>CM028129.1:1155135000-1165135000 GCA_016271365.2 Neoceratodus forsteri | reverse complement strand
CTGCATATCGTCATGATACTGTACCATCCCAGGCTGCATGCCATCATGATACTGTACCATCCCAGGCAGCGCACCATCATCATACTGTACCATCCCAGGCTGCACACCATCATCATACTGTACCATCCCAGGACCTTAAGTAACCAGCTCACAGGGATCCAGTCATTGTCCATGATATGTTTCATTCATTTTCACAAATTTGCTGTTGTAATTTATATTGTTGTGTTACCTGATTTTACTGTGGTTGCACTATTATTGTTACGTATACTGTAATTCCTGATGGCATCGCTCCCAAGAACCCATCTTATTGGTTCACAGAAAAGTGGCTTAAGCTTGCACATATGAACATTAGAAGTCTGTCAGCTAATTTTGCACAGCATGAAGCCTGGATTGCTCACAACGCCCCTGATGTCTTAGGTCTAACAGAGACTTGGTTAAAACCCCATATACCAGATTCATTATGTAGGATCAATGGATATAAACTTCACAGATGTGATCGTCCAAATGCTAAAAAGGGTGGTGGTGTTTTGTTTTATACTAGGCAGGACCTTGACATTACTGTCCTCCCGGTCAACACTACCTGTCTATGTGAAACTATTCATATAGTTATTACCTTAGGTCTCACTAAGAAGCTAAATGTAGTGTGCATCTATAACCCTCCTAAACATGGACTAACAGGCCTGACTAAGGTAATTGACCATCTTTCCTCGCTAAAGGGTAGACAAGAGCTCATTGTTATGGGAGGACCTCAACCTGGATTGACTGGGGAAAAACTCTAATCTCTATGCTGCTGAACTCAGCAGGTTACACCTGTCTCAACTGGTCACTCTCCCGACCAGAAAGGCTAGTAACAGCAGTCTCCAGTCTCTTCTAGACTGGGTCATCTCCAACAGGCCTGAGAGGATCAGTGCTGTTGGAGTTTTACCAGACTCAATCAGTGACCACTCCCCAGTTTACTGTGTTTGGAAGGCTAGGGCCCCTAAACCACGCCCCAGAGAAATTATTTTCAGGGATTTTTCAAAAATGGATAAGAGAGTCCAAATCATGGAGCTACAGAACACTGACTGGGCACCTCTATATAATACTTGTAATACAGAATGTGCCGTTCAATACCTCCTTACCATGCTTTTGAACCTTCAAGACAAATATATTCCAGTAAAAATGCACCGCATCCAGGGATCTGCTACCCGCTGGTTAAATTCTTCACTCCTGGCCTCTCTCAAAAAGAGGGATTAAGCCTGGAACAAAGCTAAGCTAACCCAGACCCCATCGTACTGGGCGGAGTACAGAAGACTCCAAAACCTATGTAAGGTTTCCATCAGATCTGCTAAGGGCAATTACTACAGTCAGCTCCTTAGTACCTCTGTCAGTGACTCTCATGGTTTTTGGAGTCATGTTAACACCATCATAGGGAAAAACAAGTGCAATACAATCTCTGATATGGTCATGGATGGTTGCAATTGCAATAACCTGCTCACTATCACCGAGGCTCTTAACTCCAGATTCACTGACCTCTCCTTCTATACTGCACCTCCTGGTCCTTTACTTGTCACTCTGCAGGATAACTTTAAACCTTCCAACCCATCTTTCACCCTTTGCCCAGTCTCTGAGAGTGAAATCTTACGCTTACTTAAGTTCATCTCTCCTGCTGGATCAGTAGGGGCAGATGGACTCTTACCAAAATTCCTTAGAACCATTGCTCCATCTATAGTCTCTCCAGTGACTAGACTTTTCAACCTGTCTCTTCTTACAGGACATGTCCCTTCCCTCTGGAAGATTGCTCGAGTTGTACTGGTCTACAAAAAGGGGGACACCACTAACCTGGATGACTACCACCTTACTGCCATCCTCTCCACCCTCTCTAAAATACTAGAGAAATTTGTTGCTACCCAGGTCTCGAATTACCTGTACTCCTTCAAACTTCTCACCCCTGACCAACCTGGTTTCTGACATGGGCACGGTACGTCCACTGCTCTCATACAGTTTACAATGGTGTCAGACTCACTATGGACAAAAGCTCTCTCACTGGGGCTACTTTTGTTGATCTTACAAAAGCGTTTGATTTAGTTGACCACCCACTGCTCCTATCAAAGTTGTCATCCCTAGGCTTCTCACCCTCTGTCAACTCCTGGTTCCAAAATTATCTTTCAAAGCGGCAACAATTTGTCCAGATCGGACATGCTATGTCCCCTTTTGCTCCTACTTGGATTGGAGTGCCCCAGGGTTCGATTCCTGGTCCTCTCCTGTTTACAGTCTTCATAAATGACATCCCACCACTCGCTGGTGCTTGCTCAGGTCTGCTATATGCAGACAATCTTATTCTTTACTCATCCTCCTCAAACCTCTCAGAGATCAACCTGAATCTCAATAGTAACTTCAATACCTTTCAGAGCTGTCTATTGAAAAACAAGCTTGTCTTAAATAAAAATAAAACAGTGATTATGCTCTTCGGTTCAGGTTCAAAAATTCGGTCTTGCACCCAGCCATTAAGTATCAGAGCACTTGATTGCTCCCCCTTAACACAGTTACCTCTTTTAAATACCTAAGAGTAACCCTTGATCCTGCTTTGGATTTTGACCTGCACCTAGCCTCAGTTATTAAATTTGTCAATATTTAACTTGGACTGGCATACAAGGTGAGACATAGCCTAACATCCACAGCGAGGATGGCCATTGCACAGGGGATCCTGAGACCCAATTTGGCATATGGGTTAATAGCCTTTCTGGCAACTACTGGAGGGCTCCTCCGAAAGTGGGATGTCTGCTACAACAGCATTTGCCGTTTTGCTTTGTCTTTGCCCAAACTTACTCACCGATGCACGCTATACTCCAGTCTGGGATGGTTTATCCCCTCAGCCTTCTGACAGTTTACTTCCTACTGTTTTATAAAGAATATAATTTCCTCCCAGATACCTGACAAACTGGCTGTACTGCTCAAACCTGTGACCTCTGCCTACTCACTGAGATCAGCTGACAAGTCCCTTCTTGTCCAACCGAGATGTAAAACCAAAATGGCTAGAATGCTTTCTTTAGTTGGGCGGTTAAACTATGGAACTCCCTTCCACTGAGTCTAAGAATCTCCCCTTCTCCACACAGCTTCAAACAGGACCTTCGCATGGCACTTCTAAGCTCTGAACCCTGCTCCTGTCCTCTATCCACCCACTCCTGTACTGGTTCCTCCTAGTTGCCTACTGGCTCCAACCTCTAATACTCTCAAACCTGCCTGGAAATCTTGTCATTTCCTCTTTTCTAGCACTTACTCACTAGTTGTATGACTTATGACTCTTAGTTATTTGCACTTATATTTCTGTTTTGTTACTACATATAGATTCCTGCAAATATACTGTAATTTGCTAAACATTTTGTATAAGTGTACCGTATCTGACTTCTACTTGTCCCATGATGTTTTCTTGTATCTACTATTGTCTATGTACCCTTTGTTGTAATCTCCTGAGTCGTACCTGAAAATAGGCAGCTATGCTGTCTAGTGTACCTACCCGGTTAACAAAAAAACTAAATAAATAAATAAATAAATTCCTCTATAACTTCTGTAGTGCCTGCTCTAGGGCCTAATTTACAAAAAACTTTTCCACAATTAATTTACCCAGATTATTTAATAAAATTTGAGTCTGAAGTATTGCATGTTTATCAAAAACAAAACACAGGAATAAATAAGTGCTACTGCTGTGAAAGATGCTTCTAGGCTTCTAGTCCTACATTGGGTAACCACTTTCTTAGAAAGAGCAGACACCCAGCTAAGCAGTCATTAGTTTTTTGCTTTATTTTTTTCACTGGTTACACCCCATCTCTTCTGTCTGCATATTTAAGTCTTTTTTTTATTGAAATGCTCTTTTCTGATAGCTGTGATGTTGGCCCACCCAGCACCACTAACGAGAGACAGGTTTGTGCCTATACTCTGCATTACAGATCCTGCTACTGGTGGGGTTTGTGTGTCATAGAGATGAGATACTGTACTCCATTTACAGACAGGCTTTGGTCCGCTTGACCATTGAGCACATCCTACAAGCTGGCCACACAGCAGTCTCAGCACCAGTTAAGTGACGTTAGCCACTTGCCTGCCTGCACAGCTGGAGGAGAAGTATAGTGCATTAACAGTCCCCCAAAACAGGAGCAGATTGTGGGGGGAGGATGACTTTTGCTGTGCCCCAAAAAGAATGTATGCTAATATTTCAAAATCTCTGTTGATAGAGTGGTATTTCTCAAAACAAATTCCTTAAACTCTTTGGAGTGACATAATTAATACTGACACTGATGCATGTGCTGGTTTTGTGTTTCCTTTGTATGAGACCTACAACTCAGATCCTGCAGGGTATGTGGTTTCAGAGAAACCCCCAGGCACTTGTCAAATACTACCTCAGTTATTTTGCTAAATCCTGAGACAAATAGTTTTTTTAACATTACAATTTAAAGGGGAACACTCAGTACTAAGAGCCTCAAATCCAGGTGTGGGGCCAGTCCCTGTGTTAGACCTAATACTCAGGTCCTGTAGGGTATGTGGTTTCAGAGAAACCCCAGGCACTTATTAAAAACTATTACAGTTACTTTGCTATATCCTGAGACAAAGTTTTTAACATTGTAGTAGTTTTAACTGTAGCCCCTTCCTCCCCAATGTCTAGGGGTATGAGGTGGAATGGTGTTCGTGGGGAGGGGTGAGCAAACAGCAGAATTCACTGAAATGGCTTACATTTGGTATACTTCATTGTGTCCAGTGGGGTGGTAGCATTACTCTGGCACTGGGCTGCAAGGAAACAGAATAACTTGCACTGGCATTTCAATTAAATAACTGAAGTCCAAACAAAATTTAACGAATAGTGGTATCCATTTAATGCTGAACCAATAAAACACTACTTCATGGAGCAACACTTAATAAGTGCAGGTTAGCAGCACATCTTTGACCGATATGGTCCAACAGTTTAGGCAGCTTTCCCTGGATTGCTATGGTCTCATAGCATACTGGGTGAATACAGTGTTTCAATAATAGCACTGCCAAAATCGTGAATTGACAGCTACAGGGATAGCATAGCGCAAGTCAGGTACTGCTACCCCTGTAGCAGTCATCAGAGGGGAGGAGGTAAACAAGTACCAAATGGCATGGTGCTTGTCTGAGCTGCTTCTGTGGTAGAGAAGGCTAGGGGATAAGCAGTGAAGGCAGAAGACTGTCGGGGACCAGGATTCTGTTCCCGGTCTCCCGATTCTTACATTTTTCACCCCCCAGATATATTTTTGTATCATGTCCGCCCCTCAAATTTTATTTTATTTATCCTTTCCCCTTACTGATGGAAACCCCCACATTTCTCACCACCGCCATGATCCCCCCCATGGGGTTGATTATATAAATATTGTGGGGTGGGGGGCAGAACCCCCTGAAAAAAAACAGAAAGAAGTTGCTGTATCTTAGCCATGGTGGCGGTCATTGGTGTGTTTTTGGACTGCTGTTACTAGCATTGCTTTTGCTGGACGCTGTGTTGGTTGGGCACTGTTTCTGACAGTGCCATTTTTCCTGCACAGTTTATGTCCACACTGTTGTGGAATTCAACATTCTGACCTAGTGCCAGTCTTACAGTCTTTAGGCAGATTAGTTCTGGACTACTATGGTCTCACAGTCTTCAGACAGCACCAATCACCATTCCCCAACACTCTCTCTCTCTCTCTCTCTCTCTCTCTCGGGCAGCTTACACTACGGGACATGATTCAGGCATCCACAGAACACACTGACACTTCTGATCTGCCCTTTAACTTGTGCTCTCAATGGCTTTCCCACAAATATCCCTCGAGAGTCGGCAGACTTCACAGTTAGGGGCAACTTGCTCCCTCTCGACCTCCTGGTGAAACTCCTCTGACTCCAGTGGCAGCTGTCCCCAAAGAAACAGAGGGTGACACACCCCATGGATTCGCTGGGCTCTGACATTGCGCCATTCTAGGAGGCAGTGAGGTTCTTTCAATAGGGCCTTCACTGTCCCCTTACTTGCCAGCACACCTTCTCTCTCAGCTCCCCTTCTATCTCAGGTGTCTCCCTCCATGGCTGTCACTACCTAGGAGCCATCCTCCTTCATCCCTGAGCTTCTCCAGCACTCCCATCTCTCTTTCTCTCTCTCTCTGTTCCTTGAACTACCGGTCATGGGCAGGAGCAGCCAATTGCCCCCATCAGACCCTTTTACTCTCCTCACAACATCTCTCTCACTCTTTTCTTTTTCTTTCCTGGAGACTCTCCACTCCTGGCAAAACTCATGGTTATATACCCCCATGCACTTGCAGTGACCTCCCGACTCAGAGCAGGTCCCACAGTGTGGCAGAAAGATTAACCATTTTTTTTTTACCAGGCAAAGATAATAACCCAAACCCTAGTGCACAGACATTGTACACTTCCGGGGAGGTTATATAACATTATAGTTTAAAGGGGAACAGTCAGCACTGAGAGGCTCACACCCTAGTGTGGAGCTGGTCCCAATTTGCACTTTACTTACTGTGTACTGCAGTATAGTAGATTGTATCAGGCTGATTTTGGAGACTTCAAAGCTGACAGTTTTGTAACTACAAATCCCAGAATCCCCCGCAGCTGACATCAGAGCAGGGCTGCAACTCTGGGAGATTCACTGGTCCAGTGTGGGCAATTATGTATAGAGTCAGTAGTATAGTTAGTTGCTTTATTTATTTTTAGCTACTGAGAGATCGGAATTACAAACCTTTGAGTCAGTGACTCCTTTGCAAAGGCTCCACATCATGGAAGTACAAAACAAGAGAAATGGACAATACAGTGGAAGGTATTACAAATTAATGTGGAGATAAAACAACCCAGAATCTAGTATGGTACAAAGGTAATGAGCAGTACATTGAAAGGTATTTCTTCTGAATGTTGAGGGTAAAACAACCCAGGTCAAGCATGGTACAAAGGTTTCCAGGAAATTAAGCTATTGCTTACATTTAAATTTCAAGGATGATACAAGGTTTCCTAAGTCAGTAAAACAGATACTTAAGACAAAGGCACAATACATCAGAAGATCAAAGTAGAGGGAAAGGAGAGAGGAGGGAGCGGGGGCAGAAGGCACAAAGGTTTGGCTTAGCACACTAGTAAAAGAGGGGTGGACTATGTGAGTGGGCAGCTCAGGGGCAGTCACAGGTACTGGTGGTGAGTATTTGCTCTCTGAGTTTGAGTTTGAAATGACCAATGTTCTGGACAGATGAGGAATCAGTTGAGTGTTGTGCTTATGCAACATATGGATTGGAAGATTGAGTAGGTTGTGGTGTACATAACCTTACACACTCTCTGTTCTTGGGAGACTGCCACCCATTCAGGGGTACTGGAGGCACATTAATAACCTTGAGGAGGGTTCCACCCCTTAAAGTGTCACAGTATGCAGTTCTTTGGCTAAAGGTACCTTAGAGCAGGAGCCCAGAAGGAGAGAGGTGAGCCTCCAGAGAAGAGGGGGAGGATGACGGGAGCAAATGAATGGGTGTCCAGAGAATGTTGGGGCGTGTGTACTTAAGAATCACTTGGTGGGGACATGGCGATTATTACCTCTGCCTCACTGAACCCAAGACATAGCCTGATAATTCATGGGTCCATAAAAGGAATTATGTATGGGGTCAGTAGCATAGCTGGTTGCTAGAAGGTTGTGCTAATGCAACTTATGGATTGCAGGCTTGTGTAGCTTGTGGTGTACATCACCTTTTGTACTCTCTTTTCCTGGGAACTACCACACTTTTGGGGTACTGGAAGCACAGGAGCCTTCTTGAAGAGGGTTCCACCCCAGAGGTGCCACAGAATGCAGTCCTTTGGCTAAAGGTACTGTAGGGAAGGAGTCAAAAAGCAGAGCTGAAGGGATAACTAGAGTGTCAATGGCAGCATACGAAGACCATGAGAGCATGGTAGGGTGAATACCCAAGTGGAAGGGCAGCAGGAAACCCAAAGAAAAACAGGAAGTGAAATACAGCTACAGCAGGGGCTGGAGGGGCCTGAAGGCAGGCAGGCAGCAAAGCAGTCATTCCAGTCACAGATGGTAATGGGACAGCAAGCACTCCACCTAGACAGGAGGAGGGGTGGAACAAATATGCAGGGAGAGGAGCCAGCCCCAGCCAACACCCCCAGACCAGCTAGGAGGTGAGGGTTGCAGACAAAGCAGAGCAGCTGAAGGAACCGGCAATCAGAAGGCCACCCCAGCCCAGGCATCACAAGGAGTGGAACAAAGCAGGCAAAGGAGCAGCAAAGGCACCAACCCTGAAGCATTGGAGCCAGAAGTGGTGGGCCAGAGAGTGAGATGAGTGGGCCTCCCAAAGTAGTTATGGAGGTGTGGGTCAGGCCAGGAGGGCCAGAGCAAGGAGAAGGAGGAGGACAGCCCCAGGCAGTGACCATGTTGCAAGGTAAGAAGGACAAAGAGGGTGGGCAGGAGCCAGCAGCCGTGTCGTTGCTACAAATGAACTGGGATTTGGAGGACACTGAGGCATGCACTCTTAAGAAGTGCTCAATGGGGATGTGGCAAGTGTCACCCATTGCCCCACCAAACCAGAAGCATAGCCTGACAGTTCAGTAGCCTGCAAAGCCTGTAGAGTTTTTATCCTTTCTGATATTTTGTTTGCCAGTCCTACTGTCCTCCCGGGGCTAAGTACAGTCACAGAGGACTCTACTTAGCCACTGGAGAACAACAGGACCAACAAACATCTGATCTGAGCTTATCAAATGTCCAACATGCACTGCATGCCATTGAACCTCCCAGAACAACAGGAATGGCCGTGTATACTGGTGCAGGTGCATGCTGCAGCTGATAGTAGGTGCCAACTTCGCTGCACTGGTGTTAGCTGCAGGGGATTCTTGGATATGTAGTTGTACAAAATGTCAGCTTGGAAGTACCCAAAATTTGTCTGATACAAGCTTCTATACTGCAGTAAACAGTAAGTAAAAGAAAATGTTTTTGCACATAAAGTGCAAATTGGGACTAGTTCTGCACTTGGATGTGAGGCTCTTAGTGCCTGTTGTTCCACTTTAAAAAATAATAATTAAAAGCCAATCTATTGGTTCAGTGGTAGAGCTATCGCCTGCCACACCAGTGAGCCAGAATCATGAACAGTCTTGGCTTGGGGGGGGGGGTGTTAGCCAGGGAAAAGGATTGAGCATCCAGTGGACTGCTAGCCTCTCTCCCAGTGGGGAGGGCTTGTTTGCTCCACAGCAAGACTGGCACAAGGTGGAGGTCTGCTGGCAAATAGGGTCCTGGAGTGGCACGAACGGAGATAGCTGTAGGACGTCTGCCACCTCAGCTACAGGATGGGAGACAGTGCAGGAAAATGGCAAGCAGGCATACATGATGCCCTGCATGTTGATTCTCCATCTGCACCATGCTAGGTCCCTGTCAGCTGCAACTGGATGTGAATCTCTGGGGTGGGGGTGGCCATCTCCCATCCTGGCCCCACCACAGTGGGTAATCTGTCCAGGAACATGCTTGACAGATTATTCCTAGGGAGAAAGTTTTGTGAAGGGTGGCAGGGAGAGGGCCAAAGGGAGCCTAGCCTGCCATGGCTGAGAAGCACAAACACCTTTCAAAAAAAAAAAAGAAAGAATTAATGTATTCCATCATTAGGCATCTTTAGCTGTGGATTTAGGAAAATAAAGCAAATGCAATGTTGAAATATATTAGTAGTGGGGTAAAGATCAGATCAAGGGAGGTGGTCCTTACTCTGTACAAGACATTGGTTACATCACACCTGCAGTATTTCATCCAGCTCTAGAATCTCCATTTCCATGTGTATTTTTATTTTACATGCAGGCCTTCAAAGATGGCCATTGAACTTAAATGGACTTCTCTGTATTACTGTAATCCACGAACAAGAAAATGCTACTGAATTGGATGTAGTAACAGTACTATGAGGAACACAGAGATGTTGATTGGGAAGTCTTACCTGAAATCAAGACATTCAAGAAGGAAAGCAAGGATTCTACATACATTGCATTTTTGGCTACTGTCCCAAAAAAAACTGAGTGAGGCAACAGTCCCCACATGATCTGCAGAAGCCTTTTTGTTGAGTAAAAAAAAATCCAATGAAGAAAGCTCAGGGGAAGGAAAAGAAAACAGACCAGTATTTATGGGCACAAGCAGGAAACTGACTGTTTTATGGCTCGTGAAAGCCATTTTCTTCATCTGTTTGATTAGATACTATTATCTCATGGGTGCAAGTGACAGGTCATTGATTACGTCTCATTTTGTAAGAGCATTTTGCAGTCCCAATCAATATCATTGTTTAAAATGATAGGAGACTATACAACCAAATTACCGCTTGATCTCTTGTGATCTTCTCTGTGCTTTTGCTGCTAATTGTTTCTTAAGAGGTTCCTTGACGTTTCACAGTTCCAAATTCCAAATTGGGGGAGGGGGAAGGGGAGACAACAGGTACTGAAGATCTCAGGGTCTGTAAAAGTTATCTGTAGCAGTATTGAACTAATACGTCCTTGCCATCACTTTGGATGCTTGAGGCTATTTAGGTTGCTGTTGAGATTGGAAGAGGCCATTCAGATGTCACACACACACACACACACACACACACACACACACACACTATCACCACCACCCAGCATTTTCTGTGGAGTTTCGACCATGTCAGCACAATAAAGGGTTACAAAATATTTGAGATATTCTTGCAAAGGTCATGGCATGGATAATGTTTGGAGAGTGCACTTGGCAATCATATTTCTGTGAGGTCACAAAAGATGTAGCGTGGACTTCAAAGTAATCCCTTTTGTAAAGGTTTGTCTTGCAATCAGAGATGCTACAAATATGTTGTAGTGAATTGAATATAGTAACCAAATCTACAAAGTTGCGGCTTCAGAGCTTCCCACGGTGCCGTAACACACTGATAGTAACTATAGACACAAACACATACGGCTACTCGTGTTTTAGAGGTAGAACAAAATTTCCCAACACTAGGGAACATTCAATTTTTTTTTTTTTCAAATCAAAGTTTATTGTTTTTCACACAAATAAGAACACATCCAATCTTGATAAACAGAATTGTACATATAACCGGAAATAAGCTTTCACTACATACATTGGAGCTGCTCTCCCCCCATACCCAATCCCCCCTCCCTACTAAAACCCCCCTCCCCAATCAGCACAGTTCAAATTTATCAGATGATAATCCATCCCAAACTTCGAAAATAAAGTAATATATACAAAGTGACAAGCAGCGCATACAAAGGATCCCAGATTATTTTATATCTATTTATCCTATTACTTAAACTAGCCACCATTTTCTCCATCCTGAGATTAGCCAATAATTCCTTAAGACATTCTGAAAAAGGAATATCTGCGTCATCTTTCCAGTGCCAGAGAATAACCTTCTTAACTGATAAGGAAATCAAAGCCATATAATACCTTCTCGATATCACTGGAATAAGGGAATAGTCACCTAATAGGCATACCTCCAGAGTAAAAAGGTCAAAGAGGCCCAGTAAGGGATCCATCCTCTGCTGAATATCCCCCCAGAGGGTGGAGGCCTTGGGACATGTCCAAAATATATGATAAAGCGAACCCTCTGCCTGCATACATCTGGAGCAGGTAGGCGAATCAATAACATTCCAATTTAATTTATTTAAAACTTGTGGTAGCACCCCACCACACACCGTCAACCTTTCTAGCTTAGTCGCTCTTTTTCAAGACTAGAGCAAGTAAGCTTGAAACATTGATGGTGTGTGGTGGGGTGCTACCACAAGTTTTAAACAAACTTACATTAAATTGAATGTTCTTTAGTGTTGGGAAATTGTGTTCTACCTCTAAAACGCGAGTAGCCGTATACATTTGTGAGTACAGTAATGATGGGGGATTGAACCCTGGAATATTTTTATGCGTTTTGCAAGGTTATCAAAGCCTAGCTGTTTCACTGGGAGACATTTAAGCCCTAGAAAGTGTTTATGTTTGGGTGGGTGGGGGGTGCTGACCCTCAGCAATTTTCAGTGCTGCGAGGGTGTTAAATCCTAGCAACATTTTTGTGTTGTTGGGGATGTTAAACCCTAGTTAGAGTCAGCGTTTTGCAAACCCTATCCAGTTTCAGTGACTGGGGATACTAAACTGCAGCTAGTGTCAGTGTTTGGCGATAATAAGCCATAGCTAGCTTCAGTGTATGGAGATACAGTATTAAGCCCTATTTAACTTCAGTGCTTGAAGATATTAAACCCTACCAAGTTTCAAAGTTTGGAGATATTAAACCCTAGACAGTTTCTGAGTTTGGAGATACTAAACACTAGCCAATTTCAGAGTTTGGAGGTTTTAAACCCTAGCTAGTTGCTGTGTTTGGCAAACCCTAACCTAGTGATACTTAAGCCCCAAATCCTGATTGCCTCGATGGGCCTCAAAATATGGCTCCCTAAACATACTGGTTGCCTCACTCCTTATTTGTTTCACTCCAAACCTATTATTGTACCACAACCCTCCTGATATTTTTTTTTTCACACAGTATTCATTAAGTCATGTCCCTGATGCATTTTCACTTAAAATATATCTACTATATTTTTTAACAGTAAGAAATTGTCCATTCCATTATCTTTAAATTGGGGGCTCTAAAGAGCTTGGTGGCCATAAAACATTGTGCTGATGGATGCATGTGGCCACAGCAGACTCATTTGAGAAACATCGCCCTAGCCACTGTCAATGTCTTGGGATATTGAAGCCTAGGTAATTTTGTTGTTTGGGGACACTAGACACTTGCTAGTGTAAGTGTTTGGCAACCCCTAGCTATTTTTAGTGTCTAAGGATACTAATTTATAGCTGATTTTAGTGTTTGGAGACAGTAAATCCTAACTAGTTTCAGTGTCTGAGGATACTGAATTCTAGAAAGTTTCAGTGTTTCAGGATATTAAACCCAGGCTGGTTTCAGTGTTTGAAGATATTAAACCCAAGCTAGTTACAGTGTTTGGATATATTAAATCCAAGCTAGTTTCAGTATTTGGAGATATTAAACCCAAGCTAGTCAATGTTTGAAGATATTAAACCTAAGCAATTTTTAGTGTTTGAAGATATGAAACCCAGGCTAGTTTCAGTGCTTGGAGATATTAAACCTAAGGTATTTTCAGTGTTTGGAGATATTAAACCTTAGCTAGTTTCAGTGTTTGGAGATGTTACATTGAAGCCCCAGCTAGATTCAATGTCTGAAGATATTAAACCACAGCTAGGTTTAGTGATTGGAGATATTAACGCCTAGCCAGTGTTAATGTTTGGAGATATTATATTAAACATAGAAACATAGAAACAGGATGACAGAAGGAGACAAAGGATCCATCTAGTCTGCACAAGTATTCCTGAGATCTACTGTGATCTCAGGACCTAACCCCTACTGTTTTATATCCTAAACTGCTCGACCAACTTTTGTTCATGCATTAGCTCTGTCCCATCCCAGTTTGAAGAATGTCACGGTCTTAGCTTCCACCACCTCGGCGGGCAGTCTATTCCATGGTTTTACCACTCTTTCTGTAAAATAGTGTTTCCTAAGCACCCTCTTGAAGTCCCCCCCAACTTCCACTCGTGACCCCTAGTGCTGGAGTCGGTAACTCTATTGAACAGGTCAGAGAAGGGTACTTTGTTTATTCCTCTTAGGAACTTGTATGTCTCAGTCATGTCCCCTCACTCTCCTATCCTCCAGTGAGAACATATTCAATGATTCTAAATGCCTCTTATACGAGAGCCCTTGGAGGCCCTGAATCATTTTGGCAGCTCTTCTCTGGATGGTCTCCAGCCTGTTCTTAACCTTCTTTAGGTGTGGACTCCAAAACTGGACATAGTACTCCAGATGAGGCCTTACCAGGGACCTGTAGAGAGGTAGTATTACATCCCTGCTTCTGCTGTCCAATCCCCTCCCTATGCACCCTAACATTCTGCTGGCCTTGTTGTAAGCTGTGTTGTATTGGCTAGTCTGTTTAAGGGCATTGCAAATGATGGCTCCTAGGTCCCTTTCCTCCTGAGAGGCATTTAGCTGGACCCCTTTAAGCTTGTATACTGTCCTTGGGTTCCCCTTACATAGATGCATCACTTTGCACTTTTTTTGCATTGAACCTCAGCTGCAAGATGTTAGAGCATTTTACCCAGCCTCTGAAGGTCTCTAAGCAGGTATACCTATGCCAATGTCACTGATAAATGCACTAAACAGGACTGGCCCTAACACTGAGCCCTGTGGTGCCCCGCTGGTAACTTGTCCTTCCTCTGAACTCTCCCCATTGACTACCACTCTCTGCTTTCTGTCTTTTAGCCAGTTACCTATTCACCTGACTATGCTCTTGGATGCTCCCATGTCCTGCAACTTTGTCAGCAGATGGTTGTGCAGCATGGAGTCAAAGGCCTTACTGAAGTCAAAGTGGAGGAGGTCCACTGGGTGGCCTCTGTCTAATTCCTTAGTCACCCAGTCACAAAATGTGATTAGGTTCATCTGGCATGACCTACCCGCTACAAACCCATGTTGCCTGTCATCCTAAAGGCTGTTCTTTTCTAGATACTCCACCAAGTCTTGCTTTATGAAGGTTTCCATTAGCTTCCCCACCACCGATGTGAGGCTGACTGGTTGGTAGTTGCCAGCCTTCTCACAGCTCCCGCCTTTGTGGAGAGGAACCACATCTTCTATTTTCCAGTCTTTCGCCACTACTTCCAGCTGAAGTGAACTGTTGTACAAATGTGCCAACAGACCTGCCAACTCCCCATCCAGTTCTTTTATCACTCTCGGGAGAATTCCATCTGGCCCTGGTGATTTGTGTTCCCTGATTTTTTCCAGGGCGTCCTTAACCCTGCTGGTAAACCATAGTTAGTTTCAGTATTTGGAAATACTAAACCATAGCTAGTCTCACTGTTTTGAGATATTAAACCCTAGTTAATTTCAATGTTTGGAGATATTAAACTAGCTTGTATCAGAGTCTCAAGATAGTAAATCCTCTCTAGTTACAGTGTTTGGAGATATTCAGCTCTAGCTAGATTCAGTGTTTTGGTGAACTAAATCAGTGTTTGTTTGTTTGTTAATTCGTTAATTTAAAATGTTCACACTGGTGGCCAGCCCATCGGCACAGCGTTAGGGAATCTGCTCACAATGGCAACAACCCAGGTTCGCAAATGGACTCTTGAGTCAGTGGGCTAGCCAGTGTGGAGAAGGATTGAGTGCTGTATGGCAATTCTCCTTCTCTGGAGGGAAGGAGGATGAGCATTCGGTACATCAGCTGCCCCTGCCGAAGGCTGGGAGCCACAGGTACTGAGGCCGCATGTTATGGGAGGTGGGACAGACATCGGGTGTGCCCCAATGACGACACTGCACATCCTGCATCTGAAAAAATCTGTCCCCATGGTTGAAACTCCCGCTTCTGCCACTACTCCTGCATGACTAAAGTTCTGCCGGGGGGGTCCCGCTCATATGACCCCATACTGGGGGTTAAGCCGGGGCTAGAGACCAAGGATGGGATATTCAGACTGTGCCAGGCAGGGGCGCAAGCCTGGGCGCAGTGCAACTGGGATGTGCCAGGGCATGGTCTGGGCGATATTCAACGGTGCTGCGCCATGGCTCAGCACTGTTGAATATGGCACTGGGGCTGACCCCACTGTACATGGTGCAGTGGCACTGCACCAACGCAAGTGGCAAATGAGGAGCAGGGGGATGTGCCAGCACAAGTGCAGGTGTGCTAGGTGCAGCAACTGCGATATTCAACGCTAGGCATGCAGATGAGCCCATTATGCATGCAAGGCGCAAATGGGGCCATTTTACATGTCATTATGGCTCCATTTGCATGCAGGTGCGCCGATCCACAGTAACTTGCACCTGGCGCCCTGCCAGGCTGCAGCCATCGGAGACCGACTCCCCCTGCACCTCAGCGGGCAATGCGCCCCAATGCCCGATCACGGGCTTTAGGTAGATGTAAATTCCCTGGTGGTCCAGTGAACCCTACCCCAGCGCCCGATCGTGGGCATAATATATTCATATCCCTGGTGGTCCAGTGGACCCTACCTCATTGCCTGATCGTGGGCTTTTGTGGAAAGTAAATACCCTCGTGGTCCAGTGGACCTGCTCCCCTACCCTATCGCGGGCTGTAGTTAAAATTATATTCCCTGGTGGTCTAGTGGACCTACTCCCCTGCCCAATCACGGGCAAATTAATAAAATAATTCCCTGGTCCAGTGGACCCGATCCCTAGCCCAATCAAGGGCAAATGAATACAATAATTCCCTGGTGGTCCAGTGGACCTAATCCCCAGCCCGATCGTGGGCTTTAGGTGTAATTAAATAACCTGGTGGGCCCCTCCCCACCCGCCCTCAGACCGACCACCCGCACCCCGGTCAGCAACAGGCGGCAGCTCCCCACCCGCAAGCCGCCCGGCCGCCCGCTGACTGACAGTGTACAGTACGGCTGCATGCCCATTGGTCCTCTGCATGGGCCAATGGGTGTGCAGACCACACCATACTACACAGTCCCGAAATGTGAATGGTTCATTTAACCCAGGAGAAAACACTGACATCCTGGTACACATAGGAACTAATGATCTTGCCAGCTGGTCAGTTGTGGAGACCAAGGAACACCTGACCAGGCTGGGTGACAAACTATCACCCATTTCGTCTGGCATCTCTTTCTCTGAGATTCTGCCAGTCTGGGAGAGGGGGACAGATGGACATAAGGTCAGAGAAGGGGAGATAGGGCAGCTAAACATGTGGCTCAAGGGCTGGTGCCAGGAAAAAGGACACACATTTGTAGGGAACTGGCAACAGTTTTGGGAGCGAAAGTTCTTTAAATTTGATGGACTGCATCTGACTAAGGAGGGAGTCAGTGCATTGGGGCAGAAGTTTCATGTCTTTGCAGAATATTTAAACTAGCAAATGGGGAGATTGGTGCAGCACCCCATACGTCGAATGGGAAGAACACCTCTCCCCCCTCAGCTAGTGGTCAAAAAGAGTTCAGCATGTTTGTTGTTCATTTGCATCACCAGGTAAAGAAAAAGGTCCAACTCCCCATACGATGCACGGGGAAATGCCGGACCTCGCCCAACAACTAACACACCAAAATCTGGCCAATGGAAAATCATGTACACAAATGCTCGCAGTCTCAGAAACAAGATCCCAGACCTGCAGGCAATAATGACAGAGGCTAACCTGGACATAGTAGCCATTAGCGAGACATGGTTTACCAGTAACCACTCTTGGGAGACTTCAGTACCTGGCTATGTACTGTTCATAAGAGACCGAGGTGCAAAAAGGGGGGGTGGAGTGGCCCTTTATGTCAATGAAAATATGAAAGCAATAGAAATTCAGAATACACATAAGGAGCCAGAAGAACTGTGGGTCACCCTGGAAACAGCAAATGGGACAGTCATAAGAACTGGGGTTGTGTACAGGTTTCCAGGCCAGGGGGGAGGACACAGACACATTACTGTTAGAAGATATACAAAACATGACAACTAAAGGGGAGGTTCTGATAATGGGAGACTTCAACATGCCAGATACAGATTGGTCAATACCAGCAGGAACATCTGCCAGAACTAGACACATGGTGGATTCTCTGCAGGGGAGTGCCTCAAACAACTAGTACAACAACCCACAAGAGACAGGGCTATCCTAGATATAGTACTGACTAACAGGGAAAGGATTACAGATCTCCAGGTAGAAGGTCACCTGGGTGCCAATGACCATCACATGGTATGGTTCAATTTGGCCACTAGAACAAAATCATCCTATTCCAAGGCAAAAATATGGGACTTCAGAGGAGCTGACTTTGATAAGATGGTTAACAGAGTTAAGCTAGCCCTAGCAAAAAGAAATACAGATGAGGGGGTACAGGCAAAGTGGACAAGCATTAAAGATGCAATACTTGAAGCAACATCCCATTGTGTTAGTGAGAAAAGGAAGTGCAAAAGAAGAAGGAAACCACTTTGGTTCTCAAACACAGTAGCAGAAAAGGTCAGAGCCAAAAGGCTGGCCTTCAGGAAATATAAAGTAACGCAGCAGGATGAAGATAGGGAGGCATACCAAACTTCCATACGGGAAGCAGGGAAGGCAGTAAGGCAGGCAAAGGCCCAAACCAAGGAAACACTAGCATGAACAGTAAAAGAAGGTGGCAAGACTTTCTATAGATACATTATTGAAAGGAGAAAGTCCAAAGGGGGTATTGCTAAGATCAAAGGGGATAAGGGGGCATGTGAAGAGAAGGACCATGTAAAAGCATCTATCCTAAATAGATACTTCTGTTCAGTATTTACTGAAGAGAAGGTAGGGCAGGGCCCACAACTTAGCACCATGGACACGGGGGAAGGTGTGCACTAGTCTTTCACAAAAGAAAGGGTCCTACAAGAGCTCAATAAGCTCAGGGTGGACAAGGCAATGGGACCTGATGGCATACATCCCAGGGTACTAAAGGAGCTAAGGGTGGAACTAGCAGAGCCATTATCAGAACTGTTTAGTGAGTCTCTGAGCACAGGAGAGGTCCCAGAAGACTGGAGAAGGGCTCATGTGATCCCGCTCCACAAGAGTGGTAGCAGGGAGGAGGCAGGGAACTACAGACCAGTCAGTCTTACCTCAGTAGTGGGCAAGATTATGGAGACACTCCTTAAGGAAAGGATAGTGCAACACCTGGAATCCATAGGCACACAGGATCCAAGACAGCATGGGTTTACAAAAGGAAGATCCTGCCAAACTAAACTCATAGATTTCTTTGACTGAGTAACCAGAGTGGTGGACCAAAGGGGAGCAGTTGATGTCACCTACCTTGACTTCAGCAAAGCTTTCGATACTGTTCCACATAGAAGGTTGATTAATAACCTGGGTAGGCTTGGAATGGGTCAGACATTAGTCAACCGGGTGGCAAACTGGTTGATGGGCAGAAAACAGAGAGTGGTGGTAAACGGTATACAGGCAGAAGAGATGCAAGTCATAAGTGGGGTACCGCAGGGATCAGTCCTGGGGCCAGTCCTCTTCAATATTTCATCAGTGACATTGCAGATGGACTGGAGGGTAAGGTTTGTCTGTTTGCAGATGACACCAAGATCTGCAACAGAGTAGATGATCCAGATGGGGTGGGCAGAATGAGAAGGGATCTGGATAAACTAGCAAAATGGTTGGAAGGGTGGCAAATGGGGTTTATCACAAAGAAGTGCAAGATCATGCACATAGGGAAGAGAAACCCTGAAGCCACCTATAGGCTGGGAGGGGAGTTGCTGACAGTCACAAGGGAAGAAAGAGACTTGGGCATCATCATCACCAATGACCTGAAATCATCTAAGCAGACCACTAAAGCAGTAGGTAAGGCTAGAGGGCTGTTGAGGTGTATTAGTAGGGATATCACAAGTCGGAAGAGGGAGGTAATAATCCCTCTTTACAAGACTATGGTTAGGCCCCATCTGGAGTGCTGCATGCAGTACTGGAGGCCGCACCTTCACAAAGAGGTTGACCAAATTGAGGCAGTGCAGAGAAGGGCAACCATAATGGTGCAGGGACTGCATCAGAAAACATATAAGAGGACAGATTAACTGAACTCAATATGTACACCCTAGAGTAGAGGAGGGAGAGAGGTGATATGATCGAAACATTCAAACACCTTAATGGCATTAACAAGATGAAAGAATCTAACATGTTTCAATATAAGAAAATTAGCAGGACAAGAGGACACAGCATGAGATTAGAGGGAGGCCGATTAAGGGGTAATGTGAGGAAGTTCTTTTTCACAGAAAGGTGGTGGATGCATGGAACGGCCTACCTCAGGAAGTGGTGGACATGAATACAGTGCAGGGCTTCAAACAGGCATGGGATAGGCATAAGGGAGCAATACAGATGAGTATGAATAGATAGGCCATCGACAGAGCAAAGGCCAATGGCACATTCATAAGGTAGAAAAAGAAATGGGCAGACTGGATGGGCCTTGCAGTCCTTATCTGCCATCAACTTCTATGTTTCTATGTTTCAGTCTCTGGAAACCATTTTCCGCCTCCTTAATCAGGTACAGACTCATGTTGCTTCTGACACAGAATGGCACAGACTAACTGCTGCTGTAGAAATCTCTCTCACTCCACTTGAAATTCCAGCCTTCCTATTGACTAGTCTGTCAGCCACTGGAGGAGGGTTCCGTAGCTGTCACTTGACATCCAGTTGACTGTCAAACTTGTTGGTGAATTAAAGAGGCCTGGAGCCAATGAGTCATTCTTGCTTGACAGCAGGCTCCTGTGGCCTGATTGACTGTGATGTTTCCCTCTGACCTTGTTTCCCTATCCTTTGGGCTCACAGGTTGAAAAGATGGTGGTTTTCACATGGGTACTGGCCCACTGCTCACAAGGGTACTGGGAAGAAGTATTTTATTTAAGAAGACTCCTGCCCTTAACATGCCCTTAACAAACATTTATGCTCCAAAATGTCATGGTGTGTAGTCGTGTTAGTGTCTGGAGGAGGAGTGGTTGTTGGAGAAAGTCAGTGTTTTCATGCACCTAGTCATGCTAGCGTCCATGGGCTCCAGCAGTCTGGCAGCAGAACCATAGTGTTTCAAAGGGCGCTGATCACTGAAGATTCAGGCACTTCTCTCCACTTCTACTGTGGTCTGCACAGCAGCAGAGTCCTTCAGGAGACTGTAGGGAGCATCATGGTGATGGCAGGCAGAACACCAGGGATCTACAGTGCTGGCCTCATGGTCTTACATACAGTCCCCAGCTCCTTGAGAGTTTTGCACTTCTGGAACCCTGTCAGAATGGCTCTACACTCTTTTTATTACTTACAGTCCATGTGACTTGGTACTCAGTGGTGGGGGGAATCATACATGTTAACCCTTTCATAGCACCTGGCAGCTACATCAGTTTTAGGAAAACTTTACAAAAACTTAAAATTTAAAGAGGGACTCTGGCCAAAAGTGCTACATTGCAGAATTGGAGTAAGCATACCCCCCAATAACTCCCATACAAAAAATTAAGTTTCTGTTTTACTTCGTTTTAAAGTTATGAGCTGTTTTGTAATCCTGATTTCACTACCTGTTCACAAAAGCCAGTGTCAGTGAAGAGCTGCTGCTGATGTCATCTTCTGAATTCACAGTCTAGTCCTCCCTGTCAGTAGGCTTATACAGTAAGACCTGTTTTTCCAAAGTTTAAAGTGATTTATAGAAGGTTGCCATAGCAAATGGGCATAGTAACCTACATGAGTTGTAAATCAGTCTGCTACCATTCAAATGTCCAAAAAGTACTGTTTTCCATGAAAACAATCCTTTTATTTCAGTGCTGCATATCATTTGCATAGCCCTGCTCCTTTTTTCTCAGTGCTGGAACCCCCAACCTTTACATCCTGCAAGGGAAACAAAGTTTTTAAAGTGATTCAGCAAGCTTTGCCATAGCAAATGGGAGTAGTAAACTGCACTAATTTGTAGGAGTTGTGATTCAGTCTTCTACCATTCAAACTGCCAAAAAGTGCTTTTTTTCCATGAAATAAATGCTTTTATTTCTGTGCTCTGCTTCATTTGCATAACCTGATCCTTTTTTTTCTCCATGCTGCAAACCCCAAGCATAACGTCATGCATGGGAAACAAAGTTTATAAGCACTGTTTTGAAACAGGGACCTCTATTGGTCAGTCTTGGTATTGCAGACATGTACACTACCTACATTGGAGACTACACCTCTCAGGAAAGAACTCTTGTCAGCTAGATACTATATGCACAATGCCTTGTTTAGAAAGTAAACAGCTTTTATTGTTGAAGCCACTACAGAGATATGAGACTGTACCTCACAGTAAGGGAACTGGAAAACAACTTCTTATTGTACCCACAATGCCTTGGTATGTACATCTACTTATTAGGTGCAGTCACCACCACCAAAATAAGGGACTGCACCTCTGAGTAACTAACGTTTAAATCACCTTTATAATATACACAGAATGCCTTGGTGCTGTATGTAAAATATTGACATCTCCCTTGCATGACATAATTCTGAGGGTGTGGCTGCACAGAGAAAACTGGAGGGCAGGCAGAAATAAAGTGCTGATAAAACATCAATAAAACTGGGGGGGGGGGGTACCGTGGAGCCCGAACTAAATGGCAGTTCAGAACTGAGGCTCTGAATCTCTTACGGCAATTTAGAATTATAAAAGTTGTTTTTCAGATGCAAAACATAAAACTAAAGGACTTAGTAGATGTAGGAATAAATACGGTAAGAGGATGGGCAATCCAAAGAAGGATAAGACACAGCAGGAAGGAGCGAAAAGCAAAAATGCTCCATTTCCTCTGGCCACGAGATCCGCTCAGGGCCACGTGGAATTTGCAGCAGATGATTCGGGAACCGATATGCTCCAAAGTGTTGGACTAAGGTTCAACAGACTGATTTCATCTATAGCAAACCTATCAGAAATGTTTGATTCTTTAGGGAATAGAGTTACTACCTTGGAGACAGATATGTCTCAGCTACAAATTGTCACTACAGAGGCCAAACAACAAGCAACGGCTGCCATGGGAGCTGAGAGCAGCCTGGTTAAAGCAAATACCCATCTACAATCTAGACTTGAGACCTTAGAGAACCAGGCATGCTCTACTAATTTGTAGATCACTGGGATGCCCAAAAGAAGTGAAGGAGACTACCTGCCCTATTCATAAAAGATTGGCTGGAGCAACAGTTGGAGCAGCTGATGCAGGACCAGAATAGCTCCATTCAAAAAGTTTACAGAGTGGCTTGCAGAAGACAACAGGATAATCCTGAAGCTCCCAAAGCAATCATAGTGGTCCTGGATGGAGTGGGTACAAGAGACCATATATTATCCCTGGCAAGAAGAAAGTGAACCCTGCCTTATGAAGGTCAGCAAGCCTGCTTATTCCCTGATTTGAGCTACATGACGAGCCAGAGGAGGAAATGCTTCAATGGAGTGTGGGCACTCCTGAGGGAAGTGAACATTGCTCATGGAGTGATCTTTCCTGCTTGGCTGAGAATCCTGCATCAGGGTCAGGTGTTTTTATTCACTGACCCTACTGAAGCCCAGAAGTGGGCTCAACGACATGCGGTTACCTCTCGCCGGAGGGAGGCCTTGATTGAGCTGGAGTCAGAAGATGAGGATGCTGCAAGCACCTGAGAGACTAGCAGTAGGCCTGTGTTGAGAACTTTTTTTTTTCTTGCCTTATTCTCTCCTCTGGGAACTTACTTAGAAGTAGATATGTTTCTTGCTCCATTGGGAGATTTAACTCCATTTGGTGTGTGTAATGGAGTGAGGTTTCACGGTGGGGGGAGGGGGTGCTGAGAAGTGATTCCTTTGCTAATATTTTCTGATGGGGGACATATCTGATGCATTGTTTCCTTGCTAATGCCTTGTTCTTTAGGGGAGTTTATGGGGAGTTTATACAACTATGCAAAGTGCACCTTTAATCGTGCTTGGTAGAAGCAAGGTCTTTAAAAGGTGAAGAATCCCATATTACGAAGATTAGCTTTTGTTAACCTTAATGTTAATAGGCTGGATTTAGCTGTATTGCCGAGGGGATATGAGAGCTGCAGTTACCTTTGGGGGATAAAAACCTCACTGGAGGTTATATAAAAACAGAAAGAGCATGGTCCTACTTATTTTCCTTTATTAGGAAATAGAGACTGGAAGTTTAAATGATACATATTTCGGATATATTACCATGCCACTCATGGGCTCATTTAAAGCAGCAATTAATCTGATGTAAGAAATGATAAAAATTGATGTGATACCCTTCATGATGTATCTTAAAGATACAACATGATTTATTTTTGTACACCCGCATATATTAAGAGGGGTGGTGCCCAAATTGGTTGTGTAATAATATTTTTGATATTTATTTAAAAGTTGATTACTGGGTGCGGCCGGGGGTAACAGGAAGGTGACAGATACAACAGCAAATATAACACAATAACAGGTGGCGACAAAAAAGACAGGCCAGGTAAAAAAAGTACAGTAATATATACTAGGAAACTATGAATAATCATATGTAAACTTGGAAACTATGTACAGATAGATACAAATTTGAAACTATATACGGTAAATACAGTTAAGAGCACGGCTATTGTACAGAGGTTTGTCCTAGAATAGAATAGAATTGAGGCATACTGTGGTCGTAGGCTAGGAAGGGGTGCAGCTGCAGGAGGTGATCGGGGTTGGTCTGAGTAGGCGCTTGAGATAGTGGAAGGAGGGTGAAAGATGGGTTGGGAAGGGAAGGTTATTCCAGAGGGAAGGAAACTTGTAAGAGAAAGAGAGTTTACCAGCTGAGGTTCGGATATGAGACAGAGAAAAGGTACAGGCACAGCTAGACCGAGAGTTATATGGAGAGGGAGATGCAGGAGAGAGAAGAGAGGTAAAGTAAGTAGGGAAAGACCCAAACCAGTACTTGGCAATGAAAGTAGAGCAGTGAGAGAAGTGCCTCTGTGCAAGTGACAGGAGAGAGAGAGGGCGGAGTATAGGTCGCAGAGGTCTGTTAGCCAGTAGCGAAGCTAGGGGGGCCTGTGGGGGCAGTCTCCCCTCCTGGCTGCCCCAGTGTGAGTTGTGGTGCCCCACCACCATTGTTATTCAATGTTTAGTGCCTATTGTGGAGCCCATGATTGACTGAATTGCTCCCCCGGCTCCCAAATGCTCCAAAATCTGGCTCCGCTACTGGTGTTAGTGGGGGAGAGTTGGAGACAAACCGACAAAAAGCATGGAATAGGACACTCAGTTTATCAAGAGAGGTGGCTGTGGCAGCACTGAAAACTATGTTGGCATAGTCAAAGGCAGGGAGGATCCATTTGACTAATAGGTCACGTCTTACGGGGAGAGACAGACTGCCTTTGTGCCGATGGAGCAACCCAAGTTTAGGGTGCAGCTTGGTGTGGAGCACACTGAAGTGAGAGGATAAATCAAGGGAGGGGTCAAGCCAGAAATCCAGGTATTTGTAGTTGCGGACATTGTCGAGGAGGGTATCCGCTGCTGAAGAGAAAACAGGCAGTGAGGGAAGTTTGGCAAGTTTTTGTTTGAAGCTGAAGGTCATGGCAACAGTTTTCTTGGTGTTCAAGTTTAAAGCAGTTGGCGTCAAACCAAGCTGTGACTTCTGAGAGATCATGTTGAAAGGGGGACTGGACGGCTTAAATGGATGGGCCAGATAGGAAAAGGACAGTGTCATCCACGTACATGTAGATGCTGGAGTGGGTGTATATGGAGGGAAGATCGTCGATGAAGAGGGAAAAAAGATCCGGCCCAAGAATAGAGCCCTGAGGTACACCAGCAAGGACGGGAAGGGTGGGAGGTGAGATGTTGTTGATAGAGACTGATTGGAAGTGGCCTGTTAAATAGGAACTGAACCAGGACACGGAAGCAGGGGAAAGGCCAATGGAACATAGTTTAGAAAATAGAATGGAGTGGGAGACAGAGTCAAAGGCCTTGGCTAGGTCAGTGAATATAGCTGAGGTGATATGGCCAAGATTCATAGCAGTGTGGTGTTGGTGAAGCGGAGTAGGGAGGAGGAGGTGGCAGAATGGGATTTTCTGAAGCCAGACTGGTATGGGGAGAGGGTGTTGGATGCGGAGAGGAAACTTCTTAGCCAGTGGAGATGAGGATTCTTGGACTTTGAGGGCTCATAGGAGGGAGATGGGGCAGAAGATGCCATGAAAGGTGGGGTCTCCCCCTTTGAAAAGAGGGAGAACTTTGGCAAGCTGTAGGGACTGTGGCAGTGGAGAGCAACAGGTTTAGGATATAGGTTAAAGGGGTAACCATTGAAGGATCAGAGATTTTGAGGAGCCTAGGGTGTAGTCAATCAGGACTGGACTTAGTAGAATTTATGAAGGTAAGGGCCCTTAAGACCTCAGAAGGTAAGATTGGTGGTAGTGTAAACCTTGGGAGTGGCTGAGGAGATTAGGGGGATGGAGGGGAGGGCAAGGTCCCAGGTGGAACAGCACTGGACGTGAAATGATTATTAAGGGCTGTGGTGACAAGGAGGGGTCAGAGATAAGTGAGCCATCAACCTGGATAGAGGGAGGGGGAGACAGATTGGGAGTGCAGGAGCAAACAAAGATCCTGTCAGAAGGAGGAGGGAGTACTGTTAGAGGGGTGAAGATGGGATTTAAAGAAATCAGATTTGGCAAGGTGTATGCTTTGGATACAGCTATTGCGAAGGGTACAAAAGGTTTGAAGGGAGGCTTGGCTACTAGAAGATTTGGAGTGGTGCCAAACACAGTCATGTGCTTTGCACTTAGATATGTACTGTATCAGGACTTGGACTGTATGTTCATTGATAAACCAATAAACATAAAGTTTAAAAAAAAACATCAATAAAACTGACTATGACAGATTTTTTTTTACAAAATAAATTGCAGCTTCAACATCTGAAACATGGCTGGCAATGGCATACTATGTGAAAAAGGTTTGGGGAAATTCCATAAATCACTATAAACTTTGGAGAAACAGGTCCTATAAGCTTGCTGACAGGGCAGACTAGACTGTGAATTCAGGAGGTGACATCATCATCATCAGCTCTTCACTGACACTAGCTTTTTAGAACAGACAGTGAGATTAGGGTTATGAAATTACTTGTAACTTTTTAACAATGAAACTTGGAGATCTCATTTTTGGCATGAGGCCGATTGGGTCTATGCTGATCCAAATTCTGAACTTACTTATGCCAGGAATTTTGACCATAGTTCCACTTTAAACCAAATTCTGCTTATTGGTAGATTTTCAGTATCGTATTTCATTTCCTTTAGTTTTTCATTACTAGAGTCACTGCATAGAAACAAGATCCTTGTCTCTTATAGCTAATCTGTTTCTGATGCTTAATTCTTTGCTCAGATGCATTTGCCACATCATAATCTTTTCTACAGGAACAAACTGTGACAGGATTGCACCGTCAAGGAAGAATTAAGTAGCAACAGCAACTTAACTCAATGGTACAACAATCCTGTTTCCATACAAATTATCCAGCAATGAAAAGCAAATGGAAGAGAAATACAGAAAACTTATGAAATATAAGCTAAACTGGGTCTATGTGTTTTTAAAAATTTTCTTAAAGTGCCACCCTCACTTTAACCTTTCTATGCCTACCTAATGGTTGCTGCAGTTGTTCATAAACTGTAAAAGTGCTTTGGGATACAGAGTGTATGAAAGGCATGTAACCCATAGGGGGTTACTATGCCTTTAAGACTCCTGTTTGCCTGGGTATCAAAAGCGTTCACCACTGATGATGGAGCCAGCTCTGCCACGGCAGCAAATAGATCAGAAATTGTCCAACTCACCTGCCGGCCACACCAGACATGAATGTGCACCCGTACAGTAGTGGCTCAGTTGTGGTTCATTGTCTGGACTGTGTGTTTTGTGTAGGTCTTGAAATTTGTGAAGACATTGGAACTACAAATTGGCAGCCATGTTGCTGTCCTTTGACCCACCCTGCCATGGTGATTGGGTTAAGGGGCCATAAGCCCACCAATCAAGATTGCTTACCAGATCTGGGATCCACAAGGGTTCATGGGCTACAGGTGAACCTAATTAATTTAGTCACCTTTTAAGTAGCCAATAGCCTGCCATGTAGCAAACCTCTAGAAAGGCCTTTCCTGGTTGACAGCCCGAATGTACTAGTTGGATTTTGTTATAACCCCCTGAAGCACTGAAGCTGAGCTTCCCTCAAGGAATATTTATGTGCGATCTCATTTGTGTGGGACTGCTGAAAATCCCTATCACTAAAATCAAGACCTAATGAGAAAACCAGATGCAAGCTGTGGCCATGCTGGCCAGTGGCAACTGTCTGTACAAAGCCCAGGGAATACATCACCTGGAGGAACTGCATTCCAAACACAGATATTTCATCATTAACCCAGGTCTTAAAGTCACCCAAGACCAAAAGTCTGAGTGACTGCACCACCAGATCGGCCATTAAAGTTGCAAGTTCCTGTAAGAATTAGTGCCCATATCCAGGGGATGATATATGAGCACAGTGCTGCAACTTGTACCCTGCACACCCTTTATAGCCATGCATTCAAATGATCTTGCATCTCCCATGAGGTATGCTGTTAGTTCCAAGGTGGATCTAAAACAGATGACTACCCCCCACCCCCCCAGAGCAATGTACCATGGAGAAATCCAGTGGAATGGAAGCCTGATGCACAGGGCCTGAGTCATCCCCCAACCAGGTCTCTGTGATACATTCCAGATCTGTAGAGGAATCTGCAATAAACACCTCAGTTATGACTGTTTTACTCCTAAGAGATCTGGTGTTGCACAGAACTGCCCTAAGGGGAGGAGCTGAGTCAGCTATTCCCATGATCAACTGTTGACCAGAAAACTCAGGAGCTCTGGGAATAGGAATTAGGCAAAGAGGACCCCTCTCCTGACAACATCTACTCTCTGGGCTCCTCCTGGATACCACACTCCTGATGTTGGTCCCCCCCATCTACCCCTAGAACAGGTCTACATTTTGAGCAGTGCCCCCAGAAGACAAACACCCCCCCTGCAGTGGTTGATAACAGCCAGAGGCAGAGTACAAGGGAGCCCTCCAAAGGGATGCTACTCTCATAGTTCATCTACAGAGTAGACTAAATGGGGCCTGGTAACTATGAAGCACAGAATAATTCACCCTCCCAACACCCAAAATAAGACAATCTGTTCACACAGCAGTATCAAATATCCCACCCAGAAACCTGACACTAATAAAAACCCTTAGAATAAAAGCACTGAATTAATCCCCAACAAACACACACCATTCATACCACCTAAATACACATTAAACACACATATTAAATCAAAGCCAAATACACCCCAATGCACTCCAATTTAAAACAGCAGAGTCTTTAATTCCAAAAATCCAATCACGTTATGACAATGCGAACTGAAGAATAACCACACCTAGTGGTTCAGAACAGGACATAAGTCCAAGCTAGAATGTGAAAGGGGGGGGGGTGCTCTCTCACTGCAGCTCCACTTCCCAGTGCTGACCCCTCAAAGCCACAGGGGAGACACTGTCTCACATTGCACCCCAGAAAAAGCTGAAATCACAAAAACAGAGAGAGACGCTGTCACCACCATCTCAAGTGCAGATGCTGATGGATCTCAGCAGGTGGTACAGTTAAGGCTTCAGCACAATGGTTAAGGGGTCCACACTCCAGGCCACAATGCTCAGTCTCCAATCCCTCAGCTGCCAGTGCAGTTATAAGATTTAACAAATCCAAGATTGAAATTCAAAGGTCCAGTCAAAGTTCCTCTCGTGCTCTCATGATGGACCCCTGCAACGACAAAATCCAAAAGGAAGCAACTGTAAGAAAACTTCTGACAGAGGCCAGGGATATCGAGCACACAATCCAATAGTGAACCCAAGCTCAGGCCTAATGCCCCATAGCCACCCAGGCACAGAGACCACTCAGCCTCACAAGGGCTGCCACTCAGAATGCCACTTAAACCTTTCTCTGGTAGCTGGCACTGCACTATTTCTATTGTCTGGGGACCACCACCCCACTCATGGTGGAAACAGATACCAAGCCCAGGAGCCACCGTGATATCTACGGTGCCCCAGTGGTGTTATAAGGTAGTTGTGGTTTAAACCTCCCAAGGCATCTAGGTAAGCAACCCAGCAAAGGACCCTACATATGTAACAACAGATTTATTTTCTTTCTCCTTCTTGAATCCTAGAAAGATTCTGTGTGTGTGTGTGTGTGTGTGTGTGTGTGTGTGTGTGTGTGTGTGTGTGTGTAAACCCAAGCAGGTTTCAGATTTTTGGGTAGTTTGGGCATTTAGATTGAAATTCATCTCTTGTTGGGCTGCTCTGCCCTGGTGACTCAGGTTTGGGAGTGGATTCTGGGAGCTGGGAATGGGCAGCCAGGGCTGGTGAGTGCTGCCAAGCTCAGAGTGATCCAGTCCAGGTAGGAAGGACATTCGGTGGTTCCCCTGGCATGCAGGCCCTCCTGGTGGGCCAAGGAGCCTGCTCCCTCACAAGGGGAGACACAAGTATGCTAAGAGTCATTGCACTGGTGAAACTGCTAAAGCAGTGCCATGACATCTAGGTGGAGAGCAGAACCCAAGAAATCAGCACACAGCACCCAGTCTCTGCCAGACAGCCCCATTACATCCAGCCCCCTTATCATGCAGCCTGCTGCTAGTCTGGATCCTTTATGCCTAGGAAGGTGGCCCTCTCCCTGGAGGTCCACCATGAGGGCTGAACTATGGGGAGATGCTGATCTGGTAGGTTATTGGAGGACAGGGCTGAGGGGTTACACGCAGTCAGAGGGGCTGACATGTAGCAGGGAAGGGAGTAAAACCAATATAGAAAGAAATGTAACCCTTGCAAGACCCATTATTTCACCACAGAGATGATGTTTACCAAATGTATATTTTGCTGGCCAGTCAAGTCTGCAAGATTTTGTGTTTTGCCATCAAGGGGATAGAGCTGCAACAATGCTAGCTGTTTTCCTACTGGAGGAAGCTAATCTGGCAAGATTCATTGTTTTGCCACCGAGTGAATTGAACCCTCGTAAGGTTCAGTGTTTTGCCACTCAGTTCCTTTTCTGCTGCCATTGAGTGTGGAACAGTGTTTGCCACTCTCCACACCAGGGCCAAAACTTCACTGTATATTTTAAAGTAGTATTTAGTTCTTCAGTTTAGATTTAAAATATTCTAGTGGTTGTTATTTTTTGTGTCAGTTTATTTAAAGTTACACAAAAGTCTGCAGTTTTCTCTCATCCCTACCTTGTGGAAAATAGTCAATGACCATGGAAGGTCAGGACCCTGAAAAGGCAGGTCACTCCAGAAACAGGGCTGTGTCTGGCCATAACCTCTCTCTGAATGGGTACTCTGCCTCCAGCTCCCGGGAGGATGGACAGTCCTCCTCGGGTGGCAAAATAAATGGTCCAGATCATATACACGCTCAGTGTCGGGGTCTTTGCACCATTTGACCTTGACTTCTTCTTTCCAGAAACACAAGGGAAAGAAAAGGCACCAGTCAAGGTTGTTCTTTCATTGTTCTGCTGTGAGACACTCAAATTTTGTGGACCCAGGTACCCAAATGTCATCTTTGATGACACCAGGGATGCCTGAGCCTGTGGGTTCAAGGTCTCCATCAGTAGGCAGTTCAACTATTTGCAGCTCTTATGGAGCAGTGGGTGTAGCATATAAAGTTCAGTGCTGCCATTGTTGGTACCAGCTTCTGGTCCCATGGCATCAGTTGAGCCAGTGCTGTCTTTGGTGCCATTGAACTTAGGCATGTTACTGACTTCAACCTAAGCCTAACTGTTGGGCTTTCATCTGTGTCACTGAAGCCTACTCCATTTGTAGTGTTGCCTCCTAACCCTCTGGTGACAGGTCAACCACAGTGCCGCTGCTCCTTCCATCAAGGCTGATGGGACCCTCAACACCATTGTTGGTGTCACATCCAGGCCAAGATTAGGCCATTTGGGCCCTGCCTTGGTGCTGGTGCCAATGCTACCTTCTTGGCCATGTGGGCCTTTGGTGCTGGGATCGGTCCCTTTGGGGCCAATCCCAGGCCCGCCTTAGGTGCCACCAATGGTGCCATTCCTGAGACCCCAGGGCTGGGTCTGATGTCACCTTTGTTACCAAGGTCACGGCCAGCACTCTCACCCTTACAGTTCCCTCCCTTCTACTCCATTCCAGTGATAGGAGGGGACAAGTCTGTACCTGACCTCATCATAACCAATGAGGAGGAGGAGGATGACTCATGCTATTGCCCAGAGAACCATGTACTGATTCCTGTTACGGTACCACAGGAGGATCTCTCCTTTCAGGCTCTGCTCAAAAACATGCATACCACCATAAATTTTGAGCCAGCAGCCATAGACCAGGGTAGGTGCCTCCAACTTGAGTTTCTAAACGTGCCTAATAGTCCAGTCTTTCTAGTTCATCCCATCCATCTGGCCCTGCAGACCCTCTCAGAGGTAGCTTGGAAGAGGCCTGCTACTGTGGCAGCTGTCCCCAAACAGGTGGACAGAAAATACTCTGCCCAAGCCTAAGCCCATGTATTTAACTCTGAAAAGTGGATGCCATTATCATTTTGGCTGAAAATAACAAACCAAAGAAATGAAATGGGCACCCTTCTAGTATGCAGCCTCTTTTCAAACCAAATGTAGGTGTTGGGACTGGTTAGGCAGTTGAGTGCAAGTTCCAAATATCCATAGACAAAACCAGCCACACTCAAAAATGTGGTTCTATGTGATATGGATGACTGCGGAAGGGCGACCCACAGAACAGCGACATCAGGGTGGCAAAAACAGTTTCACCACCCTGACAACCTCAGCACATGGGAAAAATGGCTCCAGTGACTGAAAATACTTGCTTTCTGTGTGGGGGGGGACTGCACCCCCTGACACCCACCCCCATGTGGGAGGCTTCACACCCCGCACCCCCCTACTTAGGGATTCTCAACTCCAGGGCAGTGCATGTTGGGGGGGGGGGTTGAAAGCAAACAAAATAAGGTTTTGGGCCAGGTGCAAGAAAAGCACAGTAGCGCGAGACCCAGACCCGAACCCGGAACCCCAGCACCACAAGCGGAGGCCAACCCCCGACACCACGGCGCAGCTCGGCAGCCGACCACAGCACCACCTCCTACATCCCCTCCAGCCCCTCCCAGGCCATGTTCACCATGCTTCCCCCCCCCACGAGCGTGTACACATAGCGACATACTGTCGCCAAGGTCGCTCCACTCCTACTACGCCTGGTCACCCTCCTGCTCCCTCGCTTTTGGGCTTTTTGCCCATATTGCGTCACAGATTCAGGCGCCCCACCTCACGTGCTATCAAAAATGTTTATTCTCAATGCCAGAAGTATTAAGTTTCACATGGGTCCCTCAGGTCCAGGCCCAGTGTTTTGCCCCTGTGGGCTTCTTCAGGGGAAGAAGGCCTCCTATATCCCCAAACAGTTTAGTTCCTCAATTTCTGCATATTTCTATTGCTTCTGTAAAGATATACAGTGATGATATTAGTTAGGCATTTTTTAATCAAATCTGCCAGCTCTTGCGCTGATAAAGTTTTCAATTTCTTGCTTGTTTCTTCATTTACTTAAGTCAGAAAAGAGAGTAAACTCTCTTGAAAGCATTGCAGTGTCCAGGTGGCATGGTGTTCCAATGAGCACAGGAACACCATGCTGTCTGAACACTACAGCAGGATTGGTTGGCATCTGTGGACATGCAGGAAGCATACCAGCACACACTGGTGCACCCCAGCCATGACAAGTATCTCCAGTTCTGCATAAAGGGACAGAACTAACAGTACAGAATCCTACTGTTTGGGCTTTCCTCTGTGCTGTGAGTCTTTACAGAGTGCTCCACTTTACTGGAAGCACACCTCAGAAAGCTAGGACTACAAATCTTCCCATACCTGGATGACTGACTTCTAATATGCCTGTCCAGACTGCAGACAGAGCAGGCAGTGGCCACTGTCTCACAATGTTGTGGCATTCATGGGAGTTCTGCTGAATCTTGCCAAATCTCAGCTGGTGCCCTCCAATGTATTACTGTTTATAGGGACTGTTCAGGACACAACTTGTACTTGGGTCTTTCTTCCAGACTGCAGAGTGTGAACAATTTTGTAGATGGCATGCTTCATCATGAAGTGTAAAACTGTACCAGCTTGTAATGATTGCTGGGACTCATGGCATCTTCGGTACACAGAGTCCTCCTAGCAAGGCTGCATATGCAAATAACTCAGTTAATGCTCATTTCCTAGTGGTCTCAAGCATTATACAATTGGAACTACCTCACACAGGTAACCAAACCTCTGGTAAGGGCTCTGCTGTGGTGATCAGTGGAGAAGAACCTCCTCCAGGGCTTCCCCTTCTCCACATCAGAACCAGAGGTAACTCTCACCATAGATGCCTCCACTACCAGAGTCTCCAGACACAGGAAATCTGGGACTCACCAAAGACATATCTCCATGCAGTCTTTTATGGCCTAAAAGCCCTAGTGGACTTAGTGAGCCAAGAGACAGTCCTCCTCCAGCCAGACAAGTCTGTCATGTACCATGTCAACAGACAAGGTGGAGCACACTCTTATCCTCTCTACAATGAGGTGGTGAAAGTGTGGGAATGGTGCCTGGAGAGTGGACTGTGCTTCAAGCAATCTGTCTGCCATGAGTCTAAAACACTGGCAGAGGAGTGAAGTCAAACAACAGCAGATCTTCACAAGTGGTCACTAATACCAGACATCATGAGATCACTGTTCAATAAGTGGAGCCCGTCAGATGTGGATGTTTTTGTGTCCCCACTATGCCAATCTACCACAATTCTGCTTCAGAAATCCAGGAACTGGGTTTTTCTGTCAAGGTGCATTCAGACTGCCATGGCACAATCCGTTTCTGTATGCATTCCCTCCAAACATTCAGAGAGTTCTATTCAAGCTGGAGGTGCATGGGGGCAAGATGATCCTAGTGGTCCACTACTTGCCGTGGCAAATATGGTTTCCTCTATTGAATCAACTGTCAGTTAGCAAACCAAGGATTCTGCCACTCCAGATGCCACTCTAAATGGAATTATTGTCCCAAATGCAGAGTTATCTAGTCCATCCCAACCTCCCTTCTGGCCTAGCTCCTGAAGAAATAGAGGTGAATGTTCAAAGTGTCTCAGAGAGTCTGTGAGATACTTCTGACTGTGTGTAATCCTTCCTCCAAGAAGACATACTGTATACAGCCAAGTAGAAACACTTTTCCAGCTGGTGTTCCAAAACCCAAACTGACCCTTTCAAGTGTCAACATGAAAAGGTTTTTGGAATATTTCGTGGACCTTTCTTGTGCTGAGCTGTAGTATTCCAAAGCTATGGTCAACCTGTCCACTATATCAGCATCCATGAGCTTGTAGGTACCCTGTCTTTGGCATAGCTGCCACTGCTCAAGAGGTTCCTCAGGGATATCCTGCACACAAAAGCCCCTTATCAGGAAGCTAGAGGCTCCTAGGGGCCTCAGTGTGGTGCTAGATATGTTCCCTCACAAGCCATTTGAGCCTATCCTGACTTTTGACAGGAAGTATCTGACTTGGAAAACAGCATTTCTAGTGGCCATCACATTTGCTCACAGACGTCTGAAATCCATGCCTTGGTCACAGATCCTCAATATACTGTTGTCCAGAAAGACAAGGTAGTGCTCCATACACACCCTACGATTCTACCTAAAGTGGTGTCAGAGTTCCATATGAACCACTCTGATTCTGCCTGCCTGCTTTGCCAGCTTCCAGAATAAGGGAGAAAGAACTATCCACTCACTGGATGTAAAAAGGGTCCTTAGATTTTACCTGGACAGGACTACGGACAGGTCAAGCAGCTTTTTGTCTCTTTCAGCCCCAGTCGAAGAGGACTACCTATCACAATCAAGTATGTTTCACCCTGGATTGTGAATTGCCTTCACCACTGCCATGCCATGGCAAGAGTCAAGCTGGAGGGCAAGGTGTATGCCACTTTCACCAGAGTGGTAGCCACTTCCTTGACAGAACTATGCTCAGTGACAACTGCAGAGATTTGCAGAGCTGCAACTTGAAGCACAGTGCTTACTTTTGCCAACTACTATGCTCTGGATGTCCATGCCAGGCAGCATGCCACCTTCAGCAGGACAATTCTGAATAGATTACTGTCCTGAAGTGAGCCCTTAGCTCCAGCCTCTCTTGTCCAGTGGATTTTCACTGAGCTTGGTACTCTGACCCATTAGATGAAAATCTATGGAGAAGATTGATTCTTGAAAGGTATGAAAGTTACGTTCTTACCATAACTGATGATTTTCCTAAATATCTTCTCTGTGGATTACGCTTGGTGTCTAATGTACTCACCTGGCCAATAAATATAGAATAATGTATAGGGAAGTGAGTGTAATGAGGATTTTATGCACACCCACAGTGTGAAATAGCTCATAAACCCTGAGATTGAAGCTCGAGGGTTTTATTAAGGCTTAGATAATGGGTAAACTGAAACTGGCATCCTGATTGGCTGAAACAGCCTGCCACCCGAGCCGCTTTTTCTTAACAACGGCCTGCTTCAAAACAAGTGCCAGTTCAATCTTTCAGCACCCCAAACTTGCCAGCCGCCATTGTGTTGTCCACATTTACTGACACACCAGCCCCAGCCCTGCCACTCTGCTGCACTAAAATTGCACTAATACCTTGATATGGCCTTTTGAAGTGCCTCTGTTCCTCTTTGCTACCACAAAAATAAATATCCATTTTTAAACACTTATGATGCATCCTCACTCGATCTCCCGATGTTCCGTGTTCTTTTTTCAGTCACCAAACATACACACGCTCCCTATAAAGCCTGTTCTCAATTTTAAATCCGGCTACACAGTCACGCTACAGTTCTAAGCCATCCCATGTTGAAACGTAACTGCATCTCTGTGAACATCACTACACTACATTTTCTCCTGTTCTCACACAGCATTTTTTAATCCGTGTGCATGTGTGTTTGTGTGTGCCTGAAAAACCAAGGATGCAGGAGGGCAACCTAATGAGAAACACCATAAATAAAATACACAGCAGTGACCTCTAGTGCCGATTCTAGCACGTCACACTTGTGACTATTTTACAACAAACATCATTTCTTCTTGCTTTTAACTTGTGTTTTTATATCTACATTTTTTCCTATATATTTTTTTTTTTAAATTACCATCTCTAACCCATTTTCTAAGTGTAATAATACCCTCCAGGGTGGGCATTATCGGATATAATGGACCTTCCAGGGGCTATAAGGCCCTCCGCCTGTGGTGTCAGGCCTCGTTATGCCCCTGGGTAGTCCGTTATATCCCAATAATGCCCACCCTGTCGGGTATTATTACTTACATCGCACAGTGAGGGTGTGCATGAAATCTGGGTGGACACACACTTCCCCCAGGTTTCAATTTTTATAATAACTGGTTCATTTGATTTTTTTGTTGGACAGGTACTTGTTCAATGACCTAACATCAGTCTTGTTTTTTCTTAGAGTGTTTCTTTTTTCTTGCTGCTCTACGAATGTTTGTCTTTCTAGGTCACTAGGTTGCTGAAATGGTGATGAATGTGTCATTTTTTAGGTGGGTAGACAGACATTAGTAGACCACTAGTTATCTTTAGTTTCTGTGAGAAATGTGCCTTTCTTCACCTGCATGTAAGTTAGATTCCCACTCAGCAGTTTCAGTGAGGTTAGCGCAATCAAGTTGACAGTGTAAGCTGACAGCGCAAGGAGCCAATAACGCTAGCATGAGAGTGATCTTAGAATTTCTGCAAAAGGTGCTTAAGCAAACTCCATTATGCATGGATGATTATGCACATGTGTGTATAAGCAAACTCCATTATACACAGGTGATTATACACATATGTATATAATCAAACTCCGTTATACAAAGCTGTCTAAAATCACCCATGTATAATGGAGTTTGACAGCTTCTGCCCACAGTTGATAATCATCACTAATTAGTTATTATAAACAAATAAATAATGAAAAAGTAACTTTCATTTTTTGCACTGCAGCAGGGGAATCAAACTCTGGTAAGGGTTAGTGTTTTTCTACAGAGGGGCTGAACTCTGGCAAAATTAGTAGTTTGCCTCTGGTGTAAATGAACCCTACTATGATTTGGTGTTCTGTCAGAGAATTTTCAAGTTTAGAAATGATACCTGTGAGACAGCACTGCTACCCAGTCTTGTAAGAGTTTTCTAAACCAGCAGTGTTCATGAACTTTTAAAGGTTCCACCCAATGATCCATGAAAAGTTCAAATCATGCAGCCTCTTCCCACGCCAAGCTTGGTGAAAGCAGTGGTGTCTGGAAAGAAATAACGTTGTTAAATTTTCCCATGTTTTATGGTAGGCACTGTCCAACATCAGGTTTTGAAGTTGCATACTATAAAATCCTATTCATGACATCATTTATGCTGCTTCAAATGGAAGACGGCAAAAATATCATGAAGCTCAGTTTATTCCAAATTAATCCTACTCCTTCCCCATTTTCAGGGCTAGTGAAATGATTTGTATTTTTGAACAGTTCAACCACTCAAACTATTTCCAGATTTATTATTTTTTTTAATGATTGGGGTGGAGTGTACTATTTTGCACCCCAAATAATGTTTTGAAAAAAGTGTTGCTATTTCCTTATACCCAGTTCCTTGAGCCCTTGGATACTGCACAAATGAGAAGATGAAAATTTCACCGTGTCACTGAAGACTGCATTTTTTTAAGTCAGTGATGACAGCCACTGGAAGTGAATGCATGGGTTGTGACCCCATGGCTAGGGTCTCTGTTCTCTTAGTACCTTTGATATAAAGCAAATGTTCTTTGGACAGCATGATATCCAGTCTCTACCCTCATTATTAGACACACTCCACTCCCTCTCTCTCTTTGTCTCTCTCTCTCTCTCTCCTTTCAGGCACTGTCCTTGATACTGGGCTACTTTTACTCTGGCTCCCATCTGCTTTTAAAACCAGCGGTTATCCATTATTATAAGGCTTTCAGTTCTACCACTTTATTTCGTACTAGCTCTACAGTAATCATGACCTGTAACTTCATGGAAGCCAAATCTTTCTGCTTTACTATTTTTGGAGTGAAAGCTGGTGGAGGGTCCTTAGTTTCCAAACTCAGTGTATCTTAAATTTATTATCAACATTCTGTGGGATTTTTTCACATACATCTTATCCCTTGCCTCTACCATCTCCTTAGGGATATAAACCTTGTTATCTGGGATGTAGCTTGTTCAGACCGTTTGTGCCGTCATGCAGATGTCAGGGACTCCCTGCCCTCAATTTTCTTCCTTGTTTCCCACCCTCCTCCAATGGCATGAGCCATACCCTACAGTCTCAGATGAAGAGTATGCCCCTGTGGTAGGAGCAAGCTCTGTCACCCACCAACGGGGTTTGCTGGAATTCTGGAACCTAACACCAGGCCTTTCCGGACAAGGCACTGCTGCCTTCCAGTAACTTCAAAAACAGAAAGCGTAGGGGCAGCATCACTCTGAAATAAGAGTTGGTGCCAAAACAGAGCTGGCTACATATCTGGGCAGAAAAAAGTAATGAGAGGTCAAGAACAAAGTGTTATCTTTTACTGAGCACCTCTCATGTCTGTGACAAGTCTGACCCTCTAGCCATCCTTATTGGCACGAGAGTCTAGCTCTCACATGTAACCCTGGTCTCCAAGGTAGCAATGCAATGTGTCTGCTTTCCTCTGGGATGACAATCTATATTTTTTTTTATTGTGGCATTTGAAAATGTACACAATATGGCATTCTCTTCATGAAGAATTATAAAGTAATATCCCATAATAGTACTGAGAAAACAGATTAAGTTATACACCTCAGATAGATACCCCTCTCACCTAGATGTACTTATAATAGAATATATAAAACTATATTGGGCCCACTTCCTTGCAGGAGTCAGAGGAATGGATGGGTAGATCCCACACACAGTAGATCCCCATTTTAACATGGCACATACATAGCATTGCCCTCACAATTTATAATTGTACCCCCAGGCACTCCTTTTGCACACATTTGAAGGGGAAACTACAGTGGCCCTGAAGTGCAAAACATACACCAAAAAAGTGAAATGTAATCTAATAAGTAGAGAAAAAACCTAAAGAATGAAATGCAAACAAAAAATAAAGCAACAAAACCAAATGTGAAGTATCATGTCACAAAAAAATAAAGTAACAAAAAGAAATGTAAATAATTTAAGAGTGAATGCAAACAAAAAGGACAGCACAACTAAAAAAGTGAATGCATTGTTGCTCTACTTATTAGATTGTATTTCACTTCTGTGGTATGTGTTTTGCACTTTGGGGACATTAGTAAATTTGTATTAAAGTAAGCTAAAAAGTAAACCAGTAAGGGCAATAACTACTTTGCATGGTATATACCATGATCAGATAAAAATTACACATTCTACACACAGGCAGATCTATATACAAAAAATATAAAATTCCTGCTGTAAGGAGAGAAATACAGACCCCACCATTCTGCAGATATAAACTTAGTTTGAGCCTTCCATACAACCCCAAAAATCCTCACCCACAGAAGACACCTAGGGTATGTAAAACAAAGACAGCAGAAAAACAGTAGAAATAAAAATAAGTCCACCTGCAGCAGAAAGTCACACATTTTAAAGTATTTCCATTATAAAGCACAACAAAGAAGAAAGCACAAGATAATCATTCTAAATATTGGTCTCACTCAGATTACAGTATGTCCCTCAGGGTCGTCTGCATCCTCTAGACCCTCAGCTGGTCTCTGAGGCAAGACACGAATAAAATGATCCACCACCTCAGTATCAATAAAACAGAATGATTTACCTTTGTATGTGCAACAAGTAATTAGGAAAAAAGTGATTAGTGGAGATACTTCATTCCACCAAGTGCTGCTGATATCACAAATGTTCTTTTCTTCTAGTTTGCTTGTGGGAGGCCACATCAGGAAACTGTGATATTTTAGAGCCCCTGGGATTGCTTTCTCCTGTCTCTCGAAGCTGTCAATATAGCCAAACTCTCTTCAGCCAAAGCCAGTGCCACCAACGCCATGGATACCTGTTGCTGACCCTCCTTCAATCTGTGCTGATCTGGTAACACAAACATCCTCGTCATATGAATCACGCCATATCCCGAGTTCAGAAAGTTTTTCAAAAAGCGTGGAAAAACTGATTGCAGCTGTGCCAATGGAATGTCTAGAGAAAAGCTCACCACTCAGACATTAGTGGATCTGAGCTGGTTTTCCAGAATTCTTTATTTTGTTATTCAGATATTTAGAGACTGTGGCTTGCAACACAGTCAACTGATCTTGCCAAACTGTGAAATCAGCAACCACTGTCACTTGTCCTTTACTCTAGTTTCTAACGTTTTAATATGCTGGTCATCATCGACAATGCCTTGTTGGTCTAGGTAACTCTTTCTTAGATTTTTATAAAATATTAAAGATACAATCTATCGATTACTCTTTCACTGGATGGGCCAGACCACAGGTGCAGTGGTAGCGCTACCACTCGTGATGCCGGTGACCCAAGTTTGGGAATAGGCTCGGATTGTTGGATGGCCATCCAGGGGGGAGGCTTGAGCATCTCAGGACTGTTTGTCTCCTCTGGGGGGTGGGGGGAGCCATGGTTCAGTGTTTGATCAACCTCTAGTGGTGGCTAGAGGATCGGCATGCCCATGCTGCATGCAAGGGAGCGGAGCGTGATGGATGCTGGCTTTCACCTTGGCATCAGTGCACATCACAAGTATGGAGGAGACGCACACAAAAGAAAATATGGGCCCAGTGCGACACCTACATGGAGGTCAGAAATAGCCTCCCCCTGCTGACCCAGTGACCGAGGATGGACCCCGACAAGGACACAAGATATGGCTGCAGAGGGGTCTGAGATGGGGGCCCCCTCCCACTTCTTCCCCACCTGGGGGGTTAGCCAAGGCTCTGTGGGGGTCCTCCTCTGGGGTGTGGGGTTGGTGGGTTTGGTCGGGTGACAGTGCAGGGCCATGGGAAAAAAAAGAAATTACAGAAAAAAAAGATCTTCCACTGGAGTCGAAAGGACCATGGCCACACTAGGCCATGGGAGCTAAAATGTATCCATAATTTTACTTTGCCAGCCTGTGGACTTTTCTTTATCTTTTTTTGGTGCCATGTTGTGTCTGCTGCAGTAGGTTGGCAATAAAAGTAAAAGTCCAGCAGATAAGGAAAGATAAATTAATGAAAAATGCAGGTTAAAGATAACAATTGCAGGAGCTACAGAATTATGCAAATGCTCTGGCTGCTGGCTGGCTCAACACCCCTTCCCCCCGATCTTGTTTTAACTGCATTTTGGATATTAGTCTGCAATACTTCAAGACATGTTTCCACATGCACATACACGCTCTTTCACTCAGTGAGTGTATGCAACAGATGAGGAAGTGTGCTTGTGCAAAATTGTGATAATCTGGTGGATAGTTGTACGATGGTATAACTGTTTTGGCCATTCACTCTTTCTGTCCACTATGGGACTACCATCCTATCAGGATACTGTAAAGGCAAAGGAACCCTCTTGAGGAGGGTTATGCCCTTAGAGGTGCTGTGAGAATATAATTATTTTATGCTAAAGGAAGGTATTCAGAAAGAACTGGAAGCAGGTGCTGCAAACACAGACTTGCTGGTGTAATGACTGACTGCTAAATTTGGTGAAGAACTGTTTCTTTGCTCTCACTATTCTCCCCGCCTCCTCCTCCTCCTCCTCCAGCAGAAGAGTTTTCACTTTTGGGTGCCTTTCTAAGGTACTTCGACTCGTGCTATGTTATTAATTTATTATATTAAAACATATGTTCGAAACTTGGAATGTGCTTTGCCATTCAGTTTGCTGGGGTTCACAGGGGTAATGGATGGGGGTCAGTTGAGTTAGGGTTCAAAAACCCTAAAATTATACTTCTTTATTTTTGCCACTTTAATAATAACCCCTAACTTGTGCAGTAACATAGTTTTTGCAATACATATATAAATATTACATATATGAATTGGGTCTTCATATTATACTTCTCAATTTCTAGAGGTTTAAGGGTCTCTGTAAGGTATAGAAATGTAATCCCCCCTTTCTCCTCACCTAGATTTTTTTTTGTAGTGCAAAAAGTAGACTCTCTCAGTCGTAGACCAATATATCATTTCCTGCTAACATTAACAGTAATCCTTCTTTTCTTTTATTTTTGGTTCAGTGCTAACTGAACTTTCCAAAATGTCAAAATATTTAATGTTCTTCTCACAGGAAGCAGCTGTCTCGGGTCAGCAGTAAAATAATTATGCAGATTTTTTTTTCTTCCCATGTTCCCATTATCACACATTCTAGAGGCTGTAATTTATAACAATTTAGACCCTTTCAGTTCAGTTTTGATTTGGATCTCTGCAAACGAGAAAGGATAGGGGTTTCATGTATGACTATGAATTCAATGCTACAGTTACATTTTTTTTAAGATGTTTCTTTTTTTCTGCAGACATTGTCTCTTTTTGCTGTAGATAAATTAATATAACTTATTAGCAAAACTGTATTTAAATTCTGATATGAAAATCACTTAAGTGTAATTATATTCTGAATGACTTTATTAGCTATTTAAGAAAAATATCTGTATCTACTGCTGGGGCTGACCAGTCAGGACAGATCTAATCATTTTGGGAGTTCAGGAGAATTATGCAGTGGGTACTGCCAATTAGCATGTTCCTGGGAGCCATGAATTATTTATTTTATTTTTTAATTTCCATTTTTGCTTCCTTATCCATGTTTCCTCTTTGTGCCATATATGTGTATAATTTTTATTCAGAAAAAAGTTCCAACACTGCTTTTTGTTATCAACAGTTAGGCTTTTCAACTAGTAGAATCTGTTTTAAAGAATGAACTTTATTGAACGCTAAATAGGCTGTGGTCTGTGTTCAAGCAATGAGATGACTATTCTGGAGCCCATAAGGAGACAATGCTTTATTGGGGTGGGAGCTTAAAGGCCCCTTTAATAACTTCAGTGGCAGTCATAATTCTTATAAGAGGGACCCCTTTTCATCTTTTCCAAAAAATGAGGGCATTTTAATGGATTGAGATATGTCTTTCTGTGGATACCAAACAAAGAGAGGGGAGTACAACTGAGACACCAGGATACTCATTAGCTCTGTCAGGTATACAAAACAAGAAAGGAGAAAGAGACAGGAAAAGGAATTAGCATTTATATTATCAGGCAAATTCAGAGCTTGTGGACAGTGAGATGTTTTTTTTTTGCATTGCTGTGGTGAAAAAGGGTTACCAATCTCATTTCTTGCTAACACAATATTTTTTCTCCAAGTTTGATCCTAAATCAGTGTAGATATATATACTTGTGTTTACTGTTTAAAACCTTTATTTTCATGTGTTAGTCTTAATTGCACTGCTTGTCCTTGTGTATGTAATCCCCTTTTCTCTCCCTTTCAGCCCTGGGAGAAGATGTGGGCATGGTTGAGGGAGCTTTATGTGTCTAGGAAGTATTTTATGCTTGCTGAAGGGTCCCTTACAATTCAACATACAGCATTTGCATTAACCTTGTACATGCAGAAGCTTCACCAGGACATCCAAAGACTCATTCAACGCTCACAAAAAAATCATGAACACCTGAGTGCTTGAGCACACAAGTTCTTTACTGAGATTCAAACTGCACTTAGGGATCCAGTCATCACAAGTCTTTGGACTATGTTGTCAGGCAAATCACTTTTCCTTTAGAGCAATATACAGTTTCTGCTCCTGTTTCAGAGCAATATACAGTTACCGCTCCTCTTTCGGAACAATATACAGTTTCCACTCCTCTTTCAGAGCAGTATACATTCATGCCCCCAGTGTCCCAAGTTAAATCTTGAGCCACTGACACTTTCCCAGATGTAGCCCTCTTGGTGGAGGTGGCTGGCCAGAAGCAGAGTCAATCAAAATGTTCCTGATTGGGGAGTGGAGGGCAAGGAACACAAACATCTGGGTACCACAACTGGGTGTTGGGAGGGGTGGTAGTATCACAAACACCACTGTCACTTTCACTATTTTTTCATCCCCCTACATCCCAGTTCTGTTATTTGGGACATGTCCTGAGTAAAGATGTTGCACATTTTTAATTCACCAGTGAATTTGGTGCAAATCTGCTTTATTTGCATTCGGAAAAACAATTTTGAATTCTGCAGCTGAACTGGTCAACTTTGCAAGCAGATTTTTTTTTAACTTAAAAAAAAAATTCCTCCATCTGTGAAAACACCCCCTCCCACATCCAAGAACATAAAAATTAATCGAAATAACCCCCTGCTGGCATCCACACTCCCTGATGAAGGGGTATACTCATGAAGTGCCAGGGATAGGTGATGGGTAGTGTTGTCCGAACACACTCACTCTACATTCAGCAGTAAAGTTGTTTATTCTCCATCCTGCAGTAAAGCTGTTTATTCTTCATCAGTTTGTGTGAGTGTACTATCTTCAGGCTCCTGAAGTGCAAACTAGCTTGGATTTTGTTTTGCATATTGGGCTGGTTGCTCTTTTGGTTTGCACCCACCTGGAAATGAGTGTTTATGGTCTGGTTTTCTGGATCCTTGGCACCCACACCCCCCTTGCCCCAGCAATCACCATGCCAGCTGCAGTGCAGGCTGCTTCCACTGCAAAAGAATAGGTAATCTCTTCCCCCCACACGCATGCCAGATACACTCCTCCCACCTCCCCCCACCCAAGTTCCACAGTCTTTAGGTCACCATCCTACCCCGCCTCTGGTCCCCACCTCCCTCCCTCCTTCCGCATGAGCATCCACAAAATATAGGTTGCGAATAAAGACAACGGTCCCCCAGTGCAGATTGTGTGCTGTGTACAATGCCAACCCATCCCAGTCCTGTCTCATAAAATGGTGCCAATGAATGAATTCTGATGTCTTTGCTCCAAGTAAAATTTTTTCAATTAATCAGGTTTTACTAGAAACCAAGACTTCACCATTTATTCATTAAAGCCATTATTATGGGATGGGAGTCGGTAGTTAGCACTGAATAGAGCAGACACTCTACACTGTGGGACTATTTTTTTTTTATTTACAGCCTATATTTCGCAAGTGCTTGTTGGGGGGTGGTGTATTAGGGCAGTGGAGACCAGAAGGCAGTTGGGTGGGGTACTGGGAGTAAAATTCAAAGACAGTGAGACTTTGGTGGAGGAGGTGGGAGGAGTGTACTTGGCATGTGGATGGAGAGAAGGGATTACCTATTTTTTTACTGACTCAGCAGCAAGTGTGATATTTGCCGGGGTGGGGGGTGCCAGAGTGGTGGTGTTTGAGGGGGAAAAAGTTTGGCAACATTAAATGAGCCTTGTTATTCACAGGTGAAATGATGATTCATCAGGTGAATTTTGGCCATTCCACCTGAAGAATTAGAAGGTGAACTGCAGTTCCCAGCTCTGTGAATTTGCCAAAATTCATAGTTTGTTTTGTGGAGCAAATTTTAGCATCTTTGTTCATCCCTAGTCCTGAGAAGAAAGAAGAGCTCACTTACCAATTTGAAGAGGGCTGGACCCACCTGTCACATTCCAGCTGACACTTGCTGGCATAGGACTGGCTATGATACCACCAGGGCATCATATGTTATCGTCAACATCATGTTAGCAGCAGGATTCCCCTTCAGTCTGGAGTCATGTAGTCCTGTCCAGCTGATTCCCCCAGTCTAGGGAGCAGGCATGTAATAGTAGGAGCCACAACCCTTCCCAAGGCAGGATTTCTCCAAGACAGACACTAAATACTGCCTCTGCCACCTGATGTGTGATAACTTGGGCTTGGGACTCAAATCCACTTACGATCAGGTCAGCAGATAGTTTCTATCTGGTACATTTTATGTGTTATAGCAAGTACATCAGCGGTACTGGGGTGAAATCTAATAGAGAGGCCAATGGTTTGCTTGGCTGCATGACAAGAAAATATAAAAATAATTTCCTAGGCTACCCATTGGCTCAGTGTTAGTACAGTGTTCTATCATGAAGGCAATTGGAGTTGAGGAGCATTCCTAGGTTGCTAACTCTCAGACCAGCCAGGGCTGGGTAACCCCTGCTAACAGCAATGCATCCCAGCCAGTGCAGGATGGAACTGCACTCCACCACCACAGCCCCATGTAGAGGGCTGGGGGACTTGCTCCTCCAGAAGGGTTCTGCTGCATGTTCGCAAGGCCACTAGAGGGCTGTATGCTGTGCTGGCATATGGAGTTAGGGACAAGAGAGGGAGGGAGGATTAATGGCAGTTGCCAGAGTGTCAGTACCATACTCTTGATGCCCTTGTCCCCTGCCTGCCACTCAAGCAGATTGTGCTGTGTGGGGAGAGGGTAGCCCTCAAATGTACCATCATGGGGAGTGTAATATGGGGTTTGCCGTGGCTAGTAGGTTGCAAAAAGCCTGATGGTGGGGGTGGCTGGCCAGGAAGAAACACCCTTAATAAAAAACAAATTTCCTTTGTTCAGTAGAGTCCCAGGATGCACATGACCATCAGCCAGTGGGCACTCTTCATACTTCCAAAGTCATACATGATGGTGATGGGATTTGCACCTACTGTACCATATTGTCTCCAGCTTCACAGTTCTGAGCTATAACCACTGCTATAGGCTATACTTCCTGCAAGACACACCAGCAATACAAGGTTACAGGTGATGACCCACAGCATTGTTATAGTATTACAGAGGGGAAATGCATTTTTTCCCTAGACTTTTGTCTGCCTTTCAGCTTTGTGCCATGTGTGGGTTCTTCCCAGAAGGGCTCTTTAAAAAAAATGAGGATGCTGATAAAGATGGACCTTAAGTGTTGTACTGCACTCTCTTTTCAGACCTCTTACATTGACTCATTAAATGCAGTTATTGCACTTCTTAACCACCTACTCTGTGCTTCAGTATTGACTGAGGGGGGTGGGGACCATCTATATTGCGAGTCTGGTGGGGCTGAGACAATATTTACATTTTATTTATAATATATTCTATGGATCTCTTTTCTAATGTTTCTAAAAATTTGTTCTCAACATTAGAAAGTTGAGAACACCTTTTTCTGAATGTTTATTAGATTAAGCACATGCACAGCTGTTAAAGTTTTATTCAGAATACTGATGTGCTAAAATGGCTGACAACATATCCCATCTAGATAGAGTATCGATATCCAGTCTAGATGAGATAAAGCTGCTGAACTCACCCTTCAACCAGTGCAACAATCCAAACCACAGACCATTAACCTGGCCCTCCAGCCCATTGATTTGCCCAATGTAGCAGCTGAAGAAGAGCAACATAATAAAACAGTCCTGCAGCTGCCTAAACCACAGCTGTGAAGAAAAGGGTAACTAAGTTTGAAACACACAGTGGCCTCCTTTCACTTTTGCATGCACCTCTCCAGAATAGCCTGTTCCACTGTCCGGTAAGTCTAAACCTTTTCATAGTAAAAAAAAGTTTGTGATGAGCAAGCTAGGTTCTCACACCTCATAGGCACAGCGCCATAATACAGTATTTGAGCTTCACTGTCTGACTTCATGATGTCACTATACCTACTTGGTCTAAGTACCAGCTAATTCTTCATACTTAGGAGCTGTTTTAATCTATATTGAGCCAAGACAGTCCAAATAATGAGATGCAGCATTTCATTTGGTAGGTAGCAACATTTAATGCCTTTTTTCTACCTGTAGGCCACACTTTTGATAGGGAACTCCCGGGTCTTGCTGCACCCGATATAGATGCTAATTTTATAAAAAGTTAGACCTATTTTTGTGTAACCCCTAGATGGCGCTATCCCAAGGGCTACTACCCCTGCCTGATTTGCCACTAACAGGTTGAGGGGCCTGGATCCAATGGCAGGTGCCTCCACCCAGAGGTCAGGGTTTGCAATAGTTAAACTTACTTGGTCACAGCCCTCTGGGACACTGCAATCCCCTTTCTTCCCACTAGTGGCCCACACAATATATCAGAATTACCTTCACAGTATACACTTACCCCAGGACTAGTTCCAGCACTGGGACCTCCTGTGAAATAAGATACAGTGCAACAATCACAGTACAGTACTTTAACATAGACAAATACCTCAGGAAGTATAACTTTGCTGAAACAAGCAGCTCTGATTTATTAGGGGATATAACAAGGACAGGAAATCAGGTTAATTAGCTTATCACTTTACTATCTACCTATGGCTCTGTGCAGGCCTATCCTACCAGTTACTGTCCCTGGGTACCCAAGCCCTAGTGGCTAGTCAAACCGTGGCAGCTGGTAGGGGCCCTTTCACAGTGAAAAGAAAAATTAGTTTAAACAGTCAGCAGTACAGTGATTCCATTTGGATTTAATGTGGCAATTCAACAGGGAGCGACCCTGAATTAGTACTCACGACCTCCAAACAAGATAGGGTCCTTCAACGTCAGCAGGGCTACTCTTGAGCTCCACGAGACTCTTCACACATTTATATGGTAAAAAAAAAGAAAGTACTATACCAGGCAGGCTGCTTCTCTATCCCGATCGCAATTACTGCACAATACCCGGGAGAACACACAGCAGATTCAGTTCCTGACAGACCGAGTGCAATTCAACAATTTCTCCAGTCTTCTACAGGGTGAGCCTGGTTCTCTCTTCAGAGATCCTTGATTCTTTTCCAGGACAGTTCAGTCCTAACAAGCAGTTACAAAGCTGCAGACCAGAACTCTGGGCCTTACACGTTTTGACTGAAACTGTACTGAAGGAGCACAGGGTTTCTTTTCCTTCACTGCCAGATCTAAACTGAAACTCCAACAGACAAAACCGGGCACTTCCTTTGAGTTCCTCCCAGTTCTTGACTGGATTGGCTGTCACTCACAATAGACTGCTGCTGTTGGTCCAAAAAGGCGCGAAGTCTAAACTACATCTCCCAGAGTCACTGCCCATACAATCCTCTTGTGGCTGGCTCAGATTATGAGTCCAAGTTCTGATTCGTCCAAGGCACCATTTTAGAGCTAGCTTACCCCACACTGATTGGTCCAGTTCAGCAGTTCAAAACCAGAATGGGAACTAGGCAGACACAGTTCTGACTGCAAAGAAAGCAGGTTAGACAAACTGTAATTTCATTATTACTGTAAATGATTTCTGGCAAACAGTTACATCTTTCAGATAGATTCCTTTGCACTCTAGTGACTGCAAAAATGGAGTGAATTGCAGCAGCTTGAGTGGTACTCAATCAAAGAAACACACAGTCCCCATACAAACTAATTATGTCTGCAAGCAGACAGCTCTTAAAGACAGTACCAGAGGTTCTAAAACACTCACTGATAAATGGCTTAAACGCCAAACACCATTCAGGCTTGGAGCATTCAAGCAAGCTCCTGGAAGTCTTTTGGGAACCCCCATTTGCAGGGGGGTTACATTTGCCTTCCATACAGTAGCACCTGATGAAGTGTTGAAACAACTTCAAAAATGCGATACTAAAAAACACCTAGGGTGTGATGATATTTCCCCAGTGTTTTACAAAATAGCTTCACATATTATATCATGTTATTTGGCATATTTGTTTAATTTTTCCCTTTCCAGTTCTGATTTGCTTTTGGATTGGAAGACAGCATTTGTTATTCCTATTTTCAAGGGAGGCGATCAGATAGATCCAAATTCTTATAGACCAATTGCTACCCTCCCAATATGTGTGAAGGTGCTTGAGAAACTTATACATCACCAGTTAAGTCAGTATTTCACAAAATATGCAGTCATTTCTCATTTACAGTCAGGTTTCGGAAAGGGACATAACAGTAGCTATGTTATAGCTAAGGTGGTGGACGATGTGTTGAATGCCTTTCAGCAGAAATCACAGTGTACCATCTATATTTTTGGATCTGTCAAAGGCATTCGACACTGTCCACCATACAACTCTAATTAACTGTTTTAAATCTATGGGTCTGGGTATTCCTGCCTTGATGTGGTTTAGCTCATACCTCATTGGTAGGTGTCAGTGTGTCAGAGTGAGGGATGCCTGTTCAAATGCAGTTATTTTGAATACAGGGGTACCCCAGGGTTCAGTACTGGGTCCCCTACTATTTTTACTTTATGTGAATGATCTGCCCAGGCATTGCTCATCTGACACTAACATATATTTGTATGCAGATGATACGATCATGTATACTATAAAAGACAATACAACTACAGCCATAGATGTCCTGCAGCAGGATTTCTTGGACTTTCAGAGAGAGCTCTTGGAACTAAGGCTCCTTCTGAATGAAAAAAACCCAATGGATGTTATTTGAATAGAAAAATATGAAAGAAACTTTAACTAGGGATATAACTGGACTTAAGATTTGCAAGAAAGTGAGCTGTGCCCACAACAGAGGAAGGTGAACCTTACAGTTTACAATTGTCTTTGGTTTGAAGCAGATTCCTTAGGAAAGTTAATATTCTTCAAGTGGAGGATACTTCTAACTGAAGGGTGAAATAAGGAACTTAGATTTATCAGAAAAAGCAGTCTTTCAATCAACAGAGGGAGGTGGACCGTGCTTTACTTTTGTTACAATTGTTAAGAATTTCAGTGCAGGAAGAGTTTAAACCCACAGGGGCTGAATACTGTTTTCTGTGTCTGCCCTTCTGCACAGCTGACGTGTTTTGGGGCTGACTGCTTTCAGAGCACAAGTCACTAGGCTGTTTTGGGGCTGGGGAGGTTTACCTTTGTCTGACCTGGATGTTTGGATTTTACTCTGTTTGATTAGCAGGGTATTTTCTCTGTCAAACTGTCATGTAGGACATCTTGCTGACAGGAAGGCACTCATCGCAGCAGTAGGTCAGAACTTTTAGCTGATTGTTTCGTGAGGGCACAGTTTAGGCCCAAATCCTTCCCACCACACCCACCCCTGGAAATAGTTGCTTTATACCTGGGGTTCTGACATCATTTCCTCAAGAGGTCAAGGTGCATATCACTGTCATATCCTTTCTAGCACACTGCACTGACAATATAAGCATACACATTATATAAATACATATATTTCTGTATAACAAACCAATCACACACACACACACAAAAAAATACTAAACAAGGTAGACCATTATGTGGAGAGTAGTGCAATGTAATGGCTGTGGGACAGCAGTCTTCCAGGAGTCTTTCTGGAGGCTGAGATGCTGTCCTGTTTGCAGACAACTATCTGCCCTGAGGGAGGAAGTTGCCTGTCTTCAGGCCGCACTGGACAGTAGTAAGGGAACCTCCCCCATCCAGGGAGCACCACAGCCACCACTACTACCTCAGAGGTTGCTAAGAAAGCACAGTAGTTGGACTACAGTGGGCTTATGGAGGGTAAGGGTGGTGGAACAGAGGCACACCCAGTCAGTTGTTCCACTCCACAATCCATACACCATTCTGGGGAGCATAGTTCCCCTATGGATGCACCCGCAGAGGAGACTAAGGAGGTTGCAGACAACTGTCACAAGGGAGGCCCTCAGAAAGGAGGCAAAGGGCACCACAGGGAAAGGAACTAGCTCTTGTGGGGGACTCAATTATTAGGGGGATAGAACTGATGGGAGCAGTGAAAACTGAAGTAAGGTGCATGCCTGCCTGGTGCCATGGCTTGGAGGGACAGGAAGTGCATCCTTAGGATCACGAGAACAGTTGGACGGGAGTCTGAGCTGGATGTCATTGTCCACCTAGGGACAAATGACTTGGCTCATCATGAGATCAGAGCAGTGCAGAAGGACTCTGTAGAGTTGGGGAGGGACTTAAGACAAGTAGCACACACAGTATCCTTCTCAGAGGTGTTGCCTGTCAGTGTCATGGGTGAGGTGAAGGTACTTTGCACCATGCAGTTTAACGAATGGTGAAAAAGTGGTGTGGAGCACAGGGGTTTGGCTTCATTGGGGACTGGGGTTCCACCTGGAGGGACACCAGCCTATACTGGCAGGATGGTCTGCATCTGTACAGGAAGGGAACAAGTCTTTTGGGCAATCAGTTTAAATGCTTCATTGGCAAGCTTTTAAACTAGTCAAGGGGGAGGCACTGATAAGCAGCAGAAAAATCCCAGCCTCCCCCTACAAAACAGGGTACTAAATGACAAAAAGATCAAGGTAGAAAGGTCAGTGGGGGATGCTCTTACAGAAGGTAAAGCCATCAAAAAATGGAGAGCAATGAGTACCAATGCCCGTAGTCTGGGTAACAAGCTTCCTGAATTAGTGGCCTTGATAGAGGAGGAACATCTGGATATCGTGGCAGTCACAGAAACATGGTACGCACAGAACCATGACTGGGACGTAAACATACCAGAATACACTATATACACGAGAGACAGGGAAGGTAAAAGAGGAGGAGGAGTAGCTCTCTACATAAGAGAAGGAATCAAAGCAACAGAACAAAAAGGAAAACAGGGAGGAGAAGAAGCACTGTGGGTCAATTTGTAGGCAGGCAATGGCACCACAATCCACACAGGGGTTGTATACAGAACCCCTTCTCAGGGGGAGGAAATGGACAAGGAAATGATAGAAAGTATACTTAGAATGGCAGATAAAGGGGAGATATTGCTGATGGGTGATCTGAATATGCTAGATGTTAACTGGAGAGCAGTTGCAGCAGCCACTTCTAAGAGTGGGGTTATTCTAGATGCCCCACAGGAGGCATGCCTTAGACAACTAGTATTGGAACCCACTCAAGAGGGAGCAATCTTAGACCTGGTCCTCTCAAATGGAGATGGAGAGAGGATTACAGATGTAGAAGTGGGTAGCCATCTGGGAACTAGTGACCATCGAACAGTATGGTTCACAATAAACACAGCAATAGAGTCAAGCCATACAAAGGCAAAAGTACTGGACTTCAGGAGGGCTGACTTTGCCAAAATGGGTGAGTGCCTAAGGAATGCACTAGCAAATGGGCAGGAAGGAAGGGTGGAAGAATAATGGGAATAATAAAACTGCCATCACAGAGGTAACAAGCCTTTGTGTGAAGCAAATAAACAAAACAAAGCGATGTAAAAACCACGATGGTTCTCAAAGGAGGTGGCAGTGAAGGTTCAAGAAAAAAGCATTCAGAAAGTACAAGGAATCACAGAAGGAGCAGGACAGAGAATTATATCAGTTAAAGCAAAAGGAAGTTGGGAAAGCAGTCAGAACAGCAAAGCCGAACTGAGGAAAAGATAGCCATCTCAGTTAAGAAGGGGATAAAACCTTTTTGGGTACATCAGGGGAGTGAAGGAAGATTAAGGGAGGGATAGTGAGGCTTAATAAAGGGAGGGTGGGCAGAAGGTGACTGTGAAAGGCAGAGATACTAAACAAATATTTTTGCTCAGTATTTACAAATGAAGGGGGTACTAAAACAAACAATAGAAACACTCTGGATACAGAAGTTGATACCAGCCCATCTACAGAAGAAAGGGTTCCAAAAGAACTCTTAAAACTGAAGGTGGACAAAGCAATGGGGCTTGATGGGATTCATCCCAGAATTCTAAAAGAACTAAGGGTAGAACTAGTGACACCACTGACCACCCTTTTAACAAATCATGGGAGGATGGGGTGGTACCTGAGGACTGGAGGAGGGCAGATGTGATTCCCTTCACAAAAGTGGGAGCAGGGCAGAAGCAGAAACTACAGACCTGTTAGTTTAACCTCAGTGATAGGGAAAATGATGGAATCACTTCTGAAGGAAAGAATTGCCGAGTACCTAGAATCCAGAGGGCACAGGACCCAAGGCAGCATGGATTCACAGCGGGAAGGTCATGCCAGACAAACCTAATAGATTTCTTTGATTGGGTGACCAAAGTAGTAGATGAGGGAGGGGCTGTGGACATGGCCTACCTAGACTTTAGCAAGGCATTTGACTCAGTCCCACACAAAAGATTAGTTTACAAGTTAGCCAGCCTAGGATACATAGATACATACATAGACAGTGTCGGCAGATAAGGGCCTATGGCCCACCCAGTCTGCCCATTTGAGCTTGTAAGTTCAGTTTATGTTTCCCAAGAAGTCTGTTGCCCCTTACCCCTGACCTCCAGAATTCCTTTATGTCTATCCCATGCATTCTTAAATCCCGTGATTGTTTCAGCCCCCACCACTTCCTCTGGCAGGGTGTTCCACTTGTCCACCACCCCTGCTGTGAAGAAATTCTTCCTCACGTTTCCTCTGAATCGTCCTCCCTCCAACTTCATCCCATGCTCTCTAGTCCTGGAACATCTTTTTCACTTAAAAATAGTGTATTCCTGCATCCTGTTCCTCCCTGTAAGATACTTGTATGTCTCTATCATATCCCCTCTCTCCCTCCTCTCCTCCAGGGAGTACATGTTCAGTTCCTTCAACCTGTCCTCATAGGACTTGTAATGCAATCCATGCACCATCTTTGTTGCCCTCTTCTGAACCTTCTCTACCCTGTCTATGTCCTTACGTAGGTAAGGTATCCAGAACTGTACAGTGTACTCCAGGTGGGGCCTCACTAGTGTCTTGTATAGTGGAATTATGACCTCCCTTGTCCTGCTGGTGATGCCCCTGCCTGTACATCCCAGCATCCTATTTGCTTTACCTGCTGCCTTGTCACACTGTTTCCCTACCTTGAGGTCATCAGAGATGATAACTCCAAGATCCCTTTCCTCCTTGGTGCATGCTATATCCTCACCCCCCCAACTGATATATTGTGCCAAGGTTTTTGTGCCCCATAGGCATTATCTTGCACTTCCTTGCATTGAATTTCAACTGCCAAACCCCTGACCATTCTTCAAGTTTCTGCAGGTCCCTTCTCATTCTGTCTACACCCTCTAGTGTGTCTACTCTGTTACAGATGTTTGTGTCATCAGCGAACAGTGAAATTCTGCCTTCTAGGTCCTGCACAATGTCACTGATGAAGATACTGAATAGGACCGGTCCCAGCACTGATCACTGTGCTACCCCACTGGTCACTCTTCCCTCTGTGGGGTGACAGTCATTTACCACCACCTTCTCATCCTCATCATCATCAAATCTTTATTTATTCAGGCGAGCATCATTGAGCAAGGCTCATTTACAAGATGGACCTGATAAGGTCAAGGTTCAACAATTGATACACAACAGATACATCATACACTTATATAAAACAGTTATACATACAGGGGAAAAAAACATTTATAAACACAGTGATGTACAGTAAAATTCACATGATAAAGTGGGTTATAGGAAAGTTGAGCTAATATTTACAGTATATACAGTGTATACATATCCCAGTGGAGGGGCCATGGCAAACACACAGCATAATGTGTCCTGCCGCCCAGCCAGTAACATACCCACCACACTACTGTCCTGCCCACACCCATATTCCCCAGTTTGTGCAATAGTCTTCTATGTGGCACAGTGTCAAAGGCCTTGCTGAAGTCCAGATAGGCCATGTCCACTGCCCTCCACTGATCCATCTCCCTAGTCACCCAGTCAAAAAATTCAATAAGGTTGGTCTGACATGAGCCCCCCTGGTGAAAACATGCTGCCATGGGTCCTGTAGTCCACTGACAACCAGATGTTCCACCAATCTCTCCTTCAGTAGTGCTTCCATGATCTTCCCCACTACCGCGGTGAGGCTGACTTGTCTGTAGTTCCCCGCTTCCTCTTTGTTCCCACTTTTGTATAAGGGGACTATTTAAGGGGACTTGGGAGTGAGTCCCAAGATGATAGCCTGGGTAAAGAATTGGCTGGAGAATAGGACACAGAGGGTAATAGGAAATGGAGTCCACTCTGAAGAAAGGGGGGGTTACTAGTGGGGTGCCGTAGGGTTCAGTATTAGGACCGGAACCTCTTCAATGTCTTTATAAACAACATTGCAAATGGATTGGAAGGAAAAGTATGTCTCTTTGCAGATGACACAAAGATCTGCAACAGAGTTGATGCACAAGGTGGAGTGGAAAGGATGAGAAGGGATTTGGCAAGGTTAGAGGAATGGTCAAATATATGGCAGCTTAGATTTAATGCTAAGAAGTGCAAGGTAATGCACCTGGGGAACAAAAACATAGGGGAAGAGTACACAATGGGGGGTGAGATACCAACAACAACAAAAATGGAAAGAGACCTGGGGGTAGTCATATCAGATGACTTAAAGGTGGGCAAGCAATGTGAGGGGCAGTAAGGAGGGCTGGGGGGATACTGGGATGCATAGAGAGGTATCAACAGTAGAAAACAAGAAGTTGTTGTCCCTCTGTACAGACAGTTGGTGAGACCCCATCTGGAGTACTGTGTGCAGTTCTGGAGACCCAATCTCCACAAGGACATAGACAAGATGGAATCTGTCCAGAGGAGGGCAACTAAAATGGTGCAGGGTCTGCACTGGAAGACATATGAAGAGAGACTAAAGGAGCTTAATATATATAGCCTCGAGGAAAGGAGGGAGAGGGGGGACATGATAGAAACGTTCAAGTACCTCAAGGGAATCAACAAAGTCCAAGAGGGTAGCATCTTTCAAAAAAGAGGTGTGCAAGAACAAGGGGCACAATCTGAAGATGGGGGGGCAGCTCAGAGGTAATGTAAGGAAGTATTTTTTCACAGAGAGGGTTGTGGATGCATGGAATGGCCTTCTGGAGGAGGTTGTGGAGTCAAAAACAGTGGTTGAATTCAAGCATGCATGGGACAGCCATAAGGCAGTTCTAGGGGGTTGGGGTAGAAAGAAGTAGGCAGCTGGTTAACTAGGATCTGCAGCTTATCCATTAGGTAGGGAAATGGGCAGACTGGGTAGGCCAAGCGGTCCTTATCTGCCGTCAAATTCCATGTTTCTATGTTTCTATATACTATGTCTGGTGTTACTTTAGATCAAGCAAATTTCTACAGGTACTTAAGTTCGATACTTGATAATCATCTAAGTCTTGATGTACATATTACACATATTTCAAATAAATTGAAGGGATTACTTGTTTTTTTCTACAAGAATAAAGCCCTAGTTAGTTTTAAAGTTAGAAAATTGTTAGTTATGTCATTATTCATGTCTGTTCTGGACTATGGGGATTTCATTTATAAAAATGCAAAAAGTTCATTATAAGGCTCACTAGATGCATTGTATAATAGTGCTAAGATTTATTGCAAACATGCCTTATAGAACACATAGATGTATATTGTATAGGGAAACAGGTTTAACCTCATTAGTAGATCAGCAAGAATTTCACTGGAATATATTTGTATATGTTTACTATATGGACATTACTAACTTTTTTGCTGAATGTATTAGAGTCTAGATCAGTATACAAATATTCTTTGAGGTCTATGTCTTGGATCTCATCAGAGTCCAAAAAATAGATTGGACCTTGGTGATAAGATTTTGGTGGCAATGGCTGTACCCAGAACATGGGATATAGTATTTAGACCATTAAAAATGTACGTATTACTGCCCTTGGAAAGGTTTCAAGTGTCATTATCTAGTCTTTATCATAAGCATTGTAATTGCTATGGATAAATTAATATCTGTTTTAATTGAAACTTGCTACATCTATACCTAAATGTATGTCCTATTTATCGTATTACTAGTTTTTGTATGTTATGTATGTTCAGTTATGTGGTTATGTGTATTCTTGTTCTTTGTTTGTCATTGAATGCATTTGAAAAGAGATATTTATCTCAATATGTTATCCAAAAGAACTTGGTTTGATTTGATTTGAATTTGGTGAGGGGCTACACCTGAATCAAGGCCGGCCTGCCCATTTTGCTTGCAAACAAAACCTGGATTATGTCCTGGTCAGCATGTTTATTTGAGCTACCCAGTCCCTCTAAACTCCTGTAAAATGTTTGGGGTTTCAGATTATGGGGAAGGAAGGAAGGAAAGGAAAGAGTGATCTTATATAGCTTCTTTCATTCACACACACTACATCCGAAAGTGTTTCACAGCAAGATTACAACCATTCGTTCTCTGTACCCCACTGGAAATCCTCATTTGGCAGAGCAATAGTCTGTCTGCTGCCATAGTACATTGCCCATGTGCATCCACTTTCTGTTTCATGCATCTCCAGCTTACCTTATGTATCCCTCAGTACCCAAGCTACACACCCCTGTTCATCTGTGTCTAGCCAGGCAAAATACATGACCATGGTTGGGCAAATGAATGGCTTGAACACTGAGGCAGTTGTAAGCATTAAAGAGTTTATGATGCCATTGTGACAACTTTGGAAACAACTGAATATTTAGACACAAATTTAGATTATATTTAATAATTTTTTTCTGTAATTCTCACCCTTACTTCTTTACTGCTAAGGACATTTTAATATAAACTGGATTGCTGCCCTATCTGTTCTGGCTACCTGCCTACACCTGACATCACAGTTCTGTTTATGACATCACAGTCTGTTGCTGTGGAAATAATTATGGTGCCATAAACAGGGGATTATGATGTCAGGTGTAGGCAATCAGAACGAGAATATAAAGTCTAAGGGGCAGAAATCCTCTTTCATAATACTGAAATCGGTAACAAAGAGGTAAATTATAGATTTATAGGAAATATATGAAATATAAACTGAATTATGTCTAAATCTCACATGTTTTTCAAGTTGTTCTAATGGTGTCAGGGGCTCTTAAAACACTCCTTTGTTACTAGCCATGTGAGCCCTTGGACAACTATAGTTGTGGATAGTTTAGTCAGATTAGACCAATACAGATACTGTAGATGGATGTACAATAGCTGTGTCAGTCCAATAGAATGTATTACACTGTCATAATAAGGCTTCCAGTTGTTTCTTGTAGCTAGTCATCAAGTACCTGACAATGAAATGTGTAAAGCGGTAGATTTTTTGTACCTGACAATGAGATGTGAAAAGCGGTAGATTTTTGTACCTGGCAATGAGATGTGAAAAGCGGTAGATTGTTTGTTACTGGAATACAATGGCTACAGTATTTAGCCTTTGTGAATCAGTGCTGCAATAAATAGCTCATCAGTGTCAATTTGTTGGCATCATTTAGAGGAATGCACTTACTGTATCAACAAGCTAATTATGCATTGTGAAATATGTTATTGCTCTGGTGAGCTTAAAAATACTACACATCCCAGGATACCCCAATTGAGTGTAACATCTCTCTTTTCTTTGCGAGGGCAGGGAAGGTCTGGTTCCATGTTCACTTTAGTTTTACAGCTGGAAGGTCTGATGTACAGGAATGGCTGCTAGATACTTGTGTGAGATCACAGATTCAGCCAGTGGCTAGTGTGAGATATGAATAATGGATCTCCTAGTTCACAGATCTGTGTGTGCTAGGCACTACAGCACACCACCTTCCTGAGCAATAATCGCTGACATAGCTGGCAATTCTACCAGATGATTTATTTCAACTGTAGTTGAGCATCTTTAACCATAAAGTGAGGGTGCTTAATAACACAGAGGTTAATTATCTGGTGGTACAGAATGCTGTAGAGACCTTAATTGCTACTGTGAAGTGAATAAAGGCCATCACTGTGTTTAAAATGGAGCAGGTTTGCAGGCTCAGATTCTGCCTTACTATAAATATGGCACACAGGCTGTGTCTCCATCTCTATATCGTGCTTAAACCACAAAGTTTGTTTAGAACACTCAGAGTGAACATTAATGAGGCACTTTGCAGGGGAAGCACAATATGATATCTGTGAAAAGATGCTAGGACAGAGAAAATATCCAAATTGTTTGGTTTTGTGCATCTCTCCAAACCATACACATGTTCTTAAGGCTCATTCTCAGAGTGAGCTATCATAGGTATGCAAATCCTTGTGCAAGTCAGGCTGACAAGAACAGTCATTGCCTGAGAAAAGGGCCACTTGGCCCACCCAGTCTGCCCAAATGTTCCCTGTCTAATCTGTCTCTACAGGCCCTAACTGGTCTCTGGTGACCCTCCCAACCTATTTACTAATTTTCCCAAATGTCTGCCCCATGCACACATGAAGCCCCCACTGTTTTTCCCCTCTACCACTTCTGCTGGCAATCTGTTCCAGCAGCCTACCACCCTTTCAGTCAAGTAGTACTTTCTCACATCCCTCTTAACCCCCCCTCCACCTCCAGCTTCATCAGATGCCCCCCGGTCCTAGTGCTCATCATCATTTGAAAGAGACTCCCTTCATGCAACTTGCTCACTCCTCTGGGTACTTGTAAGTCTCTATTACATCCCCTCTCTCACCTTTCTTCCAAACTGTACATGTTGTGATCCCCCAATCTCTATTCATACGGCATCTTGGGCAACCACTGCACAATTTTAGTTACCCTCCTTCCGACTGCCTCTACCCTGTCTATTGTCCTGTCTGAGCTGTGGCCTCCAAAACTGGACACAGTACTCGAGGTGGGGTCTCATCAGCGAGCGATACAATGGCAACACCACCTCCCTCCTGCTGCTGGAGATACAGCTTCTTATGCACCCCCAGCATCCTACTAGTCCTACACATTGCTTTTTAGCACTGTACTGCCACTTTGAGGTTATTAGTTATGTTAGCCCCAAGGTCCTTTTCCTGGTAGTGACTGCCAGTACCTCTCCCCAGTCCTGTGCGCCGCTCCTTGGTTCCTATACCCTAGGTGCATGATTTCACTTTTTTTCTGGCACTGAACCCTAACTGTCATGCTCTTGACCACTCCACAAGTTCCCCAGTATCCCTACACATTCTCTCTACCTCCTTCTGAATATTTACTTTATTACAGATTTTGGTATCATCTGCAAAAATGCATGCCTTCCCTTCCAGTTTTTCTGCAATGTCACTTATGAAGACATTGATGAGGAACAGTTCCAGTACTAAACCCTGCAGCACCCCACTGGTTACTCTCCCATCATTAGAGTGAGTGCCGTTAACAATCACCCTCTGCCACCTATCCATTAACAAGTTTCTAGCCCTGTTCACCACATTGGATCACACTCATAGGCTGTTCAGTTTCTTTATCAGTCTCCTGAGTGGCACAGTTTTGAAGGCCATGTTAAAGTCCAGGTAAGCGCCATCTATTGCCCTCCCCCTTATCTATTTCCCCAGGTCACTCAGTTGAATAAATCAGTTAGATTCATTCAGCATGACCCTCCTTCATGAATCCATGCTGCCTGTAGTTTTGCTGCCTGTTGGATACAAGATACTCTACCAGTCTTTCCTTAAGCAGTACTTCCATTAATTTCCCTACCACTGAAGTGAGACTTGACCAGAACCATGCCTGTTTCCAGTGAATGAATAAGGCCATCAGTGGGGCAGCTAGCACCTTGCTGAGTTCCTTTAGTACCCTTGGGTGTATTCTGTTCAGGCCACAGCCTTGTCCACCATCAGAGCTGCAGATCCCTTCGGAACTCTTCCTTCTTCCTGATCTTCTCTCTCTTCTTGATCTTGAGGACCCAGCTGCCATTTCTGGGCATATTGGCTTCTTTGATATGTGCTTTTTTTGTTAAAAAATTGAGTTTGTCGATTGATATATGCCCAATACATTATTGTACATCATATATCATATGTTTTTGAGCCATCTCTGATTTTTTATTTTCTCATATCTTTCGTTTTTTTTGGTCTGTTGCTGTGGCATCCAGTCAATGTTGTGGTGCTGTATTCTAGTCCATAGTTTTAAGAGCTTTCTGGGCTGATAATTTCTACTGGTTTTAAAAAAAAATTACATTTTTACGTTCGCTTGCGTGCATGCGCAAGGAATGTCTTGGGAGAATGGGACACTTTGGAGGTGTGCCTGCCCTGTGCAATCCCATGCTCCATTGAGCAGGTGTGGCGGTCCTGCACCAATCGCTGCAGTGCTGTGTGTGACAACGGTGGTCTTCTCTTCAAAGAAAACCACCTCTGTGTGCTGGCAGCGTGTCATGCCCCCCCAAATCTTTGCTGCCATGCTGGGAGCCCACCCCAGCATGGCAAACATCCTGCATCGTCTGCCGACGGGGTGCCCACTCCCCCATCAGCTCCACCTCCCCCAAACAGCTTTCCCTGCTGCCACGCTGGGAGCCCACCCCAGCATAGCAGAAGCATCCAGCGTCGTCTGCGGCGGGGTTGCTAATCCCGTCGGCTCCCACGGCCCCCAGCCATCCTTCTGCCACGCTGGGGCCCCACCCAGTGTGGCAAACATCCTGCGTCGTCAGTTATAGAAAAAAAAACCTGTAAGTAAAAATGGTCCACGCGATCTCCTTCCCCTCCCACAACCTGCACCCACCCACTGCGCACCCTGCCTCCCCACTCCCCTCTCCATACTTACCTCCGGAGCTCGGCATGACGATCATCGCTGGACCAGGAACATGTCTGCACTCTTCAAAGCCAACGCGAACTGAGGAAATGCCGGTAAGCTGTATAATGGGCTAGATGGGTTTTTTCAACTTTGTTGCATACCTTAGGCATTTTTTGGAATTTTTGCACCAAATTTTCAACATGGGGTTTTTGGGACCCCTTCTCATGAATTCTGTCACTGTCATGGCGTTATCGGGCCCGAAGGGTGATTTCGCAGTCACTGCACAAAATCACCTTGGGCCTGATTAACGAAATGACAGTGCCAGTGTTCATAAGGTGGGCTCTCAAAAGCCTATTTTGAAAATTTGGTGGAAATATTCCTAAAATGACCGTTTTTACGAGCGCGGCACAGTTCCTACGCAGGCTCGTAAGTTCATGTATTTTCAATATTTTCACTCCAGATTTTCAACATTGCCATTTTACCACACTTTCTTATGAGTAGTATAGCTGTCATTTTTCACATCTCACCCAAAATGTGTTTCCGCCCATGTAGCACACAATGGCGCAGTCGGTGTGCGAAATCAATGTATGGGACACATTAAGAAAATCACAGTGACACTGTTCATGAGCAGAGGTCTTAAAATGGCTATGTTAAAAATTTGGTGAAAAAATTCCTAAAAATAACTTTTACGATCGTGCGTTGCGCAGTTCCTATGCACACTTGTAAGATCGCGAATTTTCAATATTTTCACTCCAGATTTTCAACATTGCCATTTTACCACACCTCCTTATGAGCAGTACAGCTGTCATTTTTCACATCCTGCCCAAAACATGTTTCCATCCATGTAGCGCACAATGGCACAGTCGATTGTGCGAAATCAATGTATGGCACACATTAAGAAAATCTCAGTGACACTGTTCATTAGTAGAGGTCTTAAAATGGCTATGTTGAAAATTTGGTGAAAAAATTCCTAAAAATGACCGTTTTACAAGCGTGTGTTGCGCAGTTCCTACGCACGCTCGTAGGTTTGCGAATTTTCAATATTTCCACTCCAGATTTTCAACATTGCCATTTTACCACACCTTCTTATGAGTAATACAGCTGTCATTTTCACATCTCACCAAAAGCGTGTTTCCGCCCAATGTAGCGCACTATATGAAAAGTCGGTAACAGCGAATCCAATGTATGGGACACATTAAGAAAATCACAGTGACACTGTTCATGAGCAGAGGTCTTAAAATGACTATGTTGAAAATTTGGTGAAAAAATTCCTAGAAATGACTGTTTTACAAGCGTGCATTGCGCAGTTCCTACTCACGTTCGTAAGTTCGCGAATTTTCAATATTTTCACTCCAGATTTTCAACATTGCCATTTTACCACACCTCCTCATGAGCAGTACAACTGTCATTTTTCACATAGAAAAATAGAAACATAGACTTTGACGGCAGATAAGGACCGCTAGGCCCATCTAGTCTGCCCATTTCCCTACCTACAGGATAGGCCGCAGATCCTAGTTAACCAACAGCCTATATCTTCCTGCCCCCCACAAGAATTGCCTTATGTCTGTCCCATGCATTCTTTAATTCTCCACAGTTTTAGACCCCACAACTTCCTCAGGAAGGCTGTTCCATGCAACCACTACCCTCTCTGTGAAATAATACCTCTCACATTGCCCCTGAACCACCCTCCTTCTATCTTTAAATTGTGTCCCCTTGTTCTTGCAAGTCTCTTTTTCTGAAAGATGCTACCCTCTTGGACTTTGTTGATTCCTTGAGGTACTTGAAAGTTTCTATCATGTCCCCCCTCTCCCTTCTTTCCTCAAGGGTATACATATTAAGCTCCTTTAGTCTCTCCCCATACGGCTTCTCTTGCAGACCCTGCACCATTTTAGTTGCCTTCCTCTGGACTGCCTCTATCCTGTCTATGTCCTTGCGGAGATGGGGTCTCCAGAACTGGACACAGTATTCCAGATGGGGTCTCACCAACTGTCTGTACAGAGGATAACAACTTCCTGTTTTCTGCTGATGATGCCTCCCTATACATCCCAGTATACCCCAGCCCTCCCTACTGCCTTCTCACATTGCTACTAACCTTAAGGTCATCTGATATGATTACCCCAGGTCCCTTTCCTGTTTTGTTGTTGTTACTACCTCCCCACCCATTGTGTATTCTTCCCTGGGTTCTTGTTTCCCAGGTGCATTATTTTGCACTTTTTGCATTAAATCCTAGCTGCCATCGTCCTGACCATTCCTCCAACCTTGCCAAGTCCCTTTTCATCCTTTCCACGCCTCCTTGTGTATCAACCCTGTTGCAGATCTTTGTGTCATCTGCAAAAGGCATCCTTTCCTTCAGTCCTCTGCAATGTCACTGATGAAGACATAAAAAGGACTGGACCAATCCTGAACCCTCACGGTACCCCACTAGTAACACCGCCATTTCTTCAGAGTGGACTCCCATTTACAATTACCTTCTGTGTCCTGTTGTCCAGCCAATGTTTGCCCAGGCTACCACCCTGGGACCCACTCCCAGGCTGGTTAATTTGACTAATAATCTTTTGTGTGGGACTGTGTCAAATGCCTTGCTAAAGTCTAGGTAGGCCATGTCCACAGCCCCCCCTGGTCTACTACTTTGGTCACCCAGTCAAAGAAATCTATTAGATCTGTCTGACATGACCTTCCTGCTGTGAACCCATGCTGCCTTGGATCCTGTGCTCCACTGACCTCTAGGTACTCAACTATTCTTTTCCTTCCGGAAGTGACTCATCACTTTCCCTACCACAGAGGTCAGACTGACAGGTCTGTAGTTTCCTGCCTCTGCCTTGGTCCCACTTTTGTGAAGGGGAATCACATCCGCCTTCCTCCAGTCCTCGGGTACCACACCATCCTCCATGATTTATTAAAAGAGTAGCCAGTGGTTTCACTAGTTCCTTCCTTAATTCTTTTAGAATTCTTGGGTGAATTCCATCAGGACCCATTGCTTTGTCCACCTTCAGTTTTAGGAGTTCTTGCAGAACCCTTTCTTCTGTGAAAGAGATTGGGATCGACCCCTATCAAGGTGCTTCTGTTAATTGGATTAGGCACTTCCCCCTCCTCTTTTGTGAATACTGAGCAGAAATATTCGTTTAGTATTCCTGCTTTTTCACTGTCCCCCTCTGCCCACCCACCGTTCATTCTATTCAGCCTCACTATCCCTCCCTTTGTCTTTCTACGCTCGCTGATGTACCTATAAAGGTTTTATCCCCTTCTTAACTGAGTTGGCTATCTTTTCCTCAGTTTGGGCCTTTGCTATTCTGACTTCCCTCCTGCTTCTTTTGCCTTAACTGGTACAGCTCTCTGTCCTGCTCCTTCTGTGTTTCCTTATACTTCCGAATGCTATCTTTTTCTTCCTGACTTTCACAGCCACCTCTCTTGAGAACCATAGTGGCTTTTTCTTTCGTTTTGATTTGTTTATTTGCTTCACACAAAGGCTTGTTGCCTCTGTGATGGCAGTTTTGATAATTCCCCATTGTTGCTCCACACCTCCTTCTAGTGTTTGCTAGTGCTTTCATGATGCACTCTCCCATCTTGCCAAAGTCAGCCCTCCTAAAGTCCAGTACCCTCACTTTTATATGGCTTGACTCTGTAGCTGAGTTTAACGTGAACCACACTGTTTGATGGTCACTTGTCCCCAGATGGCAACCCACTTCTAGATCTGAGATCCTCTCACTGCCCCATTTGAGGTATGAGGTCTAAGATTGCTCCCTCACGAGTGGGTTCCCAAAACTAGCTGTCTAATGCCTGCCACCTGTAGGGCGTCAGAATGGTCCTGCTCTTGGATGTGGCTGCAGCAAATGTGCTCCAGTTAACATCTGGCATATTCAGGTCTCCCATCAACAGTATCTCCCCTTTCTCTGCCATTCTAAGAATGCCTTCCATCATATCCTTGTCCATTTCTTCCCCCTGACATGGAGGTCTGTACACAACCCCTGTGTGGATTGTGGTGCCCTTTCCAGTCTCCAGGGTGACCCACAGTGCCTCTTCTCCTCCCTGTTTACTCTTTCGTTCAGTTGCTTTTATCCCTTCCTTTACATAGAGTGCTACTCCTCCCCCCCTTCTCCCCTGCCTGTCTCTCCTGCCCAAAACGTGTTTCCGCCCATGTAGCGCACAATGGCGCAGTCGGTGTGTGAACTCAATGTATGGGACACATTAAGAAAATCACAGTGACACTGTTCATGGGCAGAGGCCTTAAAATGGCTATGTTGAAAATTTGGTGAAAAAATTCCTAAAAATGACTGTTTTATGAGCGTGCATTGTGCAGTTCCTACGCACGCTCGTAAGTTCGTGAATTTTCAATATTTGCACTCCAATGACTTCCAAATACCTAAACAGCACATAGAAGCAAGCAACATTCGGCATTGACAAATGCTTGTACTTCTTTGTCGCTGATTTGTTTAAGCCATGTCCAAGTGCCAAATACCACTGCAAATACCTGCAAGCGAATGTTCGGCATTGACAAATGCTTGTTATGTTGTCTTGTGCACGCAATGCAAACAACATATTGTTGTAGCTTGGTGGAGTAGCAGGTTTTGGAGGTGCAGTTGTGTTGTAGCCAATGGCACCACTGCTTTTTTGGGCTGGGCTGTGTGGCATGAATGAAATAGCACGCTGTCTGTGACAGCACTGCAAAAACGTGCCACCAACTTGAAACAATATTGCTGCTGCAGTGAGGGCGTGACCCATCATTGCAGGGCGTGCCTTGCTTGGTGTAACATTTCAGTAAACATGGCAGTGGCTGTCGGCCGTCTGCCTCTCACAATCACCAGTAAGCCTACTTTGGGGTTGCCCAATCCCCCTGTCAGCATGCCCCCTCCCCAATTCGTTTGCCAACAGGGAAGCCTAATCCCCATTGGCGTAAAGTCCCCCAAGGTTTATTTGTTTGCCAAGGGGGTGCTCAATCCCCCTTGGCATCATGCCTCCCACCAAACACAGAGATGCTTTCGTAGCCAAACGGTTGCCCAATCCCTGTCGGCTTCAGTTCCCAAAAAAACAGAGGTGGCATACTGGAAGCCCACCCTAGTGTGCAAAAATGTCCTTCCCGCGATGTTCCTGTTTTTTTTTTTTTAACCTGTAAAACAGAAAACGATCCCTCATTGTCTGCAGTGTCCTCCTCCCCCAGCCCGCACCCACCCTCTGCGCACCCCACCTCCCCGCACCCCCATATGTACCTCTGAAGCCTGGCGCGGCAATCTTCAGTGGAGCGGGAACACTTCTGCACTCTTCAAAGCCGACTATGAACTGAAGAAAATCACTGTAAGCTGTATAATGGCATCAATGGGGAGAGGGGTTTCAACTTAGGTGGATCTCTCACTCATTTTTGTGACTTTTGGCTCCATATTTTCAACATGGGGTTCTTGAGACCCCACCTCATGAACTCAGTCACTGTCATTTCTTTATTTGGTCCCAGAAGGTGATTTCGTCGTCACTGCACGGAATCACTTTTCAGGACTGATTAATGAAACAACAGTGTCACTGTTCATGAGGCCGGCTCCCAAAAAGCCTAATTTGCAAATTTGGTGAAATTTTTTTTTTAATTTACTGTGTTACGAGCGTGTGTTGTGCAGTTTCCATGCACACTCATAACTTCAAGAATTTTTAATATTTTCACTCCAGGATTTTAACATTGCCATTTTTTTACACCTCCTTATGAACAGTAGAGCTGTCATTTTTTTACATCCTGCCTGAAATGTGTTTTCACACATCTGGCGCACAATGGCACGATCGCTGTGGGAAATCAACATTTGGGACAGATTAAGAAAATCATAGTCACACTGTTCATGAGCGAAGGTCCCAAATGCTTCATGAGGTGGGGTCACAAAATGTCCATATTGAAAATTTGGTGTACAAATACCAACAAACACCCAGGGCATTAGGGTTTCTAATCATAAGTCCCACCCTGTAGAGACTGACAGGCATTAGGGGTGTGCCTTTGGATTGTTGGCTGTAATGTTCACGCCATTCCATCCCCACCTTCACCCTGCAGCCAGTGACAGGCATCAAGGTGTGCTTTGTACTCTTCAGCCCCACAGTCCAACCCATTCTCCTATACTGCACCCATCTGAACATATTTCCTTTTTTTATCATGTAAAATGTTATTGATTTTTCAACCTTTGCACAACATCCATAGGATATACAGAGCAATACTATCCATATCAACATCAACAGTTCCAGTTTCGGGCATACGTAGACCAGACATCAGATATAGCATCAATTGACAGGGAGACATGGCTTAAGAAAGAAGTAACTTATCTTAGCACATCTGAGAGTCCAAAATGGATTCCAAAACATCTATAACATGCATTATCTGGCTATATCATACTGTAAGCAGCCACAGACACACATTTGGGGTAACACGGAAAAAAGCCAGTTAGAATGGGCCAGACAAGACTTTTACAGGTGGAGTCGGGCAGAGAGATAACAGCCAGGTCAAAGAGTATCAGAGGAGTAGAAAGAAGGATAGGGAGTGAGTAAAAAACACAGACCACAGTAGTGGGGAACAAAAGTATGAACTGCTTTGGGAGGGGGGGACCTTCTGTTGTCACAGTCTATATTTAGGTAACAGGGGACTTTGCAATGGGGGGGTGCTACCATGCAAATATGAGAGTGTAAATATACATCCCATTTAAGATGGTGGACAGCCAGTTTACCCTTAGCTACTGCCGTGAGTCTCTCAAAAACGGCCAGTCTGGCCATAGCCGTCCGTCAGTGCTAGATTGTAGGAGGTGAAGAGTGCCTCCATTTCTACAGGAGAGCTCTTTTCACTTCCATAACTGCAACAAGGACCCACGCTTTGCTATAATAGAAAAGTGTATTCAATGAGGAGGCATCCCCCAGTAACAGGGGGTAGTGCTGAAGGGAAATGTTTGTGCCTACTATGGCGGAGCAGTCTTTCAGGACTTGCATCCAGAAAGTATGTATTGTTGTGCAAGTCCAGAGTATGTGAAGCAAGTGGGCTGGGGAGGAGTGACATCTCCAACATCTGTCTTATGAGATTAGCTGATGACTGAAAAGGGTTGCGGGGGACCTATGCCATCTAAGGAGAATTTTAAGTTGAAGTAGATGGCTCTTGGAGTCTTCATAAGCTGTATGGGATACCCTGAGGCATTTTGACCATTGCTGTGGGGATATAGAGTGTGGAAGGTCTCGGTCCCATGCGATTTTGCTAGAGAGAGAGGCATCCGGCTGGATATCTCTAAGAGTTCTATACAGGGAGCCTACAAGGCCCTTGCCAGCGTTAGGTTGGTGAAGGTTATCTAGGCAGCTCCATTTGGACTGGGGTGACGCAGACTTGAGAAGAGGAGTTAAGGCACTCCTTAACTGAAGAAATTTCCAGAAATCTTGGGATGGCAGGCTGTATTTGTCCCTGAGCTGTTCAAAAGACATTAGTGTGTGAGTGTTTGGAAGGAGAAGATCCGCTGCCGTACTGATGTGCTTAGAGGCCCAGAATTTCCAAAGGATTGGCTTGTGTTCCACCCTGATAAGGGGGTTATTCCAGATCGGGGTATAATGAAGAGGATGGGGTAGTCTGCTTTTGGAACCCCAGTTAGAGCCATTGACCTGCGCCAGGATCTGCATGTCTCTTTCATAAGGGGCATCAGATGTTGTCCCAAGGGTTGCCTGATGGACAGGAGAGAAAAAAGAGGAACCTTTGGCGACAAGACAGTTTCTAACTAAATCCACAGGAGAGAGGGGGAAGAGTGAGGGGCAAGCCAGGCCACGGCCTGGGCCATCCGAAAGGCAAGCTGATAATCCATGAACCAGGGGAGGTTCAGACCCCACCTGGTCCTGTGGACACGCATCTTTGCACGTCCCCATCTAGGAACCTTGCCCTCTCAGAGAAAAGTGCCACTAGCCTATCTAAGGCCTGAAATGGCTTCTGAGAAAGAGGAATAGGCAGATTGGAGAGTAAGTAGAAGACCCTGGAGAAAATAAACATTCAAATGGCTTCAACCTTCCCTTTCAAGGTGAGACGCAGCTTGCTCCACCAATGTATCTCGGCCGCTAGAGATGCCAGAAGGGGGGAGAAATTGACTGATTCTGAATATTTCCAGGCTGTTGTAATAGTGATGCCCAGATAGGGGAAACCTTGCGGGGCCCAGGCAATATCCGTGCCAACAAGACAGTGCTTACTACATTTCTTGCTTAATGGAGAAAGTGTAGTTTTCTTTTGGTTCACCAGGAGTCTTGATAATGAAGCGAGCTCTTGCAGGATGGACAAAACCGAGGGTAGGGAGGCTTGCAGATTAGAAAGTGTGAGCAGCATATCGTCTGCATAAGCATTGACTAAATATGAGGAGTCGCCCACTGGAATGCCAGTGATATTTGGGGTAGTGGTAAGCTTCCTTATCAGTGGGTCAAGAGCCACAAGGAAGAGCAGAGGGGAAAGGGGACAGCCCTGCCTGGTACCTCTGAGCAGGGAGAAAGGGGGTTGTCCTTATTAGTAAAATGGTTCTGGCTGTGGGTAGATTGTACAGAGTGGATACCGAGGAGCAAAAGTGAGGTCCAAATCCATACAATCGTAGAACCTGGTGGAGGTATGCCCATTCCAGAGAATAGAATGCCTTGGTGAAATCAATCGCCAAAGTGGCCATGGGAGTATCGGACTGTAGAGCTAACCATTTGAGGTTTAGTATAAGACGCTGGTTGTCTGCGCTGGACTTCCCTGCTGAGAACCCCGTCTGCGAAGGATGGACCAATTCTGACAGTACTGGGGACAATCTGGCTGCCAGTACTTTGGCTAGTAGCTTGGTGTCCACTGGGAGGACCGATATGGGTCTGTAGTTCGCACAAAGTAAGCCGTCCGATTATTTTTTAGGAATTAACGTGATGAGGGCCTCACACATAGTAGAGGGGAGTAAAGTATCTTTCTGGGCTTCCTGAAGAGCACTTAAAAGGGAGGTGGTGATCTCATTCTGCAACAACTGATACAGCTCGATGGACATCCCATCCAGACCCGGGGCCTTCCCTTTAGCCATGTGGAATAAGGCCAGACGTAATTCATCCTGGGTAATTGGGACATCCAGCGCATGGGCTTGCTTGTCGGAAAGCAGAGGAAGGTGGGCTCCTTGGCAGAACTCTTGCAGGCGCTGGGATAACTCAGCATCAGACAAGGTGTTTTGGGACTGATAAAGTTCTTGATAAAAATAATGAATGGCTGCATTGATAGCTTTAGGTGTAGTCATTACTTTCCCCTGCTTGGTCTTTAAGACGAGGATCCTAGAGGATGCCTGCTGTTTCCAGAGGTAATAGGCTAGTAGTTTTCCTCCCTTGTCCCCTCCCTCCCAGGAGCGATTTTTGGCCCGAGTTAGCTGCCACTCCACCTTTCTGTTTAGCAATACATTCATTTTATATTTTAAGCCAGTGATATCAGCCAGAAGAGGAGAGTTAAGTGGGTGATCAGTGGATATCTTAAAACGTCTTTCCAAGCATGCAAGTTCAGCCTGCAGTTCAATTATCTGTTGCGCCCTTTGTTTGTTTTTAGCCGCTGAGTAGGAGATAATTCTCCCCCTTATAAATGCCTTGAAGGCTTCCCAAACAGTGGTTGCACTGGTTTCCCCTGGGGTGTTAAAGGTAAAGTAGGAGAGAGTCTCTTCTTTCAAGAAATGCTGCATCTTGCAGCAAAAGTGGGTTACACTTCCATCTTGTGGAAGGCGGTCCCTGCCCTGGAGGCAAGAAAGTGATTGTCACTGAGGCATGGTCTGATATAAGTATGCTGCCGATGGTGGAGGACACGATCCCGGGAAGGACAGCATAGTTGGCCAACCAGAAATCAAGTCTGCTATGTGTCCTGTGTACATTACAGAGGAAGGTGTAGTCTCGCCCGGTCGAGTGACGAAGTCTCCAAGGGTCCCCCAACCCCTATTCTGATATTAGAGTGTTTAAGGATTCCAAGACCCTTGGATGGGACTGTGGTGTTGGGAGAGATTTATCTATAAAGATATCTCGCACCAAGTTATAGTCCCCTCCCAGCAAGATTGGGATATCGAGTTCTTCAGCAGAGAGCAAAGGCCTGACCCAGATCAGCGTAGACATCTTCTGTGTCAGCGTTATAGCCGTAGACATTGGCTACTATGGCTTCGCCACCTGGATACGACAGCTTGACCATTACCCATCTGTCCTGCGAGTCCCGGCATTGGGCTTTTACTGTCCAGGGGCCTGACTTCCGTAGCAGAATAACAACCCCCTTGGATTTTGTGGAGGCACAGCTGGCCAGCACTGTGCCCACCCAAAGCTTCTTTAACCACTGGACCGTGCTGGTGGTAAGGTGCATATCCTGGATTAAAGCTATGTCTGCTCTCATTGAGTTTAAAAATTGCAAAACTTTAGTGTGCTTTACCGGATGATTCAACCCGCGCACATTCCAAGAGATGCACTCCCAACCGCACTGCCCAATTGAGGTCTGAGTCATTTTTTGTACACCACCAAGTAAATAGTAGAGAAAAGGGTACTCACCTATACGGTAGGAGCAGAGGAGACAAAGGAGTGAGAAGGAAGGGGGGTTGGGTGTACCTGGGCACCTACTTGTGTTGAAACATGTGTTACAAGCAACCTCAAAGAGCAAGAGCTGAGAGAGGAGTGATAGCAGTGGAAAGTGTTCCATCTGTGAACTGCAGAGGAAATCTAAGCAAAACAGAAAAAGATAAAATGCCAATTATATAACTTGATGAACCGTAAATGTAGCAAACAGCTATCCAACAACAATTTAAATGTAACACAGTATAAACTTTCTATACTAACACAAACTCAGTTATGGTGCCAAGGTGTATGTGTGAGAGGGTGGTTGGTACACCCAGCAGCCACACTGCTTCAGACACCAAATATATAAAGGGGAGAGGTCACACCAGATATGGGTGATCTGTCCCAGCCCGGCTCCACCGGATTGATCCTGAGACCCATCTCCTGGAATCAGGAAAGGCCCAGCTATCCTGACCATCCTGAGCCAGGTGGGACACTCTCAGCCAGTGAGTAGCAGGATACATCCGCCTGCTCGGGAAATGGGGAGGGGAAGGGGTCTGTCAGCCACATATTACAGTTGCAGGTCAGGTATCGGGAGTAAGCGTTAGGTTATGCGGAAGTCAAAAAAGAAATAATGGCAAAGGGGGGAAGCCACTTGGAAATGGCAGATCAGGACGTCCACGGGGAGGGCAAAACCATATTATGGCAGCACTAGTAAGCGTTCCTTCACCAACTAGGTGTATGGGCCCTTTCCATAGGATAAAATTGCCTGTGCACAGCACTCGGTGGATGGGGGTGGGGGGCAGAACAAGCGGTACTAGAAATAGAGAGCAATACCATGCAGTGGAGGCATGCAGCCACCCAGGAGGATAGTCGTGTGTGCACAGCAGGAAAAATCAGAGGCCCAAAGGTTGTGGGTCGAGTCTTGGCCAGGGCAGAGACAGAGAGGGAAGAGAAGGAAACAGGGAGGTCCCTCCATTCCTGGCATCAACCCTTAAGGAATGCGGTGGCCTGAGACAGCCGGCGGAGAAAGATGAATATCTGCTATATCATTAGTGTATCATGTGTTCTTAAATGGCTCTCCCTTGCTAGGTGTTGCAAGAGCTTCAGCTAAAGTTTTAAGTCCAGGTTTAAGCAGGACAGCGGTCGCTGCTGCATCATCTTCAGCCTCTTCCATTGCTTCCACCCAATCCAACGGGATTGGGTCTTCCGTGTGACCCACCAACTGGTTCTCTGCAGGGCCCAGGTGCTTTCCTGTATCCAATGTTGACATATCTGCCCAGAGGAGTTTTGCCAGAGGGGACGCAGCAGGGTTGCCTGGTGCTGAGGAGCGGGGACTTCTGGCTTGCTGATGCTGCTTCATTGGGAGAGAGGAGTCAGGTGAGTCCATTAGTTTGGCTGTCGCACCATCACTAGGTAAATCAGGATTAGGCTGAGTGGCCTCTTCAGTTGCTGGGGCCCAGAGCTGCCATTGTGTGTGGGGATCCTTATTGAAGAAACCTGTCCATCTGCGATCAATGTCCCTAGGAGCAGGGTTACCTTTTCCACCTGTTCCATGATCCATGCGATCCCGTGGTTCCCAGAGGAGTCTGGGGGATGTAGTCCCCGATAACAGGCCAGGCCAGTGAATATGAATCCAGGCCTCAGCATCTCGAGGGGACTCAGCCAGAAAAGACTGGCCATTCTTCGACAGGTGCAAGGTGGTAAGGTTCTTGAAGCGATATTGTATGGCATTTGCATGCAGTACCTTTTTCAAATAGTTATAAGCTTTACATTTAGCTGCAACCTCCTGGGAAAAGTCTCTATAAAAGGAAATGGTATAGCTCCTCCAGTTCAACTTCCCAGCTTCCCTCGTGGCCCTGAGTAGTTTCCCTTTAATAGAAAAATGCAGTATGTAGGCAATAATGGTCTGGGGACTCTTACTGTTATTTGGACTACCAGGAACATGATGAGCACGTTCCACCCCCACAGGCTCTTTCCATCATTCACCGAGGAGCTGGAGGATCCATTCATTTAGGAACCTCTCCATATTTGGGCCTTCCATCCCCTCTGGTACTCCAAGGATCCTAATGTTGTTTTGCCTACTCCAGTTTTCCTGGTCCTCCACTCTGTGCCATAATTGAGCCAATTTAGCTTCATGGTCCTTAAGCCTGTGAAGGGCATTTAAATGTTGGGTTTTGAGCTCCTCCACACGCTGCTCAAGAACATTGTGCTGGTCTTCGAAGCAGCAAATATCCACAATGTTACCTGCAAGGGAGGCACAAATTGTGTCCACTCTGCCAAGCAGTGCCTCCAGCATTTTCGTAATATTTGCCAAGATTTCCCCCACCTGCATTTGGTCCATTGAACTGAGGGCCGCCTGGGACTCTTTACCTTCAATAGTGCTGCCAGCCTGTTCCATCTGAATAGGAGAGGCTCACAGCCTAGAAGTAGCTGAAGTGTTACTGGTCTACCGCCGGACTAATGTCAGTCCTACTAGGACGTGTGATGCCCACGAACTCCGCCCGACGGGAAGCGGGGGAGGGAGAGAGCTAGATGCCGCTGCTCCGGCTAAAGCCACGCTCGGGCCTTTATGGCCAAATAGACTGGTCTGGGACTGAAATCTACACGGCATGTAAAAGTTACTGGAGCGTGGCCATCTCCAAAAGAAAGTCAGGAGTAGGTGACAGTGGTATGACAGGGAAAAACCGTCAGGAGGGAAAGGTCTTCAGTCCAGCATAGTGGCCAGATACAAACAGATTTTCGCTGGGCTGGGGCAGAGCGAAGAAATCAAGCAGTCATCTTCTCTGGGTCTAGGCCACACCCCTTTATCAACATATTTCCTTATGGAATGGGGTGAGCATAAGGCCCGATGACCCCAAGGCAGCACAATGTAACACTTGTTGGAGTCTGCAAGGTAGGGTGAGGTGAAATGGCATGAGCGTTATGGCCGACAACCCAAAGGCACACCTCAATGCCTGTCAGTCTCTGCAGGGTGGGGTGGGGTTGATGTCAGTTTCATACTTCACTGTCATTCCTATTATGCATCTCTCTAACTCCTGCACAACCAATGCCAATGCCAGCATGACAACATTCGGCATTGACAAATGCTTGTTTTGTTTTGTTTTTATAAAGCAACATCAGCTTAACATTTTTATCTGCTGTTTGTTGCAAGTAGCAGATGTTCTAACATCGTGTTCTAGTTCTGTGATAGAACCTCTAGCAGCAGAATACTGAATTTCCAGATTTCTCTCAGTCCATTGAGTTCTAGAGTATCAGGAATACAATTCGAGAATACCAGTGTTTGTAAGTCTTACAAAGAAAATGTAGCTTGTAATTTGCATTAGCGTATGGATTCTCTACATTTAGCACACAGTTGTGTTTTTTGCTAATAAAGGTGACAGTTGCAGATGGTTTTTGTGTTATAGTTAAAGGGAAATGTCCACTTAAAAATAGACCCCACCTCAGTATGAGGCAGAGCCCGATTAGGAGTTTCAGAAAAGTACTATTTTTTTACCTTTTGTGATGCTTCGTGTTTCAGAATATATCTGGTTGATCCTACTTCCCTCTCCACCCTACATTGTGTAATCAGCATCCCTGAGTGGTGTGGGGCAGAGGTAGCCATAAGGAGGTTGTCCAGCCCAACACCATCCAGATTGCAAACCACTTGGCACCCCAAGAGGAGGCTCAGACAACTGACTCCACTGGGGGACTCCAAATCAGATGGTGGGAAAGGGCAGGACAACGTGATGGAACCCAAGGGGAGCAAGTCTACCGGGAGAGACTTAGTGGTCTGGGACTACAGGGGTAGGGAAGGTGGGGGGGGGGGATTGGACGGAAGGGGGATGGTCCGTTGCCTTGCTGGTGTATCAATATTCTCGGATTTAAACAGGATAGGGAGGATGGTAGAGAGGCAGCAGGGGGAGCTGGTGGTGCTGGTACACCTGCATACCAATGATCTGGTGAACCAGTCAGTGGAGATGGTGAAGCAGAACTTCTGTAGACTAGGGGACAGATTGGCAACACACTCAGCCTCCCTTGCCTTTTCTAAAGTACTCCCTGTGTGGGGCAGGGAGGAGAAGCAGGTTAGGAAAAGGAATGATGTAATAGAGGAGTTTTACAGGTGGCTTAAGGGATGGTGTCAGGAGAAGGAGTATCTTTTTATAGAGGATTGGGGGGACTTCTGGGACAAGAGACTCTTTAAGGTTGATGGACTTCACCTGACAAGAGAGGGGGCCTGTGTGCTGGGGCAGAAGTTTGACATCTACTGTATATCATACATTTAACAGATTGTGAGGGATACTGGGACTAAGTGAACCATGGTGGTAGGTAAGAGGAAGGGAATCCTAGCTAGTACTATTCCCTATCTGTGGGCATTTAGCAGCACATAGGGTACAAATAAAGTTATGGCCCTAATTGGATCAGATAAGGGGACATTTGAAATATAGAAACATAGAATTTGATGGCAGATAAGGACCGCTTGGCTCACCTAGTCTGCCCATTTCCCTACCTAATGGATAAGCTGCAGATCCTAGTTAACCAACAGCCTACTTCCTTCTAACCCCCACTAGAATTGCCTTATGTCTGTCCCATGCATTCTTGAATTCCCCCATTTGAGAAGGGGAATGCAAAGTGTGCAAACAACAAGAAAAACAAGAGGATGAGAGGACAAGGAAAGCACAAGGGTAGTAGCAAAGTAGGATCTGGGGTCAGATGTAAAAGGGTATGCCATAACATCAGGTAACAAAATTAGCGAGCTCTAGTCGTTGATGGCAATCACTGAGGTGGACATTGTGGCCATCATAGAAATGCAGACTTAAAAATAACAACTGAGACTTGACAGTCTCTGGGTACTCAATGTTCAGAACAGATACAGGAACAGGTAGAAGGGGAGGAGTAGGCCTTTTTGTCAAGTATGGCATCCAGTTGGTGGATGATGGGTGCATCATGGGTAGTAATGGGGAGACAGAGTTGCTGTTAGTGCAACTCAACAGCAGCCTCAGGCAAGAAGCTGTGCTTGGGGGTGATCTATAGACCTTTAAGGCAAAGGGAAGAGAGGGACAGAGAACTCAGGGAAGAACTTGAAAGACGGGTGGCGGGGGGAAGTAGTGGTGGTGGGTGATCTCAACCTGCTAGACATCGATTGGGATGTTCCAATGGCCAGGAACATCAGAAGTCAGGTCTTGCTGGATGCCTTCCAGGATTGCCTACTGGTACAGCTAGTTAAGGAACCCATCAGGCAGTCTGCAATCCTCAATGTGGTGCTCACCAACTCAGAGATAGTCGGAACTGTGAAAATAGGGGAGCCACTGGGGAACAGCGATCATAATTCCATTTGGTTTAAACTGGCCCATGGGTCCACAAAACCCCAACCAAAAGCTGAAGATCTTGATTTTAGAAAGATAGACATCAACAGGCTGAGGGAACTGGCCAGAAAAACTTTAGCTGGGGTGGACAGCATGGGGGGGTGGAAGAGAACTGGGGGGGGCAATTAAGGGAGCCATTCTCGAGGTATCTAAGTTATGCAAGAGAATGTCAACTAAAAAGAACAGGTTTAAGAGACCATTATGGTTCTTGGTAAGGGTCTGGGAAGTGGTAAGTGAAAAAATAGGCCTTCTACAAGTATAAAGAAAAGCAGTGGTAGGAAGAATGGGGAAAATACATACTGAAAAATGAGGCAAAGAGGGCAGTTAAGCAAAAGCAGACACAGAGCTGTGTATTGTGGGGGGGTCTAGAATGGAGAAAAACAGTTCTTCTGATATATTAGGGAAAAAGGAAGAAAACAGAGTAAATTGTAAGGCTAACTGAAGGGGAGTTGGGGTGATATAGGAGGATGGGCAAAAGGCCACCATCCTTAATGATTACTTCTGCTCAGTTCTCACTAGGGAGGATGGTGGGCCCTTGCCAGAGAGTGGCATTAGTGTGGGCACTAAGGGGGTCCCTGAGATGAGACACCCAATATTTACAAGCAAAAGGGTCCGGAAGGGACTCGCAGCCCTAAATATATATAATGCCTCGCAACCAAATGGGTTGCATCTGAGGTTACTCAGGGAGCTGGCAGCAGTACTGGTTCAACTGCTGATAGTTCTATTCAATAGCTCACTAAGGACAGGGTAGTTCTGAAGGGTCGGAGGGTGGCAGACATAGTTTCCAATCCATATGGGGGGGACAACGAACAAACAGGGAAATACAGACCTGTCAGTCTTACCTCTGTTGCAGGGAAGCTGATGGAGTCAGTGGTCAAAGAGGACCTCATGGACTACTTGAAGAACAATGGTATCCAGGATATTAAACAACATGGATTCATGGCAGAGAGGTCCTGTCAGACTAATCTGATAGTTTCCTTTGATTGGGTGACAAGGGAATTATATATGGGCCAGACTGTGCATTTGCTCTACTTTGACTTCAGCAAAGCTTTTGACTTGGTGCCTTGCAGATGCTTATTGAGAAAGATGGAGGATCTGGATGCTGCTAAGGTCATAGTAGACTGAATAGGTAACTGGCTAAGGGGAGGCAGCAGAGGGTTATGGCCAGCAGGGCTGAATCAGAAAAAAAAGGTAGGTCACAAGCAAGGTACCACGGGGATCTATTATTTCATTTTATTTTATTGAGAAGTTTCACCAAGTAAGGTACACTGAACAAACAAGTTGCTCGTCTCCCGGTACGACCTGGGGGAGAGGGTGGTGGGAGTTACATAGTATCACTGAGTACACACAAATTACACAATAGAATAATAAAAAAACATAGGTTACAAGTGAATTACACATTAGCATGAAAAGCAAATATTTACAGGGTAGAGTAGCTAAATCCTGTAACAGTGAACTTGTGGTGAGACAGATATAGGGTAAAGTAATAGCATCTATCCTGGGTCCATTCTTCTTCTTTCATGTGTTCATCAGTGACATTGGTGAGGGAATCTGGGGCAGGTTGTTTCTCTCTGCAGATGACACTGAGCTCTGTGAGAGGGTGGATAGTGATGAAGGACTCGTGGAAATGCTGGGTGACTTACAAAAGCTAGAGGGGTGGTCTAAGGTTTGGCAGTTAAAATTCAACACTAAAAAGTCAAGGTAATGCACTTAGGAAACAAGAACCCAAGGACAGAGTACTGGATGGGTGGGATGAGACTTAGCACTACAGCTGAAGAGCGGGACCTTGGAGTTATCATCAGTGACACCCTCAAACAACTGAGTCAGTGAAACAAGATATATAACAAAGCAAGTAGGATGCTGGGATTTATTGGGACGGGTATTGATAGCTGAAGGGAGGAGGTAATATTTCTCCTACACAGATGTTTGGTGAGGACACACCTAAAGTACTATGCCCAGTTCTGGAGCCCTCACCTCAGGAAAGATAGGGATAGGCTAGAGATGGTGCTGCACAGAGTAACAAAATGATTCAGGGCTACAGGGCAGGGCCTGTGAGAAGCGCCTCAAGGCACTGAATATGTATTCAATGGGGACAAGAAGGGAGATATGAAAGAGACCTTCAAGTTCCTAAAGGGAATTAACAAGGTGAACTGTGGGGAACTATTTAGCTTGAATTCTAGTTCTAGTTCTCATGGACATGAGTGAAAAGTGACAGGAGGGAGGTTCTGAAGGGGCATGAAGAAGCACGTTACAGAAAGGGTGGTGGAGCCATGGAACAGTTTTCCAACTGAAGTGGTGGGTGTTAAAATGATTGGTAGTTTCAAGCACAAGTGGGATAGAATGAAGGGTATAGTGTGAGCTCAGTGTGGCAGAAACTAAGAGAAGAATGGGGGGAAGGGGAGAGCTTAGACCCTAAAAGAGAGATAACATCAAGTCCCAGTGCTAAATAGGTCATTCGGGAATTCCGAATGGTCTTTTTCTGCCATCATTTTCTATGTTTCCGTGACTCTCCTCTGAAAATGGACTTGTGTCCACCTGACCTCCCTTTGTTTGTGCTTCTCCCTGGTGGTCCACCCCCCTCCACTACGAAGACTGAGCAGAAGTGCCTGCACAGAATGGCAACTTTTTCTTAGTCCTGCTCTATACAATCTCCCCCTGTTGCCCCCCAATCCTCACTATCCCTCCCATTGGTTTCCTCTTCTCACTTATGTACTGTATCTGAAGAAGGTGTTATCTTTTCTTTCCTCTGTCTGTGCTTTTGCTCCCCTTACTGCCTTTCCTGTTTCCCTCTGTTTTACTTGGAAAACCTCCCTGTCCTCCTTTCTATGCATTTCCTTATACCTCCTGAATGCTACCCTTTTTTCCCTCACCACCTTGGCCACTACCCTAGAGAATCGTAAAAGTCTCATTGTTCTTTTGCTGTTACTCACTTCCTTCATGCAAAGGCTGGTTGCCTTAATAATGCCCTCCTTTATTGTTCCTTCATGTGCCACTGCCACTCCCTAGCAATCCCTCCTTCATGTGGCAGCTTCTGAGGCAGTCTCCCATTTCATTAAAACCTGCTCACCTAAAGTCCAGGACTCTTGTCCTCATGCAGTTTGCCGCTGCTCCTGCCTTAATGTTTAACCACACTGTACAGTGATCACTGGTACCAAGGAGACTGCTGACTGTGATATATTCAATGCTGTCCCTGTTTGTAAGCATCAGGTCTGGCACTGCCCCATCTCTAATGGGTTTTTAGACTAGCTATCTGAGAAAATCCCCTTGTAGGGAGTCAAGGATGGCCTTGTTCTTTGCCGTAGCCACTGTTAGAAGACTCCACCCAAGGTCTGGCAGGCTGAAGTTAGTAACTTGCACCACCTCATGCTTACTTGCCTTTCTGATGATGGTTCCCCCACATGCCTTATCCAACTCATTTTCCAGTGTTGAAGATCCATACGCTACCCTGGTACAGATAGTAGCCCCAGAGCCTGCCTTCAGGATGACCCATAACAACTCCAGCACTTCCTTTTCCTCCAGGTGACCCCACCTCTGTGACCCTGATTCTCTCCATCACATATAGTGCAATACCTCTTCTTCTCTTCCCTGCCTTGTCTCTCCTGAACAGAGAGTAGCCAGGTATAACCATGTCATAGTCATGGTGCTCTGTGTACCACAACTCCATTATGGCCACCAGATCCAGGCTAGCCTCCGCCATGATGGCCTCCAAGTCCAGAATTTTTATTTCCCAGACTCCTTGCATTGGCACATGTGACTCTTCATACCTTGATCACTTGTTACCTGCTTCCCTACTTTCCTCCCCTTCCTGCTTGTGCTGTCCCCTGGAGCTCTAAGTGATCCACTTCTTCCCTTTTTACCTTATCCATTCCCTGTCTCCTTTACTTTTTTATTCTTGCTTACCTGATTTATACCCCTTTTCCTCTGCCTTGTACCCACCTCTGTCTTGTCTTCTTGCATCCCTATCCTTGCGCCCCCTCCCTAATGTTTCATCGATGTCCGGGATTGCTTCCTTGGTTTTACAACCTCCCCCCCCCGGCTAGTTTAAATGCTCATCCAAGTAGCATTTAAGTCTCCCACAAAGGACTGTCATCCCCTTCCTAGAAGGATGTATGCTGTTTCCCTTATAAAGGCCTGTATCTTCCTAGGTTGGCCAGCAGTCCCCAATGCAGCCAAAGCCTTCCTCAACCAATTGTTAAATGCCCTGGTGCAGAGTACCCTTTCCTCTTCCTGGCCACACACAGGAAACACTATGGCAAAAGCCTCCATGTATGCCATCTGCCCGAGGGCCCCTCGCCTGTTCCCTGGAATTATTCTGCACTATCCCTACCCCGTCCTTTGCCAGGCCATTTGTACTCAGGTGGACAATGACATCTAGCTCTCTCTCACCTCCTATTGCCCTAGTGATCCTCTGAAATGCTCTCCATCCCTCCAAGTTGGAGCTCCTCTCAGGCACTTTACTTCCTTGTCCCTCCCTCTCCCTGCTCCCAAGTCTGTCCCAGTAACAACAGCATCCCCCACCAGCAGATGCTTCCTCCTTGGCAGGGGGTCTCTTCCTCCCTCCTTGAGGCTTCCCCTTCTGAAGACCCCCACTTCCTCCCTTCCTACAGCCAACAGCACCTCTACTCAGCTGCCCTATACTGCCAGTATGGCAAACAAATTCTGCAGTGGTACAGGCTGAGGAACATGCACCCTTCCCACCATTCCCATCCCTCAGAGCCTACTGAGCTCCAACCACTCTGTCTAGGCATTTCCCCTTGGGGAGTGTTGGCAGACTTAGTGACCTCTCTGTAGTGCAGAAGGTCCTCTGCACCTTTGCCAGTCCAGCCCAGAGTCCAGCAACCTCTTCCCTAAACCTAGGGAGGTGGGTACAAATGGAGCAGTACCTTAGTCTCCAGAAGGTGTCTCAAACGACTGCAGCTCCTCACCTGCTGCACTGCACCACTCCCAAGATCTTTCCTTCCTTTACTTAGTGTCTGTTGAAACGTTTCTGTACCATACTGCTTCCTTTTTACTCCAGTTGTATTTCTGCCTCTTACTTTTGTTTGCCTGGAACTTATTTGTTACCCCTTTTAAGAGAGGGTGTCTCTAAGTTTCCCTTTTCCAACCCACCCACCTACCTGTGCCTACCTTACCCTGGTATCTACTGCTCTTTACCCACTTGTCTGAACTTTATTTGTTACACTACCCTTACCCGTGCCTGAAACATTTTTGTTACCCTACCCTAAATAGGGTGCCTCTTATTTTCCCTTTTCTAACCCACCTACCTGTAACTAACTTGCCCTGGTGTCTACTACTCTATACCCACTTTGCTGGAACTTTATTTGTTGCCCTGCCATTTCACTTGCCTGAAGCTTGTTACCTCACCCTAGACAGGGTGTCTCTTATTTTCCCTTTTCTAACCTTCCTACCTGCATCTACCTTATCCTGGGTTGTACTGCTGTTTTCCCACTTGTGGTATGTCTATAACCTGTAGCTACCTTCCCTGTTATTGGCTGTACATGTATTACCTCCTTACCTTGGTCTGGCATCCCCCTGAAGAATCTCCTGTGGACAGTGGACTATCTGTGGAACTCTGCAGATGCTCCAGTCCTGCTGTCCCACTCATGTGCTGGGACACAAGTGTGATAAGACACATTGAGTGTAACTCCTTTTATCTTCCCTTTCTGCTTCCTGGTGTCCTCCAATTGCCTGTCTTCACTAAGCCTCTGGCAGGTCCACTCCCATCACACACCAAATCACATGGCTTTTTCAATCTGCTCACCCGAAAGTTAATTTTTGTGCTAGATTCCCCACACTATCAGTTACAAATTTAAAGAAAAGTCTAAAAGTGCCTCAAACACTCACTCAGAAGCGAATTATTTGATACCATTTGTTGGACCAACATAGATGTAATAAAAAGAATAAAGTGCTTTAGCTTTCGGACTTTGTTCTTTTTGTTACATCTATGTTGGTCCAATAAAAGGTATCAAATCATTTGCTTCTGGAGCTGTCCTTTCAAGGACCAATATGGCAAAGACTAAATCTGTATGTCAAACACTCACTAGAAGTCTCTTTCCTCCACCTACCCACTTACACTGCTACTTTAAGTATGGAGATCATATAGATATACATGTACATCAGTTCAGTGGGGGGCAAAGTTACAGAGGTGCAAAAAACAAAAGTCACCATTTTTAAGACTTTTTTTGCTACCCAAGAACTTAAAAAAATATGAGGCTTTGAAACCTGAAATGTTCAGGTTTGATAGAGTTTCATACTCTTCAACTGTACTGATTTGACCGGTGCAGTACCGGCTGTCTTACAGTGGTACCAGATCCTGAGATGTTCTCGGTGTGTACTGAATTTGATGGCTGATAGAAAATACTTTAATTTGTGATCCCCAATCATCTCTGCAGGGCAGGGTGATGGGCGGCCCCACAGCAAGGCCGCATCTGGGTCCGAGTGGAAGGCGTCCCACGTCCTTCCCCATGGTAAACATCTATGGACATACACCGGCTTGCCTGTGACCCCTGGAAGCAGCTGCTGCAGCCTGGATGTTTCCGGTGTAACACTACTGGCGTGACTATCAGACTTTATCTGTCCAAGATGATATATCTGGATCCCGTGGCAAAAGTGAAATGCGACTCTGCTTTGCAAAGTGCTTTACTTAAATCATAGACGCACAGTGCGTTTTTGTTGCCACAATTGAATCGCCAGATGGTCTGTTAGGTCCATCAATCATCGATCCCCTCAGAGCCCAGCTAACAGTGCCAGCATAAGAAGCACTATTCTATGAACTTCATTCAAGAAATCTGTTGGTTGTGGGAAAACTAAAAACTGATTAATACTAGTAACCGAGCTGCTCACTGACTTAACACAACACACATGTACTTATTTTCATCTGTAAAATGCTGGAGGGTCTGGAATTTGGCCCAAGGTATGTGCTTTTGAGGTTTTTATGTGTAGTAGTCAATTGGTTTTTAAATAATTTGTAAAAGATTTTTCATACTTGGGCATTCACAGTGTTAAAAATAAACATTCTATGTATAGCTCTTTTTTTTGTGAAACTATGAGGTCCTGTTGTCGTATGTTGTTAAGTGTGTCATATTATATGCTGTGGTGTTTCATATACCTTAGAGAAATACAAGAATGCTGCATACATGCACAAAGCATGCCACATAATTAATTGTGCAATGTGTGTATGTGGTTAGCATACACAAAGTGAACCTAAGCAAACCAGATCTAACAATCACAGTAGGTTTGCATGTTGCATGCTTGATATTTGTGCAGCAGCTAAGCTGGTGTGAACATCATATAAAAATTGTGCAAACTCACCTTTCAGGCCCAATTGGCATAGTTTCACCACCAGTGTTCATGAGATGGGGTCCCAAAAAGGCCATGTTGAAATATTGGTGAAATAATTCCTGAAAATGACCAAATTGCGAGTGTATGTTGAAACATTTCTATGCACGAGCATAATTTTGGTAATTTTCAAAATTTTGAACCCAAATTTTCAACATAGCCATTTTTCACACTACCTCATGAATATTAAAGCTGTTATTTTTCACATCCTGGTGAAACGTGTTTTTGCACCTGTGGCATAGAATTGTATTTTGGTGGGGTTTGAAACTGTTCATCTACCGGGTTCATGAAGTGGGGTCATAAAAAGACTGTGTTGAACGTTTGGGGTCAAAATATAAAAAAACCAAGAATTTATGAAGTAACATTGTCTGCAGGAATGTCCATTGCACCACTAGGGACCACGTTGCCTTACCATGCCAGTGACCTGAGTTCAAGTCAGGTGTGAACTCAGTGCACCAGTTTAATGGGACAGGTGCTGCGGCATGCAGCACCAGCCCTGGCCTGGGTAGGGACGGAGCAGTGTTTTGGCTCAGATGTGACACCTAGTGGTTCCCTACAAGGTATTGATATATGTGCCGAGGCCTGCTGGGCCCATGCACAGGGTCAGGACTGTCTCCAGTATTTTATTTATCTCATTTTGCGCAGGTCCCTTGGATACAATTCCACTATCACAAAAAGAAGGGAAATTCAGTGCAAAAAACTATGTTATTGTAGACATTAAGGATGAAGAACACAATGCGTGCAAAGTAGGAAATTGAAAAAACATTAGGGATTTGGGTCTCTGGAGTATTGGTGAATCAGTGGTGGGGTCTTCCTTGGGGTTGTCAACTCTAATGCTCACCCCCTACCCTGAGCAAATGAGCTCAGATGTGATGTCTTCACACAGGACCCTGTGACAGGGTTGAATAAGGCACTGTCCCATTTTTTATACAGAAAGAGTTGAATGCAAGGGTCTGTTCTGTCCTCTCTTTTTCTGTCTCTTCTCTGTCTGGTTACGCAACCAAATGTTCTTGTGAGACCTAAGAAATGATCATTCCAACAGTTTCGCAATTCTCCACTAACTGGCAATTTTTGTCTCCATGGTTACAAAGTCCATGAAATTTTCTGGTAGCACTTCCCACTGTATAAATGGCTACAGCTGTTTCTTATTGTATTGAATACTGCTGTTGCCTAGAAGACAGGAGGTGAATGTGGTATAACCTTGATATTTTTTAACCTTGCATTTCTATGTCCCTTTATTCTTGGGGGCTAATCTAAATGTGCTCCCTTCAGCAGTTCCCTAACTTAACTTTTGCAATGTCAGGGTTCCTGCAAGAACAGATCTGACTCATGCTGTAAGTGGTTTGCCCATTGAGTTGGTGAAAAAGAAGAGGAATCTGCCAGATAGTCACAGACTGTTTTCATGACCAGGTTATATGTTTGTCCAAGGTTAAGCTAGCAGGTCAGATATGAGTATAAATGCCCTGGAAATGAAGCAAGTATGACTGGCACTGTGTCACAGAATGAGTGTATCAAAGATCAGTCTTAGTGGTAGTGATGGACAACTGCTAAACTGTGGCTTACACCCACAGACAAGAGAAATGGCCTTGATGTTCTCGACTCAGTTACCAGCTGAGAGGAGTTCATGACCCAAAACTGCTAGCAAACAATTAGTGATGAGCTACTGCCTGTCTCGATTGTAAAGCAGAGGGTTAGGAATTGAGCTGAGACATAAACATTTGTTTATTTTTTGAAACTGAGAAACAAAATCTAAAAGTAGTTGTATGGGTCTTTGATCCGATAGATTCAAACTTAATTAAATTGTCAAGTCCACGGCATGTGAAGAAAAATCCAGTAGAAGAGACCTGTCTTTCCATGTCTTAATACTCCTTGTGCTCAAAAGTCCACAGATTTGTAATGTTGGATAGGGTTATGTGAATGGCGTCTGATTGATTGTTCATCTGTCCATCCCCAATGACTCCATGATGGATCTTACATGCCATATTCAGATATCAGCTATCCAAGGTTGGATTGTGCCATTCAAAGTCAGGTAGGGCATTCTGAGGTCATGTTTCTGCTTGGATAGTTTGAATCTGAGGAATCTGAGGTAACTTGAATTCAACTATCTGATCTGTATCCGATACCATCCAGTATCTAGGTAGGTCAGTGGCATCTGATGGTATCTAATTCCACTGGATACTGTCAGAGCATTGCTACCACAAATATATTCCGCCTAATATAAATTGCATAAACATGGGCCCCTCGGCTCTTCACAGGCATTCACTCTTCCAGGTGGCACCATAGAAGCTGGTTAAGAAACAGTGGAGCAAAAACTAGTCAATTAAACTAGGTTCATAAAGCCCAGGAAATAAATATCCCAATACATTTCAAGGGAGTCATGATAAAATATACAGAAAAGACTTAAATATATAATGTTTTTATAGTGTGACTAAAAAGGTAATATTTTTATAGCGTGACTAAAAAGAAGTCTAACTGCACACTGACTTTTCAGAAGAATTATACTTTTTTCACAGAATTCTTAAAGTAACACTGTCTTCCCCCTCCCCCCACAAATGCATTCCACCATCAACATCACCACCACCACCACCTACAGGCAGATTTAGGGGTTAAAGGACTTTATAAAATGGGCACTAAGAATTCTGCTTCTTGAGTTGGCTGAAACTTTTTCATACCCATTGAACTGAGGCAGCACAACCAATGACTATCTGCTACCAGAGATACCCAAGTACTACTAATATCAGTGGGCAGTTCCTCAGTGTTGCAATTCTGGTTTTGCTTTCTTCCGCATTACTACCATGCCAGACCACTCAGACATTGAACTAAAACTTCTGAAGCCATTTATTTCCAATTCAAATTTACAAAGTAGAACAATACCATTTTTTTTTATTTAGATAAAAAAATGGGTACACAACTGCAGGGGGGACTTCAACATACAGTTCAAACAATGAACACACACACCATAGTGGCTCACACAGTGCAACTCAGACTAGCACCCTCTAGTGCGAGCCCACCTGTGGAGAGATTATTTTACACAGAACTACTGATGCTGAAACTTTCTTTTTAACTTTCTAAATCTTTCACATTCTTAACATACAACCCAGTTTATAAACACAATAAAACACTCCAGGATGTTGGTTATGCTAAACACAAAAAGAGGTGGCTCAGGAGAAAATGACCAGAGCCTCTGCATGTGAAAACCAAAGAACAATGCCAAAGGAGCAGGGCTCTGACAGTCACTGAGCTCACTACCCACTACAAGAACCAGGTCCTGTAGCCAGCCTGGTGGTGCTTGAAGGCTGAGGCACCTTGAGCAGCTTACCTCTCCCTTGCCTGTGACCCGAGTTCAGGAATGAGCTTGGGCCACCGTAATCAGCTGGAGATGGGAGGTGAGGGCTGGGAGTGGATGGAGTGGCCACTTGGCAGCTCTTCTTTCCTTGACTGGGGAGGCAAGCCTTCCCAGCTCTTGACTACCACCAGGTGGCCTGTGGCAATGGCAAGCAAATAGGGGTCTGGTGATAGGCCTGGGGTGGGTGGAATGGGGTCGCTGGTTCAGGTATGTATGCGTGACTGAGTTGCCGAGGCCTTGGGAAGTTAGGGAGGGAGAAAATCAGGGAGAAAAACAGGTCCCCCCCCATAGCCTTGTGTGACAGCCCTCAGGGGACTTCAGGGTCCTGCACTGTGTGGATCCCTTCCAGCATGACAGCAAGGGGAGCAGTAAATGGGACTGAGGGACCCCTGAGCCAAAGGCCCAATGACAGGCATAGATGGCGGTGAGCAGGCAAAAAGCTCTATGAAAGAAAAAAAAGAAGAACCAGATCCTGCTTGTAGGATATCAAATAATTAAATAGCAAAAACCAGAGTGTAGCACTCACCCCATCTCCAACATTTCTCACAGCCTCACTTTGTCAAAACGTTTTTCGCTATTTAATAAATTATTTGAATATCCTACATCCAGGGTCTTGTTCTTCTTATAGTAAGTTCAGTAACCATCAGAGCCCTGTTCCTTTAGCATTGTTTGTTGTGCTTCCACAACCGCAATTCCAGGGGATGAAGACACTCATCCTGAGGCCTCATACCTTACCACACCCTGGACATGTAGTTGTGACAGCACAACCAACAACCCATTGTGTGTCTTGTTGCTTATTTAAGCACAGTGCCAGGTATTGAAACCCAGCTGGGATTCTGTACAGTCAAAAGTCAATCAAATACTGGCAAATAGTTTTCTTTATATCCTGGGGTAATTCTCATGGGAGACATGGCTGAATATGGTGAACTAACGCAGTGACACAATAAATTTGTGTATCTTGCTCTGGTCAGTGCTGAATTGTGAATATTAAAAATTTGGAAATTATACGGTTTTTCCCTAAGTGACAAAATGGTGGAATTATGTTGCACAATGTGCCTCTATGGAATGCATTAATTCTTGGATGCAGAGTTTTTGGGAATTTGAACAAACTAAGGTAACATTTTTACAATATTTGGAAAAAAACACAAGTCCATAACAGGAGTTAACTAATTATTAGATCTTATTAATCTTTGTATCCTCTTTTTATGTTTGCTTGCATGCATGTGCAAGAAACATAGTTCCACCATACAAATTTTCATAGGTGTGCCACTCAGCTTCCAATGCCCTGCTCCTTCTTGCAGGCGCTGCCTCGCCACACCAATAAATGTCCGAGCTGTCTATGACAGCAGTTCAGATGCAGTGGTGCACAGCTGAAAGCAAAAGACTGCCACAATCAGCGGTGGTAACATGTAGGCAATTTGCATACTGCCATCGGCAGTATGCAAAGTGCCTACACTCAGCACTGCATCTGAACACAGCTGTCATAGGCAGCTCCCTTGTTTTGCAGTTCTCCCCTCCACAAACAGCCAACTAGCATGCTGGGAGCCCACCCCAGTCTGATCATGTGTTCCCCCACAGCACACCATATGGCTGACGGGGGTGTCCAATCCCCCGTCAGCTCCGCTGCCTGCCCAAACAGACTTCCAGATGCCACACTGGGAGCCCACCCCAGCATGGCAAAAGCCTGTATGGTGACTGGGGTGTCCAATCCCTTGTTGGTTCCACTGTACCCCCCCAAAAACAGACTTCCAGCTGCCACGCTGGGAGCCCACCCCAGCATGGCAAATGTCTGTATGGCTGATGGGGGTGCCCAATCCCCCGTCAGCTCCACTGCCCCCCAAAACAAAAACTTCCAGCTGCCACGCTGGGAGCCCACCCCAGCATGGCAAAAGTCCCGCGTTGTCTTCTAAAAAAAAAAAATCTGAAAACAAAAAATGGTCCCTCGTTGACTGTTTTGCCCCCTTCCCAACCCGCGCCTACCCTCTGCTCACCCACCTCCCCACACACCCCCGACCCCATACTTACCTCCAGAGCCCAGTGTGACAATCTTCGGTGGACCGGGAACATATCTGCACTCTTCAAAGCAGACTGCAAACTGAAGAAATGCTGGTAAGCTGTATAATGGCATAAATGTTTTTTTTTCAATTTTAGTACATATCTCGTACATTTGTGAGAATTTTTTTACCAAATTTTCAACATGGGGTTCTTGGGCCCCACCACATGAACTCAGTCACTATCATTTTGTTATTCAGTCCGAAGGTGATTTCGTGGTCACTGCATGGAACCACCTTTCAGGACCGAGGTAATGAAATGGTGGCACAATCCATGGTGGGCACCAAAATCCCTATGTTGAAAATTTAGTAAAAATTCCCAAAATGATCTTTTATAGCGTGCATTGCGTAGTTTCTACGATGCTGGTAACTTTGAGAATTTTATTATTCTCACTCCAGATTTTCAACATTGACATTTTACCACACCTCCTTATGAGCAGTATAGCTGTAATTTTTCATATCTCGACCAAAATTGACCACCACCATACACCGCTCTGTCCCACTAGTTCATACTCAGACCTCTGGGAAAATCTCTCTTGTTATCCCTAGAGCTAGGACCTCTCACGGCCAAAGAGCCTTCAGCTTTAGGGCCCCCTCCTGGTTCAACACACTGCCCCCCTCCATCTCCGAAGCTCCAACTATATCGTGCTTCAGAACTTCCTTACGTAACCACCTTATTAACACCCGAAGCTGTAACTGCCACTAGTCAAAGCCATACTCAATACTTATGACAAAGCTTACTACTAAGCTGCTAAGGACAACATAACTCTGGTATTGTTTGCATCAATCCTACCTGTACCAGCTTGTTTGTATCTATGTCTTAAGTTACTGTTATACTGTGTTGTACTGTTATAATGTGCATTTTTGTTTGTCTTACTGTGACAAGGTACCTTTGTAAATGAGCCTATGGCTCAAAGATTTTCCAAACTGCTGTTTAAATAAATAAATAAATAAATAAAAATATGTTTTCACACATGTAGCATACATTGGCACAGTCGGTGTGCTAAATCGATGTCCAGGACACTTTAAGAAAATCATAGTTACTCTGTTCATGAGCAGAGGTGTTAAAATGGCTATGTTGAAAATTTGGTGACAAAAGTCCATAAAATGATTCTGTTATGAGCGTGCATTGCGCAATTTCCATGCACCCTTGTAAGTTCATAAATTTGTAATATTTGCAGTCCAGATTTTCAACATTGAAATTTTTCCACACCGCCTTATGAACAGTACAGCTGTCATTTTTCACACCCTGGCCAAAATGTGTTTTCTCACTTCTAGCGCAGACTAGCGGTCACTGTGGGAAATTATTGTTCGGGACAGATTACAAAAATCACAGTGACACTGTTCAAGAGCGGAGGTCCCAAAGTGCCTATGTTGAAAATCTGCTGTAAAAAATTGCCAAACTAATTACATTACAGGTGTGTGTTGTGCAGTTTCTACGCATGCTCATGACTTCACTAGTTTTTGTATATTTTCTCTCCAGATTTTCAACAGTACCATTTTTTACACCTCCTCATGAACAGTACACCTGTCACTTTTCACATCCTGTTCGAAAAGTGTTTTCGCACCTGTGGCGCCAAATGGTGCAGTCACTGTGCAAAATCACCTTTCACCTAATGAACTGATAATGTCACTGTTCATGCGGTTGGGTCACAAACAGCCCATGTAAAAAACCTGGAGTAAAAATACCAAGAAATGCCCAGGGTGTTAGGGTTTTCGATGATAATGACCTACCTTGTAGGTACTGACAGGCGTCAGGGGTGTGACTTGGGATTGTTGACAGTAATGCTCATGCCATTCCACACCCACCCTGCAGCCAGTGACAGGCATTGAGGTGTGCCTTGGACCCTTTGCCCCCAGAGTTCACCCCATTCTCCTATACTGCACCCATTTCAGCATATTTCCTTATGGAATGAGGTGAATTTAAAGCCCAAATACCCCAAGGCACACCTCAACACTTGTCAGTGTCTGAAGGGTAGGGTGAGGTGAAATGTCGGACCATCATGGGTGACGACCCAAAGGCACACCCCAATGCCTGTTCAGCTCTGCAGAGTGAGGGTGGAGTTGGCATCAGTTCAATACTTCAGTGCCATTCCTATACTGCATCTGTCTAACTCCTGCACTTACACTGCTAATGCCAGCAAGCAAACATTCAGCATTGACAAATGCTTGTTAAAAATGGTGATGTATCGCTGGACTATATGGATTGAATTTTGTTAGGTAAGTGCTTGAATGATCAGAAGTTGCTTGGGGGGTGGCATACTGTATCTCCCTGTGACTTTCTTGGTTTTGAAATTCTCCATTGTTTTCTGTAAATAACACTGCTGTTTGTGTTCTTTTTTATTGTTGTTCTGGAACACAGTAACATTTTTGTTTAAAAAAAGACTGATTTAAAGAAGCCCAGTCTAAACTACTTCTTTCAGCTTTGTTCTTAGCACTACAGCAAGCTACTGGCATTGTCTACATGGCATGAGAATGCTTTAACTGAATCTGGTGTTCCAGTTTTCATAATTAAAAATCTAGAACCAGCTCCATGGTACTGTACAGTGGGGGACAGCTCAGGTATACTGGTAACCTGGGTTTGTACCCTGAATCCTGGATGTCAGAAGCAGAGGCCATCATGGAGGGAAGGTTGGCTGAAGCATCGCTCTTAGAGTGGCTCCTGGTGGAGCCTTGTGGAGGTGCGCTGGCATGGGTGACCACGGGTTATGCAGTCTCCCACCCCAGGATGTAGCAGTGTGAGCATGCTTGGGAGGTGGGGTGGTGGGAGGTCTTGGAGGAAAAACAATAAATCACTTGGCCCAGTGTGCCAGATGACAGCCACCTCCAGTTCCCACTCACATTGCCAGGCACCTCCCTGCTCTGGCTCCATCTCACGGCTGTCTTCCCCAATGTTCCATGCTGCTTCTCCCTTCCAGACAGAACTACCAGGGCACCAGGAGGGGCCCAGCAGGGAAGAGTCAGAAAAAGAGTGAATGGATCACCCCAATGTGCCAGGAGGTGGATATCCAGAAGCAGGCGGGGAGTTCAGTGGGGAGCTAGGAACACTTGGGCATCCAAAGGAGAAGGGGCTGGGGGGCCCATAGGAGCAATAAAAAAATAAATAAATAAAAAGGTAGACCTTATTCTCCAGTCTTGCACATGAAATTTATCTTTGTGCTCTTTTGGACCCCCATATTAATTTTATGGGGCAAAAACTGCTCCATGGTGGAGGGGATTATCAGTGCCCCTTTAATAAGCATGCTATCTTAAACTTAGCGCATCATTAAATGGAGCCTTCAGGCTCAGCTATCCCAGCACCTTATTATCAGCTTGAGTCATGCAAATTAGAGTTCAGATATATGGAAACTACATTCATAAATAAATACATTTAAAAAAAAAATAAGTGGAAATGCTTTGAATTTCAAATGTCACTTTTCTCTGCCAGCAGTGTCACTCCAGGGATATTTCTTGTACTTAATTTCTTCAAAGAAATCATAGGGGGAAAAAAAATTGGCTTGGCCTGTGAAAGGGCGGATTGCCCTCTCGGTGTAAAGCCCAGAGCATGGGAACTAACATTTAAGGGTAAAAGCAGCAACATTCTGTCTGAAATGATTAATTTTTCCATCTCTGATTAACGTTAGGCTGGAACAGCAGGCAGCTAATATGCCATGTCTGATGCCTTTTCAAACACTCAGTATCTCCTTATCAGGCAAACCCGCATGAGGGCAAACTGCTATTTTTACATTTTATCTAGTAATCTCCTTCCTCAGCATCAGTATGTTGTGTTTACCCAAAGAAAAACAAAAGCTAATGAACAAATCAAGCCATTAAAAATATTTTATTCATAAAAGCATTCTGAAAATAGTTTGTGGGGAGAGGGAAGTTTTTCTCTCCTCACATTCCAGTTAGCTGAAAGTGAGAGTCCAAAATGAGGCAAAATGTAAAAACTGAGAATATTTTAAAGGGGAGCACCTGAGAGTAGAAGGGGTGTGTGGGACTATCTCTGATTAAGATATTTTGGATACATAACAAAGTGTAATTCTTACTGTGCGCTATTTGAATCTCTATTCTATTTGGATGATTCTTCCATCCCCCCCAGCCAGAAATGTTGTATCTTGTGCCATTGCGGCACATCCAGGAATCCCACACAGCTCATGTCAGCAACAGGAGATTGTTACTTGTAGTGTGTCCTGTAGTTTTTTTACTGCTGTGAACTACAAGTCACGAGTCCGACTGTACTGAGGTGCTATAAACACCTGACATCAGCCTTGTGGCATATTGGGATGTACTAGAGTGGGACAAGATGCAAAATATTGGATTGGGGGGATAGCATGATCATCTAGATAGAATATAGAGGTACAGTGTGGCCTAGAGGTTAGAGTAATGAGTGGTGAATAAGCTTGGTAGATCCAGTAGGTTTGAGTTTGATCCCCACAATTCCACTTGCATATTGTGTGACCATGAGCAAGTCAATTAACCTCTCCAGTGCTCCCAGGTCACCCCTGAAAATAGGCATTGTGCCTAGTGCCTAGCCCTACCTGTTTACCAAATAATAAAAAAAATAAATTTTTCCTAAATATCTATCTTAATCGAGGGCTTTTATTTATGAGTGACCTCTTTCAAAAAATTCCATTTTTTCTTTGGTGTACTTTTCCTTCCCCTACCATTTTTACTTATTACAGAGAGCAGTAACTGTACTTATAAAATGGCAAGAAAAAAACTAGAAACTTCATTGAGTGACAGATGTCATATGCCCTTGCATTAAATTTCTGCACTGCATGGTCAAGTGGTGGATCTTGTATCCAAGGGGGAAAGTCCTATTACTTTTAAAATTAGGGTCTATTTCACACACACACACACACACACATATATATATATATATATATATATATATATATATATATATATATATATATTTTTTGTTGTTATTTTGTTATCCATAGGACCAGATTGTAATTCCACCAGAAATAGGATTATAATGCCATTGCAGGCTGTGGCACCAGCAGTAGGAGCAGATGGTTTGTGTTGGAGAAAACTGTTACTGAAATATAGATATCTTCACAAAGCAGGGAGAATGGGAATAGAAATACATGAAAGATAAATAGGCTTTGGTTCAAGTATTGCCCCTACAAAATTTGCTCTTGCTTAAAAGTTTAAACAGAGATGTGAGCCAGAGATGTATGAACTGGTGCTGGGGAGATACTGATGTCACACACTGAATGTCTAAGCTTCCTGAAAATGGTGCTTTGCTGACGATATCAAGTACTGGACATGGACAGTCTTGTTTTATAAAGTGATACAAAATTATATCTTCATCCCCTATAAACTGGCAGAGTAATTTGGGCAGAGTGGAGTTCTATGGGATTTTTATTTGTATTTTTTTCCCTTGCTGAGGGCTTCAACCTTCTTTGGTGGTGTACAGGTCTGATGCCCACTGAGCAAACTGCATCTGTCTGAGTACCATTTTCAGTGATGTTGGAGTAGGGATGGTGTGGATTTAATCCCCTTTCTGCCTCCAGACCAGCCCCACTAATACTCCTTCTCACAGCCTTATTGTGGGGTGAGCTACATGGAGAAAGATGTCCCCAATTATTTACTCTTCCTCAACCAAATAGGATGGCTGAGAGCCTCTGTTGGTGCATGTTGAGTCAATGGAATGTGCTCCTCCAATCCCAGGTGGGGGGTGGAAGCTATAAGCAACCTTTCATATCATGATGCAGACAGACACAACATCTACCCAGCCACATCTGTTTTACCCTGACCCTCTCAACCACAGCTAGGGATACACCACTCCAGTAGGTAGGACGTGGTCCCCCCACCCCACAGCACTCTTTCTGTTAAGTTATCTTATCATCTGCTCTGATGCAGGGTGAAGAACACAGCCACGGTCAGGCTCTACTTGCCACATAGAATGCCACCATAACAGGCCACCCCCCCGTGGCAGCAAGCAAGGAGAAAGTGATACTGTTGATAGTTTGTCATGGCTACTAAAGCCCAAATGATGCTGGGATGTCCTTACCCAGCTTCAAGAGGGATGAGGCATCTTCTGCAAAACTGAATAACAGCATGTGGCTCGCACAGTGCCCTTTTGATTAGGTGCTACCTGTGCATGGTCAGTGGAATGCTAGGGAACTCCGCACCAGGCCCTTCAGCGAGTGGAAGCCAAAGCACTAACAGAGGAGAGGATAACAAAGGAGGTCAAAAAAGGGGACAAGATCTGTTTTAGATTTGTGGAGGACAACAGGAAGATAATGGGAGGGATAGTGAGAATCAGGAGGGCAGGGAGTGACTGCACAAAGAAAGATCAAGAGAAAGCAGAAATGCTGAATGATTACTTCTGCTCTATCTTCACAGTAGAGGGTGGGGGTCGTGGTCGGACCAGCGTGCAGCAGTAAGCAACAGGGAGAGAGGTAGTCGACACGAGTCCATTCTCAATGGAGAGGGTCCAGAAGGGATTGGGAGCCTTAAAGGTGAATAAGGTGATGGGGCTGGATGGGATTCATCCAAGGGTCCCAAAGGAACTGAGCATGGTGCTGGCTGTTCCTCTGGCAGCATTTTTTAGCACCTCACTGGAGATGGAGGAAGTTCCAGAGGACTAGAATAAGGCTGATGTGGTCCCTTTGTACAAAAGCAGCAATGGGAAATATACCAGCAACTACAGGCCAGTCAGTCTCACTTCAGTCGTGGAGAAATTAGTGAAGACACTATTGAAGGAGAGGACCATGGAGCACATGTAGGCAAAAGGGCTGCAGTACCACCAGCAGCATGGTTTCACAGTAGGGAGGTCATGTCAAACTAATCTCATAGATTTCTTTGACTGGGTTACTATGGAGATGGATTGAGGAGGAGCACTGGGTGTAGCCTATCTTGACTTCAAGGAATAGTACACCCCCATATCTTGTAAATAATATGTGTTTCCTTTTCAATGGATAACTCTTTTCATATAGCTGTTGGGGATGTAAGTTTTTGCTTTAGTTTGTTTTCACGGTTCACACCAGCCCCTGCAACTAATCTGGCGGTTTCCATTTTCTGGTTATTGAAATCTCATTGTGCCTGAGAGCTGCATTAGCATATGAGAACATGATTTGTCAGCAACCTTTAGACTCCACAGTATGCATGTCTGTGTAATTATAATTTAACAAAACAAGCAGCAGCAAGATGTGAAATACCACATTTACCTTGCAGTTTTACAAATGGTCTTAGATGTAATGCAAGTTTTTTCCTTTAAACTGCCTTTGGTCTGTGTGTTTCTAGTAGCAGTAGTAGTAGTAACGTTTTTATTCTGATATCAGAAAGGGATAAGACAATTTAGCCAGAGTTCATTTTCAATGGGGTCCCGTAATACAAAAATATCAGTTCCACAAAAAGATTATATAATGTACGTTAAAAATCATACAATGCAAAAGAACAATGCTATCTTACAATAGCCTGATAAATAGGCACACATAGTATTTCTAGAGATACTGTGAGTTTTCTCAGGTTATATGTACTTTCAGCATAGAGATACATGGTGTAAATGGGTGCTGTGACATTATGTTCTTATATGCTAGTGCAGCTTGCCATGATAATGAGGTTTCAACAACCAGAAAATGGAGACCCCCAGGCTAGTTACAGGGCTGGTGTGAACAGTGAAAACAGGCTAAAGCAAACACATATATCCCCAACAGGTACACACAAAGAGTTATCTGTTGACAAGGAAACAAATAACATTTACAAGATATGAGGGTGTACTACTCCTTTCAGTAAGGCATTCAACACTGTGCTACACACGAGTTTGGTTAAGAAACTAAGCAGCCTGGGGGTAGGGGAGAAAGTGACAAGCTGGGTATCAAACTGGTCAAGGGGTAGGAGGCAAAGCGTGGTAGTAAATGGTAGCCACTTAGGTAATAGGAGAGTGACTAGTGTCGTGCCACAGGTTCAGTGCTGGGACCGGTCCTCTTCAATGTCTTCGTAAGTGATATTGCAGAGGCGCTTGAGGGTAAGGTGTGTCTCTTTGCAGATATTACAAACATCTGCAACAGGGTTCACACAGAAAAGGGTGGAGAGAATATAAAGAAATATGAGGAAACAAGAGAATGGTCTATGGGGTGGCAGCTGGGTTTCAGTGCCAAAAAGTGCAAGATTATGCACCTAGGGCTGTGGAACCCAGGGGCTGTGTATAAGATAAGGCGAGTGGAGCTTGAAGTCACCAAGCAAGAAAGAGACCTTAGAGTCATCATAGATAGCTGATAAGATCAGGGTAGCCAGGCAGTGCAACAGAGCAGTGAGAAAGACTAGCAGGATGCTGAGGTGCACTGGGAGAGGGGTTTTAGCAGGAGGGAGGTAGTGCTGCTGTTGTACTGCTCACTGGTGAGGCCCTATCTGGAATACTCGGTCCAGTTCTGGAGGCCACACCTCCACAAGTACACTGAAAGAGTGAAACCAGTACAGAGGAGGGCAACCAAAATGGTGAGAGGGTTGCAGGAGACACCATATGAGGAAAGGCTGCTGGAACTTAACATGTACTCCCTTGAAGGGAGGGGAGCGAGAGGGGACATGATTGAAACCTACAAGTACCTCACAGGAGTGAACAAGGTGCAAGTAGAGGGTCTATTTCAGAGAAAGGAAGGCACTAGAACAAGGGGTCATGCAATGAAGCTAAGAGTGGAAAGTTTAAGAGAGATGTGTGGAAATAGCTCTTTATGGAAAGTGTGGTGGATGACTGGTACAGGCTGCTGGAGGAGGCAGTGGAGGCAAAGACTGTGGGGGGCTTTAAGCATGTGTGGGATAGGCACAGGGGCATATTAGGTAGAAGAACGGGGTAGGGGGCAACACCTATGACCAACTAGGGTCAGTGATGACTGAACAGGCAGGAACAAGGGGCGGACTGGATGGGCCTAAAGGTCCTTTTCTGCAGACAAAATCTATGTTTCTATGTTTCTAGCAAACTTGCATATTACTCTTAGGCATCTTCCAATAATATTATCTATATGTTTTTAAAAATTGTCTTACTTTTTCTGTACATAACTTGGAATTAAGAGTAATGATTAATATTTGCTACTTGATGCTGCCACTTGAGGAATTTAGGACTTTTTTATAAACTAGGTTGTGCACAGCACCTAAAGAAGACCGCCCTGGAAAATGAAGGAAGGAAGAACCAGTTGAATAAAAAAAACTGTTTTTGTTCTCTCTGATCTTTAATGAGAAGAGTTGCTGTTTGCTTACAATGAAGTTGCCCACAATACAAGGTGCAAACTTTTGAGAACAAATATTTCATGTGATTGCACAACTCAGTTCAGAGGGCTGAATTCTGCTGAGAAGTATTTCCACCCTGAGAATGTGCTCACTGAACCCTCTTATACAATATTTATCACATTTTTGTAAATAGGCAATAAGTCTGACCTAAATTGCTAAAAACAGATTTAGAAGCAAATAATTTGATACTATTATTGGACCAACCTAGTCCTTCCTCGGAAACTTAATGACAATTAAATCAGTTGCTTCTGGATCTGTTCTTACAATGACCAATACCGCAAAAACAAAATCTATATGACTAAATCGTTAAGTGATATTAGAAAAATTGTTCCTCATTCCTGCCTAACCGTCAATGCACATGGCACTTTTTTGGCTAAGAATTTTAAATGTTTACATTCTGTATGTATGGTCACTGTTTCACAGAACATAAACCTGCCCCTGTGGAATGAGAGAATAAAAGAAAAAACACCAGGAATGAGGGCTTGGAAATTCAATATTTCTTGCTATGAATGATAAGCTAAAATGTTGATGCTGACTGGACCTAGTGATTCAACTGTTCTGGTAACTCTGTCTGTTATTACTCCATAAAGGCGTGTCAGCCATGTGCATGCTGCATCATGACCCCCATAGATCTCTACCCAATCTGCATTGTTTATATACACAAAGGAATCAGAATAAAACTCCAGTTATCATGCACTCAGGGCTCCATATTCAAAGTTAACTGATATCGCTGCACAACTGACAGCACAGTGCACCATTCATACATGCAGTGTGTCATGTCCAGTGTGCTCTGCATGTACAAATAAGCTGTGGTACTGCCTTGCAAAGTGGAGCTACCTGGTGTGCCATAGCCCCCCGCAGCCCCCACCCCAAAACAGAGACATAGGAGTAAAGACAGACTGGAGATTGCATGTCCCAAATGGGTTAGGGGACTTTGCTCCTGCATGCCCATACTCAAATAACAGAATAATTATGGCCACACAAGGCATGCAAGATGCTAAGAGGCCACTTACATGCCATTACGTGGCAATTATCAGCTCTTCAATAGAATAGCTCAACACACCAATTGTAGGCACAGAGGCACTGTGCAAAGAGGCAGTTATTCCCCCATTGTGTCCTCCTATTCCCCATTTGTAGTATGATATCTTCCTTGGGGCTAGTGGTATCCCTCTCTGACTTGAGTCTCGTTTGCAGTAGCACACATTCCCTGGTTCTGGTAATGCCCCCCTCCTGTCCTGATCCCCATTTGAAATAGCGTATCTTCCCTGGTGCTAGTGGTACCCCCCTTCATGCGTCAGTCACCATTTGGCAGTACACAACATCCCTAGTGTTAGTGGAATACCCCTCCCCTCACCAATCCCCATTTGAAATAGCATAGCTTCGCAGGTGCTGGTTGTTCCTCCCTTCCATCGTGATCCCTGTTTGAAATTGCACATCTTCCCTCGCTCCCTCACAAAATAAGACAGACCCCCTTCCCTACCCATGACATGGCATTCACCACCCTCCACCCCTTTCTGGAACCACACCTCCCTGAATAACCTAGCCTGTAGCACTGGATGAGCTGCAGATGATGCCCAGCATGGACCCTCCTCTCACCACCTCAACCGGCCATTGTCTGAGTGAATGGTAGAGTAGGGACATACTCTATAATTCAGACAGTGGCTAGCCAAGTTGATAAGAGAAGGGGTCTGTGCCAGTCGCTGATTACCACTCTTACGGCTGCCACCTAGGTTATTCAGGTGTGTTGTGTGCTAGACAGGGTGTGGAGGTTTGTTTGTGCTGAATGGATAGGGGGATCTGTCTTATTTGTAGGAATGGGTACTGCTAGAATGAGGAAAGATGTGCTATTTTAAACAGGGATCTAGGTGGAAGGGGGATACCACTGGTACCAGAGATGTTTCCTTTTTGCACAGGGCTCTGTTGAGGGAAAGGTTGTGTTTTCTCTGTGACTGGCAGCAGTGCTGCTGGGGGGGGGGAGTCATGCATCGCAGTGTGTGGTGATAAGAGGAAGGTTTTAGAAGTGTTAATTAGTGCTGCCACAGCAGCCTTTTGGCACTTCAAAAACTCTTTCCATGTATCACTGCACCCTGTTTGTAAGAGCTTGACATTATTTGCATAGGCGCAGTGGTGCATTTTGTGTGACTGTGCTAACCACTTAGGGATGTGCTAAGTGTAACTTTGAATGTAGCAGAGGCTGTGCTAACAGGCAGTCAGCCACACTATATCCATTTAGTGTTATGCTATGCCTTTTAGTGCTATTCTAATGCTTTAAATATGTAGACCTAAGTACACTAGTCCTCAGCTGGAAGTTCATGTAAACTCATTCAGAGTTGAACTTCAGTTTAATTTGAATCAGACTGAAGTACGGTGGCCCAAGTGTGTTGATTGTTTTCAATCCAGTTACTGTGCATGTATATCCCTACTGGAGATGATTCTGTTGTTTTTCATTTTCGTTTGGCAGCAAAACGGAATGCAATTAAATTAAAAAATCCTCTTTTGTTATGTCTCTATCCAGTGGGAGTCAATCACATTGAAATTCATTCAGTTCTTTGTCATTAGTCCAATCGCATGTAAACCAAAAAGGATTCCAACCTGAACTGAATTCCTTCCCATTATATGTAAACGTAACAATGGCCTCAAGGGAAATCATGTTAAATTAGCATATCTGGGCAGCCCCAATGACCTAGTGGTTGAGGCACTTGCCTTCCACTTGGGGAACCATGGGTTAAATTCTAAGTCTATGTCCTCAGTCATTAGTGCAGGAGTTGTAGAAGCAGTCCAATGGAAGCTGCCTTCTCTCTCTCTGGGTGGGTTTTCCTCTAGGCCCTATGGAACAGTTGCCTCTGGTGGCCCAGTGGATGGGGAGACATTCTGTACAGAACCAGGCTTAGTTTAGGAAGGGGCCCATTGGGGAAGGGTGCAGAGGCCTTCCCTGGCCCCGATGTCTGGTAGAGCAATGAGAGCTGGGAAGTTGATCCATGACCGTAACAAATCCCACCTCTCAAGTACCCATTCAATGTGCATGGGGGGGTTAATAGCTGCTGATGAGGATGTTCATCATGGCTGTTCAATGTTGAGTCACCTTGGGTCCATCTACGGAGCTGTTTCTTGTTCCAAGCTTCACAAACCCTTCAGAAATGATGGCTTCAGCCATGACGGCATGGGGAGAAAAGTGAAAGGCCCCCAAAATAGATTGATACAAAAAAAAAAAATAGCATAGCTGTTCACAAAATTCTGTTCTAACTGGCAGGGTTGTTATTACATAAACAATTAACAGAGATCAAAAATGCATTATAAAATGAGTAAAAAAAAATTCTGCACTGTGAATAGGGGAATCCATTCACATGACAGTGTATAAATTGAATATACAGTGAATTTTTTTTAATAATAATAATTATAATAATTTGAACAGGCAATTTGTCTAATTTTTTTTCTTTTAATTTTTCACTCCTGCCCTATACCACGGCAGGGTTGCATTTCTTGTAACATGTAAACTTCCTACCACTAGGGGGCTTCATGACTGCTGCAGTCTCCCACTGTAATTTGGTGAGTAGGAGGTTAATTGATATTCAGGGTCAAAAGTGCCCTGGTGACAGCTGCCCTGGGTATATGAGGAGCCTGGTTTCCATTCTGAGTTAGACAGAAGTGAAAGTTTAGGAGTTAAGAGAGTAACAAACGATTTGTGCAAGAGTGGAGGAGGCAGAGAGAAACAGGAGGAACTACCTCTCAATGGGTGTCCCCTAGGGATGACTATGGTTCCCATTGCCAGATCACAGGTGGGGTCTTGATCATGATAATAAGGAAGAAGGAGATGCAGCTCCATCTGTTGGGCATGTCCTGGAGTTATGTTTTAGAAGTATAATCTCACCTGCACTATTGGACTTCAGCTTCTGCTTGGGTTTAGGTCCCACGCTGTTTGGAAGTTGATGAGTGTCAGAGTTGTACTAGGTGAGTGCATGAGTACAGACAGGACCATGTAGGTGTCGCCTTGCTGACATCCTAGAGTTGAGCACATCCAGATAACTGGGGCTAGGGACCGTTGCTTGCCTGATGACATCCCAGGCCCACATGTAAGCTCAGTGTGTGGCTCCCAGCCTGGGAGTCCATGTCCCTGTGCCTCCTAATGCCTTGTAGGGACATAGTCAAGGACAGTACATGAATTGGTGAAAGAAGGGGTACAGATCTGCAGCTGCACCACAGAAGTTAGCATGGAGGGAAACTGAAAATGGAGATGGAAATGGGAGGTCACTGTAACATCTTTGAATAAAGTATATAACTGCAGAGTGAAACTGGAGGGTCAGTGATGTATAGATGCCAGCAAAGTGGTCCTGAGGGTGCTTGTAGCTGCAGTGGCACTGGGTACAACATTAAGTGATGGAGGAGGTATTTGAAATCTCTAAAGATTCTCCTCTGCCATAAAATGAGTTATGGGAGTCAGGGATGTGTCACTGACAAGCAATTTATGAAGGGGGGGGTGTGAAGGAAGATATAATAAACTTACTACACTGCCTCAATCATGAATTCTGTACAGACAGTGATTTGGGGCTTTCTGGTTGGAACGTTAAGTGCCCCCCTCCCAAGTCAGGCGTTTTCCACACATGATTTGACCCTCATCTCCCTCCCAGAGTGCAGGGCTAGCAGTAGCACCTTGGGGAAGGTGAGGTTACAGTTATATAATTCTGTACAAAGTAAGAACCACTGGTAATAGTAATAATAATCCACTACAGACAGCACTTGACTTTTCTAACATGCCATGCCCCATTCCGATTTGTCTAAAGAAAGATGAAATATGACAAGCATTAAATATGACCAAGTTTAATAAGGCTCCTGGTTCTGATAGAGTTACTGCTAATGTAGTTAAATACTTCCCTTGTTGGTGGAAACCAAAAGAAATACTCTCACTTTTAATGACACTTAAAACTTCTGGTGCTGGGAGACCTGATGGGATTCACCCCAGGCTGCTGAAGGTAGGGGCCCCGTCCCTGGTCAGACCTCTGACCTGGCTCTTTAATTGATCCCTAAAAGGTGGGTGAAGTCCCTCAACAATGGAAACAGGCCCATGTGTTCCCCATCCACAAGGGAGGCCATCGGGGGTCCATCAGCAATTACAGGCCAATCTCCCTGCTCTGCATCCTGGCAGAGTTACAGGAGAGGCTGATCTATGGGCAACTCCGAGATTACCTGGAGTACCATCAACTTCTGGCACCCTCCCAGCACAGCTTCAGAACCCAGCATGGGATGGACACTGCCCTTATCAAATTCTCGACGGACGTACTCAGAAATCTGGATAAGGGGACCCCTACTGGTGTGGTCTTCATTGACCTATCCCAAGGCCTTCGACCTGGTCAGTCACACTCTGCTATTGACTAAGTTGGGCAATGTAGGTCTTGACAGCCACTCTCTAAGGTGGTTCGAAAGCTACTTAACTGGTCGCACACAGACGGTAAAATGGAAAAACTCCATTTCAGAGTCGCTCCCACTAAAAGAGGGAGTGCTGCAGGGGTCGATACTCGGTCCCCTCCTCTTTTCCCTTTTCACCAATGAACTGAGCCTCCACTGTGAGGGGAGCTCAGTGGTCCAGTATGTGGATGATGCCATTATCTATCGACCCTCCACTAAACTGGGAGACCTCAGCCCATTGCTCCAAGGGGACTTGTGTTCCCTCGAGAACTGGCTTGTTAACAATAGAATGGTCCTTAACACAGATAAGACCAAGGCCATGCTGTTTGGTCCAAGATCTCTGGGACATGATAGAAAACAACACCTACACCTCACCTTCACATCGGGCACTAGCCTAGAGGTAGTGGCATCACTAAAATACCTTGGTCTCACCCTGGACCAGGGTTTGACCCTCAAGAACCATGTGGACCAAGTTACTAAAACCTTACATGGGAAACTGGCCACCCTCTACCGACTGAAAAACCAGTTGATACCGGAAGCAAGGGTCTCCATCACTACCAGCGTCCTCCTTCTGATAATCACCTATGCAGCCCCAGTAGTCCATGGAATAGCAAGGACTGAGATGAATAGACTCCAAGCCCTGTACAATAAGGTGGCCCAGTTCGCCACCCAGTCAAACCCCCCAGGAATCACCACTGTGACACGCAATCACAGCTAAATTGGCCGTCTTTGGACGCCCGTCTCCAGTACCCTCTGTTATGCCAAACCTTCAAATTAATTAGCTAAACTCCCCCTCCCAGCCTATCTGGGCTCATTGCACTAAAGACTAATCCCCAGCTCCTCTGCACAACAGATTGCACTCTTCTAGCTGTCCCCAGAGTAAGAGCCAAGGCGGGAGGCAAGTCTTTCGCTCACACTGCACCCACCCTGTGGAACTCCCTCCCTCCTGGGGTGCAGGAAGCATCGTCAATCAAAAGTTTCCACACTAGGCTTAAGGCTCACATGATTGCAACTTCCAAATGCCACTGCTAGGCTCCTGGGACCACTTCACAGTCAACTGAATCCCACAATCCAATACTACCCTCACTGAGTAAATCGTAATATGCAATGTGGCTCACACCCTCTTCTCTCATTCTTCATGTCTAGTTGCATACTCTGCTAATCTCCTGTACCCACCATGAATGCATGCAGTTCTCAGCACATGTAACCAGCTGACTGTATAATACTGTATAACTTGTATCATACTGTATAATTTTCATTATCATACTGTGATATTTACCAGTGTTATGTAATCCCGGGTCGCCCCTGAAAAAGGGACCTCCGGGGCCCAGTGGGCTTACCTGGTCACCAAAATTTAATAAATAAATAAATGTATAATTATAGGATTCAGAATTCAATTTTTCCCTTTTCTTGGGTGGGAAATATACATTTTCCTATACATAAAAAGGGATCATTAGCTGACCCTACGATGTACCATCCAGTCAGATTGATTGACACAACTCAAAAGATTTTTATAAGGGTTATATTAACAAGATTAGAAACATGGGCTGAGGAAAGTCAGATTTTAGATGAGTTTCAAAATTATTTTTTGAAAACTCTCTCCACAGTACAGCATTGCATGGTGTTAGCACATCTAAATGACAAATGTGTTACAATTAAGAGGGGGAAGCTATGCTGTTGCTTTGTTGACATTAAGATTAAGATGGCCTTTAATAGCATAAACTGGAGAACATTATGGATCACCTTATTGGATTATGGCATAAATTACTGTTCAATTTATTTATTAGACTTCATGAAAACACATGGTCTAAAGTACAATATGGTGTGGAAGGAAAACTCGTGAATACAGTTAAAACAAATATGGGGGTATGTCAAGGCAGTATTCTAGCACCTTTTCTTACATCAAGACAGTATTATAGCACCTTTTCTTACATCAAGGCAGTATTATAGTACCTTTTCTTACATAAAAGGCAGTATTTTAGCACCTTTTCTTACGTCAAGGCAGTATTATAGCACCTTTTCTTTTCAATCTATATATCAGTAAAATCATTGGACAGTTATATGATTTGGATTTCCATTCCCCATGGATCTCGGACAGGAAAGTCTCATGGCTTGCATATGCAGACAATATAGTCCTAATCTCAACCTCTCTTCTCATTTTGCAAAGAAAATTGGACACATTCTCAAAATTGTGTGATGATAAATATCTAAGGATAAACCAAAATAAGACGCAAACGGGTGTTTCCAGAACTTCAAAAAACAAATACATACTGCTTATACAATAATGGCTCTTCATTAAATACCATACCCAGTTATGATTATCTGGGAGTACATTACACAGGAAACTTGAAATGGAATGCCCATATCCATAAACAAGAACTATAGCTTTCAATAAATGGGATGAAATGCTTTATGATAGACTATGGAGGCTATTCAATCCATGGCTGCTTATCTGTAATAAATGCAAATATCAGTACTGCAATATCTTACACCTCTGAAGTATGGGTAATGACAAATTTAAGTTTGCTAGGGGTCATCTTAAGTAAACTATACAGATAATTGTTGAATGTGCTACTGTGTACTCCAGATCATATTCTTCATTATGAACTTGGTCAGTATTCCAATCTGGAATCATTGGTCTCTTCTAGAACTATGTTTTTAATGGACTTACAAATTATACAAGAAATAAGACTGCCAAGACTCTCTTTTGAAGAACAAAAAAAACATATGCATTAAGGAGATTTTAATTCACATATTTGGATTACATTAAACAAAACGTATGCCCAATAGGTTTAAGTTCAATGTGTTAACAGACATATTTAACATTCCTAGAAATCATTTGGTAATTAATACACAACTTAAATGCAGAGACATAGCCTCTTGGCAGGACCTTATAGTAGAAATACTGTCTTCCAAAATTCATATAGCATATAAAGCAATTAAAAAACTTTCTCAAGAGAACTTTATCTTTCCAAAAAAACAGAATAAAAATGTACAAAATCTGATTACTAGATTTAGGCTTGAATTATATTAAAGTAAACAGTTATATTGCAAACAACAGAGAGAAAATACTTTGTTGCCCTATTGTAAAAGTGGGATGGGAGATTTGAACAGTTTAGAACACATTACTCTGTTTTGTCCTTTATTACTGAGAGAAAAACCTGATTATACAGTGGGCTGGATATTCAAACTGCTCCCTAAAAGTGTGCAACAGCAGGAGCAAGCACAAGTCACTTGCGCACATGCGCAATCGTCGCGATATTCAAACATGGAGCAAGGCCAATTGAGCAAGCAGCCAACGTCTGAATATTGCACAAACTGTGCCATAGCGCAACCAGGGAAGGGAAGCTGAGCAGATATGATGCGCCATAGTGCAACCAGGAAGGGGAAGCTGAGCAGATACGATGTGCCATAGTGCAACAAGGCCAGCCCAGCTGAGCAGTCCAGAGGCCCATAGGGCAAGCAATGACACCCCCAGCAGCATAGCAGTGGAACAGCACAACCAGGAGGTAGGCAGAGGCCCACCACCCATGCCACAGATGGGCACAGGGACACACTGCAGAACTAACAATGCACCCACACCCCAAGAACAGCATAGCGGGAGGGATGGAATATCAACCGCCCATGGGGACAAGCAAGAAAAGCACATCCGGCCGTGTGCAGACACACCCACTGGCAAGCTGAGACTGCCACACACAAAGGCGGACCACCCAGTGTCCAGCACCCCGTGCACAGCACACCCTGCACTGTGACCCCAAGACACCACCCATGAGCAGTGACCAGCACTGCAGGAATCCCCAGGCCCCCATCACACTGCAACCTCGTGAACCACAGAACCATACAAGCCAGAGCCACCATGAGCACCCAGCAGTGGGTGGCAGCACATGGCAATACTGACTGAAAGCCACTCCCACACCAGAGACACCTCCCCACGCACACACACACACACACATACCCATGACTATATCACCCCAGATGCCATGCACACCACTGCAACTGAGCACCTATAGCCAGCTGCAAATCAGAGACCACCATAGTATTCATATCAAAATATATATTACAAATATAACAAGAATAAGATGAACAACAACTATAACTATGTACAAATATACAAAACAGGGGTGGGGGTATGGGTACAAGGTAGGGGTGGGTAAGGGGCAGGGATGAGCAACCGGGAGAGGGAAGGTGGGGTGAGGTGATGGGTAGCTACTGCCTGCCAGCCTGCTCTCCTGCCACCTGGTGCTGGGCCCGGGGCCTCCTCCTGCGCCTCAGACCATGTTGCTGTAGGTCCAGCAGGATGGCGTGCGAATCCATCGCCACCTATATCATCCGCCGCAGCGACCTCTCAATGCGGTGCAGGATCCGGACACCTAGGACAAGGAATCAGAGTCAATGGCTGTGACTGTCCATAGCCCTGAAGCCCAACCATCATGCATGGCATACAGCCAAGTGCCCCGCTCCTGTGACGGACTGCACCCACCCACAGTGACCGTGCACAAGACATGCCCAACCAGGCAGCAACAGCCATGTGTACCACTGCACACACACACCACCCATGACCAGTACAGCACAACCAAGGCTGTCCAGTGATGTGGCTACGTGGTGGGAAGTCAGTGCCACAGCCATGTGCTCAGTGCATGCATGGACCACCAGTGACGCACTCACAGACATGCAGTGCCACTGGACAGTGCTGACTGTCACACGTCGCGTGCATGGCAGTGTTGTCCATGGATGGTGGCCGTGCCCCCCCCCCACAGCATGCAATAGCATCCATGATGTAATGACACTCATCTCATCAGCCGCTGCATCAGGTGCTGCTGCGGCTGCGGCTGCTGCTGTTGCTGCTGCTGTGGCTGTGGCTGTTGCACCCTCCTCCGCCAGCCACCCTGGCACCGCCATCCCATGCCTCAGCCTGCGCCTCGCCTCCGCCCTCCATGCCTGTGGGAGACAAAGGAAGAGAAAACATCAGTGAGATCCCAAAGCAGACAGCCTTGCCCCATTGAGTGTGCCTGCCCACATCCAGACCCAAACAGCACAAACCTGCAAACATCCTCACAGCAAACCACAGCCCAACCCACCTCCATGTGCAGATTACATTACACAGTCACCCATGCAGACAATACCGGTGCATACACAGCACACCCACCTGGCCTGGGCACAATGCCTCCTGGCACGCGACCTGGAGGCGCAAGCAGAGCACGCCCTCCTCTGCAGGTCGCCTGAGTGGTGCCTGCACTGTTCAGGGGTCCTCCTCCACCCAGTGGCCTGCTCCAGGGCAGCGGCGACCTGCTGCCACACATGCGCGTGGCACCTGCAGGGGCACACCAACAGTGAGCCATAGTGGGCTCCACCAGGGCCACCAGGTTGGCAACTCCAAGCCCCCATTGTGGTGGTGATCTCCGCGTGCCATTGTCAAACTGTACAGTGGCACATATGCGTTCAGCAGTGCGGCAACCCCACGTGGAAATGTTGTGCAATACAACTCATCACTGCCTATCGCGCTGTTCGGACAGCGCCGTCAGTCCACATCGGCGCTGTCACTGAACGGCGCGATGAAACCGATCTGCGTGGCAGATGTGTACAGCACCGAGGGCAAAGGTGCTAGCACAGGTCATGGGTCGGTGGCGCGAGGCCACACACAGCACCATCGACGTCCACACGTCCCTGCGCGATCGGACACCTGCGTGCCAGTGCCACAGTGGACTATTGCGGTACTGCTCCATGTGGTGACCAGGCTGTAGCGCCATTGGCACAATGGTGGCCATGGCTGAATTGCCGATCGACACAGTACGTCATCAGCATGGCAGATGCCTGCGTAAGCTACCTGGGCATGCGCAATGCAGTGTACCACACAGTCACAGATATGCGCCATTGGCTCAGCCGGCTCAACCGTGTTGCGCAAAGTGCAACGGCGTGATATTCAGCTGACACATTCAAATCATCTGATCAGCCATTCAAAGGTGCAGTGGCGCGATTTGCATCTCATTACAGTTGCTCCACTCCTAATTTGCATGCATTGCGCTATAAATGTGCGACATTGGGCTGCGCTGGCCAGATTCGGTTACTGCAGTTGAGAGGTGGGTTGCATGCTGTGTGATGTTCTGGACAATGGTCATGGGATAACGCCTGTAGACTGCACAGTGACAGGTGTCCACTTCCACCCGTACAGATCGACAAGACCGAAGCAGAGCCAAGGTGAGGGATGATGGTGGGCAGAGGAGGAGGCCCAACTTCACCACGGCAGAGACAGGGGCCCTCTTCCAGGTCTACCTGGAGGAGGAGCCACTACTGAGTGGATGGCGGGGCACCCCTCAGACCCGTGTGACTGCATGGGAGGGGGTAGCTTGGGCAGTGAACCTGCTCGGAAGCCACCAGCGCTCCGTGCAGGAATGCAAAAAGAAGATGGGGACAGACCGCAGGAGGGTGAATGAGAAGGTGGCAGCCCTCAGGGCAGCACGTGCTGGCACAGGCGGGGGCCAGCCAGCGGTGGCGGAGCTGACCCTGGCTGAGGACCGACTGGCTGCATCAATGCAGCGGAGTGCTATTGAGGGCGTACCAGGAGGTGGATTCCAGACAGGTGGAAGCCCATCACTGCACGGTATGACATGGTGGTGGTGTTGGGGGGGGAAAAGGTTGTTCACATGCACTCACATGTCCTCACTTTCTGTTACAGATCCTGTTCATCTTCAGGGGATGGTGGTGGTGGGTCCAGGCAGTGAGGAAGACCTGCTGGACTTGGAGGAGGGTCCATCCACCTCGGTCACCAGCCAGCATGCACTGCACCAGCATGCACGCCGGGCTGCCAACTCTGTTGTCGGTGAGTCGGGTGTGGGGGGGTGCACAGCCTGTGTCTCAGCAGTCTGGCATGCAAGCATGCCAGCATGCTGTGACTGTGGCTGTAGCATGTACCTGCACCATTGATGATGCAAGGACTGCAATGGGCAGTGACATGTGTGTGTCCCATGACTGACACACAGCAGGCCAGCACGTGCCTCTGGGCCTAGCTGGTTCCAATGTGTGTGCCAGCATGTCAGCACAGTCCCAGGCTGGTACTGTTGTGGCCACAGCAGTGGAACAAGTGGTCCCTGGGGCACAGCGGTTGGAGGGGCAGCAGCAGCAGTCACCCACCAGGTCTGGGGTACAGTGCCCAGCGGTGGCACATGCCCACCGCCCTTTGATTTGCCCATTCCTGATCCTGGTGAACAGTGCCCACCCTCAAGGGGTGTTGAACATCAGGACCTTCCATACCCTTGGGGACAGGATGCCGTTGTGGCAGAGTAACCATTTGAAGAGCACACCCGCCTGCTGCGGGAATCAGTACAGCAGCCAAGGCGGGTTGCAACGTCCGTGGAGGCACTGTGCGTGGCTGTGGAGCGGCACAGCAGGGACTGTGCTCTGATCCTTGCAGAGATGGTCCATATGCGGATGGATGTGACTGCCGCCATTGACAGGCAGACCCAGGCATTGGTCGCTGTTGTGGCTGCATTGGGCACACAAGCAGGTGCCCCTGTACCGCGCACCCCTCACAGTACGCTCTCCACTCCCCATTCCCGGCATCGTGCGGCACCCAGCCTGTCGACGCCGGGTTCTGCTGTGGGCATCCTGAGCACCCCTGGTGCAGGTATGTTTGGCATACTACAGACCCCAGTGCGGACAAGGTCACGATCGCGCAGTGGGACCCCTTGTGGTCCATCGGTGCCACCCCATGTGGCCATGTGGCCCCTGCTCAGCCTGCCAGTGCTGTTGGGTCACGGCAGGGCTGCCCACGCATCCGCGGTGGCCATGGAACAGTGCAACATGACTGACCTGTCTCCCAGTGTGGGCCCTGTCTGGTGCTGCCCTGTGTGCAATGTGCATCATGGTGGGCAGTGCACTGGTGGGTGCCCTGCACATCACGCTGACATATGGACCACCTGCACACCATCCCGACTGCTGTCCACAGGTGCGTGTGCATGATGATGCCTGCATTGTACTGTACACCAAGGTGCAAGGGTGCCCTGCATCTGACACATGTACTTGGACAGTACAGGTGGTGGGTGTGGTCTGTGGATCTGTGTGTTTGCCATGTCTGTTCCTGCTCTGCTGTGCACCTGCCCATGTACGCTAGCCGGTTGTGTGTGTGTGTGTGTGTGTGTGTGTGTGTGTCCATATGACTGTTCACCCCTCCCTGATGGTGTGTTTGTGTGCCTGGTCCCTTCCACTCCCCTTGCCGTCATGCACCCCTGGTGTGTTACTCTGTGTGCCTGTGGGTTGTGCCAGGACAGTGTTGGTTGCACATGGCCCCTTGACTTACCTGTGTCGTGCATAATGCTCCTCCATGATGGTGTCCCGGTGCAGCTGGGCCTGCCGGATTAGTCGGGGGTCCTGCCGTCCAAAGGGGGGCTGCTCATCACCATCATCACTGGTGCCGCTGGCGTCCCCATCGCTGTCCCCCTCCTCGACCTGAATGGCTATCTCACAGTCTTTGGCCATGTTGTGCAGGATACAACAGGCCAGGAATATCCCACAGGCCTTTGAGGGGCTGTACTGTAGGGCACCTCCGGAGGTGTCTTGGCATCGGAAGTGTGCCTTGAGTATCCCAAACACCCACTCGATGATGTTGCATGTGGTGGCATGCGCCTCATTATAGCGTTGCTGCGATGGGGTCATGGGGCGCCGGTATGGTGTGAGCAGCCAGGGATGGAGTGGGTATCCGCTGTCACCTGTGTGGAGATGGTGGAGATGAGTATCATGTGCAGGTCCATATTGCCAATATCCCTGTGTGCCACTACCATAGCACCTGTGGCATTCCCACCCTTGCCCCACGTTTGCAATTCCTACATGCATACTCACTCACTAGATGGCCTGTGGGGATGTCCCCATTCTCGAATTGATGGCACAGTGTGGATTGATACCATATATAGGCATCATGTGCTCCACCAGGGTGTGTGGCACAGACATTGATTATGCGCCCAGTGGCATCACACACCACCTGGCAGTTGACACTGGAATAGCCCTTCCTGTTCCTATATGCAGCCCCATCAGGGCCAGGTGGCATGCGAATGGCCACATGGGTGCAGTCTATGGCCCCTAGCACGCCAGGCATACGTGCTACCCTGTGGAACTCCTGCAAGTTTGCTGTACGCTCTGCCGTGGTGCTGGGGAACTGGATGTGCTCCACAGCATGTGGCAGCAGTGCGCTGAGGAATTGGGTGAGGATGTGTGACGTGGCTGACTGTGTGATGCCTGTGGTGTCCCCTGTCAGCCTCTGGAAGGTGCCTGTGGTGAGCAGGCACATGCAGGCTGTCACCTTGGTCTCCACCGACAGAGCGTGACTCCGGCGTGAGGGTGCCTGCATACATCACTGCACAGCTCCAGAGCTGTCTAGTATTGCCCTTGTTCAGGTGGTACCAGCACACGATCTCTACATCTGTGTACAGCTCAAAGCTGATGCGGCACGGTACTGCCTGTTGGTGACCACCGGACGGGCCCTTCCACGGCCACGGCCCCTGCAGCATGCATTCTCACCCCTCATTACAGCTTCCATGTGGAAGCTGGCACTGTCCATCTCCTGGCTTGTGATCCCCTAGCTGATGTTGCTCTGTCCTCGCTGTCCTGACTGCTACCTCCACTGCACTGGGTACCCCGCTGGCCTCTGCAGCCTATGGCCCACAACTTCCCTTGCCTGCCCTGTTCTGGACTGTCACTGCCTGTCTCTCTCTCTGTCTGTCTCACTTGGCATCCCTGTACCCGTTCTTGCGCCTCTTCGCTTGAGCCTTTTTATTTTTGGCTCATTTCTGTGGCGCGGCACCGACTTTTTTCGGCTGTTGCGCAGTGCGCAACCCTTTGAATATCGCATTGCGCTCTTTATGCTGGGATCCACCTCCTTCGGTTGTGCATGCCATCATTTGCATTGCGCTGTTGCTCAGCCTGTTTTCAGTGGCGCAACTGCCTCCTGCTGAATATCGCAGAATGGCACACTTTCGGACTTGCGGATGTGCAACCCTATTGTGCATGGCGCAACCCTTTTGAATATCCAGCCCAGTGTGTTTAAGTATGTGGCTGGGTCACCCAAACAAATTCTTGCTGCTCTATTTCCCTCACATGGTACTGCAGTTTTAGAGGAGCTCACAATTTTTTTTAAGAATATTCAACTTTATTAAGAAATGTAGTAATTGTAATAGAAAATGAGTTATTGGTTTCATATTTTTTAAATGTTCAAACTGGTTAATATGTGTGATACATGAAGTGTTAATCAAAGATATGAAATATTGGATTTGCTTTTTAGAGCTCTTGTTTGGTTTTAGTTCATAATAGGAATATAGGGCCCTTTGCACAAAACAAAGTGCCTACGCGCCACATAACTGAGGCATGTAGGCAACCCTAAGTCAGAATGCTGCACAGCAGGGGCCTCACTACCCTGGCGGCATTCATGAACTGCACACAAGGTGGTTACATGCCTGATCCTGGCCATGCGTTAAGCAACATGCCAAGGGTGGGCAGGGGGTGTGCCTGCACAATATGCCATTCACTAAGGTGCATAGTGCCAGGTATGTGGGGCTCATGTTACAGCAGCCAGGACCCTACCGTAACCCACTGCATGCCCCCATGGACGTTACCCTCCAGTCATGGGCAGACCGGAGATATGACCCTCTGTGCTGCCTCGGCTCACTAGGTTGATGGAGAGGGCTGGGGCAGCTGATCGGGTGAGTGCCCATACAAATTTGAAGAAATGTCCCATTGTCATGGATCTGGGCCCCTGATGTGTGCCCATCTGCCCAGTCCCTGTGTTGCTCAAACAAACCCCCACAACACAACATTGTAGCCCATCCCCATTAGTGCAATGCATACCTCGCCAACAACATGGCATCCCCATCCCCGTGAGTTCAATTCATACTCCCTACCCATGGCAGACCCATCCCCAGTGTAAATCAAGCCCCCCCCACACACACAGAGGTGCCCCTGTCATCACATCCCTGACTCTCAACCTGGTACCCCTGCCACAACCTTGGTGGCCAGTGGCCCCCCAACCACCTTCTGCGGCACTGACAATCCCACCTCCTGGACCCCATACCTGCAAATTGGTGCTGCGGCACAAGATGGCCAGCGACACAGCCCTCCACAACCTCCTCAGTCACCATCTGTCCAAGTGATGTCTATATATGGAGACATGCTCCCAGCATCAGTCGGACGGCCAGCAGCTGAGGAGGTGTGTGGAGGGCTATGCTGCTGGCCATCCGGAGCCATGGAAGCAATTGATAGGTATGCGGTTAGGGGGTGGAGGGTTGTTGTTGCTGTGAGTGGGTGGGGGGAGTCCACTGACAACCAATGCAGCTGCAGGGGCACTGGGATTGGGGGCAGGATAGAGTTGCTGGACACCATTGTGAGCGGGGAGGGGTTGCTTCACAATACTGGGGACAGGGACAATGTGTGCGAGTGGGGGGGCAGTCAGGCATGGGGTGGAGGTGCAGCTGGGGGGGCATCGGAGTGCCATGTGGGCATGGCTTCAGGGGCTGGTGTCACGCGGCACTGCCCTGTCCCCATATGAGTTGTCACCCCCCAATCTGAGCACCCTTGTAACATACACAGCCCAGTACTGCAACAGTCGACCACCCCCCACCCCCGATCCCGGCCCCAAAACCCGCACATGTCCTGGAAGCCTGATTGGTGGGAGTACCGGATGGAGCAGTTTTCCGTGATCTCTTAAATTACCTGCTCAAATTTACCCTCACTGTTCCTCCACCAGTTTGCAGGATCTCATTCACGCAGTCCCAGTGGTTGAGTGGGATGACACCTTTGTCTCAGGGATATCCATCCCAAACATACATTAATATACACCGACTGTCCTAGTGGTCCCGATCATGCTACCTGAGGTCCTGGAGGTGGGGCACTTACTTGGAAATGGGATAGCCCCAGTGTCTGATGGCCGTACCTGAGAATTTCTCTGGTCTTCTTTGATGTACTAGGCTATGGCATTGTTTTGCTTCATAATAACATTATTCACTCTGGCACCTTACCTGACTCCATGACTCACGCAATCTTATGGTTTTCACAGGTTGGCCCAATCAGAAGGATGGGGCACAGCTGTGTTCCTGATGGTGGACTAGCATATGACACTGGGAAAGATGCTCTGCAGTAGGGGGGTACAACACATATGGGGATGGGGCTTGGATGTGTGTGGGGGATATCTGGCCACATGAAGACGGGTCAGTTAAGTGAATGCACATGGGGGAGGGTTTGCTGCTGCAAGGCATGATGTGCCTTGGGGACTGGTATTGAGCAGGGGGGGGGACTGCTGGACATCGGGGCATGGCCAGCAGGTTTGGGTGCCTGCTGTAGGTATTCACGCACCCAGACCCACACCTACATGTGCAAGGGATCCACTCCAGGACCCAGGATGGGCAACTGATTGACTGCCCATCAGAGTCTGTTACTCTTCCCCCATCCACCCTGCTCACCTCCACACCACGGTGTGTGGCCATGAACAGGTGCCCTGCGGGTGCATGACAGTAGTGAATACCATGCACCCTGCACCTGTCCGGGGTCACGGAGCTACACAGATGGAGTATGCACCTCCAGCGCATACTTCCCTCCCATTTGTGCACAGCATTGGGAGTGCAGGTTATGATACACTGGTTAGGGAATGTAGGTAACCAGACCCAAACCCTTATGAGTCCTGTTTAAACTCTAAACAGCATTTAGAATTATCTAAAGTAGGTACCAAATATTTTATACCTTACTTCTCCTTTTAATATTAGAAAGCTGCTTCTTCCAATGGGTATCTGAATGCTATAAACAAAATATCAATTATTTTGCAGTATAAAATGCTTACTCCTGTTTATATAAATTGTGTACTATATTGCTCAAAGTTCTGCACTTTTAATCTGGAACCTATAATAGGAATATTTTTCCCTTTAAAATGTGTGTAATATATTTATTATAACTATTTATCTGGATATGCTGGAGATAAAGTAGGGTTTGTGGTGATACAGTTGGTAGGGAAAATTGGGCAGACTAGGTGGGCCAAGTAGTCCTTATTTGCCGTCAAACTCTATGTTTCTGTCTTTCTATCTTTCTGTGCTATGCCTGGTTCTTTTCTCTTCCATATTGTATTGCATTATAATGACTTTATAGTCAATCAATAAACTTGAAACTTAATATACTATACAATGCTTCCTACCATAAATCTCTTATTGTCTTTTCCATACTACCTAGGCATTCTTTCCAATTTCCATTTTTTGGCACTAGTTCTTTCACTTTCTCCCTCTCCCTATCTCTGTCTTACTTTCTAGGTTTGTTTTCTTTCCCTCACATGCTATGGCTGATGGTACAAATTGTGTACTTATATGAGGTGGGGGGGGGGGGGATCTTGACTTAAAATGTGTAAGAGTCCCTTCCCAAGCATATTCCCTCTGAAGGAACAATTCTGTATTTAGGCTGAGCTTTGCAATGTTCTGACGCATACGGTACATGAACTAATGGACAAAATTGACAAGCAGGCCCATACACCACAGCAGAGTTTAAATTAAATTTCTTAGATAGTTGCAATCCCCAACCTTTTTTATATATTTTTCCCTGGGACGAGTGGTGCGCCTACATCAGCTAGAAGTATGGTATTGTACTCCATAGGACTTGCAGTGCACCACCTGTAGTTGGACCTAACCAGTAGTCTGGGGTTTATATTCAGAATCCTTCATGCAGCAGAGTAGGCTCCTCAGACTTCAGTTGCTGCTCGTTTATCCTTTTGAATTATTTAGCAGTTTTGTATTTGAGACATAATTGGTTAAACTATGGATACATTTTTCATTGCCAAACATGTTCATTTGTAACATCTGGTGCATAACTACAAGGTGAATAAGATATCTCTTCTCCTCCTTTGTAGCTTACAGAGCTGGCATTAGGCTGAGGTTTCAAAGAGCACCCTCTTTCACCCTTACTCCCTTGCTGATGAATTTAAAGGACACCAGCAACATTTTTTAGTAGTTTTATTTCAGTGAAATGTCAGATTGTTATTGAAATTAGGTTTGGGAAGACTGTGGTAAAAGATGACACACCATCTTCCCTGGGTGCTTATCAGCAGTTTATGGAGAAAAAATCCAAACAGCTCCTTGTACCATTCCTTCTTACATGGTGCCACTTGTGAAATGAGATTTGGGAAGACTGTGGTAAAAGATGGTGCAGCATCTTCCCTGGGTGCTCATCAGTAGTTCAAGGAGAAAAAAATTCAGAAACAGCTTCCTGTACCATTCCTTCTTACATGGTGGCATACATGCCCCTGCTGCCTGTACAGAGAGATAATAACAAGACGAGGCCTAACCTTCTGTTATCATGCCTAATTTGCTTAATGCCTTTGTCTGATAGTATCACCGGCTATCAGGACTGCTCAGTCTTCAGGTTGTTGATTTTGTAAGGTGTATTTTACTTCATACAAATGGAAGGTTGTGATACTTCCGCAGACTACTGAGTTGGTAGCCTAACAGCCTTTACTGGGAGGGGTGTTAAGTGGCATGATGTTCCTTACAAATAAAGCTGTCTGTTGTAACATTACTTCCAATAGAAGGCTATCGTTTCTTGGCTGCCATCCACACTGAGACCAGTGCCACTGTAGTGATCAGACAATGGAAGAAAAGAGGAGAGTGAAATTTTAAATTTTAAGACCTTGGTTAAAATGATGAGGTGTTTTTAGTCAACTAGCCTGCAAAAGCTGAAGGAAAAAGTTAGTGTTCTATTAAACTGCTCAGCTAAACATCTAACAATTGGAATGTTCAGCAAAGCTCTCTTTTATAAGCTAATACATGGAATTCTAGAGGTCCTAGGTTCAATTCATAGTGGTTCACCTTTTCCCTTCTTCATTGTAATTCATAATCTAAAACTTTGCCAAGCAATGGCTTCTTTAAACTGCACTGAGAATGAGTTGATTGGCTGTTGTTCTGTTATAAGCTGATAGACACTTTGAGGGATGTTTCCTATGGTATAGGAGACTTAGTGCGTGATGGTTGAATGAGAGACCCATAAAGCAAAATTGAGTGTTCTGGCTGTCCATACCTCACACGAGGACCCTTATGCCACTAGAGACACCCTCAGAGGACCTGTTGTCTTATTAGAAATCACTTTAATTAGCTTGAGTGATTTATAAGTTTTACATTATATTTTTCTTTTACATTTTAAAACAGAACATAGTCTTCCTCCACCACACCTCTTAAGAGGAACGATCCTCTGTAAAGATCCAGCACTAGGGAATACCTGTGTGCAGAGTATGAGGTACTGTGTCCTGATTGTCTGAAATCTCATAAGGTATTTATAATACTGTATGTATTACTAGGGCACTGGGCCTGTCTTTAACTTTGACTGTCAGTCAGTGAGTGCATACTATATACAGTACACACTCCTTGACAGCTCAGTCGGCAGCTGGCTATGCTGGAGAGTGGCGGGCTGTACCAGTCTCTGGCTTGGGGATGAGATGGGGGGAGCAGGGTGGTGGGGCACTGCCTGCCAGGGTGGGTGGCAGTCCACTAGATCACCAGGGAAAGATGTATGTAAATTATGTGGAAAGATCAGGGATGGGGGGGGGTCCACTGGACCAGAAGAGACATGATTTATTTTTATTAAAAAGGGATCAGGGGCGGGGGCCCTAGCCACCAGGGACATGATTTTAATAAAAAGGGACTGGGGCTCAGTAGTCCACTAGACCATCAAGGAATTTTTTTTCTATTGAAATGGGGATTAGCTGGGGCCTCTAGGCCCCAAGAAATATATTTTTCTATTAAATCAAGGATTGGGGCTGGGGGATCAGCTAGCCACCAGGGACAGGGTGTCATTACAAAAGGGATCAGGGCGGGGGGGGCCTAGCCACCAGGGACATGATTTAATAAAAAGGGACTGGGGCCGTATAGTCCACTAGACCATCAAGGAATTTTTTTTTCATTGAAATGGGGATTAGCTGGGGGCCTCTAGGCCCCAGAAATATGTTTTTTTCTATTAAATCAAGGATTGGGGCTGGGGGATCAGCTAGCCACCAGGGACAGGGTGTCATTTCATAAAAAGGGGATCAGGGCTGGGGGGGTGCTAGCCACCACAGGCATGTTTTTTTCTATTAAAATGGGGATAGGGGATGGGGAGAGGGGACCACAGTACATTGACGCAAATTTCTCAACCTTACCAGAGGACATTTCTAGTACCCGTAGGCCAGCCCTGGCTGGTCTAATGGTACTTAGAAATTTGCCCTCTGGAAGGGTTTTGAGAATCCCTAATTAGGGGATATGGCAGCCTGCATTGCTGCAAGTCCCCTAGTGCCATGTTGCAGCCCATTGTATGCCACAAGGATGGCACAAGCCCCATTTGGCACACACAGCCTGTGTTTGATACAGGCTGCTTTTGTGAATTGCTACCAGTGCATCTTTTGGTGCAAGCCACCCCTTGCACAATTCCTTGTGGCACAAGACCATTGCACCATTCACGGGAGCTTTCTGAATTGGGCCCTAGGAGTCTAGGTTACTGTATATAATATCTTTAACAGCATGGCTGAGGGAACATTGTGTTTGAACAACCAGCTCTGTAGTTAAAGTGATACATAAGGCTGGTATTACACTGCCTCCTGTGTCTTGGATGACCACACACACCTTAGGTGTCGTGTAATTTCAAAAGAACAGAGTATATATGTCTTTGATACCTAATCTCAAACATCCATTTTTTCAGGTCATTATTTTTATTTTTTTTTATTTTCAGATTTACTAACCAGATAAGGACACTGGACAAAGCCCTTTTTCAGGTCCGACCTGAATTTTTGGATTTTATGTGATAAGGGCGACTCCATGACAGTGAGTCCCTAATGGGCGAATGCATGATTTGGAACACAAGGAGGATGTCAGGAGAAATTGTGACCAGTGGGGAGAGTATTGGCAGGAGGCAGAGGACTAATGGATGAGTCAGAATGGGTGATGTTGCCACGGGGCAACATGCAGCAGGCAAACCCACCGTGGCTATGGGAACAGAGCAAGTGCAACATGATGCCATGACAACAGCATCCAGCAGTGGGTGATGGGATGGTGGCAAGTGACACAGGGCGACATGGTGTGGGTGACTGGCATGATGTTGCCGGGGGGCTGAAGTGGATAGTACTGGTGGTCTCACTAGACCACCAGGGATGGGTGTGTACTGTGAGGTAAGACCCATGCATGGAGCATGCCTGCTATGGTAGGGCTGTGTCAGGAAGCACATGATTGGGATGGGGGACTGCACTGGACCAACAGGGATAGCTGTGTGGGCACAAATCATGTGCATGGTGTCCATACTGTATGCAGCTCCGTGCACAACAATCGGTGGGCGACAGGGTGCCATCCCCCAACACTGATGGGTAAAGGTTGTGTGCCGCACACCACGGTTGTTCATGCCCCACTGGCAATGTGTGTGTGGGGCAATTGCCACCCCTTGCTTTCCCAGGCCCCTTCCTGCCTGATCTCACCATTCCTGTGGACTGCACCCGGCTGTCACTTCTATGCTGCACAGGCTTGGGGCACTCACACAGTGGACTATAGCTGCTATGCATATCACCCTTACTGGGCTGCAGCTACAATCACTCATTTACTGTCGTTCTGTGTTTTGGGGGCGTTCGCCACTTAGGCATCCACTCTTCTGCACTCGCCCACTTGAATGCGTTGATTTTTTTAGCACTGTTCCTGGTGGCAACCAGATTTTTGTGTTATTATATTTTGCAGTACATAATATATCTTAAATGTCTCTCACAGCTGTTGATTTATATATTTAGGGGGGGGAGGAAAGTGTGCACTAGTCCCTTCACAAAAGAAACATTCCTACAAGAGCTCACTAAGCTCAGGGTGGACAAGGCAATGGGACCTGATGGCATACATCCCAGGGTACTAAAGGAGCTAAGGGTTGAATTAGCAGAGCCATTATCAGAACTGTTTAGTGAGTCTCTGAGCACAGGAGAGGTCCCAGAAGACTGGAGAAGGGCTCATGTGATCCCGCTCCACATGAGTGGTAGCAGGGAGGAGGCAGGAAACTACAGACCAGTCAATCTTACCTCAGTAGTGGGCAAGATTATGGAGGCACTCCTTAAGGAAAGTATAGTGCAACACCTGGGATCCATAGGCACACAGGATCCAAGACAGCATGGGTTTACAACAGGAAGATCCTGTCAAACTAATCTCATGGATTTCTTTGACAGGGTAACCAGAATGGTGGATCAAAGGGGTGCAGTCGATGTCACTTAACTTAACTTCAGCCAATCTTTCGATACTGTTCCACATAGAAGATTGATTAATAAACTGGGCAGGCTCAGGTGGGTTAGAAGTTGGTCAACTGGGTGGCAAACTGGTTGGCGGGCAGAAAACAGAGAGTGGTGGTAAATGGTATACAGTCAGAAGAGAAGCAAGTCACAGGTGGGGTACCTCAGGGATCAGTCCTGGGGCCAGTCCTCTTCAATATCTTCATCAGTGACATTGCAGATGGACTGAAGGATAAGGTTTGTCTGTTTGCAGATGACACCAAGATCTGCAACAGAGTAGATGATCCAGATGGGGTGGGCAGAATGAGAAGAGATCTGAATAAACTGGCAAATGATCGGAAGAGTGGCAACTGGGGTTTAAGTCAAAGAAGTGTAAGATCATACACATAGGGAAGAGAAACCCTGAAGCCACCTATAGGTTGGTAGGGGAGTTGCTGGCAGTCACAAGAAAAGAAAGAGACTTGGGCATCATCATCACAGATGAGCTGAAATCATCCAAGCAGACCACTGAAGCAGAAGGTAAGGCTTGAGGAATGTTGGGGTGTATTGCAAAGAAGTGCAAAGTAATGCACCTAGGAAACAAAAACCCAGGGGAAGAGTACACAATGGGGGGGTACTAACAACAAAAAATGGAAAGGGACTTGAGGGTAGTCATATCAGATGACCTAAAAGTTGGCAAGCAATGTGAGAAGGCAGTGTTGAGGGCTGGGGGGATACTGGGATGCATAGAGAGAGGCATCACCAGTAGAAAACAGGAAGTTGTTATCCCTTTGTACTGACAGTTGGTGAGACCCCATCTGGAGTACTGTGTGCAGTTCTGGAGACTCCATCTCCGCAAGGTCATAGACAGGATGGAGGCAGTCCAGAGAAGGGCAATTAAAATAGAGCGGGGTCTGCATCAGAAACCATATGAAGAGAGACAAAAGAAGTTTAATATATATACCTTAGAGGAAAGAAGGGAGAGGTGGGACATGATAGAAACATTCAAGTAATTCAAGTACCTCAAGGGAATCAACAGAGTCCAAGATGGTAGCATCTTTCAGAAAAAGAGATGTACAAGAACAAGGGGGCACAGTTTGAAGATAGAAGGGGGATGGCTCAGGGGCAATGTGAGGAAGTATTTTTTCACAGAACAGGTAGTGGATGCATGGAACAGCCTTCCTGAGGAAGTAGTGGGGGAGTTCAAGAATGCATGGGACAGATGTAAGGCAATTCTAGTGAAGGGTTGGGGGAAGTAGACTGTTGGTTAACTAGGACCTGCAGCTTATCCCGAAGGTAGGGAAATGGGCAGACTGAGTGGGTCAAGCAGTCCTTATCTGCTGTCAAAGTCTATTAGTAAGGGTATCGCAAGTCGTAAGAGGGAGGTAATAATCCCTCTTTACAAGACACTGGTTAGGCCCCATCTGGAGTACTGTGTGCTGTACTGGAGGCTTCATCTGCACAAGAACATTAACAAAATGGAGGCAGTCCAGAGAAAGGCAACCAAAATAGTGCAGTGACTGCATTAGAAAACATATGAGGACAGATTAATGGAGCTCAATATGTATACCCTAGAGCAAAGGAGGGAGAGAGGTGATATGATTGAAACATTCAAACATCTTAAGGGCATTAACAAGGTGAAAGAGGCTAACATGTTTCAATATAAGAAAAATAGCAGGACAAGAGGATACAGCATGAGATTAGAGGGAGACCAATTAAGGGGTAATGAGAGGAAGTTCTTTTTCACAGAAAGGGTGCTGGATGCATGGAATGGCCTACCTCAGGAAGTGGTGGATATGAATACAGTTCAGGGCTTCAAAGAGGCATGGGATAGGCATAAGGGAGCAATACAGATATGTATGAATAGATAGGCCATTGACAGAGTACAGGCCTATGGCACATTCATAAGGCAGAATAAAATGGGCAGACTGGATGGGACTTGAGGTCCTTATCTGCCATCAACTTCTATGTTTCTATGTTTATTATGTATTTTGTACCTCACTCCCCCTTATCCTTTGCCCCAAGTCACACCTGGAAATAAGCCTTGATTTAGTGTACCTATCCATGTCACCAAAATTTAAATACATAATTTTTAGAAAAGAGACAAGAAATAACAACAGAAGAAACATTAAATTGAATAAGAGAATGGCATTTAAGAAATAAAAAAACTGAAAGAAATAACAAGGTAGAACCCAAACTGATCAGTCAAGACATGTAACAGACCTAAGGAAAGCACAATACTTTGAGGACATAACATTCTAAGACTAGATCTCAAGCAGCTAAACTGCTGTAGGAAACTGAAAAAAAATCAGAAATTTACAAGTAAGTAGCAGTTTAACAGAGTGAATTTCACAGTTTCACTGCTAAAGAAGAAGGTGCAATCCTCCACTCTCCTCCCGAAACACAAAAAGAAGCATCACAGCAGGCAGAAAGGAATGTGCAACGAATGCAGGCAGGGTTTAAATCCCTCCACATGGTAAGGTTGCCTGTAGGGCTTTAAGCAAAGGACAGCTGCTAGGAAGCCTGGCAGTGTCTAGTAAGTCCTGAGGGAAGTAGCGACTCATAGGGTCAGGAAAAGGGCAGTTGCTGGGGAAACCTGGTAGAGTCAAAGGAGCTCTGACAGGAAGCTACAAATCCTGTGGGACATAGAAAAGGCAGCTGCTGGATTGGTAGAGCTATTGAGCTCTAAGCAGAGTGACTGCCAGGGCAAGAAAGGTGTGATTGGAGAAGCTTGACTGTTATTTATGGAAACTACTGAGGAACCTGAAGTAGTAGTCTCCCAGGATGACTGAGTGTAGAAGTGAGCCAGTCTGCAGACTGAAGAGTAAATAGACAATATATACAGAACACAAGGGAGAGTGTTAAGAGGATCAGATGTGAGAGGTGGTCTCTTACCTGCTCATGAATCCTCATGTGGGCATTTTCATGTGAGGTATAGTAGTACAGCATCAAGTGACCCAGTACCCAAAGTTCTAGCATCAAGTAGTCTGGCTTCAAGGCTACCAGTTTCAGAAGTTCCAACATTGAATTACGCCCCCATCCCCCCAGATGATCCAACACCTAAGGCTGCAGCATCAGGTGTTCTAGCACTTGACGTTCTAGAATCAGGTGATTCAGTAACTGATATTCTAGCATCAGGTGATGCAACACTTAAAGTTCAGTGTCAAGTGATTCAGCCCCAAGGTTTCACATCATGTTGTCCAATAGCAGTTGATCCACTACTCAGGGTCCAAGATCTGATTGTCCAGTACCAGTTTACCTACAACCTAACATCCCACAACAGATTGTCCAGCACCAGTTGCTCCAGCACCCAAGGTCCCACATCAGGTTGTTGTTGGCACAGGTCAGGAAGCATAGGAAAACCAGGAGTAATTATAAAATTTGCAAGTAGCATTTTATTATTTCCAATAACAATAAAATAAAAAAATGAACAGAATATTTTTTAAACATAGGCAGTTCAAACAAAACAAAGACCCTTCCTCTGAGGGTATCTCTAAGTTTCAGCCTTGCTCTCTCACCAACAAAAGATTGCTCTCTTTTTATAAGAAGTCTTTGCCTGGCAATTAACTTTTGCATCCTGAGCTCTTTAAGAGGCATCCTGTTTCTCACAAAATGTATCAGAACTTTGTCAATTTCTTTGCATGTGCAACAAAATAGGAATATGGTGTCCTAAAATGAATCTCCTGTTTATAGCTCTGCAATTGAGCTAGTGTTTCATCACAAGGTTAACCCTCTGAGTTCCAAACAGCTTTTTGTAATAATTTCAACAATATAACTGTATACATTTTCAAACTAAGAGATCCCAGTTTCACATATAGATTCATATATTTTTTTGCAACCACAGATAAGCAAAGAGGAAGAACAGATAGGAATAGCAAGAAATAGCAAGTGAAGGCAGAGAGATAGTGAGAGAGGGATAATTGTGAGAACGTTAGAGTGATCAGTTTCTAGGTCTCACAAGAAAATTTGATTGTGCAATCAGACAGACAAGAGACAGAAAAAGAGAGAATAGAACAGATCCTTGCTTTTACCTCTTTCTGTATAACAATTGGGACAGGGTCTTATTCAACCCTGCCCCAGTAGTCCGGCACCAGTTGATCCAGCACTTGAGATCCCACATCAGATTGTCAAACAGTAGTAATCCAGCAACTGAGATTCCATATCAGGTTGTCCCACGCAAGATGGCCCATCATCTGAGATCCCAGAACAGATTGTGCAACACAGTTGATCCACCATCTGAGGTCCAAGATCAGGTTTTCCAACACCAGTTGATCCAACACCTAAGGTCCCACATCAGGTTATCCAACACCATTTAATCTGGCAATCAAGACTCCACAACAGGTTGTACAATCTCAGGTGATTCAGTACCCAAGATCCCAGATCAGGTTGTACAACACAAGTTAATCCAACACCTGAGGTCCCATATCAGGTTGTCCAAATCCAATTATCCAGCAGCTGAGACTCCAGAACAGGTTGTTTGGCACTTGTTGATGTAGTACCAAAGGTCACAAGTCAGATTGTCCAACACCAGCTGCTTTAGCACCTGAGCTTTCACATCAGATTTTCCAACACCAGCTGGTTGAGCACCTGAGGTCCAGTGTCAAGGGACGCAGTATCAAATGTCTAACCCAAGGTGATCCAGTACCCAGGATAGAGTTGTGTAGCTAACATCTTTCATCCAGTCCTTCAGAAGTGACCAGTGGGAAAGTTATCCTCTACCCTTATCATTTGTACAGATGGGGTGAGACTATAACTTGGAGAAAGATGATCTGCTCACTTTAACTAGTTACCTCTTACGTTTACTGTGCATGATTTTATAATACCACAGTATCTTAGAGTATTTGCTTTGTTAAAATAAGTTCCTTTATATAATGTAGGTAAAAGACAAGCCTTGCTGCTAAATGATTTATTTTAGCTACTGAAGTACTCTAAATAAAGATAAATATTTTATAGTGTATGGTAGAACATTATTCTAGTAGAAATCTTTACCTAGAATAACGTTGTTGTGCTGCAGAAGCTGTGTCATTTTGTTGTTGTGCTGCACTAGATACATAGCTACTGCAGCAAAATAACAAGGAATGCATTCTCACACCATACCCACTGGAGATGTGGCTGCAATCGATAGTGCTGAGTGAGTGAAATTGACAGTCTGACAGTTCACACAGCGCTAACGTACCTAACCATGGCAGCCGCAGTATTCTATATTCCTTCAAAAAGAGCTATTTATTTTCTTGAAACCCACAGTTATAGTTGGACATATTCTAATCATTGACTTGTTTGTTCCATTTGTTTGGCTTGTTTGATTAGACCGCTGTACGTTACTTCAAATCAAATCAAATCAAGCTTTATTTTTATAGCTCCTTTCGAAAACCAAGGCGCTATACATAAAATTAAGTACAACAAATATAAATATAGATTAAAACAACAGCAATAAATAACAGTTTAACTATAATTAGGGAAGGCGAAGCTAAATAAATAGGTTTTTAGCTCAATTTTGAACCTTGCTGAGATTCTCCATCTCAACTCCAGAGTGCTACAAATAAAAGTGAATGATGTTTACGATTCCATAGACTCATAATACTTGTGTGGTGGGACTATACAATATAAAATAAAATGTATGGTTCACTATACACAACAAGCATGAGTAGCCATCTTGAGGTAGCTATGGCAACAGAATAAACCTCTCAAGCGTTGCTCTCAAGGTTTACTTGGTCACCATGGCAACCTCTCGATGGCTACATATGCTTGTTGTGTATAGTGGCCCATACATTATCCTCATACAAGGTTATAACAGCGCAACAATAACTGCACCTGCTAGAACCATGCAGTCTAAAGCGTGTGTACCTTAATAGCGACAGGGGTAGAATAGTGAATGGTGCTAACCGCTACCCCTGTGGCTGTGAGGGGAAGGATGGGGAAAGGCAGAAATAGAAGGAAACCATGCAGGCTATCCAAGCTGCTCATGTGGTACAGAGGTCTAAGGCACCAGCAGTTTGGCAAGCATATGCACTGCATGAGACCAGGGTTCTGTTCCCAGCTGCATGATAATTTTTTTCCCTGGCACAAAGTTAGTTTTTTTTGGGGGGGGGTTGTGTTGCGTCTAAACTTCCACCCACCCCCAAATTTCCCCTTTACTCCAGGGTCTGCGTCCCCCTCAGAGTTGGTTATTTTAATAAAGGGAGGGGTGGGGGGCCTAGATGGTCCATTCCTTTCTTCACTAAGTGAGATGTCCAGTCCCTATGTTTTTTTTATGTAAATCCCACCCACAGTAGAATGGCATCCAATGGGAGTGTGCTGTGCTAATGTAGGGATGCCCAGTCCCTAGCAAACACACAACTCACCATACTAATGAATGGGAGTCAATATTTTCTTTTTGTACAGGGGAAAAATACATTTTAAAAGTTAAAAAAATACTTTGAGGGGCACCATACATTATAAAAAATACAGGATGGGTAATCCCATGCAGAACTGTGTAGTCTGCCAACTTGGGGTATGATTCCCAAGGACCTCTCGAGCTTTGCTCTTGAGATCACAGGGAATCATACCCCTCTGTGGCAGAACACACTGGTTCTGCATGGTTACTCATTCAGTATTCTCTGTATCTTCACTTTCTCCATTTACTTCCTATTTAGACAGGTCACAGAGGAACCAATGGGATAGCAGCATGAACTGTGCTTGATGACATGACAGTGGCCTCTGCTACACTCAAAGCGAAGCAGTGAAATCAAACAAAAACAGTTAAATCTTCATTCTTGATTGAGGGGTAATACTGGATCTTGTACTCTCTAACGGGGACAGTGTTGCAGACATCATAGTGGGAGGTCACCTGGGGACCAGTGATCATCATACAGTGTGGTTCAATATAAGAAATGTGGCAGAATAGAGCCACACAAGGGTGAGGGTCCTGGACTTCAGGAGGGCTGATTTTAAAAAGATGGGTGAATGACGCTGTGGTTCTCAAAAGAGGTGGCTGGGAAAGTAAGGACAAACAAATTAGTATTCAGGAGGTATAAAAAAAACACAGAAGGTGGAGGATAGGGAGGTGTATCAGGAGAAACAGAAGGATGCAGGTTAAGCAGTAAGGGGCAAAAAGGCACAAATGGAGAAGAGAATAGCCCAGGCAGTAACGAAAGGGCACAAGATATGTGTCAAGTATGTAAGTGAAAAAAGGAAGACCAGGGGAGGGATTGTAAGGCTAAGAAGGGAAGGGGGAGATTGGGTGGAGGGGGACCAGGAAAAAGCAGATATCCTGAACAAACATTTTTGTTCAGTGCTCACAGAGGAAGAGGAAGGCAAGGGGACACAGAAAAGTAACAGGAGTATCGAAGGAAGGGAGGTGGACACCAGTCCATTTGCAGAGGAGAGAGCCCTGAAGAAACTTGCAAATTTGAAAGTGGGCAAGGCAATGTGGACAGACGGAGTGCATCCAAGGATATTGAGGGAGCTCAGAGAGATACTGGCAGCACCTCTGACAGTCCTGTTTAACCACCCACTGAAGATGGGAGAGGTTCCAGAGTACTGGAGGAAGGCAGATGTAGTCCTACTGCACAAAAGTGGTAGCAGGGAGGAGGCTGGCAACTACAGGCTAGTCAGCCTGACTTCGGTGGTAGGGAAATTAATGGAATCACTACAGAAGGAAAGGATTGTGGAATATCTTGAATCCAATGGTTTACAAGATCCGAGGCAGCATGGATTCACAAGGGGCAGGTTTTGTCAAAGGAATCTGATAGAGTTCCTTGACTGGGTGACCAGGAAATTGGATCAGTGTGGAGCGATGAATGTGGTCTATCTAGATTTCAGAAAGGCCTTCAACACCATTCCTCATAGGAAACTCGTAAGCAAGTTAAGCAGCCTAGGAGTGGGTCCAAAGATGGTAAACTGGATAAGAAATTGGTTAAGGGATAAGCAACATAGGGTGGTGGTAAATGGAGTTCACTCTGAGGAAGGGAGGGTGATCAGTGGGTGCCGCAGGGATCAGTACTAGGACAGGTTCTCTTTAATGTCTTTATTAGCAACATTGCAGAGGGACTGGATAGGAAGGTCTGCTTTTTTGTGGATGACACTAAAATGTACAACAGTGTAGACACTCCAGGAGGGGTGGAAAAAATGGGTAGTGATCTGAGAAAGTTAGAGAAGAAGTCAAGGATATGGCAACTAGGTTTCAATGTGAAAAAGTGCAGAATCATGCACTTAATGAACAGAAACCCAAGGGCAAAGTGCAAAATGGGGGTAGTTGTATTGATGACCACCAAACAGGACAGATATCTGGGATAGTCATATCTGACGACCTAAAAATAGCCAGGCAGTGTTATAAGGCAGGTGGGAGAGCTAGTGGGATATTGGCGTGCATAGGGAGAGGTATCGCCAGCAGAAAGAGGGAGGTGGTATTACCTCTGTATAGATTACTGGTAGGACCTCACCTAGAGTACTGTGTCCAGTTCTAGAGACCTCATCTCTGGAAGGACATAGACAGGGTGGATGTACTCCAGAGGAGGGCAAATAACTTGGTGCAGGGTCTGCATAAAAAGCCTTATGAGTAGGGACTGAAGGACCTCAATATGTACACCATAGGGGAAAGGAGGGAGGGGGGGATATGCTAGAGACTTTCAAATACCTCACGGGTATAAATAAGGTTGAAGAGGGAAGCATGTTTCAGAAAAAGAGATGCTCAAGAACAAGGGGTCATGCTATGATGCTAGAGAGGGGTAGACTCAGAGGAGATGCGAGGAAGTACTTCTTCACAGAAAGAGTGGTGGATGACAAGAACATCCTTCCAGTGGAGGTGGTGGGGGCAAAAACTGTAGCGGGGTTCATGAATACATGGGATATGCATAAGGGAGCCTTAGTGGTAAGGCGGGGGAGATAGAGCCAAAGATTAGGTAGGGTCTGCGGTATTATGGTAAGTAGGGGAAAAATGGGCAGACTAGGTGGACCAAGCGGTCCTTATCTGCTGTCAAATTCTATGTTTCTATGTAGGAAGCACCCTTGACCAATTGGAGCACTCCTTTCCTTTGCTTGTGAGACACTTATTCTGTAAAGAGTGTCTCATGCACAGCTTCCCTGAAAATGGGCAGTTTTGGGCAAGGTTTTAAAAAAAAATTAATATAGATCACATGATGCATCTGTGAAATGTGCAGCTCTTGGGCTGAGCTCCTGCTCCAACTCTAATAAGCAGCACTAAAAACAGCTAGCGGACCTTGATCTTTGCCTGCCTACGGGTGGAGGGTGCTCCTGAATGTGCCTAGAGCGATCAGAAAGCAGTTTGAAGGGCGGACTCATGAAAATAAACCTAAAGCGTTTACCTCTGATATCGAGGCCTATCAGAAATATGGAGGCGGAGATGTGCCAGGCCTTACCTAGACACACACCTCCACAGACCCCCGAGAAAGGGCCAAAACGAGCGAAAGGTACGTCGGGGGTCTCATCAAAACCCACTGCCTCAGATGGAACTTCACAAACGCTGATTCCGCTCTTGGAGCAAAAGTTCATGGAGGAGTTACAGCCATTCAAGGAGGCACTGCAAGAGATCACCGGAGAAATCAGATCACTCAGGGGGGAGCTCTCGGATACAAATCGGGCCATCTCAGATGTTACAGCCCGTACTACGTCATTGGAAAGCTGGAAAGATAAGTTAGAAACAGAGATAACTACTATGAGGCAGTGGCTACACAAAATCAAAGTTAAACAGGAGGACCTTGAAGGCCGAAGCCGCAGGAATAAGATAATTATCTTCAGCCTTCCAGAGGATGCTGAGGGCTCTGCACCCATCATATTCCTGCAAAAAATGCTTACTAAAATTGCTGGCCCCTCTCCCAATAACACCACCTACATAATAGAGAGGGCTCACCATTCACTACATCCCAAACCAGTAGCTGGGAAACCTCCAAGGCCAATGATCATAAAATTCCTCAACTTTTTGGATAAAACACACATTCTTGGGCACGTTAAAAGCCTCCAACAGGTGCTATGGGAAGACCACCCCTTGAGATTTGCGCAAGATTTGCCAGCCACAGTGAGACAGAGGAGATCAGAATACCATCCCCTTGTCTCAAAACTAATTGCTGCAGGGATTAAACACAGGGTACAGTACCCGTCTCGTCTGTCAGTGTCACGCAAAGGAAAATGGTTCTCTTATGACACAGCGCAACAGGCTAACTCGGCTCTACAGTCACTGCTTCCCAATTTATTTAAGCCTCGCTGAAGTTACTGGAAGGAAAATCTCCTGAATATAATTTTCTTACCTCGTTCATTTGATTGGGATGATGTTTTGGTGGGTCAGGTGGAAATACCTCCGTTAAACGACCACAAGAGGGCGACAAAGATCGTGACTTTGGAAAGGGGAACCCGTGGGTACTTCATACACCCTTAACAAGTCAACTAAAAAGCTAGGTTGAGGACGGTCAAGTGGTAATCTCCTGACATTTACCAGAAGGGACTCTGGACTAGGTGATGCATAACCCGACAAGCCTTCCATTGAAGACAGCCAGGTCTCTTGGATTGTGTTTTTCCATGTGGTTTTGTTTTCTTCTGCTGTGGAACTGTTATGTGATAACACTGTTTCCTTTAACTAAACTCCAAATGATGGGACCCTCTTATTAGGTGTAAATGACCCTGTTTTACTTTTGCTGAGTAAGCTAATCCTGGCATTTCTGTTTTAACATCTCAATGGGACCACTTAAAGGAGAACTACCCCTTCTCTCGTTCTCTTTTTCTTTTCCTTTCCAATTCTTATTGAGGACAAACAAGAGTACACATAAATAAGTTCAAAGTGTCTGCTCAGACTAACGATTTGGAAATTGATTTAGAAGGGGTTTAGAGGAGTTTCCTCCCCCTGAATAAGCTTGCAAATCCTGGCACCTAACGCTTTACTAACTGTAATAAGTAATCAAAGCAATACTCTGCTATGCTGGTTATATGATTTTGGGTGGGGGCTGGAGTGGGTGGCAAGGTCTGGAGATTACTGCAGTCTAAACAGAGCATCATGTTCTGGCATGGGGGGGGTTACAGTGGCAGGTAAAACAGCCTGGCATTTATGGAATGTAATAGTTACGTTTTTGGGAGTACACAATATTAGGGACCAGGTATCTAGGCAGTGTACTAAGGATGTTAAGTACCCAGTTATGGGAAGGGGGATAGGGTTAAGGGGTGTGAAGGAGGGGTGTTGTTGTTTTTTTCATTTATTATTAGTATTTTATGTGTCTCTTATGTTTATAAAATTACTTGTATTTCTAACAACAGTAGAGATACCAAATGATGGGGAGGGCTGGGGCGGGGAATATATTTGTTAGAGTAGGGAGTTTGCACTAAGGAGGGGGAATGGGAAAAGGGAAATATATCATTCACCACCGGGTACTGATGCTGAAGAAATCGGGGAAACTGAAAACTATAGATATGGGGATGTTCTTCATATGAGACGATTTAAGATAATTAACATCTGACCATGGTAGCATCACTAAAGTTTTGTTCATGGAATGTCAAAGGTGCACAATCCCCCACCAAAAGAGCCGAGATCCTTTTGCATCTCCACAGGCTTAATGTTGATGTGGCTTTCCTTCAAGAGACACACCTACCCACATCCCAGGCTTCCAATCTAAGATGAACATGGGTGGGAACAGTGCTGGGGGCAGGGCTGGATACATGTAAATGTGGTGTGGCCGTGCTGATAGCAAGGCGGATACTCTTTAAGCTGTTACATTCAGTAGTTGATCCCCAGGGAAGATATATCCTGCTCAGGGCCATCTTGATTCACACGGAGCTGATATTGGGGTCTATTTACGGCCCAGTAGGGGATGACCCACAATTTTTTACTAATTTAATGACCAATCTGGCCCCCTGGTCCACCCTTCCAATGTTAATTGGTGAGGATTGGAACCTAGTCATTAATAATCTACTGGATAGATCTAATGCCAGACGTTTCTTCCTTACCCCTGCGCAATGGGCACTGAGGGGAATGATGGATTCCTTGGGTCTGGCGGACCCTTGGAGGACTCTTTTTCCCACAGCAAAGGATTACTCATTTCACTCTCTGCCCCACAACACACAGTTGAGAATTGACTACTCTTTGCTTTACAAGCAGAACACCTCTTAGCGAGCATTTCTAAAAATAGTAATAAATATCAGAAGACCTGAATCCTTCTGCAAACTTTATTATGTAATTAGCACCCCCCTTAACTATAAATAAGACCGCCCTGACTTCCTGGTGCTGAATCCAATGGGTATCAGCTGTTCTAGCTAAAATAATGTATATTGCAGAATGGACGAATATACCGCAAAATACATGGAGCACACTAACTAGGTGAATGTTCCCCTTTTGGTCCCCTTCCCTATTTCCTTCTTCTTGTTGTTTCCTTCCTGGTGGTGAAGGGCAATGGGGGAGGAGGAGAATGGGGGTTACAGGGTGGGGGTGGTTGGAGAGGGCCCCCTCTTCTTTCTTTTATGATCGTTTTCTTTTGCTAGCACCATTAACTTTTCAAATAGTAACATAATTTACTTCTTTACAAAGTACTAAATACTGGACATTGACCTGTAACAATGGGAAAAAAACAAATCGGTGTTACTGATGTACTGCAATGTAGCATACTATGTAATGGTGCTTATGTGTATCACTTGTTGTATGGCAAAAGTAATAAAGCTTATTAAATATGAAAAAAAAATTAATATGTCATTGATTGAGCTCAAGCAATAATATATTAATACCATCACCATGACTGCTCTTGTGGTTTCAAGAGTGGTCTGATTTACATTCTTAGGGTATCAGATCCACTCACCTTCAGTTCATGGCTGTCATACCCTAAAAATGCAAATGAGACCACTCTTACAACTGTAAGAGTGGTCTTGGTTGTGGTATTAACACACATAACAATAAATAAATAAATAAAATCTTTACAGTTTAAAGCACATTGTACAAACTAGACACCAGAAACCAGTGTCCTGATTCAGAATGTGGATCATCATTTATGAGGGGACAGGACTTGCATAACTCACTTGTGGCTCTGCCACTAGTGAGTCATTGCCCTACCCCCTCATTCATGAAGATAAATGGCATATTCTGAGTCAAGCCATTGCGTATCCCATATTAAGAAAAGATCTGAATCAGTCGTAGTATTAAGGCCATTACTTTTAATCTAGCTTGAATTATTTGTCTCCTTAGTTAGCATAGTTCTCTTAACTGTTTCAACAAAGCTATCTTTCTGCATGTGAGTTTTCTTCCTGCCTCTCCTTGCAACACTGGTCAATGATAGAGTCGGATCTGATTGGCTACTACACCTGCATGTGGAACCTGTGCTCTACATAATCACTCTCAATATAACAGCCTCTCACAACAAACCTAGTACTGATTGACTTCATGAATAGCCATTTACCAGTTCTCAGTGTAGTCTGTCCTTCCCCTTTGTAATTTAGCACCAGGTAACTAGTATCTATTTGTAACTGGATCTGCAGGATACAAGCTTTTAGCTCATCTGAGTTCTCCGTCTCCCCTCATTCCCTCCAGGATGCTGTCATTCCTGTCTCCCTCTCTCTGCTGCAGTGATGTATGATACCCTTCCATGTAATGTACTATAGACAGCACAAATTGCTTTATCGTAATGACAGCGGCCCAGCCTCAGACTCATCAATGCGTGCCTGATTATCCCTGACATTACACAGAGGCTGACATCCTGTTAATGTAATATATACACTACAGTTGTTATTATCATAGCATGAAACAGGGTAGAGCATCGGGGGATGAAATCTAAAAGCTATATGTGCAGTTTAGCAGTGTCATGAGATTATTTTACCTTAGTATGAATGTATAAGACAATGCAGTCTTAAATGTCGGTGATGTACAGTACACATTTCTAGTTTAACAAAGTAAAGATGGTTTAAAACATAACACAGCCAGATACAGCGACTGTATCAGATCAAGTATAAGTCTCATTTACTGTGAATGAAAACTGCAAAAGGAAACAAGATCCACAGTTTTTGGCACTGTGCTGCATTTCGTCCACTCACCCCCACCCTTCTAGCAGCACCGGTCCATTCATTGTGAATGAGGGAGGGATGAGCAATGTTTGAAAATGTAGGGCTTATTCCAGCAGAAACAGCTGGCATGGAGCATTAGACTTTGATGTAGACAAGATTTAATGATGGATTTCCTACATTAGAAGTTTTTTATTTCTTCTTCTTCTTCATTTTAAGCCTGGTTTCCTTTGAGCTGGTCATCTTGATTGGGTAAACATCACTTTGATCATGGCTGGCACTTTCCCAGTTCTCCACTCTTCTCCCTGATAAACACTTCCCACCACTGGTAGAGTTCCCCCTTCAGAAACATGCAGTGATATCAAATATGGGGGGGGTGTCAAGAGGCAACTGTCTCAAATGTCCAAACTGGAGTTGGGTTCAGTGGGGATGGCATCTGCTGGGTGACCCCCTTCCCTACAAGTCCCACCCTCTGACAGGTGGAGTATCATTCTCTGTCCAACCCAACACTCCATACTTCTTTTATTCTGTCAGCACCATGCTCTCTGTGGCTCTGGGGTGTGCAGTACTGTAGCACAAAATTGTGCCCACCCCACCAAGAGGAGAAGGGTATCCAATGGGAGGCTTGATCCTCTACCTACTGTGACAATATATACTATATATGGAGCTGGCAGGTGCTATCTCATAAGATGTGAGAAAGGTCTCTTGTACTGGCTGGGTGAGAGGACCACAAAGCAAAGCTGACCAGTTCGGTCTTACCAGCCAACATGAGAGACCCATCTTACATTGTAAGACACAGTCCATACTTGCCCCATGTGCAGATTACAAGGTAGTAGAATTCTGAAAATATGCATATGGAGTTTTTAAATGTGGAAAGAATGCAGCATTTCAGTTTTTTTTTGTATAGCTGTTCCCTCACCCCCACATTTGTTTGGTATTGCCAGTGTTATTTTCTGTGGCTGCGACAGCATGCTGGTGTCCTTTGCAGCATAGGTTTGGCACAATACTGCTACAGCGGTTTGTTTATATGAAAAGAAAAAGTAGGACAAGATCTCTTAAAGTTTTACAAATAATGTGTGACGTGACCCCCCCCCAATTGTGTTTCTCAAACTTTTACAGAATCCGATCCCCCATAGGACTCCTGGTGTGCAGTGGGGGAGGGTGGAGTTGGCAAGGAGAATACAGTGGTTAACATGCTGGTTACGGGGACAGTCTTCTAGAACTGCATGGGGGCTGCAATGCAGTGACCGATAACATTTAGGATGGCCATTCTATAACTTTCCTAGGCTTGACACCTGTTGTCCATGTGGATTAGGTGGAACATTATGTTTGGTGCCCGCAGAACCCCTACCCAGTGTCAAAGAGGTTGAGTGACAAGTGACATGACCAATTGGTGCCATAGGTCAAAGCCCCATATAAAATGGGGACTAGCTTGGGAGATGGCAGATCTGTTTGGGATACTGAAGTGTGCAGACATGTGGTATGTTGGTGAGCTAAGTGCATCATACCCAAGCTTTATGTTTGGGTGATTGGTATTTGAGAAATATATGTGGCCTGTACACATAGAACTACTGAAGATCCATGAGTAGTCTTCAGTGGAAGAGCATATACTTAGACATCCTTTGATAACTAAGAAATAACAGAACGAGATGATGGCCCATTTGGGAGCTGAACTGCATGGTCTCAGATCTGTGCATATAGAGACTGGGTGAAAGACAACCTGTGAGAGCCATAGCTGGTAACCATGAGTAACAGTGGGACCTGTCCTGCATTCTGTGACTTGTGCGTGTTTCTCGTTTTGGATTTACAAGTTGGACATCAAATTTGGAATACAAATATCTCACTTTTACAGGTGGACAGCCATTTAAGCAATTGCATGGCCTGTGGGGTTTCAGGGAAACTGAAATGTTAACATTTGAGAGCATCATTGTCGGCCAGCCCATGGCAACACCTACAGGCCTATAATGTTTCAGCACTAGGTACCAAGGGACTGCTATATGGGAGCTCTCTTTGTGTAGCAAGACATATCATGATACAGGTGGGAGTGGCTAGCAGCCTCTAGTAGAGGAGGTTTATAGCTGGGGCTTTACAGTGGTGGACTGTGGAAGCTGAGAGGAAACACCTGGGCTTACACAGCTTCTTATCCAGATCCAGAAGGGGGTCAGTGTACACCAAGATCAGTGTGCCTGGGCCTGGTGGCATGGATCATGTATGCGATAGTGTCATCTGCATGGCTGATAGAATTTTTATTTCCTCTTTTTGTCTCCTCAGCCAATGCATATGCTGTGGTAGCTCTGTGCACACCTGCCTACCAAAAGGGAGGCAGGTCATCAAGTGGCCCCCCTGACATCCAGTAACTCCCTCGATTCCCCTCCACAGGAAGTGCTAGAAGAACTGAGCACCAACTCCCACCACTCTCCATGATCCAGAATGTAGCCTCCTTAGTGTATAGAACCCACCGACCCAGAACGGGTAGGTAGATTTGTGCAGTGAACTGAAATCACCCCCACTGGAGTCTGACACGCTCCATCTGTGCACTAGCCCAAGCTTATGCCCCAGTTTTTAACATTTGTTTTAGTTGTTTGTTTTTGCTCCCAGGTATCTTGGGGATCCTGAGTGCAATGAACAGCCCAATTTATTAAAAGGGCAGCAGTTGTCCATATGTGTGTGCATACCTGAAAAGGGAGAGGGGTTGTTTTTTTCTATTGGTGAGTACCAGTGGGAGCCCTAAAATTCAGATTGGACAGAGAAAATATCAGGGTCAACACTGGTACATCTCTGAAAATTAGGGACAGCTGAGAAGTATGTCTTCTCCACAATGATACCTATTTTTCTGTCTCCAGGGGCATTAGTCAGGCCTGTATCCAGCCCAGAAAAATATGAGGGTGGCAGCTGGGGATGCTGGGCCTAATTACCAGATGGACTATGGCTCTTTTTGGGCTGAACACTTTTCAGCTGGGATGAAGGAGATGTTGTCATAAAAGGTTTGAGAGGAGGACTTTACCCTGAATGCTACCTATAGCTACAGCAAAGGTCTGAGCAGTGTTTTGGTGTCTGTGTAAGCGTCCTGTAAGTAGGAAAGTACCAGAGTTGATTAAAAGCCAAAGGCTCCAGCTCTGTACCCAACAGTGTTTAGGCTGCCTGTGATTTATCAGTCTTATACACAAAGAAACAGAGGCTGCATAAGGAACCTGATGCAATCTGAAAAAACAAAGGATAGAGAACATAAAAAAAAGCTAAGGCACTCACCACCCATGAAAGGAGGCACTGGAGACCTCATGTAAGATACAGCATTACTTTTTTAAAGTGCCAAAAACGCAGGAAAACAATGACCCCCCTGATAGTCAAGCTAACATATTTCACTTACAAAAAGTATTTATCAACCTTCCACTTGGTTTTCCCCTCCCTCCTCTCAGAGTGATAACACATCTTAGATATGCAGTTTTTTAAAGCAGTGAGATTTTAAATATATTGTGATCCCTTCATCAGAATATATATGGCAACTTCAAACTGCATAGGGGCAGAGAGCAATCAGTAGGTATTTATACTTCTGTAAAGGATCTCAGTATTTTTACAGTGCAGAAGCCACCAAACATTTTTTTGATTGCTTCTGTGCTTCTTGATGGCGTATCAACCATCTTCCTCACGTTCTTTACGTTTATAGAAAAGCTGTGTCATCATGAATGTACTAGAAAGACACAGCAAAACTTACCAGAATAAATTTCAGTGTGGGAATAAAATTTGTAGCAGTAGGCAAAACTAGTATTATTTTGTTAAAGCAGTGAATGTTCTTGGCACTAAGATGCCTATATAACAGTTTTCCATTGTTCAGCATTTATGCACTTTCTGAGGTGTATGTGTGTGTGTTTGTGTGTGTGTGTGTGTGTGTGTCAGGGAGGTGGGAAGGCAAACACAGATCACAATTTTTTGATCATTCTATTTTGTGATTCTTTGTACCCTTTTCTCTTTGTACCCCACCCTTTTACTTCCCAACCGTAATCTTTTCCCTTTGTACCCTTCCCTTTTACTTCCCAACTAATCTGTGGTGCAGGGGTAAAGGTAACCAGACTTGAACATGTATCATGTAATTAAAGAGCTAGTACAGTGCCTGAAAACTAATATAAGTTTTTAAAAGCAGTCAACCATTACCTTTTATATCTGAAGTACTTTTTATTTACCCTTTGGCTAACTAGAAGATTGTTTACCTGATGTTAGTAGATGTGATGTGTTGAACAGCACTCTGCCTGGCAATTGACATATCTAGCTCTGTTCTCCCTAGTACACATTCAGCATTGTGACTTCACTGACTGTGACATCACTGCTGCTTAGGAATAGCCACTCAGTATCTGCCAGGTCAGTCACCTCTGGTATCACAATACTGATGATGTAGTGGGGGGAACAGAGACAGATATGTTGGCTGCCAAGCTGAGAGCTGTTCAACACATCCAGCACAACACCATCACTTAAAAAACTTTCTTATAAGCAAAAGGAAAAAGAAAAATACTTCAGAAGTGAAAAGTTACAACTGACTACTTCTTAAAATGTGAACTACAAAAGAACCCCCAGAGCAAATGCACTGGGGCATGGGTTATCCCGAAGGATATTGGCCATACAGCCACATTTTTAAGAAAAGACAAATTGCATATAACCCAGTAATGCAATGCACCATGGGAAACATATGCAAATTAACTTTCCTGTAGGTCTGTATTGGTTCCACTAGCTCTCTAAAGGTTTCATACTCACAGGAATTATCTAATAACTTAACTCCAGTGGACATCATCCAGAAATCCGGTATACTGCAATACTAAAAAAAAATGTTCTTTTTACTTTGGGACTGATCAATTATGTATATGTTTTATGTATTGTTATTGCACCATGAAATACGTTTGTTGGCTTATGCTGTCAATGGTATTATCTTGATGAAGTATAGTTATAAGTAATGGATTTGTAAGTGTAAACGCTTTTTAGCACCTCGATAAAAGAAACTAATACTGGAAAAAATGTATATGTGGCATGTGATCTCACCCACTACCAGATCCAGATATGTGGCCGAGTAGTACCTGTTAACCCCTTAGTTCATCAAAGAGTAGCTCTTTTACCCTACTGTGAGCTTTAACAAGGGACCATTTAAATTTTGGGGGGAAGTACTGCCCCCTTGACAAAATTCTATATCACCCACTGATCTCACCATCAGCCAATGCCAGTCCTGTTGAGGTCCCTTAGATCTATATCTGCTCAGCGAACATGCTGATTGACTCTCTGTCTGAAATGGACAAGACAGACATTGCCATAGTGAACAGATGTGGCAGCCCACCCTACTGTATGCAGTTAGCACCTTAAAGTGTGTTGCATAGCGCAGATGAGAGAATAGTGGAAGGCTTCCTGGTATGAAAGCTGCACCATTACTGTATCGGGTGGCCCCAAGCCATCAAAATCTGGGAAATTTAATAGGGGCAAAATCTGGTGTCTGCACCACTGCATTATTCCACTAATGCAAAGCCTTGAAACCCCAATGTCATAAGCAGAGGCAGTCTGATGTCAGGTTCTAAGCAGAACAACTCCCCATCCTTCTGGGTCACCAGTGGGTGACTATTCTGTGAGGAGTATAGGTAAGAAGAGCATCCAGTAGACATCTCCTCAGTCGCTGTTGCTCCCATCTAGGACTGCAAGGCTCGGGATTGAACCTGTGGCCCCCTGACTAGAAGGTAAGCGCATTAATCACTAAGCTGTTGGGAGGCCAGTTTTTGTTTTTCTTATTGTTTAGCAATCTATTTACCTAGGATTGCTCAACTGAGATGTAGAGTCTAATTTTCATTGGTGTCCTGCTTCTTTCCAATTTTATTGGAAGTACAGGTCAAGTGACCTGCTCAGTCTCAGACAATGAACTAGGTCCTGTAACTCTTTATGCATCCTGGATGTAACTTTAGTGTCCACAAAAAATAACAGTTTTGTGAAAATGTTACTTTTGATGCCCCCAAGCACCTTATATCAATGGAATGCTGTGATTCATTGCATTGCAATCATTCAAAGCAATAATGAATACAGTAAATGGTTTAAGAAGTATTGTCCGTTAAACTGTGTCAGAATTTTGAATGAGAAAAAAAAACACAATGCCTTGCTCTCTTTTCTTTCAAAAGTTTTCCTGAACTATATGCCTCCATCACATACACATGTGATCAGGTCCCCGATTGAAACAATGGGCTTCAGCTCCATTTCAGTGCAGAATACGTTTTCCAGGAATACTTGGTCAGGTATGCTATATGCCCTTCAGAAGAACTGAGGAGACTACCCCAACTTCCTAGTCAGGTCAAAGGGTTATATTCAGAGAGCAAAAACACATACAGTAGCTCGGCACCTGAACTGGAATGAAAGAGAAAGAGATCGAAAGAGCGAGAATCCAAGTGCAGTGTTTTGGGTCAGTAATAATAATGATGCAGTGATTTCAACCAGCCTGCATTAGAACCACCGAACCTCATATCCTGCTCATAGTCAGAGTCTTGTACAGCAACTTGAGTGGAACATTCCACTTTAGCTCAAAGAAGCAGTGGTACATTTGTTTTTATAACTATTGAAAGAAGCTATGTAATGCATAGTAAAACTAATTCTAGGAAACATAAATGATTTATGATATTTTCATGGTGCCTTTTAGAAGTGTTGTTGCTTACTGAAAAAGACCATTATCTCATGCTTATTGTCCTAACAGAATCGCTCAACATTACTTTGTGGTTCTCTCACCAAAACAATCTGAGATGCTCTTATTCAGTAAGAGAACTCTCTCATAGGCTTTCTAAACTTATATTACAATATTCGCCCATTCACTGATTTGTCAGAGCACAGGTCCTACTGTATTTTAATCTCTTTATAACCTAAGGCCCCCTAACCGGTGATGACTCTACATATTAACCACAGAGTCATCTTTTTTAAGTAATTTTGTAAAAAAAAAAAACCACAATTGTTTTATTTAGCCACTGTGTGCTTTTGTTTTGTATGCCTTGATGGAAGGCGTCCATGTAGTTTAAAGAAAAATATGGGTTTAGCCGCATAGTTAATTTGTTTTGGAGTCTAGTGCCAGCACTGCCTCCAGCCTTCAACTCCCTTCTCACTAAGGTCTACACAGGAATCTGAAATGGGTATGGGTCCCTGAGTCCCTGTGGTAAATTGCTGCAGTGGGCCTCTTGAACATTTTTAAAAGGCGTTGAAAGCACTTCTCTCATGAAAGCCCTTTTGAAAAAAGATAAAAAGATCATTTTCTTTGGGTGACCTTTCTTTTTGTTTCTGACTGCTTCGGTAGGTACAGATTTCAGCTGTTCTTTTTTTAGTCCCCACAGACCAAGGCAGCATTAAACACACTGTTGTTGATGCAGTGTAATGTAGACCTACTGGGGGGGGGTCCACTGTCACAAGTGCAGACTATTCCACTTCAGTTACTTCTTAAGTTCTCCACAAACAGTGCTTCTGCTTAAGAAATGTCATTTTTTCCTACTCTTCATTCAAGTCCAAGATTATGAATTCTGTCATATCTAGCTACAGCATGTCTGTCTGTCTGTCTTATCTATCTTATCTGTCTTTCTATCTATCTATCTATCTATCTATCTATCTATCTATCTATCTATCTATCTATCCGTCTATCAAGATGTAACTAGGTCATAGTGCAGATGATACAGGTGTTTCTCGAATACTACCCCTGCCTTGTGTCCATGGAGATGGGCATGAGCTTGTTAAACTCCTCACATGGGGAGCTTGGTTTGGAAGAGGAATAAGGGGAATAGCGTGGTGCCTCCACCCAGAGAAGGAAATAGTGGGCCTGCTGACCAGTAGAACACTGCCCACTAGGATGCACTACCAACCCACCTCCTCAGCATCTTTTAGACATCACCCTGGAACACACTAATACCAGTGCCAGCACTTTAAATGCAGTTTCATACACCTTTGTACCATTTAGGGTAAAGTGCTAATAATATATTCGCACACCCAATTTTAAAGACTAACCACAGGACTTTACTATTCATCAGCTCTGTCCAGTGAAGGAAGTAAAGGTTATACTAAATGGTTGAAACAATAATTTTGGACATTAACAACTCAAGTGTTCCTGTTACAATTCAAGTGTGTCACCTCAAGCTATGCGCTCTCGCCTGTATAGACCTGTCCGCTGAGCTAGTGCACTAGGCCTCCCAACACCTACACATGAGATTGCATCCAGGCCTACTGTACTGTAGTGCCTGATCCCACTACCACAGTTTCAAATAACTTTTCATGCAGTCACTCTCTTTAAATGCAGTTCAGTCCTAGCTACTGGGTATCCAGATAAACTAATTTCTGTTGCAGGACTGATATCATGGTGCCTGGCATCTTGTACTGGTGCACTTACAGATATGCAAGCTTGCTTTAACCCCACCCAACTTTCTGTTGGTTAGCACTTTTATATTAGTGAAACAAATTGTAATCCAACCGAAATTCCAAAACAAATTGTAATCCAACAGTGAATTTCAAACAGCAGCAGTAGTTTTCTGGCAGGTAAGCTAGAATTCACATATTTGCACCAAGGAAGACAGTCACTGATGCTTAGAGATAGATGATGTTGCAGCAGCAGGCAGATGGTGGTTATAGGCCCAGGCTAGGCCCAATCTCAGCATCGCAGCTTTTTTGCCTCTTGATCAGCAAGGGGCAGTACAACATGTTCAGAAGCATGGAGGCTGATGAGCTACCCCGCCTCACCCCAGTGACCACTCACTTAGTCAAGGGTGCAAATAACCTGGAGACGAGTTCCTGACCACCTCCTCCTTCGAGCACACCAGACAGGGCAGAATGGCTTGTTCTTGCCTCTGATACCTGCAGGCTGCAGATGGCTTTAGCTGAGTCAGTCTCTCCCAGCAACACAGCCTTCACAGTACCTCCTCTCTACTGGGATGGAACTTCCAGGAACTGGATTAACTTATATCAGGATCTCTGGCTCTGAGGCCTGGATATGCCCTCAGGTCTTCTCCTCAGCTTCTGTTCTCTCCAGCCTCTTGGAAAAGGACTGCCCTTTCTCCTCCCGTGCTGGGAAAAGGTTCTGCTCAGCTACCTTCTCTCTCAGAGTAGATCAAGTGAGTGCTCAGTGGGGTGAGGCGGGGTAGCTCATCAGTCTCCGTCCTTCTGAACTTGTCACACTGCCACTTGCTGATCAAGAGGAAAAAACTGCCGCAATGCCAGGATTGGGCCTAGCCCGGGCCTAGAACCACCATTGACTGTTGCTGCGGCATCATCTATCCCTAAGCATAGAATTGAATTACGTATGCACCTAGTACTCCTTCTGGCTATTCCTTATATAATGCTGTATTCTAGTCTATATTCACTCCAGGTATATTGTTTTCTGTACTTTTTCTTTTTTTTCATCAACCCCTATGCTATGTAAGTACTTCTCCAACTATCGTACATACTTTTATTGTATGCTGTCCTATCCAGGACCTCCTTGAAACTGAACTTGTTCAATGGAGCGTTTTGCTGGTGAAATAAATAAATAAGCTAAACTACATTCTAACTGGCTTTCTTGACTTGTCATTCACACTCTGGCCCATTCTCTAGCTACAGAACAGTGCCAAGCACTTCATAGTATATGCTTAGCCCCTTTGTGTATGGATTTCTTAGGATTACCACCTTTGGACGAGAAGAAAACTGGATGCTAAACAACATCCCAAACTCCACCTCTGGCCCCACCCCTTTTTGTGATTGATGGGCATACTGCTCCTTCTTCAATGTCATTTATAGTGTCAGAGAAGACTTTAAAAGTGATAGGAAGCAATTTTATACTGTTATTTATTTATTTTTATTATTTGGTAACCAGGTAAGACCCATTGGGCACAAGGCCCATTTACCGGGGTGACCTATGAGTACAGGGAGGTTACATATCTTGCTTAAGGTCACACTGTATGCAAGTGGAGGTGTGGGAATCAAACCTAGGTCTACTGGATGTACCAAGTTCATTTACAGCTTGTTGCTCTAACCTCTGTTAAACACCTCCCATTTTCCTTTCTATGTCAGTCGTGTATTCTGATAAGCTTTTACCGATTGTTGATAAATTCATTATCTATGTTTATGGTACTCTCAGTTCTGCATTGTGTTCCCTTTCACTCAAGCAGCTACTGTAGTTTCTTTTCATATTTCTAAGACATTCCACAAGTGGAGGCACACTATTCCAGGCTATTCTTCTGAATGGCCTGAAATGGGGAAACTAATATCACAGGATGTTCAGGTAGCCTAAAAAATGAGCATATCACTCAGGAGAGGGACTCAATGTAGTGATAAAAGCAATAAAAATTAGGTTGGCTCTAAAACACATCAGAATATAGGACAAACAGAAAAGGACACAAGAGACCATATAAAGGTATCAAAACTGTTTCTGACCTCAGCAGTAAGAGACCATAGTTGAAATTCAGAGTGGAAAAGATTAAGTTGATTTACTTCTAATGGTCTTAATGGCCATCCTTTACACCTCCCAGACTGACTGGTTTCACAAACAATGGCCTGTGACTTAGTGGCGTGATACAATCAGTTTTAAGAGTATGTGAGCACTCAAAATAGCCCCAAACTAGACTACATGTAAGTAAAATCAGATGACCAGATAAGGACCGTAAAAAACAGATTATCCCATCTAAAATTGGACATATGGCAACCCTAATTTCTATAAACAATGTTCTTGTTGTAGGACAGTTCAGAGGTCATCAAATGTTGTTGTAGTATACTCCAAAAGTAATGAAAACTTGTTGTGATGTGGTAGTGACATCACTACAATACTACAAAAACTTTTCACTTTGAAGTTTGTCCCAATGGTCTCTCCCGTGATGCTCCAGCGCCTTCACCTTATCCGAAACACAAACCTACCATTTATATTTAACATTTTAGATTTTAAAATGATTTTATTTCCTTTTTTTACTAAAACAGAAGTACTTCTGTCTGCTTTGTTTTATTTACTGATATGCAGTACTATAAAACCCATATACTATAAAAAATGATATCTGGCAACCAAAACACTACTCAGCATGTGTTTCCATCTTGAGATTTGAGATGACATCAGGGACCTGTCAAGCTTTACTCTTAAGGTCTCTATGATGTCATATCAAACCCTCAATGTGTTCTTTCCAGGATCCCTTGCATTGGTCTATCGCGGGGGTGAAGGGTCACAAGATGGCTGTCTATTTATATTCAGTTCAAGACCTGGCTGCTGTTTTGCACAGGTTAATTTACTGTTGGCTGCTGCTTTTGATTTTACAAACAGTTAATCCAATTGGGATTATAATCCTGATCATCTATGAAGACGTCTGTGGTCCCTCCGGTTCTTCTTAGGGTGCAGAGATGTCCTTCCATCAGTGGCATACAATGATGGAGCAGGCAACAACAACAAGAAGTCTTGCCCTGGCCTCCTGCACCACCTCCAGTTGGAGGTCACATGAGTCATAGGTGGACCTACCTTGAGCTACTGGGGGCTCGACAGGTAAACCCAACCTTTGGGTGGTTACATATCTGTCTGTCTGTCCATCTGTCTGTCTGTCTAATGGATGTGACATGGTCTGACTTACAATTTTATTTTTATTTTCATGTGAGGGTATTTGACTGTTGATAGCTCACAAGTGACCAGTCCCCTAAAATAAAGATAAGAATGATATCTCAAATCAGGCCATATCATAGTCAGGTTATACAAAGGATGTTTAGATGGTTTTGTGATAGAAATGGTAAAAAGTTAGAAAAGGAACAAAGGTAAAAAATGGAAAAAATTTGCCCCTCAGCTCAATAGTAAGCATTAGAACACAGACAACAACTATGCAAATGTACAGCTGCAAGGAATATAAAGAATGGCAACTCACATGTGATAATAAATAACTGAGCATGCTCTGTGTGACCAACTGGAGTAAAGTTATGTAACCTGGGCACCATATAACAGCAGGCTACTACCCCTGCCTGATGGGCTCAAACCAGGTTGAGGGGCCTGGGCTCTGTTCTGATGATGATTGGGGGGGAGGGTTCTTTCCCAAACAGAAAATAATTGAGCGGTGCCTCTGCCCACAGTGAGTTGTATTGGGCCAGTTGGTAAAAGGGTACAACCCACTGGGATGCTGTACCTACCCACCACCACCCCACACAGTCACCCCACACATGAAATGCCATAAACTACAGTGATACTCTATGTTGCATGCATTTAATAGTAATCACTAATAATATGCTCGCAGACTGATTTAAGCAATAACAACAAATATTTATTAACAGAGGAAAGGGGATTGAGAGATGCAAGCATATAACAGTTATTTGAATATTTGATAAACTGGATAACCAAGATCAACAGCAATGGCAGTGCCCAATCCACCAGCATCACATATAAGCCCACCTCTACACTGGTAGCGGTGTCCCTAACTGTTTGTCTGGGTACCCAGGAAAAGGTGCAGGCTTTAAACGTTGCTGTGGGTTGGACGACATTGGGACCCTTAGGAGTGAAGAAGGAAAACTCTCTGTTTGATTTAACATATTTGAATAACTCCAGCCAGGGCAGGCCCTGGACTTACTCATGGTTCTGAAGACACAACTGCGGACCACAATGATGACAGCTAGCAGTTGAGGAGCTGGGGGCTTAGACAGCAGAGCAGGTAGGTGGCTGACAGGAGGATCTTGCAGCTTGTCTCCTTCTGTCTTGACTTCCTGTCTTGACTGCAAAGTCTAGCAGTTTGTCACCTTCAAGGTGCTGGATTGGGCCAGAACTGAGGACCAGAACCACATGTTCGCTCATCCATGTCCAGGTATCCCCTCTAAAGGCAAATGCCCATGATACCTAGTTGTAGCATCACCTGGTTGACTCCCCAGTCTGTCCTTCTGGCAGTGACTCCTATTTGTAATGCAGGGGTCACACAGTCTCTATGGTTTTACTGGGCCTGAGCACAAACATTTCTGCATGTAATTCTGGGCTGCTGCAGGCTGAACAGTGAACAGTCTCTTAGTGAGTGCCCCAGCTTCCAAACAGCAAGATCTTGGCAGTATTCTCTGACTCCCCAAACATAGGAACTCAGTGGGCTTTTCCTGGCACAGATTCAGGCTTCAGGCAGATATTTCAGTCTCTGACAGAATTCATTCTCAGGCAACTCCTAGTTCAATCCTTCTGTTGGTTTTCTCAGGATGCTGTGGGAGTTATTTCAAAACGATCTGGTCACTCTCGATCTGGAGTTTCCAGACACTGAATTAGGGTTAGGCTAGTCTCTCAGTCTTTTGCTTGGCTGTGTAAACCTGTAGCTCTGGTCACTGGCTGTACATCCTCCTCACTCATGGAGAGCCTCAGGAGAACTGCGCTGAGCTGTAACTGTACCTGGAGTCTCAGCAGAGGAAAGCAATGTCTGATTGGCTGAATACACTTTTCCATCTCTGAAATTAATATTCATTAGTTCCTCTCGATGCTTGATTGTTGGGCAGTTTGGGTGCCAAGATATTGTCTATACCTCTTACCCAGGAGCCATAGCTGCAGTCCTCCAGGGCTCCTAGGTTGCTGATTGGCTGGAGCCAAAGTCAAAGGCAACAAACATGGTGACTGAAACATAATTCATATGCAGTCTTCTCTTTAAAAGTCCTTTGCAGCCACACAGTGGTAAACTTATTTGCTCCCCAGTTCAATAGCTGCCCCTCTGCCCTTCATCCGGTGGCAGAGTGGGGCTTGCAAGTGGCTTCCCCTGCCTGTTGCTAGTCCCTAGTGCTGACCCTTTGGGTGACACACAGAGCTTTCCAGGACATGGCATTAATCATTTACATTTAAAGAGACAGAAGCCTTTAAGTGCCACAACAAAGTTTATTTTTTTTGCTCCTCTTTCCCCTCTCGCATGTCTCCGAACCCCGATTAGCAGTCCTGGAATTGGAGCACACGGAGGGGGGCTGATACACACCTGCAACAAGTGGCTTCTAATTATGGGGCACTGTAGCACTGTTTTGCGCATGCACGCCCACCAGCTTGTACATTCACGAGACAAGCTGCATGGCAGGAGCACTTTACCTTTTCACCAAAATAGGCGATCCAATTCCTTCAAAATGCAGTCCTCCAGTCCCACCTATAAAGGAACCAAACACCAAGGTCCATCAGGGGGCCAAAACAAGACAGAAGAGTCAGGGAGCCAGGATGAGGTGGCAGACAAATGGGAGGAGGGCAGGAAACGCTACAGAAAGCCCCCAACCTTTGGGGAGGTTACAGTTAGTTTATGAGCATGCTCAGTGACCAGCTTTATTTAGAGGTTGACGGCAGACAAGGACCACAAGGCCCATCCAGTCTGCCCATTTCTTTTTCTACCTTACAAATGTGCCATCGGCCTTTGCTCTGTCAGTGGCCTATCTATTCATACTCATCTGTATTGCTCCCTTATGCCTATCCCATGCCTGTTTGAAGCCCTGCACTGTATTCATAGCCACCACTTCCTGAGGTAGACCATTCCATGCATCCACCATCCTTTCCGTGAAAAAGAATTTCCTCACATTCCCCCTTTTTTTATTTATTTTTCTCATGGTGCCAAAAACAACATGATTATCTCAGTGAATTTTCACACCAGTTGAGTAACTGTACACATGTATTTATTTATTATTTATTTATTTGTGAGAATCAGTTTACAACCTTTGAGCCAGCGGCTCGTTTCCAAAGGTACCTCGTCACATTGAGACATACATAGTATATAGGTTACATAATACAGGTTACATAGCACAGGTTTTCTTCAAGTAGGCGTTTGTCAGAGGCACCATGTCACACTGGGCAGGCAACATAAATTTGAGTTACATGGTACATGTAATAGAGATAGGTCTGACACAATTGGTTTTACTAGCTGCACAATCAACTCTCGTGTGACAGCAGGCTCTGGCCAGGTTCTACTTAGGAATGGTGAGCTGGGTAGGGGATGGGGTGGGCTAGGTGTGGAGCTGCCCAGTGGGCATTGTCACGAGTGGAGAGGTTGAGGTGGGCCCTCAATCATAGACAGGAACAGCTACGAGTGTTGAGGAGTTGTCTGCGAAGGGTGGTTTTGAATTTGGAGATTGTGGTGGCATTGGAGATGGTGGCAGGGAAAGAGTTAAACCAGAGTGGGGCTCTGTACCAGAAGGACCTCTGACCATGAGTGGTTCTTGATCTGGGGACCAGTATAGCAGTCTTGTAGGAGGACCATGTAGAAACAGTGGGCAGGATCCGGTGGATGGATGTAGTTATCCCAGGTGGAGAGAGCCCGAGTAGGGTTTTTTTTGTGAGCAGGCAGGTATGGTAGCGAAGCCGTTCCTCTAGGGTCAGGAGTTTAGCATCGTTATACAGTTGACAGGTGTGTGTGAGCCTGGGGGCACCAGTGATCAGTCTGCAGGCCTTATTTAGGGTTATGTGAATTTTTTTGAGGGCTGTAGCGCTAGCAGCACCATAGATTGGTAGGCCAGTCTACCAGGAACAGAACTGAGGATGTGACAGCGAGCTGGAGAGCATTTGGGGAGGCAGTTTGATATGGAAGAGGATGCCAAGCCATTTGTTGGTGGCGGAAGCAAGGGCATCAATGTGTTCGTGGAGTGTGAGTGCTGAGCCGAAGGTAATCCTGAGGTATTTGTAGGAGCAGACTTGTTCCAGGGGTTGTTTGGTACTAGGAAGAATATGGAGCAGGTGGTTACTAGCTTTGTTTTGGGGTGGGCAAAAGCATAGCTTTGTTTTTTAAGATTAATGATGAGTCTGTGCTCCTTAAACCAGGCCTCTGCCTCATTGAAGGACTGTTGTAGGAATCCTGAAGGAGATGGGGTTACGGTGGGTGGCAAAATGACCGCATCTGCCAGCATACAGGAGCATTTTGCCAGAGCAAGCACTGGGCAGGGTGTTCAGATAGAATGAGAAGAGGAGGGGGCCCAGGATGGAGCCTTGGGGAACTCCTGAAAGTATGGGACGGATATCAGAGAGTGTTCCACTGATTTTAACACACTGCGACCGGGCGCTGAGATAGCTTGAGCACCATGCTAGTGGGCCAGCCGCGAGGCCAGTGTGGCAGAGGGCGTTCAGCAGGAGAGGGTGGGAGACAGTGTCAAAAGCCTTTGATAGGTCAATGAACACTGCTCCAGCTAGTGAGCTGGTATCCAGGGAAGTGTGAAGGATATGTATATGTATGTGTGTGTGTGTATATATATATATATATATACACACACACACATACACACACACACACACACACACACACACACACACACATATAATATGCAATGGGGATGAGTTAAATAAATGATTTATCTGCACAAGAGCAGTTTGACCTTGGGTAGCCTCACGAGTGGTGTGCGGTGTCCGAGGTTAAACTGCTCAAGGGCAGATAAATCGATGAACTCATCCCATTGCATATTCCATTTATGCAATAGGGAAGTTTTTTTTTAAGTGTTTCTCAGTTGAATTTGACTTATCATTTGTTTTTAAAATGAGATTTATAAGGGATTTTTTTATTCATTGAGTGTTGTTTCACATTGCACAGCAGGTTTAGCAGTATGTAAGGGACACCATTGTGGTTACCAGGGGCTTAACATCCTTGCATTCACATGTTTCTGTTTCTGTGAGAGGTTGTCTGTAGTTTCTGTGTGCCGTCATGTTTTTTTTTAAAATTAATATTAATGTTTTGACAGTTATCTGGTTGATTCTGTGTTTTATTTATGATTTAGCATTTTATGAAACATACAGTACAAGTGAAGAGTGAATGAGGATCGTGAGTGGTGGGGGGACAGGTGAGAAGATGTGTTTCCTTGTAAGCATGTCGGCATCAATTCCGTGTGTTACTGGTATCAGTGACAGGCAGGAGTTGAAAAATATGAGGCAAAGTTTTATTGTTTTTAAAATAACAGTTTATGATGTTGCAGTGAATAGTGGAGCACAGATAATGGAGGTGTGGGTGGCGGGAGGAAGCAGAGCGGGTGTAATGTGTTGGTCAAGCAGCTGGCAGTTTGTTAAATTTTTTTTTTCTGCGCTGATCCACTCTGCACTAAGGAAATGAAGCATCTGTGTGGGACATAGCACAGTTACTACTTCTGGTGCTGTACTTGCTTTTGGTGTAAGCTGGTGAGTGTGTGAGGTTCTACAAGTTGGGATCTGAAGAGAAAGTGTAAAGTAGTGCCGGTGTGTGTGTGTGTGTGTGTGTGTGTGTGTGTGTGTGTGTGTGTGACGTACTTACTGTGTATAAATGTTGATGATGTAACTCCTATATGTATAAATGTAATTTAGACATATAGTTGCTCAGATATCAAGATTTATGACATGACTTCTGTGTCCACCCTATTGCATAAATATATATATATATATATATATATATATATATATTACTGGCATGGCAGCTCCAGTATAGTTAGGATCAGTGGAAACTTCTATGTTAAACCTGAATTTTTGAACCTTAATAACTTTGAAAGCATCCAATGGATTTGCACAAATTTGGCATGCATAATCTCTTGGGGTAGGTCTCTTGATGTGGCAAGTTTGGTGTGAATCTGTTTTGTGGTTTTGAGCTACAGGCATCTATTTTCTTCCCACTTCTGACTAGCCTCCTTCCTCTTCCACTGCCCCCAGTCCCATCACCCTGGCGTCTATTGGACTCACCTCTGGATGTCTAGCAAGGTGCCAGCTAGCCAGGTGCAGTGCCTGCGAGGGGCCAGCATCATCTTGCCAGTCAGGGTATTTCCTGATTTTTGCCCATCCCCCAATTGTGGAGTAGAGGCGTGCAATGATGCCAATGGTCATGCTATGCACACTTCTGCATGTGGCACTCCGGGCATCTGCCCCACATCCACCCCCTTCGTATGGGTCTGTTGCACCATCCCCCATCCACTGCTAGCAGACAACCAAGCAGCGGATTCCATCCCCACTCCTCCCCAGGAGAGGAGAGGAGAGCTGTCCTCCAGATGCTCGATCCTATCCCTCCCCAGCCAACCCCTGATGACCCACTCGCACCGCAAACACAGGTCGCCAGCATGGGAGCAGGTAAGGCACGGATGCCTCAGCCCTCCATGCCACTGGACCAGCTAATTTACATGTTTTTTGTGTTTCTTTGTTCACCTGTATCTCAGAAACTGCTTTATGGTTTGCTCTGAAATTTTCAGGGTAGGAAGCCTTTGCATCACATATGTGACTTTTGAGGGTTTGGTGAAAAAATAATGTTTCATTCAAAAGTTATTCAGTGTATTATTTCCCATTATTTCCTATTGGAAAATTTAGATGTCCAGCACAACATTTTTTTTTCACACAAAATGCTACTTTGCGCAAAATGCAGTCAGGGTTTTCACAAAGGAGGTAAGTGTTTTGTGTAAACTTCACATTGATTTCATTGCAGGAGGTTGGGTGTGTCCGCCATATTGTTTGGCCATTTCAGACATTAGCAATGTATTGTGCTCCTCCCAGTAACTATGGGAGACTGTTTGGAACCATGTGGATTGTTCAAGTAAAACCGGTGTTTTGCTTGAATTTTTAGTATGTTGTCTAAACTTACCCTGCTAATTTTTGCAAAAAGAAGCAGTTGATTGACACACTTGTTAAGTCAAGGAAAAACGCCATTGTAGTTGTGCTTTTCCTGTGGTGCAGGGGGCAAGGCATGGGGATAGATCATCCAGGGGGTCTGGGGTATGAACCTGGCTTCCTCAGCATTTCTTCCCCACCTACTATGAAGGGAAAAAAAAAGAGTATACAGAGGCCACACTCGAACCAAGGACCATTGGATGCTCCACACACAAGTACAATGCTGCTTTTCCTTTACTTTACGAACATATGAATATGCATATTTGGCCGCAAGGTGATGCTTAATGTGTGAAAATCTGGTATGTGCCAAAATAGCCATAGCTTATTTCCGCATATATCACATTTTCACAAATTGAGCATAGCCTTGGGGCCAAAGATGCATATTACTGTAGCCCCAAAGACCACTCTGTCATTTGCAGACATCAGGGGGCCCAATCCCCATGTCAGCTGTACAGGCATCTAACCCCATTCATGATTGCTGTGGAATACTGGGGAGCCCACTCCCAGTGTCCATGAACTTGTGAGCCCCCGCCAGTGCACCATGTTTGGAGCATTTGAAATACTGCATCATGCAGGAAAGTATAGTAAGTTTCAGGTGTTTAGCTTTAAAGGGGCTCAGTAATAGCCAAACATTTAATCAAAATTTAATTTTCAGTTACTTCCATCTAATTTTAAATACTACTGAGGTAGGCATGATTTCAGTACCATATGGGTATTCATACCCAGTTTCAGTTTTCTAGCTGTAATGTTTGCTGAGTACAGTAGTGCCCAGTGTCAGGTTCCTTCTTATCTAGTCATGTCAATCAGGATCTTCCATCAAGAAGCGTCAGCGTATACGTGGCAAGCGTGGCAAGAATAGTCAGAGTCATGACTTGTTAACTGTGTATTTGCCTTGTCTTTCAAGTCATCAGTGAGGACATTGTGACAGTAGTGTTACCAAAGCTCACGACATTTGGGACCCTAACACGTGGCACCATTATATAGGCAGATAAATATTTTCACAGAATTTCACAAAAACAGCTGCTGAACACTGAACTCCTACACTTTTGAAACTACTTATTCAAATGTCATGCTACATGGCATGCCTTTTGGACACCTAGGAACAAGCATGCATGCATGCCATGTTTGGGTTCACTGGCTTAGAGGATGTTCATGTTATAACTAAATCAACAAATTCAGAAAATTTAATGGATTTTGCTAACTTTGCCCAGCACTCATGCTGAATGATGTACAGTTAGACTATCTGTTGCCTAGGGAGATCCCATTCAGCTTAGCTTCCATGGAGCTGGTGACTAGGGGTGGGCTAAAGTTGTGAATTCTGCTTTTGTGGAACTTCCACGAAATTTCATAAATTTCACGGAAATTTCAGAACTTTTGCCATTGGCGAAACTGGGATTTTCTGTGGATTTTCGCCAGGTTCCATGGACTTTTTTGTGAACTGCGGAAAAATGCATATAAACTGTGGAATTTATTTTAGCCACAGTTTAATGAACTGTCAGTGAATGAGAGCATGCTTGTACAACCACGTGGTCATTCACAGACAGTTCAGTGGGCCACCGGTAGTGGAGGAAAGAGGAGGGCTGCACCGGTGGCCCACTCAGAGGCAGGATGGGGTGAGTGGGGTGGTGGCAGATGAACTGTTGGGGTGGGGGGTCCACTAGACACCAGTGAATTGTGATTACTTTTGTTATAAGGGATCAGGGATGGGGGGTCCAATAGACACCAGGGAATACTGGAAATAGAGGGGAATGAATCGGTGGACTGCTGGCTGTTCTTTTGTGGATTAAGGGAATCCAGGACAGGGAGGGGGCTCCACTAGACACCAGGGAAATAAAATGTTTTTGGGGGCCATGATCATTGGGTGAGGAGGCACTAGCCACCAGGGAGGGATTGGAGTTTTTGTTTTTTCTTTACTGGGACCCACAGGCCATGCTCCCGGGGGGGGGACCACTAGACACCAGGGATCAGGGATTTTTTTACTTGGGACCCACGATTGGTGGGTGGGGGGCCACTAGATACCAGGAGGGTCTGAGGGAGGGATTGAAGTTTTTTTTAATTAATTTATTTATTTACTGGGACCCCTGATCAGCGATGGGTGGATTATTATTTTTTTTTATTATTATTATTTAGTTTTTGTTGACCAGGTAAGTGCACTAGACAAATCCTGCCTATTTTCAGGCACGACCCGTGGGGGATACAGATGAATGCCAACTGACCTTGGACCAGATTAAGCTGTTGAATTAAACTGCGGTTGAAAAAAAGCCTCAGAACTGACCACTGGCAGTGATTAGTTCTGCAGATTTTTTTTCCCACAGTTTAATAAATTAATCCACAGTCTGTATATTTATTCTGCAGTTTTAAGGCAGAAGTTCCGTGAAGGTTGTGGAAATGATTTCTGAACTTTCGCGGAAGTGAAATTCGCACTTTCACGGAAATTCTGCTGGTGGAATTTTTTTTTCGCACACCCCTACTGGTTACTGAGGGTAAAATATTAAAGTATAGGATCAGTTTCAGGAATGCAATGCATTATCAGCTTTTGTGAGAAGAGAGTAACTGGGGATTGTGACTGGAAGCCCTACATATATATTAGAGAGTGCTTTCTCCCAGGACAGAGGTGTTAGAGAATTGTGTATGGACCTATGAGCTATGCTTGCCCTGCTGAAGAGCACCCTCATCTCCCAGGGCCATGCACTAGACCCTCCCTGTCTAGGGGTGATGCTCAACAGGAGGGGTCCCTCAAAGCGAAATTTGTATTTACTCCTGATTTCTCGTTATAGTGACTGTACTAAGTTCAAATACAAACCACTTGAAGTCCACAATGAGAGGTGTCCAAAATGAGGCACACATTGGGATATACTGTTACTAAACTTTAGACATTCATTACTATTTACATTGGAAGTCTAGAATACCTTAATTCATTCACATCTAGAAGTAATTTTACAATACTCCCAGGTCAAATTCTCCCATGAGCAAAGCCAAACCAATTCAGACACACGGGTTTTGGGTAATCTTAAAGGAAACGGAAGGAAAGGAAAGGAAGGAAAGGAAAGGAAAGGAAAGGAAACAGCATCCCAAAATACTGTACTGTTCAGGAAAGGAATGACAGTGGACAATGTTGCTGCCATTTTTAGGGCAGAACATTCAGAGAATACAGAGATACAAAGGTTAAACACATGAAGGTTAAATGATTGCTGAGGGTCACACAGTGAATACGTGACAGTGGTGGGACTAAAAACAGGATCTCCAGGTTTACAGCTCTGCACTCTAATAACCAGAGCAAATTGCAACCCTAGAAGTGGCAACACACATCTTACGTATATGGCATTATCTGAGAACAGATTCAACATACATATGAAATTAAAAAATAATCCTCTCAGCTGAGGAAAAATGAGGGCCAAATGTTCAACAGACAGTGCCCTTTAGTGTAGTTTGTAAGCAATAAGACACGACAGGGCATTGGTTGTCTGGGGTTAATGCATGCCCAGGTGCATAGTGAGGCATAAGGCACTTGGACCAAGTGCTTTTAGCACCTGGAAGTACTCACGTCAAGGGGCATCCCCTGGTCGAAATCAACAGTGACTCACTCACCAGATAAATACATTCTGGAATGGATCAATAGGAGTGGGTCCCCCCATTTGTGTTGAGTCAGAAGTCCCCAACTTTCAAATGATCTATCACTGGTTACTTGTTTCCTACCTCCTTAACCTCATGGGAGGACTGGCTTTCAGTCCCATGATAGGCAAAACATCATCGTAGCCTCTGACTTGGGCCCCATTCCAGGACAGATCCCAGCAGCAGTGGATGGAAGGAACCGACATGGCTTCCCCCAGACTCAGAGAAATATCAGTGTCACCCTGCACTCTGACTAGTACTTACTCAAGGTCTCAGCAAGACAACCCCTCTCTCAGCTTGGGAATGCATGCAAGCAATCGCAAATTGTGCTTAGCCCCTGGTAGAGCTCTGAACACAGCACTCCTGCTCAGATCCTAACCTTTCAAGGGCCGAAGCAGAGAACTAAGTCATTATGGCCCTCTGCAGATGATTTCCTACAATCAGCAACAGTGTTCATTGTCTTGACATCGATCAGAATGTGGGTGGGCTCCCTGTCTCATGATTCTTCCAAAATTTGCATGGTTCTGCACAGGGAGCTACATTTCCCAGCATGCTTCTGGACCGTTTCTTCTGCCTTCCTTGCAGCATGTAAGGCTCTTGCATCTCCTGATTTGTCCACTGAGCATGGGTTCATAGCATGAATGCTGGCCTCTTTCAACAGTTCAGTATGGCTAAAGTGTCAAGATGATGGCAACTGTCTGTTTATTTTAAAAACAGTTTGCCCCTCGTTGTGGATTGTGGCTGTTTTCTTTTTTTGTTCCAGGTCCCTGCTGCCTTCCCAGCAGACCCACAAGTCATATGGAGCATCCAACAGTGCATTTACTCTGTAGTTTGGGCAGTAACCCCAATAATTGTCATGACTATATGCTGCACAGTCATTCATGTCCCTTGTTGCTTCTGACAGGGGGTTAGAAGGTGAGCAGCTGATGTCTAGTGCTTTCTGGCACCTCACTGCAGTCTTCGAGACCCGAACCAAAGAGTCCAGGTGGACGACAGGTGTAGAACTGCTTCTCCACTCAGTCTGATTCATAAGATATGTCTATGTTCACTAGCGTTATGGTACATAATGTATTGTGGGCATTTAGAGGTGACATAAAGTACAACATGAAGTCAAAAGTCCAGGTTTATCCATTTTTACATTAACTATGATAGGAGCGTTCCACCTCTTAAAGATGACTGACCATCCCGCACAAGTCTAGGGATGAAAGTTCCTGAACATTTTCAATTTGACCACTGCTTAAATTGGTCATAAAGTAATTGAAAAACTAGTCATGTTCTTCAGGAGTGCACATGGCTGAGCAAGTTCTAAGGCAGTAAATCACTGACGGGGTTCTGCTGATGTTCATAAAGGGAATAGCTTCCGTCTTGTGGCTTACTTTATCAGCGGAGCCCCTCGAGTGATTAACTGCCTTTTGCCTCACTGGAGGGTGCCAATTATTCTATACATAATTCATTATATTCATTAAAAGGCGCATTCTATCTAATAACAAACTAATGCACACAGACTGTATAATAACACAATGATTTATTGCACACAGTACTACTTACAGACAGTATTAGCTATGAAGCCTCACGTCCAAATGTTACATTCTGATTATCACTAAACCTTGTCTTACAAAGCACATATTCACAACAACTGTAACAAACCACATTAGTTCAGTTTTATTTTACATAGTGTTTTTTTTTGTATTAGGCATCACATAATCCTGTTCGGTGAGCATGGCATGTAAAAAAAAACAACACACATGTAAAAACAAATGGATTCACAGAATCAAAATAAGACACTGGATCTTTTCCAGTCAAGGTGTAGTTCTGTAGGTATGATTAGTTTCAAGTAGTCTGGAGTGGTATACCATGTACAGGGCGACCGTGATTGAGTGCTTACAAAAAGGCAACTCAGTCACGGCACCTGTGTACAGGGCTACCTGGCATGGTAGCGAGTGGATACCGGGGTGGGCGAGGTAGGGTGAATGGATGTATGTGCGTATACATGCCCGGGGGGGTGAAGAAGGGGAGGGAAGGTATGTGGGAGAGGGTGTGGTGGGCAGCTGTCAAGCTGGACTGCTAGCGTGGTGGGGTGGGTGGTTGCTTGGGAGGTGCAGGGTTTGGATCCGGCGCGGTGCAGTTTCTTTTTTGCTGGTAGGCAGCTGTATATTTTCCAAGTTTTTCACCCCCCCAACATGCACCCACATGGAGTTGAGAATCTATTAGTAGGGGGTGTTGGGGGGCAAAGCCCCGCATTAACAAAAACACCTGTAGGTCTCAGGCACCCTTATCCTCACCACGAGTGTGCATCACCGCAATTCACTTTCGGTGATGTACACTCGCCATAACTGTGATTGCTATCCCACGATCGCTGTTATGACATGGAACTGTCTGCAGCTGTTGCAGACTTTATCTTCAGACTTCCTGTGAACTGTCAGTCACAGAAGTTGACACACAGGACTTTTACTGGGTCTCTGGAAATATCTGGCCCAGTATGATTTTTATTAATCATGACTGTTTTTCTCCTTGTGTCAGCTAGGGGATGTACCCCATATTGGCCAGCATGGGTCCCCATGAGGATCCCAGACTTCATGCTGGATCATCCAAGGGACATTTTTTGCCATATGGTTCCCCTGTGGCCCCTTCTTGATGGAGGCAGATTTGCAATGATCTCAGTACACAGCCAGGCATGTTCCTGCCCCCGACATGCAGACATCTGCCACCTCCACCAATCCGGCCTTCAGAATTGCTCCCAGGCTCACCTACCCTTGCCAAACAGAGTCTGGTGTAGTATTTATTGTTTCAACTGCATGTCCAGGTTAAAGACAAGTTCTGTTGTCAATATAGGACTTTCTTTTTAAAAGCAGTCAACCTAGAAGGTGTAAAGTATTGCCATTAAGACTGTTAGCAGTTGCTTAACCATCTTTTTCATACTGCATATTAAAGCAGCACTACAGCAAAGCTGGGCAAAAAATCTAAGCTAGCCTTTTCTAACAATTAAAGAATAATTTATCTTCCACTTCTCTTTGCTGGTAAACTTTTCCATCACTCCCATAATTTAAGCATTTTTAAATGCTGGAAATCTGCACTCTCATGTCTTGTAAATTATATTTGTTTCCATGTCAACAGGTACCGCTTTTCATGTAGCTGTTAGTTATATACAGTGTGTGGTTGCTTTAATTTATTTTCAATGTTCATACTAATCCCTGTATTTATCTTGGGAGTCTTCATTTTCTGGTTGTTGAATTCCCACTATTCCTGAGAGGTACATTAGCATACAGTATGAAAACATGTTATGTCAGCACCCTTTAGACTCCACAAATATGCCTGTTTGCTTAATTAAAGTTCAGCAAAACAAGCTGCAGCAAGGTGTGAAATGCCACATTTACTTCCGGTTAGCCTTGCAAATTGTCTTAGTTGCAATGCAGAGTTTTTCCTTTAAAGGAGAAGACTCCTGTTTATTTACGAATTGAATATTTTTCAAAATATTTTTCATGCATTACGGTACATCAGTTACATCAGTTACTGCAAGTATGTCAATAAGAGATCAATATTTTTTTCTGTTGTAACACATATCTAGATTGCCAAGCTCTAACACAAGCTTTTAAAGTTTCAAGCAAGTATCCATTTCTATGCAAATGAAGCACTTGTAATAAAACCACTCCCATTCTTTGGTGTCACTGGAGCAGCTACTCAAAAGAATGCATAAGGTTTCCAATGCTTCCCGTCTGTATTTTAAGTTTGCAATGACTTAAGACATTCCTGTCTTGGATCTGGTATCTAATATTAGGACTGAATTGACTGCTAGTGCCCCTTTAACCTGACTAAAATCTGCTTACCCAATCCTTGTGGTTGGGGGTAATTGTTATAGCACAGTGCATATTAGTGTTCTCTCCCTTTAATTATTTGTTTTGTTTTTTGTTTTTAATTGAGTTGATTTATGTAGTATTATAGTTGGTAGTACTTTGGGGGTTAATATTTTGGGGGGTTCTTTTTATTGTGGGATATTTATAAGTGTGTGAAAGGTGAGTGTGTGTGTGTGAGTGGAAGTGTGATTCCATAATTAATCGGTTGTTGTTATATTTAATTGGTTTTGAACTTATTGTGTTTGTAGGTTGTGTATTTTGGGACATGTGTCTGGGAAAGTATGAGGGCCTGGGGAGGGCTAGGATAGTATATGGGGCATCCTAGCTGCTAGATCTTCAGCCTTTTTTCAGTCTCCCTGTGTCCGTTACTGCAGAAAAGTGCTGTAGGGAGGTTGGAATAGGGAGGAAAAGTATGACTCGAGCAAGGTGGGATGCCTCGTGCACTGCGGCGGGTGGTAGGATCGAGGTAGTGGGGTGCAGAACATGCCCTGGGATTAGATGGGTTCAAGGGAGAGGCCTGACGTGTTTAGTTCATATCACCAGGGTTCCCGCAAGACCGAGTGGACAGGTAACCAGAGGGGCTGCACTGTCCACCAGTCCCCTGAGGGCAGTGCTGTGCAATGCTAGATCAGTCAGAAACAAGACTGCAATTATAGCGGACTTGGTTTCTTCAGCTGATCTGGCTTACATCATGTAAACCTGGATCAGTGATGATGCCGGCCCTGTTTTAGAGGCAATCGTCCCGCTTGGGTATACTGTAGTGCACTGCCCCAGAGTGGAACACGGGGGGGGGAGCCATCTGTTTTAGATCTGAGCTGGACTTCACCCTGCACCCAGTAAGAACACCACATTAATTTGAATGTGTGGCCATCCGTAGGGGTCCGAGCTCAGGTTGCCAGATTCTTCTGATTTACCGCCTTTCTGGGTGGCAGGAAATTTCCTGCAGGAGATGGCCGATTTCATCATCAGTGAAACATTGGAGGCTCCCAGATGTTTAGTGCTGGTGGACTTCAATGTTTGGGGTGATGACGAATCTTCTCAGCTTGGTTATAACTTCCTCCAGATGATGTCCTCTCTGGGCCTTGCGCAAGGAGTTTCTTCCACGACCCATCAGGGCAGCCAAATGTTGGATTTGGTGTTCTCACTGGGGCTTGAGATTGATAGTCTCAGGACTGATTGGGTCATTTGGTCCGATCACTGCACAGTGAACTTCCTGTTCAGGGCCCCCCTTGAGATTCCTCCCTCTGCAGAGATGGTTAGCTACTGCCCTCTGAGGGGGTTGACCCCTGAGGTTTTTTTTGGCAGTGGCTGACCTATCTAATGTGGACAGTAAATGCATTGGGGGTGTGCGCAGCAGTTGATACCTATAATAAGGTGCTGTCTGGTGCACTCGACTACCTCTCACCAGTCCGTGTATGACCCAGGTCCTCTCACTTGAGTTCCCCTTGGTATGATGGAGAGCTCAAGGCAAATAAGACCTTGGATCAGAGATTAGAGTGCCGCTGGTGGAAGTCTGGCCTGGGGGTAGACAAACTGGCCCTAAGTGTGCATTATGGCACATACAAGGGGGCAAGCAACCATAGGAAGGCAGAATTTCTTTCCAGGGAGATTGCCTCCGGGAGGAACTGACCAACTGTGCTTTTTTGTACTGTAGACAGGCTTCTCCATCCTTCCTGTCTAGAGCCGAAGGTAGCCTTTTTCAATGCATTGTGAGGAGTTTGCTCGGTTCTTCTCAGACAGGGTGTATGTCATCAGGCAGGGGAATTTGCCAGCAGGCCAGAGTTTGTCCGACAGTGGTCACCTAGTGACCAGAGAGCACTTCACCTGGTTGGGGTGAGTTTAGACTGGTGGAGGTGGCTGAGGTCACTGAGATTGCTTCCAAGCTTCGACACACCTTTTGTGAACTGGAGCCGGTGCCAACTCGTTTCTTAATGGGATGTGATGACTCCGTCAGCCTGGTGTTTGCCTTGATTGTCCGGTGTTCCTTGTCAGAGGGGGTCTTTCCAATGTCTTGAAGGAGGCATTGGTGAGACCGCTTCTGAAAAAAACATCATTGGACCCTGATGTCAAGGCAAATTACTGTCCTAGCTCCAATCTTCCATTTTTGGGTAAGATTGTGGAGAAGGTGGTGGCACTTCAGCTTAAGGAACACCTCATGGCCCATGATCTATACGAGCCGTTCCAGTCTGGGTTTCATGCTAGGCATAGCATAGAAACTGCACTAGTTCAGGTGCTTAGAGATCGAGGGGAAGGGACAGTTCTTGTTCTCCTCAATCTCTCCTTAGCATTTGACATAGTTGACCACAGAGTGTTACTGGACCGCCTAAGGGAATTCTGTGGATTTGCTGGCACTGTTATCTGCTGGTTCGAGTCTTTTCTATCGAACAAGAGGCAGCGAGTAGTGATGGGGAATTTCTTATCCTCCTCTGGCCTCCTTTCGTGCGGAGTTCCCCAGATTTTGGTCTTGTCGCCGATGTTGTTTGCCGGATATATGCTGCCCCTTGGAGAGCTCATTAGGAAGTTTTGGGTTTTCATTGCTATGTTTATGATACCCAGCTGTATCTTTCCTTTGCCCCTGGAACATCTTGTGCAGTGGAAGTTTTTAACAGCTGCCTCACTGAGATCAATGACTGGATGGCCTCCAGCTGGTTGCGACTAAACCCCGATAAGGCATAGGTTTTGGTGGTAGAGTTGAACAGAGGGCATGATAGGTTGGTCTCTGGTGCAGAGACAGGGCTTTTTCTTGGTTCTGTACCATTGAAGGCCTCCTCTAGGGTATGTAATCTGGATGTTATTCTTGACAGAGGATTGACACTTGAGTTTCAGTTGGCGTCCATTGTCCATACTAATTTTTACCATCTGAGGAATATCACCAGGATAAAGCCCCTAGTTCCACCACTGGACCTCCCCACCTTGGTGCATGCCTTCGTGATTTCCAGGCTGGACTACTGTACTGCACTCTATCTCGGAGTCTCTGGGGGTACCCTGCTCCGACTGCAACTGGTGCAGAACACAGCAGCTAAGCTGCTGACAGGACAGCCTAAGTATTGTCATATCATTCCAGTGCTGCATCAACTACACTGGCTGCCAGTTAGGTGGAGGGTCCTCTTTAAGGTGGGTTTACTTACCTTTAAGGCTCTACATGGCCAGGGCCCTGGTTACCTGAAGGACCTTCTTACATCTGCTGTCTCGGTCTGCTCCTTCTGCTCCTCCAATAGGGGCCTCCTTGCAATTTCCAGGATGAGGTTAAAAACAGCAAGTGGCAGAGCGTTCAGTGTCACCACCCCCCGTCCTGTGGAATTCGCTTTCTCCAGCTGTTGGGGAGGCCCCTTCTGTTGAGGTATTCAAGGCCCACCTCAAGGCCTTCCTGTATAATCAAGCCTTCCTGGACTGTGTTTTATAGTCATCACTTAGTTTTAGAATTTTAGGTTTAACTGTAACCCTTGGCTATTTTGAGTTTAGTTACTGCTTCTGCGGGCAGTATGTATATAATCTTGTTTTAAACTGCTGGAAAAATTGTATTTTATGTTTAGAGTATGCTGACTATGTATGTTTATGCTTTGTATAATAAAGCTTTGGTATGTTCGGCACCAAGAGCCTCTGGGATGCGTGTCTTTTTAAATAAAATTTGCCTTGCCTTGCCTTGCCTTGCCCCCTTGTCTGTCACACATTCACCCAGTGTGTAGTACTAGTGGCCTTTATTTTTGCACAACACATACAGCTAAAATTACTTAATTCACAAGACAAAAATATATTTCTTTGTGCTATTCATCTCTCACTGTAATACAGCTATAACATGCTGTGGGAGGAGTAGACTGAACGCTTCCTTTACACAGATGACAACATCCTCCTTTCAGCAGCTGAAAAATGGGGAGCTAGATTACTTAGTTTAAAAATGTATTTTTTACATTTCAAATGCTCCTTAAACCACAGTTGCTGACTGGAAATAAAATACCAAGAGACGTAATGAATACAACATGGGAGGAGTGAGGTAAGCAAATACACATGGACACCAGTACTGCACGCAGTACTCCAGGTGCAGCCTGACCAGAGATCTGTACAAGGGAAGGATCACCTATCTATTTCTGGAGGCGATTCCTCTCGCTATACAGTACATTCCAGTATCCTGTTGGCTATTGCTGCCACCTTCCTGCACTGAGCTCAGTTGTTCATGCTGCTCGTTATGAGCACCCTCAGATCCTTTTTCTCCTCAGTGCTTTCAGCTGTACCCCTCCCAGCCGAGAGCTCCTCCCCTAATTCCTAGCTCTGAAATGCAGAACATAGCACTTCTTGGAGTTGAACCCCAGCTGTCACATTTGCGACAAGTCCTGTAGTTTGGTCAGGTCCTCCTGCAGCCCCTTCCTCCCTTCGATGTCATATACCACAGCTCCCATCTTTGTATTGTCGATGAACAGACTGATCCTACTCTGGATCCCATGTGAGATACCAGCTATATATATCCCAAACAGCACTGGTCCCAATACCGATCCCTGTGGCACCCCGCTCATCACTTCCCTCGGTGATAAGAGTTCCCCACCATCACCACCCTCTGCTGCCATCCATTCAGCTAGTTGATGATCCATCTGTCCATCTTCATTCCCACCCCTATGTATTCCAGCTTCCCCCCAGCCTCCCATGTGGCATGGAATCAATGGTCTTACTGAAGTCCAAATACAAGTACATCCACCGCATGGCCCCTGTCCAGATCCCTGCTTACTCAGTCATAATACTCAATTATATTTGTCTTGAAGGATCTGCCTGAGACAAACCCATGTTGTTGGCCATCCTGGAGACCATTGTCTATTTCAATGAGCTTTCCCACAATTGATGTGAGGCTCACTGGTCTGTAGTTGCCTGGTTCATCCCTAGGGCCAGTTTTGTGAATGGGCACCACATGGGCCATCCTTCAGTCTTGTGGTATGCATTCTGTGTCCCAGGGAGGCATTGAAAAGGTCAGCCAGTGGTCCTGCCAGGATCTTTGCCAGCTCCCTGAGTACCCTAGCATGAATGCCATCTGGTCCCAGTGTCTTGTCCACCCTCAGTGCCCTTAATTCTTCCAGGACCCTGTCCTCTGTAATCCCTATGTCAGTCACCTCCTCCCCCCCACTACCCACTCCACCCCTCCCTGAGGGTATCTGCCGCCATTTCTCCTTCATCGGCAGAGCAGAAGTATTCATTTAATGCCTCTGCCTGATCCACCCATTTCTCCATCCACCATCCGTCCTTCCTAATCCTCACAATCTGGTCCTTATTCTTCCTTCTTTCTCTAATGTATCTGAAGAAGTCCTTTTCTCCTTCCTTAATACCCTGTGCCATTCTCTGCTGTCTTGAAGCCTTGGCCACCCTGACTAGCCTGGTAACCTCCCTGAAGTCGTATAGTCATCTTTGTCAACCCCTCCTCCCGATGTCTTGAGTTTTCAAAATGCTTTTCTCTTGGCTCTAACTCCCTTCATAACCTCTCAAGTCAACCAACTGAGCTTTTTTGCCCTTCCTTTCTTACTCCATGTCTTTGTACAAATCCCAGTGGCCTCTGTCAGACCATTTTTAATAATATCACATTTTTTGACTAGCTTTCATGTCTGGTTGAATTCCCACCAGATACCTACCCAAAATTTCCCCATCCTTTTAAAGTCCACCCCTTTAAAATCAATCACCCTAGTCCCTGTACCATCTGTTTTCCTGCCCATATTGAGCATGAACCATACCAAGTGATGGTCATACCCAGCCAGAGGGTCCTTCACCTGCCGTCCTCTTACAGCCTCTCCATTTGAAAGTACCAGGTCCAGCATCCTCTCCAGTCTTGTTGGCTCATGTACCAACTGCACCAGGAAGCTGTCCTGAAATGTATCTAGTATGACCTGCTCCCTTGCACTGGTGGTGGTTGGAGTGCTCCAATCTACCCCAGGTAGGTTGAAGTCCCCCACCACCACTGTGTTCCCCTTCCTACAGACCCTTCTGATTTGCTTAACTAGCTCTCTATTCAGGTCATCCCCTTATGCTGGTGGTCTGTATACTACCCCAATCCTCAGCGACCCACCTTTCGAGTCCTGAAACTGCATCCATATGGCCTCTGTTCTGCGTTCTTCCCCTTCCTCCCATACACACCTTATCCCTTTCCATACATAGAATACCACACTCCAGGCCAGCCTGATGGTGCTGAGGGTTGAAGCGCTGGATGTCACACCTCATGCCACACAGGTGACCTGGGTCTGTGAATGAGTTTGGGCCACCAGGGGGTCTGCAGGGGGAAGAGAGGATTGAGTATCTGGAAGACTGCTCTTCTCTCTTGGGTGAGGAAGACTTGTTGTCTCGCTCATTGACTACCCTCTAGTGATGGCTGGAGGGCAGTATGAGTAGGGAGGCATGTGCTGACGTCACACATCATGGGGAGGGATGTGAGAAAATGAGAAAAAGAGGAACCGACAGGGTCCATGATGGCTCCTGCGACTGCGGGGGTCAGGTCAAGGCATCTGGATTGGGTTTCTGGGTGGAGGGTATGCCATCCCCCTCTCTTCTGGCCCCACCACATGAGGCAATCCATTGGGGACTATGTGAGCTGGCAATACAGGGTTGATGGAAGCCGGAGACAGAGTATCTCTATCAGGAAGAGACCATAGCCACCTGCCAGGAGCTCCAAGGGATAAAAAGCTTTATAAAAAAAAAGAAAGCCACCCCCCTTTCTCCTTAGTCCTAGCCTTCCTGAATATTCTATACCCTGGGATCATCATATCCCAGTCCTGGTACTGGATGGCCCATGTTTCCATGATGGCCACAATGGCCACCTTTCCCACTGCCAGGAGAGCTTGCAACTCAGCTGACTTATTACCTAGGCTTCTCACATTTAGGGTGACCACCCTCCACTCCATTTCCTTCCTTACCTTTCCATAGTTCCCCCCTCCTCTCCCACTGTGCCTCTACCCCAACTCCTACCCTGTTAACATAGGGGGTAAGCTTGGCTGGCTCCCCTCTCTGGGATCCCTGCCTACCAGTTGTCCACTCACCTCCCCCCACCTAGCTCTAGAAATCCTGCAGTATACACTTGCACTCAGTTGGAGTGCCTCTCTGGCACAGTGAGAAATAAAAATTAATTCAGGTGCGTCCCTCTGGTGAGAGGGTTGTTCTTTGGGCCATTGCCTAGTGACAGAGGGGACTGCATATATTCCCGTGAGACTTGGTGGGCATGTGCACGGTATTTTCTGGGATACAGGAGGCTGGCACAGCTCCTGACTCAGACTCCATGAAGGAGATAGCTCTCCTGATTTATTTCTTTTATAGTACAACTGCCAGGAGCAGGGCAGATTACTTTTAGAAGTCACTCACATGAGAGGGCAGTATTTTTAAGAGGCACATAGGTTTTCTCTGGGAGCAGGCTGTTACAAGGACCAGAAGTGATGCCTGTGTCATGGCTGGCCCTCAAGTATAAATGGAAGCACCCCAAGAGAGTGGGGCAAGTTTGTGCAGGGCGAGCGCACACATAGCGCATGCGGAGACATGCGCTGTGGACAGCTGTGGGGCTGGGAGACAGTAGAATGAACTACAGGTAAAAACATCTACCACTGAATTACTGCATAGACATCAAACTAGCCATGGACATACATGAAGGTTTCATTACATTAAACACAGGAGAAGTTACCATGTCCAGCATTATTTGTGGTAAATTAAGTCTGTAAAATCAATCAGGGTTTGAAGGTTTAAAATGTGAACAGTATTTGGAAATACAAATCTTAAAATGCAAAATTATTGAATTAGAAGGGATCATTGATGGTGTGAAGAATAAGCAGACTAATTAAAATTCTATTACTAGCCCCGGGGAACAGGAAATTCTCCTACAAATAAACAAACCATCAGATGATTTATAGAAACATCCTAGGGAGGAAATTAGTGATGGTGAAGAAGGTTGGAGCCCAGTAAATAATAAAAGGAAACAAAAGAAAGGCCAAAGGTGCATGGATTTTAATTTAAAAACCCAAAATAGATATTTACCATTGGCCATACATGATGAGGGTTGTACTACACCAATTGCTAACAGTTCTAGTTCAAATTCATACCACACACCTAATTCTAATTTAGAAGCTTGTGAAATATATGTAAATTCATTAGCTAAACATGATGACCAGCTTTCATTGAGTGATACCCTAGGTGCTGGAAGTAGAAAATCAAGTAACACTGTAATAACTATAGCTCAAGTGCACTTAGTAGACTCAGGCACACCAAAGATGCCTTATACTAGAAGAATAATTTTATCAAATCAGTACATGAGGGCTACTCATCACAGTAATACTCAGCAAAATCATGACAATGTTACTAATGAGTTACCCACTAATGAGATAATGGAGGAAATTCAGGTCGACACACTGTCTAAGAGACAGATATTTGTCTTGGGGGACTCTATTTTAAAATAGTGTGATGGCTGCATATGCAAGGATGACAAGGAGAATAGGACATGTACAAGTTATAGGGGGTGTGTGGATAGTCTGAAAAATGCTGGTCAGTGGCCACTGGTCATTTTGCATATCAGAACAAATGATGTCAACAGATTTACTGCTGAGAATACTAAGACTGATTTTATGAATCTTGTATCAAACTTTAAAAAAAAAATTGTGAGGTATGCTTCTCTGAACTTTTGCCAGTCCCAAGAGCAAATAAGACCAGCAATCTTAAAATCAAACAGCTGAATGAATGGTTTCAAAAATGGTGCCTCCAAAATAACGTAAAGTGTATCCCCTACTGGAAGAGGTTTTGCCACAATCCAAGTCTTTTAAGTTGGGACAGACTGCATCTAAGCAAAAAGGGGTCTGCAGTATTAGGCAAAAGTATTGCTCAAACAATAAATGAACATTTAAACTAGATGTGGGAGGGGACCCCAAAAGTGACAGAACTATGCAACCAATTCAAACCCAAGCTATAAAGTTTTAGTAACTAATACAAGAAGTCTAAATGTGTCTAAATGTACTGAACTAGCATGCATTTTAGAAGAAAAACATTGATATTGTAGCCATGACTGAAACTTGGTGGAATGAATCTTCTACATGGTTTAACACCATACCAGGATATAAACTGTATTATAAAAACAGGAAAAATAAAAAAGGTGAGGGAGTCACAATATATGTTAAAAATAATATTCTATCCTCAGAATTTCTATTACAACACAACACTGAAACTTATGTTGAAGGAATCTGCATTCAAATTAGTCATTTAAAAGATAAAAACTTTCTGTTTACCAATTTTTATAGACTCCCTACATCAGAGCTAAATAATGAACAGGTACTAACTGATAAAGTAAACTATTTAACTTCTAAATCTGACATCATGATTGTAGGTGATTTGAATCTACCTGGTATAAACTGGGGTACTCTAACAACAAAAACAACCCTAGAAAGTCTAATCTTAGACTTTATAACCATGACAGGACTAGATCAAATGGTAACTGAAGCAACAAGAGAACAAAATATATTAGATGTGGTACCTACCAATATAGCTGCAGACATAAATAACATGACAGTATCATGTCCAATTGGGAATAGTGACAACAATGTGATGATTTGCATATGCAGCCCATGATGCTTTGCATTGTGGGGGCATGTGTGATTTTGTATTTTCTTGAAACTTGGCTTTCCAGCCAAATGCCCTTTGGGGTAACCCTTGCCTCAGTGACAACAATACTGTATTTTTTGACATCAATAGGAAAAAAAATAATATAGGTTGGAACAACTACAGATATAACTATGGGAAAGGTAACTACAACAAAATTAATGAGGCCCTGTTAGGATTTGATTGGGATACCATGTTTTCAGCATTAATTACAAACAAGTGTTGGGTTTTATTTGGTATGCCCCCTGAACAGTGACATTTCTACAGCGACATGCGTCGATATCAACAACCGCGCCATGCCACCATAGAAGTGCTGCTGGAACTGGGCAACCACTTCCCCTTACTTGCTCCCCCTTCCTGAACTAACTCCAACCTGGAGTTAGAATCTGCTAGTTCAGGGGGTGCGAGGGCCAGAGCCCTCCACATGGGAGGTTCAGGGGGCAAAGCCCCCCGATGTAAAAACACACACATTTAAGTGTGCAGCTCAATGCCAACTGCAACTCATGGTCGACATGATCGTGGCACTGTGATGCCGGTCGATGTGTTGCCTGTCGAACCGGCATGGTATTGCAATTTTATTTAAATCTGTTATTGCAGAATTGGAAAATTTATACATCCCAATTAAAAAAATCGCACGACAATAAAGGTAAAGTTCCATTATGGTTAACCAATAATATCAGGTGTTAGATAAATACTAAAGAAAAAGCCTTTAAGAAATTTAAAAATGTCCCAGTGCTTCTAATACAATAATATATAAAAGGGAACTAAGTAAAAACAAACACCTAATTAACAGAGAAAAGAAGAAAACTGAATTTAAATTAGTAAGGACAAAAAAATCCCAAAGCATTTTTGGGATATATCAATGGAAACAAACAGAAAGATAACAGTATCACCAAGTTAATAGAAAAAGACGGAAATAACAGATCAAAAACAGATTCCAGATACTTTTGATATTTTGGAACAGTGTTTCAAAAAAAAGGAACAAACAACTGCTAACTATAAAACCGAAGCTTCATTTATTGAAATTAGTGCAGAAGAAGTTTTGTCAGAATTAAAAACTATTTTTTTTTATTTAGTAAGCTTTATTAGTTTAGCATTTTTACAACAATCTTCCATACAGGCAACATGTAAATACATTAAACAGAGAAATAATCATAGCTAAAAGATTAACACATATTCATAGCACGAGATACATAGATGGAAATTATAATGTGAGAAAAACCTGAAACATAATGTTGCCTGTATCCCACCCTCTTCCCCCCCTTCCTCCCTCCCCAGTCTACCACTTGCTATTAATTGAGGACGTTTTTTTTGGTTTTGTTTTTTTAAAAAGATTCCAAAACAAGAAACCTTACTAAATGCAGTAATCTTCAAAATGGAAAATAGAAATCTCCAATTTCTACCGAATCGATAGAAGGGTATACAGAGATTTCCATCTTGCTTTATAGTTGTCCATTCTATTATTGACTCCAGCAATGATGAATTCTGCTTGCAAAGTGAAAATGATTTCCTTATACCATTCCATGTAAACAGGGATATTAGGTTTCAACCAGTACCTCAAAATTACTTTCTTGGCACAACTTGATGTTAAAGCCATATATGTGCTCTCTTCTGAATCCCTTGTAGCCCTATGTAATCATCCAAAATACAAATTCCCAGCTTAAAATTATCTGATAGTGCAAGAAGTGGATCAAGACGATTTTGAACGCAAAGCCAAAAAGGAGTGATTTTGTCACATGACCACAACATATAGAGCAAATCTGCAGGGGCTTGTTGACATTTTGGGCATTGGTTAGATGGACCTCTTCCCATTTGATGAAGTTTAACCGGTGTATAAAATAAATTATGATTAATATAAAATTGCGTAAGTCTGTACCTGTCCCATTTAATGTACATATAAAAAATGTTTCCAAATTTTTGACCAGTTCCTGGGAGGGGAAGTCACTGTTAATACATTATCCCACCAATAGAACCTCTTGCTTTCTAGAGATGCAACATTTGCCAGGAGAAATTTGTAAGAGTAGGATATTATATGGGAGATGGGGATAGAACTAATATAAGGGAATAAAACAGACATGAAGGGACTTTCCCATTCCCCTGACCCAAAAAAATGTGTCAGCATGTGGGATACCTGAAAGTATTTAAAAACATTTGTGGCAGGCCAATTGAACAGGATACTGGCAACCCTATAGGGGAGCAGTTTTTTGTCCTGGACTGATTCACTCTTAATACCCCCATATCAGGCCAAAAAAGATGAGGCGTGATTACTTTACCCGAAATTAGAAGATTTGGGTTTAAGAATAGGGGTCGGGCAGTGTCTTTGTAAGCATCCACTTTGAGGAAAGTGATTAACTGATGATGTGTATGAAGTGAGAAACTTAATGGTGTTTCCTTTAGGAATTTAGGAAGATTCCTTCTAACAATATAAGGAAGGGCCTTAGGGTCAATGCCTTTTTCAAAACAAAGTGCTTGTTCTATTTTGACCCAGGAGGGACAATATTCAGGAGCCGAATAATTCTCTGGCATTTGCATCCAATATCTAACCCTAGTCAGATGTATAGCTAAATAATATATGTAAAAATTAGGGACTTGAAGACTGCCATCAGTTTTTGAACAGGTAAGTTTACAATAACTTCTTCTAACTATTTTCCCTTGCCATATAAAAGTGTTCATTATTCTTTGTACCTGGGAGAACCATGATAATGGAAGAGCCCCATTGAACATTTGTAAGGGATATAATAACTGGAGTAAAACATTCATTTTTATTTTATTCAAACGTCCCCATATAGAAAGAGGTAGTTTTGACCAGCGTCTAAGATCATCTGTTAAAATGTCAACTAAAGCATCCAAATTAAGTTTTTTCATGATTTGGGGAGAGGAATGCAGGTAGAACCCTAAATATTTAAATTTGTCAGAATTCCATTGAAGCCCCAACTGTTCAGTGTCGGTCTTAACCATGTAGTTATTGAGGGGGAAAGACCTCTGTTTTCCCAGTGTTTAATTTATAATTTGAGATTGCCTCAAATTGAGAGATAATATGAAGACAGCAGATAAAGACTGAATGGGATTAGAAATATGGAGTAGTAAATCATCTGCATAGGCAGAGAGCTTATATTCTTTATTACTTATTGATATACCAGAGACCAATGCCGAATTCTTGATTTTCCTGATGAGAAGTTCTAAATATAAGTTGAAAAGGAAGGGAGAAAGAGGACATCCCCGATGGGTACCTTGAAATAAAGTGAAAGATGCAGAAAGAATGCCATTACATTGAATTTGGGCTGATGGGGAAGTATATGAAATTTTAACCCATTGTATAAATTCGTTTGGGAGGTGATATTTGGGTAATAATCTAAAAAGATAATCCCAAGAAACCCTATCAAAGGCTTTCTCTGCATCCAGGGAAACAAGTGCTACTGGTGCAGATGAGTCCCTGGATACAGAGGTGAGATATGCTATTTTCCTATGGTGGTCAGACAAAAGCCTTCCCTTTACAAACCCTACCTGCTCTATACTTATCAGGGGATCCCAAACCTGGCCTAACCTAGAAGTGAGAATTTTTGCAAGGATTTTGATGTCCACATTAATTAGGGAAATTGGTCTGTAATTGGGAATCAAAAGGGGATCTTTGCCGGGTTTAGGGATAACGGTGATTATAGCTCGAGTCAGTGAGGTATCAGATATACCTTTCTCAAAGATATAATGAAAGGTGTCTAAAAGAGTAGGGGAGATTATCTCTTTAAATTTCTTATAAAAATTTGCAGTGAAGCCATCTGGACTGGGTGATTTATCCAGGGAAAAGGAATCTATGGCATCCCAAATTTCCATTAAAGTGACAGGGGCTTTTAAAAAATTAGCCTGGGTTTCTGATACGGTTGGGAGATCAATGTCTTGCATAAAGTTTTCTAGTTGTTGGGATATGGAAGGGAGTGCAGATGCCAAATATAGTTGCCAGTAATAATCTTGGAATACATTCACAATATCTGGGGGGAAGGTTAAGAGATCTCCCGAAGTCGAGTAAATATAAGTAATTATTTTATCCATTATTTGGTTATGAAGCCGAAGGGCCATAAGCTTCCCCGCCCTTTCTCCATGATCAGAATAGGATATTTTAGAATGAAGCATAAGAAACTCAGCCTTCTCTGCTATTAGTTGATTATATTGAGCTCGAAGAGACTCTACTTTTACCCAATCCTCTGTAGGAGCTGAAGGAAAGACATGTCTCTCCAAGTCTTCTATCTGTGTTAGAATAGAAGAAAGGGCCGCTGCTCTCTGCTTCTTACACTTAGTTGCTAACAGAATTAGCTCACCTCTTAGTGCACATTTCAGGGAGCCCCTCAAAAAATCTTTTTTAGGCATGGATGGGGCATTAATTTCCATAAAGTTGGAAATGAATTTTTGAAGGAATTGTATTTGATCTTCCGATTTCAGAAGTTGATTATTTAACTTCCAAATTCTGTCTCTTTGAATGTTGGGGGATAGATTCAGATGGAGATGCACTGTACAGTGGTCTGAAATAACCTTTGATGAGTAGAAGGTCTGGAAGACCCCAGAAAGATGTTCAACAGTTACAAGAAAATAATCTATCCATGAAAAAGAATGGTGGGGAAGTGAATGAAATGAAAATTATTTATTTTCTGGATACATTATTCTCCAAGGGTCTGTCAGGCCGACAGAGTTCATTAGCCCATGTAAGGCCTTCTGCCCAGGTGATAACTTTTTCTAAATCTGACCCGATCTGTCCAGGGAGTTGGATATTACTTGGTTCCAATCATCACTTAGTATAATTGGAAGCGTGGTCCAGGGAGCAAGAAGAGTCATGAGGTTTGTAAAAAAAACAGGGTCATCACAATTAGGTACATAAATGGTCCCTAAAACCAATTCAGAATGACCCAGAAGGGCCTTCAGTAAAATAAATCTACCCTCATGGTCCGTAATTTGTTGTATAAGCCGAAATGGAACTCTGCGGGCTATCAGAATAGCAACCCCTCTTCTACCGGAGTCAATACCTGAACCGTATACTTGCCCCACCTAATTTCTATGTAAATATTGAATATGATTAACCCAAAGGTGTGTTTCCTGTTAAAAGCCCACATCAATTTGAAAACTTTTTAAATGAAGTAAGACCTTAGATCTCTTGGCTGGAGTCTGGGCTCCTTTTATATTCCAGGAGCAATATTTAAAATTTGCCATGACAAAATGATGGGATATACAATATAGGTCAAAGAAGAAAATATAACCATTCCTGAATTTAGAAAATTAAAAATATTTGACCCTCTTTTAGTGGCAGACAACCCCATAATTGTTTTCCCTTCTCCCTCCTCCCCCCATCCCAAAGTACAAACCCTTGTAGCTAGGACTTAAAAGACCTAGCTATGAACCCCACAGATTATAATACAGTACTGCACTAAGAACAGTCCCAAATTGGGACAGTGATTTAGGAGGTTCAAACCCCATTGTATGAAACAAGACTGCTTTTCCTGCAGCAAACAATTTAGCATTCCCCCCTTCCACCCCAACCTATTACCTACATGATACGATAAACTATTAACAATTACCTATGCTTAAAATAGGTGTCTAACCTAACTCTCTATCTACCTATTATGGATAAAATCAACAACATTATCTGGCCTTATTCGTTTTTAAGCAAACCATTGGTGATCTGAGGACTTCCGAATCAGACTTATTATTTCTCTAAATTCTAAAAAAACCTTGTGATACCCCTCTGTGGTATTTCAGGGAGTCACTTTCCATTGCTGACCGTGTAACAGATGTAAACCACTCGGAAGAAGAAAAACAATAAAAGTAGTAAAAAAGGAAAAAAACATGTAGTTTAGTCAAGCTTATTACCAACAGCCAGTCTTGTAATAGATCGGAATGCTTTAGCAATCAATAACCCTAAATAATAACTCTAATATGAAAGTAGCACATGTGACAGGACACAGTGTGACCAATTTATATTTATCAAGCCACTAGGTTAGGATTCAACCCACTGAACATTTTGAAAAACCAAAGCATATCTTTTTTCTTTTATTTCCTAGACCACACAGGTGGTTTGTTCAAGCGCAGCAGCAATAGCCTGATTTAATACTGAATGGGACGCCGAAAAAAGCTTGCAGCAGCTGCTCGATCGTGCGCATCTTTGTGCGGTCTAAAGTGTTCTCCCCATCTTTTTTAAGTGATTGAAGTGACCACAGACAACAATGAAAAAATCTTCTTAGGCTCTTCCACAACCCAACGAATCAGTGATTCTCATGGGGATCTTGCAACTAGCCACAAAAAACAGATAACTGTTACGAGGCACTTCAGGGAAGGCAAACCAAAAAAAAAAACTCTTGTAAAGGGAAAAAAAAGGAGAAGAAAATACAGTACCAGACTCCCGCTGAGTCAGAACGAAGCCACAATCCAACTTCTGCCTCCAGAGACACCCAGAATAAAGCCTTTCACCAAAACGAGCAGCAGGGGCAATCAAACAGTGTTCAAACTTTCATCTGATGTATCTTCAGTCTGCTTCATACACTTCCAATGGGCTTATTGTGTGGAAGTCTCAGCACAAGGCAAAAAGATCTGGGAAGAGGGCTACCAGTTGTCCCGTGGCCTGCTCTGCGTTATCAAAAGTTTTCCAACTGCCCGAACATAAGACAGATAGTCTGGCAGGGTAAAGCATCCAAAATTTTATTCCAGCAGCTATTAGTTTAGTGACAGCAGGATGGTACTTAGCTCTTTTTTGATGGGTGGCAACTGGCAGGTCTTGGGAAAACTGAATTGGGGCATCTTCCCATTTAACTTCTTGCAGATCTTTGACTGCTGACAGAACATGTTGGCGATCAAGATAACTCAACAACTTAAGGATGAACGGCCTGGGCTTTGCACCAGCAGGGGGTCTAGGCCTTAAAGATCTGTGCAGTCTTTCCACTGCATAGGTTGTCGAATGTGGAGGGGAACCCGCAATTTTCAGGAGCAGCCTCTGTGCAAATGTGACTGGTGACTGACCTTCCACTTCTTCTGGGAGGCTGAAAATCACCAGGTTATTATGCCTGTTTTGGCCCTTCAGATTCTCCAATTTTAGCTCCAATTTTTGTAGCTTGTGCCTGATGGAAGTCATTTCTGGTTCCGTTCAAGCTTTCCAGGATTCAAGTGAAGACGTGCGAGCAGAAACATCCGAGAGTGCCTTGTTGGTTTCTTTAAGCTCTGTCTGCATTTCTTTCATATCAGAGGCAAAGTCTGCAAACGCTGCTTTAAGCATAGCCATTTCAGCTTAGAATCTATCCTTGGAGAGCAGGGTTGCAGTCACAGGAGGCTGTGGACCCTTTCCAGCAGTAGCGGTATGCGTTTTAGCACGTTTCACTTACTTGTCTGGTGTATTAGGTGGTGTTCTGGCTGGGAGGGCCTGCTTAATTTTGGCCTCCATTTCTTGTAGTTTACGCTGCTGAACTGTTCAAGTCAGTGTCTGATTCCAACCCTGACCACAGGAAAATCAGTAGAAATCGAAATTGGAGTACGTGTTACCGATTTACAGATTTTAAGAGCAAAATTAGATTGTTGAGGTGGGAGCGCGAGTACAATGCGACCACTCAGGAAGAAAGCATCACATGATCCCCCAGCATTAAAAACTATTAAATCAAATTTGGCCCTGGGGCCCAATGGCATCAACCTAGGTTTTATAAGGCAAACAGTTGGTTGTATTGTGCTCCCATTAAAACATATTTTCAATAAATCATATTTTCATGGTGTTATCCCCGAGGATTGGAAGCATGCCTCAATTACTTTGATTCTTAAAAAAGGTTCCAAAATTGAAGCAAGTAATTATCGTCCGAGAAGTCTGACATAAATTATTTGTAAAAGCATGGAGAAAATTATTAAAAACAGAAGAGAGAAATCACTAAGATCAAACAGATACTAAACAGCATGGTTTCACTATTGATAGATCGTGTACAACAAACCTGACTGGCTTCTATGATAGGGTGAGTATGTATGAGTAGGTATATGGATCAGGGAACTCCCGTGGACATCCTGTTCTTGGATTTCAAGAAAGCATTTGATAGAGTTTCACATGAAATACTCATCAAAAAATTATTACTAATGAAACTGGAAACAAGAATAATTTCATGGATCCAAATGTGGTTAACAATAGAAATCAGGCTGTTAAAATGCAAAATGTACATTCTGACATCATAGACGTTACCAGTGGGGTCCCACAGGGATCAGTACTTGGGCCAACTGTCTTTGGTATATTCATCTAGGACCTACATTATGGGATAAATGGCCATATCTGTAAATTTACAAATGACACCAACATTTGCAGACTAGTGGATTCAGAAGAAAATATAACTGCTTTCAGAAATTATATTTGTCAACTAGAAAAATGGGCAGCAGATAATATAATGGCATTTAACAAGGATAAGTGCATGATAATGCATCGTGGTGCTGAAAACTTGCACACGCATTATAATCTTAATGGGAAGTCACTAAAATCAGTGACGACAGAGAGGGATTTGGGAGTTATGATAAATAATTCTTTAACACCGAGGGATCACTGTCGGCATACAGCACAGGTAGCAAATAGATTATTGATGCCAATAAAACGGAGCTTTAGCACTAGACATGAAGCATGTATATTACCCATTTACAACGCCTACATTAGGCCACATCTTGGTTATGCCAGTTCCTTCTGAGCACCATACCTGACAAAGCATATAAACTTGATTGAGGGAATACAGAGAAAAGTAACCAAAATTAGACCCAGATTATGTAATCTTTCATATCAGGATAGACTTAGGGAGTTGAACCTTTATGATTTAGGGACAAGAAGAATCGGGGGATTTACTAACATTATTCAGTATTCTACATGACCCTATCTTTATGTCAGATTGTAACATTGAGTATGCTGATAAACCAATTTTGAGATGTCACAGCAAACAATTGTTAGTCCACAAGGCTAATACAAAGGAAATATTTATTTACAATTAGAGCCATAAAAGTATGGCACAAACTCCCATAATTCATAGTTTAGTCAATTAACCATAAGTCTTTTAAGAATAGTTTGGATGAACACCTTCTTAATTTAACATAAATTAACCCACATTGATTGTGTGTGGGGGGGGTAGTCTTGCTGGGCCTTGAGCCTTCTTCTACCTTATTTTACCTAGTATTACCAAGAGTATTACCTAGTTTAAACCCACCTTTGCTGTTATGTACCCCATATCCCCTGTTTTAATACTCCCTTCCCCTCCCTGCTCTAGTGTAGCCTGTCCTCTGCATATAGATCATTATTGTCCCAGGTTCTGCCTCAGCCATCCACTAACCTGAACCCATTGGAAACCATTCCCCTAGCCATGTGTTGAACTCTCTAATCCTCTCTTTCCTCACTGTACTCATGCAGGACACTGGAAGCACCTCTGAGAATGTCACCGATTTCCCCAGCTCCTCACACAACCTTCCCAGCTCCTCAAACTGCTCCCTCACAACTTCCACCATCTCCCCTGCCAGCTAATGCAGCTCTCATGGACAATGAGATTTCAACAGTCATCAAATGGAGACACCAAGGATAGTTACAGGGAACTAGCATGAAAAGTGAAAACAAATTAAAACAAATACGCTTACAGTATCCCCAATGGCTACAGGAAAAGAGTTGTCTGTTGATTTGGAAACAACATTTCTAAGATATGAGGGTGTAGTTTTCTTTTAAATCAGTTTTTTCCCTCAAGGAAAAAGCATAGGCACTTATTTTGAATTTGAAATAGTGTTGTGGTCATGAAAAAGAATGGATCCATAAAAATATACTGTGGAGTACACATTACAGGGAGCAGTTTGTTTATTATTTAGAGAATAATGTAGGGGTGTTGTACATTATGAGTTTTGTTTACACACCTGAGGTGTGTAATACCACATAAACAGGGTATGAAATTTGTGAAAAAAAGTACATGCCCACTTGGGCATGTAATTAGAAAAAGTACATACCCAAGAAACTATTTACATGCCACCACTTAGTTTACGTAATTTTAAATGTCGTCTTCACTGGACCAAGCAATTAGTGAGAGTGACCGAGTACCAAAAAATAAATAAAATACTGCTGATGCCTTCAAAGTCTGAGAATGGCTATATGGCACCCTCACAATAGCCCTAGGCTGTATCCCTGCCCTTTATCTATAAGGTAATTGACTAGAATTTAGATATACATACAGTGGCTGGAGTTCTCTTAACAATCTTTTTTCAAATACTGTAGCTACTAGTACTTTCCTCAGCTCAAAGAAGTTATACACTCAAAGACAGCTTTTTTATTTGATGGCTTTAGGCTTAGTTAGCTCTTTATATTATGTAAGGAAGCCACTAGCAGGTAAGGGTTAACAAAACAGAGTAGGCTGTCTAGATTTTTAATGACTGAGAGAGAATACAGATTTTCCCTGCAAGTTCAGCCCAAACAAGTGATAAAGACGCCCCCCCCCATTCACAGGGTCTAATAATCCTGATCCTCCTACTTGAGTGAGTGCAAACACTTTTGTTGTGCTTGCCAAATTGAATCTTCTCCCCTCCTAGTGCAGACCTTCACAGTCTCACACCTCCTCTCCCACCTAAGAAGTCACCCCCTCCATTCTCCTTTTCACCACCCCAAAGCAGTAATGAGCTCTTAAACAGTTTTTACTTCTTTATTTATTATTATTTTTTGGGCACAAGTTTTATTGTGACCAGCGATCTGAATAATCCTCTAATACTAGTACTATTGTGGCACTCCCTTCAGAGCGCTGCACAGTACAAGTCCGACCTATCTGTAACTGTGGAGCAGTAGAATGGCATGCTTTGTGGCAGACCTCAAGACACATGGACTAAAAGGGGTGGGTGAACTATCAGTCTGCAGTTCCTAGTTGGTCTCCAACTGCTGCAGCCCACCTCCAGTCTGATGGACGGTCCTCTCAACAGTTTTGACTCACTGTAGCAGATGCTAGTCTAAGGAAAGGGACTTTAGCTTGCTTGTCTTCTTTGCCCCAGGAGCCCGTCAGCTGACACAACTTCTTCAGATCTTGTCACTGTGTCAGTGCTGTGCATGCTATCATCTTGGGTGCCCGTTATCTGGCAGACATCTGAGAACCCCCCCATCCCAAATAAGCAGGACAGCCAGAATGCAGAGAATGTAAAAAACGGAGCTCTGCACTGTGCACTGCACCTATACCTTAGGTGCCCAACTGGGCAGGTACTAAACAGCACTAGGTGTCATGATACAATAGTGCCTGCCCTGGGGCACCTAAGGTATAGGAGTTTTGCACCCTACACATAAACCACGATTGCAAAGCATGAGTGGTTTGTGATGGTATTACACTTTAAAATAAATGAATACTGTAACACCCCGTACTTCATTTTTCATAATTGCTACAGTAAAAGTGATAGTAGTAAATATTATACTATGTCCCAAGAAATAGTGTAGTTTAGGTTATTTCACAGAGTAGCATTTTTTTAAATGAATATGCAGTCAGTATTGAATAAGTAGCATGAGAGTGGTGGTGGCAAGATGGCAGCAGATTTTACTTTCACTTTCATTGACTGGTTGAGACCCATGCCATAATAACTGGCCTGTTGTTATGGAATGGAACCTGATTATTATGATGTTAGACAGGGATGTCAGTCCAGTCAATAAATGGGCTCACTGGTAATTATATAGAGGATGATGTCTGACTACTGAAGGTTAATCACGATGTAATCACCTTAAGCGGTTGCCAGGACAACCAAGTAAACCTCAACAGCACAGATCTAGAGGCTTACAGTTGCCCTGGCAACCGCAAGAGGTGATTATGTCCATGGTTATCATCTGGTAGTCAGGCATTATGATTTATAGTGTATGGAGTCACCATGCGTATAAGCGAAAAATGGATGTCTGATTCAGTTTTTTTTTTTACTGTTCTTTTGTTCTCCTGTTATAAATGCCTCCTGGTTAGATTGTGGAGTGATGGAAGTGTTTAGCTGTGCCATTACGCTCTATACCATGTCAGGTCTGCAACTGAATACTTAGAATGTGAGCAGTTTAAATGATTGTCACAGGAGGCAGAGAAATGTTCCAATAACAGAATGTTTACATCGGGTGCATTCTGACCTGTAATCCCACCAATGTGACATGCTTGTGAAAGATTTACAGCATACTGACGGCATATCGATGGGATTATCAGGTTATAACATGGCTAAAATGGTGCATTAATAGGCACGCTCCATACATCATATATCCTTATATATTTTTGCAGTATTTCCTTTGCCCCCGTCCAGAGCACATATGTAACTGAGATTTCCTTTATCTCTGCATGTTTTATCTGGCAAACAATTTAAATAAATAAATAAATCGATAAGTAAAAATAAATACTTAGGAAAACAAAATAAATAAATAACTAGGAACAGTAGCAGATCTAGGATTTTTTGATGGGAGTATTGAGGTTAGGACTTGAGGTAGGAGCTGGTATGCAATATTTTTAAACAGTTTTTAGATCTTTTATATAACATGCTATTGCCATTTTTATTGCATTTTTAATATAAAATACAAATTATGCAGTTTTGGTATGGTTTAGTAAATTGGCAATTTCGAAGGGAAGGATGTCAGCAAGTAAACTGAGCATCCAGTCGGGGGTACAGCCGTCCCCTTTGCTCCTCCCCAGATTTGCCACTGAAGAGGAAGCTCCTGGCAGATTTAAGAGGTTGAACTGCTTCTTAACTTTTCACTGATTTAGCAAATGACATTGGAGGAGGAGCAATGCATTATCAGTCATGAAAAGGGGTGGAGCTTGGGGCAAATTTTAGAGTGTGGTTTAGTATCCGTTTTTTGCATTATTTAAAGGTGGCAACCCTAGGACTCTGCCCCCCCACCCCATTTGGTTTCTCTTAGAACATTCTAAAAAGCTAAAATGATTTCCAGATCTGGAACAATGGAATTTTTGGATTTCTACCCTTGAAGAATTATTTTATTTATTTATTTAAGAATCAGTTTACAACCTTTGAGCCAGAGGCTCGTTTCCAAAGGTACTTCGTCACATAAACAACACATAAACACATAAACAATAAAATTAAGTGAAGCTCTGTCCTTACTGCAGATACAGAACTTGACACAGCCCCTTTAACTCATTCCCGCCATTGTGTATATATGAGGCAAAACATTCTATGTTTAAACATATTCAAAATGCCATCTCGAGCTATATGAGTTAAATAAGGCCATAAATCATGCTTAGGGCTGGGTGAAATTTATTTTATGCCATCAAAATTCTGGTGAAATTCTAATTTCTCATCTGTGAAATTTCACAAAATTTCCAGGAGAATTTCATAATATTTGGTAAAAAATTATTTCAGTTATTTCTGTGTAATGTTTAAAGTATTTTTTCAAGCCCGGGAATCCCTCATTATGCTCACATATGCAGTCAGCCTGATGGCTTGAGCTGCCCCGGAGTACATGGAGGATGAATTTACATATGTAAATTTGCCACATGGAGAGACTCAGGCTCATGGAGGCATTGTGCTGTATAGCTTGACGGCAAATCTATTTATTTGCTTGAGCATGCAGCATAGTCCTGAGAGCTCTCCTTAGTCGTTCCCTCGTTGGGAAGTTCACAGGCTATTCTGCTTTTGTTTTTTGTGCATTTTTTAGCCTTTAATTTATTTCTCTTCATATTTTGGGATCCCTAGTGCTATTACTTTTCATTACAGAAACAGGAGATACTGCTGTTTCACTTTTCCTCAGTGGTCTGAGGGATCATGTTCTTGTCGCTTCAGCAGGCCTCTGAAGAGAAAAAAAAGGAACAGCATTTTTCTTTCCTGTTTCTGTTGCTGTCCCTGTGTTCCTTTTCCTATGGACAGTCTGGTGATTCCCTTTTCTTGGGTATGTCTGTGTTTTTGAGCTAGACAGACAGACCAAATTACTTTTGACAAAAAAAGGGGTTTTCAGTGTTTATTCCCTCTTACACTCCTGGTGTGGGCAAATAGCTAGGAGTTGTGCCTGCTACTTGACTGTGTCTCCTAACAGGTTTTGCCCAGGCATGTTTTTGGGCAAAGTTCTTTTAGTATACTATGGTTTCTCAGTCTGCCTCTGTTCACCTAAACTTAGTGCATAGGGTCCTCCCTCACATAACAAACATAGGGAAAGACCGTCCAAGGAATTTAATGAGAATAAAAGCTCTAGTAAAAGTTCAGATGCTTCCAAACATAAGATACCCCCAGAGCAGATTCGAGATTTCAGACCTGCAAAACAGAAACAAAAATAGAGGCATATCACTGCCCCACCTGTTGAAGAAGCAAAGGAGTCTGCAGTGGACAATAAGAAAATGCTCTCTACAGAGGACATTTTTAAATGATGGCAAATTTTAAAAGCTTTTCAAGTCATGGATTCCCTAATGAAGGTAACCCTTCCAGCTCCTGCCCCAACCCCTGAAGTCCAGAAAATCAAAACATTTTTTAAAGAGGAGCATGATGGATGGGGCTCTTTGGACCCCAAAGGCTCCTTGGAGCAAGAATTTAATTCCTCTTCTCATGAGTTAGAAGATTTTTCCTCCCACTATTCTTTTATGAGGCAAATGACCAATATCCTCGATCTCTCCACTCAAGAAGATGTGGAGGAGGAGGAGGAGGAGACTGACTTTTTGAATATGATGGGGTTACCTGTTTCTAAGAAATTGGTCATCTCTGTGAGTAAATCTTTTAAAAAAGCCACCTGCAGGGTACTGCAGACTCCTACTTTGACCCCAGGGATGCATAAAAAAGTTGAGAAATACCAGTTGGCCAGGCATGATGCTGAGTACCTCTGCATTCACCCGGATCATGAAGGAGAAGTCCAGGCAGCCGCCTATGACAAGGCCAGGGGCCCTGACTGCCCAGCCTCTGGAGAAAGACTCCAAAAAGCTGGACAGTATGGGTAAGAAAGTCTGTATGTTGGCATCTTTACTACTGAAGCAAGCTACTTATGTAGGTTATACAGCCCAGTATTAAAAGGCACTCTGGAATTCTGCTGTGGCCTTAAGTGCCAGGATATCTGGGGATACAGGACCGGATCTGATGGAGTTGGTCAAAACTTGCTATCAAGGCCACCAAACACCTTTTCCACATGGCAGTAGATGTGAATGACACATCTTCTAGGGTTATGATACATGCTATTTCCTTGTATAGATTTGCCTGGCTATGGACCACTAATCTGTCCCAGGATACCCAGACAAAAGCCATGGACTTTCCATATGAGAATAACTCCCTCTTTGGTAACAAGACAGAAGCTTACACGAAGAAGGTAAATGAGTACAAGACCACCTTCAAAAGTAATGTCCTGAAAGAAAAAGGCTTCCACTTCCTACAGACATCGGGGAAGGGGAGGTAGAGGTAGGGGATACTTTCCCTGTCCTTTCTACCCCATGCCTATGCCCTATGACTACTCTCAAATGAATGATTTCTTTAGGGGAAGAGGCAGAAGACCTTTCAAATGGTCTGATCCATCCCCATCCCCCAAGGCCCAGTCCAAGCAGAACCCCTGATGGTCCTGCCCAGGTTGAGATCCATTGGCAGTGGGAGGAAGGTTGATTAATTTCTTTCAGGAATGGAAAATCATCACCAAAGAAAAGTGGGTACCGGAAATGCTGAGTCAAGTGGTGAGCCAAGGCCTCTTTCTGCAGTGCCACAAATTTCCCAGATTGCGCAACCATAGAATCTTCAAGCCTCACACTCCAACAGAAAAGGATACTATTGGAGCTGGAAGTCAAAAAGTTACTGCAGGCAAATGCAGTGGAGAAGGTTTCTCCCAAGCAATGGGGAAAGGTCTTTACTCAAGATACTTCCTCACTCAAAAGAAAATGGGGAGTGATGACCCATATTGGAGCTCAGGTTTCTTTTTTTTTTCAATTAAAACTTTATTGATGCTTTTACAATTATACAAGAGACAGAAACATGGATAAATGGGCAACTAAAATGGTGCAGGGTCTGCACCGGAAGTCATATGAAGAGAGACTTAAGGAGCTTAATATGTATAGCCTCGAGGAAAGGAGGGAGAGGGGGGGACATGATAGAAACTTTTAAGTACCTCAAGGGAATCAACAAAGTCCAAGAGGTATCTTTCAAAAGAATTGTGCAAGAACAAGAGGCACAATTTGTTGAAGATAGAGGCGGCTCAGAGTAATTTAAGGAAGTATTTTTCTGAAGAGAGTTGTGGATGCATGGACAGCCTTCCGGAGGAAGGTGGTGGAGTCAAAATCAGTGGGGAATTCAAGCATGCATGGGATAGTCATAAGGCAATTCTGGGGGGTGGGGGTAGGAAGAAGTAGGCTGCTGGCTAACTAGGATCTGCAGCTTATCCAGTAGGTAGGGAAATGGGCAGACTGGGTGGGCCAAGCGGTCCTTATCTGCCGTCAAATTCTATGTTTCTATGCTTCTATGTTAAAAGGTGAATACTACAATGCCAAGATATGTGTTCTGCCTCCCCCCTCCACCTTCTCTCCCCGTCTCCCTCCATACCACAGTACCATAATAAAGCACCCAGAACCTGTATCTGTACCTTTAACTATGACTATCTCCAAATAACAAGTAGAGTGTGTAAGGGATCCCAAACACTTTTATATTTCTGTTGCCTATTGTACAGGCCAGCTATGGCCTTTTCAGTTCTAAGATTGGCAAGTATTTTGTTGAGCCATTCCAGGTATGATGGGCATTCCGTATCCTTCCAGTGTTTGAGGACCACCTTCTTAACAGACATGGCTATCATTAAAAACAGGGGCCAACTCACCTAGTAGACAAATTACGGTAGTGAAACATTCTTGAAGACCCAGCAACGGATCTAGCTTGGCCTTAATTGTGTTCCACAAGGACATTATCTTGGGGCAACTCCAAAATATATGGAGAAGTGCCCCCTCTTCTTGGGAACATCTAATACATGAACCAGAACTCAAGAGACCCCAACTGGCAAGCTTTTTGGGGGGAATAGTATAGGTTGTGCAAGATGTGGAACTGCATGGGCCGCAGCCTGTCCTGTGACACAAACCTATGACAGTTTCCCCATAATGTCAGCCAATCCATGGAGAGTTGGGGGAAAAAGGAAGACCAGTAATTTGTGGGACCATAACACTCCCCAAAGTGCCACTGAAAAAGAACCTGGTATACCTTCGAAACTATCTTAGGGGGGTATATCTAGGGGGTAAGCACAGGTAAGAAGGAAAATACAGGTGGAGGAGGGGGAGCCTTACCTAGTACTTTAACTATGAAATCTTTAAGTTGGATAACCTTAAAATAACTGGACAGGGGGATATTAAATTTAGAAATAATCTTGGTTGTGGTCAGCCATTTCCCATCCTCCCCAATAAAAGTGGATATGAACCCTTCTCCCAACTGTGGTAACCATTTGGAAGATATTATATTTTTGTCTGTGAGAAATGGAGAGTTCCATATAGATTGAGAGAGATCTAGTTGGGGTTTAAACAGGAAAAAAAAGAACAAAATTGAGCGTGGACCCTTAAAGATAGTGCTATGACTGGACATTTCCGAATGTCCCGTAATGAAGACAGTTTAGCATGTAACAAGTTAGTAGGGTCTATTCCTGTAGCTTGGATGGTGTCTAACTCGATTTTTAACCATGCCAGCATTAGACTATGGGGGCCTGGTGTTAACCATTTAAGATATTGGAGGCAGTATAGCGCAGTGCTCTAAGGCTCTGAGCTGCAAATCTGGTGACATCCAGCAGACCAGACTTGGGTTTGAATCCCACAGCTTCCATTTGCATACTGTGTGACCCTGAGCAAGTCACTTAACCTCCTTGTGCTCCCTGGTTGCTCCTGTCAAAAAGCTTTCAGCTTAGTGTGCTATACCTGGTTAAACAACTAAATAAATAAATAATAAATTTCGACAAATGGCTAGCCCAGTAGTATAAACTAAGATGTGGGATACGAAGGCCCCCCTGAAGTTTCAGAGTGGCAAGTTTATGATACACCAAACGAGGATGTTTATTAGACCAGATAAATTTGGTAAATAGTCTATGAACTTTCTGAAACCAAGCTACAGGAATAAAGGAATTAAGGAGTGATGGGGGTAAAAAAGTCGAGGAAACACATTCATTTTGATTAAACTAATCCATCCCCATAGGGAGACAGGGAGCTTGGTCCATCTAGTAAGATCCTGGGTAACAGTCTGAAACAAGGCATCTAGATTTTTTTTAAACCACATGGAAGGACTACAGGTGAGTATTATGCCAAGATATTTAAGAGATAACGATGACCAAGATAAACCCAGGGGGATTATGGTTTGTTTGAATAACTTATGGTTAAGAGGGAAGACAGTAGATTTATTTAGATTTGGCTTGAAGTTTGAAAAGCTATTAAACTTAGTTATTGTAGCTATCATGGAAGGGATGGATGTTTCAGGATGGAACAACTGAAGGAGAATGTCATCCGCATAGGCAGAGACTTTAACCATGGTACCTCATATCTGTATCCCATGGATTTCTGGGTTCATTAGAAGGTTGCAGATGAGTGGTTCTAAGTAAATGTTGAATAGTAAAGGGGAAAGAGGACAACCTTGCCTTGTACCAGAATACAAGAAAAAGGGATCAGAGAATGCCCCATTCCCTGAGATTCTGGCAGAAGGGGACTGGTACAGAACTTGGATTTACTGTACAAATGTAGGGGGAAAACCAAAAGCGTGTAAAGTGCGGAATAAACTAATTCCAGTTCACAGGATCAAAAGCCTTTTCAGCGTCCAGGGATACTAGGACAGCCAGGTATGAGGCATCCCTGGAATCTGAGAAAACATGCAAAATAATTTGTAAATGGTCTGACGATGATCTGCCCTTCATAAACCCAACCTGTGATAAACCAATTAGGTCCAGAAGAACAGTTGTAAGCCTGTCTGCCAGAATCTTCGTGAGAATTTTGATATCCTAATTTAAAAGGGATGTGGGCCTATAACTCTGTACTAATTCTAGGTCTTTATCCGATTTAGGGAGAAGACAATTAAAGCCTCAAATAGGGTAGGGTTAGTTTTAGCCCTGGATAATATGTGCTGAAATAAGCGGGAAAGGGCTGGAGTTAGTAGATCTTGAAATGTTTTATAAAAAGGGAGGAAAAACCATTCGGGCCCTGTACTTTGTCGGAGTGAAGAGCTCTTATAACTCCGATAATTTCAGCTATAGAGATAGGGGAAGAAAAAAATGTTTTGTGGGCCTCTGACAGGGAGGGAAGGTGAGACTCTTGAAGATAGGCATCCAGAGTCTCTGTGGAAGGGAGATTTTCCATATTACTATATAGCTGTTGATAGTAATGTGCAAATTCCTGCACAGTATCAGAGGGGAAAGACCTCAAGGAACCGTCTATATGAGACCTAACGGGTGGAATAAATCTTGCAGATTCCTGTTGCTTAATCCTTAAAGCCAACAGGCACCCAGCCTTCTATCCCTGCTCCATGTAGACAGCTTTAGTACGGATAATTGCGAGTTCCGCTTTATCCCTCAATAGATCTAGATACCTATCCTTAATGGAGGTTAACTTCTGTCGAGTCTCAGCTGATGTTTGAGGGGATAAGTTGGCTTCCATCATCCTAATTTGTGATAGCAGGGAAAGAAGATCTGCTTCTCGAGCTTTTTTCTGATTGACAGCTAGACTGATCAGTATTCCCCTCATGTATGCTTTAAAGGTGCCCCAGGTAATATCTGGTGTAGTAGCCTCTGCAGTATTTAAGGTAAAAAATAGGTCTATCTGATCTTTGATCTGCTCTAGAAGACATGGGTCTTTAAGTAACTGGTCATTTAATTTCCAGCAAGTGGCTTTCTTAGGAAGGGAAAGTAGAGCTAAGTGACACACAACAAGAGAATGATCCGAGGAGGAGCCAGGCTGAATTGTGGCTGAGATCACCCCTGAAAGAAGAGAGTGGGATATCAGTAAATAATCTGTTGAGGAGCGTGACCCATGCACAGGGGAGGTAAAAGTGTACTCCTTACAGTTAGGGTATAATACCCTCCAGACATCACACAGGCCACCCTGATCCATTAAATCTCGGAATGCACGTTGGGCAGGTGAAAGTCCCTTGAGTGAGGGTCCCAACCTTTCTAGGGAAGGATTGAATGTCAAATTAAAATCCCCACCCAATACAATCTGGACAGAAAACATAGGCAGGGGCAGGGTGAGCAATGTAGTGAAAAAGCCAGGATCATCAGTGTTAGGGCCGTATATGCTACCAAGTAAAAGTGGAGTGGAATAGATAGTTCCGTGAACCATAATGTATCGACCCCCAGGATCCCTGATAACCTGTGAGGGAGTAAAGCGGAAAGTTTTATTAATAATTGACATGACCCCGCAACTATTGGTTGACCCTTGGGCTGCAAAAACTTGCCTGATCTGTTGTTTCCTAAGCTGTAAAGCCTCTGCTTCTAATAAGTGAGTTTCCTGTAGAAAAGTGATTTGAGATCGCAAAAGATTCAAATGCTTAAGTATTTGGTACTGCTTAGGTTTCCTTCTGATCCCTTTCACATTTCACATAGCAAAACAAATGTCATTAGCCATCCTAAAGTGTGTTAACCATGCAAGGACAATGCATATGAGTGCTATTGACTTGACATAAAAGTGACCAGCTCTTGATACTGTGGCATATCCCTCTCTCGCCCCCTCCTCACCCCAAACAATAATTAACAAACAACTCCCACACACAACCCCCAATCTCCCCCCTCTCAGATCACCCCTATATTTCCTATCCAGCAATACGTTTTACAGCTCCCCATGTCTCCACTACTCCACTCCGACCCCCCTCACTCTAGAGTAATTCCCAGTGGTAATAAACTCCCAGGTTAAACAATTTAAGAAAACATTAATTATGCACACTACAAACAGGCCCTCCTTCCCTTGAAGCCCCAAGTGGCACAAAATAATGCAACACATTGAAGCAGTTTGTACACTGTCACTAGGGAATCCTTATGTACTACTCCCCTCTAGTGGTTAAAAATGAGAACTGCATGGAATCATTATCTTAGATTCCAAAAGGAGAGGGCAATAGAATACAGAAAGCCCATTAATATGTTTTGTAACCAGTCTAGATGATATTGCTGGAGAAAAAACAAAACTGTACAGCTTTTCAAGTAAACAACAGCATAAAGCGGTAAAATACAAAAAACGAAATCCAAACGAGTTGCCAAAACCAAAAACAACCCCCCACTTAAGGATACCCACGTGTTCCATAATGGCTTGTCATATAATAAAGGAAAGAGAAAACATAATTCCGAAAGACTTAGAGGATAGCAAACCCATGAGTCCATAATGCCAGCTGCAACCAGCAACAAGATGCACCCTCGGGCTGCCTGCTACAGCCATCCTGATGCGGAGATCAAATACAGGAACCTCAGCTCCCACTGGGATCTACAACGGCCTGTAAACCTTCAAGTGTCCTGAAACAAATCCGGGAGAGCCAGCTTAAGACCTACGCTAGCCACCCCCACATCTTCGTATGCTAGCCATGATCCAGAAACCAAAACCTGCAACTTAGCAGGGTAGAACATTTTAAATCTGAGGCCCACAGCAATGATCTTGGAAACCAAAGGGTGGAAGGCCTGTCTGCATTGCCAAATCATGAGGGGTAAGTCCTGGGTCACTCAAAATTTCTTCCCCTCCCACTGCAGGTCCTGGATGTCATGGATCTTAACCAGAAAGTGCTGCCTTTCCAAGTAGTTCATAAATCTGAAAATCAGTGGCCGAGGGGGTGATCTGGAGGGGGGATAGGTCACAAGGCTGTGTGTGCCCTCTCGATAGTGTATTTTGGCTGAAATGGAGAAGGGCCTGCCACCTTTTCCACTAATTTTTGCATGAATAAAACTGCATCATGGCCCTCTTCCAGCTCTGGAAGCCCGATAACTAAGGCGTTGTTTCAGCGACTGCTCCCTTCGAGGTCCTCAATCTTCTGCTCCATTCTGGTGAATTTCTGTCGCAACGCAACCATATCCAACTCGGATCTGTCAGCCCTCTTCTCCAGGGACACCACTCTGGCCTCGTTGTCTGTCACTTTCCTCGCCACATCTTCCATGGCCACTGACAGGGATGTAATCTCAGTAGCCTTACTGCAGAGCTCGTCCTGGAATGGACAAAATTTGGTGAGGAAATTGGCGAGTGTAAGCAGTTCTTGATCTGTTTTGGCTACTGGCTGGGTAACTACAGATGAGGCACTATGAGCTAGCTGTTTTTTTGGGGCCTTCTCCGGGGTTATCGGGGAGGGGTATGGTGTGGCGTCGTCTTCTTCATTTCGATCTCCATGCTCTCCAAAAACCGTCCGGCGACGAGGTTTACTGTTACAGTAGGATATTCTGGAGATAGCTGAACGCAAATGAATAAAACAAGTGAGTTTTTAAATAAAATTAGTAGAGTGAGGGTTGGAGCTCAGGAGGAAGCGTCCTCTTAAGTAAGCTGCATCACATGGTCTCTGGAGCTCAGATTTCTGAACAAGCACTTAAGGAAACCCAAGTTTAAGATGATCACCTTAACCATAGTAATCCCCTCCCTACAGCAAGGGGACTAGATGGCTTCTCTGGACCTGAAGTATGTTTATTTCCAGATCCCAATCAGGCCCAATCCCAGAGAGTTCCCAAGGTTCAGACTACTGTCTGGTCATTACCAGTTCACAGTCCTTCCCTTCAGTCTCTCCTCTGTTCCCAGAGTCTTCACAAAGTGCCTGGCAGTGGTGGTGGCACACCTTCTCAGACAGGGCATGATGGTCATTCCCTACTTGGATGACTGGCTAGTTATAGGGGAGTCACACCAGCAGGCCAAGGGCTCCCTGCAGTTGATTCAGAGCACCCTAGGGTCACTGGAATTCCTAATAAAAGTACAAAAATCCCAAACAGAACCGATGCAGCTGTTGGAGTTCCTAGGAGCAGAATTGGATACCCTCCAAGGCAGGGCACTCCTTCCACCGAAATGGGTAGAAAATCTCCTAATCTTAGCAGCTTCCTTTGTCCTGGGTTAGCCCAGGTCAGCAGAAGTTTTCCTATGGTTATTGTGTCATATGGCTTTCACTACAAGCTTGGTTCCAGGTGCCAGATTCCAAATGAGGGACATCCAGTACCATCTGAAAAGATCTCAGAAAAGGCAACCAGTCTCAAAGCTGGTTCTGGTCACAAAGACACTGTTACAAGCTTTTGATTGGTGGATGGAAAGGGACAACCTCAGGGAGGGAGTTCCATTCCAACAACAACCCTCCACTGTGGTCCTCACAATGGAAGCCTCTTTGCTAGGCTGGGGAGCACACTTAGGTAACCAGACAGTAAGTAGAAGTCTGGTCTCCTTACGAATCCAGGCAGCATATCAGCCTACTGGAGCTAAGAGCAGTCTATCTCACCCTGCACTCCTTCACCCCTCAGGTCCAGGGTCAGTCAGTCCAAATCAGGACAGACAACACTACCATCGTATAGTACAGCAGCAAACAGGGAGGCACCAGATCTTCAAGACTGCACAGAAATTATGAAAATTTGGAATATGGCTTATTCCATGGATGTGCAATTGTCAACAATCCATCTCCTGGGAAAGGACAATCTCCTGGCAGACTCTATTAGCAGAATCAACCAAGGGCACCATGAGTGGGCCCTAAACAGACAGGTACTGGCCACAGTTTTCAAGAAGTGGGGTACACCATAAAGAGACATTTTCACTTCTGAAGAAAATCACTAGCTTCCCCTGTTTTGCTGCAGGCCTCCAGCAGTGGGTTCAGTGCCCATGGATGCACTGACCCTGGATTGGTCAAGGAAGTTCCTATATGCCTTCCCTCCATTCCCACTACTGCTACAAGTTCTTCTAAAATTGAGGAGCCAGCCTGAACCATGATACTGGTGGCTCTGGAGTGGACCAGATAGCCTTGATACTCCCTGCTCCTGACCCTTTCCATCAGACCAACCCAACCATCTGCCTCAGACACACAGTTTGCTAACCATGTCCCAAGGCAGAATAACTTTTCTGAACCTCAAGGCACTATGCCTCAAAGTGTGGCTCTTGAAGACTTAGAGTTCTGCAATTTTTGGTTTTTGGAGGGCGTTCTTGAAGTTCTTAGGGTTTCTAGGAAGCCTGCTACCAGGAAGACTTATGCCTCTAAGTGGAAAAGGTTTTCCCTATGGTGTGCTCTTAGGCCGCACAATCCCTTACTGGCAGATCTGCCCATACTCCTGGACTACTTGGTTCATCTTCAGTCTCTTGGTCTCAGGCGCTCAACCCTCAAGGTCCACCTGGTGGCTATCTCAGCATTTATTTCTGCATGGAAAGAGAAAATGGTGGCTTCACACCTCATTTTCAAGAGGATTTTTATGGGTCTTCTACACCTGTGTCCACCTGTTAAGGATTTGGTTCCCCTATAGGATCTGAATGTGTGCATAGCCAAGCTCATGGAGTCCCCTTTTCAGCCTATGGCTTCAGTAGATTTGAAATATGCCACTTGGAAGACAGTCTTCCCTGTCACCATCACCTCTGCCAAAAAGGTATGCAAGCTGCAAGCTCTGTGCATTGACCCTAATGGCTCTACCATGCTGGCACAACAAAAAAGATTGCAACTGGCATTACATCGATGGGCTCCATGTTGACCACAAGTTGCAGTTAGCATGGAGCTGCACAGTTTGGAGCTAACTTTTACATGGGGGGGCTTTGCCCCCTGAACTCCCCGCACCTCCAGAAATTAAAGATTCTAACTCCAGGTCAGAGTTAGTTTGCGGATGGGGTGCAGGTCGGGGGAAGTGGTTGCCTCTTCCAGCTGCACTTCTATGGCGGCATGGCACTGTTGTCGATATCGACGCATGTCACCATAGAAATATCGCTGTTAGGGTGGCATACCAACCCTAATTACATCAGCTTCCACAGGGACAAGGTAGTCCTTAGGACTAATATAAATTCTCTTCCTAAAGTAGTGTCCAAGTTCCATCTGAACCAGTCCATCACTCTCCCAGTGTTCTTCACTGAAGGATCCAGTCCTGGTGAACAGATGCTGCATAATCTGGATGTTAAGAGATCCCTTGAGCACTATTTGTGTCATACTGAGGACTTCAGATCCTCCCACTCACAACTGTTCATCTATGGTGAGTTGGGTAAGGGTAGGCCAGCCTCCAAGAGAACTATCACTCATTGGTTAGTCTCTTGTATACAGTTCTGCTACAGTATGGCTGGCAAGCAACTGCCGCAAGGTCTTAGGGTACATTCCACTCATGGCACTGGTGGCTCAGTGGCAGATGCAAGGGATGTTCCCATGCTGGAAATCTGTAAAGCAGCTACCTGGAAAACTGTGCGTATCTTTACAAAATACTACTGCTTGGACATACAGTCCAGAACAGATGCCAGATTTGGCACTGCTGTCTTGCAGAACCTTTTCCGTAAGTAGGTTCTATACCCAACCTCTCAAGGTACTTCTTTGCAGTCTGCATATGTAAGCATAATGAAGGATTCCCAGGGCTTGAAGAAAAAATTACTTACCATAGTAATATTGTTTCTTCCAGTGGATCCCTCATTATGCTTACACCTCCTGCCCTATCTCCTCTTCCAGAACCTGGAAAACGATCTTCAAGAATCAGTGTTTCCTTTGCCATTAAAGTTATTGATTGAGCATTTCTTGTTGGTTTTCCACAGTCAGTTGGCTTTGGTTTTTTTTCTCTGATCTGTCATAGACTAGGCGAGGAGAGCGGTCTATTTTATTTCATGTTAGTTTGATTTGATTTTTTTTTCTCTAGTATAGGTTAGGTCATCTTGTTCATACATTTTCTTTCTATGCCTCCGAAATAGATCTGCCATCAAGCTACGCAGCACAAAGCCTCCTCAAGCCTGACTCTGTCCATGTGGCTAATTTAAACATGTAAATTTGTCTTCCATGTGCTCCAGGGCAGCTCAAGCCGTCAGACTGACTGCATACGTAAGCATAATGAGAGATCCCCTGGAAAAAAAACAATATTACTATGGTAAGTAATTTTTTCTTTCAGTTGTACCAAAATTGGTCTGATAACTTCTCAAGGACCATGCAGAATTGTATCGAGTTGTAGATTTCTGTCTTTAAAGTTGAGCGAGTTATAAGCCTTCAAACTTTCATCAAGTTTTAAAATTACATTTCACAATAAGTAAACTGCAGAATTTTAAGCCCCTATAACTTTCAGACTAGAGAACTGAATATCACCAATGTTTTTAGGTACCTTGACCCTAAATATTAGGCTTTGAGGCCACCTCCATGGCTCAGCAGCAGAGTATCGCCCTGCCATGCTGTTGACGCAGTATCAGAAGGGAGCCCAGAAAGTCATGTCAGGAGGCAGGCCATGGCCGAGACAACTGCTGCTTATCAATGCATCTCACTTGGGGAAAGTTGGCGGTGAGTTCCACCAAGACAGCGACCCCTGCCACTGAGCCAGGGAGCTTGCTTCTTGCTGCAGGGAAAGCTGGGACTATGCGAGGCTGACAGAGGCACCACTCCCACCAGAGGAGGTGGGAGAGAAAATATGGGAGAAAAAAACGGTAGTCAACTGAATAATGGCTAGCTTCAGCCTGATCAAGGTATATCCCTGTAAACAGGGTATACCTCTGAGACATGAGCTGTCGATATATATATTTATATAATTTGTCCAAGTTATAAGCAGACAAAGATTTCAAAATAACATCAATAGTTAAAGCTGAATTTCATTTTTCATGAAATTTTGGAATGCATGTGCATACATGTTTCCCAGTCATAGACTTGAGTTGCCATTGTACAGGAAGGTAAAGGCTTGGTAAAGAGGCCATAAGGTAGTAATTCTAGAAGGCTCCATAGTAAACATATAGCAGTGCCAATTGTCAGATCACTATCTTGAGTGACAAACCATGAAGAACAGTCATGGACAGCACCGTGCGTCAGCCTATATTCTTCAATATGCCAGCTAACCACTAGAGCTCAGTGTCTTAATGATTTGCGGTGGCACATGCATATGCAGCAGGATCGCTGGAGCAGCTGCACAGGGGATGGAGCTGGATATCATTGTCCACTTAGGGACAAATGTCCTGGCTGAGAAAGGGATCAGAGCTGTGCAGGAAGAGTTTGTGGAATTGGGGAGGGGCCTTAGACAAGTAGCATGCACAGTAACCTTCTTGGAGGTGCTGCCTGTCTATGGCATGGATGAGGCTAGGGTGCTCCACACCATGGGATTCAATCAGTGGTTGAAAAACTGGTGCAGACTTAAGGGATTTGGCTTCATTTGGGGACTGGGGGTCCACCTGGAGTGATGCATGCCTCTACTGGCGTGATGGTCTGCATCTGTCTAGGAGGGGAACCAGGATCCTAGGTGATAGGTTAAAATGCTTCATTGGCAAGCATTTAAACTAGTCAAGGGGGGAGGCACTGGAAAGGAGCAGGGACATCTTAGCCCATCCCCAAAAAATCATGGTAGCAAGTGAGGTAAACACCAAGATAGAGATGTTAATAGGGAGTAGGGCAGGGGTAAATGGAAAAAAATGACAAAGGCAATAAAGACAGGGAGGGGGTTAAAAAGGGATAAGGCCATCAAGAAATGGAGGGTAATGAGTACCAATGCCCGTTGTCTGGGCAACAAGCTCCCTGAACTTGTGGCCTTGATGGTAGAGGGATGCCTGGATATCATAGCAGTCACAGAAACATGGTACACAGAGAACCATGACTGGGATGTTAACATACCAGGGTACACAACCTACAGGAGAGACAGGGAGGGTAGAAGATGGGGAGGAGTAGCTCTCTATGTAAGGGAAGGGATAAAAGCAATGGAACAAAAAAGTAAACAGGGAGGAGAGGAGGCACTGTGGGTCACCTCAGAGACTGGAAATGGCACCACAATCCACACATGGGTTGTATACAGACCCCCATGTCAGGGAGAGGGACTGGAGAAGGATATGATAGAAGGCTTCCTTAGGATGGCAGAAAAAGGGGAGATACTGTTGATGGGGGACTTGAATATGCCAGATGTTAACTGGAGCAACTTTGCTGCAGCCACGTCAAAGAGTGGGGACATTCTCGATGCCCTACAGGTGGCATGCTTCTGACAGGTAGTTTTGAAACCCACTCATGAGGGAGCAATCTTAGACCTCATACTCTCAAATGGGGACAGCGAGAGAATCTCAGATCTAGAAGTGGGTAGCTATCTGGGAACAAGTGACCATCAAACAGTGTGGTTCACGATAAACTCAGCTACAGAGTGGCTGACTTTGGCAAGATGGGAGAGTGCCTCAGAAAAGCATTGGTAAACAGGCTAGAAGGAGGGGTGGAGCAACAATGGGGATACATCAGAACTGCCATCACAGAGGCAACAAGCCTTTGTGTGAAGCAAATAAACAAATCAAAATGAAAGAAAAAGCCACTATGGTTCGCAAAAGAGGTGGTGGGGAAGGTTAGGGAGAACAAGATAGCTTTTAGGAAGTATAAGGAAACACAGAAGGAGCAGGACAGGGAACTGTACCAGTTAAGGCAGAAGGAAGCATGGAGGGAAGTCAGAATAGCAAAGGCCGGGATCACGTGATGAGCTTGGTCGGATAAGACGTCCCTCGCGCTGCTCCTCGGCCCTTCAACTGATTAATAACCCCTTATAGCATCACAAGGCGAAATTAACAATCCTTAAAGAGCTCTCTCGGCTCAGCGAAGCACCCGGACGTGGTTCTGATGAGTGGCGACCTGCGATTTGGTGTTTTGTTCACGATCTGCGGTAAGCAGCTGGCGGTAAAGTTAGACTGCGACTTTAAAGTAAAATGGATCCCGAGATCAGCGAGTCTCTGGCTGGAAGGGCCCCAGCCTCTAAACGTCCTAAATCACAATCCCCAACCCCAGGAGAACAGGAGCAAGTGGCAAATACAGAAGGGAGAACCAGCTCGAATGGAGGAGACATCCTGGAAATTAAGCAGCTCTTAAAGGGGCTGGTTGTGGATTTTGCAGAAGTGAAACCAGCGCTACATTTGTTAACCCAGAGGATGGGCGATGCTGAAACCCGACTTGCATCTCAAGAGAGGAAACTCTCCACAGTGGAGCAAGAGTTGGTAGTGGTTAAATGGCAAATTAAAAAGTTGGAGGAGAGAATTGATGACCAAGAGTCGAGAAGCAGGAGGAACAACCTAATTCTGGCAGGGCTGCCAGAGAGAGCCGAAGGTTTAGATTGCATTTCCTACATTCAAGAAATGTTGCTTAAACTGTTTGGCCCCACACCATATGGAGATGCCTATAATCTGGAAAGGGCACATAGAGCGTTAAGAGAAATTACCCCAACGGGAACAAGACCGAGGGTAATTATCATGCGTTTTCTTAATTATAAGGAAAAGATGCACATTCTATCTGCAGCGAGACAGAAGAAACCAATGCAATGGAATGGGGCCACCTTGTGGTTATTTCAAGATCTAACACCCTCTGTAAGAGGAAAGCAGAAAGAATATCTGGAAATTAAAAAAAAGTTATACTTAGCTGGAATCAAGTTTCGTCTTCTGTACCCTGCCATTGGTAGTGCTGACTTCAATCAGGGGAAAAGCGCTTTCTCACTGCAAAGGAGGCGCTGGAAGGGCTTCGTATGGAACTCCCCGAGCTATTCAGAGCACCGAGCTGAGAAGAATCAGAGACTAAGGGAAGCTACAATACGGACTAACTTGGACTCTTGGGGACTTGTCCAGGGTGGTGTATTTGTTTAATTTTAGTTTTCAGCTCTATACGCAGACTTACAGGTTATGGGAAGGCTTGGGAACCTGATTAAGACGAGGGAGGGGGCCATTATTTTTGGAATATTGCTGTGTGAGAAATGATGTGAAACAGGAATTTTAAGGTGGGCACATAAAAAGAAGGGATAAAATAATATTTCTTTAACAATAGCAGCATTGGGAGAAATGATATTCTGGGGAATTTGAAACGAGAATAAAGGGTTACAGGCTTCCCGTTGGAACATTCTATGATAGGCTCACTGGTACCCCCTCTTCATCTGGCGTTTTGGCTGGGCCCTCTGGGTTCAACTATCCTCACTTCTCGAGACCAGACCAGAAATGGACTTGAGTACATCTTGATGGCGAAGAAGGCCACTGAAGGACTCGGGAAAAGTTTGGGGGAGGGGAACTAGGGTTCTCGAGACAAGGGGCTGGATATAAGGAGGAAACTGCTAATGGGGGGGTGTTGAAGGGGAGAGGGAGTTAAACGTTATTGTTACCCTGGAAAATTGGGAACCTGGAATAGCAACACTTGGGGTGTGCAAGGCTGCAGCATGTAAAATATTTTTGTTGGGTTTAATGAACCAGAAGGCAGGGCTAGTAGAAATTGGGTTTGGGGTATTATATGGGACTACTCAAGGGTGACAAAGAGGAATCCCATCCAGGCAAGAGTAGGGCCCTCTCTAAAGCTTTGGCAGACTGTAGAAGGGTAGGGGAGCAGTAGAACAGGGAGCTCATCGATGATCCGACGTATAGGAGGAGGGCGATCTAGGGATCGGGGGAAGGGGATAAGGGGGGAGGGGTAGGGATACGGGAAGAGAGAGAGTTCCCTTGGTAGCGAGCAAAACAGGCAGATCTAAACCAAATTTTAGAGGTTAAATACCCCAGAGCAAATGTTTGGCTAGGTTTATGGCAAATGTTAAAATAATATCGTGGAATGTTAAAGGACTCGGGGTAGACGTAAAAGAATAGTAATACTGAGACAATTGGATCAAATGGGTGCCCAAATCGTCGCCCTGCAGGAAACACATCTACTGACTGAAGAATTGAATAGTTTGAGGTGACTTTGGGTGGTGCAAGTCTTTGCACAGGAAAGGAAATGGCTTCGGGAGGGGTGGCGATCTTAATTAGAAAGATGTATCCCTTTACTGTAGAATAGATATCTGCAAGAGAGGATGGCAGAGGCATATATATCTTGGGTCTCATACACGGGAGGGCCATCTCGATGGCTTCTGTATATGGACCAACCCCCTCTAACCCAGAATTTTTTGCCTCTATAGAGAGGGACATAGCTGGTTACCTGGGACACTCTCTTATCCTAGCAGGAGACTGGAATATAACCGCGGACAATGAAGAGGACAGGTCTCCAGCTACAAATAGACCCCTAACAAAAGCCCAGGTGGCCCTGAATAAGTTGCTAGAGGCCACTGCTTTGGTGGATCCGATATGGTCCCATGCCACAGGAAATAATATGATGACTTTTTACTCAGCAGTTCACAGGACTTACTCTCGGATAGATTTCTTTTTAGTTAATAGGGAGGTGCTTTTGGGAGTAAAGGGAGTGTCTGTGGAGGGTAGAACCTTTTCTGATCACTCCCCAATTGTTCTATCATGGGAATTGACATCAGGTCCCCCTAGGCCCTTCCCATGGAGGCTGAGTGATGCTCTCCTGTCAGATGTTGCAGCTAAAGATAGTTTAGAAAGTGCTTTAATAGAAATCATACATCAGCAATTACTTACACTGTCTGACAAGAAGCTGGCTTGGCCAACTTGTAAAGTACTATTCGCGGGTAGGGCCCAGGACTTGACAGCTCGAAACAACAGACTCAGAAGGGCAAAAGAGGAATTTATTATGGGGGCTATTAGCTCTTTGGCTCCATTGGAGGGATCATCAGAGGAAATTGACAGGGAACTCAAAAGTCTAAGACGGGAACTAGAAAATATTGTCTATGGTAAGGCAGACTTTTGGTTAGCTAAAATCAATGCTAAATACCTCCTAAAGAGTGATGTTCCAGGCCGCTTGTTGGCAGCCAGAGTCAGGGAGTGGGAGGCTAGTAGAACGATAACAGCAATTAATCTGGGAGGGAAATATATAATAGATCCTCAAGAACTTGCAGATACTTTTGCAATGTACATCAAGGACCTATACCAGCTTGAAAATAATGTGGGGGAAGAGGAAATTAATGCTTTTCTAGAGGGAATATCCTTGCTGGTATTGGAAGCTGCACAAGTCGCAGAGTTGGAGGCACCTATTGGGGCAACAGAAATCCTGGAGGTTGTTAAAACTCTACCGGCGGGCAGAATGCCAGGGCCAGATGGCCTTACAGCTAAGTTCTACCAAACGTATATCCATATTCTTCTACCTCTTCTCCAAGAATTCTATAACAAGGTAATGTAAGAGGGTGTTTTTCATCCCCTCCTCTACCAGGCATATATCACATTAATTCCGAAACCAAACAAACCCAAGAACGTATTGTCTAGTTACAGGCCGATTGCATTAATGAACCAGGACATTAAGATCCTTACAAAAGTTTTAGCTAACAGAATATGGCGGAACACTGTGGGGGTGATTAATAAGGAGAAAGTAGGCTTTATGCCGGGGAAGGGAGCACATGATGCCCTGAGAAAGCTACACCACATCTTGCATTATGCATCAGATTGTCAAGTACCCCTAGCTTTGATATCTTTAGATGCAGAAAAGGCCTTCGATAGGGTCTCCCATGCATTTTTGTTTGTCACAATGGAGAGGATGGGATTTCCTCAAGGCCTTCTTAGGGGAATAAAAAATTTGTATGCTGGCCCCTCTGCCAGAGTCTTGTGCAATGGTAATATGTCTCAGGAAATACAACTGAAAAATGGGACCTGGCAAGGGTGCCCCCTCTCCCCAATATTATTCAACATATACCTGGAACCCCTGCTGAGGACAATTAACAACGATAGATATGTTAGGGGAGTGGAGATACTGGGGCTGGAATTAAAACTATCAGTCTTTGCAGATGATGTGCTCCTACACCTGCGGGACCCAGTGGATGGTTTGGAGAGGGTAAGGGAGCTGATAGGGCATTTTGCCAGGGTATCTTGATAGGGCATTTTGCCAGGATATCTAATTATGCACTTAATCTGACTAAAACCCAAATCCTCCCACTGACCCCTTATGTATATAAGGCAGACTTTACTCATCTCCAAATCCAATGGATGCCCGATAAGATTAAATATCTGGGCATCTGGATTACAAGAAACCCCGAGATAGGGGCGGAAGTGAATATGGAAGAGACATTATCAGGCATTAAGGGGGACGTAATAAGAAGGAATAAGCAGCCATTGAATTTTATGGCAAGACTGGCTGATCAAGATGAATTTACCAAGATTGCTATACCCGTATATCTAGCCCCATACTTTATCCCCAAAATGGTTCAACAAGGTTAAAAGCTAATTTCAGACTTTTATGGAATCTTAAACTGCCCAGGAGAAAATATAAAGTCCTGTGCTTACCCACTTTGTATGGAGGATTAAGTTGCAGACCTCCACTTGTATTATGTGGCGGGCCAGTTGGGTCTCATGACTCGATGGAATAAAGGGAACAGGGGAGGCTTATATCCGGAATAGCTGCAGTTGGAGACCCTAATGATGAAGGAGGCAGGCCTCCCTTGAGGCCCACCTGTATACAGACATAGCTAAGTGTTTCAATTGAGACAGGAAAACCCAGTAGTGAAGGCAGAAGCTTGGTGGTCGATTTTGACACGGGCTCAGAAAAAGAACAAAAGAAGGCTAGAAAGCAGCCCTTACTGGGCAATCTAATTTGCTCATAGGGAATAGGGTGCTCAAAGGAAGTGGGCCAATTGGATTCTAGGCTTGAAGTGGAGGATGTAATCTGGGATTCTAAGGTGGTTCTCCCGCCACAATGCCACGGAATGGCGTATTTTCCCAAACTACAACTCATAAGTATGTTGGAGGGAGAGCTAAGAAGGACAGGGGGTTTTATAGAAGGTTCATTTAGCTGGGAAGAACTGAAGGAGGTTGATCCGAGCTCAAGGACCCTATCACAGGTTTATAAAATCATTCTTAGCTTTGTGGGCCCAAAGGCACCCCCAGCAGTGACTTATTGGGATAGATCGTTAGCCCTGGTAACCATTGATTGGGCCAGTGTGTGGAACAATACTAGGTATATTGTGATTCCCAAGTATAAAAGCTTACACTTTTGTATTGTCTCAAATATATACTACACCCCTGTGAAACTATGTAAGAGAGGCCTAAAGCAGACAGACCTGTGTTTTAGGTGTGTTACAGAGAGGGGTGATTTGATACACGTATTGTGGAGCTGCAGCAAAATATCACCAGTGTGGGGCGAGATAAGAAGGCGAATGGACCCATTGATGGACTACTCAGAGCTTATAAAACCAGAGATCTGTGTCCTAAGGGACTTGTCGCTAGTAGCTGGAGCCACTGCCAAGTATCACTTATCTCTGATGGCGGGAGTAGTTAAGTCCTATGTAGTCCAGCATTGGAAGGATGGTCAGTTATATGGATATGATCAATGGGTAAAGGACCTTATTGGGACAATAGCTGGAATTAAGAGACATTTATATGCAGAGGGGAGAAAAGAGGTATATACTAAAAGGTGGGCAGCTTTGGAGGCAATATATTCTCAGCAAGAAGTAGATGGTTCGGCACAGATGTGTCTGCTGGGCAGCGATTAGCTGGAGTAAGTTGGGTGATTTGATTGAAGAGTATTTGAATTCTTAGATAAGTTTAGTAGGGTTATTAGAGGACGAAGTGTGACATGGTTGGACTTAGAAGATAATACAGCTAAGGGTCTGCCATACCTACTGATGAACTAGGGACTCTCTCTCTCTCTCCCCCCTGGGGGATGCAGAGGGAACTCACCCTTACCTGGGCTATTATTAAGTAGATAACGATGAGAAGGAATGTTTATGAGGCCACAGGGAGTTTGAGCAAATATAGCATAGTGAGTAAGGAAATAGGTAGCCTATAGGCCCTAATTTTGACTAGGGAAGAATAGCGACAAAGCGGGATGGGAGGTGGCGATTCCTCTGCTTATGTATATAGTTATATGTATATAGTTTGCACGGTCAGTTTGGGGCTGTGTAGCCCGGTTACCGGGTTATGTGTGTATGGCTGTTTATTGTTTGTAAAATTTAAAATCAATAAAGATTTGTTTTAAAAAAAAAAAGAATAGCAAAGGCCCAAACTGAGGAAAAGATAGCCAACTCAGTTAAGAAGGGGGATAAATCCTTTTATAGGTACATCAGGGAGCGTAGAAAGACAAAGGGACGGATAGTGAGGCTGAATAGAAAGGACGGTCGGTGGGTAGAGAGGGACAGTGAAAAAGCAAGGATACTGAACGAATACTTCTGCTCAGTATTCACAAAAGAGGAGGAGGGGGGGGGAGATGCCTAATTCAGTTAACAGAAGCACTCTGGATAGGGGGGTTGATCCCAGTTCTTTCACAGAAGAAAGGGTTCTGAAAGAACTCCTAAAACTGAAGGTGGACAAAGCAACGGGGCCAGATGGAATTCACCCCAGACTTCTAAAAAAATTAAGGGGAGAGCTAGTGACACCACTGACTACCCTTTTCAACAAATCATGGGAGGATGGTGTGGTACCTGAGGACTGGAGAAAAGCGGATGTGATTCCCTTTCATAAAAGTGGGAGCAAGACAGAGGCAGGAAACTACAGACTTGTCAGTTTGACCTCTGTGGTAAGAAAAGTGATGGAATCACTTCTGAAGGAAAGAATTGTTGAGTACCTAGAGGAAAGTGGGGCACAGGACCCAAGGCAACATGAGTTCACAGCAGAAAGGTCAAGTCAGACAAATCTAATTGTTTTCTTTGACTGGGCGACCAAAGTAGTAGACCAGGGAAGGGCTGTGGACATGGCCTACCTAGACTTTGGCAAGGCATTTGACACAGTCCCACACAAAAGATTAATAATCAAATTAACCAGCCTGGGTAAAACATTGGCTGGACAACAGAACACAGAAGGTAATTGTAAACGGAGTCCAATCTGACAAAAAGGGGTTACCAGTTTGGTACCACGGGGTTCGGTACTGGGTCCAGTTCTTTTTAATGTCTTTATAAGTAACATTACAGAGGGACTGGAAGGCAAATTATGCATCTTTGCAGATGATACAAAGATCTGCAACAGGGTTGATACACAAGAAGGCGTGGAAGGGATGAGAAGGGACTTGACAAGGTTGGAGGAGTGGTCAGAAGTATGGCAGCTTGGATTCAGTGCAAAGAAGTGCAAAATAATGCACCTGGGAAACAAAAACCCAGGGGAAGATTACACAATGGGGGCCGGAGTAGTAACAACAACAAAAATGGAAAGAACCTGGGGTAATCATATCAGATTACCTTAAGGTTAGCAAGCAATGTGAGAAGGCAGTAGGGAGGGCTGGGGGATACTGGGATGAACAGGAAAGGCATCACCAGCAGAAAACAAGAAGTTGTTATCCCTCTGTACAGACAGTTGGTGAGTCCCCATCTGGAGTACTGCTTCCAGTTCTGGAGACCCCATCTTCGCAAATACATAGACAGGATGGAGGCAGTCCAGAGGAGGGCAACTAAAATGGTGCAGGGTCTGCAAGAGATAATATACAGTATGAGGACAGACTAAAGGAGCTTAATATGCATACCCTTGAGGAAAGGAGGGAGAGGGGGGACATGATAGAAACTTTTAAGTACCTCAGTGGAATCAACAAAGTCCAATAGGGTAGCATATTTCAGAAAAAGAGATGTTCAAGAACAAGGGGACACAATTTGAACATCGGGGGACGGCTCAGGGGCAATGTGAGGAAGTATTTTTTTTTCACAGAGAGGGTGGTGGACACATGGGACAGCCTTTCTGAGGAGGTTGTGGGGTCTAAAACTGTGGGAGGATTTATGAATGCGTGGGACAGACCTAAGGCAATTCTTGTGGGGGGTAGGAAGAAATAGGCTGTTTGTTAACTAGGATCTGCAGCTTATCCTGTAGGTAGGGAAATGGGCAGACTAGGTGGGCCAAGTGGTCCTTATCTGCCATCAAAGTCTATGTTTCTATGTTTCTGTATAGTGCCACCTGCTGACTTTATAACAACCCTGTGGATAACAGTGTATATTTTTACTGTTTGAAAACAGTGGTACCAAGTGATACCAAGCCATACAACTAGTTGTGACTTAATCCATTGCAACTCAAGTTTCTGGATATCTTTAGTAATGATGGAACATGATGCTGGGCATTACTGTTGCAGGAGAGTTGAAGGGGCATTGCAGGGCCATGATGCTAGTGCAGGTAAGGGGATTTAGTGGTGATAGGTACTTTGTGAAAGTTAGATTCCACAAATGGAATTCAAATGGCATTACCTATTATGCATCCATAAACTTCTGCACAGATTTTGCCAGTTAGTTATATCTAAGGCATCCACAATTAATTTTATACTATTGAACCACATTTATCCAGCATAATTAGATTCCAGGGCATAGTTACTTTGGTATGCATGCCAAATCTTGAGAGGTAACCTGCAGTAGTAGTGGAGATATAAATATCCAAATGTTTTGAAAATGTTCACACAATTTAACAGATAAATTGTGAAATTTTGAACTCCTGTAACTTACAAGTCACATAACCAACTACCCTTCTATTTAGCAGTTTCTAAGGCTCTTCCGAGAAAGTATGCATATACATTTTCAGTTATCTAGCTCCAAAAGTGGCTATGTTCTAATTCTACAGTTATGAAATGTTGAGACTCAACTCAAATTGTGAATGAAAGCAAATACTTTCTTACCTCAAAAAGCATAAAACTCATATTTCTTTCTTATAAGAAACAAAACTTTTAATAGAGGATGTTGACAGACTCAGAAGGGATTGGGTCTGTCAAGTATATGCATCCTCCTCTACTTCTAAAAAATGGGGGGGTTGCTATTCTATTACTTAAATCCCTTAACTGGACCCTTATCAAATCTGTCTTCGATTCAGATGGCAGATGGATTATAGCACACTTAAATACCCCTGCAGGCCCCTTTATGTTAGTCAGTGTTTATGCCCCTAACTCTGATTCACCTGAATTCTTCCATAATATGGCCCAACAAATTATGAACAGTAGCTTTAACAATTCTCCTATACTTATAGGTGGGGATTTCAATTTAGCTTTGGAAGCACATTTAGACAGAAATAACATTTCATGTGATTCCCACCCCAGAAGTATTTCTGCACTCTCAGTGCTAATGAAAGACTTTGGTCTCACCACATTTGGAGACTACACCATCCTAGACAGCACGACTATACTTTTTACTTATAGCAGAATTGACTACTGGTTTTCTTCCCCATTCATCACTGAAAAAATTATTGACACAACTATCCTCCCGATTACTATATCAGACCATTCTCCTATAAAATTACATCTTATTTGGGGCCTGCCCCCATCTAAATCCCCCTTCTGGCATCTAGGTCCACTCTTATTGAAAGACCCCAATTTCTTACCTTGGATTAGATCCCAAATCCAAGAATTCTTTCCTTTAACAACACTCCTGATGTATCTCAAGGTACCATCTGGGAAGCACTTAAAGCAACAGTTAGAGGGAAAATTATAAGTTATGCAGCACACAAGAAAAAAACTAAGGGAACAGCAATTGGCCGATTTAGAGAAATCTCATAAAGAAAAAGAAACCCAATATTATAAAACAAAAAATCCAGATAATAACTCATAACTTCACCTTGAAATTCTTCAACTAAGAATTAAAATCAACAAATAAATATCCAGGAAAGCTGAACTCACCCTCCTTAGACTTAAACACTGTTATTGGGAACAAGGGGATAAATGCAGAAAGCTGTTTGCTTATCAATTCAAGAATCAACAGATGAAGAGACATATTGCTGGTTTGAAAGATCCTTCAGGCAAAATCCATATAGATAATCCTTCAATTAACCATATTATGTAATCCTTCTACCAAAATTATACTCTCACCCACTCCCCCACAACCTGAATATATACAACAATTTCTGGACAATTTACAGTTACCACACCTCTCCCAACAAGATATGGCGCTGCTAGATGAACCCTTTTCCCTAAAAGAGATACAAGCAGTGCTAAATTCCTTTAAATATGGTAAAGCTCCTGGAAGTGATGGTCTTTCAGTAGACTTTATTAACCCCCTAGCTTACATCTTATGCCCCTACTATTTAAGGTCTTCAAAGAGGCATCTTCACAAGGTAAACTTCCCTATTCTATGACAGAAGCCATTATAACCATCCTACCAAAAAAAGATAAAGACCCTTCTCTCCCATCCAGTTACAGACCAATATCATTATTTAATATGGATGGGAACATTTTTGACAAAATATGAAATACTCATTTAGAATCAATAATTTTGAATCTTGTCTATACCTCCCAAGCTGGATTTATCAAAAATAGAACTGGTTCTGATCATCTCCGCTCATTATTTAATTTAATCTACAAAGCTAAATCTCTTAAATCACCTGCCGCAGCTATAGCCATTGACTTTGAAAAGGCATTTGATTCTCTCAACTGGACTTATTTGTATCGTGTTCCATCCCACTTTAGTGTAACTAATACATTTGTACATAGATTCAATTACTATACACCTTCCCCTCTGCCCGGGTTCTTACTAACTCTGCTCTATTCTCATCCTTTCATCTGGCAAGAGGTACCAGGCAAGGGTGCCCTTTGTCCCCCACTCTTTTTATTCTAGCTATGGAACCCCTATCAGGTGCTCTTCATCAATCCTTCATGATTCAAGGTATCCCTATTGGTAATTCCCGCTATACTTCACTATCCTATGCTGATGACCTCCTCATTCTACTCGAAAATCTTGAAATTTTGGGACCACTCTTAATTATGTTACTTAGCAACTTTACTTCACTTTCTGGGCTAGCTCTGAATCTAAACAAATCAGAAACAATGCCATTGAACAATTTTTGTAACCCTTCTATGAATACAATATTAGGTTTTCGTTGTCCCCTCAAGGTATCTCTTACCTTGAAATATAGATCACCTCTGAATTAGACAAGATATGGGACGCTAATCTTTCCCCGTTATTAGCAAGTATTAAAAACACTCTCAACAGATGGAAACTGCTTAACCTCTCTTTTAATGGGAAAAATTCCACTATCAAGATGTCAATAGCTCCCAAAATACTGTATCTATTTTTCTAATATCTCTTTAACCCTCCCTACTTTCTTTTTTGTCAGAACTGATGATATAATTGGCATTTTTTTATGGAAACACAAAATTCCCAGATTTAGTCATAACAAACTGCGTTCCCACTGGTCCAAAGGGGCTTCGGGCTCCCCTGGTTCCAATCATATTTTTGGGCCTTTCACACTCCCCAAACTGTCAAATGATTTAATAAACCCAGCAATAAATCATTGTTGTGGGTCAATATGTAAACATTTCTATGTCCGGGCAATGTCACCACTTCCTTCATGTATAACCCTCTCCCCCCCAATTTAAAATCTCACCCTACTATAGCATCATCCATATACTACTGGAAAATAATTCATAAATGCCTGAAATCCAACTCAACCCCTCTGTTTGGGGGAACTGCAACATCACTCTTGATAATCATCCAAGTTTTTGTTGTAATTGGAAAAACAGAGGCATTTTTTCTTGGAGGATATGCTTATACATGAGACTCTCAAATTAAAATCCTTTTCTGACCTGTGCAAACAATGGAATCTTCCCAAGCACGATTTCTGGAAATATTTTCAGTTACGCATGGCATGGAACCTTTATCTTCCTACTATTCCTCATCAATCCATATATGATACTTTTATTTCTAAATGGATCAGAACAAACTCTCAATTAAATAGTGTTATTTACAATCATATCAGAAATACAATTCCAGATCAATCTATCATTGTAAAAAATAAATGAAGTACCCTTTTAAATTATAACATAACCAATTCACAATGGCATAACTGCTGGCTACCCTGCCATAAATCTTTCAAGGATAATCGCAGTTCACTCATACAAACCACAATTCTACATCTATGGTACAGAACTCCTGAGATTTTGCAAAAAATGGACTTAATGAACAACAATAAATGTTGGTGCTATAACTCCCCCAATGGCAATTTGCTACATATTTTATGGCATTGTCCTCCCATACACAATCTTTGGCATCATATTCATTTCTTTGCAATGAAAGTGATCGGTCTGTCCTTTGCATTAGATCCAAAATATTGCATACTTGGTATTTTCAATGTGCATTCATACAAAATATCCCATTTTCGGAATAGGTGGTTATCCCTACTATTCCTTCAAGTTAAATGCCTTATACTAATGCATTGGAGATCCAACATCATTCCCACCTCCCGGATATTCTCAAACAACTATCTCAATACGCCATCCTTGTTCGTATGTCTCACTTAGCCTCTGACTGACTTAATTTATATAATAAATGCTGGCAGGACTATTTTAAATATTTAAACACATCTACATATAAACATATCATCACTTAATCCATGGGTCGTTATATGTTCACATTGGAATCTTGCTTCTAGCTCTTTCATTCCTTCTTCATCTCCTCCCTTTCTATCTTTTTTTATCTCCTTTTCTTCTTCCATTTCCTTCTTCATTCTTGTTCACTTTCTTAGATATTCTTCTCTTTTTTATGCTCTTCCTTTATACAATCTTATACATATTTGTATTAAATTACAGCATAATAGAAGTACAATCACAACTACTCATATTTCTTGTTTGTATCTACTCCTTTTACCCCTTGAATCATAAATTGCCATATTTTCTCGCTATCATACAGATTGTACTGCTACATATTTTGTTCTCAACAATTGTTTTCCCCTTTAATATCATTGTATAACACTTCAGACAACATGTTTTTTCCTTCTCCCATTAAGAATTTTTGTAAGTGTATATTGGAGAATGTAGCATATTTGTATGTATAAGCACAACAACTACAATAAAAAGATTAACTGCAAAGGTAGCTATGTTGTAAACATAGAAATATTTTCAGAAATTTTACATGAATAATACATTTGCAAAAGTTGAGCTCCTATGACTTCCCCACCTCTCATCCAAATGTCATGAAATGTGTTATCCTTTTAGGTCCCCTTCCAAACAGTATGTATGCCAAAGTTCAGCTCTCTAGCTTTAAATACCAACTGAGTTATGACTGATTAAAGAATTTTTTTGAAAATTCCATGAAATTTCATGCAGTTTCACAAAACGTTACAAAATTCACACAATTTTGTGAAAATTCCATGAAACTGAAATGTGCTAATTTAGCCCATCCCTAATCATCCCCCCCCCCCCGAAAGCTACACTGCCAATTAGGGATTGATGCAAGAAATCACATTTTCAGTTACCAAAACCATGTGTTTCAATACTTACGGCTTCTCTACAATTTCCATGCAGGAGCTGTAAAAAATATTGACACAGATGTTTTAGGTAACAAAAAAAAATTGATTTCTTTCATTAAATCCCTAATCAGCCGTGTTGTTTTGGGAGTGGGGAATGGGCATGATCTTCAGCATTTTTCTTCAAAGGCAGCCCGTGTATTCTGCAGAATACAGGTACCTGATTACTATTGGCCAGGGATTGAAAATGTTTTTGTTATATGACCTGAAAGCAACAGTGAATGGTGGCGGTGGCAGTGACAACTTTGGCCTATAACGTTTTATTCTTTTTAAGAAAATGGGCAGGAAGAAATCATCCTTCTGATTGGTTTAGGCCACCAACCAGCTGGTCCAGTATGAGGCAACAGAGACCAGGAAATAAGTCCCAGTCTCTGTAGCCTGATTACATTCAAAAATCATTGGGCCCATAGTGAAAAACAACCATTGTTTTCCTTCATTGCTGAGCAAGCGAGTTTCTAAGAAAGTCACCCCCTTTCAACAACAGCAGCCTCCTTCCCATAATGTTAATTTTTTTAAATAGCGAAGTGAAATTTTTTCCAGCTTCCTATACCTCACAGATCATTTTGGCTGCCATCTATTCAACCATTCACTATCACAATAACTGCAAATGCAGCACCATGACTGAAGCTCCAGAGGGCACTGAGTGCAAAGTGATGGGGCAGGTAGAAGCCACAACATTTTTTTACTTAGCTTTGCTCCTCACAGCACTCAACAGAAAAAAAAAGCTGTAGCCATAACTTAGCACTGGACACTAGCACAACTCATTAAAATGGGCAGCAAATCCTTTGCAAACTTCCAGTCCTTTTGGGAAGGGATCACAGTCACAATCTATGTGGTGCCAAGAAAAAACAAAAAGAAAGAAACACTAGCAGGAATTCCAGGGTAGGGAGGGAGAAGAGAACTGACAGCAAGCAGCTAGCTCATTCTGAAACTTCCTGTTTTTTTACGATCACGATTGCAGTAAAACAGACCCCACCCCACAAAAAAAAAAAACAACAACAACAACATGATGATAGCAACTCCAGGGTAGCTACTCAGGAGTGTAGTGTTGGGAGGGAGATCCAAAAGCCCTAAAATACAGTGCATAAACAATCTAAGAAACAACAGAAGAAAAGTGGAAAAAACTAAGAAGTCTAAATTGCAGCAGCACCTTCTGCTGGTACTATTAAAGGAATTACTTTACAGTAAAACCGACTTTTCATTCCTTTGTACTTGTTTTTAATTTATTTACTTTTTTAATTTTTAAATATTTTATATAACTGTTACCTATAGGCCATTTTCTAAGTGCAAAAATACTCTCCAGGGTTGGCAGTATTGGGCTATACTGGACCGTCCAGGGGCTATAAGGCCCTCTGCCTGCGGCACTGGGCCTCATTACACCCCTGGGCAGTTCGGTATAGCCCAATACCAACCACCCTGTTGAGTATTATTGCTTATTTATATTGCCTCTTATCTCCTGACTTGTATGATATCCATCTTTCCACATTTTGTGTCTGCCTTAGTATTTTTTTCACATTTAAAATAATAGAAGTGCTCCTTTCAATAACTTCCATCACTACTAAGAGGTTAAAAAAATCTTTATATGTGTACTTACAAGGTGCTGCTGAACAAATTACCACACTATTATCACTGGCCTCTTTCACAGATCTCATAGCAAAACTACTCCCTAATGAAAAATAACTACATCCTCCTGAATATCCCGAGATATGCTACATAGCTTGAGAAAAGTGTAATTGGCTGTGTCCTTCCACAACATGGAACAGTCTGCAAATCTTGCTAAAACTAAGTTTCCTAGTCAGTCTACTGTTTTTAAAGCTCACACTGAAGATTTATGTACTGCCGTCTGTTCATGTGGTTAAGTTATGCTTATTTTGTTTACCTGCCTTCTATGACTGGTTGTTGTACACAAAGCACTGATTACATTGAGTACACTAAATAGTGATTTTTTTTCTTTGTACAGTTCCAGTTTTCTAATGCTTTGTAGAGATCCCCTGCCTAATGTTCTACTTTGTTGCATGTTGTATCACTGTGCGTAAGTGCCTTTGTATCTTTTGCACTATCTTGTATCCTCTTGTATGTCATTGCCTTTTGACCTTGTATGATGTCCTACCCAAGACCTTCTTGTAAATGAGCTTGCTCAGTGGAGTCTTTTCCTGATGCAATAAAGACATACAAAATACAGTATGGATTGAGCCAGGTTTGTTATATCAACATTCTCAGCTGTTTTTGTACACCTCTTGTCTTGTAAGGCCAGGGAATAGTGTCTACAGTGTACTAGTTTATTATAGTCAGCAGAAAAGTGATCTTAAACAATGGGTGTGCAAAAACAACAAACAATACTGATGAAAACCTGGTCCAAGCAATATTAAAGGTAGTGCTCATTTTATTATTTCTCCTTTTTCTATGTAATTTCTTTTTCTGACTCATTCTTACACTGCCTTCAAACTCCCTCCAGTCCAAGGCCAACCACTGATCATGGTCCTACCTGAGGTCTGTGAGGTGCCATCCTCCACTGTGTTGTGGCTTCCCCCAGGCAGGGACAGATGGAGGAGCACTTTGGCTTTCTTCCGTGTGAATTACGTAAGGGGGAACATTTATGCACACTGGCCAACACAGATTGAAAGCCCATAAAAAGTTCTTTAAAATTAGGTATTGAGCTCTCCAGTAGCTGGCAGCCATCTGGAGATATTCATGACTTAGTCTGTTCAATATTAACACTAGATTGCCACCGTTTTATGGAATATGATGATGTCATACAGAAACAAGCTGTGCTTAATTAAATATAGTTTGCACAGCTTGTTCCCATAGAGATCATCACATAGCAATGAGCATCTTCTAGTAGAGAATCTTGGGATAAACTAGATGGGCTGTTCAGATATTTTTTATATCTGTTACTTATCTATGTTTCTAAGTCCCTAAAATGGTGGCAATGTAGTGTCAATACTGAACAGATTAATCATTGATTTCTCTGGACTGCTACCAACTATAGGTGAGCCCAGTACCTCAGGTAAAATAACTTCTTTTGGGCTTTCAAACTATGATGACCACAGCAGGGGCATAACTAGACATACTTCCCATATGCACAGAAGTACAAGTCAAAAACCCTGAAGCAGCCAGCCAGGAGCTGGCATTTACAAAAAAAATCTTCTCTGGTTTTTCTTTTACATCTTTGCCACTTTTCCTCCTTGAATCAAGGTGGCGCTGACTTGGGGGAGGGTCAAGAAGAGACATGCATGCTCATGGCTGAGCTTCAGTGTGGGAGTTGGCACTTGCAGCCAGGAACCAGAACTCATCTATATGGCTGTGTGAGAACTGTCCCATGACAGAATGGAGGCTGTAGTCAACTGAGTGACAGTGGCTCAGGACGGCATGTGACAGCCTCCTGCTGTGGACTGCACCAGCTTCACAATGAGCAGCGCTATTAGACACAATGCGGGTAGGAGTGTGTTCTTCAGGACCTCAGTTGTATAAGCAGCAAGGGTAAAAAGGAGGGGTGTGGGTGCCCATCTCCCTACAAGAGACAGGGCATGTATTGAGGCCATCCAGTCTCGACCATGTGAAGAGTGATGGTCACATGCAGGGGTGAGTTTAGATCTCAGGGGAGTCCCAGTCACATGTAAGGCCGTTTTACATGGTGGGGACATGAGACAATGTATTGCAAGGTGGTAGACTTCCCAGCCAAGCCAAGATAGAAGCGGTCAAACCACAACAGGCATTTAGCCTATGGTGAAGAGAAACTACTACCACAGCAACAAAGTCAAACTGAGCTTGGGCTCCATAATCCTATGCACATGCTAGAGCTCCAGTGAGGAGGAGGGTGGATATCAGTTGCCTTGCAAGAGCTGCCCAGAATGCCCTCGGTCTAGTCTCGGCCCAGCAAGGAGAACCATCTACGTGTAGGAGGGTCCTAGATCTTGGTGAGCTATTGCTGCATGTAGGTTTGTGCAGCAGCATTTTGTTTAGTGGCATCAGCAGCTTCAGCGTGCAGCATTCAGATCATAAAGGAGTGGTTGTTGCTGTTGGGTGTCAGCAGTGCTGTCGGGAGTCAGAAAAATGCTAACACAGCTGAGGCCTTAGAGAGGAGCAAGGCAAGATAAGGTAAATGTAGTCCTTTTCTTGCACTACCTCACCTTGTCCTACAGCCCCCTTGACTTACCACTTCATCCCCCAAAAATCTTCAGTTTCCATATAAATATTTAACATATTTATGAAATTGCATTGCTCAGAAAAGTCACAATATGCATTTAAATAAGTATCCTTTCCTTTACTATACATTTTTCAAAGTCTTCAGTCAGAGTGTGCTTTTCTCACCATTCTTAAATGTCAGTATTTGTTGCTTGCACAGTTCTTTTTTATATTGTTTTAATGCATTTGAGTTGGGGGGTGTACCTCACTGCTACTGTGTATGGTGTGTTATTTTTATTTGAGCATGGTCTTTGCTTGTACAAGTGGACTGTATAGCTCCTTCCCTGTCCTTTTGCAAATCATCCTTGATGTCTATCCCTCATCCTTATCCCTTTCCAGGTACTTGGTGTAGACACCAGAGAAGTACTTGTAAAGAGACAATAGAAAGAAGCTGTGGACTATAGTGACTCAAGTTGCATAAAATGTGTGTTTAAGTTTCTGTGTGGGAGGTATTCGGTCCATGAGTTCAGCACCTGTTTAATTCATTGCATTTTGTATGGGGTCTGGTTGAGGGGGCTATGATGCAACTTGCTGAGCTGGGTTGGGCTTGGAAGTTGCATGCAACTTGCTGGGTGGGCAAGTGTAAAAGGCATCATGGTGGGCTTGGGGAGGGACAGGGAATCTAGGGGTTGGGCAAGAGGGTAGCTTGCTAGATTGAGAGAAAGGGCAACATGCTGGGCTGCAGGGAAGGATGCAGACTCTTTATAGGAGGGTAGGATGCAACTTGCTGTGCTGGGGAAAGGTTAAGAATTCTAGGGAGCAGAGCTAGGGTGAAACTTGTTGAGTTTTGGGAAGGCTAGGGGCCATGCACTGGAGCAGGTGGCTGGGCTACGGGGAGGGTGATTTGGACAACATACTGGACTGTGGGGACTCAGGAGGGAGCTAGAGTGCAACTTACTGGGCATGGGGGAGTGTTAACGAGGTAGCAAATTCTGTTTCAAATGATGCCCAAAATATACCAGAATGTACAAAATTCAAAAAATTGCCTGGGGGCCCTAGGCAGCCCCCAGCCCCGCTGCCTATAGTTTACATTTTCAAACCTTGTGCGTACACTTTTTTACAGGGTGATTAGTATTACACCACTGGACCACAGTGTATGATTATTCACCTTTAAATAATGGTGGTTTGGCCAAGCAGGATTTGACTGGCTCATCTCTAGTGGAAGTGCAGCTCAGACTAATCCCTCAGTTCCAGTTTGGACTCAGTCAGAGAGTTGCCTAGTGTAGTTTCCTAACTGATACTATGCTGATTACATGCAAATTACTAATGTGCATTTTACTAAATATTTTGGAGGTGGGGTTTCTTTTTGTTTCTCTGTTTTATAAAGAGCCTGGTTCTAGAGTTTTTTTCCTAAAGGATAAAATCCCAAAAAGTCAAAGTTGGAAGAAGGCATCTAAAATGTGAAAATTCAACTTTCTATTGCATCTCAATCATGCAAAGCCACATAGTAGCAAAGGACAAACAAAACATAGAAACATAGAAGTTGACGGCAGATAAGGACTGCAAGGCCCATCCAGTCTGCCCATTTCTTTTTCTACCTTATAAATGTGCCATTGGCCTTTGCTCTGTCAGTGGCCTATCTATTCATAGTCATTTGTATTGCTCCCTTATGCCTATCCCATGCCTGTTTGAAGCCCTGCACTGTATTCATAGCCACCACTTCTTGTGGTAAGCCATTCCATGCATCCACCACCCTTTCTCTGAAAAAGAATTTCCTCATCCCCCCCTTAATCGGCCTCCCTCTAATCTCATGCTGTGTCCTCTTGTCCTGCTATTTTTCTTATATTTAAACATGTTAGACTCTTTCACCTTGTTTATGCCCTTAAGGTGTTTGAATGTCTCGATCATATCACCTCTCTCCCTCCTTTGCTCAAGGGTATACATATTGAGCTCTGTTAATCTGTCCTCATATGTCTTCTGATGCAGTCCCTGCACCATTTTGGTTGCCCTTCTCTGGACTGCCTCAATTTGGTTAATGTCCTTGTGAAGGTGTGGCCTCCAATACTGCGCAGTACTCCAGATGGGGCCTAACCAGTGTCTTGTAAAGAAGGATTATTACCTCCCTCTTATGACTTGTGATACCCCTACTAATACACCCTAACACCCCCCTAGCCTTACCTACTGCTTTAGAGGTCTGCTTGGATGATTTCAGGTCATCAGTGATGATGATGCCCAAGTCTCTTTCTTCCTTTGTGACTGCTAGCTACTCCCCTCCCAGCCTATAGGTGGCTTCAGGGTTTCTCTTCCCTATGTGCATGATCTTGCACTTCTTTGCATTAAATCCCAGTTGCCACTCTTCTGACCATTCTGCTAGTTTATCCAGATCTCTTCTCATTCTGCCCACCCCATCTGGATCATCTACTCTGTTGCAGATCTTGGTGTCATCTGCAAACAGACAAGCCTTACCCTCTAGTCCATCTGCAAGGTCACTAATGAAGATGTTGAAGAGGACTGGCCCCAGGACTGATCCCTGAGGTACTCCACTTGTGACTTGCATCTCTTCTGACTGTATACCATTTACCACCACTCTCTTTTTCTGCCGTCAACCAGTTGCCACCCAGTTGACCAACTCCTGACCCACCCGAGCCTACCCAGCTTATTTATCAATCTTCTATGAGGAACAGTGTCAAAGCTTTGCTGAAGTCAAGGTAGGCGACATCAACTGCTCCCCTTGGTCCACCACTCTGGTTACCCAGTCAAAGAAATCTATGAGATTAGTTTGACAGGACCTTCCTTTGTAAACCCATGCTGTCTTGGATCCTGTGCCCTATGGATTCCAGGTGTTGCACTATCCTTTCCTTAAGGAGTGCCTCCATAATCTTGCCTACTACTGAGGTAAGACTGACTGGTCTGTAGTTCCCCGCCTCCTCCTGCTACCACTCTTGTGGGTGGGATCACATGAACCCTTCTCCAGTCTTCTGGGACCTCTCCTGTGCTTAGAGACTCACTAAACAATTCTGCTAATGGCTCTGATAGTTCCTCCTTTAGCTCCTTAAGTACCCTGGGATGTATGCCATCAGGTCCCATTGCCTTATCCACCCTGAGCTTAGCTAGCTCCTGTAGGACCTTTTCTTTTGTGAAGGGAGTAGTGCTCACCTCCCTCCCCTCTGTGTCCATGATGCTGAGCTGTGTGCCTTGCCCTACCTTCTCTTCAGTAAATACTGAGCAAAAGTATCTATTTAGGATAGATGCCTTTACAGGGTCCTCCTCCTCACATGCTCCCTTTTCTCCATTAAGCTTAGCAATACCCCCTCTGGACTTTCTCCTTTCACTAATGTATCTATAGAAAGTCTTGTCACCTTCTTTACTGTTAGTACTGAGTGTTTCCTCAGTTTGGGACTTTGCCTGCCTTACTGCCTTACCTGCTTCCCTTAGGGCAGTTTGGTATGCCTCCTATCTTCATCCCGCTGTGTTCCCTTATATTTCCTGAAGGCCAGCCTTTTTGGCTCTGACCTTTTCTGCTACTGTCATCTGAACCAAAGTGGTTTCCTTCTTCTTTGCACTTCCTTTTCTGTCTAACACAATGGGATGTTGCTTCAAGTATTGCATCCCTAATGCTTGCTCACTTTGCCTGTACCCCTCACCTGTGTTCTTTTTGCCAGGGTTAGCTTAACTCTGTTGGCTATCTTATCAAAGTCAGCTCCTCTGAAGTCCCATATTTTGCCTTGGAATGGGATGATTTAGATGTAGTAGAATTGAACCATACCATGTGATGGTCACTGGCCTCAGGTGACCTTCTACCTGGAGATCTGTGATCCTTCCTTGTTAGTCAGTACTAGATCTAGGATAGCCCTGTCTCTTGTGGGTTGCTGTACCAGTTGTTTGAGGCCCTCCCCCTGCAGGTAATCCACTATGTGTCTAGTTCTGGCAGATGTTCCTGCTGGTATTGACCAATCTGTATCCGGCATGTTGAAGTCTCCCATTATCAGAACCTCCCCTTTACCTGTCATGTTTTGTATATCTTCTAACAGTAATGTGTCTATGTCCTCCCCCTGGTCTGGGGGCCTGTAGACAACCCCAGTTCTTATGGCTGTCCCATTTCCTGTTTCCAGGGTAACCCACAGTTCTTCTGGCTCCTTACGTGTATTCTGAATTTCTGTAGCTTTGATATTTTCATTGACATACAAGGCCACTCCTCCCCCCCTTTTTGCACCTCGGTCTCTTCTGAACAATACATAGCCAGGTACTGAAGTCTCCCAATGTGGTTACTGGTAACCACTTCTCACTAATTACTACTATGCCAGTTTAGCCTCTGACATTGTTGCCTGCAGGTCTGGGATCTTATTTCCCAGGCTGTGAGCATTGTGTACATGATTTTCCATTGGCCAGAATTTTGGTGTGTTAGTTGTTGGGTGAGGTTTGGCATTATCCCTGTCATGTCATGGGGAGCCTGTGATGCAAATGAACTGCAAACATGCTGAATCCCTGTTTGACCACTTGCTGAGGGGAATTAAATATGTACTCACTAAATATCCATCACTTTGCATCACATCAGTTGCTTCTTCAGAATGTATCGTCAAAACGCATCTGAAAAATTGTCTGAAATATGGTATGGAACCTTGGGCATTTTCTATGTTGTTTACCATAGAAATGTAAAAGCTGACAGCAGAAAAGGACCTCTTGGCCCAGCTAGTCTGCCCTGTGGTCCCTACCTACTGTGCTACAGTAGGCCCTAACTGATCTCCAGCATCTTCCCCAGTCCTGTTACTAAGGTTCCCCTGAATCTATCCCATTCATGTCTGAAACCTGTTACAATTTCAGTACCCACCACCTCTGCTGGGTGGCTGTTCCAGGTGTCCACCACCCTTTCTGTGAAGAAATATTTCCTCACATCCCCCCTCTAAGTTTTCCACTTCCAGCTTCATATCATACCCCCTCATTTGTGAGCATCTCTTTCTGTTCAATATGTACTTTATTGACACTCTTGAGGTATTTGAATGTTTCTATCATATCCCCCTTTCTCCCCTTTCCTCCAGTGAGTACATATTTAATTCCCTGAGTCTTTCCTCGTAGGGCTTCTGATGCAGGCCATGCACCATTTTGGTTGACATTCTCTGTACTGCCTCCACCCGGTCTGTTTCCTTCCTGGGATGGGGCATCCAGAACTGGACACAGTACTCCAGGTGTGACCTCAGCATTGATCTGTATAGGGGTAACACTGCCTCCCTTTTTCTGCTGGTGATACCCCCCATGCACCTCAGCATCCTAATTGCTTTTCCTACTGCCTCATCACACTGCTTTGCTACATTCAGGTCATCAGATATGAATTTCCTGTTTTGTTGTTGTGCCCCCAATGATGCATTGCCCTTGGGTTTCTGTACCCCATGTACATAATTTTACATTTTTGGTGTTGAAGCCCAGTTGCCAAACCCTTGACTGGTTTTACATTTTATTTAGATATTCCTTCATCCCCAGCGGTGTGTCACTCTGTTGCAGATTTTTGTGTAATCGGCGAACAGGCATTCTTTTCCTTCCAGACCCTCTGTGATGTCACTAATAAAGACATTGACGAGAACTGGTCCCAGTACTGACCCAAGTGGCACCCCGCTGGTTACTTTACCTTCCTCTGAGTGAACTCCATTTACCACCACCCTCTGAGTTCTGTTACTTAGCCAACTTTGTACCCATTTTACTATCTTTGGACTCACTCCCATGCTGCCTTGCTTGTTTACCAGTCTTCTGTGTGAAACGCTGTCGAAGGCCTTACTGAAATCCAGTTAGGCCACATCCACTGCTCCTCCCTGATCCACCTCCCTGGGAACCAAGTCAAAAAACTCGTATGAGGTTTATTTGTCAAGATCTACCCCCATTGAACCCATGCTGAATCAGATCCTGCAATGCACTAGGGTTAAGGTATTCCCCAATCTTTTCTTTAAGTAGAGTTTCCATAACCTTTCCCACCACTAAAGTCAAGCTTACAGGTTGGTAGTTTCCTGCCTCCTCCCTGTTCCCACTTTTGTGTAGTGGGGCCACACCCACCTTCATCCAGTCCCCTGGAATTTCCCCCCTATCCAGTGATAGACTGAACAGGACTGTCAAAGGCACAGACAGCTTCTCCTGTAGTTTCTTCAGTATCCTAGGGTAAACCCCGTCTGGCCCCATAGCCATGTCTCCTGCTAGGGCTTCCCTGAGGCACTCTTCCATTTCTTGAAATCGTCCCTCCTGAAGTTCAGGACCCTTGTTTTAGTGTAGCTTGGTTCTGACCCTGTCCTTATGCTGAACCTTCCCGTACGATGATCACTACATAGTTACATAGAATTTGTCGGCAGATAAGGACTGCCTGGCCCATCTAGTCTGCCCATTTTTCCTATCTTTTACTTACGCTGCAGACTGTAGATGATCTGTGGCTTACCCTCTCTTCCCGTTTCTAGGGTTCCCTTATGTCTGTCCCACACATTTTTGAATTCCTCCACTGTTTTTGCCACCCCCCCAACCCTGCGGGGAGGCTGCTCCAAACATCCACCACCTGTTCTGTAAAGAAGCACTTCCTCATATTATCCCGATTCTCCCTCCCTCCAACTTCATATCATGACCCCTCATTCTTGTCCATACTCTTTTCTGAAAGATTGTACCTTATTTATAGCTTTAAGGTATTTGAACTTCTTTATCATGTCCCCCTCTCTCTCCTCATCTCCAGCGAATACATATTGAGGTCTTTCAGCCTCTCCTCATATGACTTCTAGTGCAGCCCCTTTACCATTTTTGTAGCCCTTCTTTGGATTGCCTCCACCATATGTCCTTTCTGAGATGCGGCCTCCAGAACTGGACACTCCAGATGAGGTCTCACCAATGATCTGTATAGTGGCATCAACGCCTCCTTTTTTCTGCTGATGATGCCTCTCCTGCACCCCAACATCCTGCTGGCCCTTCTAACCACTTTCTCACACTGTCTGGCCACCTTTAGGTCCTCAGATATAATCACCCCTAGATCCCTCTCCTGTTTGGTGGCTGATAGTACCTCCCCCCATTAAGTACTCCTCCCTCAGGTTCCCGTGCCCTAAGTGTAAAATTTTGCACTTCTTTGCATTGATTATCAGCTGCCATACACTTGACCACTCCTCCAGCTTGCCCAGGTCTCTTCTCATTCTTGCACCCCACCCCTGGTGTGTCGACCCTATTGCAGATCTTTGTGTTATCTGCAAAGAGGCACACCATCCGCTCTAGCCCCTCCACAACGTGGCTTATAAAGACATTAAAGAGGACTGGGCCTAGCACCGATCCCTGAGACACCCCACTGGTCATCTCCCTCTCTACGAACTGAACCCCGTTCACTACCACCCTCTGAAACCTACCACTCAACTAATTTCTAACCCAGTTTACCACCCTGGATCTGACTCCCAGGCTGCTGAACTTGTTTATTAGCTTCTTATTCAGGACGGTGTCGAAGGCCTTGCTGAAATCCAGGTAGGCCACATCCATCGCCCCTCCCTGATCTAGCTCCCTTGTCACCCAGTCCAAGAAATCTATCAAGTTTGTTTGGCAAGACCTGCTTGCTGTGAAACCATGCAGTCTTGGATCCTGCTGTCCGCTGGATTCAAGGTATGTCACAATCTTTTCCTTGAGTAATGATTCCATCAATTTTCCTACCACTGAGGTTAGGCTGACTGGCCTATAGTTACCAGCCTTCTCCCTGATCCTGCTCTTATGGAGAGGGACAACATTCACCCTCCTCCAGTCTGCCAGAACCACAGTTGTTTCTAATTATTCCTATGATCAATTGAACAGGGCTGTCAGTGGTGCTGCTAGCTCCTTTCCAAGTTTCTTTAAAATTCTGGGATGTATTCCATCTGGCCCCATTGTCTTATCTGTGTTCAGTTTTTCTAGTTCCTTTAGGACTCCCTCTTCTGTAAACAGATTGGTATTCCCTTCCCCCACCCCTTGGTACTTCTTTCACTAGCTGTGATCCCCCTCCCTCCCTTTCTACCGTGAACACCAAGCAAAATATTTGTTCAGGATTTCTGCTTTTCATGGTCCACCCCCCTTCCTTTTTGGTCTCACACTCCAACCCTGGTCTTTCTCTTTTCCCTAATGTGTCTAGAAAACGTCTTGCCTCAATTGCCTTGGCTATTCCTTCCTTTATCTGTGCTTTGGCTTGACTGCTTTTCCCACCTCCTTTACCTTTTCCAGATACATTCTTCTGTCTTCTTCCCTCTGCGTTTCTTTGCATTTTATGAATGCTAACCTTTTTTCCCCTTACCAATCCTGCCACTTTCTTTGAGAACCAGAGTGTTTTTTCTTCCTCTTTGTTTTACTTATTTGCCTAACGCAAAGGCTTGTGGCTTCCGTTATGGCTCCCTTAAGATGTGCCCATTGCTCTTCTGCATCTCCCTTTCCCACCCTCCCACCTAGGGTCTTCTTCAGACATACCCCTAGTTTTGCAAAATCAACCCTTCTGAAATCTAGGACCCTTGCCTTTGTGTGGCTGGATTCCTCCACTGTCCTCATGTTAAACCATACTGTACAGTGATCGCTGGACCCCAGGTGGCTCCCCACTTATACATCCATAACTCTGTCCCCATTGGTGAGCACCAGGTCCAATATTGCTCCCACATGGGTGTGTTCTCCCACTTGCTGTCTGAGTCCTGCCCCCTTAAGAGCTTCCAGGATATCTCTGCTCCTTGCTGTGGCTGTAGTATGGGTGCTCCAATTGACATCAGGCAAATTGAAGTCTTCCATCAGCAGTATTTCCCCTTTTGATGCTATTTCATGGATGATTTCTACTAGTACACTGTCCAACTCCTCCCCCTGTGCCAGAGGTTTGTAGATCAAACCTGCTCGGATGGCAGTACCATTTCCTAATTTCAACATAACCCACAGTGCCTCCACTTCCTCCCTTATGCCCTGTACTTTTGTAGCCTTTATTTCCTCCCTAACACAAATAGCCACTCTTCCTCCCTTTTTCCTACCCTATCTTTCTGGAATAGAGCATATCCTGGTACCTCTGTGTCCCAGTCATGGTTCCCTGTGTACCGTCTTGGTAACAGCAACAATGTCCAGATCTGCCTCTGACTGCAAGGCCATTAGGTCTGAGATTTTATTTGCCAGACTGTGGGTGTTCATACACATGGCTTTCCACGTTCTATTACCTCTCTTTTTTACTTTTCCTCCCTTGACCTCATGTTTTTCCTCTAGTTCCTTCCCAGTAGGCATACTACTGTGTTCTGCTTCTGTTTGGGGTTGTTGACCTCCCTTTGTGTTCCTGCTAATCCTTCTTTGTAGTGTGTGGTTAATTCCTGTTTTGGGGGGTGTTACAGCTAAGTTCCTATCTTCTAAGGTGTCCTTGATAGGGTCCTTTGCCTCCAGTTCCCACTATCCTAGTTTAAATGCCTGATGCTGACATAAAATTTTTGGCCCAGTGCTCATACTCCTTCCTTTGTTAGGTGCAGTCCATCTAATTTGAAGAACTTTCTCTCCAGAAGTCTCCCCACGCACCAACAAACTGGTAGCCTTTTGCATGACAACAGCTCAGTAACCACTTATTGAATTCTTCAGTTTTCTTGCTTCTGGTCTTTTCTGTGCTACTGCCTTTGCTCCACACAGGAAAGACCTCTGAGAAAGCCAGGGAAGTCATTTGAGTGGACAGTCGGTCTCCTAGTTTAATTAGGTTTAGTTTGGCTTTCTCTACCAACTGACTTGCTAAGTTGTTCATCCCCAGGTGTACCAAGATCTTCAGGTCATCCCCTTCTTTCTCCGCTATCCTTCTGATGCAACTAGTGTCATGTTTTGCTGAGGTACCCGGGAGGCATCTGACTAGCACCCTTGTTTGCACACATTTATTTAGGTGGGTCTCCACTCCCCATATCATGGAATCTCCCAGTATGAGTACTGTTTTTCCTTTTGCTCTTTTGTCACCGTTTGGCCTCACTGGTTCCCGTCCTGTCTCCTCAACTGGCTTGTTGTCTTTTCTCTCATTGCAGCAATCCTTTTCCTCAGTGAGAGTTGCAAAATGGTTTGCAGTGGGGATAGGATATGCATGGATTGATTTTATCTGTCCTTTATTGGTATTTTGTTTCCCCTCCTCTTTGCTACCTTCCATTCTTCCGAACTGGTTTTGCCTTTGTGGGAGTGAACTTCTAGGCGGGATCTGAGGGTGGGGATTTTGGGGGTGCGACATCTTGTTTCTGTACATCAGGTACTGCAGCTGCAATATTTTTTCCCATGCTGTGTTCAGCTGCACTCTGAGATCGTTTAGAGTCCTGCACATGGGGCAATGCCCTATTCTCCAGAGAATCTCTCTGTGGATGAGTGCCTCACACCCATGGCCACCAGCAATATCCATATCTCCTTGAAGGATTTTACTTCTTCCCTGATGTATACTATTTCCCTGGGAGCTGTCTGTGGTCCCCAGGTGGCTTCCTACTGTGATGTCAGTGACACTGTCCCTGTTTGACAGTACCAGATCTAATAATGCCCCCTCATGAGTGGGTTCTTTAACTAGTTGCCTGATGAATGCCCCCTGCATGGAGTCGAGGATTTCCCTACTTCTAACTGATGTTGCAGCAGGTAGGCTCCAATCTACATCTGGCAGATTGAAGTCCTCCACTAGCAGTACCTCACCCTCATCCCTTGTATTTCATCTATCATATCCTTGTCTCCTTCCTCTCCCTGTGCTTGAGGTCTGTAGATCACCCCAGCTAATAGCACCCCCCCATCTCCAGTGTGACCCACAGTACTGCCACTTTAATCTGTCCCCCTTGTATTTCTGTAGCCTTTATGTTCTCTCTCATGTAAAGAGCCATCCCTCCTCCCTTTTTTTCCTACCCTTTCCCTCCTGAATAGCATATACCCTGGTATGACTACCTCCCAGTCATGGTTTTCATTGCTCCAGGTCTCTGTAATTGCTACTATGTCCAGACCTGCTGCTGCCATGGTGGCCTCTAGGTCTGCCATCTTGTTGCCCAGACTTTGAGCATTTGCACACATGGCTCTCCATTTTACACTGCCATCTCCCCTCATCTTGCCCTTTTGCTCCTCCCCTTTTCCTCCACTATTATCTTTCCTCTTTCTCCTTCCCTCTTCTTCCTGGTTTCCTATTTGTGTTTGTTCACTGTGGGACTTCCCACCCTCAGGATCCCCATTGCTGACCCTGTAAGCATGTGGGGGGCAGACTATGTCTTCCTGCCTTATTCCACCTCCCCCCTCTGCTAGTTTAAACGTTTACTAATGTAGCATATAAAGTGTTCATTAAGGATCTTGGTTCCCCTCCTGGAGGGATGCAGGTTGTTGCCCCTGTACAGGCCTCTATCCCTCCAGATGGAGCCACAGTCCCCAAAGAATCTGAATCCCTCTTCTCTGCACCACTTCCTCAACCATAACCTGAAGTCCCTGCTATGGAGCCTCCTGTCGTTTCCCTTGTCATGGACAGGTAGCACCTCTGAGAAAGTAACAGATTTTGCTACTTGCCCAAGGCTCTTCCCCAGTTTTCTGAATGCTTCCTGAACTGTATCTGGACTCTTCCCAGCCCAGTCGATTATTTGGCTCCAAGTGAACGCTGATATCTAGCACTGCCTCCCTTCTTCCTCGGTGTTCCTTAGGATTTTCCTTTCATTCCTATGAGCTGTGGCACTGGGAAGTCATCTTACCACCCTCTCCTCATCCCTACCCAGTCTCAATTGTATCCCCCTAACTATGGAGTCCCCCATCAGGATTCACTTCCTCCTCCTCCTCCTCTGGGATCCTCTGTCACCCCACTTGGGGTCTCCACCATGGAGGACCTCCACATCCATCCCAGCCACTACCTCAGGTTCCTCTGTGGGGCTGTCCCACCCTGCCAGTGTGGCACAGGAGTTCTGCTGAAGTATGAGATTTGGGATGTGCTTACATTCCACCACCCTAACCCTCCCTGAGCCCACCATTGTCCAACTGCTTCTCATACCTGGCACCCTTTGAGGAAGTGGAGGTGGACTTGGTGCTCCCTGAGTGAGGGAGTAGGTCCTCTTAACCCACATCATCTGGGCCTTGAATCTAGCAACCTTCTTCCTCAGCCCAGAGAGATGCCTGCAGATGGGACAGCTCTGCAGTCTCCAGAAAGTCTCCCTGAAGATTGCTGCCCCACAGTCGCTGCACTGCACCACTGCATAGTTACTCCATATATCTAGATCATACCTGCTTCCTCTGAACAATTTATCTGACCCAGCAATTAACCTACCCCCTTAAAATGTATCCAATCCAGTAATTAAACTACAGGTTATCAACTCCCAGAACCACTGTTTGCACACACACCCATTAGTGCTGCCTACCCTTACAAATTCACCCGATCCAATAGTTAATCTACAGACTAACTCCCAGAAACACTATTTGCATAAACCCCTTTAGAGCCCCCTACTATTTTTTTCCCTTCTTCTTCCCACTCCCCTTCTCTCTCCCTACCTCCTTCCTCTTGAGTCAAGTGTTTGTATGCCTTGGTAGTCTCCTTCTTCCTTGCTCAGAATCAGACCTCCAGCAGCTGGGGTGGGGTGGGGGTGGGAGAGGAGGCTACTCATCCTTCGAGGATGGCGAGTCTTATGTGTCTTGGTGATCCCTCCCTTCCTGCTCCCAAACAGGAAGTTCTTGTTGTCAATCAAATCCAGTGCATGTAAAAGAGGAACTGGCTAAGGATGGGAGGGCAATAGATAACCACAGGGAAGTTTAAATGATTGAAATGCAATAAAAAACTTATTTTGCACATCTCAGACACACTTTTTCCTCTCTGGAAGTGAGTGCTGATTCTTAGGAATTTCTTACTAAGCACCTCTGATTCCTGGAAGTGACCCTTGGTGATTTGTAGTTTTTTTCCCTAAAGGGATGGGAGTGTTTGCTGCAGCATTATGCTATACTTTCCCTTTTTGTCACAGGAAAAGTAATTACTGGGCCTGCTGGGAATGGAGTGGGGTTGCTGTGTTAGCTGGCAGTTAAATCAGGACTGGGCCATTGGCGGTGAACTAACCACCATGTTAGGTCAGTCAGCGATAAGGCTTCTGAGTCTGGGATCAGGGAAAGCTGTAGGGAATGGGATTTAGGAGGAGAGTCATATATTTAAATGTGGGGTGTCAAGGTTGGGGAGATTTGGGAAACCTGAGGAGAGATGGAAAGAGGATAATACTTTATTCATGGGTCTCAGCATGGTTGGGGGGTGCAGGGGGTAGCTGGAAAGATGTGGCAGGGGTAAATTTGTTACCCCTCCCAGTGCACTTCCTGAAGCACGAGCATCCTAGTGCCTGAATAGAAGCAACATTTAGGTACTAAAATGGTATGACAAACATCATCTCATTTGGCACTCATTTTCCAGCTTTGTTTCCATCCCTAGCCTGCATTTATGTTAATGTGTGTGTGAGTATGTGTGTGTGTGTGAGTATGTGTGTGTGTGTGTGTGTGTCTGTCTGTCTGTCTGTGTCCTACTCTGGTTCACTCCATGCAAACAAATTGTCTTTAAATCTTGTTTCATGTGTCTAGTTATGTCAAGGATATTTCAGCATCACCCCTCCCCAAATACAGGAAGATATTTTTTTTTCTATTTACTCTTTTCACCCCTCTATGGGTACATTCCAGAACCCAGATTTCCAGCATCACAAACAGCAGCCCTGACACTATGCTGAGGGACTTGCATCTGGTAATAGGCTATTGAGGTTAGCCAGCCTGTTGGTCCTACAGTAGCGCTACCTCTCATGACACAGGCAACCCGTGCTTGGGAACGAGCATGAGTCATCAGGTGGTCGGCTGATGGGAGGAGGATTGAGCACCCCAGAGGATGTTCTGCTCCTCTGAGAAGGGAGGGTTGCCAGCTCTGCTGCTTTACTGCCCACTGGGTGACCACAAGTGGGAAGTGCAGTACAGAGGCATTGGGGAGGGTAGACACTGGCAGGTGCCACACAAAGCATGGTTGTGTGCATGCACATGGATAAACCTTGCTGCCTGCATCCTGAGGGATGGGACCAGAAAGGTGGAAAAAGACCCATCTAGGCAGAATGAGCACTGGCTCTTCACAGTCCTTGCACTGGTGACATAGTTCTTCTCTGATCTGGGACCTGGTCTATGTGGCAAGAGGCCTAGCCTACTGTCCCCTGCTGAAAGAGTGTGACAAGTGGAGGATGGAGTTGGAAGGTAAGCTCACAAGAAGCCAGGTGACGGGCTGGGGGAACTGGTATGAAGGTGTGTCTGGCCAGTGAAGGGGGAAAAAAGAGACCATTAAGGAAACTTCAATCCTTTGTTATTTAAAGTTATACAAGGCTGTCTACACAGTGTTGTGCATTGGATGTCAGTGCTCTACTCATTTTAGTGGTGGCGTGTGATGTTCTGCTGACCATATTTCTTCTTACAGTCTGCAAAGGTTATTATTGCCAGAAGTACTGCAGTGCAGAGACTTAAAATTTGCTTAGTGGGGAATATAAACAAGTCTGCAGAACAGCATTGGGATGGATTTTGTGTAATAGAAATGTCTTGTTCTATGAAAATTTCTTCTCTGCTGAACTAGCAAAACAAAGCTAAGATGGCTTATTCTTTAGTTACCCTTTACTGATACCTTTTTAAATGAGATGCAGTGCTACAACAGCAAGCTTGTATTTATTTTTTTTTTTGGGGAGATTATTGCTTGTTACAGTTCTAGACTTGATGTTGAGCTAGTGCAGATACCACTGCAGTGGACAGTGCGGGAAACATTTTGAGGGAATGTAGAGGAAGAGGTCTACATTCCCGTGACAGCTGCCACCCTCCATGTAAATTTATGTGAACAGTGTCCATGCATTTGGGAGTGTCTACACAGCCCTTTGCACCTTTGATACCAATGATAGTACCCTGTGGTGCTAGCGTGGAAAGGGTAGTATGATGCCCATGTTTGTATTAACGATTGCAACTTCCTCCATCAGGCTGATTGGACTGAAGGTGAGACTCTGGGGAAGGGCCAAGGTCATCCTGTTGTTGTAGTGCTTCCTCCAGTAAGGTTATGAGCAGCAATGGATGTTGTAGGTGACCATATGATATTCTTCCCATCCCATACTTGATTCAGTACTGTATGACGACTGATGAAAGGGTACAGGGCGGGTCCCAAGGAGACAGTGCAGTGGGGGATGACAGGATGATGTTTGAGGTCCTTCCACACTCCAGTAGTTCTTCCTGGCTTGATACACTGGATTCTGAGAGGACGATGGTGCCCTGCTAAAGGGGAGAGATTGCAGGAGTACAGAGGGAGGTAACTGGATTAGAGGACCAGAGCGAGAGGCAGTACCAAGGTTGGAATCAATTCAGGATTAATGGATAGGGGAAAAAATCTCAATATTGTAATCCTCACATATGGAGTGATCAACCCATCAGTTAATCAGATTCAGGAAAATTTTTTAGCCACCATGGTCTTTGTACAAACAAGTGAATAAAATAAGTGATTTGATACCTTTTGTTTGACCAGCAAGAAATTTTCAGTACACAAGTTTTCATGCCTCTGTGTAAGCCTGAAGGCTTGTCCACTGAAAATGTATTCTTGAGCCTATTAAAGAAATAAAATCACATACTTTGTTAACCTAATCAGATTTAGGAATCAGTGTTTTTTTTCCCCAGTGATAAAAGACCACTGATGTTTAACTATATTAAACGGCTAGACATTTTCCTGATCCTGAAACCCAAGTAATCACTGATTTAAAAAAGGAAAATACTTTTTATTGTATTATATCAAATTTTAGGCCATGTCGATCATAAATTCTGTATGGCCACTGCTGGATTTTTCTAATTATCAGATGTGAATTGGGCAGAAGACCCCCCCCCCCATGTGCATTGTTAAGTTTGGCAAAACTGTCCTGTTGTACAAATTGGATCCGCACTGCCCTACCCAATCAGGCATTATGCAATGTAGGCCTGTTTCATTGAATATCTGGCCTTTAAAGCATTTTCACATTTAAATCCACTCTACACAGACTTAGACTATCAACCTGTTTGCTTTTTTGTGTTTCTGTATAAATACTGTGCAGGTGTCCAAAATGAGACTAGGTTTATTCACAGCTTCAGCTACACATCTTCGATTTTAAGTATGTGATATATCACCTGTCTGATTATCAATGCACAGCCAAAAAGTTTCAGGTGTTCCAGTTGAAAGAGCATGCAGCAGTAGTACAAAAATACAATTAGTCAGCATTCATATATTTTGGTAACAAGATTTCTAGCAGTCAAGGTAAATAAGGGAAGTTACATGCAGGTAAGTCTAACACTGGATGCCTTACCGAGAAAATAGTTGAATCAATCAAGGATAGAATAGTGGAGAATCTTGACAAGAACAAATGGATCAGAGACAGTCAGCATGGCTTCACAAAGGGGAACTTCTGCCAAACAAAACTGATCAGTTTCTTTGACTTAATCACATGAATTAACTGGAGACTGTGTTCAAATGGAATTTTTCTTTTGTTAGCCATTGTGGCAAAAGGAATCTAAAGTTTTTAGTCACACAAAAAACTTAAAGATCAGTTGCAATGATGTTATTTTATTTACTTCACATAAGTAATTCTGTGACATCCTGTACCTAATAAAGACTTGTTTTTTACATATATATTCGAATGATGTGTTTTTCTTTCTTACTACATGTCATATGGTTATTTCTTGTTGTCAGTTGTCTCACTGAAAAAGCCACCCGCTTTCCCAATTGTGGCTGAGTGCTGTTAGTCATTGACGTCATTCATGGAGTGATGTCAATGACTACCGTGCAAGTGACGGACTGTCAGAGCTGTTCAGAAGCTGGCTTGTGGCTGTCACTCGTATCTACATTTCTTAAACAGAGCAGCACATTCTTGTTTTGGCACCTACAGCTTCATAATAATTACAGTATTTACTGCCACTGAAATTCATAAAGTATTTAATATTTTGAAAACTAGTTTCTCTGCTCAGATCAATGTCAGTGCGAGACTTAGCGCATATTTATTTATCACAGGGAAAAGGAAAAGAGCTGGAGAAGATCCATACAAGAGAAACAAAACTGATAAAAGGCAGGAAACGTTGACTAAAAGGGACACTGTTAAGTTTTCTTTTTTGGTGGGGTGTATTTTCTATTATATGTTCATTGCAGGCATTTTGTTCAGAAAATATTCACTCTGCTATGGAGTTTCAAATAAGTAAAATGCTATTGAAAAATCACACAAAATGCAGTTTCAAGTGACCTCTGCAAAACAGCTGAAGTGTGGTGCCGAGCACCTTAGTAGCATCAATCTTAATGTGCATGTTTGGTGTGATAGCTTTAGTTTTCAAAGCCTGATTTATAACAATCCTTTTGAATCTTATGTTACTTTTTCATGCTCAGGTGACTGGCTGCATGAAATGCATACATTTGTCACACATTGTTTAAAAATGATGAACTCCTGCATGTACAAATTTACTGGTGTCTCTGTGCCATGCTTATGAACATGCTTGGCAACTCACTTCAGCTACTGGTGGCCTTTGGGTTAAGGTATTTCCTGATTTTCAATGATTTTATTCTTATTTATTGCTTGATTATGTACGTTTATATTTGTGAAGCACCTTGATGTTTTGAAGGACGCTATACTAAATAAAATTATTATTATTATATATCACTTGAACATTAATTTTTTGTGATTTTTCAGCAAAATGTTACTATTTGAAATTCCATGGTACAGTGAACATTTTCTGTTTAGAATACTAGCAACAAGAATCATTAACAGACATACAATAGAAAATGCTCCAAAAGTTGACAGTGTCCTTTAAGAGGGCAAACTGGGGGAGCTGAACGTTTGTCTCACTTGAGGAAAGAAGCGGGGGGGGGGGATCTGATAAAGTCAAATACAGTTTGTTTATTGGTTTTTGGAAACCAAGTATCCACACTTCAACAAAAGAGTCTTTTACAGGGGCAACACAGAAGTAGTTGCGTGAAGGAACATACAGAACTTTTTATTTTTTTAAATCATATTTTATTAGACTTTCTATTTAGACATAACATACAGAGCACATTAAACATTTTAAACTTACACACATTAAACACATAGAGTACCATTTCCCAATTAATCTTTACAAAGTATGCCATGTTACATACAATATCTTTTTGAGGTACTTAAACATACAGATGAACTAAAACAAAGACTTTCACCATAAGAAAAAACAATACACACATATAACCAAGGCAAAAAAGAACTAATCGGATAAAGTTATCCTAATTATGTAGTTGTTTGATTAAAAGGGCCTTCTCAGATCTTTTGGTTGTGGTGCTTTGTGTTAGGGGGGATCAAATCAGGGGGTCTGCTAAGGATTTGCATCAAGTTATACCTGCAAGGCTAGTTCTGCTAGAATGTCCATTATAGCCTTGCCATTCTTTGTTGCCTTGTAATGTAAAAAGGGTAACCATATTTTGAGGCAGATAGAGTACCAGGAGTCTAACGTAGGAAGTTTGGGGGAGAGCCAACATGGAATGATTGCCTTAAGGGCTGCTGCCATGATTATATTATACAAGTATTGGTAAGCTCTAGATCTTACTGAGGTTGGGGGGAGACCAAAAATCCAATTCTGCATTTCCTTCAAGGGAAGGATACTCAAAATTTTGCCCACTGTATTGCCAATCAGTTCCCAAAAGTTCCTCAGATCTGGGCACATCCAAAAATGTGTGTATGGGTACCTACATCCAGGTACATTGACCAAAGTGTTTTGTGACCACCAGTGTATGAAAAAAGCGAAGCACCACTTGCCACCGGAATTCTCTTCAAAATGGAGAGGCTGTGGTAGAATTCACTCCCTGCCACACCTTATCCCACTCCAGGTCACCCAGACTGACCCTGGCTTCCTTGAGCCATCTCTCTTTTACTTGTACTTGTTGACCGGAATCTAAGGTGGACAGAGCTGTTATGATCTTGGAATCTCTCCTCTTTAATTGTGATTTGATAAACATTCTTGAAGGGGGTTAGGAGGCATAACCATCAGTGAGCCTCTAGCCCCCTCTAATAAATAATGCCTAATTTGCAGAAATGTAAAGAAGTCTCTATGGGACAATGCAAACTCCTCCCTTAGTTGCTAGAAGGACTTTAAAATCTTTCCACTGTAAACCTGGCCTAAGGACTTAAGTCCCAATCTAGCCCAATTTTGAAATTCAATATCTAATTTCAAGGGGAAGAAATCAATATAGGCTTATAATGGGGTTGCTACTCTAAATCTCATTGTTAAACTAAATGTTCAACATGTTTCTTCCCATGAAGTCTGTAATACTACGGTCCAAGGGTTATCAATTACTAGTTTCTGAAATCCAGCTCTATCCATAAACAGCATGTTGCCCAGATTTGCTGTTGGCAGGGAGTCATTCTCCAGCTCCACCCCTAGAGGAAGCTTGGTGTTTTTCATAAAGGGGACAAGGGCCTGCACCTTTGTTGCCCAGAAATATACCTGAAAATCCAGTAGCCCCAACCCCCCCATGGTCTTTAGAAGCATAGAGTACCTTCCACCTGACTCAGGGTTTCTTCCCCCATATACATTTTGATAGGGTGGTTTTAAGGATTTTCCAAAAGGATTTCGGAGGTCTCAGAGGAAGAGACATACAGACAAAGTGAACACATGGAAACACATTCATTCTGATGCATTCCACTCTCCCCGGAAGAGATAGAGGCAGTTCCTTCCAATGGTTACAATCAACCTGTACCTCTTGAAGTAACTTATAGTGGTTGGTCTGTTACAATTGCCCTAAGTTTTGGGGGATCCAAATCCCCAAATATTGAAATCCAGATTTAGCCCACCTAATTTGTCCTATATCTGGTAAGGCAGTTTCAGACTACTTCCCTACTGGGATCATTTCAGTTTTGGATTCATTAGTTTTGTACCCAGAAACCTCACCAAACTGTTTCAGAAGAACTAAGATATGGGGAAAAGTCCGATAGGGGTCAGAGACATAAATAAGAGTGTCATCTACATATAAGAAGACCCTCAACTCTGTCTCCCCACCCTGATGCCTTGGAAGGAAGCAGATTGCCTAATCATTGCTGCTAGGGGCTACATACTAAGCGCAAACAAGAGGGGAGAGAGCGGGCAGCCCTGCCTGGTCCCCCTCCCAGTCTCAAAACTGGGAGAAGTGACCCCATCCACCTTAATTTGTACCCTTGAGTTTCTGTACAGATTCCCTATTCAGCTTCAAAGCTTGTCTCTGAATCCAAACATCTGCAGACTGCCATCCAAATATAAACAATCTATGCGGTCGAATGCTTTTTCGGCATCCAAAGAGCTCACTGCTTGTAAGGTTTTATCTCCTGGAGTGTGGGCTGATGATAAAACATTTAGGAGGTGCCGGATGTTATCCTGGATGTGTCTGTCTGGGATAAATCCTATTTGATCAGGATGTACCAGGGAAGTTATTACCTTTGGGAGCTGTGCTCCAATTACTTTTGCAAATATTTTTGCATTCTGATTCAAAAGTGATATAGGCCTAAAGTTGACACAAATTGTCAGGTTTTTCCCCAGTTTGGGTATGACTGACAGCAGGGCCTCACTCCAGGTATTCGGAGTCGCACCCTCCTCATGTGCCGTGTTACACATCCTTGTTAGAAGAGGGGCCAGCTCTGCTGTAAAACATTTATAAAAATCATCTGTAAAGCTGTCTGGGCCTGGGGCTTTGCCTGTCTTAAAAGTTTTGATTACCCACTTAACTTCTGTTTCTGAGATGTCAGCTTCTAATTCTTTAATTTGCTCTAAGGACAACTTGGGCAATTGCATCTGCTGCAGAAAGTCCTGGGTTTTTGGGTGTGGTCTGGACCTCTTTCTGCACTATATAATTGTTTGTAAAATTTAAAGAATTAATTTGCTATTTGTGGGGGTTGGGTAATGTCTGTTGAGGAAGGGTCACTTGACTTGATAAGTGGAATATATCTGTCTACTTCTTATTTGCACAGACACAGAGCTAGCAGTCTGCCCGCCCTCTCCCCCCACTCATAATAATGCTGCTTAGTATATCTTAATGAGTTTTCCATACATCTTAACATCAAGGGGTTATACTCCTCCCTTGTCTTTTTGAGATGTTTGAGTACAGACTTCCACCTAGTGCATTTGTGTTCTGCCTTGAGGTTGATAATTAACTCTGTTATTTTTTTTATCTGGCTTGGTGTTGCTTATTTTTATGTGAAGAAAAAGAGATAGTGTGCCCCTGGATAACTACCTTTAACCCGTCTCAAATAAATTTTAGTGGAGAGTCTACCTCTTTATTTTCCTCCGCATAATACTTTATTACCTCTTTGGTAGAGTCCACATAACCCATATGCAACACAAGACCCAGATCAAACCTCCAATGGCAGCTTTTCTGGGCTACTCCCCAGCATATGTGTGCGGAGATCATGGCATGATCGGAAAAGGTCACTGGATGGATCTGTATTTTATGAGAAGTAGATGCCAACCCTTCGTGAGTATAGAATCTATCTAATCTTGAGTATGAGCCAGTCACTCCTGAATAGAATGTGAAGTCAGCTCATTTAGGATTTTGTAAATGCCAAGGGTTGATCAACCCACACTTGGAGCAGAGAGTTCTCAGGAGTCTAGAGCAAGGACTGGCACCCTTTACTTTCGAGGGGTTTTTATCAAGGACTGGGTCTTCCATACAATTGCAGTCTCCTACACATATTATCTGACCTTCTGGGAGGCTTGAAATTGTGTGGAAGAGCAACCTAAAAAATTCACCTGTGGGGGGTGTAGGGGCATAAACTGACACCATATGAATGGGCCATCCACTATATATTCCTGAAAGTAACACCATCTGTCCTATACCCGAAGATGTTATTTTTTGTACCTGGATGGGTAGCCCTCTTCAGATCAGTACAGCCACCCCTGCTTTTTTGGCCTGTGGATGTGCATCTGAATATACTGCCTCTACCCATGATCTCCTTAGCTTAAGATGTTCTACATGAGAAAGTTTTGTTTCTTGCAAACAGGCAATATCACGTCCCTCCTTCTTCAGTTCCTGCAAAATTCTGCTATGCTTGATGGCATTATTTATACCTTTAGCATTTACTGAACATATCTTAAGGTTCACCATTGATAATGTAAAATTTGATGATTATTGATAATCCCTGTCTCCCCATCCGGCCAATGCCCACCCCCAACCACCCCCAAATCACACCATTTATGGGATATTGAACATAATAAAATGAAAACAGCAAACCTACAGAACAGGACATAACACTTAGAAACATCATTTAGCAATAATGATAAAAGGCCTTTAAACCTTATGGCCGACAGTAACTTAAAGCTGTGGTTAATGTGGGAAGTCCTAGCAACCACTATTCAGCCACTAGGTAGAAACAAGGGCTTCTCCTAGTAGAGGGGAATATATCCCCAGATGGAAAGACCTCCAGATCTGGGGGCCTTGGTCAGTGGTTCCAGCCTATGCCAAAATCTCTAGACCTGTACCCTCTAACTCAAAATTTCTGGGAGCTGCCAGCCCAGTGTCGAGTGCTCCCAGGTGCATCATCAAAAAGCCTGATGTGTTGCAGGAGAGTGAGGTCAAATTAAAATACCATAATATCCACAGTTAACCCCTAACTGGGGTCTCTGCTTGACCCTCCATTTCCTAGAGTAGTACAATTAACAGAAAAAAGGAAAAGGGAGAAGAGTAACTATTCCCTCTCTCTCTCTCTCTCTCTCTCTCTCTCTCCTCCCACAAGACTTTCTCACTCACTCCTCCCACAAGATTAAACAAAAACGGTCTCCAGTATTATGACAGGTAATTTCCAGATGAGGAAATAATAAGGAGGTTTATTTGAGCTATATTTACACAATTTCCAGTCCGCCCAAATTTTCTGGAACCCACGTTATCGCTACTAACACCTCCTTCTCCAATTAATATTCACGAGTCACTCTTAGGATGTCAACCGGCTAAAGTAAGAATATAACCAAGGAATGAGAGAAAATGACAAAGGAAATTGCCTAGACACATCCATTTGATTTGCAACTAAATGTCTTTTGTCTTATCTTGTCTAAAACTGTTATGGTAAATAGATCAAACATATAGTCTGATGCAAATAAGTTAGAAAACGTGCTGTCGTAGCTGAACAGTAAATGTCATTTTATTTAACAGCATCTCTCTGGTATAAACCAATCTTCATGATCTGGCATTGATCTTTGAGTCTTTTAACAAGTGTCCCATGAATATCCAAAATTAAACTGAAGGCTCTGCCAAGGTAAATTATTGTGCAGCTCTCCGAGAAGTGTGGTGTGCCATTAAATTATTAAAGAAGGGAACAAATTGACTGGTGCTCTAGGATCAGTCCTACACCACAGAAAATTGAACCCATAAATCATTACCTACAACATCTAGTTCCCCCTGGCTTCCATAAATTTCAGACCTGGATTGCTCTAAGCCACAATAAAGTAAACTCATCATTTTCTTTTCCTCTTCTTTTTGTTCATATAACAGCTACTCAGTTGTGGATCGATTTCACCTCCCATTGTCTCGCTGTTAGTTCTTCATTCGGATCAGGCCATATACCCCCCTGTACAGGGAGATGAGGTAGGAAAAAGACAAACTTACAGTAGATTCAGGCGTGCTTTTTTAAATTGATCCAGAGAGCCATATCAGAATGGAGAGGGAGCAAAGAGTCTATTCTTGTCTTGTCTGGTTTTCACTCACCTGGCGCCACAGACTATAGGAGTTCCTCAATCCCTGTTCTGCTTTATCTTCCTTCAGGTCTGGCATGGATATCTCCAGAGATTCCAAAAAAGGTGTCGCAACTAACAAAGTGTAAAACGGTTTAATTCCTGTTTTGTCTTCGACCCACAATCTGGATGGGTATCGTAACTAAGCCTTCATACCTTTTTTCCTGAGTTGTTTCACCATGTATAATACTTTATTTCTCTTGGCCAGTATGAGCAGAGGACAATCTTGATCTGCATAGACCTTGGTTCTGTCTAAATTTAGATCTCTTTTTTTCCAGGCCATTTTCAAAATGTTATCTTTCACTGGATATTTCAAGAATTTGATTAATATAGATCTAGATGGTGCACCTTGTTTTGGTTTCGGGGCAGTTGCCCATTGTGCTCACCCAATGCCCAGGGGGAACTCTTCCTTGAGGTCCAGCACTTTTCTTAGCAAGCAGTCCATAAATTGGGCTGTCACCTTGTTCTGCTCCATCTGGTATCCCAAACACCCCAACATTATTCTGACGTGCCCTGGCCTCTGCATCTTCTGCCCGGAGAGTTAGTGCTCACTCTCTCTCTCTCGCTCTGTTATGGAGGTAGGCCAGTGATCTCCCATAGACCATGTGTTCACCTTGCATTGTCTACATACTGGTTTTGATATTAGTGGTGCAGGCTTCCAAGTTTTTGAAATATTTTTGTATCCCCAACACCTTGCCATCTATCTTATGTAGGAGTAGAATAATTTCATGGGTATCTGCTCTTGAGATCGTGGATCCTATGTCCAAGCCTGAGTCATCCCCATCTTCTGCCAAGCTGGCAAGTAGTGAGGATCTCAATGTGGTTGGGCTCAAAACAGTAGGCCGCTGAGATGGTGTGACCACAGATCGGGATTGTGAACCTGCCAGCACTGAATTTTTTGTGTGCCCCATTAGTAGAGATATCAAACTACTGTCTGAACTATAAATAAGCTTTTGTAAAGTTAGAATCGAAGACCGATTACACTGAATTCGGCACCCAGGAAACAGCGCTCCGAACTAGGCTGCCATTTAGTTCACTTGCATCACCGGAAGTCTATTGGACTTTTTTATTGTTATTTTACAAGTGTTGGCCCAGCAAAACACAATAAGCTGATGCTTGCTTTCAGGTGCATCCTGAGAGCAGAGGGAAGTTAAGTGACTTGCTCATGGTCACATAGTATGCAAGTGGTGGCTGTGGGATTCAAACCCAGTTCTCTAGGTTTACTACTCAGTGATCTTAACCACTAGGCTATACTGCTTCCCTAACAGAATAGGAGGAAGGATGATACATCAGCTGGAGCAAGAAGAGTAAGAAAAAAAAATTAAATCAGGCAAATTAGTTTTATATGAGTAATATAGGAGGGCAAAATGTGCTCATAACTCAAGAATTCCACAACCAGAAAGTACAACAAAAGAGTTCAGAAATACATGGAATTAATCACTAGACATACAACTCGGGGAACAACCTAGCAACAAAATTCAGCAGGGCAGGACAACTAGAAACAATTTTTTAATTCACAATGAGCTACAAGCAGGGAGAAACACTTAATTGCTGTTGTACAACAAGATGCCTTACAAGTCAACAGTTACACCTAGATAATTTAAAGAAGTGCTCCTTGAGTGTGAGATTAAAGGAGTGTAAAGCTTGACATGCTTTGGGGAGGACAGAATTCCACAGTGAGGGGGCTATGTAGACAAAAGATCTCTGGCCCTTAACAGTTTTCCAAAGGGGAACATTTACTGGTCACAAGATGTCGATTTCAGGTTTTGGGGGGTGGGGGGGGGGTATTCTGCCTTGTCAGAATTGTAGAGAGGTGAGGATGTTGAATTTAAGCACCTCAAAGGTTGGGATTTGCAACACATAATACAGTTGGCCACCTAAGGTAGGGCATATATGAAAAGTAAGGGATCCAAATAAGATGCAGATCTTGTTTCATTTGCAAAGACAATGGCATAATACTAGGCCAGGTTAAGGTAACCTGGGGCCCTAGGCCCAAGATAAATCTGGGGGCCCCTCACTCTACCTACGCCCCTTCACCATGACAAAGCCCATTCACTGCAACCATGCCCCTTCACTGTGACTGCAACCCTTCCCTGTAACCTCACTCATTCACCACTGTATATCAGTCACTATAACTTGAAAAAAATATGTTCTTGCTGTCCTTAAAAGAGCATAAAACCTAAATAACCTAACTAAAATGCTTCAAAATAAAACTAATAATAGCAGTATGAAAAAAATAACATTATTTTGAGTTGTACTCATTTAGAGAAAATAATTATTAACTAGCCTGGTAAAAATAATTTTGTTAGTGCGAAATGTCATGATTTGCACTTCTTCAAAGGCCCACCGTAACACACCGGTGTGTTCTTGAAGTCTGGGTGTTATCATTTTGTCCTGCCAGGTAGTGTAAACCAGGATGTACAGTAGGAGTTTTGTTGGTTAGGGTTGGGATCAGTCTCTGAAAGGGGCTAGGTCGTGGGTGGTGTAGGAGTTCAGTTGGTGATAAGAGATCATATTGCAAAGTGAGTGATTGTTGTAAGAAATCATTCCTGGGATCAAACATTTCTGTTATTGATAAGTAAGCCAGGATTAATAAATGGCAAGATTTACTGATGGGAGAGGCACAAAAACCATGTGCTCATTGTGTGGAACAGACAAAGGTCAGAATGCAAGCACAACAAACCATGGCAGCACTCTTTCAAACAAGTAAAACGTACTCACAAAGGGGTTCAGCAATAGACCACTAACATTTATTTATTCTCCAACAGACAAAAGTAACTGGCACAAACCTCTAGTGCTTCTCATTGTAGACACAACACTTCATCAGTGGGCATGGCTAAGCACTGTCAACATTGACATTTGAACTAGATAATTAAAGGTACATGTCCTTTGTTGCCTGCTGACTGGTGAAAACACATCGACTCAGGAACAGTAAATTTAAAATACAAGCATTGAAAAAATGGACAATAGTGCACATTTGTAACATTTCATTTGGAAATACTGTATAACAAAGAAATGTGAGAAGATCCTGTAATGAAAACATGTATGGAAAGATAGCCAGGATAGGTAAAGGAATGGCTTGGGATGGGACCAGAGGAGGTAAGAAAGGGAAGAAACTGGAGACCAGGCTAAAGATGAAAAGAGGAAAACATAGCAGCATATGAGAGCAGACTGGTTATACAAGTGAACACCAAGATGGCAATAAAATGCTAACAAACAGCACTAATAGAAATTAAAGCTGTAATCTCAGGTAACTGTATCCAAAAAGAGAATGGTTAAAATATACCATGGGGTTCAAGTAAAAAATGCCCAGGGACTAAAAAAGGAAAATGTAATAAATTATTACATAGTCTCGGGCTTGAGAACAGTGGAAATTAAGTTTTAGTTCTTAAAATTGCTAGTATTGCCAATTATATGAATTACTTTTTAAGTAATTTTTAAGGAACTATGAAGATGAAAGGGAAAGAGGAAACAGGAAAACGAAATTTATATGGACTACAAGACTTTGCTAAATTTTCTATTTTAAGTTCCATGAACTACTGATGGGATCCTGGAAATACGTTAATTTGTTCACCCTGAAAATGGAGCTGCGTCAAGGTCAGAACTTCAAAATGAGTGAGATGAGAGAATAAGAAAGAGTAAGATTGTTATCTGTACCAATAAAATGAATTGTAAATTTCTTGATTCATGGAGTGAGATTAAACATAAAGCACACACATTGAACTGCAGTGTTAATCGAGTGAGTGAGTTTCACAGGACTGTGATAATTAAACATTTAATAATTTTGACACTGAGATAGAATTATCAGTACACATAATTGCTTAGCATTTTATAAAATGTTTTGGCTGTATGTAATCGTGTAGTTTAAATTATAAAAAGTGGCAGTCAAATCAGCAGTCCTTGCAGTCTTACTGTCAGTCCTATTCTCATTCCCTCTTAAGTGGGGGCAACCTTCAGTATTCTGCCCATTGCATGCTTCATCTCCCCGATGATGTGACTTAGAACATTGGGAACCACAGCCAGCAGCAACCTACCAGGCACAGATCTCACCATCTTGGACTAGCGACCACAGAGGTGTTGGGACTGGGAGCTGAAGTCATGGCCAATGGCGAACGAAAGAGATGAGAAGAGAGGGTTCATGTACTTATAAAAAAATACCTTGAACCTTGTCAAATCCTCTGGTAATTCAGCTCTACCTCTTTCTCTCTTTCTCTCTCTCTTTCTCTCTCTCTCTCTCTCTCTCTCTCTCCCCTTCCCCAAATGAATGCAAACCACGTGGCTTTACTGTTTCCCTCCTGCCCTTGCTTTCCAACCCCTCCCCGCCCGACTCCCTGCCCCCAAAACAAAAAGAAAGCAGATTTATTGTTTTTTTAATCAAAAAAAGGACTGAATGAAAAAAACTGTGTACCTTTAGTGGAGATAGATGACACTTCAACTCTTCATTTCACTCCTTTCCTGTTTGTATGCTAGTCTGTAAAACTTTATACACTTGTACTGAGTCAGTGTCTGGTGCTGCCACCGACTCTGTACCATAGCAGTATGCTGCTTTCTGCAATTGTCCTCATAACTTGTTCTGGTTTGTGCCGGTGGTCTTCTCTCTGTGGTCAGTTGTTGTGGTCTGCCTTAGTCTCCAGCTTTGGAGGTCACATACCTGAGGCTGTAAGTAGCAAGATACAAACAGAAGAGAGAAAGACATAAGCATCAGAGTTAGTATAATTAAAAGCAATGTCTTTGTAAAGTAGATGTATCATAACTGATAGTTTCAATACAGATGTCTAAACAGAAGACAAGATAAATTGCTAAACTACAGGATATATATATATATATATTTATATATATATATTTATTTTAATATCTTGCAGTAATCTTGACCACAGACAATCATGATGATATGAGATCATCATTAATCACAATTGCCATGGTTTTTATTTGGCAACCATTTTATGTTCATGTCTTATCATTGTTATTCATGATCACAGTGATGTTTTTTGAAGCTTGACTATGATCTTTAAACATAATTAATAATGATAATTTATGACACAGTATTATAAAATCATTACCTTTTCAGATGGTCAGGCAGTCCCACACATTATGGGTAAGTCCAGTACAGTGTGCGATGTGACAAACATTAGATGACTGCTGCAGTAGGCATGGGTCAAGAGTTTGTCAATAGAATGAAGGGCAGACTTGCCATAGGATTGATGCCATCGCCGCTGGACCAAGGCCCATCAATGCAGGTAGTTCCAGTCTCTTTTGAGGGCATCATTGACTCCCAGGCTGTGTTGGTGTTGTTCTCTGAAATTATTCAACACATTCTGCCAAGGCTGCTATTGCAGGCAGTTATTCTGCCAACAGGAACTTCTGATGTTCTGCCCCCATCGACGGATTCCACTAGCACACTACAGATTCTTGCCTCTCAGCCACTGCCACCGATGTCGCTGGTCTGTTCTGCAGCTCTCTTTGTCACTCATGCTGACAACAATGAAATGGAAAATAATGTTGACCTCATGGACTTGGAGATTGATTTAGAAGAGGAACATGAAGGAGAACAATTTGTGCAGCGTCTCCCTTGTTCTACTTCTACCCTCTTGTCCTGTAGTGAGAACTTAGTGGTTTATACCCCAAGATAAGCTCCTGAAGACCCCTCTTTTCAAGCTGTGATGCATGGGCTTTGATGTGAAAGAGGAAGATTCCAGTAAACAGAATCTCATAGAATTTTTGGAGGTGCCCTGCTCCACCTCCATTATCATTCCACCTCTATAGCTTGCATTAGAGGATGCTACTTTTGCTGCATGGTACAGCCCAAACTCACTGCTTGTAGGCTCTAGAAAGGCTGATAAGCAGTATACTGCACCATCCGCTAAGCAATATTATGCTAACCAGCCTGAAATCGACTCTGTGGTCATCATGGCTGCTTATGATAAGTCTAGATCCACTAGACATGTAAGAACTTTGCCTCCTGATAAGGAATCTAGGAGGCTGGACATGATGGGCAAGTGTACTTATGCCTCTGCATTACTGGGCTTTAGGATTGTAAACTACCAGGCCCACGTGATCAAATATTAGAACATCTTATGGAAAGATGCTCGTACTGCCACTCAAGGTTTGTCTGATGGCTCTGCCAAGACTGATTTGCTTAAAATGTTATCTGCTGGTGAATGTCATTTGCTTGGGAACATATTCTTGGTTCAGAGTTGCTGGTTTTACCACTGATGTGCAGCAGTCAGTTTTGAATGCTTCCTTTAAAGGGTCAACATTGTTTGGCTATGATGATGAAGAAGCCCTATGTGGCCTTCAGACTTCTACAATGACTCTAAGGTCTGTGAAAACCCTGTATCCCACTCCTGCTAGATGTCTTGGTTGCAGTTCCTTTCATCAACAGGGAGCAGAATCTCCTTGCTTCTGAAACAATGACAGAAGATCACTACATTACAAGAGGGTTCTGGAAATAATTGCAAGGGGGCATACTCTGGAGCTGTTAAAAAAACCCTCCAGATCATCCTCCACCTCCTTCCTTTTATCCTCAGAGCAATTTGTCCCTTCTGAAGGAAGAAGTTCAGACTTTGTTTGAAAAATATACCACAGAACCAGTTCCTCCACAGGAGAGAAATGAGGGGTTCTATTCCAGATACTTCCTAGTCTTGAAATGGACAGGAATCTGCATTCTGTGTTAGATCTCAGGGATTTCAGCATATACATCGAATAAAAAAAGTTTTGAATAGTATCCCTGCAGGCTCTGATTCCCCTACTGCAAAAGTGGGACTATCTCTTCTCTGGACATGAAGGCTGCATATCTTCATAAAAATGATCAGGATATCCCACAGACATTACCTCTGCTTTATGCTGGAGGGCAAACACTATCAGTTCAAGGTATTGCCCTTTGGCTTGTCTTCTATCTCATGGGTTTTTACCAAGTGCTTGGCTGTTTTGCAGCAGCCCTTTGCAGGGTAAGCCTGTATGTTTTCCTTTACCTGGATGACAGACTTTTGAAGGCCAGTTCCAAGAAGGTTGTGCTACATACCTTGTCTTGGACATGTCAGTTGTTCAACAACTTGGGAGTCACATTAAATGTGCCAAAGTCTTTCTTAATCCTACGCCAAAGACTACAGTACACAGAAGTAGCCTTGGATGCAGAGAAGGGATGTGCTTTCCTGCTACAGGATAGGGCAGCCACTTTAATTGCTCAGGCACACTTGGTATACAGGAGCCATTATGACTCTACATGAACAGTGTCATGTCTCCTGGGCATCATGGCTGCAGCCATAGTAACTGTACACTGGCATGTCTTCATTCTTCATATGAGGATACCTCAGTGGATGGTCAGGGTCCAGTGGGATCAGTTAACAGATAAGCGGGACCAAATGGTTCTCATCACGTCTCCTGTTCAAAGAGTGTTGTTATGGTGGATGGATTCAAAAACCTATTGAAGGGCATTCTATTCCTTGTACAAGCTCCTGTACAAACACTCACAATGGATGACTTGGGCTCTGACTGGGGTGCTCTTCTCGGCCCTTACCAGACACAGGGGTCATGGTGTATAGGTGGAAGCTGAGTTGCATATAAAATAGCCCCAAAATGTGGGCTGTCCAGTACAGTCTCCAGGCCTTTTGGGATCATCTCTGCCCTGGACCTCTGCTAATCCAGAAGGACAAAGTCAGTGTGATGCAGTACATCAGTAAACAAGAGGGCACTCACTCCTATCCCCTGTGCAGAGGAGCAATGAGGGTATGGTACTGAGCTCTATCTTACAACCTTCAGCTGTCAGCCATGTTTCTCCCAGGTCTTCAAAACATCTTGTCAGACAGGTTAAGTTGGTCCAAGTTGATGGTTCGTGAATGGGAGCAGCTGTCCTCCATGGTAAATAACCTCTTCGCAAGATGGGGTCTTCCAGAGCTGGACCTTTTTGTGTCCCCACACAATGCAAAAGTGCCATGTTTCTGCTCGCTCACTCTAGGGCTTGGAGTTTTTTGGCAAGATGTATTGTCCCTCTCCTGGAAAGGGAAATTCCTATTTGCGTTTTCCCCATTCCTCTAGTACAGAGGGTTCTGTTCAAACTGTGGGTGAAGAGTACCACTTTCATCCTCATTGCTCCATTCTGCCCTCACCAGATATGGTTTCCACTCCTTCAGCATCTGGTGGTGGAGTCTTCTGTCCCTCCACCTCTGTGATGGGGTCTGTTTTCCAAGGGCAAAGTGTCTCTGGTCCATCAGGACCTGAAGTACATATACAAGCATGCAAAGCTCCTGAAAACATAGCCATTGCATGTTTTGGGGTATGTCCTTAGGTTACTGATGTTACCCTTGCATCTAGGAAGCCTACTACCAGACATACTTATTCTCTGAAATGGAAGTGCTTCACTCTGTGGTCTGCTTCCTGAAATGTGGATCCTTTTACATGTCCTCTGAATGTTGTGCTAGAATATTTGCTTTCCCTGTCTGACACTTGCCTGCAGTATTCTCTAAGAAGGTGCATTTGGCTGCTATATCAGCTTTCCATACCCCTATTGATGGTCATATGGTTGCCCAATTAGAGGTATCCCATATATTTTTGAGAGGTATTCATCATATAAAACCTCTTCTCCATAAGCCAGTCCCACCTTGGGCCCTGAATTTTATTTCTGAAAAATTGATGCTGGCTCATTTTGAGCCTGCTTTGAGTTGTGGCTTACGTTTCCTGTGATGGAAAACATTATTTTTAGTTTCTATGACCTCTGTTCAGAGGATTTCCATGCTTCAGGCATTAATGTGTAGGTATCCTTATTTGATTTTTCACTGAGTCTATTTGCATACAAATCCTAAGATTTCACTGAAGGTGGTATCTGAATTTACACTAAATCAAATGATTCACCTTCCTGTATATTATCCCAAGCATGCCAACCAGGGTGAATCATTGCTTTTTACTTTAGATGAACAAAGAACACTAAGATACTATATTAATAGTACCAAGGACTGCAGAAAGCCCTCTCATCACTCCCTGAGAAAGATGGTGCTCCTATGTCTGAACAATGCAGTCCAAATAGCTGGTGCATTGTATTACATTCTCACTTAGGAAGTGCAATAACTTCCCGGTGTTGTTCGTGGTCACTCCACAAGGGGTATAGCCACTTCAGTTGCTTATTTCAAAAATGTCCCTGCTGTGTACATATGTGCTGCAGTCATATGGAGTACTGTTCACACTTTCACTAAACATTACAGTCTGGACATCGTCTCTCATAGGCGTGCTGATTTTAATCTTGTTGCACTGCAAGGCCTTCTGTCCTGATTACATATCCATCTGTGCCATCCTCCCTGCTGCTTTGTACTGCTTGGGAGTCATTCTGTAGGTATGACCTACTAGAGGCGATGCCCTCTTTAAAGATAGAACAGTTACACATGAACTTACTATAACAGAAGATCTTCAAGAGAATGTCCTCCATTAGGTCATCCTATGCTCTCCCTTCCTCACCTTTTGTGCTTTCAGTGAGGGGTTATATCAGGTGCTGTGCCTAAAATCTTACTACATGCATCCTGTATCCAGCTCCATGCCTCTCCTCGTATGCCTGCTGCTGGTCTCCTTCCTGGTTCCTCACAGTTGGGGTCCCTCCAATGCTAATCTCCTGCAGGGAACTGAGGAGTGATGGGGCCGGCCATGTTATGTTTGCATAGATGCTACATGTCATTGTGGGTTGCCCCCAGCTCTCAAAAAGTTTTCAAGTGGTCCTGATGTTGGTGGCTTATACTTCAAAGGTAAGCCTAATGGAGGAGATTCTCTTGAAGATTTGCTGTTATAGTAAGTTCTTACATAACTGTTCTTTCCTCTTCTGTACAGTTTTGTAGGTCAATATGTTGAGAATTGAAGTCAGTTTTACTTCTCGACAGTGCTGCATCTTGCAGCTATAATGGTCAGGAATGGGGTGAGGAACATGTATGGAGAGGCACAAGGAAATTTAAAATAGCTGGCAGTAAAGTCTGGTTTGTCCTGAAGAGAAAAAAGTGACTAACATAGTAGTTTTAGAAACAGATGTGCTCTTATCTGGGTTTGCATTTGTCAGTCAAAAAAGTGATCAAGCTCTTTCTCTCATTGAGATGTTGAAACATTTATGCAGGTTAAGGAAGGCCTGTTCTGTATTGTAAAAAAAATAAATAAAAAGGTTTGGAGGGCAGTGGAATATTCATATGAACTTGAAAAGTACATATTCCCAGGGGATAAAGATACATCAAAACAAGACAAAATGTATGGCACTAAAACTAGCATTTCAAAGAAAAAGAATTGTATGCATTTTGAAGCCAGTACATTAATGCCCAGCTATGTTAGCTTTATCTTTTGCAACACACGCTTGTTATGTACTGTAAATATGGGTTACACGATGGTCTGACTCAGAATATGCCTTTGTTGTTCTTATGTAAGGGAGCAGAACCATAACATACTTGTGCAAAAACCATGCGTGAGTTAAAGTACTGCCCTCTGATAAGTGATAATAAATGCCAAACTACCTAGCTCTACTCCTTCCCAGACTACTCCTCAATCTTTCCATTTCAGTCCAGTTTTCAGAAGACCCACTCCACCATCTCCTCCATGCCACTGACTCCATCCTGAAAGGGACAGACCAGGGACAGATTACTGCTGCCATCTGCATTGACCTTGCTAAGGCCTTTGATACATGACCCCACCTTATCTTTCTGAATAAGCTGGTGGGGGCTTCATATGTCAATTTGTTCTACTGCTACCTCTCCGACTGCCATTAGTCAGTTCAGGTTGGAGATGCCTTATCCGCCTCCCTGTTCATCAGTTCTGGGGTCTCCAAAATGCCGTTCTGGGACCCAGACATTTTCCCAAATGACTGCCTCTCAATTTGTACTGTCTTGCACGTACTTTACATATGTACGCTGACAACTTGGTACTCTTTACCAAACTGGAAATGTTGCTTAAAAATCCCAAACCGATTTTGACAGATCCCAGCTACCATCTATATGATGACTTCAGCCTGAGCTGGGTATATCCCTGTCTACAGCATATATCTCTGAACAACAGCAGTGGGGACCAGGGATACGAACCTATATAGAAAAAACTCACTGATTTTGGGGACTTGTGTAACCTGAGGCTCTACAGAATGAATGGATAACAGCTATGTAATTGCTTACAGGATTCATCCTGCTATTTAAATGAAGTTAGCAGGCCCTGAAGAAAGGTTGATACAGAGGAAGGAATTAGGGAACTACAAGAGGATCTTGCAGTTCCTTGTGTAACCCACCCCCACCAGCCCCCCATGTCTAACTAGCAGGGCTGCTTCTCTCACCACATGGCACCAAAGAGAGGGATGGGGGATGTCACTACAGTTCACTTTACCAGTACATCTTCTTCTGAGCCTGCCATACACAGACAGGCAAACCAAGTGTGGCAACTACCTGGCACACACCTGGAGGGACCATTTCCCATGGCCGTCAACCTAGGTCCCTGGGAGAAAATGTTTGCTCAGAATTATGCTAGGTTTGCACTTCTGGACAGGGGTACCCAAGAAAATCCAGACACAGTGGAAGCAATAACAGTAGTGTCCAAACCAGGTTGGGATTCTAGAGTGTGGCTTTTATTCATATACACAGAGAATAATCACAAAGCGAAGATGGACCCTCTCAGGGCTACTCTTACTGGTAATGCAGATTACTGAGGTGCAGATATTCCTAAATTCCCATTTAACATAGGCATACTGAACACACACAGCGAACTCTCAGGTTCTGACTTGAACAGCGAACTCTCTGGTTCTGAATTACACAGCAAACTCTCTGGTTCTGAAATGGAGATTGGCACACATGGCCAGAACTGGTACACTTCCTCTTGACTAGGCACACATGGCCAGTACTAGGAGACTTTCCCATATTTCATGAGGAATTACTGGTGGCACCCTCCACCAGCAAAGAGCACATACAGGCTCACAGAAAATCCAACCCACATCTGGGTAAACTATTTTCTTCAGGCACTGGCCAAATGCACTGAAAGAAAACACAGGTGCCTAAACTGAACCCGGAGAGGTAAACTGGTTGCTTAAGATGGGGGGTCTCCCACCTTTTGCTTCCAAATTTATACTCGGCCATTCATCTGGTTAATAACACCCTCACAAAAAACTTGTAGATGCTATCTGAAAATGTCTTTCACATTTAACATACTACATTACACACTTCTGAGGTGTCAGAAAGTTAAAAGTTCTGTAATTGACACTGTCTCTTTACTAGACCCCATCTTTAGCAGACACTTTTAAACAGAAAAAAACAGTCTAGGTGGCAGGATCCCTTTGACAGAGAAAATTCACCAAAAGGAATGCAGGTGCCCCAGGGCTTTTCCAAACAAAAGTCACAGGTACTCACAGAGCAGTTGAATCTCAGGCAGCTTCAACACAGTCCAGACTGGACCAGGGGATTGCCCCTGAATCCTGGAATGCACCCCACCCCTCCTGGGATGGGGCAATGTGAAAACCACTTGGCTTGATTTCCACCACTTCACCACTAGGCTGTACTGGCTCACACTAAGGTGAGAAACAAACAAAAGCACTACAGGTAGCTCTCTGACAGAGCTGAAGAGAGGAGATGCATTACCTGCAACCTCCTCCACTGACTCCAACTTCAGACTGACTACACTCTAACTGAACATTCCAAAGCTAACTCCCTGCAGCTAGCTTGAATGTGGCTTATGCTGCTGCGACAGTTCCATGATTACATCATCCTCCAGCTCAGCTGAGACTGAAACCAGAGAATGACATTGTGAAATCTATGTAACTGGCATTTCACCAGGTGACTCTCCCTGTCTGCCTCTGATTCTAATGGGATTCTAGTAACCCCTGGGAACAAGGGGGTTACACTTGTTACAGAGGAAGGAATTAGGGAACAACAAGAGGATCTTTATCTGCTGAATAGGTGGGCTGAAATATGGGAAGTGAAGTTTAATACTGACAAATGCAAACTTATGTAATTTGGACATATAATGATAAGGCACAGTATAAATTAGAATACCAGATACTGAAGGCAGCAGGCTATGAGATAGATATGGGGTGCTACAGTAACAATGATCTAATGAGCACAAATCAGTGTACAAAGATAACTTCAACAGCAAATAGTATCCTCATGTAACCCTTTTGAAATCCCTTGAGTTCCTAAATTCATTGAGGTTGCCTGCTGGTACATCAGGGGTTAAAGTTTGCAAGTTTCTACTGCCATATACCTTGGAGTATTTGAAGTAGGGGAGGGGGTCTAATCTTCTCAGTGCTGTGTATCCGTTAATCAGAGGAGATTCGGTCAGGTTAGTGTCGAAAGAGATTCTCGGGGACTTAGGAGGATATCTACCAGTGCCAGAGCAGTGAGGGATGTCCCCTGACCTTGTGTCCTCTCATGCTGACCTTGATTTATCCTGCCCAGGGGAAATGGCAGAGGCCTTTATTTATCCAGAGATCAAGTGTCTGCCCTGCAAGGTTAAACCATCGTCTGCAGCTGTGACCAGCTTGGACATCTGACTTTTGGAGTCTGTAGTACTACTACCAGAACTGCCTGTTATGAAACTATTTATTGTTTATGTCTGTTATTGTTCCCCACTAGACATGTAAAGTAACCTTTTATCTGCCTCTAGCACAATGCTTAAATTCTGCTATAGTTTGCTGCTGCAAGAATTGGAGAACATTTAGTGCCTTTAATGATTTTTAACTGTTTCGTTAAACCAGGAACCATGTTGCATTTCTTTACTTTGCTGCCATTGGAGACTGTCATTACATTATCCTTGTCAAGATGGCTGACACTGCAGCTGCACACTAAGGTCTGCTCTTAATAAAATTCACACTTTTTTCCCTGTGCTGTGTTGTCTCAAATGTTGTCCTACAGACTCTTAGTATTATGACCGAAGAGGAATGCATGCTCAGCTACATCCATTGGAGAAGTTAATTTCACCCAATATATGCTTGCTAGAAACATACTTTCACTATGCTTCTAGCCAACAAAGCGCAGGTAGGTCTGAGTGATTGTCTAACATGTCTCTTTACTGGTGGCTTCCAAAGTCCAGCCAAAACCAGAACAGGTTACCAGACAAATACAAGGATTACAAGCTGGCAGTTCAGTTCTAACAAAGAAATGTACCTCATCTGACCTCGATACAGACATACAGTAGACTTTGTGTTTCTCATTGTTTGTTAAGTTCTGCAGATACAGATTGAAGGACTGAACCTTGAAATAAAAAGCAGCATACACAAGTTTACTTCCCTGAGACTCCTTCTTTGAACACTACTTCTCTGGACACTAAGATAGCTGCTGCTTAACTTGCCTTATAAGAGATCCCAAAAGGGGGCTCAATGGAAGATTCCTCTGCATCTACTGATTTGGCCTCTAAGAATTATACATTAGATTCCCTGGGCTGGTCCATTGATCAGATTCCGGCCATATCAGAAAAAACAGATCATAAATAAAAAGCTCTTGACACAAAAAAATAGATTTTATACAGAAAGATGCAAGAATTACTGGGGAAAGGTCAAACTGCTGTCTTTGCAAATGAACAAGTTCTCTGATCTAATAGCATCAGTAAACAAACAGCATCAAGCTATTGAAGAAACCAGAAAATTGTAGCTTATACTGGAAGGTAGATCATTTTGAAAAACACATTGAAACTTGTGAATTGTTGATCTACTTTCCAAACTGGATGCCAATTTTAATTCTGTTAGAGATCTCATCAAGGACATTTTTATGGAGGTGTCTGAACTACACCAAGGCAGTCCCTCTACTTCTGACAAAGGTTTTCCATGTAAGCAACCCCTCCCCCCCTTGCAACTGCTGACACTGCAACAAATTTAAATCTACCATCAGGCCTACTACCAGACCCAGAATGTAAATGCACCATCCTTTTTACGTTCGCTTGCGCGCATGCTCAAGGAAAGTCTTGGGAGAATAGGACAGTTTGGAGGTGTGACTGTCCTCTGAAATGCACTGTTCCATTGAGCAGGCGTGGCACTCCTGCACCAATGGACACGGGTGCTGTGTATGACAGCGGTGGTCTTCACTTCAAAGAAAACCACTGCTGTGTGCTCGCAGCACCTCACGCCGTCCTCCCAAAGCTTTTGCGCCACAGTGGGAGCCCACCCCAGCATGGCAAATGTTGTTTTGGCCAACGGGGGTGCCCAATGCCCTGTCGGCTCCACGTCCCCCCAAACAGCTTTCTCTGCTGCCACGCTGGGAGCCCACCCCAGTGTGGCAAAAGTCCTTCGTCGCACCGCCGTCTGCTCACAGAGCCTCACGCCTCCCTAAAGCTTTGGTGAAATGCTGAGCCCACCCCAGTGTGGCAAACCTTGTTTTGGCCAACGGGGTGCCCAACCTCGTCGGCTCCACGCCCCTAGCCATCCTTCTGCCATGCTGGGAGCCCACCCCAGTGTGGCAATGTCCCACGGCTGCCTTTTTTAAAAAACTGTAAATTAAAAACGGTCCCACGGCGCTTCCCTGGCCCCTCCCACAACCTGCACCCACCCACTGCGCACCCTGTTTCCACACACCCCTCACCCTATACTTACCTCTGGAGTCTGGCACGATGATCTTCGTGGACCAGGAGCACGCCTGCACTCTTCAAAGCCGACCGCGAACTGAGGAAATGCCGGTAAGCTGTATAATGGGCAAGATGGGTTTTTTCAACTTTGTTGCATATCTCAGGCATTTTTTGGAATTTTTGCACCAAATTTTCAACATGGGGTTTTTGGGACCCCTTCTCATGAAAGATGTCACTGTCATGGCGTTATTCGGGCCCGAAGGGTGATTTCGCAGTCACTGCATGAAATCACCTTTGGGCCTGATTAATGAAACAACACTGCCAGCATTCATAAGGTGGGCTCTCAAAAAGCCTATTTTGAAAATTTGGTGGAAAAATTCCAAAATGACCGCTTTTACGAGTGTGCGCTATGCAGTTCCTGCCATTGGTGGCTCGTAAGTTCGTGAATTTCAATATTTTCACCCAGATTTTCAACATTGCCATTTTACCACACCTTCTTATGAGTAGTATAGCTGTCATTTTTCACATCTCACCCAAAATGTGTTTCCACGCATGTAGCACACAATGGCGCAGTCGGTGTGCAAAATCAATGTATGGGACATATTAAGAAAATCACAGTGACACTGTTCATTAGCAGAGGTCTTAAAATGGCTGTGTTGAAAATTTGGTGAAAAAATTCCTAAAAATGACTGTTTTACGAGTGTGCGTTGCGCAGTTCCTATGCACGCTTGTAAGTTCGCGAATTTTCAATATTTTCACTCCAGATTTTCAATATTGGCATTTTACCACACCTCCTTATGGGCAGTGCAGCTGTCATTTTTTACATCTTGCCCAAAATGTGTTTCCGCCCATGTAGCGCACAATGGCACAGTTGGTGTGCGAACTCAATGTATGGGACACATTAAGAAAATCACAGTGTCACTGTTCATGAGCAGAGATCTTAAAATGGCAATGTTGAAAATTTGGTGAAAACATTCCTAAAAATAACTGTTTTACGAGCGTGACGTTATGCAGTTCCCTTTACGACGCCGCAGTTTTAATTTTCAATATTTCCACCCAGATTTTCAACACTGCTATTTTACCACACCTCCTTATGAGCAGTACAGCTGTCATTTTTCACATCCTGCCCAAAACGTGTTTCCGCCCATGTAGTGCACAATGGCGCAGTCGGTGTGTGAACTCAATGTATGGGACATATTAAGAAAATCACAGTGACACTGTTCATGAGCAGAGGTCTCCAAAAGCCTATGTTGCAAATTTGGTAAAACAATGTCAAAAAATGACTGTGTTATGAGCGTGCATTGTGCACTTTCCACGCACACTCATAACTTCGAGAATTTGAAATATTTTCACTCCAGATTTTCAACACTGGCATTTTTTCCTTATGAACAGTACAGCTGACATTTTTCACATTCTGGCAGAAATGTGTTTTTGCACATCCAGCGCACAACGGTGTGGTCAGAGTGAGAAATCAATGCTCAGGACAGATTATGAAAATCACAGTGACACTGTTCATGAGCAGAGGTCCTAAAATGCCTATGTTGAAAATTTGGTGACAAAAGTCCACAAAATGACTGTGTCATGAGTGTTCATTGCGCAGTTTCCATCTACGCTGGTAAGTTCAAGAAATTGTTGTATTTTCACTCCAGATGTTCAACATTGCCATCCCTTCACACCTCCCTATGAATGCTACAGCTGTCATTTTTCACATCCTGCCTGAACTGTATTTTTGCACATGTGGAGCAGAATGGTGTGGTTGCTGTGGGAAATCAACGTTCAGGACAGATTAACAAAATAACAGTGGTACTGTTCATAAGCAGAGGTCTCAAATGCTTTTATAAGGTGGGGGTAACAAAAAGGTCATGCTGAAAATTTGTAGTGCAAATGCCAGCAATCGCACAGGGCATTAGGGTAAAGCACCATACGTGCCAAACACCACTGCAAATACCTGCAAGCGAACGTCCGGCATTGACAAATGCTTGTTTTCTTTTGCTTTTAAAGCAGATGAGGATCTGGTGGTTAGGCTGTTCAAACTAAAGGGAACATTAATCTAAATCACACTGCTTCTTCATTTACCTGGACATCTCAAACTCTACCCAATGCTATGACAGCAATGTCTTATTTATTGCCAATAGATTCTATAATTGAGGGTTCAGTTTCAGCTACTGGCTGCATTAAAAGTCCAAGTGATTTATCAGAGAAAGCAACATATTTTCTTCGACATATATCAAGTATCTACTTTTTTGTGATTACAATATGATCAGGATGCATCTAGAGAGGGGGAGCCATCTTCTACCACTGAAAAAGAGTTGTCTGCCACAGCTCAAGAAATTGAAGTTATGAACTTCATATAATAAATTCTCTTTGATAATTTATGCTTAATAAAAGGTTAGGCTTTGGGTTAATAAATAGGTTATGCATAAATAAATGTTTTTTGAGCTAACTGCCTAGATTACCTGTAAGTATTACTTAGTTATAGTTGAGAATATTAGATAGCAATAATCATATATAATTTGTTTCCTTAAAGCAGCAGTGCAATGAAGTTAGGCAAAAAAATTTACCCTAACCTTTCTTTCACTATAAAAGATTCCTGGTACCTTTCATTGTTATTTAGTTTTTTTTTTATAGAAAAAACGATGGCCACCACATTTGGCTTAGAAATAGCACTGTAGACCTAGCAAGGTTTAGGATTGGGAAAGTAAAGCAGGAGGTACCTAGCAAAATACATTTGATAAATATGCAAATAATTCTATTAGTTGTAGCAAAAACTGGCTTTTTTGGAAAACAGTTTTTGTTTCATTGCTGGTTTAAAGGTAATCCAGTTTTCTTTTTGATAATGCATATTATTTCTAATTAATTGTGGAACACTGGTCCCTATATTGATGTAGTGATAGAAACATGGACACTGCAGGCAGAAAAGGACCAACAGTCCATCAAGTCTGCCTGAATAGGTATCCCTACTTCACCACTTGACCTAATATCTTGATAGGGTTTCCACCCCCGCCCCGTGGATATTTCACCATACAAATTCTCATCAGTGTAACTATCAGACCCACTTACTCTGTCACAGCCATGCCTTAACCTATTTATAGTCCCTGTCCCCACCACCTCTGCCTGTAGACTGTTCCATGACTCAACCACCCTCTCTGTGAAGTAAAACTTCCTCATATACCTCCTGAATCTTCCTCTTGCCAACTTCCATTCATGTCCCCTCATTACTGACCCACTGTTTCTAATGAATAGGTCTTCGCAGATCACTCTGTTTATTCCTCTTAGGAACATGTAGGTCTTAGTCATGTCCTCTCTCTCCCTTTGGGCCTCCATTGAGTGCATGATCAATGCCTTGACCCCATTAACCACCTCTCACTGTTGTCTCCCTTAGCCAGTTTCCCATCTATTTTACAAGTTCCTTCATCACTTCAAAGTAGTGTTGCTCAGATGGTGCTCTTGTGGATTCAACTATCCTCCATTGGATAGTGCTGGTATCCAACCTAGGATCTGGCCAATGGATCTGAGGTCGAATTCCTTGGATGCAACTTCAGATAGACTGATCCAACTGTCCAGGTCAGATACATCAGATCCATTGGATCAAGGTCAGATTCATTGCATACCTACAATGGATCCTAGGAGATCTGATCCTTGGTCAGATATCTATGACATCCGAGGCTCTCCAATATCCGGCCAAAATGGTGGTATCCGATGTTATCCGACCTGGTAGGATACTATCCTAGCAACACTAATTCAAAGTCCTTTAACTCTTCTTCAGCAGCCTCTTGTGTGGCACAGAGCTGAATGCTTTGCTGAAGTCAAATTAATGTAAATCTAATGCTTGATCCTTATCCACTGTCCTCATAGTCCAGTCAAAGAATACTATCAGGCTGGACTGACATGACCTCCATGCCGCAGACCCATGTTGTTTACTATCCTGGAGCTCACTGCTTTAAGGGTAGGTCACCAGGTTTTCCTTGTGTAACCACCCCCACTGGCAAAGTGTGAGACTACACCCATCTGGTGATAATCTGGTCACAGTCTATAAAGACTTCGGGTGAATGGCACCTGGGCTAAGTTGGTACTGGAAGTAATAAAAAGTGCAGTGGTGCCTCCACATATGGGGATTCTTTTCACAGGTGGCTAACAGGGTGCTCTTCACAGGAAATGGATGGAACTCCCTCTCCCAGAACAGGGAATTTATATGCTCATACACAGCCACCCCAAATTATACTCTTAGCATGCAAAATGAGCAAATGCAATAATGTGCCAAAAAAAAACGCAATAAAGTGCAATTCAAAAACAAGGGATATTTATTAATAGGCCAGTAACAGACTCTGGATGGGGGAAAGGGATAGATTAAAGGTGATATAGCAATAGGTCAGAGATTACTTCCCACAGATCCCACCATTCTCGGGTGAGTACACCCACAGTATTTATTGTTTCCCACTATTAGTATGCCAGTACCCCAAAGTCCCTTGGGAGCTCCCAGAACATTCCATTAATTGTGTAAACCCAGCAGACAGCTGCAGGTCTGATGCTGGACCACGGTGTGGTACCAATTAAAAGCTGGTGGTTGGGGATCCCAAACACATTATTTAACACAAATGCTAATTTCTCTTGGCTGAAGCTGTTTTACAAAAGGTTTTTGTAATCTTTACAAAAAGAAAATTACAAAACAATCATGCAGAATTACCCAGCAACTATATTTATCTGGTCCTGACTAGCAGAAGAATTGGAAGATTGTTGACCCAGTACTTATGCCTTTAGTAGGCTGTGCAGGCTAGCTCTTTTGGGATGTCTCCCTCTGAGATGCAGATGCAGGCATGGTACAGGTGCAGTGGACAAAGCATGCTACTGTGTAGTAAGGGGTGTGGGCTGGGCTGGTCTTTAATATCCTCCAGTGTCCATTTCACCCCATAGGGGACTTACCTTTACCAACCCTGGGGGGTTAGGTAATTACTGAGGGCCTATGGGTAACTTAGGCCTTCTGTCACAATGTGTCTTGACAGCTTAGAAAGCCCAGAGCAGGTACTTTGTTGTTGTTCCTGGAAGGAAAAAAAAATTTTGCAAAGATTTTGTTTTGTAAACAGCTTTCTTTCAACCTTTTGGCTGTCTGCTGAATATACTCACAGGTTTTTCTGCTCCTCTCTCCCAGATGAATTTGCTTTGTCTCACATGTATCTCCCCTGTGCAGAAATCCAGGGATCAATTATCATTGGCTGGCACCTCATGCATTATTTATTATGCTAAACTCCTTGCTCTCAGTGGCTGTCAGTTCCAAGGGGAAAGCATGCATAAAAGTCTTCTGCAGCCTGAGCCAGCTTGCAACTTAGCTGCTTTAGCAGAGCTGAGTTATCCTTCAAAGTGATGTCAGTCTTACAGGGATAGGATACACTGAAATCTGATGTTGTCTGCAGCTTATTGGCTCTGCAAAACTGAATATAGAATTACCAAACATTCCTAGGCAGGCTATACATCCTCTGATCTCTTTCCAGTAGTCCTGCAACCAGAGTAACTACAAATATGGCTGCTGTTAAAGTCTTTTACACTATCTTCTATCTTAAACATGGATCTGTCCCATGGTGTGGCTTCTGACCATTAAAATCAATACCTCCTTATCCCTGCTGCCATCAGTTAGAATCAGGCAGTTAACTGGCAGGAAGGGAGTGCAGTTGAGTGCCTCCAAAATGTTTTCTCCCATAGGAACAGCAGTTTTGTTGTTACAACAGTTTGCACTTTGCACACCTTTGACAGCATCTTGAAAATGAGTAACCTCTTTTCAGTGGGCTCCCAGACCCTAAAAGCAGTCCAGGGGGTTTTGTGAACAAAGACTAGTTGTGGTTCACTGGCAGTGGTGAAAAGAGTGGTGAATAGGCCCACAGAACAGTTGCCAGTGTCCAGTCCAGCAGCAGGACCAGGGTGAAGGAGTGATGCTGGGGAAGGCAGCAGTGGTGCCTCAGAGGGAGACAAAGGCCAGACCCAGGATATTTTTAGGAGGTTGTTACACTTGACTAGGATCTTTATCAGTTTACCTACAATGGAGGTAAGACTGATGGGTTTGTATTTGCCCAGGTCTTCTCCCCCACCCCACCCCGTCGTGCAGGGCCAAATAAATGTTTTTGAAATACTGCTCTGCTGAACCTGCAATTGAACCAGGGAAATTTAGATAATCAGTCTAATGTGTTCCCTGCTATATTGGTGATGTGGACTTTACATTGATAATGAGAAGTCTAATGTAATTAGTAATGAGTTTAGGATTTTTTGTTTGGTTTAAATGAATTGATAAAGCTCATTCCTTATTGTCTGTGCCTTACCAGAACATATCAAGCTTTCGGTCCAGGTTTCTGGAGCTTGATTTTTCTTTATTCATTATAAAATAAAGACTCAATGATAATATAATTTACGTGCAGTCTGCATTGCCTATTTTTTTATAAGTATTATTGTATTACATTTTGCCTCCCCACTGCACTGACATGGACTTATTATTTATTTTTGGATGAAATATTATGTGAAAATTAAAATAAAATATTAAATCCCCCCAAAAAACCTATTTACTTCTGGCCTAACATGTGGTTATGATGAAGTTATATTAGTCACCTGAATCCATGGCTGCTGCTATGGATGGTGTCAGGAGGTCTGTCATGTTGCCCTGTAGGGTCGAATGCTCACTCTGCAGCTAAAGTGGTGTTCACAGTTTCTGTTCTCCTTTTGTGAAGATGAAATATTTACTGTAGGTGTTAAACCTTGGTGTACAGAAGGGCCTGAGCCATTACTTTCCATGCTCCCAAGCATGGTGAAGTCACGCATTCCTATTTCCAACTGGCTACAATACATAACTATCTGTATTTCTAGCTATGACTGTCAGACTCTACTCTAGCTGTGTGGTGCCCAAATACAGGTGCATGATATTCGCTAGAAATATCACCAACAGCTTAATCTGGTTCAAGGTCAGTTGGCATTCATCTGTATCCCCCTCCCCCGGGTCGTGCCTGAAAATAGGCAGGATTTGTCTAGTGCACTTACCCGGTCAACAAAAACTTAATAAATAAATAAAAAATATGTTAGTAGTGTCCTGTGGGTTGTATATAGAGCTCTAAACTACTTATAATGTCCTAGAAAATGGGCAAGGAAATCCTTGTGTCCTGATTTGCTGAGACTTGGTTCTAGCCATTGCCTCCAGAGAGCACTACCAGTGGCTAAAAACAAGTCCCTGCCAACCAGAGCTACTCACAAGTCACACACAGAATTCACAAGCCACTTACTTCCTGATTTCCATCACAAACGTGGCTGCAACCTTTACTCATATATAGAAACCTTAAACTAGGCCCTAAAAATAAAAGTCCATTAAATTAAATAAAGTGAGTAAATAATGTAATGTTATTTTCACGCAAGAGCTCCTCCCTACACACATGCACAAATTTAAAAAATGAAATACTCTTCAGAGTTTCCATTGCTGGTGTTTCTTTGATAACCATGAAAAATCCCCCTCCTATCCCTACCACTTTTCCAGAGAACTCCCTGCTCCTTATCTGTCAACAGGTAAAATTGAGGTTCTAGTTCCACCTGAGGCCTATGTGTGTGTGTCTGCGTGTGCATGCCAGTGGCACTCAGAAGAATTTTGAATTAATGTATTCCATCTTACCATTTCATGTGTGTGGGAGGGGGGCATCCTACTACTGGAATAATGGAGAGCTTTGAATTCTTATATTCCATGGTAAACAATCAAATGTTTATTGAATAGAATCAGAATTACAATACTTTGAGTCACAGACTCATTAGCAAAGGCTCCACGTCAGTAAAAGTAAAAATACAGCGTGTAAGATAAAAAAAATACAGAGTAAAACAAAATACAGAAATTAGATATGCACAGGTAACACATGTTAACAAGTAACTTGTCATAATACATGGACTGTATGTCCAGGTTATAGCTTATATTGTGGGTTACCTCAACTGGGAGCATAGAGAAGTTCCCATGTCAGTGCTAATACAGGATATAGTTTCATAGGATCTTGGAGGACTCAGGGTCGCATTAGCAGGACAGTGGGGGGGGGGGCATAGGACGGAGGTGGCATCCTACTAATCATTTGCTACAGGATAATATACTGAGATGGAGTAGGCTGCTATGTGGCAACTGTCTCAGCAATTATGGTTGGGGGGTGGTAACACTATGTGAGTGGGATGATTTACAGTCATAGGTTGCTGAGTCCAGGTGCAGGATTTTGAGACCTGACTTAAATTGGCTGAGGCTATGGGTCATGGAGATGGAGGATGGAAGATTGTTCAGCCATAGAGGGGCACGATAGTGGAAGGATCTTTGTCCAAGCGAGGTTCTACAGTGGGGGACTAGAAGGGTAGAGTTTGCTGAGCATCTTAGGGTCCGTCTATGGGGGTCTGTGAGGATGAATCGGTGGAGGCTGATGGGGGCTTGCTTAAGTTGTATCTTTTTGGCAAGGAGGCATGTAAAGTACTTAAGTCTGCCTTGGAAATTTAGCCATCCTGTCTGATTATAAAGCTCACATGTGTGCGTTAACCTGACACATCCCGAGACTAAATGGCAAGCTTTATTAAGAGCAATGTCGATGCTGCGTAGGGCAGTTTGATCAGCTGATCCATATATGATAATACTATAGTCTACCAAGGAAAGTACAAGTGAGGACACAGCGAGATGCATGGCCTGAAGGGGTAGGGAGTGCTTATGCCTATAAAGGATCCCTAAAGTAGTGTTAATAGTGGAGGTGACCTGTTGGATGTGAGAGTGGTAGGAGAGGGAGGTGTCTCAGGTGACTCCAAGGTATTTGAAACTTGTGACCTGCTCAAGAGTGGAGTCATGGGTGTTTTTTATCACTAGGAGTGCATGACAATGGGGGCTTTAGCAGTGTGCAAATATCATGGTCTTTGTTTTCTTGTAGTTGATTATAAGACGGCGTTCAGAGAACCATATTTCTATCTCCCTAAAGTAGCCCTGTAGAGCTGATTGAAGGGAACTAGGATGAGGATGTTTCCAATATATAACTGCATTGTCTGCATATAGTAGCATGTGACCACTGCAGGATTTAGGGAGGGAGTTAAGGAAGAGGGTGAAGAGTAAGGGGCCAAGGATGGGACACCAGTACGAACCATTTTGCATGTGGAGATAATAGTATTTATTTTGACTTGTTGTGTCTGATTAGAGAGGTAGTCTTTGAACCAGGTGGAGACCTCTGGTGTAAAGTTTAGGGATTGAAGGGTATGGAATAGGAGCTCATGGCTAATGGTATCAAGTGCTTTGGCCAGGTCAACGTAGATAGCTCCAGCCATGGAGCCTTGTTCTAGTGCCTCATGGACAAAAGTAGTGAGCTCAATGAGTGCTGTGGAGGTGCTGTGGCCCTTCTGGAAGCCATGTTGTTCACCGCAGAGCAGGTCATGTTTGGATAGGTAGTCAGTTAGTTGATCCGATACTATTTTTTCAAGGGCTTTAGAGAGGGGTGGTAGGATTGATATTGACCTATAATTGCTTGCGGCTGTGGGGTCTCCACTCTTCAGGATGGGCGTGATTACTGCTCTCTTCCAGACCGAGGGGAATTGGCTGAGGCTTAAGGCATAAGGTTGAGGATTTTAGTGAGATGTGGCAGTGACACATCCAGAAAAAGCCGAATGAGTCTGAGGTTCAGGGAATCACTGCTGTAACGAGAGTTTGCCAGAGCCTTGGTGAGATATCTTAGGGCCTCATTACAAGAGATGACTCTTAGCCTAAAGGGGGCAGGGATGTTGGTGGCCGAAGGGGCGTAGGATGTGTGGGTGGTAGGGTCAAAGAAGTGAGGCGGGAGAATATGAGAGAGATCTGAGAAGGAGGTGTTTAGGGCCTCAGAGATAGCCATAGGGTCATGAATAGTAGCCCCATTTACTATAAGCTGGACAGGGGTAGGGGAAACAGTTTTCCCACAGAGATCCTTGATATTGCTCCAGACATTTTTCCCTGAGCCCCAGGTGGACGTGAGGGTTTGTTTATAGTACGTGGATTTGGCTTGTCTGGTGGCCCATGTGCATTTGGTATAGGCCTCTCTGTATCGTAGCCGATCCTGCGGGAGCTGTGAGTCAAGGGCCTTATGCCACAGGTTATCCGTGTGGTGCATTTGATCAAGTAGAGCTTGAGAGATCCAAGGTGCGTTTCTTTTCTTTAATATTTGTTTGAAGAAGGGTGCGAATATATCACAGGCTCTATTGAAGATGGCAATAAAGTAGGTGAGTGCAGTGTGAAAAAAGACAGATGGACTGACAGATGAAAAACCTCTGTTGAGGGACTATTTTACATAATTTAGCAACATTTTATTATTTCATTTTTGGTGGCTTTGAAAACTTTTTGAGTGTTTATTTTTTAAAAGTTGCCTACGGGCCCATTTTATATAAGCAATAAGGCACTTCAGGGATGTTGATTGTACTAGATTTACCTCACGGTCAAGGGCTTAAGGCACTCAGCTTCACCTTGTGCCTTACAATGCTCCTGACAGTGGGGTAAACCTAGTACAGCCAATACACTGGCATGCCTTATTGCTTAATTATCATTGCATATGTAACCAGGGGTCGGGTTGATGTTATTTTTTGTTTTATTAGCACTGTGCGGTGCCTCCATTAGGTAACCCACTACCTGGCTTCCTGGGTTCGGGGCAAAACTGTTGTTCAGCATTTTGGCTAGGTTTGACTTCTAGTCAGGGGCACCCAAGTAACTCCGGACACAGGAAGCAATAACTGTAATGTCCAAACCAGGAGTTGGATTCTAGAGCGTGGCTTTTATTCACAAGAACAGCAGAATAATAAAGAATAGATGAACCCTCACGGGGCTACACACCCTGGTAATGCAGACAAACGGAGACCAGAACACATCTTCTTACACACTGTAACCCTCAGGTTCTGAAACACACTGGCTGTCAGCCCAAACTTGTACTCTTCTCTGGATTTCCCTGACGTGGCACATCCAGCCAGCACTTTCATTAGTTCTCTGGATTTCCTGACGTGGCACATCCAGCCAGCACTTGGACTACTTTCCTTACGGCATGGACATTTATTGTTGGCTCCCTCTACCACCCATGAGCACATACTGGATCCATAAAGGGAAAATCTTCCATCTAATCCCACGTCTGGGTACTTTCCACGAACACTGGCCAAGAGCCTGGAAGAAAGCTATAGGTGCCCAAAGTGAACCCATGGAGGTAAATCTGGTTACTCCAGATGGGGGGGGGGGTCTCCCACCTCTTGCTCCCAAATCTATACCCGGCTATCCATTTGGAATCAACACCTTTCTTGAAACACACTGTTGTAGAATGCTGTCTCGAAATGTATATCACACTTAACACTCTACAGTCTCTTGAAAAATAGTATCCTGACTTGTAATGTTCTTTAAATGGCTATGTCCATCCCTGTAGACCCCCACTGTAAAGACTACATTTTAAATCACACACAACTGCAGTACTGTACTTGGCTGTCCTTCCTTGACTCCATAGTAACAGATACTTTACACACTGTCTGGTGAAAACATGGGCTCTGTTTCAGAGCTGACTCACCCACTGGATTGCAGGTGCCCACAGGCTTATGGAAAAGCAAACTACTACTTGTTCCTCAGCACTTGAAACAACACACAACAGGCAGCTTTCCCTCTTCAGCGGGGCCAGGGGATTGCCCCTGAAGTTGCTGGCTTTTCTTCCCCCCATCCCTCCTGGGATGGGGCACTGGAACAAACTGGGAACGGTCTCTACCACTAGACCAGTTTCTTCTGTGTCTCTATCTAGGGCGAGAACACACACCCTCTATCTCTGGGTAGCTCTAATCAGAGCTGAGGGCTCTGAGGGACTGCACACTGCAGTGCACCTCCTCCCTCCACTACAGACTGCACAACACTGACTCAATTCAAACCTCCCAACGTTCTAATTCCCTGCTGCAACATTCCAAAGTGGCTTATGCTGCTGCGAGAATTCTATATGATGTCATCCCTCCAGCTCAGCTGAGACTGAGGACAGAGTGAGACGGTGTGAAATCCATTTAACTGGAGTTTCACAAGCTGCCTTCCCTGCCTGCCACTTGATCTAAGTGGGATTCTTGTAACCCAGGGTGACGGGGGGTTACACATATTTTTATTTAGAGGTCAAGACTTGCATACCGGTTCAGTCATTGCTCGAAACCTCCCCAGAGTGATGACTTAAAGCAGCAATGCTAGATAATCAGGAAGTGATTATCGAAATTCTGTTTTTTGGCTGGAAGCATGCAGCCATAGCTCTGGTGTCCATATCTGTAAATATTTTTTTTCTAGCAATCTTTCATTTTTTTACATATTTAAAATTGATTTCCATTGTTGCGGATCCACAGTAAATATGGCTGCTGCCTAATTTGCAACCGAGCTCCACCCTTATGTCGCATTACATCTTTTGTTTACTTCCATGGGACCTTGTGCTATGCATTCCCACTGTCCATTTGTAGTACTGTGAGTCATGCACATGGGCAGTTGGTAGCAGAGACATCCAATTCAACATGGTGGGTGGGAGAAATGTAAACAAAAACAAAGAAAAACAGAGCAAATTAAAGGATGATAATACAGCGAAAACAAGAGAGATTTTAATCTAGTACTGCTGCTTTAACTGAAATGATTTGAGACTTTGTCATGTAGAGCTTACAACTTTAATTCAAGTGTCCACTGGATTTCTATCAGCTAATACCTATCTGTTTGTAAAAAAAAAGAAACAAAGGGACTCTGCAGATGGTGTGGACATTTACATTTGTAACTGTTATTACAACTATGGCACGTGGTTCCTTGCTAGCTCCAATCCTTCAGACCTAGGATTCAATCTGAACTAAATATAAATGCATTTGTGGTGTTCCTCCACTCTTCGAGAGCCAAATGTCACTACTCCAAAATCCTCCGAGACTGGAGAGTGGGGCTTGCATGTCAAATATCAATGTAAATTATGTGAGTAAATCAAGGGACATGCTACTACTGCTATACAAAACATTTATTTATTTATTTATTTCGTTTTTGTTGACCGGGTAAGTGCACTAGACAAATCCTGCCTATTTTCAGGCACGACACGGGGGAGGGGGGATACAGATGAATGCCAACTGACCTTGAACCAGATTAAGTTGTTGGTGGTATTTTTAGTGAATAAGAAAAATTTGGCCAGGGCACCGGGGAAATTCCCCTACTCTTTTCAATAAGTGCCATGGGATCTTTAACAACCATCTGAACTACCACCAATACAGGCAGATGGGACCTTGGTTCAACGTCTCATCCAAAAGATGGCACCTCATAAGTGCAGCACCCCTCTCATGCTGCACTACAGTGTCAGTACTGGGATATTAACCCAAGTGCCAGATGTGGGAACTGAACCCACAGTCCTCTGATCTCCCGGCCTCAGAGGCGAGTGTGCCACCTACTGAGCCACTGACACTGACACATATGTGATACCACATCTGGAATACTGCTCTCAGATCTGGTCATTGCATTGCACAAGAGAAATAGGCAAATTTGAAAGGCTACAAATGAAGGCAACCAAGATGATAACAGGACTGCAAAATATGGAATACGTGAAGAGGTTGGAGTAATTAGGAATGTTGGGCTTGATTCCAGGATGAATGTCACAACTCACAGGCATATGTGAGTTGTTACATTCGCCGATACGACGGGGACCCTGCACCATATTCTAAGAGCGGCAGGATCCCAGAACCTACGACATGCGACTTCCGGCAGGCATAAGCATGTGCCACGGGCATGATGCAAATGCCCTGCATGCCACAAGTCATGGCCTGCTGCAGACAGCTCCCCCCCGGAGCTACCTCACCCCAGAACACCACGGCACGCACCAGGGGGCATGGGGGAGCTGGACAGGTGGCACAGGCATCCAGAGGGGCACTTTCAGGAACGGACCCCTGGGGTCCCCAACATGTTAGGGGGGTTGGGGGCATGGGCGTGTTCGGGGGGAATGGGGAGCATAGCAGGACCTTTGCCTTGTTGCTACGGAGTGGGCATCCATCAAATGGCACTGACGGATGCCCCTTAGAGCATCTCTGGGATGTTCTAACTCTGCTGCGCCACTGCGGCACCTAGAATTGCATAAGTGGGTTACCACAGCTGCCCTTTTAGAATAGGGCGCAGGTGCTGCTGTAACCCACCCTTGCACCATGCCATTGCGGGTTGGAGCATAGTGGGTGGCATAACACACATATGGCACAACCCGCATTCGGCATGGTGCAAGGTGACTTTCAGAATGCCAACTGGCGTTATGCCTGGAGTAAGGTGCGAGTTACACCACCAGTGCAGCGTAACTCGCCTTGTGCCAGCATAACACCTCTTAGAATCAGACCCATTTTTCCTGGGACATAGAAGAAAAGAGGACATATGATAACACCTTATAAAATTAGGAAGTGATGTACTAAGGTAGACCTAACAGATTCCTGGGAACACATTGTCCACTGAAGGGCTCGGGAGGCATGAGACCAGATTATAAATGGAGGGGTTCAGACTAACAGATAAAAAAATACTTCTTCACAGAGTTATACAGCTCTGAAATTCCCTGTCAGTGTGTAGAGTACATACTGAAAGCAATGCAGCCTTTAACGTGGAACTAGATATATTCTTGGAAAGCGAATAAAAAATGTGACTACAATCATTGAGTGAATAGTGGAACACTCAAGATATCTATTTATTTATTTATTTATTTGAGTTTTGGTAATTGGGTAAGTCCACTGAGACAGAGTCCCTTTGTCAGGGTCAATCCGGAGTTGCAACAAGCAATACAGAACAGTGCAAAAACAAATTTCGATAGCAAAAATTGATATACATTATTAAAGAAGGTATAAAAATATGATACCTAATATGACACAGCATAAAAAAGGTATGTGCTCTTCAATAAAGTCATACAAGGCTTAGACAATTGAGACTACAGGCTACAGAACTAAAAACTAAAAGATAAATTATGGGTACTGGGGTCAGACAATGAGCAGGTAGTACATGAAGGTAAGGACAGAGGGGGCAGGAAAAGGGGCAAGGTTCAAGGGTTAGGTAGGAGGAGGAGAAAGGAATAGGGCAGTGTAAGAATTGATAATCATCATCAGATGCAGGAGCATGATACAGAGGCTGAGAGAGAGGCATGCAGATCAGATTGGAACTTGGGGATAGTGGAACAGGACAGGACAGAGGGAGGAAGGGAGTTCCAGTCAGACACTGTGGCAAAAGAGAATGACTTGCCGGCAATAGCTAGATGCAATTTAGGTTTTAAGTGAAGGGGAAGGAGGGAGGTAAATATGAAGGCATGAGCAGCTTGTCTAAGGCATATAGTCTCACTGAGGTAAGGAGGTGTGAATTTGTGGACAAGTTTATACATGATGCACAGGGAAGAAAACCACAATTTAGATTCATAAGGCAACCAACCCAACGAGGAGAGGATGTCACAGTGGTGGTGGCAGGCGTTAACCTCCAAGGCAAACCTTCCCACCCTATGGTAAGCTTGCGAGAGGAGAGACAGGGTTGAGGTATTAGTTGAGAGCAGTAAAGGAGCACCACAGGTTAGGTGAGGAAGAAGAGATGATGAAGCAATCTTTAGGCAGGAGGCAGAAGTGAGGAAGGGACAGATACAATAGAAGAGGCCTAGTTTTTGGTTCAGAGATTTAGTGACAGTGGAGACATGTGTATTAAGGGAGAGTGAGGAGTCCAAGGTGATGCCCTGGTATTTAAAGGAATGGACAGAATCAAGGGTATCACCATTGAGAGAGGTAATGCTAAGAGGGGAGAGAGTACATGTGGAGGAGGGTAGGTGAGTAAATAGCATGCTTTTAATTTTTATCGTATTAAGAACAAGATGATTGTGCCTGAACCAACCCTCGAGGGAAGCGAAGTCAGAAGCAAGTTCTCTATCTGATCAATATCAGGAGAGGAGCGATAGATGATTGCATTATCAGCATAGAGGTGTACGGAAACCCTTCCACAGAAACTGGCTAAGTCATTAATGAATAATGAGAATACTGGACCCAAAATGGAGCCCTGCAGAACACCATGAGTTATGGGTCTAAGATCAGCGATGGAACCAGCCCACTTGATCCTTTGAGAATGGCAGGACAGATAGTTTTGGACCCAGTCCAGTGCACTGGTATCCAGACCAAGAACTTGAAGCTGACGGAGCAGAAGACTGTGATTCACCAGGTTGAACACTTTTGTAAGATCGATGAAGATGGCACCAGTGGCAGGACCCTGGTCCATTGCCTGGAATATGTCTGAGGTCACTTTTATCAAGGCATTAAGGGTACTGTGATTTCTTCTGAAACCATGTTGATAGGGGGATAGTAGATTATGATGTTCTAGGTAGTTCTGAAGGTGGTTGTATACTATTCGCTCTTGAATTTTTGCCAGTGGGGAGAGGATGGAAATGGGTCTAAAGTTTTTGACAATAGTGTTGGTTCCCCCCTTATGCACAGGAACAACTACTGTCACCTTTCATTTCTCTGGAACAGTGCTAGATAGGAATGACCAGTTGAACAAGTCACAGACAGGATAAGCAAGGGCTGGAGCACCCAGCTTAAGAAATTTAGGCTCAAGGGAGTCATGGCCTGGAGAGCTCTCAGATTTTAAATTATCAAGAAGCCTCTGGACCTCTTTGAGGGAGGCCATTTTCAAATGGAAAGCAGGTCGAGCCCCAAGGGTGCTCGGGGAGGAGGGGATTGGGCAGTGAGGGGAGAAGATGAGTTATGGAAGGGTGAAGTGTATTTGTGGAGATCAGTAAAGAACTCATTAAATCTGGAGAGGATGAATTGGGGGGTCTGCAAGGGTGGTGCCATGGACAGTGATGGAGCTTGGGATTTCAGCAACCTTCCCTTTGACCAAAGAATTAACCTGTCTCCAGAATTCCTTAGGGTTACAAAGTCGTTTGGTTTGTCCTATTTTTTTATAGGTCTGCCAAGCCCTGTCACAATGGGAGATAAGTATCCACATTTCCTTAGTGAGTCAAAGAGCCTTGACATCCTTGGACCTACACTATTTCAGAGGGGCATGGTTATCGACAATTTGAGTGAAGGTGGATATTAAGAAAGCCAAGGCTTGATTTATATCAGGGAGAGTCTTAATAGGGCTCCAGTCAGTGTTACTGATAGAGGTAATGAAGCTGCTAACGTCGAACCGTGACATGTCCCGAACCAGGGAGATCTTGGGAGAGGGGTTGGGACAATTATTCCTCCAAACACAGAAACTAGGAGAATGGAATGGTCACTTATACAGTCCGAGAAGACACCCACAACTTTGATCTTCAGAGGGCAATTAGTGACCATCCAATCAAGCAGAGTGTTTTCCAGACTTGGTATTGATATGTGTTGGATCCTGAATGAGTTGTGCTAGGTTGGAGTCAGCGAATGTTGTACGCACTTTGTCAGCATCAGGGTGAAGCCAGTCAATATTGAAGTTACCACAAAGTATATGATCATGGCTGGGGAGATTGGCTAGGGAAGGGAGGCCTAGGATAGCCTTGTTCAGGGTCCGATGTGCACACCCAATGATAAGTTTCTTGACATTACTGAGAGTTAGGGAAATGAATAGGGATTTCTCAGAGGGGGAGCCAGTGTCAGGCTCAAGGAGTTTGATGACATCCAAATCAGACAGTGAGTAGATAAGAATACTGCAACCCCTTTTTTCAACCCTATCCTTTCTGAAACAGTTATAACCAGGTAGTGCCACCTCGTGCTGCTTAATAGCTGGCTTAAGCTAAGATTCTTTTATGCATAAAAAGTCGGGGGTCTTCTGTATGGTCCATGCCTCAAGTTCAGCCATTTTTGGGTGGAGACTGCAAACATTCATATGTGCTATTTTTAGGCCTTTTGGAGGGAGTAGAGTAGTAGTAAGGGGGATGTGGATAGGGGTAAAGCAAGGGGGCCCAGGATTAAGCTCAATGTCCCCGGCATGGACCAGAAGTAGCATAATGGCTAGATGGACCCATAATGAGGCACAGGAAGGTAACATTTCTAGAGCAGTTATAACAGTAGGTACACATAAACGTTTGTGGAGCCAGAGCCCAATGAGTGCAGTGTCAGGCTTAGGAAGACAAGGGCTATAACAGAGTGCACAAGAGGAGTCCGGCCAGGTATGACATGGAGGGGGAGGGTTACTCTTACAAGGAGGGTAACAAATGTACACAGCAATAAATTGGTCAGCACAGCAGCAAAGAAGAAGGCAGGACAGCGATACTAGCCAACCTAGGCAGCCCATGAGAGTGATAAAATGGAGAGAGCTCAGTAGAATCAATGGGGTATGGCAGAGGATTGATAAGCCACAGAGGATACAGAGGAGGGAAATCTCCAGGGAACAAAGGTAGAAGCCAGAGGGCAGAGGGCTGAAAAAGCAGAAAAACAACAGGGCTAAGGTAGAGTGGGTTAGCAAAGGAGCTGATAGGACAGTGGGTAGAGGTCAAATAACAGAGACTACAGGGCACAGGGGTAAGGCAGAGTGGGTTCTATGTGATAATGGCGATTGCAGAATAGCGATCACTGTTACGGCGAATGTACATCGCCAAAAATAAATTTTGGTGATGCATACTCACGGCGAATGGGAAGAGGTGCCAAGATCACGGGTGTATTTTTAATGAGGGGCTGTGCCTCTGCACCCTCTACTAAAGGTATCTTAACCTGGGGTGCGTCAGGGGTGACATACTTTAAAAAAGAAAAAAAACAGCTGCCAGCAAAACGAAAACTGTGCCGCACCGGACCTGAACCCTGCCCCCTGCTCCTCCCAACCAATGACCCTCCTCACCACACTAGTGGACCAGTTCAGCAGCTGCCTGCCACACCCCCTCCCATATACGTTCCCTCCCCTTCTGCCCCACTGTGCAGGCACATGCGTGTACACACGTAGCTTCCTCTCACCCTACCTTGCCCACCCCAGTATCCGGGCACTACCCTGCCAGGTAGCACTGAACACAGGTGCCGTAATTGAGTCACAGTTTTTGTAGGTGCTGAATTATGGTCTCCCTGTTCACTGGATACCAGCAAAGTGGGTTAGCAAAGGAGCAGATCTAGAGGAAGGGACAGTGGGTAGAGGAAACAACAACACTTCAAGGGGTTCCGAGCTAAGTCAGACATGAGGATGTATAGGGAAGAATAACAGTAGTGAATAGGCTGTCAGTAGGTTAGAATATAAGTAGGGAGTTGGCTGTAGGTAGCTAGTAGACTTCAGGACAATCTAACAGCAGCCAATAGAAAGAGACTGGGTAGAACTAAATGTGTATTTAATAGAGGCCGGGGATGGGGTGGATGAGACAAAACATATCAAAGAAAGAATTGCAGGGAGAGAAAGTAGGTGAGGAAAAGCCGTAAAAGCAAAGGCAAAACAGGAGGGTCCAATCAGGGCAGAAGCCATAAGGCAGCAGCCAATGGGGCATGAGTTCTGCAAAGCTTCAGCCAATCGGAGTCTCAAGATGTGTTCCTAGTCATGGTAGCAGGCTTACCCAGGCTGAGAGTCCTTGCAGCGGGCAGAGGAAGGTGCACGACCAGCTGGCTTTTCCAGCCACAGCCGCTGGTCAAAGCTAGCTGTCCACCTGGTCAAGGGCTCCTGGAGGAAGAGAGGAGAGCTAGGAGTTAAGTAGTAATAAAAAAAACAGGACAAAGCATAGCCAACAGACTAAATTGGGGGAGAGGGACAAAAGAAAACAAAAGAGGTAAAGTTAAGCAAGGAGGGATGGGGCGGGCAGCCAGACAGCAGGTAGAAGGCTGTTAGGGTCGATCGCCACAAAAGGCTTAAGTAAAAATGAAAAAATCAGAAAGCCAGGGTGGGGGAGGAGGCAGAGCTAGGTGAAAAGCAAATTAAGTTGAGCTGTGAAAGAGAGAGGACAGAGGTAAAATGGTACACAATTCAAACTGCAGATTAAAACAACAATCCCCTTGCCTAAAATTCAGACTGCTTTCACCCCATAAGCTTAAAAAAATATACAGCAAAATACATTTCATTACAGATCTTAAAATATATCAAAGAAAAGAATTGCAGGGAGAGAAAGTGGGTGAGGAAAAGCCATAAAAGCAAAGGCAAAACAGCAGGGTCCAATCAGGGCAGAAGCCATAAGGCAGCAGCCAATGGGGTGTGAGTTCTGCAATGCTTTGGCCAATTGGAACCCCAAGATGTGGTCCCGATCGTAGTAGCAGGCTTACCCAGGCTGAGAGTGCTAGCAGTGGGCAGAGGAAGGTGCACGGCCGGCTGGCTTTTCCAGCCACAGCCAGCAGTCAAAGTGAGCTGTCCACCCAGTCAAAGGCTCCTAGGCTGAGATGTTTGTGGTAGGCAGAAGAAGGTGCACTGCTGGCTGGCTTCTCCAGCTGCAGCCGCTGATCAAAGTGAGCTGTCTGCCCAGTCCAGGGTTCCAAGGCTAAAAGTGCTTGCAGTGGGCAGAGGAAGGTGCATAGCCAGCTGGCTTTTCCAGCTGCAGCCACCAGTCGAAGTGAGTTGTCTGCCCAGTCAAGGGCTCCCAGGCTGAGAGTGCTTGTGGTGGGCAGAGGAAGATGTGTGGCTGGCTGACTTTTTCAGCCACGGCCACCGGTCGAAGTGAGCTATCCACCGGTCAAGGGCTCCCATGCTGAGCAACAGCAAGTGCAGGAACACCTTTCACAAGAAGGTCGAAGTGAACTGTCTGCCCCCTCAAGGGCTCCCAGGCTGAGAGTGCTTGCAGTGGGCAGGGGAAGGTGTATAGCTGGCTGGATTATCCAGGCGCAGCTGCCAGTCGAAGTGAGCTGTCTGCCCTTTTAAGGGCTCCCAGGCTGAGAGTGCTTGCAGCAGGCAGAGGACAGTGTGTGGCCAACTGTTTTTTCCAGCCGCAGCTGCCAGTCGAAGCAAGCTGTCCGCCCAGTCAAGGGCTGCTAGGCTGAGAGTGGTTGCAGCAGGCAGAGAAAGGTGCATGGCCGGCTGGCTTTTCCAGCCACAGCCAATGGTCGAAGCAAGCTGTCCACCCGGTCATGGGCTCCTGTTATAACTCCTTCTACTCTGATTTATGATAGAATTTCATTCACCAAATCTTCATCTTGGTTGGAATTTAGTTCTATAGGTATTTGCACATTTGTTTCATAAAACTGTCAGCAGCATCTGGATTATCAACATACATGTTTTTACCATGATGGGTATAATCTTTAGAAAAAAACAGGAAATGTGAGACTGCAACAGTATTGGCTTCTGTGTGTGACTTTATCACTGGGTAAGGGTGTGCAACTAATGAATAGTATTTCCCAAATATCGTGAATAATGCACTGTTCATTATTCAGAGCAGAATAATGAATAATGGCACTATTCCTGCCTATTCGTATTCTGGAAAAAAAAAAGAAAAAAGGGAAAAAAACACCCCCACCCTTCTCTCCAGTCCAGTCATCTTAGAAACACCCCTGCCCCCCTGCAAGAAGCCCACTCCCACCTTCCTCCTTCCAGCACTCACAATTTCAAGATTAAAAGCAGAAAACTATCACATGATCAGCTGTTTTATCACAGCAAGCGCAGGAATACCATTCACTAGAAGGCAGCCGGCTGGGGAGGAGGAGGGCGGGTTGGCTAGTTGTCTTCTTACATTGGTGGGGGGAGACTTGCTATTGTATTAATGTAATGAAATGTGGGGGCTGGGGGGAGGAGGGTCAGACTTGGGTGCTGATGCCAGTGTTGGGGTATGGGATGTTGATTTATTTAAGTAAAAGTATGGCAAGAGGAGACCGCAGTCAGCCATGGAGGTGGGTAGGTTGTGCCAGTCACCCATCATGGGAGTTTTTTCCTAATCTTGAAATTATGGGTGCTGGTAAGAAGGAGGGGAGGGGTGGACTCCTTGAAGAGGATGGGGGGATTGGTTGTTTGTAACACAAATAGGCTGGGGAGGAGTGTGTGAGGGCTGTTTTTTTCAATTTTATTTTTAATTTTCCCTCCAACACAGAGGTAACTGAATAAAAGTTATGAATATTTGGGAACCAGTTGAAAACTCAGGAGGCAGGTTCTAAGGTGGCCAGTCAGGGGAAGTTCAACCCGTGACAGTGCTCTCCAGTCTGAAAGGACTGGCACCATAGTCCAGCCCAGCACTGAACCTTGGTGAAGGACCAGGGAACTTGCACCACCCTCATTGCAACCGCTGTATGTGCTCAAGGCCTCTATTAAGTGGATTCTTGGCACCTGAAAAGGGTCAAAGTTCATCAGGGGTGAGAATCTGCAGGACCATTTACATCATTATTGCTGGTACGCTTGGGACCTGCACTGCAGTGACCCCTGAGAAAGTCAGGCTGCTAGCAGACAGGGCTGTGAGGTTGCTGAGGAATAAAATATCCCTTACCTCAAGGCTGGGAGGACAGTTACCAGTGGACAAAGAGCTGCAGAGGAGTCTTGCAGGATGCAATGCTCTGTGATGAGCGTGTCACACTTTCCTGCAGGACAGATTGGAGTAATTGCCATTGGATTGTGTTCCTGAAGAATTCTGCAGCATGTCATTGGCATAAACTGTTAAAAGAGCATGTTACTTCCTTGCTGACACTGCTTGTATATGAAAATTAATTTTTGTTATGACATCTTACTGGTCTGCTTAAACCTAAGCCAGTCTAACTAAAGTCCATAACAGTGGGTTATACACAGTATATTACTCATTGAGGGAGATAAATAATTATGTGCTTCTTTAAAATGTGGCTTTACTACCTTCAGTATATGCTTTTTGAGTAACTTGTGCTTCCAATGCTTTCGCATTGCGTTTTTTCCCCAGAGGAAAGAGTTCTTCCACTTGAGTCACACTGACACCTTATAACCTTTCCTATCAGTAAAATGGCAGTTTTGCTGGCTGTCAAAAGTTTGAAAATAGGCCTTGACTTTAATTGTATTTTTTAGGAAACAGTGTTTTTTTTCTGCCTCAGGAAAAGCCTAATTCAGCTGTGAGTTGTCCCCTATAAATACTAGAAATCTTACATTTTACTTGTCATTGCTACCTACTGGGTTAAAAAAATGATCATTGTACTTGCAGTAGCAAATATTTTGCTGTTATCAGGTTTAACAGTTTATAGGAGAATACTATTGGAAGGCAGTAGATTCTATTTTTATCTGACAAATTCCCACATGTGGTACAAGGGCTGATGAACTCCTAGTGAGGTGGAATCAGTGCATTGCTCCTTTAACAGCTGCTTTTGCAGCATAAAAGATAGAAATCTGAAAAAAATAATACATTGCACCCTCTAGTCCAGTGTACAGAAAGGCTGCCTCCCCAAAAAACATTCAAAGGAATTAAAGTGCTCTGTGCACCCAGAGGAGACTTTGGCTTATGGAACAAGTTGCTCCTCATACACAATATTGTGTTACTACAGTACCACCACTTATACCAACCATGAATTTGGTGGGCAGTCCACTATAGAAGGAAAAACTGTGTAATTTTAATAGAAAGCTGATAATAGGAGCAGTATATGCTGACTTATGTGACCCCTAGGTGGTGCTGTCCTATGGGCTGCTACCCCTGCCTACGTGACTAGGTACAGGTTGAGGGGCTTGAGTTCATTGAATGGATGCCTCCACCCAGAGGAATGGTTTTGGGGTAGCATAACTGCTGTGGGTATAGCCCTCCAGGATACTATAACCCCCATCAACACTTCTAGTGGCCTACACAGACTGGTGAAATAACATTTGCATATAACATATGGCAATGATACTGAGCCCACACTTCTGGCACTTACCACCAGGGCTGGATCAGCTGTAGTGCCCTGGAGACCCCCCTGTAAAATAAGACCTGTGATGCAACAGTTTAATGGCAATACAATATCCCCTTCAAGAAGGTATACACTAGCCAGGTTAAATGCAGAAAGAACAAAATCTGATTGATTCAGAGGAAGTGCACAGGGGTTGGGTAAAAATCTAGCAGATGATTTGTAGATTTGACTAATTCAGGCTGAACATGCATGTACAAGGAGTCCCTTTGTTACAGTCACACATCCTGGGTACCCAGTTGTTAAACAGGCTAGCCTGAAGCGTTGCCTGGGGTAGGCCAGTGTTGCAGCTGTTGCTGGGGCCCTTAGGAAAGAAAACAATTAGCATGCGCATTAACCCAGAATTTGTAATCCAGAGCTGGATGGCTCAGTTCATTGTAATTATTACAAACAAATAAATCAGATGATACAGTGATTGCAGCTTTGTTGCAGGGAGCTACCCTGTTTAGTACTCATGCTAACCAGACCAGGAGGTGGGACTGATGAGACGAAGACCTCTAGGTGGTGTTCTGGTTTGCCTGGGGAAGCAGGGCCCACACAACTCACCATGGTGGTTGCTACCTGTTCGATGGTGTTGAGCAGGGAGCCGAATCCCCAAATTGGTCTTTCGTCGGAAATGTCTCTGCGATGGGAGCGGCAGTATAGGCTGAGATGGCAGGGCCCAGACCAGAGCAGACAGTTCGAATTTAGTTCTTACGAGTGCTGGAGCAGCTTCAAGCTAGCATAACACACTTGAAGGTGGGGAAACAAATCATGACCCATACAGCACATTCAGCACACTTCTAAGCAGTACAACTCTTAGTCACAGGTCGGATAAAGTTGGGTTGCAATTTAGCAGGAGTCCTGCGCAAACCTCTCAAAAAAACTTCAGTACTTGGCAGGCCAGTTACTTCTGGAGCAAGTCTTCGGTCCAAGATCAGGCAATGATCACTTACTTTCTCTTCAGGCTTCAGGTCTCACACAAGACTATCGGATCTAAATCCGATTTCACTCTCTCTGACTTCTTCACACTGGAAAATGGTGGCAGGCAGGCCAAACACAGCCTTCCCACTGATTCCCAGTGCTACTATACAGGAGCAGCTGCTCGAATGGCTCGAGCTGTTCACTTTCCACCTCCAACTCTCGACTGACTGAATGCTGCAGGCAGTTCTGGGCTTTCCCATTGATCCAAAAGGTTCAGTTGGCTGATAAATGTGTCTGTCACAGAAAGGGCTCCCCCTCCAGGTCCACTTAGGCACCAAACCTTACAAACTACAATTCCTACAGAAATTCAGTCCCACAAGACCTCTGGGGACAGTCTCCGTTTTCGGTCCCCCGAGGTTCCGATTCATCTATATCCGGCAGTCGAGAACCAAAATGGTGGCTCCTATGCAAAAGTTCGAACTGCAATAGAAGGCAGGTTAGACAAACTACTATATTATTATTATTAAAGCAGATAAACAGCAAATAATCACAGTTCCTAATTGGGCTCCCTCTGCGCATATAGCGACTGCAGAATGGAATAGGAAAAACACTTGCCTGGCTGGTCACGAGCCTTAGACTTCTCGGACCCAGCCCAGACTAATTTCTAACACAGCATACTGACTCTCTTAAAGGGACAGGCACACAGGCTTTACTATAGCACTCTCATGCAGAAAATCAAAGCGACTCAGACACAGGACACCATCCTGACAATGGGCATTTGGCAAGCCCAGGAAGACATTATAGGAACCCTATTTTGTGTGTGTGTGGGGGCGGTTACACCTGTAAGCACCTTCTATTTTTAGGCAGCCAGCGATGATCAGCTGTGTGACTCTGCTGTTGGCTGACGTGTCAGATGAAAGCTGTCATTTGCCAATTAACACCCCAGTCAGGTGATCTTCCTGGACATAAAGTCTCCACCACTTATTCACATTAATGGGACTACAACAGAGGTGCTAGGACCAATTCAATTTTCAATGCTTTATTTGATTAATCAAGATAACTTGATTATTTTCAACACATACATATAACAAAATTGGACATACAAACCATATGAATATACAAACATAAATAACATTTTATCTAAATAATTTAAAAACTTTTAACTTTCCTAATACATTAGTCCCATCACTCTATAATCACGTTATTGCTCTAAAATTAGCTACCTATAAATTTTCTTTTACTATTAATAACAAAATTTGAAAATTTCTCAAACAGAATAGCATCTTCAACTGTTTGTGGATGTAACAATATAAATATCACATCATAACCTGAATCTGCATGAATTAACATATAATTCTTTAAAAATTGATTTCTAGCCTGGTTATACAGAGGTCACAGCAATAAAATATGCTTTAAAGTTTCTTCGTGTCCTTTATTACACTGACATAATTTTTCTAACCCTATTACTTCATCAGCTACACTAACTACATTAAAATATGTATACTTTGAATTTACTAGCCCCATCCTCATCCAAGTGATAGCTTTTCTATGTGGTGGGATCATCTGAAAGGAAAGATATAATTCTAACTCATGATCAGTTTTATTCTCCTTATACCATCTTGCACATTTTTGTTTTCTTATTTGTGCCATATCTTTACTTTTTCCAAGGGAATACATTTTTTTTGTCCAGTTGTCTATACTGAGGAAGAATCATAATTCCTCTGGCAAAATCCGACCTCAAATGGCCCCTATTAATTTGATCTAATTTACTTCGAAGTCCAATTATCCATAATGATGGTAAGTCTCTATCTGCCCATTGCATTTTTTCTTTTAAACATATTTCTGGAAGTATATTTTTCTTATGGTTTATTATTCTAATCCAATATGAGATCAACATAAGGGCCCAGATATTCAAACTGCACCATTTAGTGGCGCAAGCCCCTGTGCCGCTCAAAATAGTTGCGCTGGGGTGTGGGCAGGGCAATATTCAGCGGAGTTGTGCTATGGCGCAACTTCTTTGAATATCGCCCCCTGGCCACACCCATTGTGCATGGCCCAGTGGAACTGCGCGCCAGCACAAGTGGTCAGAATGGTGCATTGAGATGCGGTGGCGCAAGTTCCATTGCGCCATGCACAGTACCTGCGATATTCAAAGGGTGACATGTTAACGGGGCCATAATTTATGCAAGGCACACAGGGGCCATTTGCATCTGATTATGGCCCCATTTGCATGCCATTAGCATGCGGGTGCACCGATCCCCAACGACTTGCTCCTGGCGCCCTGCCAGGCAGCAGCCGTCAGGGACCGACGCCCCCTGCAGCCCGATTGTGGGCATAACGTTGTTCCCCAGTAGCCTGATTGTGGGCAAAACAGTATTCCCCCCACTCTCAAGTAGCCCGATCGTGGGCAGCACAGTATTCTCTCACTTCGAGTAGCCCGATCATGGGCAGAAGTGTTCCCCATTCACATATCTGGACTGACAGTATGGTATGGGCTGCACACCCATTGGCTCATGCTCTGAACCAATAGGCATACAGCCCTACAAGCTGTCAGTCGGTGGGTGGCAGGGTGGCAGGTGGGTGGGGTGCTGCCGTCCACCGGCTGACAGGGGAGAGCGGGGTGGTGGGGCTCCATGGGTGGGTGGGATGGGGGCCATTAGATCACCAGGGATATCATACTTGGGGTGAGGAATGCCACCCACGATCGGGCTACTCTCAGTCCACTGGACCACCAGGGATATTGGACTTGGGGGATACTGATGCCCACGATCAGGGCATGGGGGCACAGCCAGGTGCAGCAGGAACATGTCGAGGGCCACCCACAGGTGGCAGCTGCTGTGTTGCACTCTGCAATGCGGCAGCTCACCTGTGGGTGGCCCTCGACTTGTTCCCTTTTTTTTCAGCGTAACTTTGTGCAGGCGCAGGTGGGGTTGAGCCTGCATAACTCTGCATGGCCCAGACTGAATATCAGGCTGTGCAGTTTATACATGGTTCCTCCCCCTTCGGTTGTGCATGCCTTCATTATCATTGCACTGTTGCTCAGCATGATTTGGGGGGTGCAACTGCCTCCTGCTAAATATCACAGAATGGCGCATTTCGGACTTGTGCAGGTGCAACCCTGTTGCACATGGCTCAAATCTTTTGAATATCTGGCCCAAGGTCTTTAAGAAAACAAATCAGAACTCTACCCAACTCAGCTCTTACCATAGTATTTGAGGTAGAGGAAGGTACCATTAAAAGTGCTTTGTAATAATATGACAGAGGTTTCTCCCGGTCCTTCTTACTTGCATACCCCCATACTTCTGAGCCAAACAGCAATAATGGTTGTAGTTTTGCCTCACCAGCAATTAATGCTGGTACTACTGTATTACCTCCATATACATAATTAAATTTCAATAATGCTCTTGTCTCTTGTGGCTAATCTAGCTTTGTTTATTTGATTATTAATATGAGCCATCCAAGAGCAAGAAGAAGTAAGTTGTACCCCCAGATAACAATATTCTTTTACTAACTCAATATTAGAATCTCCTACTTTTAAACTCGGGCCTTTTACATTTTTATTCCCCTTTCTAAAAATCATTATTTTTGTCTTTTTTGTATTTATCCGCAGTTCTAACACTTTACATTTCTGCTACAACATATTAAATTTCCTCTGTATCCCAGTTTTAGAAAGTGAGAATATTACCAAATCATCTGCGTATGCCGATGAATGTATTGATATGTTATTTATTTTAGGAGAGTCAAATGTTTCTATATCTTGAACTATTAATAGTTTATTGATGTATAAATTAAAGAGAACAGGGGCCAATAGGCAACCCTGTTTAACTCCATAATTTGACTTAAATGGCTGAGACAACCTGCTTTTGTTATCATACCTAATATACGTAAGTGTATCTGAATAAAGTTTTTGAATCAATCTAAGAAGACATGGGTCCATACCCTTCTTGTATAATAATTCCCATAATTTTAGTCTATTTACCAAATCAAAAGCTGATTTGAAATCTACAAAAACTGTACATAGCTTAGACTTTCTAAGAGATACATATTTTTCCGTCAAATGGGCAGACAATACAAGTTATCAGTTGTGGCAAAACCCTTCCTAAACCCAGCCTGATAAATTGATATCTGTGAGGATAGTTCAATCCATTCATTTACCCTATTCAATAAAAGTCTTGTAAATATTTTAGAACTTATATCTAATAAACTAATAGGACGACAATTTGATGGATCATATAATGATCCCTTTTTGTGAATTGGGACTATAGTATTATGTGTCCATGAAGTAGGAATAAAGTTATATTTAGCACACAGATTAAAAAACATTGTAAGCTTAGGAATCCAGAAATCTTTATATTCTTTATATAATGCTTGGGGAATGTAATCTGGACCGGGTTCCTTATTATTTTTTAATTTTATAATACTCTCTTCTATCTTCTCAAGAGTAAAAATAATCGTAAATTCTACTTTACACAAGCTAAATTAAACTATACTATCAGGGGAAGAGGGAGTCTTACTAAATATTTCCTTAAAATATTCTACCCAAGTGTCTCTTGGTACATATACTGAGAGAGCCGACTGATATTGGTTAGTTCCCTTAGCTACCATGCTCCAGAATGCTTTAACATCCTTATTCTTAATAATCTGAAACATTTCATCCCAAATATCATTTTGAAAGGATAACTTCTTCATCTGCAAAAATGTATTATATGACTTCCTAGCCCTGTTTAAAGATGCACAATTTTCCTTTGAGGGATAATTTTTGGTCTTTCTAATGAGTTTCTTAAGTATCCTTTTTTTCATTTTTACATTCTTTATCAAACCATGTTATAATGGATTTCTTCCATCCAGAATTAACACCTGTATAGAGTGATGCTTTTAGGTCCAGATTAAGTTTGTCTAATTGTACAGTTATCCATTCTATGTTTTCCCAATCATAATTTTACATTTCCCTTTTTTTTCCAAATTCTATCAAGATATTTTGAACCTTATTCCCATAAACAGCCTTGTAATTTAAATGAAGTTTTCCTTCTAGATATAATTGTGCCAATGGTATGCAAGTGGGCTGCTCAGAGAGAAGAATATCTTTATCTATCTTCATTTGTAAGCTTATGGCAGCATGATCACTTTCTGCTCGAGAAAAGGATTTTTAATGAGACAAAAGTCTCTAGACTCTCAGGATTAATTATAACATAATCTATTATACTTTGGCCTACACCCAAAGAGAAAGTGAATTCACCTTCACAGTCCCCCTCAATTCTTCCATTCAGAATCATTAAAGCATTTTCCTCAAGGAATTTAAACTTCTACCTCTGTCATTTATGCCTTTATCTTTACTGACTCTCTTTTTGTAAAACTTACAATATAACTGATTCTCTAAGTTTAAAAAATTATCATGATCTGCAATACGAGCATTAAAATACCCTAATATAATAGACAGACCTCTAGGATATTTAAGAAGAGAAGCATTCTAAATCTGCACCCAATGAACTCCAAATATTACTAAACTGCTCCAATTTATTTACTGGAGGAAGATATACATTGACCAAAATTAGCACAACCTGATCTATTTCTATAATGGCCATGATATAATATTGCACATTTTTAAAAATTTCTAATATTGTTATACTAGGTCCAATTTTGATGATCAGGGCTAACCCTCCTTTTGCTCTACCAAATTTCTTTTCTCTAGTTGCTGAATTTAATATTACTTGATATCCATTAATATTTACATTATCTAAAGCCCACGTCTCTTGTAGGGCCAAAATTTCATATTTGGAAAGAAAGTCCATGCATTCAGAGTCTACTAATTTATTACAAAATCCAGCAATGTTCCAAGTTAATACTTTCAACAAATAATTATTTTGTGTAGGGTTGGAGGTAATCTCTATAGAATTTCTTCAATAATTCCTAGTCAGTGTTCTGTATCCAAACCTCTAATCATTTCATCATTCAGATTCACCATGTCCATAATTAATATACCAACACTATCAAAAATATCCACATTCCTTTTTATCAAAGAGAATAAATCTGCTGATATGCATGATATATCTATTTGACTATTTTCTTTATCTGAAAACACTCTCTTTGCATATCTAATGCATTTTTCTCCCTTTGGTTTTTGGAGGTATGACCCTAGAAGGGAATTTATACAAACATCCAGGATTTCCTCATTTTCTCCCAAGAATATGTCTATACCAAATAGAGACAGAATAAAAGGGTTGGAATCTCCACTAGAATCTACTGAAAATTTACTAAAACCCCACTGAAGTTTAAATAACTTCCCTTTAAAATGATTCAAGGTTAAGTAGTCACCAGTCTCACAGTACTGTTTAGTGTGGGCTGTAATGGTCTTCAATAAGATAGGGGCCCATAAACTTAACCCTAAAGAGAAAATCCTGTATGTTTTGGCCCAAATGGATTTTGCTGAAGACATATCAGAAACTAGTACATACACCGGTTTATTCTCCATTGTTTCATCGCTACAGACCATAATAATGTTGTCCTTGGCTTGAGGGATGCCTAACTCTGTGGCAATTAAATACTTTATGAGATCCTTTAATGATTCTGGAGATTCAACACTCTTATGATACACACTGTCAATTCGCAGACACACTTCTTTTCCATCAAGTAATCTTTCAGTTTCCTCATATACTTTAGTGGACTCATTAAAGGGTCTATTATTGCAGTCTGTACATATAATTTCTAAAGGCATCTCTCTCTCATTTTTTCTACATCATTGTTTACTAAACTTTCTTGATTCTTTTTTCTTTTTTTTACTAAATTAGGCATTAAATGTTGTTCAACACTACCTTCTTTCTGATCTTCTATTTCCTTTATTACTTTTATTGTTACTTTCTTTGAATGTTTCTTTCCACCCCTTTTCCTTCCCTTTTGTTTCTTGGAACCTTTCCTTTTCTTCTTATTTTTTGGTTGGTTATCTGGGATACAAATTGATGAAAAAGATAACTTATCAGACTTTTTTTTTTGGCACACAACTCCATCCATTTTTTCCTCCAGTTGTTGCAATTTTACAAATAAAGTGTTAATAGAGCCTTCCAAAGTAGATTTTAAATCCCTTAATGCCTCTAGTAGAACTACATTTGCCATAACAGGATGTGTTAATGCCTTAAATGTATACCTTGACAATGTGTCTGGACATTGAGCAAATAGATTCTCATTTATTATTATTTGTTCAACTTCTCTATCCATTTTTTCAAATACTGTATTTGGGGAACCTGTTAATACAGAGCAATTAGCTCTAATTGCCCCTACATCATTCACTCGGTCTTGACTGAGGTTTCCAAAGTCTTCATCTAGTCCTGATGAAATTTCTAAGGGGTTATACAGTTTGAATCTTGAGTCCTGTGCTTTTCTATGAGAAATCATTTTCATTGGTGGAGGCAAAGTTGACACTTCCTGCATTGAGTTCCTGAGCTTTATTTTCCCCTAAATTACAATTGGTTTTAAGAGTAAAGAAGTCTGTGAAATTTTTCTGCCTTACCCATCTGTCTGGAATCTCTGAAATCTTGTTAATACCGTGTGTATCTTCAATTTTTGTTTTCCCCTTATGAGAACTTGGAGTCTTTATTCTTGAGAGTCTTGTATATCATTACTAGCTACATGAAAGTCCTTTCCTACTCTATCTTCTTTTTTTGTTTTATCCCCTATATGATCTAACTTCTCAATTGTCAATTTTGTAGTATTTTTCAATGCCTCAGCATAAGAAAAAATGTTATGCTCAGTGGGGGTGGATGTAATACACAATGTATCATTAAATATACATCCATTATTTTTATACCTTTTCTTTAATCCATCTCCTAGTACTTTTCCCTCCCCCTTTATTCCCCCTTTCCTATAAGCATTTTACCACTTCTTGTAAACATTGTGTGAAACTTTTGATAAAGTGCAATAATAAGTTAAAAAAAACTGAGAAAAAATATATAATTACAGAAATCTTCAAATTTAAACATCCAACTATATGGCCATTGAAACCTTGCGTCCCTAAAAAAATGTTTTGCAATCACCAAGCATTCAGATGAAACCGTTCGCACAGTTCATGAAGTTCAAGAAGATCCTACAGTCTTCTCCAACCGTTCCAAGTATTCCAATTGTTCAAACCGTAATCCTGCTCACAAAGTTCAAGCCTGTAGGCACCACAAGTTCCACAGATTATATCCCATCCGCTTCTTACAGTCTCCACAAGAAATTTCCCAAAAAGTCCTACATAATCACTGTTTTGGGTGTGAAAGAAAAACCAAGCTGTAATAGCAATAAAATAAAAAAAATTAACTTAATCCCTACAGCACTAGTGTTATATGTATAATTTACCTATAATAAACCAATATAAAAACCTAATAATAATCTCAGGACAATAACATAGCACAACAGTAATTTTACCACAGCGTGTATTACCAATAATGTATTACTAATAAAGATATATAAAAAAAAACTTACTTGTCAGAAAGAATTTAACCCTCTACCATGCCTCACCTTGAAACTGTTTTTCAAAAAAGGCGATAGTAGATATTCACTTATTAAAAAAGGGTAGTAGTAGAGGAATACACCGATATCCTAAAAAAATCTTGCCCAATACCCAAAAACGGAAGGTGGAGCGTATGTTTATAAAACTGACAATGTTTTCTAATCTCCTTTTACTATAGAACTATAGAACTTCGTAACTTCGAAGGTTCAAGAGTTACACGCTAACACAATCCAATAGTGATTTGATTAAACCAGAAGAAGACATGGGTGCTGTGAGCAACAGAGCTCACACTGAATGTCTGAATGTCTGAGTGTCCAAAGAAGGTCTGAGGGAATAATCAAATCAGATCATCAGGAGTTTTTGAGCCTGAGTACTGATTACCTAATTGCCTAATTGCCTAACTGTCAGGCACGTTACTTTAAATATATTAATTCTAATTTACTTTGATTACTTTGATTAACTCAACATTCACGTGAAATTCATGGTACGCATAACGCTCGTGCCAATTAAGCCAAACTCTAATTAGACTCAAGTTAATTTAATAGTGTGTCTGATGCTAGATTAGATAGCATCACAATAACATCAAATATCTCATTTATCTATAAGTCAATCTCTATAATAGTACCTGTAGTAATTATCTTTGTAACACTATACGCGGATTTCCAATAGCTCATTAGAAGCGTTTACAGTGCTAACCAGTGCAGCTAATCAATTCAGTCATGACACAGCCTAAATCTAATCAAAATAGCTATTGGGATAAACAGACTAACTTAATATAAATGCCTTTCAACTAGCGTAACTTAAATAAATAACTAAATATGTGATTAGGTTAATTTTTATATAGGCCTTTGTAAAATACTACATAAAAATGTAAAAAACTAATAAAAGAACCTAAGACAACCTTACAACCTAATAAAGGTATTATAAAATATGTATAATTAAAATAAATAAATTTAAACACACAATCTTGTATATCCGTGCTTCAGATCCATAAATCAATTCTCAGATTATACACTTATAATGTTTCACTAGTTCTCATATATTTTACAGACACAGACACAACTTTTCATACGTTATTTAAAAATACCTCTCCACTCCGTAAAAATGAATACAATAAAATAATGGCCACTAAAATAACATGTAAAAACATGTAATAATAAACAAAAGCACAAAGACCAGAGTGTATATTACTGGTGAGGAGGAACACAAAACCAAACACAGGAACCGAGGAACGAACCATGAGCTCCTGAAAACAGAACAGCAGTCAGGATATCAGCGGTCCAAACACAAACCACACACTCCAGGTGAAGCGGGCTGCCCATCGCCACGGCACTCCTAGCTTTCTCTGGAGTGGTGATTCAATTCAGACTACAGTTCAAAAATCTGGTACACAAGTTGTTCTGGAAAAATTTGTATTTTGCCACAGGTATAATCTAGTAAGGCAACAGTAATATACCTGTTATAAGCAGCAATAGAGCATAATACAAATCCTGCTTTCTCAGCTTCTCCTTAGCCAAGCAGCGTGCAACACCTCCTCCTCTCTCCTGCGAGCACCACCCACAGAGACAAAGTGGTTCTCCAAGTAGACCAAGGGGAGCCATAAATCTTCAGGAGGGCCTGCACTGAAGTAGGGCCATGTGGAAGCGGTGCCACGAGACCAACTTGCACTATATAGGCTACCTTGGCATTGAACATCCAAATATATTAGTTCCTTTTTTCCCCGCCATCGAGTGCACTTCAGTGACGACATTGCTCACCTGCCAGGAGTCAAATCTTCATGTCTATAAGACAACAGCTTTAGTCATTCAGTTTTGATTTGTAGTATTAGTTATTTATTTATTTATTATTTTTTAAAAAAGTTTTTTCATTGAAAGAACACAGCAGTCATCTTCAGTCCGCCTTCGATGGAGTTGACCATGAACGGGGCCAGTAACAGTAGGGAGACTTCGCATGAAAGCTGTATTTCCAGCAGGGCTGGGTCTGGTCTGGTCTGCCGCCTTCAGTGGAGGGTGGGTCTGACTATGGGCAGTCCAGTGCTTGGAAGGAAGGGCAGTCCTCCTGAAAGCACAAAAAGAAGTAGGCCTGTTCTTGATCTTCATTGGGAACCCGGCACCACTCAGTCTCGAGCTCTTTCTCATCCCACCGGTCAAAAAATAAATGGTACTGCTCAAGGTTGCCCTCTGGTATGTCTGCACAATGGTCAACAGTAACGGGAGCAGAAGGTTGATTCCGACTCTGTTGGGATCACCTGCACCCTCTGTTCCTAGTGGCTGACATCCTCAACTCTGTAATCCCTCCCCCATCCCTTGGGAGGTCCTCCGTTGACCAGTTTCATCATTGTGCCACTCTTATGGAGCAGTGGGTTCAGCGGTTGTCCCAACTTTCCGAGCCTGCGGAGTTGGCCATGGGGCCTTTGGGCCTAGGGGCTTCAAACCCATTGGCAGGACAGTTGGGACTTCCTAGTCATGTGGCACCTTCTCCAGTGTCATTGACGCCGCACTCTTGCGCTTCCCCTCTCACATGGCTGTGGTGCAGGGGCCAGCACAGGTACCATTTTCTCCTACTCACGTTTTCAGATCTTCATCCTTGGGTGCACCGAGAGTTGGATTGGGGTGTCTGGGTGCTGGTGCAGTGCCGATTGCATGCCATCTTCGACACTGGTCTTGGTGGTGCCACACTCAGCACTGCTCTTGGTGCCGAGGATGGTGCCTGCTCTGCTTACGGGACCTGTGCCACCTCCAAATCTAGGACTCTGAACTCTGATTCGAGGAGCACTCCCTAATGCTCTCCTTCCTCCCTTTCCTTTGTATACTATCCCTCCTGGGCTAGTAGGAGATGACACTGAGCCTGATCTTGATCTGCAATTAGGAGATGACTTTGATGAAGATTCATTTCTCGGAGTGGGAAGTAAGCCCTCTATGTCAGCAGAGCTTCTGGTCAAGGACCTGTCTTTTAAGTCTCTACTGAAGAATATGAATTCCACTCACTCTTTCTCTCTCTCTCTCTCTCTCTCCAGACTTTGGAGGTAGATCCGGGGAAGTTGTTGCACCTTCAATATCTGCATGTCCCAGAGATCCCTGTGAAATTGACTCCTTCGGTATAGCCCTCTTTCGAGACTCTGTCACAAATGGTGTGGGACAATCTGGTGCTTATTCCTTCCGTGGCTAAGTCCATAGACAGGAAGCATGTTTCCTAAGGATCGACCAATCCTGGCCTCTCAAGCCTTCATTGATGCCATAGTGGTCCTGGCAGAAAATGACAAAGCCGTTCTTCCTCAGAAGTCTTCGGCTCATCCAGTAAATAAAGAATCTCATAAGACTGACACATTGGGGAAGTGAGTCTTCACTGCCACTACTCTAGGTATGTATACTGCTAGCTACCAGAGCTATTTCTCACAATATGAGTATACCCTCTGGCATTCGCTAAATGCTACTGTGGAGACTCTCCCAGAGTGGGATGTTACCTTAAAGCTCCTCCAAACTATCACTAGAGGTATTGAGACCAAAAATCAGCAACTTAAGACTGCTATGGACACCTTTGACACTGCTTCTAGAGCAGCAGCAGCTGGGATATGCGCCCATTGCCACTTGTGGTTACGAACCTCTGGATTCACAAATGATGCTCAGCAATGAGTTATGAATTTACCATTTGATGGTGCTTATCTGTTTGGCCCACAAGTGGAGAAAGCATTCAAGGCCACACAGAAAACTAGGATGGCTATCAAAACTGCCAGACCTGCCCCTGCTGCCCCTCAGCAGGGCAGGAACTGCTGGTAGTTCCATAACTGTCAGTCCTTTCATGGCAAAGGCAGACGGAGCTTTAACAAAAAGCAAGCCCCTCAGCCACAAAAGAAAATGCAGCAGAAGGCACAGGGCCCAAAAGCACCTAGTGCCATTCTCTGAAAGTTTGGCCCAGGTCCCTCCTCAGCTGTCCGAGGGGGACTCTTTTTTGGCAGTAGGGGGGGTGTCTGACTCATTTTTACAACCAGTGGAAGTCAGGCACTTCTGACAAATGGGTTCTCAGGATAATTCGAGAGAGTTATCCTCTGAATTTTTCAGATACCCCTCCGGATCATCCACCCAAATGACAGCCCAGGATGTTGGTTGCTCAGTCAGACCTCCTTGCTTCTGAGATTCAAGGCCTTCTGAACAACAGGGCAGTAGACATAGTTCCACAAGAGCAGCAGAACACAAGCTTCTACTCCCACTACTTCCTGATTCCAAAAAAAAATGGGCAGTATGCACCCTATTCTAGACCTAAGAAAGTTGAACAAGTTTCTCTTCAAGGAAAAATTCAAGATGATATCACTCGGTATACTTCTGCCTGATTCATTGAAACAATGGCCTCCCTAGACATGCAAGATGCCTACCGACAAGTTGCTGTGCACCCAAACCACAACAAGTATCTTTGATTTGTGGCCCTGGGTCAGCACTATCAATTCAGGGTACTGCCCTTTGGGCTTTCCTTGATGCCATGAGTTTTTACAAAGTGCATTGCAGTTTTCACGGTGCACGTAAGGAAACTCGGAATTCAAGTCTTCCCATATCTGGACATTTGGCTCTTAGCAAGCTCCTCCAGTCAAGGGACGCAGGAAGAAGTGACCACATCTATGGGAGTTCTGTTGAATCTGGAAGAATCGCAGCTACAGCCCTCCCAGCAACTCCTCTTTATAGGAGCCCTTCTGGATACCTCCAATGCAATGGCCTTCCTCCCGGAGGATGGGAGGATGATATCCTCCAGATGGCTCACTTCATCAAAGAGAACAACTCAGTCTGAGCTCTCTCGATGCAGCAGATGCTGGGTCTCATGCTGTCATCAGTGTTCATGGTGCCCTTACACATCAAGGTAATGGAACCTCTAAAGTGATCACTCACCTGGTGGACTCCAGAGGACAACTTTCTGAAAGGCTTTCCCTTTGCTCCACTGGAGACACAGATCATCATCACCACAGATGCTTCTCTATTCGGATGAGGAGCTCACTGTCAAGATCTCCATACCCAAGGTCTGTGGAGTCGGGACAAATCTCAACTCCATATAAATGTCCTGGAAATGACAGCTGTCCTGTACACTGTCCAAGCCCTGAAGGACATTCTCTGTTGCAAAATAATTCTCCTTCAGATGGACAACAAAGCAGTGATGTACTACATCAACAAACAGGGCGAGGTGCACTCTTATCCCCTGTGCAGGGAAGCAATGAGAGTGTGAGAATGGTGCCTAGAGAAAGAAGCCTTGATCTAGGCAGTCTACCTACCAGGAGTCCAGAATGATCTAGCAGATCACCTCAGCAGAATGGAGGTGTATCCTCACAAGTGGCCTCTCCACATAAGTGTCATGCAATTGCTCTTCGGAGAGTGGGGCACACCAGACCTGGACCATTTTGCATCCCCACTCAATGCAAAACTCCCTCTGTTCTGTTCCAGAAATCCAGAACCTGGAGTTTTCTATCAGGATGCATTCAGACTGCAGTGGACAAGATGCTTTCTGGACGTATTTCCTCCTCTTCTCTTAATTCAGAGAGTGCTGCTCAAGTTAGAGGCACGGGGGAAAGAATGATCCTCATTGCCGCATTCTGGCCTCATCAGATTTGATTTCCATTGATCAACAGATTATCGAAAATTCCACTGAGACTACTACCACTTAGCATGGACCTTCTGACCCAGGATCCAGTGGTCCATCCCAACCTCAGATCCCTTCATCTCCAAGCATGGCTCTTGAGGAGCTAAAAGTGGGAAGATTTTATGTCTCCCATAGAGTCTCAGACATTCTTCTAGCAACATGCAAGCCAGCTACTAGGAAAACTTACATAGCAAAGTGGAAGTGATTCCCCATCTGGTGTGCAAAGTCCTCCCTGAATCCTTTTTCTTGCCCACTAAACAAAGTCCTGGAGTATCTACTAAACCTGTCTAATACAGGGCTGCAATACTCAGCCATGAAGGTTCATCTCTGCATGATCTCAGCTTATCACAAGCCTATACACACTGTCTATAGCTCAGTTACCCTTGGTTAAGAGGTTCCTTAAAGGTATATTCCACACTAGGCCACCAGTCAGGAGACCGATAGCTGCTTGGGATATTAACCTTATGATAGACATGTTTACCTGTAAACCTTTCAAGCCTCTAGCAACATGTGAGCTGAGGTTCCTGACCTGGAAGATCACCTTCCTTGTAGCCATTACCTCTGCACACAGAGTAGACTCTCCTTATACAGTATTTCACAAGGATAAGGTGGTTTTCAGAACTCACCCTAAATTTCTCCCAAAAGTGATCTTGGAATTTCATGTGAACCAGTCCTTGGTTCTTCCGACTTACTATGTGAACTTCTAGAATGAGGGAGAGCATACCCTACATTCTCTGGATGTTAAAAGAGTTTTGCATTTCTATTTGACAGAACTAAAGAGATCTGCAAGCCAAAGCAACTCTTTGTATCATTCAGCATGGCCCAGCTGGGTCAGCCTGTTGCCATCAGATTTATTTTGGCGTAGCTAGTGTAGTGGCATGTCTTTGCCACTGCTATTCCATTGCACAGGTTAAGCTGGAAGGAAGGGTATACGCCCATTCTACTAGAGTGGTTGTGGCATCTCTGGCAGAAATACAAAACCTGCCTATTGCAGACATCTGCAATGCAGCTCCTTGGAGCTCCATGCACACTTTTGTGAAGCACTACGCTTTGGATGTCCGTGCCAGGCAGCATCAGTCCTTTGGCAGGACAATCCTAAATGGACTCCTGACCTAAGTGAGCTCCTCTCTCCTGCTGCCCTTCTAGGGGGATTATTTTAGCTTGGTCCTCTCCCATTAGTGTGAATGAATGGTGGAGACTTTATAGTTCCACCACTCATTCACATGCCCACCCTCCATCCCCCAAGCTCTCTTATCTGTTTTTGGTCTTCACTTCCTTGATGGCTGGGCTGTGAAGACTCTGTTGTGTTGACCCATCTAATATGGGTCATTCAGACTATTTTATGTCCAACATAGTTTCACTAGATTAGTTTACACTGCACCTCCTTGGTAAAAAAGGTACTTAGGTGATCGGAGGGTCGACGCTGAGAAGATAGCCTACATGGTGGGAGCAGGTCTCATGGTGACGTTTCTGCATGGCCCTACCTTAGTGTCAGCCCTCCTGAAGATTTTTGGATCCCACTTAGTCCTAGCACCTCCAGCGTAGTCCCATTAGTATGAATGAGTGGTGCAGACTTTGTCCAAAAAGATCAAGAATTACGGTAGGTATGCAATTTCCATTTATTACTGTTGCCACTTTTAAGTGCTCTACAGCAGGAACAGTCACCTACTGTATGCTTCAATGACTGCTTTGAAAGCAGAGCAGAGCTGAACAAGCTAGCAAGAATGGCAATAAAACATAAAGGCATTCCTTTGAGCACCAAAATTTAAATGCTCAAAAAAATGGATGCGCTCCCTAAAATGAGCTAAAGGGACCTAGCATAGCATTTCAACCTTCCAAAGTCCACAGTTGCTTATCTACAAAAGCAGAGGAAGCAGTTGGTTAATGAAGAGCACCAAAACAGCAATCCAAACTGCAAGCAAAAAAGAGAGGGCAATGATGGAGAGGTGGAAGAGGCACTTTTGAGGTGGTTCCAAAATGCCCATTCTCAATAACAATAGAATAAAAAAAAAAAACAATTTTGCATAATGGTTTAACATATGCAGTACAAACAGAACATAGTCTTTCCTCTGAGGGTATCTCGAATTCTAAATGTCAGTCTCTCCCTTTAACAAAAGATTGCTGCTCTTTTTTTAAGAAGTCTCATTCTAGCAATTAATTTGAGCTCATTAAGAGACATCCTGTTTCTAACAAAATGTATCAGAAGATTGTCAGTTTCTTTCCTTGCAGGTCAGGTTCTTTCCTTGCAGGTGCAACAAAATATATAACATGGTGTACCAGAACTGAACTCCTGTTGACAGCTCTTCAGATGAGCTTATGCTGCATCTCAAGGTTAACCCCGAGTTCCAAATACTGTAGCTTTTTGTGATCATTTCAATAATACAGTTATATATACTGTACATTGGCGAACAAAGGGATCACAGTTTCACATACAGATTTACATACATGTTGATAACTGCAGATATGCAAGGGGGAAGAAAAGATATAAACAGCAAGAAACAGAAAGTGAAGGCAGGGAAATAACGGGAGGTGGAGAATACCGAGACCGTCAGAGTGATCAGTTCCTAGGTCTCACTAGAAAATTTGATTTCACAATCTGACAGACAAGAGACAGAAAGGTACATGATAAAACAGATCCTTGCTTTTAACTCTTTCTGCATAACAAATGGGACAGGGTCTTATTCAACCCTGTCACATATCCCCCTCTTTAAGAGGGAACCTGTTTTAAAAAACAGGTTTCCAAAACTTTGTTTTAATTCTCTTCTAACATTACCTTATAACCTTTACACTTCTGTGCATATGCAGTATCCCTTTTTCCATAACAACCAGTACAGCAAACAGTGAAGTTTAAACCCACACATTTTTTTAACCTTCGGAATTCTCAATTCCTGATCCATATCTTGACTGAAAATCGACACTGACATTCTCTTTTCCAGATTTGTGCATCACTTTGAATTCAGATGGCTATAATGCCAGGTATGACCTTGTGATTCTGGAATTTTTATCCATCATTTGGTTAAGCCAACAGAGAGAATTATGATCGGTGACACATACAAATTCAGCTCCTAGCAAATAAATCTTAAGGGACTCCATAGCCCACTTTGCCACAAGGCATTCCTTTTCAGTGTTGGAGTACCTTTTTTCTATGTGGTGCAACTTCCTTCCGATATATAGAACGGAATGTTCCTTCCATTATTCTGACTCAAGACTGCACCTAAGCCTACATCTCATGCATCTGTATGTAGCAAAAATTGTTTCTCAAAGTTTGAGTTTCTTAAAACAGGAGCTGAACCTAATGCAGCCTTGATGGCCCAAAAAGCTTCAACATGCTCTGGGGACCATTCACATTATTCAGGAATCATTTCTTCATGAGTTTAGTGAGGGGAGTAGCTAACTGGGCACAGCTGGGAACAAATCTCTGATAATAATCAGCCAGCCCTAAAAAGAACCTGACATGTTTCTTTGTTTTAGGAACAGGACTGTTAGCTACAGCTTCTATCTTAGAAATCTCTGGCTTTATTTCTCCATTTCCCACAATATATCCCAAATATCTGGTTTCTTGCATGCCCAATGCACATTTGTTAGGATTAATTGTCAGACCTGCTTTTTTGATAGATTGAATAACTGCTCGTAGGTGTTCCAGGTGGCTTTTCCAGTTTGTACCATGCACCATGACATCATCCAGATAATCAGCACAATAACTAGTGTGAGTAGCTAAAATTACATCCATGTACCATTAGAATGTAGCAGGTGCACCATGTAGATTAAATGGCATGATGGTGAACTGATAGAATCCAATAGGAATGGTAAATGTAGTTTTATCTCTGGATTCTTTAGCTAGGGGAATTTGTCAGTAACCCTTGGTGAGATCAAGGGTACTGATGTACTTGGGACTTCCCAATCTGTCCACCAAATCATCTGTCCTGGGCATATGATAACTGTCAAATTCATACACTTGATTAAGTTTCCTAAAATCAAGGCAGATTCCTACATCCCCTTCTTTTTTTAGGTACAACCACCACTGGTGATGACAAAACACTTCTCAACTCTCCTATGATACCCCTGTTTCATGTCTTGTATTTCTTTAACTACATCTTCTCTTAACCACTCTGGTAATCTGCATGTCTTTTGTCCAATAAGGCGAGCATTCCCTGTCACTATTACGTACTCTACCATTTTTGCTCGGCCTGGCACTTCAGTAAAAGTACCGTTAAATTTCTTTACCAAGTTACAAATTTCTGTGGTTTGTTCAGTGGTTAAGGAAACATTCACCATGACAGTATCAGCACTTACAGTTTGTTCTAGTCTGTCATAAGCTATATCAATATCTTGTGTAGATGTTTCTGGTAAAACTAACAAAGCAGTCATTGGTGTTTTTTCAATCCATTTCTCCAGCAGGTTAGCATGGCATGTCTTGGTAGGATTTTCCCTATCGGGGTCTCAGTCTCATAGTTAACTGTGCCAATACATCTAAGCACTTTATAAGGTCATTGCTACTTCCTTTAGCAGTTTATTTTCTGTTGTGGGTAACAGTAACAAAACCTTTTCAACTGGCTCTAAAACTTTTTCTTTTACCCCATGATCATGATATGCCTTCTGCTGGTTTGGGGCCTCTTCCTGATTACTATGTGAAATTTCAACATATTTCTCCAGCTTCTTTATCAGGGCACACATATAAGATGTAATAGATTTTCTTCTGAGTGGCGTTATCTTCCCATGTTTCTTTTATCACATCTAGTGGCCCTCTAGGTTATCTACCATACATCATTTCAAATAGTGAAAAACCTGTTTAGGCTTGTGGCACTTCTCTATAATCAAAAAGCAGGTATGGTAAGTATGGGTCCCAGTCTTTCTTTTCCTCTTTCACAAACCTTTTTAACGTGCATTTTAGGGTTTGATTAAAACACTCAACAAGACCATCTGTCTCAGGGTGATAAGAGGAGGTTCTTATGGTAGGTTCTTGCAATATGGCCTGGTGTATTACAGTTATAGCAAGTAAAGTCTTTGGGTGCAGATTTGTTACCCCCCTCCAACAGAGCATTTATCTGACATGGAGTTAAATAAGGAAAAAGATGGTCTTGCAGGTCTTTGGCAGTTACTTTGCTGCTGTGTGGCCATCTGATGGTCCTCATCCAAAGAAACAGCCTTTTCCCCACTTACTGATCACTGTTCTTTTACCCAAAATTGCACGTCTGTGGGAAAGATGTTGATTAATTGCTGCATTGCAAATATGTTGATGATGTGTGGGACTGTTTTGCCCTCTGGTTGGAGCCATTTAATAAGCAGTTCTCTGAGTCAGGTGAAAGCTTCTCGAGGATTGTCGACTGAGTGGTACTTCAGGGACTGGAATCTTTCCCTGTAGGTCTCTCCTGAGATGTCATATCTCTTCAGGATTTCTCTTTTCACAAAGTCATATTTTTCTGACTGTGCCATGTCCATATTGCTGTAGGCTAGTTGGGCTTTGTCAGGAAAGGTACCAGGCTGACTGCCCACTGCTACTTCACCACTGGCAGGCTGTGGGAACCCTTTCAAAAGTTGTCAGGTATGCTTTGATATCATCTGAGGGGCACAACTTTGTAAGTGTAATGTATTTTAAGTTGTTTGAGTTTTGTTGCTCTGCTGGACCTGTGCCAGAACCTCCAGCTTTGATAGCTTGCAAGGCATCCAGCCATCACTGCATCTGTCACTTCATCTCTTCTTTTCTTTGCTGCTTCTGCCACTGCATCTCTTCTTTTCTCTGCTTCTCTGCCTCTCTTTGATGTGTAGCCCACCATTTGAAGAAGGCAAACAGGCTTTCAGGTTCTTTCCCTACCTGTTCTTCTTCTCCCATCACTGATTCTGGCTGTACAGTCTTAGTCTGAACTAGTGTCTCTCCTAGTTTGGCTGCCATTCTTCTGCTAATCACTTCTGATCTTGCTTTTGCAGGATCCATACCTTTCTTCTGTGCTTCCCTGGTACCAAGTCTAGTACCCACACACAAACCCCTGGCTTAGAGTTTGCATGGTGTAAATCCCATTTAGTCTGACACCATCTGTCATCGAGGCATAGGTCAGGAAGTGTAGGAAAACCAGGAGCAGTTATAAAATTCACAAGTCGCATTTTATTATTCTCAGTAACAATAGAATGAAAATAAACAATTGTGTAGAATGTTTTTTTAACATAGGCAGATCAAATAGAATAAAGTCCTTCCTCTGAGAGTATCTCTAATTCTAAATTTCAGTCTCTCCCTCTAACAAAAGATTGCTGCTCTTTTTATGAGAAGTCTTATTCTGGTAATTAATTTGAGCTCGTTAAGTGACATCCTGTTTCTCACAAAATGTATCAGTACTTTGTCAGTTTCATTCTTTGCTGGTCAGGTTCTTTGCTTGCAGGTGCAAGAAAATAAAGCATAGTGTCCCAGAACTTACCTCCCATTGACAGCTCTGCAAATGAGTTTATGCTGCTTCTCAAGGTTAAAGGGACACTGTCAACCTGTTTAGACTTCAAACTGTTCCTAGTTTAAAAAACATATTTTTTGACTGTTTGCATTCTGTAGAATGTACTGATGTGGCTGGAAGTTTGATTCTGATTCATTTTTATTTTTTAAAAGTGAAAAACAGACTGATCACCATACTGGTGTTACCACACCAAAACTTGTTTGTTTATATTCTTTAATCAACTCCCACTGTATCTTTCCTGGACTTAAGAATATCCCCCCAACACAGTTTAGCTACTCAAGATGCACTGGGGGAACAGGGGACTATTGCATCATGAGTGGCTGCACTGCTTGGGAGTGTTCCTAAATTTAAAAAAGTGAACAATAAGAGCAGAACAAGGATTCAAAACAAAACAAGGCTAGGTATAATTACACCATTAGCATGCATTTCATTTCTACCAAGAAAGCAGGCAGATTAAGCCACCAACCTTAATGAATTTTAGACAAGGTAAGTAAAGATAAAATGTGGGTTTTCCACTTGAAAGAGTATGATGCAAAAAGGGTTGACAGTGTCCCTTTAACTCTTTGAGTTCCAAGTAGATTTTTTGAGGTCATTTCAACAATATAGTTATATACATTGGCAAATAAAGAGACCCCAGTTTCACATACAGATTCATATACATTTTTATGGCCATAGATACACAAGGAGGAAGAAGAAATAGAAACAGAAAGAAACAGAAAATGAAGGCAGAGAGACAGTGGGAGGTGGAGACTCGAGAGACCATCAGAGTGATCAATTCCTAGGCCCAACAAAAAAAATTGATTGTGCAATCAGACAGATAAGAGACAGATTGGGAGAGGATAGAACAGATCATTGCTTTTAACTCTTTCTGTGTAACAAATGGGACAGGGCCTCATTCAACCCTGTCACAGTTGCACCGGGTCATAATGTCATACACTTAATAGCGTACGGTATTATGGCGAATCCCAGACCTGTGCACACTCCGAGTTGGCCACCCCCAAAACGGGGGTTGTGGGAGGCAGAGCCCCCCACAGAACAATAAATAACATGAAATTGGGCAACTTGATTCTGCTGTGCAACATTATGACCCCGTGCCTGTCACAGTCACCCTCCTTTCCTCTGAGTGAACTCCATTTACCACCACCCTCTGTTGCCTATCCCTTAACCAATTTCTTATCCAGTTGTTTTTTACCCATTCCTAAGCTTTCTAGGTTGCTTTCTAGTCTCCAATGTTGAACAGTGTCAACAGCATTACTGAAATCTAGGTAGGGCACCTCCACCACTCCACCCTGATGGCTTTGTCACCGGACAAATCTATCAGATGTGTTGGACATCTTCTCCCCCCCCCCCCCGTGAACCATTGCTGCTTCGGGTCTTGCAACTCATCAGATTCAAGATATACCACAGTGCTTTCCTTTGGCAATGATACAGTTTCTTTCCTCTACTGGTGGTATTTAGAGGCCCAAATGAGGTTAGTGAAATCTGTGATGTCTTTTGCTGGTTGGGCTTATGGAGGGTCCATGAGTAGAAGTCATTAGGCAGATGTAGGATGATCCCATAAGATACCATACATGTGCCACAGATCAGAAAGAGTCAATAACACAATGAAAACATCAGCAGTGTCTGCTTTGAATAATCATGGATGGCATCCAGTGAGTTTGATACACTATGTCGTATCATCAGTTCCTGCGTATGAGAGAAAAAGTCACAGAAGGAATAAGGGAAGTGATGCTGGGCTCAGCTGACTGGTGGGGAGCAGACTGAACAATATGGTGTCTCTAGTCTGAACCTAAGTTATGATCCCAATAGGGTTAATACAGTACATGGGGAAGATGGTTTTAGAATGGACCTATTAGGAATCCTTTTTGTACTGTGTTCTGAAAAAGCACTGGCATGTTGGGGTCTTGCTCTGTGGATTGAAGATCTTGCAGATTAGAGGTAATAAAAGGATAACATGAAAACACGTATCAGTTCCTTGAGAGAGTCCTAAATGAAGAACAGACACCAAGTATTGCTTTGGAAAGACACTGAGCTGTTGAGCAAGAATGGAGATGGATGATGCCATAAATGGATGTCCTTGTCATGGTCCTGCTGTGGAGGGGATTTGGATATGGTCATTTGTGTTGTGGCATACCTGTTTGTTCCTTTATCACAGGACTGTGAATGTGAAGAAGATACCTGATGAAGTACAGCAGGCTTCCTGTTTGAATTTGTTGTGTACGGTTTTTCCCGTACACTGTTGCTAGAGTGCCACGTTTAGGGCACCGCATCAAGACAGTGCCAGATTTCGGTGACTGACATTTAGAATGACCTCTCTGAGCCCCCTTCCAAGATTGCCCCCCGAGTTGGTATATTTAGTAAGGGAGGTGGGGCACAAGGGGAGTGTGGAGGGCACAACCCCCCAGTAAACTGAGAGGTCGCTTCTGAATGACAGTTACTGAAATCTGGCACTGTCTTGACATGGCACCCAAAACATGATGCCGAGATGTGATAGATTCATTTTTTCCCCTAGACAGAAGTTGGCAAGTTCAGTCTGAATGAGAGGATGATGAGTACTGGACTTGGCAGTAGCAGAATTGAGTATTCAGTTTCTACTGTAGCTACTCTCAAGTTTAAGGTGCCAACACAGCTATTAATTAGCAATAGTAAGGTCTAAATGCATTGAACCAGAATCTGGATACTGGAGTGGAGGAAGGGTAAGAATCACCTGGAAAAGAACACAGGAAACAAAGAGCTTGATCAGATGAGCATGAGACCAGTAGGATGATACGGTTTCATTTTGTAGACAATGATAAAATGCATCATCAGTTTGGACCTGTTCATTCCTTGGTGGATATCTTTAGCTAAATGATTTTTCTGGTCTCAGAGGAGATGAGTATTGAATGGCTGAATGCTGGATCTTCTGGTTCTGGAGAAGAGTGGTGGATTGACAAAGGTCAGGAGGTCTTTGTGTCTGGAATGAAGTATGGAGGAGGTGTTGAGGGAGCTGACAAGTGGACTCAGAGGAAGATTTCATTACAGGAAGAAACCAACTGCCAGAAGTCCTGAGGTCCTGGGGCATGTGCCCCAGGACCAGTGCCTGGCTCCTGAACAAGGCTAAATCTAGGCACACAGCAGTAGGCAACTGTTTTAGAAAGCTGTTGTCTACTGTTATGACATTGTATCTCAGGGGCTGAGTGGATGAAGATAGAAGTCAAAGGGTAGCGTGGAGGAGGAACCCCACTGTCAGCAACGGCACTGGGTTGGAACATAGCTGACCACAATGCTGTCGGCATTAACAGCTCTGAAAACATGAGGTCAATTTTATTGTTTTTGGGGGGCTCTGCCCTGATACACCTTACAGAGAGATTGAAGATCTCAGTTGAGACCAGGATTAGAACCCTGGTCTCCACTGTCTACCTCCACAACTGCTCTATGCCCTAGCCCTCCATGCCATGGGAGCCTCCTGGATTCTGCTGTCCATGTCTTGGGCAGCACCATGGACAGCGACCTAGGGAGTGCATATAGCAAGTGCTGCAAATCCCCGTTCATTGTCCATGGTACTGCTATACAGACTAGTGCTCTCTTGACTGGCACTATAAATGTAGCACTAATCTAACTGGTACTGTGTGCAACTACTTCATGCTGCACAGATCTGAAGGGAGCTGGATTTACCCTGGGGTAAGAGAACAATCGTCTAGAGCAAATGGACTGCCCACTGGTGCAGCAGGAGAGCTAACGCTTGTGATGCTGGGTTTGGGAATGAGCCTAGGATGCTGTAGGGCCAGCTGGGGGGAGGAGGAGGATCAAGCACTCTAAGGGCTGCTCTCCTCCAGGGATGGAGGGTTGCAGCACCCACTGTACTACTGCCATCCAGTGACCACGGATGGCAGTACCGTTTGGGGTGCTACATAGGGAAGGGAGGACAGTGGCTGGAGTCTGAAGCAGCACCATGTCTCAGCATGCACATGCCTCTTTGGGCTCCCATGCATGCTGTCATCCTTGGGAGTGGGACCTAATGGGAAAGCTGAAAATCCCTCAAGTGTTAGGACCTCCTGGGACGGTGGGCCCCTGGACCGAGTACATGGCAATTCACTTCCGAAATTTTGCTCCCAAAAACTGGCTCCCGACAACTAGCTCTGGCAATAATTGGCTCCCGTGACAACCCATCCCCCAACAATTCGCTCCCAAGTTACTAAAATGAAGCCAGTTGTCATGGAGCAAAATGAATTCAGGAGTTTTTTTCTATCCTGTGAACTTGCACAGCATAGAAGAAGTTGGTCTTGCAGTGTCTTTTCTTAATTTCTGCCTTTGCTGTCTCTGTCTCTTTGTGTTTCTTTGTTCCCTTCCTTCCTCCCCACACCAAGCAGTAGCAGATAAAATGCAGTAAAATATTTAGATGCCTTACATTCCTACCCTCCAACAAAAATCCTGAGGCATTGCTGTGGCCATGTGGTGCATCAGCCACTTTACATGTGGTCCATTTAAAGTAACCCCTTCCCTGTACCTTGTTTGCCACTCCACTCCCAATTTCCACATGGATCCTTTGTGCATCTTTCTGGGCCACTGCCTGGATGTTCCACTCCCTCAGCTGGCTTTGCACCTTGCTGGTCCCAGGTAAGTTTTCCCTGCCGCAGAATGCATCTCTCAACATGCAAGGAAGCCCCAGTGTTATCCTTACCCACAACAGAGAAGGCACACACCAGTTTGGCCCTAGAAAGACTTACTGCCTAATCCTTCCAGAACAGAAACAGACAAGATCTATCAAACTTCTTTAGCCTCAGTACTGTAGTACAATAGGCAGGGATAGTATTGTGTATCCTTAATGTTCTGGGACAGGCAAGGAGTCCCTCAATCTGTATCTGTACTGACCTGTAGGCTTTCCCTGCCACTGAATGCATCTCTCGGGGCACAAGGAAGGATGGCACCCCAAGAACCCAAATACTTCAATCAACACAGGTCAGGGTACACCCTCTCTAACTGTTGAAATGAATAATAAAATAACTAGATCTCACATGTTTCTTCACTTGGCTGCAAATTTCAAATGTTCTAGGAATAGTCTTTTGATGTTGTATTTTCTGCACACTGTGAATGGGAGTGGGAACGGGAGCAAATAGTCGTTGTAGTGTACTATGGCAGGAGCGGGTGGTCACCGGAGCATATTGTCGGGAGCAAGTAATTAGAGGGGGTGAAATATCAGGAGCGAGTTGTCATTTCCCCCCCAACCTCTGGCATGGTCACCATGGGACTGCCATGGCATGGAACTGTCCCTTGGGATGGTGTCACCGCAAGGGGGTGAACTTACAGGGCTGATGTTCTGTAGTTAGAGTGCACGCAGGTATCAGGAGTGATTCAGGGGTGAAGCCGTGGCTAGGGAGAGAAAACATAAGCAAAAAAAAAAAAATGTCTACAGCAAAACACCTAATGCTGAAAGGCAGGGGACTGATTGGTATTTATAGAAGTGGGGGCTGAAGTCAGCTGGCCTCAGAGCCACAGGCGTTAGCCTTCCATATATTATTCACAGATTTACAACCCCCCCACTAAAAAAGTCTTGCAGATTCTAGCTAATGGTTGAAAAAGTTGGCTATATTTTCTGTATACTAATTTTCATCTGCATGATTTTATTAAAATTGTGTAAATTCCAATAATTCTTACCACTTTACAGTTTTTTGCAGGAACATTTTCATAAGGGTAGTGTGGTCTGGTGGCAAGAGCACAGGTTTGTTTCACATAAAACCCAGGTTATAATCCCATCACAGCCATTACTCACTCTGTGTCTATGAGCATGTCACTTAAAAGAAGAAGATGGAGAATTAGCATTTATATAGCACTTTTCATACACATTGTATTCCAGAGTGCCTTACAAGAAATGAGACACTGGTGGTGAAGTGACTGCTAAAGTGTAGTGGTAGCCATTTTGCAGATCAGTACCTACACACAGCCTTGGACAGTTGCATGAACCAGGTTTGTGGGAAGGAGACTGTTGATACCAGGGAAAATTGCTTACTCCTGGGAAAAGTGCCTTTGGTTCTTTTACTTCCACCTGAATACTCACCAGGAGAACACCAGAGATGGGAAGAAGGGACCAAAGTTTAACATCTAATCCGAAGGAAGACACATTCAAACAGTACAGCATCCTCGTAGTACTGCACTTGAGTGGCAGCATTTGTGACATGAAACCTGTCCTGGTTTTGCTCTAGAACCAATGACCTCATGGCCCAGAGGTGGATTTGCCACAACTGAGTCAGACAGACACCCAGAATCCTAGGTACTTTAGGGCACCAATTTGTAAAAATGGGCAAAAAATAGTACCCCAGTGCAAATGAGATGTTGCATTTCAGCTGGATTTTCTTTGGGAAATCAACTTAAAAAACAAATGTTGAGATGGAAAAAGACTGTTTGCCCATCATCTCGCCTGCCCCCCACTGCCTAATCGGTAAAGCCATGGATACCCATTATTTCTATGTTTGAGCTTGTCTGACTTTGAAGTTGCTAATGTTGTCAACCTTGCCCACAGTGCTAAGTCAGCTATTCCACACACTTGCTACCATCTGTGTGGAAAAGTACATTCAAGATTTCTTCAAGCTGATTACTGCATGGTGCCCTACTTTGTGGTATTAGGAACAGAGACACCAGGGGCCAGATTTGGAAAATGTTGCAACTGCACCTGATTTTAGAAGCTTGGATGAATTAAATGACAAAGACTGGCCAAAAGTGTCTTGCAGGAGGCCCCAGCATTGATGCACGCTAAGCCAAAGAAATATGATCTAGCAAGCATCAATATGACACACAGGATGGAAAATACAAATTTTCCCACAAGTTTGACACATCCAAGGCTTGTGGCAAAAATGACCATTTGAAAATCTGGGCCTGGGACTCCAAGGGAATTCTGAGACCACATGTCTCTCTTCCTTTATTTTCATGCAGATTGATAAACTTGGAGCAGGTTTGAGTCAGCAAAAATGTTTGTTCATCATTTGAAAACTTTGCCAAAGTTGTAATGTCCCTTGGTTCTTTCTTCTTGTTTTGTTAGGAAGAAATATCATACCTGGGGTCAATCTTATAATTCTCTTTTCTCATTTTACTATTCTAAAACCGATCTTAAAATAGAATACAGTCTTATTTACTCTAACATTTAACTTGTTAATATGGTCAGTCAGCTCAAATAGAGTTAATCTTAGCTTCCATAAAGGTCACATTATCTTCACAAGGGACTCCTTCCTTTTTAACTTCCATATTCCCCCAAACTTTTTCTTTCTTTTTTTTTTTTGAAGCATGAAATCTAATTTCTTTAGATTTTTGTGGGTTTAGTTACATGCTATTTATATCTGTTCAGTCAAAATTGATGTAATCCACTCTGTAATCCTATTGTCCTAAACCTTTTTTTTTCCTTTCAAGGACTGTTGTATCATCAACACATTTACTAAACCTACCCACAATTTATAAATCATTAATTAAGATTAGAAACAATACAGGCGCCAAGTTCATCCCTAGAGGATGTCACTGCTAATGGAACTCCATTCCGAATAAAATACCAAGTTTAACTCTTTATCTATTTGATAGAAAGGATTAGACCTATCAAATTCATGCAGGATGGATGTCATATTTTCCAGTTTGCTAAGAACAGTGTCATGGTTAATAAGATCAAAAGCTTTTATGAAATCTAAAAGCACAGCCCTATAACTAATCTCCTATAATGGATGGTATTTTGTTAGAATTACTAATATTATCATTATGTAATTATTATATATTCTTTATATGTTCTAGTCTGTAAAGAAGGTTGACGTCAAAAGAATGGTGCTATAGAAATTATCTATCTATCTATCTGTCTATCTATCTATCTAGCTATCTATCCAATTCCATTACTTGTTTCTTAGGACATGTACAGGGTATATGCAAGATTGATTTTATTTTCATAAGGTTCACGGTATCCTGATGTCTAGTCAGTTACCTCCTCAACCCATGTTAAGGTAGTTACCTCCTCAACCCATGTAGGGGGTCATTCACTGGACCTGATCTTTCTTCTGGGTGTGGAGATTACTGATCTTGGGGTGGAACCAGTCAGCTGGTCTGACCACCACACCATAAGGTTCAGTTTCAGGGTCCCCCTAATAGGTCTGCCCATATGGAGTTGGTTCAGTACCATCCTTTAAGGGGGATTGACCCCATTGACCTATCGGCGGTACTGGACCTCTCGGGCTTGTCGAGTGAATGCATGAGTCCAGATGATCTTGTTCTAGCCTATAATAAGGCTGTTGGAGATGCTCTGGACAAGATTGCTCCTGTTCGTGTTCGGTCTCTCACTCTTCACCCAAGGAGCCCGTGGTTTGATGGCTCCTTGAAGGAGATGAGGCCAGTTGGTTGAAGGATGGAGAGAGTATGGCGGAAGTCCGGCCATGATGATGACAGGCTTAGATTGATGGCACATTATGATACCTATCAATCAGAAATCACCCATAAGAAGGCAGAATTCCTGTCCAGGGATATTTCTGCTGCACAGAATCAACCGGCTCAGCTTTTCCGGACTGTTGACAGATTGTGCAATCCAATCTGTCTCCTGCCCAGAGAAGCTTTTTCTCAGCTAAGATGCGAGGAGTTTGCTCGATTCTTTGCAGATAAGGTTGCCAGCATTAGGTCTGGCATTGGTTCATCCTTCTCTATGAGTGATTGCAGTGGTTGATGGGCAGTGACTGGCACTTTGTCTGTCTGGTCAGATTTTCACCAGCTGGACTTCAATGACATTGTGAAATCATCAAAACACTGCGTCCAACCAGTTGTAGTTTGGATCTGGGCCCTACACCCCTTTTGATGGGTTGTGTAGATGTTATCTGCCCGATCCTTGCTAACATTGTCCGGACGTCCTTGGAGAGGGGAGTCTTTCCTAGCTCCCTCAAGGATGCAGTTATTTGACCACTCCTTAAGAAGTCCTCCTTGGATCCAGACTGTCTAGCTAACTACCGACCTATCTCTAATTTGCCATTTGTTGGTAAAGTTATTGAAAAGGTGGTTGTGCTGCAGTTGGATGATCATCTTATAACTCACAATGTCTATGATATTCTCCAATCCGGTTTTAGGAAGAAGTATAGCATGGAGACTGCTCTTGCCCAGGTACTGAATGACCTCCTAATGGCTAGAGATTGAAAGGCATGTACCATTCTGGTTCTTCTTGATCTCTCTCTGCTGCATTTGACACTATAGACCATGGTGTGCTGTTGGAGCACCTGCGGTTTTTATGTGGACTGTCTGGTACAGTCCTAAACTGGTTCCATTTATACCTCACAGGCAAGTCTCAGCGAGTGACCACTGGAATTTATTCCTCTGGCGCTCACTCCCTGCCTTGTGGGGTGCCGCAGGGCTCTATATTAACCCCCATGTTGTTTGCAGTGTATATGCTGCCATTGGGAGACATCATCAGGTGTTACAGTCTTGAGTTTTCACTGCTATGCAGATGATACTCAGCTGAATTTGTCCTTTCTGCATAGACAGAATGATGCAATCTCCATGCTAAATAGTTGCCTTGCTGAGATCAGATCTTGGATGAGTTCCAGCTGGTTGAGACTGAATCCAGACAAGACTGAAGTGTTGGTTGTGAACCCAGGTCATCCAACGGCGGGTTTGGGGGTTGGACAACCATCAGATTTATTACTTGGTGGTGTGCCACTCACTACCTCAGACCAGGTGCGTAACCTGCATATTATTTTTCACGATGGCTGGACCTTAAAATCTCAGGTGTCAGCTGTCATCAAATCCTTTTTTTATCATCTGAGGAATAGTGCCCGGATGAAACATCTGGTTCCCTCGGATGATCTTCCAACATTGGTTCACGCCTTTGTTACGACCCATCTTGACTACTGCAACTCCCTCTACCTAGGGCTTCCGGAAGTTGATATCCGCCGCTTGCAGCTGGTGCAGAACGCGGTAGCCAGACTTTTGACTGGGACATCTAGATCCAGTCATATTATACCTGTGTTCCATGGGCTGAACTGGCTGCCTATTCAGTGGCGGATCACCTTTAAGGTTGGCTTGCTAACCTTTAAAGCCCTACATGATCAGGGACCCGGCTACCTTAAAGATCTCCTGGTATCTTACAGCCCCCTCTGCCCTCTCCATTCCGCCGACGAGGGATTGCTAGAGATTCCCAGGGTACAATTAAAGATGTCTGGTTCCTGTGCTTTTGCTTTTTCAGTGCTGACCCTGTGGAATTCTGTACCTCATCGGTTGAGAGAATGCCCAACCGTCAGTAGATTTAAAACTGAGCTTAAAGCTTATTTATTTGGCATGGCTTTCCCTAATGATTTATAATGTAATTTTTTAATGTTATTTATATTGACTGTCTGCTTTTATGTTAAGCGCCTTGGATTTGAAAGGCGCTATAAAAATAAAGTTGAATTGAATTGAAAAAAAAAAATAGTCCTTAGCTTGTGTCATAGTCACTACTTATAGCATTGGCCTTTTGGTGTGAAAATTAACTGATGTCACAAACTGGGGATTATGGTGTCATCTAGGTGACATATCACTTGTGGCAGTATTCTTTTTCTGTGTAGTGCTGAAAAAAGCATTGAAAATACTTTACATACTTTCACAGTGGTACAGAAAACAGCAGAATTCATAAAAAATAAGTGTTTGGTGTTCTGAGATTGTTAAAACATGGCAGGGAAGAAAGACTCAGCAAGGAAAAATCACAGTGATGCAACATAGTGAGGAGACCAGATAGCTCTGATGTTGTTCAGAGGTGCTCCAACATGGATTTCAGTTATCCATTTTATGTAAAAAAGTGGTCTAAAAACAAAATAGAGGGAACGACAAATGTAAAATAAGCTGCAAGTATTGAAAAATAATGTTGCAGTATTTTATGAAGAATATGTATAACATGTTAGAATATATTGTAGTGTACAGAATGTTTAAAAAATATGGTGCAGAATACTGACGTGTGTAGAAGTATCAGGATCAGATGATGTCTAAGTGACAAAAGTCTAGTTTTAATGCAAATATTTATAGCAAAGCAAGGCAATTAATTCTATATAATGCCCTATACCAGGTGTTCAGAGTGATTGACAATAAAATCAAACATAAAGTTAAAAATTGCATAACAGTATTACAAAAAAGAAATAAATATGATAAAAATGAGGTACAGTAATTGATAACTGTGCTGAAAGCAAGGGAGAATCAATGAGAATTTAGCTCTTCTTAAATTCCTCTGCTGAGGAGAAATTTCTAAAATGGGAAGGCTGAGAGTTCCAGACTGTTGGGGCCACCACTGAGAATGCCCAGTCACCCAGTAGCTTCAGGCAAGACCCGAATAACAAAAAATATATAGTATTAGGCACTAAAGAAAGAAATTGCCTGTAGTGTGAATTATTTTTCAGTATTGATTAATTCATTCATCAAATGCCAACTTATTTATTTATTTTTTGTTGGTGACTTAAAAAGGTCGCAGTACACCAAATGCAAAAAAGGGACCATTCAAAGTCCACCCCCAAATATCAGAATCTCCCTGTCAGAATTGTTCAGAGAAAAACAGAACAAGTAAGAAGACAAATGTTTTAATTAAGCAGTAAGATATGACCAGAGGTTTGGTTAGCAAGAGATTAACCTAAGGCTGAAAGATTACTTAAAGCCAATAAGATAGCTCTATTTTTCAGACCCTTTGTTTAAAAAAAAAGTTTTATCAAATGTTATATGATTACAGTATATCTCTAATCTTGATATCACTTACATCACAAGTAATATAATCATGTTTAGAAGTGACCACATTATACAGTGATAACAATCACTTTATAATGAACATTGTACAGAGTATGTTTTTAGTTTCCAGCTGTGCAATGCAAATACCAGTACTATACTACACTTTTTACAAACACAAGTACAAGCATCACAAGCCGGCCCACTAGCACAGTGGTAGCGCTACGCTTGCCATGCTGTTGACCGAAGTTTGGGAACAAGCCCAAAACACTGAAAGGTCAGGTGGGGGGGGAGGATTGATCATCCATTGGGTAGCTCTCCTCCTCCAGGGAGGGAGGATTCCATAGCCTGGCAACAGTCCGTTGCCATGGGATGACTGGGGGTCATTCCACTAGGGACCAACACTGTAGCAGGGATGGGTGGAGCAGGAGATGTCAGCCATGTTGGGGCGGGAGTGTACCCGATGCTGTGTGGACATCATTGCATGGCCAATGCACCAGGAAAATTTAAGAAAGAAAATCCCTTTAGGTCATACTGGATGAAGTCTGGGACCAGCACCATCTCTGGAGCCACCGATCCAGTGCTGCCAGCTACATGGACAATGATTTTGGTCTGTCCTCCTTTTCCCCAGGGGAAGCCCTGCCATGAGGGTCAAACGCTTGCTGGGTTGGTCAGGCATGGGGAGGTAAGCAGTTGGTGTGAAGGGGGGTCTCACTAGTGAGGACAGATATGGACTATATCCCCGCCAGCCACAGGAGCACAGAAAGAATTGGGGAAAAAATACAGGCATCTCTTAAATATTTATTTTTGTGTTAGGCCGCATAAAGTATCATTAGACCTGAGCTGAGGCTGAGTGGCACATATGTGACTACTATTGCTCATCACATGAATGCCTATTTTTTTGATAACTTTGCATATTTTACTGATAGCTCTCAAACCCATGGTCTTGTGTCATCGTTAACAACAGAAACAAGTCTGAAATGCAAACTTTTTTAAGAAAACATGAAGGTTCAATCAAAAGAAAATAAAAATACAAATATCAGAGACACACGTACAAATACAAATATCAGCGACACAAATGCAAACACAAAAAAATCAGGATAGACTAGGGGGTTCAAGCACAAATTTATGGTCCAGGAGGGGTCTGAGGGTTTAAGTCGCACTGGTGCACTTAAACACTATGGGACCTTGTACAGGTCACATAATACTGTATCTCACTTCACAATGCCCCCCCACCCCCTTTTTCTCTTCTTAACCTTCTGGAGCTTTAATTAACCACTCTTTATCACTCTCTCTCTCTCCTTTCCTCCATGTTCATGGCTTGTAAAACACTTTGCAAAAACAGACTGAACAAAAGACACTATATAAAATGAAAAGCCTTTCCTTCTTTTGCTTTCCTGTTTCATCGTATAGAGCTTGTTAGGAACTCACCTTCCTCTCACATACCTTTAGCCCAGTAGACCTCGAGGTCAGTGCTCCAAGGCAGTAGAGCTTTTGTCCCACAGCACCAGCTCTCAGTTACTGCCACAGCCTAAATTACTGTGCACTCACATTCAATCTCCTCAGGCAAAAGAGTACTAAAATAATCAGGTTGTCAGCTGCTCAGAGCAGGGGGTGGGGGGACATACTAAAAATATAAATCTCAGTCCTTGAGGGGAAATTTTAAGAAACTGTTAGTAGTGGTTCACATTTAGTCTGCAAGATTTCAGTATCAAGGGGCAATCTGAATTGGAATAATCATTTTCCCATACTGATTACGTCTATAAATTTAACCCTTGCAGTCCTAGGACTGCCATAGAGCTCCATACAGTATGCTGGGCTAATGAATTGAACTAGTTTGTTTTAAAACTGTGTGTGTATATCATAGGGTGCAGTAGTGCCCCGATAATTAGGATTGAGAAGGCTGTTTAATGTTAAACCCCAATTTGTGCACCTTTATGATGCTAGGGTACTCCTCACCAGGGAATTCAATAAATGGTTGAAAAACTGGTGTGGAGCTCAGGGTTTTGGCTTCATTGGGGACTGAGGAGCCACCTGGAGGGATGCAGACCTATACTGGTGTGATGGTCTGCATCTGTCCAGGGGGGGGACCAGGATCCTAAGTGAGAGGTTTAAATGCTTCATTGGCAAGCATTTAAACTAGCCAAGGTGGGAGGCACTGCAAAGGAGCAGGGAAATCCCAGCCTTCCCTCACAAAACTCAGTAATTAGTGAGGTAAACACCAAGGTAGAGAAGTCATTAGGTAGAAGGACAGATGTAAATGTAAAACAAGGCAATGGCAGTAAGGACAGGAATGGGGCTAAAAGGGGTAAGGCTATCAAAAAGTGGAGGGTGATGAGTACCAATGCCCGTAGTCTGTGTAACAAGCTCCCTGAACTAGTGGCCTTGATGGAAGAGGGTTGCCTGGATATTGTGGCAGTCACAGAAACATGGTACACAGAGAACCATGACTGGGATGTCAACATACCAGGATACACAATCTACAGGAGGGACAGGGCAGGTAAAAGAGGAGGAGGAGTAGCTCTCTATGTAAAGGAAGGGATCAAAGCAACAGAACTAAAGAGTAAACAGGGAGCAGGTGAGGCACTCTGGGTCACCCTGGAGACAGGAAATGGCACCACAATCCGCATGGGGGTTGCATACAGACCTCCATGTCAGGGGGAAGGAATGGACAAGGAAATGATAGAAGGCTTCCTTAGAATGGCAGAAAAAGGGGAGATATTGTTGATGGGGGACCTGAATATGCCAGATGTTAACTGGAGCACCTTTGGTGCATGCACATCCAAGAGCATGGTCATTCTTGATGCCCTACAGGGGGCATGCCTCAGACAGCTAGTATTGGAACCCACTCAGGAGGGAGCAATCTTAGACCTGGTACTCTCAAATGGGGATGGAGAAAGAATCTCAGATTTAGAAGTGGGTAGCCATCTGGGAACAAGTGACCACCAAACAGTGTGGTTCACGATAAACACAACCATACAAAAGCAAGAGTATTGGACTTTAGGAGGGCTGACTTTGGGAAAATGAGAAAGTGCCTCAGAAAAGCACTAGCAAACAGGCAAGAAAGAGGGGTGGAGGAACAATGGGGAGTAATCAAAACAGCCATCACAGAGGCAACAAGCCTTTGTGTAAAGCAAATCAACAAAACACAATCAAGGAAAAAAACGCTATGGTTCTCAAAAGAGGTGTCAGGGAAGGTAAAGGAGAAAAGGATAGCATTCAGGAAATATAACAAAACACAGAAGGAGCAGGACAGGGAACTTTATCAGTTAAAGCAGAAAGAGGCTGGGAAGGCAGTCAGAATAGCAAAGGCCCAAACCGAGGAAAGGATAGCCAACTTTGTTAAGAAGGGGGATAAGACCTTTTATAGGTACATTAGGGATCGAAGAAAGAACAAAGGAGGGATACTGAGGCTTAATAAAGGGGAGGGACTGTGGGTAGAGGGTGACAGTGAAAAAGCAGGGATACTGAACAAATATTTCTGCTCAGTATTCACAAAGGAAGAGGAAAGGGAGGTACCTAAACCAAAAAAGAGAAACACTCTGAAAATGGGGGTCTATACCAGTCCATTTACAGAAGAAAGGGTTCTGAACGAACTAATAAAATTGAAGGTGGACAAAGCAATGGGGCCTGATGGGATTCACCCAAGAATTCTAAGGGTAGAACTAGTGACACCGCTGACTACTCTCTTTAACAAATCATGGGAGGATGGGGTGGTACCTGAGGACTGGAGGAGGGTGGATGTGATTCCTCTTCACAAAAGTAGGAGCAGAACAGAGGCAGGAAACTACAGACCAGTTAGTTTGACCTCAGTGGTAGGGAAAATGGTGGAATCACTTCTGAAGGAAAAAATTGTTGAGTACCTAGAGGCCAGTGGGGCACAGGACCCAAGGCAGCATGGATTCACGATGGGAAAGTAGTGTCAGATGAATTTAATAGATTTCTTTGACTGGGTGACCAAAGTAGTAGACCAGGGAGGGGCTGTGGACATGGCCTACCTAGATTTTAGCAAGGCATTTGATACAGTCCCACACAAAAGATTAATACACAAGTTAACCAGCCTTGGAGTGGGTCCCAAGGTGGTAGCCTGGATAAAACATTGGCTAGACAACAGGATGCAAAGGGTAGTAGTAAATGGAGTCCACAGTGAAGAAAGGAGGGTTACTAGTGGGGTACCGCAGGGTTCAGTACTAGGACCAGTCCTTTTTAATGTCTTTATAAGTGACATTGCAGAAGAACTGGAAGGAAAAGTATGTCTCTTTGCAGACGACACAAAGATCTGCCACAGGGTTGATACACAAGATGGAGTGGAAAGGATGAGAAGGGACTTGGCAAGGTTGGAGGAATGGTCAAATGTATGGCAGCTCAGATTCAGTGCAAAGAAGTGCAAGGTAATGCACCTGGGAAACAAAAACCCAGGGGAAGAGTACACAATGGGGGGTCAGATACTGACAACAGTAAAAATGAAAAGGGACCTGGGGGTAATTATATCAGATGACCTAAAGGTGGGTAAGCAATGTGAGAAAGCAGTAAGGAAGGCTGGGGAGATACTGGGATGCAGGAGAGGCATCAGTAGTAGAAAACAGGAAGTTGTTGTCCCTCTGTACAGACAGTTGGTGAGACGCCATCTGGAGTACTGTGTGCAGTTCTGGAGACCCCATCTCCGCAAAGACATAGACAGAGTGGAGGCTGTCCAGAGGAGGGCAACCAAAATGGTGCAGGGTCTGCACCAGAAGACATACGAAGAAAGACTAAAGGAGCTTTAATATGTATACCCTTGAGGAAAGAAGGGAGATAGGGGACACAATAGAAACTTTCAAGTACCTCAAGGGAATCAACAAAGTCCAAGAGGGTAGCATCTTTCAGAAAAAGAGATGTGTAAGAACAAGGAGGCACAATTTGAAGATAGAGGGGGGATGGCTCAGAGGTAATGTGAGGAAGCAGTTTTTCACAGGGAGGGTTGTAGATGCATGGAACAGCCTCTCTGAGGAGGTCGTGGAGTCAAGAACAGTGGGGGAATTCAAGAATGCATGGGACAGACATAAGGCAGTCCTAGTGGGGGGTAGGAGGAAGTGTAAGCTGTTGCTTAAATAGGATCTGCAGCTTATCTGTTCGGTAGGAAAATGGGCAGACTAGGTGGGCCAAGTGGTCCTTATCTGCCATCACATTCTATGTTTCTATGTTTATAACTTTGGCAGCATGTTCAAAGGTTCATAAATGTTGACTACAAGTCAAAAGGCTACAAAGCCATAAGAGACCTACCACTTATTAGTGGAAATAGTCCCATTTTTTTATTACCCATGTGTTCATATAATAAATGTTTAAATGAAGACATACTAGATGTTTCCACAGCCTTAGCCTGGAGTCCATTCCATGCATCAATCACTCTCTCATTGAACCATTTTCCCCTATGAGTGGTCTTATATAGTTTGCCCTGTATCTGAAATGAATGTGTTCTGGTTGCCCTACCCACATTTGTTTTTTTTTTGTTCAGGCCAGCAGATTTCCAAATTAATTCATTGTTAAAGGCCTTACATACATAGCAGAGGTCCCCTCTGATTTTTCTATAAGCCATGGAGTACAATCCCAGATTCTGCATTCTATCATAATAATTTTTATTTCTGACTGTTCTTACTTTCCTTGTCAACCTCCTCTGTACCCCTTCTATCCTTTTTATGCTGGTAATGCTTTGTGGGGTGGAACAATGAGCTCCATATTCAAGCACAGGTCTGACTAGTGATCTACTGTATACAGAGGCACCAACACATCTTCCTCTCTGCTTTAAATGTTTCGCAGTATATTACCCATTATCTTGTTAGCCATTTTCACAGTTTCTTTATTATGAGTTTCAAAATCTAATGTGTTTTTTATTATCACCCTTAGATTCTTTTCATTATCGGTACTGTCTATAATTCTGTTATTTATAATATACTGTGCTCCTGGGTTGTTATACCCCAAATGCATTACCTTGTACTTACTTTCATTAAATTTCAGTTTGTGTGCTATCACCCAATTTGCAAGATCTTTTAGTTGATTCTGGAAGCTTTTAATTGATTCAGTATTATTTGTGATGTGCTTCATAGCAGCTAGCTGGCATAAACTGGTTTCTTCCATTTAAACCTCAGTTATGTTTTAATAAAGGTATTTTGAACCAATAAGAATTATTTCTGTCTTTTTATGTATGATCTGGATGTTAATAGAATGTGATTTTCCAAACTACTGGCATAAGCTTCTGAGAAAGGACTTGGTTGGTCCAAAAGCTTAGGCACTGTTTTCTTTTGTTAGCTGTGTTTGTCCAATAAAGATATCAAACCATTTGTTTCTGGATAAGAAAATAAGGAAAGTATGGTTTAATGTTTTTCAATGGGTTTGAACATATATTAATTACTTTGTCATTTTAAGATCCGCTTGCGGCGCATCGCAAGAGCGTTTAAGGAAAAGTAAGCACACTTGGGCATGCCTCTCCCCCAATGCACTGCTCCTTGAGCAGGCATGGTGAGTCCTGCACCAATGGTGCAGGAGCTCAATATGACAGCGTGTTCCTCTGCTTCAGAAAGCACTGCTGCCATACTGAGCTCTCCGCCCCTCACGCCACGCCGCCACCTCCCCGCCCTGCAGCACGCCACGCCACCCCCAAAGCTTTGGTGCCACGCTGGGAGCCCACCAAAGCATGGAAAATGTTGTTTGCTGATAGGGTGCCCCATCCCGTCAGCTCCAACCCCCCACCCCAAACCGTCCTGCTGCCACGCTGAGCCCACCCAGCGTGGCAAATGGTCTTTACTTTGCCGATGGGGTGCCCAATCCCCATCAGCCTCGCCTCCCCAGCCATCTTCTGCCATGCTGGGAGCTCACCAACAGGCAAAGGTCCCACATCGTCTTTTTAAATTTTTACCTGTAAACAAAACGGTCCCACGCGCATCTCCCAGCCCTCCCACGATCCCGCACCCACCCACTGTTCACCCAGCCTCCCACAGCCCCTCACCCCATACTTACCTCCGGACGCGCCGACGATCTTCAGTGGACTGGGAACACGCCTGCACTCTTCAAAGCCGACCGCGAACTGAGGAAATGCCGTAAGCCGTATAATGGGCTACGAGGGGGTTTCAACTTTATTGTATATCTTCAGTCATTTTTGATTCTTGCACCACATTAACATGAGGTTTGGGACCCCTTTCATGAATGATGTCACTGTCATGGCGTTATTCAGGCCCGAAGGGTGATTTCGCAGGCACTGCACAGTCACTGCATGAAATCACCCTTCAGCCTCAAATAATGCCATGACAGTGACATCATTCATGAGAAGGGGTCCCAAAAACCCCATGTTGAAAATTTGGTGCAAAAATTCCAAAAAATGACTGTTTTATGAGCGTGCGTTGCACAGTTCCTACGCAGGTTCGTAAGTTTGCGAATTTTCAATATTTTCACTCCAGATTTTCAACATTGCCATTTTATCACACCTTCTTATGAGTTGTACAGCTGTCATTTTTCACATCTCACCCAAAACATGTTTCCACCCATGTAGTGCACAATGGCGCAGTCGATGTGCGAAATCAATGTATGGAACACATTAAGAAAATCACAGTGACACTGATCATGAGCAGAGGTCTTGAAATGGCCATGTTGAAAATTTGGTGAAAAAATTCCTTAAAATGACTGTTTTACGAGCGTGTATTGCGCAGTTCCTACGCACGCTCGTATGTTTGCGAATTTTCAATATTTGCACTCCAGATTTTCAACATTGCCATTTTACCACACCTCCTCATGAGCAGTACAGCTGTCATTTTTCATATCCTGCCCAAAATGTGTTTCTGCCCATGTAGCGCACAATGGCGCAGTTGGAGTGTGAACTCAATGTATGGGACACATTAAGAAAATCACAGTGACACTGATCATGAGCAGAGGTCTTAAAATGGCTGTGTTGAAAATTTGGTGAAAAAATTCCTAAAATTACTGTTTTATGACTCTGCATTGTGCAGTTCCTACGCACGCTCGTAAGTTTGCAAATTTTCAATATTTTCACTCCAGATTTTCAACATTGCCATTTTACCACACCTCCTTATGGGCAGTACAGCTGTCATTTTCATCCTGCCCAAAGCGTCTTTCCATACGTAGTTACAATGGCGCAGTCGATGTGTGAAATCAATGTATGGGACACAGTAAGAAAATCACAGTGAAACTGTTCATTAGCACAGGTTTTAAAATGGCAATGTTGAAAATTTGGTGAAAAAATCCTACAAATGACTGTTTTATGAACGTGCATTGCACAGTTCCCACGCACGCTCGTAGGTTTGCGAATTTTCAATATTTCCACTCCAGATTTTCAACATTGCCATTTTACCACACTTCCTTATGAGCAGTACAGCTGTCATTTTTCACATCCTACCCAAAACGTGTTTCCGCCTATGTAGCGCACAATGGGGGTAGCAACAAGGTCATGCTGACAATTTATTGTGCAAATACCAGCAATCGCATAGGGCATTAGGGTAAACACCATACAGCCATAACACCACTGCCAATACCTGCGAAGCGACACGGCATTGACAAATGTTGTTATCACTTTTACTACCATATTTTCAACATGGCCTTTTCGGCAAGCTTGCGATCGCCTGGCAAAATCACCTTTCTGGAAGGCTTTGAAGATTTTTACACCCCTTGCTCATGAGGTGGGGTCAAAAAGGGGCTATGATGAAAACTTGGGGTTGAAATATTAAAAAACAAAAAAAGTTAGAGCATACATTGAAATTGTTCGGTGCTCACTTATAGCTATGGTCATTTTCAATATTTTGTCCCAAAGTTTTCAACACAGCCATTTTTTCCCCACCACCTCACGAACATGGCAGCTGTCAAATCCTGGCCACAATGTGTTCTCACACCTGTGCCATGGAATGTCGTTTTGGTGGGGATTTGAAAATTTTCACTTACCATCTTCATGAGGTGGGCGTCACAAGAAAGCAGTGCTGAAACTTTGGGATACAAATGTGGTAAAATGACCAAGTAATGAGTGAACATTACAGTATTTCAATGTTAACTCATAACTTTGCTATTTGTCAATATTTTGACTCCAAATGTTCTGTATAGCCATTTTTTCACACTGCCTCATAAAACTTGACAGTTGTCATTTTTTTAAATCCCGTATGAGACGTGTTTTCAAACTTCAGGTGCAAAATGATGTTTCAGCCAATATACTATAAATGCCACATGTCATGTTTATAATAGGAGTCATAAAATGACTATCTTGAAAATGTAAGGTCCAAATAAAAAAATATATAATTATGACAAAACTTTGTGTCTAGTGCCAGCCTTGATCCCAGTAGGTATGCTTTGTGATCCCATGCCAGTGAGCTGAGTTTGGGGGCAAGCTCAGCAACCCAGCTAGAGGGGGTGAGGTTGGATGGATGGTGCTATTATGTGCTACATCCCCCCCAGCCAGGGAATGATATCTGCAGGGTTGCCTGCATGGGCCTGGGTACCATATAGTGAAGACAACTCTTCTCTTGGTATAGGGCTCTGCACCTCTTCAACTGTGGGTGGCAGAGGGCCCTGTACGTTTGCTGACAGATGGATTCTTTGCCCTGTGCATCTGTATCTGCAGCCACATGGAAGTGCAGCAACAGAGAGTCCTGCACTTTAGCAGCCCACCTGACAGCCCCATGAATTGTTGACATCCATCACTGCATGGAAGTACAGGGCCCACAAGGGCCCTGCACTTCTATGGGCAACTGGAGTCTTCCCTTGGTGCAGGCCCCAGAGGGCTCTGCACATCTGCATCTATTCACGCAGGTCCTGAAGGGACCTGGATGAATGAGGATATGATTCCCCTTCTACTATCTCAAAAAGAAAGGAAATTATTTGCAAAACTGCATTAACACGCCATTTAAAGTGCAAGCTAATGCTACAAAAGTAGGAACATTTGGCATTAGGGTTTCCAATCCTAACTGCCCACTCCCACCCCCCAAGCAGCAAAAGGAAAAGAAGTAGGGTTTGGGGTCTCCAGAGTCTTGACAAATCAGTTGTGGGGTCTTCCTTGGAGTTGTCAACCCTAATGCCCATCATGTTCCCTGAGCAACAAGGTCAGTTGTGATCTCCTTTCTTCATGCAGGGCCCTGCTGGAAGAAAGCTACAACACATTCTATTGGCAATAAGTAGCAAGACATAATTCTCTACCTTTGAAGAGTGTATCAATATGAGGTAGTGGCTTTAAGCTGTACCTTGTGCTTTGGGCAGGAGGCTATGGGTTGGGGGGTTGGGGGGTGGGTGGAGGGGTGAACATTAGATTTACAACCCAAGGACGGCCCCACCACTGATTCACCAAGACTCCTTAAATTCCTGCATTTCCAGATATGGCTACTGAGGAGACAGAAATAGAAAGGCTTCAAGTGTCCTAATGGGGTCTCCCTAGTCCTTTTGGCAACCCAAAAATCTTCCACCAGGAAAATGTATGGTGCAAAGTAGAATATTTTTTCCACATGATTCTCTAAAGAGGCAGTATAGCGCAGTGGTCTAAGGCTCTGAATTGCAAATTTGGTGACATTCAGTAGACCAGACCTGGGTTTGAATCTCCCAGCTTCCGCTTGCATACTGTCTGACCCTGAGCAAGTCACTTAATCTCCTTGTGCTCCCAGGTTGCTCCTGTAAAAAAAGCTTTCAGCTTAGTTTGCTATACCTGGTTAAACAACTAAATAAAAAAAAAAAAAAGACCCCAAAGGTCCTTTCCATTGCCCTCCAGAGAGAGGTTTTGACTATTTCTTGGACCTTTTCATATTTGGCCTTCAGTATTCCTCTATAAATGTCCACTTGCCACATAGCAAAGAATCATCCTTGGTCCAAACTCTAGCTACTGGTAACCTGTATATATTTCAGGATCCATTCTAGGCCCAACAATGCACATGCCAAATGTCTGGTTGTTCCATCCAGTGATGGCCACGGTATTGAGGTGCAAAAATCAGGGTTTAACATAGAAGTGCCTTTTCAACTCTAATAAGAGGGGTGCTACTGATCCCTTATAATACATACACAATGTCTGTAAAAGTTAATTACTGTAGATATTTTTTGTGAATGCAACTAAAATGAAAAGAACAGATTTACCTCACAGTAGGTGCACCATTAATCTGATATTCTCTCTGTGGACCTGTTATAGTACAATACTTCACCAATGGGAGAGCATTTTGAACAATGGCCGATTACATCACAGTATCCCCAAACAGCACTCCAGCCAGCTGCTAAACTCAAACAGAAACTTGTCTTCATAAAAGCAGCTAATTTAAAAGCTTAAATTGAAAAGGCAGGTCTTGTACTATATAAACTTAACATACAAAGACCCTACAGAAACTATGTGGTTCATCACCACTTACAGTATGAAGGACAGACCTCTCACAACTTACTCATTTATCACTTGTAAGTTATGGTCTCAGCCCTCACTCTTGCAAAACAGTTGCATATTTTCATTCATGTCATTGCATATCCAATATATTCTCAATGTTAACCCTTGAGAAGAGGAGGCTGTGAAACAAAATGATCTTAGTATTTTGCATACTCAAGGGTATCAACAAGATTCAAACTGTTGGAGATGTCTGATCTGGTGTCCTGTAGCAGGATACAGGAACATGCCCTGAAGCTTGGGAGTTGTGAATTCTTTGGTAACATTAGGAGACACTTTTCTTCCAGTCTCTTCCAACCTCCATTTGCAAACTGTGTGACTGAGCAAGTCATTTAACCTCCCCAGTGCTCCCTAGTCACCCATGAAAACAAGCACGTGTGCCTAGTGGGCCTTACTAGGTTACCAAAGAATTACAATTGCAAACTATGAAACAGCCTACCAGCAGAGACATTGACATGGTGACAGTGCAGACCTTTTAAGGTAAGCCTGGACACATTTCTGCTTATCAAGGGAATTATACCCTGGGTAGTGGAACAAGTAGGAAATCCCTGTATATTGTTATGTGTTTGCACCATGTGCTTATTTTATTCCTGCTTTTGAATGGGATGGAGGGTGACAAACAAGATGGATTTAAAGTTCTTAAATTGGTATACTGTGTTACTGTAACACAGGCTTGTCTTCAGTGGGATTTTCCTCCGTATGAGCACTATGCTTCATTTGGGGGCTACAAAGGGAAGGGTGTACAAAAGGCACATTAGTAGTTACAGCTATTAACCGTTCCCTTATTATTTCTGCAGTGTTCAGAATTCTGCCACTCTGTATTGCATAGTATGAAATCTTTATGAAGTAGCATATTAAATAGAATTGTTCTGAGAAATCTGTTAGGAATCCATGACAGTGCAAAATTAGCCTGATTCTTTTTCAGGAGCTTATGAAATATTTGCTGATGATGCATTTGCTGCATGGAAATCATGTGTGTGTGTGTGTGTGTGTGTGTATATATATATATATATATATATATATATTTTTTTTTTATCAGCTGAGTGGCCCTGGTGCTGCTACCTGCTGGTGGCAGGACCTCTGCATCCTGCCCACCACCCCCTGACCAAGGAAAGCAGACACAAGCCCAAGCAAGGCTCTCCACTTCAGCTGAGTGGCCCTGGTGCTGCTACCTGCTGGCGGCAGAACCTATGCATCTGGCCTGCCACACCCTGACCAAGGAAAACAGACACAAGCCCAAACAAGGCTCTCCACTTCAGCTGAGTGGCCCTGGCGCTGCTACCTGCTGGCGGCAGGACCTCTGCATCTGGCCCACCACCCCCTGACCAAGGAAAGCAGTCACAAGCCCAGACAAAGCTCTCCACTTCAGCTGAGTGGCTCTGGCACTGCTACCTGCTGGTGGCAGGACCTCTGCATCTGGACCGCCACCCTCTGACCAAGGAAAGCAGACACAAGCCCAAACAAGGCTCTCCACTTCAGCTGAGTGGCTCTGGCGCTGCTACTTGCTGGCGGCAGGACCTCTGCATCTGGCCTGCCACCCCCTGACCAAGGAAAGCAGGTACGTTTGGTCAGCTCCTAGCTCGGAGCTGTCAGGCTTCAATCCCCGTAATTGGAATGGCTCCTGGGGACTGTGGCTGCTTCCAGATTGGATGCTGCAGATCCCCACTGAGAAAGGAAGCACACAAGGCACCTTTTTCAAAACACAACTCGGCCACTGCCTTGCTGTACTGCTCTCTGGACATTTTTTTCTGCTGAATTTACTGCTCATGTGGAAATACATACATATATATATATATATATTTTTTCTCTCCTCCTGGAATTTTCGGCTGTTTAACCTGCTGTATTAGTTAGGCCTGACTTCTATATAGCTTATGTCTTGCACTACTGAATATTTCTATTGCTTAAACATTTTACCATTAAACTATTGCACTGTATATGTAGGAATTGCCTAGCAGAGCTGTAGCAAACTTTAACTGACTGCCTGATGTTTATACAGCTTACTACTTGCACTACTGAATTTTTTCTTCTAATTGCCCAGTATTGTAGAATAGCTAGAACTGACCACTGCCTGATGTTTGCTCTGCCACATTTTTCCCATCACAGTTCCTCTCATTCATCCTTATTCACCACAATATCTCTCTGCCATCTACTGGACCCCTGATTCCCTCTCCTGACACCCCCCGAACCAGCACATTCTGTAAATATTGTCAGGCATTTTGGGCCATCTTCTCTACCCATTCCAGACTACCCTGAGTCCTCTGCACCACACGCCTCCTTCCCAGCTCTCCCTGGTCCCATTGAAGGTCCCCCCCCCCAACCTCTTGAATCAGCCTTTTGTTTTGCTAAATTCCCACCTGGCACCTTTGACCAGACCTCTCTGCAGGAACTTTTCTCTCCCACTATTTGCACCTAGTCCTGCCCTGAGCACTAAATTGCCCAGGGCCCTTCCACCAATTTACTTGACCTTTGTCTCTGGCTTTTTAACTAACGGGACGCCTTTTTTTGCTGCTCTGTTTTAGACACAAGCCAAAGCAAGGCTCTCCAGTTCAGCTGAGTGGCCCTGGTGCTGCTACCTGCTGGCGGCAGGACCTCTGCATCCGGCCCTCCACCCCCTGACCAAGGAAAGCAGGTGCGTTTGGTCAGCTCCTATTTCGGAGCTGTCAGGCTTCAATCCCCATAATTGGACTGGCTCCTAGGGACTGTGGCTACTTCCCGATTGGATGCTGCAGATCCCCACTGAGAAAGGAAGCACACAAGGCACCTTTTTCAAAACACAGCTCGGCCACTGCCTTGCTGTACTGCTCTCTGGACAATTTTTTCTGCTGAATTTACCGCTCATGTGGAAATATATATACTGTATATATATATATATATATATATATATATATATTTATTTTCTCTCCTCCTGGAAATTTTCAGCTGTTTAGCCTGCTGTATTAGCTAGGCCTGACTTCTGTATAGCTTAAGTCTTGCACTACTGAATATTTCTATTGCTTAAACATTTTACCTTTAATCTATTGCACTGTATATGTAGGAATTGCCTAGCAGAATTTTAGTAAACTTTAACTGATTGCCTGACGTTTAAATAGCCTACTACTTGCACTACTGAATTTTTTCTGCTAATTGCTCAGTATTGTAGAATAGCTAGAACTGACCACTGCCTGCTGTTTTCTCTGCCACACTTTTCCCATCACAGTTCCTCTCATTCATCCTTATTCCCCACAATGTTTCTTTGACATCTACTGGAGCCCTGATTCCCTCTCCTGACACCCCCCCCCAACCCGGAACCAGCACATTCTGTAAATATTGCCTGCCATTTTGGACCATCTTCTCTACTCATTCCAGGCTACCTTGAGTCCTCTCCACCACACGCCTCTTTCCCAGCTCTCCCTGGTCCCATTGAAGGGGCCTCCACCCTCCAACCTCCTGAATCAGTCTTTTGTTTTGCTAAATTCCCACCTGGCACCTTTGACCAGACCTCTCTGCAGGAACTTTTCTCTCCCAGTATTTGCACCTACTCCTGCCCTGAGCACTAAATTGCCCAGGGCCCTACCACCAATTTACTTGACCTTTGTCTCTGGCTTTTTAACTAACGGACCACCTTTTTATTCTGCTCTATTTTAGACACAAACCCAAACAAGGCTCTCCAGTTCAGCTGAATGGCCCTGGTGCTGCTACCTGCTGGCGGCAGGACCTCTGCACCCAGCCCGCCACCCCCTGACCAAGGAAAGCAGGTATGTTTGGTCAACTGCTGGCTCGGAGCTGTCAGACTTCAATCCCTGTAACTGGACTGGCTCCTGGGGACTGTGGCTGCTTCCCGATTGGATGCTGCAGATCCCCACTGAGAAAGGAAGCCCACAAGGTGCCTTTTTCAAAACACAGCTCGGCCACTGCCTTGTTGTACTGCTCTCCGGACAATTTTAATCCTTACGACATCTGTGCCGTCAGGCTGTTTTCATGTATCTTTGCGCACCATCGACCCCTGTCTCTTTTAGCTAGTCTAACATGGAGCAGTGATCCTTGAGACTTATAGAACCTAGCTAGTGAGTCTTGGTGCAACTTGCACCCTGTCAACATATTGGGCAATCATGGCAGTCCTCGTGTGGTTTCAATTACTTACCTGCTTATGTATGGTACCCAACGTGACAGACCTTTTGAGCAGGATTGACCTCAACATAGAGTCATGCCTACCACTGCTAGACTGCCTTTATATTAATACTATGTATAACTTATGCTGCCACCACATGACTCCGCACCTTTCTCACTTTGTGGAATCTCCTCGAAGTGGGACGTTACCTTGTTACCAATATGTGGCCCCTCACCCCACCCACCCGAAACCTACACATCTTGGTGCTATACTGAATGGACCATAGGCTACGCGTCCCTATGTCAGCACAAGGGGAAACTTTGGACTCCGGACCCCCACACTCAAACTTATACTAGATGCAGAAAGATTTGTGCTTTCAAACTACTCCTCGCTGCCCTAAGGAAAATTGTGTTCCTACTACTTTTGTGTTCAGGTAATGTTGAACTCAACCCTGGTCCCACAAAAGCTCTCTCATCTGCATCCGACCTTCCAAGTCTGAAAGGAGTCAGCTTTGTGCACGCAAATGTTTGCAGTCTTTTAAAGAAATTTACATCAGTTCAGGAATGGCTTACTCATACTGCACCAGACGTACTTGTGATCTCTGAATCCTGGCTTTCAAGCATCCACCCCAGATAGAGAGGTTAACATCCCTAACTACCTCCTATTTAGAGCCGGTAGGCAGACCAGGGGAGGTGGAGTAGTCATCTATGTCAAAAACAAATTTTCAGTGTCCATCCTAGACTCTACCTCTGTTGCAGGTGGATTTGAATATTTGTCTCTTAAAGTTGAACTTTCCCCATCAATGGCTTTCCGTGTCATAGGCTGTTACAGACCACCAGCCGCGGGGCCTCAGCTCCTGTCCCATCTGTCATCTATTATGGGCTCTGTCCCCACTGAAACAATTATTCTAGGAGACCTTAATTATGATTGGTTGACTAAGGTCTCATTACCCCTGAAGCAATTCTATGACTCCCATGGGTTCACACAACTTATTACTGAGCCAACTCGCATTAACAAGAAAAACCCAATGAACAGCAACCTAATGGATGTCCTTCTCGTAAGCAAACCATATTCCTTTTCCTATGCCAGAGTTTTTTCAGCTGATGTTAGTGACCACTGCTTTATTGCTGGTATAAGAACTGATGCTAAACCCTCACCAACATCTAAATTTTCCACTAAAAGGTCCAGACAGCACTTCGATCCTCTTGCATACTTCAGTGAATTAAAAAACTCTTTGCACTGGCACAGTTTTTACCTTGCTAAATCAGTGAGTAATGCCTACGACATCTTCCATGAAATTATAACCAATGCCCTAAATAACCATGCTCCTCTGGTAAAAGTACGTATAAAAGCTAGAACATGTCGTTGGTTCTCAGTGGACCTCAAGGCTGCCTTACTAAAAAGAAATCAACTCTGGAAAAAGGCTTGCAAATCACACATAGACGAAGACTGGTGTCTCTTCAGGACAGCTAGAAACACCTGCACTAAGATGGTCAGAGAAGCCAAGGCCAATTTTTACTAATCTGAGCTAGATTCTGCGTCGAAATGCCCTACCAAGTTCTCATCCATACTAAAAGAACTGACTGGTCATTCTCCAGGAAATGTGCTTCCCTCCAAAATAACCACTGACAATACTATAATCAATGACAGAAACGAGATCCTGCAGGCCTTCAACAATCATTTTGCCACTGCAGGCCTAGCATTTGATAATGCACCAGTAAGCAGACTACACTCACAGATCAACACTAAGCTCCCAGAACCGTGTAACAATATCGTAACCTTCTCATTCTTACCCACCTCCGTAAAGGAAGTTGAAGATCTTCTCCTAAAATTGGACACTAAAAAAAGTGCTAGGGCTAGCTTCTTCGACCCATATTACTTGAAATTGCTTATCACATCCTTGCCGCACCTATCTCTCACTTATTTAACCTGTCCCTATCACAAGGTTCCCTCCCTCAGTTATGGAAATTTGCTCACGTCATCCCCCTGTTTAAATCGGGGATCCCCTGTGACCTAAATAACTATAGGCCAATCTCCTTCCTCCCCATATTCTCCAAGCTCCTAGAAAAAATTGTGGATACCCAGCTGAGATCTTTCATAGACAACTCAAACTTACTAAACTCTAAGCAGTCAGGCTTCAGAGCAAAGCACAGTACCATTACGGCCCTGGCAAAAGTAACTAACGACTGGCAACGGGACTTAGACAACAAACAATTAATCTGTGCAGTTTTCCTGGATCTCAGTAAGGCCTTCTACACCGTTGACCACTGTTTAGTCCTCTCCACTTTGCAAACAATAGGCCTAGACTGAACTTCCTTGTCTTGGTTTCATGACTGCCTCACTGGTAGGCAACAACAAATCAAGGCTGAAGGGGAGCTTTCTTCACTTAAACTGATAAAAAGAGGTGTCCCTCAGGGGTCCATATTGGGACCATTACTGTTTGCTAGCTATATCAACAGCCTGGATTTAGGCATTAAGGAAGCAAGCATTCACCTGTTTGCTGATGACATGGTGCTCTACATAAGCCGGGAATCTCCTGAAGCTGCCTGTGGCAGCCTGCAAACCAACTTTAACATCCTGCAGCACCAGCTCCTCAGTAAAAGACTACTACTTAATGCCAAGAAAACCAAGGCAATGCTATTCTCACCAACTGGCCAGGGGGCATATTCTGCCGCTGCTGGTCCATTACCTTCTATCTCCACCTTACTAGGTGAACATCTTGAATACATACCAAAATTCAAGTATTTGGGTGTCTGGATAGACAATAAACTCTCCTTTGTGGAACATATAGAAGAACTGCTGAGGGAGGTCACGTGATGGCAGCCTAGGTCGAAGCAGCAGATCCTTGGAGCTCCGTTCAACGTATAGTGATTTTTACCAAAAACAGCTATTCAACTTAAAATTCACTGCCCTAAAGAACTCTAATTGCAGTGTAATGGTGTTTGGCAGATCGGGACCGAGTTTTAAATGGAAGCGTATGTCAAGAAGATGCTTCCGGGACGCTCCCCGCCATCCATGCCTGAGAAAGAAAAGGCCGGAAAACGGCCTAGGCAACAGGCACAGACGCAACGAAGACGAGTACTGGGACCACTGCGCTCTCCGAAGAGAGATTCCTAGAGATAATGCAGCCCCTGCAAACAGCAATATCCATTATATCTGACTCTCTTCAAACAATTAAAAACTCTGTGGATTCATTATCTCGGAGAATGGGTGACTCCAAAGTCAAAATTATAGCTGTTGAAAAAAAACAAGACAAGGTTGATTTAGAGCTCATCAATATGAAACACAGGCTTAAAAAGTTAGAGGAGAAAACTGAAGAACTGGAAGGACGTAGCAGAAGGAATAATCTGGTGGTAATTGGTATTCCGGAGAGAGAGGAAGGGAGTGTGGTGGTTTAATTTATGCAGCGATTCTGCCTGAAAATAGCTGGTCCCTCGCCAAACGGAGGAGATTACTTGATTGAGAGGGCTCATTGAGCCTTGCGCCCCCCACCTGTTGCTGGTCAGTCCCCGAGGCCGTTGATCTTCAAGTTGCTTAATTATACCGATAAACGGCATATACTAGACAAAGTGAAAGAGCTCAGGGAGGCGACTTGGGAGGGAAAGAAAATAAGAATTGTGCAGGATCTGCCCTATTCTGTGCGACTACGACGACAAGAGCTTCACCCCATAGTGTCAAAGCTGATTGCGGCCACGAAGCAGTTTAGGGTGAAATACCCAGCTATTCTGATGGTCAGAAATGAAGACAAGTGGATCTCATATGATTCCCCAGCACAAGCCCTGAGTAACCTGAAGGAGCTTTTTCCGGAGTTGTTTAAATGAAAATACTGTGGGGGGTTAACTACTGAGCTGTATTGCCCAATGTAAGGCTAATAAGACTGCAAATTTAGAAGGATGTAGGCTATTGGCATGTAAGACTTGGCAAGGCTGTAAGGGAAGGGCATACATCAGTGAATTCAGGCGAGATCTGAGGGTAAGCTCCCAAATCCCCCATTGTACCTTGAGTAAAAGGTAGAAGGAATTTGATCGTGGCGGAAAGTACTGGAATAATCAGACACTGGAGGGTCATCCTCGTACAGGATAGCATGCCCGAATTACTGCAAGTACTGCAAAAGCCCGAAGATAATACTCCGATGTATGTCCCCCATGAACACTAACAGACAGATTATCTATTAAAAAGAGAGAAGGACTCTTGGAGGAAGATCGTGGAATATTGCATGTGGCGTGGGGAGATGGATATTAGCATCCCTAGCAACGTGGATTTTCTAGTAATTGATTGCCTCAACGTTAATGTCGCTCTAATATGTACTGATAATGGTTAGATAATGTGAGCAACGAGGGGTTAGGCACAAATGGGTCATAGGCTTATGTATATCCCATTTGGAAATTAGTTTATTAGTTTGCAGCAATACGAAGTACAACATTTTATTTTCAGTCTATAAGATGGTTGGTAATGATAAGGATACAAGAGTAATAGAATGTAATGATTTGATGCTGCATTTACACATTAGGATAATATAAGGGGCTTTTTTGGGGGGGAATAGCTGTTAACAGTGAGACAATCGGGAGGGGCTCGGGGATTGATGTTGGTAGGTTTAGGCTTGTTATTGGTAGAAATCACGTGGCATAATAAGGTGGGGTATGCAGTGATTAAGCACTGGGGGTGTTAGTTTAATGTATAAGGTATATAATTATGGTGGACTGGGAAGGGAAATATTGAGGGAGGTAGGGGAAAGAACTACATACCATCAAGATTTAAATGATAGAACTTGGTTAAGGTACATTTCAGATCTTCAACTGCTCTACTGTGATATTGCTGAGGGTAAGGTGTTAGGACCCATTTGGGTACTCCTATTAAGAATATAGTTAATTATGCTTTTGATACATTTCTGTTAAGGATGTCGAGCAATAGCTTTTGTTTTGTGAGCTGGAATGTTAAGGGGGCCAAGGATAGGGTCAAAAGACAGGTTATTCTAAAGCATTTACAACAGCTACGAGCACAAATTGTTATTTTACAAGAAACACATCTGAAGCGGGAAGACATGCTCCTTTTTAGGAGATTATGGGTTGGTCAGGTATATGGCACGGGAATATCCACTAGCAAAGGAGGCGTAGTGATCCTCCTGACCAAGAGTGTCCCATTCAAATTAGCCCAGGAAATTTGGAACCCAGAGGGTAGGACCCAAGGCAGCATGGTTTCACCAGGGGAAGGTCATGTCAGACCAACCTCATTGAATTTTTTGACTGGGTGACTAGGGAGGTGGATCAGGGGAGGGCAGTGGACATGGCCTATCTGGACTTCAGCAAGGCCTTTGACACTGTGCCACATAGAAGACTATTGCACAAACTGGGGAATATGGGTGTGGGCAGGACAGTAGTGCAGTGGGTAGGTAACTGGCTGGCAGCAGGACACAGAGGGTGGTGGTAAATGGCTGTCACTCCACAGAGGGAAGAGTGACCAGTGGGTACCACAGGATCAGTGCTGGACCGGTACTATTCAATATCTTCATCAGTGACATTAGAGCGACCTAGAAGGCAGAATTTCACTGTTGCTGATGACACAAAGCTCTGTAACAGAGTAGACACACCAGAGGGTGTAGATAGAATGAGAAGGGACCTGCAGAAACTTGAAGAATGGTCAGGGGTTTGGCAGTTGAAATTCAATGCAAGGAAATGCAAGATAATGCATATGGGGCACAAAACCTGGCACAATATATCAGTTGGGGGTGAGGATATAGCATGCACCAAGCAGGAAAGGGATCTTGGAGTTATCATCTCTGATGACCTCAAGGCAGGAAACAGTGTGACAAGGCAGCAGGTAAACAAATAGGATGCTGGGATGCATAGGCAGGGCATCACCAGCAGGAAAAGGAGGTCATAATTCCACTATACAAGACACTAGTGAGGCCGCACCTGGGTACACTGTGCAGTTCTGGAGACCTTACCTACATAAGGACATAGACAGGGTAGAGAAGGTTCAGAGGAGGGCAACAAAGATGGTGCATGGATTGCATCACAAGTCCTATGAGGACAGGTTGAAGGCACTGAACATGTACTCCCTGGAGAGGAGGGGGAGGGAGAGGATATGATAGAGACATACAAGTATCTTACAGGGAGGAACAGGGTGCAGGAATGCACTATTTTAAGTGAAAAAGATGTTCCAGGACTAGAGGGCATGGGATGAAGTTGGAGGAGGAGCGATTCAGAGGAAACGTGAGGAAGAATTTCTTCACAGAGCGGGTGGTGGACAAGTGGAACACCCTGCCAGAGGAAGTGGTGGGGGCTGAAACAATCACGGGATTAAGAATGCATGGGATAGACATAAAGGAATTCTGGAGGTCAGGGGTAAGGGGCAACAGACTTCCTGGAAAACATAAACTGAACTTACAAACTTAAATGGGCAGACTGGGTGGGCCATAGGCCCTTATCTGACGACACTGTCTATGTATGTATCTATGTATCTATGTATTTATACTGTTACATGGAACCCTGGAGACTCGACCGGTTCTCCTAAGCTCCATATACAGTCCAAATTGTGATTCTCCCACTTTCTTTGTGGACTTGTTAAATAAAATAGTGACGAATCCACCCAAACTTACTATATTGGGTGCAGACTGGAATTTGGTATTACAGACAGACCTGGATAGATCTGATTGTGTACGAAGAGGTTTATCCCCAGCGCAGAGAGCAATGAAGGAACTTATGTGCAGTGCTGCCTTAGTAGATGTATGGAGGGTATTCAACCCCTCAGAAAGGCAGTATACTTTTTTTTCGACTGCACATAAAACGCTCTTACAGATTGATTATTTACTCGTCAGTGTCTCTGCAATCCCTGAAGTTACAAAAGTTGGAATTTTAGCCAGGGTAATATCTGATCATGCCCCGGTTGATATGGAATTTTGGTTGGGTTCGGGTGGCAAGCGTTCCCCGTTGTGGCATCTTAATAATCAGTTACTGAAAGATCCAGTCTCTCTAAATTACATTAGGGAACATATATCCTCCTTCCTTAATGTTAATCTGGGCTATGTAGACAAGTATGACTTAATATGGGCAGCTTTAAAATGTTCTTTGCGGGGTGAGTTTATTAAAATGGCCTCCAAAAGAGTTAAAAATCAGAGGATTCAGGCAGACACCCTTTTAACATCAATCAAAAAACTAGAACGTAGTTTAATTCATACGTCCCCAGCAGAGATTTGGACGAGGCTATACCAATTGCAGGCCCAATATACTGAGTTGATATCTCAGAAAGCCGAGTTATCCTTACATAGAACCAAATTGAAATATTTAGACATGGGAGAAAAGGCTAGCAAATTACTAGCGATGCAGATTCGCCAAATAGATTCCTCACAATATATTGCAGGAATCCTCTCTGAAGAGGACGGCCAAACCTGCACAGATCCTCAAAAGATAGCCAAAATGTTTGGGTTTTATTATCAAAAACTATACGCAGTGGATCCACTTGTATGGCCTGACATAGCGGACATAAACTCTTATCTTAGCTTAGTGATTTGCCTAAAGGTTACTACTACAGAGGCAACCTTGTTAAAGCGCTCCTATTACAATAGGAGAGATCCAGGAGGCTATCCAGCAATTACCTCTTGACAAATCGCCTGGGCCGGATGGCCTGTCAAATAATTTTTATAAAGCTCAAGAGAGGTGGCTGTGAAAGTCAGGAAGAATAAGATAGCATTCCGGAAGTATAAGGAAACACAGAAGTAGCAGGACAGAGAGCTGTACCAGTTAAGGTAGAAAGAAGCAGGGAGGGAAGTCAGAATAGCAAAGGCCCAAACTGAGGAAAAGATAGCCAACTCAGTTAAGAAGGGGATAAAACCTTTTATAGGTACATCAGCGAGAATAGAAAGACAAAGGGAGGGATAGTGAGGCTGAATAGAATGAGCGGTGGGTGGGCAGAGGGGACAGTGAAAAGCAGGAATACTGAATGAATATTTCTGCTCAGTATTCCAAAGAGGAGGGGAAGTGCCTAATCCAATTAACAGAAGCACTCTTGATGGGGTCGATCCCAGTCCTTTCACAGAAGAAAGGGTTCTGCAAGAACTCCTAAAACTGAAGGTGGACAAAGCAATGGGTCCTGATGGAATTCACCCCAGAATTCTAAAAGAATTAAGGAAGGAACTAGTGAAACCACTGGCTACTCTTTTAATAAATCATGGGGAGGATGGTGTGGTACCCGAGGACTGGAAGAAGGCGGATGTGATTCCCCTTCACAAAAGTGGGACCAAGACAGAGGCAGGAAACTACAAGACCTGTCAGTCTGACCTCTGTGGTAGGAAAGTGATGGAGTCACTTCTGAAGGAAAGAATAGTTGAGTACCTAGAGGTCAGTGGAGCACAGGATCCAAGGCAGCATGGGTTCACAGCGGGAAGGTCATGTCAGACCGAATCTAATAGATTTCTTTGACTGGGTGACCAAAGTAGTAGACCAGGGAGGGCTGTGGACATGGCCTACCTAGACTTTAGCAAGGCATTTGACACAGTCTCACACAAAGATTGATAGTCAAATTAACCAGCCTGGGAGTGGGTCCCAGTGTGGTAGCCTGGGTAAAACATTGGCTGGACAACAGGACACAGAAGGTAATTGTAAATGGGTCACTCTGAAGAAAGGCGGTTACTAGTGGGGTACCACAGGGTTCAGTATTGGGTCCAGTCCTTTTTAATGTCTTCATCAGTGACATTGCAGAGGGACTGGAAGGAAAAATATGCCTTTTTGCAGATGACACAAAGATCTGCAACAGGGTTGATACACAAGGAGGCGTGGAAAGGATGAAAAGGGACTTGGCAAGGTTGGAGTATGGTCAGACGTATGGCAGCTAGGATTCAATGCAAAAAAGTGCAAAATAATGCACCTGGGAAACAAGAACCCAGGGGAAGAATACACAATGGGTGGGGAGGTAGAAACAACAACAAAACAGGAAAGGGACCTGGGGGTAATCATATCAGATGATCTTAAGGTTAGCAAGCAATGTGAGAAGGCAGTAGGGAGGGCCAGGGGTATACTGGGATGTATAGGGAGAGGCATCAGCAGCAGAAAACAGAAGTTGTTATCCTCTGTACAGACAGTTGGTGAGACCCCATCTGGAATACTGTGTCCAGTTCTGGAGACCCCATCTCTGCAAGGACATAGACAGGATAGAGGCAGTCCAGAGGAGGGCAACTAAAATGGTGCAGGGTCTGCAGAGAAGCCGTATGAGGAGAGACTAAAGGAGCTTAATATGTATACCCTTGAGGAAAGAAGGGAGAGGGGGACATGATAGAAACTTTCAAGTACCTCAAGGGAATCAACAAAGTCCAAGAGGGTAGCATCTTTCAGAAAAAGAGACTTGCAGGAACAAGAGGACACAATTTAAAGATAGAAGGAGGGTGGTTCAGGGGCAATGTGAGGAAGTATTATTTCACAGAGAGGGTAGTGGATGCATAGAACAGCCTTCCTGAGGAAGTTGTGGGGTCTAAAACTGTGGTAGAATTCAAGAATGCATGGGACAGACATAAGGCAATTCTTGTGGGGGGCAGGAAGATATAGGCTGTTGGTTAACTAGGATCTGCGGCCTATCCTGTAGGTAGGGAAATGGGCAGACTAGATGGGCCTAGCGGTCCTTATCTGCCGTCAAAGTCTATGTTTCTATGTTTCTATGTAAAGCTTGCCAATCCGCTATCTCACCTGTACTTATGGATCTCTTTTCCTACTGGTTTGATAATGGTTTATCAGACACTACGTTTCAGGAGGCTGTGATATCTTTAATTTTAAAGCCCGGGAAGGATCCGCAGAATCTTGGTAGCTATCGCCCCATATCACTGCTAAATACAGATATCAAAATACTGGCAAAAATTTTAGCTAATAGACTCACAAAAATTATAGGTAATCTGATAGGATGTGAGCAAGTTGGATTTATGACTGGCAGGTCATCTCAAGATCATGTGAGAAAGTTGCTACACATTATTGCAACTGCCAGAGATTGAAAGTGCCTATGGTACTTGTTTCATTGAGCCTTGAAAAGCGTTCGATGAAGATTTAGATGGAATTTCTGTTTGCCACTTTAGTAGCTTTTGGCTTTCCAAGGGAATTCATAAAATGGATAGAAATTCTATATTCGTGTACTTCTGCCAAAGTTAAATGTAATGGCCTATTATCTTTCCCTTTTAATTTAAGTTGGGGTACTAGGCAGGGATGTCCCCTATCACCCCTGTTGTTCAATTTATATCTAGAACCTCTGCTGTTGAGAATGGCAGGAAATGAGAATATTACTGGCATTTAAATAGGTACAACAAGATATGTCTATTCGGTATATGCTGATGATATTTTATTACATTTAGAAAGCCCTGATTCCTCAATACCGGTTGTTCTAAGAGAGACTGAGGAATATTCTAAACTGTCCTATTATAGGTTGAATCAAACAAAAACTAAGATAATGCCCTTGAATCATAGAGTAAATAAGGTAGAACTGTCTTCCCTAGGCCTTGCTTGGGAAATGAAGTCTTTAGATTATCTAGGTATTAAGATCTTTAGGGAATTTGGGGCCATAAGGCGTGATAATATTGACAATCTAATTATAACAGTATCTAGAGATTTGGAGAGATGGCGATTATTGCCTCTATCTCTTTGGGGTAGATTAAATGTTATCAAAATGAATCTATTACCAAGGATATTATACCCTTTAGGGATGTTAGGGATGTATCTGCCAAAAAGTGGTTTCTATGCTATAAATAAACAACTCCTTTTGTGGAACAAAAAGGTGTTAAATGGGTCTTACTTAAAGCTAACAGCCCTGAAGCTGAAAGGCGGCCTTGCGGCCCCTTCTTTCTTCTTATATTATATAGCCCAACATATAAATAAGTTAGCCTTCTGGCATAATGACATTGGGAATAATGTATATTCCCCACTGTGGTTATCCATTGAAAGATATCTAGTGTCTCAGGTTAAGTGTTCCTTGTGGGCCCTTTTATATGTCTCCCCAGAGCATATCCCCAGGCCCCTTAGTACGAACCCCTTGGGATGGTCAATGAAAGTTTCTCACCAGGTCCAACGGTATCTCAGAATAAAGTGGTATCAATCCTCTGACCAGCCAGTGATCAGTAATCCGCACTTCAAGATTGAGGGGTCACCGATACCCCCGTCCCTGTGGCCTCGGCTGAACCAATGTAAAGTCTCGGAAGTGTGGAAAAATGGGAAATTGACCCCCTTTGCTCAATTACAACGATCGATTGGGGTATTAAATGCTGATGCCTTCAAGTATATCCAAGTTTGTAGGGCCATTACATCATTCTCTGTTCGGATCCCCCTTAAGGATCCAGGGGAAAGAGAGATAACAGCACTTTTGCAGATAGCTTCCCAATCGCATGCTGTCTCGAAATTGTATAAAGTTTTGCAGGAGTGGGATCACAGGTTGCCATCTGGTACCTGCTCCTATTGGATATGTCCTATGTATCTATTTGGTGTTGGAAAACAATAAAACTTTGTTAATAATAAAAAAAAAAGAAGAACTGCTGAAACAGCTGAGGCAGAGGCTTGTACTCTTCTTCAGAATAAATCGCCTCCTGACCACAGACGCCAAAAGACAGCTCATCCAATCCACATTCCTCTCACTAATTGACTATGCTGACTTCATATATGGCCAGCGCCCAGCCTCACACCTTGCTAAATTGGATGTACTGTATCATAGAGCTTTGAGATTTTTAACAGGCCTCCCCTTTTCCACCCACCACTGTTCGCTATATGCAGCTGTGGGTTGGCCCTCCCTTCATCACAGTCGGTATAGAAATGCAGCCCTCTGGAAGCTCCGAACCATCACCACAGACTCCCGCAACACATTGCTGACTGTCTCCCACTAAGCCTGATTGGGAATTATGCCTTGAGAAGTCACTCACTGGTTTCCCTGAAAGTACCTAGGGTCGGTACCCACTTTGGAAGAGCAGCCATAAGCTTTGTCCTGCCCATGCTTTGAAATAGGATACAGAAATCGCTGAGACTTAGCTCTCCTGTTAGTCTTGCTATGTTGAAGACCCTGTATGCCAAAACATTTGTGGAGCTCTGTAACTGTTTCCACCATTCCTAGTTGTCCAGCTGACGTTTCTGCTCAATCTAAGTCCTTCCTGTTCAAACTAAGTGTTCCCTTACCAAGATTACTCCTCCCTTCCTCAGTCCATTCTAGTCGCACCGGTACTACCAGTTCACCTCAGTCCATTCCAGTTCCACCGGTACTACGTACTCACTGCAACACTCCCCCGCCATCGCCCACTCTTATGCCTTGATGCCACCTGCTTAGTATCCTAGAATCTTTCTGCCAGCATCCCTGCCTTCTACACGTGTGCTTTTCCATATCCCAGGGACTCCTTTACAGGCTATGAACATGTTATTGATGGATAGGATTATAAAGGCATCTCTATATATATTATTTACCTTTATTTCTACACTGTATATATTTTGTTGTATACGTCTTGCTAGTTTTGTTTTCTGTATATTTTACCTGCACTCTATTCTGTACCCTCATCCTTGCAAACTGCAGTTCCACCTTGTAAATGAGCTTGCTCAATGGTGATCACCTGGGTAAATAAAGATTTTGATTGATTGATTGATTGATTTATGCAACAGATGTGACTATATTAAACCGCACCTATCATAGATATTTTTGTTTCCTAGAGGCATAGACTGAGAATATTGAAATATTCTCACTCTAGGTCAAATATACCTATAGTAGGTCCACATCATGAAGCAGACAGCACAAGCAGCAACCCGGCTGACTGGGGGGTGGTGGGGCTCAGTGGGCGGGTGGGGAGGGTACCACTAGACCACCAGGATATTGGTCCTTTCTTTGTGTACAGATGCCCGCGATCGGCAGAAAGTGGTCCACTGGACCACCAGGGATATTGGAATATTTTTAATAATACAGATGCCCGTGATCGGGCAGAAAGTGGTCCACTGGACCACCAGGGATACAGGACAAAGTCGTTTTTCACAAATGCCTGCGATCGGGCATGGGGGGGCGCTGCCAGGTGCAGCCAGAACTCGGGTGGCCACCCACAGGTGGCAGCTGCTGTGTTGCACCCTGCAATGCGGCAGCTCACCTGTGGGTGGCCATCGGTTGTTCCTTTCTTTTTTGGCTTAACTTTGTGCTGGCGCAGGTAGGGGTTGAGCATGCATGGCTCTGCACATCCTGGGCTGAATATCGGGCTGTGCAGGTTATGCATGGGCATGCCCCCACCCCCACCTGTGCCTGCATACATTACTGATGGGCTCCAGCACATCGGGATTTGTGCCACGCATTTTTCCCTTTTGAATATCGTGCCGGGGCACATCAGTGGGTTGCGCATGGTGCAACACTGTTGCGCGATGTGCAACCCTTTTGAATATCTGGGCCTATATATTTAGTCAGCTAGGCCATTGTGTGTTCCCTAGATATGGTAATGTTGCACCATTTTTAACATGTGCTAAACAGACTGAATTACTGTCCCTTAAATCCACTTGAACGTGAACTGTAAAGCTTCACGTGCAAACACTAACATACCACATCAAATGGAATTTTATTTTTCAGTGAGTGAGTGATTTAACTGACGAAAGAAAGGTGAGGGACTGAAATCAAACTAAACTCTGATGGCTGCACAAGGTTTTTGAAGTGTGGAAGGTTTCAGTATAGAACAGATTTCCATCAGATGCCTCTCCAGTGCATTATACTATTTGTTTAGAAGGACCGTCCCTCCCTGATTTCCATTGTTTGCTTCTCTAGTATACTTCACAATTGGCTTGGAAGGACCAGCTCTCCTGAATTTCCATTGGCTGCCTGTCCAGTATGCTTCACTCTTGGCTTAGAATGACAAAGTATCTAGTCAAAGGTGTAATTTATTGATATATAATGTAAGTAACAAATGAGGACTTTGAAAGATTATATCAGAAATATGTGTAATACTGGAGAGAGAATTTCTGATTTTTACCTGTTATATTTATTGGAGAACCAATTTAAAGAGAGACAGTGGCATCTGTTAATTTCTTAAATAGAACTTTATGGTTCACAAGGTCAAAGACCTTTGCACACACTGTGATGTGGGCAGGCAGTGTTAAAACTTCCTTACTCACTGGAGGCCATATACTGGTGTTCTCTGCCCTTGTATTGAACTACCATGGGAACACTCTCCTCAGGTATGGAAGGGCAATTTGTTTATCAAGTAAATTCGGTTGGGGTGGAGTGCTTGTAGTCAAAGATGTCACCTGAATAAAAGCATGAGGAGTCCAAGCAGTGGCTGTGGTGGTGGGAGGTGTGTGCGTGTTAGCAGGGGGGGGAGCTGTTAATGAGACTAAGGAAAGGAAAACTATGAACTACTTTATTATTGCTTTTATGTTGTAAGTTTTCATTCATTCATTCATTCATTGTCAGCTAATGTGTGGGCAGAGTAATTTGGTATTTGATGCATCTGTATATTATTAAAGTGAAAATATGAATATGAAATATACTGCATTTCTCTTGTTTTACATTTATTTGGGAGCATGAAGAACACAGCTAGTTTTTTATAGTAACCCTCCCAGGGACTGCTGTTTACCCAAAGTGGCAGCATAGATGTACCATTATGTCAGTAGCATATATAATTAAGAAACAGCATACATTTTATAATGTTGTTTTTTTTTAAGGTGAATTAAACAGATTTTTCTGTAGTATTTTCTTTGTGTATTAGTGCATCTGATTTTGGGTATGTGTGTGTTAGTGTGTCTCTGTACATGCTTGCCACTGTGTATGTGTGTCTGTGTATTGCTGTATCTGTGTGTCAGTGAGTGTTAGGGTCCCATTTTTATCAGCATGTATCCATTTTATTATAACTTTTGAAACATTGAACCAGCTTCTAGTGGTGCCAGTCAACTCCTGTTTGATTTTATGTTTGTGATGTCACTAGCACTATGAGAGCTGCATTCCCAATATGAGGTCTGATCTGGACTGCTGGTAAAGTTGTCTGTCTCAAGCATAGCAAGGTATAGGATGAAAGACCACCTTGACCATCAGACAATATCCTGGACCTAGAGTTACTTCCAACATGTTACTATATTATAACTGTTTCCATCGTGGGGACAGTTATACCTGTTATAATTAATAATAAATATTTCATTTTCTGTATAAAAATTGTCTGAAACATTATGTCCAAAAACTAGCAATCTTTGTTCATAAAGCAGAGCCTGCTGACTTTTTGGCCTGATCCAAAAATCTAAGGAGACATCATACAGATGTTACAATATTAAATATTCTGTTTTGATGGGCCTAAAGTGGAAGTAAATGAAAGTGGAAATAATCATGTTATTTCCACTTTAGATCTGTCATACACCTAACTAGCATGATTCATCAAGGCAGATGTATTTACACAGGTGCGGTATAATTTTAAATACACGTACATACAGTAGATGCCATGATGACTGACTGTGTCTGGGGTGAAGTAGCATCACACTTTCTTTTACTGGATGCAGTACTGCTGACAAATCAAAATTGTTTCCAAAACAACAGAAACGTGATGTCACAGGCTGAGGATTTTGAGTTCAAGTACATCGGGGGTAGATGTCGGGACAAAGATCCTGCTTTCATGCTGATGTCTTTCATAACAAAGAATGGTGTGGCTTACCTGCCCGGGGAGGGGGGAGAGAACAAGATTCCAAGAGGATGCTTTCCAGGGAGGAAGGGTTATGCTATCCACTGCTGTATTGCCACGAGTGACTATGGTGCAGGATTCACACAGCACTGACGGGGTGGGCAGTGTGTGCACACATCTGCATGCCTTATAATGTTAGTGCCATGAGTATCCTGCCAAACTATCTTTGGAGAGGGGAGGAAACCAAGGAAATGGTTTCTGACTGGTTGAATGAAATCCAGCCTCAACCACACAAACTCCATGGCTCCAAAGCCCTCTCCTCCCACATTCCTATGTCTGAACAAGTCACTGGCCAGATGTTTTGTTCCTGTCTTCTGCCACAGTGCTGGAATTTAGCAGGTCTCCTACTCCTTGGGGGGTTGAAGATTAAAGTGCCATCCAAGGGGCAAGTTGTGGGGTTCCAGGACAGAACAGAGGCCCTGGGAGGGAAGTTTGTGTTGAGCAAGGACTCCACTATCAGGCAGATGGTATAAACACTTAGAAACAAATGAATGGAAAGGCTTAAAAATGTAGTTTTAGTTTTAGTGATGGAATAAATGTTGTGTAAGTGAATTCAGCTCATACCAACTGGGATTTTTTGCTGATGGTCAAATCCCCTCCTTGAAGGAAAAATCCACTTTCAGAAGTTTAATTTCTATTCCACATTGTGCACATCTGTTGTTTTTTTAATAAAGATTTTTCTAACTCAGGAGCCTTGCCAGCCCTCTCTGCCCCAACCCACTCCCAGCTGGCAGTGATCCTCCCCTTGTACTCACCGGCCATGATCCTCATCACTTGCCTCCTGTGGCAGTGCCAGGGGGGGGGCCCCCAAAGCACAATCTATTTGGGCTGGAAGCACCAGGTGGGTCGAGAGTGAGCCAGGCATCGTCCACCAGCTCCATTTTGCCGATTTTCTTGCCACTCAGCCAGCAGCATGCAGTGACCTAATTGTACATGCATGTAAAGGCATGTGCACACCACACACCATGTATCATGCTGCCTACTGTCCCGCGTTGCTGGTGCACAAGCTGCCCTGCCACTGTGCCTCCTTTGTGGCAGCAGCATTTCCGTGGTACAGCAAGTCCCTCATTCCTGGGGGAGGAGGGTAAGCCATCAAACTTTCAAGCCTCTCCCCACCCTGGGCTGTCCCCCAGCAGCCTCAATCCACTCCTGAACTCACCTGGCAGTGATGATTGCGGTGTGATATCTAGCACATCAACTCTCCACATCACTGAGTTGGCCCCACCCATCTGTTGTATAGGATGAATAGTCTTCCATGCTTGACTGACCTGACCACCTAGTGTAGAACATGTTCATCAGCCTCTTGGTGGACTTGGGTCACACCCTGAGCATGAGATCCCCAGTTGGGTCAGCTGAAAACTCAACATTGTCCAAAGGTGCAGTGACTCTGGGGTCCACAACTCTACAGTATCTGCCATTCTAGGACCCCCAATATTTGGTCAGGGTACTGCACATAACTGCAAAGTGAGTACATCTGCAGCCAAGGTTACACATACCTACATTTTGGGAGCTGCTATCTCTAACTGTATGTTACCTACATTTCATGTCTCTCTGTCTCCTGGATGGCCACCACTGAGAGAAAGCATGCCAAGGTGATGATAAACCAGAGGGTGGGCAGTGGGTGGCTGATAGAAGGTAGGAATAGGTCAGAAATGGGGGCTGTGCATAACTGTATGGAAGAGTAATAGAGGCAAGGGGGTTGATCAAGGAAGAAACAAGTAAACATTAACAAAGGGTAAATATAAAATATCACTTCCATTTTGCATAAGTTGAAGCATTTCTCCGTATGCCTAGAACTGATGCAAGAGTCTCTGTTTATTGTATTTTGTGGTATGCTTTTGAAATAATCTGTATCAAGAGGGAATTTGTAGCCTGACATTCAGATCCAAGGCAGGTAACTTCCATTGGCCAGGTAAGAAGGGTTGCCTGGAGCAGTCATCAGGGGGAAGGAGGGAGAATGCCCCCAGCGGAAATGGTAGCAGAGCAGATTGTCATTTACCTGTTCAGAAACAAGCCTTACTTCTGACTTTTTTTCTCCTTGAGACTCCTCACACATTTACTCAGGGATCCCCTGATGCTGGCATGCCAGATACACTATCATTATGTGTCTTACCCTCTATAAACATATTCATTTGCCTGCATGGCACGATACAGTCACCCAGATGAAATTAAAGCAAATGGGAGTCATAGTCCCTCTACCCTCTGGAATGTTCAGTACTCCTGCCAGCTGTTTATGATGTCTAGGGATAGGAGCCATGGCTGCACAATTGAATTTGTCCCCAGTGTTACTTTTCTAAATATTTTTTCCCTTGATGCTCAACCCTCCCTTCTGCCTTGCTGACACCACATGCAAAATGTTACACTAAACTCATCACACCCTTCCATCAAAGAAATCACTCGATAGCACTCAATTCGAGGGATTTCTCTGTTCACATATGACCCAGCTTGTTTTCCAAATAATGTGGCACAGAATCACACAGATATCGTTGAAGAACTTTTAATTCAGCAGTTGCAAAAAAAAGCTTTCTTCTCGCCTGTGCAAAGCAATGCAAAAAGCAGGTATAACTCAGTCTCACTCAGTTCATTTCAATTCGGACAAAAATACAGATTTTTCAAAGAGTATTAGGCTAGGTAGCCAACCTGCATACCAAAATAAAGTGCAGAGATGGTAGACACAGAATACACTCAGCGCTTCATGATCAAACCGTCACTTCGTCAGGGAGAATGTTACATTCTGCTTTACATAAACAGGTTAGAACTCATAGAACTCCTGACGATTTCTTAGACCTGTTGCAGGTTGCAACTCTTAGAAAAGCTTAGACTTTTACAATGTATAGATATCTTTAGATTCTCAGTTTTTTCAGCTTTTCTCAAGCTTGGATGTCAAAGAACAAGCACTGATTTGGGAAACATTTGTACTTTTAAGTGTGAAACCATTGAAGGGTAGGATGAGAAGGGAAAATTCTAGACTAAATCTTTTATAAATAAACAGCCTGTGAGAAATTAAGTGCAAACTGCCAGAAACAAAAGACTACAGGAATAAAAGGATTTGTACGCAATAACCAGTGAGAGATAAAGGGCTGATTTTAGGTGTCTGGCTGACAACATCTTATCTATAACATTCAATTAGCATCAGGGCTCTGCATTATATAGTTCTGAAGGTGTTCGTCTTTTTTCTGATTGATCTCGTACATATTTTAATATCAAGAATGTAAGTCTTTATGAATTTGTTGAAAGTAGGTTAGAGTCAACCATCCCATCAGCACAATGGTAGTGCTACTGCTCATGTCGCTGGCGATCAGGGTTCGAGAACAAGTCTAGGTAATCGGGGGTCAGACAGGGAAGGAGGATTGAGCATCCCATGGGACACTGTCCTACTTGTGGGAGGGAAGGTCACTTTCCTCACTGCTCTACTGCCACCTGGGTGATGACAAGTGGCATTGCAGTGGAAGAGGAGAATGTGGAAGAGGACAACATCAGCCAGGGACTCACGCTGTGCACATTCTGTGTGTGCATGCACTTTGGTCCCTCATGCAGGCTAGCTTCGCCAGGGGACTGGGGCAAAGAATTACAGAAAATGGCCCCAGTACATCTGGGTCGGCCTGTCCACCTCAGTCTTCCACTGCCTGATGAATGATTCATATGGGGGTATGTCCCCCCACCCCACTCCTTGGTTAGGGGTAACCCAAAACTCCATGGGGCAGAAGATGGACAGGCTAGGAGGTACAAAGAGCCAGGGTGGATGCTGGAAGCTCTGAAACAAACCAGGGGAGTAAGGGGAACTAAATCATTAAGAAAAAAAAAGAATAAAGTAGTTTAGAGAAGAGAAATCATTTAAGAACAGATCTTTAAAAAGATGTTCCGTACTTTTTAAGATGGGTTGTGGTTTTGTCTTTGGTAGTAACTGCTGGGCATCCATTTTGCTGTGCAGTAGATTAAAAACAAACCTTTTTTCTTTTTTAATACTGCTTTTGTACTTCACACAAGTAAGTCACTTCAGATTACATTGTTCATCTCTTTAAATTTGAGCTGTAGCTTCAGTTTTAATGTATGAAGAATGGGGTTTAAAGTTGATGGTGCTATAGGTGAAATAACTAAGAAAACTACCCTAGAAGAACTGAGGCTGTCATTACAACAGCTGGGATAAACAGTGAAAGCATGTAGTATGCCATTGTTACAGTGATGCTATAACAGCGACTCAAGTACAGTGACACAGTTTCAGCAACTGCACTTGCAGCGAGCTGGTTTTGCTTCTTACAGGTTTCTTAGGTTGACCGGTGTGCCACAGACAGGTGTAGTACATCAGTTAGGGTCATGAGGGTCACCTGGTCAGCTGTGTGTGGGAGCTGAGGTGTGTTTAAGTGGGTTGGGGTGTGGCAGCGTTTTGTTGTTCTGGATTCAGGGAGTGTGCTGTTGACCATGTTGTATTGCTTGGTATCCACAGTGAGGGGTGCTGTATGCCTTTTCCTCCATGGTGTGTGTGCAATGGAGTTGGTTATATTAAAATATAGGGGGTGCAGGAGAGTGTAGCCATCTGCATTTACAGTTGGAGTGTCATGCTTATGTATCTTCCATTATATTTGCTGTAGTTTTCACTGTGCCGGTGTGTCACTTGGTCAGGTGTCACTCTACAGACTATCATGGCTATGTTGTTGTTGTAGAGGCCGTTGATGATTTTTTTGATGAACCGGCTTATGTAGGTCATTACTGGGCAGTTATAAATATAATACTCTCTGGGGCTCTCATGGGGTGTTCTGAGGGTCCTTTATTCTGTCAATTTGGGGCTTTAGGAGACCACTCAGGGCACCCAAATTAAATTCAACCTCAACAGCAATGTCCATACAGAATTTTCTGAGTCATGTGTGATGTACTTTACTAGTGCATCCGTCATTAGGTCATCTGCACCTCATTTCTCTGAGGTGCGAAACATCGTGAGGCAGACTGCATCAGTTTATAGTCTCTAAAGCACAGTCTTTCTAGCTCTCCCATATCTTATGCAGTTTTTACTGTTCTCCTTTTTTCCTTCAACAATCAAGTAAGCTTCACAGGAGCAAGACAACAACAGGGGAAAAGCAAAGCATTAAACAAGAAAGATTTACTCAAAAAATGGCATGTTATCAAAATTACTGCTCACATAATGAGATTACAATTATGTACAACAAAGTTTCCAGTGCTTCAAACCACACTGGTTCTTCATGATGGGGGTACGAGCTTCTCAAGGGCCCTGTGCCACAGAGATAAAGAAGCAAACCTAGTCATAGGCCACCACATAGACTCTAAACTCCCAGGCATCTTTCCAGTACATTTATAGGTTATGTTTTCTCTTCTGATTCAAAGGGCTCCTTTATCTTTGGGTAGGGGAAACCCAGTCCTGGAACACCAAACAAGTACTACCCCATTGCCTCTTTGCACAACTGGGCCACAAAGGCTTACTCTGTATCTCTTTGTCCCCTTTGGTTCTTTCTCTTTGACTCCACACTTTTCTGTTCCCTTTCTCTGAGTACCTTATTTATAATAGTTCTTGCTTCCTGTCTCTTTTTACGTCTCATCTCTCTCTCCCTGCATTTAATTTCTACTCCAGTAGGGGCTTTCTTCCTGATCTAAAGGGTTCTGCCATTTCACATGTAGACCTTTTATCTTTTTGTCCTCAAAAAACTGCTCTCTGCTTAGATCTTTCTCTCTGGCAACCCCAGTGGCCCAGCAGCAGTGCCTCATGCTGATGACCCTGGTTTGGAGGTGAGTTCAGAAAGTCACATCAGAAGGCAGGCTAAGGCCGAAACAGCTGCTGATCAGCAGTGGGCTTGTGCTAGGGAGGGTTGACAGCAGGTTCCACCACCACAGTAACCCTACTGCTGGGCCAGAGAACTTGATCCTGCTGCAGGCTGGACTGTAGCTGTATGAGGTTGATAGAGGCATCACCCCTGCCAAGGGAAGAAGACATAGAGAAATAGAGGGAGAAAAAACTAAGTAGCCATCTAACTGAGAGCTGTGTTTGGCCGGATCAAGATATAGCCTTGTGAACAAGATATACCCCTGAGGCATATTACCTAGTACCAACAGAGGAAGGAAAAGCCATATGGAAAAAATATACTATCTCTCTGTGCAGGGGAACACTCTCATAACTCATCCTCTAACTCCCTGCCATAGAGCCCTGGTACAAAACCCGCTTACTGGCTCCTAACTTTATTTTTATACTGACTGGCTCCTCCCACTGGTAACCCTGGGCCTTAGATTTTTACACTCTGACCCTATCATGCTCTCTGGAGCCCAGTAATAGCTGTCCTCCTCCTACTGGGGGAAAGAGGGTATTACACGTTTATCCCCCAAGGAGAGTACACATTTCTGCCCTTCACCCCATTACAGTTGTTTTCAGTAATATGGTTAAATATTTCAGAGAAATGCTCTAATATGGCTTTAGCCTGATACTGCCATTTTCTCCTGTTGAGCTTGTGAAGATCTAAATGTACCAGAACATTACTCTTAAATGGAGAATGGGTATTTTATTTTTATTCGTAGAAACCTAATTAGCAAAAACCCATCTACTGATTTTGTTTCTAGGTCAGTCTTCACCAAAGTGCAATGTAACTGCAATACTGCAGATGTTCACACTACAGAGCTGAACCATCCACTGCCCATGGAGATTGTATATGAAAGATCATATGAGATGTGAGATCTCTAGGCCAAGCCTCCTCACCACCAAAAACAAGGGAAAAAAAGTTTAAACCTTTTTCTTTTACTTGCTCCTTTTAAAAGGAAAACAAACAGCTAGAAACTTTTCCTTTTACTTGTTCCTTTCCATTTTGTATCCTAAGCACAGTAAACTGGCATCCAGTGTACTCCCATCTCCTATCCTCTTGAGAGAAAGAGGAAAATACTGTATGAAATTCAAGTGGTAACTATATCAAACAAGAATATGTAGGGTTGTACTTTCAGACACCCCCAAATGGGCCAAGAAAGAAAACTGCACCATAACTCTGGTGTTTTTTTCTGCAGCAGCATACTATAAATTTTAAAGTATTTGCAGGACTCTCGGATACCAAAGAAGTTTTTCTTTTTTTGTATTTTTTTTTTTTACTTCTAGCATGTAAAGGCCTGTTTTTGGTTATTTCTGAAATGACAGTCCTGTAAATGGCTGTAACTTGCCAAAAAGCATGACCATTTATTTTTTTATTGTTTTGCCCTGTATTGTACAGCACTGGACAGCACAACAGAGGCAAAAATGTGGGAGTAATTGTGATCAGGTTGACAATATGCTGCCATGGCCAGTAGAGCAAACATGAGGGGCCACCGGTGGCCCAGATGTTGAATAGAAACATACAATAATGGCAGAAAAAGACCAATGGTCCCTCCAGTCGACCCATATTACAATATTGTACCTAGGGACCTACTGTCTCTGTGTGGTCTTCACTTACACTATTTTCCTTTTGTTATCTATGCCCCCCCTTCCCGCTGAGTAACTAGTACCACTTTAACTCTTACCCAGTTGTGTTTGAAGCCATTTATGGTTTTGGCCCCTACCACCACTGCTGGCAGACCTTTCTGTGGCTCAGCCACTCTTTCTGCAAAATATCACTTCCTCACAGATTTTGCACGTCACACTGTACCTCTCAGCTGTCACGCATTACGTGGTGCCTCAATCATTTTATGTCTATGAATCCCTATGTCACACATGGAGAATGCAGTATTCCACACTTCCCACTGAGACATTAAAGCAGAAAGTCACAATAATCCATAATGCTCAGTTAAACATTAATGCATTAATATCCACAGTGTTCTGATCTTGCAGTGTTACATTTAATGATATGTCACGCATTATTTTGTCCATTTTGTCACACACTTTGTCACATATTTAGGCAATGAAAAGGTGAGAGGTAGGAATCAAACTACCCTGCAGGTGAACCAAGTTCTTTTGTGAGGCTGGATCATATGTAGAGTTTCCAGTTTTTGTTTTTAACCGATAAAATGCTTAATGCCTTGTATTTAATCATCCCCCTGCCTGTTCTACTTGTCTCCCCTTCCAACTTGATGTTCTTCTACTCTTTAGTTGGGTTATCTCAAATCCCTTGCCGTGTCCTACTATAACTAATTCTCTACTCCTTAGATCTTTGTAATCATTGCCAAAAAGCTCCTCCTTGCAATAATCTGTGCCCTATCCCCAAACTGTGTGAATGTTTTTCCCCTAAGGATCTGCCTACCTTATGTTATTTTGTAATTTTCCCTGCTGCTCATACCTGATAGTTTCTTGCAAGTATGTGGTTATTTGTTTTCAATGAACCTCTTGCTGAACTTTGCATCATGATAATTCCTTGCAAATATGTGAACTATGTCCTGCACCTGCCAACAGATTGCCTTATTGCATATTTTGTCATGAATCACACTGTTTTGAACCTTGTTCTCATCACCTTGATTGTATTTTTACTGTAAAAACTTGTTTTGTTTCTGTGTTTTATGTAATTCCACTCTGTAACCTCCCAGGTCGTGCCTGAAAATAGTCATTTCTATGGCTAGCGCACCTACCCGGTAAACTGAAACTAAATAAATAAATAAAACACCCCATGGTGTTTTTTCATGATTTCGGTTAAAACCAATAAGCACCGAAAAAAGTGATGGGCGTTCTTTATGCATCCGCTGCACCTGTGCTCTCTCCCGGCTCACACTACCTGGTGGTGGGGGCGCTTCACATACCGTGTACCACGCACTCAGGCTATGTTGGTGCAATCATTGAGCTCAGTAATATATGAAGCTCGAGGGCGGATGCACACTGTCACTTGATTGGCTATGCTGGAGACATGTCATCTTAGGAGATCTTATCTGGAGCAGAGCTATGGAACCGGGGCTGTTGGAGTACCACTTTCATGTATTTTTTTCTTTGTGGTTGCCTGTTGCGTGAGTGTTACTGACCGCTTTGAGGGTAGTTGAGGGTAGCTGGAACGTTGTTATTGGCAGTTAGGGCTACTGGCAAGGAGGAGTCAGGTATGTGCTGCACACATAAGGATTGACACTGGGCCAGCCAGAGTTAGCGATGAGTTAGAGAGAGCCTGCCATCTGTTTGCTCCCTGCTGCATCTGTCCAGAGCTTCAGGGAAATATTGGAAAGGGAAACACTCCCCAGCACAGGGACAGGGCAACAGCAAACAAACCTCCAGCAGGCAAGGGGATAGGAGCTTCTGACAGATGGGAGAGTATGCAAGGGCTTTTATACTGGAGGTGGGGGGGGGTTACTAACAGCAGCAATATCTGCTGGACCATGGTACAAAGTGTATTTAACTTTTTTATTTTTTCAAATAAACAATGACAAATGCTGAAATTGTGTGTCTTTAGTTTTATTTACACTGGAAAACACAGATTTTAATGACTCTGAAAATGTGTGAGAAACAGTTTAAAATAAACACTGTTTTTCTAAAAAAATAAATATCTAAAACCAGAAACCCTAGTCATATGACATCAAGTGGTTATAGTCGAGGAGTGCTGCTAGTGGCTGAAAGTCCCTGACTAAAGAGGGAGGCCTTCCACTTCTGCGTAAACAGTGACCCTGTTGTAGTGGCCTGGAGTGTTCACCTTCCAGCCATTGCAAGTTGTGTGCCTGCAAGACCATACAGACTAGGCAGGGCACCACTGTGGGAGGTGAGTTGTGGGATCTAGGATGATGGCTGGTACTGTCAGGTGAGGTGTGTAGGTGGGAAAAGTTTATATGAAAAGAAGAGTCCAGACACAATGATGGGATGCATGGGGTGGTAAAGAGCAGGATAAGGTAGGTGGCATTCCTCTTGTACAAGTCTTTGGTTGGTCCACAATTAAAATACTACTTCCTGTTCTGGTCAGTGCAGTACAAACAAATTCTGGTCAGAACTGATAGGGCTGCATGGTAGGAAGTTAGGGTAAAAATATTGAAAATTACCAAAGGTATGTGCCTGCATTGGCAAAATTTAATGTAGGCTCATAAAGTTGTTGTTTTTTTAATATCTGTGCACCAAATTTTCAACATAGCCTTGATATGACCCTGCCTCGTGAAAAAAGGCAAAGAAAATGTTCAACTCTTGAAAGGTGATTTTGTGCAGGGACTGCAAAATCAACTTTTGATATGTAAAAACACATTTTGGGCCAGAGTTGAAAAATAACAGATGTCACATTCATGAGGTGCTGTAAAGATATGACTATGTTGTAAATTTGGGGTAAAAATATTAAAAATTACCAATGTTATGGACCAGCATTCACAAAATTCAATGTAGGCTCATAACTTTACTGTATTTTAATATTTTTTACACCAAATTTTTAACATAGCCTTCTTATGACCCCACCTCATGAACAAGTTCAGAGAAAATTTTCAACTCCTGCCTGAAAGGTGATTGTGCACAGGGGCTGTGAAATCACCTTTTGGGATGTAAAAAAAAACATTTTGGCCAGGATTTGAAAAATGATAACTGTCACATTCATGAGGTGCTGTAAAGATATGGCTATGTTGTAAATTTGGGGTAAAAATATTGGAAAAGTACCAACATTACAAACCTGTTCGCAAAATTCAACATAGACTCATAACTTTGTTGTTTTTTAATATTTTTACTCCAAATTTTCAACATAGCCTTCTTATGACCCCACCTCATGACCAAGGGAAGATAAAATGTTCAACTCCTGCCTGAAAGGTGATTGTGCGCAGGGGCTGTGAAATCACCTTTTGGGATATAAAAATAAACATTTTGGCCAGGATTTGAAAAATGATAACTGTCACATTCATGAGGTGCTGTAAAGATATGGCTATGTTGTAAATTTGGGGTACAAATATTGGAAAAGTACCAACGTTACAAACCTGTTCGCAAAATTCAACGTAGGCTCATAACTTTGTTGTTTTTTAATGTTTTTACACCAAATTTTCAACATAGCCTTCTTATGACCCTACCTCATGTCCAAGGGAAGAGAAAATGTTCAACTCCTGCCCAAAAGGTAATTCCATACAGGGACTATGAAATCACCTTTCAAAATGTAAAAAAAAACCCCATTTGGCAAGGATTTGAAAAATGACAGCTGTCACAGTCATGAGGTGCTGTGAAGATGTAGCTATGTTGTGAATTTGAAAGAACAATATTGAAAATTAACAAAGTTATGAGCCTGCATTCACAAAATTCAACATAGGCTCATAATGTTGTCATTTTCAATATTTTTACATCAAATTTTCAACATAGCCTTCTTATGAGCCCACCTCATGAACAAGGGTAGAGAAAATATTCAACTCCTGCCTGCAGGACAGATCTGCCTAATGACAGTGCAATTGTTTATCAGGTGGTGTCCCAAAGAAGGCCAAAAATATGTAAAAATGCCCAAGTTATGGCATTATGTTCAAACCCCCATTGAAATACATTGAACCACATGCCTGTTTCTTCAGTTTGCTGTCCAGCTTCGAAGAGTGAAGACATGTCTGTAGTCTAGAGAGGATTACAGCATTGGACCCCCAATGGGTAAGTAAAGGCTTGGGGGAGTGCTGGGTGCTGAGTCAGAGGGTCAGATGGGGGTTAAGAAACAGCCACAAAAGACATCGATGGACTTTTCTTTTGCCTTTTCTTTTTACAGGTGAAACAAAAACAAAATTCAGGACTGAGGATCCCTGATCATGACACTGAGGGACTGGGCACACCCAGTGTCACTGTTATGTTTCTGGGCTGTGGGTGCTGACAAGAAGGGCTGGGTGGGGGAGAAAAAAGATATATTTAAAAAAAAGGTAATGGGGAACATTATCACTACGCTGGGGGATTGAGCACCCCCAGTGTAATAAAACATCACAAGGAACACAATCGCAACACTGGGGACTGGGCACACCCAGTATCACTGTTGTGTTTCTAGGTGGGTGGGTCCTGAGAGGAGGGTTGGGTGGGGAGCAAAAAATTAGGAACAATAAAGGTCACCCGAACTTGATCATTCAATACGTGGGGGATTGGGCACCCTCAGTGTCATTGCTATGTTTTTGGGGGGTGCTGAGAGGGAGGGTTGGGTGGAGTGATATGTATAATTAAAAAAAAAAGGTAATCAGTGGTCATGGCAGAACGCAGCACAGTCCGCTGTGACCAATATGGCCGCAAACCACACTGCACCTGTATTAGCAGTTGTGCATGCGCAATACAGTTTGGCAGTCATCTTGGACATGGCAGAGTATGCTGTGTTCCACAGTTACTGCTGACAGACTAAAAAAAGTGCAGTGTAACTGCCTATAGAGACAGCAAGCAGAATGCTTCACAGATGCTGAGGCTACTGTGTTGCAACTCCAATGTGTTGTTTGGTCAGAAGAAATGTGGGAGTCCTTTTCTTATAGCAAGGGGTCTGCAGGGCTATGCCCACTGCAGCCCTAAAATGGGCATTGAAGATAACTGCATTCAGCACAGGGCTACCGAGGTGAATAATGAGTTTAGATGGCAAAAGCTACTATGAAAGACTGGGTAGATTTAAATTATAAAAAGGATAGGCAACAGTGCAAACATGCACCAAAAGGGGGAGGTTGCAACTTGCCTAGAAATTGCCCTTACAATTGGATCCAGACAGATGCACCAGTTCAACAGCACTATCTGAAGGAAGGAAAAGAGAACAGTAAAAAAGACATTTAATTACTTTTTGATTCTGCGGGTTACTGTTGTAATGCATATTATTTTATACCAGTGGGTGCCTTTTGACCCATGTTTTAACACCCCTGGCACCATCACTGGTAGGCAGAATAAAGAAATCTGCTTGCTTGGCACAATTCTATCCTGGTTAAATGAATCTATGTTACCATCTATAACCACTGAATGCAATACAGAAGTACTGATTTAAATAAAATTCTATTTTCAGAACTGTCCTCTGCAATTAGCACTGCCACTAGTGCTGAAACATTCACCACACCAGGAAACAGTTACTATTTCTGGAGCATAGTATTCAAGCTCTGCTGCTTCTGAAAGTGCTAAGCCCAACCCCAAACTGATATTGTAATCTACTCCCAGCAGAAATGTGTGACCCCAATCACTGGTAGAGAAGTAAGATAGTTTAAAATTTACTTCCAGATATGATCCATGTTGCTGATTCCCGTTAGAGTAGGAAATGAAATTTAAATCAAGCGCCAGCTGCAGTTTGCATCCCAAAATCCTGCTGGAGTGGGAATGGATTTTAAAATTGACTGCTGGCCACAGTCAGAAGAGAAACCCCACTGTAACATAGTAACACAGCTACAAGCATGTACTCTGTCATTGCCATAGTACCTCTCACTAAAATACAAGAATGCACACTCTTCTTTACAATGGCAACCTTCACAAAACAGCAGCACTTCAAGATCAAGCATTGGAGCTAGCCCAGTGGTGCTGAGGGTTGAGGTGTTGGACGCCACAACTTGCACCACACCAGTGACCTGGGTTCTGGAACATGCCTGGGTCATCAGGGGTCAGTGGGGGGGAGACAGGGAGATGGATTGAGCAGCCATAAGGCAGCTTTTCCCTCTCAGGTGGGACACAGCCGTGCCCACTGCAAGGCTGACCGGATGGAGGCTTGTAGTCAATGCAGTTGGGAGATACTATAGTAGGGAGGGTGCCGTGGGTAGCTGTGTGTGCGCGTGCCTCCACACACTTGTGGGCAACCGTGGCAAGGAGCTGGGAGAAAATTAGTAAAAATGGAGCCGGCAGGCTCTATGATGGCCCAGCAGCACCCGCACTTGCCCTCTGGAGTCTAGATGTTGGAATCCGGGGAGGAAGTCAATTCCCTTCACCTTGGCCCTGTTACGGGAGGGGGGGGCAACCCATGGGGATTGCCGGGAGGGTGGAGGTGGGAAACTTGGAAAGGTTTTGAGACTGAACCCCTCCAAGGGGGGTCAGAGCCACCTGCCAGCTTCACCATGTACCCCGTCACCAAAGTAGGTGGGAGATGATGATGGGGTGAAACAGCTACATAAATAAAAAAAAAGGAAAAAAGATCGAGCATTGGAAAGGCTAGCATCTAAACATTACTTCTCTTCTGTGCATGCATGACAATAACAAACTACAGTTGCACACCAGTGACAGAAAGCTTGTTCTAGAAATAGACTGAGATGTATAAGTCACGAGAATGCTTGAGCAGCAGAGAAACTCCTCTAAAGTATACAGTACAGATGAGAAAAAGACACACACACACACACACACATAAAACATAGTATTAAGGAACTCCCATGGGTTACATTAACAGCCAATTAGTCACCCCCTAGGGGTATGCAGCACTCAACACCTTGTGACGCCTTATGACCCTAGGGGATGATTAACAGACTGATAATGTAACCATTGGGAGTGCTTCATTGCTTAATTATTTAACCTACCATAGAGAAGAGAAGACTGAGGAAGAACTCAATGTGCTCTGAAAAAGAATAGTAAGGGTGCAGTGTACATAGCTATATAAGCACAAGTAGAACTAGAGAGGGCATGCATTTAGACTGGGTGGCAGGATGAGGGACTCACACAAAAGCATTACTTAAAACAGGGGGTGATCAGCACAGGAACTGTCCTACCTGTTAAGGTTGTGGAAAGTGTTCAGACTTTCAACACAGGACAAGACAGATTTCTGAGGAAGAATAGCACAGAAGATTACAGCATGAATGAGGTAGTGGCATTACAGCAGCTAAAGAGCAACTCTACACTTCAGCATACACTTTTGGAAATATAATGTCTTAGATGTTACAGTTCACTTAAGAATACTTTTTTTAATTTTCAATTTTCCTTTCCAGGGTTTATAACACATCTAAGACATGTGAAAAGAAAAAAAAGCATTTGACTGGTCCCAACAGAAATACTACTGCCTTTATGACATCATAATGCTTACCTTTATAACAGACTGTGATGTCACAAACAGCAGTTGTGAAAACTGTTGGGGATTTTTTTGAAAGGTGCAGGCCCTGGACACACTGGGGAACTTAAAATGGTTTAAGTGCCTTAAAATGGTTTAAATTCCCATAGCACTGTTTGCAGACAGACTACAAGCCCCTTAAAACGTTTTAACAAAAGTATTTTTAAACTTTGCTAGATACCTAGTCTTAAAACCATTTTTAAAAACGTTTTGGAGCTAGCATGGTTTTACTTATAGGTCTGTCCAGGAATAAAAGGGTTTTAAGCTGTAATGGTTTAACTAAAACAGTTCTAGATGTAGTGTGTCCAGGCAAGCACAGTTCTGTGTGTTGGACTTGACACAAAATAGAACAGGTTTAACACTAGCAGTGTGGCCACACTAAACCGTAATCAAAAATGGTTACTGAGCAGTGTGGCTGCACTGAAATGGTTTAGCTAAACTGATTTTAAAAACGGTTTTAAAAAACATTTCTGTAGTGTGTCCAGGGCCTTAGTGATGCATTATCAAATATATTTAGTAGACCACTAACAGGAGAAAGAAAAAAAACACTAATGTTAAGCATAGTTGCTGAAAATATCATAGGGTTTAGTCTTTTTGTTAGCTACTTGCTCTGTAAGCTTGGATGTGCATCAGTACTCAGTTTAAGGTGCAGTCACTGCTGTGGAGTAACACAGAAAGTGATGGCAGGAAAAGACCAATGGTACATCCAGTCTGCCCATGGAGTGGAAGGGGTGGACAAGATGGACTCTTTTCCATCATCACAATACTATGTTTTGTTTTTCCTCTTGTGTTCCTTCCCCTTGTCCCCCACCCTAGTGATTGGGGGTCACCACTGCTGCACCCTTTCTCTAGCCAGGAGGGTTTGGAGGCACAGTAGCAATTAAAGGTTGGAAGGGTCCTAAGTTTATCAGATATACCCAACTTCATAAGCAGGGATGAATACGTATGCCATGAAACATGTGTAACCAGTAATTATCCCTCCGCAGGGCAACAACCTGTTTACTGAGCAGGTGGGGGATGAGGCTGGATTCACATCTGGAAAATGTACATGGCCCAAGAAAGAGATTCCAGAACACCCGGGGGGGAGGGGGGCTTCACTTACACACAGTTCCCAACAGTAAAGCAATAAATTCATTGCCCGAAAAAAAAACATTATAATTTTAAAAACAGTGCAAGTTTAATTTTTCTATTTTCCTTTACACTCCACCATCTGCAAAACTCTCTCATTAAATCAGAACAATTTGCTTGGTAGCTAGAACATACTCATTATTTACTATGGTGTCACATTCAGTTCTTCCAATAGTTTATTTATTGTTTGCAGAGAAAACCTTGTCATCTTTCCTTAAGCTTCAAAATGTTTTTTAGCTCTGTATCCAACCCTCTGTTATACGTAGCTACATTCAGACCCAAATTACTTGGGTCCATATTCCTATTGCTCTGCACCGTATCACAATGCAGTTTTAAACCATTCTCTTTGTCCCGTGTCACACAGGCTCTTTCATATATACTCTGGTGTTACACGTGCTCTCCTTTCTCTCAGGTGTTCAACTTGCTCGGTTTCTTTCAGATGTTATACAGCTCTTTACTCTGATGTTTCAGATTCATTTCATACTGACAGCTTCCCCCTTTCAAATTCACTTATTTGATAGAGGATCTTAACCTTTGCTGTGCTGTGGACTGATGTATCAGTCCAGAATTCCTACATGTTCTAATTGTGTTGGCAGTCCATGGGTTAACTCCAAATTCCTTTACCATCTCATACTGGTGACCCCCCACCCACGCCTAAACCCCCTGTGGTGGCACTCAAAATATAGAGTGGTACCCATGCTCGTCTGCACTTTTTGAAAATATATCTTGTTTTTCCCCTATTTATCTCATATTGCTGCTAATTTTAAACATACCCTTTTCCTTGATTTGACAGATTAGGAGTATCACTCGTTAGTGAGAGTGCCACCACCGGGCCTAAACCCAGCAAGACATGAAGGAGCCATAGTGACTTGGGCATCCCAGGAGGGAGCCAGACTAATCAGGCACTTACATTTCCATTGTCAATGGCTCAGTAGGTAGCACGCTCGATTCTGGGGCTGGAAGATCAGAAGGGCATGGATTTTAGCCCCACCCCTGGTACTTGGGGTAATACCCATAACTGACACTGTAGTACAGTATGAGGAGGTACTGCACTGCTGAGGTGCCATCCTTCAAATGAGATGTTAAGTTGAGGTCCCTTCTGCCCATCTCTGGTCACTTTCCAGGTCGAAGTAAAAGACCACATGGCACTTATCGATGAAGAACAGTGGAATTTTTATTTAAAAGAAAAATAATGCACCATAGGACATAAGTATAAATAAAACCAATACAAGTAATGTTGCATAATTCAATATAAATACAAAACATGATCTGATGACAGTGATCTTACTACAAACATACAATGGATACATAGAAAAATGAACTCAGGTTATGACCCCTCACTTGTTTTTTTAACAGTGGTTTATACAGAAAAAACAAAATATGAAGTAATTATCTGTTTCAATATCCTAGAACAGAAAATCACCAGGTTGTTGTATCAATCTGTCAGTAATTGTAAGAAAATAACCAATGAAAAGTGAAAAAAACATCAAAGAAGCCAATAACGAAAATGTCTGTGCAGTCATACTAGAGAAATATTACACTGTTCAAGTTTATTGCAGGAAAGACTCCGTTGAGCAAGCTTATTCACAAGGAGGTCCTGAGGCACATACACATACAGTTCGCAATTACATAGACAGGAGATATAAAATGTAGAACAACAAAGAAAAAAATATATAATACAAGAGGTATACACAATAGAAGTCCTTATGCTATATATGCAGTACATTCCAGCTTTAACCTTGCCCTAAATTATGCAACACATTTCAGCTTAATAAGTAGAGGGCCAGTTGGTACCTGGGAAGTTGACTTGGCATTGGGGGCCTAGTAGCACCTACATATGTCTTTTAATTTAGAGATAGCTAGTGTTTTGTAGGAGTTAATTGATACAATGCTAGTTAGCTTCAGCATGGCTTGTAGTTGGTTCCAAATGTTTGGGTGGGCGTATGAGACAGCTCTTTGGCCAGCTGTGGTACGTGTCCTGGGAACATCTAGTAGGATAAGATCGGATTTCCTTAGGGAGTAGGCGCTATGCGAGATGTGTATGAGAGACATTAAATAGACAAGCAGTTTGTGGAGTAGTAATTTGAGGGTCCAAATACCAGCATGCAGGAGGCATCTGATGGCAAGAGAGGTCCACCCAACTGCTGCATAAAGATCACAGTGGTGCGTCCTGTACGCAGAGTTAGTAATGAAGCGTAGAGCACGGTGATAGAGTACATCCAGTATAGATAGGCTCAAGGTTCAGGAGGAGATAAAGATAATGTCTCCGTAGTCAAGCAAGGGAAGGAATGTTGCTTGGACAAGTCTTTTGAGGGTCGCGAGAGAAAAGAGGGTCCTATTTCTAAAGAAGAAACCCAAGCATGCTTTAAGCCTCTTTGATAGATCCTCAATGCGGTCGTTGAAGGAAACACTGGATCCAATGTACATTCCTCCAATGGTATCCTACCTGGGTGTCCTGAAATACTGTAGTCTCTGATCTGAAAACAGAGCACATAGGATTCATAACATAACAACATTCACTAATTCAGGTTGTAGGATATATTTTGTTATAATTGCTGGCCAGCAATTTTTTGTATTGAGAGAGTCGGTTGATATTTGCCATAATAACCTGCAGGTTATCACAGCATTCACGTGCTGTGCCAATCAAAACGTCTGACTCCCTCATTGGCTCGCATTTTCTAGCTGGGCGGTCTGAACACTTCCAAAACCATGGTGGATCCATCTTTCCATTACCAAGGAGCTGCCACAGATGGAGCCGCAACAAACACACTCATCTCTCGTCTTCTGGTAATTGTCTGCCACATATCACTCTATCTTGTTGATCCTACCTAACACTGTAAAGAAAATAGAAATTATCTGGTTGATCCTGCATTTCATCTGCTTCCGACACAGGCTGGCAAGTGCGAGGACTAGTGACGGTCCCCGAGATGACTCGCACGATATCCAGTGGAGACTGTCAGTGAAAAAAAAAAAATAGCAAAAACAAAATGCCCATTCTGGAAAGGGAGGGACAGAGACAGACAGACTAACTGTGTGTGTGTGTGTGTGTGTGTGTGTGTGTGTGTGTGTGTGTGTGTTTTGTGTATGACAGAACTCAGGCTGTAATGAATTGCTGACAAGCAATTATATAAAATAAAAGATGGGGGTTTTGTGAAAAACTCAAATTTACTTTAAACTTTCTGTGTGGGATGCTTTAATAAGCCCTGATGGCGAATTATGTAGCATCCCCCACCTCGGGCATAAATTAAATTCTCATATCAGACACTGCCCCATCCTTTATTCTCTATGTAAAAGCCATGTACATCTGTGGTGCTAAATCTGGTGTTTCAAAACAGCGAATAATACTTTTAGAGTGCGGCAATTATAAGGTGGACAAGAATGAAGATCCAAGCAAAAAATTAGATTGCTGTATGTGAGTGGTTTGAATTCTGGTTCCTCCTATTGGTGATCTAAGATCTCCCAAAAAGTTGTAATGTAAGGACAGGAAAAGAAAATGTGTGTCTGTGTTTCAGGTTGTCTCACCACAAGTGTTCCTAGGATGAAATCTTTCTGAAATATTTCTCTGTTTTTTGGCTGTCTAGAGTCCTAGTCTGCCATGGTAGCACAACTATGAAACATTACAAGTATATGCTAGGATTCTAGAATCTTATGTGCTCTTAACTGCCAATTCATCCTTCCCACTTGGACAAATTCCAAAGGTGTAAAAAAAATTAAATTAAAGGCAAAATATTTTGATTGCAGAGGTGTATGCTGTCTTGCTCCATCGATTAACAGAATGTGTCCATGCTTTTTTTTTTTTTCACAGATCTGTATCACATATGCTGGTATGTCACCCAAGTTATTAGCTTTAGTAAGTTTATAAAAACTCCTTACCCAGGACTCACAGATCTTCTTGGTCCAATGTGAGACCCAAGTCACCCTAAATGTATCACTTGCCTTGAGAATAGGCCTCATACTACAGCATAAAAATGTAGTCCAAAAAAACACTAGAGGATTCATCATATTACCCTCCCCATCCCCCAGAAGATATGTAAAGATTTTCTTGACTGGGTTCAATCTATTTCCCCGGAGAAGCTGGATAAATGCACTATAAATCCTGGTTTCCAGGGATGCTGGGGAAGAGAATACTGCAATTATGTCTAAAAAGAGTGGGAGTAATAACGTTTTGACCAACATTACCCATTCATTTTTAGATAATATCATATTTTTCCATTTACCAGCTTTTCCACACACTCAATCAGTTTATTTTGCCATTTTTATGCTCCCATGTCTCTTTGGCCGAATTATATGCCTAGTACAATGACATCTCGATTCCAATGAGTACTATTACAGATACTGGATGGAGCTGCTGTACCTGCTCCTAATGGGACAAAATAACTTTTACTATAATAAATCCTAGCATCAGCCATTGAAGAGAACCACTAGATAATTGAAATGGCATGCAGTCCAGCCATTTTGTTGGCCACAAAAATGACTTCATCATCTGCATAAGCCAAAACCATCAATGGTGGACTTTCTGTATGTACCATTCAATCTTTTATTTGATCATATGCTTATCCTTTCCTTAATAGAACATCAGTGTAAAATGTATATACTACTAGACTCAGAGGGCAACCCTGACACACCTCTCTCCTAATATTCAGTTCTTCTTAATGATCATTAGTTATTGACCACATTTGGGCTGAGTCATAAAACAAACAAATCCATTCAAATAATAGATCTGGAATTCCAAAACATTTCAGGGTATCAAATGGGAAAGTGTGAGAAATTTGATTGAAACCCCCCTCCTGGTCTACTGAGAAGAGAAGGCCCTCAACCAGGCTCCTACTGCTCCTTTTCAAAAACCTCTCTAGTGGTGATGACATTGTCTAGAATGTTACTGCCTGGTAAATCACAGGATTGCACAATAGACATCAAAAGTCTTGTTATTCGGGACAAGTGTCCACTTATGATTTTCTATAAAATCGTGATATCAAGATTTAGATGGCTTATCGGCCTCCAGTTCCACCAAAATTCACTGTCCCATTTTAATAAAAAAGCTAAAATGGAACAACCCATTGAATCTGGCCAGAAAGTGGAACATCATATATTATTATTACAAATCTGGGGCCCATTATTCAGAGCCGGCCTGATGAGCGCGCGAATCAATGTGCCACACAAAAAAAATTGGTCCGGTCAGCTCTGACACGATATCCAAAACAGAATGTGCAATCAGAACAGATTGCACATTCTTTTTGACTATTAGACCCTGGATGCATGGCACAAAGCAGGTGGATGGCGTGTTTGGTGCAGCACATCCAGGATGTGGGACTGAAGACCACCCATAGGGGAATGCATGGTGCAAACCTGGATGCTCCAGTTCCCCCAAGGGTGTTATTCTGCCAAAATATTCGAATGAGCTCATTGGGCATGCATGGCACAAAGGGGCCTCATGCATGCACATTATGGGCTTATTAGCACGGCTGCGTATGGTTAAGTGCACCGGGCCAGCCCTCTCCCTCCCTCCCCAGCCCTGATCCATGACAGGGCTGAAGGAATAAAACATCTGAACCTTGGTAGTCCAGTGGTCCCCCCCCCCCGAGCTGATCACTGAGTGCCATATGACAATAAAATATTTCCTTCTCCATAGTGTAGGTCCCCCCTCCCTGCCCCAATTACTGAGTGCCATATGACAATAAAATATCCCCTTTTCCATAGTGTAGAGTCCCATCTCCCCTCCTCAATCACTTAGTGACACTGTAGGAAATATTAGTACAATGATTCAGTTTCCATAGGGTAGTATCTCCACCCTGGTCGGCAGTACCCCACCACCCCGCATCCCCCATCACGATCCATGCTGGCAATTGGCACACCCCACTGCACCCTGCCATGGCCAGCTGCCAACTGATCGGTCTCAGAGTTTGCACACTAAATAGTATGTGCCCATTGGTTATCAAACATTGGGTGCATACTATTTAGTGTACATGCTCTAGGACTGATCTGTCGACAGCTGGCCATGGCACTGGGTGTAGGATAATGTCCAGTCCTGGCACAGGTCAGGATGAGGTGGGAGGTGGGGTACTGTCAACCTGGTGGGAGGTGGGAAACACTACACTATGGAAAGGGAATCAATGTATTAATATTTCCTAAAGCGATCGGGGCCAGGGGGGGTGCCCTACACTATGGAAATGTGGAGCACTATTTTATGTTTCAGATGTCACTCAGTGATCAAGGTGGGAAGGGGGACCCTACACTATGGAAAAGGGATATTTTTTGTCATATGGCACTCAGTGATTGGGGGGGAGGGGGGGTCCCTACACTATGGAAATGGGGACTGGGCAATATTTCGATTTCATGGACATCACTGCTAGGGAAGAGGGGTACACTACACTATGGAAACGGGGATTTTTTATGTGGTATTGTGCCACACAGTGATCGGGGCTCAAGGATGGATTGTGTGACTGGCTCTGGACTGCTCATAGAGCACCACCCTGTCCTGCACAAAGTTAGGGTAGGGTTTTTGTTTCCTAACTATGCACCAGCTTGCACAGTCATGTCTTCACCATGGGAGGTTTGAATATTGCGATGCAGGGAATATGCATGAGGGACCACTCACTTGCATGCCCACATTGCAATACTCCATGCCGTGGTGCAGCTGGGTTTTTATGGCACATTGGGGGCTTCTGAATATTGCTATGCCCCCCGAAGGCCCTCACAAGTCTGGAGATGCACAGGCACATCTAGGGATGTGCAGTGCATCTCTTTTGAATATGTGGGCCTTGGACCAAATCAGGGACCGGTCAGTCTTTTCCTTTTTTACACAGTTCCACTGTCAGCCCTTCTGGCCCTGGGGCTATATCATTTCAAAGAGATCCTATAGCATCTTGTACAGTACTTCCAGATGTAAAACAGCAGCAGTTAAAGTAGTTTCCTTTGATGGGGGTAAGGAGCAGTCCCTGGTTCTCCAAAAGAAATTGTTCTAGGGGCAGACTCAGGATGACTTGGTTCCAAAAGAATTTTTTAAATAGTCCTGAGCTATTGTTTATGTAGAGATTATGTCTGTATGTAATACGCCTTCTTCAGTCCTGATGCCTGTAAACACCATGTGTGTTACTCTATCTTGATGACTTTTGAAAATACCTAGGGCACATTTCTTTTTTGCCTGAGTACCATACTTCAATTTGGCTGGAAGGGATTTAGCTGCATTATATCGAAGATCATTCATCATATTTTTAAAGTAATTATATGTTCAGTTAGTCCTAGCACACCTGAATTCTGCATAGAAAGTAGGACAGAAAGCTGTCTTCAGAGGTCCCTATATGGTAAATACTGTGTCCTAGCATTTAGCTATCCTTGTTGTAGGAAACACCATCTAAAATCTTGCTTCCTGTCCTCCCACCATTGAGTGAGTGAATCATAAATACTTGAAGGTATGGGAGGCATGGAATGATTTATGTTGTGCTAGACACACTACACAAAATGTCAAGTAATGTGTAATTTAATTTCCAGTCCCCTCACCAGTTATGTGGGCTATATCAGTGGGTGCAGAAGTACAAAGTACCATTTGGTAGTCTGCAGCAGCAACTGGAATTGTACTGGCAGACTACAAAAGCATAATCAATCCTAGAGGAATGTGTACCCCTGTAGTAAGTATAGTGTAGTGTTTAAGGTCACTGAACTGCACATCTGGGGACCTTGATTTGAATCCCATCAGCCCCCACTTGCATACTGTTTGACTCTGAGCAAGTCACTTAAGTTCCTCGTGCTCCCAGGCCGCACCTGAAAACAAGATCTGGCTTAGTGTGCCTTTCCTGGTTAAACAATTTCCCCTTTTCCTAAGTATAACCACCCTCTATATGCAAGACCCTGTACGAATCAACCACGTTAGCAGTGTAGGTCATATTTTTAAGAAATGTAGAATCACAAAATTGCTTTACCATTTTTCCAATTTCATCTTAACAAGACAGACTACAGTTCAGATCCTCATAATAAAATCTCCTTGGTGGTATGGAGATACTGTTGAATTATTTCATAGCAGGCTGTCCTTGTAGTTTTTGTAAATGGGGCATACACAGTAAAAATCCAAAGTTTCAGTTTACTCCACTGAACATCTAAAAGTATTATCCTTCCCTAAAGTAAGACTACCAATTGGGAGAGACAGAAGATTCTTTTTTTTTAAAAACTTTATGTTTATTGCGTTAACAATAGACACAGTCTTGCTACCGTACATAAGACATATTGGGGCCGATTCATGAATGGCTGGGGTGGCTACACTCCACATAAGTTGGGCGTGTAGCCACCGTGCAGCCACCCACGCCCACTGCGCCCACTCCGCCGCATGCAGGGAAAGGATGTACGCCCCACGTACCCGATCCCCCAGCCAATCGCAGAGCTCCATGTGGGGGGGCAGTGCTGGGGGCAAACCAGCACTCCACAGCATGCACAACCCCACGGAGTCCCCCCGGGGAAGCTGCCTCCAGATGCGAAGAGCATGGCGGGGGCAACACCCCCCCCAACAATGCAGCCCCTGCCATAAGGGCACTTCTGGTGGCCGGGGTCAGGAAGATGGGGAGGACCACCTCCGCAGCTTGGTCAGTGCATTGCACACCGACCAGCAACATGGCACCATAAGCATGCAAGGGCTCTACTGAGGGTCCCTGCCTGGGCAGCCAATTGGCTGAGCACCATGAGCCATGCTCTGGACCTGCTTGCCCCCCATGGACCTGTGCACCGGGGGGGTGGAGCTATGTAGGGGAGCCGCGCGGGGCCGGTAGTTGTGAATGCAGCCCCCATGCATAACTCCCTTGGGTGCAGAGCTGCGTGCCCTGATACATGCCTCTTGCATGCTTCTTCATGAATCAGCCCCAATGAGAGTAACATTAAAAGCACAGAGGGTGCCACTCCTCTTAATACTCACAAACAGGAATGCTTTATGTTATATTAGATACATCTTTGGGAGGGTCATGCACAGTGATCCTTATAGTCTGTATTAAACGAAAATCCACTGTGAAAACTGAACCCATGAGAAGCATTGTTTTAGACTAAATCAAACAGCAAAAGTGCTCCGAAGCCCGTTTTCTCCAAAATTTGGAGGGAATTAATCACCATATTAAAATGTAGCTGTCCACTAATAGTGTGGATTTACATTAAGCTAAGCCCAGCCTTGGATTTCATATACACTAGTGAAAAATATACCTAGGCACAGTTATATTTTAAGTCAAACTACCAACTTCAACAATTTTAATACACAAGTCAGCATATCTGGGTAAAACTGAACAGCAAGTACATTAATCCTACCCCCCATCCCCCAACAGAGATTAGAGAGAGAGCAGTATAGAAATTTAAACTGGAAAAATCTCTAAAATCCTATTGTCAGCCTGCCCACAACTGCAAGAGCTGTTATTTCTTAAGGCAATGATGAGAACAAAGTACTTAGTTGAGGACACCATTTTCAAGTGCCTCATTCAGGTGTAGTCTTCTGGTTCCAATTCTTGGTCCCCATCTTGAAGAGGTGGTCGATTTGCATGTTTTTGGGCCCACTTTAATGCATCAGCAGGATCGGAGAAAACAAAAATGTTATTTTGGTACAAAATCCTAAGTCAAGAGGGGAGCAGCATGCTATGCATGATATCTGCCTTGCTCAGCATGGACGCGAACTCCATCAAACCGCTTCCTTTTTTGACACATAGCATATCTCAGATTGGGTTAAATCCGAATGGTCTGTCCGTCTTGCAGCAAAGTTTTGACTCTTTGGGCAAGCGCCAAAATAAATTCTTGAGTGCTGACTCCATCCGTTACGGCCACTATATATTGTGGGGCCTCTGGATTATCTTGTCTTCATGTGGGAGATAACTCTATAGGCCTTCTGCAATTTAATCTGTCGCTGTTGAGCTTCCACCCCAAGTTGTTGCTCTAGCCATTCTTTTAAAAACAGCTGCAAATGGTCCCCTTCTGCCCCTTTTGGCATTCTGATTATGCGGATATTTGCTGATCTTACCTGGTTTTGCTCTGTTCAGAAGGGATGGGGGGGTATAAAAGGTGGAGGGTCACCTTTTAACATCAGGAAGGGTATAAAGGCAACGGAGGTGCAGGGTAGGCAGGGGTAGGCTGCAGTACTGTGGGTCACCCTTGAAACTGGCAGTGGTGCAGCAGTTCACACAGGGATGATCCACAGGCCTCCAGCGCAAGGGGAGAAAGTGAATAGGGAGCTAGTGGATGACACACACACCATGGCAATGAAAGGTGAAGTTCTGCTGCTGGGGGATTTCAAAATGCCGGACATAGATTGGACCACCCAGGCAGCTGCTTCAGCCAGAAGCAGAAGCTTCCTGGATTCCCTACAGGGGGCAGGTCTCAGGCAGCTTGTGCTTGATCTCACCAGAGACTGGGTGATTCTGGACCTAGTACTGACCAATGTGGACAGAATCACTTATGACCAGGTGGAAGGACAACTAGGATCCAGTGACCACAACATAGTGTGGTTTAGCATGGGGACAGGGACTGAATTGAGTCACATAAAGGCAAAGTTTTTAGATTTCAGTAGGGCAGACTTCGCTGAAATGGTGAGATGTATCAGAGTAGCCCTGGAGAAGGGGAACATAGAAGGGTGGGTTGAAGAGCACTGGAGGTAACTAAAAGCAGCCATAGTGGAAGTGACGAGCCAATGCATCAGGTTGGTGTCTAAGGTGAGGATAAGGAGGAAGCCACTATGGTTCTCAAAAGAGGTGGCAGACAGGGTAAGGGCTAAAAGGGAGGGTTTCAGGAAATATAAGGATACCCAAAGGGAGGAAGACAGGGAGGCATACTTAGAGTGTATAAGGGATGTGGGGAAGGATGTTAGGAGAGCAAAGGCATGGCCTGAGGAAACATGAGCACTGATGGTAAAAAAAGGGGACAAGACATTCTATAGGTACATCAGCAATAGAAGGAAAAATGGGGGGGATTGTAAGGCTCAAAGGGGATGAGGGGGAGTGTAAGGAGGGAGACCTGGAAAAGGCAGAAATACTGAATAAATACTTCTGTTCAGTATTCACTTAAGAGGGGGAGGGTCAGGGACCACAGTTGAGAGACAGATGCCAGGAGCGGGGGAGGTGGACACCAGTCCATTCACAGTGGAGGGAGTCCAGGAGGAGCTCACAAAACTGAAGGTGGAAAAGGCAATGGGACCAGATGGCATACATTTGAGGATATTGAGGGAACTGCAAGAAGAGATAGCAGTGCCTCTGACAGCCTTGGTCACAGAGTCACTCAACTCAGGAATGGTTCCACAGGACTGGAGGAGGGCACATGTGGTCTCGCTACACAAATCCGGCAGTAGGGCGAAGGCAGAGAACTATAGGCTGGTCAGCCTCACGTCAGTAGTGGGGAAGATCATGGAGCAACTACTAAAAGAGAGAACAGTGGGACATCTGGAATCCAGTGGTGCCCAGGATCTGAGGCAACATGGATTCACAGCAGGTAGGTCATGTCAGTCAAATCTGATATATTTCTTTGACTGGGTGATGAAGGAAGTAAATTGGGAGGAGTGGTGGATGTCGCTTACCTGGATTTCAGCAAGGCCTTCAACACCATCCCACATAAAATGCTGGTAAACAAGATGAGTAATCTGGGCATGAGGCACAAGGTGGTAAACTGGGTTAGGAACTGGATAATGGACAGGAGGCAGAGGGTGATCATAAATGGGATACAATCTGAGGAGATGGGGTGACCAGCGGGGTACCCCAGGGATCAGTCCTTGGGCAGTCCTGTTCAATGTATTCATTAGTGACATTGCAGAAGATCTGCAATAGGGTGGCTACTCCAGGCAGGGTGGAGACAGTGAGGAGGGACCTAGGGATGCAATGGTCTGAGGTGTGGCAACTGAGGTTCGATGTAACGAAGTACAAAACTATTCAACTGGGGCATAGGAACCCTGGGGAGAGTTACAGGAAGGGGGGGAGTTGCTGACAAACACCAAGGAAGAAAGATACCTTGGGATTATTATATTGGATGACCTGAAGATGTCTAAACAGCATAACAAGGTTGCAGGGAGGGCCAGCGGCATGCTGGGGTGTATAAACAGAGGTTCAGGGCAGAGGTATCACTAGCAGAAGATGGGAGATAATGATGCCTTTGTATAAAACACTAATCAGGTCTCACCTAGAGTACTGTGTGCAGTTCTGGAGGCCACATCTTCGTAAAGACATTGACAGGGTGAAAGCAGTCCAGAGAAGGGTGATTAAGATGGTACGTGGCTTACACCACAAAATGTATGAGGAGAGTTTAAAGGTCCTCAATATGTACTTGCTGGAGGAGGAGGTGGGGCATGATAGAAACATTCACGTACCTTACAGAGGCGATGATTTTCTTTAGTGATGTTAGACACTGATCCCATAGCAGCGTCAGAGCACTTAGTAGCTTCCACAGTACTTCTTTTAAGAGAATCCATTGACGTCTCCAGTACTACAACCCTATTAGTCAGGGTATTGAATTTGTCCACCAGTCCATTCACTGCTTTAATCAGGTTGTTAAGCTTAGATCCCATGCCCTGAAGAGCTTCTTTCTCCAAATCCTCTGCTTCAGGTGGCAGCTTTCTGGAGACCAACCTCGTGTGTGCAGGTGCCAAAGGGTTCTTGCTTCTAGCTCCCTCCATCTTGCATTTCTTCTTTTGTGACTTCCCCATTGGGTGGCAGAAAGGTTAGGCAACAGTACTAGATCAAATTTGGCTGGCAGTATACCCCAAAACATGTAGATTACTGTAGGCAAAGGTAGATAATTAAATGGAGTTTCAGTCATGGCTGCCATCTTGCTCAGGCTCCACAGTGCCCCTAGAGAGACAGAAAATTATGATCCTTTAAATAATATCCCCACCCCAGAGCAGAGGTCTTTTCCTACAGACAAAAAAAATGTAATCCATGGCAAGGAGCATTGTATTAATGTTACATATTGTAGGGATCAGAGTCTTGTATCCTGTATGCAGACTACATCAATGGAAACATACTAAAGGCCAGAAAATGTGGTTAGTCTTTGAGTCCTATTTTTATACTGTTAACATTACAGGTCACCACTTTAAGTGGTGCCAGTAATGAACCCTGCAGCAAGACTAAAAGTAAAATGCCAAATCATCAACAAACCCATAAGGTTTTACTGCGTTTTGGCAAGAACTCAATTGTATACACTTCTTGGAGCTTGTTGACTGCAAGAGGGAGACATCTGTATCTTGGGGGCCTTCTTTCTAGGAAGAAGCTACTGAAGAAGCTTCCAGTTCTTCTCCCTCACAGTGTGTGTCTCCCCATTAATCACATCTGAGTGGGGGGTCCAATCTGTTTTTTGTTTCCAAAGGGGAAATGTCTCATTTGGGAAGTTCTGTCTTAGGCTGAAATGTTCTACCAGTTTTACATTTGGCAGGTTTCTTTGTGCCAGTTTCAGGTGGATGTTGTGGAGGAGGCATTACATCCATTGAGTCATTTAAAGGCTCTTCTGTGGGCACCTCTCTTTGAGATGGTGCAGTACTGTTTGTTGGATTTAAAGTGTCTTCTTGAACCACAATGTCAACCTGTTCTGGAGAGGGAGGTGGGGGAGGGAGGGGTGTTGAAGCTGGTTGCTGCCTCTGGTCTGTCTTGGGGGAGGCCAGAAACAGGTATAGGTAGGTAGGTAGGTAGAAATTTATTATTTGACAAAATGTTATTACAATTATACAAAATTACATAGATATCCATACTATCATACAATCATCATAGATATATAAATATCAATCTCACACTTCTCACATAGTGTTTGTGCAAATCACTTAAGATACTTTGCTAAAAGTCCAGCTAAAATGTTCTTCACTTTCATTTACCCCTTTGTTTTAATTGCCATTAAATATTGACTCAAACTCTTAAAAGTTCCAATGTCTTTGGAATGAAAGAGGAATAGAAGCATCATATCAGAGGGAAGACTGAGGGTTGCCAAAACTGATCCCAACCAGTATTATCTCTGTTTGTTATATTGGGGGCCATGTGCCACAGCATGTTTCAAATCATCTTCAACATTATATTTACAATTACAATATGCAGTTTTAACATGATATAATTTGCAGGATACAATTCCATTCTAAATCTTAAGATTCTTCTTTTGTTCCAGTCAGCCATTATTGTCAAATATTCTTCTAGTCCTCTAATTGTTTTTATGTTTTTGTATCATCTAAAATTGACTAGTCTTGATATTTTAATGTGATCCTCTGACCATTCTATATTCACTTACCTTGCCTTTATTTGTAATTTCATCTCTTTTAATGGTCTAATGTAAATTTTGTGTAATAACTGGCCCAGTCCTAGAGGGGAAAAAGCTGTCTTAATTGTTGTTATGGTTGGTGGTACAAATCCCCTTCGGTTGTATTGTATTTCCTCTTCTAAACACATTCACAGCAAACGGTGAGAAGCTAGGAATCATTTCAAAATGAATATTAATCTTCTTTCAGTCACCTAATTGTTAAAGGATATTTATCCAAGTTCATGTCTCAAGACTTCTGCAGTTACCACTTGTGGAATTCTTAATAGGTACCTATATGTCTGGTTAATAACCATTTCCAAAGTTTTCACATTGGCTCTTGCCCATATTTTAGAGGCATATAAAGTACTTGTTTTAACTTTAGCAGTCAAGGTTCTCAACAAGCCTTCAACTGACCCCTGAAACATAATTGAAGTTAAACCTCTTAAACACTTTTGTAGTTACATTTAATTTTTTTGTTTTATTGTATGTTGTTTCCATCTAAAATTCAGCGAAAATGTCGCACCCAGAGATCCATAGCTACTAACTGTTTTATTTTCCCCAACTATAAAAATAGTGGTAAAGATTTAGTCCTAGCACCAAACACAAGCATATTTGTTTTATCTCTATTAATTTGCAACCTATTCATTTTGCAAAGTTCTGAAAATTGTGTCTATTTACGTTGTAATCTGAGTTTTTATGTCAAAATTAGGACTATATTGGCAGCCCAAGTTAAATATAGAATGCAAAACTGGTACCCACCATTCCCTAAATGATCTAAATTTTTCTGACAAAATTTTATCTGGGCCTGGTGCTTTATTTAAGGAGTTTTGTTTTCAATAGCTTCGATTATTTCTTCTTTTGTAATAAAGAAGGGGCGGGGAAACGTTTTTGGGTAGTGATATGCTATCTTACCTCTGTACTGTTCATCACTAGAAATGTACAAATTGTTAACATGCTCCACCCATTTACTCGGGGTAATTGTAGCTGTGACTTTATTAGTATATTGCCCGAAGCCTTGGGAAACTAACAACCAGAATTGTTTTATATCTTTCTTAATTATAGTTTCCCTGAGTTTTTCCCACATTTTTTGTGGTATTTTCTCTTTTTCTTTTCCAAAAGTATTTTATATTTAATCCTTCCATTATTTAAAGCCTTTTTGTTAACAATATTAGAATTCTTCCTATAAATACATATCAATCTATTTAAGTTTCTCTGTTCTGTCTTGCATATATTATTAAACCATGTCATTTTAACCCATCTTTGTGTTTTTTTTCTAGAAAAAGTGGAGCCAAATAAAATACTATAAGGTTTCGTATCTCTACCAAGTCTGTTTTGTCTACAGTTTCTAATATTTTAGATTTGAAATCTATCATATAATCAGAGTTTAGTATTTCTTCAAAGGTATTTATTGTTGATCCATTCCACTGTATACAATGGGAATTTATTATTATTATTTGTGTTGAATCTTTATTTCCTATTTATTCACCTCTCTTATCCACAATGCATCATGATGTATATATGGGTAGATGCAATGATTCTGAGTGGGGTAATTCAGTTAAGTCTTCACATATTCTAGCTGCTTCCGAATTTACCCAGACTAAATCTATGACCTATGATCCATTCAGGCTTAAGTATGTGAACTCTCCTTCTGAGTCCCCAGCTGTTCATCTGTTCCTCAGATTGAAGTTGTGTTCCTCCATTATCTGATACATAAGTTTTCCTCTTTTGTTCATAATTTTATCCTTAGATTTCCTTTTGCAGCATAATTTTTGGTTTATTATAGTTATCTCCTGCATACTAACTGGTTGAGTGGTTGTTATGCGTGCATTATAATCTCCCGGCAAGATAATAGGGGTATTTTCAAAATCTTCAACCAATAGGTGGCTTTTTCTTTAAATAAAATCCAAAAATTACTGCTTAATGATTTATTATTTGGAGGTAAGTATGCATTCATTAATATCAGTTTTTTCTTCCCCTGTCCAATATAAAAATCTGTATTTCTTTTACAGTAGTTTCCAACATCTTGATCTAAGCATGGACTTGTACCCTCAGTCTTCCCTCTTGATGCAACATGGACTTTATCAACTTCATTTGTGTCCTCCATCATTCTTCCTGGTGTCTTATTAAAGGCATCGGTTTTAACAACATTTTCCTCTAATAATGTCACCATAGTTTGCTGTAATTCTTTTCTTTGTACTTTTGATCTCATTTCTTCCTTTCATTTTTCGTTGCTCTATATCTTTGCATCTTTTCCTGTATCTTAAGTTTTTTGCCCTTGTCTATCTTTTTTGTACCCGTATTTTCCCAGCCTTTTCTTTCAGATCTATCACACCATTAATCTCTTTAAGAAAAGGTGGCGGTAGGTTTACCTGGATTGCTTTATTCATCACTTCCTGTACTTCATAAGCGTCTACCGAGTGCATTTCTATGGATGGATTTTTTTATATATATATATTGTTTTGTTTTAAATCATTTAAGAGGACTTGGTTATGAAACAAACCTGTACTAAGTGCAGTAGTTTCTTCCTTCAATACCTATAAATTTTCTAATATGACTACATTCACAAAATAAGAATCTTGAATGGATTCCAAAATCTGTTTGGATAAAGTTGATGTTTCAATATGACACCCTGCTCTTACAGAATTTTCTTTTTCAGTATTATAGTCCTTTTCTATTTTGTGCACTTCTAAAGGTGGCTCTACATTACTAAAGATGGGCGTGCAAACATTCAACCTCCTTGAGTGATTTAAGGATGAAAGAAAAGAAGAAACTGTCTCATCCACATTGTTATGTAGCACTTGTTTTTGTACTAACTGTTTTAATCCTGAAATAGTGTGGTTTAAGTCCTCTATTACCTGAGCCATACTGTCTTTCTGTAATGAAAACTTGCTTTCTTGCACTTTCTTTTCATGAACCAACTCATTTATTTTCTATTTTCTTGTGTAAGGGAGAAATTCCCCTCATAAATGTACTCATGATTAGATTCTGGGTTAGCCTCTCCTTCCACATTTAATAATGCTGATGAATAACTATCATGATATGTTTCATTAACAACTGCTATTGGCTGTTGAAAATAACTCGAGCCTTGGCTTGTAAAGCCCCAGCTGTATCTATACAGTACAAGTCACATTAAACTGTTCCTCCAATGAGTTGCTTTAGCATTTCTGACTGAGTTGCATAGGTATTGCTGGATCCAGCACAAAGCCTTCCACAAACTGTTTCTTAAAAGTTAAAACTTTTTGCATTGTACTGTGAATGGACTGCAGATGCATTCCAAATGAGTTGCAAAGACATTTTACAAACATTGCTCTTGAGCTGGTTAAGCATTACAAAATAATGCAAAATGAATTGTCAGTGCATTGCCAACTGTAAAAAAACAATGCTAAACCAACTCATTGGTGGAATAGTTTAACGCGATTTGTACTGTAGCTATTGGAGAGCTCAAATTCATCAGCATTATCTGAGTCCATTTGAATAATGTCCTTATCACAGGTGTTAATTATAACCTTTAAGAATGGTTGATTTTGGTTGGTCTCACTAGATGTCATAATCAGTAAAGTCAAAGCTTCCTTCGTAATTTCTGTAGTAGGGGAAAATAAATTTGTAATTTTCAATTGCTTTATTCTCTTTTTCTCCTCTCTGTCTTTGTCCTGTAGCTGTTTTATATTTTCCCCAAGTCTTACACTCAGGTTCTTCTTCCCTCTTTCTTTTTTTAAATTGCCTTTTTATTAAATAGTTTTGCATTTATACAAAAGGTGGATAGACCATATGCATAGCACATTTAAGAGGTGAGGCATAGTGTTCAGAATATCAATAACTCTTATACAATAATGTCTAATTCAGTAAAGTTGTCAGTGCACTTGATCAATTCTAATAAAAGTATAAAGAAAAATTAAGAGCTAAAGTGGCAATGCTTTTAGATAACATCTATGCTGTAAAGAAACAAAGTTTATTATAAAACTTCTTGCTAGTTGTGTTTTATTTTCAAAAATGTTATACCGTCTGCTTAAAATTCCTCCCTACAAGGAGGCCACTTAGTGAGGAGATACTGTTAGCCTTGTGTTAAGCCAGTGATGGAAAAGCATTTGGGGAATGAAAGCATTTATAACCTGTGTAGTTAAGTCCAAATCTGGTATCAGAATAAGAAGGTAGGTTAATAGCAGTTAGTGAGTGAAGGAATGCAAAGGGATGGGAAGTATGAATTTAAGGGACAGTATATCCTTTCTGAAGAAGGAACTATTCAGTAAGAATGGGCTAAAATATCAGCCCCACTAGGTAGGTAAAAAAAATGGGAAAATTAGCTATGGGACAAACTCAGGGTAATGAAGAGCTTGATAATTCATCCATGCATGCTAGAAGGTCTGAGAGGATGTAGTACATGATTTAATATTAGCAATTAATCTATCTAAGTTATAAATTTCATACATCAGGGCTCTCTGGCATTCCTTTGTGGAGCACTCTCTTCTTTCCCACCCTTTTTTTTTTGTTATTCTCTAAACTTACTTTCACCATCTTAGGTGAACAGGACAACCCACTTCTTCTATATACCATCCTATAATTGTTATAGTAATAGGGTCTGAATAGCCCCCTTATTTTTCTAAAGTTGGGTCCAATAAATCACCAATTAGTAAAACCAGATAAACAATCAAACAATGTAGTTTTACAATTAGCAGCAGATACCCAATTCACAAATAAAATAATTTTTCAAATGGTCTCAATCACCAATTTATACAGGACAGGTAGCACTGCAATGTTATTTAACACACTTTGCACAATTGGCACAAAGGCAGTTAACACACAATATAATGGCACACCATAAATTATTGTACAATAGGACTATTACAAAATTATAAAAATGAGTTGTGTCCATAAAATGTCCTATGCACAATGTTTATAAGTGTCCATAAAGTGTTCTATGCAAAAAGTTTCTCTGAATCATCCACAAAGTTAATACAATAAGGGAGAATTGCTTAGCTCTCATATATCTTCTGTTCCGCTATGCTTTTATCTCCTTTTATCCCCTTGTAGTACTTTGATCAAAATTCATATACATATACATACACGGAAAATCACAGATCTCCCTCAAATCTTAAAGTTCCAACATGTTCTGGTAATCCTCTGTAGAATCCTCTGTAGAATTTGCTGTACTTTATGGTTTAAATCCAAAAAATGATGTCCACCAGCCAGTTAACCAAGTAGACCAAACAGACAGTTCCTTTATGTTTCCATGCCTCCATCCTCTCATAGGCAGATAATTGCATGAGACCAGTTCCTTGTTATCAGGCACTAAAACATAAGTGAGCACAGAGAATTACAAGATAAGCGTTAAAATATATAAACACAGCATTCATAATCACCAGTACCAAAAAGCAAATATGAGATTATAAACACTGTTTTATAAAAAGGATGCAACCTTATAAAACTACAGGGTTTGTGACACTAGAGGTTTAAAAAAAAAAGAACTTACACACTCCCATCCCCTACATGGGCCTCTAGCTCTTACTATTTTGCCGGCTATTATAATTTCAGGTATTATACCTTCGGGAGTATCTCAAATCTTATCGAGTAATGTACAATAGTAAAAGCGAGGAGTAAAAGCTAGATAAACATAGCTAAAATGCCTCAAAAAAGCCCAAAGATCAACTTACTTCTGCAGGATAATTTAACTAACTCTTAACCAACCTTAGCATCTCCTTGCCTTCCTGGCTTGTGGTGTTTGCAGGGCTATGGGTGGATTTCATCTTTTTTTTTTTAAATAAAGACTACACTCTTGTGTAGGTCACACATACTCACCTTCCTCTACAACTTATGAGTGGAGCACCAGGTATCAATATACCACTACACCAAGGGACAAGTAGCAATGCAGGGCTCACAACCACTCATTAGCTAAATTTCAGGGAAGAAAATCATCTCTCTCTCTTTCTCTCTCTCTCCTTCCCTCACAATCACCAGTGCTCACGCTCAATTAACTACAACCTGAAGTGCACCAACTACTCTTGCCTCCTCCTTCAGGTCTGCTGAATAGCTATGGGACATGTGCATTTTATGTGACTTTCCCTCATGACCTAATTTGCGTATGGCGGGTACTTTAATTTATCCACTTTTACACTTTTAAACTTAAAATCTTAAACATTCTTCTAAAAACAATGTTAAAAAAACAGTGTTAAAAGGATCAATATGATCAAGATCAACAAGGCACACACTATATAAATTTCCAAACCTTCCAAACAATAGAAAAAAAAATAAAAAATTTTCTTGCGCTACTCTAGTTCTGTTCTGTAGTGCTCTCAAACAGAGACAAACACAACAAGAACGCAACAAAACTTAAATATTAGTAGTGTGAAAGAGATTCAGTCACTCTGGGTCATTATTTTCTATTCTTTTATCGCGCTTTCTCTGTTTCTCCATTCTCCATCTTGTGGCAAAATGTGGAAGCTAGTCTCTGGTTTATTGCACATCTTCTTCTTGGTGTTTCACTGACCTGACTGGCATTCTTGCCCCTCTTGGATCCCACTCTGCTGAGGAGCTCTGCTGCTCAACTTATTGCTGCAGAATCGGGCTCCTGATTTTCAACATCCACTGTTCACCATACGCAGGCCTTCCTCCACCTGAAAAGGAGCAGAAAACACAATGGGAGAACACAGCATGACTGGGGCTCACATTAAGATGTACTGGTAAAGGAGCAAACAGTTTGGTAGCGGTGGCATACCCTTTAAAAATAATTTTGAAGCTTTGCTCCCCTGCTTCTTTGCTCTACTCCACAAAACAGAGAGCACGTAGTGTAGACCCATCTCCAACTTCCCTCTATACTGATATGAATAATGAAAAGCACAGGTAGTAGCCAGTGACAGGTATGTTAGCACTAATGAGAAGGGCCAGTGATTATTAATTAACATAGAGAGGCTTGGGGCTCCTCCCCTCTATATACTCCCATTTGTTTGGCATGTCTCAGGATTGTGTTCTGATCTAAACCATCCTCCCTATTCTGGGCTGCCCAAGAACACTGTTGATAAGAATGGCCTACCCTTTCACAAAGGTTACATTTGTATGGGTTTGGACACAGGTCCATATACCGCCCCCCCCCCCATGCACATCACAGCTGAGTGTGCCTTTCCCAGTAGAAATTTACATATAAATACATACTGTAAGTGGAGATGCCACCGGGTAGTAACTGTTCCTAGCTCTTGAAACATTGTGCATACACCTTGAGGGTGCCAGGTGAACCAACACCTAGGCAAAACTGTCTTCACTGGGACTGCTCAGCTCTCACACTCGCCACCTTTCAACTGGTGTGTGAAATCATAATCCCTAGAGTTTTAGTGAAATTATGCTCCCTAAACCCATTTCTAGGACTCACTCAGCAGGATCAGGATTCATCAGTCTGTCTCCCTACTCATATTGATTGAGTCCTCAATTGTGAGCTGGTATTAAGACCCACAAGAATCCATACAGGGCACTCATTTAGGGGTAGTATTCCCTTGCCTTTCATTGCTGTCTTCCATACTTGCACAGCTCATGTGTTAGGCTTATCACTCTACTCTCACTTCACTTCTACTCTGGATTGACCCTGTGATTGATGCTATGCTCTTTTATTCATTGGGCATCCACACACACAGGCACTGGTGACACAGTCAACAGCTCATTACCTCTTGGTGGATTGTTGGCATTGTAAGACACAGTAGCTTTAGTAACTCATTACTGGCATGTAATTTTCAAAATTATGTTCTAAGCCATGCCAATTAATATTGTACACTTTGTATAGTATTTATTGTATTGCATTTTGTTGCCACTTGTCTGACCATTTTCTATTCCAGTTAGTTGAATTGTATACTAATGTTTCAAGTCCACCTGTAACCAAATCCCCCAGGGCACACCTAGAAATGAGCCTTGACTTTACCAGTTATCAACTTTAAATAAATAAATAAATTGAGTTAATTACTGGTAGGGGGCTACATATATACTAGTTTATAGGTATTGTCCATCCACTGTACCACCCAGGAACCCGGACTATGACTTCTTGGTAAGCAGAAATCTTTTGCAGCTGATGCCAGTAACGTTCCTCGGTCAGCTGGCAGGGAGTGATAAATGCCAGCTGGGCCACATTCTCTCACCATAGGAGCCATGCTTCTCACCGCCACAATGTGTCTGGCTTCAGCACAGGATTCCAGAGTTTGGACATGAGTCCCAGTTTCCCATGTGCAGTTTTATGTACAGCTGCCATGCTACTGAGAACGACCAAAATTGCAGCTTTAAAAAAATGAATATCAGGTGCTTGTGGTATGTAAATTGTGCCATAAAGCTGAGCTCATTTAGTCCAGCCCAGTGGCGCTGGAGGCTGAGGTGCTGATCGCTACACCTCACACCACACTGGCAACCTGGGTTTGGAAATGAGCCAAGTTGCCAGGGGTCAGCAGGGGGAGAGCGGATTGAGCATTTGGAGGACTGCTCTCCTCTCTTGGGGGGAGGGTCCCATGTCATCCAGTTCACTGATTGCCCTCTGGTAGCGACTGGAGAACAGTATGGGTTGCTAGGCATGCCCTACCTAATCACATCATTAGGGAGGGGGGAGGGGAGAAAACAGGAGAAAAACAAGCCTGGCAGGGCTCAATGATGATCCGCCACACCGAGGGCTGACCCTGACTTCTGGATTGGGTCTCCAGGGAAGGGGCACCACCTTCCTGGCCCCACCACGGGGGGAAGGGGCAAGCTGTGTGGGAAATACCAGGGTTGGCAAGTGCAGTGCAGCAGGACCTGAGTGAGAGTTCCTCCCTCAGAGGACCAAATCCCCTGCCAGAGCTCAGGAGATTAAAAATCTGTATAAAAAAAAAAGTAAAAAAAACAGATAATTTTACTTCTGTAGATTGGCACATTGCTGCCAATTTTAGAAGGGGTTACTCGAAATATGACCAGCAAACTGGTGTTATGTGGTTGTATTTATCATGCTGCTATGGTATATGCTGTTCTTACTGTATCTCCTGGTCCCCTTCACCCAAGACACATCTGTAAATGAGAGTCTTGTTTATCCCTGTATGTTTCTCCTAGATTAAATAATGTAACAAAATAAATAAATCATTTTGTTAAAAAACACCCTCTTTATAATGCAGAATATTTGCTAAGTGTATTTGTGTATAAGCATCTGTCTCTCTCTCTCTCTCTCTCTCTCTCTCTGTCCCTCTAGATTTATAATGACAATAGAAACTTATTTGAAATTAAGGAGAATGTTCCCAAGAAGGTGGTACAGAAAGTGGCTGGTGACATTGAGAACCTCTTGGCTAAGAAAGTTCAGGCACTAAAGGTAAGGCCAATACTCTATGTAGCTTGTATGTGGAGCCCAGGCTCAGGCTAATGGTTACCTCACCAATGCTGTTTATGTTCTGTATGTGATGGCAGCTATGGGGCCAAAAAAAGTGAAAGCCTAATTCTACCATTGCAAAGAACAAGCTAGTTAAGAAATGTTGGCTTCTTGCCTCAATCCCCCACATTCCTTTGACTTGAGTTGTGTGGAATCAGTGAATGATGTTTTTTAACATTGTCTGTATTCATTGTTTGGAGGAAGGGGAGAGTTTGAAGTGCAGATCAGATCTCGATACATGAGGATGTCTGTATGGGCTTATAGGTAAAGCGCTAGGTGGAGGCCTGAGCGTTTGTGTGAATCATAAGCTTTTTCCTGGTACTAGAGAAAGAGTAGGAGTATTTTGCTGTCATCTGCAGGCTGCAGTGTGAAGCAGGGCTGGTCATGTTTGTTCATTGGGAAAAAGGCTAATCAATATTGTATTCTGCAGCAACTTATCTGAAAAGGTACAACAGGTCTCATTCATTTTGCTTTAAGAAAGTGTTCTGCATAGTAAACACTTTAAAAGTGAACTTGTCACTCTGATCTCTTTCACTTTTAATGATGTGTAATATTGTTTGCTTCATTGATCTTGTCCTAGTACCCAAGGAAATGAAATGAAGCCTGTAACCCATTCTTTCATGTGTTTGCATGCAGTTTTTGTTATTGGGAAACTGAAGGTTGTTTGGGGTGTATACCAGAAATGAAAACTGCATACAAAAAGCAGTTTTCTGGTAACCAATATTTTCCTGTGAACACATTACCGATAAAGGGGTTATCTGGAAACACTGCTTTTACTGGATAACTGTGTGCAAGTAAACAAAGTGTTTGTGACATGATAAACTGGTAAACCTGGGGTTCCAGAACCAATATGAGCCACACTCTCACAAAACAGCAACAGAGAAACTTTCTTACCCAGCCAGATATACAGCAGTATGGTGTGCTTAATTATTTATTCAGTCATGTTCCAAAAGAACTGTGCTGGTTACTTTATGGTATTGAAAAATACATTAAGTTGACATGCTCATGAAACCAGTGCCAAAGGAGGTGCACTCTCTGGTATTGTTTCTTTATGAGAGTGCAGTCCATAATGGTTCTAGTCCCCCCCTACCCCTTCTTTGACATATTGGCCCTTGTGGAGTCTGTACCTTGCAAAGGCTGTGTTGAGGGTCAGGGATGATGGTTTGTTTTTTGATATGGTAAATAGATCTGCTGTGTTCTAACAGCTGTTTGTCAACCAGAGCAGTCAATAGGTGTGCAGGTCTGCCACTTTGAACCCAGTGCAAGAATGGGGCAGTACTGTGATGTACTGCAACCACATGGGGGAAAAGGGACATTAAAAAACTTCATGAAAATTTGCAAAGTTTGCAGTGACTCATAGTGGAATTTATGTATGAATTTTAAATGTGCTTCAAGTAGAATAGACCATGAGATGCAGCATCTAGTTTTCACGGAGGTCCCGGTGAGTTAATAGTAAATACTGTACATGGAAATACTGCAGCTCTGTTAAAGAATTTCAATATTACATGCTATATTATAAGAGCAAACTGGTTAAAGTAGAAGACTATAAAAAGCAGACAAACTAAGTAAGTAAATCTGTCAGGCATTTACCTACAGTGAGAATAAATGCTTAGTGAAATTGCCTTGTGAATTTTTTTAGACTTTCTTCTGTGAAAATTAACCTTTTCTGTTGGGGAAAATTGTGTGAAATTCATCATTTTCATAGAAAACTAACATTTTTGTATTAATTTGTTTATGTGAAAATAATATTTTCTCAAGTTTTCACCATCCTATGTACTTGTACACTTTTTACATTGTTGCTTTCTTTCTCTGTAATATATTACTTGTATTGTGATTGCATTATTCACGTGCACTCACCTGATGTTGTCACTTTATAGTGTATGGTGGAATGCTGTTACCGGTAAAAATCCATAGCTTTCCAAATACTGTCATGCTGCACCACAGATGTCAGTTCAATCTGTTATGCTGCACTAGCCACGTATGTAGTGCAGCATAACATAATAGAACTCCCCTCAAGCACAGTGTAACAGTGTTTGTATCTGGCAGAGGTGCTAGGCAGTTAAGCCTTTCAATTCGAAACCAATGCGGCTAATAGAAGTAAAAGACATGGCATCAGCTGTACTATCAAAGGAACTGTTGGACCGTGCAATAATTTTTATTTTATTTTATTGTTGCCACCATACACTATAAAAAACAATTGCTAGTCACTTATCGGTAACAAGCTTGGTTAGGGCATCTCGAGGTTGCCATTGATGGATGAACCTCTCGAGCTCCACTGTTGAGGTTACTGATTTGCCAAGGCAACCTCTCGATGCACTAACTAGCTTGTTACTGATAGGTGACTAGAGATTATTCTCTGTGCTATTGCCATTTCACTCCCTGCTGCACCCCTGCACCAGGTCTCACCAGGAACCAGCCATGGCTCAATGTGCCTATCCTGGTCACCAAATTGTAAACAAATAAAAAAAACTAAAATGTGCATGACTATGGACAACTACATTGATTTTTCACAGAAAAAAATGTGTCATTTTCAATTGTGAAAATAACATTTTTCCCAGCCCTTGTAGGAAGCAAAAGTAATAAACATTTGAAAGGCACATGTAAATGAAGAAATATATTTATTTTTAAGCTCTACATGGTAGGAGCTAGCAACCAGAGATTAGGTAGGTAGGTTGCTTATTCCAAGAATTGCGTTGAATTGTGACAGAACAATAGATGTCAAGACAAAAAGTTTGCAGAGGTGTAGCACTGTGGTCTATCTGGAGAAACATTCTGAGGTAGACATTTTGTATTACAGAGCTAGACTACTGCCTAAAACTAATATTAGTATCTAAAAGTGGTCAACTATAACATTTTATATCTGACGTACTTTCTCTTTTCCCTTTGGTTAATTAGAAGGGTTTTTTTTTTTTATCAGATGTTAGAAGGTGTGATGTGTGGAACAGCGCCTTGCCTGGCAGCTGACATATCTGGCACTGTTTCTCCTATTGCGTCATCAGTATTGTGACTTCACTGACTGTGACATTACAGCTGCTCAGGAAGAGTCACTCAGTTATTGCTAGGTCAGTCACCTGTGATGTCACTGTCAGTGAGGTCACAGTGCTGATGATGTAGTGACAGGAACAGAATGTGATACAGTAGCTGCCAGACTGAGTGCTGTTTCACACATCCAGCATAATACTATAACATAGAAACTTTCTTCTGAGCAAAAGGAAAAACAAAAATACTTAAAATTAATAGGAAACAGTTTTTATATCTTTCGATTCCCTCCTGTTTCTTTTTTTTTGTGTGTATATACAATATTCTGAAATGTTTCGACCCTTTTTGTTAAATAATGTATTTTGTTTCTTTTGTAACTACCCTGAGGAGAGTGTAGTTCAGGGTTGTTGCTTTTGCAGCTACCCTGAATTTCTTTATCCTCAGAAGCTGCAGATCTCTCTTTTCATACTGCCTGAACATTCTCTGACATGAGTAGCACCATTCCAGGCCATTCAGATGAGTGGCATAGAATGGTGTAACTGATATCATGGAATATCTTAAAAATTTAAAAAGAAAGAGCAGTAACTTCTGATGAGAGCAGAACTCTATGTATACCTGAGGCACCCCAATACTAGATTATTTATTTATCAAAAATCTGTCAAAGCATATTGGAACACATAATTGGCATGGAAAGGAAAGCAGGAGGGTTATTAACTATGCAAAAATCATTTCCTGTCACCTTTAGGAAATAGAAAGTTACAACTGACCATTACTTAAAATTTGTAACATTTTCCTGTATGCTGTTTTTGATTCTGCTAGCTCTTTAATGTTCATCAATCAAATCTTCAAACTTCTAAAAGCATTATGGCACCAAGTTACATATCTTCAATAATTCAATACTTTAAATAATCCCTGTTATCTAAGGGAACGTTTGAGTGAAAAATTTGACATATTTCAGTTTCTGATATATTGCATGCATTTTATGTATCCTGCTTCCTCTTTTCATTATACAGTAGCTATACCGTATATATCTCTTACCATGAAAACAGGATCTGACTTGTCCCCCTAGACTTCACCTACTCTGATAGCTTGTCTACGCCTGACAAGACACTCCTCTGCTTTTGATGTCTTAATAATTTCTACAGCAACAGTCTGTGATATTTAAAGCAGAGAATTATGATGTTTCATGGGTTATCTTTGAGCATAGATAGGCAATTTGCCTTTTACTGCTCATGTTGCTCAATGGTTATAAACCCTTTTACCAATATCTAGTCAATATTTATCCAGTTTAGTCTTGAACTCCTCTATATTCCCACTACTTACAATTTCCAGAGGGAGATCATTCCAAACTCTCACCACTCTCTGTGGGAACCACATTCCCCTCCATTTTGTGTTGCTAATTTCATTACACAGTTTTAAACTGCTGTCTCACCAATGATGAATACAATGGCATCAAGACCCTCCTATTCCTGCTATGCATGTGTCTTCAAATGCATCCAGTATGTTATAACATTTCTTTGGTATTTCACTGCACTGTCTTTTAAAAGAGAAATCATCTGTAACTACTATGCCCAAATCCCTTTCTTTACTTGTTCTGCAAGCTCTTCTCCATTTAGTATATATTTTGCTTTATTATTGGTTCTGTCCAAGTGTATAACCTTGCACGTTTCTGTGTTGAAATCCATCTCATGCTTCTCTGCTCATTCCTCCAATCAATGTACTTCCCTCAAGTTTTTTTTATCTCATCCTCATTTCTGACTTCTTACTCCAATTTAGAGTCATCTGCGAATTTGGTTAACCATACTGTGCCATCCCAGCTCATTAAAGATACATACATCTTGAAAAACACAGATCCAGCACCAATCCCTGCCATGCAATGCTCATCACCTCCATCCATTTAGATAGCTCACCCCTTAGTGAGACCCTTTGTACTCTTTCAGTCAGCCATGACTCAGTCCACTTAACCAGTCATCCATTTACTCCCATGTTCTCCAATTTACTTATCATTTAAGAGTGGTCTACCATATCAAAGGCTTTTCTGTAATCCAAGAAAACCACATCCACTGGAATCCCTCTGTCCAGTGCTCTACTGACCTTATCATAAAAGCTCAGAAGATTTGTTAAACATGACCTTCTCCTTGTGAAACCATGCGAAGGGGTTGTAGGATAACAGATTGACCAGAAACTGAACTTCAACACACAATCTCTGTGTGATGGTTATTCAAAATACAGCAGATAACCTTAAGCAATGGCATATCCCTTATTTAGTACATCAGTTTGCAGCAACAGACTATGTCCTTTCTCTGCACTTAGCTAGCACCTTCTGACTCACTGATCTCTAATCTTCTTAGCAGTTAAGATTCAGGCTTCACCCCTATGCAGGCCTTGTTTGCTTGGGTAATGGGGGCTCAAATAAAAAAAAAACAAGCTAAAAACAAAGAACCTCAGTGCAGAAGCACTGAAACAAGGGTTACTCCAAAGGGCACTGACAATAAGCCAAGTTTCAAAGAAACACAACATCACACATGCTTCCGTAATGCAAAGCATCATGGGATATATGTAAATCACCATGACATTTCACACTTGTTCAACTTACAGCAATTTACATGCATTTTAAATAGCACAACTAACTTAATTTCTATAATACACAGTCACCAAGTACTTTTCATCTTTATGAAAAACACCTATTGCCATGGTATTTTCAACATTTACAGGTTTCATAAACATAAAGTATATACATCAAGGTATTTTATGACATAGTGCTATTACATACTAAATCCAAAACAATAAACACAGCCTGTTGTTTTACATAATCTTGGAGGTCACCACAATAACTTCCCTGTATGAGGACCTGAGAGGGAAAAGGAAAATTAAAGAGGACACTATAGCATGGTCAAGAAACGGGAAGGAGGGCAATAGGTGGCCAACCTTATGGACTAGAAATTGTAAAGGATAGATCAGGCTGAAAAAATAGAAGAACTGTTGCAACAGATTTAAGAAAAGGTCGGTCCTTAAGAGTGGCAGGAGCTCCCTGTCATAAACCATGCTGTGTTCCATCCTACAGACAACCAGATCAGATGAAGTCTGATCCTGTTTTTGTGTAGTCTTTTATCTGACACCAACCAACTGATTTGAACTGAGACCTGTTCATTAGGGAGGCTCCTCCCCAAGCTACCAAGTCAGACATTTTGTGGTAGCACAATGGCGAACCTATGTGCATCCCAAATTTGTACCACAGGAAACTTGGACCAAGAATGGGACCTCTGCAGGGCTCTTGCTGTCCCAGCTCTCATGTTATACTGTATGATGATAATGATTTAGTAAGCATGATCACTTGGTAGCTCCCAGGCATCTTCTTGAGGCAACTGTTGATTTTTTGGGGAGGTAGCATTCCATTCCTTATCTCACAGCAGATGAAAAGATAAAACACACCTGTATTATTAATTTCAGGTACCAGTCAACTCAAAACTCAGAATTTAAGAGAAAATATACAACAGAAAAATCAGTGAGGAGTGGCAGGAGAGAGGGAAGTTTGTCCAGTATTCTGAAGAGAAACAGCCATGGCCCTGAATGCCTGTTATTAAAGTAGCACTGAGACAAGCAAAAATTATGATTATGTAGGCTCCAGTTATAGTTTTCTTATGTAACTTATTTACCTAGGATAGCCCAGATAAGATGCAGCTTGTCATGTTCACTGGGGTCCTGGTTTTCACCATTTCTCCAGCTAACTAGACTGAAGCACAGGGAGGTAGGGTGACTTTCTCTTGGTCGCAAACCGTATTAGTGATGCTGGTGGGATTTCATTCTGGGTCTCCTGTTTCCTAAGTGTCTGTGTGATAGCCGCTAGAATAAATTAAATTAACAGCCTTCCTGTCTTTCTTGATTTTATTTTATTTCTTTGTAAGGCAAGAATTTTTTTTGTCTGTTTTTTGTTACTGCTTATTCTCCTCTGGGTTTCCGCATGTTTGCCCACTTATCAAACTGACTAATGGGTATGTGGCAACTGCATCCTTCTTCTCAGTAATAGTGTGGATGAGGGACTGCTTTAACAACCCTTGTCAGTGTTCTGCTAGATCTTCTGGCAGGGGGTGCATGAACACCTGGCAGCCCACCCCTCCCTTCCCATGAGCTGAATGCCTCACATCCACAACTGGCTCATCCCTCAGCTGGTCCCAAAAGTAAGATGAGTGTTTATTGAACTTTTGAGAAAGTACTATTCCCACAAGGCCTACCTTGGTTGAGGAAACCAGGATAGGTCTCAGCTGTAGAGCTGAGCATCCAAAAAATGTTCTAACAGCACCATCTAGATGTGTCCACAGATAGCCACAGAGTACACAACTAAAGCATGGCCAGAAGTGGGGAGGTTGTTACCACAGAAGGTTCTGGGGGCTGGCTGGCATCTTTATTATAGTGCACTGCTAATCAAAAAACTGGGCTGCAGATAGTCAAATAAATTGGAAAGAAAAGTGGAAGCAGTGTGGTTTAGTGGTTAGAGCACCAGCTTCGGAACTGGGAGATCACAGGTTCAAACCATGCTAGAGCCAAATACTCCTTGTAGAGTCAAATACTTACTGTGTGATCTTTAGCAAGTCCTTTAATCTGTCAGTGCTCCAGTTCACCCAGCTGCAGAAATGGATAGAAGCAGGACCCCACTGGAGAAAACATGTGGCATCTCACCTAGGCTATCCTGTGTAAATAAATTTAAATGAAAAACATATTATGTGACTGAGAAAACTAAGGATGCTAGGAATACATTATTGTTAAAACAAAATCTAATAAAATGTTGTTACTGCTGCCTTGAAGGAAGAGTCCCTTTCCTAATATGAGCCCACATTTTTCAAAGGACTGTCTTAAAACTGTGCAGCCACTGTGCAGCAAGTAGTGCAGTTTTTGGTTTTAGTAAAACTGAGCCCTAAATTAGACCTCTGTATTCCATACCAGTGTGGCATTTATAAACTGTGCTTTACAATCGGCAGCTTTCAGGGGGCTATGCTGTGTTGCTGGACATAATGCAGTTGAGGCATCCCGAAATCCCTTTCACTTCACATTCATCCCAGGATGTAGCTTTCATACACATATTGTACACACTCAGATATACACAAGCACATACGCAACTGTATTTTCCCTTGTAAGAACTGAAGAACCATGGTCTATAGTAATGACAAGGACTCACAGTCACACAGCATATACAGGGTCACACAGCGCTCTGGCCTGTCTTAATATTTGATAGTTTTGCCACAGTGACTTAAGCTAAATTTGTTTCATAATGTACATTTTCTTTATAGTACACCTGCAGAATTTTTAACTTTCGAAGTGTGCATTTTGGCTACAAGTTGTTTATTGCATAGACTGAGCGAGTCAATGGAAAATAACAGATTTTTTGGAATCACCACCTGCTGCTGTTTAAAAAAACAGTAAAAGTGTTCCATTTTGTTTGTTTTGGCAGTGAGAAATGTTGCTTATAATGGAGCTTTGGGGAGACATTCCTAGAAATAAATTTTTTACTACTACAGTTAAATTGTTGAACAATATGGCCCGCTGGCACAGTGATAGATCGACTGCTCACAATGCCAATGATCTGGGTTCAGAAGTGAGCCCAGGTGTCAGAGGGCTGGCTGGGGGGGGAGGAGGACAGAGCATCCATGGACCACTCTCCTCCTCTAGGGGGAGGGTGGGGAAGAGATCAGTGCTCAACTGGCCCTGGCAGAAGCCAGGGGAAAGGCAACCCAAACTGAAAAAGGTAAGGTGACATGGTAGACATCAGCATGTGTGCTTTGACATCGGTGCATGCTGCATACCCCACAGGAGAAAACCAGAAAATCTCTGGTAGCAGGATGAAGAGGAGCTCCTGCAGGCCCCACACTCAACCAGCTGGGCATGCCAGCCTAAACTGGATCCGTGCATCAGTGGGGCTTGGGGGAACCCCGCCTATCCCACCAGGGGGGCCAAGCCACTATATGTATTACCTCCAGCAGGAAGTATAGTATAACCTCCACTTACATGTTGATTCCCTTGTACTGATTATGGTAGCAATTGTTAGACAATTGTAAGCTATTACTTATGTACTGTACACTAAATCTCATATTTTGTATGTGCCATGTTGAGGGCCTGGGTTGTTCCTGAAAATGGCCCTTCAGACCAAAGTGCCTACCTGTTTAGCAAATAAATAAATAAATTTTATAGGGAGAACATGGCCAACGTGATCCATTGCCTGTTTCAGTTGGGGTTCCATAACTTCCACGGGGGTTCCTACTTGGACTATTATTAGTCAATCATGCCCTAGGAGTGGGGGATTGACAATGCAGATGAGGTGCTGTACCGGCAGCACCACCCTGTTATGGCCTAACAATTCAAATATCCATAGCAGGAAGCATTCAGGGAGAATGCCAGACCAGTGGGAGGTTTGTGTGCATCCTGAGACCAGGATTTGCCCCTTTAATTGTCTTCAATCAAATATGTTATGGATTAGGAAGGCATGAATCTGTCTGCTGAACTAGGACAAAACATGTTTGATGATTTCATGAATATACCTCTGTAAAGTCTGTGTAATCACCAATGAGATATATTGTACATGTAAGAAATTCCTTGAGTAAAAGTGGAGGACCTTTCACACAGTACTGTTGCTTGGAATGGTTATTGGGAATATTTTAATTGATTTAGGAAGCATGTTTAACTTAAAAAAAAAAAATCTTGTGTCAGTTGACGAAGGAGCAACCAGGTGCAAAGTGAGACCGCAGAAGAGTTTTTAGAGTGAGGTATGAGGGTTCAAGAAGAAGAGTGGTGGGTGGAGAGTTCTAGATTGAGGACAGCTAAGCTGAAAAAGAGGACTGACCAGCAGATATATAGGAGCAGGGAATTGTGATGTAATAAGTGTTAGAAGAATGAAGGGATTAAATGGAGTGAAAAACAGGTCAGAGTAGGGGATACACACAAACCAGGATTTAGAGGGGATGGAAGCACCATGGCCTAATATTGACCCAGCTCACTTGTGAACATGGGTGCATGTTTATTCAGAGATTTTTCTAAAACTGAATAACAAAATGCCAGGAGAATATCATAATGAGCCTAGCTACCGGTAACCTTACTGCTGTATAGACATTTATTTTTCTCTTAATACATTTCATGTTACGATTTATTATCTATTATATTAAATGCTTGGAATTTTTATACATTTTGAGTCTTTCCTCATCTGAGATTTTGCATTTTACATTGCATTTGTCACTTTTTACCCACCTTGAACCCCTCTACCCCCACCCCCTCCCCTACCACAGACTGCACTTGGAAACAAGCTCTGGTTCAGTGTGCCTCTCCCAGTGAACACGTTTTTAATAAATAAACGCATAAACAAATAGATAACTAGTATGTTCTCTCTATCTCTCTTTCCATTATTGGTTTCTCTTTCTTTTACAAATGCTGTAGCTGTAATAATGTCTTCGCCCAGCGTTGTTCTTTAAACAGGCAGGAAGCATGTGGGAATTGAAAAAGCATGGGTACACCCTCATGCGCTAATGATTTAGGGGGAAACATGGGCTCATCTTACCTGCACCTGATATGCAATTGGGCAGGGTGGGATCCAAGGCAAGAATATCTCTGTATACTGCTTGTCTAATACACAGGGTGTGATTGATACATGCACAATTAAATTTAGCTGGTTCAACCTTGAAGCACTAGAAGCGGAATATGGATTTTTGACACAAGTGGTATGTCATCTTCCTGCTTGTTAACAAAAGGCTGTGATGATGAAGATGGAAGCACTTCTGCTGAGCACTGAGCTCTCAGAGCAAGTGAATAACCTCTTACATCCCTAACAAGTACAGCTCTCTCTTCTTTTGGTCTTTTATGTTCTCAGTAGACACTATTGATGCTTGTCCTCATCAAGCCCTGCGGGGGGGTGGGACTGGAGCAGCTGTGAGGTTCCTTGCAAGCCAGAACTCTTGAACTACTGCAGACCACTTAGCTAAGCAGGGACTTTAATAACTGCTGAGTTTCCTGCAGTGCTTCTTTTGCCCTGTGTAGTTCAGCTCTTTCTTGTGTAAGATACTCTGACCTGCCTTATAGCTTCAGTCACACCCTTATACTCCTGCAGCATAGACTATGGGGAGCTGTTTGCTCTGTTGGAGCTAAAATACCAAAAGCCTTTGTGTTGAGTTGTATTGTGCATGCACACAGCAGTCATACTACAGATCATACTATGGAAGGTTGAGAGCAGAAAAAGGCTTGAAAACCCATGGGTACTGCTCCCCCACTATTACAGTGGTAGTAATTGAGATTTTGTTGCCCCATTACAAATTTATCCAAATTGCTATTAAAGATGGCTTTAGAGGAACTAATAATTATTTTCAAAGGCATTTCATTCCAGATACCAATAACTCTTCGGGAAAATAAATATTTTCTGTTGGAGTTTTAAATGATTTACTCTGAATTTGTAGAGGATGACCTCAGGTCCCACTTGGTCTGGTCTGTACTCTAGAATCAACTGGGTTATTAGGAATGGATCCTGCATAATGTCGTACAACAACATCATGTCCTCCCTAATTCTTCTCACAGCTAATGGCATCAAGGTGATTTCCTTAAGTCTTGCTTCATATGTGAGTTCAGTTAGCCCCCTGAATATTTTGATAGTTCTTCTCTGAACTCACTCTATCATGTCTATTTCACCTTGTTTATAAGGATCCCATAATTGTTACCCATATTCCAAAATGCAGACATATGTAGTCTTGATATAAAGGAGCCAAGATTTGGGGGCTGCGTCTCTTAATACATTTTTTAATGGACCATAATACTGTGTTAGCTTTCACTACCACATCTCAAAGTGAGAATACCCTTATAAGGCAAATAACAACAAGCTAGCCAATAGAGAGATTACTCCTTTATCTGGTTGGCAGAACTCTCAGCTGTGGATCTCAGCGTCTCTGGCTTTAATCCAGTCAGAGGCTCCTTTATTCTCATATTCTAAAATGTAGTTTATCCATGAGCTGGTCGATGGTCTCAGCCACTCCTAATATACTGCTTACAGTGACTAATGCTTAGAATACATGGGAACTTCTTTCTTCACTACACCTCCACTATTATGGCAACAGAGCCAATCATTACGCACTACTGGGTGACCATAGCTAGTACCCACAAATGCCCAGTGCTTGGTTGAATATCATAGTACAGTAACAGTTATTTTTAGTCCACATTTGTATAATCAGTTTAAGGAGACCCTAATGTTGCAAGAGAAACTTTTTTTATCCACATTTCAGCTTATGCTGTATTTCAGATACTGTAAAACTTGAAATTTTCACTGGTATATCATTTTCACTATTTTCACTAAAACACTAATTAATATGAAAATACATTTGCACTTGTAACCTGGGCCCCATGTACTAACAGGCCACTACCCCTGCCTGATGACCACAATACAGGTTGAGGGGCATGGGCTCTGTTACTGATAGAAAAAAGGGGTTCGTTACCATAAGTCAGATAATTAGGGTGGTGCCTCCACCCAGAGTAAAAGGATAAGTGGGTCAGATGACTAGCTAGTGCTTGGGATGCTGTACCTACCCACTTCTCGCCCAGTAGTCCCACATATGGATTAACACACAGAAGTTCAAATAGGCTAAAGTCATACAATTAATGGTTTTCACTAATAATATGCTCACAGTGGCTGAACTTACCAAATAGGTTCTGGCTATTGCTGAGATCCCCAATTACCTGTGGAGAACAGCAAGCAACAACATCAATACACATTAAGGATAGACACAGTAAAGTTGCACCCAGTAATAATATGCTCATGGACAGTGTTAAAATAACAATAAACTCTTTTATTGTGGGGATCTTCAAGGGAATAAGGAAGTGCAAATTAATGGATTGGTCATGCAGGTTATTCTTGTGTTTGAAACACATTAACAACTGAAATCCTGCCTACCACCAGTATGGCACAATTAAGATACAATCCACAAATTAATAGTTCAGTTAGACACTCCCTGTTAACCTCACTGGGTACCCTGACTTGAACTATTGCAGGCCTGATGCATGTTGCAGCTGGTTGGCCGGTGCACATAAACAAATGATTTGATTTATGTCTTTAACCATGTAAGTGAGACTGAACATTAAAGAAAGAACTTAGTTGCTGAACTCTTATGCAAACCGGTATTTGTAATTCTAGGCCTAGTAGCCTGCAGTACATTTCAAAGGCAACTTGGAAAACACTGCTGCAGGGCTAGCCCTGAAGTTACTCACAGTCCTGCAGAACTTCAGTCTCAGAGTCAGAGTTGGGAAGGGCTGGGTCCCATGGGCAGGCTTGAACCTCCAGAGTCTCGTAGTCAGGCTTTTGACTTGAAGAAGGGACCAGCATAAGAGACCAGGGCCAGCACAACTCACCCCTATGTCCAGGCATAACCCCTGAGGTGGTTACAAACTAGCACTAACCATTGCACTAGTGACTGACTCCCTAAGCTGGGTGGAGTGTAGATGCAACTTTAGACTCAGGACGCAGTCTCTGGAACTTTTCACTCTGGAAACAGGATTTGGAAAATTTGGCTCTGAATTCCCACTCTAGCAGTTTCATTCAGGACACCAGTTCTGGTAATTTCGGCTCTGGCTTGCAAAGTAAATTTCTGTCCAAGTCAAGCTGAAAGACCGGTTTGGATTAGCTGTAGGTCCTGAGCCATGAGCTGAGAGACACACAGAAAAGCTCTCTCTCTTCTCAAGAGCTTCTGGCAACTGCCCTGTTCATTGGTCGTTCTCTCTGACTGAAAAAACACAATATTGTAATTTGAATGGTGATTGAGGTTGTCAATCATAGTTCTGGCTTTCTGATTGGCCAGTTAGAAGGTGCCAAACACATACTCCGTTATTCTTCCCAGCAGTCATAGTTAAGGACCCCTTGGTACCCTTTGGGTTCCGACTGGCTAAAAACAAATGGTTCAAAGTAACAAGCTGGCCAGAGATGACAGCTAAATGACCAGCTTTAAAGTCCATTTTATAAACAATCTGTTAATTTTTTAAAAAAATTATTTATACTTTATGCTCCTACTTGTCCCCGGCAGCCTTTTCTCTGACCAACCCTCCCAGCCCTATCACCCTGACTCCCCCTGGACTCACCCTCGCTAGTGCCCCCTCTTGCAGGGCTGTGGGTGTCTCTGGCCACCAGGTGTAGGGCCTGTGAGGGATCAGTCATCATGTTGCTTCCACAGGGGTTTTTCTGCCGATTTTCTCCTGGATCCATGGATGTGTAATGGGCAGAGCAGTCGGGCTCTGCTTCCACAGAGATGGCCTGATGCTTTTGAATGTGAGACCCCTTCCCCAAAGTGGTGGCATGCATGTGCGGGCACCCAACTACCACTGGGTGTCAGGCAACCACTGTGCCCTGCAATTCCCCCTCTCCAAGGAAGGAGAGCTGTTTGTAGACACTTAATCCTTCCTCCCTCGCCTTCCCCCAAACAACACAAGTCCGTTTCCGACCTCAGGTTGCCGGCTTGGCTGCTGGGAGGCATAGATGCCTCAACCCGCCATGCCACTGGCCCAGCCCGTCTGTTCAGTTTTAAAGCAGCAGTGTAATGAAATTGGGTTAAAATTTGAGCCTACCTTTTTTTTCACTATAAAAGATTCCAGACAGCTTCCAGTTTAATTTGGTGGTACAGTTTTCTAATTCCACCAAAATTTTAGTATTTTTAAATGTTTTTAATTGAATTTTTTCTCAAGACAAAAGATGGTGGCCACATTTTCCATAGAAATAGCATTGTAGACCTGGCAAGGATTAGAATAAAAAAATTAAAAAGATTCATGGTGCACAGTATAAGAAGTATGCAGACAAGTACATCTGACAAGTATGCTAATATTTTTCTAAACTGAAGCTAAAACTAGCTTTTTTGGGAAGTCATTTTTCTTTGCACTGCTGCTTTAAAATTCTGTAGGGATCCCTCTGCACTATTATCTGGTGTAAGAGGGGAGTTTGAGAGAGCATTCCCTGGCTGGTCGCAAGCGCCGAAGCACTTGGACCCAGAACAGGCTATTGCTACTATATACAGATACAGAGCTCTTAAAGCTGTAGCTTAAAGGTGCCAGTTCATACGTTCATGCACGATGTATGCATACACAATTATTTGACCTGGATTCTCCATGGATGCTCACCCTCTTGAGCAGGTGTCATCCTACAAGTATCTGGGCATCACCTTCAACTCGGTTCTTACATTACATTCCAAACCCACATCAATACCCTGTCCTCAGCCATAAAATCTCGGATTGGCCTTCTCTATCACCACAGAGATTGCCTCCCCCAAACTGCCCTCTGACTGGTCATCAACTCCTCCATCCTGTCCCTAGTAGACTATGGCCTACCTATCTATGCTGTGGCTGACAATACCGCCCTCACCAGAATCCAGACTTTGATAAACAAGGCCTGCAGGCTCCTGACCGGCACATCCCTCCGTACCCATACTTGCCTGCTCTATTCCACCGCCAACCTACTCACCTTGGAGGAGCACCTATGCTACCAAACCTGCTTACTTGCCAAAAAATCCCTGCTAGGACTCTCCCCCCAGGGGTCACCGCATCCCTGCGGCTTGCATCCCCATCTGTTGCCACCTGTAGCTCAGTTAAGTCCAAGTTTCTGGTACCCCATACCAAGATCTCCCTAGCCCAAAGGTCCTTCCACTACTGCGCCCCCACATGGTTCAACTCCCTTCCACCCTCTGTCACTAAGTCTACCAAAATTGGTCCCTTTAAAGTCGCTCTCTGTAACCACCTCTTTGGCACCCGAAGCTGTAGTTGCCCTTAATCAACCTAGTGTTGGGGTCCCTCCCTGTTTCTGGCCCATAGCCTTGACAATGTCCTTTGGACTGCCCCCCCCTTTTTTTTCTTTTCCTCACCCCTGTCCCCCCCCACCCTTCCACATAGGTATTTCCCCGGTATGACCAGGGTTGTGACTTCTACTATTGTTATACTTTATATGATTGCTATTTACTGCATGTAACTTTATTCCGTAAACCACTATTATATTGTCTTCTTTTGTTAACTGTATTGCACCTGTATGTTACCACTGTTGTAGCTCACACTGTAACCATGTCTACCCTCCCTGCGATGAGGTGCCTTTGTAAATGAGTCCCTGACTCAAAGTTTGTAAATCCGACTTTCAAATAAATTAAAAAAAAAAAAAATTTCAAACCGTAGCCCAGGTTCAAGATGGCAGAACACCAGGGCTGGAACAAGGCCAGATGGAGGCAACGGGGTGCCCTGGGAGATAACTTAAGATAAGCTCCACCTCTTTGCAGGTGTGGGGGAGGGTGTACACATTAATTAGTAGTATTAGCACTTTTCCCCTTAAAGTGAGTGTGGGTGTAATGAATTAGCATTAAATTTAATTTGTGCAGGTATGGCTGCATTTGTGTTTGTGCTAAAATTACTTTGCATGAAATTAAACAATTTTACAGTATTTCTGTATTTTACATTCTATACAGAATTTTCTGTATTTTGCATTCTATTTTCATGTATTTATTTATTTAATTACTATTATTTTTTTTTAATTGTACTTTTTCTGCCGCCAGCCACCTGGTACCTCTGCCTGGTCACTGACCCATGCTTCCACTCCTATATTGGCCATGCCTCTTCAATGCCCCCGGCTCACCCGCCAGGGTGGGATTGCAGCATCGGTCTAGTGCCGCAGATGATGGGATAGGTCAAAGGGCCAGCCTGGGAGCTAATTGAAGCTGAGGGCAGGCTTCATCTAGGGTGGCCAGCAGCAATTTTCCCTGGTGTGTCTGGGGGCAGGGACATGCAATGATGGCCAGCATCCGCCCTGCCCCCCCAAGCTGTTGGCATTAGTATGCTCGGTACACCCAGCCACTGCTAGGTGTCTATAGTATGCCAAACACTCTACCCACCTCCCCCCGGAGAAGGAGAGCAGTCATCGGACACTCAATCCTTCTACCCTGGCCGGCCCTCCAGTGTCCTGGGTCCATTCCTGAACCTGGGTCACTGACGTCGTAGGTAGGCAACCTGCCCCTGTGCCAATGGGACAGCTTCTATTTTTATTTATGACTAAGTACATAAATATTATAACATCATTTGTTGGTTCCTAGGGTTCATCTGTCCTGGCTGCTTACCTTCACCTAGCATCATAATCCTTTTTTATGATGGTCATTTCCACAACAACTGATTGTGATGTCACAAGCAAAGCACTGTAATGTTAAATGTAGACAAGCAGCCAAAGCAGGTGAAATCTAGAGGACTGTGATCCTGTTACCTTGTTTTGCAGTTAAACGTTTTATTAGAATTTTTTAGTTAATACAAAACAAATTCAGGTAAACTGATATGCATAGATCCATTGTAGCATCATATAAAACCAAATACAGGTGTACACAACCATATAGCCATATATTATTTCCATATACTGTAAGCCAATACTGTTATAAACAGGAATTTAGATAAGATGAGAAATAGGTGTGAGGATATAAGTTGACAGATAAAGTATGCATTAAGTAAAAGATATTAAAATCTTTAAAGACTGAGTCATATAAAAAGTTACAAAGTCTTACTCGGTTTATGCACAGTAGGACTCTGACTGTTAGAACACAACAAACGACTGAGTGGTATAAAATGTTTTAAGGGGTAAAGTGAAAATAAATGAGGTATATTGAGGTGATAGCATGGCATACATGAGAGATTTCCAGTAGGTGTCACTATGAATCAGGCAGTAGGATCAGGGAAGGTATCTTACCCAATGCCCTGTCTGGGAAATGATAAGCGATGGGAGGTATGCATAGAACTCCCAGAGACCATGGAGAGCAGGTAAGTATGGCAATGCATTGCATTATTTGTAAGGTGTGAGAGATGGTCATAAGTTGCGAGCTGTGTAAATTCAGTTAGAAAATCGGTTGTTGAAGGTATAGCCTGTGAGCGCCAATTGCATAAAAGTGGTCATTTAACCACAACACTGTCCTGTGCTATTAAATCAAATTGTCTCTTATTGAGAGAGGTACTGCCCAAATCTATGCCAACAAGAAAGAGTCCTGGAGAAGATGGAAGTGGCTTTTCCAAGTATGTCAGACCAGTATTGTTTAATGGCTAGGTAACTCCATAGGAGATGATAGAGATCACCATGTGGTTGATTGCATCTCCAATAATGGTTAGATGGTATAATGTGAGCTGCATAGAGTAATACAGTTATTCTGTACCAGCAATGCAAAATGTAATTCTGAATGAGCTGGTTCTTAGGGTCCTTAATAGGATTACATGCAGTTTTCCAGCACATGTAATCAGTTTTCTTCAATGATACTAAAGCCGAGGACATTTGACCAGTACTGCCATGCTTGGGCCATTTGAGCTGGTAAATGATCTGATCTGTGAGTACATTATATTAGCTTTATCTTTTTTAGCCATAAGTCATCGAGATATGGGATGTTTTTGGTGAGGGATGGGGGCTTGCTTTAGTTTTTTGAGAAGAGGACCAGGGCACTATGTAGCTGAAGATATTTCCAGAATTCTGTTCTGGGTAGATTATACCAAAACTGCATTCTATGAAAAGAATCAGTGGTGGTAGGTTGTGGTAAGAGCAAATCAGTGAGGCTATGGATCCTTTTCTTTTCCAGTCTTCCCATTGTAAAGGGGCATCCGCTACATGGATATCAAGATTGCCCCAGAGGGGAGTGAGAACTGGGTGAGCCAGACTAATGTTCAAGCAGTTGTTGAATTGCTTCCAAGACTGGAAAGATGAGTTAATGGTTAAAGGTAAATGTGTAGAAAGTTTTACATCTGCAGAGAGGTAGGCAGCAGGATTTGTCAGTCCTAGGAGACTAGCTTTGACAAAGATCTGTAGTGGAAGTGTAGAGCCTACAATACTAAGCCATTTGGTACTTTGAGCTATTCTAAAGGCCCAGTAGTATCCTTTAAACTAGAGAAGGTTAGATTCCCCCATTTTCCAGTGAGTACATAGTTTAGCCCTACTGTAATGGGGGTTTTACCCTTCCCATAGGAATTGACCTATCATTTTATCTATCTGCTCAAATCATGTATGAGGGATCCAGATTGTAAATGAAATAGCAGGTGGAACAATTTTGGAGCAGTAATCATTTTTATTGCTTCAATCACTATGGATAATTGTAATGTTTTCCATGGGCCCAAGTCGGCCTTGACCTTGGGAAGTAGGGAATTAAAATCCGATCACAGAATTGAGCAAGTGAGGTGTTACCTTAATTCCTAAATAAGTCAGGTAATCTGAGGTTCATTGAAGTTGTAGGATTGTAAATGGTAAAGGGAGGCAAAAATGATTCAGTGGGAGGACTTCTGTCTTAGTTTGATTTATTTCTAGCTGACAAAGAGACACAAAGTTCTTTAATATGTCCATTAAGGTGACTATCGAGTCATGTGTTTTATCTAGAAGCATCAGGAGATCATCAGCGTATAACAGAGTTTTGTACATCAAATCATCTTCTGAAATACCTGAGATCATGGGATGTTGTCTGATAGCAGCTGCAAGAGGCTCAATGGCTAGTAAAAACAAGTTCTAGCCAGAGCCGATAGGGCTGTGAAAAGCTACCAAATGACCAAAGTAATTTTCTTGTTGGTGCCATATAGTGCTATTTAGTCACAATCATCACAGTATTCCCAGATCCAAATAACCATTTTCTTGTAACAAGCCCTCATTTTTCCTGTATTTTCCCTGTAGAGGCAGCATCAAATCCCTGTTGATTATTCCAGAAGCCACTAGTTCTTTGTCTGTGATTTTGTTGTTTATTTAAATGTAATATGTTGGCAGCCTTTTATCAGGAAAAGGACTCTGATTTGCTGTTAGATATTAAAATTATAAGTCAAGCTGACAGTGAAATCACAGGTGAATGACCTGGTAGTCGCTGAATTGCTCTTCCTAAGTAGCAGTGATGTCGCAGTCAGTGAGGTCACAATGCTGGTGATGCGGTGGGGGCAGTGTAACTAGCTATGTCAGCTGCCTCATAAAGTGCTGTTTCACACATCACATATATTAACATCAGGTAAACAATCTTCTAATTAAACAAAGGGAAAAGATAAAGTACCTCAAATATAAAAGTTAACGGTTGACTGCTTTTAAATTCTAATATTAGTTTTAGGCAGTACACAAGCTCTTTAACCCACATTACTAGTGTGGAGATAGAACCCACAGCCTTCTGAACTTCCAATTTCAGAGGCCAGTGTGCATGCTATTTTTTGCATCTTTCATTTGTTAGTTTTTACACAAATTCTCTCAGACTTTTTTCTGACCACCTTGTGGAATCTTGAATGAGTTACATAAATGTTATTATTTTCTTCAAGGCCCTGACCCTTCAACTAAATACACACTCAGTACCTCATATTATAAAACAAGCCTTTTTCAATGCCGAATGTTGATTGTGTTGGTCCGTTGAGATCACTCACTGCCCCTCTGTTACTCGCTCGTTATGTTTCTCTCGGTGCTGCAGACTGCTATTTTGTACTGGGCTCCTGCCTGCTTTGGCACCTTTTTCTGCCCACAAAGAAATCCACAGCTGTCCTGACAGAGCTCCATTGAGGTGGCTCAGTCCCCCTCTCTCGCTTACTCATTCTGTTTCTCCTGGCACTGCATGCTTCCCTTTTGTACTGGGCTCCTGCCTCTGTTGGTGGATTTTTATGCCCACAAAGAAATCTGCAGCAGTCCCGACACAGGTCTGTTGAGCTTGCTCACTCACTCACTCTCTCTCACTAGCTCATTCCGATTCTGCCAGCGCTGCAGGCTAGCCTTTTGTACTGGGCTCCTGCCTGCATTGCCACCTTTTTCTTCCCACAAAGAAATCTGCAGAAGTCATGATAGAGCTCCGTTGAGCTAGCTCACGCCACCTCTCTCACTCGCTCATTGTGTTTCTCCTGGCGCTGCAGGCTGCCTTTTTTTACTGGGCTCTTGCCTGCATTGGCACCTTTTTCTGCCCACAAAGAAATCCACAGCTGTCCCGACAGAGTTCTGTTGAGGTCACTCACTCCTGCTTTCTCACTCACTCATTCTGTTTCTCCTGGTGCTGTAGGCTGCCTTTTTGTACTGGGCTCCTGCCTCTTTTGGCACCTTTTTCTGCCCACAAAGAAATCTGCAGCAGTCCGACAGAGCTCCATTGAGCTCGCTCACTCCTCCTCCTCTCTCACTCACTCATTCTGTTTCTCCCGCCACTGCAGGCTACCCTTTTGTATTGGGCTCCTGCATGCATTGCTGACTTTTTCTGCCCACAAAGAAATCCACAGCAGTCCCAACAGAGCTCCGTTGAACTCACTCACTCCCCTTCCCTCACTTGCTCATTCTGTGTCTCCCGGCACTGCAGGCTGCCCTTTTGTACTGGACTCCTGCCTGTGTTGGTACCTTTTCCTGCCCACAAAGAAATCCACAGCAGTCCCGACAGAGCTCAGTTGAGCTTGGTCACTCCTCCTCTCTCACTTGCTCGATCCTAATCTGTCCCAAACACTGATTTCCGACAGTGACTGCGGAATTCTGCGCCGGAAGTGCGAAAACACATTTCAGCCAAGATGTGAAAAATGACAGCTGTACTGTTCATAAGGAGGTGTGAAAATGCCAGTGTTGAAAATCTGGCATGAAAATATTACTAATTTGCGAAGTTACAAGGGTGCATGTTAACTGCACAATGCACGCTCGTAACACAGTCATCTTATGGTGTTTCATCACAACATTTTCAACATAGGCATTTTAGAACCTCTGCTCATGAACAGTGTCAGTGTGATTTTCTTAATGTGTCCTGAACACTGATTTCCCACAGCGACCGCATTATTGTGCACCGGAAGAGTGAAAACACATTTCGGCCAGGATGTGAAAAATGAAAGCTGTACTGTTCATAATGAGTTGCAAAACAATGGCAATGTTGAAAATCTGGAGTGAAAATATTGCAAATTCATGAAGTTACAGGTATGAGCGTGCGCAGTAACTGTGCAATGCACGCTCGTAAAACAGTAATTTATTGGATTTTTTCCACCAGATTTGCAACATAGACTTTTTGACAGCCCACCTCATGAACACTGGCACTGTCATTTCAGTAATCAGTCCCAAAAGGTGATTCCACGCAGTGACTGCAAAATCACCTTTCGGGACCGATTAACACCATGGCAGTGCCTGAATTCATGAGGAGTCGTCCCAAAAGCCCCATGTTGAAAATTTGGTGCCAAAATTCACAAAAATGCCTGACATATGCATCAAAATTGACCCCCCCCCCCCATTTATGCCATTATACAGCTTACCGGCATTTTCTCAGTTCGCGGTTGGCTTTAAAGAGTGCAGACGTGTTCCCGGTCCACCGAAGATCATCACACCAGACTCCGCAGGTATGTGTGGGGTGAGGGGGGTCTGAGGAGGTAGAGTGCGCAGAGGGTGGGCGTGGGTTGCAGGAGGAGCCAGGGAGACCGCAAGGGACCATTTTCTTTTTTGTACAGCTTAAAAAAAAACATTGAGGGATGCTTTCTTCTTTACAGGGACATGTGGTGCACTGGGGTGGGTTCCCAGTGTGCCAACAGAGTGTATTTTGGGGGCAGCTGCTAGACCGGGGGACTGGGCACCCCGTGGCCAGCACAAAAGGGGTTACAAGAGCCGAGTGATTGGGCACCGGCACAAATCTAGTGTTTATTTGTGGGGGGGCACTATGCCAGTGGGGAGTCGGCTCCCCTATTGGCAAATCAAACTGGGAGGAGACATAAGCTGATGGGGAGTGGGCTCCCCCGGCAACTTAAACTCAGACAGGACTGAAGCCGATGGGATTGGGGCCCTCATCAGCAAACAAAAACTGTTCTGGGATGGTGCATGCTGCTGAGGGGGATTGGGCACCCCCTCAGCAATGGGGGTTGATTAATATTGTTTGTGAACACGGCAGCAAGTCGCTGCCATGTTCACAAACAATATTACACTTGGCAAAGTTCCGCCCAGCAATGATGGGTCGCTCCCTCATTGCAGCAGAATGGCAGATGTTGCAATGATGAGGCGGCCCCTGATTGCAGCAGCTGAAATGTTTCAAGGTGGTGGCATACTAGCTGAACTAGTGTCAGCAGCAGTGTGCCATGGCATTGGGAAAAGCAGCCAAGCCTTTAAAGGCTGTGGAGGCATTGGCCACAATAGTGCCACGCCTCCACAACCTGCTTCTGGCAAGCTGCCACAATATGTTTCTTGTGCATGCACACAATCAACATAATGAGACAAAAAAAAGACTTCTGTTTCCATTGCTTGCCTCTAGCCTGTCCTATGGAAAGGAATGTCAGCTAATAAACTGCAATTCCACTGGCTGTATTGTGGCACTGAGTCTGACTTTTGTTTTCACAAAAACCAAAAGGAAATGAGTTAACCCCTAGGTTGCTGAAAGAAATAGAACAAATCTGTTAAACTAAGCTGGACAGATGATAGAAACAGCAGTTTAAAAAGGTTTTTTTTGTTAATATCCTGAGAAGTTCTGAGGTACAATACAGTAGCATCCTCCTCCCCCCTTCAGATACCTTTAACATAGAGCAACACATAGCAAAAATCAGAAGGGGCTTGCACTACTTTGCAGCTATGGAGGAATACATACAAATATCTAAACAGGAAGTTCTAGGAAAAATGCTTTTAGAGCTACAGATGACAGAAGGGCTGTAAGCTCCGCCCACAGCCCTAAAAAGTAGTGGAGAAAGGGGACATCTCTGCCTAGTGCCTGTAGCTAAAGGGAAGGGGGGAGAAATAGTAGAGTTAGTAAGAACCTGAGCCTTGGGTGTAGAATACATCGTTTTAATTGCTGAAATAAAATGTACTCCTATTCCTTTTGTGGGCTAAGACAGCATATAAGTAATTCCATTTGATAGAATCAAAGGCTTTTTCAAAGTCACTAGCAACCATAGCTGACAGGTGGGGAGATGTTTGGGCAAGTTTGATAATGTTCTTATATGATCTGAACTGAATCTACCTCACACAAAGCCTACTTGGGAAGGATGCATTAGCTGTGACAAGTAAGTTTCTAAATGGTTGACCAACATTTCTGCATACATTTTGTTATCTGCTGTGATTAAAGAGATGGGTCAATAACTGGAAGGAAGATATGGTCCTTACCGGGTTTGGGGAGAACAGTGATAGTGGCTATGGTCATGGAAGGTGGGAACATTCCAGAGGTTGCAATTTTTGCATAATGACACTGTAGTATGGGGCAGAGTTGAGGGGCCAGAATTTGATTCTTGTTGATAGGGAAACCATCACCTCCTGGGGTGCAGCTTCAGTTTCTTTAAGGGTAGTAAGTTGCTCTAAGAGTGTTGTTTGGATGCGGTCAAGTTTAGGGAGATGTACATTGTCAAGAAAGCTAGAAGGTTGCTGTGGTGTAGGAGAGGTAACCGGTGTATATAGTTGTTGGTAGACCTGTTATCTTGTTAATGTACTTGCTTATAAAAAAAGTTATGCTACATAAGTTAGATATGTGAAATATAATCTGTCATACAGTATGGCTAAAATAATGGGGTTTTTTTCCATTGTTTTCCCTGAGAATCCAGGGGTTCTTGAAAGGTATCTGAGGCAGCAGACTGGATTGTCTATGACTCTAATTAGCATTGGCATCGCTCGTGACTGGGTAGTGTAAGAAACCTTTGTATAATACTATAGAGATGGGAGGCCCATTCCTGTTCTAATTATAACCCACAAATATTCTTGATCATAGATCTCTGTTCAAGCCTAAAAATTTGGGCACTTGTGCATCTACAGTGTTTGCAGACTGACTGAATTCACACTGCATTTCTAATCATCAATCTAAAATTCAAAACCGCAGACTGGTTTTTTTTCTGTTTACAGTTTACGTACCCAGGATTGCCCAGCTGAAATTCAGTATCTGTTTTTAAGAGGTCCTGCTACTTTCTAACCTTTACAGTTGGGTGAACTGAAGCACTAAGATGTTAAATAACTTATTCATGGTCACACAGTGCATAAGTGGCAGAGGTGGGACTTCTGTCTGTGTCTCCTGGTTTCCTAGATCATCTTCTTAACTGCTGAACAATGCTGCCTCTGTTTTTAATAAGATCTTTTTGATTCTTAATTTTGGACCCAGCCAGGGTGCAAAGGATTTTATTGTTTTATTTTTTTGACTAATTCTTCATTCCCTATCAATTAGCAGGTGCGTTCACAATCAATTAGCAGGTGCAACTATCTTCTGACACAGAGTTCGATTCAACTTAGTCTACTGAATGCCAATTCTGATTTTGAGAACACAAGGCATGACACTGTTCAAAGTCACCCTCTGTTTGCATTGCAGCTGTATTCCAAACTCTGATAATGCATTTTTAGGTCATTTTATGTTTCAGCAGTGAGGTTATTTTATTTAAAATGTTTTTCAATGGAAGGCTCAATAGGATGACAGGATATTGCTTCCACAAGCATCTTGGACAGAGAAATACAGCAGCAGCAGATACACAATGTACAGATAAAGCAATACATTCATGCATTCAGTTCTTATTCTGTAATGATTATTTGCAGTAGTTAGTAATTTCTTCAAAATACAGAATGAAACTTTACATGTTTTACTTCAGTACCTGTGGAAGATGAGGGCCAGTGACAGATACATCAGCAGACAAAGCCCAGATACTTTTTTTTTGGGGGACACCAGTGCACTCCACCCCTATTTAGAAAAAAAACACCCTTATCTATGGGAGGGGTAAATTACTTTCTGATGATTCTGCATTTCTTTACAGTAAAGGAACAATTGTGCCGGGGTACTGCTGTGTGTGTGTGTGTGTGTGTGTGTGTGATTGAGCTGAGACTTTGAAACTCATTGCATTTATGACTGGAGCCAAGATTTATATTCCAGGGACCAATTTCCCATTGGGCTTGAGATCTGCCAGCCCCACTCCCACTGGAACTGAATCTAACCGGCCTAAAAAGGATGACTGTGAACCTGAAAAACTGCTGCAAATGGTGACAAAAATGTGAAACTGGCTCCTGGTTCTTTGGCAAACTATGCTCCAATCCAGTTGGATCTTGTGGCGGAATTGGTGGACCTGCCATCGAAACTGAAAAATCTGGTTGCAGCTATCCAGTGCTAACAAAATCAGTATATCGTCCACTATAGCATCAAGCTTCTTAAGTCTTAAATATGTGAGACAACTATGTAATATACACTACACTGCAGCCTAGGTGACAGTAGGCTTCAAGCACGTCTGCTTAATACAGTAGAAGAAACACCTTTATCAGACATCATTGTGTTGTATCCCACCCCCCACCCCCATCATACAGGCTCGAAATAGGCTAGCCTGTTTAACCTTGACATAAATATGATGGAAGCAGTGCTGCTCCAACAGTCCTAACCTTTATGGAGGTCACTGGGCTTATATGCCAGAAGGCAACTTCAAATCTGTGTGTTTCCACTGAAATGAAAAGAAACAAAAACGCTGTCAGAATTTGGAGAGGGATATTTCTGAAATGATGGGAATATTTCACAATAGGGAATGATTCTCCTTGGTATGGAAGTATATGCTGCCAGTTTAATATTTCCTAAGGTTTGTCTGTCATTTTGTGGGCTTGTTCAGAGACTGACATCTCTCCTTGAGAAGCAAGTCATGTGGTTAGAAGACATCTACAATATTCATCTCCAGCAAGCAAAAGCTCTTACCATGAAAAGGGAAGCAACTTTCTTGTTTTCTCTATGTATTTATTTAGTTAAATGGCTCAATAGAATATTGTTGTTAGCATTTTGTTGTAAGGTGTTTAGGAGTAGTATACTGATATGGGTCTATCCAGCCAATGAGAATAAAGAGATTTGCATAAATGCTCTTTTTCTCTTGTGATAAACATCTGTCTGATAAAGTGAAAGCCTGCATGTGCATCCCTGTTTTCTCTTTTTGTTTTCTTTTTTTCAATTCTTTCTTAAGTCTTTCTTTGTTTTGCCCATCAATGAACGTCCCTTTGCCAAACACATCTCATCCTACATTTTATACCTACAATCTTGCTGCAGCTTGTAATTTTTTTCCTTCTCTTCCAGCCTCTAGAACACCTGGACTTGGCCCCTGCTGTAGGGACTCCCAGGCTAGGGCTGTATTTGTTGCAGGCTTACTGTGCTCACAGTATCCATGGAGGAAAGTATCTGTCTATAGCAGTGCTTAGTGCCACCTTGGGATGATATCCTGCAGTACACCGGAGGGGTGGGGTGATGGAAGCCACACAGTGGCATGTGCTGCATGCACACCTAATAGTATTACACATCCCTTGGAGACTGTGCTCCATCTTTGGTCAGCCCAACTAGGATTTAAATGTTCGAGATACCAGCCATGTCTCACAAATTCAAGGTAAATGGGCCTTCTGCCAGGTTGTTGGGGCAATCAATGCACTCTCTTTGGCCAGAACAATTTATTTTGGAATGAAAATAATCTTATGGCACATTTCAATATAATAGCAATAAGCATAATAAAGTAGTTGTGGTTTTACATGTGAAGTAACAGTATCCTCGCTAATAACCACTGGTATTTATCATAGCAAAAAATATATATTCCTCTGTAAACCTGACCTGCTCTACTATTACCCTCATATTATGAACCCAGAGGATCATTTCTACAGCACAGCCTGGTTCGTCAGAAATGACAAAGTCAATCAAAGATTTCTAACAGGCTACTCTTACATGATTCCTTTAATTTCAGATTCTTCACTTCACCTACACTGTGTGTGTGTGTGTGTGTGTGTGTGTGTGTGTGTGTGTGTGTGTGTGTTGCTTGCATTGCTGCTGGCATATGTTAAATGTGTATTTTACCATTCAGGTAACACATGCTGCACTTGTGCAGTCAGTGCCTAAATGAGGGACAAACAAAGCCAATTTTTAAAATGAAAAGATGTCTCTGAACCTATGCAGTTAATTCTGAATGTCTGAACTGAAAGGAACCTCCTATTTGAAACCTGATTGGTTCAAAATGCAGATGTTTAATTAGTTTGTAATTAGCATATTATTAATTATACAGACCAGAAAAGGTTTGAAACAAGAACCTTTTGGAACCTTCCTAGGTTCCATTTACAACTGGGTCGAAGGAACGTGACCAGTGCTTGCTCCCAAGATACCATAAAAGAGCAGTTTGTAGGGTCTGGATAAGTTGGGGAAACTGGCATTGAGTTAATGATTCTTTCACCTAATGGCTACTGGTTCTAATGCAACTCATTTCAGAAATGTATAAATCCAGATAGCTGTTTGATGGCCTATGTGAGCAAGTTGATTTTTTTCTCAGTCCATGTCCTAGGAGGCAAGTGTCCACATCACAAAATCATCACCACAGCGCACCACATGGCACCCTTGTTAGCAGTGTCACATGAGAGACAAGGGACTGAATGGGAATGTACATTGGTGAGGAAATGTACTGAAGCTTGCTCTGCGATAACATGCACTGTACCTTGCCATGTGGATAAACAGAGGCTTCAGTCTATAGTTGTGAATCTAACATCTTTCATGAATCCTGAAATTCCCTAGAAAGGCAAAATAAATAATGGATTACTGTATTGGTGGTATGTTTCCTGATCAGGCTAAACTTAGCTGCACACTGACCTAATACAGTGACCTGGCTCCTGATACAGATAGACAGGTGGACAGAGTAGTCTGCATATGTGTGTGTGCGTGCTCGCGTGCACGGCAATGTGTGTGGGGGGTTAGTTAAATTTGCAGAACAGCAACCTCAGCATTTGGTGTCTGTTAACTGAGGATGGAGCTTGGGACCTTTAGGCTGTCCATTTTGTACATGGTAGGCTTGGGGGGGGAATGAGACAGTGCTGCAGAAATGCTGCATTCATCGTGCTACTATATCCTGTACACTGGGCCTATCAGTGCAGAGCATGGTAGCAGGATTTCTTTTCACTTGCTCTAAATGGCAGCAAGTAGTTTATTGCTAAACTGTTTTTACTTGCCCCTCTTTCATTTTGAAAAGATAAGATACCACTTATATGTTTGAGGCGTAGAAGTGAGAGGATTATTCTTGGATATAAAATATCCTAAAATGATAGCACAACATCCCAGGTCCCCACCCCCCATAAAAACAGAGGTGAGCAGAGGAATCAAGGCTGGCAGTCTAAGGGAGTGACATCTTCTCTGAATAAGTGACTCTTCTCTCAATCTTCATCTGCCAGTATTGATGGCTCCAAGATCTCTCTGCAGACAATTTTAGACTCTATTAAATCTAACTCAAACAGGCTGCAGCAAAGCAGCCTCAGCTATCCGTGAGAAAATCGGGAAGATGAATTGTAGAGTGCCTGACGCAGAACCTTGTATCAGAAAAGCAGAGCAGGCGGTAGTAACGCAACATCTCACACAAATAGATCATAACAGAAATCTTGCAGTGTGGAAGCTGCCTACAGGCCATGAGAAATGGAGCCCATAATCACCCTGTCAGAAATTTCTAGACTCTGTTTACAAATATTTTCTCACACAGGCACAGTAGTGGAGGAGGTTGAGAGTAAAACTCTTAATCACCTAGAGGCAATAGCTGGGTAGACTCACCAGGTTTTCTGGACAACTGGTTACCCAAAATATTGGAAATCACAATTGACAAGATGTGCACAAAATGGGTGTGTAGAATTTTCTCCAAGTCTTCTGGCTCTCAAATCAGCAGACAGAGGACTGCCAAAGCCAGGATGTTTTGGATGGGGATTAAATCCTTCTGAAGGTGCCAGGCTCCTATACTGTAGCATATACAGAATCAGCAACCAGACAATGCAGAGTGCCATCTTATGGTGAAAGTTGAGATTGTAACATACAAAGAGCAACAATCAGTCTAATATGGTTAAGAGGAAAGTTCCCTTTAGCTGAATGATTAGAGCTGCTGCCTCTGAGACCAGTGATGCAAGATCAGTACCAAGGCTGGGACTTCATCTTACAAGCCTATTATTTAGTTTACAAAAGATGTCCTTCTATACGCTGGGGCGAGGACATTACACTGGCGACTAGGATGGGATCTCTGCCTGTACAGAACCAAAAAAAAATTAAAAAAAAGATGTGATGTAGTATATACAGAATAATTAATCAAACCATATTGAGTGCCATCTGGTGGTAACAATAGAGACAGCAACATGCAAAAAACAAGAACAGTTAAACAAGTAGCTATCAGGACATTACATAGAAACACAGAAACTGACGACAGACAAGGACAGCAAGGCCCATCTAGTCTTCCCATTTTCTCTGCCTAATGTAAAAGCTGTAGACCCTACTTGATCTCAAGCTTTAGCTCCTCATTCCTATTGCTGGGGTTCCCCTATGCCTGTACCATGCATGCTTGAATTCCCCTACTATGTTTGTTCCCGCAACCTGTTCTGGGAGTCTGTTCTATGCATCCACCACCTTTTCCGTGAAGAAATACCTCCTCATGCTACCACTTAGTCTACCCCTTTCCAACCTCATGTAATGTCCCCTCGTTCCTGGACATCTCCTTTTCTGAAAGATGCTACCCAGGTAGGTACCCTATTTATGCCTTTTAGATATTTGTAGGTTTCTATCATTCTCTCCTTCAGGGTATACATACTGGAGTCTCTCAGTCTCTCATCATATGACTTTTTGGTGCAGGCCCTGCTCCATCTTTTGCCCTTCTTTTAACTACCTCCATCCTGTCTACGTCCTTACGGAGATATGACCACTAGAACTGGCACAGTATTCCAAATGAGGCCTCACTAATGATCTATACAGTGGCATCACCACCTCATTCCTTCTGCTGTTGATACCTCTCCCTATGCACCCCTGCATCCCACTTGCTCTCCCCACAGCCTTGGCACATTGTTTGGCCACCTTTAGGTCATCAGATATGATTACCCCCAAATCCCTTTCCTGTTTGGTGACCATCAGTTTCTCCCCCTATCATGTAATTCTCCCCTGGGTTCTTGTGCCCCAAATGAATGATTTTGCAGTTATTTGCATTAAATCTCATCTGCCACACACTAGACCATTCCTCCAGTTTACCTAGGTCCCTCCTCATTTTTTCCATCTCTCCCAGCATATCCACCCTGTTGCAGATCTTAGTGTCATCCACAAAGAGGCACACCTTCCCCTCCAGCCCCTCTGCAATGTCACTTATGAAGACATTAAACAGGACTGGCCCCAGGACTGATCCCTGTGGCACCCCACTGGTCATCCTCCTTTCCTCAGATTGAGCACCATTTACAACTACCTGCTTTCTTCTATCGCTCAGCCAGTTCCTAAGCCAGTTTACCACCTTGTGACCCACTCCCAGGCTGCCCAGCTTGTTCACAAGTCTTCTATGTAGAACAGTATTGAAGGCCTTACTGAAATCCAGGTAGGCCACATCCACCGCTCCCCCCGGTCCATGGCCTTAGTCACCCAGTCAAAGAAATCAATTAGATTTGTTTGTCATGACCTTCCAGCTATGAACTATTGAGGTGAGGCTGACTGGTCTGTAGTTTCCAGCCTCCTCCTTACTCCCACTTTTGTGAAGAGGGACTACGTCTGCCCTCCTCCATTCCTCTAGAACCACTCCTGTATCGAGTGAGTCATTGAACAGGGCTGCCAGTGGTGCTGCCAGCATCTCCCATAGATTCCTTAATATTCTAGGGTGTATCCCATCTGGTCCCATTGCCTTGTCCACTTTTAGTTTTGTGAGTTATTTTAGGACTGTCTCTCTTCTGTAAATGGACTGGTGTCCTTCTCCATCTCATATTTGCTCATGTTCTTCTTCTAATTTCTTTGATGCCCCCTCTGGTAGTAACCCTCCTGCAACTACTCCTCTCCTACACCCTGCCCCACAATTCTACTTCAAGGAGATCCCAGTGCATGAAGCCAGAACCTATATTCGGAAGGCCATTCACAACGCAGGCTACAGCGGTGACTCCCTTGACCTGAAGTTGTTAGCACTTGTCCTTGAAGAAGTCCTTGAACCCCTGACAAAGGTCCTCAACCTATCACTAAGGACATCCCAGTTCCCATCTCACTGGAAAAAGGCAACCATCACACCGGTACACAAAAGTGGAGACAAATCACTGCACTCCAACTACAGACCTATCTCCATCCTCCCTCCATTGTCTAAGGCCCTGGAGCGCATTGCCTCAGACCAACTAGTCAAGTGCCTGGAAAAAATATGACATCCAGTGTCCTGAGCAACATGGTTTCCGAAAAAGGCACAGCACCACCACCACTGCGCTATGAGAATTCACTGGCTTCATCCATACCACGCTCGATCAAGGAAACTGTGTAGGGGCAGTATTCATCAACCTTACAAAAGCCTTTGATACTGTGAACCACCCACTCCTACTCAAGCAATTATCAAACATTGGGCTTTCCAATGAAGTGCTGCTCTGGTTTTCAGGCTACCTTGGGGGGAGGGTCCAACGGATTAGGATTGCCGGTGTCACCTCAGAAGAAAAGCCTGTCCTTTCAGGGGGTCCCACAGGGGTCCATCCTGGGGCCACTACTCTTCAGCCTCTTCCTCAACGACCTTCCCAGTGTCTGCCAGCAGAAATTGCTGCTCTATGCTGATGATGCAGTCATGTTCACCAACCACCAAAATGCAGAGCTCCTCGAGAAACAATTACAGCTTGAATTCATGCACATCGAGGAATGGTTCAAGTCACACAAACTGGTCATGAACTACAGCAAAACAAAGGTTATGACCTTCTACAATGCCAGGAGCAAGTACAAATCCTGTGACCTCACCATCCTAAACCAAACAGGGACCTTACTTGAACACGTTCCTGATTTTAATACCTAGGTGTCACATTGGACAGCTCAGTCTCCTACCATCAGCATATAGATTCTGTCGCCAAAGCCACTAACATCCGTATAGGCTTGCTCTACAGGCACAAACACTGCATGACTCCTGACACTCTCCGGTTGGCTATCAACGGCTCTGTCACCTCCATCATCGATTATGGGCTAGCAATTTATGGCTCTGCCTCCGCCTCTGCCCTCCGCAGAATTACAGTTGCACTCAACAAAGCATGCAGGCTGCTAACTGGGGCTGACCGACTAACACACACTTGTGACCTGTACACTCAGGCAGGATGGCTTCCTCTCATCAGCCGTATACAATATCAAACCTGCCTCTTAGCCAAAAAAGTCCTCCTCGGAGTCATGCCCCCAGGCATTGAAAAGCTCCTATTGACCACCACAGCACCCAGCAAACTAGAAGTTCACAACTAACCTTCCTTGTCCCCAGATGCCGGACTACCATGGGCCAGAGGGCCTTTGCCCACAGAGCACCACAGTGGTACAATACTCTCAACAAAGAAACTCTTACTGCTGCTGCTCTTGGCCCTTTTAAGAGACAACTCTGACTTCATCTCATTTCAACTAGTCGTTGTGACTGTCTCACCTAATCAGGAGCCCACTGCTCACTGCCCTCCACTTCAGTCTTGACAGCTACCTCTCCCCACCTTGCCCCCTTCTTCCTGCCTACCCCCTTGCCCCCTCTCCCTTTCCTCCCCCCCAGGCATTTTCTGACTTTTATCCCTTCCCTCCCTCCCCTTTAGAGCTCTTACCCTCACCCTCTACCCTCTGACAATGGCCTTCCTGCCTGCATAACCCCTTCCCTCTCACCTGCAGTGCTTATTTCTAAGATTGCCCGTGGCTGGTATGTCATGCTACCCAACATTTGGCACATTTTGAATTACTGGAATCTCCTAAGCCTCAGTCTCTTACTTCTTTTATTGTGTAACTATGTATTATTATGTTGACCTTTGTATGTATGTATACCCCCCAGTCCTTCGACGTGGAACTTTTGTAAACGAGCAGTTCCTGCTCAAAGGTATTTGTAATCCTAGATTTCAATAAAATAAAATAAAAATAAAATAAAATGTTGCCTAACTGTGGTCCCTCACCTTCTTGTTCTGTGAATACAGAACAAAAATATTTATTCAGTATTATTGCTTTTTCCAGGTCCCTTTCCACACACTCTCATTCTTCCTCTTTAAGCCTTACTATCCCAGCCCTGGTTTTTCTCCTCTCACTAATGTACCTATAAAGAGTCTTGTCTCCTTTTTTCACCTCCTGTGCTATTTTTTCCATTTTGTGCCTTGGCCCCTACTGCTTTCCCTGCCTCCTTCTGTTTACCCAGATACACTGCCTTATCCTCCTCCTGCTGTGTTTCTTTGTATTTCCTGAAAGCCATCTTTTTCACCCTTACCTTCCCGGCCACATCATTTGAGAAGCACAGTGACTTTCTCTTTCTCTTTTCCTTGTTTACTTGCCTAAAACAAAAGTTTGTCTCCTCCACTAAGGGCTCCTCTCAGATGGGCCCACTGCTCCGCTATTCCCCCCTCTTGTTCCTCCCTGCCAGGGCACGCTTGAGACATATCCCCATCTTGGTAAAGTCCGCCCTCTTGAAAACCAGGACTCTTGCCTTTTTGTGGCTTGACTCTGCCATTTTACTCATGCTGAACCACAGCGTGTGATGACCACTGGATTACAGGTAATCATCCACCCTGACTTCCTCAATTCTGTCCCCATTGGTGAGTACCAGATCCAAAATTGTATCCTCCCTGGTGGGCTCTAGCACTAGCTCCCTGAGGCCTGTCCCTTGCACAGAGTACAGGATGTCCAGGCTCCTGGCTGAGGTAGCAGCTGGGGTGCTCCAGTCCACATCTGGCAGACTGAAATCATCTACCAGCAGCATCTCCCCTTTAGCTGCCATCATGTGTGTGGATTCCACTAGAACCCAGTCCATCTCCTCCCCTGTGCTGGAGGTCGGTATATCATGTCTGTGTGAATAGCAGTGTCATTGCCTGTCTCAAAGGGAGACCCACAGTACCTCTGCCCCTTGCATTCTCTGTATCTCAGTCTTCCTAATACCCTCCCTGACATAAAGAGCCACCCCCTCCCCCCACCTATCTCTTCTAAACAGAGTATAACCTGGTACTGCTACATCCCAGTCATGGTTTCCAGTATACCATGTCTCTGCAATAGCTGCACTGTTCAGGTCAACCTCCATATCAAGGCCACCTGGTCTGGGATTGTATTCCCTAGGCTGAGGGCATTGGTATACATGGCCTTCCATGTTCCGCCAATTGTCATTTTATTATCCCCTCTGCTATCTTTTCTGTTTTTATTCACATTTATTAAGTAACATAGGTACATTAGGCAGTACACAAAGACAGTAGGGGAATTTTGTACAGCACTGCAGTTTACACAAACTAGTGAAACAATTGTCTTCTCTAAACATAGGTGCGAAAAACCCAACCCATTATTTGTTACTCAAACCATAGACTGTAAAAGAACTAAACAAACATTAAATAACCCTTCTCTTAAGAAGCATCACGCAGCAGCCACAAGGTCTATCTGGGAACAAAAATGTGAGTTTGGAGATTTATTTTATATGTCAATTCCTCCATAGATTGAAAGTCTTGAATTATGGAAAGCCAGGATTGGAATGTGGAGAGGGGAAGGGGGGGATTTCCAGCATGAGCCAGTGTCGAGTAATGGCCTTGTGTGCCATGGCTAGCAGCATATTCCATAGTTAAATCTTGTCTCACCCTACAAGTCCAGTGTGTGGTAGGCCTAGTCCCCCTGCTGTTCTTTTGCCTTCTCTGTTTGTCCTTCATGTTTTCAACCCCCTTCCACCTGTCCTCCACTGTTCCCCCCCAAGGATTTTGTTTTCTGTGGTGATATCATAACTTTTTAGTCCTCTATGTTGACTTCACTATCCTCTGGGGATGGGCAGTTTGGTTTTCCTTGCATCCTTCTGCCTCCCCCTTTGCTAGTTTAAATGCTTGCTAATGAAGCATTTAAACCATTCACTAAGGACAGCGGCCCCCTCTCTGGACAGGTGTAGGCTGTCCCCTTCTACAGGGTCACATTTCTCCAGATGGGTCCCCAGTTCTCAATGAAGCCAAAACCCTTTTCTCTGCATCAGTTCTCCAGCCAAGCATTGTAGTCCTTGGTGAGGAGGTTCCTAGCCTCCCCCTTGCCGTGGACAGGCAGCACCTATCTAGATGGATGGAGTAAAGAGGGATCCAAAATGAGACCATTAAAAGAGGTAATTAATCACACTAGACATTGAAGAAAAGAAGTAAAGCCAGTCAAGAGCAAACTAGGTAAACATTGCATGTAGTACCATGGGACCTGAGAGTTAAGCAGTGGCCATGACCTGTTCTGAATGGCCAACTGAACTACGAAAATTTAAGTTTAAAAAACAGCCCCATTGATATCTATGCAGTATGTTCCCTGCACTCTCCATATAGTGACTTCACAAATCATGCTAGCATGGGGGCGGATCAGGGGCAGTCACTGTCAGAAATGGTACCAGGAAGTGGAAGGGATCAGCGCGACTTGGCTCCATGGAGCCAAATTACGATCCCTTCCCTTCCTAAATAGGGGCTACCATAAAGTAAAATATGTGCAGCATATGACTTCTGCCCAGATAAGGGTTCATCTTCCTTTTGAGGCAGGGACCTAGATAGTTGCCCTTTAAAAGCAACATTGGCATTCACAGACTGGCTAGCATGATTGAATTGTAATCAACCATTGTTAACAATCATCAAAACAAGAGATCAAAGGGTTAAATAGCCCTGGTAATCTATGATCAACAGTAGTCAATAGGAATGCATAATAAAACAATTTCTACACAGTTCAGGTTATTTCATTTCAACAATCTTAACATTCTGTAATGAATACTGTACATATTATTCACACATACGTTTGAAATAGCTTTTATTTGCTTTCCCCTTGCTGCTGTTGTGCCTCTTTCTAAAGGAGTCTCTCTTTATTCATAACTGATAGAGCTGCCTAATTGCCATTTATACCACCATAAAACTAAACTCTTTGAAGATGTGCTGAGTTGTCATTGCCATTTTTTCATGCTCAAGTAATTACTTTCCATAAACCCTGTTGTTTGTTTATACATTGCAAAAGAATGTTAGATTGTAATTATTTATATGAGTTTACTTTAAAGTTCCAAATTCTGCATTCTGATGTGCAGATAAATTATGCAAATGTGGTTAGTTCATGAATTTATGACCATGGGCAAACTATGGACAAACACAGATGAACGATGGTTAACTGATATTGACCATGGTGTGTCCAGAACATTTAGAAAACATATTGAGAAAGGCCACAATATATTATATAGATGAAATAAATCAGAAACGTATAGGCAATGCTCTTAATTTTAAATTCGGTAACATATTAAAATGAACATGTTCAGTTTGTTAGACCAATGGAAGTAGAATGGTCTTTGCTGCTTTTCATCTCCTGCTCCCCTACTCTTATGTACACTACCCTGCCAGTTTCACTGGTTCCCTCGACATCTAACTCTAAATGCCCCAAGCTTCACTTCCTTATCTTAGCTGTACTCTTGCTGTCCTGCGGAGACATCCACCCCAACCCTGATCCGTCATTGTCTCATGTCCCGAATGCTCCATTATCTACTGTGGCCCCTTCTATTGCTCCCTCTGTCCTCCTAAAAGGTTTCAAGATCCTTCATCTAAATATACGTAGTTTGTTGCAAAACATTAAGCTTCTACAAACCATGGTGGCCACTCTAAAACCTGACATACTCATCATCACAGAAACTTGGCTCAAGAGCATGATCTCGGATCTCTCAATCTCCATTCCTGGCAACTCCCTCCTGAGGCAAGACCAAACAAGTAGAGGTGGTGGTGTCCCCATGTATGGTCTTACCTTACTCCAGTATTCTATTATTTATTCATCCACTTGCTCAGCATCCCACAAAGGAAGCACTGGCTATTCAATTAACTCTGCCCTTTACCCTCCCCATCTTTATAGCCAGCATTTACTGTCACCCAAATGTTCAGCTCTCTATTGCTCTTGACCTCATAATCTCCATTGCAGCTCGTTCTCGCTCTGATGAACTATACATCTTAGGTGACCTTAACTTAAACTGGCTATCTCGCAAGACATTCAAAATACTGTATGTAATGATCTTGGAGCCCTGAATCTCTCACAATTGATCTCAGAACCCACCCACCCTAACCATAAGACACAAAATCACTCCCTGATTGACTGGGCTCTTACCATCCACCCCCACAGAGTAATTAGCTCTGGCATCCTCCCAGATGCTTTCAGCGACCACAACCCAATATTGGTTGTCAGGAAAATCCACAGACCAAAATCTCCACATAAAACCTTGCAACTTCGTTCCTTCAAATCCTTAGACCTTGAACCTCTCCTGCATAACCTATCTCTCTCTGACTGGTCTCCCTTAGTCTCCTCCCTCTCAGTTGTTAAGGCTCTAGCCTATTTCAAAGAAATATTCCTTGCAAATTGGAACGCCTTTGCCCCTCTCAAACAAACCAGGGTTAGAGGTAACCACCTATCATGGATTACTCCAGAACTCTTAGCCTGTCTTAGGGCCAGAGATCATGTCTGGAAGTGCCACAAATCCACTCAGCTTCCTAGCAACCTCATGGACTACCATAAGCTCTGAAATGCCTGTACTAGGGCCACAAGGCTAGCCATGTCCTATTACTTCAAAAATGCTTTCCTCACTAACATAAATTCTCTTTCCAAGTTTTGGAAGGTGGTTCATGCCCTCTTTAACCCTCAGTCCCGCCCCTCCTTCCCCAGTGCTAAAGGTAAATGGCAATCCTGTAGCCAACTCCCATGTCATAGTTGCAGAATTTAACTCCTATTATACCTCCTTTGTGACCGAACTGCTGAAGTCCCTCCATAATTACCCCTTCCCTTCCTCTCTTAAATGTCACAGTTGCCTCTTTATCCTCCCCCCCAAAAATGTTCCACTTCCTATTTCCCCACACCTCCTTCTCATTCTCTTCAGTCTCCCCCACCAACACTCTAAATGCCCTCCTCACCATCAACCCCTTAAAAGGATCTTCCCCAGATGACCTTGACCATAAACTCCTCTCTCTCCCAGCCCTGGCCATTGCCTACCACCTCTCATTAATCTTAAATCTCTTCTTCTCAATCTCTGATGTCCCTACCACATGGAAGTATGCATTGGTCTTCCTTCTACCTAAAGGTGGAGACCCATCATCCCCTGGCAATTATCGCCCCATCTCTCTACTCCCTACCCTAGCCAAACTACAAGAACATTTAGTCCTCTCTCAACTCATCTCCTTTCTAACTGATACCTCCTTCTTCACCCCATTCCAATCTGGTTTCAGGAAAAAACATTCTACCACCACGTCCCTACTTCGGCTCAGTGACTCCATCTTCTCCGAGATGGACAGTGGCCAAATCACTGCAGCCATATTTGGTGACCTTGCCAAGGCTTTTGACACTGTTTCCCACTCCCTTCATCTTGGTTCCCTTTCATCTGCTGGTCTAACCCCTTTTGCCACTAACTGGTTTAAGGCTTACCTTACTGGTAGAACCCAATCAGTTAAGATCGCTGATGCCGTCTAGCCACTCCTCCTGATCTGCACTGGTGCCCCTCAGGGCTCCGTGTTTGGTCCCCTTCTATTCTCCATCTTCCTTAATGACCTGCCATCTGTCTGCTCCCCCTCCTCTGCCATACACATGTATGCTGATGATACTGTCCTGTATGCATTTGGCTCATGCCCAGCTGAGGTTACATCCAGCTTGCAGCACGACTTCAACAAGGTCCAGCTCTAGTTTGCAAACCATCAATTATTCCTCAATGCCTAGAAGACAGTCTCCATGACTTTTGGCACAAGGCAGAGACTCTCTAGGCTTCCCTTCCTGCTCACTTTCCGCACTCTTGATGGGACTTTACTTGAGGCACCTCATCCTTCAGATACCTTGGGGTTTGGTTAGACCAACTCCTCAACTTCTCTGGACACATTGATGCCATCCAGAATAAATTGTGCCTCAAACTTGGTGCCTTGTTCAGGAACTGCATTTGCATCCCTCCTGCAGCTTGGCGTAAGCTTGTCCAGAAGATGATCCTCCCCAATTTTGACTACTGCGACATAGTCTATGGTGCTGCTCCTAAGTCCTCCCTGACCAGATTGGACACTCTCTTTAACTCCTTCTTCCGCTTTGCCCTTGATGCTCCCTCTAACACCCACCACTGTGACCTCTATCTAGCCCTTCCCTTCCCCTCCCTTACAAATAGACGACTCTCACACTGCGCTAAATTCACTGCTAAACACTGGCTGGGTGAACTCCCTTCCTACCTCTCCCCCTCATTTATGACATCCCCTCCTCCTTTCCACTCCCTCATATCTACTGACAATTGCACACTACCTGGCCGCCACCGCTCCACCCTCTCCAGCCAGTCTGGGTACTCGGACTGTTTCCCTAAACTATGGAACTCTCTGCCTACCCAAATCCAATACTCCTCCTTCCTCTATTCTGTCAACACTGCCCTCTCCAACTATCTTGCACTTAACTGTTCCTGTTATGACCCACCTTAATTTCCTTCATCTTGCTCCTTACAGTTCATCCCCTTTCAGAATTTACTCAATGCCTCTATCGACACTACTGCCTCTACTGACCCTAGCCCCTCCTAGATGCTAGTTCTCATACTTTTCTCCCTTCTCCTACTCTCTCCCCCTTCATCCCTAGCCTTCACACTCCACTTGCAGGGTTCTCAGCATCCAGAAGGGGTCATATAGTGTCTAGGCTTGCCACCTTTTCTTCCCCTTCTACATATGCTTGGCCTTCCAGGCCCCTTTGCAGGGTTCCCAGCACCCTGGAGGGTTCCTTGAATCAGGCTTCATCCCCTCCCAGGTGTTATTTCTCATTCTCTCCTTCTCACTATCCCTCTATAACTACAACACCTGACCACAGGAGGGTTTACAATCACCTGAACTTCCCTGCCCCCTTGCAGGGTTCATCGCATCCTGAAGGGTTCTCTTTTTGGGTCAGGCCTTATTTCTCCTCCTAGGTGTTAATCACACTTACTCCCTCTCTGTCTCCCTCTCTAATCTCCACACCAGTCCCCTGTCCCCTTGCAGGGTTACTCGCATCCTGAAGGGATCTCTCCAGAACACAACTCTGCACTATCTGTCATCTCATCCTCTCTCTCCTTCACCCCTTATTTCATGATGGCACTTGTTCACTTATTACCATTGCACTTATTAATTGTTCTCACAAATTACATATGTATGCAACACTGTTTGTAACAACTGTCTTAATTAACTGCATGCTGTGTTGGTCTTTGTAACTTGAATGTAAAATGCCTCATCCTTATTGTACCCCTTCCCCCCACATTGTACCAGGAGACTAGCAACCTGTTGCTTAGTGTGCCTTCCTGGTCAAACATTTCAATGAATAAATAAATAAATAAAAAATGGTCATGGTCAAACATAGTTAAAAATTACCATGGTTGACCATACTCTGACCATGCCAGACTGACAGTGTTTTTTGTCCATGGTCTTCAACCACTGTTAAAGCATGGTCAGAACAAGAACAACCATTTTCAGTCATGGCTGAACATGGTACCATGGTGAAATCCTTGCTGGGGCTAATCCTTTCCAAATGAAAGAAAATGCTTATTAGGAAGACAGCTGCATTTTCTATGGTCTGAAAAAAATATGTCAATAAATTATTTTTGAACCTTTTCATAGTTGTCAATTTCCTTGTGTAACTGTCTTCTAGAAAAATTTTAAATAACCTTGATTGTAACATGTTTATGTTTTAAATATCATGTTTTGACCATATTCAGTGATTTTAACCTTGTTATGGACATGTTTGATAGCGAAGCTCTGACCATGGTCATTTCATAGTTTTTGAACATGGTCATTGAAAAGCAACTACTAGTGTTATGTGGAATGCGGAATTCTGCCAGCAAAATTAATGCAGACTGACCATCACAGGTGGAATTTCTGCCTGAATTTAACTTGTTCTTCTGCAGAATTCCACCTACTGCGATCCATGGAATAATATTCCTCGGAACTGCATTATTTTGATGGAAAAATTCTGCAACCATTTTCGCAGAAAATATTGAGATCTGCAGAACAGCATTTTTTTTCCCATGGAAAATCATTCCTCAACCATTGCCATGGAAAATATTGAGATGCACAGAATAAAATTTCATAGAAATGTTGTAGAAAAACTACGGATTCAACCTACTGTACATACATTTTAAACCTCGGTCAAATGGGTTAGAGAGAGGCCCATTTGTACCATATTATATGAATAGCATCTTTAGATTATATACTCATGCTGTTGGAAAGGAATCTAACCAGTAGTAAATTATATGCTGTAAGGATCTCTTAAACCAACTTACAGAGCTAGTGACCTGGCTTTTATTATCAGGATGATAGTGACAGGTACTTACTGCATATCTTTGAATCTTACCAAGGGATCCACAGTAGTACTGGTAAAACATCAAGGTTAGAAAATGGTAGATCTGAACCCTTAAGAGGGGCCCCCTCTACACTGCATGTATTTGTTTATGTTATCGCATCTAGAAAATTTGGTTACAGGCTCCGCTTCAGTGAGCCTCCTGCACACTCCTCCTTCATAAAGCATTTACTTGTCCCCTCCCTTAGCATGTTATGCAAGGGAGTAGAACTAACGTCTTCCTGCATTTTGCAACATCCACACTCAGGGTGGAGTTGGCAGGTGGGGGCATTTTAACTTTTTCTGGAGTACAATTTCTAATTTTCTAACCCTTGTTTTTAAATGTTACTGTTGTGGATCATTCAAGCCAACATGCACACACTTAGTACCTGCCAGCTAAATAACAAAAACTGGTACTCTAGCTTTAAATGTTGATGCACCCATGAATGACATTATTATGGCTTAATAACACCTGCCACCCTCCTCCCCAGTTTGTGGCAGCTAACTAACAGAAGGCTGATGACCTGGGACCAATGAAAAAAAAAAGAAAAGGTCAGGAGTTCTAAGTACCTGTCCTGAGTCAAACTTATGCTTGACTTGCCAAGAAAAATATACTGACATTCAAACAAACTGTTAGAGCAGCTGCCAAGAGCATGGAAGTATTCATGCTTAGAAAGACAGATACACTCAAAGGTGAACTGTGCATAATCCTAATCTTCTGTAATGATCTGTGTACATTTCCTTTCAAATGTATAGTCCAGCATGAGCTCCACACAACCTATAAGTGTGTGTATATGTGTGTGTGTGTGTGTGTATATGCGTGTGTGTGTGTGTGTGTGTGTGTGTGTGTGAGACCCCCCCACAAATGGGGGTTCCCGAAAAGTCTTCCTCGAGCTTGCCTAAATGCTCACTGCCAGGCTGGTTTCCTGTGTTTTAGCAGTTTAAATGTGATTGCCAGAGAATGACTGTATAGCCTCTGTGTACTGTCTCTTTAAGAGCTGCCTGGATTGCAGCCATAAGTAATCTGAGAGGGAGCTCTGTTGAAAGATGTAACTATTTGCTGAAAATCATTTAGAGTGATAATGATAATGTAGTTTGTCAAACCTGCCTTCTTTGCAGGAAGGACTGTTTTGTTTATCTCCACTATCTTGGTCCTGGACTGCGAATTTGACCAATCGCTTCTGGTGGGACCTAAAATGGAGCTGGACTAAAGGAGCTGTCTGGAGTTAAAATCTGTAGGAATTGCAGTTTTGAGCTTTTGGCACCTTTTTACACCTGAAGGGGGAGCCTTTGTTGTGACTGACAGTCAGATCAGCCAACCAAACCTTTTGGATTCTGGGGAAAGTCCCTGACTTGCTGGCAGTTGAGTCAGATCTAAGTTGGGAGCTGAAGAAGCAACAGCTCAATACAGTCTCTGTGGAAAGGCTTGAGTTCTGGCCTGCATGCCTGCCTGCTGTCCCTGAGAGGTAAAATAGAGTTTATTCAGACTGAATCCGAGTTGTCAGGACTATTTAAGCCACTGGACTGTGACCAGGCTTTAACCTGAAGAAGACCAAAGATTTGTTGAATGCGGTGGGCCTGTCAGGATTTCCAGTTGCTTTTGAATCCCCGGTTTGTGCAGACACTTTGTGATCATGACCGGAGAGCAGTTTGCCTGGTACAGTAGAATTTCCTTACATGTAAATGTGCTGGGTATTGAAAGTGGGTCGTGATTTGGTTCCCCACTGTGTGAACTGTGTTCTGTTTGCTGGGAGCTTTATCCATCCTAATTGGACTGAATCCGTGTTCATCTTCATTCGGCCTGGGTCATGCCATGCTGGCCCTGCCAGACTACCCCACTGCACAGAGAAAGCCACTGACGAGAGACCTGCCTGGGGATCAGCCCCCTGCTCCATGCTTGAACAGGAATGATGCCTTGGCGAATTGTGTGGGCCCTGCTTCTCCTGGCACTCCAGATTAACCACCTGCTGTCTCAGTTTTCATCCAGTCTGTGTCCAGTCTTGGGTATTGTGAGTAATCATCAAGGTAGTTCCCTGCAACAACAGCCTAATCTAAAAGTGTGTCATCTGATTGTCTTGTTGTTTTCTTTTCACAAACTGAGCCTTCCAGGTCTGGATTACAAATAGTGTATTGTGCATGTTGTTTTCTTCCATCACAGGGCCCCAACCAGCTGCAATGTTCCTTGCTAGTCCACCATTCTCCATCTGGGTACCCAGAGTGTGTGACTGTTTATGAACCCTGAAGTGCATGCATAACTGTTTGATTGATAGAGCCTTTAAGCAAATTAACCTGATTATGCCCCTCCCATGTTCAAGCCCCTTAAATAAATCAGATCTAACTATTTTTTGCATTTACCCTGGCTGTGGTTCCAGTTTGTGCAAGACTACTATACTGCTGTTATTTGCTGTGTATAACCTTGTTTTACAGGGGGTCCCCAGGGCCAGGCCAGAGGAAAGCCCTGGTGGTAAGTGCAAACAGTATGAGTACTTGTGTGGTGTATCAGGGGTATTGTGAAAGTGATCACTGTGCATTGTTCTGGCCACTAGTAAGGAAAGAGGAGGGTTACAGTGTCCCAGAGGGCTGTGCCCGGGTTAGCTTGACCACTACCAACCCTGACCTCCAGGTGGAGGCACCCGTTTCAGAACTCAGGCCCCTTAACCTGCTCCTAGCCAAGCAGGCAGGGGTAGTAGCCCTTGTGATAGCACCACCTAGGGGTTACACGTGTGTGCGCATTATGTGGGCTAATGGTAACTGAATCCATGTGCCCTGAATATCGAACAAGCTTACGCATATCCCCCAATACAATATATAGAAGCATAGATATTTTTGGCAGGTAAAGGCTTTGTGGCCATTCGGTCTGCACCAGTACCTGCCTCATATTTGGAATTGTCCCTAGTGAACAAAAATATATAGAGAATAAATGCTAGGAAAGTGTTGTAGATGAGGATATAATGCCATCAAGGGGGCTAATTAGCCAATAACCCACTAGCCCAATGGTCGAGTGGGTCTGTTGAACTAATTAGCCCCCCTGAGATGGCATTATATCTTCATATACAACATTTTCTTAGTATTTGTTTTATATAATACATAAGGATGGACACTTTGTTCAGAACAAAGGAGCCCATTGAGCGGGCTGGAAGCGCCTTTGCAGTTCAACACTGAGATTCATGTACACTACAGCAAAAGGGAGAAGAGCAGTCTAAAATACATTAGAGTGAAGAGAAATTATTAGCCAGAAGACTCTAATACATAAAGGAGAGTTTGCCAGTCTTTCACAATTGTCATTTTGATTTATTTTTTAAAGTAACTTAAGTGAAATCTGCATTTAAAATTTGTGCCAGTGTAACTCTGTGATGTCCTGAGAATATTTGCATAAGCTCTGACTCGTGAAGCCGACTGAAAGGGGTCTGAAAGGGTTTGGTGCTTTTAGAAGCTTTGGTTTTTTATTGTACTGCTCATTTGCTGAGAAATTGTTTCCTCCAAGGGGAAGTACTGGCTCTGCTTTAATAAAAAAAGGAATAGGAGCCTACCACCAGAATGGGCTTTTGTGCTTGCTGAGTAAATGAAGCCGTGCTTTTTGTGACACTGTTCTGTTCATTTTTTTGAAATTTGATAAATTATAACTTAAGGAGTATTAGTTTGGTTTAACTTGCTTCTACTGTATTTTTTTTTCTGGAGTGTTTACATAGCTTGGGGGTTTCAGAAAGTGTCAGGATTTATTACAGTACCAGACCATTAATATATCTTGCGCTAGCTCAGGATCTTGTAAGGAACATGTATAGACAAGCACTTATGGGAATTAATTTTTATAGCTTAATAGCCAGTTTCTTGTGTGTTTCTGCTTAGTCTATTCCTTTCTGACTTGATCAGTTTTTTTTTTAGGAAGCTAGTTAGGGTTATAATACCCTTCTTGGCTACCATCATATATGGGGAAATAAATGTTAGCTTTTTCAATGGGGACAGGGGCCCAACCATGTATTATATAATGATAACTGATGAGGTGCTTTATCAAACTAATTTCTGTTGATGTGAGATGCTGTAATAACTGGATCTGACATCACACCAAGTTATTATGGCATTTTCTAAGAAGTGGTAACTCAGAATCCTGAAAAACAGCTGTTAACTGACAATACAAGCTGCACTCAATGCTGTCAGATCTGAGGCTTTCACCAAGAAAGGGAAACAGCAAGTCTAAATCGGCACTGTTCTTCCTGTTAAAGCACTTTGACTGGGGGATCAGTTATAAAATATAACACTCAGGTTATCTGTGTGACTGTATGTTTATGAGATTTTTCTACATACCTGAGGTGTGTGAAGACCTCATAAACTTCTCTAGTTTTGCGCTTGAAGTTTATGCCATCATCACACACCTCGGGTGTGTAAAAAAGCCTCATTCACAGATGCTTGAGAATTATTGTACATGTAATGTATGTAAGAATCAAACATTATGCATCATATTCAGCAGATAATTTGTCATTCTTTTCAACTTGGGAGATATCCTCCTGCTCTTGCTGAGAATTAATCCTGAGTTCCTGAGTTCTGTAAATTGCAGCTGTAACAATTCAGCTACTGCACAAAGAAATTACCTCTAGCTGGGAAGTTAGAGTGCCCCATCAACTTTCAAACAGTACACTCTTAAGAACTACCAACAGAAGTCTGTCCTGCCACTTTTTCTCAGCTTGGTAGGACTGTACTGTACATTGCGCCTTTCACATCTAGACACAGTTGGTTTGTATAGATTGCTTTTTCTCATGTACAGCAGGAGGGAAGTGATACTCACATGGTGCTTTTGTGGATCCAACCACCCTCCATTGGATAGTGCTGGTATCCACCTTCAAATCTGACAGTAATCTGAACAAAACTGGATTTTGGATCTAGGGTCAGATTGTTGTGTGTCTGAGCTCTGATCCATGTATCCATGTTCAGATCCAGATATCAAAGATCAGATCCAGAGATCTGAGATCTGGATAGTTGGTTACGATGGTCAGATACCTGGATCCAATGGTAAAATCCTTTGGATCCTAGTCCAGTCCACAGGCATACTTGGATACTTGTTTATTTATTTATTTTTTGTTGACTGGGAAAGGAGGACTGGAGAATTCTGCCTATTTTCAACCTCGTCCCAGAGGAGGGGGAAGATACAGATGCAAACTGACTTACAGAACCAGATTAAGCTTAACTTGGATCCATGGAGGTTTGATCCTTGGTTGGAGACCTGTACCATCTGAAGTCATCAGAAATCCAATTAAACTGATGGCACTCTATGGCACCTGACCTGGTTTGGATACTATCCAAGCCAAATTATGGGTATGTGAGTAAATGTGTGCTTTTAAAAAAATACAAGGCAGCTGCCAACAGTATTAGCTTTTTGCATATCCCTGGCCCTAGTGGCTTGCACTGGGGTCCTTTACCCTGAATACTAATTAGGTGCAACTAGGCCAACTGGCTACAGTGAGCCTCTCATGGTCACTTCCTTTCTTAAGGCCATCAGAAGTAGAATTTGTATTCTGCCACAGAATTCATGTATTGTCACTGACAATTATTTTAATGATCTTTATTGAGTGGTGTTCCCATAATTCTTGACTTTCACCCCAGGAATCCCTCGGTATGCTTGACTAACACAATAATGCCAGCTGGGTTCAGCTACTCTAGAGGTGGAGTCTATGCTAATGATGCCAAGAATTAGCAAATCAGGTTACATAAAGAGAGTGTGCTGGCTGCAGATGCTGCTGAAAACTAGTCAGATTAATTTCTCCGCTGACTGGACAAGTTGGCCCTGGGGCTCTTTCGTCACACCTTCACATAAAGTGTTTTATTTTTTACAGTTCTAGCCATTTATTTTCTTTGAGCTGCATTTAGAATGTTTTTTGCTAACTGTTAGTGCTTTTTGTCCATTTTCTGTGGATTTTCAGTCCCCAGAAACCTCAGAAAAACCTCTGCTTTTTTCCATGTTCCTGCACTTTTTATGACTAAAAAATATTGCGCCTGAGGTAAAAATTCCACAGATTTTAAATTTTAAACTTATATTTTTCCCATGGATACCTATTTTAAAGTGGTTCCTTGATTTTTATCACTTTTCTTTATTTTACCTCAACAAGGGATTCATTTTTAGCAGCTCCACAGCTCTGGGAATCTTTTGTTTTCCCTTTTCGGAAAAAGCTTTTCTGGGACCCTGACAAATTGGCAGATCAGGAAAACCCTGTTAACAGACTGGTCCTTTTCTGTTTCAAATTTCTCAGAAGCCTTTCAGGTTGTGGACTTGGCAGACTGCCATAACTCCTTGTTTACACTTGGGCTAGTCACTGTTTTTCTGTCAGGGAGTTTATAGTTCGTGGGCTATCACTACCCCCCATACAGGGAATTTTCAAGATATTGCTTTCTTAAGAAGCTTACACTGTAGTAGTTTGGAATTTACTTGTTTGCCATCCGGCAATGGTAACTTTTGTTTGCTAGAGGCTAACATGTGTGACCACTGTATATCAGAAAAGAAAACACAACAAAGATGGGGTAGAGGTAGTTTTTGTTTATTTAAAGGGACACTGTCAACCCCCTTAGGTCTCATAGTGTCCCTAGTTTAAAAAACACATTTTATGATTGCCAACATTCTATAAAGATTGCTGATGTAACTGGTAGTTTGATTCTGTTCTTTTTTTCTTTAAAAAAGTGAAAAACAGACTGCCCAACATACTGGTGTTACCACACAAAAATAGGTTTGTTTACATTCCTTGATTAACTTCCACTGCATCTTTCTTGGGCTTGGTTACATTCCCCAACACAGTCTAGCCACTAAAGATGCAGTGGGAATTTAGGAGACCATAGCACCATGAGTGACTACACTGCTTAGAGGTGTTTCTAATGCTCAAGAAGTATTCAGTAAGAATAGTTACAGGATTTGAAATAAACAAAGTTGTTTATAAATATACATTAGCATGCATTTCAGTTCTACTAAACAAGCAGACAGACAAAACAAATAAGAACATCAATGAATTTTGGAGAAGATAAGCAATCATAAAATGTGGAGTTTTAGCTAGAAATAATAAGATGCAAAACAGGTTGACAGTGTCCTTTTAAGTCTATATAGGTAAGTCAAATAATGATAAAATGGGTACCAATCAAAAGGTTGCATATTCATTTTTGACTTTATTATAATTAGAAAAGATTCAGCTCAACGGTAACATTAGTAATGATGTCATATTGACGTATACGTGAGTACTCTGCAATGTCATTGAAACTACAGAAATTGTTGGTATCAGAATATAGAGTTATAACAATACTTGTTGTATAAGCATATGATTAAATTGGCACACTGTAACAGTAACATCTTTGCCGTTATAATTTAGTTGTCATCTTCAACCCCACTGTTTTCAACCTCAGCATCAAAGATCTCATCTGCCAGCCTGGCAGAAAGAACTTCATTGTCATCTTCCTCATCTGACTAATTCTGGGTCTCTTCCTGGAACAAAATGTCCACCAGTTATGGGCAGACTGGGTGTGCCAAGCGGTCCTTATCTGCCATCAAATTCTATGTAATTTCATGTGGTATAATGTCACCATCACACCAGTTATACTTCAGGATTCCTGTTCCATCAAGTTTCCACCCATGTGTTTCAGGACTTGGGATGTTAGGGTGTGACACATAGGCATTTTTCCAGACAAGGTCTTGGTAATTCAGTCTTAGTACATGAATTCTCAATGTTGACCTACATGGAGGCAGTAGGCTGAAATCAATGGCATCATAATTTGACAATAGCTGGCTGCTTCCTGAGTGAGTTTTTGCCTTGAAATGTCATAGTGAAGTTTGTTGATATCCGTATATGACGGCTGCCCATACAGGCAGCAGACAAATCTTTCAAGGTCAGCATGGATGGCATCTAATGCACGTTCTATGTCACCAAGTACTTGGAACATTGCCATATACTCCTTTTGTTTTCATTAGGATGTTGTAGAGTTTGATTGTCCCTTTCCTAACAAATGCATTTGTGCTGTCGCTCCCTGAAAATGCCTGTTATGCAATCAGTGCACTAAAAATCTCTGCACCATGAATCTGTATTAGAGTTTTGATGTTCAAAAGTCGATGTTTATTTGCCACTCCTGTGTTAAAGTAGATGTTCTTCTGTATTTGATTACCATAGTACAGCAGCAACAGAAATACATCTGTGTCTGGTGATCGGATGATGTTGTCAGTTGAGGATGTTGATGCCACAGCATGAAAGCAGTGAAGAAATATTCTTGTATCCACTTCTTCCTGAGATGAAGAAAGCTGTGCTACAGGTCGGCTTTTTGTTGTGATTCCATCAAGGCTTTTCAAAGAGATACAGTTTTCCTCACAGACAAAAAAATTTTGATGACCCATTAGTCTTGGCACATATGTTTCCTTTTGCCACTCATTGAGAAGAAACTTGATCAAATTTGTCTTCTTGTCATTGTTTGTGAGAAAGGATTTCCTGTCTTTTGGCACCTTTGTTGACGGATCTTTCATCAAGCAAGATTCTGATGATCCTTGTCTTCTGCATTCAGCTGACTTTATGGAATAATATTTGTAGGTATCTGATACAAAGTCCAACCTTTGTACCGTTGGTAATGCACTGAAAACCTTTTCAGCTAGCTCTCCAAATGTCTCTGGTAGACCAGTCATTGACTAGAGAAGTGCATTGCCATCATAGATGTAAACTTTGTCTTTAGCCCAATTCATTGTGCTGAGTGCTGTCTCATCTTCAAGTTTGTGAAGAAGGGTGGATTTCTCTGTCTTCACTTGTGGGCCATCTGAAGTTGCTAATGACCGTGACAGTGAACTCAATAGATACGAGAAAGCCTTCTCCATGCTAAGGTTGTTTTGTTCTGAAAGCATTAGCAGTTGTCCAAAGAGGTTTCTTTGTGCAGTCACCTGAATAATCTTCTTTTGTGAGGATCTGAGTTTCTTTGACTGCTGAAGGGAAGCAAACATCTTTAGTAACTGCTTTTTCAAGGGCAAATGAAAGGAAACTGTTTTGTCAACAAGCCTTGTCTCCACAAATTGTTGAAAGGCATCTTTTCCCCATTTTTCAGCACTGAGCAAGTCATTTTCAGCATCTCCTGGGGCTCACCATTTGATGAGAAACAGAATAGTGCCTCTTTGACTTCTATCTCAAAAGGATTGATGAAGTTTCTGAATGCACTGATCAGCTTCTGTACATCCTTCTCACTGTGAGCCATCTCTGCAGGCCTAGTATCTTTGTGAAAGGACTCCTCTGATTCTACCATTCCAGCAGTTTCAAGTGTGGCAATCACATAACTTGCTTGGGCATGTCTTGTTACACACCACTGGTAATAGGTTGGATAATTCCTGCTGAATCCAACAATACCTCCACAGGACTTGGCATGGCGATTGATTGTCTGCTCAATCGTCCGATCAACAACATTTATTGATGCTGGCACATTGGATCTACACACACTGAACCCACCATTCTGCAGCAAGACATTAGCTGCAGTATGAGCACACTCTAGGTTCAAGAGTGTCAGAAAATAGACAGATAGATAACTTGCATAGTTTGGGTGATCCAGACTAAAAAGCAGAGGGCAAAGTTGTTCAACACATGCTGGGTGCAGTTCAGAGTTGTTCTCCTTGGCAGCACACAGAAACCTAAGCACCAACCAGATTCTATCCATGTACTGAATCCAAAATTGTGCTGCCTTCCCAAGTTTGCCATGCCTCACTTTCTCTTTAAACTTGAAGTACTTTTTGCAAAGTTGGTGACAAGAGTCACTGGCAACTGCCTCACATAATGTGTCAGACCCTGGTGTTTCCACTAGCCTTTTCACTACTTCCTTGGCCTCTTCTACCAATGTTTGTACATCAGTGCTGTTTTGGAACGATTGAAAAAGAAGGCACTCAAGTGCCTCAAGGGTAAGCTTATGCACCCATATGGCACTGTTGTAGAGTTAGCCACTCAGTACTTTTTCAGTATTGCCACTGGCACACACTTCTGACTCAAGGATGATGTCAGCAAAGCTAGTACCGTGTAACAATTTCCCAAGGGCTCCTAAGTATGAGTAAATTGTGTGGAAAACACCAAGTCGCACAATGCCATCACTGAACTGGCATGCATTCTGCCACAGAATAACACATGCCTTCTCTGCAACAGCAAGATCAGAAGTAACAATCATGTACTGTTGGCCAATCTCTCTGGTAGCATGTTGTGATACCTGCAGTACATGTTGAACAGTGGAGTTCTCTGTAACAGAAGAGCTGATTTGTGCCATGTAGTCAACATTTGCTTGTCTTTGCACTGATCCTGACTGGTCCCTTGTGGAAGATACCCAGCCTGTCCACCCAGGAACAGATTGTGTTCCGTCATACATCTGGCTTCTGCAGAAAAAACACATGAAATCTGCTTTTTCCAGAATTATTTTCTATTAAAACAATCATTTCAATATTCATTGATGCAGTAATAATTTCATAGAAAATATCTTTATATATCTCCATCTACAGTCTATCTGATTTCCAAAACTGTCGGATTAAAATTGCGACTATGATTACATTACTGTTGACTTCATGAACCTCTAGATTATATTCATATAATAGAAAAATGTAAAACCTTTTTATTGATACCCAATTTGCCATTATGTTTAGTGACATACTTAGATTTACTACATGAAAAGCTATCCCTACCTTCATTGCCCTTCAGTTCCTATGAAAATTAATGATACATACAGTGACCCTATATCAAACAGAAGTTACCAATAGCAAATGGCAAACAAGTAGATTCCAAATTGCTGTGATACAAACTTTTCAAAAATCATAGTCTTGAAAAGTTCCTGGGTTGGGAGGGTTTCACTATCTAACCCATGGACTATTACTTTCACTTTGATCCCAACATTAAGTAATTAGCCTATTGGCTGGCAAATATGGCTTCTCAGTCTGCCTCTCCTGCTATAAAAAATACAGAAGAGGGGTCCACCTCTCATCATAAGAATAAAGAAAGGTTGTGCAAGGACCCCATTGAAAATAAGTCTGATAAAAATAATAATGACCAAGCCAAATAAAAAAGACATTCTTAGCAGGTTTCTGATTCAGTGCCTGCTAAAAAGAAGCAAAAAGAAAACATATCACTTCCCCTCCCGCTGAAAAGCAGAGGGAGGCACCACTGTTACAACAAGATATACCCTCTGCAGAGGAAATGGCAAAGCTTAGCATTTATATCAAGCTTTTCAAGCTGTGGGCTCTCTTATGGGGGTCCCAGCAGATCCATCTACTCCTATTCCGTCAGACCCTGGTCTTGGCCAGGGCATTTTCTATGAGGGGGATAATGATGATGAACAAGAGGGTGAATCAGAGCCTGATGAAACTCCTGATCAAGAATTTGACTCTCTTTCTCATGGCCAGGAGGATTTTTCCTCCCATTTTAACTTTGTCCAACATATGGTGTACACCTTGGGCCTTCTATTCAAGAGTCCATGGAGGAGGATGAGGAGTCAGACTTTTTGGATATGATGGGTTTCCCTCCTTCTAAAAAGCTACTTCTTCCAGTACACATGTCCCTTCGCAGGGCTACTTTCAAAGTGCTTCAGAGTTCCACCTTCATTCCAGGGGTGGATAAAAAGATAGAGAAAAAGTACCAGCTAGGTAAATTCAATGCTGAGTACCTTTACATGTATCCATAGCATATAGGAGTAGTGCAAGCTGCAGCTTGAAAAGATTAAAAAAAACTGGACATTATGGGTAAGAAATCTTCCACCACAGCCTCCTTACTTCTTCGCCTCTGTACTTACATGGCATACTCAGCTCAATACCAAAAGGCTCTTTGGACCACTGTCCTAGCAATCAGCCAGCAAGACCCACATAAAGTGTCTCAAAACTTAAGAGAAACTGTGAAAATAGCCACAAAGTATCAGTTCCATATGTCTGTGGATGCCAATGACACAGCATCTAGAGCAATGGCTCAGGATATCTCCCTCAGATGATTTGCCTGGCTGAGAACTACCAACCTCTCCCAAGACAACCAAACTAAAGCTACAGATTTCCCCTGTGACAATAATTCTCTGTTTGGAGATAAAGCAGAGGCATATATGGAAAAGGTGGAGGAGTACAAATCCACCTATCAGAGTAATGCAGCTAAAGAAAAATCCTCTACCTCATACAGGCCCCAAAGCAGGGGAGGTAAGGTAGGGGTTACTTTCCCAGGGCCTTCTACCCTATGCCAATGCCCATTCTCTTAAATTACTCTCATATGAGAGGATTCTTATGGGGAAGAGGTAGAAGGGCTCCGAAATGTGCTGATCCTACCCCTTCTACAAAATCCCAGACTAGACAAAATCCCTGACTGGAAGGCCCGGGTTGCCTCCCCTCTCCCAGTATGAAGAAGGCTAGCCCACTGCCTCCAACAATGGCACCTCATCACCATAGACAAGTAGGTGTCGGATGTAGTGGATCAAGGACTTACCCTGCAGTTCAAAACATTTCCCTCTCAGCAGGGTTGGATGACCTTAAAACCCTTAACTCCCACAGAAAAATTTCTGCTGGAGTTAGAGGTAAAGTTTCTTCTGTCTGCAAATGCAGTGGAAAGAGTGCCTCTCTCCAAATGGGGAAAAGGCCTCTAATCCAGGTACTTTCTCACCCAAAAGAAAAATGGGGGCTGGCGACCCATTCTAGATCTCAAATATCTGAACACCCATTCAACCTGAAATTCAAGATGGTCAGCCTGTCAGTAGTGATTCCCTCCTTGCAACATGGAGACTAGCTAGCTTTCCTAGACTTCGGGATGCCTACTTTCATATTCCAATCAGGCCTTCCCACAGAAAATATCTCAGATTCAGACTGCTCTCGGGCCATTACCAGTTTGCAGCTCTGCCATTTGGCCTTTCTTCAGCCCCCAGAGTTTTCACAAAGTGCCTGGCAGCGGTGGCAGCCCATCTCAGAAGACAGGATGTGTCTGTCTTTTCTTACCTTGATGACTGGCTGATAGTGGACAAGTCTCCTCAAAAGGTCAGAGACGCTCTCAGTCTCACACAGCACACCCTAGAGTCCTTGGGCTTTCTGATCAATGCAGAAAAGTCCCATCTTGAGCCAGTCCAGCTACTGGAATTCATTGGAGCAGAGCTAGGCACCCAGAAGGGAAAGGCCCTACTCCCACTAGATAGGGTGCACAACTGTCAAACCTTGGTAACCTCCTTTGTTTTGGGACAGCCAAGACCAGCCAGACACTCTCAGGCTCCTGGGCCACATGGCCTCTACTACAGCTAGGAGACAGAATTCAGATGAGAGACATTCAGTACCACCTGAGGATTCACTTGTCCCAGAAAAGAGAATTGTCAAAGCTCATTCTAGTCACAAGGACCCTTCTGTAAGCCTTGGACTAGTGGAAGAACAAGGAGAATCTCAAGGAGGTAATTCTCTTCCAGCAAAGGGAACCCTCCAGAGTGCTCATCATGGATGCTTCCCTTTTAGGATGGGGTGCACATCTGGCAGACCAGTCGATAAGCGGAGTGTGGTCCCCCAAGGAGTCCAGGTGCCACATACATTTCCTCAAACTCAGAGCTGTATACCTGGCTATCAAAGCCTTTGCCCCCCAGCTAAAAGGAGAGTCTGTCCAAATCAGCACAGACAACACTACTTCTATGTTTTATATCAACAAGCAGGGAGGCATGAGATCCACAAACCTCTGCACAGAGGCCATGAGAATTTTTCTCTCTCTTACTCCTAGGACATACAGGTCTCTGCCATTCATCTCCTAGGCAAGGATAATGTGTTGGCAGACACCCTGAGCCACATCTGTTAGGGCCACCATAAGTGGACCCTAAGCAGTCAAGTACTGGCTACAGTCTTCAAGAAGTGAGGCACTCCAGAGACAGATATCTTTGCTTCCAACCTCAGTCACCAGATTCCACTGTACTGTTATAGGCATCCATCTCTAGGTACAGTGCCAGTGGATGCTTTGGTTCTAGATTGGATGGGAAGGTTCCTGTATACCTCCCCACCATTTCCCTTAATCCTTATGGTCCTGCTAAAACTCAATAGTCAGCCAGCAACCATGATTCTGGTGGCTGCAGACTGAGCAAGGCTGCCCTGGTACTCCCTGCTCCTTGCCCTGTCAGTCAAATGGCCTATTCACCTGTCCTAGACCCACACTCTCCTGACCCTGCCTCAGGTGAGGATAGTACATCCCAGCATACAGTCTCTTCACTTCAAAGCTTGGTACTTGAGGAGCTAGAGTTCCCAGACTCTCAGTATTCAGAATAGGTCGTAAGAATCCTTTGGCTGGCCAAGAAGCCAAGCACTAAAAGGACTTATACTTCCAAGCAGAAGAGATTCTCTTTTTGATGCAGAGACCGGCAAACTGACCCACTACAAACTAGCCTGTCTTCTTTGCTAGATAATTGGTGCATTTGCAAGCATCAGGCCTTAGAGCCTCATCTCTGAAGGTTCACCTGACAGCCATTTTGGCCTACATTTCTGCTGGTAAGGAGAAATCTATAATTTCTCACTCCATTTTCAAGAAATTATTTAAAGGCCAGCTGCACCTTCAACCCCCATTTAGGGAACCTGTCCCTCCCTGGGACTTAAACCTGAGCATAGCCAAACTCATGGAACCTCTTGTTTAGCCTATGGCTACTGCAGATTTAAAATATGTCACCTGGAAAACTGTTTTCCTAGTGGCCATCACTTCAGCCAGAAGGATTTCAGAGCTGCAAGCTCTTTGCACTGAGCCAAACTACATCATCTCCCACAAAGATAAAGTAGTCCTCAGGACAAATAGGAAGTCCCTCTTCAAGGTGGTGTTTGAATTTCACATGAATCAATCCATAACGCTCCTTGTCTTTTTCATAGACAAATCCACTCCTGGTGAGCACAGGCTCCACAGTTTGGATGTCAAAAAGGCACTGACCTACCACCTGGAGCACACCAAGCAGTTCACAGCTTCCTGTACTCAGCTCTTCCTTACCTATGGCAAGGTAGGCAAGGGCAGGCCAGCCTCCAAGAGAACCATTTCTCAGTGGATAGTCTTTTGCATTCAATTTTGTTACAGTAAGGCTAGCAATCAGTCACCTCAAGGCCTCATGGCCTACTCCACTAGGGTACTGTGGCCTCAGTGGTAGCTGCAAGGGACATTTCCTTGCTCAATATCTGCAAAGCAGCTCCCTGGAAGACTGCACACACCTTCACAAGCACTACTGCTTGGATGTACTGTCCAGATCAGATGCCAGATTTGACACTGCAGTCCTGCAGAACCTGCTCCCAAAGTAGGTTCTGTTCCCTCCTCCTAGCTACACTGCTTTGTAATCTGCATTAATCAAGCATACTAAGGGATTCCTGGGGTGAGAAGAAAAAATTACTTACCATGGTAATATTGTTTCTTCCAGGAGATCCCTCAGTATGCTTGACCTCCCACCCAGCCTCCCCTCATATAACCTGGCTGAGATTAGTTCTGTAGTCCATGCCTTGGGCCAGATTTCTTACTGTTGGCTCCACTTTTTTACCATGTTGTACATAGTTCGCCTGTTGGTGAGTTCTTTTTCTTGTTTTTTTTTTCTTAATTTTTTTCTTACTTCTAGGTTAGGTTAGGGGTTTGGGGCCTTTTACCGCTTTAGCTTTGAAATGAATCTGACTAGCTTTCTGCAGCATCTGCAGGCAGTACTCTCTTTCTGTAACGTGACTGGCTAATTCTTGGCATCATTAGCATAGACTCCACCTCCGGGGCAGCTGAACCAGGCTAACATCACTACATTAGTCAAACATACTGAGGAATCCCCCGGAAGAAATGATATTACTATGGTAATTACTTTTTTCTCTCCTTCCTCTCTTTGTGCATTCTAAAGTCCTTCCTTTTCTGCCAGCATCTAATGCCGCTTATGGCATGGTGAGGCCTCTTTACCAAGTACAGGAAAACTGATGTTATGATGTGCTGTTATAAGGGAATAATGCTCACCTCAGGAGGATGTTAGGCACAAGGCATAACCAAGTGTTGTAGTCACCCAAGAAGTGCATTATTCCCTTTTAACCACACTCCCTGGAGTGCGTTATTCCATATATAAAATGGGCTTTAATTTTTTTTTTTAAATATGTAGTTTAGGTGAGGTGTGCAATTGTCAGAAAATAATCAACTGTTGTGACACAATTCATTCAATGAGGTTATAGGATTTTCATGGCCCATTTTATAGTCACTAAATAGTAATTTACCACAGAAGAGAATCAACACTACCAGAAATGAGACTGACCTGATAGCTTAGGGAACTGCTTGTTATACAAGCAATCAGTGTTAATGTCCAAAGACCAGGTAAACTGTCATGGGTTGGACATGAAAAAAGTAGTATCCTATCAGATGCTCTCCTCTTCAGGTGGGAGGAAGGCTTTTGCCCTATGCCACCTGCTGGTGACCAAAGAGCTGCATGGCAGTCAGGCACTGGCTTCACTAACAATGGGAGGAGCTGACCTATACCAAATTTCATGCTTGGTGCTGATGTCTTTGGACTTTCCCTATCAGCTCTGCTGGGGTGGAGAAAAGGGGCAGTAACTCGGTAGGTGAAAACACACACACACAAACACAGGGCTTCACTGACCTTTGCAGCCCAACCTCTTCCTTCCATCACCATAGTCCTCAAGCAAGCATAGGACAAGATAATCAACTCCAGCTAGAAGAAGCAAGCCCCAAGAAGCTTAGAGAAGGCTAGATGTACTTTCTAGGGATGAACTGTGAGTCAGTTAACAACAGAAGGCAGGTGTAGTGACTGACTGAAAAGAGTACTGGACCACTACATGTAGAAGGTGGCAAAAATACTGCCACAGAAGGGAACCCTTTTCCGCTGCCCATGTTTAGGGGCCCTGCCTCAGAACTTAAGTCTGAAGTGTTGCAGAGAACTTGAGGTCCTGCTTACACTGCAAATCATGGAGGCTGGAATATTAAGAGGGAATCTGGGTTTCAAATTAACCCTGGCCCACTAGTCAATGTTTTAAGATTTTGTTCTAATAGCCCTGCTACTAGTGGAAGATCTGCCTTCTCCTATCACTTCCCTAACAACTGGAATTCTCTACCTTTAGATATTCACTCATCCCCATCCTCCATCTTGTTATCCCACCTCCTTTGTCATTACACATCCCCCACCTGCAACTGCAGCTGAATAATGCTGTACCCTTCCTCTCCTGACTTGCTAATCCCCCCTTTTTTCCTCTCCTTCTTTGTACTCCTTCTGTCCTCTTCTATTTTACTTCCCCATCCCTTTTCACTTTCTTATCTACCTTCCCCCATTAATCATGTCTTTTATACCATCATTTAGACTCCTCCAGTTCTATCCTCAATTACCTACCCACTATGCAACACTTATACCCCTCTAATTTATCCCTAACTACCCTCCTGCCACGCCCTTTGCAAGGTACATGCATCTCAAAAGGAAGGAAAAGGAGGGTTGGCTTATGTCAGTGTCAGTGGCTCAGCAGGTAGCACACTTGCCTCTGAGGCCAGGAAATCAGAAGGCTGTGGGTTCTGTCACCATACCAGGCACTTGGGTTAATATCCCAATAATGACACTGTAGTGCAGCATGAGGGGGCTGCTGCACTTCTGAGGTGTCGTCTTTCAGATGAGATGTTAAACCGAGGTCCCATCTGCCTGTTCTGGTGGTAGTTTAGGTGGATGTTAAAGATCCCATGGCATTTCTCGAAAAGAGTAGGGGAAGTTTTATTGTAATACCATCAAAATCATACGAGATACAAACAATGTTAAATCACATTGAAAAGAAAAGAAAACACTTCAGAAAGATAAGGAAGAATTAAACAAATCAAAAAAATGATTAAGCAAACAAAAATTACTGTCATACATGTAAAAAATACAATAAATACTTAAGAAAAAATAATGATACTCAACCCTTTGGAATTATTAACATGCATAATCTTATAGAAGTCCTATCTGCTCAAGAGTCTGTCCGACAGCAGTAATCTTATCATATTCTGCCATATCCATTTAAACTTTATAAAGGAAGAAAATCCCCTTCCACCATTTAAAAACTTTCTAAGAAGAGAAAAAAGCCACATCCTTAAGGAAGACTTTTACCATGGCTTGCTGTATCAAGTTTTTTACTGTTTCATATGACATATTTCTTTGATTCAACACCCACTGGCATCTAGCTTGCCATAAAAAAACCTTATACAACGTAAAAAAATCATCATAGTTTCATGATGAAACTGCTACCCCACCTTGTAGTATTGACCTAATATCAGAAACTCATAAGTCAAGTTTGTTAACCACCTCATATTCCATGTATTTGCCAAAAAAAAGCCATAACTGTGATGAATAAGAACAAAATAAAAGATAATGTTCCATTGCCTCCTCCTGATTAACGCAGTGTGGATAAGGGCAATTATGTTCCTCAACTATTTTATGCTTGGCATTCCCCTGATATTAATCCTCCCATAAACCAAAATCCAAAGGTGTTCCCACATATGAGACAGGATCCTGGGGTTTGTCAACTGAGTGAGAACAAATTTTGTATTGTCAGGGGAACAGTGCTTGAAGTTAGGTTCTACAGGAAAGCACTGTTCCATAACTACCTGATACAATTTCTGTCCATTACTGGTTGCCAGTTGTTGCTTTGACAAGCCCCATTTATAAATTTTTGAAACAACCGGCTTAAAATATTCGGGAGCCTGCAGATACCTAACTAATTTTGGAGAAACCGCTCTCCAGACCTGGAAATATCTGGCGAGATTCAACAACAGCCACTGTTTGTGGAGGGAGTCCAAAGGGCCTAACCCACATCTAACTGTCTGGGAAAGGAATAGTGTGTGGGAAAAGAATTGATGGATCCATCATGCCCAATCCTCCCTTTGATCTTGGTAGACAGGTATAACACCATATGATAGGGTTCAACCTGTTCCCCCACAACATTTGAAAAAACGGATTATAAAGTTTTGTTTCTAGATGTACTGGCAGGGGATAAATCTTAGCAACATATAACAGACATGGAATAATGAATTATGTTATTACCAGAATTCCTTTTATTTTTGACATATGCCATTTTTTCCATCTGTTGACCTTAACCTCTACTTTCTGCAAGGAGATTTCCCAGTTTTGGTTAGCCATATTCTGGGGCCCAAATATGATTCCCAAGATTTTCAAAGGTTTTATGGAAATTCTGATTCCTGCTATCGGAATTGGGTCAGGGTATCCCACGCCCACAAATAGCCCTCTGCACTTATCCAGATTTAATTTATAATTTGAAATAGAAGCATAGTCAGACATTACCTGTAAGAAAGAGGGAAACTGAGCTTGATGTGAAAAAAACAGGCAGATGTCTTCGGCATAGGCCTGAAGATAAAGATGATCCTGTATACCCATCCCTGCTATCCCTGTCCATTGAGGGTGCTCGGACAGTATCCTAAGAAAGGGGTCCAAAGAAAATACATATAGAAGAGGTTTGAGAGGACACCCTTGCTGAACACCAACCCGTGTTTGGAAACCAGCTGTAACTTTCCTTTAATGATGGGATATACTAAAGTAGATGTATATAATAACTTTAAATGTTGTATTAAAATGGAAGGCAATCCATAATATTTCAATGCAGTGAATAGGAATGGGTGGAAAACCCGATTGAATGCTTTGTCCTGATCAACTGAATAATACAATCATGTTTACCAGAATGAGATAAAAAGTCTATGACATCCTGAAGTACCATCAGGGTGTGCTGGATCTTCCGTGAGGGAAGCCCACAGAACTGTAAAGGGGGAATAACAAGTTAGCAAAGTGTTTCAACCGATTATTCAAAATGTGTGATAAGATTTTATAATCTGTATTTAAAATGATAATCGGTCTCCAGTTGGAAAGTACATGCCTCTCTCCAGACTTAAATAAATAGATAATTATCCCTCCCAAAAATGAGAGAAGAATAGAATTGGAAATAAAGAAAATGGCCATACACCATTTCCAGACATTCCGACAGTTCTGTGGCAAAAGTTTTGTAAAATTCTATGGGCAATTTATCCAGTCCCGAAGATTTCTACGACTGAATGACTAGCTTGTTCAATATCCGATCTCCCTATATGACAGTGTGAATCTTGTGCTATATTGGACAAAGAAGGAATCATGATTTTATTCAGGAAGGTGTCAATTTCTGTTTCCGAAGGGAAAACCTGAGGAGCAAGGGCATTGGCATGGTCTCAGATTATTTCATGGATGCCCTCTTCCGAGAAATGAGCTGTCCCAACAGGATCTATTAAATAATCCATTTCCAGCTTATCTTTAAGTGTTTTACACGCCATGAAAGGGTCGCCTAAAAGAGTCTTTCAGATTTCATTTTGAAACATAACTTTCATAGTGCACGCACGATCATATTGATAAGACTTCATCTGTCCTTGTATATTGCTAATTTGTGCAGAATAATCAAATCTGGTGGTATTCGACCAATAAAACAGATTTTGGAGTTGCTGCCTTACAGACATCTGTTTTAGAAATTTTTCATTCTCCCTCTTTTTCCCAAAAGATATCAACCAGGTTTTAAAATCTGCTTTAGTGTCCATCCACCAGACTCCAATATCGGAGTATAAAAAAAAATACTGAACATCTAGCCTTTATTAGATCTGAAAAACCCTGCTTAACTCAGAGGTCTGCTAAGACTGATATATTCAATTTCCATCTAGATGCCTTCTGATCAATAGCTGGGGTATCCCGAAATGTCGCTGTCAAGGCCACATGATCTGAAAATTCTACTGGGGTAGTGTGAAAAGATACTGATGGAAGGTTTTTTGAGATAAATATATGGTCTATGGTGGTGGTAAATGTTCCCCTTTATAGGTAAACCAAGGGCCTGTCTTTTGAAAGGTACTGCAGTCCAATAACTCTGCAGATTTAACTACATCCAATAGTGCACTTGAGTCACAGTATACTTTCCTGTGTGGGTCCAGAGTAGTCCCCTTAGGCTTAACATCACAATTAAAATCACTACAGGAAAAAATTGTGTAGGTTACCAAAAAGGGTCTAAATGAATTAAGTAATGCGACCCTGCCGGCCTTAGTTTGTGGTCCATATACATTAATCAGATGGCAGTCCATTGATTTCCAGTGCCCATCCAATGTCAAAACCCTCCCGAGAGTAAGATCGATCAGTTTCGTCAATGAAAAACGGTAGTAATTAAACAATATTCCCACCCCATCCACACAGGCTTGACCAAAAGACCAGTAGGAGAGTCCTCATGGCCAATCTCCTTGAAAAAATCTAACTTGTTCACTAGATATTATCCAAGTTTCTTAGAGAAAACAGATGTCAATACCTACTTCATGGACATAACTAAATACAACCTGACATTTCACAGCATTCAATATACTGTGGACGTTTAGTGAACCAACTGTTAAGAAGGTCAAGAGTCATTGGTGAAACAAAGGTCATGGAGAGAACTATTTTTTTCTTTTCTTTTTCTTTTTCCCTCTATATCCCACTAAGTCCGGTTCTGGACCTCCTGGTCCATAGCCTGAGACTGTGAATCAGATTCATCATGCTCCATTCTGAGTCACCCCAAGAAGGAGCCAATGCTGCATATGAATTTGATCTTACCAGGTCTTCCACAGGGTGAGAGGATGAAGGTTTCACATTCCTAGAGGAAAATCTTCTCAGTTTTGGAGAGGGAGGGGGAGGAGGTTTCACAAGTGGTTGGGCTGGATCTGAATAGCATACCGGTGTCAGTATACCCTCCAGAGGAAAAGATGCAGATGTTTGTACTTGTACAGGAAAAAAGTCCTGGCCATCTTGGACTACAATAACCTCCTTTCCTGGATGAGGGGGGGTTATAAGGAGGGGAGGCATAGGTGGAGGAGGGGTATTCTGCTGCAGGACTGTTTCTTGTGCCTGCTGTATGAGCAACTCTGGGTTCACACAAGTGGCTGCATTTTTTGCTGCCCAAGGGCAGTCCTTAACAGCATGCCTGAAGTCCTCACAAAGGTCTCATTTGGTAAGGGAAACACACTGAAAGGAACCATGACCTACATCACTGTAGTTCCCACACCAGGGTTTGTCACAAGTATTGGAGATGTGGGTCCAAAAGCCATGCTTATAGCAGGCCCTCAGTTGGCCTGCATAGAAGCAGACTCCCCAATCCCGGATCAGCATAAAAGAATTCTGTGTGTGGGTTATGCCAGCATCAGTATTCCACAATTTAACCTTGTACTTCCACCCCCCCATCCAAAATATTTCTGCATCAAGAATAGCTTCTGGATCCCCCATTAAATCATATTTCTGAGACAGCCAGTATGTTATATCGGCCACATGAACCCCCTCATTTATAAACATCACAGTGACATATTTAACCAATGTTTTTTTTAAAGGAATGACTACAAAGGGAGTCCACATGGGGGAGAACTTAACTTGAGTATAACATTCCCAAAATAAGTCAAGATGGTAAGCTGTGCAAAAGCTTACATCGAAATTATCCTCCCCTGATATGTTAATAAGTGCAGATACTTCTCATGGGGAAAACCAGAGAGAATTCTTCAAAACACATTTTCCCACATAATGTCTGTCCAGCCGCTCTTCCATGCCTCCTTTATACCGAATCCGAACGGCGTTCCATTGTGGGGCCGCTTCCTTTTTAGTGTTAGAGAAGAGTTCTGAGAGTAAGGGCTTTTGTGGCCCAGTCTGGTCTTGGGGTGGATCCGTACTCTGTATTCGTACCTTGTCAATCCCTTCAGGTAACTGTAGGTTGGTGGGTTCGTCTCCCCCACTTTGATCCGAATGTTTGTCAGATGCAGTCTTAACCCCAGCATCTGGTTGTCTAATAGGTTCAAAATGAAGTAAGGCCAAACCAGGATTGAGATTAGATGACCCAGTGGGTGTTTATGGGCACCAGGCTGGCGTATGTAAGCTAAAGTTAAGTTTTGGATCCCATTCTGGATCCGGAAGCCAGGAACCACTAGGGGTTTGCTTCCAGTCTACTTCACAGAGATACTTTTTTGGGGACCAAGAATCACAGGGTGAAAGTGAGGATGCTTTGAGGAGAAAAAGCTTCCTTAATGGCCGCTGAAGTAGTCAACCCCCCTGGAGGTGTAGTCACAGTAGGGCATTAGTCAAAGCAGGAGCTCCCAAGGGAACCTCTATACTGATATGTCGTTATGCCAGAGCCACGTCCTTGCGTTTCCCTTTATTATCCTCCCTGGGTCCTGGTTTAATATATTTACCCATTGCTGTAAATGAAAAATGAGTTGCAGTAGCCTGAGTGTCAGGATTAGCAGTCTGATAAACCACTTTGTCTTTCGAAGAAGACCCGGCTGAAGCATCTGTATCTACTTAGGGATCTGCTGGGTGACAAACACTGATATTTTAGATAGAGGCTTTGACAAGACTGTCAGGGAATTCATTTCAAGCACTGGTTTCTCCTGGCTCGGATATTCACCTGCCCCAGGTATTTGAGAAACACTAGAACCGGAATCCATACTGTAAAGTTTATCAATAATTAGCGAGGGGTTCGGCTGTAGGCATGCTCTAGAACTCGCGCTTGAACTGCCAGCCAAAACACCAGTCCCTTCGCTATTGTGAGAAACATTTTGAGAAACATTTGGGAATGGTGACTCACCCGGCCCTGCCTGGGCCTTTAAAGTTGCCATTTCATCCTCTGGTTTGACAAGTAATTCAGCCTCTGTGACATCCGTTGGCTCCCTCTGTAGATCTGCAAGTTTAGCATGTAAACGATCTTATTCCTGTAGATGTTGAACTTCTTCTTCTTGTGACAGGAACAGCAAAATTCGCTCCAACTCCCCGGTAGAAATATTAGGCCCAGACGGCTTGCCGACATGAAGCTCTGGTGAGCCACTTAAATCCTCCGTTGAAACGAATATTTCAGGGGTTTCTCCCACATCCTCTAATTGAAGCGCAGTCTCCAAAATATCGAGAGCCACAGGAGAATCTGCGGTATGGGAGGAGGCAAGGTCCCCTACGTCTCCAACATCCATCATCTCGGTAGCCAATTCAGAACTGGCTATTGCAAAGGCCAGAGGTTCTCCCTACAGGACAGTAGGGGAATTTCCCCGGTGCCCTGGCCAAATTTCCCCCCTTCACCCCTTCACTAAAAATACCACCAACATCTTAATCTGGTTCAAGGTCAGTTGGCATTCATCTGTATCCCCCTCTGTCTGTCATGTCTGAAAATAGGCAGAGTTTGTCTAATGCAATTAACTGGTCAACAAAAACTAAATAAATAAATTGAGCTGCTCAACTCCTTTCCATCTGTGCCCATTTTTTGACTAGCCTGAGGGTTTACACATTAGCTCATGTATGGTATGTAAATAAAATAACTAATTTATGTCTACTCATGTATATAGTTTAGTCCTACCTATGCAAATCCTCAATGTATTTTATGCAAAGCTTTATTGTTATGTAACTGCTGTGTCGTATTTTTCTGTACACACTAGTTGTTTTGTACATTTTTCCATTATGTATCAATTTCTTCTATGCTGAACTTAATTGTGTTATCCCCTTTCCCTTTCCCCCAGAATGCACCTGGAAATGAGCTATTGCAGCTCAGTGTGCCTTTCTGGTGAAACTTTTCAAATAAATACATCTGGGAAGATAATATTTTAATAAGTATATAAGTTGGGCCAATGAAAAAGTCTATGGTGCTAATGAATTTTTCAGTCACAACATGGCCAGCTCATTCCAGAATGCGGGTCAGACCCACATTCGTGAATGAGCACAGGACATTGAGGACCATGCATACGTACACACATCATCCAGTAGAAAATCAGAGGCAGATGGAAAACATAGAAACATAAATTTTGTGGGCAGAAAAGGACCACTAGGCGCATCCAGTCTGCCCTTGTCCCTGCCTATTCCATCACCACTGACCTTAGTTGGTCATAGGTGTCACTCCCTCCCCCATTCCTCTTCATTATATGCTCCTGTGCCTATCCCACACATGCTTGAAGCTTCCCACAGTCTTTACCCTCACTAGCTCCTCTGGCAGTCTGTTCCAGTCTTCCACCACCCTTTCTGTGAAGAAGTATTTCTGCACATCTCTCCTAAGCTTACCATTCTCAGCTTCACTGCATGCCCCCTTATTCTAGTGCCTTCCTTTCTCTGAAATAGGCATTCAACTTGCACCTTGTTCACTTCTGTGAGGTACTGATAGGTTTCAGTCATGTCCCCTCTCGCTCTCTTCTCTTCTCTTCTAAGGAGTATATGTTGAGTTCCTGCATCCTTTCCTTGTATGGCTTTTCATGCAACCCTGTCATCATTTTGGTTGCCCTCCTCTTTACTGCTTATACCCTTTCAGTGTCCTTGCAGAAATGCATCCCTCAGAACAGGACACAGTACTCCAGGTGGAATCACACCAGTCAGTGATACAGTGGCAGTACCACCTTCCTCCTCCTGCTAGATGTTCCTCTCCCAGTGCACCCCAGCATCCTGCTAGTCTTTCCCACTGCTTTATCACACTGCCCAGCTACCTTCAGGTCATCACATATGATGACTGCTCAGTCTCTTTCTTGCTTGGTGACTGTCAGCTCCACTCCCCTCATCTTATACACAGCCCCTAGGTACCATAGCTCTAAGTGCATAACCTTTCACTTTATGGCATTGAAACCCAACTGCCATCCCATAGTCCATTCCTCTAACTTCCTCAAATCCCTTTGCATTCTCTCCACCTTCCTGTTTACCCTATTGCAGATTTTTGTATCATTCACAAAGAGACTCACCTTACCCTCAAGTTCCTCTGCAGTGTTGCTTATGAAGACATTGAAGAGGACCAGTCCCAGCACCGAACCCAGTGGAATCCCACTAATCACTCTCCTATCATCTGAGTGGCTACTATTTACCACCATCTTTTGCAGTCTATTCCTTAACCAGTTTGATACCCGCCTTGTCACTTTCTCCCCCACCCCAGGCTGCTTAGTTTCTTTACTAGCCTCCTGTATAGTATAATGTAGAAAGCCTTATTGAAGTCCAGATATGCCATGTCCACTGCTCTCCCTCGATACACCTCACTCGTAGCCCAGTCAAAGAAATCTATGAGATTAGTTTGGCATGACCTCCCCCTATGAAACCATGTTGCCAGTGGTCCTGCTGTCCTTTTGCCTCCAGGTGCTCCATAAGCCTCTCCTTCAGTAGTGTCTTCATTAACTTCCCCAGCACTGATGTGAGTCTGACTGGTCTGTAGTTGCTAGCATCCCCGCTACTGCTGCTTTTGTGCAGAGGGACCACATCAGCCCTCCTGCAGTCCTCTGGAACTTCCCCCATCTCCAGTGAGGTGCTGTGGCTAGCACAATGCTCAGTTCCTTTAGATCCTTTGGATGAAACCCATCGAGTCACATCACCTTATTGTTCTGTAAGGCTTCCAGTCACATCTGGACCCTCTCCATCGAGAATGGACTTGTATGCACTCCCCCACTCCCTGTTGCTTACTGCAGCATGCTGGTCCATCCGTCCCCCCACTACCCCCCCCCATCCACTGTAAGGACGAAGCAGAAGTAATCATTTAGTATTTCTGCTTTCTCATGATCTTCCTCTGCACAGTGCCCCCCCTGCCATCCTAATTCTTCTCACTATCCCTCCTCTTGTCTTCCTCTTTCCCCCACATACCTGAAGAAGATTTTGTCCCCTTTTTGATCTCCTTACCTATCATCTCTTCTGTTAGTGCTTTAGCTGCCATCACACTCACTCACTCACTCCTTCCTTCCTTCCTTCTTTTGTTTTGCTAGATATACCTCCCACCGTCATCCTTCTGGGTCTACTTGTACTTTCTAAATGCTTCTTTCTTCTTCACTGCTTTGGTCACCTCCTTAAAGAACCATAGTAGCCTCTTCCTCCTCTTTCCCTTGCTCATTTCCTTCAAACAGCATGCTGTTGCCTGGGCTGTACCCACCTTAATTTTTCTCCATTGAGCCTCCACTCCCCCAGTCCATTCTGCTCCTGCACCCACAGCAGGCTGTCACACAACTAACACAACTGCCACCCACCTATATAGGTCCTAGGTAAGTAGTGGATAACCTGTAAGCTGGTGAAAAGGTCAGTGACTAAATGATACCTCATGTCTCAAAGATTGGTGCTGATGAAGGAGCTACCAACTGGGACATGTTGGAATTAATATACACTAATATGTGTGCAAAGGCCAAGAGCAAGAAAGCCAGGATAAAAAAAAAAACCTAGCTGCTTCAGCAAAGAGGTGGCAGTAAAAGTGAAGGAAAAGAGAGCAGCCTTTCATAAGTACAAACGTACTCTCAGGGATTCAGAAAGGGAGGTTTACTCAGAAAAGTCAAGAGAGGCAAGCAGAGCTGTCAGGGCAACAAAAGCCACAAGGGAACTAAAGCTAGCTTAGAGGATATAGATAGGGGAAAAGGACTTTTTTAAGTATGTATGGGAGAAAAATAGTTCCGTGGATGGGATTGTTAGATTAAAGCGGGAGGGGGAATGGGCGGAAAGTAGTGAGGAACAGGTGGAGGCGCTAAATGAGTACTTCAGCTTGGTTTTCACTAGGGTGAAGGACAGACCTATGCCACAGGGAAAAATAGGGGTTGAGAAGGGGAGGAGAGGTATAACAGATGGAACTATTCAGAAGGACAAGGTTTTAAAGGGCTGTAGGGTGGACAAAGGTCCTGGACAGGATGGCGTGCACCCGAGAGTTCTAAGGAGAATTGGCAGACGTCCTGACCAATCCCCCTAGCAGACCTGTTTAACACCTCGCTAGAGACAGGGTGCATGCCTCAGGACTAGAAAATGGTACATGTGGTGCCTCTCCACAATAGTAGACCTAGGGATGAGCCATGTAACTACAGACCAGTCAGTCTTAACACAATTGTGGGAAAATTAATGGAGACTATACTGAAGGAGAGACTAGTGAACTTTCTGGAGGTTAATGGTATCTAGGATGAAAGACAACATGGGTTTGTCTTAGGGAGATCCTGCCAGACCAACCTATTAGACTTTTCTGACTGGGTCACAGGGACTGTGAACAAGGGACAGGTGGTTGATGTCCTGTATCTGGACTTCAGCAAGGTCTTCAACTCTATGCCACATAGGAGACTGCTTAGTAAGCTGCAGGACCTGAGAGTTGAGAAGAAGCTGGTGGGATGGGTCAAGAGCTGGCTACAAGACAGAAACCAGAGGTTGGTAGGAGGCCTAGGCCTAGGCCTAGGCCTATAACCGATGCGGTCCCACAGGGCTCAATGTTTGGCCCAATGTTGTTTAATATCTTTATTGGCGATATAGAGGATGGTATCAAAGGTAAAATCTTCCTATTTGCAGATGACGCTGAGCTCTATGGGAGAGTGGACACAGAGGAGGGGAGATGGGAACTCAGGGAGGACCTAGCTAGGCTCAAAAAGTGATCAGGTGTCTGGCTATTGGAGTTCAGTGCTAAGAAGTGCAAGGTCATGCACCTGGGTGCTATAAGCACAGGGGCCAGTTACTGGTTTGGAGGGGTACAAGCGCCAATTTCTGAGGAGGAAAATGACCTTGAGGTAATCATCATGAGAGACCATGAGGAACTCTGTGCATTGCCATAAAGCTACAGCCAAAGCCAACAGGATATTAGGATGAATTGCCAGAGGAATCACCTTCAGGAAAGGGGAAGTCAACCTGCCATTGTACAGGTAATTGGTGAGACCACGCTTGGGGTACTGTGTACAGTTCTGATGCCCATATCTGAAAAAGGACATCAAATTACTGGAGTGGGTGCAGTGTAGGGTAACTAAGATGATCCAGGGCCTGTGGGACAAACCCTATCGGGAGAGATGATATCTCATTTTTAGGGCACCATGATTAGGGCACCATAATGTGGGTGCTGCAACAAGGGCATGAGTGATAGGGGTAATTTGGATTTTAGATTGTACTGCACTCACTCTCTGTTGGATGACCCACAATTTTGTGCCCCTTTCATGGCATGACCCCACCCTGGAGGTTGTTATATTTATTTTTGGGGGTGTGGGGGGCTAAACCCCTTGCAAAAAGTTTAGTTTTTCTCTGGATGGTCCTGTGGCACTGTCAGTTTAGGGTGCCGGAATGCCTCCTATGATAATTCTGGGTGACATAATTCTGGCACCCTAAACGACTTTGCCCATATTGCCCGCGCACCATCATGGGTGAACCAGAGTTTCCGTGGGAGCTCAGTATGTTTTCCTTGGAGGACAGAAGAGAGGGGGGGACCTCACTGAAACCTTTAAGTACGTTAAAGGTATCAACAAGGTTAGTATGGATGGCATATTCAATCTCCGGGGGAATGGGTCCACCAGGAGGCGTAGTCTAAAATTAGTGGGAGAAGATTCAAAAGGGAAAGGAGAAGGCACTTTTTCACAAAAAGAGTGGTGTCCAAATGGAACAAACTACCGGAGGGGGTGGTATCATTGAAAACAGTGGACAACTTTAAGAGGGGTTGGGACAGAGTGAAAAGGAGAGTCATAAAGGATGGGAAGAAGGGAAGTGGGGATGAGATGGGAATGGAGGAAGACTCTATGTAGAAAAGGGGGGGGTCAGCTCCAGTAAATTTGTTTGCGAGCTGCACACCCGAGAATACTAAATAGACTTAATGGCCTGTTTCTGCTGGCATTTTCATCTGTTCGTATGTTCATATGGATGAATTGGGGGAATGAGATTGGCATCCTGATAGGTATTTTTTTGAGTATATTCATATTAGAGAGTTCTGGGATGAAGTTTTGGGCACACTGTAAAGGACTGAAAAAACACAGGTGCCCTGCCAACCTGAGTTAGACTGCTGTTGGACACTAGCACCCTTTTGACATTTACAGACCCCCCTGATCAAGTGGCACAATATAGCATTGGTGATTGCTTAATGGATTATTTCGCAGAGGTGGAAGGATCAGTCAAGAGTCAATAACCCTGCATGGCTGAACAAATAACACAGGTTGCCAAGTTAGAGAAACTAACCAGTGTATTACTGAAGAGAGAACAAGAGTCTCGGCAAATATGGGGCAAATGCTGGGAATACCTTAACCTATAACAGGGAATGGAAGGGTAACCAAACTTTCAGAGTAAGGTCTAATAGTGGAAATGCCAGGGACAAATGGGTGAGCATGCAATGGGCTCAGTTAACAATGCAAGACAGTAAAGTAGTACCTTTCTTTCATGTTACTTAATCGTTTAAGTTATGGAATTAATCTGAGGTTTCCTACAGTCAGCCTATAAGTTTCACTGGTATGTAATTTTCAGGAATTCTCTTTACTTTTCTTAATGTAATACTGTTTTAAGAATAAATGTATGGATAAGAGATATATACTGCATATACTATTTTCTAGTATTACTTTTCCAAGTTATGAAAAAGTTGTCTAAAGGTTTCTGATTTAATGGTTAACCAGGGAATGACTTGGGGGGTGAGGGGTGCTAAAGGGAGGAGGAAGAAGGTTAAAGGAACAGAGACACAGTGAGTAATAATGGACTTCTAGGAATAGCTAACACACTGAGAGATCTAGAAGCATAATGTCCAATGTAGCCATGGAGCATGGGTACCCAGTTATTGTGGTAGATATATAATAAATGGGGGGGGGGGACAAATGTGACTCTGTATATTGTACCTTACAACAGAGCATGTTTAAACCTTCAAGGCATATAAAACTAGGAAATTCTGAATAAACTTTAAATTGCGAAATAAAAAGAGGGAGAACAGCTTGGAGACAGGGCTGGGGAAGGGGGTGTCATTGAGTGGAACTGGAGAGAGAAACAACTCTATTGAAGAAAGCATAGGCCATAGATGACCTCATCTGCCCACATGAGCATGCTACTGCCTGATGTTAAGCTCCACTAGGGAAGGGACATCCAGGAAGGGCAGTATCACCCCATATGTCCCTCTCCCTTGCTACTAGAGGGCAGTGGCACACTAGTTGTTATTTTGAACTTTGCCCACCCCACCGAAGGCATCACACATCCTGTGAGGACTTTCCTAAGCCAACACCAGTCCTAACTGGGTACCTGTGCTTGGGATACAGACCTGGGTCCTCCTGTTTGTGATATGTGGCAGTTACATGCATGTTCCATAAGAACAGTCTATGATGCTTATTTTGGACAGTATGTTATGACCTGGGCCAACCCAAGTCCATGGGCCTCTTCAATTAGTGAATATTTCTTCTGAACTGGAAGCAAGGGCTAGTTGCATTCCTAATGTTCTCTTTTTTGATTTCTGCAAAAAGCTCCCAAAGTCCATAGAGAAGATTGTAGTGTCTGTAAGAGGAGTGCAAACATAAGAAATACAGTACAAACCTATGCAACATCAGTGTGTGCATATATGTGTGTGTGTGTGTGTGTGTGTGTGTGTGTGTGTGTGTGTGTGTGTGTTGATTGAATGTTTTCTAATCTGAGGGATTAAGAGTACTAGAAACTGAAAGCCACTATCTTTATCAATAGGGTCATGTGCACTGCATCTAAGTACCCTACTGACCTGACAGGGAAACCTGATCATCTGGGTGACAGGATAATTAAGTCCAACAGTGCTAATGTCTTCCAAGAGCTAATGACACTACAGACTCAAGCTGTCTGTTCATCTGCAGACCAGCTGTCAGTTCTGCTGTGCCCCAGTTTGCCACTGCATCACAGCACAGACTTTACCTGGGGTGAGACGGGTGACTAAGAGGGTGATTTCAGCCTCCAAGCTGTGCATAACAGACATTGCAATTCTGTGATGTGGACTGGTGATGTCCTCAAAAAGGACTGAGCCAGGACTGCCAAACTCATTTTCACTTGTGACCTGTGTTAAGGTGCAGACCTGGGTCTCCAGCAGTAAAATAGCTAGTGCTTTAACCATTGGGCTATGCATTCCCACTGATTTTGCTTTATTATCAAAAATTAATTTTTTAATGGCTCTTATCTTAAAAACATAGTTAACAAGTTAGCAATAACCCACGACAGGGTATGGGGTTATAGGCATTTAATGCACACCTGGGGTGTGTTGTGAGGCACAAGGCCGCAGGCCAAGTGTCCTCACAGCATCTCAGGCATGCATTAAATGCCTATAACCCCATACCCTGGAGTGGGTAATTGCACTTATAACATGGGCAAGGGGAAAACCACAGAAAGAGGTATTTCCCCTATTTAAATTGTCAAAAAGATACTGCATCCTGCCACCTTGCAAAATAGTCCCAGCAAATAATGCATAGATGATTGCTCTTATGCACATAGAAATGTCAGACATAGATACATAGATACATAGAAACTGTCAGCAGATAAGTTCCCTTTACGTTTTTCTAGAAGTCTGTTGCCCCTTATCTCTGACCTCCAGAATTCCATTATGTCTGTCCCATGCATTCTTAAATCCCATGATTGTTTCAGCCCCCACCACTACCTCTGGTAGGGTGTTCCACTTGTCCACCACCCTTTCTGTGAAGAAATTCTTCCTCATGTTTCCTCTGAATCACTTTCCCTCCAAATTCATTCCATGCCCTCTAGTCCTGGAACATCTTTTTTACTGGAAAATAGTGTATTCCTGCACCCTGTTCCTCCCTGCATGGTACTTGTATGTCTCTATCATATCCCCTCTCTTCCTCCTCTCCTCCAGGGAGTACATATTCAAGTCCTTCAGCCTGTCCTCATAGGACTTGTGATGCAATCCCTGTATCATCTTTGTTGCCCTCCTCTGAAACTTCTCTACCCTGTCTATGTCCTTACGTAAGTAAGGTCTCCAGAACTGTACACTGCACTCCAGGTGGGGCTTCACTAGTGTCTTGTACAGTGAAATTATGACCTCCCTTTTCCTGCTGGTGATGCCCCTGCCAATGCATTCCAGCATCCTATTTGCTTTACCTGCTACCTTGTCGCAATGTTTCCCTACCTTGAGGTCATCAGAGATGATAACCCCAAGGTCCCTTTCCTGCTTGGTGCATGCTATATCCTCACCCTTCAACAGATATGTTGTTCCAGGGTTTTTGTGCCCCATATGCATTATCTTGCACTTCTTTGTGTTGAATTTCAACTGCCAAACCCTTGAACATTCTTCAAGATTCTGCAGGTCCCTTTTCATTCTATCTACATCCTCTGGTGTCCACTCTGTTACAGAGCTTCGTGTCATCATTGAAAAGGGAAATTCTGCCTTCTAGGTCCTGCACAAAGTCACTGATGAAGACGTTGAATGGGACTAGTCCCAGCACTGATCCCTGTGCTACCCACTGGTCACACTTCCCTCTGTGGAGTGATAGCCATTTACCACCACGATCTGTGTCCTGCCACCCAGCCAATTACCCACCCACCGCACAACTGTCCTGCCCACTCCCATATTTTCCAGTTTGTTTAATAGCCTTCTATATGGCACAGTGTCAAAGGCCTTGCTAAAGTCCAGATAGACCACATCCAATGCCCATCCCTGATCCACCTCCCTTGCCACCCAGTTGAAAAATTCAATGAGGTTGGTTTGGCATGACCTCCCCCCAGTGAAACCATGCTGCCTTGGGTTCTGTAGTCCGTTGGCAACCAGATGTTCCACCAATCTCTCCTTCAGTAGTGCTCCCATGATCTTCCCCACTACCGAGGTCAGGCTGACTGGTCTGTAGTTCCCAGCTTTCTCTTTGTTCCCGCTTTTGAATAAGGGGACTACATCTGCTGTCCTCCAGTCTCATACAGTACTGACATGATGTCTGACATTTCTTGTGCATAATATAGACTCCTACACTGCCTAGAAACATAGACTTTGATGGCAGATAAGGATCACTTGGCCCACCCAGTCTGCCCATTTTCCTACCTATTGGATACACTGCAGACCCTAGTTAACCAACAGCCTACTTCTTCCTAACCCCCGCCAAAACTACCTTATGTCTGTCCCATGCATTCTTGAATTTCCTCACTGTTTTTAACCCCATGACCTCCTCAGGAAGGCCATTCTATGCATCCACCACCCTCTCCATGAAAAAATATTTCCTCATGTTAACCCTGAGCCGTCTCCCTCTATCTTCAAATTGTGCCCCCTTGTTCTTGCACATCTCTTTTTCTGAAAGATGCTACCCTCTTGGACTTTGTTGATTCCCCTGAGGTACTTGAAAGTTTCTATCATGTCCCCCCCTCCTTTCCTCAAGGGTATATATATTAATCTCCTTTAGTCTCTCTTCGTATTGTTTCTGGTGCAGACCCTGCACCATTTTAGTTGCCCTCCTCTGGACTGCCTCCATCTTGTCTATGTCCTTGCAAAGATGGGGTCTCTAGAACTGCATGCAGTACTCCAGATGGGGTCCCACCAACTGTCTGTACAGAAGGATAACAACTTCCTGTTTTCTACTGGTGATGCCTCTCCCTATACATCCCAGTATCTCCCCAGCCCTCCTTACTGCCTTCTCACATTGCTTGCTTACCTTTAGGTCATCTGATATGACTACCCCTAGGGCCCTTTCCATTTTTGTTGCTGTTAGTACCCCCCCCCATTGTGTGCTCTACCCCTGGGTTTTTGTTTCCCAGGTGCATTACTTTGCACTTCTTTGCATTGAATCTAAGCTGCCATACTTTTGACCATTCCTCCAACCTTGCAAGTCCCTTCTCCTCTTTTCCACCCCCCGCCTTGTGTATCAACCCTGTTGCAGATCTTTGTGTCGTCTGCAGAGGCATACTTTTCCTTCCAGTCCCTGTGCAATGTCACTTATAAAGACATTAAAAAGAACAAAGTCCCAGTACTGAACCCTGCAGTACACCGCTAGTAACCCCCGTTCTTTGGAGTGGACTACATTTACAATTACCCTCTGTGTCCTGTTGTCCAGCCAATTTTTCACCTAGGCTACCACGCTGGGACCCACTCCCAGGCTGGCTAACTTGTTTATTAATCTTTTGTGTGGGACTGTGTCAAATGCCTTGCAAAAATCTAGGTAGGCCATGTCCACAGCCCCTCCCTGGTCTACTACCTTGGTCATCCAGTCAAATAAATCTATTAGATTCATCTGACATGACAGTCCTGCTCTGGATCCATGCTACCTTGGGTCCTTTGCCCTGCTGGCTTCTAGGTACTCAACAATTCTTTCTTTCAGAAGTGATTCCATCACTTTGGTGTATCAGTTAATAGCCTTTCTGGCAACTATTGGAAGGCTCCTCTGAAAGTGGGATGTCTGCAACAACAGCATTTGCCATTTTGCTCTGTCTTTACCCAGACTTACTCACCGATGCACACTGTACTCCAGCTTGAGATGGTTTACCCCCTCAGCCTTCTGTCAGTTTACTTTCTACTGTTTTATAAAGAATGCAGTTTCCTCCCAGATACCTGACAAATTGGCTTTACTGCTCAAACCTGCAACCTCTGCCTACCCACTGAGATCAGCTGACAAATCCCTTCTTGTCCAACCGAGATGTAAAACCAAAATGAGGGAGAATGATTTCTCTATCTGTGCCCCTAAACTGTGGAACTCCCTTCCACTGAATCTAAGAATCTCCCCTTCTCCACGTAGCTTCCAACAGGAGCTTGATATGGCTTTTTTAAGCTCAGAACCCTGCTCCTGTCCTCTATCCACCCACTTCTGTACTGGTCCCTCCTAGTTGCCTACTGGCTCCAACCTCTACTACTCTCAAACCTGCCTGGAAATCTTGCTATTTCCTCTCTTCTAGCACTTACTCACTAGTTGTATGATTTATGACTGTTAGTTATTTGCACTTGTATTCCTTTTTTGTTTCTACTGTACATATGTATTCCTGCAAATGTACTGTCATTGCTGAAAATTTTGTACAAGTGTAGTATGTCTAACCTCTACTTGTTCCCATGATGTTTATTATATTTACTATTGTCTACATATCCTTTGTTGTAATCTCCCAGGTCGTACCTGAAAATAGGCAGCTATGCTGTCTAATGTGTACCTACCTGGTTCACAAAAACTAAATAAATAAAATAAATAATGTTTTCTGTACCACTGAGGTCAAACTAACAGATCTGTAGTTTCCTACCTCTGCTTTGCTCCCACCTTTGTGAAGGGGAATCACATCCGCCCCCCTCCAGTCTTCAGGTACCACACCATCCTCCCATGATTTGTTAAAAAGGGTAGTCAGTGGTGTCATTAGTTCTCCCCTTAGGTCTTTTAGAATTCTGGGGTGAATCGCATCAGGTCCCATTGCTTTGTCCACCTTCAGTTTTAGGAGTTCTTTCAGAACCCTTTCTTCTGTGAATGGACTGGTATCAACCCCCCCATCCAGAGTGCTTCTATTGATTGGATTAGGTACCTCCCCTCCTCTTCTTTTGTGAATACTGAGCAGAAGTATTCATTCAGTATCCCTTCTTTTTCACTGTCACCCTCTGCCCATCCACTATCCCTCCCTTGATCTTTCTTCGCTCCCTAATGTATCTATAAAAGGTTTTATCCCCCTTCTTAATCGAGTTGGCTATCTTTTCCTCGGTTTGGGCCTTTGCTATTCTGACTGCCTTCCCCGCTTCCTTCTGCTTTAACTGGTACAGTTCTCTGTCCTGCTCCTTCTGTGTTTCCTTATACTTTCTGAATGCTATATTTTTCTCCCTAACCTTCACCACCATCTCTTTTGAGAACCACAGTGTTTTTTCCTTCGTTTTGATTTGTTTATTTGGTTCACACAAAGGCTTGTTTCCTCTGTGATGGCAGTTTTGATGTTTCCCCATTGTTCCTCCACCCCTCCTTCTTGCCCGTTTGCTAGTACTTTTCTGAGGCACTCTCCCATTTTCCCAAAGTCAGCCCTCCTAAAGTCCAGTACTCTTGCTTTTGTATGGCTTGACTCTATGGCTGTGTTTATTGTGAACCACGCTGTTTGGTTATCGCTCGTTCCCAGATGGCTACCCACTTCTAAATCTGAGATTCTCTCTCCATTCCCATTGAGAGTACTAGGTCTAAGACTGCTCCCTCCTGAGTGGGTTCCAACACTAGCTGTCTGAGGCATGCCCCCTGTAGGGCATCGACAATGACCCTGCTCATGGATGTGGCTGCAGCAAAGGTGCTCCAGTTAACATCTGGCATACTCTGGTCCCCCATCAACAATATCTCCCCTTTTTCGGCCATCCTAAGGATGCTTTCTATCATTTCCTTGTCCATTTCCTCCCCCTGAGATGGGGTCTGTATCTAACCCCTGTGCGGATTGTGGTGCCATTTCCCATCTCCAGGGTGACCCACAGTGCCTCCTCTCCTCCCTGTTTACCCTTTAGTTCTATTGTTTTAATCCCTTCCCTTATATAGAAAGCTACTCCTCCTCCTCCTCTTCTATCCTCCCTGTCCCTCCTGTAGATTTTGTACCCTGGTATGGTGATATCCCAGTCATGATTCTCCGTGTACCATGTTTCTTTGACTGCCACAATATCCAGGCATCCCTCTTCCTTCAAGGCCACTAGTTCAGGGAGCTTGTTACCTAGACTATGGGTGTTGGTACACATTGCCCTCCATTTTCTGATTGCCTTACCCCTTTTAGCCCCATCCCTGTCCTTACTGTCTTTGCCTTTTTCTCCATTTACCACTGCCCTTCTCCTTATCGCCTTCTCTATTTTGGTGTTTACCTCATTAACTACCCTGTTTTGTGGTGGGGGGGCATGGATTTTCCTGCTCCTTTTCAGTGCCTCCCTTCTTGGCAAGTTTAAATGCTTGCCAATGAAGTATTTAAACCTATCATCTAGGATCCTGGTTCCCTCATGGACAGATGCAGACCATTGTACCAGTATAAGCTTGCATCCCTCCAGGTGGACCCCCCTGTCCCCAATGAAGCCAAAACCCTGAGCTCTGCACCAGTTTTCAACCATTTTTTGAATCCCATGGTGCAGAGACCCCCCTAGCCTCACCCATGCCTAGAAGGTTACCTTGCATGCTACCTGTCTAAGGCCCCTCCCCAACTCCACAAACTCCCCCTGAAGTCCTCTGATCCCATTCGCAGTCAGATCGTTTGTCCCTAGGTGGATAATGACATCCTGCTCCCTCTCCCATGCAGCTGCTCCCATGATCCTGAGGATTCACTCCCTGTTCCTCCAAGCCATGGTGCAAAGCAGGCACCTTACCTCCCTCTCTCTCTCCTTCCCTCCCCCAGTTCTCACCCCCCTAACAATTGAGTCCCCCACCAGGAGTTGTTTCTTCCCTGTAGGGTCCTGTGCCACCCTCCTGTGGGTCTCCTTTGTGAAGGTTTCCAGCATCCTCCTTGGTCTCCACTGTGGGTGCCTCCATAGAGGAACCATGCTCTGCCAGAATGGCGTATGAATTGTAGAGAGGTACAACTGGAGGGATACGCCTCTGTTCCACCACCCTCACCCTCCCTGAGCCCACTGTTGTCCAACTGCTCCTCTTTCTTGGCAACCACTGAGGCAGCAGTGGCAGCCCTGGTTGTCCCTGAGTAGGAGAGGAGGTCCCCCTAATCCTGGCCAACTCAGCCTGGAGACAAGCAACCTTCTCCCTCAGCCCAGAGAGGTGCCTGCAGATGGGATGCTCACTTTGCCCCCCACACACATACACAGACACATGCACTTCAGACCTCAACAGCAGCTGTCACTCTGCTGCTGTCCACAGGGGCTGGATCTGCACTATCTCTTTCTCTCTTTCAGTCTCTCTCTCGCCACATTGACTGCAGCTCCATCTGTGTCTATGTAGCCCACATACACATACCGATCGCAACACTTCATTTACACCACAGACACTGACTTTCCCAAGCCATGCTGCTACCATCTCCCCACTGAGACAAACATGCTGCTCTCACTGCTGCACTGGGAGCTGACAGGAGGGGATTCTGTGCATTGTTCAATAGTCTGTCTCTCTGTCTCTCGATCTGTGTAGGGCACTGCACTGTTCACTGAATCTCACACTGACATCTGCAGTGTTGGGATCGACAGACCTGCAGAGGACACAAGAGCACACATTGTGACTTTACCTGTGTCTTGTGGCTCCATGTGTTCCTGTGCCTGTGTCTCTGTACCTCACTCTCTCTGTGTCCCTCTGTCAACTGTGATGCCCTGCCACTGCCACTGCCACTCTGATCTGGGCTACTACTGACTGACACCACCAAATGCACCCGATAACAGCAATTACTACAGACACAGGGAGGCAAAGGAAAAAACAGAAACCAAATGACAGAGATGCAATATTGTGCTGGCTAACACATGCAGAGAGACAGAAAGGTGGTTCCGGGCAGGTGGGTGCCCAAGCGGGAGGGAGGGGCATTAGACAGCACCTCACTTTGCAGAGAAATAGCACTTCATTGTTGCATCAAAGGGATAGAGAGAGTCAGAGCTGACAGCAGTAAACTAGGGCCATAGTTATGTTTCATACCTCAACAGATGATGAAGACTTATGCACTATTTTGACAGCTGGTCTCTCTCGCCTCCCCCCACATGCTTTACTGGCTGCTGTTCTCCTTTGGCTTTCACAAGCAAGGAACGAGTGCCGACGGCACTGTCCCTGAGTCCTTCCATGGAACTGTGCATTAAAAAGGGAATGTAAAGCATGGCTACACAGAGGGATGCCACCATTGGGTTGCATGTTTTTTGCAACCCATGTTATAGGCAATTTTAATTTTCACTTGCAAAGCATGCATACATATTGGTATCTGTCTGAATTGTGAGATGGCTTTTGGGGGTCGTGATGCTTCTCCATCTATCACAGCTCCAGAATACTCAATCTCCTCCCTGCCACCCACTCTCCACCTTTCTTCTCTTTTCCCCTTTGAAATCCTTGCACAGTCACAAGATTGGAAAATGCAAGACAGAGAGCTTTATTGTGCAACTCCTAATTCCTGCTTGAAATGTTACCTCTGCAATTCTTTCCAAATTTGCTTCTGTTTACTACATAATTTGCTTAATCCATGATGCAGTGCTTGCAACTCATGGCATTAATACATTCTCATAGGTTATAAAAAAAGCAAGTACAACAGATGTTCTAACATGTTCCTACACCCATTTATCACTTTAGGTAATGATGTTCTAACATTTTCCTATACTCCTTTATCACTTTAGGTAAAGAGTTGCACAACTCTGTTTAACTGTGTTTTGAACACTAAAATTAAAGCATTTTATTCATTACAGCACAAATAAATAAACAAGACTCAACCCATATATTCAAGAATCAAGTAAACATGTCTGTAAGGCATGTGAATAAATTAGCATCTGTCTGAGCTGTGAGTTGAATGGTGGACACCATCCTTACCTATTGCAGCAACAGAATAATGAATTGTTTTCTGAATTCTGCTCACTCTCTACATTTCTCCTCCTTTTCACTTTGAAGTCATTGCCCAATTATAAGGCTGCAAATGCAAGGTAGAGGGCTTTCTTGTGCAAGTCCTAATTCCTGCTTGAAATTGTAGGTCTGCATTTCATTCCAGATATGCTGTTGTTTACTGCTTTGATAGGTGTTACTATTCAGAACTGTTTCTCAGGGAATGGCAGAGATTTTAAAAACCCATATCATTTTCCTGCTTGCAAGCCACAGAATAATGTGCTCCCAGTAAAACAGATGCTTTAACATATTCCTACACTCATTGATCGCTTTAGGTAAGGAGTTGTGTTACTCTGCTTACCTATGTTCTGAACACTAAAATTAAGGCATTTTGGTTATTACAGCATCAATAAGCTTAACCCATATGCTCCAGGAATCAAGTGAATATGTTTGCTTGTAAAGCATGAGAATAAATTGGTATCAAGCTGAGCTGTGAGGTGGCTTTTAGGGATGTGCCCCCTTCTTTACCTGTCACAGTATCAGAATACTGAATATCCTTTCTAATTCTGTTCACTCTCTGCTTTCTCCTCCTTTTTGCTTTGAAGTTCTTGTCCAGTCACAAGGCACACAAATCATACTGTAAGAAAACAGTGTTACTGTAAACCTCTTTATTTTCCCAAGAATGAAATTTTCACTGTTATAACTCGTATTATTAATTTGTTCATTTTAACTGTTGCGCTGTCGATGCCCAACAACTACACAGCAAATACAAGCAAGCAAACATTTGGCATTGGCCAGTGCTTGTTTATTTAATATTTTGTGGCTTAGGGTATATAGTGGGTGCAAAGAGACAAGTGGGGACTGTGAGGAAGAGCTCACCTATAGTATTAGATGTCAGAGTGGGACTGTGTGGAAGACCCCATGTCTGACTGTAGCTGTGAATTACCAGATTTTATTTAGGGAACAGTTTTGAATTTGGGGGATGGGCAGCTGCAGTTGTGCCCCAGATTCACCTGTTTGCGTAGTAGGGAATCATTTGGGTACCTGCAGCTTTCCTGGAAAATCCTCACACCTTTAAGCCTATGGAGGACAATGCATGAATGCAGGCCAGGTATGCGTGACAGGTGTGTACTTGGCCCATGCACATCCACACACACATGGACAGGTGCCCTGGGCACATCATTCAGTAATGCCAGCTGCCTGTCCTTGGACCCACCTTCAGATGCCTTCCCTGGGGGCAGAGCGGATCCCCTGCTTCAGATGGAACAGGGGACTGTGGGACATTGTGGGTCCCAGTAATACTTCAGCAGCTTCCCCCAGCCCTCTCTGCATGTCTGGAGGGCTGAGGCAGCATGGCAGAGGGGTGTATTCCCTGCTACAGCTGGCGGAGTGGAACTGTTGGGTGCAGCGGCTATAGCAGGGTCCCTGTCCGTGTAGCCTGCAACTTCCTCTCTCAGCACTTCATGCCTTGGTGAATGATGCAGTGTAGGTATACACCTGGTCACTCCCTTGGTTCATCCACTCATGCAGCTCAGTGGATTAACATGGGATCAGGTGTGGAAGGGGCCTGCATCTCCTTCTGTGAATGCTGTGGGGGTCCATGGGACCTCACATGTGTGGGAGAGTGCCTTAGGGAAGCCTACCTTCCACGGATATGGGGCATGTAGGCTTCATGCATCGGCCTCCTGGGTTATTAGAACAGGAAATAAATGCCCTTGCTAGTGGATATTGTTGTGCTTCTCACCACAGCAGAAGCTAGGTGATCACCAGTAACAAGGTTATCAGAAAAAGGTAAAAAAATTTACTTGCCAATAGAGCTGTACTGGTGATGTAATGTTAGTCAGTTAAACTGTGTAGCCAGGCATTTCAAGTAATAAAAAAATATATTTTTGACTTTACACTTTGCCCTTTGCTTCAGAGCCTTGAGTGTTAATTTATGTGTCCCAATATTTTTTTATCTAACACTTATGTTAGCCACTCCTTGCATCACTGAGTCTGAGCCAGCTAACCAGGTCATCAATGTCCTGGAGTCATACAAGGGAGGTTATATAATTTAGTGATTTGATGGTTGTCAATATTTAGGTTGAAATTATTCATGAAATAAGTTAGATTTACGTTCAGACAGACTCAGTGTTCATTAAATCCTCCACCCCCAACCCCCACTTCATTAGCAGGGACCAACATGCATGCTGTGCAAATATGTATTACTATTTATTGGGATTCCCCATCCACCCTACTATCTTGTGAACCCTGCAATTCCCTTTTTAAGCAGAACTATGTGTGGGCTTACCTTATAAACACATGAACAGAGCAATGTGAGGGCAGAAGAATGCTATTCAGTAGTGCTATGTGGAATGCAGAATTCCACCAGCAAAATTAGCACAGAATGATCATTCCACCAGCAGAATTTCCACTGGAATTCCACTGGTTCTTTTGCAGAATTCCACCTGCTGTGATCTGTGGAATAATATTCTGTGGAAGAGCAATTTTTGTCTGTGGAAAATCATTCTGCAACCATTTTTGTAGAAAATATTTAGATCTGCAGCATATAGTTCAGTGGAAATGTTGTGGAAAGTCTCATTCTGCATTTTTCTGCCGCAGTATTCTGCCACACCATTTCTGGTAAAATTCAGTAGAATTCTGGTAGAATTCCAAAAAATTCCATGAAATTTCATTTCACCTGAATTTGAAAATTCAGTGCAGCACTACCTTTCAGTCTGTCTAGTCTGGCTTATGTGGTGGCATTTGTCCCTTAGAGGTTCATGTCCATCCACCCCTTTCCCTGCCCCCTCAACAGTCTCATATGGCTGTCCCAACCACTCTTAAACTCCCCTCTGTTTTTGAACTGAAAAGCATGAGAAGTTTGTTCCACCATTCCACCAACCTTTCTATAAAAAGTACTGTACTTCCCAGCATCCTTTCTGAAATTACCCCCCCACAACCAGTTACAACCATTTTCCTTGATAGTCTTATTTTTACCGGTCAGCTTGCTTAATTCCACCTTATTAATGAATACCTGTCATGTATTTATATGTTCATGCCCCCTCCCCCCCCACTGGTCTCCAGAGAGTACGTGCTGAGGTTCTTGTCTCTGTTCATATGGCTTCTCCTGTAGATATTATTTTGGTAGCCCTCTTTGGCAAACATTCCAAGCAATTAATGTATTTCTTCAGATGAGGATTCCAAACTTGTACACTGTTTTTCATATATGGCCTCATCAGGCCTTGAAAGCCTTTAGTGTTTTCATTTGTCTGACTTACATCTGTGACTATCGCAGAGCCTCTTCTTTGTGCACTTTTCTGCACTGAGTGAGTTTTGAACTCGGGAGTACTTTTTTAATTGCAAAACAAATGTTCTAAGTGAAATTTTAGTTCTCGTAAAAATATACCAGATTGACAGGACACTGAAGTCCTCAGTTTTTATGCATAACGGGTACAGCATGGAGACCACAGTGAATCATCCTTCACGCGGCTGCCTGTGCACAGTGTGTTTCAATCCTGTCACAAAGGGACCACGCTTATGGGTGAAAGGCTGAGAATAACTCAGTCTCCATGGTTATTTACTCCTAGTCCTTATGTGAGGTTACCAACAGGGGTGTGAAATTAATTGTAATGTGAACAGCTTTACATCTGTGAGGAACGGGACTTTGACCAACATGACACATTTCACATAGACCTCTGAACAAGTATAGTGGGATGATTGTTTTTAGCCACTAACATCTTGGACCACTGCAGTAATTTAGAGATTAAATATTCCAGGCCCCATTCACAATAGTCATGGTGGGGTGGTGGTGGGGTGGGGGGGATTGGTAACTTTATTGCACTGCCAACTGTTAGTGCTGTACACAAAACCCAGTGCTTGTCACAGTGGGGACTAGGCCTGATGCCACAGATGTTAGCCCACAAACATGCTCATTTATGATTGTGGCCTTTATTGAGGCTTGCTACTGCACCAGGCACATGGTGCAGTGCCATGCTACAAGCAGGTCAGACAGGTGCTCGCATGGGCATTCTGCCTAGAAATGTCCCCCTCCCTACTCCTTTTCCTTAGTGCCTCAGTGGGCCAGTGGTTCCTTCTTGTTGTAGCCTCATAGCCTGACTCCCCAAGAGTACACTGAATGTCTCAGTTCTTACTTGCCGTAGAAAAGTTCCTTGCATCTGTTAGTACTTCCTCCTTAGCCCCAGTCTTCAGCCGTAGTCACTCTGCCGCTGCATTGACCCTCCCTCCCTGGATGTCAATCCATTTTCTGCCTGGCCATGACTGGTTAATTCACTTTGACACCACTGTTAACATCTTCTCTTCAAAGTTGGCATGTGAGATGGGGGAGCATCCCAAGAGGCTGTGACGAGGCTTGCATAAGCCACCATGCCATATGGATAGTAGGCCCTCCCATTCCTGTATAGTCATGGTGCCATTTGCTACAGTGTGATAAGAGGTTGGGGCCCTTAGTCAGCATAGCTTGGCAGGGTCATAAAGTCACTGGTGGCACTAAGTAGAATCTGTGCAGTAGTGCTAAGTGTTAGCAGTGACCACTTAGTGCCACTATTTGCAGCAGAGAATGGGGCTTTCCATAACTTACAGCCAGTTCCATGAATCGTCCAGCACCCCCAGGCTTTGCGGTGCTTTTGTAGTCACTATTCAGTCACTTGTATCCAATGCAAGTAAAATTACAGCTTGAAACCAAGCACCAATTTTAATAAATGTTTTGTCTAAATGACTGTTTTTTCAGAAAATGCCTAGGCATTGTACTACAACAGTAATTATGGATACCTTACGCTCCAGAGGCATTCATGAACTGGCATAACTTTTGCCTGTTTCATTTTTACCGATGCATATATTCATATTGTCTTGTACTTATCAAAGCACAGCAATATCTTTCATTTTCACTTTAAAAGGGTCCACAAAATTGTTCTCATTTCTGCATATTCCTAAAGGGAGAAAATAACATAATTGAAATAACTGGCTGCTTTATAACATCCTAGATCAGGATTTTCTGCAGAACTGCTCCATTATGGGAGATGCGGGAGTTGTTGGTGATGGTGGTAGTGGGAGAAGAAGAGACGGTTGATGAGATAGCAATGTAGGCTTTGAGAAGGCTGACAAGTGGCAATGTACAGCAGAAAGCAGGCATTCTGCACATGTGAACTAGGAGCTCAATCCTGTGCCCTAGCTGGAGTGGTTAGGACAGCAGCTGGAGTGGGTTAGGACAGCAGCTAGAGTGGGTTCGGAGAGCAGCTGGAACAGAATGCCCTTTGGATTAAAACATAAATTTCAAGACAGCAGGTGATGCTGATAAGGTAAAGGACTTATGGAATGAAAAAGGAATACAAATTTGTTTTGTTTTTTTAATTCTTTAGTAACCAGATAAGGTTCACTGGGCACAAAGTCCATTTTCAGGGATGACCTGAGAGGGAGGTTAAGTGACTTGCTCAGAGTTATACAGCACTCCTTCACAATTTATTTCCTTTTGTACATTGAAGCATTTGGGGGGTTTTGCTAAGAAAAACAAAGCACATTTATCATAGAAACATAGAAGTTGACGGCAGATAAGGACCGCAAGGCCCATCCAGTCTGCCCATTTCTTTTTCTACCTTATAAATGTGCCATCGGCCTTTGCTCTGTCAGTGACCTATCTATTCATAGTCATTTGTATTGCTCCCTTATGCCTATCCCATGCCTGTTTGAAGCCCTGCACTGTATTCATAGCCACCACTTCTTGTGGTAAGCCATTCCATGTACATCTACCACCCTTTCTGTGAAAAAGAATTTCCTCACATTCCCCTTAATCGGCCTCCCTCTAATCTCATGCTGTGTCCTCTTGTCCTGCTTTTTTTCTTATATTTAAACATGTTAGACTCTTTCACCTTGTTAATGCCCTTAAGGTGTTTGAATGTCGATCATATCACCTCTCTCCCTCCTTTGCTCAAGGGTATACATATTGAGCTCCGTTAATCTGTCCTCATATGTCTTCTGATGCAGTCCCTGCACCATTTTGGTTGCCCTTCTCTGGACTGCCTCAATTTGGTTAATGTCCTTGTGAAGGTGTGGCCTCCAATACTGCACTGAACTCCAGATGGGGCTAACCAATGTCTTGTACAGAGGGATTATTACCTCCTCTTACGACTTGTGATACCCCTACTAATCACACCCTAACACCCCTAGCCTTACCTACTGCTTTAGAGGTCTGCTTGATGATTTTAGGTCATCAGTGATGATGATGCCCAAGTCTCTTTCTTCCTTTGTGACTCAGCAGCTAACCCTCCCAGCCTATAAGTGGCTTCAGGGTTTCTCTTCCTATGTGCATGATTTTGCACTTCTTTGCATTAAATCCCAGTTGCCACTCTTCTGACCATTCTGCTAGTTTATCCAGATCTCTTCTCATTCTGCCCACCATCTGGATCATCTACTCTGTTGCAGATCTTGGTGTCATCTGCAAACAGACAAGCCTTACCTCTAGTCCATCTCAGAGGTCACTAATGAAGATGTTGAATAGGACTGGCCCCAGGACTGATCCCTGAGGTACCCCACTTGTGACTTGCATCTCTTCTGACTGTATACCATTTACCACCACTCTCTGTTTTCTGCCAGTCAACCAGTTTGCCACCCAGTTGACCAACTTCTGACCCACCCCGAGCCTACCTAGCTTATTTATCAATCTTCTATGTGGAACAGTGTCAAAAGCTTTGCTGAAGTCAAGGTAGGCGACATCAACTGCTCCCCCTTGGTCCACCACTCTGGTTACCCAGTCAAAGAAATCTATGAGATTAGTTTGACAGGACCTTCCTTTTGTAAACCCATGCTGTCTTGGATCCTGTGCCCCTATGGATTCCAGGTGTTGCACTATACTTTCCTTAAGGAGTGCCTCCATAATCTTGCCCACTACTGAGGTAAGACTGACCGGTCTCTAGTTCCCCGCCTCCTCCCTGCTACCACTCTTGTGGAGCGGGATCACATGAGCCCTTCTCCAGTCTTCTGGGACCCTCCTGTGCTCAGAGACTCACAAACAATTCTGCTAATGGCTCTGCTAGTTCCTCCTTTAGCTCCTTAAGTACCCTGGGATGTATGCCATCAGGTCCCATTGCCTTATCCACCCTGAGCTTAGCAAGCTCTTGTAGGACCCTTTCTTTGTGAAGGGTAGTGCTCCACCTCCCTCCCCTGTGTCCATGATGCTGAGCTGTGGGCCCTGCCCTACCTTCTCTTCAGTAAATACTGAGCAAAGTATCTATTTAGGATAGATGCCTTTACAGGGTCCTCCTCCTCACATGCTCCCTTTTCTCCATTAAGCTTAGCAATACCCCTCTGGACTTTCTCCTTTCACTAATGTATCTATAGAAAGTCTTGTCACCTTCTTTACTGTTAGTGCTAGTGTTTCCTCAGTTTGGGACTTTGCCTGCCTTACTGCCTTACCTGCTTCCCTTAAGGCAGTTTGGTATGCCTCCCTATCTTCATCCCTGTTGTCCTTATATTTTCTGAAGGCCAGCCTTTTGGCTCTGACCTTTTCTGCTACTGTATTTGAGAACCAAAGTGGTTTCCTTCTTCTGCACTTCCTTTCTGTCTAACACAATAGGATGTTGCTTCAATTATTGTATCCTTAATGCTTGCCCACTTTGCCTGTACCTCCTCACCTGTGTTTCTTTTTTGCCAGGGCTAGCTTAACTCTGTTGGCCATCTTATCAAAGTCAGCCCTCTGAAGTCCCATATTTTTGCCCTTGGAATGGGATGATTTAGATGTAGTAGCCAAATTGAACTATACCATGTGATGGTCACTGGCACCCAGGTGACCTTCTACCTGGAGATCTGTGATCCCTTCTTTGTTAGTCAGTACTAGATCTAGGATAGCCCTGTCTCTTGTGGGTTGCTGTACCAGTTGTTTGAGGCCTCCCCTGCAGGGAATCCACTATGTGTCTAGTTCTGGCCGATGTTCCTGCTGGTATTGACCAATCTGTATCTGGCATGTTGAAGTCTCCCATTATCAGAACCTCCCCTTTAGCTGTCATGTTTTGTATATCTTCTAACAGTAATGTGTCTATGTCCTCCCTCTGGTCTGGGGCCTGTAGACAACCCCAGTTCTTATGGCTGTCCATTTCCTGTTTCCAGGGTGACCCACAGTTCTTCTGGCTCCTTATGTGTATTTTGAATTTCTGTAGCTTTGATGTTTCATTAACATCAGGGCCCCTCCTCCCCCCCTTTTTGCACCTCGGTCTCTTCTGAACAATACATAGCCAGGTACTGAAGTCTCCCAAGTGTGGTTAGTGGTAAACCACGTGTCACTAATTGCTACTATGTCCAGTTTAGCCTCTGACATTATTGCCTGCAGGTCTGGGATCTTATTTCCCAGGCTGTGAGCATTTGTGTACATGATTTTCCATTGGCCAGATTTTCCATTGGCCAGATTTATCCTGGCTGAACAAAGAAAAAAAACTAACTGTATATGCAGAAGTGTGCAAATCAATTTGTTTGGGACCTATTCTAGGGCAAGTTGTGGTCCAATATTGACATTTTCCCAGAATTCCTTATTTGTCCAACTCAAATATGGACATCTCCTTTAAAGCACTCCCTGTGTCATCACCATCCTCAACACATCCTAGATTGAAGCACTCCTTGGTGTCAAGTGGCCCCCAATACCACTCCCCATTTCCTTTTAATCACAGTCTCCCTAGTAACTTGTGGCACTCCCTTCCTCTCCCCATTCCCTTTTAAATACTGTCTGTCTCATATCTAGTGGCACACCTTCCCTCTCCCAATTCCCTATTAAATGCTGTCTGTCTGGTGTCTAGTGTCACTCCTCCCTCTACCCATGTCCTTTTAACTACTGTCTGGTGTCTAGTGGCACCCCTTCCTCTATCTATTCCCTTTTAAATGCTGTCTCCCTGGTGTCTACTGACACACCTTCCATTTTCCTTGAAGCACCACCTGGTGTCTAATGGCATCTCATCCCTCTCCCCATTCCCCTTGAAGCATTCCCTGGTGCTTGATGACACCCCTCTCTCTCTCCATTCCCCTTGAAGCATTCCCTGGTGCTTGATGACACCCCTCTCTCTCCATTCCCTGAAGCATTCCCTGGTGCTTGATGACACCCTCTCTCTCCATTCCCTTGAAGCATTCCCTGGTGCTTGATGACACCCCTCTCTCTCTCCATTCCCCTTGAAGCATTCCCTGGTGCTTGATGACACCCCTCTCTCTCTCCATTCCCCTTGAAGCATTCCCTGGTGCTTGATGACACCCCTCTCTCTCTCCATTCCCCTTGAAGCATTCCCTGGTGCTTGATGACACCCCTCTCTCTCTCCATTCCCCTTGAAGCATTCCCTGGTGCTTGATGACACCCCTCTCTCTCTCCATTCCCCTTGAAGCATTCCCTGGTGCTTGATGACACCCCTCTCTCTCTCCATTCCCCTTGAAGCATTCCCTGGTGCTTGATGACACCCCTCTCTCTCTCCATTCCCTTTGAAGCACTCCTGGTGTCTTGTGGCTCCCTTTTTTCCATTCCCCTTGAAGCATTCCCTGGTGCTTGATGACACCCCTCTCTCTCTCCATTCCCTTTGAAGCACTCCTGGTGTCTTGTGGCTCCCTTTTTTCCATTCCCCTTGAAGCACTCCTGGTGTCTAGTGGAAACCCCTCCCTCTCCCAATTCCCCTTGATGCACTTCTGGTGTTTAGTGGCACTCCCTCCCTCCTTCCATTCCCAGAAAATATTTATTTATTTATTGAAATTGTTTCATTAGGAAAGGCACACTGAGCAAGAAGATGCTCGTCTCACGGCACGACCTGGGGGGAAGGGGTACAGTGGGAGATAACATGCAGGTTATCAAAAGATTTACACTTAGCAAGATATACAGTAGGCTGAGATTACAGTTATACAAGAACAGGGATATGACATTTGTTACAGTTCAACTAATAACACTGTTATTGACAGCAACTGAGGTTGCAGTTTAGCTTGTAGTACATAAAATACATTGGTTACAGTTAGCATGTAACACATGGATTTAGATAACTCTGAGGTGAAAAGGTAGAGTATTAAGTGCAGTTAGGACAGAACAAAAAAACTCAAACCAGGAAGTGCCGTAGTTGGTATAGATAAGCCAGCTTCTATAGCGTATGCTAGGTGCCGCTGGTCAGGCAGTCGGGGTGGACAGACAAGGGAGGGAAGCACTTAGTATCAAGTGCAGGAGCAATTTACAATGAGGTAATTTGCCAGCACTGTAGATAGGGAGAGGGAAGAGGAGGAGGGAGCTCATTCCAGAGTTTAGGGAAGCGATGTGAGAAGGCTGCTTGCCTGATGGTAGTCCTCCGCCTAGGAATTAGTAGTTACCAGTTGTCAAGGGATCTGAGGGCATGAGCAGGAGAGGGAACTGGGGAAAGTAATGAAGAGAGGTAGGACTGGAGGGCGTCGAGTCAGAATTTTGAGACAAATTTTGCACAGTGTTGCAGGCGGTAGTTTTCAAGGGATGGGAAATCAAGGGAATGGTAGAGGTCGCTGTGATGGGTGCAGGAGGTCACATCGAGAGCAAAGCGACAGAAGGCATGGAAAAGGGGTTCCAGTCTGGACAAGGTGGATTTAGGAGCAGCACTGTAGACTATGTTGCAGTAATCGAAGGAGGGAAGGATCATCTTCTGCACTAGTTCACACCTAGCAATTAGGGGGAGGTTATGCCAGTTCCTGTAGAGGTCACAAAGCTTGGGGCACAGTTTTTTCATGATTTCATTGATGTGGTCGGAGAAGGTGTGGAAGTAAAGCCCCTTTATGCATAGCCTAAAGGAATCTCTAGGCATACCCCTCTTTATCTTTGCCCTTGTTTTTCTCTTAAATAAAATCTATCTGCTGCAGCAGTCTGTTTGCGTCTGTTACTTTTCCCACTATAATAGGGTGGCCTCCTATTATAGTTCCTTGCTATGCTTTCCCCGCTGAATTTCTTTTCCTGCCTTGGGATCCAGTGACGTCAGAAATGGGGGGAGGATGCCATTTAGTGTCAGAAACTAAAAGTCCCCACAAAGTGAAATAAATAAGCTCCTTTAAACCCCTTTGTATCCCATTTATAGAAAGAGCACAAATTTTGTGGATTTTGTAGATATTTTAGACTGAGAATAGGTTCTAAAAGAGATAGAAGGTTCATGCTATAAGGAGAAAAAGTAAAAACGCCAGGCTCGCGCTATGAGGAGAAAAAGTGATAGAGCCAGACTCAATAATTGAAAAGCGTTGACATTTCTAATGCTAAAACATGTGGAAGATGTACTTTATTACGATTATTTTGTCCACTATTTTAGTAGGTCTTAGAAAGAAGAATTAAACCCACCTCCTTAGTGGCAGTGGCAGCCTTTAGGCGCTCGGTTGCAAACTGCAACAAAAAGAAGATAGGGAGGTTTTTCTGTTACTCCTCGACAGCCCAGCCCAACTCAATAGTGCCAGAGTTCTAAATTAATTGGATTTCTAATGGGACTCAGTGGGTGAGCTGCTGTAATTCTAGCACCCACTCCAGTCTCTCTTCCAAAACATGGAGAAATTCTTGCACTGGGCTCGAGAGTATAGAAGTGTAATTTAAAGACTAATATGCTGGCATAAACAAAAAGACCATAGCGCGATACAACACTAGCAAATAAAACTCTTAATTTCTAGCAGATAACGTTGAATATACTGGACATTTTAGTGAAGACACTTTTAGAAATACTTTAAGATATAGACAAGCGGAAATATTGAAGTGGGTTTTATATTTATTTTCTTTTCTTACCAAGGGTTAGCTGCCAGGACATGTAGAAATGGCTCCTCTTAGGAGGCAGGTGACCCAATATGAAGCCTATTAATAGGTCAAGAGGTAGTATGACACCTCTTTTGGGGGCAGAGCCTCAGGTCCTTAATAAACCCTTAACTATGCATGCTTGTTTTTTCCCTTGCATTAGGTAATTTTGGGTTCAAAATGCCATTGGACATAAATATTGTCATAGATTCTTGTCGGTTTGATCTGCCAATATTTTGTATTAGCTTAGAAATTCTTTGTTCTTAGACTTAGGGGCAGATCAGACGAGTCACATGTTCATTAATACCTGTCCTTAAAGATATTTAAGAGGCTTCTGTGCTCAGTTGAGATAGATAGGTGGGAGAGAGTAGTCCTATCTCTCTTCTAGGGAATTCCATAGATGATGGCTGAACGATGAGATAAAATACTTCCATTCTATGAGAATAAGTTTGTTTTGTTTTAAAAATCTCTTGGTGAGCTAGTTTTGTTTTTGTATTTTTGCCTATTTCAGTATTTTGATTTCTTCTTTATAGTCTGAGTTTGAATTTGGTTATCACTTGGTTTATTGTTTTCAAATAAATGACACACAAAAAAGTTATTGTGTGTCTCAACCTGAATTCCTGTCTCTGTTCTCTGCCTTATTTGAGTTGTCTTCACCCACACCCTGTCGCAGAATGAAAGATGATGGTCGAGCCATACTCCTAAGTACCGGAAGGAGGTGGCATCCTCTAGATTTGTCCCATCAAGGGTGTGGAAGGAGGGGAGGGAGGGGAGCCTAGACAGACGTTGTTGAGTGCTGAAGGTCATGGTGACAGTTTTTTTTTGCTTTGAAGGAGAGCTGGTGAGAGCTGAACCAAAGCCGAACTTTGTTGAAATCGGCCTGGAGGTTGGCTGTTACCACCTCTGGGGAGGAGCCAGAGACGATTAGGACAGTATTGTCTGCTTACATATGAAAAGATGTAGTTGAGCACACAAGAGGGAGGTTATTGAGAAAGATGGAGAATAGAATGGGACCGAGTAGTGACCCCTTGGGGACTCCAGTACTCATAGGGAGGGGGGAGGAAACACTGTCCCTTGTGGCTAGTGGTACCCAAGCCCTCTTTCCATTACTTATAAATAAGTCTCTTCAGGCTCCTGTAATGACCTGATAGCAGTGCAACCAACCTTTCATCTCCTTTGCTAGCTGCCATTGCAAAACCTATGGTAATTATTATAGTGCAATTTGCATTTTTTCTGGCGGCCAAGGACTTGAGTAAAGAGTTGAAATGCCAGCCACCAATGCCTTGTGAGAGCCTGAGAAAACTGATTTAAAGGTGATGGGGAGAGGAAGTATGGTACCTGTAGACACCAGGGAGTTTTAAGGAGAATGTGTAGTGAAAGTGGCACCACTAGACACTAGGGAGACAGTGTGAAAAGAGATGGGAAGAGGTTGCTGCTCACTTGCCCTAGGGCTGCAGTGGCAACATAAAAAGGATTGCTTTATGCCTATTTCAACATGGGTTTCTGACATCAGATGAGATCTGATCCCTGCCTGCATGCTTTTAATTTGTGAAGGGGATCTGCCCCTTTACCCGGTAAGGAATCAATGGCAGCAGCGCTGTTTGCCTGGGCTCTAAACATCAGTTTACTCTGTGCCCACTGTGCCATTCCTCTGTCCTAATTAATTACTCAGGCTGATGGTGTTGTGCTGCTCTAAGACTAAACAGAAGACCCTAAAGCTAAACATAGTCATCTTGAGAAGTATTGGTTTTAACTTCTGTAAATGTTTGTGCAGCATTGCCCACATGAACCACTGACTGTTGGTTTATATAGCTGCCCAGCCTTTTAGTGAGTGATGTTTCATGGGAGCATGAGGCAATGAGAGCCATTGATAAGAGCACCAAACTGTAGAACAGGAGGTCACAGCTGTGAATCCCACCACAGGAGTTATTTGCTGTTACCCTGAACAAATGACTTGACCTTCCACTGCTTCAATCCCTTCCAGTGGTAAAACTGGGTTAAAGCAGGATCTCCACTGAAAGCAGAATTACAGATTAGATGTGCCACTCTGTACAAATAAATTGAAAAGCAAGAAAAACACACATTTGGGTTAGGCAACAGGATAGGACTGGACACTACTGGCCTCCATCAGCATGGTCTGCTAGATTTAATCCCTTCCTAAAGGGGGCTCATCTTTTGGCTCCCTGCAGAGCATTGCTGCCATCTCTGCTTGTGCTGCTCCTTCACCTCAGTCCTGACTGCAATGGTGGGACCCAGACTGCTGGACCCCCTGTATGATCTCTTCACTCTCCTGCCTCCATGGACTGTGGTAGCAGGGCCAGGGAGCCAGCTTCAGACTGCAGCTTTTCTTTCCTCAGTGTAGTCGCACCATGGAACTTCACACACCCAATCCCATGGACTTCCTTCAGGGTCAGGGAGCACAGACAAAAGCTAGCAGTAATCTTAAGGCCATGCAAAGCTGTGCAGAAACTACCACAACTAAATTTAGGAGTACCCGACAGCACTATTCTGCCACCAGTTCATCCCCTCAGTCCAACTAGAGGAACAGGAATAACCTTTGAAATAAAAGCAAATAAAAGACACCAGGGGGCGGGGGCACCACGTTTGTTGTGTCTCTGGCAATGACCTCATGGAACAAAACAGCTCCTTCTGTAATACATATTATACCATTTTTGCAATCAGTTAAATCTAATACATGTATTGATACCTAATGTGTGCATGAAACTTTAATGAATACATTAGCCCTTGATTAATGTATTAGAGTAAACATAAAGTGTGAACCGGCATAGTAAAAACCACTCAGTAGTACTTTTCCATTGTAGAAGGAGTGATCTTGCACCAGTTACATCATTACCCTTGATGTCTGCACCATTTTTTGTGATATGTTCAGTACTAGCAGGGAGCAGACCCTTTTACTGCGTGTTTAATTTTGCAGGCTATGTTGAAATGCAATGAAACTTATTAAATCACTTTTTAAAGGTAAAGACTTATCGCTTTCAAAACAGCTCTCCTTGTTACAATAACGTATGGGTTAGTCCATCAGTTGAGGTATAAAAACACTTGTTTTCTTGTCTGCTAAGGAACAGTTCATCCACCAGAGGGCACAATGATAAGCTGGAAGAGGGAAATTTGAAAAGGATGTTAGAAAGTATTTTTCACAGAGCATGTGGTGGATGAGTGGAGTAGCCTACAAAGCAGTATGGTTAATGTTGGGACTATAAGTGGGTTAACAAAAAAAGTGACACTTTTAAGGGGATTATTAGCAAGTAATAGAATACATTGTATGGCTTCAGGGCAGACTTGATAGACTTATGATCTTTTTATAGTCTTTATTCTACTGAGTTTCTATTAAAACTATAAAAAGTGCAACTCTCTGCACTCAACAATCTTTTTTAAATCCTCACAAAAGACAGAGAAACTGGTTACACAGGAAACATATTAACAAAGTCAAATGTTCAAGAGACTCAGAAGTACACATTGTACGGTACTGCAAGGCATCAGGGTCAATAAAGGCAGATCCACATGAATTAATTAAGGTTGATAAAGCTTTGAGCAGGACTGGAATATGCCAAATGGCCTCACAACCTACTTATGCTAAAAACTGCAAACTAAAGATCCCTTGTCCTGGGATTGCACAGCCCCAAATCTGCAGGGTGCCCTAAACCTGTGCTACAGGATCCCTAAGCCTGTGGTATATGTGCCCTAAACCTGGAGTACAAGCACCATAAGCAAGGCTGCCAAATTTACAGGGATTCATGAAGTTTGCAGGACATTGAAAGCAGATCTATAGGAAAACTGTTACTGTAAACTTGTACTGGTTATTCAGGAAAACAGAGCAATTTAAATTCTATATGAAATCACAGAATTGACAGAGCAATACAGGAATCTGACTTTGGATTTACAGGAAAAATGTATTTATTTATTTATGTATGTGTTCGGTTACTGGGTAAGTGCGCTGATCTGAGGGACCGTCTTCATGCACGACCTGGGCCAGTGGGCTGCCAGTATGGCCTAGAGGTTAGAGTAATGTACTGTGAACAAGCTTGGTACATCCAGCAGACCAGATCTTGGTTTGATTCTCACAACCTCCTCTTGCATACTGTGTGACTCTGAGCAAGTCACTTAACGGCCCAGTGCTCCCAGGTTGCCCCTGAAAACAGGCACTTGTGCCTAGTGGGCCTTACCAAGTTACCAAAGACTAAAATAAAAAAAATAAAATAAATAAAAGATGGCAAAGGTAAACAACAGTACAATTAAAGGAACAAGATATATACAATAACACAGTCCACTTATTTACATACAGGAATGATGGCATGCAGGGTACAGGTGATAAATTACAGGTTAGGTTTACCATTCATGTCATAACAGGGTACAACAGTCCTACCTCCAATTCAACACACCTTCAAGAGTCACAGAGAGAGGAGAGAGAAAGAGGAGCTTAAGACAGCATGAGTAGATAAGATAAATGTCAAACTGATCTGGGAGCCCTGCCCAAGGCAGATACATGTAAGTCCCCACACTTTTTTGGTCTTACCATGTATGCCCCCATTTCTCCGCGATACCACCAGCTGTTTCTGCACTTCAGTGCAGTCGGGTGGTCCGCACATGCACAGTAGTGCCTTTACCTTTTCAGACCACCGTTGCAGTCTTGCAAGTACTCCCTCCATGTTCCCAACCCCTTGGATGTGTAAATTGAGGTCCGGAGTCACAGGGGAGTTGGCTAGAAGCCCCAAATGTGTTTAGTTTTAGAGCGCCTATGAGCACTAGATAAAGGGGGCATGAATGATTCATCAGAGTCTCATGAATATTAATGACCCTGTCTGCTGCCTGGGGTTACAGCAGTTTGGCAGCAGTAACAGGCAAGGGATTGTATTAAAATGTAAAACTCTACATGTGGGTGTTAGGGCAGAGAAATTGCTACATTTCTGTGTGTGAAATAAGTAATAAACATGTTAAATGTGGCTGCAGCAGGACTTCGAATTTGGGACTGTGTTGGAACTGTAGATTCAGCAGTCATGATGGTCACCTCTAACCCTTGTTTCAGCCAATCAACAGCCAGGATTATGCCTGAGGGCTTTTGGGACTGCCAAAAAGACTTGTGGGAATAAAAACAGAGACATTTCTTGACCATTTCAAGGGACCAACAGGGTATTGAAGGAGGTTAAAGAATACTCATTTTTCAGAATGACAAGTATTTCACCCAATTAGGAGCTGCAGTGAGCTTCCAAAATGGAGAGACTTTTGGTTTCTGAATCAGTCCAGCAGGACCCCCCTCCTGAGGGAAGGGACTCCAGCCACATTGCAGAAAGATGTGGCTTCAAGTCTGAAAAAGGGCCTGCCTGGGGGTTGCCAGTTATCTGTCCTCCAGGGCCCAGGGAACCTAAAGGAGCCCTTCAGCTGTGAGAGAGCTGCAAGTTACTGAAACCACAGTGGTGAGAGTGCTGTGACATCAAGGGCTTAAGGTTTCATATGGCTAAAAAGGGTTGAGAATTTCAAGGACTGTGTGTTTGCTCCTAGGTCATGTTGGCCACAGAAAAGGACATGCTGCCTGAGCCTTTGTGAATGTGTGAAAGCCGGATGGAGAGCCACTGCTTGAATGGAACCTTTGGCTGGGAGAGGAAGGAATTTTTCTGTAGTGAGAGAGCCAGTGAGAATGGAATCTGTGACTGATTGACACTGCATGAAGGAGTTTCGCTCCAGAGAGGGAGCCAGTGCCTGTGAGAGGTTTAATGGAGAGTGAATGACCGTGTGGTGATGGTGAAAATATCACCTTGGATGCCATGTGGTGACAGTGAGAATATCATCTTGGATGACCATTTGGTGATGGTGGGAATATCACCCCGCTGACGTGTGAGATTTCTGAGATTGCCTGAGAGGAATGGGACTGTTCTGCAGTGCAGAAAGTGCATGGAAAAAGTTGAACTTCAGAGACTATATAGGTTGCTACCTAACATTCGCAGCACTCTGCCATCTTCCAAAATGTGAGTTTCAGTGTGTTACTCCTTGTTGGAAACCGAGAAGATGCACCTGGACAGAGAGAGAATTTGTACCTGAATGTGAGAGAGAGGTTGTACCTGGACAAAGAGAGAATCCTTCAAGAGAAAGAGTTGAGAGGCCTGCCAGGTGAACACCATATACATAGGCCCCCAAAAGGTGAAGATAGGAAAGGCTTGGCAGGTGAAGACCAGCTTCATTATTACTTCAACCAGTGGCTTTGAACTTCAACCACTACTCCTAATATCGGCACAGTATTGTTACTTCCAGTATCAGCAAAACCTCTGGAGAAACATCAGAACTGTAAGTACCCCAGGCTGCAGCTTTGGAGAAGTCTTCATCAATTACTCAGCTAACCCTTCTAAATGGGGTTAATTCCTGGGCAGGACTTTCCAAGATCAAATGTGTGTGCAGGCAAAAGTTTAAACGTCTGCATCCATTTGAAAGTTATTTGGGCCCTGACAAAGGATCCCCTGAGTCTCTGCATCTGCAGTGTAGTACCCACATATGGGACTTTAGAGACTTTGGAGCAGTTTCCAAAAGGGAACCAGCCACACCCTTGAGCGGGAGGTGGGATTTAGTTTGGCAAAACTGTTTGCACAAAAGTAAAGTGTTATACTATTTTTCTCCTTCTCCCCCTCCCCCAAAATAAAATCTGTTGCTTGTTAATGTTACAGGTTAGCACAGTGACTTATTGCAAAAGGTGGAAAGTGTTGATTGGTGGGGAAGGTACTGTGGCGGCAGCTACTATGTTTTCCTGGGGCTTGTTAACTAGTCATTTATTTTCAGGCATTCCCAATCACTACCGCAGGTGGAGGCACTGAGCACACTTAATTGTTCCTGTACCACTGGTACCCCAAGAATCTAGGCTGACCCCCTCATGGTGTATCCTGTGAGGACCCAAGGGCCCTGGAGACAACCAAGGTGAGCCCCAGAAAACCCGGCTGCTACATTCAGTTGCCCTAAACCTTAGCATGTGAGCACTTAGCTTAGGATAAATATACTCTTTTCCAGCTGGCCTGAACAAAGGTGTTAATTTATCAAGACTATTTTCAGACTTTTCTTGATGGAAAGATTTGTGTAATGCTCCTGATTTATTCTGGTTTCGTGGTTTTCATGGCAAGCTGAAAAAAAACACATCCTGTCAAATAATGGTAGACCTGCAACCAAGGGGACAAAATCTAGGTAACACCAGCATTACAATGGCCAATAAGTGCAGTGTAGTACCCAATATAATAGCCAGTTAATCTTCAAGACCTTTTGGCCAGCTATAGCATATAATGATTTGTTGAGTTTCCTGTAGTGACGTTAATGTGGTCATTAATCACCTGGCCATTATTCGCCTGGCACCCTGGTTCTGTGACAGTTTCAATGTGTTTCTGGCCAGGGCATTTTAGCTCTTTACTTCATGTGACTGCAGAGCAGACTGACTCACTGCATGCCAGCGAGAGAGAGGGTGTGTTGCAGTTGGCATTGCGCTAAAGACCCATGGCATAACAAGATTTTGGAGCAATCTGTCCTTACAAGCCAAGGAAGTATTTATAAGTAATGGGCTACTGATGTAGCTGCCAGCTTGGTTCAAGCTGCTGTGTTAACTCCAGTGTCATTAAACTACAAGGGGACTCGTGTTTTTGTGTCTGCAATGGTAAAGGACTGCCTTGGCTGTGTTTCTAGGTCACAGAAAGAGGACAAGCAGAAGGCAGCTTCCATTGCTGGAACCTCGTTAAAGACTGCCAAAGCCTGTTTATGAGCTCTTCATGAGCTGCTGTTTGTCATTGTACTGTCTGCAGCCCGACCACTGCACATATGGCCTAACTAATGCATGCTTTATTTAATCTGAGGCACTATAGTGTAATAAAGTACTGTATCTACTCAAGAAACAGAGCTTCCAGGAACACAGGGTTAACACAGCTGTCAACTGGGAGTACCCAAGTGCATTGCAGTGTGGTGTTGTCCTTCGCTCTCAACCTTCTGACAAACAAATCTGTGACGGCACTCAAAAAAATCTGGAACCATTCACTCAAATTAGGAAAACCATAACAGTGAGATCTAACAGAGTCCCAAAAAATCAATAGCATGAAATGAAAGGCATTGTTTTTAACTGAGCACTGCATTCTGGCCATAATGGCAATCATACTGCCGCAACACAGGGAGTTTAACCCTTTTTTACTCCCCCCCTTGAGGACATCAGCACAAGGACAAAAAGTCTAGGCTGCGGTGTGTAAGCACATGCCCCTATCACGTGCCAGTGTCCTTCCTTCACTACACTGCAGCTACTGCACCACCACATGTCCACCAGCAGGGGATGGTACCAAAGCAAGATGTTTACTACCCTCCCTTCCCAAAGGAGGACAGCATAAACTGGAGTGCTCAAACCTCCTCCTCCTCCTCCTCCTGGCTGGTCCAGTTCCAAATCTAGGTTGCTGGTGTTGCAAACAGTAGCCCTGCCACTGCACTGATGGGCTGGTGTTACGAAATGCAGTTTTTTTTTTTTTATCCTGCATTCATGCCCCTTCTCTCTGCTGGTCCTCCTTCCCTTCATCCTGAAGCCTATCTAGCCCTATCACCTACCATCTTTGAGTCTTACCTGGCTTTGAGAATCCCCCATGGTATGGCCAGGAGGGAGGGAGGGGATGTCCTCTCCCCAGTGTCCCAATACAGATGGGAGCCAGGATTCAGGTGGTGGTGCTGGGATTGCTGTTGGCTGAGAGGCATTATCCTACTGATGGGTGAGTCCTCTTCTTTTTCTCTTAACCCCACCCACCTTCCTGATGCTGGGCCTTGCCTATTCAGACCTTGCATGCTCTAGAGTGCCCTTGGGGAACATGCAAGCACTCTCGACCACTGCAGGGGTTGCTAATGTGGTGGGACCAGACCCCATCCCCAGACTGGGAGCGCTACTGTGCTGCAGTGCCTTCCCACCCCCTTGACCCTCTAGCTGGCTTTCCAAGTTCACTCAAGGGTTGCACTCAGCCTTAGTTTGTGCTGTGCACATCCTTCTCAAAAATGAGGGGTAAAAGGTAGGGAAGTCAGAATGAAGATAACCTATGATTCTAAGTTAGAGACAGTGGAGAGGCATGGTGTTGGCATCTGAGCATCTGACCCCTGGTACAGGCTGGGATTACAAGTCAGAGACAGTTGGAAAGTGCGGTGTTGGCCTCTGACCATGGAGACAGGCTGGTGTTTCAATCTAGAGAGAGTCGGAAGTAAAGTACTGATTTTGGAGTTTAAAGACAGTTGAGTGGTGTGGTGTTGGGCTGTCAGTGTGGTCAGGTTGGGGGTCCAGTAGAGAGACAGATGGAGGTGTGGTTCCAGACCACAAACAGTTTGCTGTGCACATTGACATCTGACCTTGGGGGCAAGCTGGAGTTTTATGTCTGAGATAGTTGAAAGGTGTGATGTTGGCTTCTGACCATATGGACAGGCTGGTGTTCCAGTCCAGAGAGATTTGGAGATATGGTGCTGATCTCTGCTTTTGGGGACACATCAGAGTCCCAGGCGAGAGACCATTGAGAAGTGCGGTGCTCTGCAAGTGGGGTCACGCTGGGGTTCCAAATCCAGTCCCAAAACAGTTGGAGGTGTTGCGCTTGCTTCTGACCATGGGGACTGGTTTGGGATCCAATCCAGAGACAGTTGGTGATACGGTATTGACCTCTTCCCCTGGTGACAGGCTCAGGTTCCAATTCAGAGACAGCTGGAGTTGCAGTTTTGGCTTCTGCCCTTTGTGCTAGGCTGCATTTCTAAGACAGAGACAGTTGAGAGGTGTTCCGTTGGCCTCTGCCCATGCAGCCAGGCTTGGGTTCCAATCCAGAGACTGAAGGGAGAATAGTGTAGGCCTTTGACCTTGGGGACAGGCTAATGTTCCAATTCAGAGACAGCTGAAGGTGCGATATTGGACTCTGACCATGGGAACCAGCTGGGAATCCAATTCAAAGACAGTTGGTGATGTAATGTTAGCCTCTGACTGTGGAGAGTCTCTGGTTACAATCCAGTCTAGAGACAGTTGGAGGTCTGATGTTGGCCTCTAACCATGGGGACAAACTAGAATGCTAAGGCTGAGACAGTTGGAGGTGTGCTGTTGGGCTCCATCCATGGGGACAGGTTGGAATGCCAAGGCTGAAAAAGTTGGAGGTGTGCTGTTGGACTCTATCCATGGGGACAGGCTGGAATGCAATTCCTTAGAAAGCTGGAGATGTAATATTGTCATTTGCCTCTGGGTACTGAATGGGGTTCCAAATAAGAGACAGTGGAGTGGTACTATGTGGCATTGACCACTGTCCTTGTGGCCAGGCTGGATTTCTGAGCCAGAGACAGTAGAGAAGTGTGGTGTTGGCCTCTGCACATAGGGGCAAGCTGAGGGCCTTTTGAGTATTATGCCATCAGTGCTTCAAGAAGAGTTTCATTGAAGCTGTATATCATTTGTCTACCTTTGTGGATAGAGTTTACTACTAGCCACACTCTGGCAGTTAGCTAGAGACAGCTAATTTACTAGACAACTTCAAGCTAAGCTCCTCCAACCACACATGGTGGTATCTTCCGGTCTGCCTCATTGTCATCCAGTCTTCTTTTCTGCAAGAATGGACAGGTCTTCTGCTTCACAGCTCTGCATGTATTAGAAGATTCTAAGTTTCAAGAGCTACATTCTTTTGTGAACTTTGACTTTTCTAAAAAGTTTTTGGTTTATTGAGCATTTCTTGTCTTCCGTTTCACACTCCACCAATGACTTGCTGGATGGAAAAGACAAAATGCAGTTATAAGCATAGCATGGTTTGTGGCCTGAAGATGTAGGCTATGGATCCACATGACATGTGCTTGTGTTGCCAGGGAGACAACATAAAACAATGTCCTTCATATCAAGCCATGCATCCAACATTGCTGGAAGAACAAAAGACTAATTTCTACCCCGGTAGGCACAAGGATCACAAACTACCTCAGTGACTGCTGGATTGGTGGCCAGATTTGTGGCCTTAGAAACATAGAAGTACTTCTCTCTTTAGTTAAGGTTACGGTATATTTGGGACTCTCACTTATTCCACTTAGTCAGAGAACAGTACCATTAATGTTGCTCGATGACTATAGGGCTAATCTAGGTGTAACTGTGCCTGTTTACATTTATACAATGTTGTTCCCTTTTTTGAAGCTGACGTTTTAGCTGTTACCACTGTTTCTATCTATTTTGATTGTTTCCTCCATGTATTTTTATACATGGCACCAACTGCACCTATGGGCGCTGCATTATCTGGATTATAATTTTGGACTACCTTATTTTGTACATTTGCCTTGTGCTCTTGGGCTACAATTTCATGGCAATATTTGTTCCTGCACTGTGGAATTTGAAACTTTAAATGGCTTTTCCCATTGTGATATAAGTAAGGGATACTGCTAATCTATCTATGTATATAATTATGTTCTACACAGTTTGTAAGTCTGTCCATGTTCCTTATGTAGTATGCTTGTATTTTGTGCAACTTTTACAAAATGCACAAAATACAAAGTTAAAAAAAAAGAAACATAGAAGCACAGAAACTGTTGGCAGAAAAGAACCATTTGGCCCACCCCAGTCTACTCAGATATTTTCTTGGCTTTGAAAGTGAAGGAGGCAATGGATGGGGTGGGTTCGTTTTGGGTCTCAGTGGTGGTCTTGGCAAGGCCTACCATTGGAGGGCCTTTCCTGGATGAGTCTCGTGAAATACAGATGGACCTGCAGACCTTTGGGTACTGTAAGTCTGTCCCATGAACACAAACACAAGAAGCACCATTGATGTTGATCCTGAGACTGGGAACAGTCTCACTTTCTCCGCTCCCTCTGTCCCCCCATAGGTTGACCTTGATCAAACTTCCTCTAGTCAAGGGGCAGTTCAAGGCTTCTGTGGTGGCCCTATCAGAACTTATGAATTTGACTCCAGTCAAACAGTTGGGTGAGATTTCTCTTCAGTCAACTGACTCATTTTCAAAGAAGATCAACAAGAATTTGTCAGTTTTGCAGACCCTCGGCTCTCCTCGTCCTCTCTCATGGGGGAGCTGGCTCAGTCAGTGGACTCAGCTGAGTCAGCCCATGTTGTGCCTAGCTTGCTTTCCCATAGGTTTAACTCTGAGGCCCATACTGCTTTGCTTGCCAAGGAAGATGGTCTACTTGGCTTGGCCAGTAGACATCTGCCGCTGACTCAATGGTCGAAGGTCGGGATATCACTCAAGGCAGTCCCGATCTTGCTCGACCAGTCAACATTAATATTGATGCTAGTTAGCCTCATCATCTTCAGATGAAGGTTGACTTCTTCACCAATAGGTGGACCTCCTTTGGACCAGTGGTCCATTGCTAGTCAGGGCATAGCCTTGTTTCGGGATCCCACAGTGCAATGGCCTCCCCATTGGCTGCCTCACAGCTGGTGACTCCGTAGACTGCTGCATCTGCCTCTTTTCCTCTGGTAGAACCCTCTGCCCTATAGCCACAAGTGAAGGCCCCTACCAAGTAGTCCCTCATGGTCACTGGTGTGGCTGGTTAGCTGTCTATTGAGGTCATCCAGGGCTCTAGAGTGGTCTGCACTCCTGAGAATCTGACAGGGTGGTCTTTGAGGTCCAGTCAGACTCAGAAGTCAAGTCTTTCATGGTCTTCACTAGGACCCACCAGTTCACCCTCAGCTTTTCCAGTGGTCAATCATCCAGTTGGGCTCAACCTGTTTTGCTCCACCTGATATCAGAATTCATGGAGGGACCCTTTGAAGCCAGTTCAGAAGTGGACTACAGACGTGGAATAAATTCATGTTTACAGACATAATGGACAGGGCTGATTCCTCAGGGGTGGCCCCCCATGGCTGTGGCCATGTTGGAGCCAACCATAGAACTTTGGCAGCACCTTCCATTCTGCCCAGTACCTCCCACACATATGGTACAAAAGTGTGCAGTCCCCATTGGGAGCCTCTCTAGGTTCATGGACCACCCCTCCACAGAGGGTCTGGTGTACAACTCAGCCTTTGAAAGTCAAAGGACCAGGGGGAGTGAATATACTGCCCCGCCCCAAAAAAAAAGAGTCCAAGAAATTGGATCATGTGGCCGAGAATGTCTACATGGCCTTCCTCTCTGGGTCTCCAGCAGGCCAGCTATGTCATGATTATGGTTCAGTTTGGCCATTCCTTGTTTGGCCTTGTTGGGTAACTCCTATCCTTGCTCCTGGCTGACAAGCAAGTTGCAACTAAAGCCCTTGAAGACCAGGGCTGCATGCTGGCTAAGCACTCACTCCAGGCAGCAATAGACCCGGGCGATTCTTGTGTGTTCTCATTGGCTGTGGCCATGTCCATACACTGTAGGGCCTGGCTGAGGTTTTTCACCTTCATGGCAGACACCCAGCACAAGTTGGCCAATGTGATCTTCCTTGGCACAACCTCTTTGGCACGGGAGTGTAGGGACATGCTACCCATATTGAGAAGTATAATACCACTGTTGACTCTGTAGCTTTGTCCCAGAAGGACTCTAAGCCAGCTAAGGTCACGAAAAAGTTATTTTATCAACAAGAGTTCTAGCTGCAGTGGGCTCTGCAGCAGCCGCAGTTTCAGCACTGACATCCAAAACAGAAGTTCAGTGGTCAGGGCAAGAAAACGGGGTAGGGGTGGGTTACATGGTGCCCAGTAGCCTGGAGCCCTCTGCAAGGTGGCTAACTGATGGGCTGTGAAGTTCTATTCCCCCTGCTGTCTAGTTCCTGTTCCAGCTCCTAGTCAGGGTTTGGCTCCTTCACTTCTTACCCAGTGGTCTACCATTACTATGGAAAAGTAGGTTCTAGAAGTGGTGGGCAAAGGGTTGTCTTTGGACTTTGAGGCTCTCTTGCCATACCAATTCTGGGCTTCTCAGGAGTTCATAGTTCTTGAGGATAGGCTACCCAGTCTCAGCTATGAGATTGCTCAGATTCTGGCACCTCAGACCATAGAGTGAGTTCCATACACCTTATCTATGTGAGGATATATCTCCTGTACTTTCTGGTGTCAAAGTAGATGGGGGGCTGGTGTCCCATACTGGATTTGTGTGATCTGAACAAATCTGTGTGAAACAGAAGTTCCCTATGGTCACTATGATGCTGATCATGCTGTCATTGAAGCAAGGGGAGTGGTTCTGCTTCATTAACCTCCAGGATGCATTCTTTCGCACTACAGTTCATCCAGATGGTCACCAAGGGGCAACAGTCTAGAAGAGCCTCCCCCTCTTCCCAGAGACAGAAGGTATCCAAACAGATGTGCTTTCCATCTTTGACATCTGGTGTCCTGACTGCCTAGGTTCAGAGCAAGAGCCTAGAAGCAGTTGGCTTTAAATCAACCTGTTATAATGTGGTACTGGGAGGTGATGGTGAGGAATTATGAAGGGGCCGAAATCAAGTTTGGGCACTAGTATTAAAGGTTTGGGTTGTGTGGGAAGTAATATGGTATAGAAAGGTGTGCATAGTTCACGTGAAGATTGGGGAAGTGGGAGAGTACTTCACAGAGTTCTGGGGGAGTTCCAGGTATTGGGGCTGCAGTTTATTTATTAATTTATTTTGAATCTAGGAATAAACCTTTGAGTTAGAGACTCATTTACAGAGGTTCTACATCATGACAAAAACATGCAAGTACAAAGTACAGATAGATTAATACACGTGAGCAGAATCAACACCAACAGTGATTTAGATACAGTAAAGCATACTTGTACAAAACTCGGTGCCAAAGTTTCAATTGCTAGAGCATGTCAATAGAACATTTCCATTGTCAAAGTGCTCCAAGGGTTTGGGCATGAACTGCTGGGTTTGAGGGCCGAACCACATAGAGGGGGAGTGGAGGAGTGGAGGAGAAATTAATACAAACAGAGAGCAGAGAGACCTGCATCTGTGAGTATTAACAGTCCAGGGAGGCAGAGCAGAGAGAGCAGCATCGATGAGAAAAATTAGGCCAGCAAGGAAGGTCAGAGGGAAAATAATGAAGAGTTTGAGGGAGACTAAGGCAGCAGACCAGGCATATAAAGGAGGGATAAGGAGGGGAAGGAGTCCAGGAGAGGGAGAGAGGACAGGGTCAGGTAGTGGAGAGGGAAGGGTTCTAGGTTTCACATTCACAGATGCTGGCCAAAGGTAGTAAGAAGCAAAGTTTTGTTTTAAATGGGCCAAGTTTGGTTTCCTTGAGTAATTCTTCACTTAGAGAGTTAAACCAGATTGGTGCCCGATATTCAAAGGACCTTTGCCCAAGCTAGGTTATACAGAAAGGGATTTTCTCGAATTTCTCTCATTAACTCATCATAGGAGGGTGGGGATTCCAGTCGATCTGCCAGGCGTAACTGAAGCAACAGCAGTTCTGAGAAGGGGGAAGACTTAAGGATCCTGTACAGCCTGGTTCGGTCCAGTTCAATCGCTGGCAAACTACCTTTTCTGAGGCATTCTTGCAACAATTTTTCCAGCCGAGATACATACACAGACAACAACTCCTTGGTACTGTTGTGCATCTCTTACTCCACCATAGGTCCTCATCAGAATCTGGGCTCCCCACCCATTCTCCAAGGCCCCAAGATAGGCCTGTGCAGTCGCTTCAGGGTTACTGGCCCGTTTAGCTCGGATGGTAGCCAGGGCAGGACCTGAGGCTCTCACTAACCCTCTTTCGCTGGGCTCCTGAGCATTGCCATTCTAGCACTTGGGGCAACATAGTCTATCCAGGTCTCCCAGTCATCCTCCCCTTGGGGGTGGGAGGTGCCAGAGAAGATCCTCAACCTTCAGTAAGAGTCGTGACTAATGGCAGGTGCAGAACAGGAGTCTGCATTGGTTCAGCCACCATTACGGGCACTGGAGCAGGAGAGGGTGTTGAGGAGGAACACCTCAGGTGGCAAGAATAGTTTCTTCAAGTCCTCCACAGTTTTCCCTCCCCAGCAACCATTCAGCAAATTTCTCCTCAAAAGTTTCAGATAGTGGTGGGGGCTGATTCCCCGGTCTTTACTGTCCTTAGTTATCACTCTCCAAGCAGTGAGGGCTCCTCTGGGTAATGGTCTGTGGCACTTGGAGCTATCTGGGATCCTCAAACTCTACTAGGGCCAGGAAAGTGTGGGTGAGCAGATTAGCATGCCGACCCACCACCACAGGGTTTTGTAAACCTCCACCTTGGAAAGTACTCCTGCACAGTGTCCGTATTGATACCCAGGGGATGTCCAGGATAAGCATAGCATTTTGGGGTCGATCTCCTCCCAGTACACCACTCCACCAGCCGGTGCACAGCCACTTGTCGGGTACCCATTTTTTCTTAACAGTGGTTCTAGAATATGGCCACTAGAGGACACACAATCCCAGCGGTGAGCCTCCAAGATGTAACCCTAGATGGCGCTATCCCAGGGGCTACTACCCCTGCCTGATTTGCCACTAACAGGTTGAGGGGCCTGGATCCAATGGCGGGTGCCTCCACCCAGAGGTCAGGGTTTGCAATAGTTGAACTAACTTGGTCACAGCCTCTGGGACACTGCAACCCCCTTTCTTCCCACTAGTGGCCCACACAATATATCAGAATTACCTTCACAGTATACACTTACCCCCAGGTCTGGTTCCGGCACTGGGACCTCCTGTGAAATGAGATACAGTGCAATAATCACAGTACAGTACTTTAACATAGACAAATACCTCAGGCAGTATAACTTTGCTGAAACAAGCAGCTCTGATTTATTTAGGGGATATAACAAGGACAGGGAAATCAGGTTAATTAGCTTATCACTCTAATAATCTACCTATGGCTCTGTGCACAGGCCTATCCCTATCAGTTACTGTCCCTGGGTACCCAAGCCCTAGTGGCTAGTCCAAACCGTGGCAGCTGGTAGGGCCCTTTCACACAGAGAAAAGGAGAATTAAACAGTCAGCAGTACAGTAATTCCATTTGGATTTAATGTGGCAATTCAACAGGAGCCAATCTGAATTAGTACCACGACCTCCAAATAAGATAGGGTCCTTCAATGTCAGCAGGGCTCACTTGAGGTACACAAACCTCTTCACACATCCACATAAAAGAAAGCACTATACCAGGCAGGCTGCATCTGTATCCCGATCGCAATTACTGCACAATACCCGGGAGAACACACAGCAGATTCAGTTCCTGACAGACCGAGTGCAATTTTCAGCAATTCCTCCAGTCTTCTACAGGGTGAGCCTGGTTTCTACTTCAGAGATCCTTTGATTCTTTTCACAGGACGGATTCAGTCCTAACAAGCTGTTACACAGCTGCAGACCGAACTCTGGGCCTTACACGTTTTTGACTAAAACTGCACACTGAAAAAGCACAGGGCTCCTTCCTTCTTCACTGCCAAAGCTCAACTGAAACCCAACCACAAAACCGGGCACTTCCTTTGAGTTCCTCCCAGTTCTTGACTGGATTGGCTGTCACTCACAATAGACTGCTGCTGTTGGTCCAAAAGGCACTGAAGTCTAAACTACATCTCCCAGAGTCACTGCCCATAATCCTCTTGTGGCTGGCTCAGATTATGAGTCCAAGTTCTGATTCGTCCAAGGCACCATTTTAGAGCTAGCTTACCCCACACTGATTGGTCCAGTTCAGCAGTTCAAAACTAGAATGGGGAACTAGCAGACACAGTTCTGACTGCAAAGAAAGCAGGTTAGACAAACTGTAATTTCATTATTACTCTAAATAATTTCTGGCAAACAGTTACATCTTTCAGATAGGTTCCTTTGCACTCCTAGTGACTGCAAAATGGAGTGAATTGGCAGCAGCTCGAGTGGTACTCAGAGAAGCACACAGTCCCCATACAACTAATTATGTCTGCAAGCAGACAGCTCTTAAAGAGACAGTACCAGAGGCTCTAAAAACACTCACTGATAAATGGCTTAAATGCCAAACACCATTCAGGCTTGGAGCATTCAAGCAAGCTCCTGGAAGTCTTTTGGGAACCCCCATTTGCAGGGGGGTTACACAGATTTAGCAACTAGGTCAATATGCTGAGAGTAGGATAATGTACTATCTAATGTCACTCCCAGGTATTTGAAATGGTTTCTCATCTCAAGGGGGGAATTTTTGTTGTTGACAATATTTAACTGATGATTCCTGTGTTTGTTATGAGTGGATGCAAAAAACACTGTTTTTGTTTTTTTATAATTTAGGAGTAGCTTAGAGTCCAGGAACCATTGTTCCACTGCAGTAAAATTGGACTGCATTTGGCATTCAAGATCAGTGGGGTTTGAATGGGACGAGTAAAGCACAGCACCATCTGCGTAGAGTAGTACTTGGTCACTTACAGTACATCTAAGAGGAGTTGGTTTATAAACAGACTAAAACACAGTGGTCCAAGGATGGACCCTTGGGGCACGCCTGTGGAGACACACCGATTATCTGAGCAGACATCATGTATTTTTTACTTTTTGTATTCTCCCTTGGAGGTAGCTCCTGAACCAGACCACTGATTCAGGGGAGAGACCTGTTGAGGATAGTTGACAGTGGAGCAGCTCATGATTTACAGTGTTGAAGGCCTTGATGAAGTCAGTATAGGTAGCCCCAACCAAGAGCCCCAGTCTCGAGCACTATGAATATAGCCAGTGAATTCCAAGAGTGCGGTGGTAGTGCTATGTTGTTTCCGGAAGCCATGCTGTTGCCAGCATTACACCTGATATTTGTCAAGGTATTCAACAAGTTGGTCTGAAACAATGCATTCCAGCATTTTTGACGTGGGGGTATTGAGATGGGGCAATAGTGTGGTTCGTTCTGTCACTGCTTTTGTAAACAGGTGTGAATACTGCTGCTTTCCAGATTTGTGGGAACTTCCCAGTTATGAGGGATAAGTTTATAATTTTGGTTAGGGGAGTGAGGATAACCTCAAGAGAGAATTCTGTGAGCCTAAAATCAAGCCCATCATTGCTGGCACTGACTTTACCAAGCACCTTTGTGATATATTTCTTGGCCTCAGATGGGGTAACTATTTTTAGGTAGGGGGGGTGGCTCATCAGGCTGGGTAAAGGTATTGTTTGCGAGATTACTCTTACTTGGAGGTAGAAGGAAGTCTGGGGGTAGTACACTCCTGAGGTTGGTGAATGCCTTATTGAAAGTTTCAGCTATGCTCCTTGGGTCCTGGGTAGGGATACCATCAACATTTATTAGGGAAGGCGGCAACTTGCTGGGTTTACCAGAGAGGGATCTGATATTATCTCAGAAACATCTACTGTCTTTCCAACAGTTTTCCAGCACCATTTTTAAATACTGTCTCTTGGCCTTCTGGACTACTGAAGTATAGCTATTTCATGCTGCTTTAAATATCTGGATGTCAGTGGTTGAGCCCGTGCTTCTGGATTTGTACCATAGTATGTCTTGGTGTTTCATGATGTCTATGAGTTGCGGGGATATCCATGAGTTTTGGGTGCATCTGATCTTCCATTTAGTGAGCAGTACATACATATCACAAGACTCACTGAATTTGAGGATGAAGTGTTCCAGGGCAGTATCAACATCAGAAGTGGCATTAAGGAAGCTCCAGTCATGGCTACTTAGATGTGCTTTTTGTGTGTCCAGCTTCCATTTTTTTAGACATCTAGTGGTGTCAAGTTTGGTCAGTACCTTGGGGGACTTATTGGACCAGGTAAAGAGGATGGGGAGTGGTCACTGAGGGAATCAGGGAGCCCTGATAGGTGACTTATTTTTTCAGGGTGGTTAGTGATCAGTTGATGAGGGTACTTGTGCCCATCTGATAATTCATCGGAGTGGGTGTACTCACTAACTGTGAGGCATCTATTGAGGATAGGGCATCTTTATAATGACCAGCTTTTTGGATCTAAGCACAGTCTAAACCATCTGCTGTGGTTAATGTTAAATAAAAGAAAGTGTCCAGTGAGGCGGGAAGAAGCACAGTTTAAAGACATTTTGCATGGATCAAGATATGAGTTGGCTTGCTGATACCCGACTCAGGCAGTGAGATGCCAGGGCCCAGGAACACGAGCAAGAAAGACCGGTTAGAGGGGCTAGCAGTGAGAGGCATTGCTAGGTAGCAGCCAACCAATCAGCAGCTCAGTCTCAGGTCTTCTTATCCAATGAGTGTAAAAGCCAGTGCTGGGTATGTAGTTCGGGCCCGCTGATGTTGTAATGCTGTACCTTCCTTCAATCTTTGGGCAGTGATCTGGTGTGGTGGGGGGCTGCAATAGCTTGCAAGCCATACTGGGCTGAGAACTGGAGCAGCTGGAGCTGGAGAAACACGTTCAGAGGCCTCTGGCTTCCTTCAATCTGTGGGCAGTGGTCTGATGTGGACTTTGTGCCAGTGGTCTTACGTGTTCAAGATACAGTACATAAACATGTTTTTGATGGAGACCTGAGCACTTGTGGATTTGCAGGTTTAGTTAATAGATTGCTGAGGTAAAAAGGATATGACTGAGTACTTACTTGTATATCCATCCATATGGCTCACTTAAGTTCTTTTCTCTTATCTGGAGGCAAAAGACCAAGGTTGCTATACAGCTGGCAGTGGTTTTTGTCCTACAAAACGCATCTTAAGTGTCCACTGAATCTTTGTGACAGGGTTAAATTGGACCCTGTCCAAGTTGTTATGGAGAGTTTGAATGCAGGGATCTGTTCTGTTATTTCCTTTCCTGTCTCTTGCATGTCTGGTTGCGCAACCAAATTTTCCTGTGAGACCTAGAATTTGATCACCCTGATAGTCTCGCAGTTCTCTGCCTCTCACTGTCTCTCAGTCTCCACTTGCTGTTCTGTCTTTTCCTCCCTTGCATATCTGCTGGTATAAAAATATATACAAATCATTATGTGGAAATGTAACTGATATTGGGATCCCTTTGTTTAGAAAATATATAGTGTTAATGTTGAAATGTATGTAATTATAGTTTGAGATGATTGCAAAGCTATTTGGAACTCATGGGATTAACCTGAAATGCAATTTGTAAGCCATTTGCAGATGCTGTGGAGAAGGGGTCTCAGTTCTGGGATATTGTGTTCTGGCTGCACCTGCCTGATATTTACAAGAACATGTTAGAAAAACACAGGATGCTTGTTAAGAATGGTGGTTGCAAGGACTTATAAAAACAAAGCTGCAATTTCTTGCAGGAGACACAGAGATTGAAGGAAAACTCAAATGGATCTTTTCTGTTTATTCTGCCTTTGTAAATAGTTATTCTGAGCAATTTTATTTTTTTATTTTATTGTTCTTCATAATAAAACTCTTGTTGTGAATTTTACAACTGCTCCTGGTTTTTCCTATGCTTCCTGACCTGTGCCTCGACAACAGTCTTCAAATATCAAGGGTATAAAATTTATTGAAGCTTCAAAAGTTGCAGGCTCACAGTATGCCTTTTGTCCATGAACTTTTTATGTTCAGTCACGCACGCCAGTTGCTTTGTGACTCATCGCAACTGTCCTAAAAACAGAGCTCTCCAATTCCCAAGGGTCAGAGGAAGACTCAGCATTTATTCCAAAACAGATAGTTTCTTTATTTGTATAACTCCATTATACATGTACAAAAACGCCAGCCTTGCTAGGCTGCCTGCCCCTGCACTTTGCTCAATAGAGCTTTCTAAGGGGACATGCCCGTCATTACAAACTTCTGATTTTAAGGCTATAGTTGTTGAGGTTTCCCTTACGTCATATACAGTACAGTTGTATAGCACAAACCAAGTGATTTCAAGGAGACCATAATGCAAATTACAACAACTATTTCATATATCACATTGCTAAAATATTGCTGAAAAAATCACAATATCAAATGCCAATCATTTCATTGTAAAAAGAATGTAAAATCAATGTAACTGCAAAGACATTATATTTGTGTTGGTGTGTTTCAAGCAAGAACTAAAATGTTCATTATGTTACACTTACTTCCTTAGAACAATATCAAATAATAATTTATTCATGGCCATTATTCCAATGGGGCGATTCTACACCAAAGATAGGCAGCTTTGAGAAGGCTTCAGAGAGAGTTTCATAAGGTTGTCTTCCTTCATGACACCAACATAAACACCACTGCCACCCTCATATTCTGTTTGCCTTTTAGCTTATGTGAGGATCCAAATGGCATGTTGTGCAATTGATCAAAGGCAGGTAGACTCTTAGACAGAGGATAGTAGAAAAAAGAGAGAAAAATTACATTGGGTGTTGATACCTTAAACACTTTGCGATGTTTGAACATAATTAATTTTAAATCACATAGAAACATAGAAATTGTTGGCAGATTAGGACCGCCAGGCCCATCCAGTCTGCTCGATACCCTTCCCTTGTTTGCAGCCTCTGACCCTCCTTTATCAATGGCTATCTCCTCTCCCACCCACTTCTAGGGTTCCCTTATGCCTGTCCCACGAATGTTTAAATCCTTCTGCTGTGCTCACTCCCACCACCTCCTGAGGCAGACTATTCCATGCATCCCCCACCCTTCCATAAAGAAAAACTTCCTCACATTTCACCTCAACCTGCCACCCTCCAATTTTATATCATGCCCCTTGTTCTTGTACCCCTCCTATATTGGAAGATGTCACCCCCGCACCTTGTTTAAACCTTTAAGGTACTTGAATGTTTCTATCATGTCACCCTGATCCCTCCTCTTCTCCAGCGAGTACATATTGAGGTCCTTTAATCGCTCCTCATATGTTTTCTGGTGCAAGCCCTGTATCATCTTTGTCACCGTTCTCGGACTGCATCCACCATGACAATATCCTTTCAAAGATGTGGTCTCCAGAACTGCACACAGTATTGTAGGTGAGGCTTCACTAGTGTTTTATACAATGGCATCACCACCTCCCTCTGTCTGCTAGTGATACCTCTGCCTACGCACCCCAGCACACTACTTGCCCTCCCTGCAGCCTTGTACTCTGCTTAGACACCTTTAGGTCATCTGATATGATGACGCCCAATTCCATTTCTTCTGTGGTAACTGACAGCAACTCCTCCCTCCTCCCCCCCCCCAGCATCCAGTAGCTCTCTCCAGGGTTCCCTCATCCCAGGTGCATTATTTTACATTTCTTTGAATTGAACCTCAGCTGCCACACCTCAGATCATTTCTCACTTTTCCCCAGATCCCTCCTCATTTTCTCCACCCCATCTGGAGTATCCACCCTGTTGCAGATCTTGGTGTCATCTGCAAACAGGCAGCCCTTTTCCTCCCTCCAGCCCTTCTGCTGTGTCACTAATGAAGACATTAAACAGGACTAGCCCAAGGACTGATCCCTGAGGTGTACCCCACTGGTCACCCCCCTCTCCCCCGGATTGGATTCCATTTACCACCACCCTCTGCCTCCTGTCTGTTATTGTGTTTCAAATATGGAAATGACTTAAGAGTACCATAATTTTTAAATTCATGCATTTTTCAATACTCTGATCCCCTCTATTTTGTGGGTACAGTGAGAAACATTTCTATCTTCCCTGAAATTGAAGATGGGACGCTTACAGTGAATACTTATTGGATTGGCTTAAGATCCCATTCCTCACTGAGACATCCTAGGGCCAAACTCACCAGAACAAAACTCTACATGCTTTCTTTTTGCAATGTGAAAAAGCAGAAGATGGCTACAAACAGCAAGGACCGGAGCCCAAACACAATGAAAGTACTCGTGATAGAAGGTAGTTCAGCTGCACGGTCTCCGTAGCTCCAAAGGATGCAGTCCAACAAAAGTGTAAAGAATAAAACACTTTATTTGTTATAAAGATTCCAAATGGACAAACAGCCCACCAGCAGGTGAAACACATGACCCTCCCACAATCCAACAGCCAAACGTTTTTGCGTGTTACTTTTGCATTCTCAAGGCTGCCTTCTCTTCCGTTGGGCCACATCTTTGGAATGAATAATGAGTAGCTCTCTTATAATAAAATGCTTAAACACAGAAGATTTACATAAATGTTGCTTTAACTTTTTTGTTTTCCAGTTGTTGTTTTTTTACTTTCCCTTGCTGTTGGTCTGCTAAATATTGTAGATAATGCAGCACATATTTCATAAAGTCTTTCAAAACATAACTGACTCTCCCCTGCTAACAACACATTTGCAGTTTGTGACATCATAGTCTTTTGCCTTGTTGAACACTACAATGTCATAAACAATGGCACTCTGAGGTTAACAAGAGAGTGAAAAATGTTTTCTATACTGACATTTTAGATAGACTTTTAAGACATGCTGTAAACCTTGGAAAGGAACACTGAAAATGAAAAAGCGTATTTTCTAGTAAAAAGCAATAGCTGAAACATTTCATTTATGAAAGTACGTGCTGAAGTGCAAAGTTGTTCTTTAAAAAAGTATATTTTTAATATATATATATATAAGAAAATACAAAATCACACATGCCCACACAATGCAAAGCATCATGGGCTGCATATGCAAATCACCACAAAATGTTATGCTAGTTCAACTTTAAGCAGAATTGCATGGTGCCGAAAGGCCTCTCATACAGTTTGCAAAGGGGTGCTAACAGATGACATAGACACTTGTTTCGTCCTATATATATATATATTTACAGACTTTCTAACTAGGAGAACTGTGGGAGACCAGTGCTGCCCCCAAATGGAAGGGTTAAGGTTGTTTATTATCATTTAAACATTACTTTTCACAGATTTTTTAATTTTGGACTTTGACACTTTGCAGGCTTTCCTTTTTCAGATCACAGCTGGTAATTCCTAAAGATTTCTGCCCCCCTTCCCTCGAAATGATAGCAAACAGAAATAAAATGGTTAAAAAAAGTTATGGAAATGAACACAAGAAACATTGCATCATGCTAACCCAAAAAGAAACTCTCAAAGTTAGTCACAGAGACAAGAAACACTCTGCTATTACAGGAAGACTGACACTAAAAGAATATTGTTACAGAGAGCAAAACTTAACAAAGATTTGGAGCTAGCGGTGCAGATACGGTCACCAGAAAGTCGCATGTATTATGAACCAGGGCTGCACCTTCAACCCCCCCCAACCTGCCTGATTGAAAAATATCCCCTTACCTCACCTGTCAGCTGTCACTTTTACTCTTCCCATCTCTCAAGTGTAGAAACATTTTTGTGTTGCTTGCACACATGTGCAAGAAACACATTGCATCAGCTGCCTGCAAAAGCGAGTTATGGAGGCGCGTCAGTGTTGTGCCGAATAGCAGCAGTCTGTTCTAGGGCTGGTCTCTGCCGCAGCCAACAGAGGAGCATGCTGTCGATCACAGCAGTTAATAAACATGCCACAATGCATAAAGAAATGTGACCATGATACCATTAATCAGCTGTTTTGCACAAGCTACCAAAACAGCTGATTGCGTGGTGTCCCCTTAGCGAGGGCTTCTCCGTCGGCCTCTCACAGTCCCCATGAAGCCAATAGAAAGCCACTACCCACCATTCAGTGTGCCCTCCTGGTGAAACATTTCAATAAATTAAAAAAAAAAGCCAACAGGGTGCCCAATCTCCCTATCGGCATGACACCTTCCCCAGTTCATTTGCTGATGGGGTAGCCCAATCCTAGTCAGCATAATGCACCTCCCCCCATTTGTTGTTTACATAGGGGGTGCCCAATACCCCCTCAGCTCATGTGTCCCCCCAGCACACTGTATGGCTGACGGTGGTACCCCTGCTCTCTCCACTGCCCCCCAAACTTCCATCTGCTATGCTGGGAGCCCACCCAGCATGGCAAAAGTCTATCTGGCCAATAACAGTGCCCAATCCCCTTCAGCTCCACTGCCCCCCAAAACTTCCATGTGCCACGCTGGGAGCCCACCCCATTGGCTAAAGTTTCCTTGGTCCACAGGGGTGCCCAATCCCCTTCGGCTCCACTGCCCCCCCTCCAAGCAAACTTCCTGGTGCCACACTGGGAGCCCACCCCAGCATGGCAAATGTCCCCCGTCATCTGTAAAAAAAAAAAACTAAAAGAAAAAAAAAGTCCCTCATTGATTCTCTTGCCCCCCTCTCCCCATACCCATGCCCACCCTCTGCATACTCCACCTCCCCATACCCCCTGCCTCATCCCATAATTACCTCCGGAGCCTGGTGCGATGATCTTCTGTGGACCGGGAACACGTCTGCACTCTTCAAAGCTGACCGCGAACTGAAGAAATGCCGGTCAGCTGTATAATGGCATAAAAAAGGTTTTTTCAACTTTGGTGCATATCTCAGCCATTTTGGGGAATTTTTTCACCAAATTTTCAACATGGTGTTCTTGTGACCCCACCTCATGAACTCAGTCACTGTCATTTTGTTATTCAGTCCTGAAAGGTGATTTTGTAGTCACTGCATGGAACCACTTTTCAGGACCGATTAATGAAATTACAGTGTCACAGTTCATGAGGTAGTCCCCCAAAAACCCTATGTTGAAAATTTGAAGAAATTCCCCAGAATAACTGTTTTAAGAGCGTGCGTTGCGCAGTTCCTACGCATGCTCATAACGTTGAGAATTTTAAATATTTTCATGCCAGATTATCAACATTGCCATTTTACCACACCTCCTTATGAACAGTACAGCTGTCATTTTTCACATCTTGCCCAAAATGTGTTTTTGCACATGTAATGCACAGTGGTGCGGTCAGTGTGTGAAATCAATGTTTGGGACAGAGTAAGAAAATTACAGTGATACTGTTCGTGAGCAGAGGTCTTAAACTGGCTATGTTGAATATTTGGTGACAAACATCCATAAAATGACTGTGTTATGAGTGTGCATTGTACAATTTCCACGCACCCTCTTAAGTTCACAAATTCTTAATACTTTCAGCCCAGATTTTCAACATTGTCATTTTTCTACACCTCCTTATGAACAGTACAGCTGTCATTTTTCACACCCTGGTCAAAATGTGTTTTCGCACTTCTGGTGCAAAATAGCGCGGTCGCTGTGGGAAATCAGTTTTCGGGATAGATTAAGAAAATCACAGTGACACTGTTCATGAGCGGAGGTCCAAAAATGCCTATGTGGAAAATTTGCTGTAAAATATCCAAAAACTAATTACATTACGGGTATGCGTTGCACAGTTTCTATGCACACTCGTGACTTCACCAGTTTTTTTATATTTTCACTCCAGATTTTCAACATTGCCATTTTTTACACCTCTTCATGAACTGTACAGGTGTGATTTTTCACATCCTGTTCAAAATGTGTTTTCGCACCTGTGGTGCCAAGTGGTGCAGTTGCTGTGCAACATCACTTTTCAGCTAACAAACTGATAGTGTCACTGTTCATGCGATGGGGTCACAAAAAGCCCATGTTGAAAACTTGGAGTAAAAATATCAAGAAACGCCCAGGGTGTTGGGGTTTTTAACCATAACGCCCTACCCTGTAGGGACTGACAGGAATCAGGGGTGTGACTTGGGATTGTCGACAGTAATGCTCATGCCATTCCACCCCCACCCAGCAGCCAGTGGCAGGCATCAAGGTGTGCCTTGGACCCTTTGGCCCCAGAGTTCACCCCATTCTCCTATACTGCACCCATTTCAGTGTATTTCCTTATGGAATGAGGCGAGTGTAAAGCCTGGACATCCCAAAGCACCCCTTGACACTTTTAAGTGTCTGCAGGGTAGGGTGAGGTGACATGTCATGACTGTTATAGGCGACGACCCAAAGGCACACCCCAATGTCTGTCCATCTCTGCAGGGTGGGAGCAGAGTTGGCGTCAGTTCAGTACTTCACTGCCATTCCTGTACTACATCTGTCTAATTCCTGCACTTCCACTGCTAATGACAGCAAGCAACACTTGGCATTGACAAATGCTTGTTTAATCTGAATCTCGCTAACTGCTGACTCCCTTACCTCAAACTTCAGGGGCAGCAAGCTCTGCAATTCTCATGTGGTACCCCTGTCCCCAAACCATTCCAACAGGAATGGAGATGCAGTCTGGCAGTGGTGATTCTGAAAGCACTGGGTGGTCAGCTTAACATATGTCTTGGATTTCAGGCAGAGCTTCTGTAAGAGCCTTATTTGCAGCTGGACCATCTTGTGAAAGGTCTCTACACACTGATGCACCTTCTGGAGGGTGCAGGATGAGACTACTCTCTAGTGATGTGGCGTCATAAAAAGAGCTCCCCATGTAACATTGCTTAGTTATGCAATTCACCATGACAGAATGTATATATTGCTTTGGGATAATGATACCCCTCATGACCTGAGGCATACGACAACACTGATTGGCTTATGCAACCTAGTAGTGTTGTTATCCCACAGTAAAGTGCACCTTGCAGTGCCTTATTTCAATTATATAACTGTGCCTCTCGTCTTTGTTTTAAAAACAGAGCACTAAAGTTTGAAATGTTAAGTATTTCTGGCCTTTGCTGTTGTGCTGGAATAACACACAGTCGTGTGGTGACATCTGGCCAATCACAGATCTTAGTTTCTCTTACCCATTTTATAAAGGAATTTTTCAGCTTCCTGAAAACAAATTACAGCTGACATCAACAAGACTCAAACCTCATAACTTATCCCCCCAAAAAGCAAACTGACGGCATGAAGAAAGGCTTCATGTCCTTTAGACTTTATCTGTCTCTGCTGTTTATATCAATCCCAGAAGTCAAAATTTTCTGCTTGTGACAACAGAATAATTTCCATGGCAACTGGTAGTGATGTCATGATAGGAGATAATGACTTCAGGACAGGTTTAAACAACAAAAACAGCAAAATTCAACAGAAGAAAAGATCCTGTTTTCATTAAAGTGTCTTCAGCAATAAAGTGCCAATGGAACTGAGAGTGGCCAAGCTACTATAAGCAGAAGCAGGATCCTTACAAGAAATGAGATGTGGCATCTCAGCTAAGCTACCCTGCATAAATAAATTGTTTTTCAAGCATTTTAGGATACAGTGTATGAACAGTACTTCCTAAATGTTAATTCTATACTATTCTTCAGTGCAAGCACTACCACTATTCAGAGTACCAATGGCACTGAGATGTGCCTAAACTCAAATGGCTAGGTAGATTTTATCACTTTAGCTTACTGGTAGCATAGTACCTGTCAGGCTGACCTCAGTTGTGGGTGAGCTTATAGAGACAATTCTTAAGGAAAGGCTAGTAGATTTACTGGAGGCAAATGATCTGCAAGATAGGAGACAACATGGGTTCATGGTGGGAAGATCCTGCCAAACCAATCTGACTGACTTCTTTGACTGGGTAAGAAAAACAGTAGACAAGGGCCAAATGGTCAACATCTTGTACCTGGACTTCAGTGAGGCCTTTGACTCAATGCCCCACAGGAGGTTGGTCAGCAAGCTGGAGGATCTAGGAGTGGTGGAGAAACATATGAGATGGGAGGTGAACTGGCTTAAAAGTAGGACCCAGAGGGTAGTGGTGGGAGGAGGGGAGCTTTCTGACTTGAGGTAGGTCACCAGCAGGGTTCCACAGGGATTGGTGCTTTGTCTGGTGTTGTTTAATATAGTCATAAATGACTTGGGAAATGGCATAAAGGGCAAAATCTGAATTTTTGCTGACAACACCACACCAAGTTCTGTGATAGGTTTGATGCAGCAGAGGGTATACAGGACTCTAAGGAAGATCTAGCAGGCTAGAGACGTGGTCAGGTCTATGGCAACTCAGGTTCAAAGCAAAGAAGTAAAAGATCATGCGCATAGGAAGAAGTAACCAGAGGACTGAGTACAGCCTAGTAGGGGTCCTGGTTGCTAAATCAGAGAAAGAGAAGGACTTTGGCATACTCATTACCAGTGACTTGAAACATTCAACACACTGTAGGAAGGCAGCAGCCAAAGCCAACAAAATGCTGGACTGTATTGTCAGGGAAATCACAAGCAGGTGGGAGGAGGTCATATTGCTGTTCTACAGGTCCTTGGTGCGTCTACACCCAGAGTATAGCATACAGCACTGGTGACCCTACCTGAAAAAGGATATTAGCCTGCTAGAGGTGGTCCAGAGAATGGCAATGGAATGGTTCAGAGATTCAGGGTCAGTAGAAAAAGTCATATGAGGAGAAGTTAAGCGATCTCAATATCTACTGGCTTTAGCAGAGAAGGGAAAGGGGTGAGATGACTGATGCCTTCAAGTACATGAAAGGTATCAATATGGTGAATACAAAGAACCTCTTTATTTATAGTAGAAACAAAACCACACGTGGACACTGCTGTAAGACGGCAGGAGAATGGTTCAGGAGGAAGATTAGGCAGTATTTCTTCACAGAGAGAGAGGTGACAAGGTGGAGCAAACTCCTGGAAGAGGTTGTCTTCCTGGAGATGGTGGATGGATTCAAGAGGGAGTGTAACAGGGTGAAATGGAAGGCCAGGGTCAGAGGCAGAGGGGAAGAAAGGAGACAGGTTGGATAGAGAGGAGGTATAGCCCTCAGTAATCGCTGCTAAAGGACTCTGCAACACAAGCAGACTTGATAGACCATTGGGCCTTCTTCTGCTGGCAATTTTTGTATGTTCAAACCAGCCACAAGTAACTTAACAGAAAATGTCTCAAATGGTACTATGCTTTATAAAATGGATAGAAAAAGATAGATGAAAACCACAAACTTGATTGGTTAAAAACAGTCGTATGATCATTGATTAACGTCTAGTGTAGGTACAGTAACTCCCAAACCTAGGAGAGCTGACTTTGGGAAAATGAGAGAGTGCTTCATAAAAGGACTAGCAAACAGGCAAGAAGGATGGGTGGAGGAACAATGGGGAGTAATCAAAACAGTCATCACAGAGGCAGCAAGCCTTTGTGTAAAGCAAATCAACAAAACACAACGAAGGAAAAAAATGCTATGGTTCTCAAAAGAGGTGGAAGGGAAGGTTAAGGAGAAAAGGATAGCATCAAGAAATATAAGGAAACACAGAAGGAGCAGGACAGAGAACTTTATCAGTTAAAGCAGAAAGAGACAGGGAAGGCAGTCAGAATAGCAAAGGCCCAAACCGAGGAAAGGATAGCCAACTCTGTTAAGAAAGGGGAATAAGACCTTTCATAGGTATATTAGGGAGTGAAGAAAGACCAAAGGAGGGATACTGAGGCTTAATAAAGGGGAGGGAATGTGGGCAGAGGGGGACAGTGAAAAAGCAGGGTTATTGAACAAATATTTCTGCTCAGTATTCACAAAGGAAGAGGAGGAGGAGGTACCTGAACCAAACAAGAGAAACACTTTGAAGATGGGGGTCGATACCAGTCCATTTACAGAAGAACGGAGTCTGAAAGAACTAATAGAATTGAAGGTGGACAAAGCAATGGGGCCTGATGGGATTCACCCAAGAATTCTAAAACAACTAATGGTAGAATAAGTGACACCACTGACTACTCTCTTTAACAAATCATGGGAGGATGGGGTGGTACCTGAGGACTGGAGGAGGATGGATGTGATTCCTCTTCACAAAAGTGGGAGCAGGACAGAAGTAGAAAACTACAGATCAGTTAGTTTGACCTCAGTGGTAGGGAAAATGATGGAATCACTTCTGAAGGAAAGAATTGTTGAATACCTAGAGGCCAGTGGGGCACAGGACCCAAGGCAGCATGGATTCACAATGGGAAGGTCATGTCAGATGAATCTAATAGATTTCTTTGACTGGGTGACCAAAGTAGTTGACCAGGGAGGGGCTATGGACATGGCCTACCTAGATTTTAGCAAGGCATTTGATACAGTCCCACACAAAAGATTAATACACAAGTTAGCCAGCCTTGGAGTGGGTCCCAAGGTGGTAGCCTGGATAAAAAATTGGCTAGATAACAGGACACAAAGGGTAGTAGTAAACAGAGTCCACAGTGAAGAAAGGAGGGTTACTAGCGGGGTACCGCAGAGTTCAGTACTGGGGCTGGTCCTTTTTAATGTCTTTATAAGTGACATTGCAGAGGAACTGGAAGGAAAAGTATGTCTCTTTGCAGACGACACAAAGATCTGCAACAGGGTTGATACACAAGATGGATTGGAAAGGATGAGAAGGGACTTGACAAGGTTGGAGGAATGGTCAAATGTATGGCAGCTCAGATTCAATGCAAAGAAGTGCAAGGGAATGCACTTGGGAAACAAAAACCCAGGGGAAGAGTACACAATGGGGGGTGAGATACTGACAACAGTAACAATAGAAAGGGACCTAGGGGTAATTATATCAGATGATCTAAACGTGGGCAAACAATGTGAGAAGGCAGTAAGGCTGGAGGTATACTGGGATGCATAGGGAGAGGCATCAGGAAGTTGTTATCCCTCTGTACAGACAGTTGGTTAGACCCCATCTGGAGTAGTGTGTGTAGTTCTGGAGACCCCATCTCCGCAAAGGCATAGACAGAGTGAAGGCTGTGCAGAGGAGGGCAACCAAAATGGTGCAGGGTCTGCACCAGAAGACATACAAAGAAAAACTAAAGGAGCTTAATATGTAGACCCTTGAGGAAAGAAGGGAGAGAGGGGACATGATAGAAATGTTCAAGTACCTCAAGGGAATCAACAAAGTCCAAGACGGTAGCATCTTTCAGAAAAAGAGACGTGCAAGAACAAGGGGGCACAATTTGAAGATAGAGGGGGACAGCTCAGAGGTAATGTGAGGAAGTATTTTTTCACGGAGAGGGTTGTGGATGCATGGAATAGCCTCCCTGAGGAGGTTGTGGAGTCAAGAACAGTGGGGGAATTCAAGAATGCATGGGACAGACATAAGGCAGTCCTAGTGGGGGGGGGTAGGAGGAAGTAAGCTGTAGGTTAACTAGGATCTGCAGCTTATCTAGTAGGTAGGAAAATGGGCAGACTAGGTGGGCCAAGCGGTCCTTATCTGCCGTCAAATTCTAGGTTTCTATGTTTCTAACACCTAGCAACGTGTTAAAAGAATCAATCCACCAGTTCAGTGATGAAAAAGAAAATAGCAGCCACATTTGACTTCCTTGGCAAACTGACTGACCTTGACGCTTGTCTTGTAGCCTCTGTACTTTACCTCTGTAAATGACCGCTTCCTCAGATCGGCTCACTGTAAAGCCAGGTGTGCCAAATGATCGTCTCCCTCTGACCACAACCCGAGACAGTGAGTAATTCCAGAACACCTTGCTGATGCATCTCCAAATCCAGAGCCATGAGAGAAACTGAGAGACTGGGATGGTGGGGAGGGGGCTGTTTAAGAGACCACAACCTAGCAGCAGGCCCAAGCGAGCACATACAGATTGGGGCAGGAGATATGCACCACTGGAACTGATGCAAACTCAAGGAGCTGTTACATTGTATTAGAAACAAAATTACTACAAACAAAATACATGGCGAAAAGTCAAGGCATACTGTAGGAAATGAAAATATTGAATATTAAAAGAAAATCTCATTCTTAAAAGCTGTACTGTTTTATAATGTGGATGAACAGCCACTAAATATGTGCAGTTTCTAAGCATTTAAACATATTTTCCTATATTTTTACTAATTACTGTTTATCCATTTTGTAAGTACAATGACCCACTCCTGGCCTTGGGAGTATGGGGGTATTAATACACTTCCCAGGTGGAGGACACTCAGCCCTCACAATGCACCCGGGACATGCATGAATGCCCCCATACACCCGTGGCCTATTGTGGGGTATAGCTTACCTTCTGACCATGTTACTATGCAGATTGCACCATAGCCATGCCACACACACTAAAATGTAACATTAAATATAAAATAAAGTATGGGTCAGTGTGTATAATGAGAAGTTTACACACACCTGAGGTGTTAGATGTTACATAAACCCCGAGAACAAAGCTCAAGGGGTTTACTAAAAGCATCTAACCCCGAGGGTGTGTGTAAACTTTAAGTTTACACACACCAAACCATATTTTATTTTGTATAATTGCTGAGTTTCCCTTTTTATGCCTCAACAATTATATAAAATAAAAGGAAGCTGCTGTGCGGCCATGATCCACTTAGGTTACAACGTGCAGCCACAGTCGCCTTTCTTCATTTGTTTCAAAGTTGTTGTTTTTTTGTTTTTTGGGGCAGCTGAAAGTAAATTTTAGTGCCTGTGGTTCAACATTTTTTACTTCCCCCCAACTCGGAGTGGCAGCTCCATGTCTGTTAGGTGAAGGTGCGGCAAGAAGGCAAGCAGAGAGCAGTTGGGAAGCTAGGAACCACACTAGTCACATGCGCAGAGTGAGGGAAACCGTGCATATGTTTGCTGTAATAAACACTCCTTTATTACAGCAAATAACGCCATAGTTTCCCTATGGGAAAAAAGGGAAACCTGTTATTATTCATCTATAATACAAAATCATTTTTTCTGCTAAAATCGACACAAATAAGATACAAAATGCCAGAGTAGGAGACAAACTCTGTATCATTCTGCACCAGCTGCAGGTGTCTGGTCTGGCTCAGTGCACTACACTACTTGAGGCAGCATAGGGCTACACCACTGTTTTTGGATTTTCATCTTCAAGAAAGGAATGAAATCTGGCAATAGTAAAAGCAGCCCCTACCTACAGCCAATATCTGGGATTCCATGGTCAGCCTTTGTGAAGAACTACTTCTAAATTGCTGACAATTCCTTTTTAACACAGCTGAATCTAGGATGGGCAGCTACAGTTGCTTCAACTTCCTTGGTGAGCCACCATTTGTCACCTTGCTGACAGGCCACCAACTGACAGTTTGCGATTGCGTGCTTACTGTAATCAGCTGATTGAGAGTTCATGATGGTGTGCCTACTGTAGTCAGCAGTTGGCGGTGGAGGTGAGTGGAAGTTCTGTGCCGGTCACCGAGAGGAATGTAACTCACTAGGGACAGGGCAGGCTTTTCAGGGTGGGACTGTCAGACCTACAAGGGAAATCCAGGACGGGGGGGTTAGATGGGGGGATTTGAATCTGGGGGCAGGGGACCACTGGACACCAGGAAAATGTTCAACCAATACTGGGGGAGGAGGGTTTGGGTGGGGCGAGGTACCACTAGACACCAAGAAAATTTACACAAATACTGGTGGGGTGTTCGGGACAGATTGGCCACTGGACACCAGAGGAACATACAACTAATACCAGTGGCATGGTCAAAGGGCAGGAGGATCATTAGACACCATGCAACTTTTACAATAATACTGGCAAGGTCTTCTGGGGCAGGGGTAACAACTAGACACCAGAGAAATATTCATGTAATACAAGCAGGGTGTTTGAGGGGGGTGGGGAACTATGGACACCAGGGAAATATGTACTCTGTTTTAGGGTGGTGTTCGGGGGTAGAGGAGCACAAGATCACCAGTACAGGCAGTCCTAATAGGGGCTAGGGGGGCATAAACTTTGTTCCTGGCCTGTAATGAGGCCACAATGGGATGCAAATGATCCCATAATTCCTTGCTAGTGCTATGGGGTCATTTGCATCTTAAGGTACCAATATGGCAGATCACTCCAGATGGGTAACTGCCATTAGTGGGCCCTAACAGTCTGATTGCAATCGCAATCCCCTAAGCACTCTATTGGCCATACAACACCTATGGCAAGTTGGGGGCAGGGATTTGTGATCTTAGTAAGCATTAAACCACGAGAAAGGAGGCTTCTACTAGGAAATTAATGCATCAACCACCCAACCATGCATTAATTCTCTAGTTGAAGCCTCCTTTTCGAGTGGCTTAATATGCTTGTACCATGGCAAGCATAAGGAAAAGACTGCTTGAAGTTAAATAATTGTGCTATATAAATGAAGATAAAGTCAGACTATTGCTTAAGAAAACTTTTTATGGTGATGAACTGTGCTCCTTGCTGAGGCTGCATAGAAAAGGAACTGTGTGTGTGCACATTGCAGAGTCCATACACATTATTGGTGAGTGAATTTGTAAAATTTCTTGCAGCGTTGTAGCACAGAGAATTAGAAAAATTATAAGAAAACAGCTATACCTCTGCTGATATAAATTCATATTTCTTCCATGATAGCCTCCATTCATACTTGCTGTTCATCTATCTGCAATACTCCATTATGGGTCAACATCTGTAGATTTGCACATCTACACAACTATAACAAGATTTACAAGTAAAAGATTAGAACACATTTTAAAATGTCTAATATTGTGCAGAAGTCAAATATATATTGGTTACTGTAGTATTCTCATAACTGTGTTATAGAGGACAGCGTTTGTCTTCTACGATGAATATTTAATTTAAGGTGCACTATGGGTAAACAAACATACGAACATATGAAATTTGTCAGCAGATAAAGGCCTAGAGGTCTATCAAGTCTGCTCAAATGTGCAACTAGCACCCCTTATTCTGCAGCTGCCCCTACCTTCCACCCTTTCCCTTCATTGACCCTCCCTCTTGTCCTGTCCCATCCCGGTTTGAAGCAGTCCACTGTTCTACTGGAATTCCAATTCTGCAGGTAACACATTCCACCCAGCCACCACCCTTTCTGTAAAAAAGTGTCTCCTCATCTCCCTCCTGAACCTTCCTCCCTCCCTCCAGTCTCGTATCATGGCCTCTGGTGTCCCTTCCCTCCCTTACTTTGAACAGCCCCTCTATACCTGTCTTGTTTATTCCTTTCATGTACTTAAAGGTTTCAGTCATGTTCCCCCCGTCCTTCCTCTCCTCCAGCGAGTACATGTTCAACTCCCTCAGCCTCCTCTCGTATGATAAGTCCCCCAGCCCCTTGATCATCTTTGTCACCCTGCACTGCACCCCCTCCAGTAACTTAATGTCCCTCTTCAGATATGGGCGCCAGCACTGCACGCAGTACTCCAGGTGCAATCTAACTAATGACCTAAACAGTGGCAAAATCACCTTCTCCCTCCTCGAAGATATACCCCTTGCAATACAACCCAGCATTTTGTTGGCCTTTGCAGCTGCCATCCTACATTGTGCTGAGTTGTTTATTGACCCTGTAATGAGCACCCCCAGATCCTTCTCCTCCTCTGTCTGGGCTAGTTGCACTCCCACCAGCTGGTAACTCCTCCTTGGGTTCTTTATCCCAAAATGCAGCACCTTGCACTTTTTGGCATTAAACCCCAGTTGCCAGGTGTCTGACTAGGTTTCAAGCTTTGCCAGATCATCCTGCAACCCATGCCATCCCCCAGGTCATCCACCACCGCTCCTACCTTGGTATCATCAGCAAACAAACTGATCTTGCTCTTGATGTCCAATGATATTTCTGCAATGAATATCCCAAACAACACTGGTCCCAACACTGAGCCCTGTGGAACACCACTCATCACTACCCTTGGGTGTGAGAGCTCCCCACCCACCACCACCCTCTGTTGCCTTCCTTGAAGCCAGTTCCCTACCCATCTCACCAGTTTTGCACCTACCCATGTGCCTACTAACTTACTTCCCAGCCTTCCATGCGGCACCAAATTCGAATGCCTTACTGAAGTCCAGATACAGGACATCCACTGCATGGCCCCTGCCCAGTTGCCTAGTTACCCAGTCATAGAACTCCACCAGGTTTGTTTGGCAGGATCTGCCCCATATGAAGCCATGCCGTCTGCTGTCCTGTAGTCCTTTGGCCTCTAGGAGGGCCACCAGCCTCTCTTTCAGGATAGTCTCCATTAGCTTGCCCACAATGGATGTAGGGCTCACTAGTCTGTAGTTTCGGTTCATCCTTAGGGGCCACTCTTGTGGAGGGCACCACTTGAACTCTCCTCCAGTCCTGAGGTGCATCACCCAGATGTAGTGAGGCATTAAATAGATACTGTCAAGGCCCTGCAAGGACCTCTGCCAGCTCCTTCAGTACCCTGGGGTGGATGCCATCTGGGCCTGGTGTCTTGTCCACCCTCAGTGCCTTCAAACCCTTCTGAAATCTGCCCTCCATGATTTCCCCATCTGTCACCCCCTCCCCCCCTTGTTTCTGCCATTTCCCGCCTTGGGTGTCACCCCCTCTTCTCTTTAGTAAATATTGAGCAAAAGTACTCATTTAGTGCTTCTGCCTTATCGCACCCTGCTTCCATCTAACCCCCCCCTTCCTAATCCTTACTATGTGGTCCTTACAGCTCCTTTTCTCCCTGATGTACCTAAAGAAGTCCTTCTCCCCCTTCTTAATGCCTTGTGCCAGCCTGAGTTCCGTAGATGCCTTGGCTCCCCTTACTGCCCTTGTCACCTCCTTCGATTCCATCAAGTACTTCTCCCTGTCTTCTCCCCTCCCTGTTTTCTTGTACTTCCTAAAGGCAGCTCTTTTCCTCCTTAACTTTTCCATGACCTCCTTGCTCAACCAGCTCAGTTTCTTAGCCCTAGCCTTCTTGCTCTGGGCCTTGCAGCAGATTTTGGTTGCCTCCACTATCCCCAGCTTTATGAACTCTCACCTCTGGTTAGTGTCCATACTAGATTGAATTCTGGCCAGGTACCCTTTTACCACTTCCCCCATCCTTCCAAAGTCAGCCCTCCTGAAGTCCAGCACTCCTGTGCCAGATTCCACTGCTTCCTTGCCCATATCCAATGTGAGCCATACTGAGTGGTGGTCACTCCCTGACAGCGGTTCCTCCACTGTAAGTTCTCTCACAAAGTCCCCATTTGCCAGCACAAGGTCAAGGGTATTCCCTAACCTGGTTGGTTCACTGACCATTTGTAGCAGGAAGCTGTCCTGGAAGGCATCCATCAGTACCTGCTCCCTTCTGTTCCTGGTTGTTGGGGTGCTCCAGTCCTCTCGTGGCATGTTGAAGTCCCCCACAATCACCGCACTACCCTTCTCACAGGTCCCCCTGATCTGTCCCGCAGTTCCCTGTCTAACTCCTCCATCTGAGATGGCGTCCTGTACACCACTCCCACTCTAAGAACTCTATTCTTGGAATCCTGGATTTGCATCCAAAGTGACTCTGTACTCCCTCCCTCCCTCCCCTTCCTCCGTTACACACTTCAGTCCTTCCTTCACATATAGTGCCAGACCCTCCTTCCCAATCACCCTGTCCCTATGAAATAACCTGTACCCTGGTACAGACAGTTCCCAGTCATTGTATTGGGTGGCCCATGTTTCTGTGATTGCTGCAATGTCCACCTCTCCTCTGCCATGAGCACCTGTAACTCTGCAGTTTTCTCCCAAGGCTCCTAGCATTAAGGGTAACCACCTTCACCTTCCCCCCATCCTGCCCTCCTTTACTAGCATCACCAATAGTACTTGCCATTTGTCCTTTGCCACTGTTATGGGGGTAAGCTCATATGGTTTCCCAACCTGTGGTCTCTGCATGTCTCTTGCCCAACTGCCACCCCCGCTCCTAGTTTAAATTCCTAGCTTCCTCTATGTACTGCTCCATCCTCTGTTTCAACACTTTCTTTCCCTCCTCACTCTAGTGTAGTCTGTGCTTGGCATGCATGTTTTACGTAATGCTAGGCAGGAGTAAATTTCTGAGCAGGGACGTATGGAGATGTCTGCACTTTAGGCAGTTATATTACTACTACTACTTCAGCATGGTACACTAATGCTTCTGATCTGAAACCTACTCAAGGGTTTACTCAGATTGTTCAGTAACTCTCCATAGCACAGTAAGTATGGGGAGCACTTGAGTCCCAGTCCAGCGGGGTGGGTGGGTGGGTGGAAAGAATAGTGTGGAGAGGATGACAAACAAAACAGACATAATTTCTGTGAACTTTCTGTGTTTTAAAACAGACAGCAGTTCTGCCAACTTTCTGTGTCTCCTCTCTCTATGTCTATCAGCAGAGAGGACAAACAAAAGGCACACCACTTCTGCCAAGTTTCTGTTGACATGCTGTGCAGGAGAGAGAATGCCCGTTGCATGTGTGTCTGTGTGTCTCTTTCCCTAAGTGTCACTAAGCATGCTCCTGATGGCAACCACGGGATTAATAGAGGTGCAAACGGGCATTATTACGGAATTAATCCATGGTAGCTTCTTGGTCACGTGCTGTAGTTCCTCCAATTAAAACTGGTTATTTCAGTGTAAGATTTTTTACAATGTTACAAATCTAGTTAGTGCCTGGCTGGTATATTGGAACATGACTTTAGTGAACACAAAATGTCCAAGCGTGATCCAGTATACCTCTGGTTTGCTCCGGGCATTAATTTGCTTCTGGAGCAAACATTTAGTGGACCCTAATCTAGGACCTTTGAAAATCCTGGCTGGGAAATATAAGTAAATCCCCATGAAGGAACTTATGTTGGTTCTGATTGAAGTAGGTGTGCCTCTGTTGCCAAAAGGCCTCTCACAGACATTTCTAGAGGAGTCCTGGTTGACTGACATGGGGAAATAAAAGATACAATAATAACAAGATAGCAAAAAGTAAAATAAGTACATAAATCTAAGCAGTACTAAAATCATACAGTGTGATGGTGTTTGTCCAGCCCCCTCCTTGCTGTTGTCTCTCCACCCCCCAAGTTAGGGCAGCCCTTCTGTGAGTCATCTTGTTCGGCATCCCTGATTATCATTGAGTTGTCAGGAGCTGGGTTATGAGACAGCCACACAGTGTGCTGGTGATGGATGTCAAATGATGGCTGTGGAGATTCAAGAAGGGATGTATTAATTTAGCAGACTCCAGTTACAGATGAACAGCTGCAAAAGAAGTGGCTGCTGTTTAAGGAATTGCATTCTGTGCAGCAACCCACACCAAGTGCTATTTTTGAGCCCTCAGCCATAAACAAAACAAGCATTTGTCAATGCCGAATGTTTGCTTGCTGGTATTAGCAGTGGAAGTGCAGGAGTTAGACAGATGTAGTATAGTAATGGCAGTGAAGTATTGAACTGATGCCAGCTCCACCCCCACCCTACAGAGATGGACAGGCATTGGGGTGTGCCTTTGGGTCATCACCCATAATGGTCACAACATGTCACCTAACCTTACCCTGCAGACAGTGACAAGTGTCGAGGTGTGCCTTGGGGTGTTCAGGCTTTACACTCACCTCATTCCATAAGGAAATACACTGACATGGGAGCAGTATAGGAGAATGGTGTGAATTCTGGGGTCAGAGAGTCCAAGGTGCGCCTTGATGCCTTTCACTGGCTGCAGGGTGGGGGTGTGGGTGGAATGGCATAAGCATTACTGTTGACAATCCCAAGTCACACCCCTGACAGCTGTCAGTCCCTACAGGGCAGGGCAGATGTCTATCAGACCCTACAGGGTAGGGCGTTATGGTTGGAAACCCTAAGGCCCTGGGCATTTCTTGGTATTTTTACTCTAAGTTTTTAACATGGGCTTTTTGTGACCCCACTGCATGAACAGTGCTCTATCAGTTGTTAACTGAAAGGTGATTTTACACAGTGACTCTAGCTATTCAAGCCAGTTAGATGTAAAACACACTTTAACATGATGAGAAAAATGACAGCTGTACTGTTCATGAGGCTGTGTAAAAATGGTGATGTTGAAAATCAGGAGTGAAAATATAAAAAAACAGGTGAAGTCACAAGCTTGCATAGAAACTGTGCAACACACACCCATAATGCAATTATGTGGGGGATATTTTGCACCAGATTTTCAATGTAGGCATTTTGGGATGTCCGCTCATGAACAGCATTACTGTAATTTTCTTAATCTGTCCCAAACACTGATTTCCCAGAGGGCAGAAGGGGCAGAGATGATTCTCATTGCCCCTTTGTGGCTTCAGCAGATTTGGTTCCCACTACTTCAGCAGCTGGCAGTGGAAACTCCGATACAGCTGCCGCTGAACTCTCAATTTTTGTTCCAGGATCAAAGGACACTGGTCCATGCAGACCTCAGATCACTGCATCTTCATGCCTGGCTCCTGCAGACTTAGCCAAAACTAGGAATGGGGTCTCCCAGGAAGTGGCGGACAATCTCATAGCTGCGAGAAAGCCTTCAACCAGATTCACTTATGCCATGAAGTAGAAGAGGTTTAGCTTATGGGCTTCACCCCATCACCTGGACCTGCTTACTTGTCCAGTGAACTTAGTCTTAGAGTACCTCCTCTCTTTGACCAATCAAGGCCTGAGCTACTCTTCCATAAAGGTACATCTATCTGCTATTTCAGCCTATCATGTACCTGTGGAAGGGGAAATCTTCATGGACCTGGACTTGTCCCGTACTTTTTTGTGGGACATATTACATATCAAACCTCCCATTAGAGATCTAGTTCCACCCTGGGATCTCTTTTTTTATGCTGGAGAAGTTAACTTTTTCCCCATTTGAGCCTGCCACAGATTGCGAGCTGTGCTTCCTTTCTTGTAAAGTGCTATTTTTAGTTGCAGTTACCTCAGGTTGGAGAGTTTCTGTGCTTCAGGCCCTGATGTGTAAGGAGCCTTATTTGATTTTTCATAAGGACAGGGTGTCCTTAAGAACAAATCCTAAGTTTTTGTCAAAGGTGGTGTCCGAGCTTACGTTGAACCAGGATATCAGCCTCCCTGTTTACTACCCAGATCACTCAAATAGAGGGGAAGCAATCCTGCATACCTTGGATGTCCACAGGGTGTTGCGTTACTACCTTACCCACACCGCTCCACTTCGCAAAACTGAGTAGTTGTTTGTAGACTTTGCGCCATACTGCAATGGCATCCCTATGTAAGCAGACACTTTCTAAGTGGCTGGTCAACTGCATTGTTTTCTTTTACAAGTATGACAAGCACCTACCAGGCCCAGTTAGGGGTCATTCTACTGGTTAAGTGGCTACTTCATTTGTCTTTTTACGTAACGTCTCCATTGGAGACATTTGTGCAGCAGCTACCTGGAGCTCAGTGCATACTTTTATCAAGCACTACATCCTGGGCATTGCCTCTAGGAGAAGGGCAGGTTTTGGCCTTGTGATTCTCCAAGGCCTTCTGTAATAATTGCCTCCTAGGGGCTTCAGTTCTCTAGCCTCCTCCCTGACTTGCCTTCTTCCTATTCCCTGGATTGCTTGGGATTCAGTCCTAATGGTAATAGCCTGCTGCAAGAGCTCCCACTCGGAGTAAGATAGTACAGTTACATAAGAACTTACCACAACAGTAGATCTTCGTGAGGACTCTTGCAGCAGGTGCTGTTTTCCCTCCCTCCTTCCCCCTGGTGAGTTCTGCATCTCTTTCCCGGTTCGCATACTAGTCCTTTCACCGGGTCACTGGCAGGTGAACTAAGGTGGGTTCGGGGACCGCCCCTGGATATACCATCAGCATGATGCTGGAGCAGAGCCTGCATCTGGGGCAGTCCCCGCAGGAGACTGTTAGCTAAAAGTTTGCTGTGGGGTCCTAGTGCCTGGTGGCATAGTCCTAATGGTAATAACCTACTGCAAGAGCTCCTCTAGAAGATCTACTGTTAAGGTAAGTTCTTATATAACTGTATTTTTCTAAGGCTGCCAGCAGCCATCTTGTGGGAGCCACTCACTCTCTGGCCCAGATATGCTAATATGCCCCTGCTGGCTCAGCATGTTGCTTGGCAGGGGCATATTAGCATATCCTGGGTGAGGGAGAGAGCAGCTTCAATAAGATGGCTACTGGCAGCTTTAGAAAACAGAAGTTTGTGAGTGATATTTAAAATGTAAATATCACTACCTATATTAAGTTAAAAAAAATATGTTTCATATAGAACTGCTAATTGGCGGCATAGGCAATAGCAGGAGATCACCAGCAGGTAAGCTGTGTTTTCCTTTAATATGGCTCATTTGGACACATGAATAGTGTTTCTGTAAATAAGAATAAACAGGAACTGCTGACAATTAGCAAATATTTCCTGACCCTTTAAAACATTTGCTTGAATGGCCATTTTCAGCCAATCATGTTAATAATATTAAAATCAATTTTTAAAGTACCCTAAAACATTTCTAAAGTGCTGTACAAACACTTAAACATAATTAAGATATATTGAGTGTTAAAAGCTAAATGGAAGAGTTGAGTTTTTAGTTTGCTTTTAAATACTGTAGTTCTGGATCATTGCATACCTGAATTTCCAGTGATAGTCCATTCCAAAGTACTGGGCCGCAGACTGAAAACGATTGATCACCAAAGGTAACCAGTCTAATGGTTAGAATGTTGTATAGATAAGAATCAGAAGAGGGCAGTTAATGAGGTGAAACATGATGATGAAGCAATTCCAATAGATATGAAGGAGAAAAAAACAGTTTGGCATTTAAATAATGAGCAAACGTGTTTTATAATCTATTCTGTATCCAATTGAAAGTCAATGAAGTTTGCTGAGGAGTGGTGAGTCATGAACAAACTTCCTGGAGCCAGAAAGAATTCAGGCAGCAACATTTTCAATGAGCTTAAGGCAATGCAATGTTCATGTTGGGAGGCCAGATAAGAGTGAGTTGCAGTAGTCCAGTCATGAGAACATACAACTGGACCAAGATGGCAGCAATCTCAGAATTTTGGAAGGGATGAATCTTGGCAGTGCTACGCAGGTGTTAAAGGGCAGAGCTTACAGTCATGCTAACATGGGATTCTAGATGGAGAGTTTGGTCAAAAAGGGCTCCAAGGTTGCAGACAGCTGTACTCGGATAAATTGTAGAGAAGCTGTAGTACAGACCTAGGTCAGATAAGTCAAGCTGTTCTGTATTAGCTCTCATGTTACCTACAAGAAGTCTTGTTAGTCATTTAAACAGAGAGTTAGCATTCATACAAGACTGGACATCAGTGAGGCACAGAGACATCCGAGCTAGGGTGACTTGGTCTGTGTTGGTAACAGGGGCATAAATGCAGTATCAGTATATAGTAAGGCAGGCCATGAGCACTAATAAATGTCTGCTATGGGAGTCATGTATAGCACAAAATGGAGGAGCCACAGGATGGAGGCTTGTGGAATGCTGGCTACAACTGGTTTAGGTGAGGATGTACAGGAATTAAGGCAGACAGTTTGAACTCAGCCAGTAAAGTATGAGCAGATCAAGCTGTCCTTGTGATGGCAAAGATGCATTTCAGACAGATGAACAGTATTTCATAAATAATAGTGTTGAAGGCAGATGAAATGTCTAACAGCAACACAACAGTAGGAGTTCCTTCATTGACTGATAGTAGAATGTCATTTGACACTCGTAAAATGTCTGTTTCAGTGCTGTGTGCACATCAACAGCCAGGCTGGAAATTAAGTAAATGTTGGTTTGAAATAAAATGATTAGTTAATTGATGGGCTACTGCTTTCTCTATCACACTGGAGATAAATGGCAGTTGGGCAATTGCGGTAGTTGGAAAGAATATCTGGACTTAATGAAGGCAAATAAAGGCAGGACTAAAGACACCAATCGATAAGGATTAGTTAGGGCAGTGATGAAAATAATTAAAATGTTAAAAAATGAGCTTTGTATTAGCTAGGTTGGAGCAGGGGACAAAGGTGTTGATTTAGAGCTAGGGTTGCTTCAAAATAGTGAGCCTGCCAACTTCAGTAAAGGGGTAGAAGGATGAAATAATTGTAGAGCAAATACTGTATAAGCTGAATCTGGAAGAATCAGAGTTAGTGACGAGGTAGACAGACTGAATGAAGTCAGCTTGTCATCAAAGAAATCGAGTCGATCCTGAGCAGTAAGTAAAGTGGTTGGTTTTGAACAATTAGTTTTGGTAAGTGCACTTATGGTTTGAAAGTTTCCTTGGTTTTCATTTTCTTTCCTTTTAATTCTTCATTATGATTCTTTTGGTTGCAAGCAGAAGTAGGTTGTATTTTTTTTTCAGTTTTCATAGTTTGATTCACAAAAGTCCACTAGGCCATGTGCTCCATTTTCCTTTGAGTTTACCTTCATTTCCTTTTTTTTCCAAAAGTAGACTGGTGAAAATCAGGGATTAGGAGGATGAGATGAAGCTTTAAGTGACCAAAGTGGGGCAGGTTTATCCAGAGCTGAAATTAGTGTGTTGTTATAGTGTTCGGTCCAGATCTCTGGACAATTAGAAAATTGTGATTCACTGAGGATATTAGTAAGGGTGGAACTGAATTCTGGCAAATGTATTGAACTGAGAGATAATCTATCCAGGTGACATCTAAGTTGGTATTCGCAGGGGTGGAAAAGCAGTCAGCATCAATCAGGAAATTGTCAGAAAGTGCCCAATAGTAATGTTGACTTTACTGGTCTTAGCGGCCAAAAAGATTATTACACATCTCTGGCTTTTCCCTCAGATCCCGACCAAAGAGTCTTGAAGAAAATTGACATATGAAATATATAATTTGGAGAGGATTTCAGCTAGAATGAGTAACAGGATCCATAGTTTTGGCAATCATTGGAAATGTTGGATGCTCTATCAATTTGAACATTATCCGGATTTTGTCCATTGAATATACAATATAATACTCAAAATAATCTAGGGCTCCTGAAGGTGCAAGGGGTTGGGGGGAAGGAATCTGATTTGATGGGGTCTTTCTTTTTCTGGCTAATTACTCTTATGAGCTGGACTATAGAGGGGATATCATTATTATTACTACTAACATTATTACCGCTATTATTAGTAGTATGCTTCTGCTTTTTAGGAAAAGTCAAACCCATATAAAGGCCCCCCACATACTGGGGTTTTGAATGTACACTGCTGCAATTTCCCAGTGTTCTGTATGATATCTTTGAATGTATTTCTGTATTGCATTTGGTATTATACTATGCTGCTAAAACTAATAAAATACAATAAAAAAAAGTGCCCAATAGCGAGTTATTGGGGGTCAGATACAAAGTTTTTTGGAGCTAACAAGGTCAAGCCCTGACCTCTGTTATGAATATGAACATTGCAATGCTGTGAGAGGCTGAAGAGGTTGAGGAGACTGATGAAGTGTTTGGAGTTTCAGTCTTCAGGTTAGTCAAGATAGAAATTGCAATCCCCGAAAATCAGGAGGCCAGGTGACTTGAGATGCTAGAGTGCACAGAAGTTCAGAGAAGTCCTCGAACAAGGACGTCAGGCACTTTGGATAGCAGTAGATGAGTACAAGAAACAGAATAATGGTTTAGAAAAGAGGATGACCAGGTGTTTGAATGAGTCAAAAGAAAGGGTGTCAACCTTCCCCACCAGTGCGGAGGGCATGAAGTAGGAATATGGAGTGGAAAGATTTGGAGACTTGGCTAATAATGGTTACATGGCTGGAAGCCATGTTTCTATAAGGCAGAAAATGTTGAGGTTTAGGTCCAGAAAGTGATCGTTTAAACTGAGAACCTCAATAATGTTTGTGGATTTTCAAATACCCTTTTATAATGAAAAATGGAGCAACTCCTCAATGTGCTCAGTCCTAAACAAATTACCAGTTAATGCAGGTATTTAGTGGTATTCGTGTCAAAAACCGAAGCACTGCATATGCTCAGCAGAATATGCCAAAGTGTGGAGGTGAACTGGATACCAGCAGTAAAACTGCAGCTGCAAGTAAGGATCCTCTGCTAAATTTGTGCTAAGTGTGGACTGGCCAACATTTCCAGGCTATAATCACAACCAAACAGGTTCTGAAAGGTTGTGGCTTTCAAGCCAAGAATTTTGCATACAGCTGTACATTAATTGTGTGCTAATTACTCATTTGCAGTTCAAACCACAAGAAGTGTTACGAAGGGGAAGCTTTTTTGGTTCTAAGCTTTAGAAGCAAGCAGTTATAGGGGGTTCTCTTTTATTGTTTTAAAACTGGCCCTGCCTATTCCTAGAATGAAGCAACATTTGGAGCTCACTTGTTAATGTCACTGTGCTAATCTACAAGTATACAATGTTATAAATGCCTCAGTACTTATTGGCACAGGTCCTGAATCATTCACTAGCTGAGTAGATGATGTTTGGGGCAGTCCTAGTGGTTATTTTTCTGCATTGCAATTAATTTCCTACTGTGCATTCTGCTGTTCTGTAATTTGGTTTAATGAAAACAAAACAAGGTAATGAACAGGCTATGAGATAAGAAATAAAGGTGAATGTTTTCTCATAATAATCCAGTTATTTCTGGGTTTATTCCTCAGTAATGGGACGCTGTTTACCCTAGATGGGCTCATGGTTGGCCTTGTTTGACTTGAACGTAGGGTGTTGTGAGTAAAGTGTCTGAAACAGTATTCAGTTCTATGATTTTTTTTTCAAAATGAGATTTTATTTCCTTTTTAAATGTTTTAAAATAGCACAGCAATGTCACAAGTGAGGGTGTGCCCAAAGCAATCTGTGTGAGGCACCATTACTGCATGACAACAGACAAATATGGCAGTGCATGTAATTTTGATTTTTTACTTATATTTTATGCTCCTTTACTGATGCTGCCCCTTTCCCCTGGTCGGTTCCAACCCTGTCCCCTTGTCCCTAACATTCAGTGCTCTGCCTTTTAACTCCACAAGGTTCCCCCGATGGTAGGACCCCGCCAAGCCACACACCTCTTGCCACCAGAGGAGGGATAGAGGAAGAAGAGCCTCAGGTGAAGAGTATGGCTACTAATGGTGTTGGTCAGGGCCCAAGTGCACCTGGGAGCATTGTGCTTGCGCCAGGGTTTATCCAATGCTCTGTTCCTTTCCACTCCCTCAGGACATCAGAATGCAAAGAGCCCCATGTGGGTGCATGCAAGTGTGCCATATGGATGTCGACTGATGCCCTTCCAACCCTAAGCTTCCCTGCTGCACTGTAACCTGAAGCCACCCAGTGGCAGTATAGCAATTGGGATCACGTCCCTCCATTCTCAAATGAGGGGTGTGTTCTCTGGGATGCTTTTTCCTCTTTCCTCTTTCCCTTGGCTAGCCTTCCGATGAAGCAAGCTCATTACCAAACTTAGGTTGCCAGTATGGTAGCACTACCACTGTGCAGAAGGGGTGGCCATGCTGTAAGTTATTCAAAGTAAAATAAAAAACAATTGGGCTAGCCCTGTGATGCAAGAGGAGCATATTATAGTGTCACCTGAGATACCATGATTTGCATGTATGCCCCAGAGTCCCCCACTGAGGTCTGCTCAGTGCAGATCAGAAGGGAGACATGTGACTTTCAAGGAGGGAGGGTGTTGGTGGCACAGCATTCACAGACCACTCACCAGCTGATTACAGAGTGGCACTGGTACCAGCAGCAAACAGCAGTTGCTCACCATCCTAGGTGAAGCCTGCAGCCAAATGGCTCCAGTTGTCAGGGTGGCACAGGGCAACGAAGAAGAATAAATGGAGGAAAAGTACTAAACCAAAAACCCAAGTGGTATCACATCAGAAGGGCAATCCAATGTGAGTGACTCACAAATGAGTGAGTCATATTGAGCGAAGTGGGGAACTGCTCCCTGCAAGGGTAGCAATCTGGTCAATGGCGACCATGGAGCAGGGCTACCGGAAGGCAGGAACAGCGAAGGAAATGGGAGAGATAGGAGAGAGGGTTTCTGTGGGGCAGTGTTCCTGGTGCTGCCAAGCCAGCCTATGTGATGTAGTGGTGAGGGTGGGTGGCTCCCGAAAAGGAGGTTCTGGGTTCAGGGACTGGACGGGGACAAACATTTTACCGCTGCCTGTGGTTCTTGTTTTTTTTAATTCTTTTGGAGTCTCACCCCTCCCAACATGCAACCCCCAGAGTTGAGAATCCTTTAGTAGGGGGGTGCAGGGTGGGCACAGGCACCCCATTTAAACATTGAAAGCTACTGGCCAGAAGTCATGTCGCCATTTTGTATATATTGCCGAATTGCTATTCAGCGATATACACTCGCCATAATAGCGATCACTCTTTTGCGTTCACTCTTATGACATGGAACCAACACAAGCTTATTATATGAAAGGGGCAAACCTGTTCTGATAAGGGTAGAGCCACAAAGAACAGTAACACTCAGGTGCACGTGAGCCAATAAATAACAGGGGGGCTGCAGTAGTCAAACAACATATTACAGGCAAGAAAAACAAAAAAAAAGCACAAAAATAACATATTGCAGAATGTACGTGCACTGCAGAGTGAAATTAATGAAAAGACAAACATCTGTGGTGCTTCAAACCCCAGCGGATCCTTCCAAGGGAGAAGAGGTCAGAAACATACAAAGCAGCCATTTATACCGAGCCTGTTAAAGGTACACTTGAAAGTGCATGTACAGAAAATCATTAGTGGATGCTAAGTACTGCATATCTGCCCCAATGCAGTGTTCAGGAAAGTAGTGCAGTTTTTGTTTTCCTTGCCTGTAGTATGTGTTAGACTACCGCAGCTCCCCTATTATTATTTATAGGCTTGTGTGTGCTTCAGCATTCCTGTTCTTTTTGTCTTATAGTTTGTTTTGCCTTGGCAGTACTGAGTACCTGGACACTGATCCATTTTTACCTATATAGTGGCTCCTTTAAGAGCCACATCAACCATCTGACCAAGAAACTCAACCAAAAGTTAGGTCTGTTATATTGCCTGAGCCCTTTCCTTACTCGTGAATCCAAACTCAAGGATTCCACTGGTACACTCCTACCAACCTTGCTATATGGGGCCCCTTTACTACAATCTGTAAGTAGTTCTGAAATGCAAAGGCTAAAACTACTGTATCACAGGATAGGGCACTTCGCTGTAGGGGTGCCACCATGGGAGCATCACTGCAAGGTACTATTATCTCTTAGGTGGCCTTCTCTAGATAGCAGATTATCATATCCATCACTGTGCCTTGCATTTACGCTCCAGCAAAATGGCTCTTCTCTTAGCCTAATTAGCACATTACCTCCCAAAAAGAATGTGAGAACACTAAGATCCTCTGGCCGCCAGCTTCTCCACGTCACCAGTGTTAGGACTTCCCTAGGACTCCGGTCCTATGCTGCCTTCATCCCTGCTATCCGGAATGGTCACTCTTTGGGTCTGCTGTTTAACATTGCTTTTTCTTTATGTTAGCACATGCTTTAGTTCATCTTTGTTTGCAGAGTGAACTCTGTTAAAGGGATGTTGCTGGCTTTCACTCACAAAGTTGCTACCTTTGGGAGGACAACCACATCACCAGAATGCAGAGAAGCAGAAGGGGATATTTTTGCTGAAGATTTTCCGTCAACCTTCCCTGACTCACAGTGCAACCTTAAAAAACTATTTGATTTATTGGAGGGACTTAACTTAACAAAAGTTATTTTACTGTATGTTATATACAAAGGAGCTTACAAAAATACAAAGACACCAAACATCTCCCTTGAGGTCTTAGATTGGACAAAGACCCAGCAGAAGGCTTTCTTAAGGTCCACTTGAATGAGGTATTGGCTTTTTATGCCCCTGTGGACAGCAAGCTGGTCACCAAACAGGAAAAAACCTGCAAGAAATCATATCCGATGACCTTAAGATGGCAAGACAGTGTGACAAGGCAATAGTTAGGGCCAGTGGGATGCTGTGGTGCATAGGGTGGGCTATCACCAGCAGAAGGATGGAAGTGATGTTGCCAATGAATAGAATGCTGGTGAGACCCCACCTGGAGAACTGTGTCCGGTTCTGGAGACCACATCTCAGGAAGGACATATACAGGTGGAGGCTGTCCAGAGGAGGGCAGCTAAAATGGTGCAGGGGCTACATCAGAATCCCTATGAAGAGTGGCTGAAGGATCTCAATATGTACCCCCTGGAAGAGAGAGGGGAGTGAGGGGACATCATAGAGACCTATATTAAATACCTCAGATGGTTGAATAAGATACAGGACTGGAGTATTTTTAGGAGAAAAAGATGCATGAGAACAAGGGGACATACAATGAAACTGGAACGGGGACAGTTTAGGAGAGATGTGGGAAAATACTTCTTCAGTGAAAGAGTGGTGGATGCCTGGAACAGTCTTTCAGCAGAGGTGGTGGGGGTGAAAACAGTGGAGGGCTTTGAGCATGCATGTGACAGGCACAAGGGAATCTAATTTGGGAAGCAAGGGGGGAGGAAGCTAGAGATCAAGTAGTGTTTACAGTGAAAGTATGGCAGGGACAAATGGGCAGATTGGGTGAGCTGTCAGATTCTGTGATTCTGAATTTTTATGTTAAGACAGTGGACCAGCTTGAGGTTTCCTGTAGGTTCCTCAGAAGTATTCTACTCTTACACCCCTGGTCCACGAGCCAGTTCTGGTGTGGGACTTTAATTTAATCCTAGAGATCCTTACTGCACATCCCTTTGAGCCTGCTGCTACTTGTGAGTTGTGCTTTTTCTCTTAGAAGACACTGTTCCTAGTGGCTATGATGTCTGCTAGATGCATAACCAAACTGCAAGTTCTGATTGCAAATCCTCTTTTTCTTATTTTCAGCAAGGATAGAGTTACATTACATACTAAGTCTGGTTTTCTTCCAAAGGTGTAGTATCTGAAAGAAAGCTAAACCGAACAATTTAGCTTCCTGTTTATTTTTCGACTCCCATAGATAGTGGGCAATGTCATTTACATACACTGGATGTCTTGAGAATGCTGCATTGGTACTTGTAATGTACTGAGGATTGCAGAAAATCCTCACAACCAATTTTTACTTTTGCCCCACCCCCAACCCTGATGGTGGGCACCCTCATTTCTAAGCAAAGCCTATAAAAATGGATGGCCAACTATATTATTTCTGTTACCAGAAGCATGGCAAGCAGCTTTCCAGTCCTGTCTTTGCTCACTCCACCCATTGGGTGATTACTTCAGTGGCCTGTTTTCACAGTGTGTCTGCTGTCGATATATATGCTGCTGCCACTTGGTGTACTTTTTGTACATTTACTAAATATTAGTCTGAACACCATCTCTTGTGGATATGCCAGCTTTGGCTTTACTGTTCTGCAGGCCTCTTTACTCAGGACATTTAGGGCCTTCTGTCCTCCCTTAGTGCTTGGTACTGCTTGGGATTGGAATCATTCCATAATGTGACTCAATGGAGGGAGATTGCCTTGAAGAAAGAATAGTTGCTTACTGTGACAGTAGATCTTCAAGAGAATCACCTTCATTGAGGCACAGCTCTCCCTACTGCCTTCTCCCTTGTCAGGTGATGGGTGATTATCCTGCTTGCTCTTGAACACTGGTTCTACTCTGATGCCTGCTATGGCATCTTTACTCAGGTTTCCATATCCTGTCCTTGTGTGCCTCATTTGGTCCTGGTTGCTTTGGTCCCTGCCAGTCCAATGATCCTCCATGCTTGTCTCCCATTGTAAATGGATGCATTCTGGGGACACCTACATTATATAGGCACTGACAGGGCATGTTGACATGGGAGGCCCTAGTCAGCAAAAGATTCTGGGTGATCCTGATGCCGACAACTAATAGTTCCATGATGTGGCTCAATGGAGGAGATTATCTTGAAGATCTACTGTTATGATTAGTAACTATTCTTTGTTTTTATATACAAGGAAAAAAATAAAGCCATCAGGGGCAATTTGTCAGCCTAAAGGAAGGAGGCAGGGTAATAGAGGACGATGGGCAGAAAGCAGCCATGTTAAACAAGTATATCTGCTTGATATTCACTAGGGAGTACAATGAGCCCTTGCCAGAGAGTGGCATAAAGGCAGCTGATACAGAGGTCTCCAAAATAAGGCTGAAGAAGTGTACTAGTGAAAGAGTCAGAAAAGGGTAAGCAGCCCTGAAGGTAAACAAGGTGCCAGGGCCAATGGGATGCATTTGAGGACACTGAGGAAACTGTCATCAGTGTTAAGTGAACCAATGGCAGTGCTATTCAGTAGCTCGTTGCAGCAAGGGGTGGTTCCCAAGGACTAGACAAGGAGGGGACAAGGAGCAGCGGGGAAACTATAGACCTGTCAGCCTTACCTTCTGGGTAAGGAAACTGATGGAGACACTAGTCAAAGAGGACCTTGTGGAATACCTGAAGAAAAATAGGCTTCTGGATAGTAAGCAACATGAGTTTGTGGCAGGGAGGTCTTGTCAGACCAACCTGATAGTATTCTTTGACTGGGTAACCTGGGTAGTTGACAAGAGGCTTACAGTAGACCTACAATATTTTGAGTTCATCAAGACATTCAACTCATTGTCACAATAAAGACTGCTGAAGAAGATTGAGATCTGAGTACAGCTAGGAAGAATGTAAAGTGGGTAGGGAGTTGGTCTGAGGAAGGCAGCAGAAAGTTGTGGTGAATGGGATCAGATCACTGGAAAGAGAGGTCACCGGTGGAATACCACAATGATCTGTTCTGGGCCCAGTCCTCTTTAATATGTCCATCAGTGACACAGACAAGGAAATTCAGGGCAGGTTGTATCTATTTGCAGATGACACTAAACTCTATGGTTGACTTGATAACACAGAGGGGATAAGAGAATTGCAGAAAGACCTCCAAAGGGTGGAAAATTGAACCAAAGTGTGGCAACTGAAATTCAATACTAAGAAGTGTACAGTGATGCACTTAGGGAACAAACCAACCCAGAAAAGAGTATTGAATGGGAAGGGTTCAACTGGAAGACACAGCATCAGAGGAAAGAGACCTTGGAATCATGATCAGTGACTCCCTTAAACAAATCAGCCAGTGTAACAAGGCCTTCAGTAAGGCTAACAGAATGCTAGAGTGCATTGGGAGAGTGTTCAACAGTAGGAAGCAAGAGGTACTGTTACCTCTTCATAGGGCACTGGTAAGGCCACACCAGGAATACTGTGCCCAGTTCTGGAGCTCCCACCTAAAAATGGAGAGTGAGAGGCTAGAGACGGTACTATACAACAAGGTGACCAAGATTATTCAGGGCCAGGAATGAAGGACCTTCGAGGACTGGCTAATGGTACTGAACATGTATTTACTCAATACCACATGGGGGTATAAGTTGAGACCTTCAAGTTCCTAAAAAGAATGAATAAGGTAAACTGTAAAGATCTATTTGCCAGTAACAGAGAAGCTAGGGCATGGTTTCAAGAGTGGAGGTCAATGAGAGGAAGATTTATCAAGAATGTGAAGAAGTATTATTTTTACAGAAAGAGTGGTTAAGCCATAGAATGGTATGCCGGCAAAGGTGGTGGGTGCCAGAAACATAAATGGCTTAAAATATGGCTGGGACAGAGCTAAAGGTATTTTTAGTTATTCAACAGGTTGATGGAGGTAGAAACAAGGAGATTAAAAGGGAAACTAGGGTAAGGATAGACTCCACAGAGACAGCAAGTCCTGGGGTACTGTGACAGGGTGGAATAGGACCCTGTCCCAGTTGTTGTAGAAAGTGTTTAAATGCAAGGATCTGTTCTTTCCTGTCTATTTGTCTGTCTGGTTATGTAGCCAAATTTTCCTGTGAGATCTCAGACTTGATTACCCCGAAAAGTCTTGCAATTCTTTGCCTCTCACTGCCTCTCAGTCCTCTCTTGTTGTCTGTTTTTCCTCCTTTGCATATCTGCTAGTATAAAAAATATCTGCAAATCATTGTATGGAAATGTAACTGATGTTGGGATCTCTTTTGTTTAGAAAATATATAGTGTTACTGTTGAAATGTATATAATTATATTTTGAGATGACTGCAAAAAGCTATTGTAAGCTCAACAGGTTACCTGAGTTCAATTGTTAAGCCTTTTGCAAAAGCTGTGGAAATGGGACCTCTCTTCTCAGGCACACTGTGTTCTAGCAACTCCTGCCTGATATTTACAAAAACAGGATGTTTGCTAAGAATGGGGGTTGAAAGGACTTATAAAGGAGCTAAGCTGCAACTGCTGAAGAAGAAAAAGGGACACATAGGCTCAAGGAAAACTACTGTTTTTTTCTTTGTACATGGTTATACTGAACAAGTTTATTTTTTTTTATGTTACTACTACTGTAAATAAATATTTTTGGTGAATTCTACAACTGTTCCTGGTTTTTCCTATGCTTCCTGACCTGTGCCTCAATGACATATGGTGTCAGCCTAAGTGGAATTTAAGCCATGCTACCCTAAGACAGGAGTTTTGTGCCTGGGTATTGGACCTAGTACCAGGAAAGCACAGAGGAAGGTATAGATTCTGCAGCAGTAAGTCCAGGAGTGGTTACCAGGAGAATGGCAGCCAAACTAGCAGAGTCAGAAGTCCAGTCTGAGATTGTACAGCCAGCACAAGTTATGGAAACAGAACAGGCAGTGACAGAACCTGAAAGCCTGATGGACTTTTTCAAATGGTGGGCTATACAACAAAAAGAGATGGAGAAGCAGAGAGAAGAAGAACCTTAACATTTAGAAGCACAGAGAAAAGAAGAGATCCAGTGACAGAAGCAGCAGATGAGAGAAGAAATGCACGACAGATAGAAAAGGTACTCCACCACTGAAAAGGAATGTTTAGCAGCAAAGTGGGCCAGGGAATCCCTTAAGTTTTCTTTACTAGGAACTGACTTTGTACTTATAACAGATCACAATCCTCTCTGTTGGCTTAACCAAATGAAAGATAATTCCAGAATCACAAAATGGTACCTGGCACTACAGCCATTTAAATTCCCTGTGATACACAAATCTGGTAAAGAGAATAGCAATGCTGATTTTCTGTCAAGATATGGATCAGGAATTGATGGTTCTGAAGGCTGAAAAACAAATGTATGGGTTTGAACTTTACTATTTGCTGTACTGTTCAATAAAAAATGGATATTGCACATGTGCTTAATTTCTGAACGTTTGAAGCAAATATTAGTAGAGAATTAATAAAATGTTTTGGAAACCTGTTTGATAAAACAGGTTCTCTCTTAAGGAGGAGGGTGTATGTGACAGGGTGGAATAGGATCCTGTCACAGTTGTTATAGAAAGTGTTTAAATGCAAGGATCTGTCCTTTCCTGTCTATTTGTCTTTCTGGTTGTGCAACCAGATTTTCTTGTGAGACCTCAGACTTGATCACCCTGAACAGTCTCGCAATTCTTTGCCTCTCACTATCTCTCAGTCCTCTCTTGCTCTCTGTTTTTCCTCCTTTGCATATCTGCTAGTATAAAAATATTTGACAATCATTGTATGGAAATGTAACTGATGTTAGGATCTCTTTTGTTTAGAAAATGTATAGTGTTACCATTGAAATGTGTATAATTATATTTTGAGATGATTTCAGAAAGCTATTGCAAGCTCAAGAGGCTGCCCGAGTTCAATTTTTAAGCCTTTTGCAAAAGCTGTGCAACTGTGACCTCTCAGCTCAGGCACATTGTGTTCTAACAGCTCCAGCCTGATATTTATAAAAACAGGATGCTTGCTAAGAATGGGGGTTGAAAGGACTTATAAAGAAGCTAAGCTGCAATTGCTGAAGAAGAAAAAGGGACACAGAGATTCAAGGAAAACTACTGTTTTTGTTTTCTTTGTACTCAGGTATAGTGAACCAGTTTATTTGTTTTTATGTTACAGCTACTGTAAATAAATATTTTTGGTGAATTCTACAGCTGCTCCTGTTTTTTCCTATGCTTCCTGACCTGTGCCTCAACAATGGGTACGACAGGGTAACATGTATTAGATAGACTGTTAATCTTTTTCTCCCATCATTGTCCATGTTTCTATAGTAGTTAGAATTGTTCTTAGACATAATAGGCACGATACTGGAAGAGCATAGAGCCTGAGGCACCAATTAACAAAATGCTGGTGATGATGCAGTTGAAAAGGCCCAGCAAACCACTTCCTTTTGACTGCCTCAAATATTTGTATAATGGGACCAAGTTGTGGTTGGGGGAGGAAATGCAGGCCAGGCAGTAAAAATGGTAACAGCAGATGACATTGTATTGACTTTGGACCCTAGCCGTAGCAGCTTTTTGGCCAGATATCCACACCTGTCCAGGGCTGGAAAAAGCCACAGAATGTACCTTTGTGCAGCATGTGTACCATTGGGGCACTCTGCTGTATCATAAATATGGAAGTACACCCCTTTTGCACCCAGTCCCAAGCAATGTGCATGGTTATGCAGCCAGCAGGACAGGCAGATTATATCTCTCTCTCTGCTGTCACCAGTTGTCAATATATACAGTCCTGACAATATACTTTGTGTGCTGTATGTTGTCATTGTTTTTCAGCTACTTTATTGTTGTCATCTTTATGGTTTGGATCATGTCTGAAAACAGCTCCTGGGACCAATGCATCTACTATACCTGGTGAACAAACAGACAAATAAAAATGGGGGTGGGGAAGGCATGCACCCTATCTACACAGGCATAATCACTGTACTGACAGCCAGTAGAGGGACCATACACTATGCCATCAAATGGTCCATAGTAGTGCTTATGCGAACTCTCCCCCAGGCCCCTGGATCACCTAAGGAACCCATTTGGCAGGTGGACTGCCCATACCCAGCCCTCTGATCTGCTAGGGATGGCTGTGGTGTAGTACTGGCACTGGTTGGTTACAGTCTTTACCTTTCAGTTTTACTGACAGGGATACACAGTCCTGCAGGCCTTTAAACAAATGAACCACTGTTTCACCAGACTGATTTGGAATGTTTCACTTCAGGCTGCCACACAAAACACCCATTACATGCACGATGAAATGTCATGCAGTTCCTGAAGCTGATTGACTGCTTATAATACGGATGTAACAGTTCGAGTAAATTGTTTGATTAGTTGCCAACTCAATACGACCCAGGGATTGTACAAAAATGCATTATTTCCTTTCTTCTGTCTCTTGGGTAGTGTTCCTACAAGTGAACCTTAGGCCACCCCAAGGTTGTTTTTCTTTTCAAGTTGCATTCAGCACCACACTGCTTATGCCACAAACCCTTCAATACTTTGTGGATAGTTCACTTTTTTTTTTTCATTGCTATTTAAAAGTGCCATGAAATTGTTTTAAAAACTTTCAGTGGTGGGAATGGCCCATCAGCACAGTGCCCATTCTGCCACTTGTGATGCCGACGACCTGTGTTCAGGAATGAGCCAGCAGTGTTAGAAGGTTGACTGAACTTAGGATAATTTAGCAGCCCACTGGATGCTGTCCACAGAGGAGGGAGTGTCATGGCCTCTGGTGGTGCAACTCTGCCACCTAGGAGACCATTGGCAGCAGTGCAGTCAAAGGCTTCGCAGAAGGGTGAGACATCAGCCAGACTCTATGCCAGCACACTGTGCAAGTAGAGACACATAGAGCTTCTACAGCATCAGCATCCCAATGAGGAACAACACTGCTGTGCAGGATTAAAGAACAGTTCACTCTAGCTTGGATTGCAGGGCACAAAGCTGAGCACACATTCTAGTTTTATCTGACTTTCAATTGAGCATAGCAGAACAATATAAGAAATGAGTGTCTGTATCATCATTACTCTTCCTTCCCTGGTGTTTTGCTATGCGACATCCATCTGTTTTGAGTGGTTGAATTGTGTAACTGGTTTTGTTTGGGGCTGGGGGCTGCTGTACCTCCACGATAGATGAGGTGAACCACCCCTTCTTCAATTAAAAGACGAAAAGTGTTTGCTCAAGAATTTGAATACATTATTCGTGCCTCATTAAGCACTGAAGCAATAAGAGCTCTTGAGGACTCTGTTACTTAAAGCTGTCATTAAGAAGACCAAGCTAACACCTTACTGAAAAGTGGTTGTTTCATCTTAATAGCAAACGAAAGGTTCAACCTTAAAATACATGGTTATGTGAGATTACATTATACCAGGTTCAAAAAGGCAATCAGCTAGGCAGCATGAGGGGACCAGCTTGAAAGCCTTGCGCACTCCCGCTTGCAAGAGGCCCACAACATCCAATCAAAGGTGGGAGGCAGCTAGGCCACGTTTCTGCTATTTTTATCATTAAGTCACCCTTTTTTTTTAACTAATTTGTTTATGTGGCATTGTCTCTGACCTGCCACCTCCTGCCTCTGGTTCCACCAGTCTAGTCACACCAGCTCTAGGGCTAATACCACTTTGCAGGGTGCCCCATGGTGGAGCCAGAGGTGGCAGCCAAGCCCTTCCTAAGCACAGTCTAGATGTGGAGGTGCCATAGAAGATGGTCCAGCACCTTTGAGAAGCCAGGGCATCATCCCAGTGTAGTTGGGTTTTCTTTGCATTAGATTTTCACCATGAGGGCTTTCAGCATGCAATTGTGTACCATGCATGCATGCGGACACACATATTTGCACCAAGGCTGGGCCCTCTCCAAGAGTAGGAATCTTTGCTGTACTTCCATCCAGACTCCTCATTGCAGCAAATGAAGAATGAGACATGGGATACCCCTCCTCAGTAGAGGAGAGCACTCCTTGGGATGCTCAGTTCTCCCACCCCTACCAGTCCCCAAGTGACCTGAGTATATTTTCAAACCTGAGTCGACTGTGTAGTGAGTGATTGTGCTGCTGCTGCACTACTGCACTGGCTAAGTCCCTGTTTTCTGTATATTTACTATTCTAACTTTACACTGCAATGGATCACTACTCTGGTAAAATTAAACAATAAATACAGTGGAACAAAAACACCAAAATCCCTAATGCTAATTTGCGTTTGAAATATGTTTTCTTGCTAAAAATACAGAAATGTAAGTTTCTTGCCAGGATTTGAACCCTGCTGTCTGGCTTACAAACTCTCTATATATCTACTGTGCTGGTGAGTAGCACTCCAGTAGATGGCAGTTGATGCAGTATAGAAATGAAGTCACACACACAGGCAGCCAACCTATGGGACCAAGTTTTAAGTCCAGGGCAGTTCCTTTGAGCACATATATTTGAGATGTTAACAAGTTGCGTTACAGATACCTTTCATTAGAGAATCGTGCCATCTGCGTCCCACACAGTTTGCTCTTACTTAAGATGGTACAAGTGCAACCCCCACCATTTTCAGATAGTATATACCTGCATTATTGCCTGGGAAGGGGGGTGAACAGTATGGCACCAATCACCTGTAGCAGTATGGAGCTCCTAGTGCACCTATAATAGAAAAATCACTCTGCTCAATTATGATATGCCACTGTTGGACTGTATATTAATTCTGTAAAAATGTTCTGAAATGCTACACTGGAGAGTGGATCCTTAATTCCACTGTGCACTGGCTGGTGAGCAGTATGACCAAGAGAAACTACCATGTCTAGGGGTTTCTTTGCTTGCAAGGAGCTCCCTTGAGGTCATTTGTTCAATCCTGCTTTCTTGGGCTTAGACAATTTGGGGTGCATTCATGAGACATTGCTTTAATGTGGAAAATAAGCATGCACACCCTTAAATGTCCAAGCTAGGGCTGTGCGAATACCGAATATTCAGTATTCGGGTTCCAGGTATTCGGTATTCGGTATTCATTATTCGGTATTCGGTATTCGGCCAGAAAAGGTGTTTTTTTAAGGAAATTTTAAAAAAGCACTTTAACAACACCCTTAATCACCCACTAAACCTGATGTAGCATATACACCTCAATGAGACTTCAACCATCAATGCAGAGCTCTCATTAATGCAACACAAGCTACATGCGGCACACTTGATCCTCCACACCACACATACAGCACTTCGAAAATGATATCAAGCATTGCATTGGGTCAGCACTGGAGGGTGTTCATGGTCACAGACATGGTAGCCCATGACATGGGCATTGGCATTTGAGTGCTTGCAATAATGGCAACTCAATCCTGGTGCATGTCGAAGGGGCTACTGCTGGGGAAGGGTGACCGGATGGGGGAGGTGGGCGCATATAGCGACAGGACATCACTATATGTGTGCATGTGTGGGGGGAGTCCAGCATGATGGAAGGGAGGGAAGGTTGGCCTGGTGTGGTTGGTTTGGGTCTGCTAAGCTGGCCCCATAGTGTGGTTGGTGGTTGTCAGCCTAAAGGTGCAAGGGTTCCAGGTTCGGGTCCGGGCATGCCTACATTTTTGTGTGCCTGTCCCCCAATTTTTTTTTCTCCAGATTTTGCACCCCAACATGCGCCCCCCCCCGGAGTTAAGAATTCTTTAGTAGGGGGGTGTGGGGCAATGCAAGTGACACAGCCCACTGCATGAACAATCAAAATTTAAGTCCCTGGCACTGTTTTCCTGTGCATTTGGGGTGTACATCACTGAAAGAGATTTTTGGTGATATATACTTGCCCTGCTCCAATCGTGATTGCACTTTCGTGGTTATCACATAAATCCACAGACACGGGGTAGATGGTGCTTTGGCCAAGGGCATAAGAATAGAGGTAACAGTGGCTGCCATAGTGGTGACAGCTGAAAGGGTGGCTGCTGCATGAATGGCACCGGTGGTGGTGGGAAGCACACTGGCTGTAGATGTAGCTGCGATAGTGAAAGCAGTGGGAACACTGGTGGTGGTGTCTGCTGCTGCCTGTACAAAACATGTATGCACTAATGCCCTCCTACTACTGCACAAAAGGATGTGACAGTGAATGTATAGATGGAACAGTTGGTGACACCAGTAGTAGTAATAGTTCTGCCAGTGGTATTAGTAGTAGTAGTAGTAGTACTATTCCCATTGCTACAAGAACTAAAAGGCTTGCTTGGGAAGAAAAATATTTGAGACCGTCTAATAAAAAGATATCTGTCTGTCATCATCCATGTAGTCTATCTCACCACCTTCTCTGAAATTGTATTATGTTTCAGTAGTATACAGTGAAGCAAGACAAGATGCAATTCAATACTTTGCAGTAAATGCTGTCACAAAATATTGGATGACTAGAGATTAACTGCCATTGAATTACATTGCTCCTTGCAGCATACTGCAGCACTTTGTAATAATTTTGCATGCATGGAAAATAATTGAGACTGGTGATGCCACACTGGTAACTGGAATAATATTTCAGGCATGTGAAATACTTGAGATGGGTGATGCCATACTGGTAACTAGAATATTTCAGTCATGCGAAATACTGGAGACTGGAGATGCTGAACTGATAACTGGAATATTTCAGGCATGAGAAATACTTGAGAATGGTGATGCCATAAAGGTAACCAGAATATTTCAATCATGTGAAATACTTGAGACATGTGATGCTATACTGGTAACTGGAATATTTCAGTCATGTGAAATGAAATCACTCAGATATCTGGAATGTGTAATACGGTATGGGCTGCACGCTCATTGGCTCATGCTGTGAACCAATGGGTGTGCAGTCCTACCGAGGTGTCAGTCGGCGGGCGGGCGGCAGGCGGGTGGGAGTGCTGCCGCCGCCGGTTGACCGGGGAGGCGGGTGGTGGGGCTCAGTGGGCGGGTGGAGAGGGGTACCCTAGACCACCAGGGTAATGGGACGTTGTATGTTTTACAGATGCCCGCGATCGGGCAGAGTGCGGTCCACTAGACCACCAGGGATATTGGCCGGGGGGGGGGTTATTTCAACAGATGCCCGTGATCAGGCAGCAATCAGTCCACTGGACCACCAGGGCTATTGGACGAGGATTTCTTTTGTATTATAACACATGCCCGCGATCGGGCACATATTGATCCACTGGACCACCAAGGATATTGGACGGGGAAGTCTATTTTTTAGACAAATGCCCGCGATCGGGCTGTAGGGGGGGTCGGTCCCCGACGGCTGCTGCCTGGCAAGGTGCCAGGTGCAAGTCGGCGGGGATCGGGGCACCTGCATGCTAATGGATGCAAATGGGGCCATAATGACATGCAAATGGCCCCATGTGCACCTTGCATAAATTATGGCCCCATTTGCATGTTCCCTTTTGAATATCGCAGGTGCAGTGAATGGCGCAATGACACTTGCGATAGCGCATCTCCATGCTCCACTCTGGCCACTTGCGCTTGCGCAGTGCCACTATGCCATGCACAGTGGGGGTGGCCAGGGTGTGATATTCAAAGCTGCTGAGCCATAGCGCAGCTCCGTTGAATATCACCCAGGCCATACCCCTGCGCAGTCAAGTTGAGCTGCACCCAGGCTTGCGCCACACCCTGGTGCAGTTTGAATATCCGGGCCATAGAGTGAGGAAACCACATGGTGTTCCTGGCTTTGAGCTCCAAAAACAGCCTCTGATTGGCCAGTGAAGCTCTATGAGATTTTGAAATCTCACCCACCGAATAGTACGTCCCGAATAGTAGCCGAATAGTGAACTACTCGGAATGTCCATCCGAATATTCGGCAAGCCTACTATTCGTGGTATTCAGGAAATACTATTCGGACCATGCATAGCCCTAGTCCAAGCACCTGAAATTTGCTGTAAAATTCTGATAAAGTTTATTTGCACATGTAACTGTGATCTTGGGACCCTAGTTCATTTGATCTCAACTCTTAATCAATACAGTCCCATATTCATCATCCTCTGGAGCTACATGTAGCATTCCCAGCCCTACTCCCAGTCTATCCTGGAAGAATCATGTCTCTTCACAGCCTTCTGCTGGAATTAATGTTAACCCTATCTTGTCCCCAGCATCTATTTTCTCTGCTTTCTATAACAACAGTGACACTCCTTGTCCCTTTCTCTTATACTACAAGTGCTTCATGGCTAGCTTCTCTGTACCAGTCAGAACATGGCTCTGCCAGGGGAATCCCTAGTTCCTCCTTTTTTCTGTCTGATAGTATTCACATAAACTTCTAATAAAGCAGGTGCCCTGCTTTACATTGAGGTTATTGTAACTTCAAACAGCATGCTGAGAGGGCATTCGTTTCTCTGAATGCGAGCTCCTATAATCTCAGAGGTAACACTAGGGGTCAGCAATTCTCTTACCAGTAAACCACTGATCATCCTAATATCCCAATCCCAGTAATATCTTACTGTATCACATCCCACACACAGCCATGTGTGCTGCCCGGTGAACCACCGATCCACCCACTCAAGTCCTTTCCCTGGCAGGTCAGACCGTGGTCACCAGCTCTACAAAGGATCGAGATTCTCACCGTTTTGCCCTGGAGATGGAGCTCCTACCTTATCATGCTGCTTTAAGTCTTGGCATACCTTGCCTGCTGTCGTCAGGTGCGATGAGTCTGCAAGGGCTAGTATCCAGGGTTGCCACTTCCCCCACTAGGTTCTTCCTCTGTGTCTTTGTTGGAACCTACCTTAGACCTGAGGACCAATTGTTGATGTCCCTTGCGTGGGAACACCCTTGGGTACCAGCACCTTCTCAGTGATCATCTACTTCTCCCGTCTATGGGCAGCAAATCTGTTATGACCCATAGATCCCTAAGCAGCTTGGGATCTGTCCTTGGTGCTTCAGGTCCATCCCTGGAAGCCACCAGAGTCTGGCTTGCTGTTTCCATGATGCGCTCAAAGCCTTGACATGTCCTCTGCCACTCTTGGTACCCATGAGCAGCCAGCACCTAGGTGCTGCCCATGCTGTGCAGTTGCTTCTCCCTCCCTGTGCCTCTTGTGCCCTTTACCTGTGTCTTGTAGCCTGCCACTTGTAGGCCAAAATCTGGGCAGAAACTCTCCCTGCTGCTGTGAGGCACAAGTTTATGCACCTTACTCCACAGTCCAGTCAAAGAGCAAGTGACATCAGTAGTGGCTGTAAAGACAGCTGTTCACCAGTCTTTTGGCCAGAGTTGGTGCCACCTTGGAACCCCTGGTCATTAAGGTTTAAGACAGAAAGGGAAAAAGTGTGAGACCTATGATTAAAAAGATGTCTCCAGCTACTTTATCAGGGCATCTGAGGAACTTTCCTGGTTGTCCCACTAGTTACATTGTGATGACATCACACTAGTGGCTTTTAATGGAACCTGATTTATTTCAGTTTTAACCTGTGTGTATACGTGATAGTTTTGTGCTGGCTTGTGTATATAAAGCACTCCAAACCCTTAATGGACTGCGCACTATACAAATAAAATTTGCCTTGCCTTGCCTTTTCACTGAAGATAGTCACTATCCTTTCCGTAATGTCTATTGCCTCTACTTTGCTGACACCTCCAATTATTTTTGGGACTCAAACCATGTGTCCTGAATCCTGAAGGCAGCAGCTCTAATCATTCAGCTAATGAAGAAGAAGAATGAGCATTTATATTATATTTGTCATACACACTGTATCTCAAAGTGCTTTACAAGCAATGGGAGACCAGTAGTAAAGTGACTGTAAATGCATAGTGGCAGTCATACCACACGTCAGCACCCATACACGGCCTTGGTAAGTTGCAAGAACCAGTTTCATAGGAATAGGAATGTTGGTCAGAACACCTGGGCATATCCCCTACTCTTGAGAAAAATGCCTTGGGTTCTTTTATTTCTATCCGGACACCCACCAAGACAGCAAAAGAAATGATTGGAAGGAACCTCAGTTTAAAATCTCATCCACAGGATGGCATCCCCTAATACTGTACCATGATGCCAATGTTTATTGTATGAGTCCAATCTCTGTGTGAGACTAGAACCCACAACCTTCTGGAGTAGGGAAGGATGGGCTACCAACTGAGACACACTAACATAAGAGGGGTAATTCCTGCTATCATGAAGGTTAGAGAGCTCCTTGAGTTTTATACTTGCAGTGTCATTAACTATCAACAAAGGTCTCTTGCTTTTAAAATTACTCTGCACAATTGGACTCTTGTCATTCAGAAGCTATCACACTAGATGGCACTCTTTTTCCCTGGCTGACTTCTTCTCATATACAACAGTGCTTCCCTTTTCTTAGGGTGAGTCATCCCATCCTTGATGTCACTGCCATGTCTGCCCCTCTACTGAAGTAGACACACCTCTAGCCCTTCTTGGAAATCAAACCGGGGACTTTTGGGTCTCAAAGGTAGTAGCACTAGCAATTCTGCTAAAGAGAAACTCCCTTAGCTGCGAAGTTAGAATGCTCCATTGACTGTCATAGTTTCAGTCTAATGGACCATGACTAGAGGTCTAGTTTATAACTAAATGGTTTGTCTGAGATGTCTCTTGGCTAGTCAAGAGTGTCACCTTGAGACATCTTTGTGTTCAAGAACTGCAGAGCAAAGTTGAGCAGTTCTGGAAAGCAAAGATATCTTGAGATGATGCTCAAGATCAGCCAAGAGATGTAAACCACTTAATTTTTATTATGGTTTTCTTTCTTCATCAAGTCATTTTTCCATTTCTTTAGTGTGCAGAAAACTTGTATTATTATTTTGTACTCACTGTTATGTTGGAACAATGTGGTGCTGTTGGTGTGCTGCTACCTGTTAACAGCATGGCCTCTAATCTCCAGCGCAACCACTGAAATCTCTATTTTTGCTTGGTTGTATGGCACTGTTATGCCATCTGTCTAAATCAGTGTATTTTCTTTTTATGGTACAAAAACGTGTGTGTGTGTGTACTGGTGAGAACTACTCATAAATCCATTAATGAAACACTGTGACAGTCTGATGTGAACAGCCATAAATGAGTGGGAATGCGATCGTGCATAGGGACCCGCTCATTAGCAGCTTTAATAACAGCTATTGAGTGCTTTATTTTTAACCTTTCCGTTCCTGTATTGTGCTTAGTATTTGAGTGGTACTTTATTCCTATGTACCGGTAAATCTACCACTTATCTAGAACAGCAGATATTATCATTGTTCATAGGATGAGGAATGCAGGTTTGAAGATGAAAAAAAAAACTGCATAGAACCTTGTGGCTACAGTCTGGATTGTAGCGCTTAAAGACCTCTTGGCCGTATAACTGGTTTTCACTAGCTACCTGCACTACAATGCATTCATATGCAAATATAAAAGAAATGTGTTATAGAGCTGTTTAAAATCACTCAGAACTGCTTTGACTTTTTTTCACACCATTTACTGCTAGGTAGCATCGCCATGCACAGACTGGATTCTTCTATTATACAGCACTTTCCTATCTAATTCAGCTACAGTGTAATAACAATAACAATTATAATAATGCTAAATGGGTATGAGGGAGTAAAACTGGTGGTGAGGATGGTAATTAGTCATGAGGGGACATAAATTCTGTTTTTTTACATGTTTTAATATACAGTGCTCCCATGATTATCCACCCGATTTTGTGCAAGGAAAACTCTGGCAGATAGTCCAAGGTGGCAGACAATCAAGATCTAGCAAAATAACATACAAGTTATATTTGTTGAAATATTTGCTGTTCTTAATTTCTATTGCAGGTATATTATCCTTAAAAATCACACAATAAAATGAAAAATCTTGGTAGTATAATTTCATAACATCGTAAAATAGGCTGTGATGCACCTTTATGTTTCTTTGGCTGTATAGAATTTTGTTTATTTGAAGGTAAGTGTTCAATATGAAGCTGGAAGGGGGGAGACTTAGAGGGGATACGAGGGCATACTTCTTTATGGAAAGGATTGTGAATATCTGAAACAGCCTCCCAAAAGAGGTGGTGGGTACCTAAATGGTAACAGGTTTCAGACACGCATGGGATAGACACAAGGGGACCTTGGCAACAGGGTAGGGAGGAGGTAAGGTCGGAGATTAATTAGGGTCTATAGTAGCAGAGTAGGTAGGGACCTTAGGGCAGATTAGGTGGGCCAGAAAGTCCTTTTCTGCTGAAAGCTTCTATGTTTAAATATAATCTATCTATTTTTTCAGCTTGTTTCCAGCAGGAATCTTACAATTTACATGGTAGCCATTGCATACGAGCATCTAGATAATGGATTGTCAAGTGAGGGTTCACTGTGAGCAACTCCATCTGAAATTCTTTAAAGTTCATAACTAGCAAGCCCATCCTAACTCATCAGATATTTGAATCAAACTCCACTGAGAAACAAAGCATGTACACCGTACATGGGAAAACTTTCCCTGCCATTAACAAAAAACACTTAGCTAGAGCTCTATTTATGTGAAAGGGGTTATTTGCACCTTTTTTCCCCACTTAATTGTTTTAACCTTTGTAGCAACAGGAAGTTTTTGTTAGACTGCCTCAGTACTGGATGTTAAGTGCTTGAAGGGAATCTGTACTTAGAACCTCAACCATACAGAAATAAGACCTTTACCCTCTCCCACAACTATAGCCAAGACATACTGGAGCAAATAGGACTCCTACGTACACTTATTTTTTAAAACTTTTATAACCCATAATTCACATACTTCACCACATGAATTTGGTCAGTTTGTCTGGTGAATAACAACATAAATTGCCTGCTGTGCCCCCTCCCATAAACATTATATTTATTAATATACCCCCTTCCATCCCACCGTGGTACCCTCCTCAATCCCCCCATGGCAAATTGCAGGCTGCAGCAAAAAGTAGTCAAGTTAAAAGTAGAAGTCTGCGGACTCTGAGCCCAAGGGGGACCGAGACAGCTACTGAATTAAAGTTCAGTCAATACCCATCCCTTTCTCTATACCCTACCCCCACTCACACGCTAAGCACACTACCCCACCTCCCCTACTGACTCCCATCCAGCTAGTCATGTCTTCATAAGCACCCCCACTCAACCTTCTCTCTGGTTGCCACCACCCTCTTTTCCCCACCAGCACCCAGAAAAACAATTGGCAATAAAGGAATGGTCCCCCAGTGCAGAACATCTGCTCTGGTGAGTGTTTGTCTCTTAATGTAACTTAATGATTAGTGATGCCTTGCTCCCAGTAAATTTGACTACAGGTTTTATTAGGAGCAAAGATGTCACCATTCATTCATTCGCACCATGAGGATCAGCCCTGCTCTTTAAACTCCTTCAGAAACCAGTGTAGTGAGTGTTTATGTCATTTTAAATATTGCTTTAAGACCAAGGTGTAGAAAAACTCAATGCCTTTTCACCAAATTCCAGTTTAACTTTCAGTACTACAGAAAATATAGTTGGTTGTGATCTGAGATAATAGAAACTGTTATCAGTGGTCAGGAGGTCCCTAATGTACTGGGGGAATTTACCCCAAATAGTTTAATAAATGAAACCTGGGATGCTGGTCATTAAATGAGCTTCACAGTTCTCAAAGGACTTCCCAGTGGACTAGTAGTATACAACAGCAGTAGCATACAACTGAAGTAGCACACACACACACACACACACACACACACACACACACACACACACACACACACAATATTGTACCATACATCTATGCAGATGCATACACAAAAATACATGGATATATATTTTAGCATTATTGACAAATCTGTCTTGCCCAAAAGGGTCTCATTCTTGACTGAGCATGAAGGCTGAGTTCAGCTCTCATGCCCTGGGAAGTGGCTTCAGTTGTCGAACTCAGGGTAGCAGGAAATCTCTTAAATACTTTTTGGAAGTCAGCACTGTTGCTGTTCCTTCCAGTCTGAGTTCAGTCATAAGCAGCCTGTGCCTTATGCACGCCCCACCTGTAACCTTGGAGTAGAGGATCTGTTACAGGTTCTCCATTTCAATAGTTCATGTTATACAGAGATTTATCATGTGGGGGCACATGCTGCTCACCAGCCTTTTAACTCTGATATTAATTAACAATGACAGGGAAGGCACATCCTGTGGAGGCCACAGTACCTCTTGAGCATGTACAAGGAACACATCAGTCGACCTTTCCTGCCTGCCTCCTCTCCATGTCCAATGCAATTTTGTCAAGCTGCTTAAAATGCCATTGAACCACCTCTGTAGTACCTGCAGGCAGATAAATAGCAGTAACCCCAGGGTGGTAGTGAGGGAGGTGTGCTGGGGGTGGGATGATATTACCGAAAAAGCATTTTTCAGGTTTTAGCAATATCTGCCCAGATGAGCCCTGGCAGACATAATGAGCATGTGTGAAATACCACAGACAAGTACTTATGAGAACATGAAAACTGTATATTCAGTTGCTGATGCAGCTTTTATTTCTTATTATTTATTTTTGTAACAAAGTAAAGGGGATTTTAATTACTGCAGCGTTGATATAATAGACCACACATAAAGCACAGGGGTAATTAAAACATCTTCCCAGTATGCAGAAAAACATTTCATGTCAGCTTTGCTAGTAACTGGTAACTGAGGTCTCCAAAACTGAGGTCTGTGGTAACCAAGATAAGTGGTAACCGAGGTTAGTGGTAACTGAGGTCCATGGTAACCAAGGTTAGTGGTAACTGAGTACAGTGGTAACCAAGGCCAGTGGTAACTGAGGTTAGTGGTAGCCAAGGTCAGTGGTAACAGAGTTCAGAGGTAACTGAGGTCAGCGGTAACTGTGGTCAGTGGTAACTGAGGTCGTTGGTAATCAAGGCCAGTGGTAACTGAGATCAATGGTAACACAGGTCAGTGGTAACTGAGGTCCATGGTAACCAAGGTTAGCAGTAACTGACATCAGTGTAAGTCAGTGATAACTGAGATAAGTGGTATTCCAGGTCACTGGTAACTTAAGTCAGGGGTAACCGAGGTCAGTGGGAAATGAAGCCAGTAGTAACTTAGGTCAGTGGTAACCAAGGTGAATAATGTAACAACTGAGGACAGTAGTAACCAAGGTCAGTGGTAACTGAGGTCAATGGTAAGCAAGTTCAGTGATAGTAACTGAGGTTACCTTTGAAAAGGAATATTGCTCAATGGTTTTCCTATTCATTATTGAATTAACACACCTGCACCATAAAATATGTGCTACAGTATTTGATTGCTGTTTTCAACCATTTTGACACATTTATGAGAGTTTACCTGCGTTATTGCAAACAAAATGACCCATATCTTAGTTATTTGATGTGTAGCCCCCCCTCCCCCCACCGCACTGTCTAGGGGCCTGGTGATAAAAAGGCGAGGGGGCACTGTGAAGGTGTGTGATAAAAAAGACACAACAAACCAGAAGTCAGGTGCATAAAAATGCAAACGTGCATTATTTTATTCAAATCGGAAAAAAAAAATAAACATACAGAAAGCAAAAGTTTATTCAATGTTCAGTATCCAGCAAACTTTCTAATTTCAAAAATTCTTGAGGCTTAGCTTCAGCCTTTGCAAATAGAACAGTGTGGAAACAAGCACACACTTCTGAGGTCCTCCTTACTTGGTAGTCAGTATTCGACTGATTCCCCTAACTTTGTTACTCCAAGTGGTGGGTTTTATACCTGTCATGGATGACCTCACCATCAGGTGATCCACCCCTTTTTGCTATAACCAGTATAAACCTCTTATTCTCAGGAGTTCCCCATCAAACCGTAAAGACATACATGTTCATACAAGTTATCTTTTCTAGCCTAGACTCTTCTCCTGTTTTCTTGGTTAAGGGTGTTTTATGTTAAGGAGGTTTTATGTTTCCATTTTGTTTCATCTCAAAAGATAGTTTTAATAAGGTAGTAAGTCCATGAAGGTTCCACTGGGTTTGCAAGGGGAATGGGAGAACAAGGGTGTGCTCCTCTTCTTCCTTCTCCTGCCAATCTTTGAAACTCATCATTTCTTTTTAATTTTATTTCCATTAAATGTGACACCCTAACATAGACAATCATACAGCAAACATATTTCATTTTCATTCCTAGTACGAGCGGCTGTCCCACAGAAGCAAAGGCGAAAGGAATGAGGTAGGCCCCGGACACCCCACACATGGGTACCCACCCCAGACAGAGCTCACCCTGTCACAGGCACCACATAGCGGCAGAACCACATCCAATTGAAAATCAAAGTTGGCGCATACCTTGGCACAGATATAGGGTCCCAAAAGCAGTCACTGAGTGCGGCCAAAAATGGGGTGCTGACAGAAAGAGTCCCAAGCTGTAGGGGAAGATGGTTACCAGCAAGCAGCATCACAGTTCATAAAATAACCACAGGAGGCCACAATGAATTAAAATATAACAAGAATAAATTAATTTATTGTAGGCCAAACAAAATGTCATGGCTCCTGGGAGCTGGGGACACAGCTTGATCAGGGAGAACATCACTTCTGTGGCACAGAGTCATGGCACCAATCTTGTGGCCAAGAAGGCTGTGATGCTGGATCCTGCAGAGCTGAGGGGCTCAGAACACAACTTTTGGTAGCAGCACAACACAGGCCGGTCACCTCTCACTTCTACGCTGACACTAGGACAGCAGCTTGAACAAGGTCTACCACTCTTCCTCTCATACATTCATGGTGGCAGAACACAGGCTGCAGCACTTCCAATTCACTTTCTGTCCATCCTGCAACATAGGGCATATGGCACCTGGGCCCCTGGCATCCCCGTGCAATGCAGAAAAGAGCAATCCAAGGGATGCACTGGGCACCAGTCTATCTCTCCCTACAGGCTGTCTTCACTGGAGTGGAGTGCCACATGGGTAAGGAGAGGTGGGCTGCCATTACTGCCATCCCCACAATGCAGGCTGCCACCACCGTGCCATCCCCTCTGCTCCAGGCTTCATACCAAGTTAAACACCAAGGAACCAGGCTCATCTCTCATCCTGGTGCCACAGTGCACACAGGTGGGCTCCAACTTCCTCCACAGGGTGCGGCTCCCAACCAACGGGCTCAGTCCCAGATGCACCACAGATACCTGGACCACTGCACTCCCCTCCAAGCAGACTTATATATGCCGAGTGACCAAGGCCTGAAATCTGGGCCGAGTTTTGTGCCCCAGCCCAACTGGATGTTCCCTTTTCTCTTTCTCCCACTGGCCTCCCCCACCTAGTGGGCAAAATCGCTCCTTAAATACCCCAGAAGAACTGACCTCACCCAACCAGTGGGTGGGCCAGCCCTAACTACCAAAAATGGAAAACTGGGAGGAGTGGGTCAACATAATAAACATTCCCAAAAGGGGGGTGCTTACACTCTCCTCCCTTTTAAACCATTCACCTTCTAATGAATGGGGCACCTGGCCCCCACCAACCTGGAAAAGGGACAAGATATGCACACTCTTCTGCCCCCCCATGGGGAAAAACAGCAACAGAGCGTTCGACACAGGGACACAATGTCCCACCCCCAAAACACATTGTGGCTACCAAGTTGAGCACCCAGCATACACTAGTTTCTGAAACCCCAAAACCACGAAGTCCCCCTAAGAATTAATGCAACAGCAACAGGACAAAATATATAAATGCTGCAGAACATTCAATACATTTTTCCTGTTTTTCCCCCCTTCACTCCAGACTCACCTCAACAGTCACACTCACATGCACACTCCAGGCTTACCTAATTAAAATTAATATGCACCTAACACACTCCACACATACAGACATCCCTTATTTACACACACTTCTAACTCACCATACTCCCCCTGTTTTAGTAAAACCAATGGGGCATATTAACTCATAGTCCATCAGTGACAAAGTCCACAGGAGCTCAATAGAATAAGAGTCCAGGGGATGAAACTATCTTTTCAATGATCAAGCTAACATTTTAGTAGCTGTTTCCCTCTATCTAAACATGAACAACTATAACATGAACTACAACATTTTAACAGTTAACAGAGGGAGAAATGGAAAAGGTCTCACCCATTTTGAGGAAGCCCCATAAAAGTCTGGGTGTCTAAATAACATTCCTGAGCATATTAAAAACAATTAATTAGTCCAGCAATATAACACGCTTTTACAAGGTGGGTCCTCTGCTATGGGGGTAATAAAACTGAGGATCAGGCTTGGTTGTTTCAGCACCAAAAGAATCTGGATATGATGTAATACTTGGTGCACCTTCCCATGACATCTTGAATTAAAGCAAAATGTTTAAATAGAGTGAGTCCAGTCCAGACCGTGGCATTGCAGAGCAACCTAGCCTTTGCAATGGTAGAAGCTGCAGGGGTTTCAGACTGGCGATTCCTCGGTTGAAGTTTATCCACTGCTCCTCTAAACACCATTTGGACCTCTTCTCCTCGATCACATCCCAGATTTATTCAGGCACATATGGATACTCCTCCTTGAGATACTCTGCTCGAATCCTCCGGCGAACCCACCGCTTAGCTTGATACCACTCTGAGATGCTACGTACCCTGATCCGTGGGGTCATTCCTTCTTCAACGATACCCTGAAGTGATACTCACATTCAAGGGGTCATCAGACAATAGTCTGTCCATCTTCTCCAGGAGAAGAATACACAACTGGGGAAACCTTGGTGTGTTGTCTGGCAATGTAAGACGTGGGCGGACATGGGTGGCAGTAAGGCTGGGAAATCACCCACTCCACGTCCTGGTCCTCAAATGCCATCAGTGTGGGCAACTGGCTGGGTGGCAACTAAGGAAAGAAAGGGCATGAAGTTCCAGGCAAGATGGCACAGTCCAAGAATGATGCACACAGGTTCCAGGCCTCAGTCCACAGGGATGCTGCCTCTGCCCACAGCACTTAAGGTACAGTCCTGCACCCCAAATTTTGATCCCCTACAAGCCCGCACATAGTAGCCCCCGCTGTCTAGGGGCATGGTGGTAAAAAGGGGATGGGGCACCACAGAGCAGCAGAACCACATCCAGTAGAAAATCAAAGTTGGACACATACCTGGGTGCAGATATAGGGTCCCAAAGGTGGTCAGTGGGCACGGCCAAAAATGTGGTGCTGACAGCAGGAGTCCCAAGCTGTAGGGGCAAGATGGTTATTGGCAAGCAGCATCACAGTTCACAAAATAACAGCAGAAGGCCACACTGAAGTAAAATTTAACAAGAACAAATTAATTTATATTAGACCAAACAGAATTTCAAGGCTCCCGGGAGCAGGGGGCACGGCTTGACCAGGGAGAACATCACTTCTGTGGCACAAAGCCATGGCACCAGTCTTTCATAGGTTCATAGCTGAATATGAGTCCTATAGACAAATTGTCCTTTTGAACTCACCACCATTAATTTCTATTGGTGGAACAAATATATTTTTTCACCCATATACTGATCTAGCCTGTGTTTGAATAGTTCAATGTCTTTACTTTCTAATATGAATTTAGGTAATGAATTCCAGCTACTTATAATCCTTTGTGTAAAGAAGTCGGTTCGTTTTGTCTTGTGGCTGAGAAGGTCATGATGCTGGATCTTGCAGAGCTGAGGGGCTCAGAACACAACAGAAGCAGGCGATGTAAGGGGCGCATCGGTCACCAGTCTGGCTCTCCCTGCAGGCTGTCTGCACTGGAGTGGTGTGCCATGCAGGTATGGGGAGGTGGGATGCCACCACCACCACCATCCCCATGATGCAGGCTTCCACCACCGTGCCGTCCCCTCTGCTCCAGGCTTCACATCAGGTCACACACTCAAGAACCAGGCCTATCTCCAACTCCTGTGAAGCGGGCTCCATTTTGCTCCCCAGGCCATGGCTCCCAACTGACGGGCTCAGTCCCAGATGCGCCGCAGATACCTGGACCACTGTACTTCCCTCAGAGCAAACTTCTATACGCCAAGACACCAGGGCCCAAAACCTGGACTGGAGCAGGTGCCCCGTCCCAACTGGATGTTCCGTTCTCTCTTTCCCCCGATGGCCTCCCCTACCTAGCAGGCAAAATCACCCTTTAAATACCCCAGGAGGACTGCCCCCCCAATCAGCAGGTGGGCCAGCCCCTATTTCCAAAAAGGGAAACTGAGAAGAGAGGGTCACTATAGTAAGCATCTCCAAAAGGGGGTGCTAACAGATGCATGTGTCATTTTCAGAGGGTAACTTGCGTGACTTGCGACTAGAAGTTAGACAATGTTTTATGCGGTCTAACTTTTTTCTGTAGGTAGCACAACTGCACTAAAATTGTGCTGCAAGTTGGCATGTGCATCATGTGGGCCTTTGAAAATCAGACCCAAGATCAGTGTGTGTCAGGCTTCATCTTATCTGTTCCTTCTGTTGAAGTCATACAGCTTAGTTTGCAAGATCATAACCAGCAAAGCATTATGATTCTCAAAGTTGGGATGAGATAAAGTTCTGGGGTACAGAGAATAATGTTTTCATGCAACTGTCATCTGTAATATACAAATTAGGGGGGACACAAATACAGAACGTTAATTAAAAGTGTAAGCCAAAGAGTCTAAATATTACATTTAAATATGTTCCCAGGACACCTGAAAAATCACTTTAAGATACCAGTTTTTATTTTCTTTTTAAACAAAATCAGATTCAAAGCCTCCCCATTTATCAATCTAGTTTTTGAAATTCACTTTTTCCTCATTTGAAGCTGTTTATAGTTGCAGAACAGAAAGATCTTTCTTTCCATGTGTAGCCAACCAGTGAGGTTTTGTGGCTTCAGAATTAGGTATCCCTTGCAGATCACAAAATAAATATAGGCTGTGAAGGGTCAGATGGTACAAAAGTGTTGGACTAATATGATCATCCAATGCAGTGAGACTAGAAAGCAGGTCATGAGCTCATCCTTCTCACAGAGACAGAGCGCTGAGCTGACAAGAGGTAGTTTCAAGAAGGAGGTTAGGAGACACTTCTTCACCAAGAGGGGGGGTAGCAAGGTGGAATTAATGTCCAGAGGGAGTTGTCAGTCAGAAAACAGTTGGCAGCCTAAAAGTAAGGTGGGACGTTGTCAAGGAGGAGGTTAGGGTACAGAGGAGGGCAAGGCATCCTACTAACATAAGTACATGGGGCTTCGCAATGAGCAGACTAGAGAAACTGTATGGCCTTCTGCTTGAACCTTTGTATGGTCATAAATCTAATAGTTTTACACTTTTTATTTTAGTAGAGAGTCTTAGTATAAAGAGGGGCTTGGGGCACCAGCTCCCCCCCCAAAAAAAAATACACAGTTGTCAATGGTAGCAGCAAAAATGAGTTACATAACATCCCTCCCCCCAAAAAAAAAGAATTCCGAGCCATTCATTTCTTTATTACAGACATCAACATTGAAATAGGATACTTTTCCTTTGTCACATACAGCTGATCAGGGCTGAGTTGGGGGCTGCAGTCATAATCCCGTAATGCCAACCCCACAGTCTGTGTCTGCAAAAGTGACTAATGTCATACGCAGGGCATTATATATTTTACCTGTAAGGGGTGATGTTCCAGATTTAATGTAAATACCGTCATACCCTTGGTTATAAAGAATCAAACAGCTGGAAATCGAAGTTTTTTTTTTAATGTTGGGCTACGAGCTGCTGACAAAGTAATTGATGGAAGAGAGATGCCTGGATATCGTGGCAGCCACAGAAGCATGGTACACAGATAACCAAGAATGGGATGTCACCATACCAGGGTACACAATCTATAGGTGGGACAGGGAGGGTAAAAGAGGAGGAGGAGGAGTAGCTCTCTACATAAGGGAAGGGATCATAGCAATGGAACTAAAGGGTAAACAGGGAGGAGACGAGGCACTGTGGGTCACCCTGGAGACAGGAGATGGCACCACAATCTGCACAGGGGTTGTATACAGACCAGCGTCTCAGAGGGGAGGAAATGGACAAGGAAATGATAGAAGGCATCCTTAGAATGGCAGAAAAAGGGGAAATATTGTTGATGGGGGACCTGAATATGTCAAATGTCAGAGATATGTCAGAGCACCTTTGCTACAGCCACATCCAAGAGCAGAGTCATTCTCGATGCCCTACAGAGGGCATGCCTCAGACAGCTAGTGTTGGAACCCACTCGGGAGGGAGCAGTCTTAGACCTAGTACTCTCAAATGGGGATGGAGAAAGGATCTCAGATTTAGAAGTGGGTAGCCATCTGGGAACAAGCGACCACCAAACAGTATGGTACACGATAAACACAGCCATAGAGTCAAGCCATACAAAAGCAAGGGTACTAGACTTCAGGAGGACTGACTTTGGCAAAATGGGAGAGTGCCTCAGACAAGCACTAGCAAATAGGCAAGAAGGAGGGGTGGAGGAACAATGGAGAAAAATCAAAACTGACATCACAGAGGCAACAAGCCTTTGTGTGAAGCAAATAAACAAATCAAAACAAAGGAAAAAATGACTATGGTTCTCAAAAGAGGTGGCGGGGAAGGTTAGGGAGAAAAAAATAGTATTCAGGAAGTGTAAGGAAACACAGAAGGAGCAGGACAGAGAACTATACTAGTTATAGCAGAAGAAAGCAAGAAGGCAGTCAGAATAGCAAAGGCCCAAAATGAGGAAAAGATAGCCAATTCAGTTAAGAAGGGGGATAAAACCATTTATAGGTACATTAGGGAGTGAATAAAGACCAAGGGAGGGATAGTGAGGCTTAATAAAGGGGTGGGGGGTGGGCAGAGGGTGACAGTGAAAAAGCAGGGATAGTGAACAAATACTTCTGCTCAGTATTCACAAAAGAGGAGAAGGAGGTATCTAAACTAATTAATGGAGGCTCTCTGGATAGTGGGGTCGAAACCAGCCCATTCACAGAAGAAAGGGTCCTGAAAGAACTCCTAAAACTGAAAGTGGACAAGGCAATGGGGCCTGATGTGATTCACCCCAGAATTATAAGAGAACTAAGGGGAGAACTAGTGACACCACTGACTACCGTTTTTAACAAACCATGGGAGGATGGTGTGGTACCTGAGGACTGGAGGAGGGTAGATGTGATTCCCCTTCACAAAAGTGGGAGCAAGGCAGAAGCAGGAAACTACAGACCTGTTAGTTTTATCTCAGTGGTAGGGAAGATGATGGAAACATATCTGAAAGAAACAATTGTTGAGTACCTAGAGGCCAGCAGGGCACAGGACCCAAGGCAGCATGGATTCACAGCGGGAAGGTCATGTCAGATGAATCTCATAGATTTCTTTGACTGGGTGACCAAAGTAGTAGACCAGAGAGGGGCTGTTGACATGGCTGCCTAGACTTTAGCAAGGCATTTGACACAGTCCCACACAAAAGATTAATAAACAAGTTAGCCAGCCTGGGAGTGGGTCCTAGGGTAGTAGCCTAGGTAAAAAATTGGCTGGACAATAGGACACAGAGGGTAATAGTAAACGGAGTCCGCTCCGAAGAAAGGGGGTTACTAGTGGGGTACTGCAGGGTTCAGTACTGGGACCAGTCCTCATTAATGTCTTTAAAAGTGACATTGTGGAGGGACTGGAAGGAAAAGTATGCCTTTTTGCAGATGACACAAAGATCTGCAACCGGGTTGAGACACAAAGGGGGTGGAAAGTATGAGAAGGGACATGGCAAGGTTGGAGGAATGGTCAAAATTATGGCAGCTTAGATTCAGTGCAAAGAAGTGAAAAGTAATGCACCTGGGAAACAAAAACCCAGGGACAGAATACACAATGGGGGGAGGTACTAACAACAACAAAAATTAAAAGGGACCTGGGGCTAGTTATATCAGATGACCTAAAGGTACGCAAGCAATGTGAGAAGGCAGTAAGGAGGGCTGGGGGATATTGGGATGCATAGGGAGAGGCATCACCAGTAGAAAACAAGAGGTTGTTATCCCTCTGTACAAACAGTTGGTGAGATCCCATCTGGAGTACTGTGTGCAGTTCTGGGGATCCCATCTCCACAAGGACATAAAATGGAGGCAGGCCAGAGGAGGGCAACTAAGATGGTGCACTGTCTGCACCAGAAGCCATACAAAGAGAGACTAAAGTAGCTTAATATGTATACCCTTGAGGAAAGGAGGAAGAGGGGGGACATGATAGAAACTTTCAAGTACCTCAAGGGAATCAACAGAGTCCAAGAGGATAGTATATTTCAGGAAAAGAGATGTGCAAGAATAAGGGGGTATAATTTGAAGATAGAGTGGGGACAGCTCAGGGGCAATGTGAGGACGTAATTTTTCATGGAGAGGGTGGTGGATCCATGGAATGGCCTTCCTGAGGGGGATGTGGGGTCAAAAACAGTGGGGGAATTCAAGAATGCATGGGACAGACATAAGGCAATTCTGGTGGGGATAGGATGAAGTAGGCTGTTGGTTAACTAGGTTCTGCAGCTTATCCAATAAGTAGGGAAATGGCCAGACTGGGTGGGCCAAGCGGTCCTTATCTGCTGTCAGAGTCTATGTTTCTATTCTTACTGTTTTGTTTTGCTGGTGATGGACATTCCCTTTTAAAAAAACGGATGGACGAAATCTGTTCAGTAGTGATACTATGATACATTGCCACCATTGTAGAACCTTGTGATGTCATGCAAGGACAAGAGGCACCTAACTACAGTGAATACTGTATAGTTAGGCATAGTTTATCCTTGCATGACATCAGAATTCTCCAAAAATGGTGGCAGTGTAATATAAATATTGAACAGATTTAGTAATCTATAGTATATCTCAGGATTGCTTCAAGCTACAGGTGAAAGCAACACAGGTTCTGCTTTTTGCTTCTCCAGCACTGGGGAGAATTTGCCCCCTTTCATCCCATATCAGCAATCATGCTGCTGCAGCACAGAGAATTTACCCTGACCCCCTTCTTCCCATATTAGCCATCATGTTGCTGCAGCAGAGAGAATTTACTCCTTATTTTCCCCTCTCCAGTAGGACGTCAGCACAAGAACAGAATTCTAGGCTGCTGCATGCAACCACATGCCCTGTCACGTGCATAACAGTGCCCTCTCCATGGCACGGCTACCATACCCACCTCCTGTACACCCACAGGCAGCAGTAGTAGAGTGAGGTGTTGCTCCCCTCCCTCCCTGGAGTGGCAGAGTGTCCATGGGGATGCTCAAATCCCCTCTTTTCAAGTGGCCCTGGCATCCCTGGCTCATTCACAAACTTGGGTTGCCAGTGTTGTGAATGGTACCCAGACTGCTGTGATGAGGGGTCAGCTTTAAAATAGATGTATAGACCCTCAAAATTTGAGGGCCAGCTGGATGTGGATGAATGTTCCCCTTTAAATCAGATTAACATGCATCTTTCAATCCATTTGCATAGGCTGCGTTAGAGAAAAAAAAAAACTAAACTGAGATATGTTTCAGTTATAGGATTTTAAGATAAATTACAGTGTTTTAAAGTCAGTTCGATCAGGTCTGGAGTCACTAACACTGAAGACTGAGGATCTTGAGCTCAAGGGAGCTGATCCTAAAGATGCGCAAGTGTCAGAGGAAACAGCCTCCATAGCATTTGGAGGAAACAAAATCCCACAAGTCATCAATGTAACAAGAGACACATTTTATATTTTTTGGTACTAATCTTGGCTTTAAAGGGAAATCAAAGTTTAAAACTTGCCCCAATTTTCAGTACATCCGGTTTCAGGATCAAAAGCTGCCTCCTCCAGTTTTAAGTTACATTCATATGTAAGCCCTCTTCGCTAGTCTAGGGGAATTTTGTTCAGTGACACAAGGCCTCAGGAACAGGTGACATCCACAAATGCATGTATTTTATAGCAGCTGGAATCCTGAGTCTGGAGGATGAGAACCAAGTGGCGAACTGTGCATTATTAGTTCCGGTAACAGTTAAAAAAGTTAATGTCCTCGCCATCTACAGTGTGGATGATTTTTGATTTAGGCGCACATACAGATGACAGCAGGTGTAAAACATTCTGGACCTTCAAATCCAAGTCAGGAGCTTGTGATGTCAGAGTCCCAGACAGTAATATTTTAATCGCCACTCTATGAAAGCTGAGTATGACTGCACCACTGGTATGGGAGTTGTAACCTTTAAAGGGGAATACCATTTCTGCAGAAAGGCACATAGAAATATAGACAATGATGGCAGAAAAAGACAATGATCCATCCAATCTGCCCATAGTCTTTTGACAAACCCCAGGACCTACTGTCGATGTACTAGCCCTCACCATCCATCCACACCATGCTCCCCTTCCTACTGCTACTCCTCTGAGTAACAACTAGACTCCCTCTCTTTCCCAGTAATGCTTGAAATCTTTTACAGTATTTGCAGCCACCACCTCAGCTAGCAGACTGTTCCACAGCTCCGCCACCCTTTATGTATAATAGAACTTTCTTACATCCCTTTTGAACCACCCCATCAGTTTCCACACATGCCCCCGTGTTCTTGAGCAAGTTACCCATGCTAAATAGTTGCTAGCAGTTCATCCTGTTTGTTACTTTCAGGAACTCAAAAGTCTCCATCATATCACCCCTCTCTCATCTGTTCTCAAGTGAGTACATGACCATTGCCTTGAGCTGAACCTCATAAGATGTGCCTTGGTGGTCCGGAATCATCTTGGTCACATTTAATTGCACTGACTCTAGCTTGTTCTTATCTTTCCTAAGGAGAGGACTACAGACTTGGCACAGTATTCCAGGTGTGGCCTCACCAGTGATTTATATCCCCCAGGATAACTGATTTAGTGGTGAGCACTATGGGTCATAGGGCACTGGCAGTTATTGAGTAAAGGTTGTCAGTTACAGTGAAAAACTGAGGTTGTTGTATATATTGTTTTTCTATATGCATCTTACCCATGTCATGATACCTGTTCTGTACTATGGACTGCTTAAAACTTAATAAAGTATATTAAATTATATTTAAAAAAAAGAAACTGAGGTTGTTGCATATAGCAAAGATAATAGTAATGGTTATGATTTTTTGACTTCACCACCATGCCCATAAGCATGTGAAGGTATTTGTTTAAGGCCCACATGGGTACCAACCTTTTACACCTAAATCCTCTTACCCCATCCATGAGGAACAGAACCTGTGGGTGCTGCTGTAACCCGAGAGGGAGCATCAGACCCAGCTGGGTGACAAGGTAGTCCTACTGGCGTAATAGGTCATGGCTGCAGCCAAGGCACTCCACAGGGGTGACTTATTCCACATCACAACAACCCATCCAAACAAGTTTAGGCCTGAAAGTAAATAGTGAAACACATACATTACAGCTCTTGACAAGGATAATGAAATGACTGTTTCAAACAGCAGTGACATCAATAATAGAACTTACTTCCTGTTATAGTAGAACACCACTCTCAAGCTACAATTAATGTTCCCCTGCTCTTGCAGCGGCAAATATACTTTAGGGAAGGACTTTAGCATTATGCTATTAACAGATAAGGTATTACTCTGTATCTTTGGTGATAGATAATGACAGATGTAAACAGCAGATAACAATGTCATGTTAAAAGAGGTATTCCATGGTTGACATCAATTCTGGCAGACTCCAGCCATCAAAGTCCAGGTTTGTCCCTCAGGGCATGCATTCACACATGGTAGTGTGATGGACTGCCACCAGTTCCTCCTGGCCAAGACTTCCTCTCTCTCTTTTTTGTATGGAATGCTGCTGCACTGACATCACTGGAGCAGCATGCATACCTCCCAGCTCACTTGATCAAGCCTCCTCCTGTTACTGCCCAGACTTACTCCACTGGGTGAGGCCAAACACCAGGTAAGGAGCAGTTAGGATTTCTCCCGAGAGATGGAGGGAAGGAGCAGGTGCCAGGTGGTCTTCTCAATGCAAGCAGGTATTGGAGAGCACAGCAACATCCACTTCCCAAACCCCTAACCACTTTCTTCCCTTGGGTCCCTCCCTCCCACATGAGCCCACATCCTGTGGTTCCCTCCACATGCTTAATACTCTCTATCTGATTGTGAGTGGAGAGGCTTTTAGCCCCACTTCCTTGTAACATCCCTGGTGATACCAACCCTGGAATGCATGTTGCCTCTGTGTCTTGTCTCAGGCAGGCTGACTAGTGCCAGGCAAAGCCTGGATAATCACTCTCCTTCTTATATGGTGCCCTCCCCTGGGCTATCAGGGCAGCTATGTACCTAAAGGAACAACCCACCCTCTCTGTTCCAGGATATATCTGAGGAGGACACCTGTCCTTCATCAACTGGCTGGCTGACTACATCCCGAGCTCATGGCTTGAACCAAGGAATGAACCTAGAAAGCTACAATTCTGAGTGGTCACCTGAATGTTACATTGCTGAGCTGACTCTTTTTATGGTGATTGAGCACATGCGCAAGAAACATATTGCATCAGCTTTCTCCACAAGCAGGTTGTGGAGGCGTGGCACTGTTGTGCCGAATGCCCCCACAGCCTGCAGAGTCTTGTCCCCCCATCCCCAAATGCCATGGCACGCTGCTGCTGACACTAGTTCAGCCAGCGTGACACAACCTTCTAAAAAAGTAGCCGCTGCAATCAGGAGCCACCTCGTCAGCCATCTGCTGCAATGAGGGAGCGACCCGTCATTGCAGGGCGGATATGTGAAACCCCGATATTGTCTAGGAATGTCGGCAGCTTGCCGCCATGTTTACAAACAATATAACCCCTCCCCACCGTGTTTACTTATTTGCCGACAGGGAGCCCACTCCCCATCGGCATTCTGTAACCCCTGCTTTTGTTCTTGCCGACGGGTGCCCGTCCCGTCAGCATAATGAACCCCTGTGTTGTTCCTGCCGTCGGGGCCCAATCCCCATTGGCATAATGATACCCTTCTTGTTCCTGCCGGGGGGTGCCTAATCCCATCGGCATCATGATACCTCCCCTTTGTCTGCATCATAATAACCCCCCCTTCTGTTTCTATAGCCGAGGGGGTGCCCAGTCCCCCTCACCTCCTGCAGCTCCCCTCCTTCTCTCCTTGTTTGCCGACAGGGGTGCCCAATCCCCCATCAGCTAATGCATCAACCCACCCAACCACACAGGTGGCATGCTGGGAGCCCACCCCAGCATGCCAAAACACCTGTTAAACTAGAAAACGGTCCCCCAATGTCTTATTTTTTTTTTTTCAACCTGTAAAGAAGGAAACGATCCCTCGGAGCTCTTCCAGGCCCCCCTCCCACAACCTGCACCCACCCACTGTGCACCCTACCTCCCACACCCCTCACCCCATACTTACCTCCGGAGTCCAGCCGACAATCTCGTGGACCGGGAACACGTCTGCACTCTTCAAAGCCAACCGCAAACTGAAGAAATGCCAGTAAGCTGTATAATGTAATGAATAGGGTTTTTTCAACTTTAGTGCATATGTCAAGCATTTTTGGGACTTTTTTCACCAAATTTTCAACATGGGGTTTTTGGGACCCCTCCTCTTGAATTCTTGAACTGTCATGGCGTTAATCAGCCCCGAAAGGTGGTTTCACCGTCACTGTGCAGAATCACCCTTCGGGGCCAATTAATGAAACGGCAGTGCCAGTGTTCATGAGGTGGGCTCTCAAAAAAGGCTATGTTGCAAATTTGGTGGAAAAAATCCAAAACATGACTGTTTTACGAGCCTGCATTGCGCAGTTGCTATGTACGCATGTAACTTCACGAATTTATAATATTTTCATGCCAGATTTTCAATGTTGACATTTTGTCACACCTCCTTGTGATCAGTATAGCTGTCATTGTTCACATCCTGGCTGAAATGTGTTTTTACCTTCTGGCGCAGAATAGCACGGTTGCTGTGGGAAATCAGTGTTCAGTACAGATTAAGAAAATGACAGTGACACTGTTTATGAGTAGAAGTCCTAAAATGCCTATTTTGAAAATTTGGTAACGATACTCCATAAAATGACTGTGTTACGAGCGTGCATTGCGCAGTTGGCACGCATGCTCATAACTTCGCGAATTTATATTTTCACTCTAGATTTTCAACATTGCCATTTTCCCAGACCTACTTATAAACAGTGCAGCTGTCATTTTTCCCATCCTGGCCGAAATGTGTTTTCGCACTTCCGGCGCAGAATAGAGCGGTGGCAGTGGGAAATCACTGTTCGAGACAGATTAAGAAAATGACAATGATACTGTTCATGAGCAGAAGTCCTAAAATGCCTATGTTGAAAATTTGGTGATGATAGCCCATCAAATGACTGTGTTACAAGTGTGCATTGCGCACTTTCCATGCACACTTGTACCTTCACAGATTTGTAATATTGTCACACCAGATTTTCAACAGTGCTATTTTTTCACACCTCCTTATAAGCAGTACAGCTGCCATTTTTCACATCCTGACCGAAATGTGTTTTCACAGTTTCGGCGCAGAATAATGTGGTCACTGTGGGAAATCAGTGTTCGGGAGAGATTAAGAAAATGACAGTGGCACTGTTCATGAGCAGAGGTCCAAAAATCCCTATGTTGAAAATTTGGTGACGAAAGTCTATAACATGACTGTGTTACAAGCGTGCGTTGAACTGTTTCCATGCACCCTTGTAACTTTGCAAATTTGTAATACTGTCACGCCACATTTTCAACAGTGGCATTTTTTCACAACTCCTTATGAACACTACAGCTGTCATTTTACACATCCTGGCTAAAATATGTTTTTGCACTTCTGCCGGGCAATAGCACGGTCACTCTGGGACATCAGTGTTTTGGACAGATTAAGATCGACCGAGTGAGAGGGGGGAGTGACCAAGCTCAACTGAGTTCTGTCGGGACTGCTGCGGATTTGTTTGTGTTCAGACAAAGACCCCAACACAAGAGCCTAGTACAAAAGGGCAGCCTGCAGCACTGGGAGAAACAGAACGAGAGAGCGAGTGAGGGAGGGGGAGTGAGCAAACTCACCGAAGCGCTGTCAGGACTGCTGTGGATTTCTCTGTGGGCAGAAAAAGGCATCAATGCAGACAGGGGCCCAGTACAAAAGGCCAGCCTGCAGCGGTGGGAGAAACAGTGCCAGCAAGTGAGACAAGGGGACTTAGTAAGCTCAACGGAGCTTTATCAGGACTGCTGGGATTTCTTTGTGGGCAGAAAAAGGCGCCAATGCAGGCAGGAGCCCCGTACAAAAGGGCAGCTTGCAGCACCAGGACAAACAGAATGAGCAATGAGAGAGGGAGACTGAGCGACCTCAACTGAGCTCTGTCGGGAGAGCTGCAGATTTCTTTGTGGACAGACAAAGGTGCCAACGCAGCCAGGAGCCCCATAGAAAAGCGCAGTTTGCGGTGCCAAGAGAAACAGAACAAGCGAGTGACAGAGCGGTAGTGAGCGAGCTCAATGGAACTCTAGTGTGACTGCTGCAGATTTCTTTGTGGGCAGAAAATGCGGCAATGCAGGCAGGAGCCCCGTACAAAAGGCCAGCTTGCAGCCCCGCCAGAAACGGAATGTGAGAGTGACAGAAGGGGAGTGAGCGAGCTCAGTGGACCTGTGTTGGGACTGCTTCAGATTTCTTTCTGGCCAGAAAAAAGCCGCCAATGCAGGCAGGAGCCCAGTACAAAAGGGCAGCCTGCAGCACCAGGAGACACAGAACGAGCGAGTGAGGGAGGGGGAGTCAGTGAGCTCAACTGGGCTCTGTTGGGACTGCTGCAGAATTTCTTTGTGGGCAGAAAAAGGCAGCAATGCATGCAGGGGCCCAGTACAAAAGAGCAACCTGCAGTGGCAGGAGAACCAGAATGAGTGAGCTCAACAGAGCTGTATTGTAAGTGCTGCAAATTTCTTTGTGGGCATAAGAAGGTAGTAACTCAGGCAGTAGCCCAGTGGAAAAGGGCAGTCTGCAGTGCCGGCAGAACAGAATGAGCAAGTGAGAGAAGGGGAGTGAGCAAGCTCAACTGAGCTTTGTCGGGACTGCTGCAGATTTCTTTGTAGGCAGAAAAAGGCGCCAACAGAGGCAGGAGCCCAGTACAAAAGGGCATCCTGCAGCGCCAGGAGAGCCAGAATGACTGAGTGAGACAGGGGGAGTGAATGACCTCAACGGAGCTCTGTCAGGACAGCTGTGGATTTCTTTGTGGGTAGAAAAAACCACCAACACAGGCAGGAGCCCAGTACAAAAGGGCAGCCTGCAGTGTCAGGAGAAACAGCATGAGAGAGTGACAGAGGGGGAGTGAGCCACCTCAATGGAGCTCTGTCGGGACAGCTGCGGATTTCTTCCTCAGCAGAACAAGATGCCAATGCAGGCAGCAGCCCAGTACAAAAGAGTAGCTTGCAGCACTGGGACAAACACACTGAGCCAGTGACACAGAGCCACCGAGCAAGCTCAACAGACCAACACAATCAACATTCAGCATTGACAAATGCTTCTTTAATAAAATGAATCACCTGGCCATGCGCTTTCAGAACTTTTGTGCTCTTTCAATTATGTTGCTGCCAGTTCTGCCCCCATTCCATTTTACTTTGTGTTACAATGTTAAGTTTTTATTCTGTGTTTGCTTCTGATGTTGTTCTTTATTTTGTACAGTGCCTTGGTCATTAGAAAGCCATTTTAAATACAATATCTATCTAGCTGGTAGTTGCTACCTATAGTGCTGACCAGTAGTCCTGGTCACCATTCAATAAATGTTACAACTTAAAATCCAGTATCTGTCTTAGTAGTAGCAAAACTCAGGAACAATTGCTGCATGCAAAATTAATGAAGTACATTCAATATAGCAAGATTTTTGACATCAGAACAGTCTGGTTTTTAGACAGCACACAGCACACCAACAGCAGTGCTGGATTACTGTGATCTCTTCTTGAATAGAATGGGTAATTAAAACTGATGGGTGCTGTTTTACAAAGATCTAGCTAAACCTTTGATCTTGTAAATCATCAGGTATTAATTGATTAACTGTTGAAAAAACTGAGATTAATGGTGATCCATGGCCATGTGACCTGAGAAACTACACAAGTGGGACCAGGATAATTTATTTATTTCGTTTTTGTTGACTGGGAAAGGAGGACTAGGCAATTCTGCATATTTTTAGCCTTGTCCCAGGGGAGACTGGATAGATACAGATGCAAACTGACATACAGAACCTGATTAAGCTGTTGGTGGTATTTTAGTGAATGCAGGGAAATTTGGCCAGGACACCGGGGAAATTCCCCTACCCTTTTTGAGAGGTGCCATGGGACCATCAACGTCCACCTGAACAACCACCAGAACAGGCAGATGGGACCGTGGTTTAACGTCTCATCCAAAAGATGGCACCTCAGAAGTGCAGCACACCCCCCCCCCCCAAGATGCACTACGGTGTCAGTATTGGGATGTATCCCAAGTTTCCAGTGTGGGGCTAGAACCCACAACATTCCAGTCTTCTGGCCTCTGAAGTGAGTGTGCTACCTGCTGAGCCACTGACACTACTAATAGGACAAATACTTTAAGAGGACAATAAACAGTTTTATTTACCTGTGAACTGCTAGCCAACCCAGCTAAAAATTTGTTGCAGATCCTTGGAATGGAATAACATGGAAGAAGCAACATGGAGGGAGTGCAGTTCTGCCTCTTGTGTCCCATTCTGATACCTGATTTTGAAAAAATTTACCCATAAACTGTGAAGTCACAAAGTGACTTGCACATTTTTTTTCAATTTCCTTTTCTGATGTAAAATGGAAACTATCAAGTTTGGCCTTAATGAACAGCAAGACACATTTATCTCCAGGTGGAATGGATAGATGCTGCATATCATGGAACATGACCCCAATATTGTCCCCTTATTTGACGAGAGACTAGACCAGGATCAGTGCACCTGGATCTGGGGGAGTGACCCCACAGAATTAAGTTTATGGTCTGATTGTCTGAGGGATGAAACCCTTCTCCTCTTAACCCCTTTCCCTTGTCCCTGCCCTGGACGACCTCATATATTACCTGTGCCCAGTTGCCTGAAGGTCATGCAGATTCCTCATTTAGGGGCCTCCTGCTGTTTTTGGGTGAGGGAGCCTCCATAGCTTTTTTGATGATGTGATACCCTGCTTGCTGGTGTATGACTGTGTACTCTCCATGTACTGTTTTGTACTGTTGTGCTCAAAACTTCTGAATAAAAACATATTTTTCTCCCCAGCTTGCTGAGCTGTTCCCCTTTTGCTTTCTACTTTTTTGTTGTTTTTGTTTTGTTTATGGCCACCTTCCAGCCCCTCTGTCCTGTCTATACCCCGGAGGCCCCCCACATTACCTCCTGCAGATTACTACTTCCTTGGAGGGGCTTTCAGGTGACTGAAGTCCAGTGGTAGGAGGATTTGCATTCTTTTATTTTATTATTACTGTTTGTGCTCCCGCTGTGTGTTGACCCATCTTCAGAAAGGTTGAACCCAAACCCTTCATGTCCCTGCTGCTTAATCCTCTCCCCTTTCAACTCCATGGATTTACCTTCCCCTTCCTGTTGCCAGGGTCTTGCTATGTCAGATCCAACCTCCTGCCACCTCCTGAGTGCAGAAGCAGATGTTCCCATGGTAGGGAGATGAGAGGACAGTGATGGAGGCTGAGAAGTCCAGAAGCTTTTCCCCTGATGAAGCTCTAATGAGTGAAGAGCTGGAGCATCTGGACTGTGAGTGATGGTTTTGTTGTCACCATGCTGTTGTCACTACATAGTGTATGTATCTGCAAATGCATTTTCTGTGGAACAAACAACTAAGTTGTTGCTGAGTAGTGAGTACAATTACTTCTTTTGGAACCCTGTGTATTTCTTGTGAGGAGTGCAGTACCATCTTGCTTTGCTGTTTCATGTTGTTGGGGCCAGCTTCCCCTGGTACTGCACCCTGCTTCTTCTCCATAGAGCATGCACTCCATTGGACCTGCATGCTCAGGATCACCCTGCTCGAGACAAGTTTTTTTTTTCCTTGTACTCAGTCCCTCCCCTGGGATCACAGAGTTCAAGCAGCATGCACACAGAGCAGAGTCTGGCCAGTGCCCGCCTCCTCCCGCTGGATTGCAGCTATATTTCCACATGTGATGACCCAGGTGGCAGTATTTTAGTGATTGCATCTACCCTCCCTCCCTTCATGAGGGAAGAGAGCATTCTGTGGGGCCCCGTCCACACTATACCGCTTGCGACCGGTAACGGATGCAATCCGTTATGGCCGCGGAGCGGTGCAGTGTGTCCACACCTCGGCGGTGTCTGTTACGGGACCGGCACCGCCGGTCCACACATCGGGATCTGGGTGACCGTTACAGCGGCGCCTGATCCCACAATGCAGCTTGCACTGCGCTTTGTGCCCTGCAGAGGACCGTTACCAGCAATCCACACTACCGCCAGTAACGGTACCAGGGCGGGACCGTTTTCATAACCGTTGTGGAAACCACCTCATATGTGGTTTCCACGTTACGAACGCTCCTGTAACGTTACAGGTGTAAACGCACGCCGTTACCGATGCGGTTTACACCCTCTGTAACGTTACAGAAGGGTTTTCGGGCTGCAGTGTGGACAGGGCCTGGGATTCTCAAGCTTCTACCTCCCACCAGTCCCGGATCAAGCTGGAGCAGGAATGATACCTGGAGGTAATCATGTTGGATGAGTAAAAGTGGCCAGGTAGTGCAACAAGGCAGTTCAGTGGGCTAGTGGGATACTGGGGTACATAGGGAGGAGTATCAACAGTAGAAAGAGAAGCAGATTCTCTGTTTCTATGTTCCCAAACTCACTGAGGATACTGGAGTGCATAGGGAGGAGCATCACCAATAGAAAAAGAAACAGATTCTATGTTTCTATGTTCCCAAGCTCACTGGCATTGTGAGTGGTAGCTCTACCACTGTGCTGATGGACTGGATGTGCACAGTTTTTTTTAATGTTCCCAATCTTCTGTCCTGCCACTATATTTAGGACCACAGCGATTACACCCTTCCATCCTCGAATCAGTGGGGCAGGCAAGCAGCTGCCTTCACAGCCTATGCAAATCCTCAGCCCACCAAAAGGGGATGCATGAATGCTAAGCATCCTATGCCTTCCCTGCAGGGAGCCAAGCATGGCACAACATTTCTTGTTATAATAAAACTGAGTCCTGGATCAGACTGGCTCATTCCATTGTACCTTTTTCAGAGCTACAGTATGCTTTCTACAGTCAGCAGCTCCCTGGCGACTGCCCTGTTGGACACTAGCAGATCCACCTATGTAACAGAGTAGCACCCTCCAGCCCCTTAGGCTTGAAAACAGTAGCTGTTTTAGCCTAATCTTAGCTTTTAAAGGAAACATTGTATGTTTCTCAGGGAAAGTGTTACACCATTGGTGAAACTGCTACCGCTTTGAAGAAAATTATAGATCTTCCAAGACTCAGTCTTCACCATTCATTCCCACTTATGGGTCTAGGGTCAGAGACACTAAGACCCCACAGGATCCAAGTCTTTTACAGCCTAGAGGACAGATGTCAGTGCCGGCACCACCAACAAGCAGTCATAGTGACGTCATACTCATGGGTTGGTCAGTAACTGATGCCAGTTCCCTATCGTCCTCAGTTCTTTTTTTCCCGCTGTCGAATGCACACCATGGGAGCTTCATCATTGCAACTGTGTTACAAAGCTTTCCTCAAATTTGCCACAATTAGTTCAACACCGTACCCCTTGACACTGAATCTCTTGATGCCATCTTTATTATTTTATCATTTAGTGTGGCACCAAACTCTTTTTTGCCCTTTTTCTTGTTTATTTTTTTTTCTTTGTCTGTGCTGCCATATCTAGTTCTAAGGAGTGCAAGGGCAAGAAGGCCTCTCATAAGAATAAGAATCATGGCAGCCCCCAAGTATGTTGGTGCTGCTGTGGGGCCACATCACTGTTCAGGGCCATCATGACATTTGTTTGACCTCCCTCAATGCCAACCATGTTATGGATAGGTGTGACACTTGCTTCTCGATGGCATACCACACCCTCAAACTCCATGCATTAAGGTGGGATCATGATCCACCCACCTTTGGAAGCAGGTATCACACCAGGAATGCTAAGGTAAGGTCCTTGGGTCTTCCCCTGAGCCCCTTCCCAGTACTATACATATTGAGGAAGACCAGGGCTCTTCACACACTCACTCTACTGAGATGTTAAAGGTCGTGGTGAGGGGTCTGGTTGGACAGTCTGACTCCCCCAGGGGACTGGATGAACACCTCTCCCAGTCTGTAGGATCTTCAGAGCAGTGGACACCCCCCAAGTCGTGAGACCGAAGCTGTATGCTGTGTTTACACCAGCGGGCACCTCGGTGTTATGGCCTAGTGCCATCTTGGCTCCCAGTACCAAAGCCGGTATCAATAAATGGGGCAGGGTTGACCACAGGACTGGGCCCCCCTTCAGCACCATTTACAGTGCCAGAGGAGGGAAGGTATTCAGAGCTGGTGCTTCATGCACCCTTGAGGTTGTGGTAATTTCTTCTCTTGAGCAGTCAGTTGACCCACAGGAGGATCTTGGTGTCGACTTCAGGCCTGTGGTTAGGCTGACAAGGATGGAGACCTTCCTGGGTCTGTTTCTAGGCCTGGCTCAAGGCTGTGAGATCCCTCGGGGGTAGTACATGTGGCTGGTGCTAGGGATGATGCCAGGGGCCCTGTCTGGCACCATTTGCAGTGCCAGTTTGTGTCTTGGGACCGTTTCCAGAGCCAAGCCTGGTCCTGGTGCCATCCACAGTGCCAGAGACGGTGCCAGTGCCATTCGCAGTGCCAACTCTGGACACACTCTTCTGGGGACTCCAGCCTAGAATCTGAACTTGGCCTGTGGGGCAGGGTTGGCATTGGTGAGGGGAGGAACTTTGATTCTGGACATGCAGCTCATCCCTTGCCTGTGCCTAGTGGTAGCTCTGACAGAAGTGGCAGTGCTAGTTTATGGCCTTGTTTGTCTCTTGAACCAGCTAGTCCTGTCACTGATGGGAATCAGGGTCACCCCATGGGATGTCTACAGATCCACTGTCCCCACCTGGGGGCCTTCCCCAAGGGCACCATGTGGACCGGTCCAGAGATGTTGATTGCTCACAAGCTATTGAGTTTGTCAGGCCTTCCCCCTGGTGAGGCCCCCTGCACATTCTCGCAGCCCTGGCAGAGGACCTGGATTGGTCTCTCATGAACTTCCTCCTACCCTCCTCCTGTGCCCCACCTGTGCCTCTTCCAGGCATTTTTGTCCCTCTAGGGCCCATGACCTGGAATCAGTTCAGGATAGCAGCTGCTGTGTTTCAACAATACCTCCTTAGAGATGACCAGGCTATTTTCAGGCCTTAGGCCCTATACCACTGCTTCCTGAATCCAGCTCTTCCTCTCCCACTTCCTCAACTGAGGAGGAGGAGGAACCTTTAGTCCATCTCTCCTCTGATGTTGAATACTGTAGGTACCAGCAGTTCCTAGCAGACATGATGCAGAAGCTGAGTCTTCACTTCACTGGTCACAATACTGCTACCCTGGCACTGTCATTCCTTGGGGAATACAGCAGAAACACCACTGTCATCACTCTGTAGTCCCAGCCATTTTTGGAGGCATCCAGGAATGTCTGGCTCTGTCCCTTTGCCCCCTCTCCAGTCCCTAGGGATGTCCAGCACGGATACTGCACTTCCACAGGTTCTCCAGGGTACATGCTTTATCCCTGCTCTGGGATTTTAGTACTATAGTAGATCCCCTCTGGGCCTAGGCACCCAATGCATGATTGTTCCCCTGACACTGACTCTACAGAGTTTGTTTGGGATTGAAGGGTATTTGCAGTGGCATGCACTATGATATGCATCTCTACACATCAGGTACACCAGGCATCTTATGACAAGTGCCTGCGAGCGATGCTGAGTCAGCTGTTAGTGCCCATGCCAGATTGCTAGGCAAGCAGGAAGGTCCCACCCCTATGCCTTTCCACCCAGGGCCTGGAGATGGCAAGGCACCAAGCAGAGTATCTTATGATACCAACAATATAGTTTCCAGGCTAGTGGGAACTGCAGGCTGCACTGAGCAGTCAGCATGGCTTTGCCTTTCACAGTTGGCACAACTGGCTTTGCATAGAGTGCTCAACTTGCATTTCTAAGGAACTATTTTTTTCTCCCACAGGGACAGGGGTGTGCTGTTGGGGTGCCCTCCGGCTCCCAGGCGACAGGAACCTACACCTGCCCATGACCAGCCTCAGGCCCCACTGGACCTATAAGGAGTCCCTGCCCTCCTATGGTTATCCCTCATAGTGGGTTGAAGGAACATTTATTTCCCTCAGGGTGAGCCAGCTCCTCCATTCCTGGAGAGAAAGTTTGATGCTCTGACTCATAAGTGGAAATGAATGGTGAAGATTGCTTCTTGGGAGATATGAAAATTATATATTCACCATAATTCTTGATCTTCCAGAATATCTTCACCATTCATTCACACACCTTCCCACCACCCCCTGCTCAGGTAAGAGCCAGGGCCTCTGGGCAGCTTACCTGTATTTCTATCTCAAAGCACTTATCCTCTTGCCAATCCCTCCTTTGGGACACCTCTGTTCTTGTTGGAAAGGAGGATCCTTCACCTTTTTTTCGTCTCTATGTTTAACTGGAAAAAAAGGGAAAAAAGACACCATGAATAGGGGTCTTATCTGTCAACCCCCCCCCCCAAAAAAAAATTAGGGGAGTTTTTCATTGCTTATATTTTTCAACCCCCTTCATTGCTTTCCCTCACAGTGGGAGTTGTTGTACTCTCACCCAGGGCTGTTTTTCCCTCTTTAACTTTTTGCAAGCTCTGCCAACTGCAGTCAGCCTCCTGTAAGGTGCAGTCCCACCTTTCATCCTTTCATCCTGGTGAGATAGATACCAAGGGGGTTATTTTGTCCCTCTCATCTTATTGAGTCATGTCCAATCTCACCCATTAGTATTGGTTCCTTTTCTGTTGCTCTCACTTCTGGAGTGGCAAGAGGCTACCTGTATGTTCGAATCATGAATATCATGAATTTCTATCTTTTTGTTTACTCTACCTTGGCCCTTGTACTCATACCTGTACGTACAAGGCTGTCCCTTTGACTTTACCATCTTAATCTTTGGAGATGCCTTCAGTGTCTCCAACTGCTTTCCTGAGAGTGTCCAGAATGACAGGGTGGTGGGGTGGGGGCAGGGCCAAAAGTGGGGCAGGCAGAATTTGAAAATTTATAAACTGGGGTCTGGGATACCTTGCTTCAAGTTGGTGCCAAGGCCAGGCTACCTGCACTCTCTTCCCACCTGTGTCTAGTGCTTCTGTTTCAAGACACCTTCAACAGGCCTCAGCATGTGATTCTGTAGGATTGCACAGGAACCCTTCTCTCTCAGGTGGCCCCACCCACTGAACTAGCCCCATATCTTATATTATTGATCAGTGCTGCAACACAGGACCTAGTTTTCCAAAATACTGCTCCTTCCCATTTACATTCCTGAAATGCCTAGACCTCTGGGGAGTAGCACAGAGGGAAGTTCTTAAAGAGCAACTCTGCACTTCAGCATGTGCTTTCAAAAATAAAATGTTTCAGTTGTTACAATTTACTACAGAGTACATTTTTTTCATTTTCAAAGTTCCTTTCCAAGATTTATAGCGCATCTTGGTAGTCCATCTATGAAGTCTGTATAGCAAACACTTGAAAACATTTGTCTCTCCTCTGTTAACCTCACAGTGCCTTTGTTTATGACATCATAGTGCCACCATGATAGCAGACTATGATGTTACAAACAGCAATTGTGTAGTTAGCAGGGGAGAGTCAGATGCATTTTGAAAGACTGTGTGAAATTGCTGCATTATCTACAATATTTAGTAGACTAACAGCAGGGGAAAGTAATTCAGACAAATAACTGGAAAACAATAAAGTTAAAACATAATTCAGTGTGCTTGTGCAACTGGTTTCATGCTTGTATAATGTAGATAAACTTTGGCTATTCACCTCTCTATCCATGGAATATACCACCCTGTAGGGGTACGAAGGCAAGGAACCCTAGGAGAGGGTCACACCCCTTGAGGTGCCGTGGGAGTGATTCCCTTGGCTAAAGGTACCTTAGGATGAAGCCCAAAAAGAGTGTCAAGCAAAGCATACAAGGTAATGAACATGTATCGGGATTGAGGACCTGTACGTAGGTCAGTTGGTAGTATCGGTTCAGTTGGTAGTATGGGTCAATGAAGACCCGTACGTAGGTCTGGTGGTAGCATAGGTTCAGTTGGTAGCATGGGTTAATGAAGACCTGTGCGTAGGTCGGTTGGTAATGAGGTTCAGCTGGTAGCATTGATTAGTTGGTCGTATATTGTTTGAGCAAAGTAGGCAGAAAATGGCAGGTGAATATTGACCCACTCGGAGGTCTGACTGTAAGGCATGGAGGCTTGGCTTCCTAAGTAGAGAGAGAACAGAAAAAAGGGGGAGACGGGACAATTACGGGACATCCACCTGACTCCATCCAACAGAGGGAACCTACCTAAGTGGGAAACCTACCTAAGTGACCTAGGGACTAAAGGATGTCTATCTAGTATTATGACCATTGGCATGGAGGAGAGGAAAAAACCCCTTTGAGGAGGAAACCTCTGGGGATCCAAAACCTAGGTCACCCTCCCTCCAGTGTTTGGGACAGTTTTGGTTAGTGACAGCTCTGCTACTGCAGTTTAGTAGACCAATCCAAGGAAATTGCAATTTCTGGGAACACTCTCACTCTATCCCTCTAACGGGAATAACATGGAGGGTTGCGAGTGCACTCTGCAACAAGAGTTGACCAAGGCAAAAGAAGGAGAGTAACAACTGCCAAGGTGCTCAGCCGGCCTACCGATCTATGAACAAACCAGGTGAACCAGAGACAGTCGTAGGGAGACTAGCATGAAAGGGTGCCCCCAAATCCATAGATGTGCCCCAATGTAAAAAAAAAATCAAAATGAAGAAAAACAAATACAAAAACAATAACTTGAATTGCAACTCGGCATGAGGCATGAGGCATGACTCAGATCCATAGCCTACTGGGAAGTCTATGTTGGCTACCCAAGGGAACCGGGTGGTGTCTTTTCTTTTGGTACCCCTTTTCTGTCCTCTGCCCAAGATACTGGGATGCACATCAGCCATGAGGATGTTTGTCCTGCTATTAGTAGTTGCTTCATTCTTTCTTTTATTACATGTAACCAGATTATCCAGTGCCCTGAGGTATGTTGTATGAGGGGGCCAGCCTGTGTTCTTTAGTCTTTTTCCTTTTTATGGAATTTGGTGGTGTCTGGGGGCATCAAACACTTTTCACAACCTTTAGAAGAACAGGAATGTACACACAATATGTTCTAAGTCAAGCAATATGTAATTTATTTTGTGTATTCTTTTTATGTTGATTGCGCGCATGCACAAGAAACATGTTGCAGCAGGTTTCTCTACAAGCAAGTTGTAGAAGCACGGCACTGTTGTGGCCAATGCCCCCACACCCTGTAAAGGCTTTTCTCACTTCCCCCAATGCCGTGGCACACTGCTGCTGACACTAGTTCAGCCAGCGTGCCACCAACTTGTAAAAAATTAGCCACTGCAATCAGGGGCCACCTCGTCATTGCAGCGTCAGACATTCACTGCAATGAGGGAGTGACCCATCATTGCAGGGCGGGATCTTGAAACCCTGATGTTGTTTGAGAATATGGCGGTGGCTTGCCACCGTTTTCATAAACAATATTAACCTCCCCTGCCGAGAGGGTACCCAATCCACCTCGGCAGTATGTGCCCTCCGACCATGTTTATTTGCAGATGGGGGCCCCATTCTCCGTCGGCTGCTGTGCCCCAATATTTATGTTGCCGGGGAGCCCATGTACCCCCCCTGCTTTTGTTGTGTGCCGAGGGGGTGCCCAATCCCCGTCGGCATTATGTAATAATCCCCACCCATTTGTTGTGTACCGACAGGGGTGCCCAATCCCCATTGGCTACAGCTGCCTCCCCCAAAAAGAAAGACTCCATTGGAATGCTGGGAGCCCACACCAGCATGCCACATGCCTCTGAAAAATAAAAAACAGTCCTGCAATATTTTTTTTTTTTTTTTGTAACTTGTAAAAAAGGAAACGGTCCCTCAGCGGTCTCCCTGCCCCTCCCACAATCTGTGCCCACCCACTGTGCACCCTGCCTCCCCACACCCCCCTCACCCCATACTTACCTCTCTAGTCTGGCACGATGATCTTCTGTGAACACGTCTGCTTGAAAGCTGACCGCGAACTGAGGAAATGCCGGTAAGCTGTATAATGGAATAAATAGTTTTTTTTTCAACTTTGATGCATATCTCGGGCATTTTTTGAATTTTGGCACCAAATTTTCAACATGGGGTTTTTGGGACCACTCCTCATGAATTCTATCACTGTCATGGCGTTAATTGGCCCCGAAAGGTGATTTTGAAGTCACTGCGCAGAATTACCTTTCAGGACTGATTAACAAAATGACAGTGTCAGTGTTCGTGAGGTGGGCTCTCAAAGAGCCTATGTTGCAAATTTAGTGGGAAAAATCAAAAAAATGACTGTTTTATGAGCATGAGTTGCGCAGTTGCTATGCACGCTCATAAGTTTGTGCATTTGCAATATTTTCACCCCAGATTTTCAACATTGGCACTTTTTCAGACCTCCTTGTGAAGAGTACAGCTGTCATTTTTCACACCCTGGCCAAAATGTGTTTTCACACTTCCAGTGCAGAATAGCGCGGCCGGTGTGGGAAATCTGTGTTCCGCTCAGATTAAGAAACTGACAGTGGCATTGTTCATGAGCAGAGGTCCTAAAATGCCTATGTTGAAAATTTGGTGACAATACTCCATAAAATGATTGTGTTACGAGCGTGCATTGCGCAGTTTGCACGCATGCTCGTAAGTTCACAAATTTATAATTTTTTCACTCCAGATTTTCAACATTGCCATTCTTCTGCACCTCCTTATGAACAGTACAGCTGTCATTTTTTACATCCTGGCTGAAATGTGTTTTCGCAGTTCCGGCGCAGAATAGAAGAAGAAGAAGAATCAGCATTTATATAGTGCTTTTCATACACAGTGTCCCAAAGTGCTTTACAAGCAATGTTAGACTGATAGTGAAGTGACTGAATGTGTGGTGGCGGCCATATTGCACATCATCACCCACACACAGCCTGGATGATTGCATGAACCGGTTTATGGGAAAGGGAATGTTGGCCAGGATACGGGGAGTGTTCCCTGCTCTTTACGAAGAGTGCCTTGGGTTCTTTTACTGCCACCTGGACACCCACCAGGACACCACCAGGATGGGCAGAAGGGACCTCGGTTTAACATCTCATCCAAAGGATGGCACACCCCAGCAGTACAGCCCCCACCAATACTGCACTCAGATGCCAGCGATTTTTAGGTACAAGTCCAATCCCAGTGTGGGACAAGAACCCACGACCTTCTGGTCCAGAGGTGGATGTGCTACCAACTGAGCCATGCTGACACTGACACAGCATGGTCACTGTGGGAGAAATCCATGTTTGGGACACATTATGAAAATGAGAGTGACACTGTTCATTAGCAGAGGTTCTAAAATGCCTATATTGAAAATTTGGTGATGAAAATCCATAAAATTTGTGTGTTACGAATGTGCATTTTTCAGTTTCCACGCACGGTTTTACCTTTTCAACTTTGCAATATTTTCACTCCAAATTTTCAGCATTGCCATTTTGTCACACCTCCTTATTAACAGTGCAGCTGTCATTTTTCACATCCTGGCCGAAATGTGTTTTCGCTCTTCCAGCGCACAATAGCGTGGTTGCTGTGGGAAATTGGTGTTCAGGACATATTAAGAAAATCACACTGACACTGTTCATGAGCAGAGGTCCTAAAATGCCTATGTTAAAAATGTTGTGATGAAACTCCATAAAATGACTGTGTTATGAGCATGTGTTGTGCAGGTGCCACGCAGCCTTGTAAGCTTGCAAATTAGTAATATTTTCATGCCAGATTTTCAACATTGGCATTTGTTTACACCTCCTTATGAACAGTACAGCTGTCATTTTTCCCATCCTGGCCGAAATGTGTTTCCACGCTTCTGGTGGAGAATACCGCAGTTGCTGTCGGAAATCAGTGTTTGGGACAGATTAGGATCGAGTGACTGGGGGTAGGGAGTGAGCGAGCTCAACTGAGCTCTGTTGGGACTGCTACGGATGTCTTTGTGGGCAGGAAAAGGTGACAATGCAGGCAGAAACCCAGTACAAAAGGGCAGCCTCCAGTGCCGGGAGACACAGAACGAGTGAGTGAGTGAGGGAGGAGGAGTGAGTGAGTTCAACAGAGCTCTGTTGGGACTGCTGCAAATTTGTTTGTGGGTAGGAAAAGGCAGCAATTCATGCAGGGCCTGAGTACAAAAGGGCAGCTTGCAGCGGTGGGACAAACAGAATGAGTAAGCGAGAGAGGGGGACTGAGTGAGCTCAACAGAGCTCTATCGTCACTGCTGTGGATTTCTTTGTGGGCAGAAAAGGGTAGCTACGCTGGCAGAAGCCCGGTACAGAAGGGCAGCCTGCAGCGCTGACAGAAATGGAACGAGCAAGTGAGACGGGGGAGTGAGTGAGGCCAACGGAGCTGTGTTGGGACTGCTGCAGATTTCTTTGTGGACAGACAAAAATGCCGACAGAGGCAGGAGCCCAGTACAAAAGGGCAGCCTGCCACACCAGGAGAAACAGAATGAGCGAGTGAGACGGGGAGTGAGTGAGCAACCTCAACGGAGCTCTTTTGGGACAGCTGCACATTTCTTTGTGGGCAGAAAAAGGTGGCAATGCAGGCAGGAGCCCAGTACAAAAGGGTAGCCTGCAGCACCAGGACAAACAGAATGAGCAAGTGAGAGGGGGAGTGAGCGAGCTCAATGGAGGTGTATTGTGACTGCTGCAGATTTCTTTGTGGCCAGGAAAAGTCAGCAATGCAGCCAGGAGTCCAGTACAAAAGGCCAGCCTGCAGCACCGGCAGAAATGAAATGAGTGACTGTAAGAGGGGGAGTGAGTGAGTGAGCTCAACGGAGCTCTCTCAGGACTGCTGCAGATGTGTTTGTGGGCAGCAAAAGCCACCAGTGCAGGCAGAAACCCAGTACAAAAGGGCAGCTTGCAGCAGTGGGAGACACAGAATGAGCGAGTGAGGGAGGGGGAGTGAGTGAGCTCAACGGAGTTCAGTTGGGACTGCTGCGGATTTCTTTGTGGGCAGAAAAAGGCAGCAATGCACGCAGGGGCCAGTACAAAAGGGCAACATGCAGTGGCAGGAGAAACAGAACGAGCAAGCGAGAGAGGGGGACTGAGTGAGCTCAACAGAGCTCTATCATCACTGCTGCAGATTTCTTTGTGGGCAGATAAGGGTGGCTACGCTGGCAGGAGCCCAGTACAGAAGGGCAGCCTGCAGTGCTGACAGAAATGGAATGAGCAAGTGAGACAGGGGAGTGAGTAAGGCCAATGGAGCTGTGTCAGAATTGCTGCAGATTTCTTTGTGGGCAGACAAAAATGCTGACAGAGGCAGGAGCCCAGTACAAAAGGGCAGCCTGCAGCTCCAGGAGAAACAGAATGAGTGAGTGAGACAGGGGGAGTGAGAGAACGACCTCAATGGAGCTCTCTTGGGATAGCTGTGGATTTCTCTGTGGGCAGGAAAAGGTGGCAACACAGGCAGGAGCCCAGTACAAAAGAGCAGCCTGCATTGCCAGGACAAACAGAATGAGCAAGTGAGAGAGGGGGAGTCAGCGAGCTCAATGGAGGTGTATCGTGAATGCTGCAGATTTCTTTGTGGCCAGGAAAAGGCGGCAATGCAGCCAGGAGCCCAGGACAAAAGGCCAGCCTGCAGTGCCGGCAGAAATGAATGGAATGAGTGACTGAGAGAGGGGGAGTGAGCGAGCTCAACGGAGCACTCTCAGGACTGCTGCAGATGTGTTTGTGGGCAGAAAAAGCCACCAATACAGGCAGGAACCCAGTACGAAAGAGCAGCCTGCAGCAGTGGGAGACACAGAATGAGCAAGCGAGGGATGGGGAGTGAGTGAGCTCAAAGGAGTTCATTTGGGACTGCTGTGGATTTCTTTGTGGGCAGAAAAAGGCAGCAATGCATGCAGGTGCCAGTACAAAAGGGCAACCTGCAGTGGCAGGAGAAACAGAATGAACAAGTGAGAGAGGGGGAGTGAGTGAGTGAGCTAATGGAGCTCTATTGTGACTGCTGCAGATTTCTTTGTGGGCAGAAAAGTGCGGCAATGAAGGCAGGAGCACAGTACAAAAGGGCAGCTTGCACTGCAGGCAGAAACGGAATGAGCAAGTGAGACAGGTGGAGTGAGTGAGGCCAATGGAGCTCTGTCAAAACTGCTGCAGATTTCTTTGTGGGCAGAAAAAAATGCCAACAGAGGCAGAAGCCCAGTACAAAAGGGCAGCCTGCAGCGCCTCAAGAAACAGCATGAGCGAGTGAGACAGGGAGAGTGAGTGACCTCAAAGGAGCTCTGTCGGGGCAGCTGCAGATTTCTTTGTGGGCAGGAAAAGGTGCCAATGCAGCCAGGAGGCCAGTACAAAAGGGCAGCCTGCAGCACTGGGAGAAACAGAATGAGCGAGTGACAGAAGGGGGGTGAGCGAGCTCAACGGAGGTCTATCTTCACTGCTGCAGATTTCTTTGTGGGCAGGAAAAGGCGGCAATGCAGGCAGGAGCCCAGTACAAAAGGCCAGCCTGCGGCCCCCACAGAAACGGAATGAGTAGGTGACAGAGGGTGAGTGAGCAACCTCAACAGAGCTGTGTTGGGACTGCTGCACATCTCTTTGTGGGCAGACAAAGCCGCCAATGCAGGCAGGAACCCAGTACAAGAGGGCAGCCTGCAACAGCGGGAGACACAGAACGAGCGACTGAGAATGGAGTTCTGTTGGGATTGCTGCAGGTTTATTTGTGGGCAGAAAAAGGCACCAATAGAGGCAGGAGACCACTACAAAACAGCAGCCTGCAGCACCAGGAGAAACAGAATGAGCGAGTGAGACAGGCGGAGTGAGCGACCTCAACAGAGCTCTGTCGGGACAGCTGCGGATTTCTTTGTGGGCAGAAAAAGGTGCCAATGCAGGCAGAAGCCCAGTACAAAAAGGAAGTCTGCAGTGCCAGGAGAAACACAACAAGCGAGTGAGAGAGGGGCAGTGAGCAAGCCCAACGGAGCTCTATTATGACTGTTGTGGATTTCTTTGTGGGCAGTAAAAGGTGGCAACGCAGGCAGGAACTCAGTACAAAAGGCCAGCCTGCAGCGCTGGCAGAAACGGAACAAGCAAGTGAGAGAGGGGGAGTGAGCTACCTCAGTGGACCTGTGTCAGGACTGCTGCAGATTTTTTTGTGGTCAGAAAAAGCTGCCAACAGAGGCAGGAGACTAGTACAAAAGGGCAACCTGCAGTGCCAGGAGAAACAGAATGAGCGAGTGACAGGTGGGGAGTGACTCACCTCAACGGAGCTGTGTCAGGACAGCTGCAGATTTCTTTGTGGGCAGCAAAACCTGCCAATGCAGGCAGAAGCCCAGTACAAAAGGGCAGCCAGCAGCACCAGGACAAATACAATGAGCGAGTGAAAGAGGGGGAGTGAGTGAGCTCAACAGACCTCTATCATGACTGCTGTAGATTGTTTTGTGTGCAGAAAAAGGTGGCAATGCAGGCAGCAGCCCTGTACAAAAGGCCAGCTGGCAGCGCCGCAGAAATGGAATGAGCGAGAGAGGGGGAGTGAGGTAGCTCAATGGACCTGTGTCTTGACTGCTGCACATTTCTTAGTGGGCAGAAAAAGCCATCAACAGAGGTGGGAGCCCAGTACAAAAGGGCAGCCTACAGTGCCAGTAGAAACAGAATGAGTGACTAAGAGAGGGCAACTGACCCACCTCAACACAGCTCTGTCAGGACAGCTGCAGATTTCTTTGTGGGCAGAAAAAACATGCCAGCACAGCCAGGAGCCTCGTACAAAGGTGCAGCCTGCAGCGCTGGGAGAAACAGAACGAGCGAGTGACACAGGGCCACTGAGCAAGCTCAGCAGACCAACGCAATCAACATTCAGCATTGACAAATGCTTGTTTCCAACAGCTATCAACATTCTAATTTCTATGTGGTATTTTATTTTCCACTGTTAATTTATACAGTCCTTGTGCACAAGTCATTCTGAGTCTCCGTTATCCTGGGCAGCTTTTACCAACCTCTCTTCATTTACCTTCCCTTAACTGGGTGACTGTCTCTGGGGCCCTGTTTCCCATAGGCGAAGGGGGGTGAACCTTTTCTTAGGCCCCAACACAGCTCTATACCCTTGGGCTACTGTCCAGTCCATGTCTGGTGTAAGAAGCCCACTCTGATTCAGAGGGCTCATATTCCTTATGGGAAAGGACCTGGAACCTATTCTTAGGTCCCCACACAGGACATAACCTACTTCCACTTACCTAAACAAAGGACCTGGTGTGGTGTACCACAGGCGAAAGCATAGTAGACCCCACAAGTGCTTACACTCCTTGGTCACCTCTCCATTCTGTTGACTCCCTTCTGATCTGTACTTCTTTCTCTGTATCTTTATAATTTAGACATTTCTCAGTCCTCTTCCTCCTCACTCTTTCTTTTTGATACACCAACTGGGACTTTCTCCCCGGAGAGATGGCCCCCACGACCTCAGTAGTAGCCCTGTTCGATTCCACTTTTAGATGATTTGTTCCTCATTAACCATGAGCTGCCTCTCTCTCTCTCTTTCTCTCTTCTCTACCCCTCTGCAGAAAACACTTATTTATTCAGTTATGTATAAATGTTTGTATGTACTGTATGTATGTATGTATGTATGTATTTATTTATTGAGTGACTGATTGATTTCCAAAGCTCTATCAGGAAAGTCATACTGAGCTGGTATTAGTTCATTTCCAGATACATCCTAGGGGAAGGGGATAAGAGGAGAAGAGAACAGATACAAAGTACAATATATAAAATAATACAATAATATGGAAATAAGTAATTAAAAAAATATACTATTAACTCTGACCTTCACTGCTACCTTAATTCCTTTCAGCCAGCTTCTCTCATCTTTTCCCTCCTAATTTCTAATCTTGTAGTGACCAACTGGGGCACTCTACCTAACTTTTAACTATATAGCTAAGGGCACCACACACGTTATACCTCCAAGTAGTGCTCACATCTGTGGTACTTCTGACCTGATAGAAGCTACTGAAAAGTTGCACATAACCTCCCCTCCCAACCCAAGTCAAGAAGTGCTCCCCCTTGGTTTACAACCACCCAGAGGCAGAGATCACATGTTCAGGGTTGAGCACATGACAGTACTATAAAAGCATGTTTTTTTCGGCTGCAGTTGCACTGCAGCAGTATGGCCATTCAGGCTACTGTGGTGCAAATGAGGCTGTGTGAACACTTGTATATTCACGATAAGCTGTTTCCTACTCCTCTCTGCAAACTGTTGGAGAGTTGAGGACACATTCCATAGCGAGCGCTGTAAGAGGCCATGTGCACAGGCTGCAGTATTTGCTCCAGCACACAATCTATGGTCCCTGCATCCTACTGCCTGGTTCCTACACATACAGCCCCTGTCCAGCATGGCTTACACTGGTGCAGAAAGAGGCCATGTAAACTTCATACAGAGCAAGGTTGAGGCAGCACAGGAGCTGCCAAAAGAATCACTGTGGAGCAGTTTTGTAAACACAGCTTAAGATAATTGGAAACATCAAGATAGCTGGAGCAGGCTGCATTTCCCAGCTTATTGCATATTCACTGCACTTCGCAGAAAGCACTTCACGATTGTCTTTCGCTGCCAAGAACAGGGAAGAAGTGAGAGTCTATAGTGTACCTTTTAAAGTGATAGATGTACTGTCAAATGAAATGGCTTCAGCCACTGGGGTGTTTGATCATGTCAGACTGACAGACACTGGAGGGAGTTCTATCTCTCTCTCCTCTTTTTTTCTTGATGGAATGTTTCCCGACTCGGCAGTCATAACAATTTTGATGTTTCAGAGCAGAAGAGGTATCTTCTCTGGCATTTTGCATGGTTTGCAAAACTGCAGCTGACAAAAGAAATAAAAGGTGAACTTCATTTTTTTAAGTGATGTGTAAATCTGTGCCCCCAACGACCAATTTCTGGAACTTGGTTGGCCAGTTTCTTCAATACTACCCTCTGTTTCAGTGTGATAGTATTAGTCTGTGATGATCCATAAGGCTGCAGTTTGATGGAATGTTAATCAAAACATTTTTGTTTTTCTTGTGAGCAAGACTCTTTTGTTTTAACCATTTCCACATTGCCCCAACCCAGATTGTCAAGGCCACTGCCACAAACACACACAAACACACACACATACACACTTCTGCCCTTGCCATCAAAGAGCTCAGCATCTCATCTGCGCTCACATAGTTCTCTGACACATCCACCGAGCTATGCATCTGTACTGAAATACATGGCAGGTGCTAAAGCCTAGGTATTATGTCTTACACCTAGGAAGCAGATTGCAGCAACTGGGTTCAAAACCAGGATAGTGCATCTGAGTGAATCCATCAGTGGAGACCCCAGGGGGTTTCAGAATGGCCATAAAGTGTACTACAGTACATTTTCTACCCCCTCCATTCACAGGGCAGGAGACTGGAGTAGAGTTCAGTGTACACCTGGGTATGCTGGAGCCAATCCACAGCCAGGTCAGTTTAAACTGCCATAATGTATCCACCCCAGCCAGCCTCAGTGTAAGATTTTGGGGTTCACACATTAGCCCCAGGTTGAAGGCAAATGCAGATCCTATTTTCTGTTGCTTTGCTCCCTTCCTGGTGGTCCTCAAGACTGGCTTAGCGTCAGCTCATGAGAAAAGTTCTAGTCAGATCAAAAGGTCAGAGCATGATGTGTCTGCTTCACATCACATTTCTTGTGCAGATAGACATGGAAGGTTGGAAGCATGGGGTCATACATCATGGGGGAGGGGCTACTGTGTATATGTTAGCCGGGAGGGTGCTCAGAGGAACTATTTAGGTATTGGAGACCGTGTTCGACCCAGCAGCACTGGCACCATGAGGGGATGATAGTGGGAACTCTATCTTGATAGAGTAAGTAAGCAAGCATTGAAAAAAAAAAATGAAAAAAAGAAGTATTAGGATTTTTATAATGTTAGCAGGAAATCTAGGTGGGTGGATGCTTTCTTTTTTTCATCTCCACTTTGTAAATTCGTTCATGATTACCAGTCTGTGTAAATGGGTGATAATGCATTTGCCTTTACTACTGGATACCTGCATCTTGAAATCACTCAGAAGAAATCTGTTGTCTGGACGATGATGGCATGATGGCGTGGGTGTATCACATAAATCACCTTGCACAATTAAGCACAGCGGGCAGTCTTCTGTCAAAGGAGAGACCCAGTGTTAGAGAACATATAGCTGAAATTGCCCTTTCACACCAGAAGAACAGTCCCTCTAGCACAGCGTTGATGCACACTGGTGGAGCGGGGTGGAGAATGCTGCTCCACTCTACTCAGGTCAGCACTGTGTCAGGGCTGTGGATGAACAAGACATCAGTTTCCAGAGTTATCAATGCCTAACTTGTCAGAAACACTGAGTTTTTCAAAAACAGGTGGGACAGAGAAATGAAATGTTACTGCATGACTGAATAACAGCTACTTGGTTGTGATCCTGTCACCTCTGTTGTCCTTACTGTTGTAGGAAGATAGAAGGGGATGGGTAGGCATTTTCCAGTATTTGGGTCACATCCACTTTGAATTTAAAGGGAAACTCCATAAAAGCCTACAAAGTACAGTAGCTGCTGCACAAATGCCCAGTCAGGGCTTTTAGTATTACAGCAATGTTTTATTTACTTCCTGGACTGAGGTTTACTTCATAAAATCCATGCCATCCATAATGTCTCCAAAGCCTTCTGTGGCCATGTCACGCAGCCGGGTGGATTCCGCAGTGCGGACTATTCTAATGAGGGCTACAACCAATGGCAAAGTTGGTAGCCCTCATTTAGCATAACCTGCACAGTGGAAGCCACCTGGCTGCACGAGATGGTCGTGGGTGGCTCTGGAGAGATTATTAACACACAGATTTTACAAAGTAAACCTTGTAGCCTAGCAGGTAAATAAAACATTGCTTTAATGCTACAAGTCCTAATCAGGCATTTGTGCAGCAACTGTTGCACTTTGTAGGCTTGCTAGAGTTTTTCTTTAACTGGAAATGTTGGAAAAGATTCTTCTTTTTCAAACTGTTTTCTAACACACAGTTAGCACATCATCTGCATATACTCAATGTGCAAAATTATCTACTTAGCATATTGAACCACACCGGCAGTTTCTAAAGGGGAGTTTTAGTGTGGAACTTGAAAACCAGATTAGTAACTAGTTTGCTTATTGTATTGAATAATCACAGCAGCCATTGCCAACTTGAAGTATCCTTTTCCATACCGTGGAAGTAATGAATAACAGTGCAGAAAAACAAGTGGTATTTTTTCCTGTTATTCAGCTGCAGTGAAAATAACATGTTGTATTCACCACAGCTAATGTTATTTCCAATAGCGTCATCAACATGCCATTTTGTGGCCCGTGATATAAATAGGATAGCCCCTAGGACATCAAGAAATAAACTTTTCATTCACACTCCTCTTGAGCTCAGAAGACTTAGAGGGGACCTACTATTAATGTTTAAAATTCTGGAAGATAAGTCGTTACTAAAAGACTTAGGATTGGTTATTAAGCATAGAGAAGATAGAGAAGCAAGCTTGAGATGCCGTCATTCACAGCTTATGCTGACCAATCCAAGGGGACTCCTCAGATGCAGTTTCTTTACTCAGAGCATTATTCCTTACTGGAATACTTTACCTAGCTCAGTTGTGGATGTGGGTACGTTTAGTTCTTTTAAACAGAATCTAGATAATTATTTGATTAACAATCTACTATGATTTGCCAGGATTATTCACCCAGATATGGGAGGAGTGCTCTATGGGCTCGCAGCCTTCTGCACTTCTTAAGTAATCCTAGTATAAACTCCTAGTATAAACACTGGAATGTTACCAGTAGGTGTGTGACTGCCATGAGGCCAGTGTCATCCATCAACAACTGCAAGATCCAGGCTCCTCATTACTAGAATGCCTCAGCCTCCCCATGTGGAATTAAAGGGCTCACACATTTATTTTATTTATTTATTTGGTAATTTTTAAACAATCTTTGAGCAAGAGCTCCTTTACAAAGGTTCCACATCATGAAACACAATACAATCATGCATACATAGAATCACACCAGATACATCAGACTAAATTACAGCAAGCAGCTTCAATTGGCAGCAAACAAAAACTGAAGCATATTTTAGCAGCTATGTTCCTTGTAAACAAGCTTGGCAGGGTGATCCTGTAAGTATTAAGGAGCAGAACTGTACAAAAGGCCTTGTCATTAGAAAAGGAGGATGGGATGGGAAACAAGAAGAAACAGCGAGTGATTGAGAAAGGCAAGTTCCTCAGCAGTAGTGGGTATGAGACACAAGAGATGACAACCAGGAAGTTAGTGGGAGGAGGGCAGGGCTGAGAGAAGAGGGAACCGGGATGAGGGGGTGTCAAGGGGCAATGGTAGTGTGGAGCTCTCCATGGGGACAGGATAAGAAGGAGCGCCTAGATGGGGTGGCTTGGTACAGGAAGGTCAAGGGATTAGGGAAGAGTCTGAGTAAGGAAACGGTGTAGTTCAAACAGGAAGGGGGGGTTGATGTAGCAACAGAGGGAGTGCCTAGATGGAGTGGCTTGGTAAAGAGAGGTCAAGGGTTAGGGAGAAACCCGAGTAAGGAAATCGAGCAGTTCTCACAGACAAGGAGGTCAAGAAGCAACAAAGGGAAGACATCAGGTGCCCAGCAGACAGTCACACACACTCCTGCTGATGAGGAACTGTTTCAGTTTGGACTTAAAGGCACGGAGACTTGCAGTATTGTGCAAAACCACTGGGACCTCATTAAGCCAAATGGGGGCCCTATAGGAGAATGATCATTGTCCAAGTGCTGTTCTTTGAAATGGAATAGAGAGTGAGCTCTGAGGTCTACCTCTGGTATCATACTTAGTACAGACTGATGAAAAAATTTCAGTGATTCAGGGGGGAGTTCTGCCAAGCAGAGCCTTCTTTCCAAGAAGACAAGTTTGGTACTTAGTTCTGTTCCCTAGGGATAACCAGTTTGTTTGTCCATACAGCATGCAGGTGTTGAATGTAACGGTCAGCAGCAAGGGTAAGCCTACCCACCTTATTAAGGGCAATAACTGCCCGCTTAAGTGCCATGTCAGTAGCTGCACCATAGACCACCAGTCTGTAATCTACAATGGATAGTATTAGATTGGAAATGGAGAGACGGAGAGCAGTTGGTGTGAGGTTTTTCCTGTGCCAATAAAGAACTCCAAGTTTGGTATTGACGGTCTTCACCACCATATCAATATGTAGTGCGAAGGAAAGGGTGTCATCAATGGTGACCCCCAGGTACTTGAAGGAATGAACCTGTCCAAGGGAGGCCATCACATTGTTGTAGATAGATAGGGTGGGATATCTCCTCTTAAATTGAGGGCTAGAGAGGGGCATAGTTTTAGTTTTTTTATAATTAAGTAAGTGCTTACGTGCACTGAACCAGTCCTCAGGCTGATGGAAAGTAGACTGCAGCTCACTCTGCAGTGGTTCAGTGTGAGAGTTGCTGATGAGAATGACAGTGTCATCAGCATACAGGATTATTTTGCTGTTACAAGCCTCAGGGAGAGCATTCAGGAAAAGGTTGAATAGTAGTGGTCCTAGAATTGACCCCTTGGGAACACCCAGAGACACTTCTCTAGACTCTGAAAAGGCTTGGCCGACATTGACTCTCTGTGTCCTGTGCGTCAGGTAATCTTGAAACCAGCATACAGCATTGGAGGCCATCCACAGGGTCTGTGGGGGGATTGACTGTGTCGAAGGGCTTTGTTAGGTCAATGAAGATGGACCCCACCAATTTACCATCATCTAAGGCCTTGTGCACAGTCAGTGTACTCTACCAGGGCTGTGGTGGTGCTATAGTTCTTTCTGAAACCATGCTGTTGGGGACATTGCAGTTGGTAGGTCTGGAGGTAGTCAGTAATTTGATCCGCCACTATTCTTTCCAGTACTTTGGATAGAGGGGAGAGGATTGAGATACACCTACAATTGGCAATGCAGGACCTGTCCCCACACTTGAGAACAGAGTTCACCAGGGCTTGTTTCCAAACTGAGGGGAATTTGGCAAGGGTGAGTGATTTGTTGAAGAGTTTAGAAATGGGGACAATACACTCATCAAGGGCAAGGGCGACCAGTTTCATATCAAGGCCATCGGTGCCCATCCTGGTTTTGCCCAGGACCTTTTTTACATATGACATTGCCTTTTTAACTGTTACATGCTTGAAATAAAAGTTTGGATGCTTTTTCTCAGTTAGGTTGCTGTCTGGGTACACTTCCATAGATTTCAGGTAGTTGGGTGGGAGAACAGAGCTTAGATCAGTGAGGGAAGTATTGAACAACTCAGCTGTAGTGAAAGGATTCAAGGTAGTAGACCCATTGATATTGAGCATTGAGGGGTGTTTCTTGTCATCCTTCCCGAGGAGGTTCTTAATGAATTCTGCTCTCCCAGGTGGCAGCCTAGATTAAAACATTCAAACATGGAAGCAGTAAGACATGACAGGGTGTGTAATGATGGGCTATAACTGCACATCTCAGATGTGTTGTTAGGCACGAGGTGCTGTCGAGTGCATTACAACATAACCGAGAAGTGTGATTATTGGCCATAATTTCACATCTTGTAAGTGTTGTATTGTGCTTAACAAATGGCTTTTAAAGCAAAAACTACATTTGAAAGTGTACACTTATAATTATGGTGAATAATTAGATGTTCGTGTGACTTGCTTCAAGTAATCAGATGGCTTCATTTATCTCTAACATTTTATGAAATGTAATGCAATACAGTAAATATAAATAATTTGTTGCCATTTTCACAGCAGATATATAAACAATCCATTAGTCAATCATCAATCAATAACCCCTGCTAACCTCCAGTCACACATAGAAAACCAGACTGTTTCTCAAACATTTCTATTACATTAAAGCAAAAAACTCCATTCTGAAGATTACAATAAAATGAATTTTCTTGAGGTTGCATCCTTTAAGAGCAGCTGTCCCTTATGGGAAACTTTTGAAAACATAATATTTTGACAAAACTCGATCTATATTTCATATATTTCTGTATTTCTCTGTCCATTGTTCTTTCTTACTAAGGATATTTGGCTGTAAAAAGGAATTTTGTCCCTTTCACTTCATCTGCCGAATCTGCTTATTGCATTCCTCCCCTGAAGTCATTGTCCTTTGCTTGTGATGTCATAGCCCTTTCTTGGCAACAGATAATGATATCACAAAAAGAAGACTGTGACATTAAGTGGAGGAATGAGCAGCTGGAGTGGACGAAGATTAAGGTTCAAAACTCAGTTTTCAGGCAAATAACCTTAATAATAATGAACATGGGTAAGACTAGAAACATAAAATTTGATGGCACAAGGAGACCAAAGGTCATCATCAACTCTGCCCTTACTATATTACCTCACCTCACTAACCTACTGCCCAGGTGGGCTGTATCCCCCTCATCTACACCACCACCACTCAAACCCTTGCTGCCCCCTTTGGGGACTGTGAATCCGTTTGCCCTGTCCCAATCATGTTTAAACCCATTTAGGGTAGCTGCCCCACCACTTCCACTGGCAGTCTGTTCCACAGTTCTACCACCCTCTCAGTGTAGAACTTTCTCAAGTTTCTTCAGAATTTTCCCCCCTACCAACCCCTAGTTATGCCCTATAGTGACTACATCGCTATTTCTTTCAAATAACTCCTCACTGTTTTCCTTATTTATGCCCTGAGAAATGTATATGTTTCAATCACATCCCCTGACCCTTGCCTGGCCTTCAGTGAATACATACTTAGGGCCTCCAGCCACTCCTTGTAGGATTTGTGCTGATGGACCCATATCATCATGGTGCCCACTCGCTGTACTGCCTTTAGTCTGTTGATGTCCTTCCTCAGGTGAGGGCTCCAGAACTGGGTATAGTACTTCAGATGAGATGACTAATATTGAAAATAATTCAATTAAAACTTATGTTTTGTCTAAATATTATATCGCTGTTTTTTATAGGGATTTCAATAGCTCTTTAAAACAGACCCCAGCTGTGGTTAAGGGTACTGAGCTGAAAACCTGGAGACATGGGTTTGAATCCCATCAGCCCCCACTTGCATACTGTGCAACCCTGAGCAAGTCACTTAACTTCCTTGTGCTCCCAGGTCACACCTGAAAACAAGATCCAGCTTAATGTGCCTTTTCTGGTTAAACAATTTCCTCTTTCCTTTCCCTTAAAGCAGCAATATTAATAAACAAACATTTTCATCACTTTTTGTAACTATAATGTATTTCTGACATCATTATGTAACCCCTAGATGGCGCTATCCCAGGGGCTACTACCCCTGCCTGATTTGCCACTAACAGGTTGAGGGGCCTGGATCCAATGGCGGGTGCCTCCACCCAGAGGTCAGGGTTTGCAATAGTTAAACTAACTTGGTCACAGCCCTCTGGGACACTGCAACCCCCCTTTCTTCCCACTAGTGGCCCACACAATATATCAGAATTACCTTCACAGTATACACTTACCCCCAGGTCTGGTTCCGGCACTGGGACCTCCTGTGAAATGAGATACAGTGCAACAATCACAGTACAGTACTTTAACATAGACAAATACCTCAGGCAGTATAACTTTGCTGAAACAAGCAGCTCTGATTTATTTAGGGGAATATAACAAGGACAGGGGGAAATCAGGTTAATTAGCTTATCACTCTAATAATCTACCTATGGCTCTGTGCACAGGCCTATCCCTATCAGTTACTGTCCTGGGTACCCAAGCCCTAGTGGCTAGTCCAAACCATGGCAGCTGGTAGGGCCCTTTCACACAGAGAAAAGGAGAATTAAACAGTCAGCAGTACAGTAATTCCATTTGGATTTAATGTGGCAATTCAACAGGAGCGACCCTGAATTAGTACTCACGACCTCCAAATAAGATAGGGTCCTTCAATGTCAGCAGGGCTCACTTGAGTACACAAACCTCTTCACATCCATATAAAAGAAAGCACTATACCAGGCAGGCTGCATCTGTATCCCGACGCATTACTGCACAATACCCGAGAACACACACAGCAGATTCAGTTCCTGACAGACCGAAAAGCAATTTTCAGCAATTCTTCCAGTCTTCTACAGGGTGAGCCTGGTTTCTACTGTTCAGAGATCCTTTGATTCTTTTCACAGGACGGATTCAGTCCTAACAAGCTGTTACACAAGCTGCAGACTGGAACTCTGGGCCTTACACACGTTTTTGACTAAAACTGCACACTGAAAAGCACAGGGCTCCTTCCTTCTTCACTGCCAAAGCTCAACTGAAACTCCAACCGACAAAACCGAGCACTTCCTTTGAGTTCCTCCCAGTTCTTGACTGGATTGGCTGTCACTCACAATAGACTGCTGCTGTTGGTCCAAAAGGTGCTAAGTCTAAACTACATCTCCCAGAGTCACTGCCCATACAATCCTCTTGTGGCTGGCTCAGATTATGAGTCCAAGTTCTGATTCGTCCAAGGCACCATTTAGAGCTAGCTTACCCACACTGATTGGTCCAGTTCAGCAGTTCAAAGCTAGAATGGGAACTAGCAGCACAGTTCTGACTGCAAAGAAAGCAGGTTAGACAAACTGTAATTTCATTATTACTCTAAATAATTTCTGGCAAACAGTTACATCTTTCAGATAGGTTCCTTTGTACTCCTAGTGACTGCAAAATGGAGTGAATTGGCAGCAGCTTGAATGGTACTCAATCAAAGAAACACACAGTCCCCCATACAAACTAATTATGTCTGCAAGCAGACAGCTCTTAAAGAGACAGTACCAGAGGTTCTAAAAACACTCACTGATAAATGGCTTAAATGCCAAACAACATTCAGGCTTAGAGCATTCAAGCAAGCTCCTGGAAGTCTTTTGGGAACCCCCATTTGCAGGGGGGTTACACCCTTCCTGGCCTGGGAAAGCTTGACGTCCGCGTCAAGCAAGTACCCCCATAAGTTTCAACTGCAACCATATACATTTGCATTAGGCTCGCACATGTAATCATCAGTCAATATATCATTTTACCAAGAACACATTTCTGAAACATTGCAGTACATCACTCTTTACACAGTATTACATACACATTGTACCATAACTCAAGTTATTACCTCTTGTACATGAAACCTGAAGAGAGGGGGCCCTTCCCTATCAGTTACCTTGGGGCTGGATGGGGCAAGGGCACCATACTTAGAGGGCAACACAAGTAACTTGGAGTTAGCACTGATGCTCAGTTTGGACAATGAGCTCGGGGACACATACACTCCTTTATGGACAACATTGAGAGGCAAGTCCACAGGCCTCCCAAGTGAATCATAACTGAGGTGCACCACAGGCTTTACAGCTCGACCAGTCTTTCTAGGGGGAACTGTTACAGTCTCTGCACTCTGAGCCTCATTTTCAGCATTGTCCACACTTGTCAGGGAGTCTCCATGGGGGTAGAGGGCTAGAACTTGGGGCACTTTCAGCTCCAGGAGTTACAGTTTCTGAGTCCACAACATTTGGCTCACATGGAGAGCTTTCGGACACTGGCAGTGGACTGTCAGGGCACTCAAAATACTCTTCTTGTTAGGGTATCACCAGTCTGCCCCAATGCATCATTTTCCTCCCTGAAAGCTCAAACAGTTCAACCATGCACAATGATTCCATTTCATCTGATCTGATGCTTTGCACTTCACTTTCTGGGAGCATTGGCTCCAGGGATGAAGCTGGGGCTTAGACAGTCCAGAAGGCCCAGCTTTGTCTCCAGTATTGACTAGGGATTGCCCTGAAACAATTGACTCAGTTCGTAAGAAGGATAGTATTCAAAGTCACTCTCACTTTCTTCCGATATGGACTGACAGTCATGCTCAACTGGGACTTGTGGAGGGAACACTTTAACTTTGCTTCTGTAGGTGCAGACTTTCTTGATCTTTTCTTAGCAGCAGCTCTAGTCACTGGTCCAGAGGGGGCATCTTCTAGGGGCTCAGACTCAATTAAGATTTGTCCAATGGGCAGTAAATGATTTCTATGCATTGTTTTTACATCTTTTGAATTATTCTCAGGCCTTACTTTGTACACTGGCAGATCATCTAGTTTGCCCACTACAATGTGAGGGAGATGGTGCCATCTGTCAGCAATCTTGTGCTTGCCATGCAGTCCCAGATTTCTTAGCAATACCCGATCTCCCTCCTGGAGTTCCTGTGCTTTCACCTTTTTATCATACCTTTCTTTGTTGGCCAGATTTCTTTTGGCAGCCATGGTTTGAGCCAGTTGGTACGCATGAGTTAGCTGGGCCTTTAACTTTTGCACATACTGTAAATAGTTGTCAGCTTGAACCCCATCAGGAGAGACCCCAAAACACACATCTACTGGTAATCGAGCTTCTCTTCCAAACATCAGGCGGTGGGGGAGAATCCAGTGGCATCACTGGTGCAGTTATAAGCATGTACCAGGGTGCTAATTTGTTGGCTCCATCTAGGCTTGTCCTTTGGGTGCAGGTGCCTAGCATATCTAGCAAAGTGCTGAAACGCTTCAGGCTGTGGGTCCCCTGGGGTGGTAAGGAGTGGTTATGGACTTCAGACACTCCCACAGAGAAAGCATCTCTTTGATCAGACGACTCTCAAAGTCTCTCCTTGATCAGAATGGATTCTTTGTGAGGCCCATAGTGAACAAAAAGTTTTCTACAAGTACTTTGGCCACAGTGGATGCTTTCTGGTCTTTGTGGGAAAGCTTGGGCATATCTCGTGAAATGGTCAGTGACCACCAGCACATTACTGATATTTTTTGATCTGACTCCAAACTCAGAAAATCAATACAGACCAGCTCCATGGGTGCACTGGTGGTGATGTTAACAAGGGGCAGCCCTCTGGGGCAAAGCTTTCTCTGTAAGCAGCCACTACAAGTTCGAATGTGTTGCTCCACATCAGCCCCATCTTAGGCCAATAGAATCTGGATCTCACCAAGTCAAGTGTTCTGTCTATACCAAGGTGCCCCATGTGGTTGTGCAAGGACCTCAGTACTGAGTCTCGAAAGGCAGTGGGCAGCACTAGTTGTTGTTTGTCTACTTGTCCCCCTCTGTCTACTGTTTCTCTGTATAACAGTTTATTGATCAGTTTCAACTTAGGACCTTCTTTGTATAACAGTGCAGTTCTCCAATCAGTGGGCGTAATTTGGACATCTTTTCCCGCATAGAGGGCTTCTAAAGCTGCTTTAATCATGGGATCGCGGGATTGAGCCGCGAATACTGTCATTGTCCAGCTGAGGCAGTGCACCAATGTCTATTGCAGAAAAGTGGCAATAAGCAGCAGGTATGCAATTCTCAGAGGTCCCAAAGCAATCCACCATGCAGTCCACTGCTTCCGTGGACATTTGTTCCTCCTGTCAAACTTCGGCAGAGTGCCCGAATGTCAGGTTCTGCCAATCGGACCCAATCATTCTGGGGAACAGGCCTCCGGAGAGAGCATCAGCATCTATGTGGTTCAGACCTGCTCGGTATTCGGAGGCATAGTCATATGTAGATAATGCAGAAAGCCACCTATGGCCAGTGGCATCCAACTTAGCTGAGGTCTGCACATAGGTCAAAGGATTATTTCAGTTTTACTAGTATTTTAGCCCCATACAAGTACTCATGGAATTGGTCAACAATAGCCCACTTCAAAGCTAGGAACTCTAACTTATGTACAGGATAGTTCTTTTCGGATGGGGTCAGGCTTCTACTGGCAAAGGCCACTGGTCTCAGGCCATTCTCGTGCTCTTGGTACAACACAGCCCCAACCCTTGCAAGCTAGCATCAGTGTGCAGGACGTAAGGTTTTCTTGGATCGGCATAGGCCAGCACTGGAGCATGGGTAAGTTGATATATGATCTCATGAAAAGCAGTCTCACAATCAGGAGTCCAGCGGGCCCCAAATACTTCACTCGGATGAAAATACACTCTTTCAGTCTTGAGGACGCTGACTTTTGGTATTTTTGTGGGTTGGGGATACCCTTGAGTAAGGTTAAGTAAAGGGCGGATCACTCTTGAATAGTCCTTGATGAAGCGCCGATAATAACCACAGAATCCAGGAATCTTTGCAGTTCTTTTAGATTTTGGGCTGTGGCCAGGTGGTCAAGGCCTCAACTTTACTTGGGTCGGTCTCTATTCCTCGGTGGATACTATGTATCCACATACTTTACTGATGTTTGAAAGAATTGACACTTATCAATGGACAGTTTAAGGCCAAAGTCCTCAGTCGGTCCAATACCTTAAATAATCTGCTCTCATGTTCCTCCAGTGAGCTGCCAAACACAATAACATCATCTAGGTATACCAGGCACTCTAGTAAGTTCATGTCCCCACTGCACGCTCCATCAATCGCTGAAAAGTGGCTGGGGCACCTGAAATCCCTTGAGGCATCCTCATGAATTCATAGAAACCAAGCCGGACAGATAAAAGGCCGTCTTCTCACAGTCCTCTGGGGCCATCGGGATCTGGTAGTACCCACTGCGGAGATCCAGCACAGAGAACCACTTGCTCCCGCTTAGGCAGTCCAAAGCATCCTGAATGCGGGCATTGTGTACTGATCAGGATAGTCCGCCGGTTTAAGGTGCGATAATCCACACACATCCTTACTGTTCCATTCTTTTCCTCACTACCACAATGGGGAAGCATAAGGGCTTCTGGATTCTTGTATTACACCAGCAGCTAACATCTCTTGCAGATGCCTCTCACATCATCTATGTCAGCAGGTGCCATGCCGAGACCTCTCACCTAAAATGGTCTTTCGCCATGCAGCCGGATATTGTGCTCAGCTCCTTGCACGCATCCTACATCCCATTCCTTAAAGAAAACACCTGGTCTCTCTGGGCAAGCTTCTCACTGATCCTCACTTTCCATTCAGCTGGCAGCGGGAGTCGCGAAATCAAACAAGTCAGGCGTTACTCTGTCATTCTTCCTTGAACTCTTGCTGCTGGGTAGCACTGCAGTGTCTGCACAATGCACATTAGCCAGGATGCAACCTCTGTTTACTCGAATGTCTCTTTCAGACACATTATGAACTTGGACCATTACCCTTCTGGCATAAGCATGGGCTCTAGCGGGCAAAATACTAGGCTTGACCAGCAGTCCCTCTGGCAATTTTCCATCGCCTGGTGCATCCAACATTAATATTTTATTCTTAACATCCTTTCTGATATGGACCTCTCCTGTAAGGTACACTGGGCATTTGGCACCAGGATCAGAGACTTAGGATCCTTCTTCCATACAATTCCGACCGGTTCCTCTGGTTCTGTTTTTCAGCATCTCTCTGTGCCTCATAGGCCTTCTTAATTAAAGCCGAACTCTTAAAGCTCTACTAGTCTTTGACCCCTGTTTTTCATAACACAACTGTGCCAGCCTTCCGAACATATGAGCATTTGTTCCAATCAACAAAGGGACACCATCATACAGTCCAGTGGGGGACACACTAAGGCTAGGGTCTCTACTTGTTCGGCCACTCCAGCCACGGAGGTGGGGAAAGACAGCCAAATTCGGATATACCCGGAATAGGGTAGGCCTTCTCACTTAACCCCATACATGCAGTCCTTCTAATGGTTGTAAGTACATCTGACAAATGCTTCTGATACCAATCCTGGAACATAATTGTCACTTGGGAGCCACTGTCTAATACAGCTCTTGTAGACACTCCATTCACCTTTACAGTGGTCTCCATGGAGGGACCCACTATTCTGGACCAGTCTGGAGGCGGTGAGTGGGGCCTGGCCAACTGACCTTGCCACAAAGGGCGTGAATTAGCATTTTGGTGCCCTCACTGGGATCATGTCGTGCACCTCTTAACCACTGATTTCTTCTCCAAGCTCTCCTTGTAGCCTATATGCAACTTTGTCAGTGTCTTTTGGGACTGGCATCCCTTTCATGTGCCCATCTTTCCCACAATTATAGCAAAACATACTTTCTGAGTTTGAGCTGGCCGAGGCGCCACACTGGGAGCCAGGGTGGGGGTATTACTAACTGGAAACCTGGGTGCCATCTCTGTCTCGGCGTGATAAGCATTTGGAGACATCTCGTCAGTTTCTCCACTTCCATGGTCAAGGAATTGAGTTTGGAGCTGTTATCAGCAGGAGATACATGGGTGGTACCCCATAGCAGATGCAGTCGGATATAGGTCAGGGCCCGTACTTGCAGGCGTGGCCTTCATAAAGGGACTGTTTTTGAATTCCCGGATCTCTCTCAACAGTTCGCCCCATTGTGGCATATCTTTTTCCTTGTCAGAGCACTCATTGACTGTCAGCCTCTGCCCCTGAACTTCACTTGATGGGTCACCCTCAGTCACTCGGTCGTACAGCTGTTGGTGCAGGTACCTCCGAGGTCGCCTTTTCTCAACTCCTCGAATTTCTCTCATTAACTCATCATAGGAGGGTGGGGATTCCAGTCGATTGCCAGGCGTAACTGAAGCAACAGCAGTTCTGAGAAGGGGCAGACTTAAGGATTCTGTCCAGTCTGGTTCGGTCTAGTTCAATCGCTGGCAAACTACCCTTTCTGAGGCATTCTTGCAACAATTTTTCCAGCGAGAGACATACACAGACAACAACTCCCTTGGTACTGTTGTGCATTTCTTACTCTCCACCATAGGTCCTCATCAGAATCTGGGCTCCCATACACATTCTCCAAGGCCTCAGATAGGCCTGTGCAGTCGCTTCAGGGTTACTGGCCCGCTTAGCACGGATGGTAGCCAGGCAGGACCTCGAGGCCTCACTAACCCTCTTCGCCGCCTCCCGAGCATTGCCATTCTAGCACTTTGGGGCAACATAGTCTATCCAGGTCTCCCAGTCATCCTCCCTTGGGGGTGGGAGGGTGCCAGAGAAGATCCTCAACCTTCGGTAAGAGTCGTGACTAATGGCAGGTGCAGAAATAGGAGTCTGCATTGGTTCAGCCACCATTACGGGCACTGGAGCAGGAGAGGGTGTTGGGGGAGGAACACCCCCAGGTGGCAAGAATAGTTTCTTCAAGTCCTCCACAGTTTTCCCCTCTCCCAGCAACCATTCAGCAAATTTCTCCTCAAAAGTTTCAGATAGTGGTGGGGGCTGATTCCCCCCCGGGTCTTTACTGTCCTTAGTTATCACTCTCCAAGCAGTGAGGGCTCCCTCTGGGGTAATGGTCTGTGGCACTTTGGAGCTATCTATGGGATCCTTAAACTCTACTAGGGCCAGGAAAGTGTGGGTGAGCAGATTAGCATGCCGACCCACCACCACAGGGTTTTGTAAACCTTCCACCTTGGAAAGTACTCCCTGCACAGTGTCCGTATTGATACCCAGGGGGATGTCCAGGATAAGCATAGCATTTTGGGGGTCGATCTCCTCCCCAGTACACCACTCCACCAGCCGGTGCACAGCCACTTCTGTCGGGGTACCCATTTTTTCTTAACAGTGGTTCGTGAATATGGCCACTAGAGGACACACACAATCCCAGCGGTGAGCCTCCAAGATGTAACCCTAGATGGCGCTATCCCAGGGGCTACTACCCCTGCCTGATTTGCCACTAACAGGTTGAGGGGCCTGGATCCAATGGCGGGTGCCTCCACCCAGAGGTCAGGGTTTGCAATAGTTAAACTAACTTGGTCACAGCCCTCTGGGACACTGCAACCCCCTCTTCTTCCCACTAGTGGCCCACACAATATATCAGAATTACCTTCAGTATACACTTACCCCCAGGTCTGGTTCCGCACTGGGACCTCCTGTGAAATGAGATACAGTGCAACAATCACAGTACAGTACTTTAACATAGACAAATACCTCAGGCAGTATAACTTGCTGAAACAAGCAGCTCTGATTTATTTAGGGGAATATAACAAGGACAGGGGAAATCAGGTTAATTAGCTTATCACTCTAATAATCTCACTATGGCTCTGTGCACAGGCCTATCCCTTATCAGTTACTGTCCCTGGGTACCCAAGCCCTAGTGGCTAGTCCAAACCATGGCAGCTGGTAGGGGCCTTTCACAGAGAAAAGGAGAATTAAACAGTCAGCAGTACAGTAATTCCATTTGGATTTAATGTGGCAATTCAACAGGGAGCGACCCTGAATTAGTACTCACGACCTCCAAATAAGATAGGGTCCTTCAATGTCAGCAGGGCTCACTTGAGGTACACAAACCTCTTCACACATCCATATAAAAGAAAGCACTATACCAGGCAGGCTGCATCTGTATCCCGATCGCAATTACTGCACAATACCCGGGAGAACACACAGCAGATTCAGTTCCTGACAGACCGAGTGCAATTTTCAGCAATTCTTCCAGTCTTCTACAGGGTGAGCCTGGTTTCTACTGTTCAGAGATCCTTTGATTCTTTTCACAGGACGGATTCAGTCCTAACAAGCTGTTACACAAGCTGCAGACCGGAACTCTGGGCCTTACACACGTTTTTGACTAAAACTGCACACTGAAAAGCACAGGGCTCCTTCCTTCTTCACTGCCAAAGCTCAACTGAAACTCCAACCGACAAACCGGGCACTTCCTTTGAGTTCCTCCCAGTTCTTGACTGGATTGGCTGTCACTCACAATAGACTGCTGCTGTTGGTCCAAAAGGTGCTGAAGTCTAAACTACATCTCCCAGAGTCACTGCCCATACAATCCTCTTGTGGCTGGCTCAGATTATGAGTCCAAGTTCTGATTCGTCCAAGGCACCATTTTAGAGCTAGCTTACCCCACACTGATTGGTCCAGTTCAGCAGTTCAAAGCTAGAATGGGGAACTAGCAGACACAGTTCTGACTGCAAAGAAAGCAGGTTAGACAAACTGTAATTTCATTATTACTCTAAATAATTTCTGGCAAACAGTTACATCTTTCAGATAGGTTCCCTTTGTACTCCTAGTGACTGCAAAAAATGGAGTGAATTGGCAGCAGCTTGAATGGTACTCAATCAAAGAAACACACAGTCCCCCATACAAACTAATTATGTCTGCAAGCAGACAGCTCTTAAAGAGACAGTACCAGAGGTTCTAAAAACACTCACTGATAAATGGCTTAAATGCCAAACACCATTCAGGCTTAGAGCATTCAAGCAAGCTCCTGGAAGTCTTTTGGGAACCCCCATTTGCAGGGGGGTTACAATTAGATTCATCATCACTATATTTTTAATTCCCCTCTGATATTTTTAAAACAGATTTTAATACTACCTTGGTAATAAATCAAGTTAATAAATATAGTATGGCAGCCACCAGCAAATTTTAGAAATCTCTCATGTTTTGGACAAAAATATTCCAAGTCAAGATGATGGGCATTCAAGTCATATGACCAAAATGAATGGCCACATGCCTAGACTTCTTATATATGTATACCCTGGAAGACAGGAGGGAGAGGGGACTATGGCAGAGACCTTTACATACCTCACAGGGGTAAATAAGGTACAGGAGGGAAGTATTTTTCAGAAAAAAAGGTTCTCAAGAACAAGGGGACATGCTATGAAGCTGAGGGGGGGGGTGATTCAGGAGAGATGTGAGGAAGTACTTCTTAACAGAAGGGGTGGTGGATTCCTGGAAGAGCCTTCCAGCAGAGGTGGTAGGGACAATAAAAGTGGTGGGGTTCAAGAATGCATGGGGTAAGCACAAGGGAATCATTGTGGAAAGGAATGGGGGGAGGGAGAAAGAGCTGTAGATCAGGTACATTCTGCAGTAATAGTGTAGGTAGGGAGAAATAGGCAGACTAGATGGGCCAAGGAGTCCTTATCCACTTTCAAATTATGTTTCATTGTTTCTATATTAATTTTTTTCTGCTATTTACATTTAATCCCACTGTTTTTCCAAAGCTGTTCCTATCCTCTGGGCAGATTTCCAGACCCATCCAAGCTTCTCCACTGCTTAGCGCTGACCCCCACATTTTATCATTCATGGTAGCATCTTTCCATATGGCCAACCCTTTCAGAACATGTCTCCCTGATGGGATACTCCTCAGCATGGGTGTAGGAAGGCATACTTCAAGTAAACTATGGCTTACAAGTTGATTGGACATGATGGCAGCATTCTGTGCCCTAATGGCTACCACTTCTGTTTGATATCCACCTTTACAGAATGCTGTGCCCTGTTTGAATTAAAAAATAATGTTAGATGCATACGGCTATACCATTTCTGACATGTAATATGGCATGTACAAGGGGTCTGGGTAACATATATGCCCATGTCCACTATGGAGGAAGGGGCAGCAATTAGGGACTGAAGGGTTCTGGCTTATAAATGTTATTTTTCTTGCTATACCACTGCTCCTTAGTAGGAGGTTGGTTACTGTTCATGGGGCCTGAGGATATCCTGTATCAGCCTGCTTGTGTTGGGGCTTTTCCAGGCTTTCTATTCCTCCCAGACCTTAGAAAGTTGGCACTCAGGGGGATCCAAGGGAAAGCGTATGTTGACATGCTGTCATAGAGTCCAACTGATGCCTTCCCTCCCACTGTGTCTCCACCGCACTGCCACCTGTGGTCACCCAAGAGCCAGTGTTGTAGTGGAGGCAGCTCCCTTCTGGTGGGGGGGGGGTCCTCTGGGATGTTCAGTCCTACTACCCTCGCAAACACTCTGAAGGCCCGGGCTCATTCCTAAAGCCAGGGCATTGGCATCGCAGGTGGCAACCCTGCCTTTGTGCTGATGGTTTCACTGAGGGTACTCTTTGATTGTATAAGCTAGATTCATACTGTGGACATATTTGATGGTAAGCAGCACAACACCTTATCAAGATGTTTCATTTTTTTCATAGTGGAACAGAAACTCTAATAAATAAAAAAAAATATATATATATATATATATATATATATATCTTGCCTGCACTGATGGCCCAGTGGCAGCTCATCACGCTGTTGTGCCAGCAACTCTAGTTCGGGAGTGAACTTAGGTTGTCACATTGAGAGACAGGCCAGACTGAGGTCACCGCAACACAACAGTGTGCCTCACTCAGGGAGAGCTGATGGCAGGTACCAGTGCCACAGCAACCACAGCAACTGGGCCAGGGAGCTTGTTCTTGTGCCAGGGGCATTGTGTGTGTGCAAGGCTGACAGAGGCTGTACCCATGCCATGGGAGGCGGAAGGGTTTAAGGGAAAAAACCCAGGGAAGTAACCCCCTCCTCTACCTGCAATATACATGATAGCAAAAATGCCTGAACTGGGTATATTTGGTTATTGAAATTGTTTCCCCCTTGAATACAGGGTATATATCCTTGGGTGACAGAAAGTGGAGGGTAGAAAAATCTATATAAAAAAAATCCCAGTTCAGACATGAATTGCATTGAAAAGAAAATGGGTGTAGTAATGTTTCTGCCAGAAATATTAAATAATGATATAATTATTTGATGACATCTTAGTCAGATAACAAATGCTGTTGCTTTATGGTAGGTTGGTGGCAGACCTGTAACTTAACTAAACCGCCCTTTCTGTTACCCATACCTATCCAATATTAGTATTTACTGATTCTCCTACAACTGTACTAAAGGTAGTTACAGGTGTTCCCCATGACTCAGGTTACATATTTTTAAACTTCTTTTCTTGATTCACTTCACATGTCCACCTGTCTCCCAATATCTTTGGGCCTTCCAAGCAGCCCCACTGCCTGCTTTCTGACTTCTATGTCTAGATTCTCCTCATCTCCACTGCTACCCACATATTTGACTTGACCTTGCTGGCGGTCTCCCTGCAGATATCAGGGAGAGGAAAAGTGCACGATTGTGACTTGGCACAAAGCAGAGCCAGATAGCTTGGGTGAGCATTGAGGAGCTGTCATCCAGCATAACAGGGGCCCAGTTTCCCCTGTATTTGCATTCTCTCCCATTTCCTGCAAACATGTGCATTTCCAGCATCCTGCAGGGATGTTTAACAGCACATGGTCACCCACGTATCCTGGGATACTTCCAAGTCACCATAAGGAGATGCAGTTGGAGTGGAACAGCACAAGCCCATCTTCCCAGGAGGGGAGCATCTGAATGAAGTTCTGTAGCCATCCTCACTACTCCTCATATCCCAGGCTCAGAGTGTGAACCTAGGTCACCAACATGCCAGAGCAGTCTTCTGCTGCTCTGTGCTACTGAGCTGGCTGTTGAGTCTGGGTACTTCAGATGTCCTCTCCTTCTCCCCAGCACATCATCTATTCTTCAGAGGGAAACAAAATCACCTTTCAGTACATGTCCATTTCAATTTATCAACTGAAACTTTATCAGACTCCTACATCCATCTGATCATAAAATACATTGGTGATATTGACAGCAGCCTGTCCTCAGACCTTTAGAATGAACAAAATTGGCTACTGTCCAACAAACTCCTCCTAAGCACATCAAAATCCCAGACTATGCCTTTGGACTGGCCCCTAGGCTTAAGAACTGTCCTTCCTCACTGAAGGTTTTGTGTATAGATGGAACCTCTCTTCTCTCTGTCACTTTAGATCTTCCCTTGGATTTTTCATTACACAATACGGACTACTGTTAATTCTAGATTTGGGATTTCCTACAAAGTCACTAATAACCTTACCTCCAATGCCCACATTGCCATTGCAAGTGGCATCCTTCTCCTGAAGCTTCTATATGGAGTACTTGTGTTCTCGTCCTCTTCCAAGACCACCCTTCTGAAATGGGATGTGTCATACAATAATTTTTTTTGCTTCTTTGCCCTTCTGGCCACTCACATACACACCACTGTGACTGATAGACAAAGTTAGAATATCTCACTCTGATCTTACTGTAGAGGGTGTCATCTTTAATACCCTTCACAATGCCATTCTCTGTTGCCTGGCTTCTTCAGCCTGTCAGGAGGTCTTATTCCTTGAGGTCCACTGAGCTAGGACTGTTAACAATGCCTAAAATCAAAAATAAGTTTGGGGACTTGGCTTTTTCCAGTTCTGCCCCTAGGTTATTGAATAATATTCCCCCTAAGATTCATCTCTGCCAATAGTACAGGCCTTTCACAGAAATTACCGCATGCACCTTCATAAGCAGGCTTACTGTTCCTGTATCTAACTTAACCTTAATGTTTTGGCCTGCTGGTTTGCACTCTAATGTCTGGTTCTTGGACTTTTGTCTACACACTGCATTTGTCATTACCGTAGTTTCACTGTAATTGTATTATCGGTTGTACCATTGTTATGAATTGAATATCTCTTATTTTGTATTGCATTACCCTGTATTGTATTGTATGGTACCATTGTTCACTGTTGTATCCTCTCAAGTCATGCCTTAATAGACACTGATTGTCTAGTGCACTTACCCGGTAAATAAAAACTAAATAAATAACTCATGCTGTGAATGTACCTGCCAGGTTGGGATGGGGGGGATGATGAATCTGTTCTTGACAGGTTGGTCCATTCTAAACTTGTTCGGTGTAATATAAAGCAGTACCCAATTAGAATAGCACTACATGAATAGCACCAGTCTAGAGATTGCTAGTTCATGTAGCACTAGCATGGACAGTGAGAGGGGATCTACAGCACTTTCAGTAAGTGCTTCCCGGGTTGCTGTCCGTGGTGCTCACCACAAGCAAGAGCACCAGGATCCAGGAAGTTGGCCAAGCTGCTCCCGTGGTGTGGAGAGCTACATCATTGAGCAGCTCAGTTAATGGCAGTGAAAACCAGGGTTCTAATCCTGGTCTCCAACATTTTTGTGCACTCGGGACTTTGTTTCTTTGACACAGGGCCGTGGAAACAGTGCTCTACAGCCCCACATATTTTAACTTTCCCTGATCCGTTCCCCAGAGTGAGAATCCTTCAGTCTGGGGAGACCCCCTGCAAAAATAAAACTGATGGCATTATTGCTGCGCTATCGTTGCCAATGGCATTAGAAGAACAAGCTTGCCCTATGCTGTAGTGATGGTATATTGTGCTGCCACCTAGGAGAATGGCAGTTGTGAGTGAGCCCATAATCCCACAGCGGAGCATGGAGATAAAGCAGTCAGCTCCTAAGCAAGAAGAGCATGGCATTCCAGGAATCCGGTGCTGGACAATCAAGAAGTGGCACTGGCATCCACTGTGAAAGCAGAGACAGATGCTCTCTTGCCTTCACTACCAGAGAAATGGTGCAGTTGAAGCAACCACAATCACTGGGGTTAGGGAAAGGAGACAAAAAGGGGTGAACAAAATAATAAAACTGAAGATCATATCAGAGGCATAAAACACTCACCATAGCAAGGCCATCACAAACTCTGTTACATGGAAGTGAAATCGAAAAGGCCCTCCCACCATAGGGAGAGAAAACAGAAAAATGTTTCTTCATTGCTGGCACTCCTGTAGCTTTTCAGTTATTTATTTACTGGATTTTGAAAGCTGTTGGTGGAGTTGCAGCCAGGTGCTATCACTCAAGGATAGGTTTCTGTTAGTGGCACTTAAGAACAATTGTTGGGGTGAGGGTAGACCCCAGCATCCCTAACTCAAAGATCCAATAGTCATATGTAACAGCCATTGTAATGTCTGTATGCAGTGAACCCAACGTCCCTCTTTGGTCTCTGTTTGATAATGAAGAGAAATTAAACATAGTCAGCATTTGCAGAAAATGCCACGGTCACAGATGTAAATCCATACTGCAGGCATAAGCTTTGCAAAAGTAGCATTAGAGGAGTTAAGTGCCATTTGAATCTATTTTATTTCCTAAAGAAGTTTTTTATAATTGTGTTTAGAGATTTTAGTGCGTGACACTAATTAAATAAGACATTCTATCACAGTGAGCATTATCATAGGATATTGGCCAGTTTAAATCAGTACACACATTAGCATATTAATTTATACTAATTGTGTATTGGAATTTGCAAACTAGCATATTACAATTTGCAAACCACAGAAAGAGTTCTGCCAAGGGTGGTTCTTTTCATGCCTAAATTTTAGAACTGACTAGAATCTCAGAGACTTTTCTCATATACAGGCTAACCCATCCCTAGTACAAACAGCTGATAACCCTTTTCCAGTTTTCCTAGTAAAGTAAAAGGTCTTTGCAGTTTTCTCATGCTTGAGGATAAGTCTTGTGCTTCAAAAAACATAGGCCATCCCCACACACAGTATCTCCACTAAGTGGCTTCCACTGCATAGTTTGAGATACATGTGTCCAGTTGAAAAGGGTGAGGTGATCAAATCAAATGATGTGGCAGTTTCTGTTTGCTAATCATTCATGTTTATCTGTGCATTAATTAACTACAAAAGGTGCTGTATGAAAGGATACCACAGCATAACAAACAGTGAGCTTGAAGAATGCTTACCATATCATCAGTAGGACCTGCCAAAACATTTTCTGTCTCTTTTTCTATTTTTTACGGTTCCTTATTCGGACCCAGACATATTCTAAAAGTTTCTAGTGCTTGAACGACTTGACCTTGTGATTTACTTGCATTTAAATATATTAGTCACTTGTTTATTGTACACTTATTCACCATTTTGATTTTAAACCTCAGAAATTGTTTTGTTTATTTTCTTATATAGCTGTATGGCCCTTGCACCAGCACCTGCACCGCTCCTTCAGAACTGTGCTGCCTACAACCCTTCAGTCCTGTCTGCCAATCCCCCACTGTCGTAGCCAGTGTGGATCTACATGGAGAAGGGTTTAAGTGTGCCTGTGACCACCATGTAGATGGCTCAGTGCCCATATTTTCCTCAGCTTTCTCCAAAAATTGCCTGTGGGCACACCATCCATCCCTTGCTGTGGGTACAGCCACTATGGGCCTCATGCATGCACAGAATCCCTGCGGCAACAGCAAACACCTTGGCCAAACTTAAAGGATTGTGGTGATGCTGGAACCTGGTGCCAGCCATCGTCAACCAGTGCACATTGCAGCATGGCAGCTAGCTCAGCCCAGCCTTCCACCCAACATGGAGACCCAAATTCACTCATAAACTCAAGTTTCCTGTATGGCAGTTTGATTATTGGACAGCCACAAACTGCTGTTGTTAAGGAAAGGTATTTACTGCTTCTTGCTGTCCTCCACCTGGGGGGAGGTGGGGATGCAAATGCTTTGGAGCTGCTCCTGGTGGCCCCTATGGGGCAATGCATATTGCAGTGTAGGTGACCATGCACCGCTGTGTGTCCTGCCAGGACACCACATGCATGCAGTTGCCTTGTGAGTGGATGGTGGGTGGGGAAGGGAGAAAAATGAGAAAAATGGTTTCCTGGCCAACCGGATGAGGGTGGCTAGTCCCACTGTGTGCCACGAAGCCCCAAAGTATCCATGCTGTTTCCCCTCCAAGCCTGGTATAGATGGAGTGCCTGCTGGTCACATCTCCTCTCCAAGTCCTCCCATGGGAGGCCCCCTTCCCCAACGAAGGGATACATCAAGTCAACTGGTCTGTTGCAGAGAATGGGGGGCAGCAAGATGGCAATGGAGGGGGTCTGACTGCGGGAGCGCTTGGCCGCCCCAAGGAGTGGCCAGCCAGGAGGGCTTGAGGTGAAAATAAAAAGTGGCTCAGAAGGTCCTGCAAACTATGGACAACTAGTAGATGCTTGTAGGACAGCTAGGCATTAGAACAAGTGAACCATAAAAATGTTAACTATCACAATACAAGAGCTTGGACCTTTAGAATTAGAAACAAATCGGAACTCTTTCTCTCTTACTGTCTTGTTTTAGAATTTGGTGCAGCTCAGGGAGAAGGGATCTTGGGGATAGAGCCTCCCTGAAACAAACTTAAGACGGCTGCCAGACTAGGTAATCTCATCATATGGCATCAGTCACAGTGGATTAGATTGCAGCTGGAGTGAGTCCAGGATTTGTACTGCCCCAGTGATGTCTCCTTATTGACTGTATTAATTAGATTAGAATGCCTTCTTTAATATTTTAAATAGTGGACTCATTTGGCAGCCCTGACAGTGACACTCTGTAAGTGAACCTACATTTCTGAGGTTCCCTGAGGTGCAGTGGTAGAAGCACAAAACTGTAGGGCAGAACACTCCAGGTATGAATCCAGCCACCAACTCACTATAGGTGTGTTTACACTTACCTGAATAATTTGTTTGAAGTGGCTGTCTGTGAAACAAATGAAAATTATACAGCAAATCCTCTAAAAACATGGAAAAATGGAAACACAGAAGAATAAGGACAGAAAAAGACTATGGGGGGGATTTTAAAAGGCCCTTCAGGGGCCTTGTGTCACAGTCCCCATGCATTGTAGACTACCTAAATCATAGCCATGCATCCTGAAACAATGTACTGCATGCCCTGAGAATGATGCATGCATCAAATGCATAACACAAGCCTAATTTTCTTGCCGTAAACTATGGCAAGTGTCACAAATCTGTCCAAAGCTTTAAAAGCATCATTCAGCTGTTCGGACGAAGATGGCATGATGCAGGCCATGTCAGAAAATGAACGCTACACCTGCATTATACAATTTCAAAATCTCCCATGAATCCATCTAGGCTGTCAGATGCCATGCTATTATTCGGACTTAGTTTTCTTCTCAAATAAAACAGTTTCCTTTCCGCTTTGCTCAGCTTCCTTATATTCTCTCCAAAAGTGAGGCAGCAAACACTGTGAGTGTTTTTTGTTTCAGTGTAAATGCTTGCAAGACTCCCGTGCTTTTTCTGAATATCTGTACTGTGAGAAAGGATAACAAGCATTCAATTCAGTCTGCTGCACTAAAGCTTTCACCATGACAATGAAACAATACACAGTGCAATATTTAAAAACTACACATATGCACTAGAGCAAGGAATTACAATACCACCAATACTAATTACAAAAGAACTAAAATCCAGAAACTTAGTTTCATCATGAGATACAGTCTCAATCTTAGAAAAACTCCCCATTACAGGTGAACGATATTAGTAGTACTGTATATGGAAGGACTGTACACATGGCTTATTTTTATGGCTATGGGCAGAGCCTACAGCCGTTTTGCTTTTTGTTGCTAAAACGGCCAATTGTGGCACCTTCCATTGGGCTTTTGGAAGTATTCTTCTGAAAGTCCAATGGAGCTAGTAACACTCTGCCATGATCAGCAGCTATGTAGTAATAGCCGCACTATTTGGCTGTTACTTCTGCATTTTGGGACAAGCACTGGCACCACCATTTTGTGAATGGCATATTGCAATTCACCGCACATAGGCAGTTGCGTCGCCACCGCCATCTTGGAGATTGGACTCGGCGGCACTCACTCTTCAGAGCTTTGCAAGCTCTCTACAGCTGTGTAGGCTCTGGCTAGATCTTGTTGATATTGGCACTTGTGCCTCTGGTGTTTGTATATGTATTTGTATTTGCTTGCACATCAGTGTCTGCAAATGTATTTTTTACATGATAGACTTGTTTCTGTTGTTAATAATGACACAAGACCTAGGGTTTGAGAGGTTTCTATAAAATATGTATGGCATTCAAGAAGAGCAGTAGTCATAGGTGTATCACAGAGCTTCAGTTCAGGTCTAATACTTCTTGATATGTTCTGACACAAATACAAATATTTAAGCATGATATTTGTGTTTGTAAAAAGTGCAGTGTTTGTGTGTATATGTCCTGAATAGTATTTGTTTGTGCAGAGCCTTAGTATATGGTACTGTAGTTCAGAGAAATGTGGGAGCATTAGCAGATATCACCACCAACCAAACGTATTTAAGGGTAGACTGTGAACATCCATCGGTTTCCTGTCAGGTTAGCAACACCTTGAATGTATTAGTTGCATGTATTATCTCATTCCCCATAATGTGATCCCTATTTTTGTAATATTGTAGTATTACGTGTTCTGCATTTATTTATAAGGGATACACAATGACCTTACTCAGAATATGCTATTTCGGCTTATGAGTGAGGAGGCAGGACCATACGAGTGAGTTATGAAGTTCCTGCCCCCTTTCAAAGGAAGATAAATAGCATATTCTGAGTAAGATCTTTGTGTATCTGATTTATACTATACCACACATTTTCAAATATAAATCCTTAATTTTAGCATTTTTTTTTGAGCTGTGACTGTTTATATGGCCATATATTGTATTGGATTGTACATGTTACAATAAAATATGTATAAGTACATGCATTTATAAACTATCAAGGAAAGACAGGAGGGAGGGAAGGGGAGGAGGGGTAGCAATAATAGTCAAAAACTGCATTGGCATAGGAGGAGTGGAGGAGGCGGAGGGAACTGTGGAGGCGATTTGGGTCACCTTGATAACAAGGGGGGGGGCAAGAGAGTAAAAATAGGAGTGGTGTATAGACTGACCACGCTGGTGGAGGAACTGGAGGAGAGTCTGGTGGCAGATGTGGGGAGACACTGCAGTTTGGGAAGTAGAAAGGTGGGGGTGTTGGGGGACTTAAACATGCCAGGAATGGACTGGAAGACTATGACATCCTTGGTGGCCAGGGAACAGAGGTTATTGGATGTCTTTCAGGATGTGTTCCTAACTCAGCAGGTGGGGGAACTGACCAGGGAGGCGTAGATACTGGATGTGGTCCTGGCTGACAGTGACAAGATTGGGGGCCTGAATGTAAGGGACCCGTTGGCGGGGAGGGACCATGCCACGGTCTGGTTATACCTGAACCTAGGAGGGGTAGAAGGCTGCACAAAGACTGAGGTAACTGACTTCAGGGGAGTGGATTTCAAGGAAATGGGAAGGATACTTAAGAAGCATTTGGATGGGATTGGGCCAGACATGGACGCTGACAGTAGATGGGAAATCATAAGGAAGGGGGGTGCAGGATGCTACCAGCACCTGTACAAGAGTAAGATGAAAATGTGGTAAGGCCTGTAAACCCTGCTGGTGGACCAGGGAGGTTCAGGAGGTGGTGAGGGGAAAAAAGGCGGCACATAGGCATTTCAAGTGCTCAAGGAGTGAAATGAATTGAGGGGAGTATGAACTGACGGCCAAAAGGGCCACTAGGGTGGCGAGGGTGGCTAAGGAAAGGAAGGAGCAGAACCTGGCCAGGGAAATTAGGAGAGGGAACAAGGGGTTCTTTAGATACATTGGGGAAAAACAAAGGGCGAAGGGGCATATTAGCAGGATTAAAACAGGGGAGGGATGGGCACAAGACCCGGGGGAGCAGGCTGAGGTACTAAATGAGTACTTCGCCTCAGTTTTCACCAAGGAAAATGGGGGGTCTGCATCATACATGGGAGGAGATGGTAAAACTGGGGAGGGGGACCCTTACTGATCGGCGGGTCTGGGGAGAGGGGGGGCCATCACTGGCAGGAGAGGGGAAGGCAAAGCAGGGGGATGAAGTAGCGGAGGTGGAAATCATGGCAGAGAGAGTGAGGGAAGCCCTCAGGTCCCTTAAGACAAAGAAAGCACCAGGGCCGGATAAATTACATCTCAGAGTGCTGAAGGAACTGGCAGATGTCCTGGCAAAACCCCTGGTGGAGCTTTTCAGCATCTCTCTGAGGACAGGGTGGGTGCCCCAGTACTGGAAGGTGGCACATATAGTGCCATCCACAAGGGGGGATCAAGGGAGGTGGCAGGGAACTACAGGCCTGTCAGCCTGACATCGGTGGTGGGCAAGGTGATGGAGGGCATTGTCAAGGAGAGGCTGGAGTAGACCTGAAAAAGTTGGGGTGCCTGGATGATAGGCAGCATGGATTTGTCCCGGGAAATCATGTCAGACAAACCTTGTGGAGTTCTATGACTGGGTGACAAGTGCCTTGGACCTGGGTAGACTGGTGGATGTCCTCTTTCTTGACCTCAGCAAAGCGTTTGACACTGTTCCTCCAGGGGCATGTTGAATAAGCTGGGAGAAATGAGGGTGGGGAACTAGATGATCAGATGGATAGGAAATTGGCTCCAGGACCGGACCCAGAGGGTCGTGGTTGGTGGGATAGTCTCATCCCCAAGGAGGGTCATTAGTGGTGTCCCTCAGGGATCAGTCCTTGGGCCCCTCCTGTTCAACGCCTATGTCTCTGACATAAGGAAGGGTATCAGGAGTGAGATGAGTCTCTTTGCGGATGACTCAAAACTGGGGGCAGTGGTGGATGGGGAGAGGGGAGGGTGGCCCTACAGGGGGACCTGGAGGCTCTGGAAAGGTGGTCTAGAAAGTGGAAGCTGAGGTTCAATGCAGGGAAATGCAAGGTACTGCACCTGACAGCCAGAAACCCAGGCCAAGTGTACACCCTGGGGGGATGCTACAAGTCTCAATGGCTGAGAGGGACCTGGTGGTAGATGTGAGTGATAGAGGTGGTGGTAGATGTCAAGATGAACAACTCTGAGAGTTGTAGGAAGGCAGCGGCCCAGGCCAACAGGATGCTGGGATGCATTGCTAGGGGCTCACCTCCAGAAGGAGGGAAGTGATACTCCCTCTGTATAACTGCTTGGTGAGACCTCACCTCGAGTACTGCGTGCAGCTTTGGAGGCCACACTTAAAGAGGGACATTGAACTCCTGGAGAGGGTCCAGAGAAGGGCAACCAAATGATCTGGGGCTTGGGGGACAGGACCTATGGGGAGAGGCTCGAAGATCTAAATATGTACACATTGGAAGAGAGAAGGGACTGGGGGGACATGATAGAGGTCTTCAGGTACATGAAAGGGGTAAATGGGGAGGAGCAGTCAGGGTGCTCCAAGGGGGGCAACTAGAGGGCATAGGAGAAACTGGAGGGGGGGATCAGGGGAGAAAGGAGGAGGTGCTACTTCACTGAGAGGGTGGTGGAGCCATGGAAAGCGCTGCCCAGAGGGCTGGTGGAGGCAGAGACGGTGGAGGGGTTCAAGAGGGGGTGGGACAGGTACAGGGGAAGGGTTCTGGAAGCAAAGTCCTGTGCAGCGAGAAAATCCAGGACTGGGAAGGGAGAAGCCAGAGAGGGCGAGGGGGGGCAGCAAGGTCAGCTCCCAGGGTGGGGGCTGACCAAACGAGCAGACATGAAAGACCATTAGGCCTATTCTGCTGGCATTTTACTATGTTAGTATGGACTCTAAAAGCCATATTTAAATCGTGGGAAATTATGGCTGCTACCTGAAATAATTTAAAATGTTATTTTGTTCAGAATCGTTTTCCTTTATTTATCAAATTAAAAGGAATTTAGTTCTCCCAATTAGTTGCTCTTGATTGTGTGTGTGTTTTTTTTTCCAGGTATTTAGGCATAATCAAAAACCATAGGCAATTGTGTCCATAAATCAAGGACAAACCATGGATGAAGTTCTCAGGTACAGAGCAGGGATGTCCATGGACAAACAAAGCAATGTGCAGCATGCTTAAGGGAATAATGGGTGGTGGTGTGGAGCAAAGCAGCTAGCCTATACAGTGACAAAGCAGAGACAGCCTTGTTTGTCTGTGAAACCATTGACAATCAGAGAGTGGGGTCAGGAGCTTGTCCCTGTGAAACAATGCTTGGGGCCAGGACCCCCTCCCCTCCCCTGGCAAAATCAACCCACCAGTCTCATGTTTGGTCTTGTGGGAGCAAGGCACATCCCCACAGAGGCCAAGTACCTGAAACATCCTCACTCAGAATCAGTTGGAACTGGACTGCCTGATTGGGCTCCTCTACCTCACGTCTTCTCAAGCAGCTGCTGTTTTCCACACCTGGATGGTGTACATGCCTTCTTCAACCCTCTACAGCTCACATGTAGGGTGGATTTAGCTGGGCACTTCCATCAGTCACATGACACCATGCAAATGAGCAGTGCCTCAGAGTTACCTCCCTGCAACTTTTTACATGCAGGCCCAGTCTTACTGAATACACATCATTGTCTCGCTATAGCCTGAAAAAAACAAGCATTTGTCAATGCCGAATGTTTGCTTGCTGGCATTGAAATTGGTAGTGTAGGAGTTACAGAGCTGCATAATAGGAATGGCAGTGAAGTATTGAACTGAAGCCAACCCCATCACCACCCTGCAGATAGTGACAGGCATTGGGGTGTGCCTTTGGGTCGTCAGGCATAATGGCCACACCATTTCACCACACCCTACCCTGCAGACACTGACAAGTGTCACGGTGTGCCTTGGGGTCTTTGGCCCTTATGTTCACCCCATTCTATCAGGAAATACGGTGAGATGGGTGCGGTATAGGAGAATGGGGTGAACTTTGGGGCTGAAGAGTCCAAGGCACACCTCAATGCCTCTCAGTGGCTGCAGGGTGTGGGTGGGGGTGGAATGATATGAGCATTGCAGGCAACACTCCGAAGTCACAGCCCTGATGCCTGTCATTCTCTACAGGGTGGGGCATCATGGTCGAAAACCCTAACACCTCAGGCATTCGTTGGTATTTTCACTCCAAATTTTCAACATGGTTTTTTGTGAACCCCACCTCCTGAACAGTGGCAATATTAGTTTATTAGCCAAAAGCTGCTTTTTCACAGCGACTACGGCATTTGTCACCACAGGTGAAAAAACACTTTCCGAACAGGATGTGAAAAATGACAGCTGTACTGTTCATGGGGAGGTATAAAAAATGGCAATGTTGAAAATCTGCAGTGAAAATATAAAAAAAAAACTGGTGAAGTCACGAGCGTGCGTAGAATCTGTGCAACACGCACCCGTAATGTAATTAGTTTGGGGATTTTTTACAGCAGATTGTCAACAAAGGCATTTTGGGACCTCCGGTCATGAACAGTGTCACTGTAAATTTCTTTATCTGTCATGAACAATGATTTCCCACAGCGACCATGCATTTCTGTGCTGAAAGTGTGAAAACACATTTCGGCCATGTTGTGAAAAATGACAGCTGTACTGTTCATAAGGAAGTGTGGAAAAATGCCACTGGTGAAAATCTGGACTGAAAATATTACAAATTCATGAACCTACGAGGGTGTTTAGAAACTGCGCTATGCTCACTCGTAACACAGTCATTTTATGGACTTTTGTCACCAAATTTTCAACATAGCCATTTTAAGACCTCTGCTCATGACCAGTGTCACTGTGATTTTCTTAATCTGCCCCAAACATTGCTTGTGCACCGACTGCACCATTGTGCACTACATGTGCGGAAACACATTTTGGGTGAGATGTGAAAAATGGCAGCTGTACTGCTCATAAAGAAGTGTGGTAAAATGGCAATGTTGAAAATCTGGCATGCAAATATTAAAAATTTGCAAACTTGCGAGCGTGCATAGGAACTGCGCAATGTGCGCTCCTAAAACGGTCATTTTTGGGAATTCTTTTCACTAAATTTTCAACATAGCCATTTTAAGACCTCTGCTCATGAACAGTGTCACTGTGATTTTCTTAATCTGTCCCAAACATTGATTGCGCACACTGACTGCGCCATTGTGCGCTACATGCACGGAAACACATTTTGGGTGACATCTGAAAAATCACAGCTGTACTGCTTATAAGGAGGTGTGGTAAAATGGCAATGTTGAAAATCTGGAGTGCAAATATTAAAAATTCGCGAACTTACAAGGGTGCGTAGGTACTACGCAATGCACGCTCGTAAAACAGTCATTTTTAGGAATTTTTTCACCAAATTTGCAACATAGACTATTTGAGAGCCCACTTTATGAACACTGGCACTGTCATTTCCTTAATCAGTCCTGAAAGGTGATTTCGCGCAGTGACTGCAAAATCACCCTTCGGGCCAGATTAACACCATGACAGTTCAAGAATTCATGAGGAGGGGTCCCAAAAACCCCATGTTGAAAATTTGGTGCTAAATTCTAAAAATGCCTGAGATATGCATCAAAGTTGAAAAACCCCTATTTATTACATTATACAGCTAACCGGCATTTGCTCAGTTCGCGGTCAGCTTTGAAGAGTGCAGACGTGTTCCTGGTCCACTGAAGATCGTCGTGCCGGACTCCAGAGGTAAGTATGGGTTGGGGGGTTGGGAGGCAGGGTGCGCAGTGGGTGGGTGCAGATGAGGGCAGGGAGACTACGAGGGACCATTTTCTTGTTTACAGGTTTTTTCCAAGATGACGTAGGACGTTTGCCATGCTGGGGTGGACTCCCAGCATGGCAGCTGGAAGACTGTTTTGGGGGGCCTGGAGCTGATGGGGGATTGGGCACCCCCATCGGCAATAACAATTTTTGCCATGCTGGGGTGGGCTCTCAGTGTGGCAGCTGGAAGGCTGTTTTGGAGGGGGGGGCCTGGAGCTGATGGGGGATTGGGTCCCCCAATCAGCAATAACAATTTTTGCCATGCTGGGCTGGGCTGCCAGCATGGCAACTGGAAAGCTTGTTTTTTAGAGGGGCCGTGAAGCTGACCGGGGATTGGGCACTCCTGTCGGCCATACAGTGCGTGCTTGGGGGGGAGAAGCGCATGAGCACTTGATAGGCCAAAGGTAGAGAGTGAGTACAGCAGGAGCTGATGGTTCATGGTGTCAAAGGCCTTGGTCAGACCAATGAACATGGTGCCCAGTAGGTGGCCTGTGTCTAGTGCCTTAAGAATATGGTTAGTGAAATCAAGCAGTGTGGTGGTAGTATTATGAGCTTTTCTAAATCAATGTTGTTGTGGGCAGTGTAGGTTATATTTGTCGAGGTGTTCGGATAACTGGTCTGCAACAATTCGTTCAAGTGCCTTGGAGAGCAGGGCGAGGATAGAGATGGGGCAGCAATTGGAGTGAAGGGACCTGTCACCACTTTTATGAATGGGTGTGACAATAGCTGATTTCCTGAGCTGGGGGAATTGTCTAAGGGAGAGCAAAAGATTCAAAAGTTTAGTGAGAGAGTGTAAGACGATGTCAAGGGAGAGAGAGAGAGAGAGAGAGAGGAGTTTGAGGTCAAGGGTGTCACTGCAGGAACTGGCTTTACTTAGGACTGTTTTAAGGTATTTTCTAGCTTCAGCCATGGACACCCTCTTAAAGTAGAAAGGAGGGGTGTTACTGAGGAGGTTGGTTCTATTATTGGGGCAGGGCAGAGCTGAGTTGTCAAAGAAGTTAGGGGGAAGGACACTGCTAAGATCAGTGAATGCGAGACTAAAGGTGTCCGCTATTTTTTTGTGGTCCTGGATAATAGAGCCGTTTACCTCGAGCACAGTGGAGGAGGATTTATTGGGTTTTCCCATAAGGCTCTTGATGTTTTCCCAGAAATTTTACTGTTTCCCCAGGAGTTAGTAAGTGCCTGTTTGTAGTAAGCTTATTTGGCTCTGCGTATTGCTATTGTACACTGGTTCCTAGCCACTTTATAGAGTTGTATATCGGGCTGTTGCCCTGAGTCCATGACTCGGTGCCAGAGATTGTCTCAGTTCCGCATCATGGAGATGAGTTGGGAGGTAATCCAATAATTAGTGGAGGATCTAATTTTCCTTTTTCTAAGGGGGGCAAAATTGTTGCAAATGTCATTAAGCTGGGAAATGAAGAAGTCAAGGGCTTGGTGAGCGCTGTTCATGGAGTCAAGGGGGTGCCCTGTCAATCATTGACAGGACAGCACGAAATTGGGGAAGCTTTCCTTTTTTTAAGGCTTGTTTGTGGGAGAATGAAGTCTAAGGTTTAGGTGCATTGTTTGACCAGTGACAGATAACAGGGGAGTGATCACTAAGAGTGTCAGGTAGAACTTCCGTGTTAGTGATTCTGTTAGGATGAGAGGTGAGGATCAGTTCAAGCAGGGAGCTACTACCAGTCTTATAATGAAACCTATTCACTGCACTCCAGAGACATAATTGTAAACAGCAAACATGATAGTTTCACATTTATATTGTTTATTGCTGAGCCAATTTGCTCTACAATTTAAAGTCGGTCAGTTACAGAGCCAGGAAAAACCCCAGCGCTTCGCTTTCTCCTTAAGGCTTCATGAGTAACATCTAAGACAGAAATGGCATCCTTATACAGGTCTGCTTCTGGTGCCAGCAAGTTAATATTTAGGTCACCCATTACAGTTGTCTTGCCACAGTGGGTGTTGGTGTCAAGGAAGTCAGTGATTGTTTGGAAGCCTATAACATGATCACAAGGAGGGATGTATACAGATACAACTGTGAGGGATTTACACTGCTGGCCAAGAATTATTTTTACTGCCAGCATTTGAGAGCTGTTAGCAGTGGGAGGTAGCGGGATGACTTGAACTTTAAGTGTATCTCTCAAATAAATGGCACAACCACCTCACACTTGACAATTCTGTCAAGTCGGAATAGGACATAGCCGGGAATGGATACAGCATAGTCAGGGACCTTAGATGAGAACCATGTTTCATTGAGGGCTATAATAGCAGGTCTATGTTGTAACACCCAGACTTGGAGGGCATCGAGCTTAGCTGGCAGGCTACAGATGTTGATAGATGCCAACTTGAGGATTCCATGTTTATTGTGCCATGCATATGACGTTGTGGAGGACCAGGGTTTGGGTGAACGTTTCCAGCGAGGAGAAGGAGGAGAAGTGCAATCCTAGCAAGACAGTGAGCAAGGAGCTTGACAGCCTTACGCCGTCTTCTTCTGGAGGGTTTTTTAGCAGGAGTATTACTGCAGGGCATGAGAAACTGTAGGGAAAGGGGGTACTCAGGGAGGGGGAGGAGGTTATCTCAGTTGTTATTGAGGGTGGCTAGCATGGGAGCACAGGGGTGTGTTTTGGAATGGGGTAGGGTACTCCAAGGGATATATCCCAATATAGAGTGGTGGTGAGGGTAAAGAAGGGAAGTACTAGTGTAAGGGCAGTTAAGGGATATGAGAAAGAATAGTAGTAGCGCTAAAAAAGTGTTCAGGAACATGTTGAAAGGAGTGCAGGTGACGAAATTCACAGTGTGAGGACAGTGGGCAGAACTTAAAAAAGGGGGTGGTAGGGGTTATAAACAGGACTGAGTCATAGATGAGGGGGTGTTCACAAAACACCAGGAATACTGTTAGTGCTACCTCCTTATGGCCAGGGATTACACAGGAGTGGTTGAGTCAATAGGATGGGCAAAGCAGAGAGGAGGGAGGGGCCAAAGTATATTTAAATGATGCCTGGGTGGGGGAAGGGGATGGAAGAAAACCCCAGCTAGAATAGGCAGCACAGCAGAAGTTCAGTCCTAGTAGCCCTGGAGCCAGCTGAGAAGGCACTCCAATGAGAAAAGACCGGGCAGCTGGTCAGACCAATCAGAAGCTGCTACCAGAAATGCCGCTCCAATCAGATGGCAGGAGAAAAAAGGCACCTGAGATTCAAGCCTTAGCGGTAGTACCTGATTGGAGTGTCTGGACGGCAGCTCCAGGAGGACGGGCAGGGGATGCTAAGCGTGGCGGTCGGCGGTTGAGGTTGTGGCCGTACCGCACCACTGATGAAGCTGTTGTAACCACTCAGGGTGATGTATCCTTAGTAGAGTAAAGAGAGAGGAATAAATTAATTTAAAGTTTGGTAGAGGTGGAGAGAAGGGGGGGACTGGTGGCAGACCATCAGCAGGTTTGGCAGGGGTGAAATTAAATAACAAAAGGTATAAGGGGGGAGTTACAATAGGGGCAGGACAGGTAGAAAACAAAGAGGGTATTAAGGAGGGATGGGGGAGAGGAAGTAAGAACAGGGTCAGGGGAGGGGTGAGTGTCTGAGGTCAAGTGAGCTAGGCAGCTGAAGACCAGCAGAAAAAAGGAAAAGAAAAAAGAAGTTAGAAGGGACTCAGGGGAGCTCGGCTGAACAGGTCTTGAAGTAGCAAGGATGAATAAAACAAGGCAGTTATAGAATGAGGGCAGGCAACAGCATTAAGTCCTAAGGATCGCTAAACAAATGAGATAAAAAAACAGTGCAGTTACAGACTAGCAGTAAACCTTTTCTGAAATTATTTGCAAACAGATTAAAACTTGCATTATTCCTAGACAGTTAAGACATTAAAAAATAAAAACAGCTAGAATAGGCAGCACAGCAGAAGTTCAGTTTTAGTAGCCCTGGAGCAAGCTAAGAAGGCGCTCCAATGGGAAAAGGCTGGGTAGCCGGGCGGACCAATCAGAAGCCACTACCAGAAACGCAGCTCCAATCGGATGGCAGGAGAAAAAAGCACCTGAAATTCAAACCTTAGAGGTAGTTCCTGATTGTAGTGTCTGGGCAGTGGCTCCAGAAGGACGGGCAGGGGATGCTGAGCGTGGTGGGCGGCAGCCGAAGTTGTGGCCATACTGCACTGCTGATGAAGCTGGTGTGCCTGCTCAGGGTGATGGATCCCTGATTGGAGTGTCCAGGTGGTGGCTCCAGGAGGACAGGCAGGGGATGCTAAGTGTTGCGGTCGGTGGCCAAGGTTGTGGCCATACTGTGCCACTGATGAAGCCGATGTGCCCACTAAGGGCAATGACTCCCTAGACCTGGCCTGTAACTTAACCATTTCTGAACCAGATTTGCAAAAACAGATCCTAAACTGCAGCAAACAACTGTGGGCCTCTAAATACACCCAAGTCCCTGTCTGTGCACCATTTTGTAACAAGTCTCCTGGATGCTAGGTACTATGGGTCCCACCCCTCACAGTAAGGAACTGGCTGGGGTTTTTATTTGTATCAGGTCACTGGGGAAACTGTGAGCAATTAATATTTCAACGCAAGAAGGACACTGTTCATGCAGGGGAAGAAGAGTCAAGCACAAACTTAATTTATGACTCTCTACACAAATCATCAGCTGTACTTCCCCCTAGGGGAACACACAGAAATACAGAGACTAAACACATAATGGGCCTTTCTCTAGAGTCTATGAAAAATGGAAATCCTGCTACACCAGTGTTTCTTAGATGATGGTACCATGGCTGCATACGGCTAGCACCACAATTTTCTGTGGCCACAGAGCTCTTTAGAGTCCCAGTTACACAGGTAATAGAATTGGCACTTTCGTAACATTTAGAAAGATACAGGAGATAATGTACATTTCAAGTGAAAATACATCTCTGTGAAAAAATACTTCCCTAAATTACCTCTGAGCAACCCCCCCTCTATCTTCAAATTGTGCCCCCTTGTTCTTGCACACCTCTTTTTTTGAAAGATGCTACAAAGTCCAAGAGGGTAGCATCTTTCAAAAAAAGAGGTGTGCAAGAACAAGGGGGCACAATTTGAAGATGGGGGAAGGGGGCGGCTCAGAGGTAATTTAAGGAAGTATTTTTTCACAGAGAGGGTTGTGGATGCATGGAACGGCCTTCCGGAGGAGGTCGTGGAGTCAAAAACAGTGTTGGAATTCAAGCATGCATGAGACAGTCATAAGGCAATTTTAGGGGGTGGGGGTAGGAAGAAGTAGGCTGCTGGTTAACTAGGATCTGCAGCTTATCCAGTAGGCAGGGAAATGGGCAGACTGGGTGGGCCAAGTGGTCCTTATCTGCCGTCAAATTCTGTGTTTCTATGTTTATCAGAGACTTGATCTATTGCATACTGTGTTAAAAAAAATAGTTCTATCGGGGGGCTTGGGTTAAAAAAATGAGTGAGGCCACCAGTTAGCTCTGATGGTTACATTTTAAGGCCACCAGGACTTGGGGCATGAAAAGCACTGCACTACACATGTATTTACTCTTTTCCCATTCTACATCCTACTTTTTCTCTGTATGGGACACTTCACTCTGGGAGCTACACATGTTGGTTTCTGAACTGGAACACCTTGCAGCAAGTACTAAACCCCTTCACCCATCACATACAGTTCTGCAGAGCTACATTCCCCTTCTAAAGAGGACCCTAGTACTATAGATTTAGAGCTACCCACCCTCTGGTATCAGTTGGAGGACTGATGTTAACCTTCCCTTGGGAGGCCTGAATAAAACGGGGACAGTGGAGCACACCAGGGTGCAACGCAGTTCTGTAGAATTCTACGGCAGAGTTACTGCAGGAAACAAGTTCATTAGAATGACAGTAAATCCCTTTTGTTGTGTAGGAAAATGTGACACTGAGTTCAATCCTGGCAGGCTCAACTATACCTCTCCCCAGGCTCCATCGCATCTTCCCTGAGCTCCAGCTTATAATGGCCAGTATTTCTTGAGCCTCTCTGGGTACAGGCACATACCTGACAGGCCATGCTCAGCATACATGTGTGAACTCTCCTAAAGTTTACAGCATTGACAAATGAAAGGATTTCTTCTGTCTTCTCCTGCAGCTCTGCCTTATGGCTTGGGACACTGCCACCTCCATCATGAAAATAGGCCCTCATGGATCTCAGATGACTCCCTTGAGAGGAGACCCCCTCTTCTCCTCTGCATTCTCCATCACTGTTAGCAAGAACTTGTGGCTTCATGATTCTCACTCTCAGTTCTGTTCAGCACTACATCTTGTCTCTAAAATTATCTCTCTGTCTCACTGTATATTTCTCTAGACAATTCCTCTTTCTCCTTCTCTGTTTTTGGGCTTGCTGCCTCAGGTCAGGAGCACCTCCCCTCCCCCGGGTGGGGTGGAGAAGAAGCTGCTCCCTCTTCCCATGGGGGTGGGATGGTTAAGAAGCTGCTGGTCTTGTAGCTGTTCTCTTTCTAATTTCACCAGATCCTGCACACCTCTGAGCTAAGGACGCAAGCCTAACCACATGCAGGGGCCTCTCCCTCTTACTGGCAGTGGGAGTGACAGACAGCTTTGCAGCATTTGCATAGACACAGGCACATGTGCTAACATGCACAGTGATTCAGCAGTCTAACAAAGCAGAGGGGGTAACTTTAAAGGTTCCAGGACTTACACACTTCTCTTAACTCTGTAGGAACCAGGGCTTAAACTAGATGAGGTTGACAGCCTGGTTACACAACTGTGTTATTTTACTTATTTCAAAGATTTACCAGGAAAGGCATATTGAACTACTATAACTCATTTCCAGATCCATCCTAGGTGGAGGGGTAAGAGAAGAGTACAGTAATAAGTTCCAGCAACTAGGTTACAATAACCAAAAGAGTACAAGCTAAAAATAAATAATAACAAGAATAAACTGAACAATAATGTCCAGAGAGTGGTAAAACTGTAGTGTGAACAAAACCATGTAGTTTCAGCAAAAAGTGCAGGTGGGGGCCAAAACCATACTGAAGCAAAGTACCACTAAGTAGATCAGCTAGTGGAGAAAGCTTGAAGTAAGGGGGCAGCGGGGGTGGGGGGATGACATTATGATGGCAGGAGTAGGGACACAGGGGATGCAGAGTTGGGGGACAGCAAAAAATAAATAAAGCCCAAGACAGGGTGTGGGGCATCTGCAGGACTGAGAAGAGAAATCATGAAGGAGGGATTTAAATGAGTGAAAAGAAGAAGCAGTGCCAATGGAAAGTGAACAGAGCTCTATAGTTTAGCAGAAGGAGAAAGCAATTTGGCCTGTAGAGGATTTTACTGAAGTGAGTGCCAGGGAATGATGGCTAAAGTTGTTAAGGAAGAAAGAGGTAGAAGAGTGAGAAATGAGGAGGGAAGAAAGGTAGAGGTTGAAGTCCAGTTGGAGCCAGGCCATGATGTCAGAGGCAAAGGGGTCAGAGATGTAGAAAATTGTGTCATCTCCGTACACGTGAATAGACCCAGAAAAACAGGCAGAAGGAAAGCTGTTCAGGAAAATGGAGAATAGAATAGCAGGCATAGGACAGACCCTTGGTGTGTGCCAGAGCAGCTGGGGAATGGATGGGATATGGCTTCACCAATACAGACAGCTTGAGATCTGCCCTCCTGCCTTGAGGGCAGCTTGAGACCTGCCCTTCAAATAGGAGAAGAACCACCCGAGAGAGAAGGCAGAGAGCCCCACTGCCTTAAGTTTGTCCAAAAGGATGGGATGGGCAACAGTGTCAAAGGCTTTGATCAGGTCAACAAAAATGGATGAGGTGACAAGACCACAATGCATGCCTGATAGAATGGAGTCAGTGCCACAGGAGGAGGGTAGAGGTGAAGTGGGACTTCCTAAAACCAGGCTGGTAGGGAGTGAAGCAGAAGTAGAAGTCAAGAGGGAAAGGGGAGAGTTGGGAGAGAACCAGATGTTCCTGGAGTTTAGCCAGCATGGGGATGAGGGAGTTACAGTGGCCGTTACCAGGGGAGGAGGGGTCATCCCTTTGGGAAGTCTGATGACTGAACCCAGTTTCCATGTGTCAGGGATCCCACCTTTGTGTGGATTTAGAGCCAGAAGGACTTTGAGGGAGGCAGCAAGGGTGGTGGGGAAAAGGAGAAGAGGGGAGTGAGGGGGGATGCATGTTACTGTGTCATGATACCATATCTGTGTTGTGAAGTATGACACAGATTGGGACAATGTGGCCAGCTTGATCTCCACACCAAAACAAACTCTCAGGCACAACAAACAGAGCACAGCTTGTTTATCTTGAGAGTCTCCTTCTGAGGAAGGCTGCTGTTTGTGATTCTCAGCCTTGCTGTTCAGGTCAAAAATGGTAACCATGGTAGCAGTCAGCTTGTGTGTCCTGAATACAAAGGCAAGGGGTCACTCTTTACAGACCACTTCCTCCAGCAACAGCAGGGATTAGTCGGAGGGCTCTATGCAACTTTACACCACTAAGTCATTTCTTGCTGGGAAGCCCATTGCTGACAGTGACAGGGCTCCGGCTTCACACAGCTCAGTATAAAGAGCCATGTGTAAAATGTAATACCCACAATTCAGTTTGTATTTCATTTGTATTCTGTAATTCTCTCCCCTTTCTTTATTTCTAAAGACATTTGAATCAAAACAGGATTGTTGTCCCTAACACTTGATCTCTTCCTACTGTTTATCTACACAATACGCCTTAGTTTTGTTTGTAACATCATGATCATTTCCATGGCATAAGACTGTGCTGTCACAAGCAGAGGGTCGTATGACTTGAGGGGTAGGGAAGCTGCAGGAGCAGATAAAGTCTAAAGGACAAAAGGCCCCATTTTCAAAAGTGGGTGATTACATGGTACAAAGCACTGTGCAGTGCGGCATTCAGCGTGCTGTCATTTTGGGGGCATCATTCATACCTGCAGCGCACCCCATCCAACAGGTGCTACATGTACAAATATAGAACAGTGGTAGTGATTTGCAAAGTGCAGAGGTGCATCCTGTTAGCAACAGACAACAGAAGCAAAGGGAGCTAGCGCATCACAAATAGGTCAGCGTCTTTGCTCCTGGCTGCTATTTTCAATCACCACTATTCTGATAACCACAAAAGACACGCAAGGTGCTAAGATGCCATTTGAATGATATGATGTGGCTAGTAGTAGTTCTGCACAGTGCCTCTGTTCCATGGAGGTATAGTGCAGACTGGAATTCATTGCTCTCTCCCTCATGCAAATTACTGTAGAATAAAATCCCTGGAGATAGTGGTGCCCCATTCCTGCCCTAAACCCCTGTAGTGTAAATCATTGGTGCAGCTGGTACCCACCTCCCATTCTAGTCACTCCATAAAGTACAATCCCTGGTGCAAGTGGTACTCCCCTGTCACCACAAATTCCATTGAAATACATATATTTCTACATTCCTCTCACTAAAGTCTAGTGACCCCCCCCAGCCATTCCTCATTGGCACAGTACAACATATCTCCAGGTTCCTGTGGTCCCCCCAGCAGCCCCCCATGTCCCCTTCCCCAGTGTCATCCCCCCCACATGGTGGCCAGCACATACCCTCTGCTGACCTCTCTGGTCAGCTTCCATCCACCTCACACAAGTCCTTTACCAATACACCTAGATGTAGTTTGATACAGGACTTTTGGACAGAAAGCTAAGTTTGGCCGCATGCACGGCACCGCTTATGCAGATTTACTTTTCCATCCACAAGTCCTGTATCAATATTCAGATTTGTATATTCCTGTAGGACTAGTGTGGGGTAAATGGGGGCCAGCCAGGGAGGTGACTGAAGGGTAAGTGCTACCACCACCTGGCAGGGAGTGGCATGTGAGGAGAGGGGAACAATGGCTATGAGGTAGCGGGAAATAACATTTCAAAAATGATCCTCACAACCTTGTTGATATTTTCCTCTCCTGATCTATGTTATATTTTCATGTGATCCTGTCACTTTTAAACTAAATCTTTATTTAGGCCAACAGTAATTCTTTATCTCTGGGTATCATGAGTATCTGTATGACCTCAACTTTTAGCCACCAGTGTTCAAGACAGAACATGGGAAACATTCATTTTATGCAGCCTCTCAGTATGTTTAATATGCCAAACTTGAACCAGTTCTAAAACTCTACCTGCATTACTTTCGGACAAGCTCGCTGTAATTACATATGCAGTAAGCTGATCCACACTCTTTATATTCCTGCATTATGTATCTTTGTATTGTCTCATATTTCTCTGCTTTGTGCTGACTCTGTGTAATCTATTTATTTATTTATCTGATTTTCGGAGATACACATTTGAGCAGCAAGTGCTCTTTTCCAAAGGTTCCACGTCAGTTACATTACATTATATTACATTTAGGCATATAGTCTAGTTCAGGGGAGCCTGATCAAACGATAACATTCAAGAGACAAGGACAGTTTCAGTGATGGCTCAGATAGGGCCTAGTCTGGTACATATGCTATCACAGTTAGTAGAAACCCTGACAAGTGATGCATTATAATCAAAATTGATACAGAACCTTTGAAAAAGAGCACTTATGTTCAAAGGTATTTTTCCTAGTAACAATAAACAAAATATAAAATATTAAGCCAGGGGTGGGGGGGCACTGTGGCACCTGAAGGGCAATAGACCCAGCTACTGCAGTCTGACTGTAGATTTGGACACAAAGGTAGGCAGGAAATGGACAAATTGGATGGACTAATGAGTCTTTATCTGCCGTCAATCTCTGATTTTTCTCTTCTTTCTCCAATGTTTTAGAACTGTTTAGTTATTGTGGCAGAGGTGTGGTACTGTGTTCTTTCTTGTAGTTCAAGGTACTTTTGGAACTGCTGATTTCTATTGGTTTAAACGACTACATTTTTTTTTCTATTTTAAAAAAAGCTACATCAACTTGGTTTGTTGTCACCTGTTTGTTGTTGCTAAGTAGCAGATGTTTTTGCATTGTGCTCTGATTCTGTGATAGAATCTGTATTAGTAGAAGGTAGATTATTGTGATTGTAGTTACCTTTTGATGGTAAGGATAAAGAGGTGAGATAGAAGTGTATGTATTTTCAAATATTATAGAGGAACAATGGCAGGATTTTTAGGACAGTAAATTAATAAAAAGGGAACTAGGAGAGCTTCAGTAACAGACAAGTAGTGGAATTGTAGTATAATGTGGGGAGTGGTGCAATGCAGTGGCTGTGGGGCAGCCATATTCAGGCAGATCTTCTGGACACTAAGGTGCTGCCCTATCTGCATGCATCTTTCTGGACTGCAGGATGAGGTAGCCAGACTCAGAGCGGAAGTAAACTGGGTCAGGAGTACCATCACCCCTATCCAGAGACCACTCAGTCCAATGCAGCTGCCTCAAAGGATGCAGAGAACAGGAGTACTTGGATGACAGTGGGCTCAGGGAGGGTTAGACCAGTCAGGCAGAGGCACATCCCAGATCCTATTCCACTCAAGAACTCATATGCCACACTGCCAAACAGGGACAACCAAATAGAGGTACCCAGAGAAATGGAAGGAAAGGATGTGGAGGTTAGCCAAGTGCAAAAGATGGAGATTAGCGCCCAGGAGGTGGATAGGCAGAATAGGGGCAAATTCAGCAGAAGGGCAGACAGCAAGGTGAACTAGGATAAGGGACAACCAAGGAAGGGGCTGGAGTAGAACAGCAAACAGTCTAGGAGGTCAAATCATGGAAAGTCATGTGTGCAAATGCCAGGAGCCTTAGCAACAAGATGGAAGATCTGAGGCTGTCATGGTGCAGTCAGACCTGGACATTGTGGCCATCACTGAAACCTGGTGTAATGATAACCATGACTGGGAGTTGGCCATACCTGGCTACAACATATTCAGAAGAGACAGGGCAGGCAGGAAGGGAGGAGGAGGAGGAGGAGGAGTGGCACTGTATGTGAAAAATGACATAAGGGCCACAGAGATCCAGGAGGAACAAAATGGGGGAGAGATACTGTGGGTTAAGCTGGAAAGGAAAATGGGGCCAGCCATCCGCACAGGTGTGGTCTATAGACCACCAGCCCAGGAGGAAGAAACAGATAGGGAGTTGATGCTAGCCATCCAGAGATGGCAGACAAGAGTGAGGTAGTACTGGTTGGAGACTTCAATATTCCAGACGTGGACTGGAGCATCCCAGCAGCAGCATCAACTAGGAGCAGATTTATCCTGGACTCCCTTCAGGGTGCCTTCCTCAAGCAACTGGTCATGGAATCAACTCGCAGAAGGCAATACTGGACCTTATGCTCACAAACAGAGGGACAGTGTGATGGGGGTAAGAGTGGGGAGCACCTGGGGAACAGTGACCACTCAGTCACTGTGGTTTGGAATCACAGAAAGAGCAGAACCAAACCACACAAAACACGATCCTGGATTTTAGGGGGCAAACTTTGAGAAAATGGGAGATACTTGAAAGAGCATTAAGGGAATGGGGCAGGAATCAGGGGTTGAGGAACAGTGGGAAGTATTTAAAATGGGGATTACAAGAGCAACAGAATTATGTATTAAGCAGGTTAGCAAGAGGAAAGGAAGAGGAAACCATTATGGTTTTCCAAAGAGGTAGCAAAGAAAGTGAAAGCCAAAAAGATTGCATTCAGGCAATACAAAAGACACAGGCAGAAGGGGATAGGGAGAAGTACCAGGAGAAGCAAAGGGAGGCAGGAGGTCAGTAAGGGAAGCCAAAGCTCAGACAGAAGAACACATTGCAAAATCAGTGGGTAGAGGGACAAAACCTTTTACAGGTACATAAGTGAAAAAGAAAGGCAAAGGGAGGGATAGTGAGACTGAAGGGGAGGATGGGGCTGTGGAGGATGACAACAGTAAAGTTGACATATTGAACAGGTATTTCTGCTCAGTCTTTACTGAGGAAGAGGAGGGTAATGGGTCTGAATGGAGTACAAGGGTGAGAATGGTGCAGAAATGGACACAAGTCCCTTTACATGAGAAAGGGTCCTGAAGGAACTGGAAGTAATAAGAGTTGATAAAGCAATGGGGCCAGATGGGTGCACCCAGGGTCCTTAAAGAACTAAGAGAGGTGGTGGCTGAACCTCTTGCTATCCTGTTTAGCCGATCACTAGAAACAGGGAGGTACCCAAAGACTGAGGATAGCAGATGTAGTCCCTTATACAAAAGTGGGAACAAAGAGGCGGGGAACTACAGACCAGTCAGCCTCACCTCGGTAGTGGGGAAGATCATGGAAGCACTACTGAAGGAGAGATTGGTGGAACATCTGGTTGTCAATGGACTACAGGACCCAAGGCAGCATGGTTTCACCAGGGGAAGGTCATGTCAGACCAACCTCATTGAATTTTTTGACTGGGTGACTAGGAGGTGGATCAGGGAGGGGCAGTGGACATGGCCTATCTGGACTTCAGCAAGGCCTTTGACACTGTGCCACATAGAAGACTATTGCACAAACTGGGGAATATGGGTGTGGGCAGGACAGTAGTGCGGTGGGTAGGTAACTGGCTGGGCAGCAGGACACAGAGGGTGGTGGTAAATGGCTGTCACTCCACAGAGGGAAGAGTGACCAGTGGGGTACCACAGGGATCAGTGCTGGGACGGTACTATTCAATATCTTCATCAGTGACATTGCAGGACCTAGAAGGCAGAATTTCACTGTTCGCTGATGACACAAAGCTCTGTAACAGAGTAGACACACCAGAGGGTGTAGACAGAATGAGAAGGACCTGCAGAAACTTGAAGAATGGTCAGGGTTTGGCAGTTGAAATTCAATGCAAGGAAGTGCAAGATAATGCATATGGGGCACAAAACCCTCACAATATATCAGTTGGGGGTGAGGATATAGCATGCACCAAGCAGGAAAGGGATCTTGGAGTTATCATCTCTGATGACCTCAAGGCAGGGAAACAGAGTGACAAGGCAGCAGGTAAAGCAAATAGGATGCTGGGATGCATAGGCAGGGCATCACCAGCAGGAAAAGGAGGTCATAATTCCACTATACAAGACACTAGTGAGGCCACACCTGAGTACACTGTGCAGTTCTGGAGACCTTACCTACGTAAGGACATAGACAGGGTAGAGAAGGTTCAGAGGAGGGCAACAAAGATGGTGCATGGATTGCATCACAAGTCCTATGAGGACAGGTTGAAGGCACTGAACATGTACCTCTGGAGGAGAGGAGGAGAGAGGGATATGATAGAGACATACAAGTATCTTACAGGGAGGAACAGGGTGCAGGAATGCACTATTTTAAGTGAAAAGATGTTCCAGGACTAGAGGTCATGGGATGAAGTTGGATGGAGGACGATTCAGAGAAACGTGAGGAAGAATTTCTTCACAGAACGGGTGGTGGACAAGTGGAACACCCTGCCAGAGGAAGTGGTGGGGGCTGAAACAATCACGGGATTTAAGAATGCATGGGATAGACATAAAGGAATTCTGGAGGTCAGGGGTAAGGGGCAACAGACTTCCTGGAAAACATAAACTGAACTTACAAACTTAAATGGGCAGACTGGGTGGGCCATAGGCCCCTATCTGCCAACACTGTCTATGTATCTATGTATCTATGTATGTCAGATTATACAGTATGTATCTATATTCCTGCCAGTCTATAAGGGTGAAAAATAATTCCAAACCAATGAAATTGCTAATCAGTCCAGCACAAGTATAAGCTGCTCTCCCTGCAACCCAAGTGAATTTAAAAAAAGTGAAGTAAAACTGAATTGCACTGAAGTGCAAACCATTAAAAAAAAAGGGGGGGGTTCTATTGTTTGTTAATATTGCTTGTACTGCCGTATTTTCCTTGAAATTAATACAGCATATTAAATTTTAAAAAAGGGGAGTTTCTCAACATGCTAGGTGTGATATAGAATAGTAACCTACCATAAGAGTAGGTCTTCCAAAGAATCTCCTCAGTTGAGCCATATCAAGAAACTATAGGCCATTGGTGTCAGGAACACCCCAAAACTTTTTGTAGGCTGGGGCCACTCACATTAATGTACCACATATAACATCAGCATCACCAGCATGCCTCAGTTCCCCGCCAGAGACAAGCTCAGAGGATCATCAGACTGGCAGAGACCAAAGCGGCCAGGACCAAATCAGGTACACAGGAGAAGATATGGAAACCTGAGCAAGGATCCTATATGGAGCATCAAGGAAGAACAGTGTGGAGCAGCAGGCAGTACATTCACCCATCACTATCCAAGAGGGTAAGATGGGAGGGAGAGCTGTGACTCAACGGTGGAGATTCTCTTGAAAATCTACTGTTACGGTAGGTAACTATTAACCAGTACTTTGGAGAAAATGGATTGATGGGCAGATATCCATCTGGATTTTTGAAAAAAAAAAAAAAAGCAGCACCATGGCGACCGTGTCAAGGGTCCTGGATGATGTCAACAAAGCTATGGACTCTGGGAAAATTGCCAGAGGCATCTTTGTTGACCTCTCCAAGGCCTTCAACATAGTTGTCCATTATATTTTGCTGGATAGATTGTCCAGTTTGGGCATAAATGAGGTTGCTACTCAGTTTAACTCATTGCCTCCACAGGAGCTCTCTGAAGCTGTGCCACTTGTCTCCTGTATACTGTTAACAGTGAATCCTGGGCCTTCTAAGCAAAATCAAGCCATAGTCAGCATGCCACAAACAAATTCTACTAGCTCAAGAACCGTAAGTGCTGGACACAAAGTGTGAGTGGCAAAGTTGTTCAGCACAAAATTACCTTTCCAATAGTGGTATGCAAGTAATAATAAGTAAATTTGTTTTGTTCTATGCTGGTCGAAACAGCAAAGCAAATTATTTTTTTCACTAAAAAGAGGCAACATAAGCCATACACACCATGGCATAAAAAAATGCGAATAACTCCTAAAGTATTCATGGGCCTGGATATTCAGAGAAGTTGCGCATAGCACAACTGAGTTGCACCAGTACAAGTATGGAGATGCGCCGAGGAGTGATATTCAGCGGGAGCTGAGGAGCAGCACAAAATGGATTGCACCAATGTGCAACTATAATATATGTTGCGCAAGTGCAGGGGGCAGTCCTATGAATATGCAGCGTAATGGTATATTTAACTGAGAAACCATGTTGCAAGTGTGGAGCAACTCAAAGATGCACCAACCAGACTTGTTCCTATAAAAACAGGGCACAAACACATAGACAGCAGCTGCACCAAGATTGAGAGAGAGAGAGAGAGAGAGAGAGTGAGAGTGAGACATAGTGAGAGAGACAGACAGACAGACACAAGAACAGACACAGAGGGAGGGAGAGAGAGAGACAGAGAGGTGGTATAGGAGAGGGAGAGGGGAAGAGAGACAGAGAGAGAGAGAGAGAGAGAGACAGAGAGACACACACACAGAAAAACAGTGTACCAATGTGGCACACAGACAGCAGCGAACCACCCAGGGGGGCACTGGACAGAAGGAGTGATGGAAAGTGCACCGTTCCTGATGGAGGCAGTAATAAGGGATGTGAGGAGGCAGGAGGAACAGTTATGTGGTAGACGAAGGGCCCATCAGTGGTATGCCCAACACAGGTGGTACCGTGCCCACATCACCCTTGAGAACTATAGTGACACTGAGATCATGGGCCAGTACCACCTGAATAGGGCCATTCTGAGGCAGTTCTGTGAGCTGTGCAATGAGGAGATGCAGACACCCACCAGACAGAGCCACGCCATGTCCCTGGAGATGAAGGTGACCGCCGTTATGTGCCTGCTCGCTACAGGCATCTTCCAACGACTAACAGGGGACACCACAGGCATCACCCAGTCGGCCACATTCCCACCTCCTTACACAGTTCCTCAACGCACTGCTGCTACATGCTTTGAATTCATACATTTCCCCAGCACACAGGCAGAGTGTACAGCAAACATGCAGGACTTCCACAGGGTGGCATGCATGCCCAACGTGATTGGAGCCATTGACTGCACCCATGTGGGCATCTGCATGCCACCTGGCCCCGAGAGAATGGCGTACATCAACAGGAAGTGGAGCCCAAGCATCAACTGCCAGGTGGCGTGCAGTATCATGGGGCACATCATCAATGTCTGTGCCACACACCCTGGGAGTGACATGACACATTCATCTGGCACAGCTCAGCGCTGTGCCACAGGTTTGAGAGTGGGGACATCACCACAGGCCATCTAGTGGGTGAGTATGGCATGGGCAAGGGGCGAATGGCATAGCAGACCTGGAGATGGGGGTGGGCAGGGAGTGCATGGTGGCCTGGGTACCAGGGATAGGCAAGGGGAACAGTACAGAGTAGCATATGGCTAACCATGTCATTCTCCACACAGGTGACAGTGCATACCCACTGAGGCCCTGGCTGCTCACCCCCTACCAGTGACTGTCATCCCCAGCAGAGGAACGGTACAACGAGGCACACGCTAGCACACGCAACATCATTGAGCATGTCCATGGCATGCTGAAAGCATGATTCCATTGCCTAGACAGGTCAGGCAGTGCCCTACAGTACAGCCCCTCGAAAGTCTGTGGCCTATTCTTGGCCTGCTGCATGCTGCACAACATAGCCATTGACTGTGGGATAGCTGTCGAGGCAGATGAGGGCAACAGTAGTCGGGATGATGGAAACAATGGGCCAGAGGGTGGTGGACAGCCACCCCCAGGGTGGAAGGACCCCCTACTCCAGCTGCAGGCACGATGCCACCGCGACACTGTTGCACAGGAACACTTTGGAGAACGCAAGTAGGTGGTGCGGTACACATGCAAGGGCCACACAGACAAGTACAGCACACATGCTGGGACATGCATGGCGAGTGGCATGCACACACAGAGGCACAATTCAGGGGTAGGGGAGGCAGTGGCACACAACCACACACAGCAACACACACACACACACACACATATACACACACACATATGCACCCACCCACACAGGTGGTGGAACGTGGCATGGATCAGATGCATGGCACTGGTGCATAGGTGCAACTGGTGTTAGACTGCCCTCATCATGCCCATGCCACATGGTCCAGCAGCCGGGCATGCACACACACAGGCAGCATGTGGCATGACACACATGCGTGCCACCACAGGTATGGGCACACACACACTGCCCATGTGTGCACAAGGCATCAGCAGTAGACTGCGGTCAGGGTAACACACAGCTCAGGGCAGCCACGTGGTATCATGGCTGCCACGACCATGGGGGCAGCTACGCCAGGGCCGATCAGCACTGCAGGCTGCACATCAGCCATGGGGGTGTGTCCGACAGCCCTCCAGGAGTGGAAGTGCAGGACTGTGACTGTGTCCTCACAGGGGGTCTAGGCGGCAAAACAGCCCAGCCCCAGGTGTGCCTGGGATGCCTACATCCAAGCTCAGCATCCACTGTGTTGAGGTCGCCCGACACCGGGTCCGTGGGGTGGACAGCACACTGCGGGGGGTCTCTTGTGCACGGACATGCCCTGTGGCAGTCAGCAATGCAACGCCATCTGTAATTGCACTGGTAATGCAATCCAAGGCCGCAGCCGTGGCCTCCTGCATGTGTTGCATATCCTTCAGAATCTGTGCAGTGCCCCTGTCCTGCTGCTTGGCTAACTGGTGCACCTCCACCTGCAGTGCACGCACCTCAGTGGTGAGCATCACCTGTTGCTGAATGGATGCCCACAGCAGCCGGGTGTGCCCAGCCAGACAATCCGCATCCTGGGGCTCCCGGGCAGGCCGCCGATCAACAGTGGGTGACCTGCCACGCTGTACAGCCCCCCTCTCTGGTGGACGCTGCACAGTGGGGTCTGCAGGGGGAATGGGTACAGCAGGCACACCGGCAGCAGACCCTGCGTCCGGCTGTCTGGAGGCACCTGCAGCCTGCTGCTGTCACCTGTCCAGCAGCTAAATTCCGCCCTGCACCTGCACGACTGCACCACCACCAATGCAGGGCACAGCAGTGGCAATGCACACCACTGCACCTGCAGTGCTGGCAAGCGATGGTGCCACCGCTGACATGGCGCTGGGCCCTGACACTGCATGTGATGCTGACAGGGGTGACTCACCCACAACATCACCCATGCTGTCCAGGATCAGTGTGATGTCGTCATCAGAGCCAGACCCCGCCCTGATGTCTGTCTCTGTGCACAGGACACCAAGGCCAGCATCCTGCAGGAACACATCCAGGGCCTCATCTGACCTTAGACCAAGGACACCCACAGGCACTGTGGTGCTCATCCATGGCCTGTCAGACCCCTGGATGCTGGTGGACATTGACGGTTCATCCTCTGGGCCATGCCGCATCCACAGGTGCCGCGACTGGTGCCGGTGCCCCATCCTCTGCACAGAGGCATGCTGGTGCTGCAAGAGAAGGATGGGGTGTCAGTGGTGCATTGCCCACATGTGCCCCCCGTACACTGCTGCTGCATGTGTCCAGCAGTGTGCCATGCGCATGCATGCGCACACGTGCACGTGACATGCAGGACAGAAGCGTGCACAACAGCATGCCCATGTACGCACCCTCCGGGCCACCACCTGTACATGGCTAACATACATACCGTGTAGTGATGGGCTGCCACCTGACTGGAAGCCCCTTCAAGGCACACCCCCTCCACTGAGGTGCGGCAGATGGTGGCTGCCACCAACACCTTTGTTGGCATCAGTGGGGGTGCATCTGCTGGCCCTCCTCCGGTGGCACTGCGGGATGCTTTGATGGCTGCCACCTTCTCTTTAATGCACCAACTGTCTGTCCCGACCTTCTTGTGGCACTCCTGCACTGACCACTGGGGGCTGCCATGCTGGTTGACATAGGTCACCACCTCCTCCCATCCATGGGCCCTGTCCTGTGGTGTGCCCATGGCAAAGCTCAACAGGGCCCCCCTGTCAAGCTAGGTCTTGAATAGGGCATCCGACTCTCCCTTAGTGAAGTTGGGCCTGCACTTCCATGCACACTCACGCTCCTTGCCCTCCTCCTGTCCCGACATGTTGCCTCCTGTGAACATGGACAGCACAGTGTGTCAGCGGCAACATCTCCCTGGTCCGTCCCACCTTGCAGTGCTGTCTGCTCCCAGTCCGCTGCTGCGGCATCCCCCACTTACCTGTCAAGGTTGCAATACCAGTCCATGGTCTGTGCGGTTCTGTACTGCTTATGAGGTGCAATGCATGCAAATGAGGATGTGCACAATGGTAATGATTCATTTGCATGTGTCATCTGAATATCGCAGACATGCACCAAGTGCAGTGGTGTTGCACCAGAGCAGGCCAGGCTCAATACCCACGCATGCATGGTGCACTAGCCTGCAGTGCACATGTGTGCTATGCTTTCATGATTCCAATTGTGCACCACGCACGGACTCTGCAATGCATTGGCACTGCGCATGTAGTGCATAGGTGACTATGCACATGATCGTGCATGCTGTCACGTGCTGTATCATGCACTTGCATAACAAGCGCACTGGTCAGTGACCTCTGACTCCTGATATGCCTACATGACCCCGTGACCTCGCTGAGCCATGCACAGTGCGCATGCCCATCAATGCGCGATGGTCAAGCACTGCACATTCTCCAGCGCATCGTGCATCCTGCACCTATGGCAGCCATGTGTGCCTGTCCCCGCCATTTTCACTGCCGCACCATGTGGAAACCATGGCACAGGGTAGGGGATGCTGTTCCAGTAACTAGAATGATTTGGAGGTGATCAACCTCGTGGCCTGTGTGCAGCCCTACAATGACCTGCTGTTCAACCAGGTGTCCCTGCAGCAGGCCAGAGGCAGGGTGTGGCACACCATAGCCATCCACCTAGAGAGGAGGACAGGGGTTCACCTGATGGCAGAGCAAAGGAAGGACCCAGAATGGGTCCAGAGGCTCCAGACATGCATCAGGCATGGTGCAGTGCCACAGTCAGTTAGGTGTACACATGCTGCATGTCTGCCCTGGCACTGTACTGTGGTGGTGGCATTGCTGCCTGGCATGCCGTGCAGTGAGGTGCACTGTTGGCATGCACATCACTGACTGTCATGGCCAGTTGCTGCTTGCATTGTGATTCAGCCGTGCTGGCATGTGGGACATGGCAGGCAGGGGCACGCCCTGTGCACAGAGGGCTGTGTGGTGGGGGGGCTGCTGGTGTGGTCGGGTACTGATGTGGACCTGTCTTCTTTCCATTCCCAGGGCTGGAGGACCACAGGCATGCCAGGGCAGAGGCCAAGCGCAACCGGGCGATGCACCCTGATGGGGGCCGACCCGCGCAAGCTGCACTGCAGGGGGCATGTAAGCACTGTCATGGTCATTCTCACTGTACATGTGGGGTGGCAGTGGGGAGTGGATGCAGGCATGGCCACCTATGCCATGTGCCGTGACAGCTGTGTGTCTCACACTGTGCATCGTGCATGCCACTGTGGCACGTCCAATGGACCCGTGTGCCAGCTGTTGGTGGGGTGGGCATGTGTCCAGCTGCTACCATTGTTGCTGCGGTTCTGCCCATGCAGTGTACCATGTGACTGTCACTGTGCAGTTGTATGGCTGTTGTGCAGCAGAGACCACCTTTCTGCAATGCCATGGAGTGTTGTGTTGCTGGCTAGCATTGGGCCACCCACCTGCGGGTGTCCTTTCCGGGCCCTTCAGGGGTGTGTGATCCTGCTGACCATTGTGCACTGTGGCTGGGCATGGTTCCTTGGGCCATTGCACTGATCACATGTCCTGTCCCTTGCCATAGGTGTCAGGTATCCAGCGCAGAGACCGCCTCGACAGATGCTGTCATGGATGATGCAGCAGATGTTCCTGTTCATGTTCAGTATTCTGGAGGTGGTGGTCGCCATCTGGTGGATGGTGGTGGCAAACAGAAGAGAGAGGAGGCTTGCTGGGGTGGCCGGATGGGGCCGCCATTGATATTGCAGTGCATGGCCCCTGTTTTCCCTGTTGCACCTTCCCCTACAGTCCCCCCTCCCACTGTACAGTCCCTGTTCCCTGTCCTCTTCCCTTGCTGTACCTACCCTTTCCCTGCCCCTGTTCTCTGTTGTTCACACTTACCATTTTGTAAAACTTTTCTCACATACCTGTCTGTATCCTTGTCTGCTTTGCAGGTGGCATGTGGAGCCATGCTGCAGTGGCCCAATGTCTGTCTGTGGTGTGTGCATGGGAAGGGGTGCATGTTGTGCTTCCATGGTTACCTGCTGTGTCCTGTGGTGTGTCCTGCTGTGATGGTGTCCATCCCCTGGTTTGGTGGCTGTGCTTTGGGGCATCCATGAGGTGGTAGTCCAGGGTGTGTGGCAGATGTGTGCATGGTGGTGGCACACGGCCATGATCATTGTTCCGGTCTTGTCCACATACTGTGTTGGGGGTCCTCTGCTTGGTGTTGGGCACCTGGCCTGTGTGTTCTGCCATGCTGCCTGTGTCCTGGACCATTCAGTGCCCGGTGTGTGGGCTCCCTGTGTGCCTGTGTGGCATGTGTGTGCTTGGATTCATAATCCCAGGTGTGGCATACCATGGTCATGTGGCGGGAGGCATGACCAGCAGCCTGCCTGCAGGGGGCACCCTTGGTAGCCTTCCATTGGCTGTTGGCCCTTCCTGTCCCCTACTGTTCATGCCACTGTTGTGTTCTGTGATCCAGTAGCTGGGTGCCTATGTGTGCCCTGCTGGTGGGGAGGCTCCTGCGGCTACTGTCACTATGCTTCCATGGCTCTGTCCCTGGGTCTGTTCTCTGTGCCCTGTCCCCCTCTGTTGCTGTGCCACGGTTGCACCAGTGCATCTCTGTTTGTGCCATGGCACACCTCTGTTTGCACCATGGTGCAACTCTGCCATATTCAGCCATATTGCACTGGCACTGTTCGGCCTGCACAACCTCTGAATATGGCACCCTTTGTCCATGGCACATCAGATTTGTGTTGTGCTGGACTTGTGCCGCACTTTGGCGCATTTCTGAATATCTGGCCCATGACATACACAAAATATCAGTGGCAGAGTTGTTCAGCACAAAATTACCTTTCCAACGGTGCCATGCAATCAAATATATATTATATTCTATTATATTATATATTTAAATATATAAGTGATGTCTCCAAATGTTGTAAGGGCACACAGGAAGTCAGTAGCCGACTTCTGTAGTCATCCTCACGACACACCAGTGTATTTTACTGTCAACTACAGGTGTTTGCTAAGAGACAATGAGGTAAATCATATTTAACCATTTGTAGGCAAATAACAGTTCTTAATGGGCAAGAATCCAGGTCCTTTGATGTCGAGAAAGGAGTCCCTCAAGGCTCGGTTCTAGATCCATTGTTATGTTTGATTTACCTCAAACACTAAATCCATATTATCAGGGGGGCAGAGTGGCAAGATGGCCTTGCTGCCGCTCCGCTCCTCACCATGCCAGGAGAGTGTTCCCTGTTTAAAGTTTTTTAGCCATCTCAGCATCTTTTTCTGCTAATTCGTAAATGAAGCAAAACTTATTACGGCATTGGCCTTACGAGGGTGAACTCGGTGACGGCTTAACATTTGTAAGTAATGTCGAGTAGAGTTCTTGATAGCATTGCTTGATGGAGTATTGTTGGCTAGATTCATGCTTCTGCCAGAAGCCGAGACATAAACTTTATGCCTTATACTTCAATTTTATAGTGGATAAAAGTTTAAATCCTATCCAATGCCTTTTAATGCTTATTGATACTACTAGTTACTTAGTGGATGCCCTGATATTTGGGCAGACCAGATTTTGCAACGGGAGGCAATTTGGCAAAGAAATTTAAGTAGAAATTTAAAGATGCTGGAATGTTTATGAAGTAAAAAAGAGAACTTGTCTGGTTTAACGTCGATGTAAAACTTTAACTATGAACTCATGAATGAGACTTAAATTATTTTGACCCACACTAATAGGTGTTTTAACGGCATACCAAAGCTCATAATCTTAAAGTAAGAGCCGGTACATTTTTAGTTGACTGTAAAATTGCTTGTTGCTCATTTGAACCTGCCATTGGAGCAAGACTTGAACTCTGAGAAGAACAGGAGACTGTGGAGGAAGGCTTTTAGGAGCAGACTCCTGGTTGTTGAGGAGGCTGGGGAATAGCAGTAGCACATGGTGTGCTGAAATGCTTGATGTTAATATGAAAAGGTATGCTGCCCTTAGGGTTTGGGCGGGTCCAGCCTTATACTTGATGCCTTAAGCATATTACACTCAGAGGAGTGTTCCTCTTTTCTTTTCCTTTTTAGGTCCATAACTAAATTATGCTGAGAAGAGGAGAACTTGGAAGCTCCTGAGAGGTTGTCTTTGACAGAGACTATAAATTTACACATTTTGTTGTAAACTATTGTATATGTGCACCATGATGTAGTTTAAAGGACTTGTGATTTTTAGCTGATGAGACTCCTGGACAAGAAAGGAGCCCCAGAATGCATGTTAATTTAGGGTTCCTTCTTTTTCTGACTATTATAGACACTGATACAATGACATGTAACTTTTGGAAAAGAGTGACCTTATTAGAGGTACATCAAGTTTGTTTCTTATGTGCCTAGTGAGTATGATGCCAGTGACATTTATGTTTTAGGGTTGTGTTTGAATGTGCTGGCAATTTTTATTGTTTGCCCATTACCATGGTGGCTGTCAACTGTCTGGCCAGTAAAGCAAATGTTGGAACTGGGACTCCCATCTAAGGAGCAGAACTGATGAGTATAATCCCTTTTAGGATATAAAAATTGGTGTTATATGATCAGGGCCTGCTTTAATATGTCGCATGTATGGAGCTATTAACAGAAGATGTAAGACTTAGCAAAGTGATTCTCTGCCTGGATAAATGAGGATTAAGTTTATTTGAAAGTGCTATAGGTTTTTGAACACTCTTAGGTTAAAAAGGCATCAGTTTAATATAAGTCAGCCTTTGGACAATTAATGCATGCACTGCCACTCGAAGGGCAAAGAGTCATGCATTATCTTGCATATCATTTTCTCTTGGACTCCAAGGCAAAGGAGCCATTTAAAATATTATTTTATCTTTTCAAGTTTTATTTTTTGATTATATGGATTTTAGGATACATACACAAAAAGTTCCAATGAAATGGGGAACAGCTTGAATTGGTAAATGGGCTATTACGTTATTAAGTAGGCTATTATGCTTTTTAAAATTAAGTTGGGATTGTGGCTAATGAAAAGTTAAAACAGTTGTTTCATTGTTTACAGTGCTAGAGTGCTTTTACAAGTATTTGTTACTTAAAAGTTTATCTGTCCTACTATTTAAAAAATGTTAAGTAGCTCATAAATTGCCATTAGCTGTTATTAATCAATTAACTGCTTTATTAAGCTCTTAGTCATCTGAAGAGCTGCTATTTATGATTTGAATATTTATGCATTCATTGGAAGGGTGCCATTTCTACTGTGGTGGGCATCCCGAAATCTTTGAAGTTTAGAGGAGGTTAAGGCTTATCACTGTGTCTGCCATTGCACTTGTAAGGCATGTATGGGAGTTAGAACCCATTATAGGTTGTGCCTCATGGGATGGGACAGGACCGGCTATTACCCTGCATTTTGTCATTAAGCAAGTCTCTGTGGGGTTTCTAATTCCCAAATCAGTGGTCATAAAGTTATGACACATAGTGGTAAAAGAACTAAAGTTTGATTACTAAGGGGCAATTAGCGGGGCATAAGGTCGGTGGAGTCCTATTGGGACATGGGAAATCAAATGATGAATTTTCTCCAGAAATGCCTGAAATGAGTGTTTTGGTAGTGATTAATGTATTCAATGGTTCCTCCCTTAGGTCGCTGGAGATACCCCATTTGTTGCTTGTAATTATGTGATTAATTATTAACTGGCATGGCAATTATGTGAGCTATTCAAATTAATACGAGGCTCTGGTTAATAAGGAAACTTATTTAAGCTTACAGTTCTGGTTTATGGATCTGATTGGAACTTTATATGTATACAGTACATTTTTATTATGTTATATATGTTGTTTTAATATGTCTGTAGGTTTCATAATGATTTTGTGTCGCACGAATAAAATTTGAAACATACATACTTGATTTACCTCAAGGTTTGGGCGACAGTGTCGGTAATGCAAATTACTATTTGTTCGCAGACTTCAATGTTGTCTATATGGCTGGTAATTCTGTGGACACTATTCAGATAAAACTACAAGGGAGATTTACTAAACTACAGACTTTCTTTAAAGAATCCAAATTAAAGAGCTAGTGTGCTGCCTAAAATTAATATTAGTTTTTAAAAGCAGTCAGCTATTGCCTTTTATATCTGAGGTGCTTTTTCTAGTTCCTTTGGGTAATTAGAAGATTTTTCTACCTGATGTTAGTAGGTGTGATCTGTGGAACAGCACTCTGCCTTGTAGCTGACAAATCTTAGTTCTGTTCCCTACACTACATCATTAGCTTTGTGACCTCACTGACTGTGACATCACAGCTTCTCAGTAAGAGACACTTAGTAGCTGCCAGGTCAGTCACCTGTGATGTCACAGTCAGTGAGCTCACAGTGCTGGTGATGTAGTGGGGGCATAGAATTAGATATGTCAGTTGCCAGGCAGAGTGCTATGCCACACATTCAGCATAATGCTATCACATAGAAAACTTTCCAATAAGCAAGCAGAACAAGAAAAATACTTCAGAAATGAAATGTTACAGCTGACTACTTCTTAATATATGTAATATTTTCCTGTCTGGTATTTTTGGTTCTACTAGTTCTTTAAGTTTAAATACCCCTAAAACTAAGTAAATGTTGTTTGGACAGCTGTCCAAATGTGTTGCATAATTTAGGGCAAGGTTAAAGCTGGAATGTACTGCATATATAGCATAAGGGCTTCTATTGTGTATACCTCCTATACTATATATTTTTTCTTTGTTGTTCTACATTTTATATCTCCTGTCTATGTAATTGCGAACTGTATGTGTATGTGCCTCAGGACCTCCTTGTGAATGAGCTTGCTCAACGGAGTCTCTTCTGCAATAAACTTGAACTTGAAACTTGAACTTGAACAGCTGAGCAAACTTAAAAATTTCCCACAAATTGTAATACAAACAGAAACTGGGTCAAGGTTGGAGATTGTTGAAACATATCAATATATTGGCTATTGGCTTGATAGATGGGGAAACAAACACTTGGATAAATTAGCAGGCAAAATCAGAATGAGGGTGGGACTTCTCTACAGAAGCAGGGGCAGCTTAGAGTATGAGACAATTCAGAAAATTGTTCAAGTCCAGATTTTTCCATTGTTCGATTTTGGTGATTTCTTACATGAATACACCACAACTGATAGACTCCATAAACTGGATGTCTTATACTACTGACTGGTCAGTTAGATCTTGAATTGTCTACTGGAGACCCATCATTGTCACTGCCAGCCTGTTTCCATAGATAAGACCAAAAATTTCCATTAGTTTCAAGGTTGAAGAAAATTGTATATTTCTAATCTTTCAGTCTGCTCCTGTTATTAGTTTGAACTTTTTGTGTGTGTTTATAAGAAGCATATATATTATGGTGTATCACAGAGTAGTGTGTATGAATATTTTGCAAAGATATTACTTTATATAGATGTATAACTTTTTATGCTATATATTTGTAGAATTTCTATTGTTCTTTGAACTGGGATCCCATTGCAAATGAGCAGTGCTCATTGGGTTTTAACCAAGAAATAAAAATGAAATGAAATGAAACTATTTTCTTTTTTAAGGATATCGCCCTCCATTGAGCCACATCATGGAATGATTCCCAAGCAGTACCAAGGTACAGAGTGAGGATGGCAGGACCTAATGATTCTGAGTAAGGAGGCCTTTCAGAACACTGAGACCAAAATCAACATAGTTATGAGAGATGATGTCCAGGCTGTAGTGTTTAGTGAAGGTATGAATAGTACTCCAAGTGACAGCAGCACAGATACCAGCAGTGGACACATTCTGAAAACAAGCCACTGAGGTAGCCACCCCTTGGATGGAATGAGCAAGAACAGGACCAGGAAGCTGCTTACTGCACTTCTTGTAACAAAATGCAATACAACTGGCTAGCCATCTGGACAGGCCCCATTAAGAAAGTGGTGAGCCCATTATCCTAGGGGCAAAAGCAATAAACAGTTGAAAGGATGTTCCATAATGCTTGGTACAGACCAGATACCAATGTAGTATCTTCTGGATGTTTAGCATGTGTAAACAATGCTCCCCATCTGTGAGAGAGGAAAAGTAAACAGAAAGGTTTATGGTGTGATTCAGTGTTGTTTCAGACACAACCTTCAGAAGAAAATGAGGACTACTACATAAGGTTATCCTATCCTTGTGAAAAATAATAAACAAAGGATTTTTAAATACAGCCTGTGACTCAGAGATGCATCTTGTAGATGTCATAGCCGTTAGAAACAGTATCTTCAAAATAGGAAGAGTATTTTGCACGTAGTTGAATGGCCAAAATGAGGCACAGTGAGGGTTTCTAAGACCAAACTGAAATCTCACACTGGAACTGGATCTTGGCTCAGGGGGTGCAAAAGTAGGATGCCCTTTAGGAATCTACGGGAAACCTCTAACTGGGCCACTGTTTTACCCTCTGATAGGGCATGAAAAGCCAACAAAGCAGCCACGTGGACCTTTATTGAGGAGTTTATTGAGGAATACCCTAGTCCTGAGTTCTGAAGGGACAGGAGATACAGTAAAATGTTTCCATTGTTGTGAATAAGAATGTTGGGTAGATGGCTTTCTAGCTGCCAAGAGAACCTCAGCCACTGCTGGGGAAATGCTGAAGCAGAACAGCTCTACATCCTCAGGAACCATGCAATGGGTGCGCCAGAACACTCTGCTCCTGTGTCAGAAGCCCAAGGCATGGGGGAGTGGGACAGGAGGTTCCACTGCCAGTTACTGGAGAAGAGCAAACCAAATGTGTCTGGGTGAGAGAGGAACCACCAGAATCAGGGTGGCATGCTCCACCCATAACTTCACCAGAACCCTCTGTATTAAAGGGAATGGAGGAAAAGCATACAGAAATCTCACTTTCCAAGAGAGGGACAGTGCATCACGGCAAAAAAATTCCAGGCTCTGGAACAAGTGAACAGAAACTCGGCAGGTTTGCATTGTAAGGGGACACAGACAGGTCTATATCCAGATGACCCCAGTTTTCGAAGATGCCATCCATGATGGAGTCCAAGAGTTCCCATTCATGACAGAGCACACTGGATTGACTGAGGTGATACACTAGTGCCCTCAGTGTCCCAAAGAGGAAAATCGCCAAAAGAAATAAGTCTTGTTCCACCACCCAGTACCAGCTTTCAGTTCTTCTCTGCAAAGAATGAATGAACTTCACCCTGTTGACTGATGTAGTACATCATGGACATATTGTTTGTATGGATCAGCAGCTAATTTCCCTGAATGAGGTCTGCAAAAGCCTGTAAGCCACACAGAACAGCCCTCATCTCCAGAGTGTTACTGTGAATCACTGTATCCAGAGGGCACCTTTGGCCCCGGGTTCTGAAAGGGCCTAAAGAAGCCTTCAGCCCATCCCTGAGGCATCTGTTGTCATAATCAGCAGTGGGAATGTCTTCAGGAACAGTACGTCATTCTCTGGGTTGGAACATTCCAGTCACTAGAGGAGTGAATGGCAGAGAGTAGGAGGAGTGACTGATATGAGGCACTCCAACTCGTCTGAGTGCTGAGCCCTACTGCACTCTAAAAAGCCATTCTGGAATCCTCATATGGAAGTGGGCCAGCGGAACTGTTAGGATGGCAGCCACCATCAGACTGATCAGTCTTATGAGACAATGTGCTGACATATAATTGCTGGTGGTAACCAGTTATGCCTGTGTCAGTAGTGCTGTGGCAGGGTCAGAGAGCTGAAATGCCCAGCCAAGATACATGTCCAGGTTGGATCCTATGTATTGGAGCCATTGACAGGGTGTAAGAATCAACTTTGGCTCATTGACCAATATCCCTAGTTGATCAAACAGTTGCCAGGGCTGAACCATATATACAACAGTCTCCTGAAACATATATTGATGTAAAGGAAGACATACAGTCCCTCTCTGCACAGGGCTGCTGCCACTGCCACAAACACTTTGGTAAAGATATGTGGTGCAGAGCATAAGCCAAAGGCAAACCACGAAGTTGGTAGTGAGAGCCCTGAAGCAAGAATCACAGATAACTTCTTGAGTTTTCCTGATCTTGACATAAAGGTAAGCATCCTTCATGTCCAGTGCAACCATCTAGTTCCCTTTTAACATTAGGTGTAACAGGGACTGTAGGGACACCATTCTGAACTTCTTGTATTCTATGTACAAGTTCAATCCGTTAAGATCTATACTAGTACAGGCCTTAAATTCCCAGTCTACTTTGGGACAAGAACATACTGGCTATAAAATCCTTGATTTATTTTTGCAGCAGGGACTAATTCCACAGCTCCTTTTGCAGAGGAGCGATTGAAACCCTCTCCAGCAGAAGACAAGATGTTCTGGAGAATATCTGTTTGGAAGTGGAGGAGGAACTGGAGGAACAGTAGGGAGATCTAGGCCATATCCATGCTGAACCACCTCCAGAACCCAAACATCTGTAGTGATCACCCTCCATTTAGATAGAAAGAAGGAGATATAGCCTCCCGTCAAAACTTCTTGAGGCAGTGAAGCTGGAGGTAAGGGAGAGGAGTCAGAAGGTGCCCAGAGTGGTCAGGGTTGGGTGCTGGTAATCATCTGACCTTTTGTAAGCCTGGCATGGGCGGGGAGGCAAGTCAGTGTTGGAAGGTAGAGGACTGAGATCTCAGAGATACACAGCTGGGGTCTCTTGAGTAACCTCAGTCAGGATTGGCATAGGGCCTACAAAATGAACCACGACCCCCTTTCTCTGGGCTTCAGGTTCAAAGTGTGCAGGGACCTGAGAGTCATTCTGGACATTTGCCGATCCCTCAGAGTATTTTCAATGTCACTGCCAAATAGTTGCTTTCTCCTGAAAGGCGCATTCATTACAGATTGTTGTACATAAAAGAAAAAAACAGTCACCCAAAGCCAGGAGTGGTGATAAATGCAGATACCAGAGGCAGTAGCAGTAGCAGCCATATCAGAGGCCTCATAGACTGATCTGAGTAGGCACTTACCTATGGAACCTGGGCATTGTGTTTGATGACTGTTTAACACTTAAATCTCAGGTGTTGGCAGTTGTCAAAGCCTCTTTTTACTATCTGAGGAATATCGCTGGGGTGAAGCACCTGGTTCCTTCCGACGATCTTCCAACTTTGGTCCACACCTTCATTACCTCCCGCCTTGACTACTGCAATGCCCTTTACCTTGGGTTACCGGTGGTTGATATCTGCCACTTGCAGCTAGTGCAGAATGCGGCAGCCAGGCTATTGACTGGTTCCTCTAGGACCAGTCATATAACGCCTGTGCTCCATGGACTGCACTGACTGCCAATATGCTGGCAGATCACCCTCAAGGTCAGTTTGCTGACCTATAAGGCCCTACATGATCAGGGACCTGGTTACCTGAAAGATATCCTTCATCCCTACTGTCCCTCCTGCTCTCTCTGATCCACTGATGAGGGATTGCTAGAGAGATTCCCAGGGTTCATTTAAAGACATCTGGGGCCAGATCTTTTAGTTTTATGGCCCCAACCCTGTGGAATTCTCTACCTCGTCAGGTGCGAGATTGCCCGACCATCCAAAACTTTAAGGGAACATTAAAAACATTTATTTTTAGCCTTGCATATAATGATTTTTTAATGCTGCTGCTGTGGATTTAATCTTATTTATGGTTTTAAATTATTTATTGCTTTATTTTATTATGTATGTACAGACGCCTTGGTTTTGGAAAGGTGCCTTTTATAAATAAAGTTTGAATTGAATTGAATTGACGATACAGGAAGGAAGTTGCTCTAGAACAAGGGGACACTCTATGATCCTGGAGAGGGGTAGATTCAGGAGAGATTTGAGGAACTACTTCACAGAAAGAGTGGTGGATTCCTGGAACAGCCTTCCAGCAGAGGTAGTGGGGGCAAAAACAGTGGAGGGGGTCTAAAATTGCCTGGGGCAGGCACAATGGCATCATAGGGGTAAGGAAAGAGGTGGGCAGTGACAGTGCCATAGATCAAGTTAAGTCTGCAGAAAAAAAATAAAACAAAAATGGGCAGACTAGGTGGGTCAAGTTGCCCTTTTCTGCCATCAGATTCTATGTTTCTATGTTACCTGCTTCTTGGCCATTAGCAATTGTTTGCTGAGCCAATATTTTGTATTGATCGTCAGCCAATTTTTTAGCCAGAGTGGCCATTGTCTTCCAAAGGCAATTCAGTTTGGTTCAAAGTTTATTGTTTGACAATGTTTGTCATTACAAATAGAGTCACATAATACAAAATTACAAAAATAGACTTGTCAGTACTTAAAAATACTGCATTTCAAGTTCTAGGGCAATCATTAGTCATTATCATCATTCACTTTAAGTAAATACTGTTCACTTTAATATTACCATATATTAAAATCTTCTTAACTTTTCATATGTATTTTTTTTCTCGATAACATTCATAAATAAGATTACAGATTGCAAAACTTCTTTCAACTGTGATTTCAACAAGTTTGTAACCATATCTTTAGGTTCTGATTCCGTTGTTTCTAAATATTTTCCTAATAATTTTTTCTATCCATCTCATATAAAGGACATAAAATCAGCAACTGTACCAGTCATCCAGTCCCTTATTGCACTTCATTTACTTCTGTCAAGCTCTCTTTTATTTGCATATGTATCTTGTAGTCTATTACTATTAAAATATTCAAATCAAAATCTCATTAGGAGTTTTCTTCTTCTTGGGTTTTTTATTATCTCAAGATAAGTTTCCATTTCATGGTTTCTTTTATTTTATGCTAACCATTTACTCAACCTGTATTGTTTACATAATCCTAAATCCTTTTGAATACAATTTTCTCTTATTCTAGTTTTGATTTCGTCATATACAAACTATTTTGTTTTAACAAATACTTCAGTTAAACATTCCAAAAGTCCATATGGTTTAATACATCTTTCAATAATCTGTATGTTAGGAGATGTCATATTCAGGTTGAGATACTGTATGGATTCCTCCACACAAATTTGGGGTAATCTAGTTTCCCCTCATAGTGTATGCTTTTATCCAGTATTTAATTGCTCTATTTTGAATTAAACATTTGATTGGTAGTTGTCCAATTTCTGCCTAACAAGGGCCAAGGGTGCTCCTATTGGTGACCCTAAAATCCTCTTATAAAACTTATTCAGGATGCTTTCAACCTTGGTGTGCACTTCTATTCCCCAGATCTCAGCTCCATATAGGAGTTGGGAGCCTATTTTGCCATTTATAATTGTAAGACATGCCTTTACTGAGTTCCCACCAAATTTATAAATAAATCTCTCCAATGCAGGGAGATAACTTATCATCCTATTTTCAGTTTCACTTATGTGCTTTTTCCAAGAAAGATTTTTAGTTATTATTATACCTAAATAAAAGAAGCTGTTTACTTTTTTGATTGCATTTGACCCCATGTGATATTTATATTTTTCAGTTCTTCCTGTGCTGCATATCGTGAATTTTGTCATAGCAGACTTGCAGTTTTACCTTTATGCATTCTTCTTGAAATACCTTTAACATCCTTGTCATTCCTAGATGGCTAGTGGAAATGAGCACATGATTGTCCGAATACGATAAATATGGACATGCTCTTTGTCCAATCTTTGGCGTGTGGAGGTCCTTATTATACATCTGCATTAACACTGTATTTATGAATAGGTTGAACAGCAAGGGGGACAAGGTACACCCCTGTTTTACTCCAATATTGTTTTTAAATTTATCACTTTTCTTACCTTCCACACTAAACCTTACTTGAGTTTCATTGTTCTGATAGAATTATCATACTGTATTTATTATTTGTTGATCCATTTTCAGTTGTTTCAGTGTACCCCTCAATAAATCTCTATCAACTTTATCAAATGCAGATTTTAAATCAATGAATGTGCAGTATAAATTTTGTTTCTTGATTTTCCTATATTTATTTATAATATGCACCAGGGTAAAGCACTGATCTGTTGTGGAATACTGTTTCTTAAATCCAGCATGTGCTTTGTTTATTATATCATTTTCTATTGCCCATATATTAAGTCTTTCATTAATTATCCTGGTGAACATTTTTTGTATTGAATCTATTAAGCTAATTGGTCTGTAGCAACAGGGGACCACTCTGTCCCACTTCTTAAAAAGGTAATTCTGATATTTAATCATATATGCCTGATAATTTGAACTTCTTAGGCCTAGAGTAGCTGAGGCAAAAATCCTCTTACCCTTTAAATCCAACAGTGTTGACTCCTTGTCAGAAGGAAGAGAGCTCAAGTGTTTTGGAGCCTTATATCTATTGTGAGCTGACAAAATCACCATACAGACTGTTTCACGCTATGAAGAAAAGTATGGTATAGCAGCAGGGGCAGGATACTGTTTATCTGCCTTCCTTGGAATAGCAGCAGTTGTGCAGGCCTATGCCTGGCAGCCAAAGTAGAATCCTCTAAAGCAGCATGCACTGAAGGAATAATCAATAGGCTGAAACCTCCAAAAACTCAAAAAGATTTTTCTTGGAAGAATCCTCTTCCTCATCTTGAAACCCCAGTATGGTCTGAACCTGTTTAAGGAAGGCCTGGAATGAGGCATCTTCAGGGGGAGATTAGGATGTATTTACAACACTCCCCTCAGATCAGGAGGCTAGAGTTTAGATGAGACAAACACATCTATAATATCTTCCTCCTATTTTGTTTCCTACTCCTCTATGTATCATGGAGTATATTCCAGTTCATTGTCAGCTTCCACCATTATAGGCAGAAGGTAGATGGGATGAGGAGAAATGTGAGAAGGAGCCAATGATGGGGTCCCAACAAATGGCAGCCTTTCCAGGCCCAGCAGTAAAGCAGGGGCAGAATAAGGAAGATGCCATCAACAGTCCAGCTGGAGGTGTGGCTGGTGCAAGTGTTGACTACAGCAGCAGTAGGCACTGAAAGAGCTCTGACATTGTTTGATACACTGCCTGCATGTCAACGGAGCCCAAAGGGGGCATTGATAGCTGAGACATTGACAGAACAGTGCCCAGCAATGGAATAGGCTGTTAGTCCCATGTGAGGGAGAATGAGTTGATGCCAGACCCCAGCCTTGGTGGCAGTACCTACTGCCATCGGCGAGGTCCCATCTTTGTCTGTGGACTTACCCCATCTAAATGTTGAATGGGAACTTTCTGGAGAATCGTCCTTTTCCATTTTGTATTTTTCCTTCTCCGATTGGCAGTGTTTATCCACAGACTTTGAAAATTCAGCGGCAGCCTGTTCCCCCATTTCTTGGATCAAAAGAAAGTTTTCCAGTACCTTCTTATGATGTCTTCTGCTTGCCTGGTTAAAGCCCTAACAAATTGTGCATGTTGTAATGTTATGGTCTGTACCAAGGCAAAGGATACAAATGGAGTGGTAATCATCATTTTTATGAATTTTATCATCACCCCAAGGGCAGTATTGGAACAATGTCTCTTTGTCTGTTCTCAGCATAAAAGGTAAATAATAAAATAACAAACTTTAAAGACGTAGACAGCAACAGCAAATACCTGCAGAGTTCAACAGTGTTCTTCAGTAGTGTTGGAAAAATGAGTGGATGATGGTGGGAGAAAGAAATGAGGCATGTTGGGAATACAGACATTATATGAGCGCTGATGTAGCACATCGATGTGGATGAACCCAGCTTGCAAAAAGTTTCTTGGTGGTCCTGATGCTGACAGTTTACAGTTCCATGATGTGGTTTAATGGAGTGAAATATCTTCAACGATCTCATATGTTCCACCAGATGTGTTTCCAGTGTGTTTCTCTGCAAGTTCAATAACTGGATCAGATACTATAGCTGCAGTTTTGCTCCTGGAAGAGGTCTGCTGTTAAATTCATTTTTCAGTGATGATTCTCAGGAAGGCAAACACCTAGTATTTCCAAAAGGCACAATATGGCACATGGCTGAGTGCACACACAAAAAAGAATAAACTAAGGATCTGATGAAATCATCTGGGCCACTTGATATTGTATAGAGCATTTAGTCACCCTAAACCTTCTACAGTGGAGTACTAGTATAAGCCTTGGTTTACTGGTACATCAAAATGGTAGTTCATGTTTTGTTTTTGTAGGCCAAATGCCTGTTTTTCTCTGGGTTTACCCAATTCTCTATACCAATATTAGTTTTTATATTAGTTCCCCTGATCCCAATTAATGCCACATCATAGTTGGTCAGTTAGTTGGGGTGGTGGATACTGTGCTGCCCATACCCTCTGTGATGGTTCCTTCTTTTTTAGGTCATTCAGCATCAGATGGGTGTGTCCCTTTATAATTTCTGTTCCAGATTGCATACAGCTCCGACACTGACCGGTGTACCAAGTGTGTCAGTCATTGGGTGGTAGCTGCAACAAAGACTCTCTGTAATTCTGTCTGAGAATTTAAAACAATGGTTTTACTGTGTCATTGAGCATCAGTACTGAATTTTAATCTCTGAGCATGTCTTTGATGATGGATTAACCCTCTTTGATTTTGGAGATGAAAGTGAGATGCACTAGGACATTTCTTACAAAAATAAGCTATATTTTATTCATGTACAAAATATTCACTGATCTCCTCACTTTGGGAACAAGGGGCAAAACAGATTGTTTGCAGTTTCAGTTAATTTGTCAGTTTCTTTGAGATACAGCACTTTTTCTTGTCCTCAAGACTAGACCACATGCCAAACATAGACTGACTTTATAAGACAAATGTTCTGTAATTTAAAACTCCATTGTCCTCCTTTACTACTGTAGCCATTAGGGGTGTGCTAATATAGTACATTATTTCAAATATACTCAGCTTTTGCATTTGGAGGTCCTGAGTGTTCATTATTCGTTATTCAGCTGCTGGAACTGGCTATCAGACTACAATATCTCCTTTGACTTCCTGTCCAATCAGAAGCCTCTTTGGAAGCTCACTGAAGGCAGGTCATGTGACCCAGAACTTGCAGAAACTCCAGGCAGGAGAGCTGGACGACTTGAGCTCTCGCACAGAAAGAATCTGCTTCAGTCTATCCAGTACTTGTTAAGATTAGACAACAATCAGAAATCTTGACATTTTTTGCTCCCCTTTACTAAATCCCAAGTTAGAGAGGGTAATTTCAGTCACACTTTTGTGTGGTAAATAATTTTCAGTGCTTCTCAGGAGAACTAGTAGTGTTTTTCCCCCTAAATACTAGGCCTGTTTCTGCTCTGCATGCAAAAGCAATTTGTTACAGCCAGGCTGATAGGGCTTGAGAGAGGCCACTCAGTCAGCAGTTGCAATTTGCAAAAAGCCAAAAAAAAAAACTTCAGAACATTTCCAATATCAAATTTCCCAACTTGTTCTACCAGTCTTTTTCTCCCATTTTTCCCTTTCTGATCCTTTTTCCTTTTCCTTTCTTTTCTATTCCTGATTTTGATCTTGACTCAGTGGAACAAGGGGAATAATTAAAACATGTTTGTGTGTGGGGTGCCACCCCTTCCATGACAGGATTTAATATAATTGGATTTTTGATATTCTTCTATTTTGTATTTGTTTTTAAAGCAGCAGTCCATGACAGTGGTGAAACTTTTGACTTACACTCATTTATTTTATTTTTTGATTGCCCCTTATCTCCTGACATGTACGATTCCCTTCTTTCCCTATTTTGAGCCTGCTTGAGCACTTTTTTCACATGCGAGATAACAAAAGGAGTGATCCTTTTAATATGGCTCGGACCAGGTACTATATTCCTCAGTATTCTCAGCACCTATTGTCCTGCACGATCAGGGAGCAGTATCTGCTACACGCTAGTTCATTGTAGTCACAAGGGAAATTATGCTAAACAATGGATGTTCAAAAACAGCAGAGATTACTGATGAATACAGTGCCTGGCCAGAGCTATATCAAAAGAGCACATCTTTTATTATTTCAAATGTGAAAAAAGTGTTAAACCAGACTCAAAATGGGGAAAGCAGGGTATCATACAAGTCAGAAGATAAGGGGCAATCTCAAATAGAATTAAAAAAAGTATAGGTAAAAATGTTCACAGCTATCATGCACTGCTGCTTTAAAGAGAGATTTACTCTGAGCTAGTAACATAGACTGTTGCAGTGATCGTATGGAACATGTATAGTCAATAAGTATTTGTTTAGTTATATTTTTTCTTTAAAAAAACTAAAAGAAAAACTAAAAACTAAAGAAACAGATACTGTGGAAAAAATAGGTTATGGAAAATTGCAGGGAAGTCCTTAAGCCCAGTGGATTGGAAAATATATAAGAAAGCCAAAAATTATTTAAGGCTCCAAATTAGAAAGTCAAAACAAAAATTCTACAAATCTAAGACTAATGAAATCACGGATATTAAAAACATAGTTGACCCTAATTAAATCATTTGATTCCCCTGTGGCCCTAGGACCCCCTGTCCAAATGTTAAGTAATGGTATTCCTCAACCCCCTAAACAGCCAGCAAATATCCTGAATGATTATTTTACAAATTTACCAGACTTAAAAATCCCTACTCCAGTATTTAACAATAACTCTTTGGGGAAGGTAAAGACAGAAATCCCAACATTCAGATTTAAATGCATTTCTTGTAAACCAGTCAAGGATGAAATAAGAAGGCTTAAACTAAAAAAGGCATTTGGCCTGGATTATATAGAAAATTGTTTTCTTAAAGATTCTGTACAGGTAGTTGCTCCAGTTTTAACTAAACTTTATAACTGGAGTTTGATGGAAATAATTTGTCCACGTAGTTGGAAAAACACAAATATTATTACAGTTTATAAGGGGAGTGGGGATGCTTTTGAGCCCAAAAATTATGGGCCTATTGCTCTGTTATCTGTGCTTTCTAAGGTTTTGGAGAAACTGGTACAGGTACAACTTAATGATCATTTGGAGAAAAACTCACTGTGACAATGTACCAGTCTAGTTTTCATAGGGTTTTTTCCACGGGCACTGCACTCTCTGACATGGTAGATATCATAGCTTTGAAATTGGAGGATGACCTGTCGGCGGGTGTGGTGTTCATGGATTTATCTAAGGCATTCGATACGGTGGCCCATGGGCTCCTGGGGAGTGGTTAGTTGAAATTGGTCTTGCTGAGGAGCCTTGTGATTGGTTTATGTCTTATTTAAAAAATAGAACCCAACAAGTGTATATTGAAGGAGTACTATCTGATAATGTTCAAGTTTAGAGAGGGGTGCCCCAAGGTTCCATTTTGGGACCAACATTATGTATAATATATATAAATCAGTTAGTTGATAGTGTAATGTATTCGAACATACGTCTATATGCGGATGATACTTTTTTTTGAAACTCAGCTTTATTAATGTATTCAGACATTAACATACAGAATAATCAGCACCTCATTTCTATAATGCATTCAGAATATAGAGTTACACATGCTCAAGTTAGTAAATATAACAGTGAGGCATTCTTAGTCATGGGAGGACCCTCCCCCAAACATTCAGATACATATATATATTACTATGTACCTTGTGCTCTAGATAAGCTTCTGGAAATAAAGAAACAAAATATGATAAGAGCTTATTTGACAACTCTTTCTTCTGTTATTACACTAATTAGGGGGACATTACTTAAAAAAAAAAAAAAGAACAACCAAAAGAGAATTAATAAGCTTGTCCCCAGTATTGTGGGCCTCACCAACATGGCCCCCTGTTGAACTGCATTTGTACACCCCCTCCCCATCCCACTCCTCATAACATTATTTTAGAATGCTTAGTCCTCCCAGCCCCTCTCCCTATCCCACAGCAAGGAGAACACCCACCCAAAAAATTTGAATTTCTCTCATGAATTTCGCCCTTTCCCCCTAGGTGTCTTGTCTTTCCTATCTTCCCCTCACTCATTGTGAGTCCATATTTACTTGTAACCAGACCTTCTATCCTTTCCATCTCTCAGTGTGCTTCTCTAGCTTGAGTCTTAATTTGGCTGTGATAGATTACATCAGGACTACTTCCCTCATCCTTCTGACACATTTGACCAGGGTTGGGGGCTTCACCGAAAGCCAGTTTCCTGTGATGCATTTCAGGGACATTGCCACAAGGGTCAGGGCTACCTTCCTGGTATCTCCCCTGAGGTGCGTCACTGTAGGGATGCCTAGGATCCATTTTTCTCCTGATGGGGGAATATCTATCCCCACTATATGGTTTATCCAGTTCGAATCCCTCCCCAGAATTCTCGTAATTCTGGGCATCCCAAAAGATGTGCCAGTGGTTTTCTGATTGCTCACATTTCCTCCAACAGATGTCACTAGCTCTGACTGTATAGTGTTTTGTTAGTGTGGGAACTCTAAAGAACCTAACTAGGATTTTCCAGAAAAACTCCCACCAGTTGGGAGTTGAGGTTACCTTTCAGCCACACTTCAACCTATGTTGCCAAGTTTACTCTGAAATTTAAATGCTTGCCTCTCTTTTCCATGTCTTCCTGCACAATCAAAGGAGATCATCTGATTGCTGAGATAGGAGTTTGTATAGAGAGGAGATATAACTATATGATCCTGCAATGGTCACTGTGCCATAAAGGAAGTCCTCCCAACTGGAGCAGGGGCATGACAGCCAGAGGATGTGAGCCTCAGAATTAATGAAATGTCTCACTTGCACGAAGCGAAAAAATTCAGTATTTGTCCAATGGAATTTTTCCTTGGCTGTTTGAAAGGAGATACAACTCCCTTCCTCCAGACATTGGGTAAATCTGGTAACTCCTCTAGATGCCCAGGTAGTGTAACCCAAATCTACCATTGGTGGCAGGAATGTAGGCTCAAATCTAATAACTGATAGGGGGCCCAACCCAGCAGGGGTTTCAAGGGTTCTGTGAATCTTTTTAAGAATGTTTAGGCCATGTCATACCCATCTGTTATGTATTTTGTGCCTGTGTTCTGGTGCACAATCCATTAGGGCTAGGACAAACAGTGATCTATTCCCTATGGCTGCTTCTTCGAGTTTATACCATTGTGACGATAATCTCTGCTTAGCCCAGGTCATGAGCCCAGCTCCCTGAGCTGCCAAATAGTACAGTGGTAGATTAGGCAGAGACAGACCCCCTGCCTCTTTTGGGAGATGTAAGATTTGTTTTGATATTCTGGGTTTCTTGTGGTTCCATATGAACTATGAGAGGTTTCTGTTGATCCTAGCCCAGAAGCCCCTTGAGATCGGGATTGGGAGACTTTGAAACAGGAATAGAAGGTGGGATAAGATGTTCATTTTTATTACTTCTATGCGGCCTACTAATGAAAAGGGAAGGAGGCACCATCATGCTAAATCCTGTTCAACTGACATTCACAGCTTCTCATAATTGACTGAGAAAGTTTTTTTTGAGGTCAATCTGAACATGAATGTCAGGATACCTTATTTGGTTGTGAGGGGCCCATTAAAATGAGAATGAGTTTTTAAAGGAATATGGAGGGAAGCTGCTCACCACCAGAGCTTCTGATTTGGAAAGATTGATCTTATAACCTGAGATCTTACTAAAGGATTGCAGGATCTCCATGAGGGGGGGAAGAGAAATCTCTGGGGAGGATAGATAAAAGATTGAGTCATCTGCATAAAGGAATAGTTTTTGCTCGAGTCGCCCCACTGTTATGTGCCTAATTGCCAGGGTCTGATGTACCCTGGCCATCAAGGGATCCAAGTTAATTGCAAATAGCAGAGGTGACAGAGGACAATCCTGTCTGGTTCCTCTTGAGACACCAAAGGGAGTCAAGCTGATACCATTAGTTCTCATTATCGCTTCAGGGTGGGTATAGAGTTGGGTAATTATTTGTAAATATTTGGGGCCAAAATTCATCCTCTCCATAGACAGTTTTAGAAATTGCCAATTAACCCTGTTGAATGATTTTTCAGCATCCATGGAGATAGCCAATTGAAATTCCTGACAGGTGTTCTGTGACAATATAATGTTTAACAGTTGCTGAATGTTATCTGAGAGATATATTTTAGAAATAAAACCTGTCTGGTCCTCATGAATGATTTGAGCAATCTGTTATTGTAAGCGTTTGGCTAGAAGGCCTGTAAATACCTTCAGATCTACATTAATTAAATACATGGGTCTATAAGACCCACATTTTAAAGGGTCTTTGCCCTTCTTATGTAACACAGAAATAAGAGCTGTTTCCCATGACCTGGGTGGCATCCCTGTCCCCGCCACTTCTCTACACACCTCCAGAAGGACTGGGAGCAACAAATCTCCAAATTCTTTGTAGAATTCGGAGGAATATCCATCTAATCCTGGGGATTTATTTGTTCTTAAGCAGTTTAACTTGTTCCCTGAGCTCAGCCAGTTCAATCTCAGCTTTGAGGCTGTCCCTGGATGCCCCAGGAAGATACTGGAGTACCTTCTCTTGAAGGAAGTCCTCCGCCAACTCCGCCATATCTGGTATATATTCTCATGCATATAAGTTTCTATAGTAGTTTGCAAAAATCTCTGTGATCTTCTCAGGCTTGCAATGTTCAATGTTATTCCCCTCAGGATCTTCTATTTTAAGGATTAGTTTACTGGCTTGTTGGGTGCACAGGGTAACTGCCAAAGGTTTTCCTGTGCAGTTACCTCCCTCGTAATATTGTTGACGAATCCATGTGTATGCTCCCTCCAGTTGTGTCAAGATTCTATCTAACTTTTGCCTACTCTCTTCTAGTTGTTTTTTGGTATCAGAGTTCAATTAAATTGTATGTTGAAAGTCTAGATCAGCGATCTCAGACTAAAGTTGCTCTATTTTCAGGGAGTGTTTTTTCCTTTCCCGGGCAGCGAATTTAATAATTATGCCCCTTAGGACTGCTTTAAGGGCATTCCACTGAACAGAGTGGGAGACTTTTCCCTCTGGGTTGGTCTCAGGATATTCCCAGATTGATTCCTGTATGTGTGTCTTAAAATCAGTGTTATTAAGAAGTCCTGCATTAAAGTGCCAATGTGAGTTCCTGAGCATGGGAGTCAAGGCCAGGGTCAGCTTTACTGGAACGTGGTCCAACACAGAGTGTGGGAAAATATGGCTGTGTTCAGTGGTATAAGCCCATTCCACTGATATTGATAACATATCTATCCTAGAGTAACTACCATTTCCATCCGAATAATGTGAATAATCTCTAGCGTGGCCATTCGTCCAGCACCATGTGTCCATCAGGCCCCAAATCTCCATTATTCTATTCAGTGCTAGCTTGCTGACCCCAGCCTTGGCCTTTGTGCTCCACCCCATCTGTTCATTGTGACTGAGACCACAGTATTGAAGTATCCACCCATTTCAAGGAAGTGGTCCTCTGTTTGCACTAAATCTGTAAGGGTAGATTTAAAAAAGAGTGCAGCCTCCCTATCCTCATTGGGAGAGTAAACATTTATAAAACTGCAGTGTATTTCCCCAATTGAGGCTTTTACTTAACAAACCTACCTCCCATGTCTGTCTAGACCTCCCGCACCTGAAGGGGGCATGATTTATGGACAAGAATGGCTATCCCTCATTTCTGGGGGTGATCTAAGTAAGAGGAGGCATATACGGCTCCCACCCATCTACGACATAGCTTTTTATGCTCCGCCTCTGTAAGGTGAGTTTCTTGCAAGAAGGTGATATACGTGTTTAGTTTGGCCAATTCTTGCAGAATTCTTGCTCTTTTAATCGGGGGATTAATACCCCGTATACTATAAGAAACTATATTAAGCCTCTCCATTGTGCGGAAATCCAGACACTCCAGGGGATGAGGATGGGACTATCCCAAAGGATGACAGGTTTAGTGGGGGGGGATGCAGCTCCAATAAGATAACCGGATAAAGACAAAAACAACAACATTAAAAACTCTTCAGTTCAAAATCAGCACGCTCCCAACTGGGGAAGCTAGCCTTGTAGCTTTTCTTTTCAGAAAATACTTCCAAGGTACCACATGTATCCCACCACTTTCAAGTTTTCCCATGGTGGTGGGAGGTGCTGAGCTAAACTCGGCACTTAGCTACCTGGCCCAAGAAATTTCAGGCACAAGCAACCACAGTGGGGTGTCCTTTTCCAACACAGATGTCCCTTCTTGCACCTTTTACCCCAACTTTCATTCAGAAAAATTTCCCTTAGGAGGGCAGGGGGTGTCCCACCTGCACTTCTTCCCCCCCCACAGGCAAACTGTACTTTCCACTCCTTATGAATGCTTTTAATTCTGCAGTTCCTTAGGTTGAGTCCTGACTCTGAGGTTCGAAGCCAGTCTGCACATACCTGTTTAGTTTGAATAAAGCTAGGGAACATACAGTCTTGGCCAATTGGAGTGTCACAGTGAAAGCAAAAGGAAAAGATATTAAGGTTGTATATAGAAACCTTTTGGAAATTTGATTGCATGTCCCAAATCTGCTCCGAGGGAGCCCAATTGCCACTCTATTCTCTCAGGATCACCGGAAAGCAAGTCAGCCCCTGGTGTTTCAGGGGTCCTGGCTTTGAGATCTAGCTTCTCCCTTTGGCCGTGCTATCTGGGACTTCGCTCAGTCCTGCAGCTTGCTCCACGCACTGGTGCTTCCATACCTGTCGGCAATGTCCGATCTTGAGTTTCTCCCCACATTACCTCCGACCATTGCTTCCTTTCAATCTCTTTCAGGGCTCCTTGATTAATCAGGTAGTCTAATGTAATGTCCAGTAATGCCAAAAATTTCTTTGCCTCTGATGGGGAGTCGAATATCTTGGTACCTGCATCAGAAATCACTTGCAGGCATGCAGGAAAATCAACTCTGGCTTTCAGGCCTTTAGTCCGCAAGGCCTTTATAACTGGGAACCAAATTTTGCGGTGTGCCATGGTAGTAGGAGCATAATCCGGGTCAAAAAGCAGCTTTACATCCTCAAAAACAATCCCTTTTTTGGGCCAGGCCTTCCTCAGCACCATCTCTCTGGTTCTGAAATCAAGAAAGGTGACAATCAAAGAGCGGGGCCTTGCTTTAGGATCTTTTGGAGGGGCTGAGAGTGCTCTGTGGACACAAATTATATTTAGTGATGTTTCTTTGTCTATATCCAGTAGTTCTTTAATCAGCCCCTCCACATATTCTGGGATGTTACTTGACTTGGTACGTTCTGGCAGGCCATGTATCCTCAGGTTTATTCTGCAAGATCTGTTTTCAAGGTCTTCAATTCTGCTCATGAGGAGCTAAGAGCAATCGTGGAGCTGCAAGATAGCTCCATTGTGCAGGTTGGTAGTTTCTGCGTAGCTAGTAATATGGTCTTCCATTTAATTAAGCTTTTTTGCCTTGCTGCATGATATTGAACTTATTTTCTTTGATGTTTGCCTTAATTGAGTCCAAGGTGTTACTCAAGCGATGCAATTCATGGCACAGCTGATGGAAGGTAATGGTAAAGTCCTCCCTGTCCTCCTCTGAGTCACTCTCCCATCCTGCTTCTACCTCTTCTGCAGGCTTTAAGGCATCCAAGCTGGTGGTTGGTGCTTTTGGAGGAAGGTTAAGTTTTTGTTGCTTTAGTCCTCCTATGTGAGCAGCTCTCAGCTTGTTTCTAGTCGCCATGGTTTAGCGACTGAATTCTAGTCAAAGTTGAGTGCAGGTTAGATGAAGGAGCTTAATTTAAATAAGATTTGTCAAGGGAGTTGGCAGAGAGTGTCTCCCTTGCATCTAGATGGATCAGTGACATCACCGGAAGTCCCGGATGATACTCTTTTGATTGCTAGTAGAAAAACTCCCGAAATCGTGGAAGCAAATTTACAGGTAGATTTTTTTTTGAGAGAGATCTTTTTCTCCCTCCTGCATGCTCCTCGGCAGCCACTCCTTCAGGCTTGCCAAGGCAGTCCCCCCCGATCCATCCGTCCTTCTGAGACTCCTCCTGCCTCAGATTGCAGCTGATCCCCAGGGTGACCCGGCGTAACCCTTTCGCCGGGTGGGTCCCCCTCCTCCGAAGGGGAAGGCACCAGCCAGGGGGGAAGCCAGCACTACTATTTCTTTTAGCACCAGGGATGCTGCTGAGGTGGGGAGCTCAGTCGGACTACTGATGGCCTCAGGGCACCGGGCGGCCGTCATCTGGCTACCGAGAAGCGGTATTTCCACGTTTCTGGTGTTCCCTCCATCTTGCATGCATCAGCAGTGCTCCCGGTCTCCACCAGGGGCTGCTGTAGTGCCACAGGCTCCCATTACCCACCACCAGGAGAGGAGAGCAGTCCTCCAGACGCTCAATCCTCTCCCACCCCTGCCAGCCCCCGATGATCCGAGTCCGTTCCCGAACCCAGGTCGCCGGCGTGGGCTGAGGTAAGGCGCAAGCGCCTCAACCCTCTGAGCCACTGGGCCGGCCTACAAGTAGATTTTGCAGGGCTATGGTTGACTGATTTGGGGCTGATAGTTAATATTAAGGAAACAAATCTTATGGTATTTCATAAGGGAGGTAAAAATTGGGGAAAAGTAAAGATACAGTGATTATGAAAATTCCACAAAATGAAGTGTTAGCTCAGGTATCAGAATATAGATACCTGGGGGTATGGATAGATGGCACCTTAAAATTTGACTATCATATACTTGATACAGTATCAAAAGTAAACAAAAAGCTGGGAGCGTTTAGACAGTCTAGTTTTTGTATGAATAAACTAATGAGGGGAACTATGGTAAATCAACTTCTTCTTCCAGTCCTTGACTACAGAAACCATGTGTATGGCCTTGCAACAAAAAGTATGTTGTTAAAAATCGATATACTGTATAATTGAATGGCTAGATTTATATTGAGGAAGGATCATCATGCACATCACTGTGAACTTTATAAGGAACTTGGACGGCTCTCACAAGAAAATAAAAGAAGAATAGATTGGGCAAACCAGATCTATAACGTTTTGAATTTAAACCAGCCGACATATCTTTATGATAAACTGGAAAAGAAAACATATCTCAAAAACTTATGAGGTATAAATTTGAGAAACTTCATATTTTCAAAATTTAATAATAAATACAGTAGCATGCGATTTCCTTTAATTATAGATAAAATATGGAATTCCTTAAAATCTATAACAAATAAAAAACACAAGGATGTTAAATCCTTTTCAACTGATTTAAAGATTGAACTAAGAGTTCGGTGTGAGTGTTATGGTTAGATATTTGACCTGGTAAGAAGGGACGTGCAATATGTATGCAGCGGTTAGGTGAAGTAATGTATTTTAATATTGCAGTTTGTACTTTAATATGTTTGTAATATACTGAGTTGTATGGTATTGTGTGCACAAAGATGTATTATATGTAGTAAATGTCTTTAATGTAATTGCATTTTGAGTTTCATTGTTGTAATAATTGTATGTGTTTAAGTGTTGGAACTTTATATAAACAGGACCATCCTGTAAATAGGATGCTGTCCTAATGATGTATTATACCATCTATTATCCTGCCTAAATATAAAGTTTTCTACTACTACATACTCTGCTTGAGAGGTTGAGATCTTTTACTCCCTATACCCTGCCTCATTATCACAGCTGCTTAGGTTAGCTTCCACAGGTGATGTATCATTGGGCAAATCTCCTGGTGGAAAGTACTCGGACCCAAATCAGTGCACCTCCTCCTCATCCCCACTGAAAAGTTCAGTAGTAGAGGAGACAGGCCAAGAAATAAGAAGTGTCACAGAAGAGGTAGATACAGTACAGCAAATAGTTGTGCAACTGGTTGGTGCCACAGTGGTAGTAGTGGCCAGTGTCATCCTAGCAGCACTGGTGGTCACCATGGTTATAGTGGAAGGTGTGGTCTGGGTCACAGTGGTAGGAGCAGTCTGGATCACAGTGGCAGGAGTGCTCTGAGTCACAGTGGTAGTGATATAGGTCACAGGGGCAAGAGTAGTCTCAGTCACAGTGGCAGGAGTGGCTGGCAGGGCCACTTTTGTAGCAGGACATGGGATATTATTGGCCTCAGTGAATGAGTGGTAGATATGAGCAGTGGTGGTTATTAAGTAAGATGTCTTTCTCCTGGTGGCAGTGGCAAAGGATGAAGAATACACATTCACATTGGCAGCGTCAGTGGCAGTTAATGACAATGTCTTCCTAATAGCACTACTATATATTGGTTTATTTATTTATTTAACTCTTCAGAAATACGTTTGAGCTCGTTTACAAAAGTTCCATTTCAAGAGACAAAAAAACAGTTACAAATTACAGAGCTAGGGATTCAGGTGACTAACATTGGGATACTAGCTGGACAAGACAGGTGCTAAGTTATTGGTTAAAAGTAGTTGCTAATTACATGCCTAAGAGGTATCAAAAGCTGCCTTGAAGCCAATCATTGTCACTAGAATTGGGTACTTTTTCTTTATTAATGGTTGCCAGTAGAGGAAGGAAAGAAAGGAGTGTGAGCAGGAGAACAAGAGGTGAGAGTGGAAATTAAGGAAGGTACGTATGAGGTTAGGGCAGGTTAGGTGAGAGACAGTTATGAGGGGGAGAGGAATGGAGGGGGTAAGAGCTGGATGTAAGTCCCAGTGATGGACTGGAATTATTGGAGCTTAGAGCATGCAGTGAGAGAGCAGGAAGGAGAATAAGAGCTTGTTCACGATGGAGTTTTATGCATTAGAGAGGAGTTAGTGAGTCCTTTTAGCCCACCATTTTTTACTTGTGGGGTCAGCTAGAGCCTACCAGAGGGGTGGAAGTGTCAGTTTTGTGTCTACATTCACAAGTTCTAGTGTTAACTATAAATTGCTTCAGGTCATGCTTAAAGGTCGGGAAGTTCTTGGCATTGTTTACTTCGACTGGGAGCTCATTTAGTCAGAGGGAGGCCCTGTATCCGAACAAGTACTAGCCAAGAGATGTTCTCCTGAAGGGGATGTTGAGTGTGCATCTAACTGTGCCCCTTGTATTATATTGTGGGTGAGCTGGTTGGATGAATTGGAGAATGCAGGGAGGTGATAGGCCTACTAATACTTTGAAAGCTGCTTTTTCTTTTTTCTCTGGTTTTAGCTGATGCCATACTGGTACTTATAAAGGCTACAGGCTTTGATGGGGTAAAACATAATGTTGTACAGTGAATGCACGTTGAGCATCGCTATGCAGTATGTTTACCATCTCCTGCTCCTTGCTGCTTTACCCTTACTGCAGCTTTGCTGGGGCTGCTGGACCAGCTACGTTTTCTAGTACTACATCCTCTGTCTAGCATGATTTTATTCCTCACAGGAAGATGTGTTAAATGTAAATGATATTATTATGAAATATAGTCACTCAAGTCACTGCAGCAATGCTGATCTGACAAATCCCACTGACTAGCAGTCAAGCCTGACTAAATTCTCAGAAAAAAAATATTTTTTTTTTAAATACTTCTTGGGCACAGTCACAGACTTAGAAAAATGTAATGAGTGCACAGCTGTGCACACACACAGAACAAAAAAGCAGCTAACTGAAGCTTTGGGAGTCAGCTGACTAGTTCCACACTACCAGCTATCGTGCTCTCACACTTACTTAAGTGGCCATGGAGGGACCCAAGCCTGAGTTTCAGACAGGAAGATTTCTGATATTAAATTTAAATTATATTTATTATGAAATCAAGTCACTCAAGTCACTGCAGCAATGCAGAGGTGACAAGTCTCACTGTAATCTAATACTTATGCCGGATGAAATTCTGAGAAAAAAAATATGTTTTTTAATTTCTTCTTGGTGGAACAAAGCCAAGTCACCAACAAACTATAGAAAAAAAAGGCCCTAAGCTAACTGCATTTCTGCTAGACTGCTTGTCTTGTTCTTTGTTTCAGACAACAAAGTTACAAGAACCTTAAAGTCTTAATCAGAATAAACCCCTACAAAACATTCCTTACTCCCTTAAGCATTTAGTCTTTAAAACACTCTACACTGCAGCTTTAAATTTTATGTGTCTATAGTACACACACTCACACACATGCACAAGCAGTGTGTGTGTGTGTGTGTGTGTGTGTGTGTGTTGGGGCTTGTCTCTCTCTCTCTCTCTCTCTCTCTCTCAGCAAGCACTAAACAGCCCTTCTATTTTTCCTGTCATAAAAGTCTAATTTTCACCTTACAGTGTAAAACAAATCAACCCTCTCTAACTTGGAATTTAGAGAGGGAACAAAAAATGTCAAGATTTCTGATGTTTGTCTAGTTTTATCAAGTTGATGGAAGTGGATTTTCTCCCTGCAGCAGCTCAAGTCATCTGTCTCTCCTGTCTGAAGCTTCTAGGAGTGCTGGGACACATTGGCTACCTTCAGTAAGCTTCCAAAGTGGCCTCTGATTTGATAGGAAGTCTTGGGAGATCTTAAACTCCCACTGAATAGCAAAACACCAAATAGGCATGAATAGTGCTGGTTATTCATTTTTCTTTCCTAGTAACAAATAGTCCATTATTTGTGATGTTCAGGAAATGCTATTCATTACTGGCACACTCCTAGTAGCCAAGAAGTAATCATTGCTGACAAAGCACATTTTTTACAGCTTGTTCCCTGAATGTGTGTTTCTGTGATCTAGAGAAGCCTAGCTATAATGTCTGTATCAAGAGCTGTGACTCAGGTACATCAAAAAAGTAAAATGTCTTTGTTACAAAGACTATTGTTGCCTATCCCACAAAACCAGTCTATTATGTGATGTGCCACACACACACTTTTGATAGTGCTGTCCCCGGTCATGTTTCACAGTGACTTGAAACCACCACAATATGATTTTAGTTAAAGGGACACTGTCAACCCCGTTAGCCCTCAAAGTACCCCCCCAAAAAATGTTATGATAGTTTACATTCTGTAGAGAATGCTGTTGTAGCTGGTTGTTCGATGCTGATTCCTTTCTTCTTTTAAAAAGTGAAAAATGGACTGCCTACCATACTGGTGTTACCACACCAAAGCATGTTTGCATACATTCTTTGATCAGCTCCCAATGTATCTTTCGTGGACTTAGGAACACCCCCAACACAGTATAGCCACTCATTGTACAGTGGGAGTAGAGAGGTTACATTGTTTCAGGTGTTTTTAATGTTCAGGAGGTATTCAGTAAGAATGGATACATGATTTGAAACAAAACAAGGTTGGGTATAACTATATATTAGCATGCATTTCAGTTCTACTAAGCAAGGAGGCAGATAAAACAATCAGCAATGGCAATACATTTAAGAGAAGGTAAGCAATTATAAAATGTGAGGTTTTAACTAGAAATAATGTGGTACAAAAAAGGTTGACATTGTCTCTTTAAATGGATAACTGTATGACAGCACACAAAATGTTGCATAGTTAGAAACATGATCATTTTTTCAGGCAGAAAAGGACTGAGTTCTCGAGGATCATATGTGTTTGTCCCTTGTTCTGCTCTTTTATCCTTCCTCCTCCTCTGTGTTGACACATACTGACAGTTTCCAGCCCCACCCACATGCACTGTGCCCCTGACAGAGGAACAGACTCCCTGGCACACCACACTGAGGGTTGCTGCATTGCTGTAGATGCCACCTCTCATCTCTATGATGGGATGCCCTTCTGTGGGCAGCAGTTTTCCCAGCCAGTCACGTGACTGACAAATCCTGGGTGCCCATTTGTACTCTGGTGAACAGAATGAAGTATAGTAGAATTAAACATTTAAAACCCTGACCCTGCTACATGTTTTTAAAAACATCTTGATTTTTATAATCTTGGCTAGATGAAGACTATTCATATTTCAGAAATCTTTCTTCCTTTAAAGAGCCCCAGATGCCATTTGAAAAACTTGAAAAAATGTGAGATTTAGACACATTTCAGTTTATGTTTCATATATTTTCTATAATCCTTTCCCTTTTTTTCTTTATTACTGAGGACAGTTGTATGAAAGAGGATTCCTGCCCCTTAGACTGTATCTGCTGTTTCTACTTGCCTACACTGGACATCATAATCCCCTGTTTATGGCATCACAATTATTTCCACAGCGACAGACTATGATGTCATAAACAGAACTGTGATGTCAGGTGCAGGCAAGTAGCCAAAACAGATAGGGCAGCAATCCTGTTTATATGCAAATGTCCTTAGTGGTAAAGAAGTAAGAGTAAGAATTACAGGAAAAAATATTAATGTAAGCTCAATTGTGTCTAAATATTCCATTTTCTCAAAGTTGTCACAGCGACATCAGGAGCTCTTTAAGGGGTCATTAGAATCCAGTCTCAATGTTCCATAGGTCTTTAAGTGTGGAACACGTGTTATTGTCTAGAGCTTCTACTTGTATATCGATATTTGATCACTACCTTCATGTATTTAGATCAGCTCAGTCTGATTGTTCAATGTATTAGTCTACAATTATTCTTACATACACATTAAAAATTGTATAGACAGTGCTATGATACACAAACATCCAGTATTAACTGTCAATATATAACATTCTACTGCACAACTTGTTAGCAGTATATATGTAATTCAAGGTATATGTTTTGTTCATACAAGACTTATAATATATTGGTCCTGTATTTAACCACTGCATTATTACAGTATTTATTACTCTTTATCTGCCCCAGGACATAGCTGTCAATGGGTTATTTGGCTAAACCAACGTTCCTGGTAAACCACAGGTAAATAAATAAATACATATGTACATACATCAATATTTTTTTTTCAGAAGCAGTGCTTTACTAGAATTGCACAAGTAAGGTGACTTCAGGTGTCAACTCCACTAGATCATATTTTCAACAACAGTCACACAGTGGCCCATGGGCTGCCATCTAAACTGCATGTAGGCAGTGATAGAAGCAGATTACCAAGTAAGATTTAACAGACCATTATTTTCCCTACTGGAGATACGCTCCATAGTTCCCCTAAGTAGGCAGACATGTTTAGAATTGAGGTATCCTTTGTTGTATGCTTAGGCTGTAGATGAAAAACACATTCTTTGCTATTTGTTATTTTTCAAGTTCCCCTTTGCATACCCAACAATAATGGCTATGAAGATCAGTAAAAAAATAAAAAAAAAAACAAGCAGAATTTTATAATATAATGAGCAGGCTTCTTCTTCTGCTGTCATGTGATAATTTGGGCAATTATGCTCCCAGGAGAGCCAGAATTATTTATCAGCTTTCTGCTGGAGCCCAGTCTGACCTGAGGGAAAGCTAATCAAGACATGAAGGAAAAGACAGTGACCGCCTCGATTCCTGTTCCCAAAATAAAAATAATTAATAGATTCTGCATCCATGCAAGCAAGTTGACAGGCCCTGCACAGACTCTGGATTAAAGCCTCAAATGATGAGCATCAGAGCCCATAGCAGGGACTATTCCTAAGAAAGTGCACACATGATTTTTTTTTCCTAAATTAGTTGGTTATCGGTTTTGGTGTGGGTGAGAGTTTACAAGGACTAACCAGATAATAAACTGAAAACTCAATAACTTCACAATTCTGATGCAGTGTAACCACTACACTGCTTTGCCCATAGAAGCAGACACTGATCAGTAGGGGCTACCTTTGTCCTTTGGCTGGGGTGGAGGGGGCTTGAGAACATACTGAGATAAAACTTCAGACTAAATCTCAGTATGTGACCTAAGCCACATTTCAAGCTCTAAAGTATCTCAATACCAGAGGAGATGGGAGGCTAGTGCACAGTCCATGGTGTCCCTGCAAGTCTGGGAGAGGAAAGCGGTTTAAAGGACTTGCAGGCAGCAGCCAACATCCTCTGTCTGAGTATTAACTCTTTCCTTCCACAAATCTCTAACCTCACTATATTCCTTGTTTTCATTATGTATTTTATGTGTTTTTTTCCCATTTTCATCTGCCCCCTGTCCTGGATGCGCATGCAAGCGTGTGGAGGCACACGCATGCCGTGTTCCAAGATGCCCTCCTGACTTGCCACTCCCTCCCACCTGTGCTGCCACTGGACCTCCTCCCGGTGGCAGTGGAACTATGTGGGGGCCATAACCACCCCCAGAGAGGAGAGGAGAGCTGCCATTAGACGCTTGATCCTGCTCCGCCCCTCCTGGCACCCTAACAACCCGAGGTCGTTCCCAAACCCAGGTTACCAGCTTAGCATGAGGTTTACCATCCAGTGCCTCAATCCTCAATGCCAGCAGGCTGTCCTACCTTCCTACATTCTAAAGGCTGCTGTTAGAGCAGCTCAGAGATCCATATAAATGATTATCCACCTGAACTCCCTTCTTACACCTCCCCTCTCAATATTTATTGATTTGTGAGGAATACTAGCACCCACCTCCTTTTCAACTCTCAGTGGCACGCATTTGTATACAGGAGCAACCCTCAAGATCTGTGGTCATCCCTCTTACCTGCTGTATGAGTAGGTTATCTATTCATACAGCAGGTAAGGGTAAGGGGCATGTGATTTCTACTATTGCAGTGAACTTAGAAATATAGAAATGATTTCAGGTAGAAAAAGGCCAAGGGTCCACCCAGTCTCCTCTGGACCTACCTTCTTCTGTTTCAGCCTATCACTGGATTGGTTTAGCATGAGTCCCCTATTAGCAACTCATTCCATGTATTAAATTTACCCCTTCCCATCCCCCTTGCTCCCACTGCTATCTGTTTCTTATCCTGTAACTAACCTACTCTGTCTTGAATCCCTGCACCATTCTGCCAGGACCACTTCCCTTGGCAAGCAATTTTATTTGTCCACTACCCTCTCCATCCCACTGAATCTTGAGTCCCTGAACCATCTATGTCTTGACCACTTCCCTTGAAAAGCTATTTTGCTTGGCCAATACCCTTTCTTTCCCACTGAATCTCTAATACTTGCACTGTCTCTGCCTCAATAACATCTGTTGACAAGCTGTTCTAATTGTATGATATCCCCTCTGCCCCACTGAATCTTGAATCCCTCAACAGTCTTGGTCTCAACCACTTCCCCTTGCAAGCTGTCCCACTTGTCCACTACCTTCTCTGTGAAGAAGTATTTCCTCAAATCTCTCTTGAACTCCCCTCCCCCCGCTAATTTGTAGCCATGCCTCTTAGTGCCAGTCCATTCACTGTATTTAAACAGTTGTTGGCAGTCCACCTTACTGATCCTCCTAAGGTACTTAAATGTTTCTATCATATCTTCCCTTTCCCTTCTGGCCTCAAGTGAGTACAAGTTAGCCTGCACAACCTTTCCTGGTAAGGCCTCCCCTGGATGCCATGTATTATGTTGGTGGCCCTTCTCTGCACTGTTTCCAGATGATCTCTGCTTTAATATGTAGGCTTCAACACTGCACACAATATTCTAGGTATGGGCTTACCATGGATCTGTACAGGGGAAGGATCATGTCTTGCATCATACTGATGAAGCCTTTGCAATGCAGTCCAGCATCCTCTTTGCCTTAGCTTATGCTTTATTCCACTGGGCTGATATGTTAAGGTTCTAGCAGACAATTTCTTCACGGTCCCTTTCCTCCATTGTTTGGTCCACTCTGACTTCTACCCAATGCTCTGTTTTCAGGTTTGCTTCACAAATATGCATAACCTTGCATTTTACATATTGAATTTGAGCTGCCAGACTTTGGACTTTTTCCTTCCTCTGCAGGTCCATTCTCATTACTCTAATCCTCTTCTCCATGTCCACTTTGCCACATATGTTTCTATCATCTGTGAATAAGCTACTGTTTCTCTTTATGCAATATCCTATGTTGTACATGATCATATTGAAGAATACATGGTTCAAGGCCCAAACTCAGAGGCACCCCAATTGTCACCTTTGAGACCCATTTACCACCACCCTCTGTTTTCTCCCTCAGTGAGTTGCTTATCCGACTGGATATGATCTTCTCTATTTCCAGGTCACCTATGTTCTTCACAGACCTTCTGTGTGTCATCTAGTTGAAGGCCTTGCTGAAGTCCAAGTAGGGGACATTCACAGCCTAGCCCTTGTTCTGTGGCATTAAGTTGAAGAAGTCAGTAAGGTCAACCTGCATGAGTGAGGAGGATGACCCACCCAGAGTTCACTTTGAAAAATGTTTACAGAAGCAGAATAAAAAAATGGGACACAAGGGGATGTCAAGTAAGTACTTGTTTCAAAGCAGTTGTGAAAAGAAGCTTAACTAAGTAGAAAATATATACCACTATATATATATATATATATATATATATATATATATATATATATATATATATATATATATATATATATATATATATATATATTGCAAAACAAACTTTGTTAATGTATCAGTTAGGGTAGAAGCAACAAAAGTGAGGAAATGAGGCATTAGGGTTTGAACCTAACACCCCCACCCTGCCCACCCTCCACACACCAGCAGGTGTTGGGTATTCTTGGGGTCACCGCCTAACTCTCACCCCATTCCATGTGCATGGAAGCTGAGATGGTAAAGTATATGAGAATGGGGTGAGAGTTAGGCCCGACATCCCCAAGGCACACCCAGATGCCTGTTGGTGGTGCAGGGGGGCGGGTGGGCAGTAGGGGTTGGAGGGTGTTAGGGTTTGATAACTTAATGCCTCATTTCCCTACTTTTATTGCTTCAACCCTAACTGACGTATTAACAAATTTTTTTGCAATGAATTTCCTTACTTTTTGAAAAAGCATAATATTACCCTTATATGTTTGTGGGAGTTGTGATTGCATCTCCCTTTGGCACTCTCATCATGCTCCCATCACTCCATAATGGTACCCATTTGTGAGGCTCCTACCTACCCATAAATGTAGAGATATAGTGCAGACCTAGAGATATTAAAAGAAGCCCTTGTGATGCAAATAGCGTAATATCTCAGTAACAATAGCAACCTTGAAAAAAAATCCATAGCAGTTGTGGTCATGTCTGTGCAACCTGCATGTGTACTTAGTACAAGCTGCATTTAGCAAAAAATCCATATCGCAAACCATTTTCAAGATATAGGTGCAGAAAGGTACTGCATCTGCTACAATGTTATCCTATGGGATATTTCCAAACTTCAAAATATTATAACTATGGAAACAATGTTAATTTTATCTCCAGACCAGCAAAAGTCACATCTGTGGGGCAAGCCCTTCCTACCCTGAAAATATTAGCCCAAAATTCCAAACCGTTTCTTTGCAGTGAAGTGGCAAAGAAATAGTAAACTTCAGAAATCCCTTTTTGTGAGCTTAAATCCCTCTTCGTGAGCTGTCAAAATCTCTTTTTGTGAGCTGAATTCCTTTTTGCTAGGTGTCAAAATCTCTTTTGATGATTGTGGGACCAAAAGGCCCTCACAGAAATCCCTTTTCGTGATGTGAAAAGGGATTTTGACAGCTCATGAAAAGGGATTTCAGTTGTTGGACCAGATGGTTTTAGGTAATCCCTGTCGATTGGTAAAAGGATTTTGACACCTCATGAAAAGGATTCAGCTGGTGAAAAGGGATTTGACAGCTTATGAAAGGGATTTGAAAAATGAATCCCTTTTTGTGAGGTGTCAAAATCCCCTTTTGCAATGCAAAAAAGGGATTTTGACAGCTCATGAAATGGGATTCTGACAGCTCATGAATGGGGATTTGAAAAATTAATTACTTTTCATGAGGTGACAAAATCCCTTTTTGTGAGGTGTCAAAATATTTTTTCGCTTCACAAAAAGGGATTACCCTCAGGGCCATCTGGTGGATCAGAAGCAAGTCGTGAAAAGGGATTGTTAAAATTCAGCATTCTAAGGCAAAAGTAAAGCAAACCAAAGGCATAGGTTTGTAGAGGATATCCACATGAACAAAATCCATATTTAGATGTCTGCAGAAAACATCCCTGGGTAAAGTTATAATGTTTTGTTTGATGAGGAAACATGTAAACAAGCTGACAGCTTGCAAACAGGGAATTTTTTTCTCACAATCAGGGATTGAATGAATCCCTCTTTGCAAGGTAGCAAAATCCCTGTTCATGAGGCCTAAATCCCTTTTTGTACTATATAGCTGTCCAAAAGACTGAACTGAGCATGCACAGCACCCACAATTTCAGCACTGAATAACTTTGGAACAGATTAATATTATTTCACCAAACCAATGCTGGCTTGTGCTTTGGGGTATGCTCTTTCTGTCCTGAAAATGTCACACCAAAATTCCAAATGGTGTGGCCTCACCTTGATAAGGAAAAAAACAACCAAAATAGGTGAAAAAAAGCGACTTTCACACTTTTTTCACTATGCGCTGCATGAAATCCACAAATATGATCAAAATGAAACTTGGTATGTCAAAAGATCTACCCCACAGAAGAGCACACACCAACTTTCGTGCAAATCCGTTGAACAGTTGCAAAGTTGTTAAAGTGAAAAATGTAAGGTTTATCATTAAATTGCCCACTCAACTCTAACTACAGTGGCACTACCACACCACTATTATGCACACACACACACACACACACACATATATATATATATATATATATATATATATATATATATATATATCTTACGGTTCATACAACACTTCAGTGTTAAATCTCAATTTTTGCACCTTAATGACTTTGGCATTTTTTGATGAAATAGCCTAAAATTTAACATGCATGGTCATTCTGCCAGTGTCGCAAGATTTTGAAAGTTTCATGACAGCATCTTGAATGATTTTTGAGATAAATAGTGGTGAAAAACAGAAAAAAAGAGATTTTCTTCCCATAGGTTAACATGTTTTTTTTTGCCATCATTTACAGTCCACAGGGAATGGAAAATTACTCTGCAATTTTTATGGATGTTGGGGTTGTGTGCCAATATGAAAAGTTTTCATGCTGCACACTTAAAACTACCCATGTGATATGCGTTCTGCAAGCATGATTTAAATGTTAAATTGGAACCGATTGCATGCATGTGGCATGTGTGTAGCAAGCAAGTGTGCAAAGCATGCTTTTATGTTAAATTGGAAAAAACTGTATTTATGTGGCATGCATGCAAAAAGCAAGTGATCACTGTGCACGTAAAAGTTAAGTGACTTGCTCAGGATTACACCATATGCTGTACAAGTGTGGGTTAATGAAATTCAAACCCAGGTCTTCAGGATTTATAGTCTCCTGGTTTGCAGTTCAGTTCCTTTAACCACTAAGCCACACTGCCTGCACACATATAGCTTGCTTGTACTTCAGTACAAATCTGAATTCATCTGCACACATGCAGCATGCTTATAGCCACTGCTATACTTTTTAATTTTCTTGTCTCCCCTCATCTCATTTAGGGATGGAGTACCCGAAAAGGTCCTGACCCTTGTTATAAGGATCAGGATCCAGGTCAGAGTCTTGATTAGTTCTGATTGGTTCTGATTCAGATTGATAAAAATACCTGAAAAGAATTGCAACTACAGTGAAACATTGAAAATAAAGTATTTTCTCATACCTGTGTACCAGTCAATGTTTCTGACTCCATTCTATGTCTTTGCCTGATGGCTACATATAATCCATTTGTGTCTGTATTTGTTTTCCTTACTCTTTTGGTAGAGGAAAATGAAGGGGTACCTCTAATTAAACACATCTCAAGCCCCCCAGTCCTGCCCCTGCAATTATGCATATTCCCGGCCACTCCTATCTGATAACACCCTAACTACCACAGTATGCAGCCCACTCCAAATGCCCCTCCTGTTTGGTGACACCCACACTACCCTAGTACTGTATGTTGGTACACCCCGCCACAGTATGCACACCTCAACTCACTTCATCTGCTGATACCCTTTTCCCAATACAAATCAATACCACTGTCCCTCCTCCCATCTGCTGTAACCATTCTGTCCCAGAATGACTACTCCTAACCCTCATCCTATCTATTAATGTCCACCCTGTCCCAAGACAAATATCCCCTCCACCTATGAGATTACACCCACACTGTCTCAATATTAACACCCCCACTACCTCCTAATTTCTGATACCCCACCCCAGTATTAATACCCATACCTCCTCTTCCCATTTGCTTGTTACCCTAACCTGTCCCAATACAAATATTCTTACCCCTCCTCCCATCTGATACCCATTAGCCATCCTGTCAGTCATATAGTGAATAACCCTATCCCATCTCCCATGTGCTTACACCCACTCTGTCACAAATGAATACTCCTGCCCCACCCCTCCTCCCATCTGCAGTGCTGAATTGCATACCCCTGCTGACACACACACACACACATACACACAAACACACATATGCATACACATGATAATACCCCCCTGCAGCTGCATGATGCACCAATTTGGGAAAAAAAATTTTCAGCTCAGCTCGGGTCAGGGCTCCCAACTTTTGGGTGCACCAGCTCAATGCAAGAGGTTAATATAAATTGTATGTATATATATATATATATATATATATATATATATATATACTCATATACATACACTGATGCCCACCAGGATGAAGCATGGTGTCACAGGTTTACTGCATTACAAAAGGGATTCACTCCCATTGAAACTGCATTGTTTGCTACAGTAACTGTACTGCAGAATTTTCCTGGTGGGCTTCACTGTATATATAGCCCCATCTGGTCTCTCAACCACATGGTCTTGGCCATCTTGTCACCCCCAGTCTTCACCGATGGCAGTAATTTAACAAAAAACACTCCAAATCCACATATAATGGGAAATAACATACACCTCTCACATCCATGCCCCACAAAAACATCTAAGGCAAAATACTGTAATTTTAAAACTGTTAATGATGAGAACATTACAGAACTACAACCATATCTTATACACTGATATGTTTGTGTATGAGGATTTTGGATTCATAGACCTACAAATTTACATCTACAGTATGTGCCTTCTTTTTAACCTAGAAGCTATACCTTACCATTTTGTATCTGAGTTATATATTTCTTGGTCTCTCATGCCACCCTTTATTTGCATGTATGATTTCAAGCATATTATTTGGAGCTTAATTTTGGCCTTCATGTGTATGTGTTCAGGGGGGTTACTTAGTTTATGTATTTCTTGGGTGGGGGGGTTGATTTGTTAGTAGTTTTGTATTGTTCCTTCACCTTGTATTGTGTTTGTACCTTGTTTGAATTCTTACTAAATAAAATAAAATAAAAAAAATGTTAATGACAATGGAAACTGTAGAAATAACAGCTAACTGCAGCAACAACTTTATAAGTACCAACCATTGCAGGAGGACAGATTTTAAGAAATAAAGTATGATGCAAATGATGCCCTACAAATAACTAACTGCGACAGTTCCTACCAGTTATGTTGCTCCCGAGTAGCGTGCACCACCTCCATCAAAGCTGGTTCTCTTTCAGGTAGCTTACAGCAGATAGGCAGCAGAGAAGGCCCACCTCAACTACATAGAATAAATACAAAATTGATGCCTGCACCCGATGTGACCACCATCATCCATGAGACACCCACTGCAATGTCCTGTGTTTTGTCCAACTCATACTAGAGCACCATTGTAAGCATGCGTAATATGAAGATAGAGTGGGGATGGCACAGAGGTAATTTGAGGAAGTATTTCTTCACAGAGAGGGTTGTAGATGCATGGAACGGCCTTCCTGAGGAGGGCGTAGTGTCAAAAACAGTGGGGAAATTCAAGAATGCATGGGCCAGACATAAGGCAATTCTAGTGGGGGGGGTAGGAGGAAGTAGGCTGCTGGTTAACTAGGATCTGCAGCTTATCCGTTAGGTAGGGAAATGGGAAGACTAGGTGGGCCAAGCGATCCTTATCTGCCATCAAATTCTGTGTTTCTATGTGCACTTAAAATGTTGTGTTTTTATTAGAGGGCACACAGGTGACAACTGGGAGAGCTGAAAGGGGGGGAGAACAAGGTGTGTTTTTTTTGGGTTTGTTTGTGGACAGTGGGGTGGCTGTATTTGGTGGATGGGAGGGGAGATTTAGTTTTACATTTAATCCCATCTTAAAATGGGGAAAAGCATAGTGAGACAGACCTGGTACACCTTCAGCACAAGTCCTGTTTTACCTGGGTCCACCGGACACTGAGAGATCCATGGGGGGGGGGTCTGATTCCCCATCAGTCCGCCCATTCCTAATCTCAGTTGCATAGCTGAACTGTAGCACACATAGTCTGGTCTTTACTCCTACTACTTTTTCTCCATAGTTTTGAATGCTTCTATGCAAACAGACTTTAAAGTGCAAACACAAAAGTAGCAATAACGCAACACCAACCCACATGGCCAGTCCCCCCCCCATGCACACACACTCTCTAGTAGGTGTGGCCAAGCTGCTACAGACAACCCACCAATCAATATAAGTCAAGAGTGAGTCTCTTACTTGAGTGCTAGGAAGCCAGAGTCAGGAGTCTTTCAGAGATGATGTCCATGGGTCAGAGTGCTGGGGTGTACACCCTTGAAATAAATGGAGTTATTTTTTATTACTATTTTATACATTATGATGGTGAGTTGGAGAATAATGAAGGCCACTGTTCTACTAACAAGACCCTTGTTGTTAGTCGAGCAGTGGCCTTCATTAATCAAATTTAGGCTTTATGTCAGGGGCACCATTTCAGATTTCAACAAGGGGAGCCAACAACCAGTGGTGGCCAGGTGCTAGTTAGCCCCTAGGTGTCAAGCTCTAGAATGTCTGGAACAACTCTAAAAGGTAAAACTTATTTGTTGGGACTGAAAAGTGATATGCAAATCAGGAAAAATTCAAATGTGTAAGATTCTTCTGTCTATACCCCAGAGTAGTGTATCAGATTTGGGCTTAAACCCATCCAGTTACTAACTAATTTTTTTCCTGCCCCCCCTGAAAAAAAATGTTCTCCCAATTTCTCTCCCCAACTCCATTCCATTCAATACCCATCCCATATGGGTCATGAAACTGCTCAAAGGTGCAGAAACCTGAAAAACACATCAATATTTCAGTCTTTCCTCCTTCCCCAGTCCCCCTGTAAAAAACAATTATTTACTTTTACTTACCCGGCCATGTGGCCAGAACCTGCAACCTGGCCCAGTGTGCCATCAGCCCAGTTTTCAGTCCTCTCCTACTCTGTCCTTCTGCCAGAAGCTGGATGCAAGAACCAAGCAACCCAGGTCCCAACATGGTCCACATCCAAGTCACCTCACCAACCGAACCCACCCATCATGTGTTGGCTGCTTCTTGCTCACCCTCTGCCCCTTCAGCCATCAGGGGAGATGGAGTCTCACTAAGAGTAGACCAACAAAAATATGCCTCCACAACACTGCTATTGAGTGTTAAGTGCTTACTGAGTCCTCCAAGCTGTAGTGTGCAGCCTGTCTACTCTGTGGCAGGAAAGACAGTGTCGCACTTGCACGACTCATGTGCTCTTGCTTGGCTGGATGGTGCCACTGCTAATAGGAGGAGAGAGTGGACAACACAATACAGGCACAGTTGAGTCAGGAGTGTAGCTGTAGTATGAGCACACACAGGCTGGGGAGAGCACATATTGAGCAAAAGATTAGATCCAAATCTACCATCAACATCTGTGTATCAAATGTAATACCATTATTGCCACACCAAAAGAACAACCTAAGCACAAATGTAGGGGGGGGGGACAACTGCCCCCCTCAGACCTACCTAAATGGCACCTCTGCTTTATGGGAGAAATTCATTCTCAGGTGCTAATATCAGTACAAGTAAATACAATGGTTTCCATGTGTTCTGAGGTACTGTATCTTCATGTTTCAGGATGTGTCCTGATCATCGTGAGGGTTTGTGTCCCTCTTTTTGAGTGTCCATGACCTTCATGTGAGTGACAAAATGTGAGATATGTGCATGCTTCCAAGACCCTACTCAGCACAAAGGGTACTTGGCCATAGTGTATATGCTCCATGCAGAATGACAAAGGGAAAGTAAGTGAGCCAAAACAGTCATGGAGAAACACATTTGTAGCACTAAATATGCATAAGGGGATTTGAATGGCCCAAAACAAAATGGTCAAGCTTCACAACACAGAGGCTCCTCTTCACACATCTGGAATGGAGAACATTGACTGAGTATATCCTAGGCATTTAATGCAGTAAGCAAACGATACTGTACAAATTAATGATGATTTAATGACAAAAATCAAAAGCCCTTAACTTGCAAAAGGATCAGAATTAATGAGTTTACCTAATTTTAATGGGAACTCAATGAAAATGTATTTTAATGACTCTAATTGCTAGCAGTACTATTAGAAACAGAAACTGATGCATTTTCTTAAATGTGATTTGCACCAGCTTAGCTGCTGCATGCATGGCAGGCATGTAGCATGTGAACCTGATGTGATTTTCAAATGATATTCACACCAGCTTAACTGCTGTACTCATATCAAGCGTGCAGCACTTGAACCTGATGTGATTTTTAAATGATATTCACACCAGCTTAACTGCTGTACTCATGTCAAGCATGCAACACGTGAACCTGATGTAATTTTTAGAAGATGTTCATACCAGCTTACCCGCTGCACACATATCATGCTTGCAGCATGCAAACCTGATTTACTTTTTATGTTGTCTTGCGTAAGCAACATCTTGTGGTAGTAGGAGAAATACAGAGGTGTGTCAGTGTTGGTGAATGCAGGGCACTCTTTAGTAGGTGCGTCCCTCATTCTCCAATTAGCCAGCATGCTAGCATTGACACAAGTTTTATGTAAAGTGGACACAACTTGTAAGAAAAGTGCTGTTGCAATCAGAGACAAGCTCATCATGTAGTGGCACAGATGACATGCCTCCCGTACGTGCCTTTCCTGGTAAAACATTTCAATAAACATGGAGGCTCCTGCCATCCGCCACACAATCCTCAGAAAGCTGACTTCGGGGGCACCCAGTCCCCCTGTCGGCATGCCCTCCAGTTCAATTTGTTTGCTGATGGGGTACCCAATCCCTGTCAGCATATTGCCCCCCCCAGTTTAATTTGTTTATTTACAGGGGTTTAATTTGTTTGCTGACAGGGGTACCCAATCCCTGTCTGCATCATGTCTCCCCTCACACACACACACACGCACTTTCTTTGCAAACGGAGGTGCCCAGTCCCCATCAGCTTCAGTTCCCCCAAACAAAACTCATGTGGCATACTGGGAGCCCACCCCAGTGTGCCCAAATGTATTTGTAAAACCTACAAATAAAAAACTTTCCCCTGAAGTTTTATTTTCTTTTGTCTCTGTAAAACAGAAAACAGTCCCTTGTGGTCAGGATGCCCCTCCTCCCCCAACCTGCACCCACCCTCCCTCTGCTCACCTCACCTACCTGCAACTCCCCTCACCCCATACTTACTTCCAGAGTCCAGCGCGGTGATCTTCAGTGGAGCTGGAGATGTCTGAACTCTTCAAAAGCCAACTGTGAACTGAAGAAAATGCCGGTAAGCTGTATAATGGCATCAGCGGGGGGTGGGGGGGGATTCAACTTAGGTTGATATCTCTGTCATTTTTTTGTATTTTGGCTCCAAATTTTCAACATGGGGTTCTTGGGACCTCGTCTCATGAACACATGCACTGTCATTTTGTTATTTGGTCCCAAAAGGTGAATTTGCGGTTACTATGTGGAATCACCTTTTGGGACCCGATAATGAAATAATAGTGCCACTGTTCATGAGGCAGGTTCCCAAAAAGCCTATGTTGCAGAATTGGTGAAAACATTTCAAAAAATGACTGTGTTATGAGCATGCATTGTGCAGTTTCCATGCACACTTGTAACTTCCGCAATTTTTAATATTTTCACCCCAGATTTCAACATTGTCATTTTTTCACACCTCCTTATGAACAGTACAGCTGTCACTTTTCACATCCTGCCCAAATTGTGTTTTCACACATCTGGCTCACAATGGCGCAGTTGCTGTGGGAAATCAACTTTCAGGACAGAGTAACAAAATTGTAGTGCCACTGTTCATGAGCAGAGGTCCCAAAATGCCTATGTGGAAAATTTGATTAAAAAATCCCCAAATAATTGCATTACAGGTGTGCGTTATGCAGTTTCTACAGATGCTTGTGATTTCACCAATTTTTCATATTTTCACTCCAGACTTTCAACATTGCCATTGTTTTACACCTCCTCATGAACAGCACAGCTGTCATTTTTCACATCCTATGCAAAATGTGTTTTCGCACCTATGGCACCAAATGGCACAGTTGCTGTGCAAAATCACCTTTCGTCTAACGAACTGATAGTGCCACTGTTCATGAGGTAGGGTCACAAAATGCACATGTTGAAAAATTGAAGTGAAAATGCCCAGGGCATTAGGGTTTCCAACCGTAGCGCCCCATCCTGTAGAGACCGAAAGGCATCGGGGTGTGACTTGGGATTGTCGACCATAATGCTCACACCATTCCACCCCCACCCTATAAACAGTGACAGGCATTGAGGTGTGCCTTGGATTCTTTGGCCCCAAAGTTCACCCCATTGTCCTATACTGCACCCATCTCAGCGTATTTTTTTATTTTATTTTAATAGTATTGGAATTGCAACCCTTTGAGTCAGAGACTCATTTACAAAGGCTCCTCATCATTGAAGATTAAACAATATGGACAAGACAAAATAACATGATATACAGAGAAAATAAAATACAGTGTAAAAGGAAATTCCGGTACAGGATGGTAGCTAAAGTTATGACAATTGAGGCTGTACGGTGAATATACAATTCAGGATAAAAAAAAAGAAATAACTACCTATACAGGGTGGTAGCTAAGGTTATGATACTTATTTGTAATTTATAATGTGACAATAGTGGTCAGAGCAGGAAGTAACTTATATTAATGAAGCAGTGACATGTTAGGGGAGGGCCCCAGGGAAGTGTCTCTGCTGCAGGCAGTTACAGCTATGGGAATTAACCAGATGTAGCTGAAGGGAAGTTTTAAAGGACCCAATCCTTTGTTGAGTGGAGATGGCTGCCAGGATGGTGTTATACCAGGAAGGGGCTCTGTAGTGAAAAGACCATGGGGCAAGGGAGGTCCTGACTCTGGGCACAAAAAGGGAGGGCTTGGCGGAACTTCAAGTGGAGAGAGAGAGGGAGAGAGACATGAATGATGGTGTTCAGACCAGGGGGCAAGGCCAATAGTGACTTTCTTGGCAAGGAGGCATGACTGGTATAGTAGCCTCTCATTGAAAGTTAAGAACATTTGCTAAGGTGCACAGAGTGCAGGTATGGGTTAGCCTGTTGGACCCTGTGAGTAGCCAGCAGGTCTTGTTTAGTGAGAGTTTAATTTTATTAAGGGCGGTGTTGTCTGCAGCCCCATATATCCGGAGTCTGTAGTCTACAAGGGATAGTATAGAGGAGGAAATGGCCGGCCTAAGGGCATCGGGGGGAGACCACTTCTATGATGATAGAGGAGGCCAATACGTGTTCAGAGTGAGCCTGAATCAGGTGAAAACAATTAAGTGTAGCATGGAGAGCAGCTATGGTTGAGCTTAAACACACAGATAATTGTTGCAATTGCATTGCAAGTAATTTGAGAGTTGTGAGTAACTGAGAGCAGGTAATATGAGCTCTGGAGCAGTAGTTTGCTAGGAGCTTAGAAACAAAGCCCCAAAAGACAAAACCAATACACACAAACATGGAGAACAGGGAACAGGGCCCAAAACAAAGACACACAAACACAGAAAACAAGGAGTAATGACAGAAAGGGGCAAAATACAAAACGGAAGCAGGAAAACAAACACAGAAGTCCAGCAGATACAAACAGAAGCAGCAAGGTGAGGGGGGGATAGGCCCCAGCCAGCTGCAGAGGACAGACAGACAGAGACTCTAGCCAGCAAAGAAAAAAGTGCTTCAGAAGGAGGCTGAGAGGAACTGCTTACATAGCTCAGGGAAGTGGGAGTGGCTGGCTGCTTGTCCATTGAACTACAGGCCAAGTCATCCAATTGTGTAATATCACAATATCAAAATTTTATTAAAATTCTTTTTACTTGCTGTTTAAAATGTGAATGCGAAGACTCTCTGCTTTCCTTGTATATACATGGCAATTACAATAAATGTAGAAAGTCTTATAGTAACACAGCCATAATTAATAAAATGATCTCTTGACTAATTAACTGATGTGAACACCTGCTATTCAAGCACAGCTAGTCCTTCAAGTCCATCAATTCCTTTTTCAGCTTAACATTATATGTCAGCCGCCTTGTTTAAATTTATGGCTGATTTACATATGAATATCTTTGAAAAGAAAATACTAAACACTAAAAGATCTTTCAAACAAGGTATAGTGCTTACCAGTAGGATGAGACTATACCTTGTGTTTTATTTTATTTGCCCCCCATGCCGGAGTCCCACTCCATTGGGAGATGCACATGCACCAGCCCCAGTATGCTGCCTTACCTGGAATTCCCAGTGGATCCCCATGGAGCCATGGCTGTACCCCCCAGGCAGGTACGAGGTGGGGCCCGTACACCCCGAGAATTCAAATTTCATCGGGTCCCCTGGTGGTCAGGCAGGCAGGAGCCATTAGGGTCTGTGTTTTTTGGTGCTCCTTCCTCTCAGTGCTCCAATGTATTTTCCCTGTTCTTAGAGGAGTGGCATGCACCAGGATGTCACAGCATAACTGCTGACATCATCACCCCCCAAACCTCTCTGTGTGCATCTGCACTTGCTGTGCCTCCAGCTTCCACCAGAGGCCAGTCAAGTGCCGAGCATGGACCCCCCCCTCCAGGGAGAGGAGAGCTGTCCTCTGGACGCTCAGTCCTCTCCCTCCCTGCTGACCCTCGATGGCCTGGGCTTGTTCACAAACCCAGGTCACTGGCATGGAGTGAGGTGTGGCGTCCAGTGCCTCAACTCTCAGTGCCACTGGTCTGGCTACTATACCTTGTTTGAAAGAGCTTTTCATGAGCTTTAAGGCTTCAAGAGTTCCTGCAAGCCTAATTTCCACAATAGGCTGTTCACCACCCATGCTTCTTTTCCTGTCTCTGCCCTGGCCCCTTCACCCCCCATCCTATGTGTCATCCTCTCTCACCCCTTTCTGTTCTGCTGTGCCTTACCTCCCTGGTTGGGAGGAGCATTAATTAGGCATTACACACTTGCCTTTGTGCCCTGGGGTCTCCTAACTTGAGCTTTCCCTGCTCCTAGTTTAAATACCTAGCGATGAAGACATTAAACTTCTGCCCCACAGCATTTACCCCCTCTTCAGTAGGATGAAGGCCATACCTTCTAAAGAGTCTCCTACCCCAGAAGTGTTCCCAATCCATTACATAACTGAACCTCCGCTCTCTGCTTTACTCTCCGAACCATGAGTTGAATTGATCTAGCTTCAGAAGCCCCTTAATTCTCTTATGCCACAGTGACCAAACCTCTGAGAAGGCCATTGATGCTGCTACAGCCCTGAGTTTGCCTCTTAACCTTCGTAAACTAGCCTTTACCTCCATCAACTCACTGATGGCCAGACCATTGGTCCCTGAGTCAACAGTCACATCTGGCTCCTCCCCATGCACCCAAGTATCCCCTCTATCCTAGTGATAGCCCTCCTTGCTGCAGCCCTGTGAAGATACCTCATTATTTTTCTGAGTGCCTGCACAAGCCACTTTCTTTGTCCCCCTACAAATGACTCCTAAGCAACTATAACCTTTTTAGCTGCTCTCCTGTTTTTTTGGGGGGGAGGGGGCCTCTCCTCCTAGGTGTTGACCTTGTGGTGGTCACTGGAGCCAGAAAAGTAGCCAGTGCCATCTCTCTTTAGGGATTTCCTGGCTTGACTAACTGCCCTCGGGAGGGAGGGGGAGCAGTTTATTGACATAGGTCCAGGACTGCTTCCACCTCCTGGAGGTCTAAGTCTAGCTCCCCCCTCCCCGCCCACTACCCACCATCTCCCAGGGTGGACTCCTGTGGGCTACTGCAGGAGAGGAGTGTTAGTAGGTGGCTACAGTCCCCCACTCTAGTCTGCTGTGCAGCAAACATATTTCCTCCCATGCTGCAGCTAGCTTTAAAGTGAGAATTGCAAATTTTCAACAGAGGGCAGGTGATGTGCATCCCAAACACCCCAAAAGATGGCTACCCCATAGTCCCAGCAGTTGACTGTGTCCTTCACCCCCTCCCAGCCCCCGGCCTGCATGTTGTTTGACTTGAGCCTATTCCTTCATAACATGTGGCTGTCTTACCTTACCTAAGTTTGATCTTACCTAACCCACTTCTGCTCCCTTGCTGACCTACACCACTTAATACCTGTAACTGTATAAATCCAGTTACAATATGAAAGTTGCCTTACCTCACTTACGAGTTTAGACAGACCCAACAACATCTGAATTGCTTTCTACCCTATAAAGGTTTGTGTAGGATACAGTCAGTTACAGTAAGGATTTTAGAATAGCTCCAGCTCCATATATTTCACTGTAAAAGAGTGTTTATTTAAAGTTTGTTAAATTTTTAATAGTCTGTGCAACCAGAAATATCCCCAACAAAATGCAGCTGTATGTGTTTCTGGAACAACAGAAAATTGTGGTATGAAATGTGTTGCACTGTGCCAAGTAATGTGCGGATCTGAAGGGGGAGAGTGCAGTTACCTGGATAAGCTGCTAATGGAAGCTTTGATAGAGCTTTGCTCAGCAGCCAGAAATGATTAACTAATTTCATTTTCACTTAAGAAAAAGAGCAACCTGTGGGAGACTGTGAGTGGCACACTTTATGTTTCTCCCATACAGATGAACTGCTAGTACACACCATCTGTTAGGAAATCTAATCCTCGCTTCAAGCAGAAAGACGTCAGAACTTTCCTGATCTTCCCTGCGGAAGCATCATCCTGGTAAACAACTGAAAGAATATCTCCAGGAGCAAGTGAAAAACGTGCCTGGGTGAAGAGATGTGCACAGCTGCTTACTTAAAGATGCAACATCTCAATCGGTGGCTTGCATCACTCGCTCTCTCTCTGTTAGAACAACTCCCAGTCCCTTGTTTGTCTCTTCCCATCGATCACTTGGGAAGGGACAGGGACAGTTGGTCATTTCAGTTTCACGGTCATATGGCTCTAGCAGCGAGAGTTAAGGTGCTGGTCACATACCTCTCAACGGTCCCTGTTTTTCAGGGGCTCCCTGGTTTTGACTCAAAAATTTCTTCTCTGCCTCCTAAGTTTGGCTTTTTTGTCACAGAAGATTCAGGATTTGACTTGTAACATAAAGTTAGACATTAGTGTTATGGTTTAGTTCCTCTTCCAAAAAACTTCTGTGATTAAGCCACATATTGTACCAATTTCTCAATTCAATTTAGTTTCAATTCAGTTTTTATTCAGGATAAAAGAAATACTGAGCAGAGCTAGTTTACAGTGGAATCTTGTTAGGGCAACTTTTAGGGTTACCACCTTTTAAGCAGCCTAAAGAGAGACACTTCATCATAGGTGTACAGTTTGGGGGGCTTCCAGGCTCAAGCCCCCCCCCCTCGGAAAGATGAGCCTCCCCCCTTGGATAGGGTAGTCTAAAAATAGGTTAACTGTTAAGGCCAATAGTTTTGAGCCTGAGAGCACCCCCCCCCAAGAAAAACTAAACTCTACGCCCATGCACTTCATAATGAAATATGATTTTTTTTCAGTACAGTCTCCAACTTTGACCATTGCAACAAACTTCAAGACTAACTGTTGCAGTGATTTGTTTGCTATCATTTTGAGGTATTTTAGTTATGGTATCATAGTTTTCTGCAACTGTTAGAAGAAAAGTAAAAAAATATTTTTTTATACTACTTGGTCAGGACAGTTAGCATTTTTCATGTTTTTTTAACAGGAGAGAGCCATCCAGACTGGGACTGTCCTGCAGAAATCAGGACAGATGGTAACCCTGACACATTTCTGCTGACACACCAACATGTTACAGACATAAACAGTGATAGATACAGGGTGAGATATTCAAAAGGGTTGCGCATGGCGTGACGGGGGTGCCTCATGCGCAACCCACTGATGCACCCGGTGCGATATTCAAACAGGAAAAGGCCTCACCAAACTCATGAGCTGGGCACATCAGTAATGTATGCACACAAGTGGGGGAGCGTGCCTACGCATACCCCGCACATTCCAATATTCAGCCCTGATGTGCTGGAGCCATGGTGCAACCCTACTCACGCCATAGAAAAAGGAGCAACAGCTGGCCACCCACAGGTGAGCTGCCATATTGCAGGGCGCAACACGGCAGCTGCCAGCTGTGGGTGGCCACCCGTCCTTCTGCGGCACCATCCATCGTGATAGCGCCCCCCCCATGCCCAATTGCGGGCATAAGTCTTAAATAATATTCGTCCAATATCCCTGGTGGTCCAGTGGACCACTTCCAGCCTGATCGTGGGCAAAAATAATACAAAAAGTCATCCTGTATCCCTGGTGGTCCAGCGGTACCCCCCTCCCAACCCTCCACTCAATCCTGCCACCCGCCCCCCAGTCAGCGGTGGCGGCAGCCCGCGCCTGCAAGCTGCCCGGCTGCCTGCCGAATGACAGCATCACGGTATGGCTGTCGCCCATTGTCCCACAGCGATGGGCTATCATGAGCGATAGTGATTTCGGTTGGGACACAGTCCCAAATGTGAATGAATCCATTCACATTTTGGGACTGTGTAGTACAGTACTGTCTGCACACCATGCACAATGCGGGTGGCCACAGTGCCATATTCAACCATGCTGGGCCATGGCGCAGCACCATTGAATATCACCCTGTCAACACCCTGACGCATCCCAGTTGCGCTGCGCTCAGGCTTGCGCCACAGCCTGGCTCAGTCCCAATATCCCACCCCCAGTGTATACATCTTACAAGGTATTGAAGGTTTACATAGGCATTGTAAAGTTTCACGTTTTCAAGCTAGGACTATTTTCTAAGTAGTGTTTTTGATTTTGGTCATTTGTTCCTGCTTTTGTTAAGCCGTGTCCCTAATTGTTGGGGCACAGCTTTGAGAGGTACAGTATGTGAAGGAATAGCTCTGTTCCCCAGATAAGCAAGACATCTCTTGTGCCATACACAAGTTGCCAGTCTAAGCCTACCACATTTAGAACCTTGAATGGTGACAATACCGTTGACCTAGTTCAAAACCAACAGATAAGTGGAGCTCAGCTTTAAGAGGCTGCTTCAGACTGAGGCTCAGCTGTAGGTGGTGAAGTGTAAGAATCAATTGGAATCAAAGAATATGTGGATTTATTTTTACTGGTAGCATGTGTATGCAATAAAAACCTGTCTAAATAAAACCTGTGGTGCTTTCATTGCTGCTCCTTTTCAAATCTCTCAAGTCCATATTATTCAGATGATGTCCTTTTAATCACAAGTCTTTAATTTTTTTTCTACCTCAGACTATTATGAAAAGTTTTTGTTCTCCAGCTCAGGGTGCATCTGTCACTCCTATTAGTGGGTTGTCACACACTCGCTGTAGGCAGGCAGGAGACCAATAAATGCTTTGACATCCCACATGGTGACCTAGTAATGCCACTATAGTTTTCAGTAGCAAGCAAATGCTGTGGTGACCTCAATGGTGCAGGGTCTGTGCTAGACACTACCGGGCAGCCAGCTCATGAAAAAGATAAGGTCCAAACAGTGTAGCACAAGTGAACCAGGTGCAGTCAAAGAAATCCACTGACTACAAATGGAAGTTTCCAAAATATTTTATTTGCAAGCCAGTGCTTCAAAATGACCACAGCCCAAGCTACAAGTCTCTGCCCCTGTGCTTTGGCTCTCCCAGCCTTCTTAAGTGGGCAGAGAGCCGCAGCCTGGGCTGTTGTCATTTTGAAGCATTGGCTTGCAAATAAAATATTTCTTTGACTGTACCTGGTTCACTTGTGCTACACTGTCTGGACCTTCATCATAGTTTTCAGTAAGGTTGCTTGGATAACCCAAAATCTGATCTGAATAAGGATAGTCGGACGCTAGGATAATCCATATCTGAATCCAACATCCAATCCTAGCCTTGGAAGGCAATGGATGTTGCATTTGGTTAGCTGGATATCTGACTATCCTACTAGCCTAAATTACATCCCCCTCACCTTGATTAATAAATAATCCCTCGCCTCCACCTAAACCACCTTGGAAGGAGCTCTACTCATACAACCCTACTCCTTCCCCTTATAGCACTCAAATATCTCTGTATACAATCAGACCAGTACTCTTTTAAAAGAAAAAATCTGACCCCCTTCCACGCTAAAGAATGAGCCTCCCACACTGTGGCAAAACCCATCCCTCCTGACCCTGTTATTCACTAAATCACCTATCACCCAGCACACCCACTAGCTCTCACTTCCCTTCCTCCAATGGCATCCAAATATCTCTGTATACTACAATCAGACTTGTCCTCCTATAATAACAAACAAACAAAAAAAGCTGACAAGCAGCCAGTCATGTGTTACTATTAGGGAGACATCTTCATTCAGTCATTATTACCTGCTCCTCCAACTCTTGCTAGATCGAGGATGAATGCAAGCTACTCCACCACTGGACTTGATGCTTCTAATTCATAAGGAATTGGGTGCCATTGGGGGGATGTAAGAGCTAGTAGATGTTGTTGGGTGGGGGGTGGGTGATTTAGTGAACAACAGGGTCATGAGGACTGACTTGTGCTATGGTGGGTGGAGGCTCATTCTTTAACATGGCTGGAGGAAGGTGTTTTTTATTATAGGAGGACCAGTCTTATTATAGTATACAGAGATATTTTGGGTGCCATGGGTGGGGGAAGGAAAGTGGGGGCTAGTGGGTGTGCTAGGTGAGGTGTGATTTAGTGAACAATATGATCAGGAAGGATTGGGTTTTGCCAGGATTGGCTCATTTATTAACATGAGTGGGGGCGGGATTTTTTTTTAGTTATAGGAGGACTGGTCCTAATGTAGTAAACAGAGTTATTTGGGTACCACTGGGGGTAGAGGGAAGTGGGGGTTAGTGGATGTGTTGGGTGGGGAAGATTTAATAAACGACACGGTGGGAGGGATTAAGCTGTGCCATGGTGGAGGAAGCTCATTCATTAACGTGGGGGGTTTATTATAAGGAGGATCAGTCCGATTGTATGCAGAGATATTTGGGTGCCTTGAGGGGAGGGAACTGGGGCTAGTAGGTGTGTTGGGTGGGGGGTGATTTACTGAACACCTGGGTTGGGACTCATTGGTAGGGCCAGGGTGGGGGTAGGATTTTTTTTATTACAAAGGGAGACTATTTTGGATTTTAAAACACTGGATGTCAGATAATCTGATATCCTAAAATCCAGTTTAATATCTGCGGTTGTTTTCAGGACATCTGATTTTGAGGACCAATGTCCTAAAAGCATAATATCCTAAAAATCACCCATTATCCTAACTATCAGTTTTTAAAATGGTTTTATCTGTGCAACCCAGTTTCCAGTTCCCTGTGTTTTGATTAAAATTACATCATGCCATTTCCCAAGGAATACTGTAGCTCAAAGAACTCAGAGGAGATGCAGCACTGACAAAAACACAATATAGCCAGGGATTCATCACAACATTAATCTTAAAATAAAAAGTATTTTGTTGCAGTTACACCTCAGCAGTGAAAATAACGCAACACATATTTTATATTTCCAGTGATCTTTATTGAACTGTGGTTTGAAGGTCTGTGTATGTGAGGGGGGGGCATGGTTCCATTGAAGAGGCAAGACTCTCCGCCTAATTGGCAAAGGGGTTATACAGTGTATTAGCATATAGGGCATACTGGACAAACTGGATGGACCTGAGCCTTCTTCTGCCTATATATTTCTGTGCAATCATACTAATATTCTGGCATGGTGCTCAGGGAACAGTGTGCTGTTGGAGATGCTGTCTTTCAGATGAGACACTAAACCGCAGTCCCATCTACCTGTTCTGGTTGTTCAAGTGGACATTAAAGATCCCATGGCACTTCTCAAAAAAAGAGATGAAGAACTTCCCTGGTGTTCTGCCCAAATTTCCTCCCATTCATAATCTGTGAACAGACTTAACTCATGCAATATCAGGACGATTTGTTTGTGTATGATTAAAACATTCAAATGCATTCAGGGCATTAACAAGTGGACTCCAGTGAGCTGTTCACAGCCAGTGGCAATACAAATACCAGGGGAAATAGTAAGAAACCAGTGGTAGGGAGTTTTAAAAGGGATGTGAGAAAAACGGTACTTTGCAGAGAGGGCGGCAGAGTGCGGAAGAAGCTACCAAAATCACTGGTCAGTCCACAAACAGTGGAGTGCTTTGAGAGGGGGCGGAATGTGTAAAAGGGTTGGTCAAAGGATCAGGGAGGGCGGGGGAGAGGGGATCATGATCCCCTAGGGGGCATGTGCAACTTCATGTGGCAGACTGCATAGACCGCAAACCTTCTTCTATCAGCCATTTTATAGGTTTCTATGTTTCTGTATCCCCTCACTCCGAATGAGCTTGGAAGCAAGAAGTATTTCCCAGTTCTTCTCTCCTGGCTCACCAAAAACTAAATAAAATAAAACAGATGATGCTCCTTGGTTGACCCCCTTGGGGAAACCTGAATTCCAGGTGGCCTGAGAGTTCCCCACCCCCCACACTTTTCAGTTTCACACTTCTGTGATGGGGTCAGTCCTGAGATAACTCCAGTTTGCAATTCAATGGTACACTCTCACTATGCCACTGAGCCAGCCCAAGCAAAAATCACTTTTAGTTCTGAGACTCTTTTATGTCTTTTATGGGCAGACTAGGTGGGCTGTATGGTCCTTATCTGCCAACAGATTCTGTATTTCTATGTGATATTTCTGTGCCGCAACATTCAGCATGCCTTGTTTTCTATTCAAGAATGTCCTACGGGAACATTTAGCCATAAAACCTTGTTTTTTTTTGTGCTGGCATGAAAAGTAAGTCGTGTTTTAAAGCACAAACCTATTGCAAACATGGACATAGATTCCTAAAAGACACAAGCTCTAATCTGTGCCAAAACACACATGGAACTAGCACCCTACTTTGCTGTAGCTGAAATGCCATTTGGTTCTAAATTGTAAGCATATGGTTGCATTGGAATCTTTAGGGCTTACATATTATGTAGATATGCTTTTAGTATACAACTTATGTGATTGAGTATTCAGACTGTTTAGTTCTCTGTGCATTTTCTTATCAAAGGTATGTAAATGGATTGAAGAAACATGTTACTTAAAAAGTTCTGTTCTCCAAAGGGAGGGGTAAAGCAGGGACATAATGAGGTGATGGGAGGAGTGGGCATTGAAAGAGGAGAGGGGGCTCAGGTCTGTGTACAGAAGGATGGGAGATGCATAGGAGGAGGGCAGGAAATGAGAGGGAGGGTGGTCATTCTGGGGAACTCAGTACCGAAAGGTGTGGCATGGGGAGGCAAGGGTGCAAGGAAGAGCCGCACATGGGTGGACTGTATGCCAGGCATGACGGCAGGAAGGGTGGAGCAGTTTATTCCTAAGTGTGTGGGATGGGTTGGGGAGAAACCTCACATTGTGGTGCATCTGGGTACAAATGACCTAGAGGGGTGTGGGGTCGAAGAGGTGCAGGAGAGGTTCAGAGAAGTTCAGAGAAGTCAGAAAGCTCTGCAGTGAAGCAGGGAGATCAGTTGCATTCTCTGAGGTTCTTCTGGTACCTAGGGCAAGTACAGCAAGAAAACAAAGAATTGAGGAGTTCAACAAGTGGCTTGCAGACTGGTGTGAGTCCAGGGGGTTCATTATGGTGGGGGGGTTTAGGATGTGGGAGAACAAGGAACTGCATGCACCAGATAGGCTGCATTTAAGTAAGGAGGTCTCAGGGGTCCTGAAGCATAAGCTGGGGGAGTACATAACATCTAAAATTAATTTAAACTAAATGCGTGAGTGGGGGGACAAAGGTTGGGCGATAAACAGAGTCACCAGGCGAGGGAGTCCAAGGCCTCACCCCCAACTAGTCAGGAGGGGAATTCAAAAATGCAGTGTCAGTGGCTCAGTAGGTAGCACACTCGCCTCTGAGGCCGGGAGATCAGAGGGCTGTGGGTTCAGTTCCCACATCTGGCACTTGGGTTAATATCCCAGTACTGACACTGTAATGCAGCATGAGAGGGATGCTGCATTTCTGAGGTGCCGTCTTTTGGATGAGACGTTAAACCGAGGTCCCATCTGCCTGTATTGGTGGTAGTTCAGGTGGATGTTAAAGATCCCATGGCACTTATCGAAAAGAGTAGGGAATTTCCCGGTGTCCTGGGCCAAATTCCCTCATTCACTAAAAATACCACAACAGCTTAATCTGGTTCAAGGTCAGTTGGCATTCATCTGTATCTCCCTCCCCCGGGTCGTGCCTGAAAATAGGCAGGATTTGTCTAGTGCACTTACCCGGTCAACAAAAGATAAATAAATAAAATAAATAAAAAGGAGAGTAGGTAGAGGATAGGGAAGGGGCAAGGGGGGGCAGGGGTCTCACTGGAGGGTGGTTTCCTTGAGTGCAAGGAGCCTGGGTAACAAGGCAGTAGAGCGACAGGCACTGTTGGTGGAAGGAGAGCTGGACATAGTGGCCATCACTTAGACTTGTTCCATTAAATACCAGGACTGGGACCGTCATGATCCCTGGGTACAGGTTGTACTAAAGGGACAGAGAAAAAGGGAAGGGGAGAGGGGTGGCTATTTAATATATGCACGGGAAGGGATATTATGCAACAGAGAGGAGGAGGAGGAGGGCAGGGCTGAAGCCTTATGGGTACCACTCCAAAACTCAAAAGGGAGGAAGGTTAGATTGGGGGTAGTATACAGGCCACTGTCTCAAACTGAGGAAATTGACAGGAAGTTGGGAGCAAACAAGAAGGCTCAGTGGTAAGGACAATACTATGATAGTGGGGGATTTTAATCTGCCAGGAGTTGACTGGAGCACCTCGGCTACCTCTATCGCCAGGGAACAGGTCCTTCTGGAAGCCTTCCAGGAGAGCTTCCTGATGCAGAAGGTAATTGAGCCAGCCAGGGAAGGTAACATATTGGGCCTTGTGTTGACGGATGGGGAGCACATCCAGGACATAGGGGTGTAGGACCACCTGGCAGGTACCGACCACTGCACAGTATGGTTCTTCCTCAATCTTAGTAAGGAGGCAGCCAGAACCAAGACAAAGGTGGTGGACTTCAAAAGAGCAGACTTTGGTAGGATGGGAAATATTCTAGAAGGGCATCTCGCCAATATCCACCTAGACATGGATGCTGACCAGAAATGGTACATTATTAAGATGGGTCTGGCTGAGTCCACTAACATATGTACAAACTCCCAAAGCAAGAAGGCCAGGACAAAAAGGCCAAGCTGGTTATGCAAGGAAGTAGTAGAGAAAGTGAGAGAAAAAAGGGGTCCCTTCAGCAGGTATAAGAGATCCAAGTGAGAGGAGGACAGGGAGGAGTACTTGAGGAAATCCAGAGAAGTGAGTAGAGTAGTCAGGGCAGCCACAGCTTCAAGGGAGCTAAGGACAGCACAGGGGATCAGAGAAGGGGAAAAGGATTTCTTCAGGTACCTAATGGAGAAAAGAAGCTGTAAGGATGAGATTGTCAGGATCAAGAAAGATGGGGTGGGCAGAAAAAGGGGGGCAGGCAGAGGCACTCAGTGAGTACTTCTGTTCAGTGTTTACCAGGGAGAAGGATAGACCTATGCTGCAGGGGACAGGTGGGGGTGGGCACAGGGGGAGTGGGGGTTACGGATGTGGAAATCCTGGTGAGCAGGGTATTGGAGGGCCATAGATCCCGGTAGGTGGACAAGGTACCGTGACCAGATGGTGTGCATCCAAAGGTCCTACGGGAGTTAGTGGAGGTCCTGGTGTGACCTCTGGCAGACCTGTTCAACACCTCTCTGGGGACAGGCTGCATGCTCCAGGACTGGAGGATGGCACATGTGGTGCACCCACATAACAGTGGGCCCAGGGACGAACCAGGTAACTACAGTCCAGTGGCATGGGGTCATAATGTCGCAAGACATTATGCCGCACGGCTAAGTACAGCGTGATTTACGCCATGTGGCATCTCTTTTTTCTGTGGCAGGCTCCACCCTCCACACCCCCCATTGCGGGGAGCTGCATCCCATGACCCACCCCCAATAAAGATTCTTAACTCCAGGGGGGGCCAACTCAGGGAGTGCACAAAGACTGAAAAAAACAAAAATTTCTGGGATTGGGAATCAAACCCAGTCCCAGACGCAGTGCCAGGGTCCTTGCTGCCATGGCTCTGTCCAGTGAGTCATGGCAGCTGCTCAACAAAAACCCACTCGCAGTAGAGGTCTTATCCTCTGCCTGGGAGTGTGTGAATGGTGCAATACCGCATGCAGCAGTATATGCGGTATTGTACCATTCACTGTCCTAGACAGCGCTATTACGGGTTAGCTATAATGTTGTACGCTATTAAGTGTACAACATTATGACCCAGTAGGCAGATGAGTCAGCCTTACTCCATTGTTGGGAAGTTAATGGAGACCATTCATAAAGAGAGACTGGTGATCTTTCTGGAGGAGAATGGTCTCCAGGACGAAAGGCAACATGGGTTTGTCTCAGGTAGATCCTGCCAGATCAACCTGGTTGACTTTTTTGATGGGGTGACAAGGGCACTTGATAAGGGCCATGTGGTGGATGTCCTGTATTTAAACTTCAGCAAGGCATTTGACTCGGTGCCACATGAAAGGTTGATTAGTAAACTGAGGAACCTGGGAGCCGAGGAGAAACTGGTAGGATGGGTTAGGAGCTGGCTACAGGACAGGCAGCAAATGGTAATTGTGGAGGCGGAGCAATATTGTCTTCCTGAACTATAACCAGCAGGGTCCCACAAGGCTCAGTACTAGCAATAGTGTTATTTAACATCTTCATTGGCAACATATCAGACAGGATTAAGAGTAAAATCAGCCTTCTTGCAGATGACACAAAGATCTGTGTGGAGGTGAATAGTGTGGAAGGGAGGCAAAAACTCCAAGAGGATCTGACAAAGCTAGAGTGCTGGTCAGACACATGGCAGTTTAGATTCAGTGCTAAGAAGTACAAGGTCATGCACTTGGGAGCCAGAAACCCTGGGAATAGCAACTGACTGGGGGGGGGGGTCAGTTAGCCACTTCAGAGGAGAAGTATCATCTGGGGGTACTAGTTACAGTGGGCATGAATCAATCTGCACAGTGAAGGAAGGCAGCACCCAAGGCTGGGGTGCATTGCCAGAGGAATCACCTCTAGGAGAGAGAGGAAGTCATCCTGCCGTTGTACAGGTCACTGGTGAGACTGCTCTTAGAGTACTGTGTGCAGTTCTGGTGCCTCTATATAAAGAAGGATGTCAAACTACTGGAGGGGGGATGCAGCATAGGGAGGCAAAGATGATCCATGGCCAGGGGGACAAACAATATGAAAAAAGACTGAAGGAGCTCAACATGTATTCTCTGGAGGAAAGAAGGGAAAGAGGTGATATGATTGAGACCTTCAAGTACTTAAAGGGCATGAATAGGGTTAGTACTGAGGGCTTTTTGCAGACTAAAGGGGACATACAGAGGGGCACAGTTGAAATTAGAGGGGAAGATTCAAGAGGGAAATGAGGAGGCACTGTTTCACAGAAAGGGTGGTAATGAGGTGGAATGAGCTGCCAGAGGAAAGCGGTGTCGCTGAAAACTGTGGGCAGTTTAAGAGGGGTGGGACAGGGTCGAGGGTAAGGTCAAAACTGAGGGGAAGCGGGGGAGAGGGAGTCAGTGAATGGGTGATAGAGGGACGAGAAAGGGGTGGGGGGGGGGCAGCTGCAGTAGATTGGACTGGGAGCTGCACACTTGAGCAGACCTGATAGACCATATGGCCTGTATCTGCTGGCATTTTCTTATGTTTGTAAAAAAAAAAAATACACATAATGTGACTCCCTCATAAGCAGCCAAACAAGCTTCCTGAAAAACAGAAAACTGTTATAACAGCACCCTTTGCCCACTGACAAAAGTGCCAGTCAGTGATAACTAAAGCAACATTGCAAGTGGATTACTGCAAACTAGTTCACATTTTATTGTATAATAATTGTAGACAATAACACTTTGGATATCTTAATATCACAATATAATGTTGTCCATGTCTGGAATACCAAATGGCTGTGGCAGTCCCTATCAGCGACAATGAGAGGGCTTTAAGCCCGAGGTTCAATGGGCGGAGCAACAACGTCACTCCCTCATCGAGCTTAAAAGGTCACAACATCCTGGGCTTTGCCATGATTCTTCTTTGTTGTGGCCGGAGGCACTGCCCTCCCTTGCTCATTTTTGTCTGTTTGTTCACGGTCGCCTCCGGCCGCCGGCCCATTTCTGTTTCCCTCCCCTGCTCCTCCTGAGCAGCTCTGGTTTGTTTCCTGCTGCCTTTGGCAGCCCTTCCTCATCCAGGGCTTCCCCTGCATCCCGGCCACCCGTCCTGTGCTTCTGCTCCACGGGTGTACTGGTGCCCGCCTCCTCCTGCCTGGTTCTGTCTTCCCGGATTCATCCCCCCCATCCCTTTCAGCACTTTTGAGTGCTCCTTTCCCTCCTGTCTCTGGAACCCCCCCCGTACATTGCTTGGATCCCAGATCATCCCTTCCTCCTTGTTTTGCTCTGCCATCTCTGTTCTGTCCGAGCCCTTTTCCGCCTTTCCGTCTCCTCTACCCAAAGACTCATTTTGTGCATTTTCTGGTATGAGTCTTCTGTTATTTTGGTTTGTTTTCCCTTCTTCCGGCGCTTGGGGTGTGCTATCCCCCACCCATGCCCCGCATCCTGCTGCTGCTCCATCGGTGGAGTGTGACATTCTGCCGAGTTGTGTGTGGTGTTTTCGGCCCTTTTAGCATGCTGTGGGACAAGCAGACCTGACCATTCCTATGGTTGGGAAGTCGGATTAATTTTTGCTTCTGCAATTCTGGTATGTATCACTGGACTGTATGAGTAGGACTGATTCTTTTCTTTTCTCTCATGGGTATGAATGCTTCTTTTATCTCACGTTGTCGTATATCCCTGTCTTTGTTTTCCCTGTCTCTTACTGACCTCATGCTTTTCTCATATTTTACCCGACATCCTGGCATAATGAAGTGGGTTCGCTATATCTTTGAAATGCTTCCTCGAAGCTCATTTCCCACTTTGTGTTCCTTGGTCATGGCACTGCGCAGCATTGTGGATCCCTCTTTCTTTTTCCCATGAGATCTGTCATTCTTTGATGTGTATGCCAGTCATTTGGGCTTCCTTCCAATCCTCGCCTCATTTGCCCTTCATGTGGGTCTCTTCCATTGCATTCCTTCCTATGCTACCTCATCAACCTTGGCATCAGGGTCTAATTCCCATCACGGCCTGATTCGATATTTCTTTTTGGACATAACTATCATTACTCATATGCCCGCCTCATCAATCCACGGCCCTCATGCCGCATGTATCAGGCTCCTAATTCCATCCATCATCAGCCGTCAAGGATTCACTCCAGTCATGGCTTCTATATCTCATCATGCCATGGTTTTTCTTTTAGCTTGCTCTACTATTCACATTGTTGGGCCATCTATGGCTGACTCCATCTGGCCTTCCATTGAACCAGGCCTGTGTACCACCTCATCCAGCTCACCCTACTGCTGTTCTCATCCTGTATCAGCTGGGTCCTTTGCTACCCCATTGACCTCCCTCTGTCCTTTGTCCTTCATCCTTCATACCTCGCTTTGCTGTACCAGCCTCCATGGCTTCAATCCCTCCTTGTACCTCATCCGTTTCCTACTTTTACCTTCCTTGTCCTAGCACCTTTTCTAGTACCAGCCATCATGGCTTCACTCCGCTCTTAGCTTCACTCCTCATCATGCATAGTCCAATTTTGCTCTCTCCTGTTTATTCCTCATCCAGTTTTGATCCTCGATCACTCAACCTGAGTTGTCTCTGGTTCCAGATCTCCCTTCTTGGCCTCGGAGTCTATCTCCTTTCGAGGACCCTACTTCCCTTTCCTTCCTTCATACAAGTTCATTTTCAAGTTCATTCATGTCTTCTCCTCTTCCAATTCTGTACCGGCCATCCAGGATTCACTCCACTCATGGCCTGCTATCAATATTCTTTTTGGGCGTACCTACCATAACTCCTATGCCACCTATCAACCGTGGCCATCCTGCCGCATGTAACGTGTTCATAACTCCAGTCTTATCAAGTTCATAAATCCAATCATCATTCACTCAGCATTACCTCAAGGTTTATACATTGCTTACTCAAACATTCCTATCATTGAATTCCATACTACCTCATCGACTACAACCTCAGGGTCTAATCATTCAGAGTCTAATCGTTTACATTGCATAATCAAGCATGCTTCTTCAACCTCAGTGTTTGCTCACTCGCATTGCTCAATCAAGCCAGTCTGCATTATCTTCTGTCTCCTCATGAGCACATCTGGAATCTCCTCATGAGCACATCTAGATACCCCTTGCTCCTCTGACTCATACATGGATTTACTCCCTCCCATCCTTGCTCCTCTGATCTACTATCTCTCATCGACTACTCGAGCATACCCTCCTTGGGTCCCTGCTACCTCATGTTCTTTATTTAATCTGTGCTTCTTTGGAGTTTTTTCCCTACCCCATCATCATCATCCCTACTTGTATCCCTCATCTATGAACCATTCTCTTTACCAACATATGTCCACAAATCAAACGCCGCCAGCCTGAAGGGAAGGCAGCCTAGCCCTTGGATCCCCAGAGGTTTCCTCCTTAAAGGGTTTTATTCCTCTCCTCCGTGCCAATGGTCATAATATTAGTTAGAGTTAGCGCTTTCTTCTCATTAGTTAGTTAGGTTCCGCTGTTGGATGGAGGTGGATGGTGGCCCCGCTTTCCCCACTCTCCTTAGGAAGTTAGCCCTTTTCTTCACAGAATTCATCCATCATCCTCGCCTCTTCGCAGCTTGACATCTTTGGGTATTCTTTTTGGGCTTCTTCCTAACCTACCTTTAGCCGATGCATTAATTCCCGACACCTGTAGGGGGTAACCCTCCTCTAGGGTTCCTTGCGTCGTACCCCTACAGGGTGGTATATCCCATGGATAGAGAGGTAGAAAGCCATAAAGCAAATCAAGTTACACAAGCATATCATATCTTATTATCTCATTCAGTTGCGTAAGCACATTGACTGGGAGGGCTTTAAGCCTGAGGTTCAATGGGCGGAGCAGCAACATCACTCCCCCATCGAGCTTAAAAGGTCACAACATCCTGCACTTTGCCAGGATTCTTTTTTGTTCCCCACCATCCACCACCCCCTCCAGTAGCACATCTCTCTTCCCTGTGGGCTTCTTCCTAACCTACCTTTAGCCGATGCATTCATTCCCGGCACCTGTAGGGGGGAACCCTCCTCTAGGGTTCCTTGCATCATACCCCTACAGAGTGGTATAGCCCATGGATAGAGAGGCGGAAAGCCACAAAGCAAATCAAGTTGCACAAGCATCATCTCATATTATCCCATTCAGTTGCATAAGCACATTGAACAAACAGCAGACAGTTGAGAAATGATTTGTGTGAAAGAGTCTCTGTGTAATCCAGATCTGGGGAAATGAAAATCACGGTTATAGACCTGAAACTTACGCTTTACTATGATGCAGTGTCATCATAATACAGAATAGAAAATACCACACAATGCCATGATCATGCTTTTTACACTATGATATACAGCCATATTAAGTGCAACAGTTATGTTCACTCTTAAGTCTTTGCCAAAATCGTCATGGTGCTACCATGGGATGTTTCGCCAGAGGACTGGCTTAACAGGCTTTATAAAATGAGCAGTCAAAATCCTGCATCCTGATTGACCGAGAAGATTCAAATCCCTGTGTTTCAGGAAAGGAAATCTGTGGAATTTGGATTTCTTTGGCAACCAGGGCACATACACTGAAGTATCTATTCCTCCACTTAATTTTTCGAAACACCATTTATAACAGCCATGTTCATAAAGTACAGGCAGTACTTGCCTGTACTTTACAAACCACAATTACGCTGCACCTTTTCTAAATTCACCCCAACCTACCCACTTCACCAACAGCACAGAAGGTGGTCAAGTAAGCATTGTAATGAAGTAGGATGTTTAAAAAACAAACTAACAAAAAAGCAGCATTCTTCTCCCTTTGTCTGTCTAAACTCTGCAGGGCCAAGTAACTTGCTAATGTGGAGGGGGGCACATTTACCTTCACTTCAACTCTACAATTTCAAGATGGGGAAAAAAGACAGAGATTGGGGGGAATCAAACAAATAATAAAATATGGGGGAGAGACAGAAAAAAGGGTGCCAGAAACTTCAAACCTCATACTAACTGCCAAGTACAGCACTAGGTCAAGATGCCAGAATCAAATATAGCGCAGTCATGAATTGCACATGCAAAACAGTGAAATCAATGGTAGCACTCAGTAAAAACACTAACCGCTACCATACAAACACTCAAATACAGATACCGGTATGCAGAAAAGGGCCTCTTATTTCTCACAAAGAGTAGTCAGACCTTGGAACAGTTTGCCTCTGGAAGTTGTTATTAGTTCAAATAAAAATACTTTTAAAAACAGGTTTGATAGTACTTGTTGTCAAATTTAAATGCTTCAATCTGTATGTAATCTAGGGGCTCCATGGGTCTAATGGCCTTCTGCTAACCACTCTTTCTTAGTATGATTCTTAGTAAATACCTGCAATAAGAAATGTTAGTGGGGGGGGATCCACCACCCACACACCCCGATCTAATGATAAATTAATGAGGGGGAGCAAAACTCGAGGATGGGGAGGAAATTCAGGGGAACTGAAAATGTGCAGGATGGGGGAGAATAAACAAACAAAAAATAATGGTGGGGGGAGAGAAGGAAAAAACACTACAATCGGGAGACCAGGAACAGAACCCTGGTCTCCAGGACATTTTCTCACTGTAGTTTCTCCTGGTCTCAGTCCCCTTCACCACAGGAGCAGCTCAGAAGTATACCCCCCAGCTAACTGTTTTGTCCTCTCTTTGGATGTGATGACACTTACAGGGAGCTGACTTTTGCTTTGGTATCCCTGTCACTGTCTTCACATTCACTATTGTTGAAGCACTGTTTTTACCAGCGCTACCCATGAAGTGGCATATTCACCTGGTACGGTCAATCACAGCCATGTTGCTTCTCCTAGAAGCAGAAGTGGTAAAAACATCACACATCCAGACAGTCTCAACCGTGACCATTTTTAATTTTAAGGTTTCTTTATTCTTAAATAATTTCTTACAATTTTAATTTAATAAATTATTTTTATTTTTTCATTATTTACCCATTTTGGAAGAGCAATAAGACACTCAAGATTGTGGGTTTATTTTCCTGAACCACACTTCCAGATGGTTGAAAGAATTCAGCACCCCCTCCTACCCCTAGCTGATAGCACCCACCAGCCACCCTCCTCCACCCAGCAGCCAATTCTAGGTATGCATCAAGATGACAGGCACAAACCTGCCCCTCTTCCACAGCCAGCCACATGCTACAGAATGATAGTGCTCCTGTGCTTGCTCATCTTGTATAGTGAAATGATCAGCTGATCATTGTACTACAGGCTCAGAGTGAGCAAGTGCAGGAACATTTTCCTTCTGCAGGTAGGCAGCAGTGGAGGAGGACAGTCTGCAATGGTCACCTTGATGCATGCATAGAACTGGGTGCTGGGTGCTACGTAGGGAAAAAGGTGTTTGGTGGGTGCTACTGGCTGAGAGGGTTAGGATTACTTTTGTTTAAGCCCAATTGAGTGTTAAGATGGCAGTCAGTCATGGAGGCAGGCAGACAGTGCTGGCCATCCATCATGGGAGTTTTTCCAACTAAAAAAATCAAATTGTGGATACTGGGGGGCAGAAGGGTAGTACTGGGTTGCTAACAGAGGGTGGCGGGAAGGAGGGCTTGACTTTAATGATTTGGGCTATGAAGGACAGTGGAGGACTGTTCCTTTCCTTTTTTTATGTTGCTTGCACGCATGTGCAAGAAACATAGTGCCATCATCCGAGTTTTCGGAGGTGTGGCAGCCCTCTTCTAATTCAGTCAGTGTGTTTGCAGGTGCAGCCACAGTTCTCCAATCAATGCTGCAGCTGTCTATGACAGCAGTTGAAAATGCAGTGGCCGTACAGTTGAAAGGGAGAGCTACGTTTCAGTGATCAGCGATAAGATCACGTATGTGCCGCTCCCCACACACTGCATACGCACACTGCATGTTTGTGCTTCCCCATGCACACACTGTATAGCCAGCGGGGTGCCCAATCCCCCATCAGCTCTGCTGCGCTCCCACCCCCCCAACAGAGTTCCAGGTGCCACCCTGAGAGCCCACCCCAGCGTGGCAACAGGTTCTGTGGCCGACGGGGGTGCCCAATCCCCTGTCAGTTCCACTGCCCCTACCCCCAAACAGCCTTCCAGCTGCCACACTGGGAGCCCACCGCAGTGTGGCACAAGTCCAGCGCCGTCCAATTAAAAAAAAAAACACCTAAAAGAAATAACCTTCCCTGGCAGACTGTCCCCCCTCCCCCACCCACGCCCACCCTCTGTGCATCTACCTCCACACACCCCCACCTCATCCCATACTTACCTCCGGAGTCCAGCGCGATGATCTTTGGTAGACCGGGAACACGTCTGCAGTCTTCAAAGCATTCCGTGAACTGAGGAAATACCAGTAAGCTGTATAATGGAATAAATAGGGTTTTTTCAACTTTGCTGCATATCTCGGGCATTTTGGGGAATTTTTTTACCAAGTTTTCAACATGGGGTTTTGGGGACCCCACCTCATGAATTCTGTCACTGTCGTGGCGTTAATCAGCCCCGAGAGGTGATTTCGTGGTCACTGCATGGAACCACCTTTCTGGACAGCTTTACAAAACAACAGTGTCACATTTCATGAGGTAGGCCCCCAAAAACCCTATGTTGAAAATTTGGTGAAAAAATTTCCCAAAATGACTGTTTTATGAGCATACGTTGCGCTGTTCCTACGCACGGTCGTAAGTTCGCAAATTTTCAATATGTTCACTCCAGATTTTCAACATTGCCATTTTACCACACCTCCTTATGAGCAGTACAGCTGTCATTTCTCACATCTCGCCCAAAATGTGTTTCCGCGCATGTAGTGCACAATGGCGCAGTTGGTGTACAAAATCAATGTTCGGGACATATTAAGGAAATCACAGTGACACTGTTCATGAGCAGAGGTATTAAAATGGCTATGTTGAAAATTTGGTGAAAAAATTCCTAAAATTGTATTTATTTATTTATTTAAGAGATTTACTAGGAAGGCATACTGAGCGGAGTACCGCGCTCGATTCCAGATGCGCCCTGGGGGTAGGGTTTACAAATGATACAGATGTACAGGAGAAGACAAAAGTCATACAACTTATGTGACTTACACAGACAGTGGTACAGTAGTTCAGATGAAATATACATACAAAGGGTGGTCGGTACAGGCAAAATAATACAATTATGTGACTATACACCGACAGTGGTACAGTAGTACAGGAGAATAAACATTACAGACAATGGGTGAGGTATTTCTTAAATACAAAAATTGCATAGGTCCAATTTCAATTAGTAATTTAATAACCTTAGGTGCAGAGCGAGAAAGGTACCCAGAATGGTGCTAGCAGCTGGATAGGTAGGAGTGGAAATGGGGATTTAGCAAGGGGGAAAGCATGAGCAATTTGTAGCGAAGTGCGTTTTAAGAAGGGTATTCCATTCAAGAGTACATATGGAGTGTCTGATATCAGCTGTCAGGGAGTTCCATAATTTGGGCAACCTGAAACTGAAAGCTGCCAGTCCAGATCTGGTGGATCTGTGTGGAATGTGCAGGAGCCTAGAGTCTATGTTTCTGAGAGCGTAGGCAGGTGGGGAGAGGGTGGTTAGGGATGAGGACAGATAGGAAGGGAGCGTTTGTGACCAGAACTTTGCAGCGGTTCTAGCAACATGGAGTAATCGTCGGTTTTGAAGTGAGGGGAGGTCCAGAGACTGGTAAAGATCACAGTGATGGGTAGTGGTAGGACGGGCCAAGGAGAACCGGCAGAAGGAGTTGTAAAGGGGGTCAAGCCTGGCTAAGGAAGTTTGCGGGGCAGCACCGTATACAACATCGCCATAGTCCATAATCGGGAGGATCATTTTTTGGACAATTGCTGTTCTGGTTAGTAGTGGAATGCAATTCTTGTTTCGGTAGAGGGCTCCCAACATGGGATGCAATTTTTTGTGAAGAGCATCTATATGCACTGAGAAGTCAAGGTGCTGATCTAACCAGACACCGAGGTAACGATAAGTGGTGCAGGCCTCGAGTGGAGATCCGTCCAGGGTGTAAAATGTGGGTGGAGCAGTAAGCCAGGTTAGTTTGGCCCTAGAGCCAAAGGTGAGGGAGACTGTTTAGTTGGTTACTGAGGAACCAATGTTGGATGGAGTCGAAATCATCCTGGAGACAAGCATACACAGCAGATGCGGATGGGCCAGAGGCAAACAGCACCGTATCGTCCGCGTACATATGGATAGCCGTTGGTGGGCAGGCAGCAGGCAGGTCATTTAGAAAGATAGAGAACAGCAGAGGGCCGAGTACAGACCCTTGGGGGACACCACTGGTGATAAGAAGAGAGGTGGATCGTGCCGAGCCAATACGGACTGATTGGGACCTACCTGACAGGTATGACTGGAACCAGTTGATGGCGTTCCCAGCCAGACCAGCTTGGGTAAGTTTAACCAACAACAGGGGATGCAAGACCATGTCAAAGGCTTTTGCCAGGTCGATAAATATGGCTGCTGTAATTTCCCCTTTGTCCATCCCTGTAAGGATGGAGTTAGTGAGGCGAAGGAGGGAGGTGGTGGTGGAGTGATTTTTCCTGAAGCCAGCTTGGTAGGGGGTGAAAAACGCTATGGAATCTAGGTAGTGGTGGAGCTGGGATAATACAAGGCGCTCTTGAATTTTGGCTAGGATGGGGAGCAGAGATATGGGACGATAGTTGGATGGGGAGGAGAGTCCCTCTTTGGGTAGGGGATGACTGTAGCTTGCTTCCATGTATTGGGGACTGCCCCTAGTTTAAAGAACAGGTTGTAGAGCATGGTTAGAGGGTGGGCTATGGCCAGTGCAGAGAGTAGGCATTTTGGAATCAAGGCCGATGGACATTTGCCTTTGGATGGGTTTAGTGATTGCAGGATTTTTAGCACCTGGCCAGGGAGCAACTGGTCGGGCGAGAAGGATGCAGGGAGGATGTGTAGGGGGCACGAAGGGCGGGGGGTGGGGATGTGAGGAGAGGAGAGGAGAGAAGAGGTAGTGGTGGAGAAGTCTGAATTGAGCTCTGAGGCAACCAAACAAGGATCTGTGACAATTTTGCCATCTAGATTGAGAGTGGGTGTGAGGGGTTGGGCCGGTGGGGAGAGGAGTGATTTAATAGACTTCCAGAATTGGGTAGGGCAAGCAAGGTTATTGTTGAACGCAGTTGTAAAGTAATTTGATTTGGCCTGCCGTATGAGTCTTGTACAGGCATTTCTCAGTGACCTATATTGTTGCTGGGCCGTTTGACCACCTGTGACCTTGAAGGCCTTCCAGGCCCGGTCTCTGGCTCGTAGTTTTTCCATAATGTTTGTTGTTACCCATGGTAAGTGGGATCCTCTTACTCTGCGTCTCCTGAGCAGGGCGTATAGGTCCCAGATGGTGAGGAAGTTAGTGGAGAAATACTTAAGGGCCTCTTCCATGGAGGTGGCCCTGGGGATGAAAGACCAGTCAATGGAGTTAAGGTTGTTTAGTAGTGCCAGCAGATCAAGTGATTTATAGACTCTGCTGTAAAAGCTTAGGGGGGCATTTGATGGAAGATTTTTCGCACTATAAAGATCATATGGTGGTCACTAAGGGAGTCCGGTAGTATACCAGCTTTAAATATCCTGTGAGGGTGGGTAGTAAGTGCCCAATCCAGTAGTGTGTGTTTATTGGACTTGAGATTCAGGCAGGTGGGTTCCTCAATTTGCTGGTGCAAATTTAGCGCGTTTATTTGACATCAAGATTTAGAGGCAGTGCTGCCTAGCCAGTTCTGACTGAAATCTCCAAGGACATGGAGTTCACCATCTTCCGTGAGGGCCCACAGGTTACCAAGGTGGTCAAGGATGCTACTCAGAGGTGTGTCCGGCGGACAGAATGACCCAGCTATGTATAATGGGATAGAATGGGGCTTGGTGATTTTGATTAGAAGAGAATCTATAGAATGAAAGGGTGCCAGAGAGATTGTGGAAAACTGGAGATTTGAGGAAATGTACATGGCAGTGCCGCCACCCTTCTTTCTGCCCTGTCTGTCTTGGCAGATTAGAAAGAAGCCTGGAATAGAGAATTCTTCGTCCCGGTTATGGGGCTTCAGCCAAGATTCTGTGATGATTACAATATCAGGCGAAGAGGCTAGGACAGATGTTTTAGGGCAGCGATTTTATTTAGGAGGCTGCATATATTTAGGTGAATAATTTTGAAACCCTTAGGGAGGTGTGTAGTTGGTGTGGGTGGTTGGCCAGCAGTGGGGGCCTGGGGGCCGGGGTTCCATTCTATGTCCCCAGCTGAGGAGAAGGAGAGCCAGGGTGTGCCTTAATACATGCATGGCCTTTACTGATGCGCCCCGTCGGGTGGGATGGTTTGGAGTTAGTGAGTATGTCTTATGTGCTGGGTATACTGGGTTATAAAGGGCAGGATTCTCAGCATGGAAGGAGGGAGGGAGGATAGAGGCACCCAGGCACCAGTTGTGCCAACGGTACTGGTTGTGGTCCACTGGTACTGTGGAGGAGTGGAGTGGTGGTTAGTAGCTATAGTAAGTGGTGTCAATGGGCCTGGTAAAATCGGATGGGATGAGGGTGGAAGGGAGGATACGGTTAGGCAAAGCAAAGTAATGGTTATAGTGAGAAACTGCATTTTGTTTATCTGTAGTAGGATTGAAACAGCTCTGCGGTGGCCACTAGTGGCTGGAAAATATAAGGAGCTAATGGGAAAGTGGGCTGATTGGTTTACAAGCTCACAAGGTTAGTGCTATATAAGGAGGAGCTCACCAAGGGTGGTGGTGGGGGCGGTGGGGAGCCTGCACGTTGCGCAGGTGGGGCTAGAGCTCCATGAAGAAGCAGCTGAGCTGGCTACCTGTTGGCGCTGGATTCCACGGTCCGTGGAGGGGATCCCGGTTGCTGTGGGGAGGGCTGGGGACAACGCTTGCCCTCTCGACCGCACTTCTGCAGGGGAAGAAAGGCAGTTATAAGTACAGGTATGTAGGTAGGTAGGTAGGAAGGAGGAGCCTCTGTCTCAGTTAATGCATTGCAAGTTCATAGGCTGTCTAGGTCTTTTACTTTACATACAGCAAAAATCGCAAAATTTGCAACCCCTTCCCCTTAGCCTTTTGCTGCCTGGGGCTTGCGAAGGTTAATCTCGTGCAGGCTTGCTCGGTTCACCACTTGCTGTGCAAAGACCAAAACCAGCTCCCTTCCTCCTTACGTAAGCCTTCTATGTTCCCACTTGAATTACAGAAGCAGCAATATAAACCAGATTCCCCTTGCAAACAGGTTTACTTTTTATAGAAACAGTTACAGGTAGTTTTGAGGCAAAATTCCCTTATAAGCAGAGTTACAATAGTTTTCAGCAGGGTGCTGTGCACTACCCGCTGACAGGAGGTTTAAGATTCACCGTAGTAAAAAAAATTTTCAACATAGACATTTTAAGGCCTCTGATCATGAACAGTGTCACTGTGATTTTCTTAGTCTGTCCCAAACATTGATTGACTGTTTTACGAGCATGTGTTACGCCGTTCTTACGCATGCTCGTAATTTCATGAATTTTTAATATTTGCACTCCAGATTTTCAACATTGCCATTTTATCACACCTTCTTATGAGCAGTACAGCTGTCATTTTTCACGTCACCCAAAATGTGTTTCCATGCATGTAGCTCACTGTGGCGCAGTCGGTGTGCGCAATCAATGTTTGGGACAGATTAAGAAAATCACAGTGACACTGTTCATGATCAGAGGCCTTAAAATGTCCATGTTGAAAATTTGGTGAACAAATTCCATTCTGCCATTCTGCAATGTTACTAATGAAGACATTGAACAGGAAAGGACCCAGGACCGATCCCTGCAGCACCCCACTGTCACCCCCTCTCCCTAGACTGCACCTCATTTACCACCACTCTCTGCCTCCTGTCTGTTAGCCAGTTTCTAACCCAGTTTACCACCCTTTCCCCCATGCCCAACCTACCCAGCTAGTTTATCAGCCTCCTATGTGGGATGGTGTCAACGGCTTTGCTGAAATCAAGGTAAGCGTTGTCCACTGACCCACCCTGATTCACTTCCTTTGTCACCCAGTCAAAGAAATCAATCAGATTTGTCTGACATGATGTCCTCACTGTGAATCCATGTTGTCCATGGTCCTGGGCTCCGATGGCTTCTAGATGCCCAACTATCCTTTCTTTAAGCAATGTCTCCATGATATTCCCCACTACTCAGGTGAGGCTGAATGGACTATTGTTCCCCGCCTCCTTCCTGCTGCTGGACTTGAGTAGAGGGACCACATGTGCCCTCCTCCAATTCACTCCTGTTGAATGACTCAGTGAACATGGCTGCCAGAGGTACTGCTATCTCCCTTTACAGTTCTCTTAATATCCTTGGGTGTATGCCATCTGGTTCCATCACTTTGTCCACCTTCAATTTAGTGAGCTCCTGCAGGACACTTTTGCCTTTGAATGGACTATTGTCCACCTCTTTACCCCCCTTGGCAACTGCTGTGGCCCTTGCCCCTCCCACTCTTCTCTGAATACTGAACAGAAAGACACAGTGCATGTCTTGGGAGGAAGGCATGGAACTATCACTTCCAAATACCTAAACAGCACATACAAGCAAGCAACATTCGGGCATTGACAAATGCTTGTTTTAACTGTACAGATATTTCCTGAATAGGCAGGGGACAAATAGTGCCACTGTTCATTATTTGGATCCAACTAATGAATAGTGCATTATCTGTGGTATTTGGAAAATAATATTCATTACTTGCAGGGCTCTGCACAAGGCTATTCATCCTTGAGACCTGAGCAGCTGGGATTCCAAATCTTTATTTTTACACTGAATTTGCACACCAATAAGAACATTACTAGCACGCACTGGTATGCAAGCATTTTTGCCACAATAATTTCCTTAAAAGCTGTTGTAAAACACTCTTATTTATTCTCTACCCTGCATTCTCCACTAATGGAGCTGTTTAAAAGACATTAACAGAGGAGTGCATAAAATACTGCTGGAGCTGCTTTTTTTCCGTCTTTGTAATCTTCTGAGCAGTAATTTAAAAGCCTGCTGTCCTTTTTTTCTTCAACTTAATTTCTTTCAGCATTTATTGTTCTCCCCACCTCCCCACACATGTTTCTTGTTCTGCATTGTTCCCTGCCTGGGCTTTCTGATGATAGGGTTCCCAAAGTTACATCCTTCCATTCAGGTGGGCAGAGTAGCATCTGCCTTCAAAATCAATGCCAAAACCAAGCCTGTGTCAACCAGCAGGGGGTGAGGGAAGGCTGAGTGACCCATACCTTACACCCCTGGGTGTAAAGTGCTTCACTTCTGTGACATGCCTGACACCCTCCCCACCCCCCCGAGACTGTGGGGTTTGTGCAATAACCTTTAAGCTTAATTCAAATGCTGTTTGATAAAAAAAAAATATGTATTTTAGAGATTTTGTTTTCCTCTTGATTTTATAGTTTAAACTAGTCTGCTGGCAGATTTGGACTCCTCAGTATATAGTCCATGGCACTGCAAAAACATGTTTCCATTTGAAACAGGAGAATTCCCCCAAAACGGAGCAATGCCTCCTGTATATGGTCCAAAAACTGTGGAAGTCATTGCTTTAAAGGTCATGGTCTGCCCCATTAGCTAAAGTTTGCCCTTTATTGATCCTAAACTGACACCATTTCAGGAAACTTTGTGATGTCACTCATGTGGACAATGTGTCTACCTACAGTGTACTCAGTGTGACATCACAAGGTTCCCAAAATGGTGGCAATGTACTGTAGTACCAGTATAGGGAAGACTTTTCTTTTGATTACTGTCTGCTACAAATAAGTCCAGTTCCTAATTTAAAATAGCTTTTTTTTTTAAGGAACACTGTTCATAAATGTGCCCCTTTAACATTTATAGAGTTTAGATTTGTGTAACAACCTTTTTTGTTTAAGGAGGGTACTCCTTGAATTAGAGGGCGTATAAATATGACTGCTAACATTGCTATTACTCACTAATGCTACTTTTTCATAGAACATTCTTTTTAGTTCTTTTGAAGTGATGTGCTCAGAAGGAGCAGATAAAGTATGAAGCAGAAGGACTATTTTGTAGAAGATGGTGTTAGCAATAAAGAAAGTGTGGCAGATAAACAGGGAAAATATGCAATTATACAATGGCAAGGGCATTTCTTGCCCTCTGATTGGTTAATGGGTGCCTGGAACAGTGATGTTATTTCACAATAACATCACTCTATGAAGTTCCGGCACACAGATGACCGCATAACACAGTCAGAAATTAAGGCACTGCTACTTCATCCCTGCTCTTTTCCCCTGAACCGAGTGGCTTCACTGAACTGCAGAGACCGAACCGCCAGTTGTGCGCTTCAGGGACACCACTCGATTTGACTGGGAGAAAACTTGTAAAACTACTGTACACCTCTCTGTCATTAACAATGTTATTTAAACACAATCTGCACAAATAAAAAAAAATCTGTGTCTCCAAATGACTTTTCTGTCCCCTGCTTGACATCGTGACTGTGATAGCATGTGCATGCTTCAGTGTCATGCTGCACAGTTGCTCAGCAGCAATCATATCCTTTGATTCCTCTCTGCTCCTTACCTTGTTTGTCCAGTCTGATCTCAATATTTAACACAAAAAAGGATACAGACATCCCATTTTTCTCCCACTCTGCCCCAGGCCCCAACTCCACTTCACCAGATCCGACTGAATTGTACTATTCGGTTCATTAGTTCAGTTCGGTTTGGTTCGTCACTTCATTGAAGGAAAAAAAAAAAAAAGCTTCTAAATAAACGCAAACTCAGTCTGTACAGTCTTTTTCTGTGTAACAGGAGGGGGAAACAGCAACAGAACAAGGTGGCACAGGGGGTTCAGAAACACACAAACAGCAACAAAGAGAAACCTAAAAGAGAATGCAGAACAACCATGTAAGGGCAGCGCCACCTGCTGGATAAGACAGAAACTATGGACTTTTTTCAATAGTTCTACCTGCCCTAACAAAATAGTAAAAAAAAAAAAAAGTATTTTAAACATATTTTCCCATTTACTTCTTCTTGAGCAAAATGAGTCATTGCAATAAGGCACTCTAAAGTGTGTGTTATTGTGTAACATTTATTGTTATTGTGTAATCCTTTTGTTATTGTGTAATCCTTTTGCCGTTTTGCCACCGACTTCCCATTCTGCACTCACCACAGCTACCTCTACTCATTACTTTCTATCCCCTCTCTCTCCCATCACCATCTGACACACTCCTTAGCTTTTATTGCCAAATACTGGTTTGTTTTATTACATTCTTATCTCTTCCCCACTTCTGTCCCCAGCCAGCCTTTTTCCTTACCCCCTCCACACCAGGGCATACGATTTTTTCTTTCTTTCTCTCTTTCTCTTTGTCTTCCTCTCACCCCCACTTTTCAGCAGGTCAGTCTGCTTTCTCCTTCTGATTACTCTCTTTGGAACAGACTCTCTCCTACTCTACAGCTAGCCACCTCACTCCCAGCATTCAAGCACCTGCTCCAAAGTGAACCAGTAGCTTCATGTCACTGCCCATAGTCCCTCCCTGCTTTAGCTCTAGCAAATCAGGTGATTTGTCTTTCTCCTTTTCTGCCCTTGCCTATAAAAATTGTATTTTGTCCAGTTGTATCTATGAATTGTATTCCTGAGTTCTGTATTCTGGCTGAATTTCAGTTATTTGTTATTGTGTAAACTTTCCCTGTTATTGCACATTTATGTACTTTGTACTGCACTCTGGATTTTGTACTATGAATGTGTTTGTATATTATGTTAATTCCATTCTGTATAATGTTTCCTACAGTTTTTCCCCTTCCTCCGGGTCACCCTATAAATGAGTCTAGGCTCAGTGTGTCTTTCCCAGTTACCAAAGTTTAAACAAACAAATAAATAAATAAATAATAACGTCACGTCTCGGTTGTTCAGCGCACTCACTTGGCCTGTAGCCTCATGCTTCAACCACCCAAGGTGTGACGTTATTACACAATAACACACCCTGTTGTGCCTTATTGCTTAAATATAAATAGAACAATGTGTAAATGTTACTTTTTAAGTATCCCTAGAGATGGTGCAAGCTCTGTAAGTCATGACCAGGGCTTGGGCTAATGTCAGTAAATATTTCCTTAGAGGGGACCATGAGGTAGGAGATAAAACTGAGTGCCTAATGCCCCCAGGGTTGGGTTAAGTAACCCAACACCTGGACAGCCAACATTCTAAAATAATAAGAGGTTTGCATTTCAACTAAGGTTTTAAATGATAAATTCTGTGCTATTTTTATTGCACATGAGGGTTTCCCACTGTTAATATAACCATTTAGAATGCTGTCAGCCTATCAGAATGTTCCATTTCCACCCATAGTTTTATAATGAGGCTTATTAAAAGCAGTGCCTTACATGTAGCTCAGTAGGCATTTGTTCTGAGAAACAAATTACACATGCACACACACTCTCCCACCCCTCTACCCCCATAAAACAACCATGCCTAACCAATGTCATGGTGGGGAAAGTCTTTTTGTTTTGGTAGTTCTTTACTGTGTGGTTTTTGTGTCCTCCTTTACTGCTTTTGCTCAGGTTTAAAGCAAGGAGATGACAGCTAATCAGCAAAGCAAGTGTGGGTGTTTTTCTTCTTTAGTTGTGGATGTATTTGAAAGTGTCGACCATGCTCATTCAGATGCTTATTGTTAAGGGAGCCAAGTCACTTATGGACCCAGTGGGTTTGTATCCTGTGTTTCACTCAATAAATGCAAACTTGTCACCCTTATGTTGCCTAGGGGAAAGGCAAAGGAACATTAAAAATGAGGTTTCTTAGCAAAGAAGATGTATGGCTGTCCGTAAAATGAGGTGTAATACTGTACAGAAGTCCTCTGAGTAGACAAACTGGCGTAAAAAATAACCTCAGTAGTGAAATTCATTATACTGAGGGAAATAGCTGGCTGATTTATTAGTGTTTTAAAATGACTTCATCAAAGGTAATATCTGCATTTATCAAGCTTTGTGCTATGATACAGGAGATGAGGGCACACAGAGAAGCCCTGGCATCTAATACTGAGGCTGCCTAAAGGAAGGGAGCATCATGGACGCTCTCAGCTTTCACAGGGTCCCTACTGGATGATCAGAAAGCAGCACTGGCATCGGCTTTAAAGGCAGCTGCTCCCCATCCCTCCTGACCAGAGGAATCATTGTTGGGACTGGGGTATCAGAGTAAAATCATGAAAACAAGGCGGGAATGATAATACATAGAGGATAATGTATGGTCCTCTATCGTTAACCGGTCAGTTAACAGTCGAGAGGTTGCCAGGGTGACCATGTAAACCTCGAGAGCGAAGCTCGAGAGGTTTACGTCGCCATGGCAACCTCGAGACGGTTAAAATTGACCGGTTGCCGATAGAGGGACCATACATTATTTTTTATAGTGTATGGTCCCACTATCAAAAAAAAGGGCTTACGTTTTTTAAAAAGTCACCGCCGCGGCCCTTCAGTCCTTCCCCGTCGGTTTCCCTTCAGTCGGTTTCCGTGTCGAAAAAAAAGCGCCGCATTACGCGAGACCATTGCTGTTGTTATCTATCGATGTGACGAGGATCGATAGGTTAACAAATATATCTACGTCACATCGATAGGTTAACAACCTTAGGAAATGATGATTTCCTAAGGTTAACAGCGTTCTAACATACATTATAAAATAATTATTGTGGAGGAGGGTGGAACTCACTTTCCCATAAGGAAGAAGGTGGCTGACTTACGACAACTTCCCAGCTATCAAATGCATTTATAAATAAACCACTATAGTACTAAGATATGAATCAAATCTGGAATACTGAAAAAAATGTTTTTTAATTTGCATTTTATATTCCAAAAAAAAAGTGGCTATAGTCTCTTCGAAGCACTGAACAAAAGTATAATTTGCATCTGTTCTGTCAAACCAGATTCATTATATGCAGGGTCTAGTTCAATAAAAAGGGAGAATGTCTTCATTTCTTACATATTGAATGAAACTAGGGCTGTAGAATACAGTTTAATATTTGCTTGTGTAAAATGGCTTTCATACACACTATATCCCAAAGCACTTTAAAAGCAACGGGTTAGGTACTGGTAGTGCTGGGACTGTGTTATACGTGAATATTCCTTTAAGCATGCTAGTAAAAGCACACAGGGCCATACTGCATGAGAACCACTAGCGTTATTGAAAGCAAATGTTGGCCAGGACACTGGGGATAACTCCTTTACTCCTTCCATACATTCCTTGGAATCATTATTAGCTTTCTAATGGACAGCCACCAGAAGTGGGCAGTAGGGACCTCAGTTTAGTGTCTCACCCAAGACACAGCTCCTCCAACAGTGCAGCATTGTGGTGACAGCACTGGGTATTACTAGCCCAAGTGGCTGGTTCAAGACCTGAACCCATGATCATCCATTCTTCCAAGCCCACTTGCAGAAGTGCTACCAAACTGAGCTATGAGCACTAAGCTACACTTCAACAAACGTACACTATATTGGGGGATTTGTTATAATAGCTCACCCTAAGAGGGGAACATGTTATGAAAGTATTAAATACTCTCTGCCTTTCTTACCACATTGTTTTAAAAACAAAGTGTTGTAGTGATTCTGAAATATCCAGCTGTTTTACAAGCTGCGGGAAGATGTACATGCTCATACAAACATGAGAACATATGAAACTGCCAGCAGAAACAGACCTCATAGTCTAGCAAAGTCTGCTCGAGTGTGCAGCTAGCATCCCTAGATTGCAGCTGCCCCAAACCCCCCATCTTCAGGATGTTCTCAGCACTATTCCCCCAGTTCTCAGCACTATTCACCCAGACCCTCCCTCATTCTCTGTCCCATGCCCTTTTAAAACTTCCCACCATCTTACATGATATCACCCCCTCTGGTAGTGCATTCCACTTCGACACCACCCTCTTCATGAAGTAATGTCTCCTCATCTCTCTTCTAAATGTTCAACCCTCTAATCTTAGCCTGTGCTCCCTTGTGTCCCTACCTGTCCTCAACTTGAACAACCCATCAGTACCTGCTTTGTTGATCCCCTTCAAATTCTTGAATGTTTCAATCATATCCCCCCAATTCCTCCTCTCTTCCAGGGTGTACATATTTAGCTCGCATAGCCTGCCCTCGTAGGCTTTGCCCTCCATCCCCCATAACATTTTTATCATCCTCTGCTGCACCCCTCCAGCAGTTTAATGTCCTTCTTCAGATACAGACGCCAGTACTGCACACAGTACTCCAAATGCAGCCTGACCAATGACCTGTAGAGGGGCAGGATCACTTCACTATGCCTGGATGAGAGTCCCTTGCAATACACCCCAGCATCTTTTTAGCCTTAGCTGTGGCTTTTCTGCATTGTGCAGAGTTGTTCATGCTCCCGTAATCAACACCCAAGGTCTTTCTCTTCCTCAGTGTCCCCCAGCCTCACCCCACCCAACCAGTAGTCTCTATTCGGGTTCTTTGCCCTGAAGTGCAAAACCTTGCATTTCTTTGCATTGAAGTCCAGCTGCCACCTCTCCGACCACTCCTCTGGTTTGTTTAGGTACCCTTGTAGTTTTTTCCACCCTTCTGCTTCATCAACTACTGCCCCCATTTTAATATCATCTGTGAACAGACTAATCCTGCTCCCAGCTCCATGTGAGATATCTGAAATGAATAGCCCAAACAGCACTGGACCCAGCACAGAGCCCTGAGGTACTCCACTTGTCACTGGCCTAGGTGCTGAGAGCCCCCCCCCGGCCATCACCATGCTCAGACCAGCATGGAGTTTAGGAATGCCAGTGAGTCAATGCTGCAGCAATGTCATTTCTCAGGAAATCTGTAATGTTGTAAAGTAAAAGTAAAAAATTAAGAATTCCTCATAGCTCTCCAGGGGGCAAGTCTCACACTACTAGTTTGACTCACCTACAAGGGAGGATGCAATCCTTGACCTTGTTCTTACAAATTGCACAAGGATATTGGACATTACCATGGGAGTTAACCTAGGGTCCTGCAACCATAGGTCAACCTGCCTTACAGTCAGCAGACACAAGGATACCACACACACTAAGCTAAAAATCCTCAACTTCAGGAATGCATACTTCAGTGAAATGAAATCCTCCTTCAAAAGACTGTATAGTTACGAAGTAGACGGAAATGTGGAGACAAGCTAGGATGCATTAAAGAATACACTAGCCCACGTAACAGAAAAATACTCAAAAATGATCAGTAAATCAAAATGTAGAAAGAAACCTGCTTTGGTTCACAAAGGAATAAAGACAAAGAAGAGAGCTTTCAGAAAATATAAAGAAACAAAAACAGATACAGACAGAGACAAATACAGTGCCACGCTAAAGGAGGACAGAAAGAAAATCAGCTGCACAGGCACAAACTGAGGAGAAAATTGCTAAGAACATAAAAAAAGGCAACAAAACTTCTTTCAGGTACATCCAAGAGAAAAGAAAGACCAAGGGAGGCATTGCCAGACTAAAAACCAATGAGGGTCAGCATGTGGAAGAGGACGCTGAAAAAGCAGAAGTTTTGAACACATTCTTCTGCTCTGTGTTTACACATTATGACAGTGGAAGTGGTCCAACACTTGGCACAAATAAACACCACACTCAGGTGGCAGACAATAGCCCCATTACAAAAGATAGAGTCCTACAGGAACTAAACAAATTAAAGATGGACAAAGCCATGGGTCCTGATGGAATTCTTCCACGAGTCTTAAAAGAGCTCAGAGAGGAACTTGCTACTCCACTGGCCACACTCTTCAACAAATCACTGGAGAGTGGACAGGTACCAGAGGACTGGAAAAAGGCCACTGTAGTGCCCCTACACAAGAGTGGCAGCAAGGATGAGGCAGGGGACTATCAACCTGTCAGCCTCACCTCCATCATATGGAAGATCATGAAATCTATACAAAAGGAAAGGATAGTGGCATACCAGCAGGAAGCTTGACCCTAACTAGACAGCATGGCTTCTCATCTGGATGATCTTGCCAAACAAACACTGGGTAACTAAAGTAGTAGACCAGGGTGGGGCTGTAGATATTGTATATCTAGACTTCAGTAAGACCTTTGACTCCATTCCACACAGAAGGCTTATCAACAAACTGGAGAACACAGGTATGGGAAGCAAGATTGTAAACTGGGTGAGAAACTGGCTACTGAGGAGGACACAAAATGTTCTAGTAAATGGCGCTCTATCACAGGAATGGAAAATAACCAGTGGGGTCCAACAGGGGTCGGTGCTTGGACCAATACTTTTCAACATATTCATCAGCAACATTGCAGATGAATTGGAAGGAAAAGGTATGCCTGTTTGCAGATGACTCTAAACTCTGTAACAGGGTGGACTAACAGGAAGAGGCCAAAAGGATGGAGTCAGACCTAAAGAAACTGGAAGACTGGTCCACAACTTGGCAGCTGAAGTTCAACACCAAAAAATGCAAAGTCATGCACCTGGGAAAAAGAAACTCAGGGGCAAAATACTCATTGAGAGGTGAAACATAAGCCATCACAGACCTTGAATGAGACCTTAGAATCATGGTATCAAATGACCTGAAGGTGGGAAGGCAATGTGAAAAGGTGTCACAAAAAAGCCAGCAGCATCCTAGGATGCATAGGCAGGGGTATTATAAGCAGAAAGTAAGGGGTGATAATCCCGTTGTACAGATCCCTGGTGAGGCCAAAGTGATTAGAGTCGGTGCAAAGAAGAGCTACAAAGATGGTCCAGGACCTCCACCAGGAACCCTATGAGACTAGAATTAGGCAATTAAACTTGTACTCCTTGGAACAGAGAAGAGACAGGGGAGACAGACTTGATAGAGGCCCTTAAATACCTCAAGGGAATCAACTCAGCACAGGAGCAGAGCCTCTTCAATGAGAATAAAGAGGCACGCACCAAAGGGCACAACAGACGTTTGGTGGGGGGTACATTCCAGAGCAATGTCAGAAAGTTGTTCTCAGAATGGGTCGTGGAGCCTTGGAACAGACTGCCGAAGGTGGTGGAGGATGTGAAGATGGTTAGGGAATTCAAGCTATCTTGGGATAGGCATTGTGAGGTACTGAAGCAAAGAAGTACAGTATATCCTGGGGGGTAGTCAAACAAACAAACACATGGGCACACTAAATGAAGCAAGTGATCTTTAAAGGAGGCAGTATAGCGCAGAGGTTTAGGGCTCTCAGCTGCAAACCTGGAGACCTGGGGTTGAATCCCACTACCCCCACTTGCATATTGTGTGACCCTGAGCAAGTCACTTAACTTCCTAGTGCTCCAGGTTGCACCTGGAAACAAGCTTTAGCTTAGTGTGCCTTTCCTGGTTAAACAATTTCCCCCATCTGCTGTCACATTCTTATGTTGTTATAAAGGTTTGTATTATAGTACTTTAGCAAGATTCCAGGTTTACAAGCACCAAATAAACATTGGGTTGGGGGGGAAGAGGTGACTAGTCACCACAAAAATGGATGGGTGGTTTCAGAGAGGGTGTTTTCTTCAATATGCTGAGCTGCCTTGGGACATTGTAGTCCTGCTGTGGTGATTGATATTTGCAAAGTTTTGCTGTGGGGGTGAATGCAGCATTGTACTAACCTGTGGTGTCTGTGTATGTCACTTTTTAGTTCAGTTGCGTGGAAGGTAGAAAGTGTGAAGATCTGGTTGATCACATTCTGTTGCAGCAGTATTGTTTAATTATGAACTCCTTAAACAATGCAAGGATTCTGAAGATTGTGTTGCTGCACTGACTTCAGTGATCTAGTCCAAGATACTGGAGATCTTTGGCACCAACATTTCCCAATTTAATATTTGCCTAGAAGCTTGTAATGCTTATTTTGCACCTTCTAAAATGTAGCACTGTTTTCAGCGATGGCAGCAGCGGAGTTACTTTACCCATTTCAGTTTTTTGACCAAAAGTGTTTCCTGACATTCCAGATGTTGTCACAAGTTTATGGCTTACCAACCAATCACTGGCCATTAACATTATTCGTAGCTCAGATTCTATCTCTCCTTCCCTCACAGTTGATAGACAAATCCCCTGATACTTGGACAGAAATATTTTGAAACATTTTTGAGGGGGAAGAACTCAGACACCATATTTCCCTCTTCTATAGTCTGTAACAAAAGACTATGCAGTAGTATGAAAACAAACACTCTGGTAAGTGGTGCTTGCAGACACTACCACTGTTTAAATATAGGCACAGCCATGTAGATGTACTCATAAGGCATCATAATCCCATGTATGAGAGGAATTCCTATTGTAGCCCCTCTCTTTTACCGACCTAGAGAGAGCCACTACCCCTGCCTGGGTGTCCACTAGCCAGGTTAAGGGGCCTGGGTTTCCATTAGCTATTACATGGGGGTCCTTTCCCAAAAGATCAAAATAAAATGGCGGTGCCTCCACCCAGAGTACATATTGGTGGGTCTGATCTACACACAGGGCTCCCATATCTGCAGGGATTCCTGTATTTTACAGGGATTTGGAGGCATCTACAGGAAAACTCTTCCCATAGACTTGCATTGGTTATACAGGAAAACAGGGCAATTCAGCTTCCATAGGAAATAATGTAATCTACAGGAAAACACAGGAATATCACCCTGGAGTTACAGGGAAAATGCCAAATCAATATGGGAGCACTGTACACAGTACAACCCCCCTGGGATTTCGTACCAGCCCACCTCCACAACCAGTTACCCCAGACATGGACTTACCAAGGTTCTAACCTCCCCACATTCAGACAATTGGCATTTCATATTTCAGCTAATAACATGTTCACTAAAATTAGGCTCTGGAGTCAGTTCTTCTGCAAAATAGCAACATGGTTTATTTACATGGGAGGGTTAGGATAGGGTAAATGGAAAAGAGGTTAAGCAACAAGTTTAAATTTGCAGTTTAAAGATTTATATCTCCCAATCATCTTTCCCCTTTATTATTCAAACCCTTCTTTAGAACCATGCAGCTACCATTCTATCTACCTAGTTAACTGCTGCAGGTGTACCCATAACACAAATTCATTGGTACCAGTCCAGAATGAAGCCCCGGGTTTTGTCCTGGGTACCCAAATGTCAGTTGCAGGCCTGAGGTGCAGCTAGTTGGCTGATGTTGGTGTGCTTTGTTTGAATTTTTAACAACTTTTTACATCTTTTTCTTGACTATTTTAAACTTTGGCTTAGCTATACCTCTAGCCCTACTGGGTATGCTTGAACTACATACAGTCCCCAGGTGCAGGGCAATTCCTGCTTTTACTCATGGTTCTGCAGAATCAGTCCTTGGGTGGAACAGCTGACTGAAGTCCTGGGGATTGATGGAAACAGCACTTGCAGATCCAGGCTCAAAACTTCTTCACACTTGAAGGGGCACAGAGTCTGCAACTTGTACCTTCAGCTTGCTTGGAGATCTTGCAGCTTGTCCAATTCAGCCTATTACAGGCCTGTTGCAGGGCACATAGAAACATAGAAGTTGATGGCAGATAAGGACCGAAAGGCCCATCCAGTCTGCCCATTTCTTTTTCTACCTTATAAATGTGCCATCGGCTTTGCTCGGTCAGTGGCCTATCTATTCATAGTCATTTGTATTGCTCCCTTATGCCTATCCCATGCCTGTTTGAAGCCCTGCACTGTATTCATAGCCACCACTTCTTGTGGTAAGCCATTCATCCATCCACCACCCTTCCTGTGAAAATAATTTCCTCACATTCCCCTTAATCGCCCCTCTAATCTCATGCTGTGTCCTCTTGTCCTGCTATTTTCTTATATTTAAACATGTTAGACTCTTTCACCTTGTTAATGCCCTTAAGGTGTTTGAATGCCTCGATCATATCACCTCTCTCCTCCTTTGCTCAAGAGTATACATATTGAGCTCCGTTAATCTGTCCTCATATGTCTTCTGATGCAGTCCCTGCACCATTTTGGTTGCCCTTCTCTGGACTGCCTCAATTTGGTTAATGTCCTTGTGAATGTGTGGCCTCCAATACTGCACACAGTACTCCAGATGGGGCCTAACCAGTGTCTTGTAAAGAGGGATTATTACCTCCCTCTTACGACTTGTGATACCCCTACTAATACAAACTAACACCCCCCTAGCCTTATCTACTGCTTTAGAGGTCTGCTTGGATGATTTCAGGTCATCAGTGATGATGATGCCCAAGTCTCTTTCTTCCTTTGTGACTGCTAGCAACTCCCCTCCCAGCCTATAGGTGGCTTCAGGGTTTCTCTTCCCTATGTGCATGATTTTACACTTCTTTGCATTAAATCCCAGTTGCCACTCTTCTGACCATTTTGCTAGTTTATCCAGATCTCTTCTCATTCTGCCCACCCCATCTGGATCATCTACTCTGTTGCAGATCTTGGTGTCATCTGCAAACAGACAAGCCTTACCCTCTAGTCCATCTGCAAGGTCACTAATGAAGATGTTGAAGAGGACTGGCCGTAGAACTGATCCCTGAGGTACCCCACTTGTGACTTGCATCTCTTCTGACTGTATACCATTTACCACCACTCTCTGATTTCTGCCCGTCAACCAGTTTGCCACCCAGTTGACCAACGTCTGACCCACCCCGAGCCTACCCAGCTTATTTATCAATCTTCTATGTGGAACAGTGTCAAAAGCTTTGCTGAAGTCAAGGTAGGCAACATCAACTGCTCCCCCTTGGTCAACCACTCTGGTTACCCAGTCAAAGAAATCTATGAGATTAGTTTGACAGGACCTTCCTTTTGTAAACCCATGCTGTCTTGGATCCTGTGCCCCTATGGATTCCAGGTGTTGCACTATCCTTTCCATAAGGAGTGCCTCCATAATCTTGCCCACTACTGAGGTAAGACTGACTGGTCTGTAGTTCCCTGCCTCCTCCCTGCTACCACTCTTGTAGAGCGGGATCACATGAGCCCTTCTCCAGTCTTCTGGGACCTCTCCTGTGCTCAGAGACTCACTAAACAGTTCTGCTAATGGCTCTGCTAGTTCCACCTTTAGCTCCTTAAGTACCCTGGGATGTATGCCATCAGGTCCCATTGCCTTATCCACCTGAGCTTAGCAAGCTCTTGTAGGACCCTTTCTTTTGTGAAGGAGTAGTGCTCACCTCCCTCCCCTGTGTCCATGATGCTGAGCTGTGGCCCCTGCCCTACCTTCTCTTCAGTAAATACTGAGCAAAAGTATCTATTTGGGATAGATGCCTTTACAGGGTCCTCCTCTCACATGCTCCCTTTTCTCCATTAAGCTTAGCAATACCCCTCTGGACTTTCTCCTTTCACTAATGTATCTATAGAAAGTCTTGTCACCTTCTTTTACTGTTCATGCTAGTGTTTCCTCAGTTTGGGACTTTGCCTGCCTTACTGCCTTCCCTGCTTCCCTTAGGGCAGTTTGGTATTCCTCCCTATCTTCATCCCCCTGTGTTCCCTTATATTTCCTGAAGGCCAGCCTTTGGCTCTGACCTTTTCTGCTACTGTATTTGAGAACCAAAGTGGTTTCCTTCTTGTTTTGCACTTCCTTTTCTGTCTAACACAATGGGATGTTGCTTCAAGTATTGCATCCTTAATGCTTACCCACTTTGCCTGTACCCCCTCACCTGTATTTCTTTTTGCCAGGGCTAGCTTAACTCTGTTGGCCATCTTATCAAAGTCAGCTCCTCCGAAGTCCCATATTTTTGCCTTGGAATGGGATGATTTAGATGTAGTAGCCAAATTGAACCATACCATGTGATGGTCACTGGCCCCCAGATGACCTTCTACCTGGAGATCTGTGATCCCTTCCTTGTTAGTCAGTACTAGATCTATGATAGCCCTGTCTCTTGTGGTTTGCTGTACCAGTTGTTTGAGGCCCTCCCCCTGCAGAGAATCCACTATGTGTCTAGTTCTGGCAGATGTTCCTGCTGGTATTGACCAATCTGTATCCAGCATGTTGAAGTCTCCCATTATCAGAACCTCCCCTTTAGCTGTCATGTTTTGTATATCTTCTAATAGTAATGTGTCTATGTCCTCCCCTGGTCTGGGGCCTGTAGAACAACCCCAGTTCTTATGGCTGTCCCATTTCCTGTTTCCAGGGTGACCCACAGTTCTTCTGGCTCCTTATGTGTATTCTGAATTTCTGTAGCTTTGATATTTTCATTGACATACAGGACCACTCCTCCCCCCCTTTTTGCACCTCGGTCTCTTCTGAACAATACATAGCCAGGTACTGAAGTCTCCCAAGTGTGGTTACTGGTAAACCACATTTCACTAATTGCTATTATGTCCAGTTTAGCCTCTGACATTATTGCCTGCAGGTCTGGGATCTTATTTCCCAGCCTGTGAGCATTTGTGTACATGATTTTCCATTGGCCAGATTTTGGTGTGTTAGTTGTTGGGTGAAGTTTGGCATTACCCTCATGCGTCGTATGGGAGACAAACCTTTTTCTTACCTGGTGATGCAAAGAACTGCAAACATGCTGAATCCTGTTTGACCACTAGCTTAGGGGAGGGGTGTCTTCTCATCGACATATGAGGTGCTGCACCCTCTCCCCATTGCTAGTTTAAATATACTGCAAAGACGCTCAAACTTCTGCCCCAATGCACTGACTCCCTCCTTAGTCAGATGCAGTCCATCAAATTTAAAGAACTTTTGCTTCCAGAACTGTTGCCAGTTCCCTACAAATCTGTGTCCTTTTTCCTGGCACCAGCCCTTGATCCATGTGTTTAGCTCCCCTATCACCCCTTCTCTGACCTTCCATCCATCTGCTCCCCTCTCCCAGACTGGCAGGATCTCAGAGAAGGAGATGCCAGATGAAATAGATGATAGTTTGTCACCCAGCCTGGTCAGGTGTTCCTTGGTCTCCACAACTGACTGGCTGGCGAGATCATTAGTCCCTATGTGTACTAGGACATCAATGTTTTCTCCTGTTTTGTGAACAATTTTAGCAATGCGGTCAGTGTCCCTCCATGCTGATGTACCTGGGAGACATCTGACCATTACCCATGGCTGAAGATGGGTATCAACTCCCCAAATCATGGAGTCTCCTATGATCAGAAGTTTTTCGGATTTCCTTTTTGCTTTTTTTGTTTTGGTTCCTGATTTGGGTGAGTTTTGTTGTCTAGCTCTGTGCTGCAGTGTCCTGCTCTGCAGTGTCTTCTGCCTCTTTGTTTGATTTCAGAGATAGAGGCAGATACCTGTTTGTAGTGTTTATATGGTTATTGGGTAATATGTTGGAGAGCAGAGGTGATGGGGCACCGATTTGCCCGTCTAACCACCTGCCAACCTCCTGGACCAACTACCCTCTCGGCCGAGGTTTTTCTGTTGGATGCTGGGAAATGGCGGGTGGTTCTTATAATGTATTTCCTCTTGAATATGAAATTTGGGCGTGCAATCTCTGCCCATGCTGCCCGGAGCTGAGCCCTAAGATCTCAAAGGCCCAGCATGTAGGACAGTGTCCTAAATCCTGTAGACTGTCTTTCTGAAAATTGTTCCACAGTACCTGCAGTTAATGATATCCATTCCAGATAAGTTGCTGGGTTTATAACCTAGTCAGACTAATTAGAAGAAAAAAAAAAAAAGGGAAAAAAACGCAAGTAATGGTTTGATTGTGTTTTGTTTAACTTGTTATAACAAGTTAAATTACTAGTGCCCCTGTAAATGAGCTCACCTTGTGGAGGCCCCACTGATCCACCCCTTCCTTCTCTGCCACAGGAAATGTCACAACTGTGGTACCCTATAAAAGGAGTGTAGTGTGGGGTGGTTGGAGATGGGGTGGGTGGCTGGGCCCTTCCCCTGCCAAAAAAGAAGAACCACGGACGAAAGAACAAGGAGGTAAGAGCAGACACAATCAGTCAACAACAAATGCAGTAACCCTGAAAGCTTATCCTGATGTTAGATAAAACTGTAAAACCTGTAAAGCACCGCCTGTACTAATTTCAGAGAAGATATACGCTGTAAGAAACACTTTGCTACAGAGAAAAATAAACAATGAAATGTTAGCAACAAACAGTAGCAATCCCTGTGAGTAAAAAATTAAAACAACACCACACAGTAAATCTGCTTAGCCAAAATAAGTCTTAATCCTTTTGCCTTGCTCTGGTAAGTTTCTCTACTCTGCTTTTCAAGCAGCCTTAGAAGGAAAGAGCTCAGGTGAAGCTAGGTGCCTTGGCCAGCAAATCAAGTCTTCTACCTCCAAGATTTCAACTAACCTGACTTTTTAACCCTTCTTTCTGTTGGAAATTACTGACAGTTTACCAGCTCCACCCCACACACACCTAATCCTTTGGAAGAGCTGTGGGAGAAAGCAATTAGCTCCTTCAATGTGAGAAGGAGACTGAAACACCTCTGAGACAACAAACCTTTTCAACAAACAAACAAAAAACAAGAATAAAATAAAACACAGTGTCAAACAGTAATTTTTTAGCCCAATGATAAAAGTCACAAAAATGTAAGCTCCACCTGTAATACAGTAATTTCAGAGAAGATATACCCTGTAAGAAACACTTAGCTACAGAGAAAAATAAAGCAGTAACAGAAGATATACCTTGCAAAAGACAATTTGAATCAGAAGATAACAGCAGTAATCTGTTAGCACACACCTGTAGGCACACCTTGTAATAATGCAGAAGAAGGTATACCAGCAACAACAATTTGAATCAGAGAAAAATAAAGCAATGAAATGTTAGCAACAAACAGTAGCAATCCCTGTGAGTATAAAATAAAAACAACACCACACAGTAAATCTGTTTAGCCAAAATAAGTCTTAATCTTTTTCCCTTGCTCTGGTAAGTTTCTCTACTCTGCCTTTCAAGCAGTCTTAGAAGGAAAGAGCTCAGGTGAAGCTAGGTGCCTTGGCCAGTAAACATGTGCAAGGCCTGCCAGCCACAAGGGAGCCAGATCTGGGAGTGGCCCCACAGCCTGGCTCACTCACTGGTCAGAGTGCCCTAGCAGTCGGGTACAAGCCCTGTGATCCCCTGCAGCTGGCAAGCCCCACATGATGGGGGTTAGCGAGTTCCCCACCTGGCCCTGAATTCAGGATGGAACCTTTAGATCATTTTAGTTTGCTCCTCCATAACCTGCTACAGTGTGTTGCCAAGCAGTCTCTGTTTATTCCCTGTCTCCCAGACTCCAGGGAGTGGAGAGTCTGAGCACCCAGAGTTACTACAACAGTCTATTTCTGGCTGTATCCCATGAGCAGACAGCAGGCACCCTGCCCCAATAGATACCTGTCTGTCCTTTTGCCTTCACAGTCTCTCAACTTTTAATACAGCGTCACTCTTGCTCTGTCTCACACACAATCAGCAAGACATCAAGAAAGTCTCTTTCTCACCGTGCAGGTGCGTAGCTATTCTCCAGGCTGAAGAGTTCCTTTCTTCAACTTCTCGACCAGCATCAGTCCATTTTCCATAATCCGGCTTGCCCAAGCTGTCAACCAGTCCCTTGAACGTGTCTTTCCCTTTTACTGCAGATGCTTTGTCATTTCTAGAGTTAGACAGTGTCTTTTACTCTCTCACCATTCCTATTTCACCGTTTCTCTTTTCCAGTGACTCATCATTGAGGTGCAGACGAAAGTACCCATCTTTTTCCAGGATCAGAAGCAATCTTTGCCCTTTACCCAGGTGCAGGACATAACCTTTGTCTTTTTCCAGGCTCAAGACACAACCTTTGTCCTTTTTCCAGTCTCAGGACACAACCTTCTCTGCACCTCACCGCTGTGGTGCATCTCTCTGCCACAAAAGACATTCTTCTAAGAAACCTGCAGCTTTTTCCCTGCTCCAGCAAAGCTGCTTACTCAACTTCTCCCCCCCCCCGCAATCCATTCCCAATGAGGGAACGCATGACCAGCCCTGGGGGACAGATTGGCTGGAAGCCCCCAGACAAGGCCCTCTCCCAGCCTTGCAGCCCCATTCCTTCACCAGGGCAGGAGTCCCCTCCCTGTGGAGGGTCTCCTACTGAACTGACTCAAAATCTCCAAGTTCTTTGATTTTGGGAGCTTTTTGGAGGCTCCCCATTGGCTGGAGCCACTGTCCTTAAGAAAGATTAATATATACAGTATGAGGCTCTCTCAATGCCTCATTGGTGGCCCAAAATGGCACCTGAATATTTCCCGATATTTTTTCCCCAAGAGTCTGTTCACAAGCCCCAGACTCCTCCTGGCAAGTCCTGACCCTTTGATTGGTCGAATGGTATCACATGGAAACAAGCATGGCTGCAGGATGTAAGTAGTCCCAACACAGATATGCAGTGTCCAAACTTTAATGTCCTTATGCAGCCAAACCGCTAACTTTTATTTTATTATCTTCCCACAGTTTTGTAGCCACCCTTGTGTCCCATAAATTGACTGCATTATTTAACATGTGGCATTAGCCCTTTCTCAGCTGCTGCTGCCAAAATACCATGTCTCCAGGCAGCATGTACACAGTCCCATTTTATACCCTTATTTCAGCCAGCATGTACATTTTTATTATCAAAAATCTCCCAAATTTTGAGAGCCATCCCCTGGCTCATATACACCAGTACTTGAATTTTCACATTTTCTCTCCCACCTGTCTCTAGTACTAAACACGTTTCCCCATGCTAGACAGGCTCGCTCTATACATTATTCATGAGCCACCTCCTTAATATTCATGAGGCAGCTCCTGATCCCTCGAGCGCGATTGACGCTCTTAAAAAATGCTCCAGCCACTTCCCTGCTGCCTCTCTGGTTCTGCTCACGTCTCTGGTCCCTCTCTTGTCTTGCCATGGGACCGGGACCACCAGAGAGGCAAACTGAAAGGCTGCCGAAATGGCCAAAAGAAAATACACTTCTGTTCATGCACGAAGCTCGCCCAGCACCAAAGTGCCATAAAACATGTGGCGGCTTCGCACTATAGCTTCCCCAGCCCCTCTGTCCAGAAAAACTATGCGGGCAACCAGAAGGAGGATGCAGGATTACCAGAGGACCACCAAGGACTGGGGAGAAAAAAAAGGAAATGGGGTGGACCAATCCCCATGGGAATGGGAGCCCCAAAGGGGGCCAAAAGGTAAGCCCCCAGGACAAGGGGGATTACACTATGAAAGGTAGTTCTTTTTTTTCTTTCAGTCAAGGTTTGTCTGCTCCAGTCACTGACTTGCCCCATTTTGGCCTGCCATTCCAGCCCTATCAATTGACTTCTCCATGTATTTACCACCTCCATCAATCCCCATGGTGGGCTGAAGATCCAGATCCTGCTAGGGAGGGTATTGACTATCAATGCAGAGCTTGTGAGGGCTGGCCTTCATCCTGCTGGAATTGAGGTTTTTCCTCCAGTGTTTTTTTTCTGCCAACCCCAGGGACAGCATAAATGGGACAGTTCAGTGCATGCACATGCAATGTGCACTCACTGTCAAGCATGGTCCTTCTGTGCCAGCTGTGTGGCTTGGACTGTGATTCAACCTGTGGATCTCCAAGTGGTGATCACACTGCAGAGTGCACTGCCTCCCCATCACAGAGAAGGAGAGTATGGCAAGCTCGATCCTTACTCCCCTAGCCAGTCACCAGTGAACATGGCTTGTACCTGATCCAGAGTCTCCAGTGTCACAAATGGCAACTCTACAGCTGCACTGATGGGCCTCCAATTGTAGGTATTTTTGTACTGCAATTCAGTAGGCTGTGTATTTGACTGGGTGCTCTACAGCATGTTGGTCAAAGTCTTGCTCCGCTCATTCCAAAGTGTTTTTGATTTCCCCAAAACTGCATCACTTTGCTCAGGCTTTAGAAAATGTCTTCTTTGATATATTGGGATTGCCCTTTAAGCTTATACCGCAAGTGTTTTTATTTAATATGTTGCCTGGCACACTGTGAGCCAAACATCATACATATTTGAATGTAATAGGCATGCATTTGGCATCCACTAACAAATCTACAACAAATAACTGGTTCTGTGATGCAAATCTCAACCTACAGAGCTGAAGACATGGGTTCAATTTGCATTACATAACGCAGGTGACTTTTTTTTCCTTTAAGAAACCGAATTGCAGGATTCAGAGATAAGCAAACAATTTGGGATTTATATGTAATGCTGCCCTTCCTGAAATTCATCACTTGACCGGGTCCTGGTAATCCTTATGTTGTATCTGGCCCTCCCCCTCTCCTCATTGTTCTAAATTCTTTCGATGACAGTTTTTTGTTTTTTAATGCCTCATTGTAACCATGTTTCTTTACTGTGCCATTTCAACAATACCTGCACAATTGCTGTCTGCTGCACTTAAGTTTCTTCTGTATGCTACGAAAGACAGATATTTCATGAAATTTAAAAATGAAAAAAGAAAATCTGGCTAATAGGGAGCTTGTCTGATACCAAGAGACAATACAGTCTGATTATAGTCAAGCAGAGGACAGTGAGGCTGTAGATCCCAAAGAACTAATAATAACTCCCTACCAGTTAATGGAGCTTCTGACTGCCACCTCATGGAACACTTCAAGAATAGGCACTTCCTTTGATAATTCTGCAGAGTGGCGATTATCAAGGAGATGGGATTAATGGTTTCTTATGGTGGTTATGGGGAGATGAGCACAGAGAATCTTAGAAGAGCACTCCTTTCTGCAGTCCCCACCATCCCTTCTTATTTTAGTGCTGGTGAACGCCATACAGACACTGTATCAGAAGCCAGTCTAGCAGCAAATTAGAGTGTCACCCATCACTGATCCCAGCTGTCTGTATCTTGGCGTGTGTGTTTTGACTGTTAAGGAGGTGGGGAGCGCACGTTTAGAGGAGGGAGTATATATGACAGAATTAGGTCAGATCATATATCAATGCAGTTTACAAAACAATTTCAAATTAAAATAACACACACACACATACACACACACACACACACACACACACACAGTGCCAAGTCTAGTGTTTTGCCTTACTGTAGCCCTATCATGTAATTAACCTGTAGTTAACATGTTAACCTCCATGGACTTACACTGTAAGTAATTTGGTATTTAGGGCTGTTACCACAATATTACCACAGCATTGGGTAACATATGGTTGGGGCTGTTAGTATACATAATATGCTTACAGTACTTTGTGTGGTACACAGGATACAGAGTTGGCAGGCTAGTCTGTTGCCTCTCATGACACTGGTGACCCGGGTTCAGGACCTGAGCCCCGTGCATTGGAGGGCCAGAATAAGGAGGACAGAGCATCCTAGAGGACATGCTCCACCTCTGGGATGCTGACTTGATCCATTCTGATATTGCCACCTGGCTCACTACAGTTTGCGGTACAAGCTGGAGCAGTGTGTGGGTGGGAGGGGGATGCTGGATGGCTACACACAAGCACACTTTGTGTACACACCCGTTTTGGAACTGTAGTCATCAGTGCCCCGTGGAAGGGCTAGGGAAGACATGGAGACAGAAAAAACATTCAAGGCCCAAAATGATGCCTCAATACTCATGGTCCCCTGCCACCCCTTTGGACCACTGGCTTGGATAGCATTTCTGAGAGGAGAGGGGGAGTCCCAACCCTGAAAGCCCTGCCACAGAGACTATCGGTGGCACCCATTCAGAGAAGATGAAAATTCACATTGCTGTTATGAAAAGAGGAGCACAAAACACAGAAAATACATCTGCTGGCTACTCTGCCATCAAGCGAGACAGTCAGGCAGGTCATTGATCTTTTCACATGGGGTCTGATGGTAGCACGGCACCAGTCGGAGCATCTTACAATGCCAACAAAATGACCTCCAGACTGGTGGATCTGTATGCAATGGATGGCATGGCTTTGCCTTTCCAGACTGGCACCTTTGGCTCAGCATTTCTTCTCCCCCAGGGTCAGACAGGGACTGTCGGGGAACCCTCCTGCTCTTATGCCACAGGAGCCCCGTCAGGCCCTGATCAGTTTCAGGTCTCACAAGACCTGTAAGGAGCAGCTTCCCTCTGGTGTTCTTCCCCAAACAGAGGGCTGAGGGTATCTCTTACCCTCAGGGTGAGCTAGCTTTTCCCTCAGAAGAAGGAAAATTTGGTACTCTGACCCATAAGTGGAAATCAATGGTAAAGACTGATTCTTGGAAGATGTGAAAATTACATACTTACCATTACTGTTGATCGTTTAGAATATCTTCATCATTGATTACCATATCTGCCCACTATCCCCCACTGTTGCAGAGCCAGGGCCTCTGGGCAGTTCACCCTATGACTGCTGGCTGGCACCTCCAGTGCTACATGCCTCTCCCTCACTGCTCCCTCCCTGTAGGGCAATTTATTGTAAAAGAAAGAGCAAAAAAAATGGTTTGGGACCCACTATAGGCCAATAAAAACTCAATATATGCTGATGAATAATCTGTGCTATTGTATTCATAGTATAGAAACATAGAACTTGTCAGCAGATAAGGACCACTTGTCCCACCCTATCTGACCATATTCACTAGCTACAGTATCACCGCAGACCATAACTGATCTTCAGCTATTCTACCCTTCCTTCATTCTTTCCCCTAAGATTCTCTTATGTCTAGCCCTAGCTTTCTTGAAACTTTCCACTGTGTTTGCCCCAACTATGCTGGCGGGTAAACTATTCCAGGAATCCACCACCCTTTCTGTGAAGAATTACTTTCTCACATCTCTCCCCCTTCCCCCAGCTTCATATCATGTCCCCTTGTTTTTGAGCACTTTTCCTGAAAAATACTCCCCTCCTGTATCTTATTTACCCCCATTTAGGTATTTATAGGTCTGTATCATATCCCCCTCTCCCTCTTCACTTCCAGGGTGTACATATTGAGCTCCCTCAGTCTCTCCTCATGTGGCATGTGATGGAGACCCCTCACCATTTTAGTTGCCCTCTTCTGGACTGCCTCCACTCTGTTTATGCCCTTTCATAGATGTGGTCTCTAGAACTGTGCACAGTATTCTACATCAGTTCTCACCTGTGACCTATACATCCTCTGCTGATAATTCCCACTGTAATGTGATCTCTCTGTACCTCCCTTCCTCTTCTTGCCCCTTGTTTCACATCTAGTTCTTCTTCTTTATGGAACCTGTTTATCTATACATGGGCTCTATCTCAGATTTTAAATGGTAGATTTCAGATTTTAAAAGTCACTCAGAATTTAATATATTTAAGCAACAGTTGGCTACTACTATTAAAAATTATGATATGAGATTAAAGCAGACAAAAGAAAGAAAATTTGAAAGGAAGAGACAAGATTATAATGGAGGAGACTCCTTGGAGTAGAACTGATTGTGATGATAAATCTAAGAAAGCAATACTTAAAAAGACAATAAAAACTGGAAATACAGTCACTAGAAATGCTTATACAAGTGGCATGGAATCTGGTAACAGTGAAGTACAACAGCCTTTTTTAGACTCCAGAAAGGAAGAACCACTCCTGAATCAATTGGCTTTACAACAACCACCCCACAATCTGCCCTTACATGCACTGCTCCCCCACCACAATCTGAGAAGAAGCCTACATATAGCTAGGTTTCACAAAGAAGAACTAGACGTGGAACAAGGGGCAAGAAGAGGTGGGGTAGAGAGAGACAGATCACATTACAGCAGGCAGGAATTATCAGCAGTGAGGTCACCCTTACAAGAGTTACAATGTTTGATGACCGGGGCATTTATTAATAGACCCAACTGTAGTGAAGATTTCAAATTATGAGTTAACAGAAACTGAATATCAAGTTTTACAAAAAGGTCTAAACTTTATTACGATGAATCATCTTAACCCCTTCATACTATTGTAGACTTACATAAGTTTATTAGGAAGCTGGGCATTTGGGAATTTATGTTATTGATCCTATTAATAATTTGGTGGAGCATAACAAATTGTCTAGCAAAAATCCAGTATCTTATAATGACATGATGAATCCTTGTGAATATAAGGTTTTTAAAAACAAATTTACTTTTATCTCCCCTAGTCAACCAATGACAATTTTTGAAAAAGCCTACTTGAAGGATTTAGATGAGTTATTTGAGGAATAGGAGAGAACTAGATATTCTAAGTCCTGTCATGTGGAAAGACAGGCCATTGAAAAATGTAAAGAATAATTGTTCAATTATTGTAAAGCCTGCAGATTGGAGGGGGGGGGAGGTAGTATCATTGTTTGTGGAAGAGAAGAGTATAAGAAAGAAATGTCACAACTTTCTAATAATGATTTTTTTTACCAGGTTTTGCCTAGTGATCCAACTGATGTTTTTAAAAATGATACTGATGTCATACTGTATGATGTAGTTGAGAGAGTTATAATACAGGATAATTATGATTTTCTCAATGTGAAATACCCAGTGAGGGCAGTTATTTGAGGTTTGTCAAAGATCCATAAACATTTGATGAAACCACCAGCAAGCCCCACTGTAGCTAGTATAGGCTCATTTACTAAGCCACTGGCTATCATATTTCAATGTCCGTATGCAACTTTGTGTAGTGCTGTGTTATGCAACTTGTTGAATGAACCTTTGTGGCCATTCACTTCTCTGTTTCTCGGGGAATACCACCCTGTAGGGATGCCGAAGGCAAGGAGCCCTGGAGGAGGGTTGCACCCTAGAGGTGTCATGGGAAGGATTACATTATGCTAATGGTACCTTAGGGAGGAGTCCCAAAAAGAGGGTAAAGCAGAAAGCATGGCAGAAGGTAGCAAGTAGGATGATATATTTAGGACCTTCACGTAGGTCAGCAGGAGACAACGGGTGCTGTGTAGCGACCTTCACTTCAGTCTGAATGACTAGATAGCAAGAGGGCATGACTTCCTAAGGAGAGAAGGAGCGGCAAAGGAGAACCACAATCCATCTCCATCCAATAGCGGAAACCTACCTAAGCAACCTTGTGAATATGCTACTATAAAAACTAACTAGGTATTATGATCTTTGGCATGAAGGAGAGGAGAGGAAAATCCCCTTTGAGGAGGAAACCTCTGGGGATCCAAGGCCTAGGTTGCCTTCCCTTCAGGCTTGGGATATGTTGTTTAGTGATGGCTCGGTTACTGCAATTTAGAGACCCAATTCAGGGGAGGTGGAAAATATTCCAGTTTGGAGGAAGTCTTTTGCTCTATGCCTATAATGGGAACACCATGAAGGGCTGGGAGAGCACTCTGCAGCAATGGGGTACTCACACATGGGAGGACTGTCCCCCAAGGTGGGAGGAGGAGAGCAACAGCTGTTGGAGGTGTTCAGCTGGCCTTTGCAAGCCTAAAAACAGACTGGGTGAACCTTAGGCAGTTGTAGGTAGAATAGCTTGGAAGGTGCCATCAAACCCACTTAGCAAGCAAAGGAGCTCCTATGGGCTTAAGGGCCCCTCTTCACAGCTGAAGTGTTAAATTCTACATCAAGAAGTGCCACAGATATGTATGCATGGCTAAAGTTCTGCATGGAGCAAGGAGACATTCCACTATTGGCAGATGAGAAGGACCCCACCCCAAGTTTCACATGCTCAAGATGTGGACTTCGTGGGTGCAAAGTGAGACCATTGGCCACAGGGCAGGCCTTGAGCCATAGTAATTAATGGTCATGGTTAGCATGCCTCTAATTTAGGAAGAAGAGCATGAATTCAACTGTGAAGCATTTATGGACCCTCACATAAGTTATGCACTCTTTTCTTCATGCAAAAAAGAAGACTAAATCTCCATGTAGGTTAGTCTAAGTAATCATCAGACCCCCATGTGAGTCTGAGAAACTGAGTAAAACAATTAGTTCCTGTAACCTCCAGAGACTGCATGCCAACCAGTCCCACTAGGGAAGTCAAATTATAGTGAAATAAAATGTTCATTACAGTATGAATTCATAAGCTTTACACATAATATTTAAATACGTACAGTTTCAATATTTGTGAAATGCGGCATAAGATGTTACACAGAAACATGAATATGATTCCAGAACTAGGGAGGTTAGTGTGAATATACAAACATTTAGATTTGGAACCCATGAATTTCTTTGCAAAGACAGGACATTCAGATGCTCTAATTACAGAGAATGGCTGCAGTTAAACTTCTAAGAGGTGAAGCCGAAAGTTATAAAAGTTACATAATACATTTGCTCCTTCAAGGCTGTATTATGGTTCAGTTTCAGTCGACCTAATATTACTGAGAAAAGATTTAGCCAATCATTGGGAAATTTAAATTTTCAATACAGTGCATTATTTTTGACTCCAAAGCCCATTCCCAACCTGAAGCCACAATGCCCTGCTGCGAAATCACTGTCTCCCGTCATGAAAATAACCAATGGCACAAGCAGACCACCAGGACACCACACCGGGAAGAGGCAATAGGAGGTAGCAGGAACAATTTTAACATTTCACGTACAATGTCCTCATAAAAACACTAAAATGCAGTCCAGGAGTAACACAGCAAATACGATTTTAAATGTAAAATACAATGTCCCAGTGGGAACTTAAAATCATTGCTGAGTAGAAATTGAGTTAGTCACCTGGGTTTGGTGTGAGATTGTTTCTGTGACCAAGTCTATTTCTGTTTCACTGTAAGCGGGGATGGTGTCAAGGGCAGAATCAGGAAGAAAGGAAGTAGTTCAATGCTTAAGTGAGGAATGTTCATTACAGGTGGGTCTGAGAGAGGCTTTCTTATGGGGAATTATTGAGAATTAGCAATTTCTCTTTATCATTCCAATTGATAAGTTGTTTACATGTGAACAGTGGCAGCTTTAAGCAAAGATGACATCAAGGACACTGACCTAGAAAAAAGGAAGCAGTTTGGGGCTTCAGGAAGCCCTTGCTCATCTCAGGTAGTGAGTTTGACATTTCATTGTAGCTCTTATGGAATTACTGCTGACTCCAAAGGGCAAACACATTTTATATCAAGCAACAAACCCTAAAAGGAGTGAGAATAACATGGGAGAGGGAAACAGGAATACAAGCCACGGGGCAGCACATGGACAGATGGGGAAAATGCAACTGCAGAGCAACAGGGACAGCAGACAAGGAGATAGGAGATGGGGGGAATGGCACAGAGACAAGGACAGAAACATAGCGAGCAACAAACAAACAGAAACGGGGGGAGCAAACACAGAAAAGGAAGAGAAGCACGTAGCAGCAAGAGGCAAGGGAGAAATAGAGGAGAAGGAGTAGGCAGTTGAAGAACCAGGAACAAACCAAATGGAAAATCCAGCATAAGGGATGGGAAGCTCCAGAAGACCCTCAGGCTGCAAAGAAAAATGTTTCCCACTGAAGCAGGAAGGGTGGCGTTAAATATCTCAGACAGGGGGCATGGCTGGTTGCTTCAGCCCACTGAACCAAAAGCTAAGCCTTTCAAAAAATATTTTACTACCAATGCACATTTATGTTAGGCATACTATGGATGTGCTTAAAATATTGGGAAATGTATGTGTACAACCTGATTGGTACTTAGTTACAATGGATGTACAATTGTTGTATACTGTACTAATATTACACTGAATGAAGGTTGAGAAGCCCTAAGTGATTTATTATATGGTAACATGAATTATTCATCAGTGTTTATTGAATTTTTTATTAGCTATTACTGAAAAGGTTTTGAGATGTAATTGTTTTATGTTTCTTGACAAAATGTATTTACAGATAAAGGGAACAGCTGTGGGGTGGAATTAGCCCCCAGTTGTGCTAATGCATACCTGTCCTAGTGGGAAAACAGATAATGTTTTTTTTTTCAAAAGAAGAAAATCCATTTTATGACAGCATAGATTTATACAAGTGGTTTATTAATGATTTATTTTTTGGTAGGGGAGTGTGTCTGAATTGTCATCTTTTGTGGAGTATTTGGAAAGATCAAATAGGAATTTGAAGTTCACCATACATAAGGATTTGAAGTTTGTTAGTTCCTGGATTTGGTAATTTACAAAAAATATGAATGGAGACTTGGTTACAGATCTTCATCGTAAGGAAACTGAAAGGAATTTGCTATTACAGTATACAAGCTGTCACCCTCCACATGTTACCCCGAAATTTCCCTGTGGGTCAATTTATGAGAATTAAGAGGAATTGTTCTCAAGAAGATAGATAAGGAGAACATGCAAGGGACCTTACAATTAGATTTTCAGAAAGGGGTTGATAGGACTGTAGTGCAGAAGGCTAGGGAAAGAGTGGATAAGAGTGGAAAGAGAACAGCTACTGAATCAAAGAGAAAGAACTAGTTATGTTTCTAGGTATAGTGACACCCCAAATGTTATTGCCACTTTCTCACCACATGCACAACATATTTTACCTATTATACATTTTAATTGGTATATTTTGGATCTGGTTACTTGGAGTTTGCCCAGAATTGTTATTAGGAAGTTAGGAAATTTGTGGGATGTAATTAGTTCTTAATTTGTATTGGAGGGGGGGATAATGAATATAAGAAGCCACTCCCCATGGGAAATCATATCTGTAGTAATTACAGTTTTTATGTTTGCTTGCACGCATGTGCAAGAAACATAGTGCCATCATCCAAGTTTTCGAAGGTGTGGCACCCATCTTCCAATTCAGTCAGTGTGTTTTCAGGTGCAGCCGCGTTCTCCAATGAACGCTGCAGCTGTCTATGACAGCAGTTGAAAATGCAGTGGCCGTAAAGTTAAAAGGGAGAGCTAGGCTTCAGTGAGCAATGATAAGATATCACATGCTCATGCACGCTCCCCCCACACACTGCGTGCTCGTGCTTCCCCCCACGCACACACTGTATAGCCGACAGGGGTGCCCAATCCCCCGTCAACTGTGCTGCACTCCCCCCAACAAAGTTCCAGATGCCATGCTGGGAGCCCACCCCAGCATGGCAATAGATCGTATGGCTGATGGGGGGTGCCCAATCCCCCATCGGCTCCACTGTCCCCAAACAGCCCTCCAGCTGCCACGTCTGGGGCCCACCCCAGCATGGCACAAGTCCCGCATCATCTAAGTTAAAAAAAAAAAGAAACCTGAAAGAAAAAAACCTTCCCTTGCTGACTGTCCTGACCCAATCTCCCCATCGCGCCCACCCTCTGTGCACCCTGCCTCCCCACACCCCTCCTCACCCCATACTTACCTCTGGAGCTCAGCGTGACGATCTTCGGTGAACTGAGAACACGTCTGCACTCTTCAAAGCCGACCGCGAACTGAGGAAATGCTGGTAAGCTGTATAGTGTAATAAATAGGGTTTTTTCAACTTTAGTGCATGTCTCGGGCATTTTGGGGAATTATTTCACCAAATTTTCAACATGGGGTTTTTGGGACCCCACCTCATGAATTCTGTCACTGTCGTGGCGTTACTCGGCCCTGAAAGGTGATTTCGCAGTCACTGTGCGGAACCGCTGTTTGGGACAGATTTACAAAATGACAGTGTCACAGTTCATGAGGTTGGCCACCAAAAACTCTATATTGAAAATTTGGTGAAAAAATTCCCAAAAATGACTGTTTTACGAGCATGCGTTGCGCTGTTCCTATGCACACTCGTAAGTTTGCAAATTTTCAATATGTTCACTCCAGATTTTCAACATTGCCATTTTACCATACCTCCTTATGAGCAGTATAGCTGTCATTTCTCACATCTGACCCAAAATGTGTTTCTGCGCATGTAGCGCACAATGGCGCAATCAGTGTGCGAAATCAATGTTCAGGACAAATTAAGAAAATCACAGTGACACTGTTCATGAGCAGAGGTGTTAAAATGGCTATGTTAAAAATTTGGTGTAATACGTCCATAAAAGGACTGTACTATGAGCGACCATTGCGCAGTTTCCATGCACCCTCATAACTTCATGGATTTCTAATATTTTCAGTCCAGATTTTCACCACTGGCATTTTTCCACACTTCCTTACGAACAGTAGAGCTGTCATTTTTCACACCATGGCCGAAATGTGTTTTCGCACTTCTAAAGCAGAAATGCGTGATCACCGCGGGAAATAACTGTTCAGGACAGATTAAGAAAATCACAGTGACACTGTTCATGAGCGGAGGTTACAAAATCCCTGTGTTGACAACCTGCTGTAAAAAATTCCCAAACTAATTGCATTACAGGTGTGCGTTGCACATTTTCTACGCATGCTCATGACTTCACCAGTTTTTTTAATATTTTCACTGCAGAATTTCAACATTGCCATTTTTTGCACCTCCCCATGAACAGTACAGCTGTCATTTTTCACATTCTGTTCAAAATATGTTTTCGCACCTGTGGTGCCAAATGGCATAGTCACTGTGCGAAATCAACTTTTGGCTAACAAACTGATATTGCCACTGTTCATAAGATGGGGGTCACAAAAAAACCATGTTGAAAATCTGGAGTGAAAATGCCAATGAACGCCTGAGGCGTTAGGGTTTCCAACCATGATGCCCCAGCCTGTACAGATTGAGAGGCATCAGGGGTGTGACTTGGGATTCTCGCCTGTAATGCTCACCATTCCACACCCTGCAGCCAGTGAGAGGCATCAAGGTGTGCCTTGGACTCTTCAGCCACAAAGTTCATCCCACTCTCCTATACAGGACCTATCTCACCATATTTCCTGATGGAATGGGGTGAGCATAAGGGGCCAAAGACCCCAAGGCACACCGTGACACTTGTCAGTGTCTGCAGGGTAGGGTGTGGTGAAATGGCGTGGCCGTTATGCCTGATGACCCAAAGGCACACCCCAATGCCTGTCAGTCTCTGCAGAGTGGTGGTGGGGTTGGCTTCAGTTCAATACTTCACTGCCATTCCTATTGTGCAGCTCTGTAACTCCTACACTACCAATGTCAATGCCAGCAAGCAAACATTCGGCATTGACAAATGCTTGTTATAGATACATCAAACAAGGTACATTACTTGAGCACCCAGCTTTGGGTAATAAATTTACAGTACAGGACTCCATTACATGTAATATGACTAATGTAATTTATTTAGCCACTTGCAAGAAATGTCCCACTTTTTACGTGGGGGAAAACCAAATGTAAGTTCAAAGGGCATGTATACACAATATAAACAGGAAAGATGGTGTCAGTGCTCTTGTACAACATATTGATAAAATGAGAAAGGGACATGAGTTTTGGTTTCAAACATTGGAAAAAGTTTTTTTTAATGTGAGAGGTGAACCAGGGCAACAGATTACTGAGACGGGAAACCTTTTGCTAGTATTATACATTAAAAGCAGGTGAATATGGACTGAATAAACAATTTCAGTTGGGGCTCTTTTTATGAAATACTTTTGGCACAATTTTCACTGCTGTAATACTCTGATAGCTTTCCATTTTATATACTGAGCTTTTTTAATAATGAGCTGTTTTAACCTTTTGCTCTGCATGTATACACATACAGTGTGTGGTCTTTTGTGTGAGTTTTGTATTATGTGTATATTTATTATTTATGAACTGGTATTGTCACTTTCATATACATCATGTATTGAAATCTGGGTTGCAAGTGATAAAATGCACTGTGTCTTTCAATGGATGAATTTTTAATTAGTGCTTCTAGTATGCGATGTCAAGCTTTGAGAAAGTGCCGGGTTTGGAGTGAAAACATTTGGCGTTCTGGTGGAGGGGAGAGTGTTCCTGTATAAAATGCTGTATTAAGGAGTAAATATTATCCTGCAACACAACTGAAGTGTGTGAAAAGCAAGTTTCCTGATTGCCAGGTAATGCTCTCTGTGCGTAACTGTACTCCTCTGTGCTACCTATGGTGTCCTTTCTCTCTGTCTAGAGGTTGAAAGTCAAGGTTTTGCTTTGGTCTTCATTTATTTTCCTATATCTTATCCCTGTCCCTTTGAGCAAGGGAGTTTCTTAAGCCCTCTCTTATTTTCTCCACTTTTGTTTCTTTCTCCTGGTGAATAGAACTGAGGTTGGTAAGGGAGACGGCAGTGGTTATTTGGTAGTGCATGGCATCATGCGGGAGTGCGCAGGTGCCATGCCCAGTAACCATTGATGCCACCCTGGCCAAAGTTGTGCTCCCGCAGGTCTTAGGGCCTCTGGCCCAGACCCATAAGTGGCACTCAGCGGTGAAGATATTTTGGAAGACTAACAGTTATAGTAAGTAGGTAACTTTCATTTCTCTCAGGGCCAAGTCTCTGGAGGTGGGGATCTGAAGCCAGAAAAGCAGGAATGGGTAGTTGGCCTGGTGCCTAATATTTAGGGGAGGTTGGAAGCAGCCCACTTCAGGGAGCATAGATCCCATGCCATGAGCATTGGTGATGGGTCATCTCGGTGCCTCACTGTGGAATGCAGACTGGAGATTTCATGCAGGCATCACAGGCATACAGAATGGGTGCCGGGGGAACAGACTGTGCCACAGGGGTAGGCACACAAGGTGTCCTGTTGAGTGGCTGGCTGCAGGACTTGGGCCAATGTAGTAAAACTCTTTGTTGCAGGAATTGCAACTGGGGGATTGCTTCCAAGCCATCCTTAATGTGGGAGGGGGCACAGGGCCCCAAGTGGCGAGTGGTGGGGCCCCCGGGAACTGGGTCATTCTGATATGAATGAGGGTACAGGACACTAGGGCACATTGCTTGTTGGACTAGCCCTTACAGGGACTGTCTGGAGGGATCTTGGGTGGGTGTGGGAATTCTGTATGGGCACCCCCTCAAGTAGTGCATACTGATGTCTTTGTGGCCTGAAGGGATTTCAAGAAAAGGTGTTATAATCATAATAATAATCATATGGGTGAGGTTGCAGTTGCATAGTTAAGTCTATATGGCATGAGTGGCGTACTAGTGACCCCCTTAGTTATTAAGCTTAATGAGTCCCTGTGACAACTTCTCTCCATTGTGGCAACTTTGAAAAAATGTAATATTTAGACACAATTCGTCTTGTAACCTATGTGCTTGTATAAATAGGAATACATAATGGACTGCAATGGAATAACACATTTATCTCCACTAGTGAGTGGTAAGACCCATAACTCATGAGTGGTGAAGCCATGAGTTAGTTATAAAGGTCTTAGCACTCGTGTGGAGATAAATGTGTTGTTCAACTGCAATCCATTATGTGTTTGATATATACTACCACATTTGTAGTGTTTTTACTGTTTTACTCTCTTTTAGTAAAACTGCCTTTGTTTCCATTGTACATTTCTATCTGGCCCATTGTTCGCTGTGTTCCATTTCCAGATTCTAAGTGGAAATAACATGTTCTAAGTTATGTAAATGATGTTCTAAGTTATATAAATGGCGTTCTAAATTAAATAAATGGTGTTCTAAGTGAAAATAAATATTTACCATAGAATAACATGATTTATTTACCCAATTTATTCACCACTGGTGTGGTATATATTTAATCATCCGAGTGCCTCCAACAACCCAACCATGGATTAATTCCACAGTAGACCCATCCTTTCGAGTGGCTTAATCCTTATGTAATTATCTGTGTAGCCACCAGGTTGTGCATTTGGAGAAAGAGTAATGTGCTAGAGGACAGCCTGGTTTCCAGTTGCCTCAATGGCACAGCTGGTAACACAATCAGAATGGTATTCCGGGTCGCCAGGGTTCAAGTCTCAGCTGAGGCACTTACTTCTTTCTCTCCATTGATTATACGTAGCCCCTTAGTTATTAAGCTTAAAAGAGCCCTCAACACCATTGTGACAAATTTGACAAATGTAATATTTAAACACAGTTTGGCTTGAATTAAATTTTTTTTCTGTAATTCTCACCCTTACTTACTTTTTACTAAAGGCATTTGCATGTATACAGGATTGTTGCCCTATTTATTCTGGCTGCTTGCCTACACCTGACATCATAGTTCTGTTTATGACATCACAGTCTGTTGCTGTAGAGATAATTATCATGCCATAAACAGGGGATTATGATGTCAGGTGCAGGCAAGCAGAAAGAGCAGATAAATTTCAAGGGGCAGTAATTCTCTTTCATACAACTGTCCTCGGTAATAAAGAAAAAAGGGAAAGAATTAAGGAAAATATTTGAAATATAAACTGAATTGTTTGTAAATCTCACATTTTTTACAGGTTTCTCTAGTGGTGTCAGGGGCTCTTTAATGCTACACAACTGATTCATTAGTTTTATGGGGCACTTAACACTTGCATGCACTGTGCTGCTGTGCTACCAGTGATCTAGCATAAACAAATCAATACGCTACCTTTTAGGCCTTGTACACACTAGAGAACTTAAAACGGTTAAGTGCCCTAAACTGTTCTAAGTCCCTCAAGCATGGTTTGCGTACACACTGCAGCATGGTTAAAATCGTGCTACAACCATGTTCTAAAACCATGCTAAAACCCTGCTAAGGAGGTAGTCTTTAGCACAGTTTTAGACAAACACAGTTAGTTGCCTTAACCCATGCTAACTGCAGTGTGGACACGATCTGTGCTGTAATATGGGTTGCGACAACTGTGTTTAAACATAAGGTAAGATTTTAGCCTGCACTGTATAAAAAAATATATATATATATATTTTATAAAATGGGTAAGAAAAATTATCTCTGCTGATTAGTTGAAACACATCACATGACCATGCGTATATTAGATCGCGACCACACACCTGCACTTTCACCCCCCTTCAAAACAATTTTGCCATTTTATAAGACAGATAACCCACTCTAGGGTGTGCAGTTGCACTCTGATATATGCATGCCTTGGGTGGTTGACGCACACCAAGGCGTGTGTATATCAGAGCACGACCGCACACCATAGAGTGGGTTATCTATTACATATACCACATACATGGCTGGGCTCCCACTGCCATCCTGATTGTTAGGAGATTTTAGCCTGCACTGTACAAAAAAAATATATATACCACATACATGGCTGGGCTCCTACTTGATTGTGAAGATATAAGTTTCCCCCGATCCTGTAGGGCACCCAATCATGAGTATCCCCTCATGCATTGCAGCACCTGCAATGCTGTGTGTTGATGTCACAATCATTCCTGGGAGCTCTCTCGGGCAAGCAAGGTTGTTAGAGTGCAGTGTGGATGCTCCAACAATCTTGCAAGGGACCAGTTTCTAAAACACTATTAAAAACATTTTAAAATCAGTCCCTAATGTGGACAGGGCCTTAAATTAACAAAAAACTCAGAGGAGTGGGGGGGCAGAGACCCCAATTCTTAAGAAAACCAGCTGATATTTAAGTTTTTGTTACATGCCCTCCACCTTCCATTTTTTGCCTATTTGGGAGGTTCTCCTAGAGTGGTATGTTAAAAAAAACTGGCATAGTAGCATGTAGCATTCAGGGCATTCAGGTACGTTACCGTGGGGTCCTGTCCTTAGTTCTCCACTTACTCCATCTATTTGGTGATGACAAAACTCTGCAGGAGAATGGATAGTAGAGGTGAAATCAGTAACATGACAAAGGATGTAGAGTGGCTGGAAAAGTGGGCCAATACTTGGCAAATGAAATTAAGTACCAAGAAATGTTAAGTAATGCATAGTTATGACTGATTGATTTTTGTTCACCATTTAAGATCACTGTAGTGTGTGACTCCATATCCAGGAATGACCCTGAAAGGGTTCACATGTAGGTAGGCATTGCAGGTAAGAATATACAGAATAATGCTCAGGCATCTGTGTGTATTATGAGTTTTTTTTTTTTTACACATCTGAGGTGTGTGATGACTCATAAACTTCGAGAGCAAAGCTTTAGAGGTTTATGAGGTCATCACACACTGAGGATGTGTTAAAAAACAAACACACAGATAACCAGAGTGTTATTTTTTAATGATAACTGGTCCCAGATATTGAAATAAATTGAGTAGTTTTCAGTAAAAAAAAAAGGAGGTATTAGAACCACTAGAAAAGTGCTGTGTTTGTGCCCAAACTGCTTTTATGGGAAGAGTAGTACTAAGTGATACTACCAGCTTCACTTTCCCTCTGAACACCTTAGGTCTGACAGCACGACTGCAGCTTGTGCTGTCAGTTCACAGCTGTTTGTCAGGATTTTGACTTTGTGCTTCTGGAGAAACACCACAATAGCTGGGTGTGATGTCACACATTATTATGACATTTCATATCGCCCAAAAGCAAGTTGATAAAGCACCTCACCAGTTGTTATAGGTAAATAACACTGGTAACAGAAATCTGCAAATGGATTATTACATAATATGGAGTAAAGATGGAACAGTCAAAAGAATTATGGGATCTGGGGGTGGTCGTTCCCTGTCAACTAGAAACCCCTTCCGATGCAGTAAGGCATGCAGGAAGGTAAACAGGATGTTGAGGTATAACAGGCGAGGTTCCATCAGTTGAAGCAGGAAAGTTAAAAACTCTGCCACTGTACAAGGTCACTGGTTCGACCACACCTGGAGTATTGTGTGCAAGTTTTGGAACTCACATCTGAGAAAGGACGAGGATAGGTTTGAAATGTGATGAGTGTCAAAAATGTCTAGGGATAGCAGGGTATGGCCTATGAGGAGGGACTGGAACATCTCAATATGGATTCTCTGAAGGACAGCTTGTCAGTTACTTGTTGCATCTACTCCTGTAAATCCCTTTATACCTCCACCCTCCCCATCCGCAACTGGAAACAAGCCTTCCAAGGCTCTGCTTCTAACCTGGGAAAATATATCTAAATAAATATATAAACAGTCAGGAAAGGGAGAATATGATAGAAACATAGCAATACTCTTGGGGCTATGACAGTATGCACTCCACAGAGTTGTGTTTTAAGAACAGTTCATCCACCAGGAGGCACAGTATCAGTCTGGAAGGGGGAAAATTCAAGAAGGACATTAGGAAGTATTTTCTCACAGTGCAAGTGGTGGCTGGGTAAAATAGTTTGCTGAGTATTATATTTCAGAGACTATCTGGGCTTAAAATACATTTGAACATCTTTAAATTGGTTATTAGGAATATGGGAGTGGTAGAGGGCATGCGAAGAATCAGAGAATACGATTATTTCTAAATACATCATAGGACATCAAGGCAAATGTGGTGGACTAATAGTCTTTTCTATGTTTCTATCCCACTACCACTGGTTATGGTGTGTGGATGCACAGCTTAAAAGAGACATGTGGAACTGAAAAGATACCATTTCCTTTTGTTGGCTAGTATGCAGTTTCCTTCCCAGAGATTTATAATGAGTTTTTTTTGTTAGAGAACTTGCTTTGGGAATGAAGGATCAGAGATACATCACTCCTGTACAGAAACCCAATAACTAAACCCAAAGGATTTGTTCCAGGTAAAAGAGAATCATGATGTTTTACTTTAGTGGCAAGGGGGCTCTTTTTTTTTGCAAGCTTTATGATTCAGGCAGTCTGGTGTGTTGGTGTGCTTGTAATGTTATTAAATGCTTTTCTGGAAGCATGAACTTTTGCAATCATAGACAGATAGTACATATGATTAGAAGTGCCTGGAAAGCTTCAGGATCAGAATTTACTTAGCTAATGTAAATATAGTGTTTATTTATAAAGCACCCTAATAATGAAATAAAACGCATGTAAGGTTAAGTAAAAACAGAAGAATCAGTAGAATCAGTAGACTGCATGGCAAGGGAACATACAAAAATACACATAAGGAAACCGGTATAAATATAAGAGAAAATATCCTGCTGGAGGTGTGCTGGTGGTGGTGGATAAAATAGACATGCATGTGATTCCCAAAATACAATATAGAGTAGATACCAAAAGAATTCCAGGCATATTAAGCATTGCAGCTAAAATCTGACAGGGACACGAGAGTCTTCAATGTGGATTCAAATATTATTGTTTTGTTTTCTTACATTATTTTCTCATTTTCCTTTGGAGAAGTTGGATCTTAAATGACTGATTTATGCTCCATATCTAGTGCCACTACATGCTCACAATCCACTGTTGACAAGCCAAACTCCACTGAATGACTCCTCCTTAGCGGGGCGATAGCTCTCCCTTATAGCTACCCAAGTCCTGAATCCAAGATCCAATAAGGAGATGGGACCCAGGGAGACAGGGCCCCCCCAAAGAGGGCAGAGAGGTATGTCATCTGCCCAAATTGCTACCCATTAATGTTTTCATATTCACCCCTGAAGATGCAGGAATGGGAAATACCATGATGCTGTCTTGCTAAGCGGAATACACTACTGCCACTTACACTATGGGCCTGTCCAATAGGGACTCATGTTTTAGTGCTGGAGATTGTATATGCTTGGTGGGGCAAGTTGATTCCACTTGTGAAGAAAAGGGGTGATTAAAAAGTATCACCGCAGATACTACTCGTTATTACTTGATCTCTGGCTCATTCTCCCCCCCCCCCTTCCTTTCCATTGAGATCCCCTTATACCTACACAATGCTTTCTTGAACCCCGCCACTGTTTTAGCCCCACAATCACCACTGGAAGGCTGTTCCAAGAATCCATCACTCTTTCTGTGAAGAAGTGCTTCCTCACATCTCTCCTGAATCTAGCCTCCTCCAGCGTCATTGCATGTCCCCTTGTTGTTGAGCAACTTTTTTTCTGAAAAATACTTCCCTCCTGAACCTTATTTACCCCGTGAGGTATTTAAGTCTCTTTTATAGTGCCCCCCTCTCCCTTCTTTGTTCCATCGTGTACATATTAAGTTCCTTTAGTCTCGTCTCATAAGGCTTTTGATGCAGACCCTACACCATTTTAGTTGCTCTTCTCTGAACCACCTCCATTCTGTCTTTGTAGCTCCACAGAGGTGGTATCCAGAACTGGCCATAGTATTTTGGGTAAGTTCTTATCAGTGATCTATACAGAGGCAACATAACCTTCCTCTTTCTGATGGTGATATCCTCCTTATGCACCCCAGCATCCCACTAGCCCTCCCAACTGCCTTTTCACAGTCCCTGGCCACGTTTAGGTCATCAGATATGATTACTCTCAGGTCTCTCTCCTGCTGGGTGGTTGTCAATAACACTCTGCCATTTTGTACTCCACCCTTGGATTTCTGTGCCACAAATGCACTACTTTGCACTTTTTTGCATTGAAACCTTGCTAACATACCCCTGACCACTCCTAGAGTTTTCCCAGGTTTCTGCTCATCCTTTCCATCCCCCTGGTGTGTCCACCCTATTATAGATTTTTGTGTCATCCACAAAGAGGCAGACCTCCCCCCCGGCTCCTCCACAATGTCACTTAAAAAGACATTAAAGAGGACCAGTAACAGCACGGATCCCTGAGGCACCCCACTGGTCACCCTTCCTCCTCTGAGAGAACTCACTTTACCACCACCCTCTGTTGTCTATCCACAAACCAGTTTCTTACCCAGTTTGCCACCTTTGTACCCACTCCTGTGCTACTCAGCATACTTACTAGTCTCCTTTGTAGACTAGTGTTGAAAGCTTTACCGAAATCTTGGTAGACTACATCCACTGATCCAGCCTGATCTAATTCCTTGGTCACCAAGTCAAATAAATCTGTCAGACTTATTGGACATGACCTCCCCCCAACCCCCATGAATCCATGCTGCCTCAATGTCTTGTAGCTCATTAGATTCAAGATATTCCACTATCATTTTATCAGCAATGATTCCTAACACTGATGTCAATCTGACTGGCCTGTAATTGCCAGTCTCCTCCTTGCTACTACTTTTGTGTAATCGGAACACATCTGCCTTCCTCCAGTCCTCCAAAACCACTCCTGTTTCCAGCGAGCTGTTACATAGGACTGTCAGAGGTGCATCCAGTACCTCACTGAGCTCTTTAAGTACCATTGGATGTACCCTGTCTGTCCCCATTGCTTTGTCTAATATTAGATTAGCAAATACCTTCAGTGCTCTCTCCTCTGAAAAAGTACTAGTGTCTACCTCTCTCCCTCTAGTGCTTATGTTAATCTTCTGTTGCCCATCCCCCTTCTCTTTTCTTTGTGAACACTAAACAAAAATATTTGTTCAGGATGTCTGCCTTTTCCTGGTCCCCCTCTGCACAGTCCCCCCTTCCCTTTTTAACCTTACAATCCCTGCCCTGGTCATCATCTTTTAACTTACTTGTACCATTTTGTTACCACTTGAGCTGTTCTTTCTTCAGTTTGAACCTTTGCACACCTTACTGCTTTCCCTTCTTCCCTCTTTTTCCCCTGATACACTTCCCAATCGTCTTCTCTCTGCATCTCTTTATACCTTATGAAAGCTACCCCTTTAGCCTTTACCTTTTCTGCCACCTCTTTTGAGAATCATTGCAGTCTCATTTTCATCTTGCTTTTGCTCACTTGCTTGACACAGAGGTGTTTTGCCTTCACTGTGCCCCCTTTTAGCTTTGCCCACTGTTCCTCCCACCCACCAAGGTCATCCCTCCTTGACAGTTCACCATTGAGTCATTCACCCATCTGTATAAAATCTACCCTCCTAAGGTCCAGGGCCCTTGCCCTTGTGTGGTTCCATTCCGCACCCATCTTTATATTGAATCTCACTGTTTGGTGACCACTTATCCCCAGGTGACCTCCAACCTTGTTGTCTGCAACCCTGTCCCTGTTAATGAGTACCAGGTCCTGTATTGCCCTGTCATGAGTAGGTTCCCTGACAAGTTGCCTGAGGAATGCCCCCTGCAGGGAGTCCAGAATATCCTTGCTTCTAGCTGAAGCAGCAGCTAGGAGGCTCCAATCAACATCTGGCAGATTGAAGTCCCCACCAGCAGATCTTCCCTTATTTCTGCCATCTTACCAATGGCTCCCACCATTACCTTATCTAACTCCTCCCCCTGTGCTGGAGGTCTACATATCACACCAGTGCGAATAATGTCTCCATTCCCTTTCTCCAGGGTGACCCACAGTTACCTCTGCTTCCCCCTGTATACTCTCTATCTCTGTTGTGTTTATGCTTTCCCTCACATAAAGCAACATACCCCCTCCTTTCTTTCCCTCTCTGCTCTTCCTGAACAGAGTATAGAATGCTATGGCCATGTCCCAGTCATAGAAACATAGAAGTTGATGGCAGATAAGTATCACAAGGCCCATCCAGTCTGCCCATTTCTTTTTTCTACCTTATGACTGTATCATTGGCCTTTGCTCTGTCAATGACCTATCTATTCATACTCATCTGTATTGCTCCCTTATGCCTATCCCATGCCTGTCTGAAGCCCTGCACTGTATTCATATCCACCACTTCCTGAGGTAGGCTGTTCCATGCATCCACCACCCTTTCTGTGAAAAAGAACTTCCTCACATTACCCCTTAATCGGCCTCCTTCTAATCTCATACTGTGTCCTCTTGTCCTGCAATTTTTCTTATATTGAAACATTGTTTGACTCTTTTACCTTGTTAATGCCTTTAAGGTGTTTGAATGTTTCAATCATATCATCTCTCTCCCTCCTTTGCTCTAGGGTATACATATTGAGCTCAGTTAATCTGTCCTCATATGTTTTCTGATGCAGTCCCTGCACCATTTTGGTTGCCCTTCTCTGGACTGCCTCAGTTTGGTTAATATCTTGTGAAGGTGTGGCCTCCAGTGCATGCAGTACTCCAGATGAGGCCTAACAAGTATCTTGTAAAGAGTTTAAGCCCTCTCCCTCTTCTGACTTGTGATACCCCTACTAATACACCCCAACATCTCTCTAGCCTTACCTACTACTTTAGTGGTCTGCTTGGATGATTTCAGGTCATCGGTGATGATGATGCCCAAGTCTCTTTCTTCCATTGTGACTGCCAGCAACTCCCCTCCCAGCCTATAGGTGGCTTCAGGGTTTCTTGTCCCTATGTGCATGATCTTGCACTTCTTTGCGTTAAACCCCAGTTGCCACTCTCCTGACCATTTTGCTGTTTTATCCAGATCTCTTCTCATTCTGCCCACTCCATCTGGATCATCTACTCTGTTGCAGATCTTGGTGTCATCAGAAAACAGACAAACCTTACCCTCCAGTCCATCTGCAATGTCACTGATGAAGATATTGAAGAGGACTGGCCTCAGGACTGATCCCTGAGGTACCCCACTTGTGACTTGTATCTCTTCTGACTGTATACCATTTACCACCACTCTCTGTTTTCTGTCCGTCAACCAGTATGCCACCCAGTTGACCAATGACTGACCAATCCTGAGCCTACCCAGCTTATTAATCAATCTTCTATGTGGAACAGTATTGAAAGCTTTGCTGAAGTCAAGGTAAGCAGCATCAACTGCTCCCCCTTGGTCCACCACTCTGGTTACCCAGTCAAATAAATCTATGAGATTAGTTTGACAGGACCTTCCTTTTGTAAACCCATGCTGTCTTGGATCCTGTGCTCCTATGGATTCCAGGTGTTGTACTATCCTTTCCATAAGGAGTGTCTCCATAATCTTGTCCACTTCTGAGGTAAGACTGACTGGTCTGTAGTTCCCTGCCTCCTCCCTGCTACCACTCATGTGGAGCGGGATCACATGAGCCCTTCTCCAGTCTTCTGGGACCTCTCCTGTGCTCAGAGACTCACTAAACAGTTCTGATAATGGCTCTGTTAGTTCCATCCTTAGCTTTTTTAATACCCTGGGATGTATGCCATTGGGTTCTATTGCCTTGTCCACCCTGAGCTTATCGAGCTCTTGTAGGACCCTTTCTTTTGTGAAGGGACTAGTGCACACCTCCATCCCCCCGTGTCCATGGTGCTGAGCTGTGGACCCTGCCCTGCCTTCTCTTTAGTAAATACTGAGCAGAAGTATCTAGTTAGGATAGATGCTTTTACACGGTCCTCCTCCTCACATGCCCCATTATCCCCTTTGATCTTAGCAATACCCCCTCTGGACTTTCTCCTTTCACTAATGTATCTGTAGAAAGTCTTGTCACCTTTTACTGTTTGTGCTAGTGTTTCCTTGGTTTGGACCTTTGCTTGCCTTACTGTCTTCCCTGCTTCCCTTAGGGAAGTTTGGTATGCCTCCCTATCTTCATCCTGCTGCGTTCCCTTATACTTCCTGAAGGCCAGCCTTTTGGCTCTGACCTTTTCTGCTACTGTGTTTGAGAACCAAAGTGGTTTTCTTCTTTCTTTTGCACTTCCTTTTCTCACTAACACAATGAGATGTTGCTTCAAGTATTGCATATTTAATGCTTGCCCACTTTGCCTGAACCCCCTTACCTGTATTTTTTTGCCAGGGCTAGCTTAACTCTGTTGACCATCTTATCAAAGTCAGCTCCTCTGAAGTCCCATATTTTTGCCTTGGAATGGGATGATTTTGTTCTAGTAGCCAAATTGAACCATACCATGTGATGGTCACTGGCAGCCAGGTGACTGTCTACCTGGAGATCTATGATCCTTTCCCTGTTAGTCAGTACTAGATCTAGGATAGCCCTGTCTCTTGTGGGTTGTTGTACCAGTTGTTTGAGGCCCTTCTGCTGCAGGGAATCCACCATGTGTCTAGTTCTGGCAGATGTCCCTACTGGTATTGACCAATCTGTATCTGGCATGTTGAAGTCCCCCATTATCGGAACCTCCCCTTTAGCTGTCATGTTTTGTATATCTTCTAACAGTAACGTGTCTATGTCCTCCCCCTGGTCTGGAGGCCTGTACACAACCCCAGTTTGTATGGCTGTCCCATTTCCTGTTTCCAGGGTGAACCACTGTTCTTCTGGCTTCTTATGTATTTTCTGAATATCTGTAGCTTTGATATTTTTATTGACATAAAGGGCCACTCCGCCCCCCTCCCCCCTTTTTGCACCTCGGTCTCTTCTGAACAGTACATAGCCAGGTACTGAAGTCTCCCAAGTGTGGTTACTGGTTATGAGTCATGGTTTTCAGTGCACCCTGACTCGGTAGTGGCCACAGTAACCCTCTGCCATGAAGCCTGTAGGTCTGGAATCTTATTTCCTAGACTTCTAGCATTTGTATATGGCCTTCCAGATTTTGTTACCACTCTGCTTGTTACCCCTCTCTTTTCCTTTTTGCCTTCCTCCTCCTTCCCCCTTCTCTTTTTAATGTTTCTGTTCTAATTCCCATTCATTTCTACTACCCTGCTTCCTATATTAATTTGCACCCTAGGGAATTTCTCTCCCTTGGGTTGTCCCTACTGCAGCCTGTGAGGAGGCTGTCAGTTTATACCTCCCCAAGTTCTTTCAGCACCACACTCAGCTAATATAAATGTTTTTTTAAGAAACATTTATACCTTCCACTGAGGACTGCAGTGCCCCTTCTGGATGGATGCAGACCATCACCCATGGAGAGGCCCTTGTCCTTCCAGGTGATACACCAGCCTCCAGTATGGCCAAACCCCTTCACTCTCCACCAATCCTTCAACCATGAGTTGAAACTCCTGGTGCAGAGATCCTTCACTTCATCCCCTGTCACAGATAGGCAGCACCTCAGTATAGGCCACCAAATGCACTTCCAGCCTAAGAACTCTCCTCAGTTCCTTGAACTCCCCCTGCACTAACCCAGCCTCATCCCTAGCCAGGTCATTAATCCCCAGGTGAAAATTACATCTAGTTCTGCCTCTTGTCTAGCTGCCCTAGTGATCCTCAGGATCTGCTTCCCATCCCTTTGGGCCATGGTGCTTTGTAGGCATGTAACCTCTCTTTCCCCCTCACGAGTCTGCTACCAGAAGTTGCTTCCTACTCTGGGGTCCTCTGTCACCCTTCTTGAGGTCTCTGCTATGGAGGACCCCCACATCCTCCCTGGCTACTACTGTGGGTGCCTTCTCCCAGTAGTACTAGGAAGATAAAAAGGAATATGAAAGAGTTACCTTTTGGGTATGCTATGGGTCCCCAAAATGCTGAGTGGAGCTTGATGCCAAGCTGGTTTGGGTAATTACAAAAGCAGCCAAATCAGATGCAGCAGGGATCCTAGGGACTTTTGTTTCCTGGGTATTGATTGGTGTCTCAAGAGACAGAGTCCTTGTCCACCTTTAAGGACTTCTTCTTTACAGCAGCATATCCAACCGGGAACTTATTTTGAGTCCACACTTGACTTTGTCTTAAGCAGTGGAGATGGAGCCACATCCAGTGTGAACATCAAGAAACCTGTGGGAGGCAGTGACCCCAACTGGGTAACCTTCGCTGTGGTGAGAGGTAAGACTAGACATGCTGCCACCCAGATCTAGAACTTTAGAATGTCAAACTTTGCCAAGACTAAGAACCTCATGTCCACAGGTCTGGAGCAGCTGCCCAAAGCCAGAAATTGATGCACATGTGGAATTTGCTGAAGAGAGTATCCAGTCAGCCACAGAGGCCTGCAGTCCTATAAGCAACAAGGGGAAAGGGTCAAAATGTTGCCCCCTTGTTCAACAAGAACATAAGGCAACTGATCCTGAGCAAAATGAAAGTCTCTAATTACTGGAAAGAGGCAGGTTGCTTCTGGGCCAAGAGGAGGACCAAGCAGCACTAAGGAATGATAAGGCTTGAATTAAGAAAGCCTAGGAGGGACTGAAAGGCAGGATAGCAGTAGAAGATGCAGACAGCACCAAAACATTTATCAAGTACAGAAATTAAGTGAGAATGGTGAAGGAGGGGATGTGGCCTCTGAAAACAACGGCACAAGGGAGGAAAAAGTGAAAGAACCAGGAGAATGGATGGGACACTGAATGAATATTTTGCTTCAATGTTCAATACAGGTCCCCTGGAGGAAGGTGTGTGCTGTGGACATCACAACCCTAGTAATGGACTGCCTGGCAAACATCAAGCCAGGTAAATCCCAAGAAGCAGATGGGATATACCACAGGATAATAGTGAGGCTCAGGAGACAGGTTGCAGGGCACTTGCAGTATTCTTTCAGGAATTTGTCTTGACAGGTGTGAAACCGGAGGAATGAAACATGTTCAGTGTGGTCCTCATCTTAAAGAAGGGGTAAAAGGGGTTAGGTCTGATCCTGGCAACTACAGATAAGTCAGCCTTACTTCAGTTTTGGGCAAGGTCCTGGAAGCCACTATCAAGGACAGAATAATGGAGCACTTTGTTGGGGCCAAAGTTCTTGCTTCCTCTCTGCATAGCTTTATGGGGAGTGAGTCATGCCAAACCAACCTGATCACCTTCTTTGAAGGAATCCCCATGGAAGTGGCCTGGGGCAGAGCCATGGATATAGTCAACCTGGACTTCAGCAAGGCCTTTGGCATTATGGTACATAATAAACTTCTGCAGAAAGTACACCGGTGTGGTGTGCATGAGACATAAATGAGGTGCATTGCTAATTGGGTTGGGGGAAGAAGAAAAGGGTTTGCGAAGGAGGAACACTACTCCGGCAGTGATGGATACTCAGTTGCATCCCTCAGGGATTGCTGCTCGGGCCACTGCTAGTTAACATTTTCCTAACAATCTGGAACATGGGGTTCCAGCAGGCTGCTTAAGTTTATTGATGCCACTAAGCTGGCCAGGGTGGTGGACTCCCTGGAGGATAAGGCAGACTTCTGCGGGATTTGAACAAGCTAGATGATTGTCACACTCTTGGAGTCTCAGATCCAATGTAGACAAATGCAGGATGCTAAATGTAGGAAGGAGGAAGAGAGGTGGGACATACACACTGTGTGGGGCTCCTCTTGCTGCTGTAGTGGAGAAGAAAAAGCATCTGGAGTTTATAATAGACAAGGGGATCAAGCATGACAAGCAATGTGTGGTACTGTCAAGAGGGCTGAAAAAAATGCTTGTTGTACCAAAAAGGAGAGTTAACCAACAGGGTAAGGGAACATTGACTCTTTCCAATGCCCTAATCAGGCCCCACCTGGAGTACTGGGCTCCCTAATATAAAAAATAATATATATATATAGTGTATATTATACAGTATAAAAAGGATACTGGGACAGAAGAGAGGGTGTGGTGCAAGGCCACCAAAATTTATTAGGGGTATGGAAGACAAAAACTGAGAAACTGGTGACCCTTAACAAATTGATGTTGGAGAAAAGGAGACAAAGGGTATATGTTTACAGTTTTCCACATACTCAGTAACACTGACAAGCTCAGATAGTCAAATGTTTCTGGTATCATCCAGGACACTGAAAGTCACCGTAAAGCTCAGAGGTATTAAAGGTAAACCTGGACAAATTCTTGTTTACCAGGGAAATCACTGGGTACACTATATAGCAGGATGGACTAAGATCCCCTTTAAGTTAGAACATGTTCACACAGCTTACTTATCACCCCTGCTTATGAAGCAGAGGGCAGACATGACGGACCTAGAGATCCTTCCAACCTTAAATTACTATGTTACTATAAACCATTTGTTGTGTACCAGGTAAAAACATGGGCAGATGAGAAACAGTACAGCAGGAGAGACTCAGGGTGAGGGTGGATATGTAGATCATTCTTTGTTATGTTTCAGCTGTCACCATGATATTGCAGTGAGCCAGATAAGGTAAAGATGTAGCAGAGAAGCTTTTGAGAACATTGTGCGGGAGGATTTTTTACAAACATTTATAATCTCTCTCCCTCCACACCACACATTTTGGGCAAAAATTATATTGCATTATACCAAATGTGTAAGCATTCTTAATCCTTTTACATTATGCGGTTTGATTGCATTCAGTGCCTTCAAAAATCTTACACATCATACCCATGACTAACAGGCTTCCCACAGCATTTCAGTTTCACTTTGTTTAAAAATGGACATTCGTTACATCTCCCTTTCTCCCCCACACCCACCTGCAGCCCAAACATTTCCCAACCAAATCATATAATATGAAAAATAAAAACAGATCACACTATCTTTGTTCTCTGTTGAGTTATGGCACCATGAAAGTCACAGTTACCTATCTGCCTGCAAAAAAAAGTAAGATTATAGGGTTCATAAAGGGGGGAATGTTTGCAACCCAGTTAGAAGCAGAAGATTAATAAGCACTGGGTTGCAAACGACATGGTTCCTAATAAGTAGTATTACCAAACATTGCAAAAAATTGAAAAAAAGCTTTCAAACCAGCTCACTTTTTTATATCGCTGAAATAGTTTATATATCAACATAAGGAATTTGCCTTAAATTCCCACTATCAATATGAAAAAACATATATCAGTACTACAGTTAATGCACAAAAATATGTTTTTTTACCAATATTATGTCACTATGTATAGATGTGCATTGTCGACACATGTAGACTGTAAATGTTATGGCCTATTCATATTGGCTGTGATTCACTAAAGGACAGGTATTGCGCGAAATGTGCATACCCCACCTGAGTAGCTCCATGCCTGCAGACAAGTGTGCACCTGTCATTATTCACTATCACCAGCCATCTCTTCACGGTCCCCCCCCCCCCGGTGCACAGGTTCAGAGGGGGTGGACAAGTGTGGAGCTGTGGACCTGGGCAGGCATCCAATTGGATGCCGTCCTGGGTCCCAGAGTGGATCCCTTGCACTGTGGAAGAAGGCGAGTGTGGGTAGGTGCAGATCCAACATTGGAGCAATGCAGGGCACATGTTTGAATGGCTGCCCCCAGCCCTCCCTGTTAGCCCAGTGGGATGGGGCAGCATTGCAGCAGGGGCCTGGGTGCCACTGCCACCGGCAGATGTCCATTGGGGGGACACAGAACACTTATAGTGGGTTCCTGTATGCGTACCCCAGCTTGGCACATTGTGCCACCTACACACCTTCGTGCACAGTGCAGAGTGCAGGAATACCTCCTGGCACACCCCCAGACCGCTCGCAGTGCATAGCTGCTTGGTTGGCCAGGGTCACTGCGCAACTGGCATGTGCTCTGATGGTGAATGCCTTCAGAGGTCCACTGTGGAACATTAAACACTTAAGGTTGCCTACTCGCCTCAGATATGAGACACATAGGCAATCCGCACCATAGTGAATTGTTGCCATTCATCTGACTCCAAGCTTTCTTTTAAAAAAAGTTTGTAGGCCTAACAGTACATAATTAGACCTTTCAAAGGATAATTTGTTTAAAATGGGTTCACTTTTAAACTGTTATGGCTAGAAACTTAAAGGGACACTGGCAAAACCCTCAGGCCTCAAATTATCTCTAGTTTAGAAACATACATTTCATGATTGCTCACATTCTGTAAACACTGCTGATGTAGTTGACAGATTGCCTCTTTTTTTTCTTTTTAGATGTGAAAAAACAGACAGCCCACCATACTAGTGTTACCACATAAAAATGTGTTTGTTTACAGTCCTTGATCAACTCCCACAGCATCTTTCCTGGACTTGGGAACACTCTAATCACAGCCTAGCCACTAGCAAAGCAGTAGGAAGAGAGGAGATTTTGCTTCATGACGAGTGGCTGTACTGTTTGGGGGTGTTCCTAATGCACAGGAAGTTTGCAATAGGAGTAAACCACAGAACTGAAACAAAACAAGACTAGGTATAATTGCACAATTAGCATGCATTTCAGTTCTACTAAGAAAGGAAATAGATAAAACAACCAACATCAATTAATTTTAGAGAAGATAAGCAATCATAAAATGTAGGTTTTACAGCTAGAAATTATATGCAAAAAGGGTTCACAGTGTCACTTCAATTGTTTTAAATGAAAACTAGGAGTCAGCTAAGTTGATATATTGAGTGGTCCATGGCCTCTGACCCCCTGACATCACAAGTGTCGAAGCCACGAATAATGTCATAGGGGGTCAGGAATCACAATTAAAAATATCAGGCATATTTCTATTAGGCATATGCCATATTTGATTTATGCAATGGCACAGGTTTATGTGGGAAACAGTTGTATTTCAATGAAATTACAGTTAAAGTTCTAATGTATAAGAAGAACCTGTGAGCAAAATTCACCACCCCAAATTTCACCCCCCCAAAATTATTCACATACGGTTCTTCTGGTTATTAGACTTGTCCTCACTTCATGCAGACTTGTTAACCACCAGCTGGTCCCCTATTTTGGCTGCTAGCAACATGAACTCTGCACTCAAATATTTTCACTCCAAATTTTTATCTATTTGGGAACTCCATGCTCCCCTCAGGAAGACCAGGGTCTGTGGTTCTCACCTTCCCTGGATCTCAGCTGAACTACTGGCTTGCCACCGTGCATGTGCATGTGATCTGGCCTGGAAGACTTATGAGTACTCTGGCTCCCCAGCTGACCTTAACAGGTACCATGCCCTGTGGAATGCTTGCACCAGAACCACCAGGCTAGCCAAGGCGGAGTATTTTTCCTCCTCCAGAATAACGTCAATCACCCTCCCAAGTTCTGGAAGGTCATCCATGTCCTCTTCCCCCCCCAATCCCAGTTCCCCCCAGTCCACAAGGTGGGAGACACCCTCATTTCTAACCCTCTGTGGCCTCTGAGTTCAACTCCTTCTTCACTTCTTGTGCCTCCTTCTCTCCTCCCACCCACCCAGGATCCTGCCCCTCCTTTGCATTCTTTCTTCTTTTTGCCAGTCACAACTACCATTTCTCTCAAAGTCTTCCCAGCTCTCAATCCCCTTAATGTCAGGAGTCCTGATGGGCTCAACTACAAACTCCTACACCTCTCTGCCCCTGCCATCACCTTCCCCATATCCTCCATTCTCAACGTCTCATTTTCTCTTGCTTCTGTCCCTCACTCCTGGAAGCACACAACTGTTATTCCTCTTCCTAAGGGAGGTGACTCCTCAAATCCCGGCAACTTCCCCCCTTTCTCTCTGCTCCCTACCTTAGCTAAACTCCAGGAGCACATAGAGCTCCCACAACTCTCTCCCTTCTTTGATTCCTCCTCTTTTTTCACTCCCTTCCAGTCTGGCTTTCACAAACACTACTCCACTACCTCCTACCTCCTCCAGCTTACTGACTCCACCCTCACAGGCATGGACCAAGCATGGACCAGGGCTTCCTCACCTCTGCCATCTTTGTCGACTTGGCCGAAGCTTTCGACACTGTTTCCCATCCCCTCCTCCTTGACAAGCTCAAGTCAGTGGAACTCTCAGACCCTGCAACTATCTGGTTGCACTCCTACCTAGTGGGTAGATCTCAGTCAGTTAGAACTAGCTAGTCTTTATCCCCCCATCTCATCAGCACTGGCATCCCTCAAGGCTCTGTCCTTTGCCCGCTACTCTTCTCTGTATTCCTAAATGACCTTCCCTTTGCCTGCTCATCTGTGCCCATATACCATCGTAATGAAGACTCCTTTATGGCACAAACTCAAAACAGTGCCAGATCATGGCGACTAACAAAATTGGCAAACTCTTAGTACCCTCTCCCCGAGATCTGGCCCCCCCCCCCGGGTTGATATATTTAGTAAGGCGGAGGTGTGGGGGAGCATGGCCACCCACAAACAGAGAGTTCACCTATTATGTCAGTCACCATAATCTAGTGCTGTTTTGACTCCATGCCATAAAGGTGTCATCGATATACAAAGGAACCATCTGTGCTCTTCCATATGTACGCTGATGACACAATCCTTTTAGCCTCTGGTTCCTCCCCTTTTCAGCTGACAGCCAGGATTCAACATGATTTCAGCAATTTTCAGTGCTGGTTCAGGACAAATCAATTGTCCTTAAATGCAAAAAAAAGACTCTCCATGATCTTTGGCACAAAACAGAGGCTCTCCAGATTCCCCCCTCTCTCCCCTCTTTCCACACCTTCGACGGGGACACTGTTGATGACATGCCTTCATGCAAGTACCTTGGGCTCTGACTAGACCAGCACCTTACCTTTTCACAGCACGTGGATGCAATCCGTACAATTCTCCACCCCAAACTCAGTGCCCTTTATATGAACAAAAACTGTATTCCACTTCCTGCTCACTGAGATATCATCACTAAATCGATTCTTCCCATTTTCAATTATGGTGACAATGTCTACAGTGCTGCACCAAAGTCCACCCTGGCCAGATTGGGCCACCTCTTTCACTCCTTCTGCCTCTTTGCTTTGGACTGTCCTCCTCGTACTCACCGTTGTTCCTTATACTCTTCCCTCTCCCCCACCTCTCTTGAAGCTCACCACCAAAGCCACTGTGCCTCTTTCATCTCTAAATTCTGGCTGGCCACCCTCTCCTCTTACCTTACCCCCCCCAACACCTTCCTCATACTCCCTTCATAACTCTAGCTACCATTCCTTTGCACTCCCCTCTCACAAATCCCTTGCTGGTCAGACTACCTTCTCCTTCGACTTCCCTAAACTTTGGAACTCTCTCCCCCTGACCATTTGCTCTGCCTCTTCCAAATGGTCTGTCTCCTCTCTGCTTCATAATCTCTCCACTCCCATCTGCATCTGCCTATGATACTTAGCCCTTCACCATTCCCCATTTTACCATCCTTCCCTTTTTCCTCCTTCCCAACCCCTCCCCCACGTTTGCTACTCACCCTCTTCCTCCCCTCTTCCCCCTGGAGGCCTCTCTGCACTGCACTTCCTTTTTCTGAACTGGTCTTTCCACCCTTTTGTTTTCCTTCTCCTTTCCATTGTGCCCCCCCCCCCGTGCCCCTTCCATGAAATGGAACTCCTCTAAACGCACAGGACAGGTCCCCTGCCCTGTGATTATATAGTTTTGCCAGTCTAATGTAGTTTGTTTTGTACTGTACAATTTATTTCTTTGTATGATGACTTACAGTATTAGTTATTGTTCTGTTCTCCTTTGTTCTTACACTCCTCCCTCCCCGACACATCTGAAAACAAGCTATTTCAACTCAGTATGTCTTTCTTGGCGAAACTTTTGCAATCAATTAATAAATACACACATACATAAATAACCTTCCTAATAAAGACAGGATTTGGAAGGAAATGTTGTCTGTCTTATATTCTGAAGGACCTACAGTGAGAAAGAATAATTACCTTCCATAACAACAGATCTTCGAGAAAATCTCCCCCATTGAGCCATATCATGGAACTATATGCCATTGGCGTCAGGACCACCCAGAAACATTTTGCAGGCTGCGGCCACCCATGTCAATGTGCCTTATCAGCATCTATGTTATGTCAGCATCCCCCGAATGCCTCAGTTCCCCATCAGAAACGAGCTGAGAGGATTAGGGGAGAGGCAGGGAAAGAAACAACCAGAACCAAACCAGGCACACAGGACAGGATATGGAAGCCTGAGTACAGATACTGTAAGGACACCAGAGGAGAAAACAGCTTGTGACAGCAGGCAGTACAGTCACCCATCACCTGAGAAAGGGGGAAAGTGAGAGGGGGAGCTGTGGCTCAATGGAGGCGATTCTCTCGAAGATTTACTGTTATGGTAGGTAACTATTCTGTCTTCTTCAAGGATATCTTCCTCCACTGAGCCACATCATGGAATGATTCCCAAGAAGTACCAAGCACTGTGGGAGAATGATAGGACCTACTGATCCGGAGTGAGAAGACCTTACAGAACACTGAGACAGAAGCCAGCACATCTACAAGAGACTATGTCTAGATTGTAGTGTTCAGTGAATGTCAGAACAGTACTTCAAGTGGCAGCAGCACAAACAGCAGCAGTGGATACATTCTGAAAACAAGCCACTGAGGTAGCCACCCCTTGGGTGGATTTAGTATGAACAGGACCAGTAAGCTGCTTACCATGCATCTGGTAACAAAACATAGTGCAACTGGCCAGCCATTTGCAGAGGCCTTCTTTAGAAATTGGTGGAGCCCACCATTCTGGGAGCAAAAGCAATAAACAGTTGAGAGGATTTTCTACAATCCTTAGTATGCTCCAGGTGCCAACGAAGCATCCTCCAGATGTCCAGCATATGTAAAAGATGCTCCCAGCTATCTGTGGGACAGGAAAATTAAGCAGGAAAGTCTATGGTCTGATTTAGTGTTCTTTGATACAACCTTTGGAAGAAAATGAGGACTGGTGCATAATGTGACCCTATCCTTATGAAAAATAATACAGAGAAGCTCTGCGACCAGAGCCTGTAACTCCAAAATGTGTCTAGCAGATGTCATTGCCACTAGAAACAGTGTTTTCCAAGAGAGAAAGCACAGCTGTCAAGTAGCTGTAGGCTCAAAGGGAGTGGTAGTTAGGGGGCCAGATATTCAAACTGCACCTGGCTGTGGCGCAAGCCTGGGCGCAGCTCAACTTGGATGCGCAGGGGTGTTGACTGGGCGATATTCAACGGAGCTGCGCCATGGCTCAGCATCATTGAATATCACACCCTGGCCACCTGCAGTGCACATGGCGCAGTGGCCAGAGTGGAGCAGGGGGATGCGCTGGTGCAAGTTCCATTGTGCTAGGTGCAGCAACCACGATATTCAAAAGTGCACATGCAAATGGGGCCATAATGTATGCAAGGTGCAAATGGGTCCATTTGCATGTCATTATGGCCCCATTTGCATGCAGGTGCGCCGATCCCCGACGACTTGCACCTGGCGTCCTGCCAGGCAGCAGCCGTCGGGGACCGACGCCCCCTGCAGCACGGCAATGTGCCCCACAGCCCGATCGCAGGCATTAGTAAAATAAAGAAAGATTTCTATATCCCTAGTGGTCCAGTGGACCGCTGTCTGCCCGATCGCGGGATTAAGTAACAAATATAAATGAATCCTATATCTCTGGTGGTCCAGTGGACTGCTGTCTGCCCAATTACAGGCATCAGTTAAAAAATGAAATAACCTATATCTCTGGTGGTCCAGTGGACCGCTGTCTGCCTGATCGCGAGCTTAAGTAAAAGATATAATGAATCCTATATCCCTGGTGGTCCAGTGGACTGCTGTCTGCCTGATTGCGGGCCTAAGTAAAAAATATGAACAAATCCTATATCCCAGGTGGTCCAGTGGACCGCTGTCTGCCTAATTGCAGGTTTAAGTAAAAAAATGACATAACCTATATCCCTGGTGGTCCAGTGGATCCCCTCCCCACCTGCCCTGCCCGCTCCCCGGTCAGCGGTGGCGGCAACCACCCGCCTGCCGCCCCGCGCCGTTGGACTGACACCGTGGTAGGGCTCTCGCCCATTCATCCACAGCATGAGCCAATGGCGTCAGCCCGTACCATACTACACATTCCAGATATGTGAATGGATCCATTCACATATCTGGAATATGTAGTCTGATGGGCTGCACGCTGTGGACCAATGGGCATACAGCCCTACCTACGGCGTCAGTCGGCAGGCGGCAGGCAGGTGGAAGTGGCCACCGCCACTGACCATGGGGGCGGGGCAGTGGGGATCAGTGGGCGTGGGGAGGGGGTCCACTGGACCACCAGGGATATAGGTTATTTCATTTTTTACTTAAGCCATCGATCGGCAGACAGCAGTCCACTGGACCACCAGGGATATAGGATCCGCTCATATATTTTACTTAAGCCGGCAATCGGCAGACAGTGGTCCACTGGACCACCAGGGATATAGGAGTCTTATTCTTTTTAACTGTTGCCCACGATCGGGCAGACAGCAGTCCACTGGATCACCAGGGATATAGGATTCATTCATATTTTTTACTTAAGCCCACGATCGGGCAGACAGTGGTCCACTGGACCACCAGGGATATAGGAGTCTTATTCTTTTTAACTGATGCCCGCGATCGGGCATGGGGGGGCGCCACCACGGAGGTGCAGCCGGAGCTTCGGGTGCCACCCACAGGTGGCAGCTGCCGTGTTGCACCCTGCAAATGGCAGCTCACCTGTGGGTGGCCGGCCACGGCCCTTTTTGGAGCATTTTTGCAGGCGCAAGTAGGCCATGCATGCATGGCCCAGCACATCCCAGGCTGAATATCAGGATGTGCAGTGTAGGCATGGGCACGCCCCCCCACCTGCACCTGCATATATTACTGATGCGCTCCGGTGCATCGGGACTCGTGCCAGGCTCAATTCCCATTTGAATAACGCACCGGGGAGCATCAGTGGGTTGTGCATGGTGCAACACTGTTGCGCCATGCGCAACCCTTTTGAATATCTGGGCCAGGGTCTCTAAGACCAAATTAAAGTCCCACACTGAAACTGGATCTTGGACTGGGGGTACAAAAGGAGGATGCCCCTTAGGAATCTCTAGGAAAACTCCAGCTGGGCCACTGTCTACCCTCAGATAGGGTACTGAAAGGATGACAAAGCAGCTATGTGGACCTTTATGGAGGAATACCCTAGTTCTGAGTCCTTGAGGGACAATAGGCAGTTCAGAATTTTTGGAACTGGATATGTAAAGGGATTCAGCTTATGCCCAGTATACCAGACCATAAAATGTTTCCATTTTTGTGAATAAGTATACTGGTTAGATGGCTTTCAAGCTGTCAAAAGCACATCAGCTATCACCAGGAAATCCTGACACTCGAGAGCTATATGTCCTCAGAAGCAATGCTTGAAGGTGCAGGGATTGAAGATTAGGGTGCACCAGAGCACCTTGCTCCTGTGTCAGAAGTCTGGTTTGGAAGGGGAATGGGACAGAAGGTTCCACCACCAATTGTTGGATAAGAGGAAAACAAATTTTTCTGGGCCAGTGAGGTGCCAACAGAATCAGGGTGGCATGCTCCACCTGCAGTTTCACTAGAACCCTCTGTATGAGATGGAATTGGAGAAAGGCATACAGAAACAAATTACTCCTCCCCATACCAAGCTCTGTTCAGGAAGCACCACTCAACAATATCTTCCCTCCTCTGCGTCACTGTACATATCCAATCTACATCTGCCCAAGGCCAACTAACTGCTGCTATTTTTGTCAGTTTGGCTAAGGCCTTTGACTGTCTCCCACCCCCTGCTTCTTGACAACCTCATGGGAGCCAGACTAGCCCCCCCACCGCAGTACAGTGGTTCAAATCCTGCCTCAAAAATAGGCAAAAGTCAGTCAGGATTGTGAACTCCATGTCCCCCCCTCCCCATCCTCGCTGGTGTTTCCCAAAGATCGATCCTAGGCCCAATTTTATTCTCCCTTTTCATCAACAATCTCCCCCGGTCTGCACAAGGTCCCATATACATGTGTATGCAGATGACATTATATGTTTCGCATTCGGCCCTGTTTTAAGTGATATCCACTGTCTACTACAACACAACTACAACAAAATGCAGTCTTGCTTTCGTGCAAACAATCTCAAAATAAATACCTCCAAAACTATTTCCATGACCTTCGGGTCAGCCCAAAAACTGGCAAGAACACCCAGCCCCTCCTGTAATCACCACTAGAGATGCAGCAAAATTTAATTTCACTGGTGAAATTCTGGCGAAATTGTGAATTTCCTCACGTGAAATATTTAGCAAAATTCATGCATTCCGTGAAATATTTCATGGGTGTGAAATGCAGAATTTCATCCATGAAATGTGGAATTTTGCCAGCGAAATACAGAATTTCGCCCACGAATGGAGGAATTTCACCTCCGAATGATGAAAATCCACTGTACGTGAGCAAAATTTTGCATTTCACCAGTGAAAATTCCATATTTTGCAAGTGGAATTTCACATTTCGCACCCACGAAATATTTTGCAAAATGTACGAATTTCGTGAAATATTTCACCGAACGATATTTGCGGATTTTGCCCATCTCTGATCACCACCCTGGATGGAAACACACTAAACACTGTCTTTTCCTATAAATACCTAGAAGTATGGCTAGACCCCCTGCTAAACTACTCAACCCACATAGATGCCATCACTTCGAGGCTCTGCCTGAAGCTTGGTCTTCTTTACAGAAACCGTAACTCCCTTCCACTACCTGTTAGACACACACTGCTAAAAAAAATGATCACTCCCATCTTTGATTACATGAACATTGTGTTCAACACTGCCCCCGCCACCTCACTATGCAGGCTGGACTCGTTATTGCTCACTTTTTGCCCTTTTGCAGCAAATTCCCCTTTCAGAACACGCCACTGTACGCTCCTTTCCTCCCTCAGGTTAGTGCCCCTCTCCCATCACCATTTTTGCCACTCTGTTTCTTTTATTTCCAAATTTTGGTTTGACCTACTGCCCCCCCCCACCTGGCTGAGAAACTAACCCCTGCAGCCTTTTCTCCTTACTCGATGCACTCTAGGGACTCCCACTCCTTCCCCTTCCCAAACCATCCTTATCAGCTGACAAATCTGCCTTCTTCTACCGTCTCTCCAACCTATGGAACCAGCTTCCACAGCTCCTTAGAAACTCACCCTTGCACAACTCCTTTAAACCTCAACTTCATCAACTCCCCTTCCACACCTGTAATGGCAACTAGTCTGCCTTTAACCAAATGAACATGGTTTAAACTTCAAAACCTCTGTACTGTATATTATTGTATTCATGTAATTGATCATAAATAACTGTATATATGCAACTGAATGTAAATAACTCTTTTGTGCAAAATTATGTAATTGTATGTAGTATTCTCATGTATCTATTCTATGTATGTATACTGTTTGCAACCCCGCCCCTGGGTCGCACCTGGAATCGAGCCTCAGCTCAGTGTGCTTTTCCCAGTTATCAAATGTTTAAATAAATAAAAAATAAGAAACTTCACTTTCCGAGAGCGGGACAATACATCTTGCCAAAATACTCCAGGCCCTGGAGAGAGTGAGCAGAAATGCAGCAGTTTTGCATTGTATGCAGACACAAACAGGTCTATGTTCAGACGACATCATTTTTTGACTAGACTGTCCACAACGGAGTCTGAGAGTTCCCATTTGTGGTAAAGCGCACTGGATCCACTGAGGTGATCAGCAGGTGCATTCAGGCTCCTGGGAGGAACACTGCTGACAAAAATGTTTAGTGTTCCGCCACCCAGTGCCAAACTCTTATTGCTCCTCTGCAGAAAGCATATGAATGAACTCTGCCTTGTTGATTGATGTAATACATCACTGGCATGTCTGTGTGAATCCACATTTGATTCCCCAGTAGGAGGGTGGCAAAGGCCTGTAGGCCACGTACATCAGCCCTCATCTCCAGGGTGTTGCTGTGAAGTACCTTATCCAGAAGGCCCCATTGGCCCTGTGTCCTGAAAGTGCCCAGATGAGCCCCCCCAATCCATCCCAGAGGCATCTGTGGTCATAATCAGCAGGGAATAGCTGCAGGAATGGTGTCCCTTTCTCCAGGCTGGAACTTTCCAGCCACCAGAGGAGGGAATGACAGAGAATAGGAGTGACCAGTGTGAGGCACCACAGCTCATCTGAGTTCCGAGTCCATTGCACCCTAAGAAACCATTGTGGGATTCTCATATGGAGGTGGACCAGTGGAACTGTCAGGATGACAGCCATTAGACTGATCAGTCTTAAGAGACAATGGGCTGACACATAGTTGCTGAAGAGCACCAGTTGTGACTATGCCACTAGTTCTGTGGCATGGTCCAAAGGCAGCAACACCCAACCAAGACTGTGTCAAGAATGGCTCAAATGTACTGGAGCCATTGGCATGGGGTAAGGGCTGACTTCGACTGTTGGGCCAATCTGCAGAGTTGGTTGAATAGTTGTCTGGTCCAAAACAGTGTGCACACTATTGCTTCCCATGGTGGGGCTTTTAATAGCCAGTCATCTCTATAGGAGAAGACATACTGTATAGACCTTGTCTGTGAAGAACTGCTGCTACTGTTGCAAATACTTTGGTAAAGACACATGGTGTGAACATCAGCCAAAGGGCAAAACACAAAAATTAGTAGTGAGAGACCTGAAATATGAAACAGATACTTTCTGTGAGATTCTCTGATATTGCCATGAAAGTGAGCATCCTTTGTGTCCAGTATGACTGTCCAGTGCAACCATCTAGTCTCCTTTTAATAGGAGAGGTAACAGGGATTGCAGACACACCAAACTGAACTTCTTGCATTCAGTGTACATATTCAGGTTCCTGAGGTCTAAGACAGGCTGTAAATCCCCTGTCCACTTTGGAGACAGAAAGTACCAGGAGTAAATATTTAATTCATTTTTGCAGGTGCAACCAGTTCTACGGCCCTTTTGTGGAAGAGGGATTAAATCTTCTTCAGCAGAAGGGCAAGATGTCCCAGAGGATACCAGTTTGACAATGGGATAGTAACTGGAGGAACAGAAATGATCTCTGGGGCATGTCCATGCTGAACTACCTTCAGAACCTAAGCATCTGTAGTGACCCCCCTCCATTTTTCTAGAAAGAGGGAGATATGGCCTCCCAATCAGTATAAAGGGTTTGGCAAGCTCAATCGCTGCATTTACAATGCATCTTAGTAAAATCTGTGGGGGAGGCACCTGGTATGTGACCAAACAAAAGCATATAGTTAAGGTACCAGTGATCCCCCCCACACACGCACACACACACTGCTGCTTTAAAGCCTGCAAATATTTTTCAAATAACTCCAATATTCTTACTTGTTATAAATTATTGGAGGGGTTCTTAGTCTCATCATCCAGCTGAATTATGATCAAACCTGACCACCACAACAAGGTGACCACCTCCATCAGTCAGGAAAAAAACATCACATTTTATCTTGCCATTCTGCGCTGAGGTCCCCCTGCTTTCTCTCTGCCTCATGGGAAACCACTCTCTGGCGTTATTACTTATGCAGTGTGCTCTGGCTAATGAGAGGCTAACAGGTGTTTGGCGGGGAGCTCACCAAATACAAGAAGGCCACAATTCTCCTGTATTCAAATTAATATTAAGGGTTTGACAAGCTCAACCCCTGCATTTACAATACATCTTAGTAACATTTGTGGGGTCTCACCTAGTGTGTGACCAAACAAAAGCATATAGGTACCAGTGCTCCTCCCCCCCACCACACTCTGCTGTTTTAAAGCCTGCAATTTTTTTCAAATAACTCCAGTATTCTTACTTGTTATAAATTATTGGAGGGGTTCTTAGTCTCATCATCCAGCTGAATTATGATCAGACCTGAGCACCACAACAAGGTGACCACCTCCATCGGTCAGGAAAAAGCATCACATTTTATCTTGCCATTCTGAGCTGAGGTGGCCTCCCACCAAAACCTCTTGAGGCAGCAAGGCTGGAGTCAAGGGAAAGGAGTTAGAAGGCACTGGGGGTTGCAGTGATGATGGTAATGGTTTGATCTTTTGTAAGATGGGCATGGGCACAGGGGGCTGGTTTGTGGTCTGGGAGATAGAGGGCTGAGGCCTCTGTGATCCACGGCTGGGACCACTGGAATAACCTCTGCCAGGACGGGTATAGGGCCTACAAAAAGAATCATGCCTCAAACCTCAGGGTTTGGGGTTCAAAGTGTGCAGGGACCTGAGAACCATTTTTGAAGTCTGCAGCACCCTTAAAATATTTTCAACGTCTGTTCAAAATAACTGCTTTCCTCTGAAAGGAGCATTCATTACTGATTGTTGCACATCAGAGGAAAAACCAGCCACTCTCATCCAAGAGTGGCATCTAGTGCATATCCCTGAGGCAGCATCCTGGGCAACAGCATCAGAATCATTGTTGCCTGATCTAAGGAGATGCTTATGGGCCTCTTGATCATTAGCAATTGTTTTGAGTTTTTCAGCCAGAGTGGCCATAGTCTTTCAAAGCTGATTCTGAAATGTAATCATATATGCCTGATAGTTTGCAGTCCTTAGGCCCAGTATAACTGTTTTCATTAAGATGTAATCATTAAATGTATATCTGTATTACTGTTAATATGTAAAGTGTCTAATATAGTATGTCCTTTTGATTATATGTTTTGATGTTCTACTTGTCGCTTTGTGAAAATGAGCAATTTGCTCATCTTGCTAACAAGTATAAAAAATAAAAATGAAAATGAAATGAAACGAAATGGCGGAGTCAAAAATCCTCTTACCCATGACATCCCAGTTCTGTGACTCCTTATCAGGAGGTAGGGGAGCTTAAGTGTTTAGGTACTTTAGGTCTGTCACGAGCTGCCATTATTGATGAATAATACGATTTGGCAGTAGAAGCAGGATATTGTTTATCTGCCTTCCTTGGAACAGCAGCAGTTGTGCAGGCATATGCCAGGCAGCCAACATAGCATCCTCTAGAGCTGAGTGCACTGGAGGAACAAAACCTGTAGCAGAGACCAAGACTTCCAAGAACTCATAAAGATTTCTCATGGAAGAATTCTCTTCCTCAGCCTAAAACCACAGCTTGGCCTGTATTTGTTCAAGGAAGGCTTGAAATTAGGCATCCTCTGGGGGAGATCTGAGTGTATTCTCCATGCTCCCTTCAGAGTAGGACGATAGAGTGGAACTTGATCCAACCACATCTATAATGTCCTCTTTTTCCATAGCTTCCTCATCTTCTTCCATGTATTCTGGATTATATTACAGCTTGTTGACATCTATCATCATATGCATAGGGTCGACTGGATTGGGAGGAACAGGAGGAGGCACCGACAACAGGCATTCTGTTGATGGCAGTCCATCAGAGTCTAATTTAGAGGCAAGGGCAGAAAATGGAAATTTCAATGGTAAAACCATCAGTGGATCAGCAGTGGAGGAATTGACAATGCAGGCATCAACTGCAGCACCATTATGTGCTGAAAACAGCTCTGAAATTGTTTGGTACAATGCTAGCACATACACAAAGCCCAAAGGGGTCATCAGCAACTGAGATTTTGATGAGACAGTGCCCAGTGGTAGAATAGGCTGTGAGTCCCTGACTGAGGAAGACGACCCAATGCTGGACACCAACCATGGTGTCTGTAAGACAGTTGGGGGGGCTGTTGGACCCATGACCATACCTGGGGCTCTGTCTTTTTCAAGTGACTTACACCATCTCTTGCATGGGGGTGTTTATCCACTGACTTTGACAATTTGTCTTTTCTTTTTCGTGAGTCAGTACTGACTGCACAGGCCAATGGTCAGCTCAGAATTGGGGAGGGTGATTACGGACGAGCATCCTTCACTGAAGCATATTTTCCCTTTCTTGGATTAGAAAACAGTTTTGCAAAGCTTTCCTATGATGTCTCCTTGTTGCCTGGTTAAACCCAAAGCAGATTTTGCATACTGTAATGTCATGGTTTATTCCAAGGCAACGGATACAAATGGAGTGATTTTTATTTATAAATTTTAAAATCATCACCACAACGGCAGTAGTGAAATAATTTCTTTGTCTGCATGCAGCATAAAATATAAATAAAATAACAAACAAAACTAAATATACAGTGACAGTGAAATACTTGCAAAAATTTGGTGGTATTCTTCAGCAGTGGTGCACAGATGAGTGGTTGATGGCAGGAGAAAGAAATAAGGCATGCTGGGGATGCTGACATAATGTAGGCACCAATGAGGCATGTCAACCTGCGTGACTGCAACCTGCAAAGAGTTCTGGGTGGTCCTGATGCCGATGGCTTACTTTTCCATGATGTAACTCAACAGAAGTTGATATCATCAAAGAAGATTATTTACTCTCTCATCCACCTTGAGTGAGACTGCTGTGATTTTCTCACTGTAAGTTCCCGACAAGCAAAAATAGCATTAATATGTTTGGCTTCTTATTTACACTACCATTGTATGTCTCTGTCTGTTTCTCTCTCTTCCTCTCTCTCTCTCTCTATATATATATATATATATACTTACATACACATATGTATGTATATATATATATATATATATATATATATATATATATACATATATATATATATATATATACATACATATATATATATATATATATATATATATATATAAACATATATATATATATATATATATATATATATATATATATAGACATGGTCATGTCCCTATAGTTAGGGCTGAGTAGCCTAGTTAATGTTAAACCTCAAATTTTGCACATTAATAACTTTGTAACCGATCAATGGATTTGCCTACAATTTGGTATGCGCTGTTCTGTGGGGTAGGTCTCTTGATGTGGCAAGTTTTGTTCTGGTTGCATATATGGATTCTGTGATCCAGATAGTGCAAAAACCTTTAAAGTTGACATTTTTTGCAGTTTTTTCCTCATCATCTTGCATACAGATGATGTGGAACTTTGGTATGATTTTTTTATGGTAGATACCGCTTGGGTAACAGAACTACCATGCAATTGTTTGGAGAAAAAAATATTAATCTGTTGCAAAGTTAATCGACTTTTAAGTTTCTCTTATTTTCAATGGGAAGTTCATTGTCCAGATTAGAGGGAGAACGTTTGACAAAGGATTGACCTTGCAAAAAAGGATTTTTTCTCATGAGATCCATTCCTTTTTCGTGAGGAAAAAATCTTTTATCACCAGTCCCCATCTTTGATTTTTTTTCCATGAATGAAAAAGTATGCAAAATAGATAAACATTTTGTCATTTTACAAATCAAACACCAGAACCTAGGAAAGCAGGCCCCATTTAGCTAGATTTTTCATGTTTGTTTTTTACAATTAGGGCCAGAAATACTTTTTCTAGGAACCCAAAATCCCCAGTGCCCAGCTTAGTGAGAGGATCCTTCTGCCACATTCTCTGTATGAGAACAACAGATTTCATTTAGTTCTGCAGCTGCAGTTGAACTCCTGCTACTGGCTACAGTGTGACTTGCGTGCCCCCATTTTCCCTGGCGTCTAGTGGCACCTCCCACCCTCCGGTTACTGTCCCCATGTCCCTTGTTTATTATTTATATAATCTGACAGCAGGATGCCTGCACCCAGTGTCAGATGCCCCCCAAATGTTATTCAGTTTGTTGATATCGGTGGGACCAGTCCCCATGTCAGTATTTAGAGCCCCCCCAGCAGTGTAAGACACTGGGGAGCCCACCCTCAGTGTCCTAAAATATTTCTTTAGTTTAAACCTGTAAAAGGTAAATAGTCCCCCAATGTCTTTTTATTTTTGTTACCTTGAAAAAAAGAAAATGGTCCCTCCTTATCCCTGCCATCCCTCCCCATCCAGCCCTCCCACTGAACACCCACCACCCCACACACCCTTACCCAATACTTACCACCAGAGGTCATAGGTTGCCATCTTCTGTGGAGTGAGACACATCTGCACTCTTCAAAGCCAAACTGTGAACTAAGTTATCAAGGTAAGTGCACTATAATGTGTTTCAATGACATTTTGAATTTATGTTCATAACTTTGCCATTTTTTTCAATTTTCTTCACCAAATTGTCAACATGGCCTTTTTGGGACCCCACCTCATGAACTCTTACACTGTCATTTCATTAATTGGGCCCAGAAGGGGATTTTGCGGTCACTGTGTGAAATCACTTTTTGGGACAGAATAACAAAATTTCACCACCAGTGTTCATGAGGTGGGGTCCCAAAAAGGCCATATTGACAATTTGGTAAAGAAATTCTTAAAAATGTCTGAGTTATGAGCTATGATTGAAATTTTTCTTTGCACGTGCACAGCTTTGGTAATTTTCAATATTTTGAGTCCAAATGTTCAACATAGCCATTTTTTCACACCATCTCATGAACAGTACAGCTGTCATTTTTTCACATCCTGTCTAAAATGTGCTTTCACAACTGTGGCATGAAATGGCATTTTGGCATGGATTTGAACATTTTCACTTACAGCATTTATGAGGCGGGGTCATAAAAATACTATAGATTTTCAACATAGCCTTATTGTTACCCCACCTCATGTATGTCACAGCTGTCATTTTTCAAATCCTGGCCAAAATGTGTTTTCACACCTGTGGCACGGAATAGCATTACAGCTGAGCAGAATTTTATTTTGACATGGATTCAAAAATGTTCTGTACTGGGTACATGAGGTGGGGTAATAAATTAGTTGTGCAGACAATTTGGTCACTGTTGTCCTATAAATGTAAGTGCAGGGCCTAGAGGACCCTGTGCTTCCACAAATTCATGCATATACGCATCTATGAAGGGATGGGAGTGCAAGGTCCAAAGGACCCTGCGATGCCACAGTAAAATAAGGATACTATTATACTATCTCAGAAAGTAAGGAAATAAGTTGCAAAAAACTTTGTTAATGCTCCAGTTAGGGTAAAAGTGACAACAGTTGGGAAATGAGGCATTAGGGTTTCCTTAACATCTCATCCTCCCCAACTAGGCAGGAGAGCAGGTGTGGGGTGTGCCTTGGACTTCTCAAGCCTAATGCTCACCCCACTCTCATGAAGTCTACACATCTGACATTATTTACAGATGGAATGGGGTGAGCTTTAGGCTTGAGAAACCCAAGACACACCTCACACCTGCTGTCCTGCCTGGTTTGATAGGGTGGGTGTTATGGAAACCCTAACACCTCATTTCCCAGTGTTTGTCACTTTGACCCTAACTGGATCATTAACAAAGCTTTTTGCAATATGTGTGTGTGTGTGTGTGTGTGTATGTATATATATATATTATTTTTTTTTTGTAACCCGGTTGATAATCCCGCGAAGATTGTAAATGTTGTTAAGTAACAGAATATACATACTTTTTCCAGTTCTGCATATAAACTGCAGTGATTCTGTTTCAGAAAAGACTCACAGTAGCCAATGTGCAAGATAGCCATCCAGGTTCTTGAGAATAGGAGGAGGATGGCGTGACTCTTTGATTTTTAATGTATACTGCAGTTAGGTTTGAGTGGGCAGTTCTGCATTAAAGCAACAATGCATGTAACATTGAAAAGTTTTTCTTATACATTCTATTCTGTTTTGGATTGCCCCTTATCTCTTGTTTTGTAAGATACCCATTTTGAGTAGGCTTAAGCACTTTTTTATATTTAAAATAATAAAAGGGTGTTCCTTTTTCTATGTCTATACCCACATTTTCATCATTATTCTAAGCTATTTTTGGAACACTCATTATTTCATAAAGTTAAGGAGCAGTATCTGTTGCATAGTAATTAATTTAGTCACACAAAAGTTATGTCATACAGTGAGTATTTAAAAACAGCTTAGCATACATATGAAATCTGGGAAAACCCGTGTTAAAAAGGGTGCTCTTTTTATTATTTCAAATGTACAAAAAAAGTGGTAAAGTAGACTCAAAATGGGGGAAACTCAGGTATTTCACAAGACAGGAGATATGGGGCTATATAAAATGAATAAAATAGGTCACAGTTTTTGCCATTAAGATGCACTGCTGCTTTAAATCCCAATTCTTTGCTGTGTATAACGTGAATGTATTTTTCATAGGGAACTAAAAATTGGCATGCACACCCATGTTGCCATGGTCTACAAAACTGCCATATTTAGTAAAAAAAAATCAGTAAAGTAGATTAAGTTAAAGTGTGTTAAAATAGACATTTTCTCTGCTATGGACAACAGCATGTTGATTTGGCTTTGTTAATTGACTTGACTATGGTGTTAGACTTTGTGAACCATCCTCTTCTGTGTGACAAGGTACACAAATTAGGAGTCTACCTGCTGCATTCACCTGATTTAGTAATTACCTGTCCCATGAAAAGCAATGTGTAAAATATGGACAATCATATTCAGATTTTGCTTGTGCCTTTGTGGGTGTCCCGCATGGGTCCATACAGGTCCCAGGTTGTTATTGCTTTATATTAATATTCTGCCCTTAACATTTCCCAGTGCACCTCCATTCCATATGCAGGTGATCTGGTCCTCATATAGAATTCAAATTCAAACTGTACTGCCCTTCAAAGAGATGTTAAGTGGAGGTCCTGTTTGCCTTTTATGGGGCTTGTTTCAGTGGACATTAAAGATCCCATGCCACTTCTCAAAAAAGTAGTGGTATTCTTTATTAAGAAAATATTAACTGGTAAACAAAACCAAACAATTACAGTACATCAAGTTATATAAAATAAATACACATTACCATCATGGATATCTAAAGGAAATGATCCAATAAATCATATAACAAAAGGAAAAAACACAAAATCAGCCAGGAAAAAAGAAACATGGGTTCTATTCCAAATACTCGCAAGCTTATTTTCCCCCACCATTAATAGAGTTTAAAATGTGACCAGAGAGCCAAGAATGTTATCTGGGCATGGATTTAAACTCAATATCATGTAAAGTTCCAATTTCACTCTCAGCTGTTTCACAAAGAATCTGCAAAGGTATATCTTCAGATGAATGACATGCTGGCAGTGGGTCTGCCAAATAACCCATTTCAGACATGCCAAAATTATGAAAAGTATACTGTTATGGCCTTATAAATTAAGCTTGGATGTATTTCCAAGCACCAAAGCTTTGTAAGGCATATGGCTGATAAAGGATTCTCTCCATCTAGCCCTCAACATATTCCAGAAATTGGAAATGTATAAGAACTGAAAAAAAAAAAAACAGGTGAAGCCTAGTCTTCCACATTCATACATTCAGGTCTTAAACATACTCTTTCTGAAACACTCTTATGCTTAAAATTACCTCTGACTTGCAATCATCCATATGTTGATAGCCACACCACATCTCACATGTTTATTCTATCAAGATGTTGTTCTGTAATCATCTGGGTTGTGAGCTGTGGTGGCGGCGGGTGTACAGGGTCTATATAAAACACTAAGCTTAAAAAGTCAGAAAAAGAAGGGGAATTTTTATTATAAAAGAAAATGCCAAAATACAGAATTATACAATCACAAATATAGAAACATTAAAAAAACAACTCTAGCAAATCAAAGGGAAACCTAATAAAACCACATACCATCAGAAAATAGAAATTAAAAAGGCAAAAAAAAACTGTAGTTTAAGCTCCTAAGGGAGAGTCTATTCTAACTCCTAAGGTACAAAACAGTTAAATGGTTGTTGTTGTTGTTGTTTATTAAAGAATAACCATTGAGCAACAGCTCATTTGCAATGGTGACCTTATAGCAGTACAAAATTACTAAATTACCAAACATGCTCCAACCCCTCTCATGGTATGCAAGCATTTGTTTCCATACATCATTGAAAATGGTGTATGTTATAGTATATTGTTCAGCATAATACAATTCTTCCAAGGCAACTTCACACATTTTAATAATGGAGACATTGGTGCAGCCTTGTTTGTGTAACACCAACTGTCAACTCGCCTGTCATATACAAATTTAAGACAGGCGAAGGTTACTGTTAAAGTGCTTCTGTGATATTTCCATAATTGTACTGGAAAGTCACCTAAAACTAAACAGTCATACGTGATTCTTTCCATCCACAGAAGTCTCCATTTTCTAGCTATCAGTTTCCAAAAACCAACAAAAGAAGTACATGACAATAAAAAATGCATTAAGTATTCAAGGTCTGCTCTGCATTCTGGATAAGGACAGGATCTTTCCTCCACTGCCTTTTATTTCAATGGACTCCTAATTTCCCATGAAAACAGAGCCATAAAAACATCCCACATTTTTTTGAGGCAAAAAAGTAGGGGAATTGTTTATCAACAGAAATCAAATAATAATATATCAAACAGTATACACATTCAATGAAGTCAATAAAACACTGTGAAGACCCTTTAAGTAGTATACAAGAACCACCAGGCAGACCTATTATGTCTGGTATAGATTCTGTGTTTGAACCAATATCACATTTTATCAACTTTTATTTATAACCATTGGTAGAGAGAACTCAGACATATGTTAAAGATTCCACAGATATGATTCTTAAATTACAAGCACTATCAAATCAGGGAATTCCAGACCAGGCATATCTGGTGACACTAGATGTGGCTGATCTTTACACTTCCATACCACATCGGGGGGTATCGAGTGTATGGGCAGATTACTTGACAGAAGGGATATGGGAACTAGACCAAGAACTGCAGTACTTCAAGAAATGGCAGAAATAATTCTGTGTAAAAATTATTTTGAGTTTGATGGTAAATTTTACCAATAAAATAGGGGAACTGCCATGGGTTCAACCATGGCACCTGCATATGCAAACTCATAATGCACAATTTTGAACAAATGAAAATACTCAGTCCAAATCAGAACAACTTCCTGGGAAAAGTAAAAACTTGGTTAAGATATATAGATGACATATTTATGATATGGACAGGAACAGAGGAAGAATTGATAGATTTCCACCAACAATAACTTGAAAATTCCGCACAGCACTGTTATCCTGGTGATCTATTGATGCTTGCATTATTCCTTTACAGACCCTGTCAGTACAGCTCTGGAAAACATCCCCAGTCAGATGCATACTCTGTGTAGCATATTTTGGTTTGAAAAAAAAGTGGTTATTCTATTATAATGTACGTTTTTCATGTCATCTTGTGGGTTTTTTTGGTCACTAGGCCTGTAAATTAACACTATTTGTAGTTTGTACAGTAATTTATTTGTGAAGCTGATATTGTAAATCCAGATATCTAAGATACGTATTCTTACACTTAGTAGAAGATAATTTTTGTGCTGATTTGCAAATATCTTTCTTTTTATACTCCCATCAGGTGTCTGGTAAGTGCCTTGATTTCTTCCCGAAATTTAGCATCCAATAAAAAAAGTATTATTTAATTGCAAGATACTTTTCCCTGGTTTGTGGTGAGGCCCAGTAGCTATTGTGAAACCTAACAACAGTTGATCAGAGGTTTCTGTAGGAAAAGGCTTAGTGTTGATAATGTTAATAAAAATGGAGACAAAAACATAGTAAATCCTTGTAGCATAATTGGCTCTATAGTATGTTTTCACACCTGTTGGGTTCTGAGTATGGTAAGTATCTACCACTTTTGCATCAGTATAAAGTGTTTGCAAACAAACATAATCATAATATAGTTTTTTAGTTTGTGCACCTTTGTCAATTATCCCAAGGGGTAATTAAAATTTCTCCCTAAAACTACTATACGAGAGGTGTATAACTATGGTTGAATAATTTTAAACACTGCAATCTGGTCAAATTTGGATTGTGAGCATACACCACTATTAATCTATAGTCCTCCTGATCTATGGAACAATCTAATAACAAAACCCTTCCAGGGATAACATCCACAAGCCTAAAAATGGCAGGTGAAACATTTTTAAACAATATGGCCATCTCATCATATTTCTGCATCCCAACAGGAAAAAAAGAGATGTACCAAGTAATGTACCAAGTGTCTATAGCCTTTGTGTGGTTGATATATCGGATGATGTCCTCAGTCTTGTATCCTGTAAGAATAGTATATTAAATGGTAGAGTTTGTAAAATGGAAAATCTAACTTTTCTTCAAATATGATTTTTAATATTGACATTAATTGTCACTGTGTAGATACTAGAGGGCATTAGGTAGTAAAAAGTTCTATAGGTTAAGGTGGATGAAATTTTTTTTTTCACGTTTTACTTCAGAGGAGCACCAGGTGTATCTTTCTGTTTCCTGGTTCCCGTTGTTGGTTGGATATCAGAGGATACTATTCTGTGGGAGGAAACAGTAGAAGACGTTTCAGAATCTTGGCCTTCATCAGTATCCCCCCTATTCTGTATCCTCGTTAAAGGATCAAATTTATTCTCTGTCAACACTGGATGAGAGGATGAGTCCTCCCAGGCTGCTTTCGGTTGGGACAGTTTCTGATGTAAGGAACACTGTTGTTCCACTTCTATAAAAAGTTCCGGGGGTTGGGGCATGTTAGTATCAATCAATCAAAATCTTTATTTAACCAGGCGAACATCATTGAGCAGGCTCATTTTCAAGATGGACCTGGAAAGGAGAGGTTAACAATACATACAAAGGAATACTCACTTACATCATAATTGGGTAAACAAAATGAATCCACACTTACATAATATTTACATAGAGCAGTAACTATACACAGGAAGTTTATAATAAACGTGAAACAGAGTATCAAAAAGAGCCATTAAGCTAAGACCATGAATAGTATGCAGCTAAAAAGTATAGCAACTGTAGTACAGCACATACAGGTTAAACCTATGCAACTATAATTACAGTGTGTATTTGAAGCATCCTTGAACACAGTTATTGATTGAAGGAGCTTGCTGGGGCATGGGAGGGGTGGGGAGGAGGATGCAAGAGTGTGAGTAAGAAGAGGTACATGGAATGCCCACAAAGGCATGTAGTGATTGCATGGGGGAGGGCTACAACAGTTCGGAAGTGGAAACCAAAACACCATGACGGTGTCAAGGGGGGTAAACAAGGAGTGTAGGTGGGAGCCAGGGGGACATGGAAAAGGAACTAACTGTAAGGAAAAAACACAGGGTCGGGATAGAAGGAGCAGTCAGATAGATTCTTATAGGCTCTATCATTGCCCAAGAAGAGTGGGAAAGAAGTACCAGTAAAGGGATGCACTGGAGCAGATGGAGCCAAGGCTAGGGGAAGGTGACATCAGGGGAAGCAGTTACAGGATTCCTTGATAGAGCGAGAATAAAATGCATTGAAGGCTGATAGTTTGATTGGGTAGGCCAGCTTCAGGGTTTTTTGCAAGTTGTTCCAGAGAGAGGGTAAAGTGTGAGATATGGCAGACCTGCCAAAGCGCGACTTGAACTTTGGTACTGCAGAGGAGATAACGGAGTAACTCCTTAAGGCATATTTACCTATCATACCTATAGGAATACAATCCGAGATATACTAAGGCAACATCTTCGTGATGGCCCTAAATGTCCAGAGAGCTGCATTCCTCTGTCTTCTGTAGTTAAGGAATGACCAACCTACTGCGGTGTAAAGGGAGCAGTGATGTGTGGAGTATGGGAGACCAGTTATGAACTTCAAGGCCCGATGGTAGACTGTGTCTAATTTAGCTGGGGCAGACAAGGGGCCTTGGCTGTAAAGGAAATCTGAATAGTCCAATAAGGTAAGGAATGTGATTTGGACCAGTCTCTTCCTGGCACCCAGTGTTAGAAAATTTTTGATCCTATAGAAGAGGCCAAGCCTCTGCCTAAGCTTCTTTAAGAGATCTTCAATGTGATCAGAAAAGGAAAGCTATTAGTCTATCCACACCCACAGGTATTTGAATTTAGTAACATAGTCCAGCGATTCACCAAGAAGAATGTGAATCTGGGGAATATTACCTTGAGTTGTGGGATTATTAATGTATGAAAAGGGAGAAAAAAGCATTGCCTTTGTTTTTTTGGCATTCAGGAGCAGTTTCTGGTGCTGTAGTTGTAGAAGATAAAATTCCCGTTGCAGATCCCTACAAGCTGCTTCCAGAGAGGGTCTTCCGATATACAGTACCGTGTCATCGGCAAATAGGTGGATGTTAGCAGATTTGATGTCAGCGTCAATATTGTTAATGTAAATTGCAAAAAGCAACAGACCCAGTATAGAGCCTTGCGGTACTCCCCTCAGTAGAGGTTTCAGGGATGAGAATTACCCTTCAGCCTTGACCTGCTGCTGTCACCCTATTAGATAGTTCAAGAACCACCTCAGCGATGGGGGGTCGCAGCCGATGTTTCTGAGGGAGGCAAGGAGCAGCTCGTGGTCAACCATATCGAATGCCTTGCTTAAGTCTAGAAATACTGCACAAATTAAGTTCTTTGAATCCAAGGCACACTGCCCATCATTGGTGACTTTTGCAAGGGCTGAAATAGTACTGTGATGAGGCCTAAATCCTGACTGATAAGGATTGAGCAGGTTTTCACTTTTGAGGTAGTTCCTGAGCTGCACACTCACTATTTCCTCCAACAGTTTGGAAAGGCTGGAAGGAGAGAAATTGATCTGTAGTTATTCAGGTTACTGGGGTCTCCAGATTTAAAAAGGAGGATTATGTGAGCTGTTTTCCGTATGGGAGGAATATTGTCCTGTGAAAGGGAGAGGTTAAAAATGTGCATAATGGGCTCAGCCAGGACATGAAGACTAAGCTTCAGGAAGAATGGGTCCAGTTGGTCTGCCCCTGCACTCTTCCTGGTATCTAATTGTAGGAGGAGATCCTCAACTTCTCTCAGGGTGGTAGGCTGGTGGGAGAAGGCTGTGCTTGTGATCAGCTCTGGTAAGTCTGGTTCTCCAAGACTAGAGCAGAGGTTATTGGCAGGGGAAGCATCGAAAGCGAGACCTGCAGTAGCAAAATGGTTATAAAAACATTGAGGATAGCCCATTATCCGACACTGAAGTTGCGCCGATGGCAATTTTTGTTGGTAAGGTGCTTGTAGCCGTGTGCCCTTGAATATCCTTGATGGTTTTCCAGAAGTTTGCTGAGCACTTGGTGGAAGCATCCAGTTCTTTGCAGAAATAGCTAGCCTTAGCCTCCCTAACCAGATTGGTACAGTGGTTTCTAACCCTCCCGAACATATGGGAAGAAATTGGTTATTCTGGGGCAGAAATTACAGCAGGTGGTACTTGCACCAGTGTCGAGGGCAGTGTTGTAGCACTGTCTATACTGATGGAAGGCTGTGATTATTCAAGAGCAGTGGTGGCAACTAATAGGGTGTTAATGTTATCTGCTCTTGTCTCATGGTCATCAAGCAAGAAAGATGCCAGGATGAGGAGGTTCATATTTTTACTAGTACAATAGCAGCAGTTTGTGCATTTTCCAATATATCTTCTTATTTAGGCCTGTCATCCCTGTTATGGGTTGCCCATGGTCACTGCTGAAAAGAATGCCCTTCAAATTGACACAGATTGCATTTCACCTTGTTAGGGTTGTGTATACTGATATGTCCACATTCCAGATACGTGTTACAATGTCATTTCTCACAGATGTTGCTTAAGTGTGACAAGGACCCACATTTAAAGCACATTTTCAGTTGTCCTGGGTAGGAACACACACCGCAGTCACAGCCAGTATGGAAGCAGGTAAATGCACGATGCCATGATCAGTCTGATGAAGTTGTCCTTTATATTCCCATCCCCAAGTCCAGATGTTATCAATGTCCAGGATAGGGTCAGGAGTCACTATAACTTCACATCAGTTTTTGAGCCAGTAGATGATATTGTGAACATCAAATCTTTCATTCCGAAAAATAATGGTAACAGCGTGGGTAGTATGTCTGTTGAGGTGGATAACTTGAAAGGGGGACCAAAGCCCAGAATATTTCAAATTGTTGTACTTTATCCAGAATCTTTCTAATGCTGAGGGCAATTTGAAACTAATGTCATAAATGGTGTCCCCCAACATGTGCATAAAAGCATAAAGATCCGTGGCTGTGAAACCCATAGAATCTCTTGAGAGGCTATGTGCCACAAAAGTACAGTCAGGGGAAGGTCAGAGCTGTCTCTGTATTGTAACCAGACAACGTTTTTTCTTTGGGCAGGTACATGTTGCACTGCAAAAAGATCTGAGAGTTTGAAGCCTATTCCTGCATGCTACTCAATATTTTGTACAGGGACACTGGGATTCTGAAACAGGCAGGGGGGAGCAGCAGTATTTATAACATCAGTGGGACCATCAGTGTGAGAGGTAAGGACTTATTCAACATGAGCATTAGGCATAATATCAGTTTCTGAGGACAGAGCAGGTATACTGGCAGTACTGTCTGTGGTATGGAAGAATAAATTTACAGTTGGAGGAACTGTGACTGAATCCTCAAGAGGGGCAGCAGTGTCTACATGGGATACACCAGTCCATTGATTATCAGTGGTGGTAGTAGCAGACAGTACACATGTAACAATTTTGTAAGCAAGAATAGTGGCAGGATCAGGGATCCAGCTATGTCCATCAGGTACAATAAACCCATCCTGCCTCCCAAAGTGCTCACTGTTTACTCCACACACTGACCAGTGCTGCTTCCATTGATTTTGTAGGCTTACTTTTTGGCCTCTGTGCAGGTCCGGTCAGACTCTGTTTCAGTTGCATGCAAAACAACAGCTGGCTCAGGCTCCCCAACAGTATTGGGCTCGGTTGCTAGGGCAGGGTCACTGGACTTCTCAGCAGCACTGCTAGGCAGTGAGCCTGGCAGTTTCTCACTGGCAGTAGAAATATTCTCCATAGATTTAACACTGTTTTCAGCAAACTTTTACGCACTAGCCGAATGTAAAACCTCCAATCCAGGAGTTACCAGAAGGAACCCTAAGCTACCTCCCACTGTCCTGGTCTTTGATAGCACCACTACCTTGGACCCAGCAGTTATTGTGAACACTTTCAATGATGCATTCACTGACCTCAGTTCTGTACTTCCCCCCGACTTTTTTAATCTAGATGTCAGCTCCAGCAACGTCCATCATCAACACCTGCCAAATGGTCACCTCCCTTTCTACTTCAAAGAGGTCTCCCTTGCTGAGTCCAGAAAGTATATGCTAAAGGCCATTGGCAAATCCATACATAGTGCGAACTCCCTAGATCTCAGAATTCCGGTCCTTACACTGGATGAAGTGATCTTCCCTTTGACGATGATTTTTAATCTCTCACTCAGACTCGCCCAGTTCCCTCACAAATGGAAATCTGCCATGGTCACCCCAGTTTACAAAAGTGGGGAGAGGTCCCAACATGTGAATAACCAGCCTATATCTATCCCCCCACAATGTGCTAGAATGCATTGTCGCAGACCAGTTGTTGGAATACCTCGATAAACATGAGATCCAATGTGCCCAACAACATGGGTTCAGAAAGGGCCACAGCACCACCTCTGCCCTCCTGGAGTTCACAGGGTTCATACATAACTCCCTGGACCAGGGTCAACTTGTTGGTGCCACTTTTATTGACTTGACAGAAGCATTCAACACAGTTCATAACTGCCTACTCCTACACCAACTATCAAAGGCAGGGCTATCCAAAGACACTACAGCCTGGTTCGCAAGTTATCTCTGTAATTGAATGCAACAAATAAAAATAGCAGACACACTATGTGATACTAAGCCTGTCAACTCAGGAGTACCACAAGGTTCTATACTGGTGCCGGGGGATCACGTAATGACCTGAGTCGAGAAAGACGTCTTCTGAGCTGCTCCGAGGCCCAAAGCTACTTTTAAAGCTTTAATCTCTTCGGGATCAACTTGAACTGCATAAAGGAACCCCTCTCTGACTGGTGAGGTGTTTAGGATCTGATCGGTGGTGAAGTGAACGAAGAAGTGGAGACCCATCAGATCGAAGCCGTTGTATGCGGTGAGCATTCGCGAGTAATACTAGGCCGTGCTAAAATGCTGAAATGGAATCCGAGGTGGTGGAACCCCTGGCGGGGAGATCTCCTGCTTCCAAAAGGCCAAAGCCCCAATCCCCCACCCCTAGTGATCAGGAAGAGGTGGTAGGAGAAGAAGGGGGGGCTAAATCGAACAACGAGGATATCCAGGAGATAAAACAATTACTACAAGGGCTAGTAGTGGATTTTGCAGCTGTTAAGCCAGCGCTGCAATCACTGGCCCAGAGAATGGGAGACGCAGAGGTTCGGATTGCATCCCAGGAAAGAAGAGTGTCTGTAGTAGAGCAGGAGCTTGTGATGATCAGAAACAAGTTAAAAAGCTTGAAGAGAGACTGGAAGATCAAGAGTCGAGAAGCTGATGGAATAACCTGATCCTGGCAGGGCTACCTGAGAGGGCAGAAGGGTCAGACTGTGTTCTCTTTATTCAAGATATGTTGCTTAAACTGTTCGGCCCCACGCCATATGGGGATGCTTACAACCTAGAGAGAGCTCATAGGGCTCTGAGAGAGGTACCACCGCCGGGAGCAAGACCCCGAGTAATCATCATGCGCTTTCTTAATTACAAAGAAAAGGTTTATGTGTTGTCTGCAGCAAGGCAAAAGAAATCAATGCAGCGGAATGGTGCCACCTTGTGGTTGTTTCAGGATCAAACACCTACAGTGAGAGGAAAGCAGAAAGAGTATGTGGAAATTAAAAATAAATTATATTTGGCTGGAATTAAGTTTCGGCTCCAGTATCCTGCTACCCTGGTGGTTCGACTTCAAGCAGGAGAGAAGCGATACCTCATGGCAAAGGATGCACTGGAAGGGTTACGAGTAGAGCTTCTGGATCTATTTAGAGCACCAAGTTGATCTGCTTCAGACGCCATAGAGAGATACGGGGAGTGTCTGGACTGGGACTTCTGAATTACAAAGCTTGTTAAACTTAAATTTAATTTGTTGAGCTTGAATCTTCATTTGGATGGGTTGATGAAGGGGTATAGAAGCAGGGGAAGAAGAAAGTTCATGGATGTATATGGGCTCAATAAGAGTTAATCATGGGGAAGAGGTTTTGACATAGTTTGTTACAGTACTGGGGGATGGAGAGAGGCTCTAAAAAGGAGCGAACGTAGAAGGGGTTAAGTCTAGGAGCGCAAGGGGAGACTGGGGAATTTGTCTAATAATTAGATCGGGATATGGGGGATGTGTATAATGGTCAGGGAGAGAAGGTTGAAAGGGCAGTGGACGCGGGCTCTGATGCAGAATATATGGAAGGGGGCCAGTCTCGAGGGACATTAGGCAAGATAAGGGTTTGAAGGGACAATCCAAAGGTTCTAGTAAAACACTGGTCAATGGTAAAGGGGGGGTATGGACGCCATATGTGAAGGGAGCATGGAGTGGTGAGGATCGATCCCTAACCTCGGGTTAGTAGGAGGACCTGCCCAAAGGGAACCCTTGTCCACCCGTTTCTCTCACTTGATGTTTTTGGAGACATCACTGCTCCCTGTTACCGCGACTGTTCAGGGGAAAGAAAAGGGAGGTGGTTAGCGAGCTGGTTACGATGCGTGTCGTAGATTTTAATAGTATCCATGAAGGATGCTTGCCTTCAGGTGGGGGGCCGTTAACAAACTAAGAGATGGCTTATTGCTACTGCTAACGCAATGAAAGGTGGTATAGCAGCCCGCGGAGCGGTCTGGGTGAGAGGAGGCAGGGGTCAGGGGTAATTGGACAGGAATCGATAGAGGTTATAAATTAGGGTGACCATGGATGGGAAGAAGGGTTAATCTAGGTTGTCTCCCAATAACTGGAGGTGGAGATAACAATGGCTAATAATCCTCTGGTACGTGGAGGAGGCTACTCCTGAATGGCCTGCTAGAGGCTACAGGTAGAGATGGAGTGGAAGGCTGGACAACTGGAGAGGCCGGGGAAGAAGGGGATGTGGGATAAATAAGGCTACGGTACAGCAGGAGTCACGTGTCAATTATAAATAGATTCCGGAGAGGGGGAGGTCATGGAGGGGCAAGGGAGTAGCATAGAAAGGAGCTCATCGATGATCCGAGGAATGGAAGGTGAGTGATCTAGGGATCGGGGGCAGGGGGATGGGGGGAGGGGGGGTTTGGAAAGAGAGAGAGTCCTTCAGGATAGAAACAAAGGAGGCAGGCTCGGACAAGGCTATAGGGGTCAACAGTCCCAATATAAGTTTCTGGCACGGTTTATGATGAATGTTAGTTTAATCTTTTGGAATGTTAAAGGACTCAGGGGTAGATGTAAAAGATTGGTAATTTTGAGACATCTGGATCAGCTGGGGGCCCATATTGTTGCTCTACAAGAGACACATCTATTGACAGAGGAACTGAATAGTCTTAAGCGACTATGGGTGGGGCAGCTTTTCTGGGTAGGTAAGGAGAGGGCTTCTGGAGGAGTAGCGATTCTAATTAGGAAATCCTGCTCGTATAGTGTGGAACAGGTGGATACAAGAGAAGATGGTAGAGGGATCTATATTTCGGGCTTAATATATGGTAGGGCTACCTCAGTGGCTTCCATATATGGTCCAACGCCCCCTAACCCGGAATTTTTCGGCTCAATAGAGAGGGATATAGCTGTTTTTTCCGGGCATGTTCTTATTCTAGCAGGAGACTGGAATACGTATGTTGATAATTGTCAAGATAGGATTCCGCCTGCGAGAGGACCACTAATGAAAGCTCAAATTGCTTTAAATAAACTGTTAGAGGTTGCTGCTCTGGTGGACCCAATACGGACTCATGCCGTAGGGAGCAGTAATGTGACATTCTACTTGGCGGCGCATAAGACTCAATCTCGTATTGATTTTTTTTAGTTAATAGGGAGGTACTCATGGGAATTAGGGGATTGACAACGGAAGGCATAATCTTTTCAGACCATTCTCTGATTAAACTATTCTGGGAACCGAAAAAAGGCCCTTCTAGACCATTTCGGTGGAGGCTGATCGATTCCCTAATGATGGAATCAGTAATCAAAGATAAACTTGAGGGAGCCCTGCTAGAAATTATGCAGCAACAATTACCCACGTTGCTAAATAAAAAGCTAGTTTGGCCAACCTGCAAAGTGCTCTATGCAGGAGTGGCTCAGGAGCTTGCAGCACAGAAAAGCAGGCAGAGGAGGGCAAAAGAGGATTTTATTTTAAGGGCCATTAGCTATCTGACACAAATGGAGGGGTCCACAGAGGAAATTGATGGGGAACTTGGAAGTCTAAGACGCAAACTGGAGGATATTGTCTATGGCAAGATAGACTTCTGGTTAGAAAAGATTAAAGCTAAATATCTTCTGAAAGGAGATGTCCCGGGACGCTTACTGGCGGCCAGAGTCAGGGAGTGGGAGGCGAGCAGAATGGTGACATCTATCTGGTATGGGGGGAAGCTTATAACAGAACCCCAGGAGCTAGCAGATACATTTGCGCTGTGCTTTAAAGACTTATACCAGATTGGGAACGTGGTGGGGGAGAAAGAGATCAGTGCATTTTTGAAGGAAGTGCCCCTAGCTGTGATAGACCCCAGGCAAGCTAGGGAACTAGCAGCTCCCATAGACGCAGCAGAGATTGTGGAGGTAGTCAGGTCTCTACCGGTGGGCAAAACACCAGGGCCGGATGGCCTCACAGCGAAGTTTTATCAGACTTATATTCATACTATATTACCCATACTACAAGAATTTTACAATACTATAATGAAGGATGGAGTGTCCCACCCCCCCGCCATATCAGGCTTACATTACATTAATCCCTAAACTGGGTAAGCCTAGAGATGAACCAGGTAATTATAGGCCTATAGCATTAATGAACCAGGATATTAAGATTCTTACAAAAATATTGGCCAATAGAATTTGGCAGATAGCACCTACTATAATTAGTCAAGAGCAAGCGGGATTTATGCCAGGGAGGGGGGCCCATGACACTTTGAGGAAGCTTCACTATATCCTGAATTATGCAGTGAACTCTCAACTACCTTTAGCTTTGATATCTTTAGATGCGGAAAAGGCCTTTGATAGGGTCTCCCATTCTTTTCTTTTTGCTACAATGGAGAGGATGGGCTTCCTGGAAGGCCTTCTTAGAGGCATTAAAAATCTGTATGCCTCTCCGACGGCTAGAGTCCTTTGTAATGGTTATATCTCGCAGGAAATACAGTTGGAAAATGGGACTCGTCAAGGATGTCCTCTTTCCCCGATAGTATTTAATATTTATTTAGAGCCCCTGTTGAGAGCCATTAATAATGACAGGCAGATAAGGGGGGGTTAAGATAATGGGACGGGAATTAAAACTCTCAGTTTTTGCAGATGATGCCCTTCTGCACCTAAGAGATTCGGTGAGTGGGTTTGAGAGGACTAGAGAGCTAATAGAACGATTTGCTAAAGTCTCTAATTATAAACTAAATCTGACTAAAACTCAGATCCTCCCCCTGACACCGTACATATATAAAGCAGACTTTGCCCAGCTGCAAATCCAATGGGTGACAAATAAGATCAAGTATTTGGGCATTTGGATTACAAGGAATAATGAGATAGGGGCCGGAACGAATATGGAAGGGACTCTGTCAGCTATTAAGGGAGATTTAGTAAGATGGAATAAGTTGCCCCTGAACTTTATGGCCAGGCTTGGGCTTATTAAAATGAACCTGTTGCCAAGGTTGTTATACCCGGTGTATCTAGCTCCATAGAGTATTTCCAAAAAGTGGTTCATAATGGTTAAGAAATTACTCTCAGATTTCTTATGGGACCTTAAACCCCCTAGGAAAAAACATAATGACTTGCGACTTCCTTCCTTTTTGGGAGGGATTAAGCTACCAGATCTTCATTTATATTACGTCGCAGGACAGCTGGGTTTAATGACTCGATGGGGCAGAAGTGTGGAGGGAGACGCCTATGTCCCAGACTGGTTACATTTAGAGACTCAAATGATGAGAGAAGCTGGCCTCTCTCCGGAGGTGCCATTATATTCTAAGATAACTACTTGCTTTAAACAAAGGTTGGGAAGTCCAGTTTTGAAGGCGGCAGAAGCCTGGTGGTCGTTTTTGACTGTGGCCCAGAAAAAGGACCAGATGAGGGCTCAAGAGCAACCATTGGTGGGCAACCCCAATCTAGTCATAGGGAAGAAGGTAATCAAAGGGAAATGGGCTAGGTGGGTTTCGGGCTTAAATTTAAAGGATGTTATTCAGGATAATAGGGTGGCCCTTGCGGTGCAGTGCGATAGAATGCCTTTTTTCCACAGATTGCAACTCACATGTATGCTCGAGGGGGTATTAAAGAGATTAGGGGGCCTCTCAGATAGTTCATTTAAGTGGGTTGAGCTGAGGGAGACTGACCCGAAAACCAGATCTCTATCGCAAGTTTATAAAATACTATTGGACTTTTTTGGTCCGTGTTCTCCTATATCAGTGCTATATTGGGACAAAAGGTTGGTGTCCCGAAGCATTGACTGGGCTAATGTATGGAGGAATAGCAAATATATAGTGATACCTAAATATAGGAGTTTACATTTTTTTATTGCTTCTAACCTATACTTTACCCCTATGAAATTATGTGACAGAGGCCTTAGACAGACAGACAGACCTGTGTTTCAGGTGTGAATTAGAGAGAGGAGATCTACTACATGTGCTGTGGAATTGCAGCAAAATATCGCCTCTGTGGGATGAAACAAAGAGGCGGACAGCCCAATGCTGGACTATTCTGAATTCATAACACCAGAGATATGTGTCTTACGGGATCTCTCACAAATTGCTGGTGTTACACCCAAATATCATTTATCTTTGATGGCGGCTGTAATCAAATCATATGTGGTCCAGCACTGGAAGGATGATCAACTCTATGTGTATTAGCATTGGGTGGGAGACCTTATTGAGGCCCTAGATAGGATAAAGAGATGTTTATATTCAGAGGGGAGGAAAGGGTTATACGCTAAAAGATGGGCGGTATTGGAGGGGATTTACTCCCAGCAAGGGGCACATGGTTAGACACAGGTCTGTCTGTCGGGCTGTGATTAGTGGAAAATTTGGGTTGGAACGAGTATAGATCAACAGAGAAGTTAGTGAGATTAGAGGGTTAGGTTTGTGCACGTATGTGAAGTGGTAGGGTCTTGGGATGAACGTAGCAGTAAGAAGATGGGGTCTGCTAGGAAGATGGGGGGGTGGGGACTCTCTCTCTCTCTTTCCTGGGGGCACAGAGAGGTGTCACCTCCTGAATAAGCATTAACCCATTATGAAATTGGGCTAAAGAGTATCTGTCAGGCTGCAGGTGATCTTACTGGGGGTAAGGGGAGAAGGTTTGTTTTGTAACACAGCCTGATGTCTTTATTTTGGGGTGTTGTTGGTACAGATCTAAAGTTGGTGGTGGGGGGGGGACATTATCTCCGTGCATGTAAATAGTTAGATTGTATATAGTTTACACAGTCAGTTTTGGACTGTGTGCCCTGGGGTTTCCAGGTTTATGTTTGTCTTGTCTCTTGTTTGAAAAATGAATAAAGATGTGTTTAAAAAAAAAATACTGGTGCCTCTCCTCTTCAGCCTGTTCTTAAATAATCTTCCTAGCTTCTGCCATGAACTCATTCTTCTTTACGCTGACGATGCCGTAATTTTCCCAAGCAATTCTGACCCAATTATGCTTGAGAGCAATCTCCAACAGGGCTTTGCATGTGTGGAGAACTGGCTTTCAGATCAGAAACTGGTCCTAAACTATAAAAAAACTAAGGTGATGCTGTTCAGTAGTTCCCATAATTAACACAAACAGCATCCGCTGACAATAAGAAATCATCTCGGAGCAGCTCTTGACCTGGTACTCCACTTCAAATACCTTGGGGTTACCATAGACAGCACTTTGTCTTACGGAGTCCATATCTACAACATTGCCAAAGCTGTGAACATATGCATTGGCATGCTATACAGACACAAGAACTGCCTAACCCCAGAAGCCTTGAGGTCAGCTGTACAGAGCTCGGTTATTTCCATCATTGACTATGGGCTGATCATTTATGGCTCAGCCACTGATACAGCTCTCCGATGCATTTCTACCACCCTCAACAAAGCATGTCAACTTATATTAGGTGCTCCAAGTTGCACCCATACATGCGTCCTTTACGCCCAAACTGGCTGGCTGCAACTAATAGGGTGCATAAAGTATCAAAGTTGCCTGTTGGCTCAGAAATATTTCTTGGGTCTCCTTCCACCAGGAATGCAAGCACTGCTAAGCCCCTCCCAAAAAACATGCCTCACGCGTGGCTCTGAACACCAGCTTCTACAGGTTCCATGCTGCCATTCGTCCCAAGAACAAAGATAATTTTCCTACAGAGCACCTCTTTGGCTCAATGCTCTACCTTATTTATTTTTATTTATTTGTGAAAGCAGTTTACAACCTTTGAGCCAGAGGCTCGTTTCCAAAGGTATCTCGTCACATTAAAGACATACATAGAGTTTTACATAGCATAGGTTTTGCTAAAAATAGGCGTTCATCAGAGGCGCCACGTCACACTGAGGTCAGACAAAATACATTTAGGTTACAGGGTACAAGTAATTGAGAACAGGTGTTACACAAGTTGGTATCAAAACTGAGCAATCTAATAGGCATACAATGAAACAGCTGGCACTGGCCAGGTTAGACATAGGTAATGTACCGGGAAGAGGTGGTGGGAGGTTAGGTGGAGAGCGCCGCTGGTGGGCGTTTCAATGAGAAGTTGAGGTGGAGGCTGCCTTCAGAGACAGGAGCAGCTATGAGTGTTGAACAGTTGGTTTTGAAGGGTGGTTTTGAACTTGGAGATGGTGGTGGCATTGGTGATGGGAGCAGGGAGAGAGTTAAACCAGGATGGGGCTCTGTAGCAGAAGGACCTCTGGCCACGGCTGGTTCTTGATCTGGGGACCATTAGAGTGGTCTTGTTGGATGACTGTGTTACAATAGTGGGTGGGATCCGGTGGATGGATGCTGTCACCCCAGGAGGGGAGAGCCCGAGTAGGGTTTTTTTTGTGAGGAGGCAGGTTTGATATCGGAGCCGTTCATCCAGGGTAAGGAGTTTAGCCTCGTCATACAGCTGACAGGTGTGTGTGAGCGTGGGGGCACCAGTAATCAATCTGTAGGCTTTACCTAGTAATATCACCTCCGCAAACAAGTTTTGCCTACAGAGCACTTCTTTGGCTCAATGCTCTGCCTAGTAACAACAAGTTAGGCCCCTTCAAACTCAAACTGCAGGAGCACCTCTCTGGAGAAAGCTACTGTGACTGCCTCCCCTAACACACCACTTTCCTTTCTTTGTACTCTCACCAGCACCTGTCCTTTCTTCTGCCAGCACTTACTGCTTACTACCACTCCCATTTCTTTCATCCCTCCCACCCGATAACCTTCCCTCCACACCCTTCCTCTATCTTCTATCCATCTCCACCCCTTTTTTCCCCTCCAATTATCTCTAACCTCGCTCCATGTTGGCAAGGTCAGTTCTGGCTGCCCTCTCCTATATGTACTGCCCCTTGTTAGTGTGTTTTATGACCATGTGCTACAAAAATTGGTAGTATGTTGAAACTTGTCCACTTTGTCGTATAACATAGCTCTCTCTAATTACATATCTATGATATACTCTGGGCCGGATATTCAGACTGCGCCAGGCAGTGGCGCAAGCCTGGGCGCAGTGCAACTGGGCTGCGCCAGGGCCCAGACCAGGCTATATTCAATGGTGATGCACCATGGCTCAGCACTGTTGAATATGGCAGGGCAGCACATATCGCATGGCGCAGTGGCACTGCACCAGCGCAAGCCACAGAGGGGGAGCAGGGGGATGCGCCAGTGCAAATGCAGTTGTGCTAGGTGCATCACCCATGATATTCAGCCGGGAGCTTGCAAATGAGGCCATAATCTATGCAAGGTGCAAATGGGACCATTTGCATGTCATTATGCCTCCATTTGCATGCAATGCGCAGGGCATCCTGGCGAATTGCGCCTGGCATCCTGCCAAGCCACTGATGATGGAGGTGTGCTCCCTGGAGGGCTATTGCAGCCCCCCCATATGCCTGTTCATGGGCAGTCAGCAGCAGAATAGAAAACATATGCCCAATCGCAGGCATCAGTGATGTAGACAAATTTCTGGTGGGCTAACGGACCCCCACGCAGCCAGATCGCGGGCATCTGTACTGTCAAGATAGATTCTGGTGGTCTAGTGGCCCCCCTCCCATATGCCCAATTGTGGGCAGTTGTCAGCTGACTGGAAAGCCTATGCCCAATTGCAGGCCATAGTAAACGTAGGTAGATCCCTGGTGGTCTATTGAACCCCCCCCGCATGCCCATTCATGGGCTGAATGTAATGCCCATGCCCGATCGTGGGCTGTAGTATGAACCGACGGCTACCTGGTAGTCCTGGAGTACCCCCATCCCCAGCCCACCCACCCACAGAGGCCCCCAGCCACCCAGCACCCCTCATCATCGGAAGGTGGCAGCATCCCACCTGCATACCGCCTGGCCGCCTGCCAAATGACAGGCGTACAGTATGAACTGTATGCCCATTGGGTCACAGTGTGGACCAATGAGCATCGAACCATACTGTACTTCCAAGTTCAGATCTGTGAATGAAGCGTTCATTCACAGATCTGGACCTGTGAAGTACAGTATGGCCTGCACGCCCGTTCAGATGAAAATCTGATACCACTTTGAGTAAGAACCTCCTATTTGTTCTCAGGACCACCTTATGTCTATGGAAGGAGATAAAGTCAGGTTCAACTGACAGGGCATGTAATTTACTAATCCGCCTGTCAGAAGCTACCAGGAACACAGTTTTCCAGGTCAAGTACTTGAGCTCAGCCAAAGCCAGAGGTTCAAAGGGTGGCTGCATAAGCTGAGGAATGCAGACATTCACATGCCAAACCAGAGTAGGCTTTCTAAAGGGAGGGTTGATATGAAACAGGCCTTTGAAGAACTTACTGAAAACAGGATGAGATGCCCGGGAGGAGCCCTTGCCTACTGAAAGGAAAGCAGACACATCTGCTAGGTGAATCTTCAGAGTTGTAGGCCTAAAGCCTAGGCCATTAAGGTGAACCAGATAATCTAAGGCTGCAGCAATGTCTGCAGTATCTGTCAGAATGCCTTTCTGAGAACACCAAATATTGAATCTTTTCCATTTGGAATTGCAATTTTTTCTGGTAGGTTTCCATCCTGGAGACCTTGAGAATATCTAGAACTCCCCGAGAAAGATGCAGGCCTGCATATTCTAACTCTTCAAGAGCCAGGGTTTGAGATTGAGAGACTGGAGATTGGGGTACCAAATTCTCCCCTGAGAGGAAGTTAGGAGATTGTGTCTCTTGGGAAGAGACAGTGGGAGTGACACTGCCAGGGACAACAGCAGATGGTACCAAGGTTGTCTGGCCCAGTCTGGAGCCACCAGCATCACTGTACAGGGTTGAGACCTGATCTTGACTAGGACTCTGAACAACAGGGGGAATGGAGGAAAGGCATAGAGAAACCTGCCCTTCCAATCCAATATGAGAGCATCCAGAGGAACAGTCCCTAGGACTGGAGATCTGCAGCAGAACAGGGGGAGTTGGTGATTGTCCAGGGCTGCAAAGAAATCTATCTCTGGATTGCCCCATCTGGTGAAGATTACTTTCAGAATGAGAGGATCCAGGGACCATTCGTGATGGCCCTGGGAGATTCTGCTCAATGCATCTGCTAGCACATTGTCCTTCCCCGGGAGATGAACTGCTGTTAGGGAAGCCTGAAGGAAGTAGACTAGAGATCACAATTTCATGGCCTCTGTGCACAAGGCCATGGACCGAGAGCCCCTTTACTTGTTGATGTACCACATTGTGGTGGTTTTGTCTGTCCTGACCTGCATCACCTTGTCTCTGACTGAGTCCAAGAAAGCCTGAAGGGCTCAGAAAACTGCTCTGAGTTCCAGGAGATTGATATGAAGGAGAGACCCTTGTGGAGACCAAACACCCTGAACTGTGAGGGCTCCAAAATGGGCTCCCCAGCCTAGGAGAGAAACATTTGTGGTAAGGACCACTGAGGGAGCTTGACTGAGGAATGGGATCCCTTGTCTGAGATTGTCCTGATCCAGCCACCACTGGAGAGCTTGGACCAGAGTCAGAGTCACTGGAACCAATTTGGTGAGAGAGTCTTTTTTCTGAGACCAAAAGGACCTTAGGTGGGAACTGAATGTCCCTCATCTGAAACCTGTCTCCTTGTACCACTGCAGTGGACGCTGCCATGTGGCCTAGGAGCTGAAGAAAGTGTATGGCTGGACCGGAGACCAGAGGTCAAAATGAGGAAGCAAGATCTGTAAGGAACTTTACCTTTGCTAGTGGGAGGAAGGCCTTCACCCGAACAGTATCTAACTCTATCCCTATGAAAGTCAGAAGTTGTACTGGTTCGAGAACTGACTTTGGAAGATTGAGAAGGAACCCCAGAAAACCGAGCAAGTTCATAGTGGTTTTAAGAGCTGACTTGACCTGGTTGGAGGACTGAACCACAATGAGCCAGTCATCCAAGCAGGGGAAGATAGATATACCCTGCCTTCTGAGGAAGGCAACTACTATTGCAAGGTTCTTTGTAAACACCCTTGGAGCTGATGTTAGGTCGAAGGGCATGGCCCAGAACTGATAATGGCCTGAAGGCAACTCGAACCTGAGGTACTTTCTGTGGGAGCACCCGATAGGAATGTGGTAATAGGCATCCTTGAGGTCCAGGGATGCTAGCCAATCCCCTGGTCTTAGAGAAGGAAGAATTATTCCCAGAGTCACCATTTTGAATTTTGGTTTTGTGATGTGTTTGTTCAAATACCTTAAGTCTAGGATAGGTCGCCACGCCCCTGTCTTTTTTGGGGTAAGGAAATATCTGGAGTACAGACCTTTGCCCCTGTGTTGAGTAGGAATTTTCTCTACAGCTCTGAGAGCCAGTAGAGAAGAAACCTCTGCTTCTAGAGCAATGGTTTCTGAGATGGTTGCAGGTAGAAAGGACCTGACCTTCATTTTTGGAAACCTTTTGAAACTGAGGGCCAGTCCCTGGCTTACTACCTCCAGGACCCACTAGTCTGAGGTAACAGCCTTCCAGGCCTGGAAGTAGTAAGCCAGCCTGCCTCCTACTGGAATAGGGGAGTCGACCAGGGCTGACACATCAGGGTGTCTGTTTGGCAGGAGCCTTGGACTGGGAAGAGGATGCAGCCCTGCTCATCCCCTTCCTACCTCTCCCTCAAAAGAACCCCCTCTGTAGAAAAGAAGAGAAAGCCTGGGCTTGGTAAAAAGGCCTATGAAAGGGCCTGACCCTGCCCCTAGACTGCTGCTTCTGAGGAGTGACTTGCCTTTCTTTGGCCTGTGTACTCCTGTAGGTGGTCCTATACTCATCCATTTTCTTCATGTAAGCCTCTGTCTGCTCCCCAAACAGAAAGTAACCCACCACAGGGAAATCCATGGCCTTAGCCTGGGTATCCAGGGAAAGGCTAGTACATCTGAGCCAAGCATGTCTCCTGAGAGACACAGATGTAGCCATTACTCTTGATGTCACATCATTGGAGTCCACAGCAGCAGCATGGAATTGTACCTTGGATGCCTCAGTTCCATCAGCAGCCACCTCCTCTAGCTCTTTGGCCAACTGGGGGGAGGTCTGTTTAGCCAGTTCCAGAACCATCTCCCACCTGGACTTCTGGTACCTGGCTGTGTAGGCCATATAATTAGCCAGCAGAGTCCCAAGGAGGATGCCAAATATTGTTTTTTGGCCATGGCACCCACCTTCCTGGAGTCTTTGTCTGGGGGGTGTGAAGCCAAAGGAATGTTAGCCCTGTCACAGGCTGCAGCCTGCACTACCCCAACATGGCTGTAATGACAATATAAAAACTCTGTACCTGAGCCTGATAACATATACTTCCTGTCCATTCTCTTATCTACAGGAGGTAAGGAGTTAGGTGTTTGTAATATCTTTTTTGTCTGTTTCCCCAAGGATTTATGAAGAAGGTTAGACAATCTTTTGGACTCTGGGATGTCCATCATCTCAACAAAATCAGGCTTTTCTTCCTCCTCAGCAGCTTCTACCATTGGGAGCTGGAGGGTTTCAGCCACTTTCTTGTAAAACAAATAATGAGAAGGGGACTCAGAAAGCCTGGGAAGAGAGACATTGGAAGGCCTGTCTGGGGAGATGTCCAGTTCAATAGGCACATCCAGGCCTTCAAGATCATTATCGTCATCATCATTGGGATACTCTTCGTCTCCCTCCCTCGGCACATCATTGTAAGCATCCAGATCGTAATCCAGTGGAGTCGGATCTGACTGAACCGATCACCTAACCGAGTACGCCGGTTCGGATGGAATCGGGCGAAGCGACTGAACTATACTGATCGCTTTGGCTATTTCGTCAGTGGCTGGAGTGTGCGGTGCTGGATCCAAACCAGCTGACTTCTTTTTCCTTTTTGGCGGAACCAACCCCTCGGAGTCAGATCTCCTTTTGCCTGAGGAGGTATTGCCCAGGTCAGTGGGCACCTCCTCAAGTTCGGCCTCAACTGAACCGACTGGCCATCCTGATCAGCGGACTTCTCAGACTCTTTTTCCTTCAGCCTACTCAACCTTTTTTGCCAGAGTGGCTTTAGGAACATTTTTACAAATCTGGCAGTCTGTTTTGAGGTGGTCAAACCCCAGACAATAAACAAAGATGAGGTGGGGGTCAGCCTTGGCAAAGGCCTCCCCACACTCAGAACAGTGTTGAAACCCAGTGGGACCATTTTTTTTCTTTGGTTTCTCAGACATGGCCACACTAACAAATTACCCATTACAGCCTTCAAGCCAGGCAATACTCCCCTATTGGTTACCAACCGTGTTTCGGGTTATGGAAAAAAAAACAAAAAAAGTCTTTTTTTTTTTTTTAACTGATAGGAATCGGAACACCACTACTAAATCTCAGAAAATACAAACACAAACAAAAGGTCGGTTTCCAACCGGACTGACTGATCGGAAACCGAAGAAAAAACAATTTCCACAGAAAAATATCACTACCTATCTACAACACTACCTGTACTGGAGACAGAGATTTGAATACCGAAAAAATATTTAATCGGTTGAACAACTGAGCGCATTTTGAAACTTTACCGAACCGAGCAAAGGAGAACTCTCCGGAGCGAATTCACAGTTAGGCGGAATAAAGAATCTGATGGTTACACTAATAAGTACCAGAGACAGAGGTCTGAAAACCAAGCTCAAGCTCAACATTCTATGCTTCTGCATAGAGTTAACCCTTTCCCTCTCCGGGACAGTTCAAGTGCTGGGGCTAACTGCATATTGTCAGAATACAGCAAGACTTCATGTTACATAGAAACACAGAAACATAGAAGTTGATGGCAGATAAGGACCGCAAGGCCCATCCAGTCTGCCCATTTCTTTTTCTACCTTATAAATGTGCCATCGGCCTTTGCTCTGTCAATGGTCTATCTATTCATACTCATCTGTATTGCTCCCTTATGCCTATCCCATGCCTGTCTGAAGCCCTTCACTGAATTCATATCCACCACTTTCTGAGGTGAGCCGTTTCATGCATCCACCACCCTTTATGTGAAAAAGAACTTCCTCACATTACCCCTTAATCGGCCTCCCTCTAATCTCATGCTGTGTCCTCTTGTCCTGCTATTTTTCTTATATTGAAACATGTTAGACTCTTTCACCTTGTTAATGCCCTTAAGGTGTTTGACTGTTTTGATCATATCCCCTCTCTCCCTCCTTTGCTCTAGGGTATACATATTGAGCTCCATTAATCTGTCCTCATATGTTTTATGATGGAGTCCCTGCACCATTTTGGTTGCCCTTCTCTGGACTGCCTCAATTTGGTTAGTGTCCTTGTGAAGGTGTGGCCTCCAGTACTGCAAGCCGTACTCCAGATGGGGCCTAACCAGTGTCTTGTGAAGAGGGATTATTACCTCCCTCTTCTGACTTGTGATACCCCTACTAATACACCCCAACATCCACCTAGCCTTACCTACTGCTTTAGTGGTCTACTTGGAAGATTTCAGGTCATCGGTGATGATGATGTCCAAGTCTTTTCCTTCCTTTGTGACTGCCAGCAGCTCCTCTTTCAGCCTATAGGTGGCTTCAGGGTTTCTCTTCCCTATGTGCATGATCTTGCACTTCTTTGCATTAAACCCCAGTTGCCACCCTTCTGACCATTTTACCAGTTTATCCAGATATCTTCTCATTCTGCCCACCCCATCTGGATCATCTACTCTGTTGCAGATCTTTGTGTCATCTGCAAACAGACAAACCTTAACCTCCAGTCCATCTGCAATGTCACTGATGAAGATATTGAAGAGGACTGACCCCAGGACTGATCCCTGAGGTACCCCACTTGTGACTTGCATCTCTTCTGACTGTATACCATTTACCACCACTCTCTGTTTTCTGCCCGTCAACCAATTTGCCACCCAGTTTACCAACTTCTAACCCACCCTGAGCCTACCCAGCTTATTAATCAATCTTTTATGTGGAACAGCATTGAAAGCTTTGCTGAAGTCAAGGTAGGCGACATCAACTGCTCCCCTTGGTCCACCACTCTGGCTACCCAGTCAAAGAAATCTATGAGATTAGTTTGACAGGACCGTCCTTCTGTAAACCCATGCTGTCTTGAATCCTGTGCTCCTATGGATTCCAGGTGTTGTACTATCCTTTCCTTAAGGAGTGCCTCCATAATCTTGCCCACTACTGAGGTAAGACTGACTGGTCTGTAGTTCCCCGCCTCCTCCCTGCTACCACTCTTGTGGAGCGGGATCACATGAGCCCTTCTCCAGTCTTCTGGGATCTCTCCTCTGCTCAGAGACTTACTAAACAGTTCTGATAATGGCTCTGCTAGTTCCTCCCCTTAGCTCCTCTAGTACTCTGGGATGTATGTCATCAGGTCCCAATTCCTTGTCCACCCTGAGCTTATCGAGCTCTTGTAGGACCTTTTCTTTTGTGAAGGGACTAGTGCACACCTCCCTCACCCCTGTGTCCATGGTGCTGAGCTGTGGGCCCTGCCCTACCTTCTCTTCAGTAAATACTGAGCAGAAGTACTGTGTCTTTTTAGGATAGATGCTTTTACATGGTCCTCCTCTTTACACGTCCCCTTTTCTCCTTTGATCTTAGCAATACCCCCTCTGGACTTTCTCCTTTCACTAATGAATCTATAGAAAGGCTTGTCACCTTCTTTTACTGTTTGTGCTAGTGTTTCCTCGGTTTGGGTCTTTGCCTGCCTTACTGTCTTCCCTGCTTCCCTTAGGGAAGTTTGGTATGCCTCCCTATCTTCATTCCACTGCATTCCCTTATATTTCCTGAAGGCCAGCCTTTTGGTTCTGACATTTTCTGCTACTGTTTTTGAAAACCAAAGTGGTTTCCTTCTTCTTTCGCACTTCCTTTTCTCTCTAACACAATGGGATGTTGCTTCAAGTACTGCATCCTTAATGTTTGCCTACTTTGCTTGTACCCCCTCACCTGTATTTCTTTTTGCCAGGGCTAGCTTAACTCTGTTGGCCATCTTATCAAAGTCAGCTCCTCCAAAGTCCAATATTTTTGCCTTGGAATGGGATGATTTAGTTCTAGTGGCCAAATTGAACCATACCATGTGATGGTCACTGGCCCCCAGGTGACCTTCTACCTGGAGATCTGTGATCCTTTCCCTGTTAGTCAGTACTGGATCTAGGATAGTCCTGTCTCTTGTGGGTTGTTGTACCAGTTGTCTGAGGCCCTCCCCCTGCAGGGAATCCACCATGTTGTTTGAAATGTATCTGCAGGAAGTGTTGCCATGACAGTGTCCCATTTGGGAGTGTAAGTCCTGTTTAGCTTTTTGATATTTTTCTTCTCTGAGTTCCAACAAGATGAGTAACTGTTTGTTCTTTTCTGCCAGTTGGTCCTGCAAATGGCATTCTGCTTGTAAAAGTCAATAGCAACCAGTGAACTAGACTTGTCTGTCTGTGAGATAGTCATAGAAATACTCTGTATCACAGTAACATCAGCAATAGATGAAACAACAAACACAGGTTCTATTTTACTAACATCCATATCCAGTTCTGAGATGGTCTCACAGCATATTTCAGGCACATTAGCCTCAGTGTCCATAGCCATTACTACACCAAAGCATCCCCCTCCTTCTCCTCCTTGTGCTGTCTGTGCAGCTCCGATATTGGTTTTCCACAATCCTAATGACTTTCCCACTGCCTTTGATGTCGTCGCTGGCTCAGCTGTTTGTGACATTTCTCCATCTGTCACAGGTTCAGCTGATAAGCCGGCAGCTGCTGAAACAAGTCACATTTTCTCCAACCTCTTGTACACACAAATACCAAATATCTTCCTTCACCAGCAAGTCAAAAATCTTTTTCTTTCTGTATTCCATGGTCAGCTGCAGTTTCTCTTCTGCGCTACTCATTTCTGCAACATGTTGCTGACTTGATGCAGAAGCAGTTACCTCATAGCCAACTATACTTTCCTCTTTTTCCACAGAAAGTTCCATAATTTCGTCCAATTTTTCAGTATCCAAAAATTACAATATTTGAAACCGAGGTCTCTGTAGAAGTAGGGACAGAGGCAGAGGCTAAACCTTCTTCCTCCATGCTTGCTTCTCCTCCTTCTCCTCCTCCTCCTCCTCCGTCTGCCATATTGGCAGCAGCCAGGATGCAGCAGCTCCCCTTACCCTCTGCAAACAGTAGGGAAATTTTCATGAAAAATAATATACAACATACATACTCCACAAGTAATATAACAACATATATAAAGTGAAAGGGAAAAAAAAATGATGTTAAAGGGACACTGTCAGCCTGTTTTTCATCATAATATTTCAAACCCCACATTTTATGATTGCTTACCCTCTCTAAAATTCACTGATGTCGCTGTTTGTTTTGTCTGTCTCCTTGCTTAGTAGAACTGAAATGCATGGCAATGTATATTTATAAACAACCTTGTTTTTGTTTACAATCTTTTTTCTGTTCTTACAGCATACTTTCTGAGCATAAGAAACACACCCAAACAGTGCAATCACTCATAAAGCAGTAGCCTCCTGAACTCCCACTGCATTATGAGGGGCTAGACGGTTTTGTGGGTGTTCCCAAGGCTAGGAAAGATGCATTTGGAGTTGATCAAGGAATGTAAACCTGTTTTGGTGTGATAACACCTATATATTGGACAGTCTGTTTTTTACTTTTTTAAAGAAAATAAGAGTCAGACTCAAACTACCAGCTACAAGAACAATCTTTACAGAGTTCTGGTAATCATAAAATATGTTTTTTCAACTAGGGACACTTTGAGACCTAAGGTGGTTGACAGTGTCCCTTTAAGGCTGGCTAAAGGAAACCACTGACTCTACAAAAGAAAGAAGAAAGAGAAAAATGGAAAACAAAAGAAGAAATTTTAAGTGAGACACCAGGGCGTATTCATCCACCAATCGGCAAGTACAGGGGTCGATATTCCCTGTTTCTCCCTGTTATATACAAATAGCAATTCCTTATTTACTTATTGTATTCTGTAAGATCCATTACAGTAACACATTTCTGCTGTAAAATAAACTGGCATCTAACCTGCCATATCACCCATCTCAGAACAGCTAATAAAAGCCTTAATGTTCCGTAGTGGGATCCTTGCCAGGCTCCTGGAAAATTTCCGTAAATTAAAACATCAGAAGACATCCCCTAAAGCTGTGGGACTGCCCATTGCCTAGCAAGTGCACACCAAAAATCTGTAGTGTAAGGACATTCACAAAATAAGTGTTCCATGGATTCATATTCCTGGATGCAATGCTCTCTTAGACAGTATTGTTCCTGAATGGCTTTATGATGATTGTCATTTCTAATATTCAGCCTGTTGTGGCAGCATAACCATAAAGTGTCCCACATCTTCTGAGGTATTTTAGGTTTTGTAAGTTGATCAAGGAGCCCTGTCACCCATTTGCCAGGTAAGCAATTAAAACATGGAGTAGTTAAACACTAGGTGGTCAATAGAAATGTGTACATTTCCTTTCTACTTTTATGTAACACTTCTTGTGAATGAAGGTTCCACTGTTTCAACTTTTTAAAATGATCTATAAGATATACAGCAACATCCTCAGGAACATTTTGAAAAATCCTTAGTACCCCTGTGTTTCATTTCTGAAAGAAATACTCTCCTCTTGTCCGAAAGACTGGAACTCAAGGTCATTCATATCCCAACAGGATAGGTAGAACATTTGCATATAACATAGAGAATAATGTATGGGGTGGTGTGTGTAAGGAGAAGTTTACACACACCCGAGGGGTAAGATGCTACATAAACACCAAGAGCTAAGCTCGAGTGGTTTGTGCAAGCATCTTACCCCAAGGGTATGTGTAAACTTCGAGTTTGCACACAACACCCCATATTTTATTTTTTTATAATTAATGGTGATTTGCACTGTTTGTGCAGCTTTGCACGATTGCGCGGCATTGTGCAGCTTTGTGCAGTTTGCCGTTATACACACACATGTGTAATGGGAAATTATGACACGGTTTCCCTATGGGAAAAAGGGGAAGCCATTAATTATAACAGGGTAAAGAAAAAAATAACTGGATTTTTCATATTAAGACCTCCATCTATAACACACCCATAAGTAATCGAACGTTTAACCAGATTTAATCTGCTTTCCCATAGTAATTTAAAAAACAGATTAAATAGTCTAGTTGTCAATTTAAGAGCTAAACGGAAAGCAAAACTTACATAAAGAAAGATAGGAATAATAAATGTCTTTAACAAATAAACTCTTTTTTCAAACCATAGGCCAAATTTTCCATTTTTCAATTTTGCTTTCGGCTATGGAAAGTTCATCCAACCAGTTACGGGATGCAGGATCCTGGTCCCCAAATTCAATGTCCAGTATCATTGTAGGGTCTGTCCATACCTGGATCTCTGCAATAGAGGCATGCTATATACTTATGTCACTGTTAAGAACCTCACCCACACTTTTCGCACATTTAAGGCAGAACCTGATATAGAACAGAAAGTCTGAAACACAGACTGAGCCCTTTCTCCAGACTGCACATCAGCTATCATCAAGCAGACATCATCAGCATAAACTGAGACACAAGGAAACATCAGGTTTCCAAGACCTCTGATAAGTACAGTTTGAGTGTCTTATTCCAGTTTTTGCAGTAGGGGGTCTATACAAAATACATAAAATAGGGCTATGTGGACATCCTTGATGCACTCCTCTGCAAACCTGTGTGGACGCCCCAGGTATTCCATTCACTACTAGTTGTAAAGTAGCTGTTCTATATAATTGTTTCAACCAGTTAATTAAAACAGGTGGAATCTCATATTAACATAAAACCAAAAATAAAAAGTGGTGAGAAAATGAATCAAATGCTTTTGCCTGATCCAAACTGATGACAAAGCCATTCAATGAGGAACATTCATAGAGTACCCTTAACAAAAGTAAATTATCCTGAATTTTTCTTTGTGGCATAGCACATGTCCGGGTAGGACAGATTAAAATATGAGCTGACTTGGCCTATCTTTGTCCCAATATTTTACCCAATATTTTCCAGTCAGTGTTTATCAAACTATTATGTCTTCAATTCATGAGTCTCATTTTAACTCCCTTTTTATATAAATAAATCAGGAGAATTTCAGACACTTCTGATGGTAAAGCAACATCTCCCCCTGTAAGATCAGGTTAAAGATAAGTACCAGTTAGCTGGCCCGCTAGCACTGTGGTAGTGCTACCACTTGCGGCGCCAACGACCTGAAGTCAGAAGTGACCTCGGGAGTCAGAAGGTTGGCTGGGGGGGAGGAGGACTGAGCATCCTAAAGACTGCTTTCCTTCTCCAGGGGAGGGAAGGCACCAGTAGCCAGTGCAGGTCTGGCCCCTAGTGGAGGCTGGAGGTTAGCACATTGGTATTATACATTGGGAAGGTGGGGCAGATGCCTGGCATGCTGCACACAGAGTGTGCATAGCACCACCATTGGCATCATTGCATGTCCTTGCCTCTGTAACAGGTGAAAAACAAGGAAAAAGCCCCAGCACAATGATGGCTTGTTTCCCACAGACCTGTTCTGGTGAAATGTGGCGCTCCTCTGGTTTTGGACCTGGCCCAAGTGGAAAGTGGCATAGCCTGCCATCCTCTGCAGGGGCAGAGGGAGTACAATGTGGTGGACAGGAGTTGAAAGTAAGCCCACAAAGTAACCGGGCAGCGAAGCTAAGGAAGACCCACTGAAGGAGGGAGGCACTCTACACAACTGGAGAGGAAAAACTGTGAAATAAAAAAAAAGGCAAGTACCAGTTGATCCACCAAAAATTCTAAGGTCTTTTAATACAGATCCCCAGGTAAGCCATCTGGACCCAGGGCAAATCCTCCTTTCAAGGATGCTATGACAGCACACATTTCATTTTTTGATATGGGGGCCGTTAATAATTCTGCAGTTTTGTGAGGGAGATCTGGAATAATCAAATCATGAAAAAGTACATCCAGTGAAGATTGTGGAGGTGGGGAGGAACCAAACAAAGACGTAGTATAATCATGCACTGTATTTAACATAGTATGATTATCAGATGTTGGCAACCCATCGGTGGATGCTAGTTGTGCCATGTATTTACTTTCAATATGCCTATTACAACCATCATAAGGACTAATATATTGTGCCTTGCCCTGAGTGGCAAATTTCTGTTCTGCAAACAAAGTGGCTGCTCTATCATATTGAAGAGCTGACATTTCTTTATGTTAGCAGTTTGTGCCACATAATTATTGCTGGTTTAAAAAGACAGAGAAAGTAACGATTAGAGTTGTTTTCTTAATTTGAAGGAATGTAAATATTTCTGATTGCTGGATTTCTTAGCATGTGTTTTGAAAAAGGATTTAAAATCTTGTTTGGTATCTGTCCACCATTCTATTGGGTTGTCATAAAGGTCAAAAACAGACTTCCTGGCTCCTAACAATTTTTGAAGCAGTACCTACATTACATAGTTGGATCTTCTAGCAGTGAGACCTTCAATTTCCATGCATTATGTGTCATGGGTTTGTTTGTGGCAGCTCCTATTTTAATGGAAATGACAGTGGTCAGTGGTTTCAGTAGGCAATAGTGTGTAAGTAAAACATGGCAAATACTTGGCTATAAATAAGTAGTCTATTTTAGATGATAACGATTATTTTCTAAAAGTATGGTTAGGAGAGTGTGACCTGTCAGTGGTACTGTCCTTAAGTCTAGCAGTTTTGTTATAAAGAATTCTGAAAATTAGAATCACTACATAACTTTTCAATTGTCCCTGTCTTATCAGATAAAGAAAGAATGCAATTAAAGTCTCCCCCCAAGATTATCACACTGGTAGTATAAAGATACTTCTGAATTAATTTGGCCTCGGATCCAGCTCAAAGATTTCAGTGCTCTGAGTGGCACTCAAGAATACAAGGCGGCACCAGTGGCCGTCTCCTCGGCCACCGCCCACCAGGACCTGTATCTTCTGACTGCCTCCTGGTTCCTGGCCTTGGACCCAGCTCAAAGGAACAGCCGCTCTTTCTACTTGGAGCTGACCCACTTTGGCGGCTTTCTTATTGGTGTGGAGCTTTGCTAGCGGCACCTGATTGGCCCACCGGGTAGCACAACGCACCCGATTGGTGCGCCTCCTAGCCTGTTCTTTCTCTACTATTTTTTGCTCTAGCTATCTCTCCTACTTTTTCTGTACTTAGTGCAAAATGCTTGTTATTTATAAACAGTAATTTGTGTTACCCTGCATTTTAGTACCTGCCTATTTTTACTGCATTTCTTTAAGAAAACTGTTTTAGTTAAACCTGCCTAAATTGCCTAAGTGTTATAGCTTTGCTAGTTGTAAATAGTGATTGCCATTGCACTCTCCTTCTCTGCCTGCCCTACTCCTGTCTGTTTTTCAGATTTCTCCACCTAACCCCACCACACCATGCCTACTTCTCTACTCAGCCCCCAGTAATTTCAGCTCTTTCTCTGCTCTGTTCATGACTCCTAAAGTATCACCTGAATTTGACTTCAACCCCAGCCCCCCACTGCTCTAGTTTTCACTCCCTGTCTGCCGTCCTCTCTTCTCCTTTGTCCCTCTGAGATCCCACCCCTGCCAATCTTAATATCTAAGTCATTTGTCTACTTTTAATCACCCCACCCCCCACTGACAGTCTGCTGCCAGCTTCCCACCCCTTTCTTTTCACTCAGCTTTCCAGAATCTATACTTATTCTAGCCTCTTCGTGCTCTCTCAGATTTCAGTGCCCCGAGCAGCACTCAAGAATACAAGGTAGCGCCAGTGGCCATCTCCTCAGTTGCCGCCCGCCAGGACCTGCATCTCCAGACCACCCTCCTGGTTCCTGGCCTCGGACCCAGCTCAAAGGTACAGCCACTGTTTCTACTTGGAGCCAACCCACTTTGGAGGCTTTCTGATTGGTGCGGCACTTTGCTAGCAGCACCTGATTTTATTTGTTAAAGCACACACACAATTGGTGTGCCTGCTAGCCTGTTCTTTCTCTGCTATTTTTTTGCTCTGGCTGTCTCTTCTACTTTTATTTTTCCCACCCCCACCCCTGCATAGGCCTCCTTTTAAATACACTATTGCCCTTCATTCCTAAGTGAGCTCAAACCTGATTGACTCTCACTGACCCTGTTCACCTACCTGGCCTCGAGGTTTGATCAAAGAGGAAATCTGCTTGCACCTTTGAATCTTCCCTTTGCTTTATTCCTCTCTGCTTTGTAGTGAAACCGGGGAATTTCAAGACAGTTCCTCATCCTGTTTCTGGATCCTAATCTACTCAGTCACTGCTCGCAGATGAAGCCAAAAGCTCACTGCCAAGTGGTACAAGCTCTACAAAGCAGTGTGCAAAAGATGGAGATTAGTGCCCATGAGGTGGCTAGGCAGAAAAGGGTCAACATTCAACAGAAGGGCAGACAGCAAGCAGAACCAGGGATAAAGGACAACCAGGGAAGGGGCTGGAGTAGAACAGCTAAGCAGTCTAGGGAGGTCAAATCATGGAAAGCCATGTGCACCAATGCCAGGAGCCTTAGCAACAAGATGGAGGATCTGGAGGCTGTCATGGTGCAGTCAGACCTGGACATTGTGGCCATCACAGAAACCTGGTGTAATGATAACCATGACTGGGAGATGGCCATACCTGGCTACAACATATTCAGAAGAGACAGGGCAGGCAGGAAGGGAAGAGGAGTGGCACTGTATGTGAAAAATGACATAAGGGCCACAGAGATCCAGGAGGATCAAAATGGGGGAGAAATACTGTGGGTTAAGCTGGAAAGGAAAATGAGGCCAGCCATCCGCACAGGTGTGGTCTATAGACCACCAGCCCAGGAGGAAGAAACAGATAGGGAGCTGATGCTAACCATCCAAAGGATGGCAGACAAGGGTGAAGTAGTGCTGGTTGGAGACCTCAACATTCCAGACGTGGACTGGAGCATCCCAACGGCAGCATCAACTAGGAGCAGATTTATCCTGGATTCCCTTCAGGGTTCCTTCCTCAAGCAACTGGTTATGGAACCAACTCGGCAGAAAGCAATACTGGACCTTGTGTTCACAAACAGGGACAGAGTGATGGGGGTAACAGTGGGGGAGCACCTGGGGAACAGTGATCACCAGTCATTGTGGTTTGAAATCACAGAAGGAGCAGAACCAAACCACACAAAAACACGTAGCCTGGATTTTAGGGGGACAGACTTTGGGAAAATGGGGAGATGCTTGAAAGAGGCATTAAGGGGAATGGGGCAGGAATCAGGGGCTGAGGAACAGTGGTCAGTATTTAAAATGGGGATTAGAAGAACAGCAGAATTATGCATTAAGCAGGTTAGCAAGGGGAAACGGAAGAGGAGGGCATTATGGTTTTCCAAGGAGGTAGCGGAGAAAGTGAAAGCCAAAAAGATTGCATTCAGGCAATACAAAAAGACACAGGCAGTAGGGGATGGGGAAAAGTACCAGGAGAAGCAAAGGGAGGCAGGGAGGTCAGTAAGGGAAGCCAAAGCTCAGACAGAAGAGCACATTGCAAAATCAGTGTGTAGAGGGGACAAAACCTTTTACAGGTACATAAGTGAAAAAAGAAAGGCAAAGGGAGGGATAGTGAGACTGAAGGGGGAGGATGGGGGCCGCGTGGAGGATGACAATAGTAAAGCTGACATATTGAACAGGTATTTCTGTTCAGTCCCTACTGAGGAAGAGGAGGGTAATGGGTCTGAAGGGAGTACAAGGGGTGGGAATGGTGCAGAAATGGACACAAGTCCCTTTACACGAGAAAGGGTCCTGAAGGAACTGGAAGTAATAAGAGTTGATAAAGCAATGGGGCCAGATGGGGTGCACCCCAGGGTCCTTAAAGAACTAAGACAGGTGGTGGCTGAACCTCTGGCTTTCCTGTTTAGCCGATCACTGGAAACAGGGAGGTACCCAAAGACTGGAGGACAGCAGATGTAGTCCCCTCATACAAAAGTGGGAACAAAGAGGAAGCGGGGAACTATAGACTGTCAGCCTCACCTCAGTAGTGGGGAAGATTATGGAAGCACTACTGAAGGAGAGATTGGTGGAACATCTGGTTGTCAATCGACTACAGGACCCAAGACAGCATGGTTTCACTAGGGGGAGGTCATCTCAGACCAACCTCGTTGAATTTTTTGACTGGGTTACTAGGGAGGTGGATCAGGGGAGGGCAGTGGACATGGCCTATCTGGACTTTAGCAAGGCCTTTGACACTGTGCCACATAGAAGACTATTACACAAACTGGGGAATATGGGTGCGGGCAGGACAGTAGTGCAGTGGGTAGGTAACTGGCTGGGCGGCAGGACACAGAGTGTGGTGGTAAATGGCTGTCACTCCACAGAGGGAAGAGTGACCAGTGGGGTACCACGGGGATCAGTGCTGGGACTGGTTCTAGTCAACATCTTCATCAGTGACATTGCGCAGGACCTAGAATGCAGAATTTCCCTGTTAGCTGATGATACAAAGCTCTGTAACAGAGTAAACACACCAAAGGGTGTAGACAGAATGAGAAGGGACCTGCAGAAACTTGCTGAATGGTCAGAGGTTTGGCAGTTGAAATTCAATGCAAAGAAGTGCAAGATAATGCATGTGGGGCACAAAAACCCTGGCACAATATATCAGTTGGGGGGTGAGGATATAGCATGCACCAAGCAGGAAAGGGATCTTGGGGTTATCATCTCTGATGACCTCAAGGTAGAGAAACAGTGTGACAAGGCAGCAGGTAAAGCAAAGAGGATGCTGGGATGCATAGGCAGGGGCATCACCAGCAGGAAAAGGGAGGTCATTATTCCACTATACAAGACACTAGTGAGGCCCCACCTGGAGTACGGTGTACAGTTCTGGAGACCTTACTTATGTAAGGACATAGACAGGGTAGAGAACGTTCAGAGGAAGGCAACAAAGATGGTACATGGATTGCATCACAAGTCCTGTGAGGACAGGTTGAAGGAATTGAATATGTAATCCCTAGACGAGAGGAGGGAGGGTGGGGATATGATAGAGACATACAAGTATCTTACAGGGAGGAATAGGGTGCAGGAAGACACGATTTTTAAGCAAAAAAGATGTTCAGGACTAGAGGACATGGGATGAAGTTGCAGGGAGGACGATTCAGAGGAAACGTGAGGAAGAATTTCATCACAGAACGGGTGGTGGACAAGTGGAACACCCTGCCAGAGGAAGTGGTGGGGGCTGAAACAATCATGGGACTTAAGAATGCATGGGATAGACATAAAGGAATTCTGTAGGTCAGGATTAAGGGGCAACAGACTTCTAGGAAAACATAAAGTAAGCTTACAAGATCAAATGGGCAGACTGGGTGGGCCGTAGGCCCTCATCTGTCGACACTGTCTATGTATCTATGTATGTATCGATGCCACACTGCTGAGTCAATCTCTAGTTTGCTCTCCTTGACCTCATGCTCTCCCCACCGCTTGGCTAGCTTATTGTATTGCTGTACATTGCAGTAGTAATCCACCCAGATTGTCCTGGCACTGCCTTGCATTGACTATTTAAAGCTATTTACATTATTATAATTTGGGCACAAATATTTTAACTGGCAGCCAACCTCTAGGGTCTAAGGGTTGCTCTAGCCATCTGTCTCCCTCTTATTCTTAACCCCCAGAAGTCACTAGGTCACATTTTTGGATTTTCTCATCTACAAATCAGCCTGAAAATGAACAATCACATGATGCTGTTTCTACTTATGTCCACACTGCCACTGCTACACCTATCAATTATAGCAGTACCCCGAGCTGCGGCAGCTCTCCCAAATTTTCTATTACACGACTACTGTTTTTCAAATCTTCTACTGGTGCCTACACTCCATTGTGACTCCACTCCATTACTACTAAACAGGGCTTGAATCCATGTGGTCTCTTATGCCCACAATAACTGTCCCTTGCGTATTCATGCCCTATGCTCTTTCTTGCATCACAAATTCTGATATCTCCTTATACTGGCTATACTGCTCTCTGGTGATATTAAGCTATTGAGCGTAACTTTGCGGAACTTGAAACTTGGACCACCCTTTACAAGCCTGATATCCTCTATCTAACAGAAACTTGGCTAAAACCTTCCACCCCTGACTCACTGTGCTCCCTTCTATCTTATAATCTTTTGCAGAATGATAGATCCACACCTAAAAGAGAGGGTGGTACAGCCATTTACTTCAAAGAACATCTCCATGACTCCCTCATTTCAAAGTCTATTACTGGGAGAGCCATGCGGCAAAATACATGAGATAGTCCGAAGAACTCGACAATCCAGCACCTGACCAATATGTACTGAGCTGGATAGAGTTAAAAAAATAGCTTATTTTCTCTGTTGACATTTTCCCTCTCGCTCTTTATCATGTCCCATTCAAATCGCTTCCCCAGGCACTGGCCGTTACTCCGGTTGGTACCTCAGTTAAAGTTCATACCCAACTATGTGCATCCCTTGCCTATGAACATACGCAAGACCCAATCCAACCATTGATGGGCAACCCAAATTTCCAGATAGGTGGGAAACTAGTGAAAGCCTCCTGGCTTCCCCAATTGGCATATGCCAATGTGTGGGATTTATGGCACGCGGGCCAGGTTAGAACAACATTGGATATCACTATTAATTACAATTTGGGTCCCCATTTGAGTTTTAAAGTATTTCAATTCAGACACATGCTGATCACCTCTCAGATAACACAACCTACAGAAGGAAATAGTAGCCTCCTGCAATCACTTAAGGTACTAGTCACACAACAACATGCAGCCTCTGGCATTTATAAGATACTCATAGAGAAAGTTTTTCCACATCAGGATGGATCCTCTTGATACTGGAACTCCCAGTTCCCGAGGGTAATTTTTGAATGGGAAAAGATCTGGAAAGACACTCACCGTTTCATTTCACAGGACAGACTATGTCTGATGCAATTTCAGATCCTCAGTAATACGTATTGCACCCCAGTGAACCTGAATAAGATAAATAATTCTCTTTCCCTGACCAGCAGATGTTGTACGCAAGCTGTAGGATCTCTGTACCACATTTTCTGGGAATGCCCCAAAGTGGCTCCTTTATGGGCCCTTATAAAGCAGACAGCAGACCCGCTACTAGGCATCAAAGAATAAATTGAACTGGGGATATACCTGGTGGTGGACTACTCACAGGTCAAGGTTATGGAAAGGAAATACTACATAGCAATGATAGCTATGTCAGTTAAAAAGTTAGTGCTTAGAGATTGGTTAGACACAGATATTCTGTCATTTACTGAGTGACTGCAAGAACTTCTGTTTAATCTCTCAACAGAGAAGGTGATAGCTAGCATAAATAATAAAATGCATAGATTTGAGAAGTGTTGAAGTAGATTACACATGCTGTATTCCCTCTAATAGAAGTATTGAATGCTTCAGAATACACTCCGTATAATTGAACATACTGCTGTAGGTCTGATACCATGGGTGGGGAGGGGGAAGAGGGTTTGATTTGGGTTGTTTGCATTGTACTGATTGGCCTCAATTACTGTACATATGTTTTGTTGTAAAACGGCCTTTTCAGGCCGAATGTAGAAAATAAAATATTTTGAATTTCAAAAAAAAAAAAGAACATCTCCATGTCACTGCCATCAGCTCTTCTCCCTTAAACCACTGTGAAGCTCTTCATGTCCTTCTCATGCTCGGCACCAAGAAATTACACATTGTCTGTGCTTACAACCCCTGCAAGTAGTCTAAAAGGGCTGGATGAGCTGCTGGATCAAACTGCACTTATCTTGGGAAGAATTAAGTTCTTTTACTAGGTAACTTTAATATAAACTGACTGGGAAGTACACAATCCACATCTCTGTCCAGGATACAAAGCTTCAACTTGCACCTGCTTATCTCTGAACCCACTAGAACTGCCCCACATTATAACACTAGCACTCTGCTGGACTGGATAATGACAAGCCACCCAGAGCACATAGTTGCCTCAGGTGTCCTAGCTGACACTATCACTGCCCACTCCCCCACTTTCTGTATCTGGGGTAAAGACAGGCCTGTGCCAATGAAGCCCTGTTTCATTACCTTCCATAACTATGCCAACTTTTGCTTGCAGATTTTTCATGCTAGACATCATTAGTATGGACTGGTCCTCTTTCTTTAGCTCTAGTGATGCTCAGTCTGCTCTACATCTCTTCCTGACCAAATTCCTAGCACTTCAGGATAGACACTGTCATCTTGTAACGCACCCAGTAAAAAATAGGCAAACTCGCTGGCTAAAATCTGACCTACTCTCTAGAATATGTCTGTGAGACAAAAGCTGATTACATTTCAAGAACTCTGGTCTACCTGAAGACAACCTACAGGGCACTGTGAAATTCCTGCAAAAAGGAAAGCAAACAGGCCAAAAGCTCTTACTGCAAAGACCTGTTAATAAACTCTTATGGTGATTCTAAAAAATTCTGGTCCCACATTAAGTTCTTACTGGGATTAAACCAGTCCTCCACACCAAATGACCTGTCGCTAAAAGATGTCCACTGTAATAATCCCTGGACCATTGCCAACTTTCCAATGTGCAGTTTTCTGGCCTAACTAATTACACCTCGACTTTCCCTATCCAACTGAATCCAGTCACTCAGACTAATATGACTGGGCCCAAATTCTACTTTAAGTCTGTCTCTAGAAGTGAGGTTCTTAGATTGCTTAACAGTATCTCTGAGTATGCGGCTGGTGACTCTGACAATCTTGAACCCAAGCTCCTAAAACTAGCTGCCTCTCACATAGCTGCTCCCCTAGTTAAGATTTTTTCTCTCTCTCTCTCTCTCTCTCTCTCTCTGTCAGAGTTTTGTCCCAGATATCTGGAAGATTGCTAGGATTACCCCATGTTTAAAAAAGGCAACCCTAAAGATCCCTCAAATTACAGACCTAATGCTATACTGTCAGTTCTCAGTAAAATTCTTGAAAAGCTTGTAACCACTCAAACAATTGACTTTCTTTAGAAATATGACCTTCTAACTTCTGCTCAGCATGGTTTCCATAAGGGTCTCAGCACCATTACAGCCCTACTCAAATTTACATCTGACACCCTAGTGTCTATGAACTCTGGCAGCCTCACTGGGGCCATTTTCATTGACATGACTAAGGCGTTTGATCTAGTTGACCACACTATCCTCATTGCCACCCTCCAATCACTAGGCTTTTCGCCTGACATTATCAATTGGTTTGGTAGCTACCAAACGGATAGGACACAATTTGTAAAATATAAGTCCACCCTCTCGGACAAGGTTACTATGAACATTGGTGTACCACAAGGGTCCATTTTAGGACCTTTGCTCTTCTCTATTTTCATCTACAACATCACTTCTAACCTCCTGAGGACTGCCTCCCTGTTATACATGGATGACATTGTACTGTACACTACTGCCAGAAGTAGTGATGCATGGATATCCGATCCAGTAATGTGATCCGGTCAGATTTTCCACTTTTCATGGTATCTGCCCCGATTGGGTACTGTCTATATAAGGAGCCGGTTCAGGTAAGTGATCTGAAGCGGCAAGGGGCTAGGTGTATTAAGTGGCTCTGTATTGCTTTCCGCTTTTAAAATGACTCAAAAAAGCCTAGTCTAGCAATATTTCTATCTTGCTGCTGATATAGATTCTAAAGCAAAATGTATTCTGTGTACTGCACCTACTTTAATAAGTGGGGGTTCATCTGTTAAAAGTTACGGGACATCAAGTCTTTAAAATCACTTGAAAAATAAGCATAAAGCAGAGCATACAGAGCTGTTAGTGGAGAAAGTAAAGCTTGAGCAGCTTTCAAAAGATGAGTTCCATGAGCCACCAGCAAAACGAATTAAGAAAGTGCAGCCCACACTTGAATTTTGTTTAGCCCGAGCCCTTCCTTTTCCCACTGAGCATGCAAGGACTAAAAATATCACCAAAAGCATAGCAGAGATGATGGCTTTGGATGAACAGCCCTATGCCATTGTTGATAATGATGGGTTTAAAAGGCTACTTTCAGCGCTAGAGCCAAGGTATGTGACACCTTCGAGAAGGTATTTCTCTGATAGTGTTATCCCTGTCATGTATGAAAAGCTTTGGCTGAAGCTAATCAGTGAACTACAGTCTGTTCAAGCAATTAGTTTCACCACTGATATGTGGACCATTCCATTGAATCATACCTCTTAATCACTCTGCATTGGATAAATGCAAATTATAAGCGCAGAGGTGCTATGTTGGCACTTCAGCATTTAACAGAAAGACATACAGGTGAAAATATATGCAGAGAGTTTGTGCAAGTTCTTGATAATTGGGGTCCGCAAGCCAGTCAAAGGCACTTAGTCATTAGGGATAACGGCCCTAACATAACAAAGGCAATGAAGTTAAGTGGTGTTCCAAGCGAGGGGTGCTTAGCACATACTCTGCAGCTGATTGTCCATGATGCCATTATGAGAACAAAGTCCTGTGAAGACTTGCTGTCTGTTGGGAGAGCGACAGTGGAGCATGTTAAGCATTGCAGCATTGCAACAGAAAAGCTAACAGCTTTACAGAAAAGCCTTCAAGTGCCTGTACACAGACTAATTCAAGATGTTCCAACCAAGTGGAATAGCAGTTATTACATGTTAGGAAGTCTGCTAGAGCAGAGGCGAGTCCTCATCGTATAAGCCTCTGAAACTGAGAACCGAACCCTGAGCTCTACACAATGGGCACTAGCTGAAAGTATATGCTGCATATCAAGGCCCTTCGAGCATGAGACTAGAAGGTTAAGCCTGCAGTCAGCTTGCATGTCAGACATAATCCCCACTTCCACTGTTCTTTATCATGCACTTGAGAACATTGATACCTGGCTTACTATCCACGCGTAAAGCTCTGTTGGCGGCTATGGACACTCGACTTAAACATTATGAAGCATCTAAGGAATTGGTAGCTGCTTCATTTCTTGACCCCCACTACAAATTGCATTTTTTTAGAACTGACAGAGGCTAATCATTTGCCCTTGCTGTTGTCAAAGAACTACTTGATGAACTTGATAATTTCAAGCCCAGAATAACGAAGGATATACTGCCAGAAACCACACAGGAGCCTGAGTGTGAGGTGGAGAACCCGTGGGACACGTTCACACAGTGCAATCCTGTGCCACAGGAAAGTAAGTGCTTTAATTAGCCCTTTTGCTGTTGTAAGCTTTGTCTAGTTCCCAAATCTTAATATGTTACTGAGCTATACCTTCTCCCTCACAGATGTTGAAAATGCAGAGGTCACTTCAAGAAATACTGAGATTGAAATATACCTTTCAGAGCATTTGCTCCCCCAAAAAATAATACCTGATGCCATACATTACTGAGAAATTAACCATCTCCACTTTCCGATGCTTTCCAGACTTGCAAAATGCTACCTGTCAGCTCTTCCTAGTAGCGTTCCCAGTGAACGAACATTTAGTGCTGTGGGGGACATTATTGCAGAACGTCGCTCTCGTTTATCAACAGAGAATGCAAACATGTTGCTTTTCTTGAAACAAAATCTGTTACAAAAGTTCTAAACTATTGTCAGTATTGAAATTGTGAAATTTAGTAACACATGCTGTTGCCATTTGGAATTTGTTAGTTGAACCCCCACCCCCCTCCATTATCTAAGTCCATTTGTGCATTTTAAAGTTTATAATAATAAAGTGCAATGCTGCAACAATGTGCAATATCAAATACTAAAAGTGCTAAATGCAAGTTTTTTAAATAAATATATATAACATGTAAGATATATGTGCAATGAATTCATTGTATTTATTGTATTTATTTGAACCAGTTGGTTCAAAATCAAAAAATATTCGGACCCGTAATCTGGGGTAAAAGTGGTATCCATGCAGCACTAGCCAGAAGCACTGAGGACATTAATCTTTGGTTCTCCTATGACTTTCAGCTTATGCAACAGCAGCTGGCTAGTCACAAACTTGTCTTAAATGAATCTAAGACCCAAGCTATGTTATTTGGCTCCAACCTCAACGTCAAACACTCCCAACACAACTTTAAAGTCTCCACCCTTGTGGCACATCCATTGGGGTAGTAAACTCTTTCAAATATCTGAGTGTCACACTTGACCGATCACTAAACTATGATCTCCATATTCAACTGACCTGCAAGCAGGTAAACACTAAACTTGGTATCGCCTACCGAACTTGCTATGCGCTTCCCCCCTCTGCTAGACTAGCCATAGCCCATGGGATACTACTACCCTCACTTACCTGTGGGGTTGCTACTTATGCCTCCACCTGTAAATCAAGTCTACATAAGTGGGATGTCACCTACAATAACATCTACCACTATGCATCCTCCTCTCCTTGGCTGAAACACCACTGTCTCCTCTACTCAGATCTGGAATGGTTTCCTCCTCAAGCGTCTAGGTCTTGTGTCAGTGTCAGTGGCTCAGTGGGTAGCACACTCGCCTCTGAGGCCGGGAGATCAGAGGGCTGTGGGTTCAGTTCCCACATCTGGCACATGGGTTAATATCCCAGTACTGACACTGTAGTGCAGCATGAGAGGGGTGCTGCACAGCTGAGGTGCCGTCTTTCGGATGAGACATTAAACCAAGGTCCCATCTGCCTGGATTGGTGGTAGTTCAGGTGGATGTTAAAGATCCCATGGCACTTCTTGACAAGAGTAAGGGAATTTCCCTGGTGTTTCTGGCCAAATTTCCCTCATTCACTAAAAATACCACCAACAGCTTAATCTGGTTCAAGGTCACTTGGCATTCATCTGTATCCCCCTTCCCCGGGTCGTGCCTGAAAATAGGCAGGATTTGTCTAGTGCACTTACCCGGTCAACAAAAACTAAATAAATAAATAAAATAAATAGGTCTTATGTACTCGGCTCTATCATTGACAACATTAATAGATCCCAAATACCCAAACCTTTGGCGGGTCTCTTTCTAAACCAGACAACCAGCTATGGCCTTCACTCTGTGGACAATGCCCCCATTTACATCCCAAGACATAATACCTCTAAAGGTGCTAGTGCTTTTGCCTGTCATGCACCCAATTTCTGGAACTCCCTCCCACTAACTTTATGTCAAGCCGCATCCCACATCTCTTTTAGGAGAGAACTACGGCACCATCTCATCTCCTCCTGCAAATGCTCATGTTTCAAACCACCCTAGCCCCTATACTTCCTAACTCCACCCCTCCCACTCAAATCTTTTTGGCCTTTCTTCAACTCTCAGCACTTTCTTGCAACTTCTAGTATTATCTACCTTACCAAATGTATCCTACCTCTTACCTTGTCTGAATTTCTACTTAATTTCAACCCTCCTACTTGCAGCTATCCTACTCCTATCCTATTCTTTATCTCTCCCTTATCTATTTCTGCCTGATTACTGGTTGCACTACAATCATCATTATATTATTCCTCCCCTAATTGAGCATTATTGTCATAGTATTTGCTTAATGTATTATTTCATGAATATTTCTTTATGCTGTATTGTATCTACCACTTCTATTTTATTTACTGCTTGTTTTGTTTACAATCATCTACTTGTATCAAACCTGTACTGTTATGTTCTTGATGTTTTTTTTTTAAATTACATGTACTTTATTTTGTTTTAGGTATACATGTATGGCATAACAAGGCACACATACAGAAAAAGAAAAGGCAAATAAACATACATGATTAAGGCCCTGAGGTTACATTGGCCTACTAATATCTACTATCACTAATTCTAAGTGTAATCCTAACTATAATCCCCTCCCTTCCCTTATCCCACCCCCTTCTATTAAGTGCTAATAACATCATATACTGACGGGATTATGATTGTATATCTAATATTACCATAAATAGTCTTAACAAAATCCTTTTTTTACCTTATGATTGAGGTTAATGTATAAATCTTACTCCATTTCCTATCAAAGCTAGCAGGGCAATGTCTGAGATTAGCTATCATTTTTTCTATTCTTAAATTATATAAAAACTCCTTCAGCCATTCTGAATATGGGATCATTTGGGTATCCTTCCAATGTCTTAAAACCATTTGCTTGACTGTGTGGGAAATTAAAGCCATAGCATATTGTTTTTTCCAGAACTGGAATCTGGCCTTAGTCCCCAAGGATGCATATTTCGGGTTCAAAATATAACTGCAGCCCAAGAAGGGGGTGAAGTTTGTTCTTAATCATATGCCATAGAGGCCTAATTGAGGGACACTCCCGGAGCATATGGTATATAGTGCCCTTCTCTAGGCCACACCTATTACATTTGGGATCTTGTAGTTTGTCCATGGTAAATAACTTTGCTGGGCTGAGGTACATATTATGTAATATATAGAATTGAATTAGGCGCAGATTATTATTAGAAGTATAGGAGTATATAGCTTTCCAAGTACTGTCCCAACAATGTTGCGTATCTGGGAGTTGAGTTTTCCAATATGATGACTCCCCTTGAATGTCTGGATGGATTCTTGGATATAGTTCTGCTGTTATTTTAGATATTGCATGAGGATTCCATGCCAGACTACGGAACATGTTAAGAAGATCCATTTGGTCAGTATCCCATATAACATAACCCATTGTAGATACTAAGAGGTGTCTAATTTGAAATGCTTTGAATATCTGATTGGGTGGGAGATCTAAGGTCTTGAGGAGTTCAGGTGGAGCCTTAATCTTGCCTTGATCCAGTATGTCTTTTTTTTTTTTAATTCATATTTTATTGGTACATTTTTTTTTACTAATACAGGGGACAGAGAAGTACCATATACAGTGCTTATACACAAAATAATACATGAGCTGTCCCCCCCCCCATACAGCAGCAAGGTACTTATAAAAATAGAAGAATACAATATAGTATCACAAATCAAAAAGCATTGAATATACAGGTTCATTTAGCAGCTCTGACCATAATTAACATGTGAAGGGGATCCCAAGTATTCTTGTACCACTGTAACTTATTGTGGAAGCTCGCTATCGCTTTCTCAGTACGTAAGTTAGCCAAAATTTCATTAACCCATTCCTGATATGTTGGGTTTAGTGTATCCCTCCAATGCCGAAGCACAATTTTCTTAACAGACAGTGCAAGCATGGAAATATGAAACCTTCTGATTCTAACCTTGACAGAGGATAAATCCTCCAACAAACATACGTCTGGGGTGAAGTATTCCTGCAAACCCAGTATGAGGTCTAAGTTATTCTGTATGGCCATCCATAATGGCTTTATCTTCGGGCATGACCAAAAGATGAGAAGCAGGGTACCTTCCTCTTGACATCCTCTGGTACAGGCCCCCAACTTATAAGACCCCATTTCCTTAGCTTCACAGGGTATATATGTGTTATGCAATATATGGTATTGCATATGGAGTCTATCCTGAGAAACATATTTATGGCAGCATCATAAAGCTGACCAGTTAGGAGTATATTGAGGAAAAAAGAAACCCACATCCTAGTGGGGCCTTCAGGTCTCCCATATTTCCACTGATATAGGACACAATATATTTTAGAAATAGCACCTGGTGACCCCAATAAAGGGGGGAGATCCGATACAAACAGAAAAGCAGGTGGACGAGGAGGGATATTACCAAATATTGTGGAGAGTAGATGTTTCAAGTGGGCCACCCTGAAGTAAAAAGTTAACTGGATATCAAACTTGCGAATTATATTAGAAACTGACAGCCATTCCCCTGCGTCATCCAGAAAAGTAGAGATTATTCCATCCCCGATCTGGGGCAACCATTTACGAGATATCATCTTTTTGTTTATTGAGAAAGACGGGGAATTCCAAATGGACTGGGACAGGTCCAACTCTGGGGAATACCGCAGAAATGAACAAAGCTGCGTGTGAACTCTGAGGGACGTTTGGATAACTAATAGTGTCCAGAAGGGAGGCAATTTTAAGATAGAACATTGTCCTGGGGTCAGTATTCTCAGATTGAATAGAGTCTAACTCGATTTTGAGCCAGACCGGTCTTAAATATTCCGGACCCGGATTAACCCACCGTAAATATTTTGCAATATGACTAGCCCAATAATAAATTGCTAGATGGGGGATCCACAGTCCTTCGTCTAGTTTTTGAGCAACTAGTTTGTAATATGCTAACCTGGCTTGTTTATTAGACCAGATGAAATTTGTGAAAATTCCATGCATTTTATGAAACCATGATAACGGTGTAAAGGAGTTAAGAAGCAAGAGGGGATAAAACAAATGGGGAAAAACATTCATTTTAATGATATTAATGCGACCCCAAAGAGAGAGAGGGAGTTTGGACCACCTATTGAGATCCTGAACTATCACTTGAGAGAGAGGGTCCAAATTTTCCTTAAACCAGGAGGAGGGGTTACACGTCAAATTAATGCCAAGGTATCTGAGAACATGTGGAGACCAACCGAGACTGAAAGATGACAAGTCATTTTTAAAAACCTTATGATTAAGAGGGAAAATGGAGGATTTATTTATATTCAACTTATAATTCGAGAGAGCACTGAACTTGGTGATTTCCCTCAACATGAGAGAAATTGAAGTTTTTGGATGAGATAAATGGAGAAGAAGGTCATCAGCGTAAGCCGTGATCTTCACCACCTGATTGTCAATCGGGATACCGCTTATCTCCGGATTATTGAGAATGTTTCGGATAAGAGGCTCTAAGTATAAATTAAATAAAAGGGAGGAGAGAGGGCAGCCCTGCCAGGTGCTGGAAGACAAAGGAAAGGGTTTGGAAAATGCTCCGTTGCCAGAGACTCTGGCAGATGGAGTTTGATATAAGGCCCGAATCCACTCTATAAACTTTGCCAGAAAACCAAATACTTTAAGGGCCTGAAACAGGAAATTCCAATTGTCACGATCAAACACTTTCTGGGCGTCCAAGGAGACCAATCCCACGGGAAAGGCAGCATCCCTGGACACTGAGACTACGTGTGAGAGAGAGTACGGAGATGGTCAGCTGATGAACGTCCCCTCATAAACCCTACCTGAGACATATTAATCAGGTCAGGAAGAACTCGTGTTATTCTATCAGCCAATATCTTAGAGAGAATTTTAACATCTTGATTCAATAAGGAGCTTGGTCTGTACCTTTGCACTAATTCTGGATCTTTATCGGGCTTAGGGAGAAGTACAATTAGGGCCTCAAACAAATGTGTATCTATTTTTGCACCAGAAAGAATGTGACAGTACAACCGGTGGAGAACTGGCAATAATTGTGATCGAAAAGTTTTATAAAATAAAGCAGAAAAACCATCTGGTCCTGGGACCTTATCTGAGGGCAAAACCCCAATGACCTCTGAAATGTCCTCTAGCGATATTGGAGAGGATAAAAAAATTCCTCTGAGATTCCGATAGAGAAGGCAGAGAGGAATCCCTCAGGTAGGCTTCAAGCTCTTCTAAGGAAGGAGGGTTGTCCATATCCCTATATAAATCCTCATAGTAAGAAGCAAACTCCTGCATGACCTCAGAAGGGGATACCTTCAAGGATCCATCTGCCTGGGCCCTAATTGGAGGTATAAATCTAGCTGATTCTTGCTGCTTTAACCTTAAGGCTAGCAGGCGACCCGCCTTTTCCCCCTGATCGATATAGTTTGCTTTGGTACAAATGATAGATAATTCTGCTTTTTCCCTCAATAGATCTAAATATTTATCTTTAGCTACCGAGAGCCTCCTCATATCCTCTTCCGAGGCATTAGAGGATAACCTGGTTTCTAAAGACCTAATTAGAGATAATGCAGCTAGTAATTCTGCCTCTCGAGTCTTTCCTTTTTGTGGCTAAACTAATAATGATCCCTCTCATGTGTGATTTGAAAGCACCCCACAAAATATTAAGTGTCGTATCCTCAGAGGAATTAGTGGAGAAAAAGAAATCAATCTGCTCCTTTATTAGATCACAGTGTTTAGTGTCTTTGAGCAATTGACCATTTAATTTCTATCGGGTTTCTTTATGGGGAATGTTAAGGAAGGCCAGCTTGGAAGTTACCAGTGAGTGATCAGACACTGGACCTGGCTGGATCGAGGTAGTTAAGATCCCCAGCAAAAGGGTCTGAGAGAGGAAAAGATAGTCAATAGGAGACTGGGTTCTGTGCACCGGTGAATTAAAGGTATACTCCCTATCCTTAGGGTGTAATACACGCCACACATTGCACAGTCCGCACTGGTCCAGAAAATCCCTAAGGGCCCTCTGTCCGGGCGTCAAGCCCCTCAACCCAGTACCGGACCTGTTTACTTCAGGATCAAGAACCAGATTGAAGTCCCCGTCTATTATTATACCAATGGGAAGCATGGGAAGGAGTATAGAGATAAGCTTCATGTAAAAGCCCGGATCATCTGCGTTAGGCCCATAAATGCTACCAAGTAAAATAGGCATAGACCAGAGACTCCCATGAACTAGGACATATCTGCCATCGGGTCCCTGAAAACTTGTTGGGAAATAAAGGGAATGTCTCTATTAATTAGAATCATAACCCCGCAACTATTAGTGGACCCTGAGGCATTAAAAACCTGCCCAATCTGTTGCCTCCTAAATTGCAGAGATTCACTTTCCAGTAAATGAGATTCTTGCAGGAATGTAATCTGAGAAGATAATAAACTTAAGTGTTTTCACACTTGGTATTTTTAACTCGTTTCCTTATCCCCTTCACATTCCATGTAGCAATGTTTATACTACTGGCCATCTAAACAGAAAAAGAGAAAGGACATTATATGAAATCCAGGAATTACAACAATCAGGCTTAAATTACCCTAACCCCTGTTTGCTGCTGTATACCCTTCCAACCCGAGTATCAACTTTCTCCCACCCATGACCCCCCGCCCCCCAAAAAATATTCCATCCCTTTCCAACTAACAAGTAATATGACAAACCTGAACACAATATCACCCTCCCCTCCTCCCCAACTGTCCTGAGCAACGTTCAGCACAATACCGCTTTCCTTCCTCCCCCTCCAACCTCCCACGCATGTACCCAAAAACCCCACCTTAGAATGTAAACCTTCTTATAGAAACAGTGATCAATAACATCACATTGAAAATAAAGGTAATGTAGATAATGATAGGTAAGCACTGGACTCCTGAAATCCAGAACAAAAATGACAAGAACGAGAAATAGAGAAGAGAGCAACCCCTACTTGGAAGCAGTCCAGAAAACCCCGAATTCCTGAGAAAAAACAAAAAATATATGATGTAAGGCACACTCGTCGAATATGCTCTCATAACTGCTGCCACTAATAAAATTGAAAACTTTCCCCAAAACGTATATTCACTAGTAAACTAAATGCTCCCAAGTAGGGGGCCTCCATCTGTGTCCAAGCCCCCACTGCTATCTATACCCGATAGAAATAGATTCCAGAAACAAATAGATAAAGGGGAATTGAACCACCAAAATTAGAGCAAAAGCACCCTCTAGTGATATTATCCCAAAAAACATTGAAACCAAAAGGACACTCTCTCGAACCGTGCCCCAATAATCAAAAACATCAAACTTGGGGGTTTTTATCATATTAACTATATCATGCGAGATAATTAAGTGTCCCTGGGAACAAAAAAACAGAAAATGTGATCTGTGTGAATAGAAAGGGAGCACTTCCCAGACCAAACACCACCCCCCCAGAGAGAAAGTCCCGAGATGCGAGGGTTCTCCAAAACACTGAGCTCTGAGGTGGAAAATACAAAAGGTCAAGATTTCGCTGAAGATAGTTCCCTCCGTTACAAAATTTGGGAGTCCACAAAACCAGACTAGTACTCAGTCCTCTTTTGGTATACAACTTAAAAGAGTTCTTCTCCTTTCCAAAACAGGGTGGGGTAAGACCGACCAACCGGATCAGGTGTCCCGAAACAGATCAGGTAGAGCAGCCCTCAATCCCGAGAGAGCAGCTTCAGGATACTCATATGCTAACCAGGTACTGTCCACTAGAACTTATAGCCTAGCTGGATACCCCATTTTGAAGTGAAGGCCTGCAGCTATAATTTTTGATACAATAGGATGAAAAGCAGTATGCTTTGCCCTGACTGACCCCTCCAGATCTTGGGCAATTCTAAGCCTGGTATTTTCCCATTTCACTTCTTGTAACTCTCTCACTTTTTCCAGAAAGTGCTGTCACTCTAGGTAATTTAAAAAGCGGCAAATAATGGGATGTGGTGTTGTTCCTGGGGATGGCTTGGGTCACAGGACCTATGCCTTTCAATGATGTAGTTAGCCTCATAGGGAGAGGGACCGGCGATCTTTTCAATCAGCTTCTGCACAAACCCCAGCATATTCAGGCCTTCTTCTCCTTCTGGAAGGCCCAAGATAACAACATTATTTCTTTGGCTGCAGCCCTCCAAATCTTCCAACTTAGCTTCCAAACTAGAAATCTTTTGCCGCATGACTACGAGACCGGGATCAATTTTTTTCCACTTGCTTCTCAAGAGATAAGATATGGGCTGCATTATCTGAGGTTTTCATCGTGACCTCCTCAAGTTTTTTAGAAAGGGATTTAATTTCAGCTGAGATTTCTTTAATTTCTTCCTGGAAGGGTTTGAATTCTTCCAAAAATCTGCTCAGAGTTAGGGGCTCTTGCTCAGAGTTCAGGTTCTGAAGCTCTGGCTTATCCACAACACTCGAGGCCCTTGATTTTTTCGGGGCCTTCTCAGGAGTGACCGGCTGTGTATGCTTCTGCGGAGGCTTCTTCATATAAACCTCCATAGTCACTGGCAACAAGCAAACAGGAGCCTAGGATATTAAGAAGGCAATAATTTATAAACTATCTGGTTTTTAGGAAGAAATTACGACCAAAATAGCTATTATTTGTGATTAGGAGGTTGGAGCTATGCAGAGGAGCTTCTACTCGGTATCCTGCATCACGTGATCCCCCCCAGATCCAGTATGTCTAAGACCTTAACTTCCTGCTCGGGGACCTCTCCACTAGTTTTTAAGTATCGTTTGTCTAGTAAAAAGTTCAGATTAAAATGAATAGGCTGGGAAATATCCTTAGTATTATTATGTTTGAGGACTTTACACAATTGGACATGTACTTTCAGGGGCATACTGATTAATTCATTTTTTGGAATCTTAGAGCCCTTCTTAGGGGAAATGAATAACAGGCAATTAGGAGAAATACCAGATTGTCCAATGACTAGACATTCTATTCTTAGCCAGACTGGCTCATAGATAGGTGCCTATCCATTTGAAATCGGGGGATACTAATGGAAATATTTAGCTACATGGCTTGCCAAATAATAATGGAAAAAAAATTGGCAACTTAAGGCCCCCTTTTTGCTTTGGAGCTCCAAGTTTCATATATGACTATCTCAGTGGTTTTGTTTTCCAAAGAAACCTGGAAATAATCCGTTGAATCTTCTTAAACCAGTTTTGTGGGAGATAAAAATGTAGCATATTCAGGGGATAAAATAATCTTGGGAGTATATTAATTTTAATTAGATTCTTCCTTGTAAAGAGAAATACGGGGGGCCCACCTTTCAAGATCCTGTTGTATAATTCCTAATTTAGCATCAAGATTCAATTTTCGGATTTGTAATAGAGTAAGTGTGAGAATAAGTCCCAAATAGGTTTTTTGGGTTGTCCAGCTAAACTGAAGGCATTCTAACCATGAGTGATGAGTGTGAGAATTTAGTTCCATAATTATTGATTTATTTATATTCAATTTATAATTTGGCAGGGTACCAAATTTCTTTATAATGGATAATATCGCTGGAAGGGAAGTTTGTGGATTAGTGATGTGTAACATAAGGTCATCTCGTATGTTGAAAGGCGAAGGTCCCATTCACCAATCTGTATGCCATGTACCTCGGGAGAATATTGTAAATGATGTAGAAGTGGTTCCAGGCATAGGTTAAACAGGAAAGGTGATAGTGGTCATCCTTGGCACATTCCAGAAAATAAGTGAATTAGTTCTGAGAAAACACCGTTGCAATAAACTTTTGCTGTGGGGCATGTATATAATAGTTGTATCCACTTTACAAATTTATGTGTAAAACCAAACTTTTTGAGAACTTCAAACAGGAAGGTCCATCTTACCATGTTAAAAGCTTTCTCTGCATCCAGGGACACCAGTGCCATAGGATAGGGTGCTGCTCTGTATGCAGAGAAAACATGTAACAGTTTCCTGAGGTGGTCTGCAGAGGAGAGGCCAGCTACAAATCACACCTGTTCCAGACTAAGTAACAGGGTCCAGACTCATGCCAATCTGTTAGCTAGAATCTTTGCAAAGAGTTTTATATCATAATTCATCAGGGAAATTGGTCGGCAATTAGAAACCACTTGTGGGGATTTATTCGGTTTGGGAGTACTGTTATTAGAGCTTCTAATAATGAAGGGTCCGATAGTCCAGAATTACAAAGATAGGTAAAGATACTCAATATTAAGGATGATATAGATTCCTTGAATACTTTATAGAACTGAGGTGGGAAGCTGTCTGGTCCTGGGGCTTTAGGAACCGGCAGTGAATCAATAGCTTCCATAATTCTTGTTGGGTTATAGGCCCCTCAAGGAGATTCGCTTGCAACTGCTGGAGAAAAGGGAGTGGGATATCATTAAGAAAAGCCTGAAAATCGTCAGTAGAGGGGGTAGGCATCTGTGGGGAATATAAGGATCTGTAGTATGCCTCAAATTCACAAACAATTTATTTAGGAGTAGTAAGGAGAAAATTATCTTTAATAGAATTGAGGGATACTACAATCCTGGATTCTTCTTGTCTTCTCAACCGAAGAGCTAGTACGTGACTAGCTTTATACCCTTGTTCTATATATTTAACGTGGGTTTTAAATAGCATATATTAAGCTTTTTGTTGCAGGGATTCCGAATATTGACTTTATAATTTAGTTAAATGTTCCTGTGTCTCTTCATTCTGTTGGTTAAGTTGTTGGTTTTCTGGAACCTGAATTTGTGATAGGAGTGAAGAAGGTTGCTTCTCTCTCTTTTTCTTCTGAATGGTAGATAACCGGATGCACACCCCTCTAACCATGCATTTTATGGTGCACCAAAGTTTATCAGTATCCCGTATTGACCCTTGATTTTGTGCAAGAGAATGGACAATTGTTTCTTTGATGGACTGCACTGTTTGCTCATCTTGAAGAAGTTATATATTTAGTTTCCATATGCTATTTTTAACAGTGTGACGTGATAGTGCACCTTCCATTCAAATAGGTGCATGATCAGAAATAACCCTCGGAGACATACCACTACCTATTAAGCCTTCAAATACTGAATTATTTATAAGGAAGTAATCAATGCGAGATAATGATTTATGAACAAGTGAGTAAAAGGTAAATCCTCTAGTAGTAGGATTTAGCAATCTTCAGGGATCACTAAGGTTAAAACTCCTAATAAGTTCCATTAAAGCATTTTGCGCCACAGAAAGGTTACTTCCCCTACTAACTGATCTATCTAGGGTTGGTGAAAGGACCAGATTCCAATCCCCAGCAATTATTATGGGCAAACTAGGAAAGAGGTTCAGGGTCTTTGTTATTTTTACAAAAAATTCTGGTGAATCAGCGTTAGGTCCCTATACAGTTCCCAGGATGACTTCCGTGTGGTTTAAAAGTCCCTGAAAAAATATATATCTCCCTTGATTATGTGGGAATGCTGTAGCTTAAACGACATCCCCCTGAAAAATAAGATGCTACCCCTCTTTGTGCTGTTGCATTCCCTGTGGCATACACCTGTTCTATTTGTCTTCTTCTGAAAAAATTACCTTCTGTCTCTAACAGATGCATTTCTTGCAAAAGGCTACCTGGCATTGTCGAGTTTCCAGATGTCTAAGGATCTGATAACGTTTAATTCTAGATTGGGACCCTTTAACATTCCAAGATATGATCCTCACCGCCATAGAAAACCAGAATCACACTCTAACTCATAGATTATCCACCCCTGGATATCCGGGTAGCTATGGCTTTTGGAGCAAGGAATAACTGCATAAATGAAAATATATGGTAGGCTACCTATGGTTAGTTTTCATCTATTAATCCGCCTCATCTTAATCAATTTAGGCTTTATAACTAGTACATTTCCTCTGTTGTCCAGACTCATTGTTGCACTAACCCCCTGAACCCTAAACAAAACTATTCTACTCCAACAAAAATATCATTATCCCCCGGTCCACTCAACCGTCCTCCTCTCAATTAGTTGGTTGCAATCTTATTCACCCCATCAGTAGACATCCCCATCCACCTCCCCCCCCAACTTAAGTAGAGGTCCAAATATCAAAGTTTAAATCCACCAGCAGTTCCCTTTTTTCTAAATGAGAATCAGGCATATACCAACTTGAATTTCCCCCTACTATAAGTAACAAAACATATGGGTAATAGCAGTGACCAGCATATGAATATCAAAAAACAAACAAGCAAGAAGAAATTAAGCAATATCCAGAACTGGAGAGTCCATCTAACCTGTCACTGTCACAGTTTAGGCTCCTGTGACCAAGCAGACACTTCTGATACTATACTTCCATCTATATCTAGTCAAAAGTGTATATAGGAATCCCCCATCTCACAATCCTTATTCCCAAATAAAACAAGCCCTTAAGGAGGAGTTTATTAATGTCTTATAACTTTGTTTCTCCCCCATCGGATCTTAATGTATTGAGTCATTACGGGAGACTATTCAGGATTCTGGGCAGCTAAAACAGTACTTACTCTGCTTCATCAGTCCTGAATACACTTAAGCTGGTACATCAATGAAAAGGCAGTTTAATAGTTAGTGGCTATATTTACCACTGGAATACCGCTTCCTTAATCAACTGAACAGATCTGGGTAGCGTTTCTTAAGTTCTGTAGTAGCCCTATTCACATCTTCCAAAGAAATCCATTGCTCTTCTTTATTTACTTGCAGTATGGTTGGGTAGCACATTCGAAATTTAACTCCTGCAGCAATGAGCTTAACTACAATAGGATGCATTGCTGTACGCTTCTGTCTGACTGGTAATGGCAAATCTTAAGCAATCTGTATTCTGTAACTTTCCCATTGAACTTCTTTCTTCTCTTTTAATTTGTCCAAAATTGTTTATCCAGGTAGTTTAGCAGTCTAAAAATAAGGCGTCAAGGGGGACAGCCAGCTGGGGGAGTGGGTCTCAGTGCCCGATGTGCTCTTTCAGTAACATATGTCGGGCCATTTGGTGAGGGACCTGCTAATTTAGTACAAAGTTTTTGAATGAAGGAAATAGGATTGGGTTCCTTCTCACATTCTGGGAGTCCAAGTATTACTAAATTATTTCTTCTGGATCTCCCCTTGAGATTCTCCAATTTATCCTCTGTTTTTTTTTTTTATCTGCTGTCTTACAGAGACAATTTCTGGATCCAGCTAAGCCCTCCAGCCGTCTAAAGAAGAAATACAACCTCATTGTTACTGGTATGTATTGCTAGTTGATCCATGGAGCTTTTGAGCACTTGTAAGTCTCCAGCTACTGCCTGGAGTGAGTCTTTAATCCGAGCGAGCCCCTCAAAGAAAGTCTCAACTGTTAAAAGTTGTGGAGCAGCCGTATCTTCAGAGCCGCCCGCTTTTGTACGTTTCACTGGGAGATCCTTCTCGGAAGATGGTGGGGGCGTATGTTTAGGCCTTTGCGGTTTCATTTTTGCTGTAAAGATCAGCCGTTCGATTAACCTTTCAGGAATAGAGACTGTGCTCTATCCGGTTTGTTTTAGTGAAAATTCCTCCAGTATTGGAGCAGTTTATTTAAGAAGTAAAGTGGGTTTCTAACGGAGGAGTTGGGGAGCAATGCTGAGTGTGCCTATCTGGCAGCCATTGCAACCGGAAGCACCATTTTTTTTTTTTTTTATTTAGTTGTTTAACCAGGAGTAGCACACTAAGCTGAAAGCTTTTTGACAGGCATGACCTGGAAGCACAGGGAAGTTAAGTGACTTGCTCAGGGTCACACAGTATGCAAGTGGAAGCTGTGGGATTCAAACCCAGGTCTGGTCTGCTGGATGTCACCAGATTTGCAGCTCAGAGCCTTAAACCACTGCGCTATACTGCCTCCCAATAACGTTCTTGATATTTGTCCTGTATTCTCCCGGGTCGTGCTTGAAAATAGTCATTGTTACGGCTAGTGCACCTACCTGGTAAACAAAAACAAAATAAAATAAATTTTAACATTTTATCTCATGAGAATTTGGTTTGGGGTGTGTAAAGATTAAACAATCAGAATTCCTGACTACTGAAAAGATGTCCTGCATTAAGACTCTACCTGGGACCAAATAAAGTAACTGAGTTACTGAAATATACAGAATGTTAAATAAGATTCTTGAACCCAAACAGGGGTCTTCACGTAGTGACCAAAAAGACTGCCCTCCAAGCCATTCCTTTGAAATTGCATACACTTCTCTAGAAGTATACAGCCTAGTATCTTGCAAAAAATAAATGCTACAGTTAAGATCCCTTAGGATGGAAAAAGTAGTATGCCTCCTTTTAATATTTTCTATGCAATTAACTTTGAAAATGATAGTTACACTGAAAAACATAACCTTCAGAAGGAAGTGAGCAGCTATTTATCCATCTTAGCCATCCTTTTTTGCCTTACTCTCCATCTTCTAGAATGCTTGGAGTCAGAAGGAGCAGCTTCATTGTCAGTAGTACGATCCGGTTGGGAGGTGACCACTGAAGAGAAGCCCAATTCACCTTCCGTGTCACCATATGCCTTTTGTTTGGACGAAGCAACATATCTGTTTTCAAGCAGAACACCTTCAGCCCTTGAGAATGTGACCTTAGACTGACCCCTGCTTCTCGTTCTATGAGTGATTCTTTGCTCCATTACATGAGTGGTAGGGGAGGCATGCCTGGGTCCGCAGATACATCATTCGGAGGAGGCTGATCACTAATAGAGACAAGATCTGGGGTGCTTTGATCCATAGTTTCCACCTCTGTCCCAAACTTGTTGTGCCACTCCTCCATCCAAGGGTGTCTGAATGGGTGGAAGCTCTGAAGGAAGAGCAGATGGAGGCAGGTCACCCTGAAATGGAGGCTGTGCCAGCAGAGCTGGTACCACTGCAACATCTGCAGTGTGCGTAGCCTCAGGAAGATTCCCTGTGGGTGACTCTCCAGTGTATTGTGGGCATGGAGATCTAAAAAAGGTTCTTTGCTGTGTTCTAGTGATCTCTTCTTAATCCTCATGTTTCGAGGAATTATTGTGTGATGCCCATAAATAAGTTTTATATGTGTGACCAGACTTATCACACAAATTGCAACTGACTGGGTTATTGAGATTTAAGGCCACATGGCCTATCCCAGATCATAAAGAACATTTAAGTTGGTCACATGCATTATTCAGATGAGACTGTGAACCACAGCAATAGCAGGACTTAGGCTGCCCTGCATAAAATAAGAAGCCTCTGTTGTTACTCAAATAAAAACAACTGGGCAAGGGTTGCAGAGTACTATTCAGTTGCGGCAAGATTATCTAAAATGTCTCCCACCTGTCCATAGTTGTTCTGAGTCCATAATAGGTTCTGGATGACCAGGTATAGTACATTTCATTTTTAGCCATTACAAGATATCAGAGATACTGACCCCTTCATTTTTAAATAAAAGAGTAATGGTTTTGAAAGCCAGTTTTGTCAGGGGTATTACCACAAAGGGTGACCATAACAGAGCATATTTCTCATTTTGATAATGCATTCAAAATTGTTCAAGTCCAGAGGCTATTTTAAAAATAACATCGAAAACAGAGTCACCAGAGGTATGAATAAGAGAATAGATTTCAGAGGCTTGAAAGCCCATGCTATCCTTCAGGAGTTTGCAGCCAACATGAAGTCTGTCGAGAAATGTGTCTAAATCCCCTTTATACTTCACTCTTACAGCATTTCACCACTTAGCAGGCTCTGGAGGGGCATGAAAAAGGCCAGCATAGGTACAGTCGGCATTGCCAGTGTTTTGTGCATCAGAAAAGGAGGAAATATCAGAGGTCAGTGGCATGGAAGCAGCAGGGGTAGCAGGAGTAGCAAGAATTGGGGGGGGAGTGCTGTCCCATAGCCTGCCTGCATGGCCCCGATGAAGTGGAAGGCAGGTTATCAACATAAGACGCCTCGGCAACAGAACCAAACATCATATTCCCAGTAGCACATGTCTCAAGATTTCATATCAGGGGCATCAGATTTTGTGTTAAGGCAAACGTAGATGGCAGGTCAATTGAAAAAGAACTGTTCTGAGAGGGAATAGTATCCTGTGAAAGGTTACCTAGGTCAGTCACTGAAACAGGTGCTGGAGACTGCGAGGGGTTTTGCTTCCCTGTTTTCTCTCAGTCCACCTACCATAATGCTTCTCCAGTCATTAAACCAGATGGAGAAGGGTGACTGCTGAAATTAGGCTGTGCAGGGAAAGGGTCCTGCAAAGTACACGAGTTGGTAGCTAATGCAGAAGGTGAATTATCCCCCTGATGCACAGAACGTGAGCTAGCTGCAGAATCTGGGTTCATGGTCAAAGGTGTGGAATAGTTCAGTGCTGAAAAGGGTTCACAAGACAATGCAGCGGCAACAGTGCCCCTCATAACAAGAGGAGGTAAAACATTAGATGCACTTTGCAGCACAAGTGTACCTTGCGCTACAAAGTCTCTCATTGTATGGAACTGAAAATACCGTATATATTTAATGTGTATTGCTTTGCTTGTGTCCAATGGTGCCCTTTGTAGCATTTCTTGTGTCTAATTGCTTTTTTATCTGTGATTTTATTGTAACTTAAGATAATAACACACAGGACTGTCTTGCAAACTGGACTGTTAAAGTCCAATGACATGTATTTCCTGTACAAAAATAAAATGTTACCTACCTTTTACTTTCCATCACAGCAGCTGTTGGTAATGCTGTCTTAACATACTGCAACCATGGACAGCTCTGCAACAGATGCAGTCAGCAGACTCCACAGACCACGAAATTGGGGAGCTGCGGCTTTTAAAAGAGTATGCCCAGAGACAAAAAGAGGTGTAACCATACCTGGAACAACATTGTCAATAGTCATTGATTCATTCTGGGTCAGAGGTTCATATCAGGTGCGGCATTTTCATTGACCGAAACTCAAGGCACAGCATTACTTGATTTTCATTTCAGCTCAAAAAATGTCCTTTTTTCAATAGCCAACAGGCTAAGCAGGTAAGCCTTTTTCCTTAGAAAGGCTTTTTCTGGTGAATCCGGGACAACCTCACCATCCGGCATTGACAATGAACCAGACCCAGTAGCAGGGTTGGGTACAGTGCTTTGTATCAAAACATCATCACATTCCATATCCACAGCTTCCACGGAGCTCCAGGTGGGGAGGGAAGGTGACTACTCCACTTGAGATGCTATTACTCTGTCATCTCCATCCATCTCCGGAAACACTCAGCATCCCTACCAGCAAGAGTAGGGGAATTTTTTATTGAGCAATTGAAATGAATATACATATAGGAAAAAAAATCCCGTAATCAAGACATGCGCATATACAGCAGAAAAATAAAGCAAAAAAGAAACAAACAAAAAAAAAGAAATAGGCATTAAACCACAAATGGTAAACACAAAGGCCCATAACAGTTCATTGCAACCACATGAAGGACCCCCATCAGTTATTAAATTCAGTAGCCCCTAAAGAATGAAATTCATGGTCTTGAATGCTATGAACATCATGTAAAATGATATTCAACAGTTCTTCTTCTTGAGAAATACATTGTTGTTGAAGTACTAACCTACAATGGGTTTGCCAAATCCGGTACTTAAAAAAGGGAAACACATCCCTTAAAGTGCTAATATTATGTTTATACCAGTGGTAAGAAAAAAATCCCTGAAAAATGTATCATGTGAAATTTGAGCAAACAGAAGGTTACCCCATCTGTGAACTAACAAAGTCTAGAAGGACTGAATATAAGGAAAGTCAAAGTACAAGTGTCCCATAGTTTCAAGCGGTCATGACAGGAGGGTCTTGGACAGTAGTGTTCATGCATGTCCTTGTGCTTTAAATTATTTTTCACTTTCAATTTACCATGGGCACAAAGCCAAAGTACATCCCACATCTTAGCAGGAGTCCTAAAGTCAGTAAGCAATCTTTCAATACATTTCCTATCCACAATGGAGTCTCTAAAAAAAGTAGGAGCCTCAGAAAAATGATGTTGTAAAATTGAGGCATATAAAGATTTCCTGGGCAATGAACAAAGTAGTTGAGACAATAATCCCCATTGTTTTATGTTATCAAAGCTAGTGTCCAAGTAATAGGGTAAGTTACATGGTCTTCTATTTTTGTGCATAGAAGTTCCTGAATGCCATTCCACAAAGAGAGAGGAAGCATGATCAAGGCCACTGTTTTTCGTTTTTTACCGGAAAACCTGGTAAAATTCCAGAATTAGGGCTGCCTGAACACCGGTAAAAACAAAGATTTCATGGAATCTGCCATTTTATACTAAATCAGTAATTCTACAAAACTTGTATGTTTTTTTATAATTGTTTCCTGAACTGTTTTCAATTTGCTTTATTTAATGCTCTGTATATTAAGCCTTCTTTTATTCTGATTATTTATACACATACTAAAAGAATGACAGCAGAATCCCGGTAAAATCTGGAAATTAGAATAACAATCACCAGTGCAATTCCGGAATCTGAAGTATTAAAAATGGAATTTCAATGTTTTAATCACCGTAAATCAGTGGCCTTGAACATGATGCTAGTTGAATCCATGGAATCAACCCTTGAGAGGATGATAAAAGAACAGGTGGCAAATTTGCATATATATACAAATGCTGTAGAAAAAAACAAGAGGATTCAGTATGCGAAGGCCCCCTAACTTAATATCCAAATAAGTGTCACCTCTTTTAATGGGGTTTATTCTGCTCCCCAGAGACACTGAAAAAAACAGTTATACAATGCGACTTCTAAGGTTTTAGGAGGGTTATATATTTATATATATATACACAGAAAAATAGGAATCAAATAAGTTTTTGTGACATATACTTTTTCTTCTTACTCATGTGCCATTTTTTCCACAGCGTAACTTTCCTCATGCCCATCTGTAATTGAAAATCTCAGTTTACCTGGGCCAAAACAAAAAAGGCACCAAGAATTTGAAACTGGGGGAGTGCTGGCCACCTACAAGAAGGGCTGCCAGCAGCTCCCGTGTCCTCAGTCCGTGGAAGCCATCGGGGGTTGAGGGAGTTGCAGCCCGAGACCAGGCTCCCCCCCCCCCCGACAAAGAGACTTTTTTATTTGCTGTCAAATCAGGACTTAATTCCTTGAGGCGCTATGCGCTTCCCCACCGCATACTGCACCAGAGAGTTGAAGGGACACAGCAGGAGTTTCTTGGGCTGGCTAGGAGCGAGTGTGCACAGCAATCTGTGCGATTCTCTCTCCCCCGACACACAAAGGACAAAAACAAAAGGCGCCAATAATTTGAAACTGGGGGAGTGCTGGCCCCCTACCAGAAGGGTTACCAGCAGCTCCCGTGTCCTCAGTCCATGGATGCCATCGGGGGTTGAGGGAGCTGCAGCCGGAGACTGGGCTCCCTCTCCCCGCAACGGAGAGACTCTTTTTTTTTTGCTGCCGAATCAGGACTTAATTCCCCGGGGGTGCTACGTGCTTCCCCACCGCACCCCACACTGGAGAGTTGAAGGGACACAGCAGGACTTTCTCGGGCTGGCTAGGGGTGAGTGTGCACAGCAATCTGTGCGACCCCTCCCACATCCCCAATGCACAAAGGACAAAAACCAAAAGCGCCAAGAATTTGAAACTGAGGGAGTGCTGGCTCCCTACAAGAAGGGCTGCCAGCAGCTTGGTAGGATTTTCACCCCCCCATCTGCCCCACACCACCACCTGCCCTGCACCACCACTTTAATTAAATAGGATCAAGGAACAGCCCAGCCCATCTCCAAAACTGCAACAGTTGCCCAAGGACTGGAGTGGCTTAAAGGTGAACAGTTTTGTCATTGTGTGCACAGAACACAGAACTGTAATTACCTCTGGTCCTGAGCTAGTCTGCTGCATCTTAAGGCTGGGATAAGAGGGTGCCAGCCATTATATCCCAGTGCTGTTTGTTTTTTTTTTTTTTTTTTTATTGTTCTGTATCTGATTTATTGTTGAGCTTGGGAAAAGAGGTTGCTAGCCATCACATAATGGTGCTGTGTCTCACTGCCTTTGACTCATCGCGATTGCTAATTCCCCTAGTCTATTCCTGTTTTAACCTAGCCTGTACAGCCTCCAGAATTGTCTGGCCTACCTTGACTGCCAATTTACCTAGTCTACTTCCACCTTAGATTAGCCTATACTGCCTCCAAACGAGGGGTCTGTTTGTCCTAGTTTAGCCTATGCAGCCTCCAGAATTAGATTTTTTTTTTTTTTGCTTGTATGTTTAAGAAGGGAAGGCTTCAGAGGAAATCCCTGAGTAAAGTAATGGCTGGATTTAGACAAATGTAGTGGTGGATAATGATGGGACATCAAAAGAAGGGGAGGGGGAGAGCCAGATTGTTACTGGGAGTCCTATATGTATTGACAATTGCTATAACTGTTCATGTCGCTATAGGTCAGGGTGGGCATCATACCAGCGGGGTTGGTCCAGACAGGGGTCACTTTACCCCAGGGTGTCACCACCCATGTTTCAGGATCAGTATGATGACTATATACATACTGGAAAAAAAGGTTTTTTTCATGGACACGTTAACATATATAAGGGCCCACAAGAGTGAAAAACACCTCACCCCAATGCAAGCCAGTGTGAAGGCAATCCTCCTGGGCCTCTTGCTTCTAATGGGGATGACATAGAGCCAAACCCCGCCCCCCCCCAGGGATGAGCATTCCACACTTAACACCCAGCACGCCAGAATGTGCATATGCTAGGGGGCTGAGGGTGGCACATATGAATATGAATAGCCTAAGGCCCAAGATGCACGAACTTGAGGCCTGGGCCAGCTTGTACTCCCCTGACATAATCTGCATCTCTGAAACACGGCTGAAGCCAAATGTACTCCCTCATGAGGTTGAACTGCAAGGCTTTAAAACATTCAGAAAGGATAGGAAGGGGAAGAAGTGTGAGGGAGTCCTTTTATATGTAAGGTCTCAAATTAATGCAACTATGATATCCACCTCGGATCTCAAAGAAGATGGGTGTGAAGTACTGTACTGTTTGTCAAAATTCTCATCGGGGGGTTTCAAGCCACTCCATGTTAGGTGCACCTATAAACACACCGAAGAAGGCCATGGAAGCCTTAAAAATCACTGACGAACACCATACCCACCCTGCCCAACTGTGAAAAGATAATACTTGGGGATTTCAACCTAAACTGGGGGGATAAGCTAGCTGGGGAGGTCAAAAACAGCCTCCTGGGAGCTAATCTCACACAGCTGATGCATGAGCCCACATGCATAAACCAAAAGACTGGGAACCATACCACACTAGACTGGATACTAGTGTTTAATCCAGAAAGGGCCAAAGTGGTAGGGACTTGTGCAGACTCACTCAGCGACCACACACCTACTTTTCTGGTGTGGAGGAACAATTTCTACAAGCTACCCCCCCAGACCTTCTGGACCAGAAATTACTCAGCACTAAATGAAGGCTCCTTCCTCCAATCCCTGTCTGAAGTGGACTGGGCCTAGGCCCTCAATACCACCACAATAGATGAAGCCCTTGAAGGCTTCACCAGACATTTTTTGTTGGTAGTCAACAATCATGCACCCCAGAAGAAAATCAGGGTCAAAGGTCAGGATGCTAGGTGGCTTAACTCTGATATCAAGAGGAAGTTGAAGGACAGAGACAAACTATGGGGAAATACAAACACTCAGACCTATGACAGGACTGGGTGAGGTATCATGAAGCCAGAAATAGCTGCAAAAGGGAACTCAAAAATGCAAAAAAGAGTTACCTGCATGCGCTGCAGTCCAAGAACTTGTCAGACCCAAAGAAGTTCTGGGGGCACATAAACACGCTGCTCAAGGGGACTAAGAGTAAGGTGACCAGGTTAATAAAAGCAAACGGGACACCACTCTCCACCTCTAAAGACACGGCCAATGCCTTCAACGATTTCTTCCTGGATCTACAGAGGTTCAGAACTGACAATCCCAACAAAAACACAGGTAGCCAAGCAAACCCGGAGAATCTTCTCCAGGGTGACCAAGCAAACTCGGAGGACCCGCATCAGGGCCCTGAATTTCACTTTAGCTGGTATCAGCAGAGGAAGTCCTGAAACTGCTCAGAGACCTGAAACCAGAATGCGCCATAGGGCACGATAACCTGGAACCCAAGGTGCTGAATATTGGAGCCTCTGTTATCGCAGGACCTATTGCCCAGCTCTTTAACAGGTCCCTGACTGAAGGGAAAATACCGGCACTGTGGAAGGTTGGACTGGTGACCCCAATCCCAAAAAGCGGGCCACATGAAGACCTGGAAGATTTTAGGCCTATCTCCATTTTCTGTACCCTAAGCAAGTTACTGGAGAACGTGGTATACCAACAGTTAAACAACTACTTGGAACTGCACAACCTACAGGCTGATCAACAGCATGGCTTTAGAAAAAACATGGGATCGAAACAGCCCTAATAAACTTCACCACTTAAGTGTATGAAGCCTTAGACCAGAACAAAATGCTAGGGGTAGTCTTTATTGACCTAACCAAGGCTTTTGTTTTGGTTGACCACCAGCTACTCCTGGAACGACTAAGGAGTCTGGGTCTGGATGCAACAGCCCTGAAATGGTTCACAGACTACCTCAGTGGCAGGACACAAATGGTTTGGTGGAATGAAACTAAGTCAGATGAGCATCCAGTACCCGTAGGTGTTCCACAGGGGTCAATCTAAGGCCCCATGCTCTTCTCCCTGTTCACTAACAACCTCCCTCAACACTGCGGAGGGGCAGGTTTATTTATCCAACCTGGGTGCTTCTATACGAGCACTGTTGGAGGTTATCAAGCAGTTTGGGAATTTGGCCAATTATAGATTAAATTTGGACAAGTTGGTGGTATTTCCCCTTAATAGCTCTGTTTTTAGGCATGAGGTGACGGAGCTCGGATTGTCCTGGAAATTGAATTTCATTAGGTATCTGGGCCTCAACATAGCTAGGGGGGATTTCAAGACTTTTCAGTTGAATTTCGACTTGTTATTAAGGACCACTGCGTTAGATTTGGAAAGATGGGTGAAACTCCCAATCTCCTTATGGAGGAGAGTGAATCTCGTTAAAATGAACATATTTCCCAGATTGTTTTACCCCCTGAATATGTTGAATATCGGGATACCATTTAAGTGGTTCAAGAAAGTGCACAATATGATTGCTAATTTTGTATGGGGTCAGAGGAAGTCACGTATGGTCTATTCGAAATTGGTGTTGCCTAAGGAACTGGGGGGGCTTAGACTTCCACATTTTGCCTTATACTATTGGGCAGCCCAAGCTAGTAAATATATGAGATGGATAAAGGTTTGTGATGACCTAAATCACCACCCCTATATACCACTTTGGCTACGGATAGAACTGGCTTTGATTAAGGAAGCGGGTCTTAGGCCGAATGCCCTATTTTATATCAAACCTAAATGGTTGCCCCGTTGGTTGCTTAACTCCCCAATTGGGACCTGCAGTGACAGCTCATGCCCAACTCGTGGGCTCTTTGAGGTACGATCACCTTAGAGATTGGGCACAGCCCATATGGGGGAACCCCCGTTTTGTCCTGGGTGGTAGGATGCTGGACCACACATGGTTACCCTTACCCGAGGAGTGTCTGGTGAGGGACCTTCTCTCGACGGAGGGTTTGGTTTTACCCTCGGATGTCATACTGGGTAAATTTGGGTTACCTAATAAGGCTATTTTGGGACCTACCAGCTTAGACATCTCATGGTCGCATAATTGGGTAAGGGAGCGTGCAGAAGCCAAGACTGGAATTTCATGATGGTTTATACCTCTAGTAGGGTTGAGGCACGTGATTTCTAAAATTTATCAGGTATTGCTTGAGTGGGCCTTACTCTCTGACCCTATTCAGGGATCGTATTGGAATTGCGTTTTTCCAATTGAACTCAATTGAAGAAACTATGGGTGAACTGCCATAAATTCTTGTTACAGGACAGATTGAGGCTCATGCAGTTCAAAATCCTTCACAATATTTTTATTCTCCACGGAAATTGGAGAAGCTCAGGTTGACAAAGGATTCGAGGTGTTTTAGATGTCAGGGAGGATGGTGACTTGATGCATATTTTTGGCAATGTCCGAAAGTAGCCCTGTTGTGGAAGATATTAAGAGGAGGGTTAATCCTCTGTTGGGTCTTGAGGATCTGTTTACGCCAGAGATATGCCTTTGGGGATGTCTCGGGCATTCCTGTTATGAATAGGAGGTTTTATATGGTCCTGATTGCTGCTACACTTAAGAGGGTGGTACTTAGACATTGGAAGGACTCAGTGGTCTTAGGATATAAGGAATGGCTGGAGGAGTTGCTAGCTTGTTTGAGGATTGAGAGGATGATGGCAATCCTTCAGAATAAGCTCTCCAGGTTCGATAAAATCTGGGGCCCTTTTTACGCATGTTACTCTACTTGAAAAAAATGATGCTGTTTGGGTTGATTTCACCCTATCTCCTCAGACTTGTGCCGAGAGGGTGGGGGAGTGGGTTGGGGGTGGTTGGGAGGGAGGTGGGGAGGGGTGGGTTTGTTACAGGGTCATTTGTTGTGGACTGTTTATCCACTGGTACCAATGCTGACTGATTGGATGTATGTACCCTGTAACCTAAACTGAATAAAGTGTTAATGGCAAAAAAAAGAAAACACTGCGGAGGGGCAAAAGTTACACTCTGTGCTGAAGATACAGTGCTGTACAGGACAGGAAAGGACACGGACTCCTTAAATCTGGAGTTGAAGCAGGACTTCGCTGCCCTTGAAACCTGGTGCCAGGTCAACCGTTTGGTCCTGAATAGCAAAAAGACAAAAGCCATGCTCTTTGGCCCAGAAAGACTGGGCCCAAAGAGATCTAACTTCCTATCCTTCTCCACCTGTGTTGGTGTAGGGATAGAAGTAGTGGACAGCATAAAGTACCTGGGAATGTACCTTGACCAGGAGGTCTCATTCAGGAAGCAAATGGACCACCTCACAAAGGCAGTAAACCAAAGCTGGGCCTCTTAGACAGACTAAACCCCTTCCTAACCAAGGAAACTAGAATGGCGGTTGGTAACGGGACAGTTCTCCCCCACCGTGTTCTATGGAGCAACCTTGCTTCAGTTACTGAGGGATACAGAAAGACAGCGACTGGGCACACTTTACCACAGGGTCAGCCAGTTTACCTCCAGGGTAGAAAGGATGGAACACCGCTGCAAGGTGCTCCAGGCCTTAGAATGGCCATCCCTGGAAGCAAGATTAGCTTATTCCTCCCTGTGCATGGCATTTAAGCTACAGCAACCTGGGGCCCCTCCTGGGTTGCGGGATCTGCTTATCCCCAAGATGATGAGACATGAGCTCAGATCTACCGATCAGACACTACTAGAAATTCCCAGGGCTAGATCATCCTTAGGTGAATGGTCGTTCAGGGTTGCCCTCCCCAAACTCTGGAACGATGTCCTGAGAGAAATACAAGACAGCTCCACTACTGAGGGTTTCAAGAAGGGGCTAAAAATACACCTTGGAAAGGGGCATCTGTGCAGCTGCTTCACTTAAGGTCCCCCAAAGGGACCCAACACAGGGTGTTATCTCTGCTGAAATAAAAAATACATAGCAAATTGGATGGAAAGGTCTGACAGCTTGATAGTCGAACCGATTCCTGTACTTATATAAGTGTATAACTGTAAATGGTCTGTTCCTAGCAAAAATAATTGATTATTGTTGTATCACACTCTCTGTGCTGTCATGTATGTTCACTCACTCAATGTAAGACTTCCTGTACTGTTCTTATCAAAGCATTGGTTTTTTCCCTTCCTCTAGGTACATGTAACTAATCCCGGGTTGCCCCTTAAAAAGGGACCGCAAAGTTCCAGTGGGCCTACCCGGTCACCAAAATTTAAATAAATAAATAAATATTACCCGGACCATAAAAAAGGCCTATTATCTTGCATGGGCCAGCAGTGACCTCTATACCCACTACATGCTGAACAGATGTGTCATTGTTTCCATGGGGCATACAAAAATGGTTCTGGTAGTTAATCACAGAACCAGTGACCTTGGAAAGTCCTGCAAAACTAGATTAGCAATCTCCATGGAAGAGATATTGGCTAAAATCAGACACAAATCATTGCATAGGCCAGAGTTTTAACCTCTGAGGACTGGGCTAATAAAGAAACACCTCATATATGGGAAGACAAATTCACAGTTCTGATTAAAGGGTCAAGAGATATAATATATGAAAGGGGGCTAAGGGGACAACCCTGGCGTACCACTCTTCATATTGGGAACTCATGGTCGAGTCACCCAGTTCTGTACAATGAGACCAATGTTGAGGAATAGCACAACTGGATCCATTGTACAAAACATAGAGGTAAACCATAAGCCATTAAGCATTTCTGCAAATAGTTGTGGGACACTTTATCAAAAGCCTTGGACTGATCCAGACTAAGCAAAAACCATCAAAAATACTTTAAGTGTCGCTTTCCACTATCTCCATTAACAGAAGTAAGACATCCGTAATACTTCTACCAGGGAATGAGCAGGCCTGAGTCAGGTGAATCAGTGGTCCAATGGCCAAGGCTGTTTACTAAGCATCTTCATAAGAATCTTAATTTCTGTGTTGAGCAAGGAGATAGGGCACCAGTTGGAAAACAAAGTCCTATCCCCTGTTTTAAACAAAAAAAATGAGAAGACCTTTATTACATGTCAGAAGGCAAAGAGTATGCAGTTAAATAAAAGTTGTAGAGGGCCAATAACTCCTGTGGCATATGCTCCCAGGGCCATTTATAAAGTTCCCCCTTGAAATCCATCAGGACCCAGAACAGTGCCCTCTTTCAAATTTTTGATTGCCCATTCTAGCTCTAAAGTAAAAATTGGGACAATCAGATCCCTAGCATGCTGATCCAAAATCTGAGATAAGTCACAGTCTGTCAGTAAAAGGTCCATATCAGTAGTACCAGGGAAAGAGTCACTAAACATGTGTCCAACATGTTGGTCACGGTCACTATGTGTCACCAAAGGTCCTGTACTATTCTGGATGTGATGGATCATCCTTTGGGAAATACGGTGATGACAGTCCTCAAAGGGGTTAACTTGAAAACGTTTCCCTTGAGTATCAAATTTTTGCTCCATCTCCAAAGATTTTAACCTGTCATACCGATAAGATTTTTTTTCTGTTTTGAGAGTAGAGATTTGAGAGGAATAATCATGACCACCATATTTTGCAGTGACCATAAATGGTATAAATTTGCCCTTAAATCCAGATATTTACTGTATTTTGACCATCCCAGATGTTTAGCCTGTGACAGAAAAAAATCTTTAAAATCTGTCTTAGTCATCCCACCATTGTATGGGAGAGTCATAAATGCAAAAAAACTGATCATCTGGTTTCAATTAACTGTTAAAAATCCTCCATCACCTACAATCTTCAAGTAAGCTAGCATTCAGATGCCAAGTACCCCTGCCAAATAAAGTGGTGACAAATTTTGAAATCAGCATACTGAGTAAACTATGATCTGAAGTTTCAATAGGAATTACATCTACAGCTTGAATAGGAATGCTAGGAAAAAGAAACCAAAAGTCATTTCAAACAACATGAAGTCTTGCTGTATTCAGACAAAATGCAGTTAGCACCAGAGCTTGAACTGCCCCGGAATCTTTTATCTAAAGTGGATTTAGGAAAGTTTTTACAGATTTGGCAGTCTGACTTGAGGTGGTCAAATCTCAGACAATAAACACAGATGAGGTGGGGGTCAGCCTTGGCAAAGGCCTCCCCACACTCAGTAGAGTTGAAACTCAGTGGGACCTGTTTTCTTCTTGGGTTTCTCAGACATGGCCAACCTAACAAATTACCCTATTGCAGCTTTCAAGCCAGGTAATATAATAACCGATCGGTTACAAACCAGTTCAACTTCTCACCTTTATAGGCATAGAGCTGGACACTGTACAAGCAAAAGCCTTCCATCCCCTGGCAAGGGTGAAGGCCCTAGTGGATCTCGCTTCCTCCTTTTGACCTCAGGTCTCCTGCCCAGCAAGACAGTTCCTCCAGCTCCAGGGCCACATGGCAGCTTTCACGGCAGTGGTGCAGGGAGCAAGGTTCCAGATGAGGGACTTTCAGTTTCATCTGAGGTCTTTTTGGTCTCAAAAGAAGGATTCACTTACCAAACTGATTCCAGTGACTCAGACTCTGGTTCAAGCCCTCCAGTGGTGGCTGGACCAGAACAACCTCAGACAAGGGGTTCCATTTCTCCCTCAAGTCCCATCAGTAGTTCTAACTATGGATGCTTCTCTCCTAGGGTGGGGAGCCCACCTGGGATCCCTGACAGCTCAAGGGCTCTGGTCTCCACAGGAGTCTCTCCTTCATATCAATCTCCTGGAACTCAGGGCACTTTTCCTAGCCCTGCAGAGCTTCTCTTATTCAGTCAAGGGCAAGGTGGTCCATGTCAGAACGGACAACACCACCACAATGTGGTACATCAACAAGCAGGGAGGCACTTGGTCCTCGGCCTTGTGCACAGAAGCCATGAAGCTGTGGTCTCTGGCCTATTCTCTTGACACTTCTCTGGCAGCAGTTCACCTTCCAGGGAAGGACAACGTACTAGCAGATGCTTTGAGCAGAATTTCACAGGGACACCACGAATGGTCCTTGGATCCTCACATCCTGAATGTTATCTTCTCCAGGTGGGGCACTCCAGAGATAGTTCTCTTTGCAGCACTGGACAATTATCAACTTCCTCTGTTTTGTTGCAGACCTCCAGTCCTGGGGACGGTTCCCCAGGATGCTCTCTTTTTGAACTGGAAAGGCAGGTTTCTCTATGCCTTCCCTCCCTTCCCTCTGCTGTTCAGAGTTCTGATCAAGATCAGGACTCAACCCTGCACAGTGATACTGGTGGCTCCAGATTGGGCTAGACAGCCTTGGTATCGCCTACTGCTGTCTTTGTCAGTATCACGTCCCCTGTCTCTGCCCAGGACATACAATCTCCTGTCCTCCTCCCAGGGGCAGATCTGGTACCCCAATCTCCAGTCTCTCAATCTCAAGGCCTAACTCTTGAAGAGTTAGAATATGCAGCACTACATCTTTCTCGGGGAGTTCTGGATATTCTGAAGGTCTCCAGGAAACCTTCCACTAGAAAAACTTACAACTCCAAATGGAAAAGGTTCACTATTTGGTGTTCTCAGAAAGGCATCCTGCCTGATTTTGTATACATTTCCACAACCTTAGACTATCTAGTTCATCTCAATGGTCTAGGCCTGAGGCCTGCCACTCTGAAGGTTCATCTAGCAGCTGTCTCTGCATTCCTCTCAGCAGGGAAGGGCTCTTCCCTGGTATCTCATCCTGTTTTCAGAAAGTTTTTCAAAGGTCTGGTTCACATTAACCCTCCCTTTAGGGAGCCCACTCCACCTTGGGATCTTAATGTCTGCATGGCTCAGCTAATGCAGCCACCCTTTGAACTCTGGCTTCGTCCGAATTGAAGTACTTGACCTGGAAAACTGTGCTCCTGGTAGCTATTACTTCTTCCAGGTGGATTAGTGAGTTACAGGCTCTGTCAGTTGAACCTGACTTCATCTCCTTCCATAGGGACAAAGTGGTCCTAAGAACCAATAGGAGGTTCTTGCCCAAAGTGGTACCAGATTTTCATCTGAACCAGTCTATATCTCTCCCTGTGTTTTTCACTGACCATTCTTCTTCAGGTGAAAGAAGGTTACACAGTCTGGATGTTAAGAGCTTAGCTACTACATTGAGCATACTAAGGCACACAAAATTGACTCTTCAATTGTTTCTCACTGATGGTGAAGTGGGGAAAGGTAAGCCTGTCACTAAAAGGACAATTGCCAGGTGGATTGTTTCTTGTATACAATTTTGTTATGAAAAGTTGGGTAGGATGTCCCCTTCAGGACTGAGGGCTCACTCAACGAGGGGTACAGCTGCTTCTCTAGCTGCGGCCAGAGATATATCTTTGTTAGAGATCTGTAAAGCAGCCACCTGGAAAACAGTACATACTTTCACCAAGCATTACTCCCTGGATATCCAGGCTAGGAGTGATGCTAGGTTTGGTACAGCAGTATTGCAGAGCCTCTTCCCAAAGTAGGTTCTGCATTCCCTCCTCCATAGGGAACTGCTTGGTAGTCTGCATTATGTCTGAATACAGCAAGACTTCATGTTGTTTGAAGTAAAAATTAATCACCATAGTAATGTTGTTTCTTCTAATGGAGTCTTTCTGCATTCAGACCTCCCTTCCTGCCTCCCCTCTCAGAACCTGGTTTTGGGAAGTGGGCTGGCAGGTACAGTGTTGCACCTCAGGGGCGTACCTTGTACCCCTCCCTCTTGGGTGGGGTAGATGTTATTATTTTTCTGGTGTTTTATACTTAAACATTGTCACTACCTTTCCTTCTTGGGTTCTCGACTTGAGTCTTTTGGGCCCAAAAGGAATCTTTTGCCCTTTGGCTATATTTTGCACAATTTCCATACTATAGTATGTTAGTTAGTTTCCTCATAAGAATCTGATGGTTACACTGGAAAGTACCACAGACAGAGGTTTGAAAACCAAGCTCAAGCTCAACGTTCTATGCTTCTGCATAGAGTTAACTCTTTCCTCTTCGGGGCAGTTCAAGTGCTGGGGCTAACTGCATTATGTCTGAATACAGCAAGACTCCATTAGAAGAAACAACATTACTATGGTTAGTAATTTTTTCTTCTGGTGGATATAGTTCCATGAAAATAAGTATGCATGGGAGCAGTTATCATAGAACCATGGGTATCAACTAAACCAACCTGAGAAATCCGTCTCTTAAGAAAAGTGGTATCACAAAGGACTTTTGTCATGTTCACCCCTTTGTCAGAGCTGAGCAAACTACAATTAAAATCGCCCCCAAAGAACACAGGCTTAGCAGTGAACAGAAAGGGTTGTATTTGTGTAAATAAATCAATCCAGGATGCTTTGGTTTGGGGAGGGGGAGGGGGCATAAACATTAGTAAGTCAAAAAACCTGACTGTGAAAGGAGACATCTAAAAGGAGAGCACGGCCAGGATGTATATCAATCATACGAGTAACAACAATCTCCAGAATTTTAAAACAAATCCCAACTCCACTACACATCTCTCCCCTCAATAGATCAGAAAGACGGCCCCCAAACCCAAGCAGTCTGTACAATTTGTAAATCTGTGATGGTTCTCAGCCTCATATTCTGCAAGACAGAAATGTCATATTGTAGCGGAGCAAGAATAGCAAAGGTGGTAGTACGCTTTTTTTCAGCCTTAATGCTGTTGACTTTTAAAAAGGCTAAAGCCAAATGAGAAAAATATGCCATAATGAAAGAAAGTTATTTCAGCAGAGAAGCCATGGTGGAGGATCTGGTGTCCCATTTTTCTGCTTTTTTTGCCTGAGAACAAGAAGGACCAGGATAATCAACATTGGAAAAAATATCTTATAGGGATGACTTAAGAGAAGAGGCCAATGACAATATATCAGAATCTCCCCCTTCAGCAATATGTCCCCACAGCTGCAGAGTGGAAAATCTGTTTTCCAAAAGTACAGGTTCAGGGGTAGGAGCCTTTACATTCTTTTTTCTACCTTTCTGTTTGCCAACCAGCTGAAACTGTCCAGGGCACTGAAATGAGTGGAGGAGGCATAACTGAAGTGGTGACCTGAGGGGTTGAAGAGCAGGCTGAAAGAGAATCAGAAGGCTGAGGAACTGGGGTAATGGTAGATTGTTCCATGACCTGCACAGAAAGCTCAGTAGGTGGCCCATGTAGGATATGGGTGAGCAGGTCCTGGGGGGATTCAGGCCATCCCAAGGCCAAGTCAGAGTCCCCAGCATTACATGCAGCAAGAGCCATATGGGCAGACTGAACAGAGGAAGTGGGAGAGTTCAGTTTTGTAGCCTTAGGAACGTAGAAATCCTGTTCCAAAAAAATCAGATTTATTTTAGGCAGCCCAGGAACAGGAGTGAAAGGTATGACCTTCCTCTTCACACAAATTACATCTGGTGGTGAAAGTACAGTGTAGGCCAGAATGGCCGAGAACACCACAAAGAGTGCGTTTAATCTGGCACTACTGAGGTGACAAAGAAAACCACATTTGTAGCATGATTTAGGCTGAAAAGCGTAAAAGAGTATTCCTCTGTCCCAGCTCAGTAAATGTTGTAAGCCAGAATCGTAGCTTGACCCTGAACTTCCAGCCACCTGTCCAAAGTTTTCACTGTCCAGAATGGGTTCAGGAATATGTTGAAAATCACAACATTTTTCTAGCCAATAGGTAATGTCAACAACATTTACCCCTTCATTACAAAAGAGAACTGTCACAATTTTAAATGAAGGTTTGGTAAGGGAGATGGCAGAAAAGGGTGTCCAGAGTGAAGAGTCCTTCAGGGAGTGATACAGATTCCAAAAACAGTCCAAAGAGGTAGCAATCTGAAAACTGATATCAAAAAATATATCACCCGGGGCATGAATTAAGGCATAAATCTTAGGAATCTTGGGTGAAAGCACAAGCCCAGGGGACCTCGTACTAGCCTATAATAAGGCAGTGGGAGATGCCTTGGACTTGATTGCTCCTGTTTGTGTTCGACCACTCACTCTTCGCTCATGATATGATGGGTCCTTGAAGGAATTGAGGCGGGTTGGTCAAAGGCTGGAGAGAGCATGGCGGAAGTCTGGCCCAGATGCTGACAGGCTTAGATTGGTGGAACACTGTAAGGGCTATCAATCAGAAATCACCCGTAAGAAAGCAGAGTTCCTTTCCAGGGAGATTTCTGCTGCGCAGAATTGACCGGCTCAGCTTTTCTGAACTGTTGACAGATTGTGCAAGCCAATCTTTTTCCAGTCTGTAAGAGCTTTTTCGTAAATTAAGTGTGATGTGCTAGCTCAGTTCTTCACAGATAAGGTTGCCAGCATCAGATCTGGAATTGGCCTGGTTCTGTCTATGAGGAGTTGCGGAGGTCGATGGGAGGTGGTGAGCACCCAGTCTGCCTTGACAGACTTCAGTCAACCGGAATTCATGGACATTGTGAAAATTGTCCAGACTTTGTGCCCAACCTATTGTAGTTTGGATCCGGGCCCTACCCCCTTTTGTGGGGTGTATAGATGTTATCTGCCCGATCCTATCTGAAATTGTATGGAGATCCTTGGAGAGGATAGTCTTTCCAGACCCCCTAAACGAGGCGGTCATTCAACCACTCCTTAAAAAACCCTCCTTGGATCCCAATGATCCAGCTAACTACTGACCTGTCTCTAACCTGCCCTTTATGGGGAAGGTTATTAAGAAGGTGGTTGTGTTGCAACTGGATGATCACCTTGTAACTCACAATGTCTATGAAGCTCTTCATTCTGGCTTCAGGGAGAGGCATAGCACAGAGACTGCCCTTGTTCAGGTGTTAAATTATCTCCTAATGGCAAGAGCGAAAGGCTCGTACCATCCTGGTCCTTCTCAACCTCTCAGCAGCTTTTGACACTGTGGACCATGAGGTGCTTTTGGAGACCCTGTGGTTCCTTTGTGGACAGTCTGGTACAATCCTCAAATAGTTTTGATCGTTCCTTGCAGGCAGGCAGGTCTCAGAGGGTGGTCACCAGAATTTATTCCTCTGACACCCTCCCCCTGTCTTGCAGGGTGCCGCAGGGCTCCATATTGGCACCCATGTTGTTCGCATTGTATAAGCTGCCATTGAGAGATATCATCAGGTGATACAGCTTTGAGTTTTCACTGCTATGCAGATGATACTCAGCTGTATATGTCCTTTGTGCCCAGACAGGTTGATGCAATCTCTATGCTAGATAGTTGCCTCTCTGAAATCAAAGACTGGATGAGCTCGAGTTGGCCAAGACTGTATCCGGATAAGACTGAGGTGTTGGTTGTGGACCCGAGTCACCCGGAGGCGGTTTTGAGGGCTGGGCACATGTCGGGCCTATGGCTTGATGGTGTCCAGCTCACTACCTCAGATTGGGTGCATAACCTGAGCATTATTTTTGACGATGGCTTGACCATTAAATCTCAGGTGTCATCTGTGGTTAAATCCTCATTCTACCATCTGAGGAATATTGCCCAGGTGAAACACCTGATTCCACCGGGGTGACCTTCCAATATTGGTCTATGCCTTCATTACTACCGATCTTGACTACTTCAATGCCATCTACCTAGGGCTTTCCGGGGTTGATATCTGCCACTTGCAGCTAGTGCAGAACGCTGCAGCCAGGCTGCTGACTGGTACTTTTAGGACCAGCCATATTACACCTGTGCTGCGCGAACTGCATTGGCTGCCAGTTCAGTGGTGGATCACCTATAAGGTAGGCTTGCTTACCTTTAAAGCCCTAAACAAACAGACACCTGACTACCTGAAAGATCTTCTAACTCCCTACTCCCCCAATCATCCTCTCTGATCCACCGATGAGGGATTGCTAGAGAGTCCCAGGGTTTGTTTAAAAACTTCTGGAGCTCACGTTTTTTCATTTGCAGCACCAACCTTGTGGAATTCTCTACCTTGTCGGTTAAGAGAATGCCTGACTGTCAGCAGTTTTAAATCCATGTTAAAAACTAATTTATTCGCTTTGGCCTTCCCAGACTGATTTTAAATAATTTATATTGTGCTTGTTTTAATATACTGTTCATATTGTGTACAGCACCTTGACTTCGAAAGGCACAATATAAATAAAGTTTTGATTTGATATGATGGTGAGATCTGTAAAGATCATTTAATAAGGGTTTTGCATACGTAGGTTCTATCTGGAGGTGTCTCCATGCCGCCCTTATAGCTAAGGCGGACAGCATTCCCACATTTCACCAGTTCAACTGGATGACGGAAGAGGCTAGCATAACTTGAACGCTGTTGTCAGGCCGAAGGTACAGAAAGTGTGGTATCATGGGGGTTGTCAATGGAACTAACAGAAAAAATGGCTCTGATAAAAATGGGCTCTCAGCCTGATCTATAACCATGGCAACCAAAAGATCTGTATTAGTATTGGTAAGAGAAACAGACCTTGCAGTCTGCACAGTATGTTCCAATGGCAAAGGCACTAACGGCACAGCAGTGTCATGCAAAGGTGGAACCAAAGAAGTAGTATCCGTAGAAGTCAGCCCTTTGTTCTCCCTCCTGGGGCTGTGCGTGGCTGCAGCAGCTGGCAGAGGTGGTCTTTGAAGATTCAGCAGCTCAGAAGAACTGTCAGCAGCATCAGCAGTAGTCAGACTGTTTGGACAAGAACCAGGAAACGGAATCTCTGGGTTTTGAAACCATCTCCCGGTGTCTGTCTATATCAGGCCAGACCTGCTCAAAGCAACTTCGGGGGACCAGGGTACCTCTGGCATAGTTGAAAGGTGCATATCTGTTTCGCTGTGTTACATACAAATATTGTCAGCAGAGCTAGGGTACATAGCAGACTGTCCCTGCTGAAATTTCTTGCAAGGGGAAGATTGTGGGCTACAGTGGAGTCTTTTCCGATTTTTTTTGTCATCCAGCTTAGTTTTTTCTTGTAGGAATTTAAGTTCTTCTTCAGCCATCATAGCCATAACTTGCTTCTTTTTCATAGTCAAATTGTGTCGCAACTTCTGCTCCGCAGCAAGAATCTCAGCATCAGAAACCTCCATAAAATCCATAACATTTTCCTGAAAAGAAACAGGATTTGAAACAGGGGCTGATGCACCCATCTCAGGATTTCTTCCATCGACCTCAACATTGTCCACTACAGTGGAAATCTCCATCTCTCCCCTGTAATGATATATTAATGACTGAGGTTTATCAATAATCTAGTTAAAGAAATCTCTCCCAAATGTATCCATTTGTTTTTGCAAAATAAGAGTGTCTCACGTGCAGGGGAAAAGAGTGTTCCAACTGGTTGAGACTTGGGAGTGCTGCCTTGAGCTGTGATTATGTCTGTTTTTATAGATACCTATAAATCTATAGGAGGCAGTATTGCCTAGAGCTTATTGCATCAAGCTGTAAACCTAGAGTCCCAGTGGACCTGGTTTTGAAACTCATAATTGCCACTTGCACACAGTCTGATCCTGAGCAAGTCCCTACACCTTCATGTGCCCCTAGAATGCACCTGAAATGCAGATTTGGCTTTTGTGCCTTTCCTGGCTATATATACATACATATAGATATACATATACATATACATACACACACACATACATACACATATATACATACACACTGTGTATATGTATATATACTGTGTATATATATATATATATATATATATATATGTATTAACAATAATGACATTTCAAAATGCCATTATAAATGTATTTGACATCACAACAATGCATAGCCATGTATAATAGGTTTTCGTGGTCCCACATCCATGTATAACTGCAATTTACTGCTTCTGAAAGCTTTTTTAAACTGGGTTTTACATGAGATCATTTATTCTGCCAGTTTCTTTACTAACTAGTAGCTGATTTTGGTCCTTTTGTTCCTACTTTTTGTAAGTGTTGCTTTGCAGACCATGAGCTTGGTTGGTACTTGCCGGTGTTTATGTTACATGTTCCAACAGTGACTTTTACTGCAGCTTGGGAATTCAGTAAAAGCCTGCAATGGAACAAGCTGCAATATTTAAAGCTGTTTGGAGTTTGTACAGTAACTTGGTTTAAAATCTGTTTATCCATTCACTCAGGCAAGAGACTAGTTATTAAAGACAATCTGCTGCCTTCCCTCAGTAAGCATGGGAACCATTTTCATGATGAAATGTTCAGTGTATTTGGCAACAGTGCTATGCATATAAAATCCAGGATTAGAAGACAACAGAGACTGGATAAGGTAAACATTTCTCCCCATACCTACCTACATAACAGGCACAGCAATCATTTGCTGGGAGAAGAAAAGTACTCCATCCTTCTCACTCAGGCTTTAGAATGGCACATTCTGTTCTTCTCCGTTCAGTGGTGTTTATGATCAGGGACAGCAGAAATCTGTGGATGTATCATTGAACATCTGCTTTCTCCCATATACAGTAGTTTTAGAAATACCTTCACTTTTTCCTAGGATTTAGTGGCAATGTGAAAAAATAAACTCGGTGCCCACTCCTGGCATAACTAAGGCACTATAAAGAACAGCAGTACAAAAAAATACTTGCTTTATTTCAAAATATGCCCAATGCAAGACATGCAAAAATCAGTGACTCCACTAGGAGGCAAGTGCCCAACTTTATGTTTCACATCTGGTGGATGCTTTACCACCTCTTACAAAGTGCACACCAGATGCAAAAGCTTAGGTTGTGCCTTGTCACCTTGTGGGGTCACTTTTTTGGCCGGCGTGTTTTGGGCACATTTTGAAATAAAGCAAGCATTTTTTTTTGCACTGCAGCTCTTCTAATAGTGTCTTTGATCTGATGGGAGTGGGTACTGAATTTGTTTTTTACATTTGGACTGTCATTTATTTTGAACACCACTTTACCCTGGAAGCAGCTTTTCCCATTTGTTTATTTAGTGGTAATCCCCAGAATGTAAAACTCGTGATTACTTAGCCATGACTGGGAAGTGCAGTTACTAGCAGCATGACTCAACTTAGCGGGGGGAAGGGCATGACAGGGGCCCTACAATGGGCCTGGGAGCTTGCTCTCCCACACAAATTCCACTGCACAGACATGTGAGACCTTAGTGAGGTGAGGTGAGGTGTGGTGAGCTATATGCAGTGTAAGTGGGTGGGGGAACAGCAAGGAGGAAAATGGGAGGAAAAAACTACCACTGGAAGGATTTTGGCTCACAGGGTAGTCTTGGACCCTGCACTACCCTGACTAAGTCTTCATTCAGATGGTGGGGCTGTTGCCCCTGAAGGCCCCACTATGGTGGGTAAGCCATGGGGGAATGAGGGTCAGTGTGTGATTGTCAAGGCTGGGGCGACACCAAGTAATCAGCTGATGGGGACAGGAGGCGAGAGGAATATATAATGAAAACAAAGAAAATAAATGATGTTCTTACTCCTTCTGTTGAGAAGATAACACAGAAACATAGTAATTAAGGTCAGTAAGAACTCTTCTTAGTCTCGGGCATGGCAATACACAGCAAAGAGTACAAACTCTGTGTGTGCAGATGATTTTCTGCACCACATATCCTCCCCAGCTCAATCGCTGCTGGCTGCATTATAAATCATATCCCAATTTGGTGATATCTCAAGTTACAAACTTAACTTGAGCAAAACAGAGGTGATGCCCCTTAACAAATATACCTTGTGTGCAGAAATGGCACATTTGGGACTACAATGGAATCCTACTAAACTGAAATATTTAGGAATCTATCTTACCCCCCTCATCCTGTAATTTTAAGCAACTAAATTTAGACTCCATTATACCGATTCTAAAAGACGATCTGCTATGTTGGTCAAATCTACCGCTAACCATATGGAGACGTATGAGCATTATCAAGATGAATGTTTTGCCCCGCCCCCGGCTTTTATACCCCCTCTTGATGTTCAGTGGTACCCTGCCATCATCTTGGTTCATGCAGATCCACGGTCTTCTTAGCTCCTTTCTGTGGAAAGTGAAGAAAGCCAGGTGAAATTACCTCAGGCTTACATGTCAAAAACTAGATGGCGGTCTCCAAGCTTCCAATTTCTACGTCTATTACCTATCCATTCACCTAACTAGAGTTATTCATTGGATTAAAAATTTCTTGGAGAACCCAACTAACTCTTATAGGCCTCTTTTGGTCGAAATCGAACAGACCATATTTGCCCATCACAACATCAATTACAATTCACTTCCCTACTTAAGTAGGAAGAAACTCCCGAAACATCTTCATGAAACCCCATTAGGCTCTTCTCTTCTTACTCAGACCCAGCTCATCTCTTTCCTCAAGATTGATGCTAATAAGGATTTTTCTCAACCTTTATTCAATAATCCAAACCTTCGGATCTCAGGCAAGACACTCAACCAACGGGTGTTTTGGCCGGACATGGGAGTGGCAAGAGTTGAACAACTGGTTTCCAATCAAAGGTTAATGTCATTTCAGCTGGCAAGTTCACTTACCAATGGCCACCATCCAAAGTATTCAAATATCTGCAAATATCACATATGTTACTACAATACTTTGGCAGTTGCTCTTGGCAGAAAACTTTCTCTTCTAACATTTCAACATACATAGACTCCCTCCCCAGCTCACACCGGATATCATACTCTTATAAGTTTCTCTTATCTGCTGCAAACAATTTTGAAGGTTGGAGGTTTTATGGATGGGACCAGGTTCTACCACCGAAATCTCCAACCAGACCATGGCCCAAGCTCTGGAAACATCTGTACTGTACCATCAAGTGGGACAGGTATAGGTACGTGCAATTTTAGATGAATCATGATATTTATTATACACTGGTGAAGTTACACAAAATGGGTTACCTACCTACGAATATCTGTCCCAAATGTAATAAAGATCCGGGTTCCCTACTTCATGTCATATGTTATAGTCTTGTGATAAGATCTCCCCCTTCTAGTTGCTTATACAATCCTGTCTTGACCCCTTATTAAATCTATCTGATAAATTCTCTCCTAAGATACACATTATAGTCAATTACTAACGTGAGGCCAAAGGTGCTCAATGAGCACACATTGCTGTAATCTTTGCATGTGCTAAAAAAGTAATACTCAGCCACTGGCCAGACCAAATTACCCCCACTTACGTAGAATGGTTTAAAGAAATTCTGTTTGCCTTACAAGCTGAATGCACCATTGCCAGGTTTCACAACAGAACAAACAAACAATATAGAAGGATATGGGAACCCCTACACACTCTTTTACTAGTCCAACAGCCTGAGAAATAACCCCCTGAGCTATACTCCTTGGTCCAGCTCAAAGGTACCATAAGACATTTATGTGATCCCCTTTCCCTTATAAATGAACTGCTAGGTTATTAAGCCACATAAAAACACACTGTTTCTCTGGTGGCAGGTGAGTGGGGGAGATAGTAGGGGTATATGGGAGGGAGGGGAAGGATGCTTTTGGGGGAGGGGATGAAAATATTGGCTGGATCATACTATCGTGTCATTTTTCACTCCTGTACTTACTGTTGATTTATTCATTATAACTTGGATATGTTTCACTGTTATAGTACTTGTCCTGGATAGTATGTCCAATAAAGTATATGGAATGAAAAACAAAGGTCAGTAGGAACACATGGTCCAGCATGTCTGCCCACTCCACTTCATAAGCTGGAACCAGCATGTATGCTGAGCAAACATGTACTAATTTATTGAGATTTTATTTTATTTTTCTTCTTTGTTAATGACATGCCCAGTAATTGCGGTGGAGTCATGTTGCAACTTTTTGCCATCAATGCCATCCTATATAGGTCCTCTGCTAATATTAACTGGATAAACATCAACTTGGAGATGGATTTCCAACAACTTGAAACCTGGTTCATAACAAACAAACTTGTCCTTAATTAGAAAAAGATCAAAGCTACACTTTGTGGACACAGGAGGCTTGGCACTGACAGACAACACCTGCTAAGGTTGTCAACCACTGGTAGCACTCACCTTGAAGTGGTGAGGACATTGAAATATCTTGGTGTTTCACTTGACCAAGAAGTGACATTTGGCCCCATGTGGATGCCACAGTCAGATCACTACATCAGAAGTTGGGCCTCTTCTACAGGCTTTTCCCCTACCACTCAAAAGAGACTCACCTTGCCATTGCAAGCAGCACCTTAATGCCCATACTATTCCATGGTGCCCCTGTCCTTCACGTCATGTAAGACTCAGACCTGAGCAGTCTCAAAACCATGTATTACACAACTTGTCACTTTGCAAAGGAGCTGCCACAGGGATCACCACTGTGGAGTGCTCGGAGCTCTTGTTTGGCCCTTGTTTGAAATAAGGTTGCAATACCCTTTGCACTGCCTTACCTTAAAAATTGGCAAGTTCTCTGCGACCCCCCAACCCTGCCTCATGAGAATACTAAAGGTTAAAGTAAATTTCAGTCTTTATAGCTCAGTCTTTTGGGCTTCATACCCCATTACCTTAACCTTGTGCTAGTCTCTCTAGCACAAAATGATAATTTTGAAGAATGTCCGGCAAGAGAGGGAAGGGATCGTAAATCGGGCCGTAGTGCTGGGCAACCGATCCCTTCCATTTCCCTGTCCATCTGCTCCACCCCTGTGCTCCAATGTTTTGTGATGTCTAACCAGAGAGAGCACAGGGGCTCACCCCATTAAAACCTATGTGGAAGGTGTTTACAACATTTTTGCAGAAGTTTAAGCAACCTTTGATAAAAATAGAAGAAGCCACCAGTCAGCTAACAGGGGTCTCTATTGGTTGAGCAGTGGCTTTCATTTTTATCAAGGTTATGCGCTTTCTAATCTTAGCTTTCCATGAGTTTCAATAGAACTACGCTCTCCCTGGTTAGATGTCACAAAATGTCAGGTGTGGGGTGGAACAGGTGGACTAGGAAATGAAAGGGATCAGCTGGCCAGCACTGTGGCCCGACTTACAATCCCTTCTCTCTCTTGGTAGACACTCTTAAAAATTATCATTTTTGTCCTAGAGGGATTAGTGGATGGTTAAGGTAACAGGCTATGAAGCCCTACACTTAATCATTGAAATTTACTTTAAAGCAGCTTGTAAAGCCCCTGTGCTCTGCTGCTAGCCCTTTACTGGAAATCTCTAGGATACGATATGGATCCGGAAAGTGTTTGAAGCAAGGTTGCAGTACTCTTTGCACTGCCTTACTTTAAAAATTGCCATGTTCTCCGCCCCTTAGCCTCATGAGAATACTTAAGTTTAAGCAGCTTCTGAGGCCCCTGCACTCTGCTGCTAGCCGTTTCAGGGCCGGCTTCAGGTGTTTTTGGGCCCCAGGCAATCGAGCTCCAGTGGGCTCCCCTCAGAACTGTCTGTCCATGAAAAACAAAACAAACAAACAAAACAAATACAATCAAGCCAGCCCCGGCTTGCTGGTAGAGAGATACAGGCAGCCTCCCCCCCCCCCGAGAGGACTGAAGGGCATTTTTCACACACAGCCATGGCAGAAATTAAAAATCTCGCACACACCCCCAGCAGCCAGTGTACCACTCATAATGGCTTGCAGCTCCAAAAGGTGCTCTGCTGGTCAGCAGCAGCCTGACGGTAAAGTACAGTACTAGGCAGGCAGAAACGAAAGTCCCCCACCCCAGCAGTGCACCACGCCACCACTCAGTCACTGATGTAGCAGTACTCAGGCTGGGAGAGAGCAGCAGAGATTGATGCCCCAAGCACCATTGCATGAACCCCCTACCTGGCTTCAAGTTCTCCTCACCCGGGTGCTGACACTGGCCCGATCCTGAGCCTGGCCCTCACAGAAACTATCAAATTCCACACCAGCCCTGAGCCGCTCAATGCTCGGACTGCAACTGCCTAAACTTTCAACATGCATCCTCCCTCTGGGCCAGGGCAGCTCCATTGAAATAGCAGCCCATCTGCAAGACATTATGCTCAAACACACCTTACTGATGAATGGACTGTGATCAGGAGAAGAGAGGGCTCAGACATAAGAAACCCCATCGGAAAAAGGAACCAGCATCTAACTGGCCCTGTTCAAGAAACCACAGTCTGAGTTCCCACTTTCTAGTCTCCTTTGCTGCCAGCATGGGTAACCCAACCATGCCAAACAAATTTCAGGTGCTCTGGCCTGAATCCCCTTGAAATGTTGTGCCTGATTACTCCTGCCAGCCTCCAGCCATACTGCTTTTCTTGCTTTCTTTTCAAAAAATTGGGTGGCGCGTGGCTGCTCACTGTTCCCTGTGGGAATTTACTCTGGGCATTGATGGTGCTGCATCTCTTCAAAAGCCGATGCCCCCACTATGTGGTTGTGGCTGAATAAGGACTGGGACACATCACATTTGTTTTCTCCCTTAGGTTGAGCTTGCTAATCTCGGGCCTGTAATGCTCTATTATGTGCTAATCTTTGACACCACTGTTCACAGTTATGATTTTCTGACTGTTCTAATTAATGGCTCCCCCTCCAAACCTGGCTGGTGTGATGCAGGTCATCACACGAGATGCTACTTCATCCATCTGCCGTTTCGTTGCTGTCGGTGCCATTTCAGAGCTCCCCATCCCACGATGTGCAACTGATTCACTTTTCTCTCACTCATCTGCAGTGCACTCCACCACTCCACCCGACTCCTTTCGCAAAACAACATAGCTAAATCTAGCCAGCCACTCCCACCCACCCCTTCTCCACACTCTCCAGCCCTTGGTCAGTACATGATCCACACCCCACCTTATGGAATGCTCTCTAGTGTCACAAATGGATCAGGGCCCTGACAGTCATGCAGGGCTCACAGCCTTCATTTTGTTTCTGGGGAATCCTGTGGTTTCCACTCAGTGGGCGCGGCACTGATTTAAATTGTTAGTATTCAGCAGTCAGAGGTGGAGCATAGTCTGAGCAGCATAGCAGCTGTCTATTGAGCCTCTGGTGGGCCCCCCCTGGTACTGAGGCCCCGGGTAGTTGCCCGGGTCACCCGGGTGCTGACACCGGCCCTGAGCCCTTCACTGGAAATCCCTAAGACATGGTATGGATCTGGAAGGTGTTTCTTCACATTTACGGCCCCCTCCCTATAGAATTCGCTACTCTGAGAGATTCAAAACTGCCCTACCCTGGCACTAGTTAAAAACGGGCTCAAAGAAAACTCACTTGGGGGTGAACCAATGCAGGTGTAAATTATGACCTGTCATCTGTGTCATTATATAATGACACAGGGGATGACCCTCCTAGCTAGAAGGTGGCATAGAGCTTGTGTCCTTTTCCCTGAGTACTTGACTGTGGTGCTACCTTGCTTAACCTGTGCTTTCTGTTACTTGATACTGAATGTTTATACCATCTATACTCAACTGTGATTAACTAGTGTTCGCTGTATATAGACTATCTGTTATTATTTCTGTTGCTTATTGTATTGTGATCCTGTCTTGCGCTGCAATCTTTGTGAAAAGTTTTATTCAATTCTGTGTATAACTAATTCTAGTCTGCCCCAGAAAATGGGACTTGCATGTCTCAGTGGCCTACCCATCATCAAAATTCAAATAAATAAATAGATTTGTCACCCACACTTATGCCCATTATCCACTGTTTCACATGATAAACAGACACGTCTCAGTTTCCTTTGTCGGTCAGTACTGTCTTTGCTCACTGTCTCTGCTGACAGATTGCTCAGTAGATTCACAACTCGCTGAGAGAAGATGTGCCCCCTACTGTTACCCTTACTTTGCTATAGTTGAACTTCAGGAAGTGTCTTTGTGTCCTGCTGGAGCACACCTGATCAAGCATTTCTATTTGACCTTGTCAATACCCTTTAGTATGCCTACTAGCCTCCTTTTCTCCAGGGTGAGCATGTTAAGGTGAACACAGAAAAGGCCACAGCCAGAAGCCAACTGTGCTGGAGAGAAAAAAAAATATCTCAGAATTGTCAGAAGTTAGAACCGGCACTAATCTACCACCAAATGGGAGGCGGCAACTAAAATGACTCTAACACTTACAGGTGCTGTAAATAGCTAACACACATAATTTGTCACACATATTGAAGTGCTACAATGTGTACAGGAAAAAAACATGGCAGTTCCTTCTAAGACTCGGCATTTTGCATCATCAACCCAATGCTTCTTGTAATGTAAGTTTTTTTTTTGTTTGTTTCTTTGCTGCACCTATAAGTGTTTGAGTCTGTTATTAACTACCTGGTAGACTGGTGCTGGAACTGACTTGCAGTCCCGAGATTATTTTGTCCCAAGCACAGTTGGCTTCCTGGTTGCAGCTTTTTCTGTGTTCACCTTAACAATTTTACCCGTGACTTGTTGAGGCCTCTGGTCTCTCCTCAGCTTTTATCTTCCATAATGCTTATCATTTGGGTGGCCCTGCATTGCACCACCTCTACTACTTAAATGTCCTTTTTGCATTGGGGAGCCTAGAACTACACAGTACTCCTGCGGAAGCTTGGCCTTTGTAAAGTGGTGCTTCCCCTACCCTACAAGTCCCGCCCCTCCACCCTTTAATGCTCCCCATCATTCTTACAGCCTTCTTCATTACAGAAGCCCTGAACAGCTTGTCATGCTGTAGCTAATTGTCTTTGATGACATCTTGCCTCCTGGAACAAATGCAAGTAATTCTGCTGCTGTGTTGAGCCTGCCTTACAGAAATTGTCTGCTGCCACAGAGTGAAGTTTTTCTGTAGGTTAATCTACTCAGACTGGCTGCATGACATACATTAGTGACCTCATACTTGGTGAAAGGAGAACCTCAAGCTGTAGATGACATTGAAGTTATAACTCTGCTCCCAGTTAATGGACCATAGCCAGAGGGTAAATCTTAGTTCAGGACAGTATGTGAGGGGATGTGCTGTGGGTACCTGTGGACTAGTGTTGACCATTCCAGTAGGTTTGGGATCCAGGTCTTTTGGACATGTTTAAAGAAAGCATATTCACAGCAACACAGAAACACAGACTTTGTTGGTAGAAAAAGACCTCTTGGCACATCATATCTGCCCATTCCTATCTAATGCTGACTGAGAGCACCTTAGAGGATCCTTACTTCCTTCTCCCCCCTTTCTTTTTTATTTAATTTACTGTACTTTTTTCCCAATCCAGTGTCACTGTTCTCAGCCCTACCAGTTGCCTGCCTTGCTCTCCAATGACCGCCTTCTACAACCACCGATACTCCCCGGCTTGGGCCACAGTACCACAGCCTGCCCATCTACAACAGGAAAGGTGCTGGCTGAGCCGACATTGCCTCCCTGGCTTCCCCCCCCCAGGGCGGTGTTCAGGGCCTGTGGTGGTACCTGCGAAGCTGTGATAAGTCAGCAGAGCAGAGCGGCAGAGAGCGATGAAGGCCAGGCACCGGTCAGTGTCATCCTGCAGCTAGCATGGATTTTTTTTGTGTGTGTGTGTTTTTCTGGGAGCAAGGACATGCAGTGACATCCAGCATCCACCCCACCCCCAGGAACACTCAGACGCTGGTTGCTGCGGCACCCCCAGCCTCCTACAGGGGTCCATCAAGTACAGGGCATTCTACCAACCCTTCCCCTGAGAAGGAAAGCTGTCCACAGGTTGCTCCTTCCTTCTCCCCTTGGCCGGCCCTCCAATGACCTGGATCTGTTCCCGAACCTGAATCACTGGTGTTGCAAGTGGAAATCCAGCCACTGCACTGACAGGCTGGCTCTCCTCCCTCCTTTTCTGATTCGTTAACAAGTCCTTGTATCCATCTCACCCTCCTTTGAATCCCCATACTGATTTTACACAGGCCAACTCCTCTGGCAGCCTATTCCACACTTCCACCATCCTCTCTGTGGAAAAGTACTTCTGGGATCTCTCTCTCTCACCCCACCCCCCCGCCAGAATTCATCCACTTTAACCCATGTAGGTATTTGTATGTTTTGGTCAAATCCCCTCTTTCCTTTCTCATCTCAAGCATGTACATGTTCAGATTTGCTCATCTCTCCTAGTGTGGCCTTTCCTGCTGTCCATAGACTATCTTGGTTACATTTCTCTGCATTGCCTCCAATCTATCCCTGTGCTTCTTCAGATGTGGATTCTAAACCTGCACAGAGTACTTCAGGTGAGGCAGAACCAGTGACCAATACAATGGCAGCAGCAGCTCCCTTCTCCTGCTCGCAGTCCCTCTCCCTATATGCCTTAGCATTCTATTTGCTGTGCCCACCAACTTATTGCCTTGTGCTGATGCCTTCTGGCTGTCTGACCAGCTGAGGAGGGAAAGAATAGTAAGAAAAAAAAAAAATAGATTGTTTGTGACTCCTGGTGCAAGAAAACAAAAACCTAAGTCATGTTCACTGCAGGTATCACTCACATTTTGTGATGTGACTGTCTAATTATGGCTCTGTAGTATCTGTTCTGAAACTAGCAGGATACTGCTTTGTATTTAAAATATTGTTTATTTTAAGTGAAATAATTTCTAAGTTTTATTTCCTGTCTCTAAGTTGCTCAAACATCTTTTAAAAAATAAACAACTGGCTCCATGGCACTAAGAAATAGAAAACTGCTTAGCAAGCTGGTGAACCTGGTTGGTGCCCCAAGCCCAGGATGTCAAGAGTGGAGGCTACGCTCCTCCCTAGTGTAGAGGGATCACTACAGTAAGTCCTGCTGTATGGCTCCACATTAGTGGTAGGTGGGAGGCAGAAAGTGGGATAGTTGGGTAGCGGAGGGGGAGGGGGACACGGAGAGACCAGAGGGTCTTTTACATTATGTAATCTTTTAAACAGTTTAATATTTAGCAGGGGCAATGCCTCAGACATCTAGAGGGTAGCAAACAATTCTCTTATTTTTCTTCAGCTAATGAAATGTAATAACCCTTTTCTCTGCAGAATAGGAACAGGGCCCTCACTACTGTAGATGTTTTCATTGGGATTGATGCTGTGGCAGTTTTCTGCAGGCCAAAGCAGGAGGGGGAGGAGTTTAGGAGAGGATAAAAAGGAGGTATTTGGCAAAACAGTAGTGGGTTCAGGTGTCTGTGGTTCTGACCTAGCCAGGGTGAGGCTTAGTGGTCCAGGAGCTCACCAGCTCAGGATCATGGGGAAGGCAAGGGGTTGGGAGCATCATCTGACAGCAAGGAGTCAGCTTCACATCTCTGTAGAGATGGCTGAAGGAGGTTCAGCAGAATCTACATTTAGCAGGTAGAATATGTGGAGTTGTCCACACATTCCAGGAGTGCAGGCAAAGAGTCAGCCCACTTGACTGGCTGGGTTCTACTCAAATGTACCCAGGCATGGCATTTCCCCTGTATGGACTCCCACCTAGGACTGGAGGGCCTTTTATGCTCTTGAGAGGATGACATTTGGTCCACACACTCTGGAGTTGCTGCAGATGTGGCATGGTATATCTGGTGTCAGACTCAAGCCAGGAGGAGGACTGAGTGTCGGATGCCCTAACCCAACCTCAGAAGAAAAGGAGGTTATGAAGCTAAGTGGAGACAGTTCATCCCAAGGTGGACAGTGAGAGGGTTCCTGAGGAAGGACAGAGATCCTGGGCAGCACACTTTTGAAGTGTGTGGCCCAATGGCCCTCTGGGGCCTGTGTGGGATGCCAGAGAAGATGAATGAAGAAGAAGAGACTGAGCAGGGGTGATAGGAGGGCCTGAGAAGCATGCGTAGGAGCAGATGGCTTGAGAAGGCTCACAATGTGAAGCTGGTAAATGAAACCCAAAGGACCTGGGGTCTGGAGTGATCAAGGTGGTCAGGTAGGGTTAAAAATGTAAAGACTCAGGTAGGAGAGTGTAACTCTATGGAATTTGGGGAGAGTCCCCAAAGATCTAGTTGCTGGGCATAGGAGGCCACTGAAGTGGGAAATCACCTTTAGGCTGGGCCTGTGAAAGGCCTCAGCATGAGTGTAGAGCTTTGGTTGGTGTCCTGGATGGCCAAGAATGGTATGAACATTGGTAGCTGCTGCAAGTCTCATGTTTCTTCTATAGTGATGAAGAGAGGGCATGTAGTGATGTTACTCATTCTATCTGGGTGCCATATTTCAGCATACTATTTCTGATACTAAAATATTGAAATTGTCTGTAATTTAGTGGGTCCATTTTGTTTTTTTAAATCAGTACAGTAGGTGAGGTGAAGCCTAGCTATAAAATCAACATGCATTACCCTTACAAAAAGTTCTTCAGAATACCACTGTAATACCACTGTGATTACCACTGTACTACCATTAAGGTTTTCATGGTATCACAGTGGTTTGTTTCAATTCCATTGTGATACCATTGTACCACTGTCCTACCATATCAACAAAAATGTTAAACTACCATAGTGCAACCATGGTACCACTGGGTAGTACCATTGCACATTTTGTAGCTCACCACTGTGTTGCCATTGTGGTGCCATGGTGTTGCCATTGTGTCACATTTGGTAAGGGTAGTACCAAAGTATAAAATGGATCACATGGACCAAGAAAATCGAGGGTGATGAAATAAGATGGTAAGCCATGGTTACAGGAGTTGTGTATTGAATATCCATCAGAGCAATGAATAATGTAATGAAGATGGTTCTGATTGGGGCCTTTGGTCCCAAAAATAAATTAATCATTGTATCCCATGCCACTGGCATCTAATAATGGGAGAGACAAGGGCAACAATGTGTCCAGTTGGTCATTTACTATCTCATGGAGTGATTTTTGTTTCAGTGGATTCAAAGGAGGAGAATGTAAAGTACATTGGTGATTGTTTGCTAGGGGTTCATGGCGAGCATCACTCCATCCAAAATAATCCTAAACACAGATGTGTCCTCGGCTGTGCTCACCCCCGACCAGTGCAGTCAGCATGGATAGAAGTAGGGGATGGGGTGGCACAAGAATAAAATAATGCATCAAAATATAGTGCCCATCATATCAGACTTGTTTGAGTCCCTACCCCAAGTGTCTCATTTTATATCCCAAAATTCCACTCCGAAAATAATGTTGTACTGTGTTGCTGTGAACGACCTATTTGCTTGCCCCCCCCAAAAAAAAACATCCAATCAGAGTGAAGCTTTTCAATCTTTGGGGTATGGCTAAAGTCTTCAGTGCTGACTCCCAACCAAGTCTCAGAGTTTATTGGCCCAGAACAGGAAGCATAGTGGGGTTTTGGCAAAAAATTTTAAGATCCACTTGCCTTTCATAGATGGAAATTACCTTCTCACTGTTATTACAAGGAGGTGAATTATCCATTTATTTCTCTAATATATGCACTGCATTGTGCCACCCAACTCCACAAAATGCATCCACACTGAGGCAGGGCTCAAAAATATGAGAATGGTCCACTGATCCATGCCTGAGCTGTTTTCCTGCATTATCAGCCTCTATTTTTACTGGGTTATCTGTGTGGATCAGTTGTTGTATTCTGGCTCCAATCCCTCCCCCAGTTTATAAAGTACATTAGATTGCTCTTCCGCTGCCAGCATTCCTGGTGATGTGATGGATTAGTAAATTCCAAGATGGATCAGCCATCATAATTCATTCCTGATCTGTCTGGACTGGGGTCAGTTTAAAAAAAATGGTAGGAATTTTGAGCCTGACTAAAGGAAACATCAAGGGTAAACATGAATAGTCTCAAGCAGTTTGTTATAAAAATTAAAAACTTGTCATAATATTCACACTCAACTTCGTTCTGAGGCTTCAATCTGAAGGATTGTCTTAGCAATGGAGGAGCTGGCCCAGTGTAATCAGTGACATTAGAAAATGAGTTTGAGATGTCCTGCTTCTTGATTGGCTAACAGCATCCCTCACCCTGGCAGGTATCAAGCTATAGAGACCTCTGAACAATCTGTATCAGCCAGCCAAGACAGAAAGTTGAAAAATGAAAAGAATGCACCCCCCCTCATTACTTGCTCACCTGTGACTTTTCCCACTCAGCCCTCACTTCCTCATGTCCCAAACATGCAAACACACATACACAAAAGATATTTACTCACTTGCCTCCATTTTTCAAAATAAGAAAATGACAGTGAACACAGTGATTGCACTGTTCTTACCGTGTCTGCTGAAGCCTCTGTCATTTCAGCACCCCTGATAAAAAACAAACCTGCTGAGCAATTAGGCTACTCAAGTGTATCTCTGAAGGAATATAAAAGCAGACAGCAAAGGCACTCACAGGGGTGGGGTGCGGGGTGAAAGGACGGCATGAGAGAAACAGCAACGTTTTTTGTAATTTCCTCTCCCCAGCTCATGGGGGGACATGGGCGTGGGTGGGGGAAGAAACAAAGCAGAGAGCAAAAGTGCCTGTAAAAAAAACACTAATACCGGACATTGCCTCCCCCCTCTCCTTAATCTTAAATCTCTCCTTCTCAACCTCCAATGTCCCTACCACTTGGAAGCAGGCAGTGGTCCTCCCCCTTCCTAAAGGTGGAGATCCCTCATCCCCTGGCAACTATCGCCCCATCTCGCTACTCCCTACCCTAGCCAAACCACAAGAACTTCTAGTCCTCTCTCAACTCATCTCCTTTCTATCTGATACCTTCTTCTTCACCCAGTTCCAGTCTGGTTTCAGGAAAAAACACTCTATCACCATCTCCCTACTTCAGCTCGCTGACTCCTGTACTCTTCTGGATGGACAATGGCCAAACCATCTCAGCCATGTTGTTGACCTTGCCAAGGCTTTTGACACTGTTTCCCACTCTCTTCTCCTTGATTCTGTCTCATCTGCTGGTCTAACCCCTTCTGCCACTAACTGGTTTAAGGCCTACCTTACTGGTAGAACCCAGTCAGTTAAGATCGTAGATGCTATCTTGCCACCCATCCAGATCTACACTGGTGTCCCTCAGGGCTCTGTGCTTGGTCCCCTTCTATTCTCCATCTTCCTTAATGACCTGCCACCTGTCTTCCCCCCTTCTTCTGCCAGTCACATGAATGCTGATGATACTGTCCTGTATGCATTTGGCTCATGCCCAGCTGAGGTTACATCCAGCTTGCAGCATGACTTCAACAAGGTCCAGCTCTGGTTTGCAAACCATTAGTTATTCCTCAATGCCAAGAAGACAGCCTCCATGACCTTTGGCACAAGGCAGAGACACTGTCTAGGCTTCCCTCCCTGCCCACTTTCCGCACTCTTGATGGGCCTTTACTTGAAGACACCTCATTCTTCAGATACCTTGGGTTTGGTTAGACCAACACCTCAACTTCTCTGGACACATTGACTGCATCCAGAAACAATTGCGCCCCAAGCTTGGTTCCTTGTTCAGGAACCGCAGTTGCATCCCTCCTGCGGCTAGGCGTGAGCTTGTCCAGAAGATGATCCTCCCCAATTTTGACTACTGCAACTCAGTCTATGGTGCTGCTCCTAAGTCCTCCCTGATCAGACTGGACACTCTCTTCAACTCCTTCTGCCACTTTGCCCTTGATGCTCCCTCTCGCACCCACCACTGTGACCTCTGTCGAGCCCTTTCCTTCCCCTCACTTACAAATAGACACCTCTCAAACAGTACAAAATTCACTGCTAAACACTGGCTGGGTGAACTCCCTTCCTACCTCTTCCCCTCATTTATAACACCCCCTCCTCCTTCCCACTCCCTTAGATTTACTGACACTTGCACACTAACTGTCCCCTGCCACTCCACCCTTTCCAGACAGTCTGGGTACTCTCACTGTTTCCCTAAAACATGGAACTCTCTACATCCCCAAATTTGACACTCCTCCTCCCTCTATTCCATCAACACTGCCCTCTCCAACTATCTTGCACTTAACTGTTCCTGTTATGATATGCCTTAATTTCCTTCATCTTGCTTCGTACAGTTCATCCCCCTTTGGAATTGACCCAATGCCTCTATCGACTCTACCACCTCTACTGACCCTAACCCCTCCTAGGTGCTAGTTCTCATACCTTTCTCCCTTCCCCACTCTCTTCCCTTTTCCCCAGCCTTCACACTCCCCTTGCAGGGTTCTCAGCATTCTGAAGAGGTCCTATAGTGCCTAGACTTGCCACCTTTTCTTCCCCCATCTACCAATCCTTGACCTTCCAGGTCCCCTTGCAGGGTCCCAGCATCCTGGAGGGTTCCTTGGATCAGTCCTCATCCCCTCCCAAGGTGTTATTTCTCATTCCCACCTTCTCACTATCCCTCTATAACTACAATGCCTAACCTCAGGAGGGTGTACAATTGCCTGAACTTCCCTGCTCCTTTTTAGGGTTCATCGCATCCTGAAGGTTCTCTTTTGGGCCAGGCTTTATTTCCCTCCTAGGTGTTAATCACACTTACTTCTCTCTTCCTGTATAACCTACTCCAGTCCCCTGTCCCCTGCAGGGTTCTCCGCATCCTGACAGGGTCTCTCCAGGACACGACTCTGCACTATCTGTCATCTCATCCTCTCCTCCTTCACCCCTTATTTCACGATAGCATTTGTTCCACGTATACCATTGCACTTATTAATTGTTCTCACAAATTACTTATGTATGCAACACTGTTTGTAACAATTGCCTTAATTAATTGTATGCTATGTTGATCTTTGTAACTTGAATGTAAAATGTCTCATCTCTATTGTACCCCTTCCCCCCAGGTCGCACTGGGAGATGAGCAACCTGTTGCTCAGTGTGCTTTCCTGGTGAAACATTTCAATAAATAAATAAAAAAAAACAAAAGACTCACTAATACAGCAGTGCTTCCAACTGTCATTTTTAATAATGGAAGGACTACTTTAAAAAAGAAGTGTTTTTTATTATTATTCATTTTTTACACACCCCAACATTACAGCATCCCCCTACTACTGCATTCGAGTGCCAGAAGTGATATTATACAATGTGGTAAATGCAATGTCCCAAATCCTGCATTCTGATTGGTTGGCTGGCACAATTACCACCGTGATAAATCCTCCAGTGTACCCACTGGAAGAAGTGCCAGCCAACCTTATACCGTGCTAATCCGGTCGCTTTCACTTCAAACCAAACTGCCACGATTTGTCCTGTCGCCGCTTCGCTAAAACACCACGGTAAATTGTTTACAGAATGACATCCTCTTTGAAGTGTAGGGACCTCAGTGAGTTAGAAATAGTTAAAAACATTAAAAGAAACAACATTTGCCATTGTATAATATATATTTATCCCTCAGGGTGTGGGTACACTGGAGGACTTGCTTGACACTGGTGTGATTCAGTCACTGCTGCGCCTCGTGATCGAATCACACCAGCCGTGGTAAATCCTCCAGTGTACCCACACCCTGGAGGGATAAATTGCTTAAGTACGCACCCAATCCCAGTTTGAGATTAGAACCCATGACCTTGTGCCTCAGAGGTGAGTGTGCTACTAATTGAGCCACAATGACTTAGCAGGGACTTGTAGAAGACTCTAGCCCATGCCATGTCTCTCCCAGCTTGAGGTTGGCTGTCAATATACCCTGTCTGAGCACTCTGGAATAGGCTATGTATCTCCAAAAAATATATATCTTGAACAATGTAGAGGACTGCCTTAGATGATACTTGCAGATATTGGGACTATCACTCTTCCCTTTAGGCAGTGAACAGTGGGAATAAGAGGATGGAGAGCAGGGACTGAACAAGATACTGTAACTGAAATCTTTTCATATAAAATGCCTTCAGATTAGAACTTCCTCCTAACTAGCATAAGAACACTCTAGCTATCGCTCATTTTAAATCTAAATTGCATAACCATCACAAGACTTTACATATATGTAAAGGGAAGGAAGATGCTCACTCATCAAATGCAAGAAACAGATTTTGTAGTTTATTCAGTGATCACATTAAGTACAGAACTACACACCAGTGTTTCATGGGACTATGCTACACTTTTTCAGGGGAGTGGTCCTCATATATTATCCAACATTACTTTGAGCAGTCTTGGCCTTAGGCCTCTTCTTACTCATGTGGTGACTACAGGTGTTGTAAGAGGTCAGACTCTTCTCATCAAGCATTTTTATCTGCCTTCGCAGAGATATTACATGGTTTATTCTAAATTTACTTGGTGCAACCATGCTGCCTCTTGTGTGTATCCTACAAGTGTGGCCACAACAGGTGTAAGAAGAGGCTTGAGGCCAAGCTTGTACAAAGTAATGCTGATAATACATGAGGTCCACTCCCCTTAAGAAGTTGGGAAGTATAGTTATAGCCCAGAAACATAGACTGTGTGCTTTCAGGGCAGGGCGGGTGCCACTGACAAAAAGCCAAACAAACAAACACACTGGCAATGCATTCGGCCTTTGAGAAATAGAGAAATCCAAAAAACTAGATAGACTGCAAAAAGTGTTTATTTAAAAAGTATAACAGCACAAGCAAAAGCACAGACCTAAATCCAATGGCACTTCAGGTCAAAGAGGTGACGGTTTGTTAGAGGGCGATTATAGCACCATTCTGTTTCAGCTCTGCAAAGCTGCTAGTTAACCCAGCATTGACTGTGCAGCCCTGGGGGTTGGTATAAGTCAATCCATAAATACAAGTTTACACCTGAGAAATTCTGAGGCTATGGCATGGCAGCTTACTTGTAGACTAGGAACGTTCAAACTGGGGAAGAATATAACATCTTCAAAGGTTGTGTGTGGGCTCTGCTGATGAGCTGTCACTTCATTGTCTTATACAGCAGGTTATGGCAGCAGTATGTCAGTTTGTTACTACTGCAGCCCTTACTAATTGTGCGCCTGCTTTGGAATTGATTGTCTCATTGAACAGACTAGGCAGTGTCCCCATTGTTCCAGAATTACTGAAGTTAGGACATTTTTATTGAAAAGATGCAGCAGCTCTCTTGACTGCTGTATAGATGTGCACACATACCCATCTTAGGATTTCCTGCCTGTCAGCTTGTCTGCCAGCTTCATGAGTCACATGTGTATGGGCTGGCAGTATAGCCTAGAAATTAGAGTAATGAGCTGTGAACGAGTTTGACACATCCAGCAGACCAGACCTGAGTTTGATTCTCACAACCTCCGCTTGCATACTGTGTGACTCTGAGCAAGTCACTTAACCGCCCAGTGCTCCCAGGTCACCCCTGAAAACAGGCATTTGTGCCTAGAGTGCCTTACCTGGTTACCAAAACCTAAATGAAAAAGAAATGTGGAGATGGAATACAAGAACTTGCACAAAAGTTTTTGGCTTGTGAATTCTACAATTTCACACATCTGTATATGACTTAAAAATGTTACATGTGTGAGGAATGTGCTTTGCTTTTGCTTCCTGTACGTATTAAATACACAGTATAACACTCTTCAGTACCCATCCCCAGTCATAAAATCAGACCACTCCTGAGTCACACATCCAATAGAACAAATACTCCATTTCTAGTATTGAGGAGTATGGCTGGACTCATGCTGGCCACATTACTGCTACTGTGTGTCCCAGCTTAGGAGCTCTGTTCAGATGTAAGCTGCCAGGTATGCTACTTGTCAGCTCACATAAGTAATGGAAGTGTACTCTCAACTGACATGATGGTGCCCTGGCAACAGCATTTTGCAATACAGGTTGTTGAGTGTTAATGTTAAGCTGTAAAAAGACTGATCAGGAAATTAAAAAAAAAAGTTAGTACTTCCAAAGCTTAATCAGGAGGGTAGTTTCAGCTTCAGAGGTTGGCAATTTACACAGTTATCTGTAAGAGAAACAGAATTCAACATATCTAAGGAAAAATATGCATTCTGCTTCATAAGACCCACAGGCACCGCATTCTACATTTCATACAGGGCACGCTAAACAAGAAACATGGGGAACAATCCAGGGGACAATACAGTAACACATAAATGCAGACATTTCCTCTATGCATTTTTCCAGCACTGTGAATGGCTGAGTAGTTTACACAGCATATTGGTAGTGCAAAAAGCAGGACAGAGTGGTGGAGCTTGACAATTACAGAGCTGTGACAGGTTGAGAATGATCAAGCCTCCAAAGCCTTCTCTGTCTAGGTTTGCTATGCCTTCGGCAAGAAAACCTTAAAATTGGGGCCAAATCCTAGAAGGAACACAGTGAGACCATGACATTTGCTCATACCATTCAACTGTCCCTTATTATCAGGGAGTGATTTTGCCTCAAAACATTCCCAGTTCCTCCTAAATTTGGCCTGTTTGTCAATGAAGACTAGGTGTTTGAAATATAAAATATTGGCAGACATTAGTGCTACAGTCTAGTTACTCTTCAGAAAATGCTTTTGACATTAAACCTCCAACATATCAGGCTTCCTGATCTTATATTTCCATTTTGTACCATGTGTACCTGATTTTGACAAGTTGTCACTGATTTTTCTAAGCCCTTTCCCATTTGCAAGGCATCAGGTTGAGAGGTATGTGTTTACTAAACATACTTAAAATGATGGTTGTACATGGGGCTGAGTTTGGGTTTTTGTATTTGCATCTCTAGCATTTGTATTTGTAGTTGAGTTCATGTTCAGGTTTACTAAAATATATATTTTTACATTTTAGACTAGTTTCTACAGTTTATGGTGGCACACTTCCAAGGGTTTGAGAGTTATCAATAAAATATGTAGATTTATCAATTTATTTATCTAAAATTATTATGTGACCAGGATAGACACACTGAGCTGGAGCTTGTTTCCAGTGCAGCCTGGAGGAAAGGATGCAGCAGTGGGGTAAAACAACAATAACATAGTGAATAATACATGGGTGGGAGTGTACCAGAATTTTACATGCACCCACGGTATGGGATGCTACATAAATACCAAGGGCTAAGCTTGAAAAGGGTTTATAAGCATCCCACACCAAGGGGTGTGTAAAATTTGGTCTACACACACCCACCCACCCATGTCTTGTTTTTTTATTATATATAATTACTAGTGAGCATTTTTAATTACTGTGGCAGATGTGGGATTAGTGCTTGCACCACTCATAATGCAAGCTTAAATTACAGGGACAGGTCATAACTGTCCGTTGTATTACTATAATTACAACCAGGCAGTTGTAACACATTTTACAAACTGGTTATCCAAGCATGAAAACATTCACCTCACTAGTAATTATAATTCAAGTTACTACAATGGGGATTATCCTATTTGACAACCTGAAGATGACCAAACTGTGAAAATGAGGTGGGGAGAGCAAACAGAATGTAGAGTGCATAGGGAGGGCCATAACAAGCAGGAGGAAAGAGGTAGTGATGCCGCTGTACAGATCACTGGTGAGGCCTCAGCTGGAGGCTGTTAGTCCAGTTCTGGAGACCACATCTCCAGAAGAACATTGACAAAATAGAGGCAATCCAGAGAAGGGCAATGAAGATGGTACATGGACTGCACCAGAAACCCTATGAGGAAAGACTTAAGGACCTTAATATCTAATCACTGGAGGAAAGAAGGGTGAGGGGAGATATGATAGAGACTTTCAAGTAGTTTAGGGGAATAAACAGGGTACAGGTGGAAAGCATATTTCAGAGAAAACTCTGCACAAGAACAAGGGGACATGATATGAGGCTGAAGGGTGGAAGGCTCAGGGGTAATTTTAGGAAGTACTTTTTCACTGAGAGGGTGATAGAGCCATGGAACAGCTTTCCAACAGAAGTGGTTGGTGTGAAAACAATACAGGGGTTTAAGAGTGCATGGGACAGACATAAGTGTATCCTGGAGATCTGCAGAGCAGAAGAGCAGCAGATCAAATAGGATCATGCTGCAACAGTGAGTAGGGAAATGGAAAGAGCAGGTAGGCTGTATGGTCCTTATCTGCAGACAGATTCTATGTTTCTGTGAAAAATAAAAGCAAGGTAAAGTAATAAGACATACATTCATGTAATGAGCAGTAGTATTCATATGTGTTCCAGAGCCTCAGTTCAGGTCTAATACTACTTTGTATGATCTAACAAAGACACATACAGTGCTCTCTCTATATATAGTGAACAACTCTGGAGCTAGCTGAGGTGTTCACTATAGCTAGGTGTTCACTATAGTGAGGTGCAAATATGCCTTACCTACTTAGTGAACAATGGGAACCATCAAGGTAGTTCACTATAAGAGGGAGTTTGTTATTGAGGGGTTCTTTATAGAGAGGGAGCACTGTATTTGAATAATATTTGTATTTGTAAAAAGCGTACTATTTGTCTGTATTGCTCTTGAATAGTATTTGTTTTCCACAGCTATATTTAAAATCTATTGCTAACAGTTGTAAACCACTCTATTACCATCATTTGCTATGCCTTTGACAATCTTTTCAGCTGCGCAGACTTCCACTCGCTTTTACTATCAGTTTTTTTCACACCAGAAAAGCAGCATATTACTCTAAGTGATGCATGCTACTGTCACCTCCAAGGATTAGTAATCTGACTCACCCAACAGCCGATAACAAAATGTCCCCAACAGACATGAACTCTTACTGTAACTGGCTCACAGTAACTTGGTGTATTTCAAACATGAAAAAAACATATCATTCTGGCACTAAAAAATACTGCCTTCTGAAATACACACTGGCAGTAAATTTTGCAGTTTATGAAATGTGGACTATAAAAAGGCACAACACGGGATTAACCTTATTTTAAAGGGACACTGTCTCTTAGGCCTCTAAGTGTCTTTAGTTTAAACAAGTATTTGTCAATGCCGAATGTTGTCTTGCTGGCATTGGAATTGGTAGTGCAGGAGTTAGAGATGCATAATAGGAATGACAGTGAAGTATTGAACTGAAGCCAGTGCCACCCCCACCCTGCAGAGACTGACAGGTGTTGGGGTGTGCCTTTGGGTCGTTAGCTATAATGCTCATGTCATTCTACCTCACCCTACCCTGTAGACACTGGCAAGTGTTGTGGTGTGTTTTGGGGTCTTTGGGCCTTATACTTACATCATTCCATAAGGAAATACACTGAGGTGGGTGCAGTATAGGAGAATGAGGTGAACTTTTGGGCCGAACACTCCAAGGCAGACGGCGATGCCTGTCACTGGCTGCAGGGTGGGGGTGGAATGGCGTGAAAATTACAGCCAATGATCCCAAGGCACACCCCTGATGCCTGTCAGTCTCTACAGGGTGGGGAGTAACAGTTGGAAATGCTAAAGCTGTAGGAGTTTGTTGGTATTTTCACTCCAAATTTTCAACATAGGATTTTTATGACTCCACCTCATGAAGAGCGGCACTATCAGTTTGTTAGCTGAAAGGTAGTTTTGCACAGTGGCTATGCAGTTTGGCTACACAGGGCTGAAAACACATTTTGGGCAGGATGTGAAAATGACAACTGTATTGTTCATGAGGGGTGTAAAAATCACGATGTTGGAAATCTGGAGTGAAAGTAGGAAAAATTGGTGAAGTCATGAGCATGCATAGAAACTGTGCAACACATGTCCGTAACTCCAATTATTTTGGGATTTTTTAACCACATTTCCAACACAGGCATTTGGGACCTCCCTCATAAACAGTGGCACTGTGATTTTTTAATTTGTCCCAAAGTTGATTTCCACAGTGACCATGCCATCGCGGCGCCACAGGTGTGAAAACACATTTTGATGTGAAAAATGACAACTGTACTGTTCATAAGGAGGTGTGAAATGCCAGTGTTGAAAATCTGGCATGAAAATATTGCAGATTTGCGGTTGCAGCAGCGTGACGCAAGAACACACGCTGTAACACAGTCATTTTATGATCAGTCACCAAATATTCAATATAGGCACTGTGGATTCTCTGCTCATGAACAATGTCACTGTCATTTCCTCAAACTGTCCCAAAACTGATTTCACATAGTGACTGTGCTATTGTGTGCCGGACATGCGAAAACACATTTCATACTAACATACTAAAATGCCAGCAGAATAGGCCTAATGGTCTTTCGTGTCTGCTCGTTTGGTCAGCCCCCACCCTGGGAGCTGATCTTGCTGATTTTGTCCAGGATACGTAAAATGACAGCTGTACTGTTCATAAGGAGGAGTGGTGAAAATGGCAATTTTGAAAATCTGGAGTAAAAATATTACAACTTCACGAAGTTACGAGCATGCATGGAAACTGCGCAACACATGCTCATAAAACAGCCATTTTTTGGAGTTTTTCTGCCAAATTTGCAACATAGGCTTTTTGAGAGCCACCCCTCATGAACAGTGGCACTGTCGTTGACATTTGTCCCAAAGGTGATTCTGTGCAGTGAGCATGAAATCACCTTTAGGACCAATAACACAAAGACAGTGACTGAATTCATGAGGAGGGGTCCCAGTAAGCCCATGTTGAAAATTTGGTGCCAAAATTCCAAAAATGGCGGAGATATACACCAAAGTTGAAAAACCCTATTTATGTCATTATACAGCTTTCTGGCATTTCTTCAGTCCAGTTGGCTTTGAAGAGTGCAGATGTGTTCCAGTCCACCAAAATCATTGCGCCAGGCTGGAGGTAAGTATGGGTGTGGGAGGCAGGGCACACAGAGGGTAGGGGCAGATTGGGGAGGGGGAGGGAGACCATAAGGGACAATTTTCTTCTTTCACAGGTTAAAAAAAAACATTGTGGGATGGTTTTGGTTTACAGGGCATTTGGCACACTGGCGTGAGCTCCAGCAGCACACCTGAGTGTTTTATGGGGGATGCTGTAGCCGACAGGAGATTGGGCACCCCATCAGCACATACCAAAGGGGAGACAAGAGCCAAGGATTGAGCACCCCTCTTGGCACAACAAAAGCGGGGGACATTATGCCAATGGGGGAGGGGTTCCCATTGGCAAAATAAATGGAAAAGGGAGACTAAAGCCAATGGGGATTGGGGCCCTGTCGGCAAAGAAAGACTGTTGGGGGTGCATGATGCCGAGGGGGATTGGGCACCCCCTCGGCATACATTTTAAATGGGGGGGCATTATGCTGACGGGTAGTGTGTGTTACGGTGCCACTGCATGATTGCAGCTGACATTTTCTTAGATCTGGTCACCACTTGACATATGCCTGGTGTCACCGCCTGCAGCTGCCTTATTGGGGAATGAGGGATGCACCTTCTGATGCGTGCCCTGCATTCGCCCACAGTAACTGCACCTCCAAATCTGCTACTAATGCAATATGTTGGCTGGCGCGCATGTGTGAGCCAACATAAAAAAAGACATTTAATGACTGGTCAGATTCTGTAGAGATTGTTGAAGTAGCTGGTAGTTTGATTCTTGATTTCTTCTTTTAAAAGTGAAAACAGACTGCACACTATATTGGTGTTACCACACAAAACATGTTTACTTACATTGTTTTATCAGCACCCACTGCATCTTTCCTGGACTTGTGAACACCCCAGCAGAGAGTCCAGCCATTTATGTTGCAGTGGAAGAGAGGAGACTGTTGCATCATGAGTGGTTACACTGTTTGTGTGTGTGTGTGTGTGTGAGTGCGTCTAATGTTCAGGAAGTATACAAGAGGAGTAAATCAAAGTTACAAAACAAATTTGGGCACAATTACACCTTTAGCATGTATTTCAGTTTACTTAGAAAGGAAGCAGATAAAACAACCAACAACATCAATGAACTTTAGAGAAGGTAATCAATCATAAAATATGGGTTTCAACTAGAAAAATATGATGTAAAAGTGGTTGACAGTGTCCCTTTAACAGAATTTAAAGGTTCAGCTCAGCCTAGGTAAACCACAGCCCTATTCAGTAGCTAAATTCCAAAGTACCAAGCTGCATACTCAAAATTCCTACCTTATGAGGACAAACACTCACATTTACACACGTGCATACGTACATCCTAATGGAGAAAAGAAGGCCATTGGTCCATCAAGTTCCTCGTTTCCTCCCACCAGCTCAATGGGAATACCACATTACCGCTTATTCTACAAGTACTTGTAAAGTCTGAGCTTCATTGTTATTACAGTATAAGCTTGTATCACCTGCTGCCAAAGTTTATGCCAAGTGTCCACCACTTATTCTGTGATGTAATTGTTCCCAACATTTCACTTGAATACTCCTTTCAATGACATTGCAAGTGCCCTTGTCTTTTTATTATGTTCACTTGCGGCAAGCGCAGGCTTTTAGGAGAGTAGCACACCTTTGGAGGTGTGCCTCTCTTCAATCCACTGCTCGCTTGAGCAGGCGTGGCGGTCCTGCACCAATGGGTGGAGTTGTAGTGACAGCGTGGTCTTCGCTTCAAAGAAAACCACCACTGTCAACAGAGCACCGCACGCCGCCCTCCCAAATCTTTGATGCCACTCTGGGAGCCCATCCCAGCATGGCAAGCGATCCAGCGTTGTTTGCTGGCGGGGGTGCCCAATCCCCGTCGGCTCCACGGCCCAAGCCATCCTTGCGCCAAGCGTCCGTTGTTTGCTGGCGAGTGCCCAATCCCCCGTCGGCTCCTCGGCCCCCCCAGCCATCCTTCTGCCATGCTGGGAGCCCACCCCATCGTGGCAAATGTCCCACATAGTCTTTTTTCTTTTTTTTCACCTGTAAACCAAAAACGGTCCCACGGCGCTTCTCCCAGTCCCCCCTCCCACAACCCGCACCCACCTACTGCGTACCCAGCCTCCCCACACACCCCCCTCACCCCATACTTACCTCTGGAGCTCGGTGCGAAGATCTTCGTGGACCGGAACATGTCTGCACTCTTCAAAGCCGACCGCTAACTGAGGAAATGCCGTAAGCTGTATAATGGGCTAGATAGGGGTTTCAACTTTATTGCATATCTCAGGCATTTTGGAATTTTTTGCCAAATTTTCAACATGGGTTTTGGGCCCCCTTCTCATGAATGATGTCACTGTCATGGCATTATTGGGGCCCGAAGGGTGATTTCGCAGTCACTGTGCAGTCACTGCGAGAAATCACCCTTTGGGCCTGAATAATGCCATGACAGTGACATCATTCATGAGAAGGGGTCTCAAAAACCCCATGTTGAAAATTTGGTGCAAAAATTCCAAAAAATGACTGCTTTACGAGCGCATGGTGCAGTTCCTACGCAGGCTCGTAAGTTCTCGAATTTTCAATGTTTTCACTCCAGATTTTTAACATTGCCATTTTACCACACCTCCTTATGAGCAGTACAGCTGTCATTTTTCACATCCTGCCCAAAATGCGTTTCTGCCCATGTAGCGCACAATGGTGCAGTCGGTGTGCAAAATCAACATAAGGGACGCATTAAGAAAATTATGGTGAGACTGTTCATTAACAGAGGTCTTAAATGGCTATGTTGAAAATTTGGTGAACAAATTCCTAAAATAACTGTTTTACTTAGCATGTGTTATGCAGGTCCCACGACGCTCATAGGTTTGCGAATTTCAATATTTCCACTCCAGATTTTCAACATTGCCATTTTACCACACCTTCTTATGAGTAGTACAGCTGTCATTTTCACATCTCACCCAAAATGTGTTTCCGCCATGTAGCATAAATGGCGCAGTTGGTGTTCAAATCAATGTATGGGACACATTAAGAAAATCACAGTGACACTGTTCATTAGCAGAGGTTTTAAAATGGCAATGCTGAAATTTGTGAAAAAATTCTAAAATGACTGTTTTACGAAGGCTATGCTGTATAGTTCCCACGCACGTCAGAGGTTTGCGAATTTTCAGTATTTCCACTACAGATTTTCAACATTGGCATTTTACCACACCTCCTCATGAGCAGTATAGCTGTCATTTTTCACATCCTGCCCAAAACGTGTTTCCACCCATGTACGCACAATGGCGCAGTCGGTGTTCGAACTCAATGTATGGGACACATTAAGAAAATCACAGTGACACTGTTCATGAGCAGAGATCTTAAATGGCTGTTGAAAATTTGGTGAACAAATTCCTAAAATAACTTTACGGCGTCGTTGTGCAGTTCATAGCTTTCGTGAGTTTGAATTCTCTATGTTTCACTCCAGATTTTCAACATTGCCATTTTACCACACCTCCTTATGAGCAGTACAGCTGTCAGTTTTCACATCCTGCCCAAAACGTGTTTCCGCCCATGTAGCGCACAATAGCACATTCGGTGTGCGAACTCAGTGTGTGGGACACATTAAGAAAATCACAGTGTCACTGTTCATGAGCAGAGATATTAAAATGGCTATGTTGAAAATTTGGTGAACAAATTCCTAAAAATAACTGTTTTACAAGTGTGCGTTTTGCAGTTCCTACGCACGCTCGTAAGTTTGCGAATTTTCAATATTTTCACTCCAGATTTTCAACATTGCCATTTTACCACACCTCCTTTTGAGCAGTACAGCTGTCATTTTTCACATCCTGACCAAAATGTGTTTCCGCCCATGTAGTGCACAATGGCGCAGTCGGTGTGCAAAATCAATGTATGGGACACAGTAAGAAAATCACAGTGACACTGTTCATTAGCAGAGGTTTTAAAATGGCAATGCTGAAAATTTGGTGAAAAAATTCCTAAAATGACTTGTTTAATGAGCGCATTGCACAGTTCCCACGATGCTTGTAGGTTTTCAATTTTCAATATTTCCACTCCAGATTTTCAACATTGCCATTTTACCACACCTTCTTATGAGCAGTACAGCTGTCATTTTTCACATCTCACCCAAAACGTGTTTCCACCCATGTAGCGCACAATAGCACAGTCTGGTGTGCGAACTCAGTGTGTGGGACACATTAAGAAAATCACAGTGTAACTGTTCATGAGCAGAGATCTTAAAATGGCTGTTGAAAATTTGGTGAACAAATTCCTAAAAATAACTGTTTCTGACGTCGTTGTGCAGTTCCACGCATGCTTTCGTAAGTTTGCAATTTTCAATATTTTCATTCCAGATTTCAACATTGCCATTTTACCACACCTCCTTATGAGCAGTACAGCTGTCATTTTTCACATCCTGCCCAAAGCGTGTTTCGCCACTGTAGTGCACAATGGCGCAGTCGGTGTGCGAAATCAATGTATGGGACACAGTAAGAAAATCACAGTGACACTGTTCATTAGCAGAGGTTTTAAAATGCCAATGTTGAAAATTTGCTGAAAAAATTCCTAACAATGACTGTTTTACGAGTGTGCGTTGCACAGTTCCCACGCACGCTTGTAGGTTTTCGAATTTTCAATATTTCCACTCCAGATTTTCAGCATTGGCATTTTACCACACTTCCTTATGAGCAGTACAGCTGTCATTTTTCACATCCTGCCCAAAATGTGTTTCCGCCTATGTAGCGCACAATGGGAGTAACAAAAAGGTCATGCTGAAAATGTATTGTGCAATACCAGCAATCGACAGGGCATTAGGAAGCACCACACGCAAGCAAACACCACTGCAAATACCTGCCGGAACGCTCGGCATTGACAAATGCTTATCTTTATGTGTGCTGAAGAGCTGGATTTGTTCAGACAGTGATGTCCTTTGGGTATTTTAAAAGGAATTTTCATACATACTTCAGCCTTTCTGTTACATCATTGTGCAATAGTTGAGTTCAGCATTGCAATGCCATGGCCTGCAGCTTACTCCAGGGCTCCTTGCTTTCTGTAGCATTTCAGCCCTAAATTCTGTGGCAGGGTCCCTGAGTTACCATGATGATCTTTGATTGGTTCTGCTGCATTAATTATTCATTTCTGTGTCAGAATCCTACCATGCCCCTGAGCTGTCCCCCTCTATCTTCAAATTGTGTCCCTTGTTCTTGCACATCTCTTTTCTGAAAGTGCTCCCTCTTGACTTTGTTGATTCCACTGAGGTACTTAAAAGTTTCTATCATGTCCCCTCTCCTCCTTTCCTCAAGGGTATACATTTAGCCCTTTAGTCTCTCCTCGTATGGCTTCTCTTGCAGACCCTGCACCATTTTAGCTGCTCTCTCTGGACTGTCTCCATCCTGTCTATGTCCTTGTAGAGATGGGGTCTCCAGAACTGGATGTAGTACTCAGATATGTGGTCTCACCAACTGTCTGTACAGCGGGATAACAACTTCCTGTTTTCTGCTGCTGATGCCTTTCCCTATACATCCCAGTATCCCCCCAGCCCTACCTACTGCCTTCTCACATTGCTTGCTAATCTTAAGGTCATCTGATATGATAACCCCCAGGTCCCTTTCTATTTTTGTTGTTGTTACTACCTCCCCCCCCATTGTCCCATTGTGTAATCTTCCCCTGGGTTTTTGCTTCCCAGATGCATTATTTTACACTTCTTTGCATTGAATCCAAGCTGCCATACTTCTGATCATTCCTCCAACCTCACCAAGTCCCTTCTCATCCATTCCATGCCTCCTTGTGTATCAACCCTGTTGCAGATCTTTGTATCATCTGCAAAAAGGCATACTTTTCCTTCCAGTCCCTCTGCAATGTCACTTATAAAGACATTAAAAAGGACTGGACCCAGTACTGAACCCTGCAGTACCCCACTAGTAACCCCTCTCTCTTCAGAGTGGACTCCATTTACAGTTACCTTCTGTGTCCTGTTGTCCAGCCAATGTTTTACCCAGGCTACCACCCTGGGACCCACTCCCAGGCTGGTTAATTTGATTACTAATCTTTGTGTAGGACTGTGTCAAATGCCTTTAAAGTCTATGTAGGCCATGTCCACAGCCCCTCCCTGGTCTACTACTTTGGTCACCCAGTCAAAGAAATCAATTAGATACGCCTGACATGACCTTCCAGCTGTGAACCCATGCTGCCTTGGGTCCCAGCCCCACTAGCCTCTAGGTACTCAACAAGTCTTTCCTTCAGAAGTGATTCCATCACTTTCCTACCACAGAGGTCAAACTGACAGGTCTGTAGTTTCCTGCTTCTGTCTTGCTCCACTTTTGTGAAGGGAATCACATCCACCTTCCTCCAGTCCTCAGGTACCACACCATCCTCCCATGGTTTGTTAAAAAGGGTAGTCAGTGGTGTCATTAGTTCTCCCCTCAATTCTTTTAGAATTCTGGGGTGAATTCCGTCAGGCCCCAATGCTTTGTCCACCTTCAGTTTTAGGAGTTCTTTCAGAACCCTTTCTATGAAAGGACTTAGATCGACTTCCCTATCCAGAGTGCTTCGTTAATTGGATTAGGCACCTCCCTCCTCGTATTTTGTGAATACTGAGCAGAAGTATTCATTCAGTATCCCTGCTTTTTCACTGCCCCTCTTGGCCCACCCACCGTCCCTTTCTATTCAGCCTCACTATCCTCCTTTGTCTTTCTACAATCCCTGATGTACCTATAAAAGGTTTTATCCCCCTTCTTAACAGAGTTGGCTATCTTTTCCTCAGTTTGGGCCTTTGCTATTCTGACTTCCCTCCCTGCTTCCTTCTGCCTTAACTGGTACAGTTCTCTGTTCTGCTCCATCTGTGTTTCCTTATACTTCTGGAGTGCTATCTTTTTCTCCCTAACCTTCCCAGCCACCTCTTTTGGGAAACATAGTGGCTTTTTCTTTCATTTTGATTTGTTTATTTGCTTCACACAAAGGCTTATTGCCTCTGTGATGGCAGTTTTGATTTTTCCCCATTGTTGCTCCACCCCTCCTTCTAGCCTGTTTGCTAGTGCTTTTCTAAGGCACTCTCCCATCTTGCCAGAGTCAGTCCTCCTGAAGTCCAGTACCCTCACTTTTGTATGGCTTGACTCTGTAGCTGAGTTTATCGTGAACCACACTGTTTGGTGGTCACTTGTTCCCAGATGGCTACCCACTTCTAGATCTGAGATCCTCTCACTGTCCCCATTTGAGAGTATGAGGTCTAAGATTGCTCCCCCATGAGTGGTTCCAAAACTAGCTGTCTGAGGCATGCTCCCTCTAGGGCATCGAGAAAGGCCCTGCTCTTGGATGTGGCTGCAGCAAAGGTGCTCCAGTTAACATCTGGCATATTTAGGTCCCTCATCAACAGTATCTCCCCTTTCTCTGCCATCCTAAGGATGCCTCCTATCAAATCCTTGTCCATTCCCTCTCCCTGACATGGGGGTCTGTATACAACCCCTGTGTGGATTGTGGTGCCATTTCCAGTCTCTAAGGTGACCCACAGTGCCTCCTCTTCTCCCTGTTTACTCTTTTGTTCCATTGCTTTTATCCCTTCCTTACATAGAGACTCCTCCCTCTTCTACCCTCCCTGTCTCTCCTGTAGATTGTGTACCCTGGTATGTTAACATCCCAGTCATGGTTCTCTGTGTACCATGTTTCTGTGACTGCTACAATATGCAGGCATCCCTCTTCCATCAAGGCCACAAGTTCAGGCAGCTTGTTGCCCAGACTATGGGCATTGATACTCATTACCCTCCATTTCTTGATGGCTACCTCTTTTGCCCCATCCCAGTCCTTATTGCCTTTGTCAATTTCTCCATTTACCCCTGCCCTTCTCCTATCAGCATCTCTATCTTGGTGTTTACCTCACTTACTACCCTGATTTTTTTGGGGGAGCTAGATTTCCTGCTTCTTTCCAGTGCCTCCCCTTTACGAAAATGACAGCTGTACTGTTCATAAGGAGGAGGTGAAATGGCAATTTGAAAATCTGGAGTAAAATATTACAACTTCACGAAGTTACGAGCATGCATGGAAACTGCGCAACACATGCTCATAAAACAGCCATTTTTTGGAGTTTTTCTGCCAAATTTGCAACATAGGCTTTTTGAGAGCCACCCCTCATGAACAGTGGCACTGTCGTTTCATTAATTGGTCCCAAAAGGTGATTCTGTGCAGTGAGCATGAAATCACCTTTTAGGACCGAATAACACAAAGACAGTGACTGAATTCATGAGGAGGGGTCCCAGTAAGCCCATGTTGAAAATTTGGTGCCAAAATTCCAAAAAAATGGCGGAGATATACACCAAAGTTGAAAAAACCCTATTTATGTCATTATACAGCTTTCTGGCATTTCTTCAGTTCGCAGTTGGCTTTGAAGAGTGCAGATGTGTTCCCAGTCCACCAAAAATCATTGCGCCAGGCTCGGAGGTAAGCATGGGGGTGGGAGGCAGGGCACACAGAGGGTAGGGCAGATTGGGGAGGGGGCAGGGAGACCGTAAGGGACAATTCTTCTTTCACAGGTTAAAAAAACATTGTGGGATGGTTTTGGTTTACAGTAGCATTGGCACACTGGCGTGAGCTCCCAGCGCACCTGAGTGTTTTATGGGGGATGCTGTAGCCGACAGGAGATTGGGCACCCCCATCAGCACATACCAAAGGGGGGGAGACAAGAGCCAAGGGGGATTGAGCACCCCCCTTGGCACACAACAAAAGCGGGGGGGACATTATGCCAATGGGGAGTGGGCTCCCCCATTGGCAAAATAAATGGAAAAGGGAGACTAAAGCCAATGGGGATTGGGGCCCCCGTCGGCAAAGAAAGACTGTTGGGGGGTGCATGATGCCGAGGGGATTGGCACCCTCGCATACATTTTAAATGGGGGGCATTATGCTGACGGGTAGTGTGTGTATGGTGCCACTGCATGATTGCAGCTGACATTTTCTTAGATCTGGTCACCACTTGACATATGCCTGGTGTCACCGCCTGCAGCTGCCTTATTGGGGAATGAGGATGCACCTTCTGATGCGTGCCCTGCATTCGCCCACAGTAACTGCACCACCAAATCTCTACTAATGCAATATGTTGGTTGGCGCCAGATGTGTGAGCCAACATAAAAAAGACATTTAATGACTGGTCAGATTCTGTAGAGATTGTTGAAGTAGCTGGTAGTTTGATTCTGATTCCTCTTCTTTTAAAAGTGAAAACAGACTGCACACCATATTGGTGTTACCACACAAAAACATGTTTACTTACATTGTTTTATCAGCACCCACTGCATCTTTCCTGGACTTGTGAACACCCCAGCAGAGAGTCCAGCCATTTATGTTGCAGTGGAAAGAGAGGAGACTGTTGCATCATGAGTGGTTACACTGTTTTGTGTGTGTGTGTGTGTGTGTGTGTGGAGAGGCGTCTAATGTTCAGGAAGTATACAAGAGGAGTAAATCAAAGTTACAAAACAAATTTGGGCACAATTACACCTTTAGCATGTATTTCAGTTTACTTAGAAAGGAAGCAGATAAAACAACCAACAACATCAATGAACTTTAGAGAAGGTAATCAATCATAAAATATGGGTTTTCAACTAGAAAAAATATGATGTAAAAGTGGTTGACAGTGTCCCTTTAACAGAATTTAAAGGTTCAGCTCAGCCTAGGTAAACCACAGCCCTATTCAGTAGCTAAATTCCAAAGTACCAAGCTGCATACTCAAAATTCCTACCTTATGAGGACAAACACTCACATTTACACACGGCATACGTACATCCTAATGGAGAAAAGAAGGCCATTGGTCCATCAAGTTCCTCGTTTCCTCCCACCAGCTCAATGGGAATACCACATTACCGCTTATTCTACAAGTACTTGTAAAGTCTGAGCTTCATTGTTATTACAGTATAAGCTTGTATCACCTGCTGCCAAAGTTTATGCCAAGTGTCCACCACTTATTCTGTGATGTAATTGTTCCCAACATTTCACTTGAATACTCCTTTCAATGACATTGCAAGTGCCCTTGTCTTTTATTATGTTCACTTGCCGCAAGCGCTAGTGAACGCTTTGGGAGAGTAGCACCTTTGGAGGTGTGCCTTCAATCCACTGCTCCGTTGAGCAGGCGTGGCGGTCCTGCACCAATGGGTGTGGAGTGTGTATGACAGCGGTGGTCTTGCCTAAGAAAACCACCGCTGTCATACAGAGCACCGCGCCACGCCCGCCCCCTCCAAATCTTTGATGCCACTCTGAGAGCCCATCCCAGCATGGCAAGCGATCCAGCGTTGTTTGCTGGCGGGGGTGCCCAATCCCGTCGGCTCCACGGCCCCCAAGCCATCCTTGCGCAAACGTCGCGTCAGCTTGTTGGACGGGGTGCCCAACTCGGGTCACCGGCTCGGCCCCCAGCCATCCTTCTGCCATGCTGGGAGCCCACCCCATCGTGGCAAATGTCCCACATAGTCTTTTTTCTTTTTTTTCACCTGTAAACCAAAAACGGTCCCATGGCGCTTCTCCCAGTCCCCCCTCCCACAACCCGCACCCACCTACTGCGTAGCCAGCCTCCCCACACACCCCCCTCACCCCATGCTTACCTCTGGAGCTCGGTGCGAAGATCTTCGGTGGACCGGGAACATGTCTGCACTCTTCAAAGCCGACCGCGAACTGAGGAAATGCCGGTAAGCTGTATAATGGGCTAGATAGGGGTTTCAACTTTATTGCATATCTCAGGCATTTTTTGGAATTTTTGTACCAAATTTTCAACATGGGGTTTTTGGGCCCCCTTCTCATGAATGATGTCACTGTCATGGCATTATTGGGGCCCGAAGGGTGATTTCGCAGTCACTGTGCAGTCACTGCGAAATCACCTTTGGGCCTGAATAATGCCATGACAGTGACATCATTATGAGAAGGGTCTCAAAACCCATGTTGAAAATTTGCAAAATTCCAAAATGACTGCTTTACGTAGCAGTGCCAGCAGTTCCTACGCAGGCTCGTAAGTCTCGAATTTTCAATGTTTTCACTCCAGATTTTAACATGCCATTTTACCACACCTCCTTATGAGCAGTACAGCTGTCATTTTCACATCCTGCCCAAAATGCTTCTGCCCATGTAGCGCAACAATGGTGCAGTCAGTGCAAAATCAACATAAGGGACGATTAAGAAAATTATGGTGAGACTGTTCATTAACAGAGGTCTTAAAATGGCTATGTTGAAAATTTGGTGAACAAATTCCTAAAAATAACTGTTTTACGAGCATGTGTTGCGCAGGTCCTACGCACGCTCATAGGTTTGCGAATTTTCAATATTTCCACTCCAGATTTTCAACATTGCCATTTTACACCTTCTTATGAGTAGTACAGCTGTCATTTTTCACATCTCACCCAAAATGTGTTTCCGCCCATGTAGCGCACAATGGCGCAGTTGGTGTTCGAAATCAATGTATGGGACACATTAAGAAAATCACAGTGACACTGTTCATTAGCAGAGGTTTTAAAATGGCAATGCTGAAAATTTGGTGAAAAAATTCCTTAAAATGACTGTTTTACGAGCGTGCGTTGTATAGTTCCCACGCACGCTCGTAGGTTTGCGAATTTTCAGTATTTCCACTACAGATTTTCAACATTGGCATTTTACCACACCTCCTCATGAGCAGTACAGCTGTCATTTTTCACATCCTGCCCAAAACGTGTTTCCGCCCATGTAGCGCACAATGGCGCAGTCGGTGTTCGAACTCAATGTATGGGACACATTAAGAAAATCACAGTGACACTGTTCATGAGCAGAGATCTTAAAATGGCTGTTGAAAATTTGGTGAACAAATTCCTAAAATAACTTTACGTGCGTCAGTAGCAGTTCCTACGACGCCAGAAGCTTGACGCATTTTCTATATTTTCACTCCAGATTTTCAAGATTGCCATTTTACCACACCTCCTTATGAGCAGTACAGCTGTCATTTTTCACATCCTGCCCAAAACGTGTTTCCGCCCATGTAGCGCACAATAGCACATTCAGTGTGCAAACTCAGTGTGTGGGACACATTAAGAAAATCACAGTGTCACTGTTCATGAGCAGAGATATTAAAATGGCTATGTTGAAAATTTGGTGAACAAATTCCTAAAAATAACTGTTTTACAAGTGTGCGTTTTGCAGTTCCTACACGCACTCGTAAGTTTGCGAATTTTCAATATTTTCACTCCAGATTTTCAACATTGCCATTTTACCACACCTCCTTTTGAGCAGTACAGCTGTCATTTTCACATCCTGACCAAAATGTGTTTCCGCCCATGTAGTGCACAATGGCGCAGTCGGTGTGCAAAATCAATGTATGGGACACAGTAAGAAAATCACAGTGACACTGTTCATTAGCAGAGGTTTTAAAATGGCAATGCTGAAAATTTGGTGAAAAAATTCCTAAAAATGACTGTTTTACGAGCGTGCGTTGCACAGTTCCCACGCATGCTTGTAGGTTTTCGAATTTTCAATATTTCCACTCCAAATTTCAACATTGCCATTTTACCACACCTTCTTATGAGCAGTACAGCTGTCATTTTTCACATCTCACCCAAAACGTGTTTCCACCCATGTAGCGCACAATAGCACAGTTGGTGTGCGAACTCAGTGTGTGGGACACATTAAGAAAATCACAGTGTAACTGTTCATGAGCAGAGATCTTAAAATGGCTGTTGAAAATTTGGTGAACAAATTCCTAAAAATAACTGTTTTACGAGCGTGCGTTGTGCAGTTCCTACGCATGCTCGTAAGTTTGCGAATTTTCAATATTTTCACTCCAGATTTTCAACATTGCCATTTTACCACACCTCCTTATGAGCAGTACAGCTGTCATTTTTCACATCCTGCCCAAAACGTGTTTCCGCCCATGTAGTGCACAATGGCGCAGTCGGTGAGTGGAATCAATGTATGGGAACAGTAAGAAAATCACAGTGACACTGTTCATTAGCAGAGGTTTTAAAATGCCAATGTTGAAAATTTGCTGAAAAAATTCCTAACAATGACTGTTTTACGAGTGTGCGTTGCACAGTTCCCACGCACGCTTGTAGGTTTTCGAATTTTCAATATTTCCACTCCAGATTTTCAGCATTGGCATTTTACCACACTTCCTTATGAGCAGTACAGCTGTCATTTTTCACATCCTGCCCAAAATGTGTTTCCGCCTATGTAGCGCACAATGGGAGTAACAAAAAGGTCATGCTGAAAATGTATTGTGCAAATACCAGCAACGACAGGGCATTAGGGTAAAGCACCACACGCGCGCAAACACCACTGCAAATACCTGCAAGGAACGCTCGGCATTGACAAATGCTTATCTTTATGTGTGCTGAAGAGCTGGATTTGTTCAGACAGTGATGTCCTTTGGGTATTTTAAAAGGAATTTTCATACATACTTCAGCCTTTCTGTTACATCATTGTGCAATAGTTGAGTTCAGCATTGCAATGCCATGGCCTGCAAGCTTACTCCAGGGCTCCTTGCTTTCTGTAGCATTTCAGCCCTAAATTCTGTGGCAGGGTCCCTGAGTTACCATGATGATCTTTGATTGGTTCTGCTGCATTAATTATTCATTTCTGTGTCAGAATCCTACCATGCCCTGAGCTGTCCCTCTATCTTCAAATTGTGTCCCCTTGTTCTTGCACATCTCTTTTCTGAAAGTGCTCCCTCTTGGACTTTGTTGATTCCACTGAGGTACTTAAAAGTTTCTATCATGTCCCCCCTCTCCCTCCTTTCCTCAAGGGTATACACATTTAGCTCCTTTAGTCTCTCCTCGTATGGCTTCTCTTGCAGACCCTGCACCATTTTAGCTGCTCTCCTCTGGACTGTCTCCATCCTGTCTATGTCCTTGTAGAGATGGGGTCTCCAGAACTGGATGTAGTACTCCAGATGTGGTCTCACCAACTGTCTGTACAGCGGGATAACAACTTCCTGTTTTCTGCTGCTGATGCCTTTCCCTATACATCCCAGTATCCCCCCAGCCCTACCTACTGCCTTCTCACATTGCTTGCTAATCTTAAGGTCATCTGATATGATAACCCCCAGGTCCCTTTCTATTTTTGTTGTTGTTACTACCTCCCTCCCCATTGTCCCATTGTGTAATCTTCCCCTGGGTTTTTGCTTCCCAGGTGCATTATTTTACACTTCTTTGCATTGAATCCAAGCTGCCATACTTCTGATCATTCCTCCAACCTCACCAAGTCCCTTCTCATCCATTCCATGCCTCCTTGTGTATCAACCCTGTTGCAGATCTTTGTATCATCTGCAAAAAGGCATACTTTTCCTTCCAGTCCCTCTGCAATGTCACTTATAAAGACATTAAAAAGGACTGGACCCAGTACTGAACCCTGCAGTACCCCACTAGTAACCCTCTCTCTTCAGAGTGGACTCCATTTACAGTTACCTTCTGTGTCCTGTTGTCCAGCCAATGTTTTACCTAGGCTACCACCCTGGGACCCACTCCCAGGCTGGTTAATTTGATTACTAATCTTTTTGTAGGACTGTCCAAATGCCTTGCTACAAAGTCTCATGTAGGCCATGTCCACAGCCCCTCCCTGGTCTACTACTTTGGTCACCCAGTCAAAGAAATCAATTAGATACGCCTGACATGACCTTCCAGCTGTGAACCCATGCTGCCTTGGGTCCCTGTGCCCTCACTAGCCTCTAGGTACTCAACAAGTCTTTCCTTCAGAAGTGATTCCATCACTTTCCCTACCACAGAGGTCAAACTGACAGGTCTGTAGTTTCGCTTCTGTCTTGCTCCACTTTTGTGAAGGAATCACATCCACCTTCCTCCAGTCCTCAGGTACCACACCATCCTCCCATGGTTTGTTAAAAGGGTAGTCAGTGGTGTCATTAGTTTCTCCCTCAATTCTTTTAGAATTCTGGGTGAATTCGCCAGGCCCCAATGCTTTGTCCACCTTCAGTTTTAGGAGTTCTTTCAGAACCCTTTCTTCTATGAAAGGACTTAGATCACCTTCCTATCCAGAGTGCTTCTGTTAATTGGATTAGGCACCTCCCTCCTCGTATTTTGTGAATACTGAGCAGAAGTATTCATTCAGTATCCCTGCTTTTTCACTGCCCCTCTTGGCCCACCCACCGTCCCTTTCTATTCAGCCTCACTATCCCTCCCTTTGTCTTTCTACAATCCTGATGTACCTATAAAAGGTTTTATCCTCTTCTTAACAGAGTTGGCTATCTTTTCCTCAGTTTGGGCCTTTGCTTTCTGACTTCCCTCCTGCTTCCTTCTGCCTTAACTGGTACAGTTCTCTGTTCTGCTCCATCTGTGTTTCCTTATACTTCTGGAGTGCTATCTTTTCTCCTAACCTTCCCAGCCACCTCTTTTGGGAAACATAGTGGCTTTTTCTTTCATTTTGATTTGTTTATTTGCTTCACACAAAGGCTTATTGCCTCTGTGATGGCAGTTTTGATTTTTCCCATTGTTGCTCCACCCTCCTTCTAGCCTGTTTGCTAGTGCTTTTCTAAGGCACTCTCCCATCTTGCCAGAGTCAGTCCTCCTGAAGTCCAGTACCCTCACTTTGTATGGCTTGACTCTGTAGCTGAGTTTATCGGTGAACCACACTGTTTGGTGGTCACTTGTTCCCAGATGGCTACCCACTTCTAGATCTGAGATCCTCTCACTGTCCCCATTTGAGAGTATGAGGTCTAAGATTGCTCCCCATGAGTGGTTCCAAAACTAGCTGTCTGAGGCATGCTCCCTCTAGGGCATCGAGAAGGCCCTGCTCTTGGATGTGGCTGCAGCAAAGGTGCTCCAGTTAACATCTGGCATATTTAGGTCCCTCATCAACAGTATCTCCCCTTTCTCTGCCATCCTAAGGATGCCTCCTATCAAATCCTTGTCCATTCCCTCTCCCTGACATGGGGGTCTGTATACAACCCCTGTGTGGATTGTGGTGCCATTTCCAGTCTCTAAGGTGACCCACAGTGCCTCCTCTCCTCCCTGTTTACTCTTTTGTTCCATTGCTTTTATCCCTTCCCTTACATAGAGAGCTACTCCTCCCCCCTCTTCTACCCTCCCTGTCTCTCCTGTAGATTGTGTACCCTGGTATGTTAACATCCCAGTCATGGTTCTCTGTGTACCATGTTTCTGTGACTGCTACAATATGCAGGCATCCCTCTTCCATCAAGGCCACAAGTTCAGGCAGCTTGTTGCCCAGACTATGGGCATTGATACTCATTACCCTCCATTTCTTGATGGCCTTACCTCTTTTTGCCCCATCCCAGTCCTTATTGCCTTTGTCAATTTCTCCATTTACCCCTGCCCTTCTCCCTATCAGCATCTCTATCTTGGTGTTTACCTCACTTACTACCCTGATTTTTTTGGGGGGCTAGGATTTCCTGCTTCTTTCCAGTGCCTCCCCTTTACGTAAAATGACAGCTGTACTGTTCATAAGGAGGAGTGGTGAAAATGGCAATTTGAAAATCTGGAGTAAAATATTACAACTTCACGAGTTACGAGCATGCATGGAAACTGCCAACACATGCTCAAACAGCCATTTTTTGAGTTTTTCTGTCAAATTTGCAACATAGGCTTTTGAGAGCCACCTCATGAACAGTGGCACTGTCGTTTGTAATTGTCCCAAAAGGTGATTCTGTGCAGTGAGCATGAAATCACCTTTTAGGACCGAATAACACAAAGACAGTGACTGAATTCATGAGGAGGGGTCCCAGTAAGCCCATGTTGAAAATTTGGTGCCAAAATTCCAAAAAAATGGCGGAGATATACACCAAAGTTGAAAAAACCCTATTTATGTCATTATACAGCTTTCTGGCATTTCTTCAGTTCGCAGTTGGCTTTGAAGAGTGCAGATGTGTTCCCAGTCCACCAAAAATCATTGCGCCAGGCTCCGGAGGTAAGTATGGGGTGTGGGGAGGCAGGGCACACAGAGGGTAGGGGCAGATTGGGGGGGGGCAGGGAGACCGTAAGGGACAATTTTCTTCTTTCACAGGTTAAAAAAAAAACATTGTGGGATGGTTTTTGGTTTACAGTAGCATTTGGCACACTGGCGTGAGCTCCCAGCGTGCCACCTGAGTGTTTTGATGGGGATGCTGTAGCCGACAGGAGATTGGGCACCCCATCAGCACATACCAAAGGGGAGACAAGAGCCATGGGGATTGAGCACCCCTTGGCACACAACAAAGCGGGGACATTATGCCAATGGGGGAGTGGGCTCCCCCATTGGCAAAATAAATGGAAAAGGGAGACTAAAGCCAATGGGGATTGGGGCCCCCGTCGGCAAAGAAAGACTGTTGGGGGGTGCATGATGCCGAGGGGGATTGGGCACCCCCTCGGCATACATTTTAAATGGGGGGGCATTATGCTGACGGGTAGTGTGTGTTATGGTGCCACTGCATGATTGCAGCTGACATTTTCTTAGATCTGGTCACCACTTGACATATGCCTGGTGTCACCGCCTGCAGCTGCCTTATTGGGGAATGAGGGATGCACCTTCTGATGCGCGGGCTGCATTCGCTCCACAGTAACCGCACTCCAAATTCGCTACTAATGCAATATGTTGGCTGGATGCCAGCATGTGTGAGCCAACATAAAAAGACATTTAATGACTGGTCAGATTCTGTAGAGATTGTTGAAGTAGCTGGTAGTTTGATTCTGATTCCTTTCTTCTTTTAAAAAGTGAAAAACAGACTGCACACCATATTGGTGTTACCACACAAAAACATGTTTACTTACATTGTTTTATCAGCACCCACTGCATCTTTCCTGGACTTGTGAACACCCCAGCAGAGAGTCCAGCCATTTATGTTGCAGTGGAAAGAGAGGAGACTGTTGCATCATGAGTGGTTACACTGTTTTGTGTGTGTGTGTGTGTGTGTGTGTGTGTGTGTGTGTGTGTGGAGTGGCGTCTAATGTTCAGGAAGTATACAAGAGGAGTAAATCAAAGTTACAAAACAAATTTGGGCACAATTACACCTTTAGCATGTATTTCAGTTTACTTAGAAAGGAAGCAGATAAAACAACCAACAACATCAATGAACTTTAGAGAAGGTAATCAATCATAAAATATGGGTTTTCAACTAGAAAAAATATGATGTAAAAGTGGTTGACAGTGTCCCTTTAACAGAATTTAAAGGTTCAGCTCAGCCTAGGTAAACCACAGCCCTATTCAGTAGCTAAATTCCAAAGTACCAAGCTGCATACTCAAAATTCCTACCTTATGAGGACAAACACTCACATTTACACACGTGCATACGTACATCCTAATGGAGAAAAGAAGGCCATTGGTCCATCAAGTTCCTCGTTTCCTCCCACCAGCTCAATGGGAATACCACATTACCGCTTATTCTACAAGTACTTGTAAAGTCTGAGCTTCATTGTTATTACAGTATAAGCTTGTATCACCTGCTGCCAAAGTTTATGCCAAGTGTCCACCACTTATTCTGTGATGTAATTGTTCCCAACATTTCACTTGAATACTCCTTTCAATGACATTGCAAGTGCCCTTGTCTTTTTATTATGTTCACTTGCGCGCAAGCGCTAGGAACGTTTTGGGAGAGTAGCACACCTTTGGAGGTGTGCCTCTCCCTTTCAATCCACTGCTCCGTTGAGCAGGCGTGGCGGTCCTGCACCAATGGGTGTGGGAGCTGTGTATGACAGCGGTGGTCTTCGCTTCAAAGAAAACCACCGCTGTCATACAGAGCACCGCGTCACGCCGCCCCCCTCCCAAATCTTTGATGCCACTCTGGGAGCCCATCCCAGCATGGCAAACGTCCCGCGTTGTTTGCTGACGGGGGTGCCCAATCCCCCGTCGGCTCCACGGCCCCCCCCAAGCCATCCTTGCGCAAACGTCACGCGTTGTTTGCTGACGGGGGTGCCCAATCCCCCGTCGGCTCCTCGGCCCCCCCAGCCATCCTTCTGCCATGCTGGGAGCCCACCCCATCGTGGCAAATGTCCCACATAGTCTTTTTCTTTTTTTCACCTGAAACCAAAAACGGTCCCATGCTGCTCCCAGTCCCCCTCCCACAACCCGCACTCCACCTACTGCGCACTCCAGCCTCTCCCACACCCCTCACCCCATGCTTACCTCTGGAGCTCTGTGCTGAAGATCTCGTGACCGAACATGTCTGCACTCTTCAAAGCCGACCGCCAACTGAGGAAATGCCGTAAGGCTGTATAATGGGCTAGATAGGGGTTTCAACTTTATTGCATATTAGAGATGGAATTTTAACCAATTTTCAACAGGGTTTTTGGCTTCTTTCATGAATGATGTCACTGTCATGGCATTATTCCATAGTGATTTCACGAGTCACTGTGCAGTCACTGCGAGAAATCACCTTTGGGCCTGAATAATGCCAATGACAGTGACATCATTCATGAGAAGGGTCTCAAAACCCATGTTGAAAATTTGGTGCAAAATTCCAAAATGACTGCTTTACGAAGCATGCTAGCAGTTCCTACGCAGGCTCGTAAGTTCTCGAATTTTCAATGTTTTCACTCCAGATTTTTAACACATATTGCCATTTTACCACACCTCCTATGAGCAGTACAGCTGTCATTTTTCACATCCTGCCCAAAATGCTTCTGCCTCATGTAGCACACAATGTGCAGTCAGTGCAAAATCAACATAAGGGACGTATTAAGAAAATTATGGTGAGACTGTTCATTAACAGAGGTCTTAAATGGCTATGTTGAAAATTTGGTGAACAAATTCCTAAAAATAACTGTTTTACTGAGCATGTGTTATGCAGGTCCTCACGACGCTCATAGGTTTGCAATTTTCAATATTTCCACTCCAGATTTTCAACATTGCCATTTTACCACACCTTCTTATGAGTAGTACAGCTGTCATTTTCACATCTCACCCAAAATGTGTTTCCGCATAGAGCATACAATGGCGCAGTTGGTGTTCAAATCAATGTATGGGACACATTAAGAAAATCACAGTGACACTGTTCATTAGCAGAGGTTTTAAAATGGCAATGCTGAAATTTGGTGAAAAAATTCTAAAATGACTGTTTTGGCTGAGGCATAGCTGTATAGTTCCCACGCACTCAGAGGGTTTGCTAATTTTCAGTATTTCCACTACAGATTTTCAACATTGGCATTTTACCACACCTCCTCATGAGCAGTATAGCTGTCATTTTTCACATCCTGCCCAAAACGTGTTTCCGCCCATGTAGCGCACAATGGCGCAGTCGGTGTTCGAACTCAATGTATGGGACACATTAAGAAAATCACAGTGACACTGTTCATGAGCAGAGATCTTAAAATGGCTGTTGAAAATTTGGTGAACAAATTCCTAAAAATAACTTTTACGAGCGTGCGTTGTGCAGTTCCTACGCACGCTCGTAAGTTTGCGAATTTTCTATATTTTCACTCCAGATTTTCAAGATTGCCATTTTACCACACCTCCTTATGAGCAGTACAGCTGTCATTTTTCACATCCTGCCCAAAACGTGCTTCCCATGTAGCGCACAATAGCACATTCGTGTGCAAACTCAGTGTGTGGGACATTAAGAAAAATCACAGTGTCACTGTTCATGAGCAGAGATATTAAAATGGTTATGTTGAAAATTTGGTGAACAAATTCCTAAAAATAACTGTTTTACAAGTGCTTGCAGTTCCCATTCTCATAAGTTTCATGATATTTCAATATTTTCACTCCAGATTTTCAACATTGCCATTTTACCACACCTCCTTTTGAGCAGTACAGCTGTCATTTTTCACATCCTGACTAAAATGTTTTACCATGTAGTGGTACAATGGCGAAATGGTGTGCAAAATCAATGTATGGGACATAGTAAGAAAATCACAGTGACACTGTTCATTAGCAGAGGTTTTAAAATGGCAATGCTGAAAATTTGGTGAAAAATTCCTAAAATGACTGTTTTTACGAGCGCATGCTGTACAGTTCCCACGATGCTTGTAGGTTTTCAATTTTCAATATTTCCCTCCAGATTTCAACATTGCCATTTTACCACACCTTCTTATGAGCAGTACAGCTGTCATTTTTCACATCTCACCCAAAACGTGTTTCCGACCATGTAGCGCACAATAGCACAGTTGGTGTGCGAACTCAGTGTGTGGGACACATTAAGAAAATCACAGTGTAACTGTTCATGAGCAGAGATCTTAAAATGGCTGTTGAAAATTTGGTGAACAAATTCCTAAAAATAACTGTTTTACGAGCGTGCGTTGTGCAGTTCCTACGCATGCTCGTAAGTTTGCTAATTTTCAATATTTTCATTCCAGATTTTCAACATTGCCATTTTACCACACCTCCTTATGAGCAGTACAGCTGTCATTTTTCACATCCTGCCCAAAACGTGTTTCCGCCCATGTAGTGCACAATGGCGCAGTCGGTGAGCGAAATCAATGTATGGGACACAGTAAGAAAATCACAGTGACACTGTTCATTAGCAGAGGTTTTAAAATGCCAATGTTGAAAATTTGCTGAAAAAATTCCTAACAATGACTGATTTTACGAGTGTGCGCGACAGTTCCCAAGACGCTGTAGGTTTTCGGGACTTTCAATATTTCCACTCCAGATTTTCAGCATTGGCATTTTACCACACTTCCTTATGAGCAGTACAGCTGTCATTTTTCACATCCTGCCCAAAATGTGTTTCCGCCTATGTAGCGCACAATGGGAGTAACAAAAGGTCATGCTGAAAATGTATTGTGCAATACCAGCAATCGACAGGGCATTAGGAAGCACCACACGCAAGCAAACACCACTGCAAATACCTGCCGGAACGCTCGGCATTGACAAATGCTTATCTTTATGTGTGCTGAAGAGCTGGATTTGTTCAGACAGTGATGTCCTTTGGGTATTTTAAAAGGAATTTTCATACATACTTCAGCCTTTCTGTTACATCATTGTGCAATAGCTGGAGTTCAGCATTGCAATGCCATGGCCTGCAAGCTTACTCCAGGGCTCCTTGCTTTCTGTAGCATTTCAGCCCTAAATTCTGTGGCAGGGTCCCTGAGTTACCATGATGATCTTTGATTGGTTCTGCTGCATTAATTATTCATTTCTGTGTCAGAATCCTACCATGCCCCTGAGCTGTCCCCCCTCTATCTTCAAATTGTGTCCCCTTGTTCTTGCACATCTCTTTTTCTGAAAGTGCTGCCCTCTTGGACTTTGTTGATTCCACTGAGGTACTTAAAAGTTTCTATCATGTCCCCCCTCTCCCTCCTTTCCTCAAGGGTATACACATTTAGCTCCTTTAGTCTCTCCTCGTATGGCTTCTCTTGCAGACCCTGCACCATTTTAGCTGCTCTCCTCTGGACTGTCTCCATCCTGTCTATGTCCTTGTAGAGATGGGGTCTCCAGAACTGGATGTAGTACTCCAGATGTGGTCTCACCAACTGTCTGTACAGCGATAACAACTTCCTGTTTTCTGCTGCTGATGCCTTTCCCTATACATCCCAGTATCCCCCCAGCCCTACCTACTGCCTTCTCACATTGCTTGCTAATCTTAAGGTCATCTGATATGATAACCCCCAGGTCCCTTTCTATTTTTGTTGTTGTTACTACCTCCCCCCCCATTGTCCCATTGTGTAATCTTCCCCTGGGTTTTTGCTTCCCAGGTGCATTATTTTACACTTCTTTGCATTGAATCCAAGCTGCCATACTTCTGATCATTCCTCCAACCTCACCAAGTCCCTTCTCATCCATTCCATGCCTCCTTGTGTATCAACCCTGTTGCAGATCTTTGTATCATCTGCAAAAAGGCATACTTTTCCTTCCAGTCCCTCTGCAATGTCACTTATAAAGACATTAAAAAGGACTGGACCCAGTACTGAACCCTGCAGTACCCCACTAGTAACCCCTCTCTCTTCAGAGTGGACTCCATTTACAGTTACCTTCTGTGTCCTGTTGTCCAGCCAATGTTTTACCCAGGCTACCACCCTGGGACCCACTCCCAGGCTGGTTAATTTGATTACTAATCTTTTGTGTAGGACTGTGTCAAATGCCTTGCTAAAGTCTATGTAGGCCATGTCCACAGCCCCTCCCTGGTCTACTACTTTGGTCACCCAGTCAAAGAAATCAATTAGATACGTCTGACATGACCTTCCAGCTGTGAACCCATGCTGCCTTGGGTCCTGTGCCCCACTAGCCTCTAGGTACTCAACAAGTCTTTCCTTCAGAAGTGATTCCATCACTTTCCCTACCACAGAGGTCAAACTGACAGGTCTGTAGTTTCCTGCTTCTGTCTTGCTCCCACTTTTGTGAAGGGGAATTACATCCACCTTCCTCCAGTCCTCAGGTACCACACCATCCTCCCATGGTTTGTTAAAAAGGGTAGTCAGTGGTGTCATTAGTTCTCCCCTCAATTCTTTTAGAATTCTGGGGTGAATTCCGTCAGGCCCCAATGCTTTGTCCACCTTCAGTTTTAGGAGTTCTTTCAGAACCCTTTCTTCTATGAAAGGACTTAGATCGACCCCCCTATCCAGAGTGCTTCTGTTAATTGGATTAGGCACCTCCCCCTCCTCGTATTTTGTGAATACTGAGCAGAAGTATTCATTCAGTATCCCTGCTTTTTCACTGCCCCTCTTGGCCCACCCACCGTCCTTTCTATTCAGCCTCACTATCCCTCCCTTTGTCTTTCTACAATCCCTGATGTACCTATAAAAGGTTTTATCCCCCTTCTTAACAGAGTTGGCTATCTTTTCCTCAGTTTGGGCCTTTGCTATTCTGACTTCCCTCCCTGCTTCCTTCTGCCTTAACTGGTACAGTTCTCTGTTCTGCTCCATCTGTGTTTCCTTATACTTCTGGAGTGCTATCTTTTTCTCCCTAACCTTCCCAGCCACCTCTTTTGGGAAACATAGTGGCTTTTTCTTTCATTTTGATTTGTTTATTTGCTTCACACAAAGGCTTATTGCCTCTGTGATGGCAGTTTTGATTTTTCCCCATTGTTGCTCCACCCCTCCTTCTAGCCTGTTTGCTAGTGCTTTTCTAAGGCACTCTCCCATCTTGCCAGAGTCAGTCCTCCTGAAGTCCAGTACCCTCACTTTTGTATGGCTTGACTCTGTAGCTGAGTTTATCGTGAACCACACTGTTTGGTGGTCACTTGTTCTCAGATGGCTACCCACTTCTAGATCTGAGATCCTCTCACTGTCCCCATTTGAGAGTATGAGGTCTAAGATTGCTCCCCATGAGTGGTTCCAAAACTAGCTGTCTGAGGCATGCTCCCTCTAGGGCATCGAGAAGGCCCTGCTCTTGGATGTGGCTGCAGCAAAGGTGCTCCAGTTAACATCTGGCATATTTAGGTCCCTCATCAACAGTATCTCCCTTTCTCTGCCATCCTAAGGATGCCTCCTATCAAATCCTTGTCCATTCTCCTGACATGGGGGTCTGTATACAACCCTGTGTGGATTGTGGTGCCATTTCCAGTCTCTAAGGTGACCCACAGTGCCTCCTCTCCTCCCTGTTTACTCTTTTGTTCCATTGCTTTTATCCCTTCCCTTACATAGAGAGCTACTCCTCCCCCCTCTTCTACCCTCCCTGTCTCTCCTGTAGATTGTGTACCCTGGTATGTTAACATCCCAGTCATGGTTCTCTGTGTACCATGTTTCTGTGACTGCTACAATATGCAGGCATCCCTCTTCCATCAAGGCCACAAGTTCAGGCAGCTTGTTGCCCAGACTATGGGCATTGATACTCATTACCCTCCATTTCTTGATGGCCTTACCTCTTTTTGCCCCATCCCAGTCCTTATTGCCTTTGTCAATTTCTCCATTTACCCCTGCCCTTCTCCCTATCAGCATCTCTATCTTGGTGTTTACCTCACTTACTACCCTGATTTTTTTGGGGGGGGAGCTAGGATTTCCCTGCTCCTTTCCAGTGCCTCCCCCCCTTTGCTAGTGTAATGCTTGCTAGTGAAGCATTTAAACCTATCACCTAGGATCCTGGTTCCCCTCCTGGACAGATGCAGACCATCACGCCAGAATAGGCCTGCATCACTCCAGGTGGATCCCCAGTACCCAATGAAGCCAAATCCCTGAGCTCTGCACCAGTTTTTCAACCACTGATTGAATCCCATGGCGTGAAGCACCCTAGCCTCATCCATGCTATAGACAGGTAGCACCTCTGAGAAGGTTACCATGCATGCTACTTGTCTAAGGCCCTCTCCAACTCCACAAACTCTTCTGCACTGCTCTGATCCCTTTCTCAGCCAGGTCATTTGTCCCACATCTCCAACAATTGTCCTGTTGCATAATGCCCATGGCTTTAAGTTGTACTGGAGTGTGGTACCATAGGTGCTGTATTTTATTTTGAATGAGGAAGCTGCAGGGATCCCCACATGCCTTGCAAGCAGACATCCAGTCTTTGTGCCACTCCTCATCCAAAATGGCTACATTGAGCATCTTTTTCCATTTTAGTTTAACTGGGAGTGAGGGATCTGGGGCCTCTGCCCTCATCATTTTGTATATACAGCCTGCTAGGCCAGCAGGAGATTTTACACAAGATGAGTTGGCAGTTTTGCACTGTGTACCCTCCCCTTAGATTTACAGGTAAAGCAGGGATGTTTAGCTTTAGACCAAACTTGAAAAATATGTCCTAATTGAAGTTACTTCCAGAAGTCATTTTTTGACAGGTTATATCTCGTTTGCAGTGCTAGATAGGATTCCAAAGCCTGCCTGTCAGGTGTTAACACATCCTTAATGATATGTATATGATTAACCTGCCCCTCTTTCCAATAAAAGGGACGATGTCCTGTGCACCAGTGGGGGTTATTTTTATTCCAAAAACAGGTGTGGTATATATCCGTGGACTAAGATAGGATTTAGTTATTAGTCCAACTTTACATCAAGCCGAGTGCGATGCCTTCACTGTAAGCCAGGCATAACATTTTTTAGGAAGTGGAAGACCAAAGTATGCTGTGGGATGGGCACCTCACAGCACATTGGACTCCAAATTAACCCAGGCCGGCAGATTCGGGCTATGATCCTGGAATACTCTACATGTCCCAGCTGTTAGGAAGGCATAAGCGTAGAGTTGAAAATGTGGTAGGCACCAGCCTCCCCTATTCCCTGGGGCCTTCAATTTGACTGTACTATATCTTGGAGTAATGATTCCCCAGAGGACGTTACCAATAATGGTATTCAATTTACGGAACCATTTTTCAGGTATCTCAACCGGGAGGGGGAATAATAGGTAGAAGGCCTGATGGACAAACATTTTGTATTTATGGCTATCTTCCCTGCCACTGTGAGGTTTAGATGTTTTCACCTTTCAACCTCCTTTTGCAAATTTTCAATCAGGGAATAAAATTCCTGGCTACCAGACTGTGTATGTCCAGGGCAATCCTGATTCCCAAATATTTGATTTACCCAGCTAGCCAGGCCAAGCCTGAGTTGTTTATTAAGTGTGGAGTGGAGAAGACATTTAGGGGGAGCACCTCAGACATATTGACATTAATATGGAGCTCTGAAATGTCCACAAAGGATTCTAACAATGCAAGAATGTGGGAGATGCTTGTGGACACATTGCTTGTTAGGATAAGGCAATCATCTGCATATAGCTTGGTGTGGTAGTACCTTTCTCCAACCTTTAGCCCTGTTATACCTGGGTGGGTTCTTATTGCAGCAGCCATTGATTCTATTGTCAACACAAACAACAGGGGGGAGAGAGAGGACAGAGTCCATTGTTGCACTCCGAGACCAAAAAGCAAGATGCAAGTCAGGCACAGCAGGCACTATACCAGCTGTAGGGGGACCATCGATCTGGCTTTTTTGTTATTTTGTGAATAAACACTTTGATTATTTAAACTGCCTGACTTGCATCTTGCCTTTTAGTCTTGGAGTGCAACAACGGATTCTGCTATATACGTTTAACCAGGGCTGGCCGCCTACTGAGTTGTTGCACCAACCCTGTTTTCTCTGGTCACAGTACTGCTTTTTGGAATTGAGAGAGAGGATAGTCCTGCCTCATGTTCTGATGTAGTGTAAAAGGCGAACAGAGGATACTGTTAGTGAGAAGTCTCACTGTAGGGCCATTATAGAGAGTTCTAATCCACGTTCTAAAGTTGTTACCAAAATTACAGTGCTGCAAGACCAATGCAAGTATGAAGTCTGTATGTCTGTAAGCAATAACAGAAAAGGGGCTACAAAGTGCTCCCACCCAGGCTGAACAGGGGACTGGAAGCAATTGATCCTACACAAAAAAAAGTCTGTAACTGCTGGAAAGAGACATGTAGCCTCCAAACAGGAGAGGAGCACAGAGCAGCACTGAGGGACTACAAGAATAGAATTAAGGAATTAAACAAGATCTGGAAACTAGCATAGCAGTACCAGCTGCAGGAGGAAACCTCAAACTTTTCTTAAAGTACACACAGTAAATGGATAAAGGGGCTCTACCATGCCAGTGCGACAAAAAAGATTGCGACCGGCATTACAGCAACGGGCTCCATGTCGACCGCAAGTTGCAATCTGCATGGAGCCGCACAGTTTGGATCTATTTTTTACATTGGGGGCTTTGCCCCTCCCAAACCCCCCATGCAGGGGGCACCCCCCTTAACTAAAGGATTCTAACTCCAGGTTGGAATTACTTCGGGGAGGGGGTGCAGGTCGGGGGAAGTGGTTGCCCCCTTCCAGTGGTACTTCTATGGCGGCATGGCACTGTTGTTGATATCGACGCATGTCACCGTAGAAATGTCACTGCTAGTGTGGCATACCCCCAAAAGGAAGGTTAAGGAAAGGGGGGCTGGGCCTCTGAAATCAAAGGAAGGTGGAGGAAGTGTGCGCATGACCCAGGGGCTATGCTGAATGAACACTTTGTTTTGATGTTCACCAAAGGACCTGTGGGAGCGTGCCCACTGGGAGAGGCCATGGCATCAAGGGTAATTAGGATGTAGACTGCAGATGTCATGCATGCTGTGCTAGCAGACTACCTGGCAAAGATGCAGGCATGTAAATCCCAAGATGTGGATGGGATAGAGTAGACTCCAGGATCATAGGGATGCTAAAGAAACAATTGGCGGGGCCTCGTGCGATTATCTGTTATGATGAGTCCATCTATACTGGTGTGGCACCAGAAGACTGGAAACACTTTATGGAGGCCATTTTCTTACTCCCTGTAAATATTCCTTTAATTACAATAGCTTACGGGTACAAAATGATGGTTAAAACTGTTTTGGTACTTTAAACTAAAAGGTTCTGAATGTTTTTGTAAGTTTTGGATGACTATCAGAACTTTTCATGGCTTATCAGAAACTTTCAATCCTCAGAACCATTTATGGTTCACCCCTTCCTAGATGGCACTGGGTCAGAACAGTGCTGACAGTAATAGTGCATTCAAGAACTAAGCAGAAAAAATAATGTCACTTTTGTTTTTGCACCCCGCACCCCCAGACTGAAGGATTCTCACTCCAGAGGGGAGCGGATCATGAGAAAAATTAAAAATTCGTGGGGCCGTGGAATACTGTTTCCATGGCCCCATGTACAAAATTCTAAGTCCCGAGTGCAAAAAACAGTTGGAGACCAGGATTAGAACTCTGGTCTCTACTGCTGGTGGCTGAGCTACTTTGTGCAGCAGTCCTCCATGCCACAGGAGCAGCTCAGCCAGCCTCCTGGATTCTGGGGACCTTGTGTGTCTACAGCACCAAGGACAGCGACCAGGGGAGCACTTACTGAAAGTGCTGTATAGCCCCTCTCACTGTCCGTGCTAGCGCAACATGAACTAGCACTCTGTAGACTGGAATTATTCATGTAGCACTATTCTAACTAGGTACCCTCCAGACAGCTGTGGCAGTACTGATTGTTGGGATGCTGAACAGAGAAGAAGAAAAAAAAAGTCATCCAAGAATCAATCTTCACTATTCCTTACAGCATGAGTCATGCCGGAGGCACTAGAACCCCACAGTAACATGTAGGTTTAAAATTTTAGAGCTAGGAAACTGACGTCAAGGATGGCACAGCCCATGAGGCAGATGCATGACATGGCACTCATAGGCTGGCCAGTGCCCAATTCCGGCCACCTGTTTATCTCAGTTCTGTTCTTTCTGCCATGGAGGTCACACTCCATGGGAGTGGTTGCCATTTTTTGATATGCAACACAGTCCATTGCCACAAGCTTGATACCATAACCTCTCTTTTTCACCTTTTCCGCCACCACTGTCTTTCTTCTATCCTTTACGGCACCAGGACCCTTTTTTTTTTTTTTTTGCTGTTTTTTATTATTTTCAGAATTTAGTCATGTCAGGTTTTCAGGGGCCTAAGAAGTTGAAGAAGAAGACAGATTCTCCCCCATGCATTGGTGCCACTGTGGGAGGAATATTCCCATCCAGGACCGACATGACTGTTGTTGGATCTGCCTTGGAGCTCAACATGACATGGACCATTGCGACACCTGTTCCTCCATGGATTTCCACACACTCAAGATTTGTGCAATGAAGTACAGTCATTTGCCCCCCACTTTTGGAGACAGGCGTTGCACTTGGGACTCCAATGTAGAGTTCTTGGCTCTTCCCCTGAGCCCCTCTGCAGTATTGTACATACTGAGGGAGACCAGGCCTCTTCTGGTCTCATCTTGCCGAGATGGAGAGCCTGGGGAGTGGTATGGGACAGCCGACTCCTTCTGAGGGGGTCGGTTACACATCCCTCCCAGTCCAGGGCCCCCTCAGGGGCACGGACACCCCCACTGCCAAGGTTGGAGCTATACACTGGGCCTACACTGGTGGACTCCTTAGGGTCACGGTCTTGTGCCACTTCAGCTCCCAGCACTGAGGCCGGTGCCAGTGAGCGGAGAAGTGCTGCCCGCGTGGCTGGGTCCCATCCTGATGTCGCTTGTAGCATTGGGAGAAGGAAAGCTTCTGGAGTTAGTGGCCCAGTGGATATCTTCTGGATCTTGTGCCTTGAGTGGTTGGATGACCTGGGGAATGAGGACTGGGATGATCCCAAGTAGCTTCTGGGTGTTGACAATGAAACAGGCTTTTCTGGGCCTAGTTCTAGGTCTGCGTTGTCATTGGCATTGTCTCTGGCTGTTTCTCAATCTGGTGCTGATTGCAGTGCCCTCTCCCTTCTGTTCCAGTGCCAATTCTGGCATTTTGGGGGGGGGGGTTGGTCCCAGATACAGTGCTGGGCAGGTTTCAGGTGCTACCCCGGTACCGGACCTGATTCTGTTGCCCTTTGTGGTGCAGAGTGTAGTACTGCTACACCTTGCAGTGCTAGCTCCCCATCAGCTCTGACTCTGGATTCTGGGTCCATTGCTAGGCCTAGCCCAAGGGACAGATCCCCTTCTGGTGAGGTTGGGGCTGGTAGAGCTTGGTCATTGCCTCACTCCATGCCTAGAGTTTGTGACAGCTCTGACAGGAGTCATAGTGCTGATTCAATTTCTCTGGCCTCACCAGAACTGTCTGGGCTTGTTATAGGTGGGGATAGGGACCACTCTGTGTGACCTCTATGGCTCTAATCTCCCAGCCCGGGGATTCCCCAGACTGCCCCTTCACGGTTGGGTGTTCTCAGGTGGACAAGGTTGTCAAGCCCTCCCTCAGGTGAGGTCCCATATACGTTCTCGTAGCCGCGACAGAGGACCTGGCGTAGTCTGTCATAACCCTTCTTTCTCTTCTCCTCCTCTGCCTTCCCTTCCTGCTCTCCCTGGCAGTTCAGGTCCTACGGGGCCCTTAACCTGGAACCAGTTCAATGTGTCAGTGAGTGCCTTTCCCACCTACCTTAGTGCACCAGACGGGTTATTTTCCAGCCTGAGACCCTGGCACCACCACCCTGGGTGCAGCTCCTTGTCATCTTCATCTTCCTCATCTTAGAAAGAGGACTTTTCCCTTCATCTCTCTTCAGATGCTGAGTACCCTTGTTATCAGCCATTTCTTTGTGGCGATGATGAGAGAGCTATGACTGGACCATTTTTCAGGCCACGATCCTGCTTGTCTGATGCTGTGCTTCTTTGGGGAGTACAGTCATGACGATTTAGTCATGCCAGTGGCCTAAGCTTTTTGCAGAGGCATCTAGAGATCTCTGCTTCTGTTCCTCTGCCCTCTCTCCAGCCCCGAGGGGTGCCCAGTGCAATGTGGTCTCCAGGAGCCATGCCACACCCCACTTCTGAGGTCCAACTCCTGGACACCCCTTCTGGGCATAGGCACACTTTGCGTGATCGACCCCCATAGTTGGACGCTGCAAAGTTTGATGTCTGGGGTAGAAGAGTTTTCTCGGTGGTGCACACCACATTGTGCATCTCGGCACATCAAGTGTACCAGGTATCTTATGTCAGGCATCTGTGGGTGACACTGGGACAGCTCCTGGCATCCATACCAGACAATGAGGAAATCAGGCAGGCCATACATCTGTCTGCCCCAGTCCTGGAGCTGGTGAGACACCAGGAAAGGGTGTCCTACAATGCCAATGAGGTAACCTCCATGTTAGTAGGAACAGCAGTCTGCATTAGGTGGATGGCATGGCTTTGTCTATCCCAGCTGTCACCCTTGGCCTGGCATAGGGTGATTACCTCATGGTTCCAGGGGGCACACTTCTTCTCCCACAGGGCCAGGCATAAGCTTGCAGGGTGCTTTCTTGCTCCCAGTTATTGGGAGCCTCTGCCTGCCCCTGACCAGTCTCAGGCCTCACCAAGCCCATAACAGGCCCCCACCACTTTGTGTTTTTCCCCCACAGGAGGCTGAGGGAATAACCATTTCCCTTAGAGTGATCCAACATAGCCCTCGGTGGTAAGCTTGGTATTCTGACCCATGAATAATGAATGGTGAAGATTTATATTTGCAGTATGAAAATTATGTACTCCCCATAATTCTGGATCTTCCAGAATATCTTCACCATTCATTACTACAACCTGTCCACCATCCCCCTCAATGGCCAGGCGTCTGGACTACTCTCCTGTCTGTCTCTGTCTTTCTTCTGCCTTCCCTCTGCTAGGCACAGTTATTTAAAAAAAAAAACAAAGGGAGGCAAGGGGGGAAACCCACTTGAGGGCTGTCCTTAGCTCCTTGGTGCCCCTTCTTTGCCACCTTTTTCAAAAATATATATACAGTACAACGATTATCCGAACCCTGATTATCCAGATCTGATTATACAAACTCTGACACTGTCCCCCAACTCTTGTTTGTCTAATGTTGTGGACCCTCAGTTATCCAAACTCTCAATTATCCAAACAAATCTGATGTCTCCCAGACCATTCAGATAATCGAGGTTGTGCTGTATATCAATTAAAAAAAATACTTTTATATAGAAATCGTACTTCTGGATATGTTCAGGCCCCTTGTCACCACTTTGTGTTGCCTAAAAAAAAATTTTACCTTCCTTCCCCCTTTTCATCTTCCCCCTTGGAAGTGGAATCTGTAAGCTTATTTGCTGCAGAAGGAGTTCCTTCTCTCCTTCTGCTTTTTTCTTTTTGTTTTCTTTTTTTGTATAAAAAGAGGAAAACAGAAAGGCAGGTGTAGAAGAGGACCAGGAGAAATCTGCTAGAATCTCACCTCAGACTCCTTCACCTAGTAGAATTCTCTTTTCTTCTTGGCAATAGGTCTCCTGCACTGCCAGACAAGCCAGCCTTATATATTTTTCTTTCTCTTACTTCCTTCTCTTATGGAAGTTTTTATTAAAAAAAAAAATAGTATATCTTTTCAATATTTTCAGTTAGGTTCCTTCCTTTCTAGTGGGGGATCCTCTCCTCCCAGTTTCTTTTCTTCCCACCTCAGGATTGTTCCATTAGCTTCCAAAGTCCTAGGTGTCTTCTCTTCGGTTGGAGAACCCTTGCTAGTAACACATTTCCAGGGCTCCTCACTCTTCTAGGATTCCTGTGTTTTACAGGAAAGTGGACCTTTCTCAAGAAATTTAATTCCATACTTTTGCATTGGTTATATGGGATCTCTGTGTCATTTGACTTCCTTTGGGACTCATGTAATTTGCAGGAAAGCATAGGTAAATTGCCCTGGAGCTGCAAGTAAAGCCAACTCTACTGAAAGCAATGCTTTCCTACTGGGAGCCTGTGGATCCCCGCTGTACCTTCTGTCTTAGCAATTTCTCTCTCCTGTCCTGTTTGCCTTGCTCATTATTTCACCCACTACCTAGAGATGCAGTGATATTTAATTTCACTGGTGAAATTCTGGTGAAATCGCACATTTTGCCACTTGAAATATTTTGTCAAATTCACACATTCGGTGAAATATGTCCACGGGTGCAAAATGCAGAATTTCACCTGTGAAATGCTGAATTTTGCCAGCAAAATGCAGAATTTCTCCCATAAAGAGCGGAATTGTACCCACGAATGATGACATTTCACCATTGGCAGGTGAAAGTTTGCATTTTGCTGGTGGAATTTCATATTTTGCATCTGTAAAATATTACTCGAAATGCACACATTTTGCAAACTATTTCGCTTAACGAAATTTGCAGATTCTCCTCATCTCTACCACTACCCAGGCCTTCTCTCTTCTTTCTCTTCTCTGGTAGGTGGATTTTATTGCTTTGTTCTTTTTATATCCTATATATTTTTCTATCCCTTGGGCATCTTGACCCACCCTTTCACCTTTTTTCTTACACTTTGTTCCCTCTCCTGGTAAACAGAACTGAGATGAGCAGGGGGCCAGCTTTGGTTACTTTCCAGCCCATAAGCACCATGTTGTGTATCCACCTCGTGGGTGGCATCATCTCTGACGTTGATCCCCTAGCTCTAAAATGTTAAAGCTACATGCTCCAGTGGGGCCCTAGCACCTCCGGCACAGACCTATGAAGTAATGAATAGTGAAGGTATTCTGGAAGATGAAGAATTACAGTGAGTATGTATGTATTTATTTAGCTTTTGTTGACCAGGTAGGTACACCAGACAAGCAGTATGCCTATTTTCAGGTACGACCCGGGAAAGCACAGTGAAAAATCCAGGTTCAAACAAGGTACATAACAACAAGAGGGCAATTTACATAGTTACAGGAGAGCAAGAGGAACAGATAGTCTACAGTGAGCAGTATTAGGTAAACAATACATATACAGTAATAGGTAAAAATGTACATATACATACGAATAAATATACTAAGACATTTAATGGCAATTACATTGTATGAGTGACCCTCATACCAGGGCCACGTTATTCATAAGCAGATAGCAATCAATCACGTGCTTCCCAGAGTAGACAGTGGACAGTGGATTGGATAAGACCAATTTGGAGACCTGATTATGGTGGCTTAGGACACCCACACACAGAGGACAGTTTCAAATGCCCCCACAGGGAGTTCTGGAGACTCAGATGGGAGGGGGAGGTACGAACGTTATTAGGAAGGGAATTCCATAGCCTCGGAGCACAAGTGGCGAGGTCCCTATCCCCCATTAGGGTTCGAGTATAAGGAACTTTGAGCACCCCAGGACCATGAGACCTATGGGAGTAGGAGGAGGATTCAGCAGGCTTGAGAAACTGTGCCAGATCCGGAGGGGTTCCAGTTCTGAGAACCTTTCCCATGAAGCAGCCCAACCCATATTTCAAGTGATTGGCCGGGGAAAGCCAGCCCAGTTTGTCGTATAATTTACAATGATGGGTGAGACGTGAGGATGCCAGGGCAAAGCGACAGATGTTGTTGTAGGTCATGTTCCATCGAGCAAGGTGGACCTTGGAGGTACTAGCGAACAGGAGAAGGCCATAGCTAAGTGACGGGAGCAGCACACCTCTGGCCAGCGCCAAGCGAGCTGCAGATGTCAAATTTTTCTTTGCCCTGTAGGCAAGACCCAGTTTGCAGTTTACGGCTCTGCAAACATTTAGGATGTGACACCCCATGTCAAGTTGGGGATCGAGTGTCACTCAAAGGTATTTTATTGACACCGTGGTTAAGAGGGAAGAGCCGTCAACACCGTTGACACATAGAAGGACAGGGGAGGCCTTGATCTTGGCAGCTGACCCAAAAAGTATGGCCTGAGTTTTCTTTAGGTTGAGGACCAGCTTGTGAGTCATTACCCAGGACTGAATATTCTTAAAGGCCTCACTCAACTGAAGGTTGTGAACCCCAATGTCCCGGGAGTGTGCAAGGATGACAAGATCATCGGCATAAAGGGTGGTGCTACAGTTGGAAGCAGCAGCAGGGAGGTTGTTAACAAATACAGAAAAGGGAAGGGGCCCCAAAACTGATCCCTGTGGGACACCAGAAGTCACTGGAGTGGGATCAGAGAGGACCTTGTTGAATTTAGTTTGCTGTATTTATAATTTGGGGGAAGGGGAGGATCAAAGAGAAGATTGAAAAAATAGGCCAGTGATGGGATATAGTTAATTTACAAACTGACAGCATTAAAGATAAATGGAATTATTAGTTTAAAAGTTTTTTTATTTTTTATTTTAGTGTACTACACTCTTTCTACACTTTTGTAAAAAGATCCTCTGAGCCCCATGTTTTTGATGTCTGCATGCTTGATGAGTCTTTTAGCAGAGGTACAGAACTGATGTTTCAAAACAACTTTCCTATTTCTGTACTCTGCCTGGGCTGTCAAACTCAGTGGCAGGTTACTTAACGTGCCAAGCCTGTACTGTAGCTCAGCTGGTGACCTGAAGACAAAAGCAAAATCTATGTCTCCTCCATATGTAATTAATACCTTAATCTGGCAGAATTAATGGTGTCATGTCTCCACCTTGTTTCCACCTCTGAATCTTCTGCTGTGATACAACCTATTGTAGCTAATGCAGACTGCACAGCAGACTTTTGGTTTCTTTTTACAGTTTTTAATTACAGCTACATTCCAGGCTGCCACCAATACTGCCAGGGTTATAATGCCCAAATATGTCAGAGAAACTGCTTCCAAGGTGGTGAAAAACTTCTAAAGCAAAATAAAGAAGGTTCAACTCCCGATCAGATTTTAATGAATTGGTTTATTGATCGGCCATAAACACATCAACTTTTCATGGTAGTCATTACTTCTCCAGGGATGTAGTTGTAACTAATAATGAAAATGCACAAACAAATTCAGTAATACAGCTACACTTAACAGTAGAAAGAAAAAATACAAAATACATTATTCTTGATAGACACACAAGGGGAGGCGGAGTGGTCATCTATGGCAACATAAATCTTTCGGCCATCGAACTGCTCGCTGTTACCAAACGCAGTGAATCTGAATGCTTAGCCTTAAAACTTTCGCTATCCTTGGCTGAAGTTCTCAGTATCATTGGTTGCTACAGGCCACTGACAGAGGGCTTAGAGTTACTTTCAACCCTCTGTAATTTTATCTATTCCAACTACAATTAGTGAATTATATTTGGTGATCTCAACCTCGACTGGCTTAGTCCCAGATCTAACAGGCTAAAAGAAATGTGTGATGAGCCTGGCATCTCCCAGTTCATTTCAGAACCCACTAGACTTAATACAAACAAGCATTTGTCAATGCCGAAAGTTTGCTTGCTGGCATTGGCATTGGTAGTGTAGAAGTTACAGAGCTGCATAACAGAAATGGCAGTGAAGTATTGAACTGAAGCCAACCCCACCACCACCCTGTAGAGAGTGACAGGCATTGGGGTGTGCCTTTGGGTCGTCAGGCATAATGGCCATGCCATTTCACCACACCCTACCCTGCAGACACTGACAAGTGTCACGGTGTGCCTTGGGGTCTTTGGCCCTTATGCGCACCCCATTCCATCAGGAAATACGGTGAGATGGGTGCGGTATAGGAGAATGGGGTGAACTTTGGGGCCGAAGAGTCCAAGGCATACCTCTATGCCTCTCACTGACTACAGGGTGTGGAATGGTATGAGCATTACAGGCAAGAATCCCAAGTCACACCCTGATGCCTGTCATTCTCTACAGGGTGGGGCGTTATGGTTGGAAACCCTAACACCTCAGGCATTCATTGGTATTTTCACTCCAAATTTTCAACATGTTTTTTTTGTGACCCCTACCTCATGAACAGTGGCAATATCAGTTTGTTAGCCGAAAGCTGCTTATGCACAGCGACTATGGCATTTAGCACCACAGGTGCAAAAACACATTCCGAACAGGATGTGAAAAATGACAGCTGTACTGTTCATGGGGAGGTGTAAAAAATGGCAATGTTGCAAATCTGCAGTAAAAATATTAAAAAAACTGGTGAAGCCATGAGCGTGCATAGAAACTGTACAACGCACACCCGTAATGTAATTAGGTTGGGGATTTTTTATAGGAGATTGTCAACACAGGCATTTTGGGACCTCCGATCATGAACAGTGTCACTGTGATTTTCTTTATCTGTCCCGAACAATGATTTCCCACAGCAACCATGCATCTCTACGCTGAAAGTGTGAAAACACATTTGGGCCATGTTGTGAAAAATGACAGCTGTACTGTTCATAAGGAAGTGTGGAAAAATGCCACTGGTGAAAATCTGGACTGAAAATATTACAAAGTCATGAACTTACGAGGGTGCGTGGAAACTGCGCAATGCTCACTCCTAACAAAGTCATTTTATGGACTTTTGTCACCAAATTTTCAACATAGCCATTTTAAGACCTCTGCTCATGAACAGTGTAACTGTGATTTTCTTAATCGGTCCCAAACATTGCTTTCGCACACCGACTGCACCATTGTGCGCTACATGTGCGGAAACACATTTAGGGCGACATGTGAAAAATGGCAGCTGTACTGTTCATAAGGAAGTGTAATAAAATGGCAATGTGGAAAATCTGGAGTGAAAATATAGAAAATTTGCAAACTCACGAGCGTGCGTAGGAACTGCGCAACGCACGCTCGTAAAACATAGAAACATAGAAACATAGAAACATAGAAACATAGACTTTGATGGCAGATAAGAACCTCTAGGCCCATCTAGTCTGCCCATTTCCCTACCTACAGGATAGGCTGCAGATCCTATTTAACCAACAGCAACAGTCATTTTTAGGAATTTTTTCACCAAATTTTCAACATAGCCATTTTAAGACCTCTGCTCATGAACAGTGTCACTGTGATTTTCTTAATGTGTCCCATACATTGATTTCGCACACCGACTGCACCACTGTGCTCATAAGGAAGTGTAAAAAAATGGCAATGTTGAAAATCTGGAGTGAAAATATTGAAAATTCACAAACTTACAAGCATGCGTAGGAACTGCGCAATGCACTCTCGTATAACAGTCATTTTTAGGAATTTTTTCACCAAATTTTCAGCATAGCCATTTTAAGACATCTGCTCATTAACAGTGTCATTGCAATTTTCTTAATGTGTCCCATACATTGATTTCGCACACCAACATTGTACGCTTCATGGGCGGAAACATGTTTGGACAAGATGTGAAAAATGACAGCTGTACTGCTCATAAGGAGATGTGGTAAAATGGCAATGTTGAAAATCTGGAGTGAAAATATTGAAAATTCGCAAACTTACGCGCGTGCGTAGGAACTGCTCAATGCGCACTCGTAAAACAGTCATTTTTAGGAATTTTTTCACTAAATTTTCAACATAGCCATTTTAAGACATCTGCTCATTAACAGTCTCACTGTGATTTTCTTACTGTGTCCCATATATTGATTTCACACACTGCTGCGCCATTGTGCGCTACATGGGCGGAAACATATTTTGGGCAAGATGTGAAAAATGACAGCTGTATTGCTCATAAGGAGGTGTGGTAAAATGGCAATGTTGAAAATCTGGAGTGAAAATATTGAAAATTCGTGAACTTACGAGCGTGCGTAGGAACTGCGCAACACACGCTCATAAAACAGTCATTTTTAAGAATTTTTCCATCAAATTTTCAACATAGGCTTTTTGAGAGCCCACCTTATGAACAGTGGCAGTGTCGTTTCGTTACTTGGTCCCAAAAGGTGATTTCGCACAGTGACTGTGAAATCACACTTCGGGCCCGATTAATGCAATGACAGTGAGAGCATTCATAAGAAGGGGTCCCAAAAACCCATGTTGAAAATTTGGTGCAAAAATTCCAAAAAATGCCTGAGATATGCAGCAAAGTTGAAAAAACCCTATCTATCCCATTATACAGCTTACCGGCATTTCCTCAGTTCGCGGTCGGCTTTGAAGAGTGCAGAGCGTGTTCCTGGTCCACGAATCATCACGCCAAGTCGGAGTAAGTATGGGGTGAGGGGTGTGGGAGGCAGGGTGCACAGTGGGTGGTAGCGGGTGGGGGCAAAAGCCAACAAGGGACCGTTTTCCAGTTTCAGGTTTTTTTATTTAAATGACGATCGGGATGTTTGCCATGCTGGGTGGGCCTCCCCAGCGTGGCACCTGTGGACAGCTGGTGGGGACATGGAGCCAACGGGGATTGGGCACCCCTGTCGGCAATAGCATCTGTTGCCACAATAGGGTGGGCTCCCAGCATGGCACCCTGTACTCTGGGGGGGAGAACCAGTGGAGCCGATGGGGGATTGGGCACCCCCGTCGGCTATACGATGTGCAGCCATGCTGGGGTGGGCACCAGCGTGACATATGGAACTCTGTTTTGGGGGTGCAGCACAGCTGACAGGGATTAGGGCACCCGTTGGCTACACAGTGTGTGCGTTGGAGGCGAGCACACAGTATCGTGCGTGTGTGTGTGTGTGTGTGTGGGGGGCCGCATGAGCAGGCGATATCTTATCGCTGCTCACTGAAGCGTAGCTCCCCCTTTCAACTGTACTCCACTGCATTTTGGACTGCTGTCATAGACAGCTTCAGCAGGCATTGGAGAACTGAGACCGCGCCTGCAAACACACTGACTGAATTGGAAGAGGGCTGCCACACCTCCAAAAACTCGAATGATGGCACTATGTTTCTTGCACATGCGTGCAAGCAAACATAAAAGTCATACCAAATGCTTCTTATCCTTACAAATAGGCTTCACAAAATTTCTCACATAGCTGTGTTTCACAACAATGTAAGTAACCACAACATTGCTGTATGTACAAGGGGTCTAGAAAAACCTACCTCTTGTTCTAAATTCATCATAAAACAAAGCTTCTGCAAATTTAAATCTGAGAACTACCTATCTGATCTACAGAACACAAACTGGCAAAACTTCTATCTAGCATCCTTAATCGATGAGGCAGTTGCTATCTTTAATTCAGCCCTTACAAACTTAATAAACAAGCATGCACCTTTAATAAAATGCTGAGTTAAAACTGCTTCTTGTCCCTTGTTTACTGGCAAATTAAAAAACACGCTAACCCTGCGGGACAAACTCTAGGCCACAGCTCAACACACTAAAGATTCATTGGACTGGACGGCATTCAGAGCATCTCGTAATGCCTGTACTAAACTCACCAGAGCCGACATAGTGAATTATTACATGAATACGCTTGAAAGTGCAAAGGGTAATCCTACTAAGATTTGATGAACCATTAAATCAGGCAAAGGCCATAAAGTTCCCCATCAAGCCTGACTAAAATAAACTCCCAAAGTTTCACTACCTCTGACCAATGCACACTATTAGAAAAAAATTAATTTATACTTTGTGACAGCAGTGTCACAGGCTGTGGGAAATGATGGACCAGGAGGCAGTTTTGGAGGAGTACATTCAATGTAATTATTTATTTAAATAAAGAGTGAACTGAACACGCAAATAAAAATAAACGATGCAACAAAGCAATAACAAAATAAGTACTAGCAAGCACTAGTACTTCAGGAGGCTTATGACAGCACTTCCAGGTCCGACTCCTTTGAGTCAACTGAACTCCTTTACACTGACTCTTAGAGTTTATATATTGTTCAGAAATCATGTGACTAACCAGCTTCTCCCTAAAGTAATTTCTGGAACATAATTTTTTTAATCATAAAGTAAAATAATCATCTTTAACATTCTAGTACTTTATTTTAACATAGTAATGCATTTTAAAGATAACTGTCAGTGTATAGCCTTGTTTTAAAGATTTAAAAAAAAAATTAACTGAAACAGGAACTGCCCCCTTAAGCTAATGTATAAAAACAGCTGCTCAAGGGCTGGCCAGCTCCTAGAGATCATAATGCAGGAGAGGAATCAAGCAGGGTTTCAGAATGCAAGAGCACAATAAAAACCTTCGTTTTTAGAAAGCCCTAAAAACAAGCCAAAACCACACTATCCCACTTCCAGAAGGTATGTAGGGTTCATTTTACTCACATTTGTGTCAAAACCTTTTGTTTTGAACCCACTATAAGGCTAAATACCTTCGCGACAGTGCGCACATTTGCGCGGTAATTTTACCGGCGTTTGCCTTGTCCTGCATTATCTCCGCGGTGTATCTACACAAAACAGCCACATTTTCAGAGCTCTTTGTCAAAAGGAGCCTAACGGGGCTACACTAGAAAGCCAAGTAGCTCTTTTCTTATTTTTACAAACCTAAAATGCCTAACAGCATTAAGGCACATTCAAAGCATCATTTAAAGAGACAGAGTCCTGCCATAATTACTAAACGGAGGTTCTTTTCTTTACAGAACTTTCACACAGTGAACAGGCATTGTATTGTTTTTACTAGGGCATGCCTGTAAAGCATAGAAGGGATTTTTAAACCATTTTTAAGTAGGAAAACCTTTCCTTTCACTTTTACAGGATCCAGATATATATACATATATGTAGAATGCTTCTTATTTTATTTTGTTTCATTTCTAGAGGAACAGTCCTAACATCCTCAACATTTTAGAACTCTGTTTATTTTCTTTTATTATTATAGGCATGACAATGGTACTGGAATGTACTGGAAAAGGATACAGGGTTACGAATAACAGATAGTAAAACATACCAAACAAAGTGGGTGGCCAGCCCAACAAACAAACATATATCAATCAAGACAGGGACAAATAATAGAAGTACATCCAGGACCCATTATCTCCCTATGAAAAGAAAAAGAAAGGGGTTCTCTCTTTCACAAGCAGGATTAGTCTTTGACTCCTTTCTGGCTGCAAATTTTACGAGTTGTCCTGATCTAAAGGCCGTTTCCACTGACCCACAAATCCAGGGCTCCTTCTGCCTCTCCCCTATAACTTTCAAACACATAGAAGACCTGCTATTAAAACTAGATATTAAAAAGAGTGCAGATGCTGATGGAATAGATCCCGTATTCCAAAAACTAGGCCATTATTTTCTAACTGCTCCAATAACCCATTTATTTTATATGTCGATTGTTTCAGGCATAGTCCCCTCTTTCTGGAAAACAGTTCATATTCTGCCTGCGTTCAAATCTGGTGACTCATGTGACCTAAATAACTACAGGCCCATTTCCATCCTGCCTGTCCTCTCCAAACTTCTGGAGAAATTAATCAATACCCAACTACGGGACTATCTTGAAAATTCGAACCTATTTAACCCACTGCAATCTGGTTTTAGGCAAAATCACAGCACAGTTTCTGCCCCTGCAAAAGTGACAAATGACTGACTTACCCCCCTAGACCACAAATATTCAATCGGAGCTGTCTTTCTTGACTTAAGCAAAGCCTTTGACATGGTGGACCATGATTTCCTACTGGTTAAACTCAAAGAGCATGGCCCAAGCAACCCCACTGTTAACTGGTTCTCTAGTTACCTTTAATGAAGATTTCAACACATCAGAGCTGACGGGCTCCTATTCTCCCCTCTATGCTGGTGTGAGGTGTTCTTCAGGGACCTATTTTAGGCCCTCTTCTATTCTCAATATACATCAACACTTTAAGTGACAGCATACATAAAGCCAAATACATTTCTTTACAGACAACATCGTCCTTTATCTGTCGAAGCCTTCCATATCAGATGTTTACACCGAATTACAATTAGACTTTAATCAGCTACAACTCAACATTTTAAAATCTAAACTTCTGTTAAATGCCAAAAAAAACAAAGGCAGTGTTTTTTCTACCCACAAACTCTTCAGTCTCTTTACTAAAGCTTGGCATTGCTGTATCCATTAAAACCCTACTAGGAGATTCACTAGCAGTCATAGACAAATTCAGATTTCTAGGATTCTGGCTAGACAACAACCTATCCTTCGCTGCTCACATTGAAACCCTCTCAAAAAAGTTAAAAAACAGATTGGGCTTCTTCTACAGGAATAAATCCATATTCCCCCAGTGACATCAGGAAGAGGCTAGTCCAAGCCACCTTCCTTCCTCTTCTCAACTACGTAGACATTATCTGCAGTTGCTGTTCAGCCTCTAACCTGCATAAATTGGATGTTCTTTTCCACTGCACCATTTGTTTCATACTGAATGCCCCATTCAGAAGCCACCATTGTGCCCTTTATTCTGCAGTGGGATGGTCATCACTCTCTACCAGGAGGATGACTTATAGTTGCACATTGGTATGTAAAAATGCTAGTGAGCAATTTTCCCCCATATATCTCGTCCCTATACCATCGTTCCTATTGTTACTCGCTTAGGAAAAATTCTATTAATTTGCTTGACGTAACTAAGTTTCGCACCCACTTCGGTAAAGCTGCCATCAGCTATGCCATTCCCTCCACCAGGAACAAACTGCAATCCTCCCTCAAGCTCTCTGAACTACTCTCCCTCAATATATGTAAACCCTTGCTTAGCAAATGCCTCAAAGAAGTCTACCACTGGCATATTGGTTAGCATGTCATTCTACACTATGCTAATTTTACCCAGCAGTCAGCTCTTTTTGCCCCTCCATATGGATTGTATCTTATCTTTTTGAATTGTTAGAACTATCCCTAAGCTTTACTAGTACCAAGGATTCCCCTTTCACTTTCCCTCTATTTTTACAATGCTTGTTAATGTCATGTTCAGGGCTGCTGTTTCTGTCCTATCTCTGCTAATGCCACTTTTATGTATCATGTTTGTATAATTCACAGGCCTGAAGTATTGCTTCCCTTTGGTTTGCCTGACTAATGTTTTGGCTAAATAGTACTGCTTGTTTGTATTTCACTGTTGTTTTTCCCCATTTTATTGTATGTAACCTCCTAGGTCGTGCCTGAAAATAGACAGCTTTGCTGTCTAGCACACCTACCCGCTTAACGAAAATGAAATAAATAAAATATTATAATTGTTATTCTTATGCTACTGTTATGTTTATTTATGTAACCTATCTTTAATCATGTATCTGCATTTCCTGTATCCTTCTTTTGTCCTCTCTACATGGCCTTGTATCTTGTTTGTATTATCTTGTCCGTAGCAGGACCTCCTTGTAAATGAGCTTGCTCAATGGAGTCTTCCTGGTAAAATAAACTTGAACTTGAACTTAAAGGTCAAACATTTGCTTAAACTTAACAAGTGTGGTACAGTAGCCTTAGAATTTAAGTCTTTCAATGGATCTCATTCCGTGTGTTATCTATTTTATAGTTTTCTATTGAACTTAAGTTTTGTTTGTTCTTCCTGTGACAATTAAACCTAAAGAAAATGTTCACCTGCAATTGGGCCTGCTTCAGTGTGGTGTCCATCTGACAAGAAACTGTGTGTGCATGCGTGCGTGCATGCATGAGTGTGTGTATATGTGTGTGCATGTCTGTTAAAGTAAGGGCAAAAGGATAGGCTACAAACTAGAAGTTCACTACCCTGCACAAGTAGAACAGGAACTAAGTTCATGAAAGTAACTAAAAATACATTTAGTTCTTTTTCTTGTTCAAGCAGCAACTTGCAGCCAGTGGTATTTGTCATGAACCTACTCCTGGGGGTCAGGCCCACTGAGCTCACAGTGCCCACCCTGAAGTGCAATCCCTGATGGGGGGAACAGGGATACCCTCCTCATGCTTTTAGAATGCTCATCGAGGTCACAACTGCACCTCTGCCATGAGCATTCCTGAGGATTCCTCTAGCTCAGGATAAAGGCACAATACCAGTCCCGAGTCTTGTGGCCAAATATGAACCCTTCCTTGGCTATTACACACAGAAGGAAGACACAGATATCATACTGTCTTTGATGTAGCAGTGTAAAAACCTGATTTAGCCTTCTCCCTACAGGACATGCAACAGCCTGGTTCAAAATCTTTGTAGACTCTGGTATTCTCCCTATCCTTCTAGATCCTTTACAGACCCTTTTCTCAATTTGATTGCTTATGGTGGCCCCTCTGGCAATAACAGTTTTCACCTGTAAGCTCTAGGTGGCACTATCCCAAGGGCTACTACCCCTGCCTGCTTGGCTAGTAGCAGGTTAAGGGACCTGGGTACTGAAACGGGTGCCTCTGCCCTGAGGTCAGGGTTGTTAGTGGTCAAGCTAACCTGAGCACTGCCCTCCGGGACACTGTAACCCCCCTCTTTCCCTTCTAGTGGCCTGAACAATATACAATAATCACTTTCACAATGACCCTTATTTACCATGCAATTACCCACACTGTTTGCACTTACCACCAAGGCTGGTTCCTCTATGGGCAAACTAGGTGGGCCAAGTGGTCCTTATCTGCCATCAAATTCTATGTTTCTATGTTTCTAGCTCGATCCTGGGGACTCCCTGTAAAACAAGGTTATGCACTATGAATAGCAACAGTACAGTACTCTTGGCACAAACTGGAACCCCAGTCAGGTTAAATGCAAAAAGAGTTAGATCTGATTTATTGACTTGAACAAAGGAGGGGCGTAATCAGGTTGACTTGCTTAAAGGCTATATCAATTAGACAGTTATGCATGCACTTCAGAGCCCCTACACAGTCACACAATCTGGGTACCCAGGTAGGAAGACAGTGGGCTAGCCAGGAACGTTGCCCGGGGTAGGCCGGCTTGCAGCTGGTAGGGGCCCTATGATGGACGAATGCAACATGCATAACACACTATTTGTAATCCAGAGCCAGAGGGCTCCGTTCATGACAGAAAAGACAACAAAGCAATCAGATGACAACACTTTAGATTTAGCTGTTGTTGCAGGGAGGTACCCTGATGTTTACTCACGATACCTAATACAGGACACAGGCAGGATGAAATCGAGACAGCAGGTTGTTGAACTGGAGTGCCAGGAGAAGTAGGGCCCACACGAATCACCGAGGTGTCACTCCTGTTCAAAGTGTGAGCAGGGGGCTGATCCCCAGGCCGGTCTCTTGCCAGTGGCTTTCTCTGTGCAGCAGGTAGTCTGGCTGGGCCAGTGTGGCATAGTATAGGTCCAATGGAGATGAATACGGATTCAGTCCGTGGGAGCTGGATGCAGCCTCCAGCAAGCAGAACACAGTTCAGCACACAGTGGGGAACCAAATCACAACCCACTAACAGCACACAGCACATTTACATGTAAGAAATTCTACTGTACCAGGCAGATTGCTATCCAGTCACAATTACAGAGTATCTGCACAAACCGGGAGTTCAAAGATGGCTGGAAATCCTGACAGGCTGATCACATTCAGCAAATCTTCGGTCTTCTTCAGGTTAAAGCCTGGTCACAGTTGTGTGGCTTAAATCATCCTCACAATTCGGATTCAGTCCAAATAAACTTCTTTTTCCTTCTCAGGGACAGCAGGCAGACAGGCAGGACAAAACTCAGCCCTTTCACAGTTCTCCTGCGTGAATCTATGCAGGATTACTGCTTGACCATCTCAAGCTGTTACTCCTTCACTTCCCAACTCAGATCTGACTGAAACTGCAAGCAGTCTGGGACTTTCTCCAAGATACAAAAGGTTTGGTTGGCTGATTCCTGTGTCAGTCACAACAAGGAATCCCTCTCCAGGTTCATTTAGGCACCAAAAGCCTAAAACTACAATTCCTACAGAATTTTGCTCCCACAAAGCCCCTGGGGACAGGCTCCATTTTAGAGTCCCCAAAGATAATGATTGGTTCACTTTAGCAGTCCAGGACCAAGATGGTGGAGATAAACAGAAATGTCCATGCTGCAAAGAAGGCAGGTTAGACAAACTGCAATATTATTACTATTCTAATAAATGATCAGCAAACAAGTACATCTCTAACAGAGCTCCCTCTGCACAAGTAGCGATGGCAGAATGGAACAATTATCTGATATCCCTGGCGGGACCTGAGCATAGAAACACTCAGCCCCCTCCCAGATTAATTATGACTGCAATCCAAGGAGCTCTTAAAGAGACAGTACACAGAGGCTATACAGGCACTCTCTAGCAATACATTTAAACTGCTAAAACGCAGGACACTAGCCTGCAAGTGAGCATGTAGGCAAGCTCAAAGAAGACTTTTCGGGAACCCCATTTGTAGGGGTATTACACAGCAATTATTAATAAACCTTCTATAGTCACACATACAATATAAGAACTCTCACACAGGCAGAATATCTTTAGGACAACAAAAGTTTTACTAAAATATTTAAATAAATACAAGTACAACTAAAAAGAGAATATTAATTTGGGTTACAGTATACAGGAAAAGAAAATCGAAAAATGTACAATCAAACACACCAAGACTGTTAGCTAATCTACCTGAGGTATGAAGATTTCAAAGTCCAGAGAACTGCTGGTTTGCAAATTACTTCAGTCTTTCTGTAGCAGCCTTTGGCTCTTAGGCAGACTCTGCTGGCAGCTACTCGCTTGTGTTCAGGAGAAGAGTCCAAACAGAATGGCAATATGGCTCTGAGTATCTGTGCTGGAGAGTTTATATAGAAGAACCCCCTCCCCCGTCTTTGACTAAAGACTGGCCCGCCTGTGAATAAAGGCTGGCCCTTACACTTTAGGCCACCGGGTGCCACTCTTGCACTTTCCCATGGTCTTGGCACTTAGAAAAAATGTCAGTGTACTGTGGAAACCTTTTCTGTCACCTGACATTACAATCTCACACAGGCCTGTTAGAAGGATGTTTCCTGGCACTTATAAAAAAATGTCTGTGTATTGTGGTAACATTTTTCTGTCACCTCTTGTCTAAGACCATTTCCCTTTTGATCTTAAGGGTTTACAACAGGGGAAATAGCTTCTCTCATCCTGGGATTTTGAACTGTTTTAATGTAATTAGTTATACGGAAGATCCTGTAAGTTACATGATTATACAATCTAATTGTATTACTTTTGTTTCCCTTGGCCAGTTAACATTAGAGGAATACTGTTTCATCATGTATCCACAAGCTTTTTGACAAGAATGTGTCAGATTCCTGCAAGCATGGCTGACCTTGTAGATCAGAGGAAGGTCAAACCCCTTTTAAAAAAAATCCTGTCTTTTCTCTATGTGCCTTTGCTAACACTGGAATGTACATTTACATAGAATTACATAAAAAAATCATATATACAACAGAATAATATTTACAAATAAGGGCTAAGAGTGGGATAGCTCACCACACTCCTCCCTCCTAGACTGAATTTGTATGAATCCATCCCTATGCAGGGTATAATTTTCACAAATTTTGTTCAGTGCTCTAACTGGTGAGATATCCCAATTGCGTTGGCATTGGCCGATCCAGCCCTGTGGATAATGGTCATTTCATAGCCCTGTAAGGCAATTCTGCACCTTAAGAGATAACCATTTGTTTTCCCCATCTGTGTTAGCAACACCAGGGGGTTATGATCGGTCTGTACCTCAAAGTGCTTCCCATAGAGGTTTGGCTTTAATTTCTTCAGGGTCCATACCAGCACAAGGCATTCCTTTTCAACTGTGGAATAGGCCTGCTCTCAGGGAAGCAACTTTTTGTTAAGGTACACTATTGAATGATCTTTTCCTTGGTTAGAGGTCTGACTGAGGACTGCTCAATTCCCACATCTGAGGCATCAGTCTGGACTACAAATGGCTTACTGTAATCTGGACTAACCAACACAGGGGCACTGCACAGTACCTGCTTTAACTGTGTGAAGGCTTGTTCAGAGGCTGGCTCCCAGTTTACCTTCTTGGAAATTCTTTTCTTTAGCAGACCAGACAGGGGACTGCCAGGGTACTGTGATTTGGTACAAAAATGGCCAATGGAACCCAATTCAACAGTATCCGGTGGTCCCTAGGAAACTCTGAACCTGTTTCTGGATTTCAGGCCTGGGCCATGCTTCTATTGCTTCAGTCTTGGCTTGATTGGGATGGAGCTGCACTCACCCTACTATATGGCCTAGGTATGCCACCTCCGTCATGGCCACTTGGCACTTTTCAGCCTTGACAGTGAGCCCTGCTGTTTGTATCCTGCCCAGCACTTCCTTCAGATGGTACAGGTGTTCCTTCCAACTGGTACTGAAGATGGCAATATCATCCAGATACGCAGCTATATACTCTTCAGTGCTATGTAACACCAGGTTGACCAACCTTTTGATGGTGTCAGGGGTGTTCTTAATTCCAAAAGGCATTACCTTGAACTCAAATAATCCTATTGGAGTGATGGAGGCTGATCTCTCCCTAGCTCTGGCAGTTATCTCCACCTGCCAATACCCTTTTGTCAAGTCAGTTGTGGTAAGGTATGTCGCCCCTCCCAACTTGTCCAGTGTTTCGTCCGACCATGGCATTGGGTGGGCATCAGACTTCATGACTGTGTTGGGTCCACAATAGTCCACACAAAAGTGAGTAGTGACATCCAACTTGGGAACGAGGACTACGGATGAAGCCCAGGGGCTGTGGGATTTCTGGATTACCCCTAAATCTAGCATTTCCTCCACTTCCCTCCTAATATCCTTTAGGATGGCCTCAGACACCCAGTAGGCTGTCTGCCATATGGGCAGTTGCGTCCCTGTGTCTACATCATGTGTCGCTAAGGGGGTTAGTCCAGGCTTGGCCGTAAACAAAGGGGCAATGTCCACTAAAACCTCCCTCACTTCCTTGGTCTGTTCCGGGATCAACTGGGGCAACACTTTTATTACAGCCACAGAGGACTCCCACTTGCTGTCCTCCAGCAAGTCCAGTATGGGGTCCTCTTTATCCATCCCCTTCCCAGGACTACACACTGCAAATAACATGTCTGCCCTATTTGTATATGACTTCATCATGTTGGCATGGTACATTCTATGGGTATGTCTCCTGTCAGGCAGTTCTACAATATAGTTCATGTCATTTACTTGTCAGACTACCTTGTATGGTCCTGCCCACTTGGCATGAAGCTTGTCCTTCTGGACTGGAATTAGGACCATGACTTTCTGACCTACACTGTATGAGTGAGCTGTGGCTGTGCGATTGTACCAGACCCTTTGCTTCTGCTGGGAGGCTGACAGGTTGCTCTGGGCTGCTCCCATGAGCTCCTTCAGCTTTTCCCTAAACTTTAGGACATACTCCACCAAGGGAGTTCCCTGGGTGGTGTGCTTGCCTTCCCAGTCTTCCCAGATCAATTCTAGTGTGCTCATGCACCCTACGTCCATATAAGAGTTCGAAGGGGGAAAACCCGGTCGACTCTTGGGGCACTTCCCTGTATGCGAACAACAGTAGGGAAGGTGTTTCTCCCAGTCCCTCCCATGCTGTTCAGCAAACACTTGGAGCATCGGTTTTAGGGTACCATTAAACCTTTCCACAAGCCCATTTGTTTGTGGGTGATAAGGTGTCGTGCATCTCTGCACCACCCCACACTTCTCCCACAAATGCTTCATTAGCTCCTACATGATGGTACCCCCTCAATTAGTGATAACCTCCTGCAGGAACCCGACATGGGAGAAAATCCCTAGCAAGGTGTCTGCCACTTTGTCTATTCTAAGTGAGGAAAGGGCGACCTCCTCTGGGTATCGGGTGGCATAATCTACCACTGTCAGGATAAACCTCTTCCTGGAGGAGCTTGGGGTACTCAAAGGTCCCACAATGTCCATTCCTACTTTCTAGAATGACTCCTCCACAATGGGCAAGGGAATTAGGGCAGCTTTGATTTTACTACCTGCCTTCTTTATTTGTTAGCACTGGTGACAAGACCTGCAATATTCTTTCACCTGCTGGGTGAAGTTGGGCTAATAGAAATTCTGGGCCAATCACTGCATGGTGCGCATGATTTCCAGATGTCCAGACATGTGGCTATCTTGAGCAATCTTGAGCAACTGCTCTTGGTACCCCTGGGGAATGACAAGCTGCCTGCCCATCACCCCTCCCTCTGTCCTTACATCCTATGTATACAATAATCCATTGTTCCAATATACTGTATGTCTCATGTCACCTCTCTGTGTCCCATCAGATTCTGCACAAGCCCTCAGCCTCTCCAAACTAGGATCAGTCCTCTGAGCAGTGGCAAATTCTTCATTTTTCCCAAGGCATGGGACATGTCCCCTTCAGTTTCTAAACTGGGGTCCCTAGCTCTAGCGTCAGGGCATTCAGGGTCACTGCCATCCATAACCTTCTGACCATTGGTTATCCCTCCCTCCTCAGAGTAACCTTCTGTAGCTGTTTTGTGAACTGCTACGTAGGGAAGTCCTACCACCCTTTCACTACTCTCCATGTAGGAGACACAGGCTGGGGAACCAGCCTCCCATTGTTTCCCACAGGGGATTCTATGGGGTCCAGGGAACCACATTTGGCTTTTGCCATCTGACTGTGGGTAACCGCACACACCACCCCCTTCTGGATATTGTTCCCTAGAATCACGTTCAGGGTGAGGCTGTCTGCCACAGCCACTTTTTGCACCCTCTTTCCTGTCTCACCCCAATCCAGGTGAATGCTAGCAAGTGGCAGAGTTTTTTCCTCCCCAGTGACTCCCCTTACTGTTATGAACTGATTAGGTATAAGCTGTTCAGGCTCAACCAAATCCTCTTTTACTAAGGTAAGAGACACCCCCGTGTCCCTTAACCCATGGGTTTGCACCCCAGTTACAGTAACCAGGTGTATGTGTTCCCTAATGTTTATAGGCATGCTTTCAGGGATACACAGTGCACCCAACTCTGTTCGAGCACCACTTTGACCACTCTGTGCCTTTTTAGAACACTGTCTAGCAAGATGCCCTGTCTGTTTGCAAAACCAACAATCATTATTTCTTTTATCCGATAAATCCTTTTTTTGTAACCAGGGGCTTTTCCCTTTCTGTGGAGGCAGTGAGGGTTTTAGCTGCCCTGAAGATGCGCTTTTTCCCTTCTGTGCTGCCATGCCCACCTCACTCCCTTTCTGAGCAGGCCTGTTCCTGGCATAGTGATCTGAGAGCTCAGTAGCCTTCTGTGCTGTTTTGGGGTCTTGGACCTCTAACCAGATTTTTAGCTCTGCTGGGCAAACCCAAAATAATTGCTCATGAAGTACAACCTCCTCAATTTTCTCTACAGAGTTTGCTTCTACTTCCTCCCACCAACATTTCAAAAACTGACATTGCTTTGTGGCGAGTTCCTCATATCTCATGGCAGGGCTTCTCCAGAGCTTACAGAACTTAACCCTGTATGCTTCAGCCATTAATTCATACTTTTTAAGCAATGCAGCTTTAAGTTTCTCATAATTACTACTGTCCTGATTGTCCATTTGGCCTAGTGCCTCACACCCTTTCCTAGTAAGCAGCAGGAATAGCTGTAAGCTCCAGGACTCCCAGGGTATTTTAGCCTGGATACAGACCTTTTCAAACAAATTCAAAAATGCATCCATATCCTCCCCCTCATTAAATTCAGCTGTTAATTTAGAATTTAACTTGTACCCCAATCCTGGAGTTACAGGTTCATCCCTGCCACTTACCTCCTCTGGTGCTGGTCATTGGAGTCTTAGCTTCACCTGTTTTAATTCCATGTGGCACTCTTTTTCCTCTCTCTTGGCCTCTCTCTGAAGCTGTCTTTCTTTTTCCTTGACCTCTCTCCAATGCTGTTTTTCCTTTTCCTGCATCTCCAGCTCGAACTTCCTCTGCTTGAATTCCCTCTGCTGCTGGGCATCAAACCTTTTCTGCTCGAATTCCAGCTCCAATCTCCTCAATTACAGCTGTAGTCTGATCCTTTCCAGCTCCAGCTTTGTGGTGACTCTCCCCCTGGTGCTGTGGCTCTTGGTTCCCTCTGGTCTCACTGTCCTCCTCCCTGGGACTGGACACTGTGACATCCCATAGCACCCCCACACCCAAGATCTGGTCCCTTTCAGTCACTGGCTCTGACTCGAGGTCCTGGGCAGTTGCTTGCTCATTGGCTGCCACAAGAGCCTCTGCAAACTGCTTTTTGGTTTGCCCATTGCACTGGACTCCTCTTTCCTGACACAACTGCTTTAGGTATTCTGCAGTGTATTCACTGTAGATAGAATCCATCCTCTTCCCTAACTATTGCTACACTAGCCTTACATCCGAGAAAAAACAAAAACAGGTATGGAACGTTATACTGTAACCAAATTATATATTTTTAAATCTCTGCCTTGATTGTGTGTGGACTGTTTACATTTTATCAATCCGATACACTGGGCTAGAATCCAACTGTTATGCCTGTGCCACCAATATCTCGAATCACTACAGTGTGCAACGAAATCTCTCGAATCCCACCACTGCCACCAGATCTGTCACGAACCCACTCCTGGGGGTCAGGATCACTGAGCTCACAGTGCCCACCCTTAAGTGCAGTCTGTGATGGGGGAACAGGGATACCTTCCTCATGCTTTTAGAATGCTCACTGAGGTCATAACTGCACCTCTGCCATGAGGATCCCAGGCATCCTTCTAGCTCTGCATAAGGGCACAATATCAGTCTCGAGTCTTGTGGCCAAATATGAACCCTTCCTTGGCTATTGCACACAGGAGGAAGACCCAGGTATCACACTCTCTTCAGGGTAGCAGTGTAAAAACCTGATTTGGCCTTCTCTCCCTACAGGACATGCAACAGCCTGGTTCAAAATATTTGTAGACTCTGGTATTCTCTCTATCTTTCCAGATCCCTTACATACCCTTTTCTCAATTTAGTTGCTTATGGTGGCTCCTCTGGCAAAAATAGTTTTCACCAATTTATTAATAAACCTTCTACAGTCACACATACAATATAAGAACTCTCATGCAGGCAGAATTTCTTTAGGACAACAACAGTTTTACTAAAATACTTAAATAAATACAAGTACAACTAAAAAGAGAATATTAATTTGGGTTACAGTATATAGGAAAAGAAAATGGAAAAAAATGTACAATGAAATGCACAAAGACTGTTTGCTAATCTACCTGAGGTATGAAGATTTCAAAGTCCAAAGAATCGCTGGTTTACAAGTTGCTTCAGTCTTTCTATAGCAGCCTTTGGCACTTAGTCGGTCTCTGCTGGCAGCTACTTATTTGTGATCAGGAGAAGAGTCCAAACAGAATGGCAAAATGACTCTGAGTGTCTGTGCTGGAGAGTTTATATAGAAGACCAGCACCCCCCCCATTCTTTGACTAAAGACTGGCCCATCTGTGAATAAAGGCTGGCCCTTCCATTTTAGGCCACCGGGTGTCACTCTTGCGCTTTCCCAAGGTCTTGGCACTTAGAAAAAATGTCAGTGTACTGTGGGAACCTTTTTGGTCATCTGACAGTACAATCTCACACAGGCCTGTTAGAAGGATGTTTCCTGACACTTATAAAAAAAATGTCTGTGTACTGTGGGAACCTTTTCTGTCACCTCTTGTCTAAGACCATTTCCCTTTTGATCTTAAGGGTTTACAACAGTGGAAATAGCTGTCTCATCCTAGGATTTTGAACTGGCTTAATTTAATTAGTTATAAGGAAGATCTTGTAAGTTATATGATTTTACAAGCTGATTTTATTTCTGTTGGGTTCCATTGGCCAGTTAACATTAGAGGAATACTCTTTCTTCATGTATCCACAAGCTTTTTGACAAGAACTTGTCAGATTCCTGCAAGCAAGGCTGGTCTTGTAGGGCAGAAGAAAGTCAGACCCTTTTTAAAAAAATCTAGTCTTTTCTCTATGTGCTTTTGCTGACACTGGTATGTGCATTTAAATAGAATTACATTTAAAAAAATCATATATACAACAGAATAATATCTGCAAATAAGGGCTAGCAGTGGGGTAGCTCACCACAGTACTTTCCACAGTACTGTGGAGAGACAGTACGATTCATGAGGAATGCTGACAGTGTTGTCGGCTCACTGAGTATGTGGCAGGAAGCAGCAGGAGAACAGACTTTGACAGCTCAGCTTTGCAGTATGAGGAAAGTTTACACAGCCTGTACAAGGTAAACAGGACTCGGGACAGTTGGAGCTTCTTCCTGTGCTGTTGTGCTGGGATGTCAGCAAGAGATTCCGAGGTCCTCAGCCGATCAGGTCACTAAATTTTCTTGACTGGTTTCATAATTGCAACGTAAAGTAATGTACTAATACATTTGTACCTTACATGATTTCAAGCATCATCGAACAAGGACTTTGTAACATTTTTTGTTTGTTTCTACAAGAAAACATATACTTAATGCTTATAAATTGACATGTGACTGAAACTGAGTTACTAGTAGCAGTACACTGCTGTACTAGTAAAAAATTATTTTCTACAGTGTCTTACTTTACAAGGTCCTCAGCTAAGTGTGCCTGGTCCCCTAGATCCTCCCTGATTTATTGCATATCTGCCACCTTTATGAGTGCTGTACAAAAATATTAAAATTATTGTAAAACCTTTAAGGATTATCCACATTTTTTCAAAAAGCAGACAATTTTTGTGTATTGCCTGTAAGCCTGGTTCTGTGACATTAACTAAACTAGAGTGTTTGCAGTTCATTTATAACATCTCTTATGTGCATTTTCAACTTTGCCCTGATCCTGTTCTACAAAGGATGGAATCTTCAGTGCCAGACCACCCCAATTCTTGAGTGGAGGAAATCTGTGCAGGGACGGTGGGGGGGGTTCCAGGGGGCAGAGCTGGGCCAGACACTGAGCTTTCGCTAGGGAATAGGATCTCTGCTCCACGGGAGCTGGAGGTTGTAAGATACAGCAGTCCACTTGGACTGCCATTTTCTATTTTAATCTTTTTTTTTTAATTATTAAGAAAATAAAATGCTGACATTTTGCCTCCCAACATTTCATGGTAGATTGAACAGGGCTGGGGGAGATTGCTGTAGGTTGCCTCCAACACATGCAGGGGTGACGTTCTGAGGATGCCATGAAGGCTTACTGCTGGGAATCAGGATCCCCCTCTGGTATTGTTCACACCCTCCCAGCTGCCTTTGCACTGTGCATCTCACACTGAGAATCCTCACAGGGTGCAGTCATTCCCCACCCTGCCAATCCCCGACAGAACCACCCTTGGATGTCCTGGGATTGGATTGTGGCCGCACTCTGTAGCTGATTATGTGGTGTGTGTAGATGTACTGAGGCCTTCGCACCTGGGAAGAGGGTCCTCTGGGTATTCTGACCCACCCAATGTACCCACAAAGTGGTGCATTGGGCTTTGTAACTCAGGCCCTCAGATTTTTCTTTTCTTACCCTAAACTGAGTTCTTGCAGCCCCCCCCCGTACATTTCTCCAAAGATGAAAAGTTTTACAGTTGCTTACAAATTAGCTGTATATGAGAGCCACTTTGTGTATATAATGTCTTGTGCCTTACCATTTCTGGTAGCATGGCAGAGAATAGGGCTGTTTAGATCCTTCCACCTGATGCATCTGTCTTTCTGAATCTGTTGTTGCTTTAAGTGCAATGCTCTTTCAAAGAAAACAGACTACAATTGTTGCTATAAAGTACTTCACAAATGACACCATTCTTCAGATCGGAAACTAGTTTTGCTGGCCATCTGTTGCTAACACGACAGCTTTTTAAATCATTTTGCTGTATTTCTTTGTGGTAATACATGCATATTTAATTAGCCTTCATGCATATTGATCCATTCTCATGAATATTAATGCCCATATTACATTTTTGTGCTCCAGGGTTAGTCATTTTCCTAGGGAAGATATATTTATATGAACAAATCACTGTATTCCTGCTATAGTCTAGTGAGCAAGCTTTCAGAAGTCTGACTGCATCCCTAACACTGGAACCAACAAATGTCCAAACTGCTCTCATTCGCTTTAATTAGGCTCTAGCTCCAACGCCTTCTGAGTTAACTACTGAAAGCTGAGCAGAGATATCTGGGAAACAAACGCCTTTTCTGAATCTGACAACACCTACAAAGCAGACAACACTTGAGAGTCTTGTGCAGGTTTTTATGTATTTGTCTGGTGCTTATTCAATTTATACCACCTCAGTTTACATAGAAACAAACAAACATAGAAGGTGTCAGCAGATAAGGGCCTCAAGGCCCACCCAGTCTGCCCTATATTCTTTTATCCTAATGTGACACTGTTGATTCTACTCTGCCTCTGGTTGCTCTCCCCTCCCTACTTATTATAACTTTTAAATCTGCTGTTTGTGTGAAGATTTAACTTTCTCATTAATTTCAATGGCAGGCTTCAGAGCTGCAAAGAGGTATTGTGTTGTAATCAGCATTATTAAAGCTACTGTCTGGTTGGTTTAGTATTCTGATGTACCTTATGTTCAAAATATTAGTTGTGATCTACCTAACCGCTATGATATCATGTGATTAGGTACAGATATAAATCACTTGTTATCATGTCATGTTTATCCCCACTGGAGTTGTATAAATGAATGTTCTCAGCAGAGCTCATCAAAGCGTGATGTCCAGTTAGTGAAGGTTCCACGTTGTGCTTAGTAGATCTTGTCTCTTTGTGATGTCTGGACTGTAAATGTTTCTAGATGATCTCAGAGCTTGGCTCAGGTTGATGTATAGGCAGTGGGTTTTTCCAGATATTACTGGATGTTGCAACATAACACAGCAAAGCTGACATAAATAATCAAATCTGTGTTGTAGGACTGCTGTACTTTTGCTAATTTACTTTTTTGCCCTAGCGTGCTTCTCCTTCTTTCATGTTGAGAGGGGTATCACCAGCAGAAACAGGGAGGTGGTGTTGACTCTGTATAAATTGATGGTTAAGACCCCACCTAGAGCACTGTTTCCAGTTCTCGAGACCAAATCTCTGATTCTCAGGAAGAACATAGACAGAGTGGAGGAGATCCAGAGACAGGCAACTGAAATGGTGCAGGGTCTGCATCAAAAGCCCTATGAGGGGAGACTAGAAGGACCTCAATATGTACACCCTGGAAGAGAGGAGGGAGAGGAGGATATGATAGAAATCTTTAAATGCCTCACAAGGTAAATAAGGTACAGGATGGAAGTATTGTTCAGAAAAAAAGGTGGTCAAAAACAAGGGGATATGCAGTGAAGCTGGAAGGGGGTAGATTCGGGAGAGATGCGAGGAAGTACTTCTTCACAGAAAGACTGTTAGCTTCCTGGGACAACCTTCCAGTGGAGGTGGTGGAGCAAAGACAGTAGTGAGGTTGAAGAATGCAGGGAACAGGCATAGGGGCATTGTAATGAAAAGGAAGGGGGAGGGAGAAAGAGCTGTAGATCAAGTAGGGTCCATGGTAATAATGTAGGTAGGGAAAAATGGGCAAACTGGGTGGGCCAAGTGGTCTTTATTTGTCATCAGATTCTATGTTTCTATATTTTGTTCTAACCATATGAATGAGGGGTGATCATGTTTATATTGTGGATTATTTTTGTGGCCCCATATGAGCTTAGATGATGAGAGTTGTCTCAATCTCTTAGAAAGTAAAACATTTTCCTATCTTGCTGCATGGTTCTGAATCCAGTTCTGAGCCCTCAGTCCAGTCACTTAATACAGTATACCTTGGTATTTTACAATTTTTTAGTTCAAATGTTTCTTTTTATTTAATTTGTCTTTTTTTAAACTTCCCTGACTGCAGTTCCTCATTCTGTTCATAGGCTAGAGCCTGCCAGTAAGTAGGGTTAAAGTGTTTTGAGTCAACCAACAGAATATCATTTCTTCTACATCATTTTGGCCTTTTGTCCCACCTCAACCCCTTCAGCTAACTTGTGGGCCACTGTGATGTCAATAATGATGGTGAAGGTAAAACACTAGAGCCACTTGCTGCTTCATCCTCACACACCTAATCCAGATGTGGTGCTGATGATGCCAACATTGTCAATTACTCTGGTTGTCTCTGAGTGGGTCAGCCCCATAACAGCAATCTAGCCTGCCTTGCCCCTTCTCCTGGGCTTTGACACAGGCTTTCCATACCTGCAGGGCCCTCTTGGTGGTGGCTGTCCTTCAGCAGCCTCTTCTGGTTGCCCCATCCCTTTTATTGGCTTTTGACATAGGCTTTCACACCTACAGGTGCTGTTGTCAGCAAGTATTCCATTATGAATCAAGACATCATGTTTAACCACTCGAGACTGTTTATATCTACTGTAATTAGAACATGGGTTGAAATGTTCCCGGTCTCTGATTGCCTGAGACCCCTGGCAAGAAAGTACATTAACAACTGTACTTACAGAAACTGTGAAAAAAAAAAACAAGTCCAATGCTAGGCTGCCTTTTGACCCCTAAAATCAGTGTGCCCTTAGAATTTTCAAAATGGTCATAGCCACCATTTTTTGCTTGCTTAGCAAGTGACAGGCAACTGTGCAGAACAGAAAGAACTCTATATGTACAGCCAGTGCAGCCATAAATATTGAAACCATAATTACCCTTTCATTTTTAAATCTTCATCTTACTTGCTGCTACATTTGCTGCTCCCATCCAATTACTTGTGCTCATTTCCCAACAGCTGCCCTGCTCAGAAACTGCAGTCTCATAACTGCAGCACTGCCACACCAACTCATGACACTACACACTGTAATCGCTGCTATAACTGCAGCTCCTGATTCCGGTTGCAGTAACTGAACAAAGCAAATCAGTGTGAGGACTGTTCACATGTATCCAAACTGGATTGCTGGTGGGGTAGTGGTCGGGGAGACTCACAACAAGTTAAGTACTGCATGAGCGAAACCAAAAAAAGATTGTTCAATTCAACAGCGCCCTCTACTGGTAGTTCCAGCAGTGAAGGGACTGCTTTAAAGAAATATTTTTTTATTCATTTAAATTTACATTTTATATTTTTTACATCGTTTTAATCATTGTCTTTAAAATGTTACATGTAGCCTATTTTCTAAGTGCAATGATACCCTCCATGGTGGGCAGTTTGGGCAATACCAGACCTTCCAGGGGCATCTGAGGCATTGGGCCTTATTATGTTCCTGGGTGGTTTGGTACCTTGCTCGCCACCACAATCAAGCATCGTGTGCTTGCATGCTCAGGTAGCTCTTTTTACACACAAAGAGCTTTAAAATTAAGTTCTAAGTTCAGTTGGCACAGTCAGTTTCATGCACAGGGAATTCTCTTAATTTTCTACAAAATAAAACATTTTTATTTTAAGTTTGAGTTCTATTTTTATCACAGAAATGTTTTAACCCGATTTATACTATGTTATACGTACAGTTCCAGCATCTGTTAAGGTTCCACGAGAACCTTCAGCCTCTCAAAACCTCTCCCTCTCCACTCTGATCTTCTCCTTTTCTTTTCACCCACATACACTGATAAATGACTTCAGAAGACATTCTTCTCCTGAACACTCTTACTTCTGTTGCCTCGGTGCCTATTGTGCCAATGGACAATTATTCCATTTAGTCCCACTCCAGGCCACGTTTTTGTTGCAAGGCCTTCTCTGAAGAGAGCTGCTCTTCACTCGGAACTCAGTTTCGTGGAAATTTCCAAAAGCCACAGAAAAAACAGACATTTGTTCATGTGTACCCATCCTTGAAGTAAAGGCATGGCCTCACTGAGACCCAGTACTCTCAGTGGCTTTAAAAAAGTGGTGTCTATCTCTGCAGTTCGTCTCATCACAAACTATGAGTGGATCTAGAATTCTGATGAGGGAGGGTAGCCCACCAACAGCTGGAATGCAAATGACAGAAATGGAATGTCTGGCTGGCCAGCTGATATTCCCTGTCTCTAGTGCTGTTGACTAATGGCTAAAAAATGTTTGCTACTTTACTACCCCGCAAGATACAAAGAAATTCATGGAGTAGAATCACCCACACTTTTCACTTTAGGAATCGTCCCAAAACTTAGCTGAGAATGCTATTACAAATCATCCCTTTTCCCATTCTGTTTTTCTGGGACTCCCTTGACCTTGCCTAGGGAGTAGTGTTGTGTTGTTACCTGACTGCTTCCACTTTGATCTAAGACAAAGACATTGGTAGGACTTCTGTTTTTGCTGTTGCTATTTTGACTTCATTTAGCAGTTCGAATAAATGTGCTCAGCTAGTCATTCATCACGGGGTGACAGCCACTTTGCTGCGATGTTGTTACTAGCATCTGGTATCTGGGGAAGCTCTGCTAAAGAGTACTGGGACCTAAACAGTCAGTGTCGAAGGACATTAGCAGTAGAAAAAAATTCAACCTGACAGGCTGGTGTAGCAGCACTGAACATACAGTACCTGTAGGGAAATACAAGAGCTGCACAGAGGATAGAAGAACAAGTTAGAGAAGAGATGAGTTTGTTTCACTAAAAATTGTGGTGATTCCATATTAACCATGGAGTGTTTCATTTGTCCTCTCCATAGTAACCATGAGATGTTTAATTTGCCCCCTTCGTAATAGCCATGGTTTGTTTAGTTTGTTCTGCCCCCGGTAACCATGGGCTGTTTTGCTTGTCCCCTCAGTAAAAACCATAGGTTGTTTCATGCATCCCTTCCTCAGTAACCATGGGGGTTTTGTTTGTTCCCTCCATAGTAACCATGCACCATTTTGTTTGTCATTTCCAAAAGGAGCCATGGGTTGTTTTGTTTGTGCCCTGTCATAACCATGGGATGGTTTGTTAACTCCCTCTGTAGTAACCATGGGATGTTTCATTTTCCCCTCCTTAGTAACCATAGGGTATTATATTTCTGCTGTTTCCGCTTCATTTTCCCTTTCTTTTTCTCTTGTTCATCAGCCCATGTAGGAGTCCATTTAATCTGGGTGGTGTCAATATTTATTGTAGTCTAGTGTACAGATCTATATAGTGCATATCTTGAACTGTAGGAATTTCAAGTGAAATGCCCCTAATATCTGGTCATTCCCAGGGACTTCACCACTCTTCCTGTGCCGCCGTTCACTACTGCTATGCACCATACCATAGCACTTGTGTATCCTACTGTACTGCATACCAAAGTAAGTACTTGTTGCTCCCTACTATCAAGGGGCCACCACAGAAATCAGATTTTATATCTTATCAGAACAATACAGTACCACCGTCTATGTGATGCAAATATAAAAATAATAAACAATATGAGGACCAGGCTAACAGCTTCCTCTAGCCAACACTCTGTTTAAAGAAGAAGCAGTGCTCTTCTCCTGTTGCCTCTGCGACATACAGTTACTTCTGCTCCAAGTCATAAGAACTTCACTTTGTTGCCATGCCTTGCCACCCCCCCGAATATGAGGTGACTAATCTAGACTTCAGACCAATTCCAAGAAATTGTTCACTGCACTTAGAAGCAACCATTGAGCAAACTATAGAAGAATATGTGCTACTGAAATTCTTTTCTCGTAGTAAGTAACACACAAGTCTTTATATACACTATATGCTTCTTTATTAATTAATCACTTGATATTGCTCTAAACATAGAGACTCACAGCAGAAAGTATGCATAACCTCCCTCCGTCCCCATGACGAAGTTCATGGAGCAAAGTGTTAGAACAGGGCGAGCTGTCAGCTAGGCGAGAGGTTACCTTTGATACAGGCATAGCCTATGTTAACTATTTGAAATAATTTGCACTGTTTTTTGCAACATCAACTATGTATGTCTAATCTGTATGTGCTGTTTGTAGCGCTACGGGGCAATTGAGTGTTGCACACCTTTCTGTTGTGAGTCTCTATGTTTGACTTGATTGATTAATAAAGAATGATATGGAATTTATAGAGACTTAGGCCCGGATATTCAAACTGCACCAGGCTGTGGCGCAAGCCTGGGTGCAGCGCAACTTGGGTGTGCAGGGGCGTTGACAGAGTGATATTCAACGGAGCTGTGACATGGCACAGCAACGTTGAATATCGCACCCTGGCCACCCTCAGTGCACATGGTGCAGTGGCACTGCACCAGCACAAGTGGCCAGAGTGGAACAGGGGGATGCGCTAGCGCAAGTTCCGTTGAGCTAGGTGCAAAACTGCGATATTCCAAAGTGCACATGCAAATGGAGCCATAATGCATGCTAGGTGCAAATGGGGCCATTTACATGTCATTATGGCCCCATTTGCATGCAGGTGCACTGATCCCCGGCGACTGGTGCCCTGCCAGGCTGCAGCCGTCAGGGACTGACGCCCCTCCACATCACGGCAAAGCACCCCACTGCCCGATCGTGGGCATATGTAGAAAATAATAATCGTCCAATGTCCCTGGTGGTCCAGTGGACTCTCCACGCCCGATCGCTGGCATATGTGGTTGAAATAATCGTTCATATCTTGGGGTCAGTGGATCGCAGCAGCTGATCACGGGCTTAAGTGGAAATTAAACCATCATTCCCGGTGGTCCAGCGGTACCCTCCTCCCACCGCTCACTGTGCCCCGCTCCTCCCGGTCAGCTGCAGGCGGCAGATCTCACCGCCTGCCACCCGCTGTCCACCGATTGACACCGCACAGTAGGGCTGTATGCCCATTGGTCCACAGAGTGAGCCATGGCGTGTAGTTTGTATCAAGATTACATAGTTCAGATATGTGAATGGATCCATTCACATATCTGGACTGTGTAGACGGAGACGGCTGCACGCCCATTGTCTCTGGGCGTTGTGGACCAATGGACGACAGCCCCACCATATGGTGTCAGCCAGGCGGCAGGGTGGCAGGCGGTGGGTGCTGCCGCCCGCCGCTGACCAGAGGGGAGCGGGCAGTGGGGCAGGGGTGGTGGGAGGGTGGTGCCTCTTGACCACCAGGGATATTGGACCTCTCCTTTTTATTATTATGCCTGAGATCGGGCCGTGAGCGGACCAGGGATAATGGACGGTTTAATTTACTACTTAAGCCCATGATCGGGCTGCAAGCGGTCCACTGGACCACCAGGGATATAGGAGATTTATTTTATTCAACTTATGCCCACGATCGGGCGCGGTGGGGAGGCGCCACCACGAAGGTGCAGCCGGAGCTTGGGTGGCCACCCACAGGTGGCAGCTGCCGTGTTGCGCCCTGCAATATGGCAGCTCACCTCTGGGTGGCCAGCCGTTGTTCCTTTTTTTGGGGCTCACCTGTGTGCAGCGCAGGTAGGGGTTGTGCATGCATGGGCTCAGCACATCCCGGGCTGAATATCGGGATGTGCGGAGTATGCATGAGCACGCCCCCCCCACCTGCGCTGCATACATCACTGATGCGCTCCGGCACATTGGGATTTGGGCCAGGCTCAATCCCCATTTGAATATCGTGCCGGGGCACATCAGTGGGTTGCACATGGTGCAATGTGCAATGCTTCTGAATATCTAGGCCTTAGTGTATTACTTAGTACCAGCTAGTAGACAAAAAAGACTGAGGAGCACATATTCATCTGTAGTGTGTTCAGTGCTCGCTTTTGAGTGCAAACAATATTTGATACTGATCTGTTGGTCTTTGGGTCTAGCCAACCCAGTTTGATGCACCAACCCATGAATGAGTAGTACCTTTTTCTCTATGGAAGATGTTCTACCTAGACTTCAGCAAGGCCTTTGACACTGTACCACATAGGGGCTTATAAGGAAACAGGGCAGTTTAGGGGTTAAACTCAAGATGGTAAAATGCATAAGGAACTGGCTGATGGATAGGCAACAGCAGGTGGAGTTAAATGCCATTCACTCTAATGAGGGGAGAGTGACCAGCAGGGCACATCAGGGCTCAGTGCTGGGACCAGTTCTCTTCAGTGTTTTCATAAGCAACACTGCAGAAGAGCTGGAAGGGAAGGTATGCCTCTTTGCAGTTGACACCAAAATCTGCAACAGGACAGATATTCTGGGGGAAAGGGGAATGAGTAGAGACCTGAGAAAACTCAAGGAGTGGTCATAGGTATGGCAGCTGGGTTTCAATGCAAAAAAAGTGCACTCATGTACCTAGGGTACAGAAACCCAGAGGCAGTGTATAAAATGGAGAGGGAGGTATTGATGGCCACAGAGCAGGAAAGTGACCTTGACGTTATCATATCTGTTGACTTCTAGGTGGCAGGGCAGAGTGACAAGGAAGCAGGCAGGGCTGGTAGGATGGTTGAGTGCATAGGGAGAGGACCACTAGCAGAAGGAGAGAAGTGGTGTTGCCACTGTATCGATCACTGGTGAGACCCCACCTGGAGTGCTGTGTCCTGTACTGGAGACCACATCTCAGAAAGGACATAGACAGGGTAGAGACTGTCCAGAGAGGACAACTAAAATGGTGCAGGGGTTGCAGCAAAAGCCTTATAAGGAGAGACTGAGGGATCTCAATATGTACACCCTGGAATGGGGGGGCATGATAAGACCTATAAGTACTTAACAAGGATGAACAAGGTACTGGAGGTGAGTATTTTTCAGAGTAGAAAGTGCTCCAGGACAGGAAAGCATGCAATGAAGCTGGAAGGGGTGGAAGTTTAGGAGTGACATGATGACGTACTTCTTCACTGAAAGAGTAGTGGACATCTGAAACAGTCTACCAGCAGAGGTGGTGGGAGCAAAAACAGTGGTGGGCTTCAAGCATGCATGGAATAGGCACAAAAGAATCTTAGTGGGGGGAGTATTGATTTATTTATTAAAAGATTCAGATAATCAGACATTGGAGAGCACCTGGAAGGAAAGGTATATCTCTTTGCAGATGACACAAAGATCTGCAACAGGGTTGATACACAAGGTGGGGTGGAAAGAATGAAAAGGGACTTGGCAAGGTTGGAGGAATGGTCAAATATGTGGCAGCTCAGATTCAATGCAAAGAAGTGCAAGGTAAGTTAATAACAACAAAAATCGAAAGATACCTAGGAGTAATTATATTAGATAACCTAAAGGTGGGCAACCATTGTGAGAAGGCAGTAAGGAGGGCTGGGGGGATACTGGGTGCATAGGGAGAGGCATCAACAGTAGAAAACAGGAAGTTGTTATCCCTCTGTACAGACAGTTAGTGAGACCCCATCTGGAGTACTGTGTGCAATTCTGGAGACCTTATCTTCGCAAAGACATAGACAGAGTGGAGGCTGTTCAGAGGAGGGCAACCAAAATGGTGCAGGTCTGCACCAGAAGACATATGAGGAGAGACTGAAGCAGCTTAATATGTATACCCTTGAGGAAAGGAGGGAGAGGGGGGACATGATAGAAACTTTCAAGTATCTCAAGGGAATTAGCAAAGTACAAGAGGGTAGTATCTTTCAGAAGAAGAGATGTGCAAGAACAAGGGGTCACAATTTGAAGATAGAGGGGGAACAGCTCAGAGGTAATGTTAGAAAGTATTTTTTCACAGAGAGGGTTGTGGATGCATTGAACAGCCTTCCTGAGGAGGTTGTGGAGCCAGGAACAGTGGGAGAATTCAAGAATGCATGGGACAGGCATAAGACAATTCTAGTGGGGGGTAGGAGGAAGTAAGCTGTTGATTAACTAGAATCTGCAGCTTATCCATCAGGTAGGGAAATGGGCAGACTGGGTGGGCCAAGCGGTCCTTATCTGCCGTCAAATTCTATGTTTTTATAGTACCTTTGAGCACAATTGCTCTGTTACAAAACTTCCACGTCAATTGACAAAGTTACAGTAACGATAAAAAAAGAACATGTGAGGGGAAATGTTTGTCAGACAGTCAAGATACACACATAAATTGAACACCACATAGACTGCAAAGATGATCAATCAAGGACAAGTAGCCAGAGTCAGGTAGGTTCTGCGATGACAGTATATGCAGTATAAGTGGGTGTCAGTATAAGAGGTGACAGTATAAGCAGGGACAAACTGGGCAGACTAAGTGGGCCAAGCGGTTCTTATCTGCCAGCAAATTCTATGTTTCTGTGGCAGAGCATTGCACCACACTGTGCTGTCTGGCTGGCTTCCAGAGAGCTATTGGTTAGAGTGCAGAACTGTGAACCTACAAATCCAGGTTTGAATCCCACCACTGCCACCTTACTGTGCGAAGCTGAACAAATTGCCTAATCTCTCACTGCTTTAAAGGGGAACAGTCAGCATAAAGGGACCCACACTCAAGTGTAGGGCTGGTCCCAATGTACACTTCTGGATAAAAACATTTTGGTCTCCTTACTGTTTATGGCAGTATAGTAGATTGTATCAGACGAATTTTGCTTAGTTCTAGGCTGACATTTTCTTTAATGAAAAATCCCAGAATCCCCTGCAACTGGCATCGGAGAAGTAGACAGCAATGGGAAATTCAATAGCCTGCATTGTATGTTACAGCTTTTATAATCCCTGATCGGATGTTTTCCGGGTCTGCTTTTCTCCAGGAGCTAAGTACAATGCTCTGTGACTATACAAAGCCCACGGAGGACAGTGGGAACAGAAAACAAAAGATCAAGGTCACGATATTTAATAAGGTGCAAAGTGTAGCGCAAATATTTGCGCTGTGCTTTGCAGTTGCCCAGGTGTCCTAGGATGGCATATTCAATCAGATAGCACACCAGCGCTATCTGGCAGAATATAGGGCCATGTCGGTGCAGCACTAAGTCAAGTAGCACTGCTTCGACATGGATCCCGAAGTGTGCCTGTAGAATGAATAGCACCAGAGCGCTATCTGCAGTTCTCAAAAGGTCCGATGCAAATGATCCCATTGGGCATGCAGGATGCAAAGGACCATTTTTATGCCCATTATGGGCTTATTTGCATGGGTAATGTGGCAGGGAAGTGCGGTGCTGCTCCTACCAAGTGCTTGGTCCAGGCAAGAGTAAAGAACCCTGGTGTTAGTGGTCTCCACCCCTCCAATCCCCAGCACAAAGTTAATAAAAGAATCTCCCTGGTGCTAGTGATTCCCCCTTCCCTCTGATCACTAGCCCAGAGTTAATAAATCAAACTGCCTGGTGCTAGTGGTTCCCCCCACCCCGATCACCAGCCTGTAGCTGATAAATCAAACTCCGTGGTACTAGTGGTCTCCCCTCAAACTGCCAACCTGAAGTTAATAGAGCAATCTCCCTGGTGTTAGTAGTCTCCCTCTGATTGCCAGCCCAAAGTTAATAAATGAATCTCCCTGGTGCTAGTGGTCTCTCCCTCCCTCCGATTGCCAGCCAGCAGTTAATAAAGCAATTTACCTAGTGGCTACTGCCCCCCCCGGTTAGTCAGCCTGGCAACATAACACACATACATCACTCTGGTGGCTAGTGTGTCCACCTCCCGCAAGATAGCCTACCTGTATGTGTAACACCCACAGCACCCTGGTGGCCTATGGTTCCCCCTTCCCTGTCACAGGCAGCTGACTGCCGACTACGTCCAGTCACATGGAAACCTGGCGGACCAGTCTCAACCCTCCCCCCCGATCCCATCCTTGGCCCCAGTACACACACATAAAGTGCTCTGGGGGAACGTGAAGATGGAAACAGGGTCATTATCCTGCAGTAGAAACCACAGCCCCCCTCAATGCATGTACGCATAATGCCACAACAGTCCATGGTGTCTAGCATCCCTCCCCAGCCACAGCACCGACCACCCACCCATCCATCCGCCCCCTTGTCTCCCTTACCAGGACATCAGTGCTGCAGGCCAGATGGCAACTGGTGCAGCCCTCCGCTCACCACCTTGGATTGCTGCTGTCTGAACAGGCAAGAAGCATGTGTCCTATTTATATAACCCTTTCTCATTTCCCTGCCTGTTCAGATGGTGGCCAGCTGAGGTGGTGAGCAGAGGGCTGTGCCAGTTGCTGTCCTGCCCTTGGCACCGACGTTCTGGTAAGTGGAATAGGGAGGATGGGTGGCTGGTCAGTGCCATGGTTGATGGGGGCCGCTAGATGCTAGGGACTGTTGTGGCACTGCAGATACATACATCAGGGGCTGCAGTTTCTACTGTGGGATTGTGACTTTGAAATCTGTCATTCAGCTTTGCCCGGGCCTACCTGTTACCAGCTTTATGTTCCCTCAGGGCACTTTTGTGTGTGTACCGGGGCTGAGGATGGGATCTTGGGGAGAGGGTTTGAGACTGGTCTGCCAGGTTTCCGCACAGTTGGACGCAGTCAGGAATGGGCCACCTGCAGTTGGGGAGGGGGCACCAAAGGCCTCCAAGTTTGTGTGGGTGTTATTCATATAGGCAGGCTATCTGGGGGAGGGGATACACTAGCCACCATGGAGATTGATTAGTTAACTTCAGGCAGGTGATGGGGGGGGCAACTAGCACCAGGGAGATTGATTTATTAACTTTGGGCTGGTGGCTGGAGGGGGGGATCACTAGGACCAGGGAGTTTGATTCCTTAACTTTGGGCTGGTGATCAGAGGGTGGGTGGGACCACTACCACCAGGGAGGGTTGTTTGTTCTTAACAGCCGCTGATCTGTAAGGAGGGGACCACAGGCACCAGGGCGGTTTCTTTGCTCTGCTGGTTTGGTGATGGGGGGGTTTGATGGACTACTGAGGGTGGGTGTGCTCCCCACTGGCCGATGGGCTGCATGGCTGCATTACCTCCAGCAGCTACTAGAGTTGAGTAAGAGGAGGTTTTATTTGGCAGTATTTGCATTGTGCAACAGAACCGTGCTAAATCCTTTTGAGCAGTGCAAATCTGCTTAATATCAGCTTTAAAGCCAGCAAAAACAGCTCCACTGCACAAGGAATGGTGCACACTGCAGTCCACATAAATCCAAAAAGCAAGCAAAAGCAGCATGTTTTATTGAATGTAGAACAAATTTTAAAACAGACCACACCAAGGCATGTAATGGATCACTGTGTTACTTTACATGCATTGGTGCGGTCTGTTTTAAAATTTGTTCTACATTCAATAAATATCCAGTTTACCAGACAAGGAGTGTTGCTTTTGCTTGCCTTTTGCATATCAGCGTGCACTGATATTCCTGTCCCCGCTTTGCCCATGCAACTGAACCTTTTGAATATTGGACTCCAGCATAAAACCTGGCTTGCGTCTGCACAAACATTTAAATATTGAGCCCCAGAGCTTATATAAATTCTAACATGCCTTGCAGGCTATTGTATCTTCTCACTGCTGCCTAGTGGTCCGATGTCAGAAGCAGGGGATTCTGGGATTTGTAGTAAAACAGTTGTTAGCCTAAAACTAAGCAACGTTAGTCTGAAATGATCTACTATACTTCAGTAAACAAAAACAATAAGTAAAGCAAAATGTTTTTGCACACAAAGTGCGCATTGAGACCAGCCCCCGCTGGAGTGTGGGACTCTTGGTGGTGACAGTTCCCCTTTAACTTCACTCTTTTTCTTCTGTGTTTATAACATCCCTAGATTTTCCTCAATCTCTCTGTGAAACACTTTGAAATACAGTGTGTAATATAAAAGGCACTGCAGAAAACCGAATCCCTTTGCCTCTCCAGTCCTTGTTTCCCTTGAATGTTGTCTACCTGCATAAATGTTCCACAATTCCTAAGGCCAACTGAGTACCTAACTCTGAATGTGTGATGCCCCTGACTTGGTGAACCCATATCACTTACAATATGACCATCAAACAGCCTTCTACTGATATCTGAGACATTAACTTGGAAACACCCAATTTACTCACCATCAAGGACCCTTACATGTGTGCAGTAAAGAAATAGTCACTAGTTCTGGGTGAAAACTGCAGGGAATTTTCACTTGGCTGGGAAAGTGCTAGTGGGATGGTCAGAATCTTAGAAATCTGGTGGCAGAAAAGGACCATTTTGGCCCATCAAGTCTGACCCTTAACCCCCCCCACTTGTCTCCTCTGTCCAGAGACATCCCACTCCGGCCACTGGTCAACCCCTTGCATCTGTCCCATGCCCTCTTGAATCCCTCCATCATTTCAGCCCCCACCACCTTCTCCAGCAGTCTTTTCCAAGACTCCACTATCCTCTCAGTAAAGTAACCCCCTCACATTACCCCTAAACTGTCCTCCTTCTAATCTTAGACTATGACCCCTTGTTCTAGCACTTACTTTCCTTGTAAATTAGCTCCCCTCCCTCACCTTATTAATCCCCTTCATGTACTTAAACATTTTAGTCATGTCCCCCTGCTCTCTTATAGCCTCCAGCGGGTACAGATCCAGTTCCCTCCACCTCTCCTAGTAGGGCTTCCTATGCATACAGTGCACCATCTTGGTTGCCCTGCTCTGAACCATCTCAATCCCATCTATGTCCTTGCATAGGTGAGGTCTCCAGAACTGGACCCCATACTCCAGGTGAGGTCTCACCATGGATTTATAAAGGGGCATCAGCACCTCCCTCTTTCTGCTTGTTATACCCCTCCCTATGCATGCCAGCATTCTATTCGCTTTGCCCACCGCCTTGCAGAATTGGTTCCCCACCTTAAGGTTATCTGAAATTATAATCCCCAGATCCCTCTCCTGCTCAGTTGCCTTAATCTCCCCCTCCCCCGTGTGTAAATGGCTTGCGGGTCATTACACCCCGTGAGCATTACTGTACACTTTTTGGAATTGAATTTCAGCTGCCAGAATCTTTAGGTCCTTGCTCATTGCCTCCCCCCTCCCCCCCGCGGGGTGTCCACCCTACTGCAGATCTTTGTATCATCTGCAGATAGGCACACCTTCCCCTGCAGTCCCTCCACTATATCACTGATATAGATATTAAAAAGGATGGATCCCAGCACCAACCCCTGGGGCACCCTGCTCGTCACCCCTTCCTCCCTTGAATGCATCCCATTTACCACCACCCTCTGGCTTCTGTCCATCAGCCAGTTCTCCACCCACTTGTTATTTTCGGTTCCACCCACAAGCTTTCCAGCTTATTTACCAGCCTTCTGTGAGGGACAGTGTCGAAGGCCTTCCTGAAGTCCAGATAGACCACGTCCACTGTTGGTTGGTACTCCCCACTGCCCACCTACTGAGCACAGTCCAGTGCTGCAAGTAAGAAGGGGGCTGGGGGGGCTAGACCATTTAGGGCAGGATGCTGAATCTCCTCTTCTGTACATAAATCCTTCATAGTTTTACATTTTGCAGCAGTACTGTGGAATTTGGCAGCGCTGTTAAACATTGATTTGCAGCCTTAGGGACAGGTAGAAATTTGCGCTACGACTTTTATAGTCTGTTTCTGGAGTGCAACTGCAGCCGTGGACCTTGGCTTTGGCTGTAGTTGTGAAAGAATAAAAATTATGGTGGGATTTTAGGAAACTTGCTGCTGCATTCCCATGAAGCGCTGACAGAATTTCTTACATAAAACTGCGGGAAAAAATGTTTACTGCCATTCAGTCCTTGGAAAACTGGATTTGTCGAACATTGTGATACCTTTTATTGGATCAACAAAGAAAGTGCACATTGCTGTTACAGTACACATGTTTTCTGGGTCACATTAGTTTACACCAGATAATGGGACCATGTGGCCTGAAATCTCATGTCCTGTAACAGCTATGTACTGTGCAATTTCTTTATTGGTCCAATAGAAGGAGTTACAATATTCAGTTAATACAGTTTCATAAAAATTGTAGACTTTTTCACTTAGTAGGAATTGTGGAATCACGTTAGGGATGTCTGTTCATTTAATTTAATTTTTTTGTAACACGATGCCTGGCAGTGATGTACTGGGCAGTCCATGGTGTTGTACTGGGGCCCTCAGAGGGCACATCCCTTTATGCTGAGGTGGCCAGCCTGAGTTCTTTTGGTTCACATGGAACAGTAAAGCATAAAGACAATAATGCGGTGCCTCCACATGGGGAAAGTCAGGGAGTGCCCCAGGACACTTTAACACTTGGGGACAACTGAGTGAGACAGTAACACATTAACAGTCTTGGTTGTATGGATCCCTGGGTGGGGTGGGAGAGAGTCGCTGCAGAGATGGGCAGCAGTGATGCCTTAGTAGGACACATTTGCAGCAGGTTGACAGGAGAAACTTTATCATGAATGAGTGGTGGTTCCAACTTATAACTTTTACTTTCAACGAAGTGGCATTTAGAGGGCATAATCACTGTTTCCAGGATTAAAATGTAAACTTCAGGCCGGCGCGGTGGCGCTGAGGGTTGAGGCGCTGAGCGCCACACCTCACACCACACCGGTGCCTGGGTTCGGGAATGAGCCTGGGCCATCAGAGGTTAGCCATGGAGAAGAAGGATTGAGCATCTGTAGGACTGCTCTCCTTCTCTGGGGAGGGAGGTGTTGCTGTCAGTGTGCTGGTGGCCTCTGGTGATGGCTGGAGACATTGCAGTGCACAGGCAGTCTCTGAAGGGGGACGTGGTGGGGCTGATGCTGGGAAGAAGTGCATGCAGTAGCATGCACGCTCCTGTCCCTTGGCATCATTGCATGCCTCACACATCAAGCAATGGGAGAACAGGGAAAAAGGGCACCAGTTGTGGCGGCATGATGGCCGTCTCTGAGGGGGACTCGCTCGGTTCTGAGGGCATGCAGCATTACTGGATAAAGTCCTGATAGAGAGTGAGGGAGGGGGCTCTCCACCTCTCCGCCATGAGGAGCAAGCCATGGGGGTAGCTGTGGGGCCCAGTTGGGAGAAGAGAAGTCCTTGGGACAGCAGCCAGAGACCGAGAGAGGATGCTTGGATGAGAGGTGAGGCAGGCTGGTTGCCAGGGAAAAAAGTAATAACTAAAAAAATGTAAGCTTCAGGAAATAATGTGCTCAGATTTTAAACACTGCATTAAACCAACAAATTTATTTATGAAGGTTGTGCACAAGCCTTGGAATTATCAATGAATGGTCAAGGCAGTATTGTACAGTTAACGTTCATAGGTACCTTTAGAAATTGCAGAGAAAATTCTCTAAGGCTACTTGTTCAAATACTGTAATCAGTAGTAATGGAGGAGATCATCAGGCATCAAGGCCCCTTGCAAACATATTTAAACAGCTAGTGGAGCCAAAACAGACAGACAAGAAAATGATACAAATTTTAAGAAATAGTTGTAATTTTTTATTTCTGAATTTTTTTTTTTTTCCCTTTGCTCATTAAAATTTTTTTTTTATGTAATAATATTGTGTTGGATGTGGAATAGCTTTCATATCTATCTATAGCCCCCCGCCCACTGCATCATCAGCACTGTGATTCCATTGACAATGACATCACAAGCGACTGACCTGACAGCTACTGAGTTGCTGTTCCTAAGCAGCAGTGATGTCACAGTCAGTGCGGTCACAACGCTAATGATGTAATAGGTAGAACAAAGCTAAATATTTTAGCTGACAGGCAGAATGCTGTTCCACACAGCACACTTACTAACATCAGGTACACAATATTCTAATTAAACAAAATACTTCAGATATAAAAGGTAATGGTTGACTACTTTTAAGCTATAATTAAGCAATAATGCATGGCAGGATTTGTGTTGTGCTGGGATAACATCACGCCTCGGGTGGTTGGGCATGAGGCCGCAGGTCAAATGTGTCCAACACCCGAGAAGTCACTTTATCCCAGCACGACATACACCCTGGAGTGAATTATTGCTATTATACAATGGCTCAGTTGTATGTAGAGAAATATATATTTTTTTAATTTCTTACATAGTTTTTGCTTTCTTATTTTGTGTGTGGAAGCATCCTTAAAGACAAAAGTTCCACTTCTGCATTTTTCCACTAGGTGGAGCCCTTATGTAAAGCTGTGCTCCACGCTTCGCTTCTAGGGCTGGATATTCAAACTGCGCCATGCTGTGGTGCAAGCCCTTGCGCTGCACAAAATAGTTGCGCAGGGGTGTGGCCAGGGCGATATTCAATGGAGTTGCGCTATTGAGGAACTCCTTTGAATATCATCCCCTGGCCACAGCACAGTGGAACTTACTCCACCGCAAGTGGTCAGAGTGGAGCATTCAAGATGCGGTGGTGCAAGTTCCATTGCGCCATGTGCAAATTTCTGATATTCAAAAGGTGACATGCAAATGGGGCCATAATTCATGCAAGGCGCAGGGGGGGCCATTTGCATCTATTTATGGCCCCATTTGCATGTCATTAGCATGCAGGTGCGCCCGATCCCCGAGGACTTGCGCCTGGCGTCCTGCCAGGCAGCAGCCGTCAGGGACCGACGCCCCCTGCAGCCCGATCTCGGGCATAATAGAAGAAACCCCCCCTCCCCCCGACTGGCCCAATCGCGGGCATAAGTGTAAAACCCCCTCCCTCCGACTGGCCTGATCACGGGCACTAAGTTACAAAACCCCCCACAGACCAGCCCGATCGCGGGCATCAGTGACAAAAATCCCACCCCCACTAGCCCGATCGTGGGCATAAGTGTAAAACCCCTACCCCGACCAGCCCGATCGCGGGCATCAGTGACAAAAAAACCACCCCCACTAGCCCGATCGCTGGCAAAACAGATTTAACCCCTCCCCCAAGAACATATCCCTGGTAGTCCAGTGGACCATGAAGCCCGATCGCGGGCATTAGAGTCCACCCCAAAGGTCCACCTACCCTGGTGATCTGGTGGCCCCACCCCACCCACCCACGAGTCCCACCACCCTGTTCCCTCCCCGTCAGCGGCGGGCAGCATCCCACCCGCCTGCTGCCCGCGCGCCCGCTACCTGCCGACTGACTGCTCGGTGAGGCTGCCGCCCGTAGTTCGGGCAAGAGCCAATGGGCGTGCAGCCACTCCGACAAAGGCAGTCAAGATATGAATGAATTCATTTCACATATCTGAACTTACTGCCTTCTGACTATGGGCTACATGCCATTGCTCTTGCTCGATTCAATAGGCGTCCCTCCTGCGATCAGTGGCGGCGGCGGAGCGGCAAGCGAGTGGGATACTGCCTGCCGGCTGGCGGGGGAGCGGGGGTGAGTGGGCTCTGTGGAGTTGGTGTGGTGGGGGCCACTAGATCACCAGGGTAGGTGGACCTTGGGGGTGGTGGACTCTAATACCGCGATCGGGTCAGCGGTCCACTGGACCACCAGGGATATGTTCTGTGGAGGGGTTGAAATCTCTTCTGCCCGCGATCGGGTTAGTGGGGGTGGGTTTTTGTCACTGATGCCCGCGATCGGGCTGGTCGGGGGTGAGGGGTTTAACTTATGCCCGCGACGGGCCAGTCGGGGAGGGATTTTTGTCACTTATGCCCACGACCGGCCAGTCGTGAGGGGGCACAGAGCCCGCGATTGGGCTGCAGGGGCAGAGGAGTATGTTGAGGGCCACCCACAGGTGGCAGCTGCTGTGTTGCACCCTGCAATGCGGCAGCTCACCTGTGGGTGGCCCTCGACTTACTCCTTTTTGCTCAAAGTTGTGCAGGCACAGGTTGGGGGTTGCGCCTGCACAACTCTGCACAGCCTGCTGAATATCGGGCTGTGCAGTTTATGCATGGTTCCTCCCCCTTCGGTTCAGCATGCCTTCATTAGCATTGCGCTGTTGCTCAGCTTGACTTGGGGGGAGCAACTACCTCCTACTGAATATGGCAGAATGGCGCAATTTCGGACTTGCGCAGGTGCAACCCTATTGAGCATGGCACAACCCTTTTGAATATCCAGCCCCTAGTGTTCTGTATCTGCTTAGTCACCGCCTCCCCCAGCCTGCTGCCTCTGTGTTCCCTGACTAACCGCTGCACATGGTAATACTTGGGTTTGCTTCACATTTGCATGATGTGTTGTTGGCCGTTATTTTTGGGAGCGGGTTAGTGTTGGACATTACTTTTGGGAGCAGGCAGTCTGTGGAAAAAGTGCAGTGACAAGATGGTAGCATGGAGCATGGGAATACAAATGCAGGATTGAGGTTTGCTTCTAGAGGTAGATTTTATGAGGAAAAAGTAAAACTGTGCAAACTGAACAAAGTTTCTTGTGTTTTCATTACTGCCACTGCTTGCTACATTTCAGCGAGAGACAGCCCAGTGGGAGCATGCTGATAGTCCTTTAGCCACGTGCAGTGGCTGTATGCATAAGAAAACCTTTTTTTCTTTCTTTGTTTTTTTCTTTTTCATTTGGCTGCGTACTTAAGTGCTGGAGAGGGGAATGGCTAGGGGCTGACTCTGTGGAGGATTAACTGTTTGCTTTGTCTGGTGGGGGCTGGGAGTTTTGAATAGCAGGAATAAAATCTATGAAGTGAGCTGCCGAGCTGGAATCACTGAAATGGGCTGCGTGGAGTGATCCCAGTAACGGTTGATGATCTGTGTGTTGTGATTAGAGCCTTGATGTTATACTAGGATAACATCAATGGTCCAGTCCTAGACTGACCAATCAGAGCTCAGAATTTTTCCTTGCCATTGTATAATATTAGTTTTAGGCAGTATACTAGCTCTTTAAACAGTTCCATAGTAATCAGACAGATAGGACCATATATCTAGTCAGAACTGTAATGCACTGTTTAGACATGAATCAGGTGCCTATAAGTAAAATCCCTTAAGGCCAGAGTTGTATTACCAACATGTCTGATGAAGTACATACCTGAGGTAGATTTTATCTCTGTATACCTTGCCTGCTCCATATGAATGGGGCCCTCTGGAAAGTCGGCCCAGAAAAAACATGTTCCATTCACGACTCGAGACCTGTCACCTCCAGAGCCTGGCTAGTCTTCTCCGTCCAGTCATGATTGGAGTCACAACAGAGCAAACCCCATTTTTCAGTGTGGGACTTTTTCTTTTTTAACAAAGGATGCAATTTAATAAACTGTTTCTAAAAAAGCAAACCTTAAAAAAGGGGTGTACCTCAGGGGGATATGCAATAAAAATATAAAGAAAAGTAAGGAAGTACATAAGTACATATAACATTTTTTTTAACTTTTTTAGAGGGTAGACAAACAGCCCTCATGAGGCAATTGCTTTTACGGAAAATTTCTTCTGGGGACTTAAAATTTTGGGGGTGGGAAGGATTCTCACATGAAAAAAACCCTCTGCCAGTAAAATCTTCTATTCTCAAATAAGGAGTTCTACCATGGCATGCAAGGCAAGGAATTTAGTTTTATACACAAGTATTCCAAAGCGGACTGAGTGAGATTATGCACAGTGAAACACAGTATGGTAAGAGCTCACATGGTATGTATACCATGACATGGTTGGTTTGGGGAGTGCTAGTCTGGGTCCTTATAGCCGATTGTGGTTGCTTCTATTGCTGGATCCTCACATCAACTGTTGTGAACTTGCTAAATGCATAAAACTAAGTGATGCTACTGTACTACTTTCCCACTAGATGCTTTGCTCAGTCCATGGGCATTGGTTGGGATGTGATCTTTGGCCTTGGGCAATGGGCCCTGGATTGGAGGTGCTTACTTGGGTCTTTACAAACTACAAAATGGAAGTGCCTCCACCCAGAAAACACCTTGACTTAACTGGATAACATTAAGGATAATACCCTCCCCATCCCCCAGAAAAAAACACTACACTGGCCTCTAGCAGTCCCTCTCCCCAGGACCCAACTGGCAATTAAACAACAGCAGATAACGTAATATACAATAATGCAGTAAAACTCAGAAAATGCCAAGTCTAGGAATGTACAGCTGGCAGAGCTCACTAGGAGCCCCGTTGGAAACAACAATGCACTGACTGCCACAAACACTCCTTCAATTCATTGAGACAGGACTCGATGTAGAACAAGTGAAATAATCACATAACACTCAGAGTGGCAATCCATCTGTTGTTGGTGATACTGAAGAAGTTCATTTATATATAGAATAAAGTATGGGTCGGTGTGTGTAAACTTTGAGTTTACAACATATATTTTAGGTATCCCGTGATGATGGCTACTGCGACTGGGTGCCAGCTGAAAGGGTGATCAATCGTGGGCACCTGTGGATGGGGCGATTGGGGAAGCTGGTGACCGGATGGTGGGGTGGGTGAAATAGTGACCGGATGTCGCTATATGGTTTCGCATGTGGGGGCACACCGAGCGTGGGCTGGGAGGGGACGGAGGAGCTGTAGGGGTGGCACTGCGGTGAGCTGCTGAGCTGCGTCGTGGTGTCAGGTTTGGTCCGTGGCTGCGGCGGGTATGGTGCCAGGTTCAGGTCCAGGTGTGGGTGCCTTTTGTTGTGCCCAGCCTGAGTTTTATTTTTACCCTGAGTTGTACCCCTCCAACATGCACCCCTGGAGCTGAGAATCTTTAAGTAGGGGTGTGGGTGGACACTGCCCTGTAAACAATAAAATCCAAGTCCCGCGTGTTGCTGTGGAGGCGGGAGTCCATCGCTGAAAAACTTTTGGCGATGTGACTTCGCCCTAATGGTGATCGCCCATCGGCAATCGCTGTTATCACATAAAACCTTTTATTTTATATAGTTGCTGGGTTTCCCTTTGTCACCTCAGCAATTACATAAAATAAAAGAAGTTCTGGTGAGGTCACTGGCCGTGGTCAGTGCGATCTGGCTTACTGTCTTTTTTTTTCCCCCATAGGTGGCAGCCCAGTTGTTTTTTTTTTTTATCAGGATATCACTGCATTTTTCAGTTACTTACCTCCAATTCCGAGTGGCGGTTTAGTGTCCCTGAGAAAGAGAAGGTGGCCAGTGGCAATGGTCTGACAGTAAGACCTGCGGTAGGCACATGCGCAGGTCGAGGAACACCGTGCGCGTGTTTGCCGTAATAAACACTCCTTTATTACAGCAAATTATGCCATAGTTTCCCTATAGGAAAAAGGGGAAGCCAGTAATTATATGCCAATAATTGGTCTGCTATGCGTCAAAAGGACTCCACATTTCAACATTGCATACAAAATCTATTAAGTTAGCTGGCTGAGGCCGGCCAATGGTGGTCGCCTGAGGTCGTAGCCACTTGGCCCTCCTGACCCAATCTCCAATTATGGACTCTTCCATCCCAGTTGATACTATAGCCAATGTGGGGGGGGGGTACTTCTTCACTGTAGTAAGTACTACAGACTGTCACTGCTTGTGCCTCGGGCATGAGCCTAACTCCCAAGTGAACGTTTACATTGTTGGGGTTAACTGTACATAACTAAGGAAAACATTTTGTCTGATACCTTTCACTCAACCACCAGCCTGGGCCATCCTAGTCATAGCCAGTTGCCCTAGTGACCCCGATACTCCACACCTTCATGTGTAGACAGCACCTACCAGTTCTACTGGAGTGGGGCATCAGACTCCACAGACCCAGCCCGGGATCTGACACCCAATCAGACGTCGCAGCCAGCCCAGCCATGCACTGAACTTTTTTTTCCAAATCATGCTCTTTTTTAGCATCCTGAGTGATTTGGTGATGCTTTACCTCAGCCCACTTTTCTTCCACTCCATCTTCTGTTCCTTATCTTCATGGAATACTTTCAGGCCTGAAAAATATTAGTACATACCCCTGGAGAGAATTCCCACTCAGGATTCTAAATCCCTCCTGAAAATTCTTCCATACTTCCCTCTAAGCAGATTCCCATGAGTACTTGACCCCTAGGTCTTCCAAATCATCAGAAATCTCACACAAAATGACACACAGGCGAGATTCCATCAATGTGAAGCCATACTATCCTGGCAATAGTCCTGCAATCAACCACTTGATGTGACCCATCTTGTGCCTACCCCCTCCTCCAGTTCACTCAACTGCCCTGACACCCAGCATTTAAGCTTGTGATGTGAAAATCCCACACTCAGCACCCCCAAACTAAGGCACTGAGTTAACCCCTCTCCCTGTCTGTGGCACAGTATCTTTGCTCCCATGACTATGTTTGCTATCTGAACACCTTTGTGTGAGGTACCAAGCTAACCTCCTTAACTGAATGTCCTATGGGGATCCAGCCTGGAGAGCACCTGTGCCACTCCAGGCTCAGGATCTTGCCACCACTCCGAGTCTTGCAAGCATTCTCTGACCAACCACCACGCAGATCCCCAGGTGTGGGGGAAGGGGGCCCCCTTACTTCTACCATGCTGCACTAGACTCTGGAATATTCTAGCCTAGGCTTACTGCCTAAACTCCTTCATATCCCTACTCCTAGTCTCCTCCTTCTTCCACTAAGGACAGAGCGATGACGCCAAGGCAACCTGCTAGTAAGCTAGTAACCCTTGACAAAGTAATTTACTTATGAAGCACTGCCTCTGCCTGCCTACTGCTTCAGAGTTCCAATGTATCTATACACTGTCAAATGGAGAATATGATTTAATGGGGAATAGGATTTACTGAGGAAACAAGAACAAGGTTCTTTGGAAGGAATGTAAGGGTTGAACAAATAATAGTGTAATGCAATCCCCAGCAGGCCCCAATGAACTTGCAGTGAAAAAGTCCCATACAGTTTTACTGAGTTTGCTTGTGCACCAGACTTTCAATATACCTAAATCCATGGAGCTCACTTATTGGGAGTTTGATGGTAGTATCATGCAGACTCAGTGATGAATGGTGTGGACCTAAAGCCAGATGGATGGAATTAATAAGTCACAATAGTGAGGAATGAAGACAACAACATTTAAAAGAAGACATTATCTTATCCTTTACCAGTGGGTTCCTACGCAGGTCTTTGGTTTTGACCTAAGCCCCTCTAACACAGACCTTGCAGAGCTCAGGGCTTCCATCAAACCAACAAGCCCTAATTACAGTGGCTATGTTTAAATATAAAAGCCACAGAGCCTGGTCTCTTGATACTGTACTCATGGTTTTCACTCATTTTAAACCTCACAGGAAAACAGATATTGCATGCTACTTTCACAAAATCAGTCAGTGCAAAGTACAAACCTCTAGAGATGAGCCAGAAAGTTGGTACTAGAACACAGCAGCAGTCTCTATGTAACACATTTAGTGGTTACTGCATGCAGTGGGCTTGCACAGGATCCAGTTGTGCAAATGCCTCTCAGATGCAATGAATATTCTACCCCGCATGGGATTTTCAGTCTTCACTTTTTGAAACAGACTTTTCTCCCCACCTCACTCTTCTTCTTCTGCCCCTACTGTTTAGTTGTCTTCAGCAATGTTGTTAATCAGCTGGTTGGCAGAATGCAAGGTGCAGCATACCACACCATAGGATCTTTTGTTTTCTGGCTCCATATGAAATTCACACAGTCTCTCAGGCAGTTGCATGTCATGATACACAATCATGGAAATAAAGGTACTTTCTTCCTGTGTGTAGGAGTCACAAATACAGGGCATCTGTCTCAAGATGATAACCAAGCCCTCTGGCCTGCTTTCTTGCAGTTTCACAGAAGCTGGCACCCTCCTTGATCAGAATCAAGTCTGATCTTACAATGGGACTGGCCAGGCTCTCCCAGTCAAAAACTCAGCTCCCCATAGGTTCAGTCACTTAAGAGGTAGAGATGTATCAGAATGTCTCTGTCTTTATTAGCTAGGTCCCTTGCACCAACTGCCGTGCCCATATGTCCCATGAATCATTTGTTTGCTTTTGTCCTGACACCCTTGGCGCCCTCTTTGCCGGTTGGCTTTCAGTATATCCTCTGGGCTCCTGTAAGCATTGTAAGTGAAATATGGCTGCTCCCAAGTGCTTTGTTTACATTTTCAATATATGTCTCTCAAACAGCTGGCCATGTAAGTGATATCTGCATCCCAGCTGTGTGCCTGGGGTCAATAAGCACTAACTGTGGTTCCTCGTAGTAGTCAGGTCATTGGCACTGGAACCAAAAAGATAAAACAAGAGCTCCGGTATCCTCCTGGTAGCATACAACTGAAAGTCAAAGTGATTAAAGTATTCCAATGTAGCCCAACAGTAAGCCAAACAGAAGTAAGAAGGAGATTACATAAGCTGCTGTTTTTACTTTTACTATCCACTTTCTTAAAAGGAAAGTCCTCTCAGCCTATTTTCTATATATCTCTGTAGTTTGTAGGCATGAGCAGTGATTCCCACTCTTTCATCCCCCTAATTTCAATATAAATGAGGTTGCTTCACTCTGTTTTGCCCTAGTGTGAAAACCTATTTGTCTCCATTGCAAAAGACATGACCCCACTCATGCAAGGCATAATGGGGGTTGATGATGCATATCTGCACAAGCCAGTAGAAGTTATGCTCTCAGCCTGTTCTGTTACATGTTTTGAGAAATCCTTGTATTCTCTGAAAATATTTTTTCCAACTCAGATACACAGCAGGGCAGGTTGTTTCCTCAGCTACACACAAGGGAGGTCACTCTCTTGACCTAGTCTTCCTCCTGGAGATTGAGGCCTCTGATTTAGTAGTGGAACCAGTCTGTTGGTCTGATCATTACTCAGTTGGGTTCAATTTTGAGGCCCCCCTGGGTAGGTTGTCCCCTGTGGAGTTGGTCAGGTACCGCCCTTTGCAGGATGTGGTCCCTGAAGACCTGATGGCGGTTATTGACCTCTCGTTGTTGGATGAGTCTTGCACAGATCCTGAGCAGTTGGTAGTGGCCTATAATGGGGCCATATCTTCAGCCCTCGATCTGATTGCTCCTATCTGAGTTTGCTCCTTTCCACGTCGCCCTGGAGCCCCATGGTTTGATGGGGCTCTGAGAGAGTTGTGGAAATTGGGGCATAGGTTAGAGCATCATTGGAGGAAGACTGCCACTGATGCCGACCACCATATTTTGCTAGAGCATTATAAACTCTACCAAACAGAAATTTCCCATAAGAAAGCAGAATTCCTGTCCAGGGAAATTTCTGTCTCACAGAACCGACCAGCTCAACTCTTCAAAACTGTTGACAGGCTGTGCAACCCAGCCTGTCGGCAGCTCTGTCGAGTTTTTACACAAACTGATTGTGATGAGATCACGCCAGTGGTAATAAGGTCGATTTATATCAGAGGGAGTGCCACCAACTTCACTGTAAGGGGTTGCTGTTGATCGGTGCTCTGTTGCAGAGCCTGGAGTTTCCTGGAGTACCTTTGACCTGCCGGATTTCGTAGACATTATGAGGATTGTCCAAGAGATGCGTTCCACATGCTGTAGTTTAGACTCAGGCCCTACTTCCCTGATTTTGGGTTGTAGTGAGATCATTGGCCCGGTCTTAGCTCAGATTGTCCAGTGCTTTCTAGACATGGGTGAGTTTCCTAGCTCCCTGAAGGGGGGGGTGGTGATCCCCCTTCTGAAAAAAGCTTCTTTAGACCCAGAGAACCTAGCAATCTACAGGCCTATCTCTAACCTCCCTTTTGTGGGGAAGGTTATTGAGAAAGTTGTGACTGCTCAAATGGATAACCATTTAACCATCCATAATTTATATGAACCTCTCCAATCCGGTTTTCGTAAGAGGCATAGTACTGAGACTGCTCTGGTTCTGGTGCTCAATGATCTCCTGATGGCGAGAGATCGGAGACACTGTTCTATCTTGGTTCTCCTGGATCTATCATCAGCTTTTGATACTGTGGATCATGGGGTTCTGCTCAAATGCCTGAGGTTCATCTGTGGGCTGTCTGGTACAGTCCTCAGATGGTTTTCATCCTTCCTCACTGGGAGAACGCAGAGAGTGCTCTCAGGTCTGTTTTCATCTGGGGCTTTCTCTCTGCCTTGTGGGGTACCTCAGGGTTCGGTGCTGTCTCCCATGTTATTTGCAGTATATATGCTACCCCTCTGAGATATTGTAAGACGGTATGAGCTGAGGTTTCATTGCTATGCTGATGATTCCCAGCTCTACCTGTCTTTTGCGCCTGACCAGGTTGGTGCTATCTCGGTACTGAACAGCTGCCTCGCAGAAATCCGAGATTGGATGAATTCCAGCGGTCTAAAGTTGAACCCAGGAAAGACTGAGGTTTTGGTTGTGGACCCTGGTCATAGGGTAGAGGGGCTGAGGACTGGGCTCCATTCTGGTTTAGTCCTGGGGGAGGCCCAGATTCTCACCTCTGAATGGGTGCGTAACCTGGGAGTGGTGCTTGACGATGGTCTGACTCTTCAACATCAGGTATCGGCAGTCATCAAGCTGGCCTTTTTCCATCTTAGGAACATTGCCAGGATTAGGCACCTTGTTCCATCCAGTGACCTGCCTGTTTTGGTCCATGCCTTTGTGACATCGCGCCTTGATTATTGCAATTCCCTTTATCTAGGGCTTTCTGGGGTTGATATCCGCCGCTTACAGCTAGTGCAGAATGCGGCAGCATGTTTTTTGACTGTGGCATCTAGAAGATCTCATATTACCCCAGTGCTACACGCTCTGCACTGGCTGCCAATACAGTGGTGGATCACCTTTAAAGTAGGTCTATTGACTTACAAAGCCCTACACAGATTGGGTCCCGATTACTTGAAAGAGCTCCTGGTTCCTTACACCCCTTTGCAACAGCTCCGCTCGGCTGATGAGGTTGCTGGAAATTCGAGGGTTAACTTAAAGTCATTCGGTGCGTGTTTTTGCCTATGCACCTACCTCTGAATTCTCTGCCCTTCAGCTCTGGGAGTGCAGGACGGTGGGGAGTTTCAAGCAGGCACTTAAGACTTTTTTATGGGGGAAGGCATTTCCTGTTTTATCGTGATTTTATATTATATGTATTTGTACATGTGTTTTGTTTTTATGAATATTGTACAGCGCTTTGAAATTTGAAAGGCGCTTAATCAAATAAATTTTATTATAGTTATTATTTTATTACTATGCCTTGAAAAGTTTCACAGCCAGCATAAGAAAGGGACACAGGGACAACAGCAACTGCACTGACTAATACAGTATATAAAATGGGCAAAGAAATCCCTCTGGCTGAGACTTGGTTCTAGCCATTGCAATAAGAGAGTGCCACCACTGGCTAAAACAAGTCCCTGCCAACCAGGACAACTCACAGAATTAATAAGCCAATTATTTCCTAGTTTCCATCATAAACATGACTGCAGCCTTTACTCATATATAAAAAATGTTGACTAGGCCCTTAAAATAAAAGTCCATTAAATTAAATAAAGTAAGTAAATTATTTAATGTTATTTACACTCATGAGCCCTCCTTATACACATACACAAATTTAAAAAATCAAGTACTATTCAGAGTTTCCATTGATGGTGTTTCTTTGTTGACCATGAAAAATTCCCTCCTATCCCCACCACTTTGTCAGAGAACTCCCTACTCCTTACCTGGCAACAGATAAAATTGAGGTTCTGGCTCCATTTCAGGCCTGGGTGTGTCTTTGTATGTCAGTTGAGCTCTGAAGAATGTTGAATTCATGTATTCCATGTTAACAGTCTGTGTGTGTTGGGGGGGGGGCATTCTACTGCTTGAATAATGCAGAGCTTTGAATTCTTCTATTCCATGGTAAACAATCACACAAAGTATTGAGTGTGAAGAAAGACAGATGACTGACAGGTGAAAAACATCTGTGGAAGGACTATTTTACATTATTTAGAAACATTTTAGTATTTGTTTGTGACTGAAAACTTTTAGAATGTTCTTTTTTTCAAACTTGCCTATGGGACCATTTTATATAAGCAATAAGACATGGCTGGGTGTTGGTAGTACTGAGATGCCTGCACACCCAGAGGCTAAAGGCACGCGATCTGCGGTCTTGTGCCTAACTACACGTCTGGGTGTGTTGGTATCTCAGTACGACCAACACCCAGCCATGTCTTATTACTTACATAACTACTATAGGCTTTAGCACTAAAACATCATAAAATTCCAGGTTGCCTTACATGAGTCGGGTCATAACCTTTGAAATGGAGTCAAGCAGGTTTTCACACCATCCTTAAGTACCTTCATTTATATTTAAATCACAATGAAATTAGGAGGGTGCAATGGAGGCAATTATTGTTCATGCTTACAAACTACACAGGTAAACAGAATACAAGGCTGAGTGGACTTTCCCTTTAAGTACTTAAAACATGGGGGGTATAATAACTTACAAGGGGTCAGGGCAACAAATAGGACTGCTTACACACATAAGAGGTAGAGCTGTGGAAATATTGACTATAACTGTGTGGTGGGGGATGCAAAGATGGATCTGGCATACAAATGTTGTTTTCCTAGGTACAGTGTGCCCCTGACAGAAAAAGGTAGTTATTAAGCATAGGTAGATAAAATCAGCAGTATGTGTTAGTTGACAAAAAATGTTATATAGCTTTATTTTTAGCACAATTGTATTTGTGACATCCTTAGAGTCCTCCTCCTCCTCCTCAATATATTTTAATTTTCTTTTACATTTTTAAGACAATTGTTATAACTCATTTTGTAATTAATGACTCAAGTCATTACAGCTAGCCGACACTTGCAATTTTTAACAATTCTTCCTCTGAGGTTACCTGCTGAATGTATATACTAGAGTCATACTGAGGATGTTATAGGATGACGCTTGTCACATATTTCTGAAGGTAAACAGCACAGAACCATAACGGAATATTTAATTTTTTATCATGGCGGGTATAGCAAGAGAGTGGGAACTTTTAAAAACTTCAAAATCAAGTGTTGCAGCTTAGGAGTGAAAGATGATAAGAAAAACAGGTGTATTGATGCTGCATGAAAAACATTGTTACTGAAACGACTACATGTTGAATAACAAATGTGGAAATAGGAGACTAATTGGGTCACACTTAGACAGTGACAAGGGGTAGTGGTGGGGTTCAAACCTAGGTCTGCAGGATCTTAGGTTTTCTGCTTAGGTTACACTACCTGAGTACTGCCTGTTAACTCAGCATTCCTGAACATGTCGTCCTGGCTTTACATCTTCCCTCAGGCATCTAAAAGATCTTTTGTAGCTGCTGAGGGATCATAGTAATAATTTCAGTGCATAATTTGTTTCACTAAGGATCAATTAATAACATTACAATGTCTTGACGTTTAATTTTAGCAGTTTTGATTTCAGGAGCTTTTGTTTATGCTGGACAAGGTCAAGTCCATTGGGGCCCAAGCCTATCACGAGACCATTATTGGGCTGTCAGGATACCTCATCTAGCTTTCCCACAGTCCAAAGACCTTTCTCCTGCTCTTAATAGTGTGCATCCCTAATTAGTTTATGTGTTGACTAGGATCTCACTGGCAGAGGGATTCTCTTATTAACAGTGAAGATAGCCATCAGTGTAGATAAAGATCACAAAATAATATTTGTCTGAACTTATTTGACTCGTGTTATCAGCGCAGCAGCAGACAGGGTAACTCTACATACTGCAAGAAATCTTTATTTGCCCTGTCCTGATAGTATGATCCATGATCCTCTGAACAATTCATCCTCTGAGCAAGGGACTCTGGCATTTAAAATGTGCAGGTGGGGGAACAAGATAGAAAAACATGGGAGACAGTTTCAGATAATGGAAACAGGAACTCTTGATCCATAGAAGTGCCATTCTTGATGTTTCTCAGATTACTGCAAGATGCCTTAGGGTATAAGATATGGGCCGCGTAGCCTAGTTGTTAGAGGGCAGGGCTGTGTACCTGGAGATCCAGGTTAGAATCCCCCTACTGTTGCTTATTTGTTGTGTGACCTTGATGATGTCAAAAAACTCTTTCTGTTTAGTCCTGTCTCCCACTCTTTCTCTATATTTACTCTCCTCAGCTTTCACTAACATGTCTCCGACAATTATACTTATGGCTGCTAACAGTGGTTAAGGATTAAGTACTTTGGAACATGCTGCTGTATGCATAAATGGTGTGTATATAATACCAAATTGTTCTTCCTTCCTTCTTCCCTCCCTCCCAATGCCAGTACACAAAAAAAAAAAAGAACCAGTGCCAGACAAGGCTGTCACACCCCTTCTAAATTTACAACAGTGCACAGACAGGCACGTAATGATTTCCAAAGAGCTTGAGATCAAACCACGATCTGGTGCATCGGTCACACCCTGCAGGTGAGTTAAAGGAGAAATTTCATTCACTTATGCTGCTGTTCATGCTTTTGACTTCACCCTGCCTGTTTTATGCTACAAATAAGACTCTCGCTTTTAAACTGCAGCATGGGGGGTGGGGGGCCCCTGTTTCATGGTACATAGGGTATTTTCGCTGGTAAACAGAAGACCTTTCTTAATAAGAAACAATGGGGAGCCACAGTATGAATCACGCAAGAAGAGTTTTTGGTAGTTAACCTCTTCATGGGGGAAAGGTAAGAAAACGAAAATAATTTGAATGTATACACTGCTTTCATACACACTATATCCCAAAGTGCTTTACAAGACATGAATAGTGGCAGCTGCCTTTAAGCACACGAAGGAGGTCAGAGAACTCTGGGATGTAAAACCAGGGCTGTTTCACCTACCGTATTTGAAGGGTGCTGTCTACTGTATAGTGGAGCAGGATCTCTGCATGTGAACAAGCGATAAGAGAAGGACAAAGTCTCCAGCGAGGGACTGTGAAGAGGCACAAATGACACTGCACAGTGTGCAGTAGGAGGAGCCTGCATGATATGAGATATAGGGCACTTGTAGAAAGAGACTCATCTTGCCATGAGAGACAGAAGTGAGATATAGCACTGATCATATCATGGTATTACAGTAGAGGAGTTTATCTTACCTTAGCCTTATCGTAACTGGGTATTGTCAGTTCCCATTGGTCAAGTCTGGCAATCTGAAATTCATTTTTGTTTTTCTAAACAAGAACTGCTGATAAAATGTATTTAACATCCAGGCCTGCTTTTCATGCAGGAGAAGGTGATACTATAGATAGAGGCTAATACAAAGACAGAATTTCAGACTGATATAGTGATGGGGGGGGGGGCAACTACACATGATACTGAGCTGTCAGCACTACAGCCCTCCCATTCCCCTCTAAGACAGTTTCCATGGCCAAAGATTGCATAAGGTCTAATTTGTTGCAGAATTTTTTGCCACACTTGGGCCTTAAAGTGCTCTTTCTGGAACCTTCTGCAAATAACACAATACACCCACGCACACAACCTGGGCCAGCAACTATCAAAGAAAATGCCAGAGCACAAAACCAAGAATGAGGCATTGAATGCAGAAGATAAGGATATATAGTCCAAACAGCATGCAGCTGGAACAGCATGTAACTGCTAATCTGCAGTGATTCCTAAGACAATGAATGCTGTATAGAAAATACATGTACTTAAACATGTTAAATAGCAGATTAGAAAGGTAGAGATGGCACTGAGCACCCCAGTGCTTCACATCCAGATGATCCTTCATCGGGGACAAGGGAACTTTCCAAATCCAACAACTTGGGTAACTTCTTCAGAGGCATGCTCTAACTGTGGCACTTCTGGTTGATTTCATGTAAATTACAAGCACCGCATCAAATAGGCATTAAAGCTGTAAATGGTAGCTGTTGTTCAAATACATACATCCCCAGGTCACACCGTGAGATGAGCAACTTGTTCAGTGTGCCCTCCTGGTGAAACATTTCAATAAATAAATAAATAAATAAATAAATATAGCAGTTGCATTCTGGGCTCCCCGTTCTTTCTTTTTGACCAGCCTCCTCCCCCAAGTCCATTTGGTAATATATGCCACTGCCACCCTGCAGGGCTATCCCGATGTAACCCCCCTGCAAATGGGGGTTCCCAAAAGACTTCCAGGAGCTTGCTTGAATGCTCCAAGCCTGAATGGTGTTTGGCGTTTAAGCCATTTATCTGTGAGTGTTTTTAGAGCCTCTGGTACTGTCTCTTTAAGAGCTGTCTGCTTGCAGACATAATTAGTTTGTATGGGAGGACTGTGTGTTTCTTTGCTTGAGTACCACTCGAGCTGCTGCCAATTCACTCCATTTTTGCAGTCACTAGGAGTGCAAGGAACCTATCGAAAGATGTAACTGTTTGCCAGAAATCATTTAGAGTAATAATGAAAATACAGTTTGTCTAACCTGCTTTCTTTGCAGTCAGAACTGTGTTTGCCTAGTTCCCATTCTAGTTTTGAACTGCTGAACTGGACCAATCAGTGTGGGTTAAGGTAGCTCTAAAATGGTGCCTTGGATGAATCAGAACTTGGACTCATAATCTGGGCCAGCCACAAGAGGATTGTATGGGCAGTGACTCTGGGAGATGTAGTTTAGACTTCGGCGCCTTTTTGGACCAACAGGGGCAGTCTATTGTGAGTGACAGCCAATCCAGCCAAGAACTGGGAGGATCTCAAAGGAAGTGCCCGGTTTTGTCTGCTGGAGTTTCAGTTGAGCTCTGGCAGTGAAGAGGGAAGGAGCCCTGTGCTTTTTTCGGTGTGCAGTTTTAGTCGGGAAACGTGTGTAAGGCCCAGAGTTCCGGTCTGCAGCTTGTGTAACTGCTTTTTAGGACTGAATCCGTCCTGTGAAGAGAATCAAAGGATATCTGAAGAGTAGAAACCAGGCTCACCCTGTAGAAGACTGGAGAAATTGCTGAATTGCGCTTGGTCTGTCAGGAACTGAATCTGCTGTGTGTTCTCCCGGGTATTGTGCAGTAATTGCGATCGGGATAGAGAAGCAGCCTGCCTGAGGTATTTGTCTATGTTAAAGTATTGTACTGTGATTGTTGCACTGTATCTTATTTTACAGGAGGTCCCAGTGCCTGAACCAGTCCTGGGGGTAAGTGTATACTGTGAAGGTAATTCTGATATATTGTGTGGGCCACTAGTGGGAAGAAAGGGGGGTTGCAGTGTCCCAGAGGGCTGTGACCAAGTTAGTTTAACTATTGCAAACCCTGACCTCTGGGTGGAGGCACCCGCCATCGGATCCAGGCCCCTCAACCTGTTAGTGGCAAATCAGGCAGGGATAGTAGCCCCTGGGATAGCGCCATCTAGGGGTTACACCTGTCTTTGTAAAGGGGCACCCTTATTACCCTGGGTGATGCCCAGGACCCTTCCAGTGTAGGGGGCAATACTTGAAGAGAGTGGTTTCTCACCTGTGGATTTACTTGTAAATAAACTGTCAAAGTGTATAAACAGTCACTAGAAGGCCAATGACAGTAATATTTGTACTTCTGAAGATTACTACTTGCTGTCTGTCACTTACCAGGGTCTACGTTTGCTTCTTGGGAATGGCTTTGATACAACCCTTTCTTCCCCAGTCATAGCAGTTGTCCACACCATAGACAAGGAGAGACCCTCTGATGATCTTGGAGAGTATGTTCATCCTATTCCACTCTTTTACATGACTGCTCGGGTTGAGAAAAATTCAGTTGTCCTCCCATACATGGGCCTATTGGACTATCTTTCAGTTTCAGTTTATGCAAGTGATGGTAAAGCTCTTCATCTCAGTTTCTTTTCCCTTGCATGCTCCAGCAGTGAAGGCCTGTCAGGAACATGACTATGTACAATAGGAGTCGAAGCAGTTATGGGCCATGATGCCTTGCTTGCATCAAATTTGATAGGAAAGGAATAGGTCGTCAATACCAACTAAAAAAATTTTACAGGACCACAAGGAGAGGGAAGTGGTTCAACCAGAGGGTTGTGGGACCATGGAATGCATTGCCGGAGACAGTTGTGGGGGCAGTAAGTATGGCCTCCTTTAAATATCAGTTGGATCAGTTTATGGGGGAAAGAAAATTAGAATACTGTACATCCACTGTTAGTGGCAAGTCACACATGGCCTATCCGGCTGATTTGACTTGAAACATACCTATGAACCTATGAACCCACCAACTCTCCCCTCGGAACACCAGTCTGAGCAACCCATTCAGTTATTCCCTCACTGGTGTCTACATTAGCCAGACCACTTCTATACCCTCATGGGCCATCTCCCCATAGAGTTGTGGAGTATCTTCAACCCTGTGCCCCATTCTGTTGGAACACCAGAGGTCTCCTGGAGATGCAGCTTCTCCTACCTTACAGCTAATACTTCTGCTCCTGGCATTGCATGAGGTATCTTTATATGCCTCTTCATTCTAAATCTTGATACCTAACACTAACATATCTGTCTCTAACATGACACCATTCTGGTGAATAACAACCTCCCCATACATACACACATACACACACACACATATATCTATATCTATATCTATATCTATATCTATATCTATATCTATATCTATATATATGCCAACCCACCCCACCGACCCCCCACTCAGAACCCACCAACTCACCCCACACACTTACTCTCTCACTCACTCACATGAACATGTCCCAGGATGTACATACACTCTCGGAACAAAGACACATCTTGCCGCTGGAACCAGCGACTGCAATATGAGAAAATATGGTAAGTCCAGTGTAATGTATTTCATTGAGTTTTGACTTTCTACTCATAACTTTGCCATGTTTTATTATTTTTATACCAGATTTTCAACACAGACTTTTTGGGACCCCACCTCATGAACAAGGTAGGTAGAAATTGTAAAATCTGTCCTGAAAGGGGATTTCACGGTCACTGCCCAAAATTATCTTTTAGATGGGATTTTCAAATTTTTACCTACTGGGTTCATGACGTGGGAACAGGTCATAAGAAGACTACATTGAAATCTGGTGTAATAGTTTTTTAAAATGACCAAGTTATGAGTGAACACTGGAATGTTTCAATGTTTACTCGTAACTTTGCTGATTTTTAACATTTTTCCAACATGGCCTTTTTTTGGGAACCCACCTCACGAATAATCAGGTGAAATTTTCAAATCTATCCTGAAAGGTGATTTTACAGTCACTCCACAAAATCACATTTCAGGTGGGATTTGTAAATTTTCACATACCAGGTTCATGAGGTGGGGTCATAACAAGACCATGTTGAACATTTGGTGCAAAAATATGGTAAAATGACCAAGCTATGAGTAAACATCGAAATATTTCAACATTCACTCATAACTTTGCTAATTTTCAATATTTTGACCCCAGACTTTCAGCTAAGCCATATGTACATCATCTCAGAAATATGACTGGTGTAATTTTTATAAATCCTGGATGAGACGTGTTTTCGCACATGTGGTGCATAATGAAGTTTCAGCCAGTATTCTATAAATGCCACTTCGTGTTTATAAGGGGGAGTCATAATACAACTATCTTGAGTCAAAATAAAAAAAAAATAAAATAATTATTAAGGAGCTTTGTGTGTAGTACCAGCCTTTACCCCAGCAGGTAGTGCTTTGTGATCCCATGCCGGTGAGATGAGTTTGGGGGTGAACTCAGTGACCCAGCTGGATGGGCCAGGACTGGGAGGATGGTGCTGTCATGTGATGCCACCCCTCAGCTTTGGAAGGGTAGGCACAAGGTTGCCCACAAGGCCCAAGTAACATTTTGTGAAGGCAAATCTTCTTTTGTCATAGAGCCCTGCAACTCTGCACCCATGGGTGCCAGAGGGCCCTGTGCATCAGCTGAATGATGGAGTCTTTGCTCTGTGCATCTGTGTCTGTGGTCAAATGGAAGCACAGGACCCAGAGGACCCTGCACTTCCGCAGTCCACCAAACAGCTCCATGAACTCTTGACATTTGTTGCTGCAGAGAAGTGCAAGTCCCTTTGTAGGCAAACAGAGCCTTCCCTTCTATGCACCAAAGGAAGACTCTGTTCGCCAAGGGAAGACTCTGCTCTTACTAGGTGAACAGAGTCTTTCCTTGGCACAGGGCCCATAGTGCCCTGCACATCTGCATCTGTTCACATAGGTCTCGAATGGATCTATGTGAATGAGGATACAATTTCACTATCTGAAAGAGAAAGGAAATTCTTTGCAACAAACTGTGTTAATGCACCAGCTGGGGTTCAGTGTAACACTACAAAAGTAGGGAGATGTGGCGTCAGGATTTCCAGCTCTAACTCCCTGCCCCAACCCCAAGCAGCAAAGGGAAAAAACATTAGGGTTTTGGGTCTCCTGAGCCTTGGTGAATCAGTGGTGGTGCCTTTCTTGGTGTTGTTAACCCTTATGCGCATCCCTTCCCTGAGCAAACAAGGGCAGACAAGATCCCTTTTCTTCACACTGGGCCGTGCATGAAGAAAGCTGAAACAGATTCTTTTAGCAACATAGTAACATAGTAGTTGACAGCAGATAAGGACCGCTAGGCCCACCTAGTCTGCCCATATTCCTTACCTGCATCAGCGGCCGCTGACCTTACTTGGTCATTGGCGTTCACATCTTTTCCCCTTATCTAGGGTTCCTTTATGTCTATCCCATTCATGCTTGAATCCCCTCACTGTGTTCTCACCCACTACTTTCTGGGGCAGGCTATTCCAAGCATCTACCACCCTTTTTGTGAAGAAAAACTTTCTCATATCTCCACGTATTTTGCTCCTCTCCAATCTCATATTGAGCTCCCTCATCCTTGTGCAACTCTTGTACTGAATTATGTCACCCACTTGCACTTTATTCAAGCCTTTCAGATACTTGAAGATCTCTATCATATCCCCCTGTTCCTTCCTCTCTTCTAGTGTATACATATTGAGTTTTTTTAATCTGTCCTCTTATGTTTTCTGATGCAAGCCCCACACCATCTTGGTCACCCTTCTCTGGACCACCTCTACCCTGTCTATGTCCTTGTGAAGATGCAGCCTCCAAAACTGAACACTATATTCTAGATGAGGCCTCACCAGCATTTTGTACAATGGCATCACCACCTCCCTTCTTCTGCTAGTGATACCCCTTCCTATGCACCCCAGTATCCCACTTGTCCTCCCCACAGCCTTGTTAAACTGTTTGGCCACCGTTAGGTCATCTGAGATGATTATTCCCAAACCTCTATCTTCCCTGGTGACTGTCAGCACTCCCCCCCCATCCTGTAGCTCTCCATAGAGTTTCTTCACCCCAGGTGCATGATTTTGCACTTCTTTGAATTAAATGTTAATTGCCACACTTTGGACCATTTTTTCAGCTTTCCCAGATCCCTCCTCATTCTTTTGACCCCCGCTGGAGTGTCTACTGTGTTGCAGATCTTCATGTCATCTACAAATAGGTGAACCTTCCACTCCAGCCCTTCAGCAATGTCACTGATGAAGACATTAAAACGGATTGGCCTCAGGACTGATCCTTGAGGCACCCCACTGGTCACCCTCCTTTCCTCAGATTTGATCCCATTTACTGTCACCAGCATGTGGCGAGACATACTTCTCTACCTTTGAAGAGAGTATCATAATGAGGCACTGGCTTGGAGCTGTAACATGTGCTTCAGACAGGAGGCTATGGGCTGGAGGGAGGGGTGAGCATTAGGACTGACAACCCCAAGAAGACCCCACCACTAGTTCGCCAAGACACCAGAGACCCAAAACCCTAATTTTATTTCCTTTTGCTGTTTGGGTGGGGGGGAGTTAAGGTTGGGAACCCTAAAGCCACATTTTTCTACTTCTGTGGCATTAAGGTGAACCCTAACTGGTGCAGTAGCACCATTTTTTGCTAATAATATATGAATATATATCCATAGCTATCTCTCTGTCTCTCTCTCTCTCTCTCTCTCTATATATATATATATATATATATATACAAATATATCTACACACATATGTATGTGTATACGGCAGTGTCCCTATATTGGTGTTGAGTAGTCTAATGTTTAGCCTCAATTTTTACACGTTAGTAACTTATCTGTCCCTGGAGGAATAGTCTGAAATACCCAGAGCTGCCTGAAATGTGAAAAAACAATGGAAGGTGCACAACCCTGCTGCCAGTACCCTCCTCCTGCCCACCTGAAATGTGAAAGAACTTGTGGTGGGTGCCCTGCCCTGCCACCAATATACTACTCCCACCCACTGCAACTTAAAAAAAGCTGGTGGTGAGTGTCCAGAACCACCACCAGTATCCTCCTGGCCTCCACTTGCTTCATAATTCTTCTCCCACCCATTGGCTAATTTATCCAGCCCACCCTCTTCACCCCACCCCTCTCATATACTCATAAAACCTCCACCTTTACCCACTGTTATGCACCCACATCCCCCATCTCCCACTGGTGCACACTGTTTGGTCCCTCTTCCTGATTCCTCAATGTCCCTCACCATGATTCCTCAATGTCCCATGGTTCGATCCACAGCTGTCCCTCGACATGCTTCTCTTCCTGCAGGCAAGAAAAAAAGTCTGTCACCTACCCCTTCCTCTGTAAATAGTGAACAAAAGTATTTGTTCAATGTCTGCTTTTTTTTTTTTGTCCTCTTCCACACAAACCCCTCCTTCCCCTTTTAGCCTTACTATACCTCCTTCGGTCTTTCTCTTCTTGCTTATGTATCTAAAGAATGTTTTATCTCCTTTTTTTACTGACTGGGCAGTATTCTCTTCCATTTGTGCCTTTGCACTCCTAACTGCTTTCCCTGCATGGTTGAAGCTCCCCACAGTCTTTGCCCCCACTACCTCTTCTGGTAGGCTGTTCCAGTCACCCACCATCCTTTCCATGAAGAAGTAGTTCCACTCATCTCTCCTGAACTTCCCCCGCTTAGCTTCATTGCATGCCCCCTTGTTCTAGTGCTTTCCTTTCTGTGAAATTGGCCCTCCACTTGCACCTTATTCACACCTGTGAGGTACTTGTAAGTTTCAGTCATGTCCTTTCTTGCTCTTCTCTTTTTCAGGGAGTATATGTTGAGTTCCTGCAGCCTTTCCTCATATGGTTTCTCATGCACCCTACCTCATCATTTTGGTTGCCTTCCTCTGTATCACCTCCACCCTTTCAATGTCCTTGTGGAAATGCAGCCTCCAAAACTAGATACAGTACTCCAGGTGCAGTGGTGGCTCTACACCAGGGCCTGCCAGGGCACGTGCCCCAGTAAAGAAATGCTGTGCCCCAGTTGGTGCCCCACATGGGGCAGAGCTGCACCCATAGTAACAATATATCAGTGCCCTGGCTGCCATCTGTTGTGCCCCAGCTGTGCCCTGGTAACCATTTGTGGCTAGAGCTGCTACTGTCCAGGTGGGGCCTCACTAGTGAGTGATACAACAGAAGCATCACCTTCTTCCTCCTGCTAGAAATCCCTCTCCAATGCATCCCAGCATCCTGCTAGCCTTTCCCACTGCTTTGTCACACTGCCCAGCTACCTTGAGGTCATCAGATATCCCACAGGTCCCCTAGGTCTCATTCTTGTTTAGTGACTGTAAGCTTTACTCCCCTTCATCTTATACACAGCCTCTGGGTTCAGCAGCCGTAACTGCATAACCTTGCACTTTTTGGCATTGAAATCCAGCTGCCACACCCTTGATCATTCCCCAGTCTCCTCAGATCCCTTTGCAATTTCTCCGCCTCTTCCTGAGAGCCAACCCTGTTGCAGATTTTTATATAATCCACAGAGAGGCACCCCTTGCTCTATAACTCCTCTGCAAAGTCACTTATAAAGACATTGAAGAGGACCAGACCATGCACTGAATCCAGTGGAACCCCAATACTAGTCACTATCCTGTCACCTGAATGGTTTCCATTTACCACCACTCTTTGCCTCCTATCCCTTAACCAGTTTGTTATCCAGCTTGTCACTTTCTCCCCCACCCCCATGCTGCTTAGTTTCTTAACTAGCCTCCTGTGTGGCACAGTGTTTAAAGCCTTACTGAAGTCCCAATAAGCCACATCAGTTACTCTCCCTTGGTCCACCTCCCTGATTACCCAGTCAAAGAAATCTATGAGATTAGATTAACATGACCGTCCCCCTGTGATACAATGCCCTTTTTGCCTTCAGATGCTTCATGGGCCTCTTCTTCAGTAGTCTCTCCATAAACATGGCTATGAGTTGAAACCTGAAACAGATTCATTAGAGTTTGCTCCGGGACAACTCTTTGATATGTGGCTTTTTTTATAGTGTGGGTCTGCTTAGCAGACCAGTTTGTATTGTGATCAAAGTCAGGAAGTGTTTTGCAGCTGTCCCATTGAAATGCATTGAGGGACTTAGATATACCATTTTATGGCTGTCCGTGAGTGAGTGTGTGCCTTACTATTACTTACTGCATTTATGTGTAATCATTGCTAACTGTATATTGGCTACAAGGAGGACAGTGCATGAGAGTTGGAAAAAAGCAAGCAGTGTCTGTTCAGCTTACTGTAGAGCCAAATCGCTGAATCGCCGCCTCACACACCTTCTCTAGTGTTCCCCTCCCATTTTATGATGTGAAACTGGGGTGCCCCCCCATGCAGCCAAACAACAGCAATCCTCTCCCATCTTGGGATATGGCACCAGAGTGTCCACTCTCAGTGCTGCCCAACAACAGCCTCCCCCTCCCAACTTAGGGTGGAACAATGAGGTCCCCATCCACAGTGTCACCAAACAACAGCATCCATCTTCTGATTTCTATCATGCTGCCCCCTCAAACAGGATGCAACATTGTGGTGCCCACCTCTGGCGTTGGCAAACAATAAATGGACACTAGGGTGCCTGATCCTCAGTGTCGGTACCTGAAAAAAGGAAACTTTTCCTCATAGTCTTTTTTTATCTAAAAAAAAAAGTTTCCTCTATGTCTTCTGTATCCTCCCACTCTCCAGGCTCTCCACCCTCCACCTCGACCCTCCTCAGCACCACCCCCACCCCTTCATCCCTCACTTACAGTACCTATTCAGTGCGTCTTGAATGTCCTCCTGCTTCCAGTGCTGAACTGAGACTGACTGAAAACAAGGTCAGGCTTTTCAATGCAGTTTCAACTTTTACTCATTACTTTGTAATTTTTTAAATATTTTTTAGCTATATTTTCAACATGCCCTTTTTACCCCATCTCGTGAACCAGGTAGATTATTTTTTTTCAACCCCCCCATCACATGTTTTTGCAGTTGCTCTGTAATATCACGTTTTGGGCCGGATTTTAAAAATTTCACCTGCCTTAATCATAAGACGGGGTCAAAAAAGGCAATATTGAAAATTTGGGGTCAGAATGTCAAAAAACAACAAAGTTATGAAGAAACACTAAATTGTTTTCAACTTTTTCTCCTAACATTTTGATTTGTGTAGATTTTGGCCCCAAATTTTCAACATAGCCTATTTGGTACCTCACCTCTTGAACTTGACAGGTGTCATTTTTATGTTGGCTTGTGCATGCGCAGCCAACATATTGCGGTAGTAGCAGATTTGGAGGTGTGATCACTGTTGGGCAAATGCAGGGCATGCATCAGTAGGTGCATCCCTCATTCCCCAATAAGTCTGCATGCCGATGCCACACCATGAATAGATAAAGTGGCGAGCTCAGCTAAGGAAAGGTCAGCTGCAATGCAAGCAAAGCTCATCATATGCAGCGGCGCCTCCCAACGTTCTTGCCTTGGTGAAAAAATCAATTAAACATGGTGGCACACTGCCTGCTATAATGCCGACTTCGGGGTTGCCCAATCCCCCTTTTGGCATGCCCTAACCCAATGTATGTGCAGATGGGGGAGCCCACTCTCCATCAGCATTATGCACCCCTCCCAGTTTGTTATGTGCCGAGGGGGGGTGCCCAATCCCCCTCAGCTCTTGTCCCCCCACTTTTGTTGTGTGCTGACGGGGGTTCCCAATCCCCTGTCAGCTACAGCATCCCCCCACAACACTTAGGTGGCATGCTGGGAGCCCAACCCAGCATGCCAAATCCCCAAAAAAAGAAAAACTGTCCTGTGATGTTTTTTTTTTTTTTCACCCCTGTGAAAGAAGAAAACGGTCCCTCGCAGTCTCCCTGACCCTTCCCACAACCCACGCCCACCCTCTGCGCACCCTGCCTCCCCACACCCCCCTCACCTCATACTTACCTCTGTGATGATCTTTGGAGGACGGGGAACACGTCTGCACTCTTCAAAGCCGACTGCGAACTGAAGAAATGCCGGTAAGCTGTATAATTACATAAATAGGGTTTTTTCAACTTTGGTGCATATCTCGGTCATTTTTTGGAATTTTTGCGCCAAATTTTCAACATGGGGTTATTGGGACCCCTCTGCATGAATTCAGTCACTGTCATGGCATTATTCAGTCCTGGAAGGTGATTTCAAAGTCACTGCGCGGAATCACCTTTCGGGACTGAGTAACGAAATGACAGTGCCATTATTCATGAGGGGGTCTCTCAAAAAGCCTATGTTGCAAATTTGGTGAAAAAAATTCCCAAAATGGCTGTTTCACGAGCGTGCTTTGCACTGTTTCCACACATGCTCGTAACTTAGTGAATTTGTAGTATTTTCACTCCAGATTTTCAAAATTGGCATTTTTCCACACCTCCTTATGAACAGTACAGCTGTCATTTTACATATCCTGGTCAAAAAGTGTTTTCGCACATCCGGCACAGAATAGTACAGTCACTATGCAAAATCAGTTTTTGGAACAGTTTGAGAAAATGATGGTGACACTGTTCATGAGCAGAGGTCCTAAAATGCCTATGTTGAATATTTGGTGCTGAAAGTCCATAAAATGATTGTGTTACAAGCGTGCATTGCGCAGTTTCCACGCACCCTTGTAACTTCACAAATTTGAAATATTTTCATGCCAGATTTTCAACGCTGGCATTTTTTCCCACCTCCTTATCAACAGTCCAGCTGTCATTTTTCACAGTCTGCCCAAAATGTGTTTCTGCACCTGTGGTGCACAATGGCGTGGCCGCTGTGGGAAATCAACTTTTGGGAATGATTAACAAAATCACAGTGCCACTGTTCATGAGGGGAGGTCCCAAAATGCCTATGTTGAAAATGTGGCTAAAAAACTTCCCAAAATAATTGGGTTACAGACGTGTGCTGCGCAGTTTCTATGCATGCTCATGACTTCACCAATTTTTCATATTTTCACTCCAGATTTTCAACGTTGCCATTTTTTTACGCCTTCTCATGAACAATGCAGATGTCATTTTCCACATCCTGCCCAAAATGTGTTCATCCCTGTGTCACCAAATGGCATAGCTGCTGTGCAAAACCACCTTTCAGCTAACAAACTGATAGTGCCGCTTTTCATGAGGTGGGCTCACAAACAGCCCATGTTGAACATTTGGAGTGAAAATATCGACACACGCCTACGGTGTTAGGGTTTCCAACTGTAACACCCCACCCTGTAGAGACTGACAGGCATCAGGGGTGTGACTTGCGATCATCGGCTGTAATGCTCATGCCATTCCACCACCCCCCTCAGCTAGTGACAGGCATCGTGGTGTGCCTTGCAGTTTTCGGCCACAAAGTTCACCCCATTCTCCTATACTGCACCCACCTCAGCATATTTCTGTGTTAGGGTTCCAACTGTAACACCCTGCCCTGTAGAGGCTGACAGGCATCAGGGGTGTGACTTGCTATCATCGGCTGTAATGCTCATGCCATTCCACCCCCCCCACAGCTAGTGACAGGCATCGTGGTGTGCTTTGTACTGTTCAGCCACAAAGTTCACCCCATTCTCCTATACTGCAACCACCTCAGCATATTTCCTTATGGAATGGGGTAAGTATAACGCCCAAAGACGCCAAAGCACACCACGATACTTGTCAGTGTCTACAGGATAGGGTGAGGTACAATGGCATGAGTGTTATACCTCACAACCCAAAGGCACACCCCAATGCCTGTCAGTCTCTACAGGTGGGGGTGGGGTTGGCATCACTTCAATACTTCACTGCCATTCCTATTATGCATCTCTAACTCTGGCACTACCAATGACAATGCCAGCAAGACAACATTCGGCATTGACAAATGGTTGTTCAAATCCCCTCCGTAACAAGTTATGAGATTTAGAAAATTTCACCTATCTTGATCATAACTTGGGATCATAAAAAGACAATGCTGGTAATTTGGGGTCAAACTGTCAAAGCCTATTACTGAAAATTAGATATTGCCTCTCAGCTGGCCTTTTCTGGGTAAATACATTGTAAAAGTAGATAAAACAGGACCCACACTGAAAATGAGATATTGCATCTCTACTGCCCTATTCTGGGTATATACAGTCTAAAAATGCGTAAAGGCAGGACACCATTGAAAATGAGATTGCATCTCATCTGCCCCATCTTGGTAAAATATATATAGTAAAACTATGTAAAAGTCGGACCCCAGCACAGCAGAACCCCACTGAAATATGCATCTATATTGCTGTATCATGGAAAAACTACTGGACCCAACTAAAAATGAAAAATCGCCTCCCAGCTGGGCTACACTGTGTAGATACATTATTAAAATGTGTAAAAGCAGGACCCCACTGAAAAAGAAATGTTGCATCAGAGCTATGCTATCCTGGGTAAATACAATGTTATAATGTGCCAAAGCAGGACCCAGAGATCTTGCATCTCATCTGGCCTACCCTGGTATAAATATATAGTGAAAATGTGTACAAGTAGTGTCCCAGTATAGCACCATATAAAGTAAAATTGTAAAGATGAGGATGGATATGGTCTTTAAATAAATAACACTGTAAAACATAACAGCTATACTAAGATATGTATATACAATACTAAATAAAATAAATAAAAAAGCCACAAAAATAAACATAACATAAAAAAGGTTCAACCTAGTTGTCACCAGCCATTCATGTTTAATTCATTTTTATTAGTTTTAGAAGAAGCTCTTTCAAACATAAACTGCAATATATAATGTTTGCCTCATACTGATATGAATATGTAGTCCAGGATTTACTTTCATATGAGGGTTGTAAAACATTTGAATATACATCAGATTTCAATATCAAACATGAATTATTTAATGCCATAAAATACTAGGCCTTCTCTAAAAATTGGAGAACACTCATAGGTTAAACCAGCTTCTCATGAGCCGGTAGGGTCTACATATTACAGGTGTAAGAAGCGACATGGTAGGCATTATCCCCCCATACTTCTACACAAAATATTCCCAAACTCTGAATATTAAACGGAACCAAACTATTAGCTAACTCAGTATACACTAATATGCTTTAACCTCATAGCAGTGTAGCAAGTAGATTCCTATGCAACATTTTGTAATATAAATTTTAAAACTACCAAAGTCAAGACATGGAACAGAGTACTAAAGGTTCATGAAAGTTAGTGTCCCAGTAGGTGCCGGTATACCATAGAATGACCATACAACAGTAACGTGCTTGTGCTCTCCAATGTGCTACCAGTGTCCAATGTCATGCACCCTAGAAGAAGGCGACAGTGCAAGGGGAACCACGCAGTCAGCGCCATCTTTGCTACAAGAGCATTATTAAGCAACGCTGAGCGCAGATTTTCTTTGTCCTGCAGATTACCATTTTATTATGCCACAGAATGAATATCAGTAATTAAGCATATTAAGCAATTAAGGATATGACCTACTTAGACTTTAACAAGGCATTTGACACAGTCCCACACAAAAGATTAACAATCAAGTTAGCCAGCTTGGGAGTGGGTCCCAGGGTGGTAGCCTGGGTTGCAAACTGGCTGCACAACAGGACACAGAAGGTGATAGTGAGTGGCACACATTCCGAAGAAAGGGGGGTCACTAGTGGAGTACCTCAGGGCTCAGTACTGGGTCCAATCCTCTTTAACATCTTTATAGGTGACATTGCAGAGGGTCTGGAGGGAAAGGTATGCCTCTTTGCAGATGATACAAAGATCTGTAACAGAGTAGATACACAAGGTGGGGTAGAAAGGATGAGAAGGGACTTGGCAAGGTTGGAGGAATGGTCAGACATATGGCAACTTAGATTCAATGCAAAGAAGTGCAAAGTAATGCACCTGGGAAACAAAAACCCAGGAGAAGAGTACACAATAGCAGGGAGGTACTAACAACAGCAAAATGGAAGCTGGACTTGGGGATAGCTCATATCGGATGATCTAAAGGTGGGTAAGCAATGTGAGAAGTCAGTGAGGAGAGCCAGGGGATACTGGGATGCATAGGAAGGGCATCACAAGTAGAAAAAGGGAAGTGGTTATCCTCTGTACAGACAGTTGGTGAGACCCATCTGGAGTACTGTGTGCAGTTTTGGAGACCTCATCTACGCAAGGACCTAGACAGGATGGAAGCAGTCCAGAGGAGGGCAACTAAAATGGTGCAGGGTCTGCATCAGAAATCATATGAAGAGAGACTGAGAGAGCTTAATATGTATACCATTGATGAAAGGAGGGACAGGGAGGACATGATAGAAATGTTCAAGTACCTCAAGGGAATCAACAAAGTCCAGGAGGGTAGCATCTTTCAGAAAAAGAGATGAGTAAGAACAAGGGGACACAATTTAAAGATAGAGGGGCGGCTCAGGGGTAATGTGAGGAAATCTTTTTCACGGAGAGAGTGGTGGATGCGTGGAACTGCCTTCCTGAGGAGGTTGTTGGGGCTAAAACAGTGGGAGAATTCAAACATGCATGGGACAGACACAAGGCACTTGTAGTGGGAGGTGGCGGTAAGTAGGCTGTTGGTTAACTAGAATCTGCATTTTATCCAGTAGGTAGGGAAATGAGCAGACTGGGTGGACCAAGTGATCCTTATTTGCCGTCGAAGTCTATGTTTCTATGTAAGCATAATGATTACCCAATATGATGCCACCTAGCATGGACCTCGTAGACATTCCCTTGCTCATGGTATGTTATTAACTCATTGTGATAGTTTATAACAATCAAGGCTCACAGTCTGGTTTATTCTCCTCTGCTGGATCCAGGTTGTCAAAGTCATTTTTGATTTTTGATACCAAGTTTCCAACTTCCTGGGGGATCACTTGAAAGATAAACTTTCCCTGGGTATAAGATCTTGAGCCAAGCTGGGTGTTGTAACACATTTATTTATTTAAAAGTTGGTAATCAGGAAAGGCACACTGAGCTGATGCTTGTTTCCAGGTGCGACCCGAGGACATGTGTTGCACTTAATATTCAGAGAGTGGTTCTCAGGACATCAAAGGATTTTCTTCCAGTTCATGTAACAAAGCTCAGTCCTGGATATCTTCCAGCATGATGGGGCCCATGCAATGAGTTAATTCCAGAATTGTATCCTGCTCATGCACCCCAGCCAGTATTATCAAGAATGGTTGTGGAGTGTCAAGATTGTCTGGCCTCCTGCGGGTGGTGATTTGATATGCTCTGCTGGTCACTGGGTCTCAGTCCAAATATAGTGTCTTTTAACCAACTGCTGGTGTACCTCATCAGATTGTATCCTTCTGATGCTTCTGTAACCCAAGCACTCTCAGGTTAGGGGCTGTAGTAAAGTTTTCAAGTGCCTGCAGCCTGTGTCAGAGCACCCAGTTCTCTTTTGCTAAGTTGGTTGTGACTGCATGTAGTTGCTCTCAGGGCTGCCCCACCTGCTTCCTGGCTTCTTCAGCTGCAGCAGAAGATTGTGTCTCAAACACCATATTTGGAAGGTAACACTTTTTTTTTATCTAAGGCTGTGACCCTTAAATCAAGACCTTTTACCGTTTCCAGCACATCCCTTGGTTTAGGCTTGTCTGTTTCTGCTGGAGTTGCCAACTTTGTGCCTCCAGAAGATGCGACCTGATGTAATTTCCTCCCACCACTGTCCCTGGCACCTTTTTATCAGATTCCCCATTCTGTTAGATTGATAGGGGAAATAGTTTAACCAGGAAAGGCATACTAAGCCGGAGCTTGTTTCCAGGTGTGACCTGGGAGCACAAGAAAGTTAAGTGACTTGCTCAGGGTTGCACAGTATGCAAGGAGGGGGCCTGATGGAATTCCAACCCAGGTCTCCAAGTTTGCAGCTCAGTGCCCTTAACCACTATGCTATACTGCCTCTAATATAGCTGTTGTCTAAAAGGTATATCTACCTCTGTTGTTGGTAAAGTTTTTAGTGAGTTTTTGAAAAGTTATCTTGATAAAATTAAGTTATTTTGGAAGTCTCTGCAGGAGCTTGAGGGAAACTGTCATGCCTTGATGGCGGTATCCAGTGATGATAGTGACTGTAAATAAGTGACTATCAAAACAGCAACTCATTTGCAGTGCTATCTTTTTGGGCTACCCTGTAAGGGAAGTGAGGGAATGCTAACACGAGTATAGGGATGAACAAGGGAGGGCGACCGGAAGGGGAGGAATAGGGAGGAGAAGGGGTGGGATAAGGAAGATGGTTTGTGTGGGGTAGTGGGCCATGCTGCAACTGAGCTAGCTATGTGGTGTGGTGGTGAGGGTGGCTAGTGTTGGTGCAGCAAGTACTGGATTTGCGGCTGGGGACGGGAAATTTTTTGTGCTGCAGTACTTTTTGGTTTTATTCAGAGTGTTTCTCCCTCCACGACATGCACCCCCCCCTGGATTTTGTTATATTTTAACAGGGGGTGAGGGTGCAAAGCCCCCTGCGAGGGAGGGTGTGGGGGGGCACAGCCCCCTCTGTTTAAAGTGCACTTGCCGGATGTCTGTTCACCCACAAGTGTATACCACCAATTTTCTTTTCGGCAACATACACTCGCTATAACAGCGATCGCTATTATGACCCTTGATGGCTGCAGTTAATTTTAAATGTTCTTTTCATTGTGTAATTTATGTGAAACTAATGTATGTAATCTTTTGAGTGCAAATCAGTTTTTGAAAGATAAGACTTCTATTTCTAAGTCTTAGTCGCGAAAGTGGGTAACAGAAACATTTGACCATCAAAAACAAGAAAATATATGAAACCTGTAAGCAGGGGTTGAAACTAACTTTTTCAGCCACTAGGCAGTAGGGCTAGTGACTGGAAAAATCCACCGGCCCCACAGACTTTTCACTAGTCCAGCACAAAAGCGACCAAAAACAATTTTTTCCATAATTTATTTTTTTGTAATAAAATAAATGCAACAAACAGAAATTCAGTTGTGTCTGTTGTCTTTCATTTACTCCCTCCTACCCCATCTCTTTTTCATCAAGCACTGCAACATTACAAGCACCAGTCAAGTCTACCACACAAAGAAAAGATCTCTACAGACATCCACTGCAGCCAGTATAAGACATGCTGCATGGTTCTCTGATGTTGTCTCATTTGCAAAATTTTAAGTTAAGACACCTGAACACTGGGCATCATGACTCCTGTTTGTTATAATCTGGACCTCCTGTTGCTGTCACAGTGTAATCTGAGCATACTGATGGTTGCTACGGAACAATATGCTGTGTAACATTCTCAACTGGGCTACTTGAGTGGAGAGGCAACAGCTGGTCCCACAATGAAGCAGGTATTACTATTAACACTATTAACACTTTGCATTAACCTTCTTTGTCAGATGAAATGTTGGCTCTCCATCTTTACACCCCCCCAGTGTAGACTAATGTGCTCTCAGATCACACAGTCATGGCAACAGGAGATTAGAGTTCTTCTTGTTTGAAAAGGGGATGTCTGGGTGATGATGGCACAGCAGGTGCTTTGCTTAAAATATGAACTAGTCTAGCATCAGAAAAGTTGCAGCATATCTAAATCAGTTAATCAGGGAGGGAGAGTGAGGAATGCTATAAGCCCACAGTGGAAGCCAAGGACTACCTCTTTCCTTTAACAACAACAAGCATTTGTCAATGCGAATGTTTGCTTGCTGGCATTGGTAGTGTAGAAGTTACAGAGCTGCATAATAGGAATGGCAGTGAAGTAGTGAACTGAAGCCAACCCCACCACCACGCTGCAGAGAGTGACAGGCATTGGGGTGTGCCTTTGGGTCGTCAGGCATAACGACCACACCATTTCTTCTCACACCCCATTGCTCTTATGCACACCCCATTCCATCAGGAAATATGGTGAGATGGTGCGTATAGGAGAATGGGGTGAAGTTTGGGTCCAAGAGTCCAGGCACACCTTGATGCCTCTCACTGGCTGCAGGTGTGGGTGGGGTGGAATGGTATGAGCATGACAGGCAAGAATCCCAAGTCACTCCCTGATGCCTGTCATTCTCTACAAGGTGGGCGTTATGGTCGGAAACCCTAACGCCTCAGGCGCTGCTGGTACTTTCACTCCAAATTTTCAACATATGTTTTTTGTGACCCCACTCATGAACAGTGGCAATATCAGTTTGTTAGCCGAAAACTGCTTTTGCACAGCGACTATGGCATTTGGCACCACAGGTGCAAAAACACATTCCGAACAGGATGTGAAAAATGACAGCGGTACTGTTCATGGGGAGGTGTAAAAAATGGCAATGTTGAAAATCTGCTGTGAAAATCTTAAAAAACTGGTGAAGTCACGAGCGTGCGTAGAAACTGTGCAACGCACACCCGTAATGTAACTAGTTTAGGGATTTTTTTACAGCAGATTGTTAACACAGGCATTTTGGGACCTCCAATCATGAACAGTGTCAGTGTGATTTTCTTTATCTGTCTCGAACAATGATTTCCACAGCAATTATCATTTCTGTGCTGAAAGTGTGAAACACATTTCGGCAATGTTGTGGAAAATGACAGCTGTACTGTTCATAGAGGTGTGGAAAAATGCCACTGGCTAAAATCTGACTGAAAATATTGCAATTCATGAACTTACGAGGGTGCGTGGAAACTGCGCAATGCTCACTCGTAACAGTCATTTTATGGAGTTTTGTCACCAAATTTTCAACATAGCCATTTTAAGACCTCTGCTCATGACCAGTGTCACTGTGATTTTCTTAATCTGTCCCAAACATTGTTTTCACACACCGACTGTACCATTGTGCGTTACATGTGCGGAAACACATTTTGAGTGAGATGTGAAAAATAGTAGCTGTACTGCTCATAAGGAAGTGCGGTAAAATGGTACTGTTGAAAATCTGGTGTGCAAATATTACAAATTTGCAAACTTGCCAGCGTGCGTAGGAACTGCACAACGTGCGTTCCTAAAACAGTCATTTTTGGGAATTTTTTCACCAAATTTTCAACATAGCCATTTTAATACCTCTGCTCATGACCGGTGTCACTGTGATTTTCTTAATGTGTCCCAGACATTGATTTCGCGACACCGACCGCGCCCATTGTGCGCCACATGGGCAGAAACACATTGTGGGCAAGATGTGAAAATGACAACTATACTGCTCATAGGAGGTGTGGTAAAATGGCAATGTTGAAAATATGGTGAAAATATTGAAAATGTGCGAACTTCAGGCGTGCATAGGAACTCTGCAACGTTACGCCAAAACAGTCATTTTTAGGAATTTTTTCACTAAATTTTCAACATAGCCATTTTAAGACCTCTGCTTATGAAAAGTGTCACTGTGATTTTCTTAATGTGTCCCGTACATTGATTTCGCACACCGACTGCGCCATTGTGTACTACATGAGCGGAAACACGTTTTGGGTGAGATGTGAAAAATGACAGCTGTACTGCTCATAAGGAGGTGTGATAAATGGCAATGTTGAAAATCTGGAGGAAAATATTGAAAATTTGAACTCACGGCGTGCGTAGAGAACTGCATAGCACACTTAGTAAAACAGTCATTTTAGGAATTTTTCCTCAAATTTTCAAAATAAACTTTGAGAGCCCACCTTATAAACACTGGCAGTGTCATTTCGTTAATCGTTCTGGAAAGGTGATTTCACGCAGTGGCTGCGAAATCACCCTTCGGACACGAATAATGCCATGACAGTGACAGCATTCATGAGAAGGGGTCCCAAAAACCCCATGTTGAAAATTTGGGCCCAAAATTCCCAAAAATGCCTGAGATATGCAACAAAGTTGAAAAAACCCTATCTATCCCATTATACAGCTTACCGGCATTTCCTCAGTTCGCAGTCGGCTTTGAAGAGTGCAGACGAGTTCCTAGTCCACCGAAGATCGACGCACCGAGATCCAGAGGTAGTGGAGTAGGGGGTGGGGAGGCAGGTGCGCAGTGGGTGGTGCGGGTTGTGGAAGGGGCAGGAGAAGCGCCGAGGGACAGTTTTGTATTTACAGGTTTGTTTTTTCGAAGACTACGAGGACATTTGCCATGCTGAGGTGGGCTCCCAGCATGGCAGCTGGAAAAACTGTTGGGGGCTGGAGCCGGGGAGTTAGAGCACCCCGTTGGCCATAACATCAATTGCCATGCTGGGGTGGGCTCCCAGCGTGGCACCTGGATGCTTGGAGGCGTGCAGCCGGCCAGGGATTGGGCACCCGTCGGCCGCCTACCAGTATGTGCATGGGGCGCGATCAGCACGCAACTATGCATGCGTGCATATTGAGGGGGGGAGCTCTGCTCACTGAAGTGGAGCTCTCCCTTTCAACTGTATGCCACTGCATTTTCAGCTGTCATAGACAGCTGGAGCAGTGATTGGCGCACTGGGACCGCTCCTGCAAACACACTGACTGACTTGGAAGAGGCTGACACACCTCTGGAAAACTCGGATGATGGCACTATGTTTCTTGCACATGCGTGCAAGCAAACATAAAAAGGCTGCAGAGAAACAACCCTACTACACATGAGTGTGACTGACTGTCACATTGGAAGGAGGCATTATATGCCCACTCACCATTCCCATAATGCTTCTGTTCAGGCAAAATTATATCAGTAAAACAACTACAACTCTGTAGAAGCTGGGATTAGAGCCCCGCTCCCATCCCATCCCACTCTATCCCATTCCATCCTACCCCATCCAAGCTGCACTTGCTCCATTTTCCTGCCATCCTGCCAGCAGCCCAGCGCAGAAAACAGTTTGGTCCGTTGTAATCCCTCTCATTATTGCACAGTACACAGAATGGGCCCAGCTTTTCAGACTCACCCTCCTCCTCCTCTGCTGCCAGAGTAAAGAACCCACTGGCCCATCTAAGTACTCGCCCTTGCTCTATAATGTCACTCAGAGTGGTTACTCCTCCTAACCCCCTACCCCACTGTATAATACAGTACTCTGGTGAACCGTGCACATTAAATGTCATCAGGGGCAGCAGCTTAGCTTCACCCCTGTTTCTCCAGCAGACTGCAAATCCTGGGATTGTGCTTGATGCTACTTTCTGCACAAACTAGACGCAGGCAGGATCGTACAAGCACTGCCAACCTGCAGGATTCTGCTGGGTCCTGCAACCCTCCTGCTTAACCCTTATTCTCAGAAGCCAAGTTCTACAGTATTTGCGATATGCTTTTTTAACAGTGAGGTCAGCAAATTTGCAAGCTGAACACCAGGCAACCAGTGGGTGCCTTAAATTATTGAGTCTACCTGCCCAATGGAAATTCTACCAATATTTGGTGGGTGGGTGGGTGTTAATTTCTAACCCTGTATGGTAGACATTTTAGGATGTAAGGGTGATTCTTAAAGTGATTTCTTCTTAATAAAAATAGATTCTTAAATATCTATAAAATGATTTATTTAGAGTTACAAAAGCATGCCCTGCTTTCAGTAGTCACAAACCTGATTTTGTTACTCACAACCCCACTTTCGTGAGTCTTAGAGGTCATGAAAGGGGAAAAAAACACTGAAAACTTTGCACATCCATGACAAGAAAATCTGTAAGTTATGTCTGGAACTTATGTGATTGACAATGTGGGGTGGAAGGATGAGGATTGAATTTTTTTTTTAGCTAAGAATCGTTTTTAAAATATTAGTACAGTTAGCCTGAAGCATCATGAAAAGAGACCCTACTTTTGTCGCTCGTGAACCTGCTTTTCTGACTTACAAAATTACTTTTGTGAAATGCAGCCTAACTTTTCTGACAGTCTCAAAAGGGCAAATTCTCTACTGCACATGGTTTTATCTCTGCCAATGCAGCAGAAATTCACAACACACTGTATACAGCTGCTTCAGAAATGGCCCATGGGTCCACTCATGAGGCAAGCTACAAGTCTGGCACATTGAACATCACTGTGCAGCTGCTGCTTTGCGAGTGGCCTGCAAGGCCACTTGCAAAGCAAGCTACAGGTCTGGCACAGTGAGCATCATTATGCACCTGCTTTGCATGTGGCCCACAAGGTCACTCATGAAGCAAGGTACTGGTCTGGTGCAGTGCAAGTCACCACGCAGTACAGGTGGGCAAGCCAGGATTTTTTCACCTAGAGCCACGCCAGAGCCAGGGGTCTGGCTTGACTCTACGAGCCAAAATACGAGCCGAACTCTGGCTACTGCAGGCTGTTTTCTACATAGGAATTGAATGTTTGAGATACTACACTAACTGCTCTGGCTGACAAAAATGCTTACCTTGACAATGATTGGCTCGACTTGCCCTTGGCTCTCAATTGCTTATAGAGGTCGAGCCAAGCCAGGCACTATGCTCGAGCCAGGCTCCAGCCTGGTCTGGCTTGCCCAGCTCTACCATGCAGCTGCCTCTCTTTCAAAAAGAAATATATTAATTGCAAAACACAAAAACAATACATCTATTAGGGTTGAAGCACAAAGCATACAAAGCAGGGAAATGAAAAATTGGGGATAGAAGTCCCTGGAACCTTGACAAATTGGTGGTGTGGCATTTCTTGAGGTTTGAACAATCATGTAGCACAGTGTTGGCATTTCATTAATAATCGGCACTGTCTTGTCACAGAAAGTAAATGACAAAATGTTTGCCAAGAGAGTGCTGGTCTTAGGGTAATGCCAGCACTATGTCACATGAAAGTTCAAACACAGAGGAATGCCACACCACTGATTTGCCAATGTTCCAAAACGGTTTTGAGCTTAAATATGTAGGTTGTGTGACTGAGTGAGCATGGTGTAACAGTATCACTTCTAGTTTAAGTTAAAAAAGCTAATTTTTTTAAATATTAGTAGAAATAAAAATGTGCTGTTTCTGCGACTTGAAAACTGTTTTCATCAGATAAGATCTCGTCTTGTATGACACTATATTGTCTCAAAAGTGAAGAAAAAAATTAAGATAGTGCACCTGCTCACTGGTCTTTGTGAAACAAGTAGTTATAGGTTTTGCAAGTCATTTGCAAAGCATGCTATAGGCTCAGAACACTTTGTGACATGTCGAGTGCTTTGCAAATAGCTGACAGGACCATTTACAGTTCACCCTATACACACAGGGCAGTGTGTGATGGGGTCAGGTGCTTTGCATATGGCACTCATGTGCAAAGGCTGGTCTGAGACCATGTTTGAAGGGGCACCTGCACTGCATGTGGTCCACAGGGCCATGGACAAAGGAAGTTTCAGGTCTAGTGCCATACCGTACTTGAGGTTTTAGTTGCTTGGCCATGCACAATGCGAAGTGCAGGTCTGGGGACATACTCAATATACGTGTTATAAATATGAGTCATAGGGCCATATACTAAGCAAGTGATAGATCTGAAATCATGCCTGGTGGTGTACCTGCTGATGCATGATGGTGCACCTGCTTTGCATATAACTGGGCCATACATGAAGCAGGCTGCAGCACTATAGCACTCTAGCTCACAAAGACATTAGATTTGTTTAAAAGAACTACACTGATACACAAGTTAGGTTTTATGATTGAAGCCAAAAAGGTAAAAATATTAGATTTTAAGTTTTTTGAACCCTAAATCAGCAGCAAAAGCCCTGTGAGGAGATACTAAAGGACCTCAATATGTATAACCTGGAGGGAGGAAAAAAGGCAGAGAGGAAGATATGATAGAGACTTTAATATACCTCACAGGAATAAATAAGGTTCAAGAGAGAAGTGTTTTTTCAGAAAAAAAGATGCTGAAGAAAAAGGGGACATGCGTTGAAGCTTGAGGGGGGTTAATCCAGGGGAGATGTAAGCAGGTACTTCTTCACAGAAAGAGTGCTGGGTGCCTGGAATGGCTTCCAAGTGGAGTTGGCAGGATGAAAAATGGTAACAGGATTCAAGAAGACATGGAATAGGGATAAGGGAACCTTAGTGGAAAGGAAAGGAAAGGAAAGGAAAGGAAAGGAAAGGAAGGAAAGGGTGGAAAGCTGGAGATCAAGTAGGGTCTGTGGTGTTAGAGTAAATAGGGTAAATGGGCACACTAGATGGGCCAAGTGGTCTTTAGCCGCTATCAAATTCTATGTTTCTATGATAGCATCAAGAAATAAAGCATGTTTATTCAACATCACATTTTTTCCTTCTGGAAATGCATCAGCAAGTTACAGAGCTCTAAAGGAGACTGCAGAGGCATCATAGTTTATATGAAGTCACATTTCTTCTACCCACATCTTCTCCATAGGGGTACCAGGTCAATACAGCGCTGCCTAAATAGCACAGTGTAAACTGCGCTGCAGGAACCGCTATTCCATTGACAGCAACAGGGGTAGAATAGCGGTAGTGATTTACCACTACCCCTGTTGCCGTCCGGAAAGAGGAAGGAGGGTTGAGGTGGCTTGGAGTGTTGTGCTAGGTCAAGCTGCTCCTGTGGTAGAGTGGTTAAGGCACTAGCACCAGGAGCAGTGGAGACCTGGGTATCAAGGGTCTGTTCCCATTTCCTGATATTGCAAATTTTTTTTTGTTTTAGAGACAAGTTTTCCCCTCTCCCAAGGTTCTCCCTGTCCCCATGATCCGCTCCCCACCCCCCCACCTTGTAGTTGATCATATTAAGGTTTTGCGGTTGGGGGCAGACCCCCCCCCAAAAAAAACTAATAAATCTAAGTTTTACCACTGTTTCCGCTGCATTTGTGTAGCATCAGTGTTTTTCTTGGCGTTAACTTTGTTTTAGTGGTTTTGACTACGTGGATTTTGACCGCACTGTTTGTGGTTGGGGCATATTGAACCTGTGCCCTTCTTAGGTGGGAATAGTTGACTAGATCTGAGTAGGAACTCGGACATTTCAGGAACATGGGTATTACAATGTACTACTGGGCACTTTAGACACAGATGACAGTACAGCAAAGCTGGGCACTTTTAATAATTTGGCACTACAGCAGTGCTGGGTACTTTATAGGTAGTTTGGTAGTGCAGCCTAAGCTGGAAACTGTATGCTCAAAATCAGTTAAAGGTGGGCAGTACAGTATAGCACTAGGCTTTTGAATACTAATAACTGGCTGCTGTGGCCATCAGTTATTACTGGGCACTAAAGCAACCAGGACTCATCGATTTTCAGCACATGGTACTACCTCTGTAATGAACATAGACTAACATCATTCAGTCACTTTCATACAGTACCGTGAATTATGAATTCAGATCTGAAAACCCCAGGGCAAACATTGCAACCTGGAACCCCTGCCAAAGGGGACTTCTGTGCAAATGACACTGCGCCGTTACTTCAGGTACCAGGCATGTCACTCCTGAGAAAGAAATGAGCCCGATGGGGAGAGAGAGAGAGAGAGAGAGAGAGAGAGAGAGAGAGAGAGAGGAGGGGGGGGATATATATATATATGCAGGTGATGTACTTTCTTTGAGGCTTTCCTCCAACTGACTCATCTTGAGACCATACCCCTCAACTGTACCACATTACGAGGAACGTTCCTCATTTTACTTCACAAAAGCTCCCTGTTCCACATTGTGAGGATTTGTACCACATTCAGTATTTAACATTGTAAAGCAAAAATGTATAGTAAATGATGCAAAAACTATATTATTCAATTAATAACAGACTTTCTGAACATAAATGCAAACCTTTCAACTGTGTTCTGAGCCTCCTAGGTAAAGATTTGATTAAGCGTTCCACATTTTGCTCATTTGTTCCACATTTGGAGAGGCAATGTTCCACATTTGGGGGACAAAAGGTTGAGAGGTATGCTTGAGACCCATGCTTTACACATAAATAGTCAAGCTCCAACCCCTGATACCATTGTTTATGTTGCAGAACAATATGGCCAGAGCGGAACCCTTTAGTTATCCCGTAAAGGGGAGCAATCACCACCAAGGGCCCCACACTCAACTGTGGGCCTATTCCCAATGTGCACTTTGTGTGCAAAAACATTCTTGTTTACCTACTGTTTAATAGTAGATTGTATCAGACTAATTTTGCATAGTAGCTGGCATCTTCTTTTACCACTAATCCAAGAATCCCCTGCAGCTGACATCTGAGCAGTATAGGCAGCCGTGGGAGATAGCCTGCAGTGAATGTTAGAGCTTTTATAATCTCCAGTCAGATGTTTTCTGAGCAGCCTTTTCTCCAAGGGCTAAGTACAGACTCCTGTGACTGTACATAGCCCAGGAAGACAGCAGGACCAGCAAACAAAAGATTAGAGTTTATATAAACTCTAACCGTGCACTGTAGGCTATTGGATCTCTTACTGCTGCTACTCTGATGTCCGCTGCTGAGGATTCTGAGATTTGTAGTAACAGAACATATCAGCCTATAACTAAGCAAAATAAGTCTGATATAAATACTATCTACCATACTAGTCTACAGTAAACAGTGAGTAAACCAAAATGTTTTTTGCACACAAAGTGCACATTGGGACCCTTGATGATGACTGGTACCCTTTAAGGTTCCAAAGCAGTCTCCTCTAGATATATAAAAGAACCTGCAGAGGTATATTCAGGGGTTACATTTATATATGATGTACTTAATACTTGAACATTGACAACCATACTTATCTCCAGTAGTTAAGAGGCCTTAGACTTACTATGGGTAATGAATGTGATTATCACAGTTGCCCATTATATGTGCTGGTATTATAACAATATTTAAAAGGTATAACTCCTAATGAATGCTTTGATAAAAATGTAATTGCTGAAGTGTAACTTTTTCAAAGGGCCTTTATGATGTAACCGGAGAAGAGCAGACATGGTCCCACTCCATGTCCCCTGTGCACATAGCAGCAGAAAGTCTACGCGCTGTGTATCTGTTATGCATAGGCAACCCTAAGCATGACAGCTGTGCATTAGGAGTCCCATGGACCCCTGTAGTATGCTTGAAAAGGGTGCGCACCCCTTCCGCACACCTATACCCCAGCTGTTCATTCAGCTTTATGTGCAGATGGTCCTGAGGAGTGATCAGCGGTGCATGCCCACATTTAGCGCCACTCACTAAGCCATAGAGTGCTGGGCAAGGGGGGGATACAAGTTATGTGACAAGGACCCTGCAGTAGCCACTGCACCTCCTACCTGAAAAGCACCCACCCGCCATGAGTGGACTGAAACCTTCTCCCCTTCCCCGTCATACTGCTCCAGCCCTTCAGTCAGGCAGAGAGAGCTGGGGACAGCCATCGAGGCAATCAACATTTTGCAGCGTTTCCAGGGATGTGCAGTGCCCCATAATCCTCTGCTCCATGTGGAACAGGGGATCCACTTTCAGACCAGGACGGGCATCTGATTGAATGCCCACCTGTGTCCACAGATCTGTCCTCCCATGAACTAATGCATCAGTGGCATGGCCAAGGACAGGTACCTTGAGGTGGTCAGTGATGGTAAATACCATGCCCCATGCACCTGTCCGCAGGTGTGGATGTGCACAGGCCAGGTACGTGCCTCTCACATGTAACCAGCCTGTGTTAGTACATAGTCCCCATAATAGTAGCAGCAAGGTGGACGCTAGCAACTACAGGCTGGTCAGTTTCATATCAGTGGAGGGGAAATGAATGGAAATGCTGCTAAAGAAAAGGTTAATAGAGTGTCTTGAATCCAGCGGGCTCTAAGACCAAAGGCAGCATGGATTCAGGGGGAAGAGGTTATGCTAGATGAATCTGACTGAGTTCTTCGACTGGGTGACCAGGGAAATAGATCGGGGGAGGGCAGTGGACATGGCCTATCAGGACTTTAGCAAGACTTTCGACACTGTGCCACAAAGGAGACTGATAAAGAAACTGAGCAGCATAGAGGTGGGATCCAAAGGGGGTGAATTAGGTAAGGAACTGGTTAATGGATGGGGACAGAGGGTGGTGGTTAATGGCACTCACTCTAAAAAGGGGAGAGTAATCTGTGGGGGTGCTGCATGGCACAGCACTGGGACCGGTCTTCTTCGTTGTCTTCATGAGTGACATTGCAGAAGAACTGGAAGGGAAGGTATATCTTTTTGCAGATTGCACTAAAATCTGTAAGTGGGTGGACACTCAGGAGGGGTGGAGAGAATGTGTGGACCTTGGGAAACTTGATGGAAGGTCAAAATCATGGCAGCTGGGGTTCAGTGCCAAAAAGTCCAAAATCATACACCTAGGGCATAGGAACCCAGAAACTGAGTATAGGATGGAAGGAGGGGAGTACTGACAGTCACTAGGCAAGGAAGTGACCTTGATGTTATACCTGATGACCTCAAAATGGCAGGGCAGTGTAACAAAGCAGTGGGTAGGACCAGTGGGATGCTCAGATGCATAAGGAGAGGTATCTCCAGTAGGAGGAAGGAGGTGGTGTTACCACTGTATTACTCACTTGTGAGCCCTCATCTAAAGTATTGTATCCAGTTCTGGAGGCTAAACCTTAAAAAAGGACATAGACAGGGTGGAGGTAGTCCAGAGGAGGGTAGCTAAAATGGTGCAGGGGTTGCATCAAAAGCCCTATGAGGTGAGACTGAGAGATCTCAGCACATGCACATTGGAACAGAGGAGAGCAAGAGGGGTAATAATAAAGACCTACAAGTACCTCATGGGAGTGAACTGGGTGCAGGAGGGGCATCTCTTTTAAATGAGAAAGAGCACCTTGATGAGACATGCAATGAAGCATGGGGGGGTGGAGTTTAAAAGGGACGTGTGGAAGCATTGCTTCACTGAAAGAGTGGTGGGCACTTGGAACAGACTGCCAGTGGAAGGAGTAGAGGTAAAAACAGTAGGAGGCTTCAAGCTTATGTGCAGTACACACAGGGGAATATTAGTAAATATACAAAGAGGAAGGAAAGAAGGTCTCACGAGACTAGTTAGGGTCTATGGAGACATACTAGTCAGGGACCATCTTGACAGACCGGGTGGGTCAAGTGGTCCTTTTCTACTGACAAATTCTGTTTCTTTGTTTCTAAGCAGTGTCAAAGCTCTGCTTCCTGGTATATGCCTAGCAATCCTCCCTGTCATGCTGTACATAGGTGGAAAAATCCTGTGCAGTGGGTTGTGGTTATGGACACTGCTCCAGTCAGAGAGGGATAATCAGCAACATCCCTCAGAAACTGGTGCTCAGGTTATAGCTGTTAAACATTTTCTTCAGTGATCTGGAACCTGGGGTCTCTAACAGGCTGCTTAAGATAGCTGATGACACTAAGATGACCAGGGCAATAGATCATATTCAGAAAACCGGAAACTAGTGGTGCTCTAACAGCATCAACAAATAGGAACATCACGTATGTTTTTTATGCTGAAAACATTTATTTAAAGTGGTATATTACCACACAACAATGGAAAGAAAAAAGCCCTTGTGCTTTGAACCACCCCCGTTCTTCAACAGATGGAGCAATAGACCCACCCCACCTTTCAGGATGGGTACAAACTACAGTAGGACCTGAACAAGCTGGGAAATTTGTAGGAATGCTGGTCTCTCAGATTCAGTATAGCCAAATTAAGGTGCAACACTTGGAAAAATAAGATAGGTCCAAGAAACTCTTTGGGGCTCCTCTTGCTTTGGTGGAGGAGGAAAAAGATCTGGAGGTCATAATAGATGAGGGGCTACAGCATGACAAGCAGTGCGCAACCACTATCAAAGGACCCACGTAGAACGCTGGGGTGCATCAAAAGGAAGGTTATCAACAGGGCAGGGGAAGTAATCCTGCTTTTTTACAAAGCCAAGGAATACTGCGTTAAGCTCTGGTATACTCAGTACAGAAAGAACACTGAAGTAGTCGAGAGGGCGTAATGCCAGATCACCAAAATGATCAGGGGTATGGAAGACTGAAGCTATGAGGAGAGGTTGGTGACATTTATGTTCATATTGGAGAAAAGCAGGCTGAGAGGGGCATGATCTTAATCTTCTGCATACTCAAGGGTATCGACAAGATTGAACAGACAGATATTTGGGCTTGTATCTCCTTCAGTTCAGGGGTATCATTAGGAGGCACTTTTACCAGAGGGTGGTGAACCTATGGAACACCTTACCAGTGCTGACAGTGCTGAAAGATGGCACAGGCCTTCAGGGTTAGCCTGCAGAAATTTCTGTGTACCAAGGGTAGTAGAGTGGGTAGGGAATCCTTTAAATGAGTACATTGTACAACAGTATTGTTATTAATCATACCTACTTGCGAAATGGGAGTGGGGATGGGCATGATGGACCTAGTGTCCCTTCACACCTTAGATTACAATGTTGCTGCTCGCTTCATTACTATATCATGACATCCAAGACCCACCAGTGCCACACATGGTATGGAGAGCAGTCTTGATAGATAGAAAATTCAGCTTCATTTGTCCTGCGTAAAAGTGCAAAGGCTGTTTTTTATTGCTGTGGCATCTGCATTAAGAGAGCAGTAGTTTCCTAAAAAAAAGTTATTTTTGTGCTATTGTCAGACAAATTCCCAGCTACATATACTTAAAGAGCAACTGTCACATTCCTGACAGGCAACTCATACCATGAAGTTGCCTGCCCTGGGAGCTATTTCATCCATATTTCAATTTTTTTTTTCTGAAATTAAAAAAAGTTATATGCTCGATAAAGCCCGGCTCATAACTTCCTAGTACGAGCTGAGCAGCCAGCAAGCACTGCAGTCCCATCCCTAAAAACTGTATTTTGATAATGCAAAGTAGGGAACGGGGCTACAGGTGCTCTATGGATACTGTAATTGGATTGGGGAGGAGGTGCAGCCTAAATGTACCTCGATTATCTTTGCTGACAGGTATATATGTATGGGGCTATAATATATGCTATACATTAGCCCAATACATGTATACCTGCCAGCAAAGATATTCTACATACATTTATGTGGCATCCCCTCTCGATCCTACTATGTATCTATAGATTGTCTGCAGCTGCGTTCCCCACTTGCATCATCAAAGTGCAGTTTAGAGGGGCGGGGCTGCAGCACTCACTGGCTGCTCAGCTCATACCAGAAAGTTACAAGCCGGGCTTTATGGAGGATATCATTTGTTTTAATTGCAGAAAAAAAATTAAAGATGGATGAAATAGCTCCCTTGGCTGGCAACTTCACGGTATGGGTTGCCTACCTACCACATACCATGACAGCTGCTCTTTAAGACATGATTTCTAAATTCCAGATCAGTATTTTCTTTCTTTTTTTTTGGGGGATGCCAGTTGTGGAGACAGGTGGGAAGAGGGGCATGCCTGAGATTTCCTCATGAGCTACATGGAGACCCCCCCTCACCCATGTTAAATGTACAGTATCCTGAAATATAATTGAGTGCTGCGGCAAGCTGTGAAACTGCTGTTTTCTTACGCTGTAAACCAGCATTGGGTTCCCCAGAGATATGTGGAAATATTATTCAGCAGGACATGCAGAGATTTATGGAAATCTTCTCAGCATGTTACCGGACAGAAAATGTAGCTTCTAAAATCCTTGGTGCAGAGATTTATTGTAATTGTAGGCCTAAAGCACTGGTGGATGTGAATCAGTCCTGCATGGATTTTTGGAAATATTTGATGGGAGGGGCATGGAACCACAACATTCTTGCCATTCCCTGTAGAAGAGCACAGTGGTACCAGACCACAGGCTCCATGTGATCCTTTGTGTAGATCAGAAACACTCCACTATGCAATTATAGCTCCCATGTAATTTTGTGGATACTCTGGATGATCCAGGTACTAGACTGCCCTCTTTTCTTTCACTCAGGACAGCCTAGCTGAGATGCAGCATTTCATTTGCAGTAGAGTCCTGCGTCTACCTTTTTCCAACAAGCATTTGTCAATGCCGAATGTTGTCTTGTTGGCGTTGGCATTGGTAGTGCAGGAGTTAGAGAGATGCATAAAAGGAATGGCAGTGAAGTATGGAACCGTCACCTCTCCCTACCCTTCTCTCCTCCCTTACTACTCTCCCCACCTCTCTCCACTCCGATATTCCCTCCTACTCCCGTCTCTCTCCCACCCCCACCTACCATTCTGCCCCCTCACCTCCCACCTTCCATTCCACCCCCTCTCACGCTCCTCTCCTCCTGTCTCCCCCTCCCTATCTCTTGTTGCTCCACCCCAGACCACCTAGCACTTATCTTTCTGTTCTTGCACTCATGACAATGTTAAACCCTTGACTGTCTTCCCCTCTTATCCCCATGTCTCCTCCTCTTATCCCCTACCCCTTGCTCCACTTATGTCACCCCTAGGATGGTTTTCATTTGTATCTGTGTCTTGCTATATATATATACCCGTATTGTTAATTGCGCATTATTTGCCACTGACTGTTGGCTACTGTGCTAGTCTATACACACGTACTGTCTTCTGCTACTAAGGTAACCTCCTGACCTGTATTGTATCTTACCACTGTTTGCTTCTATGTTAATCTCCTGACCTTGTTTTGTATCTTACCACTGTTTTGATTGCACCCATTGCTGATGCGGAACCTTTGTAAAAGAACCCTTAGCTCAAAGGTATTTGTAATCCTAGTAATTAATAAATAAATAAATAAAAAGTAAACCCCACCCCACCCTGCAGAGACTGGCAGGCATTGAGGTGTGCCTTCGGGTCATTGGCCATAACGCTTATGCCATTTCACCTCACCCTACCCTGCAGAGTCTGACAAATGTCGCGTTGTGCCTTGGGGTCATCGGGCCGTACGCTCACCCCATTCCATAAAGAAGTATGTTGAGATGGGTGCAGTATAGGAGAATGGGGTGAATTTTGGGGCTGAAGAGTCCATGGCACACCATGATGCCTGTCAGTGACTGCAGGGTGGGGTGGAATGGCATGAGCATTACAGCCAACAATCCAAAGGCACACCCCTGATGCCTGTCAGTCTGTATAGGGTGGGATGTTATGGTTAGAAACCCTAACGCCCCGGGCGTTTGTTGGTATTTGCACTCCAAATTTTTAAAATGTCCTTTTAGTGACCCCGCCTCATGAAAGCATTTGAGACCTCTACTCATGAACAATGCCACTGTGATTTTGTTACTCTGTCCCGAATGTTGATTTCCCACAGTGACTGTGCCATTCTGCGCCAGATGTGCAAAAGCACATTTCAGGCAGGATGTGAAAAATGACAGCTGTACCATTCATAAGGAGATATGAAGAAATGGCAATGTTGAAAATCTGGAGTGAAAATATTAAAAATTCTCGAAGTTACGAGCGTGCATGGAAACTGCACAATACACACTTGCAACACAGTCATTTTGTAGAATTCTTTCACCAAATTTTCAACATAGGCATTGTGGGACCTCTGCTTATGAACAGTGTCACTGATTTTATTAATCTGTCCTGAACATTGATTTCCCACAGCGACCACGCCACTGTGCGCCAGAGGTGTGAAACCGCATTTCGGGCAGGGTGTGAAAAATAGCTGCACTGTTCATAAGGAAGTGTGCAAAAATGGCAATGTTGAAAATCTGGAATGAAAATATAAAAAATTCTCAAAGTTACGAGTGCGCGTGGAAACTGCGCAATGCACACTCATAACATAGTCATTTTGTGGAATTATGTCAGCAAATTTTTAACATAGGCATTTTGGGACCTCCCTCATGAACAGTGTTACTGTGATTTTCTTAATCTGTCCCAAACATTGATTTTCCACAGCAACTGCGCCGTTGTGCGCCAGATGTGGAAAAACACATTTCGTGCAGGATGTGAAAAATGATAGCTGTACTGTTCATAAGGAGGTGTGGAAAAATGGCAATGTTGAAAATCTGGAGTAAAAATATTAAAAATTCTCAAACAAATGAGCGTGCATGGAAACTGCGCAATGCACACTTGTATCACAGTAATTTGTTGAAATTTTTTTACCAGATTTGCAATATAGACTTCTTGGGAGCCCACCTCATGAACAGTGACACTGTCATTTCATTTATTGGTCCTGAAAGGTGAATCTGTGCAGTGACCGTGAAATCACCTTTTGGGACCGAATAACAACATGACAGTGACTGAATTCATGAGGTAGGGTCCTAAGAACCCCATGTTGAAAATTTGGTGCCAAAAGTCGCAAAAATGGCTGAGATATCCATCTAAGTTGACTCCCCCATTGATGCCATTATAGAGCTTACCAGCATTTCTTCAGTTCGTGGTCGGCTTTGAAGAGTGCAGGCGTGTTCCCTCCACCAAAGATCATTGTGCCAGGCTCTGGAGGTAAGTATGGGGTGAAGGGGTGTGGGGAGGTGGAGTGCACAGAGGGTGGGTCCGGGTTGGGGAGGGGCACTGCAGATAACAAGGGACCGTTTTTTGTTTACAGGTTAACAAAAAAAAAACTTCTAGGAATATTTTCTTTTTACAGAGACATTTGGCATGCTGGGGTGGGCTCCCAGCATGCCACCTGGGTGTTTTTGGGGGGGCACTGGAGCTGACAGGTGGCAGGGATTGGGAACACTATCAGCAAAAAAGAAAAAAGAGTCTGTGTTGGGGGGGCATGATGCCGAGGGGGATTGGGCACCCCCCCCAGCAGACAAATTCTTATATGGGGGACATCATGCCTACAGGGATTGTGCTCCCCCGTCAGCAAATGAACTGGGGAGGGGGTTTGCCGACATGGGGATTGGGCACCCCTGATGTCGGCTTTAATGGGGACAGTGAGAGGCAGACGGCGACAGCTGCCATGTTTATTGAAATGTTACACCAGGCAAAGCACGCCCTGTAATGATGGGTCGCTCCCTCATTGCAGCGGCGAAATTGATTCAAGTTGGTGGCATGCTTTTGCACTTCTGTCATAGACAGTGTGCTGTTTAATTCATGCCACAGAGCCCAGCCCAAAAAAGCTTTGGCACCATTGGCCACAACATGACCACACCTCCAAAACCTGCTATTCCAAGTTACCACAATATGTTACTTGCGCATGTGCAAGACAACATAAAAATGCGTGGGTTAGTGTACTGAGAAGTTAAGTGGTTTGGCTTAAACACACAGTGAGTATTTGGCCGCATAGTTCCCAAGTCAGTGCTCTAGCAACTAGACCCCACTGCCTCACACCAAACATCATGGCATCAAAGACAGGAATGAAATGAGCCAGTCCAATAGGGCAGTGGCCATGGAGCTGCTTGCATTCCAGCATTCTGAGTTACAGCTCTGAGCCTGTAACAGTGCAGCAGGTCGGCAGGAAGAGGGTCAAGTCACAGGAGAGACTCCTTCACCAGGTGGGAGTCTCCAGCCTAGCAGTGCTCCCCCTTCCTATTCTCTAAGTGGTGTGATGCTGGCAAGATAGTTAAGTGAAGTAGAGAAGAGGATTTGGAGTGGGTTGGGGTTCAGGCTTCACCCATGGGAGAGGAAATTGGGAACTGTGAGGGATGAAGTAGAAGGAGATGGGCATTACTGGTCTAAGTAAATCACACCACCCTTTTCTCCCATATCCGCTAGGGCTATGGAAGCAACCACCACCACCACCACCACCACCACCACCACAAGATCTGTGCCCAGGTCAGTTGTGTCCTCTGACTGGGTAGGTCCTGGTGTGGGGATGAGGGAGAAGCCTGTGGAGTGCCATAGGAGGGCGGACTGGGTTTCTTCTACTGCTGAATTTTTGGACAATCAAAGGAGTGTTTGACTGACCCATAGAAAAAATAATGAAAAGGCAGCTTTGTTCAGTGGTTACACCACTGAACTAAAAAAACAGGGATCTCAAGTATAAATCCCACCATGGCCACTCATTCACTGTGTAATCTTGAGCAAGTTACTGTCACATCCCCATGCTTCAGCCCCTCAAAAGTGTAAAATTAGGTAAAAGCAGGACCCCCACTGTAAAGAGATTTTGTAGTTCAGCTAGGCTATTCCGGGCAAGTCTTTCAACTTTTCATTACTTAGCTGTGGAAAACTGACCCTTAATGATAAAAAAAAGGCAAATTTTACACAAAATTAGATACTGTACACCCTCTATTATCTGCCACCCTACTTAACTGCTGGCCTGATCTCCTGTACTTTTCTTTCTGTATGGAAATTCCCTCTAGTATCCGCCACCCTCGCTATCCACCATCCATCTTTGCTTTCTGGTGTACAGGCTGCATCTTTCTCATGTTCTTCTCCCTCTGGTATCTGCCATGTCACTGGTACTGATGCATTGCATTATGGTCCCAATTGGCTGTATTAAATGTCTTAATATGAAATATTTTACAGCACACGTCTGAGGACTGTGTTACCTTTGAGAATGGCAGTAAGGTTTTTAACATCATTGATGAAAATATTATTGAAGCTGTTAGGGGTAAAGAAAAAAGATTTCATATTATAAGTAGCAGTTAATTTTAACACTGTTTTAATTGTCCAGGGCATAGTGAAAACTGATTGGATTTAATGCAGCTAACCTTTTACTTATCCATCTTGACTAGTGTAGGTCTTTTATGGCATCAGTGAAGTTTGAAATAAGTCCCTACTTTAGCAAACTCTCGTCCTCATGTTAATCTCCATCGTTGTTCCAGATGGCTATGTATGATCAACAGCTCTTTTACAGCTTTTACAGTCTGTTGGTTAACTAGGATCTGCAGCTTATCCTGTAGGTAGAGAAATGGGCAGACTAGGTGGGCCAAGCGGTCCTTATTTGCTGTCAAAGTCTATGTTTCTATGTTTAGTTATTACCTGAAAGTGTAAAGTGGGGACCTCACAAAAGACTTATTGTGAGTTGTTATCCCCCCCATTGTTAGAGTTTTCAACTAGCCCAGGTTGTGATCAGGGTGGACTGCTGTCAAGTCACTTGCTCCCAGTGTTTTGAGTTTGTGTTTCCAAATGTGTCTTGGTAATTCCCACATTGTTAAGGCCAGTGTCCTCCATTTTCCTACATTTTGGGTGTCTGTGTCCATGTCCAGCATTACACTAATGCATTTTCTTGAATCACGTGAAATGACTGCTGAAAATAACATCCATGTGTGTTTGCACTTGGAGGCTAAACTGAAATTAATCATGACAAATGAAGCCAAATACATGTCCATCACTGATTACTTTAAGGCTGATTTATGACAAATGAAGTAAACTAAATTTTAATCATACTGAGTTTTTAAAGTATTTTTTACCAAACTGTACACAAATAAACTCAACAGTTACTACCTAAATGTAATACTGTGCTAAATTCCCACATTTTACCAATGCAACATAGCACACGTCTATTAATCGCCACCCACTATTATCTGCCAAAAAGTTGGTATACTATAAGCTGGCAGATAACAGAGGGTGCACTATACTGTATGAAAACTCACATCAGAAATGGAAATAGGATTGTTTTTATTATTCTTTCTTCCTCATTCTCACTTGATTTTTACTATGCCACTTGATTGCCTAGGATTGCCCAGCTGAGATGCAACATCTCATTTTGAGTGGGGTACTGTTTCTACCCATTTATGCAGCTGTGTGGACTGTAGTACTGAAAGAGATCTAGTGAATTGCTCAAGGTCACACAGTGAGGGTTTGTCTCTGTCAAGGCTGTTTGCTACCCTGGTCTCCCGCACTGCCCATCTGGTTTGCCACATTTCTCTGGACAGGAAAGCAGGCAAGGGGCTGCCTTCACAACCAACATCAATGCAACTCTTTAGTTAGTCTGTGGGGGTTGTGAATGCTGGCTGCCTGCACCCATCCCTCCCTAGTAGCTAACCACTTCACTTCCATGAGGTAGTCAGCCCCCCTACCAACCCCTTAGAGGTATTCCATCTGCCCAAACATGCATGAATCCTGCTCTCTCGGACATTGCAGTGGACTGCCATCAAACTATGAGACCACCATGAGTGCTGATAGCTCAAAGAAAATAACATAGCATCTAGGACAGCTGTCAAGAGAGTTGATACTGCGCCATAAGAGACAGGTGATTAAAAGAGACTGCTGCAAGCCAGAACAGGTAAGGTACCTTTGGATGGATGATAGCCAGTACATACTGTATATATTGAGATGCAAAATTTGGACCATTCTGCCGAAGGAGTTGAGTTCTGTGAAACATGAGTGGACTTGTTTCAGTGATCTTCTGTCTAATTAAAAAAAATGATTTTACTCCTACTTGCTAAGTGAGAGGCCTTGCCTTCACAGTTGTATATTCTGTTTTGAATTAATGGCGACTTGCTCAGTTTTTAACAAAAATAAATACCGTATTCCTTTTTTCACTGTCCAGTTTTTGTTTTTTTTAATTCGGTTGGAAGCACATGTGCTGTTCAGATGATTACATATTGCAGCACAGGATGAACCCTTCCCCCAACACAATAGATTTATACCAGAAATCTAAACTGAAATGTAACATCTGGACAGCAGGGAGATTAAGTGAAATGCTCCAGAGTCACATAGTGAGTATTTGGGTCTAGTGGGATTTGAACCGTTGATCTCCTTGTTCCCAAGTGCTTAATCACTAGAACACGGTGCCACAATACACAGTTGTCTAGTTTTTTACCATTTTTTTAAGCTGTAAGAACACACTGTGCCTGATTTTTAAAACAACACCAGACTACAGGCTTAACGGTGTGCTAAATTTTAATAGTTTTTTTATTTATTATTTATTATAATCTTGGATACACCTTTGAGAATGAGCTCATTTCATAGGTTCCATGTCAGATGATAAAACAAAAATGGTAAAAGTATGAAACAAGGAAGCAGACACAACAAGGACTTATACAACTATACGAGAGGGAATAACTAGAGGAATTACGATATATTTGGCATTATACAATGTATGCCAATGTACTCAATTGTTTAAAGCCAAGAAATACAAACTCTTTAGAGGAAGGAGAACAGAAGTAAGTCTCACAACTAAAAAAAAAAAATCAAAATCAACTAGTTTAGTGGAGACATCAGCCCAGGGGCCTCGTCAGAGGTGAGTAGCAGGGACACTGGTTTACCAGGATTGAAAAAGGGCAAATTCCATTTTGCACATTGTAAAAAACGGTATTGTCAATGGTGTCTGCCAAGCCAAAATCCAGTTTTACCGGTGTTTGGTTTTGTGTACTTTATTTAACAATTTTTAACTCTGCTAACATGCATTTTAGCAATTTTGACTTCCACTGTTGTACATTCATCCATCCTTGTACAAATGTAAAGTTAATTTAGGTACAAGATGTGATGGCAGCAGCAGGACTACAGCCCCCATCCCTAAAGTGTGATAGAAGCAGCACTACAGACCCCATCTCTCAGGTGTGATGGCAGCACCAACAGCACTACGGCCCCCATTCCTCTGGTGTGATGGCAGCAGCAACAGCACTACTGCCTCCTCCTCCCTCAGGTGTGACAGAAGCAGCAGTACTGCGGCCTCCATCCCTTAGATGTGATGGCAGCAGTACTACATTCCCCATTCCTCAGGTGTGATGGCAGTATTAGCACTATGGTCCCCATCCCTCAGGTGCAATGGCAGCAGTACTACATTCCCCATCCCTCAAGTGTGATGGCAGTATCAGCACTATGGGCCCTGTCCCTCAGGTGTGATGGCAGCAGTACTATGTTCCCCATTCCTCAGGTGTGATGGCAGTATTAGCACTATGGTCCCCATCCCTCAGGTGCAATGGCAGCAGTACTACATTCCCCATCCCTCAAGTGTGATGGCAGTATCAGCACTATGGCCTCCATCCCTCAGATGTGATGGCAGCAGTACTACATTCCCTATCCCTCAGGTGTGATGGCAATATCAGCACTATGGGCCTCATCTCTCAGGTGGGACGGCAGCAGTACTACATTCCCATTCCACCAGTGGTGATGGAAGAAGCACTACGGCCCCCAACCCTCAGCTGTGATGGCAGTAGCCACAATGCAGTTGCTATCCCTCAGGGGTGATGGCAGTAGTGACAGCACTATGGTCCCTTTCCTTCAACACCCATACCACATATGCACAAGCTACAAATTACTTGGTCACTTTGCTTGTTAGAACTCAGATGTGAATTAATCAGAACCACCACCACTAAGGTGGACCACCTTTATTTTTTCCTATCATTTAACTGCCTGAATTGGATTTCTGCCTGCGACACTGCTGACCCGGGTTCATGAACAGACTTGAGTGTTGGAGGGCTGGCCAGGGAGTGAAGGCTCGAATGTCCAGTGACCACTCGCCTTCTCCTGGGACGGAAGGTGGGTTCATGGCTCAGTGTTTGTTGGCCCCTGGTGGAGGCCAGAGGCATGGCAACACATTGGACCTCACTTCAGGAGGGAGCGAGACAGACATCAGCTTGTGCCTTGACATCAAGTGGCCTGTCACGCTCCCAAGGAAATGGGAAAGCACCCGCTGGCCAACCAGAGGATGACTGCTGGTCCCTCCATATGCCCAAAGCCCCAGACACACATGTCCATTCTTACCCCTGCCGTGCCCGGGATACACAGAAGTCCTTTGGGTGATTTTCCTCCCCTGGTAACCTTTCACAGGGGTAGGGGCCCCACCCCATGAAGGGTTACTTCGGTTACACAGCAATAAGGGGTAGTGGATGGAGGTCGAGACTCAGCAGCAGTTGTAGGGGCCTTGGCAGGCCTGAAGGAGTCAATGGCCAAGGAGTAGGAGAAGCAAAAAAAGAAACTGCCTGAATTTGCTTCTTTGAAATAAAGTGTCTTCACCTAAAAAATCCAGAAGCGATTAATGGAGGACCATCACATGGAAAATCATGCATCTCCCAAACATGTGGATACTTTTTTTACTTGGTCTCCATGAAAAGGGTGTCTCTCAGTTTTCATGTCTGAGGTCAGTTGTGAATTGGGCACCATTCTGCCCACCAACATCATACATCCCCTGAGGTTTTAACTTCTGTGTGTCATTGAGTGTGCTTTCTGGCTTGGGTGTGTTTGCAGCAACCCACTCACCACTAATGGCATAATACAGTGGTAGGTAGAGTGTCAACAATAATTGGGCCATATAGCAGATCCACTGGCCAAGCACAAGTACACTTAAACACCATTTAACATTTGATTTTTGTTGAAGCAGTCTATCAGAAAACTTTCTGTTGCCTCAGAGACTGAAACAGCATGTGGGAGAAAAGGTGCAAATGATCCCATTCACCTAAATGGGGTGCTAACTGTGAAGTCTTTTTGTAAGTGGTGGTAAGGCAATTTCTTCCCTGTGAACATACTTTCATTCAGACTAGTTTTCATTCAAACAACTGAGGATTTTGGATGGCCCTGCTGATTATAAACTTCAATAAGCTAGCTGGTAACAGTGATCCCACGCTTAGCAATCTACAACCTAGATGCTCACATGCAAAGAATACAATAAAAACCTGACAAAAGTCTAAAAACAAGTTTATAAAACACATAAAATACATCCGAACATTTATATTTACCTATAATTCACTGCAGCCCAAGTAAAACGCAAGTAAATTACAGGGTACCCTGACTACTGTATGATGTAATAAACCTATATTAGCTTTTTTCAAATTCTTTGTAAACCAGGTAAGACTCACTAACCAGAACTGCCTATTTTCACGGGTGACCTAGGAGCACTGGGGAGGTTAAGTGACTTGCCCAGAGCTGCACAGTATGCAAGGAGTGATTGTGAGAATCAAATCCAAGTCTGCTGGATGTACTCAGTTCAATCACTGTTTGTTATTCTAGCCACTAGGCTATATTACCAGCCAGAATTACACCTAACTATAATGTTTTAATATATGATTTCAATAGTAGTGCACAGTACCTACTGTGCAAATTATAAACATTAAACAGTTTACATTTTACTAAAACTGAAGTATTCACCACTCTGTTTATTTTTTCTTACACCAAAGTGGGTGAATAGTTGACAGAGCACTATAAATAGCTTTTGATCAGGCTTCATTATTCTATATCCAGAAACAGATAAAATATGTTTATTCTGGATTTATTTAATATTGATTTTCTGTGGCTCACTAAATAGAATCTGTTTAGCACTGTATGAGGCATATGTTTTTAAATTGTGGAAGAGAGACAACACATCATATTCATTTAGGATTCATTTTAGGAACATAATTTGTTCTTCATATTTAAAATATATTCAAGTTTCAGTGTATTCATTTAGTTGTTTATGCTGACTAATATATGCTGCAGAAAACAGTAAAGCATTTATTGTGAAGCACTCAGGGTCTATAGTAGAACTCATGCAATTTCCTAGCAAGTTTTGCAAAAAATCTCTGCAATTTCAGGTTACTTTTCCCGCAATTTCCCAGTGGCCCTGCCCATGTGTGCTGATACTTATATATTTTTTTATAATTCAGTGTAATATAAATAAAAAAAGATGCTTAGGCACATACTAAATGAAAACTGCAGTTTCAGGAAGGAAAGTAGTCCTCATCTGACGGAGAGGTTGGTGGGAAGCAGGGGTGGCTAAACTGAAGCATAGCTGGTTACAGTAAAGCAGTGCGGGTGGTTTCCTTACTGATTCTACACACAGCAAAGCAGAAAGAATGCAAAGCAGAGCAACATTCATTTTAAGATGCTGAAATCTGGGCCAGCCTGTCTGTGATGTTGTAATACTACTGTTTGCAATGCCAGTGACCCCGAGGTCAGAAGCAAACTTGGGTGGCTGGAGGTCTGGCCAGGGCAATAGGATCGAGAACCCCCTGGGGGCAGTTCTCCTTCTCCAAGGAGGGTGGGCTGCAGGTCCTGCTGCTTTACTGCCACTTAGGTGACCACAGGTGGTGGTGAAAAGAGGAGGATGCTGGCCAGAATCTGGAGCAGTTGCATGTCTCTACATGCCCTACCTCCTTGGATCCCCTCGAGTGCCAGTGCCCTCAGGGACAGAGATCAGAAAACCAGAAATAATCACCCCACATTGGCCACTGGTAGAAGGGACCCAGCTGCCCCAGACTTCATAATCAGGCTCCATAAGGGACCGACTGGGCTATCCGACACAAACTAAGGCAGAGTGGAGGGGATGACCTGGGGTACCCTCCCTTCCCGCCTGGGAGGTACAACCCAAGCAGGATGGGGCAGGCCCACAGGAGCTGCCGAGAAGCACCTGGGGTGAAGCTAGGGGATATACAGCCTAGGGATCTCTGAAAAGTGAAGACTGATGCTGTATGAAGGGGGCAAAGAAAGTGAAAATAAAAAAAAGATGCTGAAATCTTAGGGATTTTGTGCAGTGACATGCAATTTCCATGAGGCACCGGTACAAGAATTCAAAATTCGCATACCAAGCAGGATTCTGTGATTTTTACCCGGTGTTAACAGTACAAATGGAAAACCAGGGATCTTGGTGAGTAGGATTAGAGTCAAGCATTTAAGGGGAATCATGGAAGCTCAGGGTAAATAAACAAGGGGAGACAAGCGGGGGTGAGGGGGTAGTGAGGAGACATAGAGGTGGTGATCAATAGGAAGTGAGAAAGTGGGATGCGAAAGGAAGGAGGGGTACGGTGAATAGGGGAAAGACTTGGAAGGTGAAGGGAGACGGTGGGGTGATCAAGAGGAAGTGTGGGAGGTTAAGGATTAGCTAGGGGTAAGGTAAGGCCAGGTTTAAGTGCAGGTCACATGAAAGGGGTTATAGGAAGCAGTCGCAGCAAGCATCTGCAACTAAATGTAGTCAGAGTATATTGTCGCAGACAGGCGGCTGTTAGCACAGCTGATGCTATTTTAAATGACAGATTTTACATGTCACTAAGCAGTTAGTTTGTTCATGCTAATGACACCAATGTGCCCGTGCAAATAATGGGATCCTCATTGTATACAGTATGCACTGGTACCTTTAAAGGTTCCAGGAAGCACTAACAGGCTGCAAGTTCAGTGCTAGTTAATGTTTAGAAACATAGAATTTGTCAGCAGAAAAGGACTGTTTTACCCATCCAGTCTGCCCAGATGATCGCTGCCTAGTCTGTCTCCACAGACCCTAACAGGTCTCTAGTGACTCTGCCTCCCCTCAGCCTATTTATTATTATCCCCCTATGTGTAACCCACGCACACTAGAAGCCCTCTACTTTTACCACTACCACCACTCCTGCTGGCAGTCTGTTCTAGGTGTCCACCACTCCTTCAGTGAAGTAATACTTCTTCACATCTTTCTTAAACCCCCCCCCCAACACACACACACACTTCATTGCATGCCATCTGGTCCTAGTGCTCTTTTTCATTTGCAAGAGGTGGCACTATGTCAAGACTGGGCAGTCAAAAACAGCACGGTCAGTACAAAACCATGCGGTCCAAACCCACACTGGATTAGATATACTAACTCTGAAATCATGCAGCGATGTTATGACCATGTGGTTTTTGACCGTGCATATTTGCTGTCACAGTTTTGGCTGGACACTGAAAGGGACTCCCCTGCTCCACCCTGTTCACCACTCTGAGATACTTGTAGGTCTCTATCCTATCCCCTCTTGATCTCCTGTCTTCGAGGCTGTACATGCTGAGATCCCTCAGTCTCTCTTCATAGGGCTTTTGATGCAACTACTGCACCATTTTAGTTGCCCTCCTCTGGACTGCCTCCACCCTGTCTATGGGTTAATGTCATCCAGGGATTGTGTATACCTCTGATATCTGTGGGACCTAGCTGAGAAAGCTATCCAAGTAGAAAGGTCTGTGTGTAGTATCCCTGTCTGTTCTGTTTGCCACTATCCTATATCTGTATTCTTGAAGAGATGTGATGCGTGAACTTAGCTGGACTGTATTGTGATACAAACACAGATGTTAAACACTCATCCCTTTAGTTTTGGAGGCCTGTTTACTCTTGACCAATTTTGTCTAGACTTTTTTTTTGGAGCCAGAGAAATCCAGTACACATCTGCCTCAGTTTCATCCACAGTCTTGCAGCGACACTAATCAGGAGCATGGTGAAAATGTAACCCAGGGGGCACTATCCACCATGGGCTACTACCCCTGCCTTGCAGGCATGTACAAGGTTAAGGGGCCTGGGTTCTATTCCTGATATTAAAAGGGGTTCATTCCCAAAATAGAATAATATAAAGCACAATGCCTCCACCCAGAGTAAAATTCATAAGTGGGTCTGATATTCACAGTAGAACCCTCTGGGATGCTGTACCTACACACTACCCCATACAGTCACCCCACACATGGACTTCTATAAACCAAAACCAGATTTTTCATACTTTGAATTGATGACTTGCGCTAATAATATGCTCACGAGTCAAACTTTTTAAAACGGTTAAACCACCATTTATTTACAGGGAAGGGTTAGGGAAGGGTAATTGGATGCAGAGGTTAAACAACACTCATATTTGGCAATCAGCATTTAGTAATTGGCATTTTAGAACAATCATTTCCCCTTTTAAATTCAAAAACATATTTCAATGCTTGCAACCACCAACCCTCTGATGGATATAGATTTAGCCCTCTGAATAATTAACTGCTTCAGATATGTATGGTATACAGACCCCTACTGGTAACAGTCCCCAGTTAAGTTAAAGCCCACACAACTCTGTCCCAGGGTACCCAGTACTAATTAGTTGAAGGCCTGTAATGCAGCTGGTTGGCCGGCATTGCTGCGTTTACTTAAATCAAAAGTTAACTTTTCTGTGCATCTATTAGCTACTTTAGGATTTTAATACTCCATTGGGCATAACTTGAAAGTAACTGTTTAGTTTCCCAGGTGCAGGATAATGCCTGCATTTACTCACAGTTCTGCAGAAAGTCTCTGGTGGCAGATGGAGTGTAGAACTGTGGTAGCTGGATCCACAGAACTCTAGATCTTGAGAAGCTTGAGACAAGCAGCAGGCATCTTGCAGCTTGGACCTTTCCTTTGCAGCCAGCTCTTGCAGCTTTAGAAGGCTGCCACCTTTCACAGCTCTTCTAGCAGTTGAAACTCTGGATAAGCTGAAGTCACAATCTGGAACACAGACCAGCACTGAGACCTGGGCCAGCATGCCTCAGACCCCCATGTCCCAGCTTGACCCCTCAGGGGGAAGCACAATGGAAGTGCCTAGCCAGTGACACTACCAGGCTGATTCCCAAAGCTGACCATGACTGAAGACCTCTTTTTTCCTTCCTCCTTCTGGAAGCTTAGACACGTCCATGTACATTTTGCATCTTTAGCCACACTGCCAACCTAGCAGCAGTGGCTCTTTCTCATCAGGGCACAGACTCTAGATGCTCACTGGAGACACAGTTACAGTGAGACTGGGGTACACACAAATGGGTTCCTCCGATGACCCTGAACTTGTCACTGAATGAACACGCCTTTTACTCAAACAGTCCATTGATACAGACGATCACTTTTCTCACCATGCAGGTGCTCATGAATGGAAGAGGCACTCTCTTCTCCTTTTGAAGATAAACCTGGCAATACTGGCGAGCCCCCGTGTGTCAGATAGACTCCCACACCATTTTCCATAAACCCAGAACTATCCGTTTTCCGCAACTCCATTTTTCATAAACCAGAACCATCCATGAGCATTCCTGTAACCAAATGTCCACCCCCTTTTTGTGATGTTGAGTCAAACATAGGGCAACAGATATGCTTTAGTATCTCCTGGATCCAGTGGCCACATGACCCCCAAGAAGATCTCCATCTTCCTTGGAATTCACAGATGACTTTTTCACTCAGGAACCTTTAGGCAAAGCTTCCTCCAAATGTGGAAAGGCAGCACCACAGGCCCTGGAGGACAGGTAGCTGGCAACCCCCAGGTAGGCCCTTCTCAAGCCTTGCAGCCAAATCTTTCTGCAAAGGGGCTGGAGCCCCCTTCCCTCAGGAGGGGCTACCGCTGAAGTGAACTAGAACCAGAAGTTCCTTTGGCTTTGGGAGCACTCTTACAGCTCCTGATTAGCCGGAGTGATTGTCCCCTTGAAAATTTAATATGCATCAGACCCCCTCAAAGCCTGATTGGTGCTGTAAAAGGACGCCAAGAATTTCCCCAGCTTTTTCACCATAAATCCATTTTACAGTCCCGTAAGTCCTTGGAAAGAATACTGGCTTCCAATTGGCTGTGCCTCAGTCAAAGGCTGCTTAGAAACATAGAAACATAGACTTTGACGGCAGATAAGGACTGCTTGGCCCACCCAGTCTGCCCATTTCCTTATTTACTGGGTAAGCTGCAAATCCTAGTTAACCAACAGTCTACTTCCTCCTACCATCCACTAGAACTGCTTTATGTCTGTCCCATACATTCTTGAATTCCTCCACTGTTTTTGACCCCACAACCTCCTCAGGAAGGCTGTTCCATGCATCCACTGCCCTCTCTGTGAAAAATACTTCCTCACATTGCCCCAGAACTGTTCCCCCCTCTATCTTCAAATTGTGCCCCTTGTTCTTGCACATTTCCTATTCTGAAAGATGCTACCCTCTTGAACTTTGCTGATTCCCTTCAGGTACTTAAATGTTTCTATCATGTCCCCCCATCCCTCCTTTCCTCGAGGGTATACATATTAAGCTCCTTTTGTCTTTCTTTGTATGGCTTCTAGTGCAGACCTCGCACCATTTTAGTTACCTTCCTCAGGACTGCCTCCATCCTGTCCATATCCTTGCAGAGATAGGGTCTCCAAAACTGAACACAGTATTCCAGATGGGGTCTCACTGACTGTCTGTACAGAGGGATAACAACTTCCTGTTTTCTACTGGGGATGCCTCTCCCTATGCATCCCAGTATCCCCCCATACCTCCTTACTGCCTTCTCACATTGCTTGCCTACCTTTAAGTCATCTAATATGACTACCCCAGGTCCCTTTCCATTTTTATTGTTGTTAGTACCTCCCCCCACATTGTGTACTCTTCCCCTTGGTTTATGTTTCCCAGGTGCATTACTTTCCACTTCTTTGCATTGAATCTAAGCTGCTATATGTTTGACCATTCCTCCAACCTTGCCAAGCCCCTTCTCATCCTTTCCACCACCCCCCCTTGTGTAACAACCCTGTTACAGATCTTTGTGTCATATTCAAAGCGGCATACTTTCCTTCCCAGTCCCCCTGCAATGTCACTTATAAAGACATTAAAGAGGCCTTTTCCCAGTACTGAACCCTTCGGTACCCTACTAGTAACCCTCCTTTCTTTGGAGTGGATTCCATTTACTATTACCCTCTGCATCCTGTTGTCCAGCCAATGTTTTACCCAGGCTACAACCCTGGGACCCACTCCCAGGCTGGCTAACTTGTTTATTAATCTTTTGTGTGGGACTGTGTCAAATGCCTTGCTAAAGTCTGGGTAGGCCATGTCCATAAGCCCTCCCTGATCTACTACTTGGTCACCCAGTCAAAGAAATCGATTAGATTTGTCTGACATGACCTTCCCACTGTGAATCCATGCTGCCTTGGGTCCTGTGCTCCACTGGCCTCTAGGTACTCAACAGTTCTTTCCTTCACAAGTGATTCCATCATTTTCCCTACCACTGAGGTCAAACTGACAGGTCTGTAGTTTCCTGCCTCTGTGTTGCTCCCACTTTTGTAAAGGGGAATCACTTCTGCCATCCTCCAGTCCTCAGGTACCACACCATCCTCCCATGATCTGTTAAAAAGGGTACTCAGTGGTGTCACTAGTTCTTCTATTAGTTCTTTTAGAATTCTGGGGTGAATTCTGTCAGGCCCCATTGCTTTGTCCACCTTCAGTTTTAAGAGTTCTTTCAGGACCCTTTCTTCTGTGAATGGACTGATATCACCCCCCATACAGAGAGCTTCTATTCTTTGGTTTAGGTACCCCTCCTCCTTCTCTTCTTTTGTGAATACTGAGCAGAAGTATTCATTCAGTATCCCTGCTTTTTCACTGTCACACTCTACCCACCCACCTTCCCTTTATTAAGCCTCACTATCCCTCCCTTGGTCTTTCTTCATTCCCTAATGTACCTATAAAAGGTTTTATCCTGCTTCTTAACTGAGTTGGCTATCTTTTCCTCAGTTTGGACCTTTGCTATTCTGACTGCCTTCTTCACTTCCTTCTGCTTTAACTGGAACATTCTCTGTCCTACTCATTCTGTGTTTCCTTATACTTCCTGAATGCTACCTTTTTCTCCCTAACCTTCCCCACCACCTTTTTGAGAACTATAGTGGTTTTGTCCTTTATTTTATTTTGTTGATTTACTTCACACAAAGGTTTGTTGCCTCTGTGATGGCTGTTTTGATTTTTCCCCATTGTTCCTCTACCCCTCCTTCATGCCCATTTGCTAGTACTATTCTGAGGCACTCTTCCATTTTCCCAAAGTCAGCCCTCCTGAAGTCCAATACTCATACTTTTGTATGGCTTTACTCTGTGGCTGTGTTCATCTTGAACCACACTGTTTGGTGGTTGCTTGTTCCCAGATTGCTACCCACTTCTAAATCCGAGATCCTCTCCCCATCCCCGTTTGAGAGCACCAGGTCCAAGATTTCTCCCTCCTGAATGGGTTCCAACACTAGCTGTCTGAGGCATGCCCCTTGTAGGGCATTGAGAATGACCTTGCTCTTGGATGTGGCTGCAGCAATGGTGCTCCAGTTAACATCTGGCATATTCAAGTCCCCCATCAACAGTATCTTCCCTTTTTTGCCATTCTAAGGATGCCTTCTATCATTTCCTTGTCCATTGCCTCCCCCTGAGATAGGGGTCTGTATACAACCCCGTGTGGATTGTGGTGCCATTTCCTATCTCCAGGGTGACCCACAGTGCCTCTTCTCCTTCCTATTTACCCTCTAGTTTCATTGTTTTGATCCCTTCCCTTACGTAGAGAGCTACTACTCCCCTCTTTTACCCTCCCTGTCCCTCCTGTAGATTGTGTACCCTGGTATGTTGACATCCCAAGTCATGGTTCTCTGTGTACCATGTTTCTGTGACTGCCATGATATCCAGGCATCCCTCTTCCATCAAGACCACTAGTTCAGGGATCTTGTTACCCAGACTACGGGCATTGGTATTCATCACCCTCCATTTTTTGATGACCTTGCCCCTTTTAGCCCCATCCCTGTCCTTACTGCCTTTGCCTTTTTCTCCATTTACCCTTGTCCTGCTCCCTATTGACTTCTCTACCTTGCTGTTTACCTCGCTAACTACACTATTTTGTGAGAGGAGACTGGGATTTCTCTGCTCCTTTTTAGTGCGTCCCCCCTTGGCTAGTTTAAGTGCTTTCCAATGAAGCATTTAAACCTATCACCTAGGATCCTGGTTCCCCTCCTGGACAGATGCAGACCATTGCGCTAGTAAAGGCCTGTATCCCTGCAGGTGGACCCCCATTCCAAATGAAGCCAAAACCCTGAGCTCCGCACCAGTTTTTCAACTATTCATTGAATCCCATAGTGTGGAGTACCCTAACCTCACACTTGCCATAGACAGGCAGCACCTCTGAGGTTACCATATGTGCTACTTGTCTAAGGCCCCTCCCCAACTCCACAAACTCCTCTTGCAATACTCTGATCCCATTCCCAGCCAGGTCATTTGTCCCTAGGTGGACAATAACATCCAGCTCCCTCCCCTGTGCAGCTGCTCCCACAATCCTGAAGATTCGCTCTTTGTCCTTCCAAGCCATGGCACCAGGCAGGCACCTTACCTCCCTCTCCCCTCCCTCCCCCAGTTCTACTCCCCTAACAATTGAGTCCCCCACCAGAAGTTGTTTCCTACCCCTGTGGGGTCCTGTGCCACCCTCCTGCAGGTCTCCATTATGGAGATTCCCATCATCCTCCTTGGTCTCCACTATATGTGCCTCCACAGAAGAATCATCTCCACCAGAACAGTATATGAATTGTGGAGAGTTACAACTGGAGGTATGCACCTCTTTTCCTCCACCCTCACCTTCCCTGAGCCCACCTTAGTCCAACTGCTCCTCTTTCTTGCCAACCTCTGAGGCAGCGGTGGTGGCTCTGGTGGTCCCTGGGTGGGGGAAGAGGTTTCATGAATCCTAGCCAGGTCAGCCTGGAGATGGGCAACCTCCTCCTTCAGATGAGAGAGGTGCCTGCAAATAGGGCAGCATCATAGCCTCCAGAACATCTCCCAGAAGACTGCCGCCCCACAGCCATTACACTGCACCACTCCCATCACGCCTTATTTTGGGGTCCCTCTCCAGTTGCTTTGTATGCTTACTATCTCCTCCCTCTATTTTATTGTTCCACCTACTTGCCTACTGCCTATGTGCCCTTACTGCTCTCACCCTTCCTGTTCTCGGACAGGAACTTCCTGTATTCTTTGGTAGTCTCCTTCTTCCTTGCTCAGAGTCAGACCTCCAACAGCTGGGGGAAGGAGAGCTACTCTTTTCCTTAAAGGATGACAAAACGTATGTGTCTCAATGATCCTCTACTGCCAAACAGGAAGTTCCTGTTGTCAGTGAAATCCAGTGCCTATAAAAGTGGAACTGGCTAGGGGTGGATGGGAGGGAGGGAAGGAGGGCAATTAGTAAGAAACATTCTAGCTCTTTAGTCAGGTGCTGATAACACAGTCCCAGCTGCAGCCCATTTAAGTCTCAACTTCTGAGCATTGGTGCAGCAAGAATGTATAGTTTTATTAAACAAATGCCCCACTGATATGCAGCAGCCCCCTTGCCCTTTTACACAGTTGTACCATTTAATATGTTTGATTAGCCACCCTGCCTGTCACTGCTGCTGAAATACACTGTCCCCAGGTAGTAGGCAGGCTCCTTATTAATATCCAGTTTGCTTCATTAATATTTATGAGGCTACCCGATTCTTTAGGGTTCATTGTTGCTCTTTAATACAATACTTCTGTGGCTCCTCTAAAACATCCTCTGGGTCTCCAGTCCCTGTACTGCTAAACTTGGGGACCAGGAATATGGGAGAGGCATCCATTCAGCCACAGCAATGGCCAAAAACCAGAAATGTGCAAGAGTGCATGCGTGGGCCACCAGCTCACAGAGACATGCAGCTACAGAGCAGCAGCTCCGCAACTTACTCCTCTGGCCCCAATTCTAACATATAGGGGCTGGATAGAGGACTTGGAGCAATCGGGGACTTGGGCCAGATGGAGGAGCTGGACCAGGGGATCCATGGGAATGGGAGACACTGGGCAGCCCCCAAGGGGCCAATTAAGGTAACCCCCCCATGGAGGGGTTACAAAAATAAATAGAAATCTGAGCAATATGTTAACTTATATGGCCTCTGTCGCAATAGCCATCTGCCTGTTATTAATGGTATCATATTTTGCTATAAATATAAGTTTCTTTGAAATATCTGCTTGTGAAACATGGCAGTCAGCTCAATGCATCCTGGGACATTAGATTTTTGAAAATGTACTGTTCTCTCTGACTGGAAGGAAACAGCTAACTTCAAAAGAAACTAACACATGCCTAACAAAACCTGTGTGGAAATCATAAAAGTCATGTTCTCAGAGAGCTGGTGCTTTGAACTGAAAATATTGCCTTTTTACAAGGGGACAAGAGAGAGAATGCTTCCTAGTTAGTCTATGTCATACATCTCACAATGTTGAGAGGTGGATCTCAGACTGTTTTCCTGAGAGATCAAAGGGGTATTGTAACCAGTCATAAAAACCGTGTTGTAATGGGAAGAAGCGATTGTCTTATTATAATTAAAAATATTGCTGCATTTGCATGTTACAAATTAATTACAGGACTAAAAGTGACCTCATGCTGTGACATCACAAGGAGGGTGAGACTTTATCTCTGATATTGGTGAAGCTTAACTGAAAAGAAAAGACAATCTTTTCTAGACTTCTATGAGTCACCTTGGTTTCTGGACTTCTAAGAGACACTTCTGCCAAGACTGGTAATTCAAGTGTGAACCTTTGTCAACTGAAAACTGAGGTAGCAATTAGTTATTCGGTTACAAGGCGCTTTGTTTTGTAATTGTACATTTCTTGTCTGACTGTAATCATTAGATATATATATATATATATATATATATTCTGTTTTATGTGCAGTATTTATTTGTTATGTTTAGTTTTAGTGAATTTGGTCTTCCTTAAACCTGCCTGAGACATTTTCTCATTTTGAGTGTGAATGGTGGAACAGTATTGGTAATTCTGACATAACTGTTAAGTTGCTTAGTGTGTCACCATGTGCAGCCATGCTAACAAGGATCTGTGTAAAGATCCAGCAAGGAAAGAAAATACCCGAGTCTCAATTGAGTCAGCAGGGGGTTGTGAACCAGGTTGGTTGTATGCCACTGGGTCAAGTATTGCACTGCTTTCCCTGAAGAGAGTGTGATATTTGGACCTGTTACCTGGGCATGCTAGCTAAAAAGGGTTCATAATTGACCCCAGGACTTGAGACTGGTAGTTTTCTCAGACGCAAAACAAACAGGAGGGTGTCCCTGTGTGTCCCCTGTTCACGAATCGCACTTCAAGGTTGGGCATTGTGGGAGCAGAGGGCCTGACCCCTGGAGTGGATTTGTGACAGCCTCCATCTTAGCAAATACAGATAAAGGTAGAAGTTCCCACCTCTTTAATTCATTAATTTGGGTTACAAACCCAGAAAAAGAGGGAAATGAGGTGTTAGGGTTTTTTCGTTCCTAACACCTGCTTCCCTCTCACTACCTTTGTGACCCAAGGCTGAACCAAAAGTACAGGGCCATGCTCCAGGGATCTGCTGCTTCAAACTACAGGTCTGAGCCCTGTACAAAAAAGTTATGATTGATCTGTTTCTCACAGGGCCCAGAAGACCTGTAGCTTGTACTCAGATCACATGGGTCGAGGGTAAGGATGGGGGAAGAGGGTTGGTGTTAGGGTTGAAGAAACATGCATTGATGTAGAACATTATTAAACAATGGGACTGAGCATGCCCCCTTCCTAATCTGGTGCCCATATGCCAATGTAACCCACTCCCTGGTAGTCTAGTCATCCCTCTCCCTAGCCTGGTGCCTGTATGCCAATGTAACACCCTCCCTCATAGTTTAATCATTTCCTCTCCGTAACCTGGCGCCTGAATGCCAGTGTAACAACCTTACTTGTAGTCTAGTCATTTCCCTCCCTGACCTGGTGCCTGTATGCCAATATAATACCCTGCCTGTTGGTCTAGTAGTCCCCCCCCCAACCTAGTACATGAACGGGACGGCAAGACATTTATTTTTAAATAATGCCCAATTCAAAAGGCTTGGATTGCTTTACAAGGTACATACTGTATATAAAACAGTGATAAATACACATTTCAAACTCAAAAATAAATTAATAATTACTGTAAATAAATTCATTTAAAACACAAAGTCTGCGGCATTACTAAGAACATCAATTATATGTGGAAGCAAATAGGTGAGTTTTTAGTTCCTTTTATAACCTCTACACTGAGGGGGGACTCCTCAAACGGTAAGGAAGGGAGTTACACAAAAGTAGAGCTGCCACCGAGAACAAACTTCAAGGAAATCTTTGTACAAACCCTCAGAATGACCAGAAAAAGACCCTTGGTGAGTGGAGTATTCAACCAGTAGTGTACCAGGCTATGAGGTTTTTAAGGTAGTCAGGCCCTAACCTGTGCATGCCAGTGTAACATCCTACCTGGGAGTCGTGTGGTCCACCCCTCTCAGTGCTTTCCTTCATGACACTCTCACCTTGGCCCCAAAATGATGGACAACACTTACCCTCTTTTAATTCTCACAACATAGCCACCATTTGCCACACATGAGTATTGAAAAATATAGTAACTCCAAGTCCTACAAACTGCTATTGTGCGTTCATGCAGACGTATTTTATTTATCAAGTTTAAGTTTGTGTTATCAATAACTTTACAATTATACACTTGATTCCCCCCAAACTTGTGTGATGTCTTAGTCACCTCATCAACCCTCCCACTATGTCTATGCACTATAAGTGTGTACAGGCCTATCCATCCTAAAATGCGTTTTCAAGGGGTATGGAGGCACAACGTCTGCTGTTTGTCATGGGGGGGGGCTCTGCTTTTATCATGAATTTCACCTTGCACAAGTGTTGTGATATTTTCATGAACAGATATTTTGCACAGTAACTGCAGAAGTCTCAAGTGCTTCAGCAACAGGTGGCGAGTGCCTGATTTCTTAGAAACATAAACCCATTTTAGCCTTTTGCCTTATATTATATTGTGTTGCTGTTTATTTTAGTTTGCAGTGCTTCTATTTATTCAGGTAACCTTCCCCCAGGATGTCCCCGAAGACTAGCTTTCCTCAGCTCAGCAGGCCTTCCTGGTAAAACTTTTTTAATCAAATATAATCTCAAGCTTGCTAACATGGCAAGTGGGTCCCACTGCCACCGCTCTTGGACAAAATGAAAAAATAAAACTGGACACAGACTTCTATTGTTGCTGAGTGAGTGGAGGACGGACGGAGCTCAGGGAAGCATTTCTTTATTTGTTATAAAGTGCCTGTGTGGGAGTGAAATGCAGTAAATACTGTGCAAACAATTGTTTTCTTGGTGGCAAAGAGGGACTGGGAGGAGGGAGGACAACCGGAGAGGGAGGATGAGACAGGGACTAGAAGTGAGGAGGATGGGGTCACATAACTAGACTAGACCAATAGGGCTGTCAGAGTCAAGGAAGTTATAAGGGAGCCATTTTAGTAGTCTGTCCTCAGTTGGGAGCCATCGCTGAATGAGTGTAGGATGGATGGAGCTCAGGGAAGCATTTCTTTATTTGTTGTACAGTGCTTGTGTGGTAGTGAAATGTGGTAAATACTGTGCAAACAAGTTATTTTTGGTGGTGAAGAGGGACTTGGAGGAGAGAGGACGCTGAGAGGGGGAGGGAAGGAGGGTGAAGAAACGAGGAATTGAATTTTTTGACTGGGTGACTAGGGAGGTGGATCAGGGGAGGGCAGTGGACATGGCCTATCTGACTTCAGCAAGGCCTTTGACACTGTGCCACATAGAAGACTATTACACAAACTGGGAATATGGGTGTGGGCAGGACAGTAGTGTGGTGGGTAGGTAACTGGCTGGGTGGCAGGACACAGAGGGTGGTGGTAAATGGCTGTCACTCCACAGAGGGAAGAGTGACCAGTGGGGTACCACAGGGATCAGTGCTGGGACCGGTCCTATTCAACATCTTCATCAGTGACATTGCACAGGATCTAGAAGGCAGAATTTCACTGTTCGCTGATGACACAAAGCTCTGTAACAGAGTAGACACACCAGAGGGTGTAGACAGAATGAGAAGGGACCTGCAGAAACTTGAAGAATGGTCAAGGGTTTGGCAGTTGAAATTCAATGCAAAGAAGTGCAAGATAATGCATATGGGGCACAAAACCCTGGCACAATATATCAGTTGGGGGTGAGGATATAGCATGCACCAAGCAGGAAAGGGATCTTGGGGTTGTCATCTCTGATGACCTCAAGGTAGGGAAACAGTGTGACAAGGCATCAGGTAAAGCAAATAGGATGCTGGGATGTATAGGCAGGGCATCACCAGCAGGAAAAGGGAGGTCATAATTCCGCTATACAAGACACTAGTGAGGCCCCACCTGGAGTACAGTGTACAGTTCTGGAGACCATACCTATGTAAGGACATAGACAGGGTAGAGAAGGTTCAGAGGAGGGCAACAAAGATTGTGCATGGGTTGCATCACAAGTCCTATGAAGACAGGTTGAAGGAACTGAACATGTACTCCTGGAGGAGAGGAGGAGAGAGGGATATGATAGAGACATACAAGTATCTTACAGGGAGGAACAGGGCAGGAAAACACTATTTTTAAGCGAAAAAGATGTTTCAGAACTAGAGGGCATGGGATGAAGTTGGAGGGAGGACGATTCAGAGGAAACATGAGAAAGAATTTCTTCACAGAACGGGTGGTGGACAAGTGGAACACCCTGCCAGAGGAAGTGGTGGGAGCTGAAACAATCACGGGATTTAAGAATGCATGGGATAGACATAAAGGAATTCTAGAGGTCAGGGGTAAGGGGAAATAGACTTCTAGGAAAACAAACTGAACTTACAAGCTCAAATGGGCAGACTAGGTGGGCCATAGGCCCTTATCTGCCGACACTGTCTATGTATCTATGTATCTAAGCGAGGAGGATGGGGTCTCATGATTTGGCTAAGCCAATAGGGTGGCTGGAGTTAGGTTATATTTCCCAGAGGGCCAAGAGACCCCTCGTGTGAGCAACCCTAAAGTGTGAGTGCCACGAGCAGGAGTGTGGCGTCTGACTAAGTGGCATCTACAGGCCATTCACAGGGAGGCTCACAGGCTGCAGGCCATGCTGGAGCAGGGCACAAGGAGGTGAGTGGATAAACAGAGAGTGCATGGGTCCACCTAACAGAAAGGCCCATAGTCTCTAGCTTGTGCACAGAGAGGGAGCCAAAACCAAAACAGGGACAACAGTTAATTCCCTATCTAGGGTCGACCTAACTTGCAGGTTAAAAAAACGGGATTCTGGGATTTAATTGGGCATCTCTCTAGAAACATGCCACTTCCATTCCCCTTATGAAAGGTGGTGATCCTTCCTCCACTGGAAATTACCATGGTTTTATCCAAACTCTGTTCCTACCTTGATTCCTTCTCTTTCTTCACACCTTACCAGTCTGGCTTCCGCAAACACCACTCCACCACCTCCTCCCTCCTAAGGCTCTCTGATTTCATACTTACTAGGATGAACCAGGGTTTTATCACCTCTGCTATTTTTATCGATCTTGACATAGCATTCAATACAGTCTCCCAACCCCTTTTGCTTGCTAAACTCACCGCCGCAGGGCTCTCTAATGCTTCCACAGGTTGGTTTCATTCCTACCTAGTGGATAGAATACAATCCATTCATATTAGTGGTGCACATCCCCTCCCCTTCCCACCAATACTGGTGTTCCTCAGGGCTCTCTACTAGGCCCTCTACTTTTCTCTGTCTCCCTAAATGATCTTCTTCTGCCTGTTCCCTCACCTCCATCCACATGCATGCAGATGATTATGTCCTGTTCACATCTGGCCCTTCCCCTTCTGTTGTAGGGTCAAAACTCCAGCATGATTTTGACAGAGTACAGCTCTGGCTTCACTCAAACCAGTTATTTTTAAATGCCAAGAAGACAGTCTCCATTACTTTCCGCATAAAGCAGAGGCTCTCACAGCTAAACTCCCTCCCTTCTTATCATACCCTAGATGGTACATTACTTGCTGTCAATTCCTCCTTCAGATACCTTGGAGTCTGTCTTGACCAGCACCTCACCTTTTCTGGACACATTGATGCCATCCACAAAAAGCTACATCCTGAACTGGGTGCTTTATTCAGCAATCATGGTTGTATTCCTTTACCGGCTCACCAAGCCCTGGTACAGAGAATGATCCTACCTAAGGTTATTTTTGACTATGGTGATGTAGTCTACAGTGCTGTTCCCAAATCTTCTCTAATTAGGCTAGACTCTCTTTTCCACTCTTTCTGCCCTTTCACTCTTGTCTGTCCACCTCTTACTCATCACAGTACCCTTTACCAAGGATATGATGGAAGGCATTCTTAGAATGGCAGAGAAAGGGGAGATACTGTTGATGGGAGACCTGAATATGCCAGATGTCAACTGGAGCACATTTGCTGCAGCCACATCCAAGAGCAGGGCCATTCTTGATGCCCTACAGGTGGCAGGCATTAGACAGCTAGTTTCGGAACCCACTCGTGAGGGAGCAATCTTAGACCTCGTACTCTCAAATGGGGACAGTGAGAGGATCTCAGATCTAGAAGTGGGTTGCCATCTGGGGACAAGTGACAATCAACAGTGTGGTTCACGTTAAACTCAGCTACTGAGTCAAGCCATACAAAAGTGAGGGTACTGGACTTTAGGAGGGCTGATTTTGGCAAGATGGGAGAGTGCCTCAGAAAAGCACTAACAAACAGGCTAGAAGGAGGTGTGGAGCAACAATGGGGAATTATCAAAACTGCCATCACAGAGGCAACAAGCCTTTGTGTGAAGCAAATAAACAAATCAAAATGAAAGAAAAGCCCTATGGTTCTCAAGAGAGTGGCTGTGAAAGTCAGGAAGAAAAGATAGCATTCCGGAAGTATAAGGAAACACAGAAGGAGCAGGACAGAGAGCTGTACCAGTTAAGGCAGAAAGAAGCAGGGAGGAAGTCAGAATAGCAAGGCCCAAACTGAAGAAAAGATAGCCAACTCAGTTAAGAAGGGGATAAAACCTTTTATAGGTACATCATGAGAGAGAAAAGACAAAGGAGGGATAGTGAGGAGGCTGAATAGAATGAACGGTGGGTGGGCGAGGGGACAGTGAAAAGCAGGAATACTGAACGAATATTTCTGCTCAGTATTCACAAAAGAGGAGGAAGTGCCTAATCCAACAACAGAAGCACTTGATAGGGGTCGATCCCAGTCCTTTCACAGAAGAAAGGGTTCTGCAAGAACTCCTAAAACTGAAGGTGGACAAAGCAATGGGTCCTGATGGAATTCACCCCAGAATTCTAAAAGAATTAAGGAAGGAACTAGTGAAACCACTGGCTACTCTTTTTAATAAATCATGGGAGGCTGGTGTGGTACCCGAGGACTGGAGGAAGGCGGATGTGATTCCCCTTCACAAAAGCGGGACCAAGACACAGGCAGGAAACTACAGACCTGTCAGTCTGACCTCTGTGGTAGGGAAAGTGATGGAGTCACTTCTGAAGGAAAGAATAGTTGAGTACCTAGAGGTCAGTGGAGCACAGGATCCAAGGCAGCATGGGTTCACAGCGGGAAGGTCATGTCAGGCAGAATCTAATAGATTTCTTTGACTGGGTGACCAAAGTAGTAGCCAGGGAGGGCTGTGGACATGGCTACCTAGACTTTAGCAAGGCATTTGACACAGTCCCACACAAAGATTATTAGTCAAATTAACCAGCCTGGGAGTGGGTCCCAGGGTGGTAGCCTGGTAAAACATTGGCTGGACAACAGGACACAGAAGGTAATTGTAAATGGAGTCCACTCTGAAGAAAGGGCGGTTACCAGTGGGTACCGTGAGGGTTCAGTATTGGGTCCAGTCCTTTTAATGTCTTCATCAGTGACATTGCAGAGGGACTGGAAGGAAAAGTATGCCTTTTGCAGATGACACAAAGATCTGCAACAGGGTTGATATGCAAGGAGGCGGGAAAGGGTGAGAAGGACTTGGCAAGGTTGGAGGAATGGTCAGACGTATGGCAGCTAGGATTCAATGCAAAAATGAAAATAATGCACCTGGGAAACAAGAACCCAGGGAAGAATACACAATGGGTGGGGAGGTAGTAACAACAACAAAACAGGAAAGGGACCTGGGGGTAATCATATCAGATGAGCTTAAGGTTAGCAAGCAATGTGAGAAGGCAGTAGGGAGGGCCGGGGGTATACTGGGATGTATAGGGAGAGGCATCAGCAGCAGAAAACCGGAAGTTGTTATCTCTCTGTACAGACAGTTGGTGATACCCCATCTGGAATACTGTGTCCAATTCTGGAGACCCCATCTCCGCAAGGACATAGACAGGATAGAGGCAGTCCAGAGGAGGGCAACTAAAATGGTGCAGGGTCTGCAAGAGAAGCCGTATGAGGAGAGACTAAAGGAGCTTAATATGTATACCCTTGAGGAAAGAAGGGAGAGGGGGGACATGATAGAAACTTTCAAGTACCTCAAGGGAATCAACAAAGTCCAAGAGGGTAGCATCTTTCAGAAAAAGAGACTTGCAAGAACAAGGGGACACAATTTAAAGATAGAAGGAGGGTGGTTCAGGGGCAATGTGAGGAAATATTATTTCACAGAGAGGGTAGTGGATGCATGGAACAGCCTTCCTGAGGAAGTTGTGGGGTCTAAAACTGTGGGAGAATTCAAGAATGCATGGGACAGACATAAGGCAATTCTTGTGGGGGGCAGGAAGATATAGGCTGTTGGTTAACTAGGATCTGTGGCCTATCCTGTAGGTAGGGAAATGGGCAGACTAGATGGGCCTAGCGGTCCTTATCTGCCGTCAAAGTCTATGTTTCTATGTTTCTATTACCAATATCTCTCTCTCTCTCTCTCTCTCACTCTCTCTCTCTCTCTCTTCCTTCCCTATCTGACAGGTGCCATATCCACTGTGCCAACTTTCTTGCCAAATGTTGGTTTCACTCCCTCCCTCCCTATCTCTCCTCCTCTGTTTCCCTCAAACAGTCTTCTTCTCATTCACTCAGATACCATGACAATCGCACTCTAACCATCCTGCCCAGAACTACCTCAGTTGGTCAGGTAGCATTCTCACACTGTTTCCCTAAAATTTGGAATGTCCTCCCACCTCCTATCTATCATGCTGCCACTTCTCATATCCTCAACTCCCTCCTCAAGGACCATTCCCCCCCCCTTCCTGTAGATGTGTTTAATGTTCAGTTTTTTACCCTTTTCCTTTTTCGCCACTGCACTCATTTGCAGTTTAGTACCTTTCCTATATTAATTTTGAGACTATTGTTTTTATTAGCCTCATATCACCTTTATTGTTATTGTTGTTGTTGTTGTTTATTGTAAAACATTGTTATCTATTATGCTCATCCTGTGTATGTTAGTATTCTCCCTCAGGACGCATCAGGAAATGAGCATGTCTACTTAGTATGTCTTTCCTGGTGAAACTTTTAAATAAATAAATAAATAAATGTAACAAGAGGGATAAAGAAAGGCCAACCGGGGAGGATGTGGGATCCAAGGAGTTGGAGTAAGCATCAGGACAGCGGTGAGGCACATAGCTGGAGTAGGGGTGGAAGAAGCAGGACATGGGGGGGCAGGGAGGGTGGTCAGCTGTAATGGATGTGGGGCTACCATCTTCTGAGGTACAATGTGGAGAGCCGGAAAATGTCAATTGTGTAGGCAGCTTGGACAACTCAGGGATGAGATATGGCAGCTGAGTTGGGAAATGGGAAGGGGAGGAGGCTGGGAGGAAGCTCAGAGATGGAAGGAGCAGGGGTTGTTGCCTCCAAACAGCACAGTAGGTAGACTCAGGACAGAACCAAGGAGGACGACACAGGGCCCAGGGGCATCCTCACCACAGGGACCATGGGGAAATGGGGTGAAGAACTGGCAGGTAGTAAAGTGCAGCAGCAAGCAGCAAGGGGGGGGGGATTCGGGGCAGGGAGGGTGGAGAAGGAAACCAGCAGGGAAATCGGAAGTTTATCCTGTCAAGGGGGAAGCTTCCTCAAAGAGGTTCACAGTATTGACTGGTTTGGAGGAGCAGGGGGAAGTGGAGGAGGTCAGTGATCAGGAAAACGTAGAGGCCAGTAACAGAGCCAAAGGGAAAAGTGGGGCAGGAGGAGATGACAAGAGGAGGAACAGGGGCAGAGGTGAAAGGGAAGGGGGCTACATGGGTGAGGAGGAAAGGGCTAGTCCAGGAAGGGAGACCAGTGGGAGGGAGGGAGGCAGGGAAGCAAGATCTAAGGGAGGCAAAACTGGGAGTTAAAAGGGGGAGGAGGAGGGGGAAGCTAGACCTAAGGGAGGAAACAGGGCTCTGGGAGGTGTACAGTAGAGTCGGCAAAATGTGAAGGAGGGGAAAGGTGAGAGGGTCGTTATCCTTGGAGACTCAATACTGAGGGGTGTGAGATGGGGAGCAAGGGTGCAGGGAATAGCAGCAGATGGGTAGAGTGTATGCCAGGCATGACGGCAGAGAGGGTGGGACCTTTTATACCAAAGTGTGTGGGGTGGGATCGGGAGAAACCTCACATTGTGGTGTGTCTGGCTACCAATGACCTTACAGAGTGTGAAGTGGAGGTGGTGCAGGAGAGGTTTAAGGTGGTAGGGAAGATCTGTAGGGAGGCAGGAAGATCAATATCATTCTCTGAGGTACTTCCAGTCCCTAGGGTGAGTGCTGTTAGGAAACAGAGGATCAAGGAATTACACACATGGTTGGGGGGGTGGTGGTGGTGTGAGACTGTTGGGGATGGGCTGGTGGGAGAGTGGGGTAGGACATGGGAGAATAGGGACATATATGCACCACACAGTCTGCATTTAAGTAAAGGGGGCACAAAGGTCCTGAAAGACAAATTAGAGGGATATTTAATAGATAAACTTAATTTAAACTGGAGGGAGGGGAGGGCAAAGGGTGTGCTTCACTCATAGTCATTTTGCAAACAAGACAGCAGATCTGATGGTGGAGGAAGGGGTGGACATAGTGGCCATCACAGAAACATGGACAACCTAACACCATGACTGGGACCTCATTATCCCTGGGTACAGACTGAACCAGAAGGAAAGGGAGAAGGGGATGGGTGGTGGTGTAGCTTTATTCATAAGGGAAGAGATAAAATGCACCAGGGAGGAGGAGGAGGAAGGTAGTACAGAAGCCTTTTGGTTACTACTCCAGAACACTAAAGGGAGAAGGGTTCGATTGGGGGAGGTGTACAGACCACCCATACAAGATGTGGAGGTGTACAGACCACCCTCACAGGATGTGAAGATGGTTAGGTTGCTGGGGAACCAGATAAGAAATCAAGGAGGTAGAGGAAACATTATCGTAACAGGTTACTTCAACCTGCCTGGAATAGTCTGGAGTACCTTGGCTGCCTCCTATGCCAGGGAGCAGGTCCTCCTGGAAGTTTTCCAGGACTGTTTCCTGGTGCAGGGGGGCACACAGCCAACCAGGACAGTGCCATACTGGGCCTGGTGCTGTAGACAGAGAACATGTCCAGGAAGTGTCAGTGAAGGCAGCGACCATGGCACAGTGTAGTTTTACCTCAGTATGGGTAAAGATACAGCCAAGACCAAGATGAGGGTGGTGGACTTCAAGAGGGTAGATGTTAGAGGAATGGGAGACATCCTTGTAGGGCACCTTGCAAAAATCAGGCCAGAGATGGATGCGGAGCAGAAATGGTCCATTATTAAGCCAGATCTGAATGAGGTCATGAATGCCTGCATGAAGATCCAGAGTAAAAAGGCCAGGACCAAGAGACCAAATTAGTTCAACAAGGATGTGGCAGTAACAGTGAGGGACAAGCGGGCAGCCTTTCAGATGTACACGCATACTATGAGAGAGGAGAACAGGGATATTTACTCAGGAAAATCCCAAGAGGCAGGGAGAGTGGTCAGGGCAGCTAAAGCTGCAAAAGAGCCACGGCTAGCACAGTGAATCAGGGAAGGTGAAAAGGACTTCTTCAGATATATAAAGGAGAGACTAACCAGTAAGGAGGGGATTTTCAGGATTAAGAAGGAGTCTGGATGGGTGGAAAATAGTGAGGATCAGGTAGAGGCACTGAATGAGTACTTCAGCTCTGTCTTCACTAGGGAAAAGGACGGACCTATGCTGCAGGGGAAGACAGGGGTAGGAAAGGGGGGAAGAAACAGATAGGATGATCAAAGATGACAGGTTCTTAGAGAGTCTCAGGGCCCTTCAGATGGACAAGACACCTGGCCCGGATGGCATGCACTCGAGGGTCCTGAGGGAACTGGAGGAGGTACTGATGGCCCCCACCAGCAGATCTGTTTAACACCTCGAGGGAGACTGGGTGCATTCCTCAGGACTGGAGAATGTCACACGTGGTGCCACTCCACAAGAGTGGTCCCAGAGATGAACCTGATAATTACAGGCCGGTAGGCCTAACTTCCATTGTGGGCAAGTTAATGGGGACCATTCTATAAGGAAGACTAGAGAATATTCTGGAGGTTAATGGTCTTCAGGATGATAGGCAACATGGGTTTGTCATGGGGAGATCATGCCAGATGAACATGATAGAATGTTTTGACTGGGTCACAAGGCTATTGGCAAGGTCAGGCGGTGGATATCCTGTAACTGGACTTCAGTAAGGCCTTCGACTCCATGCCGTATGGAAGGTTGCTCAGCAAACTGAGCAACCTGAGAGTTGGGGACAAGCTGCTTGGGTGGATCAAGAGCAGGCTGTAAGAAAGGAACCAGAGGGTGGCGGTAGGGGGGAGGACTATCCAAGCCTAGACCTGTAACAAGCAGGGTCCCACAGGGCTCAGTACTTGGACAAGTTCTATTCAACATCTCACAGGGCTCAGCACTTTGATCAATGCTATTCATCATCTTTATTGGTGACATAGCGGATGGGATCAGAAGTAAAATCTTCCTATTTGTACAGCTCTGTGGGAGGGTAGACACAGAGGAGGAGAGGCAGGAACTATGGGGAGGATCTGGCTAGGCTAGAGAAATTGTTGGGCATCTGGCACTTGGAGTTCAACTCCAAGAAATGCAATGTCATGCATCTGGGAACTAGGAACCCAGGGGCTAGCTTCTGGCTAGGGGGCATACAGGTGTCCAGCTTGGAGAAGGAAAAGGATCTGGGGGTGTTAGTCAAGGGTGGCAAAGGCATGAAATATTCTGCATAATGCTGGAAAACAGCAGCCAAAGCAAATAAAATGCTGGGATGCATTGCCACAGGAATCACCTCCAGGAGGGAGGAAGTCATTCTGCCTTTATACAGGTCATTGGTGAGACCACACTTGGAGTACTGTGTGCAGCTCTGGCAACCTTTTTTGAAGAAAGACATCAGACTACTAGGGGTGGTGCAGTCAAGGGTGACCAAGATGATCACAGATCGCATGGGGACAAACCATATGATGAGAGGTTGCGGGAGCTCAGTATGTATTCCCTGGTGGAAAGAAAGGAAAGGGAGGAATATGATAGAAACCTTCAAGTACCGAAAGGGTATAAACAAGGTTGGGTTGGAGTGGGGGCCATTTTCAATTTAAAATATGAAGGAACCACAAGTGGGAATAGTCTGAAACTAGTTGGGGGGGTAGATTAAAAAATGAAATGAGGAGGCACTTTTTAATGGAAATGGTGGTATCTAATTGGAATGAACTGCTGGAGGAAGTGGTATCCTTGCAAATGGTGGGAAGTTTTAAAGTGGGGTGGAACAGGATAAAAGTGAGTTACAACAGGAGGAAGGATGGGAAGGGGAAGAGAGGGTGGGGGGGATAACTCCAAGAGGCAAGGGGAGGGGGGGCACCAGTAAATTAGACTGCGCTGCACACTCGTGCAGACTTGATAGACCACTTTAGCCTGTTTCAGCTGGCAATTTTCATTTGTTTGTATGTTCATAAAGAGCAACTGCCATGATTTGCAATCTTGGGCAGGCAACCCATATTAAGACATTTCCTGCCCAAGAGCTAATTTAGCCAACATTAAAATTTGTTGGTGCAGTAATAAAAATAACATTTTCATTTGTATGCCAGGCTCTTAACTTCTGAATATAAGCTGAGTGGCCACCAAAGGCTGCAGCCCTGCCCCTAAAAATGGCACTTTGATGACATGAAGTAGGGGATGGGGCTGCAGACACACTAGTACAATGAAACTGGGTGGTACTCTAAACATGCATACAGTTTCTTTGTTTCCAGTTATTCATGTGTGGGGCTAATAGATGATATATATTTTACAGCCACATACATGTATAACTAGAAGCAAAGAAACTGGATGCATGTTTAGAAGACCCCCCCTCAATTTCATCGTATTGTATATAGTGTGCCTGCAGCCCCACCCCCTACTTCATGTCATCAAAGTGCCATCTTTAGGGGTGGGGCTGTGGCATTCAGTGGCCGCTCAGCTTGTACTTGGAGGTTACGAGCCAGGCATGCAAATGTAAATTTTATTACTGCACTGAAAAATTCTAATGTTGACTAAATTTGCTCCTCGTCAGGCAGCTCCTTAATTAGTATCAGTTGCCTGCCTGGAACATGGCAGTTGCTCTTTAAAAGGCCACCCACCAATATTTCTGAAGCAGTAAGCCAATGGTGGGGGGGTGGGGGTGCTGTAGATAGTGTAATGTGTTGGCTACTGCCATTGTGTTGTGGAACAACTGTGTGCAAATTACAAGTAAACTTCCTAGTCAGAATCCAGGGGGTTGTATTCCAGGCTGATTTTACTCTGGATGCTGTGGTTTCTAGGTAAGAGACTGTCTTCAGCATGTGGATTGTTGTGGCTCCAGAACAGCTCTGGGAGTTTGATGACCCAAGTTGTCCAATGAGTCTGCTCAGGAGGGAAACAGAGTACCAGCCAGTCTTCGGACTATTCTGGGCTTGCCCAGTGTCTTGAGTTGGGTTGACGGGACAGGTGGATGTGATGGAGTCACCCAAGGTACAGCACTCCTGGCTTTCCTTCCCAGCTGTTTGAGGATCCTGGAACAATTTGTATCAGTTGCAGTGAAAAAGGTTTTATATAGCACCTTTCATTCAGTCTGTATCCCAAAGCACTTTGCAGCAGGGTGCTGGGTGGGAGAAGGCACAGAAAGGTGACTGAGGTTATGACTTGCATAGAGTTACATAGTGAGCATGTGTCATTTCTGGGATTCAAACATAAATTTTTCAGTACGTGGCATTTCTGGGATTCAAACATAAATTTCTCAGCTCTGTACTTTTTCTGATCACAAGGCCAACTTATATTCTTTTTGGTTACCAGGTAAGGACCACTAGGCACAAGCCCAGGGCCAAGATGGGTGGTTAAGTGTCTTGCTCTGGGTAGTATGCAAGTGGAGGTTGTGGGAATCAAACTGTGGTCTATTGGATGTACCAAGCTCATTCGCAGCACATTACTCTTACCTATAGGCTATACTGCCAGTCCACTTCTTCTCTAAAACTCTGTATGCAGTTATTAGTCGGAGCAATGTTTTACTGCAGCAATGGAAGTAGGTGCTTTTTTATTGCTACGAGTATTGCTATTTTTGTTCTGCTTTGTAGCACTTTCTAGGAGAACTGCTCTGCAGCTTTTTCCTTTCTGTACAGCATTTGCCTTGTACTCTGCAATCTGCTGCCTTGGACTTCACCTGCAGTAGTGCGCATCGTGCAGCCGGGACCCTGCCGAGTCAAGGAATGGCATTTATTTATTTCTGTACAAATGTGTGTGTGTGTGTGTTTGTGCGTGTGCTGCAGGGGTGTGTTTCCAGGCCTACAGTGTCCAGCATTGCTGGTCTATGACTGTCAATTTTCACAGCGGCAGTAACATATGCATGATTTTCATGGAAATACACTGTTAGGAAAAGTCATTAATTTTTTAGCTTAATTGATTTTCTAAAAGATAATTGCCCAGTTGCGATATCTCCCTGCAGAACATGTGAATGGAATGTCGTTCCTTAAGTACTGTATTTTTTCATACATTATGAGACCCCCCCCAATACATTCATTTAAGTGTGTCAGTATTCAATTTGAGAATTTGGGGAGTTCGAAATCTGCTGAGCATCTCTGTGCTCTATCACCCACAGCTTTTGGTAAATAACTGTTTTAAAAAATCTGGGACACCTCCCTACATTATTCCCACTTGCACCTGTGTTTAGCTCCCTATATCTACTTCTGTTTATGCTGAAATCTGACCATTTGCTTATGTCATTACATCTCATGTGTACTGCAACAGAGTGTTTTCATTTATAAATAATTTTGCTCATTTGTAAATATTGCCTATCTTTATTTTATTATTATTTGTAATTGATGTCACTCTGCTCTTTTTCTTCCTACTGTATCCCCTCTCTGGGACTTAACTAGAAATGAGCCTTGGTTCAGTGTGCCTTTCCTGGTCAACCAGATTTCAAATAAATAAAACATTTTCTAGGGTGTTACACACATTTCAGGAGTTCCATTCTAATTAATTACATTATATGTATGAAAATCATGGACAAGAAAGTCAATTTAAAGTCAGGGTGAAAAATAAGGTGCATCTCTGGACACCCTGTTCCTCTGACTAAGATTCTCAATGAAAATTCAGAGGGACCCATATTAAGGGGATTAACAGACACTTTTCAAAAATGGTGTCAGTTCTGGAGCCTGTCTTCTGTTTCAGTGCTTCAGAGCTCCAGTTTGGGGATGTCAGTATGTATGTGTATGGGGGGGGGGGATGTTAATGGCTGTCAGAGGTTTGTTGACAGTCCCCAAAGGCTGGACAGCAGGGTGTCAGGTCAATGTGAAATAGACCCAGATTTGAACATGGCCATGAAACTTACTGTCAGGCATAGTGGACATGGCAGAGGTAACTAACGTGTTCATTCTCTGGGAGTGGGGTGGGGGATTAGTGTGCATTGCTTAATGCATGAGCGGACCAGGACTTGATGCTAAGAAGCCACTGCCCCCCCCCCCCGTTGCTCCCTCCACCCTGAATAATGGGTATGTGGTGGCAGCAATGCAGCTTGAAAGGAGTTTTGGTGACGGCACACAATACAAAATGAGAATATAAAACAATGACTGGAAATTGAATATTCTGATTGGCAGAGATGCATTCTAAAGTACGATATTAACAGCTGGAAGCCCTCCTTGAAAAGAAAATAATTAGAATTTTAAAACTGTAAAACACTAGTCTGAAAAATAAGCAAGAACATTTAAGTTTAATAATAATACTGAGGTACTCCAAAGGTCGAGTTACCTTCCTTAACCTAACCTTGAAGTACAAGACAACTAGCTTTGCCTTGTGCCACATGTTCCATGGTTAGATTAACTCATGGTAAACCTTCTCCTTGATTATGTCCTAATAAATATCCCCCCAAAAAGAATGAAGAGCTTGTAATTTCTGGTACGGATACCTGAATGGGAATGAAACTGCAAAATAAAAATATGTTAAAAAAAAAAAAAAACACCAGTCTGATTCATGTGTCAGTGTTTCTGCACCAGGAGGTTTCAGCCCCAAATTCTGCTTCAGAACTGGGTTAGGTTGCAAATGCTGAACCCTAGAGAAACCTGGAATTCAATGTTTTCCATCAGCCAACTGGGTTTATTTATTTATTAGCTTTTGGTAACCAGGTAAGTGCACTAGGCAAAAACATCCTGCCTATTTTCAGGCACGACCTGGGAGAGTACAATGTAACAATACAGCAAGATTACAATATCACAATATAGCAGTGATAAACAATCAGATACAGCATGCTGGAGAGCTGTCCAACAAATACATTGACAGAGGACAGCCATGGAAGATAATTCACCACCTGGAAACCAGCAACAGTAGTGAAGTCATTGCAACATACACTTTTACAAAAAAAAAAAAAAGCAATATTGACCAGTCTGAGAGGCCTAGCTGTCGGAGAAACAGGAAGGTAGGCACACTAACAGTAGATACATGATAGTAAGGTAGACAAGTCATTAGGACTAGGAATGGGAGAAGCAGACAGTTAGAGACACTATGACGAATGACAAATCCCAAAAGATGGGCAGGTCACAAGCTGATAGTCAAAGTAGAGAGACAGAGTCTAAGTAGAGAGACAGAGTAGAAGTTAAGTGCAATCACAGTTATCAAGAGCAAAGAGGTGGGAAAAAAGTGCATGCTTAAATGTAAGGTGAGATGAGGAGTTCTTGACATGGACGGGGAGTGAGTTCCAAAACCTAGGAGTAAAGTAGGAGAAGGCTTGCTCTCCCGTTTTCGTGGAGCATGGCTGAACAGATTGCAATGGGGAGGTAGAGGATCTAAGGGAGTGAGACTGAGAGACAGGGTGAGCATGTCCCCCAGTGAGACGGGACAAGGAGGTCTGGTTAAGGAGTCAACAAAACACCCTAGGGTGTAAGAACAAAGGGCGTCATGAGACAGCCATTTTAAAGCAGAATAGAGAAGACAGTGATGGGTTAGGTGGGGAGCCGATAGGGCAAGTCTACCGATATTGTTGTAAGATGTGTCCCATTTGTGAAGAACACCCACGGTGGCATGAGAGAACACTGGCAGGGCATATAGCAGTTGTGGGAGTAAAACACCTCTTACAACTGAGATCCTAGCAGCCAGAGTGAATGAGTGACGCACTCTGCAGGCTGCACCAATTTTGGCTACGTTAACCGAGAAGCGACACACCTCGTTGACATGCGCAGAGTAGTCAAGTACCGGGTCCAGCATAACCCCTAGATACTTGAAGGATAAAGTGTTGAAGACAGCAGTCCCATCGCAGCAGCGCACCAGGAGCTTAGGGGAATCGGTGGGCACCTTTCTAGAGGACCCAAAGAGCATGGTCTGGGTCTTAGATATGTTTAGGACTTGGTAGTTGGATGAGAACCAGGAATGGAGGGTCTGAAATGCGGGGGATAGACATTGACTGATGTCAACAATAGACTTGGAAGCTGAGTAAAGCACCAGGTCATCTGTATACATGATAATTTTGCAATGAGAAGAGGGAGTAGTGATATCATTAATGAAGAGGGAGAAAAGTAGGGGACCAAGGATCAAACCCTGCAGAACGCCACAGGTGATCAGGATGGGAGAGGAGAGTGACTTGCAGAAAGGGACAGCCTGAGACCGATTTTCTAGGTAGCTGCCAAACTAGGAAAGGGTAGAGTCAGAGGCATCGAGTGAGTTCAGCTTGGCCAATAGTAGTGGGTGATGAACCATGTCAAACGCTTTGGAGAGATCGATGAACCCCACCCCAGTAAGTAATCCCTTGTCCATGTTATTTTTAACATTGCTGGTAAACTAAGAGTGGTAGTTGTGCTGTGCCCAACCCTAAAGCCATGTTGTACTGGGGACTGTAGGCTGAAGTTGAGAACGTGCGCAGTGACTTGCCGATGAACAAGTTTCTCAAGCAGCTTGCTGAGTGTAGGCAGGAGGGAAATGGGCCTGTAGTTCGACATGATCCTGGCGTCCCGTTTCTTAAAGATAGGTATAGTTCTGGCAACTTTCCAGACCAAAGGCACAGAGGCAGAGCTAATGGAGAGGTTGAAAAGTCTGGTAATAGGTATAGCAAAACAAGAGGCAACCTGCCTTAGAATCCTAGGATGGATACCATCAGGGCCAGCAGTGCATAGCTCACTGTATGAACTTCGTTGTTGAAAATGTTCCATATAACAAAAACCCTGAAAGTTCAATGTTGCTAAGGCAGGATTTGGTCTTCACAGTCCAGTCAGATAACAAAATTGTAGGGTGAAGGAATCTTGGTGGTGGTGGTGATGGGGGGCATGGCTTTAAATAACAAGCATTTGTCAATGCGAATGTTTGCTTGCTGGCATTGGCATTGGTAGTGTAGGAGTTACAGAGCTGCATAATAGCAGCGGCAGTCTAGCCGGCTTATCGGCTGGCGGTTGGATTTCCGTTTATGACGCCGGTGACCCAGGTTGAGGAGCGGACTCGGGTTGCTGGAAACCGGCCGAGTGGAGTAGGCAGGCGTCCCGACTGCTCACCTACTCCAGGGGTGGAGGGATGTGGCTCGCTGTCTGGTACCTCCTGGTGGAGGCCGGGAGATCAGCAGCAGAGCCTCAACATACAGAGAGGGGGGGGTGTGGTGAACGTCGGCTACGCCTTGACGTTCGTGGCACACCATGCCTCGGGAGAAAAGCGGAAATACTGCCTCCTGGTTCGCCGGATTATGGCTGCCCGCTCCCACTGGCCCGATATGTTCTGCAGCCTCCGAACCCACCTCAGCAGCACTCAAGGACTGATGCCTAGTATGCTGGGTGCCCTCCCCTCCCGGCGTCTTCCCCCTCGGAGGAGGGGGACCCACCCGGCAAAAGGGATATGCTGGGCCACCCTTGGATCAGCTGCGATCTGAGGTGAGGGAGGAGGGACAGGGAGAGGGGGTCACGGGTAGCATGAGCAGCCGGAAGGAGTGGCGAACTAGGAGGCAAGAAGGAGGATAAACACATAACACAAAAAAAAAAATAATAGCAACGGCAGTGAAGTACTGAACTGAAGCCAACCCCATCACCACCCTGCAGATAGTGACAGGCATTGGGGTGTGCCTTTGGGTCATCAGGCATAACGGCCAATCCATTTCACCATACCCTACTGTGCAGACACCGACAAGTGTCACGGTGTGCTTGGGGTCTTTGGCCCTTATGCGCACCCCATTCCATCAGGAAATATTGTGAGATAGGTGCGGTATAGGAGAATGGGGTGAACTTTGGGGCCGAAGAGTCCAAGGTTCACCTTGATGCCTCTCAGTGGCTGCAGGGTGTGGGTGGGGGTGGAATGGTATGAGCATTGCAGGTGACAATCCCAAGTCACAGCCCTGATGCCTGTCATTCTGTACAGGGTGGGGTGTTATGGTCGGAAACCCTAACGCCTCAGGCATTCGTTGGTATTTTCACTCCAAATTTTCAACATGGGTTTTTTGTGACCCCCACCTCATGAACAGTGGCAATATTGGTTTGCTAGCTGAAAGCTGCTTTTGCACAGCGACTACGGCATTTGTCACCACAGGTGCAAAAACACATTCTGAACAGGATGTGAAAAATGACAGCTGTACTGTTCATGGGGAGGTGTAAAAAATGGCAGTGTTGAAAATCTGCAGTGAAAATACTGAAAAAACTGGTGAAGTCATGAGCGTGCATAGAAACTGTGCAACATGCACCCATAATGTAATTAGTTTAGGAACTGTTTACAGCAGATTGTCAACACAGGCATTTTGGGACCTCCGGTCATGAACAGTGTCACTGTGATTTTCTTTATCTGTCCCGAACAATGATTTCCTACAGCGACCATGCATTTCTGTGCTGAAAGTGTGAAAACACATTTCGGCCATGTTGTGAAAAATGACAGCTGTACTGTTCATAAGGAAGTGTGGAAAAATGCCACTGGTGAAAATCTGGACTGAAAATATTACAAATTCATGAACTTAAGAGGGTGCATGGAAACTGCGCGATGCTCACTCGTAACACAGTCATTTTTAGGAATTTTTCCACCAAATTTTCAAAATAGCCATTTTAAGACCTCTGCTTATGAACAGTGTGACTGTGATTTTCTTAATGTGTCCCATACATTGAGTTCGCACACCAACTGCGCCATTGTGCGCTACATGGGTGGAAACATGTTTTGGGCGAGATGTGAAAAATGACAGCTATACTGTTCATAAGGAGGTGTGGTGAAATGGCAGTGTTGAAAATCTGAGTGAAACTATTGAAAATTTTGGTAACTTATGAGCATGCATAGGATCAGCGCAACAAACGCAGAAACAGTCATTTTTGGGAATTTTTCACCAAATTTTAACATAGCCATTTTAACACTTCTGGTCATGAACAATGTGACTGTGATTTTCTTAATGTGTATACATTGAGTTCGCACACCGACTAAGCCATTTAATGCGCTACATGCGGAAACACATTTTGGTGAGAAGTGAGAAATGGCAGCTGTACTGTTTCATAAGGAGGTGGGTAAATGGCAATGTTGAAAATCTGGAGTGAAAATATTGAAAATTCGCAAACTTACGAGTGTGCGTAGGAACAGCACAACGCATGCTCGTAAAATAGTCATTTTTGGTAATTTTTTCACTAAATTTTTAACATAGCCATTTTAACACCACTGCTCATGAATAGTGTCACTGTGATTTTCTTAATGTGTCCCGAACATTGATTTCACATACCGACTGCGCCATTGTGCGCTACATGCACGGAAACACATTTTGGGTGAGATGTGAAAAATGGCAGCTGTACTACTCATAAGGAAGTGTGATCAAATGGCAATATTGAAAATCCAGAGTGAAAATATTGAAAATTCGCGAACCTACGAGCATGCGTAGGAACAGCGCAACGCACACTAATAAAACAGTCATTTTAAATTTTTTCATAAATTTCCAACATAGGCTTTTGAGAGCCCACCTTATGAACACTGGCACTGTCATTTTGTTAATCAGTCCCGAAAGGTGATTTTGCGCAGTGACTGCAAAATCACCCTTTGGGCCCGATTAACGCCATGACAGTGACAGAATTCATGAGGAGGGGTCCCAAAAACCCCATGTTGAAAATTTGGTGCCAAAATTCCAAAAAATGCCTGAGATATGCAGCAAAGTTGAAAAAACCCTATTCATTACATTATACAGCTTACCAGCATTTCCTCAGTTTGCGGTCGGCTTTGAAGAGTGCAGACGTGTTCCTGGTCCACCAAAGATCGTCGCGCAGAGCTCCGGAGGTAAGTATGGGGTGAGGTAGGGGTGTGGGGAGGCAGGGTGCACAGTGGGTGGGCACGGGTGGAAGAGGGGGGTGAAGACAGCAGCGGAAGGCTTTTTCTTTCAGGTTTTTATTTATTTGGACTCACGGACGTTTGCAAGCTGGGGTGGGCTCCAGCGTGGCAGCTGGAAAGCTGTTGGGGAGGCAGTGGAGCCGATGGGGATTGGGCACCAACATCTGGCATAGACCTGTTGCCACGCTGGTGGGCTCAGCGTGGCACCCGATAGTCTGGGGAGAACAGTAGAACCGACGGGGATTGGGCACCTGTCAGCCATACAGTGTGTGTGCGCGGGGAAGGTAGGAGCGCATGAGCATGCAATGTGCATGCGCGCACGTGTTTTTATGGGGAGCGGGAACGCTGCTCACTCAAGCGGTGCTCTCCCTTTCAGCTGTATGCCACTGCATTTTGGATCGTCGCACTATGTTTCTTGCACATGCGTGCAAGCAAACATAACAAGGTATGAATCACTGCTCTTACTGCAGTCTATCATTTTACCGTCATCAGTGATGTTGACACAACAGCAGGGTGTGGGAGGGCAGTCCAGCTACTGTTTTGACTGTTCTCATTAGCCAGTTGATATGGCACACCCATGTTAGTGGAGCTTTCAGACACAGATAAAATATGTCAACATACTCAAATAAACCCTCAGTTTTGATGTAAAAGGAGGGGGGCTTCTCACACAACTCACAGAAACAAAGAACTTGATGCAGATAAGGAATGTCAGGCCCATCCATTGGTTGTCCAGTTCTCACCCATACCCCCATTCTTGTCCCCGGAGACAATAAACATACCAGTTTGGAATTTAAATGGCTACAGCCATATGCTTATTCAATTTCAGTTTAATTCCTAAAACAGAGTAGACGTGTGCTGAAGGGACCCTCTCCAAGGTTCATGTCTGGGAGGGGAACGGTCCACCACCTGCCCCCCTCAGCAAGGCAAAAGGCCACTGGGTTCTTCTTGGGAGCAGACAATCACAGAGAGAGGGCTAGTGCCCTCCATGCTGGGCGAGGCCCTCTGCCTTCCCTGTCTGAGTCTGACTCAGGAGATCATGGACCTCCACTGTTGGAAACCTGCCATCAGGTTCCCAACGCGGTGGACCCCCCTGCTGGCCTGGTGCATCCCAGGGGTGTTTTCCCAGTGACCTTGGCCATTCCATGCTAGGCAATAGCTGGGGTCCCCCTGAGAACGCTCGTGAGAGAGGCCCCCATTCCATGCTGGGCACTGGAGGCCTTCCTTTTCACCTATTCCTGAGCTGGGCTAACCCAGCTCACCCTTAGGCAACCTTGGAGAAACTCTCTGACAACTTACAGAGGTTGTGACAGTATTGGTACCACCACCCAGTTGTCCAAATTAGAGAACTGTTCTGACAGAATTGAATACCAAGGAAAAAACCTCATTAGCAGGAAAACCTGGGAACAATTCCTCTGCAACTCCCTATGGCGGTTCCCCCAGTAGGGGGCAGTGGTCTCACACTATCTTTTGTGGATGGTTGGGTGGGTTTCTGCCTCGGATTGTGCAGGGAAAAGACGCCGCAGCTTGCCTAGTGGCTCTTTAAGCCATCCCTGCAACACTCCGCCTCTGTCTGTGGCCACCCAGTCCCAAACTCTGTGGCCACCCGGACCCCCTCAATCGCCCCGCACCCTGCCCATGGGGTCTTTGACCACAGACCACTTGGATTCCAGATGACAGAATGGCTGGGATGGGCCCACTCGGCCTGGGTGGTCCTGATCCACCTAGCGCCGTCTCACGGGGCTTTCCATTGCGGGGGGAACACGGACACCAATCCCTTTCTCCCACTGAGGCCTCGGGGAAAGCCCATTGGTTGTCCAGTTCTCACCTGTACCCCCACCCCATTCTTGTCCTCCGAGACAATAAACATACCAGTTTGGCATTTAAATGGCCACAGCCATATGTTTATTCAATTTCAGTTTAATTCCTAATACAGACTAGACATGCACTGAAGGGAGCCTCTCCAAGGTTCATGTCCCCCCCCTTCCCCTCATGAAGGGAGGGGAATGGTCCGCCGCCTGGCCCCCCTCAGCAAGGCAATGGGCCACTGGGTTCTTCTTGGAGTCAGACCATCAGAGTCAGAGAGAGGCCTAGTGCCCTCTGCCTTCCCTCTCTGAGTCTGACCCAGATCACAGACCTCCACAGTGGGAAACTCGCCATCAGGGGCATGATGCGGTGGACTCCCCTACAAGCCTGGCACATCCCAGGGGCATTTTTCTGGTGACCTCCATCATTCCATGCTGGGCGATAGCCAGGGTCCCCAGAGAATGCCTGTGAGAGAGGCTCCCATTCCATGCTGGGTGCTGAAGGCCCCCCCCTTCCCCTATTCCCGAGCCGGGCTAACCTGGCTCACCCTTAGGCAACCTTGGAGAAACTCCCTATCTGCCTCCAACCTGATCTGTTGCCTGATCAAGTCCCCCACAGCACGTCATGTCCCCTCCCTTTATCTTCCAGGCCCCATACTCCCTTCCCCAGGTCTTTTCCCAATTACCTGAGCCCTTTCTCCCTCCTCTCTCCCAATAATGGGGTTATGGCCATTTGAATGTCCATGCAAACTAAGTCAATTCCCACATCTGATAAATGTATTCCATCTGGTCAGTATAGTTCCTCTGACTTCAATATAACGTGGTCATGCTTTACCACCCTGTCAGGCAGTTGGCTCATGAAGGTCCCCATTTCACCATTCATCTTCATCTGTGTTCTGTCCAGTCCTTTGCATTTGGTCTTTTCCAGGCGTTGCTTTCTCTGTATGATATGGGACCACAGTATTCTGGTCCCCAGCATGCTGTGCAGGATGGTGGCTGTGTCCTCCTTCATGGCGTGCAGTAATGCTATGGACTTCACTGCCCCCAAGTCATTTCCTCCCAGGTGGATAACCAGGATATCTGGGTGTGTTTCCCTCTGCCACTCTTCCCTCAACTTGGGAACAAGCTGCTCCCAGTGCATGCCCCTGTGCCCCATCTATTGCACCTTGACAGGTACATGGCTGAAACTCAGGACTGTTCCCCCCATTTCACCAGCCCGGGACCGCTCATGAGCCGCTGCCCAGTGGAAGAAAGAGTGCCCACAAATCCACACCCATTTCCCAGTTCCCCTTCAATCTGTTTAATAGAACAAAAATATGTTAGAGCATGTGGGGGCATATATACCTTCTGACTACCTGTGACTTCCATCTTCCTAAACCCCTAATCTCTACCTGTGACATTCCCTTGCTCACCACCCAAGTCGCTACCCCTATCCAGAATGAATGCATCCCATAATCCCCTGGCTCCTTACCCACTGCCAGTAATGCTTTCTTAAACATCCTTGTAAAGTGACACTGCATCAGGTTTCCCATCCCTGTGCCTGAAGTAAGCCCACCCCTCACTTCATGTCCCACCTTCATACCTAGTCAACACCCTTCTGATTTTCCAACTCCACCCCCCTGTCTCAAAGTGTTACCCATGTGCACTGTGCCCGTTGGTCAGTTATAGACCTCCAAATCTGCACCAGAGCACCTGCCGCCAACAACACCATGTCTCCTGTATGTAAGCCCCTCATAGCGAGGTCCAGTCTAGAGGCTGCCATGACCTCAGAGACCCACAAGGCCCTGCAGTATGCCAATAAGAAAGCCACACTGAACAACCGTGCTTCCTGCCGGCCTGTGCAAAGTGAAGGTAAAACCCCCACCATCCATTCCAACGTCCGAGGCCTCAATGGTCTTCTTTTATCCACAACTCTAGGCTGTGACCTCCCCCATCCCTCCAATAACTTCTTGACCCTGAAAGCCTGAATATAGTCTGCCAACCCCAGTGCCCTACTAATCCAACCAGTGCCCGATAGGTGGTGGCTTGTGCCCCTGCTGAGCTGCCTTCCGCCTTAAGTGCCACCACAAACCAGCGCAGCTGTCTCTCTGTGATGGGCCAAGACTTTTCCCATCTGCCGGCTTCCTGAATCCTCAGGAAATCCTCTACTCCTCTCTTGTATGTTTTTCAGGTGCTGGGCACCAGTTACTGGCACATCAGTGGCCAGTCTTTGAGACCTCCAGGTTCCACAAGAACTGGGGAATCTCCGCCGGGCTGTCGTCTGCTCCAGTTGTCAGGGTCCTGAAATGCTCACACTGCAAATGAGATAAATCATCTGCTATACTGTTGCATTCCCGTGGAACATGCCAGGCCCTAAACTGTATGTTATTCAGCAAACACCATGACACAAACACCCGAAACAGGTCCCCAACTGACTCTACCGCTCCCCGTTGTCGGCTGATTATGTAGACTACCCCTGAGTTATCTGACCTAAAGGGCACCTTCCTATCCCTCAGTCCCCTTCTTCACACTACCAGGGTTACCATTTTTGGAATGAATTTGAGAAACATAATGTTCTTGGTTAAGCCTTGAGCATCCCATGATACCAGCCACCTCCCTGCTAGCCTTGCCCTTTGTAAATATGCCCCAAACCCCTGGCCACCCAAGGCATCCGTGAAGAGTTCCAGGTCTGCACTCAACACCTCCTCCTTAGGCCATGCTGTAACCCCATTGAATTCCTCTAAAACGGTGGACCATACCACCAAGTCCTCCTTCACCAACCAAGGGATCCTGATTCTATGGTGAGGCTGGCAGATCCCAGCTGTTGCCTTCGCCAACCGCCGCACAAACGCATGCCCCATTGGAATGGTCCTGCATGCAAAATTTAGATGGCCTAACAGTTGTTTCACCTGCTAGTGTCATCTTTTTCACCTGCCTAGCTTGACCCATCATCGAGCGCAAAGTGTCAGCCTTGTCCTATGGCTGCCTACAGACCATGTCCCCTGAGTCGATTTCTATTCCCAGAAAGGACAATACCATCATTGGGCCTACCGTCATGTCCTTGGCAAGGGTATGCTAAATCTGTGGTAAACCTCTTGCAATCCCTGTAGCATCCACCCACAAGCATCACTTCCCTCGGGTCCGATGACCAAGAAATCAACCACTGCAAGAAGGTACTAAATTTCCCAAGGTAAGCACAGGCGATGGTGCAACCCATTGGCATGCATTTGTCTATGTAATATGCCCCATCCACAAACCCAGCAAATTGAATTCAGCTGGGTGAACAGGGAATAGCTGAAAGGCGGATTTGATGTATGTTTTTGCCATTTGCGCCCCATGGCCACACCCTGCCACCTCACTCACTGCCTTGTCAAATGACACACAGTGAACTGAGGTCAAGGCCGGGTCTATGAAGTCGTTCACCACCCCCCCACCCCGGGAATGATAGGTCAGTAATCATTCAGTACTCCCCTAGCATGCTTTTTGGCATCACCCTACCGGTGAAACCCTGAAATCCTCCCGTGGAGGCCTGTGATCCATCCCAGTAGCCTCTCCTTGTCTATCTTTCTTCAGGCCACCTCTTGGTTTTCCCTTGCTGACTTCAAACTGGGGTCTTCGAAGCTCCTATGAGGACCCATGTATGGAATCCTAAACCCCTCTATGAACTCTACTCACAGTATAAGTGCGTCTCCCAGGATGGAGTATCTCTCTAACCACGCCTGCATTTCATTTGCCCTTATCGGTGTTACCACCTGATCCGGGGAATCCTTTTTTGTTGAATCCTCCTTTTTGTCTGCCATTTCTCCCACTCTGCTTCCCCCCAGGGCATTGAGTAAATGGATGAGGCCTCCCTCATGCCAGGCACTCGTGGGTGAATTTGCACTTCGCCTGTGAGTACGTCCCCCTACTAAAATGGTAGTACTGGTTTCCCCCCTTGCTTGTCCTACCTGACTCCTTACCCCCGGTCTCCCTTCACTGAAGTCCACAATCAGTGCGTTGCACGTATACCTTATCAGTGATAACATCCACCCACAGTGGCATGTCCACCTGATCCCATTCCCTTCCCGGGTTCTTGTGTAACCATAAAATAAAAACCTCATTGTAATGAAGCTAGGCAAAGCCCCACTGTGCTGCATGCACCTTCATGACCCTCACCCAATGGCTGAGCAGGCCAGAGCTAAGCTCTGGCTTCTCACGACACAATGCTTACATATATATATACATACATATATATATATATATATATAGATATATATATATATATATATATAAATATAATATATATGTAATATGTATATATATATATATATGGATATCAGGTTCCCAGCCGATAAATTTTCAGAATTCTTTTCCACCTGTGGTTTCTTTTCCTTGCCCTTTTCTTTTTTGTCCCCATCTTTCTTCTTCTCCTCTCCTCTATGCAGTAAACTAAACATATCTACAAATACTCTCCTGCATATTGCTGCCATTATCTTGGCTGACAAATGGGCCCCCACCTCCTTTTCCACACTGGAGTATGGATGCTTAGGCACCCCTCCCTTTTCTCCAGTGGCCCCTGTTCTGTCACCCTTACCAGAGCCAGCCAAGATGGTCACCAGGTTCTTCAAAGCCCCTAGCACCTCCTCCTCCATCTTGGTGCCCCCTTGCCCTGTTCCCTCTGCACACCCGTCTTCCTCAGAGTCAGATGATACCACTGGCCTCCTTGGCCACTGACCTCATCTCCCAGTGTCCTCTGACTCCGATTCACTGCTTGTCTCCGGCAGTGACCAGACTTTGTTGAACCTTGGGTGTCAGCCAGTGCCCTTCCCTCTAGGCCTCTTTCCTGGACCCGGGGCTGTGGATCACCCTGATCCTCCTTCGAAGATAACCCAAATCCCTTTCTGGGCTTTTTGGGTAACTGGGGTTCTGGATGTGGCCAGACTCTGTCTGGCCTGGAAGGCACCCGAACAGGCCACTTGGTTCTGGGCCTCTTTCCCTTATCTGGGGTACGTGGCTCACTCCATTCATCATCTGAGGATGGCTTGTATGTCTTCCTGGGCCTCTCAGGCAAAGATGGCCCCAGCCATGGCCAGACCCCCCCCTTGGCCCACGAGGCCCCAGCAAAGGTTGGCTTCCCCTGCCCTGGCCTCCAAGGCCCTCCCACGTCCTCGCCCAAGAATGACCCATACCATCCCCTAGGCTTCTTAGATATTGTGCATCTTGAGTGGCTTGGCCCCTCTGGGGCTGGCCCATTCCCTCTCGGCTTCCCCCAAGGTAGGTCCCCTCGGGGATCACCCTCAGGATCCTCAGGCTTATGCCCTCCTCCGAGGAGCTTCCTCGCCCCCTGGGGATCAATGGTAGTCCTGCCAGTACTCGCAACTGAGCCCTAATATCCCCATTTACCAGGTTTCTCTTACCTTTAGCCTGTGCCCTCGGCCGAGGGTTCCGATTCCTGGGGATCCGCCTGTGGTCCTCTGGTGTGTCAAGGCACATCTCCAGCCAGGCCGTTCCGCGCTTTCTCACCATCCTCGCGAGCTGCACCAGTAGAGCCATCCTGCTACTGCTTGGTCCGCTGCCCTGGCCTGCCATTTTCTTCTTGCCTCTCACTACTCCCTCTTATTATTATTTATTTTTGCCCTTCACCTAAAATTGAGGGATAATCCATAGAATCAAACCCACAATGTCCTAAGATCTTACCCACACCACAGAGTTGGTACCCCTGTATCTCTCCCAACCTTTCTTTATTTATTATCTCCCCCTCTGGCACTACTTGGCCTGGTTGTATTTTTTTACTTTAGTCTCTGGTACTCTCCAGGCCACCTCCTCCCGGGGGGGGGCTTACTCTAACATTTTTTTTTTTTTTTAATCTGGCACTTCTCCAGCCACCCGCCCTGCTGAGTCTTGTCCCAGATCCTTCAAGGATCCCAGCCATGCTGCTCCACTTTCAGTCCGACTGCAGAGCCCAGTTCCTCTTGTCCTTTTCCTTGTTTTTTTTTTTTTTTTAAACCTGATCCTCTCCTCACAAGATGAATAAGAACAGAAAACTGTACCTGGATCTGAACTGCAGTTACCTAGGCAAGCATTCGGTGTGCTCCAACAACTGAGGTGCCCCAATGACCTAGCTACTACTGTTGCCCCCTCCCAGACTTCTGAGATCTAACCTCTCTTGGCTACTGGCAAGCAGTAAGTAAAAAACTGTATCTAAATCCTGTTTCAGTCCCTGCTCCTGCAGTCACCTCCTGCTTCTCCAGTCACCAACTTTAGGGACCAACTCTGCACTAGGCTGCCCAACTGCTCACCACGTAGCTTGACCTGCTCTCAAACTGCTGAGATGTTCCTGCCTCAGATGGTGCAGGGAAAAGAAACCGTAGCTTGCCTAGCGGCTCTTTAAACTGTCACTGCACCACTCCGGCCCTGTCTGTGGCCACTCAATCCCAAATTCTGTGGCCACCCAAACCCCCCCAATCACCCCCCCGCCCATGGGGTCGCCGACCCCAGGCCACCTGGATTCCAGGTGACAGAATGGCTGGTTTGGGCCCGATCACCCTGGTGGTCCCGATCCACCTAGCACCATCTTGTGGGTCTTTCTGTCATGGGGGGGCCATGGACACCAATCCCCCTTCTCCCGTCGAGGCCTCAGGGAAGGCCCAATCTGGCTGTATACCCTACCTTTTAAGTTTAAATTTGTATTATTTTTCTGAAGTTAACAATCTGACACAACTCACATCAACATCTGCGATGGTTACAGGGTGCAGATTTAAGGCAAATGACACCTCTATCTGTAAAAATAAAAAGAAATTGATGTCACGCAGTCTGCTGTAATTATAAACCCCAGGGTAAAACCAAAGAGTACTCTTATTCCCTGTTCACATTGCTACTACAATGGCAGCTTGGTATTGTACGGGGGCAGTAAAGTGACCTGAATCTTTCAGTATAAGTGGCAAATAGTGTCATAAGTTTATACAGATAAGATTAATTGTTAGTACACACATTCAGAAATATCCGAGAGGAAGTCATCCATGTGAATACCAGCTGTTATACTCACCAGGGCAAGGTCTCTCCCTCAGTCGACCTTCTTTGCCGGACAGAAGCACACCAAATGTTTTTCCTTGTGTCGAGACAAGCCACTCAAATTCCCTTTCATGCCCTCAGGAGAAGAGTTGGTCAAAAGTGTGTATATGCTCTGCAAAATCCCAACTGACCGAGGGTAGAAAGAAATGCATACCAAAGCTTGAGTTCTTACCTAAATACTTTGAGATGTAAATAAAAGAAAAATCAGGTGTACAGCCAAATATCCCTGAAAGTGGACAACCAATTATACCTAAAAGTGGAAGGGTGGACTGTATTAAACCAAACCCTAAGGAGGGCAGGGCGTGGGTTACCTTACAAGACATTGATCCCTTTGGTAACTGTCCTCATTCAACCACACTGCATCCGACAGGGTGTAGGGAAGCATTCATCCTACCCCTGTCTGAGGTTGTACACATACCTCTCAACTGTCCCTGATTTTCAGGGACGTCCCTGATTTGGCCTCAAAATATTCCTCTGTCCCTCGTAAAATTTGTGTTTTTGTGACAGAACAGTGGGGATTAATAACACAAAATAATGTCAAACATTAAAGTTACAGACTTGTTGTTCTTCAGAAAATGCATCTTAACACAAATTCATTTATTCTATCAGTTTTCTGAGTGAATAGTACCAGTTTTTAAGCTGTGTCCCTGATTTGGGGTATTTGTCCCTGATTTGTTTAAGCCTTGTCCCTGATTCATGAGGCAAGAGGTTGAGAGGTATGGTTGTACATAGTTAAGATAAGGTGTCCAGCAAAGTCTGAATATAGAAATTTGGGATGTCTGAAGGTGGGAAATTAATTTTGCCAGGGTCGATAGGGACATCAGTATCTCTGCTGTTGTGGGGACCACGGAGGATCTCCATTTGCGAAGAATGACTCTCTTAGTTTGCAGAGTCAGCAAAGCAAGCCACCTGTACACTTGCGGAGACAACTGAGGGAAATCACTGCGTATTCGCAATAGGTAGAAATCAGGACTAAGGGGGATCTGTTGTTTTGTTACCTCAGAGGCTAGAGTCTGTATTTCTCACCAGAGGGGTTGAATCTTTGAGCATGACCGTAATATGTATAAGAGATCACCCCCTGGTTTCTGGCATCTCCAACCGCAGTCGGACTCTAGCAATTTGGGTTTATACAGGATTGCAGGAGTTCGATACCAAGAATGGGCAATTTTGTTTTGAATCAATCTGGATCTGGTATCTCTAAACCAGCTATGGGTATCTTTCCAGGCCTGGTCCCAAGCCCCAGGAGAGATGTGGGATTGCAGCATCTTCTCCCATTTACATCTTGCCTCCTCCGATTGAGATGGTAGGGTATCCCTAATCTGGGTGTATATATGGCCTGCTAGCCCCTGAGGGTGTTGTAGCCAAGTGTTAAGATCAGAGTTATTAGATGGTTTCCCATGGGTCACGGTAGGGTCTAAAAGGTGTTGGGTTACATTTCTAAGTTGGAGGTACTTCCAGAAATCTGAGTGTGGGATTCCCCATATCCATCTAAGGGACTGAAAGGTATGGAGTGCTTTAAGGTTTGGAACCATTATATCCTTCATTCTGGAAATACCCAACTTCACCCATTGCTTCCACAGTACTACAGTTCCACCTATAGTAATGGAGGGGTTCTGCCAGAGGGGAACATAGGGAAGTGGGAGAGGGTCCATTTTCATCCTCCGGTGGGTACCAAACCAATTTGTTCGGGATATTTCCACCGTAGGTGTACTGTGATATGTATTAGGTCTACAGACTAATCCAACTTTAGGGCAGGCTCCATTTAAGAGAAGTCAGGAAGGGTGTGCAATACCTGTAATATCCAACTCAAGTTGTAACCATTTAAGGGAGAGGGAGGAAAGGGGGTAGAACCACTTGACCGTTTGGGCCAGCAGAAAGTCCCAGCGATATCCCTCCATCCATGGAAGATTCCAACTGCCTTGTTCCCAGAGAAACCTAAGTTTGGAACGGCTATATCTTGGCTTAGATCCTTCCCAGAGAAAGTCCCCAACTAACTTATCAAAGGCCCTATGCCACTGCTTAGGAAGAGGAATGGGCAAATGCATAAGGAGGTAGAAAAATTTAGGGGCAGTTATCATTTTGACGGCTGCAATTTTCCAAGCCAAAGTAAGTTTAAGGAGCTTCCATCTATTAAATTCTGTCTTAATGGAGGAGAGGAGGGGATGTACGTTAATCTGCCATATTGTATCTAGAGACGGAGTTAAAATAATTCCCATATAGGTTATTCCATTGGGAGCCCAGAGAAGATAAGCTGCCTCGACCATCTGATGAGTACAGTGGGGGTTTAAGAGGCAGTACTTCAGTCTTGTTCTGATTCAGTCATAAGCCTGAGTATTTATAAAAGGCATCTAAGAGACTGAGCAGGGGAGGGATGGCGGACTGCGCATCTGCCAGGAGAAGCAGAAGGTCATCAGCGTACATTAAAGTTGTGTAATGTATGCCTCCCACTGTCAAGCCAGTTATCTCAGGATGGTGTTGTACCACCGCGGCCAAGGGTTCAATGGCCAAGACGAAAAGGAGAGGAGAAAGAGGGCAACCCTGCCTTGTGCCTCTCTCCAGTGGGAATAGAGGGGAAAGTGTGGAATTTGTATTAACTTTGGCCGAGGGGCCTGCATATATGGCCTGCATCCTAGAAATAAATTTACTCCCTATCCCAAAATGTGTAAGAACCATATAAAGATAGTCCCATTCTATAGAGTCAAATGCCTTTTTTCGAAGTCCACTGCAATGGCAGCGGCTGGTGATGAAAGTGACTTAGAAAAAGGCATCAGACTCATCAGTGTTCTCAAATGGTCTGAACTATGTCAACCCAGTAGAAACCCCACCTGTGATGTGTGTATAAGTCCTGGGAGTAGAGAACTAAGCCTAGTTGCCTGGATTTTGGCATACAGTTTGCTATCCATATTAGTGAGAGAAATTGGATGGTAACTTCCAGGGTTAGTAGGATCCTTGCCCTTTTTAGGGATGACTACAATAGTGGCCTCGTGCATAGAGAGGGGAAGGACACTCTTAAGCTCCATCTCCTGGAAGACTAAGGTCAAGAGAAGAGAAATAATCTGGACTAGTGCCTGATAAAAATCTGCTGTGTAGCCATCGCTACCTGGGGGCTTCCCTTTTTTCAGGCCTTGAATAGCTGCAGATACTTCCTCTCCAGTAATGGGAAGGTCCAAAAGCTGTGTTTGCTACAAGTGCAGTTTGGGTAATTGTAAAGTGTCCAAAAATGATTGGGTCTCCCTGTTTGGTTCTGTGTGTGTGGAGGAATAAAGTGCTCTATAGAAAGAAGACATATTGTTATTAATGCCCACTGGGGAAGTGTCTAATACCCCTTGCTTGTTTTTCAACACGGAAATATATCGGCTAGCCTGCTGTTTCCTTAGTTGGTATGCAAGTGTTTTGCCCCCTTTGTCGCCCCCTTCCCAAAAGGTATGTCTTAGCCGAAGAATGGCTACTTTGGCCTTTCTATTAAGAAGCTGATTGATTTCAAAGCACAGACCTAAGATAGTTCTGCCAATAGGGGAGTGAATAGAGGGAGAGGGCATAGATTTAAAGGTGTCTTCAGCTGCTGCTAGCTTCTTTTCCAAGGTAGCCAACTGATGTTCCCTTTCTCTCTGTTTTGCCACTGCATACCCTATGATACTACCCCTCATCATGACCTTGAAAGCCTCCCACGTAGTACCAGCTGAGGTATCTTTTATGGGGTTTTCAGATAGAAAAAGAGAGGCTTGATTTTTGGCCCATGGAATAAAATCTGGGTCTCTCATTAGGAGAGGGTCTAATCTCCAGTGTCTGGATGGGGGAGCTACAGTGTCCCATTGTATAAGGAGCTGAACCGGGGCATGGTCGGAAATTGTTCAGGGGAGAATTGTAACAGCAAGGGTTTTAGATGTTATGCTGGGTGAGCCCAACTAGAAATCCAGCCTACTATATGAGGCATGGGCCTCTGAGTGGAAGGTGTAATCCCTCGTTGTGAGGTAGAAAAGTCTCCACAGCTCTGTAAGCCCCTGATCTGAGACCAACTGGAGGAGGGCTTTCCAACTTCTGATGTGTGTTTCTTTGCCTGTATCATTCCTATCTTGAGAAGGAACCAAAGTCAGATTAAAATCCCCACCTACAAGAAGGGGACAGTCCGGGGGATTAAACTCCAGGATCACCTGAGCAAGATTATAGAAAAACTGGGGATTATCTTCATTGGGGGCATAAATATTACATAATGTAAGTGCCCTGTGGGAGTTTGGTAGGTAGCAATGACCCATCTACCGTCCTTATTTGAAAGTGTCTGCACTAGGGTCCAGGGGAGAGTTTTATGCAAAAGAATTAGGACACCGTGTTTCCTGGTAGGAGCATTAGAGTGCACCTGTTGGACCACCCATTCCTTAATCATACGAGTATGGTCGTCCCCAGACAATTTGGATTCTTATAGAAAGGCAACTCTGGATTGTAAATGTTTTAGATGTGTCAGGACTTTCTTGTGCTTCACTGGGGGAATTCAGTCCTCTGACATTCCAGGTGTGGAACACCACGTCCGTCATTTTGATCTAGTGGTTACCCGGGGGAATTAGAGGAGTGTATACCCAACCTTTTATTAGCTGCCACTGATCCTACTTGGTCACTGGCTGCTGCCTGTCCTTCCACCCACTAGGGTTCCCTTATGTCTATCCCATGCATGTTTATATCCCCCCACTATGCTTGCCCCCACCACCTCCTGGAGCAGGCCATTCCAATCATCCACTATGCTTTCTGTGAAAAACTACTTTCTCACATTGCCCCCTAGTCTATACCCTTCCAGTCTCATGTCATGCCCTCTTGTTGTTTTAGAGCAGCTTCTCTTCTGAAAGATGCTGCCCTCTTGTACCTTATTAATCCCCTTGAGATACTTAAAGGTCTCTATCATGTCTCCAAATAAACAGTTTTTTTCCTTACAATCCATGCAAAAGTGATATTCCATTTTTCTTACTTTGCCATATTCTTCAATGGGATGGGGGTGCAGGGGCTCACAGATTCCACTGGTCCTAGGGCTGGGACCTGCTGATTTCTGTACTGAACAAATAAAATAAAAATTACAGTGACATGCCTGGAAACAGGTGAAGACAGGCATAACCACAGGAAATGAAAAAAACATGAATTTCTTTCTGTTCTGAGCATGAAAGATTATAGAGTCACAGTATTTTATAACGTGTGTTTACTATTTTTTTTTCATTCTTGCTTAATGTCAGTATTCATAAAATTATTAAAAAGTTTCAGGACGGACCACTAAATGCATTTTCAGGATCAGTAAACTGTTCCACAGACTGGCCCTAGACCACTTATTAAAAATTGGCTAGGAGGGAAAACTCAGGATGGTGCAGAATGGAGAATTCTCAGGGATGAGGGAGGTCACTAGCGGGGTACCATAGTGATCTGTCCTGGGACTGGTACTTTTTAATACTAATTTGTGAAAGCAGTGGGAGAGGAAAAGGGGAGAGAGTGGACCCAGGAGGAAGAAGATTATGACCACTACAGGGCTTAGCCTTAGTGGTTATGTAGGGCAAACAGCAGACTGGCTAGACCAATTGGCATTCTTCTGCCGGTAGGTTTCTCTATATATTTGTAATAAGAACAATCTTCAACCCTTGGGGGTGGAGACATGATAGAGGTACACTATCTTGGGACAACAAAAACTCCTGAACTAATGATCAGGTTATAAAAGGCCCTTTCCCTCACTTACAAGTTCATTTTCAAAAATAAATTTGTGATGGAGACTTTCTACACACACACACACACACACACACACACACAGAAACTGTTTTTCAGTCTTAAGTGTGAGCCTGAAATTCATCCCTGATTTTCTTCTTTTGTTCTTCCTCCACGACACTGTCAAACTCCGATGGGTAAACTAGCCAGTGATAAGCAACATTAAGCCTCTTCTAAGCTTGAAATCAATAGCAGGATTAATTTGTATTACTGAAAAATAAACACATTTTGAATAGCGGTGGTGTGCGTTGGTTTTGGGGGTGGAGGAGAGAGGTCGTTGACTTTAGCAGCAAGCTTGCCAGGATTAGGAAGATATACACTTGGTTCATTAGAGCAAACCAAATACACTTTTAAAACCAAAAAACAGTCAGGACTCATTGAGGCCTGAGAGCATTGACATTTCTTGCTCCTCTCTCCCCTACAAATGTGGAGTAACCAAATAAGAGTGAGAGAACAAGCTTATGAAACCCATTTAAAACAAGGTGAAATCGATCAGGGCATTCGACTGCTGGTTTGTGGTGTTTTATCCTTCTTCATGCGGCAGATTGTGGACTGACGTCCGACATCTTTTCAAATTACAGGTTTTATCAGCCTGCTGACATCTGCATTTAGAAATGGGAAGTGTTCGGGTCTGATTAGCTCCTGTTGGCCCTTTTTTTTTAAGCTCTTCTAATCAAGCTGATGCATTCACTCAGCGAATTGAAGCTGTTAAGGGAAAGAAGATCACAAGGGAGATAACAAAAATAAAGAAGAAAATGGCACTTCTTAGAGATAGAGAGAGAGACAGACAGAGAGAGAGAGACAGTGGTAGAAATCCATGCGTCTTCTGTTGCCCATTCTACAAATGCCATGACACGACAGATCAGCAGAAATAGCTTTTAAGAAGCTTTCTTAACTGATTTCCATCTTCTTCTCCATGCAGTCATCCCAATCTTTGACTAACTTTGTGTATCAACATAGGGGCCAGGCTGCTGTAAAATTAAACAGAAGTCCCCCCCCCCCGCTCCAAACTTAGCCTATTCTAATATTTAGAACCTCAAAAAATCTCCCTTTAGTAATGGTTTATGTAGTTTGATATGCAAATGAGAATTTTAGCATGCATTTCACATGAAATTAATATGTAAATCTATGCAAATTACAAGGTTTCACACTGAGGTTAGAAATGAAGGCCCTTTCAAAACCTCTTTGGGTTTCAATTAGAACTGGCAAAGGTTCACCAGTTCCTAATCATAATATAAAATAAATATTACATATCCTAGGGTACATCTTGAGAAATATTGTCCCCCCAGGACGAAGGTTTGTCCAGAGGTTAGAGTGCATAATTGTGAATCTGCAGACTGAAGTTTAAATCCCTCTACCACCATTTACTCAATGCGTGACACTAAACAAGTCACTGCCGCTATGTAATTGTTTTTTAACCTATCTCTATGCAGTTCAGAAGCATAGAAACATATAATTTAATGACATAAAAGGTCTGTTTAATCTACCTAGTCTGCCCAGATGTGTCCTTCCTGTTCTGGCTTCACAGACCCTATTTGGTCTCAGTCGACACTTCCACCTCCTTGCGTCCTAACTAATAAACTTCTGTGACTATCCCATGCATGCTTGAAGGCCCCCCCCCCCAGCACTGTACTAGCATCCACTGCATCCACAGGCAGTCTATTCCAGGCATCCTCTTCTCTTTCAGTGAAGAAATATTTCTTCCCATCACTCTTGAATCTGGCCCCCAACTTTATTGCCCCTTGGTCGTGGTGCTTGTTTTGATTTGAAAGAGACTTCCCAACTGTATCCAATTCACCCCATCAGTAGCGTGTTTCAAGGGTGGTCTCAAGGCCCATTTATTTTCATTGGCCTTCCCAGATGATGTAATCTAACCAGTTTTTAGATCTGATTTTAACTGTATCTAGTATTTTATGGTTTTATTTTATTGCTATTTATTATTTCTTCTTGTTTTGTGTTTTGGTTTTATTTTACCTGCTTTTTGTGTGTTAGGCACCCAGATCCTCTGGGATTGGGCACCCTGCAAATAAACTTTGCCTTGCCTTTGAGGCATTTGTAGAGCTCTGTCATATCCCCTCTCTCTGTCTCTCTGCCTCTCTGCCTCTCTGCCTCTCTCTCTCTCTCTCTCCCCTTTCTTCCAGGGTGTACGTGTTGTGATCCCGCAATCTCTCCTTGTAGGGCTTCTCATACAAACCATTCACTCTTTTAGTTGCCCTTCTCTGGACTGCCTCTACTCTTTCTATGTGTTTTAAAGGTGCAGTCTCCAAAACTGCACACAGTACTCCAGGTATGGTCTCACCAATGAGCGATATAATGGCAACACCACCCCCTGTTTGAGATACTCTCTCTTTGCAGTCCAGCATTCCGCTAGCCTTACAAATTGCTTTGTCACACTGCCCTGCCACCTTGAGGTCCTCATGTATTATTAACCTAATATCTCTTTCCTTCCTACTGACTGATAGTACTTCCCTCCAATCATACACTCAGCACCAGGGTTTCTATGTTCAATATGCATTATTTGGCACATTTTGCACTGAACCCCATGTTTTTGACCATTCATCGAGTTTCCTAAGATCCTGTGCATTTTTTCCATCCCTTCCTGAGTGTCCACCCTATTTTGCAGATTTTGGTATCATCTGCAAAAAGGCATACATTCCCTTCCAGCTCTTCCCTTGTTTGACTCTCCTTCACACCTGAAATGGCAGCAGTCTTCTTCTGCTTACCCTTACTGGCCTATAAAAAGTATGAAGGGTGCTGTGTATGTAACCCCTAGGTGGTGCTATCCCAAGGGCTACTAACCCTGCCTGCTTGGCTAGTTGCAGGTTAAGGGGCCTGGGTACTGAAACGGGTGCCTCCACCTGGAGGACAGGGTTTTTAGTAGCAAGGCTAACCTGGGTACAGCCCTCCAGGACACTGTAACCCCCCCCTCTTTCCCCACTAGTGGCCTAGACAATATGCAACAAACACTTTCACTGTAGCCCCTATTCAGCATACAAATTCCCACACTGTTTGCACTTACCACCAGGGCTAGTTCCACCAGCTCGACCCTGTAGACCCCTGTAAAACAAGGTTAAGCACAGCAAACAACAACAGTACAGTGCTTTTGGTACAAACTGGAACCACAGTCAGATTAAATGCAAAATGAGTTAGATCTGATTTATTCTGGTGAATTGAACAAGGGAGGGGCATAATCAGGTTGATTGATTCTGAAACTGATCTAGTCAGGCAATTATGCATGCACTTTTAGTCCCTGCACAGTCACACACTCTGGCTACACAGTTGGAAGTAAGGTAGGCTAGCCTGGAATGTTGCCCGGGGTAGGCCTTGCGTTGCAGCTGGTTGGGGCCCTGTGGTGTAAATGAAAAGGCATGCACAACCACACACAAATTGTAATACAGAGCCAGGAGGCTCAATTCATGAAAGGAAAACAGCAATGCAATCAGAAGACAACACTTGTGATTTAGCTGATGTTGCAGGGAGCTACCCTGATTGTTTCTCATGCTACCCAATACGAGACACAGGAGAGATGAATTGGAGACTGCAGCTCGACAACTGGTATGCCAGGAGAAGCAGGGCCCACATGAATCACTGAGGTGTCATTCCTGTCTGAGATGTTGAGAAGGGGGCTGATCCCCTGAAGTAGCTGGCTGGGCCAGTGTGGCAGGGCCCAGGTGGGGTGGAACAGTTCGGATGTCAGTCTGGGAGGGCTAGATGCAGCTTCCAGCAAGCATGGCACAGTTACACAGTGGGGAACCAAATTGCGACCCACTAAAAGCATGCAAGCACTTTTATAGTAAAGCAATCACCATACCACAAAACGGATAGCAGTCCGGCAGCAATATCAGTGTCTCTGAGCAAAACCGGGAGTTCGGTGATCAAAGGGTGTCCTGACAGGCCGATCCCGTACAGCAAATCTTCTGTCTTCTTCAGATTCAAGGCTGGTCACAATTCAGTGGCTTTATTACACTCGATTTCGGATATTGTCCGATTACTAAGCCTTTCAAAAAATTTCTTCTCGAGGGACAGCAGGCAGATAGGCCAAACTCAGCCTTTCCACCGATTCCCCACACTACTACGCAGGGGCAGCTGCTTGAATCACTCAAGCTGTTTACTCTTCAAACTCTAACTCCAGACTGAACGCACTGCAGCAGGCAGCTTGGGAATTTCCCCTTGGTCCAAAAGGTTCTGGTTGGTTGATCCATCAGTCTGTCAAAGCAAGGGCTCCCCCTCCAGGTCCATTTAGACGCCAAAGTGCAAAAACTACATTTCCTACAGAAATTTGCTCCCACAAGATCACTGGGGACAGACACCATTTTAAAGTCCCCAAAGGTACTGATTGTCCCAATAGGCAGTCCAGAACCAAGATGGTGAGGCAATACTGAAATGTCTATGCTGCAAGGGAAGGCAGGTTAGACAAACTACAATAATATTATTATTAAAACAGAGAAACAGTACAAAAGTCACAGTTCCTAGCAGGGCTACCTCTGCGCAAACAGCGATGGCAGAATGGAGCTATAACACTACAGCCCAGGCGGGACTCAAGCCTGAAACTACTCGGTCCCTACCCAGATTAATTTTACACCACAAGATAGGCAGCTCTTAAAGAGACAGGCACGGAGGCTAACAGGGCACTCACATGCAAACACTTTTAAATCGTTAGGACACAGAACACCAGCCTGGCAGTGGGCATTTAGGCAAGCCCAAGGAAGACTTTCAGGAACCACCATTTGTAGGGTGGTTACACCCTTCCCTGCCTGGAAAGAACTTGGTGTCTGCATCAAGTCTATACCATAATAGCATGGAAAAAGACAATATACGATATGTTACATATGTGACATTACTACAGAATAAAATAATGATTGATGCATCAGTAAGCATAAACATAACACATTACTATACTTATTCAGTGTTCTGTATTCATATACTATTTTCATAATGGCAACAGCTTTGCATATTTCATACATTCAATACTGATTTTTACTATGACCTATGCAATAACATTACTATACTTTTCATGTAATAGTTTCTTGCACTTTGAATAACCTAGATGGCGGCCCATTCCTATCTGCTAATTTAGGGCCCCTAAGGGGCTAGACTGGGCAGGGGCATCATGTTCTGAGGGTAGAACAGTTAACTTAGAAGTGGCAGACAGGCTCAGTTTTGGCAGTGAGCTCTTGGAAATGTAAACACCCTTGTAGACAAAATTGAGAGGCAAATCCACAGGCCTCCCAGGGGAGTCATAGCTAAATCGCATCACTGGCTTAACAGCTCACCCAGACTTTCTTGGGGGAACAGACACAGGTTCTGGGCAGTCGACACTGGCATTGGTTTCTTCTCCTGTAGTGAGAGATGCCTCTGCATTGAGTGAAATGTCCGGATTGGGAACACTATCAGCTCCTTGCTCGGCAGATTCTGTTTCCACAATGCTTTGCTCATTATCGTCTTCTGAAGAGGGGCCAGATTGCTCATTCTGATTCTTCAAGTTCTGGTATGTCACCAGGGAGACTTATCACATTACTTCCTCCTCTGGTAATTCAAACAGTTCTACTAGACACAGTGAATCTGCTACTTCAGACATAATACTTTTCACTTCACTTTCAGGGAGCATTGGCTCTAAGGAGGAAGCTGGGGAGTTATGCAGTCCTGAAGGCCCAGCTTCATACCTACAGTTATACATAGGGTTACCTTGAAACAATTGACTCAGTTCATAGGAAGGGTAATAATAATTGTCACACTCACTATCATCAGAGGTGGACTGACAGTCACTATCATTCTGGGCCTGCCAGGGGAAAAGCCTTGAGTCTGTAACAACTGGGGCAGGTTGACTCTATCTCTTTTTAGCAGCAGCTCAAGTCACTGGCACAGGAGAGGCAACGTCTGATGGTTCAGCATCAATGATCACTTGACCAATAGGCAGTAGGTGGTTTCTGTGCATGGTCTTGACAGCTTTAGAGTCATTCTCAGGTTGCACTTTGTACACAGGTAAATCTTCCAGCTTACTGACTATTAGATGTGCAAGATGATGCCACCTGTCAGTGATGTTAAGCTTGCCATGCAGTCCCAAGTTACGTAATAGCACTCAATCCCTGGGCAACAACTCTTGGGCCTTTCCCCATCAATCATATCTCTCTTTGTTAGCAAGGCTTAGTTTGGCAGCCATTGTTTGAGACAGTTGGTATGTATGGTTCAATTGAGCTTTTAGTTTCTGCACATATTGTAAATAATTCTCAGCTCTGACCCCATCCAGGGAGACTCCAAAGCAGACACCTACAGGTAACCGGGCTTCTCTCCTGAACATGAGACGATAGGGAGAGAACCCAGTAGCATCACTTTTGGTGCAATTGCAGGCGTGTACCAAGGTGCTAATCTGTTGGCTCCATGTGGACTTTTCTTTGGGATGAAGAGTGCCCAACATATCCAGGAGAGTCCTGTTAAAGCGTTCAGGTTGAGGGTCCCCCTGTGGGTGGTAAGAAGTGGTTCTAGACTTTTGCACACCCCACAGAGAGAGCATCTCCTTAATCAATCTGCTTTTAAAGTCTCTGCCTTGGTCAGAATGGATCCACTGGGGGGCACCATAGTGGAGAAATAATTTTTCCACTAGCACCTTGGCCATGGTAGAGGCCTTTTGATCTTCAGTTGGAAAGGCTTGTGCATACCGTATAAAATGATCAGTAACTACCAACACATTGCCAGTGTTCTTTTGGTTGGGTTCTAAGCACAAGAAGTCTATGCAGACCAATTTTAGAGGGGCAGTGGTAGTGATATTGACAAGGGGAGCAGCCTTCTGAGGCAGGGCTTTTCTTTGGAGGCAATGACTGCAGGTCTTTACATGGTGCTCAACATTTGCCCCCATCTTTGGCCAGTAGAATCGGGGATCATACCAAGTTGAGTGTCCTATCAATACCGAGGTGCCCCATGTGGTTATGGAGGGATCTCAGTATCAGCTGTTTAAAGGCCGTGGGTAGAACCAACTGTTGCTTGTCTACTTGACCACAATGATCCATTGTCTCTCTGTATAACAATTGATCATGCAACTTTAACCTGGGGCCTTCCTTGAACAATAGAGCAGCTCGCAAGTCAGGGGAGCGCAACTTGGACACATCTTTCCCCACATGCAGGGTGTCAAGTGCTGGTTGAATCATGGGATCTTGGGATTGAGCCCACTGAATACTGTCATTACCAAACTGAGGTAGTGCACTAATATGTAATGCAGACAAATGGCAATAGACAGCCGGTATGCAGGTATCAGGAGGGCCCAAGCAATCTATGAGGCAGTCCAATGTGTCCACAGACATTTGTTCATCTTTATCAAATGTTTGGCATAATGCTTTGATGCCAAGTTCAGGCAATCTGACCCAATTGTTCTTAGAAACTGGCCATCATGATAGGGCATCAGCATCAATGTGGTTCAGTCCCAGTCTGTATTCAACAGCATAATCATAAGTCAATAAGGCAGAAAGCCAACGGTGCCCAGTGGCGTCCAATTTAGCTGAAGTCTGCACATAGGTCAGTGGGTTATTGTCAGTCTTCACTAATATCTTTGCCCCATAGAGATACTCATGAAACTGGTCAACTATGGGCCATCTTAGGGTGAGGAATTCCAACTTGTGGCCCGGATAGTTCCACTCTGATGGGGTCAAGCTCCTACTTGTGAAAGCTACAGGTCTCAAGTCATCTTTGTAGTCTTGATATAGCACAGCCCCAAGGCCCTGCAAACCAGCATCCATATATAGAACATAGGGCTTGGTAGGATCAGCATAGGCAAGGACTGGGATGTGGGTGAACTGGTATATGACTTCAAAGAATGCTGCTTCACATTCGGGTGTCCACTGAGTCCCAAAAGGCTCACCTGTTTGAAAATACACTTTCTCTTGTTCTTTGATAGCCCCCTTTTTGTATTTGCAGTTGGTAAGGGGGTAGCCTTGGGTAAGGTTAAGGAGCGGTCAAATCACCTTTGAATAGTCTTTGATGAACCTGGGGTAGTAGCTGCAGAACCCCAGGAAATGCTGTAGCTCTTTTAGGTTAGTGGGCTGGGGCCAAGTGGTCAATGATTCAACTTTACTGGGATCTGTCTGTATCCCTTCTGCAAACACTATGTGTCCCACATATTTCACAGATGTTTGAAAAAACTGGCTCTTGTCTATGGATAATTTGAGGCTGAATTCTTCCAAACGATCGAGGACTTTGAACAGTCTGATCTCATGTTCCTCTAGCGTGCATCCGAAAACAATGACATCATCCAAGTACACAAAACATTCCAGCAAGTTCATGTCTCCCACCGCACATTCCATCAATCTCTGGAAGGTGGCAGGGGCACCCGAAATCCCCTGTGGCATCCTCAGGAATTTGTTGAACCCCAAAGGAAAGATGAAGGCTATTTTTTCACGGTCCTCTGGGGCCGTGGGAATCTGATAATATCTGCTGTGGCAATCCAGTACTGAAAACCACTGACCCCCATTCAGGCAATCCAGGACATTCTATACACGTGGCATGGTATATTGATCTGGGATAGTCCATCAGTTGAGGGTCTGATAGTCCACTCACATCCTCACGGATCCATTCTTTTTATGCACCACTATGATGGGGGATGCATATGGGCTTCTTGATTCTTGAATAATGCCAGCAGCGAGCATTTCCTGTAGGTGTCTTCTAACATGTCTATGTCAGCTGGGGCAAGGCGTCGGCACCTCTCTTGAAATGGTCGGTCATCATGCAGGCATATGTTATGCTCGGCACCATGGACACACCCCATGTCCCACTCTTTTAGTGAGAACACTTGGTCTCTCTGAGCAAGTTTCCTGCTAATTCGGGTCTTCCGTTTGGCAGACACAGGGGAATCACCAAAGTCAAATAAGTCCGGGGTCACTTTCTCCTTTTTGCCAGAGTACTTGTTACTGGGTAATACTGCAGTATCTGCACAGTGTACTGTAGCCAGTGTACATCCCCAGTTCACACGAATGTCCCTGTCCGACATGTTTCTCACTTGCACCATCACTCAGCGGGCATAGGCATGGGCACGTGCAGGTGGTATACTGAGCTTAGCCATCAACCCCTCTGGCAGCTTCCCTTCACCAGAGGCACCTATCATCAATATTTTGTTCATTACACCTCTCCTTAGGCGGACTTCTCCATGGATCGTACACTGGATGTTGGGGGCCAACACCAAAGAGACAGGATCCTTTTTCCACACTATCCCCACTGGCTCATCTCAGTCCACTTCATTGGGTTTCTTTTGCAAGTCATAAGCCCATTTGATTAATGCTGGAATTCTTAAGGCCCATTCAGTCCGTTGACCTTGTTTCTCATGGCAGAGTTGTGCTAGTCTCCCAAACATGTGGGCCTTTGTTCCAATTAACAGGGGAACCCCATCATACAGTCCGGTAGGAGGGCACACCAGGGCTAGTGTCTCTACTTGTTCATCTACACCAGTTACAGTCACAGGAAAAGACAGACAGAGCTGGACATATCCTAGGTAGGGATAAAACTTGTCACTCAGGCTCCACACATGTAGGCCGTCCAGTGATTGTAATGGCACATCAGATAAATGTTTATCATACCAGTCCTGGAATACAATGGTCACTTGAGACCTAATATCGAGCACAGCCCGAGCATGGATACCATTGACAGTCACAGTAGTTTCCATTGAGGGGCCTACTATTTTGGACCAGTCTGCAGAGACAGTTGCAGGGGCCTGGACAGATGATTTAGCCACAAAGAAGTTTGAATTAGGATTTCTTGATCCTTCACTGTGGTTGTTGCCAGCACCCCTCAGCCAAGGTCTTGCTTTCCAGAGCTTCCCTTGAAGTCTGTACACAACTTTATCTAAGTCTTTCTGAAACCGGTATTCTCTCTTCATATGGCCATCCTTTTACACAGTTGTAATAAGTGATAGACTCCGGGGTCATCCTTGGAGAGGACATTACATGAAGGACTGAAGCAGTAGCAAGGTATCAGGGTCCGATATCTGTTTGCAGCGACGAAGGCGATGCAACATGACTTAACTGTTCCTTTAGGGTGGCAGTCAATTCTTTGATCTCAGCCTGGGGTTCACCCTCAGTAGAAGATGCCCGAGGGTGCACTCCCACCCCCATGGCAGTCCTGAGAGGAACCAGGGTCTTTGTCTGCAGTGGAGGCCTCCATAAAGGCACCCATTGGTACTTTTCTGAATTCCTTCAGCAGCTTGTCTCTCCACTGCTCAGCCCATGGCTGAATATCCTTAGTGGTCTCCATTTCAGAGAGGTCTTCCTGTGCCATGGTCACTCGGGCTGCGCCCACCCCATAATCACAATCTCTTTGTTCACCTTCAACCTTCCTGAGTTCCTTTATCAGGTCACAGTAGTCAGGTGGGTTATCTCTCCTATCATGGAGCTTTAACTGGATAATCTGCAATTTAGAGTGCTTGGCGTGCTGTAGTATGTGCCCCAGCCTCACATGGTTCAAGTCACTGGCAGCTACTCCACCCTTTCAATAAGCTCTCTGCAGCACCCTCTCTAGGCAAGTAGCATACGCAGACAGACTTTGTCCTCTCCACTGTTTGGTACCTTTGAATTGCCACATCAAATTCTCCCCTGAGTCAGTGCTTCCAAAATTGCCTTCCAGGGCAGACAGGTACTTTTGAGCAGACGCCTCAGGATTCGTGGACCTCAGAAATCTAATGGCTTCCAGGGCTGGACCCCTCAAACTTTCCATGATCCTTTTTTGCTTCTTAGCCTCTGCACACTGCCACTCGAGTACCAAGGGGGCAACATAGTTGATCCAGGTCTCCCAGTCATCCTCCCCCTATGGGGTGGGGAGGGTACCTGAGAACATCCTCAACTTGCGGTACCTGTCATGATTAACTGGAGGCACTGATGTAAGGGCAGACACTGGATCCAGTACTGGAATGGGGGGGACGTTGAGGAAGGTACACCTCCAGGTAGCAGGAATAATTGCTTAAAGTCCTCTTGGGTTTTCCCTTCCTACAGCAACAGTTTAGCAAATTTCTCCGCAAAAGTCTCAGATAATGGTGGGGATCCTTACTATCTTTCTTATTACCCTCAAAGCAGTTGGGGACCCTTCAGGAGTATTAGTCGTTGGCACCTTAGTGCCGTCCATGGGGTCACTACACTCCACCAAGGCCATGAGGGTTTGGGTCATTAAATCAGCCTGCCAACCCACCACCACAGCATTTTTAAAACCTTCAACTTTGTAGAGAGCACCTTCTACTGTGTCCTTACTAATACTCAAGGGAATGTCTAGTATAAGCACTGCATGATGAGGGTCAACCTCCCGCCCCATACACCACCCCACCAACTGGTGCACAACGACTTCTACTGGTGTGGCCACATTCCGGCAACAATAATTCTAATGTTTGACCACTAGGGGGTGCTAATCCCAGTGGTGCCTCCAAGATTTAACCCCTAGGTGGCACTATCCCAAAGGCTACTACCTCTGCCTGCTTGGCTAGTTGCAGGTTAAGGGGCCTGGGTACTGAAACGGGTGCCTCCACCCAGAGGACAGGGTTGTTAGTAGCAAGACTAACTTGGGTGCAGCTCTCTGGGACAATGTAACCCCCTCTTTCCCCTCTAGGGGCCTAGACAATATGGAACAAACACTTTCACAGTAGACCCTATTCAGCATACAAATTCCCACACTGTTTGCACTTACCACCAGGGCTAGTTCCACCAGCTCGACCCTGGAGACCCCCTGTAAAACAAGGTTAGGCTCAGTAAACAACAACAGTACAGTGCTTTTGGTACAAACTGGAACCACAGTCAGATTAAATGCAAAATGAGTTAGATCTGATTTATTCAGGTGAATTGAACAAAGGAGGGGCATGATCAGGTTGATTGATTCTGAAACTGATCTAGTCAGGCAATTATGCATGCACTTTTAGTCCCTGCACAGTCATACACTCTGGGTACCCAGTTGGAAGTAAGGTAGGCTAGCCTGGAACGTTGCCCGGGGTAGGCCTTGCATTGCAGCTGGTTGGGGCCCTGTGGTGAAAAAGAAAAGGCCTGCACAACCACACACAATTTGTAATCCAGAGCCAGGAGGTTCAGTTCGTGAAAGGAAAACAACACTGCAATCAAATGACAACACTTGAGATTTAGCTGATGTTGCAGGGAGCTACCCTGATTGTTACTCATGCTACGCAATATGAGACAAAGGAGGGATGAAGTGGAGACTGCAGCTTGACAACTGGTATGCCAGGAGAAGCAGGGCCCACATGAATCACCGAGGTGTTGTTCCTGTCTGAGATGCTGTGCAGGGGGTTAATTCCTGGGTGAATCTCTCATCGATGGTGTTCTCTGTGCCTGAAGTAGCTGGCTGGGCAAGTGTGGCAGGGCCCAGGCAGGGTGGAACAGTTCAGATGTCAGTCCGGGAGGTCAGTCCAGAACCAAGATGGTGGGCAATACTGAAATGTCCATGCTGCAAAGGAAGGCAGGTCAGACAAACTACAATATTATTATTATTATTAAAACAGAGAAACAGTAAACAGTCACAGTTCCTAGCAGGGCTCCCTCTGTGCAAATATCGATGGCAGAATGGAGCGATAACACCGCAGCCCGGGTGGGACTCGAGCCTGAAACTACTCGGTCTCTACTCAGATTAATTTTACACCACAAGATAGGCAGCTCTTAAAGAGACAGGCATGGAGGCTAACAGGACACTCACATGCAAACACTTTTAAATCGCTAGGACACAGAACACCAGCCTGGCAGTGGGCATTTAGGCAAGCCCAAGGACAACTTTCAGGAACCCCCATTTGTAGGGGGGTTACATATAAAACTAAATTACTTTCCTTTTCATATGACTAGACCAAAATGAACACTAAGCCTTGAGCAATATTTGACCCCCCTCCCAACCATAACCAAACTGTGGGAGGGAGAGGGGTTATCCAGCATGGATTATGGAGGGCAGGTGAAATTTAGAGCACATAGCTTAGATTTTAACTGCCCCAGGAGCTGTTGTATTGTATGAAACAAGTTTACTAGGTTTGCATGGACATAAGAAGGCACAAGGCCATTGTGAATGTCCACCACATTGATGGGTCAAAATTATACCAGTGTGTGCTTATTATAAAAATTGTCACCTAGAGCTTTTTTAAAGGCATTAAAGTCTTTGCTATCAACAGTGAAAGGTGGTAATTTATTCCATACTTTAGTTGTGATGGTCTTGTCCCTGTATGGTATGGAAACTATTTGGATCCAACACCCTCTTAACTTCACCTGGTGGAATAACTGTTCTTCGCACCCTTGTTGGTATTGTCATTTAAGAGGTAAATGACTGCATAGATATTAAGTCTGAACTACCTTGTTGCCCACTGGAGGCAATTTCTTTGTCGACAGGGTTGAGCCACATTGACATAGCACAGTGGGGAGGTGCTCATGCTTTGAAATTTTCACCCTGGAACTCCTGTGATGGTAACACAGAAAAATTGATACATTCGGTGTTGTCATGGACCCTCTTTGGGTACATTTACTATTCTAGCTCTACTCTGCCATGGATCATGACTCGGAAGAAATAAAAAGTTTTAAATTCCAGCCAGCCTTCCAGCACAGCAATAGCTCTGCCACTTGTAATTCTAATGCCCAGGGATCAGAAGCAAATCTGGAGTGTCAAGAGGGTTGGCTTGAGGGAGGTAGGGTGAGCATCTGTGGGACAGCTCCCCTCCTCTAGGGAGGGAGGGCTGTGGAGCCTGGCAAGAGAGTGACTGGCAGTGGAGACTGGAAGTTCACCAGCCAGGACCACACAACATAGGGAAGATGCATTGGTGGATGGCAGGGTGCCATGCATGGGAGCACACATGGCAGCCCACTCACTGTCACTACATGGCAACATCTCCAGGGGAAACGTCAAAGAAGAATCACTCTGTGCCAAGGCAGAATGATGCCAAGGACCTCTGCCCACATCTCCTCTGAAATGATCCTCAATATAAGTCTCAGCTGGGGTCCCAGGGTGATAAGATCTGTCTGTATGGGAAGCCCATCTGCTAGGGGTAAGTTATGGTCCTTCCAGACTTGGCAGCTAAGGTGGGAGTGCCAGGGTGAGTGGGCTGCTTTGGGAGACTTGGGCAGTCAAGGGGCATATCTTGGCCATGACTGGAATGCCCAAAACAAAGTTATAAAAAAAAAAGTTTTAAGTTCAATGCAGCGTATTACCATGAGTAAATATTTTATCTGACAACCAAATCCACTGTCATGATCACTACTCTGGTGGACTTAAAGTTCCTGCCAGGCTTTGAACCTGAGTCTGTATCTTAAATTACAAAAAAATTTTTGGCAAGATTTAAAACCTGGTTTCCTGTCAGCTCACAAAACCTCTAAGACAAACACTCTGCTTTGGGGCTGCACTGATGTGAATGTGGCTGCTGTAGTCTGTCTAAATTATAAGCCACACAGCTAAGAAGCACTGACCTTAGAAGCCATGGATCAATTCCAAGTCTAAGGCAATGCCTTCAGGTACAACTAGCAAGAGGTCCTTGAGGGACAGTTTAGGGGACCCAAATGGTGAATGCATGGGTAAGATTGCATTAAGCATGAGCCAATGCCAAATTTGAATTTGGTGACTGTGTCGAAATCCATCATTTTTGGACACCGGTGAAGCAAGTTCAAAAGAACTTAATTTCCCTTTGGCGTAGTGGCACTTCAACATCATGATGCAGCATTTTTACATGTAGTACACAGTGAGCATGCCCAAGTTGTTTGTCAATCACATGACCTGCCTCAGTTTCCAGCGTAACTGATAGACTGAGGCAGGTCATGTGACTTGACAACAACTTGGGCATGCTCACTGTGTACTACATGTCAGTTACGCTGGAGACTGAAAACTCCACCTGCTGCGCACATTCTAGTGCCATTTCGATGCCTGTCTCACAGGGGAAGGAGCTGTGGTAGGAAGGAGTACAGTACCTCTTATGTGAAAAAGAGTCACTTTTGATTGGAAAACATTAGAAGTGATCTGAGAATCATGCACTATCATTCCAGTTTGTTAATTATCACAATATTTCACTGTAATTTCAGGCAGGCAGGCTCGTGAAAATGTGCTGTAGTGGCGAGGAGAGAGTGCACAGCTTGCACTAGCAGTTGCAGCCTTGCAGCTGGAGCAAGACGGAGTGGAGCAGAGTGCACTATATTTAGCAGACTGGGAAAAGGTGCAGATTTTTTTTTAAGATTTATGTGATCTATGTTTTTACAGAGTACTGATGGTGTAGAGGACCCAGAAACTCCTATTTTCCTCCTGCAGTAGTAGTAGAGCCAGTTAAATTTAGCAGACTGGGAAAGGTGCAGGGGGATTTTGAAAGATGTATTTGGCAATTTTTTTTTTGTTTTACTAGCTCTTAGTGGAGCAGCAGTGCACAGAAATCCAGCTATTATTTTGTGTGTGTGTGAGCCTGTCAGCAAATCAGTGAGTAAAAAGTAAAGAGATGCTGTGTGAGACACAAAGTCACAGTCGCTCAGTGGGGTGTGCGTTGTCTGTCTGTGGTGGTGTTTGTGACCTGGCGGTGCCGCTCTTCCCCACTACCATGTGAACCATATGGCACTGTGGCTTGTCTGTGCACTGGGTGCGTGTGTATCACATGGACTTCTAAGAATCATCATCAATTACCGTAAGTCATCACTGTTAGCGTCTGGCAGCAGCTGCATCATTACGTGGTCTGCCATTCTTGTGTTGTCGATGCATATAGAAAGCATGAAGAGAAGAGTGGGAGGGAGGAAAGGCAAGGCAATTTTATTTCTGTAGCACTCTGTCCCTGAAGGGCTCTGAGTACATCACAATACAGAAAATATATACCACATTTACAAAAACAGCTAATAAATTAGCTAATAGCAGTTAAATACTAAGTGCATAAAAAGGGTTAGATTATAAAAACATATAACTGACACCTGATAAACAGGATCAATACCAAAAATGCTGAGATGTCACAAAAAGCCTGCTGAGAAAAGAGAGGTTTTTAACTCCTTTTTAAATGCCTCTACCAAGGGAATGGATCAAAGGTCAAATGGGATGGCATTCCAGATAAACGGTGCAGCTGTCGAAAAAGCTCATTCGAATGTTTGAGTCTAGATCTGGAAATGGACAGTAAACCTCCCTTGGTGGAGGAAAGGCGGCAACCCGTAGTATAGAAAAACAAGAGGTGTTTAAGGTAGTTGGGACCCACCCCTTGTAGGGCCTTGTCAGTTAACAAAGCAACATTAAAGGTGATGCAAGCCAGTGCAATTTGGTAAGGCAGGTGTGGTATGCTCGGAGGGCCAAACTCTAGCAATTAGCCTCGCCACAGAGTTTTGGATCAGTTGCACATGGCTTATCAGCTTACTGATTAGCCCTTGGTATAGAGTGCTAAAGCAGTTGAGCCTCAGTGTTAATGAAGGCATGTACTAGAGTCATCAGATCCTCATGCACAAGATAGCATTTTATCTGGGTGATAGTCCTCAATTGGAAAAAAACACCATGGACTGCCACCACCACCTGCTGTTTTAGGGGCAGCTTACAATCCGTGATGACCCACAGATACCCAGCCTATCCACATCTCTCAGTCCCATTCCATATAAAGCTAGACACCTAAATGGCTGAGTACTCGTTGCCAATCCACTATGACTAGGTTCCATCAATATCAACTCCATGTAGCCTGGATTCACGATCCAGTTAGAAAATTTGCATAGGTATTGGTCATGCATAGAGACCACATCAGGCTTGCTGTCTGGTGTAAATGACAGATAAAGCTACTGTAGGTGTCTTTTGTGTAGCAGTGAAGCTGTAGATTATACCACCAAATGCCCTTTCCTTATGGAATCATGTACAGGGCAAATCACATGGTGGGCAGAATCAACCACTTTGGCATCCCACAGCATACTGCTAAAGGCTACGAAGAAAGAGTACTTAAGACAACTTGCTGCAAACTGCTGGATAAGAAGGACTCAAGCCCTTTATAAGATATCCCTGTCAATCCTACATACTGTGCATGTCACTCATCAAAACTCTATGACCCACCATGACAAATGGAGATGAATGATTGATGAGAATAAGCACAGAGCATTCCCCACTATCCCTCACCCGAAGGGTCATTAAACACCCTGTTGAGCATTTATTTATTTATTTTGAATCCAGGAAAAGACCTTTGAGCCAGAGACTCATTTATGGTGGTTCCATGCCATGACAAATAAAACATGCAGTAACAAAGTACAGATAGATTAATAGATGTGAGCAAAAAATCAACACCAACAGTGATTTAGATACAGGAAAGCATACTTGTACAAACTCTGTGTCTAAGTTTCAATTGCTAGAACGTGTCAAAAGAACATTTCTATTGTCAAAGTGCTGTAGTGGTTTGGGCAGGAAGTGCTGAGTTTGAGGGCCAAACCACAAAGAGGAGGAGTGGAGGGGGAATTGGTGCAAACAGAGAGCAGAGAGACCTGCATTGTGAGTATTAACGGTCAGAGAGGGAGGGCAGAGAAAGCAGCACTGATGAGACGAATTTGGCAAGTAAGGTGGGTCAGAGGGAAAAAAACAGTTTGAGGGAAACTAAGGCAGCAGACTAGGCATCTAAAGGAGGGAAAAAGGAGGAGCAGGAGTCCAGAAGAGGAAGAGAGGACAGGGTCAGGTAGTTGAGAGGGGTGGGGAGAGCATGGTCTCTGTGATGTGCTGAATCCTATAAAAATATACTGGAATGGTCCATAGATGTTATGTCCTCAAGTTTCATGTTGAGCTGCATTGCCACTACCTTCTAGTTTTTTCACTCAGGTATTTTACTGAAGTGCTTTACATTGGTACAAGTTAATGAGGTGGTGCAACTGTCATTACTTATCTACAGAGGAGTGCGCATGGGGGGATTGACCCTGGCCCTGGCCCCCCTATTAAAAGTCATCCTCCAACCAAATTTTATGGTGTGGTAGGCTATATGGTATAGTATGATAGGGTTATAGAATGCATAGTATGATATGGTATGGTTTAGTATTCTAGGGTATATGTTATGATATGGTGTATTAGAGTATATAGTATAGTACAGTACAGTACAGTATAGTATAGTATAATATAGTATAGTAGTACAGTATATGTAATTGTATAGTATCATTTATGGTACAGCTTATGCTATAGAATGGAATGGTAAGGTATGCCATGGTATGGTCTGGTGTAGTATGGTACAACTTATGATATAATAGGGTAGGGTTTATGGTATGGTAAGGTTATGGTATGCTATGGCATGGTGCAATATGGTATAATATGGTGTATGGTATGATACAAGGTATTGGTATGGTTTATGGCATAGTATAGTATAGTATATGGCATACGGTACTGTATATGATTCATGGCATATGGTAGTGTATGTATCGGGGCATGGTATGGTATGCTATGATATGTTAGGGTTTATGGCATGCTACGGTTGAGTGTGGTGTATGGTAATATAGGAACATCATAATTAAAAGTCAGAAGGGACTCTTGGTCCATCATATCAGTTCTCTGCCTCTTAAGCAGGGATAAACACACATAACACACATGCTGTGCAAACATCTACTATATATTAATATGTCCCCCATAGCCACTCATTGCTGCATAAAAGTGGTTTCATGCGCATTCTGCTTGAGAGAGAACAGCGAAACGAAGTTCAGCTGTTCTGGTTTGAACAGAATGCAAGTAAAACTACTTTTGTCTAGCAATGAGTGGTGACAGGGAACATATTATTATATTATTGATTGAGCGCTATCAGTAATATCTATATTCTTTTAAAAACTATTCTGGAATGTGCTAGTTTCCAGGGCATCTGCATGTGAGATGCTCTTCACAGACTAAAAGTGTCTCAAGCAGAGAGGAAAGGAGTGCCCCAATTGATCGGGAGCACTCCCTCGATCTAGAATAATTTATTGGGATTCCCCACCCACTGTACTACCCAGGGTATCATGTGATTTCATTAGCGAGCAGAAAATTGTACAGGCTTGCCTTAAAAGCCTCTACTGCCCTGATGTCCACTGTCTATGCTTGTAGGCTGTTCTATAGGGAGACATTCCTCCCAATGTTGCCCCTACATTTACCACCTCTGAGCTTTAGGATATGTCCCTGCATCCTGCTGGAACACGTCAAGTCATATATGTTCAACCTTGTCAATAAGTCTACAGATTAGGAACAGGTACTTCTGTTCAGTCTTAAAAGTGGAGGGAGAGGGGGACAAACCACCAAGAAGCAGCAGGAATACTGAGGTGGAGGAGATGTACACAAGTCCATTTTCAAAGTCCATTTGGAGGAAGGAGTTCTGAAAGGACTTGCAAATCTGAAAGTGAGTAAGGCCATCGGACTGGATGGAATACACCCAAGGGTGTTAAGGAAACTCAAGAGAGGTGCTTGCTGCACCAGTGATGGCCTTATTGAACAACTCACAGGAAACAGGAGTGGTCCCAGAGGACTGGAGGATAGCAGATGTGATTCCTGTTCTATAAGAGCAACAGCAGGGAAGAGACTAGCAACTATACGCTGGTGAGTCTCACATCTATGGTGGGGAAATTAATGGAAACACTGTTAAAGGAAAGGCTAGTGGAGTATCTTGAATCCAACAGGTTGGAAGCCCAAAGGTAGCATGAATTGGGGGGCATGCTAGATGAATCTGATTGATTTCTTTGACTGGTGACTAAGGAAACAAACCAAGGTAGGGCAGTGGACATGGCCTACTCAGACTTCAGTAAAGTCTTTCACACTGTGCCACATGGGAGACTTATAAAGAAATTGTGCAGTCCAGGGGTGGGATGAAAAGTGGCAAACTATATAAAAAACTAGTTGATGGCTAGGTGACAGAGGGTGGTGGTGGTAGTCAGCACTCACTCTAATGAGGGGACAGTGACCACCAGGGTGCCACAGGGTTCAGTACTGGGACCAGTACTCATCAAAGTATTCATAAGTGACATTGCAGAATAATTGGAAGGGAAGGTATGTATTTTTGTAGATTACACTATTATCTCATGACATCAAGGCGGTGAGGCAGTGTGATAAGGTAGTTGGCAAGGCCAGTGAGATGCTAGGGTGCATTGGGAGAGGTGTTACCAGCAGGAGGAGGAAGAAGGTGGTGTTACCACTGTATTGGTCACTAGTGAGATCCCACCTAGAGTACTGTGTCTATTTCTGGAAGTCCCATCTCAGAAAGGACAGAGACAGGGTGGATGCAGTCCAGAAGGGCAACTAAAATTGTGCAGGGGTTACATTAAAAGCCCTATGAGGAGAGACAGAGGGATCTCAACCTGTACACCCTAGGTAAGGGGGGGTGTAGAATGACAGGAACCCATAAGTACCTTACGGGGGGGGCACAGGGTACAGGAAGGGAATCTATTTCAAATGAGGAAGTGCACCACGACAGGAAGGCATGCAAGGAAGCTGGAAGAGGGGACATTTAAGAGGGAAGTGAGGAAGTACTACTTCAAAGAAAGAATGGTGGACATCTGGAACAGCCTGCCAGCAGAGGTGGTGGAAGTGAAAACATTAGAGGGCTTCAAACATGCATGGGGTGGGCATAAGGGAATACTGGTAGATAGGCAGGGAGAGGGGAGGGTCGATAGAGACCAGTTGGGTCTTAGGAGACAGAATAGGCAGGAAAATCTGGGCAGGCTGGGTGGGCCAAGCAGTCATTTTCTGCCAGCAATTTCTATGTTTCTATGTTTCTATTACTGAGATCATCTCCCCACTCAGCCTTCTTTTCTCCAGAGCGAATATATCAAGAGCCTACAGTCTTCTGTTATAGCTTTCATTATCCATATCCTTGATCCATACTGTTGCCCTTTGTAGGACTTATCTGGAAATTGTGAGAGCCCATTGTGTACCCCCAGAGTGGAGCAACCAGGGATAGGGGAAGACCCATAGCAGAGATAGAATCCAGAGCTGAAGTCCCAGAGTGCAGTCAATGATTCAGAGGCTGTGAAAGGGTGAGGCTTCATCCTGCCATGGCTGTTGTTTTCGCCTGTATTCTGTCCCTCCCCAAGATGCAGGCCATGAATACGCAGCAGCATGCACAATGGGGGTGTGGGCCACAAGACTCCCATGCATCTCCTTTCCCAATGCCATCCCTCACTGACTTATGCTAATAAAGCATCCCTAGGTGAAACTCCTACTGCAAGGAGCAGACAGTTTCTTTCCCAGGGGAGAGAGTCCTCTGCAACACTTAATCCTCCTCCCCCAAGTCATCCTCCAACACCAAGGCTCATTCACAAACCCAGATTGCCTGCATTGTAAGTAGTAGTCAAAACAAACAGCTGACAGACCTTGGTCTCTACAAAAATGTGGTACTCTACCCTGATACTTGCTCATAGAAATCAATTCCGTAAAGGGCACAGTACCACCACGGCATTGTTGGAATTCACTGGTTGCATCCATGACGCCTTGGACCAAGGACTTTGTTGGGGGGCCATATTCATTGATCTGACAGAGGCCTTTGATACAGTTAACCACCACCTCCTACTCAGACAACTGACTGCTTTTGGACTCTCCAAGGATGCACTGCCCTGGTTTGCTAGCTACCTTGGGGAGAGAGTTCAAAGTGCTAAAATTGCTGGAGTCTCCTCAGTTGAAAAACCAGTCTTCACAGGTGTCCCTCAGGGGTTAATACTGGGCCCATTACTCTTTTCTCTCTTCCTTAATAACCTCCCTGGCATCTGCCAACAGAGGATACTACTCTTTGCAGATGATGCTGTCCTCTTCTCTAGCAACCGGGACTTTAACCTACTTGAGAGTCAACTGCAACATGATTTCAGCCTGGTGGAAAAATGGTTTGGCTCTTACAAACTTGTCATGAATTATAGTAAAACTAAGGTCATGTCTTTCTGCAATGCACGTAGCAAGTATGAACCTCTACCCCTCACCATCAAGAATAAAGATGAGACCTCACTTGATCAGGTTCACGAGTTCAAATATCTCGGCATCACCCTGGACAGCTAACTCTCTTACTCCCAGCACATTGGGAAGGTTGCAAAGTCTGCCAGCATATGCCTTGGCCTGCTCCACAAGTACAAACACTGTATGACTTCTGAAGCCCTTAGACTGGCTATCCACAGCTCTGTTACCTCCATTGTCGACTATGGTCTAGTCATCTATGGCTCTGCCTCCGCTACTGCCCTTAGGAGGACATCTGTGACACTTAACAAGGCCTGTACACTTCTTACGGGGGCTGAACACTTAACACACACCTGTGACCTTTACGCTAAGGCTGGATAGCTACCTCTAATTAGTAGAATACAATACCAGTCCTGTCTGATTGCCAAAAAAGTTATTCTCGGACTCATGCCTCCAGGTGTGGCTAGACTCCTTACTACTAACTGCAGCACCCAGCCAACATGCAGTTCTCAATTCCAGACATTCCAGGTCCCCAGGCGCCGGACCTCACTGGGTCAGAGATTCTTCATGCACAGGGCTCCTCAGTGGTTCAATACCCTTAACAAAGAAACTCTTGCTGCTGCAACGCTAAGCCCTTTAAAAGGCAACTGCATCTATTCCTCCCCTCTACTTCACATTGTGACTGCCTCCCCTAAGCCATGGTCATCACCCTCTACCCTAGTTGGAACTTTTATCAGCCATCCCAGCCTTGCATTTGTGGCACCAGCCCCATCCCCCTCTCCCGTTGCTCCCCCTCACCCACCCATCCCTCTCTATGGACTCACTCATACCTTTGGCCACTGGCCCCTGTCCTCCTCGCTGTTTTCATCCCTGTCTGACAATGGCACCTTCCAGCCAGCTTCCTCCTGACTTCTTCCTACCAAGTATACCATTTCACCATGAATTCTGATAGAAGCTAGCTAGTGTTGTTCTACTTCAACATATTGACTGAACTATTTATGTACAAGTAATCGGTATGTTATGACTGTTACCATTGTTTACCATTGTTGTATATTACCCCCCATCCTCCGATGTGGAACCTTTGTAAATGAGCAGTTCCTGCTCAAAGGTACTTGTAACCCTAGAGTTTAATAAATAAAAAATAAAAAAATTAAACAGCTTACCATACCGGCAAAAGCTTCATTCATCAGTGTACAAAGTGAAACTGCTAATAAAAGGTCACTAGTACAAAGTGCTGGTATACGGCAGCAGTTCTAGGAGCAAATTATTTTAAAACATTATCATGCCAGCACTCAACTGAGTGTAAAACATCTGGCAAGCAAACCTGGTGGCCTGCAAACAGTGTGCATTCACATGGGTGCACGCATAACGTACTGACGTTTGGGCTGTGTATCTTCCTCAGAGCTGGTTGACTGTGCCTCCAAGGATGCTGATATGCATGAACTCATGCATATGCAGAAGCTGGGCATGACTGCAGCATACGAAGATCCACTTAGGTGCCACTGGAAAGTGCAAAGCGCTGTGAAAAGAAAAAAGTTAATGATGCAGATAATATATTAAAACCAGTAATGTACATATTACAAATAACACAAGCCCTAACAATGAAGGTATGAAAGGTGAAGAAATATAAGGGGGTAAAGAGGAGGAGGTTTTTGAGGAAGTATTAGGGTATTAAGGGGGAGTTTTTATCATACAAAAGGATGGAACACAGGACAATAAGACTAAAAGGGAAGGAAAGTAAAGGGGGTTGGAAGGATGGAAAGGGAGGCTAGGGGCTGACACACACACACACACACCAGGCATAACGACCTAACACATACTGGAGACAGCAGAATTCCAGTGGCTAAGAGTCCTTCTTTCCATTTGCTTATAGAAGGCTAATGAAGCTACCAAATAATTACAAGAAGCACTGCAATGCCAATTCTTCATTCAATCTGAGAGAGGTTAAAGTTTGCGGAACATGAATCCAAAAGCATTCTCTGTCAGTTTTTTGGACAAATCTCCTCCCCTTGGTCCCACTGATACCTTTTCAATTCCTGTTAATCTAAGGTTTGCTAGTGACCTATAGCCCGTTGCATCAAAATATCTGACTACAGCATTTGTAGTAGAGGGATTCCTGGTTGTCAGTTTATATTCGCCAATTCTTTCTTTTAACTGGTGCCTCATTTGGCTAACATACCCAAGGCCGCATAGGTATACTAGCATGCTGATAACCTATGTAGTGCTACAGCTGATAAAAGATTTGATCTTGAACTTCTTGTCTGACTGTGGATGTTTAAATGTAAAACTGTCCATAGAGTTGCTGCAGTTAACACACCTCCCACATGTGAAATTTCCATCAGGCGTGGCTGGTAGCCAAGTATTCCTATTGGCCAGATACTGGTAAAAGCTGTAAATGGCTTTATTCTTTAAATTCATACCTCTCCAATAGGTTACATGAGGTTGCTCATATCTGGTAATAGCAAAAGCAGCATCACTTCTAAGAACTGGCCAGTGTTTTTTTTTTTTTACAATTCATGCTGTCTGATTGACTTGGTTACAGTAGGTGGTGACAAATGTCACTGGTGGTTCACTTTGATCCTCCTCCCTCGGTCAGCAGACTAGTCCTCTCCATTCCATACATCACAGTTTCAGGCCTGTGGCCCCTATTAAGGAATTTTGGTTGCCATAACTTTGGATTGCTGCTCAGATTCACTTTCTGAGCTACAGATCCATTTGGACTTTTGCATTGTCCCACCAGAATGTTGTTCACCAAGGATCGTTGATTGTGAGTGGCAGCCCAACCACTGTACCACCGGGCTAGTTGATCTTGCTCCCCTCTTGATGATGGGGACCACATTTTCCACTTTCCAGTCCTCCATCACAACACCTGTACTTATAGACACACGAACGATTATTGCAGTGTAAATCCAACTGTTTCTTTAGCTCCACTGTGATCCTGGAAGGTATCCTGTTAATCCCTTGGGATTTTCCAGGCTTAATCTTCACCAAGTAGTCAGCAATCAGTGTGGGTGTAATGTCTACAGGTTGCAGCATGGCTATCCATGTGCCATCAGAATAATCACCTTCCCTAAGGGTTCCTTTGCTGAACAACCAGCAAAATATTCATTTAGTATCATGTCAGTAGCCCCTGGCTCTCTTACAGGTTATTCCATCTGTTCTCTTATTTTTCAGGGGCCCAATCACTATTTGCCTTTCTTGTTTCATGTACTGGTAGAAGGTTGTGGTTTTATCCTCAGTTTTTACTGTTATCTTTATCTCCTGTCCTCCTTGGCTTCCTTAGTTCTAGTCTTGCAGTCCCTCAGTTGTTCTCTGTAGTCTTCTCTTGCCTGGGGGGCAACTGTCCCTTTTCAGCAATTATAGACCCACTTGAGAAATGCCAAATTTTGTATGAATTGGAGGTAGTGAAATTGACAAAAGTTACAAACAATTAGCACACTGTAGGTTCTAGCCTTTTAGTGCAAAAACCTTTTCTAAAACTAATAGGTTCCTCACTTAGCCACCAGCCCCCCACAGTCACCTCACCTCCAGCCAGGGTGACTCCCCATCTTTCCTTTTTTCTTTTTAACAGTTCTCTTCTCTCTTGTTCCCATTTCCCACTCAGCCACCAGCCCACCACAGTCACCTCTCCTACAGCCAGGATGACACTGACTCCTCATCTCTTTTTTTTTCAACGGTTTTCTCTTGCTCTCCTTCCCCATTCAGCCGACAGCCCACCATAGTCACCTCACCTCCAGTCAGGGGGTCAGAGTGTGGCACAGGTGTCCGGTCCATCCACTTCCATTTTTGCTTGCTGAGTGGGAACATCAGGATCCCCTTCCCACCGCCAGCTGAAAGACTGAATGGACAGCCTTCGGCTTGGGGCTTTCTCTCCCCTGACGTGGCTCCTGCTGGCCCTCCGGTACTGTGCTGTACTCGGTTGTCGTCGATGACGGTCCTCCTCCCCAGCAAGTGTCCTTGTCAGTCACACACTACATGGAAGTTCACATACACTCTGCTAACCACTCATGGCCTACCGTCTTCAAGGCCACCGCATTACACACAGTCCATCTCTCAAACTTTCCTGACACTCAGCTCCCTCGCCCTGGCTCGCTCCCTCATCAACCATTACTGTCTGGGCTGCTGGCTGCAATGCCACCTGTGATGTCCTGAGGCCTCCTTGGCTAATTCTCCCATGATGCTGTCTGCACTCACTTACTCGCTGTCTCCAACCGACCACTTGCTCTGTCTCACTGTTGCCTCGCTACCTGGCTCAAGTCCTTGGTGCCACCCAATCAGATTCCTCACTCTTTTGCATGTAAGTGCATTTAAGTATCTCCAAAAAAAGTTGTCAAATTCAAAAAATGCCACTAATGGCGTGGGGGATTGCTCCCTTCACAGTGGGGGGAGGGGGTACACCGGCAGATCTAGAGGGACACACGATGCTGATCCAGGTCAGGAAAAAAAACAGTGCCAAAAAAGCCAACATTATGGTACAATTATTGCTGGGGCTGGGGCTGGGCCCACTTTACAGAATATTGCTGGAGCCAGTGCTTCACAGGTCAATAGAACTCGGTGCCAGTTCCATGTGGTATGGGCGAGTTTTAAACGGCGAGTCACATAAAGGTGACTACTAAATGCCAAAAATAAAAGTGGTGAACAGCACTATGCTGAATACAATATCGATGACAATACAAACCTACATTTAATGCACCACCCACAAACTATAGATTCTCACCTCCAGGGTGGGCAGACACTGGGGGAGGGATGAAAAGATAGGAGGGGAAGACCGTTGCGGGAGGGACAACCCACAGGTGGGGGAACAACCTGGGGGGGAACGGGAGCTGTGTAAAAAAAAATAAATAAACAAAGTAACCAGCAACACCAAAAACTAAAATTACTACATACCTGCATGCAGTCCCAAACCCAGAACTATGCACATCATGAGCGGTGACTATAACCACCATGCCAGGTGGCCATATCAGCAGCAGCCTGCTCACACCCAGTGCCTGACCCCCTCCCTCTACACTCGCTAATCCCCTCAACACTCACTATTCTGTCCTCCCTACCTCGCTATTTATGTGCCTCGCTATCCTTTCATACTCGCGCTCATTGCTGGTGCACAAATTGAGTTGCTCATTTTGAGTCACTCATTTTGCTTTGCCCATATCCCTGGATACCCCCAGTGCCTCTACCCACTTTGTGTGTAGGATCAAATGCCTGAGGTCACTGTTGAGCAGGGGATCAATTTGTTGCCCATTCTTCACTTACTGCTTAGAGGCATGCAGACATCTGTGGCTGCTTCAAGCACCTTCTGCAGGAGACCCAACATGTGCTATGAGACCCAACATGTGCTATGCATTACCAGCCTTATGCAGCTTCTCCAGATCCTTGGTCACCAGACTGCTTCTCTTGGCAAATTCTGCCTTTCTGAAGTTTCTAATCCTGTTGCCTGAGGAACAGCTAGTCTTCCCTGTCACCTGGTAGAAGGTTACCAGTTGTGGTCACTGCCTACTACTGGCTTCTTGATGTTGACACTGGAGATGACCCTATATCTGCAGTTCAGAAAAAACTCAAGGGTGGCTTCAAACCTAGCCCCTTGTTAGATACGCTGGTCCAGGAAACAGTCTTTGAAAGTGGACAGGAACAGTGTCAGTGGCACAGCAGGTTGCACACTTGCCTCTGAGGCTAGGAGATCAGAAGGTTGTTGGATCTAGTCCTACAGCAGGAATTTGGATTAAATCCAAATACTGACATCATAGTGCAGAAAAAGGGGGAGTGCTGCACTTCTGAGGTGCCATCTTTCAGATGAGATATTAAACTGAGTTCCTGTCTGCCTGTTCTGGTATTCATTACAGTGGATGTTAAAGACCCCATAGCACCTCTTGAAATGAGTAAGGGTGCTTTTATTAATAAAGGAAATATTTACAAGAACATATATGTAATTCATGACATCAGGTAATAGACGCATAATAGGTGAGTAGCGCGGCATAGAATGGCACTGGGTCCAGTGTGCTGACAAGAATAGCGTCGGCTGGGTGCTCGTGGTGAAAACAACACTGATTTTATTTTTGCAGCAGGCTTCACTCCTCCCCCCACACCCCTGATGCAGGCAGCTCTGCCCCCCACACACCCCATCTATAGGATTCTCACTGTAAGGGGAGTGGATCCTGAGGAAAATTAAAATTCGTGGGGCCATGGAATACTGTTCCTACAGCCCCATGTAAACAAAATCAAAGTCCCAATATGCAAAAAATTTCAGAGACCAGGATTAGAACCCTGGTTTCCACTGTTGCTGGCTGAGCTACTCTCTACCCCAGCCCTGCACACCACAGGAGCAGCTTGGCCAGGTTCCTGGATTCTGCCGTCCTTGTTCATGTAGCCGTACCGTGGACAGCAACCAGTGGAGCACATACGGTTAGCGCTGTAAATCCCTGCTCGCTGTCTCTGGTAGCCCTATACGGACTAGCGCTCCCTTGACTGGTGCTATTAATGTATCGCTCTTCTGACCAGGTGCCGCATAGAACAGAGTAGAGTAGTGTAGGGGAACTGCCCAGGTGTCAGGCCAAATTTCCCCCATTCACAGCTGGTCTAGTTCAGTATGTCAGTTTGCATCTGCATCACTCCCGAAAAAGGCTGAAAATAGGCAGAATTGCCTAGCCCTCCTTTCCTAGTTAACAAAGAACTTAAAGGGAAACCCCAGCAAACCTACAAAGTGCAGCACTTGCTGCATAAACACCCGATTAGGGCTTTTAGCATTAAAGCAATGTTTTATTTATTTATGACTTTGTTAAACGGGTAGATGCACTGGTCCAAACGACCATTTACAGGCATGACCCAGGCCAAAAGGCACAGATACAGACAATGTTCACAGTGCAGGTACAGGCAGATTACAGTGTAATAAAACAGCAGTTACAAACAACATTAATAGAACATAATGGTCAAAGCAGGATATGGTAAACAATGAAAAAAATAATTGACTTAACATAAAAGGATACAAGAATTAAGGAAAACATTTTGCCTACATTATGCAAACAGCAATACCAGCAGGCAGGAGTAAACGAACGCCCTGAGGAAAACTAGGGGATCACAAACCTCAAACCCCAAACCCCAAGACATCCTCCTAACCTGGAGATAAGTCCAGGCAAATGCAGAGACTTAACGAAAGAAACAGAGAGGAGGAGGAGGAGGAGGGTGAAGGAAGGTGGAGAGATAAAAGGCTAGAACAAAGGGGGGATGTTATGCTAATGAGGGCTACCAATTCTGCCATTGGTTGGAAGCCCTTATAGCATAACCCAAATGGCAGAAGCTGCCCGGCTGCACAAGATGGCTGTGAGTAGCTCTGAAAAGATTATGGATGGCACAAATTTTATGAAGTAAACCATACAGCCCAGCAGGTAAATAAAACATTGCTTTAATGCTAAAAGCCCTAATCAAGCATGTGTGCAGCAGCTGCTGCACTTTGTAGGCTTGCTGGAGTTTCCCTTTAATAAATAAATCTCATTCTCAACTTTTCCAGTAGCCCTCTGAAGATGCCAGTCTATACCTGGCAGATTGAAGTCCCCCAGGATCACCACTGAATTCCATTTGACTACTTTTGTAATTTATCCAACCCGGCTGTATCATAGGTATCATAGGTTATACAGAGCTATGTAGACAGAAGTCCTTTTGCTCGCTATTTCATTAATACCCCATAATCCTGTGTTTAAAAAGGTAATTGTCCAACTCATGGCTGTGAATTTTGTTTTGCTGAAACTGTTTGGGGGCATGTAGCAACTCCTCACCAGTGGTGCTTTTGCCCACTTCCCCTAATTTGACGCAGATGAAGTACGTGGCACTACTTTCCCATACCTTCCTTGTCCTTCACAGTGCCCCTTCCCTTACCAAGAGGGCTGCCCACACCCTTTTCTGTCAGGCATATCCTTTCAGAATGGCCTGTATCCCTTTATTCTGACATCTTATGGCATGGTAGAGTGCATGGTATGATATGGCAAGGTGCATGGTATCATATGGCAGGGTGTATATTATGATACAGCAGCATGTATGGTATGATGCAGTAGGGTGTGTGGTACGATATGACAGGATTTATGGTATGATATAGGAGTGTGTATAGTATGATATGGTAGTGTGTATGATGTGATGTGGTAGGGTACATGGTATGATATGATATGACATGATATGATATGATATGATATGATACAAGGATGTATGATATGGTAGTAAGGCAAAGCATACTATTTAAAGGAGAGGGGGCTCAGGGCAGTTAGAGAAAGCAAATGTTTAAACCTGTATCCTCATGGAAAATAAGCAGCTTTAAATGTTGGTTTTAAGCTTTCCTGATGGGCATTATTAGATTGGGTTCAGGGTGCTGGTTGTTTGCTTCAGTTTCTTCCTGTAGTCAATTGAGGCCATCATACAGTATATTGTCTGTGTACTTCCGTCTTTCTCATGCCTTCTTTAGAGGTTTGGGCAGAAAGAAAGGGCTAGCTATGGTAGCCCAATTTACAGAGAAAGAAAGATTGAATGACTTTGATGTCAGCTGTGCACACCACTTTTTGATTAGAGCCATGCCCTCAAGCTCTCCTTTTAGTTTGATGCTTCAGTTAGAGAGCAAGAAAATAGCATAACATGTACACAGAGGGTTTTTTGATCGAAATGCCCTTCGAGGGATGCTAAAAGAGAAAGCCAGGATCACTCTTGTCCTTCTGATTTTGGCCCTGTTAAGGCATACAGCCACACTGACAAAATGGGTGGTGTTTGCATACTGTGTGAGCTTATAGGGCCATCGAGTGAGGGAGAGAGACCAGTGCAGCCTGATGCAGACAGACCAGCTGCTCTATTCACTTTCTCTTACGATCAATATGATCTCCCCCAACAATAGCAGTTGGATTAAAAGAGATATTGATCCGCGAGGGGTTTATTGTGACATGCAGGAACTCTTTTGTAAATAGAAGATTATGTGCAGATCAGAGGGACAAGCTATTCATAAGATGAACATTAAGTGCTTATCAAGATGAGGGGGCAGCTGTGCTGCTGAATGAAACATTTGAATTATTTTCCCTCCTGGGCCTCTTAGGTGCTTTCTGCCAAGGTCAGGTGTAATGCAATGCCTTTCGCACTGTAAGGCTTGTCTTTGCCTTGCAGGCAGTCGTAGTTTGAGAAGAGTCTGCCAGTCAGCACTACAATTTCTATGCAGTGCAATTTCTAGCTTCAGTCTCTTGCTTAGTCCTTACCTCCTCCCATCCAATCAATAGAGGTCTGATGATTGCCCTTTTTTCTTTTATATCCTCAAGATCTTGTAAGAATCAGCCTCCTCCATAGAGAACTACTCTTTCCTCAGGATCTTTGAAGAGCCGATCTCCTCCATAGAGCACTACTCTTTGGTCTTAACCTGGAGGTTTTTCAATTCAGGGAATCAGAACTTTTGAGGCTGGCACATGTCATGTGCACAGCACCAACATACAATGCCATGTACACCAATGGTATAAATAGTGGTGTTGGCCCCAACCACCTCAGTTCCTTTTTTACCTCTGTCATATTACACACAATTGTACCTCATCAGGGACCAGGATTTCTCCCACTCCCTTAAGCGTTCATGTCTAGTTTGTTATAATTTTTTCTCATTAATCTTTTGTATTAGTTTAAATAACCATTCAACATCCTTTTTTGCTATTTCCTACAAACTTTACTCAGTGTCAAGGCAGCTCCTGTCTGCTGCATCTCATGAATGTCGTGTCACATTTTTACCTTTCACACAACATTGACCCTATTTTTAACAGTTCTTCAGTACCTTTGCACTTCCTTGGTACCAACCTCAAGTAGGCCAAACAACTCATGCTGACAGGGTTACAGGCCTATATCGATGTCCACCATTGCTCTGACTGGCAGGCATTGAATAAGGAACATGATAGAACTGGGTTTAGGATGGGGCATTTCTAGGACCACCCATGAGTAATAAGGAGGACTTGGTCAAGGACTCGTTGAGGCCCTGTGAGTATATAAACCAGTTTACAAATTGTCTTCATGTTTATGCCATGCCGTGACATTGTTGAGGATGATGGTACTGACATTGATGCTGATGGTCCTACCTCTGTGCTGAGATGGAACCTGTGTCAGAAGCTTTAGATACCTGACAGCATTGACCCCGAGAATTGTGCTGTCACTTATACCAGGCATGCTATTTTAGGTGATGCTGAGAATGGTACAGTTGTCAATGCAGAGCTCTGATGCCATCATTAGTGCCTTTGCTGCCATGTAGATGCCTAGACCAAGTACTGTTTTCTGATGACTGCATCTGCAGTTTCATCTCAGGTATCATGTTTTCCAGTTGTTACTGCTACTGTACGTTGTACTGTGCACTAACACTATATTATGTACATATTCAGTAGTGTCTGTGTATGCAATATTTTTGTCTGGTACCAGAAACCTGTCTCAATTGGTCACCATTTTAAACAAACCGTGGTCATGTACCAAGCTATGTCTTTGTATGCAGCATGTTTTCTGTCACCTGAAGCCGGTTTTAATTGGACACCACTGTTAATGAGCTCCTTCACAATGGTATTAATCCTGAATAAAATAAAGCTGCATTGTGCTTCATTTTCAAGCAGTCTTCCTTTATTTTACAAATGCAGTCTTTTTCACACAGTTTTGTGTTTCTAACCAGTTATATGCAGATTTTTACAATTTTGCACACATCTGTGCTATTTTTATTCAATTCCATTCAGAGTTTCTCTGCTTGGCACAGCACACTTGCCTCTTATTGCCAGTGGCACACTAGGGCACAGGGCTAGGGCTACCTGATGACCTCATTCAGCCATCTTTACCCATACATGTGATATGTCCAACTTGCTTAAGAGGGAGATTTGTGTCAAATTAGTAGGGAGATTGGCCTGCTAGTGGGGAGATGCCATAATGTCATGGGTTTGTCATTAAATGGCATCAAAAAATAAGAAGAAAGTCAATACAAAAATGTAGTATATTTCACTTTGTCAAGAATAAGCACTAAAAAGAATAAACAACTAATTATACAAAGTTATCGGATACATTGTTTATCACTGATTTAATTTTTATGCATCTTTATCTGCCCCAAAAACATGAATGGATATTTTGGACAGAATTTTACTTAAGCATGAGGTTTTGTTTCCCAGGAGGGAGGGAGGGAGTTCAGTCAAAACAAAAAACAGGAGTCTCCTGCGAAAAGAGGGAGATATCACGTGTATGTCTTTACCAGACATGTAGTCAACAAAGTACCCACTTCTGCTGCAAAAAGTGGACATGATCATTCCAGGAATATGAAGCTCAACATTCCAGAGCATCTCTAGGGCCAAGTTCTGCGATATCTCTTGACTGAAGTACGGCTTTGCAGATACAGTTTTTGCTACCATTGCACATTTTTATGGAGTTGCAAGTCTTAGTCTTATAGAAATGTTTAGACAGGCTCACCTCTTTACATGGTGGAGTATATCCTTTCAGGGACCTTTCTTTTGTGTATTAACACAGAATTATTTCCAGTGCAGAGATCTTCCTTGAATGCAGTGTTAATGTACTTCCCTTACACACATGATTTCCTCTAAGAACACATCAGAAGAGTAGATGCGCCCAGTAGTCTGGAAACCCAGCTTTCTCCTCTAGTATGTAGATATGATACGATATACTGATGCCACACAGTCAGTTCATTAGACCTGAATCATTTTGACATTTACTCAAATAACTAAGGTACAAGTCCAACTTTGAATACTGCCTTGATCTCAGCACCACAGCCTCAGCCTGACCTGTAACATTGTCAAGAAACATGGGCATCTCTGAGCATTTGAAATATAGCTATTCCCACCTCAGCTACCTTTATATGGGAATCTCTGTTCCCCAATTCAATACCTTTTGTGTTGGCTCCCAACCAGGCCCTTCTGTACCTTTGTATCTCTTTCCCTACCTGCCTCTACCCTTCTGCCGATCATGGTCCTTATAACAATTGTGTGTCTAAACTGGAACACTGGTTCATTGCCTAGAAATGTTTTTCTTGCATTGGGTCCACCAGATCAGCAAACCTATCTGTACCCTAATGCCCAGGAACTCCTGTTGCCCCTGCATGCATGGTAGGGCCCACATCAGTCAGATCTCTACTTGCTGCAGCGCCTTATGAACCCCCAGGGGCAGCCCTCCTTAAACGACCACAAGTGCCCAGCTTACCTTGATGGGGACTCTCCTCACATTCTCAGAGACAGTCTCATACTGTAACCCAGCTAGCAGCTTTGGTCTTGCTTCCATTTCACTCTCCAGTTCTTTGTATGGCTGCTGTAAAGTCACCAAAGTTGTCCCACTTGAGTCGCAGCACTCCAACTCCTGTTCTGGGGAGTCTTTTTTTCAAACCTGAAAGCCATTAGGTGGCAGTCCATGAGATCAAATCCATCAGATTCCATCACCCTCAGCAACATCCCTCTAACTGTCTCACTACTAGGATCATCTGGTTTAACTCCCACCTCCGGTCCTTGGGTCAAGGAATGTCTCAAGCATCCAGGGTCGGTACAGAATGCACTGGCAACCGTTATGGTAAACAATGAAGTAATCTGAACTTAATGGTCATAAATTGAAGTCCCCTCCCCCCCAAAAAGAGTTACTTTTTTCAGGAAAAGGCTCCTCCTACATATGGGCAATGTCAGAGAGTTCTTCCATATCCAAGAGTAGTTTAAAATTTACATATACAGTCACAGAACTACAATACCTAGACAAGCTAAAGTTTAATCAGGACAATATTTGCACAATGCCTTGTTCTGCTAACCCAACTGTATCTGCACAATGCAGTTCTCATTCATCTGTACTGCAAACATTATTAAATTATATTTTACAAAAAAAAAAAAGATTTGTGAGACATAACTTCTTCAATAACATTGTTTCAGTGGCTCACAAGCCCAGACATAGAATCAAAATACATGCTTGTTAGCAAAAAGAACAAGTAACAGCTATTAATTAACTGATAGAAACCATGCAAATTTGAAACCAAAGTATTTGTTTGCTAACACCATTGTTCTCCATTTGAATCAAATTTAGTGCGAGTGCCTAAAACTGAGTGGTGCTGTAGTTTTTCTCCTACTTTCAAACACACATGTAACGCTATTGGGGTATACAAATTAGAGGATAGTAATAGAAAGGATTATGGTGTACAAATGCACAGAACTACACAAAGGAGGCAGAGTAGTCTGATGGTTAGAGCAGTGTCTTGATAACCAGGGGATCACAGGTTCAAAGTCTGCTAGAGCCCAATATTCACTGTGTTACCTTAGGCAAGTAATTTAACCTTCCAGTGCTAGAAGCAGGACACACAGGAAAGAAATGTTGCATCTTTAATGGGCTGTCCTGGACAAATACATTGAAAACGAATGTTCAGAAGTGTAACCATGTACCAACATTTGAGGTAATCATGACGATCACCCAAGCACTTACAAATCAAACTCATTTTGTGGAGCACTTACTAATGCACTTTCCAATGAATTTTGAATATTGTTATTTACTGCTGTTGGTTACTGAATTTCAGACTGTACTGTAATCTACTTGCTGCGTTTTTGTTTTACTGAACTACACTGAATTGTTGCAAGTTTTGTTTCATGTATTGTTTGTACTCCCCTCTCCCCTTCCCCCTTGGTCACACCTGGAATCGAGCCTCGGCTCAGTGTGCCTTTCCTGGTTACCAAATGTTTAAATAAATAAATAAAATAAAATGCCGAGTCAATTGTTGGATTCAAAAAATGGGTTTCCAATAGTCTCTGTAGACTTTATCTTCAGCCTCTTGCACCCCCCCCCACACTTCCAGTGGCTAGGCCAGAACAAATGCAATTTTCCTAGTTTACAGCCCTGCATTGGTGGTCAAATGTACTAACCTGCCCTCAAAGACCATTGGGAGGTGGCAGGCCATATGGTGTGGTGGTAGCATGGAGACTTTCAGTGCAAGTCTGAGATTCCTCATTGGGGCTGAGTGTGGGCTCGTGCACCACTTAGCTGAGGCATATGACTCCCAGTGCCTAGTATTTGTAGTCCCCCATCACCCAATCATAGCAAAATTTATGCAACACCCGCCATGATAAAGGTTCCCGGAAAAATTTTTCTCATTATCTAACCTTCAGATAAACATTTATCTTGAGGTTAGATATGTCACAGTGACTATCCTAAGCCAATCAGAGAACAGTTTCACAATAGCAAGGCATGGCGATTTGTTTTCTATAACACCCTATTACATCAGCTCAGGGTGCGTAACAAAAAACATCACATCATACAGCAATAAAATCATCAGTTTCACAAATATAAAATCAGCAGAGATACAAATACCACCTAATCTGTTATCAGGTTGAATACTGATCCAAACACGTGAGCATATTACAGTAGCCTTGTCCTGCCCTAATGCCAGCTGCTGAATTCAAAGAGAAACTACTGATTTAAAAGGTATCACTTATAAACGAATGTATAAATTCAATATATATTATAAAATGGGCAAACAAGATCACCCTAGTGGCCCAATGGCAGTACATTATGCTGCCATGCTGATGCCCCACGTTCCGAAGCAAGCCTTGGAGGTCATGTTGGGAGGTGAGTCATGGCAGAGATAATTGCAGCTTGACAGAGTGTCTCAGCCGGGGAGGGTTGGTGGTGAACTGCGCTCCCACAGCAACTGCTGCAGCCAGGCCAGAGAGCTTGGTCCTGCCACACAGGAGATGCTGTGATTGTGCATGACCAACACAGGATCTGAATGACAACTAGTTTCGGCCTAATCAGTGTATATCCCTGAGAACACAGTATATCCCTGTGACAAACTACTGGCTAGGGAAGAAAAATCTCTAGGGAAAAAATAAAAAGGGCAAACAGAGAGTCACAATCTGATTGGCTATCAGGCATTCTGAATTCCTAGATTAGCCAATAAAAAACCTGAGGTTGGAGCCTCATCACAAGATTGTCTCACAGACATTCTAAATTCTTAGATTAACCAATAAAAAAATCTGAGGTTGAAGTCTCATCACAAGATGGCACAGCAGATTCAACCTCTAGAATAGAAAAATGTGACCTCTCTAAAATTCCAGGCATTCTAAAGCAAATCTGGCCAGAGCCGACATGGCTACAGCCACGCTCACTGAGCTCATGGTGAAACAGTCCACCGTGCCCAAGATGGCCGTGGTGCAGTTGAGCATACACAACTACTCACACGTGCATACTAAACATCAGTGGCCATCTTGAGTATGGTGGGTTACTGGCAAGCAAAGTAGTGGCCCCGCAAGGGGGTGGGGGTGAGCAGACTGTTTTGGAGTTGCACAATGATTGTACTGCAACTCTAAAACAGTTCTTTTGTGTCCATCTGGTGGCTTATTTTTAGAACTACTGTAAGACAGCTGCAGGCTCCATCCACTGCAGTCATAAAAAACTGATAGGCAGACATGTAAATTTCAAATGAGTTATCTACCGTAGTAGGGAACGGGCACATAGGCCTGGATATTCAAACTGCGCCAGGCTGTGGCGCAAGCCTGGGCGCAGCTCAACTTTGTTACGCAGGGGTGTGGCCTGGGCGATATTCAACGGAACTGCACTATGGCACAGCAGCTTTGAATATCGCACCCTGGCCATCCCCACTGTGCATGGCGCAGTGACACTGTGCCAGCGCAAGTGGCCAGAGTGGAGCATGGAGATGCGCTAGAGCAAGTGCCATTGCGCCATGCACAGCACCTGCGATATTCAAAAGGGAACATGCAAATGGGGCCATAATTTATACAAAGTGCACATGGGGCCATTTGCATGTCATTATGGCCCCATTTGCATCCCATTAGCATGCAGGTGCGCCGATCCCCGACGACTTCACCTGGTGCCCTGTCAGGCAGCAGCCATCGGGGACCGATGCCCCTACAGCCCGATTGCGGGCATCCGTCTAAAAGAAACCCCCCTCCCCAATATCCCTGGTGATCCAGTGGACCACTATGTGTCTGATCGCAGGCATTGGTATAAACCACCCCCGCCAATATCCCTGGTGGTCCAGTGGACCGATCACTGCCCGACCGCAGACATCTTTTGAAATCACCCCCCCAATATTCCTGGTGGTGCAGTGGACCGCACTCTGCCTGATTGCGGGCATCTGTAAAACATAGAACAGTCCTATTACCCTGGTGGTCTAGTGTACCACCCTCCCCACCCGCCCTGAGCACCACTGCTCTGCTCCCCCGTCAGCTGGCGGCGGTAGCACCCCACCTGCCTGCCACGCCACTGCCGGGCCGAGCAGCTCGGTGAGGGCTGTGCGGGTGGTTCACAGTGTGGAGCCAGTAGGTGCAGCCCATGCCATCACTGCAGACCAGATGTGAATGAATCATTTCACATATCTGGACTGAGTAATCATGTAGAACTGCACGCCATAACTACACTAGGCGATGACCTACGAAGCCCTGCCAGTCGGTGAGACAGCAGGGCAGCAGGCGAAGTGGGGTGCTGCTGCCGCCTGACTGACGGGGAAGCGGGCGAGTAGGGCTCAGTGGGCGGGTGGAGGGGGTACACTGGGACCACCAGGGTAATAGGGACTGTTCTATGTTTTACAGATGCCCACGATTGGGCAGAGTGCAGTCCACTGGACCACCAGGGATATTGGCGGGGTGATTTCAAAAGATGCCCGCAATCGGGCAGCGATCGGTCCACTGGACCACGAGGGATATTGGCGGGGGGTGTGGTTTAAACAGATGCCCACAATCGGGCAGCAATCGGTCCACTGAACCACCAGGGATATTGGAGGGGGGGCGTGTGGTTTAAACAGATGCCCGCAATTGGGCAGTGATCGGTCCAATGGACCACCAGGGATATTGGAGGAGGAGGGTGTGTGATTTAAACAGATGCCCATGATTGGGCAGCGATCGGTCCACTGGACCACCAGGGATATTGGAGGGGGGGTGTCTTTACATGGATGCCTGCGATGGGGCATGGGGGGCGCCGCCAGGTGTGGCAGGAACTCGGGTGGACACCCACAGGTGGCAGCTGCTGTGTTGTGCCCTGCAATGTGGCAGCTTACCTGTGGGTGACCATCATTTGTTCCTTTTTTTGGGCTTAACTTTGTGCAGGCACAGGTAGGGGTTGTGCATGCATGACTCTGCACATCCTGGGCTGAATATTGGGCTGTGCAGGTTATGCATGGGCATGCCCCCCCTACCTGTGCCTGCATACATTTACTGATGCGCTCCAGCACATCAGGATTTCTGCGGTGCACTTTTCCCTTTTGAATATCATGCCAGGGCGCGTCAGTGGGTTGTGCATGGCGCAATACTGTTGCAGCATGCACAACCCTTTTGAATATCTGGGCCATACTGTTCTATCTACAATTTAAATGCTTGTGATAAAGATCATCTTCAAACTTTTTTTTTAAATCACAGGACTGACACATAAACACAGCAGTAACTAAATACGTTTTAGGAGACCCAGTAATCCCCAAGTTAATCCTCATGTTCCCTCTCCTCTGAAAACTGTCCAGGTCTCTCATGTGATAGTTAAGTAGCCTCATCACCCCAGCATCACCACCACCTTCATGATCATGAAAGGGAAATATGGCCACCTATGCTCTCTCCTTATCCCAAGTAACCTGCATGACTGTGCAGTGTGTATGTTTCATACAAATAAAGCTTGCATCTGTATATTACATTTTCTTTTCAGTGCTGTAAACGTAGCAGTGACAATTTAGCCACCACAGGAGACTTCGACAGTTGGGGGTTAACATGACAGTTGTTTTGGGTATAAGTAAGGCGCCTTAACTTTTCTGTTGTTTTTTTTTTTAACTAACAAACACAACAGCAGTGGCACTCAGCAGAAAAACAAGCAAAAAAATACATATAGTTCAACCTAAACCTTTGTTCCAGAGAGAGTACAGCATTTCTAATTCGCCTTGTATTATATATTTAAACTACACTGCTCATTTGACAGTCCCATATTTTAGAATAAATATATACCAATCAAACAGAACAGCTTTAATGGGTTTATTTATTTATTTATTGAATTTTGTTGACCAGGTAGGCTCACCTGTATAAAATTTGTGATGTGGCAAGGACACTGTAAATTTGTGTTGCAACAAAAGTTGATTGTTCCCCAGATATTTATCTGTATGACTGAAAAAAGAGATAAACTCACAGGTACACTATGATGAGGAAATGGTGTCTTGGGAGCAATGGAAAAAGAAATAGAAGGGACTGCCAAAATGTATTATGGAATAGTCTGTTTTTTCTTTGCAATGAGAAACGGGGGGGTTGGTATGGAGTGGGAGTTGGGTTCAGTATATGTTAGGTTGGAATGGGGTACTCAGTTGGGGGGGGGGCTTTGTTTGTTTTCTACTGTTTTGTGTAGTACAATATTACATAATTATTCCTTGTATGTATTCATTGTTCTAGATGTCTTTTGTCCCAGAATATATTTTTGTGATTTGCAATAAAAATTCCCCCTACTCTTTTCAGGAAGTGCCATGGGATATTTAATGTCCACCTGAACAACCACCCGAACAGGCAGACGGGACATTGGTTTAACGTCTCATCCGAAAGACAGCACCTCAGGAGTGCAGCATCCCCTCATGCTGCACTACAGTGTCAGTACTGGGATATTAACCCAAGTGCCTGGTGTAGGGATAGAACCCGCAGCCTACTCATCTGCTGGTGTCAGAGGCAAGTGTGTAACCTTCTGAGACATTGACACTGACTCCAAATTAAACAGGGGCTGTTTCTTTCTCTTAAACTAATGGGCAGAACTGGTTACTAAAAAATAAAAAAAACCTTTTTAAACTTATGAGTACAGCAAAATTACTAAAATGTTAAACAATTTCTGTGTACCTGCTTATTGTTATAATAGCATTATGGTACTCCTGGGAGTTGTATTCCAACCCCCCACTGCCATGTGCATAAGGCCCTCACCTGTGCCTCAGGGCTTCATTACACATCTTGGATTTGAATTAACCAGCGGTAAACTAAACTCCAACTTTTTCTGAGTGAATGGTAAATGTTATATATATTTGATATACTAATGCAGTTAGTTTCTTATGTTTAGTATATACTCACTTGTACATTTTTTGTCTATATAATGTCAAATACCATATTTTAATGTAACATGTAACTTATGTAATCATGCAGGACCACCTTGTAAATAGGGTTTTAGCCATAATAGTGTAATTCTAACTCCAGGAATCCCTCACTGATGCCTTACACAAGCATCATTATCCGGCCAGAGTGCGATGTCCCAGAAACAGAACTTTATGCTTATGATAGAACTTAAAACACTAGTTCGGACTCTGCAGTGTTGTCCCACTCCCATGCCCCCCTAGCTCGCTGTCAGATTTGTTTCTATGCTGAAGAGCACCACAAAGCATATCTCAGGTATTCAGGTCTCCAGAAGCGCTTATTTTGTTTTCAAATTTTAGTGTTTACCTAAACGTAGTTAGTTTTCAATAACTTTGTGCTAGTTTAGGGTTTTGAGTAGTTTATGTTGTTTAGTTTTGTTTATTAGTGGTTCTCCGGTTCCTGATTGGTTCACAGGAACCAGAAAAAGCTGCAGTATAATGCAGTTCCTGCCTTTGGAGACTAGCTAATATTTCATTTCTAAATCTGATTTGCTAAAAACAACTGCTCTCTTTAACATAGTTTTGATGTCGTTCCCTCCTTTAGAGAACCAGACTGGGATTCTAAAAGACACATACTTTTTTACAAACTGTTTTTGTTTATTCAAAACAAAGTGTTTTTTATTAATTATTTGCAGTTTCTGGTAAAGAGAGACATATTTCCAGTGACTTTCCTACAGGCCTTATGGTAAAGTAGGTAAGGATTACACCCCCTTTGAGTACCATCCCCAAAGAGGCTGCTACAGCAGCATAGGCAGGAGGGGCTCCAGATGTGCAACAGCCCCCAGGTCTCTGCCAAGTAAAACCCCTGACGTTCTGCCCAGGTTGCCAAACTATTGCCAGTGGGGAGAAGACTGGCCCACTACTTGCAGGCATGGGTAATCATTACCACAGACAAGTGAATCCTGGAGCTAGTGGACCATGGGTTGTCCCTGCCATTTAAAAAAATCCCCAAACTGCAGAAACACAAACATTTTCTGGTCAATTCGCCCAGAGAAAGAATTCTACTAGAACTGGAAGTAAACAAGTTGCTATAAGCAAAAACAATGGAAAAGGACCCTGCTCACAGTGGGGCAAGGGCCTGTTTTCAAGGTACTTTCTGACCCACAAGAAAACTGGGGAGTGGACACCTATTTTAAAACTAAAATATCTGAACAAGCATATCAGAAAAGAATGATTCAAGATGGTCACACTAGACACAGTAATACTATCCTTGCAAACAAGGGACTGGCTGAGTTTCCTGGATAATTTGCACATCCCAGTAAGACCCACCCACAGAAAATACAAGTTCAGACTAGGAAACTGCCAGTACCAGTTTATAGTCCTCTCCTTTGGCTTCACCTCAGCACCAAGGGTCTTCACAAGGTGATTGGCTGTGGTGGCAGCACAACTGAGAAGGAAATGTGGGGTAGTTTTTCCCATATCTGGACAACCGACCAGTCACAAGGAAAATTGAACAAACATAGGATTTATTTGCAGAAAAGGACCGGTAGGCCCATCTAGTCTGCCCTGTTTTCATGCCTATTATTGCATCCTGGCTTCTTTGGTCTTAAATGATCCTCCCTTTCTCCTACTTGTTTGCCCATGTGCCTATCCCATACATGCTTGAAGTGCCCTGCAGTCTTCATCCCGACCACCTCTTCTGGCAGGCTGTTCCATTACCCTTTCTGTGAAGCATTTCCTCACATCCTGCTTAAATTTCCCCCCTCAAGCTTCACTGCATGCCTATATGTTCTGGTGCTCCTTCTCCTTTGAAAGAGACTCCCCTCCTGCTCCTTGTTCACCCCGTGAGGTTCTTATAAGTCTCAATCAAGTTCCATCTCTCCTCTCCGCTCCTCTAGGGACTACATGTTGAGCTCCCATAGCCTCTCCTCGTATGGCTTCTCAGGCAACCACCACACCATTTGAAAGCCCTCCTCTGGACTGATTCTACACTGTCAATATCCTTGCAGAGGTACGGCCTCCAGAACGGGACACAGTACTCTAGGTTTGGGTTCACTAGTGAGGGATACAGAGACAACACCACCTCCCTTCTACTATTAGAAATCCCTCTCCATATGCACCCCATCATCCCACTAGCACTGCATACTGCCTTGTCTCACACCCTGCCACCTTGAGTTCATCAGATATGATTACCACAAGTCCCTCTGTTGCTTGGTGACTATATGTACCTCTCCCCCAATCCTATACATAGCTGTTGATTTCCCTGCCCCAGGTGCATGGTTTTGTACATTTTGGCATTGACACCCAGCTTCCATGCCCTAGACCACGTCTCTGATTTCCTCATATCCCTTTGAATTCTCTCCAGCCTTTCATGGGTGTCCACCCTCTTTCAGACTTTTGTGTCATCTGCAAAGAGACACCCATTCCCCTCTAGTTCCACAGCAATGTCACTTATGAAGACATTGAAGAGGGCAGAACCCAGTACCTATCCCTATGGCACTCCACTGGTCATGCTACCATCCCCTTAGTGACTGCCATTTACCACCACCCTCTATCTCCTATCCTTCAACCAGTTTAACACCTAGCTTGCCACTTTCTCCCCAACCACTAGGTTGCTATGTTAATTAGCGCTTGTGTGCCACAGTGTCCAAGGCCTTACTGAAGTCCATATAAGTCACATTCACTGCCTTCCCTTGATCCACTTCCCTAGTTACTCAGTCAAAGAAATCTATGAGATTTGTTTGACATGATATTCCCCCTTTGAAACCATGCTACTCCTGGTGGAACTGCAGTCCATTTTCCTCCAGGTACTCCATCAGTCTGTCTTGGGTAAGGTTGGGCAAGAATTAGAGTGCTCTATCCAGAAGGTAAAAAACACACTGGAAAGCCTAGGGTTCCTGATAAACCTTCATAAGTCCTACACAGAACCTGTTCATGTACTGGACTTCATAGATGCAGGACTGGATACCCTGCAGTGGAATGTCTTCCTCCATCAGGGAAGGGTAGAAAATTATCTTACCACTGCCGATTCCTCTACAGTGGACCAACTGAGGCCTGCAGTGGATTTTCTACAGCTACTGGGCCATATGGCTGCATCCATAGCAGTGGTGCCATGGGCCAGGTTTCAGATGAGGGACATTCTGTACCACGTAAGAGATCACTGGTCTCAAAGGCAGGACTCTCTGTTCAAACTGATACCAGTCATAAAATCAGTGGTATTGGATTAGAGTGGTGGAAGGATGAAAATATCCTCACTTCCTCCAGCAACCCCCAACAGGTATCCTCACAACATATGCTTCACTCCTGGGGTAGAGCACCTCCCTTGAGGACCTCTCTGTAAATGGCATCTGGAGCCCACATGAGACCCAGGAGCACATCAGTCTCCTGGAACTCAGGGCAGTATTTCTGGCAGTGCAATCTTTCTCCTCTCAGCTGCAAGGTCAGTCTGTCCATATCTGAACAGACAACACCACAACAATACAGTACATAAACAAGTAGGGAGAAAAAAGATCCTCTAGTCTGTGTGCAAAGGCTACGAAGATCTGGGATCTCGCTTACTCCCTAAATGCAAAGATCTGAGCAGTACACCTGCCTGGCAAGGACAATGTCCTGGCAAACTTCCTAAGCAGAATCAGCCTGGGAAATCATGAATGGACCCTGAACCAGCAGGTTCTGGGCACAGATTTCAGAAGATGGGGCACTCCACAAATATAACTGTTTGCCTCTTGGGAAAACAGTCAGCTCCCAAAGGTGTGTTGCAGGCCACCAGCAAAGGGAAAAGTCCCAGAGGATGCCTTAGCTCTGGACTGGACAGGGAGGTTTCTATACGTCTTCCCACCATTCCCACTCATACAGAGAGTGCTCTTCAAGCTAGGAGAGAGCCAGCAACAGTGATCCTAACAGTCCCTAACTGGGCCTGGCAGGTCTGCTACTCAATGCTCCTGGCCCTGTCCATTGAGTGTCCAGTCAGTCTGCCATTGAGAGCAAGATAACATTTCCAAACCCCAGGACATTATGCCTGAGGGCATGGCTCTTACTATCAGAGCAGGTTCTGCTTAAAGTTTCCAGGAAACCAGCAACCTGGAGAGCATACTTCTTTAAGTGGAGGGGATTTTTTCTCTGTGGATTTTTGTTTCTGGACATTCAAATTCTCTCTCTCTCTAATATCTTTTATTCTTAGTCAATATATAAGTGGATGTTTGGCCGTAACAGCTTGAACTCCAGTAATAGTTGGTAGTGTCTGTTTTCCCTTTGTTTGTTTGTAGTTTGCTATTACATAAACAAGCATTTGTCAATGCCGAATGTTTGCGTGGTGGCATTGGCAGCGGTAGTGTAGAAGTTACAGAGCTGCGTAATAGGAATGGCAGTGAAGTATTGAACTAAAGCCAACCCCACCACCACCCTGCAGAGAGTGACAGGCATTGGGGTGTGCCTTTGGGTCATCAGGCATAACGGCCACGCCATTTCACCACACCCCACCCTGCAGACACTGACAAGTGCCACGGTGTTCCTTGGGGTCTTTGGCCCTTATGCACACCCCATTCCATTAGGAAATACAGTGAGATGGGTGCGATATAGGAGAATGGGGTGAACATTGGGGCCGAAGAGTCCAAGGCATACCTCGATGCCTCTCACTGGCTGCAGGGTGTGGAATGGTATGAGCATTACAGGCAAGAATCCCAAGTCACACCCCTGATGCCTGTCATTCTCTACAAGGTTGGGCGTTATGGTTGGAAACTGTAATACCTCAGGCATTCATTGGTATTTTCACTCCAAATGTTCAACATGGTTTTTTTGTGACCCCACCTCATGAACAGGGGGAATATCAGTTTGTTAGTCGAAAGCTGCTTATGCACAGCGACTACGGCATTTAGCACCACAGGTGCAAAAACATTCGAACAGGATGTAAAATGACAGCTGTACTGTTCATGGGGAGGTGTAAAATGGCAATGTTGCAAATCTGCAGTAAAAATATTTAAAAAAATGGTGAAGTCACGAGCGTACATAGAAACTGTGCAACGCACACCCGTAATATAATTAGGTTGGGGATTTGTTTTACAGCAGATTGTCAACTCAGGCATTTTGGTGCCTCCAATCATGAACAGTGTCACTGTGGTTTTCTTTATCTTTCCTGAACAATGGTTTCCCACAGCGACCACGCATCTCTGCACTGAAACTGTGAAAACACACTTCAAGTTCAAGTTCAAGTTTATTGCAGGAAAACTCCATTGAGCAAGCTCATTCACAAGGAGGTCCTGTGACATAAACACTTAAAGTACAAACACAGATAGGTAATAACAGTATATACATGAAATGCATGTTACATGATACAGGTTGGATATACATACAAGGGTACCACATAGGGTGACTGCAGGTGGTAAACATTTATATGAAACAGGGAAGCGACTTACAGATTGCATACTGATAAATGAAACATGATGACTGGTGTGTGCAATACATATATTTTGGCAGCTAGAACAAACAACAGACTACAACTGATATGGGGGGGAGGAGTGATTTGATAGAGTAGCAGTGGAGCGTAAGCATAGATAAAGCCAGGAGTAGAAGGGGAAGGGAAAGCAGTTAATATGACAAATCAATTATACCTTACCAGTGGATAAATATGGCACACATGGGGAAGGAAGAGACTTAATGACAATTACAGGTGTCTTATTTTGGCTGAACTTAGCGATTTGTAGAAGTTTATTGAAACTGTGCTAGTTAGTTTCAGTACGGTTTGTAATTGGTTCCAAATGGAGGGAAGGGCATATGCAATAGCACGTTTACCCAAGGAAGTCCGTGTCCTTGGTATGTCAAGCATAATAAAGTCAGATTTTCTTAATGAGTATGCACTATGTGAGATACTAATAAGGGAAGAGATAAGCTTGGCAATTTCTGCAGGAGCAGTTTAAGGTCCATAGCCCAGCATGGGAGCAGGCGTCTAGTAGTAAGGGATGTCAACCAACAGCTGCATATAAGTCACAGTGGTGCTGACAGTAGGGAGTTAGTAATGAACCGTAACGACGGGTGATAAAGGATGTGTCCAGTTACTTAGATTTGCAAGAGTGGTGGAGGAACAGATTACATCACCATAGTCGAGTAGGGGAGAAAAGTGGCCTGTACAAGCTTGTTTCGAGTTTCAAGGAGGAAAAGGGTCCTATTTCAGTAGAAGAAACCTAACCTTGCTTTTAACCTTCTAGAGACATCTTCGACGTGGTCATTGAAAGATAATTTATTGTCGATCCAGATGCCCAGATATTTAAATTTGGTTACAACTTCCAGAGGCTCGTTTAGCGTGGTGACAATGAAGTCTTGGGCAAGGGTATTGGGGGGGCCTGTGACAGCACTGCAGGAGAATATCATTGCTTTAGTCTTCTTAGCATTGAGCAGAAGCTTTGCCTTTATCAGATTATGCTCAAGTTGTGCGAAGTCCGCTTGAAGCACTCCCTTGACTTCAGATAACGATGAGCCTGAAGTATACAACACAGTATTATCTGCAAAAAAGTGCAGATTGGACGTAGGTATGTTAGCATCTAAGTCATTAATGTACAAAGAAAACAAGATAGGGCCTAAGATGGATCCTTGGGGGACTACTCTTGCAACTGGCAAGGCAGCAGAAAAAAAGCCTTCCACCTTTACTTTTTGGAATCTTCCAGTTAGGTAGCTAGAGAACCACTGGGTGGTATGGTATGTGGCACCCAACTTTGCAAGGCAATTGACTAATAGTTTGTGATCAACAGTATCAAAAGCTTTGCTGAGGTCCAAAAAGACTGCACCAGTTACCTTCTTAGCATCTATAGCAGAGATCCAATCATTGGTTACTTTTGCTAGCGCAGTGATTGTGCTATGATTAGCCCGGAAGCCAGATTGAGCTGGGTTAATGAGAGAGAAGGTTTCCAAGTGAGATTTTAACAGTATATGGATCAGTTTTTTGAGAACTTTAGAAAGGATAGGCAATATGGAGATAGGCCTATAGTTGTTTACATCGCATGGGTCACCAGATTTAAATAGAGGGAGGATATGTGCTGATTTCCAGCAGGACGGCACAGTAGCAGATGTAATGGAAAGACTGAAGATGTGGAGAATTGGGTCAGTGAGATGGGCGTAGCCTGACCTTAGGAAAAAGGGTTCCAAGCCACTTCGGCCATGTTGTGAAAAATGGCAGCTGTACTGTAAATAAGGAGTGTGGAAAAATGCCACTGGTGAAAATCTGGACTTAAAATATTACAAAGTCATGAACTTACGAAGGTGCGTGGAAACTGCGCAATGCTCACTCGTAACACAGTCATTTTATGGACTTTTGTCACCAAATTTTCAACATAGCCATTTTAAGACCTCTGCTCATGAACAGTGTAACTGATTTTCTTAATCTGTCCCAAACATTGCTTTCGCACACCAACAGCACCATTGTGCGCTACATGTGCCAAAACACATTTTGGGTGGCATATGAAAAATGGCAGCTGTGCTGTTCATAAGGAAGTGTAATAAAATGGCAATGTTGAAAATCTGGAGTGAAAATATTAAATTCGCAAACTTATGAGCATGCATAGGAACTGCGCAACGCACGCTCGTAAAACAGTCATTTTTAGGAATTTTTTCACCAAATTTTCAACATAGCCATTTTAAGACCTCTGCTCATGAACAGTGTCACTGTGATTTTCTTAATGTGCCCCATACATTGATTTCGCACACCGACTGCGCCATTGTGCGCTACATGGGCGGAAACACATTTTGGGTTAGATGTGAAAAATGACAGCTGTACTGCTCATAAGAAGGTGTGGTAAAATGGCAATGTTGAAAATCTGGAGTGAAAATATTGAAAATTCGCGAACTTACAAATGTGCGTAGGAACTGCGCAACACAAGCTCGTAAAACAGTCGTTTTTTGGAATTTTTACAGAAAATTTTCAAAATAGGCTTCTTGAGAGCCCATCTTATGAACACTGGCAGTGTAGTTTCGTTAATTAGTCCCGAAAGGTGATTTCGCGCAGTGACCGCGCAGTGACTGCGAAATCACCCTTCGGGCCCGAATAAAGCCATGACAGTGACATCATTCATGAGAAGGGTACCAAAAACCCCATGTTGAAAATTTGGTGCAAAAATTCCAAACAATGCCTGAGATATGCAACAAAGCTGAAAAAACCCTATCTAGCCCATTATACAGCTTACCGGCATTTCCTCAGTTCGCGGTCGGCTTTGAAGAGTGCAGACGTGTTCCCGGTCCACCGAAGATCATCGCACCGAGCTCCGGAGGTAAGTATGGGGTGAGGGGGTGGGGAGGCAGGGTGCGCAGTGGGTGGGTGCGGGTTGTGGGGGCAGGAAGACTGCGTGGGACCGTTTTTGCTTTACAGGTACAAAAAAAAAAGCCGATGCAGGGCGTTTGCCACGCTGGGGTGGGCTCCCAGCATGGCAGAAGGGACGGCTAGGGGAGTGGAGCTGGACGGAGGTTGGGCACCCCGTTGGTGATACCATGGGGGAGACAGTGAAGCCAGCGAAGTTGGGCTTACGTCGGCTATACCATCAGACTTGCCACACTGGGGGCACCCAGTGTGGCATTTGGAAGGCTTTGGGGAACGCAGCACAGCCAATCTACTGGGCACCCCTGGCCGGCTGTACGCGGTAAAAAGCGGGGAGGGCAGCATGCAGTATGCATGCATTCTCTGTGTGTGTGTGTGTGTGTGTAGGGGAACTGGCGCAGAGCAGGCGATATCTTATCGCTGCTCACTGAAGCATAGCTCCCCCTTTCAACTGTATGACACTGCATTTTGGAGCTTGTCATAGACAGCTCCAGCATGCATTGGCTTACAGGGGCCGTGCCTGCCAACACACTGACTGAATTGGAAGAGGGGGTGACACACCTCCGAAATCTCGGATGATGGCACTATGTTTCTTGCACATGCGTGCAAGCAAACATAAAAATGATTGTAAATATACAAAACAGTTCCATGTTTCTAACCTTATCATTCTGTCTTGTTCACGACTGCCTTTGAGATTCTCCCTAGCATTACATTTTCCTCCGGTTTATACCCTTTATTGTTTATGTTGTACTTTTATAGATGTTTTGATATATTATCTTAGACTAATTTTGTAACCATTCCTGTTTTTTTCTATGTATGTTTAATGGCTGTTTTTGCCTGTTATATTGTTCTATATGAAAACTTTAATAAACTGTTTAATGACAAAATAAATGGAAGAGATTTTCATACTTGTGTGTCACAGGAAGATAACTCCAATGTAGGCAGGTCTGCTTACATTCCTTAACTGCCTAGCACACTTGCAGTCCTTTGGCCTCAGGCCATCAGTACTAAAGGTACATCTAGCAGCAGTGTCAGCCTACATATCAACAGGTAAGGGCAAGTCACTGGCTTCTCAACCTGTTTTTAAAAGGTTCTTTAAAAACCACAACCAATACTGCCCTCCTGTGAGGGACCCAGTCTGTCTTTGGGACCTGAACATGTGCCTTGTCCAGTTGATGGAGGCTCCCTTTGAGCCTATGGCTACTGCTAACTTAAAATAAGTCATGTGGAAAACCATTTTTATGATTGCCATGGAATCTGATAAGAGGGTAAGCGAGCTGCAAGCCCTCTGCAGAGAGCCAAACTACATAATCTTCCACATGGACACGGTAGTCCTTAGGACCAACAGTAGTTCCTACTTAAGATGGTATTGGAATTCCACCTGAACCAGTCAGTTGCCTTTCTGTGCTCAGAACCTGAAAATAGGTTCACACAAGACTCAGTTCTTTTCATTAAGGTTGCTTGAGCAGTTCCTTGACACTTATAAAATTTGGTCAGTTAAATGTTTTATCTATGTGATGCCTGTCTTAAATCTGTTTGGTGGTGTTCAAAATGTTATTTCATGTTCTAGAAACTTGTGGTACTTGTGGTAGCCATCTAGTTTTAGTAGTCACAGCTCTCCAGTTTTAGAAACAAAACTGATGTTAGAAAGCTAGGGGGGTGGTGCGTGACCTCACTGCAGAGTTAGTATGAAGTTCAACCTGCGAGGCATTGCACTTTGGCCAGAGGGTAATGCTTGTGTAAATCATAGTGAGGGATCCCTGAGAAGAAACAACATTACTACAGTGAGTACTTTTTTTTTCCTCCTGTTGAAAAACAAACATTTTTTACTACTAATAGTATGACTTGAAATTGTGAGGGCAGGTCTTCATAACACTTGTGGCTTTGCCACTCAGGAGTTGTGATACTGACGTCTAACACATGAAGAAAAATTGCATATTTTGAGCCAGGCCATTAAGTATCCAGTGTGGCTCAGTTGGTAGCACATCCACCTCTGGACCAGAAGGTTGTGGGTTCTTGTCCCAGACCGGGATTGGGCTTGTTACTAAAAAATTGCTGGCATCCAAGTTCAGTACTAGGGGTGCTGTACTGCTGGGGTGTGCTGTCCTTCAGATGAGGTGTTAAACCGAGGTCCCTTCGACCCATCCTGGTGTTGTCCTGGTGGGTGTCCAGGTGAAAGTAAAAGAACCCAGGGCACTCTTCGCAAAAAGTAGTGGACATTCCCAGTGTCCTGGCCAACACTCCCCTTCCCATAAACCGGTTAATGCAATTATCCAGGCTGTGTGTGGGTGATGATGTGCGATATGGCCACCACTACACATTCAGTCACTTCACTACCAGTCTAGCATTGCTTGTAAAGCACTTTGGGATACAGTGTGTATGAAAAGCACTATATAAATGCTGATTCTTCTTTTTCTTATATTAGCTCATCAGCATTTCAGAAAGGTTAATCTGATTTAGGGAACCATTCAAATTGCAGTACAACTTCAGGCCCAAAGCTTTAAAGCAGTAATAACAAAAAAATAACCAGATGGGACTGTTGTGTCACCCAAATCACTGATGCAGAAAGCACAGATTTATGGGAAACTGATGATTCCCCTTTAAGACAACATTTCTGATATAGGAGGCACACTGTAAGTCACATACCAAACACCCCTGCAAAGTCACACCAGAAAAATAGACCTTCATGCATAGCTGTGGTGTCATTGTCTTCCACAAGTACACTCTTAGCATTTTTATTTGGATGAAATATCCTCTTTTTTTTCTCTTGGCAGAAATAATTAGGGGCACAAGTGTCAAAAAAAAAAAAAGGTGAGCAGTTAGCTGCGGTAGCACTTCCAATTTCGCCTCTTTATGTAACTGTCTGGATTAATGAAGGCACTTAATTCTGCCTGTCGTTTTATGATACCCTTGTGCGAATTAAATTTGGGGATAATTAGAAGTATAAAATAAAAAAAAATCCTATCAAAATAAAGAAGTGTATTAAAATGGAGTGTGCAAGAGGGAGTTGTATATGCTTATTTTTTTTTTCTTCTCAAGTATTTGCCGTAATCACGACTAATCAGAAAATTAGCAGCCAGCTGATTGCTGATTAGAGTTCTAATGTTAATCTGTTCAAGGAGTCTCTTGCACCGTTGTGTTAATAGCAGTGGGGAAATTTTTAAAAAGAGGGAAGGGGAGAGAGAGAGCAGCGGGTGGGAAGGGCCATGTGAACAGAATTAATTACTGTGAGATAAAGATTATAAATCAGACATGTTCACTGTGGGGAAAAATTATCTGTTCCAAAAAAAAAAACATAATCACACACACACACGAACAGTAAAGGCCTGTCTGTGGTAGACAATTTCTACATTTTAGGGATAGGAATGCAGTGTCAAAGCCAAGAAGGGCAAGGCTGAGTGGTTTGAGATAAAAAAAAAAAGTGTGTGTGGAACATGAAACTGAGCTGCCCTGTTAGCCTAAATATCTTCAAGGAGCTCTACGATTGCTACATGAAAGCACCTTGCAAATGTTTTCCTCACCGCTAGCCCACTAATTCCACAACTCCCGCTTTCCATACTGACGCTTGCCATGTTTCTACCCCTGGCTCTCACTCTTTCCCTATTAACTCCTCCTGCTGCACCCACCCTTCCCTGTCCACTCCAGCCTGGCTAAAGTCCCACTCCATTCATAGTAATGTCCCAATTATCTTCCCCTTCTCCGTCATTATCATAATAAACAAGTACACGACAGCCATCATCACTTTCTGTGGTTTTCACTCAATTTTTCCCCCAGTCGTCGGTACTATATCCCTCCTCTTCTCTTTACCTCTCTAACCTGCCAACCCATAGCATGCCTCTTTCCCTATATGTAGCTGCCGGGCTGCCTCACTCAAAAGATCTCTGCTTATAACCCCTGTATTCCTATGGTTGATTGTATATCTGCTGACTTCTTCAATTGTAAAATAATGGTTTTATTTATTTATTTCAACATTGTACTGTACTGTATACACTATATATACTTTTTCTTCCTTATATATTATTGCTTTTTGTATACCTGCCTCTGTACTGTACTTTGATGTATTCATGACCAGGTCCACCTTGCAAATGAGCCTTGCTCAATGGTGCCCGCCTGGATAAATAAAGATTTTGATTGATTGACTGATTGATTGATTGTGTGCGTGTGTGTGTGTGTGTGGGGGGTGACAACAATTTTCTGTAATAAAGTATTGACTGGGAATGCTGTGCTGAAAACCTCTGAAGTGGACAAAGAACGAACAGTCTTTGTCAGACTATAAAAGGGGAGCAATTGATATCACTGGGAAGCCTACTTATTTTTTCAATGCATGTACATGATTTTTTTTTCCCCAAAGCTCCTTGAATCTGAAACATGTTCACACAGTGCCAGCTGATACATAGAATTAATGAACAGCGGTAACATTTAGCAGGAAATGTTAAATTTGCATAACTGACATTTGATGCAAATGTTTGCCAGTAGTACACTGTGACAAGTTAAGTAAAATTGGAGGCCACACCTTCACAAGGACATTAACCAAATTGAGGCAGTCCAGAGAAGGGCAACCAAAATGGTGCAGGGACTGCATCAGAAGACATATGAGGACAGATTAACGGAGCTCAATATGTATACCCTTGAGCAAAGAGAGGAGAGAGGTGATATGATGGGAGACATTTAAACACCTTAAGGGCATAAACAAGGTGAAAGAGTCTAACATGTTTAAATATAAGAAAATAGCAGGACAAGAGGACACAGCATGAGATTAGAGGGAGGCCGATTAAGGGGAATGTGAGGAAATTCTTTTTCACAGAAAGGGTGGTAGATGCATGGAATGGCTTACCACAAGAAGTGGTGGCTATGAATACAGTGCAGGGCTTCAAACAGGCATGGGATAGGCATAAGGGAGCAATACAAATGACTATGAATAGATAGGTCACTGACAGAGCAAAGGCCGATGGCACATTTATAAGGTAGAAAAAGAAATGGGCAGACTGGATGGGCCTTGCGGTCCTTATCTGCCATCACCTTCTATGTTTCTATGTTCTATGTAAAAGCCAGGGGTACTGTGGCAATTTAAGAGCTGGGTATATGCTGGCCCATCAGTACTGCAGCAGGGCTACTACTTGCTGTGACTGTGACCTGTGTTTAAGAACAAGCATTGGTCAATGGGAGCTGGTCCCAGGGAGGGAGGACTGGTCATACTGTGGCATGCTCTCCACACTCGGGAGGGCAGATTCATAATCCCACTGCCTTGATTGCCACCCAGTGGATATCAGGTAGCACCACAGCAGAGAGACCACAAATGGGTGAGGCCACTGAAAGACACCAGCACACATGTGTGCTTTTTCTTCCCTGAGGAGGTTATTGCCAGGGCTGAGAGCAAGACCAGGAGCCAGGAGGAAAAACATAGGATAAAAAAAATGGTATACAGTTCAAACAGGCAGTATACCCTTTCAATACTTTAAATAGAATTATGAACAAAAATTGGGAATAATGTCTCCAAAATGAACAAGAGGTATATTCAAATACTTTGCACTGCAGAACTGATAACAATTTTATAATGTGTGGAAGAACTGATATATGTTTGATAGGGGATTATTCTGGTATTATGTTTAAGGAGCGTAGATTTTACATGGCTCTGATTTCAGGTTCGCTTGAAAAGGTAGTTTTGCGATATTGGATGACTGACTCCCCAATCACATATGTGGAGTGGCTGCAGGAGATGTTGTTTAACTTGAACATGGAAAAATTAGGAGCGGGAAGGGATGTCGGCTTACAATATATGAAAAGATTTGGAGTCGTTTTCAGGCATATACCTTCCCCAGAGTGTAGCCAGATTAGTAAGGTAGTATTCGGATGATGGTGGGTGAGCAGACCTTCCTTTGATGGTATGTAGTACTGAGGGGGTGGTTAGGTTGGGGTGGGAGGCTGGTTCTTTTTGTTTTTGTCTATTGTTGAGGAGGGGAGAAAATCGGTGACTTGATTCAATTTTTGTCAATTGTTATGAAAGAACAAAATGTTTTGTTTTTCCTTATGTGCGGTGTATCTGACATGAGATTTTGTCACAATAAAATTTTGAATTTCAAAAAATAATGTGTGGAAGAAGTGAATAATGTGGATTCAACTTGCAAACCTTATTAAACATCTGCTCCCCTGTTAATGTCATCATGTTGTTGCACTGTTTTGCTCACGTTACAGTCTTGCTACAAGCTCACTCTTGGTTTATAATACTCTTGCTGCAGCTGGGTTCCAACTGGAAACTCCTTAGCTGTCAGACAGACAACAGAACATTTAGGAAGAACAGAAAATTTGTAACCTCTGTATTCTCCATAAATTATAACTCATGACATTATTACTAGCCAATCAGAATTGTTTATTTCTAAAAAAAAAAATATTTTTTTTACTAAATAGAATTGTCCCAGACACTGGTACCTGGGCTTCTACCCAACATCCTACCATCACTGCTGCTGTTCTCTCTTCCGCCTCCCCAATTAACAACCGTTGCTCCCACTCTAAACTCAGTATTGCCTCTGCACTTTGCAAATATTGTTTCATCCAACACATTACTGTATTGTAATTGCAAATGCAGTTATTTTCTAACACTATTATTGAATTGTTACGTATTTTACTTTTCGCAGTCCTTGCCATTGCACAATTGTTATTTATGTTTACTCACCTGTTACTATATTATTGTTCTTAGTGTTTTTTGTTGTTCTCCCTTCCATCCAATGACACATCAAGAAACAAGTGGTTACCAGCTCAACATGTCTCTCCTGGTGAAACATTTGAAATTCATAAAAAAAAAATACCCAAACACTCATATATATTTTAATAGTGCCACGGAGACCACTCTTATGGTTGTAAATTGCAAGCTAAAGGTGAGTTCTAATATGCTGCCTAAAATTTTAAGTGATATCACTCTTACCCCCTCACCTTTTCTATCTCTCTTTCCTCTACTACTGTTCTGTTTTTACAAATCTTCACCCCCCTTCTGCCCCTTCCTTGGCATGCCTTAACCCTATAGCACTGTCTGGGTTTACACTGAGCGGTGTAGAATCCATTCCTGAGGGTAATGGTTTGCCTACAAATCCTCCTCCCATGCTCCCTCTCTCTCATTCAGTTTTACCAACTTCATCTGCATCATGTAGTTGTTTCTTCACAAGGTTGTCTGTTCCAGTGTATTATGGTCCACTTCCCTTTTATTTTAGGTGCTAGTGCCAGCTTTTCTGTCCTTCACCTACCCCCTAACTGAACCCAATGTACCTCTCCTGTTCGCTGTCAAATCCCCTTGTGGGGTGCATCCCAGAGGGGTGAAGAGGTGAAGGTGAATCTTACTCCCACAATCTCCCTGTCTCTTATTCCCACAGTCTGGCAATGCCCACACTTACTACTCAAGAGCTAATCCATCAAATTGTATCAGTGGTAATATGTTTGTGTGTATGTACAGTATATGTTTTTTGTATATGAGTATGTTGTACGAGAGTGTTTGTTTATTTTATATTATTTTCTTTATTTAATTTTACGTGTGTTGTATGTTATTTCTTTTATGTACTTAGTCTTTATGTGGTTGACATGTGCCTCCTATCTATACCACAAAATGTCTGGATAGTTTAAATGTATTAGGTTGTATGTCCAAGCTTTGCTCTAGGTATATGTACTTTAATTTCTTATTCAAATGTATCCCCTCATTTCCCTTACCCCAGGACACATCTGGAAACAAGCTATTGTAGCTCAGTATGTCTTTCCTGGTGAAACTTTTTCAAATAAATAAATTACAAGAGTCTCCATGACAGCATTAATATGTTATTGATCAAAGTCAATAGACAATATACTGTAGTAAAAATTTTAAAAACTCACCTGAACAAGCCCACTTCTAGGGCACCTGCATGTGAGCCACTCTTTACAGAATTAGAGTGTCTTACTTGCAGTGGAAAGGAGTGTTCTGATTGGTCCAAAGCACTCCTTCAATCTATAATAATAAGAAAAGGTTCTCTAATGCAAACAGTTCTAAAATTCTGAAGTTTCAAGTTCTATTGGCATAGTCTATGGAGTTTCTCTAATCTGCTACAAAGTAAAACACTGATTGTCATGTTATTACATGCTTTCTAATATACAAATATATGCTTTTACAGAGCTTCTTATGGTTATGAAAAGTAAACCCAACATGAGCGTAATCATGAAAAAAAAAACACAATAGCTAGCAGCCAAAGTGTTAAAGAGCAGCTGACGCCATTAGGAGAACTTTCACAAAACATAGTATTTAAACACAGTTCAGTTTGTACTTCCCATTAGTTCTGTATTCCTCCTTCCTATTACTTATGATTGCGGTCATTTGCATGAAAACAGGATCTTTGCTACTGATGAGTTTATCTGTTCCTACTGTTTTCTCCCTATCTGAGATCATAATATGCTGTTGTGACATCACAGTTACTCCCATGGCAACAGATTGTATTGTCACAACAGAGGATTTTGACTTGAAGCAGGGAGTAAGCTGCAGAGACAGATTAACTCTAAGGGATAAATATCATGTTTTCATGCAAATTTCCATAGTATTAAATTATGGGGAGGAGAAATCTGTGAATATATGTTGAACGCAAGGTGAATTGTTCCTAATTATTATGTTTTTCAGAGTTTTCTTTGAGGCATCAGCAGCTCTTTAACTGTATAGTAGTATTACTCATGCATGGGGTTGAGAGTGGGAGGAGATTTTTGGCATGCTGCAATGGAAATACAGATTTACTTCCGGAAATACTGATTTTCTTCTGAGTTCCACTGCCTTGAAATGCACATAAAATGTCACTCTTCCCTGCCAAAGCACACTTTGCTGCTCAGAAATCAACTAGAGGTGCATGAAGACTTGGAAAAACCTCATCCATTTTAACTGCAGTCTCAGTAGAAAGGTCTTATAGAGGAGGGATGAGGGCCTATGTCTGAGCACACTGAATGAGTTTTCCCACCTACATATGTTCTGACCTTTGCTTAAACAGAATCCATTTCATAATTATTTTCTTTTATCAAATTTTTTGGCAGATATGACTGAAGAAAAGGTCATGAAGCATGTAGGAACTGAAATCTCGTTTCAGAAGACAAGTCTTCCCTCAGGGTTTTTTTCCCCTGACATGCATCATAATAATGCTTTCATTTACACCTCTGCCTCAGTCGTCTGACCATTCATCGGGGGGGGGGGTGCTTGTGTGTTTATATATACGTGCACATGCTCATTAGGTCTCAGTTGAACGTTTGTTAAAAAAAATGAACCATCCTGAACTGAGGTGGGCTGTTATTAAGCACAACCATCCAATTTGCTGTTTGTTTGTTTTTTTTTTTAATTTGTTTTTAATGTTATTTATTTGTTAGCTAGGTAAAGCACACTGAGCCAGAGGACCTTTTTCTGGAGCAACTCAGCACCACTTACAAAGTACCGCTACAAATAAAAAAAAAACCCACAGAGTTAAACAAATAAACAATCTTGCAATATACAGGTACATAATACAGTGTAAGAATAATACACAAGATAAGATGCAGATATTAAAAAACATTTACAAACTGTGCCCTTGAATAAGTACTTCTTTAAATGGTCCTTAAATTGAATGACTTCATGCTAAATGCAAAGCAGCTGGTAAATTATTTCAAGTTTCAAATTATTTCAAGGTTTAGTAGCATTAGTTGAAGAAGTACATTGGCCCATGGTCTTTGGAGCATTCTGTAATGTTTGCATATCTGTTGACCTCACGCTTCAAGAACAGATCTTCGAAGTCAAAAGGTCATTAAGTGAGGAATTGGGATTAAGTCTAAGGGACTTATCTACCAGATGACATAGTTTAAATTGTTTGTGAGCTTCAGGTGACAGCCAGACCAACTGAAAATATAATGCACAGTGGTAGGTGTTACAAAGCACATTATGGATGAAACAAAAGTTATTAAAACCTCTGTTCAAGTGACAAGTTCAGAGACAGAGTACTTTAAAAAACAATTGTAGTCCAAGGTGGGTAAAAATATCCCCCTTTGCAGTAGCCAGCTTAGAGCCTGTAGCTAAATAATTCTTAAGGCGATAAAGTACCCTTACATAGATACATAGAGTGTGTTGGCAGATAAGGGCCTGTGGCCCAACCCAGTCTGCCCATTTGAGCTTGTAAGTTCAGTTTGTTTTCCTAGAAGTCTGTTGCCCCGACCCCTGACCTCCAGAATTCCTTTATGTCTATCCCATGCATTCTTAAATCCCGTGATTGTTTCAACCCCCACCACTTCCTCTGGCAGGGTGTTCCACTTGTCCACCTCCCATTCTGTGAAGAAATTCTTCCTCACGTTTCCTCTGAATTGTCCTCCCTCCAACTTCATTCCATGCCCTTTAGTTCTGGAACATCTTTTTTCGCTTAAAAATAGTGTATTCCTGCACCCTGTTCCTCCCTGTAAGATACTTGTATGTCTCATCATTCCCTCTCTCCCTCCTCTCCTCCAGGGAGTACATATTCAGTTCCTTCAACCTGTCCTCATAGGACTTGTGATGCAATCCATGTACCATCTTTGTTGCCCTCCTCTGAACCTTCTCTACCCTGTCTATGTCCTTACGTAGGTAAGGTCTCCAGAACTGTACACTGTACTCCAGGTGGGGCCTCACTAGTGTCTTGTATAGTGGGATTATGAACTCCCTTTTCCTGCTGGTGATGCCCCTGCCTATGCATCACAACATCCTATTTGCTTTACCTGCTGCCTTGTCACACTGTTTCCCTACCTTGAGGTCATCAGAGATGATAACCCCAAGATCCCTTTCCTGCTTGGTGCATGCTATATCCTCACCCCCCAACTGATATATTGTGCCAGGGTTTTTGTGCCCCATATGCATTATCTTGCATTTCTTTGCATTGAATTTCAACTGCCAAACCCTTGACCATTCTTCAAGTTTCTGCAGGTCCCTTCTCATTCTGTCTACACCCTCTGGTGTGTCTGCTCTGTTACAGAGCTTTGTGTCATCAGCGAACAGTGAAATTATGTCTTCTAGGTCCTGCGCAATGTCACTAATGAAGATGTTGAATAGAACCGGTCCCAGCACTGATCCCTGTGGTACTCCACTGGTCACTCTTCCCTCTGTGGAGTAACAGCCATTTACCACCACCCTCTGTGTCCTGCCACCCAGCCAGTTACCTACCCACCACACTACTGTCCTGCCCACACCTATATTCCCCAGTTTGTGTAATAGTCTTCTATGTGGCACAGTGTCAAAGGCCTTGCTGAAGTCCAGATAGGCCATGTCCACTGCCTCCCTGATCCACCTCCTTAGTCACCCAGTCAAAAATTCAATGAGGTTGGTCTGAGCTGGCCTCTCCCCTGGTGAAACCATGCTGCCTTGGGTCCTGTAGTCCATTGACAACCAGATGCTCCACCAATCTCTCCTTCAGAAGTGCTTCCATGATTTTCCCCACTACTGAGGTGAGGCTAACTGGTCTGTAGTTCCCCGCTTCCTCTTTGTTCCCACTTTTGTATAAGGGGACTACATCTGCTGTCCTCCAGTCTTTGGGTACCTGCCCTGTTTCCAGTGATCGGCTAAACTTAGCTTTTGGTTGATTTGTTTACAAAAAATTCTAATATGAGCCAAAAAGTTGAGGTTGCAGTTAAGAAGAACTCTTGAAAATTTGAAGGTCTCAACCTGCTCAAGCTGAGCACCATGCAAGTCTACTATATTGAGAGAGAGTATATGGTTCATCCAGGTGATATCCATTTTTTTATGCCAGCGTCATCACTCATTGTTATTGCATCATGACATAAATAAGTGATAAAATCTAACAGGTTCTAAGTTATTGCATGCCTCAGGTGGGTTGTGAGGCAATAGAGAGAGAGAGAGAGAGAGAGAGAGAGAGAGAGAGGGAGCTGAGTGATTTAATACATTCGAGAAGTGTTTTACTTTATTGCATTACTACACTTAACTTGATTGTGTTATTCTGCTTACAAAGAAAATGGCTTTAAAAGTAACAAAAAAAAATACTGACATAGTAGAGATCTGCTGTATGTTATTAGGGGAGGTGGAGAGGGACTAAGGTAGAAAATAGAAAATGATGGCTTCCATGCACCCCCAATACACACACACACACACCAGTGAGTCTCTTGTGCTCCAGGGATGCCCCCATCTGTCCCCATCTGATATGAATGGATTAACCAATGATGGAGCATGGATTTACTGAGCATTAATCCACGCTGGGGGGTGATGCATATGGCCACAGACCGAGTGACGTCAACCACCCAGGCATGGATTAATGCTCAGTAAACCCATGCTCTGGAGTGGGTTAATCCACTTTTAAAATGGGCAATTTTATTTTAGAGATTTACCTAAATAAATATCAAAAAAACACTGTTTACATGCTCATTTCCAGGTGTGATCCGGAGACCCAGTTTTAACCAAAATATGCCACTTGTTTTATACAAGTCATTTTATTAAACTAATCAAACAGAAATGTGAGTTTCCACATTCACCTGACAATTAGAAGAATTTGCTCAGGGTGACTTTTCCACATACCCTGGATTCTCCATAGACTTTCCAACTTTTTTTTCCTCAAAGAAACAAAAGTGTTTTTGTCTATTAAATGTTTTATTGTTTCATAGAAAAACAGGTTACAGTATCAAAAACAGGTAGGCAAAGTGAATATATGTTTAGCAATAATAAGTTTAAAAACATAATACGGCATTGTAAGGCTACAAATTACCTCAAACACTATTAAGATGCAACACTCTTAAAGGAATAAAGTTTAATGTTAAATTATAATAATCAAATGTTGTCATGGATAGGATTACCAGATATCATATTTAAAGGGACACTGTCAGATTTGGGGTGCATTTTTTATCCCAATATGTAAAGATGCCTTCAGCCATCAATATGCCTTGTATTGGCATTTACTGTCACAGAATACCAGAAACTGTTGACTTACTGAGTTTTTTTTTATATTTAACTATTATTGTAGTCATGCCTGTATTTCTGGCTGCCCAATGAAAAGCGTGTTCACATTACCAAAACTTGTGCATTATGAGTTTAGCCATTTATGAGCAGTATCACTTGAAGGTGTTTATTTTGTAGTGTGCTATCAGCTAGACTTAAGAAAGTGACTCTTTTTTTTTAAATAGGAGTGGTATAACATAGTTTAATCATAGTTTGAAACTAAAGCTGTAACTCCGAGCCTGGTGTAATTTCTGGAAATCTGCAACGATGGCAGAACGTGAGAAGTGTACTGTACAACACAAAATGTCAGATGGCACAAGGAACAAAGATCTGAAAAGTTCATTGATTTAGAGTAGTAATAAATTATTGAATCATTTAAATATTGAAAAGATTAAAGTAGTGGTACAAATTTGCAAAATTACAGTACAAACAAATGTACTGTATGAACGGTAATAATAAATCATTAAAATACTATTAGTAACAAAAAAATAATAGTCCTTACTACTTTTTATTTCTAAAGTGTTTTTCTTTTCCTATGTGCTCTTAGATGGTTATGTACCTGATAGTATTTGGTGTGATATGAAAAGTAATACTTTATTTACCTAGCTGCAGGCATATTTAGTTATGTTCCTCCCACTACATCATCAGTATGTGACCGCTGGCTGATTAATAACATGTCATATATTACCAGTCAAGCAGCAGGTATTATAGCTTGGTTGCTACTGATGTCACAGTTAGTGAGATCATAATGCTGATGATGTATAGGGACGAACAGAACTGGCTATATCATCCTCTAGATGCACTGATGTTCCATACATGGCACTTAAAACTGTTAGGTAGAAAATCTTCTAATTAACAAAACAGAAAATAAAAAAAAAATACTTTAGATGTAAGAAGTGTTAGCTGTGTTTTTCCAGAAAGTTACTATTTATTCCTTGCAGTACACTAGTTCTTCAAAGGAGAAATGTGTTGAACCTGTAAGTCAGTTGTCAAGTAGAAAATGTACTTTGAATACTGGATACTATTCAATCAATCAATAAATCAATTTTTTATTTAACCAGTTGGAACACCATTGAGATGAACTCATTTATGAGGTGGACCTGCATACAGTCATAGTAATACATCACAGAGATACAGTCAACAAGGGGCTACATTACCAGTCAATATACAGACATGAACGACATGGGATACAGGTCATGGTAGAGTTAGCTATCTAAACAAGGTTGAATACAGATACAGTTATTTATGCCTCATGCATTTAAATATGTATACAATAAATGCAATTTACAAAATTCAAAGAAAATACACAATATGAGGAAACTATACATAGATAATATACAATATACACAGTATACACACAGTATCAGGATAATTTGTGTATAAAAGGTTGGAAGGAGCACCACAAAGAAAGGATACTGAACAAGCGTGGAGTCAGTAAGATCAGACCATACAGAGGTACAGCCTAAGGAGGTAGGGGAGTGAAAAGGGCATGTCATCAGGATATAGACTATGGGAGAAGGCGCGGCCGTGTGTATGAGGTCATTGGTGAAAACAGTTACAAGTCACCTTGAATGACCACAAGAGCAAGATTTTAAAAAGAGACAGCGACACTGGTATAGCCAGCTGCAGTGTTTTTTGTGCATTGTTCCGAAGGGAAGGTAGGGAATGGCTTATTGCAGCTCGGCCAAAATGTGTTCTGACTTTAGGGATTAGAAGGGAGATATAAGAGAGACTTCTCACGGGGTACTTACCAGGGGTGCAAGCAGGTAGACAATCCTTAAAATACAACTGAAGCTTATTAGTAATTGCTCTATAAGTCCAGAGTAATGCATTATTATGCCATCTAAGAGTAAGAGAACACCAGCCTATAGTCATATAGTGAGTGCAATGGTGAGTGAAATAGGGACCGTCAGTAATAAATCTAAGCACCCGATGGTAAAGGGAGTCAAGTGTGGAAAGCCCTGCACTCGTACTGCACCAATACAAGAAGTCGGCATAGTCCAGGAGTGGCATGAAGGTGGTCTATACTAGCCTTTTTTTCTCCCCCAGAGATAAAAACTGTCTGATCCTAAAGATCCCGAGCCTCTGTTTTAATTTTTTAGAAAGTTCATCACTGTCAACTTTGAATGACAACTTACAGTCTATCCAAACTCCCAGATATTTAAATGATTCCACAAACTCCAAAGGTTCACCCAGCAGGGTGACTACTTGGGGATCCATCCCTGGGATGAAGGGCTTAGTGGCATTAATCGATGAGGAGAGAAGCATAGCCTTTGTTTTCTTAGCATTTAAATGGAGCTTTAAGTGCAAACATTTTTTCTGTAGGTGATTGAATTCAACTTAGAGATTGTTGCATACAAGCTCTGGAGTAGGCCTGGCTTTGTACAGCACTGTATCGACAGCGAATAAGTGTATGTTCACTGACTGGATTCCAGTGTTTAGACTATTAGAATAAATGGCAAATAAAAGTGGACCAAGAATTGACCCTTCTATTATTATATTCTATTATTATTCAGTCTTTACTGGTATTTACTGATCAGTCGGTGTTTCTGATTCACATACCAGTGATGGAGTGCCATTTTAGAAGTGTATGATGTAGATTACATCTCCTGCAGCCATAGAATTCCTAAAGTAGAACATGGACTCATTTTGAGAACAATGAAAGAGTTCTGAAGTAATTCTCCCAACCAGAGTATGACTGAGAAGCACCCAATGAGTTAAAGGGAGATATTCAGGCAGAGTGTTCTACTCTAAATTGAAAGCTCATGCAAAGTTATTTAAAACAAGGTGTTGTCTTACCTTCAGCCAACAGCAGTCCAGAGATATAGCTGATTAATTGTCTGGTAGCCACCCCCATTCCCCCCCTTTCCCAATAAAGACACGCACACACGGATCTCGGAGGAAATGGCTACAGCCATGTGTTTATTTAACATTTAACAAATATCAATGCTGATATTAATATTCCTATTCTAATTGAGCAGCGTGCAGTGCTGGGAGGATGCACCATACCTAAGGCACCTGCAGCACTCACCAACCTGGGCATCCCTTTTCGGTGTGTTCCAGAGTATCTCCAGTGGTTACAGGGTAGCTCATATTGCCAAGGCTCCAGCGACCACCCTGCCATCTGGCACTGCTGACCTTGCAGTAGCTACTGCTTGGATTGGATCGTGACCCCTCTCATGCGAGCCCAGGTCTTGAGGTCCACTATCCTCAGACCAACCAGGGGCGACGAGTCCTTTGGGAGAATTGGCTTCATTCCCCTTTGCCCCACTACTTTCATTATGCGCTCTGCCTGAGCCATCAAAGTTCGGACTTGCAAGAGACAAAATTACATTACTGCAAGTGCAGTCAAACATAATGCAAGAATGCCTGGGACTTCCACTGCCCCAGTGCCTGTATCTCTTTATCAGACAGGCCCATACTCCTGGCATTCATTGCTGCTCCTATCCGGAAGGAATGGGTACCAAAATCCCATTCATTCAACCCCGCTTGCTGAATAGCCTTTTTCAAAATGGACCAAACTTGATATGCCATCACTGTCCTACCATTCTGATGATGGAAGAAGGCTTCCCCCAGCTCGAGGCAGGACACACAATATTCATTGATCATGCACTCCACTGGACAACCAGATCCTGCTGGTGCTCTCACCTTATACCAGCATCCTGCCCCTCACTACTTGGTCTTTCGCTTCCACAACTGAATGTAGATTTTCTGTGCCACAGAGGCAGCATTCTGTACCAACATCTCAGAAACCCCTTTGTCCACCGCTTGCATCAACTCTGATACCCTAAATGCCCCACAGAAGGCCATCAGGAATAATGTCTCAAACAGCCATGCTTCATATGCACTCCAGCATACCTTGGGCAGAGCTGTCCATATACAGGTAATGATTGCCAGGGTAATGGATGCATCTTGTCCAGGTGACTAGTTATCCCCCTCTGCCACCTTACAGGAGCATCTGCACCTTGAAGGCTTTTGTGATATCCATAAATCCCATAACCCTTGCCAGCCATGACAAGCCTGACAGATGTTGTCCCATTACCCTGGGTGAGCAGCCTGCCTTCTTGCCCTTCATGATATACCTGCATAATTGGTTCACCGGAATGGGACACATGTCCAGCTACCCTGCGGCTTCCTGTGTGGCAGTGTAGTGTTACAACCCCCCTTCCAGCAGTAAGCCTCCCTGGTTCTTGGTTCACTGGAATTACCTATGCATCTCCAAGTCTTTTGGCCACCACCTCCCACAGAAATGGTGGAACTCTTTGTGGTCATTTGTCTGCTGCTGGTGCCAGCTCGAAGAATCTCTGCCATTGCGAACGAGATAAAGCATCAGCAATTCCATTGTCAACTCTTGGTACATGCACTGCCCTAAAATTAATGTTAAACAGTATACATTTTAACATGAACATCCTCATCAAGTCCCCTAGGGGGCCCTTTGGGACTAACTGCTCGTTGATGGTGTGCACCATGCCCATGTTATCCAACCTAAAGTGCACCACTTTGTCCCTCAGCCTAGCCCCCAGATGCAAAGTGCCACTAAGACTGGGAAATATTTCAGCAGCTTGATCTGCCTCCCCAGTCCTCCCACTAGCCACCATGCTGGCCACTGCTCTGCACACCATTCACCCTGAAAATAGACTCCAAATCCCAGCCCTCCTGCTGCATCAGTGTAGAGTTCTAATGGCTCTCCACCCCCGGGAACCTGCCACATGGCCGTCCCATTGAAATGGTCCAGGAATATGTGCCACACCTGTATGTCCTCCCTGAACTATTCTGTAACCCTTGTCTATTGATGAGGTTTTGTACACCTCTGGTCCCTCTTTGCCAACCACTGCATGAACATCCATTCCAGGTATGACCCAGCATAAAACATTAAGGTGTCCTACCAACTGCTGTAAGTCCTGCAGCATCACTTTTTTAATTACCTCTACCTTGTGCAGGTGATCTCATAAAGTTTCCAATTTGTCTTGTGGCAATCGACATTGCTGATCTCCAGAATCAGTTTCAATGCCCAAGAAGGTAAGCACTGTCCCTGGAAGCTTTGACTTCCCTGCTGCCAATGGTACCCTGAAATTCTTGCACACCTGTTCGAAAGCCACCAAAGTCCCCCCAGAAGTTGGACTCCCTGCCAGTCCTACAAACAGGAACTCATCCAGGTAGTGCACTATGGCATTGTTCTATGTCACTTGCGCAGTAACCCAGTGCAGGAAGGTGCTAAACTGTTCAAAAACTGTGCACGCTACCATGCATCCCATGGGCATGTAATTGTCAACATAGTATTCGCCCACAAATTTCATGCCTGATGGCACTCTGTCCGGATGTATTGGCAGTAATCTGAATACAGACTTGATGTCCGCTTTTGCCATTAGCGCCCTGGCCCCACTGGTTGCAACACCTCAATAGCCTGGTCAAAGGATTGATAATGCACTGACGTGTACAGGGAATCAGTACGATCATTCACCAAATCCCCTTCTGGGTATGAAAGGTGATTGATCATCCAGAACTTCCCTGATACCTTCTTTGGCACTAAGCCAATCAGTGATACTCTCAAATTATCCCAAGGGAGCTCTGTGAACAGCCCACTCACTTGCCTCAGCCGCCTTTGTTTCTCCAGTTTTTCGAGATGACTTGTGGCCAGTCCCTGGTGGACTTCAAATTGTCTGCCTCGTACGCCCTCCTGGGGCCAAAGTATGGTATCCTGAAGCCCTCCAAGAACCCTAACTCTAACAAGTCAGTGGCTGCTCTGTCTGGGTACTGGCTGAGCCATGGCTTAATCTTTTTTATCCATACTGGCGTGGGAAGGTTTCTCACCCTGAGATTTGGGAAACTTGTCTTGCATTCCCCATAAGTTCCCTTTTCCCCCTTTGTGATGAAGAGCAGTGAAGAAAGAAATGCTGTTTACCGCAGGCCATGCAAGCATGGCAAAACTTACACCTATTATGAGTGCAAGTGCCTTGATTATCGGCATAGCACATCTGCTGTGCCATTCCCTCTGGCTTCCTCTGTGGTGACATCTTTTTGGGAAAGCTGCTGTCTGTGTGCTGCATCCACCCTCCTTGCATCATGTCCATCAAAAGGGGCATATCTATCTTCCCCACCCTAACACGGTATCCACCTGTCACCTGTGATGAAATTCCTTGTCGTAGTCGATCCAAGCCATCCCCCCTTTCTTCTTATGCATCAATGATATGCAGTGCATATACTTAAGCAACTCCACCCCTTGCTTCTCATCCACTTCCAAGAGGACCATGGCATAAATGATGAATGCCACCATCCAGTTCTCATACATCTATGGAACTTTAATCTTCTTGCGTTCCTGCTCCTCCCCTTTTTCTTTCTTACTCTCCATGGGCTCCACAGGCCAATTCAGGAGAAAAAATATGTCCCCATACTCCTGTCCCTAATTTGCTGCCTCACCTTGTCAGTCAAATGAGTGCCTACTAGCGTATCTAGCCTGGCATAAGAATTCTTTGGCAGGGATGGCGACGGCTTATCTGGTGATGACCTCTCCTTCCCCATGCCATCCCCACCTGCTGGGTCTGGTACCATTTTATTCTTGATTTCAGCTACTAAGTTAGCCACTACCCCAACCAACTGCTTCAGCTGCTCATCTGCCACTGTGCACAAGCTAGTCTCTGCCCTTGGCTGCCTTCCTCCTGTCCCCTCATCCCCGGAAAGGTTTGGTGCCATTGGAGACTCACCACTGTCCACCTCCAAAACACCTCCCTCATCTAACCTGTCTGAATCACTGTCAGACTCATCACCTCTCACCGCCCCCAAAACCTGTCTTACCTGATGGGCCCATACCTGTGACCCCCTCAGACTGAGACTTACCTTCTGCGGGAGGCACCTTTGCTGATGGCAGTGGTTTGTCTCCTCCTACCCTCTTCTTTGCTGCTGCCAAAGTAGACTACCCTTCCAGCCCTTCCAGGCATGCCTCCAGCCATGCTGCTCCCTTCTTCTTGTACAACTCTTGCAGCTTTTCTTCGACAGATGCCAAAGCTCTAGGTGAAGAGTTCCTCTTGCAAGTTGACATGTTCCTGCAATAATAACTGAATCCCCCCTACCAAAAAACATCATTAGATACAATGCATTAACCAACACTCTATGGGTCTCTCTTCAGAACTATAACTCTGCCATTCCACTCAAAAGTACCAGAGGGTTGCCTCTTTTTTTTTTGATGACCCCTGGTCCCAATGCCTACTTTTCCATGTGCAGCAGCAGGTGACACCTGCCGCAGGACCCTCTGCATTTTAGAGGAGAAGGGGGGATCCATGCCCTAGCCCATCCATCAGGCACCTCTTTTTTCCTTTATTTTCTTTGTATTTTTAAATGTCCAATTTTTTTTTTTGCTACCTAGGTAGTGCCCACTACGCAACAATGCCAAACTCCCGGGGGAGGGGAGGACCCCAGAGCCTGATGGACTTCATCACTGCTAGCGTTGATTTTGTCTCTTGAGGTCTGCATTGCTACCCAAATTCAGATAGAACTGTACCGGAACGTATCCTGGTGTTATTAAGCACATCATACTAAACCCTTTAGACATGGTCTGCTCCAACTCCCAACTAACCACTAACTGGTCTGGGCCATTCCATAGCATGTGTTGCCTTCAGACGGGCCTCCACCACCCTCAAAATGATGGCTCTGAGTGGCTACCACCATCTTGGAAGGCTCTGCTGACCATCCCACCGGCCTCTCCCTTGGCCTGCATTGCAGCTGTACCACTCCTCCAGTGCATGGCCAGAAACATCTGCCACTCATAGCTGGTGAAGGATAAAAGACACAAAAACATGCTTTTCATGGTTACAGACCCCTGCCACAGCATCACCCACCGTTCCCAACATGACCGCCAAGATCTCTTGCCAAACAAGATTGCGAGCTACCAATGATATGTCCCCTTTTTGCGTGCATGACCTGCCATGCAGAAGCCAGTTAAGCTGGAATGCTTGCTCAGGCCTCCACCCTCCCTTCTCCCAGGCAGTCCGTCTGACTGAGAACCGATTCTGCATGGCAAACGCTGCTAGGGGAGGGGAAGTCAGTGTTGCACGGTGCCACTGCCCCGCTCCGGTGCGCTCACTCTGCTTAGCGCCCCATGGCATTATAATCCTTGGACCCCAGGAATACTACAGCAACTGCCCTGACCAGCTGCAGAAGATGTCCTGTGGTAAGGCTCCCCCTTCTACTGGGGGGCACAATGGGAGGAAGGAGAAATTAACTGGCCACAAACCTCTAACAGTTAAGCAGTTAATTACTGGCCGGAGGCAAAAAGATGAAGAGGTGAGGATGGTGAGGGGGATAATGAGCACTGTGACCACCCTAATGGGAGGTAAAGGCCTGAATCGTGGCCCCGGGGAATAGAATGTGACCGGCCCCCACATCCCGCCAATCGGCCTAATGCCTGGCCACCCACCAAGCTATGTCCCGCCACCACTGCCGACCGATTTGCCTTTGCTGCCATCCCCTAAAGTGCTGTGGCAGCTTCTGAGTGATTTACTCATAGTCATACAGAATGCAAGTGGTGGCCCTGGGATTCCAACCCAGTTCTCCATGTTTGCAGCTCACAGCTCTTAAGAACTGCACTATACTGGTTCACCCCTTGCTCATCTCCTCTCCCAATCCCCAGACCCAGTGAAGTCTCTTACCATGCTAGGCAACTGGCCCTCTTGATGTCTATGTCCCGGCAATCGGAGGAGAAAAAGGGAAAGACATTGGATACTTGTCCAGTTAACTCTCCAGGTCCTCCCCACCCAACGCCCCCCAACCCCGTGGGGGCCTGGTAATACCTCGCCCTGAGGTGTATCCAGGGCCTGCTGTCCACTCCTGGAGGGAGGTATCCTCTTCCCTTAGGCTGGGGCCAGGGGGGAGAGAAGCCCCGGACAAATGTCTGGCTGCTTCAGTGCTTGGGCAGCCTTGTAATTCACCATATATTGATACTACTTTGCTACCATTTTATGGTACTACATGTAGTGAGGGACAGCCTGTTCTTCCATGACATCGCAAGGTTCCATAAAATGGTGACAATATAGCATCAGAACTGAATAGAATTAGTCATCTATATCTCAGATTCCAGCTATGGGTAAGCCAAATCCCTCAGTTAAAAGACCTTTTAATGGGCTTTCAAACTATGACAGCCACTGTGCACGAATCTTCCCCTTTAACTAAAATGCCAGTAAAGATGGAACAAGAAAGAAATTTTAACCAGTTCCTTAATAAGCTTCTGCTATGGAAAATATAGTCTTAAAGGTTAAGTGCAGTAATCCTTTATACAATAGAACAGTTTTGGGGTGCTTCAGTGGCCAACAGAATGTACCAGTCAAATCTGGTGTGATAGGGGAGCTGCAGGAACAGGATAGGGGGAAAAGAGCAAATAGAAAGGTTATATTGAGACAGAGGCCACTGTTACTATGCCATGCAGTAAAGTGGGTATTGCTAACCAGTTTGTTAGCAGGGGGAAGCCCATTTGCATCTAATGCCATCCACAAAACCAATTTGCGTTCCAGCAGACACTCATGGGGACTTCTTCCTCTGTGTCTACATAGGCCACAGTTTTGTGTGCCCCATTTGTTACTGAAAATGAGGCCCATAAACTCATATTTTAATGTCGCTGTTTTCTGTATGTGCCACTGCCTATTGTTAGAGTTGAGGGCTATGCTGCGATACTGCTGCAGTTTCATCTTTGCTGGGTGCTGGGCAAACATAAGAACATATGATCTTTGGAAAGGAAGAAGATCCCTGGTCCACTGAAATATTTACCCACTGAATCAGAGGGAATATCATGCCCCCCAATCCCCTTTTCTCTCACCCCAACTGCTCTTGGGGCACATCATGGCGGATGTTGTCTCCTCAGAGATCCTGTGGTCCTGCTTGCAACTAAGCTGCAGAGAGACATGTGTCAGGCTTCTTTTGCTCTGGGAAGTGACTGCATCACCAGCTCCCTGAGAAGAGAATGCTTGAAATGTTTCAAAACCCTCCCACAAAAGGCTACATTCCTGATTAGCCATTTCATACAGATAGTGCCCGGGAGTGGGTTTGTTTATATTATGGAGCTGCACATCAAGTAAAATACTAAACAAGATATGGATTTTTTTTTGTGTGTGAAAAGGCTAATCATAAACTCTTGAGAAAGCATGTGAGTGTTAAACGTTGAGTCCTGCTTTCATGGTTGTTGCTGCATTTTTGTGTCTTGGGTATTTATTAGAAATCTGCATCTTTTTGTAAACTTACATGTGTGTTTGCAATTTTATATGGATGGTGGGAGCTGTTTTTTTTTTTTTGCATTATGTTAACTATGAGCTTACTTAAGTCTTTTGGGGAAGGTTTTGAAACATTTAAGGTTTTCTCCTTGAAGTGACAACTGCATGGCTCTTTGAACTCGCAGAGGTGGTGGTACTTTCTGTGTGGCTCACTACAGTTTTAAGGACAGCATGCAAAGCAACCAGAATGCTTTGCTTTGAGTATCATGAAGTAAATAGCCAGTAAAGCAGCTCAGCATCGTAGAATAAGAGAAAAATACAAAGGGGTTGGGAATGAAATTAATTTCCTCCAGATTTGGCTCGGGGGGTCCTATGGCAATGAACATGGGTGCCAGAACTTGGAGAAAAGTGTGTGTGTGTTGGGGGCTGTAGCAATTACAAAGCAGAACCTGATTGCTTTCCTTCTGACCCTGCATGCATTAACTCATTACCTCCAATATCTCCATATGAAGTCCAAACTATCCATTGTTTACCTGACACAAAATGGCCTCCCAGGAGGTAATGAGTGGGACACTTTGAATGCTCATGGGCAAAAGTAGGGGTGTTGTCACCACCCTCCTGCCCATATGTTCCGGCACCTATGGCAATGACCTCCCCCCTTTTGTCTACAGAAAGTTTTAAAGACAGACTGCTGGTAGGCCTATTGTTTTGCATGGTCCATGCAGTCAACATCAGCTGATGTTAAGAAAATTAGAAAAACAAGAGTAATGTGTTAAATCTGCTGATTATTACAGTACCATATTTAATTACAGAAACCTGGAGTGAAACTTTCCATGCATGGCTTCTGCTCAGCTGATGTCATCAGGTTCTGGAACTTGATAAGTAATAGAACAAACATTTGTCAATGCTGAATGTTGTCTTGCTGGCATTGGCATTGGTAGTGCAGGAGTTAGAGATGCATAATAGGAATGTCAGTGATGTATTGAAGTGACCAACCCACCCCACCCCACCCTGCTGAGACCGACAGGTGTTGGAGTGTGCCTTTGGGTCATCAGCTATAACGTTCATGCCATTTTACCTCACCCTACCCTGTAGACATTGATAAGTGTCATGGTGTGCGTTGGGGTCTTTAAGCATTATTCTTACCCCATTCCATAAGGAAATACACTGAGGTGGGTGTAGTATAGGAGAATGGGATGAGTTTTGTGGCGAACACTCCAAGGCACACCATGATGCCTGTCACTGGCTTCAGGGTGGGGGGGAGGTGGAATGGCATAAGCAATCCAGCTGATGATCCCAAGTCACACCCCGGATGCCTGTCTGTCTGTACAGGGTGGGGTGTTACAGCTGGAAACCCTAATGCCGTAGGCGTGTGTTGGTATTTTCACTCCAAATTTTCAACATGGGCTTTTTATAACCCCACCTCATGAAGAGCAGCACTATCAGTTTGTTAGCTGAAAGGTGGTTTTGCCCAGCGGCTATGCCATTTGGCGACACAGAGACGAAAACACATTTTGGGCAGTATGTGAAAAATAACAACTGTATTGTTCATGAGGAGGTGTAAAAAAATGGCAACATTGAAAATCTGGAGTGAAAATATTAAAAATTGGTGAAGTCATGAGCATGCATAGAAAGTGTGCAACACACGTCCGTAACCTAATTATTTTGGGGATTTTCTTAACCACATTTTCGGCATAGGCATTTTGGGACCTCCCCTCATGAACAGTGGAATTGTGATTTTGTTAATTTGTTCTAAAAGTTGATTTCCCACAGCGACCAAGCCATTGTGTGCCACAGGTGCGAAAACACATTTTGGTCAGGATGTGAAAAATGACAGCTGTACTGTTAATAAGGAGGTATGAAAAAATGCCAGTGTTGGAAATGTGGCATGAAAGTATTGCAAATTTGCAAAGTTACAAGGGTGCGTGGAAACTGCGCAATGCACACTTGTAACACAGTAATTTTATTGACTTTCGTCACCAGATTTTCAACATAGGCATTCTAGGACCTCTGCTCATGAAAAGTGTCACCGTCATTTCCGAAAACTGTCCCGAAAACTGATTTTGCACAGTGACTGCGCTATTCTGCGCCGGACGTGCGAAAACATATTTTGGCTAGGATATGTAAAATGACAGCTGTACTCTTCATGAGGAGGTGTGGAAAAATGGCAATTTTGAAAATCTGGAGTGAAAATATTACAAATTCACGAAGTTACAAGCGTGCGTGGAAACCGTGCAACGCACGCTCGAAAAACAGCCATTTTTTTGATTTTTCCACCAAATTGGCAATATAGGCTATTTGAGAGCCCCCCTCATGAACAGTGGCACAGTCATTTCGTTAATCGGTCCCAAAAGGTGATTCCGCACAGTGACCGCGAAATCACCTTTCAGGACTGAATAACACCATGACAGTGGCTGAATTCATAAAGAGGGGTCCCAATAACACCATGTTGAAAATTTGGTGTCAGAATTCTCAAAAATGCCCAAGATATGCACCAAGGTTGAAAGAACCCCTATTTATGTCATTATACAGCTTACTGGCATTTCTTCGGTTCGTGTTCGGCTTTGAAGAGTGCAGACGTGTTCCTGGTCCACCGAAGATCATCGCGCCGGGCTCCAGAGGTAAGTATGGGGTGAGGGGGGTGCTGTGGGTAGGCAGGGTGTGCAGTGGGTGGGCACGGGTTGTGCGAGGGTGCAGGTAGACTACGAGGGACTGTTTTCTGTTTTAGGGTAAAAAAAAAAAGGGAACATCGTGGGATGGTTTTTATTTTTTTAGGCACATTTCGCATGCTGGGATGGGCTCCCAGCATGTCACCTGATTGTTTTGAGGGAGGCTGTAGCAGACGGGGGATTGGGCCCCCCCGTCAGCACATGGGGTGGCAAGAGCCGAGGGGGATTGGACACCCCCCTTGACACACAACAGATGGGGGGAGAAATAATGCCGACAGGCAGTGGGTTCCCCCATTGGCTAAATAAACAGGGACAGGGGACTGTAGCTGACGGGGATTGGGCCCCCCGTCGGCAAAGGAAGACTGTTGGGAGGGGGAAGCCCATAATGCCGAGGGGGATTGGGCACCCCCTAGGCACATACTTGGGGTCATTTTGCTGACGGGGTGGGCCCCCATCAGCAAATGAGGTGGTCGGGAATGTGACAGGGGATGGGGCACCCCTGTTGCCATGTTTACATGGGGAGGCTGTGCTGCTGCAATGAGAAGCTTGCTTCTCATTGCAGTGGACGTTTTAGATGTGGTCACCACATTATGTCTTGCCGGTGTGGTGCCTGCATGTTGTTTTACTGGGGAATGAGGGACGCACCTACTGATGCATGCCCTGCATTCGCCCACAGTTACTGCACCTCCAAATCTGCTCCTAATGCAATATGTTGGCTGGTGCGCAAGTGCGAACCAACATAAAAATGAGTTTTGGACAGGAAAAAGTCAGTCTTAACAAGGGGCCTTTCATAAGAAAAAAAAAGGAATATTTCAAGACAGTACTCTGGGGTAATTAGAAATACTTCACACATGTTGAACTGTCCAGTTATATTAAAATGTAACACAAAAGCTTCATGTTTCCTTTAAAACCCTTATATCTTAGATCTGCCCAACAGACCAGTGGTAAGCATGTTCCTTGTCATGCAGCTCACTAAAGGCCAGGTTAGATGGTCACATTTTTACCGCAGCAACCCGAGTGCTTGGATTGTTGCGGTGTGAATGTGACCATGTGGACACTTATCCAATTGTGGTAAATCTGACCTGGCTCATCTCCACGCACTACAGTGAACTTGGAGACAGTGTGGAGGAATGGAATCTGGATTGTAAATATATAGCCATCTGGGAGCTGGAGACCCAAATGGAGGTTAGTGATAGCCTTGTGATGTCCCTTCTAACCCTACTCCCAGCAGGGCCATTGCCAGGCCATCAAACCAGAGACCCAGTAAGGTCTGTGGTGACACTGTGGGTAGGGAAAATAGGGCAGACTCGGTGGGCCCAAGAGGTCCTTATCTGCTGACAACTTCTATGTACAGTATGTTTTTATGATTTACTGCCCTCTGTTTGAGTCTCCATACCCGGACAGCATATGACTGGTCTTCTGGGGGTGTCTGGGCCTCCCCAGGGTCCCTACCTTTGGAGAGGTTACCAGAAATAGAATTCTGGCAGGGCTACAGTGATAGGAACCAGTTAGGTACATAAATTCAGGTAGCACATCAAGACTCATTCATTTATCTAGACTACCCATTTTTCTACCTACAATAAGGCCACATCCTACCTAACATTAAACTGGAGTTACTGACCTGCTGCTGTGGTCACTGGAAAATTGTGGAAACTGTTACACAAAAATGCAGAAATTTTTTGCAGACATTGGGTGGAAACTGCGGGAGTTCACTATACATCCCAAATGCTCCCTAATAAATTTTGTATTGTCTGCTCCAGTATGTATTGATCACATAAGTTGTTAGACAGGTATATTTCCACTTGTATATACTTTCACTTGAAGAAAGGGTTGTATATATGAAATACAGTACAAATAAATCATCATGTAGCATATCTTCTAAACTTTAGAGATAGTTATCTCAAGCAGTTCTAACTAGATTTTTAGTAGTTCACAGTCAGTATTGAAGAAATCCTGAAACAACATATTTTGCCACTTTCTAGATGTAAACTACATCCAGCAGACCCAAGTTTGATTCCCACAACCTTCACTTGCACACTGTGTGACTCACAGCAAGTCATTTAACCTGCCCAGTGCTCCTGGTTTGTACCTGAAACCATGCATTGTGCTTGCTGGGCCATACCTGGTTACGAAAGAATACAAAATAAGTAGGTAAATAAATAATGAGGCCTGTCTGACAACTACTTTGGGGCAAGACGAAATAAGCAGCTAACCTGTGTGCTTGATCAGGTTCCAGTAAAAAAAAAAGTATTTTGTTAAACTAATAGCAAACATTTTTGGTTACCATGGACTGTTACCTGTTAATATATGATGTGTAATTAGTTATGGTTTGCTCCTGAAACAGGGACTTTAGTCTCAGTGTAAGTCCAAAGAAATAAAGTATTACATTTTACCAATAGCTTTTCACTTTATTTTACAATACTTTTGTAATACATGGCACTTTTTTATACTCTGGTTGAAATTATTTTTGTCTGTTGGAAAGTAACTGTTTAAATATGCTTCACCTGTTTTATCAGCGTGTGTTCAGAAATATTAGTCAGGTTTTTTTGTAAGCTTTGCATGTGATCATGTGGGTGTAGCAGATTATCAGGGAAGGGATCACTGTCACCAACTCACTCAGAAGCACATTCAAGTTTATAGGACCATTCACATGGCCAGTTCTGTGGTGTTGTGGGTGGTGCACAGCAACAAGATCATTGGTGCTGTTGATGTGTGGATGCAAACTGCATTGCACTGTCTGCGGGCATTGCATTTCATCATGATTCCCCTTTTCTTGGGAACACGTAGTGGTTTGGCCATTTCACGTTGCTGTCTAAACAACTAGCATTGCTCACAGAGATGCAAAGCAGAAAACTGTCTGACATTGTCTACTAGTGAGCAATAAAAGTTCCTATTTATTATAACTTTTACTGAGCTGTCTGTGGTCTGTAATGCTCATTTTAATAAATGGGAACTTACACATCTTGGAAAGCTGCTTGAATTCTACTATAGATCAATAGAATCAGAGATGGAGATGTGCTCTGTGAACATCTTGCTGAATGCGTGGCTTTCAGAGCAGTCGGGCGTTTGATCTCTGCCTTGAAATTACCTTTTTTAGTTGTGTAGTATGCCAGTAAAACAAACCCTTATGGCAGCAGCTGCCCCCCCCCCAAAAAGTTTGACCAAAATGTCGAAAGCTCGGCCACATCAATGTAGGGGCTTGCAGTGTGAATGGCAGTAGCATCACAGCAGATTGAATGGAGCAGCCTGAGCCATAACGCAAAGGAGACTGGGTAGGTAGTGGGAACACACCTTTAAAATCAGCAGGGCCATCCAGACTCCTCAAACATTTGAATCAAAATTCAGTCAGAATGCAAGTACTAAATGTATACAAGGAAAATCTATCCTCTACCACTCAAAAACAAGTACTGTAGTTAAGGCTTCATTTAGGTGAACGGGGCAGTTTGCCTCTTTTATCACACCTATTGTTTCAGTCTCTGTGGCAGCAAAATGTTTTTTGATAGTCTGATTCAATACAGATTTTAAGTGCTTAAGTGCACATATGCACAGCCAGAGGTTTCTGAAACCAAACCAGGGAAGTGAATCAGATGAAAGCAGAGTCACATTGAACCCCTCCCCATCTCACTGCGTATTGTTTTGACCAAGTCTACATCTGCATTCAAAATTAACATATTTTAGTATCTTGCCTTGAGAATTTGAATATTTTTATAGACTTGCAGTCAAAAATTAAAGAAATTGCAATTTTTGTGTGGAGAATGGTGAAAATTGTGGATATTGATGTGGGTGCAATTTTCCAGTGCCCCCATAAGCACAGTAATGGAAAAATAAATGTTGGGCAGGAAAAAGTCAGTCTTAGCAAGGGACCCTAGATTAGGAAAAAAAGGAATATTTCAAAACACAGACAGTACTCCTGGGGAATTAAAAAAGGCTTCACACATGTTGAAACTTCCAATTATATTAAAAAGTAAGAAAAAAAACTTCATGCTCCCTTTAAAACCCTTCTATCTTAGGTCTGCCCAATAGTTCAGTGATAAGCATGTTCCTTGCCATGCAGCTCACTAGAGGCCAGTTTTGATGGCCACATTTTCACAGCAACAACCCGAGCGCTCAGATTGTTGTGCAAATACGGCCGTGAGGACACTTACCAAATTGTGATAAGTCTGCCCTGGCTCATCTCTCCAACCCACAGCAAACCTGGGGGCATGTTCCAGAGTGAGCGATGTAGGCAGCCATGTGGATAGGCTGGACCACTCACTCTGTTACACAGGTGACCCTCCCAGTATCCCTCTGTGCCTCCCCGCATCCACCTTTCTGGACTTGGAGCCCTTCACCAGTGCATCTTGCATCAGCATGAAAAGGGGCCATTTTCAGCTAAACAACAGCACGCTCAGGAGGTTGGAAGGAGTTCTGACATGGCAACAGTGCAGAGAAGAGGGGCTATGTAAACAGAGCATAGTGTGCACATCCGGAGCCACTGCACATTTAATAGCAGAGGTTAGAATGGGTGTCAGATTTTGGACACTTTCTGTTCAGGGAGTGAGGATTCCTGCTGGTAAATCACTATTCCCTCATGGCCTGGGACAAGGAGTCATGTAGTAATCCATGTCCCAGAGGATAAGCACTGCCTCTGAAGTAAACTAGGCCCCATTGTTGTTACATGGAGGCGTTATCATTAGTGCTCAGGATTAGTGCATCGCAGACCTGTATGTTAATGAATGGGCAGGCACAGTTACCCCACATCCTGACAAATGGCTGTCCTTCAGGGCCCACTCCAGTGTGAAGGAATGGAATCTGGATCATACATTTATACCCATCTGTGAGCTAGAGACCAAAATGGAGGTCAGTGACAGCCTGGTGATATCCATTCTACCCCTCACTTCCAGCAGGGCCATGAGCCATGACCAAGCTATCACTGCCCTTAATCTGGAGTCTCTGTGCCTAGACTACCAATGACTGGTCCTCTGGGGGGGAGTTGGGGCCTCTCGGGGGCCCCATCATGGGAAGGGTATCCACAGATAGAATTGTTGGTGTGATGGGAACCAGTTACATACTATAGCAGGCAATATATTGTAGTGGTTAAGGGCACTGAACTGCAAACCTGGAGACCTGGGTTTGAATCCCATCAGCCCTCATTTATAAGCTGTGTGACCCTGAGCAAGTTAGTTAACTTCCTTGTTCTCCCACATCACACCTGAAAACAAGCTATGGCTTAGTGCACCTTTCCTGTTTAAACAATTTTCCCTTTCCCTTTCCCTAGATACATAGATAAATAAATTCTGACAGCACATTGATTCATTAGTCTGTCCGGTCTACCTATTTCCTACCTAACTCCATGTCCTACCTGACACTGGACTAGAGTTAGTGGGCCTCTAGGATCAAAAGAAAATTATGGCACATTTAAACCAAAAATGCACCCCTTGACAAAGACTACGATTGAAGCGCCGGGGTGTATTGTGACTATAAGAGCTTCTGACATATGTTGTCAGTTACTTGTTGGCCACAATAAATTTTCTAAGCAGGATCTTTGACTCCTGTGGATTTTCTTTCAATGGCCACTGACTTCTTGCATGCATGATGTTTCCTGTTTTGCTTGTTGTTTTGGGGAGCTAGCAGCTCCTACCTGGCACCGAACTCCGGTTATTGCTGAGCATACTGTTCCAGTGCTGGCTAACTCCATGTCTTACCTGACATTGGACTGGAGTTACAGGTGTAGCCCAGGTGCCATGTTCCCGTGGGCTACTATCCCTGCCTGCTGACTACTAAACAGGTTAAGGGGCCTTGGTTCTGTTCTGATGGTAGTTGGGGTTGTTCTTTCTCAAAGTAGTAACAATTAGCTTGGTGCCTCCACCAGAGTAAAGTAATAGTGGGCCTGGTGTTTTAGTAGTACAATCCCCTGGAATGCTGTACCTACCCAACGAACCATCCAGACACCCCACACACAGAATACCACTTTGTTTAGCAAAACTGTAAAACACATATAATTAAAGGCTGTAACTAATAATATGCTCACACCCATCAACAACCATAAAGCTTTTATTGGGGGAAAGGACAAATGGGATGGCAGAAAAGTATTTGTACTTCAAATGCAATCTGACTTTAACAACAGTGTCCACCTCCCCACTGCACATCAACCCACCTCCCCCACTGGTACCAGTGCCCCCCACCCCGAGTCTGTTTGAGTACCAAAACTGTTGCAGGCCTTAACGTTACCATGGGTTGGCTGATGTTGGGACCTTGAACACACAATGGTAGCTTTTGGGAGTGAACAGTTTAAACTTGCAGACAGCCTTAACTAGTCCCCTTGGTTAGGACAAGTCCTGAGTTACTCATGATTTGGTAGGCACTGGACCTCAGGTTCTGCACAGTGGGCTAAGGGAGGAACAATGACGCCGCTGGGCAACAGAGCAAATGGACAGCAAAAGGTTGGATGCAGTAACTAGATCTGCCAGCTTTCCACTTTCTGACTTGCTTGCAGAGTCTAGTAGCTTGTCACCTTCTGCCTGCAGACAGACCAGAGAATGGGAGCTCAACACAAGGCTTCTTGGTCCACAGGTGAGCCAAGACCCAGGAGTGATCCCACGGTCCGGCTCCCCACATGGGTCCAGAGTGCCCTAACACTCAGGTATGCACCATGGGTTACCTGCAGTCTAATCCACCCCACTCAATAAGGGTTAGCTGTTCCCCTACTTGACTCCAAATTGTGACTGTGCAGCTTGCAGTCTCTGTCTTTTGCCTGTACTGGAACTATCAGCTCCGTGGTGCAGCAATGGTTCCTTGGAGTTTTACCTTTCCAGTAGCTTTTGGCTAGCAGCATGCAGTCCCTGGAGTAGCACTCCCCTTATGCACAGCCAGATTTCGGCAATACAGGCAGGTTCCTGAACACTGGATACCTGCAGACCTTTTCCTCAATTTCCTTCAGCTTCAGACCAAGTTGCCAACTTCTAGACCTGGCACACACAGTTTCAAAACTCCATTTTCACAGCTCAGGGTTCTTCAAACTGATGCAGGATCACTACAGCACTGGTTCTTCAACAAAGAAGAAAACCCTTTTCCAAATTCCTCAGATGATTAACTGCAATACCTTCAGGCTGACTTCCTTTTCCAGCACAGAGGATGAGCCTTCTTGACTGAGAGCCCAAACCAGAACTGCCCCAAACTGCAAAAGTCTCTGGGGTTTCACACAACAGACCCCAGCTTTTGATTGTTTGAATCCTGCTGTGCCTCAAAGAAATTATTCAACATTAGCCCACTTCGATTATTGATTGGTTACCAGTTTTAGGCATCTAGAGTAGAGTTCACACCTCTCCCAGCAGTCATTTCAACTGTCTTTGAGTGCCTAAGCTCTTGATTGGCTGGCACTGGTGGGGTCAGAGTAACAAAGATGGCTGCCTAGCACGCAGTCCCATACAGTTTATACAGCAGTCCCTATTTCAGAGTCCCTGCAGCCAAATTACAGAGTTTTATAACACAGTTGACCAATTGTCTTGTAGCAGGCTTTGTCCATCATCATCCAACTGTAAAATTATGTTTAAAGATGTTATAGTTTGTCCATTGCTGCTGCCATTTCATGCACCCCCCCAGCAGGCAGGCAGTTCATTACCATTAATACAGCCTTCATTAATATTCATATCACCTCGATTCTTTAGCGCTTTTAGGCACTTTTAAAACAAACACTATTGAGGCTTATGAGATGCCTTCTCTGTGTATCTGACACCTGTTTTACTGGTCTTCGGGGTCAAGACCACCAGAGAGGCATTTTGATGGCTGCAGGAGTGGTGAGAAAACAGTAGAGCACCAGTACACATGTGTGGACCCCGCAGGCACTCTCAGAGTGCCAGCACCATGCAGCGGGCCCACGAATGGCTACTCCGGTCCCCAAATGGCTAAACTAACACAGGGGGTTGGGGACAGATGGAGACTTAAAGGGCAAACCAGGACCCAAGATGGCAGCAGAGGGCAGCAGGAGAATCGGGAGCAAGAATTGGCCCCTGGGGCATTAAGGAAGCCCCATCCCATGGGTGGGGGGTTACACAGGTCTCTTGTCCTTCCAGTGTTCCATTCCCCCCTCCTCCAACTTTCCAATTTCCCCCCTCACCCAGCTTTCTAGCCTCCCCCTTAGGACTTACTGTCCCCATGTGCTGTCCCATCCTATTAATGTTTGAAACCAGTCACTGATTTGGGTTTGAAACCAGTCACTAATTTGAGTTTGAAGCAAATCACTGATTCGGCTTCTAACACTAACTTTGGTAGTCTGTTTCCAGTGCCCTCCACCCTCTCCATGAAAAAATACTTCCTCGCATCCATTTTTATTCCACCCCACTAACCTCCACCCACGTCCCCCAGTTACTGTGCTCTCTCTTCTTATGACTAGATTCCTGCAGTGTACCTAGTTGTTACCCCTCATGAACTTGTAGGTTTCAATCATGTCCAACTCTCCCTTCTGTAAGAAAGTACATGTTCTGGTTCCCCAGCCTACACCTTCCTCTGCTTCCCCTGTATCATTTTTGTAGCAATCCTCTGAACCCCCTCCAAGTGGTCCAAGTCTTTTCTGATGTGGGGACTCCAGAACTGGAAACAATACTCCAGATGTGATTTTACCATGGACCTGTAGAGGACCAGTATCAGTATCACTTCCTTCCTTCCTTCAGAGGACCAGTATCAGTATCACTTCTTTCCTTTCTTCAGAGGACCAGTATCAGTATCCTCTCTCCCTCCCTCCCTCCCGTAAATGCTGACCCCTCCATATGATTTGTTGTATTGGGTTAAGAACTTAAGGTTGGCAATGATAATGCATCCCAGGGCCCTTTTTTGGTAGTCTACAAGTAGAGATACTATAAACCAATTTGCATCTAGGGGAGATTTAAACAAATTAGATATAACTTATAATTTTATTTTTATTTTATTTATTTATTTATTATTTTTTCGGGGAACACTTTTGAGCTACAAGCTCATTTTTAAAGGTTCCACGTTAAGCTCATTTTTAAAGGTTCCACGTTAACAGAAATTGTACAGTGGTCAAAGCATAGCAGGGAGACTGGAAACATTGCAAATTATCAAACAGGAGAAGCAGGGAAATGTGTATAGAGTTTACAATGATTGCAGGTTGATAGTTAGGTTTATATTATAGTGTCAATTTTCTACAAACCATTGGCAGTATAGCCTAGAGGTTAGAGTAACAATCTGTGAATGAGCTGGGCACATTCTGAAGACCTGGGTTTGATGCCTCCACTTATATACTGTGCGATTCTGAGCAAGTCACTTAACCTCCCCAGTGCTCCCAGGTTCCCCCTGAAAACAGGCACTTGTGCCTAGTGGACCTTATCTGGTTACCAAAAAATAAAATAAAATAAATGAATATCTGGGCTGAACTTCTCTTGCCAGGAGAAATGGCAGTATCTGGCTAGTCCAACTCTTTCATACATCTGTACCCTCCTGTCTTTCTGAAGGACAAGTAGAAAGCCTAGTATTTGACTTATTCATTAAGAAATACAAAACACAACTGGTTAAATATACTTAAAATAAAAACAAAATATGGAGAAGTTAACTTTAAGTTTGGCGAAGCCAGAACAGTCTTTCTGCAACAGCAATAACAGCCTTTAGTGTAAAGCAGTTTCAGAGTATTACAGATAACGATTTTACACCACTTGTCAGTTTTAGAGTGATTTTTGTGGGACTATGAATGTTTGAATTGAATTTGAATATAAATAGGGTATGTATACTGCATATTCTGCTGCTCTAATAATTACTTATGCCTGTCATCTTTCCTAGAATAATGTATCTCCTTACTCTTTTTATCATATGTGCATAGTACTTTGATTCTTTGTATATTTTGTAACTTTTTTGAGCATCATTATTTTTCACAGGATGATGTCTGTAAATATAACTTTTAGTCCTAGATATTGTTACCAGTATAAAAATGAACTTTTACCCACCCACCTACCTACCTACCTACCTGCCTACCTACCACACTCACTTCCCCATCCAGCAGTTAGTTCTAGCTGTTTTCCTACCATTGAGCCCTAAGCATGAACGGGCAGAAATTACGTGCCAGAGGCGCATATCCCACCCACGTAGCTCAGGGCCCAGGACAGGTGCATGGTACAAGGCATTCACAAGCACCAACACCCACGGTGCACCTGTCCGTGGCCCCAACCCCCAACATGTAGGATCATGCAGGGCAACTGGGGGCATAATAGCAAACCCCGATGCCTGTCCTGGGACCACAGTGGATCACTTACATGCAATGGAGCAGGTCTGGGTGCATGAATACCAAAAGCTTGCACCTAGACCTGCATGGCCAGTCTGCAGCCTCCAGACATCCCCTCTGTACATGCCCGTGGCAACAAGTGCCCACCCAGCACATGGGTGGACCCCTAGCAGGAAGACCTCTGCTCCCTGTGGTGCCCCAACCCCAACTGTGTGCTGCAAGTTGCAACCTCCCTCCCATCACACATCACTATTCTGTCCTCTGCCATAGGTAGTACCCCCCCCAGTGCAAGTGTGCCAGCTACATGGACAGATGCCACATGCCTCCTTGTCACCGCACCTCACTGGAACCCTTTGGGACCACCTGAATAGGAACCACTGGTAGAAGCCCGGTCTGCAACCACAACATGCCTCAGCCTCAGATGGTTGGTACGCACATCTGGAGTTGCTGGTGTCTGCACAGCATGGGTGAGAATGCATGGGATGGCCATGGGGCAGATGGACGGCTGCCAGCTGTGGAGGTGAGTCGTAGGATGTGCCACTGGCTGACCATAGTCACAGTTCTGCCTGGCAGGTATGGGGCTGGAGGGTGGTGTAGATGGAGGTGGGGAAGACTGTCCACCAATGGGCTGGTGGTGGATCTGGGATCGGGGGTGGGGATGGTCTGTTGGTGCAATACAGTGCAGGGTTCCTTACGTGGGTGCTTGGATGGGGGGTTTGGCTCACCTATGGGGATGGGGCACAGGTGTATATGAGGGGACTGCCCGGCATACAGTACCGGGGTGGAAGCCCTGCAAGAGGGGGACACATATGAGGTGCCTTTATGGGGCAGGGATGACTCAGGATGCCTGGACCAGGCGTGAGTACCATGGGCTCATGGCACATACAGCGGTTATGGCAGGGCTAACCCTGGCATACCATGCACACACCTACACCCCTGTGTGACTGGCACTGTGAGCCTTTGTGACTAGCATGTAGGGCTGGCATGCCTACCCCTGGTGCATTGCTGTCCATGCGGCCGGTGGATCAGGTGTGTAACTGTCTTGTGCGCTGATAGTGAATGCTGTGCAGGGTCTAGGGGACTCTGCTCTGTGGCATTCAGTAGTAGCAATGCCAACGAACCTGGATTACGTGATGTGTTGGCATCATGCATAGGGCCCAAAACTGTACCTTACTTGCCACTGAATTCACATTAAGGCTCCCAAGGTGACTCAGTATGGCCTGATGTCAGAAGGTGAATCCATTGAAGGTATTTATTGGGCAAGAAGATTTGAAGAAACGGTGATAGGCTGAGTCATTTAAAAATACTTTATATGGGTAAGATTTGATATACAGGAAAATAAGGGAAGTGAGATCTCACACTACTAAGATCACTTTACCCCTCAGATGAGCAGAATGTCTAGTTTGGGTGCTATACAAGTACAGAGTAAAAATATATACATATTTTAAACTGTTTTTTGTTTTGTTTTGGGGTGACTGTGTGGTGAGTCACATCTTTTTTCTTAGTACATTGAACTGCTTAGAATTAGCCTTACATGATAAGTGTTTGAACTGCCTTTTTTGAGACATGGATTTCCTTGCAGCAGACCTGCTACATTGAGTTTAAGTTGCCACACATTAGATCATGTCCAGATTCCTTTCCTTGTTCCAGATTCCTTTCTCTGTGTTCACCCTCCCCACAGATCTTGGTGGCGTCAGTAAAGAAACAGACCTTGGGCCTGCCCATCAGAACAGTGGTAGCGCTACTGCTCATGATGCCGGAGAGCAGGGTTTGGGATGAGCCTGGGTCCTGATGTCCTCCAGTTTTTTAATCAAGCTTTTTTCCCCTTCCACGCAGCTGCCTTCCATCCTTCCTCTCCGATCACTCACCTCTGTCACCCATGTCTCAAGGACTTACCTGGAAAAGGTTTCCCATGGATCTACCCCTTGTGGCAGGGTCTGAGATGAGAGTGCTGTCCTCCCCACCCCAGAAGTACAATCCAGAAATTCCCAGTGTCCTTTAGTTGTTGTGGGGGCTGCAAAAATCAGAGAATCATCCTGCAGCTGGCGTGAGTGTTCTTCTGTGTTGTGGTCCCCCCTCCTCCCTGACATCAGACCCAGCCATGAGGTGGTCTCACACACTCTAGCATGCACTGTGGGAGAGGTCAGCTCCCTGGCCCACCATAGGGGTCGCTAGAGTGGCAGGACCTGATGCCATCCCTATCTGGCAGGAAGTGCTGCCATGTTGCAGTGCCTACCCAGCCCTTGGTGTCACCCAACTGACTTCCTGGGCTCACTTCTGAACCTGGGTCACTGATGTGGGAGCACGCAGTACTGATCCTTGGGCCACCAGGTGCTGCCCCCCCAGTTCTCCAGTTTTGAACCAGCCTTAAGTGCTTTATGGAGTTGAAGGCCTTGCTGAAGGCCAAGCATAGCACATTATCTACTTTTCCTCTATCTACTGCATTTGCAATGCAATCAGAACAGTTGATTGATTAGCCTGGCATGACCTGCCTGCTTCAGACCCATGCTGCCTCTTGCCCAGTAGTCTAGGACAAGAGGTATTTGGAGGGATAGTAAGGCATGCTGTGTAAGGTCCTTAGGCAGGAGAAGATGGAAGGAGGGCAGAGGTTTAAATACACAAAACACTGTGAAGAAAAAGAAAATGATGTAAACCCTCACATCAATAACATTTTGCATGAAGTTTCAGTACCTACACTGTAATTACAACATAAGTACACTGTAACTACTATGTACTTACGTGAATCAAATATGAACCTGCTCTATAGTTTAATGTACTTCCAAGTTTAACTACTGTATATTGTAATGAATGTGTTTAATGAACCAGTGATAGTGCAGGGAAAACCTTAAAAAATATAATATTCACACATAATTCTATGTAATATTTCACATTTTTGTATTTAGTTCCCCCTTTTTATACAAAGAATAGCTGACTGAAAATAGGATCCTTTTCTTTCAGACTTCCTCTGTCTCTCCTACTTTTCTACACTGATGCCATAATCCTCTGTTTATGAATCACATCTGGTTGCCATGGAAACAGTTATGATGTCACACCACAGGATTATGACATCATATGTAGAGGAGCAGCAGTAGCAGATACAGACCAATGGGCAAGGATCCTGTTTCTGCACAGATTTCCTTAGTTATTTATTTATTTTGATGTTGTTGGCTGGGAAAGAAGTCCTTGATAGTACTGCCTATTTTCTGAAGGTTGGGGGGGGGGGTAGGATACAAATGCGTAAAACATAAGTTGATGCTTATTTGAATAGAAATAGGATATGTTTCTGTTATTGACTTTTAAATGTTATTGTCTAAGTTTGACAAACTACATAGTGTATGTACGTATGTGTATGTATGTATTAATCCATTTGTCTAGTGTATAGTATATTGACCTAGAGAGCATATGAAAAAGGGCATTTATGTGCATAAGACTTTCATGTTTTAAATAAACTTGAAACTTGGGGAAATAAAGGAAATGCACCTACAGTTATTTTTCCAAAGTTTTTCCTGAGCTGTCACATGCTCTTTGATATGTTAAGAGAAACTTAATGTAAAGTGTAATCAGTCTTACAGACTCACCTAGTCTTCAGGAATGAGCTTCATAAGTTTCTCCGGACATTGGATAAGTGCTCCTGTAACTGTTATCTTGTACTGTCACTTATGCTGTGCCTTTTGTATGCCTTTTACAGCGAAACTCATGAAACTTTATTTTTGTGCTTAAGTCTCTGCACTTTGGTATTGTCCATCCTTTGCTAATATGTATAATTGTTCTGTGTGCTAGTGTGCCTTTGTACCAGTGTTTATTTATTGGTTATACTTCTGGTTTGTGCCTGAAAACAGGCATTGTATTTGTCTAGCACACTTGCCTGAAAAACAATGACTAAACAATAATGGCATTTGTAAAAAGGTCAAAAGTGTTGTAAAGATATCAAACTGCCCAAGCTATAGATCCTTTTTTTTAAAAACCAGAGACTTCTTTAAATGGTGACGATTTGAAAGTTGTAACTTAAGGGGGTTTAACGAGCTAGCAGCACCGAAACATAGCAGGCAGAACATTTTCAGTAATTTAAAATATAGTCCATTATTACTTTTTATTACTATTTTTTTTTCCTGTTTCTGTTTGCTGAATAGATGGTTTTCTATCTAAAAGTACTGAGTGTAGTGTGAAAAGCAATGCTTTACATGGAAGTAAACATATTTAGTTCTGTTCCTCCCACTACATCAGCATCATGTAACCTCATGTATTGTTATATCACTAACTCTGCTATCTGATTGGTATCATGTGTCACAAGTTACCAGTCAAGCAGCAGGAGTTTGTTGCTTCTTGGTTATTAGCAATGTTGCAGTCAGTGAGGTCACAATGTTGATGATGCATAGGGAGCAATAAAAGTGACTATCTCGACCTCCAGGTACACTGCTGTTCTATGCATCACACCTAGTGATGTGAAATAGAAAATCCTCTAATTAGTGAAACAGAAAAACAAAACACTTTCAATATATGAAAAGATAGCTGACTACTTTTGAAAGTTACCATTAGTTCTAGGCAGCATTTAGCACTTTAAAATTGTCTAGTAATCTACCTATAGCCTATTTTTCCATTAAAATCCAAATGAAAAGATAAGATTTAAGGGTTACACTTTGCACTAAGTTCCTGTCTACATTAAGTCATGTGTAATTACTACTTTAAAACTATATAGTAGTTACACTATAATCCACGTACTGTAAATCAGTAGTAGTTATCGTGCAGTTACAGTATAACTGTCCTGTAACTACTGTGCTAGTGTCATCAATTAACCTACATCTGGTATGGTGATGCAGCAATAACCACATTTCTTGGATTATTAAAGGTCCTCAGCTGTACCTCATGCCTCACAACCCATTCAGGACATGTGGTTTATATCCTTGCATTCTAACTTGAAAACTACCGAAGCAAAGTTCACCAAAACTGCAGTGTGTACAGCCTATGAAACGAAAATGGTGCATGCTAAATCTTAAATTCCTCACTTTAGCAGAGATATTAGCTGTCAAAGAGCCACATTTCCATTTAGAAACATGAACTCAACCCTAACTATAGTAGTGTGGTAGTAAAACTTAATGGGTTGCAGTGGAATAAATCTCATTTATTCACACTGTGAAGATACGAACCATAAATCTTGAGCACTGAAGTGTGTAATGAGGTCTTATCCTGCTATGTAGGGATAAGTGTGATATCCCACTGTAACCCATTATATATTCTATGAATGCCACCATTTTAAAAGGCAACATTTTTAAATACAATGGGTTTTATGAAAATGACTTCCCTGACAGATGCATAGTAACTTTAGCCCATCACCTTTACTTAACTTCCCTAGCTCCCTTTTAACAATAACTCTCATATTCTCAACCTCTACCTTACAAAACAAGGACAAGACTTTAAAAAAATCAGGGATAAAGTCTCAAAATCAGGGACACATCATAAAAAATGATAATATCAGTTTAAGATGTCATTGCAATACATGACTTACTGTAAAACATTTTTCAGTTAGAAACTACTGTATGCTTTAAATGCCCACTCTTCAGGGACAGAAATATTAGTGTAGAAGAGGAACCGATGAATGTTTTAAAGCAAAAATCAGGGGCACTCCTGAAAATCAGGGAAGACTGATGCATGGTAATATTTGTAATGTTGTACTTATGGAAGATCGAAGTTCAAGTTATATATACATACATACATACAAAATTGCAAGCAGATAAAGGCCTTATGGTCTATCAAGTCTGCTCAATTGTGCAGCTAGCAGCCCTTATACTGCAGCTGCCCCTCCCTTCCCCCCTTCAGTGACATTCCCTCTTACTCTGTCCCTTCCCCTTTTGAAGCAGCCCACTGTTTTACAGGGTACCACTTCCTCTGGCAATGCGTTCCACCAAAACATCACCCTCTCCGTAAAAGTGTCTACTCATTTCCCTCCTGAACCTTCCCCCTTCCAATCTCAGATCATACCCTCAGGTGTCCCTCCCCCCTCCTTAATTTGAAAAGCCCCTCCGTGCCCATCTTATTTATTCCCTTCATGTACTTGAAGGTTTCAGTCATGTCCCCCTTATCCCTCCTCTCCTCCAGGGAGTACATGTTCAACTCCATCAGCTTGCTCTTGTAGGGTAAGTCCCCTGGCCCCTGGATCACTTTTGTTGTCCTACACTGCACCTCTCCAGTAACCTAATGTCCTTCGGGTACAGTCACCAAAACTGCACGCAGTACTCCAGGTGTGGTCTAGTCAGTGACCTGTATAGCGGCAGGATCACCTCCCCTTCCTAGAAGATATGCCTCTGGCAATACAACCCAGCATTCTGTTGGCCTTTGCAACTGCCTTTCTACATTGTGCTGAGTTGTTCATTGCTCCTTTTATGATCACTCCCAGATCCTTCTCCCCTTCCCTCTTGGCTAGTTGAATCCCCCCAGCTGGTAGCTCCTCCCTTGTTTTTTTGTGCCAAAATGTAACACCTTCCATTTCTTGGCTTTGAACCCCAGCTGCCAAGTGTCCAACCAGGCCTCCAATTTTGCCAGATTATCTTGCAACCTCTGCCACCCTTCTAAGTCATTCAGTATTGCTGCCATCTTGGTGTCATCTGCAAACAGACTGATCCTGCTCTTGATGCCTATTGAGATGTCTGCTATGAAGATCCCAAACAACACTGGCCCCAGTACAGAACTCTGCAGTACCCCACTTGTCACCACCCTGGGAGATGAGAACTCCCCTCCCACCACCACCCTCTGCTGTCTCCCTTGCAGACAGTTCACTACCCATCCCACCATCTTTGCCCCCACCCCTGTGCCTTGCAGCTTACTTCCTAGTCGCCCATGTGGCACCTAATCAAATGCCTTACTGAAGTCCAGGTACAGGGCATTCACTGCATGGTCCCTGTCTAATTGTCTGGCTACCCAGTCATAGTGCTCCACCAGGTTGGTCTGACAGGATCTGCCTGAAACAAACTCATGCTGTCTGCTGTCCTGCAGGCCATCAGCCTCTAAGAGGGAAACCAGACTCTCCTTCAGGATTGCCTCCATCAGCTTTCCCATGATGGATGTGAGGCGTACTGGTCTGTAGTTCCCTGGCTCATCCTTGCAGCTGCTCTTGTGGAGGAGTATCATGTGCACCATCCTCCAGTCCGGAGGTACTCTCACTGAATCCAGAGAGACATTGAACAGGTCTGCCAAGGGTTCTGCGAGGACTACTGACAGCTCCTTCAACACCCTGGGGTGTATGCCATCTGGCCCAGGTGTCTTGTCCACCCTCAGTGCCCTCAAACCCTCTAGTATTCTGCCCACTGGGATCTTCCCATCTGTCACCTCCCCCCCATGTCCACCCTCACACCCCCTTGGGTATAGCTCCCCCTTTCTCTTTAGTAAATATTGAGCAGAAGTACTCATTTAATGCTTCTGCCTGTTCTGTCCCTGCTTCCATCCACCCCCATCCCTCTTTATCCTTACTATTTGGGCCTTACAACTCCTTTTCTCCCTGATGTAACTGAAGAAGTCCTTCTTCTCCTCTTTGATCAATCAATCAATCAATCAATACTTTATTTATAAAAGGTGCCTTTCTAGAACCAAGGCGCCTGTACATCACATAATAAAACAATATTACTAAAAGCAATAAAAATTATCCAAACTTAATAACATTTAAAAATCATTATATGCATATTTAAAAATATATGTTTTAAGTGCTCCCTTAAAAGTTTGGATGGTTGGGCAGTCTCATACTTGATCCCCTGTGCTAACTTGAGTTCCCTGGATGCCTTGGCTGACCTGACTGCCCTTGTCACCTCCCTCGACTCCTTTAGGTATTCCTCTCTGTCCTCCCCTCTCCCTGTTGTTTTGTACCTTCTAAAGGCAGCTCTTTTCTTCCTTACTTTTTCCATGACCTCCCTGCTCATCCAGCTAGGCTTCTTGGCCCTAGCCCTCTTACTCTGGACCCTTGTACATGTTATGGTTGCCTCCTCAATTCCCAGTTTAATAATAACAATAATAATAATAATAATAAATTTAATTTAATATAGCACCTTTCACATATCAAGGTGCTGAACAAACAAATAAAACCAGTAAATACAATAAATACCAATAAAATCAATAAAATCAAAAAGACTCGGAGTAGGCTTTACCCCATGAAAAGGTCTTTAATGCCTGCTTAAAGTACCCCACTGTCCTGCACTCCTGTAACTGATGGGGCAGAGAATTCCAGACTGTAGGGGCAACAAACCCGGAGGCATGAGCCCCCGATGACTTTAAGTAAACCCTCGGAATCTCCAGCAACCCCTCATCAGCCGAGCGGAGCTGAACCAGGATCTGACTTTCCACTTCTGATTAGTGTCCCTATTTGGATGGATCCTGGCCAGATACCCCTGTGCTGTTTCCCTTATCTTCCCAAAGTTGTCCCTCCTGAAGTCTAACACCCTTGTGCCCATTCCTACTCCCCCTTTCCCCCTTATCAAAACCACACCGAGTGGTGGTTAGTCCCCGCCAGTGGTTCTTCCACCCCCAGCTCCCTCACAAACTCACCATTTGCCAGTACAAGGTCTAGGGTGTTCCTTAACCTAGTTGGCTCATTGACCATCTGCAGTAGGAAGCTGACCTGGAAGGCATCCAGAAGTACCTGCTCCCTCCTGTTCGTGGTGGCTGGGGTACCCCAGTCCAGTCCCGGCAGGTTGAAGTCCCCAACAGTCACCATTCTGCCCCTCCTGCAGGTCCTTCTGATTTGTCCCGCTAGTTCTCTGTCTAATTCCTCAGTCAGAGAGAGTGGTCTTTATACCAATCCTGTACTGAGGGTCTGATTTTTGGAGTCCTGGAGCTATGGCATCAGTTCCCTCCTTTTCTCTGTGTATCTCAAACCTAAATATGCTGCGCTCACAAGTTTCTACAGCTACAGGAAAGTAACTATTGGCACTGTAGTGATGAGTCACAAGCGAGATCAAGGGATCACTTACAACCACCACAGGTGAGCTGAGCTGCTGACATCAGAAACTGTTACCGCGCCGACTTATGATTCAATGAAAAATCACATATTTATTTGTTAAAAAACAGAAACACTGGTAGCACCTCTCCTGCTACCAATGTTTCATGCACTAACCCGTGCGCTTTGTCAAAGCAATTAAAACATTCTTTTTAAATACTAGAAACAATTAGAAGTGCACAAATAATTAAATACAATACATACACTAAACAAGCCCTTTCTAGAAAAGTTTTGAATGGCTAATTGAGCCTTGCCTGCAAACCAAGGCAACTCCACTAGGAAAGCTCATTATGTACATGTAAAACATACTGGGCCGGATATTCAAACTGCGCTATTTTGTGGCGCAAGCCCTTGCACTGCACAAAATAGTTGCGCAGGGGTGTGACCGGAGCAATATTCAAAGGGGTTGTGCTATTGAGCAACTCCTTTGAATATCACCCCCCCCGGCCACAGCCACTGTGCATGGTGCAGTGGAACTTGCGCCACCGCAAGTGGTCAGAGTGGAGCATTCAACTTGCGGTGGCGCACGTACCATTGCACCATGCACAAATTTCCGATACTCAAAAGGTGACATGCAAATGGGGCCATAATTCATGCAAGGCACAGGGGCGGCCATTTGCATCTGTTTATGACCCCATTTGCATGCCATTAGCATGCAGGTGCACCGATCCCCGAGGACTTGCGCCTGGCGCCCTGCCAGGCAGCAGCCGTTGGGACCGACACCACCTGCAGCCTGATCGCGGGCAAAAGAGTAAAAAATCCCCCCCCCCCACTGGTCCAATCATGGGCAAAAGCATTAAACTCCCCGACTGGCTCGATGGTGGGCAAAAGCTGAAATAACCCTCCCGACCAGCTGAATCGTGGGCAGCAAAGTGTCTCCCGTGAACATATCCCTGGTGGTCAGTGGACCGATAAGCCCGATCGCGGGCAGCAAATGTTAAACACCCCTGAACACATCCCTGGTGATCTGGTGTCCCCCCACCACCCACCCGCGGCTCCACCACCGCTCCCCCTGCAGCCGGGCGGGCGGCAGCATCCCCCGCCTGTCGCCCCTGACTGACTGTTCGTAGGGCTGCACGCCCATTGGTGCAGAGCAAGAGCCAATGGGCATGCAGCCCATACCGTACAAGGCAGTCAGATTTGAATGAATGAATTCTCTTGCTCTGCACCATGGGCATGCAGCCCTACCGGGCAGTCAGTCGGCGGGTGGCGGAGGCGGCAGGCGAGTGGATGCTGCCACCCGCCGGCTGCGGGGGGAGGGGTGGTGGGGCTTCGTAGGTGGGTGGGTGGGGGACACTAGATCACCAGGGTGTGTTCGGGGCTGTTTAAACATTTGCCGCCCGCGATCGTTTATCGGTCCACTGGACCACCAGGGATGTGTCTGGGGCGTTAAACATTTGCTGCTCGCGATCGGGCTTTCGTCCACTGGACCACCAGGGATATGTTGGAGGGGACATTTGCTGCCTGTGATTGGGCCAGTCGGGGTGGGGGACTTTACACTTTTGCCCGCGATCAGGCTGCAGGGGGGGCACAGGGAGTAGGTTGAGGGCCAGCCGCAGGTGGCAGCTGCTGTGTTGCGCCCTGCAATGTGGCAGCTTACCTGTGGGTGGCCCTCGACTTGATCCTTTTTTTGGCTCAAAGTTGTGCAGGCGCAGGTTGGGGGTTGCGCCTGCACAACCCTGCACAGCCCGCTGAATATTGGGCTGTGCAGTTTATGCATGGTTCGTCCCCCTCCAGTTCAGCATGCATTCATTTGCATTGCGCTGTTGCTCAGCATGTTTTCAGTAGCGCAACTGCCTCCTGCTGAATATCGCAGAATGGCACAATTTCAGACTTGCGCGGGCGCAACCTATTAGCGCATGGTGCAACCCTTTGAATAGCTCAGCTATAGAATAAGGTGATGACCAGGTGAACGAAGTTTACACACCGAGGGGTTTATGCATAGCATCTAACCCCGAGATTATGTGTAAACTTCGAGTTCACATACACTAACCCATATTTTATTTTATATAATTGCTGGGTTTCCCTTTTTTCACCTCAGTAATTATTTAAAATAAAAAGTTGTTGTGCAGCCATGGTCCATCCTAGTAAGTTGCAGTGTGCGGCTGTGGTCACGTTTCTTTATTTAAAGTTTTGTTTTTAAATTTTAAATTTAAATTTTAAACTATAATTCTGTTATTTTGCTTTTTGTATTATAACTCAGAATGGAACCTAGGTCCCAATACAACTTTCAGGGCACTTAGAAAACATCTTGTGTATATGTATCTGTATGCTGTATCACAAACTTTTAAAACATTTAAAATGTTAAATAAAGCACTATGTTAAATGAGTGTAATGTGAATACTGGAAAGCTGTCTGCCCCAACAAATGGTGTTAAATGATTAAATGAATCAATTGAGGTTTAACGGTACAATAATAGTTGTGAAATTTTGAAAGAGGATAAGCTGATTCCTAATTTTGGCATACATATTAGTATATATTACATACATATTAGTATAAACTTTATATAAATGCCATTATGATAATAATTAAAAAAATGCATATCTTTTACCTGGACTTTTTTGTTCAACCAGAAAATCTTTTGTGTGCTAACATAAAACCAGACAAACAATCTCATTGATGACCCACCAGTAAAATTCATTAAAAAAAGCCATTTGTAGATATACTTAATACACATACATTTTTTTAACACAGATTTCATAAAAATTATAGTTCAAAAACAGAGGCTACCTAAACAAGGCAGGCAGATATTTCATTGTCAGCCAACTAACAAAACTCACAATAACAGTTACAATAAATTTTAATTTAAAGACATGCAAAGAACATACATCCATAAATCCAGAACACCTACAGAGTACCAATGTGCCACAACCCCCAGAGAGGAAAAGGAAAGAAACCACCAAAGTTGCAAGAGGATGTCAAAAGGGGAGAAAATGGAAAGAGATGGGGGAAAAATATGATAAGCGATAAGACTATAAATGTAAGAATGAGACTGGGATATAAAGGAGAAAGGTGGAACATATTTGCCACAGGTTTCATGTCATAAAAGCGATCACAAAACAACGATCGCTGTTGCAGCGAGTGTACATCACCGAAAAGCATATTGGTGATGTACACTTCTGGGCGACAAGACATCCGGCAACTAACTACAATATTTGTACAGCCCCCACTCCCCCCCGAGGGGGTTTGCTCACGCACCCCCAACTAAATATAACCAATTCCGGGGGTTGCATGTAGGGGAAGGGGAGACTGTCTGACAAAAAAAAAAAAAACAGAAGTAGTAAAATTTTCCCTGGTCCCCAGCCCAGCACGTGCTACACTGAAGCTACCACCCTCACCACCACACCACATGGCTAGCTCAGTGGCAGCACAGCACACTACCCCACACAAACCCTCTTCCCTATCCATCACCTTCTCTTCCCTATGCCTTCCCTTCCAGTCACCTTCCCACACTCATCCCTACTGTTGCTCTCATACAGGGTAGCCTAAAAGGGTAGCACTGTAAATGAGTCGCTGTTTTGACAGTCGCTCATTTATAGTCACTGTCATCACTGGATACCTTTACCACAGTATGGGGAGGAGAGAAAATCAGCAAACATACTGAGCACTACTACATAATATCACAAAGAAGAAAATAATGAAGTAAAAGGGGAGGACATGGAGGAAGGGAGGGTGCAGAAAGGACTCCAATGGCACACCCAATATAAACTGCATAAATTATATGTACTAGCTATGTCATATGCATACTGTATGCACATGCATAGAGGTGAAACCAAAATGGCAGCCTAAAAAGAGCTGTATTAATAAGCTCTGACTCCTATATAAGATATATTAAAAATATTATTTTAATTATAAAATTGTAAAATATTATTACATTACAAAACATTATAAGGCAGTAAACCAAAAAGTTTTTAACATCCAATAATACTATAAATTAGAATCAAGAAAATCATAAAAACAGCTAGCTGAAAAAAGTAATTGAGACCTGCTGGAGTGACAGTCTTCAGTCCGTACTGCCAAATGGTCTCACGTTGTAATAGTTTCTGGTCTAAATCACTGCCTCTTTTTCTAATCTGGAATTTTTCAGTCCCCCCCCTCCTCCCACACAGGGTCAGTTTATTAGCAGTACTCTCCCAGGGCCACTTTAGCAGCAGGCCTCCCCATAATCAGTTTATGTGCCTAAACACAGCTCCATAACCTAGCAAAGTAGCAGTTGTGCAGCCTAATTTATAGTACAAAAGGTTGAAAACCAGGTGATCTGGGTGTGAATCAAGCCTCCGCTAATTTTCCATTACCTTTAAATTTCACCATAGCAGTGATTTATTGTGATGTGTGTTTTACTCTAAAGGGAGTTAAGTGCAAGAATGACTAGTTTTTGAAACAGTATTTTCACACTTCACTTACTCCTGAGAAGTGTTGCTTGTATACTGACCTGGGAGCAGTGCTAAAGGATGCAGTCAAGTATAGTCAAAGCTCTGCTCAGTCCTCCCCTAACCCAACATCATCAAGAAGCACAGCCAGTCACTTCTCTTTCATGTCACACCACTCTCTGAAGGCAGATAAAAGAAGGCATACCCTTTGAAAATTGAAAGTTTTTGTTTAAATATTTTTTTTTATTTTAAAATATAGGAAATTATCCAGTATCCAGTAACACTTTTAAAAACATAATATTTAGACATGATTCAGCCTCTTTTTCATTGATTTTTATTGAAGACTTTTGCATGTAAACCGGATCTTTGCCCCTCAAACTTTTTCTCCATCATCTGGCTTTTCCATCTGCTGAAGTCATAATTCTCCAATTCTGGCATTGCAATATGTTGCTGTTGAAATGATTATGATCTCACAAACAGATGAGTATGATTTCAGTGGGAGGAAAAGCAGGTGGATGAGCTGATGTCTGAGACACAAAGATCTTGTTTTCATGCAAATATCCCCAAAAATGATTATGAAGAATGAGGGGGCAGCCAGAAATAAAATCTGAATTTGCTTAACTATCACATTTCAAGTTTTCCCTGGACATAGGATAAAACCTTCAGTTTAACAATCTGTGTTGCTGTTTCAATGGCTTCTGTCAGCAGGAGTACATTCCCTCACTTGTTACTATTTGTATTTTACTCTTGTTTTGCTATAATGTAGCTATCTCAGAACTGTAATTGTACCTGTCCCCCCTTGCCTACTGCCCTCTCCATCTCCTGTCTGGTCACAGCAGAAAAGGAGACTATTTACTCTCTGTATTACTTGTCCAGTAAAATAAATTTTAAATAAATAAAATAAGTTCAAGAACTACTATAGTACCAGTTGAAAACAGCACATACTTAAAATGCAAATTCACTGCTCGGAGAAGTCTTTATGCACTTGGGCTTCACTCTCTGCCGTTTACCTGCAAGAAACATTTGATCAGAATCAAATAGGCTTAAACGAAAGTTCACAACACCATCAGGCTCCTTTTGGCACTATAGGGGAACGATTGGTAAAGTTTGGTAGCACTGATTGAAACAAATGATTTGTAAGGGAAGGTAGATAGTTACTGTTGTAGTCTAGAGGGCAGGCACTATGTAGAATGTTTGTGCAACACAGCTTTTAAGTTTGGCATATGTGCTGTCTGTTCTTGCTACAAGGACAACCATCATCCTTTGAGGTGCCAGGAAAACATGAAGAAGAAGCTTCTTGAGGATTTTACCCTATGAGGTGCCATGTGGACCAGCTCCCCTTAGGCCAATGGTATTGTATCTTAAGGGAGAAGGCCTGAAAGAACAATAAATTAATTCAAGCTGAACAGTGGAACCAAAAATATTTTAATTGCAATAGAGGAAAAACTGTTGAAAGAGACAATTGCAATCAGTTTCAAAGAACCAAGAAAATAAAAACTAATTCACCCCTAACCAATCAGTGCCTGAGTCAGAACAAAGTACAAGTCCAAATTAACTTAGAAATAATTATTCTACAATGGCCCCTCTGTATGCTAAGCAAAGGTTTTATGAATGGGGAAACAAGCCCATCCCATTCTTAGCCTGGGTGGCAAGGTACAGAAAGAAATCCAGCTTGACTGCCACTGTTAGTAGTGGGGCCGGCCAGCTCATGGCAATACAGGAATGCTTTGTCGACTGTTACTCCACATTACGCAAAGAAGAATGTGGGACACACGAGGAAGAGGTAGAGTCCTTCTTGTAGAGAATGAGCCTGCCCAAGACCTCGGAGGAGCAAGTACAGGAGATGAGCAAGCCAATATCATGAGGTGAAGTGAGGGAGGCAGAAGCAGCTTTGCAAAAGTTAAAGCTGCAGGTCCAGATGGACATCCCATAGAATACTGTAGGGTGATAGGCAAGGCCACTGATTTACGGTGATTAAAACAATTAAATTCCGTTTTCAAGACTTAAGATTCCGGAATTTCACTGGTGATTCTTACTCCAATTTCCGGATTTTACCGGGATTCTGTTATCATTTTTTTAGTATGTGCATAAATAATCAGAATTAAAGAAGGCTCAATATACAGAGCATTAAATAAAGCAAACTGAAAATAGTACAGTAAGGAATTAAAAGAAAAACACACGTTTTTATAGATTTACTGATCTGATAGAAAATGCCAGATTCCATGAAATCTTCATTTTTACCGGTTTTCAGGCAGCCCTAATTCCGGAATTTTACTGGATTTTCTGGTAAAAACCCAAAAAAACAGTGGCCTTGGTGATAGGTGGCTCAGCCTGGAAGGTCATGTACAGTTTGTTCGAGGAAGCTAGAGAGAGGGAGGTGCTGGACACATGTTAGCTGGCAACCATTACTCATCCATAAGAAGGGCACAGGACAGGGATTTGGCAGAGTGCATGGCTTACAGGCCCATCTCCCTCTTCAACAGTGACTTCAAAGTGCTGGCAAGGAGGCTTGAGGGAATACTGCCATCACTGGTAGTAGATGACCAGACAGGGTTCATTGGGAATAGATACTCTTTCCACAATGCCTTTTGGGAGGTGATTGATCTGTCTTTACGGCATCCGGGGAGGGAGTGGGGAAGGGACTGTGCTCCTTCTCTGGATGCTGAGAAGCAGGGCTAGATTAAGACTGAAAAGGCCCTGAGCATTTTTAAGTGGGGCCCCCTCTCCCAAAAATTGAAAGTATGAGAATCCTTCCTTCCTTTTTTTCAAAAAATATTTTAGTGTTCAAATATATTTTATTGACAAGATTTCTTCCTGTTCCAGAAAGCTGAAAGTTAGTCAGACAGGTCCTCCTGAAATACTAGGCTGCCCCTGCACAGGACAGCTCCAGACAGGTATAACACTTAAGAGCTCCTGACTTCAGTGGGCAGCTGTAAAGATGGGCTGTACAGCCACTTTTGAGAAATGAGCCACTCAGTGAGTGTTGTGGTACAACACTCCTTTCTTCATTAGAGATGGTTCTCTCCTCCCTCTCACTTATGACTCTCTCCCCCCCTCAACAGTGAATCTCCAACACCACCTCAAAACTCTAACAACAAGCCATTCTAACAGAGCCTGACTGTGCTCATTAGCTCTCCTAAAATGCCTTGTTTAGTCTCAGTCTGGCCCTGTCCAGTCCCCTCAGTTACTTCAAAGGGCCTCCATACTGTAGCAGGCTCTCACCCTAAAAAAGGACTTGGGGCCCAGTTTTCAAAATACTTGCAGATGCCGCAAGTTCCTAGTGCACTGAACATATGGCACAGGGGGCTTGTGGCATTCTCTCGGCACCAATCGCGATTCTTAGTTGGGTGTGCCAAAGGCAGCAAGTTAGACCATAGCTTCCCTGGTCTAACTTGCACTATTTGGGGACCTATTTTATGGGGCTTGTGCTAAATATTTGGCACAAGCTGCCATAAATTGTGGATAACTGTCACAACTGGCGCCTATGTACTAAAATTGGGTACAGTTGTGTCCAAGGAGTTTAGCGCAGTTCTGCCAAACATTGGAGCTAATACAGGGCCTGAAGCAAGCCCTGCATAAATCTTTGAAAATCGGGCCCATGGACTTCAGCATTTTCTTGTTTTCTGAAAGAAACATGACTGCTAGTTAAAATGGCTGGAAGCATTTTTCAAGATTTTTATTTCAAAACAGGAAAAGTGGTACAGACCAGCTGAGCTTACCATCATTTAAAATGAGTCCATGATGAGGACTGATACAAAATTTTGTTTGCCAAAAGCAAGTATGAACAAATCATACAAAATCCTGATAGGAACAAACAATTATACAAAATTACAATAGACACTAGTATAATAAGCAATAATTTGCACAGCAATTAGAAAATGTATTACAATAAAATACCTATGAACAAGAATCACAGCAGACCAGTTGATTCTTATTAAATCAGTATTTTTAAGTTTGCAAGGAAGGCAATGGCCCTCAACAGGATGCAAATACCCAAATGGGGAATGTCAAGACTTCTGTCATTTGTAAGTAAAGGTCTGGGGCTAGATTCACAAAGCTTTGCCAGCTACTTTTGCCTTGCATGCCCAATAGGCTAATTTGCATGGCCCGTCAGCACAGCGGTTGGATTTCCACTTGCGATGCTGGTGATCTGGGTTCTGGAATGGACTCAGGTCACTGGAGGGCCGGCCAGGGAGAAGGAAGGAGCGTCCACAGAAAGCTCGCCTTCTCTGGGGGGAGGGTGGGGATGTGAACCAGGCACCTGCTGGCCCCTGGCGGAGGCCAGGAGCACAGCATGATGTCAGGGTTGTGATTGCTTGGGAGTGACGGACATTGGTTTTCACCTAGATGTCAGCGGCACGTCATTCTCTGGGGAGAAAAAACAGGAAATAGCTCCCTAGCTAGCCAGATGATGGTCTCCGTCCCCCCACTGCCACCAGCCCTCACGACCGACCCACCTCAGTGGCACCCGGAGCTGATTGACTAGTGTGCTGGATGACTCCCACTGGTGCCTTCCCTCTTGGAAGAGGGGGACCTGCCCGGTGAAGGGATATGCCAGGCTACCTCTGGGGGGTCATAATGTGAGGTAAAGGCAATCGACGGGGGAGGAGGGCAGACGGAAGGACCAAGGAGGCTTGAAGGAAGGGCTGGCCAGGGGGAGCAGAGGAGCAAAAAAAAAAGAGTGCACTGGCACTATTCATTGCAGGGCCATTTCAGGAAATGCAGATCAGGGCACTGCTAGTGGGGTTAGAGGTAGTGGTAATGGGATTACTGCTTAATCTACCTACTCGTATTTATAGTCAGATAGCACCCTATGCTATTGTCTGTGAACAGCAGTTTTTATCACATGGAAAATCGCAAAGTGCAGTGCAAACTTTTGCTCTGCACTTTGCAATTTTTTGTGAAACTAACCCCTAATATCCTATAGAATGTTTGATAGCTGGTATAACAAATTCAGCACCTGATGCTGACCTAAGATTATTTTTAATTGAGCAAAATGTAAATGCATCCTGTAGATGGAGAGGTGTTTTCTGTTTAACACACTTCTGTGGCAAACAGAATAAGGGTGTGCAATAAAATGCTTCTGATCCCAACTGTACCATCCAAGGGATCAAATCAAGCCACAACGGAGGGTATGCCACATGCTCCTTTTCTACTCCATCACCACTGACTCTCGCTGGTTGTTTTTATATATCAGTCAGTCTCTGTCTCATTGACTGTGATTTATTGACTCCTTAAATAGTCTTACAGTGCCTGCTGGTGCCACTTACTATCGAACCTTTTGCACTGCATGACCTGACCTCCACACATTTTTGCCACCACCAATGGCAGCCTGTGCACAACTGGCTATTCTAGTAACAGAGCTCAGATCTTTTCATTGTCAGCCTGAGTGGAAGAGGTGGGTGCTGAGTTGGTGGGGGGGGCACCAGATCCTGCCATGAAGGCTGGCCCCGTCAGACACATGGTGAGGGGGAAAAAACATATTTGAAAAATTCAGTGACAGGTGGGAACATCTGCTTGGGTTGCCCTGTTTTTTTTTTCTATTTTCAATAAATGCTTTTTATTGTAACTAACTCAGTGGAGTGCATCATTCTGACTCCTTTAACTATGAAGCTGAACTCTTGGTGAGTGCAGTTGCTAATTTTGTGATGGTGCCGGTGGTTTCTCCTGAGCCGCCTCCTCATTTGAAGTGTTGGGAGAGACATGGCCCCTATCCCACCAGAGTTCAGGGCCCTAGAACATTTCCCTATTTGCCTTTACATTAATCCAGCCCTGATTAGAAGTCCTTCTACAGAGAGGAGTGATGACATCTGTTTCAGGTGCTTGAGGAGTCTGTGTTGAGACTCTTGGGAGAGTACTTCATTGACAGTAAAGGTTCTGCATAAAAGATCCGGGGCTAACATCCTAGTAAACAGAGAGGAGACAGAGAACTGTGACCTCACCAGAGGGACATGGCAGTGTTGCCAGTTGTCCTTGCTTCTTTTCACACTGGTAATACAGCCTTTGGCAGCAGCTGTCTACAAGGAATGAGACATATGGAGAGATATGGGGTGTTTAAGGAGCTTGGGGGAAACAAGACAAACTATCCTTATATGCCAATGATGTGGTGTTATTCCTAACTCAGCCTGAGATGTTCTTTCCATCAGTGACCACTGAGGGGTTCGCCAGATTCTCAGGATATAAGATTCATTTTGAGAAATCCAGACTGATGGGAACTGGTGATATTCAGCTGGAGGAAGCTCAGCAGGATAAAATACAGGATGATCCAGGCGCATATTCAGATGGAACTCTGCACATTTGAATCAATGTGCGTTTCTCCCTGGTGGTGCTGCATGGGCTTAACTATACTCCTAGTGGAATGTCATCAGAAGAGATTGGCAGTGCTGGCAGGAACATATTGTGGCTGGGCTGAATGAATTTGATCAAAATGAACATGATGCCTAGGTTCCCATACCGATCCAGATGCTCCTAGTGAGATACGCATGCACTGGAAAAGGCCTACTCAGAATTCATATGGTGATCAAAAAGGCACATAATAAGCATGTGTGGGCTTAAAAGGCCCCTCAGACAAGGGAGGCTTTAGGTATCTTGACTTCTCAAGTGTACCATTTGGCAGCCCAGGTAAGATTGCTTCTGGAATAGGTGAAGGGGGAGAGGAGAGCATACTGAGAATCTCTGGATAGGTCAGATCTGGAGCACCATGTAATGGCATAATTAAATCCAGGAGGACTCAGGTTCTATAGGATGAAGAACACTTGCAGTGACCTGGTTAAGCAGCTTCTAGAAGCACGGGGAAAACTGCATAGACAGGTGAAAGACCAGAAGAGTGGCATGCTGCTTGCACCAGTTAGTGTGAACCTAGAATTTCATCCAGGTCTAGAGGATGAAGGCTTTCAGAGATGGGAAGCTGGGGGGGGGGGGTGCCTTGGGACTTCTTCAGCACCACTGCTGAATGTGTAACCAGCCCAGGGGGTAAGCCAGGGGGGCAGCACAACAGTGTGTGTCAGGTGGACTGGTGGTTTTGAACATACAGGTGGCTGGATCTCAGTAGGACAGGATCAGGGCACTTGATAGAAGAAGGTCCTTACCTGGCCAGGAGTGGAGCATAAAAATATGCTAAAGGAAAAACACAAAACTTGCTTACTGAGCCTGAGCACATAATGATGTGTCAGGTAGAAAACGAACAGGAAGGGGCAAAATGGTGTGTAGTGCTCAGTGCTCCTTGATGCCACCAACCAAGCCAGCAAACTAGAATGAGGATGGGAGTGGAACATACAGCAGTATGCAGCACAGACTGAGTGGCCAAATGATGCTCAGTTGAATGAGGATTAGGAAATGATCTTGGGGAGAGAGGGTGCCGTGCCTCACTTGCTACCATGACAAACCATGGGCTAATGCCCTGTAAGTCATGAAACTTCGCTTTGAAATACTAGCTACACATGACTATAGTGGACTGTATTTTCATGTCAACAAGCATGCAGTGAATACAAGAGATGTATAATAATGTGTGTTTATGCGTATATTAGCCATGGTGGGTGATATTTATTTGGGCTTTTGTATTTTTCAATATTTACCCATGACAACACAACTCAGATGGAACTCTGCACATTTGGTGGGTATCCTGGTTGAAACCAGTCTTACAGATAAGAGGTACTGAAGTACAAGGAGTTCAAATAACTTACAGAGGGTCACATAATATGCCAGTGGTTATGGTGGGATTTGAACATGGGATAGGAACACAGGAAATGCAAGATGAAAAAAGGTCATAGGTCCATTGGGTTTGTCTCCTGTCATCCAGACAGCTACAGCATTCACTATCATATGAAATAACTTTAGCCAGTGTCAAATGAGAATTGCTACCAGCTTATTTATTTTTTACTTATATTTTATGCCTTCTTTTGCTGGCTGTAGCTCCCAACAGAACCCTTTGCCAACTTCCTCCCAGCCACCATCTACATTCCACGCATCTGTCCCCAGGGACCCTTGGTTTACCTCCCGAATGAGGTATGGTGTGGGGGGGGACTATACCCCAAGTGGGACAAGTGTTGGGCAATGGATGATGTGGTAAGGACCAAACTGGATATACCGGGGTCCCAGGAAACTGGCACTGGGGCCTTTTTTCATTTTCTGTTCCCTCCAGGCCCCCAAAAGTCATTGGCATGAGGGTGGGGTGTGGGGCAATGCACATGTGCATGCATTGTGTGTTCTGCATTGGTCCCTGGATGACATCTTCTCCCTCCCTCCCATTTGGTGCCCTCAGCTGCACTGCTATTTGTGGTCACCCGGGCAGCAGTATCACAGCAAGAATAGTGCCCTCCCTTTCTGGAGGAAAACATCCTCTGGGAGGCTCTCTCCTCCTTTCCCTGGCTGGCTCCTGATGACCCAGATGCATTCCTGAACCCAGTAGCCAGGGCCACTAGCAGCTGTCCTACAGCTGAGCTGACATGCCATCTGCTACCAGTTTATTTTATGGACGTTGGCACTGTAGAGAGGAAAACTGACAGTGTCTGAAACCTCTGGGAAATCTCCTGTGCCAAGTCAGCCTTCCTGCTGAATAGGCTGTTTTTTTTTGTAAAGTATGTGTAAAGAAACAGACACTACATATAGAATGAGTGTGTCTGTGCGTGTGTGCGTGTATGCATGCATGTGTAAGTGTGTGTGTGTGTGTTTTAAGGGCATACTTGTCACCTATGTGTAATGGCTGTTGCAATCACATTGAAAACACACATCACTCCGGCACAAGCTTTGTTCACTGAGACTGATGGAGCTGAGTTGTCCATATAACATCATCATTGCTGGAGCTTGCCACAGAATGTCAGTATACAAACGTGAGGGTTGCTTTTATCAAAAATCCACCACCTTCACTTCAACAGAACAACCTCTTCCTGCCCATGGAGCATGTGTTGCCATTCTTTTAACAGAACTGTCAAGTCTGCCAGTTTGAATTTGTTCCTTTTCACAGCTGCAAATGTTATGTCAGCCAAGTCTGCAAGCCTTGCTTAAAAGGTCTGGCTGATAAACGTGTGTTTGCATGAAAAAAAAAGAATCTTGTCAGCTAGCAATGGTGAGAGATTTTTAGACCCACAAGAAAGTGGGTGTTCCTGTAGAATCAGTCTGAAAAATAGCTCCACTGAATCAGGGTGCAGTGCTTGATGGGCATGTCACCACTACTACATTCCAGTGGGCACCACCAAGGAGCAGCTAAGGTATAGTCTTTGAGGGGCAGGGTGGAGGCAAAGTGTTACCACTGAGATAAGATACAGCTAGGGTCTAGTGCCTATGGGACAGGGTGCCAGTTCACACCGCACGCAGGGGTCACAGCATATACTGAGCTAGATATGGTACAGTAAGCATATTGTGTCTAAGGGGAAGGGTGCCAACTCACACCCTGTGTAGGGTGCATAGCATCCCACTGAGACAAGGCACAGCTAGGGTATAGTGATTGAGGTACCCCTTCACATCCATTGTAGGAATTACTGTGTCGCTGCTGAGACACAGTACAGCTAGAGTATTGTGTATGAGAGGAATGGTAGAGTACCTCCTTATACCCTGTGTAGGGACACAGCATCACCGCTGATGTAAGGTACAGCTAGGGTATAGTGTCTGAGGGTCAGGGTTTCAACTTACACCCTGCTTGGGTGCATAGCATCACAAATGAAAAAATATACAATTAGGGTATAGTGTCTGAGGGTCAGAGTTTGAACTAACACCCTGTTTTTTTGGGGCATAGCATCACCAATGAAAAAAGGTACAACTAGGGTACAGTGTCTGAGGGGCAGGGTACAACTTCACCCTGTTCAGAAGCCACAGCATCACCGCTGAGATGAGGTACAGCTAGGGTATGGTGCCTGAGGGTCAGGATGCCACCTCATACTCTGCATAAGGGGCACAGCTTCACCACTGAGATACGATCCAGCTAGGGAATAGTGTCTAAAGGGCCCAGCATCACAACTGAGATAAGGCGTAGCCAGAGCATAGTGTCTGAGGACCCATCTCACACCCATTGTAGGAATTACTGTGGCATTGCTGAGACATGGTGCAGATAGGACATAGTGTCCAAATGAAATAGTACTACCTTATACCCTGTGTAGGAGGCATTGCATCACTGCTGAGATAAGGTACAGCTAGGGTATAGTGTCTGAGGACCCACCTCACACCCACTGTAGGATTTACTGCGGTTTGCTGGAATATGGTACAGCTAGGAAATAATGTCCAAGGGGCAGGATACCACCTTATACTATGTGTAGGAGGCATGGTATCACAGCTGAGATAATGTACATGTAGGGTATAGTCTCTGAGGACCCGCCTCACACATACTGTAGGATTTACCGTGGCACTGTTGAGATATGGTACAGATAGGACATAGTGTCCAAGGGGTAGAGTGCCACTTTACACCCGGTGTAGGGGGCACCAAATTAGCACTGAGATAAGGTACAGCTAGGGTATAGTGGCTGAGGAGTCAGTTGCAAATATTCAGTATCCTTCATGGGAGACATTGTCTTTAAAACATTTATAAGGCAAAGCAGAGTATAGAATCTGAGGAACAAAAATGCCACCATGTATACTCTATCGATATATAGTAGATAGTCAGATAATGCTGTTGATGGGATTCAGCTCCTTATCAGATGTTGTTGTACTATTGTAGTGATGTCAAGATAATGTACCATTGTTCTGACATCATGACAATGGTACAACAGCACCCTGAACTACCATTTAGAGTCCCCCTTCCCATAAAGCAACTGATTTCATATTTAAGTGATGAACTATTAAATAATAAAAAAGTAATCCATCTCTATGCAGATTGATAACCTACTCATCTGTTTTGTCTTCCGTCTTAATTCAAATTGACAACATTAACCCCACCCCCCCGAAAATTTTATTCCTTCGGGTGTTTTATTTTAACATTCTGAATTAAAAAAAACACTCACTCCTCAGTGGTTCATAACCCACCCTCCTGCTGTCCCAAATAAAGTAAATAATGAAAATAACAAAAACTTAGTTGAGAAGGGCTATTTAGGATTATAGTGGCTTCTGATCCCCTTTAAAAGAGAGCAAACTGGACTTCAGGCTTGGCTAGCAACAGGATGGCAACGTAAGTCAAGTGCTCCAGCTAAACACAAAAAAATTTACATTTTTTAAAGTCCCTTTTCCCAGCCAGTAAATGGTAGATTTTGTTTTGGGGAAGCTTACCGAAACAAAATCAGTGCTCATCTGTGACAGAAGACCTACTTGTTCGCTCAGAAACACTAGCAAAAGTTTGTTCAGGGCTCCTCACAGATGGCAGCTAGCAGTGCAGTTCTCCATTGCACAACAGATCCTGAAATCCTTCAGATGTTTGAAAAAGTCTTATCAGAGATATCAGGAGTGAAGAGCACAATCAACAATCTTGACAAGAAGCTTGAAAATCTGTGGCACTCCGTGTCTCGGCTACTGAGCATACCCTTCGGGAACTGGATTTCTGAGGTGGACACACAGATTCTTAGGTACAAAAACTAAGGGTAGAAATTGCACAGCTTTGGGAAAAAAATGATGACCTGGAGTGCTGGGGCAGACAAAATATCAAAATCATTGGGGTACCGGAAGGGGCTAAGGAACGGACTGTGACTGAGTTTGTGCATCATCTCCTCACCAACCTTTTCAATCAATCAATCAAATCAATCAAAGTCTTTATTTATACAGGCGGTCACCGTTGAGCAAAGCTCGTTTGCAAGGTGGACCTGTTTGTCACATGTAAACAAGGTTGTGACATTCAATGCAAGGTTGATACATTAAACAGAAAGGGCACTGCCCCCAGAGAAAGTTATACAAAGACAATAATACAAATAAACGAATACAATGAATCCCAGACGAGGGATAACATCAGATATGGAGTACAGACCCCATGTATATGTAGAATCGTGACTATCTGACAAGGAGAGAATTATGGCAGTGCATGGGAAAGGGGAGTGGATTGAAGAGTGGGGAGTGGTAAGTGCAACGCTGATAAACTAGTTGGTCATTCAGCTCCTCTCCTGGCATTAAGACAATAAATTTGCCCATCCCTTGGAAGCATCTGCAGTCAGGATTCAAGCCGGGGCAAAGCTACGAATGATTTTGGAGCCGGTATGGGAAGGGCAAAACAATTACAGACTTCAATAACCACACGCGAGTATAACGCCTTGAAGATGGGTAGGGAGACAAGGGTGCTTAGTTTGAGTGTCCTTTGTAGGCCTCTGAAATGTACCCCTTAATATCCAGAGGGCTCATCGTACCTTGGGACCCCAGTCCAAAACAGTGGACAGACCCAGGCCCATTCTGGCCCTCTTACTGCAGTACCCTATCAAAGAAAAGATATTAGCACTGGCAAGAGAGAAAGGCCCGCTTCTCTGGCATAAGCACTGCATATCCTTCTGTCAGGACTATTCTGCTAGACTCAATAAAAAAAGAGCAGCTTTCACTCCTGTCAGAAAATCTCTCCAGCAGCTTGGCTTAAAATACAAAATGACATATCCAGCTATATTTAAGTTGGCAAGAAATGGAGTGTTTCAAGAATTCTTGGACCCTCAGGAAGCTGCTGCCTTCATACAGAACCTGCAGATATTGCTCAACCAACATCCGCTGCAGTCACATCAGGACAATCCAAACCCTCTGGAGATGGATCTCAAGCAATGAAAGTCTCGTCATTCTCCCCAGCCCCCTCTACCAGCAGCGCACCTCCCAAACAATGGCAGAGGTGCAAAAGTTGCTGACAAAAGTCAGATCTCTCTACCTCAAAAAATAGCAGACCCATGGACTCACACAGGAGCAGAAGTAGAGGTTCCAGGAGCTCTCAGAAGGACTGCTCTTCGGTGGACCCCACCGATCACATGAGTTTACCCCGACTTCTGCCTGGAGAGGACTAGGTGGTCCCACTGCCCTCAAAGACAACTCAGCAACCTGCTGCTGCAGGCCATCAGAAGTCAGTTGTTGCCTCCCATCCATCCCTTCTTGGGCTGAGATAGTGCTGCCTGCAGCCGACCCAGGAATATGAACTGTCAAAGGCAGTCTGCAAAGTGACAGTTGTGGCATCTAACTCTCATCTGATAGTCCTATGGACCAAAGAACTATGTGTCCAGGGTGTATTTTCAACATGTACATCTCCTTACAGAACAAATAACTGCCATCTGCTGCATGCTGTATAAAGGTGTTCTACTTTGCTGTGGCGATGGACATAGTGCTTCATGTTTTGCGTAGAGGAGGAGGGGACCCAGGTATTATGATCATAAGACTGGAGTGGCTAGTACAGGTTCTATGCCCATCTTCCCTGCATGCTGTAGCTCTTACTTGTTTAGGGGGATCCACCATCCACCCTTGGGATACCCTGGCAGTAGGCAGAGCAGTCATACACAGAAGTGCCCATTTTTGTGGGGATGCAATCAATGGCTACCCATACTGCTGATGTTGAATAGGAGCTCATCCCCACCGCCTTCACATCCCATATGAGAAATTGGTTACTGGGGATGGAGTGGAAGTCTGGTCACTGTCACAAGCCCATGGAGCAAGCTGACTACCAGAGGTTAGTGGATGCCTACTATAGGGTACCAACATGCAGTTCTTCTGTTTTTTTCTTTCTTTCTTTTTTCCTCTCATTGCTTTCAAGAGGTCAGTCACCCTGGCCCAAGCTCTGCTTTCCCCTCATCTCTTCTCTGGTGCTAGGTACTGGCCTGAGGTACCCTTTACACTCACCAAGGATGAAAGCAGATATCTTGAATTTCTTTCTGCAGCATCACCTCTCCCTCTTCTCCTTAAACTGTCTCACTGTTCAATCCTATCTAGGCTAAAAGTTATGTGCACAGTTCCTGCAGAAATCCATGTAGTTGCAACTGTTGAAAGTACATGGGAGGCAAACAGCCTTGATGCCTCTCAAGGAACTCGTAGCTGCTGTAGTTAGGTTCCAGCTCCTGCACTGAACCCAGTAACCTGGGGATTAAGGTGGGTGCCGCAACAATCTTCTGAAGTACCAAGGGTGCAAGATTACTGATGGTGGCAACTAAGTATAAGGCAGTGGGGATGTAAGCAGATGGTTATATGGTGAACATTAGCTGGACAGTCTAAAGATAATATGTAATAGAGAGCCTGCTGGAGTATAGGGCTAGACAGCTCTAAAGCTCCTAGCACACCTCCCTACTGTAACAGTCAAGCTTGCCTAATGCACTGAGGGACCCACAGCCTTTACCGCTCACAAACAAGTCATTTGACTAATACCAATATAGACATGAAAGTGGAGTGCTTAGGAATCAGCAGTGTTCTTCTTTTTTTGTTTTTTTCTTTTCCTTCTCTTACTCTATACTTTGCTTTATCTAAGGTTGCAGACATGGTAGCACTCCTTTGGGCAATAAGCAACCACACGGGCATGTAGCAGGTGGCACTGTTATGGAGTCATGTAAGAACCCCACTCCACTTCCACAACCATCTCCTTTGCCTCTATAGGTTAAGGGACATTGTACCATTGCCCCCTCCCTCTTTTCCCCTTACCCAAGATGCGCAGACGAGGAGGGACCTCAGCCTCCTGGATGGGTATGGTTACTTTCATAGGCTGAGGGCAGATACCCCATGTCCTCCTATATGGATTGAAGTCAACTACTAAATGATGGGGGGTACTCATACTGATGGTTGGCCCTCCTCTTGCCTTGGGTATATGTGCCAAGGTGTGGTGATGAGATCCTGACCTAAGGTCACTCTTGCAATGCCTTGGGAACAAACAAAAAAGAGAACTTCAAACACACCTCTCCGTAGCCTGAGGGGAGGCAGTTATGCTTGTTGGCTTTGTGTATGGTTGATAGCGTGCTTAGAGAAGGGTGGTAAGCACTGGTGGGGGGTGTCCCATGGCTACTGTCTCCGTTCTGTGTGGTATTCCACACTTCTCTCCCTCAGAGGTTTTTATGGCTTATTTGCTCTTGACAGTCTGTATGTTCTTACTGTTATCTTTCTCTATGCAAATGGTTATTGATGTGGTATACTGTGTAAAGGTGGGGGGTTAATGGGGATCTCAATGTTGTTTTTGGAGTACAGACATGAATCTCATGCTCAAAATACATTTTTAGTACTAATAAATCTATTGTTAAATGACAGATATAATAGTTGCTGGCATTCCCTATCATGTTTAGAAGGGGTGCACTCAAGTTGTTATCCCGGCTGGGACCACCTGTCATCAGGTAGGGTCCATTCATGGTACTTTACCTAGCAGGGAATAAGCAACCCTGGCTTACACTTATGATGGTAGGGAAGGGGTTTGCTTTCTGTTGCTACCTCATCTGCTGTAAAACATGAATACACTCAACAACCTCTCCAATGTACGATGGTTTCTGACCTTAAGCCCTATAATGCTGTCTCCTGGAATGTGCAGGGCCTCAACTCACCCATTAAAAGAAAACAGGTGATTGCACACCTTAAAGGTGACCTGCAAAGAAAATGCTGCAGTCCACTCCCATCCCACATACCTTTCTATGCTGCGGCTGGAGTCCATGGTTGCTATGAGGATCATTTTCAGAATAATATCTATATTTGAAAACACTGCTGAAATGTTCTGGTGAATGCAAGATGCACCGTGTGGGTCCTGATTGAGCAGGTGCAAGTTTTCGTGGGTATTACGCCCATTTAGGAATGCGGAAAACACCACTGCTATTAATGCAGCAGCAGTGGGTAGTGATTAATATTTCATGTGCTGGCCATCTCCTATAAAGTGAGCTATAATTTCACACCACAAGCTTGCCATGCCATTGATCAAGGAATGCTCCTCCTTAAGCTCATATGTGGTGCCTGTTATCCAGTCTGCTTCTAAGACTACTCTCTTAAAGTGGGATATTGCATACAACATTTGACACTTTGCATTGGCATCCCCCTGGCTCACTCATCACTGCTCACTGTACAACACGCTATGCTGGCTACCTCTCTCATCCCTTAGGGAATACAACCTTGGCACTGTTATCTTCAACATCCTAATCAATGGGCTGCACAAATCCCTCACTGCTCTACTTAAACCTGTGAACAATAGCTATCCCTTAAGGTCCTGTAAAAACACTTTTCTGTCTGTCCCCAAAATTAGCTCCTATATCGGGAGATCATCCTTTGCCTATGCTGCTCCTAACCTTTGTAATGCCATCCCACCTGATATATGCTGCTGCCCCTCTGTACCTAGTTTTAAACTTAATGCCGGGAACACCTCCTCAACTTGGCTGACTGTGTATGTGCTTAAACCTGAAACTACCTCTGCTATGTACCTATCATGTTCATGTTTATTAATGTATGTACTGTAAATGCTCTAAGATCCTTCTTATCCCCAGTGTTTAATGTTGGTACAACTGCTTGACATTGTATGTAATCTCATTCGTACTGAATCTGCCTGTGTAACTCTCCCAGATTGTGCCTGAAAATAAGCAATGTTTGCCTACTGCACTTACCTGGTTAACAAAAACTGAATAACATAAATAAATAAATCTACAGGCACCTCTCATTATTAAACTCAGATGCTGAAATTTTGGCCAAGGTACTGGCGCTGCGATTACAACAAGTTATTCCTGATCTAATGGACAATCTCAGACAGGTTTTGTAAAGGTCAGGATGGCATTGCATAACCTCAGAGCAACTATGAACATCATATGGGCAGCATCAAAGTCAGCAGTCCCATCAGCCTTAGTAAGTGTGGACATTGAAAATGCCTTTGAGTCAGTAGAAAGGGAATACCTTTATTATGCATTGGGAGCAATGAGGATTGGTCCCATCTTCACAAGCTGGGTTCGCCTGTTGTATGCAAACTCAATGGCTACCATACTGACAGATACCACAGTTTCTGCTAATTAACCTCAGCAGAGGAACAAGGCAGGCTGCCTGCTGTTGTCTTTCCTCTTCCTCCTCGCAATTGAACCACTGATTTGGAAAATCCAGCAGTCCCCTGCCATAACTGGAGTTTCTTGTGACTCAGTCTATTTTACTATGTTGGGCTCTATAGGTGACCTTCTAGTAGCACTGGCAGACCCAGTGTCATCCTTTCTGCACCTGCTTGAGGTCCTTAATGAGTTTACAGACTTACCCAGATTAAAGGTAAACTGGAATAAGACTGAGGTCTTACCCCTCAATATATAGGCCCAGAAAGGTCTGGTTGGGAATTTGGAACTACAGTGGTCACCCTCACCTGTTTCGTACCCGAGCATCACTCTTATGCCAGGCCTCTGTCAAATTGTGGACATCAGTTTGCAGCCGCTGAATACTTCAGTTTTAGGGGACTTCAGTAGGTGGAGAAAACTTAGGCTTTCCTTTGGAGGCAAGAGTGCAGCAAATAACATTATGGTGTTCCCAAAGATCTTAATAACGTACCTCTCCCCATTCCTCATAGGCAATTCCAGTGGTTTGAGAAACCTTTTAGCTTCTTCTTCTTGTAGGAGGGAGCGAAACCTCACGTTAGCCTCCAAAAGTTGCATGCCACTAACTGCAAAGGTGTATGGGCAGTACCCTGGCTGTGGGCATACCACTAGTTTCTGACAGAACCTACATTGGCTGGACCCATACTCTAGCCTGACCCTGTTGTGGCAACCTCTTGAGTTAGGTAAGTAGAGGGGCCCACCTTGGGCCTCGGAAAGACCCGGCTCAAGAAAACCGGGTATTATCTCTAGTTCCCTGATATCAGCCTATGCTAAATCTTCCTGGCTGACTCTCATGAAGCTTTTCAGCAAGTACATGGCAGAGCTAGCCAAGTGGGAGCCATTATGGCATAACTCCAGATGGACAATACAAAGTCATACCCTACCCTGGGGCACCTGGGAAGCAAAGGGTGTCTGATGGGTGTCACATTTGCTGGATCAGTTTTTCAGACACCTAGATTCATTTCAGCAGATTTAATTATGCTGGGGAGTGCTCCAGAGTGAATTCTGGTCCTATCTTCAACTCTGTCATTTGCTGGGGGGGGGGTACTATTCTTTACACACAGTGGAATGACATGGCACTGAGCAAATTGATTGACTACTGGATGGATGATGCATCCTGTTTCAGGGGCTGAATCTATGCATTTCTTCTGCAGCCCCATTGTCCCACCCTCCACTATTAGAGGGCAGCCTGGGAGAAGGAGCTACAAGTGAATATCTCTCAGGTGAGCTGGGCAGTGTTAATTAAAAGAGTACACACCTATTTCATGCATCTGAGATATCAACTTATTCAGAAAAAAATTATTCATCACTGGTACTGCACCCCAGTTGTCCTTTCTTACAACAGATGAGTGTTGGAGGTGACACAAGGGAGTTGGCAACCTCATGTACATTTTGTGGACGTGTCCTGCAATACACAACTTTTGGAGACAGGGTTACCCTGTCCTGGAAGATCCTCTCTTCTGTATTTTGGGAGGGCATCTCCCTATTCATAACCCTCCTTCCCACCGAGTGGATGGTAAGCTAATACCAGTGGCACTGGAGACAAAATGACAGATTTTTTTGAAATGGAGATGGGTGTCGGCTCCTACTTTCTCAGACTGGCTAGCAGCTATGACAAAGTTGGTGGAATACATTAGACTGTTTCGCCTAGCCAAGGGCAACATGGTCAGATATCAAAATATCTTGTGTCCCTTTCTTAGCCTCAACTAGTGACATTTTTATAGAGGTATAATCCTATGATTGGAGGAACTCACACAGAATAAGCATATCCCATGTAATTGGTAGCCTCTGTTATCTATAGTTTTGGGTTAATGTAATATTGCTCTCAAACTTAATATGCAGTCTATTTTTTACTAGACTTTATATTTATTGTATAGCTTAGAAAAATGATTTACTATTTGTGTTTATGTAATGTGCTCAACTAGCTGAATCAATGTTTTTTTCACTGTAACTTGATAGTTGTTCAGTAAAAATTGTTAAAGAAAAAGTGAGCCAACTGATTAAACAAATAGGTCCCCGTTGATGAAGTCACACAAAGCCTACACGCCCCAGATATGTGGTGCATAGGCTCAGTTCTGGCAATAAGCCATGCAGTGAAGGTGGTGTGAAAACCCTGCATATGTACAATGGGGTTTCCACTCTGCTTCGCACTCTCGACCCACAGGGTGCAGCCTACATGCACAGTCTGGTGGGGATGGAGGATTGGGACATGCCATGGCTATACACCATGCACAACACCACCCTTTTTCTGCAGAGGAGGCATCCATTGTGGGGGCTTTGGCTCTGCTAGCTGGGACCCAACATAAACACTTAGTAGCACCTCTGCATCTCCTCATGTGGGTAACACAGTGCAGCAGACATTGCTCCACCCTACCCAACCAGCTATTCCCAGCTCTCAGAGCATACCAGGAGGTCCAGGGGTACATCCATGTTGACAGGCTAAGAGGGCCACCTTTCTAAGGGATTTACCAGTCCCAGGAGGACTAGTCATACCCCACAATCCCCCACACCATGCAGAGTGGGGATCCACTGGTACAGCAGTCAGGCCAACTGATTGGATGGCCGCAGTCAGTCACAATGCTGGAACTACCACATCCCCGTGCAGCTAAGTGGGTGGGGGGAGGGTGGCACCGGTGCTGTGTGGCACAGGTATGGGAATACTTTGAGGGATGTGTGTCAGTAGGGATGTGGGGCAATGTGGCTCAGTTATGCTCCTTTTTGAGCATAATTGAGCCATGTTCATGAATAGAGGCCACAGTTGGTAAGTTGGTAAGAGAAACCACTATATGCATAGAATATGTAATGGCCATTTGTGGACATATTACCTTAATGGGAACAAAGAAGTGTTAAATATGCACTATAGTGGGACTGTCTGGTCCCAATCTACACAAGCACTTCATTACAAAAAAATATGAGTTACTTAGTTCTGTAGAAATTAGCTGATTTATCTGATGATCATGAGCCCTCACCTGCCTTCCTAATTCAAATTCCTTCCTACAGCCCCCAGTGGCTGATGTCAGCTCAAGTGACTGAACTTGTGAGGGTCACTGGAGATCACTGATTCTCCCTTGGGTGTGCCCGCAAAAAGGAGCTGTAGCAAACTTGTTTGACGCAAATGGCGATTTGCACCACAACTTGTCTCAAATGGGATTCTGGAACTCAGCTTGCGTCAGTGCCTGACAGAGTTGCATCCAAGCCCACTTGCACCAGGGTTGTGTCCAACAACCTGGGGTGCCAGGTCACAAGTGGGCTTGCGCCATGGCAGGGCTGCCATATCCCCTTAAATGGGATTTCAGAAGCCCCTCCATGGATGCAGGAGGGGCCGCCAGTTTGACCAGCAAAGAGGTGGTCTAAACTAGCTTGTGCTGCTGGAGTGCGGTGGGACAGGGACCTGTAGGGATCCACCAGGGGCTGGTGATGTGGTGGTGGGGGCATGGATGGGGGGGTGGTGACCCATCCCTGGCAGGCGGCATGATGGTGCCATCCTGAACATGCATGCTACACAGTGGGCACACTGATGCCCAGACCATAGGGCCCCATAACCATCAACCCCCCCATCCCCCATGGTGTTCCAGATCCATTGGTGGTCCAGAAGCCCCCTATCCCCAATCCCCCACGGGATGCCTGGCACATGCCCCTGAGCACCGTCCCTGGCCTCCATCCCCTGGTGACCATATATGCCATGTTATACTCCCTGGGGGTCTAGTGGCCTCCCACCCTCCCAAACCTGACAGGCAGTGGTTGCCCCCCCAACTGCCCCCCATCCCAATACACATTGGTGGCTGGCACATCCCTCCTCACCACCATGGCCAGCAATACAATGCAGTCTCACAGGCCGCATATGTGTACTGTACATGTATGCAATCTGAGATATGTACACATACGCAGTCTGTGAGATTGCATTCTGCAGATGGTCATTGAGGTGTGGGGAGGGCTGTGCCAGCCGCCAAAGTGTGTTGGGGATGGAGGGGCAGCAGGGGGGTCAACCACTGCCTGTCGGGGGGGGGAAGGTGGGGGGCCACTAAACCACCAGGGAGTAGGACCTGCATTGTCCTTGGCCTTATAACCTTCCCAGGGGATCAGTGATGAGGGGTGGTGGAGGGACACACCTGGACTGGGGTAACACTGCTGCCACTGGACTGGGGGATTCTGACCACTCATCCATGGGTTGGTAGTGGCCTGTCACAGTGCCTGTCATCAGGGGCAGCACATGGGTGTCCCTGGCAGTTGTGGGACAGTGCCCTTTGAGGGCCACATGACATGCCACATTCCTGTGGTGGCTGCCCCTTCTCTACCCGTGGTCAGGGCTTCCCGCCCCTTCTGATACCTGGGGTGTCCACCTGTGCACCTGTCCACAGATGCGTCTGTGGACTTTCGACAGGACCCCAGTTGCACCCCTCTGTCTGCTGCAGGGGGAATTTTGTGGTTATTCCAGATGGCTTGGTGCAAGTCACCGACCTTTTGGAATAGCATTTTTTGCATGTACCACAACTGCGTCAGGCACAGCACTCTTTTATGCCGCATTGTGCACTTTATGCAGGCGGCTTCTGGAATCGGGCCCCAAGTGTAACTCATGAAAGTAAATATGCAATTCTGACAAGGAAACTACATTTCATATAATATTAAATAGTTTTTTATTTTAATGGGTTCACCACAACATAACCCAGACAGACCGTCTTAGGGTAGCTGGTTCATTCCACTGGGGTGTCAAACAGATGAGGCATACTGATGAGTCCTGGTAGGATGAAACACGTGTCTATGTCATCTGTTAGCACCCTTTGCAAACTGTGTGAGAGGCCTTTCGGCACCATGCAATTCTGCTTAAAGTTGAACCAGCATAACATTCTGTGGTGATTTGCATATGTATCCCATGATGCTTTGCATTATGGGCATGTGAATTTATATATATATATATATATATATATATATATATATATTTATATACACACACTATATATATATATATATGCATAGTATATTCTCTTGAATTGTGAAGATTAGTATTGTTCTGCGCTCTTTTGGGTGAGAAGGGAGGTTTTTATTAGTAAATATTTGTGAACTGAGGCTATGAAGAAGGCTCCTTTACAAAAGAAGAAACAAAGTTAAATTTTTAGTTTTTATAACTTACAGTATTCCTAATTCAACCCTTCCACCACGACATGCCTCGTTTGCTTCTCGTCGGGCTGCTCTTTGCTCACAGCATTCATATCATCTCCATTTCATCTCCAATTCAGATCTTCTGGTCATCCTTGGTGGGGTCTATGGCTTACCTCCATGTGGCAGTACCAGCCACCAGGGTGTCACCTAAGATGCCAGGGATGGTTGGGGAGTGCTACCCAGAGGGTTTGAAATATCTTAATGTGGTGTTCCAGGCCACAGCCATTGAGTCTGGGGTGGGCAATTTTCTCCCCCCATAGCTCTCCTTTCTCTGTTGATGTACACCAGTAGCCATCTGCAGAATCATCTCATGGGTAGGGGATAGCCAACTGTGCAATGTAATCCTGAAAGGCACCCCAGGTGGTGCTCGACAAGCAACTGGACTGTTTCCATCCCTGGAGTCTTAGCGTGATGTCTTAGCATCACGCCCAGGCTCCACCAGCCCAGGGCAGTAGAGTCAGGATTGAGACTTGATCCCAGGTCTCCCATGTAGCAATGTAGTGCACCTCTAGTGGGTACCATTGGACCATGCTCATTCTTAATTTCCTGATTTGATGATCATTATGTAAGATTGAATTAAGATCACTAACAGAAGGAACATTTAGAGGAATATCAGGAAGAACTACTTCATAGAACAAGTGGTAGATATTTGAAAGAGGATCCTAGGTGGTATCAGCTGATATTGTTATTACCTTTAAACTTTAACTTGACAGGTATTTTCAAGAGAAGGGATGGCAGGGTATTCCCAATGAGCCAGAGGAGGAAAGAAATCAGTGAATGAGTTGTCTTTTTTCTTTCCTAAAATCATATGTTCATCAGGAAAGAATCAAGCCAGATACAAGAGAAATTTGTACCCAGTATACACTTACTTCAGCGTGGGACTAGGGAGGAGCAACCCAGTTAGGAAAACAATTCAACTCCTCCACCACTACTATCACCACCATCTGTCCAGTTCTCAACCAAACCTCATGTTCAAAATGATCCACTGTGCAAACCAGACAGTTTACAGAACTGTTCAAGTAGCATATGCAGATTTGATGTTCATCCCCCAGCTCTGAAGCAGTTTTTTTTTTTAGTTACTGTTTTTCTCCCCCTTGGAGTCCTCTGCTGCCCCTTTGATGTCCCCCTCACACAGACACCAGGTATGAGGCCCCCTCCCCTGAACCCCATGACTTATACTTCATGGCAAGGGGTGGGGATCGACTCAACCCACCAGACCAGATGAGTATTCAGGGAGGTGCCTTCTTGGGCCTGTTGTGGTGGGGGACTATCATCCTCCTTGCAGAGGACTCCAATTTTCTTGTTTTTCAGGTTCTTCCCCTGAGAGGCCGTGGCGTGCAATGGCGCCAGCGGCATCAGCGTGCACACTCCTGTGCGCACCCTTGCCAAGTGCCTGCCTCAGTCCCATCCCCACGTTCTTTAGAGCTGATGTGCCACCTCCCAGTCTTCACTAGGGGCAGGCAATCGCCAGGCCCTACTAACCCCCCTCCTCAGAGAAGGAGAGCAGTCCTGGGGACGCTCTATCTTTCTCCTCCGTGCCAACCCCCTGGTGACCCATGTCTGTTCCTGAACACGGGTCTCTGGCACGATGCAATGTAAGGCATCCAGTGCCTCAGCCCTCAGCACCACCGGGCCTACAGGTCTGAAACAGTTTAAAAGCTGGAACCGCTTTGGATTTTTCTGGTTTGGATCTGAAGCAATCTGAAGACCAATTAGAATTTCCCTGTTACTCATCATACTTGCAACAATGGTAGAGTGGATAGTAAACTATCTGACTGATCAGGATGTGTCCAGAAGTACAACATCTAAATGTACCCAATATGGTTAGCCCAGGTAAGTGATTTGGGTAAGGCAGGCACTGTCCACTCTGGCTCTTTAGGTGGGTCACACTGTCAGACCTATCTAAAACTAAACAGCTAGAATCTTTACAACCCTGTTTCTAACCTTCCAGGGTGGTGACATTCAGCCTGTAGACTTTGGGGTTAAAGGGCTGGAGAAGACAACTGTCAGACCTTAGTGCTACTCTGAAATAAAATGTCACCCTGCATTGGGATCCTCGGAATCAGATGTCCTTCCTAATACTTGCATGGCCAAATGTTTTCTGAAAAGTCTTGCTGTAAACAGAAAGCTCAACATTCACTTGGCAGTCTTAAAGTGCTCACTCACCTGTCTGAACTTTGTAACTGTATCTAGCCCTACAGATTAATGTATTCTCATAACTGAAAGGACTCAGCACTTAATGTATTGACTCTGTAGCCAGGCTTGTAATAGAAAAACGTATGTGTTGCTGCCGGATCTTCATGCAAATGAGATGCTGTGTCTCATGAGGCTGTCTTGGTAGGCAAGCAAAGCTGTAAATAAAACAATCTGAAAATTAAAAAAAAACCTCTAAGTTTATTTCTAAGGTACTAGGCCACAAACTCTTCATTGTAAATTATACATAACAGCCCTGCTTGTATGACCTTGTACAAACCATTTGGTGGTCTGGATCCTCATCCTCCCAGCTGCATGCCAGCACCTACCATGAGGGGCATGGATGGCAATGTGAGGTTGGGTGGCCTCTGCCTGAAAGATGAAGGCTACAGGTCAGCTTATAGTCCAGACAGCTGGTATATTGTAGCACTGCTCTGGAATTCTTTGTGTTGGGAACAGGGGGAGGAGCAACTTTAGGGTGAACAGAGTTGAGCAGTTTAGTAATAGCCATAAATGCTATTAAACTAGTACTCTTGCAGCTGGAACCTAACCTGCAGTTTCATAGAAACATAGTATTTGATGGCAGATAAGGACCTCTTGGCCCACATAGTCTGCCCATTTCCATGCCTAACGGATAAGCTGCAGATCCTAGTTAACCAACAGCCTACTTCCTCCTACCCTCCACTAGAATTGCCTTATGTCCATCCCATGCATTCTTCAATTCCTCCACTGTTTTTGACTCTACGACCTCCTCAGAAAGGCCGTTCCATGCATCTACAACCCTCTCTGTGAAGAAATACTTCCTCACATTACCTCTGAGCCGCCCCCCCATCTTCAAATTGTGCTCCCTTGTTCTTGCACATCTCTTTTTCTGAAAGATGCTACCCTCTTGGACTTTGTTGATTCCCTTGAGGTATTTGAAAGTTTCTATCATGTCCGCCCTCTTCCTCCTTTCCTCAAGGTTCATAATACTGCTGTGCAGGAACTTGTGATGTAGGGTCACCAGTGGGTGCTGCAGTACTGATGCAATGAGTCATGGCCCAGGGGAAGGAAACAGTTTGATTCCAGCAGACACTAGAAGCTGACAGAGGCTTACCAAATTATTTTTTTTGTACTTATGGCAGGCAGTGTGCACAGCATAACCAAACATGATGTACTGGAGCCAACAGCTAGATACGAGTAGCTGCCAGTCTGACAGGAGCAACCAAGCTGCAGTATTTTCCAGGGTTCTGTCATGTACTTCATGTTTTCATTAACAAATTATGTTCAGTGTTTTATTTGACTCCTGAAACATATTTAATGTAAAAAGCTGAATAAAACAATGACAAATCAAAGCTGCAGGCCATCCCATTGGGTGGAAGGTTCTTTCCCCCTTCCCCCAACTCTATTTTGTTGTCAGCAAAGGGAATGATACAGCTAGTGATTTCTTAGATGTCTGTAAGAGTGCCATATCACAAACACGTGATCCTGAGTTGATCTTGAATATCTGAATTAGGGGAAGGGGGAGGAATTTTGGTTGATTGATGTGGAAAGGAGAGATATAAATGCAAAATGAATGTGTGTATGTGAAGAGGAACCAGCTGGCTCCACCCGGGGAGAACAGTCCACCCACCTCTACACCCTCTGGCAAAAAAATAAAATTATATAGGAAGATCAGTGTTCATCCTTGAAAAAAAAACAGGCTTGAAAAACCTCAAAGGCAGAATCCTACATAGACATGGAGGGAGAGAGATAGGGGGAAATAGATGCACCATGCAGCCTTGTCACCTGGAGCAGCTATGCAAATTCCAACCCATTATAGCTACATCTGCTGTGAAAATGCTCCAGACATGGAAGGATTGTTAAGTGCTGGTGATAAAAAGCAGTGCTTCAGAAATAAAAGTAAAAAAGCAAACAATATGTTAGTAGGAGTATTCATGTTTTTGTTAAAGCTTTTGTTCTTGGGTTTCTATGTCGTATATGGCAATGCATGGTGGTAACTTGTCCATGGCTTTTGCTAAGGCCTTATTCAACCCTAGTTATTACTGAAGGTTATGAATATGTACAGAATTTTTTTGTGTGTGTTATGATTTGTCCTCCTGTGGCCACCTTAACTGCTCCCCCCTTCCCCCGTAAACTTTGCATCCTGCTATTGGGGGATCTGGCCGACATCCGTCTTGACTGGGACTGCTGGCACCAAGTAACCCATGCGGCCTACCCCTGTAGTAGGGTGGCAGGGAGCCCCCGACTCTCCACCCCAACGGATCCAGTTCAGGTGCCAGCACCCGGCGAACACTCAAGGATGGCCATCATGCCGTGGTAGGTGCCACTTTTTCCCTTGTTCTCTTCCCCTGAGTCAGAGGGCATGCATTGACACCAACGGACATGAGCGCACATGCATCCACACGTGTCCCTGTCCAGGCATCTGCTCCCAACTCTGCCCCAGTGTACAGTGTGTGTGTCCCTGACCTCCAGCTTCCGCCACGGGGCAATCGGACTCCGACCATTCTGGTCCTCCCCTCCCTTGAGAGGAAGAGCCGTCCATCGGATGCTCAATCCCTCTCCTCCCCCACCAGCCCCCGGTGATCTGTGCTCACTCCTGAACCCAGGTTGCCGGTGTGGCATGAGGTGTGGTGTCCAGCGCCTCAGCCCTCAGCACCAATGGGCCAGCTTAATATGTACAGAACTGATTCCTTTGCTTGGACCCAAATGTTAGAAAATCTGAAACTGGCTCTAAAATGGATTTTTCTGATACTTGAACCAAACTATAGGACCAAAACAGACACTGCTTGTCTCAAAGACCATCAGGGAGTCATCCTGTACCATCTATCACCATCATTACCCATCAGAATTCATATACAGTAAGGAACTTCTACTGCAGGGTGGTGTACTGAAGGGGAAGAGAAGGGTGGTATAGAGGAGGGACAGAGAGCAGAGTTGTGTAGTGGACAGAAGGATTGCAGGTTGGTATAGTGGAGGAAATGGCAGGGTGGAGGGAGGGAGGGAGGGAGGAGGCTGAGTTGTGTAGTAGAGAGAATTTTAACATGGGCTCAGAGCACCCAACTATACCATTGGCTAAACAGCCTCATCTTACTGTGGATTAAATTCCCTATTTAATCCACAGTTTGACAGAGGGAGTTGGTGAAAGGGTCGTTGGGACTCAATCTGTCCTGCAGACTGCTAAAATTAGGGGCAACCATTTAAACTCTCACTTAGCCGTACATCATCACACATGGAATGCAGAATTCCTGCAGTTGTGTCTCTGTCTGTCTCTCTCTGTCTGAAACTTATTTTGTAGTAAGTTTTTCTACCCCTGTCACATATCGAGGCAATAGTGGCAACCGGAGTTGCAAGTGTCAGTTAGCAGATATGCTTCTTTCCTTTACCCCATGCCACATTAAGTATTTTGCACCAGTGCCAAGAGTTTTGTTTGGGTGTCCATTCCCGTGATTGCCTTTCTCTCTGTGCTTTGAAGCAGTTACTTGTGAGAGAGAGAGAGAGAGAGAGAGAGAGCAGTGGAATGTGGTACAGTGAGAGACCAGGGGAAAGCAGGGATCTAAGAGGTATAGCAGTACTGTAATGCATAGTGCAAAGTGTAGTACTTAAAACAGAGTGACAGTCAAAGAACCCAGTGTATCCATAGGAGCCAGTGATGTGATGCGATCTGGTGTCTTTCAGCCTTCCCACTGTGCAGTCCATTGTCTCGTCTCTCATGCTGTGTCCACGGAGACACAGAGAGAGAACAAGTGCTGCAGTGCCCGCTGAGTGTTTCTCCATGTTAGAGGTGGTTCAGTGACCTCAGGGTAAATAAAACTGAGGGTAATAAAATGTGTGCCAGGTTACTTTAACTGTCAACACTGTGGGGCCATCAAGCAATGCAAGAGCTGTGGTACATGTGGGACAGGCACAGCATGCAACATATATAAAAGTTGTCTTACTTCAAGGGAATGGAAAGGCAGCAATGAATTCCAGCTTGTTTGGCAAGTGTAAGTGAGGAGGGAGGGCGGGATGGTAGTATATGAGGCTATCTTCAGAATGGTTCTTGCTGGGTCAATTCTTTTTCCCCTATCTTCCCATCCAAGGGTTATCTATGATAAAGTGTGCATGCTTTTGAAAATCAGTCTGCTTTGTGTCTGTTGATCAGGTACTAAGATCATCACAGCTGCCTTTGGGGAGGGTTCAGTAAAGGTCGTTGTAAGTCTAATGACCTATATAATGCAAAATAAATGGCAGAAATCACCTCAGTGCTGGCTTTCTGACATTTCTATGTGCATACAAGGAATCACATATGCTTTATTTGTTGGGGACTATTTTGTGAGGTGGCAGGATACAATATATTTCTAGATATTTAAATGGGGGAAACCCCTATCTAGTGTTTTTTTTTTCTTGTTTTGCACATAACCCATGTTATAAGCACAATAACCCACTCCAGGGTGTGGGGTTATAGAGATTTAATCCAGGTGCTGTGAGGACACTCAACCTGCAGCCTCATGCCTCACAACACACCCCAGGCATGGATTAAATCCCTATAACCTCACACCCTGTCATGGGTTATTGCTTACATAGTGCAGAGTGTTGTAGTGGAGGGGATGGCAGGGTGGTATAGTGAAGGGAGGAAGGGCAGAGTAGCATAGTGGAGGGACATATGACAGGGTGGCAAAGTGGAGAGAGGGAGGGTAGGGTTGTATACTGGAAGGACAAAGGCCAGGGTGGAGTAGTGGAGGGAGGAGAAATAGGGGTGAGGTAGTGGAGAGAGAGTGCAGGGTGACCTAGTGGAAGGACAGCAACAGAGAAAAGTGGTATAATGGAGAGAAGGATGGTAGGGTAATGTACTGGAGGGCAAGGTGATATAATGGAGGGAGGGCAGGCAAAGTTCCAAACTGAGGAAACACTAGCATGAACAGTAAAAGAATCTGGCAAGACTTTCTATAGATACATTAGTGAAAGGAGAAAGGCCAGAGGGTGTATTGCTAAGCTCAAAGGAGAAAAGGGGACATGTGAGGAGGAGGACCCTATAAAAGCATCTATCCTAAATAGATACTTTTGCTCAGTATTTACTGAAGAGAAGGTAGGGCAGGGCCCACAGCTCAGCACCATGGACATGGGGTGGGGGGGGAGGCAAGCACTACTCCCTTCACAAAAGAAAGGGTCCTACAAGAGCTCGCTAAGCTCAGGGTGGACAAGGCAATGGGACCCGATGGCATACATCCCAGGGTACTTAAGGAGATAAGGGTGGAACTAGCAGAGCCATTATCAGAACTGTTTAGTGAGTCTCTGAGCACAGGAGAGGTCCCAGAAGACAGGAGAAGGGCTCATGTGATCCCGCTCCACAAGAGTGGTAGCAGGGAAGAGGCAGGGAACTACAGACCAGTCAGTCTTACCTCAGTAGTGGGCAAGGTTATTGAGGCACTCCTTAAGGAAAGGATAGTGCAACACCTGGAATCCATAGGGGCACAGGATTCAAGACAGCATGGGTTTACAAAAGGAAGGTCCTGTCAAACTAATCTCAAAGATTTCTTTGACTGGGTAACCAGAGTGGTGGACCAAGGGGGAGCAGCTGATGTCACCTACCTTGACTTCAGCAAAGCTTTCAACACTGTTCCACATAGAAGATTGTTAAGAAAGCTGGGTAGGCTCGGGGTGGGTCAGAAGTTGGTCAACTGGGTGGCAAAAGTGGTTGACGGGCAGAAAACAGAGAGTGGTGGTAAATGGTATATAGTCAGAAGAGATGCAAGTCACAAGTGGGGTACCTCAGGGATCAGTCCTGGGGCCAGTCCTCTTCAATATCTTCATCAGTGACATTGCAAATGGACTAGAGGGTAAGGCTTGTCTGTTTGCAGATGACACCAAGATCTGCAACAGAGTAGATGATCCAGATGGGGTGGGCAGAATGAGAAGAGATCTGGATAAACTAGCAAAATGGTCAGAAGAGTGGCAACTGGGATTTAATGCAAAGAAGTGCAAGATCATGCACATAGTGAAGAGAAACCCTGAAGCCACCTATAGGCTGGGAGGGGAGTTGCTGGCAGTCACAAAGGAAGAAAGAGAATTGGGCATCATCATCACCGATGACCTGAAATCATCCAAGCAGACCTCTAAAGCAGTAGGTAAGGCTTGGGGGATGTTAGGGTGTATTAGGAGGGGTATCACAAGTCGCAAGAGGGAGATAATAATCCCTCTTTACAAGACACTGGTTAGGCCCCATCTGGAGTACTGCATGCAGTACTGGAGGCCATACCTTCACAAGGACATTAACCAAATTGAGGCAGTCCAGAGAAGGGCAACCAAAATGGTGCAGGGACTGCATCAGAAGACATATGAGGACAGATTAACGGAGCTCAATATGTATACCCTTGAGCAGAGGAGGGAGAGAGGTTATATGATCGAAACATTCAAACACCTTAAGGGCATTAACAAGGTGAAAGAGTCTAACATGTTTAAATATAAGAAAAATAGTAGCAGGACATGAGGACACAGCATGAGATTGGAAGGAGGCCGATTAAGGGGGAATGTGAGGAAATTCTTTTTCACAGAAAGAGTGGTGGATGCATGGAACAGCCTACCTCAGGAAGTGGTGGTTATGAATACAGTGCAGGGCTTCAAACAGGCATGGGATAGGCATAAGGGAGCAATACAGATGAGTATGAATAGATAGGCCACTGACAGAGCAAAAGCCGATGGCACATTTATAAGGTAGAAAAAGAAATGGGCAGACTGGATGGGCATTGCGGTCCTTATCTGCCGTCCACCTCTATAAGGGCAGGGTTGTGTGGAGTGATGGAATGCAGGGTAGTGTAATGGAGAAAGTGCAGGGTGATGTACTGGAGGGAGAGCAGGATGGTGTAGCGGACAGAGCAATGAACTGTGAAAAAGGATCACAGGTTCAAATTGCACCCCAGCCACTATCTCACTTGAACATGTTTTTTTAACCACCCCTTGCTTCTGTTCCTTCCTGAAATAAAACTGTATGGCCCCCATATAAAGTAGCAGTGTTAGTTGGCAGAGTTTTTCACCATCTCATTTCTTTTTTTTTAGCAAAAATGTATTTCTTACATCATTGGATTCATCCTCAATATATTTTTAATTTTCTCATATATTTATAAAACCCCTTTTATAGTTAATTTTGTATTCATTGACTCATGCCATTAAAGGTGGCTGCCACTCACTATTTATAAAAATCTCTTCTTTTGGGGTTATCTGAAGAATATACACTCTAGATTCCTACTTTTTATGTATTAGGATTATGCTACCACATTTTTCTAATAGTAAACAGCACAGCCCTGGGCTGGCAGTATAGCCTAGAGATTGAAGTAATGAGCTGTGAATGAGCTGGGTTCATCCAGCAAATCTGGGTTTGATTCTCACATGCTCCACTTACATACTGTGTGTCTGAGCAAGTCACTTGGCCACCCCAAAGTTCTGAGGTTGCCCCTGAAAACAGGCCTATGTGTCTAGTTGGCCTTACCTGATTAGCAAAGAATAAAAGGAATTAAAACAAGATATGTAATGTTTTCATGGTGGGCATGGCATGGGAATGGGATATTTTAAATCTTTAAAATCCTGTATCTTAGTCCAGGAAGGAAAGAAAGAAAAAAGAAAAATTGGTATATTGAGATTTCTGCCAGAAAGTCATTATTCCTGAAAATAACTTAATTCTGAATAACAAATACTGCTACTTGAAAACAAGAAGTTGTATCTCACTTGGACTATTTAATCTGTAACAGAAATTATGCTGTTTCAGTGATAACCCACTTGGACATCAGAGTCCTCCTGTCAATCTTTTCTCTTTGACATGCACATTTCATATACAGCAGCATTCTCTGGTAACACAGAAGTTAACCGAGCCCGACATTTAACCAACCTTAACATCTCCCATAACATTCCACTGCAGCAAACTGGCCAATTCCTGTTTACTGACCAGCCTGACCTACTGCCATCCTTTACAACCATGCCCACAACCTTCTTCTTCCTGCAGGTCTACCAATGAGAGATTCTAATGGTTCTTAATGAGCTTGACACTCAAAAGAGTGTGGAACTGGATGGCATCGAACCATGAATGTTTAAAACCATGGTCATACAGCTGACTCACTCTATCACAACCCTGTTCAACCTCCCCTTTCTGACTGGGTAAGTTCTAGTGGCCTGGAAAGTTGCTTTTGTGACCCTATGCATAAATCTGGACCCCCTTGAGATCCAACTATCCACCAGCCCATCTCAGTGCTACCTTTTAACTGGTGGGCCATATTTTCTTCTGTAATACTCTCACCAAGGCTCAGTCAGGCTTCATATGGAACCATTGTACCATCACTGCATTACTCAAAGTAACTAATGATCTCTTATCTGCAACTGACTCTCACCTCCATGCAGGTGCAATTTTCACTGGTTTCACCAAGGCTTTCAACATTGCAGAATACTCCATTCTCCTCTACAGATTGCACCAGCTGGGGTTTACACAGGACCCACTATCATGAATCAGATCCTAGCGAACAGACCAGTCAAAATTAATAAAAGTTAATGTGAAAGTCTCCTCCCTGTGCCCCTCAACTTGGGAGTACCACAAGACTCAATCCTTGGCTCCTTGTTCTTAGAGTCTAACCACCAACCAGCTTGCTTTTGAAACAATACATATATTCACCTTTATGTAGGTGACACAACTCTAAATCAAAATTCATTGGTAAATTCAACAAAACACTTCAAGCAATTTTTGATAGGACACAGAACTGAATGGATGGACACATACAGACTATTCTTGAACAATAGTGAAACAAAAGTAATGGCTTTTAATGCAAAACACCATGAAAGCAACCTATAATATACAGACTGTACCTCATTTGGGACTACCACTTGAGACAACAGTCCTTTAAGTATGGTACAACCTGGATTATCTGAACCCTGATTATCCAGATATCCCTATTATCTGAACTCTGACATTGTCCCTCAACTCTCATTTGCCTAAGTTATGGACCCCTGAATTTTTTTTTTCCAAAAGATTTTTTATTTTATTTTGTGGGGAAAAACATCATTTGAAAACTTTCCGTTATGCAACTCCAGTAGTTTAGAAATTAATTTATATAATTGTGGAAAAGAAAAAAAAATTTCATCAAAATAATTAACACAATTCCTCAATTATTTGAACCCCCATCACCCTGGTATGCCTTTGACATTTCAGTTATTCTGTTCAATACACAGATGTAGTGTTATAATCTCAATGGTGGAGGAAGTAACATTCTAATGTTCTGCCATTCAGAAATATTCTGATTAAAGGTTTCTTGAAAAGTCATAAATAATTTTTCCTTGCTTAGGGTACTCTTCAAGTTAGTATGCCATGTTATTTGATCAAAATCTGAGATCCTGGGGCTATTCCAATTTTCCAGAATCATGCATTTTGTTGTAATAGATGCGAGTGTTACAATATGTTTTTGTGCTTTGGGCAAATTTAAACTTGAAAAATCACTAAGTATTAGTATATTAAAATTAACTGGAATAAGGACCTTTAATATGTGTCCCAAACTGGAACTTGTCTGAGTCCACCACTCCACTATATAAGGGCACTGCCAGATCTGATGCATCATATTCCCTTTTTTTACCACAAAGGTGCCAGTAGTCAGAAATATTTCTAATTCCCATTTTATATAGTCTGTTTGCGGTATAATATACTTTTGTTAAAAATGTGTACTATATTGTTTTATTTTTTGCATAGTAAACATTTTTATTGGCCTTCAGCCATACTTTGTTCCATGTCCTTGTGTTTATTTTCTGCCCTAATTCTTTTTGCCATTTGAGTAATATTCTTTTTTTCAGCTATTTCCCATTTAGTGGATGTTTGCATTATCAGTAATTGGTCCATTTTACTAATTGTTTTTATAGTATATTGCTGTATTATATCATTATCCAAAAAGCATTGTTTTTCCAGTCTGTTAGATCCTTTAATAGTGTTTGCTTCTGCGTATTTTTATAGAACTGTTTTATTTGTACTGTTAATACTCTAACCAAGAGATGTTTAATTGAGGATATTTATTTGTAATTGTTTAAAATGGAATAGGCCAGAGTCTGCAATCAAGTCTTGCCAGAATTTGGTATTTATATTTTGTAACTTCTGCTGTATGGTATTACCTAAGATTTTTATTTTCTTATTTATCAGCTCTAAGCCTATTGGGATATATGACCATGATATGGTAATTAACTTATTTTTGGTTAAGTTTTTAATTACATTTGCTATGTCCACCAGTACTTGATTATTGTGCTTGTTATAGTTGGTGGGATCAAAGAGAATTCCATAAATGGGGAAGGAAAATGTTGCATTTCTATAGAAAAAATTCCAAAATTTTAATTCTTCAAGTTTTTTATTATTTTCATAGTAAAGATATTTCCATTTTTGTGACAGTTTGAACGCATGATAATATGTTGAGGGATCTGGACATCCTATTCCACCTTTGTCCTCTGGTGCTGTCAAAATATTCCATGCGATTCTAGGTGATCTGCTACGCCACAAAAATTTTTTGAAGAGCACTCTAAAAGCATTTCCTGTATTTTTAGGTATAGCCTGTAAGTTAGCTTAATATATGTTTAATATGTGAGGAAGACTCATCATTTTAGTTACTTCAATCCTGCCCCTGAGGGAGAGGGCCAGACTCTGCCACTTGTCATACATATTTTGTATTTTGTTTTTAACGTTGATGATGTTTTTATTAGTAGTATTGTGCATATTATTAGTCAATAAGATGTCCAAGTATTCTGTTTCATTGGACCCTTTAATATATTTTACCATATTCAATGTCTGTTGGCTTAAATTATTCAGTTGCAAAATAACTGATTGGTCCTTATTTCATTTTAATCTGGACAGGTGAGAGTATCTTTTCACTTCTGCCATCAGGGCAGGAAAAGATGTCAAAGTTTTTTTTTTTAATAAGTGCTATAATATCATCTGCATATACATTTATTTTCACCATTTGATTTCACATTTCTAATCCTATTATATGTGGGTTATGTCTTATATAAATTAAAAGAGGTTCCAGTGCTAATATGAAAAGTATAGGTGAAAGGGAGCATCCCAGCCTAAACCCATTATATACCTGCATATGAGTTGTGTAGTATTGATTTATTCTCAGTTGTATTTTTGGATTTAAATTAAAGATTTTACATATATTTATAAATTATTTAGGAAAAGGCATCACTTTTAAGCACTTAAACATGAATTCCCAGCACATCAGATCAAAAGCCTTCATAGCATCTAGGGCAATAGCCAAACTTTCCTCATTAATTTTGCCTTGGTCAGTTAGTAAGGCTTGCACTTTTGATAGTCCCTGAAAAATGGTTCTTCCTTTAACAAAACCTGTTTGGTTTTGATGGACCAGTCTTGGAATAGTATTTTCAATTCTCTTAACCATTTATTTGTTATGGACCTCTGATTATCCGAACTCGTGATTATCCGAACAAATCTGACGTCTCCCAGAGCATTTGGATAATCGAGGTTGTACTGTACCTCGATCTGTGGGTAGAACCAAAGTTAACATTTAGAAATCACATTACAAAAACAACCAGAGGCATACTTCAAACTCTTCAGGCTCTTTACTGTAGCCACACCTACTGTATCTCTCAGCTAACACCAAAAACGTAACACTCAGACAATCTCTACTCCCTGCCCTAGAATATGGCAGCAACATCTAAATATGAGTCCTGGTACTTACATTATGTAAAGTCACCACTTGGTATAACAGCATATGTAGATTTGCACTGAGTAAAATCACCTACCTTTATCCTTCATGTAGTAATCTCGTCCATCTGTCACCAGAAAAGAGAACTAAGGTGGGCAATCTTGGTTTCCAAATATGTATACTATGCGGGCAATACCCAGATTATCTTGGCAGTTTACTACTCAAGCCTGACTAACCATCACACTAAGGACACAATCAAAAGAATGATTGGGCTGTGCATGATTTGTACATATCCCAGACATGGAGCCTGCACCCACCCAATGTCAGTTCACACCAGGCAACATTCACAGTCCCTGCCTGCAGCTTTCCATGAGTACAGAACTACATACAGTGGCAGGGGACATTCTGGTGGGAGGGGTGTAGAGCTGTGCCTGGCATCTGGCATCCAATTGAAGCTTAGTGTGGCTGTTTTATATATCTGCTGCTCCATACAGAGTAGAAGATTATGGGTTATGGCAGTCCTTGAAGAACTACTGTATCCCTGTAAAATGGGAAAAAAATATTTCACAAGGATCCCCACTCACCATATCAACTCAGAGAGCTGTCAGAAGAATGAGAAGTGGACAGTTGGAGCCCAGCCTCCAGGTACTTCTTACAGCTGGAGTGAGGCATGTAAACACTACAGCAAGGTCTTGTTATATGCAGCCTGTGCCCTCTCCACTATCCTTCCATGTAGCAAATACCCTTTTCTGAACGGCAAATTAGCCTGACCCAGTGGCCACCCCCAATCTGGCTACATGCAGATTTTCACTGTCAGTTTCAAGATTGGGTGTAGAGGGAGGGCGCGTGCCCTTCCTGGATGCTGTAGGATGTCCTGCACATGTGGAGAGGGGCACACTATGGATGAACAAGCCTTTCCTTGGTGTACATCCATTTGTGGATTGGGCCCTTAGATCTCAAAGCAAGAACCTCCTCCAGGTATCCAGAACTTGGAAGAGCATTGGACTGAGACTGAAAGCCTTTTGATGTAACTGCTCCAGTCACCTGGAAACTCCCCCTTACCAACATCAGAGATGCTCCAAACACAGAAGCTTTCCAATGTACCATGTTTAACCATCTGTAGAACTCATGCATCTAAGGCTCCTATATTCAAAATTATCCATTCCCCCCCCCACCCTGCTTCTTCACCCCTCCCCTACAGATATTTTGCTATGTTTCTAAGTGCTATCTAAAAATGTGTGCATATCGTCTTACTGTAAATATTCCATTGTACTTATCATTTCATCTAATTCTGAATCATCTTAATTAAGTACTAGTAATACCTGCTGCTGTATTTGAAAACAAGGCTTGTTGTCTAAATGTTGTTATTCTGGTGTGCAGAAATTCTAAATAAAATAAATTGGGGAGGAGGGGGCAAGATGGCAGGTGGAAACAGGTAGCATAATGGCAGAGTTCTTAGCCCTGAACCTCTAAACTTTGATTTTTAATATAAAGAGAAAATCATCTGCAAAACAGCAAGATAAAAGGATGAAGAAAATCTTCTTCATCAGAATTATCAGAAGCTGAGATGCTAGTGTGGAAGAAGGATCTGATTGATAGATTCTTTTGTGTTAGTTTGTCAAGGGATGTCAGTGGCGGTACTGTCTCCATGGGAATGGCTTCCAGAATATTTTACTCGCTATAACCATGGTGGCAAAAGGAAGCCCTGATCCAGAGCCTCAGAAACTAATGACTATCCTGAACAGTCAGGAAATGGAGTTTAAACTCAGAGCAGACTCTGGTCCACTAGACAGGCAGTATAGCACAGTGGGTTAAGGCTCTGAGCTGTAGATCTGAAGACCTGGGTTTGAATCTCACAGCCACCTAGGTGCATACTGGGTGACCCTGAGCAAGTCATTTAACTTCTTTGTGCTCCCAGGTCACATCTGGAAACAAGATTCAGCTTAGTGTGCTACTCCTTGTTAAACAATGTTCCCCCTTTAGACACTGCAACTTTTCAGTCCTCCAAGAACTAGGTGGAAGATAAGGTTGACAGTTTCCTTTAGCAAACTGAAAACATTGAGTAAGAACTGAAACAGCTAACTCTGTAAGTGACTGAGATACAACACCAAGCTATTACTTTTTAAAAAGAAACAAACATTACCAAAATCAGCTATGACTGCACATTCTTTATCCATAGCTAATATGCATAACTTAGTAGCATTATAGAAAAAGGTTGCAGCACTTGAGAGCAGGAATACTGCAGTTTAAACCTAACTGACATTACAAATGAACTTGACTCTAAGTTTGAAAGTCCCCAAGACTTACTTACTTTTTCATCAAGGCACTTTAGTTGATACCGGACAATCTGTTGTTCATAATGAAAGCTTATAGTATTTTTACTAAGGTACCTAAATCCACTTTCCCCTAGAGGCCAGTTATCTCAACACGGAGGATATTGGTTCTGCTACCACAACCGCATGCCCAGGGGTATAGTAAGGCAGGAGACTCTAGGCAGAGTCTCTTCTGCCCCTGGAGGTGTGATGATGGCAGCACAGCCTGCACCCTTGAGTGTCATGTTATGCTTATAAAATGGGTTTTATGTTAAAAAGTGTGAAAATCAAAAATCAGTACTGAAAAATGTTTAAAAATAGTAGTTTTGTGTGAAATAGTTCTTCACAAATGGGCTATCACTACACGGTGCTAGTTTGAGTTGCACTGTGTCAGCCACTATGGTGTGTGTGCTTTTTCTGTGAACTGCCTCCTGAAGTCACCCCCCCCCCCCCCATTTCATTCTACTTTTTACAGATCACTAGACAGGTAAATGCTTATCACAAAGGGTCTAGTGCAAGATGAAGAGTTTTCTTTTTCTTGCCAAGTGGAGGACCTTCTTGGGAAAGGGATGCCTTTACATCTAGGATGTGCTGCAAATGCACTAGGAGGGAGTGGGAGCTTTGACCAGGAGAATATATAAGGCAATCAGAGGGAATTTAAACTAGAGGATAGTGGTGGGGGGCTGACACAGGGGATCGCCATGGGAATACAACAGTGCAGGGGAGCACTAGGAAAAGAGACCTCTGGGGATGAACAAACATAGAGCAACTGTCCTTTCTTGTATGCAGACTACAGATGTGCAAAGTTGACAGTATTCTTTTTGTGAATTAATTCACGAAGGCTACAAATTTCGCAAAGTGCAAAGGGCCAACTGTGATGTTTTATAGCAGGCAAAAATGACTTTTTCCAGCAAAGTCATGCAAATTTGCCAGTAAAGTTACTATTTTGCAATGACTTCACTGGAAAAAGTGCCACTTCACTGCAAAAATCAAAGTGTCAAGATATGAAGTTAGTGCTGGAGATGGGAAATTTGCAAAACTTCTCAACGGTGTGCATTTCCCACTACCCACCATCTTCACCAGCAAAGTTTTACTTTTACAACATCTCTAATGCAGACTAACATGAGGACCACAGCCAGCAAAATGGGCTAAGTCGAAAGTCTGCTGCACTTCAAAGTGACAATCTCAAACTGGCAGGGTAATGTGACAAAGCTGAGGGTAGGTATAGCAGGATGCTGGGGTGCATAGGAAGGGGTATTTCCAGCAGCAAAAGGGAGGTGGTGTTGCCACTGTATCGCTAGCTGGCAAGACCCTACCTGGAGTATTGTGCCCAATTCTGGAGGTTGCTCCTCAGAAAGGACATAGACAGTGTGGAGGCAGTCCAGAGGAAAGCAACCAAAATGGTGCAGGGGTTACACCAAATGCCCTATGAGGAGAGATTGAAGGATCTCAACATGTACACCCTAGAAGAGAGGAGAGCAAGAGATGATATAAAACAGATCTACAAGTACCTCACGGGTAAACAAGGTGCAGGAGGGGAGTCTATTTTAAATGCAAAAGAGCACCAGGACTAACCAGGGGTCATGCAATGAAGCTGGAAAAGGGGAAGTTTAAGAGGGTTGTAAGGAAGTCCTACTTCACTAAAAGGATGGTAGATGCCTTGAACAGAGTGCTTGTGGAAGTGGTGAGACAAAAACAGTGGAGGACTTCAAGCATACCTGGAATAGACATAGGGGAATATTAGTAAATAGGTGGGGGGGAGGGTTGCTGGAGATCGCTTAAGGTCTGCTAAGATGGACTACACAGGGCACATCTGGGCAGACTGGATGTGCAAAGCGGTCCTTTTCTGATAACAAATTCTATGTTTCTAAGTTTCTAAAGGACAGAACTTAATGGCAATCATTTAAATGTGTAGGGAGGAATGGCTGGAGCAGCAGGATAGAGGGATACAGACTAATCTGATGGGATTGGCATAACAAGAAAGAGGTGTGGGGTAGCTCTCTGTGTAAAGAATGGAGTCATTATGGCAGACAAAGAGGACATCAGTGAGTAAATTATGCCACAATGTCCATCTGGGTCAAGCTTGGAGAAAAGGGTGACAAAGCAATCACCCTGGTGGGGGGGTGCTACAGGCTTCAGAACAGTTGAGTGTAGCATGATGCCCATCTGGTCAGGGAAATTGTAAGAACAGTTCAGTTGGAATCAGTGGTGATCCTGGGGGACTTCAGTTTCATAGCAACCAGTAAGCCATTGTATAAGGCTTCTTGTGTGGGGTCTATTGCCAGCAGAGTAACTTTGGTGTAAACATTTTTTTTTGGGGGGGGGGACACAACCATAATAGGATTTTACCTTATGTTATTCAAGACTACAATGATGAGATGCTGGGGGCTGTACCCCCATCCCCACCTATAAGTACACCCCTGTCTATTGCTTACAGAAACAAGCATAGACCACAAACAGCAATGGAACTTTTCCCCGCTACTATTCAAAAACAGCAAAAATATTTTGTAGTGCATATTATTCATTCAAAAAATGCTGTAAAAACTCAATGTGAAAGGTGCAAAAGTTGGCTGGCTTAGCATAACAGCTCAATGTTTCATATCTGTGCTTGACATTTTTTCAGGTAGTAGTGCAGGGCACATGCAGAGTTCATTGAGGGTGCTCAAAGCAGGCATATATATCTGCAACCCTGTAAACAGTAAGGAAAAATGGTCAAGAAGTGACCAAATGCAGCTGATCTTGAATGGAAAAAGGTCTATAACACCAGAAAAGAAATGGTTGTCTTCAAACCACTGCCGTACTGAGGGACTACAAGACAAGAATTAAGGGAGCCAAAGGAAATCTGGAAGCCTGGATAGCATAGAAACTGCAGACAGCACCAAAGCTGTCTTACAGGTATGAGATGAGGTGACTGGGCCTCTGAACACAAGGGAGGGAGGATAGAAACATATAAGAGAGCCAGAGGTGATGGCTGAAATGCTGAATGAATACTTCACTGAGGTGTTCAAAAATGTCTGAGGGCAGGGGGACTGCACATTGGGAGGGCCTATGGCATCAGGGGTAGTCATGGTGCAGCCTGTGGATGTCACAGTCACCCTGGTAGCTAACTACTGATTGAAGATCAAGCAATATATGTCCAAATGGAAAATAATCTACACACCAGGATCATAGTGGAGCTAACAGAATAGTTGGCAGGGCCACTTTCGTTAATCATTCATGAGCATATCTGAAGAGGTTTGGTGCTGGTGAATTTTAAAATAACCAGAATGGTCCCAACCTTCAAAAAGAGGGCAAGGTCAGATCTGGATAACTACTGTGCATGCCTGTCTGCCTGACATCTGTACTGTGCAAACTTCTGGAATCAATTATGAAGGATGGAATAATATTAGGGGAATTTTATGCACTGAGTTCTGCTGATGCCAACTGCAGTTGTATTACAGGACACCAGACAATCTTAAGTTAAAAACTAAGACACAATTACACGTAAACACACAAAGAGAGTGGAAAAAAGCTGTCAGGATGTATGCCACAGTGGGAGAATACCTGGCTTGATGTTTTAATTCTAGGTTTTTGTCCTTCAAGGAAGTAGTAATCAGCATTGTTAAGTTGGACAGAGTGCTGAATGAATAGCAGGAAAAGTAAAAGAACTATACAGTACATATCTACATGACACACCACTGGAGGCCAATGACATTCTTTTAGGAATGGAGTGATGTGATATATAGTGAAACTGTTTATTTCTGATGAGCAGTCTGGCCGGATACTTTTGGAAGGTCTGTGTCTTGACTTCCTAGATAAGCCTGTCAAGACCAAGTTACAATAATCCAAACCTAATGAGAAAAAAAATCAAGAATGAGGCAGACTGTGATGCTGTAGCTGAGACTGGTTGTGCTCATGTTCAGGACAGACATCTGAGGTACAGATAGGGAGGCTTGGTTACACTTATAGGATTTGGTTCATAAGACAGCACTGAATCTTCAGATATGATCCATATAATCTAAATGAGTTATCCCCCAGTGTCCTGCCCAACATTCCCTCTCAGTAACATAGGTTCTAATGCAGTGTGTGTGTGTGTGTGTGTGTGTGTGTGTGTGTGTGTGTGTGTGTGTGTGTGTGTGTGTGTGTGTGCGCGCGTGTGTGTGATATTAGCACAACTATTAGCTACTTCATGTCTTCTGTATACAGTCCCTGTACCTGACACAGTGCTTTGTAAGGCACTTTGTGATACAATGTGTAGGAAAGGCACTGTATAAAATAAGCTTGAGTTCTTTCATTATTTGTCTTGTTTTCTCGAATCAACCATTGTTACAGTCCTGGACATTACAATGCAGTTTTGTTTTGAACAGCCTTGCAGTAGTAATGCACGACCCTTTATCAGTTGTAGGGGAGAAAAAAAATACAACATACTAGAAAGTAATTGTCGAGGGTACTTGGATTTGTAAACATTAATAGTGTAGTCATAATGTATACAAAAATGATATACTGTCACCGCAGTGACTCCGACACCGCAAAGACCATCACAGAGACAGGAACTGGGCAAAACCCGCACATCGCTGTGATGGTCTGTTCAGTGACTGAGACTGCCCTGCTGGGTGTTTCGCCCCTCCAGTCCAACTGCGACTTGGAGTTGGAATCCTAGAGACTGGAGGCGTGGGGGGGAATCTGGGGGGGCACAGCCCTCCGTTTGAATACACCAACATCCCCAAGGCTACAATGCCGACAGTCGGCATGGTAGCTGTTGCTGTAGGGGATGTCAGTGCTAGTGCTGTCGAAGCACTATGGTAAAACCTAAAAAAAATTGCAGAGAGTGCAGGAGTGCATCACTGAGGACTAACAAGGTACATGTTTCACTGTGACACTTTCATTTCTAAACGCTAGCTCAGCTCCCCTACCTTGCTACAGCTACCTCTCCTCCCTACTGTCTTCTGCAGTTTCTTTATACTGCTCCCTCAGATCTTCTGACTCCTGCTCCTCCTACCCTTATTCCCAATGTATGCCCTCAGATAGGTAGCCTGCCACCTCGTCCTGTCTTTCCTCCTCTGAAATTTCCTCTCTTCCTCCCTCCCCTCTCTCCACTCTGCCTCCTTTACCTTTTCGTTCAAGTCCTTTTAAAAAAAATACTGTGGTAATTTGGTACATCCATTATATTGATACAAATACATAGTCAACATATTGTTGTTAATCAAAACAAAAACAAGAGAGAGACTCATAGGAGCACATTTATAATAGGGTCAGGTTACAGGAAACACAAAAATAGTTGTTGTTGATGAAAGAATAAGAAAATCAACAAAACTATGAAAACAAAAAGTTATACACTACATCCGTTCTGCTGGGCTGTGTTATAGTGAGTCATTAGTCTCTGGAATCTATGAAGTAAGAGTTGGCATTTAGTGATGTGTGAAGTCCATTAAATTTGCTCCACAAAATATTTAGCAGATTGAGCTCAATTCATGAAGTGCAATTCTCAAAATTTGCATAGATCGGCTGCGATGTATGGAATTTCACAGGTGAAATTCCACATTTCGTACAAAAGCTACTGTACTGTCTACATCCCTCCAGCCGATCGCCAACCCCCAGTGTAGAACAACTGTATAAATTAAATGCCTGGGCCCAGATATTCAAACTGTGTCAGGCTGTGGCACAAGCTTTGGCGCAGCTCAACTTGGCTGCGCAGGGGTGTGGACTGGGCTATATTCAACAGAGCTGCACCATGGCTCAGCAGCAATGCATATCACACCCTAGCCACCAGCAGTGTGCATGGTGCAGTGGCACTGCACCAGCACAAGTGGCCAGAGTGGAGCATGGGGATGCGCTAGCGCAAGTTACATTGCACTATGCACAGCAACCGCGATATTCAAAAGTTGACATGCAAGTGGGGCCATAATGTATGCAAGGCGCAAATGGGTCCATTTGCATGTCATTATGGCTCCATTTGCATGCAGGTGCGCTGATCCCCGACGACTTGTGCCTGGTGTCCTGCCAGGCAGCAGCCATCAGGGACCGACGCCCTCTGCAGCTGGCAGTGTGCCCCACAGCCCAATCATGGGCATTTGTATAAAAAATAGGAACTATGTCCAATATCCCTGGTGATCCAGTGGACCACTGTCTGCCCATTTGTGGGCATTTGTAAAAATATAGTAGAAGTGCTTCCAATATCCCTGGTGGTCCAGGGGACTGCTATCTGCCCGATCGCAGGCATATATAAAACAATAGTAGAAGTGCTTCCAATATCCCTGGTGGTCCAGTGGACCGCTATCTACCCAATCACAGGCATTTGTAATTGACAATGAAATATGTCCTATATCTCTGCTGGTCTGGGTTCCCTCTCCCCACCGCCCACTGAGGCCCCGCCCCTCCCCGGTCAGCCGACGGGCTGACAGCACCCCTCCTGCCTGCTGCCCGCTGCCCACTGACTGACACCGTCGATAGGGCTGTCGCCCACTGGTTCCAGCATGAGACAATGGGCTTGCAGCCCATACCATACCACATTCAGATATGTGATCTGGAATGTGGTGCTCATATGGGCTGCATACCCATGGCTGCGGTGTGAACCAGTGGGCATACAATCACCGATGGTGTTAGTCAGCAGGCGGCGGTGCAGCAGGTGGTGAAGCCGCCCACCAGCCGACCAGGGGAGGCGGTGGGGCTTAGTGGGCGGTGGGAAGGGGTATCCTAGACCACCAGGGATATAGGATATATTTCTATTGTTAACTACAAATGCCAGCAATCAGGCAGATAGCGGTCCACTGGACCACCAGGGATATTGGACAGATTTATTATTTTGTTTTTAAAAATGCCCACGATCGGGCATGGGGGGGGCGCCTCCAGGTGCAGCCGGAGCTCGGGTGGCCACCCACAGATGGCAGCTGCCGTGTTGCGCCCTGCAATGCAGCAGCTCACCTGTGGGTGGCCATCAATTGTTCCTCTTTTTTTTTGGATCAACTTTGTGCTGGCACAGGTAGGGGTTGTGCATGCATGGCTCTGCACATCCCAGGCTGAATATCAGGCTGTGCAGGGTATGCATGGGCACACCCCCCCTACCTGCGCCTGCATACATTACTGATGCGCTCCGGTGCATCGGGATTTGTGCTGCGCACTTTTCCCTTTTAGGTATCGCGCCAGGGTGCATCAGTGGGTTGCACATGGTGCAGTACTGTTGCACTTTGTGCAACCTTTTTGAATATCTGGGCCCTGGTGTCTAGTGCCCCCCCCCCACCAATTGCCAGCCCCAACGTAAGTTCAAGTTCAAGTTTATTGTGAAGGGATAATATCCATTGAGAAAGCTCATTTGCAAGGATGTTCCTTATGCAGATCATCATAAACAAATACAAATCAACAGAATACAGAACATAACATAACAGTACAGCCATATTATGCCAAAACAAGGTAATAAGGGGATACATGATGGCTAGGTGTATGATGCAGGATATATCTGAATGAGTGGCAGGTGAGCATGGGGAATATCACAAGTGGCAGAACCACGAGTGTAGTTCCCTGAGCTCACTTGCCACAAGTTCAGATATATTCTGTATCACACATCTAGCCATCACGTATTTGTTTTATACAATACAACTGTGCTTTGTGCTGTTTTCTTTGTTTGATGATAACTGGAGTTGTCATACTGCAGTGAGAATACCTGTTTTTATCTAATGGGTTATCTGCTCACTCCTATTGTAAAAAGAATGATACAGATCAAGGGTAAAATACAAAACATGTAATATATTTGGTATGTACAATAACTATAACTACAAAAGAGGCATTCACAAGAGCGCAGCATATGGAGAAGGGTGTTCACATTCCAGTCACAAAAGATATGGACAACACCGAATAAATACCAGATATAAAACATAAGTCAGAGAAGGGGATTTTGTACAATTATAGTTATTAAATCCCCGATGTCTAGTGGTCCTCTCCTTCCGACAATCGACGGCTCCATTGTCAAAAAGTTCATATAAAATACCTGGTGTTTAGTGGGTCCAGCAAATAAAAAGATCAGGTCTTATATGTCTTCAGTAGAGCAGTGTGCTTGTTTTGAACCCACCTAGCACTGCTTTGCCTACACTAACTTTTCTCTGTTAAAATCATAGCACCTTCCGGACCCTACCAAATTTCCCCTGTGCCCATTTGTACTTTCTCTCGTTCCCTACTCTCTCTTCCCTCCCTTTCAATATCCCACCTCTACCTACTAGATACTTCTGCACTTACTCTACCTCCCTGGGTTGCACCCTTCTTCTATCTGTTTCAGCTATTGGGTCCTAGTTGGACAGCCCTCTCTCTCTCTTAGTCTTTCCTTTTCTCTACACTGCTATAACCTATTCTCTCTCTATACTAGTTGCCATGGTTTGCACTATTGTTTTGCTTGCTTACTCGGATGTACTGTAGATAACCCCTTTGGAGCATGTAATATCTTACACTGCCATGTGCTGCTTTCATTGTAAATTTCCACTAAGTTTTGTACTCAAACTATTTGGTTTCATTACTACCTGCTGCTCACCCATTATGGACTGTACATTGTTCTAATCGTTCACATTTGTTATTTTATCTAGATGTATTATTTTCCACTGTTAGCTATACCTGTTATTATGTAATGTTTTTCACTGATATAATGTATTAATCTAACTATCTGTTGCAATCTCCCGGGTCGTGCCCGAAAATAGACATTCTATGGCTAGGGCACTTACCCGGTTAACAAAAACTAAATAAATAAACATACACTGCAGGCTACTGACTCTACAATGCGGCCTACTGCTCTGATGTCAGCTGCAGGGGATTGTAGTTGTAGAAAATGTCAGCCTACAACTAAGCAATATTGGTCTGATACAATCTACTATGCTACACTGAGCAGCAAGTAAACCAAAATCTGTTTGCACACAAAGTGCAGAATGGGACCAGCCTCACACTTGAGTTTGGGGCCCTTACTGCTGATCATACCCCATTAAAGACTAGGGGATCTTTTTCAGATTAGGCAGGGAACATCTGGACAGACTAGGTGGGATAATTGGTCCTTTTCTGTGGACAAATTCTGTGTTTCTCTGTTTTTGTCGTTCCACATCATTAGCATGGCTTTCCCGGGATTGTTAAGCCCAATAAGGATGAGTTTGTCCAGATAGGGATCTAGCCTCAGACCAGATGGGATAGCACCAAACAATAATTAGAAACATGTATGTTTTTACTCAGCTGGATGTGAGTAGCCTCCCCACTTTGCTGAGGATATCTGTCCAGAATTTGTTTAACCTGGGGCAGATAAACAGAATCTGAGATGGGGAGGCCAGCTCAGTGGGAAAAGTGGGCATCTAGCATAAATAGTGGGAATTGTTTTGTTTAAGCAAGAAGGGGATAGTATGTTCTATGCAGGCCATTAAACTGAATGTGTTGCTATTTGACATTAGCTCTGAGCAAGGAGTTTGTGGAACTGCTGCTCATTGTTCATCAGTAAACTAGCAGTCTGTTCGTTCAATTCTTTGCTCCAGAAACTCACTTCCACTCCTGCTCCAGGGATAGAAATGAACTTTATTACCAGCACTAGTCAGAAAATGATAAAAAAAAAAATTGTAATAATGAAAACTGTAGCACTATGCTTCACACACTCAATCTCCCCTGCCTAATTTGCCTCTAAAATCAGTAGTCAAGGACTCTGGCCAGACAGAAACCCAGGCTCCCTCACATACTTCTCTATGAAAATTGTATGTTAATTGTACCAGTGATCCATGTACTCCTTTCTCATGTCTCTCATCAAGACTCTAGCTCCACTCTCAATTCTGGGCTCTGATTGCTGGTGAACAGCATCCACCATAGCGTTACCCAATCTACAGTTACTACTCACATAAAAAAAAGCTCTGCTTACCTGATTGGCCACTGTGACAAATTTCCCTTTGGACCATACTAGATTACAGGGTAGTTTGGGGGTGATTCACTTCTTTTGCTGCCAACACCTGATTACATCAGGAAATAATCTATGTCCTGCTCAGGAATATGGAGGGTCAAACACAGAGAAGCATGGTAGAGTGCAGTTCGGATGGTGGACTTTAAACAGAGAATTCTCACCTTGCCAGCAGAAATATTACATTTACTTTTCCAATAAGGATGCATAGCCAGTGGTTCTATTAAAACAGATGTTTTACTACTAAGTACTACAAATATTTACAAACAGAATATATACAGCAACTAAAAAGATTTACTCATTTACTGAAAAGGAAATATAATGCAGTTAAACAGATTACTTAAAAGAAAAAGCTCACAGTCTAGTCTCACACTAGGCTCTATATTTACTTGCCAGCTAATTTGCAAGGACATTCACCTAGATTGCCCTTCCCTCACACAAATGAGCTAGCTATTGAGTGAGGCTCTCCCTTCTCTGGGACATTCACCAAGAGAGTCCAGTCCTTGAGAAAGATATTGCTTTTGCTGATGTGACACTGTGACAGGGTTGAGTAAGGCCCTGCCCCATTTGTTATGCAGAAAGAGTTTAAATGCAAGGGTCCATTCTATCCTCTCCTTTTCTGTCTCTTCTCTGTCTGGTTGCACAACCACATTTTCTTGTGAGATCTAGGAACTGATCACTCCGACAGTTTCGCAGTTCTCCACCTCTCACTATCTCTCTGCCTTCCCTTGCTATTTCTATCTTTTCTTCACCCTTGCTTTTCTTGTGAGACATAGGAACTGATCACTCTGACAGTTTTGCAATTCTCCGCCTCTTGCTATCTCTCTGCCTTCCCTTGCTATTTCTGTCATTTCTTCCCCCTTGCAAATCTGCAGGTATAAAAATACAGTACAAGTCACATTAAACTGTTCCATCAACTCAGTGGTGTAGCATTTTTTTGTGATGCTACTGCAGTGGCAACTCAAACTTTTGAAGCTTTCAGCTGTTTTCCAACCATCCTTCACTGCCTATTCAACTCATCTGTAACTGTTTAGTGAAATGGCAGTAGCTGCATTTTCATGACATTGTTTATAAATATCACAGCATTCCTTAAGAGCATTGTTTATAAATATCACAGCATTCCTTAAGAGCATTGTTTATAAATATCACAGCATTCCTTAAAAAGTTGTTTAGTCTACCTTCTGAAATGAAACTCATAAGCACTCAGCTGAAAATAAAGCTTATAGTACATAACTGCTAGTTGTAAACCAATACTAACCTTTTACTAATTCATTGAATTAAACACTACACAGATTAGGAAACTCATTGAACAATGCTACACCAGTGAGTTGAGGGAACAGTTTAATGTGACTTGTACTGTATATGTGAATCTTTATGTGGAAATGTCACTGATACTGGGATCCCTTTGTTTAAAACCATATATAGTTATACTGTTGAAATGATTGCAAAAGCTGGAATTCAAGGAGTTAAACTGAGATGCTGGTTTGAAAAATATTTCCAGAGCTGTCAACAAGAGGTCAGTTCTGGGTCACAATGTTATTTTTGCTGCACCTGCTGAAACTGACAAGAACACTGTGTGAGAAGCAGAATGTTCTCTTATCGAGCTCCCTGAAAAAATTGTTATAAAAAGAGCTGCAATGTTTTGCAAGAGACAGAAACAGAGATAGAGACTGGAAATTGAGAAGAAAAACTCAGAAGAAAGACTCTGCTTTCTATGTTTGTACTGCCATTGTAAATAGTTATGATGTAAAAAATGTATTTTTTATTTTGCTGTTATTAATAATAAAACTCTATTTGCAAATTTTTCAACTGCTCCTGGTTTTCCTATGTTTCCTGACCTGTGCTTCGATGACAACCCCCACCCCTTAGGTGGCACCTGGAAGTGAGTGACAGGTCTATATGCCCTCCTAGGAAAAACTTTTAAAATAAAAAACAAAGAGAATAATGGTGAGGTGGTAAAATGTATGGTGGATGGAGGTGTTGAACTAACAAAAGAGAGAAGGTCAGGAACCACATGCTAGTAAGAAGAGGAAGATTTGAATGTGAGATTAAAATGGGAGGGTAGTGTCAGTTTAGGGAAGCTTTTCCAGATAGTAGAGGTGGAGAAACCAAACAATCTGTTATCAACAGTAGGAGGATGGGGACAGACAGTATTCTTGAGTCTGAAGACCAAGAAGGAAGATAAGGAAGCAGGGCACTAGAAGTTCAGAAAGATAGGGAGGTATGAATCTGTGAAGGATTTTTGAAGGGCAGGTAAATTGATCCTGAAGTCAACATAAATGGCTAGTGGGAGATTTAAAGATTAAATCAGCCAGCAACCCTCCCTAGCCACTTCATGGACTTCTGTATGCCGCTGACTCAGTGTGAGCACTGTATGAAGGGAGTAAGGAGGCTGTATTCAATGTATCAATTCCTGTTGTCAGGTAGTAACCATTCTCAGGGTTGGATAATTATATAGTTCAGTAAGTGGTGGAAGAAACATTATTTAAAAAGAATATGCTGTTCTTACATCATTTGACCTCTGTTTACACTAAAGAAGAGTCAAACTGCATATCATAGGTGTCTCATCAAGGCATTCCTAGCAGATGGGATGAGGTGTTCCAGCCCTGCAGCAGCAGCAGCATACCTTGAGATAAAAGATTTTAAAACAATTAATCCATGGGGCACATGGTTATTAGAGTCTATAGACCTGCAGTTAGTGCTGTGGGGCCAGCAGATACTGACAAAAAGTGCATATTGAGTTGAATAGGGGAATTATTCAGATAGTCGACTATCCTATCTTGCATTGTTTTCCTTTACTGAAGATTGGACCAGTCATCATTCGATCATATTAGCCAGCCCAGGTTCACTGAGGAAAGGAGCCCCACATTACAAATATTCACATTTTTAAAAGTTAGACATATTGGAACTCTAAATTTTAGCTTAGCATACTGTATGAAATGGAATGGACAGCTCAACAAAACAGTAAGTTTACATAAAAGGCTGGAGATACGGCTCAGTATGTCTTTCCTTGTAAATCTCTTTTAAATAAACAAATATCAGCACTATACTATAGATTGGAGGTATAACGATATCTGTTGGAAAGACACACTATCTCGCAAATATCATATGGGGCAGAAAATAGTTGGCTAGTAGGATGATCCCATAGATATAAACAGCAGATAAGGATATCTACTAAATAGTAGCACTGTCCAACATACATCATATGGAGAAGATAAGGACATATAGTCCAAAATCCAGCCATCTCTGCCCACGAGTCTGCCAGATCTACATGCAGATTCATTCCCAAATTTACCCTCTGTGCTGAAATAACTGGCCATGATATGCCAAGCAGGAAAAGGGTCTGTGTGTGGTTTTACCACCTTCCTGCAGTTCTGTCTGGACCAGTTATAAGAGTAAATGTGCAATATGCTTTAAATGAGCATGTTTTTTAGTCCCTCACTGTATGAGGGCTGTTCTTAATATAATAACGTCCCAGCATCTGGTGCTTGTTATACTATTGATTTCTTTATTTTACTTGCCAATGGCATTCTCAATTAAGCTTAGCAATCTAGAAATAAATTGATATGTCAAACACCAGATAATAAGATTAAAGTGAACATTTTTCACTGCTCTTTCCTTTAGCTGTTTCTATTGGAAAAATGCTGCCCTAAGGAGCAGTAGAGGCTGCCATATTGAATTCACACACAGGGTTGCTCCCTTCGGTGGAGATTCAATATGGAGACTTTTTTTCTTCACCTGAAAGCCAACATTTCAATTCAATTAACCCCCAGGAAGGAACATGAAAAGATTTTTCTTCTACTGTGAAAAGTTTATAGTGCAGGTTTATAGCTCTGAATTACTGTGAATGGAAAAAGCCTAGCTGTTTGTTCCAGAAGACCAATTAAGTATAACAGCAGAGGCCAGTAGGGGTCTTTGCTTCCTCACATCAGTGTTAGGGATGGAAGAACTAGTTCCACTAAGTTCCAGAATCTTTTAGAACCAGTGTCATTGTATGAAAAATAACTTTATCAAAACCATTTAAAAATATATAATATGGGTCTGATAATTGATTTAACGAAATTGGGTTTGGAGCTCGATGCACCAAGCATGTCTTTAGGCAGAGAGATTGTTGGGGTGGCAAGAAGACTCAGAAAAAAATTGGCAGAGACAGAGAAGGGACCCAGTGAATTAAGGCAGCATTCATTTATCGTGTTTACAGTGGTCTTATGAAACAGTAAGGCATGAGAGTGTGCTGTAGTAGTGTCATGAATACATGGGCAGGGGCGAAGAAAGGCATCAGGTCACAGGCTGAGTGTCTTATTGCACTTATAAAATAGGTAATTAAGGTAGTAAAAAATACACATGAAACAGTAATGGCATTAAATTTATTCTATGAATTTATTGAACTATTATAATGAAAAATGAAAATAGTCCTAAAACTTGGGACTTGGTGGGTGACATAAAAAGCATAAATCAGGTGGGACATTTTTATGTCATTTTGTAAAGCAGACCTTGGAGGTTGCAAGTTGTGAAAGCATTTCTCATATGGTAGTTATGAAGGTAACATTTTTGCTGGTTGAGTGATATGTTAGATCCTACTCATTAACTGGCCTCCTCTGCTATAGGGCCCTGAGAAACAATTGCACTAAGTCTGTTGGAGCTGCAAAATTGCATTATTTCAAAGCCAACCTCCAGAGCAACTTTAAAGAGCAACTAACCTGGTCATTGTGAAATTTTCCCCCACAAACCGTTAGGAAGCCTTACCTGGCCACAGGTCATATGCTGCCAGTATTTCCATTTTCAGTTGCCCCTATTTAAGAAGGGAACGGATCGTATTTTGACTCTGTAGAGCTGAGCCATGCTGATCCCTTCTACTTAATGGTACATTCTGCTACAGTGATTCACCCCCATGCTAGCACATTTTGTGAAGTCACTATATGGAGAGCACGGGGCATGCTCCATAGACATGAATGGGGCAATTTTTTAAAGTAAGTTTATTGTAATTTAGATGACCATTCAGAACAAGTCATGGCCACCTCTTAACTAACAAGGTCCTTGTTAGCTAAGCAGTGGCCAAAATTTGTTCAGAATGGCCATCTAAACTAAGAAAAATTAACTTTCAGAAATGGCCCTGTTCATGTCTATGGAGCATGCCCCCACACTCTCCATATAGTGACATCAGAAAATGTACTAGCAGGGGGTGGATTGGGGGTGAACTGCTGTAGCAGATGGTTCCAGGAAGTGGAAGGAATTGGTGCAGCTCGGCTCCATAGAGCCAAAATACGACCCCTTTCCTTCTTAAATTGTGGTAATTAAAAAAGGATATATTGGCAGCACATGACTTGTGGCCAGGTAAGGCTTCTTTATGGTCTGGGGAGGGGCACCAGGATAGTTGCTCTTTAACTCCTCAGCTAAATTCTGGAAGGTAGCCCACTGCTTTTCCAACCCTCTGCCCAGTCTGCTCCCCGTCCTCATGGTTAATGGTTCACTTGTGTCTGACTCTTCCTCTGTTGCTGCTTACTTCAGTGAGCTATTCACCACATGTGCCCTTCCTTCTCCCCTTTCTCCAGACTCCCATACTTCTCCTCTCCCCTTCCTCTCCCTCCCACTCCACCCTGGCATTCCATTTCCCCTATCAATACTCAGAAAACCCTGCCTTCCCTTTCCTTCTTTAACTGAACAAAGTCTAGCCCTGATGGAGTAGATCCCAAACTCCTCCACCTCTCAGCTCCTGCCATTGCATCTCCACTTACTCAACTGCTTAACCTTTTATTCTCCCTCTCCTTTATTCCTCAGTCATAGAAGATTGACAAAGTTATTCCACTTCACAAAAGGGATGACCCCCTCCTCCCCTGGCAACTTCCGCCCTGTCACCCTCCTCTTCTCCCTTGCTAAGCTGCAAGAGAAGCTAGTTTACTCAAGACTCTCAGATTACCTTTCATCTTCTGGTCCCCCCCTTCCAGTCTGGCTTCCAGAAGCACCACTCCACAATCTCTTCCCTGCTGTGTGTCGCTGACTCCATCTTCTCTGGGATGGATCAAATAGATCAGGGACACATCACAGGTACCATTTTCATCAATCTGGCCAAAGCTCTCAATTCTATGTCCTACCCACTACTCCTAGACAAGCTGAGTTCTGCTGGCATCTCAGTTCCCACTGTTGGCTGGTTCCATTCCTAATATATGGCCTATCAACAGTCAGTGCAGGTTGGATGCACCTTATCACTACCACTTCCCATCCAGGCCAGGATACTGCAGGGCTCCATTTTGGGTCCCACCCTCTTCTCCATTTTCCTGAATAACCTCCCATTTTCCTGTGCCAACTTGCATATTCACATTTATGCAGATGACACAGTCATCTCCACCTCTGGTCCCTCTACTGTACCTGTGGAAGACCTGATCAGGCAGGATTTCCACAGTGTCCTGCAGTGGTTCCATTCCAACCATCTCCGGGTCAACATAAGAAAAAAAGAAAAAAGTGTCCTATGACTTTTGATAACAGCCAGAAACTGGCCAAGCTCTGGAGACTTCTGGGTTTCCCCTTTCTAGATGCTCCACTCTTGAAGCAGTGCAGTCTTTCAAGTATGTGACTTGACAGAAAGCTTGACTTTGGCCCACATTGATTTAATCCATGCAGAGCTTCACTCTAAGCTAGATGCCCTGCACCATAATGAAGACTGCTTACCCCTGCTGGTCTATCAAGAGCTGGTCACCAAAATGGCACTCCTAGTTTTCAACTATGCAGATGTGGTCCATGGTACTGTGCCCTTTACTTCCCTTGCCAGACTGGAAACCCTCTGCAGTGCCTTTTGTTATTTTGCTACATCTCCCCTCCTCATATGCACCACTGCTCCCTCTACTCCTTCCTATCCATCCTTCTCCTGCCCTTACATCACTAGTGACACTGTATCTCCTTGATTTCCAAATATTAGTTTGGTTCCCTTCCCTCCTACCTCTTTTCACTCTTATCTACAGTCCCCCCTACTCTATGCACTGTCTGCTCCAGGGACCATCGAAGTTTCTCTACTCTTCATCCCTGTTCCACTGCTCGGCAATCTGCCTTCTTCTACAGACTTTCTGCGCTCTGAAATCTCTTCCCCTCTTCCCTCCATCATTTCACCTCACCAGGCTCTCTCAGACACCATATGAAACTCCTCCCCCTTGCACCTGCACCAGCTTCCTGCAGCTGGTGTTTCCTTGTGGTACAGGTGGTACAGGGGGTAGGCACTCTCCCACTTAACAGGTCTCTAATGTACTGTAATGTTTGTCTTTGTGCCTATCTTTTGCATAATTTTGCACTTGTGTAGCATGACATAATGTCTTATAACTGTTCTCTAATTTTGTACCAGAATATATGTCTGTGAAGCATTATTTATTGTAATGTGTCTGCATTTTATTCTGTGCCAAGAAATATGAATGCGACACGGTCCTTTTCACCTTCGGCCATTCACCCTCCGATGTGGCTTCCAGACTTCAGCAGGACTTCAATAATGTTCAGCGCTGGTTTTTCTCATATCAGCTGTTCCTTAATGCCAAGAAGACAGTCTCCATGACCTTCAGCACTAGGCAGAGACTCTCTAGGCTTTCTTCCCTGCTCACCTTCCATAACCTCGACGGGACGGTCCTTGAGGACACCTCCTCATTCAGATATCTGGGGGGTTGGCTCGACCAACACCTCACCTTCTCTGGCCATGTGGACGCCATCCTAAAGAAGCTGCGCCCCAAGCTAGATGCTCTATTTGGGAACCGGAATTGCATTCCTCTCCCTGCAAGGCATGAATCTGTCCAGAAGATTATTCTACCTGTCTTTGACTAGTGTGATGTAGTCTACAGTGCGCTCCCAAGACCTCCCTAGCCAGATGGGACACCCTCTACAACTCCTTCTGTCATTTTGCCTTGGAAGCCCCTCCTGTTACTCACCACTGTCAACTCTACCACTCCCTGGCTTTCCCCTCACTAGAAAATAGGCGTCTCCTTCACTGTGCCAAATTAATCTCAAAATTCTGGTTTGACTCACTTCCTGCCTATCTAAGCTCCTCTCTAACTGTCCCCCCTCCCATTCACTTAGGTCCTTTCACTCTCATTCCTTAGGTATCCCTCACCGTACATCCGCTGTAGGCCAGGCCACCTTCTCACATTGCTTCCCTAAACTGTGGAACGCTCTCTCCTCCCAAATTCATCACTCCTCCCCATCATCCCTTTCCTCTGCCTTGCAGAATCTCCTCTCCATAAACTACAACTGTAACTGACCTTATCCTGGCTGCACCACTACTCCTCCATCCTTTAGTTGCCCTATCACGTACACTAGTGGATCATGTCCCCTGTTTATTCCTACCCAAATTTCAATACTGTAGAGCTGTTGTTCTATTACTGATTGTTACTATCCTACATGAGGATATGTAACCCTATGCATTGTTGTGATGGATACTCTCCAATCATGAAAGCCTATGTATATTGTGTATATTTTGTATATTTTGATATGTCATACTGATAGTGTCCCTATATGCTAGCTGTGTGTCCTCACCAATTTTGTAAAACTATGTATATTTTGTAACTATTGTCTACTCCACTCCCCATCCCCCAGGATGCTCCGTGAGATGAGCAACCTTTTGTTCAGTGTGCCCTTCCTGGCGAAACTCTTAATTAATTAATAAAATGATTTTGTATCCCTTTCCTAAGGGTTGCACCTTGAAATGAGCCTCGGCTCAGTGTGCCTTTCCCAGTCACCAGTTCTCAAATAAATAAATAAACAAACAAACAAACAAACAAACAAACAAATAGATCAGCATGACAGAAGTGACACTGGAACTTTTTTAGGTGTTGGTAGTAGTGTGATGAAGCATGGTTACTAGCCAGTCCAAATGAAGCATTATCAGAACTCATTTTATAAACAGTGTTTTATCATTTATTCACCTGGGCTAGCCTAACTGAGATGCAGTATCTTGTTCTCAATAGGGTCCTGCTTTTACCCAGTTTTATAGCTGGGTGTCCTGAAAAATGGAGAGGTTAAGTGACCTGCTTAAGTGCATAGTGAGTAAGTAGCACCGGTGGGATTTGTGTGAGGTATTTATATTGTGTGGGGGTGCCAAACAGCTACAGTATATGGCATTTTAGTACCATTTTCAGTTTAATTGTTTTTATTTGAAAATTGGTAACTGAGTGAGGTACGCTGAGCCAAAGCCTATTTCCAGGTGAAACCTGGGGAGGGGAAGGTGGAACAAGCAGCAGACAATACAAGTGTCAAAAATATCTGATCAAACATAAGGTACAATATGATGCAAAAATAGAATAAATATTACACGAGAACTGTGTGTACAGATAATAAAGCACAGAGAATGCCAAGCAGTACATAAATAAGAATTTGGCAACAATAAATAGTATCCAGAACAATAACCCAGATGGATTAAGGTTCAGCCATGGAGGTATGAGGAAAGGTAACAGAAACAAATGGAGAGGGGTAGAAGTGTCAACTGGTGCCTGAGGGAGCCAGGGGATGGGGAGTAACAGAGGGAGGAGGGGAGTTTGTTCCAGAGTGAGGGAAGTTGATAGGAGAAGGCAGATTACCCAGCAGAGGCGCAGGGGTGAGGAGTAGCAAAAGTGTGATGGTCCCTATAATGGATGGAGCAGGAAGCATGGGGGAGTTGGGACAGGAGAGAGGAGACGTAAGAGAACAAGGAATCAAACTAGTATTTGAAAATGAAGGAGGTGCAGTGAGCCTGGTGACAAGAGAACAAGGGGAGGATGGATAGAGATGAATACAATGAACAATGGTGTGTGCAAGGGGGGGGAGTTTGTTGCAAAATGGCAGAAGGAGTTGCAGTGGGTGTCCAGTTCAGTGAGTGACGTGGAAGGGGCAATACCATAGACCACATCCACGTAGTCAAAGATGGAGCACCATTTTGGCAACAAGTTCTCTGCAGACATGTGGGAATAAGCAGTCTTTGTTAATGTGTAGGGCATCAAGCTTGAGACGGAGCTTAGCACGGATGGCATCAGTGCTGGCTGAGAAGTCAAGCTTATTCTAGCCAGACCCCCAGTTACTTTGCACATCCTTTTCCCTTCACTGGCAATGGTTTCTCGCTTCAAAATGAAGTCTGAAAGACATTTTGGTACTTTGAAGTTGCAGTAACCAAAAAGATTCTTAGAAGTCTGTCAAGGCTTGGATCACTATTAGAACTCTTTATAGCTTATCAGAACCTTTTTCATTTTTCATTTCATTTTTTATTTTTAACCAGGAGGTGGACTGGGCACAGCCCTTTTTCAGCCACACCTGACACTGAGCAATGAACAACAATTACAGCCAACCATATAAAAATGCAGGTACATACAATACAGTAACTTCACATACAATTATACATATTGCATTATTTAAGGATAAAAATAACCCTTTCCTAAAGTGCATTAGGTTATGTGCTCCCTTTATCAGGTGGGTATATTCATTCAGTAGAGAGGGTGCGTACCAAGGGAAAGCAATTCTCTGTGCCAAAGTCAGAAGGTGGGTGTGTGGAAACACTGCCATTAGTTATCCTTTGCTTTCTGGAGGGAAGCACGATCAATGCCCAGGTCTAGCAGGGACTCCAATTACAACGCCTGATGCATTATGTGCAGCTTTTGGGGGGGGGGGGGCACTGGCAGAGAATGGATCAGTTTTCTAATGGAACATACTGATTCACACAAAAGGTATCAGGCACAGGCATGTAAGCATCAAGGAGGGAAAGCCAAAAGAAAATAACAAACTTTCTCTTCTTGCTGGCCCAGCATTATTGCAACTCCATGAGTGATCCTCACACCCTGTAGAGGCTATCACCATTCTATGCCCCAACCCCTGTAAGTTGAGACTTTACAAACTTTATTCCAAAGCACTTCACAAGCTAGAGTGTTGCTGCAAATATTGGAGGTTCTCAGGGTGATTAAACAGCAGAGATAGATCAGAGAAAGATTAACCACAGTGTGATTAAGCGATTTGCTCAAGGTCACACACTAAGTGGCAGTGATGGGATTCAAACCTGGGCATCCAGTTTCACAGATCTCTAACACCTGGACTGTAGTGACTGCCACCCAGGTTGGCAGGCCCTGTGTAAGCCTTGAAATGTTAGCCTTTGCCTGGTCTGGGAGAGGTGGGACAGGGCTAACTATGAAGAGAGAGAAAAGCAGTTTCAGTCCTTACTCAGAGCACACCTTTAATGATCTGAGCAGCAATATAATGTGGTAGTCAAGAAAGAGTAAACAGTTGGTAGCTTTTCACTGTTGGAGATGAGGACTGGGCTCCTAGCTCCGGTCACCCTGGAAATGATTGATTGATCTTGGTCTTGACATTGTTCCCTCAGCTAAACATGTGGCTCAAGGGCTGGTGCCAGGAAAAAGGGAACAAATTTGTCGGTAACTGGCAACAGTTTTGGGAGAGAAAGTTCTTTACATTTGATGGACTGCATCTGACAGAGGAGGGAGTCAGTGCATTGGGGTAGAAGTTTGATGTCTTTGCAGAACATTTAAACTAGCAATAGGAGAGAGGGGTGCAGCACCCGATACATCGAATGGGAAGAACACCCCTCCCTCCTCAACTAGTGATCAAACAGGAGTTCAGCATGTTTGTAGTTCATTTGCATCACCAGGTAAGGAAAAAGGTCTGGCTCACTATATGACCCGCAGGGGAAAAGCCAGACCTTGCCCAACAACTAACGCATCCAAATCTGGCCAATGGAAAATCATGTACACAAATGCCTGCAGTCTGGGAAACAAGATCCCAGACCTGGAAGCAACAATGACAGAGACTAAACTGGACATAGTAGCCATTAGTGAGACATGGTTCACCAGTAACCACACTTGGGAGACTTCAGTACCTGGCTATGTACAGTTTAGAAGAGATCAAGGTGCAAAAAGGGGGGTGGAGTGGCCCTTTATGTCAATGAAAATATCAAAGCTACAGAAATTCAGAATACACATAAGGAGCCAGAAGAACTGTGGGTTACCCTGGAAACAGGAAATGGGACAACCATACGAACTGTGGCTGTCTACAGGCTTCCAGACCAGGGGGGAGGACATAAATACATTACTGTTAGAAGATATACAAAGCATGACAGCTAATGGGGAGGTTCTGCTAATGGGAGACTTCAACATGCCAAATACAGATTGGTCAATACCAGCTAGAACATCTGCCAGAACTAGACACATAGTGGATTCCCTGCAGGGGGAGGGCCTCAAACAATTGGTGCAACAACCCAATTGGGCTATCCTGGATCTAGTACTGACCAACAGGGAAGGGATCACAGATCTCCAGGTAGATGGTCACCTGGGGGCCAATGACCATCACATGGTATGGTTCAATTTGGCCACTAGAGCTAAATTATCCCATTCCAAGGCAAAAATATGGGACTTCCAAGGAGCTGACTTTGATAAGATGGCCAACAGAGTTAAGCTAGCCCTGGCAAGACGAAATACAGGTGAGGGATTATAGGCAAAGTGGGCAGGCATTAAGGATGCAATACTTGAAGCAATATCCCATTGTGTTAGGAAGAAAAGCAAGAGCAAAAGAACGAGGAAACCACTTTGGTTCTCAAAAACAGTAGCAGAAAAGATCAGAACCAAAAGGTTGGCCTTTAGGAAATATAAGGGAATGCAACAGGATGAAGATAGGGAGGCATACCAAACTTCCCTAAGGGAAGCAGAGAAGGCAGTAAGGCAGGCAATTGCCCAAATCAAGGAAACACTAGCATGAACAGTAAAAGAAGGTGACAAGACTTTCTATAGATACATTAGTGAAAGGAGAAAATCCAGAGGGGGTATTGCTAAGATAAGGGGGAGAGTGTGGAATGTGTGGAGTAGGACCAAGGAAAAGCATCTATCCTAAATAGATACTTCTGCTTAGTAATTACTGAGGAGAAGGTAGGGCAGGGCCCACAGCTCAGTACCATGGACATGGGGAGGGAGGTGTGCATAAGTCCTTTCACAAAAGAAAGGGTTCTACAAGAGTTTGCTGAACTCAGGGTGGACAAGGCAATGGGACCTGACGGCATACATCCCAGGGTACTACGGAGCAAAGGGTGGAACTAGCAGAGCCATTATCAGAACTGTTTAGTGAGTATCTGAGCACAGAAAAGGTCCCAGAAGACTGGAGAAGGGCTCATGTGATCCCGTTCCACAAGAGTAGCAGCAGGGAGGAGGCAGGGAGTTACAGACCAGTCAGTCTTACCTCAGTAGTGGGCAAGATTGTGGAGGCACTCCTTAAGGAAAGGATAGTGCAACACCTGAAATCCATAGGAGCACAGGATCCAATACAGCATGGGTTTACAACAGGAAGGTTCTGTCAAGACTACTCTCATAGGTTTCTTTGACTGGGTAACCAGAGTGGTGGACCAAGGGGGCGTAGTTGATGTTACCTACCTTGAGTTCAGCAAAACTTTTGTTACTGTTCCACATAGAAAATTGATTAATAAGCTGGGTAGGCACGGGGTGGGTAAGAGGTTGGTCAACTGGGTGGCAAACTGGTTGGTGGGCAGAAAACAGACTGGTGGTAAATGGTATGTAGTCAGAAGAGATGCAAGTCACAAGTGGGGTACCTCAGGGATCAGTCCTGGGGCCAGTCCTCTTCAATATCTTCATCAGTGACATTGCAAATGGACTGGAGGGTAAGGTGTGCCAGTTTGCAGATGACACCAAGATCTGCAACAGAGTAGATGATCCAGATGGGGTGGACAAAATGAGAAGAGATCTGGAAAAACTGGTAAAACTGTGGGAAGAGTGGCAATTGGAAGGCTCCGCCTATGGTTCGATGGACAAGCAGCCAGCCACTCCCACTTCCTGAGCTATATAAGCAGTTCCCCTCAGTCTCCTTCTGAAGCACTCTTTCTTTGTCAGCTGGAGGCTCTGTCTATTTGTCCTCTGCAGCTGGCTGGGGCCTGCCGCCCCCCCCCCAGCCTTGCTGCTTCTTTCTGTTGGACTTCTGTGTTTTGTTCTTCTGCTTCTAATTTGTATCTTCCTCTGGCTGTGTGCTTCCTTTTGTCCCTTCCCTATTTTTTCTGTGTTTGTGTGTCTTAGTTTTGTTTTGTTTTGTTTTTGGGGGGACTTGGTTTCTAAGCTCCTACCATTTTGCTCATTTAGAGCTCAAGCTACTTGCTTTCAGTTATTCACATTGCTATTGCAATCAGTATCTGTGTTCTACTCGAACTAAAGCTGCTCCCCATGCTACACGCCTAATTGTTTTCACCTGATTCAGGGTCCCTCTGAACCCTTGCTATACAGCTCAGTCATGCTTTCTCAGATGAATCTACCTCCCACATGGTCATAGCTGCTTTCAGAGCATGGTGCTTCTCTCCATTCCATGCTTACAGAATACTACCACTCATAGCTGATGCTATTCCCTGTTTGTACACTGCTGTTATACTCATGAGGTCAGCTAAGCTACTGTTGATGCTGTAAACTAGCTTTAATATTTGCATGTGGTTCTCGACCCCTTCCATCACTTTCTTGTTTTTCCTACTGTGGGGACTTGGAAGTGTTTGGGGAGTCGTGGCCCCATGTGGCTAATTACTGATGTTCTAAATCCTCCCTCCGCTGCTGAAAATCCTCAGAGTATTTGTCACTTTCATTGGCTTTTTTTGAATGCCTGGCTGGCTTGCCCCACTATTATAGTGCTGCCTCTCCCACTTATGTTCATGTCCCACCATTGCTATTATGTTTTGCAGACTCTACGTGCAGGTCTGACTATTCCAACTGCTTACTGACCTACATGCAGGTCCGACTATTGTTACCCTGCCCTATTGAACTGCCCTGCCTTACTGAACTATGTCCAGATCCACTCCTGCTCACACAATCATTGCTCAATGCTCCCTGCCATTTTCCCTCTGCAAGGTCACAGCACTCAACACTCACTCAGCTCCTCATCAGTCCCTGGGGCATGCCAGCCATACCATTCTGATACAGGGTTCCTCTGCAGCCGACGGTCTCGCTCTGCACCTAGAGTCTGCAGCTTGACCATGTGAAGCTTGGGGCAGGGTCCTTCTCACTTGGCCCATAGCTGGGAATGTCCTTGCTCCGGGTGGACCTTCAGTCATCAACTGTACCGATGGCACCTCAAGTTATAGAATTTATGACTAAACCATGAAGGGAGGATACAGCGATTTCCTTTAGCTCTAGTGGTTTCCACTATCACGGTTATCCATTGGCTTTAATGGTTCCTTAGCAAGGCACGTTCACCGCATTTTCCCTACGACCACCTCTGGTTCACCTAGTTTTTTTTTTTAGATCGGTAGGCTGGGTGAGTGCCTCTGTGGTCATTTCTCTCCTCCTCTCACCTTGCAGCGGTGGTTGCAGATCTACTGTCTCGCAACCCTCCACGGTGTTCCTGTTAGAAGGATAGAGTGAGAGTTTCCTTCCAAATTGAAATATTTTCCACCTCCCTTTAATTTGGTTTCCAAATCGCAGCAGCAGAGCCATCACTAAATAAAATATCCCAAGCCTGGAGGGAAGGCGACCTAGGCCTTGGATCCCCAGAGATTTCCTCCTCAAAGGGTTTTTTTTCTCTCCTCCGTGTCTCAAGTCATAACTGTTAGTTAGCACAGTGTTCCCTAGTTCCACAGGCAGGATCCGCTGTTGGATGGAGGGAGATGGTGTCCCTATTGCCATTCCCTTTCTCCTTAGGAGGTTCCCTTATTCTCTTTTGCAATCCATCAAACCCATGCCATTGCTAACCTGCGCATCCCATTATGTTATCAAGCTGCCTGATGCTGTATCTAGTACTATGTCTCCCAACTACTGATTGCTTATTTGCTTCATACTACTACTTTCTTTTTGGGGATCCTTCTTAAGGTACCTTTAGCCAAGGGACTCATCCCACGGCACCTCTAGGGTTGGAACCATCAAGAGGGTTCCTTGCCTTTGGTACCCCTACAGGGTGGTAATTCCTCTGTAATAGCGAGTGCAAATGGCTGAAACCTAAGTAACACAGTTGCACAAGCATAACACTGTACTGGCTGCATAGGCCATTGAACTGGGGTTTAATGCAAAAAAGTACAAGATCATGCACATAGGGAAGAGAAACCCTGAAGCTACCTATAGGTTGGGAAGGGAGTTGCTGGCAAACACAAGAGAAGAAAGGGACTTGGGCAACATCATCACAGATGACCTGAAATCATCCAAGCAGACCACTAAAGCAGTAGGTAAGGCTAGAGCAAAGGTCTGCAACGTGAGGCTTGGGAGCCACATGCGGCTCTTTGCCTGTGTTCATGCGGCTCTGCAGCTCCTTAATTGTCAAAAGTCCAATTTTATGCTTTTCAGTATCTCTACTACTTTGCTCCACAATAACATATTTTGGAATTGTCTGTGGAGGTCACTTCACTGAATACACAATATAGCATACACACTGATATCCTTGATAGAAACATAGAAATGTATCGGCAGAAAAGGACCACCAGGCCCACCCAGTCTGCCTAACAAGCTGCTGGAACTTTGCAATTTCCTACCATTCCCCCCCAGATCCAAGAGACCCTTGTGTCTCTCCCAGGCTCCCTTGAATTCCCCCACAGTCCCTGCTCTCACCACCTCCTCTAGGAGTTTGTTTCAGTTATCCACCACCCTCTCCGTGAAGTATAATTTTCTTGATGCTGGGACAATACGAGGAAGTTAAGCATAATTATTTATGAGAGGCTATCGGCACTGCAGTGTCCACCATATTATAGGCCAGTATCAATACTACCATTTGCATTACTGACACCAGCCAGTGGGATGTGAGGGGGAAAACTTGCAAAGGTTCATGGCAGGGCTGCTTGATGACATTATTGTTAGCGTTACTGCTTACCAAGATTCTGAACAAGGTTGGTGCCAAAGTCCAGAGTGCTGCACATCAAGTGGCAAACCCAGTGACAATCAGCTCTGGATGCCTCATGACTGCACAAATGCTCTCTGGTAACCAAAAGGGAGGCATCATGTTGGCAGAGATTTGCAGTTCAGGAGATGTTGCCAGATATTAACAGGGCTTGCAGTACTTGACACTGAATGCAGAGGCAGCAGACATGCCATGTGTTTTTACGTAAAGCAGGCTGGGCCTGGTAGATGTCCATGCCCAGCCACCCGTGCCTGACTAAGACATCAGTGCCCCAAGTGGCAGGGACAGATGGACTCCTATCCTCAGATACATAGGATGGTCCAGCCAGTTATTTTGTCATCCTTCTCCATCTCTTAACAGGTGCTGAGCACTTTATTGTGATAGTCTCACATCAGTTGGGATCTAGATGGGGTGAGAGGTACAACCACAGTTACATCAGGATGCTATGTGGCATTCAGATCATAAGAAAGGCAATTGTTCCTCAGGAAGGATGGAAGGCTGTGGGGATGGAAGGAGGACTGAGTCAAGGCATGCAAGGTAATACAACTGCAAGAAATATTAAAGGGACATTGTCAACCTTTTTTGTGTTGTATTATTTTAGGTAAAAATCCACATTTTATTATTGCTTACTTTCTCTAAAATTCATTTATGTTGCTGGTTATTTTATCTACCTCATTGCTTGTTAGAAATGAAATGCATGGTCATTTCTAACAAGCAATGAGGTAGATAAAACAACCAGCAACATAAACTGAATTTTAGAGAAAGTAAGCAATAATAAATTGTGGATTTTTACCTAAAATGCTACAAGTCTCGATGGCTGAGAGGGACCTGGGGGTGGTGGTGGATGTCAAAGTGAACAACTTGGAGACTTGTAGGAGGGCAGCAGCCAAGGCCAACAGGATGCTGGGATGCATCACTAGGGGGATCACCTCCAGAAGGAGGGAAGTGATACTCCCTCTGTATAACTGCTTGGTGAGGCCGCACTCTGAGTAATACTGTGTGCTTGAGGCCACTCTTAAAGAGGGACATTAAACTCCTGGAGAGGGTCCAGAGGAGGGCAACCAAAATGATTTGGGGCTTGGAGGACAGGACTTATGAGGAGAGGCTTGAAGAGCTACTTATGTACACATTGGAAGACAGAAGGGACCGAGGGGACATGATGGAGGTCTTCAGGTACATGAAGGGGGTAAATAGGGGAGGAGCAGTCAGGGTACTTTGAAGGAAGAAGGAGGGAGCCACTAGAGTGTATGGGTGGAAGCTGGAGGAGGGAAATTCAGGGGAGAAAGGAGGAGGTGCTACTTCACTGAGATGGTGGTGGAGCCATGGAATGCACTGCCTAGGGGGCTGGTGAAGGCAGAGACGGTGGAGGGGTTCAAGAGGGGGTGCGACAGATACAGGGGAAGGGTTCTGGAAGCAAAATCCAATGCAGCGAGAATATCCGGAACTGGGAAGGGAGAAGCCAGAGAAGGCGAGGGGGGCAGCAAGGTCAGCTCTCAGGGTGGGGGCTGACCAAACGAGCAAACGCGAAAGACCATTAGGCCTATTCTGCTGCCATTTTAGTATGTTAGTATGTACAGCTATGCCTAGCTCTGCTTTGCTTCAAATCGTTGAACTACTCTCAGTACACATTTCCTGAACATAAGACACACCATCAAGTAGTGCAGCCACTCATGATACAACAGTCTCCTCTACTCCCACTGCATAATGAGTGGCTAGCTTGTGTTGGGGGTGTTTCCGAGTCCAGGAAAGATGCAGTGTGATGTGGTCAAGAAATGTAAACAAACATGTTTGGTGTGGTAACAGCAGTATGGTGGCAGTTAGTTAGTTTTTTTCATTTTTTAAAAGAAAAAAGGGAAATTAATTAAACTACCAGCTGCATAAACAGTCTCTGTATAATGTGAACAATCATAAAATGTGCATTTTAAACTAGGGACACTTTGAGGCTTAAGGAAGTTGACAGTGTTCCTTTAAACGTATTAAACAGAGCCTTTGCCAGTGTTAAGGTGGCACTGATGCTGTGAATCAGCCATACATTTTATGATAAACTGGCACACTCAAAAAAGAAAACAATCATAGATGAGAACATAACAGACTGGAGTGTTTTTGGTTTTATCAGTGGGGGTGGATGAATGTTTCAAAGTGATTTGTAGTGAAAGTTTCCAAAAAATACTACTAATTCCAGGGTATGTCCTAACCAAACATTCTACATATGCCAATGATTTGGTTGGTAGGGGTGGCTAGGCTCACCCCTACCTATGCTGAGACACAGGAAGGTTGTACCAGAGAACAGAGGCCAATAGAGCTGGACTCTTTCAGTGGCTCCAAGAGATTTACCTGAAGCATGCATTAGGAATTCATTTTGAGTTACTAACCATTTGCTTTTTCAGCTACAAATTCATGGCTAAAACTCCTCTGATTCTCTTAGGGAGTATCTGGAGAGGAAGCTATCCAGTGTGGCTTCTTTGTGCAGCGTTCCAACTGATTAACATATGCTTTATTCAAATAGCATTGTGGGATAAATTTAAGCTAAATTATGCACTACAAAGGACCTCGGCTATGCATACGCTCATATGGCTCTCTGGTGATCAGACTGGTCATGCCAGGAGGACATGTGGCTCCCAATCCTGAAAAGGTTGCAGACCCCTGGGCTAGAGGGATGTTGGGGTGTATTAGTAAGGGTATCACAAGTCGTAAGAGGGAGGTAATAATCTCTCTTTACAAGACACTGGTTAGGCTCCATCTGGAGTAGTGTGTGCAGTATTGGACGCTGCACCTGCACAAGGACATTAGCAAAATGGAGGCAGTCCAGAGAAGGGCAACCAAAATCGTACAGGGACTGCATCAGAAAACATATGAGGACAGATTAATGGAGCTCAATATGTATATCCTAGAACAAAGGAGGGAGAGAGGGGATATGATCAAAATATTCAAACATCTTAAGGGCATTAACGAGGTGAAACAGTCTAACATGTTTCAATATAAGAAAAATAGCAGAAGAGGACACAGCATGAGATTAGAGGGAGACCGATTAAGGGGCAATGTGAGGAAGTTCTTTTTCACAGAAAGGGTGGTGAATGCATGGAACAGCCTACCTCAGGAAGTGGTGGATATGAATACAATGCAGGGCTTCAAACAGGCATGGGATAAGCACAAGAAAGCAATACAGATGAGTATGAATAGATAGGCCATTGACAGAGTACAGGCCTGTGGCACATTCATAAGGTAGAAAAGATGGGCAGACTGGATGGGCAGTCCTTATCTGCCGTCAGCTTCTATGTTTCTATGTTAAGTATCACACACATGTGCACACACTCACACAGATCTCCAGAAGAACAACAAATAAACTGTACTTGTCCTATGGTACATGCAAGGCTGGACCTTTCAAACTCTCAAAATCCGACACAAAAAGAAACTAAAAAACTTCTGTCCCATGCTTTTTTGGAAGATGTAGAGTTTTTAAGTACTGTAAGGTGACTTCTTGATGGCAAAAGGTCTTTTACTCCTATTGCCCCAACTATGATAGGAAGTTTCAAAGTCATTCCAGGAGCCATTTGTCCGGAGTTTCCATAAATTACCTTAAACTAGTGAACTGTTGCGAATAAAGTGATGGTTGTTCTAAAAATCAGTGCCATGTCACAGTATAGCCACTGGTTAGCAGCCCAGAACTGTGAACTTTTTTTCTGTTATTCTGAAATTTGTTGATGGGAAGGGGCACAGTGAGTCAAAGCTTATTTCCAGGTGCAGCCTTGGAGGTGAGATATAGACTGGCAGAATACAGTACTACAAGAGTGATCTGATATAAGTAATGCAGAATAATAAAATAAGGAAAAGAATGGAGTACAAGTTTACATAGGAGCGATACAGGTAGGGGAGCCACTAAGGAACAGCAACCATAAATCTTTCTGGTATGAGCTGGCCCTGGGGACCGATAAACCCCAATCAAAAGCTGAAGCCATCGATATGAGAAGGGTGGACTTCGACAGAATGAAGGAGTTGATCCCAGACCAGTTAGACGGGGTAGACAGCATAGGAGGGATGGAGGAGAGATGGAGGAAAATAAAGGGGACCATTCCCAAAGCATCAAAGATATGCCTGAGGACAGTAACGGAGAGTAATAGGTACAAGCAACCAATGTGGTTCTCAGAAAGGGTCAAGGAGCACTCAGGGCCATAAATAGGCCTTCATCTGGTACAAAGAAAAGCAGGGTAGGGAGGAAGAATGGAGAGAATACCAACTGAGAACTTGGGAAGTAAGAAGGGCTATTAATGAGGCTAAAGTGGACACTGAGCTGCATATTGCTGAGGGAATCAAGAGTGGAGAAAAGCTGTTCTTCAGGTAAATTGGGGGTAAAGGAGGAAGGGGAGGAATTGATTGACTGTCTGAGGGAAGAAGGTTAATAGAGAAGGACAGAAAAAAGGTAGCCATCCTTAATGACTTGTTTTGCTCTGTCTTCAGCAGGGAAGACAGTGGGCCCCTTCCAGACAGTGGCATCAAGGTGGCTACTAAGGGGGTCCTGGAGATGAATGAACCAGTATTTACTTTTAAAATGGTCCAAAACTGCTTAGCAACCCTTAAAATGCATAAGGCCCCAGGACTGGATGGGATGCACCAGATGGTGATCAGGAAGCTGGCAGCTGAATTAGCTGAACTCCTGGTAGGGCTATTCAATAGCTTGTTACAGAGAGGGTAGTTCCAAAGGATTAGAGGGTGGCAGAAGTGTTTCTGCTACATAGAACAGGGGAGGGGGACAAGAAGCAAGTGACAAACTATAGACCTGTCAGTCTTACCTCAGTTTTAGGGAAGCTGATGGAGTTACTAGTCAAGGAGCATCTAGTTGACTACCTGGAAAGCAGTGGCCTCCAGGATAGCAAACAGCATGGGTTCGTAGCAGAGACAACTTGTCAGGCTATAGATCTTCATCAAGGATCTCTCCTCCATTAGGCATCACCTTTGGAACTATGAGCTGTCAGCATCAGGACCACTCAGAAACTTTTTTCTAGCCGGGGGCCATCTACAATGATGTACAACTTCTACATGTATATAATGTGGGTGCCCCATCACTCCTCTGTTCTTTCTCACACTGTTAATCATCCTCATCGCACCTGCTGAAGGAAATGTCGACATACCCATTGCCGTTTGTTATTTTGCTTTTATTAGTGTTTTGCCATCATCTCTGTATGCCATCAAAGTCGACAGAGCCTTGGTTTCAGGAACACACAGTCTGTGTAAGTTACTTGGGCCTGTTTCACAACATGAATACTTGTGAGATTTGCCAGAGCTGCAGCCAGACTTTGAGGTGACACCGTAAGAAGGCTCTAAAAAAATTGCTTGCGTTAAAGGAATTGACAGCCACTGAGAAGGAAAAGGGCTCAAAATCTGTTTCTGCTTCACTGTTGACCAAGAAGCAGTCATCAAAATCTAAGGATAAGACCAATGAATGGTCATCATTTCAGACCTCCACCTCGTCTTGCCATGATGGAGAACTGCCATGTTTCTAGTTGCTCACTACATGACCTGGAGTTTTTTGGCAAGATGCATTTTCCTTCTCTTTGAAAGGAAAATTCTTATATAAATCCCCCCATTCCTCTAACATAGAGGATTCTGCTCAGCTGTGGGTGGAGAGTGCCATTCTCATCCTCATTGCTCCATTATGGCCTCACCAGATATAGTTTCCACTCCTTCAACATCTGGCAGTGGAGTCTGCTGTCCCCTTACCTCTATGCTGAGGTCTGTTGTCATAGGTCAAGGGATCCTTGGTCCACCGAGACCTGAAATTCCTACACCTGCAAGCAGTGCTCCTGAATACATAGCCATTGCACATTTTTGGGAATCCCCTAAGGTTGCTGATGTCTTGCTTGTGGCCAGGAAGCCTTCTAGCAGACATACTTATTGCCTGATATGGAAGCGATTCACTCTGTGGGTTGCTTCCTAGAATATGGACCCTTTTACATGCCCTGTGAATGCTGTGTTGGAATACGTTTTTCCTGTCTGACTCCAGCTTGCAGTATTCCTCTTATGGTGCATTTTTATGCTGTATCAGCTTTCCATGCCCCTATTGATGGTCATATGGTTGCCAAATTAGAAGTGGCCCATACGTTTCTGAGAGGTATTCTTCATAGGAAACATCCTATCCATAATCCAGTCCCGCCATGGGACGTGAATTTTGTTCTTGAGAAATTTATGTTGACTCCTTTTGATCCTGTGTGATCTGTGGCTTATGTTTCCTGTCATGGAAAACATTGTTTTTGGTTGCGATCACCTCTGCTTGGAGGATTTCTGAGCTTGAGGCTTCAATGTGCTAGCCTCCTTATTTGCTTTTTCACAAAGACAGAGCATCTTTGTATATGACTCCTACATTTCTACAGAAAATGGCATCTGAACTTACCCTGAATCAAATTATACACCTTCCTGTATATTATCTGAAGCATGCCAAGCAGGGTGAGGCACTGCTTCATACTTTGGTTGTACATAGACTACTAAGATATGATGTTGTTCACACAAAGGACTGAAGAAAGTCCTCTCAGCTTTTTATTTCATTCATCTCTGGGAAAGAGGGCACTCCTGTGTCTATATGCTTGTCCAAATGACTGGCACCTTGTATTACATTTTGTTATAGGAACTATGGTAAGGAACTTCTTGGTGTTGTTCATGATCACTCCACAAGGGGTATGGCCACTTCGGTCACTTATTTCAAAAATGTCCTTGCTGCTGACATATGTGCTGCAGCTACATGGAGCACTGTCCACACTTTCACTAAACATTACAATCTGGACATTGCCTCTCATAGACATGCTGGTTTTGGTCTTGCTGTACAACAAGACCTTCTGTCCTGATTACATATCAGACTATGCCATTGTCCCTGCTGCTTTGTACTTCTTGGGAATCATTCCAAAGGTGTGGACAAATGGAGGAGATATTCTCGATGAAGATAGAACAGTAATATAAGAACTTATTGTAAAAGTATATCTTTGAGAGAATCTCCTCCATTAGGCTGTGATGTACCTGGTGTACCGACATGAGGTCTAATCCACCACCGTGACATCCAGCACAGTGACAGAAATCACCTGGATGCAGTGAGTCGCTGTGCAAGACATAACAGAAACCGGCGGTGCGACTCCCGGTGTTGCACCCCCTCAGTCAACTCCGACTTGGAGTTAGATATCTAGAATTTGGGGGTGCGGGTGTTCAGAGGCACAGCCCCGTCCATGAATCACACTGACATCCCCGACAGTACAATGACGACACTCGGCATTGTGTCTGTCACTGTCAGGGATGTCGGCGTGAGCACTGTCACAGTGCAATAGTAAAACTGATATACCATCCCTCCATCCCCCTTTCGTTTTCAGTGAGTTTCATATCAGGTGCTGTGCTTGAAGCCTTACCCCATGCATCCTGTCTCCAGACCCATGCCTCTCCTTGTATACTTGGTGCTGGATTCATCTCCTAGTTCCTCGTGGCTGGAGGTTCTCTGAGGCTAATCTCTGGTGGAGAACTGCATTGTGATGAGGCTGCCCATGTTATATATGCATAGACACAGCACATCATTGTGGGAAGCCCCCAGCTAGCAAAACATTTCTGAGTGGTCCTGACACCATCAGCTTATAGTTCCAAATGTGTGACCTAATGTAGGAGATACTTTTGAAGATCTACTATTACAGTACAATCATCCAAGAATCAATCTTCACCATTCACCAATGGTGGGTCTTAGACCAGAGACACTAGGACCCCCGGGAGCATATACCTTTCAGAGTTTTGGAGGAGGGGAGCCAACATCAGAGATGGCACTACCCATGAGGCAGACAATGATGAGGCTGTCTTGGATTGGCCAATAACCAACGCAGCTCCCCCCACTCCGCAATTGTTTTCTTCACACTGTCGAAGAAGGTACTCCATGGCAGCGTTCCACCATTTTCCACTGTGTCACAGCTCTGTTCATTCACGAAAACTCAATGGCATACAGTTTATTCGATGCCCCATCACTGTATCTTCTTTCTCTTTCTATGTAGTATGGCACCGAGTTCTATTTTTGCTTTGTTTTCTTTATTTTCCATGAAGTTCAATTATGTACAGTTCACAGGAGCCTAAGAAGCAGAAGAAGACCAAAAAGAAAATGGATTCTCCCCCCATGCATCGGTGCCTCTGTGGAAGAAATATGTCCATTTGGGACCATTATGATCGTGTTGGATCTGCCTCAGACTGGACCACAACATGGATTATTGTGATGCCTGATTTTTGATGAACTGCTGCACTCTCAAAATCCATTCGATGAGGTTGGGATGGGGCCTTCCCACCTTTGGAGGCTGGCATTGCACACAGCATTCAAAGGTAGGGTCCCTGGTCTCTTCCCCTGAGCCCCTCCCGGTACTATACGTACCAAGAGAGACCAAGCCTCCACTAGACCTTATCTTGCCAAGATGGTAGGCCTGGGGGAGGGGTCTGTGGGGCAGCCAGTGCACCCCTCCCAGTCCAGTACCCCATTGAGGGTTCGGATGCCCCCCGGTGGTGGTGGCGCAGCTATGCACTGGGCCTGTGCTGGTGGGTTCCTTGGGGCTGTAGCCTGGTGCAACTTCAGCTCCTGGCACTAAGACCAGTGCCAGAGAGCAGGGTGGTGCCACCCACATGACCAGGTCCACTCCTACTGCCATTCATGGCACAGGGAGAGGAAAGGTCTCTGGAGCCAGCCTGCAGTTGGAGATCTTCTGGATCTCATCTTCTGACCAGTCAGATGGCCTGGAGGGTGAGGACCAGGATGATCCTTTCTGACTTCCTGGTTCAGGTGAGGATAGGGATCTTTCTGGGCCTAGCCCTAGGCCTTCAGCATCCACATCATCGTCTGGGGGGTGCTTGCCCTAGTGCCAGCCACAGCACTATCTCCTCTTTCTCCCATGATGCTGATTGTGTACCAGTGATGCCTCTGGTGATGATCCCAGCAGTGGAGGATATTGTGGCACTGGGTGTGTGGCACTGGGTTGGATCCTGGTGCAACTTCTGGTGCTGGGTCAGGTTTTGGCACTGTCCACAGTGCTGAATCCGATTCCAGTGCCGTTTGTGGTGCTGAGGGGGAATTTTGTGCTGCTTGTGCTGCTGGATCTCCTTTACTCCTGGTTTTTGCTGCTACTGATGCTTTTGGGCCTAATCTAAGGGGCAGAGCCCTCTCTGGTTAGATGGGGTTGAGAGGTCCCAGTTGGCACCACTCTTTATGATGAGAGTGGCTGGGGGCTCTAGCCAGAGTCGTAGGTGCTGGCTCAGACCTTTTGACCCCTCTGGAACCATCTGGGTCTGCTGTAAGTAGGGATAGGGGCCACTCTGTGGGACCTCTATAGCTCTGACCTCCCCACCTGGGGGTTCCCTCAAATGTCACCACCCAGGTTGCCAGTCTATGGTTGGGCATATCTGGGTGGGTGAGATGCACAGCCGTCCCCTCAGGGTAGATTGCCTGTTTGGTCTTGTAGCCTTGGCAGAGGACCTGGCCTAGTCCTTCACTACCCTCCTCCTCCTCCACCTCTGCTTGTCAGTCCTCCTCTCCTGGGCATTTCTGGTCCTATGGGACCCCTGACCAGGGAGCAGTTCTGGGCATTAGTGAGTGTCTTCCCTACCTATCTGAGGGCAATGTACAAGGCCATCTTTCAGCCTGAAACCCTGGATCTGCCACCCCCTGAATCCAGTTCCTCTTCTTCTCTGTCTTCCTCCTCTGAGAAAGAGGATACCTCGGTCCACCTCTCCTCCAATGCTGACTACACATGTTTTCCACTGTTCTTGTCAGAGATGATGAGGGAGCTGTAACTGTACCACTTTTAGGCCACAGTCCTGCATGTCTGATGCTGTCCTTCCTCTGGGAGTACAGTCATGGCTCCACGGTCATACCTCCATGGCCTCAGCCATTTGTGGAGGCATCACAAGATACTGTATCTGGCTTCAGCCCTCTTCCCCCTCTCCAGCCCCAAGGAACTACCAATGCAGATATTGCACAGTCCTGTGATCTCCAGAAACCATGCCTCACCCCACATCTGGGTTCCAGCTGTGGGACACTCCCTCTGGGTATTTGGCACCCATTGCATGATCATCCTCCACAGTCAGACTCAGCTGAGTTTGACTTTTGTGGTTGTTGGGTTTTCTCGGTCATGTGCACAACGTTGTGCATTTTTGCACATCAGGCACACCAGGTGTCCTATAGCAGGTACTTATGGTTGATGATGGGTCAGCTCATAGCATCCTTGCCAGATTGTGAGGCAACCAGACAGGCCATATGCCTCTCTGCTCAAGGTTTGGCGCTGGCAAGACCGAAAGCGAGGGTGTCCTACGACACCAATGAGGTAGCCACCAGAGTTGTGGAAACTTCAGTCTGCATTAAGTGGATGGTATGAATTCATCTTTCATGGCTATCACCCTTGGCTTGGTGTAGGATAGTTGCCTCATGGTACCAGAGGGCCTACTTCTTCTCCTTTAGGGCCAGGCAGTAGTTGCGGGGTGCATTCCTGCTCCCATGCCATTGGAGCCTCTGCCTGACCCTGATCTGTCTTGGGCCTCATCAGGCCTGTGAGGGGCCCCCACCCCTCTCTGTTTCCCCCACAAGAGCCTGATGGAACAACCATTTCCCTCAGGGTTTGCCAACACCACCATTTGATGGTGGTTTGATACTCAAACCCACCAGTGATGAATGGTGAAGTTTGATTCTTGGAAGATATGAAAATTACGTACTCACCATAATTCTTGATCTTCCAGAATATCTTCACCATTCATCACTTGCAACTCATCCACCTTTCCCCACAATGGCCAGGCTTCTGAGCAGCCTAGCCTCCCTTTACTTCAGCCTTACCCCCTTTTTCTGTTAAAAAAAGAGGGGCATCAGGAGGCAGACTCCTTCAGGGACTTCTTCCCTCTGTGGCCCCTCAAAAAAAAACAACTTCGGGGGAAGGCAATTTCTGTCTTTAGGTCGAGTTTGCTCCTTTCCTTCTTAGCATCCTTTGTGCTAAAAAACAAGCAAAAACAAAAAAACAACAAAATACAACGTAAAAAAAAAATGTTGTTACACGGACCCTGTGCAGTTCTGGAGACCACATCTCCGCAAGGACATAGACAGGATGGAGGCAGTCCAGAGGAGTGCAACTAAATGGTGCAGGGGCTGCAACAGAAGCCATATGAAGAGAGCCAAAAGGAGCTTAATATGTATACCCTTGAGAAAAGAAGGGAGAGGGGGGACATGCTAGAAACTTTCAAGTACCTCAAGGGAATCAACAAAGTCCAAGAGGGTAGCATCTTTCCAAAAGAGAGATGTGCAAGAACAAGGGGTTCACAATTTGAAGATAGAGGGGGGATGGCTCGGGGCAATGTAAGGAAGTATTTTTTCATGGAGAGGGTACTGGATGCATGGAACAGCCTTTCTAAGAAGGCTGTGGGGTCAAAAACAGTGGGGGAATTCAAGAATGCATGTGACAGACATAAGGCAGTTATAGTGGGGGGTAGGAGGAAGTAGGCTGTTGGTTAACTAGGATCTGCAGTTTATCCAATAGGTAGGGAAATGGGCAGACTGGGTGGGCCAAGCGGTCCTTATCTGCATCAAAGTCTATGTTTCTATGTTTCTGGTCATCCTTAGCCACTTTGAAATACCTTACACACTGAATTTTTCTTCTTCTCTTCTCTGGTCGGTTTTTATTCATTTGTTCATTTTAAATCCTATATCCTTTTCCCTTTCCCTTGGGCTCCCTTGCCCCAACCTTTCTATCTTCTTACCCTTTCTTCCTCTCCTAGGTGAACAGAACTGAGGGGGAGGCAAGCATCAGTTAGTAGCCAGTCCACGAGTGCTGCATCATACATCTGCCTCGTGGGTGTCAGTGTCAGTGGCTCAATAGGTAGCACACTCGCCTCTGAGGCCGGGAGGTCAGAGGGCTGTGGGTTTAGTTCCCACATCTGGCACTTGGGTTAATATCCCAATACTGACACTGTAATGTAGCATGAGGGGGGTGCTGCACTTCTGAGGTGCCGTCTTTCGGATGAGATGTTAAACTGAGGTCCCATCTGCCTGGATTGATGATAGTTCAGGTGGATGTTAAAGATCCCATGGCACTTATCGAAAAGAGTAGGGGGAATTTTTATTGAAATCATAACAAAATCATAACAAATTATTTACACATCAGTGTTACATCATACCAAACCATAAAAGGAAAAACATCAAAAACATAAATAAATAACAATTCATACAGTACCATAACCCTAAACAAATCAAACATTATAACCAGCCCCCTTCCTCTCAAAATTAGAATATAACACTGTGTTAATGCACACATAACGATATCTAAGAAAAATAAAAAACATTATACTCATATTTAATAACCCAACACTAAATCATAAAATAAAAAAAAACTAAAAGAAAAAAGAAACTAGAAAAAAAGGAAAAAAAACTAAAAAGGTATTTCCACAAAGAAAAAAATAAACTTATCCACACATAAGCATACTCCCCACCTCCAAGAAGAAAAAAAAAAACAGGGCATTAATTCTCCTGTCCATCAAATATATAAGACACCAACATCTTCACTCCATGCCTTAAACATATCCTAATCCCCCTCTTTTTTTTTTTAAACTTACAGGTGTAATTCACCAAACTCACATATTAACCCTATTGATCTCCTAAAGAACCAACATTTTTAAATGTATTCTAAATATGATCAAAATCATTCCAAAAGTGAGCCCAAACATCTGAACTATAAATTCATCATTCAGACTGTTTCCAGCTATGTAAAGATGAACATATCATATGAAAAAGTTCTATAGCTGGAATCAACTGCTGTTGTAATACCAGTCTACAGCGTCCTATCCATACCCAATAAAGAAAATGAATATAGAGTATACGAAGAGTTCCAGGATGTAATTTAAAATAAGATTCTCGAATCAACCCATAAAACAGTAAATTAGAATCTGGTGGAATAGGACCCACCCATTTCCATCTATTTTTTACTATGTTCCACAATTGTATTGCATATGGACAAGCAAAATACAAATGATCCATCGTTTCAATCTTCAAAATACAATGCTCTCTTGGACAATAACGTTCTGGTAAAGATTTATGTTTCTGATTACCCTTCACATTAATTCAGCGATGAATCCCCAACCAAACAGTATCTCACATTTGCACAGGAATTCGATCATTAGTCACATAGTCAGATATTTGTTCCTGTTCTATTTGTACAAATCCTGTAAAGACATTCTCATCAAAACACCTTAAAATGATATCCACATAAAGAGCCTTCCTAGAGAGACTAAGAACATCTTCTACTGTTATTCTCCATTTTTTCAAAACATCAAATACACCTTCCCATCTCTTCACCTGACAGGGACTACGTTTATTTTTATGCAAAAAATGGCCAGACTTCCATTCCCCCAAGACCCCTGTCAACACATCATATCTCCCAGTACTCCCACAATTTAGCAGTACCCTTTAGTAATGGAAGAAGATTATTCTTCAAGAAAATAGTAAAAAAACACACTAGGATGCAACATATTAAGACCTCCAGCCTTCAATGATTTGTAAAGGATATTGCGTCTCACAGGATTCAGTCTACTGCCCCACACACAAGTCAAAAAACACCCCATCAGTGAAGTTTCTAAATCTAGGGGCAAAGGAAAAATCATACTAATAAAGAGAAATATCGGTACCAAAAACATTTTAATCAAAAATACCCGTCTTTTCTTTGACATTTTCCACCTATTCCATAACTTTACTTTAGCATGTCCCAACAACAAAGCATGGTCCCAATTAAATCTTGCCATGTTCTCCTCCCCAAAAATAAATACCCAGAATCTGACAAGGAATCTCAGAAACCGGAATATCATCTACCAGGATTCCAGGTCATGGGAATCCATTAATATCTAAACATCTAGTCTTAGACATATTAATACTAGCCCCCTTGATTTTACCCACTTCCTGAAGCAATCCGCTGGCCAACTGAATGGATGACTCATCCCTAACTAATAGACAGACGTCATCTGCATAGGTCAATACCTTATAATCCAAATTACTTCCTTTTCTCTACCCATATATATGAGGGAACGCTGAATCAAATGGAGTAAAGGATCTAACATAAACACATACAACAAAGGACTTAAAGGACATCCCTGTCTGACTCCCTTCTGGACCCAAATCTTCCATCCCCTCCCTCCATTTTCATATGGCCTCTCATGTGCCAAAGCATAACATAATTGAATCCACTGGATAAAGATCTCTGGGATTCCATATGCCCCCAAACAATGCCATAAAAATGTATGTGACACTCCATCAAATGCTTTCACTTGGTCTAAACTAACAATATATCCCTTATCTCCAACCCCCCAGATAAACCAGGAACCTCCATTAATTCCCTCAATAATAATAGAGCATCTGCTATTTTCCGACCAGGAACTGAACAAAATTGGGTAGTGATAATTAATCCTTCCATGACAGCTGCTAATCTATTACTCAGTAATTTAACCAATATTTTAAAATATGTGTTTAATAAAGTAATGGGTCTCCAATTTAAAATATTCTCACGATCTCCAGATTTGAATAGAAAAATCACAAGTCCCTCATATAATGAGGTTGGTAAACAATGGTCTTGTAAAAAAAAAATATAAACTGCTAATATTTCTTCAGGAATAATCTGCAAAACACTTGATACATATCCCCATATAGCCCATCAGACCCAGGAGCGACATTCCCTCTTAATCCCTTAAATACTGTATCCAGTTCCTGCTGAGAAAAAGGCAAAACCATAGACTTTTTCAACTCTGGCTGTAATTATGGGAGTGCTGCTGACAATAAAATTTGTGTATCAAAGCCTAAATCTGGTACTGGAGTCCCAAATACCTCCTGTACTTAATTTTCCAAAACCTTCATAATACCAGTATTATTCTCCACCAACACCCCCTGTGAATTCAACAAACCTGACATCAATTTTTTCTCTCTCTCTTCTTTTGTCTATCAAAAAAAGGGTTACCTTGTTCCAACTTCCTCGAGTCCCAAAGAAAAAATTACTCACCTTAGTAATTATGTTTATTCTAATGGAGTCTTGCTGTATTCTGACTATTGCAGTTAGCCCCAGCCTTTAAACTGCCCCAGAGAACAAAGGGTTAACTTTCTATGCAGAGCATAGAATGCTGAGCTCGAGCTCGGCTGATGTCTCTGCCTGGAGCCCTTTGAAATACAACTGTCAGATTCTTACGAGCAAAAACTCACTAACTATCCTATGTGGAAATTGTAAAATTTTTACTAGCCAACTGGCAACAAAAAGTTTTGGATTCCCAAAGGAAGACTCAAGTCAGGAAACCCAAAACCCAAAAACCAATCCAAATAATAATAATAATAAAACAAACACCCAACAAAAAAGAAGAGGGTGTAAAAGGAGCACCAGTGCAACACTACCTACCACCCACTTCCCAAACCGGTTCTGAGAGGGAGGCAGGAGGAGGAGTCAGAATACAGCAAGACTCCATTAGAAGAAACATAATTACTAAGGTGAGTAATTTTTCTTCAAACAACATGAAGTCTTGCTGTATTTTGACTATTACAGACTACCAAGCAGTACCTCCATGGAGGAGGGACAGAACCTACTTTGAGAATAGGCTCTGAAGTACTGCTGTGCCAAACCGAGCATCACTCCTAGCCTGGATATCCAGAGAGTAATGCTTGGTAAAGGTATGGACTGTTTTCCAGGTGGCTGCTTGACAAATTTCTAAGAGAGGGATATCCCTGGCAGCAGACAGGGAAGCAGCTGTACCTCTTGTAGAGTGAGCCCTCAGGCCTGAGGGTGGAATCTTTCCCAGTTTCTCATAGCAGAATTGTATACAAGCCACAATCCACCTGGCAATAGTTCTCTTGGTGGCAGGTTTGCCCTTTCCCACTTCTCCATAAGTGAGGAACATCTGGAGGGAATCAAACCTGTGACCCTTGGCACACTCTATGTAGTAGCCAAGGGCTCTTTTAACATCTAAACTGTGTAGCCTCCTCTCTCCTGAGGAAGAATGATCAGTGAAGAAAACAGGGAGAGACATAGGCTAATTCAAGTGAAGATTTGAAACCACTTTGGGCAAGAACCTTCTATTGGTTCTGAGGACCACTTTATCCCTATGAAGGAAGATAAAATCAGGTTCCACTGGCAGGGCTTGCAATTCACTGATACGTCTGTCAGAGCTAATGGCTACTAAAAACACAGTGTTCCAAGTCAAGTACTTAAGCTCTGCTGAGGACATAGGTTCAAAAGGAGGTTGCATAAGTTTAGCAATGCAAACATTTAAATTCCAGGCAGGGGCAGGGTCTCTAAAGGGAGGATTCGTATGAAGCAATCCTTTAAAAAATTTACAGAACACAGGATGAGATGATAGTGAGGACGACTTCCCCACTGACAGAAAAGCAGAAACAGCTGACTAGTGTACCTTGAGACTAGCTGGTCTGAGGCCTAGGCCATTAAGATGGACCATATAATCCAGAACTGTAGGCAATTCAGCAGTGTCTGGAGAAATATGCTTCTTGGAACACCAAATGCTGAATCTCTTCCATTTGGAGTTATAAGTCTTTCTGGTGGAGGGCTTTTGAGAAGCTTTGAGAATATCCAGAACCCCCTGAGACAGATGCAAATCTGCAAACTCTAACTCTTCAACAGCCATACCTTGAGATTGAGAGACTGACGATTGGGGTACCAAATCCTCCCCTGAGAGGAGGTTAACAGGTTGTAATTCCTGGGAAGAGACAGGGGAAGATGGATTGCTAGGGACAGCAACAGGGGGTACCAAGGCTGTCTGGCCCAGTCTGGAGCAATCAGAATCACTTTACAAGGTTGTGACCTTATCTTGACTAAAACTTTGAACAGAAGAGGGAAGTGAGGGAAGGCATACAGAAATTTTCCTTCCCAGTTCAGAATCAGAGCATCCAGGGGGACTGAGCCCAAGACTGGGGGTCTGCAACAAAAGAGAGGAAGTTGGTGATTGTCTGTGGCTGCAAAGAGATCTATCTCTGGAGTGCCCCACCTTGAAAAAATCACCTTCAGTATCAGAGGGTCCAGGGACCATTCGTGATGGCCCTATGAGATCCTGCTCAGTGCATCTGCTAGCACATTGTCCTTCCCTGGAAGGTGAACTGCTATCAGAGGGGTTTGCAGGGAATAAGCCAGGGACCACAAGTTCATGGCTTCTGTACACAAAGCCATAGACCGAGTGCCTCCCTGCTTGTCGATGTACCACATGGTGGTGGTGTTGTCTGTTCTGACTTGAACAACCTTGTTCTGCACTGACTGAGAGAAAGCTTGCAGGGCCAGAAAAACTGCCCTGAGTTCTAGGAGATTGATATGGAGTAGGGATTCCTGAGGGGACCACAGTCCCTGGGCAGTAAGGGCCCCCAGATGGGCTCCCCAGCCCAGAAGGGAAGCATCCGTGGTAAGGACCACTGAATGAGACTGAGTGGCAAATGGGAGCCCTTGCCTTAAATTGTCCTGATCCTGCCACCATTGAAGGACTTGGATCAGGGTCCGAGTCACTGGAATCAGTTTGGTAAGGGAATCCTTCCTCTGGGACCAAAAAGCCCTCAGATGGAACTGAATGTCCCTCATCTGGAATCTTACCCTTGGACCACTGCTGTAGAAGCTGCCATGTGGCCCAAGAGCTGGAGAGAATGCCTTGCTGGTGGACACACCTGGAGGCTGAAGGAAGAAGCCAGTTCTATAAATTCTTGCCCTTTCCAGGGAAGAAAGGCTCTTCTTTGACAGTATCCAGCTCTGCCCTATAAAAGGTAAGGAGCTGCACTGGCCGAGACTGACTTGGGAAGGTTGAGAAGAAATCCTAGAGAAGTGAGCACTTGCTGGGTCACCTTGCAGGTATGACTTGACTTGGTCTGGAGACTGGCCCACTATTAGCCAATTGTCCAGATATGGAAAAATGGAAATCTCTTGCCTCCTTAGAAAGGCAACTACTACTGACAGGCACTTTGTGAAAACCCTTGGGGCTGATGTTAGACCAAAGGGCATTGCTCAGAACTGATAGTGGCCTGAGGGCAACTCGAACCTGAGGTACTTTCTGTAGGAGCACCTAATGGGAATGTGAAAATAGGCATCTTTGAGGTCCAGGGAGGCTAGCCAGTCCCCTGGCCTTAGAGAGGGAAGAATTATTCCCAGAATTACCATCTTGAACTTTGGTTTTAAAAGATGTTTGTTTAGGTATCTTAGGTCTAGGATGGGTCACAACTCCTCTGTCTTTTTGGGGGTAAGGAAGTACCTGGAGTACAGACCTTTGCCCCAGTGTAGGGTAGGCACCTCTCTCTCTCTCTCTCTCTATGGCTCTTAAAGCCAGAAGAGATGAAACCTCTGCCTCTAGGGCAAGGGATTCTGAGAGACCTGCAGGTGGAAAAGATCTGGCTCTCATCTTCGGAAATTTTTTGAAGCTGAGAACCAGTCCCTGGCTTACTACTTCCAGGACCCTCTTGTCTGAGGTAATAGACATCCAGTCCTGGACAAAGTAAGCCAGCCTGACCCCTACTGGAATAGGGAGAGTTCGACCCGGCAGACCCATCAGGGTGTCTGCTTGGCAGGGGCCTTAGGCTGAGGAGTGGATGCAGCCCTGCTCATCCCCCTTCTGCCTCTCCCTCTGAAGAACCCCCTCTGTGAAAAGGGAGAAGAGGCCTGTGCTTGGTAAAAAGGCCTATGAAAAGGCCTGCCCCTGCCCCTAGACTGCTGCCTTTGAGGAGTTGCCTGCCTCTCCTTGGCTTGAGCACTCCTATAAGTGGTCCTGTACTCGTCCATTTTCTTCATGTAATTCTCTGTCTGCTCCCCAAATAGAGAATTACCCACTACAGGAAAATCCATGGCCTTAGCCTGGGTATCCTGTGAAAGGCTAGTACATCTGAGCAAAGCCATTCTCCGAAGAGCCACAGATGTAGCCATGACTCTTGATGACACATCACTGGAGTCCACAGCAGCATGAAACTGTACTTTTGATGCCTCAATCCCATCTGCAGCCACCTCCTACAGCTCCTTGGCTAGCTCGGGGGAGGCCTGTTTAGCCAGTGCCAGTACAGTGTCCCACCTGGACTTCTGGTACCTGGCTGTATAGACCATATAATTTGCCTGCCTGAGTCCCAGGAAAGATGCCATGTATCTTTTTTGCCGTGGTATCAATCTTCCTGAGTCTTTGTCGAGGGGTGAAGCCAAGGAATGTTTGCCTTATCACAGGCAGCAGCCTGCACTACCACAACAGCTGCATTGCTGGTATAAAAACTCATATCTGAGCCTGATAGTGTATACCTCTTGTCCATTCTTCTATCAACAGGAGGTATAGAATTGGGGAGACTAGGATTTTTGTGTCTACTTCCCAAAGATTTGTGAAGGAATAGACAGTCTCCTGGACTCTGGGATGTCCATCATTTCCACATAATCAGGCTCCTCTTGATCCTCTATTGCCTCCTTCATAGGAAGCTGGAGGGTTTCAGCCACCTTTCTGTAAAACATAAAGTGGGAAGGGGACTCAGAAAGCCTAGGAGGGGATACACCCGAAGGTCTGTCTGGGGAGATGTCCGGTTCCACAGGCACATCCAGACTTTCACTATCACCATCATTATCCTCAAACTCCCCCTCCTCCTCAAACTCTGGTTCATGAAAATCTTCAGGGGTATAATCTTGAACCAGGGGAACCGACCAAACCGAACCCCTGCCAAAAGGTGCCAGATCGGTCAGAACCGGACGAAGTGATTCCACAATCCGAATCGCTCTGGCTATTTCCTTGGCGGTCAGAACAAGAACTTCTAGATCTGAACCAGTCGATTTCTCTTTGCATTCTCTTTTTATCAGAACCAATCCCTCTGGATTCACTGTCCTTTTGCCCAAAGAAGTATCGCCCTGGTCAGAGGACACTCCTTCTGGTTCAGTCAGAACCGTACTGGGCTGGCCATCTGGGTCAGTGGACTTCTCGGCCTCCTTTTCCCTCAGTCTACCTAATCTCTTTTCAAGGGTAGATGTGGGTACATTTTTACATATTTGGCAGTCTGTATTGAGGTGTTCAAACCCCAGACAATAAACACAGGTGGTGTGGGGACTGGCCTTAGCAAAGACCTCCCCACACTCACTGCAGTGTTGAAACCCAGTGGGCCTGTTTTTTTCTTGGGTTTCTCTGACATGGCCAACCTAACCAACTTACCCTTTTTATGGCAACCACCAGCCAAGACTCCCTTATTGGTTCCTAACCGTGTCACGGGTATTGGAAAAAAACGTACAAAACAAATTTTTTTTAGATCCAATAAGGACCGGTAACCACACACTAAAGAAAAATACAAGGATTCACTACAAATGATCGGTTCAGCTAAACTGATCTAACACTTTTACAAGTTCCACACAGAAAATCAGAACAAAACCTATCTAGTACTCATGACACCACAGACAGAGACTGAACTGACTATGCGGAAATAAATTTTGGTTTAAAACCGACACTTAATCGACACTTTAACTGACATTTGAACCAAGCTGCAGGAGAAATCTCCAGAACGCCTGTTCAGTGAGGCAGAGTAAAGAATCTGACGGTTGGATTTCAAAGGGCTCCAGACAGAGATATCAACCGAGCTTGAGCTCAGCATTCTATGCTCTGCATAGAAAGTTAACCCTTTGTTCTCTGGGGCAGTTTAAAGGCTGGAGCTAACTGCAATAGTCAGAATACAGCAAGACTTCATGTTGTTTGAAAGATTGTTCCTTACTTAGAGATTGTAAACGATCATACTGATAACAAGCCATTTCAGATTTAATCTCCTGTATCTCCATATTAACCTCCTCATGACCAGCATGGAGTTTAGACAACAGTACTCCTGATTCCGAAGCATTAAGTATTTTCAATTAGCCAATGCCCTTCTAGTTCTCCCTTCATCCTGAAAAAAACTACTCAAACAGATTTTAAGATCCTCCCACCATCCACCAAGATCATCATATAAAAATTGCATAGTTACCTTATCCTGAACCATAATAGTTACTGCATGTAGGACTTCAGGGTCATTTAAACTTGAAGAGTTCAATCTCCAGTACCCTGGTCCAGCCATTCTACGTGGCGGAGATTCAAAATATACTCCTAATAACACATGATCAGAGGTTTCTATAGGTATTAATTGTGTTTTAAACACAAGCAAGGTGCGATGAACAAAAATCATATCAATACAGGAAGAGAGAGAGCCCTTATAAAAAGTAGAAGTAATATTTCGACTTCCTGTCCCATGCACATCTTTTAAACCAGCTTGTCCAATCATGTGATGTAAAAAAGCCTTATCACACTAGATTTTATCCGCAGATCCTACATGTGATAAATTGATATTAAAGTCACCCAAAAAAATTATCTGTCGGCTAGTATGTAGGAAGTGTTGCATTTTTTTCAGCAATTCAATAAGTAATGCTTTGGATTGTGGTCCATAAATATTCACCAATCTACATTGAACTGGGTTTAATTCTGTATCTAACAACAGTGCTTGACCTGGGTCAATATCTACCAATCGATAAACCTTCACCCCCTGGAGAGGTGAAACAAAAACCTACACCACTACAGGTATCCGGCCCCGGAGACCAAAAAGAAGGTCCCCATGTCCAAACTGCAGAGGCCTGATTTATCTCCACAACTGAATGTAATCTAGTATCTTAGAGAAAGAAAACATCATATTGCAAGCCTTGTAAAACCCCAAATGTTGAAAAACGCTTTCTTATTGATTTCATACTGTTAATATTCAAGCTAGCAATCTTTTAACATATTGGTTCAGGGAGGAAGCACAGCCACCTTTCCACTAGAACGAGTTATCCATTTCTGGGAATAATCAACCTTTGGAGGTTTTTGAAGGGGGGGGTTAATTCCCGGGGGAGTATCTAATACAACACTCTCCATAGGGAGTTCAGAGTCCACCTGTTCTCTCCAAGTCATGAAAGCAGCAAATCTATTAGACAAAGAAAGAGGGGACAGTGAAATTCCCTGCCCCTCACCCACCATCACCTGTCAAAGAGGAGTAGTGAAATCTTTATTCTCAACCCCCTAAAATCTCTGAACACAAAACTGTATCAGATGGACCTGATAACAATGGGCCCCTCAACACCTCCTCCAAAACTGTAGGGGGGGGGGAGGAATCAGTCCTGGAACATTATCACCCTGTTGTTGTAAAAAGGAAGTCACTGTTACAGGTCTAAGGGGTGACCCATGAGGGGTGGCATATGGAGTAACCTCTTCTACTAGTCTTGTGTTCATCTGAGATAACTGCTGTCCCTTAGAAGATTCAGGAATATCCAAACCATAGGTGTCCTGTCTAGCCGTTCGGGGCCTAGATCTCTGAGGTTTCCCCCTATTTCCAAATATGTTACCTCTGCACCTCCCATGACCACGGGGAGGAAAATTATCTTCTGTGGGAGTATTAAAGGAATGACCAAAAGACTGTTTTGCTTTAGCCAAAAACAAAATCATGATCAGACTCCTCTGCTGTATTATGGGCAGCCCAAGGGCAATCCTGGAAAGAGTGTGTTCCTCCTCCCCACATAAATTACAGAAAGGAGGTGCAGAATACTGAGTAGCTCTATGCCCCAACAGACCACAATTAAAGCATTCAATTTTATCGCAGTCAACATTCAAATGATCCAAGGCCCCTCAACGCTAACAACTCTTGGGTTGTCCTGCATAAAAGACAACACCCTGATCACGCCCCAAGAAAAAAGAACTGGGCAAATGCTAGATTCCTGCCTCAGTTTGGTGAAGGTGAACCTGAAACAGCCATCCCCGGTCCAAAACACATTTTCATCCATAATTGGTGTAGACTGCTCCATAATTGTACACTTTTTTTCCAACCAAAACATTATATTATTGACACACTCTCCTTCATTTCTGAATAGAATAGTCACAGTCTTAATAGTTGGCTTAGTTATAGGAATAGCCAAAAAATCAAGCCAAATATCTGTATCTTTTAATACATAATATAGTTTCCAAAATGTATCCAACGATTGCACCTTACAAAAGCTAAGGTCATATGTTCGATCCCCGGGGGCATGAATGAAAGCATAAACCTCTGCTGGTAAAAAACCCATAGAGTCTTTAATCAGGGTTTTTCCCACCCATACCCTATCAAGCACAATAGAAGCAGCACCCTTATACCTGAGACGAACCAAAAATCATCTTTTTGCGACCTCTGCTGGTTTACGAAAAAGGCCAGCAAATGTCTTAGACCATTGTAAACCTGGTCGAAAATTTCCTTGCACTCCCATGTTCTCCTGCTCAGACATCTGCGGTACAGACATACCAGGAAGTGGAGCTTCAGATGAACAATGCACCCCATTCTGTATGTCTGACAATATTGGAGACAAATTTTTTAATAATCCATCCTGGGAGGGATCAGTAGGTAAAGGGGATTTTGTTGGAGACACTGTTTCTGGTGCAGTTTAATCAGCTGAGGCCTCAATTTCATCCCGCGCAGCAACAGCTGCTATTGGTTGGGACTCGGCGTCAGCATCTTGCAAGTTCAATACCCCCTGAGGTCATGCTGCTAATTTTTCCGAGAGCCCAGCAAGGGAATAGTAAGATCAGGGACCCAATGATCACACTGAAACAACCATACTGCTTGTTGTAAAGCAGAACCTGGGGTCCAGTCTGGAATCAGGGCACCATCAGCCATTTGAGCACTATTCAGAACTGATACTTCTGCATTAGTGACGTAATCTGAACAAGCTCCTAAGCTAAGTTCTGATTCAGTCTCTAGCGGTATTCGTTTACTGTAACCCGGGGACGGACTAAATTTAATCGCTTTTCTTTTTTTTCTCACGCCTCCAATTTCTGCTTACTTGTTAAAAAATCCCATTCAGCTGCCATAATAAGACCCAGAAATTGTTGTTTTTTTGCTTCTAATTCTGCTTGTAACTTCTTCTCTTCAGTCTCCATATTGTGCAGCTCGGTTTCTGTTTCACAGTGAGGGGAGTCACCTAAAGGGTTTCCTCCCCCATAGCCTTTCTTGCAGTACACAGATCAGTATTTGAATCCAAAGAAACAGCCATCACTGCTACATTACGTCCTCTCTCCTCAAAGGTCTGTTCCATACTGTGGTCAGCCATCTCTCCTGCAGCGCTACAGCGCCCTCTGCAGAAAAGAGTAGGGGAACTTCCCAGGTGTCCTGGCCAAATTTCCCCCATTCACTAAAAATACCACTAACAGCTTAATCTGGTTCAATTTCAGTTGGTCACCATCTGTATCTCCTCCCCAGTCGCCCCTGAAAAAGGGAATTCTAGGCCCAGTGGGCTTACCGGGTCAACAAAATTCAATAAATAAATCTCTGACATTGGCTCCCCTCCTCCAAAACTCTTAAAAACATACGCTCCTGTGGAGTCCTAGTGCCTCTGGCCTAAGACCCACCAGTAATAAATGGTGGAGATATTCTGGAAGATCAAGAATTACAGTGAGTATGTAATTTTCATTTCTTATGTAACTGTTCTTTTTCTTTGATTTGGTGATGAGCACATTGGATGGGGACCATGCCATGAATTTACTTTATTTCAGTTTCAGCAAGGCCTTCGACTCAGTGCCTCACAGGTGATTGTTGAAGAAGATGGTGATCTAGGGTGGCAAGGGACATACAGTAATAAGATGGGTAAGAAACTGGCTGAGGGGGAGGCAGCAGAGGGCTGTGGTAAATGGGGTCAAATTTGGAAGATTGGTAGGTTTACAAGTAGGGTGCCACAGGAATGTGTCCTGGAGCCAGTCCTCTTCATTCGTGACACTAAAGATGGAATCCAGGGTATTATTTGTCTCTTCACATATGACACAAAGTTCTGTGGGAGGATGGACATTGATGATGCAATTATGGAGATGCAGAGTGGTCTGCAGAGACTGGAGAGGTGGTGTAAAATCTGGCAGTCAAAATTCAATGCCTGAAAGTGCAAGGTGATTCACCTAAGGAGCAAGAACCCCAGGATGGAGCACTGGTGGGAGGGGATAAGTTGAGGACTGTTACTGAGAAAGAGGATCTAGAAGTCATCATTAGCAACACCCTCAAACAATCAAGCCAATGTGTCAAGACCTTTAGTAGGCAAAAATAATTTTAGGATGTATTGGGAGGGATATTGACAGTAGCAGAAAAGAGGTAATATTACCCTTTTAGAGATCAGTGGTAAGACCACACTTGAGTACTGCAAACAGTTCTGGAGTCCTCACCTTAGGAAAGATAAGGACAGGCTAAAAGCAGTGCAGCAAAGGATGATCAGGGTAATATAGGCCCAGCAGGGTAGATCTTACAAGGAGCAGCTCAAGGCACTATACATTTACTTGCCCCAGACCAGATGGGAAAGGGATAATATAACAGAGATCTTCAAATTCTTGACAGGAATAAATAAGGTGAACTGTGAGGAGTTATTCAGCATAAGCACAAATTTGAGGTCACGGGGCATGAGTGGAAACTGACAGGAGCATAATTTAAGAAAGATATAAAAAGTCTTTTTATATGGAGAGGGTGGTGGGACCTTGGATCAGTCTGCCTGCCAAGGCAGTAGGAGTCAACGCCATAAATTGCTTCAAGCATGGTTGAAAGAGAGTGAAGACTATGGTGGCTATTCAGGGTAATAGTAGCATGGAGGAGAATGCGGGGAGGATAGTGAGGGCTAGTTCCCTGGATGACAGGTCCTGGGGACAAATAGGGAACCACAGGGAGACTGGCAGGAACATTGTTTTTTTTCTGCTGATATTGCCAATGTTTCTATGTTACATATCATTACAAGTATATAAAATAATCAAGAACTATACAGTATATGACTTCGAACAAGTCCCTTCACTTCCCCATGCTCCAGTACATCCAGTACACCCAGACTTTAAAAAACAGGTAGAGGCATGACCTCAGTAAAAATGGGATGTGAAAGCTCAGTTGGGTGGCCCTTGGTAAATATGTTCTAGTTATAAATCAGAGTGCAGCATTTGAGGTGTTCCTGTGTCTTAATGTGTAGCACAGTTGTTCCCTCATGCAGACTACTGGATTAGTCCTCCTGCATTGAATTGAGACATTCAAATAACTGGATTAATTGTTTTAGTGGGCTATAGCCCACAACAGGGCATTTGTGTATGAGGCATTAATACATGCCCAGGGTGATTGTGAAGAAAAAGGCTGAAGGCCATGTGTCCTCCCAATTATCTCAAAAATGCATTAATGCCTGATACACTCATGTCCTGTAGTGGGTTACTGCACTTATAAAATAGGGAGAGTTTTTTTTAAAAATGGAAAACAGTTTATTTTCATTTAGTTAGGTTATTGCTAGGTAGATTTTTTTTTTCACAAACTGTTTGCATACCAGAGATTAATTAATGGTGAACTGATGTATTTATACCAATGAAATTGCTAGGGCTGTGTAGTCCAATTTATAAAATATATCATTTATGATGAAAAAATTGTCTTTTTAATATTTATTGTGATTATATCTTAAGTTGATGGGGTCACTAAGCTGTGTCTAATGTTATAACAGTATCAACTCATGTTGCAGTCTTTGCATTTAAATTTGCATGAGATTACATTTTTATGTCATAAGTATACATCTCAGTGCTCCTCCAACTTGGTCAGAGCCAATATGGCTGCAGTATGACAATAGTGATGCAGCCGAGAAAAGTGAGAGGCTGCTTTACCCCACCTCATGAGCTCTATAGGTCAAAGTTTTGAAATCACAGCTGAAATGTGACTGCACGCCAGCAAAATGTCATTCTGCACCACAGGTGGGAAAACACATTTTGGCCAGGATTTGAAAAATGACAGCTGTGACGTTCATGGAGTGGTGTGAAAATGGCTATGTTGAAAATCTGGGGTGAAAATATTGAAAATTACCAAAGTTATGAGAGAGCATAGAAAAATTTCAACATGCACTTGTAAGTTTGTCATTTTTACATATTTGAACCCCACATTTTCAACATAGCCTTCTTATGACCCCAGCTGATGAACAAGGGTAGTGAAATTCTTTAAATTCCACCTGAAAAGTTGATTTCACAACATGAGTGTGAAACCACCTTTTGGGCACAATTTGCATAATTCCAGTTGCCATTGATCATGATATGGGGTCCCAAAAAAGGTCATGTTGAAAATCTGGGGCCACAATATACAAAAATAACAAAGTTATACATCAAGGTTCAAAACCCCATTGAAATGCATTGAACCACACTTACCTTAATTTTTCATATTGTAGTCAGCGGTTCCAGCAGCAAGACATGTCTTCAATCAGAGAGTGACTCTTCACCCTGGGACTTGTTCAGGAGAGTGAGGGTGTGTGGGGTGGTGACTGCTAAGTGAGAGGTCAGGGTACTGAAGTCAGTTCAGCAAGGAACCATTTTCTTTTTTACAGGTTAAAAAAAAAATCATTGAGGGACAGTTTTCTTTTTTACAGGTGGCAGTGACACAATACGGGACAGTGACTGGAGGGTGGGGGGCCACTAGACACCAGGGAAACAATATATCATTATGGGGATGGTGATCGGAGGGTGGGGGATTGTGACATGGAGCTCCTGCCACACTTGAGGATTGACCTTTTCTTAAATCTGTTGCAACAGTTCTTCTATTTCTTAGCCTAATCTATCCTTTACAAATTTCTAGTCCATAAGGTTGCCACCTATGGGCACCCCCTTCCCTTTCTTTATTATGCTATAGTGTCCTCTTTAATTTTCCTTTTCCGTCTCAGGTCCTTGTTCAGGGAGGATATTGTTGTGACCTCCAAGCATATGTAAAACAGGTTATGTTTACCATTGTTGGCTTTAGTATGTAATAGCACTATGTCATAAAATACCTTAATGTAATATACCTTATGTTTATGAAACCTGTAAATGTTGAAAATACCATGGTACTAGGTGTTTTTGATAATAGTAAAAAGTACTAGGTGACTATTATAAAAATTAAGTTACTTGTTCTATTTAAAATGCATGTAAATTGCTGTAAACTGAGACAATCTGAAATGTCATCATGATTTAAAAATATACCATGATGCTTTGCATTATGGAAGTATGTGTGACGTTGTGTTTCTTTGAAACTTGGCTTATTGTCAATGTCCTTTGGGGTAACCCATGTTTCAGTGCTTCTGCACTGAGGTTCTTTGTTTTTAGCTTGTTTTTTTTTTTTTGAGCCCCCTCTACCCAAGCAAACAAGGCCCGCATAGGGGTGGAAGCTGAATCTCAGCTGCTAAGTAGATCAGAGATCAGTGTCAGTAGGTGCTGGCTAAGTACAGAGAATAAACATCGCACAGAGTTTGTGTGTTGAACTTGAAGTTCGGTGTCTGGTCTATCTGTTTTCACACAATCCCTCCACAGGGATGCCACTAGACACCAGGGAAACAGTGGGACATTACAGGGATGGTGACTGGATGGTGGGGGGCACTAGACACCAGGGAAATAGTACATCAGCATTGGGGCAGCGATTAGAGGGTGGGGGGGGGTGCCACTAGACACCAGAGAAATAATATATCATTACAGAGACAGTGATTGGAGGTTGGGGGTGCTGCTCAACATTAGAGAAACAATACAGCATTACGGGGATGGTGATCAGAGGCTGGGTGAGCCACTAGACACAAGGGAAACAGTACAACAATACTGGGAAAGTGATCAGAGGGTGGGGGTGCCACTGGACACTAGGGAAACAATAGCACATTACAGGCTCAGTGATTGGAGGGTGGGGGGCTACTAGACACCAGAGAAACAGTACAACAATATGGGGAAAGTGATTGGAGGGTGGTGGGTACCATGTGACACCAGGGAAACAGTACTAGAGAGTGAGGACAGCAGTCGAAGAGTGAAAGGTGCCACTAGACAGCAGGAAAACATAATTACATATATAAGGGGGAAAAAATAAGTGCTCGCTGCAAACCAGAAGTGAACTGGAAGTGAGCATGCAGCAGGAAGATAGTGCATGGGGGGGGAGAAACAGCACTGTACTAAATAAAGAGAACCTCATGTGCTTTGAGCCCACTGTGGAAGGACGCAGTTAAGGTATTCAGTCTTGTGCTTCAATAGTTCTGTCTCTCTTCTATGTCATAGCAATACCTCAGCATTGCCCTGCTATGTAGCTGTAAAAAGCAGTTACACTGGTAAAACTACCACAGTGGTTCTGCCACTTGCTTGTGGCAGTTTGGGGGTCACAGACAGTCCATGTCACTGTCTACAAAAAGTTGTGTATATGAAATGTTAGCACAGATGTCACTCCTTGCTGAAGAGGTCCAGGGTTAAAGGAGCAGAGGAAGTGAATTTGCCCTCCCTGGAGAATGTGCTCTTGTCAAGTTACTGCTGTTGTGCTGCAGAACAGCCACAAAATATCAGGAAGCCTTCCATTATTCCCATCTCCAGCTGGGACAGGTTTTATACTGGTGTGCAGCAAGCCAGAGCAAATTATGGCAGGCAGTTTTAGAAGAGTGTAGAAGTTTGTTGCCCTTTTCCCCATTTTATGACCATCTATGCAAAAACATTCTTCGTCAACTGGTCAAAATTGTCAAATGATACCAGTGCCAAAGTGATGCAATTGCAATCTTTTAGTGTTCTATCTGAAAGTGTCACAAACTACTTTTAGGGTGAGGGTGAAGCCTTGTGTGTCACTGGCTACATTTGGGTGGAGGGTGAAGCCTTGAGTGTAACAGACCCTGTTTGATGTCTGACCTTAAGAGTGACTACCCATCTTCCTGGCTAAGGAGAGGGGAACATTATGTCAACACCATAGACGGTGTAACCTAGAGGTTAGAACGCCGAGCTGTGAGCCTATAGATCTATCAGGTCTCTGTTTAAAACCCACAGTCACCACTAGGATACTGTGTGACCTTGAGCAAGTCACTTAATCTCCCTGTGCTCCTGAAATGAACCTGGAAACAAGCTTTGGCTCTGTGTGCATTTTTCATCCAAAAATTCAAAAATATTTAAAAAAAAATACATAAACTACAGTTCTGTCACAGGATCTCTATTTGAATTGAATTAACTATTATTTGTGTATCAACTTGTACAATTTTTTTGTGCCGTGGATTACTGTCCTTCAGGAACAGAGCTGATGCCCTGTGCAAACATTTCACTTATGAGCTGTCCAGAGATGTGAACCCTGATCTTCCATTTTAAAAACTTTAGTACTGAGCAGAAGATGTCTTTTTCTAATCATAGCTTTCTAGCGTTATCCCCCCCACTATCACCACTGTTATGAGGGAATAAGTTCTCCAACATCTACTAGTATTTAAACATTGAAACGTAGAAGAATAAGGACTGTAAAAGACCATACATCTATCAAGTCTGTCCTGAAGGTATGCAATGAATTACTTTCTGATAACCCCTGAAAGGTGTCTCACTGTGTTTTTAAACAAGGGAATAGTCCCAGCAGTGACCCGATCACTCGGTAGACTGTCTTATCCCTGGAGGAGAGAAGAGAAAGAGAGAGAGAGAGAGAGAGAGAGGATATGATAGAGACACCACAAGGGTGTAAATAAGGTACAAGAGGGTAGCATCTTTAAAAAAAAAGATGTTCAAGATCAAGGGGCCATGATATGAAGATAAAGGGGGTAGACTTAGGGGTACTGTGAGAAAGTATTTTTTTACAGAAAGGTGATGGATCCATGGAACAGCCTCCTGGCAGAGGTTGTAGGGGCAAAAACGATAGGGGAAAATAGAAAAACACATGGGACAGACATAAAGGAACTCTAGAGATAGGAAAGAGGGTAAGCCACAGATCATTTAGGATCTGTGGCATATGAAACGGATAGGGAAAATGGGCAGACTGGGTGGGCCAAGCGGTCCTTATCTGCTGTCAAATTCTATGTTTTTGTATTTCTATTTTACTCATTTACCACCTACTTTGTAAAAAAAAATACTTTCTCCTGTCCTTTTTAATTCCCCACTTCTAGCTTGAGATTGTACTCTTTGGTGGGTGAACTGTTCCTTAACCTGAACAACTTTGTGGAGCTCACGTATTGTATCCCTGTATGTATTTAACTGTCTGATCATATACCCCTCTCCCTTCTGTTCTCCAGAGAGAACATAGTGAGACTCCTCAGAGGTGACCCTGTAATGTAGGCTGCCCCTGGAGGCTGCCTCTGTGTGATTTTCATTGCCTTTCTCTGTTTAGTTTCCAACCTGTCTCTGTCCCTCCTCAGCTGTAAGCCAGAACACAGAAACATATAAACATAGACTTTGACGGCAGATAAGGACCGTTTGGCCCACCTAGTCTGCCCATTTCCCTACCTAGAGGATACGCTGCAGATCCTATTTAACCAACAGCCTATTTCTTCCTACCCCCCACAAAAATTGCCTTATGTCTGTCCCATGCATTCTTGAATTCTCCCATAGTTTTAGACCCCACAACCTCCTCAGGAAGGCTGTTCCATGCGTCCACCACCCTATCTGAAAAAATACTTCCTCACATTGCCCCTGAGCTGTCCCCCTCTATCTTCAAATTGTGTCCCTTGTTCTTGCACATCTCTTTTTCTGAAAGATGCTACCCTCTTGGACTTTGTTGATTCCACTGAGGTACTTAAACATTTCTATCATGTCCCCCCTCTCCCTCTTTTCCTCAAGGGTATACATATTAAGCTCCTTTAGTCTCTCCTCGTATGGCTTCTCTTGCAGACCCTGCACCATTTTAGTTGCCCGCCTCTGAACTGCCTCCATCCTGTCTATGTCCTTGCAGAGATGGGGTCTCCCGAACTGACGCAGTACTCCAGATGGGGTCTCACCAACTGTCTGTACAGGGGATAACAACTTCCTGTTTTTGCTGGTGATACCTCTCCCTATACATCCCAGTATCCCCCAACCCTCCCTACCACCTTCTCGCATTGCTTGCCAACCTTAAGGTCATCTGATATGAATACCCTAGGTCTCTTTCTATTTTTGTTGTTGTTACTACCTCCCCCCATTGTATAATCTTCCCTGGGTTTTGTTTCCCAGGTGCATTACTTTGCACTTCTTTACATTGAATCCAAGCTGCCATACTTCTGACCATTCCTCCAGCCTTGCCAAGTCCCTTCTCATCCTTTGCATGCCTCCTTGTGTATCAACCCTGTTGCAGATCTGTGTGTCATCTGCAAAGAGGCATACTTTTCCTTCCAGTCCCTCTGCAATGTCACTTATAAAGACATTAAAAAGGACTGGACCCAGTACCGAACCCTACGGTACCCCACTAGTATTCTTAGGTCCTGATTAGGGTTCACTACATATTTGATTCTGGAGCAAATTAGTGCCTGGATCAAACCAACGATATATTGGATCATGCTTGGGCACTTTGTGTGCATTAAATGCATGTTCCAATATACCAGCCAGACACTAACCAGACTGTGATCACAAGTCCTGGTCCCCTACTGGCCATAGGAGTTATGTGACCAATAGAATGCTACAGGGATTGTGATCACTGCTGGGCTGTTAGGTCCCAATAAAAGGCAATTGCTCCTCTGGTGCAATCTGCCATCTTCGCACCTTAAGATGAAAATGAACTGACCCCATAGCACTAACAAGACACTATGGGGTTATTTGCATCTAATTAAGGCCTCATTACATGCCAAGAGCAAACAGTGTTTGTGACCCCCTCAGCACCTATCAGGGCTGCCTGCTGGTGTTCTAGTGCTTTCTCCTGGCCCCCAAACACCTCCCCTGATCTGTTCAAACAGTTGTCCTGGTGGCTAGTGCTCATCCAACTCCCTGAACCCCTCCAATCTGTGCAAACAGTTGTCCTGGTGGCTAGTGGTCCCCCTGCCATGGAATACCCTGCCCTGATCTGTACAAACAGTTATCCTGGTGGCTAGCTTCCCCATTTCTCTAACCCCCTGACCTGTTAAAGTAGTTGTCCTGGTGGCTAGTTCTTCTCCACCCCTAACCCCCCCATCTGTACAAACAGTTACCCTGGTAGCTAGTGTCCCCCCTCAACATCCCCTCATCTGTGTTATAATTTTCACTGTTGTCCAGTAGTCCCCCAGTCCCTGTAGGTTTGAATCCCAGTGCCTGTACCCATTATGTCCCCTCCACCCCCTGTAGATCTGACACCCCCCCGACACCCCAGGCTGATCCCAGTGCACTACCCCTCAATGATCAGCACAGATTGTCCAATCTCCTCCATGGCCAGCCACTGACTGACAGTTTGCAGTTACATGTCTACTGCTGACTAGGAAACAAAAATGGACAGTGGCAAGGAGTTATATAGGGAATTACTTAAAGAGGCCGGGAAGGCAATTCAGACTGCAAAATCTTAAACAGAGAAAAGGACAGTGAAGGGAGTCCAACATGGTGACAAAACTTTCTACCGGTATAGGAGAGAGAAAAGAAAGAGCAAAGGGGGAATAGTTAGATTGGCAAAGAACAATGACCAGCAAACAGAAGATGATGGAGAGAAAGCAGAGGTTCTGAACAAATACTTCTGCTCAGTTTTCACATGGGAGGAAGCAGGCAAAGGACCATCTCCCCACAGGAAGGCACACCACCTCAAGGGAGCTGACACAAGTTCCTTCATGGAGACAAGAGTCCTGGAGGAACTCAAGAAATTGAAGATCAACAAATCAATAGGACCAGATGAAATACACCCAAGAATACTACAGGAGCTTGGGGAGGAACTAGCAGCCCCACTGGCAGTGCTCTTCAAGAAATTGCTGGAAAGAGGGGAGGTCCCTGAAAACCGGAAAAGGGCTACAGTAGTACCCCTACACAAAAGTGGCAGTAGGGAAGAAGTGGGAAACCATCACCCAGTCAGCCTCACCTCGGTGGTAGGGAAGCTGATGGAATCCCTACTAAAGGAGATGATGGTAATATTCTTAGAAGATAGTAGACAGTTGGACCCAAAGCAACATGGCTTTATGGCAGGAAGGTAATGCCAGACTAACCTAATCAAATACTTTGATTGGGTCACAAAAATGTTGGACAGTGGGGGTGCAGTAGACTTGGTGTACCAAGACTTCAGCAAGGCCTTCGACTCCGTTCCACACAAGAGGCTAATAAACAAGCTGGAGCATATGGGCACAAGGCCAAAAATTGTAATCTGGATCCAAAACTGTCTCAATGGGAGGACCCGGAAGGTATTGATAAATGGCACACTATCAGAGGAGGGTAGAATTACAAGTGGTGTTCCACAGGGCTCAGTACTGAGACCGATACTTTTCATTGTATTCATCAGCGACATAGCTGGTGACCTAAATGGGAAGGTGTGCCTATTGCGGATGACACAAAGCTCTGCAATAGGGTGAACTCATCTGAAGGGACTCAAAAGATAGAGTCAGACCTTAAGAAATTGAAGAATGGTCAGGGAATTGGCAGTTGAAATTCAACACCAAAAAATGTAGGGTTAGGCACCTAGGAAGATGCAACCCAGAGAGAAATTACTTTCTAAAATGGGGTACAGCTAGCAATAATAAAACATGAGTGTGATCTTTGGGTGATCATCACAGATGACTTGAAGGTTGGCAAGCAATATAAAAAGGCAGCACAAAAGGCCAGCAGCATCGTGGGTTGCATAGGGAGGGGCATAACCAGTAGAAAAAAGGAGGTGATTATGCCACTGTACAGGTCCTTAGTGTTGCCTCACCTGGAGTACTATGTCCAGTTCAGGAGGCTTCACCTTAGGAAAGACATGGAAAGACTTGAGACTATACAAGGAAGGGCAACAAAGATTGTGCAAGGTCTGTATCACGAGCCATATGTTGCAAGAATAAAACAGCTCAACATGTTCTCACTAGAACAAAGAAGGGATATGAGGGACATGACAGAGACATTTCAATACCTAGAGGGTATCAGCCAGGTACAGGCATGGGATCTCCTGCAGGTAAACAAAAGTTCCCAGACCAGAGGTCATGGCATGCACCTAAAAGGGGGGGGGGAGGGGCAGGTTCAGGAGCAACACAAGAAAATTCTTCTTTTCAGAAAGGGTGGTGGAGCCTTAGAATGGCCTTCCCCCACAGGTGGTGGGAACAAAGATGGTCAGAGAATTCAAGCTGGCATGGGGCAGACAGTGTGGAAAATTTAACAAAGCAGCCTGATTGGGGGGGGGGGATTAGTATACATGGGTAGACTAGATGGTCCGCATGGACCCCATCTGCTGACACATTCTATGTTTCTATATTTCTGCTATAAGCAACTGTAGGTAGCACAGTTATGAACTGTTAGTCAGGTAGTTGACTGTAGAGGTTATTGAAGAGTCTGTGTGAATAGCTGAGGGAGGTGGCTCACTGGGGTCAGGTGGGGGTGTCAGACCTATGGGGGTCACAGCTGATAAAGCAGGCAGGAGGTGGTGGAATTCTAACCTACAGGGAAGAGGAACCACTGGCCACCAGGGAAAATGATGGCACAGATCGGGGTGAGGGTTGCTGATGGGGGACCACTAGCCCCCAGGACAATTGCTTGTACAGATCAGAAGGGTGTTTGGGGGCTAGGGGAAACCACTAACCAGAAAGAACAACTGCTTGTACAAATGGGGTTCTTTGGGAGGGATGAGGGACCACTGGCCACCAGGACAACTGTTTGTACAGGTCTGGGGAGTGTTCAAGGGTGGGGGCCCACAGTGGTTTTAGGGTACAGTTGTTAAGACCTGGGTTTGGGAAGGCAGTAATTAGCATGACACTGACGACTACTTATTGCCTCACCAAACCTACAAATATGATAGTGTGCCTATATGCTAGCTACCATCAGCTGCTTTGCATTAGCATAGTGGCATACTCTAGGGCCAGTCGCAAACCAGTTATTGACTAGCTAACCATGCCATCCAATATGGCATTTTGCTGTCTTTCCCTGTTTTGGGTTCCGGAAGGGTGTTAGTGACTTTCTAACTCCTTTCGCGATCGCTAAAGCTGTTAGAATATCCTGGCCCAGGTGTGTTCTATAGTGGCAGTACTACCTCCATTCTGCAATCAGTGAAGCCCCTTCGTACACATCCTGACGTCCTTGTTGTCTTTGCTTACTCATAGCTGCATTAGGAAGTATCACCCCAGATCCCTTTTCTCCTTCGAGTTCTCCGCCTTTACTCCATTGATGCAATAATTTGTATATGTGTTTTTTGCTACCAATGTGCGGTACATTACATTTGATGTATTGGAACTGAAGTTTATGGGCCAAATACTAGACCACTGCTCCACCCTTTCTACATCCCTTTTCATGCTTCTGATTCCCTCATCACTGTCCTTTGTCTTGCAGAGATGTGTGTCTTCTGCAAACAGACTTACAGTACTTTCCTCTGCAACCCCAACTTTGCATCAGTTATGTAAATGTTAGTGAGTAACATCCCCAGAACAGACCCCTGAAGCACCCCACTAGTCATGTCAATGACATCAGAGAATTTTCCATTCAGAACTATTCTTTGAGTCCTATCCATCAACCACTTTGTAACCTATCTAGTTAGCCCCTACCCTAGTCCTAGATCCCCTACTTTCCCCACTAGCCTCTGCTGCAGCACTGAATAAAGGACTTGCTGAGATCCAGGCACAGGATGAGAACTCAGAAACAGATTGGAAAAATTAGCCGACTCGTCAGTGGTTTTCGATGTGTTATTTCTATTTTATTTACAAATAGCTTCCAGATTACGTTTTAAAACTTTTGAGTCACTCAAAAGGCTGGATGCTGGGAGTCAAGTGGGGGCACAGAAAAAATCTCTGACTCCCCAAAACAAATACATGCAGGCAGAGAAACCCTGTTATAGATAAAAAACAGATAAATTATGAGGACTGAATTTTTTTCCACAGCATACTAAGCAATTATATTGCAAGCACTGAATTAGAGACATTTTTACAGGTGCTAAAATTGTTGGAAAGTGAAAAACAATACTAGACTCCCTGATAAAGGGATATCAATACCCCGAAACACAGGAATTTTTAAACACAGTCTAGAATCTATTTGTAAATAAAATAGAAATAACACATTAAAAATCACTGGTAAGTGGGCCTGTTATTCCAAACAAATTTTTTGTGTTATAAGGAGCCTTGATTAGATTTGGGCCTCTTCCACTTACTACTATACTTACAGAAACAGCATAAGTCCTAGAAAAAGTGAATGATGGGGCGGGAAGGAGCTGGAGCCAGAGGGGGAAGGCCAGCCAAGGAAATAACCACTTGAATAAAGAAACCGTTTCTGTAACTTCACTGTAACTAAAGTATAATTAATGGTCTCCGTTTTCGCCCATTGCCAAAACCGTGTGTTAAATGCCGTAACACCTGAGTAGGTGTTACGGCATTCACGCGCTCCCTTTGAACAACAAAGCGCTCGAGACTAAACATAGCGCGATGTTCAAATTGTCCCTGTCACCTCAAGCGGCACTGACTAAAATACAATTACCGGGGCTGCCTCTATACCAAATAGCCTCCAGCAGCTCGGCATAGCCTAGAAGTAAAAAAAAAAAAAAAAAAAGCCGATTCCAAACAACTTAATCAAACCGAAAGGCAAGAGCAGGAAAACCGCAACACAATTCAAAAAACAAAAAGCGACCTCAGACTTTTCAGCCAGGCCTTTCAATTATATAAAATAAAATATGGGAAAAGTGTATTAAACTTGAATTTACACACACCTAGTACTTGGATGGCATTCATAAACCCCTCGGGCTTCGCCCTCAGGGTTTATGTGCCATCAACAACTTCAGTGAATATAAACTGCTACTACTTCTCCCACTTTATCCTATATTTAATTAACATATAACTGCAGGTAACTACAGTATACTTATGAGGATTAAATGTGTAACTACTCTAGTTTTATTGTACAGTTACTTTTGTAAAGTGTGTGAATTATCAACTAAATTACAATTACACTGCAAAAGTGATAGTACAATAAAACTAGTTACACATTTGATCCATTTACTGTAAGTACATAGTAGTTAAACTGCCATTACATGGCAGTTGTATTATAATTACATTGTAGTTACAGAAACTTTAATGTAAAGTGTTACCCACATTTTTTGCTAAATAAAAAATACTACTGCTTAAAGAAAAGTTCAAATAAGTTACACACAGAGGGGAAAAGAGAGGTAAGTGACTTGCTCAAGGTCACATAGTTACGTAAGTGACACTGGTGGGATCCAAACTTAGTTTTCCAGGTTCACAGCTCAGTGTTCCAACCATTCAATTACACTGCCTCCCACAGTGAGTCATTTCAGTGGTGGAGGGGGTTACTAGTGGTCTTCAGGTTAAAGTCTTTCTTACCTTTGCTATAATGGCCAACTACCTGTAACACACAAAAATTGACTCCTAACCCTTTCATCCTGCTTACATTGTTTTAACTTTCAGAATTATCAGTTTGTGTTAAAAGAGATATAGCCATAAGCTCACTGTAGAAAACTAGAAAACCTCCAAACTACTGTTGCTGGAAAAGTGTCCCTAGAACAATTTACCTTTCAGATGCTTCCTTTGTCTGATTTATACAGAATATTCTGATTAGCTGCACACCTGAAAGCTTTGCAGTTATGACTAGGGCTGTAATATTTTCACAGGTGTCACGGAATTCACAATTTGTGTGAAATTACACCCCTGCCATGAAATTTGGACATTTGCTTGTTCTATTATTTTATCCCCGTTAAACAGTTAAGAATAACCGGACTCCCTGAAAATTACACAGTAATGTCACTGACCTGCATGAACAGGCACCCTTCTTTAATGCATTCTAAGTGCAGGCTGCTGCGTGAGCTCTGGGAGACAGAATAAAAAATAAATTATTTTTGGAATGCCTAGCAGGTCATCTAGAGCAGCAGACGCTCTGCTTTAATGCATTCTGAGTACAGGTTGCAGCGTGAGCTTCGGTAAACAGAATAAAAAATAAATTAGTGAATCTGGCACACTAAGAAAGTGAATGTTTTTCATGAAATGTTGCTGTTAGTCAACAGATCTTTATTTTTACCCTTTTGTTGCGATTAACGAAATAGAAAAAATGTAAGATGCTAGCAGTATATTTTCAGAATGCCTTGCAGGTCTCCCGGAGCGGCCGACACTCTTCTTTAATACATTCTGAGTACAGGCTGCAGCGTGAGCTCCAGGAGACAGCTCCAGATTTTAAATAAAACAAAAAAAATGAGCAGTATGTGTCGTGTTAATGGTGACTTAGTGTCATTACAATATGCCGTGAAAAAAACTATTTTTTTCACGACGGTGCCATGAAATTGTCCTGTTTTTGCCATAAAAAAAATTACAGCCCTAATTATGACATACACACACCTGCTGCAGTATGACAAAGAGAAAAGGATTAGTATTTTCAGTCTAAAAGGAGGTCTAAGTATCATGCTCATCTGCTGCGATGTGCGACAGCATGTAAGCCATATAATGATGCATGTGTCAGTCTTTGACGCATGCATCATTGTTTTGCCATAACACGGTAGAAGCTGCTGTAAATGAAGCATAATGTTGGAAATTCCAAATGTTATCAAATAAAATGAACAACATTCAGACATTTTCTTGCATCAACTCTGCCAGAGGTGCACAGCAATACCAAGACTTATGACTGTGACAGGGCTTCTTGAAGTTTAGCTCAATACAGTTTATGTATACCAGTTGATTTTTTTAAACAACATGTTTTTCTTACATGTGGCCATAAATAAAGGCCCTTCCAAGAAACAGGGCGCCATACAGTGTGTGCGTGTGTAGGGGTGGGGGTGGGGGGTCTGGGAAGTAATTATAAGTATTTCAAACTGCTCTGGGTTTTGGATCTCCTGAGAAAGTGTGGTTTGCTCCAAAGCCATTTTTATGATTCTTAAAATTAGGTAAAAAACCCGATTATCACAAGTTTAGCAAGTTGGAAGCCATAATAAAAATAACAATTACCTTGTTGATCTCCTTCTGTTGGACTTCTGTAATGCTTCTGGTATTATTAATTAGATTTAAAAACATCCAGCCTGCTCAAGCCAATCCTATGACCTAAGCAGGGTTGTCCTTGCTAAAGCACTGCTGCAGATTGTTTCAGCTGAGCTTTCTGTACTAAATGAGTTGTAGCACGCAGGCAGGCATTAGCTAATCAGTTTTTCACCTAGGTGAATATTGTGGTACTCAGCACATGGTGAGTGCCTTCATCCTAAAGAAGAAGCAGCATAACTCTCAAACTTTAGTCACTAAAATATAGGATACTGGCCCACAAACTGTGGGTCGCGCCTTGAAATCATGGAGACAAAAGCTCAGAACACTATGGATTAGTGCTTGCATTTATGCAAAGTTTAGTATTAACTGTATGCTTGTGTTTCTGTCTCAGTTTCATTGCATGATGTTGATTGCACATGTACTAATGTAACGTAGGGACTTCTGGTTGCAGTTGCCTCCTTGGACTCACTTGGAAATTAGGTCCTGTACCTAAATAAGGCTATTGTGGTGTGAGAAACAAAAATAAATATCTCGGCATTACCTTTGATGACATGCTCACCTTCTCAAACCACATTGACTCTGTTATCAAGACTGCGAATGTAAAACTTGGTGTACTTTATCATCACAGACATTCCATGACACCAGATACACTCAAACTAGCCACCAGTAGCTCAATTCGGTTTACCATTGACTATGGGTTGCCTGTGTATGGGGCCGGCACAAAAACTGCTCTTAACAGGATCAACACACTCCTCAATAAGGCCTGTCATCTTACTTTGGGGCTACTATTCCTGACACCCACACCTGCTCGCTGTACACTGAAACTGGGTGGCTCCCACTCCATCTTAAAGGGCAACACCAAACCTGCCTACTTCTAAAAAAATTACTACTCGGACTGACATCCCCCATACTGGGCGGACACTATAAGCTGGCCGTCCCAACAAAATCTATCCATAGTGCAGTCACTGACAAGATGGTGATTCCCTTCAAAAGGACAAAACTTGCCCAGAACTCCATCCTGTATCAAGGGCCAAAATGATACAATGAACTACCTGCTGACCTCACTGATACTACCAAGATTAGTACCTTCAAAGCTGGGCTGAAATCACTCCTTGGCACTAAAATGAATTGTACCTGCCTGTGCTAATGTGATAGTACCTTGCCCCCAGTTTTCCATTTAACTACCCCTCTATATGTTTCTGTTATATACCACCTTTTTCTTAACCTGCTCCCCTACCTCCAATTACCTGACGATGACCTCGCTTTGTTGAAAGCTCCACCTTTCTCCCACCTCAGACGATGCCACCTCGTCTGACACCCCCCCAACCCCCTCTTATCTAATCAGTCTATCTGTTAATATGTACTAATTTGATGTGTACAAGTTCAAATTTTACTATTACTGCCTGTGTATATGCTTCAATGTTTTTCTTTTTTTCTCTGTAAACCTTGTATTTTTGTAATGTTTGTTTAACACTGACGTGGAACCTTTGAAAATGAGTTCTTGACTCAAAGGTATTAATCCCAAACTGAAATAAATAAATAAATACATACTTGTGATTTGTTTTCACAAATTCTTATGCAATTTTCTGCTATCTTCTTGACATCTCATGGTACATGTTAAAAACATAATTTTTACATGCATCAGCCTATAGTTCATGTATTTTCTGTACCCTTTCCCTTATTCTTTATAACTATGCACCTTAACATGAAAACAGAATTACTGTTTCCTGGATATCACCAGCTCTGGCTGCTTGCCTACATTGAACATCACAGTCCTCTCTTTGTGACATCACATTTCTTTGCTAGGGAAATTATTGTTGTATCACATGGAGAGAATTGTGATTACTGGATTCTGGACATTTTTTTGGGGATTCAGAATTTCTGTATTTAAGTCTAAAAATCTGAATTCTGAAAACAGTTATGAGATGCAGAATCAAAATCTGATTCCAATTCTGCATCCGGCTGTACAAAAACAATTTAACTAAACACTCTCTGTCCAACAATGAGTCCTATTCCCCCACTTGTCTCCCTCTTACTTTATGTGCTTGTCCACCCCAGCCACCACCAGCACCATTGATCACCAGGGCATCTGAGATCCAGTTTGCTGTGCTGTTGCTGCAACTCATGTGTGTCCTGTCCACTGACTGTCTATTTTTTAGTTTGAATCACCAGACTCACTAACTCAGCACCATGGCCATGGTCATGCTGCCTCACTACTCCCCACTCCCAGCCTGGCTGCCACCTTGCAGTCCATCCAGTGGTTGCTTATCAGGTCCATCTGGCAATGTTATTCTCCAGAACCCCTGAGTACTGGAGGGTGAAGGAGACACTGGTAACTAGACGAGCCCTTGGCCCCAGGGACATCCTCAACTCTGACCTCCCCCTGCCATCACCACTGTTGCCAACCTCTGTGATGCAGTGTGGTCACTGACTCACTGTTCAACAGAGCAAAATGGACTTTTAGTTTAACTTTTTTCTTCACTAGGGCCAGGGTATTCATTGGGCTGGCTGACCAGTAAGGTTGAAGTCTGACAAAGGGATGTGGCAGAGGTTACATTGGTTGGGAACTTGGGTAATGAGGGTTTGTTGGTGTAACCCTCCTACAAATGGGGGTTCCCAAAAAGTCTTCCTTGAGCTTGCCTAAATACTCACTGCCAGGCTGGTGTCTTGCATTTTAGCAGTTTAAATGTGATTACCAGAGTCTGTATAACCTCTGTGTGCTGTCTCTTTAAGAGCTGCTTGATTAAGGTATTGTGAAAGTGATTATTGTACAGTATTCAGGCCACTAGAGGGGAAAGAGGGGGGTTACAGTGTCCCAAAGGGCTGTGCCCAGGTTAGCTTGACCACTACCAACCCTGACCTCTGGGTGGAGGCACCCCTTTCAGAACTCAGGCCCCTTAACCTGCTACTAGCCAAACAGGCAGGGGTAGTAGCCCTTGGGATAGCGCCATCTAGGGGTTACATTAATAGTAGTCCAGGAGGCCAACACAGTAGCCAGGCAGCAGTCAACACACAGCTACAGCACAAGTAGACTGGTGACATGGGGAATCAGGGATTTTGGATGAACAAGGTGGCACAGTACCATGTAACTCAGTGGGGATGGAATCAGTGATGAAATGTGTGTGACCTGAGAGGGCAGATGCAGACAGAAGAGGAGAGACCATCAGTGGCAGCAGACTGGACTAGGCAGCACTGAACAGGACCGTCAGACCTAGCCAACTGAAGGTAAGGATAGGGCAAGCACAAGGGTGAAGGGAAGAGGGAACTTAACTTGCTGTACTACTACTACGTGTGTGTGAGAAGTTACTAAGTTTAACTGTGTCACTGATGGCAGGGTAAGGAGTGGGAGTCTGGGAGTCAGGATATAGCTGGGAGGTGGATTGCAGTATTGGATGTTCTGATTATGTTTGTGATACCATTCTGACTCCTTAAATTGAACTGGATCAGACTCTGAATTGCCAAAATTCTGCAAAATGCAAACAGGACAGATGCTACAGAATCTGAGCACCCCTAATTGTGATGGCAGATGTACACAAGCAGTCAGAGCTGATAAGGTTGGATCCATGACTGGTTGTCAACAAAATCATTGTTGAACGACCAGACAGTGAAACCAGCAGGTCGACCACTTTTTGCGGTCAGCTGCTGGTTTACAGGATCTTGAAGTATTTAACCCCCCACACAGTGGGCTGCACACTGCACCCCCCATAAATATAATCAGCCTGAGCGGAGCTGATTGGGGTGGCGGCACCACTTGACAGACAGTGCCAGGTTCCATTGCAGACACTACAGCGACGTGGTGCTGTAGTCGCTGCAGTCACTGTAGTGTCGTTTTGCTGCTGGGGTGGCGCTGTCGGTGGGGTATACGGATAAGGTCTAAGGTGGGAGTGATCCTTTTTTTTATTGTAATTTCCAGAGTTAAAAAGAAAATTGGACAAGTAAATACAGAAAATAACTATAAACTAAATGTGTCTAAATATATTTTTTTGTTTATTGGGCTGTTATAAAGGTGACCTGCAAGGTAAATACTGTAGCTCGTTCCCACCCCACATACTTTTCTATGCAGTGGTGGGAGTCTATGGCTGTCATGAGGAACATTATTAGTATAAACTGTATATTTTAAAACACCGTTGAAACTTTTGGCGAACGCAGAAGGTGCCACAAGGGTCCAGATTGTGCCAAGATAGCCATGTAGATTCCGCCCATTTAGTGATGAAATACCACTGCTCAATACAGCAGCAGTGGGGCTTAATATTCTTATTTTATTAGCCCTTCCACAAGTCCTGATGCTCAATAACTTACAGCAACACCTGGACTAGTCATTGCTGTAAGTATTATTTTAGGCATCAAGATCCTGTGAAGTAATAAAATAAGAATATTAAGCCCCCACCACTGCTGCTACATTGAGAGCAGTGGTGTTTCTATGTCACTAAATGGGTGGAATACCCAGGAAAACTTACGCCCCCTTGATTGGGACCAGTATGCACTTTCGCATTCACCAAAAAATATGGCAGTATTATAAAATATACAGATTATTGTAATAATGTTCCTCATAGCAGCCATGGACTCCTGTCATGGCATAGAAAGGTATGTGGGATGGGAGTGGGCTGCAGTATTTACTTTACTCGTCACCTTTAAATCCTGAGAGTACAGTGTGAGAAGCCTAAATATCTACATTGGCAGCACCTTCTCCATATGGAACGGAGGATTTAGCAGTGGTAAAATGAGTCATCCCATCATAATGGACAGTTTAGAGGTATGAACAGACAGAAGGGTTATAAGGGGTAAAATGACAGACTCCCCTTGTAATGGGAGACAGCTGAAAATCATGGCTGGACAGAGGGGTTCTAATGTGTAAAATGAGGGACACCCCATATAATGTATTTTCTTTTATTTATTTATTTTTTAAATTTGGTAACCGGGAAAAGCACACAGAGCCAAGGCTCATTTCCAGGTGTGGCCCGGGGACAGGGTATACAGAACAACAAAGGGTTACAAAAAGTACAAAATGTGGAATGAAAATACAGACACACAAAAAATAATACATTTTTAAGTTAGGTTACAAGTCATTTATACAATGGCAAAACGAGAAGCAGAATCACATATTGGAACAATAACGGAAGTAGCAATTGTAAAATGTGATAGAAAGCAGAGGTGAGTACAGGAGATTTTAGTCATGAGATTAAGCTGAGGACAGCAGCAGCAGTAACTGAGGATGGTCAGAGGAGATGCTTAAGTGTGGGACTGGCAGGGGTGAGGCAGGCTGTGAGGGGAGGATAATTCCATGGGGGAAGGGACTGTGACAGGAGGAAAGCTAATGCAAGTCAGAGGACCTAGCACAAGGGAGAGTGAAAGACTGGAAGTAATTTGTCAACAAGGGAAAGAGGTGGCTGAGATATAAGGGAAGAAAAGTAGTTCAAAATGAGCGGCAAAAAGTGCGAGACAGATTAAGCTAGTCCCAGAGAAAGGAGTCATGCAGTGTGGTCTGTAAAGGAAACACACAGGGAATAATGAACATTAGGGTGGTACAGAGTGGGGGCACTGGGAGCAAGGCTGGAAGGGGAGAGTCTGAGAAGCCTTTTGAAAGAGAGGAGGGATGAGGATGGATGAAGGTCAGGGAATAATTTATTTCAGAGAGAGGGGAAATTAAAGGAGAAGGCAGATAGACCAGAAGTAGAGGTGGGGGTGGCGAGAAGAAAATGTTTGAGGGTCTTTGTGATGAAGGAAGTAATTGGAGGTGGCTGCCTGGGAGAGATGGGAGGAGAGATAGGAGGGGAGCGCACCAAACAAGAATTTAGCAGTAAAAGAAGCACACAAGTGATAGGGCAGAATAAAGAAAACAGTGGTGGGTAAGAGGAGGGGAAGCTGTGGTGAAGTGGCAGAAGGAGTTTAACAGAACATCGAGTTTGCCTAAGGAGGCCTGAGAATCCATGCCATACACCACATCAGCATAGTCAAACATGGGTAGTATCATTTTGATGACAAGCTCACGAAGTGTGGGGAGGAGGAGGCAGTTTTTGTGCCGGTAGAGGGCACCTAGTTTAGGGCAAAGCCTGGCGCAGATGGCATCAACATGAGTGGAGAAGTCCAGATGGGAGTCTAGCCAGAGCCCTAAATATTTGAAAGCCCAGATGTTTTCAAGGCAATAACCATCCAAGGTACGGAAGGTTGGAGGGTGCTGAAGGGTGGCCAGTTTCTGTCTGGTACCGAAAGTTATGGCCACTGTTTTTTTTTTTACATTAAGTTTGAGCTTGTTTTCCAAGAATCAGGACTGGACTCTATTGAAATCATCCTAGAGGGGGGCCTGCACACTGTTGATAGAGAGCCCAGAAAGGAAAAGAATAGTATCATCAGCATACATGTGTATTTCAACGGATCTGCAGACCAAGGGGAGGTTATTTATAAATAGGGAGAAAAGGATAGGGCCAAGTATGGAGCCTTGGGGGACGCCGGAGCAGATTTGTAGTGTGGGGATAGAACATAACCTATTTTAACAGACTGTACTCTTTCATGAAGACAGGAATGGAACCATTTTACCACAGGAAAATTTCGTAATGTGAAACAGTTGAGAAGTATGGATGGACAGATGGGTTCTGGGGGGGGGTAAGAGGGGGGGCACCCCTCATAATGTGAAACAGTTGAGAGGTATAGGTAGGCAGTGACCCTGAAATGAGGCAATCTCTCTTAATATCGGACAGTTGGGAGATATTAACAGAGGGGTTCTGAAAGGTTAAAATGAGAGATGTCCTTCATAATGTGAGGCAGTTGAGAGGTAAGGGCTGATAGAAGGGAACTAAAAGATAATATGTGGAATGACCCATGTAATGTGAAACAGTTGGGAGGTAAGGACGGAGAGAGGGGTTCTGAGGGGAAAAGTGAGAAATGTACCATATAATGTGGGTCCACTGGCCAGTAAGGATGGACAAGGGGTTTGGAAGGGTAAAGTGAGTGTCATCCCTTGTAATGTGAAGCAGTCAGAAGGGAAGGATGAACAGAGAGGTTCTGTGGAGTAAAATGAGGACAATCCCTTGTAATGTGGGACAGTTGCGAGGTATGTAGAGAGTGGTTCTGAGAGGTAAAATGCAGGACATTCTTCATAATGATAGTTGAGACATATGGACATACTGTAGGTATTCAGGGGTGAAATGAGGGACATCAATTGTAATGTGAGACAGCCAAGAGGTATAGATGGACAGAGGGGTTCTGAGGGGTAAAATGAGAGACATTCATGTAATGTTGGACAGTTGGGAGGTAAAGACTGATGTGGGAAACTTGAGAGGCAAGGACTGACAGAAGGGGTTCTCAGAGGAAAAATGAGGGATTTCCCTCATAATATGACAGTTGAGAGGTAAGGACAAAGGGGTTCTGAAGGGTGAAATATGGCATGTCCGTTGTAATAGGGGACAGTTGAGAAGTGCAGTATGGACAGCTGGATCCTAAGGGGTAGACTTAGGGATATGCACTGTAATCTTGAACAGTGAAGAAGTATGGGCAGAGGGGTTCTGAAGGGTAAAATAAAACATGTCCATTGCAATGTGGGACAGTTTACAGGTATGAGGAAGAACTGTGTTGAGACTGGGCATTGGTTCAGTGGGTGACAGAAACACAGCATTGGCTTATATGACTGAACCTGGATGACTAAACTGTATGATTAACTACCTGAACAAAAGCTGGGAGAAGTATAGCGCCTTGGAGGCAGTATAGCGCAGTGGTCTAAGGCTCTGAGCTGCAAATCTGGTGACATCCAGCAGACCAGACTTGGGTTTGAATCCCATAGCTTCCACTTTCATACTGTGTGACCCTGAGCAAGTCACTTAATCTCCTTGTGCTCCCAGGTCGCTCCTGTAAAAAAGCTTTCAGCTTAGTGTGCTATACCTGGTTAAACAACTAAAAAAAAAAAAAAAGAACTCCTGATTGTTCATGTTTAACAGCTTGACTATGAAGCTAATTATGCAGTGGACTGTCCATTTGATAATGCGAGTGAGAGAAATCCTATCTATCCAGATTTAGCTACATAATACAGAGCCAATTATGCAATAGGCTGACTGCCTCTTTAGAGGGTGGAAGACAATGTGCTTGTCTCAGGTTGAGTATGGAAACCTTGCCTGAGTCATATACACTTCTGGTCCCTCCACCTCAGCCATGGAAGGTCTGCTCCAACAAGACTTCCACAGTGTTCTGCTCTAATTCCAATCAAACCCCTACCCTGTTGCTGCGCTATTCCACTTACAGCACTTCTTTCCCATCCCCATTCCTGCCCTCTTTTCATCCTACCTCATCCCCCTTTCCTTTACCCCTCCACTCCAACTTCTCCCTCCCTCCTCTGTTTCCTCACCTTGTTCTCTCCTCTCCCGTGGGTCTTTCCTGCATAAGTTTCATTGTGGCATCTCCTCCTTGCCCTTATTTTGCTCCTTCACCCCCAATTCACCCTGTCCTTCACTCATTATAATCCCTGTCACCCCTCTTCAGACAAGGCCTCTGGCTGCACTTGACACAATATTTATCTTGCCGTATTATTCTTTTGTTTATGTAATTACTTTCCTCATGTTGTACTGCTTACTGAAACCATTGTAATTTGTTATTCTTGTGACTTGACATGGAACCTCTGATTTGTTAAATAAATAAAAATAAATAAACCAACTCTGGGTCAAAACACACACACACACACACATGCACTCACACACGCACACATGAGTCCATGGCATCAGTCAGAAATTGACCAGACTTCCAACTATGCCCATCTTCACCACTTTGGAGGGCAACCCTCTTAAAGTGGTGAAATCCTTCAAGTATGTCAGTGTGTGGCTAAACAGCAAGCTTAATTTCTCTACCACCTTGATGTCATCCATGAAAACCTCCGCCCCAAACTTGGTGCCTTATGCAATTAATCAGATCGAGGTGGAGTTGTCCCTGAAAAGCAACGCCCACATTGTTATGTACCTGAGCGTGTTTTATCAGGAGATAACCCACACCTCGGAGTGTCTTATTGCACTTATAAAATGGGTCCCCACTAAATACTTTACCCTGAAAATTAAGTTAATAAATGAAAGAAGTCTGATAAGTGTTATAAAATTAGGTTAAGAAAAGTGGAAAAAAAATAGTCCCAGCATTTGAACTGCAGAACATATGTAAAATCACAGACACACACACACACACACACACACACACACACACTCTTTGTATTTTTTGGCCCCTGCCACACTTCATTTTTTTTTCTAGCTTTGTTGTATTTGTTTTCCATGTTCTGATTTTGTCTAGAAGCTGCCAGTAGCCATGGAGTGGCCAGCATAACTGGTAGTGAGAGCGAGTGTGTGTGCCTATCATGATTTTACATTTTAGTACCACACTTCCCCGCCATTCACAGACACATATACATTTAATTGTCTTTTGTCTGCCTAGAGTTTCTCTTGAATTTTGTTTTTGGCATGCTGTGAAATTACACACTGCTTTTTGTGCGTTTTGTGGGTTTATAGTATTTACTTGTCGCCAGTTGGATCGGGACCGAGCATGTCCCTTAGCGGCTTCCATAGAGAGTGGATTTGTTCCTATTGCGGTTTTCTGAAAGAGACGGCGGTTAGAGTTGTTCCTGAGTGTGTTCACTATCTGCAGTTAAATGAGTATTTCCAATACTTGTGTCGACAAAACTTGTAGAAGCGTGAGTGTCAATTTTAATTTAAAAGGAATTTGTTTCGTGACGATGCTCGGTGGATCGCTGACGGCTTATCTTGAAGTGGGGATTGCGAGTGGCATTTTTTTTTTTTATTTCGAGTACTACAGGTCAGACTTTCTTTTTAATGTTTTAGTTGGGTTCACTTGTGCATGGCTTAGGGTCCCATTTAAGTCCAAGGTCAAGAACAGATTGTTTGGTAATGTAAGAATTTAACGCCAAAACACTGGTTTTGCTCAAATTTCATTTATAAGCTGCAATTCCCACAAATGTAGCAATTTCAGCCAAGGCAGCAGGAATAGAGGATGCTGGATGGGACAGGTGCAAGAAAATATTATCTGCATAAATGGAAACGTTATACTCCATCTGATAGAGCAGAATTCCTTGGGTGCGAGGATTCTCTTTCAACCATAGAATTAAAGGTTCCAAGTATAAATTAAAGAGAAAAGGTGACAGGGGGCAGCCTTGCCTAGTGCCTGAGGTAATAGAAAAAGGCTTCAATAGGACCCCATTACATAATAGAGTAGCTGAAGGGTGATTATAAAGAAGACAATCCCACCTAATAAATTCCTCTGGAATATTATAGGCATAAAGCACCTCGAATACATATGGCCAAGAAACACGATCAAAGGCTTTCTTGGCATCCAGGGTGACCAGAGCCATGGGGGTCCTGGCCTCCCTGGAGGCCAAGATGAGCTGGAATAATTTATAGATATGGTCACTAGAGTAACTGCCCCTCATGAATCCCACTTGCTCAGGCCCTATAAGACTAGACCAGACTCCCTCCAGCCTGTGGGCTAGAATTTTTGCAAACATTTTAAAATCCATATTTTTTAGGGAAATGGGATGATAACTAGAGGGAAGAAATTCATCTTTCCCAGGCTTAAGAAGAAGGGTAATACATGGCTGGGAGAGAGACAGGTCAGTAAGGTCATAGGAATAGAGGAAATTAAAAACATCAACCAAAATTGAGGTGAGTTCCACAGAAAATATTTTATAAAAATGAGAAGAAAAGCCATCGGTGCTGGGAACCTGATCAGTTGGAAGGGAAGTTATAGCGCAATGGGCTTCTGCAGTAGTAATAGGACCTGTAAGGAAGGCACTCTGCTCAGCCAAGAGATGCGGGAAGGGGATGTCTTGCAAATAGTGCAAAACTGAATAGTGAGAATCAGAATCAGCTAGGGTAGTCGAGTACAAGCATTCATAATACTATCTGAAAGCCTTGACGTTGTCTCGAGGTTTAGTGACAAGGTTTGGTGAACCCTCTAATTTAAGCCTGTGTACCACCCGAGTGGATTACTGCTGACTTAGCCTTAAAGCTAATAATTTATCTGCATGTTCCCCTTGCCCCAAATAATCAGCTTTACTATGAAAGATAGCTACTTCGGCTTTTTTGGTTAGTCCAGCAAGGTGTTTGGAACGAAGGGAGTTGAGGCTTAACCAAATGTGTTCCAGTGTAGTGGGAGAAAGGGAAGCCTCCAGGGTTCTAATCTGGGACAAAAGATAATTAAGCTGGAGGCAGTATAGCGTAGAGGTTTAAGGCTCTGAGCTGCAAATCTGGCGACATCCAGCAAATTAGACCTGGGTTTGAATCCCACAGCTTCCACTTGCATACTGTGTGACCCTGAGCAAGTCATTTAACCTCCCTGTGCTCCCAGGACGCTCCTGTAAAACAGCTTTCAGCTTAGTGTGCTACTCCTGGTTAAACAACTAAAATAAATAAAAAAGAAAACTATGTTTGATGTTCTGTAGCCCTTTTAGTAGCGAAGTAGATACATTTGCCCTGAATTGCTGCTTTAGCTGTGCCTCAGAGCACATCGTGGTTAGCAACCGAATTAATATTAGTATAAAAAAAGCCTGAATAAAACACCTTAAAGTGTCAACCATCTCTATGTCCCACAATAAGTGAGTATTAAGCCACCATACAAAATTCTTATCAGAACCCCCTTTGATAATGTACAAGCCATACAGGGGCATGGTCAGAAAGGACTGTTTCCCAAATTTCACAACCCACCACCCCAGGAACATTTTACTGATTTATTAAAAAGAAGTCCACACCAGCCCAGTGATGTGGAGGGCTGAGGCATCAATACCTTACCTCCTGCCATGCCAGTGAAATGTGTGAGCAGTGTGAGCCGGTCGCCGGGGATTGGCTGGGGAGCAGGAACATCAAGTATCCCCAGGATAGCTCTCCTCTGGGGAGGGAGGAGAATAGTGGTCGGTGTTAGCCTGGCTCTAATGGAGGCTAGGGGCTGGCACACCAATGCTGTGCAATGGTGGGACAGTGGCAGGGCAGACACCTAGCGTGCTGCATATGGGAGTGTGTGTGGCACCTCCATTGGCATCCTTGCATGCCCTTGTCTGCGAGAAAAGAAACATGAGAGGAAAATACCAGTATTTGGATGAAGGTGGGCACTTGCAGGCCCCACTCCCTGACCAACTGGGTTGGCCAGCCCGAACCGGATCCTGTGTATAGCGGGGGTCAAGATCCTCCCCCACTGACCCTGCCGGGGGGTGGGAAGCCCTGGGGAAAGGAAGAATGGCCATAAGTCCTGGTGGACATTGGGGGAACAGGGCTAGGGTGCCCTCCTGAATGTGGGATGACTGGTGTGGAACATAAATAGAGTACAAAAAAAAGAAGCCCAGTTTGGAAAAGGATTGGTGCGAAGGGGTGTTATCGAGGCACAGGTCAGGAAGCATAAGAAAACCAAGAGTAGTTTTAAAATTCACAAGTAGTGTTTTGTTATTATCAATAACTGTAAAATAAAAAAATAAACATTGTGTAGTATAAATATCTACAAAGGCAGTACAAACAGAGAAAACATAGTAATTTGTCTGACAGCATCTCTAATTTCAAGTTTCAGTCTCTCTCTCTCTCTCTCTCTCTCTGTCTCTCTGTCCAGCAAAAGATTGCTGCTCTTTTCATAATAAGTCTTTGCCTGGTAATTAGTTTATGCAACCTCAGCTCATTAACAGACATCCTGTTTCCCATAAAATGTATTAGAACTTTATCAAGTTCCTTGCAGGTGCCACAAAATAGAATATGGTGTCCCAGAACTGACTTTCTGCTGATAGCTCTGCAAAAGTTTGTGCTGCATCTCAAGGTTAACCCCTTGAGGTCAAATAGCTTTTTGCAATCATTTCAACAGTGTAACTTTATATAGTTTCAAACAAAGGGATCCCAGTATCACAGTTTCACACAAAGATTCACATTTATTTTATAACCGAATATATGCAAGGGGGAAGAAAGACAGACACAGCAAGTGAAGTCAGAGAGGTAACGAGAGGTGGACAATCTCAAGACCGTCAGAGTGATCAGTTCCTAGGTCTCAAGAGAACATTTGTTTGCACAACCAGACACACAAAAGACAGAAAAGGAGAGGCTAGAACAGATTCTTGCATTTAATTCTGGTTGCGCAACCAAATGTTTTCATGAGACCTAAGAACTGATCATTCTGACGGTCTTGCAAGAACATTTGGTTGCACAACCAGACAGACAAGAGACAGAAAATGAGAGGATAGAACAGATCCTTATGTTTAACTCTTTCTGTATTTATTTATTATTTAAGTTTTGTTACCCAGGTAAGTGCAAAGAGTCAAAGCCCTTTTTCATGCATGACCTGGGACCATATAAAATGCAATCAATGTGTTACATACACTTAAACAAAAATCAGTACAATACACACAACATATATAATATCACAAGTACAGTATAAACATATGCAAAGCACTCACATAATTTCAGAAGAAATATTCACATTGTAATTGGCTAAAAAGATGTTTCCTCAAACATGGTTTAAAAACTTCATGTCCTACCCCCCATAATGACCTTGGTAAAGTATTCAAACTTTTTGCTGCGTAAGTTTTAAACACACACTCTCCCAATTTTGCTTTTGTGTTTGGGATAACTAATTTTTTTATCCTGTTTGAACGTAATACCCTTTCATCCTTTTTAAGCTGGTAAAGTGTATTAAGAGGGGGAGTCTGATCTCTGCATTAGGACATTGTCAGGCAATTTAAGTTGTATAAACAATTCAATTTTGGCAGAAGTCAACCAGTTTGCTGATATAATATGTAATGGTGCACACTGTATGGAAGTTTCAATGCAAATGCATTATATGGAAGTTTCAATGCAAATCTACAGACTTCATGAAAAGTGGAAGTCAGTGAAGATAGATCAGTTTTTGCCAAGTCTGAGAAAAGAAATGAATTATAGTTCATGGTGGATAGAAGCACACTTTTTGCTACTGCCAATCTGGCCTGTAAGGCCAAGAAATTTTGTAGCTCAAGCAGAACACTTAGTTTCTGGTTGATTTGCCTACTAATTAATTTAATATGATGGGAAAACATTAAACTCAAATCTAATTATGCCCAAATATTTAAATTGGGTGATCTGTTCAAATGTACCTCCAGAGTTATCCATTATTTCAAGTGGGTTACATTTAGCAAGTCTAGGTCTTGAACCAAACAACATACTTTCAGTTTTTTTTCCGCAAATTAACAGCAGCTGATGTATTTTTAACCAGTGATCAAGTACAAGGAAATCTTCATTTAATGACTGATTTAGAACTTCCACTGAAGCTGAGCTACTGTAAAGTATTATGTTGTCCGCGTACATTATTATTTTTGTGTTCTTTATAAAAGAGGGTAACATATCAGTAAACAAAGAAAATAGGAGAGGCCCCAGGATTGATCCCTGGGGCACTCCCTGATCCATTGTTTTACTACTGGACAAAATTCAACCACAGCTAACCCTTAAAGGGTGCCCTGATAAACAACTCTCCAACCATTCACAAGGAGAATCTGCCAGTCCACTGCCCCCCAGCCTCCTGAGCAACAGGTGATGGTTTACCACATTCAATGCCTTGGACAGGTCCACAAACACAACACCAGTGAGCCTCCCCCCCATTCAAAACTTCACTGATGTAGTCAGTGAACCTGGCCAAGGCTGTACCAGTACCATGGTGCTTACAGAAACCATGGTGCTCTGGAGTCCGGAGGCCAGTGGAGTGGAGATATTCCGAAAGCTGTTCATTAACAATTTTCTCCAGTAGTTTCCCCAATGGTGGTAGTAGTGAGATAGGATAATAGTTGTCCATGTCCTTAATATACCTACTTTTAAAAATTGGCTTAATTAGAGTATTGGAAACTGTCCAATGATCAGAGAAAGATTAAATATTTTTGTCAATGGATGATATATGTGGACAGCAGTTAGCTTTATAAACCTTGGTTTAAGTCCACATGCACCAGAACTCTTGTTAACAGATATCTGATTTAATAATCTAAGTACCTGTTTTGGTTTTATGACACAACAATAATAAGAGTTTATTTTGACATTTGAATTGGAAGAAAACATCGTTGTCAATAGGTTCAAAGTCATTAGTGTACTTAGATAAGTCAATAAACTTATTAAGAAAAATGTCACTAATTTCCTACATATTTGGCATATTTATTTCTTTACCGTTGTTGTAATATACCTCTGTCTGCTGCTTGACTGTTAGATTCATAAGGGATCTTATTGATGGCCAAAATTTCCTAGGTTTTTTTAAGTCATTATTCTGTTGGTTTAAATGGTAGTCAGATTTGCTTTGTCTAAGTTTTATCTTTTCTTAACCTCCAATAGTTGTTAAAGTCAGTATCACTGTTTGTGCGCTTAAAATGCTTCCACACATTGTCTCTCAATTTCATTAAATGATGTAAGTTAGGGGTTAACCACTTGTTAACAGCTCCTATGTCCCTCCTTGTAATCTTAGGGAAATCCTTGTTTTGTAGTTTCTGCTGGACTGTGGTGAAATAGTGTACTGCAGCATCCACCTCAGGGATAACGTCTAAATAAGACCAGTCAATCTGGTTTAAGTCCCGTAACTCATCACTGATAACATTTGTAAATTTCCAAAAACTAATAAACCTTGTGGGTGGCTTAACTCTTTTGCATTTCCAGGTGCAGTCAATAACCAAATGGTGGCTAACTGCATTTGTAAGTGTGCTTGTAATTTTTACATGAGATGAGCTGTTGGTAAGTAACCAGTCTAGGATAGTATGTTTTTTACTCTGCATGTTCATACGAGTGTGAGATGTTATTAGTTGACATAATCCCGCATTAGTAATTAGAGACTCAATTTCAGGATCAAGTTCAGGGTTCAATATATGTTAAAGTCACCTATCACCAAGATATCACCTCCTGATTTCAGGGAGCCAATAAATTGCGAAAAATCTTTCAAACTATTTTGACCCTTTTTAGGAGGGTTATACACTGTACAAACCTTCAACTTATAACACCCGCCCAACTTCAACTTATGGAAACGCCACTCACAATCAGTGCTTGGGTTGTAGTTAGGGCTCAAAACCATTAGTTCTAGTTCCTCCTTGTAATAAACCAGGATCTCCCCTCCTTTTTTTTCCCCAGCCCGGTCCTTTCAAGACAACTTATATCCTACCATGGCATACAAATTGTCACTTAAAGTGGGTTTTAGCCATGTTTCTGTTAAGCAAAATATGTCTGGGTCATACCGGGCTACTCAGGTCTCAATCTTATGTTTTTTTGAAACAATGCTCCATGTATTTAAGTGAACGAATCTAAGCCCGCTTGACTGCCAAGCATGTCCATGTGAGACATTGTTCTGAGATAAGGGGCCAGGGTTAGTCTCAATATCACCAGACAAAAGAAGAATTAGCCAGATTAGTGGAGTTAGGAAGGAAACAAAAACAGATACCCTTTTTATGACTGGATTTACATAGTTCCCTAGGTTATATATAGATCTCTTCCTCTGACTACCCAGATGCTGAACGTTATCAGGAATTGGATCAATTAAATTACTTAATAAGCTGGAATAGACAAAATCATCTAGGAGCATATTATGATCGTTAATTTTAACATGGGCATTTAATACTAATGATATCCCTTGTTCCAAAAACACTAAACTCAACAAAACACAGATCATCCCAGTATAGTAGCACTTCATGATTAATAACAATACGTTACCCTAAATTCTAATATTAAAATACAGTATTTCTCTAAAATAGTATCTCAAATTTAAAAAAGGTTCAATCCTATCTAAACTACTATCTCAAATTTAAACAGGTAAATCCTAAAAAAAGACAGGAGAAACTAGCAGTAATTTTTAATTGCTCACAATAGCGGGAACCCTGAACACCACGGTACAGCAGATGAATTTCTCCCCAGTGGCACTCACGCCATTCACGCTTGCGCCTGAGCACTCATACCTCAGGCCAGCACAAGCTTTTAACTGCACGGCCTCACCCCTTCTAGCTCAGTTTGGCCAATCAACTCGACACCGAGCTTCTACATCATAAGACAGGACATTATTCAATCCTGTCACAATGGGAATAAAAAGTGTAACCACCTTCCAAAGGATGTAACAAATGGCAGGGGTCAGTAAGACCCAGGAGATCAATAAATTCCCATAGGCCATGTTGTGCCAATGAAAGTCCTTTTTTAGGGTGCTGTGATCTGTCTAGGTCAGAATGAAACACAATATTCTAATCACCAGCAATGGTGATGGGGAGAGGAGAATAAGGGGATAAGGGACTAATAAAGAGGTAAATGAGTAAAAAATTAAGGATTATCAAAAGTTGGACCATGCACTGAACCCAATAAAACCTCATGTAACCTTGCTCTACCATGAATTAATAGGTAATGCCCTTCTACATCCCATATAAAATCTTAGAAAATTTAGCTTTGGACCTACAGTGATCAGATTATGGAATAAACTACCAGCTGAACTAGTAGATACTCCAAGATTTAATGCCTTCAAGACAGGTTTAGACAGTTTTATCTCGGTAACTTCAGTTTCCTCCGCTGAAATGGTGGGGACAATCTATATGGGCTTATGCCTTCTGGTTGTCTTATAAAATGCAATATATCTGTAATAAGTTGAAATGGGAGTCATCTTTTAAGGAGGATACAGACTCCCTTTTTTTAATGCTATAACCTACACCATATATCTGACCAATCCAGTCTCTTCTAAAAAAAAAGTCATCTGTTCTCTTCTTAAGTGAGAGTCTTGTATGTAGACAATATCTGTACCCATCTGTTTAGGTGTTTTAGTATGGCATATCTCTTTTTAACATCCTGAGTGCCTTTTACATTCCAGGCAGTGAGTACATAATGGTTCCCCATAAGATTAAATAAAGATTAAAATTATTCAGAAGAGTAGCCACTGCATATTAAACAACAAAATACAGCTAGCAGCACTCTCCACCCCCTCATTAAATGTGCCCCAAATAGCAAGGGTAAACAACAAGGAAAACAAGTTATAAATAGTCAGCAAGATCAAAAAGGAACTACAGTTAACAACCAACAAACAAAAGGCAGAAACATTCAGTCCCGGTCCCAAGGACCATTACTCCAATCCCAGAAGGTTCACAATTGATGCCCACCAGTACTCCAGTTTACATCAGGCTCCAGTTCCTCCATCATAAATATAAGAGATGGGTAATATCCCCTAAATAGAATAAATAAAGTTACAATAGCTTGTATACAGCAGCGTTAATAGTCTGGAGGAGAGGTGCACACTGCAAAAAGGGAATCCCACAATTACAATAACCTATGCCACTACAAGCAGGACAGTGCAAGTGATGGGGGAGAAACAAAGTAGGCTAATCAGTAGTTTTAGCAAACCAACATACCTCCCAAGGAGCAGCAATATTAAACAAACTAACCAAGAGTCTTAAAACCCGCCCCCCCCAAACCAGTACCTGAAACACTGATAAACTAATAATTAAATGCAAACTTTACATTATTACAAGAAGCAAGCCTAGCAGAAACATATAAAACAGTTCAAAGAATCATTTAGAGTTCTTGAAAATCTCTGGGAAGAGCTTTGGGAGTTCAGTTTTGGCTTGTTCTGCAGTTTAAAACATATTTTGTTCCCCATCATGAGAAACCTGCAACTTGGCTGGATAGAACAGTCAAAACTTGATGTTAACCACCAAGTCTTTTACAGTGTAAGGAAGATAAGCAGCACGCTATTGCTGTATTTGTAAAGGCAAATCCTGATAAATAAATATGTGGATTTCTTCCCATAGAACCTTTTGCAGGCTGCAAACTTGGCTGAGAATTTGTTGTCGAACCAAGAAGTTGAGAAGTTTAAAGATGAATGACTGAGGTTTTTTCCCTTCTGCAGGCATGGGTTGAAGGGCTCGGTGAGCTCATTCAATGATGTACTGTAAGCCGTTAGGTGAAGGGCTGGCCGATTTTTCACAAAGATGTGGCATGAAAGCTATGGTATCCTTCCCTTCACTCCATTCTGGTAGTCCAAGAATCACAAGATTATTCCATCGGCATTTCCCATCCTGATCATCTAAGTGCTTCTGGTGCATAGAGATCAGCTCAGGATCTACTTTTTTGGACGCCAGTTCTCCATGGAACTAATCCGAATTTCTACATCTCCTACCCGGCATGTGAGCTCAGTAAGAGCAGGGTGGAGAACTTTCATATCTTCAGATAAATAGAGAATAGTGTCTCATAAGGGGACTAGCTGGTTCCATATCATAACTGCGACTGTGGAACAGTGACCCATGAAGAGGACGCAAATCCTGCAGTGTAATGAATTTCAACAAACTATTTTTTTCAGGGGGGGGATTTACCCCTGCACCACCCTTGTGGGGGGCTTTGCCCCCATGCCCCCCCTTATTTATTATACTAACTCTGGGAGGGCTTACCTTGGGAATGGGGAGAACCACCAGTCACCTGAAAGTGTCAGTGCTCTGGCTCTGTCGCCCTCTTCATGGGTCACAGTTCCATAGTTGCCATTTTGACATGCTACTGGACTGGGGTTCGGCTCTTGCAGAAATCTTGCTACTGTTAGAAGTCTGGAGTCAGAGGTGCCTGGGGGTTCAGGTTTGAGTCTTGCTTCAGCCACTTTGATCCACAGTTCTGCTTGGGGGTGGATGGCAATGTATGACACATCTGCTGGAATTCAACTGCAACATCCATTTTATCAGCCATTTCTGACCCTGAATGAATGCTCACCATAGAAGAAATTAGCCCCAACTGAAAGAACTTGCCCAAAGATCCATGGGGATATACTTTTAAAAGAAAAATAAGTAAGGGAAGCAGAACTGCTCCAAAGAGTTGGCATTACCACTGAAGCATTACGTGACTCCCTCAAGCACTCGGAATTTTGCCGAACCCCGATTAGAACCTGTTATGCAGAGAGGTGATGTTAGTTAGGACACAAGGGATAACACCCTTACTGTTCCTAAAATTTCCATGGGATCTTTTCGAAAAACCAAAAACACGGCTAAAGGACACCACGGGAGGAGCCGAAATACAAGCACCATGCAACAAGTTTCAAAAGAAAACTCTTGGCTGCCCTCCAGACAAAGAAGGTAACATCAGTTGTAACAAAGATAAAAATTTTTTTTTATTTCATGATAAAATACAGAAGCACTCCCCTCACATGGTGTGACGTTTCACAGCATGTGAGGGGGGTGCTTCTGTATTTTACTACCACATCTCTCTTTTTTTACTTCCATGGAATCTTTAACTTCCACCTAGTCAACCACAGCAGATGGTCAGAAGGGACCTCAATTTAACATTTCACCCGAAGGATGACTGTACCAACAGTACAGTACCCTCTTAGTGTGTAGCATTGTAGACTCATTGAACTAGTAGCAAAGGATGTGATGAAATATAGAAGTGCAATAAATAAATCATAAAGAAACATGGAATGTGAAACACAGGAGGGATAACTTTGTATGATTCATACTGAGTCTTTATGATACCCACGATAAAATGGTGTCTTAGGGATTACAAGATTAACTACGTCAGGACTACACCCGGGTAGAGATGTCTTGTTTACATATCATATCTAGGTTATGTGCTGTATATGACATCAACTAAAGCCTCCACCTATGTACCACATTTCAAATTCATATTGAGTATAGGTAAACATTTCTGTCTTAAAAATCATCCAATTCTTGAAATATTTTCCTGTTAATCTTAATAATAATTAATTTGTTTAAAGGGAAAATAAGAACACTGCCTAAACTGCTTTTGCAAAATGCAATATTTCTTAATAGAAATTATTATTGGTGCCAAGGAAATAATCACAATAGGTGCTCGTGCACTCAATAGGCAATAGTGAAAAAAAAACCTCACTGTAAAGGTACAGGCAGATGGATCCCCAAAAAATTGACATACAAATCAAAGTGCAATATTTTACCAGGCAGTTAATTATGTTAGGCCTTCTTAAAAAACTTTTATCTGTTATGTGCAACAAAATGTAAAGTTTAGATTGTGAAAGTTTTATAGCAGTCATTGCTGTAAGCGGACATTTGTGTTCTGTACAAAGTGGATGTATATGTATTTTTTCTATTTGATTAATTGTATTGTAATGCCATTTTTGTCAAACATTAGAAAATACTGAAGGATATTGAATTATCAGAAGTCTTACAAATCAGTTATAGAGGCTATGCTTATTATTTAAGGGGGTACAATAAACAGGTACGGGGAAAGTACCCAGAACTAATCTGAAGCACAATTTCTTCCTACCCAGACTAATAGGGTCATAGAATAAACTGCCATCAGATATAGTTAATCAAACAACATTTCAACTGGCCCGGTGGCATAGAGGGCTGAGGTGGTGGCACCTTATCTCAACCCATGCTGGCGACCTGGGTTCGGGAATGGACTTGGGACACCAGAGCCTGGGAAGGGAAGGAAAGGATAGAGCATTCGTAGGACTGCTCTCCTCTCCTGGGGTGGGTAGTGGGTTGATGTCGCACTGTAGCGGCCCCTGGTGGAGACGGGGAGCACAACAGATGTACATCAGGGATGCGCCAGAAAAGCAGAAATACCACCCCACTCTAAGCCGGATGACGGCTGCCCAGCTCTCTGGTGCCATTCATGTCCCTGCCGAGTCCTCTGTCCCAGCAGCATCCTGGGGGCAAGTTTAGCACTGGCTTGCCTCTGACTGGTTCATTCCCCCTCGGAAGAGGGAGACCCACCCGGAAAAGGGTTACTCAGGGTTACCCTGGGGTTAGCTGCTATATGGGACCAGAGGATCGGAGGGCAGATGAAACAGAGCAAGCAATGGCAAGCCTGAAGGAGAGGCTGGAGTGGAGCACGTAGGGAGGAGGAAAAAAAAAATCAAACAACATTTATAGGATTAAATCCAAGCTCAACAAATATTTTAACAACAATGTTTCTTCTAAAAAGATCCACTGAGAAGTGGGGATGACAGTTATAGGTATATGGCCTTCTGCCATCCAAAATCCCTTAGCATAATCCCTTAGTATAAATAAACATAAACTTAAACTTGAACATTGCAGCGTCTGTGTTGGGTATTAGCCCACATGCCTGCTGGGAACTTCAATCCTTGGCCAACACAGCTTCTTAGCACAAAGGCAAGAGTAGATGTTCCCAGATACAGACACAGAATGTAAGAGTGACTGACATGTTCCACTGAGGAGCACTGGTGTCTTCTACCCTTCTCTTACAGAATTTTAGCCCCCTGTGCAAATACCACTGAGCAGAGCTGAAATCTCCTGCATGCTTATACTTTCAGGCACACTAAATTTGTTGATTCACATCAGGTAGAGGTGTCCCTTGAATACTGGCAGATGTAGCCACTATCCAACAGCACTTTGGTATCTGTTTCTCTGCAGCCTGCTCTCTCATCTGAGATACCCTTTGACAGCCCAGAAGGCAACCCGGGCTGCAAGACATTGATTCACACTCACCAGTTGGCTTCATGGCAAGAAAAAAGGGGTTATTTAAATAAATCAGACAACCACAACAGCAAAAATCAACAGCAGCAAAGCAGCCAGCACCAAGGCCTTGTTATAAAGGAGAGGGGTCATCGACAGATGAGTTAGCGCTTTGATAAACTGCAGGGATATTAGCAGCTGAGTTGGATCAATAGGCATTCGAGGTGCAGCAGCTCAGTATCAGGCAGCCTTCAGACGATGTCTGCTTAGGTAATAAGAGCCCAAGGATCAACTGTCTCAAAGATAATTGTAGAGGACGCGGTCCATTGGTTTACTGTGTTTACCGGAGATTTGTGTTCCCAGCTAGCAGGTCTGTCCCCCCCCCCCCATACTTTAGAAAAAGAAAAATACAGCAGGCACATTTCTTCCTAATAAATACTTCCTTGTCATGTACAAGTGAGGCTAGTTGGTTCTAACAGTCTATGTCACTGGCTGAAGGTCTTAATTTCCCAGGGTCGAATAATGACCTGCTGAAGCCCCTTTTCCCTTCCCCACCATCCTCAGTAGTTTCTGGATAGGGATGAGCTTTGAGCAACTCAGTCAGAGAGTGGGACATTGGTATATTATGGCAGAGATGAGGCATGATGATATAGTTACATCGTGTAGTTTCCCATGCCCCAAGAACCATATAGAGTGCTTTGTCTCATTTTAAAGGTGTTTCTCTAAATATGCATTAATGAGGGTCCCGCCATAAGAATCTTAATGCATGTGCCCTGCTGGTAACCATTATTTATCCAGGCAAGGGGCAGAATCATACTGCAATGCAACTACAGTTATTCTCTAGTGTTACAGTAGTGAGAGAAATGTTGTGTTGTGGCGCAGCCCCCCCCCAGCCCCAGGTCCTGAGACCGCTGTTAATGTGTCCTGCTGTGGCGGGGGGTGGGGGGGTGGTAGGTGTGCAAATACTTAATCCAGAGTATGCAGCCAACTATTCAGTTCAGGTCCCACAAACATTTGGGCATTCACATTCATACTCATGATTTGGGTTATATAAAAGAAAATAAATAAAAATAAAAATGGAAAAGAAACCACCCCTACCCTCCTCCCTAGCCCACATCCTTTAAACTATACCATTCCTCTGTCCCACTACCCTCAGTTAGAACCCCATCCCACCCTCCTTCCCCTCCAGCACATACATTTTGATAATAAAATATGTATTAAGAAAAACTTCAAAGAAGGGTGACTGGCACAACCTACCCAACTCCACAGCTGACTGCTGACTTTCTGCATTTTGGGATTCTAACTGAGGGTGGGGTGGGGATGATGGGCTGGTATAGTTTAAAGGATCTTGGCTGGGGAAGAGATAGCATTTCCCAAACAGAGGATGAATACTGCCACTATTCGTTATTCAGCTCTGAATAATGAATAGTGCATTATTTGTGGTGTTCAGGAAACACTATTCATTGCTTGCACACCCTGTCGCCTATGCAGCCCTGATTCTTAGTTCAATTAGAATGAAGAACTTTGGTCTGAAGTCAGCACTCAGGATGGTGAAAAGAACATGTGCCCCACCCTACTGAGAATTATTGATATGTTTTTCATTCACCCACCGGTAAGGGTAGTTTCTTTTCAGCATTCTGCCTCTGCCCTACATGTAGCAGCCCCACTGCAGATCCATGCTGAGACACAATACACTGTACACAGTGGGGCTGGGTGTGGGCAGGCACAGTCAACATCAGCATTCTGCTGTCCTTTTCAGTAGCATGTAAGAGGTCTGGGGGACTATCAAGCACACTCTACAAGCCATATTCTCCCCCTTCCCAATTGCAGAAGACCCTGCCTATGAACATCTTAAGGAGAGCTGTGGTGCAAAGATGGCCTGAAGATTGACTTTGCAATCTATCACTCACTTTCCCACTAGGAAGGGAATACAGCTGTCCTAGGATGACCTCCACCATTAAGCAGAATACTCTGCTCCATGCAAAGCAGGGATATTTTTCAAGTCTGGAACCAGGCCTCTGACTAAATACTCTGGCCAAGCTTTGACCAGTGGCGGTACCATTCCCACCTCCTGAATTCTGCACCCCTATGGTGAGGACAAGGATGTTACCTCAGTGTGTGTAGTGAATAATGCAAAAAACTTGCTTTCACAATCAAGTCTTTACAGTGTACTGTATGTATAGTATGGAATGTTATGGATGACCATGGTGGCAAACCACTGTCTGGGTTGTCTAGAGTTACCAGAAGTAAGTTATACAGAAAAGGAAAATAATTTTTTCTGACAAGCACTAAATATACTAGCTAGACTAGATCCCTCTTTGCTCACAGCCTATGCCTGGGTGGTGCCCTGAGACCTTGGGACAATTTGAATAATCTTGAGTACAGTGCTGTGGCCTCATGCCTGACCCTCCAACTACACGAAGATATTGATTGCCTGGCTTTAGATCCAGATAAAACGTACGAAAACTGTGTCCCAAAGCACTTTGCAAACCATGACGAGTAGTTGCAACCACCATTAACTGAGCACATAGTACTGGAAGAGAGGGAGGAAGATGAGCAGCAGGAGGTTAAGTGATTTGCCAAGATCATACAGTGAGAATGAAGCAGTGGTAGCTTGGAAAATACACTGGTTCAAAAGACAGTATTTTCCACTGACTCAGCCAATGAACTTAACAAAACATTACCGACTCCAGTACCAGCTAATAAGCCTAAAGAAACATTTTTCTGGCTTGCTTGGACCAATCAAAATCCTGCTAGTATGTGTTTGGTGCGCTGGTGCCAATTTCATTTCCTGTGGTGGGATTCAAATCTGGGTCTCCAGGTTCATAGCTCTCTGCCATTAACCACAGGACTACTGCCATCCATATGATGGGTTACAGGTGCTATTTAACATTTACCTTACCTTTGTTAACCTGTGGTACAGTACATACACTGTTTAAAAATCTACTCTCAATAGCTAAAATGGACAGCACACCTGATTCGACTGGTGTTCCTGGATTACTTTTTGTTATACATTTCACTGGTCAACAGAGTTCAGTAGAGGGATACTAACGTGATTAAGGGACTGAAGAGGCTAAGCCTTGGGGAACCATTAGACAGACTGGGCATGTTCTCCTTGAAATTAGCAGGCTAAGGTGAGATATGATTTCAGTTTTTAATATTTTTAAGAGATTGGACAAAGCGGATCAGAGGGTGTAGGCAATACAGTGTTTCCAGTTCTACTGCCATGAGCAGGCTTTCTCAGCTTGTTAAGGGTAGCAAGGGTAGACAGCATAGTCAATACTAGAGGGTGATAGAATTAGAGGGTATGTTTTCAATGATTTCTCATTAATACTGTACTTAATTCATGCTGCATGTATCTACATGCATACATGCAGCTTTACTGAGGAAAAAAGAGCACTGCCAATCAAGTTCCTCCCTCCCAGCAGTTCAGTGGGACTACCCTATCACCCCATTTATTTCAACATACTTGTTGAGTCTGAGGCTGAAGATTACAGTATCAGTTAACACCACCTGCTCAGTATGTCTGTTCCAGGTACCCACCCTACGTTCTGTGAAGTAGTTCTTTCTTACATTCCCTGGTACCTATTTTGGCCAAAAAGTAACAGAACACAACAATTCAAAACAATTGTCATAGCATAAAATTCTGGCACTCACCCAATAGCTCTCTCCAGCTTAATTTACTAAACATCCATGATCCCCGACACCACAGTTATCTCTTCAGCAAGTAAGCTCTCCATGCTGCTCCTGCCTCCATTTCACTGCTTAAAATATAAAAGGAAGGAGCACAAAAAACTCCTAAAGGTGCCATCCATCAGCAGAAACACAGTATTTGTTGGCAGATAAGGACCGCTTGACCGCCTAGTCTGCCCATTTTCCCTACCTGTTTCATATGCCACACATCCTAAATGATCTGCGGCTTACCCTCTCTTTTCTATTACTAGAGTTCCTTTATGTCTGTCCTATGCATTTTTGAATTCCCCTACCATTTTTGCCCCTACAGTCGCTGCCGGGAGGCTGTTCCTTGATCCACCACCTTTTCCATGAAAAAATACTTTCTCACATTACCCCAAGTCTACTCCCCTCTATTTTCATATCATGCCCCCTTGTTCTTGAACATCTCCCCCCCCATCAAGCTTGCAAGAAACGACTGTGCCTCTGCCCTCCTACCTCTGCCAAAGCTAAACCATTTCTTCAGCTCCCCTTCCCTCCAATGGCCTTTGTGACTTCTACCTCTCAAGCACTTACCAAATAGCTCTCGATGTCCTACTCCCTCACTGGAAATCCTCTTCAACTAAGTCTTTGAATTTGTGTCTTTTACCTTGAGTCACATGATTATTGCATGATTTAGTTGTCGCTCTGTAATTGCTCTTACTATCTGCTGTTTTACATAACCAAGCTGTACTTTAGTTTATTGTAAGTTGTATTTGTTTTGTAATCCCCCTCCCCCCTCCCTTGGGTCACACCTGGAAGTGTGCCTTTCCCGGTTACCAAATGTTTAAATAAATTTTTTTTTGTAAGATGCTACCCTCTTCTACCATATTTACACCCTTGAGGTATTTGAAAGTCTCTATCATATCCCCCCCCTCCCCCCGGGAATACATATTGAGATCCTCCAGTCCTTCCTCATATGATGTTTGGTGCAGCCCCTGCACCATTTTTATTGCCCTTCTGTGAACCCCTTCTACTCTGTCTTCATCCTTCCCAGGATGTGGCCTCCAGATCTGGACACAGTACTCTACATGAAGTCTCACCGATGTTCTATAGAGTGGCATCACCATCTCCCTGTGCACCTCAGCAATCCACTGGCTCTCCTCACAGCCTTCTTACATTGTTTGGTAACTTTCAGATCATCAGATATGATTACTCCCAGGTCCCTTTCCTGTTTGGTGTCCGTCATTACCTCTTCCCCCTATCATGTAATCCTCGTCCACATTTATGTGCCCCAAGTGCATGATCTTGCACTTCTTCTTTGTATTGAATCTTAGCTGCTGCACCCTTGACCACTCCTCAGGCTTGCTTAGGTTCCTTCTCATTTTCTCTATCCCTCCTGAAGCATTAACCCTGTTGCAGATCTTCATGTCATCTGCAAAGATACACATCTTACCTTCCAGCCCCTCTTCAAAGATCACTGGTCCAAGCACTGATCCCTGTGGGATCCCGCTGGTCACCCCTCTCTTTTCAGATTGAACTCCATTCACCACCACCCTCTGTGTCCTATCGCTCAGCCAATTTGTGACCCAGTTTTCTACCTGGGACCCACTCCCATGCTGTCTAGCTTGTTTACTAGCCTCCTGTGTTGGACAGTGTTGAAGGCCTTGTTGAAATCCAGGTAGGCCACATCCACCGCCCCGCCCTGATCCACATTCCTTGTCACCCAGTCAAAGAAATCTACCAGATTTGTTTGACAAGATCTTCCCACTGTGAATCCATGCTGCCTCGGATTCTGTGCTCCAGTGGATTCAAGATATATCACAAACCTTTCTATAAGTAGTGATTCCACTAGTTTCCCCACCACCGCGGTCAGGCTGACTGGCCTGTAATTGCCAGCCTCCTCCTGCTCCCACTTTTACGGGGAAGGACCACATTCATCCTCCTCCAGTCCTTTGGTACCACAACTGTTTCCAGTGAACTGTTGAACAGGGCTGTCAGTGGTGTTGCCAGCACCTCCCTGAGTTCTCTTAATAATCTGGGTTGTAGTCTGTCCAGCCCCATTGCCTTGACTACTTTCAGATTAGTGAGTTCCTTTAAGACTCTCTCCTCCTTAAATGGACTGGTGTCTACCTCCCTCCCAGTGGTGCTTTTGTCCCTTAACTTTGGTCACTCCCCTTTCCCTTCTTCTGTGAATACTGAACAAAAATACTTGTTCAGGATTTCTGCTTTTTCTTGATCCCCTCTGCACAGTTCCTTCCTTCCCATTTTAGTCTCTCTTCTTAGTCTTTTTCTTTCACTAATGTACCTGAAGAAGATTCTTGTCCTCTTTTGTTATTGTCTGGGCTATTTTCTTCTTCTGTTTGCGCCTTTGCACTCCTGACTGCTTTCCCTGCCTCCCTCTCCTTTTCCAGACACAGTTCCCTGTCTTCTTCTCTCTGTGTTTCCTTGTACCTCCTGAATGCCACCCATTTTGCCCTTACCTTCTTGGCCACTTCCTTTCAGAATTATTGTGTTATTTTCTTTCTCTTTGTTATGCTTATTTGCCTAATGCAATGGGTTGTTGCCTCCACTATGGCTCCCTTAAGATGCTCCCATTGTTCCTCCACTCTTCCTCTTTTGTCCTTCCCTGACAGTGATTTCCTAAGACATTCCCACATCTTTGCAAAGTCATCCTGCCTGAAATCTAGGACCCTTGTTTTTGTATGATTTGACTTTTGCTCTTCTCACATTGAACCATACTGTACTGTGATCGCTTGATCCCAGATGGCTCCCCACTTTTACATCTGTAATTCTGTCCCCATTACAGATGGATGGATTGGAGTCAGTTGGGCATGCCGGTTGGACTGATCGGGCACCTGACAGGGGTGCCATTGTTATCAGAGCATAAGACATTACCACAATGGTTGTATGCATGGCACCCCTGCTGGGTGCCTGATCACCCCCAAAGCATGCCCTCTTGTTCCCCATCATCCCCTAATACAGCCACCATGCCCCTTCTGCCCCTGGACTTCCTTCTAATATAGCATTGGCTGATGGGGGCGGGATCACTGTGGCAAGTCCCACAGGTGCACCTATTGTTTGGCACTAGCCTGCATGTGCAGTGAATCCCAGGTTTTTGGTGCAGGGACCCATACTTTTATATAATTGGGTGCAAGGTCCCTGATGCACCGCGAGTGTGCCTCAGCCCTGGATCACTGGGATCTTTTGGAATTGGGCCAAGTATGTTTAAAACTAACAAACTGTAAAAAATTCACTTCATGAGTAAAAGTATGTGAGATACAGAAAAGATTTTGTGTGCTCCAAAAATAGAATTATTGGGTTGCACAATTAAGTGTGATTGAATAATTTTTTCATGCACACCAAAATGGAAGTCTTGGGTAGCACATTTATGTACAACCCAGGAATTCCATTTTTGGTGTGCACAAAAAAGTCTTGGGTTGCACTTAAATGTGCAACTGAAGAATTTGCGGCTCGCAGCACAAGAACTGGCCGTCTCATTAGCCTGACAGATAAAGAAGTTAAAAGAGTTCAAAAAAGGTATTTCTGGCTCATTTTTTGAGAAGCAAACACCAGAATTGAGCTTAACGGATCCTGTTTTGTGAGATTCATGTCTTTCTAAAATAACTTGTTTTTATATATTTTCATGTTTTTTTTTTGTTTTTTTTTGCTCAGATAAAAAATGGGCGGTAGCTGCTACAACCAAAAACATTTTTCTCATGACCTAAAGACACAATAGTCATGACCTAAAAACACTTGTGTTTTTTAGGTTTTATTAGAAGGTTATCTCAAAAACCCTACTGAGCATGCTCAGAAGCAGAATTTCAAAATGTTATGATTCTGGAACCTATTAATATTTTTTCACAAAACCTTTGAAAGACACACACTTGGGTCAAGTCTCTTCTGCTCTGAAAGTTTCTAAACAAAATTCCATACCATGAATTTTAGGAGAGAGCAAATAAACAACCAAAAATTTTTTTTTTTTTTTTTTGTATTTTGTGCATTTCCAGATCTCAGAATCCAGTTGAGCAGTCATCATGGAGCTTCCCATGTCTCGGTTTAATATTGAACACTCTGCTCAACCCTAACTATATTTGCACTAACACGCAAGTACTGTATTTGTTTTATATACTGTATATACAGTATATATATATATATATATATATATGTATTCTCTATGAAAAAAATTGTGTTAATGCACTAGTTAGGGTTCAGTTTAATGCCACAAAAGTAGGGAAATGTGGTGTTGGGGGTTGTAACCCTAACTCCACACTTCTCAAGCAGTAAAAGGACATGACCACACAATCAACCACAGACAGCCATCATCAGGTAAGACAAAGAACATGCAGCTGTTTCCAGATTACACAAATGCAGTAGTACTGATATGCTACCTTCATGAATTTGTATCGGTGGTATGCACACTGCAAGGGATATCCACTCACATCTGGCAGCAGATAGAAATCTATGATACTAAAGTCACAAAACTGCTTATGTATGCAGAAGCACAGGCCCTTGCAGTCACAGTTATGACTCCACAATACTCAAATTATAAGAGCTATTTTGTCTGCAGAAGCACAGGCCCCTATGGGGCCAGTATGTTTGTAACCACAGGTACTCATCTACACTTAAGGCATACACACAGTTCTGTCTACAGAAGCACAGCCCTCTGACAACCACAGATGCAGAGGTGTGGGGCACAGTGGTACTTGGGCCTGTGTGAGCAACCCTGCACTTTCCCTTCCCAGGCTGGGAGATGGTGCTGCATGACATTGCTATCCCCAGCTTCAGCCCATCCACCTGCCTCCCTGAGCTCATCCCTGAACTCCGCTCACCAGCATAGGATCACAAAGCATTACCCACTGGGGTAAAGACTGGCACTACACACAAAGTTTCTTAAGAATTTTTATTTTTAATTTTGTCCCCAAATGATCAAACTACTTGTCTTATGACTCCCCCTTATAAACATGATGTGGCATTTATAGAATAGTGGCCAACATGTCATTTCACACCACAAGTGTGGAAACACATCTCGCCCAGGATTTGAAAAACAAAAACTGTCATGTTTATGAGGTGGTGTGAAAAAATGGCTATGTTGAATGTTTGGAGTCAAAATATTAAAAATTGCCAGAGATATGAGCAAGCATGGAACAATGTCAATGTACATTCATAACTTTGTTATATTTTAATAATTTGACCCTTACATTTTGAACAGTTTTCTAATGACCCCATGTCACGAACTGTTGAAAATGTTCAAATCCTGCCAAAAGGTGACTTCGCCAAGTGACTTTGCATTCTCCTTCTAACCCAGATTTGAAAATTTCAACCTGCCTTGTTCATGAAGCGAGATTCCAAAATGGCCACATTGAATGTTTGATAGAAAAATAATGAAAATTCACAAAATTATGAGTGAACATTGGAATATTAAAATGTTCACTCATAACTTGGTCATTTTGCCATATTTTCACACCAAATTTTCAGCACAGTTGTTTTATGACCCCACCTCATGAGCCCAGTAGGTGAGCATTTTCAGATCCTAACTGGAAGGGGATTTCACAGAGTGACTGCAAAATCACCTTTTGGGATAGACTGGACACATTTCACCTACCTTGTTCATGAAATGAGGTCCCAAAAAGGCCATGTTGGACATTTGGTGTAAAAATATTTAAAAATGACAAAGTTATGAGTAAAAGTTCAAAATGTGTTGAATTACATTAACAAGACTCCTTATTTTCTCATATTATAGTCATATTCCAACAGGAGGACATCTTTCCAATTGTAGATTGAATCTACACTGTGGGATGATGTTTAGGTGAGTGTGAGTGTGTGTGGGGTGTTGGTGGTGGGTGCTGAGTGGAGGTTCAAAGTGAGGTGGGGAGACCGAGATAGACCAGGGACCATTTTCTTCTTTTCAAGTTAAATAGAAGAAAAAGAAAAGATCAACCAGGGATGGTTTTCCTTATGACAGGAGGACCATAGCCGATGGTGGGGATTGTTTACTCCAGTGTCAGGATAGTCTTCGGCAGTACTGGGTTGGGCATCCAAGTGCCACCACTTATATATTGGGGGATGGGCAATCTTGAGGGTTAGATAATAAAGCAGTACAGGTGGTTGGCACCCCGGTCCACTTACAAAATTTAAAAAGTGGTAACGATAAACAATATGACCTAAACATGTTTTTTGCTTAAAGTCATCAAGCCCTGATGCACATTCCCAGAGTCAGTGCTTTATATTTCAAACATTAATTTAACTGAGTTACACCAGTTTTAAACAATAAATGCATTACTATGCTGAGTTTGATGACTTTTAGCAAAGAACACATTTAGCTCATATTGCTCAAAAATTTATTAACTCAGTCAGTGGCATGCATGAGTTTACAGTAATTGAGCAGCAGGTCTGTGTGTGAATTGACAAATGGCTCCTCTCGCTTAGCTGTGCACTTAGTATTTTGGGGTGCCCAGAAAATGTATTTCTAGGTGTAATTTGAAAAAAAAAAACCAGAGACCAGAATCTAGCTAAACGTGTCATGTTTAACTAGGTTCAGGTGTTTATTTTTTCAGAATTCATCATTTTAGGAATTCTCTGTGCTTTTTAGTTTGGAAAAAAAAGACGGTGGCCATCGTGATCCAAAAAAACTGTTTTTAAAGTTGTGACAACTAAGTGGTGCAAGTGCAAAATGGTCTTGTGTCCCCAAATTTTCGGTTTGCATCAGAGGATTAACTCAAAATCCTACTGAGCATGCTTAGAAAAAAACTTTAAATCCTTATAACTCTGGAACCAATTAATATTTTTTCATGACACAATATAACAACATAGTTATTAACAAGGGAAACAAGATATTGGTGTGCATCAAGAGAAACATCAGGAATAGGGCTAGAGAGGTTTTGATTCCATTGTGCACTTCATTGGTGAGGCTGCACGTGGATTATTGTACACAGTTTTGGGCACCACATTAAAAGGGGGACATGAGGAGGCTGGAGTCTGTTCAGAGGCGGGCCACCAAGTTGGTTGCTGACATCAAACATCTATGTTATGAGGAGAGGTTACAGGATTTGGGACTGTATTCTTTGGAATACAGAAGAATGAAGGGAGACCTTTGCTTGATATATAGGGCACACAAAAATAGGAATTTGTGGAAATGCATAGGATTGGTATCCAAGAACAATATAGAGACACAAGGAGAAATGATTTATCATTTAAAGGTGAGCATTATAAAGAAAATTACTAAGGGGGCATGGATCAGTTAGAGAGTAGTCTCTGTTTGGAATAGTTTCCCAAATCAGGTAGTATACAGTAAGGACATGAAACAGTTTAAGGTATCCTTGGATATATTTTTACTCAGTACCGTAGGAAGGGTGGGGCGGGTGGTGCACCCGCCCCGGGGGCATACTTCGAGGCGCACTGCCTGCTGCAGTTTCAAATACAAAATTTGTGCTGCTGTGAATTTAAAAAACATTTTCCATCATGGAATATATTGTAATAACTAATTTCTGCCAGCAGGGGTGCATCCCCACCCCGTGGAAGGACAGGGGTGTGTCATATGGTCTGCTGCTGTCTCCTACAAGAAAAAGTCAGGTGGGGTCTGTCCAGTAACAGACACTGCAGACGACAATATATAAGGTATGGGTGCAGGAGACTGGGTTTTTGAGGGGGAGAGAGGCGGCAGAGTTACCAGTAGCATAGACTAGAGACCGGAGGGGAAAAAAAACCGAGTGAGGCGAAGGCGCGATAAAGAGTAAAAAGAATTAGTAGGGAGAGAGGAGAGCGCAGAAGTGGTAGAGCGCACCACGGAGACAAACAAAAATAACTTTAATTAGCAAGGCCAGCACCCGCACTATATACCATTCCTTAATATTTGGGGGGGGGGCCGGGGTGCAGATGAAGACGATTAATTATGCCAATTGCAGCCTCTGCTGCCTGGTACTGGATGGGGAATGATGTTTTTTTTTTAAATAATAAATTCATCCCGACTTCTGAGTGCCGACGGCGATTGATTGGGAACAATAAATCTTCCAGCTCTTCCAGGCACTGGCAGCCAGCCAGGCCTCAGGCCTGCGTGACTGCATTCTGACCCGCCTCGGTGCCTCCCAGTCAGTTGGACGGACAGACACCATTCTCCAGTCCCAGGGCCGGGCCATGAATCTCCCCGAGTCGGTGGGGTGGTGTCCGTGTGTCAGTACCCTCCACAAATTGAACATTTACATGAGTGAAGAGTAGTGACTGTACCACGAATGAATCCCTCCCTGCCTGGCTCCCAATGATGCTCCAGCTGATCACGGTGATGAGTGCTAGTGCTATGATATGACTGACTTGACTTGTCTGTGTGAGCCGCCCCACCCGGCCTTCTCCCTCTCTCTCTCATTCACTACTGGACTCTCACTCTTAGTTTATCTGAGGTGATGTGAGAGAGAGAAGGGTGGCCGCGGCGGGCTGAGTCAGTCAGTCAGAGTCAGACAGACTGTCTGTGAGGGCTGGAGGTGGAGGGCATGCGTGGAAGCTGCCTGAGAGGCGATGCCCAGCCTCCTCAACCTCAAGTCACATCATCATCGAGATGAGATTAGATTTTATTTTTTCCTTTAGTTTCCCAGGGCGTCCGGCGGCATAATCTCCCACCCCCCAATGCCAGTCTCTAGATCTAGTATGTATGTGCTTACTTGAGAGCAGCCTGAGCCCCTCTCATGACTGTTTTTTTTTTTTGGGGTGGGGGATGATAAGTAAGAAGTTAATTTATGGCTGCTGCAATAATCAATTGGCAGCAAGGCAGCATTGTTTGATTTTAGGGCTAGCCAGGGCAGGGGCCAATGGCCATCCGTCAGGCACTAGGGCAGCAATTTGCAAGCAAATAACAAATAAATGGCAGGCACAAGCACAGAACTGACTGACACACAGTGACACACACACCTGGAGTACAGTGTACAGTTCTGGAGACCATACCTACGTAAGGACATAGACAGGGTAGAGAAGGTTCAGAGGAGGGCAACAAAGATGGTGCATGGGTTGCATCACAAGTCCTATGAAGACAGGTTGAAGGAACTGAACATGTACTCCTGGAGGAGAGGAGAGAGAGGGGATATGATAGAGACATACAAGTATCTTACAGGGAGGAACAGGGTGCAAGAAACACTATTTTTAAGCGAAAAGATGTTTCAGGACTAGAGGGCATGGGATGAAGTTGGAGGGAGGACGATTCAGAGGAAACATGAGAAAGAATTTCTTCACAGAACGGGTGGTGGACAAGTGGAACACCCTGCCCTGAAACAATCACGGGATTTAAGAATGCATGGGATAGTCATAAAGGAATTCTAGAGGTCAGGGGTAAGGGGAAATAGACTTCTAGGAAAACAAACTGAACTTACAAGCTCAAATGGGCAGACTAGGTGGGCCATAGGCCCTTATCTGCCGACACTGTCTATGTAATTTGGACTGCTGCTTGTTATGAATGATAGTCTTGTAATTTGAATTTGTGGGGCTTGGTCTGCCCCCCTTCCCACGTCAATTAAATTGATATTTCATAATTATTGATGGGGATGTGTGGGGGTGGAGGCAGAGACCCCCATTTACAAGAATTACATTTACAATAGGAGACTGCTTGTTTAACTTCCCCGTACAACCCAATGCAATAATTACAAATGGTCCAATGTCCTCCACAAATGCTGCAGTTGCTCCTGTTACATACTGTACATTCACAGCAATGCTTTTAGTTTTTTGTGGTTTCTGGTCTTCTGTTTTGTGGTATTCCGTGATATTATACTTTCTGTGGGGGCACTCTGCCTCTAGCCCCCCCCCCCCGTGCACCGATGAAGTTGTATTTTTTTAGCCGGGGGGGAGAGCGGAGTGCCCCAACAGAAAGAATATCATGGAATATTACAGAACATAAATCAACCTCACAACTAGGCAGTTAAATTATTGTGGATCCTCATTCTCCTCTGCCTGTTTGGCAGCCTGTCACATTGGAATGTGCTCCAGCAAAAAGTCAGTGAGTTGTAATTATTGCATCACATTGTACGAGGAGGTTAAACAAGCAGTCTTATTGTAAAATAAAATTCTTGCAGTTGGAGGCCTCCACCCCCCCCACACCCCCATCAATAATTATGAGTTCTCTCGTTGCTAGTTTTCTTTTTTTCTTTTTTTATCTTTCTCTTTATACTCCCCTACCCACAGAGCCCCCACTCTTCCGAAGACACACATACGGCCTTATCAGTCCCTGCCCTCTTACCTGGAGCCTGCTGTGGTCCATCCCCCATGTAGCCTTGGTTATGCCCCCATGTGGGGTACAAGGTGAGGGCCCTTACACCCAAAGTCAGATGCCATCACCAGGTCAGGTAAGGGCATTGGAGATCGGGGCCATGGTGCTCTGTCTACCGGGATCGCTGCAGGGTGTTTTTCCATGTTTTCTTGGCATGCTGTGTGCCCTGAGATCAAGGCCCTGAGTGCTGATGTCCAGCACATCACCCTTCTCGCTGGCTTGGGCTTGCTGCACCTTGGGTCTCCACCCAAGGTCAGACATGCGCCAAGTCCTGGATCCTCCCTCCCCCCGGAGAAGGCGAGCTATCTCTGGGATGCTCGGACCTCCTCCCCTGGATGGCCTTCCAGCTTCATAGTTCATTCCCGAACCCTGGTCACTGGTGTCACAAGTGGAAATCCAACTGCTGGGCTGGTGGGCCGGCTTCTCATTGCTAGTTTTCAGTGATTATGGAGGCAGTTGGACTTTGCAACAGGAGCATGCCCACAACGTGATCACGCCTCCACTGTAGTGTGTGGAGTTTCCAAAAAAGTGCACCACCGATCCAATGTTCTCCACAAATACCCTGCATCCCAACTGACTGGGGTCATGGGGAAAAAGTAGTATTATCATGTAAATTGTAATTATATATAGGATAGTGCATGGCCGCCCATACACAACAAGGCAATTCTTCACCCAAGTGTTTTCTATGATGGCTGATCACAATGAGAGCAAAGCTCGAGCAGTCCATCTGCCGTCATAGAAAACACGAGGGGGAGGAGTTGCCAAGTTGTTTGAGAGGCCATACACTGTTCTACATAGTGTATGGTGCCCCAAAATACAGGATCACTTCCAGTTTTTTGACCATTGTTTTTTCAAGAAAAGCGCCAAAACTCACCACAGAGCATGTAAACCCCTCAGAGCTTCTGGGGGTCTTGCGGCCCCCGGATTCCCCATGCTTTATGTAGCAATCTTTCACAGTATATTTCAGAAATGCATATAGGGTGGTTGATGGCATTGTTGGTCAGCCACTCATCCACAACAATTACAGCTGCACACTGTGATGCCAGCCAGCCAGTCAGTGTCTCCCATATCTCATACTCCATGGGAGCAAAATATTTACTGAAATTGGGGGTAGGAAACATGTAATAAAAGTATGTTTTTTTCTTCAAGAAAAGACCCCAAACTCACCACAGAGCATGTGAACCCCTCAGAGCTTCTGGGGGCCTTGCAGCCCCCAGACCCCCAGCTTTTTTCTTGGGGGGCGCAAACCTAGTCTCTTGCCCAGAGCACCAAAATGCCTTCCTACGGCTCTGTTTTTACTTTAGCAAGGGAGTATATGGATATGCTTAAAAAAGTAATTATGGCTAATGCTATTGGACTTGAATAAATTCTATGAAACTTTCAAATGGCACTACCTTGCCATAGGCTGTTTCTAGGAGGCAGTATAGCACAGTGGTTAAGGACACTGAGCTGCAAACCTGGAGACCTGGGTTTGAATCCCATCAGCCCCTACTTGCATACTGTGTGATCCTGAGCAAGTTACTTAACTTCCTTGTACTCCCAGGTTGTACCTGGAAAACAGGTTCTGGCTTAATGTGCCTTTCCTGGTTAAACAATTTCCCCTTCCCTTATCCTAGACATTTTGGAAACAAAATCTGTATCATTTGGGCTGTGCATGAGAGCAAAATACAAACATGTATTAAGTATAAGAAAAAAAAACACACTTCATTAAAGATAGGCATTCTGTATCTCGGAAACTACACAAGATGCCATCACAAAACTTTTCACATCTTGAGAACCTGCCAGCTAGACTATGTATGCCAAATTTTTGGCTATTTTGTTGAACACCACCAAAGTTATTAAAGCAGCAGGTCAACAAATCTGACCCTACCTTTTTTCACTATAAAAGATTCCAGGCATTTTCCAGTTTTACTTGGTGGTACACTTTTCTAATTCCACCAAAATCTGAACATTTTTTAAATGTTTTAATTTAGTTTACTTAACCATTGTGATGTGATGTACTTTTACCTATGTCTGTAACTCTCCCGGGTTGTGACTGAAAATAGGTAATTTCTTTGTCTAGAGCACTTACCCAGTAATCAAAAACCAAATAAAAATAAATAAAATATTTTCTCAAGAAAAAAAGACAGCCACTGCATTTTGCATACAAATAGCATTACAGACCTGATAAGGGTTAGGATGGAGAAAAATAAAGAAAGATTCATGGTGCATGGCATAAGAGGTACCTAGGCAAGTACATTGGACAGGTATGCTTATATTTTTATTAACTGTAGCTGAAACTACCTTTTTTTGAAAAAAATGTTCATTGCACTCCGCTTTAATGTGCAAAAATTGGGGTTTTACATTAAACACTTTACTCAACCCTAAATATATTGGTACTACTGTGCCAGTATTACAACTATAAATATACTGTATTTACTGTATATAAAAATGGGGGGTTTCGACACAAACACTAACTGAACCCTAACATTGTAGTGCTATCATGCTACTGTAATATATAGTCTATATACAGAATTGTATGAATTTCATTTGAAGAAATATCCCCAAAGGAGAGTTGCTGGAGCAGTAAAGACTAAACTAAACTAAACTGTTTCAATTTGTCATTGACTGTGAGTTCTGAGTCAGTGTTTTTTTTTTTTTACACTCTCTAATCCGGGCAGTCTTTCAGTGTGAGTGGAGAGCTTAGGTTGGATTTATACAAACTCACTTGAGAGAGAAAGAGATTGAGAGAGTTGCTTTTCTGAAATGAGTAAGAGAACTCATGCAGTTGGCAGTGTCCTCACACACTGAAGCCTGCAGACATGCCCTCCTATGTCAGTGCCAACACATAACTGGTTATGGCATTTCTAGTCTCCAAGCAAGCTTGTGTGTTCCAGTGTATCTGTTTATCTTGAATGTTACAGCATGCAGTAAACTCACATTGACCATTGCATGTGATAACTAAAACTGTCTGTCACCACTAAAACAAAGCAAGGCTGGAATTGACCTCCCTTCTTGGCAATGGAGGTGGGGTGAGGACAGGAGAGGTTAGATTTCTGCACCATTACAGATTATTACATTTTTACTAATGTACAAGCTGAGTATTGCTACATCTGAGGGGTGGAATTAATGTCCAGTCTCCAGTGTTAATGATGAACTCTTTGAGGCTCCCTCCAATCACATAATTTGGTTATTTTTGCCAGTGAAATTAAATGAGTGCAAATGTTAACATTAACAATATTTTTTTTAGTACAGTCATAGTCTTGTTATTTAGCAGAGATCATTTTTAACTGAAGGCTTTGGAACAACCTTGCAGCTCTCATGAAGTATGCACATCATTTTATTCAAATGAAAAATAAATACTTTTTTAATTCACCCAGGCCTTCTCTTTAACAGTTTTGTTCTAAATGTACTGGTAGGCATTGGGATGTTTTATTATTGTTTTGGTTCCTAATTTATTTTAGGCACCAAGACTCTTTGAGTCCAAGATATAGATCCTGCACTGCACTGTGTAGTTCGCCTGAGAGATGATTGCTATCAGTTTGCCTGGTGAACTCATGCAGTTCTGACAAGAGCTCCACCCCATGGATATTCTTGGCATCATTGCCCAGGATTCCTCCTCATGATCCTTCCTCCAGATTCTCGTCTTCTGAATGTCAATGATATCACTCACAGCTGGCTGAATGATGCAGTATGACTACATAACATATTTGTTACATGCATGTAAAATAGCTGTTACATACATTTGACATGCATATTATATATGCAATAAAGCATGACAGGGTGTGTGATTATGGGTTAATAATCACACACCTCTCAAGGGTGCTGTTAGGCACAAGGCACTTGTGCCAAGTGCCTTTAAACACCTGAGAGAGACGTGTGAGTGCTGACCATACATCACACATCCCTGAAGTGCTTTATTGCACTTATAACATGTGTAAAAAATGTTAAACATATATCAATAAAAAAATAGGCAAGGACTTAAATGCTAGTGAAAACAGCTTAATTTATGTTCCAAAACATTTTGTAGTCCCTACTCTCACTGGAGCATGATGTACGATGCGATGTTGGTGGCAGAGAACATCACCTTTCGCATGTGACTCACTGCTCTGTTTTAGGATGCAGTGACTGCGAGTTGCTGACGCCAGCACTTGTTCTGTTGCACCCATGAAAGGAGCCCTAAGGAGTACAACAGGAGCCAGTCACTGTTGACAGAGGCTTCTACCAACACAGTATCGATGATCAGTCTTTTCATTTCCACTTTTTCATAGCATTATTTGGGGGCGTAGTAGTGCATGAGTCTAGTCTGTTTCTGTACTGAGGTTCACTGGACCAAAAGTAGTTCAGGCATGTAATTATGGATCAGTAATTACTTAGCTTGGGCTGCTTTCATCCAATGAAAACTCTGCAGGTTTTTTTTACATGTTATACAGTAATTGAAATTACTCCAACCAGGAAAAATCCCATGAGAGGCAACATTTCGGGTTTTATTTTGGGTGGGGAGGGAATCTTAGGGAGGATAGCAGCAGTCAAAAGGTTAGCATGGTTCAGCAGGAATAGTTACATACAGGCTACAATGTACAAGTCAAAAATAAACTGTAAAGCTAAGTACATCCAAGGAGTAATCAAAGCAAGCTATCAAAGTGCAGTTGCTGCAAATAAAAAAAAAAAAAAACGTGCATCACTATGCAACATGATCATGGATCTGGACTAAGACAAATACAGGAAGTCCTAATGTGGCTGGAAAGAATGGACATGAGCACTTGTGACACTGATAGATTTTGTTGTCAGTTGGGATGCTAGCCCTTTGAGATGGGATGCCTCATTTTCATGGAGGTCTCAGTGCTACAGTAGATTGAGACAAAACAATGGACAATACAAGTAACATTTTGACAATGAACAGTGGGTAAATCATCAAGATCCAGAAGTCCTTTAGAGGAAGGATAAGTCAAGAACATTGTACAGTATATTGTAAACAGGTAGTAGTCATGTACTCAAAATCAGACAATGAGGCAGGTGATTGGTCCCTAGAGGTAGCAGGTGGCAAGGTTCCTGAAGGTGTAGGTCATCACTTTTTTTTTAGATGAATGGGGAACTTATTCTAGGTATGCAAAGTCCTAAATGCAAACAAGTTTCGGTCAATGTCCTTACTAATGCTGAACTGTGTGAAGCAGATGGACTTAGAGGAGCAAAGAGTGTACAGTCTCTCTGCTGGTATAAGGAGGGCATTAAAATAGTCTGGGGATGCTGCCCTGCTGGGGCCGTGGTAGCAATACTGCTTGCGTTGCCAATGACTCAAGGTCAGGAATGACCTCGGAAGTCGGAGGATTGGCCAAAGGTGAGAAGGATTGAGAGTACCTATCAAGGACTTCTGTCCTCTGTGGAAGGGTGGAATTAGTGTCCAGAATTAGCCTGACCTCTAGCAGTGGCTGGCAGTTGAAATTCTAACACTGTATGGGGGGGGCGGAGGCGGGGAAGATGTCTGGCATGCTGTGTGTGGAAGCGTGCGTGGTACAGCTACAGGTGCCATTGCAAGCCACTTCCTTCATGCCAGGGGGGAAAACAGGTAAACTGCCAACTGGTAGAATGATACCAGCCTCCCACAGGTCCTGCACCCAGCTATCTGGACATGTCCTGGTGAACTGGATCCTATCTCCGGTGGCGCTTGAGGGGTGCCCCGCTTACCCTGCTGGGAGATGCTAACCCTGGAGGAAGAGCCAGACAAGATAAGTCCCAGAGGACACTGGGGTGATGGAGCTGAGAAGACTGGTGGATAGGGGCCAGTTGGCACAGAGGGATAAAGAAATTTAAAAAAAAGATAGTCTAGGGATTATATGGAGGTGCACCTGTGTATGAAGTTTAGCCGATGAAGGTTCCATCATCCTATGGACTCCACCATTAGAGGCTGGTATACAAAGGGTAATGCTGTATCTTGTAATCATACTGAAGTCTATTATAGCAAGATGGGCTATACAGCCACTTCTGAGAAATGAGACACTCACTGTGCGTGGTGGTACATTATTCAATTTCTCCATTGGAGATCAATATGGTTCTCCCCTCCCTCTCACTCAAGACTCTCTTTCTCCCCATGGTGAAGCTCCAACACCAAACTGCTCACACTCTGAAACTCCAGCAACATGCCATTTTAACAGAGGCTGACAGCTCTCATTAGCTGTCCTAAAATACCTAGGGTAGGATTTTCAAAAGCTTTAGATTGCCGCAAGCCCTGGTGCGCCGACGATATGGCATATGCGGTGTGCGGTGATCTAATGAGATTTTCTGTTCCATTCGGCACTTGCCAAAAGCTAGACCAACTTTTTCTGGTCTAACTTGCAGCAGTCCTGGGATGCTGTTTTCATGGTGCTTGCACCAAATATTTGGGGGCAAGCTGCCGTAATTCATGGAAGCTGTTACAGCTGTGCCCGATTGTAAAATTGGGCGCAGATGCGGCAAAGGGTTTGGTGCACCACCAGAATCTAAGTGCCATGGTGCAGGGTTGGACACAAGCCTGCACCATGCTTTGAAAATCCTGCCCCTTGTCTAGTCTTAATCCAGCCCTGCCCACTCCCCTGAGTTACTTGAAAGGGCATCTGTACTGTAGCAACTCTCACTGTAAAAAAGAACTTACACATGAGCATTTTCCAATTTTTTGAAAGAAAAATGACTGTTGGTTAAAGTGGTAGGCAGCATTTTTTCAGAATTTTCAGGATTTCTATTTCAAAACAGGAAGGGTGGTACAAACCAATTGAGTTTACCCTTCCTGATGAATACTGATAGACAACTGTGTTGCCAAAACAAGTGTGAACAAATCATAGAAAATCCTGGTAGATACAATTATACAAAATTATAATATGCACTAGTATAATTAGCAATAATTTACACAACAATTAGAAATGTATTACAATAAAATACATATGAACAAGAATCACAGCAGACCAGTTGATTCTCATTAAATCAGTTTTTTAAAGTTTTGCAAGGAAGGCAATGGCCCATCAGCAGGCATAAATACATGAGGGGAATTCCAAGACTTTGATTCTTTGTACTGTAAGTAAAGGTCTGATGTCCTTTAGTGTTTAACAAATGGAATAACAAATTCAACACCTGATGCTGACCTAAGATTATTTTTAACTGCGAGAAATGTAAAGAAATTATGTAGATAGCGAGGTATTTTCAGTTTAACACACTTTTATTTCAGAATAAGGGTATGGAAAAAGCACTTCTGATCCAGATTACACCATCCAAGGGGCCTAAGCAGATCACAATGGTGGGTACGTTGGGAACCTGGAGAATAAATCATGCATTGGAGTCGCATTGCAGTCTACTTATTCTGTAGATGACAGAGCATGCCCTGATTCTACAGGCTCTACCATAACCCCCATACTGTACTTTATAGAAAAATAATAAGATTCAGAGTTTGTATTTATGCAGTAGCTTAAATGAGGATAAAAGAAACCCCTAGTGGCAATAAACAATGTCCACAATTCTCTGAGGGGCCAGGTTTCACTTGCAAAATGCATGTACCCCGCCCACATAGCCACGCTTCCACAGATAGATGTGTGCCAGACGGAACTCACTATCAATGGCCACCTGTCTGTGGCCCCACCTCACACAGGTTAGCTGGGAGCAGATGGGCGCTGAGCAGTTGACCTTGGGCGGCATCAAATGGGATACCCATCCTGGGTCCCCGACAGGATCCTTCATGCCGCTGTAGGAGGGGTGTGCAGGCACAGCAGGGCACACCCCCTACCAACTACTTCCAGCCCCCCTGTTAGCCCAGTGGGCTGGGGCTCCATCAGGGGGGTGACCCCGCCCCACCTTGTGTGGTGGCTGCCCACCATGGGGGTACACAACAGATTCTTCATATACTCCCTGGCATATGTTGCACCTCCTGTGCCTGGCACTCCATACCTTTGGTACTGGTGCAGAGCGTGGGCACCCCCCAACATGTCCCGCCCCTGGCATTGCACCCCGTAACTGGATGGGGATCCAGTGTGCAGAGCGCTACCGTGCCTGTCGGTGAATGCCGTGGGGGCTGCGAAGGGTGCCTCTGCATGGCATTCAGTTGTTGGAATGCCTATGCACTGCCCTTGTACAGTGTGCAGGCATTTGTGAATCGTGGCCAATATGTTTAAGTCAGTTAGATGTTTGCGCTATACACATATCAACAGATATAAATGCACAGATAAGATTATTTAGTCACCGAGGTTCTCCATGCTGGCTGGCCCCCTGACATTATCTCTTCCGCTTGTGTGTTGAGTGCACCCTGGCTGGTTTTGGTCTCTTGTCTCAGAGTAAGTGGTTAGCAGTGCTACACAGTGACAGGCCCGCACTGCCTTTTGCTCCTGATCTATTCCATGATGCTGCACTACACAGCTGCCCATGCACTACACTGCCCTGCTGAGTCTCCAGTCAGCCACATGCTCCTCAGGTACTCCATCACCACTGGTTCTGGTTGGCGGTCTTGACATGTTGTTCAGTCTCTCCCTCTCTCTTAGTGACTGTGACTCACTGACTCCTCAAGTATTCCAACAGTGCCCACCAGCACCGCTCACTCTCTGACCTTTCACACTGCACAACCTGACCTCCACAAATTTTTGCCACCACCAGTGGCAGCTTGTGTACAATTGGCTACCCTAGCAATAAAGCTGAGATATTTTCCTTGTAATCCTCAGTGCACGAGGTGGGTGGCCAAGTGGTGGTGGGGGGGGGGCACCAGATCCTGCCATGAAAGCTGGCCCAGTTAGACACACAGTGAAAAAAAACAAACAACATATTTAAAAAAATGGAGTGTTGGGAGAGACATGCCCCCCCCCTGCAGAGCTCAAGCCCCCTGGGACATTGCCCCATTTGCCCTTACGTTGATCCAGCACTGTCAGTACCCATACACTGGTGTGGGCATGCTGTGTGAAGACACTGCATGTACTTGTACACATGTGCCTGGCTCTCTGAGATGCTGCTGCATGCTGTGCCACCCAGTCTCTGCTGGGCAGCGGTCAAGCAGCAGCACGTGCTGTCCCCCCTTCCCAATGGAGGAGAGCTACTTGTCTGGACACTTGGTCCTCCTTCTCACAGCCACCCTCCAAGTAACCATGGTTGCATCCCGAACCTGGGTCGCCAGCGTGGCAGGACATGAGGTGCTCAGAACCTCCCTCCATGCTACCAGGCCTGCCCCAGTTACAAAATAATTTATGAGCAGAAGGGACTGAGGTTCATCTGGTCAGTTCCCTTCACCTTCCCACTCTTTTCCTAAGCAGATATGAATCTGTATACTGTTCAATGAATACTAATTCATAGGGTTTCCATACCACCTTTACCACTCAAGTTAACCTGTGATTCTCTTGGTAAACAGAAATCTGCCCAGGTTTGGTTTGAAGACCTGTACTCTTTTCATGTCCACTGTCTCCACTTATGTAATTGGCTGTCCCATAGGTTCAGCATCCTTGGGAGAAAAGGTGGCTTATAACTGTGCCTCTTAATTTGCCTACTCTGAGCTTCAGGGTATGTCTCTGCATCCTTCAGAAAGATTCCAGATAGAACATCTCTGTCTGTTTAATCTTGTTGACACCCTTGAGTATACAGTATACTGATGTCATGTCACCTCTTAGTCTCCCAACCTTTTCTCCAAGGCTACCATGTTATGGGCCACTCGCCTTTCCATACAGGTATCCAGTTTTCCCATGGCAGGCATTACACACGTTACATGCCTGTTACATTAGTCATTACCCATTTTGTGGTGAAACGTGGTTCTCCTGCACCACCACTGCGCTCCTCGGTGGAGTTAAAGACTGATGGTGGAGTTTGAACAGACCTTTCTCCTGTTCATGCAATTCAGTGCTTTAACCACCAGACTGCACTGCCTTTCCTGGCTACAACAGGGAGAACACCGTTGGTTCAGAGCTGTATACACAGTGCCAACAGTCCTTATAACCAGCTTGATCTGTAAACCTAATGTGGGAGATGGACTGAGGAGATGGTACCACTGAACAAACATGGACAAACACACTCTGCAGCAAGTGAAGGCACGCAGCTGGCTTTCTTGTAGCTTGGCATTTTGTGTACCTTCTTCAAAGAACAAACCAAAATATATAAACACCTGAATATGAAAAGTCTGAGCAGTCCAACTCAGCAGCAGCAGCAACATATAAATTTTTTTAAATCTGCCACTTTAACATCAGCATCCAGAGAAATGAGCATCTGAAACCAATATCTGAACACTGAAACTGCATGAAATAATCTATATGTGGCAAGATGAATGCCTGGTTTGCTTTATTTAAAATTGATTTGCTGCTGCGATGCTCCACCATTCTTTTCTTCTTAACTGACTCTGTGCGCAAGTATAAAATCTAACTTTTCAGCTGCTAACAGCGACTATTAACCCCCCCAGAAAAGATAGGATGCATTGACTATCATTAGATCAGCTGATGCCTCCAGGAGAACTTTAAAATAAAAATCAGAAACATAATATCTGGACACAATTCAGCTTGTATTTCACATAAGCTCAGTATTGCTTCTCCCCATTATCTATTACTGAGGTCATATGCGTGAAAATAGTATCTTTGTTCCTTTAGAGTTTCTCAAATCCCATTGCTTAGTCCCCACTTGATGTTTTAATACTTTGCTTGTGACATCACAGTTATTCCCATGGCAACAGACTGTGACATCACAACAGAGGATTACGACTTTAAATTGGGAATAAACTGTAGGGGCATATAAACTCTAAGGTATAAAGAGCCTGTTTTTTGCCAATTTCTTCAGAAATAAGTAAGTGAGGGGATAACTCTATAGAAGGCATATGAATACAAGCTAAACTGTGACAGTTTTCTCAGAGGCAACAGCAACTGTTTAAATCTCATAGATTAATCAGCTAGGAACCATTCCATAACTGCAACACACTTGGTTCTATGTAGTCAAAAAAGGCTCTGTCCTATTTTGTGTTTATAGAGAACCTAAACCTTGTTTTCTTTGCTGCATTTTAATTCGTATTTTATTAATTTCATGAAATACAAATAAGTCAGTTCCCATGAAAGATCATTCACAATAGATATGCGTAATACTACACACAAAGGGCAGGATATTCAGAAATGCACCAAAGGCCGGCGCAACCCTGGTGCAGCATAACACAACTGCACCATGGTGCAGTGACTGCACTATTCAACGGTTAGGTACAATGACATGTGCCAGCGCAGCACAGGTGAATGTTGCAGGGATGTGCTATGGCGCAGCAAGAGGTGCGCCAGGGAGCAACCCGACCTGCACATAGTGCAACAGGAGATGCACAAGGGAGCAAAGGAAGATGCGCCAAGGCACTGAAGGACCAGCCCCAGGCACTGCTGGGAGCAAGATAGTGGGGGGGGGGCAGTGCAAGGAGGCAGTGGAACCTGGCAGGGAACAGTGGCAGGGATGCACAGTGGTAGGCCACAGGTGACCACCGCCCACAGAGTGCACACAGGTGGCTGGCCCCCACCCCCCAGCACCAGGACAGTGGACGCAGGGAACAGGCAGCACCATTGGCCAAGGGTGAGCTGCTACTGACCCCCCCCACTGGACGGAATGCCCCCACCCACCCAAACCACGGCAAGCCACACCCTGGCACATGGCTCCAACAAACATCCCACACATACTGTACAGCCAGCCCATGGCCACCCCAAGGCACAGCCACCGACCGAGGGGCAGGACACCACCATGCACAGCCCACACAATGACACAGGCACACCACACAAACACCCACCATGCCACTGCAGCATGGCTCCACTCACCAGCTGCAAAGCAGACATGGACACAGGCAGGTAAGCTTGTAAAATGTATTAAAGAACTATGTATAATAAAACTAGAGGGATAGAGTAGGAGAGTGAGGAATGGGGACAGGGGAAAGGGACTGTACAGTGGGACAGGGGAAGGTATAGGAAGGGAAGGCAGGGGCAAGAAGGATGTATGGGGCCTGCTACAGGCGGCCACGGCCTGCCACCACCTGGCGCCTCCATCTCTGCCTGTCACGCAGCACCATCCTCCTCGTCTGTTGCACAACTTCAACGTGGTGGAGGTGATAAGAATGATCTGCCACAGGAGCCGGCAGTACAGCGGCAGCCGCGATCTCCTGTATGTATCTCCTCATATTCAGGTGCCTATGACAAAGGAATGAACAGATGATCAGTGCAAGTCCATTGAAACCATGCCCTCCCATTGTGTGCAGCGGACAGTGGGAACACACACCCCTGGAGTGGCACCCGGACACCCACAGTGGGTGGGCCAATGCCTGCCAACACTCCAGCATGCTATGACAGTGCACAGTGGTGGACACCACCGCCCAAGGGCCACCTGACTGCACAGTGGCTGGCAGGCAGGTGGCACAGTGCTACAGCAGCACCACAGCAGCACCGGTGGCAGCCAGACGCACACTCATCCCACCAACAGTTGCCACACATGTGCAATGGCCACCTCATGGTGGCATGCACACCACACAGTGTGCTGCACACAGCTGGCATGGCACATGGCACAATTGGCCACGGCTGCACCCCCACACCTGCTGACCAGCTGGTAAGGAGTTGAGGAACAGAACAGTGCCTACCTGCCCACTGTGGCACTGCATGCGCTGGTCCTGCAGCCGCTCCACCTCCTCTACTTGTGCCATCTCCCCCAGCCAGTTGTCCCACAGTGGCCTGCTGAGGCCCGCCAGGCACCACTGCCACCCTGGCATGGTGACGATCCTCAGGCCCTAGGAAAGGAGCACAGACAGGCACACATCAGAACACAGCCACAGCATGAGCCCACCGCCCCAACCCCATGCAGAGTGTGTGCCCCAGCCGGGCATGACCCACAGGGCAGTGGCACAGTGCACCCGGTGTCTGGCAATGCCACACCACAGGGCACACACCAACACTGCCCCCCCAAAGGCATGGCAGGCAGCCCAGCCAACACCATGGTATGGCGGTTGAACACAGAAGCAGCATGTGCCTACTTACCTGTTGGATATGTGCCTGCAGCGCCCTCAGCCTCTCAGGGTCCCTCCGCATAAGGTTGCCGTACTGGTGGTGGCACTGCTCTCCATTGCTTTGCACCCCAGTGGCCTGAACCAGGCCAGCAGCAATGGCCTGACAGACATCTGTTCTGGCCTGCTGCAGGGGCTGCTGCATGTGGTTCAACCTGTGCCAAAAGGTTCACCAGTTCCACCTGGCTCCAGTTGCAAGCACATCGCACCCCCCGCTGGGCCATGCTGCCTATATGATTGGTGAATCAAATGGCGCCCAGTAGCGCACATGCACAACGTGCACAGGATGCACACCTCATGGCCGGATGTGTGGCGTCTGCCAGTCGCACATTGCCGTGGATTCGTGGCATGGGCATGGCCCACCTGGCATGTGGAGCAGGAGTGCCAAGGGGGCCTTGGGTCATGGCAGGGGTCAACCCACACAAAGTGCGCATGAGCGCTATAGGGCCCATATTGCATAGTGCGCAGTAGGTCCTATAGCATCTAGGTGCCATGGGCCCTATAGCACACCATGCGCCATGGGCCCCTATAGCACTCCTAGTGCACAGTGCACAGTGCACAATAGGTGGGAGCACAAGCCATGACGCATGCATATTGTGGGCTGCGTAATGCGCATGTCACGGCATTGCGCCATGACATGTGCTGGAGCAATTCCATTTTGCAAGAAACAAGTGCGCGATATTCAGCCATCAAATGCTAATGAGCTCATCAACCCATGCACGGCACACTGGGGATATTAGCATGTCATTACCATTGCACAACAGCTCATTTTCATGCGATGCACTATAATGGTGCCACACATCAGCACAGGCCATGGACTGGTATTGCAACCATCTGAGGTAAGTTGCGCCTGCCTTGGGGGCAGCCAGCACAGCAGGTTGGATGGGGTGGGCCACTGCAGCCAGTAACCAGTTGTCCATGTCCACAGGTAGCAACATGTCTGAGCATGAGGAGACCGAGGAGCGTGGGCCTGCCCGCATGCGCAGGCCCAATTTTACAAAGGTGGAAGCTGATGCCCTGTTTGAGGCCTACCTCGACAGGGAGCAATTGCTAAGTGGCACCACTGGCACACCAGAGGCCAGGGCTGCAGCCTGGGTGGAAGTGGCAGCGACCGTGAACCAGCAGGGCAGCCACCAGTGGTCTGTGCAGGAGTGCAGAAAGAAGGTGGGCACTGACAAACACCAGATAAAAGAGAAGGTGGCGGCCATATGGGCTGCCAGGACAGCCACTGGTGTGGGCCATGCTGCTGTGCCACAGCTCACAGCACAAGAGGAGCTGATGGCGGCCACCATGCGGCACAGCACAGTTGAGGATGTGCCAGGTGGTGGTTTCCAGACAGGAGGAAGCCCATCACTGCATGATATGTATGCCAGAGGGGGGTGTGCTGGTACTGTGACACTAACACATCTGTTTTCCCTTACAGCACTGGCACACCAGCATGCAGTGGCAGGGGCACCAGCGGCTGCCATGGGGGCAGGCCCAGCCCCGGAGGACCAGCCATCCACCTCCATGGGCATCCGGGGGCCCGATCAGCTGCAGCACACCACTGCTGTCCAGCCGGATGTCCTGGGCTTGGTGGCAGATGAGGCCCTCGCTGTGTTCCAGCAGGATGCCAGCCATAGCATGCTCTGCATGGAGACACAGATCGGGATGGGGTCTGACACCAATGATGACATGACCATCATCTTGGACAGTGTGGGTGTTGTCATGGGGGAGACACCCATACCTACCACCAGCACTGGCAGCATGGCCAGTGGCCTGTTGGTGGTGGAACAGCTTCCCACTGCTGCCCCTGGTGCCTCTGTGTGCACAGCCACAGCAGTGCTGGGTGGTGGTGGTGGTGCAACCACCCAGGCATTGGCCAGTACACAAGGGCCGGAGAGGCAGCAGCAGCAGCAGATGGCTGAGGATGTTGGGCGGCTGGGTGCAGAGTCCGCCGCCAGTGCACCTGACAATGACCTACCCCATGGGGACCCCACTGTGCAGCATCCACCTGAGCAGGGGGCCATGCAGTCTGGTCGTACACCACCGGGGGACAGCAGCAAGTCCATGCACCCCTGAGCACCAACCCATGGACTGAGCATACCCGATTGCAGCAGGCCTCCGTGGAGCAAGAGGTGCTGCTCGTAGCTGGGGTGCATGCACTCCGCGCAGAGGTGCATCAGGCAGCCAAGCAGTGCGAGAGGGACACCGCGCAGGTCCTGGAGGCCATACAGCACCTGTGGGAGGACACAACCGTATCCCTGGACCGCATTGCCAATGCAATCTCAGTTGGCCTTGCGCCACTAGCTGCCACAGGGCATGGCCGCCAGCAACAGTTACCGTGGAGTGCACTGTCCACCCCACAGACCCAGCATTAGATGACACCCTCAATGTCGATACCAGGCTCTGCTGTCGGCATCCCAGGCATGCCTGAGGCAGGCCTGTTTGGGTGCCTACAGACACCTACAAGGACCCGGTCATATTCCCGCAGTTGGACCCCTGAGGGGCAGTTGCATACTCCCCTGTGGCCGTTGAGCAGCCTGTGGCTGCTGAGTGGCCCCGACGTGACCACTTCCATGTCTGTGGTGGCCGTGTGTCCGCACAGTGGACCTGATATGCTCGCCGCCCTGTCTGCAGTTGGCTGCCACCACCCTGTGTGCACATGGGTGATGTGTGTGTGTGCATGACAGTCATGGCAACTGTGTGTCATGCCAAACGCTGCCTGTGTGCTCACCCACCTGGCCACTGGCCCACGTGGTGTGTGTGATGATAGCAGCACAGCACTGGTTGCACCTGTGCACCGGCACCCTGCATCTGATCCACGCCACGTGCTAGCGCCTGAGTGCGTGCCTGCATGGGCTGGTGTGTGTGTGTGTGTGTGTGTGTGTGTGTGTGTGTGTGTGTGTGTTGCTGTACAGTGCTGCATGGTATTGTGTGTGGCTGTGTGGCACCACCAACCCCGCCCCTGCCCCACGCCTATGTATGCATGCCCATAGCCATGCCTGTCCATGCCCGTGTGCTGTGCTATTTTGTCTGTTCATTGCATGGGTGTTTCTCCACCTACATGCATACTCTAAAGTGCTCCTGTGCAATTGTGTCCTCGTGCTGGCATGCCATACTGAGGAGCCAGGGATCCCTTCACCTGGGGGGGCTGCCCACCCCCCCAGCCCATTGCCCCATCATCCCCACTGCTGTCCCCCTCTTCGGCCTCAACAGCTATCCCACGGTCAATGGCCATGTTGTGTAGCATGCAGCAGGCCAGGAATAGGCCACAGGCCTTTGAGTGGCTATACGGTAGGGCACCACCAGACCTGTTTTGGCAATGGAATTGTGCCTTCAGCATCTCAAACACATGCTCAATGACATTCTGCATGCTGGCATGTGCCTCATTGTACTGGTCCTCTGCTGGGGATGACAGGCGCCGGTAGGGGGTGAGCAGCCAGGGCCTGAGTGGGTAGCCACTGTCACCTGTGTGGACAGATATATGGTTAGCCTGGTGTCCTCTGTCGCTGTGCCCCTTGCCCATCACTGGCACTCCCGCCAGTGCACCTGCCCTGCCCGCCTCCCTCCCATGTCCTGCTGTACGCAGCTGCCAATGGTCATCCCATATTTACCCACTAGGTGGCCTTGGATCTCCCCACTCTCGAACCAGTGGCACAGTGCTGAGCTGTACCAGATGAATGAATCATGTGCACTCTCAGGGTGTGTGGCACAGACATTGGTTATGTGCCCCCTGGCATCGCACAACACCTGGCAGTTGACACTGGGGTAGCCCTTCCTATTCACATATGCTACTTCCTCCGGGCCAGGTGGCATGCGGATGCCCGCATGGGTGCAGTCAGTGGCCCCTAGCATGCCAGGCATCCGTGATACCCTGTGGAACTCCTGCATGGTTGCTGTATGCTCTGCCTCTGTGCTGGGGAAATGGATGTAGTCCGCAGCATGTGGCAGCAGGGCATTGAGGAATTGTGTGAGGAGCCGTGATGTGGCCGACTGGGTTATGCCTGTGGTGTCCTCTGTTGGTCTCTGGAAGGTGCCCGTGGCAAGCAGGCACATGACGGCTGTCACTTTCATCTCCACTGTTAGGGCGTGGCTCCATCTAGTGGGTGCCTGCATCTCCTCACTGCACAGCTCACAGAGCTGCCTCAGAATCACCCAGTTCAGGCGATACCAGCCCACGATCTCCGTATCAGTGTGGGTCTCGAAGTTGATGCGGGGCCAGTACTGCCTGTTCCGGGCGTACCGCTGACAGGCCCTTCCACGGCCATGTCGCTCTGCCTCCTACCTCCTCACAACCCTCATTACGGCCTCTATCTGGAAGGCAGCACTGGTCATGGTCCCTGTTGCCCTGTCTCCCCCTGGGCGTCCGTCTCCAGTGGACTGCTTGTCACTGTGGGCAGTGCCTGTCACTCTGCCGGGCTCCCTCTTGTGACACCTACCCCTGGCTTGCAGTCGCCTGCCACCTCTGTCCCATGCCCCTGTGGATGCCTGTGCCACTCCCTCCAGAGTCTGGTGGCTCTTTCTCTCTCACTCTGTCTGTCTCCCTGTCTTTCACTCTCTCACTCACTCTCTCTCTCTCCTCCTCCCTCTGTCTCTCTGTCTGTCTCTCTCTGTCTGCCTTTCTGTCTCTCTCTCTCTCTGTCTCACTTCCCTGTGGTGCAAGTGCTGTCCCCCTACTTGCTCCCTGTTTTTATAGGCTCAAGTCTGCTCAGTGCATCTGGCCATTACTCCACTTGTAACTTGTATCATGGGTCGGGGGTTGAATATCGCACTGCGCCGCATATTCATGTTAACGCCTCCTGCTCTTGCACATGCTCCCGCTGAATATTGCTCCATGGTGCATTTCCGAAGTTGCACATGTGCTAACCAGTTGCGCCATGTGCAACTGCTTTGACAATCCAGGCCCAGAACTGCAGACATTCAGAATCTATTCCCCTGATTCTGTTAAGTAAGAAAACTGGATGAATATCTTAAAACAGTAACATCTGAAGTTTCAGACAGTAAATGCTAGCCATTTTAATGGCAGTGATATTGTGCGGCTAGGGAGAGAACAACAGGTAAAGACAAAACACAGCCCTTACAGCTGCTTTTTAACCACAATTAAGTGCAGGAATAAACTTCCATCTGGTGCTCTATTTTTTGACCCAAATATAAAGGAAAGTTTAGCTTATCAACTATATTAGAACTTATAAGAAGAGTAACATTTAATTTTCAGGAGAGAGACATTATCCATGGCATGGGCTAAACCTGAAAGTGGAAATGGGTTAGATACATAAATGTTGTTTTTTTTTCAATTATATTTTATTCATTTTGCATTTGTAAAACACAGTACAATATCCAGCAAACACATATATCTATAGCAACTGTTGGTCATCATTCTTACACACAGACAAATTGCCTAATCCTTGCCCTTGTTACCTCACACGGGTAAACTTAACACCAATAAACTTTAATGAAGCATCTTAAAGAGCTATAAGAACGTAAGAAGTAGCTGGCAGAGAGACCTTTAGGCCTATCTTGCCTGACTGATTTGTGTCGGGTTCTTGTATTTTATCCCACCACCGATTCTTGTGCCCCCTCCCCTTCCCTCCCTCTCCCCTTCCTTTTCCCTGTCCCCACATATTCCCTCTGTGTTTGTCCCAGGCTCTTTTCAAAGATCCCACCATCTTAGATGCCACAACCACCTCCGGCAGCTCGTTCCATGGTGTCACCACCCTTTCTGTGAAGAAGTGCCTCCTCACATCCCTCCTATAATTTCCTCCCACTAGCTCTAGGCTGTGTCCTCTGGTGGAGGTATTTTCTCTTACGTTAAAGAGACCCTCCCATGCTACCTTGTTTATACCCCTTAGGTACCTGAAGGTCTCTAACATATCCCTCCTCTCCTCCAATATGTCTCCAATGAGTACATCTGCAAGGACTCCAGTCTCCCCTCATATGACCTGTCCTACTGCCCCCTGATCATCTTAGTCGCCCTCCTCTGTACCCCCTCCAGCAGTTTAATGTACTTTTTAGGTATGGGTGCCAATACCTCACTCAGTATTCCAAGTGAGGCCTCACCAGTGACCTATACAGTAGCAGAATAACCTCACTGTGTCTGCTACTGAATCCCCTCGTGATGCATCCCAGCATCCTGTTGGCCTTTGCTACCACTTTTTTGCATTGTGTGGACTGCCTCATGTTGCTAGTGATTGCTACTCCTTGGTCTTTTTCTTCCTCCTACTCAGCTACCTGTACCTTTCCTATATAGTACTCAGATCTTGGGTTTTTGGTCCCTATGTGCATCACCTTGCACATCTTGGCATTGAAGCCCAGCTCCCAAATCCCTGACCATTTTTCTAGTCTGGCTAAGTCTTCCCTTAGTTTCTGTACCCCTTCCTGAGTGTCCACCCTCCCACAGATTTTGGTGTCATCAGCAAACAGGCACAGCTTGCCTTGAGTACCCTCCCCAATGTCATTTATAACAATGTTGAACAATACTGGGCCCAAGACTGATCCCTGTTGTACACCACTAATGATCTCCTTAGTACTGGAAACTACCCCAACCAGTTCTCTACCCATCTGACCAATCTTTCCCCCAACCCTAGTTCCTTCAGTTTTATCAGCCTCCTGTTTGGCACTGAGTCGAAGGCTTTGCTAAAGTCCAGGTATATGATGTCTATTGCTTGTCCCTTATCTGCTGCCTTCGTAACATAGTCAAAGAACTCAAGTTAGTTTGACAAGATCTTCCAGCCACAAACCCATACTGCTTACTGTCCTGCAGATCGTTCTCCTCCAAGTATTTCACTAGCTCCTCCTTCAGTGTAGACTCCATTAGTTTGCACACTATAGAGGTCAGGCTTACTGGCCTGTAGTTGTCTGGGTCCTCTTTGGGACCTCTTTTGTGGAGTGGCATGACATTAGCTGTTCTCCATTCCATGGGCACCACCCCTGAGTTCAGGGAACTATTAAACAGAACTGCTGTCAGTCCTACCAGTTCATCGGCCAATTCCCTGAGTACCCTGGGTTGTATCCCATCCGGCCCTGGGGATTTGTTCACTTTTAGTGCCCTCAGAACCTCTCTCATCCTGTCTATCCCAATAACCCTGATAGGGTCTACCCTTGTTACCTCCTTCCTGATCCCCACCTGTGGCATCGGCCCATCTTTTTCTTTCGAGAAGACAGAGCAGAAGTAGTAATTTAAAACCTCTTCTTTTGCTGTCTTCCGTTACCCATTCTACCCCCTGTTTGAGTCTGACAATGCTTGCGGGGGGGGGAGGCCTAGAGGTTGGGCGAGGTGGGGGTGGGCCCTGGGATTGAGAGCCAGGGCTGTGACAGGTGCACCCTCACCGAGTGCTACAATGTAGGGACTAGACAGGGAGTTTTGTGTTGGAATGATCGACATCTGAGGACAGGGCCTTTTAGGGGGGACGTGGCAACTCCCCCCCCCAAGTAGGAGAGAACAGATTAAAGTGATATGCTGGAGGGCCTAGGATGGAGGTCAAAGCGAAGAAGCAGAAGGCCAAGGAACTGAAGTGGGTACCGCTTCGATATGGACACTGTTCCCACTCATGGACTGTTTTCTTTTTTTTTTTTCTCTCCTTATCTCCCCTTCAACTTCCTGTTTTTTTATATGCTGAACACGGAATATTATACTTTCACTGAGACTGATCCTTGATGTCATGTACCTAAATTAATTACTGATGGTATGGTTGACTTGTATGTAAATAAGTTAAAATTATTAATAAAAAAGATGTTTAAAAAAAAAAAAAAGAGTCTGACAATGCTGTCTTTTTTGTCCCTTTTGTTCTTATATAGTTAAAGAAACCCCCCCTTTTTATCCCCTGCACTATTTGCAGTTCTTTCTGCGCCTTGGCCTTCTGGACCTCCTTTTTTGCTATTTTGGTCAGTCTCCGAAATTCCTTCTCATCCTCATCTCTAGCAGTTCATTTGCTCTTCCTATAAGCTGCTCTTTTTTCCCTTAGTGATCTAGCGACTTCCTTGCTGAACCAGCTAGGCTGTCTTGCCTTCATCATCTTCCCCTTCATTTTTATGCAACTGTCCATGTGGTCTTTTGAATGGCACTCTTGATATATCCCCATAGTGTTTCCATCTCCATCTCCTCCTCTAATGTTTTTAGTTTTTCCCTGATCGTTTCCCTCATCCTATTAAAGTTGGCTGCCCTGAAGTCCAGTGCACTAGTCCGTGTTTGGATATCCTCTTTGCCCATATCTATTTTGAACCATACTGAACTGTGGTCACTTCCTTCTAGGGGTTCCCTGGTATCAATGACCTGGATATGCACCCCCTTTGTAAGCACTAGGTCCAGGATTGCCCCCCCCCCCAAGTTGGTCCCTCTACCAATTGTGTCATGAAGGCATCCTGTATTGATTGCATCGAGGATCACCCAACTTCTGGCACAGGTCATAGCAGGAGTGCCCCAGTCTATTTTAGGCAGGTTAAAGTCCCCCATTACTATTGCTTCCCCCCTCCCTGCTATGTCCCTCAACTGCGTACACAGCACCCTGTCCATTTCCTCCCCCTGGTTAGGCAGTTTATAAACCACCCTTTACCTAATTTTCCTACTCCTGCTGGCTTGTAGTTGTAGCCACAATGCTTTACTGCCCCCCCATCTCTTCTTCTCTTATGCACACTGTCCCTTCCCTGATGTATGCCACAATCGCCCTCCTTTTCCTTTTTCCTTGTCCATCTGTAAAGTTTGTACCCTGGGATCGAGAGGTCCCAGTCATGGTATACCATGGCCCAGGTTTCACTGATGATTGCAATGTCTACATTGCCCTTAGTCAAGAGGGCCTGTAAGTCCACCATTTTGTTCTCTATACCGCGTACATTGAGAGATACCACTGTCCACCTTGTCTCTTCTGCCCCCGCTTTTAAATGTTTCCCTGGATTGACCTTGTCCATCCCACCTTCCCCCACCTCCACCCCCCTTGTTCACTCCATTACCCACATCCTCCCCCCTCCTGTTTCTCCTGCCTACATGGAGTGGAGGCATTTTGCCCTCCCCTTTTCTGTCTTTTCCCCTTAGCAGTTTAAACCAGGGTCCTCTGTCATGTACACCCCCATCTTGCCCTTTAGTATATTTTTCCCTGCCCAGTTAAGATGTAGCCTGTCCTGGCTAGATACAGTGGCGTCTCCCAGGATGAAACCCAATTCTGCAGCATTTTGCAGCACTCTGCAGAATGTTGCAGCAGACCTACTGAATAAAGCAATGTAATGTCAATGGCAATTAGTCCCTTTTGCCATTCAGGAAAATGTGACTCTGCCAGGATGAAGTGAATGCCACAGTTTCCTTCTTGACAAAAGGGACTAATTACCATTGAAATTACATTGTTTAATTAAGAAGGTCTGCTGCAACATACTGCAGAGTGCTTTAAAAGTGGGTTTCATCCTGGGGGGACACCACTGTAGTTCTTTATTGGACCATGCGACTTCCCCTTTCCCTGTAAAGCTGAGCCCCTCCTCCCTGCACCATCCAGCTAACCACCTGTTAAACTCAGCTATCCTCATTTTCCTTGCTGTGCTGGCCCTGGGGACCAGGATAATTTCTGAGAAAGCCGTTGGGCTAATTCTCTACATGTCTTCACTATGTCCCTGAACCTTTCCTTTACTGTTTCCACCTCGTCTCCAGCTAAATCATTGGTACTAATGTGCAGTACTAGGTTTGTTCCCCCACCCGCCCTATTTATCAGCTCCATGACACTGGGTAATGCTTTCCTGCCTCCATCCCAGGTCTACAGGCTACCATCACCCTGTTTTGTGGGTCCTCCTTACTTCCCCATGTTATACCTTTGATTAGTGAGTCTCCGAAGATCACTATTTTTGTGTCCCTGGTTTGCCCTCTTGCTACAACCAGGTCCTCCATGTTGGGTTTAATATTTATTACTTGTTCTACCCTCTGTTCCATTACCCCTGTCATTGTGCTCATTTCAGTGTCTCCCCCCCGTCCTTGCTATCATTCCCCCTTGTCTTCTCCCCCTTCCCCATTGAATCCCTGACTCCTGCTATGCCTGCTTCCCACTTGCTGGTGTGTTGACCTTTGTGTTCTGTTACTGCCTCCTGGTCCTTCCCTCCCCTAGTCTTACTTGCACTCCCCACTCTGCTCACGCCTTCTACTGAGGTTTCATCCTTCTGGTTCCTCCTATTCACCATCTGTACATCATTTTCCACTACCCACCCTCTCTTCTCATTCATCTTCTTTGTTTCCCCTGCCCCTTACCCCCCTGATTCCAGCACCTTGTACCTATTCGATGCAGGTAAGTGAAATCTTGAGCCATTTCTTGCCCCCTCTATACTTTTTGAGTTGGCTTCGTTTTTCTTTTCCCTCTCCATCCTGCTATTTGCCACTCCCTTCCCTGTCTGCCATAGTTATTTACAACAATGTCCTGTTGGTCCATGCTTTGCCCCTGTGCAGCTTCTTGCTCTCCTCTCCTGCACCTCAGTGTGTTGTTTTGTCATCCCTCTACCTCCTACTCTTCAAATCTAGGTTTACTGTGTGCATTTGCACCTAGCATCCCTTGTGTGATCCCATTCAGCCATTCAGTTTCATTTCTCAGATTGTTATACCTCCTGCACACTGGACACTCCCTCACTTTCCATAGTGTGTCCATGAACACGGCATTTCCACATGTTTTATGTCCTACTACCCTTCCCCTTCTGCCCCACTTAACTAGCCATCAGCTAGCTATAATGCCTCTATGAGCAGAGGGTTTTTTTTTTTTAACTAAATAGGTTTCATGCTACATTGTGCACCTGGCTAAATAGGTCTATAGACCCTATGACCTAAAATACAGTGAAACCCAAAAATATGAATGCATTTCAGTAAGAATTTTAAATTTAATTTATGACAGGAGGTGCATGGAGTAACCATGCAGCTTGCATCTAATGTCTTACTATTATACAATATTAGAACCAGGCAGTCTAAATTACACATGCTAAAATGAGTAACTGTAGAAAAAGTAGCATGCTGCTGGAGCAGATTCTTAAGTAAACATTTGTGGAAAGGTCTGAGGTACTGGTACATAGGGTCCTATAGTGAGCACTAACAACCAGACCTGCAGTTCATCACTTTCTGGTATGACCACTTCAAAATATATTTAATCAGTGATACCCAAAAACTTTGCCCATGCACCACAGTGTATTCCTAGTTAAAAAGCCATTTCACAATATATATACCGTGCTACCATAGTTAGGGTTGAGGAGCCATTTCTATGTTAAACCCCAAAACTTTGCACCTTAATAACTATGCAACCGTTTGATGGATTTGCCTGAAATTTGGAATTTATGATCAAGAACCATAGGCCTTAGGATCTACCAAGTTTTGTACTGGTTGGATATATGGCTGTGGAGTTATTAAGTGTGATCTGTGAACGCGTTTACGCTTTTCTGAATTCTGTGGTCACACCTACAGGCTCGGCCGGTTTATGTGATCACCCAAAATCTTCAGGAAACATGCAGCCAGGGTCCCCTATGTGCCTTTAAGATTTCATGAAAAAATATTAAACAGTTCAAAAGTTATTCAAAACAGTTTCCCATTATAAGTCAATGGGAAAAGTTAACAAAAAGTTCAACACTTTCTTAAATGCATTTTACTTTCATAAATGGGCCTGTTACTTTGCAAATCAGCCATTTGTTTTCAGTTGGTAATCAGAAAAATGGTTGGCATTTAAATTTGGGACCCTCTAGCAACCTAATTTTTTTGTATTCACCTAGTGGGCCCTGAGGATGCTTGCCATGTCTTTATTTTGTGGTAAAACACCCAGAAATATGTTTTCAAATTTCTGGAAAAAGTACTATGAAATTACTTTTGTGCTCACGAAAGTGTCTCAAATTTTGCAGCTTTACTTAAGTGGAACAGTAATTTTCTAGTCTGTGGGAAAATGACAGCAATTCTTTGGCACTGCACTGCAAAATAACCGTTGGGAGTTTTGGGCTGAAATTAGGAGGGAAAGCAGCCGACATCTCACAGATGTGCCTTTCAGTGTTGTATTGAAAAAATATTACATGGCGGCAAAGTTATGGCACTCCAAAGTTGACAGTTTTTCCCATAGGATAACATTACGGCGCCTGAAGCATTACAGGAATCCTTTAGCACCCTGCTGCAAAATAACGGTTTGGTCTTTTTTCCTGAAATTTGGAGGGAAGACAGCCAACAGTACACAGATGTGCCTTTCAGTAGTTTGGTGAAAAAATATCACATGGCGGCAAAGTTACGGCACTCTAAAATTGATGGTTTTTCCCATAGGATAACATTACGGCGCCCGACACTTAACAGAAATCATTTGGAGCCCTGCTGCAAAATAATGGTTTGGTCTTTTTTCCTGAAATTTGGAGGGAAGACAGCCAACAGCCCACAGATGTGCCTTTCAGTAGTTTGATGAAAAAACATTACAGGGAGGCAAAGTTATGGCGCTCTGAACTTTTTTTTTCCCATAGGATAACATTACGGCGTTCGCCGCGCCTTTCAGGGCCCGTATCTCGGAAACGGTGTACGAGATACAGGCTTTTCGTCGGAAAACTTCTTAGCCCCATAATGGGGCTAAGATTTAAATTAGCCAGGACAGTTGTAAATAATATGACTTTACATTTTTTTTCAGTCATACGGTTCCTGAGATATAATGTATTTAGTATTCAAGATCTCATTTTCTGTGCCGATACTCATTATTTTGCATACATTATTTGTACTCACTGTCTTTCTCAATGCAGGTTTTGGGGAAAACCAGCCTGTGCACTACATTACTGTTACTGTTGCCCTTTCTGCTTGCGGATCCGTACCCACATTCACTTACCATTGGCGTCTATGCGCCACCATGTGCGTTATCGCTGCGTTTTCATTTGTGCTTGCGTTTCTGTTATTTTGCCATTTCTGTCTACAGTACTGTTTATCTTACTGTTTCACTTACATCACCATGCCCATTGACATTTCTGTTTGCAGGCACCATGTTACTATGTGACAACACATCACGTGGAAGACCATTCCGTCTCACGCCACCATGTGCGTTACCCTTTCTGTTCTCTTGTGCTTGTGTTACCATGTGTGCCACTGTTAGCATTTCTGTTTTGCGTTGCTGTCCCTGTTAGTATGCACAACATCATGTAGGCGGGGGCCTTGAGGCCCTTTGGGCAGCGTCCACTTTGACTCATTCACTATTTCTCGTTATCATTCTCAAAAGAGGAAATTAGAGGCAAAAACTCCATTTAATGCATTAGTTAGGGTTGTTCCTGGTGACAAAAAGTGAGGAATTCGCTGTTAGTTGAAAACCCCTTGGACCTCTGCCACCCCCAACGGCATTGGGGTGCACATTGGGATCGTGGGTCCTAACTCTCACCCCATTCTCCTATACTTCTGCTGCTTTACACATGTCATGGGGTGAGAGTTAGGGCTGGCGATCTCAATGCACCCAATGCCAGTTGGGGTGGGGCAGGGGTTTTCAACCCTAACAGCTAATTTCTCACTTTTGCCGCTGTGGAACAACCCTAACTAATGCATTAAATGGAGTTTTTTGGCTCTAATATATATATTATATATATATATAGTTGTTTCCAAATGTCTGCAGGAAAAAGTCTCAGTTTCCAGGTCTGTGACATGGTAATGCCCTATAATGTTCATGTGGTCAACATGTGGCAGGAAACTGTGGTGGAGAATTTTGCACAACAGCTGCAACCTGTGGCCATTTTGTCCATTTTCACCTAAGGTGCTTAATCACTTTTTCTGCTTAGTATATCAAAATGTAATTTTTTAACCATTGTCCAGTATAAGTTCAGCAGTTACATGGAAACAGGACAAGCACTCCCAAAATAAAGGATTCTCTTACATGCTTGCCTACTATTCCACCACAGGTTTCAGATCCAACACAAGTTATTAAACCACAGTACCTTATAACTCATCTACAGTTGTCAAGTGTGAATCTTCCTCATAGTGGGAAAAGTCATCTTAATATTCTTTTTAGCAGCTTCTGTGCTTCTAGTGGATCTGAATACATACAGTATATACCTTATACCCATATATGATTTTAAGGCTTGCTGGTAACGGCATGAGATTACGTACCCCCAACTTTCTTAGCTTCACTCGCATGCTGTCAAATCCTTTACCACGTTGCCTAGTGGTGAAGTTAAGGTCAGGGAAACATGAATAGTGCAGGAAATAATTTATGACAAACTACATGTTATGCATAATCACTGCTCTGAAATGCCAAATTTTGTAAATGTCTGTTTTTTTCTACCTACCTATGTACAATCAGTTCCTGGATTTTACCATTGTAATCCAGTGAAAACTGTAAATCTTGTGTAACCCCCCTGCAAATGGGGGTTCTCAAAGGTCTTCCAGGAGCTGGCTGAGTGCTACCAGCCTGAATGGTGTTCGGCGTTTAAGCCGTTTGTCTGTGAGTGCTTTTAGAGCCTCTGGTACTGTCTCTTTAAGAGCTGTCTACTTGCAGACATAATTGGTTCGTATGGGGGGACTGTGTGTTTCCTTGCTCGAGTCCCGCTCGAGCTGCTGACAAATCGCTCTGTTTCTGCCGTCGCTAGGTGGGCAGAGTGAGCACTTTCCAAAGATGTAACTGTTTGCCACATATCATTTAGAGTATTAGTGGAAATGTAATTTGTCTAACCTGCCTTTCTTGCAGCTGGGACTCTGTGTGTGTTTGGCCCCTCCATTTTGGATCTGGACTACTGAATAGATCCAATCACTGCGGGGGGGGCCTCGAAAATGGAGTTTATGTGGACCAACCAGAATCAGGACTCTCTTGGGGGCTGGCTTGCCATAAGACATATAGCTAGTAATTCTGGGAAGTGAAGTTCTGGACCTTGGTGCCTGTTTGCACCAACAGGGGGAGTTTTGAGTGATTGACAACTGAGTCCACCAATTGGACTGGGTGGCACCCGAATGGAATGCCCTGCCTTGTGTCTGGAGAAGCAGATCCATTGTGACCGTGACAAGGGAAGGAGCTCCGAGCTCTGTGCTACACAGTTTTCACGCGGGAAGCAAGTGGGAGGCCTAAACTTGGGCGGCACGTTGCCGTTTTGACTCAGACTCAATCCACAGCTGCCAAGAGGAGTGAGAGGCTGAATGAGTGGGAACCAGGTTCACCCTGTAGAGGACTGGAGAAACTGCTTAATCATGCTCGGTCTGTCAGGAAAGTGAAGCTGCAGTGTGGATTCCCGGGTTAGCAGTAGGTGCGATCGGGACCTGAGAGCAGCTGCCTGGTATAGTAATTTCCTTTACATATAGATGTGTGAAGTGCTTGTGAAGGACAGCTAAATGGCTCCTCTTGTCCCCATGCCATGTAGACTGAAATCCAACTGCATGTATGCGGACTGAATCCGTTGCTGATTGAAGCTGTGTGCCTGGCTTGTAGAAGTTCATCCCCCTGCTATGTGAGGGAGCCTGGCAATCCAGGACCCCATCAGTGACAGTTTTTGGTATTGAGTTTGTGAGTACAAATCAGGGTAGCTCCCTGCCATCTATTAACAAAATTGCAAGTGTTTCACCTGATTTATTTTCCCTCCTTTCTTCATGAACTGAGCCATCCGGCTCTGGATTACATTTGGCTGTTGTGCAAGTGTTTTTTTTCCATCACAGGGCCCCAACCGGCTACACCGATCTTGGCTAGCCTCCCACCATCCTGGGTACCCAGTAAGAGTGACGTTTGGGACTCTGAATATGCACACAGTACTGTGATTATTAATGTGTCTAACCTAATTAACCTGATTTCCCCTTTCCTTCTTACAACCCCTTAAATAAATCAGATCTGTTTGTTTCAGCAAAGTTACAGTGACTGTGGTGTTTGTTTATGTTAAAGTATTGTACTGTGGCTATTGTATTGCATCATCTTGTTTTACAGGGTACCCCCAGAGTCAAGCTGACCAAACCAGTCCTGGGGTAAGTGTAAATAGTGAAGATACTCCTGCTGTACTGTGTGGGCCACTAGTAGGAATAAAAGGAGGTCTTAGTGTCCCAGAGGGCTATGACCAAGTTAGTCTAACTACTGCAAACCCTGACCTCTGGGTGGAGGCACCCGCCATAGAACTTAGGCCCCTCAACCTGTTAGTAGTCAGGCAAGCAGGGGTAGTAGCCATTGGGATAGCGCCACCTGGGGCTACATTTTGGAGGCACCGCTGGGATTAGCGTCCTCCAGTGGCCGAGTGAAGGAAGTACCCCATTGTGTCTAACTTAAAGGAGAAGATGGAGGGGGGTACCATGCCCAAGTTAAAACTTGACCCCCTTAAGATGATGGTACACAAATTGATGGGGTGGTGCAAAGCTGAGGAATTGGACTCCCAAAGGGCTGTATTATTGCTGGATGTCCCACTGGAGATTAAAAGCGCTGACACTGTATCTATTGTAGAACGTGTCAAATGTATGGGCAATGTGGAAGTAAAAGGGCAATATGCTGACTTGCTCGAACAAACCCTGCAAGTGCTGCTTTCGTGCAGTATTCCGATAGACCCTGAGAGGGTGACCCCCGTGATTTTGCCTGAAGGTGCCAAGAAGGGATGGAGCGTCATTCACACACGTAGTGGTTTGGCCACCCCGGGTGGGTCCTCTAAGACTAATAATTTTAAGGACAAACTGCGCAAACTGCTGGCTGCAGAAGGGAGAACCACTCAGGAATTGGTAAAGATATTAGACATCTCAAGCGACTACACTCCCCTGTCATCCCCAGGTACATCTCCTGGGTCCTATAAGAGTTCCATACCATCCCCACCCCCTATGGTTATTCCTCCCATCCAACTAGATTCCTATCAGAGATTGAGACTCTTCTCCGGTACTGTTCCTGTGCCTTCGGGGGAAGATGATCTGGAGACCTGGATGGACTATGCTACCCCTTTAGTGCAAGAGTGGCAGTGCTCCGAGGGGGAAAAGAGGAAACGTTTGATGGAAAGCTTGAGGGGTCCTGCACTGGAAGCCATTTGACTCCTATGGGCCACTAGTCCGGAGGCCACTGCAGCAGAATATCTTTCTGCATTAGAGGGGGTGTTTGGCAGCACTGAAACCGGAGAGGATCTGTTATGGAAGTTCAAGTCAGCTAAACAGTGGAGAAATGAGAAATTGTCTACTTTTGTTACTAGAATGGAGAGGGCTTTGCAAAAGGCCCACCGAAAAGGGGGAGTGTCTGCCCAAACACTAAACCAGGTCTAATTAGATCATATATTGAAGTCAGATTTTCAAGTGTAATATTGTTAAAACTCAAATTGCTAGACAGGATGGCCGACCCTCCCGAGTATTGCCAATTGATGAGAGAGATTCGTGAAATTGAAACTGATGAAGAGGGGTGGGAACCCTCTGCTGGGGCTGTGAATCCTTGTCAGATCCCTGAGAAGAGTGAGCCAGATGAGACTCAACAGCTGAGAGGGTTGATTAAGGGGTTGACTGAGACCTACCGGGAACAGGATCTGTATCAAGCTCCCCCTGAGCCTAAAAGTGGAGTGGGAGTGCATGTCGTTTCCCGATACCCGAACTGAGAGCAACCTGACAGCAGAAATTAGGGACTTAAGAGAGATGGTGAGGGAGCTGCAATGGGCTGCTCTCACCCCCAAAAGAAGTGGAGAACCAGAGATCCAACAGGGTAAACACCCAGTTCAAGAAGAGTCATGCAGAGCCACCGAGATGCTCCACCAGATAAGAGATCCCCCTTCCTCCAAGAACAACAGAGGTACTAAGTTTTGCTATTGTTGTGGAAAGGATGGACACTTTCAGACTGATTGTCAGCTGCCAGAGAACTTGAGGAAAGTTACCAGCAGGTTGGTGGCCTGGCATCACAAAACCTGTGCCTGGTCATCAGGGGGATACAACCAGAAAAGTTTTGCCACCGGGGCCAATGCCCGAGCGACATCCCAAGTAATGCCCCCTGAATGGTCCGAGGTGGTGGGTCCCTCTATGGAGACTACTGTGAAAGTGAATGGGTTATCCACCAGAGCTGTACTAGGCAGTGGCTCCCAAGTGACAATCATGTTCCAGGACTGGTATCAGAAGCATTTGTCTAATGTACCCCTGCAACCCCTGGAAGGGCTACATGTGTGGGGCTTGAGTGAGAAGGCCTACCCCCTGCTCTGGCTATATCTGAATTTGGTTGTCCTTTCCCACTTCTGTGGCTGGAGTGGCAGAGCAAGTGGAGACCCTAGCCTTAGTGTATCCCCCTACTGGACTGTATGATGGGGTCCTGTTGTTGACTGGAACAAATGCACATATGTCTGGGTGACTGGCGCAGTTGTGTTATGAAAAACAAGGGTCCTGGACTGGCAGAGCTCTAAGAATTCTGGCCTTGATTAAAAAGGCCTATGAGGCACAGAGAAATGCTGATAGAATGGAACCAGAGGAACCAGTTGGGGTTATCTAGAAGAAGGATCCTGAATCTTTGCTTTTAGCACCAAATGCTCAATGTGTTCTACAAGGAGAGGTCAGCATAAAAAAGGATGTCAAGAACAAAATATTGATGTTGGATGCACCAGGAGATGGAAAACTGCCTGAGGGGCTGCTGGTCAAACCAAGTATTCTGCCAGCTAGAGCCCATGCTTTTGCCAGAAGAGTGATGGTTCAAGTCCACAATGTGTCTGACAGGGAGATCCGAGTAAACCGAGGCTGCACCCTGGCTACTGTGCATTGTGCGGATACTGCTGTGCTACCCAGTAACAAGAGTTCGGGAAAAAGTGATAGAGTAACGCCTGACTTGTTCGATTTTGGTGACTCCCTGTTGCCAGCTGAATAGAAAGTGAGGATCAGTAAGAAACTTGCCCAAAGGGACCAGGTGTTTTCTCTAAAGGAGTGGGATGTGGGCTGCGTGCAGGGAGCTGAGCACCATATCAGGCTGCATGATGAAAGACCATTTGTGAGAGGTCTCGATGCCTGGCACCTGCTGACATTGATGATGTGAGACGGCATCTGCAAGAGATACTTGCTGCTGGGGTAATACAAGAATCCCGAAGCCCATATGCTTCTCCCATTGTGGTAGTGAGGAAAAACAATGGGACTGTGAGGATGTGCATCAATTATCGTACCTTAAACAGGTGGACTATCCCTGATCAGTATACAATGCCCCTCATTCAAGATGCTTTGGACTGCCTGAATGGTAGTAAGTGGTTCTCAGTGTTGGATCTTCGCAGTGGGTACTACCAGATCCCGATGGCACCAGTATACCGTGAAAAGACAGCCTTTATCTGTCCGCTTGGTTTCTATGACTTCATGAGGATGCCTCAAGGGATTTCAGGTGCTCCAGCCAATTTTCAATGATTGATGGAGCGTGCAGTGGGGGACATGAACTTGTTAGAGTGCCTGGTATACCTATGTAACCCCCCTGCAAATGGGGGTTCCCAAAAGACTTCCAGGAGCTTGCTTGAATGCTCCAAGCCTGAATGGTGTTTGGCATTTAAGCCATTTATCAGTGAGTGTTTTTAGAACCTCTGGTACTGTCTCTTTAAGAGCTGTCTGCTTGCAGACATAATTAGTTTGTATGGGGGACTGTGTGCTTCTCTGAGTACCACTCGAGCTGCTGCCAATTCACTTCATTTTTGCAGTCACTAGGAGTGCAAAGGGAACCTATCTGAAAGATGTAACTGTTTGCCAGAAATTATTTAGAGTAATAATGAAATTACAGTTTGTCTAACCTGCTTGCTTTGCAGTCAGAACTGTGTCTGCTAGTTCCCCATTCTAGTTTTGAACTGCTGAACTGGACCAATCAGTGTGGGGTAAGCTAGCTCTAAAATGGTGCCTTGGACGAATCAGAACTTGGACTCATAATCTGAGCCAGCCACAAGAGGATTGTATGGGCAGTGACTCTGGGAGATGTAGTTTAGACTTCAGTGCCTTTTGGACCAACAGCAGCAGTCTATTGTGGTGACAGCCAATCCAGTCAAGAACTGGGAGGAACTCAAAGGAAGTGCCCAGTTTTGTCGGTTGGAGTTTCAGTTGAGCTTTGGCAGTGAAGAAGAAAGGAGCCCTGTGCTTTTTCAGTGTGCAGTTTTAGTCAAAAAACGTGTATAAGGCCCAGAGTTCCGGTCTGCAGCTTGTGTAACAGCTTGTTAGGACTGAATCCGTCCTGTGAAAAGAATCAAAGGATCTCTGAAGAGTAGAAACCAGGCTCACCCTGTAGAAGACTGGAGGACTTGCTGAAAACTGCACTCGGTCTGTCAGGAACTGAATCTGCTGTGTGTTCTCCCAGGTATTGTGCAGTAATTGCGATCGGGATACAGATGCAGCCTGCCTGGTATAGTGCTTTCTTTTATATGGATGTGTGAAGAGGTTTGTGTACCTCAAGTGAGCCCTGCTGACATTGAAGGACCCTATCTTATTTGGAGGTCGTGAGTACTAATTCAGGGTCACTCCTGTTGAATTGCCACATTAAATCCAAATGGAATTACTGTACTGCTGACTGTTTAATTCTCCTTTTCTCTGTGTGAAAGGGCCCCTACCAGCTGCCACGGTTTGGACTAGCCACTAGGGCTTGGGTACCCAGGAACAGTAACTGATAGGGATAGGCCTGTGCACAGAGCCATAGGTAGATTATTAGAGTGATAAGCTAATTAACCTGATTTCCCCCTGTCCTTGTTATATCCCCCTAAATAAATCAGAGCTGCTTGTTTCAGCAAAGTTATACTGCCTGAGGTATTTGTCTATGTTAAAGTACTGTACTGTGATTGTTGCACTGTATCTCATTTCACAGGAGGTCCCAGTGCGGAACCAGACCTGGGGTAATGTATACTGTGAAGGTAATTCTGATATATTGTGTGGGCCACTAGTGGGAAGAAAGGGGTTGCAGTGTCCCAGAGGGCTGTGACCAAGTTAGTTTAACTATTGCAAACCCTGACCTCTGGGTGGAGGCACCCGCCATTGGATCCAGGCCCCTCAACCTGTTAGTGGCTAATCAGGCAGGGGTAGTAACCCCTGGGATAGCGCCATCTAGGGGTTACACCTAGATGATGTTATTGTGTTCGGCAGCTCACTGGAGGAACATGAGAGCAGATTGTTCAAGGTGTTGGACCAGCTGGAAGACTTTGGCCTTAAACTGTCCATTAATAAGTGTCAATTCTTTCAAACATCAGTAAAGTATGTGGGGCACATAGTCTCTACTGAAGGTATAGAGACCGACCTGAGCGAAGTTGAGGCCTTGACTACTTGTCCACAGCCCAAAAATCTAAAAGAACTGCAAAGATTCCTGGGTTTCTGTGGTTATTATTGGCACTTCATCAAGGACTATTCAAGGGTGATCCGCCCTTTACTTAACCTTACTCAAGGGTATCCCCCAACCCACAAAAGATACAAGAAGTCAGCGTCCCTCAAGACTGAAAGAGTGTATTTTTGTCCAGGTGAAGTATTTGGGGCCTGCTGGACTCCTGATTGTGAGACTGCTTTTCATGAGATCATATACCAACTTACCCATGCTCCAGTGTTGGCCTATGCTGATCCAACAAAACCTTATGTCCTGCACACTGATGCTAGCTTGCAAGGGTTGGGGGCTATGTTGTATCAGGAGCATGAGAATGGCCTGAAACCAGTGGCCTTTGCCAGCAGAAACCTGACCTCTTCCGAAAAGAACTATCCTGTACACAAGTTAGAGTTTCTAGCTTTGAAGTGGGCCATTGTTGACCAGTTCCACGAGTACTTGTATGGGGCTAAGATACTAGTAAAAACTGACAATAATTCTTTGACCTATGTACAGACTTCAGCTAAGTTGGATGCCACTGGCCATAGGTGGCTCTCTTCATTGTCCACCTACGACTACGCTGTTGAATACAGAGCAGGCCTGAACCACATAGATGATGATGCGGTCTCACGGAGACCTGCCCCCCCGAATAACTGGGTCAGACTGTCAGAACCTGATGTTCGAGCACTCTGCCAGAAGTTTGACAGGGAGGAACAAATGTCTCCAGACGCAGTGGACTGTATGGTGGATTGTTTGGGACCCTCTGAACATTGCATTCCAGCTGCTTATTGCCACTTCTCGGCCGTGGACACTGGGCTTTGCTTCAATTCAATAATGACAGTATTCAGAGGGCTCAATCCTGAGATCCCACGATCAAAACAGCTCTAGAAGCCATCCAAGCAGGGAAAGATGTGTCAAGGTTATGTTCCAATGACTTGAGAACTGCATTGCTATATGAAGAAGACCCTAAGTTGAAACTGATCAATGGACTGTTATATAGAGAGACAGTAGATAAAGGGGGCCAACTGGACAAGCAACAGTTAGTCTTGCCTGCTGCCTTTCGAGACCTGGTGTTGAGGTCTCTATGCAATCACATGGGACACCTTGGCATAGACAGAACACTTGATTTGGTGAGATCCAGATTTTATTGGCCTAAAATGGGGGCTGATGTTGAACAATACATTAGCACTTGTAGTCGCTGCTTGCAGAGTAAAGCTTTGCCCCAGAGGGCTGCCCCCCTTGTTAACATCCATTTGTTAACCTGTTAACCACCAGTGCACCCATGGAATTGGTCTGTATTGACTTTCTGAGTTTGGAGCCAGATCAAAGAAATAACAGTAGTGTGCTGGTGGTCACTGACCATTTCACCCGATATGCTCAGACTCTCCCCACTAAGGACCAGAAGGCTTCCACTGTGGCCAAAGTGCTTATAGAAAACTTTTTTGTTCACTATGGGGCACCACAAAGAATCCATTCTGATCAAGGAAGGGACTTTGAGAGTCATCTGATTAAAGAGATGCTTTATCTGTGGGGAGTGCGGAAGTCCAGAACCACCCCTTACCACCCCCAAGGGGACCCCCAGCCTGAACGATTCAATCGCACGTTGCTAGATATGCTAGGCACCCTTCAACCAAAGGACAAGCCCAGATGGAGCCAACAGATTAGTACACTGGTACATGCCTACAGCTGCACCGAAAGTGATGCCACTGGGTTCTCCCTCTATCGCCTGATGTTTGGAAGAGAAGCTCGTCTACCAGTAGATGTTTGCTTTGGAGTTTCTCCTGATGGGGTTCAAGCAGCTACTCATTTACAGTATGTGCAAAAGTTAAAGGCCTCGCTAAATCATGTGTATCAACTGGCTCAAACCATGGCTGCCAAAAGAAATCTGGCCAACAAAGAAAGGTATGACAAAAAAGTGAAAGCACTGGAACTCCAGGAGGGCGATCGGGTGTTGCTAAGAAACCTGGGGCTGCATGGAAAACACAAGATTGCTGATAGGTGGCACCATCTCCCTCACATTGTGGTAGGCAAACTAAATGATCTGCCTGTGTACAAAGTAAGGCCCAAAAATAACTCAAAAGATGTGAAGACCATGCATAGAAATCATTTACTATCTTGATCTTGACAGATCTTGATTGAGTCTGAACCCCCAGAAATGCCTTCTCTGGACCAATGACTAGAGCTACTGCTAAGAAAAAGTCAAGAAAGCCTGCACCCGTAGAAACTGAATTAACATGTTCCCCTCTGCAAGTCCCAATTGAACATGATTGTCAGTCCATGTCAGAGGAAAGTGATTGTGGCCTTGAATACTGCCCTTCGTATGAACTGAGTCAACTGTTTCCGGGCAATCCCCTAGTTAATCCTGGAGGTGAAGCTAGGCCTTCTGGACTGTCTAAGCCCCCAGCTTTGTCCCCGGAACCAATGCTCCCAGAAAGTCAAGTGCAAAGTATCAAGTCAGATGGTATGGAATCATTGTGCATGGTTGAACTGCTCGAGTTTTATTTATTTATTTGTTTTTGTTAACCAGGTAAGCACACTAGACAACAAGTGCCTATTTTCAGGTGTGACCCAGGAGGTTACAGTACAGAAAACATGGTACATATTCAGGGTGGCATACAGGCCCGCAACTACAAGTAGGCCAGATAGAATACAGTACACAGTACATTGCATAGACAAAGAACAATCTCACCCACACACAGGTGGGGCCAGAGTACAGCATATAGACAATAGTACAGAGTCAGAGCTAACAAACATGAGTACAATTACAGGCTCAATACGATAAGCCCACATTGTGGCAGGGGGTGAGGAGAACAACAGGTACAGGAGGCTGAATGGGGGCCTGAATCCGCAGACACCCCATGTGGCGGTGGGAGAAAGCAGGCAAGGGTTGAGCGAGATGTTGCAAAGGACAACATAGAGCTAGTGGGTGAGAACCCAACCTGGTGGACCACCACGGCAGAGGCAGGCACAAGCTGCAGGGGTACTGTCAATCCAGTGGCAGGTCCCAGTGGGCAGGTCAGGAGATAGCGAAGGACTTCTGGTGCCCGAGGGAGGAGGAGGGAGCTAGAGGGTGGGGACCCCAGACAGCGGGGGAGGTGCTGTCGGAGGGAGGTGGGGGCCAGGAACAGCTTGTGGGTGGAGAGTAGGGTAGCCATGAGAACAAATAAGTGTGGGAGAGGAGAAGTGGTTGAGGCCGAAACCTACGTGGTGGGAGAGGTGTTGGGCAGCTGCTGGTGGCAGCTACTTGTTTCCACAAGGACAGGTGGAGGCCCCGTTGAGGAATTTCCGGAGGGATGTTTTGAAGCCGGAGTGGGAAGGGGTGGCTCGAACTGGAGCAGGGAGAGAGTTCCAGAATCTGGGGGCATAGGCGGAGAAGGCCCGATCCCCGGTGAGGGAGCGGGTCCTAGGGACCTTGCAAACAAGAGTCGAGCTGGGACTAAGCTGATAGGCCGGGGTGCAGTGTTGGAAGGGAAGGGCAAGTGCTGGGGGGCAAGCAGTTCGGACTATGTTGTTTACCAAGCTACCAAGGACAAAGGCTCGGTGTTTGTCAGGGGGAAGCCACTCCAGACGGGCATAGAGGGCACACTGATGCATAAGGCGATGGGCAGAGAGGGAAAAACGACAGACGTTGTTATATGCCGTGTCCCATTTAGCTAGGGAGGCATTTGGGACCGGCACGAAGCCAACAATCCCATAGCAGAGCATAGGTAGGAGGATCCCCCTGGCTATAGCGAGCCGAGCAGCCGGGGTGAGGCAGTCCTTGGCCCTGTAGGCTAAGCCAGGCTTACAGTTCGACGCTTTGCAAATGTTCCGGAGATGCTCAGTGAAATCGAGCTGGGGGTCTAGGGTCACTCCTAGATACCTAGCGGAGTTCAGGACAGGCAGGAGGGAGCCGTTCCCCCTGTTTATGGCAAGGGGGGAAGGGCAAGATGCGGTTTTGGCCACCGACCCGAATAACATGGCGTGTGTTTTGTCAAGATTTATGGTAAGCTTGCGTCCCACGAGCCAGTTTTGGATACGCCCAAAGTCAGAATTGAGTTGGGATTTGATGGTAACAGGGTTCAGGGCACTAGATAGTAGTACCAGATCATCCACATATAGAGTAGTAGACCCGAAGGTAGTAACTGAGGGGAGTTCGTTTACATAGAGGGAGAACAGAATGGGACCAAGAACAGACCCTTGGGGTACTCCGCATCTGACTGGGGAAAGGCCCGAAAGGGCACGGTTAAAACAGGTGTATTGTTGTCTCCCCTCAAGATAGCTAGTGAACCAGTCAAGAGCTCGGGGGGAGAAGCCTTGCCCATGTAGGGCAGAGAGAAGGAGATTATGGTCAACCTGGTCAAAGGCCTTAGAGAGGTCGACAAAGATGGCCCCAGTCAGTTTACCAGCATCTGTGGTGGCTCTGACCTGGGAGGTGACCACGGCGAGAGCAGTGGATGTGCTATGCCCCTTCCTGAAGCCGTGCTGGGCAGGGGAGAGAACTGCATACTCCTGAAGGTAATGGGAGATTTGTCCGGCTACAGCTTTTTCGAGTAGCTTGCTGGTAGCAGGGAGTATGGCAATGGGGCGGTAGTTATTTAACTCCTTGGGGTCACCGTGCTTAAACACCGAGACAACCTTGGCCACCTTCCATATGTCAGGTATGATTCCAGAGGTGAGGGAAGAGTTAACATGTGGGGAATCGGCCAGGCAAGGTAGGGCGCCCCTAGACTCAGAAGCTTAGGCTCTAGGTGATCATAACCCGCCCCAGAGTGGTGTGAGAGCCCGGCTAGGAGAGTTTGAGTCTCTCTGGCAGAGATTTGCCTCAGGTAAAAAGGAGGCCAGGAGGAGGTGGGGTGGCCCTGAGGTTCTGTGCAGAGGGAAGGGAGGTGAGGGTGGGCCGGCAGTTCTGAGAACAGACAGTTGAACGCCGAGTCTATGGTCTGGGGGTTGTTGTAGTTGGCCCCCTCTAAGTTCATGTCAATGACCGAGTGTAGCGGACACACCACCATACTTGATGTTTTCCAGAAACTCCTGGGGTTGTAGGCGATTTGAGCAAAGCTGATTTACAGAACTCACTCTTGGCAGTACGTATAGCAGCCTTGCAAGAGTTCCTGAGTCGTCGATATTCAAGGCGATCTTGTGTGTCACCAGAAATTTTGTAGTTGATCCAGCACTTGTCTCTCTGCTTCATGAGAACAAGTAGTCCACCATGCAGCCACTTGGTGACAGTACCCCTCACCCTTCTTTTAGTGAGGGGAGCATGTCTATTCTGCAGGGGAATGAGAATCGATAGGAAGTGGTCCAATGCAATGGTCGGGTTACTGGTACTAAGTACTCTGGTCCAGTCTGTATGACGTAGGTCGTCCAGGTATTCGTTTAGGATAAGCTTGGAATAATCCCTGACCTGAATCACTCTACTGGGAATGTTTGGGGCAGTGGACCCCATACGCATGTAACCCCCCTGCAAATGGGGGTTCCCAAAAGACTTCCAGGAGCTTGCTTGAATGCTCCAAGCCTGAATGGCGTTTGGCGTTTAAGCCGTTTATCAGTGAGTGTTTTTAGAGCCTCTGGTACTGTCTCTTTAAGAGCTGTCTGCTTGCAGACATAATTAGTTTGTATTGGGGGACTGTGTGCTTCTCTGTTTGAGTACCACTCGAGCTGCTGTAATTCACTCCATTTTGCAGTCACTAGGGTGCAAGGGAACCTATCTGAAAGATGTAACTGTTTGCCAGAAATCATTTAGAGTAATAATGAAATTACAGTTTGTCTAACCTGCTTTCTTTGCAGTCAGAACTGTGTCTGCCTAGTTCCCCATTCTGGTTTTGAACTGCTGAACTGGACCAATCGTGTGGGGTAGCTAGCTCTAAAATGGTGCCTTGGACGAATCAGAACTTGGACTCATAATCTGAGCCAGCCACAAGAGGATTGTATGGGCAGTGACTCTGGGAGATGTAGTTTAGACTTCGGCACCTTTTTGGACCAACAGCAGCAGTCTATTGTGAGTGACAGCCAATCCAGCCAAGATCTGGGAGGAACTCAAAGGAAGTGCCTGGTTTTGTCTGTTGGAGTTTCAGTTTAGCTCTGGCAGTGAAGGGGAAAGGAACCCTGTGCTCCTTCAGTGCACAGTTTTAGTCAAAAACATGTAAGGTCCAGAGTTCCGGTCTGCAGCTTGTGTAACTACTTGTTAGGACTGAATCAGTCCTGTGAAGAGAATCAAAGGATATCTGAAGAGTAGAAACCAGGCTCACCCTGTAGAAGACTGGAGAAATTGCTGAATTACACTCGATCTGTCAGGAACTGAATCTGCTGTGTGTTCTCCGGGAATTGTGCAGTAATTGCGATCGGGATAGAGAAGCAGCCTGCCTGGTATAGTACTTTCTTTTTACCATATAAATGTGTGAGGAGGCTTGTGTACCTCAAGTGAATCCTGCTGCCATTAAGTGACTTTTGCCTGTGACTGTTTACCATATAAATGTGTGAAGTCTCTTGGAGCTCAAGAGTAGCCCTGCTGACGTTGAAGGACCCTATCTTGTTTGGAGGTCGTGAGTACTAATTCAGGAGTCGCTCCTGTTGAATTGCCACATTAAATCCAAATGGAATCACTGTACTGCTGACTGTTTAAACTAATTTTTCTTTTCTCTGTGTGAAAGGGCCCTACCAGCTGCCACGGTTTGGACTAGCCACTAGGGCTTGGGTACCCAGGGATAGTAACTGGTAGGGATAGGCTCGTGCACAGAGCCATAGATGAGATGAATAAAGTGATAAGCTAATTAACCTGATTTCCCCCTGTCCTTGTTATATCCCCCTAAATAAATCAGAGCTGCTTGTTTCAGCAAAGTTATACTGCCTGAGGTATTTGTCTATGTTAAAGTACTGTACTGTGATTTTGTTGCACTGTATCTTATTTCACAGGAGGTCCCAGTGCCGGAACCAGTCCTGGGGGTAAGTGTATACTGTGAAGGTAATTCTGATATATTGTGTGGGCCACTAGTGGGAAGAAAGGGGGGTTGCAGTGTCCCAGAGGGCTGTGACCAAGTAAGTTTAACTATTGCAAACCCTTACCTCTGGGTGGAGGCACCCGCCATTGGATCCAGGCCCCTCAACCTGTTAGTGGCAAATCAGGCAGGGGTAGTAGCCCCTGGGATAGCGCCATCTAGGGGTTACACGCAGTAGATGGGCGAGTGATTGGATATCGCATCTGGGAGAGTACCAGATTGTATGATTTTATCCGGACGGTTGCTCAGTAACCAGTCGATAAGTGATCCCTTGTCCCCCCGGGTGGAGGTACGAGTAGGTCTGGAGATGGTCTGATGAAGGGCGAGGCCAGACAGAACCGGCTCAAATAGTTTGATATTTGGCCCCAACCAGTTGAGGTTGAGATCCCCCAGGATTAGGACCTCATTAGACCCAACATTGCCCTTTAGGTGGTCAAGCAGAAAGGAGAGTCCGGGTAAGCCTCCCTTGGGGGGATTGTAGGCACAGACCAGGTGCACCTTTTTGGAGTTACCGAGTAGCAAGAGGGAGTGAATGAATTCACAACCTGTGGGGTTGGGTGGAGATAGAGATGATGGACTGGGACAAACTGGTGATACACTAGAACAAGAACAGTGTGTTGAGTGCCCTGATAGTTCACTGCCAGAGTCAGGAGCCTCCCCAAGTGACCCAAGTGTTGTGGACTCAGAGACTGCAAATCCTGGAGCTGAAAGTGCCCCAAGTTCTAGCCTCTCTGCCCCAATGGAGACCCCCTTGGCGAGTACAGACAGTGCTGAAAGTGAGTCTAACCGTGCAGAGATGGTAACCATTCCTCCTAGAAGGACTGGTCAAGAGGTGAGGCCTGTAGTATGGCTAAGCTACGAGTCCCTGGGTAGACCTGTGGACCTGACCCTTAATGTGGTCCATAAGGGAGTGTATGTGACCCCGAGCTCATTGCCCAAACTGAGCCTGGGAAATAACTCCAGATTACTTATCTTGCCCTCTGAGTATGGTGCCCTTGCCCCCTACAGCCCCAACGTAGCTGATAGGGAAGGGCCCCCTCTATCCAGGGTTTCATGTGCAGGAAGTGATGACCTGAGTTAACATGTTTGTATGTGTACTGTTGTATAATCAGTAGGAGAATGTATAATACAGTGTAAGTGTATATGACAAAGGTTTAACATGCTGATTGCTGTTTAAAAGGCATGCAAGTTCAATCTGTTCTGCCTTAAAGTGATTTAAGGGTATCTACTTGACGTGGACATCAAGCTTTTCCAGGCCAGGAAGGGTGTAATCCCCTGCAAATGGGGGTTCCCAAAGGTCTTCCAGGAGCTGGCTGAGTGCTGCTAGCCTGAATGGTGTTCGGCATTTTAGCCATTTGTCTGTGAGTGCTTTTAGAGCCTCTGGTACTGTCTCTTTAAGAGCTGTCTGCTTGCAGGCATAATTGGTTCGTATGGGGGGACTGTGTGTTTCCCTGCTAGAGTCCCGCTTAAGCTACAGACAAATCACTCCATTTCTGCTGTCGCTAAGTGGGCAGAGTGAGCACTTTCCAAAGATGTAACTGTTTGCCACATATCATTTAGAGTATTAGTGGAAATGTAATTTGTCTAACCTGCCTTTCTTGCAGCTGGGACTCTTTGTGTTTGAGCCCCTCCATTTTGGATCTGGACTACTGAATAGATCCAATCAGTGGGGGGTTCGAAAATGGAGTTTATGTGGACCAACCAGAATCAGGACTCTCTTGGGAGCTGGCTTGCCATAAGACATATAGCTAGTAATTCTGGGAAGTGAAGTTCTGGACCTTGGTGCCTATTTGCACCAACAGGGGGAGTTTTGAGTGATTGACATCTGAGTCCACCAATTGGACTGGGTGGCGCCCGAATGGAATGCCCTGCCTTGTGCCTGGAGAAGCAGATCCGTTGTGACCGTGACAAGGGAAGGAGCTCCGAACTCTGTGCTACACAGTTTTCGCACGGGAAGCGCGTGGGAGGCCTAAACTTGGGCAGCACGTTGACGTTTTGACTTAGACTCAATCTGCAGCTGCCAAGAGGAATGAAAAGCTGAATGAGTGGGAACCAGACTCACCCTGTAGAGGACTGGAGAAACTGCTTAATCATGCTCGGTCTGTCAGGAAAGTGAAGCTGCAGTGTGGATTCCCAGGTTAGCAGTAAGTGCGATCGGGACCTGAGAGCAGCTGCCTGGTATAGTAATTTCCTTTACATATAAATGTGTGGAGTGCTTGTGAAGTACAGCTAAACTGGTCCTCTTGTCCCCGTGAAGTGTAGACTGAAACCCAACTGCATGTATGCGGACTGAATCCATTGCTGATTGAAGCTGTGTGCCTGGCTTGTAGAAGTTCATCTCCCTGCTGTGTGAGGGAGCCTGGCAATCCAGGACCCCATCAGTGCCAGTTTTTGGTATTGAGTTTGTGAGTACAAATCAGGGTAGCTCCCTGCCATCTGTTATCAAAACTTTAAGTGTTTCACCTGATTTCTTTTCCTTCCTTTCTTCATGAACTGAGCCATCCGGCTCTGGATTACAACTGTGTATTGTGCAAGTGTTTTTTTCCATCACAGGGCCCCAATCAGCTGCACCAATCCTGGCTAGCCCCCCACCATCCTGGGTACCCAGTAAGAGTGACATTTGGGACTCTGAATATGCACACAGTACTGTGATTATTAATGTGTCTAACCTAATTAACCTGATTTCCCCTTTCCTTCTTACATTCCCTTAAATAAATCAGATCTGTTTGTTTCAGCAAAGTTACATTGACTGTGGTGTTCGTTTATGTTAAAGTATCATACTGTGGCTATTGTATTGCATCATCTTGTTTTACAGGGGGTCCCCAGAGTCAAGCTGACCGAATCAGTCCTGGGGGTAAGTGTAAATAGTGAAGATACTCATGGTGTACTGTGTGGGCCACTAGTAGGAATAAAAGGGGGTCTCAGTGTCCCAGAGGGCTGTGACCAAGTTAGTCTAACTACTGCAAACCCTGACCTCTGGGTGGAGGCACCCGCCATAGAGCCTAGGCCCCTCAACCTGTTAGTAGTCAGGCAGGCAGGGGTAGTATCCCTTGGGATAGTGCCACCTCGGGGTTACACTTGGCCTTGCTGATATGTAATTAAAAATGTAAATGTTTGGCAGAAAAGGTTAGCATTAAAAAGGAACTCCAAATAAGGTAACTCATTGGAAAGTGAGAAGGTTCCTGAGGACTGGAAGAGGACAACAGTAGTGCCACTCCATAAGAGCAGAAGCAAGAAAGAGCCAGGAAACTACGGTTCAGTCTCACTTCAGTTGTGGGAAAACTGATAGAGTCTCTGCTGAAGGAAAGAATCGTAGCTTTTTTGGAGGAAAGTTGTCAGCATGACACAAAGCAACACGGTTTCATAGCAGGGACGTCCTGCCAGACAAACTTGGTAGATTTCTTCGATTGGGTCACCAGAACAGTAGAGCAGGGTGGGGCAGTGGATGTGGTTTACCTAGACTTCAGTAAGGCCCTGTACTCAGTTCCACACAGGAGTCAGTAAACTGAAGAATATGGGAGTCAGGCTTAAGGTAACAGGCTGGGTCAGAAACTGGTTAAATGGGGGCACAGAGGTTATTAATGAATGGCACTCTATCAGAGCAGGGTAGGGTGACTAGTGGGGTTCTACAGAGCTCAGTTCTTGGGCCAGTCCACTTCAGCATATTCATCAGTGACATTGCTGATGGACTGAAGGGAAAAGTGTGCCTGTTTGCAGGTGACACAGAAATTGGCAACAGGGTCGACACACCAGCAAAGTATGGAATCTGATCTCTGAAAGCTGGAGGAGTGGTCAAGAATCTGGCAATTGAAATTCAATGCCAAAAAATGCAGTCATGCACTTAGGAAAACATAACCCCGGGATATTGTACTCGATGGAAGGGGAGCAGCTGGTGGCCACAAGGCAAGAATGAAACCAGGGGGTGATCATATCAGATGACCTCAAGAATAGCAAACAATGTGAGAAGACGTCATTAAAAGCTAGTGGCCTCCTTGGTTGCTTAGGAAGGGGCATCACAAGCAAAAGGAAGAAAGTGATCATGCCTTTGTACCAGTTCCTGGTAAGGCCACCTGGAATACTGTGTCCAGTTCTGGAGGTCTCACCTCTGGAGAGACATGGATGGGCTGGACAGAAGAGCAACAAAGATGGTACAGGGCTTGCACCAGAAACCGTATGAGGCAAGACTTGATAAACTCAAACTATACTCCTTAGAGCAGTGCAGGAATTGGGGGGGGGGGGCATGATAGAGACATTTGAATACCTTAAAGGCAGCAACAAGGTACAGGTGCAGAACCTCTTTCAGGTAAAAAAAAAACTATAACAGTACAGGAGGGCATGACCTTCACCTCAAGGGAGGTAGTTTCTGGAGCAATATGAGGATATTCTTCTTCATGGAGCATGTTGTACAACCATAGAATAACCTGCTGGATGGGGTGGTGGGAGCAAAGATGGTGGGGAATTCAAGCTGGCATGGGACAGGCATTGCAGGATACTCAAGCAGGCAGCTAAGTAAAGGGGGGAACCTCGGGCAGTCTTGATGGATCATACGGTTCCCATCTGCCGACAACTTCTATGTTTCTAGGTAAAATAAGACTGTTTCAGAACAAACACATAAACCTCTACACAGCTGGTAGTAAACAAATTTACACATACCCAAATTTACAGTTGTTATACATTAAACATGTTAAAAAACCTAGGTTTATGCTTCTATTAGGGCAACATATCTATTGATAATAGGGCACAAGTAACTCCAATCCCCAACATTAACAGACTGCAACAGACAGCAACAGTATATTAAAAGAATTAGCAAATTTCTGTTATAATTCTAGCTAAGCATTATTATACAATAACTTATTTGCATGCTGCATTCTGACTGGCCAAGTAGGGCTGGGACCATGATTATATCTCAGCACAAAGCCATATTCTATGACAACATACCCCTGCAGTGTTGTATTGATTAACTCTCAGTGCTAATCTGACCCCATGTCTCAGTGGGAGTGCAGTGAACACACTGGGGACCTAGGTGCAGGAGTGACCTATGGGATTGGTCTTAATCACAGCCCTTGTGAAATAAGCAGATCAGGTTTTGTGGTCTCACCCCCACCCTGCTACCAAGCTCTGAGCGGGAGTTAATTGTGTCTCACAAAAAACTGCTGCCAGTGCTTCTCACTACCAAGGTCACATTCATGGGTCAGGGAAAGAAAAGACTTAAAGACCTAATAGAAGCAAAAATAGCAGATGGGAAAATGTTAAAAATGTTAAGAAATTGTCCACTGTAACTTTTTATTTCTGTAGAATTATTGTTTTTCCTTTTGCCCATTAGAATGTTTTCCATGTGACTGTATTATGCTGGATGTGTGGAATAGCCCTCTGCCTGGCAGCTGACACATTTATGTTCCTCCCACTGTGTCATCAGCACTGTGATCTCACTGTCAATGATGTCACAGGGAGGTTGACCTGCTAGCTACTGAGTGGCTCTTCCTGAGCAGCTGTGATTTCACCGTCGGCGAGGTTACTATGCTAATAATATAATGAGAGAAAAAGACCTAGATATGTCAGCTGCCTGCAGGCAAAGTGCTGCTCCACACATCTCACATATTAAGTAAGGAATAAGACACAGCAAGGTGTGGGTAGTTATATGAGAAGTACATGCCCAGGTGCATTGTAAGGCATGGGTGTTTACACAGAGTGCCTTCAACACTTGGAGATGCATTTATCATGCAGCCTCCCACCTTCAGCCTGTTCTGCTGAGTATCTCATCTGCCCAGACAGGAATGGGCATGGTCCAGGGTGACTTCAGTATCTGGGGGCATCTATATGTTATGACTTGCCAGAAGCCCCCTTAGAAATGTTTTAAACATGCACAGCCTGCATCCATTTACTCCAGTTATCAAATACACTTACAATGTCACACAAATCATCACTCTCCACACCAGACTGATAGTTCATATGTGCTCAGTTTTACTTGGGGGAGTTGTCGATCTAAAGTAGTCCATAGCTTGCACTTTGCAATTAATTTCTAGCACATTGGAGGTCAGCACCCTCATCTGTATCATAATGCATAAGCACTTGGGCCCAGTTTTACTTGAGTACTTTTGGCAAATGCAGTCGCATATCACTGTTCCTTATGTAAGACTTTCCCGTCCCTTATTGCTAATGATACTCCTGTGCATCACACTTGCAGGTATCTACTGTTACTCCTTTTGAATACCTGTTATGGATACCATACTTAGTTCTGTTTTGGGTACCCCGTTACAGTCAGCATAGTCACAAGTAAGTCTCACCCCATTCTTTAGAGATAGGATGCATGCTTTTTACATTAGACTGGCTGCTGCTTTGGGCAATGACTTTCTCTCAAGTCCCTGTTACATGGTGGTCCAGTTAACTTCTCATCAATTCACAGCTCCATGCAGTACTTCTACCATGGAATCATCAGCCAACCTTCCAGGTTGGAAAGCCATCAATGCACATTCCTTGAGGGGGTGCCCACCCAGGAACTTACTTTTGCCTTCCTAGGCTGTTTCCAATAGTCCACAGCCCTTGTTATGCCCGTGTGCTCATGCCATCTTCCTAGAGGCCTCTGAACCCAAGACTGGCCATCCAACAAGCCCCAAGGCAGATCCAAGAGGGTGACATTGAGATAGGGAGACCCAAGCTACAGTCTCCAGATGCCAGGTGAAAGTGCCCTTGTGCCCAGTACTACTATGTTTCAGCTGTCTTCCAAAAGGTTTCCTACTGATCCACACCCACAAATCCATGGCTCCCTGATCCCTCTCAGACCCCCCAGTAGAACCCCAGAATGGTACAATCGTTTATCCATCCACCCCCTGATGTTATGGGCAAAATCTGTCAATGAGTTCTGTGCCACAACAACCTCAACATCCTCTCACTGAGCCAGGGCCAGTGAACCCCCTCTGACTCACAGTGGTGTCCTGGAAACCTGGAAAAAGGGAACCCAAGCTACCCAACCCTGGCACTATGCCTGTAAGTAAGGGCCAATGTGCTTCCTCCCAGCCATCTATGCCTGAATCTGCAAGGTGGTTATGGTGCAGATGCTACCTACTCGAATCCCTTGAACTCCAAATTCTTCCAGGGGACCATGAGAAGCAGGAGCCAGCAAACAAAAATCAGCACCACCTGCCAGATACAAAAAGGTTTTATTACTTCATGTAGAAAAAAGGATATAAAAACTTACATCAATAAGTGATGCTGTAAGGTTTGCTCTTGATAGTGCTAGGGACAGGAGATGCAGTGTAACAAAACCATCATGTGACCCTAACCAGTTTCGTGCCGATATAACCTCTTCAGGGAGTGATGTACATATCATTACTACTGGCCTAAATACTGCCACTTTAAAGTGACAGTGTAATTACATAGTATTCGGTGCAACACATAGTTGAAAAGTGATTCCTACTTAACAGGTAACTTCTTTTTAAAACACACATTAGAAAAAAAGCACTTTGTTTAAAACAAACTATGTGACTGCATTTTATATATCGGTAAATTCTGATCCACTTTTGGGTCATGGATTCAAAACCTGGCTGCATGCTTCAGAATGCAATATGCATCAGTTTATATCAATATACAGATACTGGTAATTCAGTGATGGTGTATGTCTGGAAGAAAAAGAATAACATAATTGAAGGAAATCAAAAGGAAGAATACAATGTTAAAAAAAAAACAACTTATATTTGTCCCTCTGCCCCTAGACTCCGCCCTTCCTTCTAGGGAACAAGGCAATTGATGCACTAGCATCCAGTGCTTTGATGGACATTCAAGTAAAGACACACTTACCCACACCCTGATGCATCTTATTGCGTTTACAAAATGGGGAAACTGATAAATCTTAAGAAAAACCAAAAAGTCAAAACAATTATTTTCTTTTTGTTTAAAGTAACTAATAGAAAGTAATCTATTACCTGCCTTTCATCTGTTTTTCCATACAATCAGTTGATGGAATATTTACTGATCATGGAATGCAGGAATTCAAACTGCTGCACAAGTCTATCCCCCCCCCATCCTTCTCCTTTCCTTTCCTTTATAAGAGTATATGAGATTTATGCCTTTTACAAGTTCAAGTATCTCTATCACCATGGTACTTAATAACATTGTGAGCATTGTTTTGGGAGAAATTGGTTTATAGGACTGGTCATGTGGTTTTACATATAAAACGTTTTAAAGAAATACAGAAAAACTGTATGAAAGTATATATATATATATATATATATATATATAGATATATATATAGATATATATATACTAAAATATAACCATACAGCTACTATTGCCTTCAAAACCCTGTATACGCACAAGAGAATTAATTGAGTATTTAGGTGTGGAGATGATTGTGTGACTGTGGTGTTTTATACTCTGGGCCTGATTTTCAAAGGGAGCTTAGAATGGCGCAAGCTGCATCAGAGTGCAGCTTGCACCAAAGCCCCTTGTGCCAGAGACCCTGCACCAGAGTCTGGTACAGGAGGGGTCCCTGGGCCCAAGTCCTCACACTTGCAACAACCGCTCCCATGCGACAAACACCTGGTGCACAGGAAGGGTCTGCTGTAGGCCCATTGCAGCAAATGCAAGTGGTCCCCTCATCCAATCCCCGTGTACAGCTCAGATACCCCCCACCACACATCCCAATACTCAATGCTGCCCGTAGCATAGTCAATAAAATCCACCCCCGATCCCAGAGGCTGCCCATAATATATACAAGACAACATCCCAATGCTGTGAGATTTCCATTGTGATCCCCCAATCTCCTATGCTGTCCAGAGTGCACAGTCACCCTTTCCTGGTCCCCACTGCCACCCTTATTATAGTAATAACCCCTCCATTCCTGAAGCTGCCAGTATCAGATATGTAGAACAACCACCCATTCCCGATGCAGCCTCATTATCAAGAGCACGTCCCCCGTGGTCGATAGTGTCCCCCTGCGCCCCAGCAGATAGTACCACTCCCATCTGCCCCCCCATTCTGAATGGCAGTAGGCACCGGCACTGCCAACTTCACCCCTGCAGCTGAGTGCTGACTGAACTATCAGTGAGCGTGTCCTATGTACAGCACGCGCCCATTAATAAACAGTTCAGTCAGTGCCCAACCACGGAGATGAGAGGTGGGAAGAGCCAGGCACTGGCTGTCATTCAGGATAGGGGGCAGAGGGGTACACCACCTGCTGGGGCTGGGGCACTATACCACCACGGGGACTTTCATTCTTTGAAAATGGGGCTGCATCGGGGATGGGACGTTGTATTACATATTTGATATGGGCAGCATCAGGACTGGAGGGTTATTACTATAATAAGAGCAGCATCGGGGACCGGGAAGTAGTGCTTATGCACTACAGACAGCATCAGGGATTGGGGGTTCACAGTTATAATACCACAGCATTGGGATTGTTTATATATTTTGGGCAGTATTAGGATTAGGGGGTGAATTTTATTGAATAAGCAAAGGGCAGCATCCGGGATTTGGGGTATCATTATTACTAACACAGCATCAGGGATCAGGGAAGGGGGCCTCTAGAACACCAGGATGGGGACAAATGTATTACAGGGCTGCTACCAGGGATGGGGGGGATCTGCTACCCATAGCTTGCCTCAAAAAGGCAATTCTCCCAGGGGAGAAATTTCTAAGTCTCCTTAAGCCAGCCCTGGCTGGTCTAAGGGTACTTAGCATTTCTCCCTCTGGGTGATTTCTGTGAATGGTATTTATGGGGCTGTGGCAGCTTGCGTCTGTCGCATGCACTCTAGTGCCTTGTCACAACCCATTTCTGGGCACAGAGATGACACAAACCCTGTTTGGGGCAGGCAGCCTGCATTTGATGCAGGCTGCCTTTGAGAATTGCTCTTGGCATATCTTTCGGCGCAAGGTGCACCTTGTGCCATTCTTTCTGGTGCAGGCCCCTTGCGCCACACTTGTAGCTTTCTGAATTGGGTCCACTGTGTTTAAATATTTGTATAAATATACACTGTGTTTTTTAAGCACCAATAGAACTTTATTGGTCTATATAAATCATGTGACTGAATGAACTGGATATTTGAACAGAGTGTGCACAAGGGGGCACTATCTTCATTAAAGAATATGATTGTTTAAAACATTAGAAGCTGTGTTGGATGTCTCCTGTCCTGTACACTGGTGTGTTGGCTGAATAAACTGTGGAATGGGTTAAGTACTGGACTTTAAGCCTTTTCATTACTATGTATAGGAGTTCCATGACTTTAGTTTTACATTATATAGGTAGAATATTTACTTCTTCCTACAAAAGCACACAAAACAGAAGACCTCAGTAAAGCCTGAGATTCCGTTTTACAGTATCTGGGCTTCGGAGGCAGCAAAGATTTCCCTGGTAGGCAGTTAAGATTCAGTAGGGGGTTTCTCATGGCTAGGAAGTAAGCTCAAGAAAGTAAGGCTATGAGTAGTACTTAATTTTTTTAATTGGTGTATGTGTGCAAGAAGGAGTTTTTTTAATTTTTTCATTATCTATTTATCCTTCGGCCAAAACAAAGCAAGGCTCACTTCTGCCGGTGCCACCACTCCCCTCCCCCCACACCATCTACAATTCTTCAACTTACCTGGCAGCTTAATCCCCAACAAATCTTCCCCCATGGCAGGGTTTGGGGGGGGTTGTCCTCCCCTCCCAAAGCACAATTCTGAAGACTCTGGTGATGTGGTGAGTGGTGGTGCAGGGCACAGGCATCATATAGCCCAACCATGCCATTCCTTTTCCACCTGGGTTTTCTCCCTAACCCAGGGTTATGGTCTGTGGCAGGCACATGTGCATGGAGGCATGCATGCTCTCCCAGCCCACTTCCTCATCTATTCTCCCAACATTATGTTAGCCTCCCTCCTCTGTGCTCTAACACATAGCCTCTACCAGGTGTCAGCCTAGACAGAGACTGCTTGCCACCTCGACCTGGGATAGGACAGCTGACAGTCAGCATGCTCAATTCTGATGCCAGCCACCACCACCATCCTCACTGATCCCTGGAAACCCAAACTCGTAACTGAATTCGGATCGCCAGCATGATGCCAGGTAAGGCGCCTAACAACACCTCAGCCATCAGCACCACCAGGCCAGGGGAGAAAGAGATTATTAAAGGAAATAACTTTTTTTATTTTGAGGGAGTTTCACTTTTATGGTCCAGCTGACATTTTAGTGCACGTGAAGGTGGTGATTATGTTTGTTAAGACCAGCAGAAATCTATTTAAAAAAGGCATTGATATGTTATTTGCAGTGTCCTGATTACCAGCACTTTTTTAACCAGTGGTTGGGGGTCTCACAATTCAAAGCTGCTGACCAATCAGCATACAGGGATTTGCCTATTCATTTTATAACATCAGATAAAAAAATCTTCAAATTAACCAAAGAGAAAATAAAAAGTATTGTAGATATAAAGGGTAATAATTGCCTACTTTTTTTTCACTTTTATGGTCCAGCTGACATTTTAGTGCAAGTGAAGGTGGTGACCATGTTTGTTATGCGCAGCAGAAATCTGTGTCCTGATTACCAGCACTTTAACCAGTGGTTGGGGGGTCTCACAATTCAAAGCTGCTGACCAATCAGCATGCAGGGATTTGCCTATTCATTTTGTAAGATCAGATAAAAAAATCTTCAAATTAACCAAAGAGAAAATAAAAAGTATTGTAAATATAAAGGGTAATAATTGGCTACTTTTTTTTTTAATTTACAGTTTTTGCATTTTCTCCCTGATTTTCTCTCCTTCCCAGGACCCTGGCAGACACACGCATGTGTGTTTGAAGGCGCACGTGCATGCTGGGTACCAGTTCAGCCCCCTCCACTCCACCCCTGGCAATCGCCTGCCTCCACCTACACTTCCCATCAGACCTCCGTCCGATCGGAGCAGAACTATGGGGGGGGGGAAGCAACCTCCCCTGGGAGAGGAAAGCTGCCATTTGGTTGCTCAATCCTGATCCTTCTCTCCCCGTGTTGGCTCCCCTATGACCCAAGGTCATTCCTGAACCCGGGTTGCCGGTACGATGTGAGTTAAGGTGTCCAGCGCCTCAGCTCTCAGCGCCACTCGGCTGGCTTATAATCGTATACTTTTAAAAAGCTGATGCTTCACTACTCTGTTTAGGTTTGCTTTACATATGCTGGAAAAATCAAAGCCCTATTCAGCTCACCCCTCCCCGCCACACTGCTCACAGCTGTATTCAATCCCCCCACCACCACCACCACAGTACTCAAATCTGGTACCAATAACATCATACTAAGAAAGAATATATATATATATATATATATATATATATATATAACATGGGGTTAGCACATACAGTTACCTAGTTGGCAGGTGAGGATCACCACCCCTTTGGGAACATTTTTTTGGATTTCATTTTACCAGTTTGTGCTTCAATCATGCCATTTAGACGATGCCTCTGGTGCTTTTTCCCACCCCACTGTTTTAATTTATATTGTTGGCAGGCATAATCGATCCAGTATACTGCTGAGTCTCCCTGCTCTCATACTGCCCATTTCTACATAAAAGGCTTGACTTCAGCTTCTTATGGGCAGCTTCATTATAGAAATCAATTATTTACTTTTCTGTACTGCTCTAACGAATTCATGTCACAAGGAGCAATACAGGGCAGCCTAGCAGCAGCACGGAGCAGCTCAGAAGGCTAGAAATTTGTGTCTGTGTGTGTATGGGTGTGTGCTGTGTGTGTTGTCATGGGTGGGATGTTCAATGATTAATTAAATGACTTGGCCTTTACAGCACAAGCAAATCCTACTGTACTGGCTGTGACACAAGGTTCTGAGTTATAGTTTACTTATGATATACTATGGTTTGGTTGTTTTTCTTTTTCTTATTTTCCCTATTTTGCTCCGTTCTCCCATCTCTCACCCTGTTGTTTGAGACAGCCATGGTAGCACCCATCCAGCTGGGAGGCAGACAATCAGATGCCATCACAGCTAACAGCAGTGGTGTTCCTTGGTCAGTTGGCAGGGGGATGAATAATTGTGCAAACTGCATCCTTCCTCCCTTCCCAGGCTCTGAGCATCTCACCTCCAGAATGTGATGTTCCAGGGTTTGCACATCACAAACCCCAGTATCCCAGAGAGATGTACTGACTTAATGCTATTGGGCCTACCCATACCCTGGATTACTTTGGTTTCTTTCGGTTTGTACTGCATGAGTCCTGTGAAGCACTTTAGGGTGCAGTATGGAAGATGCTTTGCAAAGTAAAATTATGAATTGCATAGAGGCAGCCTGGCCTAGTGGTTAGACAAAGGAGCTGTGAACCTGGAGACTTAGGTTTGAATCCTACCTCAAGCACTTACTTATTGTGTGACCATAACCCTTTACATAACCATATACTTAGCCTTCCTTCTGTATAATTAACCCCCCTGAGTTTTCCTAATTTACCTTCCTTCAAATCTCTCAACCTCTCTGTTCACACTGCTGCCACGCTTCACGACTTATGTAGCACTTTGGGACAGTGTGTATAAATAGCAATATACAAAACCTGTTTTTTTTCCTTTCCCATTGCATACTACCTGCTTGGTATACTCTGCCATTGATTTGTACAGAGAGGCCCTCACCCTCTACCAGACATTCTGCATCATTGCTCCTCATACCACTGAAAAAATTACTTGGGTTTCTGCACACAGCATTACTGCTGCAAACTATAGATGAGCAGTACCAGTTCTTTAAAAAAGCATTGCAACCCAGTTGCTTCTACGATTGATCACATCCCCATAAAACATTCTGTGAAGCTGCCAGCTCAGTGGCATGGTGGTGACAGAGCATCTGGGAGACTAAGGTTTACATGCAAACCCCAGAAACCCACATTGGTGCCAGCTGGCGGTTGTGCATGTTGTAATGATGGGATATTCAGCTTCTAGTAAGGAAAGTCATGGGCCATCGAGCATTCATTCCTCCTCACTCCCACCCCCCCCTCCGCATTCAGCTGAGCATATTCACTTATAAATTTAATGTAGTTATTTGTCATTTTTAACCAGAAAGGTATGCTGAGCTGTGGCAGTGCATTTCCAGGTGCATCTTGTGTGGTAGATTACATTGACTTCATTGACAAGGAATTATGGCCAGAGCACCAGAAAAAATTCCCGTCCCTTAAGAAAAGTGAATTAGGATCTTCAGGTTCCACCTAGACAGTCACCAGAGGTGGGCAGTAGGGAATTGGTTTAACATGTCATCCAAAGGACAGTACTCAAACAGGGTAGTAACCTCCTAGTGCAGCACTGCAGTGTCAGGATTGGGTATCAGCCCAAGTTTCTGATGTGGGACTAGAACTGACAACTTTAGGATCTTCTAGACCTAAAGGCAGCCATGCAGTATTCTGAATCACTGACTCTTCGAGGAGTAGTACTGATGCCAACTGGGAAGGCAGCTGCTCACTCACCTTCTTGAATGGAAGAAGGGAGTAGTCGTGGCAAACCAGTTCATTTGGGGGGGAGGCAGGGGAACCCTGAGTGAAGATAATGACGTAAAAAAGAACCCAAAACAGTTTTTAGGGATTTCAAAGGCAAACTAGCAATGTGCATTCATTCACATATAAACAATATGCAAAATGCATACAATTTACTAGGTTTGAAAAGGAAGTTTGAAAACAATGACTTGCTTAGGTTCCAAGCAGAACTGAAGGATATCTGTCCATCAGGTGTAGGTCAGGTTAGGTGTGCGTTCATAGGAAAATAATACACCATCATGTGATGTCTTTTTACTAATGAGGCTACAGGATATTCATAGCCCTTACTTATGGAATAATTCATGACCAGTTGAGGTATATCATGGGAAACTACCATGCTTGGGGTGTGTTGTGAGTTATAAGGCCACAAGCTCCCAAGAACTGGTAATGTGTGAGGAATAAGGCATGATAGATGGGTGATTATGCCATGTTAATGTACTGTGCTTTATACCTTGTGCCATGTTAATGTACCGTACCAAGTCGCAGGTTAGAATCCCAAGCTGAAGGGTGAGGGACTTCAACCACCATGAGTTACAATAATATAAAATAATTGACCTGCTGGAATTACCTTATTCCATATATAAAATGTTTAGTAGTGTTAGTTTTAGCAGTGTAGTAGGTAGGCAATAAACCACGACAGGGTGTGGATTATGTTGGGTTTACCCACGCCTGGTGCGGGTTGGTCACAAGGCGCAGGTGTTAAAACCACCACAGTGAGTCATCAGCATAACCCACATCCTGCAGTGGTTTATGTAAACAATAATACCCTCTAGGGTGGGTGGTATTGGGCAATACTGGACTCCCCAGGGGCATAATGAGGTCCAACACCACAGGTAGACTGCCTTGTAGCTTCTGGAAAGTCCAATATTGCCCAATACCGCTCACCTAGGAGGTAATTAATACACTTAGAGAATGGTCCATAAGTAACATTTATTATCATATAAAAGATTAAAAAAGTGTAATAAATGTTAATAAAAGAATAAAAATGCATTTTTCTTGTAAAGTAGTCCCTCTACTGTGCTGTTCTTGCCAGAGGGTGCTGCTGTTTAGGAGACCATGTTTAAGTCAGATGCATGGCTGCACCATGGTTTCATGGGAGTTGTAGTCCTATTTGATAGAGATGGGAAAGGGGTCCAAGGCCACAGCAGGTAGTGACAGCCGAAGAGGAACACTCGGGCAACTGACTAGAGGATGCAGCTGTCAGATTTTGCCTGCAATGTAAGTGATAATAATGATTTGTTGTATTTCTGCAAGGAGTTTGAGGGAGGAGTGTAGTCAGGGAAGACAGGAGTGGGGCTTTGCTGAAATGGGTCCTGGAGATGGAGTCACGCTACCTGCTAGAGGTGCTTGTTGTGAGAACGGGCGGGGGATCGGAAGTTGGGAGGGGTAGCAGTGCCAGAGCTGGTTCCGGTTTTTGTAAAAAAAATAAAAAATAAAAGGTAGTTTATGTTGTTGTTTTCTTTGTTTAGTGCTGCATAGTACTGTAACTGTTTGAATCACTGTGTATAGGGACTAGTCCGAGGATTGAGGGGAAGTGGCCTCTCTCTTGCTCTCTTGCTAAGCAAGCAGAAAAAAAAATGGCGGCAACTGGATTCTGAATTTTGAACTGGCACAAGGATACCTGTTTGGCTTTGGGGTATGCAGCTGGTACTTGTTTTCTACAGGGCTCTATTGAGGAATTGATGTGTGGCAATGGAATGTTGCCAGCCAATCAGGAGAGTGGATGAAAATAGTTGATACAGGAAACGACAGGAAGAAATTGCACCACTTTCACTAAAATGAAGGAAAGATTCCATCATATCTTTCCTCGAGATTTACTCTTAAGTCCTGTTTAAGGGTACTTCATTCTGGTGGCTGATCGAGCTAGCAATTCATCACACAAATACTGTTTGTGGGGTCTTTGCTTTTGAGTTATGCAGTAAATGGCCTGTGATGTGGAATTTCTTAGTATCCCTGGACAATGAAAGTTATGCCTTGTCCTCAACTCAAAAGATTGTTGACTGTTTTTACAAGCCACTCTTGGGTCTGAGGCCATGTTGTGGCCCTTTAAAGGGAGTAACATAGTTTGGAAGTATGCTGGACTGAAAATCTTTGTATATTTATGTTAATACAATTCCTGATCATCATAATTTGTTCTTAGTTATTGCTTTTCTACTCTCTGTGAATGCAGCCTGCATTTCTGACATCTGTACTCCGAGTAACTAGCAAACCACTGTAAATGAGCTATTCTCAATGGTTTCAGATCTTGCATAAAATAACCCTAAATTCTAATTCTAAAATTTTGGCTGGGGTCCTTTTTAACACATTCTTTGCCATTGTATACAGTGTCCAGAATAGCCTGTACCCAACTGCTCTTTTCTTTTTTCTTATTAGAAGACAACAGGCTTTTCTGCAAAAAAATATTAGACCACATCTTCAGCAAAAGAAGGACATTTGGAATTCTGTGTTCTAAAGTGCTAATTACTGATTCATTTCTGGCAGCTAAATGAGCTAATGGTGATTTTCCCTGAGTGTTGCATTGCTGCCCTTAAAACCGTAAGCTCCCACTCAGCTACAGTATAAGAACATGATAGTGTTGCTCAGATGGTATCCTAGAAATCAGGATACCAACAGATACCTCCAATTTGGCCAGATAGTTGCTGTGGTAGCATAGTAGTGCTATCTGACCATGGATCATACAAGCAAGGATACCTGGATCCTAACCAGGATCCATCACTACCTGGCCCTGGATCCTAACTATCTGCCCTAGGATCTGTGGATCCTAACCAGGATATCTGGATCCTAACTAGGATCCATCACAATCTGACCCTGGATCCTGCATCAGTCATACAAAAGCAAGAGTACTGGACTTTAGGAGAGCTAACTTTGGGAAAATGAGAGAGTGCCTCAGAAAAGCATTAGCAAACAGGCAAGAAGGAGGGGTAGAGGAACAATGGAGAGTAATCAAAACAGTCATCACAGACGCAATAAGCCTTTGCGTAAAGCAAATCAACAAAACACAACAAAGGAAAAAAACACTATGGTTCTCAAAAGAGGTGGTAGGGAAGTTTAAGGAGAAAAGGATAGCATTCAGGAAATACAAGGAAACACAGAAGGAGCAGGACAGAGAACTTTATCAGTTAAAGCAGAAAGAGGCAGGGAAGGCAGTCAGAATAGCAAAGGCCCAAACTGAGGAAAGGATAGCCAACTCTGTTAAGAAGGGGGATAAGACCTTTTATAGGTACATTAGGGAGCGAAGAAGACCAAAGGAGGGATACTGAGGCTTAATAAAAGGGAGGGAATGTGGGCAGAGGGTGACAGTGAAAAAGCAGGGATACTGAATGAATATCTCTGCTCAGTATTCACAAAGGAAGAGGAGGGGGAGGTACCTAAACCAGACAAGAGAAACACTCTGAAGATGGGGGTCGATACCAGTCCATTTACAGAAGAAAGGGTTCTGAAAGAACTAATAAGATTGAAGGTGGACAAAGCAATGGGGCCTGATGGGATTCACCCAAGAATTCTAAAAGAACTAAGGGTAGAACTAGTGACACCGCTGACTACTCTCTTTAACAAATCATGGGAGGATGGGGTGGTACCTGAGGACTGGAAGAGGGTGGATGTGATTCCTCTTCACAAAAGTGGGAGCAGGACAGAGGCTGGAAACTACAGACCAGTTAATTTGACCTCAGTAGTAGGGAAAATGATGGAATCACTTCTGAAGGAAAGAATTGTTGAGTACCTAGAGGCCAGTGGGGCACAGGACCCAAGGCAGCATGTATTCACGATGGGAAGGTCATGTCAGACAAATCTAATAGATTTCTTTGACTGGGTAACCAAAGTAGTAGACCAGGGAGGGGCTGTGAATATGGCCTACCTAGATTTTAGCAAGGCATTTGATACAGTCCCACACAAAAGGTTAATACACAAGTTAGCCAGCATTGGAGTGGGTTCAAGGTGGTAGCCTGGGTAAAAATTGGCTAGACAACAGGACACAAAAGGTAGTAGTAAATGGAGTCCACAGTGAAGAAAGGAGGGTTACTAGTGGAGTACCACAGGGTTCAGTACTGGGACCGGTCCTTTTTAATGTCTTTATAAGTGACATTGCAGAGGAACTGGAAGGAAAAGTATGTCTCCTTGCAGATGACACAAAGATCTGCAACAGGGTCAATACACAAGATGGAGTGGAAAGGATGAGAAGGGACTTGGCAAGGTTGGAGGAATGGTCAAATGTATGGCAGCTCAGATTCAATGCAAATAATTGCAAGGTAATGCACCTAGGAAACAAAAACCCTGGGGAAGAGTACACAATGGGGGGTGAGATACTGACAACAGTAAAATTGGAAAGGCACCTGGGGGTAATTATATCAGATGACCTAAAGGTGGGCAAGCAACATGAGAAGGCAGTAAGGAAGGCTTGGGGATTCTGGGGTGCATAGGGAGAGGCATCAATAGTAGAAAACAGGAAGCTGTTATCCCTCTGTACGGACAGTTGGTGAGACCCCATCTGGAGTACTGTGTGCAGTTCTGAGACCCCATCTCAAAAAGACATAGACAGACTGGAGGCTGTCAGAGGAGGGCAACTAAAATTGTGCAGGGTCTGCACCAGAAGACATATGAAGAAAAAAGACTAAAGGAGCTTAATATGTATACCCATGAGGAAAGAAGGGAGAGAGGGACATGATAGAAACTTCAAGTACCTCAAGGGAATCAACAAAGTCCAAGAGGGTAGCATCTTTCAGAAAAAGAGATGTGCAAGAACAAGGGGGCACAATTTGAAGATAGAGGGGGGACGGCTCAGAGGTAATGTGAGGAAGTATTTTTTCACGGAGATGGTTGTGGATGCAAGGAACAGCCTCCCTGAGGAGGTCGTGGAGTCAAGTACAGTGGGGAAATTAAAAAATGCATGGGACAGACATAAGACAGTCCTAGTGGGAGGTAGGAGGAAGTAAGCTGTTGGTTAACTAGGATCTGCAGCTTATCTGTTAGGTAGGAAAATGGACAGACTAGATGGGCCAGGCAGTCCTTATCTGCCGTCAAATTCTATGTTTCTATGTTTCGTTAGTGTCCTGGTAGGAGTCTCCACACTCAATCAAATCTGGGTCTCCCTTTATGGCGTTAATATATGCCACAATCTATTTGGTATTGTTCTGATGGTGGCCTCTGTCTGCTTAATAGCTTTAGTGTAATTTGTGTTATACCGAATCATGTCATGAATGTGATGGCCACCTTGTTATCCCATAAGTTCACTCTTGAAAACAGAGCTTTGCTCCCATGTGTTTTCTCAGCTGAAAAGATGATGATTTTGGCGGTGACATGCCCTCAGCAGTGGAAATCCCCATGAGCAGAGATGGACTTGGAGGGAAGAGAAATATGCCCCTGGAGGTTGGGATGGTGGGCCAACAGCTGGGCCTTGGAGGGAGGCACAAAAGGTGACAAGGAAAGGTGGGGGACTGCTGCACACACCCCTCCCTTCTGGGCCCACAAAATGCATATGTGCCTGAAGTTTTGTCGTGATTTAAGCTCTATAGTGCTGTTTTTTTCATTCATTAGCCTCAGTATTGTGTTCTTGCTTCCCTGGTTCTTAAAGGCAATGTTAAAGGCACTGTTTTATTTCAGTCGTGAATTCCATGTAACCCTGTGTGTTAATTGTTGAAATAAATATTCTACACAGCTAGCTGTAACATTTACTAGGCTCTGTTTAGTGCAGCTTTGTTACTATTGTTAGATAAAGGCACCAGTTTACAGCTCTGTATCTCCTGCTGCTTTCTCCTGTGCTCCTGGCTTTTCTTGCTCGTTCTCCCCTCCTCCCTCTGTTCTCTTGTTACAGCCCTCCCTCTCCTGCCTAACCCCGTATCCTTGCCTGCCCTCTCCCCAGAAACCTACACCAGCACAGCCAGACCTCTGCAGGGTCATTGTGGGCAGGTGCAGTTGCTCCTGTCCCACCCCCCTTCTACCACTACCCAGATTTCACCAGCAAGCTTCCCCAGGTACTTTCAGCAGCTGAATCACAGTGCAGTGAATGTCGTTGCACTTTGCATGGCACCATTATGGTCAGCCCACCCACCTGCTGCTACCACCCTCCTTCCCAGAGGTGGTCATCCTTTTATGGTGGCAAAATAACCAATCCGCCATTTTATGCACCCCTGTTTTGTCCTTAGTTGGACCACTCCTCTCCTCTCCTTCCCTCATACTTAGTTGGTACAACCCTGAATTTCTGAATTGGACTGCTTCAGTCTTCCCCTTCCCTCTTATGTAGTTGGTTCTAACTTGTATTCCTAAACTGCTATACTTCTCACTGCTGTCTCAATTTGACCTGGCTACTTTTCTTAAATCATTGGACTCTTTGCCTACAACCAACACCACTCACAAATTTACTCTATATAATCTAATTTTGGGCTGTTATAAGTTCACTACATTATCTCCTTTGCTGCTAATTTTAACTAAGTTGCTACGCTCCTTTTCTTTCTGCTCTACATTGTTTCTTCTCTCTACCTCTGTTATGGCCCTCCCTAATTATTATTATCACCTGGAGCTCATATCTATTATTACCCTTCTACCTCCTGATCTGCCTGATATCTGCCCCTACTGTCCACCCATGCCTAGCTTGAAACAAGACCACAGGGATTTCACTTTCTCCAGTCAGCTTATATCTCATGACAGCTGTCCTAATTCAACCCCACTTCTTTCCTCCAACATCTTTCACCATGTCTTATGTTACAAAGAAATGCTTAAAACTCCCCCACATTTACTCTCTCCTTATATTCATCACAAACTTTGGTATTTATACCTTCTTGCCCAAATCCTGGCTGGGGACATAGAATCAAACTCTGGACCAATTGCCCCTATCACCCACATGGATCCTATCTGGTAGGGGAGTAAAAGGCTTCAGATAATTCACCTAAATATAAAAAGCCTTCTCCGTAACTTTATCGACTTAGAGGCTTGGGTGGCCTTGTAAAATGCTGATATTTTATTCCTTTCTGAAACATGGCTAAAACCTTCTATTCCTGACTCAGCATGCTCCTTACCCAATTACAACCTCTTGCGATGTGACCACCCCCCACCCAAACGTGGGGGTGCGGTTGCCATCTACTTCAAATCTCATTTGAATGTCTCTCTGCTCTCTCCTTTCCCTCCCTCTCACTCTGTGAAGTACTGCACACTATCCTCTGCCTTGGAGGCACTGAGAAACTTCACATCATCTGTGTTTATAACCGGGGGGGGGGGCCCCAACCCCCACCCCACCAACTGCAGGTATCTCTGGCCTCTCTGAACTTCTCTCTAACACCATTGCATCTGCCAGTAGAAATGAAGTAATTATCCTTGGTGATATAAACCTTCACTGGCTAGGTAAATCCAATAAAACCTTCAACACTACTATTAAACAGTTTAACCTGCATCAACTTTTCACTGACCCACTAGGGGCGTGTCTAACTCTAGTTCACATTCCCTAATAGACTGGGTCCTGGCCAGAAGAACAGATAGTATATCTGGTGCTGGTACCCTCTCTGATGCCGTATCAGATCACTCCCTTATCTGTTGCCTCTGGCGTTCAAACTCCCTCCCCAAAAAATTATCTAATTTTGTGACTTTGCTAACTTCAACCAGGCAGCATTTCTATCTGATCTATCCAGGATTGAATGGTCCTGCATTTACTCTATAAACGACGTCCAAGTGGCACTGGACTATTTCATGACACAATTCTGTGCACTCCAAAACTTACATGTTCACAAAATCTGCTGTCGGATTCTTGGCACACCAACTAGGTAGCTAAACAAAGACCTTCTTTACTCAATTAAAAGCTAGGGACAAAAGCTAGGCTTGCTATAAGGCCTCTGGCCTCCTCCTTGACTTACATGACAACAGAGCAATGAAGAATGCTTGTAAATGTTATAGTCGCTTGACTAAAAGCTCCTATTGCAAAAATCTGCTAATTGCCACCACTGGTGATTCAAAAAAGTTCTGGACCCACATCAAAACCTTTCTGGAGACTAAACATACCCAAACAGTAAATGACATGGTTATAAATGGTGCACATTGTAACAACCCTACCATCATAGGTAACTCTTTTAACAAACTCTTCTCAGACCTATCCACTTACACAGCTCCCTTTGCCACTTCGCAGCCTTCAATCTCCCACCTTTATGATGCTGGGACCCACTCCCTCCCTTTTGCTTCAGGCTTATTACAAAGAAAGAAGTTCAAAAATTGCTTAAGACCATCTCTGACAGTACTAGTGTTGGAGCTGATGATCTTGAACCTAAACTTCTAAGGTTGGCTGCTCCCCTTCATGCTTCCCCTCATGCTAGAATCTATAAGTTGTCACTCTGTAGTGGTATCGTCCCGAACATTTTGAAGATTGCCAGAATAACTCCAGTTTTCAAAAAAGGAGACCATAAATCTATTGCAAAGTATCAGTCAATTGCTATTCTCTCAGTGTTAAGCAAAATTCTTGAGAAATTGGTCTGTCTATAAACCATTACCTATTTGCATACTCAAAACCTGCTCTCTGACTCCCAACATGGGTTCAGAAAAGGACATAGTACCACTGCTGCTCTTCTGAAATTCACAAATGATACCAAAGTTGATATAAATAATGGCCTTCTAGCAGGGGTGGTCTTTATAGATCTAACGAAGGTGTTTGATCCAGTGAATTACCTTCTTCTTCTAACTAAATTGCTATCTCTAGGCTCCTTCCCAGATTCTGTCTCGTAGTTTAGCAACTATCTGTTTGATAGGAAACAAGGGGTTAAATTTAACTCTGCTGTTTCTAGTCTCTCCTCTATAAACATTGGTGTTCCACAGGGCTTTATCCTTGGTCCTGTACTTTTCACCATCTTTATCAATGACATTTCTTAAGTTGTCTCTACTTGCTTGTCCCTGCTTTACGTGGGTGATCTGTTACTCTATCATAGCTCAAAAACTATCATTAACTTAAACTCCACTCTCACATCTGACTTCCTCCTTATCCAAAGCTGGCTCATAAAAAACAACCTGGTCCTCAATGCCAGCAAAGCCCAGTCCATGTTATTTGGCTCTGCCACTAGATTAAGGAAATCTAATGGGAAGCTGTCCATTATAAGCGCCGATGGTTCCCCTCTGGAGAATGTCAGCTCCTTCAAATATCTCGGTATCACATTAGACTCCTTGTTAGACTTTGACCTTCACATCTCCATCACATGCAAAGCTGTCAATTCTAAAACTGGCATAGCCTACAAAACAAGCTACACTCTAACCCCTTCTGCCAGAACCTCCATTGTGCAGGGTGTTCTACTCTCCACCCTTGCCTATGGCTCTGTAGCCTATGTTGGAGCTACAAAAAGTAACCTTCTTAAATGGGATGCCACCTATAATAACATTTGCCGCTATGCCTTAGCCTCTTGCTGCCTCACTCTCCACTGTATGCTGTACAGTGACCTAAATTGGCCCTCCCCTTTGGCCCACAGATCTCTGGCCCTCGGCTCTCTAATAGATGGAATCATCCATTCTGGCATTCCCTCTTGTCTTTCTGAAATGCTGACACTGGCAAACCCTTGTTATAATCTTAGATCTGTGGATCAGACTCTACTAAGTGTCCCTAAATGCAAAATGTTAATGGGGACTCGGGCCTTTTCCCATGCTGCACCTCAGTTCTGGAACTCACTACTGATAGGTCTCAGGCTCTCTCCAACTCATGCAAACTTCAAAAGGATGCTACACACTCACCTTATAATATCTGATGCATACAACTGTTTCTATCCTCCTTGACTTCCCTCTACTTCTACTCTCTGCCCTCCTATTTCTCTTCTCCTCTCCCCATAGTCTGGGCAACCTGCCCCTGGCTCACTTCCTGCACTTAAACTCTGATTGCTCCTTACCTTACCTTCCACATTCAAAACCTGTCCATTTCTCTTCCTTATCTCCTGTCTGTATCCTTCTTTCATTTCTTACAATGCAAACTGCTCCTTACAACTTCTGATTTCCCTGTCTCGTTCACCTGAGCACCTAGGTAGCTCACCTACTATTTGCAATATGCCACCTTATTTGCAATTATATCTGAAATCCTTTCAATGTATATTGTTGTCTAATACTTGTATATCTTGCATATCTCTGTACTGCTTTATAATGTACAGTATGCTACTCATATCTTGATTGTTTTATTTCACAGAATGTTTTGACTAATTTAATGAGTTGTACTGAATGTCCTGTACCATATAGTATTTTTATATTGACTGTTTTCATGTGTACTGTCCAGGGTCGTGCCTGAAAATAGGAATTTCTATGTTTAGTGCACTTACAAGGTTATCAAAAACAAACAAATAAATAAGGCAAGTACAGTGTATCTCCAGGAGACAATGCACATCCAGAGGTGGGGACTTTGTTCAGTCTTGACCATCATGAATGAAATTCTGTATTTGCACATGAACCTAGGTTCCCTTTTTGGTAAGTTGGCATGTGCTCCATTAGGCCATGTGTCAGACTCAAACAATATTTTCTGATGGGCGTCATTCTGAATCTGTCATACCTGGTCAGGTTCTTGGTGTGGGGGGTCCTTTAGTATCACTTTTCCTCACCCTTAGTTCACTGCAGATTATAAATCTTGCCTCGGCCATCTTATAGGCCTTCCTTGGGACAAGCTGCAGCATTATATTGATTGCAAGAGCACTATAAAGACCTGAGAGGCAGTGTAACCTGATGGTTAGGGCACATAACTGTAAACCAGGAGACCATTGTTTGAAATCCTACCACTGCTACTTACTGTATAACTTTGAACTTGTTTAAAAACCTCTCTGTGCTTTGCATGTACAGTAACCCCCCCTCCCCCTCCCTCTGGCCCTGAGCTATCCTTGTTCTTTACCACTTTGTCTCCTGCCCTGAATCCCAACCATAAAGACTGCCATGTCTGCACCTTTCTTCTGGTGGGTGGCAGTGGGGGACTGACAGATGTACCAGTGCCCATCCTTGGTCAGCCTCTAGAGATGTATTAATACCAGGCAGCCTGCATTGTCCCTCTCCAGCAGCTGAATACTTCACCTCCATGACAAACCCAGCCCTGATGTTAGATGGGGGGGGGGGGCGCTTGTAAACCAACTCCAGTGGGCTGCCACCATGCACTGGGTCAGCCTTTCCAGAACATTTGTATACTTTCAACAGTCTCACTTAACCTCCCTGTACTTAGCCTGCTCTCTAGTAACTCCAACTCAGAGCCCCCCCAAGCATTTCTAAATCTCCTTCAAGCTCACTTAACTCAACCTCTCCAGGGCATTCCTAAGACTCCTTGAATCTTACATAACCTTCCTGAACTTAACCTGCTCTCTTGTTGTCTCCACCTCTGCCCACCTGAGCTTTTCCAAACCTCCCTCTATCTTATCTTTTCTCCCCTTCCTGTGCTCTCCTAATGGCTGCTGTGATTTTTTTTTCACATACTGTGTATTTGTTTGTTATCCTTGGCCACCACTTCCATCATTTAGGGACGTACTGTGCTCAGGCTGAAGCCGTCCCATAGACATCAACTGGGTTTCTCCCCAGTTTTCCTCTGCATCCACCCTCCTCCCCCTCCCCCTCTGTTAGCCTCATGCATGCTCAGCATGCCCCTGTGGAAGAAGCAAGTTCCCTAGCTCACTCGCAGGGTCGCTGTGGTGCAGGAATCTGCTGCCAACTCTCCCAGGCCAAAACATACTGCCTCTTGGAAGCTGCCTATAGCCTGGCATGCTTCCTGCTGTGGGGATCTGAGTTTGTTCCTGAACCTGTCTCACCAGCTTTGGAATAGTGCATGCATGAAAGCAGCTACATAAAACCTTTTGTCCTTACATTCAGCTTTAGGAAGGAAAAAGACCATTGGTCCATCAAGTTCCTCCCTCCCGCCCTTTCTCCCTCTCGCCCTGCCTCAATCTCACCCTCCCTCCCACTTGCCAACTCAGTGGGACCTCTGCAATCTGTTTGAAGCACCAGTTTAATGAGTTAGATGGTTTGCTGTTCTGCAACAGGCTGATCCTTGTTGAGAGGCTGCAGATAATGAAGTTAAGTCATGCTCTCTCTTGCTTAATGTCAGTGTTGTAAATGGAAATTAAAGAAGTGGGCTGTGTTTCCCTATTCTCCATTAATAATGTCAGAGCATCGTTGATCATTTGTCTTATTCCCCAAAAGGGGAGTCTAAATGATGTTGCAGCACATCCTAGACTAATTTACTTAAATAACACCATCCAATTAGCTAATTAAATAAATGGGAAAGCAGTTCCCAGTTCAGTGCTCATTTCTTTATCAAGATATTCATGACAAGGATCCAACCAGGAGAGTACTTGCTAACCCTTTTAAAAACTATTTAAGGTACACTATTTCTGTATCCAGCACATATGGAAATATTGTTGAGTTAAAATGTTTTGAGTGAAGTTGGATTGGTTTATGAAGTGATACTTCTTTTTATACAATAATTTCCATATAAATGCAAAGCATTTGCAACCCTATTTATTAATTTTTTGGGGGGAAGGGGGTCCAGTCCCATCCACTTTTTATTTTCATTTTATTTAAACTTTTGTTTACCAGGTAAGTGTTATGAGTCAAGGCCCATTTTCAAACACGACTCAGGATCGTAAGTATGGTCATAATGTTACATATAAAGCTACAAGCAACAAACAAGATATATACACAATAATAAATAACATTATTTAAAAACACTCACATTTCAATGAATTAGCATAGTGTGTCTTAAGCAGCTTTTTAAAAATAGTATGCCCAGAAGTTTGTTGTAAACACAGCGGTAAATTATTCTAATAAAAAGGAGCAGTAAAAGATAACCTTGCATACTCATATTTGTATGTATATTAGGAATAGTAAGTTTAGATGTACCAGTAGAATGCAAAGTCTTATCAGTTCAGCCCTGATTGGTTCAGCCCCTGGCCTGGCACTCACCACCCTGGGACTTACCTCAGGTAGTGTTCCTCCCTGGCTTGCCCCCCCAGGGTGGGGCCATTGAGTAGGTGCATCCCCGATGGCACTCAGATCTGGTTTCCAGCAGCTACCTCAGGTGGAATTCCTCCCTGGCTTGCCTCCCAGGGCGGGGCCACGGAGCAGAGCTGTTCCCAACAGTGTTACAGCTCGGTCCCCATCTGAGTGCCATGGTTGGTGGTGTGGGACTCACAACAAGGCAGGGTGTCATTCTGCAGCCTGGCATTTTGAATGTTTTTCCCCCATGAGAGGTGTGGCATGCAATGACATGTGGTGCACAGGCGCCATTGTTCAGTACACCTCCCAGCAACGCAAGCTCTGCCTGCTGCTTCCCCTAGCCTCCGCTAGAGGTCAGTCAAGCACTGGATGCTTCCCCACCCTCCCACCTCAGAGGAGAGAAGTCCATGGGATGCTCAGTCTCCCCCCCCCACCCGCCAGCCCTCTGACTCTCTGGGTCTGTTTCCAAACCCAGGGCATCAGTGTCACAAGTGGAGACACTACTACTACTGTACTGGCGGGCTGATTATTTGCAACCTTATTAGTGGTGAGGTTCTACTGTGATGTAGGAATTCACTGATAAGTCTGTAAACTGCGAGTTCATATGTCACTTCAGCCTCAGCCACCAAAAGTGAAAGTAAATTGACACGAGCAGGCCCAGATTGACGACAATTCAAAAAATATATATATATAACTAATAAAATATACCCCAAGTGTATAAATAAGGCTGTAATGGCTTTTCAGGTTTCAGGAATATTTACCAGGGAAGGGGGACCTTTACCAGAATGTGGGGTGGGGTTACTAGGAAGGAGGAAACGAAAGGGAGCTCTAGCAGTCCAAGAAGAATCTTAGAAGCAAGAGTGCTGGAGAGCTAAAAGGGTTAAAGGTAAACAAATTAATGGGGCCTGATGGGCCGCACCATAGGATACTCAAGGAAGCAGCTGAGACAATAGAAGCTCCACTTGCAGATATTTTCAGCTGCTCGGTAGACACAGGTGGGTGGGGCAGGGAGTGGAGGACAGCCAATGGTCCCACTGTATAGATGTGGAAGGAAAGAGAAGCCCAGCAACTAGAACAGTCAGCCTGGCATCTATATTACATAAGTTACATGAGGCCATACTCAGAGAAAGACTGGTGGAGTTTCTCAAAATAAATGGGTTACAGGAGGATAGGTAGCACAGATTCATCAAGTGAAGGTCATGCCAGACAGACCAAATAGAGTTATTTGACTGGATGACTATGGCAGCTGACAAAAGACAGTCAGCATACTGTTTGTGAACTTAAGCAAGGCCTTTAACAGGGCCTCCCACAGGAGTCTAGTTAAACAACTGAGGGACATACTGTAAGGGTGGAAGAACAGACATCCACTTGAGTAGAGAGCAGGCTGAAGGGGAAGACTCAGAGGGTTGTGGTAAATGGTAAATTCTCAGATGTTGAAGAGGTTACATGTGGGGTACCACCGGGTTTGGTCCTGGGCCCTGTCCACTTCATCATATTCACTTGCAACATGGGGAGGACATACAGGAAAAGATATGGCTCTTTGCAGAAGATACGTAGACCTGTGCAAGGGTGGAAACCAAGGAGGAGATTACAGTACAAAGGAAGGACATAGAGACATTGGTAAAATGGTCTAAGATCTAGCAGCTAAGCTTCTGTGCAAACAAATGGCAAGAAATAAAAGAAATGCTCATTGAAAAAAGGAACCCAAGAACACAAACTCAGTTGGGGGGGGAGTGATACTGGAAAGCACAGTTGAGGAGAAAGATTTGGGAGTTACAATTTCTGATAATCTGAAATCCACAGCACATAGCAACAAGGCAGTAGACAGTTTCCCTCAAATTGGATATTGGAGTGCATTGGGAGTGGCATCAGCAGCAGAAGCCAGGAGGAGATTCTCCCACTGTACAGATCACTGGTGCAACTGCGTGAGGTACTGGCGAGTACCGTGCAAGGTTCAGGACCACATACCTGTGTAAGGATTGTAAGAGGGTGGAGGCATTACACAGAAGAGAGACTAAAATGATTCAGACTCAGGACAAAGCATACAAGAAGAAGTTGCATGACCTTGACATGTGCACACTAGAGACCAAGAGAATGAAGTAGGAGATGACAGAAACTCACAAGTACCTGCAGAGGATAAATAGTGTGGATTTCAAAGCCATCTTCACCTTATGAAATAACACAGGTACAAAGGGGAAATTCATTACAGCTGGCAGGAGGAAGATGCAAGACAGGTGTGCACGAGCACTTTTTCACCTAAACAGTGGTAAATAAGTTGAATAGATTGCCACAGAGGAGGGGGTTCAGGTTAAGGCAGTGGGGGTGGTGGTTCTAGGTATGGTGGGTTGGGCACATGGGAATAGTAAAGGAAAGGGGCAGAAGTAAGAGTGAGGGATGGCCAATGGGGCCTTTACATTGTGCAGGTAGGTAGGGTGGAGGGAATACATGGGCTGCTAGGTCTTTTTCTGTCATCACTTTCCATGTTTCTGTAGAATATAAACCACTTGTGCTTTGCACTTGTGGTTTATAAATGCCACCAGAACCCTTCACTGACATTGTGAGCTTATTATGTACACTTGAATGTTCTTGTTTCCTTATGTAAAAGGCATAGTTTGTCCTCAGATCCCCATCTTAATTATAAACCGCAGTGTTGTGCAGTACCTCCTGTACCTAACAGTTATTTGATCATACATCATGGATTATTCTATACCATAACTTCACTGATACAGTACTTAGTCATAAGGCTCACATGTATTCTTATTTGACCTAAATCATAAATCCCCGTGCTGTGCAGTATCATCCACAATATTCAATCATTCTCTGTAAGCTGACCTGACTTATCATCCCCTGTGCTGCAACATAACCTCCCTATCTCACTATTTTATTCTCTTTCCTGATCTTAGTGATAATCCTGGGCTTTGAAGCCATCAATAGCCAGTTATTTAGAGGGCTGAAAAATCACAGTTCTAGTGCCATCATCATTATACATTATATTGTTGTAGTTTTTTTGTTCTAGAGGGCTCACAACTTTCATCTGGGGACCACTGTAGCCCTCCTGAAATCCCCTGGAAACCTGCCCCTCTCTCACAGGGTGAATAGCCCTCCTGAAGCTGTCTGAACATGGATCCAGTCAAGGAGGAGGTGGTGCCCTGAGGTTGTTGCAGTCCAGTTGTATAGGGCAGCATGTTGGCATCATCTGCCTAGCCATTCTCCATTTTTCTCCTTAATTTGTACTCTCTCCTATGACCTAGGAAGAGTCCCAAATCCCATCCACTCTTGCAACCCTTCTGGCTTCCTGCCAACTTCTGGTTGGTACCAACCTCCAAAGTGTGCTGGGGACAGTACTGTGCTGGACGATTGTGGTCACCTCACCATGATCATCCTCCTCCTCCTTCTCCTGCTAGCCTAAGCATTCTTGCTTTGGAATGGGAAGCATATTGCCAAGCAGCCTGCCAGCTGCTGTGTTAACTTATTAAACTGGCATGTTCAGTGTTTTTTTAATGTGCATGTTCTATTTAGTTGAAAATGTATTTATTTGGTTTTTGTTGACCGAGTAAGTGCACTAGGCAAATCCTGACTATTTTCAGGCACGACCCGGGGGAGGGGATACAGATGAATGGCAACTGAACTTGAACCAGATGAAACTGTTGGTGGTATTTTTAGTGAATGAGGAAAATTTGGCCAGGGCACCGGGGAATTTCCCCTATTCTTTGATAAGTGCCATGGGATCTTTAACATCAACCTGAACTACCACCAATCCAGGCAGATGGGACCTCAGTTTAACATCTCTTTTGAAAGACGGCACCTCAGAAGTGCAGCACCACAGTGTCAGTACTGGGATATTAACCCAAGTGCCAGATGTGGGAACTGAACCCACAGCCCTCTGATCTCCCGGCCTCAGAGGTGAGTGTGCTACCTACTGAGCCACTGACACTGACATAGCTGGCTGTTGGACTCAAATTAAGTTTACTGTTCTTGGGACATGGATCATTTGGCTTGTAGGGTCACTGTAAGAGAAAGTCTGACTGAGAAGGTGGAAAAACTGGGTATTCCTACAGCATGAAACATGTTCCTTAAGAGTTAGTGCACTGCCTAAAACAAATTTTAGTTTTTAAAAGTAGTCAGCCATTACCTTTTATATCTGATGTACTTTTTCCTTTCCCTTTGTTTAATTAGAAGATTGCTTACCTGATGTTAGTAGGTGTGATGTGTGGAACAGCACTCTGCCTGGCAGCTGACATATCTAACTCTGTTCTCCCCATTACATATTCGGCATTGTCACCTCACTGACTGTGACATCACTGATGCTTAGGAACAGCCACTCAGTAGCTGCCAGGTAAGTTGCGTCTGATGTCACTGTCAGTGAGAGCACAATGCTGATAATGTAGCGGGGGAAACAGAGAAAGCTATGTCAGCTGCCATGGTCCACACATCCAACACAATATCATCACTTATAAAACTTCCTAATGAGCAAAAGAAAAATACTTCAGAAATGAAAAGTTACAACTGACTACTTAAAATTTGTATCATTTTCCTGTCTGTCTGGTTTGGTTCCACTGGCTCTTCAGTTTTATTTTGGTAATATTATGTTCACTGTTGGAAAAACTATAATGAGTTCACATAGTGGTATGGATCATTTTTGTCTCACCCTCTCCCACCCATCCAGCAACAGGGGCTGCTATTCTCCATGACATAGACTACAATGTTTTCCAAATCTCTGGACTATTGCCCTGTTGTAGTTGCAGGATTGTCTACTTGTTATTTTTTATGAATGTTTATTTTTAGATTATTCTCACCGAAACTGCTTAGTTTCTTCAATTTTTGTGTTCTATATACTGTAAAGCGTTTTCCTTGCAAATGGCTTACTTATATTTAATTATTTCATAGCAGTATCTTTTTATTAGCCACAGGTTGGTTCCAGACATTTGTAGAGTTATGGTTATTTCAGGTTTGATTCATCACCAATGTTCAATATAGACCTTTTTTTCAGTATATCCCCATATACTGTATCAGCCTGGAGGGATAGTACTGTATGTAAGCCTTCCACAACATGGGAGCTAGAGTATTGAATAACATTAAGTATAACGATCTGTGACCTACATGATTTTGATTATCACAAGTCTGGCAATTCTATAGCTTATGAGCAGGTCTGATGTGGTGAAGAACATGTGCAAAGTATATATTGTAACTAGTGCCAGAAATTAAAAGTGGTCTATAGGGGATGTAGGATTGATGTCACTTTTCTATTAGTAGTAACCTCCCCTTTATACACAATGGCCAAGTTAACATGTGTATGTCAGAAACTGCCTCTCTGCTAGTGTGTGTGTGTGTGTGTTTGTATTTAGGATGGAGTGGGATGTCACATGGGGAGCAACATGTCTATGTGTAGTATATACAGAATAATGAATCTTTAACTGTGAAGAAAGGGTTTTTAGACACTGAGTATTTCTTGTGACATCCCAGAACAATGAGTGCAAAGCCTGAGTGGCACTGTGATGCCATTGGACCCCGAGGTATCATAGCAACCCTGTGATTCACAGTTATAGGCTTTTATTTTTATTTTCTACGTTACATGATTTGCCTGTTGTGCAAACATGACCAATTTATTTAAACACCAATCCTTATGGAGGTCAGGACAGTTATTTAATTAAGTAACTGCTATTCTCCATGACTTAGACTATAATGTTTTTCAAGTCTTTGAACTGCACCCTGTTGTAGCTGCAGGATTATCTACTTGTGTTTATGAATGTTTGTTTTTAGATTATTCTCACTGAAACTGCTTAGTTTCTTGAATGTTTGTTGATGTGTGAAAAAAGGTGATTGCTCATAAGGTGTTTTACTTGTGTCCATGGAAACCCCATTCTTCACATTCCGAGTTATTTTGCATGATCCTAAGTTCAGAAAAAAATAATCATTCTGTATTGTTCTATGTGAAGAACGGCTTTCAGAAACCATCAACAAACTGGATTAATCCTGTGTCATTTATAACATAGAAACATAGATGTTTACAGCAAAACACAGTAATGGCCTATCAAGTCTGCCCAGTTTCTGCCTTCTTCCACATCCAGTGTAATGCTGGACCAGAGTTAGTCTAACTATGGCCCTGGACCTGGCTGTATGTCAGCACCTCCCTTCCTGGCCCATTTATCCCATCCCTCAACTGACAACCTGTCCTCCCTCCTCCGGTTGGAGTATTAGCCTGTGCCTATCACACCTGTGTTTGAAACCAGCAATGGACTGTGTCGATCATTTCTTCTGGCAATGCATTCCACTTTCTCCACAGCCCTCTCTGTAAGAAAGAAATTCCTTACATCCCTCTTAAAGCTTCCCCTTACCAGTTTCTATCCCTTGCCTCTTGTTTGCTTACTCTTGGTTCTTGCGAGCTGGGCACTGCTTTTCACTTTATTTATACTTTTAGGTACTGTGCTTAAAGGTCTCTGTCATGTAACCCTTCTTTCTCATGTCCTCCAGTGCATACATATTGAGATTCCAGCCTCTCCTAATATGTCTTACCCTGCTGACCCAGAATCATGTTCATGGCCTTGCTCTGAACAGCTTCCAAAAGGTCATGTAGACCCCAGAGGTGCAGTTGTGTGTATGACAGCCTATGAGTTCTGCAGCAGATCTTTGTGTGACTCTGAGTTATTGCACCCATATGCATTCATGTGCATGACTGTATATCTGTGAGGCTATGACTGCTACCTGTTTGTGTCAGTATGACTGCATATTTGGGTGAGTATGCAGTGTGTGTGATAGTGTCTGTACTCATGTCTGATTATGTGAATCTGTGTCCGTGTTCATGGGTACATCAGGCATAGAAATCAAGAAAATATTCTGGTGGAATATTGGCCCATTCCCTCTCCCCTCCCTTTTCTCCACATCTGTCTTTTCCACACTCCATTGACCCTGTATCCAGCTTTGAATTCCAACCCTTTCTTCCCTCTCTTATCCCTTCATACCCTCTTTTAGTCTGAACCATCCAGTCTCTAGCTCTTGTGGCTGTCCTATGCCTTAAACCTCTCTTGCCGTATCCTCTGCCTTCTGCCCCCTGTCCCTTATCCTGCTGGAAACACTAACCATCTTGAATCCCTCCCCTCTAAAAGTTACCCACTAGTCTAGCAATGTGTTACTTGACCCTTACACTGGATCACTATTTAATACTTTAAATTTGTATTTTGTTTATAATTGATGTATCCTTTGACTTGTATAATTTTTACATACATGTATATTTGCATTCTATTTAAAAATCTGCTGTATCCTCTGACCTAAACATATCTTACTGTCAATGCTGCCCATGGATTCTTGTTGTATATACTTTATTTTGTTGTAACCTGTGTTTATTTTTTTGTTTTGTTTTTTTGACTAATCCAGGTCCACCTCGAAAATGAGTATTGCTCAACAGTGCTCACCTAGTTAAATAAAGATTTTGATTGATTGATTGATTGCTTGATTGGTGTAGGTGTCAAAGTACCAAAATCCCAATTTGGTATTTGATTGTGTAGTCTGGTGTTCTACCTATCAGAAAGAGCAGAGCTATAAATTAAAGTGCAGAGTAGTAGCAAGTTGTTTATTTCAGGTGGGAGTTGCTTACCAATAACTGTCACCTGTTAAGAATCCCTTCTTCTCATTTGAAGTTGGCAGGAGATAGAGTGTACTCCATCACCACACAGAGACTTTGAAACACACTCCCATTGGACATCCACACTGCCCCGTCAATGAATTATTTTAACACTTATTTAAAAACACGGATGTTTATTCCGGCCTTCCTGGTGTCATGATTGCAGTATACAATTTTATTCAGATTTCACCACTTTTTAACAGAGCTGTTTTTATTACTTTTTCTTTTTTAATTATTTTATTGTTTGCATTTTTTATATAAAGTTGGTCTTGTTTCTAAACTTGTTCTGTTGCTATAAATTTGTTATTTTAGTACTGCACCTTGGTGTTTAAGAAAGGCGTATTCAAATAAATTCCTATCTATCTAACATGACAAAAATGTTATTCCTCCATGAAAACCTAGATGTTAAGTCAGGGTGGAATATTATTAATTGTGAGCCCTGTATGTCTGTTAGTATGTGGGTATCGGTATCTGTGTGTGTGTGTGTGTTTCCGTACCCTGAAAAAAATGCACACTTTCTACAACCAAATCTTGCTGGCACTAGTCAGTTCCTGACCTTTAATGTCCCCCTGTCATAAACAAGTATGTGCAATGATTAGTTGTCCAGGTCTAATTATTCTTATAACTGTTATTAAGCCTTAACTAACATTTTACTTTTGTGTATGTTTTTGTTCTCAGAGGCTTGCGGATGCTGCTGAGAAGTTCCAGAAAGCACATCGCTGGCAAGACAGCATCAGGGTATGACCTTCATTTTTTCCCAACTGTTTAACAAACAGCCAGCACACACATGCAAAGCCCACATCCCAGTTTATATACAAACACGCCAAGAGTCTTTGCTCCCTTGACTCTCCATCCTGCCTTAGTTTTCCCTGCTGTCTGCCAGCTGTAATGAAAGTAAATGAAGTAATTTTGATCTCATTTCCAGGCTGCCTCTGTTTGCTGACTGTTTGCTGACTGCTCTTATTATCTGTGTGCACAGATGGAGGGTGAAGGTTAGGCTACCAGTTTGCACATTGCATTTCTACTGCTGCTGGTGGAGGTTGTTTTTAATGTTGCTTTTTGTTAGATTGTTTACCTTTATGTGCATTTCCACCTCCACGCTCCCTTATCTTACGACACTCCATTGTGCTCCCCAGTGGCCTCTACTGGGGGAGCTGAGCTGGGGCAGCCTTAGGATTCCCCAGGGTCACATTATTCTACTGTTTTCTGAAAATATGCTACCAAATGAAGCAAGTCTGAATTGCTACAAACCACAGCACATAGTGTAGTTCATCCAATACAAAATGGGCATGGATGTGATTCAGTGCAGGATTTATCAAGCCTTAAAGCAGCAATCTGACATCAGGAGCTGGTGTATACACTGTCACTCATGTTTTCTGTTCTTTGTAGTTCTGTTTTAAAGCATCGTACTTAGGAAGAGGTCATGGAACTGGAAACTGAAATTGTTCAGGTTTTTTATCCCTTATATTCCCCCAACTCCCTTAACTCTCTATTGATCTGGATGGGAGGACCGTTCCCATTAGGGATGCTCTGAATCAGCCTATTCTGATCCAGTTATGGGATTTTAGGAACTTCTGAATCCTAATCCAATTCCGTTTTAGGACCTAAACTCTGATTTAGGATTCAGATTCTAAATCCTAAATGCCTATGTAAAATAGATTTCAGGATTCAGTTTAGGAGTTAGGATTTTCAGACTGCAAATTCAAAAAATCCTAAATCTGAAAATCAGATCAGAATCCAACAACTCCAGGCCTACCCTGTGGCGCTGAGGGTTGAGGTGCTGGACATCACACCTTGTGCTATGCCGGAGACCTGGATTCGGTGATGGATTCAGATCACTAGGGGTCAGCCGGGGGGGGGGAGAAGGATTGTGCACTCGATGGCTTGCTCTTCTTCTCAGGGGAGTGGTGGGTTGCTCTCCCTGCCACTATACCACCACCGCCTGGGTGACCACGGGTGGAGCTGCTACAGACAGGGAAGCAGACAAGCAGGGAGGGGGCTGACATCAGCTGAGGATCGGAGTGGATGCACGTCTCAGCGCGCATCCATCTCATTGGCCCTCCTCGCGCACTGACATCAGATGGGGTGGACCAAAGAACAAGGGAAAATACTCTGTGCTTGCTCCAGGTGATGAACCCACTGCACCATGACCACAAGAGGAGTCAGGGGCAGACTCCACAGTGCTCGCTCCATGATTGAAGTTCGGGGGGAGGTTAGAGGAGTCCCCCCTGCCCTGCCCAGGGGGTCATCTAGGGGTTCTAGAGGTAAGTGGAGCAACGCACCTTAGGAGCAAACTCCCTGGTCCTCAAGTGGTGTGTGTGTTCTTGGGGGTTCCAAGAGAGGGACCAGGCACAGAGTGGAGAAGGGGCCAAAAGAGAAAGTAAAAAAAAAAGAATCCAACAACTCCAATTCCTTTTGGCAGATTCAAAAAAACCTTAGTTCCTGTTGCTTTTAGCAATAGAAGTAGAGACTGCATTTAATACATTTTTCATTTGACTGCTAATAAGCTGTGATTTGAGCTGCAAATCCACAGACCTCAGTAAAAGCAGTGAGCTTTATATGAGTTCCTAATTTCTTTTAGATTTTCTTACCGACTTTGATCTTAATGAAATTTAACTCTGATTTTATACCATAACTTGTGCACCTGCTTTTGGACTCATCACCTATGATTGTATTCTAGTTGTTTGTACCCACTGTAAATTGTTACTCTGTTAAACCCTGTACATGTTTTTACATCTTGTATGTGTACTTCTGTTCCTACTTCAGAACAACATTTGTAATGTTGTGATCTTCTTCGAGGATATCTCTTGCAGCAGACCACAACTTAGGAACCTTAGCCATCAGGTGCCATGATCACACAGAAACTTTTTCACAAGTAGTCTAACTGGAGCCACCCACAGTGATATCACTTCACTGATGTCCCCCCTATATAGCCGTGGGTGGATCAGGCCCTCCTCAGCTACTTTCCCACTGTCGACCATCGCATTGGACTCTGCGGATCACCGTTGCTTCAGTCAACCACCATTTGCCTTTTTCATTTTCTCTCCCTAGTGACTCTTCGCTTTAGTTAAATCTAAAGTGATCCCTTTCCCTTTTTCCATGTATGTTCCAGTTCAGACTCACTTTTCTGTTGCTGCAGCTGCAGACAGAAAATTTTTGACAAGGGTCTCCATGACTCCTATGTCCATTGCCTGGGTGCCGGTCATGAATTGATGCCACCTGAAGGAACTTAAGACATACTTCATGGAGCAGAAGGTTGTCATCTTAGAGAAGGAGCTCCAGGCCAGGGGCTCCTTCACTTCCCCAGTCCATCTTCAGGTTCCCCTCTCTGGCAAAGCCAGGAACAAGTCTCTGTTGGAGAAGCACCACCACCATGAGAAGGGCCATTCCTCCCACAAGCAGTCCAGGGTTACCACGTTGTACGCTGACTGCTTTGGGGTCGTCATCCTTAGCGATGATGCTCTCCACTGCCTCCACTGCCACTTTGGCTAGAGGGCAGCCCTCACCACTGGGGCAGCCCAGTCTAAAGGCAGTTCAGTGGTGAAGGCCCCTCCCAGTTCCTGCTGATGATCCCCACTGCCTCCCTCACCCTATCTGCCATGGGGGGGGGTACGCTGGCAGTGTGACCCATCTTCTCTGTCAATGATGGGTCTTACCAGCCATCAATGAGGGTGGCTCATTCACATTCATCAATTTCCTCAGTCCTCCCCGACCCCGAGGATGATGACAACCATGATTATCGCCCTGATTTTCTACAACTGAATGAGGACAACGATGATGATGAGGAGGGTGTGGAGGCTGGAACCCACTCCAGCACCTCCACGGTCTCCTCCACTGGGGATGACTCCTACGGCTGTATGCCACAATCCCCTTCCTGATGACCCCACTTTCATGGCTGTTATGTGCCAGCTGCAGGCAGCCATGGGATTTGACTCTGCAGAGCAGAATGCCTCTCAGAGAAACTTGGCACACTATTTGCACGTGCCAGAGTCCCCCCCACCCTCATCATACCTTCATCGCTGATGCCTATGAAGATGATATTCTAGCTACCTGGTGTAGACCTCACCTGGTTCCCCCTATGCCCAGGAAGGCAGACAAGCTATATCTGGCCTCCTCGGGGAGGCCTTTTTTCTCTGGGCCCCTGCAGAGTGACTCGGTGGTCATTAATGTGGCCCACAACTGCTCTATAAGATCCCAGTACCTCAGTTGCCTTCCTCCCAATAAGGAGTCCGGGAAACTGAATCTGATTGGAAAATGGGTCTTCGCTTCCTCCACCCTAGCCATTAGGGTCCATAATTATGCTGGGCACATGTTGAAGTACCAGGCTGACCTCTGGGACACTGCTAAATCAGATGCCAAGTCCCTTCCTGATGGTTCTCAAAAGCAGGACATGTTTAAGGTTCTCCAGTTTGGTGCTGACATGGAGAGACACTTATTGCAAGCAGCCTATGATGCTGTGGATGCTTCGGCTAGGGCTTCAGCAGTAGGCATTTGCCTCTGGTGCTACTCCTGGCTCAGAGTGTCAGGCTTCGTGACTGATGTCCAGCAGTCAATCTTGAATGCCCCCTTCAGGGATCACAAACCTTTTGGGTGTGATGTGCAGGACATCCTCAATGACCTGCAGACTTTGGATAGAACCCGGTGTTTGGTCCATTCTGTCTACCACACCCACCAGAAAAGTTGTCAGAGGGTACCCTTTTGACATGCTACACATTATCCTAGGGCTGCCTCCAAGCAGCCCACCAAATGAAAAGTGGTCACCTCCCTGCCCACCCCTGCCAACCCAAACAAGTCTGCAAAGGGAAGAGGATCAGGCCCAGCCACAGTCCCCACCTCAATCTGACTCCTTGCTGATCCCCCCAATCTGGTTCCTCAGGATGCAGTTGTGGGGGGTTGTTTCTTCCTCCATCTTGAGGGGTGGTTGGAGAGTTCTTCTGACACATGGGTGCTTCAGCTTATATGACAGGGCCATGCTCTAGAATTCATGGAGAGGCCTCCGGACCTCCTGTCCAGACCCTCCAGTTAGCCCCCCCCCCACACACACACACATGTGCCAGTGCTGCAAGTGGAAATTCATGTTCTCGTGGCAAAAAAGGCCATAAAATCCATTCCCAAGGCACAGTGAAACAGGGGGTTCTACTCCCATTTCTTCCTCATCCCCAACTCATCTGGGGATCTGAGGCCCATCCTGGACTTATGCAACTTGAATCACTTCATCCAGTACAGAATGTTCAGGATGGTTACCCTCCCTGGCCTGTTACCCTTGCTCCAGGAGGGTGACTGGATCTGCTCCCTGAATGTGCAGGATGCCTATCTGCATATCAAAGTTTATCCTTCCCACAGGAAGTTCCTCAGATTTCTATGCCTAGGGGAGCACTATCCAGTTCAGGTTTCCCCCTTTTGGCTTATCCTCAGAACCTCGAGTGTTTACGAAATGTCTTGCTGTGGTGGCAGTGGCCCTCAGGAAGGAGGGAAGGAGGGCTTCTACATCTTCCCTTACCTGGGTGGCTGGCTGCTCAAGGCTCCATCCCTGGGAGCAATTGCTTGTCACCCTGGATCTCACCCTGCAACCATTTCACCAGATGGGAGTTACTGTCAACCAGGCCAACTCAGTCTTGACCCCTGGCCAGCATTTTCAATACATAGGAGCCATTCTGGACATGGCTCAGGGCTTGACCTTTCTGGCCCTGGATCGGGCAGAGCACCTTGTCACACAGGCCCGGGAACTCTTTCTCAGCTGGTGTGTCATGGCTCAGATGTACCTTAGACTGCTGGGGCTGATGGCCACAGCCATTGTGACTGTCCCCCTAGCATGGCTACATATGCACATCCCCCAGTAGAACTTGAGGGTGTAGTGGGATCAGCAGACCAACAACCTGGAGCAGATGGTCCTGGCCTCCTCCCCGTTAGGAAAGTCATTCAATGGTGGATGGAACCCTGCAACTTACTAGTGGGGGTTCCATTCCTCATCCCCACTGCTCATCACATCCTCACCTCAGATGCTTTGGGGATGGGCTGGGGTGCCTATCTGGGTCCATTCCAGACCCAAGGGTTGTGGGCTCCTCTCGAGGCCTCACTGCACATCAGTGTCCTCGAAATATGAGCAGTCCTGTACAGTCTGCAGGCCTTTCAGTCCCACCTGTTCCTTGGCCCCCTGCTGGTGCAGACAGAAAATGTCAGTGTTGCGCACTACATCAACAAGCAAGGGGGCACCCACTCTTATCCCTAGTGCAGGGAGGTGATGAGGGTTTGATACTGGGCTCTGGACCATGGCCTGGAGCTGTCAGCTGTCCACATTCCAGGTGCCCAAAACATCCTGGCAGGTGAGCTAAGCCAGTTGCAATCCTGAGTGCATGAGTGAGAACTGCTGACCTCAGTTGCCGAAGACATGTTCAACACGTGAGGGCATCCAGAGTTGGACCTTTTTGCATCCCTCCACAGTGCAAAACCGCTACTTTTCTGATCGCTCAAGCTAGAGCCTAGAGTTTTCTGGCAAGATGCATACTCCCTGTCTTGGAAAGGGAGGTTTCTGTACGCCTTCCCTCTCTTTCCTCTGATCTAAAGAGTACTGATCAAGCTCCAGATGGAGGGCACCATGATGATCCTGGTGGCTCCCTTTTGGCCTCTTCAAATTTAGTTTCCATTATTACAGCAGTTGGCAGTGAAACTTCTGATTCCTTTCCCCCTATGCATGGGTTTGCTGTCACAGGAGCTGGGGATCCTTCTCCATCTGACCCTAAGGTTCCTCCATCTGCATGCATGGTTCCTGAAGATGTAGGCATTACCAGATTTGGAGTCTCTTCTAAAGTGGCTGATGTCCTGTTGGCCACCAGGAAGCCCTCCACCAGGGTGACTTATTCCATGAAGTGGAAGCATTTTGCTTTTTGGGCAGCTTCCTTTCATCTGGACCCATTCACTTGTCCAGTGAACCAGATTCTGAAGTACCTGCTGTCCCTGTCAGATGCTGGCCTCAAATATTCTTCACTTAAGGTGTACCTCTCAGCCATATCAGCCTTCCATGTGCCCGCTGAGGGCTGTATGGTGGCCCAGCAGGATGTGGCCTGTATTTTCCTGAGAGGCGTTCTGCACTTGAAGACCCCAGGCCACAATTCTGTTCCAGCCTAGGACCTGAATTTTATTGTAGAGAAACTTACATTGGCTCCTTTTGAGCCTGCCATGACTTGTGAACTATGCTTTCTGTCATAGAAAGCATTATTTTTAGTTGCCATTAATTCTGCTCATAGGATATCCAACCTGCAGGCACTCATGTGCGAGCAGCCTTATTTGACTTTCCACAAAAACAGGTTGTCTCTGCATACTAACCCTAAGTTTTTGCCAAAGGTGGTGTCTGAGTTTACCTTAAATCAGTCCATCCACCTGCCTGTTTTCTTCCTGGAGCATGCCGGGAAATCTTGCTCCACACTTTAGATGTACATAGCATTCTGCGTTACTATGTTACTCGTACAAAGGACTCTATAAAGTCTTCACAGCTTTTTGTTTCTTTCACCCATGGGAAAGAGGGCATGCCAGTTTTGAAGCAGTGCCTGTCCAGATGGTTAGCCAACGGTATAATTTTTTGTTACAAGAAGTGTGGTAAGGAACATCATGGGGTTGTTAAAGGTCACTCTACCAGGTGCATGGCTGCTTCAGTTGCTTGCTTCAGTGGCATCTCTGCAGTGGAAATTTGTGCTGTTGCCACTTGGAATACAGTCCACACCTTTGTAAAGCACTGCAGTGAGGATATCACATCTAGAAGGTGGGCAGATTTCAGCCTGGCTGTGCTACAGAGCCTCCTCTCCTAAGTGCTGGTCTCCCATCCTCCCATAGTTGTCTCCTCTCCAATACTGCTTGGGACTCATTCCTAAGGTGTGACCTGCTGCAAGAGATATCTTTGAAGACGATAGAACAGTTATGTAACATTAGCTCTTCAAGAGAATCTCTTGCAGCATGTCATGCCATTCCTCCCTTCTTCCCTCTTTTCTTTCTTTTACTGATCTCCTCTCTAGAATAGAGACCTTTTGACTCCTCATGTTCCTTCTGGCAGAGCCCTTCCTCAGTTCACTCTGGGGCCTGTCCTTGCAGTATGGTCTCCGGTGGGGAACTGAGGAGGGCCTGTGACTTCCCATGGCTATATAGAGGGATGTCTATATAGTGACGTCACTGTGGGTGGCCCCAGTTAAACTGGTTGTGAAAAAGCCTACGTGTGGTCATGGCACCTAATGGTAAAGGTTCCCAAGATGTGACTTGCTGCAAGAGCTTCTCTCGAAGATCAAATGTTACTGTAAGTTCTTACGTAGCTGTTTTATCATCCCCTATACATTTTATTTGACTCTGTATGTATAGTTATGTTATTAAGTGTAATTAATTTCAGGTCAGCCCTGAAAAAGGGATATCGTGTCTCAGTGGGCCAACTAAAGTTAACAAGATTTCAATAAATGATAATAATAAACTATCCCAGTGGTGTGGAGGGCCAAGACACTGGACACCTTACCTCCTCCCATGTCGGCAACCCGGGTTCGGGAACAAGCCTGAGTCACTGGGGGTTGGCTGGGAGGAGGGCAAGGAGCCGGACTGAGCTGCCATAAGGCAGCTATCCTGTCCCAGGGAGGGACATGGGCTTCTCCAGCTCTCGGCTGCCACTAGGTGGAGGCTAGGTGGTAGCACCAAGCTGATAAGGGAGCTAGGCATTAGGCTGGGTGGGAGAAAGGGGCTATCACATACGAACATATGAAATTGCTGGCAGAAAAAAGCCCACAGTTCTCTCAAGTCTGCCTGATTGTTCAGCTCTTAGTTTCATATTACTACAGCTGCTTCACTCCCACCCGGCACAAGGTCATACTGTCGCAAGACATTATCTGCATGGCAAAATCACGCTGCCAATACAGCGTAATTTCTGTCATGAGGCATAACCCGGTCCCAGATGCAGTGCCTGGGTTCCTGCTGCTGTGGCTTAGTCCAGTGAGCCATGGCAACTGCTCAGTAGAACCCAGTCCCAGTAGAGGTCTTATCCTCTGCCTGGGAAAGTGTGAATGATGCAATACCACATACAGCAGTATGCACGCATTGCACTATCTACCTTAAGTTTCCACGGCGCTATCCTTGTTAGCCTTAATGTTAAAACTATTAAGTGTGCAACATTATGACCCAAGTCCCACCCAAACCCTCCCTCCCTCCTGTTTCCCGGTTCTTCCCCACTTTGTGTTCTTGTCTGTACTAACCCTGCCCTTGACTCTATCCCAACCCAGCTTAAAGCTATCCACTGTCCTTTGAGCGATTAACTCCTCTGGCAGTGTGTTCCAACCCACCACCACTCACTTTGTGAAGTAGTGCCTCCTCATCCCCCTCATAAACCTTCCCCCTTCCAACTTCAGACTGTGCCCCCTAGTGACCCCCCTCTTTAAGCTGAACAATCCTCCCTCCCTGACTTTGTTTATGCCTTTCAAGTACTTAAAGGTCTCTATCATGTCCCCTTTTACCTTTCTGTCTTCCAGCGAGTACATGTTGGGCTTGGACTATGGCACTGAGAGGTCAGTAGTGACAGGGGACTTGCTGCTGCTTGAAATCCTTATGTGCCAAACATTCTAGAGCTTGGGCTATGTCATTCCATCTTTTGGATGAGACATTAAACCGAGGTCCCATCTGCCTGGATTGGTGGTAGTTCAGGTGGATGTTAAAGATCCCATAGCACTTATCAAAAAGAGTAGGGGAAGTTTATTGAAAAAGAATCATAACATCACAAGAAAAACAATAATACATCATAAATACTCAAGTATACAAAGAAAAATGTCTATATAAAGCAATTAAAACAAAATAACAATATATACATAACTCAGAAGAAAAAATGTTTCCATAAAGCATCCACTTTATCTTTTGAAAATCTATGAACATAATTTTCTTTAACAAATAGCAAACCATCTTCAATTTGTGAAATAATGGTAATATTCAAAACTTGCTGTTGTTGTAATATAAATTGACAATGAGCCTGCCATAAAAAATATTGGACAAATGAAAAAAAAAACATTCAAAGTACTTTTATGATAAGACTTCCACAACCCAGTGTAATCACCTAAAACAATGGTTTGATAAGAAATACGGGTTAGAAAAGGCAAATGCCAATGTGAATCTGCGTCCTGCCAAAATAGTCGACTTTGGGAACAAGTAATAAAAAAATGAAGCATACTCTCCTTTATATTAAGACACATAAGTTTAGGGCAGAATCTCTCAGTCTGGGGTTTATATTTTAAATTGCCCCGAACACCCAATCTTCCCTGAATTGAGATCCATACAATGTCCCAAATGTGAGGAGGGATTCTAAAATCCGTTAATTTATGCAAAGCAAACATCATTTTAGTAGATACACATTCAGGAAACAGTAAAACTATTTTTTGAACATCCTAAACAATAAATGTTTAAAAAGACTTTCTATGTAAAGACATCAGTCTAGGGAAAGAAACTTTCCATTGCTGCATTTTTTTTATAGAAGACAGGCCATAAGTAGGTAAAGAGTCCGAGGATAGAATTTTAAGGGGTAATAACGTCCATTTAACAAAATAACGAGACCAAAGAAATTGGGACCGTAACTGCCAGGATGAGGTAGCTGAAGCCCATAAATAATTAAAGGAGCCAAAAAAAAAAAACAGGGAATGATAAAAAACAATAGGATTAATCATAGATAACCCTCCCTTATTAAAAGGCAAATAAGTAATGTCCCTCTTAACTGGATTCAATCTATTGCCCCAGAGCATTTAAAAAAGAGACTAAGGATTCTAGTTTCAAAATGCACTGGAGGAGGGAAAACATAACATAAAAATAAGAATACAGGAAGCAAGAACTGTTTAATAATCAAAACCCATTTCTTCTTCCCAAATTTCCAACCTTTCCATCTATGAACCTTGTCTTCCTCTATTTGTAACTGCTTATCCCAATTATAAGTAGCTAAATCACCCGGACGAAACCAAATTCCCAAAATTTTGTGAGGGGTAAAAACTACCGGAATCCCTAAGATGTTTAAAGAGGTAGGTCTTGCAAGATCCAAGGAAAAAATAAAACTTTTTTCAACATTAAGCACAGCTCCAGAAAAATAGCCAAAATTGGAAAAAATTTGCAAAGCCTTAGTCAAGGAGGAAACATCCTGAGCTAATAAAGTAATATCGTCAGCATAAGCCATAATTTTTTCATGTGGCAAAAAGGGGGAGGGGGTCAAACCAATAATGCTTTTGTCCCAAAGTATTTGCCTAATCACAGGATCCAAAACAAAGGAATATAAAAGAGGGCTTAAGGGACATCCTTGTCTGACACCAACAGTGAGAGACATCGGTTCCAAAAAGCCCATTAACCATAGGGATGATAGTCGCATTAGCATATAACAAAGATATCCAATATACAAAGAGTTTAGGAATACCATACTGCAATAAAAAGGGAAAAAGATAATCATGGTGCACTTTGTCAAAAGCTTTAGTTTGATCTAAGGCCACCACAAACCCAGAAAGATGATGTCTAGTAATGGCTTCAAACAAATCCCTCAAAAGATATAAATTGTGCTGTATTCGTCTTTTTGGAATAGCACAGGTCTGAGCTGGATGAATAAGGATGTCAGCAACCATCAACAATCTATTATTAATAATCTTAGCCAAAATCTTGTAATCGCTATTTAAGAGACTTAGAGGCCTCCAATTAGATAAAAGGGTCTTATCTCCAGATTTATACAAAAAATGTAAAAGAGAAGTATTGAAACCATGAAAGGGAGAAGAGGAAGTCAACATAGAATTGAAAACTAAGGGTAAAAAATGGGACATATATGACAAAAAGGTTTTGTAAAAATCATTGGGTATGCCATCCACTCCAAGAGAGGTTCCAGTACTTAATTGGGAAATAGCAGCCGCAACCTCTTGAGGCAAAATAGGCTGTACTAAACATTGTGCCATGAATGCAGGTATTTGGGGAAATGATGCGGTAAATCCAGAAAACAAGGGGATATTAGTAGCAGAAGTGGGATTAAACGTGGAACTAACAAACTGCTGTACTACTGTTAACACTTCCAAATCAGTGGATACCACGGTACCATTTAATGTGGAAAGGTGAGTCATCAGGGTTTTATCTAACCGTTGTTTACATGCCGCATATGGATCTGATGCTGGTGTTTTCTTCATGCCAAATCTAAATTCCATCTCCAAAGATTTAGCCCTATCATATTGATAGAGTTTCATTTGTTTCTTAATTTCAAAAATCTGAGAATTAAAATCCTACTTTATCACAAGGTGGGAAAGACATTAATTTATATAATTGATTTCTCAAAAGAAGGTAGTGCAAATAATTAGAATTGGCTTTGTTCCTGCCAAAGGATAGCATAAGCTGTTTAAGCTCCATGCTGGTATCTAACCACCAATCCAACAAAGAATCATAGGAACACATAATAGAGTCCCAGGCTGCAAAAAAAACCTCAATACGAGAAAAAAAAGGAGGGGAATCTAATAGGGACATATTGAACTGCCATCGATGATGAGGGGATAATATTTTTGGAGAGGCAGTAGATAAACTTAAAGTGCAAAATAAAACATTATGGTCTGAAAATTCCGAGGGTTTAGATATACGAAAAGTAGGGATAAGATATTTTGAAATAAAAAAATATCAATACGGGTAGCATAAATATGCCTATGATAAGTAGCCCCAGTCCCAGTTTTATGTAAGCTCTGGAAAGCATCCCTTACACTGGCTCCAGAGGTAATATGTAATCAGGCATGTGAATCACAGTACATTTTCTTTTGTGTGGCACCAGTAACTTTAGTATCCATGGTACAATTAAAGTCGCCCCCCAAAATAATATGTTTTCTAGTATATAAAAAGGGTTTAATTTCATCAAATAGCTCAATTCTAGCAGTTTTAAGCTAAGGAGCATAGAGGTTAGTAAGACGTAAGGAGAAATCCCCAAGAGAACAATCAAGCACTAAAGCACGACCAGGCCGAACATCAATAAGTCTGGTAATGTGAAATTTAGTAGATTTAAATAAAATACCAATCCCAACTGCGGCCTCTAGACCAAAAGTCCAAAAAGAAGGGCCCCAATGCCATCATCTTTTTATTTGTTCTACCTCAGCAAGAGACGATAGGCGTGTTTCTTGAACAAATAGGATATCTACATCAAGGGAGTCAAAAAAGGAAAGTAGAGATATCTGTTTTTTATAGGCCTTTAAACTACAGACATTAAAAGACCCCATCTTTAAAGTAGCCATCTAATTTGTAGGAAAATTAAGGCCCTCCCTTTAGACTGCTACTAGCCTTCCTTTTCTTCCCTTTTTTCCCTTTTTTTTCCTTAAATAGTTCAATAGATTTACTTTCCTCATCCTCTGTAACCAGCTCAGACCTGTGTGAGGTATCTGACTTTAAATCAGAATCCCCTAAGTCATCTTGAAGGAGGGGAAAAATATTCTCCATAGGAATGGGACAAGGAGAGGGAGTTTTAAGAGAGGACCTAATGAATCTGCGACTTTTAACAGTTTCAAATAAGGGAAGGGGCATAGAAGTTTCAACAGGTTGATTGTTAACAGTAATGGAAGTGTCAGTCCCTAAAATAGGAGGAGGAGGAGGGTACTGTATGGTAGGCAAAGAAGGCTGAGCTATAGGGGAAAAAATGTCAGGAGGGTGTAATAAAGTAGAGTCCTCAGAAGGGGCAGACTCAGGTTGTGAGACAGAAGGAGCAGAAAGGGTGGAATCCTGGCGTTTTTCCTGGGCCCTACAAACTAGATCATTGTGATCCCATCCTTCAGCCCTATTCCATTTGGCCCAAGGACACTGATGAAATGCATGTCCTTTCTCATTACACAAATTAAATTGAAAAATGTTTTCACATAAGTCAACAGAATGTCCATAGCCCCCACACAGAGAACATTTTAGCATGTCACAAGAACTGCTAATGTGCTTCCGAGAGCCACATTTATAGCAAGCTCTTGGTTGTCCACTATAAAAACAAACTCCTCTGTCTTTACCAAGAAAAAAACTATTAGGTAAATGGATGATATTTGAATTAACCTGAAATAGCTTAACTTTAAATTTCCACCCCCCAGTCCAAATGCCTTCTAAATCCAGAAGAGCTTCGGGAGGGCCTAGAATATCACAGCGATTTAGTAGCCAGTGATAAATATCACTGACATTCACCCCTTCATTACAGAACATGATGGTCACATATCTAATCTGCAGTCTAGTAAGAGGGATAGCAAAAAAGGGGGTCAATAAGGGAGTAGTTTTAAGAACGGAATATTTCTCCCAAATCTTTTCCAAACTGCTATTAAGTCGAAAACTTATATCAAAAGAATCCTCCCCAGAAACATGAATCAGGGCATACAAGTCAGAAGGATAAAAGTGCATAGAACCTCTGAGTAACTGATTAGCGATATAATATCTGTCAGGATGAGTAGAAAGTCCCCCCATATCGCAACCTCACAGCATTCCTCCTAGGAGCTTGCTCTAATTTGTTTTTAAACAGGTCAGTCATAGGAATACACGTATTTCTGTCAGAATTGCCCGACCTTGCTTCCTTTTGACCAAAACCTCCACCCTTGGAGGATGTACTAGGGCCAGAAGAGGCCTCAGCAGTATCCTGAACCTGGTGCGCACCTTTTTTAACACTGGTTTAAGCAAAAATATGTCCAGGCTGTATACCTGAGCTCAGGTTGGTGGCATGCATTGAAGTAGAGGGGTTAGGCCCACTGTCCACCCAGTCAGGGTCCGGAATCCATTTCCCCGATGCCATGCGAGTCCATCCTGATTTAGAAAGGGAAGCATCTGCAGGCCAATCCGAAAGAAAGTCCGACGAATCTTTCATCAGTCCAAACTGTTTATGCACCATTTGTGAAGTAGAAGAGGCTGTAGCTGTTGTTCATGCTCAGTAGTCGGCTTACTCCAACCAGTCCCCACACCCGGAAGTTCCGGTTGAGAAAAAGGGTCCGTAACAGCAACAAGACCCACAGAAATAGGAGCAATAGGTTCCTCTGGTGCAGAAGCAGGTAGCAAAGGACGTTCACCATAACATTTATTTCTGCCGCAATCTCCCGAACTGGCGACATACCAGTAACCTTGTAGACTATACCATCGAGAACAGGAGCACAAGATATCCCAACCTCAGGGACAACATCCATAATATCAATCATCATTGCCGCTGAAATCGCAGCAGGAGCCACCAACCGCACATCCTGCTCCATACAAGGCTGTGCATCATCTGCCATCCTGCAGACGCAGCGCGACCCCCTACTGGCCACAATGCAGTAGGGGAATTTCCCCAGTGTCCTGGCCAAATTTACCTCATTCACTAAAAATATCACCAACAGCTTAATCTGGTTCAAGGTCAGTTGGCATTTATCTGCACCCCACCCAGGTCGTGCCTGAAAATAGGCAGGATTTGTCTAGTGCACTTACCCAGTCAACAAAAATTAATTAAATAAATAAATAAAAAATACGGCAACTCCCCTAGTCCCATGATCATTTTTGTAGCCCTATGCTGCACCCCCTCCAGTAATCTCACATCCTTTTTGAGGTATGGGCACCAGTACTGTACATTGTACTCCAAGTGTGGCCTCACCAGCAGGGCTGTAGCTATGAATTTTGGGGCCCAGGGCAAATCACTTGAAATGGGCCCCTGTTTCCCAAACCACCCAATGCCAGGGGTAATGCCAGCTCCTCAGGTGGGCCCCTCCTGAGCTCAGGGCCCTGGACAACATTCCCCTCTTTTCCCCCCATTACTGTGGCCCTGCTCACCAGTGACCTATACAATGGCAGGATGACCTCCCCCTTTCAAGAGGTGATCCCTCTTGCAGTGCACCCCAGCATCCTATTTGCCCTTGCTGCCACCCTCCTGCACTGTGCTGATACCTTCATGTCCCCTGTGACTATTACTCTCAGGTCCCTTTCCTCCTCTGAAGCCATTACCTGCACTCCCCCCAGCTAGTAGCTGTTACTGGTATTTTTGGCTCCAAGGTGCAAGACCTTGCACTCCTTAGCATTAAACCCCAACTGCCACTCCCTAGACCAGTGTTTGAGTTTAGCTGGAGCCTCTCTGAGTGCTTGCCTCTCTTCTGCATTGTCCACTTTTGCACAAATCTTAGTGTCTTCCCCAAACAGGCTGATCTTACTCTTGACCCCCTCTGCAATCTCTCCAATGAAGACATTGAACAAAACAGGGCCCAGCACTGAACCCTGTGGTACCCCATTCTTTACTGGCCTTGGCTTAGATGTCTTTCCCCCTTACAACTACCCTCTGTTGTCTGCCCTGCAGCCAGCTGTCAACCTACCCCACCAGTTTTTCCCCACCCCCATGTCCCACAGCTTGCTCATTAACCTCCTGTCAAAAGCATTGCTGAAGTCCAGATACAGGACATCCACAGCGTGGCCTTCGTCAACCGCCCTAGTGACCCAGTCGAAGAAGTCAATCAGGTTAGTTTGGAAAGATCTTCCCGTGACAAACCCATGCTATCTCTCATCCTGCAGACCATTGCTATCGAAAAAGTTTATCAACCTCTCCTTCAGAATGGTCTCCATCAACTTCTCCACTAAGGAAGTCAAGCTCACTGGTCTGTAGTTACCCGGTTGGTCCTTGGGTCCAATCTTGTGAAGGGGCACTGCGTGAGCCATCCTCCAGTCCCTGGGTACATTCCCTGTCTCCAAGGAGGTGCTGAACAGGTCCATCAGAGGGCCTGCCAACACTTCTGCCAGTTCCTTCGGACCCTTGGGTGTACAACGTCCAGTCCACCCACAAGGCCTTAAGGCCCTTCAGAACTCTATCCTCTTGGATGACCCCATCTGTTATCTCTGCCCCCATCCACCCTTGCCCCCTTTTCCCTACGGTATTGGGCCATCCCTTTCTTTCATGAACACTGAGCATAAATACTCATTGAGTGCCTCTGCCTGATCATCCCCTTGTTCCACCCATCCTCCCTCTCTCTTGATTCTAACAATGTCATTCCTACAACTCTTCTTCTCCCTTATGTATTTAAAGAATCACTTTTCCCCCCTCTCTGATTCCCTGAGCCAACTTCAGCTTCTTTGCTGCCTTGGCTGCCCTGACTGACCTGGTCACCTCCCTAAATGCCTTTGTGAACACTTCTCTATCCTCCTCACGTCCAGATGTTTTAAAGTTAATGAAGGCCAATCTTTTTTTGCCTCACCTTCTCTTCCACCTCCTTGCTGAGCCGGCTAGTTTTTTTTGACCTGGACTGCTTACTTTGAGATTTGGCACACGTGTTCATGGCCTCATTTAGCCCCTTCCTAATGAATGCCCACTTCTGTTCAGCATCCATCCCTGGGTTAATTCCAGCTAAATACCCCTATAGGATGCTGCCCATTCTGGCAAAATCTGCCTTCCTGAAATCCAACACTTGTCCTGATCTTAGCCAACTCCCTCCCTGTGTTGAGGAGGAACCACACTGAGTGGTGATCGCTTCCTGCTGGAGGGTCCTGTAGTACCACATCCTGGACTTGGTCCCCATTTGTAAGCACCAAGTCAAGTATGTTCCCCTTCCTAGTAGGATCCATCACCCCTTGCACTAGCTAGCTGTCTTGGATAGCCTCCAACAGCACCTGTTCCCTGGCATGCACCATAGTTACTGTCTGCCAATCAACCCAAGGTAGGTCGAAGTCTCCCACTATAACTGTATTCCCTTTGCTACTGACATTCCTGATTTGCTCCCCCAGCTCCCTATCCACCTCCTCGCTCTGTGAGGGTTGCCTGTACACCATCCCCATCCTGAGCTTCTTACCTTTAGAACTTCGCAGCAATACCCATATGGCTTCTGGCCTCCACTCAGCCCCCTTCCTCCCTGGTACACTGTATCCCCTTCCTGACATACATAGCCACCTCTCCCCCCTTACCCCCTCCTGATCCCTGCGGAACACCTTGTATCCTGGGATTGTGAGATCTCAGTCACGGTATTGGGTAGCTCAGGTCTCTGATCACCAGTGCCACGGAGTGTATGCACACTTCTACATGCATGCACAATCGTGTTCTGGGGTTCCAGGATAACGGGGGAGAAAATGAGAAATGGGGCACTGAGGCAGGCTCAATGGAGCCATGAAAGGGCAGCTTGAGATCCTCCATGGGAGGACTGCAGCTTGCCTGCCCCGGAGCCCCAATGATAAAAAGCTATATAGAAAAAAATAAACAATAATAATAAATTGAACAGTCCACTTACAAGGCATTGTGTTATACGCACTGTATCAGCAATGCATTCACATTTGAAGTTGAACATTGTAAGAACCCATATTGATATAAACTATCTCCTATGGATGATAATGACTTGCATTGGGGATTCAATGAAACGTTATTTAAATTCCATCCATACTGTATTTGGGGAGGATGAAATTATGTTTGTGTGTGTGTGTGTGTGTGTGTCTGTGTGTGTGTGTGTGTGTGTGTGTGTGTGTGTGTGTCGCGCGCACGTGCGCCTCTGTTTCATGTCTCTGGCTGAGGTCATTTTCTGTTTACACTGAGCCAGGATTAGAACCCTAGTGCTGAAGGGCAATACCTTCTGCATGGCTCCCTCTCCTGTGGTAGTTCATCAAATGTGCTTTTTGTTACGCACAGTTGCTTTTTGTTTTGTGTTCTGTTTATAATTTATTACTGTTGTCTCTGTGCATAAATTTTCTGTCCTGCCCCCTCACAAGTGGTGATGAACTGTGTACTATATCTTAAGTCAGCTAATTGCCTATCTGATTCAGAATGCATCATATTTTAAAGACATATATTTTTAATCAGTGCTCTATGTGAAAATGTAACTGCTTCTATTTTGTGTTCCACACTGGTCTCAGTGCAGCACAGGGTAATTGTGAGGTCTGTAAATCTTCTCTCTGATATACAAAATTACACATACCACAATAATTCAACGCATTATAGGATGTGTATGCAAATTGCTATGACAGAATTTAGGCAAGTTCTTCTGTAAGCAGGAGGGTATGGTACCAAAAGATCTCTCATGCAATCTGTAATGGCTTAAAACAACAGACACAGAGATATGCTTTGTTCTTGCTAGAACTCATCAGTCTGTCACATTTATATTTTAGCAAAAGGGAAAGGGGAACCAGCCAGAAAATGGCCTTACTGGTTTGTGTCATTGTGAACACAAAATAAGAAAGCAATCTAAAAGACAAAGAACCTCCAATCCAAAGCATTGAAGCAAGAGTGATTCAGAAAGGCACTGGTGGTTAAACCAAGTTTCAAAAAAATACAACACTAGACATACTCCAGTAATGCAAAGCATCATGGGGAATATATGCTCTCTGCTATGCCTTATCCACACAAGAAACCATATTACTGTGCTTGTCATGTCTAGAGATGTATGAAGTTGGGAAATTCCGCTCCGCAAATTAATTTGTGGATTTCCCTCAGTTCATAAAGTTAATCCATGGCATAAAGTCCCAACTTCACCCCCAAAAAAAACTCTGCAAAATATGAAGTTTGAACTGTGCCGGTAGAGTTTGGCAACTTCACTGGTGGGTTCAAGCTCCGCATTTTGTGGATTTTTCTAGTGTCAGTGATGGCCCCCCTGCTGATGCGCCGCCCTAGAATAACATTCCCTTGGTGTCTAGCGGTCCCCCAATGCCCCCACTGATCACCAGCCCAATGAAAAATTAACTTCCCTGGTGTCTAGTGGTCCCACCGCCCCCCGCTGATCGTCACTTGCCGGCCAAATGTAAAATTAATTTCCCTAGTGTCTAGTAGTCCACCCTCCACCGATTACTGGCCTGGTGTGAAATTAATTTCCCTGGTGTCTAGTGATCTTGCCACCACCGATCACTGGCCCAATGTAAATCATAAAGTTTCCCTGGTGTCCAGTGATCCCTCCCCACCCACACCCATGCCAGATCAAAACATATTCTCAAGTGTCTAGCAGTCCCTCCACCCACCCGCACCCATGCTCGATTTTTCAAAACCTATTCCCTGGTATCTAGTGTATCCCCTACCCTGGCAGGTAGTTCCCAACCACCCAGCTCTCCCTCCACCCCGACCCCGAGTGGTCAACTGGGAAAGCCCTCCAATCTCCGCCACACCAGCCACCCAACTGAGCTGTCAATGAATGAATAATACATTTTTAAACATCGGGCATGGATGCGGGTGGGAGGAGGGACTGGTAGACACCACAGAATATGTTTTGATCTGGCATGGGTGTGGGTGAGGGGTGGGACCACTGGACACCAGGGAAACTTTATGATTTACATCGGGCCAGCGATCTGTGAGGGGGCCACTATACACCAGAGAAATTAATAAAGGACAGCGATCATGGGGCATCTAGACACCTGTGGAATTTTATTCTATGTTGAGCAGTGATTGGTAGGCAGGGGGGATAGCTAGACACCAGGAAAAGATCGCTGGACCACTAGATCTGAGTGCAATTTGGCCTTAAAAAACAAACAAAAGCAAGGTGAAGTCACAAGTGGCAAATTTCCTATCAAACTGGGAAACTTTGTGAAATGATCACAGAGTTGGATTTTGCAACCTTCACCAGATATTTGCTGGTGAATTAAAACTCTGTTGCATCTCTGTGTCACAGCCTCACAATCTGTTGCTGTGTAATGCTGTATTATGTCACAGTCAATGTTTATTATTTTTTTTCTTATAAAGGAATCAGTCAATGGCTTGATACTTTATTTGTGATTTAAGGGATGTAATAGCCTGTCATCATTTTTCCTTTAATTTGACAGGATTAAAGATAAAAAAGGGGGAGGTGTTTGCATATATACAAAAAACAAACAATGTACAGAATTAAAAACTGCAAATGATTTACAATATGACATCGAAAGTATATGGCTGCAGCTTCATTTTAAAAATGGCAAAAAACGAATCAAATAATTGGAAATTGTTATAGACCACCCTCCAGTACCCAGGAATATAACGACTACTTGATCAGTGAATTAGTCACGTTGTCTAACTTATCAGATGTGATAATACCGGGGGACTTTTAATCTCCCAGGAATAGACTGGGAGCTTACAAATAATACCACTCTAGAATCAGACCTGTTATGCACCTTATTAATGGCAAGTCTTGAACAAAAAAACATGGAACCCACCAGGGAAAAAATATTTTAGATCCAATCATTACCAATCTAGAAATTAGAATTTTAACATAGCTGTACAAGGGATATTAGGAAATAGTGACCATATCAAGCTAACTTTCAGTTTACAGACAGGATCTATTACTGAAGATTGGAACATTTTTGTATGTAACTATACAAAAGCACAGTACAAAATCATTAGGGAAACCATTGAGTCCTTTGAATGGGTAAATAAACTAAGGGGCCTATCGGTAGAAGACAGCTGGGAGCTCATAAAGCCCAAACTTAAGGAAGTTGAAGATAAATATGTCCCTACATGAAAAAATATACAACAACAAGGGCTAAATCCCAAAGTGGCTAACAAAATACAAAAACAAATAAGGAAAAAAGAATGTGCCTACATAAACAATAAGAAGAACCCCTCTGAGTTAACCAAATCCAAAGATAAGGCAGAGCAAAAAAGAGACTACGGTGAGAAATTGGTGAGCTGCCCTCTACTAAGTTATACTGTTTTTCTAAAGAGGATGATTTATTGGCCCTAAAAGACATTAAACCAAAGTCATCCCCAGGCCCATATGTATTCACCCAAATTCATCAAGGAGCTTGTAGCATCATTGTATATCCCACTCATGCTATTATTCAACAAGTCTTATGAATAAGGCAAGGTTCCATCTGATTGGAAAAAAAGCCATAATTACCCCAATACACAAACAAGCATTTGTCAATGCCGAATGTTTGCTTGCTGGTATTGGTATTGGTAGTGCAGGAGTTAGAGAGATGCATAATAGGAATGGTGGTGAAGTACTGAAGTAACACCACCCCCCAACCCCCACCCCCACCCTGCAGAAACTGACAGGCATTGGGGGTGTGCCTTTGGGCCATCTGCCATAACACTGATTGCATTCCACCTCACCCCACCCTGCAGACACTAACAGGTGTTGCAGTGTGCCTTGAGGTCTTCAGCCTTTACGCTCACCCCATTTCAAAAGGAAATAGGCTGAGATGGGTGCAGTATAATAGAATAGGGTGAATGTTGGGGCCGAAGACCCCAAGGCACACCTCGATGCCTGTCAGTGGCTGCAGGGTGGAGGTGTGGGTGGGGGTGGAATGGGTTGAGCATTATGGCCAATGACCCCAAGTCACACCCCTGATGCCAGTAAGTCTGCACAGGGTGGGCATAATGGTTGGAAACCCTAATGCCCTGGGCATTTGTTGATATTTTTGCTCCAAATTTTCAACTTGGGCTTTTTTGGAGCCCACCTCATAAACAGTGGCAGTATCATTTTGTTACTGAATGCCAAAAGGTGATTTAGCACAGCAAGTGTGCCATTCGGCACCACAGGTGCAAAACCAGTGTTGGGCAGGATGTGAAAAATGGCAGCTGTACTGTTTATGAGGAGGTGTGAAGAAATGGCAATGTTGAAAATCTGGAGTGAAAATATGAAAAAGTGGTGAAGTTATGAGTGTGTGTAGAAACTGTGCAATGCACACTCGTAACGAAGTCATTTTTTGAAATGTTTTCACCCAATCACACACCACTAGACATGCCACCATAATAGCAGCCACACCATCACAAACAGTTGTCAGACTCACAGATGCTTTTGGTTACAGTATTGCAATGTGACAAGCCTCTGTACCACATCAAGGTAGCCAGTCCCACAGAGGTCCATTCACACACCACTGGCCATGCCACCACACCACTAGCCATACCACCAACAGTTTTCAGACTAAAAGAACTATTCTGGACTCTAAATACCTCCAAATGACGAACTTAGAAGCATGTGGCAGGCTGGCAGCATGAGCAGAACATGGCTTTGTGAACCCACATACACTTACAATAAATCTAATTCTGGTTTCATATTAAAAAAATTAACTAGTCCGAGAGCCCCAAGTTTGATCACTGAATTCAAGATTTGGCAACAATGACGCAATCAGACAGTTCTGAGTTTCAAACCCTGTAGTTTAGATCTCGAACTGAAGGGTCTAACTGTGCAATCTCCTCGTTGTTGCCAAGTCTCAAATTCAGTGCTCAGACTTGTAATAATATGTTATATTCAGATCAGCAAGAAATACACACTTGGACACCTAGAGATTTTAACTTGCTCTTTAAGTGTTTTGCCCAAAGTAAGGTCACATTCACAATCTGACATACAGTAGGAATATGTAGTAGCTCTCTAAACTTCAGAGAGAGCTAGTAGATATTCCTGCCCTATGGCAAATTGTGAATGTGACCTTAGCTTGGGCAAAACACTTAAAGAACAAGTTAAAACCTTTAGTGTGTATTTCTTGCAGATCTGAATATAACATAAAACACACACTGTAAACTTCTATCAGAATCCTGATTCTAAAAATGGAAAAGCCCAAAAAACCAAAACAGCACAAATTTTCACATACCTGGCTGAGTAACCAGTAAGCATTGCCCTCTGCTGCTAGGTTGCACTTGTTGCTCCTTGTCACACAGTCATAGTCCAAAAATCACTCTGTCCACTCCCGACTAGATTCAGATTTAAGCCCGATTCAAGACAGGGCAGGCACTATGATGATTGAGAGACAGTCCAGGATTCTAGACCAGTGACTAGAGTAGACCCTGGCCTGTTGCCACCAAGAACTGCCACGCCAAAGAAAACCGTGAGTGTAAAACAAAAATGCAAACAAGCCTCCAACCACTGTGGGTCAAAGAAGTTCTTGTTCTCTGCAGGGTGCAGGAAGGGTCGTGGCTCTCTTCTACTGGGCTGGCTACCATATGCTCGGACCTCGCAGTGAGTTGGCTCAGCTCAGGCTCACTCCAATTTCACTACCAAGGCTCTTGCTGGTCAATGTTTATAGTGACACTCCTCTGACTATTGTGGAACTTGTGGTGTACTCCTGGGACTGGAGGAGTTGGGTTGGTTTCTCCTCTTGGACTTGTTCTTCTGTTCAGTTCTTCAAGCTGTGGTGATGGTTAGGGGCTCGAGAGTCAAATCAGACAATAAACAGCAACAGGCAGCAGCGCAGAGTGAGCAGCGTGCTGCAGCAGTAGCAGCAGATGCGGTCAAGGATCATGGTGATGAGGACTCTGATTCCTTGGGTTCCATGGACCGTGGCAGATGGCGCACACAGGCAGGTCAGCGAGCAATCTGATGAGCAAGCCACACAGAAATCTTCTGTTTTTCAGTCTTCACTCCATCCATTCCTTCCATTGTCTTCTCAAGTTCTCCAAGCTCCTGTTTTCTTCACCGGCAGACTAAAATAAATATATTGCTCAGTACTGGGCCATTTAAACACAGCACCCCATATTAGCCACGCCTCCTACCTGACACCATAGCCAATCACTAAAGTGCTGCACCGGTGGCAGACCTGATTAAGACATTCAGGTAACTTACATACCTGAATTTTCTCAATCACATCCTGGCTGCCCCCTGCCACTCCCCCTTCCCCGTGCTGCAAAGGAACAAAGTTATGTCATGAGTGGAAAGCCTGCGGGGGGAAAAACAAAACAAAGGAGGACAGGCATGCATGCCAGCTGGCTGTTTTGCTACCCCTGCTGTTTCGGTAAGCACACCATGGTGTGCTCTGCGTGTCAGTGCCTACACCCTTGGACTGTTGTACAGGCAGCAAGGTGCTGGCTGGTTGGCGGCAAAGCTCTCAGGTGACCGGCGCTCTGCTCAAGGCTTCCCTTGGCCCTTGATAGATAGTGGCACCAGAGCTCAGCAAAGCACTACAGTCTCTCCTCCATCCTGACTGACTTGACTCCAATGATCTATCCCCTGGCCAGTCTTGGGCTTGCGAGCCTGGTGGCAAAGCTACCCATCTGTCGGCTCCTCCTCGACTCGCTCCTCCAGGCAGTCCATAACTGGCAGTGACTGGTGCTTTAGTCTATGCTGTGCCGCACATAGCCAAGAATTTTAAATATGTAGTCAAAACTGATGGCTGTGCCCCCCCCCCATTATGCCTACTGACATCCCTGCATCTTAGGCGTTTACTCTGGGATTTATGTTTTTTCAATGTCTGGCATTTCCTGCATAGGAGGGACAGGAAATATGAATTTTATTCTCATTCTCAACATAGTTATGTTCATCTTGATTTCTTTTTATTACTGTGCAAGACCTTGATTGGGTTGTAGATGCAAAAATATACTCTATTTGTCTTTCAAATCATGCACCCCTCATGTTAACTTTATTGACCCACATAAAACAGAGAACCACTGAGAGGTGTTTTAACCCTTCCCTCATGCAAAACCCAGAGTTTCTCCAAATGTTAAAAACTCAAATCCCACAGATACTGCCAGACAATAGTGAAGGCACTGTTTTAAAGGCTATTCTCTGGGATACCTTAAAGATGGTCCTCTGGGGGAATATTATCATGTTTGCCTCACAGCAAAAAAAAAAAAAAAAAACAACTAAGATAAGTATGGATTTCTGAACTCCAAAAGAAATAAAATTACTTCATTTAGCACACATGAGGGTGATGCTACCTTGGAGGACCACATTAAGGTGACTCAGCATACAATACAGGAACCCTTAAATTATAAGGCAGAGCAGGCACTCCTGTAGCTATGCCAGTCTTTTTATAAGGGTGGTGCCAGAGCAGCAAAACCTTTAGCACATTGACTATGACTTAAAAGTGCCACCATCACCAAATTGACTGACTCAATCACAGGCCTCTCTTCCACTAGCCATAAGGATATCTTGCAAAGCATTGTGAACTTTAATACCAAATTATATATGGCAGACACCTCTCCTTCTGAGCAGCTCACTGACCCCTTTGATAAGATCCCTCTGCTGCATTTCATACAAGATCACAAGGCTGCCCCCTGTCTCCCTATTCATTTGCACTCTACATTGAACCATTGGTGCAGTACTGCTGCCAGACCACTGCTGCCCAGGGTATTGCTATTGGTGGTATCTATATAAAGAAGCGTGTTATGCAGATAGCCTCATTTTATGCCTTACAGAACCAGACCACTCTCTACCAACCCTGACAACCTCCCTTTCAGAAATGGAATGGCAAGCTGGCTATACAGTTAGCAAAGATCAAACTGAAGTGCTCCAGCTACATTACTCCTCCATCCCTAAAAACACAGTAGCCATATAAATGAGGTAAATCATATATTATTAGCGGTCTACATTGGAACCTGGACCACCACTCCTGACCTTAATTATCCACCCCTGAAACAGTAAATGAAGGGGATTTACAAAGATGGATCTAACTCCCTCTCACTCAATTTCAAAGGGTTGATTCAATTCATATGAACATCCTCACACAATTTCTGCATTTATTCCAGACATTGCCTCTCCTTCTTCATCAAAATACTTCTGCAAAAATGGAAAAATGACTATCCCATTTTGTTTCAAAAGGGGGAAGGCCAGCTGTAGCATTTGACAAACTACAGTTAATTTACTTATTTATGTCTTTGGTGACCGGGTAGGGGCAGTGATCCAGAGGACCGTTTTCACACCGTTTGTGACCCGGGCCACAAGGTGGCAAAAAATAGGTACAGGTACAAACAGTCAATTACAAGATACAATACGTGCATGCCCAACAGCTGGTGGTGAGGGTGGAGAGAGAGAACAGTGGTAATGCAATGACAACATGTAGACAGGGTAGACAAGTACTGCTATATCAGTATGTACATAAGCATAGCCAAAATACAGACAGTGCAAGACACAAGCAGTAGTGGTATACAGGTACATGGTCCAATTCAAGTACAAGTGAGAAAAAACAGTTGCTGTAATAAAGATTCAAATAGAAAAACAATCACAGTTCATAACATCAAAGGGGAAAGACAGGAGGAAAGGGGGCAGTGATAGGCTTAGGAGCGGGGGCAGAAAGGAGAGAGAGGAGGGAAAAGGGACAGGCTAGTGGGGGCAGGGGGGTAATTGTCAAAAGACAAATGGGGCTAGCTCCCTAAACTCTCCCTAACCTAATTCTATATGCCCAGCTGCTCTTTTATTTATTTTTTTGTTTATTTATTTATTGACATAATGGAATTACAAATCTTTGAGTCAGAAACTCATTTATAAAGGCTCCATGTCAGAAACCAAGTTACACAACAGAGGAGGAATGACAAGCAAACTATACAGCACAATTGCAGCTAATGACAATAGAAGGTAGTAATAAAAGGGTTACATAAAAAGTTTATACAGTATAATAGCCATTACAAATTAGTTGAAGTATGTAGTATAATAGCAAGTACAAACAACTGAAGGAAGTAATTAAATGGTTACACAACAAGTTCAGGGACTCTAAGTGTCAGGCTGGGGACAAACAGAGGATGCATGAGGCAAACAGGCTTAATGCAACAGAGTGACAACAGGTGTGGAGGGAGAGAAGCTGCAGGAGAATATCCTTTGTCGAGGGGGGAGTGGGACAAGAAGCTTACTGGCAGTCGCAGACATTGGTGATCTGAAGATGGCTCTTAAGGAGGGTTTTTAAGCCATATCCTGCATTGGAAGACATCTTCTCCTGGCCCAGCTGGGTAGATCTAGAGTTGGAGAGGCTAGACCTGTCATCAGATATTTTATTATTTGGGACTCAGCCACTACCTCAAGCCAGGAGACCTTGCTGGCCACCACCAGGACCTTAATATGATTCTGGCACATTTTGTCTGGCAACAGGCCTATGCCTTAGGCTATCATTGGTTCAGTTTCCCACATACTGCATAGCCTTCTCCCCCGTAACCTTGGATCATAAATTTAGGCAATGGACAAATGCTGGCTTGGCACACTCTTTCCAGTTTTATAAGGGAGGCCAAATGCAGACCTTTGAAACACTGAACAGAATATACCAACAAGATAATAGGGACCATTTTCAGTATCTTCATGTAAGACGCTACCTTTTTACTACTATAGATTTAAACACAGATGAGTCAAAACTGCCTCCTTTACTGCCGTTTATCCATATGCTTGGATGCATCCGAGCCATTCCACCACATTGTATTTCACAAACTATGGAACCAAACCTTGTAGGTTCAATAAGAATGCTGTGGGCAGTTTAAAATTTGCCATGAGAATGAGTAGGAAAAGAGTGTGACAGCTCTCAGTTTGGCTGGTCCAGTCAAACTGAAAGATGTCACACCCTTTTCCACCACTCATTCTCATGGCAAATTTTAAACTGCCCAAAGCATTCTTATTAGACCCACAAGGTTTGGTTCCATTTGTAAAATACAAAGTGCCATAAGATTCCAGTAACCTGCATATCTGTTTTTTTTTATATATAGTGGCAGGGCAAGGGCAAGAATACATGCTCTCAGACTCATCGCCACCCACCCTTGAAGAGGCTTGCTTGCTTGCTCCTCTTTCAGGCAGCTCACACAGCAACTTCCAGGGGCTGCAACTTGGTCTACCTACAGTACAGTACTGGGCCAAGTGGTTAGCTAGCATGTCTGTGACCAGACTAGAGTCTCTGTAGTCATGTTTTCTTATACTGGTCTGCCTCTGCTGCTCTGCTGGGACACAAGAACTCTCAAGGCCAAGAGACTGCCCCATCTAATATTTTTCCCCTCTCATCAACATGGCTTTACAGGTACTAAGTGTAGCCCTCCTTATGTAATAAGTACCTCGAAACTAAACCAGAGAGGCAGGGACAAGGAGATCAAATTCTGTCCCGGGAACCTATCAATTTCTGTTAGGTCGACAGTTGACTAAGTTACCCCTGTGACCCTCTCACCCTCTCGACTGTCCTGCTTCTAAGTATTCCAATTTTCAGTGAGTTTATTATAAAACTTACATGATCTCAGTGAGACTGCAATGTAGTCAATGGCTCTGCACTCCAATTCAAGCACCCACGAGTACCTTCTGGATGGTAAATGAAGCAGGCAGGCTGTTGGCTGATGAACTGATGATCCTTGGTGGATTCGTACAGGTTGGAAATGGGACTGTGATTGTCAGGACAGGAGATGGAGACTGAATTGAGAAGGAGATTAAGAAGATTTGTCCTAGGAGGAGGACTCCTTGCGACTTTGCTCACCTCAGCTGTCCTGTCCTCTCCTCCTGTGTGTCCAACTGACTCCTCAGCTGGCCTGGCTGGCTCTTTGAAAATTTTTTTATTTATTTAGTTTTTGTTGACCGGGTAAGTGTGCTAGCCAACAAGTGACTATTTTCAGGCACGACCCGGGAGGTACAGTTACAGAACACATAGATATATAAGAGATTACACAAAGCGGGATACATTTGCAGGATACAAAGAAATTACACAGAGCAGGATACATTTGCAAAGGACAAAGTCACACAGTGTAGTCAAGCATAGCAATAAGGACAGAATTACATGTATTCAGTTGTTGAGAACTAGGGGGAGAGGTGGTAGAGGACAGGTGTAAGGGTAGGACTGGAGAGAAGGAGACCTGGGTGGTAGGGCACAGGAGGGAGGTTAAGGCGCCAAGTGCGGCATTAGCGGGAGAAAGTTGCCACCTGTGGCCGGGACGGTGGAACCGGGAGTCGGCAAGAGAGATGGAGAGGTCAGGGAACAGGACCGTGAAGCTATGGGTGCAAAACAGGGAGGGTGAGAGGGTGCTGTACAAGGGAGGGCAGTGGGGGGACACGGCAAGGGTGAGGAGGATTCGAACTACAGGAATGGAGGAGGGGAAGGGTAGGGTGGGAAGGGCAGGGTATGGGGAAAGGGATGAAGGGCACGGAACAGATAGGGAAATGAGTGGGGGTAGGGAGATAGAGTGCACCTAGTAAGAGCGCAGCAGAGCAGAAGAAGGGAGAAGGACAGGAGGCGAGGCGGTGAAAACGGCCTTGGCGGGTAAAGTAGTAACCTGTGGCCGAGCCGGTGGAACTACGAGATGACAGGAGAGCGAGGGGAGTAACGGCCGGGCGCAAACTGGTGGGAGGTGGGATAAAATAGGAGAGGGGAGGGGGTGAGGACTGAGCAAAGGGAGAAGAGGGAAGAATAAAGAAGGAGGGGAAAGCTGGCAGGGGAGGGGCAGAAAGGTGAAAGAAAGGTAGGAAGGGTGGCGGCAAGTTACGGCATTAGCAGTACAAGGTATCAAGCTGTTACCGGGCCGGTGGAACCGAAAGACGGCAGAGAGGGGAGTGGAGGTCGGTTAGAGGGGGAGTGAGGCGGCAAAGAGCAGGAGAGGGGAGGGGCAGGAAAAAGGGAGGGGGTAATGACAGGGGGTACTGGAGAAATGGCTAGGTGGGACGGGAAGAGAGCGGGGCTGGGAAAGTAGGTGTTACAGGCACAGAGGGTGCAGGTTAAGGAATGAAGGTGGGGGAAGACAGCTCAGGAGCGAGGGCAAGCTAAGTGACTAGGCAGTAATTAGAGAGCTTTACAATTGGCATCAGAACAACAATGTTATACAGTATCATCAACCATGAAACATAAAATCAAAAAACAACCAAGAAGAAAAAAGCGCAAGTGCCTATAATACATAATAGGGGAAGGGAGGAGAACAGGTTAGGAGCATGGGATTCAAGAGGGATCAAAACAAACACATTTGTCCATCGAGGCGAGGAAAGCTCTGAGATTGTGTTTAAATGCATCATGCGAAGGAGCATTTCTTAGTCCCTGGGGCAGCGAGTTCCAAAAGTGAGGGGCAGCATAACTGAAGGCTCCCGAGCCCTTTTTTGTGTGGCAGAGAGGAATATTCAGTAAGGACTTGTCAGAGGATCTAAGGTCCCGTGAAGGTATAACCGGTTGGAGTAGCTTTGAGAGCACAGCTGGCTTTGATACTCTGATGATGGTATCCGAAAGGTTGCAGAGGTAATATTGCCTGGTGGAGGAGGGAGATAGCCAGCCCAGGTCTTTGTATAGCTGACAATGGTGCTTCAGGCACGGTGCTTTAGCCACATACCTGCAAACATTGTTGAAGGTGGTGTCCCATTGGTGCAGAGCAGTTTTGCTGGCCATGGTTAGGATGGGAGCACCGTAGGTGAGGGTTGGTAACAGGATTCCTCTAGCAATTGCCAGTTTAGCAGCAGGGGTAAGCAGGTAGTTAGTCCTGTAAGCTGCCCCCAGCTTACAATTGACAGATTTACAAGTTTCCTGGATGTGCAGCTTTAGGTCAAGATTTTGGTCAAGGTGAATGCCCAAGTAGCGAAAAGAGCTAACAGACTCCAGAGGGTTACCATTAATGTCAGGCACAGAGAGAGAGGAAGAGCAGGTTCTTAATTTGTGTGGGGATCCAAATAGCATGGCTTTAGTTTTATTGGAGTTAAGGACAAGGCATTGGGTGTGTAGCCAGCGCTGCACCAAGTGGAAGTCAGTGGTAAGAGCAGCATCCAGGTTGGTGATATTGTCAGAGTGGCATAGATGACCAGGTCATCAGCATAAAGTAGTGAGTGGCCAGAGGTTACTACATCAGGGAGATTGTTTACAAATAGTGAGAAGAGGAGAGGACCGAGGATGGAACCTTGAGGGACGCCAATATTGATAACAGCACTGTCAGAGATCGCCGAGTTGAATTTCACTGCTTGAGTCCTGTTGGCAAGGTAGCTGCTGAACCAGGTAGTGACAGGGTAGGAGAAGCCCAGATTTCTGAGGGAGGCAAGTAGTAAAGGATGGTCAACAAGGTCGAACGCTTTAGTGAGGTCGATGAAAACAGCCCCTGTTAGCTTCCCTTTGTCCATGTTGGTAAGAATGTCAGAGGAGAATTTTGCTAGTGCAGTCATGGTGCTGTGGTGTTTTCTAAAGCCATGCTGTGCTGTATTGAGTAAGTTGGAGTTTTCAACGAATTCGGTTACTTGAATAGAGATTAACTTCTCAAGGATCTTGCTAAGGACTGATAGTACAGCAATTGCTCTGTAGTTGGTCGTGTCAGTTTTGCTGCCTTTTTTAAACACGGGAGTAATTCTGGCAGCCTTCCAGATTTCAGGGACAGAGCCATTGGAGAGGGATAGGGTGAAGATTCTAGCTATAGGTCCAGATATGAGGTGAGCAGCCATCTTTATTAGACGGGGTTCCATTCCATCAGAGCCGGGGCTGGTACTGTCAGAGATAGCCTTGAGCAGCTTGAAGACTTGATGCCTGGTGACTGCTTTGAAGTAGAATGGTCTAGATGAGGTAGGTGAATCGCCAGGGAATGTTGAGTTCAGTTGTGTAGCAGGAGATTGAAGGGAGGCTGTGTAGGCAGATAGGTCAGAAAACTGCTGGTTAAACGTGTTTGCAATAGTGAAGGAGTCATTACAGTGGACACCTTGCAGGACCATTTCAGAGGGGGTGACAGCTTGCATAGGTCCTAAAAAAGTTTTGATGTGGCTCCAAAATTTTCGAGGGTCGCTGGAGGAGTTAGTCAGCAGGTTTTGACAGTATATGCTTTTAGCCTGCCTGATGCATCTTTTGCAATCATTTCTATACTGCTTGTACAGGATAAGATCCAGGGGGAGCCCAGATTTTTTGTATTGTTTCCATTGCTTATCTCGGACTTTTAACTTACATAGGAGTTCTTTATTTAGCCATCTAGACTGCTGACCTCTGACTCTCCTTTTTACTTTTGGGAGGTGTTTCTTTTGTACTTCGCCAAACTTGGTGAGAAATATGTTAAGGGCAGTGTCAACACTGGAGGTGGAGAAAACGTCAGTCCAGTCTATGTCAGATATGTCAGATAAGAAGGCTTGTGTATCAAGGGCAGCATAGTTCATGAAGGTAATCAGTCATGGTTGAGGAGCAGGCGGTGGGCAGGAGCGCCAGTGACAGAGCGTTGGTGAGTGATCTGTGAGTGAATCAGCCAGGACGGTAGCTTTGGAAACATGATCCGGTCTATTAGTAAGGATCCAGTCCAGTAACGACCCTGATAGTGAAGACGTGGTTCTAGTGCAGATAGTTATAAGTTGGTGAAAATTGTGCTTCTGGATCAGAGATGCAAGGAGATTATGATGCGGGCCCAGCCAGTTCAGGTTCAAGTCACCGAGGAGGAATGATGCCATGACAGTGCCACACCATGATGTCTGCTGCTGCCCACCCCTCCAACCCTCCCTAAAAATCACAATTCATACTGGTGCCAAAGGATTAGAAGTCTGGTCATCGAAAAACAGCTTAAGGATGAGTTGATCAATCGGAATACAGTGCATGCCTGCCTGACCGCCACCACAGACAACACCACGATCCAAAATGCAGTATTTTGAAAAACCTGTGGATCTGATTCCACCCCCCACCACCCTCGACCAATCAAAATAGTGGGGTTGGGCTACAGGAACATGCGAGCATCACAGTCAATGCCATGGGTCAGGTGGGCTTGAATAAATTATTTAAATTACAGTGTGCATGGTGGTGCAGTGGGCCTGACAGTCTCCTCTCCACTCAACTCCAGTAGTCCTCAGGCCCTCATGCCCGCCCCGTGGCCACCCCTGCCACATTACACTTCACTTACATGCCCCAGAACCCATCCACTTTCAGCCTGGAAAATGCACATTATGTTATGCTCCTAAGAGATGGGGGGAAAAAACATGAACAAAAGTAGCTTAGGGGCAGGGTAAAATAACAGAAATGATGCCCCCCCCCGAGAAATGTATGCACCTGAGTACAGTGCGTACGCCTGCCTATGTCCCTGCACGATACTGCTGGACCCAGTTCACCCACAATCCTGATGCCGCCAAGTCAGTCTACTCCCCTCCCAGGATGCTGCTGGACCCAATTCACACACTGCCTGCTGAAAGTGAATCAGAAGCCTATGCACAAGGGAAGAATAACATTATACCACAAAATATCATTTGCCACAACAATCAGGGACTGCCCAGCATCACAGTGTCAGCTTCTCATCTGCATGCAAACTATTCAGAATGGAGTGAGGGGATGATGGTGCAATGATGAGTCACTCCCTGATTGCGGCAGCCAAATCATTTCAAGTTGGTGGCATGCTTGCAAACTAGTGTCACCATCAGCGTGCGCTTGCATTAGTGACACACAGCCAAGCCCACAAAAGCAGCGCTGGCACTGGCCACAACAGTGCTGCACCAGCCACAACCCACTTCTCTCCTAAGCTGTCACAATATGTTTCTTGCACATGCGTGCAAGCAAACATAAAAATTGGGTAGATAAGTGGGTTTGACTAGAGTATCATCTCGACTCATGCACCTTTACACAACAGTATGTGCACCTTTTACGCAACAGTATGATACATCCACCAACCACATTCATGTAATTTCAAGGTATTTGCTCCAATACATGTGTAAGAAAAGTGCTGCCATTAAAATGACTGATTTTGATGAGAGTCATGCCACCTAAGGGATTTGGCTGTGAACAAAGTTTGAGCCTTGAAGTACTCGTTATCTCCCCAGTCATGTAACCCAGACTGTTGAGCTTTCATTTTGTATTTTATTACCCCCATATTACAAGGCCCTCTGACCCATTCTAAAACAGATGACTCCCCCACACCAATCTAAGGTATTTTGTAGACTGTAGCCACTTAGAAGTAAAGTAATGCACATATTTAGATGCAACAATGAATTAACACCCAAAAGAGAAAGAGTACCTGATGACTGAGGCTGAGCTGATGATGATGGTCTGACTCTCTTCACCTGAACAGTCACTGCACAACCATGAATGGTACTTAACCAGACTGACAGATGGCAGTAGGCAATGTTGCAACTGAAATGGTTGGTCAACCAAAACTTCGGTTCAGACAGAGTCGGGACAGAGATTTACCAGTGGGCGGCAGCGCTCGTCTTCTTGCTCAAGTAATATGCCCCTCTGGCTGGCTCACTAGTACACACAGTCACTGCAGGTCTCTCTCTCCTTCAAGTCAGTCACTCACAGCTGATTTTAGCAGAGACTGTGTGCAGTAGCAATGTCTGAGCAGCAAAGCAGGTGCAGGCTCCTCCTCAGATTGGAACTCCAACTCTCCTCCTCAGCAGCAGCTGCCCTCAGGTGACTGGTTTGAGACTCCGAGTCTCCAAATGAGCTGGCATGCAGCAGAGCTCCATAACCATCTCAGGCAGACAGCTTCTTTTTCAGTCAGATGGTGACCTCACCAGACAACCGTAACTGCATTCTTGATCTGAACCTGCCGGCTCAGCTTGTTGTTACTCTTGCAGACCAGTAGTTGCTTCCTCCACAGGCAGCTCTTCTCCATGGATCAGACCGATCACCAGTCCAGGCAGGCACCATCCAGGCAGGCGTCCACACTATCTCACCTCATCTCACATCTGACAAACATACTGCCATAAAAGCCAATTTGCCGCAACAATCAGGGGCCACCCCGGCATCGCAGCATCAGCTTCTGTCGGCAAACTGCATATGCAAACAAGGACGGAATGAGAAGCTGACGCTGCAAGGATAAGGTGCTCCCTGATTGCAGTGGCCAAATTGTTTCAAGTTGGTGGCACACTTGCAAACTAGTGTCACCACCAGCGTGCGCTTGCATTGATGACACACAGGTATGCCCACAAAAGCAGTGGCATTGGCTTTGGCCACAACAGTGCCGCACCTCCACAACCCGCTTCTCTCCTAAGCTGCCACAACATGTTTCTTGAGCATGCACACAGGCAAACATAAAAAGGGAGTAAATTATTGGCAGGGAATTATATACCAATAAGCCTTACATCAGTTCCCTGTAAGCTAATGGAAAAACTATTAAAATCTAGAATTTACAGTGAAACTGCTGTCAAGGGCATACATTATTATACCCAGCATGGTTTCACCCCAGGGAAATCTTGTACCACCAATCTGATTTCATTCTATGAAAAGGTTAGTGCTCATCTCGACAATGGCAAACCAGGAGATGTGATCTTTTTGGGTTTTAGGAAGGCCTTCAGTACTGTGCCACACTTTAAACTTACAGACAAGTTGAAAAAATTGGGATTTTGTGTACATGTGGTTAAATGGGTTGAAGCATGGCTACCTGGGAGATCCCAACAAGTAAGAGTTAATGGACATCTCTCCATGGAGAGACTGGTTAGCAGTGGTGTCCCTCAGGGCTCTGTCCTGGGTCCAACTTTGTTTGGAATATTCATAGGAGACATGCACATTGGTCTAGAAAACAACATTCTGAAATTTGCTGTTGATACCAAAATAAGTGGTAATGTGGACACAGATGAAAAACACCAATCCCTAGTCAGCGATCTTAAGCCTATTAAATTATGGGCCATAAAAAATAAAATAGAGTTCAATACCAAAAAATGCACTCTGCTTCAATTAGGAAAACAAAACCTGAGGAAGACAGACTCTTTAAGTGGGGTTTCTCTGAAATCTGTGCAGAATGATTGCGACCTAGGTGTAATAATAAACAATACACTTACTCCACTTAATTGCTGTAGAAAGGTCACCCAGACTGCTAACCGACTGATAAGTTCTATTAAAAAATCTTTCATTTCTAGGATCGAACATTGTCTAATCTCATTATACAGGATTTATGTGAGGCTGTATTTGGACTACGGGTCTCCCTTTTTGTCCCCACATCTTAAAAGAGACATCAACTTGGAGAGTGTTCAAAGAAGGGAAACTAGGCTAATGCCAAGCTTAAAAGATAGATCATATAGAGAAAGATTGTCTGAACTGAACTTGTTCAGCCTTGAGGATAGAAGGAAGAGAGGTGACATCTTATTACTGTTTAAAATACTGAAATATCGAGATGTTTCTGGCCAATGTGATATAAGTATCAAAGACAGACATGCCAATTTATGGTCCCACAGTAAACAATTAAAAATTCCAAAGGCAAATACAAACAAATGATACAACTCTTTTACAATTTGGGCTCCAAAAGTGTGGAATAATTTACCACAATATCTGGTCAATCTCATGGTATTTGACAAATTTAAGACTGAACTTGATAGGTACCTAACAAATCTTTAGGAATGATACCCCATTAATGCAGTCTTCTGTCTATACCATCGACTAATACCGAGTAACATCTCTCTGATCTGGGTTTTATCATTTTTTACCAAAATTTAGTTTTAAGGAAGGAGCTGATGTTCAGATTATATTATTATTTCTTGTTAACACCTCAGATAACTTAAGAATGGTTCCTAGATAAAATTGAACTTATGTTTCTCACCTTCTTGAGAGTAGAAAATTATTTCCAACTTTGCACAATTTGTTAGTAAGTTTAACAAATTCTTAACTCGTGGTGGATTTTTATCCTTCCAGTTCCGCAATATCAATTTTTTTTTTGCATTTATTAATGCAAGGTTGAGAAATTTGATGTTTTTTCTGATTGTATGACAGGTTCTCCCAATAATAAAACCCCTAGATCAAAAGAGAGATCTAATTCTAATACTGTTGTTACTATGGATCTCACACTATTCCAATTTTTTTTAAACTCAGGACACGTAATAAAAATATGCAGAAAAGAGCCTGTTACCTCTGTACATTAAAAGCATTTATCTGTAATATTACTGTGCAATTTATGTAGTTTTGCAAGGGTATAATACACTCTCTGTGTTATTTTATTTATTTATTGAGGTGTAGGATTACAAAGTACCTTTAATCCAGAGGTTCATTTACAAAGGTTCCACATCAGAATACAGAATGAACAATACAAGTGGACTGAGACAAAATACAAGGGACAACTAGATACAAGATTTTAAAAGAAACAGTAAAATGTTAATAACAGATTTAAAAAGTATAAAAAATGAGATTGTCGGGGCAATAGGGGAAGGAGGGCACAAATAATTAAGAGGCGGTCAAAGATAAGACTTTGTCATAAAGTGTAGGTTTCAGTAACAAGTGCTGGGGGGACAGTAGGCAGAAAGGGGAGACTAGGAAAGAATGAGAGAGGGGGTGAGAAAAGGAATAGGAAATTAGGGAAAAATAGAAAATGAACAGAATAAGGAAGGTTGGTGTATTGGGTGGATGCATGAAGAAGGACAATGGGGAGGAAGGGGGTGTGTGGAGTGGAGTGGAGTTAATGCACAGGACTGGGGAGGGTAATATTGGGAAAAGGGGGAGGTGGGAGGAGGAAGGGAGGGGGTTGAGAAAAGAGAGGGGAGAGCAGGAAGGAGTAGAAAATGGTAGGAGATGAGAAGGAGGGGCAAAGTGGGATAGGTGAAAGGTTAGGTGAGCAGAGGCAGCCTGGATGGAACAATCACAGTTGCTAAGAATAGAGATGTGCTGGCACAAGTTCATTTGTAAGGGCCAAGTCTAACCTCTGATGAGACCTCAGGAGGGAGCCCATTCACTAGGGAGGGGGCCCTAGCAAGGAAGGAGCATTGAACTTGAGTAGTGTGACAAAAGGGAATCTGGAAAAAGGATTTGTCAGTACTATGAGTGCAATGTGTGAATGTAGCAGGTGCCATGAGGCCAGGTGTTGCAGGTGGAGTAAGGCCGAGATAGATTTTCTTAGCCAGGAGGCAGGTCTGGTAGGCAATCCTTCCTTGAAGGTGGAGCCAGGACGATTGTTTATAGAGCTCGCAGGTAAGGGTTCTTTTACCAGTGCCTGTCACAAAATGACAGCACTTATTGAAAGCTGCTCTGATTCTTTTTGAAGTGGTGTCCGTGGCAGCACTATAGAAGATTAGTCCTTAATCTATTATCAAGAGGACTGAGCAGATTACTGCTATGCGCATAGCTTTGTGGGTGAGACAGTGGTGATGGTGGTAGAGGGTACCTATTCTAGAGTTAATAGCTCTGGAGATTAATTCAACATGAGCAGTATAGGAGAGTGGACTGTCCAGAGTAACACCCAGGTATTTGGACTCATGGACTTGATCAAGTGGGAGGTGTTGCTTATTCAGGATATTTAAATTAGCCATTTTGTATTTGCTGTGGATGTTTCCAAACAGCATGGACTTGTTATTTTGTAGTTCATCAGGAGTTTATGCTGATCAAACCACTTTTCGTCAGTGTTAAAATGTGACTGCGGGTCAGCAGATAGTTGGTCAGGGTTAGTATGCATGGAAAAGTGGATGGCATCATCCGCGTATAGGATCATATTGGTGTTACATTCTGCTGGAAGATTGTTTAAAAAGACACTAAAAAGAAGTGGACCAAGCATGGATCCTTGGGGTACTCCAGAGCTTACAGGGAGGCAGTCAGAGAGAGAGAGTCCCCAATTCTAACTTGTTGGTACCTGCTCAGCAGGTAACTTTCAAACCAGCTGGTAACTTCAGTGGATAGGCCTAAACTGGAGAGAGATTGCAATAGGAGCTGATGATTGACAGTGTCAAATGCCTTGGCCAAATCTACATACACTACCCCTAGTAACTGTCTTGAGTCCAAGGCCTTAGGAATCTGCATTGTAAATTCAAGTAGGGCAGTGGTTGTTCTTTGCACTTTCCTAAAGGCATGTTGTTGTGGGCACTGGAGGTTATGTTTGTCCAGGTATTCTGATGGTTGGTCAGCAACTATGTGCTCTGAAGTTTTAGAAAGTGTGGGGGGATTGAGATGGGGCGGTAATTGGAGTGTTAGGTACGGTCTCCACTTTTGTGCACTGGCATTACAATGGCAGATTTCTAGGTCTGGGGAAACTGTCTGAGAGAGAGTGAGAGGTTTAGGAGTTTGGTGAGAGGAGGCAAGACTGCTTCTAGTGCGAGGTAGTGGAGTTTTGAGATCTAGGGTGTTGCTACTTGATCTGGATTTGCCTAGCACTTTTAGTAGATATCTTCTAGCTTTGGAAAGGGATACCCTTCTGAAATAGAAGGGGGGTGTATTTGGGGGAGGTGTAGATTTTATATTGTTGCCAGGCAAGGTGGAGTCGGTAAAGAAGTCAGGCGGGAGTACCCCACTGAGATCGGTAAAAGCAATATTAAGGGAGTCAGCAATTAATTTATGGTCCTTGGTAAGAGTGCCGTTAACCTCCATCATAGTAGGGGGGGATTCATTAGGTTTACCTTTTAGGTTTTATATATTATCCCAGAATTGTTTGATGTTACCCCAGCTGTTAGTTAGCACACCTTTGTAGTAATCTTGCTTGGATCTCCATACCACTAGGGTACACTGGTTTCTGGCAGTTTTGTACCACTGCAGATCAGTGTGGAGGCCAGAGACCATTGTGCGGTGCCAAAGGCTATCCCTGTTCTTCATCATCATTAGTAGGGCAGCGGAGATTCATGGGTTATACACACCCCTTGGTTTTATTTTCTTATAGAGTTCAAACTGATCACACATCGCATTGAATTCCATAATGAAGAAGCTTAGTGCTTGGTCAATTCAGTTTGTGGTGTTAATGGGGGACCAGTCAATCACTGAGAGTGTGTTCAAAAATTGTGGGAGCTTCCCTTTTGTTAGTATATGATGGTAGGTGAATTTGGTCTTAGATTTGGGCACCTTGTTGGACCACTGGCAGAGAACAGGAGAATGACTGCTTAATGAATCTGAAAGGACTCTGACGTTGGTGAGTCCACTAGGGTGAGTGGTGAGAATCCAGTCCAGAAGGGAGCTAGATCCAGTTCTGTAGTTCATATGAGTTGGCAAGGTAACCATTTAGGTGATGGTCAGTTGAGGCAAGAGCATCTTTAAATGGTTCAGCTTCAGGGGCAATCCAGTTTACATTAAAGTCCCCCAAAACCACTGTCTCAGTATGGTGTGGGAGATTGTCAAGGTACTCGGTAACCATTTGAATGCTGGAGGTCTGGTCGTGTGGGGGGATATAGATGGATACAATGGTGAGGGATTTTCTCTGTTGACTGAGGAAAATTTTGATTGCAAACATTTGGGATTTGTTGGCAGGTGGTCTTATTGGGAGGACATGGCCTGTAAGGGTGTCAGGTTATTGGCACAGCCAGTCCCTCATTTGCCAACATGATCAAGTCTGAAAAGAACATAGCCAAGGATTGATTGAGCATTGTCAGGAACCTTAGGGGATATCCAGATTTCACTAAGGGCTAAGATGTCCGGTTTATTCTGTGATATCCAAACTTGGAGGTCATCAAGTTTGGGTAGCAGGCTCTGAATATTAACAGAGGCTAAAGTGAGGGAGCTTAGAAAGTTGTGTGGGTGACTAGGTGTTCCTTGGGGACCAGGGTTGGGGTGGACATTTCTGGAGAGAAGTAGTAAGAGCAAAACTAAAAAGTAGTAAGGGTTATGTTGAATTGTATTTGTTTTATCTTGTTGTTTTTTGAGACTTCTAATATTACTGGTTTAATTTCTGTCCATTTTTGTTCATCTAGGCTGGGACAAATCTTTTGGTCAAGATTGTCTTAATTTATCCAGTGAAACAACTTTCTTTTCCTGGAAGATGCTGTATAATCTTCCACTTAGCTTTTTATTTAACGTTTTATTGATATGAATGTCCTCTATCGGAGTCAATGGACATGCCATAACATTTCCTGTTTTCTTTCTAATAACATCCCTAACATGGGGATACACCAGATAATGACCATTCTCTAGCTTTAACTGTCTATTAAAATTTGGACATTTCAAAAGATATTCATTTTCATAAAGGTGCTTTATTTGCTATACCCTGTTTTCCTTCCAAATACAAATAAAGGGGTTGTTTTTAAAATTTGGGATTTTTTAAATATATTTTGTATGAAGAAAAGGAGATATTTCTTTCTTTCAATTAATTACACCGTGTGCATCTTGCCAAATTTGAGCTGATAGTTTTGTGGTAGATAAACATGAATAAAATTGTTTATTTTTCATCAGGTCTAAGTGGCGTACTCCTGAAAGGTCTCTAAATGGTGAGACTGCCTCTTCTATTAATGCCCAACTTGGATTTTTGATGGAGTCGAACCATCTATTAATCTGCTCTATTTTGGCAGCTAGAGAGTGCCAATATAAATTAGATAAACCCAAACCTAAGTGTGTAAGGCAGGTAAACAGCTTTTGAAGGGAAAGCCTTGGTCTTTTATTTTGCCAAATAAAGTGTTTAATCTTGACTTCTAAATTCAAAAAAAAAAAGTTTCTTGGAATCCACATAGGTAGAGATTGAAATAAGAATAGTAATCTGGGGAGTATATTCATTTTAATTATATTTATTCTACCCGAGTGTTAGGGGCAATAATACCTCAATCTAGAGCTTTGAAAATATTTTAAGTTAGTAGATCATAATTCAAGCTAGATATCCCATTAATAGTTTGAAAAATAATCACTCCTAGGTATCTAAGTTTCGAGTTAATCTGAAATGTGTTGATAATCTAAGTGTTTTGAGTAATGAAATATTTGTGAATTTGTACTATTTCTAATTTTGCATGATTAATTTTATAGCCAGATGTTGTTAAGAAACTGGAATTTAAAGAGCTCAAGTTTGAATATCATTCACGTATATTGACATTGTCCTCATATAAAGACATTACATGATGTACTCCATTGACTATTATCCTATTTCTTTGTTTTGCCTTATTGCTTGTGCCATAGGTTCTATAAAGATGGCAAATAAAACAGGAGAAAGGGGGCAATCCTGCCTTGTCACTCTTTGAAGCTGAATGAAAGCCAAAAGCTGGCCAATTGTTCTAATTCATGCCTTCAGGGTCATGTAGATCAATCTTATTAATTTTTGAAACCTTTCCCCAAAACCATTTTTTTCTAGAAGTATTAAAAGAAAATCCCACGTTACTCTGTCAAATCCTTTTTCTGCCTTAAGGGCAAATAAGCCGGCATTTCTGAATTTGGAAAATTCCATCAAATTTAAAGTTCTACTTATATTTACCTGCTAATCTTCTACTTTCTACCTTCGATGAAGCCAGTCTGGTCAGAATGTATAATTTTATGTATACAATTAGTAAGTCTTATAGCAAGAATCTTATCAAGTATTTTATAATCTGTGTTTAACAGTGATACAGAGCGATAGCAGCCATACTTCCCTGGAGGTTTTTCTGGCTTTAGTATTACTGTTATTATGGCTTCATCGAATGTAGATAGCAGCTTACTATCTTTTAAGAACCTATTAAATAACCTGAGTAAAAAAGGGGGTAGTTCATCTCTGAAGTGCTTAAAGAATTCTCCTCCATGCCCATCCGGTCCAGGTGATTTACCACTGGGTAGTTCCGAAACTGTATAATTAATTTCTTGTTCACTAAATTCAAGCTCTAGGCTGTTTCTCTTTTCCTCATCTAATTGCTTTAAGTCAATGGAAGATAGGAATTTATTTATGTTATCACTGTTGGATTTCTGTTCTGGAGTATAACATTCTACATAGAACTTTTTAAATGTTTTGTTTATCATTTTTGGATGCTGTGATCTTATTCCCTGTTCATTTACTCTTTTGTTAATTGTGTTATTAGCCTTCTCACACTGTATTTGATAAGATAACAGTCTGTCTGGCTTTTCTTCTAAAAATATAATATTTGACTCTTGCTCTCATCATAGCGCCTCTTGCATGGTCCTCCACAATTTGATTTAATTTATCTTTTAAGGTCAACAGTTTTGCTAAGTCTTTCTCTGCTGCTGATAGAACAAATTTAGCTTTGACATCGGATAGTTCCTTTTCTTATTGGTCTAGATTTTGAGATTCTGTTTTACTATTTTGTGTGGTACAGTATATGAAATACAAATTCCTCTTGTATAAGCCCACATTGCATCCCAAAGTGTGCTTATTGATGTTTCCTGTACTAAGTTGTTTGCTAAGAAATCTTTAATCTGTATTCTTATTAGATTGGTAAAGATCCTGTCTCCAAATAATTTGGTATCAAATTTCCATATTTTCTCTTTAATATTTTTTACTCCCTTTTGAATAGTAATAATCAATAGAGAAAGGTCTGAGCTATTTATCTGGTTGTATCTTATATCAGTTAACCTATACATTAAGTTTTTTGAAAGCAGGCAGAAATCAATATGGGAGTGGGAGTAATGTGGAACTGAGTGGAAAGAATACGTTTCTGCTTTAGAATACATATGTACATGTAACCCCTAGATGGCGCTATCCCAGGGGCTACTACCCCTGCCTGATTTGCCACTAACAGGTTGAGGGGCCTGGATCCAATGGCGGGTGCCTCCACCCAGAGGTCAGGGTTTGCAATAGTTAAACTAACTTGGTCACAGCCCTCTGGGACACTGCAACCCCCCTTTCTTCCCACTAGTGGCCCACACAATATATCAGAATTACCTTCACAGTATACACTTACCCCCAGGTCTGGTTCCGCACTGGGACCTCCTGTAAAATAAGATACAGTGCAACAATCACAGTACAATACTTTAACATAGACAAATACCTCAGGCAGTATAACTTTGCTGAAACAAGCAGCTCGGATTTATTTAGGGGGAATATAACAAGGACAGGGGGAAATCAGGTTAATTAGCTTATCACTTTACTCATCTACCTATGGCTCTGTGCACAGGCCTATCCCATAAGTTACTGTCCTGGGTACCCAAGCCCTAGTGGCTAGTCCAAACTGTGGCAGCTGGTAGGGGCCCTTTCACACAGAGAAAAGGAGAATTAAACAGTCAGCAGTACAGTAATTCCATTTGGATTTAATGTGGCAATTCAACAGGAAGCGACCCTGAATTAGTACTCACGACCTCCAAATAAGATAGGGTCCTTCAATGTCAGCAGGGCTCACTTGAGGTACACAAACCTCTTCACACATCCATATAAAAGAAAGCACTATACCAGGCAGGCTGCATCTGTATCCCGATCGCAATTACTGCACAATACCCGGGAGAACACACAGCAGATTCAGTTCCTGACAGACCGAGTGCAATTTTCAGCAATTCCTCCAGTCTTCTACGGTGAGCCTGGTTTCTACTCTTCAGAGATCCTTTGATTCTTTTCACAGGACGGATTCAGTCCTAACAAGCTGTTACACAAGCTGCAGACCGGAACTCTGGGCCTTACACACGCTTTTTGACTAAACTGCACACTGAAAAGCACAGGGCCCTTCCTTCTTCACTGCCAATGCTCAACTGAAACTCCAACCGACAAAACCGGGCACTTCCTTTGAGTTCCTCCCAGTTCTTGACTGGCTTGGCTGTCACTCACAATAGACTGCTGCTGTTGGTCCAAAAAGGTGCTGAAGTCTAAACTACATCTCCCAGAGTCACTGCTCATACCATCCTCTTGTGGCTGGCTCAGATTATGAGTCCAAGTTCTGATTCGTCCAAGGCACCATTTTAGAGCTAGCTTACCCCACACTGATTGGTCCAGTTCAGCAGTTCAAAACTAGAATGGGAACTAACAGACACAGTTCTGACTGCAAAGAAAGCAGGTTAGACAAACTGTAATTTCATTATTACTCTAAATAATTTCTAGCAAACAGTTACATCTTTCAGATAGGTTCTCTTTGCACTCCTAGTGACTGCAAAATGAAGTGAATTGGCAGCAGATTGAGTGGTACTCAATCAAAGAAACACACAGTCCCCATACAAATTAATTATGTCTGCAAGCAGACAGCTCTTAAAGAGACAGTACCAGAGGTTCTAAAACACTACTGATAAATGGCTTAAATGCCAAACACCATTCAGGCTTGGAGCATTAAAGCAAGCTCCTGAAGTCTTTTGGAACCCCCATTTGCAGGGTTACACCTTCCTGGTTTGGGAAAGCTTGACGTCCGGCCAAGCAAGTACCCCCATAAGTTTCAACTGCAACCATATACATTTGCATTAGGCTCCTAATACGTAATCATCCGTCAATATATCATTTTACCAAGAACACATTTCTGAAACATTGCAGTATCGCCACTTTACACAGTATTACACACATTGTACCATAACTCAGTTATTACCTCTGTACATGAAACCTGAAGAGAGGGGCCCTTCCTATCAGTTACCTTGGGGCTGGATGGGGCAAGGCACCATACTTAGAGGGCAACACAAGTAACTCTGAGTTAGCACTGATGCTCAGTTTGGGCAATGAGCTCGGGACACATACACTCCTTTATGGACAACATTGAGAGGCAAGTCCACAGGCCTCCCAAGTGAATCATAACTGAGGTGCACCACAGGCTTTACAGCTCGACCAGTCTTTCTAGGGGAACTGTTATAGTCTCTGCACTCTGAGCCTCATTTTCAGCATTGTCCTCACTTGTCAGGGAGTCTCCATGGGGTAGAGGAGGGAACTTGGGCACTTTCAGCTCCAGGAGTTACAGTTTCTGAGTCCACAACATTTGGCTCGCATGGAGAGCTTTGACACTGGCAGTGGACTGTCAGGGCACTCAAAATACTCTTCTTGTTCGGTGTATCACCAGTCTGCCCTAATCTATCATTTTCCTCCCTGAAAGCTCAAACAGTTCAACCATGCACAATGATTCCATTTCATCTGATCTAATGCTTTGCACTTCACTTTCTGGGAGCATTGGCTCTCAGGGATGAAGCTGGGGGCTTAGACAGTCCAGAAGGCCCAGCTTCATCTCCAGTATTGACTAGGGATTGCCCAAACAATTGACTCAGCTCGTAAGAAGGATAGTATTCAAAGTCACTCACTTTCTTCCGATATGGACTGACAGTCATGCTCAGCTGGGACTTGTGGAGGGAACACTTAACTTTGCTTCTGTAGGTGCAGACTTTCTTGATCTTTTCTTAGCAGCAGCTCTAGTCACTGGTCCAGAGGGGCATCTTCTAGGGCTCAGACTCACTTAAGATTTGTCCAATGGGCAGTAAATGATTTCATGCATTGTTTTTACATCTTTGAATTATTCTCAGGCCTTACTTGTACACTGGCAGATCATCTAGTTTGCCCACTACAATGTGAGGGAGATGGTGCCATCTGTCAGCAATCTTGTGCTTGCCATGCAGTCCCAGATTTCTTAGCAACACCCGATCTCTCTCCTGGAGTTCTTGTGCTTTCACCTTTTATCATACCTTCTTTGTTGGCCAGATTTCTTTTGGCAGCCATGGTTTGAGCCAGTTGGTATGCATGAGTTAGCTGGGCCTTTAACTTTGCACATACTGTAAATAGTTGTCAGCTTGAACCCCATCAGGAGAGACCAAAACACACATCTACTGGTAGTCGAGCTTCTCTTCCAAACATCAGGCGGTAGGGGAGAATCCAGTGGCATCACTTTTGGTGCAGTTATAAGCATGTACCAGGGTGCTAATTTGTTGGCTCCATCTAGGCTTGTCCTTTGGTGCAGGGTGCCTAGCATATCTAGCAAAGTGCGTTGAAACGCTCAGGCTGTGGGTCCCAGGGGTGGTAAGGAGTGGTTCTGACTTCGTGACTCCCCACAGAGAAAGCATCTCTTTGATCAGACGACTCAAAGTCTCTCCCTTGATCAGAATGGATTCTTTGTGGAGCCCCATAGTGAACAAAAAAAAGTTTTCTTCAAGTACTTTGGCCACAGTGGATGCTTTCTTGGTCTTTGGTGGGAAAGTTTGGCATATCTCGTGAAATGGTCAGTGACCACCAACACATTACTGATATTTCTTTGATCTGACTCCAAACTCAGAAAATCATACAGACCAGCTCCATGGGTGCACTGGTGGTGATGCTAACAAGGGGCAGCCCTCTGGGCAAGCTTTCCTCTGTAAGCAGCGATTACAAGTTCAAATGTGTTGCTCCACATCAGCCCCATCTTAGGCCAATAGAATCTGGATCTCACCAAGTCAAGTGTTCTGTCTATACCAAGGTGCCCCATGTGGTTGTGCAAGGACCTCAGTACCTGAGTCTCGAAAGGCAGTGGGAGCACCAGTTGTTGTTTGTCTACTTGTCCCCTCTGTCTACTGTTCTCTGTATAACAGTTTATTGATCAGTTTCAACTTAGGACCTTCTTTGTATAACAGTGCAGTTCTCAAATCAGTGGAGCGTAATTTGGACACATCTTTTCCTGCATAGAGGGCTTCTAAAGCTGCTTTGATCATGGGATCGTGGGATTGAGCCCGCCGAATAACTGTCATTGTCCAGCTGAGGCAGTGCACCAATGTCTATTGCAGAAAAGTGGCAATAAGCAGCAGGTATGCAATTCTCAGAGGGTCCCAAGCAATCACCATGCAGTCCACTGCGTCCGTGGACATTTGTTCCTCCCTGTCAAACTTCGGCAGAGTGCCCGAATGTCAGGTTCTGCCAATCGGACCCAATCATTCTGGGAAACAGGCCTCCGGGAGAGAGCATCAGCATCTATGTGGTTCAGACCTGCTCGGTATTCAAGAGCATAGTCATATGTAGATAATGCAGAAAAGCCACCTATGGCCAGTGGCATCCAACTTAGCTGAGGTCTGCATAGGTCAAAGGATTATTGTCAGTTTACTAGTATTTTAGCCCCATACAAGTACTCATGGAATTGGTCAACAATAGCCCACTTCAAAGCTAGGAACTCTAACTTATGTACAGGATAGTTCTTTTCGGATGGGGTCAGGCTTCTACTGGCAAAGGCCACTGGTCTCAGGCCATTCTCGCTCTTGGTACAACACAGCCCCCAACCCTTGCAAGCTAGCATCAGTGTGCAGGACGTAAGGTTTTTGATCGCATAGGCCAGCACTGGAGCATGGGTAAGTTGATATATGATCTCATGAAAAGTAGTCTCATTAATCAGAATCTGAAGGGCCCCAAATACTTCACCGATGAAAATACACTTTTCAGTCTTGAGGGACGCTTGACTTTTGGTATTTTTGTGGGTTGGGGATACCCTTGAGTAAGGTTAAGTAAGGACTGATCACTCTTGAATAGTCCTTGATGAAGCACGATAATAACACAGAATCCCAGGAATCTTTGCAGTTCTTTAGATTTTTGGCTTGCCAGGTGGTCAAGGCCTCAACTTTACTTGGTCGGTCTCTATTCCTCGGTGGATACTATGTGTCCCACATACTTTACTGATGTTTGAAAGAATTGACACTTATCAATGGACAGTTTAAGGCCAAAGTCCTCCAGTCGGTCCAATACCTTAAATAATCTGCTCTCATGTTCCTCCAGTGAGCTGCCAAACACAATAACATCATCTAGGTATACCAGGCACTCTAGTAAGTTCATGTCCCCCACTGCACGCCTCCATCAATCGCTGAAAAGTGGCTGGGGCACCTGAAACCCTTGAGGCATCCTCATGAATTCATAGAAGCCAAGCGGACAGATAAAGGCCGCCTTCTCACGGTCCTCTGGGGCCATCGGGATCTGGTAGTACCCACTGCAGGAGATCCAGCACAGAGAACCACTTGCTCCCGCTTAGGCAGTCCAAAGCATCCTGAATGCGGGCATTGTGTACTGATCAGGATAGTCCGCCGGTTTAAGGTGCGATAATCCACACACATCCTTACTGTTCCATTCTTTTTCCTCACTACCACAATGGGGAAGCATAAGGGCTTCTGGATTCTTGTATTACACCAGCAGCTAACATCTCTTGCAGATGCCGCCTCACATCATCTATGTCAGCAGGTGCCAGGCGTCGGTGACCTCTCACGAGAAATGGTCTTTCAGTCATGCAGTCGGATATTGTGCTCAGCTCCTTGCACGCATCCTACATCCCATTCCTTTAAAGAAAACACCTGGTCTCTCTGGGCAAGCTTCTCACTGATCCTCACTTTCCATTCAGCTGGCAGCGGGAGTCGCCAAATCAAACAAGTCAGAGGCTACTCTGTCATTCTTCCTTGAACTCTTGCTGCTGGGTAGCACTGCAGTGTCTGCACAATGCACATTAGCCAGGATGCAACCTCTGTTTACTCGAATGTCTCTTTCAGACACATTATGAACTTGGACCATTACCCTTCTGGCATAAGCATGGGCTCTAGCTGGCAAATACTAGGCTTGCTAGCAGTCCCTCTGGCAATTTTCCATCGCCTGGTGCATCCAACATTAATATTTTATTCTTAACATCCTTCTGATACGGACCTCTCCCTGTAAGGTACACTGGGCATTTGGCCAGGATCAGAGACTCAGGATCCTTCTTCCATACAATTCCGACCGGGTTCCTCTGGTTCTGTTTTTCAGCATCTCTCTGTGCCTCATAGGCCTTCTTAATTAAAGCCGGAACTCTTAAAGCTCTACTAGTCTTTGACCCCTGTTTTTCATAACACAACTGTGCCAGCCTTCCAACATATGAGCATTTGTTCCAATCAACAAAGGACACCATCATACAGTCCAGTGGGGACACACTAAGGCTAGGGTCTCTACTTGTTTGGCCACCCAGCCACGGAGGTGGGGAAAGACAGCCAAATTGATATACCCGAATAGGGTAGGCCTTCTCACTTAACCCCCATACATGCAGTCCTTCTAATGGTTGTAAGGGTACGCCTGACAAATGCTTCTGATACCAATCCTGGAACATAATTGTCACTTGGGAGCCACTGTCTATACAGCTCTTGTAGACACTCCATTCACCTTTACAGTGGTCTCCATGGAGGGACCCACTATTCTGGACCAGTCTGGAGAGGCGGTAGTGGGGGCCTGGGCAACTGACCTTGCCACAAAAGGATGTGAATTAGCATTTTGGTGCCCTCACTGGGATCATGTCGGCACCTCTTAACCACTGATTTCTTCTCCAAGCTCTCCTTGTAGCCTATATGCAACTTTGTCAGTGTCTTTTGGGGACTGGTATTCCTTTCATGTGCCCATCTTTCCCACAATTATAGCAAAACATACTTTCTGGAGTTTGAGCTGGCTGAGGCACCACACTGGGAGCCAGGGCGGGGTATTACTAACTGGAAACCTTGGTGCCATCTCTGTCTGCGGCGTGATAAGCATTTGAGACATCTCGTCACTTCTCCTCTTCCATGGTCAAGGAATCGAGTTCGAGCTGTTATCAGAGAGATACATGGTGGTACCCCCACCCCATAGCAGATGCAGTCGGATATAGGTCAGGGCCCGTACTTGCAGGTGGCTTTATAAAGGGACTGTTTTTGAATTCTCGGATCTCTCTCAACAGTTTGCCCCATTGTGGCATATCTTTTTCCTTGTCAGAGCACTCATTGACTGTCAACCTCTGCCCCTGAACTTCACTTGATGGGTCACCTCAGTCACTGGTCGTAGCCACAGCTGTTGGTGCAGGTACCTCCCGAGGTCGCCTTTTCTCAACTCCTCGAATTTTTCTCATTAACTCGTCATAGGAGGGTGGGGATTCCAGTCGATTTGCCAGGCGTAACTGAAGCAACAACAGTTCTGAGAAGGGGGCAGACTTAAGGATTCTGTCCAGTCTGGTTCGGTCCAGTTCAATCACTGGCAAACTACCCTTTCTGAGGCATTCTTGCAACAATTTTTCCAGCCGAGAGACATACACAGACAACAACTCCCCTTGGTACTGTTGTGCATTTCTTACTCTCCACCATAGGTCCTCATCAGAATCTGGGCTCCCATACACATTCTCCAAGGCCTCAAAGATAGGCCTGTGCAGTCGCTTCAGGGTTACTGGCCGCTTAGCATGGATGGTAGCCAGGGCAGGACCTTGAGGCTCTCACTAACCCTCTTTCACTTTTCGCCTCCGAGCATTGCCATTCTAGCACTTGGGGCAACATAGTTCATCCAGGTCTCCCAGTCATCCTCCCTTGGGGTGGGGAGGTGCCAGAGAAGATCCTCAACCTTCGGTAAGAGTCGTGACTAATGGCAGGGAGAAATAGGAGTCTGCATTGGTTCAGCCACCACACGGGCACTGGAGCAGGAGAGGGTGTTGGGGAGGAACACCCCAGGTGGCAAGAATAGTTTCTTCAAGTCTTCCACAGTTTTCCCTCTCCAGCAACCATTCAGCAAATTTCTCCTCAAAAGTTTCAGATAGTGGTGGGGGCTGATTCCCCGGTCTTTACTGTCCTTAGTTATCACTCTCCAAGCAGTGAGGGCTCCTCTGGGGTAATGGTCTGTGGCACTTTGGAGCTATCTTATGGATCCTTAAACTCTACTAGGGCCAGGAAAGTGTGGGTGAGCAGATTAGCATGCCGACCCACCACCACAGGGTTTTGTAAACCTTCCACCTTGGAAAGTACTCCCTGCACAGTGTCCGTATTGATACCCAGGGGGATGTCCAGGATAAGCATAGCATTTTGGGGGTCGATCTCCTCCCCAGTACACCACTCCACCAGCCGGTGCACAGCCACTTCTGTCGGGATACCCATTTTTTTCTTAACAGTGGTTCGTAAATATGGCCACTAGAGGACACACAATCCCAGCGGTGAGCCTCCAAGATGTAACCCCTAGATGGCGCTATCCCAGGGGCTACTACCCCTGCCTGATTTGCCACTAACAGGTTGAGGGGCCTGGATCCAATGGCGGGTGCCTCCACCCAGAGGTCAGGGTTTGCAATAGTTAAACTAACTTGGTCACAGCCCTCTGGGACACTGCAACCCCTTTCTTCCACTAGTGGCCCACACAATATATCAGAATTACCTTCACAGTATACACTTACCCCAGGTCTGGTTCCGCACTGGGACCTCCTGTAAAATAAGATACAGTGCAACAATCACAGTACAATACTTTAACATAGACAAATACCTCAGGCAGTATAACTTTGCTGAAACAAGCAGCTCGGATTTATTTAGGGGAATATAACAAGGACAGGGGAAATCAGGTTAATTAGCTTATCACTTTACTCATCTACCTATGGCTCTGTGCACAGGTCTGTCCTTATAAGTTACTGTCCTGGGTACCCAAGCCCTAGTGGCTAGTCCAAACTGTGGCAGCTGGTAGGGCCCTTTCACACAGAGAAAAGGAGAATTAAACAGTCAGCAGTACAGTAATTCCATTTGGATTTAATGTGGCACCAACAGGGAGCGAATCTTGAATTAGTACTCACGACCTCCAAATAAGATAGGGTCCTTCAATGTCAGCAGAGCTCACTTGAGGTACACAAACCTCTTCACACATCCATATAAAAGAAAGCACTATACTAGGCAGGCTGCATCTGTATCCCGATCGCAATTACTGCACAATACCCGGGAGAACACACAGCAGATTCAGTTCCTGACAGACCGAGTGCAATTTTCAGCAATTCCTCCAGTCTTCTACAGGTGAGCCTGGTTTCTACTCTTCAGAGATCCTTTGATTCTTTTCACAGGACAGATTCAATCCTAACAAGCTGTTACACAAGCTGCAGACGGAACTCTGGGCCTACACACGCTTTTGACTAAACTGCACACTGAAAAGCACAGGGCTCCTTCCTTCTTCACTGCTAACGCTCAACTGAAACTCCAACCGACAAAACCGGGCACTTCCTTTGAGTTCCTCCCAGTTCTTGACTGGCTTGGCTGTCACTCACAATAGACTGCTGCTGTTGGTCCAAAAAGGTGCTGAAGTCTAAACTACATCTCCCAGAGTCACTGCTCATACCATCCTCTTGTGGCTGGCTCAGATTATGAGTCCAAGTTCTGATTCGTCCAAGGCACCATTTTAGAGCTAGCTTACCCCACACTGATTGGTCCAGTTCAGCAGTTCAAAACTAGAATGGGGAACTAACAGACACAGTTCTGACTGCAAAGAAAGCAGGTTAGACAAACTGTAATTTCATTATTACTCTAAATAATTTCTGGCAAACAGTTACATCTTTCAGATAGGTTCCTTTGCACTCCTAGTGACTGCAAAATGAAGTGAATTGGCAGCAGCTTGAGTGGTACTCAATCAAAGAAACACACAGTCCCCCATACAAACTAATTATGTCTGCAAGCAGACAGCTCTTAAAGAGACAGTACCAGAGGTTCTAAAAACACTCACTGATAAATGGCTTAAATGCCAAACACCATTCAGGCTTGGAGCATTAAAGCAAGCTCCTGGAAGTCTTTTGGGAACCCCCATTTGCAGGGGGGTTACATACATATGAATACATATGTCTAAATGGGTATACTAAATTAAGATCGTGCATGAAATTTTGAATTGTTATAACCGCTCTTTGTTTCCTTTTAGCAGTACCTGGACTTCTATGTAAGTGAGTGGAAGTAAAATTAAAATCGCCTGTAGTTATATACTAAGCTGGAAACTGATATAAGTCCAGAAACAATTTTGTGAAAAAATTAGGGTCGTTCTCATTACGACCATAAAGAGTGGCTATTGTAAATGTTAAAAGATTATGTTTAAGGTTTATTATGGTGTATCTTCCCCTGTTGTCAACAAAAGAGTCTGTTACATAAAGGTTAGTTAAATTTTTTATAAATATCAGGGTGCCACTGGCATTATACGAAAATGTCGAATACATCCCCTTTGCCCCAAAAAGATTTTTAAAGTACTGAAAATCTTTTGCAGAAAAATGGGTCTCCTGCATAAAAAGAACATCAATAGATTTCCTTTTACATTGATTGATTATTTTACTGATGTTAATTCAATCCTTGGTTTCTTTACCATTCCATTCCATTATATTTATTTGTTCCATTTCTTATTATGTATTAATTCACTTTTTATAGTGTCTACCATTTAGTAATCCCAGCTAGAGATTGTCCTGCTTAGTTTTGATTTCTTGTAGCCACTGTATCTTCAGTGTTATACTAATTATATTTCTGTCTAATTCCTGTTTTTAATATTGCATTTTACATAGTAGTATTCATCCCCAAACCCCCTCCCCTTTTTTAGTCCCCTGAAGACCTAAAATAAAACAGAAGGCCCAACAAAAGATTGAGACCCATCTCGGGTTTCAGTAAGTCCCTTTTTCCTGCCCCCCCCCATTTATTCAAGATGAAGCCTTGACACCTGGTACCTCAAAAGCTAGCACTTAGTGTCTTAGTTAATTGGCCATGAGGTTAAAAACTGCTAGGCTCAGGGAGCATTTAAATATTGTAATTCTGTTTCATCACTCAACAAAAAGCTTTTTTCTTTCCCTCCTTTCTTACTTTCCTTTTCCTTTTTCCCATCCATCCTTTTCTTTTTTTTTCTCTTCTCCTTCCCTTTTCCTCTTATACATATAGCTTGCATTATTTTCCCAAAGTGTCATCATTCTTTGCAGGCTCTCCTTGTGGAAGGGTAAGAGCTTCAGTCATAGTTATTGCTGTGGTCAAATATTAAGGTTCACATGTTCAGAAGGTTCACTTGGAGGTGTTGATGATGGTGGATAAGAATCTCCAAGATCATTAATCAGGACAGCTTTTATCACTTTTTCTGCTTCAACTGGTGATGTGAAGATCCTAAGATGCCCTTGTAGGTACACTTTTAATTTTGCAGGTTGGCTCACCCCGAATCTAACCCCATACTGAATCAAAAGAACCTTTGCTGCTACAGAGGCTTTTCTTTTTCTGGGTACTTCTGGGGAGAAATCAGGATATACTTGTATCATAATACCGGCAACATGTAACCCCTTTTCTAGACTAGCTTTCATGAGAAGTGCTTCTTTGTCTTGAAAGTGGTGACACTTAAGTACAAATCTTGGTTGCCCCCCATAGTAGTTCAGGTTATTAGCCCCTCTGTGGGCTCTATCAAGTTCCACTTTCTTAGCTGGATACTCTCTGCCCAGTTCTTCAGTTACTAGCTTCTCAAAGAATTCCAGTTGGTGAGATCCTTCCATTCATTCAAGAATTCCAGCTAGTTTCAGGTTACCTTTGTGTGAGCAAGTTTATAACTCCTCTACACTCTGTTTTAATATTTTGAGTTCCTGGACTTGGGTGTTTACAAGATTTTGCAGGGGGGATATTTTATCCTCAGCAAGGCTAGCTCTGTTGTTCTTAATGTAAAATCATTAATCTTCTTTGCCAAATCTGAGACTGTACTAGTTAATACAGATATTGATGAATTAGTATTGGTGAATCCTTGTCTCACCTCATTTATAAGCACTTCTTTTATGTCTGTAGAGCTGCCACTGTCTGGTGAGAGTTGAGTTTTATGTGCCTCCATTGCAGTATTCATGTTTCCCTCCCATTTTAATACCAGTGTTCTCAATGTTGAAAAAGGACTTTTCTCCAGTAAATATCCAGGGCTAGGACACACTAAACTATAAATAGTATTGGATTCTGCTTGGGTTGCTTGCCCCTCTGATTTCTTTTTCTGGCAAAATAATTCTTTGTATAGACAGAGACTTATCCAAAGAAAGAGCACTCAAGCTTTTAGATTTATCCCCCTGCTCTGAGGGGCATATGTTCGGTTTTACCAGCTCTATCAAAAGAGTATTACAGCTGGCCCAGTGGCATGGTGGGTTGAGACATCCATGCTTTCCTGTTGTTCAGAAACAGACTCGAGTCGCCTGGGGCTCAACTGGAGATGGAAGATCCAGCATCTGTAGGATGACCCGCTTCCCTCAGGGAATGGGGTATACCATGACTCGCTGCTCGACTGCCACCTGTAGGAATCCAAATGGCAACGCATGTGCAGTCTTATAATTCAGGGGAAGGGCCAGCATATGGAGTGCAGAGGTGGAGCATGCACGCCATGCTCATAGCACATCCAGCCAGCCCGTGGAGAAAATTAGGTGGAAAATGTGGAGAATGGGCATCATGAAGCCTGCTCAGTGGTCACCAGTGTCCCCTTCCCCAGTCTCAGGGGAGTGGCAGAGACCCAGTACAGCCTTGTGTACCCAGACGGGCTGATACAGATGTCCAGCTCACCAAGAAGAGATAAAAACCTATATGGAAAAAAAGGAGAATTAGTGATGTTATGTTGTCTGAATTCTTCCTTTAAGAAGTCATAGTCCCGAGAGTCCTGTTTCCCAGAGTTACTGTGAGTTTAACCTGAGCATGCTGATTTTTCATAGAAATTTCCTCTGTTAAGTTGTGGTTTTCATTTTGCAATGTATCTGGCTGTAAATATGTACTGTTAGTAGCTACACTTCCCTCTGGGGGTTCAGAACGAGTCAATGGAGAAGAGTTTTCAGTATCAATCCTGGATGTATGCAGAGTCTTTCATGGAGCTGTTATTGCAATATCTATTTGCAAAATGTGAATTCTGCATGGGCTTTAATAAGGTTGCTGGAGTGGCAAACAGTAAATAATAAAGCCAGACCAAGTTTACTTGTTAGTTTCTTTCTTGCTCCTTTATTCAGGTCAAGCTCAAGAATTTATGCAGCCACCAGCCCAGTTTGTTGTTGTTGTTGTTGTTGTTGGTTTTACTCGCTGTACCTGACCCCATGTACAGGCTTCTAATCTCATCCCCTCTATCTGATCAATTTCCACCTCCTCATCCATCAGAAAATCCAACTCCTGTTAAGTAGCTACTGATTTTGCCTTTCCTTTTTCAGCCACTAAGTTGACAGTATTTTCATTGTTGGCAGAGCTGACAGGGGACTTGGGAGCATTAGCAGGCAGTTCTGTGGTGTAAAAAGCCAGTGATTTTTCAACAACAGATCTTTCGACTTTGTGGTCTTGTTTAAATTCTTGAAATAAACATTGTTGGATTTGATTAAAGATTACTTCCTTAGACATTACCGATGCAGGTGTTGGCTGCTTATTATCAAAGAGACCACATCAGTGTGGAAAAGCAATAAGAGAGAACCTGTAGCAAGAAATCTTACCTCTCTGCTTCTACATAAACATTGTTTCTTACCAGGAATTCAGGTATTCATATCATCCTTTTCTGAGGATCTTATATACTGTATATCTATATATAACTATATCATAGTTGGCACTTTTGATTTAAGGGGCTTTTCTTGCTCATTTTGTTTTTTGTTTGCTCCTTGCTTCAGAGAGCCTTCCTCTCATCTGGTTAGCTCGTCAGCCATATTGGATCCATCCCCCAGCTCCCTCCCTCCGCAGTCAAGGATTATGATGTCAGGCATAGACAAGCAGCTAGAGCAGGGGAAGTCTAGGGGATAGTAGTCCTGGGGTTCTATTTACAATTATAACGTACTAGAAACATAGAATTTGATGGCAGATAAGGACTGCTTGGCTCACCTAGTCTGCCAGTTTCCCTACCTGATGGATGAGCTGCAGATCCTAGTTAACCAACAGCCTACTTCCTCCTGCCCCCCACTAGAATTGCCTTATGTCTCTCCTATGCATTCTTGAATTCCCCCACTGTTCTTGACTCCATGACCTCCTCAGGAAGGCTGTTCCATGCATCCACAACCCTCTCCACAAAAAAAAATACTTCCTAACATTACCTTTGAGCCTCCCCCCCCATCTTCAAATTGTGCCCCTTGTTCTTGCACATCTGGTGCAAAGTGATTGGTGTAACCACTTTATGCCAGTGTTCGGTTTTACATCTTGTGGTGCTATGCTCAATGGGGTTGCAAGCTTTTCCCTGCCTAGTATCTTGGAGCATTATTTGTGATCACATGGGAAGTGGGGCAAGGGTGGTCACTGAAACATGAATACTTACAGAGAACCAGAAATGCATGTGGATGACACTACACTGCATCGAAGTAACTCAAACAAGCATTTGTCAATGCTGAACGTTCGCTTGCAGGTATTTGCAGTGGTGTTTGGCATGTATGGTGCTTTACCCTAATGCCCTGTGCGATTGCTGGTATTTGCACAATAAATTTTCAGCATGACCTTTTTGTTGCCCCCATTGTGCGCTACATAGGCGGAAACACGTTTTGGGCAGGATGTGAAAATGACAGCTGTATTGCTCATGAGGAGATGGTAAATGGCAATGTTGAAAATCTGGAGGGAAATATTGAAAATTGCAACGTACGAAAGGCATGTGGAATCCGCAGTGCACGTCAGAAACAGTCATTGTTAGGAATTTTTTCACCAAATTTTCAACACAGCCATTTTAAGACCTCTGCTCATGAACAGTGTCACTGTGATTTTCTTAATGTGTCCCATACATTGAGTTCTCAAGACAACCGACTGCGCCATTGTGCACCACATGGGCGGAAACACATTTTGGGCAGGATGTGAAAAATGACAGCTGTACTGCTCATGAGGAGGTGTGGTAAAATGGCAATGTTGAAAATCTGGAGTGAAAATATTGAAAATTCAAGAACTTACGAGCCGCATGTAGGAACCGCGCAACTCACACTCATTAAAACAGTCACTTTTAGAATTTTTTCACCAAATTTTCAACACGGCCATTTTAAGACCTCTGCTCATGATCAGTGTCACTGTGATTTTCTTAAGTGTCCCATACATTGATTTCAAGACAACTCCATCGCACCATTGTGTGTGCCAGCATGGATGGAAACATGTTTTGGGCAGAATGTGAAAAATGACAGCTATACTGCTCATGAGGAGATGTGGTAAAATGCCAATGTTGAAAATCTGGAATAGAAATATTGAAAATTCGCAAACTTACGAGCCTGCGTAGGAACTGCACAACGCACGCTCATAAAACAGTCACTTTTTTGAATTTTTTCACCAAATTTTCAACACAGCCATTTTAAGATCTCTGCTCATGAACAGTGACACTGTGATTTTCTTAATGTGTCCCATACATTGAGTTCACACACCGACTGCGCCAGTGTGCGCTACATGGGCGGAAACACGTTTTGGGCAAGATGTGAAAAATGACAGCTGCACTGCTCATAAGGAGGTGTGGTAAAATGGCAATATTGAAAATGTGGAGTGAAAATATTGAAATTGCAAAACTTACGAGCGCATAGGAGCTGCTCAATGAACACTCGTAAAACAGTCATTTTTAGGAATTTTTTCACCAAATTTTCAACACAGCCATTTTAAGACCTCTGCTCATGATCAGTGTCACTGTGATTTTCTTAATGTGTCCCATACATTGAGTTCACACACCAACTGCGCCATTGTGCGCTACATGGGCGGAAACATGTTTTGGGAAGGATATGAAAAATGGCAGCTGTACTGCTCATGAGGAGGTGTGGTAAAATGGCAATGTTGAAAATCTGGAGTGCAAATATTAAAAACTCACAAACGTATGAGCGTGCGTAGGAACTGTGCAACGCACGTTCGAAAAACAGTCATTTTGTGGAATTTCTTCACCAAATTTTCAACATAGCAATTTTAAGACCTCTGCTCATGAACAGTGTCACCAAGATTTTCTTAATGTGTCCCATACATTGATTTCGCACACCAACTGCGCCACTGTGTGCTACATGGGCGGAAACACATTTTGGGCAGGATGTGAAAAATGGCAGCTGTACTGCTCATAAGGAGGTGTGGTAAAATGGCAATGTTGAAAATCTGGAGTAGAAATATTGAAAATTTGCAAACCTACGTGAGTGCATAGGAACTGCGCAACGCACGCTCGTAAAACAGTCATTTCTAGGAATTTTTTCACCAAATTTTCAACATAGCCATTTTAAGACCTCTGCTAATGAACAGTGTCACCAAGATTTTCTTAATGGTCCTCATGCATTGATTTTGCACACCGACTGCGCCATTGTGCTCTACATGGGCGGAAACACATTTTGGGCAGGATGTGAAAAATGACAGCTGTACTGCTCATAAGGAGGTGTGGTAAAATGGCAATGTTGAAAATCTGGAGTGAAAATATTGAAAATTCACGAACTTATGAGCCTGCGTAGGAACTGCGCAATGCACGCTCGTAAAACAGTCATTTTGTGGAATTTTTGCACCAAATTTTCAACATGGAGTTTTTGGGACCCCTTCTCATGGATGATGTCACTGTCATGGTGTTATTCAGGCCTGAAGGGTGATTTTGCACAGTGACTGCGAAATCACCCTTTGGGCCCGAATAACGCCATGACAGTGACATCATTCATGAGAAGGGGACCCAAAAACCTCATGTTGAAAATTTGGAGCAAAAATTCCGAAAAATGACTGAGATATGCAATAAAGTTGAAAGCCCCCTATCTAGCCCTTTATACAGTTTACCGGCATTTCCTCAATTCGCGGTCGGCTTTGAAGAGTGCAGACGTGTTCCCGGTCCACCGAAGATCGTCGCGCTGAGCTCCGGAGGTAGGTATGGGTGAGGGGGGTGGGGAGGCTGGTGCGCAGTGGTGGGTGCGGGTTGTGGGAGGGGGACTGGGAGACTACGTGGGACCGCTTTCTTTACAGGTTTTATTTAAAAACGGACTACGTGGACGCTTGTCACGCTGGGGTGGGCTCTCAGCGTGGCAGAAGATGGCTGGGGGCTGAGGAGCCAACGGGATTAGCACCCCATCAGCAAACCACGCAGGGCGGGTTGAGGAGCTGATGAGGGATTGGGCACCCCTGCGGCAAAACAAACGGGAGTTGGCCACGCTGGGTTGGCTCCAGCGTGGCAGAAGGATGGCTTGAGGCCATGGAACCGACTGCAGGATTGGGAACCCCATCGGCAACAACGCTGCCACACTGGGGTGGCTCCCAGCGTGGCACCAAAGCTTTGGGGGCGGCGTGTCACGGGGAGCGCCAGGATTGCGCGGTGGGTGATGCAGGCAGGTACCAGCGACAGCGGTGGTTTCGTGAAGCCGAAGCATCACAAACACACAGAGCTCCTGCACTCATTGGTGCAGGACCGCCACGCCTGCTCAACAGAGCACTGGATTGAATGGGAGAGGCACACTTCCAAAGTGTGCTACTCTCCCAAAACGTTCCTTGCGCATGCGCGCAAGCGAATGTAAAAAGGATGGCAGTCCCTTCCAGTCTGACATAAATCAGGTACTTATGTGGACAAGAAATAATGTAATGCAAAGGAAAACCTCAGAAATCCAGAGTATAAGAGTTAATGAAAGAAAAGCATACAGGAACAGAAATTTAACGTTGACAATAAGGAAACTGAGTTTATACAGCATGTTAAGTTGCTAGAAGTAACTATTTCTGTGGACTGAAGCTGAACATTGAATGTAGAACAGATGATCACCAAAGCTAGCAAAAGCATATACTTTTTAATGTAACTGAAAAGAGAAGGCTTATCTCAGGCAGATTATTTTTGTTTACAAGATGTTAATCAGGCCAGTTTCAGAATACTTTTGCCATGCCTTGCAGTCTTCTTTAGGCAAAGGTAAGATGAAAGAAATTGAAAAGTTCCAGAAATGTGCATTAAGAATAACTGATGATAATTGGCCTTGTTCACAAGCAGTGGTTGGGTCTTCAGTCATTGCATGACAGATGTCAAGTACTGGGTAAAAAATGTTTTGCAGCTATGACCAAGTCAGAGAGAAAAAAATCACTACTTGATTTGGTCTAATGACCATGTACAGTATAACACAAGAATGAGAAAAACTTGGGCAACTTGCATGTGAAGAGGTTTAATGCGAGTTTTGTTTCCTAGGTTGTAAAAGTATTTGGCGATGTAATGGGAGTGAATGTTATAGCTTTTTGAGGCTAATAATAATAATACAAAGGAAAGTATAGCGGTACATTTAGATCTTCTCTGAGGAAATCTCTTTCATCAGGCCACATCTATGGAACTTTTAGCCGTCAGGCACTAGGACCACAAGAAAACCTTTGCAAGCAGTCCACTAGGGGCCACCCATGACAATGTCCTATGTTAGCACTTCCCATACGAATGTGGGTGGCCCCTTCCCTCCTCAGTTCTTTTCCCGCCATTGACCATACTCATCAGACCCTGCATGGAAAGGCCACTGTTGCAGTCGCTGCTTTTCTTGTTTTTCTCTCCATAGTTAGCAATCACTTTTTTAAAAGTGATTTTTGGTGACGCGCATGTCAACTAAAGAGCCGTCAAAATTGTTTTGTTATTGCAAATGGAGTGAGAAAATATACTCCAGAATTTTGCACGATGTCTGCATGTGCTGCCTTGGCTCAACTCACAGTGTGAAGGATTGCCTGATTTGCGGAGGGTTCAATACAGTCACCTGACAATGCCGAAAGAATGCTTTAGATTTAGAAACACACCTCCTAAAGTAGCAGGTAGCCTGACTGGAGAAAGAACTCTAGGAAGAGAACTCCACCACGTCACAGGCCCATTCCTTTGGATCCCAGTCCTCCAAGTTCCAGGAGAAGACATTGGGCAGCACAAGCACAAGCACCTAGAGAGGGAGAGAGGCAAGGATAAGGTCTCCCCAGTTCACTTCAGGTCACCAATACACTCAAGTGCAACCACTTCGGAGCCACCGACTGCTTCAGCAGTGACATTACCTGGCCCTTTGACCCTCCTTCCAGGTCAGGTCAAGCTGCAGGTGCCATCAGACCTAGCATGGCTGGTGAGTCACCGTCAACACCCAAGACCTTGCTTCCCCCGTTGACACCCACCAGTGCTCCCGTTGACCATACAGACGCCAACGTCCAAGTGGTACTCTCTTCTTTTACAGACATACTAAAATGCCTGCTACCTAATCCTCCTGTTACAAGAGCCACACCAACAAGGCACCTAAGCCAAACCCCCTCTTCAATGCCTGCCAGGCCAACAAGCCAGCTCCCTTCTCAAGCATTGGCAGACTCACCAGCTCCCTCCTTGTGTCCTGTCAACCACATAGATGACAACCAGGAGTATAATCCTGACCTTATTATGCAGGATGAAGAGGAGGAGGAAGATTAAATGGAAAGCTCCTAAGAGAGGACCAGTTCCACTGTTTCCATAGGGAGTGAGGACTCAGTAGTTTACACACCCAGGTTCATCCCTGAGGACCCCTCTTCTGTAATCAAGATGCAGTGATTGCTGGCTTCCATGGGGTTTGATTTAGAGGAACAGGGCATAACCAAGGAGAACCTGGTGGAGTTCTTGAAGTTGCCTGATAACCCTCCGATCATCACTCCTTCCCTCCTACCTGCTTTAGAAGATGCCACCCTAGCTACCACACCTTTGTTCTCTCCCTCCTGATAAGGAATCCAGGAGACTAGATGTCCTGGGCAAAATAACCTTTGCCTCAGCCACTTTGGGCCTGAGAATTGCAAACTACAAGGCCCAAATACCAAAATACCCTCAAGAGGAAAGCTAAGGCAGCTGCTTAAGCTCTCCCAGAAGGTGCACCTAAGCAGAAGCTCCTTAAAGCTCTAACAACTGGGGCAGATGTAGGCAAACATCTCTTATGTATGTCCTGCGACATCTCTTTTTTTTTTTTAACTTGAAGTACAAGTTTATTGAAAAATAGTAGAAAAGAACATTGTACAGTAGGATGCACAATCTCGGTCCTGTTAACAGTGAAAAAAGATATTGCAAACACTTCCACAGCTTGGTAAAGGTAATACATTTCAGTAGCTAGGTTAACTATTACCTAGGCCCTCTGTTCTGTGGACTATATCACAAGAGAGTCCCATTGATCTATAATTTTTTATTTTAGTCTTTGGTAACTGGGTAAGCCCCACTAGGCACAAGTGCCTGTTTTCAGGGGTGACCTGAGAGCACTGGGCGGTTAAGTGACTTGCTCAGAGTCACACAGTATGCAAGTGGAGGTTGTGAGACTCAAACCCAGGTCTGGTCTGCTGGATGTACCAAGCTCGTTCACAGCTCATTACTCGTATATCCAATAGAGTCTCTTGACACTCGGCATCTGTCCTTGCTAAGGATGTAGCTCTGAAAAGTTTGCACTACAGGTAGGCACTGGAAATGCTATGGTGTAGGTTAGGGCCAGGAAAGCAGATAGAATCTCTCTTATACAACTGCAAAAATATAGTCCATATAAGTAATTCTGTCCCAATTTAATAATAAAAAGGGAAGGTATGACAGGTAAGACACCTGTTTGATTCTCTAGGGATTATGGTCAATGTACCAAAGTCTGTCTTGACCTCTTGCCACTGTCCAGAGTACAAAGGGGCAGTCATGGATACAGCAAGCCTCAGCCTTCCTGCCCCTGGACAGGGCCAAATGCCTGATTGTACTGGTCCAAATGGTGCATAACTGCAGGTATGTCAAAGCCAGGACATTCCTGAAGCTCCTCGACCTGATAGCAGCCATTATCATGGTATAACTGGCCAGGCTAGACATGAGGATCCCTCAGTGAACCCTAAGATATCAGTGGAATCAGCTCATAGTTGATCTAGAACAGAAGGTTCTAGCCACCTCTCCTGTTTGCAAGATGCTGCAGTGATAGATGGGACCCAACAATCTACTAAAGGGGATTCCCTTTCGGATCCCCTCCCCTCACTGGATTCTAATGACAGATTCCTCAGGGATAGGCTAAGGGGCACACTTGGGGCCCCATCAGACACAGGGTACATGGAGTGCAGTGGAGAGTGCCCTCCATATAAATGTTCTAGCAATGTGAGCTGTTCTGTATGGTCTACATGTCTACCAGACTCACCTGTCCCAGGTCCTCTGTTAATACAGATGGACAACATCAGTGTGATGCATTACATCAGCAAACAAGGGGGAACTCATTCTTACCCCCTGTGCAGAGGAGAAATGAGATTCTAGTATTGGGCTCTAGAACATGGTCTAGAACTGTCAGTAGTACATGTTCAGATGCTCAAAATGTCTTAGTAGACAGGTTAAGCAGCTCACAATCCAGAATGTACAAATGGGACATGTTGACCCAGGTGGTAGAAGATCTGTTCAACAGATGGGATCGTCCAGAGTTGGACCTTTTTGCATCCCAACACAATGCGGAACTGCCTCTTTTTTGCTCACCTCCAGGTTCTAGAGTTTCTAGTAAGACGCATTGTCTCTCTCTTGGAAAGGGAGGTTTCCGCATGCCTTTCCTCCCTTTCCTCTGATTCAAAGTACTACTCAAACTACAAATGGAGGGGGGGCAACTCTGATACTCATTGCTCCCCTATGGCCTCGATGGATCTGGTTTCCACTACTGCAGCAATTGGCAGTGGAACCACCAATATCCATGCCCTTATGCCAGGGACTACTGTCTCAGAATCAGGGAACACTGGTCCATCTGGACCTCAAGTCACTCCACTTCCATGCATGGTTCCTCCAGAAAACATAGCCATTGCTAGATTTGGGGTTTCCCAAAATGTGGCTGATGTTTTGGCGGCCAGTAGAAAGCCTTCCACTAGGGCCACCTATTCTATTATTTTTATTTATTTATTTATTTATTGAAATGTTTTTCTAGGAATGCACCGTAGGCAACAAGTTGCTCATCTCCCCTCCTCACTACGTATGGAACAGGACACTCCCTCCAACATCCATGGTCCCCCGACAATGGTCACAAATCTGGAATAGGCTATATAAGGATGTTAGGTGGGACTGCTACAGACTGCTTCAATTTCAGATATTACAGGATCTATATTATACCCCTGTAAAACTTTGTAAAATGGGAATGCTTCAGTCAGATTTGTGTACCAGATGTGAGACCCAGCGATGCACACTGTTTCACATTCTGTGGGAATGTGATAAGGTGTCCCCCCTCTGGGAAAGTATCCGCTCTAGACTTGACCCTTTATTAGGACTGAAAAATGCTTTTCAGCCAGAGATTTGCATCCTAGGGGACACTCTTATTGAAAATCAAAGGAAACATATGACTTTAATTTCTCTATGTGCTAAGAAAGTGATATTACGCCACTGGTGGATCAACAAACCCCTATGTATACAGAATGGTACCAAGAAATCCTATTTGCTGTACAAGCAGAACACCTCCTAGTGAGCATTTCTAAAAGTAGTATGAAATATCAGAGGATCTGGGCCCCTCTGCACACCCTGCTATCCATTTAACACTCCCCATACCCATAAATAGGGTCAATCTGGCTCCTCTGAGCTGAATCCAGTGGGCATTAATTGTCCCAATAACAATAACCCATACTGTAGATTCGCTGAACCTATCCCTAAATACAGGTAACATAATCTGAATTATGTTGAGGTTTCCCTTTTTTTCTCTTTCCTTCCTTACCAGTTTTTCTCCAGGGTGAATGAAATTGGGGAGGGGGTGAGGGTATTGGGAGGGAAGATATGCCTGGGGTGGAGGGTTTTTTTTTTCACCATTCATTTTCTAATAGTAACATAACTTGCTCTCTTCTAATATGTTAAATGTAGGATATTGTTCTGCAATAATGGTACAATGGATCTAAGTTGCTGGATTACTGTTTCTAAACATTCTGTGTAATGGTGTTTTGTGTATAATTTGTTAAATGGTAAACATAATACAGCTTACTAAATCTGAAAAAAGTTGCTCATCTCCCGGTGCGACCCTGGGGGGAATGGGTACAATAGGGATGAGACATTTTACATTCAAGTTACAAAGATCAACATAGCACACTATTAATTAAGGCAGTTGTTACAAACAGCATTGTATACATATGTAATTTGTGAAAACAAGAAGTGCAATGGTAATAAGTGAACAAGTGCTATCATGAAATAAGGGGTGAAGGAGAGAGAGGATGAGATGACAGATAGTGCAGAGTCATGCCCCAGAGATACTCCTTCGGGATGCGGGGAACCCTGCAAGGAGACAGTGGACTAGAGTAGAGATTAGAGAGGGAGAGAGAGAGAGAGAAGGAGTAAGTGTGTTTAACACCTAGGAGTGGAAATAAGGCTAGACTCCAAAAGAGAACCCTTCAGGATGCGATGAACCCTGCAAGGGGGCAAGGGAATTTCAGGCGATTGTAAACCCTCCTGCAGTTAGGCGTTGTAGTTATAGAGGGATAGTAAGAGGGAGGGAATGAGAAATAACACTTGGGAGGGGATGAGGCCTGATCCAAGGAACCCTCCAGGATGCTGGGGACCCTGCAAGGGGACCTGGAAGGCCAAGAATAGCTAGATGGGGGAAGAAAAGGTGGCAAGCCTAGGCACTATAAGATACCTTCAGGATGCTGAGAACCCTGTAAGGGGAGTGTGAAGGTTAGGGAAAAAGGGAGATAGAGTAAGGGAAGGGAGAAAGGTATGAGAACTAGCACCTAGGAGGGGCAAGGGTCAGTAGAGTCGATAGAGGCATTGGGTAAATTTCGAAGGGGGACGAACAGTACGGAGCAAGATGAAGGAAATTAAGGCTGGTCATAACAGAAACAGTTAGGTGCAAGATAGTTGGAAAGGGCAGTGTTGATGGAATAGAGGTAGGAGGAGTGTCAGATTTGGGGAGGTAAAGAGTTCCATATTTTAGGGAAACAGTGAGAGTACCCAGACTGGCCAGAGAGGGTGAAATGATGGGGGAGAGTTAGTGTGCAAGTGTTGGTAGCTCTGAGGGAGTGGGAAGGAAGAGGGGGTGTTATAAATGAGGGGGAAAGGTCGGAAGGGAGTTCACCCAGCCAGTGTTTAGCAGTGAATTTAGTGCAGTGTGAGAAGCATCTATTTGTAAGGGAGGGGAAGGAAAGGGTTCGATAGAGGTCACAGTGGTGGGTGCGAGAGGGAGCATCAAGGGCAAAGCGGCAGAAGGAGTTGAAGATAGTGTCCCATCTGGTCAGGGAGAACTTAGGAGAAGCACCATACACTACATCACAGTAGTCAAAAATGAGGAGGATCATCTTCTGGACAAAGTCATGCCTTGCTGCAGGAGGGATGCAACTACTGTTCCTGAACAAGGCACCAAGCTTGAGGCACGAATTTTTCTTGATGGAGTCAATGTATCCAGAGAAGTTGAGGTGCTGGTCTAACCAAACACCAAGGTATCTGAAGGACGAGGTGTTTTCAAGTAAAGTCACATCAATAGTGCAGAAAGTGGGCAGGGAGAAAAGCCTAGAGAGTCTCTGCCTTGTGCCAAATGTCATGAAGACTGTCTTCTTGGCATTGAGGAATAATTGATGGTTTGATGGTAGAAGCAATTTACTTTGTGGGCCACTTCTCAGCACCTGAATCCATTTACATGTCCAGTAAATCAGGTTCTAGAGTGTCTGCTGTCCTTGTCTGATGCAGGCCTACAATACTCTTCTATCAAAGTGCACTTGGCTGCTATTTCAGCTTTCCATGTGCCTGTTGATGGTCATATGGTTGCCCAGCTGGAGGTGGCCCTTACATTTTAAGAGGCATTCTATGTCTGAAGCCTCCTATCTGTAATCCAGTCCCAGCTTTGAACCTGAATTTTGTGCAGGAAAAGCTTACTTTGACTCCTTGAGACAGCCATGACTTGTGGCTTACACTTCCTTTCTTGGAAAGCATTATTTTTAGTTGCCATTACTTCAGTTCAAAGCATTTCAGAGCTCCAGCCTCTAAACTGTGAGCCTCCTTATTTGATTTTTCATAAAGACAGGGCGTCTTTGTGTACCGGTCCTAAGTTTCTACAAAAGGTGGTGTCTGAGTTCACTTTAAATCAAACCATCCATCTACCAGTTTATTTTCCAGAGTATGCCAATCCAGGGGAAGCATTGCTCCATACTCTAGATGTACATAGAATACTCAGGTATTATATAAACCATACGAAGGACTGCAGGAAGTCCTCACAGCTTTTTGTTTCATGCACCCTTGGGAAAGAGGACACTGCTGTTTCTAAACAGTGCCTGTCCAAATGGCTGGCCAATTGTATTACTTTCTGTTGTAGGAAGTACGGTAAGGAACTTTGAGGTGTTGTTCGTGATTATTCCACTACAGGCATGGCCATTTCTGTTGATTGTTTCTAAAATGTGTCTGCTGCAGAGATTTATGCAGCTGCCACCTGGAGTACTGTCCACACTTTCACTGAACACTACAGTCTGAACATTGCATCCCGAAAGACAGCTGGCTTTGGCCTAGCAGTGCTTCAAGGCCTTCTTTCTTGAGCCTGTAGCCTCAAGCCACCCAGTCTGTTCACTGTCAGTACTGCCTGGTACTCATTCCATAGGTGTGGCCTGATGAAAGTGATATCCTCGAAGAAGACAGAATAGGTACATACTTACCGTAACAGTACATCTTTGAGAGAATCTCTTTCAGCTGGCCATGTCATCCCACCCTCCATCCCTCTAAGGATCAAGAGCTCTGTAAATACTGTCCCTTTCTGCAGGAAAGTGTGCCTGTTGCTGTCTGCCTCACCTGGTTGGCAGAGCCATAGATTCTCTCCTGGTTCCCTAAAGGGAAGTCCTCTAACCATGATCTTCAGCGGGGAACTGAGGAGGGAAGGGGCTGCCCACATGTATATGGGAAGAGCTGACGTAGGACGTCATCTGGGTGGCCCATTGTGGACTGCATGCAAGTTTCCATGTATTCCTAATGCCTGGTGGCTATAAGTTCTATAGGCCACACCGGCCTGATGAAAGAGATTCTTTTGAAGATCTACTGTCACGGTAAGTACATAACTGTTCTATATTCATCTTTTCCTTTTTAATCTGAATACTTATTACTCTGTACCAAGAGATATTGCACATTTAGATGATACTGTGCAATGGTGTATTATTCATTCTTATTACAAGATATTGACAGTTGGAATCAATGTATATGGTCGTTATTATATGGTGTTCTGGACACAAATGTTGATTATTTGGAAAAATCTTGTTATGAATAACGTTTTAATGTTCCTCCTTAAATAGAGTATTTATTTATTATTGTGTGCAAACTTCAACTGTGTTTTTCATAGTTGCAATCAATGAGAAAAAAGAAAATGAAATGCGGGGACTGGCATGCTAATGAGCTACTGAGCTATGCTCAGCTGCTTGCTGGCCACAAATCAGAGCACCCTCTTTACTGTAGAACTGCTAAAAGCAGATACAAAAGGGTTACAAGCTTCTAAATCATGACAAACATTCTAGTGTGGGAGGGTTGGAGATTGTACGGCATTGCCAGTCATGAGAACAAAGGGACATGTCTGGGAGGGAATACACCAGACATCAGGGAGGTAGTTATGGTCAGGGTTGTGGTTGCGAAGAAACTTAACCAGCACCAGACTGGCTATTTTTGGTACTGGCACAATGGGGGGACCTGTTGTACCCCCCTTTTTGTGCCAGTATCAACTGAGACTGTGCATATGGCCCAAGTTTTCATGTTTTCATGTTTTTATGCATAGTCATAGTGCGAAAGGGGAAACTAAAAAAAAAAAATACATATATATATATATATATATAGAATTATAACATGATTACCTTTTTTCAGTGTTCTCCCCTACAACATCATAGGTTCTGTAAGGACAATGTCAGCCTGATAGTACTAGCCAGCTGGGGATAATTTATTTATTTTGTAAAGTCAGACTCATTAATTTTCTGTGTGTGTGTGGGGTGGGGGGGGGGTGTACTGGATCTGAAACAGGCTCAGAGTCTGTGGAAGGAAATAAGTGAAAAATGTTGTGGCTGGCAGATTCCACCTAGGAAGTCCATGCAGGATCAGAACCCATGTTAGTTAGCATGATTCTAGTGCCCTTAAAGGAGAACTTGGGGCTTAACTTAAGAAAGGTTTTTCTGATGTGGTAGGGACTAAAGGAAGCTGCGGGTATGTAGTCATCCAAAAGTGAACTCTGCAGGTTAAAACAGTCAGTTCAATGTTCCTGAGCAACCAGCACATGGGCAGCTATTTCAAGTGCTGCCACCAAGTGCTCCAAGAGCACCTGAATGACAGTGGTAACCCCACAAGACTGTAACATGGAGGTACCCCACATACTGCAGTGCTCTGCTATATGTATGGAGATTTTCACCATTAAATACATTGGCCCAGATATTCAAAGGGGTTGCACCTGGAGCAACTGAGTTGCACCAGCGAAACCCCAGAAATGTGCCTGGGGCAATATTCAAAAGAGGGACTTGCACAGCCCAAGTACCGATGCACCGGGGCGCAAAGATAATGTATGCAGCACATCTCCAGGGGGCGTGCCCATGCATATGTGGCACATCCCGATATTCAGCCCGGGATGTGCGGTGCATATGCTGACACAACCCTGAGGTATGCTGCATACTGGGGCACAAAGTTGAGCCCCCCAAAAAAGGCTCAAATGGGAACCACCCACAAGCGGCCGCTGTAGTGCAGGGTGCAACACAGCGGCCGCCAGCCATGGGTGGCTCCCCTCAGAACACCATCCACAGGCACTCATATACCTCTCTGGCAATCTAGTGGTACCCCCCTCCTTCCATCCCTGTAGGGGCGCTCACAAGAAAATAAACATTAATTATTCCCTAGTAGTCTAGTGGTATCCCCCTCCTGCCCCGTAGTGGCGACCACCAGATGTAAATGAATTAACATCCCTGGCAGTCCAGTGATACCCCCCTCCCTCCAGATGCTCTGATCACCATTACATAAATATTGAAACCCTCCCTGGCAGTCTAGTGACACCCCCCTCCCTGCCCATAGCTGCGCCACCCGTAAAATAATATTTACTATTCCCTGGTAGTCTAATGGTAACCCACCGCCCGTATCCCGATCACCAGTATGAGTAATGGAAATATTTCCTGGTGGCACCCCCACCCACACAAGACCCCTCACCCACCCAGCACCCTCGTCATTGGTGGGCAGCTGCAATCCTGCCCACTTACCATGTGTCTGCCAGCTGAATAACAGCTTACAGCAGCAGCTGTATGAACGAATGACATTATTCACATATTTGTGAATGACTATTAGAGTATACACTGCAAGTCCATTGGTCCACAGTGTGGCTACTATAAGCTGTGGACCACCAGGGAAATATTTCCATTACTCATACTGGCAATCGGGGATACATGCATGGTGAGGTTTACCATTAGGCTACCAGGGGATAGGAAATATTATTTTATGGGTGGCACAGCTATGGGTAGGGAGGGAGGTGCCACTAGACTACCAGGGAGGGTTTCAATATTTTTGTAATGGCGATCGGAGCATCGAGAGGGAGGGGGGTACCACTGGACTGCCAGGGATGTTAATTCATTTACATTTGGTGATCATGCAACCATGGGTACCACTAGACTACCAGGGAATAATTAAAGTTTATTTTCCAGTGATCACGGCTACGGGGTGGGAGGAGGGATACCAGTGGACTGCCAGGGATATTTCATACATTTGTATTTGGCGATCACAGCTGTGGGGAGGGGGGGGTTGCCGCTAGACGTCCTCTGCGGGCACTGCATGCTGCGCAGGGCATCAGGCGCATGTCTCTGGCCTGCCTTAGACAATGCATGCAAATGGAGCCATAATGACATGCAAATGGCCCCATTTGCACCTTGCATACATTATGGCCCCATTTGCATACTGCCATCTGAATATCAGGAATTTGCACACAGCATAACTCTGTTGCGCTGGCACAGTTCCCATTCTTGGTATTCAGCCCTGTCTGGGGAGGATATGCCAGTGCATCGTATTTGTGCAGTGTGCATTGCCTGATATATTCAGAGGAGATGCACCATTGCTCATCTCTTTTGAATATATCTGTGAGTTGCACCAGTGTAGCTCAGTTGCCCTGCGCCACCACATGTGCCATTGCCAGGCGCATCTCTCAATATTGTGGCTAGCATGTCCTCCACTGTTTTTGCCAAACTGAGCCTAACTTCCACATTTATGATTATGTAATGACCCCTCCTTACAATTGGGGAAGGCGGTCATTGCCAGTTGTGCCCACCATAGGGTAGGTAGCATCACCCTCACTGGGAATAGCAGTTGTGGGCTGAGCTTCAGTAGTCTATAGAGGTAACCCTCGGGGTACTGGCAGATGGAAAAAAGCAGGAAGGCTAGAGGTACAGGAAGCTGGTAGGAAGGGGACCCAATGTCCCTGCTGCCCCTGAGGACTAAGCTGCTTTGGGCACTGGCCAAGGATTGGTTGGGCCACCCTGATAAGGAAGCTGGTAGGAAGGGGACCCAATGTCCCAGCTGCCCTTGTGGGTTAAGTTGCCTTTGGGCACTGGCCATGGATTGGTTGGGCCACCCTGAGCAGGGTTGTCCACCAAAGGAAGTGGCAAACAACACCAGCAGGGTGCTGGGTGCCAAGGATTATGGATTTCCTGCAGTGATAGGCACACACATTGCTTGGCCTCCAGGGTGCACCTCCTGGTCACCTCTAGATCTCAGCACAGCCTACTTCTCACTGTCTCTCTCTCGCTCTAATGGTGCCTAAGCTGCCCCTACGTACTCCTCTGAGCTTCCCCCTTTCTAGAACCCGGGGCTCCTGCACTAAGATTTATCTTGCCAGTCATCCCACCACCACAGAGCTCCCTCCATCATTCTGGAGCCTAGTAACAGTCTAGTGGCAGGGATGGGTGTGTTACATGTGATTTTGTGCTAAGAAAGAGAGAGCAGATTGATACTGAGTCATTCACATACAATGATTATCTGAACAGCCGTTTCTATAATGTCTGCAGATTTACGTTGGCAGTTTGGTCTACTGGCTTTGTAATGGGGAAATGGCATGCAAAAGCCCTGCTAGTGCCAAAATGTCTATGTGTGACCTTGGTCAAGTCACTTAAACTCTTAGTGCTCCAGTCCACCCAGTTGAGGAAATGGGTAGAAGCAGGACCCCACTAGAAATGAGCAGAGGAATCACTTCAACAGATTCAGTACATTGGCTATTGAGGCCATTCATGTATAAAGAGAAAAAAAAGACATAATATTGAACCCTGCAGGAACTCCTTCCCTTAAAGCAGCAGTACTAGATAATCAGGAAGTGATTGTTAAAATTCTGTTTCTTGGCTGGAAGTATGCAGCCATAGTTCGAGTTTCCATATTTGTAAATATTTTTTTCTAGCAATCTTTAGTTTTTTAGATGTTTAAAATGTATTTCCATTGTTGTAAATCCACAGTAAATATGGCTACTGCCTAATCTACAACAGAACCCCCCCTCACGTCACATCAGGTCTTTCATTTACTTCTGTGGGATCCTGCGCTGCACATTCCTGCTGTCTCTGTGTAGTGCTGGGAGTCATGTGCATATGTGGTTGGCAGCAGAGTGTTACAATTCAACATGGTGGGTGGGAGAAATGTAAATAAAAACAAAGAAAAATGGAGCAAATTATGGGGTGATAGTACAGCGAAAAAAAGAAAGATTACCAGGTAAGTGCTCAACAGAGCACAGGAAACAAACTGTTGTAAAACAAATTTTTTTACGTAGTACTGCTGCTTTAAGGGATAGAGGTCAGATTCAGCAGCTCAGAAACATAAAAACATAGACGTTGTCAGCAAATAAGGACCTTTTGGCCCACCTGCTCTGCCCTATTTTTCCTACCTACCTACCTACTGTGCCACCGCAGACCCTAGTCAGTCTCTGGTCTCCCCCCCTTCCCTTGCCTTATTTCTAAGGTCACCTTGTGTCTATCCCATGCATGCTTGAATCCTGTTACTGTTTTAGTACCCACCACCTCTGCTGGGAGAATGTTCCTGGCGTCCACTACCCTTGACATGAAGAAGTATTTCCTCACATCTCTTCTGAGTCTCCCCCCCAGCTTCATAGCGTGACCCCTTGTCCTTCAACATGTTTTTCTAAGTAAAATGCTATCTTCATGTACCTTATTTATACCTGTGAGTTATTTAAACATTTCTATCAATGTCCCCCTTTCCCTCCTTTCCTCTAGAGAGTACATATTTAATTCCTTGAGTCTTTCCTCATAGGGCTTTTGATACAGGCCCTGCACCATTTTGGTTGTCCTCTTCTGTACTGCCTCCACCCTCTCTATGTCCTTCCGGAGATGGGGCCTCCAGAACTGGACACAGTACTCAAGGTGGGCTTCACCATCAATCTATACAGGGATAATACTACCTCCCTTTTCTGCTGGTGATACCCTGCCTATGCACCTGAGCATCCAGCTAGCTTTCCTTGCTATCTTATCACACAGTTTTACTACCTTCAGATCATCAGAAATGATTACCCCCAGGACCCTTTCCTGTTTTATGGTTGCCAGTACCTCCCCACCCAATTGGTATATTGCTACAGATCTTGATTTTGCACTTGTTTGCATAGAAACCCGGTTGCCAAAGCCTTGATCAGTCTTTCAGCTTTTTCTGATCGTCCCTCATTTTTTCCATCCTCTCTGGTGTGTCTACTCTGTTGCAGATTTTTGTGTCATCCACGAACAGGCATACTTTCCCTTCCAGTCCTTCTGCAATGTCGCTAATAAAGATGTTGAAGAGGACCGGGCCTAGCACTGACCCCTGTGGCAACAATGCTTTGTTTTCCTGGTGCAAGGTAGCTGTGAAATCATTTCAGTCACATCACAGAAACCTGGGTGTTGATGTTTGTTAACTGGTTCTTACACAAAAGCACAGTTCAGAATACTTAACTTTCTGAAGTTCATTTTTCAGTTTTAAAATTAAAAACCAAGGGAGCTAGCTGGCTCGGGGGCCTGGAGGGCTGAGATGTTGAACTCCTCACATCCTGCCACACCAGCAACCAATGTTCGGGAACAAGCTTGGGTTGTCAAGGGTTGGCCAGTGGAGGGAGAGGATTAAGCATCCTACGGACAGCTGTCCTCTCCTGGGGTGGTGTGGTGTGTTGTTTTTGTGCATGGCTGCCACCAGGTGGAGCCCTGAGGGTAGCACCACACCTGAGCCGCAAAGTTTGCAGTGAGGGTGCTACAGTTCTGTGATATGTGTGTGTGCCTCCATGCTCACATGTTCCATGCTTGGCAGTGGCTGAAGAAGGAGAGAGAAAACCGAAATATGGTTGGCATGGGCTAAATGACATCCCTCCTGTTGGCCCTCCATCCTGTGCCACTGCCTTGCCCACCATACCTGCTACTGGATGTGAGTTCCCAGGTGGCAGGGCATGGCCCTCCCCCTCCTGGCCCTGCTATGGGGGCCAATCCATGGGAAATGCTGGGTTGGTTGAGCTGGGCTGGTGTGGTTGCCAATTGGGAGGGGGGACTGAAAGAGCCTGCCCATTCCAACCAGTGGGAGAAAAGATAAATGAAAGAAACAAACAACAAAAAAACAAGGAAGCTACCCAGTCTAGAGGTGCAGGCTGTTGGTGCACTGCACCAGCTCACAGAAAACCTGAGCTTGAGACCCAGTCCTGACTTCCTCACCCAGGGCTGGATGAGTCCGTAGCTTGATGTGGAGACATCATGCTCTGATACTGGGGGAAGGAGGCAGGTTCTCGTGCAGACTGAGGAGCCTCCAGTGGTGAATCGGATCTGGCTGTAATAATGATATCATGGGTGACTATACAATGTCAGCTGTCCACACCCACAAGAAGGAGCCACAGCAAGTCAAAAGCAGATGCTGAGAAGGTGAGAGAGGAGCAAACTAGGTAAAATACCACCCTACTGGATAATGTCTTCTAGTCCTGCCTAAGTCAGGACCCATGGAACTCCCTGGCAGCCCTTCTCGCCTGGTCCTTCTCCCTCAGCATAGGAGTTTTACCTGGCAGTCATTGGAAATTTGCCCTACGGGGATAAGCCACATAGCTCTTGGGGGAGGAGTGGTGGGGAATCTGGATGCAGAGCTGCCCATGGTAAGAAGTGTATGGGAGGGGTAAACCAGGACTGCTTAGCCTGAAAGGGGAAAAGAAGAGGTGACTGTTGGTGAGTGGCAGAAAAATAATGTGTAAGTTATAAAAAACAAAAACAAGGCTGCTATTCTATAATTAAAGCTCTCCATGGTGTGCATTTCAGGCAGTAGTATTCCACATTAAAAAATCTTTGGCTGCCCCTTTGCCAGTGCCGCCATGCCAATGACCCAGGTGTGGGAGCGGACATGGTGTGCTTGAAGTGGGTGGCTGGGTTGGAAGACTGTTCTGTTGACAGCAGCATTTTCTAGCCCAACATGGAGATGATGCTACACCAGGCACCACAGCAACATTGTAGCAGGCCAGGGGGCTTGCGCCACCCCGGTGTTAAGCTGTGGTGGACAAGGGCACTGGAAGGCAGGTAACATAATCTTATGGGTAGAGAGTGGAGGGAGAGGGACAAAGAGAGAAGATGGAGAAAAAACACTATACATATATTCAGGAAGAAATCTTCCCATTACAGACAATCCTCACTACAATATAACTAGGACAAAAAGGGACAACAGGATGTGCGCGTTCTCTTTTATTGCACATTTTGAGTTTATTTTACAAATAATGTATCCTGGATAGCCCAATTGAGCAACAACTTCTCATTTTCAGTGGGGTCCTGAGTCTACCCATTTCCACAGATGGGTTAATGGGAACACTTGGAGTTTAAGAGACTTGGGCAAGGTCATACCGGTGAGTATTTGGCTCTGGTGGTGTTTGAACCTGTGCTCTTCAAGTTCCCAAACCTGTCTTCTGACCTCTAGACCACACTGCCACAGCTATGACTGGAACACTCTCCCTAACCACTTAATATGCTTTCTTAACAGTTATAACTACAAAAAAACAATATTTTCACAGCTAAACATACCTTCATTGCCAATGTTAACCCTTTCAACAATGGCAGTTCATTTCTGAGTCATCTGTTCTTCTTACAGTTGCCTTGTATCCGTATTACTGTTAATTTATTTTTGTGTACTTTTGTCATTCTGTGTGCTCAATGTAACAAGTGAGCGTAACATAACTGTACCCCAGGACCATCAAGAAAGCAAGATGATACATTTCATGAAACTGTCATGGAGAGCAAACATTTTAAATCAATACAAAATGATATTTGCTAGCCTGTACCCATTCTGAGCATAACTGCAATACTCTACTTTGAAAATTCAGTCTCACAGATAAGGTGGCTGGCAGGCTATCAAGAACAAAAAATCAGTAGCCTGTTTAATATTTGATGCTTAGTATTTTGACTGTTGAAAAATGTAACCACACCAGGACTTTAAGATAAATCTTCACTCTGCCCTCATTTTGTGTGCCTCTGTCCTTGGGAGTCACCCATGCATCTCGCCTGAGGTAATAAACCCTCTTTTAATAGGATTTCTGTAATTGGGAACCAGTAAGCAGCATGTGTATCAGATAGGGCTGTGACTGAGAGCTTTACGAGTGTGGATGGAGTGGGATTTGCAGCAGCCTGTAGCCTCAGGCGTAAAAGCCTCATACGTGAACAGCTGCATAATTGCGAGTTTTGTACAAATGGCAGGATGGGGTGTGTTTGGAACTATGAGTAGGGAATAACTGAGCCCTTTATGACATGGAGCACTTGAATTCAGACATAAAATGATTAAAAAGAGGTTTTTATTGTCAAGCTACTTTTAAAAAGACAACACGAATAAAATTTGCATGTGGTTAAGTTTCAAATCTGAGCTGGTTATCCTACTTGCATACATAACAACTCAACCCATTTTTTAAGGAGGTTCAGGTTAAATGCATGGAAGTTACATTGGGCCAGGACTTTACAGCCACCTGGATGGCATATTGGCAGTGCACTGTGATGCTGTACAGGCTACCTAGGTTTGAGAGCAGACTCATGTTGCTAGCATCAGGAGGCAGCCCAGGGCTGGAGAAGCTATCAGTGGCAGCGTGTCTCAGCTCGGGGAGTGCTAGCGCTGGACTATGTTACCACAGCAACCTCTGCAGACAGGTCAGGGAGCCTGCTCTACTACAGGTGTATGCAGCTTATGTGCAAGGTTGCTAGAGGGTTGTGCTTTTTCCACATGAAAGAAGGGTGGGAGGGAAATGGGATAAAATGGAAAAAATTAAAAACACTAGGAGGGTTTGAATTCAGACATAAAAAGATTCAGTAGGGATCAAACAATGTGATTACAGCAAGCTACAACTCTTGGGTCCACACCATGGGTCCTCAGTGGAAAGATGATGGTGTTAGAGGTGGACAGGGTTGGGTTGCTGCCATTAGGATAGGCAGCCAGGACCACATACTGGGTAGATGGTGGCAGAGAAGAAAAAGCTTTATTAAGGCAAAAAAAAGAATAGACCAAGAGTTCATTCATGGATATTTACCAACCCTGTAGCCAAGGCTTTGGAACCTTACATCACAGATGTTTCTGAAGCAGTGGGCCTTGTGCAGTGAGTTGCATAGAGTTGCAGCCAGTGCAGATATGATAACTGTGTCATACCAAAGGAAGACCAAGAAGTAGAATGCTCTCTAGGGTGTAATAAAACATGGGGTTCTGAAGTTATTTTTTTTTCTTATAACATCTGTAGAGAAATGAGAGTGATTTGATTGGCTGAAAGCAGCTGAGAGCCATGTAATTATTGACTCATAATTACATGCCCGAACTATTTTCAGTCATGCAAACCTCTCCATAAATACATATGTGAATAACAATGTGCTGCCATTTTCTGCTGCACCTTAGAAACAGCACAAAATGACATCAAAGTGACTGGATGTACAGAGGAAACCTCTGAAAGTCAATTACTTTTGCAATCAGTTTTATAGTAAAAATAAATAATTCTTCAGGGTAGTGCAGACTAAGATCTGAGACTGGATGTTTCTAATTAGGGAAGCAACATAGGCTATGACTGGAATGTGTCTAATCTGTTAGTCTACCAGATAAGTTGCAACTGAACTTTTACTGAGTAAAGATAACACAGTGGCTACAAACTTGAATAGTTAAGGTGATTTAAAGTACAGTGTGCATTTTTATGCTGCACCTGTCAATAACTATCAATGGAAGGGATCACAATCACCCTATGTTTGACTATCTAACCTTTGGTTAGATGTAGCTTCACCCAGTCATACTACACATACAGTGGCGGTAATGATGACTGGCTCTGTGACTGTAACAGAGATGTTAACATGTGGATGGATGCTCTGCCGTGAGTCACAGTGACCTGATTGGGCCCATAAATAACAAGGTAAAATTATTTTAACACCCCCTCCCACAAAATAATGAGTTAAAACTAGGTAAAGTTTATAAAAATATTTTAATTTATTAAAGTGCAATAGTTCAACTGTTGAAATAAACAGGGACTACTTTATGTCCTATTAAAAACAATAAATGTTCATGTTTTCGTCAAGTTAACAACAGTCTCTATTTTTTTTATCAAAATGATTTTTCTACACGTTATAAAAGTGCAATAAAGCAGTCTAGGGTGTGCGATTATGGTCAATAATCACACACACCTCTCGGGTGTTGTAAAGGCACTCAACCAAGTGCCTCCTGCCAAACAACACCCTTGAGAGGTGTGCGATTACTGACCCACGATCACACACCCTAGACTGCATTATTGCTTACTTACTAAAGACATTTTTGTTCCAATAGGGAAAAAAAAACACCTTTGCGGCAGCAGCCCTAAATTGCACTATATTCCTAAACAATTTGAATTTCAAGTCATTCCATTCTTCATTACTATGGATGTTACCATGAAAAATAGAGCTTTGTTTCATACAGTCCATCTAGAGATGAGGCTTATTCTGGAGTTGCAGTAGTATGTTTATGAGTGAATGTGATGTACTCTTTTCACCTACCACCACCATACCTTCACTGTCACCAGCCTGTTGTGAACTCACACTGAACTGTTCCCTTCTTGTCCCACCTGTGTCTTAACTCTCACAGTATAAGGTCTGGGCATAGGAACCCTTATATGCTTCAAACACTCCTGGCCTGCTTCTGTGCTTAAAGCAGCATCATTTTGATTTGGTAACATGCTCTCGGAGATGGAACACAAAGTGGACAATCAAATACTTTACCTGTAACTTTTAAATCACACTCAGGCACACAAAAAAGAAATATAACATATTGTATCCACACAACGTATAAGATGGACTGACTAATGTATGGCAGTACTGTGTTACAAGTTGTTTTTCTTTTGTGTACCTGAGTAATGAAATGCCACATAAACCACAAGAGCAATACGTAAGCGGTTTGGACTGGTATCACACATAAGTGGTGTATAAAAAATGAGTAACTAATGCTGCCTATATTTTAAGTTTTATAATTACTGGTTTCATGCACTGACTCCCATTGAACTGAACTGGAGTGCAGTGTGAGTTTGCATTAGTTAGTGTGAAGGTGAAAGAGCAAAAATGTTGCAATACAGAGTCACAGCAGTGTAGTATGGGATTTTTAGAGTACTGGTTTCAGGTTATAGGTTAAAGTAGCAGTACTAATTTATCAGCAGCACATATTATTCTGCCTTTTTTCCAGCAATAATATGTTTCTGCTATTCTTAGATTCTTCACTGGGCTATTTTTAATTTATTCAGCTATTTTAAGACACTGCTAAATTGCAAATGTTGTAATGTGTGTGGATCTTCAATGAAGATAGCAGCCCCAAGCACCTTTTAAAAAATCTCCTCCCAGGAGGTCACACTTTAACCACACCCACTGTATTCGTAATGCAGTTATGTTAGGATGTTACTAGCACATGTTACTGGTAGCCAACAGTAAAGCACAACCATGGTGGCAGACCAGGCAATGAGAAAGAACATTTAAGAACTCCAAAATACTCTATCTTACCTCAGGAATCCAGTAAAGCAATTAGATAATTAAATATATTAATATTTTTGTTTGTTCTAACTACCAACTGGACTATTTAAATTTTTGTGAACTAGTACTGCTACTTTAATATTAGATCACACCAATAATTATAAATAGAAAATAGCTAGGACGCCATCAGCAGTAAGGCTATTCTTCCATCAAGGGATTCTTGTGACATCATAAACTACAAGAGTGAAGCGCAAGTGATTTGAAATGTCATCAGGATCTTAGAAGGGAATGACAAGCTGATATAATGGTTTCCTGTGTGTTATTTTTTGTAATATATGGAACCAAATGAACATTCAATCTCATAATACCATGATGTAGTAGTAGTGATGAGGATTAAGTATAAAATATTAAACATATTGCTGTGATGTCTGAAAAATGATATTATGACTCTCTGTCATTCATTCCCTATGAGAAAAAGTGACAATAAATATATTACATGATTAATAACATGTGGGGATTTATTTGTTATCTTCCGATGCTTTTGCAGACAAAGCCTTTCAAAGAAAGGAAGAAAATGTACTGCTAGAGGGGAGACTAAATTGTTCACAGCACATTTAAAGTCATAAAATGTATGAAAATTAAGTTCAAAACTACAGTTAGTTATTAAATAATGAATAGTAATACTAAGTTTAGAAAAAGTTGAAAACAGTTTTTTAATGTTTTAAACCATCAAATAATTTTATGTATCAATACAAAAAAATAGTATTGATACAGTCTATTACTACCAAACATAGGGTTAACTCTATGTGTTTACCATTTCTGTCAGTGTCACACCTAATATCAATAACATACTGAAAAAGCAGGTTTAACTAGCATTGATACATATAGAGTAGTACTGATAGATAAATACAGTACAGAGAGAGTTAATTCTTAACATCTAGACTCCAAGATTTCGTTTAAAAAAATTAGGTTTCTAGCCCCAGCAGTCCCAAAGTTAGCCCTTTTAAAAGATAATGGGCCAGGTATTCAAATAAAAGTGAATGCACAGCGCAAATGTTTGCACTGAGCTTGTGCTTGTCCTCACTGCTGCTGTATTCGGTCAGATGGTGAGCGGTGCTATCTTAATGAATATTAAGAACATATGAACATACAAAGAAGGCAGCAGAAGTAGGCCATTTGGTCTATTTAGTCTGCTCATATTGCAGGGACCACAGCATGAGCTACTGTCTCTGTCCCTCCTCCAAACTCCTCCAATCCTCCCGACCCATGATCCTTACCTTCCCCCATGCCTATCCCAGCTTCTCTTGAAGCTGTCCACTGTCTTCAATGAGACTACCTCTTCTGGCAGCACATTCCAAGGGCCCGATTCTCAAAAAGAGATTGCTGGTGTGCAAGGGACCCTGCACCCAATTCTCTATTGAGTAGGGTTCTGGCATCAAAGTCCCGCAGTTTGTGACAAACTTGGCCCTGCACCAAAGACAAGCCATGGGTCAGCCGTGTGGCAATAACACCATGGAGAGGTGCCTGGTGGCTAGCACCCCCCAAGCCCCAATCTCCCATCCCTGGTAGTCTAGCAGACCTCACAAGCCTCGATCTCCTGTAATAATACTATAAATAACCCTGGTGGTCTAGTGGCCCCCACGTCCCCAATCTCCCATAATAATACTGTAAATAACCCTGGTGGTCTGGTGGACACCCCCAAGCCCCAATACCTGATTGTGCATACAACCTTTCCCTGGTAGTCTAGGGCACCCTCCAAGCCCCGATCCCCATGTAAAATTGAATAAATTAACCTGATAGTCTAGTGGGTCCCCCAACCCCGATCCCCAATCCTCTTGAAAAATATGACAAATCTTTCTGTGGCAGTCTAGTGGTCCCCCAACCCCCTACCCCAGTTGGCAGTGCCCTACCACCATGCTCCCCCCATCCTCGAGCCAGCGACCAGCACAGCCCTCCACACACCTCCATGGCTGGCTGCTGAATGAGCTATCAATGAGTGTACACTATATACAGTTGTACTAGATGAGACTTCTTGGTGCAAGTTATTATCTCTTACCTAACATATGAAACTTATAGCTCAGTCAGTGGCCAGCCATGGAGGTGTGCAGAGGGCTGTGCTTGTCATAAACTCAGGGATAGGGGGAGCAGGGTGGTGGGGCACTGCCAACTGGGATGGGGGTTGGGGGGACCACTAGACTACCATGGAAAAATTTGTCATTTTTCAAGGGGATCAGGGTTGGGGGACCCACTAGACTACCAGATTAATTTATTCAATATTACATGGAGATTGGGGCTTGGGGGAGGGGGTGCCCTAGACTACCAGGGAAGGGTTGTATGCATGGGGCTGAGTGGGGTACCCTAGACAAACATGGAAACATTTTATGAACAATCAGGGATTGGGGCTTGGGGGCATCACTAGACAACCACGGTTATTTACAGTATTATTTATTTAAACTTTGGTAACTGGGAAAGGCACACTGAACTGGAGCTCATTTACAGGTGCGACCCGGGGAAGGGTAGACAGAGGGAAATAGCAGCAAACAGAAAGTTGCATGAATGAACGAACATTTGGTAATACAATCAGGAGTGCAGTTCATAGGAACAAAAGTGCAGTAACAAGAGATATAGCACAAATTAACAAAAACTAGTAAACAGGGTACAAAAATCAGGCATGTAACGCAATAAATACAGCTGAGCAAAATACAATTGGTATGGGCAAGAGCAAAAATGGAAAAGGTGGTTGTGGCCCAGATTAACTAGAGCTAGAGTGGGAGGGGTTAGGGGCAGTGGCATAAAGCTACTGGCTTGCTACAGAGCAGGAGCTTGAATACTGGGAAAGAGGTGGCTAGCTGGAGAGTAGGAGTAAGTTTGTTCCAAAGGGAGGGTAGACAGAAGAAGAAAGCGGACTGACCTGCAGTGGAGTAAGGGCGAGGAAGAGAGAACAAATGGTTCACCCTTGAGTGGAGTGGGTAAGGAGAGGGGTTGGCTGGAAATAGGAGTGAGGAGAGATAGGAAGGTAGTAATTCAAACCAGTATTTGGCAATAAAACTATAGAGTGCATCCAATGACAGTGTGGGGGGCTAGATAGTGATGAGTAATGGGAGCAATGGTGAGTGCAGAAAGGGGAGTCTGTGGCAAAGTGGCAAAAGGAATTCAGGAGGGTGCCAAGTCTGGCAAGGGAAGGGGCAGTGCCATAAACAATGTCTGCATTGTCAAACATGGGAGGATGGTTTTTCTGACCAATTCACGATGCACAGAAAGGGAGAGGCAATTCTTGTTTCTTTACATTACTCCTAGTTTTCGGTGTAGTTTGTCATGCAATGTATCAATGTGGACTGAGTAATTAAGTTTATTATCAAGCCAAACACCAAGGTGTTTGTAAGCCAAAACTATTTTGAGGGGGGAGCCACCAGGGGTGTAAAAGATGGGACAGACTAAATAGATGAGAGTTTCTGACTTGACCCAAAGGTCATGGAGATGGGTTTCTTTTCGTAGTTACCCGCAAGTTGTTGGCCTGAAACCAGCTTAGCATGCTGTTGAAGTCACTTTGGGGGTGGGGTCACAACTTCAAGGGTTGAGGTCCAGTGGTGTAGATGTTTGTGTCATTTGTGTGTATGTGTATGTGCCAGCATGCTGAGTGGAGACCATTTATAAATAGAAAGAATAGGACAGGGCCAAGGATGGAGCCTTGGGGGCCACCAGCAAGGATTATGAGAGGAGAAGATAGGGTGGAGCCTACCTGGACAGACTGACACTGGTTGGTAAGGTAGGAGAGGAACCAGTTTACTACATGGGTAGCTAAGCTAATAATGTGGAGCTTGCGAAGCAGGAGTAAGTGGGATACAGAACTGAATGCTTTTGCCAAGTCGATAAAAATGGCAGGGGTGATATGCCCCAGATCTATACCAGAAAGAACGGAGTCTGTAACATGCAGTAGGGAGGATGTGGTTTAGTGGTTCTTCCTAAAACTGTCTTGTAGTGGGGAGAGGGTGTTGGAGGCAGAGAGGAATTCAGGGACCCTATAGTAGATAAGTGATTTTTGTAGTTTTGAAGGAGAGGGCAGAGGAGGGGAAGGGGGAGATGGAGCGATAGTTGCCAGGGTTGGATGGGATACCACCTTTGTGGAGGGGAATAATCTTTGCTGTTTTCCAGACCTGGGGGACTACACCTGAGGAGAGAAAGAAGGACTAAATAGGTAAGTGAGAGGGAGGTCTGTGGCGGGGGCGGAGATTCTAAGAATCTTAGGGTCAATGCCATCAGGGTTGCCTTGGCTGGGTTTAGGGACAACAAAGTGGTATAAACTTCATGCTGGAGGAAGGGGGACATTGGTGTCCATTTGGAGAGGCCATGGTGGGGGGGGGGGTCAGAGTCTGGATCAAGGTGGGCTGAAGCAGAAGAGTTGTAGATACCGCAGGAGGTAAAGCAGGAGTTAAGGGTGTTCTGTCACAGAGGCAGGGTCTGAGACAGTGGAGCCATCTAGTGACAGGACTGGGATGGTTGACTGGATGGGGGGATCTATGAGGGAGTGGATGGTCTTCCAGAAATTTCAATCAATCAATAAATCAATTTTATTTTATATTGGAGGGTATGTGAGCAAACATGCCTGTTTTCACAAACGTCCAGTTATACAGATGTTTTTACAAAAAAATTGGACAAATAGTACAGAATGAATAAGTTAAAACATCAAACAGTGAGGTAAGGAATAATACGGTATATACACTTAATTATAGCAGGTTTATAAACAGGGGCAATATTTCATACAGTGACAGATAGTCAAAGGGAAAAAGCTTAAGGAAAACACCCAGGAAGGGTGTATTTGTGGCAGGTGCTAGGGGCTGGGGAAAACATGGGGCAGAATGGGGAGGAGAGTGAAAGGACTGGAAGGGGAAGTAAGAAAGGAGAGAAAAAGCTTGAGGAAAACACACAGGAAGGGTATATTTGTGGCAGGTGCGGGGCTGGGGAAAACAGTGGGGCAGAAGCGGGAGGGAGTGAGAGGGTGGAAGGAGAAGTAAGAAAGGAGGGAAAAGACTTGAGGAAAACACACAGGAAGGGTGTATTTGTGGCAGGTGCCGGGGGCTGTGGAAAACATGGGGGTAGAAATGAGGAGGGGAGTGGGAGGAGTGGAAGGGGGAGTAAGAAAGGAGGGAAATACAATGTATTTGAGATGGACAATAACAACATATTTGGCCGGCCCACCAGTGCAGGGGCAGGGCTCCCAACTGCGATGCTGACAGCCCGGGTTCTGGAACAGACCTGGGAACGTTGGAGGGCCAGTCAGGGGAAAGATGGATTGAGCATGCTAGGGACTGCTGTTCTTCTCTGGGAGGGAGGGGGTAGAGTGTCAGGCATGATGTACCTGCTGGAGGCGTGGGGGGTATCCCTGTTGGTAACCATGTTTGTGGGGGCGGAGGCGCGTAGACGTCATTGCACGTCCCCACACCCGGGGTAAAACTAGCAACAAATCATGGCCATCACCTATGAAGCCTGCTCACTCTGGCTCCACTTGCACACCACGGCACTTCCGGGATCCCAATCTATTCTGTCATCTACTCTGACCAGTAGGGCTCTGCGCCCCCACCTTGAGGGGGCAAGACAAGAAGGCAATGCCGGTGGATTCTCCTGCCGGCACTGTTGTCCTGTTGCTGCAGAAGTCCTGCTGGTGTGGTGGCCCCACCCTGGGGGGCAATCCAGGAGGTATCAGGGAACCCAGAAATAAGGTAAGTCCCCAGAGTGCGAGGAGGTGGCCGAGGATTAGCAGGGGCTGAGTTTAAGGTGGGCTGCATAAAAAAAAAAAAAAAATATATATATATATATCTTTTTGTATTGCTTTGTTTAGTTTTGGAATAAGTTTTGAGTGGAGTGGAGGAGTTCTTTGAAGTAGGTTGCTTGGGCTGCATGGGTAGCCTTTGTGAACTTATTTTTTAGTGTCCTAAATGCCTGGAGGTCAGCCTGGGACAGAGAGGACTTGTAGGAGGCCCATGCTTGGTCACGCTGTTTGCACTGAGCAACAAGGATGGCATTTATCCAGGGGGGGTGGTGGATACGTTTGACCTGTGCTTTTTTTAGGGAAGCATGAAAGTTCCTTACTCTTGTGTGGACAGTGGTAAATGCACTGAGGGCTGTGCCGACGTTAGTGGCAGTGAGCACTTGGAACCAGTTTGCACTGAACAAGTCTAGTAGGAGGGCATTATAGTCGAGTGTCCTGAGGGAGCTATGTCAAATGTATGTGGGAAGTGCATGGTGGAGGCTTGCCTTTCTGATGCAATATGTTAGGCCATGGTCACTAAAAATGTTGGGGAGGATGCCAGAGACATTTCTGGGACTGTCATTATGGTGATATACTTGCACTTATGTGTGTCATGGGGTATTATGGGAGATCAGGACTGGGGGTGCCCTATACTACAAATGATTATATTTATGTATGATCGGGGATTGGGGCTGGGGGGGCCCTATACTACAAATGATTATTGTGACGTAGACAGCCAGATCTGAGTGCTGTATCACATTTTTTATTACATATAAAATTTGTGATGGGAAGGTCAGTTTGATGAAACTACTGTCTTACTGGAACTGACACATCAGGACCCCCCAAGGATAAGTTCAAAAGACAGGACATTGCTAAACTGCAGATATCCGGGGGGGCAATTACCTTGTCAATTCACTTTCATCCCAGGAAATAAGATTAGCCATTCACAATTCCCTCAGGGAAAATCCTTTGACTTACAATAGTTGTCAGGAAGAACTTGAGAGGGAGGGGTGTCAGAAAGAAGCCAGAATGGACATTGAAGAGAGGTTGATGTCTGGGCCAGGGAGGACCCAGATGAATTTGGAAGGTCCAATATACTTTCCCAGTGAACCCTTGAATTACATCAGCGAGACCTTTGAGGTGTAGATTCCAAGGCCCAGATGGGATTAAAAAGGCAAATACATTTTTGCTTTGAATACAGTGACTTAGATCAAAGAAACTTTTGAGATATATGTGTAGCAGAGCACAAACTGGTTTCGCCTGGTTAACCTGAGGGAGGAAAGCCAGTGAGGTCACCTATTATGTTTTTTTTAAATATTTTATTTGGACATCCTGTGAGATAAAATATAGATGTTGTTACACCAAGACGGAGTTAGTGACCTCATCAGAAGGCCGGCTCAGAATTGTGTTTAATTGCTGAGAGAACCTGGACAGAGACACACAAGACAATATTTCTGACTGAGAGAAGAGAGACCATCAAAGCACTGAAGTAAGGACCTTAGACAAGATTAGTCTGAAGTTATTATTTGTAGGAATTTGTACTTTAAACCTGTTTGTTTTAAAGCTGCATGTGTTGGGATATATATTGTTCTGTAATGTTTTCTGTTTTCCTATTTTAAAGTAAAGGGGCCGGATATTCAAAAGGGTTGCGCCATGCGCAATAGGGTTTTGCATGCGCAAGTCCGGAATTGCGCCATTCTGCGATATTCAGCAGGATGCAGTTGCGCCACTGAAAACAGGCTGAGCAACAGCGCAATGCAAATGAATGCATGCTGAACTGGAGGGGGAGGAACCATGCATTAACTGCACAGCCCGATATTCAGCCGGGCTGTGCAGAGTTGTGCAGGCGCAACCCACAACCTGTGCCTGCACAACTTTGAGCCAAAAGAAAGGTTTGTCGAGGCACACCACAGGTGAGCTGCTGCATTGCAGGGTGCAACACAGCAGCTGCCACCTGTGGCTGGCCTCAACCCCCACCCTGTGCCCCCTGTAGCCTGATCACGGGCAAAGAGAGTAATATCCCCACCACCACCCCCACTGGCCCAGTCCCGACATAGCGTAATTCTCCACCAGCCCGATTGTGGGCAGTGTCTCCCCCAACATATCCCTGGTGGTCCAGTGGACCGTAAATCCCGATCGTGGATTGTGTGTTACAAACCCCCACCTCCTGATTATATCCCTGGTGGTCCAGTGGACGAACATCCCGTCAGCGGGATGGAGTGTGCAAACAACCCCCCAAAACATGCCTGGTGCTTAGTGTCCCCCACCCCACCCACCTGAGGCTTTCCCACCCTCCCTCCCCGCAGCCAGCGGCGCATCCCATCCTTCAGCAGCAGCCCGGCCGACTGACTTCCTCAGAAGTTCAGTATGCTCAGCAGGAGCAAGAGCCACATGCAGATACATGTCAGGACAGATGTCCAGTTTTGTGAATGAATGAATGTATTCATTCAAATTGGACTGTCTTAGTAATGGTATAGCTGCATGCCCATTGGCTCTTGCTCTGCACCACGGGCGGCAACCCTACCGGGCAGTCAGATGGTGGGCGGTGTGGTAGTAGGCGGGTGGATGCTGCCGCCCGCCGCCGCGGGGGAGGCTTCGTGGGTGGGTGGGTGGGGACACAGGCACCAGGGATGTTTTTGGGGTTGTTTGCACACTCCATCCCGCGGCTGGGATGTTCGGGTCCACTGGACCACCAGGGATACGCTCGGGCCACCTTGCTGCCCGCGATCGGACTGGTGGGGGGGGATAAACTATGCCCGCGATCGGGCTAGTGGGGGGTGGTGGTGGGGATTATACACTGTTTCACCCGCGATCGGGCTGCAGGGGGCGTCGGTCCCTGACTGCTGCTGCCTGGCAGGGTGCCAGGCGCAAGTCCTCAGGGATCGGCGCACCTGCATGCTAATGGCATGCAAATGGGGCCATAATCAGATGCAAATGGCCCCCCTGCGCCTTGCATGAATTATGGCCTCATTTGCATGTCACCTTTTAAATATGAGGATTTTGCGCATGGCGCAGTGGTACTTGCGTCACCGCAAGTTGAATGCTCCACTCTGACCACTTGCTGTGGTGCAAGTTCCACTGCGCCATGCACAGTGGCTGTGGCCAGGGGGTGATATTCAAAGGAGTTGCTCAAGGGCGCAACTCCTTTGAATATCGCTCTGGACACACCCCTGCACAACTATTTTGTGCAGCGCAAGGGCTTGCGCCACAAAATAGCGCAGTTTGAATATCCAGCCCAAGATATATATTTTACAATGAAAACTGTCTGGAGTGCCTTGACATTTCTTTTTATTTTAAGTGGCGCTTTTAAAGGTTATCAGTAACACTGTGTATGGGCTTATTGTATACCAAACTGGGAAATGGATAGAGTTCTCTAAAGTCTTGCATAGAGTTCTAAGGGTTCATTTGAAAGACCTGGTTGGGTGTCCATAGCCAAAGATATCTGGCCCCCCGAAGACATAATTATCTGAGCCTAATAACTGGGTACGCTAACAAGAGGTTATCAGTTTGAATCCCCTCCTGAGCTTGAGACTAAGGTGAATTGAACCCACAAAACAGACAAGAGGGTTACCTTGTTCTGTTCACTGTACACAAATCATACGCTCAGAGGTTGGCACTTTGGGAGTAGAGGGCTGACCGACTGAGCGAGTTCATGACAATTATTATTATACACGACAGGGATCAGGGCTGGAGTTGGGTGCCCTAGAATATAAAGGAATATTTTTTATGTGGGATCGGGGCTGGGGTGGTGAGCATTTAATGCACTGGGATTGGAACCATTGCACATTGGCGCAACCCTTGGAGGACAACTAAGTACTTAGACTAGCCACTGGCTAGTCTAATGGTACTTAGACAGTTGTCCTCTGGGGGACTTTTTAGAATATTGATTAAGGGGATGTGGCAGCTTGTGTGTCCCACGAGCCCCCTAGTGCCATGTCACAGTCCCTTTTTGAGGGCACTGCTGGCACAAGCCCCCTTTGGTGCAATGCAGCCTGCATTTGATGCAGGCTGCTTTCCAGAATAGCCCCTGGTGCATCTCTTGACACAAAGTGTCACTTGCAACAGAAAACTTTGATGCAGGCACCTTGTGTCCCTCTAAGGCCCTTGAGACTGGGCCCCAAATGTCCACCATCCTCTCCATGAAGAAGTGCTTCCTGACCTACCTCCTAACCCCCCCCCCAGATTAAGACTGTGCCCCCAAGTATTATGGTTGCCACTTAGCTTAAAGAGAGCCTCCTTATTTATCCCTTTCAAGTACTTGAAGGTCCCAATCATGTCCCATTTCTCTCTCCTGTCCTCCAGGGAGTACATGTTCAGTGTCCTCAACCTCTCCTCATAAACCTTACCCTGCTGACCCACTATAATTTTTGTAGCCCTCCTCTGGACCTTTTCTAGCAGGTTAATGTCCTTTTTGAGGTGTGGGCACCAGTACTGTATTCCATACTCTAACTGTGGCCTCACCACAGACCTGCACAAGGGCAGTATAACCCCCTCTCTCCTAGCACTGATCCCCCTAGCTATGCATTCCAGCATCTTGTTTGCCCTTGCTGCTGCTTTTTACACTGCATGGAGTGTTTCAGTTTACTAGTGATCATCTCTCTGAGGTCCATCTCCACCTCTGATGCAGATACCTGGACTCCACCCCGGTACTACTCCATCCTAGGATTCTTGGCTAAAATGCTGGGCCATGTTGGTGCAGCGCAAAGTGCAACTGTGCTGCCCCAACATGTACCTGGTCTGTATATAGCACACAGGGAACAGCGAACAGTGCTGCCCCTGTCGAAGGAGCCACTTTGCTCTAAATGCACATAGGTAACAATTTTTAGAAGGAGAGTTACTGTCTGCACTTTAGAGCTGCAAGTTTATACAATATAAATTTGAATGTATATGCTCCTGTGTGCAGCCTTTTCTTTTGTTTTGAACTTCCGTTGTGTTGGGGACTGCACCTTAGATGAGCGGTGTGACTGTGGGATTTTTGTTGCCAAAGTGGGATAGCACCAAGACCCCGTGGGCTATATTCAGCCACAACATGAAGATAAGTCCACTGGGCATGCAAAGGTACTAAGGGGCCATTTGCATGCCCATTCTGGTCTCATTTGCATAGGGCAAAGTAACCTCTTAACGCCAATGCTGTGCTCCTCTAAACGTTCGGTAAATCTCCCTGGTGGTCTGATGTGTCCCCGAGCACCCATTCCACTACACACAACTAATTTCTGGTGTCCAGAGGTTTCCTCACCCCGATCACTCCATGGAGCATTCTCCAAGAATACATGGTGGTATACTGGTACCCCCCATCGCCTGTTTACACACCTTTCAGTTTCTGCTATCGAATATAGATTTTCATGTGCACAAATCTATATGGTGAAGAAAAGAGTTCAAAGGGTAACAAAAGTATAAAGATTCATGTAGCTAGTAGCATAATATTGACAGAAAGAACCACAGTTGTCATTGAAGTGCAGCCCAAAGAAAAAAGCTGCAGCCACTATGCACTAACTGCAGAGTTATGATACCATTGTTACCATTGTCCCTGGTGCCTAGTGTTTCCCCCGATCACCCATTTCGTAATTTATAGATATGCCCTGGTGGTCTAGTGTCCCCCACCTGACCCACCTGGTCATATCCAAGCTCACCGCACCCCCCCCCTTACCTGGTGGCTGGCACTCCTCCAAGCTAGATACAGTGATTGGCAAAGCCCTACTCTCACCTCAACAGTATGCTGCTGTATGAGCTGTCAGTGAAGATGCACACAGTAGAAAGCTGCTTCTACCATATGTGTGCTCACTGACAGCTGATATGGTGCAGGCTATAAAGGTGAGAGGAGGGCTGTTTCAGTCACCCTATTGAGCTTGGGGGAGTGCCAGCCACCCAGGTAAAAAGGGGTGCAGTGAGGTGGGATGTGAGCAGGCAGGTTGGATGGGTGGGGACACTAGACCACCAGGGCATATGTATAAATTATGAAACGGGCACTTGGGGTAGGACTACAACACATCAGGGACAATGGACATACACACCAACAGGGATTTATATAGTGCTCAAGTCCATTAATAAAAATTCAGCTGCACCACACCTCAAAAGACACGTAATCACAGAAAAAAAAAATCAATATTTCACACAGGCTCCCCTGCTTTTTTCTACGAGAATAATGTGCTATACCATTTACCCTCTTTTATAGTGAATCACTACACAGGTGTCATACATTTAAACAGACAAATTAATCAGCACATTTATGTACAATAATCAAAATTAAAATGTTTCTTATTCATGATATGATGCTGCATAATTCCAGGCTAAAAGAATGTACTTTACATTTTATACCTTTTAAGATTCCTTTTTAAACGCTGTTTTATGCTAAAAAGCTAAGTTCCTATTGCACTTTCAGAGCTAAGAGCTACTGTTCTACAAGTGATGCTGCAGCTCTATTTTATCATTCACACTTGGGTAATGTGTGGCTTGCAGATTAAGTATCCAAGAATTTTCCGTGCAGGCTAAAACATTGTGAATATTGCCTCCATGTGGTCTTATTTTTGCTCTGTCTAGTCCTATAAATAACCACGTATGATTTTTAGGGTCTGACATAAAATGGACATGATTGGCTGTTGCATATTCAAAATTTTTAATTGCCATAGCCCTTATATATTCCCCCACCCTTTCTTTGAATTTCCTTTTTGTTCTCCCTGTATAAAAAAAATTCACATTTCCATGTTGCCAGATACATTACATTACAAGTTTCACAATTAATGAAATTCTAATTTCTATAACATTACCCACTACTGGATGCAAAAAAACCTTTTTCTTCACCATGACAACTAATGGTGGTGGCAACAAAATGTAAAGTACATCCTTTTAGCCTGGAATTATGCAGCATCATATCATGAGTAAGAAACATTATTATTGCCTCCTTTCTTCAGCCTGTTTCTTTTGACTCTGTATTTGTCCACATTCAGTATATGGAGTTATTACCATGGAATAAATGGATTCAAAATTCTGCTCAGTTCCACTGGCAGAATGTTCTTCTCCCAACATACTATATACACACACAACAAAGGCCTCATGTGGAACCAGAGCCTTAATTTTATCTCTGTCAGGGTAAGCAGAAGGTAGGAGGAGGATTTTTTTATTGTCAGCAAAGAAACTCTCATAATGATAACTACGAACAATGAACAATGGAGCCATGGTAAGAATAGGAGTGGTATATAGGCCTCCAATCAGGAGGAGGAGTTAGACAGGCAAATGATGCAGGTGATTCAAAGGGTGTCAAACAAAGGGGAGTTTCTACTACTGGGGGGGGGGTCTTAATATGCCAGACTGAGAATGAGGAACCCCAAAGGCTACATCAGCCAGGAGCAGGGAGATACTTGAAGCACTGCAGGGGATCATATCTACATCAGCTGGTTAAGGAGCTCACAAGGGGGGGAAATATTTGGGATGTGGTACTCACAAACAGGGATAGTGTTGAAGAGGTTATTGTGGGAGACTGTCTGGGTACAAGTGATCACAACACAGTAAGTTACAAGATACAAAAATAGGGAAGATAACAAATAAGACCAGTACCAAGGTTCTAGACTTCAGGAGGTGAACTTTAATAGAACGAGTTAGATTTTCAGGGAGGAAATGAAATGCGGTGACTGGATAGAGGATGCGGAGGAATTATGGAACTGTATTAATGAGGCGTTATTAAAAGCGACTGAACTATGCATAAGGAGGGTAGGATAAAACAAGAAAAGAGGGTGGCCTCTTTGGTTTAATAGGGAAGTTGTAAGGGCAATAAGTGATAAAAGGATAGCTTTCAGAAGATATAAGAAAATGGAGTGTGATAGATAAATTATAAGGCGAAACTGAGACAGACGGAAATTGATTAGGAGAACAAAAGCAGAAACAGAAGCGAGAATTGCTAAACATGTCAAATGAGGAGATAAAACTTGTTTTAGATACATGGGGGGAAAGAGGAGCACAAGACAGGGGATTGTGAGTTTGAGGGGGGAGAGGGGAACTAAGGTTGAGGGGGACTGTGAGAAAGCTGAGGTTTTAAATAGTTATTTTTGCTCTGTATTCACAGTCGAAGGGGATGAAAAAGGACCTGAGTTAAAGAAGAGAGGAGGAGATGAATTGTGGGGTGGATCAAAGCCCATTAAGTGAGGAAAGAGTTAAGGAAGAACTTGAAAAATTAAAGGTAGACAAAGCAATGGGGCCAGATGGTTTGCATCCAAAGGTTCTTAGGGAGTTGAGGGATGAGTTGGCAACACATTTAGCAAAGTTATTGAACTTGTCCCTAGATACAGGGTGTGTTCGGAGTGACTGGAGGATGGCAGATGTAGTACCACTGCACAAGGGAGGCTGCAAGGAGGAGGCACGGAATTACAGACCTGTCAGCCTCACATCAGTGGTGGGCAAGGTGATGGGGGTGCTTATAAAGGAAAGAGTGGTAAAATACTTGCCAGACAACAAACTATTAGATGAAAAGCAACAAGGCTTCACTAGTGGGAGATCTTGCTAAACAAATCTGACACAGTTTTTTGATGGGATAACAAAGGTGGTTGAGCAAGGAGAGGCAGTTGATGTTGCCTGTCTGGACTTCAGTAAGGCCTTTGACTCTGTCCCACACTGCAGGCTAGTAAATAAGACAGAGAGGCTGGGGTGGGACAGAAAATAACTAGATGGGTGGAAAACTGGCTGAAGGATAGACGTCAGAGGGTGGTATTAAATCGTGTACATTCTGGGGTAAAGAAGGTGATGAGCGGGGTTCCTCAAGGGTCTGTGCTAGGACCAATCCTTTTTTTTCCCCATTACTTTCTTTATGCTCCTGCACACCTGGCCCCTTCTGTCCAGCCCCCCCCCCAGCCCCATCACCCTGGCGTTCACTGGTCTCACCTCTCACACTAGCGAGGTGCCAGCTAGCTGGGTGCAGAGCCTGTGAGGGGCCATCTTCATCCTGCCAGCCGGCACTTTTTCCTTCCTCCATTTTCTCCCCATTCCCAGATCATGGTGTGGCGACATGCAGTAATGCCAATGGCCAAGCTGCACATGCTTCCACACACGGCATGCCAGATGTCTGCCATGCATCAATCCCCTATGTGTGGGGCCCCCTGTGCTAGCCCCCAGCCACCGCTAGGGGTCAGGCAGGCAGGCAGTGGACTCCAACCCCACCCCTCCCTTGGAGAGGAGAGCTGACTTTTAAACGCTCTATCCTCTCCCTCCCCAGATGATCCCTGGCAGCCTGCTCCCACCACGTACACAGATCACCAGCATGGGGGGAGGTAAGGCATGATGCCTCAGCCCTCCACTGGACCAATCCTTTTTAACATATATATTGGTGATATATCAGAGGGAATTGAAGGGAAAATGTGTCTGTTTGCAGATGATGCAAAGTTATGGAATTAGGGTCGACATTAAAGGAGGGGTTGAGGCCATGAAGAGGGATTTGAGTATACTAGAGAAATGGTCAGAAACATGGCAGCTGAAGTTCAATACAAAGAAGTGTGCAGTGATGCATATAGGGTGTAAAAATCGACTGGTCAGGTACTCACTGGGGGAGACCAGATAAAGCAAACAGAACAGAAAAGGGATCTGGGAGTATAATATCAAACAACCTTAGAGTAAGTGATCAATGTAGTAAGGTGGTTGGCAAAGCAAATAGAATGATGGCGTGCATAGGAAGGGACATAATTAGTAGGAGAAGGGAGGTGCTGATGCCACTATATAAGACCATGGCTAGACCGCACCTGGAGTATGGGGTACAGTTCTGGAGGCCTCATTTAAGAAAGGACATAGATGAAACAGAAAAGGTTCAGAGAAAGGCAACAAAGATGATGCAGGGTATGCAAGGGAAACCATATGAGACAAGACTGAGAGATTTAAATCTATATCCACTGGAGTTTAGAAGAGAGAGAGTGAAGACATGATAGAGACATTCAAATACATGAAAGGGATAAATAAAGTGAGGAAAGGAAGTCTATTTAAAAGGAAAGTCTGAGTTTAAAAAAGAGGTCATTCTTTAAGACTGGAAGGAGGAAGATTTAAAGATACTGTAAGGGGGTGTTATTTCACTGAGAGGGTGGTTGAACCCTGGAACAGATTACCTGAGGAGGTGGTAGGTGCCAAAACAGTGGAGGGATTCAAGAGAGCGTGGAATAGACATATGCGATTGGTTAGAGGACAGAGGATAGGCTCCTTGTGCACCGGTGACAAGTAGCGGGAGGGGAGAGATGGGCAGACTGGATAGGCCGGGATGGTCCTTTTCTGTGACACATTACTATGATACTTTGATACTTAATGTTTCTAACTCGCTTATGTGTGTAAGAAGAGTGTGATGATCAGAGAAACAACTTTGCTTTTTTTTTTCCTTTCTTTAAAGTAGTTTTACTTTTAGGGCCTAGTTCAAGGTTTTTAAAGGTAGAAGCCATGTTTGTTTGTTTGTTTATTTTTTATTTTTTATTTTGATAGGATGGAATATCATTTCTGGTTGTAGGGGGACTGAGTTGCTCATTGTGTGATGTGGCTACTAACATGTCTGATCAGATTTGGGACCAGGATGCGTATAATGTAACAATGCATGGTTACCTGACTGGTTTTACCCAATTAAATTTCTTTGATTCATAGGCCCATTTTATAAGTTGATATATATATATATATATATATCAGATATTGCTACAGCAGACATATATCAATATTAATAAGCCTTAGGCTGGCAAGAGAATTAGAACGTATAGGAATTCTGGACAGATATATCAGTCTGTGGCACAGCAAGGGTTAAAAAAAAAAACACATAAAATGGCTCACTTAAAATTTTATAGACCTGCTATTTTTAACTCTGTATTATATCAGCATGTACAGACATGTAGCAACATAGAACTGCATTGTTAGGACCTGCACATATTGATCGAACTCCAAGGTTTCATTTAAAAACAAACCTTAAATTTCTATGATTAACAGTTAAAAAGTTACTGCTTTCAAAATATAATTTCAAGGATCATAAGATATCACAAAATATTTTTGGGAATAGATGGAAGATACAGTGTTTACTCGGTGTAAGAACAAATCTCATTCTTTCCTAGTTTGTTTATTTTTTCATTTACCAGGGAGATGGACTGGATCCAAACACCCATTTTCAGCCACATGTGGAGAGGAGGATATTACAGAAGGGATGGGAAAACATACAATTATTAGCATACAGCTTTACGCGAATAAATATAAATGATTAATGACAAGGTAAAGCTAATCAATATTTATTAAGTAAAAACTGACAATAAATCATCCATTTCAATTACAGTAAAAATTGCTGTACAAATGATCTTTAAGTTGCCATTTAAAAACAGTGCTTTTCCAGGAAGGATCACATTGTGGTGGTACAGTAATTAATTCAATAGTTTTGGTGCATAGTAAGAAAGAGAACAGTGTGCAAATTTGGTCTCTATGCACTAGAAAAATTAGAAAACATGAGGTACTAAAAGTAAACTATATAGACAGCAAAAGACTAAACTAAATTTTAAATTGCATTACCATACAGAGTCACCTTTTTCAGAGATCACACATCACTTGAAAGTCCTCCCTCTACACCACAAGATCACTCAAAAAATGAAGGAGCCCTTTCATTCAGAGTGCACCAGTCTCTCAGAGTAAGACAATTATAAGCTCTGCATCCAAGAGTTATACCGGAGAGTTCTATAGGTATACTGAGAGAGGTTAGCGTGCGGACTGACATTGACTCCCTTGAAGCCGTGCATCTGCCATATTACAGGAGGATTGAGCTGCTGGCCAATAGCAGGAACCCTTCTTGAAATTTAGATAGCTGCACAAGCACACTGGTCTGACAGCAATGTGCTGATCCTTTCAATAAGAAGCACCACTGACAGCAGGGAAATGAAGCAGACGCACATTGTGGTGACAAAAATAAGGTATGCTCATGCTTTCCTTGCCTGTATAAACAGTGCGTTACTCCATTACAGTGTATGATAGAACACTGTTCCGCATGGAAATCCATGCCTGGAACAGCATTGCTGTGCTGCACTCGGTGCGTCACAATCTTGTTATGCTGCATCGAGTACGTCACTGGTGCAGCACAACAAGATCGAATGTATTCGTGCATGTGCAATTGAGCGGTCCACGGTGACGAGGAAGTAAGTGGTGGTGATACAGCTGCTGGAGTAAGGCGTATTTTATCTGGGAGACTTGTTTGGGAGATCATGGAGTGCTGCTTATGGTTGCCCATACACTACAAAAGCTTGTGTATGAGCAACCATACACAAACAAGGCAGTTGTAAGATCTCGAGGTTTCCGTGGTAACGGACCGCTCGAGCTGTGCTCTCGAGGTCTCTGTTTACCACAGAAACCTCTCGATTGTACAACTGCCTTGTTGTGTATGATTGCTCATACACAATCCTCTATGTTGTCAGAACAGTGTGCTTGTGCTGCTATCTAAGTTTCGAGAAGGCTTCCTGCTCCCTGCCAGCTGCTCAGTCCTCATATGGTGGACGCACAGCTTCAAGGGAGCCAATGTCCATCCACACTCTAGCCTCTCTCAATATACCTATAGAACTCTCTGAGTTATAAAGGCCATGCAGTTTCCCAGCAATCCCAGTGTTGGCATACCAGACTCCCCAGTCTCTAGGAAGGTAATTAATTTGGCTCCAGAACCTTCCAGATAGAGAAGCGTATGTTATTAGTTACTGATTCCTTCTATATTTAAACTGGAGATGGCTAAACTCCTGTACCTGCAGACTCACTGTCTTCCCTGCCCTTGTCAAGAAGCAATGATGGCTCATGAACACCCTCAGGCTCCTTACCAGGCTCCTTACAGCCATTTACCCATCCCAGAAACATAAGACATCAGATTAAACAAAACCAGGGTTGGACTGGGGTACAGGGAGTCCACCTGGAAAGTGGATACAGGGGCTCACCTGTAGAATCAATAGGAGAAGGCCAGGGGTGACAACACTCATATCAGTATTCACTTAAATCTGATACATTGGCTTTGTGCTTGCATCTTACATTTACCTACAGTGTCCCAAATATCCCATTTAATTAGAAAAAAAGAAGATAACTGCAAAGATTTTCAGAGTTCAAGAAAGGGGCAAGTACCCAACAGAGGGGGGCCCACCTTGAAATTTCCTGGTATTTTGGTGAGCCGGTCCGACTCTGCACAAAACTATCTTCCTGACTGAAACTGAGTTTGTATTTGTGTAGAGAATTGTTTGTAGCTGTATTGGACCTTGTACAAAAATATGGATAATGTGGGGGAAGAAATGTACTGAACACAAGCTTTCAGGTTACACAGAGCCCTTCATCAGGTGTGGCAGGTTCTACAGAAAACAAGCTTTAATACTTTGGATAGAGCAATCTACTGATAAACTTCTTCACTTGTGTGTGACAGTTCAGTTGATAAGAAAGTATCATACCCAGAAAGCAATAAATAATTGGATGTATGCAGAGACAAAAAAAAGACAGTCTTTGAAATACTAGATGGTTATAAATAAGAATGGGAATGTAGACCCCCTCTCCCACCTGATAAAAGGCTCTGTGTAGCCTAAAAGCTTGTGTTCTGCAAATTTCTTCTTGGTCCAATAAGAGTAATAAAATCACCCACTTTGTCCATCTTTTTGTATTTGTGTTCAATGCATGGAAAGAAATTAATACTAACCAATAAGAGAAAACAAATGTTGTTGCATTTGTGAAGAAGAGAATGTCTCAGTGACATTACCCTAATTTCCATAGCAACAGTCTGTGATGTCACTAACAGGGTATACTGATTTAAGTCACTGAATTAGTCTCATCTGAACTGAACCCTAAGGGGCAAATATCTAGTCTGCATGTAGATCTCCTTAGTAATAAAGAATGTAAACTAGAAAAGAAAATGTTTATTCATAAACAGAACAACCACTACAATTTTCTGACCATTTCCCAAATACAGTTTTCTAATTTTATTTTATAGTGTTTGAAATTATATTTTGAAAACAGTAACTTTTAAATTTGGGAGTTAGAAACTCAAGGTTTTTTTTTTTACATGAAAGCTTGCAGTCCATTCAACATGAATAGATCATAATGATACAGTTTGCATGTGTTGATACAGGTCTATATATGTCGATATGTTGAAAATAAAAGGATTTTAAAATGTTTTGAACTACATCATGTTTTTTATATATCAATATATGGAAGATATAGCAACATCATATCTAGATACATCAACTAACCTGACTACAAGCTTTCATTGAAAAAGAAGTTTCTAGCCCTAATGGCTGCAGAAATTTCCCATTTTAAAGAAACTGTGTTTGGAAAGGTCAAACTTTGGAACCATTGGGGATGGAAACTCTTTTTTATGAAAACTTGGAGTCGGGTTATTAAGAATCAGTTTTATTGACACAGTTGTAATGTGTCAGTACCATTCTATATTGTACGTATGGATACTATTTCAAATGGCTTTTGGAGTATATTATTGATACATGATTTTTGTTAGTTGTGCTGCAGCCCTAAAAGGGTAACCACATAGTTATCAATACTGTTTTTATTGTATCGACAAACTATATCAGATTTGTTTTGTATCAATACATAAAATTATATGATGGTAGCTCCTTTTTTACATTTTCTGAATTTTGGTAATACTGCACATTATTTAATTAGAAACTGAGGCCCAGATATTCAAACTGCACCAGGCTGTGGCGCAAGCTTGGGTGCAGCGCAACTTGGCTGTGCAGGGGTGTGGACTGGGCGATATTCAACGGAGCTGTGCCATGGCTCAGCAACTTTGAATATTGCACCCTGGCCACCCCTAGTGTGCATGGCGCAGTGGCACTGCGCCAGCACAAGTGGCCAGAGTGGAGCATGGGGATGCGCTAGTGCAAGTTCCATTGTGCCATGCACAGCAACTGCGATATTCAATACTTAACATGCAAATCGGGCCATAATGTAAGCAAGGTGCACATGGGGCCATTTGCATGTCATTATGGACCCATTTGCATGCAGGTGCGCCAATACCCGACGACTTGTGCCTGGCGCCCTGCCAGGCAGCAGCCATTGGGGACCGACGCCCCCTGCAGCCTGATTGTGGGCATCTGTCCAAAAATAGAAATATCGGTCCTATATCCCTGGTGGTTCAGTGGACTGCTATGTGCCCGCTCGAGGGCATCTGTCTAAAATGAAATGAATTCATCCTATGTCCCTGGTGGTCCAGTAGACCGCTATCTGCCCAATCACGGGCATCTGTCTAAAAAGAAATGAATTCGTCCTATAGCCCTGGTGGTCCAGTGGATCGCTGTCTGCCCGATCGTGGGCATCTGTCTAAAAAGAAATGAATTCATCCTATATCCCTGGTGGTCCAGTAGACCGCTATCTGCCCGATCGCGGGCATTTGTAAAAACAAAAAAAATTCCAGTATCCCTGGTGGTCTAGTGGTACCCCCCAACCGCCCACTGAGCCCCACTGCCCTGCTCCCCCCCGGTCAGCCGGCGGGCAGCAGCACCCCACCTGCCTGCCACCCCACCGCCCACCGACTGAGACCTCGGTAGGGCTGCACGCCCATTGGTTGACAGCGTGAGCCACTGGGCATGCAGCCCTACATGACTACAATTCCAGATATGTGAATGAATTATTCACATATCTGAATGTAGTAGGTTGTCACACCCATTGGCTCACGCCAGAACCAATGGGTGCAGCCCCACTGAGGTGTCTCAGTCGGGATGTGGGTGGCAGGCTGGTGGGGCTCGCCCACTGGCTGACTAGGGGGAGGAGCAGGACGGCTGGTGGGGGGGTGCCACTAGACCACCAGGGATATTGGATTTTTTTTTTGTTTTTACAAATGCCCGCGATCAGGCAGATAGCAGTCCACTGGACCACCAGGGATATAGGATGAATTCATTTCTTTTTAGATAGATGCCTGTGATCGGGCACATAGCGGTCCACTGGACCACCAGGGATATAGGACGAATTCATTTCATTTTAGACAGATGCCCGCGATTGGGCACATAGCGGTCCACCGGACCACCAGAGATATAGGACGAATTAATTTTGTTTTAGACAGATGCCCGCAATCGGACACATAGTGGTCCACTGGACCACCAGGGATATTGGATGAATTCTTATATTTTTTTACAAATGCCCACGATCCGGCATGGGGGGGCACGACCAGATGCATCCGGAACTTGGGTGGCCACACACAGGTGGCAGCTGTCATATTGTGCCCTGCAATGTGGTAGCTCACCTGTGGGTGGCCATCAGTTGTTCCTTTTTTTGGGGGGGGGTAACTTTGTGCTGGCGCAGGTAGGGGTTGTGCATGCATGGCTCTGCACATCCCGGGCTGAATATCTGGCTGTGCAAAGTATGCATGGGCATGCCCCCCCCCCCACCTGTGCCTACATACATTACTGATGCGCTCCGGCGCATTGGGATTTGTGCCGCGCACTTTTCCCTTTTGAATATCATGTCAAGCACAAGTGGGTGCATGGTGCAACACAGTTGCACCATGCGCAACCCTTTTGAATATCTGGGCCTGTGTGTTTTGCAACTTAATTTTCCTTCATCTTATGCCCTTAATTAATCTGTAAACATTTCCGTCTCCCCTCTAGCAACTCCTGCTCTTTCTAGCTGTTGCAGGCTGCCTGCAAAAAGGTCAGCAAATGATCATTCATAATTCAAATTTATTATGAATATTGTGTATCTGAGATCTGCTGACACAACTGTAAATTTGGTGCTGGAACCTCTCTTCAGCTGTATACCCAGTCATGCTGACTGATGCAGAACATGTATTATTTGGTGTACACATTGAAAAACACCCAGCTGGGCTGTGACAGTGCTGAAATTCCATTGGGCTGTGACATTGCTGAAATTCCAGAACTAATTATTTATGTGCAAGATTGAGTCCTTCTGCAGTCTCATTGTTTTATTTTGTCATAACATAGCCAAAACATAATGTCAAAGATGCCCACATCATAAGCTCTTCATATTACATCTCTCTCTTTTTTTTTAATCTAATAATTTCTTTCTGAGAGTGTTTAAATCATACTGATGAACACCAAAATGCAATGAGGGAAATTAAGAATAGACATCAGAAAGCATTTCTTCACAAAGAGGGAGTGGATATGTGGAACAGTAATATAACAGTGCTGGGACTATCTCCGGGTTCTAAACCCAATAAGACATTTTTAAAGGGATAATTAGGAATGAAAGGAAGGTGGTTCTGGTCAGTAACATTGCAGAAAAAAATAAAGTGGACAAAAATAAAGCGGCAAAAACAGTGTCACCATCAATATTAGCAGCACAAAATGTAGCGTGCCAGAACAATGCAGGCCTCACGACACTCAGGTAGGCAACAACGTCCACAGCATGGAGACACTGCACTAGAACCACAAGGGCCAGCAGCACAAGCCAGCATGCCATCTCCCCTGTCCTATGTGTTGTGTGTGTTGTTGGGGACATGCTGGCTTGGGCTCCTGGTCTCTTGCATCCACATGGTGGCCATGGTCCACCTGTCCTCCAGTGGTTACCCCAGTGCACGTTCTTCATCACTCAGCATTCTGGGTTGGGGTACCCCACTATGTGGGTGCCTGTGCCATTAGATTACCATGGTAGGTGTCCAGTTGCCTGCTTCCCCCAGTGGTGGTTGCACCCTGCCCTGTTCCATCTCCCTGCACCGCTGTGCTGCTCCTGTGCACGGGTGCCTGCAGTTGCGTGTTCCAGTCCAGTGCCTCCATGCGGTGGATGTTGTTTGCTACCTCCGTATCGTGTGGCTTGCATTGTTCTGGTACGCTACATTTTGTGCTGCCAATATTGGTGGTGAAAACTGTTTTTGCTGCCTTATTTTTGCCCACTTTATTTTGTTCCGCGATGTTACTGACCAGAACCTGCTAATCATACTAGTAGCATCTTTAAGAAGGCTACTGTATGTGCCATCAACCTCAGCTTTCTACCTAACTCCCTGTAACTGATCTATGACCCACATAAGCTGCAGTTTGTCAGTTTGTTGCCATCTAGGTGTAGTACAATGCTTGACTCCCCCCCCCGATGATCAGCCTCTCCAGCTGAGATGTTACTTTTTCTTTAGTTAGCCCTGGGAGACACAAAACAAATCTCTCCTCACCTGGCAGGGTGGCATACCAGCTTTCCTATCTGTAACTAGAGTCCCATACTACTTTGATTACCTTCCTTTTCTCTCTGATGCTGCTTGACCCCCTCCTCTGTGCACATCAATGCTGGATGGAGCCACGCCCTCAGGAGTAACAACTTCTACTGCCATTGTTGAGCAGTTCTCCAGAACCAGTTCTGCAGTGGCATAAATTGATTGTGGGCTTGTACCTTTAGGGTTTCCCCATGATGGTATACACTCTTTCTCCTTCTCATGCCCCCTTCCCATTGCCATCCATTTTCCCGTGTGGACATGGGGTGCACACTGAGGTATTGAGCCTACAGCACTCATGGTCTTTGTTCCAAGTTGTTTCTCAGGTGCTGCACTTCAACACTAAGGGCAGCTAGCTCTGCACTGATGGCCATAAATCTCCAGCAAACTGTGTACACACCAGCCTCCCAGTACTGCTTCTGGAAAGTGGCCAAGCCGCAATCCCTACAGCTGCCCAACCACCACCCACTAACCTTCTCCCTATGCTGCATGTGTGCATGACAGCATGTTTGAATGTGTGTTTCCAAGATTTTACATCAGTAAAAGCTCCCAGCTCCCCTTTTGCTGTCTCAGTTTAAACTGCCTCTCCACAAATTACAATTCTGTCCCTCTATAAATTACACACCACTCACTTCTCTTGCACTAGGGTGAGTTACTTACAAGATCTTCCTTGCTTAAAATACTGCAGCATATGCACGGTTTGCCCCCAAGTTCCTCTCACATAGTCCATAGCCTCAAGAAGAGTTAAATGGGGAATTTTTTAAAGCATTGTCTTAGCATTATAAACACAAAGCGGGATGGTACCATATTGTACAGTATGTGCTACTACTAAAATAGAGCACATTCAGTTAGATGCACGGGGCCCTATTCTCAAAACTTGGTGCAAGCCGCACCAAAGGTGGCTTGTGCCAATTGCCAGAACACCAGGGACCCTGTATCTGATTCACTATTGGGTAGGTTCCCAGCAGCAAAGTCTGCAGCTTGTGGCAACTCTAGCTATGGGCCATACACAGGGTGCATGAGGACAGGTTGCCGCAAGCCTGCAGCAATGCAATGAAGCCTTCCCTGGTGGTCTAGCTGATCCCCCCCAGCCCCAATCCCTGTTTATTAATAAATTTATCATATCCATGATAATCTAGCATTCCTCCCTCCCAGCCCCAATCCGAGTTTATTAAAAAAAGTCATCATATCCCTGGTAGTCTAGTGGACCCACACCAAGCCCCAATCACCATTTAGACATTGTAAATAATCCCTGGTGGTGCAGTGGACCCCCAATCCTGGCAGGCAGTGCCCCACCGCGCCGTTCCCCTATCACCAAACCCAGCTCCCAACTGAGCTCTCTGTGAGCATCTACTGTATTTAGTGTGCACTCATTGATTGACCTGTCAGTCACTGATTGCCTACAGTATATAGTATATGCTCATTTAGAGCTCAGTCGGTGGCTGGCTGTGGTGGTAAGTAATGGGCTGTGCCACTCACTGGCTCAGTTTGGGGATGGGGGAGTGGGGTGGTGGGGCACTGCCTGCCGGGGTGGTGGGCCACTGCACCACCAGGGATTATTTACAATAAATAAATGGGGATTGGAGTTTGGGGGAGGACTGCTAGACTATGAGGGCTATGATGTTTTTTATAAACGGGGATTTGATTTGATATGTATACAGGTTAGTACACTGGAATACAATCCCTTTTACAGGTACGACCTGTGGTCCATAAAAAATTACAATTACGTACACAAATTACACAGTAACATGCACATTTCACATAATTACAAAACACAATAACCAACAAACAATAAATCATAAATAGGAATAGAAATGCCACATCATTGAATAAAGCATTCATTTTAAAAAGCAGTCACAAGTACCCAAGATTCTAAAATGTGATTTTAAAGTTTTTGCAAATAAATCGTAACTTCTTATACTTCTAATTTCAGAGGGGGACATCATTCCAAATTATAGGTGCAGTGTATCCATAAGTGAGCTGCCCACTTGATGTACGTCTGTACGGGACTTTTAACAGTGTTGAATCACATGCTGACCTAGTATGAATTTCATTCTGTGATGTAACAAGTGTGCTTTTCAGACTAATGGGTATACCTGATTGTTGTATTCTAAATAGAAACTTGGCCAGGCTAAATTTATGTGACTGTTTAATAGTTAACTACCCCAGTTCATTAATAATGTCACAGTGGTGTTCAGTATTTGGTGCTAATAAAGCAAAGCTTCCTATCTTATCTAATAACACAGCTTTCCGCTGTACTGTATTATCAGGAACATTATCAACTACTATAGAGGCATATTGTAGTAGAAGCAACAAACATTGATTTACAATTGCCAAACGTGCATCATAAGTTAAATAACTGCAAAGTCTATATAATAAGGCAATATTTGCATGAGTTTTAGATGTAATTATCTGTACACGAGACCCATAATTAAGGATAGGGTCTAATTTAACTCCCAAATATTTGATGTTGTTCACATTTTCAAACTGTGCCATCCAATGATCAAATTTGTAATTCATTACTGTTCTCTTTTATCCTTGCCAATGTCCCGAATAGCATTATTTCAGTTTTCTGCTTATTCAACACCATGTGATTTCTCATTAACCAATCTTGCATTAAAGGGGCACTGTCAACCCCCTTTGGTCTCAAATTGTCCCTAGTTTAAAAAAAACAATTTGTGATTCTCAGCATTCTGTAAAGATTGCTGATGTAGCTGGTAGTTTGATTCTGACTCTTTTTTTTCCTTTTAAAGAGTGTAAAACAGACTGCCCACCATACTGGTGATACCACACCAAAACAGGTTTGTTTACATTCCTTTATCAGCTCCAACTGCATCTTTTCTGGACTTGGGAACACCCACAACACAGTTTATCCCCTCATGATGCAGTGGGAGTTTAGGAGGCTACTGCCTAATGAGTGATTGCACTGTTTGGGTGTGTTACTAATGCTCAGGAAGCATGCAGTAAGAACAGATCCAGGACTGTAAACAAAACAAGGTTGTTTATATACAGTATATATATATATATATATATTTATTTATTTATTTATTTAGCTTTTGTTAACCAGGTAAGTACACTAGACAAGACAATTTGTCTATTTTCAGGTTCGACCCGGGAGAGTACAGGAAATTACATACTTACACACTTGGGACAACATAGTACATAATTAGGAAAAGATTACACGTCATGAGACTACAAGGTACAGTTAGCCAAAAATAAACTCACATGTCACCTGCAAACCTCATAATGTAGACGAATACACAATGTACAAGGCATATGAGGCACATATAGTTAGACTTGTTACAGTAGGGTAAGCGGTGTATCAGTTATAGAGCAGTACAAGGTAAGGATTTATTAGCATGCATTTCAGTTCTACTAAACAAGGAGACAGACAAAGCAAACAGCAACATCAATGAATTTTAGAGAAGGTAAGAAATCAAAAAATGTAAGTTTTTAACTAGAAATAATATGATGAAAAACAGATTGACAGTGTCCCTTTAAGTTTAGTTTCACTGTTAGCATTGTATTCAAATTTGATATTGATGTACTTTGATAGTACATAACTGCATCATCTGCATATAATGTACGTCTCGCATTCTTAATAAACGATGTAACAGAATAAAAAAATATAGAAAACAAAATGGGTCCTAATATGGAGCCCTGTTGGACTCCACATTTTACTTGGGGGCTTAGGGATTGGGGCTGAGAGAGGGGACTGCTAGACTACCAGAGCTTTGATTATTTTTTTTTAATAAATGGGATCAGAGGGGACCTCTAGACTACCAGAGACATGATAAATTTAATAATAAATGGTATCAGGGCTGGGAGGGGGGACTGCAGATCATTGCTAATGTTGCTCAACTCTCCCAGAGGGCTGATTTCTAAGTACTCTTAGACCAGCCCTGGCTGGTCTAAGGCTACTTAGAAATCAGCCATCTGGGAGAGTTATGTGAATCCTGATTTAGGGGATCCAGTAGCCTGCATCAGCCACAAACCCTAGCACCATGCTGCAGCCCATTACGGATGGCGCAAGCCCCCTTTGGCGCCTGCAGGCTGCCTTTGAGAATCAATCCCGGTGCATCTTTTAGTGCAAGGATTATTTTGCGCCATTCTTTGTGGTGCAAGCCCCTTATGCCATGCCAGGAGCTTTGGTAATCAGGCCCACTGTGTGCACCCACACTATCAAAAAGTAAATCATACTTTTCTGCAATGTTTATTACAATATTTATTTAGTTTGTGTTGACTGGGAAAGGATGGCTATACAATACTGTCTATTTTCAGCTCCACCATGGTGCGGGGGGGGGGGGTGCAGATGCAAATCAACTGAAATTGAAACGGATTAAGTTGTTGGTAGTATTTAAGTAGATGGGGGAAATTTGACTTGGACACTGGGAACATTTCTGTACTCTTCTTGAGAAATGCTATGGGGCCTTTAGTGTCCACTGGGAAAAATGGCACTCACCAACAGTATAGCATCCCCTTAGTACTGCACTCAGGTGCCAATGTTATGAAACATAAAACAAAAATAACAGCTCTAGAACTGAGTTAGTATGTTCATTAGGCTGTCATTTGTCCATTTTAAAGAACTACCAGATCAGCTTTTCAGAAGTGTGTGTCCATTTAAGCAATGAGTAGTCCTGTTTGTCAGATTGCTTATGGTGGATTGTTGGTCATTTCAGAAATCAGTTAAGACATCTAAAGATATTTGGTTGGTGGAGGGTGGGCAGATGCCTCCTCCCTGATTGGCATCCATCAGGCAACACCAACCACAACATGACTTCTGGGTGAGTGGTCATAAAAGTGGCTGCTTTAGCAAACATTGCTCCATGGCCAGACAATGGGGGAGTTGCATACACTTAGCACCCTGTCCAGAAATGTAGCATTTCATCCCAGTCACATATCTGGCCCCCTGCTTGTCTCATGGTGGGACACCTGAATCCACACTATGAGCAGGTCTTCCAGCAGCGACGTAACACTAGGGCAGCCCCCACTGATGAGATTTTGCTTGAACCGTAACTGGAACCCAGTTATCCACTAGTCACTGACTAGTACACTAACCACTGGATCTCTCACTCCTACATATCCCTCATTTTACATAATGCAGTTAATTCTGTATGGTTACACTGGCAAATTGCTCAACAGCTAGTTCACTGTTCTTCTGGAAAGATGCCATACAAGACAGGAAAATCTTATGTCCATCTGTGAGCCTGCATTGTGGATGCTGCCTTCAAATTTAGGCTGCCAGGGTACACAGTCAAAGAAGCTGATGACAGAGAAAGAGACCCAGAGATTGGTTGCATAACCTGCCTGTCGAGGGCTTATCTGTTTGCCCCTCAAGGCCGCCCCATTTCCCGGCTTTCGCTTCCATTCTAATCCCCCACTGGCCCAAGTCCCATTTGCCCTGGATCCTCCCTCTGACCCCCACAGTATTTTATAGTCCAGAATGGGGCTGGAGGAGCTGAAGTGCAGAGCCGCTGTTTGGTTCTACATTGCAGTGCAGTTCTGATGGTCTGCACATGCAGAGGCATGTATTGGTGTTGAGGCCATTCTTGCGGCTGAATGGGTGCCTCAATGGTTGTCCTGGTCCCTGGATTAAACTAAATGGGGACCAGAGACCCAGGGGAGGTGGAAGGAGAGCCACAGAAGTGTTTTTTAAAAAAAGCACCATAAGTGCTAAAAGATAAAGGGGGTGCTCATGAATATTAATGAGGGGCTTGTCTGCTGCCTGGGGCCTGGTAATAATGGTGGCAGTGAAAGTTTTAACTGATTCAGTGATTCAACATGGCACAGGGGTAGCTACAAAATTATGGGGCAAATCTTAAATAAAAATGTTTAATTCGGCTGTAGAAGGGCTGTGAAGTGGGAACACTAAAGAAACTGCTTGGACACTGTTTGCTCAGCAGCCATCTTTGCAGCCATGTGAGCTTATGGTAACCAATGGGAGGGCCAGGATTGTTGCAGAGGACTGTGGGGCTGTTGCAAAGACTTTTTGGGAAAAAGCTGGGAAAAGTTTAGGTGCCTTTTTGCACATCCAATCAGGCATTGAGGGAGCCTCATACATATTAATTTTTGTGAAGGACAGTGGCTTCAGCCAATGGGGAGCTGCCAGGGAGTGCCAAAAAGGAGAAGGACTTTTGGGACTGAGTGAGTTCAGCTAAAGCCCCTGCAGAGGGAGGGAACTCCTGCCCCTATGCAGAAGATGGGGCTGCAAGGCTAGGGAAAGGCCTGCCTGGGGGTTGCCAGCCACTTGTCCCCCATGGCCTGGGTATGCCTTCCCCTATGTAGGAGGAATGTGATGGAGTGCAGTTTTTCAGCTCTGCTGAGAGAGAGAGAGAGAGAGAGAGAGAGAGAGAGAGAGAGAGAGATACAGGTTTCTGCAAAAGGCTGCTGTGGGAAAGGAGTTACACCACAGTGGTGAAGGTTTTTGATCAGAGGTCCTGGAGAGAAATTGCAATCTATTTCTGCACCTAAACAGTGAGAAGCCAGAATGGAAGGAAAAGGATCAAGGTTCAAGTGAGGAAAAAAGGTTCTGTCTGTACCCTGGGTGGAGTCAACGCCACAAAGAAAAGGGGAAGGACACTGGTCTACTGAGATGTCTGGTTCTGGTTTTTGGAAAATGAATCTGGTTGTGGAACACTTAGTATGGGAGTCTGTCTGCACGAGGAGGCATGACCAGTAAAACCAAGTACTCTGGAAAGAAAAAAGTTCTATAAGAAGTAGAGAGGGCCTCTTCTGGTTAGTCCAAGTTTGTGAGCACCTGCACAGTGGAGAAAGTCTTTTCAGAGTCAAGGGACTGGCTGGAAAAAGGTGTGCTTTGAATTTGCCCAGTGTCCCCCTGAGACCGTGTGCTCAGTGGGAAGCTAGAGATTGAGTTCAGATTGCAAAGGGTCCTGGCTGCCACAGTAGTAGTGTGGCTGAAGGATTTTGTTTAAACTTCAACAATTTAAAGATTGCCCAACTCAGCTGAGCTAAAGAGACTGGGAAGGTTGCTCAAATTCCAACCTGGAGCCAGGTAGGGAACCCACCAACCCCTGCCAAGTGAGGCTGACTGAGCCACAGAGAGCCACGGGCACATGCCTGAGTTTTGGGCACTCTAATCCTTAGGGGAGCTGGACCATGGGGTCACTCCCAGGTCTGGGCTTCTTGAGGCCTGGAGAGCCTTGCGTTCATGCTATGCATCAGGCCTAGAAACAGACTGAAGGGGACCAACTGCAAGGCCTTCAATCAAGTCAGAAGATCCAAGCTGCAGAGTGCCTGCTCCATGTCTCAAGTCTCTTCAAATCCAAATCTCTGAGTTCTGCTGTTCCATCTTCCCCAGAGGCACAGTCACCATGCCACCAGGGACTGTTCGACGGAACCGTGAGTAAAGGCAGGAATTGTCCTGCACCTGAGAAATGTATATAGTTTTGCTTTCAAGTTGTGCCCAATGGCATAGGAAAGTTTAAAATAATCAAAAGGAAATGTAAAAAGTTAATTTTGATTCAAGCAAGTGCACCAACGCTGGACAACCAGCTGCACCTCAGGCCTACAACTGATATTTGGGTACCCGGTCAGTGGACAAAGGGGGTAAACTGGTACCAGCTGGAGTGTGTGTAAATATAAAGATCTGCAGCATTTAGTTAGATAGAGGGTTGGTGGCTGCAAGTTCTCAAAATATGGGCTGAATTCAAAGGGGAAATAATTGTTTGAAAATGCTAATCTTCAAATGCAAATCTACAAAGCGTGGTATGCGTAACCTCTACTCCAGCTCCCCATTCCTAGCCCTCCTCCTGTGAATAAAATATGGTGTTATTGTTTTGGAAAAATCTTTGACTGGAGAACATTTTTAGTGAGCATATTATTAGCGTAAGTCAGTAATTATAAAGAACTGAAATGTGGGGTTTTTAGTTTATGGTATCCATGTATGGGGCGACTGTATGAGGAGGTGGGTGGTACAACATTCCAGGGGCTTGTATTGTGAATATCTCCTCCACATAAATTGTACTCTGGGTGGTGGCACCATGCATTTTATTTTATTTTATTCTTGGGAATGAACCCCTGGTAACAGCCAAATAGGAATCCAGGCCCCTCAACCTTGTTCTGGCCAGCAAGGCAGGGCTAGTAGCCCTCTTGAAGGATGGCTGCAGGGCTACAGTTAGATATGCTGTAGCTGCTCTTGCTAGCGCCATAGAGAATTTGATTCACAATACTGTATGTACTATACTTGAAGTGATTTTGTGAACTTTGCCATGGAAAATGGGATTAATAACCTGTAGGAGTTGTGATTCAATTTCCTACCATTCAAACTGCCAAAACGTGATGTTTTCCATGAAATAAATGCTTTTATTTCTGTGCTCTGCTTCATTTGCATAACCCGCCTCTTTTTTTTCCTCAGTGCTGCAACCTCCATGTGTGACATCATGCAAGGGAAACAAAGTTTATAAGCACTGTTTTGAAACAGAGACCTCTGTTGGTCAGTCTTAGTATTGCAGACATTTACACACCCGACATAGGAGACTACATCTCTCAGTATAGAAAGTCTGTCAACTTGATACTATATGCACAATGCCTTGTTTGGAAAATAAACGTATGAGAGCTTTTATTGTTGAAGCCATTACAGAGATTTGAGACTGCACCTCACAGTAACGGAATTGGAAAACAATGTATTTTTGTACCCACAATGCCTTGCTATGGACATTTACATATTAGGTGCAGTCATCACCACCAAAATAAGTGACTACACCTCAGAGTAACTAACATTTATATTAACATGATAATTTACCCAGATTTTCTTGGTGCTGTATGTAAAACATTGACAGTTCCCTTGCATGACATCATTCTGGGGGTGTGATTGCACACAAAAAACTGGAGAACACAGTGCTGATAAAATATAAATAAAAATGTCTATAACTGATTTTGTTTATAAAACAAATTGCAGCTTCAGCATCTGAAGCTTGAGTGGCAATGGGATACTATGTGAAAAAGGCATCTGTGAAAGCTCACAAAATCACTTTAAGAGTGCTAGAATCAGGAAATGAAAGGAGATGAGTGTGCCAAGAACAACAGAGGTGCCTCAACATTAGAATTGTTACAGAAGCACACTGCCAGCATTTAAGAGTAGAACTTTGAGTTCACACAGAGGTGCATAAGATAATACAGTACAAAAATGAGGTGCCATAGAACTTTGGCGTTATTACAGAGGTGCACAAGGGACCATACATTGTCTGTAAATGAGGTGTGGTAATTGAGTAGCTCTCATAAGGAAGTACTCATGGATCCCTAATGACTCATTAAATGGACTGGCAGTCATCACTGATAATGTCTTGTTACCATGTTTGCTTTAAAACTGCAGAATTTCTCACAAAAACAATTGCAGGACCTGGAAATAAGGTCTCCCAATTAGAAAAAGAGCTTAATGCCAGTCATAGTGAAGAAGAGTACTATCATTAGACAAGGCTAAACATGGAAGACAATGAGATGGGATCCAGACAGGTAGAACCAGCACTTTTGTACCAAAAAGTAAAATACTATGAGGCAGGTAACAAAAGTGGCAAACTGCTAGTGTTTCAATTAAAAAAGAAGGAAGTGATGAGGCACATCACAGAGATCAGCAGACAGGAAGGTACTAATACCATGAAACAAGTTATGATTAATCTGGGATTTGTGGCGAACTACTCAGCACCATATTCTGCAGGGCAAGGAAACACTACATTCCTGACCCAACCTGATAACATTGATTTCTATGCTGGCCTTCCACAGCTAACAGAGGAAGAACAGTCAGTTTTAGACTCTCCAATGACTAATCTGGACATACTTGCACAGTGGGCTCTGGGCAAATCCCCAGATCTAGATGGATGTCCTCCTTGAGCCATATAATAGACTGGCTGCTTCCTTGATAGGGCCACTCAGTGACACAATTCAGGCTATCTTTAACAAAGAGTCTTTACCAGGGTTTTTCATGGAAGCCAGGATAACAGTGCTTCCCAAGACCAATAAGCCCAACTATCAAGTAGCCTCATACAGACCTATCTCCCTATTAAATGCTGATTTTAACATCTTTGCAAAGGTTCTGGCAAGCAGGCTAGAGAGGATACTACCTAAACTTGTGTCTACTGACCAAGAAGGCTTTGTGTGAAATAGGGAGGCCCAGATGAACATTAGAACTCTCATGCAAATCTTGGTGAGGGGAGATCAAAATCAGGCAGGGTGCCCAGTGGTGGTCTCGCTTGATGCTGAGAAAGCATTTGACTGGATAGAGTGGGAACACCTCTTGTGTACCCAAGCCAAAATGGCTTTAGACCAAAGTTCTCTAATCTAATGAAAGCAATGTATAAAAACCCCACAGCTAGGATACAGACCAAGTTTGGGGGATGAGACAGGGGTACCCCCATCTCAATTCCTATTTGACATTGCTATAGAGTCATTGGCTTCATCTTTTAGTCAACACCAACTAATCGTGGGCATGGGGATGGGAGATGTCAAAGGCCCATGGCACTGTACGCTTATGATCTCTTAGTTAATGTCATACATTCAAAAAGCTCCCTCCCTATACTTTTGAAGGTGATAACTGCATTTGGAGGCCTGGCATGCTATAAAGTCAGTTTTTCCAAATCGATAGTGATTCCACAGTGTAGATGTAATCACCTGGAATAGCGTGATAAGTTGCCATTCCAATGGAACAAAAGAGGGATTCAGATACTTAGTAGTGAATATTACTCTTTAATACAAAGATTTATTTGCTGACAACTACATCAAGCTCCTGTTGGACACTAAAGAACTGTTTAAAAAGTGGTCAGCCCTCCTACTATCTATAATAGGTAGGGTGAATGTTCTTAAAATTATAATTCTGCCCAGATTCATATATCTGTTTCAAGATTACCTGCCTCTGTGCCTCCCACATATGTTAAACAGCTAAAATCATGCTGTAGCAATTGCATTTTGGGGGGCACAAGGTTCCCAGAATACAATCTGAGCGACTAACATTGCCACTGGAGGAGCTGGGAGTCCCTAACTTTGAGAAGTGCTATTGGGTGGCACAGCTGGTGAGCCGAAAGGATGGCACAATCCAAACGGTGATGCCAAGAACATACTACTGTAACAAAAATAGCAGAGAACATGATTTATTATAGAGCTGTATAGAAAGTCACTTAAAGGTAATGATGGGGAACTCAGTCATAACTTACTTACATAAGGTATGGCATAAAACTCATTGAAGGCTGAGGTCAGGAGCAACTTACACTAGTTTGACCGCACTATGGATAACCCTCGACTCTCTGAGTTTCTCAAAGACCTACAATTCCAACTATGGAAGAACAAAGTCTGTCCACAGCCAGTAGGGTTACATGGGAGGAATTTGGGGTAAAACTACTGAAAATTACCAAAGTTACGAGCCTGGGTTACCAAAATGTAGCGCAGGCTCATAATTTTTTTAATTTTTAAACCAAATTTTCAACATAGCCTTCTTATGGCCCCACCTCATGAACAAGAGCAGAGAAAATTTTCAACTCCTGCCCGAAAGGTGATCTCACATAGGGACTGTGAAATCGCCTTTCAGAATGTGAAAAAACATTTTGGCCAGAATTTGAAAAGTGACAGCTGTCACATTTATGAGGTGCTGTGAACTCATGCCTTATGTTGTACTCCTGGGGATAAAAAATATTAGGGCTCACTGTGCTATGCGCCCCGCGCTCATAAATTCAATGTAGGCTCGTAACTGTGTTTTTTAAATATTTTACACCAAATTTTCAACATAGCCTTCTTATGATCCCATCTCATGAACAAAGGCAGAGAACATTTTCAGCTCTTGCTAAAAGGTGATTTTGCACAGGGACCGCGAAATCACCTTTTGGAACAGATTTGCCTATTGACAGTACAACTGTTCATGAGGCGGGGTCAAAAAAAGGCATGTTGAAAATTTGAGCCAAAAATATTAAAAAAATGCCAAGTTCATAGGTTGTTACAAGTCAGAAGCCGGAATGCTATAGTGACTCATCTAACTATTCAAGATAGGAAAATGTAATACTTTGCTTATGTTTGTCCAAGGAAGTCTTAAATATATCCAGTGAAGTACTAAGTACTACCTCCTGTGGTAATCTGTTCCAGACCTTGATCGCCCTCTGACTTAACCAGTTTGCTCTGCAATTAGACCTGTAATTTTCTCCCTTAAGATGTAGTGGATAAAATCTTCTTTGCCTGTCATTATCCCTGAGTAATAGTCCTACACATTTCCAAATATCACTGTTCTTAAAGGCTCTGTAAGTGAAGCAAAGATCACCCCTTAGACGTCTATACTGCAGGGGGTATAGGGTTAACTCCCTAAGTCTGGTGCCATACATCATCCCCTTAGTCTGTTGTATTCTCTTGGTTGCCTCTCTCTCTGTCCTTTCCAGCAGTGTGATATCCCTCTTTAGTAGTGGTTACCAGAACCGGACACAATACTTCACATGTGGCCAGACCAGTGCTGTATAAAGTGGGAGAATTACTTGTCTGTCTCTACTCTTTATGTTTCTTAGTATAATCCCTAATACTTTATTACAAGTACTGGCAACTTTTTTTGTTATGCCACCAAGTTCAAAACACCATTGAAATACATTGAAATACATTGAACTGCATACCTGTTTCTTCAGTTCATGGTCTGGCTTTGAAGAGTGAAGACATGTCTGCAGTTCAGAGAGGATTACGGTGTTGGACCCCCACTATGTAAGTCACAGCTTGGTGAGGTGTGGGGTGGTGGGTGCCGGGTGGAGGGTCGGGTCGGGGTGAGTGCAACGGCCACAAAAGACATTGATGGACTTTTTTTTTGTGCAGTTAAAGAAAAAACCAAAAACAAACAAGGATTCCTGCAGTGAGGGATTGGGCATCCACCAGTGGCATTGTTACATTTCTGGGGGTGGTGGGGTGGTGGATACTGAGAGGGAGGATCAGTTGGGGGAGAGTTAACAATAAATATATTAAAAATAAAACATGCACAAATAACCGTGTATGAGTGGTAGTGCACGGGGGGGGTCAGTAAGATGACTGAGTTTGTGATTGGGACACTGGGTGATTGGGCAACCCCAGTGTCACTGTTATGGTTCGGGGGGCAGTGCTGAGAGGGAGGGTGGATATGTATAATTAAAAATAAAAAAATCAGCGGTCACGGGTGGATATGTATAATTAAAAATTAAAAATCGGCGGTCACGGCAGAACACAGCACAGTCCACAGTGACCAAGATGGCCGCCACTATGTACTGCGCATGCTCCAGTAGTCAGGCATGTGCCATACTGTTTGGTGGCCATCCTGGACGCGGCAGAATGTGCCGTGGTCTGCCATGACTGCCGACAGTAAAAATAGTGCAGTGCAACTGCCAATAGGGATAGTGAGTGGAGTGCAACACAAACACAGAGGTGACTGTGCTGCAACTCCAACATGTTGTTCGGTTGGAAGGAATGCAGGAGTCCTTTTCTCATAGCAAGAGGTCTGCAGGGCTATGCCCACTGCAGCCCTAAAAAGGGAATCACCCTCATAGGGGATTTGTATGACCAGTGGGAATCTTATTCTTCACAGAACTGTGTCAGATGTGCAGCACAGCTAGCCACGATGCAATGCAATAACTTGCAGTAAATGACATGTCATAAAACAATGCAGTGAAAAAGGGCTTAACTTCCATTGAATTACACTGTTCCCTTGCAACATAATGCAGCATTTTGTCATACACTGCAGCATTACTGTGTTGCATCCTGGCTGTTGCCACTGTATGGTATCACAACCACAAACAACTTTTAGTACAGGCAAATATAGCATTTCCTGAGCACAGTCCTTCCCCCAGCCCTCCAACCACAAGAACCCTCTGAATTGGCTAAAATATTAGTTGGATCTAATGAGATTAGAGGGCTACTTACTAGACTGTATAGACATATTTTATTGGGGCAGCTCCCAAACTGCTGGATTACAAAGGGAAGTGGGAAGAGGCACTATGTATTTCCATAACAAAAGAGGACTGAGGGGATATTCAAGAAAGGGGCTGGTATTTACCTCTTAAGATCAAATCCAAACTCATTCAGTATTTCACTTTGCATATGGCCTATAACACTCCAACCCATACTGCAGACGTCATACCAACAGTATGACAGCCTGTGCCTTGGGTATAAATAGAAAAGAGGCACAATCCAGCATATGATATTTTCTTGTGTCAGACTGGGCCAGTCCTGGGAAAACTTAAGAAAGAACACTTACTGAAATTATGCAGACTCAAGATTAAGTTGGAGGCACAAATGTTATTACTGGGGGACCTAGAAAAGCTCCCTAAGCTCTAGGAAGGGCCCAGGAGGTTTGTTTACTTAGCAACAGTGTGTGCAAAGCTGGAAATTCTATGCCCCTAGAAAAGCAAAATGCCACCGGTGAGCAAAGTCTGGCTAAGCAAGCTGGCAGATGGTGCAAACTTGGAAAAGCTTATATGTAGAGCCAGAGGGGCTGGACGATTATAGTAATAGATGGTTGGGCCTTGAGCAAACGGGTATAGTTTGATAACCTATGAAGACCATGAATAGATGCTCATGGATGAGCCTGCACTGTTAGAATAAGACACAAGACACCACTGGAATATTGACACACTAATGAATTGTAAAAATTCACTTTTATTGACATATTGCACTGTTACATCTGGTGGTATATGTTTTTCTGTTCCGAAGTTTCAATTCTTTCTTTCTTCATTTTTCTTTGATCTTCCATGTCTGTGACTCTTGACAATTTCCTTCACTTCTTCATCCTTTTTTTCTCTACGATGTTGCAACAGAACATTACAAATGGTTGTGCCACTTTGATTTTCATGTAGTCAGTGTGTTTTACAAATGTAGATGAAATTGCAGAACTATGATTGTAATAATTTGTATTGCTATGAAAAAAATAAACTAGATTGGGGAAAAAACTGCTGAGTTACTCTGTTTTGGACAGAAAAATGTGCTATTGCCTGTTTTGCTGCACAGCACCCAAGAGTTTTACTAGGTGATGAGCAGAATCAGTTATTTAAAAAAACAACCTATATCTTGTACAGTTCTAAAATTTAGAACCAAAAACATTCTCATAAAACATATCCTAGAGCTTCCGAATGCAAATATGCAACTAACATACAATAATATAGAATCGCACATACCCCATATTGCAGAGCATCATGGGATATAAATATGCAAATCACCATGAAAATTGAGTCTGGTTCTGCTTTGAAAAGGAGATCTCTTGTACAATATACACTGGATGAGAACACAAGATACAGACACATGTTTTCATCAACACAGAACTCATCAGTGTGCATTGTGTGCATTTTGCAGCTGGGGAAAATGTGCCACCCCTAATGTGGTTTTACATGTTTGGGTCATGTTGGGCTCAAAGTAAAAAATCTAACTGAAAAACAAAGAACCTCAGCCCAAAAGCACTGAGGTAAGGGTTACCCAAAATGAGCATTGGCAACAAATCCAGGTTTCCAAGAAATACAAAATCACACATAACATCATAATACAAAGCAGCATGGAATATACAGTATATGCAAATCATCATGAAAATTTAGACTGGTTCCAAATGCATGGTGCCAAAGAGCCTCTCATATAATCAGTAAATGGTGACAATGGAAGACACAGACGTGTATTTGATCCTTCACAGGACTCATTAGTGTGTCTCATCTGTATCTCAGGCCAGGGGAAAATGAACAAACCCTAATGTGGTCTTACGGGTTTGGGTCATGGTGAGCACACACTAAGAACGCAAGCTGACAAGCAAAGAACTTCAGACCAAAACAATTGCAGTAAGGGTTACCCAGAAAGGGCTTTGGCAACAAAGCCAGGTTTCCAAGAAATACAAAATCAGACATATCTTCTTAGTTTGGGCCCACCATGACCCAAACCTTTAAGATCACATTAGAGCTGATTTGTTTTCCCCGGCGTAAGATACAGACAAGGCACATTAATGAGCCTTTTGTAGGATGAAATATGCATCTGTGTCTTACGTTCTTGCCATTTACAGATTGTATGAGAGGCCCTTTGACACCATGCATTTCTGCTTAAAGCAGAACCTGCCTAAATTTTCATTATGATTTGCATATATAGCCTATGATGCTTTGCATTATGAGGGTATGTGTGATTTTGTATTTCTTGGAAACCTGAATTTGTTGCCAGTGCCTATTTGGGGTAACCCTTACCTCAGTTTGTTTGTGTTGAGATTCTTTGTCTTTTTAGCTTGCTTTCTTATTTTGGCCCAGCATGACTCAAACCTGTAAGACCACATTAGGGCAGGCTCATTTCCCTTTGGCATGGGATACAGATAAGACACACACTGATGAGTTATGTGTAGGATGAAACACATATGTGTCTGGTGCTCTCCTGTTTGCAGATTTGTGAAAAGCTATTTGACACCATGCATTGGGGGCTTTTCCTGTTGGTGCTGGATGTGAATTCTTGTAGAACCGCTGAATTGCGGCGGTTTGAGCTGAGCTAGCCGGAGATTTGTTTAGCTCTGTTTGAATGCACCGGGTACTCCCGCCGTGAGGATTGTGCTACCCGTGTTCTTCTTGTCTCCTCCCTGGATTTTTGGATCTGCAGAGATTGCTGTGATTCCTGCTGATGGACTCCTGGATTTGCTGAGACTGGATTTATATTTGGAGTGCACTGGATTTGGTCCTGCTGAGACTTGGATGTTGGATTATAATACCGGGGCTTTCCTGGTGAGACTGTATTGTTTGTACTATTTCTGGGTCGTGGGGTTTTGTTCTTGTACTGTATCCCCCATCTAGTGAGTATGGTGACTGCTTTGTCCACATTTTAGGTTGTGGCATGATAGATTGAGAGGCCCCTGCATTATTGTGGGTGTTTTTCTATCTGGAATCACGTTTGTGGGACAATTGCAATCTTTATTTAATATATGATGGCACAGGGTTGTCCTGGCATCGCAGGAATTGGTTTCAATTTGTAAGTTGTGTTGTCTACCTGGTGGTCTCCAGCCAGGCAGGAGTGGCCTTGGGTGTCTCCCAGGGAGCTGGGGGAGTCTGGGGCCTCTTCTAGGCTGTCTTGGGGTCAGCTGTAGTGCTGGCACGAGAGACAGCTTAAGCTGTTGGCTGCTGTCCGAATGTGGGCAATACTCCTTGCAGAAACATACCTCTTGACTGTATTTTTGGTTTTAATTACTGGCATCCGTGGAACAACTATTGGAAGATTTCTGGATTCTTTGGAATTTCTGAACTTCTCGTAAAGACTCCTCTGATTTATTTGGACGTTATTAATGGAAACACTAGTTTTAGCTTCTGGACTATAGGTAGTGTATTTATTATTACAAATTTGAATTGACTCCCTGCCATGTGAGAGGTGGTATTGGGAGATTATTTAATATTTTTAGTAATTGCCGCATGTGAGAGGTGCTGCATTAAAGATATGAAATTGTTTAAAATTCAAATTTGTTTAATATTTAATAAGTTATTTTGCTGTGTTTTAAATTATTGTATTTTATTTTTATTTTTTGGTTATTTTTGAGTTGTTTTGGTTTATGTTTGTTTATTTGGTTTGCTCTCCCTTCCTCTGTGAGAGAGAGTGGGTAGAGGGCGTTTATAATTGTGGTATTTTTTGGTTTATTATTAGGTTTATTTTAGTGATTTGTTTAATAATGACGGTTGGGCATTATTCCCCCACTAGGCTCAGGGAACTTCGCCCTTTTGAGTGTCCACCATTATCATCCGACATCTATTTTAGGTGTCAGGCATTGGGCATTCTGAAGAGGCGAGGACGAAGGTGGAAAGCTGGGCCTTGTGGGGGACAGGAGAGGGGAAGGCGGATTGGGGTTCTAGGGTCCAGAAGACGTCCTAGGGCGAAATGGGGTCAGGATAGAGGTTGTTCCTATCTTGTCCCCATACCCAAGAGTCCCGAAAATCTTGGACAGGTACCGAGGTCTTCACTGTCATCTCATCCTGCCTTGGCGGTGTTGTGCAATGCCAGATCCATAAAAACAAGACAGCTATTGTAGCTGATCTTGTTGGGTCAACTGATCTGACTTGCATTACGAGACATGGCTGGATGAAAATGCTGGCCCTATATTGGCCTTGGCAACTCCAGCTGGGTTCTCGTAATACACAGTCCAGGGCAGGATCAGAGGCGGAGGTGTGGCCATTATGTTTAAATCTGAACTGGGCCTTGTGGATGTTCCATTGGGGAACACCAGATCTTTGAATATGTCCTGGGCGAGGGTGCAGGCTGTGGGATTCTCCTCGTCTACTGTCCACCAGGTGATGGCGGTGAATTCCTACAGGAGTTGCAGACTTCATTGTCGACCTTATGTTGAGGTTTCCAGATTAATACTTCTGGGCGACTTCAACACTTGGCACGACGATGAACTCTCTTATTTTGGTCAAAATCTCCTCCAGTTGATGAATACACTGGGCCTGACACAGGTTGTTACCACTTCACCCATATTGGAGGTCATTCACTAGATCTGGTCTTTCTCTTGGTATGGAGATCACTGACTTGGGGTGGAACCAGTCAGTTGGTCAGACCATTACACCATAAGGTTCAGTTTAGGGCCCCTCTAATAGGTCTGCCCCTACTGAGATGGTCATGCCCTTTAAGGGGTGTTGGCTAGCGACCTTGTAAGCGGTGCTGGACCTCGAGTTTGTCAAGTGAATGCATGAGTCCAGATGATCTTGTACTTGCTTATAATAAGGCTGTGGGAGATGCACTGGACAAAATTGCTCCTAGTTCGTCGGCCTCTCACTATCCGTCCAAGGAGTCCTTGGTTTGATGGCTCCTTGAAGGAATTAAGGCTGTAGGCCAAGGCTGGAGAGAGTCTAGCGGAATCGGCCTTGAGGTTGACAGGCTTAGATTGTTAGCCCATTATGATGATACCAATCAGAAATCACTGTAAGAAGGCAGAATTTCTGTCCAGAGAGATTTCTGCTGCAAAGAATCGACCTGCTCAGCTTTTCCGGACTGTGGACAGGCTGTGCAATCCAGTCTGTCTTCAGCCTAGAGAAGCTTTTCTCAACTTAGATGTGAGGAGTTCGCCGCTTTGCAGATAAGGTTGCCACATCAGGTCCGCATCGCCCGAACTCTCCTTCGGGGGTTATGGGGGCAACCGGCTGTGCCTAATCCGCCTAACTGGTTGGAGTTTCACCACCCGAATCTGTTGACATTGTGAGGATCATCCAATCAATGCGTCCAACTAGTTGTAGTTTGGATCCGGTCCTACACCACTGTTAGTAGGTTGTATAGATGTCATCTACCCAATCCTTGCTGACATTGTCTGGAAATCCTTGGAGAGGGTTTTTTCCTAATCCCTTAAGGAGGCAGTTGTCCATCCACTCCTTAAAAATCCTCCTTGGACCCAGACTGTCTAGCTAACTACCGCCTATCTCTAACCTGCCATTTGTTGGTAAGGTTATTGAAAAGGCAGTTGCACTGCAATTGGATGAATATCTCACCTCTCATAATGTCTATGATACACTCCAATCTGGTTTCAGGAAGAGGCATAGTACTGAGACTGCCCTTGTTCGGTACTGAGTGACCTCCTAATGGCCAGAGATCGAAAGCTTATACCATTCTGGTCCTTCTTGATCTTTCTGCAGCATTCGATACTGTAGACCATGAGGTGCTATTGGATGGGGTTGCGTTTTTTTGTGGACTGTCTGGTACAGTCCACTAATGGTTTCGATCCTACCTCACTGGTAGGTCTCAAAGAGTCGCTACTGGAATTTATTCCTCTGACGCCTTTCTCCTGCCATGTGGGTACCCCAGGTTCCATTTTAGCTCCCATGTTGTTTGCAGTATACATGCTGCCATTAGAGAAATCATCAGGAGATACAGCCTGAGTTTTCACTGTTATGCAGATGATACTCAGCTGTAACTATCCTTTCTCCCGATCAGAGTGATGCACTCTCCGTGCTTAACAACTGTCTGGATGAAATCAAAATTTGGATGAGTTCGAGTTGGTTGAAGCTTAATCCAGATAAGGGCCGAGTATTGGTTGTGGGCCCAGGTCATCCTGGGAGGGATCGGGCGTGGCACATCCATCAGGCTTATCACTTGGTGGGGTACCACTTCCAGCTCTCGACAGGTGCGAATCTTGGTGTTATTTTTGATTTACGGTCTGACCCTGAAATCTCAGGTGTCAGCTGTTGTCAAAACCTCTTTATCATCTGAGGAATATCGCACGGGTGAAACATCTGATTCCCCAGGAGGACCTCTTGACCTTGGTTCACGCCTTTGTTACTACCCGCTTGACTACTGTAATTCCCTATACCTAGGGCTTCCAGGGGTTGATATTTGCCGCCTGCAGCTGGTGCAGAAACGCTGCAGCCAGGCTATTGACTGGGACTTTAGGACCAGTCATATCACCTACAATAACCCATGAACTGCACTGGCTGCCTGTGCGGTGGTGAATCACCTTAAGGTTGGTTTACTAACCTTTAAAAGCCCTACACGATCAGGGACCCGGCTACCTGAAAGATCTTCTGACTCCTGCCCCTCCGCCCCTCCGCTCCGCCAATGAGGGATTGCTAGAGATTCCCAGGGTTCGTTTGAAGTTATCAGGATTTCGTGCTTTTGCTTTCTCAGCTCCTACCCTGTGGAATTCTCTACCTCATTGGTTGAGAGAATGCCCGACCGTTGATAGTTTTAAAATTGCTTTTAAAACATATCTTTTTAACTTGGCTTTCTCTTTATAGTTTGATTGTCTAATTGTTGTTCTCTGTTTTTATTACTATGTACAGTGCCTTGATTTTGAAAGGCGCTTTATAAATAAACATGAATTGAATTGAATTGAAATTGAATTATTCATTATAATAGAACCAATACATATTTTCATGGTGATTTGCATTATGGTAGTATGTGTGGTTTTGTATTTTATGAAGGTCTGGCTTTGTTGTCAGTGCTCTTTTTGGGTAACTTTTGTCCTGAGGGTCTTTGTTTTTTTAATATGCAATTAGCCTATAGGTATTATGCAGATATATGCAAAACATTAAGTTCAAAATGTTCATATTGAGGTTCACACTGAGGTAGAAAAGGAGTGATAACTCGTGTGTGCCCAAAATGCTCTATTAATAATATTGTAATACACCTCCATGCAATATGAAATTATCCAGTCTGTTTTTGAATGCTGCTTTAGTTTTACTAGTTATTATATCAAATGGCAACTAATTCCATGGATTGATAATATGCTGAGTAAAAGATTGTTTCCTTTTAGTGGTTTTAAAGACTTGTCCTGTCAATTGTAATGGATGTCCTATGGTATTTTTGGATATTTGTTTGAAATAAAAATTTAGTTCTTTCAAAAGATATGGGTCCTGTATTATGTGATGCATTGTGAGCAAGTCCCCTCTAAGGCGGCACTGTTCTAATGTCATTACATTTGAATATTTCAGTTGGGGTTCATATCTTCAGTTATGAATGCAGTAGATGGTTTTGGTAGCTTTCTGCCTCTTTCAGTTCAGTCAATATCCCTATGTTTATAAGGACACCAAACCAGGGAAGCGTAATCAAGATGTGGACACACATATGCTCTATAAAGGGGGAAGATTACCGCTTTGTCCCTTGCTCTTATATGCCTCTTTATTTCCCATAGCAATCCATCAGTATGAGAGATAGCAAGCAATGACTGGGACTTTAGGTCAAATTTTTCATCGATAACTATACCCAAATCCTTTTCATTACTTGTCTGTGACAAGTTTTTACCACACAGCATATAGCAATACTGACAATTTTTACTTCCTAAGTACATTACCTTACATTTGTCTTTGTTAAATCTCATTTCTCATCTGGTAGCCCATGCTATCAGTTTATCTAGCTTTATTTATTTATTTTATTTGTTTAATTTTTGTTAACCGGGTAGAACACTAGACCAAAGGTCCTTTTTCAGGTCTTACCCAGAAATACAATGCAAAGTTCAAGCATAACAATACAAACAACATTGGTTAATAAACAACACAATTACAAACATCTTTATTTAATTATTTAAACATATGTTTAAAACTTGGAAAAGATACAACAGATTGAAATGTATCAGGTAGAGCATTCCAGTATAAAGGTGCTGCAATAGAAAATGCTTGAGAGACAGCCTTATTCTTATAAGAAATGGTCATTACAACCATTCCCTTAGATCTGCCTGTATTACTTTACAGTCATACTCAGTGAGGCATTTAACCATCATCTTTGTGTCATCTGCATATTTAATAGCCCATGATGTTAAGTTCTTTGTTAGATCTGAGATAAAAATGATGAAAAGTAAGGGGCCTTACACTAACCCCTGGGGCACTCACCTGGACACTTTATGGCTACATAAGGTATGCCCTCTGATTATCACACACTGGTGCCTATCGGTGAGCCAATTGTTTATCTAGTTTATGAGTCCATTGTTAATTTTTTCTTCCCTCACCCTCTGTATTATAGCCCATTGTGGTACCAGATCAAAGGCCTTGGAGAAGTCAAGATATATCCATCATAAGGTAACCCAAGGTCTAGGGAACTGCTTATTTTCTTGTAAAAACTCAACATGTTTGTAACACATGACTTCCCTGGTGTAAACCTGTGCTGTTCCATGTCTGTATTAATGGAAGAGATTATATTATTTTTTATCATACTTTACAACATTTTCCCTGGGATGGATGTAAGTAAGACTGATTGGTCTAAAATTGTTTAGATCAGATTTGCCCCCCTTTTTTGTAAATAGCGTTAACATACACATTTTTCCAGTCCATTCCAATCCATTGGGACTTGACCCTTGTTGACTGAATATTAAAAGATGATCTTTAACAGGGTTAAAACACTCTCAGAAGTCATTTTTAGAATTCGAGTAGTTATATTGTCTGGATCTGGTGCAGAGAGTCATTTTTTAGCCTTTTAATACATTGTCTGATTTTATCCTCTGGTATAGAAATTTCCGGAGAGTTTAGTATATTAGATAAGGATACTTTTTTTTGGGGGGTGGTTGTGCTCATAAATTTTACAGAAGTGGGAACTAAATGCATTAGCCATTTCATGAGGTTCAGTAATAATACAGTAATTTACAGAGACCGGACCAACACAACCCTGGTGTCCAGTGGCTCTGCCTACCCTCAATCACCTGGCCCAAGTTCCAATACCATTTGTCTGGTGTCTAGTGGTACTCCCCCACCCTCAGATCACCAGTGCTGTGTCCGTACACATATCCCTTGTGTCTAGTGGCACCCCCACCCCTGCACACACATCCCGAGGTCTGTTGACATTTTCCTGTTGTACAGTGGCACTCCCACCCCTGATTATCAGCCTGAGTTCCAATGCCATTTCCCTGGTGTCTAGTGGCACCTCCATGCCTGATCACTCATCCCATGTCCTTACACATATCCCTGGTATCTACTTGTACCCCCAACCCCCAAGCACCCAACCCATGTACTGTATACTATCCTTGGTGTCCAGTGGACAACTCCCTCACCCCCACAACTGTCCATCAACAAATGGACCTGCAAACATTTGTGTTCCAGCATCCCCCCACCCCACCTGTACCCAGAGCACCACCCAACCAACCCCTCCCACTGGTGTTTCCAGGGACATACCTGGTACCTGATATGGTGACCATCACAGCCTTCCTTTCACTACATTGGTCAGCCACTATGTGAGCATACAGTGAATGTGTGAACAGTCACTATAGCACCAGTGCCTAGCATGTCAACTTTCACACAAACTCCTAAACTCTTTCCCAGGGCACAGCAGTACTGGAGAAGCATAATCATAGCTCAGCACAAGTATTTCTATCTGATCCTCCCCAACCCTATCCATTGCCATATAACCAGCACTGCATTTGCCTCATATCCCCTACAAATAGCTCAGCAAGCCTCACCTCCCCCTTACAGTTGCCCTTCTCATGATCTGTTATACCCACCACCCAAAGCAGTGCTACTGTATCCACCTTCTAACAGAATCAGACATGTCTCCCTGACAGCTAGGCCTGCAGCTTCCATTACATGTGTTATTGCATTTTATCTCCCCTTCTCTAACGTAGATTACAATTTGCAACTAGGGTTCTAACAGTGCAATAGATGTTTTTCAGGCTGGACTTACCTGGGGGTACCAGGAGCCTATGAATATAGCCCCCACCTTCCGGCGTCTATACCCTCAGCTAAGTCCCCCCTAAAATTGTTTGTTTCCTAGGTAATTATACCCATATCTATTGTGTTCTTTGATTCCTAGGTGCAATGTAAGTTAGAGAAGGGCAGAGGAAATGCAATAATGCATGCAATGGAAGCTTTTGTCCTAGCAGTCAGTGAGACATGTCTGATTCTGTTAGAAGGCGGATTCAGTATCACCACTTTGAGTGGTGGCTATAACAGATCACAAGAAGGACAACCATAAAGGAGAGGGGAGGCTTGTTGGGCTATGTGTGGGAGATCTTTGGCAAATGTAGTGCTGGTTACATGGCAATGGATAGGGTAGGGGAAGATCAGATGGAAATGCTGTCTGTCACACCCCAGTATCTTCTTTGTTGTTACTTAAATTCTCTAGGTCTTTTTTACATGCAATTCCTAGCTGCAGTTGAGTGGCCATTAGCTTGAATCCACTGAATAATGCATGCTTTTTTTTTGCTGTTATTTGTACACGGTTCCATGATAATTGCCGCATATCAGTTGTTACATCATTGTCTGACATCTGTGTTTATCTCATCTGATGTTGTTATTCTGGCTGTACTGAAAAGATAAAATTCAATAAAATCTTACATGATAAAAAAAAAAAATACAGTGGCTGACTGAAGTGGTGAGAGGAGGGCTGTGCCGGTCACCATATTAGGTCTCAGACACATCCCTGGACACACTATTATGGGGGTGGGGTGGCTGGGCAGCATTCTAGGTGTGGGTTGGGGGATGCTGGACTGCCAGTGTTTGCAGGTTCATTTGTCAACTAGCTGTCATGGGGTGGGGGCTGGGGGTACCACTGGGCACCAGGGATAGTGTACTGTACATGAGCTTGGTGTTTAGGAGGTAGGGTGTGCCACTAGAGACCAGGGATATATGTACAGACATAGGACGGGTGATCAGTGGTGTGGGTACCACTAGATTCCAGGGAAATGGGATCAGAACTCAATCTGGGTGATCGTGGGGTGGGGGTGCCACTGGACACCAGGGAAATGTCATCAGACCTTAGGATTGGTGTTCAGGAGTGGGGGTGCCACAAGACACCAGGGTAGGTATACTACATATAGCATGAGTGTTTGGGGGGATAGGGGGTGCCACTAGATACCACAGAACTGTCTACAGAATTCAGGACAGGTGATCGGGGGTGGAGGATGCCACTAGACACCAGGGACATGGTATTTGAACTCAGGCCAGGTGACCATGCTTTAGGAGTGCCACTGGACACCAGAAAAATGTCACTGGACCGTGGGATGGGTGTTCAGGGCTGGGGGTTGCCACTAGATACCAGGGATAGGTACCGCATGTAGCACAGGTGTTTGGGTGGTAGGGGTTGCCACTAGACACCAGGGAACTATTTATGGAATTTAGTATGGGTGATCAGGGGGTGGGTGTGCTACTAGACACCAGGGATGTATTTAATAACATGGGATGGGCAATCCGGGAGTGGGGGTACTAGGAGACACTAGGGACTGGATACTGTATATGGCATGGGTGGTTTTGGGGGGTGAGAGGTGCTGCTAGACATGGGGAACTTTCTGTGGAATCTGGGGGGGGGGTGCCAATTGACACTAGGGACTGGTATACTGCATATGGCATGGGTGTTTGGGGGGGGGATGAGAGGTGCTGCTAGACACCAGGGAACTGTCTATGGAATTTGAGACAGGTTATTGGCGGCTGCTACGAGATATCAGGGATAAGTTTAATAATACAGGATGGGCTATTAGGGTTGGGGTGCCACTAGACACCAGGGATATTGTGAACTACTGTGGGATGGGTGCTTAGGGGGTGGTGGTTGCCACTAGGCACCAGGGATAGGTATACCGCATGTGGCACAGGTATTTGGGGTCTGGGGTTGCTGGTAGACACCAGGCAACTGTCTGTGGAATTTGGGAATCATGATCGGGGAGTGGGGGGTTGCCAATAGACACAAAGGATATATTTAATAACACAGAATGGGTGATGGAGGGTTGGGTGCTACCACTGGACACCAGGGCCTACATTCTCATTGGTGTGAGGGGTGATCAGTTGTGAGCAGCTGCAGCACAGCCATCCTGCCATTGGTAGGGTGGGAATGTGAGTTTAATGCCTGGTTAAAACAAGGTTTTCAGTGGCAGTATATAGCACCACTAGGGTGCTGCTTACTGCCATCACAAACCTTTGAACATATCATTGTGCCCATATGCAGGAGGAACGCCCTCATTTGCATGGGCACAGCATTTTGTTAGTGCCTGGGCACTAACATGTTTAGCATGCAGTACAGGGGCCTCTGAATATAGCCCCTCCCCCACAACGATGGCCGCAAACTCTGATAGTGCTGGCAAAAACCCCATTAACTCTGTCACTAACCTTTGAATATCTGGTCCATTCTTACCTAACTGGTGATTCCTGAGCTAATCAGGTTCTTTTCCTCCACCATTTTGCAGTATAACCTGCCCTATGTGGGCATAGTTTGCAGCACTGTACTTCAGCTCTAACATGAGCACTGTTTTGCAATATGGCCCATATGGGCAGCTGTAACAGCCACTGTAACCAGTCACAGCTGGAAACAAGGCAGTTTGATGGGCTGACTGCTGCCTCTTTGGAAGAAAAGTGAGAATATAGTTTTGGAATGATTGGCATCCTGCTCTGGTTGGGGAAACCAGTAACTCTCTTTATGGATTGAAAAAAAAAAGTTATTCCCCTGATTATCTGCTCTCTTTCTTCAGATTCAGTATGGGCATCCTATAAGAGCCTGTCATCCTGCCCAGCAATCACCATAACTAGTGAAGTCCTGGTGCAAACCCATAACTATGTGTCATTCAAGAGCACTGTCTGAAGTATAGCCTAGAGGTTAGAGGAACGAGGTGTGAATGAGATTGATACATCCAGTAAACCAGACCTGAGTTTGATTCTCATAGCCTCCACTTGCATACTGTGTGACTCTGAACAAGTCACTTAACCTCCCAGTGCTACCAGGTCACCTCTGAAAACAGGCATTTGTGCCTAGTGGGCCTTACCCGGTTACCAAAGACTAAAATAAATAAAATTAAAATAACTGAAGAGTGATCAGCCAAGCCTGAGACATACGTCATCTAACTAATTAGCACTACTAGTTGAAGTTGGATCCTTTGAATGATTACTCCCTCTCTTCTGGAGCTGCATTGACATTATTTGGAGCTTGTTGGTAGCCTGCTCTGTGTGGTCTACTGCAACCAATACTAATTGTTCAGTAATTACAGGTGAAGCCATGTCTATTTTTTATTTATTTATTTTTTATGAAGTATCGGATTACAAATACCTTTGAGCAGTGAACTCTTTTACAAAGGCTCCATGTCAAGTAACATGTCAGCCTGTTCTAAGCAAGGAATTGCATATTGATAGACATGAGGCTGTTTAGTCAGTTTGAAGCTATAGAACGTATGTGTGTGGTTCAGAGGCAGATACATAGTAACCAAACCATATTGTCTTTTGTTCTCTGTCTGTATTTTTAAGGATCATACACACTGCTCTTCGAAGAAACTGCATCCCCTCTATGCTAGCTCACAGTATGCAAAAGGTCTTAAACAAATACCGTTAGTCATGGTTCTTTGACTGAATGACCACTTCCATCTCCTCACGTTTTGTGAGGATATTAGAACTGGCTGGCAGTCTGCTTTGTATAGACTACTAGTGCAGAATTGGTCAGTCATGGCTAGAATAAAGGCCCTGTGACTAGTGAAGGACTGTTGCCTCTCTTCATGTTTAGCATGGATGCTGTTTTGGAACCACTGGCATCCTGACTTGTGTGGGCCACAGTGGCATCGTTCCTTGGAAAACTAGAACTGCAATGCCTTTTATTACGTTAAGAAGGTATTGTATAAATGTTATACCCAAGCATTAGGGACCAAACAGATCCCTTCTTCTGAAGAAAGGTGCATTTTTTCCACTGGGCAAGTTTAATTAAGACTGATGTTAGTAGTTTAATAAAAAAACTGTAAAATGCTACTTACTGTAGATGCAGTACCAGATAAAGAAAAAATATTGATATATTTTCTTCCTGTATATTATATTCACTGGATTATGTAATGCCTTTCATTGGAGGTAGACATATAGGTAGACAGATAATGAAAGAGAGAAAGGGAAGAAGGAAGGAGGGAAGGAGGGAAGGAAGGAAGAAGGAAGGAAGGAAGGAAGGAAGGAAGGAAGGAAGGAAGGAAGGAAGGAAATGATATGATAGTGATGTTGTAACACAAAAACTTTTGGGACCACACAGATCTCTTCAACAGCTGCCTTTTTAATCTAGTCTAGTAATTCCAGTCCTGCACTTGCCTGGTGGAGCCTTTACTTGTCAACCCCTTACTCCACACCTGTATTTAACACACTTGTTGCTTCTGGACATTGTTAATCTGATTCCTAATTAGTTAGGTGTAGACGAACATTTCTTGTCCCAAGATCATCTCCCAGGCCACAGCAAGCAGCCCTCCTTAGTGTGATTGTATTCATGTTTAATTTTCTTATTCTGAGATTAACTAGATCTTCGTTAAGGCTGGTTAGCATCTCTCCTTGGCATGAGCAGCAGTTGCAGGCTGGATGCTGACAGATAAAGGGGGTATTTGGTAGTGCCGTGACCCATCTGTTCCAACCCCTGCAATTTCCTGCTAACTCTGGGAATTTCCTCCCACCCCATCCTTGAATGGCCTTAGACTGAGGATGGGTAATCATCAAGACAGGCATAGTACTTATTTCTGAGCTGAACTTTTAAGTTGCATTGGACTCTAAGAAGCATGTATTTGCCCTCTTCCTTGATCTAAGTAAGGCCTTCGATACTGTGGATTATACCATCATGCTTACCGCACTGAGTAACATTGGACTTGATAGTTCTGCCATTAAATGGTTCACCAGCTACCTAACCAATAGGTTACAATAAGTCAAAGCCATAGGAGATCTGTCCCCACAAAAATCCTTGTTACGAGGAGTCCCACAAGGCTCCATCCTGGGCCCTATCCTCTTTGCAATATACATCAATAATCTGGACTCACAGCTGGGCACAGCAAATGTGCACTTATTCGCAGATGATACTGTGCTCTATACCACAAATTCATCCTTGGATCTGGCCCATGAGTACTTACAGAAAGACTTCATCACCCTCCAATACAACCTTCTCACTCATAAGCTCCTCCTCAACGCCAAAAAGACTAAAGCAATGATTCTCTCACCAAAGTCTACTTCCGATCTCCACGTATCACACAGATCTGAACACTCTTAGATGAACCCCTTGAAGTAGTTGATACCTTTAAATACCTAGGGTTCTGGCTGGATAATAAGCTTAACTTTCTGTGCCACTTAAATGAAACCTTGAAGAAACTAAGACAGTGATTAGGTATATTCTATTGCATTAAACACCTACTCACATTAGAAGCCAGAATGAGACTAGTACAAACTACATTCCTACCTATACTGGACTAAGATGACTTCCTTTACAGTCATTGCCCATCAACGATGCTAAACAAACTGGACACCCTTTACCACTGGGCTTTAAGATTTATCTTAAATCTACCCCGTAGTACACATCGCTGTTGTCTATACCAGGTTTCGGGATGGACCTCACTCTCAACTAGAAGAAAAAGGAATGCTCTCCTCTGGTTTTTAGAGCATTATCTGATAACCTCCTGCACATTCTCGAACATCTTCAAATGGGCTAAAGGTTCCTATGGCCTGAGACGCTTCTCCTTAATCTGCTTCCAGATTCCTAGAGTGAAAACTACCCTTGGCTCAGCGGCAATCAACTTCTCACTTCCATCACTTTGGAACACTATGCAAGACTCATTAAAATTATCCTCACTTCCAAGCATTTTCACATTCAAAGCTCTATTAACAGATTATCTGAAGGACTCATGCAACTGTTTCAGATGCCGATGACCCCTAAGCCTCGGCTGCCACTCTCAAATCCTATGCCTAAGTATCTCATCCACCACACATTCCTAACAACAGAAACCTAGGACCTACAAGCCTAGTTCCCTTAATCCAAGATGACCCTGCCTATTCTCTACCTTTTACCTGTTCTGGCCTCCCTTTTTGCTGCCTACTCTTTCACCCCAATTTCTACCCTATTCCTTAATACCTCCTTATTTTTTATCATTTAGGTATGAGATCTTACTCAGCGGAGACTATATGGGATTGTTGTCTCTTCTTATTTCAGTAAAGCTTATCATTATGTACCTTTGCATGTTAATTATGTTGACCGGTATGTACAGGCCCATATTGACCGGCACCTTCACAATGTTTTTTCTTTTTTTTTGCACCGTTGTCCACCGTAATTGTAATCTTATGAAGTGTACTGTATTGTATTTATGACCAGGACCACCTTGAAAATGAGCTTGCTCAATGGTATTTATGCCTGGTTAAATAAAGTGATTGATTGATTGATTGATTGATTGATTTGGCATGGCGTCAGAGAATGGTGGAATCTGCACCCCTTCTGAGAAACATTGAGGGGACACTGTGCAAAACAGCTTTATTAAAATGCCTAGCAGTACTTTAAGTGACTCTGCAGCGCTGAGCATAACATTAGATTTTAATTATCTTGAGGAGGGCTGGAGCAATATCTATGTGTGTCACCCTTCTCTTCTGGGACTGTACCATAATGCATTTATTTATTTCATCTTTATTATTTCAGATGAATGCAGTGAGGCCAGATAACATAAAAAACAAACATTGTATGAACTCTTCCCTTCAGCCTGCCAAAATAAAAACAAACGTGTTTTTTTTGTTTGTTTTTACAAGGCTGATATTAGCTCATAGTCATCAAAGTTATGCTATTAGTCTCTGTTTGCAGTATTTTGTCCCCAACTTGCAGTGCCCTACTTAAAAACCAAAAAGGTAGGGTGGGGGTGGCTTGTAACTGTGAACTAGTCTTCATTTAAAATGCCACAAAAAGTAGCAATGCTTTTTATACTATCATGAAGATGATTGCCTGCTGTAGCATGTGCCACTTCACATTTACCAAAAGAACAAAATGTTTTTTTTTTGTCAGCAAATAGCAATTAATTTGTTCTGGCCTGAAGGATCTCTCTCTCGCTCTCTCTCTTCTCCCTCTCTCCCTCACTCTCTGTCTCTCCCCCTCTGTCTCTCTCTCTCTCTCCCGCCCTTCCTCTCTGTCTCTCGTATCACATTTGCCTTGGAACAAAATCAGATGCTGACAGAAGCATTACTTAGGAAAAGCCTTACGTTTTCATTTCTAATCAAGTTTACTGCAAATATGAAAAAAGGATAAAAGGATTGTCTTTCATTTTTATTACTATTTTAACCACTTATCCTCTCCTAGTGGCACAGGGTCTTCAGTCCCTCCACAAGCCCATATACCTGCACCACTAGAGGGGTTGTCTCTAGCCTCCTGCTTTAGTACCCACTACCATACCCTCTTGTGTCCCAGACTCACTTCTCTAGATTAGGAACTGACCAACCAAGAGATGATGCCAGCCTGAACATTCTCCTTCCACAGAAGGAAGGGCAAGGGGCCGAGGTATCCCGGCACCATAATTAGATGAAGGCGAGTGGGACAGCATCATCTACCTGTGTACCATCTTTTTTCCCCCACCCTATGAGGTGCAGTGGATTAGTCCACCCATCAGATGTGGGTTGCTACCAAACTCACCCATGACAATTTGATTGACACTGCTGTGTGGAGGCTATGATCAAGGCCAAGTGTACACGGTGGCAAAGTGGACCTACATTTATTGGCAGGACCTCATGCTTGCTGCAGCTAGACTATGAACAATTCTGCAACGATTCTGCAGTAGTTCTGTGATGGGCTTTACATTCTGTGGCAACTCAAATGGGCTACATAATAAAATCTAGTTACCTTGAAAGAATCCACACAGAGAGACAGCCTGGGGCAGTTTGGCAGATGCACAGGCAATGCAATACAAAGCAATTCTGGTACCATGATTTGGATTGGAGCTAGGGCATGGGGGAACTGAAGAGTTATTTTTTTTACTGCAGTCTTTTTTATCATCCCATGCCTACCTGCCACCACCTGCCCAGTCTGTTCACTTGCTTGAAGACCAGTACTGCCAGATTGAAAAACAATGCCACTCCAGTGGCTCCCTCACTCCCATCCACCTGATTGAAGCCTGCTAGTGACGGTTTCTGCTGTAATGCCATTCCAGTTGCTTCCTCCTTCTTGCCTACTTCAACACTAGAGGTGCCATCTGTGTTAATGCCTCTTGGCATTCACATTTCCTTCTCTCCCACCTGCAAGAATTTACTGCAAGGCTAGTGTGCATCTGGACCATTTCACATTAGCAAGGGTCCACAAGGCCTATGGTTTTGTGTTTTTGCAGCAATTACCAATACTTTTTCATTCTACAATTCTGCAATCGACAAACAGGACCACTGCTTTTTTTTTCATGAAACAGACTTCCTGAAGTTTCCTCCATGTTTGCAGAAGGTCATAATGGTCATACGATACAGGTCTGAGTGCCAATGGATTGGAAAAGTGTTGCCGTACTGACCGATGCAAAACAGGGAAAGGGATGTATATTGAAGCTATCAGCAAAATCTCAAATGCAATTTAGGCTTTCTCCAATCATTTTAACAGTTTAGTTCGCAGTTTGTGGTTGTGGTGACCATTTCTAATGCACCAAACATGCTGTTTCTGTGGAATAGGTTTGTTTCTGCAGCTGGGCCATGTTTCTGTGGCAGTTGCTGCAACCACACAATCACAGAAAATGCAGGTTCCGGGTCACGTGATGCACTTGATGTGAAAAGACCCTTCTCTCACAGCTCTGCCACTTTTGGCTTTAAATTGCAGTGAAACTGGCAAGCCTACAGAACATTCTTTATTTTCTAGCACACCAAGTGTTTGCTGACACCCTCCTCATCCTGTATTTGAAGTTTGATCACTGTTTTAATGATGGATGCTTAACAACTAACGGATTGTTCAGCAGCACCAGCAGTGCCACCACGAGCACCAGCTCCAAAGTGAAAGAAGCAGAGATCACCTCCCCGTCAGAGGTTGGTGAAATGGAATGCACTTCTAAGAAGCTGGCAGATTTTTGCCAACCTTGCTACAATTAAAATGTCCATCCTGGAGCTGTTTCATGGCATTTAGACCTGTGCTGGATGCTATGTCAACCAGAGTTGGTGATGCAGAGGTATGAATCATTTCTATAGAAGACAAGCAGTTTATGGATAGTACCAAACTGATTGACCTTCACTGTAAAGTGGAAAAACTTGAGGACTGTATGGAGGACCAGAAGGGGAAAAGCCAGAGGAACTTCTGGTCATTGTGGGAAGGCAATAACATGCTGGCCTTTATTCAGAAATTCCCACAGAAAATAGCTGGCCCTGCAGAGACTGGCACTACACATGTCATCAAAAAAAGCCCACTGTTCTCTTTGACCCCAACCACTTCTGTCTGGGAAGCCTCAGGCCATTATCTTGTGTGTCTCAATTTTTTTGGATAAGGTGTATACCCAAGAGCAAGCTTGTAAGCAAGGAATCTGCTGTGGAATGGTCACCTAGTACACATATTTAGTGATGTGATGCCTTTGGTGAGGGATAAGCAACTGGCTTACAAGCCAATGAAAAAAGTCCTTCACACTGCAAATGTCAAGTTCAGAATGCTTTACCATGCTTGCCTTTTGGTAACCAGAAATTAGGGCACCAAGGAGTTCGCCAGTGCCAAGATAGCATGGAGAGAAGTACCACACTGTATCCCTTGTATCACCTTCAAAGCAGACAATGTAAGACAATCAAGAGATACCCTACCCTGAAATCCTTCCTGCACCTTTCCTAATCTGCCAGCTCCCTAATATTTGGTGTTTCAAGTTTTATTCAGCTACTGTTACTCTAAGCATATCTGTGTTAAGACTTTCCTCATCCACTACCTGCCTGTTCAATAGACTTGTATCTGGGAGTGTGATTTTTTCCCAAATACTGCTGCAAATTAGGGTGAATTGTATTTGCTTTCTTTTAACACTGTAAACCAGCTCTGAGGACTTTTCTTAGCCTGGGCTCAATATGTATTTCTCACCGACCCCCGATTAGTCTCTTCTTCTCCTCTGCTGGATTTCATGCCATTTCTGACAAAATAGCGCAGATGCCAACATCAATGACTCTGACAGCCTACAGCTGCCTATCAAACAGCTGGAGTGTCCACGTCCTCTGTAGCAATCATCCACCAATGAGAGCTGACATTGCTTTTTCCTATGTGCGTACTAACGTAGTTGGGACCTCTGCAAGGAACATTCGCACATCTGCACATTCATGCAGCTATTTTACAGGGCTTTAAATAACTGCAAAATTGATTAGCATTTTCACGAGTAAAACTGCTAATCAGTTGGGATAATGCATAGCTTGTGTCTAAATTTGTTTAGCAACGTAAACTTCTAGAAAGTGCATATACCTGCTTATTCGCAGTTGATCACAGTGAAAGTACTAATCAGTTTTTGCAGTTATTTAAAACACTCCCCAGCTACTGAGACACCTTGTTGGACAGAGAAGCGGGTCACTTGTGATCCAGGCTGAGCTAGTCTGTCCTCTACACTGAACATTACCACACATTCACCCTCTCCATCCAAAGGTCTTGTTGATCGACTTTGATACTCTAATGCTTACCCCTTGGTACGTTCCCCTTCATTCGAATGTCTGGGGGAGACTGCCTCTTCATCAACTGAATAGCTGCTTTTTTACATCAACATTTTTTTTTCTTTTTTATAATCAAATTTCTATTGGTTTTATCATGAAAAACAAAAAGAAAATAATAGACAAGGAAAAAATACCAGGATGGAAAAGAAAACAAAAACAACATAACAATGACATTTCTACACTGTGTTGTGGTGTGACTGCCTAGACAAGTATGATACTGTGGTTACTAATGTTCTACAAGGAAACAATACAATGTACGCACGTACAAGCAGAGACAGAGGGTAGGACCCAGGACCTGTGTGTATCTTGACAGGGTATATACCACCCCCCAATTCAAGGGCAAGCTTAAATCTATGATAATACTAGTTATGTCACCAGCTCAGGGTCTTTACATCCACCTTTTCTAAATGCACCTACTTAAGCTGATGTTATCCAGCAGGGACTGTGAGTGCTGGCAGCTTTATTATGGAACCAAGGACTAGGGGTTGTGCTCCCCCTACCCCCACCCACAGACTTCAAACTAATTTCTTTTCACTTGATCACTGGAGGGAGGAAGAGTGTGCCGATTCTCAATTCTTAAGTGGGGGCTTACTTATACTAAACTGGTATTCATTATGGGTTATGTTATTCCTATTTTTTAATGTATTCAAACCGCGTAAATCTGATTTGGGCTTATCCAGCAAGGGCACTGCTTACTGTGGCTTCTTTTAGTACAAAGAGGTTGAGGGGTTAAACTGTCCCATCCTCAGCTACCATGGTAAACAGACAGCAGCTCACCCAGGCACAAAATCATGAGTGTCCTAATTGGAGCGGCTACCTAATTGGAGCTGCTAAACTACATCTGGCAGAATCACTACCTTTCCTTTGCTGGATTTCCCCACTTGAATTTCTTAAGGGTGGCAAGGCTGAGGGAATCATTCCACTCAAGCCCCACAGAGACCTGCTGACCATGTTTGCACAGTTTCAGCATCAACGGCCATCTAATCCAGGGGGCCCTTAGCTGATCTCAGCAGGGCCCTTTCTTTGTCTTGTCCACTTGTATACTACAGCATCTTTTCTAATTCATTCTGTTTTTGATGTCATGTGTTATATGTTTACTATGCTCACTGTTTGCTGTTGTTTCTTACTCACTCCATGTTCCTACCAGCTTGCATTAGTCAACGCTGGCTTTTAGTGTACAGAGAATTGACTTCAATGTTTATTTTACTGTTGTGGCATTTCATATATATGCTCAAATAACGTTGGGCTAGCTCTAAATACTTCTTAATCCTAGGGGTCTCAATACAAGCTCACAACTTAAGCTTTCACATGGTTATGGCTAGCCATATCTATAATATCACAATTTGGGATATAAAGGGAGGGGGAAACTGCAGAAAAGATATCAGGTGTTACATCACTTAAAATCTGTGTGGTTTAAAATTGCTTTGCTTCAGGAAATTCATACACCTTCTTCTAATGCCAATCTCTGGAGAAGGGATGGGATGGGACAAGTGTTTGCCTCAGGCAATAACAATAAGAGAGCTGGTACGGCTATATTAATGCAAAAGCATCACATTTACACCTATAGAGCAAATCACAGATGATGAATGGAGGTTTGTCATTGTTAAGGGTTGCCAGATCAAACAGATATTATTTTAGCTTCCATTTGTGGGCTTAACATAGAGAACCCCTAAGTTTTTGCAAACATCCTAACACACCTGGTATTTCTGGGTCATTTGCCCACCATCATAGGTGATGATTGGAATGCAGTACTGCAGATAATATGCTTGATAGAGCTGGCAACAGAAAGTAAGGCTTATCCACCAATCAGAGGGGTGCTAAAGAGCTACAATATATGGCCGGCCCACCAGCGCAGAGAAAAAAAAAGTTACCGCTGTGACGCGTGTGACCTGGGTTCCAGAATGGACTTGGGATGCCCAAGGTCCAGCTGGGGGCAGGGGCTGATTGAGTGGCCACAGTATGCTCTCCACCTCTGGGGGAAGGGGTAGAGTGACTCTGGTCCACTGCTCCTGGGTGACCACAAGATGTGCTGTTACTGAAACACCAGCACTAAGGGAGGGTGGTATGTCAGACTCATGGCATGGTTGCGTCATGGTGTCCACTTGACATGCTGCTCCACAAGAACCATAATGGAAAAAATGCCTCCGGTGTGCCCAATGATGCCCCTGCCCCATAGCAGATCTCGGTCCCCATCACATCTGAGACCTAGATCCAATGGGTCATGCCAGGGGACTCCAGAGGCTCTGCCCTGTGGGAGGGAACCCAGGGGGTACTGTGTATGGGAGATCCTGGGTCCACCTGCGGAGGTAGGGAGGCTGACAGGGATTCACCACCAGAAGATAAAAGCATAGTAAGTAAAAACAAACGCACTCCAATATTCCATAGGTCATACTGAGATTTGGTGAACCCTTCACCTTACACATTTTGATCTGCAGTCCACAACTCTTTCTCAGAACTAGATTAAATCTGGATTCCCCAGACCTCTTAGAAACTACCATAAAGTGTGATATATTAGCTAGAGAGATATCAGACCACTAACCAAATTTATTTTCCCTTGCACTTCCGGGACAAACACAGAAAGATAGACTCTGGATGATTAACAACTCATTACTAAAAGATCCCATAAAGTTCAAAATTATTAATCAGAAAGTAGAACAGTTCTTTGCTGATAACAACAACTCTGCTCCCAATAAGGGCATATATGTGGTGGGGGGGGGGCTTTTAAATGCACCCTTAGGGGGAACTAATATGTTTGGCAACCACTAATAAAATGCAAGAAAAATGAGTAATGTGCCAGGCTTCTAACAGAAGTTAAACAACAAGAAAGTAACATCTCTAGTCATTCTTCCCAGGATGCCTGGCTCCAGTTAAACACAGCTAGGGCCAGGTGTGGTGAGCTCACTTGGGAACAGGCCAAGTTCACAATTTTCAGGGCCAAGACTAAATACATACACCAAGGGGAGAAAGCTGGGAGGTTTCTTGCCCTTAGATTACAACAACAAGAGATGGAAAGAGCCACTTGCACCATTAAACCTATGGCCCAAGGCCTGCCTCTATCTAATTCTCAAGGTATAGCCTCAGCTTTTAAATCTTTTTAATGAAAGTTTATACATTGCTGACCCACGGGTTGCCAACCACACTATTCAACATTTTCTGTCAGAAGCATGTCTCCCAAAAATAACCCTGCCCCAAACTGAAGGGCTCAAACAGAATACTATAGTAGGGGAAGTCAAGAAAACTGTCAATAGCCTACCCCTAGACAAAACTCCAGACCCAGATAGATTTTTCACCAATGCATATAAGGCACGTATTGTTATAGTTTATCCCTACATGCCTTGCTGTTCAATTTTCTTTTTTTTGTATAACAAATTTTATTTGCATTTCCAAACATATATACAAAAAGCAAACAGACATATAATGCAGATACAGTGACATTTACCCCATTATCACAAGGCAGAGGGTCTAAACAAATTTTAATTTTATCCCTACGCCCTCATATACATATTTGACCAGACCTTTAGGGTAAGTTAATAAACTTCAAAGTCCAAAGAACCTGTAAACTGCACAAAAAAAAAGGATCCCCCCAAGAGAGACCTAAACTCTCTGATTTCCTCCCCACCCCCGTACCTAAATAAGTAATTAAAAACTATTTACAAAGATCCACATTTCATTGTCCCAACACAGAGCGATGTATTTAACCAACCAATCCATTAATTAATCAATCAATTAATTAGTCAGTTAATGAGATCCCAAAAATAGGTAATACTGCTTCGGAGGGTAACATCAGGCAAGGACAGCATTTTGTTACATTACGCCTGAGGGGCAATCATCAGAGTGGCATACCCACCCTACCCTCGCATCTAGGGCACATCTTTCCTAGTCTCCCTCCCTGGCCATATACCCTAGGCAGGCAGAGAGATAGCCAAAGTAAGCGGATTCCAAATAGCACCAAACATCTCTGCTCTTCCCTGGATCTGGAAAGCCCTTCTCTCCATGGCCAAAGCAGACATGACCAAGGTCTTCCACTGGGCAAGGGTGGGGACCTGAGCTGATACCCATGTATTTAAGATACACTGCCTCGCAATTGCTAAGGCCACTCTAACCCATTTTTTGTGCAGGGTACCATCTTCCCTTTCCCCCCATTCAATCCCAAACAGTATGTCAATTGGATGCATATGTACCCCAGCCTCTGCTTTCTCATTATGAATCCTACCACCTCTTTCCAGAAGCCTTGCAGGCGAGCATTTCAGAAACAATGGAAATGCGTACCAACCTCTTTGGTGCAATGTGGCAAGTTTCTGGAACCTCTGGCCGACTTTTATGAACCATGACCGGTGGAAAAAAGAGCCTGTGGATAAACCTATAGGCTGCTTCCTTATATTTATTAGATAATAGTAGGCCCATATGCGTCTCCACCATTAGCTCCCAATTCGCCTCTGACAACTCAATTCCTAAATCCTTTTCCCATCTTGTTCTCCTGCTTGAGTTGTCCTCAGTCAATCCCACTCTTAGTATACGAACCACCACCCCTATCATCCCCTTAGGGTCACTACGGGCTTTACAGATTGCCCCTTCTAGGTTCAGCTGGAGCAGTGGCTGTGAGCTTGGTTCCCCTAACTTACGAACAAAGTCCCTCACTTGGAAGAACCTGAATGAGTGACCAACTGGGATCCCCCAACCAGTCTTTAGTTCCTCCAGAGAGGGGAAAAGCATGTCCTTATACAAGTCCCACACATTGAATCCCCTTCCCAGCTTCGAAACCCTGATCCTCCAGCCCGGGTAGGAAGAGGGGGTTGCCACTTAGTGGGAGGAGCAGCATCTCCATTTTATCACCTCCGATCCTAGCCCTCATCAGCTCCCATCCCTCCAGGGTCCAGACAACTAACGGATTAGGATTCTGTTGAAATAAATAGGCCTTTTACCCTTTTTCCTCAGAAAGGCGGAGAGCTGACCACAAGCCCCGTTCCCTTCCAGGTCCATCCAGCTTGCTGCTTCAGGGCCTGAAATCCAATCTTTATAATCCCAGCCTGAGAAGTCAAAAACAGTTTCTAACGCCTGGGAAGCCTAGGCCCCCCCTTGTATCTAGTTTCAGTCTCTGAAGGCCAATTCTAGGTTTTTTCCCTTGCCATAGGTAACCAGAGAACCCTCTATCTAGTCTCTTTATGTCCTTATTAGTAAGTCCGATGGGTAGCATCTGCAAAAAATACAGTATCCTGGGAAGAATGTTCATTTTTATAATGTTCATCTGGCCAATCCATGACACTGGGTACATCTTCCATCTTCTCATGTCTCTAAGCACACCCTCAATCATTGGCGTACAGTTAAGCTTTATAAATCGGCCAGTGAGCTTCCAATGTTAACCCCAGATATTTTAAGGCCCCTCACCTCTCTCAGTCCCCATTTTGCAGACCCATCTGGAGCCCCCCTCCCAGATACATTGCCTCGGATTTTGCCAGATTTATTTTATAGCCCGAGAACAGTGCAAAACTCTCGATCATGTCCAATACTGCGGGAAGGGACTCCTCTACATGACTTAGATATAAAATCATATCGTCAACATATAAAGAGAGTTTGTGGTGCTGCCCCCCAGCACCCTGGACCCCTTTCACCCTGTCACACTGTCTAATGGCTACCGCCAGAGGCTCCAGCGCAAGGTCGAACAACAAGGGAGATAAGGGGCACCCCTGTCTCGTTCCCCTGCCCAGTTCAAAAACCTGTGTCAGGCCACCATTGACCATCACAGCTGCCTTCGGTGACCGGTAAAGAGCCCTCACCATATTCAGAAAGCCCGGGCCGAGCCCAAATCTTTCCAAAACTACCATCATGTACTCCCATTCAATTCGGTTAAATGCCTTCTCGGCATCCAGGGCCAGGACCAAGGTGGGCCCCGGACACCGAGAAGAAGCCCAAATCACATTCAAGAGTCTCCTGACATTGTGGTATGAATGCCTACCTTTTATGAATCCTGTCTGGTCTGGATCGACTAGGCTGAGCATCAGGGACTCAAGCCTACCCGCCAATACTTTTGCATAAATCTTAGCATCCACATTCACTAATGAAATAGGGCGGTATGCTGCACATTCCCTCGGGTCTTTCCCTGGCTTGGGAATCACTGAGATAGTTGCCAAATCCATAGACGGTGGTAAGGGATCCCCTTCCTTAGTGCCTAAAAGCGTCCCAGAGCAGATCTACGGCCTGCTGACCCACGGTCTTATAAAATTCAATAGGGAACCCATCTGGGCCTGCTGCCTTACCCGACCTGATACCTGATGGCCTTCCCAATTTCTCTTTAGTGATGCATGCTTCCAGGGACATCCTTTGTTGTTCTGATACTTGCTTCAAGCCAAGCTTACTCAAAAATGCTCCATTGCATCCCTGGTCCCTTCTGCTTCTTTATGGTACAAGTTACTATAAAATTCCTGAAATCTCTCCTTAATAGCCTGAGGGTCCCTCATCACCTTTCCATCTTTATTCTTTATCTCCAGAACTCTGTTCTTCCCCCTTCTGCCTTTAATCAGATTAACAAGGAGGGGGCCAGGCTTATTTCCCCATTCATAGAATTTTTGCTTCACAAGCCAGAGCTTTCCTTTCGCCTGCTCGTCAAGCAAGTTGTTCAATTCTCCCCTCACTGCTGCTAATAGCGGTTCACTAGCTGTATCCCCTTTCAGTACCCGACCCTCCAGTTCCTTAGCTCTTTGGAGAAGGGAGTTGAATTTCCCATTTTTTTCCTTTTTATACCCGGACACGAACCCAATGATTGCCCCCCTCATATAGGCCTTCCCCGCATCCCATAATATCTGTGAGGATGGGGCAGATTCCTTATTTAGGTCAACATAACCTTTCATTTGCATCTGAAGGTATTCCTTAAAGTTCTCGTTCCCCATTAAATATGAGGGGAATCTCCACATCCTCATTCTGTCACCTAGTCCCTCTATATCAAGCGTCACCTTGACCATGGCATGGTCCGAGATATGAATAGGTTTGTGTTTTACTTCTACAGTCCTCTGATACCACCCCCCCTCACCATACACATGGTCAACTCTAGACCATGTCTTATGTGGGTGCGAGTAAAAGGTGAACTCCCTTACTTTTGGGTTGGCCGTCCTCCATACGTCCACTAGGTCAAGGTCTAGCAGCCCTTCCCTCCATTCCTTCAAAAACCTACCCCCTTTGCCCTTGCCTTTCGAGTGGTCCATCACTGGGTCTGGGGTACAATTAAAATCACCTCCCATAATTAATCCCTTAAACTGCTCTTTTACCAGGACTTCCAGGAGGTTTCTATAAAATTGGGGATCGGTGACGGCAGGGGCATAGACACTACCAAACATAACCGATTTACCCCCCAGAATCCCCTCAACAAAAACATATCTGCCCTCCTTCTTATCAGAGACCGTTCTGAGTGCCTGAAACGGTACATTTTTGTGAATAACAACTGCTACCCCCCTCTTACTCGAGGAGAACGAGGCAGCATACACTTCCCCTACCCAATTCCTGATCAATTTCTTATGTTCAGCTGGGTTTAGGTGTGTTTCTTGCAGGAGGCCTACCTGGGCATCAACCCGTTTCAGCGCAGTGAGGAGCATAGTTCTCTTGGCAGGGGACGATACCCTCCTCACATTCCATGAAACGACTTTTAATTTGGTCTTACTGGCCATGCACTCAGTCTTTTTTGCCCTGGGCCCTCTCCCCCCCTCCTCCATTTTGATACTAGCCCTGTCTGATCATCCAATCGGGTTCTCCAAATGCTCAGAATTGTGGATCTAGAATAAACAAACACAGTATAACATCCCCCCCAACAACAGCAAAACCCCAGAACTTATTTACAGCACATCCCTCAAAAACCTCATACAAAGGCGTTTGATCATCATGCCAGTATGTCCCCCCATCATCGAGTAGGGTTTGAACCATAGAAAATAGAAAATCCTCTATGTTCAACCTTCCCCAGCCCATGACCCCCCCAGTTTCACCGCTACATAATTACAGCATTCTGCACCATAGCTCATGTATATATCAGCACCCCCACCACATCAGGTTGCAGGATAGTCCTTGCCCCTTTGTCCTTCGCCTCCATATGCTTCCCCACAGTACCGGAGGAAGTCCTTCTGAGCCCCATATTGCCAGGCTGGATTCTTTTTACCACTTTTCAATATCAGGACCACCTCCCAGGGGATACTTCGGATAGGCCACGCTCCACAAAACTACGCACCAGCCCCCCCGAGCACCCCTGAGGCTTACCTGCATAACCGTGACAGCTTTCAAAACCTTTACACAATAGTGTGGTGTGGGGTGGGATATCTCCACAGATGAATCATGCATCCATCTTCACATCCGCTTCAGTTTTATTAGTAAAAAGTTCATAAACATGCCCTCTGGAACCTCGCAGCAAAACACTGCACCCAGCATGGGTGCACAAATGAGGATGTTACTTTCTCCACTTCCCTCTAGTTTATCCAATTTTCTTTTGCAGCTCCTCGACAAAGCTCCTCGCCTTGTCCACCTCCCAGAAGCTGTAAGTGGCTCCCTCAAAATGGCAGGGAACACCATAAACCATTCCACTCCAATCCTCTGGCAGCTCGTAATAACTTCATTGAATTCCCTTCTCTTCTTTCCAATCCGGGGGGAGTAATCCTGAGAGAGAAACAAATGAACTCCCTCAAACTGAAGCTCCGATCGGGATTTATATGCTTTCCACAAGGCCTGTCTGTCCTGATAGTTATGGAAACAAATTATCACTTGCCTGGGTGGCTGACCATTTTGTGGCCTAGGCATGACTGCACGGTGTGCTCTCTCTAATTTGAGCCTTCCCCCTTTTGGCTGCATCCCTAGAAGCATAGGTAGAGTTTTGCACAGAAGCCCAGCATGTCAGTTACCTTCCCTGCCTTCAGGCAGCCCTCTCAGCCTTAGATTGTCTCTCCTCAGATAGTTTTCCTGGTAGTCTAGGGTTTCCCTATTTCAGCCACCTGTGCCTCCAGCTCCTTAATTCTTCTGCCCATGGGGCTCAGCTCGTCTTCAGCGGTCGATGTCACGGCTTTCCAGCTCCTTCACTCTTTCATTTTGCCTCTCAGCCTGCACCTCTATCAGCGCCAGTCGCCCCTCCAGCTTATTTTCCAAACTCTCTAGTCTGGGCGCGAGGGCCGCCATAAGCTGATCTTTCAGCTCGCGCCCGAGAGCCGTCATCTCTGCAGCCGAAATGGAGATCGGGCCTACGCAATTCACGTTAGGCCCCGCCGCGGACTTTTTACAATTTTTGGTCGATGCTTTTTGGGATTTCTAAGCCGCTGAGACCACGAACTCATCCATCCTAAGTTCCGGAACACGTAAGCCTGTCCAATTAGGTGCCAAAGCTCTTTTAGCGGTGATTAACTCGATAAATTAAGGACCGGAGGAGAGAGCTGTGAAAGGCATGTCTTCACAGCATGACGCGGACACGTGACCCCCGTTCAATTTTTCTAAAGAGAATTAGAACCCTGAACCCTCCCTAAAAGAATCCCTAATCACTCTCCTGCCCAAACCCGACAAGGACCCCAAACAATTGGGCAGCTACAGGCCCATCTCATTGCTCAATATAGACATCAAATTCTTAGCTAAAATATTAGCCAACCAAATTAATAAAACCTGGCACTCCCTTATAGGCCCTGAACAGGCAAGCTTTATGCAGGGGTGCCTAGTTACATAGATACATAGATAGTGTCAGCAGATAAGGGCCTATGGCCCACCCAGTCTGCCCATTTAAGTTTCTAAGTTCAGTTTATGCTTTCCAAGAAGTCTGTTGCCCCTTACCCCTGACCTCCAGAATTCCTTTATGTCTATCCATGCATTCTTAAACCGTGATTGTTTCAGCCCCCACCACTTCCTCTGGCAGGGTGTTCCACTTGTCCACCACCCGTTCTGTGAAGAAATTCTTCCTCACGTTTCCTCTGAATCATCCTCCCTCCAACTTCATCCCATGCCCTCTAGTCCTGGAACATCTTTTTCGCTTAAAAACAGTGCATTCCTGCACCCTGTTCTTCCCTGTAAGATACTTGTATGTCTCTATCATATCCCCTCTCTCCCTCCTAGTTGTGACAGATCATATGCATAAACTTAAATACATTTTGGCTGTCTCCAGGAACTCAGGCCACCCTGGATTCTGATGTCCCTGGACATAGAGAATGCCTTCGACAGATCTCTACGCCACTCTAGTAGAGTTTGAATTCCGCTCCAGTTTTACAGATTGGATTAAGTTGTTATACTCTAAGCCATTGGCTAGAATGTTATGCAATGAAATCCTCTCACCTACATTCCCACTACAGAAAGGAATTTGACAAGGTTGCCCACTGTCCCCTTTCTTCCCCCATTTAATCTATATTTGGAGCCACTAACAAGACACTTTATTTTGCAGAACTCCATTAAGGGGGTACAGGTTGGCTCCCACAGCTATAAGATCTCCACCTATGCGGACAACATTCTTCTACACCTAGAGGACCCAGAGACCTCTATTCCCATGGCATTAAAGATATTATTTATTTATTTATTTAGTATTTGTTGACCGGGTAAGTGCACTAGACAAATTCTGCCTATTTTCAGGCATGACCGGGGATACAGATGAATGCCAACCAACCTTGAACCAGATTAAGCTGTTGGTAGTATGTTTAGTTAACGGCCAGTTATTATTATTATTATATTATTAAACCAGTTTGTTCAGATCTCAGGTTACAAACTTAACCTCACTAGAACTAGTCTAATGCCCTTTAATCTCTGCACCAGAAAATCTCAGGTGATGCAATGGGGAAGTACCTGAGTCCCAGACAGACTCAAGTACTTAGGCATAATAATCTGTAGGAGCAAGAGTGTCTTTTTCTCAAGGAACCTGGACCCCCTGTTTAATCAAATCAAGCAGGATCTTAAATGATGGTTCACCTTACCTTTAACAATCTGGGCACAAATTAATACCATTAAAATGAACATTTTACTTTGTGTACTTTACCCGATGGGAATGGTGGGGGCATTCATTCCACAAAATTGGTTCAAAAGCTCAAATGGAGGCTCTAATTCCAGCCGGGTACTCAGTGATACACAACCGGCGATTGGATCATGGGGGGGGGGGGTTGTGGTCTGTTTCAAGACCGAACTAAATTTCACCAGTGTACTAGTTGAGGAAGCAGAGTCATTTGAGTGTACCATAGTAGCAGGTGTAAGTTGTTGGATTGCCCTCATCTGTCATCCATCCGGTGATGAGAAGCGATTCCTTCAGGAAGTGGCACACTACGTTGCCGACATGACATTGAGTCGCCCAGACTGATGGTTCTGGGTGACTTTAACATCTGAATCGACAATGAACTCTCACAATTTGGACAGCACTTTCTCCAGCTAATGACATCTCTGGGCCTTACACAGGTGGTTATCACTGCCACTCATAAACACGGACACTTCCTTGACCTGGTTTTCCTTCTAGGGATCGAAGCCTCCATCCTGAGGGTGGAACCAGTTGCATGGTCTGATCATTACACCATGGGGTTTAGTTTTAGCGACCACCCCCCATTGGCCTTCCCCTGTGGAGATGGTCATGTACTGCCCTTTACGAGATATAAGTTCTCAGAGCCTATCTGTGGTGCTTGACCTAGCGTCCCTCTCTGTGGCAAGCAGTGATCCAGAGACCTTCATGATGGCCTATAATACAGCCGTCTTGAGGGCCCTGGATGTTACTGCTCCAGTCTGAGTTCGTCCTCTTTCCCTTCGCCCTCAATCCTCATGGTTTGATGGGTTTTGAGAGAGATGCAGCGACTAGGATGAAGGTTAGAGTGTCGCTGGTGGAAATCTGCCCTTGATGCCGACCGCCTTAGATTGATCGACTATTATCAAGTCTGTCAATCCACAATCACACGTAAGAAGGCAGAGTTCCTGTCCAGGTAGATTATGGCAGCTCAGAACCGACCAGCTCAGCTGTTCCGAACTGTGGACAGACTGTGCAACCCAGCCTGTCTTCAAGTCCGGAAAGTGTTTTCGCAATAGAGTGCAATGACCTTGCTCGATTCTTTGCTGATAAGGAGGCCGACATCAGGGCAGGGCTCCAACCAGTGCACTCTTTGGATATTGTCTGTGATCAGCATGAGGTCACTGTCCCCTTGTTTTCCTGGAGTACCGTCAGCCATCTTGACTTCATGGATGTCATGCGAATCATCCAGGGTGTGCACCCTACATGCTGTAGTTTGGACCCGGGACCAACTTCCCTGATCTTTGGTTATCTCAATGTTATCAGTCCGGTCCTTGTGCAGATAGTTTGGTGCTCCTTGGAATCTGGAGAGTTTCCTAACTCCCTGAAAGAGGCGGTAGTGATACCACTTTTGAAGAGAGCTACTTCGGACCCAAACTGTCACACTAACTACAGGCCAATCTCTAACCTCCCTTTTTCAGGGAAGGTGATCGAGAAAGTAGTGGCAGCACAACTGGAAGACCATTTGACCATCCATGACATCTATGAGCCCCTCCAGTCTGATTTCTGAAAAAGACATAGCACTGAGACAGCGCTGGTTCGGGTGCTCAATGATCTTTTGATGGCTAGAGATCGGAAGAGACGTTCTATCTTGGTTCTTCTGGATCTATCATCAGTGTTTGACACTGTGGACCATGGGTAGTTACTTAGCCGTCTGAGGTGTATCTGTGGAATGATGGGAATTGTCCTCAGATGGTTTACATCATTCTTCACTGGAAGAACTCAGACAATGGTATCTGGAGTGTTTTCTTCAGATCCATTCTCTCTGTCTTGTGGGGTCCCTCAGGGTTTGGTTTTGTCTCCCATGTTGTTCACGGTGTACAAGCTACTCCTCGGAGACATTGTAAGGCGGTATGGGCTGAGGTTTCATTTTTATGCCGATGGTACCCGGCTCTACTTTTCTTTTGCGCCCAACCAGGATAGAGCTCTCTCAGGCTTTAATTGGTTCCACCCAGCGACCTTCATGCTTTGGTCCATGCCTTTATGTCCTCATGCTTAGATTACTGCAATTCCCTATAACTAGGGCTTTCTGGGGTAGAAATCTGCCACCTGCAGCTGGTGCCAAATGCGGTGGCAGGGCTTTTAGCAGGATCTTCTAGGTCCTGTTATATTAAGCTGGTGCTGTGCGAACTGCACTGGCTGCCAGTTCAGTGGTGGATCAGCTTTAAAGCTGGCTTGCTGACTTTTAAAGCCCTACATGGACTGGACCCCGGACTACCTGAAAGAGCTCCTGGTTTCTTATTGCCCTGGGCGATCGCTCCGCTCAACCGGCGAGGGGTTGCTAGAGATTCCTAAGGTACATTTGAAATCTTCAGGGGCCAGATCATTTATGTTCATGGCTCCCACACTTTGGAATTCTCTACCTTGTCAGTTATGGGAGTGCATGACTGTGGAGGGCTTTAAATCAGCACTAAATACTTTTCTGTGGCACCAGGCCTATGGTGAATGATTAGTTTGTGTAATAGTATTTATGTTGTTTGTTTGATTTTAAGACTGCTTTGTTCTGATTTTAATCTGTACGGTGCCTTGGCATTTGAAAGGTGCCTTAAAAATAAAAATATTATTATTATTATTAAATCCCTCCTTATAACAATTCTTATGGGATAGCAAGAAGCCCAGAAAATCCTAACAGCAACTCACTTTCTTCAAGGCACAAGGAGGGTTACAACTCCCCGACTTCCGCCTGTATTATATTTCTCTGCATGCTAGCCAGTTTCTCTGGTGGAGAAGGGCTCACCTACTGGATGCAGAGTCTCGCCCTGTTTCCCACAATGGAAGCAAATTGAACTGGATTTATGCCGCGTAGTCAAGATTGATATAACAGGCCATTTCCTTTTAGCAAATCACCAGCTTCACTTAAACACACCCCGATAGGCACCTCCCCTTGGGTTAGCATGCTATGATAACTGGCACCACTCCAATTCTAGATCCCATTCAACCTATTCCAGATAACCCTAATTTTAGAATTCAGGGTCACCCAATCCCATCCGCCTTTTTAGGTCAAGTAGACATTACAAAGATTAACTCCTCGGTCAAAGATGGTAATCCGATCCCTTTTAAGCACTTTAAAAGAAACAATGCTCATACCACTATTGCTATATTTTCAACGTTGTTCAGGTTTATCCAACTCCAACACATGCTAGCACACACATTAGGCCTCAGGCCTTGGAACATTTCTAAATTCCTTATCTGGGATGATTTGGAGTTAATTGCAGCTCAGAGGAATTCAGTCTGTTTATTATATAAAAAACTAGTCTTCATATCCACATCTGGGAATAGTGACCTGTGTCATTATTGGGCCAGTGAATTCCAAGAAATCTTGACCCTGGAGGTCAGGGCCAAAATGTGGAAAAGAATTTACAAATACTTGAAGTTTGATGGACTTAGCCGAATGCGATACAAAATAGCCAATAATATTTTCTATATACCAACTAAACTACATAAGATGGGACTCTTAAACTTGAATACATTTACTAGATATGGCCTGGATGTAGGTATACGCAAAATATTCAGTGGGACTGCCAAAAAGCACACTTGCTATGGAATGAAATTCAAAGGCACATGGGTCCGCTTTTAGGCCTAGAATTAGTCTTCACACCCCAAACCTGCCTCCTGGATCTTGATTTACACCCTAATAAGGGGATAAAGAAGATGCCACATTTCCTTGATCTCCGCTATAGCCAACAAAATCATTTTAAAAGAATGAATGGATGACACCATCCCTACCTACCAAGAGCAGCACAATGCCATGTTAAAGGCTCTCCGCATTGAGAAAATTATCTGATCAAATTGCAACCCCCCCCCCCAGTATATCTCAGGAGGTGGGGAGCTTTAGATGCTTTGTTACCTAATCATCATTTGGGGCTGTCTCTGTTTTCTTAAATTCATTCCCAGATAGACTTACTATACCATTGCTATTCACCAACAACTGCTTCCTTGTACATAACCTAATTACTGTGCTCTTTAGCATCCTCATTATATTCAGAAGTGTTTCAGTGAAGCCATCTTCATTATCTGTTCGCCAACCAAGCTGATCTTTGTTTGTTGACTGTCGTGTATTGTTGCTGTTCTGCTGTTTTTTAAACAATTTGCCAATAAAGTACTAGTATAATATTTTCAAAAAAAAAAAAGAAAATACAGGTTTCTGGATAGGATTGTGCTATGAAAGTCTACACCTAAATGAAACTCTCCTTCAGGCAGTGCAGACACCAGCCTGCACAGCTGCCTAGAATGAGGGTGCACATGACCAGGGAGACTGTTGTCTAGGGGTAACTTGTGCATGCCAGAAACTACAGTGCACACAAATCTGTTATTCAGTTCTTTCAGGCTTGGATAGAAAATACTGGAGATGGTTCTGGGCCCCTGCTGTGATGTAATAAATAATCACCAACACTGTCAAGGGCCAACACACTTGACATTTACTGTAAGAGTCTGTCAAAGTTCATTTGTACACAGCATTCTTGGATTCAGGGATCCTAGCTTATTGCTCTCAATCAATTATTGGTTCAGTTCTATATTCTTCCCCCACTGTAATGATTAACTCTGTCTCATTCCCAGTAGCTTCCAGTTACTCAGTTCTCAGCCACAAAGGTGACACTCTCAGTTCCTTTCTGTTGGGGTGCATTCTGCACTGTCACGGCTGGCCTCTCCATGCCCATTGGAGAATTTATCTACTAGAGGATACCTTCCCCCTCCCCCCTCTGCCTGATGGGGCCACTCCACTGGGATCTCCCTTGATGTATTTGGGGAAAACTGCCACAAGCCCAAAATCCATTGGGTGATCTCAATTAAGAAAAACACCCTGGGTTCCTGCACCCTCCTGGTGGTCCCCCACTACTCCCCTCTAAATGGGAAGCATTTCTGACTGACCACTAGATCCCCAGTGGCATAGAATCTGTCCCATGGTGCCTAAGTTCCCTACGTGGTATCCACCAGGGTCTCTTGTGATGTCTTACAAAGAAGGCAGACCCGGTGTAACAGCCAGTGGTGGCTTGTGGTGAGAAGTAGTATCTTAATACTCCTAGACACAGGAGTCACCCCTGAGGCATTACCCACCCTCTTCTCTCTATTTGGAAAATGGTAGATACAACCTCTAGGGGGAGGTTGTCTATAAAATCATTCATGTATTCACACTTAAAATGTACCACCTATGTTTATTTAAAGCAATAAATTGTCCAATCAATTACCTTTGCAATTGGAGCTCTAAAGAGCTTTGTGGTTGCAGAAATAAGTGCCGGTGGCTGCATGCATTCACACTGGCTTCATTTGAGAAACACTGCTCTAGTTTTCTGGTATCCTGAGCCTCATAGCAGTTCCTGCAAGGTTTTTTCATAAGGTCACAGAGCGGTGGTGACCCATTTCTGTAATGTATATTGTTGACATATTCTCCTGTATTTTGACCGGACATTGTAAAGGGAATGATGAACTGCCCTTTGTGTTTATAGCCAGGCAAAGACAGAGGTACACTTAATGGTCAGGACTAGGCCTCATTTTTGGAGCACCATGTCTGAAGAATCTAATTTCAGGAGACAGACAAGATGTGTTTGGGAATTTCAGCTCCACTTCCAGAGGGCAGGAGACCACTCCACAAAACTAATGTGCACTGCATACACAATCTGGCATGACAGGCAGACTTTTTCTTTGAAGAGACTGTAGAGCCTGGAGACAAATGTTTCTCTTTGAGTCAGACTTTTCAGGTCAGAGTTTCAGATGCCATACACCTACTTCAAATTAACAAATAGCAACCATGGTCTGAAAAGAAATATTTTTTTTACTTATACAGGTGTGCATGTCTGTCTGTCTGTCTGTCTGTCTATCTATCTATCTTAGCTGATAATGTTGTCATTTGGCTAGCAAAGTTTCTGAGACAATTACACAAATTGCTGTCAGATTGTAAGATCCAACTGGATCTCATTGGCTGAAAGGAAATTATGTAGAGAATCCTGCATTGCTTCTGCCCACTCTGTTCATGACATAGGATAACTAGAGGAGTTTCGGGTTCCAGTGGTGTTTGTCCCATAATTGTCATGTAGCTTGAATTGAACAAATTCAAAAGAAAAAATATATGTATCATAAATAGTTCCTAACAGACTGGCAATAGTTGTTGTTTTTTTCGATATTTTCTTTGCTCCTACAATACCTACTGTCTGGCTGGCACCTCAAGTCCATGGGCTCACTCAAACCCTTGAGGTATTGCACTGTTCCCTGGCAACATGCTGCAGGCAGATGCCTTAGTAACTCCCTCCATCAGCAGCTTCTGATTTTTATCAGCATGGGGCTACTTCCTTGCTACGAGAGGAAGAAACAGATTTTGTATCATGAAGAGGGTTTGGGAGAAGTTTTGAGCATCTGAGGACTGGTGATACAGGACACAGTTAAGGTTGTCATATTATGAACATCTTAACAGTATGACAACCATTAGCAAAATGGCCATTGCCTTTCCATCATGATATGATGTCTGGTTTGGGTTTTGGGTGGAGGGTCCACTGCACCCTAAATGCTGCAAGAGAACAGGTTAGTGGACTATTTTTTTTATTTAATATAGTAGCATAGTAGTTTAAGGTCAGAAATTACTGTATGCCTGCAAAGTCTGCCTCCCCGCCTGATAAGCGGGGACTAACAAGTATAAGTATGCTGTGCAGACTTGAACTGTAGGGATTCCCCACCCAGGGTACACTGTAATTCCTACTACTCAAGGTATGCTGTAATTCCTTTGGTAAGCAGAAATTTGTTTAGACTTACCTTGAAGGACTGTATTGTCTTCATATCAACTTTCTCTGCTGGTAGGCTGTTTCATAAACTTATTGTGATATATCATGGTGCAGTATATCATAATAAAATGGTATTGTGATAGACTAAAACAGACACAATATCAGTATCACCAATGTAGATTATCATGTTATGTTGAAACATGGTTGCAGCCTGTGACACCCCAAGGCACAACAGCCATCATCTGATGTATCTAGATATTTCTACACTATTCTCCGGAAGCCCAGCCCACCACCATGTCGCTGGAGGGGCCTCTAATCACCACATCTGTAGGTGGTCACAGATGATAGCAAGTGGTCAACCAACATACACTGTATCAATCCTGAGTGACAGACCACTGTAGGAAATGCTAGTGGAGCAAGCACTCCTGCTTTCACCCAGACTCAGGACCATACTGCCTTTGCAGTACACTGAAGACTCCAAGGGCCCAGAGTGAGGAGTCTTGTAATTATGAAATTGTGTCTCCTGCATAATAGTGAAATGAACATCTGCCTATGTTGCCACTGGGACAGGCTTTTCTTCTATTTTATTTTGTTTTTCTTCAGTCTATTATTTCTACACCAGAACGTACCATGCTCCTATCAGGGCCCTTTAAATATCAGTATAATTTTAGTGTATTTCATTTTTAACAAGGGTGCTATCTGAATGGCTAATCAGTAATAACAGAGTTCAGCATGCCTTTTTGAGTCACTGCTGCCTGGATGACATCTAGTGGTTTGCCCTTTGGTATTGGATCACGGGCCATGAGCATGAGTATAGGAAAGAATATGTCATTATGGCACTCAATTTGACTTTTGGTAGGCAGCAAAAAATGTTGCTACATGTTCTAATATGTAATATAATATGAATTTAGTGCACTGCTTGAATTTGACATTTTGCTAATGCGTTCAAAATGAGGGTTGCTTTTTATTACTATGTTCAGGATATCCTCTAGAACAACCCGCAGGTAAATGATGAGAGGGCAACAAGCTGGGTTAAGGAAGAGATAACGCACAACAAAATGTGTGATTACTGGATAATATATGCACACATCCGCTGGTTGTTTAAGGTGCCTTCGTCTAAACATTAATGTATGCTATTACAGTTGTATGATATTTGCACTGGTAAAATGATGCTGCTCATTGAGTTTTTATATACTTTGATTTCTTGGAACGTGTTGTTTTGTATCTGCTGATTTGGACTGAGTTGTCTGTTTCTGATTGAATTGTTGTATTGTTATGTACTGTAAGATTTTCAACATCATTGAAGCCTCCCAGGTGAGGCCTGAAAATAGGCAATTTCTTTATCTAGTGCACTTACCTGGTAAATGAATGTAAGCCCCCACCCTCCCAGGTCTAGGGGTATGCCAGATGTTCTGTTAGGGGAGGGGGGCACTTGCAGCCAGAAACACAGTCTCTTAAATTTAGCTTTTTACCTGGGTACTGCTCTGTGGACATCGGGGGGGGGGGGGTGTGCAGGCAAGTCATTTCTTCAGAGAGTGCAGACAGCTGCAGGGGCAAATCTTGTTGAAACAGAATCACAGTTACTAAGAAAATAAAATAAATCCATTGTCCACACACATCACGCAAAACAGCCGAACAGATTTAATTTGATTCTTCAGTTGACCAAGCTGCTCCATGGAGTAACAGGGTACAGAAATTTGATTTTCGTAGGTACATTATTTTGGGAGGCCGGAACCACCATTAGCAACAGGAGGTCCTGAAACATTACCCTACTGCAGTTTCTCCAGAAACTGAATAAGGCTGTTAAAAGGATGGCTTTCCCTGAGCCAAATAAGGCTCTCTGTGATGGCAGCAACATTTTACTGGCTGAATTTCTTGGCTCTCCTTTCCCTCCTGCACACTTTCTATATCCCCAAGCTTCTACATGAGAGCACCCCTTGGGGCAACATAGGGGTTGCTTCTACTCCACTAGTGGGCTCTCAGCAACAAGGAATGGGGCTTAATAGGTGCAGTCATCAAACAGGTTCCTAACAACCAGCCCCATTCCAATCAAAGAAGCAGCTACCCGAGCTGGACAACAGAAATGGGCACTCTAGGCTGGAGCTAGGGACTATCTTGTAGGGGGGCTGCTTGCAGAGACTAATGCCTCAGGCTCCCTGCAACCTCCCACCTGTCCCCATCCACTCCAGCTCAGCATGACAAGGTGCCCCACTCTGTGAGGGGGTGACTGTAGAGCAGGCTCTCACCACCACTCCACCAATGACCTGGGCTGCCACCACCAGGCTGTGCACTGGACTCCAGGCTGCTCCTACATTCTTCTCATCACCTGGGCCGCCCTACACTCTGCCACCCCAGTGCTGGAGTTCACAGGTGGGGGCACCACTTGCTCCCCAGGCTACAGCTCCCAAACATGAATACAGAGGCCCCACACACCCTGACTACTCTACCAACCACCAGTCTTCAAGGGCGGTGAGATGGGGTGGAAAACGACCCACCCCGGCCCTGAACCTTGGCCCTCATGATCAAAACAGGCTACACACCCACTCGCTTTCCTACTTCACCTGTCTCTCTCTCTCTCTCTTTGTCTCTCTCTCTCCCCTTCTTGGCATCGAAATCCACCCCTATTATGCTCTCTGGCATACTTCCCCTTCCCGTCCAGCAGGGGGCCTAGGAGACCAGGAAGACAACCTCACAGGGACAATTTTAGTAAGCTCCCGGGGGGGGGGGCTTACATAAAAACTAAATCAGCAGCCCAAGAAGTGCATATTTTGCCTATGACTGCACACCCTTGAGTTTGTTATTCTGCTTATTAAATGGGTACTTTAAATGTATGCCCCCTTTCTTGATCTAGGAGATTTTTGGAGATGGTATATGGCTGTCATGGAGGGGTGCACACTACACACCATAAACATTGGTATTTTCAAAACACCACTGATCTGAAGGTGTGTGTGGGGGGGGGGTAGGGACTCACCAAATTCTGTGCTCCACCCAGGCTTTTCTATCTCAGTCTTTCATTCTTCTCTTCCCTTCCTGGGGCCAGCTGCAGGATGCATTCCAGGGCTTAGCTGCCTTTGACTCAGGAAGTATCACTATCAGGAGTAATTGGGATACCTACTGGCAATGTTTAAAACAGTCTCTCAAAAACTGAGCAAGACAAACCTATATGGGAGCATCGTTACTTCTGTACTGTCCATCATTCAATTACAAGTGTGTGTATGCACTGTAACACTTGGCCAGCTGGTTATGATTGTTCTATGATTTGTAATAGAGAATGTGGTATGTGACCTGTCTCACAGGAGACATCCTGTGCCCCTGGGATGACATCCCCCCCCCACACCAGGTTTCAGTTAAAATGACAGGATATGTTAAACAGCAGAGCTCTGTAATGTGATTAACTTCCAAGAAGTCACATTTTATGGCCTTGTTGATGAGATGTGCTTCTTTGAAGCTTAGAACTTAAAATATACATGTTATGACATTTTAGAGGAAGAAAACAGGTTCTATCGCTATGGTGCTAAGTCATAAAAATCCTTTGATGTGTCCTGGGAAGAGAAACTACTCAAGATCAAAGAGGGGATGTTATTTAAAGAGTGTCATAATTTGGAAAATGAGTTTTGCTGAACTCACAATATTTAATATACCTCTTGATAGGACATCCTGTTTTGTATAATTTTTATATTCTGGAAGGAGGAGCTAGATGACCTCATGGAAGGGGCTGAAACACAGTGTTTTAAATTGTATTCTGTGTTTTTCAACTGACACATTCCTGTTGGACTCTCAAGCAACAACATCTAATTATAAGCACTGTAAGAAGATAAGAATACATTAGATAGACAAGTCTAATTGTATTGTGGTAGGAGTTTGCACTTTATCCTTGTTTTCGTTTAAGTGATTGTATGCTTTGTGATATATTGTTCTGTGTTTACATTTTACCTATTTTTATGCATTTTCTAAGTAAAACTCTTATATTTAAAGAGACTGCCTGGTGCCTTCAAAGTTCTTTCTTTTGCATGCGAATTACAGAGGGTTAAGGCTGACTAAACTGTTCAAAGCTCGATGGTAATACCAAACTGGGAAAAGGTAAGAATTTTCCTAAGGTCTTTCATAGAGTTTTTAAGGGTTCATTTTGTATACCTGGTTAGGTGCCCTTGGCAAAAGATATCTGGCATTCCTTGAAGAGCAGAATTATCTGAGCCTGTATATTTGGGTACACTAGCATAAGGTTCACAGTTTGAATCCCTCCAGAACTTTAGACCAAAGGTGATTCGGACCCACAAAACAGACAGGAGAGTTACCCTATTCTGTTAACTGTTCACAATACCGCACTCGGAGGTTGGCACTGTGGGACCAGAGGGTCTGACCTGCTGAGTGGGTTTGTGACATGCACCACTGAGCCACATCTTACAGTCACTTCTCTTCAAGGATCCAAAGGCCTGAACATTCATCTACCAATGTCTAAGCCATTTTCCCTGTGTGGGAAGTGACTCATTCTAGTCCAACGTAATCCCAAATCCTGCTGCCTGGTAGTTTCTACATAGTTGAGGGGTCTCTATCCATTTTTAACCCAAGTGGACTGATCAGCGTTTCTCCCTGGAGCGTTTTCAGGCTGTACTCACCTGCTGACCCCCAGGGTGTCTGTCAGGGGATGTAACCCTGGCATGGTATATTCAGGGTCCCTAGGGAACTTCCCTTTCCAGGAGTCCCCAGTGACAACTCTTAAAAATGGCTGGTCCTCTTCTACTTATGCCTCTAAGTTCCTCCCCTGAGGAGCATTAACTATTAAGTCATTAACTGTCTAATCCAGGGGTTCTCAAATGGTGAGGCCAGCCTTCCTGGGGACTCCCAACCTGTTCCAAGGGAGGCTCAAGTAAGTCTGAAAAAGTACTGTATTTAAACTTCGAGTTTTAGATATTTTGTGAGAAGGGATGAAGTAGACTGAACAAGGATAATAGTAGGTGAATTTATGTATTTATTTACAAATCGGTGACCAGGGAAGACACACTGAAAAGAGACTCATTTCGGGTGTACATGTGGAAGGGTAGGGTTTGGATACAATTCAAAAGATAACTACAAAACAGTCAAACAATACAAAATGAACAATAGTACACACAAATAGAAACAAAAAACTAATAATGAAAGGTAACAATGACCGAGTAGACTGGTGGCAGTAGTGCTGAAATAAAAGGGTTAAACATAGAGGTACTAGGAGCAAGAGGAGGGGGGAGCAAAATGATCCCTGAGAAGTTGCTTAAGAGCAGTGTAAGAGAAAGAGAGACAGAGGTGGACAAGAAAGTTATTCCAGATAATGAGGAAACAGAGAAAGCAATCTGACCCATTAAGGTACTGCAACAAGGCTTTAACAATGATTCAGAAGTGAAAGGCTGGCCTCTGGAGGGGGATTACAATAAGCTGAATAAAATGAGAACCAGCTATTCAGAAGTTTCACTTTATTCCTGGTGTACTGTGAAAAGTATCCTATTTTTCTATGGGGAGGTCCAAGATTATTTCAGTATTTGGGGGAGGCTCAAGATCTTTTCCATGGCCTGGGGAAGGCTCACTATGACAAAGTCTGAGAACTAATGTTACTCCACGAACTATATACATTCCCCAGAGAATTGATGACTTCCTCCTCCTGATGGAAGGTGGTGAGCATTACATAAAAATTAAAAAAAATTAAAAATGAGGTTGGTGGTCAGCCAAGCAGTGCATCCCTGCCACTTGTGATTCTGACAACTCATGTTTGATAATGAGTCCAAGCTTCCAGAGGGCTGGCTGGAAGTGGAGGTTTGAGCATCCCAGCAGAAGCTTGCCACCTCTGGGGATGGTGGTTGCCAATGGTTTGCAGTGCAAGCTCCTCCCTGTGACCCAAGGGGGTCTGGCGTGACACACCATGGTAAAGGGAGTGGGCGTGAGTGGCTAGTCTCTGAACAATCCCATTCCAGGCATCTTTAAGGCATGTTGTGCTTCCATCCAAGGGGAAGATACAAAATCAGATGAGAAAATGCAGATGCTTCACAAAATGAAATTTGTCAACCTCAGGCCCTGCTTCACAGACTGGGTTCTCTACTAGATTTGGTCCCCTGAGGGATTCTGACCAATCTCTGATGGCCACACCATGGGGTGTCATCTTATGAGTTAGGAGATAAGTCCCAGAGAAGGGGTGGATGTGGCGGGGGGGAGTCAGACAGAAGATACTTCAGATGCTTTTAGAGATAAATAATAAAAGTGTCAGGGGTTATTGTTTTTAAAACAAAAATTTGGTTTGTAACAAAGAGTCATTGCTTGCAGTGACTGTTGTTGCCAACGTGTATGAAATACAAGTTAGGTGTGTTGTTGAATGAAAAAATACAGTGTAAAACTGGGGCTGGTATTGAACAGAATGTACAAATTATTTAATAGGGACAGCTGCAAGGAGTGAACTCCATTGTGCGGCATGAATCAGCACCCTCTCCATGTTGTAGAGGTAAGAGGTATGAATCCTACTGTATGATGTGGGGCAACACTCTCTCCATGTTGGAACGCTGAGAGGTATGAAAACCATTGTATAATGTGAGGCAACAAACTCTCACTGTTGGACAGCTGAGAGGTGTGGTTCCCACTGCAGAGTAAGACAGCACTCTCACCAAGCAGCTGAGACATATGAATCCCACTATATAGTGTGGGCTATCACCCACCCTCTCTAGTGCACCTAACAGGTATGAATCCCACTGTACAGTGTGGGACATCAGCCTCGCTAGTACAGCTGAGAGGTATGAATCTCACTGTACAGTGTGGAACATCAGCCCCTCTAGTACAGGAGAGAGATGTGAATCTGACTGTGCAGTGTGGTACATCAGCCTCTCTAATACAGCTGAGAGGTATGAATCTCACTGTACAGTGTGGGACATCAGCTCCTCTAGTACAGGAGAGAGATGTGAATCTGACTGTGCAGTGTGGTACATCAGCCTCTCTAGTACAGCTGAGAGGTATGAATCTCACTGTACAGTGTGGGACATCAGCCTCTCTAGTACAGGTGAGACTTGTGAATCTGACTATGCAGTGTGGGACATCAGCCTCTCTAGTACAGCTGAGAAGTGTGAATCCCACTGTGTAGTGTGGGACATCAGCAGGGCTGGCATCAGCACCTGGGCAACTCAGGGAACTGCCTGGGGCCCCGACACCAAAGGGGGCCCTACCAGGGGCTCAACAAAAATGTAAACTTTGCCATAGCCCAGCACTGGCATGCTTTCACGATTTACAGCTGCTATGCTGCTTGCTGCTTTCTCTGGGTCCGCTCTGACCTCTGGTGAAGATGTGACAATTAAAATCAGTGGTGAGCCATGTGGAAATCTAGGAAACCCAGAATTCCCCTGAAGAAAACAAAGGCTGCTAGCATTGCATGAACTGCAGGGCCCTGATCCATTTGTGAGACATTAGGGAGTGTTCCGTGGGGTGGGGTGTGGATGTTCAGGTCAATGACTGGAGAGTATGGTGGAGCAGCAGGCCCCTGAGTGGCCTGGCTGTAGGGTTGCTACCTTTGGATGAGATGAAAACCGAATACTAAACCACACCCCCAAACTCCACCCCTAACCCCACCCCTTTTATGACTAATGAGGTCATCGCTTGGACTTTGATTCACTTGATTTATTCAGAATTGCTGCTGATATAACATTGTGTACAACTTCTTTAAATTACATCATGATTATTATTTTTGGTTTATTTGATTTAGATTTAAATATTTTAAATTTCAGTGTGTGTTAACATTTGGTGGGGTTAGAGAGGGGGTTCAGGGGACTTTCCATCCTGTGTACACAGCTTAGCTGACAAATTGAGTGACTACAAGGACACCTCTGACAACTGGCTATTTTGGATCAGGTGGCCTTTTCTGGTAAAACTCTTTCAATAAATAAATAAACTACACCAATAATGGTGGATGAGATGTAATTACAAATATCATCTGCCATTTTAAGATGTGCTACTGTCCCTCCCATTCGCTCCTACTCTAAATTTATATGTAATGTCAAAGAAGATTTTAAAAGTGGTAGGAACTATTCTATGCTGTTAAATACCCTATTTTGTTTTCCATGTCATTCATACATAGCAGATAGCATGATATGTGATATGTAGCTTGGGGGCAGTATAGCGTAGTGGTTTAAAGCTCTGAGCTGCAATTCTGGAGACCAGGGTTTGAATCCTACAGCCCAAACTTGCATACTTTGTGGCCCTACACAAATCATTTAATTCCCTTGTGCTCTTAGGTTGCACCTATAAACGAGGTTTAGCTTAGTGTGTCTCTTCTGGTAAAAAAATTTTTGATAAATTGCCTAAATTTACAGTGCCATCAAATCTAGATTGTGTTCCTGTCATCTCATCAGCTACTGCTCTCTCTCTTCCTTTTCTCATTTCTGCAGTTTGGCACGACATTAGCCACATTATTCTGTGATGTTCATCTGAAAGGCCTGGATTGGTCTTCCTGGAATATCCAAGTACTGTAGTATGAAAATTGACAACAATAACTACTGAGGAGAGAGCATAGTATTGCTAGAAATGAAATAAAATATTAGATTATTAATTTAACAACAAAAGGGGCAACAAATATTAAAATACAGTATAGGACAGACCCTAAAAGAAAAAATGGTGAACATTTAAAAGTATGAAAGTATTCCTTATCACAGCAGTCAAATACCATACTCACAATGCAGCCTGGAAAGGATTAGCTTGATTTGCTGCTAATGGTCTTAATAGCCCTACTTTACCCTCTCAGACCGACTGGTATACAAACAAAGTCTGCATGACATCACAATTTGTTTGTAATCTGACCATGCAAGTAAAATGGTGAAGGATTTAACAGAATCTGTTTTACAAGCATGTGAGCATTCAAAATGACTGAAAAAGTACTACCTCTGAATAAAACTGGATTAGCAGGTAAAGTTTCTGAAACACATTGTACAGTCCATACTGGGACAAGAAGCTACCCTAATGTGGTGCCTGTCTGGTTTCAGAAAAATGAAGGTGTTAATTAAGGTGGTATTGTTTACCCTTCCCATGAATAATCTTCCAATTTGCTGGTGTAAAGTTAGAGATGACAACTGAGCAGACAGGGACACATAGAAACATAGAATCTGATGGCAGATAAGGACCGCTTGGCCCACCCAGTCTGACCATTTCCCTACCTACTGGATAAGCTGCAGATCCTAGTTAACCAGCAGCCTACTTCTTCCTACCCCCACCCCCCAGAATTGCCTTATGACTATCCCATGCATGCTTGAATTCCACCACTGATTTTGACTCCACAACCTCCTCCGGAAGGCCGTTCCATGCATCCACAACCCTCTCTGTGAAAAAATACTTCCTTAAATTACCTCTGAGCCGCCCACCCTCTATCTTCAAATTGTGCCCTCTTGTTCTTGCACACCTCATTTTTTGAAAGATGCCATTTGGCTCTTTAAGTGCCCTGCTCTTGAAGGCACTTCCTGACTGGCATGCACTGCAAGCAAGCAATCGCACTAAAATGTCAGACACTTGCTTACCATTAGATGAGAAGAAAATGAAACAGTTAGTGGGGAATCTAACAGGTGCTGCTTGATCCACCATAAAAACCGAATTTGCAATGGTGAAAACAGGAGGACCGAATCTGGACCTAGAAAACCGAATCATTCGGTCAAAAACCGAGTAGGTGGTAACCTTACCTGGCTGGCCAGCTTTAGCTTGGCTGTGTAATGTTGTGAAGGCCTGAGTCGGGCGGAGTGGTGGCAGTACATTGGGGCTGAGCAGAACAATAGGTTGTGCAGTGGGCTGGGGAGCTCTGAATTGGCACCAATGACAGCAATGGTGGATGAAGCTCCTCATGTGACCCCGCACCACACCAGGTAGGCAGAGTCCTGGGAGAGAGGGGAGGCTGTGAGATGTACTTTACTTTGACATTTAGGCGGTCACGATCCGAATGTTAAGCTGCTCAGCTGGGGTTGGTGTGTAACTTTATCTGATAGCTGCTATGTGAACGGTTGGTGATTGCTGGCATTGAGTTATAGTGGTATTAGGAAGAAGATTGTTTCACATTTGGCAAAGTGGAATTTTGCATAATTTTATGGGTGCAAAATTGCCAGTCTCAGACTGCACCTCATTGTAAAACATTGTGTGCAGTTCCACTTATTTATTCGTCACTAAAGTTGTAAACTGAAAAGTCTTGAAAAAGAAAAGGTTACCTTGTTTGGCAGTCATGGTCCGAGCATTGAGTGACTCAGGGTTGGTTGGAAGTTATAGCGGCTGTGAGCAGAGGAAAAGCCAGGTAGGGGTGCAATGGTGCTTGGGGCTATCAATCTCTGGTGGGCTTCTGCATCACTGTCAGCCAACAAGTCACGGCTGTGTGTGAAAAATGCCATTTAGTCCTTTTGGAGTTGGGAGGGGAGCTGCCTGCATCTCTGGTCTCTACCAAGAAAGCTGGTTTGATTGTATGTGGTGGTTTGTGTTTTTTTTTATTAAACATGGACAGATGGGTCTGAGGGTGGTGCACTGAAGGTCCATTACCCGGAGCTCACAAAAACCTGATGCAGGCCCTGGACATCGGTCTCTAGTACTGCTGAGAAGTATGAATCTCACTGCAGAGTGTGGGACATCAGCCACTATAGTGCAAAAGCTAGGTATGAATCCCACTGTCTAATGTGGGATATCAGCCACTCTAGTAGAGCTGGTAGGTATGAATCTCACTGTACAGTGTGGGACATTGGCCTGTCCAGTACTGTTGAGAGGTATGAATCCCAATGTGCAATATGGGACATCGGCCTCTTGAGTACAGATGAGAAGCATAAATCCCACTGTACAGTGTGAGACATCAGTCTGTCTAGTACAGCTGAGAGGTATGAATCTCACTGTACAGTGTGGGACATTGGCCTCTCTAGTGCAGCTGAGAAGTATGAATCTGACTGTGCAGTGTGGGAGAGCAACAACGTTAGTACAGCTGAGAAGTATGAATCATGCTGTACAGTGTGGGACATAAGGCTCTCGAGTACAGCTGAGAGATATGAATTCCACTGTACAGAGTAGGACATCAGCTTCTCTAGCACTGCAGAGAGGTGTCAATGCCACTGCGTAGTGTGGAACGTCAGCCTTTTTAGTACAGCTGAGCAGTGTGAATCCCACTTTGCAGTGTGGGACATCAGCCTCTCTAGTACAGTTGAGAAGTATGAATCACACTCATCAGGGTGTGACATCACCATCTCTAGTACAGCTAAGAGGTATGAATCTCACTGTGCTGTGTGGGACATCAGCCTCTAGTACAGCTGAGAAGTATGACTCTTACTATAGATTGTGGGGCATCAGTCTCTCTAGTACAGCTGACAGGTATGAATCTCACTGCACTATGGTAGACATCTGCCTTTCTAATACAGTTGAGAGGTATGAATCTCATTGTACAGTGTGGGATATTTGCCTTTCTAGTACAGTTGAGAGGTATGAATCTCAATGTACAGTGTGGGACATCAGCCTCTTTAGTGCAGCTGTATGAATCCCACTGTACAATGTGGGACATCTGCCTCTTTAGTACAGATGAGATGTATGAATCCCTCTGTACAGTGTGGGATATCAGCATCTCTAGTAGAGCTAAGAGGTATTAACCTCACTGTACAGTGTGGGACACTGGCGTGTCTAGTACAGCTGAGAGGTATGAATCTCAACGTGCAATGTGGGACATCAGCCTCTCGAGTACAGCTGAGAGGCATACATCCCACTCAACAGTGTGGGACATTGGCCTCTCTAGTACAGCTGAGAAGGATAAATCTCACTGTACAGTGTGGAACATTGGCTTCTCTAGTACAGCTGAGAGGTATGAATCTCACTGTGCATTGTGGAACATCAGCTTCTTTAGTATAGCTGAGAGGTATTAATGCAACTGTTCAGTGTGGACACCAGCCTCTCTAGTACAGCTGAGTGGTATGACTCCCACTGTACAGTGTGGGACATTAGCTTCTCTAGTATGGTTGTGAGGTATGAACCTCACTGTACAATGTCAGACATCAACCTCTCTAGTACAGCTGAGAGGTATGAATCTCACTGTGCGTTGTGGGACAGCAACATCAGTACAGCTGAGAAGTAAGAATCACGCTGTACAGTGTGGGACATCAGCCACTCTAATACAGCTGAGAGTTATGAATCTTACTGTCTAATGTCGGACATCAGCCTCTCTACTACAGTACAGTTGTGAGGTATGAATCTCACTGTACAGTGTTGGACATTGACCTCTCTAGTACAGCTGAGAGGTATGAATCTCACTGTGCATTGTGGAACATCAGCTTCTTTAGTATAGCTGAGAGGTATTAATGCCACTGTTCAGTGTGGACACCAGCCTCGCTAGTACAGCTGAGTGGTATGACTCCCACTGTACAGTGTGGGACATTAGCTTCTCTAGTATGGTTGTGAGGTATGAACCTCACTGTACAATGTCAGACATCAACCTCTCTAGTACAGCTGAGAGGTATGAATCTCACTGTGCGTTGTGGGACAGCAACAACATCAGTACAGCTGAGAAGTAAGAATCACGCTGTACAGTGTGGGACATCAGCCACTCTAATACAGCTGAAAGTTATGAATCTTACTGTCTAATGTCGGACATCAGCCTCTCTACTACAGTACAGTTGTGAGGTATGAATCTCACTGTACAGTGTTGGACATTGACCTCTCTAGTACAGCTGAGAGGTATGAATCTCACTGTGCAGTGTGGGAAAGCAACAACTTCAGTACAGCTGAGAAGTAAGAATCACACTGTACATTGTGGGACATCAGCCTCTCTAATATAGCTGAGAGGTATGAATCCCACTATACAGAGTAGGACATCAGCCTGTCTAGCACAGCTGAGCAGTGTCATTGCCACTGCATAGTGTGGGACTTCAGCCTCACAAGTACAGCTGAGAGGTGTGAAAGCCACTGTGCAGTGTGGGACATCAGCCTCTCTAGTACAGTTGAGAGGGATGAATCCCACTGTATAATGTAGGGCATCAAATTCTCCAGTACAGCTGAGAGGTATGGGTGTGTGTGGCTTGACCCGGACCAAAATTGCTGCATAAACTGATTGCTCTGCCCTGAAACCCTCGATCCTTTCATTTCTGTTGCATTAATTGTACGTTATTATTATTATACTAGTACATGGCTTAATAGTATTGTAGCCTGGTACATTCTATTGTGCTGCTTTGTTCTTACCTTTACTACTGTTTCTGATGATTTTCTCGAATGGTCTTGCACTGTCGGAGTTTCGGTGTTCATTACAAGATGGCTGCAAATGGGAGCCAGTATTGTGAACCTACAATGATAGAAAAAATGTTTCAGAAATTAGTAATTGACATGAGCAAGCTAAAAGCAGTATCACTTCAAACTAGGTAAACTTTGCAAGCCATTGAATCTCATCTTGCGAATACTAAGCACAGAACATTGGCCACGGAGAACAAGTTGCAAGAATTACAGGCCATGGTAGGTACTGTAACCCCTAGGTGGCACCATCCCAAGGGCTACTACCCCTGCCTGCTTAACTACTAACAGGTTGAGGGGCCTAGGTCCAATGACGGGTGCCTCCATCCAGAGGTCAGGGTTTGCAGTAGTTAAACTAACTTGGTCACAGCCCTCTGGGACACTGTAACCCCCCTTTCTTCCCACTAGTGACCCACACAGTGCATCAGAAATATCTTCACAATATACAGTTGCCCCCAGGACTGGCTCTGCGGTCTGGACCCTGGGGACCCCATGTAAAACAAGATGATACAGTACAAAAGCCACAGTACAATACTTTAACATAAACGAATACCTCAGTCAGGGTTTGCAGTAGTTAACTTTGCTGAAACAAACAGATCTGATTTATTTAAGGAGCTGTAATAAGGAAGGGGGAAATCAGGTTAAATAGGTTAAACACATTAATAATCACAGTACTGTGCACATATTCAGAGTCCCACATTGTCACTTTCACTGGGTACCCAGGATGGGGGCTAGCCAGGATCGGTGCAGCTGGTTGGGGCCCTGTGATGGAAAAACACTTAAACAATACCCAGTTGTAATCCGGAGCCAGAGGGCTCAGTTCGTGAAGAAATGAAAAAAGCAACAATTAGATGACATACTTGGAATTCGATAAATAGATGGCAGGGAGCTACCCTGCTTTGTACTCACAACTCAATGATGGGAACTGGATGGAAGGCAGATTGTCCTGGATTGCCAAGAGGAGCAGACCATGTGGACAAGGTCCTTGTGACTGGACCCCACTGCAGTTTAGAGCAAATGGATGTAGTCTGGATTAAGCTGGGGTTTACTTCCAGCTTCATGCACTCTATTCACTGTACAGGGGATTTGAAATACGATTCCCCACAAGCACTACACACATTTATATGTAAAAGGAAAGTACTATACCAGACAGGCTGCTTCTCGATCCTGATCACAATTACTGCACAATACCCAGGAGAACACACAGCAGATTAAGTTCCTGACAGACCGAGCTCGATTCAGCAATTTCTCCAGTCTTCTACAGGGTGAGCCTGGTTTCTGCTCTTCAGATCTCCTTGATTCTCTTCACAGGTCGGATTCAGTCCAAACAGGCGCTTGCACAAGCTGCAGACCGAACCTTAGGGCCTTACACGCAATTACCGCGCTATGTAAGAACAGAATGGTACTAAATGCTGACAAGACCAAGGCAATGCTATTCGGGCCAAGATCCCTGGGATTTGACAGGTCCTCATCCCTCTCCTTAACCTCACTCTCTGGTAAAGCCATTAACTTAGTCCCCTCCCTTAAATACTTAGGCCTCACGTTGGATCAGAATATCACATACAAGGAACACATGTACCAGGTCACCAGGACCCTACATCGGAAACTTGGCACCCTGTACCAACTCAGGGACCAACTCATCCCTGAAGTCAGGCTCTCCATAGCTACCAGTGTCCTTCTACCCAACCTGACCTTTGAGGCCCCTATTATACAGGGCATGGCCAAATAAGAGATTATCAGGATGCAAACCCTATATAATAAAATAGCTAATTTTGTAACCTTAGACCACCCGAGACGTCACGACTGTGACACTTTGGCCAGTCTTCATTGGCCCACATTGGTCGCCCGCCTCCAACACCCCTTGCTTGTCCAGGCCTACAAGCTTCTCAAACCCCACGCTCAGCCAAGCATTGCAGGGACCATAACCCTCAAACACAACCCAAGGAACCTAAGGACCTCAGATAGAACGCTATTAGAAGTCCCTAGGGCAAGGACAAATGCTAGCGGAAGATCCTTTTCCTACCAAGCAGCCTGCCAATGGAACAAGCTTCCTCCCCAGGTCCAGGCCTCCTCCTCACTCATGAACTTCCGCACCAGGTTTAAGTCCCATCTGCTGACCTCAAGCGCATGCCACTGTCATGGCACTTAAAGCTCCTAAGGTACTCCCTCCTCCAACTCCGCCTCCCTAGCTTAACCTTCCTACTACCTGCCTTATACAGACTGGATCGCCAGAGGCCACGGTATATCCCTGAATAAACTATATGCAAAGTACCACCAATTGCGTACATGTCATGATGATAACCATGCCTGTACCCATGCCTGCATCCACTGCTTTTATTTTACCGTGCCTGTAAGCTATGCCTGTATCCACTGCTTTTCTTTTACCATGCCTGTTACCATGCCTGTATCCACTATTTTTCTTTACTGTAACCACCTCATGATGTAACTCACAATGCCTCAAATGTTCCTTATGTCCTTGTTCATTCTTATAACTTGTATTGTTATCCTGGGTCACCCCTGAAAAAGGGACCTTCGGGGCTCAGTGGCCTACCCGGTCACCAAAATTTAATAAATAAATAAATAAATAATACAGCTGAAAGGTGTGAATCCCACTGTGCAGTGTGGGACATCAGCCTCTTCAGATAGTGGAGAGGTATGAACCCACTGTACAGTGTGGGACTTCAGCCTCTCTGGTACAGCTGAGAGGCATGAATCTCATTGTGCAGTGCAGGACATTGATATCTCTACTACAACTGAGAGGTATGAATCCCACTGTACATTGTGGGAGATCAGCAGCTCTAATACAGCTGAGAGGTCTGTATCTCACTGTACAGTGTAGAACATCAGCCTGTCTAGTACAGATGAGAGACAAAACTCCCACTGTACAATGTGGGACATTGGCCAGTCTAGTACAGCTGAAAGGTGTGAATCCCACTGTACAGTGGGGACATCAGCCTGTTCATTACAGCCGAGTGGTATGAATCCAACTATACATTGTGGGACATCAGAATCTCTAGCACATCGGCTTCTAGTACAGCTGAGAGGTATGAATCCCACTGTACAGTGTGGGACATCAGACTCTCTAGTACAGCTGAAAGGTAAGGCTCTTACTGAACAGTGTTCTACTTAGGCCCGTCTAGTACAGCTGACAGGTATGATTCTCACTGTGCAGTGAGGGACATCAGCCTGTTCATTACGGCTGAGAGGTATGAATCTGACTGTACAGTGTGGGACATCAGCTTCTCTAGTACATCTGCTTCTAGTACAGCTACGAAGTACTGTACAAATCTCACTGTACAGTGTGGGACATCTGCCTCTCTAGTGCAGCTGAGAGGTATGAATCCCACTGTACAGTGTGGGACATCAGCCTCTCTAGTGCAGCTGAGAGGAATGAATCTCACTGTGCAGTGTGAGACATCAGCCTTTCTAGTACAGCTGAGAGGTATGAATCTCACTATGCAGTGTGGGACATCAGCCTCTTTAGTACAACTGTGAGGTATAAATCCCATGGTACAGTGTGAGACATTATCCTCTGTAGTGCAGCTGAGAGGTATGAATCTCACTGTACAGTTTGGGACATCAGCGTCTCTAATACAGCTAAGAGGTGTGAATCTCTGTGTGCAGTTTTGTGCATTGGTATCTCTAGTACAGCTGAGTGATATGAATCCAACTGTGCTGCATGGGACATCAGCCTCTTCAGTGTAACTGAGAGGTATTAATGCCACTGTACAGTGTGGACATCAGCCTCTTTAGTACAGCTGAGAGGTATGAATCCCACTGTGCCTTGTGGGACAACATCCTCACCATGTGGAACAGCTTTAGGGTATTGATCTTACCACACAGCGAGAGACAGTTCCCTCACCATATGAGAGAGCTGAGAGTTATCAATCTCCCTGTGCAATGCTGGACAGCACCTTTCCATGTGAGAAAGTTGAGAGGTATGAATCCTCTAGTGCACTCTGAGACAACACAATCTCCATGTGGAACTGCTTATGGTTAGAATTGCACTATGTAGTGTGGGACATCTTCCACTTCTTTTGAGACCTCTTAAGAAGTATGTCTCCCACTGCGCATTATGGGACAACACCCGCTCCATGTTAGGCAGCTGAGAGGTAAGAATATCATTGTGCAGTGTGGGCCAGAAGCCTCCCTCTCTGTGAAACAGTTGAGAAGTGAGAATCACACTGAGTGGAGTTGGACAACACTCTCTCTGTATGAGACAGCAGCGAGGTATGAATCCTACTGTGCAGTGCAGGTTGGCACACCGTCCACATAGGAGAGCTAAGGGGCATAAATTCCACTGTTCATTGTCGGGCAGTACTGTCTGCAGTACAGTCGAGAGATAAGAATCTGACTGCAATATGGGACAGCAACCTCTATTCATATGGGACAGCTGAGAGATTAGGATCTGACTGTGCAGTGTGGGACAGTACTATCTCCACATAGGACAGCTGAGAGTTAAGAATCCCAATGTGCAGTACTAGACAGCACCCTTTTTATGTGGGATGGCTGAGAGGTAAGAATCCCACTGTGCAGTGTGGAACAGCACCCTCTGCATGTGGGACACCTGAGAAGTATGACTGCATTTGTACAGTGTGGAAATTAATTTGCTCCATGTGGATCAGCAGAGAAGTATAAATCTTGTTATGTAGTGTGGGCAACCCCCTCTCCTCGTGGGCCATTTGTGAGGTATGAATCCTACTATACAGTATATCACAGCACCCTCTCCACATAGGACAGCTGAGAAGTAAGAATCTCATTGTACAGTGTGGTACAACTCCTTCTCCATGTGGGACAGTGGGACAACTCTGAGGTACTGTTTGAATCTGGCTGGGACAGCTGAGATGTACCAATCCCGATATGCCGTGAGGGCCAGCAACTTCTCCATGTGGGACAATGGAGAGGCAAGAATCTCTCTTTGTTATGTGGGACAGCACCAACATCTTGTGGGACATGAGAGGTATGAATTCCAATGAGGCACATGTGCAGCACCCTCTCAATGTGGGACAGCTGAGAGGTAAGAATTGCATTGTGTGGTATGGTATGGGACAGCCCCTCTCTCCATATAGGACTATGGAGAAATATGACTCTCAATGTGCTGCATGAGCAGCTCATATCCATGTAGAACAGCTGAGAGATATGAATCCCACTTTGCAGATGTATAACTTTGGACATCACCCTCTTTATGTGAAACAGAGGGGATTCAAAATGGTACAAAGAGGAGTGTGCAGTTTAGGGAGCCAAGAGAAGGGAATTCCAGATCTTTTAAAAAACACACCTAGGAAGGTCAACTCAGAGGGATGAAGAATTCTGCTTTGTCCTCACTATGTGAGAGGGGAGAACTAAATAGTTATAAAACGAGATACAGTACATCCCTCAAAGTGATGAGCGACTGATTAGACTGCATTGCTGGAATGAGGATCCAATCAGAGTCCTGGGTAGGTTAGGCTATGTCTCCAGAAAAGTGAGGTTTGATGTTGGAAGCAAATTTTAAAAAGTCAAGACAAATCAAAGACAAACCCACAGCAGAAATGCTAATAAGGTACTTTGGTTTATTTACTTGTTTTCGCTGTAATTTTGCATGGTGTACTTGTAAAATGGAATAATAAGACAGTGTGACTGTGGAATCAACAAGGAGAAATGGTGTTGCTTAATGTAGCTGCTCGGTGATTGCATTTGACTTTGTAATGACAAGAGTGATGAAACTCAGCAGGGTGTGGGGAAATATTCATGGAAGAAAACATTTACAGCATCATCTCCAGAGCTGAAAAAAGAAATAAAATAATAATGCCTCACAAGGAAATCGGCTTCAGTGCTGAGCTTTAGGTCGAGATTCAAGCAGAGACAATGGAGAATGATCATCTCTCTGCCATTTTTGTTCCCCTCCCTCACTGGGCCAGCAGTCATGTTAGGGCAGAACAAAGTTAAGGTTTTTGTTAGGTAGCCACTTTGGCTACAAATGAAAAATCTTACTAGCCAAAGTAAAATCTCAGGTAGCCCAAATATCTGGGGTCTGTTCAGTGAAGCATCCTAAATCTCCAAATTGCTGGATGACATGGTAGTCTATTCCCAAACTGTGGGAACATTTTTTTTTTCACAATGTGGGCTTTAGAAGAAAAATCAGGAGTTGCCCCTTCAGCAAACCAGCAATAATCCTACTGACCAAAATAGTGTTCTGGTTACATAGATACATAGACAGTGTCAGCAGATAAGGGCCTATGGCCCACCTAGTCTGCCCATTTGAGCTTGTAAGTTCAGTTTGTTTTCCTAGAAGTCTATTTCCCCTTACCCCTGACCTCTAGAATTCCTTTATGTCTATCCCATGCATTCTTAAATCCTGTGATTGTTTCAGCCCCCACCATTTCCTCTGGCAGGGTGTTCCACTTGTCCACCACCCGTTCTGTGAAGAAATTCTTTCTCATGTTTCCTCTGAATCGCCCTCCTCCAACTTCATCCCATGCCCTCTAGTCCTGAAACATCTTTTCGCTTAAAATAGTGTTTTCCTGCACCCTGTTCCTCCCTGTAAGATACTTGCATGTCTCTATCATATCCCTCTCTCCTCCTCTCCTCCAGGGAGTACATGTTCAGTTCCTTCAACCTGTCTTCATAGGACTTGTGATGCAACCCATGCACCATCTTTGTTGCCCTCCTCTGAACCTTCTCTACCCTGTCCTATGTCCTTACGTAGGTATGGTCTCCAGAACTGCACTGTACTCCAGGTGGGGCCTCACTAGTGTCTTGTATAGCGGAATTATGACCTCCCTTTTCCTGCTGGTGATGCCCCTGCCTATAGATCCCAGCATCCTATTTGCTTTACCTGATGCCTTGTCACACTGTTTCCCTACCTTGAGGTCATCAGAGATGACAACCCCAAGATCCCTTTCCTGCTTGGTGCATGCTATATCCTCACCCCCAACTGATATATTGTGCCAGGGTTTTTGTGCCCCATATGCATTATCTTGCACTTCTTTGCATTGAATTTCAACTGCCAAACCCTTGACCATTCTTCAAGTTTCTGCAGGTCCTTCTCATTCTGTCTACACCCTCTGGTGTGTCTACTCTGTTACAGAGCTTTGTGTCATCAGCAAACAGTGAAATTCTGCCTTCTAGATCCTGTGCAATGTCACTGATGAAGATGTTGAATAGGACCGGTCCCAGCACTGATCCCTGTGGTACCCCACTGGTTACTCTTCCCTCTGTGGAGTGACAGCCATTTACCACCACCCTCTGTGTCCTGCCACCCAGCCAGTTACCTACCCACCACTACTGTCCTGCCCACACCCATATTCCCCAGTTTGTGTAATAGTCTTCTATGTGGCACAGTGTCAAAGGCCTTGCTGAAGTCCAGATAGGCCGTGTCCACTGCCCTCCCCTGATCCACCTCCCTAGTCACCCAGTCAAAAATTCAATGAGGTTGGTCTGACATGACCTCCCCTGGTGAAACCATGCTGCCTTGGGTCCTGTAGTCCAATGACAACCAGATGTTCCACCAATCTCTCCTTCAGTAGTGCTTCCATGATCTTTCCACTACCGGTGAGGCTGACTGGTCTGTAGTTCCCTACTTCCTCTTTGTTCCCACTTTTGTATAAGGGACTACATCTGCTGTCCTCCAGTCTTTGGGTACCTCCCCTGTTTCCAGTGATTGGCTGAACAGGATAGCCAGAGGTTCAGCCACCACCTCTCTTAGTTCTTTAAGGACCCTGGGGTGCACCCCATCTGGCCCCATTGCTTTATCAGCTCTTATTACTTCCAGTTCCTTCAGGACCCTTTCTCGTGTAAAGGGACTTGTGTCCATTTCTGCACCAGAGCCTGAGGATGGTCTGAAGGAGGTCATGACCCACTGGGTAAGAAGGAAAAACAGAATGTTAAAAAAAAAAAAAAAAGCTTGGATTTTAGATATTTTGAGTTCAAATGTGAAGACTCTGTTTGAACTGGAGGTCAGTTTTCACCATCCCTGCATGGTACTCCTTGACAACAGTGTGTTTTCATCCATGAGTGAAGGGTTATAAGAGATACCAGTGAATAATTGAAACAATAACAAGGGAATGAGAAAACAAACAGCAAATAAAAAAGTAAGAAATGCATGTCTTGTTCTGTTTGATGTGTTGCAGACAGTGAGATGGCATAGTGTGGGAGCTGGAGTTTGGAAGGTGGTTCGATAAGCAGTGGGAATAGGGCTGGGGTAGCCACAGGGCAGGTGGGAGTCCAGCAGGAGAGATGCGTCATTTTCATTTAAATCTTGTCTCATCACAGCCCACTGAAGCTGAGCCTGCAGTCAAAACCACCAATCATATTTCATCACCCTCTATAACTGCAGCCTTATCTCCCACTTTCAGCAAATCCAACCAGCTGCAAATGATTTTCTCTCCCTCTCACTCGGTAAAGGAATTGGCAGCGATAGCGGTCTGCCTGCAGCTAGAATACCAGCCAGCAACTAAGAGAGTTCTTTCTGCTGGTGACTCCCATGGGGACTTTTCTTTTAAAAACAAGCACATGGTCAGAACTCCCCCTCCTGGCCTAATGCCACAACTCACCAAATCTTGTTTGTGCAGATGCAGTGGAGGGAGTGAGGGTGGAGGGGGAACTGAGGGATGTTGTTCGATTTCCTGTTAATCAGTGGAAGGAATGGGACAGAGTAGATTTAGAGGGTAGGGTGGGCATCGGAATGCCACAGCTATCTTTGCTGTCTCTGCTTTGACAGTAACATGTTTCTGACTAGAAAATGTCCCAGAGCTTAAGGAGATTTATGCTGTAAGTAACTCCAGTATCCAGGAATACTTTTTAAAGTATAATATTCAGATACAGTTCAGCTTGTAATTTTTTCTTATTCTGTATTTATCACCCCATATTCTTTATTACTGAGGATATATGCATGAAAATAGGATCCTTTTTCCGCAGACTCCATCTGCTCCTCTTGCTTTTCCCTTCACAGAAGTCATAATTCCAGAACAGTATTTTGCTGTGAAACTCATTATGTTATAGAGAATATGACTTTGGCAAAGGAAGGGCTGCTTTCTGTCCCACGTACGAAAAAAATCTGTCTTGGTCTAACCCTTCCAGGCTTCCAAAAGCTTCTTAACCAGGTAACTAACCCTCACCACACCCATGGAATGTATAACCTAATCTACCAAGTCCCATTCTGTTGCACTGCCATGGCACAGTGCTCCTTCAAATACAGGGCACAAAGCTGGCTAAATGACCTCCCACCATCACTCTGTGACCAGTCCAAGATCAGCCCCTTTAAGTACAGACTTCACCAGCACCTCACAACACAGTGCAGGTGTGATTGTCTGACCTAAGCTATCCCCCAATTATTGTGAAACTGACCCCCTCTTGGACCTCTATTTCTCTTCCCACTCCCTCTATCCCCATTCCCAGTGATCTAAGCTTCCCTATTCTGTCTGTCTTATCTCCCCTTCCCATACTCCCCCAGCTCCTATTCTACTTCCTCTATCTATCATGACATAGCCTTTGCCTGGCTGCTTTGTTATTCTGTAGTCTCCTTAAGTTTGCACTTTATTTTGTTTATCATGCACTGTTCACTTTACCTGATCTTGTAACTTATTATGTAGCTGTGTTTGTCTTTTACCTGACATGGGACCTTTGTAAAAGAGCCTCTGGCTCAAAGATATTGTAATCTGAGAAATAGAATAAATAAACAAATAAATAAATAAAACATGTCTGCACATAGTGAACACAATGATAACTTCCTTACTGGACTATAGGGGCATCCTGTATGATGGGGACAATAACACAGTCCTGAACAAACTAACTGCACTTTACAACATGCTTGTTCACTTTGTATTAAAGGGAAACTAACATGTAGGATTAAATGAATCAATATTGTTATCAATGGGAAATCTGCTTTACATAAGCTATTGACCGAACCCGTTACACTTTTAGGGTCAGAATTATAACCCATTCAGTTGCCCTTCCCTTTAAAACTGCACTCATCCATTTTCTAAATCATAAGCACAGAAAATGACATCAGATCAGGGGAAAACACATATAGCTGATACATTTTTTAACCAGGAGAGGCACACTATGCCGAAGCTTGATTCCAGGTACGACCTGAGAGCATAAGAAGGTTAAGTGACTTGCTCATAGTCACACAGTAATGCAAGCGGGGACTGTGGGATTCAAACCCAGGCCTCCAGGCTTGCAGTTCAGAGCTTTAAACCACTGTGCTATACTGCCTCCTTGAAGGTAAGAGGAAAAGAAAAAAAAATGTTTTTACCCAGTCCCTGGGTGTGTGAACTTGTCTCTAATCCTGAAGGAGTTGGGCCTCTTGATGAGCTGTCACAATCAGCCACTTAATAATTTAGTAATTGTACCTGGGCACATCAGGGAAGTGAAAAGGTTTTATCTCAAAAAGAAGAGGGCTACTGGAGATTTCCTATTGGAAAGACAGAGTGAAACAGTTGGAATCATGAAATGAAAAAAAAAAAATCTGCTGTTTTTTTTTCCTGTTACTTTGGTGAAAGAAAACCTATTTCTGGATGGAGTTCAAATAAAGATTTTTTTTATTTTACAACCTTCAGAAGGAGTAGTGCTGGAACAGGGGAAAAGTGAGTGTGTATATGTGTGTGTGTGGGGGGGAGGCACTGTAGTAATAAGAGACTGTGATTGCTTCCCTTCTGACATTGCATGCATTAAAGGGGCACTTTAAATGTTCAGGGGCAAAAGTAGAGGGTGTCTTCCACCACCCACACACATACCTATAGGTTCTGGCACCTTTGTTCAGAAGAGTCCTCTACTGACAGCCATCTATCCTCTCACAAACCAACACAAAACAACTATTTTTACAACTTATTTACCCAGAATAGTCCCGCTGACATGTGCAACCTAATTTCCAGTGGGGTCCTGCTGTTATTCATTTCTGCTGCTAGGTGGACAGGAGCACTGGGGGTTATGTGACTTACTCAAAGTCACACAGTTAGTACTATATTTGACTTTACTGAGGTTTGAAACTCTCATCTCCTGGGCCCCAGGCTTGTGCTCTAGCCACTAGATCACACTACTACAAATAACAGAACATGATGCCAACCAAAAAATTACAACACAACTACTTCAGTGCTAACAAGTACTGGAACTAAATAGGTACAGGAATAACAATGATTTACAGTGTTACCACTGTATCAAAATATTCTGCAAATCACACAGGCGCTAAACATTTTACTAAACTGAAATGTCACAAAACATTGTGCAAAGCAATAGAACCCCAAAGGAGCTCGGAAACTGTTGGCACTGGCAGCACACAACTTTTGTTTATAGCAACCCCTTCAAGATTAGAGACAAGGTCACATCCCCATAGACTGGGTAACAACATTTTTTTTTCCTTTCCTTTTACCTTTAAGGAGGCAATATATTGCAGTGGTTTAAGGGTCCTACAAGAGCTCGATAAGCTCAGGGTGGACAGGGCAAAGGGACCTGATAGCATATATCCCAGGTATTAAAGGAACTAAGGGTGGAACTAGCAGAGCCATTATCAGAACTGTTTAGTGAGTCTCTGAGCACAGGAGAGGTCCGAGAAGACTGGACAAGGGGTCATGTGATCCCGCTCCATCAGAGTGGTAGCAGGGCGGAGGCAGAGAACTACAGACCAGTCAGTCTTACCTCAGTAGTGGGCTAGATTATGGAGGCACTCCTTAAGGAAAGGATAGTGCAACACCTGGAATTCATAGGAGCACAGGATCCAAGACAACATACGTTTACAACAGGAAGATCCTATCAGACTAATCTCATAGATTTCTTTGACTGGGTAACCAGAGGGGGAACAGATGATGTCGCCTACCTTGACTTCAGCAAAGCTTTCGATACTGTTCCACACAGAAGATTGATTAATAAGCTGGGTGGGCTTGGGGTGGGTCAGAAGTTGGTCAACTGGGTGGCAAACTGGTTGACATGCAGAAAACAGAGAGTGGTGGTAAACAGTATACAGTCAGAAGAGATGCAAGTCACGAGTGGGGTACCTCAGGGATCAGTCCTGGGGCCAGTCCTCTTCAATATCTTCATCAGTGACATTGCAGATGGACTGGAGGGTAAGGTTTGTCTGTTTGCAGATGACACCAAGATCTACAACAGAGTAGATGATCCAGCTGGGGTTGGAAGAATGAGAAGAGACCTGGATAAACTGGCAAAATGGTCAGAAGAGTGGCAACTGGGGTTTAATGCAAAGAAGTGCAAGATCATGCACATAGGGAAGAGAAATCCTGAAGCCACCTATAGGCTGGGAGGGGAGTTGCTGGCAGTCACAAGGGAAGAAAGAGACTTGGGCATCATCATCACAGATGATCTGAAATCATCCAAGCAGACCATTAAAGCAGTAGGTAAGGCTAGAGGGATGTTGGGGCGTATTAGTAGGGGTATCACAAGTCGGAAGAGGGAGGTAATAATCCCTCTTTATAAGACACTGGTTAGGCCCCATCTGGAGTACTGTGTGCAGTACTGGAGGCCACACCTTCACAAGGACATTAGCCAGATTGAAGCAGTCCAGAGAAGGGCAACCAAAATGGTGCAGGGACTGCATCAGAAAACATATGAGGACAGATTAACGGAGCTCAGTATGTATACCCTAGAGCAAAGGAGGGAGAGAGATGATATGATGATATGATTAAAACATTCAAACACGTTAAGGGCATTAACAAGGTGAAAGAGTCTAACATGTTTCAATGTAAGAAAAATATCAGGGCAAGAGGACACAGCATGAGATTAGCGGGAGGTCGATTAAGGGGTAATGTGAGCAAGTTCTTTTTCACAGAAAGGGTGGTGGATGCATGGAACGGCCTACCTCAGGAAGTGGTGGATATGAATACAGTGCAGGGCTTCAAATAGGCATTGATGGGCATAAGGGAGCAACACAGATGAGTATCAATAGATAGGCCATTGACAGAGCAAAGGCCGATGGCACATTCATAAGGTAGAAAAAGACATGGGCAGACTGGATGGGCCTTGCTGTCCTTATCTACTGTCAACTTCTATGTTTCTATGTTTCTAAGGCTCTGAGCTGCAAATCTGAAGATCTGGGTTTGAATCTCACATCCCTACTTGCATTGCGGTGTGATCCTGAGCAAGTAACTTAACTTTATTGTGTCTCAAGTCACACCTGGAATCAATCTTCAGCTTACTGTGCCTCTCCTGGTTAAAAAATGTATCAGCTATATGTGTTTTCCCCCGATGTGATGTCATTTTCTGTGCCTGTAATTTAGAAAATGGATGCCTGCAGCTATAAAGGGAGGAGCAAGTGAATGGGTTATAATTCTGGCCCTAAAAGTGTTACGGATTCAGTCAATAGCTTATGTAATACAGATTTCAATTGGTAACAATATTGATTAATTTAATCTTACATGTTAGTTTCCCTTTAAATGTACCCCATGACAGCCACCATTGCATGCTATATAGAAAATTGAAATGGCTTGACCTACTGTAAGTGACTGCAGAAAACTTCATCTGCTATGCCTCGTGTACAAATGCATCACATGAAATTTGGCAGATTATATCTTGGCCCTGTTGGAGCCTGGACAAGTCCAATCTTGTTCCCTCAAAGAAAACCAGAGCAGGTTCAGGTTGCTTCTCTCTTGGCAGCCTTCTGGTCTGAAATAATCTGCCTATTGGCTTGCACCCAGTCTTTGACCTCCTCCCACATTTAGCCCTCTACTCAGATTGTAGTCTGCATTGGTTGTAGCTTTCACAGTGGTATGGCTAAACTAAATCCTGTTGAGTGCCTATTGTTGTGTGACCATATATTTTGCTGGTCTACATCATTTGGATGTTATGCTGTAGTTTATTTATACCTCTATGAGATATTTACTGCATGTGATATGTAACTCTGTTGAAACTTTATGTCATATATCATTGCAGAGAGGGTCAAGGGAAGGGAAAAATAAGTCTTTAGATGTGTAAAAGAAAAAAGAACGATGGAAGGGGGATTTGTCAGGCTAATGGAGGGGGCAATGTAATAAAGGAGGATGGGCAGAAAGCAGCAGTGCTAAATGGCTACTTCTGCTCAGGATTCACTAGGGAGAATCACAGGCCCTTGCTGAACTGTGGCACAAAGGCAGTTGATAGAGGGGTCCTGAAAACTGCAGAACTTTACTAGTGTCAGAGTTGTGAAGGGACTAGCAGCCCTGAAGAAATACAAGGTTGTGGAGCTAGATGGGATGCATCTGAGGGTGCTAAGGGAATTGGCATTGGTGTTAACTGAACTCACGACAGGGATATTCAATAATTCTATTCAGCAAGGGTGGTTCCCAGGGACTGGAGGATGGTAGACATGGTTTTGTTGCATGAGGGAGGGGACAAGCAGCAGCTGGGAAACAATGGGCCCATAAGTCTTATCTCAATGGTAGGGGAATTGATGGAAACACTAGTCAAAGAAGATCTAATGGAATACCTGGAGAAAAATGGACCTCAGGATAGTAATCAGTACATATTCATGACAGCGAGGTCTTGTCAGAACAACCTGATGGTATTCTTGGACTGAGTTAACCTAGGTAGTTGATAAGAGCCATGCTGTAGATTTACTACACTTCGACTTCTGCAAGGCATTTGACTTGGTGCCACATTGAAGGCTGCTGAAGAAGATGGGGAGCTGGGAACAGCTAAGTAAATAGTAAGGTGAGTAGGGAGTTGGTTGGATGGTAGGCAACAGAGGGTTTCTGGTGAATGGAGTCAGCCCAGAGGAAAGATATGTCACTTGTGGAGTACCACAAGGATCTGTTCTGGGCCAAGTCCTCTTCAACATGTTCATCAGCGGCATGGGAGAAAGAATAGGGGGCAGGTTTTGTCTATTCACAGACTGCACTAATTGGATTGACCATGTGGATGGGATAACAGAGTTGCAGAGAGACCTGCAAAGGATGGAAAATTGGTTTAAAGTCTAGCAGCTGAAATTCAATGCCAAAAAGTGCAATGTTAAGTACTTGGGGCTATATGCATTAAGTCTGCACACCCGTGGACATTCACCCGGTGGATGGCATTCACTAATGCTGACCACCTGTCCGTGGCCCCCCCCCAGCATGCAGCTGTGCAGGGGTAGATTAAGGGGCACAGGAGGCATCTAGTCAGATGCCTGTTATGAGTCCTGAAGTGGATCCCCTGCTGCACATGAGGAGGGGGTTCTAAGAAGGTATGGGATCCTCTATTTTGAAACCTGTGGGGGCTGTCTCCAGCCCTCCCTCTCAGCCTGGTGGGCTGGGGAAGTAGGGTGGAGGGTATTCCGTCCTGCCGCAGCCGGTGGCTGTCCATTGCAGGGAGCACGTAGCCATTCTGCAATATATTGTGCCCTCATGCCCAGCATTCTGCACCTTAGTAAATGGCATGGAGTGTGGACATGCCTCCAACACTTCCCCCGAGTACCCATGGCATGTAGCTGTGTAGGTAGGCAGCCAGGGTATCGAGTGCACAAGAGACTTGTGATCCTGCTGTGAATGCCACCAGTGGTCCCCCACTGTGCAGCATTCTAACTTAGGGTTGCCTACATGCCTCACATACGTGGCACGTAGGTAACCTGCACTTTCATGCATAGGGCCCTTAGGGAACAAAATCCCCAGAACAGTGTATTGGGTGTGAGGGGGGTTAAGATAGACAAAACATTAGAAGAAAGGGACCTAGGGGTCACCATTAGTGACTGCTTTAATGACCAAGATGAATCAGGGCCAGGAGGGCAGATACTATGAGAATCAACTGAAAGCACTAAACATGTATTTATTTGAAACTACCAGAAGAGATTAGTGGATATGACAGAGACCTTCAAGCTCCTGAAAGGAATCAACAAAGAGGTCTGTGAGGAGCTTTTTACCAGGAACAGAAAATATAGGACAAAGGTTCATGAATGGAGGTTAATGGGGGGAAGGTTTAAAAAGGATGTGAGGAATTATTATTTTCAAGTCAAAGGGATATTAAGTACGAAGCAGAAAGTTGGGGATGGAAACGTGTTTAACGTAAGCGGGAACAGTGTGTAAGCGAAGACCCATCAGAGAGAACAGATCATGGTGTATGATACAGTAAGATGAGCAGACTGGATTGAATATTTATCTTTTTCTGCTGTCATCGTCTGTTTCCGTGCATCTAAGCTATACCATCCACTAATGAATTTCTACCAAGCAAAGTGGTGGGCATTTGGACTGGTGGTAAGCTGTTCACCCTGCATTATATTGTTTGTTATTTCAAACATTAATTACAGCCTGTCCAGATAACAAATTTATCAGATGATGCACTTATCTGCTTCATCAGCTGTTTTTCCAGTATAGCATGTTCTTCTGGAGTGCAGAAACCTATTGCCTTTATACCCTTTCTTGTGTATATGTGTGTGTGGGGGGGGGGGGGCTGCCCCCTTTCAGCACCCAGACCCTGCACCACAAACTGCACATCTCCCTCTTGCCTTGTAAGCCATATTATCTACCCTGTACCAAATAGTTGAAACCTGATCTAGCCTTGCCTTGTACTGAGACTGTAAACCATTGTAAATGAGCCTTTTACTCAATGGTGTGTCGATTTCTCATTAATAAATTACAGCATTACTGCTATAATAAGCAGTGGTAGTAGTATTGTTATCCCTTGCTCTGCTGGCAGGGGTGTAAAGCAGAGTATCACAAATAAAAGGGCTCTCAAACTTTGCAGTGCCCTCTACTGGCAATTATACCAGTAGAAGGACTACTTTACAAGAAAATTGACTTTAAATTGATCTTTACTCATTTATTTATTTATTTTTTTAAATATTACTTAGAAATGTCACATGTAACCCATTTTCTAAGGGTAATAATACTCTCCAGAGTGGGTGTTATAGGCTATACCCATCCTTCCAGGGCAAATAAGGCCCTCCACCTACAGTACAGTGCTGGGCCTCATTATGCCCCTGGGCGGCCGGGTATAGCCCAGTACCACCCACTGTCTTGAATATTATTGCTTGCTTTATACTGTGTGATTTACATGAAAATATCCCAAAGCTATGCACATTATACTTTAAATTATCTTGATCAAATACCATAGATGAAGTGTTCATGTTGGTTCATGGCTTTGTCTGCTTGGGACTTCAGATGAGAGGGGTGCTGCCACCAGTTAGCCCAAATGAACTCTTCTCAGTTTAGAGTAGGTTGAAGGCAGTGTAGCCTAGTGGTTAGAGCTTGGAGTTGTAAACCTGGAAACCCATTTTTGAATCGCACCTCATTATTTACTCATTGTGTGCCTTTATGTAACCTTTACTTTATCTCCTCCCTCTGTTTGCTCATTCTTTCTGATCTTTTAGTGCCCTCCATTTCATTTAACTTCCATGTTTGCCTTGGTTACACTGCCACCATCTTTCATTGCAAAGAGGGCTTAGAACACAAACAAACATTATTGTGGCAGTGACTACGTAAGCAATAACCCATGACAGGGTATGCAGTTACTGGGGATTAAGCAACACCCCGGTGTAATGTGAGGCATGAGGCTGAAAGTTGAGAGTCCTCACAGTACCTGGGGTGTTGCTTAATCCCCGATAACCCCATACCCTGGAGTGAGTTATTGCACTTATATCATAACATGTGTTATGTTTAAAAATAAAAGCCACAATCTGTTTTTTTCCTGCTTGAATAGGGAAAACATGTGTGTACCCTGCTGACTATCAAAATAGTCCCCACAACTGATACATATGTAATGTATTGTATGAACATATAAATGCTACAAAGACAGTCCTGAATTACTTTCTGACATCTGTATGTTCGTACAAGACACAACACATGGAGAGTGGCCAGCAAGGCAAACAGGATGTTGGGATGCATCGTAAGGGGGATCACCTCTAGGAGCAGGAAAGTGATTCGGCTGCTGTACAATGGACTGGTTAGACCACACCTTGAGTACTGTGTACAGTACTGGAGACCACACTTGAAGAGGGACATATAGCTCCTGAAGAGGGTACAGAGGAGGGCAACTAAGATGATACGAGGACTAGCAGATTTGACGTATGAGGACAGACTTGAGGAGCTCTGCCTGTTTTCATTGGAGGAGAGGAAAGACGGGGGAACATGATTGAGGTCTTAAAGTACCTCAAGGGAATAAATAGGGTAAACATGGAGGGCATCTTTAGACTAAAGCAGGGAGGTATCACCAGAGGGCATGGTTTGAAGTTGGAAGGTGGAAGGGTGAGGGGGGGGAAAAGAGGTGGGGTTTTCACTGAGAGGGTGGTGAATCCTGGAATCGCTGCCTGGCGAGCTGGTTCAGAGATCCACAGTGGAGGGCTTCAAGAGGGTGGAACAGACACAGAAAGCAGATGTATCAGATGATGGCCTGGCCAGGGGGGTGGGGATGGATGATAGGGTTTCTGGAACACAAGGGGGGGGGAAGGCCTCGGCACCCAACTTGGGATATGAGGTTCGAGCAGACTCGATAGACCATAAGGCCTAATCTGCTGGCAATTAGTATGTTAATATGTTAGTATGATTTACTGGGCTGTGAACTTGCCCGATTTCTTGCTGACACTGCAGCATTGTGACTGTATCCCACTGGGTCTCATTATCTCTGTCTCTCTCCCTGTCTCTCTTTCTCTCTCTCTCTCTCTCTTTCCCTGTGTATCTCCGTTTCCAACCACGATCTGGCACACTCTGAGAAACATTACCATGTGCAGGTAAACATGTTGTGGGACACGCAGAAGTATTGACTTTCTCCCTGTCATTCCCCCTGTGTCTCTTGTGCTCTCTCTCTTTCTCGCCTCTCTCTCTCTCTCTCTCTCTCTCTCTCTCTCTCTCCCCCTGTATTTGTCCATCTCAGACTATGATCTGACACTGGGTGATTCACAAGCAGAAATAAGGGTTGCAGATGACATCATGCTCTCCCCACACCACCAGACGCTGCTCCATTTCCGTATCTCTCTCTCTCTCTCTCTCTGTTCAGCTGCCAGTCTACTGTTTGGTGTCTGTCTCTTTCACCCTTTCTTTGCAGCTCACACAGCAGAGATGGGGGGGCCTTCGACAAAAACAGAACATCTCAGTGGGCAGACTCCCTTGGTGTCAAATGGAAAATACCCTTGGCTATGGACAGGCAATAATCGACACCCAGGGAGACAGAGACACACTGGTGACCAGAAAATACCTTCCTGCAATCACCACTGTGGCGCCTGCTGTCCCTGTCATGCTCTCTGTCCCATAAGAAAACAGCAGCTCCATGGCTCTGTTAGGTGGGGGGTGGGGCAAACGTGCTGCTGAGGGGCAGTTGCATGCTTCTTTTGGCCACTCTCTCTTTCTAGCTCCCATGTTGCTTACTGTACTTCTAAGGCCTGCTGCAGTGACTGACCAACTGTGAGATATGCCATACCACCAGCCCCACATGACAGCGTGGGGGTATAACTGCTTTGAAAATGACCTGCAGGGCCAACAGTCTACAGACAGAGACCCGTCTGCTCTTTTTTGTGTCTCTCATGCTCTATCTCTCTCTCTCTCTCTCTCGTTCTGTCAAGACACGAGTGCCTGCACTGCTACTTGAACACACACACACACACACACACACACACTGAGCCTGTGCAGCTCCTTTTGTCTGTGCCACCAGTTCTGCAGCAAGGAGGCTATGTAGTAAGTGCATACGCGGTGCTGGACATCGCTTATAGACATGCAACTCCTCGTGTGTATGTGGACACTTCAACCATGCAAAATGGATTACAACACTGTGGTACAGTTGCACCCACTAACTGTGCACTGTGTTCTGCTTGCTTAAATGGAATTGCAGATGGCTGCCACTTGATTTTAGTGAAGAGACCAGCTAACAAGAACTGGTGACACAGCACTTCAGTCCCTTCGCGGAACTATAGATTAACAAGGCTGCTTAATCCATGGCTATGCTCTGCTGGGAGGGTACATGACAATTCCTTTCCGCAAATTTACCCCCGGACAACCTGCTCCTGACAATACTCTCCCTGCCATTCTTGCTCCTTGCAAATTCAGCCTGTCAACTCACTCCTTAACTTCATTTTTTTCTAATGTTTCAATCTGCGCTTGCTCCTATTATAGATCTGTTCTGCTTTTTAACTTTTTAAATGTTTACACGCCCTGTCATCTTGCTCCCAAACTTCAATTTCAATTTCAGTCTGCCAGGTTCAATATGTTTGCACAGATTGAAACGTTAGAAATATATGAAGTTAGGGAGTGAGTTGACAGGGGCTGAATTTGAAAGGAGCAAGAATGGCAGGGAGCGTATTGTTGGGAGAGGGTTGTCCGAGAGCAAGATCGCGGGAGCGAATTGACATGCTTCCCTGCTGGAAGATCAATCTGCTTGCATGCTACTGACAACCCATGTTATAAGTAAAATAACCCATGACAGGGTATGGGGTTATTAGGGATTAATCAACACCCTGGGTGCTGTGAGAACACTTGGCCAGAATTGTGGATTAACAAGGCTGCTTAATCTATGGCTATGCTCTGCTGGGAGACCAATCAGCTCGCACACTACTGACAACCCATGTTATAAATAGACTTACAGCATAACAGCTAGATAACCTCCTGATTGCAATGCTTGGTACAAAATTAGGTCAACGTACTAAGGGGCATTAAGCTGTCCAAAGCAGAAGTAGGACTCTACTGAAAATGAGATGTGGCATTTCATTGCAGCTATTGTGAGTAAATAAATTATTTGTAAAGCACTTTGGGATACAGCATATAAAAAGAACTGTATAAGTGTGCAACAATCCCCTCCTTATGATATGGGACAGTGTTGTTACTAGCAATGCCCATTAGACTACTGGATACCTTGCCATCATTGCTCAGCTCTTAGTGGAGAGGGGGAGTTTAGAATGCAGTGTATTCAGTTATGTGCCACTTTGCAAACATTTAGACTCCCAGCATCTAACTGGGTGGTGTACCTATTGGGACTTGTCCTTAAATTGTCCATTGATGAGCTTGGCTGGTAAAAGGTTTTGAGTGATAATTTATTTATTTATTATTTTATTTTTATTTTTTACACTTGTAAATCTGATGAGCAAAATGCCCATTTTCACAGATGACAAGTTAAAATAATACAAAAAGACATTGACATAACAGATTGAAAAACTCATACAGTTACAACAAACAACATAATATTAAGATATGGCAGGAGTTATGATTTATGGTCAACAGGTACATTCAAAGTTATTGTTTGAGACGAGTTCTAAAACAACAAACAGTCTTACAATCAGCAGAATCAAGTGGAACACTATTATAGAAAAGTGGTGCTCTATGAGAAGTGACCTTTTGCCAAATGTTTTTTTAAAAAACAGAATTTTAAAAGAAAATCTACTCTGGGCCCTAGTTCTACAAGGATGGGAGAATCTTGAGAAAAGATCAATAATTAACAAAGGTAGGGACCCACTTATAATTTTAAATAGAAGAACTCCCATTGTATGAGAAATTCTATCAACCAAAGGTAAACAACCAGAAGATTTGTATGATTGACAGTGATGCAAATGATAAGGTGCATTGAGCATAAACCATAACATTGAATTTTACGTAACCCTCAGGTCGTTAGGAACTGTAGTCATAGTTGAGGAGTAAACCAATAGACCATAGTCAAAAACACTTAAAAGAAACAGGCCCGCTGGCACTTCAGTTGGATTTCCGCTTGCGACGCCAGCAACCTGGGTTCGGGAGCGGACTCGGGTCACTGGAGGGCTGGCTGGGGGAGAATGGCTTGAGCATCCCATGACAGCTCACCTTCTCCAGGGGAAGGGTGGGGGCCAATGCCCGCTACTTGTCTGACCCCAAGCGGAGGCTCGGGATACTGCAAGCCCTGTTCACGGGGGGGGGGGCTGGCCATGATGTGTGGTGGACATTATCACACAGCGCCTTTACATCAGGGCACACACCACAAGAGGGGAGTAAACCGGAGGAAATCAGCCTTCCATCGATGGGAAGACAAGGCACCAGGAGCGTGCCCTTGATGTGCCACCACCCGCCCAGACCACCTTACCCGACGAAATCAAGTAAGTGTATGGGGTGTATGGGCCCCACCTCATTACCTGCCCAAGGGGTATAGCTGCCGCTCCATGGGGTGCAAGGCTGGTGATGGGTTGGGTGGTTGACAGAGAGATGACTCCCAGGTGCCACTGAAGGGTCGGAGATGGAAGGCCAGTAGGAGGAAAAATAGAAAGTATAAAAAAAAAAAAAAACACTTAAAAGAAAACCATGTGAAAATAACCTATGGGAGTCAACAGTTAAAAATGTTTTTGCACAATATAGAAGACTTAGTCTTTGATGTATAATCTTTCTAAGATATTTTACGTGAGGTTCGAAAGATAATTTACTATCCAATAAAATACCCAAGTATTTAAAGTTTTCAACCAACTCAATAGTAACCCACCCTTATCTTTAATTAGAATAAGTTTATCATTGTTCCCATAAGGCTTACCAGAAAATATCATGAGTTTATTTTTTTTTTAATTTAAGACCGTATGATTTTGAATTAACAAATCTTGAAAAAAATCAAAATCCAACTGAACATTGTTTAGTATTTTATTTATGTCATTTCCATCACTATAAATAACCGCATCATCTGCATATAAAATCATAGATGTTTTTGTACAGACTCTAGGGGCAGAATTAACATAAAGAGAAAATAGGAGGGGGTCCAGAATGGAACCCTGGGGCACCCCACTCTGCATAGCTAGTGAATTTGAAAAATAATCACCCATTAATGTCCTAAAGGTCCTGTTGGTGAGGTAATCAGAATACCATTTGATCATTACATCAGCTGAAAAGTGAAAATTTTAAAGAATAGATGGAAGTAAAGTGTGATCAACTAGGTTGAAGGCCTTGGTGAGGTTTACAAATACAGCCCCAACAGAGTGCCCTTTATCAAGGGCACACTGTATGTGGCTGGTGAACTTCACCAAGGCCATCTCAGTGTTGTGATTTGGTTTAAACCCATGCTGACAATCAGTTAACATGATATTTTATGAGATATTCAAGGGTTTGATCTAAAACAATTCTTTACAAGATTTTAGATAATGGGTTCAACAAAGAAACAGGTCGATAATTGGATACAACCTGTGGGTTACCATTTTTCAAAACAGGCTTAATGGTAGATAATTTCCAGCTTTGAGGAAAACGCAATCTTTTGAAGAACAATTGAAGATCAAAGAAAGGGGATAGGAAAAAAATGTTATACCTAACCTAATAATTCTAAAATCAATTCTATCATACCCAACACTGGGCCGGGGGTCATTTTTAAGAATATAATCCCTAACTAATTCCGGTGTAACAGGTACAAATTTAAATTCATCATGAGTGGGTCTACAATCTGTTTGTGTTTGACTATGGTCATTAACTGAGGTTATAATCATAAGCATTTGAAGCAGGACTGGCTTTTTTGGTGACATTTAAAATATTGCATGATCTATACTTTACCCCCAGTAAGTTAGATAAGATGGAGAAATTAGGATCAAATACTTGTAGTAGATGTGGAGAAGTAGAAGACACACTTTTAGATATTTTATGGCAATAACCTAGGATCCAACCCTTCTGGAATGATATTCAAGACATTCCTGACCCTCTTCTTGGTCTCTAAGATGTGCTCATTCTGAAGATCTGTGTCGTAGGTATATATTGAGATAAGGTCTTTGGGCCAAGGATAGACTTCATAGCTTTAGAGGCAGTAATTGTTTAGATGATCTTTCTATGCCATTGGTTGGATGATAACATCCCAGCAAAGGAAGAATGCCATAAAGAAATTTTATTAGCCATAACTGTTAAAAGATCCATTGCAAATATGACCAGTCATTATTTTGCCTTCCAGAAGAGGCTGGAACCCCTGTATGCTTTAGTGTCAGTTATCTGATTGTGACAAGAGATATCATTACTGGCCCTGTTTCTTCATGTAGGTCTATTCTATGGGATGGGGCCTTTTGTTAGTCCTATTCATTTATTAGGGTATTGTAGTTAGGGAGATTGCTGCCCTGTAGCAGGGAAGGGGTGGTGGGGAGGTCTTTGTTTGGGGATGGTTTATGTTTATTTCCAGTTTTGTGTGTTGTTGAGTTTGTATTGCTGCTTGTGTTGTTTGTACTTTAATAAAACTTATTAAATGAAAAAAGAACATGGTCCAAAGGGACACACATATATGAGGAGTTAGACCAGAAAGTTACCTTCAAAAGGAGAAAAAAATTGTTAGCCTGGTGTCCTTGGGCCTTAGAAGCTGGACATGACCCACTTCAGGGTGCCTTGATCCCAAGCCATGGGTATGACAAAGACATGCGCTCAGTGCTCCATGCTAGTGTCCTGGATTTTGCCATGCATTGCCAGCTTATATCTTGGGTGCCAGAGGTTTTAGTGCACCAGAGGGGCAGGAGCACAAGGTGTCTCACCACGTGGCCAGATTCAGGACACTGGTCAGGGTGGCACAGCTCTCTGTTGCAGGTGTCCTTTCTGTGGGTGTGGGTGCCATGCTTCCATGATGCCTGACAGTGGCACGAGGTCCTGAATGGTGAGTGGTAGGGCTTCAGGTATCTGGGATGTTCCAGTTTCCATGAGGGCTCATGCTTGAGCCATAGTCAGAATTATTTAAGTGTACTATGTGTGAGCTCTACCATCCCTATACCCCTAGAAACAAGAGTTACCCTGGACCATGTCCACCCCCATCAGGGCATAATACTGAGTTGGTCAGTCAGCAGACCTGGGGGAATGGAGCTTGAAGTGAAAATTGTGCTGTCTCCTACATTCCACACACTATCAGTAGTTAATCAAACTACAAATGATAGTGAAAGATTTCATTATCATGTTCCCTTTCTATTTTCTTCAACAGCCATGGCACATAAGAGTGGATTTGGAGCACCAGAACTAGAATTGTTGAGTACCTAGAGGCCAGTGGGGCACAGGACCAAAAGCAACATGGATTTACAGCAGGAAGGTCATGTCAGACGAATCTAATAGATTTCTTTGACTGGGTGACCAAAGTAATAGACCAGGGAGGGGCTGTGGATATGGCCTACCTAGACTTTAGCAAGGCATTTGACATAGTCCCGCACAAAAGATTGATAATCAAGTTAGCCAGCCTGGGAGTGGGTCCCAGGGTGGTAGCCTGGGTAGCAAACTGGCTGTACAACAGGACACAGAAGGTAATAGTGAATGGAACACATTCCGAAGAAGGGGTCACTAGTGGAGTACCTCAGGGCTCAGTACTAGATCCAGTCCTCTTTAACATCTTTATAGGTGGCGTTGCAGAGGTCTGGAGAAAAGTATTGCCTCTTTGCAGATGACACAAAGATCTGTAACAGAGTTGATACACAAAGGGGTAGAAAGGATGAGAAGGGACTTGGCAAGGTTAGAGGAATGGTCAGACATATGGCAACTTAGATTCAATGCAAAGAAGTGCAAAGTAATGCACCTGGGAAACAAAAACCCAGAAGAAGAGTACACAATAGCAGGGGAGGTACTAACAACAACAAACATAGAAAGGGACCTGGGGGTAGTCATATCAGATGATCTAAAGGTGGGTAAGCAATGTGAGAAGTCAGTAAGGAGAGCCAAGGGGATACTGGGATGCATAGGAAGGGCATCACAAGTAGAAAAAGGGAAGTGGTTATCCTTCTGTACAGACAGTTGGTGAGACCCCATCTGGAGTAATTGTGTGCAATTTGGAGACCCCATCTGCAAGGACATAGACAGGATGGGAGCAGTCCAGAGGAGGGCAACTAAAATGGTGCAGGGTCTGCATCAGAAACCATATGAAGAGAGACTGAGAGAGCTTAATATGTATACCCTTGATGAAAGGAGGGACGGGGAACATGATAGAAACATTCAAGTACCTCAAGGAATCAGCAAAGTCCAGGGGTAGCATCTTTCAGAAAAGAGATGTGTAAGAACAAGGGCACAATTTAAAGATAGAGGATGGTTCAGGGGTATTGTGAGGAAATGTTTTTTCACGGAGAGAGTGGTGAACGCATGGAACCACCTTCCTGGAGAGGCTGTGGGGTCTAAAACAGTGGAGGAATTCAAACATGCATGGGACAGACATAAGGCAATTATATTGGGGGGTTGCAGGAAATAGGCTGTTGGTTAACTAAAATCTGCAGCTTATTCAGTAGGTAGGGAAATGGGCAGACTGGGTGGGCCAAGTGGTCCTTATCTGCTGTCAAAGTCTATGTTTCTATGTTTCTATGTAGTACTGTAGTGATCAACAAGGAAACTGAAGCAAGTAAATGAAAAAATAAGGAGCACCCACAGAAGCAGAAAGCACCAGGATCACAAAGTCTGATGATGCCTGGCAGAGAAACGTTTGTCTCAGAGTGGCTCAGCTGCCTTTTTCTTGTTCACTCAGTGTGGATGCACCATGCACGTTTTTTGAATAAAAGGACTTCACATATGACTTTGTGGTCCTGGTGCTTTCAGCTTCTGTGGGTGCTCCTTATTTTTTCGTTTACTTGCCTGTATGTTTCCTCCACTACCTCTCCTGGACTGGAGGACCACAGGAAGTGCCAGCTTGTTTTCTCAGCAAAAGCCTTGCACAGTGCCATAAAGAGCAGCCAGATTGTTTGATCACTGACAGCCCCCCAGAGGACCATGGCAATGGTGTACACCATGTGTTTACTCTTTCAGCAGAATAGTACTTCATCCATTACACACCATTTGATGACACACCCACAACGTCTGAAGTAACATGTCCAAGAAGCAGCATTTTGCAGAGAGTTTGAAAAAAGAGCAGTATGTAGGATGGCTAAACAGTAAAAGGCAAATATAATTCACAGTTTGTTTTAGTTTTTGTATCTCTCTCTAACATATATGCATGCATTTAAAGTATAAAACCCTATGCAAAACATCATGGATATGCAGGTGTGTGTGTAGAGGTGGGGTAAGCTGTATAGGAAATTTCAACTGGAACTACATTCTACATAGAAACATATACACTGTCGGCAGATAAGGGCCTATGGCCCACCCAGTCTGCCCATTTGAGCTTGTAAGTTCCGTTTACGTTTTTCTAGAAGTCTGTTGCCCCTTACCTCCAGAATTCCCTTATGTCTATCCCATGCATTCTTAAATTCTGTGACTGTTTCAGCCCCCCCCCCCACTTCCTCTGGCACTTGCCCACCACCCATTCTGTGAAGAAATTCTTCCTCACGTTTCCTCTGAATCGTCCTCCCTCCAACTTCATCCCATGCCCCATGGACTGGGCACAGCTTGTGCAAATATTGCTGATCCACTCACTCCAGATGATCTGATCTGGCTTTTAACTATCTAGTCTGGTCCTGATGGTTCTGTTTTCAACCATGCCAAGGAAAGGCTGAAAAACAGACATCCAGAAGTGGACCAGATACGTAAAAGCTGGACTGAATAGTGCAGCCAGAGTAACCAGACCAGGAGTAATTGTGCAAGTTGCACCCAGTGTGGGCAGTTTGGATTTTTACAGAACTGCTGTGGTTCAGGTCTTTCAGTCCAGTTTTTAATCAATCAATCAATCTTTATTTTATATTGAAAGGTATGTGAGCAAAAATGCCCATTTACACAAACGTCCAGTTAAGCATAAAAAGAGAACAGAAAATCAGGTTAAACAATTACATGTAAAATACAGTATAAACAGGTCTGACATAAACAGGGCTAATACAGAGATCTTGAGGGATATACAGAAGAAAGGGGAAGCAAATAAAAAACAGTGACAAATTTACAGCATGGGATATAGTTGAAGATACAATTCAGGAACATGAATAGTTGGGTGATGTGTCGAAAAGAAGAAGTGCAAGTCCTGTGGCAGCCAGATCCTGCATGTGGATGAGCATATGCACTGCATGATCTGCCTAGGCCCCAAACACCGGGTCAAGAACTGTGCGACTTGCCAATCCTTCAACCAGGCCACACAAATTAGGCACCAGAAAATGCTCAAAGTCCACTTGCTGGAGGAGCACCTAGCTTTGATGGAAAAGGAGCTGCAGAATCTTTAGGAAAAATCTTCTCCGCCAATGCCAGAACCCAAAAAGAAGAAAAAGGACAAGGAGAGGCACTGAGACTGGGATAGATATCCATCCACTTGGCTGTGACCATCGGGTACCACTGATACCGGAGGGGCCTCCACTTAGGTAAGTACCCTTACTGCCAGGTCTCCTGCCACTCCAGCAGATCAAACTACAGCCTCCCTGACTGCTTTACTCATGGTGCAGTTGGGGCTCTTCTTGGACAATGGAACCCCTGTTGTGCTTCTTAGGTCCATACCTTCTTCAGGGTCTACCACCAGCAGCTAGGTCAATAAGTTGCTCCCCGGCCCCATCGAGGAGCTCATGGTCACAGCCAGTAAGCTGGACTCCTGCTCCGCTGTTGTCTGCATGGCCCAGGCCAATACATTGGGTGTTAAAGTCACTCCTCGGTTCCTCTGGGGACCATACAGATGAGGCTCTCCCATCATGGTTGCAGGATACCCCCAACATTGAGTGGAGCCAGCTGCTGGACATGCAACAGTCTTTAGAGGGTTCCTCACTCCCACTGACCCAACTGGACCCTCCGGGCTTGCTTGAAGATCAAGAGCCAAAGGTGGGCACTAATCTGGAGGTTCCCCTTCCTTCACTGGGTTAGTCTCTTCCTGGTTCACCCACTTGCCTATTCATGAACAGTTGGGTGATGTGTCAAAAAGAAGAAGTGCAAATCCTGTGGCACCCAGATCCTGCATGCGGACGAGCATTTCCACTGCATGATCTGCCTAGGCCCCAAAAACCAGGTCAAGGACTGTGCGGCTTGCCAATCCTTCAACCAGGCCACATGGATTAGGCACCAGAAAAAGCTCGAAGCCCACTTGCTGGAGGAGAACCTAGCTCTGATGGAAAAGGAGCTGCAGAAGCTGCGGGAAAAATCTTCTCCAATGCCAGAACTCAAAAAGAAGAAAAAGGACCGAGACCGAGATAGGTCCTCATCCACTTGGCTGCAACCATCGGGCACCACTGACACCAGAGAGGCCTCCAGTTCAGTAAGTACCCCTACTGCCAGGTCTCCTACAATTCTAGCAGATCAAACCACAGCCTCCCTGCCTGCTTTACTCACGGTACAGTAGGGGCTCTTCTTGGACGATGGAACTCATATTGTGCTCCTTAGGCCCCTATCTTCTTCAGGGTCTGTCACCAATAGCCAGGTCAATAAGTCACTCCCTGGCCCCAACAAGGATCACACAGTCATAGCTGGTAAGCTGGACTCCAGCTCCACTGTTGTCTGCATGGCCCAGGCCAAAAAGTTGGACATTAGCTCTTCTGACGTCTTCACTGCTGCAGCTGATAAGTTGCTCCCTGGTTCCTCTGAGGACCACACAGCTGAGGCTCTCCCATCGGGGTCACAGGATACCCCCAACATCAAGTTGAGCCAACTGCCAGACATGCAACAGTCTTTAGAGGGTTCTTCACTCCCACTGACCCAATCAGACCTTCTGGGCTTGCCAAAAGATCAAGAGTAAAAGGTGGGCACTAATCTGGAGGTTCCCTATCCTTCACTGGGTCAGTCTCTTCCTGGTTCACCACCAGGCCTATTGTTAATCCCCCCCAAGGGCCTTCCATCAGGACCTCCTCAGCCCATTCCCCCTTGGACAACCAGGTTCCACCATCTTGGACTTTGGTTCCCCAGACAATGGTGGGTCTTCCGTCGGGTTCTACTAACATCCCAATGCCAAATAACCCTTTGCCAGGTCAGGGTACTTCTGGGACTCCGGCCATTCCTCAAATGCTGGGCGGCCTTCCTTCAGGCCCCCAGGCACCGAATCTTCCGGCGCCGGACATTTCTGTGCCTGATCCAGTGCCAGCCCCTTAGAATGTCCCTATGGGGCCGATGCCTGGTCCTTCTGGACCTCCTGTCGGGCCTTCAGCTCCCCCTCTGGCTGGACCTATGGGTAATGTTCTGGGCTATCTACCGCCACAATACCCACTGTATCCTTCTCTGGGGTATCCAGTGCCTGGTTATCAGTCCCATTATGTATCAGGGTACCAGACGTTGGGCTATGTCTAATCAAGGGTATGCTCCTTCTGGCTTTCCCTTCTTCTATCAGGCTCATGGATACCCTGAATATCACAAGCCGGGCTATCCATTATACCAACCTCCTCACCCACCACCTCCTTCTCCTCCTCAGCCTCTGCCTCCACAGTAGCCTCCGGCTGATATCCAGGCAATATTTCGGACTCTGATTCAGGATGCCAGGACTCAACTAGCCTCAGAGCTTGACCGTTGGAAACCAGTGGTGGCCACTACTCCTGCCTCCTTTCCAACCCCTAGATTAGTCTCTCCTGTGGAGTCCCACCTTTCCAGAGAAGGCTCCTCTAGACACCAGGTCAGGGATAAGACCCAGGACACTCCTCTACAAAGGGTTCAGACCCCCAGCAGGTACTCTTCGGACTCTGACTCCAACTCATCCTCCAGCTCTGGTATGCATACACATATAGAGCCTCAGCCTAAGGAGTCCCCAAAGTCCTCCTCCAGAGGAGCCTTACTTTGTGGGACTCCTCATAACTATACAAAATGCCTGTGGCTAGGCTATCCAGGAACAGGATTCAAAGCGGAAAAGGCTTGCGGAGCATCTAGACACGACTGACACAGCTCCTATGCTCATACTGCCTTGGGCTGAGCCCCATGAAGACCTGACATCCACTATCTGACAACAACCTCCTCCATTCCAGCTGTTTCAAAAAAAGGCAGACAGGATGTACCACCCCCCCAGATGAGGTCACACACCTTACTGGCCATACTAATGCAGACTCAGCTGTTATCACAGCAGCCCACGACTGGTCCTCTAAACCTAAACATTTAAGCATGTCTCCTCCTGATAAGGAGTCTAAGCAGCTGGACCTCCTCCACTTGCACCCTCAGGTCCCATAATTATGTGGCTCATATGGTTTCCTACCAGAAATCTTCCCTGGCCTCATCCAAGTCCAAGCTGGAAGTTATCCAGGACCAGGAGCTTAAGACTGAGATTGCCAAGACAGTGAGAATGGCTAAAATCTCCTGTCATCATGCCCTCCTGGCCAGTTATGACACAGTAGACTCAGTTGCTCACATCATAGCCACTGCTGTCTACATTAGGCAACATTCGTAGCTCAGGATTGCTGGACTGACACAAAACATCCAGACCTCCATCCTAGATTCCCCTATCAAGGGATCCGTATTATTCAGAGGTGATGCCAAGGATATTATCACTGCATTGCAGGACCATGGTAAATCCATCCATGATGTCAGCTTCATGTACCAAGGGGGTTACAAAAGCAAACAACCTTTTTGTTGGCAACAGAGATGCCAGACCAAAGAGGCCCCTGCCAAACTCCAGGCCAAATGCCAGTATCCAACATCAGGAACCGCTATTTCCCCCACTATTTTCCAGAAGCCCCCCAGAAGGAGCTTCCAGCTCCCTTCCCTCGGCCTCCTGACTCTTAATGGACCCTCCTGCCTCCTCCAGATCCTCTGGGGGAACCCATGGGGGGGATTTGACCTCCACCTTCCAGAGTCGCAGGATATAACCATGGACTCTTGGGTCTTTTAGTTAATAGCAAGAGGTCACGCAATAGAGTTCCTAGACTGGCTTCTGGACAACCCCCCAGGCCTCTCTTATTATCCTCCAAGGCACCTGTCTCTGATAAAGGATGGGATCCAGGCTCTTCTGCAAAAGTCAGTCATAGAGTCCGTGGCTCCAGCACAGATGGGAAGAGGATGCTGCTTCCATTTCTTCCTAGTGCCCAAAAAGATGGGCGACCTAAGACCCATCTTGAATTTCAGCATGGTCAACCTGTATGTCAAGTACAAGAGATTCTGCATGCTCACCAACCATGGACTTCTACCCCTGCTCCACAAGGGCCATTGGCTTTGTGTACTGGACATGCAGGATGCTTACCTGCACATCCCTGTCTTCCAGGCCCACTGCCGCTTTCTTCTGTTTGCCTTCCAGGAGGAACATTACCAGTTCAAGGCTCTCCCTTTTGGTCTATCCTAAGCACCTTGGGTTTTTACCAAGTGTCTAGCAGTGGTGGCTGTGGCCCTATGCCACAGAGGGATCTAATTGTGCCTGTATCTGGGTGACTGGCTTCTGTCAGCCCCATCACAGGGCAGTCTGAGGGAGTCCCTTTCCTTCACCCTGGACCTCTTTTCCAGACTTGGAATATCAGTCAACTATCCCAAGTCCCACCTCTCCCCTCCCAGCACCTATAATTAATTTGGGGGTGGTGCTGGATATGGTCCTGTGCAGGGCCTTCCTCCCATCAGACAGAGCGTAGACCCTGCAGGAACAGGCCAAATTAGTGGCCAACTCAAGCTGGACCACAGCCCGGTCAATCCTCCATCTTCTTGGGCTGAAGGCAGCTGCGATCCCTACAGTTCCTCTAGCCAGACTGCATATGAGGGTGACCCAATGGGCTCTTCGTGTCCAATGGGATCAGCGATTGGACAACCTGGACCACAAGGGTTCTAGTGTCTGGGTGCATGAAGAAGGATCTTTTTTGGTGGAAGGAGTTGTCCAGTCTCTCCACAGGGGCTCCCTTTCAGCATCTTGCTCCTGCCATGACTCTTACAATAGATACTTCATGTCAAGGCTGGGGAGCCCACCTAGGAGACCATCAGACCCAAGGAACATGGTTTCAGCTGGAAGCATCTCTACACATCAATGTGTTAGAAATGAGGGCAGTGCTGTATGCCCTCCAGGCCTTCCAGCTTCTTCTATGTCTGGGGACACTCCTGGTTCAGACTGACAATATGTCTGTGGTCTGGTACTGGAACAAACAGGGAGGCACTCACTCATACCCTCTATGCTGGGAGGCAATGTGAGTGTGGTACCGGGCAGTCCAGCATGACCTTCACCTGACTGCTGTCCATGTGCCAGGCATCAGCAATGTCCTGGCAGACAGTCTCAGCCACACCACTGTCAGGGCTCATGAGTGGGAACTAAATCAAGAGGTGGTCAAAAGCTTATTCGACCTGTGGAGTCAGCCGGAGATAGACCTCTTCATCTCCCCATCCAATGTAAAACTATCCAGTTTTTGCTATCTCGATACTGGGCGTGGTGTTTTCTGGTGAGATGCATTGTCTCTTTGCTGGGCAGGGAGGTTCTTGTATGCCTTTCCTCCTTTCCCAGTGCTTCAGAGGGTTCTTCTGAAGCTACAGGCTGAAGGAGCCCACATGATTCTAATAGCTCATTTTTGGCCTCATCAGATTTGGTTCTGTCTGCTTCAACAGCTATCGATGGAACTCCAGTACCTCTGCCTCTCTGCCATGATCTTCTGACTCAGGAGCAGGGCAGACTGCTGCATCTGGGCCTCAAATCCTTCCACTTGCATGCATGGCATCTGTGGATATAGCTGCTTCATGCTTTGGAGTTTCCGTCCTAGAGGCCCAGGTCCTCATAGAGGCCAGAAAGTCTTCTACCAGAACTACTTATGCCATAAAATGGAAAAGATTCTCTATTTGGGAAGCCTCCAAGAGTTGGGACCCTTTCTCTTGCCTGGTGCCCCAGGTCATGGAGTACATCTTGCATCTTTCAGATCTTGACCTCAGCTACTCTTCTTTGAAGGTCCATCTGTCTGCCATTTCGGCCTACCACCTCCCCATGGATGGCAAAACCATAGCTCAGTTGGAGATTTCCAAAACCTTCCTCAAAGGAATTTTCCATCTGAAACCACCAATTCTTAATCCAGTCCCCCCATGGGACCTGAATTTTGTTTTGGAAAAACTTACTTTGCCTCCTTCTGAACCAGCAGCAAGTTGTGCTATGCACTATTTGTCTTGGAAAATGTTTTTCTTAGTTGCTATTACTTCAGCGTGAACAATTTCAGAGATTCAGGCCCTGGTGTGTAAGGAGCCTTACTTGATTTTCCACAGAAACTGGATGGCTCTGCATACAAACCCCAAGTTTTTATTTAAAGTGGTTTCTGAGTTTACATTGAATCAGACAGTTCAAATGCTGGTATTCTTTCCTGAGTACTCTAATCAGGGGGAGGCTGTTCTGCACACTATGGATGTGCACAAAATTCTGTGTTACTACATTAACCAAACTAAAGATGTTCGTAAGTCTGATCAGTTGTTTGTTTTCTTTGTGCCCAAAAGACAGGGCACAGAAGTTCCAAAACAGTGCCTGTCTAAATGGTTGGCAAACTGTATTGTTTTCTGTTACCATATGTACAATAAACCTCTTCTGAGGAAGTGAAAAATCACTCAACCAGAGGCATGGCTGCTTCTATTGCTTGTTTCAGAAACGTCGTAGCTGCGGACATTTGTACGGCTGCGAATCTGCTCTGCAGTGAGCTGTATTTTATTTATTTTTCTTTATTACCATATATGTTAAGTTATTTTTGCCTGCGCACCCACCTGCGATGCAGAGCAATTGAACATATCACCTGTTGCTGCTGGAATAGCTCTGTATTTGGCCCCCCCTTCATTTTATAGTTAATTTCCTTCCATTCCACTTTGTTTTATTTTTATTAACTTCATTCCTCTCACTTAAATTATGTGTTATATAGACTAACTCCCATTGTTATTATCGTTTTACAAAAATTGTCAACTATGCAGACACATATGTAAAAAATGAATTATAATAGTGAGACTTTTTGAAATGTTATTTGACTTACTATACTCATGCTTGTCTGCCCAGTTACTCAGGCTCCTCCTTTTTTTTGTCCTTGTACTAACTAATTCCTGTTGCTTCATATCAAGGAGTTGTTGATTTTCATATTGTGTGCCTGGGGTGGAGCAGCAATAAAAGATAAACTATGCAATACCCTCAATAACACACCTACCTCAGTTTACCTTTACCTAACGCCCATTTTTAGGTCTTGTACAGTAAGATCTTCCTTCAAGTGAACAACTTGTAATGAAATGTATAATGAAATGTGTAAGATTTACATTGACATTTCAGTATATGCACTTTTATATTATACAAATTGTGTGTGTGTGTACTATATAGCAATCTCTAAAAAAATCAATTAAACACATCAGATGTATTCCTAAGCATGTCTCAACATTGTGTTTATCTTCTACCTTTTCACAACATATAGTGTTTTTGCAGTTAAGGTATAGTTCATGTATACAATGTCCTGGTTCTGTTGAGTTGATTGCTATAACAGTGCATAGAATAAAATGTGAAACATATAGGTAACTGTAATACAGACGGTGGCATTATTTTTATATCTGCCCTTTCTCAATGTAACATACTTTGATTCAGTTAGTGTATGCAATGGCAATTCATGTTTATGTTTAAGCCCACAAAACACCCTTATTTAGTTAATGCATTTACAGCCATAGTGGCTATGCCAGAGCTTGTTTAACTTGGTGTCAAGCTTTATAGTCAGGAGGTTGCGCTGAAGCTGTTTTGCTGTAAGTATGTGAAAATACCATCATGGCAGGGTGCAACTAAGGCCTATGGCTGCTACAGCTAATCATGGATTGTAAAGCACTTCAGGGTGCAGGATGTACAGTAAAACTAGCCACAGTGCAATGCAGTAACTTGCAGTAAGTGACATGTCACAAAATACTGCATGACAAGGGCCACTGAATTACATTGTTTCCTGCAGTATACCGCAACATTTAAAGATACACAGCAGCATTACTCCATTGCATCCTGGCTGGCGCCACTTTATTCCTTTGCCCCATGTCTCTCTTCCTCTCTGTGTTTAACCTTCTTGAGTGTTCCTTAACCTTCCTATGTGTTACTTAATAAATAAATGTTTCCCCTGAATAGATCCCGCGTCTTGATCGAACCTACTGTCATAGCAACTTGACACCCCAGAATAGCTACTTACCCATATTTTCCCTTTACCCCACCCCTACTTTTGTATTATTCCCATCTTGCTCTCCACTCATGCTACCTCCCCAATTACTCTACGCTTTCCTATTAACTACATCCTTTCTTCTTCCACCCACTCCCCTTGACAAAGTAAATTGTCCCAGCCAGTTTCCTGCATTGAATATCCTACTCCCTCCTTTCTCGGAGTTTAGTTAGTCCACTAGAAAGCTCTTGCTTTTACTATTTGTATTTGTGCATTCATTTATGTGTCACTATCTGTACTGAACTTCTGTGCTCTATTTACAACAATGTTTTTGCCTATGGGCATCCCATGATCTCTGTATGTTGTCACCTGTTATTGTTTTCAGATTATTCTGTTAGTGATGTGGAACCTCTGTAAATGAGCTTTTAGCTCAAAGGTTGTAATCCAAGAATTCAATAAATAAATATACAAAACTGACCAAATTGAACTTCATTGGTTAAAACACAACATCTGATAATTGCTTATATATGTGTTTGCATGTGCATGTGTGTATATGTGTGTGGGTGGATATAAGGTGTCAGTAGTTCTTTACAGAATCTCTGTACTATTTAGAATGGAGGAGGAGCTACAAGTAAGGGATAATGCACCGTGAGGTGGGTGAGGTGTCGTACTCATCTTTACACACCTTAGATGTATTGTGGCATACAAGGCATATTTGAGTGCTTTCAACTACCCGAGTAGTACGTATGTTGGAGAATGACACCACACATACCAAGCTTGTACCACCAGTGAATTCCTGTAACACTGGTTGCTTTTTTAATCTAAGCGTCATGTACTGTACTGTTTTGTTTGCTGTGATGTATTGCTCTCTTGACGATGTGCCTTTGTAAATGAGTCTTTGATGCAAAGGTCTGTAAACCAATATTCTAATAAATAAATAAATAAATGGACACTACAGAGTGTGGTATCCCACTTATACAGTAAACTCATACGAATTATAAATCAATATAAAAAAATACAAAAAACAATTAGTGCAGTTGTAAAAGATGAGATCATGGCTAGTCAACTGTCATTACCCAGTCAGACTGCTGTAATCACAAAACAAGCAGGAACTCATTTTATAAGCTGTCAGTGGTTCACTGCAGGATCCACTAGTCAGAATGTCCAAATGTACAAGACAATTTAATGACACTCCATCACGTATGACAGCTACATCACGTGCAGAGCAGCCTGTTTTTCAGAACACACTGTAATGAATATGCTACATCATAACAGTTTTTCTAGACCCTGTGTTTATCTTTTGGCCTCCTTAACTCTTTAATTTTTCTTTTATGGGGTGGTTGTTGGGATAGGACTTCAGTCAAACAAGAACATTGCTTGTGTGTGTATAGGAACCAGTTTTCTGATAATCACCTTAAAACTGTCCCTGTAAGTAATCTGTCAGACACCTTCCCTGAAACATATTTAGCTTTAATTAAAAACATATTAGAAACACACTACCCTGAACGATGCAAATTGGTAACAAGCTGCTTCGATATTACTTCCCACTCAAGAAAACCCAACTGTCAAATTGGCTAGGCTTTACAGTTTAGTAAAAGGTGCTCAGATGTTAAAAGTAGTCTAACAAATCAGCCAGTTTAACCCACCTTGCCAAACAAGGGACCTTTCTGTACAATATAGTTTTAAATTGATCTTTTCATTAAAAAAAGCATAAAACAAAATAACTCATACATCGTATAACACAGCTGATCTTGTACAACTTCAGATAGAACAAAAAAACAGAAATTAATAAGCTTATTAAGTTAAAAATCTCTTACTGGTGCTTCACCTCATACTAGTTGGAAATTTGAATCAACATAAATCATAACAAAATCTAACATATTTCAGATATATACAGTGTTTTCTAGACATATTTGTAAGTCAATAACTGAGATATATTTTATACTGGGCACATATATTTTAACTATAGTCTATAGCAAAAATCCGGTGTGCATTTTTAAGGACTTTAGGATAAAAAAAAACAAACAAACTTGGGCACGACTTTCTATTGGTCCCTGGATTGGTGCACAGTGCACTGATCCACAGCTGTGACAACCTCTGGGTGCATCAGGGACCATGCGCCCTATTCTAGAAAAATGGGGGTCCTTGCACCAAAGTTCCGAGAGTTGTTGCAGCCAGAGGGTTGCATCAAACCTTTGGAGCACCTGAGGGGTATGGCGGAGGGTCCTGTCAAGCCCCCCAGCCCAGCGCAACCCTAGTCAAGTCGCAAAAGTGTGTGTGGGGTAGAATATGCCTGCAAGGTCTGGACCAGTGGCAGAGGGAATGGGGGGTGCCGAAGAGGGCTACAGGGAAATAGCAGCAGTGGCAGAATGCAGAGGAGGCACCCAGTGGAGGTGCCTTGCCCACTGGGACTAGACCAGTTAGCCCAGGTACATGGGGATTGGCACAAATGGACCCTGTCTCAGACCCCAGGTGGCAACAGCCCTGGCATTTGCCCCAGAGGTGACAGAGTCCCCAACAGTACAGTTAGGCATCAGCCTGCCTCCATGCAGTGAGCTGCATACCAGAGAAATGTCACAGTACCCGGGGAATGTTCTGTCCACTGACTGCACCCCATAACCTGCAGTCACTGCCTCCCACTGCATGTGGGGACCTGTGTCTCCTCTGGGGCAGGTACCAGGATTGTTACCACCTGGGGTTTGGGACAGGGTCCATTTGCGCCAACCTCTGTGTACCCAGGCCAATCGGCTTTGCCCCAGTGGGCATGGCATCTCTACTGGTGCCACCTTTGAATCCTACCACTGCCGCCATTCTCCCATCACCCATTATGGCACCTCCACTGGCCCCTCTGGCCCTAGTCCTGACCTTGCAGGCTCCCCCACTTGCCTCAATTCATGGCAGTGATGCAGGGCCCTTAGACCAGCTCATGGCTGATCTAAACTCAGCCCCATCATGCATCCATGGTGGGGCTTCTAAAATCCTAAATAAGGGAATAGTGCAGCCACACCATGACTCAAGCCCCCCTATGACCTGGCACACTGGCACATCAGGCAGAGGGGTGGGGCAGGGCAACTTTGGCACAAGGCATCCTGATTTTGAAACAGACTACATTTGAAAATCAGGATTGCCACAATATTTGGTGCAAAGTGTCACTTGCGTCAAATCCTTTTGGCACAGGCACCTTGTATCAAATGTTGGGCTTTGAAAATAGAGCCCCTTATTTCATTATGTAAGTCTCCTTTTATAATGTACTAATTGACAAAAAAAATATAAATATATACTTACATATATATATATATATATTAGTGGTGCTTCCGCACTACTATAGTTAGGGTTAAGAAGGCTGTTTAATGTTAAACATCAAATTTTGCACTTTAATAACTTTGCAACCGTTTAATGGATTTGCATGAAGTTTGGTATGCGCTGACCCATGGGGTAGATCACTTGACATACCAAGTTTTGTTTCAATCTGATTTGAGGATTTTGTGCTGCAAATAGTGCAAAAACAGTAAAAGTCGCTTTTTTTTTTTTTTGCCTTTTTTGTCTGTTTGTTTCCTCATTGTACTGAGGCCACACTGTTTGGAATTTTCAGGGTAGAAAGAGCCCGCCCACAGGAATAAGCCAGCATTGGTTTGGTGAAAAAATATTAATGCCTTCCAAAGTTATTCATTTTTGAAATGTAGAGTTCTGAGCATGCTCAGTTCAGTCGTTTGGATAGCTGCATGGTACAAAAAGGGATTTAGAGCTCACAAAAATTGATTTTGACAGTTCACAAAAAGGGATTTTGACAACTCACGAAAAAGGATTTTTAAAGTTTACTGTTTCTTTGTCACTTCACTGCAAAGAAACGGTTAGGAATTTTGGGCTGAAATGTTCAGGGTAGAAAGGGCATGCCCCACAGATGTGATTTTTGCTGGTTTGGTGATAAAGTATACATTGCTTCCATAGTTATATGATTTTGAAGTTTGGATATTTCCCAAAGGACAACATTGTGGCGGATGCAGTACCTTTCAGCGCCTATATCTCAAAAACAGTTTGAGATATGGATTTTTCACTAAATGCAGCTTTGTACTAAGCAGGCATGCAGGTTGCCAGGCCATGATTATAACTGCAGTGGAATTTTTTCCAAGGTTGCTATGGTTACTGATATATTGCAACATTTGCATCACAAGGGTTACTTGAAATATCTCTAGGTCTGCATTGTGTCTCTACACTTTTGGGTAGCTGGGCCCTGTGCTTCCACATATGGATACCATTTTTCAGTAATGGCAGTGCAGGGCCCTCCATTGTGCAGTGCTGGGAGTGCAGGGCCCTGTGCTCCCACAGGGAGATGGCAGTTCATTACAATGTCTCTGCAGCTATGGATAGATGAGCCCTGTGCTCCCACAAATGGATACCATTATGGAGTGATGGGAGCATGATGGGAGTGCAGGGCCCAGAAGGCCTTGCACTCAGAGGGAGATGCAACCACAGCACAGTATAGACTGATGGGAGGGCCCTGTGCTCCCACAAACATATAAGGGTAAGATTACACTTTCTCAAAAAGTAAGGAAATTCATTGCAAAAAACTTTGTTAATGCAGCAGTCAGAGTTGTAGCAACAAAAGTAGGGAAATGAGGCATTAGGGTTTTGAACCCTAACACCACCCATCCCTACCACCCTGACCCCACCCTCCACACACCAACAGGCATCAGGGTGTGCGTTGGGGTCATCAGGCCTAACTCTCACCCCATTCTCCTATACTGTACCATCTTGGCTTCCTTACACATGGAATGGGGTAAGAGTTAGGGCCGATGACCCCAAGGAACACCCCAACACCTGTTGGTGTGTTGAGGGTGAGGGCAGGGTGGGGTGGTAGGGGTGGGGAGTGTTAGGGTTTGAAACCCTAATGCCTCATTTCCCTACTTTTTTGCATCAACCCTAACTGCTTCATTAACAATGGTTTTTGCAATGATATATATTAACCTGTTACATGTTCTATGTATTAGGTAAGAGAAAGACATGACCACATGCCCAGGGGTGTAGTGAGGCCCGGCACCAAAATTGGACACCCCTACAGCCCCTGGAAATGTGTATATCACCCAACACCACCTACCCTGGAGCGTCTTATTACGAGTAGAAAATGGGTAGATTTGTCAGAGAAAAAAAGAGGCAACTTTTTTTTTTAAGTTTTAAAACAAGTTTAACAATAAGTTCAGCTGATAAAGTAGTCCTGTTTTTGCCAGTTAGTGGCAGTTTTACAGCGTGTCAGTAATGGGCGCCGCTACAGAATTTAAATCTTGTAATTGCAGTATGTGTGTCAACGGCAAAGATGATATTCTTTCAACAGAAGTTGCTTCTATGGCAGCCCTGCCTTTGAGGCAGCACTTTATTGTTGCACGTATTCATTCTCACATTTATGACTCTTTTGCTATATATTTACTATTATAACTCCACACTGCCATGGATCACCACTCTAGTGAGATTATGACAAATGAAAACTGAGTGGATCTTGTTTAGATTCAAGTTCACAGTCTCTTGTCAGGCTGTAGGCCTTTTCACTACGCCAGTAAGCTGGCACTGCAGTGAAGCTCAACTGGGCGACAGCCCTGTCCATAATGTCTGCCTCCAAGGCAGCACAGCCTCAGAGACAGGGCTGTCCTGGAGGCAGTTTTCAGTGAAAGAATCTGTTCCTTACATCTCAGTGGAGGGTTTGTCTGAAACTTGGTAGGAGATGGAGCGCAGGCAGAAAAGGTAAGTAAAAAGTTCTGAAAAAATAAGAAATAAGTATACTGTAGCATTACTGAGGTAGTGAATGGGGAAATTAATGAGTGAGGAAGTAGCAGAGAAAGTAAACAGGCAGCTGGTCATCTGGCTGAGACTGGAGCAGAAACTTTAGTTTTTTTTTCTTTTTGTAAACAAAAGCATGTTCATTCAGCTGTGGTATGGTGCAAGTGAGGACAAAGTCACTGGGGGAGGCTGTGTGTGAGTAACGGGTCATAAAGAAGCAGGTTGGTGAGAGAAGACTAAGAGGAGAGAGAAAAAATGGCCTCTACTTTAAAAATGAAATGTGTACATGGAGCACATAGATATGAGTGGTAAAAAGAGGCAGGATAGTATTGGATCATTTTTATTTTTTTTTGGTGGCTGGTCTTGGATGATGAATGTATGGCATTAGAATGTCATAACACCCCCTACTGACATGGTCTAAAACTGTTACTAATCTGAAACCCTCTATGCAATGCAACAAGTCAGTGGTAAGGGCAAATATGGGTTCATAAGTAAAGGGTTCACCAGCAGGGGAAAGAGGTCATATTGCTGCTGTGCAGGTCAGGGAGGTGGACAAAGCTGGAGTACGGTGTGTAATACTAAAGCAAAGCAACCAATAAAGAACAGCACTGTCCACAAACATATGTATGCAAAGTAATTACTTATTTGCAAACAGTGAATCAAGCACTCACATACAGCCAGGGTCACACCAAAAGACACACTGAGATAGATCTCACAGTCCTCCAGCTGGTGTTGTGCACATGCGCATCATCAGGGAGTCAGGCATTGCTCATATCAGACTCTTTTTGATTGGTGCTCTTAAAGTGATAACAGCGAAGGGTACACTGTGCATAAGATGGTGCAAAATGGCAATAAGACACTGGAATAAACATAAATGTAAAAGAGGTTGGTATCTGTAAGCAGCAGATAAAAGGAACTGGGTCAGTAAAAAGAAATGGTTTGTCAAACAAAAGTAAGAGTAATCATCAAAAAAACAAGAAAAATAAATTAGACAATTTGATTATTTTATTTTTATTTATTTGAAAAAACTGGTAACCTGGAAAGGCACGCTGAGCCAAGGCTCATTTTCCAGGTGCAACCTAGGGGAAAGAGAACACAATCAAAGACCATACATAGTAGTAATGAAATGGTACAATATAAAGTGCAAACAGTGTACAATTCAGCAATCCAATTTATGTTGCTTATAATTAGAAATGCCAACACCATAAAAGAACAAATCATTAAGAGACATATATTAACGTTGTTAGCAAAACATAAGGGAGCAACGTAAATGAAAGGTCATGCTAAATTCACAAGCAGTGGTCTAATAACTGAACTCATTTCACTATAAAATACATGGTACAGAGCACAATTGTTTGGTTGTCTAAACATCTATAAATATGATAAATAATATGTGCTCCAAAACTTAAAAAAGTGTTATAAACCTGGGCATTGTACAGGCAGTACTGTTTAAGTCTGGATGACTACTGCATGATAAAAGTAAAGCGGTATAGCATGCTGAGTAAATGGAAAGTCATTTGTTTTGTAAGAATTTTCCTGTAGCAAAATTATGCTAGTGGTCCTAATAATGTGGAGTTGACAGCCCAGTATTGCTTAAATCTGAATGAATAATGTATGACAAAAGCAAAATGGCACTGCATATTAATTAAATATAAAATCACTTCTTTTTAAGGCTTTACTAGTAGCAAAATTCAATTAGTGGTCCTAATAATGTGGATGCACCAGTTGTAATGGAGACAATTTATGAATGAGCAAAAAGAGACAGTAACAATGTAAGAGAGGAAAATCAAAATTATGCATAATAAGCACAATACCAAAATTTGGAAAACACATGTAAGTTCAGGTGGAAGTCAAAATGTCTCTTGCAACAAGCAAAATATTTCTTTCAAAAGTAGGGAGCAGCATAGATTGCAGTTATGTAGGCCTGGAGCAGGCATCCAGCAAGAAAGTTGAATAAGTCCTGATTATTAGATAATGGGTCTCCAAATATCACCCTCCTTATTTACAGGATAAATTTTGTGTAGCACTAAAAGGAGTGTTCAACATGATTATATACAATATATACAGTTCAGAGTTAGTAGACATATGCATAAGTCGGAGGTCAAGAGGCCACATGCAACAAATGCATATTATTCTTTTTTCAGAAACCATATTAAATCAAGGCTCATACAATATTTATTCAGATTTAAGCAAAAGTTGTGTTTTTGCTGGTTGAACCTGTTCTCATTACTGACTGCCTTACCATAGTGCATGCTATGGTGTGGGGGGGAGGGGCTGTTGTGTTTACCTGGAGTCTCCAGGGGGGTGTGACTACAGTGGGGAGTAGGGCTGGTATAGCATCCCAGGAGGTTGTACTGTTACATCATTGGGCCCACTTGAATCTTTCTCTGGATGGAGGCAAAATCATTCCTTTTGTCTTTGATATGAACCCTGTCACTGCTGAGTGAGACAAGAAGCCAGGAGCCCCTGAAAACACCTACAACAGTTACTGACACAGATCATAAACCTAGACCAGACTGGGTTTATTGAAGGGAGACAGGCCCAAGAGGGAGTTAGAAGAACTATCAATATAACAGATCTTATAAATAAACATCGTACCCCAGCTTGCCTTCTCAGCCTAGATGCTGAGAAGGTGTTTGACCGCATTGACTGGAACTTTCTGTTTGATGTCCTGGAGAGACTGGGTTTCCCCGGGCCTTTCTTAGCAGCAATCAAGTCCCTTTATGCAGTTCCACAGGCCTGTGTCAGGATCAACGGGGTGGGGTATCTCACAAAGGTTTAACTTGGGCAGAGGAACTCGCCAGGGCTACCCGCTGTCCCCACTTCTCTTTGCAATATACATAGAACCCTTAGTGCAGGCAATCAGAGGATCCTAACATAAGGGGATTTAGAGTGGGAGATAAGGAACACAAAATATTACTATACGCGGATGACATGCTACTTTACATGACAAACCCAGAGACATCCTTCCCTGGGACTTACTGACCAGATTTGGTGCACTCTCTTGATATGCCCTAAATAAAAATAAGACAGAAGTCCTAAAAAAATTTTATACACCCTCTCCAGAAGTAAACAATCTCTTTCCTCTAAGATGGAACTCCTCCACAATCAAATATCTGGGGACTTACATTTCTAAAAATCTAAATCACCTGTTTGTTAATAACTTTGATCCCCTATTCGAATAAGTTAATCAAGACATAGTAAAATAGGAACTCCTAAACCTACCATTATACTCCAGAATAGAAACAATATCTATAAATGTACTACCTAGGTTCTTGTACCTCTTCCAGTGCCTCCCGGTTAGAATCTCCCTAGCCCAGTTTAAGAATTGGCAGACAGCCATCGTGTTATTTATATGGGTCAACAAAAAGCCTAGAATAAAAGTCCAATTACTTCAATCCAACAAAAAAAGATGGGGGGAGAGCAGTTCTAATCTGGAGGACTACTTCGCCCTCCATCTGCGGGTGCCTTTGTGGTCAGTGCCTGGCTACCAGGCAATATGGAAATGCATGGAGGGTGAGGTAACAGAGGGCATCCCACTGGAAGCAAAAGTATTTACCCCCAAACTAAAGATACAGGAGAACGGTCTCTTGCTGTATGCAGTTAGGAACACCCTCACAGCAGTAAGTAGACTGTGGAAAAAACATAATTGCTCTGGGGAATTGTGGCCACTGAGAAGATTTGCATGGGATGTGGACTTTGAACCAGCGAAACAAGACTTAACCTTTAGGAAGTGGAGTGGGCTGGGCCTGAACTCTCTGGGGCAGTTCCTAGATGGGGATACAATAAGAGAATTTATATACATTAAGACACAATTCCAACTGAGGAATGCAGACCATTTCAGGTATCTCCAGATTAGAACCCATATCCAGAACCTTCAGAGGCTATATGGCCCAGTCACAGGTCAGAGGGAACTACAGACTATAGTTAATGAGATTCTGACCTCTCAAACAAGTGAGGGACACATTTCTGCTATTTATGGGGCGCTAAGAAATAAAGGGGTGACATACTCGGCTAATCTTAAAAGCAGATGGGAAGCTAAGCTGGGAGAACAGTTACTAGAACAATATTGGGACTCTGTCTTCTATCAGGCACATCATATTACTTACTCACAGAGATGGAAAGAATTTGCTTGGAAAGTTAGGTCAGGTTTCTTCATCACACCAAAGGTAAAGAATGAATGGGATAAGGGGCATAGTCCAGCATGCTGGAGAAACTGTGGAGCCAAACCAGCTCACCACCTACATATTATGGGGACCTGCCCTAAACTGGGGCAGTTCTGGAAAGAAATTACAGGGACCTTAGAAAATACATTTCTTCTGGAAGAGCCCCTTAAAAGCAAACACGTAGTAGTGTAGGGCTAGTACCCGGGGGTGTGAGGGGCAAAGATTAAATTTATCTTTTGAATATCTTGATAATATCGGTTCATAAAGCCATCACAAGAAAATGGCTCCAGCTAGTTTCACCTCAATTGGAACACTGGTATGAGGTGGTCGGAGAGATCCAGGACATGGAAGAGTTGACCCACAAGGTTAACTCTAGATATGCTACTTTTTTAAACAAATGGACTAGATGGGTAATGTGGCTGGGAGCTCGACCGGGATGACTATGAAAGAGGGGAATAAACATAATGGGGAGTTAGACATAGGTTATGGGTTTATAGGAAATCTTCAGACAAAATTCTCAACAGGTTAAGTTTACCCACTATGTTGTTAGGGAAGACTGATACGGGAATTAGAGGTGAAGCAAGAAGATCCCTGGTTTCCATATTAGGAATGGATTGAAGTTAAAATATAAAACAATCCTAATAAAGTGAGACATATTGATTGTAAAGTGCCTCTAATATTGAATTGAATGAAATGTAAGATATCTGAGAATATGGAACCTGTGTGTGTAACTATAACTTCAATAAACTTGAGTTTAAAAAAAAAAGAAAACACCTACAGCAGACCATAACAGTGTAAGATAGTTATATTTTGCTCTAGCCAGTTAGGTATAGCACACCCACCATACAAGGGCCTTATGATCAAATGAAAAATCACAGTAGAGAGACTGGAGAGGCTGCCAATATGCCCAAATTTCCAATTACATAAAAAAAGATAAATCAGGCCACCTAATGGTTCAGCAGAAGTGTGATGTCCTTCTGTGCTGGTGATCTGAATTCTGGACTAAATGCAGGAGCACAGATCAGAGTCTGCCTGCGCTGAAAGGTGCTGGTGATGACAGCATGATCTAGCCTAGTGAGGGACATTTCGGCATCCAGTGGACTAAGTAGCCTGCTCCCTTCTGGGGGGGGGGAAGGTTGTGCATGTACGTAACTGTATATTGCTCTGCATTGTGCAAGACTGGCACAGGCTATGCTGACACTGGGGAGGTAGGAGTCTGGGAAAACCAGCAGTAAAAGCCTGCTTGCCATCAGGTTGATGACTGCCACCTCTTTCAGGGTCCTACTCCATGAAGCCCTTTCTCTAAACATTTACTTGAATGAATGAATGAATACTTTATTTTTAAGAAGCGTCTTTCCAAAACCAAGGCGCTTTTACAACAGATCAATACATAAAATTAAAACAAATTCCTAAAATCAATCCATAAATATATTTTAAAAGTCTGGATATGCTAAATTAAACAAATAAGTCTTTAGGGCTGACTTAAAGCTTTGGACAGTCAGGCATTCTCTCAACCGATGAGGTAGAAATTCCACAGGTGGGGAGCCATAAAACTAAATGATCTTGCCCCCGATATCTTTAAACGAACCCTGGGAATCTCTAGCAATCCCTCATCGGTGGATCGGAGCCGCCGGGAAGGACAGTAGGGACTAAGAAGATCTTGCAGGTAACTAGGTCCCTAATTGTGTCGGGCCTTATAGGTCAGAAGACCGACCTTGAAGGTGATTCGCCATTGAATTGGCAGCCAGTGCAGTCCACGGAGGACAGGCGTTATATGACTGGTCCTTGACGTACCAGTTAAAAGCCTGGCCGCCGCGTTCTGCACCAGCTGCAAATGGCGAATATCTACCCCCGGTAGCTCTAGGCACAGGGCGTTGCAGTAGTCTAAGTAGGAGGTAATGAAGGCGTGGACCAATGTTGGAAGGTCATCAACAGGAACCAGATGCTTCACTCGGGCTATATTCCTCAGATGGTAAAAGGAAGTTTTGACAACGGCTGACACCTGATGTTTAAGGGTCAGACAGTCGTCAAATATAACACCCAAGTTCCGCACCCGATCTGAGGTCGCCAACTGGGTCCTCTCAAGCCAAAGACCTGAAGATGACCCAGTCAGCAAACCCGCCCCTTGATGGCCTGGGTCCACAACCAACACCTCAGTTTTTTTCAGGGTTTAACCGCAACCAGCTCACAGTTATCCAGTCCTGAATCTCGGTAAGACAGTTATTAAAGACCGAGACAGCATCACCCTGGTCGGGCACAAAGGACATGTACAGCTGAGTATCATCTGCATAGCAGTGAAAACTCAAGCCATATCGCCTAATGATCACTCCCAATGGCAGCATATACACTGCAAATAACATGGGTGCTAAAATAGAGCCCTGCGGCACCCCAGAGGATAGGGGGAGTGATGCCGAGGAAAAAAATCCCAGACACCACCCTCTGAGTCCTACCCTCGAGGAATGATCGAAACCAACTGAGGACTAAACCAGATAGTCCACAGATAACCCACAGGCACTCCAAAAGCACCCCATGATCAACGGTATCAAATGCCGCAGAGAGATCAAGAAGCACCAAGATGGAACGAGTCTTTTGATCTCTCGCTATTAGGAGGTCATTTAGTACTCTAACAAGGGCTGTCTCGGTACTATGTCTTTTCCTAAATCCAGACTGGAGAGAATCATAGACATTGTGGCTGGTCAAATGATCGTCCAGTTGCAACGCGACCACCTTCTCAATAACCTTACCTACAAAAGGCAGGTTAGAGACAGGCATGTAGTTAGCCAGACATTCCGGGTCTAAGGAGGGTTTTTTTAGAAGGGGCCTAATCACGGCTTTCTTCAAGGGGTCAGGAAAGATCCCCTTCTCCAGTGAAAACCAGACTATCTCGGCAAGGATTGGGCCGATTTTATCCACACATCCTACTAAGAGGCGGGTGGGGCCCGGGTCCAAACTACAGTTGATCGGTCGCAGTGATTGGACGATCATCACTATGTCATTGATTGTGGGTCGGTCAAAGTCATACCACACAAACTGCGTGTCAGACATCTCCTGCCGACCACCTCAATTCCTGTTTGAGAGAGTTAGAAGAAGATTGGACCTGATTGTGGCAACCTTATCTGCAAAGAATCGAGCAAACTCCTCACACCGTTCCTGTGAAAATGCTCTCTCAGGCTGAAGACAGAGTGGATTGCACAGTCTGTCCATGGTTTGAAAGAGCTGGGTTGGTCAATTCTGTGCAGCAGAAATTTCCCTGGACAGAAATTCTGCCTTCTTACGGGTAATTGCTGATTGATAAACATGATAATGGTCCATCAAACTAAGCCTGTCACACACCAGACCCGATTTCCGCCAACATCTCTCAAGCCTTCTTCCCACTCTCCTCAACTCCCTCAAAGTTTCATCAAACCAAGGAGACTTGGGGCGAAGGGTGAGGGGTCGAACACGTACAGGAGCAATGGACTCTAGGGCCCCTACTACTGCCTTATTATAGGCAAGAACCAGGTCCCCAGGATCCATGCATTCACTAGGCAAACTCGATAGATCCAGTACTGCCGTCAGGTCTTCTGAGGTAACACCCCTCAAAGGGCGGTACCGGACCATCTCCATAGGGGCCGCTCTACCAAGGGGGGGCCAAGAAACTGAACCTAATGGTGTGATGGTCAGACCATCTGACTGGCTCCACCACCAAATCGGATATCTCCATCCCCTGGAGGAATATCAAGTCCAATGAATGACCATCTATATGGGTAGAGGAGGAAATAACCTGTGTGAAGCCCAGCGAATTCATTAGCTGGAGGAAGTCTCGACCAAACTGAGAGAGTTCATCGTTGACCCAGGCATTGAAATCCCCCAGGATCAGCCATCTGGAGGATCCCAATGTCATATCGACCATGAAGTCTGCGATTGCCCACAAGAAAACATTCCCATTACCTGATGGATGGTAAATGAGAAGAATCCTGTACCCCACACCCTCACCGAGGATACATTCAAAGGAGTTGGTAATTCCTACTGGTACCTGCATCAGGCTCAGTTCCGTTCTAAAACAGATTGCCACCCCCCACCTCTACGATCCAATCTCGGACGGTGTATCAGCGAGTACCCGACTGGTACAGCTGAAGCCAAAACAGGGCTAGCATTATCATCCAGCCAGGTCTCGGTGATGCATGCCAGGTCCAATGATCTGACAAGATCAGCTATTATAGCAGTCTTGTTTTTTGTTTTTTTTTTAATTCAAAAAACTGTATTTATTTTCAGTACATTAATTCACATAAGTATAAAATAAAATATAATGTAGTATGCTTGGAAGTTAAGCCTATCCTGGTCGTAGCATCTAGATTCAAGTATTTCTGTATAGGCGTATCATAATGTCATAGACATAAGTTCTTGTAGTTAAGTATGAACCTAACATAAAAGTATACTGCGACAATGCAGAAGTATCACTATAACCTTTGGTTAGATAGAAGTAGTAAAGTCATAAAAAAAAAAAAAGCTGGTCCAAATAAACCTTCCCCTTCCTCCTCCCCTTAAAAACTCCCCTGACCCCCTATCAACCCATACCCTCCTCTCTCCATTTAAAGGCATCAGGTAAAAAACTTTTTCTCTACTACAATTAGGGATAGCTTTTCTCAGAGAAAACCAGGATGCAAGGGAAAAATCAATAACCATTAAGTTATCTACTTTAAGGCTTCCATATCGCCAATAATGCATCTAGGGTGCCTCATTTATCTAGATAGCTTTGCAGCCGGTTGCCCATACTAGCAATGTGTTTTCCCAGCTGTAAGGCTTGCAAAATTTCTCTATACCACTCTAATGTTGCAGGCAAGGAGTACAGGGTCCAGTGCCTCATGAGCACAAGTTTGGCCACTGCAGAGATAAGTGCCATATAGTACTTCTTGGATTTCAATGTTCCTTTTTGGAAAAGAATTAAGCAAACAAACTTCTTGGGAAAACAATGAGTCTAAAGCTAGCATAGAATTTTGGGAATTTTGTATAGCCCTCCAAAATGATTGGACTTTAGGACATGCCCATAGCATATGATGGCGGTCTCTGTTTCTACTGAGGCACTGAGGACAGCAGGGAGATGATATCTTGCCAATTTTATGGAGCTTCTGGGGAATATAGTACAGGTCATTCATAACATTAAATTGTATAAGCCGCAGGCGATCTTGTTTAACAAATCTGCACAGGTTTTTCCAGTTTTGTTGCCAAAAGTCAGGTGTAGGTGAAAGAGATAGGACCTTAACCCAATACTGGCATATACCAACTGGTAATTGCATATCAAGAGTCTGCAGTTCCTTGTACACTGTGGATATTGGATGTGGGTAGGTGGCTGCTCTCAATAAAGAGGATAGGCCAATCTTAGGAGATTCAAGGGATCGAACTGTAGTCATGAAAGAGCAGTCTTGTTTTCAATGGACCTGGCATTACATAACACCGTCCGAGTTGGATGAGTTGCCAGTGAAGACCGAGCTGCCTGCCTGCTGCAAGCAGAGCCCTTGGGTATGAGAATCGGGCAAGGGGGACCTCTTTTCCTGAGCCCATTTTGCCCCAGGGTGTCTTCTCGTCCCCACTATCCCAATCTGTCTGCTCTTTTCCATTCCCCCTCCAGGTCTGGCTTCCACCTTCCTCCTCCTCACAATCCCCAGAGCCCTACAGCATCTATATATCTCCGGGGATAATGGGGGGCAATTAAAAGGGCAGAGGTCCTTGAGCCGGGAGGGGGAATAATGCCTGACCGTCTGAATAACTCCCCGAACACATCTTCACACAAAAATATACAGACTAAATTCAAACCAATAACACAACACCATGCACCCAACCACTCAACTCTCAATCATACATCACAAAACAAATATAAAATCAATAAAAACAAAAACAATTATTACAACAAGGTTATGGGGGGAAAATTACCACAATTCTCTCCAAAATATACCGGGGAGGATGGCCTTCTTCCTGGCACCTCACTGCCAGGGACAAACTGCAGGGTATCGACAGTGGAACAATGTTAGTGGCAGATGGGGCTTGGTGGTTGCTAAGATGGAGCACGGGACTTGACTTGGAGGCAGAGGGTAATGAAAACCTGTATAAATAGATAAAGCAAACCTACACCTTGGCACTGAGTGGTTGAGTGCAATTCTTGTGGGGGGCAGGAAGATATAGGCTGTTGGTTAACTAGGATCTGTGGCCTGTCCTGTGGGTAGGGAAATGGGCAGACTAGATGGGCCTAGCGGTTCTTATCTGCCGTCAAAGTCTATGTTTCTATGTTTCTATGAGTGCTATGGGACAATTGTGACAGGCTGGCAACGCAGGTTTGTGCTCCAACCCTGGGATGTCAGGAGCAGAGGCTGACAGGGAAGGTTACAGAGTGTTATTTTGAGCACTCTCCATTTGGGGAAGTCTCTGAAGTGAAACCTAGGACCAGTGGCATCCCACAGGACTTTGTGCTTGGAACTGGTGTTATTTAAAATCTTTATAAGTGACATCACAGATGGGGATCAAGAGTAAAATCTGCCAGTTCACAGATAACATCAAGCTCTGTGGGAGCGTGGATGTGGCAGAAGAAAGACAGGAACTCAGGGAGGACCTGGCTAGGCTAGGAAGGTGGTCTGGCGTTTGGCAGCCAGAGTTCAATGCTAAAATGTGCAAAGTTAGGCACTTGGGGGTGAAGAATCTGACGACCAAATACTGACTGGGTGGAGTGCAGGTAACCAGTTTAGAAGAACAAAAAAGACCTGGGAGTAATAATCACAAGTGACTTGAAACACTCTGCACATTGCAAAAGAGCAGCAGCAGCCAATGCAAATCAGATGCTGAACTGCATAGCCAGGGTTATTACCACCAGGAGAGCAGTGGTCATTTTGCCACTGTACATGTCACTGTTAGGACCATACCTGGAATACAGTGTGCAGTTTTGGTACATGTGTCTTAAAAAGGATGACAGCTTGCTGGAGACAGTCCAGAGGAGGGCAACCAAGATGATCCATGGCCAGCAGGGCAATGCCTATGGGGAAAGGCTCATAGAGCTCAACATGTACTCTCTTGAGGAAAGAAGGGATAGGGGATACATGATTGAGACCTTCAAGTACCTTAAGGATATTAACAGCATGAGCACTGAAGGCTTCTTCAGCCTTAGTGGGAACAAGACCAGTAGGAGACACAGCCTAAAGCTGGTGGGGGGAAGGTTTAGGAGGGAGACAAGGAGGCATTTTTTCACTGATAGGGTGGTGGCCAAGTGGAATGAGCTGCCATAGGAGGTGGTATCCCTTACAGTGGTGGCCAGCTTCAGGAGGGGTTGTGACAGGGTGAGGAGAAAATTGCTGATAGAAGGGGAGTGAGTGAGGGGAGAGGGGGAAGTAGATGGAGGTCAGAAGGGAAATGGGGTGCAATTCCCTATGTCAATATATAGAAGCTGCACTAACAAGCATACTAGATAAACTATACGGCTTTTATCTGCTGGCATGTTAGTATGTTCATTTGTTTGCATGAAAAGTGCTTTGGGTTCTTCTACATCCACTAGGACACCCACCAGGACATCACCAGAGCTGGGCAAAAGGGACCTCAGCTTAATGTGTCTTCCAATGGATGGAACATCCAGCCACTACAGCATCCCCCTAATACTGCATTCAGGTGCATGTGTTTTTATGATATAAACCCAATCTCAGTGAAAGACTAGAACCCATGACCTTCTGACCAATGGGGCCTGTTTGAGGAAGGGAGGTCTCTTCAGATCAACCTGATAGTTTTCTTTGACTGGGTAACAAAGTTAGTAGACAAGGGCCATGCTGTGGATTTACTTTACTTTGATTTCAGCAAGGCTTTCAACTCAGTGCCACACAGAAGATTTGTGAGGAAACCAGAGGACCTAAAGCTAAAGACATAGTTAGATGGGTGGGTGGGTAATTTATTGAAAGAGAGACAGCAGAGGATGCTAGTAAATGGGGTCAGTCAGAAGGCAGGGAGGTCATGAGTGGGGTACCACAGAGATATATCCTGTCCTCTTCAATATGTTTGTCAGAAACATTGGAGAGGGCATTCAGGACTAGTTGTTTGTCTTTGCAGATGACACAAGGCTGTGGTAGGGTGTATAATGATGAAGGGAACAGGGAGATACAGAGAGATCTAGAAAGGTGGTCTAAGGTTTGGCAGCTGAAATTCAATACCAGAAAGTACAAGGTTAAGCACCCAGGGAACAAAAACCCTTGGACAAAGTACTGGATGGGTTGGGTAATACTGAGCACTACAGCAGAAGAACAAGACCTGGGAGTCATCATTAGTGACACCCTCAAACAAGCAAGCCAGTGTAACAAAGGCCTATAGTAAAGCTAACAGGATGTTGGGATGTATTGGAAGGGGCATTGACAGCAGGAAAAAGGAGATATTACTATCACTATCAATATATAGGTCACTGGTGGGGCCGCACCTGGAATACTGTGCTCAGTTCTGGAGCCTTTACCTACGGAAAGACAGGGACAGGCTGGAGATGCATTGCAGCATGACCAAGATAATTCAGGGCCAATAGGGCAGAGCTTTTCAGGATGGTCTCAAGTCACTGAATATGTACTCGCTGGAGATCAGTCAAGAGAGGAGGATATGACAGAGACTTTCAGATTCCTGAAGGGAATAAACAAAGTAAACTGCAGGGAAGTATTTAGCAGATTCAAGACCCAACGTCATGAGCAGAAACTGGGAAGGTTTAAGTGGGATGTGAAGAAGTTCTATTTTATGGGAAGGGTGGCGGTGTCATTGAACAGTCTGCCTGTAGATGTGATGGGCACCAAGACCAGAAATAGTTTCAGACATGGCTGGGACAGAGTGAAGGGTTTTGTGGTTACTCAGATCAGTAGCAGTAGGGAGAGGAATGGGGGGATGGACAGGGAGGGATAGAACTCTATATGGATAATAGATTCTGGAGTAGATAGGGAACTGTGGGTGGACTAGATGGACCCATGGTCTTTTTCTACCATCATAGTTTATGTTTTTATGTGCAACTAACTAAGCCACATTGACACTTAGGCAATGTTGATGACCACATGAATCTGGGTACCCCATTATACTGCTACTTATTCATGAGAGAGGTTGGTGGGGTTACTGCACTGGGGAAAACACCCATAGCAAGCTTGATGATATCCCCACTAATGCTTCTCCCACACCATCTGACCCTCGAGCGGGCCTACTTGACCTGGCCAAACCATTGAATAGACATCAAGAAGATGCTTCATTCCTGGTGGTTGTAGGGAGGCCTCCTGGTAGGAACACTCTGGAATCTGAGGAACGATGGAAGGGCTTGGATCAGAGATACTCAGAACTGGACATTTATGATCCAGTTGGACTGTTTAGGCCACTATTCAGGTATGAAGCGAATATGAAGGTAATATTCATTCAATTCCTTATAGGAATTTAGGAAATTCTGATACTGGAATCCAGTTTTAAAAATAACCTCAAAATCAGAATTAGAAACAGTTTTGGAAGCCCAATTCCAAAATCCTAAATTCCTATGTAAAACATGATCTTCCAAGAATCAGTCTTCACCACTGATTCCCATTAAAGGGTCTGGGCCAGAGGCAAGTACCTTGTGAAAGCAAAGCTTTTGGCTAGGGGGCTGGCAACTGCTACTGGCATGGTCCCTGTGCACCCCCACATGGTGCTGCACACTAGCCATTAACCATTACTGGCTCCCTCACCAGCCTTAGTTCTGTTCTTCCCTCTATCAAGTGTACACCTTGGGAGGGTAATGCCTTTGTCCACCCATCACTGCCCATTTCTACTGCATCACCATGATATTTCCTCAATTTGTGGTGTTGCCTGTCTTTATTATTTTACCATGATGCTGAAGTCCAACAAGAAGGGGCCAAGTTGTGGAAGAATGTCCGACAGCCACCCATTAGGAGTCATTGCCCTGGGGGAACCCGATGGCTGTGATGGATGGCATTACTCCTGTGCAGCCTGTCTTTGACTAGAGCATTACATGGATGTATGGGATGGCTACATGATCTCCGACCTCACCTTTGAAGCAGTCATCACATACGTGTGTCCAAGACCAGGTCTCTAGGTCTTTTCCCTGGGCCTCTTCCTGGGAACTCTGGTCCCATGGAAGTAAGAACTTCTCCTTGACCTCACCACACTGAGGCATCAGAGACTCCAGTGGATAGGTCTGGTGGATAGTCAACTCCTTTTGGATGGTTGACTGCAGACCCTTCACAGACTGCTTGCCCTGTGCAGCAGACATCCCCAGTGGCAAGGTCACACCTATATGCTCTGTCTATACCGGTGGACACCTCGACATCATCCTTTAATGTCACCTGTGTTGCTGTCACCATTTGCTGTGATGATATAGTGGCTGGCACCAGGACAACCCTGGGCCTTCTTCTGACACTGTTTGTGGTGTTGGCAGAGGGACCAGCTCCGAGGCTGTTGTCCATACTGTTGCCAGTTCAGATGTTGTAGCAATCCATGGTGTTGTTAGTGATGCCGAAGAGGGTGATGGTTCTAGACCTAGGTAAGATGGCTGCCATGCTGCACAGCTGTCTGTGAGCTCACTCCTGCCTCGCCAGCAGTTCATTTGTGTTATGTTCTAATAGTGTTTATTTTGCAGGGCTATTTTATCAAGTTTTAGGAAGGTCTTTTAGTTTCTTTTAGTCTTAGTTTTAATTAAATGTATTAGTGTGTTTCTCGTTTTGTAATATATGGATAGTTAAAATAATAGTACTGAAAACGATGTAAAAAAAATCCTTGTAATTCATAGCACAGAACAGTCCACTCCCAATAATACCACACTTCACTGCCAATAATACTATCATTCCAACGAACAATAGTATTACCACATAAGTCACACAGCACATGTGCAAGTCTTCCTGCCACCTGCTTCGCTCTCGAGGTTCCAAGCCCCCAAACATTTCTGTGTTGCAACCAATTGCCCTAACCCATCACCCTGATATTCTGATCATCTCCGAAACCTGGCTAAAACCCCAGCATACCGATGCTGAAGTATCCTTACCTGGCTACACAATCACTAGGCATGACAGACTAGGGAATAAGAGAGGCAAAGGAACTGCCATGTACATCTCCACTAGTCTGCAGTTTACAATGGTGCAAATTCCCTCACTTCCAGCCCACATCGACTCTCTCCTAATCAAACTCTCGCTCCCATGCACCACCCCAGTGTACGTTGTGGGCAGCTGCTGCCCTTCTGGCACCCCCCCCATGGACATCATTACTCACCTGGACACCCTACAATCCTTAGCCACAGGAGGCGAGCTTCACGCCATCGGAGACTATAACCACAACTGGCTAGCCATAGGTAAGGCCCACCTTAAGACCAAGATCAAGGCCCTAAACCTCACACAACTGATTGTAGACCCCACCAGGCTAAACCACAAAATGCAAAACCACTCACGGCTGAACTGGACTCTCTCCTCCCACCCCCACAGGATCGTACGCGCGGGCCTGCTCCCTGACTCTCTGAGTGACCACCACATGATTTTCCTGATCAGGAAAGTGCACAGGCCCACAGCCCCCCCCCCCAAAGACGCTGTGCACAAGGTCATATAATTCCCTGGACCTAGCATTGCTCATGTTAGACCTAGGCCAAGTAGACTGGTCCTTCATCCCAGTGGCCACATCTATTGACGTTGAGCTCAAAACTTTTAAGGCCAAATTTCTTAAAGTCTGGGACAAACATGCCAGCCTGCGCACAAAAAGAGTCAGAGGCTCCCACCTTCCCTGGATCACTGCTGATATCATCAGCAAATGCCACTCCAGAGAACACGCATGGAAAGCCCACAAGAAACTGGCCACCCAGGCATCCTTCTAAACCTACAGAGCCCTCCGCAACTCCTGCACTAACCTCATTTGCCAGGCAAAAAATAACTATTTTCTATCAGCTTTTAGCATATACATAAACCACCCAACAAACTTCTGGAAATCATTTAAATCCCTGTTCTCCCCCCAACCTCCACCTCTGACACTATCAGTTCAGGGCACCTACAACACCGATCCCTGTGAAGTAGCAGATGCTTTCAATACCTACATCTCCAGCTGCACTGACTAGCTTCTATCGACCCTCCAGCGTCCACCCACCCTGGGCCCCCTCCCCCAACCAAGAGCGCTCCCACCTGCCTTACAGTTCTCCTTCCACCCTGTATCCCAAGCTGAAGTATTCAAATCCCTATGTTTCCTTAACCCCAACAAAGGCAAATGCCCTATGTCCCTGGATGCCATGATGTTATACTTGTCCGTTCCAGCCATAGCCACCCCTCTAGCCACGCTATTCAACCTCTCCTTCACAATGGGAAAATTTCCCTCCGAATGGAAATGGGCTACCATCATACCCCTACCTAAAGTGGGCACCCCTCCTCCCCAGGCAACTATTGCCCCATCTCCCTACTCCCGATTCTGGCAAAAATACAGGAACGTCTTGTCCTCGCCCAACTCTCTCCCCATCTGGACACCTCCTCCTTCTTCACTCCTTTCCAATCCAGCTTTCACAAATCTCACTCAAACATCACCTCCCTGGTACGAGTCACTGACGACACACTCACCGGCATGGACAAAGACCACATCACCCCTGCCATATTTACAGACTTAGCCAAGGCTTTCGACACCATCTCCCATGCTCTGCTCCTTTCCAAACTAACTGAAGCTGGGCTCTAGAAACCAGCCACCACATGGTTCCATGACTACTTGGTGGGCAGACACCAGGTGGTAAAAGTCACCTCACACATCTCTAACCCCCTTCCTGTTACCGCTGGCATCCCCCAAGGATCAGGCTTGGGCCCACTGATCTTCCCCATATTCCTAAACGACTTCCCATCAGCCTGTCACTACTCATCCATGCAAATGTATGTGAATGATACAGTACTGTATGCCACAGGCCCCTCCACAAGCATAGTGGCAAATCTCCTACAGCAGGATTTCAACGCCATTCAGGAATGGTTCCAGTCAAACCAACTATTCCTAAACCCTAAAAAAACTATGTCGCTAACCTTCAGCTCACAGTAAAGACTCTCCCACCAAGCCTCCCACCCCCCTTTCAAAACCCTGGATGGGTCCCTACTGGAACAATGCACCAGCTTCAGATACTTAGGCATCTGGCTCGACCCGCACCTCGATTTTGCCACTCATATTGACTCCATACACAAGAAACTTCTCCCTAAACTCGGTGCCCTATACAGGAAAGAAAAGCTGCCTCCCTTCTCCTGCTAGGAATGCTATCGTCCAAAAGATGATCCTCCCAGTACTCAACTACGGCGATATAGTCTATACTATCGCTCCCTCCTCCACTTTGGCCAGCCTTGACACCCTTTTCCACTCTTTTTGTCAGTTTATCCTCGACTGTCCACAAACAACCCACCACTGCACCTTATATGGCTCCCTAGCCCTGCCGTCCCTCCAAGACCAAAGATTAATCCACAGTGCTAGGTTCACAGCCACATTTTGGTCCCATTCCCTACCCCCCTACCTGGCCTCTACCCTCTCCCAACAACCCCCCCCCCCGCTTACTCTCTCAGAAGCACTGACCCCAGGCTCCTCCATATCCCCTTTATGTGCACAACCAAAGGTCAGGCTGCTTTTAATTACCATATCCCACAGTTATGGCACGCCCTGCCAGCTGATATAAGACACTCACCCAGCCCCAGCCATCTCAATCACCTACTCAGTGCCCACTTCTCCTCCAGCTGCTCTTGCTATAGCTAATGCCAAAATATGCATTGAAATTGTGTTTCTGTGTTCAGATGTAACCATCTAAAATGTTCCTGTACCGATCTACCTGTATCTATCTATCTGCCGATTGTCTGTACAGTGGATGACCATTCATTGTGTTGTTTAACTCTGTACCTAGTGTTTTGTACTATTGTCTTGGGCCTTGACCCCCAGGTCGCATCTGGAATCGAGCAACACTGCTCAGTATGCCTTCCTGGTTAAACTCGTAAATAAATAAATAAATAAAACCTCCCGATGGTTTTACTGCCTTGTAATACACCTGCATCTATTTATTATTCTATTTATTTTTTATGGCTGGAGTTTGAGTCTGATTCTGTCCACTGCCCGGAGTGAGAGTCCATGGGACTGTTTAATATGCTGCTGTTTCCTCCGAGGATTAAGTGATGCCACCTCAGATTCTACCTGTTTGTTTGAATTTCACGTATATTTTGCAATGCTTTATTTTTTCTTCCTCTGACTGCCAAGATGCGTGCCAGCTTTTCTTTTTCCACAGAGGTTTTTACCCCTTGGAGCCTGGAAGGTGGATATGGCCCTCCCCTGGAGGGATTCATCCTCCGTACCCGCGCATCTCTACTCTGATCGACCCCCATGGCTTACCCCCCGTGGCGGTGCCAAGAAGAGGAGTGCTGGCTTTCTCCCCCCAGAACATAATCCAGAAGCTGGGGGTGGCCATGGGTATTCAATGGGCCATCATGGAGCCTGCCAGCTCCCTTTTTTTTCACATTTTCTCCCATCCCCCCTCCCCACCAATGCAAAGACACTGGTTGCGTGCCTCCCGATCTGTACTGCCCTCCAGCCCCTGCCAGAGGGCAGTCACGAGTAGGATGACAGAACCTTCCTCCCCATGAGAGGAGAGCAGTCCTCTGGATGCCCAATCCTCTCTCAGGCCTGGCAACTCCCAATGGCCGGGCTCGTTCCTGAACCTGGGTCACCAACGTGGTGTGAGGTGTAGCAACCAGCGCTTTAACCTCCAGTGCCACCGAGCTGGCTACCATGCCAGCTTTTCTAAGCTCCATTTGTAGTAAGCTTAATATTGTAACTCTTGTCTTTTGCTTTTTTCTACTTATTACCTGCTCACCATTTTCCATCTTACAGCAGTAGGTGAAGAGTCCGAATGGAGTTTTTGATCTGTGAACTGGTTTCTCGAATGGAACCAGCTGGAAATGACAATTTAATTGCTGTGGTTGAATGGGTCTATGAATGAACAGACTGACTGGGCTGGCCATTTTGTGGTCAAATTGCACCCTGGAACTATTTCTGAATAAAGGATTTCCTTACTCTCCCTGCCATTTCCCGGCAGAACCTCAAGCTGACAGGTGTCTGCCTGCAGAAGTGTTTCCCTAACTTAATTAGCTGTTAGGGGTTTGCTGAGCATCCGCCGGAGTTTTTTTCTGTGCCACAGGAGTACCAGTGCTTTCAGTCTTTTATTCTGCGCATATTGTGCATGAGTAGCTGAATAAAACTGGAACTGGTTATCTGCTTTACTATAAACTGTTATTTGTTGTCTGATGTACTGTTAGTCAAATGCACTATAGTGGGTGGTGAGATCACTTTACTTCAGTCAGACTTTATATTCTGGGATGACTATGAGTTTTGGTGTGGGTTTTATGTAAGCACTGAGCTGTGAGAAAAGAGGGTTCTACTAGGGAATTAATGCATAGTTTGGGGGGGGGGGAGTTGGAGCATGAGTGCCCCAACCACCCAACCATGCATTAATTTCCTAGCAGAAGCCTCCTTTCGAGTGGCCTAATGCATTTGTAACATGGCAAGCACTGGTTAGGAAATATTGCCATGTTATATGAATATTTACAGAGACACAGTTCAGAAAGGAGAGGTACAGTTCAGAAAAGAAACATGGTGTTTTACAAGTGATACATTACAAGGTGTACGTGTGCACACTGCACACTGTAGATGCATTAACATTGTTAGTTCAGAAATTAAACAGCTTTTCAGTTTCTATGATATAGATTTCAATATTTTAACGAAAAGCACTTTTGCCTGTCCTCATACAAATGGAAGTTTGCAGCACGATCACCTTCATTTAAGCATCGAATTAATGGATCAAGACTGCTGCATTGTGGGTGAACTACAGAGATTTGTATAGCTAGACCAGACAATGGGCTGCACACAAGCTGTCTCTCTGTCTCCGGTCGAGAAGTGCTGGAGACACCTGAAACCGCTCTACTGCTGTACATTGTTTCTCTGCCCCCTCTGTCTTGCTATGCTGCACAAGTGGTGCATGAAATGTGGAGAGACAAAGAGAGACACAGAAATGTCCCGGTCCCCTTGCTCGCTACACAGTGAGAGAAGAGTGCCCAGAAACTGCATGAGAGAGACACAGAGACAAAGAGAGAAAGAGATGACAGAGGACACAAACATAAAAGAGATAGACTGGTGGTGGGGAGAGTGATTGCCCGATTCTACGAGGTCCATCAGGTGGGTGGGTGGGTAAGAAGTATGCCAAGGGAAAAACAGAAGAGGAGGATAATACGGCAATTACAGATATCGCTTTGGAAAAAACAGAGAAAGACTTTTCAAAGGCACAGCAACTTAAAGCTATGTGTGCTTCTGTTTCTGTTTCTCTGTCTCCCTCTTCGCAACACTTGCTGTAGTGTATGTGTAAATTGCGAGCGTGCTTTCAAAACACAGATGCGCACTCTGTCTCTCTCTCCCTGTGTAAGTCTTAGTAAGCGTGCTCCCAATGGCAACCACGGCATTATCAGGGAATTAATGCATGGTTGCCCTTTGGTCACCTGTTCATGTTCCTCCAATGAAAACTGGTTATTTAACTGTAATATTTATTGCCATGTTACAACTGGAGTATGGAGTCACTGTGAGAGAGCACTTCTACCCCCCCCCCCTTTTTTTTGCTTGGACTGTCACTTAACTCCCCCCTTGCACAATAATTTTCATTGTCATACTCTGAATCTCGACTTAAAGTTTCTGGCTTTTAGTTTAGTTATTTTATTTTAATATTTTGATATTATTAAAGTTGGAGTGTGTTGGAGTATGAGTATGGTGTGTGTCCAGTGTGAATGTTATATAGTTGTTGTGGGATTGATGGTTTAATTTTATTAATTGTGTCAAATTTATGAGTGGGGTGGGTGGGTCTGAGTAAAGAGGGAATATACAAGTTTGAGAAATACTGTGAACTATAGAAGATTTTATCTCTACTCTCCTATATTGCACAGGATGTGTAGAGGCATTGCTACCAGGCATATCTACTCTGGAGATCACCAGTAGCTGCTTCGTCCTTTCACATGAGTCCCAATAGTTCCCCCTGCAGAGGTCCTCAGCTACAGCAGGGAACTGGGAGTCCTGCAAAACTGGGGCAAATTTCACAGTGGAGATCCCAGGTATGAAAATCGGGGGACAGAATTGATGTGGTGGGATCAAGGAGACACCCAGGGAGGAGATGGAAGCAGGATAGGGGACTGGCATACCTGTTTCCCCTCCGTAGACCCCTACCAAATGTCAGTGAGCAGGTAGTAGTCCAACTGGCAAGCTCTACTACTGCCCTTCAGGTCATTCTGTGTAATGCAAGGTCACTGAGGAATAAGATGGCAGTGATGGAGAGTTTCAACAATGATTCCTCAGTTGACCTTGTTTGTATCATGGAAACCTGGCTGGGTGATGACTCTGTACCTGTTCTGGGGGCATCTGTCTGATCTGGTTGTTCTGTGATACACTGCCCAAGGAGGAAGCGGAGAAGGGGCAGGGTGGCTATCTGTTTTAGATCCGTACTGGGATTCACTGCATTCCCCATGCAAACTTTCAGGTCCTTTGAGTGTGTGATGGCTAGATGTGGTTCAAGTGTCAGTGGCAGAATTCTCATCTACTGTCTCCCGGGGGTGGGGTGGGAATGAATGTCTGCAGGACTGGGTGGACTTTATTGTCAACTGGTGTTGGAAGCTCCCAGACTGTTGGTTCTGGGGAATTTCAGTGCATGGATTGAGGATGAATCCTCGCAATCTGCTCAGGAGCTCCTTTAGTTCATGCTTTCAATGGGGCTGACACAGTCTGTTACCTCTGCTACCTATCAGCTTGGTCATACACTGGACCCGATCTTCGCATTGGGACTTGAAGTTGGTGTGGTCAAGGTTGATCTGGTCTCTTAGCTGGATCATCATGCAGTGTTATTCTAGTGTGGGGTCCCCTGCTTAAAGACCCCGCTGCCCCAATGAGACAATCCAGTGTCACCCTAAACCTAAATTGGAGCCTAGAAAACTCCAGGAAGCACTGAGCGTCTCAGGTATTGCTGCTGGCTTATGCACAGGGCCCAGAGGTGGCTATGAAGTGCTACAACATGGTGCTTATGACTTTCTTGGACTCTACTGCACCTTCCTACATTCATCCCTTGACCTCACATCATACCATTGGTATTGTGCTGAACTGTGTTGGTTGAAGAGTAATAGATGGAGGTTGGAGCATTCCTGGAGGAGGTCCAGGTCTATGGAGGACAAATTGGTGCTGAGAATTCACTGTGCTGAATGTGAGCGGGCAATTGATCTGAAAAAGGTCAAATTCCTGTCACAATCCATTGCTGCACATAAAAATTGTTCAGCTCTGCTCTTTCGCACTGTGGATAAGTTGTTGAATCCTCCCTATCTGCAGTCTGTTAGGGCATTTTCTTCTGAAAAATGTGAGGAGTTTGGTCGATTTTTTACTGACGAGGTGTCAGCCATTAGTTTGGTAATCTCTCTGGATGGCCCAGTTTGGGCCAGCAGTGATTGTTCCTTGTGTGATATAGAGCTGCCTACCTGGGATGACATTCATCCAGTTACAGAGGCTGTGCTACCCTGGGTAGTCTTCAGCTTGCACCCCACCAACTGTATGCTGGACCCATATGACTGATTCTCAGCTGTGTTGAGTTTCTGGATCCAGAGATCAATGAGATCATTAATGGGTCTCTTATGGAAGGTGTACTTGCAACAGCTCTAAAAGGCAGTGGTACCAGCAGTCCTAGCTAAATGTATGCCCAGCAGCTATGGCTACTGTTGGAGAGAATATGGGTACAACCCAGAGGACCAGGGACATATATTCTGATTCTGTTTCATCTTGGAAACATATTGGGAGTAAATACTTCTCCAAATAGAAACCCTAGAGGGAAACTCTATAAATTTAACCCCAGAACTAGCCCTGTTATCGATCCCCCCAAGAGGTCTACAGTTACCCACCCAATTGCTTGTTTGGATACACTTACCAGCCGATAAAAAGGCAATAATAAAAAACTGGATGAAACCAGAACCCCCCATAGGTGATGCATGGCAAAGAATCATAAATAAAATTTACCAAATGGAAAAAATAACATCCAGAAACCAAGAAAAAGAAGATAAATTTCATAACAAATGGCAGAAATGGGTATTAGCCATAACAGAGTTCCATCCAGATTTTATTACCTAAACTTAAAATCGGGATGAGGGGTGGTTTCTACTCTTGCACCCCAACAAAATGAGCTAACTGGAAGGGGGGGGGAGCAGACCATTGATGGATCTTAGTGCAAAAACTACAAGAATTCACAGCAACAGGCTGACAGAGAAACAGGAGTACCCACACATTGCTTCATAAAAAGGAAATAAAGCCTTACCTAAATACTCTGATGTATCTCTATTATAAACAAAATCTTAATCACTCTGTACTTAAGAAAAGAGCTACTGTAACCTGATTTCAAAATGATGTATTAATTTATGATTGTTTCAATAAAAAGATAAAAGTATAAAGAAGGCAGTGGTTAGACCCCTTCTGAAGAAACCATCATTGGACCCTGACATTCTTGTGAATTGCACTCTTTTTGGGAAAAGTTATTGAGAAGGTGGTAGTGGAGCAGCTGATAGAATGCCTGGAATCATTTTCCATCTCCAGTCAGGCTTTCAGTCTGGCACATCACAGAGACTGCTCTCATTAGGGTGATGCATGACTTTTGCCCTATTGAGGGACTGAGGGCAATGTTCTATTCTGGTGCTTTTGGACCTTTCCTCAGCATTTGACACAGTTGACCATGGAGTGCTTTTGTATCACCTCCGGGACTATGTGGGTTTCTCCAGTGCAGTTTTGCACTGGTTTGATTCCTACTTGGTCAGGAGGACACAACAGGTTGCCTTGGGGAATTTTACCTTGGGGCCTATGTGCTTTCCTGTGGGGTCCCCCAAGGCTCAATCCTAGCCCCCATGCTGTTTTCTGTTTACATGCTGTCACTGGGGGAGATCATTAGATGGTACAGAGTTGGATATCACTGCTATGCAGACAACACCCAGATGTGCATGTCTTGCTCCCCTGACAATGATATTGTGGCCACGGTGCTGAGTCACTGTTTGGCTGAGATCAATGACTGAATGGCTCTGAACTGGTTGTATCTTAATCCGGGCAAGACAGACGTCATGGTGATCAAGCCGGGTCATCCAGGCATGGCTACTGGGGATAGTACGACTCTCCCACCACTAGGCAGCCAACCTCTTTTAGCAGTGGACATGGTAAAGAACACGGAAATTATTTTGGACAGCAGATTGATGCTTGAACAGCATGTGTCATCTGTTGTCTGAACTGGTTTTTATCATTTTTGGAATATCACCAGGATCAAGCCATTTCTTGCGCCCAATGACCTAGCAACTATTGTCCATGCTTTCATCACTTCAGGGCTGGACTACAGCAAGGCTCTGTACCTAGGTTTATCTGGAGGATTGATGTGATGTCTGCAGCTGGTCCAGAATGCTGCAGTCCAAATGACTGTAAGCTCATAAAATGAACATATCACACCGATCTTACATGCGCTGCACTGGCTGTGGTGCAGTGGGGCATCATCTTCAAGCTCTGCTGGATAAGGTAGGGATCCATGACACCGCATTGACAATTTCTTGCTGATGCAATGTTTCCCTGACACCACTGTGTTGACCGCAATTGGATCAGCATGGTGCCATGGAGAACAAAGTTGTATTTTTGCTATGCCCCCCCGCATCCCCCCTAACTTACTATTATCACCTCCGAGATGGAGCTGATTCGGGGATGGGGTGCAGGACCTTGGGAAAGGGTGCTGGGGTCCTGAGCGGACTTTACAGCAATGTGTTGATGTTGTCAGCATCCACCACATCGCTATAAAGTTGTCACTGTAGAGACGGCATAAAATAATGTACGGCCCTGCATGGTTTGGGTCCTGACTACTTAAAAGAGCTCCTGATACACATCCTTCGCACCACTGATGCTGGGCTTCTTGTTGTCCTCCCATCTAGACTGAAATTATCTGGAGACAAAGCTTTTAGAATGGAAGCTCCATTGCTGTGGAACACACTCCCTTGGAACATCTGTATTGACAACTCAGTTGAGGCCTTAAAAGCCTCTTTAAAAACTTATTTATTTTGTAAAGCTTTCCCAGATTAAACAGTGTCTCTTCTGATTTTATTGTGTTTTATACTGTCATATGATTCCTACTTTGTATAGCACTCAGAGTCTTTTTTGGATTGGGCATTTTTTAAATTTTTATAAAATTTGCCTTGCCTTGCCTTGTCTTGTCTAGACAAAGTGGCGGAAGTGGTGACAGCAGTGGTGCCAGTCCTGGGTCCAGCTGTGGGGAAGGTGCTGACAACAGTGTCGTCTCAGAGGTCATTCTCAATTCCGGTGTCATCCGTGACACCAAGGAGGGGTATGGCTCAGATCTTGACATTGATGTTAGCACTGAGGAAGGTGTTGAGGATGGTGCTGGCCATATTGATGGGGAGAAGCCTGTCATCGATCCTAAGCCCAATGCCGAGGGAGGCACCAACTCAGAGCTGGATGATGACCTTGAGATGGAGAACACAAGCTCCAACCACAGAATAATGGCTGGTCCAGTGCAACACACAAATACACTTTGTTTCACTGAGCTCAGTAAATAAATTGCTCAGCCTACCATAATTTGCAGGTCACTGTTTAATCATACAATCCATTAGTGTACACTCTCATATTCATCCATTTTGTAGACCTCCAAGGTCATAAAATCTGGACTCTGTATTTTCAGTTATCCAACAAGTAGGTACCCCACCTTATTGTATGGGATGGAACTATGCATCTGTAACCCTGGCTCTATTATACCAAGGGCTACTACCCCTGCCTGTCCTCCTGACAACAGGTTGAGGGGCCTGGGTTCGAAATCGGCAAGTACTGGGTGTCCCTACCCTCAGTAAACACAATATGTTGGTGCCTCCACCCAGAGTAATGTTTTCGTGGGGTATCTATCCTGACTGGGACAGCCCTCTGGGAATCTATAGCCACCCACAATCCTGCCTAGTGACCTTATATCTTTAAATTGGTAATAACCAGTTGTAGCATTTAATTGACAGTTGGTAACAGACATTAATGATATGCTCACACACACCTTGCACTTACCATCAGAGTTTGGTCTTCTGGCACCTACCCTGGAACTCCCTGTAAAAAACAGCTTTTACATGCAAACATGTACTTCTACGAACATACGAACATACGAAATTTGCCAACAGATAAAGGCCTAGAGGTCTATCAAGTCTGCTCGAATGTGCAGCTAGCACCCCTTATTCTGCAGCTGCCCCTCCCTTCCACCCTTCCCCTTCATTGACCTGCCCCCTTGTCCTGTCCCATCCCCTTTTGAAGCAGTCCACTGTTCTACTGGATACCACTTCTGCAGGTAACACATTCCACCCAGCCACCACCCTCTCTGTAAAAAAGTGTCTCCTCATCTTCCTCCTGAACCTTCCTCCCTCCAGTCTCACATCATGGCCCCTGGTGTCCCTCCCCTCCCTTAATTTGAACAGCCCCTCTGTACCTGTCTTGTTTATTCCTTTCATGTACTTAAAGGTTTCAATCATGTCCTCCCGTCCCTTCTCTCCTCCAGTGAGTACATGTTCAACTCCCTCAGCCTCCTCTCGTATGATAAGTCCCCCAGCCCATTGATCATCTTTGTCACCCTGCGCTGCACCCCTTCCAGTAACTTAATGTCCCTCTTCAGATACGGGCACCAGTACTGCACACAGTACTCCAGGTACGGTCTAACTAATGACCTGTACAGTGGCAGAATCACCTCCTCCCTCCTCGAGGATGTACCCCTTACAATACAACCCAGCATTTTGTTGGCCTCAGCAGCTGCCTTCCACATTGTGCTTCTGAGTTGTTCATTGACCCTGTAATGAGCACCCCCAGATCCTTCTCCTCCTCTGTCTGGACTAGCTGCACCCCCCAGCTGGTAACTCCTCCTTGGGTTCTTCATCCCAAAATGCATCACCTTGCACTTTTTGGCATTAAATCCCAGTTGCCAGGTGTCTGACCAGGTTTCAAGCTTTGCCAGATCATCCTGCAACCCCTGCCATCCCCCTAGGTTATCCACCACTGCTCCTACCTTGGTATCATCAGCAAACAGACTGATCTTGCTCTTGATGTCCAATGATATATCTGCAATGAATATCCCAAACAACACTTGCCCCAACACTGAGCCCTGTGGAACACTGCTCGTCACTACCCTTGGGTGTAAGAGCTCCCCACCCACCTCACCCTCTGTTGCCTTCCCTGAAGCCAGTTCCCTACCCATCTCACCAGCTTTGCACCTGCCCCTGTGCCTACTAACTTTCTTCCCAGCCTTCCATGCGGCACCGAGTCGAATGCCTTACTGAAGTCCAGATTCAGGGTATCCACTGCATGGCCCTTGTCCAGTTGCCTAGTTACCCAGTCATAGAACTCCATCAGGTTGGTTTGGCAGGATCTGCCCCATATGAAGCCATGCTGTCTGCTGTCTTGTAGTCCTTTGGCCTCTAGGTGAGCCACCAGCCTCTCCTTTAGGATAGTGTCCATTAACTTACCCACGATGGATGTGAGATTCACTGGTCTGTAGTTTCTCAGTTCATCCTCGGGGCCACTCTTGTGGAGAGGCACAACGTGAGCCATCTTCCAGTCCTGAGGTACACACCCCGAATGTAGTGAGGCATTAAATAGGTCTGCCAAAGGTCCTGCAAGGACCTCTGCCAGCTCCTTCAGTATCCTGGGGTGGATGCCATCTAGGCCTGGCGCCTTATCCACCCTCAGTGCCTTCAAACCCTCCCAAACTCTGCCCTCCATGATTTTGTCATCTGTCAGCCCTCCTCCCCTGTTTCTGCCATTTCTCCCCCCTTGGGTGTCACTCCCCTCTTCTCTTTAGTAAATACTGAGCAGAAGTACTTATTTAGTGCTTCTGCCTTATCACACCCTGCTTCCACCCAACCCCCCTCCTTCCTAATCCTTACTATGTGGTCCTTACAGCTCTTTTTCTCCCTGATGTACCTAAAGAAGTCTTTCTCCACCTTCTTAATGCCTTGTGCCAGCCTGAATTCTGTAGATAACTTGGCTCCCCTTACTGCCCTTGTCACCTCCTTTGATTCCTTCAAGTACTCCTCCCTGTCCTGCCCTCTCCCTGTTTTCTTGTACTTCCTAAAGGCAGATCTTTTCCTCCTTACCTTTTCCATGACCTCCTTGCTCAACCAGCTCGGTTTCTTAGCCCTAGCCTTCTTGCTTTGGGCCTTGCAGCAGGTTTTGGTTGCCTCCACTATCCCCAGCTTTATTAGATCCCACCTCTGGTTAGTGTCCATACTAGATTGAATTCTGGCCAGGTACCCCTTTACCACTTCCCCCATTCTCCCAAAGTCGGCCCTCCTGAAGTCCAGCACTCTTGTGCCAGATTCCACTCCTTCCTTGCCCATATCCAGTGTGAGCCATACTGAGTGGTGGTCACTCACTGACATCGGTTCCTCGACTGTAAGTTCTCTCACAAAGTCCCCATTTGCCAGCACAAGGTCAAGGGTATTCCCTAACCTGGTTGGTTCACTGACCATTTGCAGCAGGAAGCTGTCCTGGAAGGCATCCAGCAGTACCTGCTCCCTTCTGTTCCTGGTTGTTGGAGTACTCCAGTCCACTCCTGGCATGTTGAAGTCCCCACAATCACCACACTACCCTTCTCATGAGGTCCTGCTGATCTGTCCCAGCAGTTCCCTAACTCCTCCAGTCGTCCGAGATGGTGGCCCTGTACACCACTCCCATTCTAAGAATCCTATTCTTGGAATCCTGGATTTGCATCCAAAGTGACTCTGTACTACCCTCCTCCCCTTCCTCCCTTACACACTTCAGTCCTTCCTTCACATATAGTGCCACACCCCCTCCTTTCCCAATCACCCTGTCCCTATGAAATAACCTGTACCCTGGTATAGACAGGTCCCAGTGATTGTATTGGGTGGCCCATGTTTCTGTGATGGCTGCAATGTCCACCTCTCCCTCTACCATGAGTACCTGTAACTCTGCAGTTTTCCTCCCAAGGCTCCTAGCATTAAGGGTAACCATCTTCCACCCTCCCCCCATCCTGCCCTCCTTTACTAGCATCACCAATAGTACTTGCCATTTGTCCTTTGTCACTGTTATGGGGGGTAAGCTCATATGGTTTCCCAACCTGTGGTCTCTGCATGTCTCTTGCCCAACTGCCACCCCTCATTTCTAGTTTAAATTCCCTACTTCCTCTATGTACTCCTCCATCCTCTGTTTTAACACTTTCATTCCCTCCTTATTCAAGTGTAGTCTGTCCTTGGCATAGAGACTACTGTCCTCCCAGGTCCCTCTCCACCCCCCAACAGCCCATACCCTTTAGCACAACACCAGGTTCTTAGCCATCCGTTAAATTCCTCCATTCTCAGCTTTCTTGTTGTGCTTGCCTTGGGCACTGGAAGTATCTCCAAAAAAGTTACTGATCTTCCTGCCCCCTCACATAATAGTCCTAGTTCCTCAAACCTCCTCTGGACTATATCTACTGTCTTGTCAGCCAGGTTGTTAGTCCCAAGATGTATAATTAAATGAGGCTTGTCCCTACCCCTTCTACCATATTTCAGAACAGATTGTCCCAACCTTTCTGCTGTCATTCCCGGCATGGCCTCCACCGAAATGCGACTATGCCTCTCCCCCTTCCTATCCTACCTGACTCCTCTTAGTATTGAGTCCCCCAGCACTAAAATTCCACCACTCTTACTCCCTGCTTGCTTCCATTCATCTCCCTCTCTCCTATCCGGCTCCTCTTCTTCCTCCTGCACATTATTTCCCCCTTTTACCCCTGTTGCAATTCTCCCAGCAGAACTTCCCCCCGCTCCGGTTTGGAGTGGGGGGGGAAGTTTATCAAGGTTTATCAAGGTTTCAGCAACTTTAAACCAGACAATGATATGCTCACAAGCCAGCTTAACAGTGAAACAGTAAATCAAGTTTATTAAGGGGGAAAGAACAAGGATGGGTCATAAATTTAGATAAATGATTACTGTACTGTATTCTGACAGGTTACTTTGCATGCAATCAATTAAGGACCTGTATTAAACAGTTTACAACTACTCTGCACCCAGAGTGTAATGCTGGCATGCCAGAAATGGTGCCCAGTGTTGCCAGCAATGCAGCTGTTGTTGGGGCTCTTGATGGAAAGAAAGCAAGTTAACATAGGCAAGCAAAGTTCTTGGCTTAGTTGTATCCATGGCTGGTTGGCCTGGTCTATTAAAAAAACCTAAAGTTATCTGAACACAATCAGATGGTACTATTGAAATCATGAAAAACACTTGTTGCAGGGAGCTACCCTGTATCTATTCACTGTACCCCGCAGATGGGTGAAGGCCTGGCGAAATGAAGACTGGTGCTCGGAGTGCTGCACATGAGGAAACTGGGCTGACATGACTCCCCTCCACTTCACAACCTTTCCCTGTAGGTGGCCGCAACCTGCATTGATCTGCTGCTCAGGGGGCTGAATCCTGGGGTCGGGTCTCTTACCTAAAAGGCTGTTGCTGGTACAGGAACAAGTAGCATGGGTCAAGAGTGGCATAGGCCCAAATGCAGACAGTATCTCAGGAATGGTTCTGTACTTTTGCTGGTGAAACCTCCAGCTGGTAGACAGATCGGTTCTTATGTAAGGCTGGCTCCCATGAAGTAAGCATTAATCCCTGGATTACAGTCTCATCACATGCAGTAGGCCTCAGCACATCAAGCTGAAGAAACATTAAACTTTCTCTTTTCCTTGGTTTGTGGTTGGTTGCAATCTCAGCCAAACTGCTGAGCAACACCTCTGTCTGCTGGCAGGCAGTACCTGAATATCAATCCCCTTTTGGATCAAAGTTGAACCACAGGAGGCAAAACAAGCCTCTCTTGTGAGAATCTTCACAAAACCAAAACTGGCTCCTCTCTCCTCAGAGTCTTGAGCTGTACTGCCACACTGGTTTAAAATTGTTCTCAAACTTGTCTGTTTTTTCCTGCAATCTGGTTGGCTAAGGGAGCTGTCAGTCACAGTCTTTTATTCCCATTGGTTCTTTTAGGTGCTAAACACTAAAGTTCACAGTTTCTCCCACAAGGCACCTAATCTAAGGACCCTTCGAGGTCCCCTGAGTCTTGATTGGTCCAAACCTGGAAGTCCTGGACCAAACATGGAGGCTCCCATCATGAAAAACATACTGCAAGGAAGGCAGGGTAAACAACTTGCTTTGTCTCAAAAACAGTAAAGAATTAAAAGTAAATATTTACAGTGCAATGTAGGACTCCCTCTACTCTGTTAGCGACCGCAGAGAGGAGCAGGTTAAGGAAGTGCCTGGCTGGTTGCGAGCTCTGCAGTACTTGGATTCAGCCCAGGCTGTTTACAATATATTTACAGGCTGTGGCACTTAAAGGGATAGTGCAGATGCGTAGCATGGCACTCTCACGCAGGTCAAGTGGGGAACACCAACAAACTTGGTTTACCATCTTTGAAGGATGTCTGCCTGGTAGTGGGCATTGTAGGAGCCCAAGGAAACACTTAAGGTAAGCCCCCAGTTTGGGGGGGGGCTACCATGTGTGCTTGCTGTGCATGCCTGCACATTGCTGACATTTTGGACCACATTTTTTTACTGGGTTGTGATTTTATGAACATGGAGGGCTACAAAATGAATGAATGCAGGAGTGTACACTGAGTGATTATATGATTAAACAATGGCTGCAAATTATGGTAGGCTGAGCAATTTATTCACTGGTCTCAGTAAAACAACATATTTTTGTGAGCTACATTGGATCCACCATTGTGCAAAGGTTGGGACTTGCGCTTTGCATTTAGCAGCAATCTCCACTATATCTGAATTTGCTTCATGGAGAGGCTGAGCACCGGACATTTGAGTAGATATGTGTTGGGATCTTGAAATGGAGTTTTCTCTGGAGCTCTTGGATGTCACTGTCACTGCAGAGGACCGAGGTCACCCTGCGGGACCTGTGCAGCTCCACTGTCCTCACCTGGGAGTTTCTTCTATAGGCACTGATATGGTCACACCTTGGATACAGCAAAACACCCTTTGGGCGATTGCTAAACCCTCCCCTTAGGTATGGACCCCATGCAGTTCTGCAGCCCAGGTCAAGACCCACGAGACCTGGAGTCTCAAACTTACACTAGACTGGCCTCACTGCTTCCTAGAAAGGATGCTTTCATTCATAAACCATGATGGGCCACTAACATGGGAGCAACAATGGGATTTCATTGCTGCCTTAGAGAACTGACATACGGAGTCTGACAGGGTCCAGTACAGGGCTTTGCCTCTGGTGCCAATGATACCTGGTGGTGGCACTTTTTCTCCATCTGTGTCCTCCTTAGAGGATAATGAATCATCTGTCAACCTTCTTTCAGCTGCTGAGTATGCTTTGTAGCAGTGATTCTTAGTGGAGATGCTCCAGGCACTTGACCTGCATGCATTTTCAAGCTGTGACCTGGCAACCCTGCTGTTGGAACTCTTTGGAGCTTCCAACGTCAACACAACTTTCATTCCTCCATAGCCTAGAGCCTTTAATGAGGCATCCAGGGCAGTGTGGAGGTTTCCCTTCTCCAACCCAGCCATCCCTAGGGACCTCCTTTACATGGTATTGTGCACCCCCAGGGTCTCCTGGTGGTGTACCTCACCCCTCCTCAGGACTTGAAGTACTGCAGACTCCATCAGGGCCATAAGCCTCACATGTGACCAACTCCCAGAGGCAGATTCTGCTCAGACAGATGTGCTTGGAAGGAAGGTTTTCCTTGGCACGTGACCTAATCTGCATTTATGCACACGAGCCTCATATGGTGACCTATAACTGCTGTCTATAGTAGCAGCTAAGCACACTCTTAGCTACACTGCTCTAGAACAAGACAATCAGGCAGGCCATTGAGCTTTCTGCCTGGGAATTGGAGGTAGTTTGGCACTAACTTTCTGCATCTTATGATACAAAGAAGGTGGCCTCTGTGTTCGCAAAATCTGCAGTCTGCATCAGGTGGACATCATGGCTTTGTCTCTCTCGACTGGCACCTTTGTCCTGTAGTAATGTGCTTAACTCTAACTTCCAGGGGGCTCATTTCTTCTACACTAGGAATAGGTGGGAACTGTCAGGGAACCCTTCTGCTCCTGTGCCACAGGATTCCTCATCAGGCAGTGACCAGTCTCAGATCTCGCCAGACCTGTAAGGAGCCCCTGCTCTCAGGTGTTCTCCTCAAAAAAGGGCTGAGAGTATCTTTTACGCTCAGGGTGTGCCAGCTCTTCTCTCAGAAACAAGCGAAAGCTTGGTACTGTGACCCATAAGTGGGAATCAATCATGAAGATTAATTTCTGGAAGATAAGAAATTTATGTACTTACTGTAACTGTTAATCTTCCAGGATATCTTTACATTGATAGCCACACCTGCCAACCATCCCCCACTGTGGCTGAGTCAGGGCCTCTGAGTAGCTCACCGTTATAGTGCTGGCTGGCACCACTTAGTGCCATGGCATCTCCCCTGTTGTATTCCCCCACGGAGTAGTTTTTGTTTAAAAAAAAAAAGAAGGAAGCTCCCTTCTTCTGTTTCATTCTTGTCCTCCTCCCTACCCAGGGTATATCTTCTTGTGGTATATTCCTATTTATCGATAAATGTGATCTGTGCCTCAGGGTACTATTCCAGTCTAACTCTACTTAACACTTGCACTGTCAGTGAGGGAGTGCTGTGCACTGGATTGGATCAAGTTACACTAGCTCTTACACAGGGTTCATCCCTCTTGTTTCAGGAGAAACAGATTATTTTCTCTGATGTTTTTTTCTTCTGGCTATATCAGGCTATTTGTATTGGTTGGTATGACCCTTTTTCTCCCTTATGCCAGCTGGGTTGTCAGTCTACTATCCTTAGGAGTGACTGGGGAGATGAACACATCTTGACTCCTTTGGGCTGTTCAGCTCTACAGCGCTACATGTACCAAGAATCCCATTTCTTTTTCCTGATGGGGAAAAGGGGGCATAGATTAACTGGCTATTTTAGTCAGTCCTCTGGTAGCATGAAATTGTTTTTTCTAGGAGTCTTTGTGTTCATTCCTATTTGGCACATTGTTCCATCTCATTTTCAAGGGTGTCCCAATTCTGGGCACTCCCCCTCTTAATTTCTTGTGCCAGAGACACATGCTTCTGGGCTGCTGCCTTAGGTATTGCTACCCATCTGCTGTCTGGCTAGTGGTGTAAGGCTCTGGTTCCATACCCAACTGCTCCTTGTGCCACCTAGTGTGCCCTTCTCTCCATCCAGAGGCTTGTAGTCGGGTTTTATTTTGTTTATTCTTCCTATATCTTTGCCCTATTCTTTTGAGCTAGGGAATTTCTTAGCCCTCTCTTAATTCTTCCCACTTTGTTTCTCTCCTGGCAAATAGAACTGAGGTGAGTGAGGAAGTGGGCAACGGTTATTGGTGGTGCACAACAACACGTGAGGGTGTGCAGGCGCCATGCCCAGTAGCCATGGCCAGCCCCCCTAGCAAAAAACTTTGCTCCTGCTGGGTTCTAGTGCCTCTGGCCCAGACCCATACGTGGCTATCAATGTTGAAGATATTCTGAAAGATCAGTAGTTATGGTAAATAGTTAACTTTCATTTTTTGTCTTAGATTTCAAAATTAGGATTTTTGGACTGCAATTCCAAAAAAATCTTAATTCTGGAAATCGGGTCAGAATCCAATAAATTTGATTTTGTGACTCGGAATCCAAGCAACCCTAGCCTGGTTCATATAAAGGGATAAGCAAAGCAGCTCAAGGCATGTCTAGCAAGCAGTGAGGGAGCTCCTTGGGGACCCTGAAGGAGTGGTATGCAGAAGAAGAACACTTAGGAAATAAAAAGATAACACAGGAAAAAATATGAAGCACAGTTATGTTCCTTTTACATAGATTGTTCCATTTCCTTCAAAAAAATGTAATTGACTTCAGCAGCACCTTATCTAAAATCCCCCACAAAATTAATTTTGGGACAGTCAGGACACTAAAGACACCTGCATGTAATCGATATTTTTCCGTGGACCTCACCTGTTCCTGCTGCTCTGCCATGAGGTCACAATCCTCTGTTTCTGAAAACAAAATTCATTTCCACTGCCAAATTTGTGATGCCATAAGCAAATCATTATGATATTTGGGTAGGCATCAGCAGCAAGAACAGATACTGTAAGTCAAAGAGAAAACATTTCTGCTTTCATTCAATGTCTTCAGTAATAAAACCGAGCGCACCTTAATTCAGATTTGGGGGAAATGCTAATGTAACTATTAAGTTCTACTGGTACTGGCTATGAGAGTTTTCACTGTAAATAGGAAAAACCTTTAACACTGAATGTTTGCTGCCCGACTGCGAACAGGACTGACCTGGATAAAAGATATCAGGATATACAGTAATGGAGGCTGTTCTTGGAAGAAAACTGCAGCAGTGTGCCAAATAAATACTTGCATCATTCAGAGAACAGACATTGGCCCAGATTTGCAGACAACCAGGTATCTTGTTCTGGTGTCTTGAGTTCTATATATGTGCCTCTTACAGTCCCTCCCCATAATTATTTCTGTATGCAGATTCATTTCCCCCAGCCGGATTGCAATGGTAATTTACATGGAACAGATAGTGGTGCCTTTGATAACCTCAAGCCCCGCTCATATGAAAAATTGTGATGGGTGTAGCTAGCGGTTCCATCTGAATGCATGGTGGCAGATGCTGAGTATTTGGAATGCATTAGTGCTAATGGCAGGGCTATTAAACATTAGAGAGTCACTTTGTACAGATGGGTTGCTATGGAGGTTCAGGGGAAAGGAAAAAAGCAGAGACAGAGAGAAAGAGAGAGAGAGAGAGAGAGAGTGATAGGAAGTGTCTGGTAGGCTATTTGCAGAAATCATCTGTGTGCAATCAGTCAGAGGTCTGATCTCTGCGTGAGGAGTTTTAAAAGTCAGTTTCTGTTCTCGGTTCAGTTACAGTAATATTACTTGGATTAATGCACAGGCCTTCTTTCATCCCCCGAGATTTCGGTACAGCCCTGAGTGAGGTGAATGAAAATTGTTCTCCACCGAATGTCTTTTTTATACCAGGGATAACCATTAACCTTCTTGAAGACCTTCCTCATCCCTCCCTTTCTTTAAGATAATAGAGTTTCTTTACGAGTCAAAAAACATTCAATTCAATTTCTGATGCTTCTGAATCATCTTGTGAATACTATTGAAGTGGACTTCAGAATAATAGTTTATTTTCTGATGAAAAACTGACTGATTTCATCACTTTCATCCAGTGAGTCTACCTAAAGAGGTATTAATAAAATATTAATAAATTGAATACTGTGTACCCCATGGTCACTGGTTCATGTCAAAATACACCACTTCCAAGTCAGTCAAGTGACAGTCACCCACTTAACATCTGCCTGTGAGTTGGGTGGTTCAGTGTCTATGAGGCACCTTTTTTGCTTTACTGGGTCTGAGGTGCAATACTGACTTTGCTTTCAATAAATGTGCTTTGCCATTTACTGTGGAGAATTAAATCTGCTGGTGGAAATTCCTTTTCTGTTTAGTTACTAACCTAGCAAGCCTGCAGTTTAAAGGATTAGTTCAGTCAGAATTTGCAAAAACATGTTATGCAGTGTTTTGATTTGTATGTGCAGTCTTAGTGTGTCCTTCCCTTTGTCTGCTATTAGTTTTTTTTCTAAATTAGCCTGCTAGTTTTACAGTACTTTTATGGCCCCTGGGGATCTCCATTTTAGTATGGTTTACTGCTCTTCTTATTTAGGGATACCACCTTCTAAGAAGCCCCAAAAGTGGGACATTTCATGCTGAGACATGATTTTTCACAGGACAGTATTTAACCTCGACCAATGTAACAGACTTGTTTTCTCAAAATAATCAGAAGTATGACTAAGTTTTGTAGTTGTTTAGTTGTTTCTATTGTTTATTATTATTTTAAGGTATCTTAGTTAAGGTAGTATAGTTATCTGCAACATTTAGAAGAAAGACACTTTTGTTTCTACTGTAAGGTCAGTATATGTGGTATTTTTTATGGCTTTTTTTGCAGGACACAGCTGCCCAAATCAGAAATGTCCTGCAAAAATTGGGACAGGTGGTAACCCTATTCTTATTCCTACAATGCCTCCTGTCACATGTGACAGTGTTGTATCCATACCCATGGATTCAGGAAAGCACTAGTTTAGAGTCAGTTCATAACAGCAGAGTTGTGATATTAAGTAACTTTCCTTATTCAGTGAGCACTAATGCCTACATTTACACTTTAGGAAATACTTGCGGGCTGAGTGGATTATTCTGTAAGAAAACAGCTGGAGTCTTTACTAATTAAAACATTGATGATCTGGGGTGATTTGTGTGCTTTTTATGACTGTGTGTAGTTTGATGAAATAAAAAGTTTTGAAAGCAAAACATTTATTCCTGCTGGCTAGACCTGACACACATATAGAAAACAAAAATACTGAATTAGAGCTATTCAGTGGAGTCCAGAACATCAGGTTCCTATCTCTAGTACTTGCTGAATCAGTGGTCCTGGACGCGTCACTGTCACGAGGGACAGGAGGTATTGTAGGAAAAAGAAGGACAATAAACTTTGCTAAGATGGAGATCCCCAGGGGCCATAAAACTTGATATATAACTAGCAGGCTAATTTAGTAAAACTTCTTAATAACAAACAAAGGGAAGGACACACGAGGACTACACACATAAATCAAAACACTCAGCACAACATGTTTTTGCACATTTTGACTGTACTACTCCTTAAACTAGCATTGAAAGAAAACAACAGGAGGAGGCTGCACTAGTACATAAGACAATTTTGTAAAATATTGGTTTGTCTATAGCTCCCCTCTGCCTGTGCCTGAGATGAACTCTGCTATGAGATAGGCAGCACATTACAGGGAATGATGTCACTCCTAATACATGTGACCAACCACATTACAACTGATTATGTCAAGCCTAATACTTGAGACAAACCACATTACAGCTAATGATGTCACTCGCAATACATGTGACGAGCCACATCACAGCTGATGATGCCACTGCCAAGTTTTACATACCAACCATCAGCTAATGATTTATCTGTGCCCAGCCTCATTATTGCTCAGTATAGTATGTTCCTTATATTTGTTAAGAAGCAAGTGATGTCACTCCTAATACTCATGAATAACCACACTAGAGCTAAATTATGTTGTTCCTAAACTTCCTAATACTTGAGGCCAACCAGTGGAGGCAGTAGTTCTGAAAACAGTACCAGTCTTCAATTAGCCTGTACACACTTCTGCTTACTAAGCAAATCATAGAGTACCCTGTTAGTAGGGTGTGTGGGGAATTTCAATACATTAACACCTGTAATCCTGGATAACCCCCTAGTGCCCTTTGGTGCCTTTGTAATTCTTGTGGTTACATATTTAGATCCCTGGATCCTCTGCTGCATATTCATTTTATTTAAGTAATAAGGCACTCTAGGTTGTGCTTTGTGCTGGGATAACAGCACACCTTGGGTGGGTTTATGCACAAGGCCAAAGGTCAAGTGCTTCCACTGCCCAAGAAGTGCTGATCACACAACAATCAGTCTTCACCACTGATTCCCACTAGTGGGTCTCAGCCAGAGGTGCTGGGACCCAGCTGGAGCCATATCTTTTCAGAGGGCTTCAGGCAGCGTGAAAGTTGCATACAGCCACTGGTTTACTACAGCATCAGCCCCCAACTACCTCAGTTAATTTTTTCCTGTCATTGAGTGTACATGAGTGACTATGCCACTCATCCACCAGGAGTCACAACTTCATTGTCTATATGACAACAGCATTCATTTCTTCAGAGATTTAGTTTTTAAACTTATTGTTATTTTTTGTGTCAGTATAATCTGTTTTTCATAAATAACTTCAGTTTTCTCTCACCCCTTCCGCATGCACATGGTGGATGACCACGGAGAACAGTAGAGAGCATGAAGATGCAGGTTACTGCACTAGCGGGACTGTGTCTGGTCCACCCTCTCCCCAAGAGAGGGGTTTGGTGATGGGCAGTCCACTACCTGGGAAGAAAGGCAGTCTTATGTTAGTACAAAAAAAAGCGGTATCAATCCCACACATGCTGAGTGTCAAGAGTCCAGACAACACTCCAAACGCAGCTCCTTCCTCTTCTCATAGGAAGGGGAAGAAATGGCACCAGTCAAAGTCACCCTCTGTGAGGGCTGCTGTGAGACATTCAACTTCCCATGGTTGGAGGTCCCCACCTTCATCACCGACTGCACCAGAGACTTCTAGGCTTACAAGGTCAATGCCTTTGGCCTGGAGCCCCCTCTGTCTTTTAAAGAGGGTTCTGGTGGGTAGTTCCACCATTGGGCAGTTCTTATGGAGCAGCGGGTGCAGAAAGTGGCCCATGTAGCACCACTGGAGGCACAGGCCTCAGACCCCTTGGGGTTGGCTGAGCTGGTGCTGACATTGGTGCTGCTGGGCCAGTACAATGTTCACTTGTGGCAAAAGCCTCTGGATCCTTTCCTAGAGCAGCGCACTGATGTCTGTCCTGCTTATGGTGTCACCTCCATCCTGTCAAGGGACAGGGACAGCCACAATGCCTCTGCTTATCACTCCAGTGCCAGCTGAGTAGTTGTTGCTGGTTCCGGTGTTGTGTCTGATATCAGACTCAGATCCCTTGGGGCCTGGCCTGGTTCTGGGCACAGTGTCAGGTTTTGTGTCACAGGGCCGATCATGTTGGGAACCCTTCTGATGTCATCTGCAGTGTTGGTTCCAACACTGCTCCGGCACCGATCCTTCACCCCTGGGGCACAGACCAAAGTCACTGGTGTTGCTGAAGCTGGGCATCACGTTGTCAGCCTTGTGACCCCACTCTCTCATCTCTCCCTCTTCTGAGGAGGGCATAGAGGGAGATGAGTCAGATCATGTCCTCATTATTTCTGAAGGTGGGGATGATGACTCTTATTAAGGTTAGGAAGTCTCAGACCCAGGTCTGGTCTCTGTTCCACAGGAAGACCTATCTTTGTAGGCTATTCTCAGTAACATGCCTTTGACACTGGATTTTGAGCCAGCAGCTATTGACCAGGCTAGGTGCCTCCACTGGAGTTCCTGAATGTGCCTTATATGTCGGTCAGTTTAATCCCTTCTATCCAACCAGTTGCAGAGACCTTGTCTGATGTGATTCAGCCAAGGCCTGCTACTGTGGTAGCTGTCCCCAAGCTGGCAGATAGGGAATACACTGCCCCTAAAAATAAGCCAGTGTATTACACCCAACCCATATTTGATGCTATTTTTATTCTTGCTGAGAATGACAAGGTCATTGTGCCCAAGGAGGTCACTGTGTGCCATACTAATAAGGAGTCACACAAGCTTGACACCATGAGCAAATGAGCTTACACTTCAGCTACTTTGGGCATGAGGATAGCTAGCTACCAGGGGCATTTTTCTAAATATGAGTATACCCTCTGTAGCAAGCTAAAGTCTCTGGCAGGACTGCTAGATTCAGCAGCTAAGCAAGATATACTGCTGATTGTTTAGCAGATATTGAATCCAACAGTCACCAACTCAAAGCCTCTGTGGATGCCTCTGAAGCAGCATCTTGCTCTGCAGCTGTAGGCATCTGCATCAGGTGGCATTCCTGGCTGCGAACTGCTGGCTTCACCCAGGATGTCCAACAACAGTTAATGAATGTCCCCATCAATGGCACTTACCTGTTTAGACAGCAGGTTGAGCAGTCTCTTAATGTGTCTAATGAATCTAGAATAAGTCTTAAGATTTCCAGACTAGTTCCCTTCAACTCCTGGAGAGGCACTGGGATGTGAGTCTTTTCACAACAAGCAGTCCTTTTGTGGCAGAGGTGAGGGGGCCCAAAATGACAAAAAACAACCTCCCCAACCTCAATATAAAGTGCAGCTACGACACAGGTGCAGAAAGCACTTAGTGCCACTACCTGAAGCTCTCTCCCCAGTCCTGCCTCAGGTGCCAGAGGTAGACCTCTCATCCCCCGGATGGAGAGGGGCACCTGACCCAGTTTTACCATCGATGGGAATCCATTACAATGGACAAATGAGTCCTTAGGATTATCCAAGAGGGGCACTCCCTGGATTTCATAGAAACCCCCTCCCCATTTATTTTTTTAGTTTTTGTTGACTGGGTAAGTGCACTAGACAAATCCTGCCTATTTTCAGGCATGACCCGGGGGAAGAGGGATACAGATGAATGCCAACTGACCGTAAACCAGATTAAGCTGTTGGTGATATTTTTAGTGAATGGTTACGCACTCAGAAGGTAACCTCCTTTGTCAGCTCACATATCAGATGTCCTGGTACAAGAGATTGTGGGCCATCTGATCAACAGGGCAGTGGAAGTAGTGCCAGAGTCAGAACAGAACACATGGTTTTACTCCCACTATTTGCTAGTTCCAAAGGAATTAGGGGGCATGTGCCCCATGCTTGACCTCAGAAACCTGAACAAGTTCACATGGATCAAGAAAAATTCAAAATTATTTCTCTGAGCTCTCTATTACCCAACTTGAAACCTCAGGACTGACTAGCATCCCTGGATATGCAGGATGAATACCCGCACATTTAGGTGCACCCAGCCACTAAAGATACCTTTGTTTCATTGTGCTGAGACAGCATTACCAGTTCAGAGTCCTGCCCTTTGGGCTTTCCCCAGTACTGTATCACAAGTCTTTTAATGTCAAGCCCATCAAAACAGGAGACAGAATAGGCAGTTGCCACTGCTTCTCATATTCTGACTTCCATAGGAGTCTTGCTGAACCCTGACAAATCTCAGCTCAAGCCCTCCCAGCAACTGCCATTCACAGGAGCTGTTTTGGATACAACTTAGGCCCAGGCTTTTCTTTCAGGAAGTGGACTATGAGCAGTCCTACAGCTGGTACGCTATATCACGGAACGCAAGCCAATGCAAGCCCACTACATACAATGCATGCTGGATGTGATAGCCTCCTCAGTGCTCACAGTGCCCCTGGCACATCTACACATGAGGATTACTCAGTGGATGCTCAGTGGTCATAACCATCCTATTTTCAGAATCACTCCATTCAGCTGACCAAACCCCTGATAAGGTCCCTGACATGGTGGTTAGTGGAAGAAAATCTCCTCTAGAGTTTCCTCTTCTCTTCCACTGGAGCCTGTAGTGGTTCTGACCACAGATGCCTCCCTGCTGAAGTGGGGAGCACACTGCCAGAGCCTTCAGATGCAAGGTGTCTGGGACCCATCAGAGACTCATTTCCACATCAATGTGTTGGAGATGTAAGCAGCTCTGTAATGATCTGAAAGCCTTGGAGGACTTAGTCAGCCACAAAACAGTCCTTCTCCAGACAGGCAATAAATCTGTCATGTATTATGTCAACAAACAGGGAGGAGCAAACCAGACCAGTGCTGCAGCAGTAGTGCTACCCCCCACGATGCCTGTGGCTCAGGATCGGGTGTAATCTTGAGTTGCTGGGGGCATGGCAAGGGGAGAGGATCAAGCATCCAAAGGACTGCTCTTCTGTCCTGGGGAGGGTGGATTACTGGCTCTGCCAGATAACTGCCACCAGATGGAGGTCTAGTGGTAGTGCGGGTCAGGACTAGGAGCAGCAAAGATTGGAGGGAGCTGCCGTACTCTGCAATCTGTATATGCCTCCACATGTGTGCACTGACATGCATTCCCCAGCACTAGGTAAAGTAGTGGAAAATGGTGGTGAGGTGGGCTTGAATGGAGCTCTGCACACCGTCCCCCACCCACTCCACCACCGGGACCATGTGGGATGATACTGGATGTGTCTATCGGGGATCAGTGAGGGTAGCCTGGACCACAGGTAAGCCCAGAGAGATGGTAGACAGTGAGAGATGGCAAGGACAGGGCTGAAGGAAGTCAATTCTGCCTCAGCTGGGAGGACAAAAATCTTTATGGAGAAACAAACAAGGAAAAACACACTCGTACCCTTTTTCTTCAAGCAATCTATCTGCCAGGAGTACAGAACACTCTGGCAGATGAGCTCAGTCAAACAAAAATCAATCTTCACAAGTGATCACTTGTGCCAGACATCATGAGATCGCTATTCGATGAGTGGGGTACCCAGATGAGGAACTTTGCCAAAGTGCCTGGATTCTGCTTCAGAAATCTATGACATGGTGTTTTCTGTCAGGATGCATTCATTTCAGACTGCTATGGCAAAATCTGTTTTTGTATGCATTCTCTCTGCTCTCTCTCATTCAGAGAGTGTTGCTTGAGTTGGAGGCGCAAGGGGGCAGGATGATTTTAGCAGCGCCCTGCTGGCCTTGAGAGATATGATTTCCTCTGTTGAACAGACTTTGTCAGCAAACTGAGGGTCTACTACTCAAGATGGGCTTGTTGACACAAGGTCAACCGATCCATCCCAACTTGTGCTCCCTTCACCTTCAGGCTAGGCTCCTGAAGAGATAGAAGTAAACAGGTACAAGGTATCTCAGAGGACCTCTGAAATACTTTTGGCTGTGCATAAGCCTTTCGCTAGGAAGTCATACATAGTCAAATGCAAGAGATTTTCCATCTGGTGCTCCAAACCCCACATGGACCCCAGGTGTCCCACTGATAAGGTTTTTGAGTACTTTTTGGACCTTTCTGAATCTGACTTGCAGTATTCCACAATAGAGGTCCACATGTGTGCTGTTTCAGCATACCACGAGCCAGTTGGTACCCTTGCCCTGGCACATCTGCCACTGTTTAAGAAAGTTCCTCAAGGGCTTGTTATACACAAGGCCTCACATCAGGAAGTCAGTAACTTCCTGGGACATTAGCCTTGTGTTGGATATGCTCACTCACAAGCCCTTTGAGTCTATTTTGACATGAGACTTAAAGTTCTTAACTTGGAAAGCAGCATTTTTGTTGGCTATCTCCTCTGCTTGCAGAATATCTGAAATCCATCCTTTTGTCACAGATCTTCCATATACTGTTTTCCATAATGACAAAATTAGGTAGTTCTCTGTATAGACCCCACATTTCTATTAAAACTGGTGTCAATGTTCCATCTTAACCAGGCCCTAGTCCTGCCTATCTACTTTTCCAACTTCCAGAATGAGGCAGTAAGAACTTTTTGCTCACTGGATGTTAAGAGGGTCTTTAGTTTTTATTTGGATAGAACCAAGCACTTCAGACAATCCAAACAGCTCTGCTTCCTTTGATCCTAACTGAAAAGGACAGCCTCTTACCATCAAGTGTAAATCTGCTTGGTTTGTGAACTGCCTTTGCCACTGCTATGCCATGGCTCAGGTTAAATTGTAGGGCAGTGTACAGTATGCACCCAGTCCACCAGAGCAATTGCCACATCCCTGGCAGAAATGCGCTCTGTACCTATTGAAGAAATTTGCAGAGCTGCAATTAGGAGCACAGTGCACACTTTTACTGTGCACTATGCCCCAGATGTCCATTTCAAGCAGCATGTCACAAAATGGGTTACAAGTCTGAGTGAGCCTTCAATTCCAGTCGCTCAAGTCTGGGGGACTGTCTCTGAACTTGGTACACTGATCTACAAGTGGGAATCTGTGGTGAATATTGATTCTTGGAAGATATTAAAATTACATACTTACCGTAATTATTGATCTTCTAAGAATATGTTCACCATCGATTCGTATGATTGCCCACCATTCTCTGGACTCACTCCAGTATTGTTGTGTTGGCTTCACCCCTTTGTGCTTGGTTTGGGCTGTGAATACATTGTGTAACTGGATTTGGTAGCCCTTCTTATACAGGCCACCAGGGCTATCTTATGCCCTTAAGTTAAATGCATAGGTCCTTGTTAGATTATGCTGCCAGTGCTCAACAAAAAAGGTACTGAAGTGGTTGGGGGCTGATGCCACAGTAAACCAGCACCTGCTAGGTCCTAGTGCCTCCTGTTCAGACCCACTAATGTGACTCAATGATGAGGATATTCTTAGAAGATCAAGAATTACAATAAGAACATAATTTTAATTTATTCCAGCACAAATCACACCCTAGGGTGTCTTGCTGTGATTATGAAGTGTGTCTATTAGGATGAGTTAATAAATATATTTTTATGTAAATCTGTAAAAATTAGAAAACAGGGTTATAAGAAGAAAAAGTAGCCATACTGAACCATTGTAATTTTGCTGTTTGTCTAGTAGACGGCAAATGCTACATTGTTTTTGTTTTGCTACAATACAGGTAAGTGAATGGGTGTTTACTCACCTGGTAAAGGTGATTGTGTTAGTTTGTATCCATGGCACTCCAATCCAATCCAGTCCAATCCAGGAGGCATACAAATCAAAAGGCCTGACCCCAAGAGAGGGAATAAAGGCCCATTCAACAAGGGCAGTGGCCACCTCTTGGGCTGAAAGAGCTTCTGTATCCACAGAGAATATTTGCAAAGTGGCAACTCGGGCTTCCATTCACACCTTTGCAAGACATTACAGACTTGAGAGCTTGTACAAACAAAGAACTTATTTTGCCAGTAAAAAAAAAAAAAAAATTTGGGGTTGCAGCATGTCCCAACAGTTAACGTCCTGATCGCCCTGTCCCGCCCTGAAGCAAAGGTGGTACTGCTACTTATAGTAACCCATGATGTAATGTCTGGAGTGCCATGGATACAAACACAAGACAATGGGTATTTACTCACCTGGTAAAGGTGATTGTGTTAGTTTGTATCTATTGCACTCCATGGCCCTCCCTTTAGGGTGATCATGACAGAAAATAAGGCACACTGCATGATTACGACTGCAAGGTCTCTGAAACATTTGATCATGCAATAACAATACTGCATTAAGACTGTTGTTTCTGGTCATATAAGGATGTTGACTGCCGTCAGTTACGCTAGGTGACCGAGTGGTAGAATTGTATTATTAGATTAATAAACAGGGTGATGATGTCTTCTACTGCATTGTCTATCATTTTCCCTATATGTGCTTCAAAGTGATGGTTGTTTGGCCAAAGTTGTATTTCTGCAATGGAAAAAGCCAAACTGAGGAAGGGGGACTCCTGGGACCAAGGTTACTGTGAAATTTGATCTGGGTCACGTGTGCATCACTACCCTATCAGGTGGGTTGGACCCATGATGTAATGTCTGGAGTGCTATGGATACAAACACAGCACAATTAAGGTATATTGATACAGCTGTGCTTCCTTAATGTAAATGGATCAGTCAGGTCACAGATCTTTTTTCAGTGCTGTTTTTCTGGGATATCACACTGGGTTCTGAGCTTCTCTGCCAAACAGGTTTCTGTATTATCTCTATCCATTTTATAGGTAAATGTGATGTCTGAAATGTCTCTTGGGTAATCAAGAGTGTCATGTTAAGACATCTTTGGGTTCAAGAACTGCAACGTGATGCTGAGCAGTTCTGCAACCCAAAGATATCTCAAGATGACACTCTTGATTAGTGCAAGGACATCAGGATGGGGGTTGGGAGGGTGGATGCTTTGTATACATTTTGTCTTTACAAACCCTTTTCCTGTTTCTGAACTCATACTATATTCATTTTCTGCATGTTTAGCAATCATTTGTATGCCCTTGTTAAAACTTAAGTTTAATATGTGTTAAAACAATGTTTGTAATGTCTATTCTGTCCATGTGGAACAAACATTAATATCTATGCTCAACCTATTCATGAAACTGCTTACTTCAAGAGTACATAATTTCTAATAGGCAGCTGTTTATAATGTTCTCATTTACAGAAATGATATCCATAAGCCTAAATGATCCATAGGTAACTGTACCCGAATAAAAAGCAATGTAAAAAATTGTATTTTGTATTGTTTTGATTTTATGGACAACATTCTGTTACAGTTCTCTTCACAGAACCAACGATCTGGAGTTTAAACTATGTCATGGTATGAGCAAAGACCTCTAAGCATGGTTCTGATAGGACAATAGTTCATGTTTAGCATTCTGTACTCAAACCATAAGCATTCCAAATTACTGGTTCCATGAAAAGAACTGTGCAGAACGTTGTCCATAAAAAGAAAACAATTGAAATCACAGTTTTTCACATCAGTGTTTATTAAGATAAAGTTAAATATAGCTCATTTGGAGGGAGTATATCACTTCTCATACTAGGAACATTACTGACTGCTACCGATTAGCACACATTTCCTATCCCCTTTAAACAGGACAATTTAGTAAAACAGGGCCTTACAGTCCTAAAAGTTTTCTCCTGTCAAAAAATAAAAGTTTTACTCTATCTAGCTGTCTATCTTGGACACCCTGTTCAGATTTTATCAGGGTTTTCTTTTTTTCACTGGCATGATTGTAACATTATTACTCAGTTGTTTTTAAACAGCAGTGGCATCAGCTTCCCCTAGCTGTTTGGCCACATGGTTCATCCACTCACAGGCCATGTAACAGTTGACATCATTACATGATATTTTGTGCAGGCTGCTGATGTTAGTCTCACACTCATTTGCTCAATCACCACTCAAATAATAGATTTTTAAAACAGCTTTTTTTAACTCACCATAAGGTAGAAATGCAAAAATCAATGTGTGATTGCATCAGTGTCTGTGTTAGAATTTGTTGCCAGGTAATCAACTAATATTCATTGGTTGAATCAGCTATGCAGGCAGCAGTTGGAATAATAAATATTAAGCACAACACGCTGCCATCATGCATTGAAACTAGGTGCTGTGTTCTCAAATACACCAGGATTTTCTTTTTTCACATCTGCATTTGAAAAGGCAGTGGGCATTTTTTTTATTATATGTGCACTGGCAAGCTAAATTTAAATGGCAAGGTTAACAGCTTTTTGTTTTGTTTTACCAGCAACGTGACCATGTTGTTCCTCAGGTTAGGATCACAGGCACACTTTATTTATTGAAATTTGGGAATTACAACCTTTGAGTCAGAGACTCCTTTACAAAGGCTCCACGTCAGATGGTTCACAGAAAATACAATGTTGCGAAAGACAAAATACAAAGTGCAATAATAACATACAAAATATATACAATGCAGCAATAAGTTGACTAGCCTTACAGTGCAAGCTACAAGCAAGAAGCAGGGCAGCCAGGCATGGGAGTGTAGGTTCGACAAGATATAAGAGCATGGGAGACAGGAGAGGGGAGAAGACAGGGGAAGGAGAAAGGGGGATGAGGAGAAGGGGTGAAAAGTAGTACTTATGGCATTATAATGTCAGTGATTATGCAGCATAGAGCAGGGAGCACCTCACTGAAATCTACCAGTTTGCCTGACACTAAAAACTGTTTAGTACATGATGTGCCACTCACCCACTCTATTCCTTTTGTCTTCATGGATCACGTGGGTTGGCTATTTACATTACACTATATTTTTCTTTTACAAAAATGTTCATAGGATCACTGTGGGTGGCCTTTGTGATTGGAATTGACAGTCCATTTTTAATATATTACACGGGGATTGGGTGAGTGATATCTTTTTTGTAGTTTAGAACAGACTTCCTCAGGTTTTAAATCATCTGGGGCAAGAGGAATAGACACATACCGCAGAAGAATGTAGCTAAAGTAAAACACTGGATTGAATTTGCACATGATTGAGTTAGAAATAACCTTCGTGGAAGACAATTGATAAATAAACAGTCGATTTTCTCTTAGAGGGAAAAAAAAAGAATTTGGAATGCTTCCAAGGCTGCAGTATGTGAAAACTTCTTGGCTGTATAAGAGGCTTTCGCCTCACTCATTCACTTTCATTAGCGTAAGAAAGGAAATGCTTTATAACATAATTAAATATAACAGCCTGCCTTTGCCTGTGTTATCTGACCATTGGGAGGGATGCTAGATGGGAAGGGTTACCATGCCTATGTATGCGTACCCTGCAGACAGGAAAGAGTTGCAAGGTAAAGGTAGACGGGTGAGAGTGACATTGGTAATGCTCGTTTAGAGTCTGCCTTAGGAGAGACAATGTCCTTGCTTTTGTTGTCAATACCCTGTTACTGTTAAAATAGGTTGGAAATGTCTTGCTTCTCAAGTGGCTATATAGGTTCTGAGACCTGTCTGTTGATTCACCAGAAATGCACAAGTTGAAAGAAGTTCACATAGTGGGATTTGAAATTTGGGCCAGTAACATGCAGAATTCATGAGCCACTTCACTCATCCCTGACTGCCATTACAAACATGGCTGCCACCTTTACTCACTGGAACCTTCAACAAGGCCCAAGAAAGTAAAACTCCCTTAAATATAAAAATAAATTCAGTTTCTTTCCTCTCACGATACCCTCCTTGCACACATAAACAAACTTAAAGGATGCAATGGTACTTACAGTTTTAATTCCTGGTGTTTCTTTGGTGACCATGAGAATTAAATCTGCCTTCTATCCTTACCAGCTTATTAGGGCAATCTCTGCTGCTTACACTGCTTCATATACACTTGAAACTATGGCACACATGAGGACTTCTGTTTTTGTGTAGTGGAAGTAAATATTCTGTCAGAGGAATTCTGCAGCAGTTTGAATTCCAGTGTTCCATAATAAATAAGTATTCCATCTATTGAATGTGTGGAAAGCCAAATGATTGACAGGTAGAAGAATACTACTTTTTATTAGTTACTTTTATGAAACTGAAATACCTGTATGGTATTTTTTTAGATAATGGGTAAATTCAAAGTCGGTTCCTGATTGGCTGAAAGAGCCTGGCGCCCGGGCCGTTATTTCTTAACAATGGCCCGCTCAGAAAAAGTGCCAGTTCGAACTTTCACCACCCCAAACTTGCCAGCCGCCATTGTACCATCCGCATTTACATTGGCACACCAGCCCCACCACTCTGCTGCACGAAAATTCCACTTATAGCTTCATGTGACCTTTTCAGCTGCCTCTGTTCCTCCTTACCACCACAAAAATAACTATTTTTAAACACTTACGATATATCGTAACTCGACCTTGCGATGTTCCGTGTTCTTTTTGTCACTCACCGAGCGTACTCGCGCTGCCTGTAAATCCTGTGCGCAATTTTAAATCCAGCTACACATTCACGCTACACTTCTAAGCCATCCTATATTAAAATAAAACTGCATTTCTCCTGTTCTCACACAGCAGTTTTCAATCTGTTGGTGTGTGTGTGTGTGTGTGTGTGTGTGTGTCTGTAAAACCGAAGAAGCAAGAGGGCAACCTAATGAGAAACACCATTAATAAAATACACATCAGCGACCTCTAGTGATGGTTCTAGCACTTCACACTTGGGACTATTTTATAACGAACATTATTTCTTCTTGCTTTTTTCTTATTTTTTATATCTACATTTTTTCTTGTATATTATTTTTCAGAAATTACTCTCTCTAACCCATTATCTAAGTGTAATAATACCCTCCAGGGTAGGTGTTATGGGATATAACGGACCTTCCAGGGGCTATAAGGCTCGGGCCTCATTACGTCCCTGGGCGGTCTGTTATATCCCAATAACGCCCACCCTGTTGGGTATTATTACTTACTTAATTGTTTCTTAGTGTACCCATTTTATAAGCACGATAAGTCAGTCCAAGTCATTGGATGGCTGGGGTTAATGGACTTCAAGCTGCTAAAGGCACTCAGCACAAGCACCTTATACCTCATTACATACCTGGACATGCATTAAACCCTAACAAACCACTGCCTTGTTGTGTATTATTGCTTATGAAGACTAACCATTGGAAAGAAAGTAATGGTGGCAGCCATCATTTTGCTATTTCTTATGGGAGATCCATTCCCGTATTTAGATGAATCGTGATTACCCCCAGACTTTCATTTTCCTCCATAATGGAGGTTGGGACTTGCTAGGTATTTGCAACACTCTTTTTCAAATGTTTAACTCTGCATTACTTTCTTAACTTGCAGAGGCAGCGTGGCCCCCTGAAATGAAGCCTGCTAGGTGCGCTACTTCCTTGCCATGCTGCAAGGTGTAATTTACTCATTATTCAGCACATGCTTCTGCTAGGCAAAGGGGGTTCTGGTGCACAAGTAGCCTTCTGTATTCTATCGAACATGCCCTGTGTGCCTTTCTCTTGAAAAAGAGTGTAAGCAATAAGATGTATTGTCATTCTAGGATGTATCCATCATGTGATATAGCTGGTCTGTTATAAATTCCACTAACATCTCCAGTGGAGTTGCACCCTCTGGCTAATGGCACCAGAGGGGAATATAGCCTGCTATTAAAAACAAGAATCGGAGCACACCCTCTCCCCCTCCCAAATTTTGGCAAAGCTAACAGACAATATTTTTTTTGCCTGAATTGGCCACTTATTTGTTTGATTTTCAATAGGAGTGGGGGCCTCTTAGTATTCACTTCAGGTCCCAGCTGTGAAGCTGCCCAGCTACTAACATCGAGGTAGACCACCCATCATTCCAAATTCAAGTCCCTATTCCAAAATGCATCTGCCTGAAATGGCTTCCTTTATATAGGGGAATATAGCCTGTTGACTGACTCACCAGTCACGTGTGGACATTCAGTTTATGGACATTGTGTGATAATGTAAGCCATTCCCCACTTTTGGTTCCTATACCTGTGATTCCCCCAAATAAACAATTGACAGAGCCCGGGCTGTCTCCCCCACTGTAGCTACAGAGGACTCCAAGCGTCCAGGTAAATCTTGAGTCATACTGACTACTTAGATATTTCCACAGCATACTTAATAGTCCTTGCTTATGAAGCCGGGAGGGCAGACCTAATGAACTTGGAGTCACTTATAACCTTAAATTACTATGTTGCCACACCTGATGCCACTTCTTTATACTGGTGACCAAACACATTTCAGCTCATGTCACCCTAATACCTGTGACCAACAACACTATAGCTTATTTTGTCATTCCTAATAATGCCACCACCAACACCTGTGACCTAACACAGTGCAGGCAGCTAATGATGTCACTCCCAATACTTGTGACCAAAAACATTACAGCTGATGATGTCCCTTCTAATACTTGTGATCAACTACATTATAGCTGATAATGAGATTCATAATAATGTCACTCCTAGTCCTAATACTCATGACCAAACAGATTATAGCCCAAGATTTTTAATTTTTATTTCCTTATTGGATTTACATGACTGAGTAAGTTCACTTAGACAAAGTTCCTTTTTCAGGAATGTCCAGGGATTAATTTTAACTGTCCAAAAATTCCATAGAATGGTATAGATATGAACAGCAATATATTACAATAATCATAGGTACTTGGTAACACACATTTTGCTGTTAAACAAAGGCATTACAATTTGGAGTTGGTTCGCAAAGCGACAAAGGTGTAGCATGATACAGGCAATGACAGTAAAACAGTAAGAGCATCACACAGGTACAGGTTAGCATACATTTGTTAGCAAAACAGAAACATAGGGCATTAAAGCCATGGGCTGCATTGCGAACACACAGTGGTAAACAGGTCATTAGAGGAGAGTACACACAGTACACTAAGTGCGGATAGGGCTTAACGATTGCAGTTGCAACAACTGCAATTAATATGGTAAGCCTTTAGGCTGACCTTAAAAGTGTGAGGGCTATCGACACATTGTATATCTATGGAGAGTTTGTTCCTTAGGTAGGGGGCAGTTTAGGGACAAGGTCGATGACCTGAGCCAGATTTGGTTCTTGGATAACTGTATGGTAGCAGAGGAATGGAGGAATCTCTGTTGAGGCTTTACAACCAAGCTGTCCTTAAGGTTAGGAGGAGGAGTGGCTCTTGTAGCTTGTATGCCAGGCAGAGTACTGGATAATTCAATCTACATTCAAGGGAAGGGCAGCCTATGGAGGAAAAGACATCACAGTGATGCCCACTGCAGTGGGCTTGAGCAGCAAATCAACCAGTTCTTTCGGATAAGACTTTGAGCCTTCTGAGCCCTGTTTCCTTAAGGGAATGCAGGACTGGGCACGATAGAGTAAAAAAGGGAGCAGGTTGCTATTAGAGATGGTGAGTCATGCATCTTTGATGAAATACGCTTAAAGCCTGTATAGCAAGCCAAGCTTCTGGTTTACAGCTTTTGTTAAGAGTTCTATGTGGGGCCATCTTGATCTAGTAAGATACCTAGATACCTGATGCTTCCCTCAACCTTCAGCTGCAAACCACCAGTTGTGCTCAGATTTAGCAGATTCGGCCTCTTCCCGCACCCAAGTACCTTTTGGAAATAGCATGGCTGTGTTTTGTTTGTGTTAAGTATTAGCTTGTTCATGAGGAACCAGGCTTCCAGGCACCTAATCATCACCCAGAGAGGCTGGTCTGTGTAGTGTCATAGTGTTTCTCAATAGAACAGCATCATCAGCATACAATTGTAATGTAGACCCACCACAATTCTAAGCCATATCATTTTTGCAAATAATAAAATGAGGAAGGGGTCTCAAATGGACCCCTGAGGGACACCATCCATTATGGGTCTGGGGGAGGATACACTGCATCACCATTTCGCTGTTTGCCTACAATTGGATAGGGACCACCTATACCAAAAGCATACAAGGCTATCAAGGCCCATATGCTGCAGCTTATCCAGCAGGAGCCCTTGATTCACCAGATTGAAGGCTTCAGTCAGATCAATGTAAATGGTGCCAGTTGCTAGCCCAGAATCCATAGCATCAAGGATATCAGTGGTAAGCTGCACCAGGGCTGCATCTGTTCCATGATTTTTCCAGAGTGCGTGCATGTGTCCCCCACCACCCCCGCAGCCATGGCAGTGTTTTTATATTATTTAGGCAAGATTTATTTATTTTATTATACAGGTGCTCCAAGCCCTGAAGGGGCACTTTGAAGAAACTTAATAAACTAAATAACTAATGAATGAATTAACTAACTAAAATAGTGGATCCACGCCCTCATCATTAATGAATGAACATTTAGATATGCCCTTGTCTATGGACAGTGTAGTGGCTCCATACTCACATCATTGATAAATGACCACTGTGGCATGCCCTTGTCTAGTTTAGTGACACAGTAGTGGCTCCACACTCTCAACATTAATAAATCTACACATTCAACTCAGAATCAACAGTGGCCATGTGATACAGCAGCAGTGCCCTATGTTGCCTCCCAGGAGATAAATGCACAAAATTTCTTGAAGGAGAGTGTTCCTTGGAATGCTTGATCCTCCTCCCCGTGAGTAGCCCTCCAGCATCCCAAGCTTATTCCTGAATCCATGTCACTGGACTAGCTAGCAGGAGCTCCGCTGCTGCGTCAACATACCAGTTCCATATAACCTGTTTTGCAATCTACATGGCCTTGGGGGCAGAACTCTCAGGACAAGTGTGAGGTACCGGGGTAACAGTATCTGTTCGTTCTTTTGGTTTTGCCAGAATAAATGTATTGATTTTGCTGCTTAGCCTTGCCTTACTTTTTTTGTACTGCTCTATTTGCCTTTTGGTGGCCTGTGTTTCTCTTGAGATCACAGCAACTCATTTCTCCAGTGTACAGGGCATTTTTGGTTTTGTTTCCTGTGAGAAAATAGCCAGGCCTGTAAAGAGGCTTTTTGGAATAGCCTCAGCATACCGATCCGTGTGCTTACTAACTGTGGAATAAGAAAATCTACATTCTAAAGCTTTTTTTTATTCTAGAGGTCAGAACACATTTAGAAAGAGAGAGACCGAGAGGGGATTTCTCAATTAACTTTTTTTTTTCATTTACAGAACAGACTGTGACTGGAATGACAAGTCCTTAGAAATGTCAAATCTGAAAGAGTGAAAATGAGTACAAATAAATAACTAGGCCCAAATAGCCAAGACTGTTGAACATAGGTGTACACAATGTTCTGTTGTCCACCCTACCCCCCATACATGACATTTTCCTGTTATGAACCGAAGAATCCACTGAGCTTTGGATTCACAGAGATTTATACCGCAGGCATTTTTTTCTTTTTTGTAGTGTCAGGATCATAATGAAAATTAATTATTATTGTATGCTTGTACACCAGCACATTTCAGATATAACAAATTGCATGGGAGAGCATCTGTAGAAATGGCAAGGTAGCTTATCACACTACATTCCTGTTGTGCACACTGGGTTACCTTAGATGGTCAGTGTGCTGCCCACACATTCTCACAAATGGTTGAGGGGACTGGGTCAATAACTCCTGTGGCAATTCATTACTCAAAGATGGTATGCTTGAACGTAGGTTGCATGGTGCCCAAGCCAGGGAAAGTTCAGTGTGGCAGGTCACAAACTAGTGCTACCCCTTGAAAAACAGTTCCAATCCCCTATGGTCAGTGCTGGTACAGTCCTCTCAGCTCCCATGCCATGCAGTGACAGTTTAACCAAATTTCAATAACGTAACATTTTATAAAGATTTGCTAATGAGTTAGGAATTCAGACAAATAAAGGATTTATTGGGGTATTAGGAATGAGGTATAAGTGGAAGGAAAGGCATGGGTTAAGGCAAACACATATACTCACCATACAATCCCCATGCTGTGGTTACCAAAACTTTAGTGCAGCCTGCACCCATACAACCAGCACAGTGCACCTTCCTGACTGTGCTGTTGGGCATACCCATGGCCACTCTGGTGCCACTGTAACTTCTCTAGTCCCAGGGAGCTTCCAGAGAATCGTGGGTCCCCTGGTGCTGGAACACTGCAGGCCTGATGTGTTGCGTTGCACATGGTGGGTTGCAGTGGTGCATTTGAAAGCCAATCAATATTTAGTTCACAACTAAATTTTAGTCCTGGCTAAGTGGTCTAGTCCATAAACTTATAACCAAACTGGGACCCTTTATACTATAGATGCATGTCACATGACCCATGGGCCCTGTTGAGTTATTTATAGTTACCCTTGATCACACAGCAGCAGCCTCCTCTCAGTCTCTGCTATCCTGGATGGATTTATTGCTCATTCTGCAGGTGGGATTCTACCTTTCATGCCTCAGTTCTTCTCATTCACCACCTGCAGTGCCTCCGCTGATCAACTGGGCTCTCTCTCAGTTGGTTTCTTTCTTCAATTCAATTCAGTTCCAGTGCAGTTGAATGTTATTACGGAAATTAACCACTGAGACAAGCTCATCTGGCATGGTGTCCCATCAAGTACAAAGTTGCAGCATAGAAGTTTTGGTTACAAAGATAGAGGTATAATATAAATACATTGTTGCTTAATGAATATACATGAGGAAATACATTTAGTGTACACACATTACTATGTTGTAACTTAGTCTCTGACTCTTTCAGATCATTATGTAATCCCTCTTACACTAGAGCAGCAGGTACAATTTTTTGAAGTTGTCTGCTCAAACCTGACTTCAGGATCTTATTAGAGAGTCCCTTACCCTGGATAACATGGAACTCTGCTGGAAGGAGTTCCATAGCTGGGAACGAAGTAACTGTATAACATGGTGGATCTTTGTGTTCTGACTCTCAGTAACTCCAGTTCTTAGAGACCTGCAGTTCTCAGTGATGCTTTTCTTGGTCCATCACTGGAACACTCTTTTAAGTAGTCTGGGACGAGCCCATAGACACTTTTGACAGCTAAGACAGTTTTATGTAGTTGCCTGCTAGTTTTTATAGAAACATAGAATCTGTCGGCAGATAAGAACCATAGAGCCCACCTAGTCTGCCCATTTCCCTCCTTGGTTTGGCAATCCCTACTCTTATCTGGACTGCCTTTCCCCCGCTCTGCTGTACAGCAGGGTGCCTTTATGCTTATCCCATGCACTTTTGAATCCCTGTACTGTTTTTGCTTCCACCACCTCTGCTGGTAGGCTGTTCCATGGATCCACCCCCCCTCTGTGAAAGAATACTTCCTAGTATTCCCCCTCAGCCTCCCACCCTCCAGCCTCATGTTATGTTCCCTTGTCCTTGTGCACTTTCATCTCTGAAATATGCTCCCTTCCTGTACCCTGTTTATTCCTCTAAGGTATTTGAAAGTCTCTTTCACATCACCTCTCTCCCTTTTCTCTTCCAGTGAATAGCTGTTTAGTTCCTTTAGTCTTTCCTCATAAGGTTTTGGTGCAGTCCATGTATCATTTTTGTTGCTGTTCTCTGGATTGCTTCCATTCTGTCTATGTCCTTCCTGAGATGCGGTCTCCCAAATTGGACACAGTATTCCAGATGAGGCCTCACCAGTGATCTATACAGTGGCATCACCACTTCACTCCTCCTACTGGTTATGCCCCTTCCTATGCACCCCAGCATTCTGTTTGCCTTCCTCACTGCTTTTTCACATTGTTTGGCTGACTTCAGGTCATTTGATATGATAACCCCCAGGTCTCTCTCCTGACTTGTAGTGGCTAGAACCTGCACCCCATCCTGTATTCCTCTCTTGTGTTTCTGTGTCCCAGGTGCATCATCTTGCACTTCTTAGCATTGAAACCCAACTACCAAACCCTTGACCATTTCTCAAGTAGTCTTAGGTCATTTCTCATTTTATCTAGCCCCTCCTGTGTGTCGACTCTGTTACAGATCTTGGTGTCATCTGCGAACAAGCATACTTTCCCCTCCAGTCCCTCTGTAATGTTGCTTATGAAGACATTGAATGGAACTGGACCCAGAACTGATCCTTGTAGAACCCTGCTGGTCACCTCCACCTCTTCTGATTTTATGCCATTTACTACCACCCTCTGAGTCTTGCCTTTTAGCCAGTTACCAACCCATTTTACCACTTTAGAGCCCACATCCAGATTCCCCAATTTGTTAAGCAACCTTCTATAAGGAATGGTGTCAAAGGCCTTACTGAAATCCAGGTAGGCCACATCCACCGCCCCTCCCTGATCCACCACCCTGGTCGCCCAGTCAAAGAACTCGATAAGATTAGTCTGACAGGCCCTACCTACAGTGAATCCAGGAACTTCACTACCCTCTCCTTAAGCAGGGACTCCATCAGCTTCCCCACCACTGAGGTCAGGCTTATAGGTCTGTAATTGCCTGCCTCCTCCCTACTTCCAGTCTTGTGCAATGGGACCACCTCTGCCCTCCTCCAGTCCCCAGGTACCTCCCCTGTCTCTAGTGATTGGTTAAATAGGGTTGTCAGTGGACCTGCTAGGATTTCCCTGAGTTCCTTCAACACTCTAGGGTGAATCCTATCTGGCCCCATTGCCTTGTCTGTCTTTACTTTTCCTAGTTCCTTCAAGACTGTATCCACCGTAAATGGGCTGGTGTCCACCTCTCCCCCCTGTATATCTTTCCTCGTGAGTCTTGGCCCCTCCCCTGCCTCTTCCTTTGTAAATACTGAGCAAAAATATTTGTTCAGTATCTCAGATTTTTCAAGGTCATCCTCCACCCACCCATCCATCCTTTCCCTTCTTTAGCCTAGCAATACCATTTCTGGTCTTCATCCTCTTGCTAATATAACGGAAGAAGGTCTTGTCCCCCTTCTTAATAGCCTGTGCTATTCCTTCCTCCGTTCTTGCCTTAGCCCCTCTGGCAGCTTTCCCAGCTTCTCTCTGCTTCTCCAGATATTTCAGTCTGTCTTCTTCTTTCTGTGTCTTTTTGTATTTCCTGAATGCCTTACTTTTTTCTCACACTTTCTCGGCTACTGATTAAGAGAACCACTGTGGCCGCTTCTTTCTTTTGCTTTTGCTAAGCAATCTGACACATTGACTTGTCACTCCTGCTATGGATCTCTTGATCACAAGCCACCGTTCTTCTACCCCTTCCCCATATATTCTGCTGCCAGGGCAATTTTGAGCTGTTTCCCCATCTCCTTGAAGTTGGCCTTCCAGAAATCTAGGATCTTAATCTTTGAATGGCTTTCTTCTGCCAACAAGTTGACTGTAAACCACACAGTTCTGTGGTCATTGGTCCCAAGGGGACTGCCCATCTCAACATCCATGATTCTGTTCCCATTTTTCAGCACTACCATGAAACACCCCCCAGTTTTTTGTACAACTCAGACTGGGGAGTTGTTATTGAGCAGTTCAAGATAAACCTAGCTAAGTGGTTGTACAGTATGTCCAGTCTCAGCAGTCTTTTGAGAGAAGAGTGATCATAGACTACATCTGCATAGTCAAATAGAGGTGTCAGCTGAGTCTGGAGGATTTTTTTTATGTCTCAGTTTAGTGGATGAGCAATTTTTGTATCTGTGTAGCAACCCAAGTCTGGTCCCTATTTTTTCAGTTATATAGTCCATGTGTGTTTCTGGTGCCAGCTGGCTCCATCTAGAAGCCTAGATATTTATATTTGTTTACTGTTTCAAGTAACTGGCCATCTAGAACAATGGATTTCAAATGTGGCATTAGGAGCATATCTCAGCTTGACTGGGGCTGCAAAAAACATTAGGTTTGTTTTGTCTGCATTTAACATTAGTTTAGCTTCTATAAAGAAGGCTTGTAGCACAGTAAACTCATCCTGAAGGGTCTTTTGGACATCTGGCAAGTGTGTAGCCATGATCTGGTGAGGGGCCCAGATATTTCTAGGGGGGTCTGTGGCTTGCTCACCCAAAAAACATTGAAAATTTAGGAGTTAAATTGTGCAGTTTAGTGCATTTTTAGGCAATAACTGTTGAGTTACAAAATGCATCAGAATTCAAGTTATCAGTCTCATCCCTTCCCAGTCCCAGGTCTTTGAGTAGAACTCAGGGGCCCACATTTTCAAAGGAGATGAGTGGCACAAAGTGGAGATGTACCACACATCTCAGAAACTGAGCAGAACTGTGATATTCAAAAGGGAGAGATGCGTATCGCAATTCACGATGCGCTATCATGCATCTATAATGTTTGAGGTGCATGTAGAGGGGGTGTTCCCATGAATGTGCCATGCATCCCAATATTCAATCAAAATGTGCAGCACGTCTGTTATGCATCTCAAAGTTGAGCCACCCAAAGTTAGGCATGGAAAAAGCATACCTAAATGGCCAGCCACCAACAGGCATGCTTCAGAACTGCAGGCAAGTCATATGAAGACAGCCCTTGGAGGTCAATCAATCAATCAAAATATTTATTTAACTAGGTGAACATCGTTGAGCAAGCTCATTTTCAAAATGGACCTGGAAAGGAGAGGAGAGGATAACAATACATACAAAGGAATACTCAGTTACATCATAATTGGGTAAACAATACATACAAAATTAATTCACACTTATATAGTATTTACATAGAGCAGTAATTATACACAGGAAGGTTATAATACACAAGAACTAGAGTATTAAAAAGAGCCATTAAGCTAAGACCATGAAGAGCATGCAGCTAAAAAGTACAGCGACTGCATTACAGTATATACAGATTAAACGTACACAACTATAATTGCGGTGTGTATTTAAAGCATCCTTGAACATAATTATTGATTGAAGGAGCTTGGTGGGGCATGGGAAGGGTGGGGAGGGGGACGCAAGAGGGTGAGTAAGGAGAGGTACACGGTACATGCCCACAAGGGCATGTAGTGATTGCAGGGATGAGGTTGGCAACAGTTAGGGAGTGGAAAGCAAAACACCATGATAGTGTGAAGGGGGTAATCAAGGAGTGCAGGTGGGAGCCAGGGAGACAGGGAAAAGGAACTAGTGATAAGGAAAAAAACACAGGGTCCAGAAAGAAGGAGCAGTCAGATAAGTTTTTATAGGCTGTAACATTGTCCAAGAGGGGTGGGAAAGAAGTACCAGTAAAGGGATGCACTGGAGCAGATAGAGCTGAGGCTAGGGGAAGGTGATATCAGGGGAAGCAGTTACAGGATTCCTTGATAGAGCAAGAATAAAGTGCTTTGAAGGCTAATAGTTTGATTTGGTAAGCCAACTTCAGGATTTTTTGCAAGTTGTTCCAGAGAAAGAGTAAAGCATGAGATATGGCAGACCTACCAAAGCGTGACTTGAACTTTGGTACTGCAAGGGAAATAACGAAGGAACTCCTTAAGGCATATTTACCTGTCACACCTAGAGGAAGACAATCCAAGATGTACTGAGGCAACATCTTCATGATGGCCCTAAATGTCCAGAGAGCTGCATTCCTCTGTCTTCTGTAGTTAAGAGATGACCAACCTACTGTGGCGTAAAGGGAGCAGTGATGTGTGGAGTATGGGAGACCAGTTGTGAACTTGCCCTGGGCACCCACACACAGCAGTTATGCCAGGATGGATGAACTCTGAGCCACAGGTGTCATGTCACCATCGGCACCATCCAGGAAGCAATCCCCCATACTGCACCCTGGATGTAGACATCCAGCAGCCACATGCCAATGCTGTTGGGTGCCCCCCCAGACAAACCAGCGGAGTGGACAGCCACAATCCAGCAAATGTACTGGGGGTCATGGCCTGCACCCATACGGCCTGCAGGGTGCCATCTGGGGCAGTGGTGCCCAGGTAGCCTAGTGGATGGCTAGCAGCCTGGCACAGACCATGGACTGATCTGTGGCACACATCCACGGTGGTGCACCATAGGTGCACACAAGTGGGACCCACCCACTCAGGTGCCTGGTCACCCTCTGCACACTGCCATTGCTTGCAGTCATCACCATGTACCTCTCATATGGGGGGGGGCACTGCAGGTGACTGTATGCTGCATATGGAGCTGGTTATCACATGCATGTGGAATACTGATTAGACTGTATCACCCTGTGCCCTTCCCTGTTACATGTCCAGGTGGGCCTCTGTGGCCACTGTCCAGAGGGAGCCCCTTTCCCCCCAGTCTGACCCTGTACATAGTTATGGGTAATAGCACCATATCCTAGCCAATGCAGTCCACCCACACACAAACATTCTATCACACCTGCCTGCTAGGCTGCAATACTTCCTGTTCACCTTTGTGGAGTGGTGGGGCAGCCCTGCAGAGCTGGAACTGAGCATGCTTGGGGTATGCAAATGGGATGAATACATTCCAGTAGTGAGATGCAAATGTGAGAGATGGGCTTGAAATGTGCAATCAGGTAATTTACATATCCAAGCTGAATACTGCAATTCTGCACACTGCGCACGTGGCTTTGCATCATGCATGTCCCCATGCTCAGCATAAGGCTCTGGTCACCTGCTGCACTATGCATCTCCCACTGTGCAATCGTGCATCTTCGGGATATTCAAGCCGGACATGCGTGAGTGCATCTCATGACACAGCTTCTGAATATCTCATTATTTTGGACCTGTGCATCTCAGATGCTCAGCGCAGGCACTTGAGCGAGTTTGCAGGGGACTTTGAATATGGGGCCCAGGATTCTTTTCTCCCTTTTTATATTTCCATCTTTCTCTTCTCTAGATCTCTTCCCATTCTGTTATGATCCCTACACCACCTTTGCTTTTTTTTCCAGCTGTTCCTTTAAAGTTTTTTTCTAATTTTCACTTCCCCCATTTTTATTTCTGTTTTCACCTATTACCTTGTCTTTATGTTCCACCTCTCTCATTGCAAGTATTTCCCATTTAATTGCCTATTTTTTATCTCATCTCTTTACATTAGTCTCCCTTCCATTCTCCTCTACCAACATTGCATGCATGATCATAGAAATAATCCCCTTTTCTTCAAACAAATGATGGCAGGCAGTTTATGTATTTTTTTTTAAATATTTTTAATGCAATACTGTTTGTGTGAAGCTCACACATTAAACAGTATTGCATAAAAAATATTTAAAAATATGTAAACTGCCTGACCATCATTTTTTTGCAGAGGATACACAACACTTACTAACAATGTGACTACAATGAACAAACTAGTACAGATACAGCCTGTAGATTGAATTGACTGGATAAAATTGAGTGTCGTATATTTAATGGTACATATTTCCCCAGTGTTTGCATTCAAGGCACAGGCCTGATAGTCATCCAGGCTGCTGGCCATACCCTGACCTAAACTGCTGCAGCTGCGCTGCACACTACAGGGAAGAAAGACAACCTTCGGTTCAACATTCTATCATATACAAAAGCAGTTAACTATCTTTTTTTTTTTATCAGTTTTTATACTTACAAAGCAGGTTGGTGTTCTTGACCCTTAGGGTATTTGACACAGTGCTCTTTTCCCAAATGCTGTCCTTCACAACAGTGTCCAGTCTAGTAACTTTTTTCTTTGTGGGCCCAAGGGAAGGGAATGCTCAGTGCTGATACTGTGTGCCTGGCACTACTAGCCCATATGGGTGAGAGTTGAGAGAACTGAACAAGCACCGCCATTACCACCACTTGTGCACCACACAGCCCATGCCAATCCCTGAAGGAAATGCTCAGTGCTGATACTGTGTGCCTGGCACTGCCCACTGACATGGGCGAGATGCAAGAAAGCTAAATGAGTGTCATTGCCACGGTCACTTTTGCACCACTTGGCCTGTGCCAGGCCCAGAAAAAGAATGGGCCAAACCAAAAAAAAATACATGTAGCCACCTCAAAACCTCCAACCTAGTCACCACCTTGGAGTTGCACCACAAAAAGAACAGGTTAATTTAACTTGTAAAGCCATAGCCACCTCCTAATCCTCAAAGCCTCCAGTCACCGCTGCCTCGCACCAGTCTTGCCAGAAAAAGAATTAATTACAGGCCAAAAGCCACACAAAGCCTCACCACCTCAACGCCTCCTCAAAGACAGTGGTGCATGTCAGTGGACATGCATGCTGCCTGGCTGATACATGCCACAATGCAAGCGCAGACCATATGTTTCTGTCAGCTGGTGCCCTGGTTGCATGGTGGGAGTCTGAATCCAGCGTGAGGAGGAGTCAGCAAAAATGCACGTGCACCAACTCCAGAACTGCAAATACATCTTTGCGGAATTTAAGAAGTATGGGAGGGGTGCTCCCTCTAAATATGAAGTGAGGAGTCAGCGCTCCATCACGACCCCACAGGAGTACACCCCTGGCAGTGGAGTTTTTAAATATTAATGCGGGGGGGGTCCGTGCACCAGGAACCCCCTCCACTGGCTATGCCCCTGTCTGAGAGGGGCTCCCTAGAGGCATAAACAACTGTGTCATCTGTATAAAACTGGTAATTAAAATTATCTATGCTGTCCCCATGATCCTGCAGATACAGAGTAAATAACAGAGGGCCCAGGACTGAGCCTTGAGGGGACCCCACCCCGCCTCAGGATGTACAGATTTCCTGAAGCAGTTCCATTCACAGCTGTACACTGCTTTCTTTTGTGCAGAAATAAAGTGAATCAGTCAGCAGCAATACTTTCCACTCTGATCGCCTTCAGTTTGTGAATCAGTGGAAGGGGAAATTTAGGAAGGATGTGTGGAAGTACTTCTTCACTGAAAAAGTGGTGGATGCCTGGAACAGTCTACCAGTGGAAGTGATGGGACTGCAAACAGTGGTGGGCTTCATGCTTGCATAGGATAGGCACAAATAAGTCTTAGTGGAAAAAATGGGGTGGGGGATAGTCAGAGATCAGGTAGGGTCTGCAGTGACAATATAGGCAGGGACTAACTGGGCAGACTGGAATGACCAGACAATCCCTATCTGCCAATAAATTGTATGTTTCTTTGTTTCATGGTTCATCACATTGAAGGCCTTGGAAAGATCAAGAAAGATAGCTTCAGTATAGTGCCTCGAGTCGGTATTCCAGTTCATCGACATTTCAACAGCGGCGTCCCCTACAGTGACAACAGCGCCACGTCACTGTAGGGAACCCACTGGAACCTGGCACTGTCTGTTGGGGGTCCTGCACCCCCCCCCTCGAATCAGCTCCAACTTGGAGTTGAGAATCCTAAGTGGGGAGATGCGGGAGGCGCAGCCACCTGCGTGTGGGTTCGAGGGACAAAGCACCCCGAAGAAAACACTTGTGTCATTTGGAAACAATCAGCCGACTGCAAAATGCAGTCTACCTGCTGATTTCACTGTTGGGTCATTGGACAAATATTTTGTCGTCGACCCTTCATGGATTCCCTGGAGTCCACAACTTTACTGACATCGTCCACCATCCTCGACATGGAGGAGATGGTACTGTGCTTTTTTCCAAAACCTGTGCCATGGAGACCACATTTTTCTTGTTTGGTAACTGGAAAAGGCCCACTAGGCACAAGTGCCTGTTTTCAGGGGTGACCTGGGAGCACAGGGGTGGTTAAGTGACTTGCTCAGAGTTATGCAATATGCAAGTGGAGGTTGTGGGAATCAAACCCTGGTCTGCTGGATGTACAAGCTTATTCACAGCTTGATACTCTAACCACTAGGCTATACTGCCAGCCTCCACTTTCAGTATAGTCCTGCAACTGGTTTGCAACTAAACTGTCTAGCAGTTTTGAGATTATTGGCAATAAGGATAGTGGCCAGTAGTTGGTCATTTGGTTTGGGCTGTTGTATTAAAGATAGCCAGCACTTTTGCCAGTTTTTAGCCTTCTGGAAAGTAACCTAATTTCAGGGACCAAGTGAACAAGTATGCTAAAGATTCTGCAATCTGACGTGCTAACATTTTTAGGAGTCTTGGAGGGAGATCATCTGGTCTCCCACTCTTATTTTCTTTCAGTTTGAGAAGTAACTCTAGTACTTCCTATACCACAATTTCAGAAAATGTGATGGTCTCCAGGTTGCATGTTTGCTTCCTGGCATGTACTCAATTTGATATGGTAGTGTCTGTGCAGAAGTTTCCAGAATTTATGAAAAACTTATTTGGGGCATCAGCCAAAACCTCCTTGTCTATGGGTTTCCCTTCCTTGTTTTTATGATTAATATTAGCCCTACTGTTTTGCAATTTTTTTCCTAAAATAGTTTGTCTTACCTGATGACTTCATAAACATACTTGTTCCTGGCAAATCTGTATTGCTCCCAGTCCCAGCACAGCCAGAAGTCTTGGGCTTTCCTCCATAGTTCATCTTTGTTTTGCCATAGTTTTCCCCAGAAGGGGGAGTACCAAATTCCATTGTCCTTCTTTACTTTTCTTTTTTCCAGGCACAGATGCTTGTTATACACTGATTTCGGCTAGTCTGCAAAGTAGCTCCATGCAGTGTCTAAGTCTGAACTGCTTCAAGGTACCCGACAAAGAAAAAAAAAATCATACTTTTTGTAGGCTGTGTAGCTGAGGAATTTTGGAGGCCCTCCAGACTTCTCCTTGCCTCTAAGGCAATGTGCAACATTACGATCACTGCAACAATCAGGAAAGGTACCTGCTTCTGTCAAGTTTTGTGGACAGTTGGTTAAGATCAGATCTCATAAGGATGATTCGGTCTTCTTTTTAATGTTAGATTAAGCATGTTCTGTGATTAGCTGATTTAGACCCAAGTCAAAGTCTGTTAGGGTTGGCGGGTGGATGCAAAGTCAGGCCATCACAAGGCTGAGATAACTGTCATAATGGCTTGCTGGCATTGCTGGTGTAGTTGCTGTGCTGAACCTTCAGGCCTGGGTAGAATAAAGTCTCCTTTCTCCTTTTTTTCTCTGACATGGTTAGCTGCAAGGCCCTCACAGACTGGTAGCTGTAGCAATAGATTTGCCAGCATAGATGCAGGATTCCTGCATGTAGCAGCCTCCTCCTCAGCTGCTGTAGAAGCACACTTCTCCTGCGCATGTACAGCACAGGCTCACATTCACAGATGGTAGGTCTGCCTTCTTGGACAGGCTAGAATCCAATGACTCAAGCTGGGAAGTTCCTGGAGGCAAAACATGAGCAGTCAACCTCCCTATTGAATGAATCCCTTTATCAGTCATAGGAGAGGGTCTGTCTATTGGCTTCTTGAAGCTGGTTGCTTATTCAAACCTGGAAGAAATAAGGGGGTCCCCCTTGGGCCCATGATCCCTCTGGTGGTGCTGAAGCAGGCAGAGTAGTCTGATTGGTTGCTTGGCCGTCCTCTGACCCTGGTTGTTCTGCTGAATGGGATCAGAGATTTAAAACAAAGACAACTGCCAATCGTCCTAAATATACACAATCCTCAAAATCCTTCTTTAAGAGGCTTCTATCTCACAAAACCGGTTATGCGCCCCAACAAACGTTCTGTGCAGTTGAGTGTCATTATTCAGTTGATTGGGACTATCAACCAGGGAAGGTCCATGCATGTCACTAGTGTTGGCCATGCTGTCTGTCAGCATCAGGGGAGAAGTTTATGGTTCAGCAAGGAAATCACAAGTCCAGGTGCAGGTGGCACTGAAGGGGTAATATTCCTCTTCACTCACTCTCTGCCCCCCACTACAGCAGTCCACGGAGGTCATGAGGAACATCACTAACGATTAGCAACATAAAAGGGCTCCCTATCGGGGTTCCAGTGTGATGTACTACTATTCTGCTAATGAAATGCTGAAGTGCTTTGTAAACATTGCAGTTCTCCCCTATTTTGTACAGCAATGAGGTTGTGCTAGGTGTCATAGTGATTCTATTCATAAAAACATTGGCACTTATAGTGTACCTAATCTATATTTTTATCAGTTTGGAAAACAGAAATCTACTCCTCACCCAGGTGCATTTTCAGCAGCTAGGTTTCTGGTTTTCTAAAAATAACTAAACAATTAAAGCCAAAGATTTCTTTGGGAAAAAAGCAGCATTTTTATATTTTGTTTTAAACCATATACTAGACAGTATAACACATGGGCAGCCATGGACATTTTGGCTGTGTTTCCATCTCCGGGTTCTGAGAGCATCAGGGACCTCTCCAGCTTTGTTCTTGAGGTACTACTGATGCCATTAGAACTCCTCAATGGAAACTTAGCTTTGTTGTGCATGGTTGCCTATACATTATTCTCTATATAATTTATCATTGCTGGTTCTACCAATCAGCATTGAGAATTTGCCTGCACCTGAGGGCCTCTTTTAACCATAAGAGCTGGCCTTCAAGCACAAGGTTTGAAAAAGAGGAATATGTCACTTTCGAATTGGACTGTCATCTCTGGTTTACTTTTACAGAATCTTTTTTTTGCTTATATATTTCCCCCTCTCACCAATGCCTACTCTCCCTGATCCCATAGCCCTTCCCCTGGCCTCCACCTACCATTCCTTCTGCCATCCCCCATGGAACCTCAGCTTACCACCCCCCCCCGGGTGGGGTGCAGGGTCAGGGTATGTACCCTCACGCATCCCAATGTCAAGCAGCTGAGAAGGCAATGGGGACTGGCCCAGATATACCAGGGCCATTTTCCTTGTTCTATGAGTTGTGTGATGCTAACCCCTCGAAGATATTGGAATGCTAGGGGGACAGTGCACATGCATTGATGCACAGTATGGGTCCCCAGCTGACATCTTGCCCCTCCCACTTGATGACTTGTGCTACACTGTCACCTGTGGCCGCCTAGGTGGCAGTAGCACAGCAAAGATGGCAGCCCTCCCTCCCTGGAGTAGCAAAACATCCTCTGGAATGTTCAGTCTACCTCCCTTAGTCAGCGAACCAGGCTTATTCCTGAACTCCGGTCACGAGAGTCATGAGTGGTAGCCCCACTACTGCACCAAAAGGTTGGCTTAAGGAATCATGTTTAAAGTTTTCAAAAATGATACCTTATCAAACATAGTATCCCACAGTTGCCAGAACATACTCCAGGAATGGGCAAGATACCCTCACATGCGAAAGAGACACTATGGGCTCTATATAAATGAATAGAAAAGCATACAATAACACCTAGTATTAAGAATTTCCAATATGATTAGTTCGTATGGAGTGCAAATAGCATTTACTGCCAGAAAGTAGTGATAACAGCATGGCTACAGGCCGTTTGGTGTGTGGTGTACGCGTATGCATTACTATGCACATGGATTAGAAATAGCCTGAGTCAGAGGCTAAACAAAACAAAGTTGTACTATTAAGGAGAGAAAAGGCCAGGTTGTTGCAGATAAGTTGAGATGAGTGAATTTATTTATTTAATTAAAAGTTGTTGACCGGGAAAGGCACACTGAGCAAAAACTCATGTCCAGGTGTGACCCAGGGACAGGGGCTACAAATACAACAAAGGGATGACAAAAAATTCAGCTGCAGTATAATACAGAAAGAAAAAAAACCCATAAAATATGCAGTAAAATACAGAATAAATACATCAATACGCATAATAATGAGCAGATTACGTTTTAGGACTACATTAAAGAGTATTCTACAGGAAATTTGATAAGCAGGGTGAGGCAACAAGAGCAACAATCATGTGATCACTAGGTAGTACAGGAAATGGGAAAGAGGGGGCAGTAGTATGGTTCTGGATTAGGATAGTGGACAGCAACAAGATGTGGCAGGGGATGGCCTGAGGAGGCGCTTTAGAACAGGAAAGGAGGGGGGGTGAGGCGGGTTTGAAGGGAGAGGTTATTCCAGAGGGAAGGGAGTCTAAAGGAGAATGCTAGTTTCCCAGCCGAGGTGCATGCTCCTGGGAGGGCAAAGGAGTGGAGGCAATATGAGCGTGAATTGTAGAGGGAGGGAGTGGCAGGATTTAGGCGATAGGAGAGGTAGGAAGGAAGAGTTCCAAACCAATATTTGGAGATGAAAGTGGAGCAGTGAGACATCTGTCTCCGCACTAGGGATTGGAAGATAGGGAGGAGTAGAGGTTGCAGTTACAGTATGTGGGGGGAGGATTTGAGGCAAAATGAAAGAAGGCATTGAAAGCACATCTAGTTTGATGAGAGAGATGGTGGGAGCTGCGCTGAATCCTGCTGTGCAACATAGGGTGGCATTTACACAGTTTGGGATAGTAATAGCTTTGTCTAGTTTAATAAAAAAATTATTTTTAGTATGGAGCAGCTGAGAATTTCAGGGTTTTGTTCTTGTTCTCATTTCCATCTCTCTCTCTCTCTCTCTCTTTCCTCCCCATATCCCTTAAGAGTGGCTCCCTTTTCAAACAGGCTGCGCTGGCTGCCATGGAGACCCCCTGCCTGTCCGTAATCATTTTCTCCACTGATTGCATTTAAGTGCGCTCTGAGCATTGTCCAAAGAATCAGTAAAAATGTGATAATGCTGTCTCATAATGAACATCAGCAGACACTTATTTTTTTTTCTTTTTGACTCTTGATCATCTTGGTAGGCTTGTGAGAAACACTGGCGCTGCAGTAAAGGACTGCTGACAGGCAGTAGTTGTTAAATTCAATTTCAAAGCAAGCTGGCTTCCAAGTATTCAAGTGATGACTGTGCCAGTGCCCTAAAGATTCAGGCTACCTTTCCAGGGTTGGGGGGATGACGGGGCATCGCAAGGATTTTGTGTGCTGGCCTTGTTATAGTCAGGGTTGTGTTATAAACAGGGCTGTACCTTTGTCATGGAAGTAGTAGATTTCAAGATTGTTGTCATTTTAACAAAATCAAAACCCCATGGGTACTTATACATAGTCGCAAGGGATGGTAATTATCTGGTTGTGATAACCCTAGACATGTTCAAAAGGGAATTGTAAGACTTCCCCTTGCATTCACAAAGTCATTAGCAATTGTGCTGGGAAGGGGGCAACCTTGTTAATGGCCTCCAGTTCCTTACACAAAGCATGGCAACCTTTGTAGAAGCCACCCCAGAGTTGTGCATTGCCCTCTGCCCTTAGAACCTCATAATGTAATTTGCAGCAGGCCTACATGGAGCCAGTGGAGGAATGGTGATTTGAGAGGGGTCAAGCAGAGTGGGAAAATTGTGCTATGGGGGGCAGTGGATGCTCAGCACTACTTTAGGGCTGGGGAGCAGGAGGGAGGGCCACTGGACAGCCAGAATGGATTGCTAGATAACATATTATGATTTTGAACATTTGACTTCATCTCAGACTTAGACCTCTACACGAGGATGTGGCATGTAGAGGAGCACCAGACATGGAATAGTTTCACTCGACAGGTGCTATTCCATGCTCAAACTTCCTTGAGTGCTGCAGTTTCATGCTAGTGGATGCAACCACTCTTTGGGTCAATTAATATTTAGTGGCCCCATCTGCAGTGCAGCTTAGTCATGGAGGAGACTTCTCCCCCAGTGGTAAGTCATAGCTTTGTGTATAGCAGGCACTGGTGCCAGTACAAAAGGAAACCTTTTGACAACTAGATTTTGTGCTGTCTTCAGTTGCAGTTATATATGGGGCCTGTGATGTTTGAGATTTAAAAAAAGGCCATGAGCTATGAACTAAAATTAGGAACCTAAAAAACTCTAATGTAGTTTCTCTTAGTGAGTTTAGAGGCAGTCCGGTAGCCCAGCATTAGTGCTACCACTTGCCATGCCAGTAACGAGAGTCCAGATGAAAGCTTGGATCATAGGGGGTTGGCTGACTGTAGGAGGACTGACAGTCCCAAGGGCAGCTCTCCTCCTTCAGAGAGGGTGATGTGTGCAGCCTGCTGTCGTATGCCACCTAGTGGTGGCTGGGTGGCAGCACAGCAGGAAATGGGAGCGATGCGATTCGTCGACTCTGGTGCTAATGATGCATGTGCAGGCAGGGAACCAGGAGTTTCATACATTGCGGAATCCCAGAGAAAGAAAAGGAGAAAAATGTCAACTAGCTAGGCAGATGTCACCCTGCCTGTCCCCCTCATGGCCACATTTGGGCTTACTTCTCCTGGATCCTGGAAATCTCATGGGCTGCACATCTGTTGTGGTCAGCTGAGTTTTGGGAAGTGAAGCAGCTGCAGCAGCTGAAGGCTGTCCCCCACCTCTGTGAGGCTTAATCTGAGGGGGCAATGAATCCGTAAGTTGGGTTGTCCCATAGTTTCACAGAAAGACCAGGTGAGAGGAGCCAAATAGACAGGAACTGGTATAGGCAGTGGCTGAAAGAGGTCCTGGCCAGAAAAGCTCAGGGAAAAAATAGAATATAAACAAGCATTTTTCAATTCCGAATGTTGTCTCGCTGGCATTGGCATTGGTAGTGCAGGAGTTAGAGATGCATAATAGGAATGACAGTGAAGTATTGAACTGGCGCCAATCCCACCCCCACCCTGCAGATACTGACAGGCGTCGGGGTGTGCCTTTGGGTCATCAGCTATAACGCTAATGCCATTTTACCTCACCCTACCCTGTAAACACTGACAAGTGTCATGGTGTGATTTGGAGTCTTTGGGCCTTATACTTACCCCATTCCATAAGGAAATATGCTGAGACAGGTGCAGTATAGGAGAATGGGGTGAACTTTAGGGCTGAACACTCCAAGGCACACCTCGATGCCTGTCACTGGCTGCAGGGTAGGGGTGGAATGACGTGAGCATTACAGCCAATAATCCCAAGTCACACCCCGATGCCTGTCAGTCTCTACAGGGTGGGGTGTTACAGTTGGAAACACTAATGCCATAGGCGTTTGTTGGTATTTTCACTCCAAATTTTTAACATAGGCTTTTTGTGACCCCACCTCATGAAGAGTGGCACAATTAGTTTGTTAGCTGAAAGGTGGTTTTGTACAGCAGCTATGCCATTTGACAACACAGGGACAAAAACACGTTTTGGGCAGGATGTGAAAAATGACAATTGTATTGTTCATGAGGAGGTATAAAAAAATGGCAAAGTTGAAATCTGGAGTGAAAATATGAAAAATTGGTGAAGTCATGAGCATGCATAGAAACTGTGCAACACACTTCCGTTACTCGATTATTTGGGGGATTTATTGAGCCATATTTTCAGCATAGGCATTTTGGGACCTCCTCTCATGAACAGAGATGCTGTGATTTTGTTAATCTGTCCCAAAAGTTGATTTCCCACAGTGACCAAGCCATTGTGCGCCACAGGTGTGGAAACACATTTTGGGCAGGCTGTGAAAAATGACAGCTGTACTGTTCATAAGAAGGTGTGAAAAATGCCAGTGTTGAAAATCTGTCATAAAAATATTGCAAATTTGTGAAGTTACAAGGGTGCGTGGAACCTGCACAACACACGCTTGTAACACAGTCATTTTATTGACTTTCATCACCAAATTTTCAACATAGGCATTTTAGGACTTCCGTTCATGAACAGCATCACCGTCATTTTCTCAAATTGTCCCGAAAACTGATTTCACACAGCAACTGCGCTATTCTGCACTGGACATGTGAAAACACATTTCAGCCAGGATATGTAAAATGACAGCTATACTGGTCATAAGGAGGTGTGGAAAAATACAAATTTTGAAAATCTGGAGTGAAAATATTACAAAGTCACAAAATTACGTGCGTGCGTGGAAACTGTGCATGCACCTCATAAAACAACCATTTTTGATTTTTCCACCAAATTTGCAACATAGGCTTTTTGAGAACCCCCCCCCCCCATGAACAGTTGCACTGTTGTTTCATTAATCAGTACCAAAAGATGATTCTGCACAGTGACCACGAAATCACCTTTCGGGACTGAATAATGCCATGACAGTGACTGAATTCATGAGGAGGGGTTCCAATAACCTCCTGTTTAAAATTTGGTGAAACAATGTGCAGAGGGTGGGCGCAGGCTGGGGGAGGGCCACTGGACTCGATGAGGGACTCTTTTCTGGTTTGCAGGTTGTAAAAAAAAAAAAAAACATTATGGGACCATTTTCATTTTACAGGGGCATTTGGCATGGTGGGGTGGGCTCCCAGCTGCCACCTGAGTGTTTTTTTTGGGGGGGTCTGCAGCCGACGGGGGATTGGGCACCCCCATCAGCACACAACAAATGGGGGAGGACATTATGCCGATGGGGAGTGGGCTCCCCATAGGCAAATTAGACTGGGAAGGGGGGACATGATGCCAAGGGGGATTGAGCACCCCCTCGGTAAACACTTTAAATGGGGGGCTGCATTATGCCAATGAGGAGTGGGCTCCCACATCGGCAAATGAAGTGGATTAGGGCATGCTGACAGGGGGATTGGGCATCCCTGAAGTCATCACTATGTGTGACAGCAGTCAGCGGTGCCATGTTAATTGAAGGGCTTCACTAGGAAAGGCATGTAGGAAGGGTGTGTTTTGGTGCCACTGTACGATGAGCTTGGCTCTCATTGCGGCTGACCATTTCTTACATGTGCACACCACATTATGTATCCCTGGTGTGGCGCCTGCATGCTGGCTTATTGGGGAATGAAGGATGCACCTACTGATGCGTGCCCTGCATTCACCCAACAGTGACCACGCCTCCAAATCTGCTACTAATGCAATATGTTGGCTGGCACGTGAGCCAACATAAAAAGTGGGGTTTTACATCTGTTTAACATTACTTCCTTTCCTTAGGGTGCCTGGGTCTCAGAAATCTTTTTAGGTTTCATGGCCATGTAGCCACCAGACAAGACATTTTAGTGGTCAAAGCTTCAGGGATGGTGGTCATTTTATATATTCATACAGGGTTGGCACCCAAAACCTGGTAGCCACATGGCCATGTAAGTACCTGTTTTAGTGGTCACTTATGATTAATAGGCTATTGGCCACATTGCCACTGGATTTGTTACAGTAAGCCAGATCCTTGGCACCACCATTAAAAATGTCCCTCTGGACTACAAAGCCTTAAACTACTAACATGTTGAGGTATAACGATTGTACTTTTAAAGAGTGACACTCATTTTCACCTTTGGAGTCCTGGCCTTGACTTCAGCTGAGATAAGCTTGACATCCTCAGCTCATCCCTAGATTTACTACAATCTTTACCTCAAAAGTTGCCATAGTACAGAGTTGAACAGTTGTAATTAAATGTTCTCAGCCTTTTTTTCTCTCAGCTTTTATTTTGCATTGAACAATATAGACACTGTGTGATTCTTTCACCTTAGTGAATGCTGGATCAGGGTAAGCAACTGTGCAACAGACAGGCTTCATTATGACGTGTGTATAGAAAATCCAGAAACCTAACTGACTAATTGGCTCGAACCCAGTGCTGATGTAACAGCACAACAGCACTGGAAAAAGATCCATGAACTCACTGACCTGTTCACATTAAGCAGGCACAATAGTGTCATTGCAACTCAGATCACTATCTAAAAAGAAATGCAGCACTGGCCATCTACTGGTCAAACAGCAAAATTACAACAGCTCAATAGAACTATTTGTTTTCTTTTTTTACCTTTTTTTTCTAATTTTAACTTACATAAATTTAAAAGTATTTTTTAATATTTCATTTTTTAAACCTAATGGAGCAATATCATAATTGCAGTAAGGCACTTGTGGGTGTGCTTTGTGCTGGGATAAAGGCAATTCTCAAGCATTGGAAGCACTCGGACTTTGACTTTGTGCTTCATCCCACCCACGGATTGCCATTATCCTAGCACAAAGCACACAATCATGCCATATGGCTTAGTTAGGATCTGACCCTCTTCATTTCCATCTACTGACCCGACGTAGGTAGTTTTAACATATTTTTACAATGTCAAATAGCTTCTGTTTAGATTTAAATTACTTAATTCAGTGCATTTTAAGGATGCCACTTTCCTTTGATCCCTTTGACATTCTGCCTGCTGATGCTAATGCCTGCTTCTAATAGCTTTCTTTTAGAAGTGTGTATGAGTAGGTTGGACATCGTGGGGTGACAGCTGAGTCAACGCCATCTTTACCACGCACAGAATAAGGTAACTGAAATTGAAATGTAATCTGTTTAACATCATCAAGAAATGTTAACAATGGCATGGATTAGAATGAAGCAACAAATGGGGCTGGATTACAGTGCAGTTCCAGTGGGCCCCAAATGCACTGCAGTGTTCCTTCCCAGAGTGGAGAGGGGTAGGGTGATGTACTGTAGTTCAGAGACTCCCTGCTAGAAGTTTGGTCCCTTTCCATGACTGTGCTTGGTGTGACTATAAACAGAAGGCTTCTGCTATGGTACCACCTTGCTCTTCATGCAGACTGACTTGCACAAACAAACCAAAAAAAAAACAAACTCTGAACACTACAAGAAGCTGTTCCATGAAACATAAATCTTTTCTGGAGGTCAGTGAGCCACAGCAGAGTACCTTGGCCTGCTCAGCTGTTCTACTAGGGGCGAAGGAATATTAAACGCCAGATTGAACCAGCTGCTGCTATTGCATTGGACACAGGGTAGTTCAAGGGTGATCGGTTACAGCTGGCACCTAGAATGGAGCAGGGAAACCTCTCTCCAGTGGTAAGTGTGGCAACCAGTTGCAGTGTGATTTCCTAACATCGTGTGTAGGATTCTGCAGCTTGCTTCTTTTGCTTGCCTTAACCTTGAAGAGTTTTTCTTGATTATCACCTGCTATAATGCCCAAACAACTGGACAATTCCTAGAAAGTAAAATGCAGCTGGGGTTGTTATTAACCTCAGCAAGGGTGGAAATCCAGCAGAACCACCTGGTTGTAATGGAAATATTGCAATTACAAGTCTAATTACATTAGTTTTAAAAACAATGGCTTTAAATAAAAATGACGCTTAACATATGCACATGCCAATCTGTACAGTGCCAGGCATTTCTAAGGGATTACTACCCAGTACAGCAGTCAGCATATTCGCTGGCATTATGAATAATTAATTAGACTAATAATATAATATGTTGCTTGTTTGCATTGTTTATGGTAGCAGAGTATTGCACAGTAGGTGGCAGCAGTGGTGAGCAGTTTTGATGAGTACACTACCCTCACTATAGACCTTATTCTCAAAATGGTTTCACCCATTTTGTACCTATCAAAAATCTGGGTATGAGGCTTGTACATGTCAATATTTCTTCCTCCCCCCTCTTCCTATTCCTAGTCTGTCTGACTGTCTGACATGGTTTTGCCAGCTTAGAGTGTTAGTGAGGGGATACAGATGTCTATATGCAACTACATTACTTGTTTATATGATCCTAACATGCATTGCTTGTGGTGCAAGCTCTACGTGTATTTGTATGAGAGCAGAGATACCTACTCCCAAAAAAAACCACAAACAGCATGCACACATGACAGAAAATACAATGGCTTTGCAGACAACTGAATGGCTATTTGCAAAACAAAATATTGACAAGATGATTTTCTTGTGAGACTGTCAATACAAGATAAAAGGCAGCGGTTTAATGAGAGAGAAAAGGTTCTCTGCATGAAGGCTTTGCAGGTACTTTAAACCATTCTTCATTGAAGCCCTCTAGACAGCCCTCTTCTGTTGTCAGCAGCTTGTCTGCCTCTCTGCTACACCTGAAAAAGTCTACAGAAGGTTTACAGAAATTGTGATCAAGGAAAACTGCACCAAAATGATACCTCACATTCCCCAACAAAATAATGCTTCTTCCCCTCTGCTGAAGTGATGCCATTTCTTGTCCCTCCAATGAAATTAAATGATGTCATATCTCCCCAGTGAAATGGTGCCATACCTCCTCACAAAAAAACAAGCATTTGTCAATGCCAAATGTTTGCTTGCTGGCATTGGCATTGATAGTGTAGGAGTTAGAGAGCTGCATAATAGGAATGGCAGTGAAGTATTGAACTGAAGCCAACCCCACCACCACCCTGCAGAGACTGACAGGCATTGGGGTGTACCTTTGAGTCATCAGGCATAATGGCCATGCCATTTCACCATACCCTACCCTGCAGACACCAACAAGTGTCACGGTCTGCCTTGGAGTCTTTGGGCCTTATGCTCACCCCATTCCAAAAGGAAATATGGTGAGATGGGTGCAGTATAGGAGAATGGGGTGAACTTTGGGGCCGAAGAGTCCAAGGCACACCTCGATGCTTGTCACTGGCTGCAGCGTGTGGGTAGGGGTGGAATGGCATGAACATTACAGGCGACAATCCCAAGTCACACCCCTGATGCCTGTCAGTCTCTACAGGGTGGGGCGTTATGGTCAGAAACCCTAACGCCCCAGGCGTTCGTTGGTATTTTCACTCCAAATTTTCAACATGGGTTTTTGTGACCCCCACCTCATGAACAGTGGAAATATCAGCTCGTTAGCCGAAAGCTGATTTTGCACAGTGACTATGCCATTTGGCACCACACGTGCGAAAACACATTTCGAACAGGATGTGAAAAATTACAGCTGTACTGTTCATGGGGAGGTGTAAAAAATGGCAATGTTGAAAATCTGGAGTGAAAATATAAAAAAACTGGCAAAGTCACGACCATGCGTAGAAACTGCGCAATGCACACCCGTAATGTAATTAGTTTGGGGATTTTTTACAGCAGATTGTCAACACAGGCATTTTGGGACCTCTGCTCATGAACAGTGTCACTGTGATTTTCTTAATCTATCCCGAACACTGATTTCCCACAACGACGACACATTTCTGCACCAGAAGTGCGAAAACACATTTCAGCCAGGGTGTGAAAAATGACAACTGTACTGTTCATAAAGAGGTGTGGAAAAATGCCAGTGTTGAAAATCTGGACTGAAAATATTACAGATTTGTGAACTTGCGAGGGTGCGTGGAAACTGTGCAATGCATGCTCGTAACACAATCATTTTAAGGACTTTTGTCACCAAATTTTAAACATAGCCATTTTAAGATCTCTGCTCATGAACAGTGTCACTGTGATTTTCTTAATCTGTCCCTAACATTGATTTCGCACCCTGACTGTGCCATTGTGTGCTACATGCACGAAAACACATTTTGGGTGAGATGTGAAAAATGACAGCTGTACTGCTCATAAGGAGATGTGGTAAAATGGCCATGTTGAAAATCTGGAGTGAAAAAATTAAAAATCTGTGAAGTTACGAGCTTGCGTAGGAACTGCGCAACGCACACTCATAAAACAGTCATTTTTGGGAATTTTTTTTACCAAATTTTTAACATAGGGTTTTGGAGGGCCTACCTCATGAACTGTGACACTGTCATTTTGTTACTCAGTCCCAAAAGGTGGCTCCACACATCGACCACGAAATCATCTTTTGGGACCGAATAACAAAATGACAGTGACTGAATTCATGAGGTGGGGCCCCAAAAACCCCATGTCGAAAATTTGGTGAAACAATTCCCCAAAATGGCCGAGATATACACCAAAGTTGAAAAAAATCCATTTATGCCATTATACAGCTTACCGGCATTTCTTCAGTTCATGGTCGGCTTTGAAGAGTGCAGATGTGTTCCCGGTCTGCCGAAGATCATCGCGCCGGGCTCCGGAGGTAAGTATGGAGTCGGGGAGGAGGAGGGTACACAGAGGGTGGGTGCAGATTGGGGGAGGGGGGCGAGACAGTCAATGAGGAACCGGGTTTTTTTTTTTACAGGTTTTTTTCCCCCTTATTCAGGAAGACAACACAGGACTTTTGCCAAGCTGGGGTGAGCTCCCAGCGTGGCAGCTATAAGTTTATTTTTGGGGGGGCAGTGGAGCCGACTGGGGATTGGATAGCCCCGTCAGTCAGACCGACCTTTGCCATGATGGGGTGGGCTCCCAGCGTGGCACCTACAAGTCTGTTTTCTTTGGGGGGGGTTACAGTGGAGCCGACGGGGGATTGGGCATCCCCGTAGGCCATACTGACTTTTGCCATGCTGGGGTGGGCTCCCAGCATGGCACCTGGAAGTCTGTTTGGGGCAGGGGCAGTGGAGCCAATGGAGGATTGGGCACCCCCATCAGTCATACAGTGTGCGGGGGTGGAGGGGAGCGCATGAGCATGCTGGGGTGGGCTCCCAGCATGCTATGTAGGTGTTCGTCGGGGGGGGATGACAAACTGTCAGTGACAGTTAAGATGCAGTGCAGAATTTTTTATTTAAAATTTGGTGACTAGGTAGGCCCACTGAGCCCTGAATGTCCCTTTTTCAGGGGCGGCCTGGGATAACAATACATATTTTCATACAGAGAAAAACCTGGGTTATAGAGTAGTTTCAGGTGTGTGAGCAGGTTACAGCCATGGTTATCATCATGCATCAGTCCTTATAAATATGTTGACAGTAGAATTAACAAAAGGTGCAGAAGAATTGTAATTTTACATGGTAAGCTCATTGTTTACTACTGGCATGGTTCAGTGGAAAGTTAGCTGTAGTACTATGCCTAGAGGGAAGCACCGTAGAGCCAACAGCAGTATGCAAATTGCCTACATGTTACCACTGCTGATTGTGGTGGTGTTTTCCTTAGAACTGTATGCCACTGCATCTGAATGGCTGTCATAGACAGCTCAGACATTCATTGGTGCAGTGCAGCCATGCCTGCAAAAGGGGAGCAGAGCAATAGAAGTGGGGGAGGCACACCTACGAAAACTTGTATGATGGGACTATGTTTCTTGCACATGCATGCAAGATAACATAATGATGCACCTCTCTTAATGAAATGTTGCCACACCTCCCTCCAGTGAATGATGGCCCACCTCCTTCCAGGAAATTATATAACACCACTTGCAAACCAGATCTGGTGCAGTGAGCATCACCATGCAGCTGGTGCATGCGTGGTTTAGAAGGTCGCTTGCAAACAAGCTTCAGATTAGTGCAATGAGCATCACTATAAAGATGCTTTTAGATATCTAGGGTGGCAATCTGGAACTTTGGCAAATCGATGGTGTGGTGTTCCTCTTGGTTTTAATATTTATGTGCCGCACAGTTGGCATCACCCTATATTTTGCACTGGATTGAGACCCATAGTAAATGACATACCAATGCTTGAATAGAGAATGCCAATATCAGGATAATGCCAACCTTGTGTTTGATAACTGTTGAAGCCCTGAGGAACTTTCAGACTTTGAAACATAATTTTTAATTTCCTTACTTTGTATACTTTGCATTTCAACACTAATAGATGAATTGCCTTAGTGTATACATTCTTTGCAAAAAACTACATTAATGCACCAGTTAATGTTCAGCCTAACCCTTGCTTGCCGCAAACTGATTCTGTATGTCAGTCCAGAATTCCTATACATTCTAATTCTGTCAGCAGCCTAAGGGTTAACACTACAAAAGTAGGAAAATGTGGCATTAGGGTTTCCAAACCTAACTTCCCACCCCTACCCCCAAGCAGCAAAACAACAAGACTGCACAAGCAACCACAGGCAGCCATTATCAAGTAAAATAAACAACATACAATTGTTTCCAGATGACACAAATGCAGTAGCACTGAAGTGCTACCTTCATGGATTTGCGGCATGCTCACTGCTAGACATACACACTCACTTGTCACTGCAGATAGAAATCCACTATACCCAATCATAACACTGTTTCTATGTATGGAAGCACAGGCCCCTGCAGACAGATATAAATCCGCAATATCCAAATTACAAAAGATCTTTTGTCTATGCACCTGTGGGGCCAGCACTTCTGTAGCCTGAGGTACTCATGGACACTATAAGACATACACACACAATTGATGGGCCTGCAGTTCTGCAGCCAGAGGTGTAAAACATACACATCAGGTAATGCATGGATGTGCAAATATGCTGATGATTGCAAGCTTGGGGGACTTGTTAACTAGAAGAAGGACAATGTATTATTACAAAAGCAGTTAGATGAACTTTTGGTTTGAGCATTGGTAAATAAGATGAAGATTAATGTAGGAAAATACAAGGTAATGCATTTGGGGAAGAACAACCCACTTGCAAATTATAAATTGGGTAATACTATGCTGCAGGCAACAACTGAAGAAAAAGACCTAGGCACATTAATAATGCAAGATCTTACATTCGATAGGAATACCACAGTTAAGGTCAAGAAATGTCAAAAATTGGGAGTACCTGTTTCAGGCCTTGGAAGCCTTTGGTTTCCCATCTGGTTTTACAAGGTGGATCTGGGCACTATACAAATCCTGTTCTGCACAGGTCACAGGTAATGGAGTGATCTCTGAGAAGTTTACCCTTCATTCTGGAACCAGACAAGGATGTCCCTTGTCCCCATTATTATTTAATGTTCACCTGGAACCACTAATTCATAACCTGCAAAACTGCCAGAATATCCAAGGAATCCCTATTCACCCTTGTGAAATTAAGGTATCTGCTTATGCAGATGATCTCCTCCTTCAACTTTCCAATCCATGTCCATCCATACCTCATATGTTAGACATCATTGATACCTTTGGCAGAATGTCCAACTATAAATTAAACATTAGCTAAACAACAGTTTTTCCACTTAATCACAAATTCTTTAAAACAGATATAATATCCTTTAGACTTAATTGGAAACAAGACTCCCTTAGATATCTAGGCATAGAACTATATAGAAACTCCAAGCAAATTATTAAGTTAAATCTGGATTCTCTGGTTAATACAATCTCTCAAGACTTGAACAGATGGGCCTCACTTCCTATTTTGTTGTGGGATAAAATAAATCTAATTAAAATGAACATCTTCCCATGGCTCTTGTACCCCCTTTCTATGCTTAATATTTGGCTCCGTTTGTCTTGGTTCAAAAAGCTACAATCCCTGCTCACCAAATTTCTCTGGTGTAATAAATCTTCCCGAATAGCCTATCATATCTTGTCTGCCCCCAAGAATAAGGGTAGCTTGAGCCTCCCTCATGTGTGACTCTATTATTGGGCATGTCACATTAATAAATACCTGAGATGGCTATCCTAAGAAAATTTACATTCGGCCCCAGCCTGGTTCAAAATTGAGTTAACCCTTATATGTGCGTATGGTTTAAATCCTGAGGGACTGTTACATATTAGGGAAAGCCTCCTCCCCCCCTAAAGCTCAAGAACTCTACAATTTCCATATCCTTGAAAATTCATACCCAGTTTTGTCGTTACCTTAAGTACGACCATATTAAGGACCCCAGTCAGCCAATAGTGGGAAACTTATACCTCAAAATGGGTGGAAAACTGATTCCCCTATCCTGGTTTCCCACATTACAGGATTTGAATGTCACCTATTTTGTTAAAAATAATGATACATGGTTCTCGATAAAAGAAATCATGGCTAAATTAGGTATCTCACACAGGCACACTTTCAGGATTATTCAGCTCCGACATATTTTAACACACTCCTTTGGTCGAAAACCCCAGCTAGCTCAAGTCATCCCCTTCCACAAGGAATTAGCGGAGTTCAGCGGAGGTCCCAAAGCAATCTCCAACATTTACAATACAATATATCTCTGGAAATTCCCCGATAGCTTTGGACCAACCTGTCTTTGGTAATATTTTTTTCCAGGCCGAAATATAGACTGGGTGGCTATCTGGCAAACTTGCTACAAAATAGTTACACAAGATAGATTAAGACTGATGCAATTATATATCCTGCATAATGCTTATTATACACCATGTAAACTGGCCAAATTGGGTTTGAAGCCTACCTCATTATGTGTTAGATGTCAACAACATGAAGAGACAATATACCATATCTTTTGGTCTTGCCCAAAAGTCTCCCCATTATGGCATAACATTAAGCAACTCTCTGATCCCCTTTTAGGTCTTAAGGACCTGTTTACCCCCGAACTTTGTCTCATGGGTGATCTATCAGAAATCAGGGACCGTAATTGGAAATACTGTATGACTCTTATTGCTATGTCAGTCAAGAAGCTGGTATTACGACATTGGCTTGATCAGCAGGAAATTCCCTATAATGAATGGTTAACCGAAATCCTGGCCAACTTACGCATGGAAAAAGCCATTGCTAACTTGAATAATACAATAAGCAGGTTTATAAAAATATGGAATCCCCTTTATGCCCTATATTTACTATAGGGTGAGATATATTTAGTATGAACCATCTTGCCTCAAGACTAATCCTGGTATAATATATGCTTAACATCAGATATCGTAATAGTTGTTGCTCTATCAGAAAAGGGATGGGGAGAAGGGAGGGAGGGAAGGGTTTGGGTGGTAAAGGGAGGGGGAAGGGTGGATTCATGTGTAATCAATGACTAATATATCCTGTGTTTCTGTATGAATACCTGCCTTTTGTGTAAAATGGAAAATAATGTTAATAAACTTTAAATTGCAAAAAATTAAAAAGAAATGTCACAAAATTGTAGGCTTGATCTTGGCTAATATAAAAAGTAGGGAACCTGAAGTGCTAGTGCCTCTCTATTCTAGTCTTGTACTCCCACACCTAGAATATTGTTCCCAGTTTAATTAATCTCATACAAAGAGAGGCTGTAGACTTATAGAGGGTGTGCAAAGGAAAATTACCAAGAAGATCAAGCCCTTGAAGGATATGGGCTATGAGAGAAGATTTAGGACATTGAACTTGTTCTCAACTAGATACAGGCAGATTAGAGGTGACCTCTGCCTAACGTACAAGGCAGTAAACAATGATTACTTCAGGGAGACCATTGATTTGACATTACATGAAGGCAAAAACATCACAAGAAGTAATGATTATAAAATAAAAGTGGATTTAATAAGAACAACCAGGAGAGGTAGCTTCTTTGCACAGAGGGTTGTATGGCTGTGGAATAGTCTTCCAAATCAAGTAGTTACAAGTACAGACATTACTATCTTTAAAGCCAGACTTGATGACTACATGGGTGACAAGAAGTATGAGTTCCACCCATGATTACATGGGTGGTGAGTTTTTTAAAGGGCCATGTCCTATAGAACATGTATTTTTCCTATGAACCTATGAACATCGATCTCTAGCTGCGAAAGCACAGATGCTACAAAATCCATGATACCAAAGAGACCTGCACCTCTTAAGCCACAGGTGTAAGACATACACACCTGCTTCTGGCTCCAGAAAGGCAGGCCCTGTGAGACATACAATTACATTTGCCGGTAGGCTTACAGATGAGCATTTAACATGACTAAGAATATACATACAGTAATATGCTCTGCCCCAACAGGGCAAGAAGTGCAAGTATTTAGGGTCAAGTAAACTAATACCTATTTAAGTGCTGAGGGCAAGGAGGCAGCCGAGGGGGGGTGGGGTGGGAAGTGGATAGGGAGGAAGGGGATGAGCCAAAAGTATGCCCCTCCAGGATGCAGGGAACCTTGCCAGGGGCAGAATGCATTGAGGACCAGAGGATAAGGATGGGGGTGGGTGGGAGAGATGGAGAGAGGCAGGGGAAAGATGGGGGGAAAATAGATTTGGTAGCGGGAATATAGATTAGGTGGGTGGTAGTGGTGGAAGAGGGGAGAAAAGAGCTTGCCTAAGACTGGCCTCTCCAGGATGCTAAGAACCCTGCCAGAGGGCAGAAATTAGGAGATGGCAAGAATTGGATTGAAAGTTTAGGGGGATTGAGGAGAGAGAGAAGGTGCTTGCCCAGTACTAGACCCCTCCAGGATGCTGAGAACCCTGCCAAGGGGCATGACTAAGCACAGGCGAGTTGGTAGTGGGGTTAAATGGGAGCAGAGGTAGAAAACAAGTGGGAGGAGGAAAGTACAAAAGTGGGAGTGCTGGGTGGCAGGCTGAAAGGGGGAGAGAAGGTTTAGCAGGAGAATGATGAGTGTGTAGTGGAGCAGGCTTGTAGGGGAACTAATTAGGGAGGATTAAAACAGGAGCAGCTAATAGAGAGAAAGTTGTGTAAGGCAGAGGTTAGCAAATGGGAGGAGGAGGAGTGTCATATTTGGGGGGGCCCAGATTTTGGGGAAATGATGGGAGAAGCCTGATTGACCGATGAGGGTAGTTTGATGGAGGACCAGTGGAGTATGAGTGTCAGTGGATCTGAGGCAGTGGGAAAGATGGGGGGGGGGGAGCATGAGAGGTAGGGAGGAAATTCTCCTAACCAAAGTATAGAAGTGAATTTGGCACAGTGAGAGAAGTGTCTGTTACCAAGCGGGAGAAAGGACAAGGCATGGTAAAGGTTGCAATGATGATTGCGAGATGGAGCGTCAAGGGCAAAGCGACAGAAGGAATTAAAGAGAGAGTCCAATCTGGTAAGAGAAGATTAGGGAGTGGCACCATAGACTATATCACAGTAGTCAAAAATGGGGAGGATCATCTTCTGGACAAGTTCACGCCATGTCGCAGGAGGGATGCAACTTCGGTTCCTAAATAAGGCACCAAGCTTGGGGTGCAGTTTTTACAGAATGGCGCCAATGTGGCCAGAGAAGATTAGGTGTTGGTCCAGCCAGACCCCAAGGTATCTGAAAGAGGAGGTGTCCTCAAGGATTGTCCCATCAAGGGTGTGGAAAGAGGGTAAGTGGTGGAGCCTAGAGAGTCTCTGCCTAGTGCCGAGGGTCATGGAGACTGTCTTTTTGGCATTATGGAATAGGTGATGTGAGGCAAACCAGAGATGAACCTGGTGGAAATCATGCTGAAGAGTGGTTGCTACACTGATGGGGGTTTTGCCAGAGGTGAACAAGATGGTGTCATTAGCATACATATGGATAGAAGAAGAGGGGGAGCAGACTGTTGGAAGGTCGTTAAGGAAGATAGAGAAGAGAATGGGACTGAGCACAGAGCCCTGAGGGACTCTTGTGGAGATGTGGGGGGGGGGCAGAGATGGCATCCTCAATCCTGACTGATTGTGTTCTGCCTGTGAGGCAAGCTCTAAACCAGTTAAGAGCAGGACTAAACAATCCAGCAGTCATAAGGGAGTAAAGAAGAAGGGCATGGGATAAAGCGTCGAAAGCCTTGGCGAGGTCGACAAAGATAGCAGAGGTGATGAGGCCATTGTCCATCCTGGTGAGGATGGAGTCAGTGAGCCTAAGGAGGGTGTGTAGAAGTGCAGGTCACTATGTGGCCTTCTGCAGCCACACATACTCATGCATGATGTAAGATGTATACACACAGGTGTGCTGCCTGTGCTTATGTAGCCACAGATACAAATCCGCAAAAGTAGCACATCTGTGCTGCTGCATTTGTGTCATTTGGAAACAGTTGTATGTTGTTTGTCTTCCTTGATGATGGCTGTCTGTGGTTGCTTGTGTGGTCTTGTCCTTTTGCTGCTTGGGGGGGTTGGGGTAGTTAGGGCTGGAATTTCTAATGCTGCATTTCCCTACTTTTGTGGCATTACGTTGAACACTAACTGGTGCATTAATGTCGTTTTTTTGCAAAGAACTTGCTTTCTTTTTGAGATAGTGGAATCATATCCTCATTCATGCAGGTCCTTTGGGAAGACTTTGTCCACCTACAGAAATACTGGGCCAATTCCATGCAGCAACAGATGTTGGGACTTCATGGGGCTGTCTGGGGGCTGTGAAAATGCAGGGCCCTCTAGTCCCTGTGCTTCTATGTGGCTGCAGATACAGATGCACAGGGCAAAGAGTCCACATCTCAGCCAAAGCACAAAGATCTCTGGCATCTATGGGTGCAGAGGTGCAGGGCCCTTTGCCACATACTTGGGCCCATACAGGCAACCATGGACCTATTCTTCCCAGGCTGGAGGGTGGTGTCACATAACAGCACCATCCCCCCAGCCTCAGCTCATCCAACTGGGTCACTGAGCTAACCCCTGAACTCAGCTCACCGGGACAGGATCACAAAGTACTAACCTCTGGGGTAAAGGCTGGTACTCCTCACAACGTTTCTTAATAATAATAATTTTTTTTTTTTACATTTTGATCCCAAATTTTCAAGACAGTCATTTTGTGACTTCCCCTTATAAATATGACACATGACATTTATAGAATATTGGCTGAAGTGTCATTTCACACCACAAGTGTGAAAACACTTCTCGTCCAAGATTTGAAAAATGACATCTGTCATGTTTATGAGGTGATATGAAAGAATATAGCTATGTTGGAAGTTTGGAATCAAAATAGAATTGATTCCACTTTTATGCACATGCTTGGGACTGTGAGAAAATGTACATACAAATGAAATTGCATACATCTGAAAACAGCCATTTCCGCGAATATAGTACTGTATTCTGTTACGAGATGCAAAGCAGGTGCAAAGTAAGCACATTATGAGACACATCTAAAACAATTACTGAATTATTTTGAATAACTAATAAAAATCACTATTAAAAAAACTGGAGGTTTGATAAATCAATAAAGTAAAGCAGCAAAAGTACTATTGTAAAATTCAAGTAAAATCAGTTCAAAATGTAAACTAAAACAGTTCATCAGCACAATCTGCAGTCTCTGTATCTGTATCTGCACTTGAGGAGCACTGTGTAAGCCCCATCTTTGTTTCAGAAACAATTAAAACAACTGTACTGTAGTTAAAGGCCGTAAGGTAAATCATTTAAAAAGATCAGCTAACAACAGGTTGTAAGCAGTCTCTGTATCTGCACTTGTGGATGACACCATGGATGGCTTGTTAACCACTGTGTCAGCTCAGTCTGTTGAGCTGACCTCCTGGCTAATGTTTCCACCTGCTTTTTGAACCTGTAGAACCTGGAGAAATCATGTTGCTGTCTGGTTTCTACATAGCAGCATATTCTGCGCAACGTGCACCATATCTCAAATGTTGTTGGTATGGAGTCAGGCTCTTCATCATCATCATCTTCATTTTCTTTAACAGCAAGTAAGGAACCACAGATTTCCTCCTCTGTTAAATCACCTGAGGTGTGTACATGCTCATCGACCTGCGCGTATGCTTGGAAATTGACCACCAGCATGCCCTGACGGGTTGGGACTACCTCATGCACATCAGCCAGAACACCATGAATTAAACCTGCTTTTATAAAACAATTGCAAATAGTGTCCAGCGTTACTTCTGCTCAAGCAGCATGGATAAGATGGATAGCATCCAGGATGTTAAGGGCTTTTGCAGAGTCCTTAAAAGGTAAAGACGTGCTGTCAATATAACCAAGTATGCAGCTCACATCGCACTTGCGATAGTGCTGTTTAAGATTGTTTATAACATTCTGATCCACACGCTGGATCAGGGCAGTGCAGTTGGGTGGCAGCAATACAAGATTAACATTGCTCAGATTTGTTTTTCTGTGTAGGGTATTTGTCAACAAGCATGGTGATTTTACACCTTTGTCTCTTTATTTTGCTATTGAGGTATTTTAACCACTGATGACAAATGTCCACTGTCATCCATGCATTCCCATTACCACGGTATTCCATGGGAAGGGCAGCAGCATTAATCCCAATAAGCACCAGGGGAAGCTTTTCTGTGCCAGTGGCATTCGCACAGATAATTATTGACAACACTTTCCTTTGACTTCTTTGTGCCCTGCAAGTGCTTCATTTTTGAATGAAAGGGTGCCATCTTGGGTGGAACCGAAATAAAGGGCAGTCTCATTGCAACTGAAGGTGTTTTGGGGGAGAACTCTGACAGTACTGTTGGCAGGACAGTTTTAATCCACAGCTCTGAGGCTGTCATATCATTGTCAGCTTTTTTCCCATTTAGGCAGCAGTAGATAATGTTGCTATGCCCTTTCCACCTGGACAACCACCCAGCAGTTGCTTAAAGGGAACACCAAGTGAAACAAACAATCTTCTCACTTTCTCCATCATTAAGTTTCCTGTCAGGAGGGACACCTCAGTCTTTAACTGCGGTAAACCAACACAAGACAGATTCCTTAACCAGCTGGTCTTTTTCATTACATTTTCTCTTGTCGTCTGCATTACAACTGGTGCCCCACTTATCAAAGATTTACTCTTTCTGTTTTAGAGATTGGCTAATTCTTAAAATGCCAAAGCTGAATGCAGCTGCCAGTTATTAATGGGTCACTCCTGGCAATGCAGCTTTACCAAGGAGCTCAACTTTCTGTTTGATAGATGGCATCATTCTTTTGGTATTTACCTCCTTTGCAGCTACAGTACTATACAGTGGTATGCCCCCTTAAAAGTGATATTTCTACAGTGACATGTGTCAATATCGACAACAGCACCATGCTGCTGTAGAAGTGCCACTGGGATCAGGCAACCCCTTCCCCGACCTGCACCCCCTCCTGAAACTAACTCCAACCTGGAGTTAGAATTCTTTAGTACAAAGCCCCCTGATAAAAAAACACACACTGATGTATGCGGCTCCACGCCAACTGCAAATCACGGTTGACATAAAGCCTGGCGCTGTGATGCCAGTCAACATATTTCTTGTCAAACCGGCATCATAGAGCCCTATACAGTACTTCTCCCCCCACAGAAGCTGGCTTTATCAAGTCATCCACAGCTGATTGACAAACAGCTGATTGTCAGATGATTACCAGCTCATTTCAACCACATAGGTGATTAGCAGGTTAGCAGGGCAAGGATGGTCAGGAATAGATCAAGAATGGACTGAAAATAATAGGCAGGAAACAAACGTTTCGTACAGAAGACCAGTAAAAAAAATGGCATACAAGAGGAAATGCAATGGCGTATATTTGAATAAATTAACTGGGAAAGCACAGGGTGAAAATCAGGACCACAGATTTTTGTGCACAGAACCGTAAATTGCATACATCTGAATGGCATACAAGAAAATTAGCTAGGTTATGAGTGAACATTGAAATATTTCAATAATCACTCATAACTTTGTCATTTTACCATATTTTTACACCATGTTTTCAACATAGTCTTCTTATGACCCCACCTCATGAAACTGGTGGGTGAGAAATGTTTTTAAATCCTGCCCAAAATGTGATTTTGCGCAATGACTGCAAATCACCTTTTGGGACAGATTTGAAAAAATTAATCTGCATTGTTCGTGAGATGGGATCCCAAAAAGGCCATGTTGAAAGTTTGGTGGAACAACATTAAAAATTTGAGAAGTTATGAGTGAATGTTGAAATATTTCAATGTTCACTTCTAACTTGGTGATTTTACCATAGTTTTACACCTAATTTTCAATATAGCCTTCTTATGACCCCGTCTCATGAACCTGACAATGTGTCAGATCGGCAAGGGACCATTTTCTTCTTTACAGGTTCTATTCAGGTAAAAATAACTTCACAACTGCTCATAACACAAGAGACCCAAGTCAGGGAAAATATCAGTAAAGCAGCAGGTCGCTTAAATTGTTCCTACTATAATTTTTAACTTCTGTAACACTCATATGTCCCCAATGTAAACTAGCTGTTGCATCGCCTGAGGCCATCAAACAGTACAATGCAAATTTCATATACCATATCTCACTGTTTAGAAGCTTCAGTGTCTGCTGCATTTTTTTTGGTTTTGTGTGCGGCTTCTAAACTGGGGTGTCTTCTAAATGAGGGCAGCTTTAATTGCTGACAGCTGCATGTCGTCTTCTGCCATGCTGTATTGTGTTCATTTCCCCAGTTTCCCACCACTGAAAAGTTGCAGCATGCAAAGAAAATATAGTACCATACCCAAAGTACAACTTTTTTCCCACAGACTGAAAAGGAAAACTGTTTTAATTAGTTAGGTATTCATGCTGAGAACCTGCACTGCACTGAACGCTGACTTTGTCAAACTGTTTAACCCCTTCCTGGCTGAAGGGCTAGTTAAGGCAGATGGCAACCAATGAGGAAAGTTACAAAATGACTGCATACCAATATACCCAAAGCACAGCTTTTCCTCCACTGACCGAAAGAAAAACTGTTTTCATTACTGGTAGTTAGGTACTCACGCCAACCACATGCATCATGCTGAATGCCAATATCAGATGTATGGAGCTTGTCAGCTTGTTTATTGGGCACATGCATTCATTTATTTATTTTTTTAATTTTACTTAGTTTACTACAGGCATAGGGTTGGTAAACTGCACAGGGAGAGAGCAGGTGAAGCAATCAGTAGAGGTTGCAGTGTGACTGTAATGTATAATAGAGGTTGCAGCGTTGTTTTCAGGCAGAATCTCAGAGTTGCGTCTTCTACAGAGATCCATTTTTACTTAAATAAACAAAACAACAAAAACTTAGCTGATGTTCAGGTATCAAACTAATACCATATAGTGAAATGTGTAATGAAAACACCTTGCCTTGGTCTGCCGTGCTCCTGAACCACCAGACCCTATTTCACTGTTTAGTAGCCGCAGCTTAAAATGGGGGTGACTTTTATTAACAAAGGTTTTTTTTTTTGCCTGCAGCTTCAAAATGGAGGTGGGGGGGGGCTTCTGAATGGTGAAATACAGTAAACAGTAAATTATGTGTGCATGTGAATGTGTGGGGGTAAATGCAAAAGTGTTTGGAATACTTTTTCAGTGTTTGAATTACTGGGGTAGGGGGTGTCACAGGGTTCTCAGCCCCATGGTCTTGAAGTGTGAGATACATGCCAGTAGCTTAACCATCACTGCCATCTCTTTATTATGGGATGGGGGGCAGGTTGTATGAAGACAGGACCTGTACCAGAGTTCTGAAATGAGCTTTGATAAATTAAGCATTGCTGCCATATTTTATTCAGCGTCCTGTATCACAACACATATTGCAATGACTCCATAGCAAAGTGCATTCCAACACACATAGTACTATGGCAGTGAACATTTCAGTTTGGCATTATTTCTGTGCAAATAATTTGGCTCTTGTCAAGAAACATGAGAGTTCCTGATAATGATGTGTATCTTTAGCAAAAAGTCAAATTTAGCCATATTTAGACCATAAAATCAGCTTCCAATATTCATGATTTTACACTGTTCTAGGAGTGAGACTCAAACCCAAGTCCAAAACATGTAGATAAATATTGATCAGAGTTACTATATACAAGATTCATATAGCTTAAATGATCATTCAGTCATGATGCTGTGCAAAAATAATAAACTAAAAAGATGTTGAAAATATATTGTGATTTTATGAGCCAAGGCAGAATCAATAATACAAAATGGAAAGGCTCATTCTCTTTCATTCAACTGACTGACAGATTGGTGTAAAATCCACAGACTTTGGAGATCGGAGCATATGTAGTGTTAGCAGGTATGGAGAGTGAAATGGAGAAAAAGATAACACAGAAATAGAAGGGAAAATAGAAAATATCTAGTGTGTGTGTGTGTGTGTGCGTGTGTGTATGTGTGTAAGACCATAGCTTGCAGTCAGGATGGCAGGGTGAGTGGACATTTGGAAAAGGAACATTTAGAGGAGAAGGTCCAAAACTATAAAATTGGATAAATAGATACCAAAGCTGGAAGAATAGAATTGTGTGTGTGTGTGTGGGGGATAAGAAAATGAAATGAGAAAGAGAGACTGAAATGATAAAGTGGGGACAACAGTCCACTGGGGTGTCTGAAATTAAATTAGAAGTCTATCAATGAAGGAATTTTCCATAATAAAAACAAGTACTGTAGTTAAGAGGGTTTCAAATCACAATCAGTTCTGGCAAAAACATTGTCTTTTACTAATATATATCTGAAGTATAGCATATTGAACTCAATGCTCTATTATAAAAAAAAAAAAATAAAAAAAAATCAGAGAACTTAATAATATAACAGGTAATCAGGGAGTCACTGATGACGCCTTAACGAAACTGGTCAGAGTTTTCTTGTCCTGTCTGGTATCTCCATGTGAGGGGCTGAGCACTTGTGTACTAGGTGACTAAATACATGTTTCATTTTTGCATCTAGAAATTGTGAATGTAGTCATTTTTGATGGTACATATTTGTCTTTTAGATGGAATGGTGATTTTTTTTGTATTAGCAGCTATCCTACACCCTTGCTGAGCATGCTCAGAACAGCACAGGAAAAAAAATTAAAATCCTTATAACTCTGGAACTGTTTAATATTTTTTTCATGAAACCTTGGAAAAGCACTACCTCAGCACAGACCACTTTTACCCTGAAAGTTTTGTGAAAAAAATTCTTTAATGTCTAGGCTGTGCATGACAGGGAGGAAAAAACATGTTAAGTACGGAAAAAAACCTCACTTTTCCAAAATAAGGTGTAGTGAGATCTCAGAGACTGCACAAAGTACCATCACAAAACATTTCATTTCTTGAGACTCTGCCAGCCTGACTGCGCATGCAAATTGCTGGGTTAATCCGTAGAATACCATCAAAGTTATCAAGGTGCAAACATTGAATTTAACGTTAAACACTCTACTTAGCCCTAACAATAACGGTACTGCCATGCCAGTATTTTATATATATTATAGTGGTACGGTAGTGCCTCTATAGTTAGGGTTGAGTACCCCATTTAGGGTTAAAGTCTGAAATTTGGCAGCATAATAACTTTGCCACCGTATGATGGATTTCCCTGAAATTTGGCATGCACAGAGCAGTACAATAGATCTCTGGATCTGCCAAGCTTTGTAATGGTCAGATATACGGTTGCGGAGCTACATAGCACCATAGAATGTGATAATTATGCATTTTTGTGCATTCTTTGCTTACACCTATATAGTAGATTGCACGGCCTGTGCGACTGGTCTGAAACCTTCAGGAAACATGCAGCCAGGGTCCCCAATGTGCCTTTCAAAGATTTTGTGGAAAAATATTAAACAGTTCAAAAGTTATTGAAAAAACAAATTTCCCATTGTGGTCAATGAAAAAAGATAACAAAAAGTCTGACAGTGTCACAAATGCAGTTTTTAGTGTCACAAATGACCCCTGTAGTGTGTCAGATCTGCTTTTTGTTTCAGTTGGTGATCACAGAAATGCTTGCCATTTAAATGTGGGACCCTCTAGGGACACAAGTCTTGCTGCGTTCACCTAGTCGAGTCCTGAGGATGCTAGCCAGGTCTTTTTTGGGGGGTTAAACACCCCAGAAATATGTTTTTGAAATTTTTGTAAACAGTAGTGTCACAAAGTAGTGTCGCACATTCAACACTTTCGTGATTTGTTTTGTGAAAGTGTCGTAAATCACTACACTACTTTGTGACACTATGCCCAAAAGAATAGGAAATCTTTGCCGCCCTGCTGCAAAACAACGGTTTGGTCTTTTGGGCTGAAATTTGGAAGGAAGAAAGCAAAGATCCCACAGATGTGCCTTTTGGTAGTTCGGTGACCAAATGTTAGAGGGCTGCAAAGTTAAATCACTCTGAAGTTGACAATTTTTCCCATAGGCTAACATTACGGCATCTGCCACACCTTTCAGGGCCCGTATCTCAAAAACGCGTCGAGATATGGACTTTTCGTCAGGAAAATGCTTAGCCCCCTACCAAGGGGTTAAATACAAAACTAGCCAGGAAAGTTATAAATAATATGACATTTTAATTTTTTTCATACATCGTACGGTTCCTGAGATATAAGCAATTTAGTATTCCAAGTGTTCATTTTCTGCTCCGAGGCCCATTATTATGCATACATTCTTTGTATTCACTGTGCTTCTGAATGCACCTTTTGGGGAAAAACAGTGTGTGCATTTCCCTTACTGTTACAGTCAGCATTTCTGCTTGCATTTCCATTACAGTTTGCATTAGCATTTCCATTTACGTCACCGTGTGCGTTACCCTTTGCGTTTGCGTTTTGCACTTCCATTTGCATTACTGTTACCGTTTGTGTTTCCATTACTGTTTTTATTTGCGCTTCCTTTTGCATCACCATGTGCATTACCATTTGCATGTGCATACGTGCTTCCATTTGCGTTTCCCTTTCTGTTCCCTTTGGTGTCATTGTTGGTGTTACCGTTGGTGTAAGCATTAGCATTTCCAATTGCGTTACCGTGACCGTGCACATTACAATTTGCATTTGCATATGCGCTTGCATTTGAGCTTCTGTTTCTGTTACTGTTCCATTTGGCATCATCCTTGGTTTTACCATGACCGTTTCCTTTTCCAATTGCGTTACCATTACTGTTTGCATGTTCGTTACCATTTGCGTTTCTGTTAGCCTTAGCGTTTGCATTTTCGGTACCGTTTCGTTGTCGATTGCATTACTGTTTCCTTATGCATCACTATTGCCATTACCGTTTGCATTTCTGTTTGTGTACCCAAGTTTCATTTCACTTGGTCATACAGTTTTTGCACAGCGATGTGACAAAAAGTCACATGGTGGGCCCTGCGCTCCCACCACCACATTCCATTCACTATTTATAGTGCACATTCTCAAAAATAAGGGAAATTCATGTAAAAAAAACTCCATTTAATGCATCAGTTAGGGTTGTTCCACAGCGACAAAAGCAAGGAAATTCGATGTTAGGGTTGAAAACCCTAACTGAGCATTCCCCCCACCCCCACCCCACATATACACATACATGCAAGTAGGGGGAAGGACCAAGGCAACACAACCAATCACACACAACCACTGGTGGGTAACAGGAATAACATACAACTATGTTAACCATGTAACCATACAACCATGCTCCTATCAGGCTTTTTGCATGGGGTCATCACTGCTAACTCTCATCCCAGACATTCCACGCACCGCTAAACACATATCACTACACACAACTGGATATCTTGGGCAACACGCTGCCACCAACACATAACACACACTACACATATGGTATTTGGGGGTTTGCAAGATCCAAAACAGGATTTTACACAATCCCTGAAATACTTTTGAAAATCACTTTCACAAATGCAAAAGTGTCATGCTTTGACACTTTCTTTTTTGTGAAAGTATTTTGTGAAAGTATGCTCCAAATGACTGCACATCTTTGCCTCATCCTGCAGGCAAACAGTTGGGTCCTTTGGCCTAAAAGTTGCAGGATGGCCAGACCTGGTCCCACAGATGTGCTTTTTCCTGCTATTGTGCTAAAATACTAAAGGATTACAAAGTTACACTGTTCCAAAGTTGAACAATTTGCCATAGACTAACATTGCAGTGCCCATGATGCCTTTCACCAGCCATGTGCTGAAAACAAAGCAAGGTATACCATTTTCACTACTGCCAGCTTGGTTCACCTTTATGTGAACTAATCTTGAAGAACAACTTTGTAAATAATCTATGATATCTCAAATTGGATTTCTCCACTTCCTACAGTAACACAGGTATACACCTCCTGATGGATGTGTGTGATTGGTTGTGTTGCCTTGGTCCTTCCCCTACTTTCGATGTATATGTGTGTGTATATGTGTGTGTGTGTGTGTGTGTGTGTGTGTGGTGGTGGTGGTGGTGGGGGGGATGCGCATTTAGGGTTTTCAACTCTAACACCGAATTTCCTTGATTTTGTCACTGTGGAAGAACCCTAACTGATGCATTAAACTGAGTTTTTTTGCCATGAATATATATATATACAGTATATATATATATATATGTGTGTGTGTGTGTCTGTATGTGCATATATAAATATATATTACAGAGGCACGGTAGCACCCGTATATTAGGGTCAAGTAACGCTCGTCCATGTTAAACCCCAATATTTGTACCTTAATAATTCTTCTCCTGTTCAACTGATTTGCTCAAACTTTGGTGGACATGGAGGCTGGGTCAGGGTCTCCTGATTCAGAAACATTTGTGTCAGTCAGTTTAGGTGGGTGGGGCAAAGTTACACAGGTGCAAAAGTGCTACAATTCACCCAATTTTTTTTTTCTCTCCTATAGCTAAAACTTACAGGTCTGATAGAGTCTAAGCCAAGGTATATGTTTCACAGGTTTGAAGTTTCAAAATTATATAATTTTTAGAATATCAGTTAACAGCTGTGCCATTTTCTGAGCATGCTCAGCTACAAAAAAAGTGAACATTCTTAGGATAGCTGGATTTTTTGCATTAGTGAAAACCAAGGAACACAAAATCACTCTTGTTACTTGAAAATCACTTTCAAACATTTTCTCTAAAGAATGTTTTCACTTTCATGAGAATCACTTTCATGAGAATTGCTTTAGTGATGCAGCAGTGAAACATATGAAAGTAAGATATTCAGTAATGAAAAATGCAAAAGTGAAAACAATTTTACTGAAAAACTGTAACTTAATTGATCTTTTTAAAACTATATATTTTTGAAACTTCAAACTTGCAAAAGTGTGTTCCTTGGTTGTCCATGGGCTATGCACTTCCATGTGACTGTAGATGCAGATGAGCAGGGTCCTCAGGGCCCTACATCAAAGGAAGAGTCCATCTGGCCATGGGGCAGCTATGGATGCAGACACACACGGCCCCAAGAAAAGAAACTATGGAGCTGTGGTGCTGTTGAAGTACAGGGTCCTCTGGGCCCTGGGGTTCCATGTGACTACAGATGCAGACAAGCAGGGCCATCTGAGTCCTGAGCCAAGGGAAGAGACCATCCAGGCCCTGTGCTTCTGTGCTGCTGTGGATGCAGACACACAGGGCTCTATGTGCCCTTTGCCAAGAAAATAATCCTCTTAACTATATGGTTACCAAATGTACTTTTCAGTAACATTATTTTCAATAATGTATTTTTGACTACTGAATTTGTCACGTCTGAAAATTTTCTCTGATAAATATTTTCATTTTCTTGAGAATCGCTTTTGTGTTGAGGTAGTTAAACATATGAAAGTGAAAGATTTGGTAGTAAAAACTATGAAAGTGAAAATACTGTTACTGAAAAGTACAGTATGTTAGTGGAAAATAAACAGATAACCATATAGTGAAAAGGAGTCTCCTCTTGCCACAGGACCCTGCTAATCTGCATCCATAGTTGCAGGGACACACAGGGCACAGAGGGTTTTGAACTTTTGTCCACTTTTCTTACCTTGCACTGTCACTAGTATAGCCCCCTCTCCCCCAGTTTTCTGCCAAAACCCCCCATACCTCTTATTAATGTATACCTGCCCACTGCATAATGGTGCCTATGCACCAATGTGGCTCAGGTATGCACGATAGGCACATACCAGACCTGTGCATATCCATACTCACAGACAGGCAAGCAGGGCACAGCATTCACCACCCACTGCCACCTCATGTTGCTTGTCTGCAGTCTTGCCCCACCGGCATGTTGGTGCATGGGGATGGATTGGAAGACATGAGGGGGGGGACATCCATTCAGATGCTTGTCCTGGTCCCAAAGTGGATCCTATGCTCTGCACAGAGCAGAGGATTGTGGGACATCATGCATCTCAGGATTAAAAGATAAAATGCTGATTGCTCTGGTGACTGTCACAGCCCTCTCTGCTTGAGGGGAGGGCTGGGGCAGCATGGCAGGTTAAGTTTGTGTCTCTCTGTGGCTGATGGGTGCTCTTTATAGCTGGTGCGCAGTGGCTACAACAGGGTCCCTGCTCACGTAGCCTGCACCTCCTTCACCCAACACTCCACACTTTAGTGAACAGCATGGAATGTGGGTTTACCCCGGCCACTCCTCTGGACAGTCCTCACATGTAGCTCTGCAATCAGACAGGAGATCAGGTGCCAAAAGAGCACATATCCCTTTCTTGAAACTGCAGGGGTCCACAGAATGCCTGGTAAACCAAGTTGAAGAAGCCTGTGTGTGGCCAACACGTGGTGCATAGGCTTTCTGCATGTTAGTGCATAGACCCCCATTGTTCTTATTGTTCTTTATCTACAAGACTCATCTGAAAATGACCTACTAGCAGCTCAGTATCTCTTTCCTGGTAAAACTTTTGAAAGAAAGAAATAACTACATACCACATGGATTACCACTCTAGTAGTGAAATTCATCTTGTTGAAAATTCAAAACTGAGGGATATTACCTGGATTCAAACTCATGGTCCCTTGTTTATCAGGCTGTAGACTGTTTCCCTAGGAATGCTCAGACCTGGACTTTCCGATTCCGAATCGATTCCTATACAGTTCTGTAGAGGTCCTTAAAACTGGAATCAGAATCTGATTTGGAATCCCAATTCCTTAATTCTTATGTAAAAACATGTTTAGCCTTAAATTTCAGAAATAGGATTTTCAGACTGCAATTTTGAAAATCCTAAGTCTTCCAGGAATCAGCCTTCACCATTGATTGATGCAAGTTGGTCGAAGCTAGAGATGTTAGAACCTTGCAGGCACTAAAACTTTTCAGGAGGGCTGGCAGTAAGTTAAGAAGTGCACATGCGCAGCACCACAAGGAGGAGATTGCAGCACAGACTTACCTTGGCACCAGCCCTCAACCACCTCATTTCCTTTTTTCCCCCGCTGCCAAATGCACATCAGTGATGACATCACTTGCCTGTCAGCAGTCAGAACTTCATGTCTATACTACAGTAGCATTCAGTTCTTCTCAGTTTTGATGTTTAAGGCTAGAGTTTGTTATTTTTGTGTGAGCTTAGCGATTTTAGAAAAATGTTCTGTCAGTTTCTCTCAGCAATACCAACTCAATAGTTGATGGCCATGGAGGACAATGGTAGGGTGCCCTCTCAGACATGTTGCTCCAGCAGTGGGGCCATGTCTGGTCCACTTTCCCCAAAGGGTTCTGGCCACAGATAGTCCCGTGCTTGGGAGGAAGGGCAGTCCTCCCAGATGCACAAAAAGAAGTGGGTCCATTCCCAATCCCAGTTAGGTTCTTGGTGCTACTGTACATGGCCTTGAGTTCTTTCTCTTCCTGTCTGAAAGGGAAGAAATGGTACTGCTCAAGGTCACCATCCGTGAGGTCTGCCGCAAGATCCTCAGTCTCCTAGTGCCAGAGACATTCACTGGTGCTGTTGGTGTCACCAGGGGCCTCTGATACCATCAGGTTGAGGTGTGGGGCCCAGAGGCCCTCTCTGTCTGTAAGTGGGGACTCCAGTGGGCAGTTCCACCATTGGACAGCTCTTATGGAGCAATGGCTGTAGCGTCTGACTCATTTGCCTCTGCTAACAGAGTCAGTCCCTCATCCATCAGGGTCAGTGGAACTGGAGCTGAAGGCATGTCCCTCAAGCCAGGTAGAGTGTTTGGCTCAAGCAACAGCCCCTGGGTCCTTGCCAGTGACCATACCTCCAACTCATGTTCCATTGACTGTGCCCCTGTCCAGTGTCATTGTGTTGGGACCAGCCACAGTACCATTGCTAGTCACTTCAGTGCTGACTGGGTCACTGGTACTTGGGCCAGCACTGGTGCCAGTGCCAGTGCCAGGTTAAGGCCCATTGGGGCCTGGCCTGGTGCCAGTTTATAGTGTTTCCCCTGGTGCCGGTGGTACCCCTGGTGCTGGATTCAGTTACAGTCACAGCACCACCCTTAGTTTTGGCCTCTTTTTCCTTGGGGCCTGTGGCGTCATTTTTTCCCAGGCCATATTCTGGATTAGAGGACCTACGATTCACCCCTCTCTATGACCCTCCCTCTGGGGAGGATGTGGAGTGGTACAAGTGTAACCCCAACCTCATCATCTCTGAGGGTGGTGATGAGGACTCTTCCTTTAGTCTGGACTCTTCGGAACCAGTCTTAACATCTGTTTCACAGGAGGATCTTACTTTCCAGGCTTTGCTCAGGAATATGCATTCTGCACATGATTTTGAGCCTTTAGCCATGGACCCAAGTAAATATCTCCATCTGCAATGATTAAATATTTCTGCCATGCTGGTCAGTTTAGTTCCTCCTACAGTAAGTGGGCAGACTCACCTCCTCTCACAACTGGTAGGAATCTGCCTGGAAGCATTTGGTCCAGTTCTTTCAGACCCTGGCGATCACTGTTATGTGTGTGTTGGCCAGGCTGTTGCTACCCATTGGAGACAGTGTGAGGGGCATTGGACAACTTACACACATTATGTGGGCATGCTCAAAAGTTAACCCTTTCTGGGAGTAACTTGAATCTGTGGTGGAGGAAATATTGCACACCAGAATCATTCTCTCCCCCAAGCTATACCTCTTACATCAGTACCCCACAGCCTTTAAGGATAGATGGGAGAAATATTTACATGGCATCATCATCTTTGCAGCAAAAAGAAATGCATCACAAGGAAATGGTTGTCTGACCAGGTGATTGAGATGAGTGCATTTCCTCAGTCCCTCTATTGCAGAGTATTGCTCAAACTGGGAACACAGTTGGATGATTCTAATTTCGCCTGCTAGCCTCAACAGATATGGTTTCCTCTGTTGAATAGACAATCAGCAAACCAAGAATTCTTCCATTCAAGAGGAACTTACTGACTCAGGGTTAACTGTTCCATCCCAGCCTGTGCTCCCTTCATCTTCAGGCCTGGCTCCTGAAGAGACAGAAGTGGACAGGTATAAAGTATATTAGAGGGTCTCTGAAATACTTTTGGTTGCTTGTAAGCCTTCCACTAGGAAAACATACACAGTTAAGTCAGAAAGATTTTCCATTTAGTGCTCAAGACCTGCATGGACCGCTTTGCTGCCCACCTGACAAGGTTCTGGAGTACTTGCTGGACCTTTCTGATGCTGGCCTACAGTATTCTACAGTCAGGCTCCATCTGTGTTCTATATCTGCATATCATGAGCCCACTGGTGCCCTCTACCTGGCACAGCTGTCACTGTTCAAGAGGTTTCTTAAGGGCATCTTACACACAAGGCCCCCCGTCAGGAAGCCAGTGTCTGCCTGGGATGTCAACCTTGTGCTGGATATGCTCACTCATAAAGCTTAAAGACTCTTGCTACTTCTGAACTGAAGTTCTTAACTTGGAAAGCAGCTTTTCTGGTGACTATCACATCTGCCCGCAGAGTATCTGAAATCCATGCCTTGGTCTCAGATCCTCTGTATACTGTTTTCCAAAAGGACAGGGTAGCTCTCTGTACACACCTACATTCCTACCCAAAGTGGTGTCAGAGTTCCAGTTGAAGCAGTCGTCGTGCTGCCTACCTACTTTGCCAACTTCCAGAATGAAGGAGAGCTTACTCTCCATTCTCTGGGTGTTAAGATGGTCCTCATGTTGTAGCCGGACAGAACTAAAGACTTCAGGTAATCCAAACAGCTCTTTGTCTTCTTCAGTCCCAGTCAAAAGGGGCAGCCTGTTGCAATCTAATGCATTTCTGCCAGGATTGTGAGCTGCCTGAGACACTGCTTTGCTATGGCTCAGATCAAGCTGGAGGGCCAGGTATGTACCCAGTCCCCCAGTGCAGTTGCCATGTCCCTGGCAGAGATTATCTCTGTGGCTACTGGGGATAACTGCAGAACTGTAACTTGGAGCACAGTGTACACTTCTGATAAGCACTATGCCCTGAATATCCATGTCAGGCAGCATGCCACCTTTGGCAAGACAATCCTGAAAGCACTATTATCCTGAGTGAGCCCATGGCTCCCATTGCCCTAGTCCTGGAGATTTTGCCTGAGCTTGGCACTCTGAGCCACTAGTATGAATCAGTGGTGAAGACTGATTCCTGGAAGATATGAAAATTGTGTACTCACAGTAAATTTTGATCTTCTAGGAATATCTTCACCATTGATTCACACGCCCACCCGCCATCCCCAGTGCTCACTCCAATATGTTTTATTTGTCATCACCCCTTGTTCTTGGTTTGGGCTGTGAAGACACTATATTATTGGTTTGTTGACCCTTCTTACATGGGTCACCAGGGCTGTCTTATATTCTTAAGTGCATATGTAAGTGTTAGGTTATGCTGCACCTCCTCAGTTAAAAAGGTACTGAGACAGTTGATGGCTGGTGTCGACGTAAGACTGTGCTGCATGCTTCCCCTTGCAGTGCCACCTTACCTCAGCACCAGCGTTCCTGAAAAATTCTGGCTCCCACAGGGTGCTAGCACCCCTGGTTTAGACCCATTAGTGCAAATCAATGGTGAGGACATTCTTAGAAGATCAGGAATTATGGTGAGTATGTAATTTTCATTTCCAAAAATCAGATTGTAATCTGATGAATATGATTCTGTGACTTAGAATCTGACCCACTTCCCTTTGTGCCTCCAAACTGGTACAGCAGTGAAGTACAGCTATCAGAATAAAGGTTAATGTCCTGCCTGGGAGGCAGCCCTAACCCTACTGTCAGCATCGTAGACAGCCCTGCCTCTGAGGCAACTTTAATTGGACAAGGCAGGTATTCGGGCTATAGGGTATGCTGCCTGTTACCCTCTCTTCCCAAATCACACAAATATTGTACCAAGATTAACAGATAAGCAGATAATGAAACGTTTGCATTCTGTTGTAAATACATAGAAAACATCACTGAATGCCACAGCATTTATCTGCTAAAACAAATGTGTGATTAAGACACAAAAAATCAGCCCTGATAAAAAATCCTCTCAAAGCATTACCTTTTTGGTGGCCTTATGTAATGAGTCAATTAGTATATGTTTTTGTGTGTGTGTGTGTGTGTGTGTGTGTGATAAAATGTTGCAATTTCACCTCCGAGCTTAGTCGTACTGTCTGACAGTTCTTGTCTTTTTCATTACGTACTCCGCTTTAAGGCAGAGGAAAGAGATATTGCATCTTTAACCTTGCATTTGCCCTTGTGGAAGGTTTACTTAAAAAGTTTGAAAATAAAATCAAATACTATAATTTGCAGTCATCTTGCCATTTCAAATCCAGTTTTCATCACAGCAGAGATAGTATATTGTAGCTGTGTTTGTAACCCCCTTTTAGATAACAAATCACATTCTGTTTTAGCTGCCGAGTGTGTTGAATTGATATTTTTTTTTCCTTTAATGGGTTTGTGCGTTCAGGAATGATCTTCATCAAATGGAACTCTTTATTGCGTTTGATATAATGTCAACTTTCATTACACTCTGAGGGTGCTTTGAGAATTTTGTGCCAGCCCTGCTATACAGCCATTCTGGCTAAGACTAAAACAAGAAAATCATTCATAGGATGGAGAAAAAAAGCATGTCTTCTTCTGCTCTCTGTCTTTAAAGACAAGATAACGGGTGTAGGGGGGAAATATCTCTTGTTCTGTCACCAAGAATACTATGGAGCAGACAGCCTGTCTTAGCATAAGGATGTGAGCAAAGAGCTTCTTGAGTTTATACTGAAGAAATCCCAGTGCACAAATTCAAGCGATGATAATATCATAGTACACATCCCATCTGCGCATGGAAATATGAGCACAAGGCTTCTTAAGATTATACTGAAGAAATCACAGTGCACAACCTTGAGCAGTGATATCACAGTGCATGTCCCGTCTGTGCATGGGAATATGACCGTGGGACTTCTTGAGTTTATACTGAAGAAATCCTGATGCACAAACTCGAGCTATGGTAATATAACAGTGCATATCCCATACATACAGGGGAATTTCAAAATGGTGCAGGGCCTGCATCAGAAGCCCTACAAAGAAAGGCTTAAGGAATTAAATTTGTACTCAGTAGAAGAAAGGAGAGACAGGGGGATATGATAGGAACATTCAGTATCTCACAGGTATAAACAAGGTACAGGAAGAGAGCATTGCCAGAGAAAGAGATGCTTGAGGACAAGAGGTCACACTATGAAGCTGGAGGGGGGGGGGAAGCTGAGAGGAAATGTGAGGAAGTACTTCTTCACAGAAAGGGTGGTGGATGTTTGGAACAGCCTCCCAGCAGAGGTGGTGGGGGCTAAAATGGCTACAGGATTCAAGAAAGCATGGGATAGAAGGCAAGGGGAGGTGCCAACTGGAGACCGAGTAGGGTCTACAGTGGCACTGTGGGTAGGCAAAATAGGGTAGACTAACTGGGCCAAGAGGTCCTTATCTGCCAACAACTTCTATGCTTCTATGCTTAAGACTTCTTGAGCTTATACTGAAGAAATTACAGTGCACAGTCGGCCTGGTGGTGCTGGAGGTTGAGGCGCTGGATGCTACACCTTGCACCATGCTGGCGACCTGGGTTTGGGATCGAGCCCCGGCTGCTAGGGGTTGGCAAAGGCAAGACAGCACTGAGCATCTGGAGGACTACTCTCCTCTCCTGGGCAGGGATTGCCATCCTGCCTATTGATCGCCCTCTGGTGGGGGCTGGGGGGCGATGCTGAATGGGAGGCATGCAGCCAGCAGGTGTGCCATGCAGGTGCCCCATGCGCGCATGCACATGCTGAACATCAGGGGGAGAGGGGATCAGAAAAGAGGAAAATGGCAGCCAAGGGGTCCATGAAGCCTCAACATCTGTGTCCTGCCAGTCCTCTACCACCACCTACCCAGATCTGGATTGTGCTCCGGGAGTTCCTTTTCCAGGCCCCACCATGGGGGGTAATCCATGAGGGGTGCCGGGGTTGGTCAGGGGGATGGTTGGACCCACGGGCTAGCAGTGCAGGGTGGAGCTACTGCCCTAGGCATATCCGGAGGATAAAATTTAAATAAAAAAAAAAAGAAATTACAGTGCACAAACCCAAGTTATGCTATTACAGTGCACATTCTTGTCATAGACAGGTAACAGGTATATGGGACCAAGAATTCCTGCGTTTATACTGACAAAATAACAGTACACAAACCTGAGTGATGATATCACAGTGCAACTCCCTTCTACTCATAGGGATGTGAGCTCAGGGCTTTGTGGGTTTATACTGAAAAAATGGCAGTGCACAAACTTATACAAAGATTTCACATTGCATGTCCTGTCTGTTTACTGAGATGTGAGCAAACAGCATCTTGAGTAATTTTAAAGGGGCACTGTCAGCTTTGGTCCTTCGTTTTGATCTAACTGTGAAAAGTATGCCTCCTGGCACACACCTATCAAGCGTGTAATACAAAATGCCTCTACATGTTTAAAAGTCCTGCAGGAACTCCCTCTCGTGGCCCAGGGGTCAGTACAAGAGAAGTATCCTGCAGATTGCGCCTGGGCCCCCTTGAATAGCCACACACTCAAATGACCTGGTAGCCAGGAGCATGGAGAAGTTCAAGCTGGATCTAAAGCAGATGGCCACTCCCCCACCCCTGTGGTCCCTCCTCTGGCAGTGCACAACAGAAAACCCGGCTGCAACTGATACCTCCAGAAATGCAGCAGCATCATCACTTACCCAGGTCTTTGAAATGCAGGCCAGGTCGACCAAGAAAATCAGATCCTCCATAATAGTGGTCTTATTCTCCATCGACCTGGCATTGCAAAGTACTACCTGAGTGGGGCAAATGAAGACTGCTGACCTACATGCTCCCTGCCCACTTGAACCAGTGGAACACCTGGGTATGGGAACAAGGCAGGGGGATCCCTTTCTAGTTTCCATTTCACCCCAGGGTGCTTTCTGAATCTTACCACCCTCCACATTAGCTGTCTCTGAGCCCTTCCACCTAGCCCCCCCCACCTCCTAACGATACCTACAGCCCTGCCGCAGCTACGCATGTCAGCTGACAGGGGAGGGTTCTCGAAGTGGCGGCGGTCTAATAGCAGGATCAAGGTCACAGTGGCGAAGCTAGATGGGGGTCTGGGGGGGTGGTTGCCCTCCTGGCTGCCCCAGTTTGAATAGTGGTGCCCTGCCACCATCTTTATTCACTGTTTAGTGCCCATTGTGGAGCCCGTGATTGACTTGAATGGCCCCCCAGCTCCCAAATGCTCCCAAACCTGACTCCGTTACTGATCAAGGAGTAGCTATGCCTGGGGGGCCCAACATCTCAACACATCGTGTATTGGTTATAGCTAAAACTTGCATAATGTCAACATCAAGATAAACCTTAAAACAATCCCATAAAAAATCTAGAATATAAAGATATATAAATTAATAACCAACCCATCACAGCTCCACACTCATCCTAACATCCTACTGAACCAGGCACACCACAGTCATACAATACTTCCACAAGTTATAAGTAAGTGTCACCCACTTCCACCATCATACCTAAGCTATCCATTCTCAACCAAATTACAACCCCCCTGCCCCATAAATAAAACAACTCCTTTCGAGAACCACCACAATTGAACCAAAGAGAGGTCCAGCAAGGACAGCAGCCATTTAATGTAACTAAAGCCCTGGTCCCATCCCAAAATGATAATAATAATAGTCTATATGGAAAAACACTCTAAAGTCCAAAATGTAAAAGACTGTCCAGTACATTTGTGCAGTTTCTGCTCTCACCAGAGAAACTGGATCTTCAAACTAGATATAGCATTTGCAGTACTTTCACTACTGCATTAAATCAGTTTTGAACCAGTATATGGCAGCATAAAGTTAATCACTAAAACTAAAATTTTCAACTGAATCTTCAACCTGATAAACTTAGCAGTACCCACACTACTGCTTCATAGTCAAATATGCTGAGATTTAATAGCCAGTGTACAACAATGGAGAGGTAACAGCAGAACAGAAAGTTTAAACCCTGAAGGTTCTGTCACCACCCTTGGGAGTTTTATCCATCAGAAAGAGGTGTATCAAATGAACACGCAGCAATTTATTAAATCTAGAAGATCTTCAAACACCAGCCATACAGTGTTCACGGGGAGATTTACACTCAATTTCAGCTGTATTCCATATGGCTCCATGTCAAATGCATGCATGCAATATTAGCATGGTTACTTCAAGTGTGGTAATATCATCGCATACATACAACGCACCATAATATGTCAGCGCGAGCAGGTGCAGCACAACAAGGCACATCGCAGTCAAGTACACAGGCAGACAGAATCAGTTCAGTTCAGTCAGTCAAAGCAACAATAAAACAAGAAGAATGCTTCACAGTAATACAGCAATATATTGTTACAATAATTACCTGCATTACAAGCAGCTTCACATAGCAGGGCAGCACATCTGATATTCCTTGTAAAAGTTCAAAGGTGTAGGTTTAAAGGTCAAAGATGACCAAAAGCACATAGCTTCATCACATGTCCCGGATAAAGTTCAAAGGTGCAGGTCTAAAGGTCAATAGCAACCAACTGAGTCTGTTAAAACTAATTATTTAAAAGTGCTTTATCGTGCTTGAGAACATAGGAGCTATGATAAAGTAAAGGTTTATCTTTTTTATTTCGTGGAACACAGTGTCAGGCAGAATTAGACAGGGAAGACATTAAAATAAACGCTGCTGGTTTCACCGCAGTATGTTGCATACCGTGGATTGTATATAACTGGGAAAACAGCAGTGGTTCAGATTTAAATGTTCCATCCATGTACCAACGCTTACTCATCACCATGTAATTTAGATTTTGGTGAGTGGAAAATATCAGAAACCTTTCATTGTCCTTGCAACCACTACCATGGAGCAAAAACTGCTCCCCTCGATCAGTGATACTGTACTCAGGAGGAATTTGTAATTCAGATATGCATGTTGGTAACACTGGAGTAACAGATGCAGTTTGTCTTGCTCTTCGTGTTGTTCTTTTTTAAACTGGAAATAGATAGCAGTTTACTTACTGTTGCAGGATCTAGAGTGCTTGTGGCACCTGCCACTATCTGGTGTGTGCTGTACTGAGAGGACACAGTGTGACCGGGAGCTCCTGCCACTCTTGAGGACTGACCTTTTCTTTAATCTGTTGCATCAGTACTAAGCCTAATCTGTCCTTTACAGTTTCTAGTCCATTAGGTTGGCCACCTATGGGTACCCCCCTCCCTTTTCTTGACTATGCTATAGTGTCCTCTTATTATTTTCCTTTTCTCTCTCAGGTCCTCGTACAGGAGGGTATTGTGGTGACCTCCAGATGTATGTAAAACAGGTTGTGTTTATTGTTGTTGTATTTAGTATGTAATAGCACTATGTTATAAAATACCTTAATGTATATACCTGGGCCCGGATATTCAAAAGGGTTGCACATGGCACAACCTACTGATGCGCCCACCCGCGTGATATTCAAAAGGGAAAAGTGCACGGCACAAATCCCGATGCACCGGAGCACATCAGTAATGTATGCAGGCACAGGTGGAGGGGTGTGCCCATGCATAACCTGCACAGCCCGATATTCAGCCTGGGATGTGCAGAGCCATGTATGCACAACCCCTACCTGCATCAGCACAAAGTTAAGCCAAAAAAAAAGGAACAACTGATGGCCACCCACAGGTGAGCTGCCGCATTACAGGGCGCAACACGGCAGCTGCCACCTGTGGGTGGCCACCCGAGTTCCGGCTGCACCTGGTGGCGCTCCCCCATGCCTGATCATGGGCATTTGTTTAATAAAAAATTCCCGTCCAATATCCCTGGTGGTCCAGTGGACCCCTCTCTGCCCGATCGTGGACATGTGTAATAAAGAAAGGAACAGGTCCAATATCCCTGGTGTTCCCGTGGACTGCTGACTGCCCGATCGTGGGCATGTGTAATAAAGAAAGGAACAGGTCCAATATCCCTGGTGGTTCAGTGGACCGCTGACTGCCCGAGCGCGGGCATGTGTAATAAAGAAAGGAACAGGTCCAATATCCTTGGTGGTCCAGTGGACTGCTGACTGCCCGATCGCGGGCATGTGTAATAAAGAAAAGAACAGGTCCAATATCCCTGGTGGTCCGGACGGTCCGACTGCCGATCGTGGAGCATGTGTAAAGAAAACCTCCAATATCCCTGGTGGTCTAGTGGTACCCTCACCTGCCCACTGAGCCCCACCCACGGCTCCCCGGTCAGCGGTGGGTGGCAACACCCACCCGCCTGCCGCCCGCCGCCGACTGACACCGGTAGCTGCATGCCCATTGGTTCTAGCGTGAGCAATGGGTGTGAAGGTTCTCACTGATTATTACATTTTCAGATATGTGAATGAATCATCTACATATCTGAATGTAGCGAGGAGTGCACGCCATTGGCTCATGCTGTAGAACCAATGGGCGGCAGCCCCACCGGGCGTCAGTCGGCGGGCGCGGGCGGCAGGCGGTGGTAGCTGCCACCACCGACTGAGCGGGTGGTGGGGCCTGTGGGCGGGTGGGGGTACCACCAGACCACCAGGATGTTGGAGGTTTCTTTACACATGCCCATGATCGGCAGTCAGTGGTCCACTGGACCACCAGGGTTATTGGACCTGTTCCTTCTTTTTTACACATGCCCGCGATCGGGCAGTCAGCGGTCCACTGGACCACCAGGGATATAGGATGGGGCAGTTTTATTTAACAGTTGCCCGTGATCGGGCAGAAAGCAATCCACTGGACCACCAGGGATATTGGAGGGATTTTTTATCTTTACAGATGCCAGCGATCGGCTGCAGGGGGCGTCGGTCCCCGATGGCTGCTGCCTGGCAGGGCGCCAGGCGCAAGTCGTCAGGAATCGGCGCACCTGCATGCAAATGTGGCAATAATGACATGCAAATGGCCCCATGTGTACCTTGCATAAATTATGGCCCCATTTGCATGTCAACTTTTGAATATTGCTAGTGCTGTGAATGGCGCAATGGCACTTGCGCTAGCGCATCTCCATGCTCCACTCTGGCCACTTGCGCTGGCGCAGTGCCACTGCACCATGCACACTGGGGTTGGCCAAGGTGCGATATTCAAAGCTGCTGAGCCATGGCACAGCTCCATTGAATATCACCCAGGCCACACCCCTGCGCAGCCAAGTTGAGCTGCGCCCAAGCTTGCACCACAGCCTGGCGCAGTTTGAATATCTGGCCCCTTATGTTTATGAAACCTGTAAATGTTTAAAATACCATGGCACTTGGTGTTTTGATAATGGTAAAAAGTACTAGGTGACTATTATAGAAATTAAGCTAGTTGTGCTATTTAAAATGCATGTAAATTGTTGTAAACTTAACAAGCCAGAAATGTCATGGTGATTTGCATATATCCCATTATGCATTGCATTATGGCAGTATGTATGATGTTGTATTTCTTTGAAACTTGATTTGTTACCAGTGCCCTTCGGGGTAACTGTTCTTTCAGTGATTCTGCATTGAGGTTCTTTGTTTATAGCTTGTTTTGTTTTTCTTCTTTTTGGGCCCCCACTATGTAAGCAAATGAGGCCTACATAAGGGTTACAGCTACAGCTCAATTGATGAATTAGATCAGGGTCAGTAGGTGTTGGCTAACTGCAGAGAAAAGGCATTCGTGGTCTGTTGCTGCAAACTGATGTATTGAAAAAGGAATATGGTATTGCAGAATTTTATTTCTTGTATTTTGAACAAACGTCACACAGAGATTGTGTATTGAACTTGAAGTTCAGTGTCTGGTCCCTTTGTTATCCCACAACCTCTCCACACACAGCTTTCTCCTTGTGATTCTGCAAAACCTTGTGAATAGCACCAACATCGGGGGTATGATTATACTCATTAATAAATTTAGTGATGGTGTCATTACTGGTGTGGCAACAGACAGAACATCGCATTGCATTGTACTTGCTGCACTTCCAGTATGTGCTTTCACCATACTGCCTCTCCTTGTGATATATATATAGCCATTGTGTGATAGGAGCTGCTGTCCTGATTGGCTGCTCATGAACTCCAAAGGCATTGTTACAAGATACAGGATGAATGGACTAGCACCTAGCAGCAAGTGACCATTTAACAAGGTTGCACTAATTGAAAACTACTGTACACGTAGCTGGCCCGGTGGCACTGAGGGTTGAGGTGCTGGACATCACACCTCATGCCACACCAGTGACCCAGATTTGGGAAAGAGCCCGGGCCATCGGTGGTCAGTGGGGAAGGAGAGGATTGAGTGTCAGGAGGACAGCTCTCCTCTCCCGGGAGGGGAGGAGTTGTGCTCCTGCTGAATGACTGCCCCCAGGTGGAGGCCTGGAGGAAGTGCGGATCTGTAGGGTGCACAGAAGGGGTTGGTGCTGCAGGACTTCTGTGGATGCACGTTTGCCTCCATGCATGAACGTCTGGTGTATGCACCCCAGCAACGGGGATCGGGGAGGAAAAATAAATCTTCTGGCTACAGGATGAAGTCCGACTTTCTGCAACTTCCACTCCCAGGCCCAGCAGAAAGGTAAGCCCGTTATCCAGGAAGTCAGGGTTGGGAGGGTTGGTCTGGAGGGGGCACGGGCGGGCGAGGAGTATAAACAGAATATGGAAAAAAAAAGAGGAAAAAAAAAAAAGAAAACTGCTGCACACTGATTGCATGAACTGTTGTAACCTTAGCTTACTTTATGAGAATCAGTTTACAGAACTTTTCAGCAAATATCAGAAATCTTAAACAAACAGCATGTTGAGGTGAAAGGACTATGTGACAGTACTATGTGATAGTACAGTGATATTGCTATGCCATTAATTTGTTACAGCACGTATATTATATCGCGCTCACATTACAGCACTTTAATGCTCGTGCTGTAATGCATGCACTGAATTGACACAATACCATTCCATGCACTCACTAATGGTAGAAGTCATGGGTCAAAGCAGCTTCGACTATGGCATGAGAATTCCGGTAGTGCAAACTGGGCACTACTCACAACAGTGGTGGCTACAGTCACGATCATAAACACTTGTGAACCATGTACTAACATGCGAGCTCAACCCTCCAAATCACTCGCCTCCTCCAGCAGTCATTCAAGCTAGGCTGATACACAACAGTCAGGAGACAATTAAAATTCAAGGAGATCTTTAGTCAGCAGTGCATTATAGTGCTGTACACTGGTCTTGGAGTTATTATGCCTCTAAGAAGGAAGCTGTGTGGAAATATCAGTATGACTGAGACATCCTGTAGACAGGGTCAGGACTCAAATTCAGGACCACAGGAAAATGTATAGTTCACTGAAAGAGGACTGATTTGCCCAATAGCATAGCCCAATGATTTGTGTTCTCTGGATCTCTAAATAGAAACAGAGAAAATAGTGGCAAAAGAAGACCCACGACATGGGGATATGTTTTTGACAAGCATTTCCTGCTGAATAGTTCAAGAAGCCCTATACTGTCATATCAGCGAGCAGATGTGACACCAATGCAGTGTACATTGTTTGAGTTAGTGTGCTATAATTTGTTCACTTTAAAGTCAAGAAGGCCAGTGCTAATATTGTTGTAAGCAAAAGGGATGTGCACAGTGATATCATCACGTGGGTTTGTGTGTATGTGTGTTCCATGATTTATTACCGTGCAGAGATTTTTTTCTAAACCTGTTCTATGATTTCTTCACAAAAACTCAGGAAGTAGAGTGGAAGCTGTTTTACTGTACAGAGTGGTTGAGCCATGAAACAGCCTACCAGCAGAGGTGGTGGGTGCAGAAAACATTAATGGGTTTAAGCAGGGCTGGGACAGGGGCAAGGGTTTAATACTTTCTCAAGGTGTTAGCAGTTGGACAGTGAGGAAGGCGAGGACAAAACTTCATCTAGATACTAGGTCTCAAGGTAGGATAGGGTTTACAAGGACAGACTGGATGGACCAATGTTTTTTTTTCTGCTAACATGGTGTAGGTGTCTATGTTCTTCAAGTAGATGAACTTGTATAGTTGACATCTCATTAAGGGATTTGTATGGTCAAAAACTGGTGTCTATGACTCTTTTTCAGCAAGCACTAGGAGGACCTTGATGTATCCCATTGAAGCTCCAGCCCAGGTCAAGGTTAAAGCAAGTAAGGGGGGTTGTAAGTGTAAGGGACCTTCTAGCGAGCAAAAAATATGCCTAGACATGGGAGGTTCCCTGGGCTATGTCCACCTTTCTCCCACGACCGGGGGAGAGAGTAAGGGTTACACAAACTCAAGTGATAACATCATATTGCACTTCCAATCTGCACAGATTGGTGTGAGCAGAAAGCTTTTTGTTTCTATAGTGAAGAAATCACAGAATACCTTCTATGCATAGGGATGTGACTACAGGGCTTCATTCGTTATTACTGAAGAAATTGCAGCGCAAAGTCAAGTGATTACATTGCACTTCTTTCTGCTCACAGGGCATACACCTGAGTGATTTCACACTGCGTGTTGCTTCTGCAGTGCTCACAGGGACCAAAGCACAGGTCTTCTTGAGGATATACTGAAGAAATAGCAGTGCACACACTCAAGTAATAATACTGCATCCCAGTGCACATCTTATCTGCTCATAGTGATTTGAGCACAGGGCTTTGTGAGTTTATGCTGAAGAAATCACAGTTCACAAAGGAATGATGATACCACAGTGCACATCCTGTCTGCTCATGGGGATGTAAGAACAGGGCTTCTTGAGATTAAATTGGAGAAATTACACTGCACAAACTCAAGTGAAGATACCATAGTTCACATCTCTGCTGCTCATTGGGATGTGAGCATGATGTTTCAGTAGTTTCTAGCAAAGAAATCGCATCACACAAACTCAAGTGGTTATATTGCAGTGCAAGCTCTGTCTGCTCATGGTGATATGAGCACAGGGATTCTTGAGTTTATACTGAAGTACTACTGAAGAAGTCACAGAACACTCTCAAACCCACATGATGATATCACAGTGCACATACCCTTCTGCTTACAGTAATGCAAGTGCAGGCCTTTCACAAACTCAAACAATAATGTCACTTTGAGTACCCCATCTGCTCACAGAATGAGAGCAAAATGCTTCTTGAGCTTATATTAAAGAAACTGCAGAACCAAAACTTGAGTGATGATGTCACACTGCACATCCCATCCATGTATGTGGATGTGAGCACAAGGATTCATGAGACTGGAGTGAAGAAATCACACAAACTCAAGCGATAACATCACAGTGTCTGCCAATGGGGATGGTGCCTCAATAAATAAATGTGATGTCAAATCCATAGAGGTGTCACAGTGGACTGTTACCTTTTTTGTGTTTAAAGGTTTTGTTTAAATATATTTACACAACCCAAATATTTTCTTCTTTTCCCCTTGCCAGTGTTTTTCTGCTAGGTTTCTTGTGCCCTTGCTAATGTTTCCATGGTGTGTATGTCTGTGTGTAAAGGCATAATTTACAATATGCTGTCCCATGAAGCACTGTCATGTGTTACAAGTAAAAACACTTTACACTCAAGCTAGTCAGTTACTGAAGCAGTAAGGCTTCTTCAGCTCACTACTTTGGTAACCTGGGTATGGAAATCAACTCTGGTTGCTGGGGGCCAGCTGGGAAAGGAGTAATGATTGTTCTACCTGGACAGCTCTCCTCTGTAGGGGAGAGGGGGGTTCTGTCCTCTGTTGTTTGACTGCCACCTAGCAGAAGTTGGGTGTTAATGCAAGTTGAAACTGTTGAATCACAGGGGCTGCCGAAAAATGCCAATTTGCTTGCACACCACTGTGTGCATTGTTATCATGTCACTGCATGCCGACAAACCTCAGGAGAGAAAATGGTAGAAAAACCTGCCTTATAGCATGATGATGACTGACCCTAAGCAGGCCCTGCTTAAAAGGAGGACAGTAAAGCAGGGAAAAAAAAAACAAAAAAAAAACACAATGCCATCACGAAGGGAAGTCAAAAACAAAAGATGCCCCACTCTTTCCATAGGAAAAGTTGTCCAAATGGTGTGACAGCTCAAAGAAATACCAAAAATATCAAAAACTGCTTCAGTAATGACCTTGTAGCAGCTGCACTCATTAATGTGTTTTCTGAAGCACGCACTGATGTTGGGATTCGCTCTTGTAAGATAATGATAGTGTGTCCTGGTTCTGCTTCTGCAGCCTCACATCCTGCCCAAACTAATGATGTAAATGGACTGCTCTGTTTAGATTGATGATGTTGCAGTCTATCCTGCTTATCCTCCTCATGACACAGTACATTGCCTCTCCGGCTTCAGCTGATGATGTCACAGTTGAGGAAGCATGTGAAACCATAGGGTGGGCAGAGGAGGGCATGCTAAATGGTCCTCGTGCCCCTTCCAACCTTAAATTATTATGTTACTATGATATATTCCTATGATCTGTTGTGTGGGTCTGGTTATCAATCTAATTAAAAGACCCCCACAAAAATTAGGTACTGTATCTCACTGGGTCATCCAACCATCTCCTTGATTCAGATTTTATATACAGTATAAGGGATATGTAGCAGGCTGACTCAAAATATGAGATTTATCTTGATGCAAGAGTGGGGTATTACAATAACTCATGATATCCAGGCACTGTTACAAGTCTTGCTGCCTCACAAATGATGATAAACTGCGTATTCTAAATTAGACCATTGCATGTTTGATTTAAACATCATTTGCCTAGTTTTAGCTTTTCAATCTCCTATACGTATGAAGATTTAACTGTTTATCTTTGATTTCAACTGCTGGCTTCAATACTGCACTTTTTTGTTGTGCTGTCATCATCCTTGTGAATGCTGCTCTCTGATTGGTTCAGTATTCCATTGTCATATCTCTTGTAAGTATGAAGATTTAACTGTTTATCTTTGATTTCAATGTTTGTGCTCAGTGCTGTACTTGGCTATTGTGATGCCATCATCATTGTGAAAGCTGCTGTTTGACTGGTTCACTATTCCATTTTATAAAATGAGCATCCACAATAAAGAAGTCTCATTGGTAAAAACATATCATGTGACCATGCATCAAATCTGTTCCATGCACAGTCATCCTGGTCCTAAACCACATCACAAAATGAGCAAATCAGTCCTACAGCCAGAACTATCTTCCATCAGTCCCCCCTACAACCAGAACTGATCCTCCATCACAAACATGGCTGCTACCTTTACACCAAAAAAACTTCAACTGGGCCCTAAAAATAAAAATACCATAAATAAAATAATGAAACAAATTAATTAAATGTTGTTTCCCTGATCATTATACTCTTCTTACACACACAAACAAATCAGAAACATTAGGTATTCATGTTTATAGTTTTCATTACAACTGTTTCTCTGCTGACAATGAAAAATCCCCCCTCTGTCCTTACCTGATCATCAGTGAAATCTCTTCTGCTTGCCCTGACAGTGAGATAATTGAGTCTCTTGCTATAGAAGAGGCCTTTTTATGTTTGCTTTCATGCATGTGCAAAGAAACATAGTGCCATCATCTGAGTTTTCAGAGGTGTGGCAGCCCTCTTCCAATTCAGTCAATGTGCTTGCAGGCACGGCCGCAGTTCTCCAGTGGCTGATGGAGCTGTCTATGACAGCAGTTGAAAATGCAGTGAAGTACAGTTGAAAGGGGGAGCTACACTTCAGTAAGCAGTGATAAGATATCACCTGCTCATGCGTGCTCCCCCTACACACACACACACACACACACACACACGCACGCATACTCACGTGTCGCCCCCACACGCACACACTGTATAGCCGACAGGGTGCCCAATCCCCCATTGGCTGTGCTGAAGCCTCTCAAACAGAGCGTTCCAAATGCTATGCTGGGTGCCCACCCTGGCATGGCTACACATCAGAGCAGCCGACGGGGGTGCCCAATCCCCGCCGGCCCACTGTCCCCCCAGAGAGTAGCAGGGATGCCACGCTGGGAGCCCACCCCAGCATGGCAACAGATGCTATCACCGGACGGAGGTGCCCAATCCCCTGTCGGCCCATGCCCCTTAAACAGTTGTCCTTGTACCACGCTTGGGAGCCCACCCAGCGTGGCAAACGCCCCGCGGCCATAGTCCTTTTAAAAAACAAAAACCCTGAAACACAAAACGGGTCCTCACTGTCTCTGCCCCCACTCACTGCTGCGCACTGGCCTCCCCCGCACTTACCACCCATACTTACCTCCGGACTCTGGCACGACGATCTTCGTGAACTGGAACACGCCTGTCTGCACTCTTCAAAGCCGACCGCGAACTGAGGAAATGCCGGTAAGCTGTATAATGGGATAGATAGGGTTTTTTCAACTTTGCGCATATCTCAGCCATTTTTTGGAATTTTTGCACCACATTTTCAACATGGGGTTTTTGGGACCCCTTCTCATGAATGGTCTCACTGTCATGGCGTTAATCGGGCCCGAAGGGTGATTTTGCAGTCACTGCGCGAAATCACCTTTTGGGACCAAGTAACAAAATGACACTGCCACTGTTCATGAGGTGGGCTCTCAGAAAGCCTATATTGAAAATCTGGTGGAAAAATTCCTAAAAATGACTGTTTTACGAGCGTGCGTTGTGCAGTTCATATGCACACTCATAAGTTCGCAAATTTTCAATATTTTCACACCAGATTTTCAACACTGCCATTTTACCACACCTCCTTATGAGCAGTACAGCTGTCATTTTTCACATCTTGCCCAAAACGTGCTTCCGCCCATGTAGCGCACAATGGCACAGTCGGTGTGCGAAATCAATGTATGGGACACATTAAGAAAATCACAGTGACACTGTTAATGAGCAGAGGTCTCAAAATGGCTTGTTGAAAATTTGGTGAAAAATTCCTAAAAATGATGTTTTTATTGAGCTGCATTGCGCAGTTCCTACGCACGCCGTAAGTCTGAATTTTCAATATTTTCACTCCAGATTTTCAACATTGCCATTTTATTACACTTCCTTATGAACAGTACAGCTGCCATTTTTCACGTCGCCCAAAATGTTTTTCCGCACATGTAGCGCACAATGGTGCAGTAGGTGTGCAAAAGCAATGTTTGGGACAGATTAAGAAAATCACAGTCACACTGTTCATGAGCAGAGGTCTTAAAATGGCTATGTTGAACATTTGGTTACAAAAGTCCATAAAATTACTGTGTTACAAGTGAGCATTGTGCAGTTTCCACGCACCCTCGTAAGTTCATGACTTTGTAATATTTTCAGTCCAGATTTTCACCAGTGGCATTTTTCCACACTTCCTTATGAACAGTACAGCTGTCATTTTTCACAACATGGCTGAAATTTGTTTTCACACTTTCAGTGCAGAGATGCATGGTCGCTGTGGGAAATCATTGTTCGGGACAGATAAAGGAAATCACAGTGACACTGTTCATGATCGGAGGTCTCAAAATGCCTGTGTTGACAATCTGCTGTAAAAAATCCCCAAACTAATCACATTACAGGTGTGCATTGCACAGTTTCTATGCACGCTTGTGACTTCACCAGTTTTTTTAATATTTTTACTGCAGATTTGCAACATTGCCATTTTTTACACCTCCCCATGAACAGTACAGCTGTCATTTTTCACATCCTGTTCAGAATGTGTTTTTGCACCTGTGGTGCTAAATGCCGTAGTCGCTGTGCATAAGCAGCTTTCGGCTAACAAACTGATATTGCCACTGTTCATGAGGTGGGGGCCACAAAAAAACCATGTTGAAAATTTGGAGTGAAAATACCAAGGAATGCCTGAGGTGTTAGGGTTTTCAACCATAACGCCCCACCCTGTAGAGAATGACAGGCATCAGGGGGTGTGACTTGGGATTCTTGCCTGTAATGCTCATACCATTCCCCAGCCTGCAGCCGGTGAGAGGCATCGAGGTATGCCTTGGATTCTTCGGTTCCAAAGTTCACCACATTCTCCTATACCACACCCATCTCACTGTATTTCCTGATGGAATGGGGTGCGCATAAAGGCCAAAGACCCCAAGGCACACCGTGACACTTGTCAGTGTCTGCAGGGTAGGGTGTGGTGAAATGGCGAGGCAGTTATGCCTGACGACCCAAAGGCACACCCCAATGCCTGTCATTATCTGCAGAATGGTGCTGGGTTTGGCTTCAGTTCAATACTTCACTGCCATTCCTATTATGCAGCTCTGTAACTTCCTACACTACCAATGCCAATGCCAGCAAGCAAACATTTGGCATTGACAAATGCTTGTTAGTACATGGTTTGCCTTTGTTCTGTACAAAAATCAGCCTGATCAAAAACCTTGTTGTGCATATTCTAAACCTTTGTGCGTATTCCAAAGTGTTATTGTGCGCATCCTGAATGATTATTCTGCACGGTTCAAAGGTCATGCAATTTTAAATTTCTCATTTATTCTACACCTAGCTACTTACTACCCAACTAGTTCCCAAATGTGTACCTTTTAACTCTCAGAAGTCTGTAAATTTGATTTTGATCATAGAACAGAAAAAAGAAATGGCAAGATTTTTTGTTTTCACTTTGATGGGGGTCTGTAACTCCAGTGTAAGAAACCATTTATTATAAAAAATAAAATATGGGCAACCACACAACTTGCCATTTGTTTCCATCTCAGGGTTGAGATGACAGCATGGACCTCACAAACTTCGCTGTTGAGGTTCATATGCTCTCATCTCAACCCCTCGGTGGAAACACAGCCTTGTTGTGTATAGTTGCCCATTCATTATTCTCTAGGTTGTGTGTGTGTGTACAGTATGTTAGGAGAGAAACATTCTGCCAGTGGAACTGAGCAGAATTTTGAATCCAAGTATTCCATGGTAAACATTCCATATCTTGAATTTGGGGAAAAACAGAGAAAAAAAACAAAACAAAACCAGGAAAAAGAGAGTATGCAATAATACTTCACAAAGAGAAAAGGTGGGAAACCCACAGTTACATAGGCAGTGGCAGACCCAAACTGCCCAGATACATGCCTGAAGTATATAAAAGCATGTACATTTGAATCATATGTGGGTATTTTCAGGTGAAATCTATCACCCCATACCAAACACACATACACACACACACACACACACAAACACTGCTCTATATATCTCTCTCTCTCTCCCTCCTCTCAGCTGGAAATACTTCCCATTCAAGAAAAAAAATCACACATCAGTACATGGAGGCGTGGGGCGGGAGGGGGGTATTCCTGCATCACTGCTGGCACAAAAATAAAACAAGTAGCATTGATGCCAGCAAAGGATAAACTTTGTCCAGTAGTAATGTAGTAATACGACTTCATCAATGACATTATTTGCAGTGGGTGGAGGGACTATTTTATTATAAATGCACACAAGTAATTCTATTGTTTCTACATATAAACTTGCTTTTCCCCACTGAAAAAAGTTTTAAAAAAAGGAGCCCATTTTATTAGTGCAATAAGACACTCTGGGGGTGTGCATAGAACAGATTTTACCACACTTCCAGGGCTGAAGGCACTTGGCCTGTGGCTTTGTGCCTCACAATGCCCCTGGGCATGTGGTTAAATCTGTTCCATGCACACCCCATTGTGTCTTATTGCTTACATGGTGTACACAACAGGGCAACATGTCATCCGTGACATACCCAGCTCCCAAGAAAAAATGACATCTTGTGAGTTGGTATGAGATACCACTTTCTATCCTATCATTTTTATCTTCACTAGTGTTGTACAAAAACAAATAATTCATTCATGCTACTGTACCCTGTATCCTATAAAAGGTTCCTAGTATCAACATCTTGTATGGGTGGACACTGTGATGTAGAGGTCAACACGTATAGTTCAGGTTTATTCGTTCGATAATGTTCAGAGACCTTGCTGGTCATATAGAAAGATGACATTTTACATTTGTATATTGTCAGAACGTTTGACAGTCTCCACATGTGGTTGCCAAGCAAACAGATCCTACCTTGGAGTAAAGGTTCCCATTATGTACTGAGCCCTGCTTGATGCCCCCCCAATGGGTACCCCTTTTTCTTCTTAAGGAAGTGCACAGGAGGAGCATAAGAATTATAGCAGTACTTACTTGTATGCTTTAGCTGCCATAATGTTTAGTTCAAAAAGAGCACCATAATCATAATAGATCTGACCCTTTGGCACTGGGGATAGCTCATTGCACTACCATATAGAAACCTGGGTTGGCGTCTCAAGCATGACTCCCAGTAGAGGCTACAGAGCTCTGTGGCGGTATCGCTCTTCTACTCCAGGGGGTGAGGAGGGCTCCACTTATCTTGGTGCAGCAAGGCATACTTTAGTGGCTTGACAGTGGGTTTGGATGTCATGAGTGACCAGATGATGTCCTGCCCTTCCCAGCAACAGGCCTGGCACAGCACTGGTAGGTACACTGAGCAGTTTTGATAGGCTCTAAAAGGGGAACAATCAAAAAATCCCAGTTGGTCAGTGATTACTCTGATGATGCCACATCCCCCCCTCCCATGTCCATTCATCCAACATAACACACCCAGTAGTCCTTGAGCCCCCACACTGAGTCCAGAAGGCTCAGGAGGAGGGCTTCTGCAGAGGGGAGAGGAGGCATTCAGGGTAGGAGTCTCAAGGGTCTGCCACAGGGATAAGGGGTTGTGAGCTTAATGGGCAGCAGAGTGTGGGACTGAGCTGAAGGCAGGTTGGACACACCACTGGGAGCTATTCTGGTAATCCAACTACTACTAATAATACAATCATAATAAGAAGTCATTTAGTGGCCCTGTAGTAGTGCATCATGCTATCATGCAAGCAGCCTGGGTTTTGGAGCAAGTGCAAGTCTTCTGCTATTGGGAGGTCATGGTTGAAGAGTACTGCCGGTAGAAGCACTTATTTCACCAGGGAAGTTAGTATGATACTGTATGGTGGCAGTGCCCCCTTTAGTGGTTCATGGAGCTTGTCATCTCACACAAGGGAAGCTGTTAGTCTGCAAGGGGATCAGTGCAGAAGCATGTTGTAGGAGGGCCAAGAGAGAAAACCTCTAACCAATTTATCTGAATGATTGTCACCAGTATTCTTTTTTTTTTTGTTTGTTTGTTACTCTAACTACCTCTGACATTTGTCCTCCATGGCTTATCCCCCACCCCTCCCCAAGTAACTCATCTTGTTGAGCCAGGGAATCTGTGTTTATGGGGCCAAAGAGTATCACCTGCCATCCTGCCCGTGGCAGGATTTTTCATTTTTTGAGACCTGTCTATTTCCTCAGATGTCACACACAGCCTTGACAGCCTTGCTCACCATAGCATCAACAGTAGTTGTCTACCCCTTGAGAAAGAGCGGGGTCACCACAAGCTGCTATGCAACCCCCTACTGGGTCTTCTTAGCTCTGCCTACGCAAGTGTGGACACTCAATTCTGCTCCTGATACTATGTTGTCACACATGGAAGCTCAACACCCTTCCGCTAGGTCACCCAGCAGCCCATGTCCACTGAAACTTTGGGCCCTGTCTCACACAACTAATGCAGCTATGCCAGTGGTGTCAGGGTTGGAAGGTTGCTGGTGCACCCAAGGAGGGCGATGATCATGGGGATAAAACCTGTATTGGAAAAATAAAGAATAATGTAAAATATGAAGGGGAGTGGATCAGACAGTGGGAGCATCCAAAACTGACATCCAGGGCCCATAATGGCATCTCCCACACCAAAAAAATCCTCTTGTAAAAAGCCCCTGCATACATGCTTATGCATTCTTATACCTATTAATATATAGGCTGCATTCTGGGTTCCTAGGAAAACATCTCCTACTGTACCTGGTTCTGTGTGTTTCCAATGTAAATGTGAAGGAGTTTCAAGGAATAATGGGATGTTAAGTAAACTATTCATGCAATATCAATAGGAGGATATATTCATCATGCTTAAGAAAGTATTTAAAATGCAATTACATCTGTCATTGTTGGAGAACACTATATGCAAAGTATTAAAATCATGGTGAAGTTGAAGCAACATGTGTTGTTTTACTGAAAATGTCACTTTTCTGTGTATTTGCAATTCACTGGTTGTGGTCCTTCATTACTCTACATTGGGACATTCAACAATAGGTGAGTAGAGCAGGTATCCACTGCCATGTATAATTCCTCAAATATACTGTTATCAGCTATAGCAATTTACTAGAGAACAGTTTTTTAAAACTTCATGTCATTCCCAATTTTTGCAGCACGCATTTGCAAGTTTTGCTGATTTTTCCATGAAGTCATAAAGGGGAGAGAAAGTCTACTTTTCAATTTAATGTTAGATTGGTCATATCTGGTATTATTAAAGTTGTCACTATGTTTTTAATTTGCTTACCTGCTTTAACAACATTAAGCAGCTTTTCTGTTTGCACTGTTATTATGCTATGCATTTACTTCCTTGTTGTTCTACTTGAGAATGTTCAAACATTCCACAGTGATGTCACTGCATGTCTTGCTGCTCACCACATCATAATGAGTATGTTATGACAGTATTCTTATTTCTGAGCCATTTAAAAGTCATCAGAAACAACACCGGTATTCTGTAATGCTGTAACCTGCAAACACTCCAAAATTTTGTAGGCAAACCCTCTCTTGAAATTTGCAACCCACTGTAAACCCAGTAATGTTGCCTCACTGCAGCCATCCTGAATTTTAGTCCTCCACCCAAAATGTGCACATTTGCATCCTTCCTGAATTTTACACCTTGCCCTAATTTTGTATTTTAACATGCCTCCATAACTTTGTGTCCCTACAATCCTCACTAATTTTCACCCCCACACTCTCCAAAATGTGTGCCCCAGTCTTCAAATATGTTTGTGCTCCTTTCCCTACATAATTTCTCTATATCCTTCCACTTTTCTACAATGTTATGCTCATACATTTCTTTCTGTCTGTTCCATATGGTCTAGTGGTTAGGATTCCTGGTTTTCGCCCAGGTGGCCTAATTGGCTCCATGTCTGTTTCCTCAACTCAGTCTTCGTCATTGATTCCTACTTATGAGTCTGGACCAAAGGTCATTGGAAGAGACATAAGGGTAAGGCCTAGTGCCCCAACAGTACACACCTGAAATTCACACCTCTGCACCCCTTGAAAAATGTGTGCACCAGCACCCTTCCTAAAATTTGTACCTTTTTACCAGTCCGAAAATGTGCATATCTGCATCCTTCTTGAAACATACATCCCTGTAACTTTTTTGAAATGTGTGCCCCCACATCCCTCCCAAATGTGTGCCACTGTAACCTTTTGGAAATTGGTATTCATGTACCCCTTCAAAATGTGTGCTCCCACTACCTCAAAAGGTGTGCTCTTGCACCTCTCCCCATACCCCTCCTAAAACCCATGCCTGTGCATCTTCCTGAAATTTGCACTTCACATCCCTCCTGGAATTTGTCCCTAAGTGCAAAGTGATCACTGTAAAACATGTTTGCAAACATACAGGGATAGGTGCTGCCGTGCAAATAGTCAATAAAGTCAAACTATTTCATACAAACTATTTCTAAGCACTTTAGAATTCAGGAGAGAGGGGGAGAGTGTTGCTTCCATTTTCAGCTTGCAGGGAGACTCAAAGAGCACAGAAAGAGATTAAGGTGAGATTTAAGCACAGAGAGGTTAAGTGACTTGCTCAGGTTCACACAGTAAGTGGCAGTTGTATAATTCAGACTTAAGATCTTCAGGTTTACAACTCTGTGCTCTAACCACAAGAACAAACTGCATCCATAAAGTAAAATTCTCTGACACCTAATTGTGACTTGTTGTGAAGACTTCCCATGTAGTAGACACCCATGCTGCAGGGCCATCCTCCTTCTTGGAACTTGTGGTGAGGAACATGAATTCATTATTTGTTGGGAAGAGATATAATGTGCCAGCACATTACAAAATAGGAACCAGAAAACAATGTGTGTGTCAGTGTGTGGCTGCTTAAGAAATATGGGCAGAAAACATAATAGCAGAAACATTCCTAGTAGATCAGTACTGTTGCAAATGACCATTGGAAATTCCTATTTGCATTTTGGAGCACTGTGATTGACTCACAGGTGTATAAAAGTCTGTAGCAGAAAAAGCAGGTGGAGAATGGGTGGATATAGGGCAGAGAGTCAGGGCTGTGATAGGGTGAGGACAACCAAGCTTCCACCAAGCCTTCTAAGGCCTTTCTTTGAGTGATACCAAATTATTTTCTGTGCTTTTTGCAAGCAAACATAACAAGGCAGCAGATTTGCACAGTCATCTGCAGTTATCTACCATACCGCTCAGCTTAATGCCTACCCTGCCACATGTAAATTATTACCCACGTAGGCACACATGATCTGATTTGCGTCACCACCTTGTACTGCCATCATCATACACATCCGTAATCCTCCCAGAATGTGGGGGCTTACCTGGATGCATGCTACTCACAGTCGTCAGCCTGCAGCTGTTGGTGCTCCATCCTGTCCTTCAGGATTTGCATTGGGATAGTGAAGAGGAGTTTTGCCATCTTCTGCACCAACTGCACCATTAATCTCCATGGCTCTGTACCATACGTCTGAGCCTTTTCCATGCCATCGATGATACACAGCATGACCAGCACTCCTGATAACTGGGGAAATCCCCAGATGACCTTCACAAACTGACCAAACTCTACAGTGCATCTGGGTGCACACTTCTTGGGGGTTTAAATAAAAGTTTTAAGGGCAAATTTGGGGGCCATGCACCAAGACCTACAAATGTGGCAGTCATCTTGTTGAGCCTTGACCCCCAGGAGACATGGCAATGGAGTCAGAGGGTAACAGAGCAGGCAATCAAGCTGCAGAGCATGCCCTGGAGCCACTGAGGGCTCCTGGGACACAAGAAGATTTTATTAATTCACCTGGAAGCAAAAAGAACTATCAGCCATTGAGGATTAGTCCAACAGACCTTCCCCTATGACTGATAGAGGGTCCTATCCAATCAGAGGACTGGGTCCACCATTGAAGAGCAGAGGCTATTAGAGAACATTTTCAGTCTGTGTCAGAGACAGATTGGAGGCAGAGCTACTGGCTAAGTGCATCATCACTTGGAGGTCTTCTGAGGGCTTTCACAGCCAAGAACCAGAAAGAGTTTGCTGGGTTTATACAGCCCTGAAGGAGGAGACTGCTACAAAGAGAACAGAGAGTGAGAGGGACTTTCATCTAGCAGATAAAGGGGAAAGTCTGCAGTTGAGCTGCTCTGCAACTGAGGAGTGTCTCAGAGAGAATTTTCAGAAACTAACCTGAGAGGTCTGAGCAGCAGCAGAACTAGCTAAGACACAAAACCACCATGCTGTTTACCATAGCCAAGTGACAGCAGCAAATGATGCTGCCCTTGGAATTTGTGGAGCTGAGCTGCCGAAGAATGGGATCCTCAAGACACACTGAGAGAGTGAGTGACAGATGAAGAGAGCTCAGCTGACCTGTAAGGTACCAGAGGAAGATGAGCAGAGGAGAGCTGAGGGAGCTGTAGACATTGATTTGAACTGCCTGATGAATGTCGGTGAATCCAGTCAGGACTGCAGAGACTGGTGGAACTTTTTGCCACTGAAAGTAAACTATGAGTAACCCATAAAAGCTTTTGGGTCCAGCACCTCTGCCACAGAATTGCAGAATAGCTTAGATAGGGCCACAGAGAAGAGTTACTGTTAATGGCTAGGCCATCTGGCCAGGATTACGATTTGGGGTTTGCTGCTAATCATTTATTGTTTGTTTAAATGCACCAATGCTGCCCAACTATATGTAATGTCATCAGACTTGCAGTGTTCCAACAACTTGACACTCAGACTTCCCTTGGAGCTCCATAGGACTAGGGGTAATCAAACAAGGTATCACTCGGGCATGGGTAGTGCCCCAGCAGTACAGCCAGGGAAGTGACAACTGGGGCATCAGAAGACAGCCCAGGAAGTGACAACTGCTATGTATATTTACTTACATTAACCTTATTCTTTTCCAGAATCCTGCTCCTGCTTGTCCCTAATAAACTCCTTATTTGTTTGTATATCTGTGTCATGAGCATATTATTTGGGGTCTGAGCATATTGGGAACTATGCTCCAGTTGTTTTTTTTTTAATGCAATGTTTTGTCGCAATGTACTGGTTAACCATGCTACCTAGATCTGTGCACTGTTTTGTGTAACCATCTATTGCTCATATATTGTATCATGTAACTACAACATTTCTACATTTCTGATCTCTTTCTCGCTCTACTGTATTTGTACTCCTTTGCGCTTGCAACTTTACTCTCCCAAGTTGTGCCTGAAAATAGGCATACTATTGTTTAGTCCATTTGCCAGGTAATCAGAAATGAAATAAAAAATAAATAACTAAATAAATACATACATACATAAATATGCACTAATTCTGGGCTAGGTGTGCACAATTCGCATGTACCCAGTCTGCATAGCTCTGCACTCCCAGACCGGTGGATGGCATGCATGAATGCTGGTCACTGCCTTGTGCCTGTCCGCAGCCCTGCCCCGCCAGTGCAAACCTGCACAGGGTAGATTGTAGGACACAGGTGGATTCACTACTCTGTGTTGTGCAGGGGATTCTGGGAAGGCATGGGAGTGTAAAATGTGAAAATGAAGGGCGAGTGCCCAAATGGTTGCCCCTCCCCATCCTCCCTGTCTGTCCAGAGGACAGGGCAGCATGGTAACTGGTAAGGAGACGGCTGGTTATACTGCAGCTAGCAGCTGAAATCCGGGGAGGTACACAACAGATATGTCAGGGTCCCTCTGCTATATCCTGCATCCCCTTTGCCCAGCATGCTGCACCTTTGTGAATGGCACAGTGTGGGCATGCCCCCAGGCCTCCCACATGCATAACTGCATGAACAACTGGATGATTCAGTGTGGAAGGGATACACATCCCTTCCATGAATGCCAGTGGGGGTCCACCTGTGCACAACATTCTGTCTTAGGGTTGCCTATGTGCTGCAGATGTGTGGTACATCAGCAATCTGCATCTAAATGCATAGACCTCATAGACACAATTATTTGTAACATGTGACATTATTTGTGATGTGACAAAGTTTTATGTTTGGGGTAAACAGTTGTTACATTATGTGGGAGTTGACTTAGATGTGCTAGGTGGGGACCACTTTGGATTGGTACTGTTTTGCAGGAAGAAATATTAGTTTATGACTTAGTCCACTTAATTTCCCAGAGTGGAGGCCTCACTCAGCTTATTTCAACTAAACATATTTGGGTGTACACATATCCAAGCAGGGGCCAGCAAAGCTGCTGATGGATTTGTTCATTTGACGCTGTACCAAGTTATCCTTAGTGAGATTCTATGTGCTGACAGTTAAGCCTGTCAGATGGAGACGAAGCGTTACTAAATAATCTGCATGGGAACAGACCCTACATTTATTTGGAGGGTTTTTTTTTTTTTAAGTGGCTTATCCATTTCATTGAGTCATATGGTATTTCCAATTTAATTTACTTGTTTATTGCATACTCTTTGATACTTGTTTAAAGGGACTTTGTCAAAATGTTACTTCTCATGTTGTTTCTACTGTAGTTTTAAAACCACCCTTTATGATGACTCGTCTTCTCTAGAATTTGGCTGATATAGCAGCTGTGTTTTTTTTATCTGCTTCCTTTTTATCAGCAATGAGAAAAAAATGGCTATTGGTGTAATCATATCAACACTTGTTTTGTTTCTTATTCTTAATCTCATGTCACAGTATTCTTTTTGAAAATTAGGAATGTACCCACAAGGCCCAGGATGTCTTCAATAATGCAGTAGCCTCCTTCAACTGCCCCATGGGTGGGGACTGTGTAGAGGTGTTCCTAAGTTTAAGGAAGGATGCAGTGAAGTTGATCAAGGACTGTAAACAAATATGTTTGTGAATACACTAATATGATATATAACCAGTTTTAATTTGTTAAGAAAATGGAAGCAGATAAAAAGGCAATGTCTATTGACCACCCATGTGCCTGCCTGCTTTGCTGTTTTCAGCCTTTGCTAATTGTAAGGTCTTTTGGCACCATACAGTCCTGTTTAAATCATAGCCAGCCTACATCCCTTCAGGGTGATTTGCATTGATGCAACACCAGTGGTGATACATTTTCCCTGATAAATAGGTGCTGTGCAATAGGGCAGCATCAGATGAATAATATATGTAATTTTATAGACCTCACAAGTAGTGGAGCTAATCAAATACACAATATAAGGCAATGTGGGTTAATGCAACAAGTCTGGATAAATTATTTACCTGGCTGCTACCATATTGCATTTGCAATTTATGCACTGTGAATGCATGTGTCTGAGGTACCTTGTTTTCTAAACCGAAGCCCTGTTATGTCTTGTTTGTTTTTTCCTCCGGTAGTTTTTTCTTTCATCATCACATGTTCTTCTGAGCTTGTGAGAAGTACAAATGGCTGGTGTTAACAGTGCCTTTAGTTGGCTGATTTGTCATGGGAAATGTCGGTTCATTAGATGCACCAAGAGGTGTGAGATTAAAATATAATTTTAAGGACAAACATCTGGACGTTGAGGATAAATAATATATCCTCCTTGCAGCATGATTAACAATGTTTTTCGAATGCTCCAGACAAACACTCCTATTGCATAAATAGGGAATATGCAATAGGTTGGCTCAAAATATGTAACTTACCTTCATGTGTGAAGGGGCAGGACCATAACACACCAGAGACAGAGTTACAAGTGAGTTAGGAAAGTCCTGCCCCTTCACAAGTAATGATAAACTGTGTATTTTGAGTTAGACCATTGCATGTTTGGTTTATACAGTACAACATCTGTTTACTAGTTATAACTTATAAAGGTGCTGTTTCTATTAAGATTTTACTGTTTGGATTCCACTGCTGGCTTTAATGATAGGCTTGCTTATTGTGATGTCATCAGTATTGTGAAAGCTGCTCATTCATTGGTTCGGTATGCACAGTGATGTACCCAAATATGCAAGTACAGTAATATTATCTTGCTATGTTGGGTCAAGCTAACACTTTTTATGCTCTGGGAGTGTGTGCCCAGAGCATTGGATAAACATTGTTACTCATGCTGCATTGAGGATAAATTATATATTTATCCTTGTCATTCTGATGTTTATCCATTAAAAAAAGTAAAATTCTGTTTCAGTCTCACATTTCTCAGTGCAGCCAATGGACTGACACTTTAAATGGCATAGCCAGTCAAATGCAGTCCTGATTTCACCCATTTGCACCTCTCACAAGATTGAGAGAGAATACTATGAGTGAAAGAAAAAAGTACAGCAGAAGAAAAAATATATCTCAGGAGTATGGTTTAGAAACCATCTGAGACACACACTCACAGTGCATAAAATTGCACATGCAGCAGAACAGCGGTCAGATCAATAATTTATCCAAACTCTTTGTGTTGACCCCATCGCAACATCGCTGGTGTCTACACTGGGCTCCATCACTTGTGAGATCAGTGGGGTCAACTCAACTAATTTTTATTTTTTTAATTTTTATTTATTGAGTTTTGGTGAATGGGTGGGCCCACTGAGACAAACAAGACAGTCTCTTTTTCAGGTGCGACCCGGGAAGTGCAGTGCATTGACAGTACCTAGCGTTGAGAACAATACATTCACTTTAACACTTTGGTAATACAGCAGAATCTAACAAACAAACAATAGAGATGCAGGGTACATATGGAACAAATAATACAGCAAATTAGAGCAAATACAGTAACAGCAAAATTCAAAAACAGGCAGTAGTTGGAGAACACAGATACCTTGTGCACAACTCTTAGGTAAGGTCAGGTTTTCACTAAATATTATACACTAAGCACAGTTAGCACATATAGCTGGCAGGATGGGAAGCCAGACATCAGATAAGGTAGAGCAAAGTTTATTAAGGAAATTCAGGTTGGCAGGATGGAGATAACAGACTTCCAGGGATCAGCAAAAACAGGTGCATTGTGTGGCAGCAAGGAGGCATAATAGACACCTGAAAAAGAGGAAGACAGGTGATAGCCAGAATGGTTGGGGCAAGAGAGTTCCAATAGGATACTGCTGAGAAGGCGAAAGACCTCCGGGCCATGGCTAGCCTAGTGTTAGGCAAGAGGAGGAGGGGCAGGCAGTGAGGCAGATCTGGGAGGGTGTCTTGGGCACTTGCGCTGCACTAAGTCAGCAAGACAGGGTGGGGTATGTCGGTGTACCAACTTATGAGTGAGGCTTAGGGTAGAATACCATAGTTTTGAATCATAATGTAACCATCCTAGGGAAGATAATACATCACAGTAGTGATGACGAGCATTGACCCCCCCCCAAAGCAAATCTACCCACTCTATGGTAGACCTGAGTGAGGTGAGCCGTGATGGTGGAGGAGGTAGAGAGAAGTAAGGGGGATGCATAAGTTAGGAGAGGAAGGTGGGTGGTGGACGCTATTTTGCGACAGGTGGACAGAGTGAGGAAGGGACAAATTCGATACACTACACCAAGCTTTTGGTTTAGGGTTTTGGTGAGAACTGATACATGCATGTCAAAAGAAAGAAAAAAAGGAATCTAGGGTGACACCCAGATATTTAAAGGACTTAACCATCTCGAGAACAGCCCCAGTTCGAGAGGGAACAACCCGGGGGTGGGGCTCAAGGAAGGCTTGGAAAAGGCCATACACTTTGCTTTTTTAGTATTAAGTATGAGCTGTTTTTGCAGAAACCAATCTTCGAGCTTGTGGAAGTCAAAGGTTAGCTTTGAGTTGATTCACCCTAGATCATCTGAAGAATGATAGAGGATAGCATCATCTGCATAAAGATGAACAGTGGCTCCTTCGCAGTTGTTCAGGAGGTCATTGATAAAGAGTGAGAAAAGTAACGGTCCCGGAATAGATCCCTGGGGGATGCCATAGGTAATGGCTCGAGGGTCAGATAGTGATCCCACCCACTTTACTCTTTGGGTGCGGTCTTGAAGGTAGGATTGAGTCCAAGTAAGAGCACCAGCATCAAGGTCAATGTGTCCCAGTTGCTATAATAGAAGACCATGATTGACCAGGTCAAATGCTTTAGTCAGGTCCACAAAGATTGCTCCAGTGGCTTTACCAAGGTCCATTCCTTGGAATATGTCTGAAGTAACTTTTATCAGGGCTGTAAGTGTGCTATAGTTTTTCCTGAATCCATGCTGGGAATTTGAGAGGAGTTGGTGGAGTTCTAGGTAATTCCGCAGATGGTCATACAGTTTACGCTCCTGGATTTTGGCTAAGGGACAGAGAATTGAGATCGGACAATAATTTTCAACAGTTGTATTGGAACCGCCTTTATGTACAGATTATTTGGAAAAATTACTTCTCTGATACTGCCTTGTTGCATGTCCCCTATTTATCTTGCTATTTACTGGTCCACACATTGTATACGTTTGCCTATCATACTATATAACCTCCAGATAAACATTTAGCTAGAGAACGTATATGTCACAGTCACTTTCCTTTACTTTTCCACAGAACAAAATCGATCAGAGAGCAGCTCTCACAGTGATGATGACATCAGAATAGGCCAGTGTTGTATAAATGGAATATATAATAGCTTGACTAAGAATACATAATAAATCCCAACTTGTGAGAGGGCATGTCTTTCATAAATCACTTGTCGCTTTGTGAGTTGTAATCTAGGCTCCTCATACTTGGAAGTAAATGCAAATCAAGTATAAATCAGCTCCCACACATGCTTTAAGAGAAAATTGCACTCGAATCTGCTGATTGCTGATACCTGTTCCTGCTTTCACCCTACCTAATGACTGATGTCTCTGGCCATACAATAGTATTTTCTCACCTCTATATAACCCTCTTACTGCCTCAGCCTGTCCTGGCTCCCTTTCCCTGCCCATATACAATCTTGCACTGCAGGCATCTCCCTTACACTTACATACACTCATATAACCTAATTTCATGGCTTGCTTCCCTCTTCCTCACTTACCGACCTTATCCTTAATGACACCCTCTGCTCTCAATGGTTATTTCTTCCTTTTGTATTACCTGTTTTTGTTTTTGTGTACCTTGTTCTGTTCATATGATATGTCACCTGATAATTTATTGCCCAAGTTCGTCTCTATTCATTGCATAGGTAGGTACCTATGAACTTATGAATGGTCTACTCTGTATGTCTCTGATATATTGTATCCACTTTAACTCATTGCATGTAAAGTACCTTACTTTGTATGCTCTGATATATTGTATCCTCTCTAACTCATTGTATGTAAAGCACTTATAAATTGTTATCCTGTTAAGTTTCTGCATGTCTGTACTCTCCCTGGTCATGCCTGAAAATAGTCATTTTATGGCTAGTGCACTTACCTGGTTAACAAAACCTAAATAAATAAATATATGAGACATGTAGAATGAGGTGACCTTGTAACCAGTGCCATATTTACTCATGTTCTAGCTGAAACATGCCACTAACTACCCCCCTTTTAACTAAGTAAGAACTAGAAAAATAGAAAATGAGAGTTTAAATATGCAGGTCTTGTCTGAACTGCACATGTGACAGAGTCACTAGTTTTTGATGTAGATGTATGTATCATCACAAACCAGCAATGTCCCAAAAATATTATCACAATCTAATTTATCTAAAACCTATGAGTGATTTTTGGTGGAACTTGTTACCTTTGATTTGTTTTAAAGATTAGCATATATTAACCATGATGCTTTGCATCATTATGGTATGTGTAATTTTGTATTTCTTTATAATTGGGTTTGATTCTTGATCTGCATTACCCTTCCTTCAATACTTTTGGATTGAGATTCTTGTCTTATAAACCCAATAGAATTTCCCCTCCCAAGACTGTATCTTAATATTCTGATTATTATATTTGCACTGCTAGTGTGGTTTACATTGCTACTTCACCTTTCATTATGGTGCAGCTGTACTATTACCCAAATGTTGTGATCCCACCATATTTATCTATATACAGTATCTCTTGAACAACTACAGTACTATACTTTTATTTTTTATGCACCTCATTAATGTATTTCTGTTTTGCACTGTTGCTCCTTTCTCCCCGTACTCTGAGGACACATCTGGAAATGAGCCGTGCACCATAAATAAATCAATCAATAAATGAAAACAACCAGCTACAGTATATACACAAATTCTACATTTAGAGAATAGTGTATGGGGTACCATATGCAACTAGACAGTGTTCCCAATGAGGGGCTGTTATGACATCATGGTGACCTTGAAAGCAAAACTCGAAGGGCCAGATATGCAAAGCTTTGTGTGGTTCACAAACAGTTTGTGCGGGATTAGCGTGGGATTATCACGGGTCTGCCATATTCAAAAGGCCAACTAGTGTGGGCAAACAGCAGTAGCGCTGGGCAAAGCATAATGATATGCAAGAGGCATAGTGAACATGAATAAAGGTGCTATGAGATATTCAGTAGCTAGTGCCGTGCTAAGGTGTTTAGTGCGACATAGTGCAACCCTTAGCACGGTACAATTTACCGCCCAGGAAAAGCTGATCTTAAACCTGGGCAAATAGCTTTTCACGTCATTGGTGCATTGCACGGTGTTTGCGCGGGATCTGCGCGGCTTGTGCAACCCTAAACATAGGAGTATGACACTTAGAAAATGCCAGACATGGAGGACACAAGCTGCTCACTGCTGGCACCACCATGACGCCAGCAGCTGCCACCAGTCCCAGCCAAGCACAGACAGTAAGAGGTGATCTGACCCACAGGGGACAGCATGGTAGTGTGGCCATATAGCACACACCTGCAGACCATACATCTGTGGTGCCTAACAGATGCCAGCACACACATGCAGCACTGTGGGCATGGTGTCCAGTGAAGGGAAGGGTGTACGGGTGGCCAGACCTCACCACAGCCCAGGTGTGGCCACAAGGCTGGGACACATCACGCAGTGCACATGGGCCAGTAGTGGGAGTATGCCACCACTGTGTGCCTGTCGGATCTTACAGGTCCCCCCAGCCACCCAGCACACAATTGTACAGATGCCACAGCACACACAGCCGGCCATGTACATGACACTGTGTGCATCCCATGCCACAGGTGTAGCATCTGTGGATCACACAACAGCGTATTAATACTGTCCACTGTCAATAATTACCTGCAAGCTGGGCCTGTCTCTGTGTACAGTGCAGTGGTCAGCACTGCCCTACATACCATATGCATTGCTGTGTCCCTCACACTACCAGCCCCTTGCTACTGTAGTGTCTGCTGTGCACTGTAGCATGACCTACAGTGTGACGGTGGCATGCAGCACCACTACCTGTTCCTATGCTGTGTTTTCCCCTGGGGTATGATATGCTGTGGTATGCTGTATTGTTCACATGTAGCCTGCAGCTATCAGCATGCACTGCCTGACTGACCTACAGGTGGAGCTGTGGTCGGACCTGGCCAGCCCCTGTACTTCCAGACTGACCTACAGGTGGAGCTGTGAGACCCTGCAGTAACGCTGGGCAAACCGCATGCAAATCAGGGCATGATAAGATGCTAATGTGGCTGTTTGCCAAGAGACTATCTAAGTAGGCTCATTTGCATGTCACCTTTGAATATGGCAAAGTTTAGTGCCAGGCTAACATGTTTGCACCGGGCAAACCGCTTAGCTCTGTGCTAATGGTTCGGGGAACATTTTACAGTTCTGATCACTGTTCTTTCATATTTGCTGCTGCCTGCATCTGTACTGGGTCCACGCATTTGCTGGCACACAAATTGGCCACAGAGTTCCTCTCTACCTACCCTCATGTCACTGTGCACTGAGTTGTTGTTGTGGTTTGCACTTCCTGGTTGCTATATCCAGTGCTGTCATATTCCAGGGCTATGGTTGCCCTGCACTCCCAGACCAGTTTGCACGGCCTCTTTCCCATGCTATATTCAGAGGCTGTTTGCCCCGGGCTGTTCCTTTTGAATATAGCTTGCTTTGTGCTCCGGGCTATGTTTGCCCACCAGGCAGTGTTGTCTTAGCTCAGGGGCAAAGTTTTGAATATCTGGCCCGAGAAGTCTTATGATGTTATAACAATCTCTCATTAGGAACACTGCCTAGTTGCATATGGTTTCCCATACACTGTTCTTTATATTGTATGGTTTCTTCTCAATTCTGCATCTCAACTCTATTAGTGTCAACAGCCCCTCCACCTGCAGTAAAAAATTCAGCATCTGGCATCAGTGCTATGAATGGTGAATGGTGGAAATCATTATTTACACTGTCCCTGTCCCCCCAAAAGAACAAGAAACAAAACAAAAACAAAACAAAACAAAAACAATTATGTGCTCACCAGACTCTGATTTCTCAGACTTAGGTAAAAATGTTGTATTTGGCTGACTTCTTAGCAACACATTAAATTATCTTTCATTGGGTATTTTCAAGAATATGTTGAATCCATGTCTGCAGTTTGTGAGGAAATGGAAATTGAGCATGCGTGCGTATAGCTGGCACAAGGATTTTGTTATGACAGAAAGTTCGACAGGACAAACTTGGTTAATAATTGGACAACCACAATAGTTACTTCTGTTGAAAAAAATGCAGCGGAAAAATTATCGGGAATAAAACACTGAATACTGCTTCACAGCCCCATCCATTTTAGGCCCTGTACACACTGGTGTTCTTATATTTTTACTGTCAGTCTGTAACTCTCAGTGCTTATCATCACTCTGCGTCTCTCTTCTTTCTAAGTACTGGCTTGAGTACCTTCCTTCCTTCCTTCCTTCCTTCCTTCCTTCCTTCCTTCCTTCCTTCTTCCTTCATTCCTTCCTTCCTTCCTTCCTTCCTTCCCCAGAATACTCTACTTGTTTACCGGAAAAGAAGCATCCCCTTTCTCTGTGGGGGTTCAGCATCTGCCCAGTTTTACACCTGCGAGGACTGAAACACAGGAAGTTTAAATGGCAAATGACTTGCTAAAGTTTATGCAGAGAGCCTGCACACACTATCATACGTGCTTCTCAACCTTTTGTCACACAAATGTGGGAGACTTCAGGCCCCTAAAATGTGGGGCATCTTCATGGAAATTAAATCTAAAAATCATAAAAACCCAATGCACTCATATCTTTTTAATCATATGCTTATGCCCATGATCTCCAATCTGCCCATTTCTGCCTCTGGTCCCTCCAGTCCTGTCACCCCCAACTCTAGGATTTAGCTCTCTGCAGTGTCCCCACTGCTGGGGCCAGAGTGGGTGGCCACATCCTTTTCTAGGACAATCTCCAGATGCTGAGGTGCCAAAGTCAGTGGTACAAGAAGACCTACAGGGGACTGGCACATCATCTTGCTGTGGCCTGGGTTTTTCTGTCTTAGTTTTTCATGCATGAGAGCCAGCAGTGTGCAGTAGTGCACTGCACGTGTGTGTTGAGGTGCACATGTAAGTAGTGGCATCAAGGATGGGTCCTCCCCACCCATGCGTGTGCATCCCAGCTATGTTGCCATCCAGTCTCAACTGGGCTGCACAGGAAAAGTGGGACACAGGATCCCTCCTCCCTGAGGGAGGAGAGCCATCCTTGTGATTGTTAGTTTAGTTTATTAATTTGTTAAAATGCTCTATCTCATTATGACTCTAGGCCCTTTAAAGATACCTGAATAATATAGACAAGTTAAAGTAAAATATAAATGAAAATATAAGCAAAGCAAATAAGTTAAAGGGAGGGAAAAGCTTTATTAAATAAAAAGGTCTTCAGATCCCCCTTGAAGGCATTAATTGAGGGGGCCTCTCTAAGCAACCCAGGCAGTGAATTCCACAGGGTAGGCACTGTGACCGTAAAAGCCCGGGCACCAGATGACTTCAAATAAGCCCTGGGAATCACTGAGAGGCCTTCCTTTTCTGACCAGAGGGGATGAGAAGGGTGGTAGGGCTGTAGGAGGCCTTGCAGGTAACCAGGCCCCAGACCATGTAGGGCTTTATAGGTCAGTAAACCAACTTGAAGGTGATCCACCACCTAATGGGGAGCCAGTGCAGAGGGGACAGCACAGACATGAACTGTCAATCCTCCCTTCCCCTGCCCAGCTACTAAGTGGCCAAGACCATTCCTGAACCGTGTCATCAATGAAGCAAGTGGTAGTGCTATCACTGTACAACCTTGCTGGCTGTGTTCTCATTATAATATAAATACTGTAGTTTGCTGATAATAGAACATCACAGATTAACATTACTTTTTTTGTAAAATAACATTGGACAGTACCTTCTTTTCATCAGATAGAGGTGATTCCAAGTGATTCAATGAGGGACTGTTTAGAAGTGCATGCTAGGCCAGTGGTTCTCAAGCCCCACATTCCAGGAGACACAATGTGTGGCCACCCCAATTTACTGGTGGCCTGCAGTTTTTATTTATTTTCCATAAGTCCCCTAATAAAACAAATCTGTATACACAATATACAGTAAATTATGCTCCTGATGCCTTTTCACTAGAAATGTATTTCTGATGTATTTCAAGATAAAAAAGTTGCCAGTTCCTTCCTATTTTTATAGGAGTACTGAAGAAGTCTGTGGTGGCACAACAAAAATGTGCTGATAGCCACATGCAGCCACAGTGGCCTTATTTGAGAAACACTACGCGACTAATGTCTTGAGTTGCCTTATTTCCAACATGTTTCCAATGTGCCATCTGTGGGAGATAAGTTGTTTTCCTTCATGATTTCTTAAGACCTTCTGCTGGTTGGCGGCTGAGCTGCATTACAGAAAGGTGTGAACCCCATAGGCACAGCTCCAGTGATTCTTGCTAATTGACTGTTAATGAGGTGTTTAATATCCCCGCATCTGGGATAAGGCAGGCACATAAGGTGCAGAAGGAAGCTATTAACAGAAGGAAGATCAGTTCTGTTACACGCTTTACTGGGTTCAGAGACCAATAGTCAAATTATTCCACTGCTTACCTCTCAAGGTCTGGCACTAGCTGTTTTCTATACTGGACCATATAATTACAACATGCCTACTAGACCAGTGAAAGAGCTGCATTCATGAATTTGGGGAGGCTGAGGGGAACTGGTGCTAACAAACTGGGGGTACATAGTATATTTTGTATTTTGAAAAGGGGGCAATTACTCCTTGAAACCCAGCTAAAATAGGAATGCCATTCTCATGCTCCCAGTACTTCCCTCATAAAATGTTCAGAGGATATACTGTTTCTACTGGTTTTTTTTGTTTGTTTCCACCAGTGTATTTATTAGTTGCAGTAGTGTAGATTTTTATTTAATAAGTGCTCTTTTGGAACCTTAGGGTGATAGAACAGTACAGCACATGAAATAAAGTAGACGGGGGAGCACAGTATCAAGGTGAGATATACTATACTTCTAAAAACACCATAAAACAATATCTTGGTAGACTCAATGTTTTCTATAGAGCCCCACTCTTTGGTCTAAGGGGCAGAGAACTAGGACCCTGAGGGAGCTAGAATTTGTAGGCTCACAGTGCCCACATGTGGCATAAGGATGCATTGGTGCCTTTAGGCCACACCACTAGATCCAAACAGTTAAGTCCCCCCCCCCCCGTCATCAAGAGCACATCTTCCAGGGAGTGAATTTCAGGTTACGTCTATGTAGGCCTTTTAGTTTCACATTTTATTAAAACATTTTTTCTTTCAGTATGTGCCTTCCTCTGTTTTGCTTTTGTGAATATAATCTTTGGACTCCCATAGTGTTTATTTGCATGTACTGTGTCAGTCCCCATCACAATGCAGTGTCATGTGACAATTGTTTACAGCTCATGGACACGACATTTTGGAACCAATCCCATTGTTGGAATATCCCTTCCCCACCACTGACAGTTAATCAGAGGTGTTCATCAGTTGTCTGTTAGCCAGTTTTATCATTGTCATCATTATCTTCAGCCAGTCCATCATGTCAACCTGAAAAATCCACTGAGGTATTATCGAATACTGGCTGTCCTTCTGTTCCATACTTTTCACAACAACTAGACAACCATGAGCTAATTCCCCTGTTTTCCAGCAGACAGTACCCAAAACCTCTTTGTGAGGCCTATCTGCATCTGTTGAGGCAGTCACCCCAGAAAACGTCCCTCTCACTGCCCCATAGACTACTTGTTCTTCTTCTGTGCCAGCATTAGATTTAGTGTCAGGCTTAGTTCAGCCTTTTCACCCCACTTCAGGACTTCCTTCATTGCTGTCCCTAGCACCATTTTCAGTGCTGTCATTTAACCTGATAAAGATGTTGTCCATTGAAACATCACCATCCACCATACTGATCATGACACCATCGTCAATACAAATCTCGGCATTGACTAAATCATCTGATGCTGTACTCATTGTCTCTAAGTGCATCATCACTGGCATGGTCAGTGTATTTCTGCTGGGATTACATTTTCATTTGATATACAGTCCTCACTAATATAATTTTTTCCCCCAAGGATTGTTCCATGTAGTTTTAGAGTAACTTTTCATACCTTTTTGTACATAACAAGTAGCTGTCACAGCCTTCATGCACCGCCCTTCAGTTTACATAGCATAGCCCTGTGCTGCAGTTGTACCATTTCATCCCAGCTCACGTGTGTTGAAGAGGTTAGTTTTTAACAGTGGCCTGGGATCAGTGACAACTTCATTTTTTCTTTGTTTTGTGTGCAGAGAAACTAAGATGCTGTTTTCTGTTATGATCTGCAGGAGGAACTCCCCAGTCTCTTTTTTCTTAACTGCATAACATTACAGTTGAAAAGGCTAACTTTGTCAAAGAGGAGTGGGTGATGGATGGTCCTGATCTTCATAATGATGGTGAAGAATTTTTCAGATTTATATTGAGCCTTTAGTTGTTCAACAAAACTTCTCTCAGGTGCAATAAACACAAAAAGAAAAGCCAACCCCAGTTGGGAGAGCACTGCCAGTCTAGGGACCATTCACATTGTCCCTTTTGGAAGATCATCATGGTTGGTCACCCTATATGGAATCCACAGCCCCCATGGGACTGCATCAGTTTGCCCACAGAAATTCAGTGAGGGCAGCTGGATGCTTTAGCACTGGTAACTCCACTGAATGGGAAAAATCCTCCTTCTCACAGATCTGGGTGGTTTTACTATTGATGCCCCGACCCAGCCAGGGGGAGCAGTCAGCTTGAGATTTTGTCCATGCTGCCACTTGTAAGGCTGCCAGTCATCCCAGTTCCTGCTGTTTCTCAGGTCTGGTCAGTGCTGTTCAACTCATACCATTTGGGTTGACTTTGGCAATGTTGGAACTACATTAACCTGACCAATATAGGTCACAATCAAGATCACACTTGCATTCTCAATCCCAGTCCAGCACTGACTTTGTTGATAATAGTCATCATCTAGTTCTTCCTCCTTTTCATGGGACTTCTATCACTGATGTCAAATCCATCACAGATTGGAGACGTTTAGGTGGGAGCAATGGGCCTACAGGGTGTATGCCTGAAGGTGTGGTCAACTGCTGTCCAAAGAGAGTTGGCCAAGCCTTGGATTACTCTTCCTGCTGTAGCCAGGCTTGTGTATCCACCTGCATGACCAACATTGCCAGCAGCACCTCAGTAGCCTGTTCTTGTCCTGTCCCTACACCACAACTTCTGTTGGGGGCTCTGACCATGGATTGCAGGTCTAGAATGGGTCTTCCCCATACCCTGCCAGTAGTGGTCACCCCAACCAGTAGGCAGTCAGCTCACCTTGTTGTCATCATACCCTGTTGTATCCAGACTCGGACTCTGAGCCATCATTCAGCATACAGTCCATAGGTTACCAATTAGTGAGCTGCCTAGAGAGATCATTCCTTCTTTTCCTCACTCCTAGACACGATGTTGTAATGTATTGTGTACAGTCATTTAAGTTAGGGTTCCAGTCAACAGTCTGCAAGTTGAAGTCTCAAGACCATTCACACTGTCCCCTTTAGAGGTTCCTAATGGTTGGCCACCCTCTTTGGAGGCTGACCTGCCCATGAACCCCATCATTTTCCATGCAGAGATTCTGTCAGGGCAACTAGATGCTGTAACACTGGTTGAGTCATCAACAGAGCCACTGGGCTCAAGTGGTCCCGAGGCCCAGTCTTCCCAACTCAAGTGATTCCTCTGATCTGGCTGGTACAGATTGACCCCCTTGTAGGGGGCCTGACTTTGGCAGCTCTGAAACCACACCAACCTAACTAATATTAGTCACAGTCAAGGTCGCACTTGTATTCTCTATCCTTGTCTGAAACTTTGTGGATGATGGTAGCTGTTTTAGTTCATCCTCTTTCCCATTGAACTCCTATGGTCAATGTCAAGTCCATCACAGGTAGGAGAAGTCCAGAAAGGAGCAACTGGACTATGAGGTACATGCCAGAGGGCATGGTCGACCTCTGTCGATAGTTAGGTTGGTCAGGCCTTGGCCAACCCTTCCTGCTCCAGCTGTGCTCAGGCATCCACCTACACAAAAACTCGTGTTGCCAGCGGCACCTCAGAGACCAATCCTTGGTCAGTCCCCATGACTGCAACCTCTGGTGGGGGCTCTGACCATGAATTCCAGGCCAGTAATGGATCTGCCTCATGCCCCGTTTAGTGGTAGTTACCTCAACCAGCAGGTAGTTACCTCACCTTGTCTGCATCCAGCTCTGTTGTATCCAGACTTGAATTCCAAGCCATTTTTCAGAGTGCTGGCTGATAGTTTGCCAAAGGAGTGTTCTTAAAATGATTCTCCCACTGTTTGATGATGCAGATGTGGCCTATGGTGGCTCCTTCAAATCTATGATAGCCTGACTGGATCCTATATTTCCCTTCTTATGTCACTTTGATACTGGCCCTTCCCCCTCAGTGCCTATCATCACTCTGCATCTCTCTTCTCTCTAAGTACTGGCTTGAGTTCCTTCCTTCCTTCCTTCCTTCCTTCCTTCCTTCCTTCCTTCCTCCCTCCCTCCCTCCCTTCCTTCCTTCATGACTTTCTTTCACCCTCAGCTCCCTTCCATTATTCCTCTGCTCTTCTAACTTTGGTTCATTTAATGCCATAAATACCAGGAGACCTCACACTCATCCACCCAAAAAGTAAACTGAACTCCACAGAAATATAGTATTAAAAATATTTTATTTACTTACATTTTAAAAGTGTTATTCTCCTTGAGAAAGTACCTGGGCAGGTACAAAATGTGTCAGGGGACTTTTTCAGATGCTGTTTTTGAATTGCACCTAGAGCTTATGAACTTCTTGAAATGTAAGTGAATAAAATATTATGAATACTACATTTCTGTGGAGTTCAGCTATATTTTTTGGGTGTTTGACTGTGAGATCTACTGGGGCCTGATTTTCAAAGGTTGATGCAGGGCTTGCATCAAACCCTGCATCAGCCTCATTGTTTGGTGCAGCTATGCCAAACTCCTTTAACACAACTGTGCCCAATTTTACAGCCACATTGAGTTGCAGTTCAGGTAATTCCCACTTCAAACTTGTGCCAAGATTTGGCTCAAGTCCCATGAAAGGGTCCCCAGATGATACAAGTTAGACCAGGGGGAGCCAGTCTAACTATGGCATTTGTCACACTGGGATGAAAATCCGATTAGCCTAAAAGAAGCAAGCCCCCTGCGCCATATGACCAGCACACCAAGGGCTTGCAGCATTCGCAGATCTTTTGAAAATCAGACCCCTGGTGTTTATTATATAGTTTTTCCTATTGGACCACATTGTCTCTGAGTGCCCCTCTCCTAGCTGTTTCTCCTTTATTGTTCCCCATTGCTCTACACTCCTGGCCAGTCCTTCTTCTTAGTTTGGCTGCCTTTTTGGAACTCATTAACATCCTTCCTTAGGATTGTCTTCTCTTACTTTGTCCTCAAGCCTCTGCTGAGATCTTATTTCTTTTCTGCTTTCTCCTGTCTTAGTATATCAGGCACCTGAGCCAATTTTGCCTTGCAGCCCTACTTGCACTGTACCCTTTTATAAGCTCCTTATTTATTACACTCACCTGTTTGGATTTTGTTTTTATTTTGATGTCCACCGTAGTGAGGGGTCATGTTATGTTGTAATATATTCTGCTGCTTGAACTGTAGCCCTACTACAATTGTCAGTGGCAAGCTTCAGCTATTACATTTGGCTGTCTGAATCATCATGGAGTTTTCACATCAGCTTGCTGTAATATTGTTCTCCCCTGTTCCCCTCCCCTTGCATCTCACTTGGAAATGAGCCTTGGCTCAGTGCACCTTTTCCAGTAACTAAATTGAAAAAAAATACATTATATATATATTCTTTGAAAAAAAAGTGTCAATACTGTTAGGGTTCAAGTTAATGCCACAAAAATAGGGAAATGTGGCATTAGGGTTTCCAACATTAACTCCGCACCTCCACTCTCCAAGCAGCAAAAGGAAAAAAAACAAGGTTTTGGGTCTCCAGAGTCTTGGTGATTCAGTGATGGGTTCTTTCTTGGGGTTGTCAACCCTAATGCTCACCCTTCCCCCCAGCCAACAGCCTCCTGTCCGATGTACAAGGTACAGCTTTAAGCCAGTGCATCACTGTGATACACACTTCAAAGATAAAGAAGTATGTCTTGCCACATGTTGCCAACAGAATCTGTTGTAGCTGAAGAAAAAGAGATCATGTCTGACCTTGTTTGCTCAGAGGAGAGGGTGGGCATTTCAGTTGACAAACCCAAGAAGACCCCACCACTGAGTCACCAAAACTCTAGAGACCCAAAACTCTAATGTTTTTTCCTTTTGTTGCTTGGGTGGTGGGGGTGGTAAATTAGGATTGGAAACCAAATACCACATTTCCTTACTTCTGTGGCATGAATTTAAACCTAAAAGGGTGCATTAATGCAGTTTTTGCAAATAATTTGCTTTCTTTTTGAGATAGTGGAATGGTATCCTCACTCACACAGCTCCCTTTGAAAACTACATGAACAGCTGCAGACACACGGGGGCCCTGTAAGCCCTGTGCCAAGGGAAGACTCTGTCCACTTACAGAAGTGCAGCAACTAATGTCAAGAAATTTATGGGGCTGTCTGGTGCACTGCAGAAGCACAGGACTCTCTGGGAGCTGTGCTTCCATGTGGCTGTAGATACAGACACACAGGGCAAAGTGTCTATCTCTCAACCAAAGCACAGGGCCCTCTGGCATCCATGGGTGCAGAAGTGCAGGGCCCTATGGCCAGAGAACAGTTCTCTTCACTATATAGTACTTGGGCCCATGCAGGCAACTCTGCACCTTCCCCTCCCAGGTTGGCGGGTGATGCTGCATGACAGCACCATCCCTCCAGCCTTGGCCCATCCAGCTGGCTCACTGAGTCTGCCAATGAACTCGCCTCACTGGCACAGAATGACAAAGAACTACCCAGTGGAGTAGGCTGGAAGTACACACAGCATTTCTTAAGAATTTTTTTTTATTAGATTGAATTAGATTTTTGACCCCAAATTTTCAAGATAGTTGTTTTATGACTCTTCCTTATAAACGTGACATGAGGCATTTATAGAATACTGGGTGAAATACAAATTCACACCACAAGTGCAAAAACATGTCTTGTTCAGGATTGGAAAAATGACCCCTGTCATATTTATGAAGTGGTGTAGAATTCAGAGCATAACTGAACAATAAAGTCTCTGGCTGGACAGCACAAGTCAAACCTCTGGCAAAGCTCCATTGAGCACAGAGAAATGTTAGTTGAGAGACGGAGACATAGTGTGCCATCCAGCTGGAGACTTCATTGTTCAATTATGCTCTGGATTTTACGATGAACTGCACAATATTGATTTTAGAGATTTTTCTGCATCAATAAAGTTGCTGTTGGAGGCAGAGATCTTGAGTCGATGCAATTTCTCAGTTTTAAAAAATCTTTATGGAGTCCTGGTGAGTACTGCTATATTTTGCAGGCTATGTTGAAAGTTTGGAGTCAATATATTGAAATATAGTGAAGTTATGAGAGAACGTTGAAATGCGTAGTTTGTGGTTGTCAATGACAGAGCAGTCATCAAGGTACATCCACCCAGGTTGAAGCTCTTTAGCGTCCCCATCCCTTTTTTCATCCCACACCTAACAAAGTTGTTGTAGTCAAAGGCACAGTGGTCACTGCAGAGTCATCTGGCTGTCGAGTTACAAGAAATGTTTTCTTCTTCAGGGTGGGAAGCCATCTGGGGACTAGTGATCATTGTACTGTGCGGTTTAGCATAAGAATAGCCACAGAATCCAACCAGACAACAGTGAGCGTCCTGGAGTTCAGAAGGGCTGATTTTATTCAGATGAATAAATGCTTCAGAAGCTACCTGGTGGGATTAGAGGACCTGGAGGGGATGGATGAATGAGAAGGATATGTAAATGTATCTGGGAAAACAGAGGGAGGGAGGCAGGCAAGGCAGTAAGGAGCACAAAGGCACAAACTGAGGAAAGAATAGCTCAGGGAGTATAAAAAGAAGACAAAACATTTTTCAGGTATGTTTGTGAAAAAAGGAGTACTATGGGAAGGATTGTATGATTAAACAAGGAAGGGGGAGACTGCACAGAGGGGGATCAAGAAAAAGCAAACTTCTTGAACAAATACTTCTGCTCAGTTTTTACAGTAGAAGGGGAAGGGGAAGGATCACAAAAAGGGCCATAAACATTGATGGGAGGGAATTGGGCACCAGTCCATTTTCTTAGAAGGAAGTCTAGAAAGCACTAGCTAATCTAAAGGTTGACAAAGCTGTGGGACCAGACAGGGTATATCCAAGGGTGCTGAGAGAGTTCAGGGAGGTAATGGTTGCACCTCTAACAGATCTGTTTAACAGATTACTGGAGACTGGTGAGGTCCTGGGGGACTGGAGAAGGGCAGAGGCAGTCCCACTTCACTAAAATTGTAGCAGGGAGGAGGGGGAAAACTATAGGCCTCTCAGCCCGACTTTAGAGGTGGGTATGTTAATGGAAACACTGCTAAATGAAAGGATTTTGGAATATCTGATATCCAACGGATTACCGGATCCAAAGCAGCAAGGTTTCATGGGGGAAGGTTGTGCCAAACAAATCTGATTTCTTTGACTGGGTGACCCAGGAGTTTGATCAGGGAGGAGCGGCGAACATGGCTACCTGAACTTCAGCAAGGCTTTTGACACCATTCCTCGCAGGAGACTGGTAAACAAGCTGGAAAATTTGGGGATGGGTATTAAGGTGATAACCTAGGTGAAAAACTGATTAGGGAACAAGACACAGAGGGTAGTCAGAAATGGAGTTCGCTCTGAGGAAGGGATGGTGCCCAGCAGAGTACCACAGGGATCAGTGCTGGGACCAGTCCTCTTCTATGTCTTTATAAGTGACATAGAGGAGGAACTGGAGGGGAAGGTCTGCATCTTTGTGGATGACACCAAGATCTGCAACAGCGTGGACACTCGGGGGGGGGGGGCAGAAAGGATGGGTAGGGATCTGAAAAGACTAGAGGAGTGGTCAAGGGTATGGCAGCTGAATTTTAATGCAAAAAAGTGCAAAATAATGCACTTGGGCTATAGAAACCTGTGAGTAGAGTATGAAATGGGCAGAGTGATACTGACAAAGGCAAAGCAGGAAAGAGACATAGGAGTAATCATATCAGATGACCTAAAGGTGGCCAGGCAGTCTGACAGGACAGTAAGAAGGGCGAGTCGGATGCTGGGGGCATAGGAAGGGGTATCACCAGCAGGAAGAAGGAGGTGGTGCTGCTGCTTTATAGATCACTGGTAAGATCTTACCTGGAGCACTATGTCCAGTTCTGGAGATCACATCTCAGGAAGGCCATAGACAGAGTGGAGGCAGTCCAGATAAGGCCTGCTAGATTGGTGCAGGGTCTGCATCAAAAGCCCTATGAGGAGAGGCTAAAGGAGCTAAGCATGTACACCCTGGAGGAGAGGAGGAAGAGGAGGATATGATACAGATCTTTAAATACCTCACGGGAATAATGTGTATGAGAGGAGTATTTTTTAGAGCAAAAGGTGCTGTTGAACAAGGGGGCATGCTATGAAGCAGGGGGGAATTTAGGAGGGATATGAGGAAGTACTTCTTCAAGAAAAGGGTGTTGGATCCCTGGAACAGTCTTCCAACAGAGACAGTGGTGATGAAAACAGTGGAGGGGTTCAACAATGGCTGGGGCAGGCACAAGGGAATTATAGGGGTAAGGAAGGGAGGGAAAGAAATTGCGTCACAGATCCAGTGTCATCTCAACAAAAGGTGAAGAAAAAAAACAAAAAAACAAAAAAATTATAATATGAACAGATTGGTGGGCAAACGCCCCTTATCTGCGGTCACATTTTATATTTCTTTGTTTCTTCTACCTCCTTTCTCAGTCTTCCACATTGCCCGTTCATTGACAATAAAGAGCTGGTTAATGCGGTTAAGGCAGCTTCAGAATTTAAGCCCAAAGATTTGTTTAATATGGCTGGAGCATTTAAATCTGTTCACTCTGGAGAAGGGTAAGGGAGCATGATACTGATAGTAAATTTTGAAGGGGATGGATAGAGTATAGCAGAGAGAGAGCTTTTTCAACTAGTATAACAAAGGTCAAATGAAGGCTCCAATGGGTTGGGTAGAATAAAGGGTAACATCAGGAAACTTTTTTTTATTGATTGAGTGAACTTCCCAGCAGCTTTGCTCACCCTGGCTGCATCTGATTTCTGCTCCGAAGTACGTTGCTCTTTGTTTCTGCCTCTACAGTCTCTTCCCAACTTGGAGAGAACATAATCAGGTATGGGATTCTTGAAGGTTTTGGGGTGGGGCGGATGTCATAGTACTTTACTAGGGACATTCACCTTCCAAAATGTTTTTCTTGCATTCTGAAGGAGGCAGACTGCCTCTAGTCCTCCAGTAGGCTGAGAGAGAGAGAGAGAGAGAGAGAGAGAGAGAGAGGCAGAAACTGAGCTGCCTGCTTTGTTTGACCCTTCTGTCTGATCTTTCTCCTTGATAGTATAATAATAGCTATTTGAGCATTCTATATAAAGACATTTGTCTGTGTTCCTTTTTCTTTGCTGCATATACTATGTGCAGTAACCTTCCCGTCTCTCCTCTTTGCTAGATTCTGTAACTTTTCATATCTCTGCCAAAAACTGTATTTTCTCAAATCACATTTAGCCTTTCCCTTTACGATAGCAGTGAATGTTCCAGTAAAAATGTTCCATTTTACACTGACTTTTCTTCTGTCTTCTAAGATGTCCTATTTTATGAGTCTTCAGTCTGCTTTAGCATTTTTGGCTCTGGTTACCACAGGTGTATGGAGCTTTTGGGAATTAACCCTGGGAAAGGAGGCTAAAAAGGTGAGACATTCATTTTACTACAAATGATGTAATAACATTGTGTCGTTTCACCTTCAAATAGTAGTGCTGATAAAATAGTCCCATGGTAGACTACTTTTGTAGCACTACTATGCCAGAAAATGTTTTTTAGTTACATTAAATGATGGAGAGGACATAAATTGCTTGTAGTATCAGTGTTTTCTTTGTTTTGTATGGGAATCGTGGTTTGCAGAGGATATATTTGTCAATGGGTGTGGGTGAAGGATAATACCACAGACCAATAATTAGGTGCATAAAAAAATGCCGTCATGCGTTTAGCATTTTATTTTCCTCAGAAAATTGAAAAATAATAAAAAGAGTATATAACAAGCATTTGTCAATGCCGAATGTTTGCTTGCTGGCATTAGGATCAGGATTGCCGGAGCAGCTGCACAGGGGAGGGAGCTGGATGTCATTGTCCACCTAGGGACAAATGACCTGGCTAAGAAAGGGATTAGAGAAGTGCAGGAAGAGTTTGTGGAGTTGGGGAGGGGTCTTAGTCAAGTAGCACGCACGGTAACCTTCTCGGAGGTGCTACCCATCTGTGGCATAGGAGAGGCTAGGGTGTTCCGTACCATGGGATTCAATCAGTGGTTGAGAAACTGGTGTGGAGCTCAGGGATTTGGCTTCATTGGGGACGGGGGTCCACCTGAGTGATGCAAGCCTATACTGGCATGATGGGCTGCATCTGTCCGGAGGGAACCAGGATCCTAGGTGATAGGTTTAAATGCTTCATTGGTAGCTTTTAAACAGCCAAGGGGAGGCACTGGAAAGGAGCAGGAAAATCCTAGCCCCCAAACAATCACAGTAGTAAGTGTGGCAAACACCAACATGGAGGTGTTGATAGGGAGAAGGGCAGGGATAAATGGAGAGCGTGACAAAGGCAAGAAGGACAGGGATGGGGCAAAAGGGGTAAGGCCATCAGGAAATGGAGGGTAATGAGTACCAGTGCCCATAGTCTGGGCAACAAGCCCCTGAGCTGGTGGCCTTAATGGAAGAGGGATGCCTGGATATCGCAGTCACAGAAACATGGTACACAGAGAACCATGACTGGGATGTTAACATACCAGGTACATAACCTACAGGAGAGACAGGCGGGGAGAAGAGGGGAGGAGTAGCTCTCTATGTAAAGGAAGGATAAAAACAACTGAACAAAAGAGTAAACAGGAGGAGAGGAGGCACTTTGGGTCACCTTGGAGACTGGAAAGGGCACCACAATCCGCACAGGGGTTGTGTACAGATCTCCATGTCAGGGGGAAGGAATGGACAAGGATATGATGGAAGGAATTCTTAGAATGGCAGAGAAAGGAAGATACTGTTGATGGGAGACCTGAATATGCCAGATGTTAACTGGAGCACATTTGCTGCAGCCACATCCAAAACAGGGCCATTCTTGACGCCCTACAGGTGGCAGGCATTAGACAGCTAGTTTGGAACCCACTCGTGAGGGCAATCTTAGACCTCGTACTCTCAAAGCAGGGGCAGTGAGAGGATCTCGGATCTAGAAGTAGGTTGCCATCTGGGGACAAGTGACCATCAAACAGTGTGGTTCACGTTAAACTCAGCTACAGAGTCAAGCCATACAAAAGTGAGGGTACTGGACTTTGGGAGGGCTGACTTTGGCAGAATGGAGAGTGCCTCAGAAAGCACTAGCAAACAGGCTAGAAGGAGGTGTGGAGCAACAATGGGGAATTATCAAAACTGCCATCACAGATGCAACAAGCCTTTGTGTGAAGCAAATAAACAAATCAAAATGAAAGAAAAAGCCACTATGGTTCTCAAGAGAGGTGGCTGTGAAAGTCAGGAAGAAAAGACAGCATTCGAAGTATAAAGAAACACAGAAGGAGCAGGACAGAGAGCTGTACCAATTAAGGCAGAAAGAAGCAGGGAGGAAGTCAGAATAACAAAGGCCCAAATTGAGGAAAAGATAGCCAACTCAGTTAAGAAGGGATAAAACCTTTTATAGGACATCAGCGTAGAAAGACAAAGGGAGGGATAGTGAGGCTGAATAGAATGAATGGTGGGTGGGCAGAGGGGACAGTGAAAAAGCAGGAATACTGAATGAATATTTCTGCTCAGTATTCACGAAGAGGAGGGGAAGTGCTTAATCCAATTAACAGAAGCACTCTTGATAGGGGTTGATCCCAGTCCTTTACAGAAGAAAGGGTTCTGCAAGAACTCCTAAAACTGAAGGTGGACAAAGCAATGGGTCCTGATGGAATTCACCCCAGAATTCTAAAAGAATTAAGGAAGGAACTAGTGAAACCACTGGCTACTCTTTTAATAAATCATGGGAGGATGGTGTGGTACCGAGGACTGGAGGAAGGTGGATGTGATTCCCCTTCACAAAAGTGGGACCAAGACAGAGGCAGGAAACTACAGACCTGTCAGTCTGACCTCTGTGGTAGGGAAAGTGATGGAGTCACTTCTGAAGGAAAGAATAGTTGAGTACCTAGAGGTCAGTGGAGCACAGGATCCAAGGCAGCATGGGTTCCTGCGGGAAGGTCATGTCAGGCAGAATCTAATAGATTTCTTTGACTGGGTGACCAAAGTAGTAGACCAGGAGGGGCTGTGGACATGGCCTACCTAGACTTTAGCAAGGCATTTGACACAGTCCCACACAAGATTGATAGTCAAATTAACCAGCCTGGGAGTGGGTCCCAGGGTGGTAGCCTGGGTAAAACATTGGCTGGACAACAGGACACAGAAGGTAATTGTAAATGGAGTCCACTCTGAAGAAGGGGCGGTTACTAGTGGGGTACCGCAGGGTTCAGTATTGGGTCCAGTCCTTTTTAATGTCTTCATCAGTGACATTGCAGAGGGACTGGAAGGAAAAGTACGCCTTTTTGCAGATGACACAAAGATCTGCAACAGGGTTGATACACAGGGAGGCATGGAAAGGATGAAAAGGGACTTGGCAAGGTTGGAGGAATGGTCAGGCGTATGGCAGCTAGTTCAATGCAAAAAGTGCAAAATAATGCACCTGGGAAACAAGAACCCAGGGAAGAATACACAATGGGTGGGGAGGTAGTAACAACAACAAAACAGGAAAGGGACCTGGGGGTAATCATATCAGATGGCCTTAAGGTTAGCAAGCAATGTGAGAAGGCAGTAGGGAGGGCCGGGGTATACTGGGATGTATAGGGAGGCATCAGCAGCAGAAAACAGGAAGTTGTTATCCCTCTGTACAGACAGTTGGTGAGACCCCATCTGGAATACTGTGTCCAGTTCTGGAGACCCCATCTCCATAAGGACATAGACAGGATAGAGGCAGTCCAGAGGAGGGCAACTAAAATGGTGCAGGATCTGCAAGAGAAGCCGTATGAGGAGAGACTAAAGGAGCTTAATATGTATACCCTTGAGGAAAGAAGGGAGAGGGGGACATGATAGAAACTTTCAAGCACCTCAAGGGAATCAACAAAGTCCAAGAGGGTAGCATCTTTCAGAAAAAGAGACTTGCAAGAACAAGGGACACAATTTAAAGATAGAAGGAGGCGGTTCAGGGGCAATGTGAGAGTATTATTTCACAGAGAGGGTAGTGGATGCATGGAACAGCCTTCCTGAGGAGAGTTATGAGGTCTAAAACTGTGGGAGAATTCAAGAATGCATGGGACAGACATAAGGCAATTCTTGTGGGGGGCAGGAAGATAAAGGCTGTTGGTTAACTAGGATCTGCGGCCTATCCTGTAGGTAGGGAAATGGGCAGACTAGATGGGCCTAGAGGTCCTTATCTGCCGTCAAAGTCTGTGTTTCTATGTTTCTATGTTTCTATTAGCATTGGAAGTGCAGGAGTTAGAGAGATGCAGAATAGGAATAGCAGCGAAGTATTGAACTGACGCCAGCCCTACTCCCACCCTGCAGAGATGGACAGGCACTGGGGTGTGCCTTTGGATCATCGCCCATAACGCTCACGTCATTTCACCTCACCCTACCCTGCAGACACTGACAAGTGTCAAGGTGTGCCTTGGGGTGTTCAGGCTTTACACTCACCCCACTTTATAAGGAAATAAGCTGAAATGGGTGCAGTATAGGAGAATGGGGTGAACTTAGGGGCTGAAGAGTCCAAGGCTCACCTCGATGCCTGTCACTGGCTGCAGGATGGGGGTGGAATGGCATGAGCATTACTGATGACAATCCCAAGTCACACCCCTGACGCCTGTCAGTCCCTAGAGGGTAGGGCGTTATGGTGGGAAACTTTAATGCCCTGGGTGTTTCTTGGTATTTTCACTCCAAGTTTTCAACATGGGCTTTTTGTGACCCCACTGCATGAACAGTGACACTATCAGTTCGTTAGCCAAAAGGTGATTTTGCACAGCGACTGTGTCATTTGGTGCCACAGGTGCGAAAACACATTTCAGGCAGGATATGAAAAATGACAGCAGTACTGTTCATGAGGAGGTGTAAAAAAAAGATGGTAATGTTGAAAATCTGGAATGAAAATATAAAAAAATTGGTGAAGTCACGAGTGTGCGTAGAAACTGTGCAATGCACACCCGCAATGCAATTATTTGGGGGATTTTTTATACCACACTTTCAACATAGGCATTTTGGGACCTGCGCTCATGAACAGTGGCACTGTGATTTTCTTAATCTGTCCTGAACGTTGATTTCGCACAGCGACCATGCCTGTTGTGTGCCACAGGTGCAAAAACATGTTTCAGGCATGATGTGAAAAATGAGAGCTATACTGTTCATAAGGCAGTATGCAAAAATGACAATGTTGAAAATCTGGAGTAAAAATATAAAACACTGGTGAAGTTATGAGCATGCTTAGAAACTGCGCGATGCATACTGGTAACACAGTCATTTTTTGGAATTTGTTCACCAAATTTGCAACTTGGGCTTTTTGGGACCTCTCCTTATGAACACTGTCACTGTGATTTTCTTAATCTATCCCGAACGTTGATTTCGCACAGCGACCGCACCATTATGCGACACAGGTGCAAAAACATGTTTTGGGCAGGATGTGAAAAATTTGCAACATAGGGAGCCCACCTCATGAACAGTGACACTGTCATTTTGTTAATCAGTCCCGGAAGGTGATTCTGCACAGTGACTCGAAATCACCTTCGGGACCAGCTCTTTGTTATAACAGTGACTGAGTTAGTGAGATGGGGTCCCAAGAACCCCATGTTGAAAATTTTGGACCAAAAGTCACAAAATGGCCAAGATATCCACCTAAGCTGTAACCCCCCCCCAATTTATGCTATTTATGCTATTATACAGGTTACTGGCATTTATTCAGTTCGCGGTTAGCTTTGAGGAGTGCAGACATAAGTAAGTAAAACTTTATTTTTGTAACGCCTTTCCAAAGCAAAGGCACTGCACATTTTAAATACACAAACACATTTAAAACTTGTATTAAAACAACAAATACAAAGATGATTAAAAATAGTCTGGGAAGGCTAGAGTGAACAGATATGTTTTCAGCATGGATTTAAAGCTGTTGACAGTCAGGCATTCTCTTAACTGACGAGGTTGAGAATTCCACAGGGTCGGTGCTGCAAAGGAAAAAGCACGAGCACCAGAGGTTTTTAAATGAACCCTGGGAATCTCTAGCAATCCCTTATCAGGGGATTGGAGAGGACGAAGGTGGGAGTAGGGAGTCTGGAGATCTTTCAAGTAGTCTGTCCCTGTTCATGTAGGGCTTGGAAAGTTAGCAAGCCAACCTTATAGGTGATCTGCCACTGAACCAGCAGCCAGTGCAGTCCACGCAGCACAGGTGTAATATGACTGGTCCTTGATGTACCAGTCAATAACCTGGCTGCAGCATTCTACACTAGCTGCAAGTGGTATATATCAACCCCAGAAAGCCCTAGGTAGAAAACATTGTGAAACATAGTGAAACATAGTAGTCAAGACAGGTGGTAATGAAGGCATGGACCAATGTTGGAAGGCCATCCAGAGGACCCAGGTGTTTCACCTGGGTGATATTCCTCAGATGGTAAAATGAGGATTTAACCACGGCTGACACCTGTGAATTCAGGGTCAGGCCATCGTCAAAAATAATGACCAGGTTACGCACCTGGTCTGAGGTAGTGAGCTGAACACCATCAAGCCATGAGCCCGATGCATGCTCAGCCCCCAAATCCTCATCCAGATGACCCTGGTCCACTAGCAACACTTCAGTCTTGTTCGGATTCAGTCTCAGCCAGCTAATACTCATCCAGTCTTTGATCTCGGAGAGACAGTTGTTAAGCACAGAAACTGCATCAATCTGTCCAGGTACAAAGGACATATACAGCTGAGTATCATCTGCATAGCAGTGAAAACTCAAGCCGTATCGCCTAATGATATCTCCCAATGGCAGCATATACACTGCAAACAACATGGGTGCCAGTATGGAGCCCTGCAGCACCCCACAAGAAAGGGGATGGGCGTCAGAGGAATAAATTCCAGTGACCACCCCCTAAGATCTGCCCATGAGGAAAGATCAAAACCATTTGAGGACTGTACCCGACAGTCCACATAGGATCCGCAAAGACTCCAAAAGCACACCATGGTCCACAGTGTCAAAGGCTGCTGAGAGATCAAGAAGGATTAGAATGGTATGAGCTTTTCGATCTCTTGCCATTAGGAGATCATTTAATACCCAGAGAAAGGCAATCTCCATGCTATGTGTCTTCCTAAATCCAGACTGGAGAGCTTCATAGACATTGTGGGTCACAAGGTGATCATCCAGTTGCAACGTAACCACCTTCTCAATAACTTTACCCACAAAGGGCAGGTTAGAGACAGGCCGGTAGTTAGCTGGACAGTCAGGTTCTAGGGAGGGCTTTTTAAGGAGTGGTTGTATGACCACCTCCTTGAGGGGATCAGGAAAGACCCCCTCTCCAAGGAACTCCAGACAATTTCAGCTAGGATCAGGCAGATCACATCTACACATCCCCACTAAAAGGGGGGTAGGGTCCGGATCCAAACTACAACTGGTAGGGCGCAAAGCCTGGACAATCTTCACAATGTCCATGAATTCCAGCCATCTGAAATCCGTCCAGACAGACTGGGTGATCACCACCACCTGTCGACCTCCGCAATCCCTCATAGGGAGAGCTGGATCGATACCAGACCTGATGCTGGCAACCTTATCTGCAAACAGTCAAGCAAGCTCCTCACACTTAGCCTGAGAAAAGGCTCTTCCAAACTGGAGACAGACTGGATTGCACAATCTGTCAACAGTTCAGAAAAGCTGGGCCGGTAAATTCTGCACTGCAGAAATCTCCCTGGACAGGAATTATGCCTTCTTATGGGTAATTTTTGATTGATAGCCCTTATAATGTTCCATTAATCTAAGCCTGTCAGCATCCAGGCCAGACTTCTGCCATGCTCTCTCCATCCTTCTACAATCTCACCTCAACTCCTTCAAGGAACCATCGAACCAAGGGGACTTTGTGTGAAGAGGGAGAGGCCGAACATGAAGAGGAGCAATCAAGTCCAGGGCATCTCCCACCACCTTGTTATAGGCAAGTACTAGATCCCCTGGACTTATGCATTCACCCAGCAATCCCAATAGGTCCAGGACCGCTGATAGACCATCTGGGGTAACTCCCCTTAAAGGGTGGTACTGGACCATCTCCATAGGGGCAGGTCCATTGTGGGGAGCCTCAAAACTGAACCCTATGGTGTGACGGTCAGACCAACTGATTGGTTCCACTCCCATGTCTAAGATCTCCATCTCCAGAAGGAACAACAGATCCGATGAGTGACCCCCTATATGGGTAGTGGAGGTAGCCACCTGTGTAAGGCCCAGCATCATCATTCGCTGGAGGAGATTTTGACCAAATTGCTAGAGTTCATCATCGACCCAGGCATTGAAGTCCCCCAGAATTATCCATCTGGGGGACTCCAATACCACGTCGACAATGAAGTCTGCTATCTCCTGCAGGAATTCTCCACCATCACCTGGTGGATGGTAGATGAGGAGTATCCTGCAACCTACACCCTCTCCCATGATACACTGAAAGGATCTGGTGGACCCCACTGGAACATCCACAAGGCCCAGTTCAGTCTTAAAAAAGATGGCTACACCCCCAACCCTATAATCCAGCCTCGGGTGGTGTATCACTGAGAACCCAGCCTGAGCTGCAGAAGCTGATGCAGGGCCTGCATTTTCATCCGGTGATGCATATCAGATCCAACATTCCAACAAGATCAGCTATAATAGCCATCTTGTTCCTAATGGATCTGGCATTGCATAACACCGCCCTACTTGGATGGGACATTGAGGAAGACCTTGACTCCTGCCAAGCAACTGTTGAGCCTTTGGGTATGGTGACAAGACAGGGAGTACTCATCTCCTGACACCATTTCACCCTAGGGCATCTCCTGGTCCCCACTACCTCGATTTGCCCTTCCTTTTCCATTCCCCCACCAGGCCCAGTTCTCCCCCTTCTCCTATGCCTCCTGACAATCCCTAAGGCTTGACACCTTTTATATGTCTCAGTCAGTAAATAGGGACATTCAGAAGGATGCAGTTCTCTGAGTCTGGTGGGGGAATACTGCCTAACTGTCTTTATACCCTCCCAACACATTTTCTAATACTATCACAAGCCACAAAGCAGACTATAAAAGTTACATATATTTTATATATACTCCCCACAATCTACAACAAAAACAATAACTTCTGCCATCCCCTTAAACAATAACCCCAAACTATTTAAAGGCAGTAAACTAAATAAAAACACAAAAACAATAAAATATGAAAGTCTTATGGCAGTATGTCAGTCTTTTTGCTGATCAGTAAGAGTCACTGATTCTCTTAAGCAGTTTTAATAAAGGTCCATCAGAGCTCTCACCGCTTAGGGCCAATGAAACCAAAAAAGCCCAGAACCAAAATTCACCTCTCACTTTGAAATTTAATAATGAGCAAGCAGAAATTATTTAAAATTATTCGAAGCTAAAAATAATTTCGGGCACTCCCACTGCCTAAAACGTATGTATTATAACCAAGTCTGCACAAAAGTCTGACTGGCAGTAGATCAAAATGTAGAGTCCTTCCAGTGTACCTTGCTGTGGCCTGTCAGTGTCTTCTCCACAATTCTCCATTCTGGTGTCTTTCACTTTGGTATCACTGCAATGCTAGCCTGCCAACTATGTAGTCCTTCCCAGTGATAACCACCTCTGCTGCTACTACGGGCATAGCACCGACAACAGGCTGGAGCGACAGTTGGATCAAAATATTTCCTAACAGTCTTCTCAAAGCAGGGCTATGCTCTCTTTAATCAGGCAGTTCAGGCAGAGGGAAGTGTGAGGATTTCCAACCTAATTGGTCCCACTCAGACCAGGGACAATTCTCCACTCGACTGAAGCTGGATGCATCGTACACCTATTCACACCTCCTTGCTGTTCAAACAAGAGAAACCCCACCCAGACCCCAACTCTCTCCCCAGACCCGACTGCTACAACAGTTACCCATTGGTCACCATGCAGTGGAACAGAAGCACTGCAGGTGCAGCCGCCCTTCGGCAACAACACCTCAGTGTACCACCGGGTCAAGGTCAGGGACCAGGACAGAATTCCCCCTGACGTGTTCTCACTCCACCGAAGATCATTGCGCCAGACTCCGGAGGTAAGTATGGGGTGGGGGGATGTGGAAGTGGGGTGCACAGAGGGTGGAGTACGGGTTGGGGAGGAGACCTGATGGTGAGGGACTGTTTTCTGTGTTTCAGGTTATAAAAAAATAAGATAAAAATCACCGTGGCCTGTTTTCTGTTTTTTACAGGTGTAAGAGTTTGGGGGGTCATGTTAGCCACACTGGGGTGGGCTCTCAGTGTGGCACACAATGAAGGTGGTGTGGGGTAGGAAAATGCCGACGCAATGGAGGGAAGGTTAAACATACTGACAGGGGGATTGGGCACCCCGTCAGCAAGCATGTCTGTGTTTGGGAGAGGTGATGCCTAGGGGGATTGGGCACCCTCCTTAGAAGATTGGGGACAGAGCACTGAAGCTGACGGGGATTGGGACCCCCATCAGCAAGCCTGTCTGTCTTTGGGGGGCGTGATGCTGAGGGGGATTGGGTACTCCCTCGGCAGACAAAACACAGCAAAAGGGCACATATGTCAACGGGGATTGGGCTCTGCCATTAGCAGATGAACTGGGGGGCATGCCAACAAGGGGATTGGGCACCCCCAAAGTCAGCTTGCTGGGGACTGTGAGAGGTGGACGGTGACAGCCACCACCATGTTTATTGAAATGTTACACCAGGCAAGGCACGTCCTGCAATGAGGGGGTACTCCCTCACTGCAGTGGCGAAATCATTTTAAGTTGGTGGCACACGTGCAGACTACTGTCATAGCCAGCATTCCCCTTTGTTGGTGACACACAGATGAGCCCCAAAAAGCAGTGGCGACATTGGCCATAACACTGCCGCACCTCCACAACCTGCTTCTCCAGCAAGCTGCCACAACATGTTTCTTGTGCAAGCACACAAGCAAACATAAAAAAACAAAATGAGGTTAATCATACTCAGCAAATGATGGCTTAGCTTCAGCCTGAAATCAGTCTGCCAGTGCTTGTTCAAGCACACTCATGAGGTCTTTCTCCTCCAATGGTCAGTGTTCAACTGACCTCCCTATCTGAATAATGCCCCTAGTGGTGGGCTTTTATACAAAAAGGACTGGTTACCTGATCCACCCCTTATCTAATACAGGGAAATAACTATCCCTAAGACAAATGTGTCAGGATGACCCGTAATAATAACCAGCTTTTATTATTATATAGGACCACATAAGTACATTTGGTACAATTGAACAATAGTTATAGACCCATGCATGTGTAACAATCACTTAATAAGTGCTCATTCCCTCCTATTTCCACAATGAGTGGCAGGTTTACTACTATAAATAGAGTCTGAAGAGGGTGCTGCTCCCCCATAGTGTCTTAGTGAGAGCTTATTGACCTCCAGGCAACGTGTAGGCCCAGTTCTGGCCTAGAAGGGAGGAGGAAAGGAACACAGGAAAACAAAACAAAGAACCCTTCCTGTTGCTTTTTTTTTCTTCAGGTATTTAAACAACTTATAATATTGCAGTAGTTTTATTTCAAGTCTTTCCCTTGGTTACAGTTTGCTTTTAATGAGCTTATTTTTTAAAATAGCGGGGGTGGAGGAGTAAATGTGCTCCTTTTCATTTAACAAATTTCTCTCTCTTTGCTTTCTGCCACTATTTAGGCAAGTGGGGAATCTCAAGCATACAGACTTCAGTCAGTATTTATATTCAAAAACAGAAAGTAAATGGACTGAGACACTTTAACTATATGCTAGTGTTGCTCAGATAGTGATTTTATGGATCCTAGCACTATCTGTCAGATAGTGCTGGTATCCTACCTTGGATCCTACTAGAAATCCTACCAAAGACAGATATAGAATCCAAGGTCAGATAGTGATGGATCCTAGTTACGATCCAGGTATCCTAGTTAGAATCCAGGGATCCTAGGTCAAATACTTAGGATCTGGGGTCAGATAGTGATGGATCCTAGGTCAGATCCAGGGATCCAAGGTCAGATAGTAAGGATTCGAGCTGCCATGGTCAGATAGTACTGCTATCCTACCACAGCAACTATCTGGCCAAATGGGAGGTATCTGTTGGTATCCTAATTTCTAGGATATTAGCTGAGCAACACTGCTGTATACATATACATTTTCATGTAATTAAGCACTGCAAGCACTTTATCAGCCAGCAAGTAAGCTAGCAGTACTTTACATTCCTTTAGATCCAAGGCACAAAAGGAACTTTATGCATGTTTTCTTTTTGCTAGTGTTCACACATTAAAGTCCTACAGGTGTGCATATACATGCACATTTATTTTTCTAAAGCCCACGAGCACATTATCCATCCTCCAGCAAGCAGCTTGGCATTATTGCTCTGTGAATTCTGCATTTTAAATCTAGCCATTCTTTGTTATTTGTTAAGGCAATACAAGCCCCTTATAAAGCATGTGCTAAACATTTTCTGTTTTTTTATTTTACACAAGCACCTTGCACTGTTATGAATCATAAGCACTTTTCTCTAGAACAACAAAGGGACAGAAAGTGAAAGTTAAATACTAGGATAAAGGATAGTGAGAGCAGAGGGTACTTAGGTAGGTGGCCAACCTACCTAGGCAGAAAAATGAAAAGACAAAGAATAGAAAAAATGATGCTGTTGCAACAGACTATGCAGAATGATGGGGAGAAGACAGAAATATGTCACTGAGTGCTATTCCATTTGTTAGGTAGAGCGCAGCTCTATCACAGTGTTTCCACAATTAAGGCAGGGATTTTTAGCTTTGCTGTAGGTAAGTGAAGGTTTTGATTTGTGATTACGATAGAGCCAGTTGCCCTATGTGGCACTGAGGAGCTGTTATGGCCAGCAGCACTTGATAAAGTTGGCCTTCAGGGCATAGAGGAGCCACCACAGCCTGCAGCTCTTGATACACTTGCCCTCCAAAACATGGAAGAGCTGCCATGCCTAGCGGCAGTTTATACAGCTGCATTCTAGGACATAGGGGCTGGCTTCATTTGATACAGTTGCCTTCCAGGGCATGGAGGAACCACAGCTGATGGCACTTGCTATGGTTACCCTGCAGGGCATGGAGAGCCTCTGCAGCTGGTGTCATTTGATAAGCTGCCCTCCAGGGTGACGAGCTGTTGTGGATGGTGACAATTGATATAGTTTTCCTCCTAAGCATTGAAGAACTGCTGCTGCCAGCAACACTTAATGCTGTTGCCCTGTGAGGCATGGAGGAACGGCTGCAGTTGGCAGCACTTGATATAATTGCCCTTTGGGGTATGGAGGAGCTGCCATGTCTGGCAGCATTTGATAAAGTTGACCTCCAGGGTATGGATAAGCCACCAAGGCCAAGACATGGTTGCTGCGGCTGATGGCAGCAAATGTATTCCCAAGGCACCATAAAAAATGCTCATCTGAATGTAGTCAAGCCATGTTGTTCCTTATATTTCTTTTGTGCAAGTTTGACATATAATTTTACTTTGCTTAAACCTTTGGAAATAAGCACGGAGCATCAGAAGGTCAGCTGGTGGGAAGCAAGGGCAAGCATCCCATGGACAGCTCTCCTCTTTGGAGGGGGAGAGGATTGTGAGTTCCTGGCATGCTAGCTTCACCAATTGGAGACTAGGTGTGCAACAGCTGAGACCACCAGGTTGCGGACAGAGGTGTCAGCGGACATCTGTAGGTCAGGTGTGGGAGCATGCCTGACCCGTGCTGATGTCATTGCTTGTCCATGCCACTGGGGGGGACCTAAGGGGAAAAAACCCTGGGCACAGCAGCACCATGAAGCCCCTGGACCACCACCTGAATGACGCCCAAGGCGTAAGCCTCGGCTGGACCTCTGGTGTATCTCAGTCTCTCCCCTCAGGGAGTCTCACTGCAGGGGGCCAAGCTGTGGGCCTTCCAGTCTGAGAAGCCTAGGGGGATGCCAGGTGGTTGGTCCAGGTGCCGATGAAGGGTACATCCCCCCACCCATAGCCTGGGTGAGAAAAATAACTTAAAAAAAAAAAGAATGCAAATGTATAACTCATTAACACACACACACACACACACACACACACACACACGGCTGCTTAAAGGAGAACTGCACTGAATCTGTAAGATGTTTTTTCTTGTAGAAGCCTCATTTGATGATTGCGTGCACAGCAAATATTCTGTTACAAAGAATGGCATTTCAGAATTGTGCCACTATTGGGTCCAGTACAACTCAAGTTGCAGTGGGGTGAACAGTGACAGCCCAATGATCAGTCAAGTTGATCATGACACTGTTCTTTGCTTGTGGGGCAGAAACTTCATGTAGTTCAAAGGAGCCAGTTGCTTCTATTACACAGAGACTGCCTCCTTTTATCTACATGACACCACCAAGCAACCAGCTGAGCGGTTTCATACTCAGCCTGCTTGAGATAGTAATATTGGGGGCTGGGGAGTTACAGGTACAGTCACAGGTTTAGATTACATCTACCTCCACCTATAGAGTTACATCCCCAGATTATAAAATGGATTACATCATGGCTCTTTGATCACACACAAAGAGTCTCACTAAAAGGATATTTATCATCATGGATTCCTGTTACTAGTGGTGTCCCCCAGGGCTCCGTCTTGGGACCAGTTCTTTTTAATATATTGATCACCTCCATGCTCCCCTTAAATAATAATTGTAGGATGGCTAAATACGCTGATGACTGCAAACTGGGAGGCATTGTTACTAACATAGAGTCTGCAGTCCAAATCCAAAATAATCTCACACATCTTGAGAATTGGTCAATTAAAAATGAGCTACATTTCAATGCACACAAGTGCAAGGTGATGCATTTGGATAAAAATAACCCATGTTATACTTACAAATTGAATAATACCAGTTTACAAATCACTAAGAATGAAAAAGATCTGGGGGTAACAGTTTCCAAAAACTTTTCATTTGATACTCATACTGTAAATATCGCTAAAAAAGGCAATCAAATATTTGGATGTATTTTAAAAAACATCAAAAGTAGGAATGAGAAAGTGATAGTCCCCCTTTTCTCAAGTCTGGTCAGACCTCACTTAGAGTACTGTTCTGCAGTATGTGCACCACAATTTATCAGAGGCAACAAACTAATTGAAAATATTCAGCGTAAAACTACTAAAACAATCACAGCTATACGAAGCTTAGACTACAGCACTAGATTGAATAAACTGGGTCTTTATTCAATGCAATAGAGAAGAATGAGAGATGATCTCCGTACAGTATACAGAGCAATAAATGAGGAATCTACATTCAAAACTATTGGGTTGATTAATAACTTGTCTAAAGCTAATACTAGATCCCATGACAAACAATTAATGGGCACCCTAAATAAAACAAACAAAAGAAACATTGGTTCACACAAAGAGTAATAACTATATGGAATGGCCTTCCAAAAAGTATCATCGCGAGTAAAACAATTGACTTATTCAGAAATAGTCTTGACACATATAAGGAGTCAGATTCACAAGGCAAATCTGCGACAAACTGTTGTATGGTTGGAGCAAAATCCAGATATACTGTATGTGAAACTTGTTGCCTTGAAAAACTCAACTATTTTAAATCTGTGCTATGTTAAGAATCATTCCTCAATTGGTTTTAAAGGCTAATTGCACTAGCATTTTGTGTTTAGGGTCCAAAACTCCAGATTTCTTTAGTGCTGTATGATATGCTTTAATTAATATCTAAGAAATATCTTCTGCTAGGTAAAACATTTTCATCAGGATCAGTTTAGCCATTTCTTCAGCAGAAGGGAAAGTTTGTGTCCAAGGCAGAAAGCATTCCAATTAGACTGATGTTCCAGTATCTCTTCCGATTCTGTAGTGCTCTAATTTATGGTTACATGCTATGTACCCAAGTATCTCAACAGATGACTGTGCTTCCAGAGTTGGTGTTTTGTGTTCACATGTGTGAAGTCTCTTATTTCCATGATTTGTCCCAATTTTGTTAAACATTTGTTTCAGTTTGAGCTGTCCTAAAAGTAATTTGATCATTATTTCAATCCGCATTAAACAGGCATCTAATTTGTCCATCCAAGTGAACACATTCAGGCACTCTAATTATTTGTATTGTATTTATTTTTATATTCTCTGAAGGATTAGGGATTTCATTTCAGTTTATTTTTTATACTTGTAAATCTGATGAGCAAATGTGCCCGTTTTCACAGATAACAAGTTACAGTTATACAAAAAGACAAATACAAGGCAAATAATAACTAATAAAATACAAAATACAATAAAATAAGAGTATAACAATTACATAGTCATTTGTGGTCAACAGGTACATTCAGACTCATTAAAAAGCCATTGCTTAAGACGAGTTCTATAGCAACGAACAGTCTTACAGTCAGCTGGGTCAACTGGAACAGTATTATAAAATAGAGGTGCTCGGTACAAAAGTGACCTTTGGCCCACTGTTGTTTTGAACAACGGTATTTTAAAAATAAATCTTCTCTGGGACCTAGTTCTACAAGGGTGGTGGAGTCTTGGGAAAAAATCAATAACTGATGCAGGAAGAAGCCCGCTTATCATTTTAAACAAAAAAAATCCCATTTTGTGAGAAATTCTATCAACCAAAGATGGACAATTGGAAGATTTGTATAACTGACAATGGTGTATATGATAAGGTTCACTAACCCCGCAGGGTTCCATCTGTTTCTTCTGCTCTTTATCTGGAACAATAAATCCTTTTATGTAAAGAACCTTGGTTCCATTGATTTTTTAGCATCCTTCTGAGGGGTTTAGTCTGTGCTCAAAACCCTTATGTTGCGTCATCATACATGTAGTTGCCTGATCTAGGAGCTTTTTCAGCTATAAATGAATATTTTCTGTATCATGGTTTTAAAGATATTTCCCTCATAAATCTGGGCTCATAACTTCTGTGAACAAACCGGGCAATTGGCAAGCACTGCAGCCCCACTCCTGAAAATAGAGTAATCATGATGCGAGGTCAGGAATGGGGCTGCAGCTGCTTTATGGAGAATGTAATGAAATTGGGGGAAGGGCTGCCTAAATGTACAAAGATTATCTTTGCTGGTATGTTTACATGTGTGGCACTAATACATAATATATATTAGCCCCATATATGTCTACATGGCAGCAAAGATAATCCTAGTACATTTAGGTAGCCCCCTTCCCCGATTCCATTACATTCTCCATTGAGCACCTGCAGCCCCGTTCCCAACCTTGCATCATAATTATGCGATTTTCAGGAGTGGGGCTGCTGCGCTTGACAGTCACCTGGCTCATAAATGGAAGTTATGAGCCAGGCTTTATGAGGGAAATATCTTTAAAACCACAGCACAGAAAATATTAATTTATAGCTGTAAAAGCTCATGGGGCAGACAACAACATGGTGTGAGCTGCCTGCACTGATCCTGTCAGCTGTTCTTTAAATTTCCATGTTTGATGATGTGTTCCACATTATGATGGTCAGTGTACCACATTATCCCACATTTCAAGTGGCAATGTCCTGCATTTTAGTGACAAAAGGTTAAGAGGTATGGTCAGCTGTGTATCCACCTCTGTGCCTTACCTTTAAACTCCAGTAAAATAACACTCCCCTCCAAGCCTAACTGGCATGATAACAGCCAGACTGGAAGAACATTGAGGTCCTTCGATCGCCAACTTCTCCATGTCCCCAGAGTCAGGACTTTTCAAGGGCTCTGGTCATTCACCGCATTCATACTGTCCCTTTGGAATGATCTCCCTAGTAGTCTCCAGGAATGTGCCTCCCTTGGGAACTTTAAGAAACATAGAACATAGAAACATAGAATTTGATGGCAGATAAGGACCGTTTGGCCCACCTAGTCTGCCCATTTCCCTATCTGATGGATAAGCTGCAGATTCTAGTTAATCAACAGCTTACTTCCTCCTAACCCCACCACTAGAATTGCCTTATGCCTGTCCCATGCATTCTTGAAATCTCCCACTGTTCCTGACTCCACAGCCTCCTCAGGAAGGCTGTTCCATGCATCCACAACCCTCTCTGTGAAAAATTACTTTCTAAAATTACCTCTGAGCCGTCCCCCCATCTTCAAATTGTGCCCCCTTGTTCTTGCACATCTCTTCTTCTGAAAGATACTACCCTCTTGTACTTTGTTAATTCCCTTGAGATACTTGAAAGTTTCTATCATGTCCCCTCCCTCCTTTCCTCAAGGGTATACATATTAAGCTGCTTTAGTCTCTTCTCAGATGTCTTCTGGTGCAGAACCTGCACCATTTTGTGCCCTCCTCTGAACAGCCTCCACTCTGTCTATATCTTTGCAGAGATGGGGTCTCCAGAATTGCATGCAGTACTCCAGATGGGGTCTCATTAACTGTCTGTACAGAGGGATAACAACTTTCTGTTTTCTACTGTTGATGCCTCTCCCCATGCATCCCAGTATCCCCCCAGCCCTCCTTACTGCCTTCTCACATTGCTTGCCCACCTTTAGGTCATCTGATATAATTACTCCTAGGTCCCTTTCGATTTTTTTTGTTGTTGTTATTAACTCATCCCCCCATTGTGTACGCTACCCCTGGATTTTTATTTCCCAGATGCATTACCTTGCACTTCTTTGTATTGAATCTGAGCTGCCACATATTTGACCATTCCTCCAACCTTGCCAAGTCCCTTTTCATTCTTTCCACTCCACCTTGTGTATCAACCCTGTTGCATATCTTTGTGTCATCTGCAAAGAGACATACCTTTCCTTCCAGGTGCTCTCCAATGTCACTTATAAAGACATTAAAGAGGACCTGTCCCAGTACTGAACCCTGCGGTACCCTGCTAGTTAACTTCCTTTCTTCACTGTGGACTCTGTTTACTATTACCCTTTGTGTCCTGTTGTCCAGACAGTTTTTTATCCAGGCTACCACCTTGGGACCCACTCCAAGGCTTGCTAACTTGTATATTAATCTTTTGTGTGAGACTGTGTCAAATGCCTTGCTAAAATCTAGGTAGGCCATATCCACAGCCCCTCTCTGGTCTACTACTTTGGTCACCCAGTCAAAGAAATCTGTTAGGTTTGTCTGACATGACCTTCCTGCTGTGAAACCATGCTGTCTTGGGTCCTGTGCCCCACTGACCTCTAGGTACTCAACAATTCTTTCCTTCAGAAGTGATTCCATCATTTTTCCTACCACTGAAGTCAAACTAACTGGTCTGTAGTTTCCTGCCTCTGCCCTGCTCCCACTTTTGTGAAGCGGAATCACATTTGCCCTCCTCCAGTCCTCAGGTACCACCCTATCCTCCCATGATTTGTTAAAGAGAGTAGTCAGTGGTGTTACTAGTTATACCCTTAGTTCTTTTAGAATTCTTGGGTGAATCCCATCAGGTGAGTCTTAAGATGTCAACATACCAGGATACAAAGTCTCCCTAGTAGTCTCCAGGAATGTGCCTCCCTTGGGAACTTTAAGAAACGTAGAACATAGAAACATAGAGTTTGATGGCAGATAAGGACCACTTGGCCCACCCATTGCTGTGTTCACCCTCAGTTTCAAGAGTTCTTTCAAAATCCTTTCTTCTGTGAATGGATTGGTATTGACCTCCCATTCAGTGTTTCTCTCTTGTTTGGTTTAGGTATCTCCTCCTCCTCTTCTACTGTGAATACTGAGCAGAAATATTCGTTCAGTATCCCTGCCTTTTCACTGTCACCCTCTGCCCACATTCCCTTCCCTTTATTAAGTCTCTGTATCCCTCCCTTGGTCTTTCTTCGCTCCCTAATGTACCTGTAAAAGGTTTTATCCCCCTTCTTAAAAGAGTTGGTTATCTTTTCCTCAGTTTGTGCCTTTGCTGTTCTGACTGCCTTCCCTGCCTCCTTCTGCTTTAACTGACAAAGTTCTCTCTCCTGCTCCTTCTGTGTTTCCTTATATTTCCTGAATGCTATCCTTTTCTCCTTAACCATCCCTGCCACCTCTTTTGAGAACCATAATGTTTTTTTCCTTCATTTTGTTTTGTTGATTTGCTTCACACAAAGGCTTCCCTTACCAAATATGACACAATGGCAACACCATGGCACCACAATGGCATCACAGTGGTGAGCTACAAAATGTCCAGTGGTACTACCCAGTGGTGCCATGGTTGTACTATGGTAGTTTAAATTTTGATTATTTTTGTTGATATGGTAGGACAGTGGTACAATGGTATCACAATGGAATTGAAACAAACCACTGTGATACCATGAAAACCTTAATGGTAGCACAGTGGTAATCACAGTGGTATTGCAATGGTAAATGAGTGGTATTACTACAGTGGTATTCCGAAGAACTTTTTGTAAGGGTTGTTTCCTCTGCGATGGCTGTTTTGATTATTCCTCATTGTTCCTCCACCCCTCCTCCTCGCCCATTTGCTAGTGCATTTCTGAGGTACTCTCTCATTTTCCCAAAGTCAGCCTTCCTAAAGTCCAATACTCTTGTTTTTGTATGGCTTGACTCTATGGCTGTGTTTATTGAGAACCACACTGTTTGGTGGTCACTTGCTCCCAGTTGGCTACCCACTCCTAAATCTGAGATCCTTTCTCCTTCCCCATTTGAGAGTACCAAGTCCAAGATTGCTCCCTCCCGAGTGGGTTCCAACACTAGCTGTCCGAGGCATGCTCCCTGTAGGGCATCAAGAATGACCCTACTCTTGGATGTGCCTGCAGCAAAGGTACTCCAGTTAACATCTGGCATATTCAGGTCCCCCATCAACAATATCTCCCCTTTTCTGCCATTTTAAGGATGCCTTCTATTATTTCCTTGTCCATTTCCTCCTCCTGAGATGGGGGTCTATACACAACCCCCATGCGGTTTGTGGTGCCATTTATTGTCTCCAGGGTGACCCATAGTGACTCATCAACTTCCTGTTTACTGTTTAGTTCTGTTTCTTTAATCCCTTCCCTTATATAGAGAGCTACTCCTCCTCCTCCTCTTTTACCCACCCTGTCCCTCCTGTAGATTTTGTATCCTGGTATGTTGACATCTTAAGATTCACCTCTTGGATTTGAGCCACTGCACATGCTACCGTTGAGGTTCTAATGACTTTGCCAGAGTGCTGCTCATACGACCATACTGACTTCTCTGCAGATTACTGCACCCATATTGGGACCTTTATTTGACTTCTGATTGTACTGTGTAATATGTACTGCTTGTCTTGCTGGTGTTAACTGTAATTAACCTGCCCATTGTATCATTAATTGTGACTTTTGATTGTAATGTCTGTACTGTTCCATATGTTTCTGGTCATCTTGATGTTTTTTCTCTAGATGCATGTTATTAATCCCAGGTTGCCCCTGAAAAGGGAACTGTAATGGTCTCAGTGGGCCCACCCAGTTACCAAAATTTAAATAAAAATAAATAAAACATTCACTGTGCTCCATCATTCCGCTGTAGTTGGATGGAATTTCTCTAACCAGTTTCATACTTTGACAGCATAGACAATATTTTAATGTAGCCACTTTGCCATATGGAAAGGCTCACAGTAATGGTCTCTTTGGTAAATTATCTATCTGTCTTCCTAAAGTGTCATATATATTGTCAGCCAGCATGTCACAATATTTTCACAGCAGAGTACAGGCATGACTTGTTTTTGGGTGGTCAGCATTGTTCATATCCATTGCAAAAAATACTATGTTAAAGCATCAGGAAGTGTTGGCCCCTCATATCCAAAGGAGATGCGTGGCACAACCTGGTGGCACAGAGTGATGTGCCACACAACCCCAACAATGCATGGCAGCATGATATTCAGAAGGGCAGGATGTGCCGGCTGCAAGGGAATGGGCCAGGGCACAGCAGTAATGTATGCCTCGAGTGTGGCGGGGGCGTTCCCATGAATATGCCGTACAGCAGCATATTCAGAGGGAATGCACCCCTCACTGGCCAGAGATGTGTGGCACAAAGATCCACCATGAAAAGCTGGCCTAAATCAGCCAGCCACCCACAGGCGGGCCATGGCAGTGCAAGCAGGTGCACAGCAGTCTGCCCGGCCCAGCAGTCATGTGGCAATCCCCATCCCCTTCCCAATCATAAAACATAACCATCCCCAACCCTCCCTGATAGTTTAGTGGCCCCCCCTCCCATCCCCAATTGTAAATTAATATATTATCCCCATATTTTCCTAGTAGTCTAGTGACCCTCCTCCCAGCCCTGATCATAACAGACATGGTACTCCATATTTCCCTGGTCATCTAGTGGCACCTCCCAACCCCAGTCAGAATGCAATATTCTCAATATATCTAGTAGTCAGTGGATCCCCCACCCACTAGGGCGCCAACCCTCTCCGCTTCCCATCCCAGCATGGGCTTGAGTAGAGCCAGCTTCATTCACAAAGACAACTTTGTGAATGAAAGCTTACAGTACACACACTGCAAACCCATTGGTCGACAGTGGAAGTGTGCAGGTGGATTTTGCTGCCCGCTGGCATCATTGGCCATGCTGTGACAGGGGACTAGGGTGGGGTGTGGGTGCCTTAGTGGGTGGGGGGATCCACTGGACTACCAGGGATATACTGGGATTAAGTTTTCCATTCTGATTGGGGCTGGGAAGGGGGCCACGAGATGACCAGGGATATATGAGGAGTACAGTTTCTGTTATGATCACGGCTGGATGGGAGCCACTAGACTACTAGGAAAATATGGGGAATGTATTTTACTTTACAATCAGGGATGGGTGGGGGGCCACTAGACTACCAGGGGGTTGGGGATGGTTTTATATTTTAGAATCGGGGATGGGAGGGGGGGCACTAGACTACCAGGGAGAGTTGGAGAGTTCTCTCACTCAGCGATTGCAGGGTGCCAGGCGCAGCCATGCTTATGTGCTCATAATGAGCATGCATGGTGCCCCTTTGCACCATGAATACCCAATAAACTCATTAGCATATCCCGGCTGAATGTTGCTCTTGGGGTCATGGTGCATCCAGGTATGTGCCACACATAGCCCTCTTGCAGTATGTGGCACAGTCCCTGGTTGCCCGGGACTTGGCAGCCATCTGGTATGGGCTGCGCATCCACAACAGATATTCAGACAGTGTGCACGATCAGTACCAATTGTGCATACTGTTTTAATATGCCCTCAGAGCTGGCTGGAGCATCTAGTTTGCACAGCGCATCTTTGCACCTGTGCAACCGTCTGGCTCTGAATATGCACCCCTTGAAGTTTAACACAAATAAAGAAGTGCAAAATGCAGTGTTAGGATTAAAAGTCCTATGAATCATGATGACTCTGTGTCCTGGCATTCCCTGGGGTTTAAACTCTAATGTTCATACTAAGGTAGGATACGAGCCAAAGAACCTAACAATCCATAAGTGCTCCTTGAGATTAATAATAGCTAAGAAAGGTACCCGAGTTAATCAGTTTATTCCATCTGAATTTAAACATAGCCTTAGTGTTGCTGGTGATCTTCTCAATTGGTAAGGCATTCCAGGGCTTAATAATGTGTAAGGAGAAAAACAAATGTCCTTTGCTTTAGATTAAAAGTTCTATATTGATCATATGACACAGTGCTGGCATTGATCTAACTTTAGCACAATCTGTCCATTCAAAGAAATAGTAACAGCAATGTTTGGAGACTGGGTGCCTATGTTAGGGGAACATCGGTGCTGCATTGCATAATTGTTCAAACCCCAAGGAGTTCCAGGACACAGATTCACCAAGGCTCAGGAGACTTTTAATAGTTTTCTGCAACAAATTTCCTTATTAAAATATGTATAAAGTGGCAGGCCTATAGCATGCTTTGTGAATGGCCCTGCAGGTTGGAGACCTGTCCCACTTGGTCCCGGGCCACTAACTGACACATCTGCATGTGAAAGTTCTTAGATAAAAAACTAAGTCTACCTGTAAAAGCATTGCAATTGCATATTTCACATAAATGACTTCTAAATGAGTTCTAAGTTCTTATCTCTATATCATCTAATTACTTCTCTAATCTGTCACATTCATGTGTAAAATATTTTTTTTTCTAACATTGCTCTGGGTATTTGAAAGTGAGCTCTTTTTTAAAAAACTGCCATTTCCCTTCTGAAGAACTCTGTAGGTTCAAAAGATTAAGGATGTACTGTAAATCGCTGGTGATCCAATAAAAGGGTTCAAATCACCTATTTTCTGAATCTTCTAAGTCCAACTGCAATACATATTTTTATCAACAATTTTCTTCATGCTTCACACATTATTTTGAAGAATTAAAAGTGATGTTAGTTGGTCCAGTGCTGCCAGGGTTAGCACTACTTCTTGTGACACCAGCTTGCGTTTTTGAGGGGGAAGGGGTGAAAGGTGGAAGAATGAGTGTCCTAAACGATGCTCACTTCATTGGTGGAGGGAAGGCAAGTAGTTCTGCTATGATACCACCCCCTGGGTGACCAGAGGGTGGAGGTGCAGTTGGGACCTTGAGATGGGAGAGGAGGACACTGGTGACTTCTACGCGCATGCGTGCATTTGTGCACATGTGCATTGTGATGACCCTGAGCAGTGGCATCCTCAAGGGCAAATATCTGAAGTACCATGACAAACCATGCCTTACTTGCAGGCTCCACACCTGCAGACACAAGCAGCCTCCCCCAAAACTAGTTGAGACTATCTGGGGGACTGGATCAGCCTGAAGACCCCACCATGAGAGTAAATGACAGGGGTGCTACAGGAGGAAGGTAAGCTCTTGAAAATGGCAGGGGGATGACGACAAGGTGTGGGTCGGAGGACCAGATGGTGGGTTCAAGGACCAGCATAAAAAGAAAGTTTAAAACATTGCCAGATTCGCTTTCACTGATTCAGCCTAAATGTCAGAACACTGTAGGGCCAGATATTTAAAAACGGGGCAAGTGCAGCACAAGTGTTTGCACTGCACTCTGCCCCTGCACCCCTCCCGGCTCCTTCGATATTCAGAGGGATAGTGCTGCGACAGAGTGGCACTGTCTGACTGAATATTGGTCCATGTCAGTGCAGCACTAAGTAAATCTGCACTGCCCTGACATGGACTGGGGCTACATGTGGGCCACCTGAAATGGCATTGCTGCATTGAGTCCCCTGTGGGTCATATTCAACCCGAGCATGCAAATCAGCTTATTGGGCTTGCAAGGCACTAAGAGGCATTTGTATGAACATTATGAGCTCCTTTGCATGTGGTACAGCAGCCCCTTAGCACCCCTTTTCTTAGTAGAAACAAGTGCCCTGGTGGTGCAGTGGTTACCCCACCCTGGAATGCCTGTTTGATATATTTTGAAGTATTTCCTGGTGATCTTGTGGTTCCTCCCACCCTGCAATTGCCCATTTGTGATATTGTGAAGTATTTCCTGCTGGTTCAGTGGTTCTCCCCACCTCCACGATCAGCCGTTTGCTACTGTGAACTATTCCCTGGTGGTCCAGTGGCTCCACCCTCCCAATCACCTGCTTGCTATATTGCAAAGTATTCCCTGGTGATCCAGTGCTCCCCCCAACCATACCCATACCCCTCACCTGCCTACCTGCCAAGATCCCCCCCCAGGAACCGACCCCGTCAGTTTGGCAGCCAGCACAGCCCTCCTCTTACCTCCTTGGCCAGCTGCCATCTGACAGTCACAGAGGTAAATACCATAGTACTGTACAAATATATTCCTTTCTACATAGTGCCCAAACCACAACACTGCCAGCTTTTAACACCATCACAATCCTTCACCTTTTCATCATTCTCTTACAACACAGCCAAACCCTACCTGACACAACATGCAAGCAAATATTCAGCATTGACAAATGCTTGTTAAATACTGGTTCCAATTCTATCATTGTTTTATCATTTCTAATAAACTCAGTGGGTGTTTCTGATTGATGCGCTGGTGGTAAGTACTTCTTTAGAACTTTGTTTTGGAGTTAATGTTTCTTTCAGTTATAGAATTTGACATCTATGCCATCGCCAATAATCTAAGAGCTTAACAGTGACGTAACCTGTATAGCTGTAGAAGATGTACAAGCCTGTTTAAAAGGTAATGCCTGTTCTGATGAGACTTTGTTAACCTTACGTGAACTAGGATGTGCATACCCATGATGCATTGCTCTGGAAATGAGGCTTGAGAGCATGGGTATGGTTAGGAGAGATGTACAAAAACCAAATAAAATGGGAATTTCTTATCTCCTATCAATGGATCACATATACTGCTTTCCCTGCAAACGCACCCTGACAAAGGTCTATTTAGGACTGCAGTGACTGGACATTCATCCTCTTCACTTGCTGTGTATGGAGTTTAATAAACATTTTTGCAGCAGTACAAAGTATCCAGTTGTCATTCTTCCTTGAGTGCAGGCATTTGTTTGTTCCAGTTTGTGGGACTGGCCGCCCCATTCTTGCACAGTTTCCAATCCAGAATGCACTGCTGCTGGTGTTTGGACTTATATCCATGCAAACTACCTCTCTTGTATGCTCACTCCGAGCATCTGAATGGACGCAGACATAAACTACCTCATGCAATGATAATGAAATGGTCTGTAGCATTAGGCTGTAAGTTACAAACACCCAGTGGATGTGCTACAAGCCTAGTAAACTGAGACAACTAAATGTAAAACACTTTCTAAAACAAAACGCAGGCTTGCAGTTAAATGTACTTCTTTAGTTGTCTGTCTTCAGGTAGCTCATCTGCTTACCAGCTGACTGCTAGCAGATTTTTGTCAATGCATATAACTCAAGTACATGGGATTTGTATATTTTCTTTAGCCAAAGTAATCTGGAATTATAAACTTAAGTTTGAATGATAATGGCTGACCATGTCACGTATACTGCACAGCAATGTTCTAGCAATGAGTTTGCACAGGAATAGGCAACCGACATGCAGTATCTATATATAACCCCCCCACCGGCCCCCCTTGTTTAACTAGCAGGGTTGCTCCTCTCACCACAGACGTCTAGGGGCAAATGAGAGGGTGGGGGTTTACATAAGTGAATACAGATTTGGAAAACAGAGACATGGCCACCAATAGGCTAGGTGACCCGACTGTTACACTAGAACAGTCAAAAGCAAGTGTGGCTATATGGCACACACCTGGGGGGACCAATTACCTTGGCCAGCAACCCAGGTCCCTGAGAGAAAATGTTTGCTCACAATTATGCTAGGTTTGCACTTCTGGACAGGGGCACCCAAATAAATCCAGACTCAAGGAAGCAGTAACAATACTGTCCAAACCAGGTTGGGATTCTAGAGTGTAGCTTTTATTCATGTAACAAAGTAGGAATAATCAAAAAGTGAAGATGGACCCCCATAGGGCTACACATACTGGTGTTGCAGATTCTCCAGGGTACAGAAATTCCTGACATTTCCATTTAGGATAGGCTGAAATAACACAAAACAGCGAACACCCTGGTTCTGAAATGGAGATTGGCACCCACGGACAGAACTGGTACATTTCCCATCGACTAGGCACACACGGCCATTACTAGGACACTTTCCCATAGTTCATGAGGAATGAAGGTGGTACACATGACCACAAAGGAGTACATCCAGGCTCAGGAACTTTCAGAACCCACCATACTGGGGTAAACTGAGAGAAAACAACCCACATTTAGGGGTAACTACTTCAATTAGGCATTGGCCAGATGCACTAAATAAAAAAGTACTGGTGCCTAAATGGAACCCGGAGAGGTAAACAGGGTCACTCCAGATGGGGGGGTCTCCCACCTTTTGCTTCCAAGTCCATACTCATCCATTCATCTGGTTAATAACACCACACAACTGTAGAAAACTGTAGATGCTGTCTTGAAATGTATTTCACACTTAACATACTACTCACACACACACACCTCAGAGGTGTCAGAAGTTAAAAGTTCTGTACTTGGATGGTCACTTACTGGACTCCAATGTAGGCAGACACTTTTAAAACACATAAAGTCTAGGTGACAGAGTCCCTTTATCAGAGAAATTCACCCCCAGATATTGCAGGTGCCCCTCCTGGGCTTACTCAGAAGAAACGTTGTACTCACAACAAATGAAGATGTCCAAGGCAGCTTCACCAGACAGAATGGATTGAAGGGATTGCCCCAGAACCCTGAAGATCTCCCCCATCGTTCCTGGAATGGGACAAAGGAAAACCGACTCAGCAAAGGTGTCCATCACTTCAGACACTGTCTTCTGTGTTCTTCTTCTGGGGTGAGAACAAACTTCCCAAAACTAAAGAGGTAGCTCTATGGCATAGCTGACTGAGGAGCAGCACACCAAGCTGCACAGCAAGTTGCAGCCTCCTCCTGGAACTCACACTCCAAGAATACTGAACATTCTACTCTAGCTGACAACTGCTTGCCAGAGTGTGGCTTATGCCACTGCAAGAGTTCTAAGATTACGGCATCATTTCAGCTTAGCTGAAACTGAAAAACAGATTGTGTTAGTTGTATCCATGACACTCCAGACATTACCACATGGGTTCCCAACCCACCTGATAGGCTAGTGATGCACATGTGACCCAGATAAAATTTCTCAGGATAGCTAGGTCCCAGGAGTCTCTTCTCCAGTTCAACCTTTGCATCTGAAAAAGGCTACAAGCACTCCAGGAGTCCCTGTCTTATCAATCAACTGAAGGTAGGCCAAAATGGATAATTTTACAGCGAAGGTGTGACTTCCACAACAATTAAGTGCAATCAATTGTGCTCCCAATTGGAGCCAGAAGCAATGTGTGTATATAAGTGTTGGCTTCCAGCTAGATTATCAGAAAATAGTGCTCAGAATCCCCTGTCTGGTTAAAGTATACATCTCAGCACTTGCTATTGATTTAGTTTTACATTCTTGTTCTGAAAGAAGCTTAGAGAGAAAATAGTAATTTCACTGTTCTTTTTGTTTGAATTCATTGTGTTAAGCTGTGTTTAGGCTGGGAGCCTCCTAGATAACGTCTGAGAAATATAGACTGTAATTACTCTTGCTTCTGTGTGCTTTGCAATAGTATTGAAGCTAGAATACAGCTGTGAAATAAGCTAGAATTCGTTTTGTGGTTTTAAGTTTATCGCTAAAAGCAGAACGAGTGAGAATGCTGCTGTTTGGACTTTGTAAGAGCTGAGTGATAACACTCTAATGAACAATTCTGCATGCCTGGCCATACTGTTTAAATCACGCGCTCTAGCGCATCCAGTAGCTGGTATTCCCTCCTCCCAAGCAGGGAACCACTCCTAATGCTTTGTTACAGCTCGCACAGCATCTTACACTGATTCCTGTGGCCTCCCCTCTCAAGTGGAGCACATGCGGTTACGCTCAGATCTCCAGCACTACCACCGAGTCTGCGGGTAGCGCAAGGAACAAAATATGACACGGCTTGCAGTCCCTCTCTCAGCGACTGCGGCCGGGAGTTTTAATTAAATTGAAAAACACTTGGAGCAACCATACAGGAGCAGCACAGAACAAGACTCAGGCCCCAATTTAATGCAGGTTTGAGCAAGCAGTCCCTAAACCAGTGACCGATGAGAGAATAATGACAGTGCTGCTGCCTTTAAACAATTACATTACTGGGGGATTATTAAACAATTTCTCACATGGTGCATCGCGACACAAAGAGACCCGCTACCATTTGCATTTCTCATCTAGGCCACCATTTTAGACTACCATCTTGGCCACCATTTTGGACTAGGCCTCCACTGCATGGCTCGATTGGCATGTTACCTGGTGTAGATCCCAGGACAATGCCTGACCACCGTTTTAGGCATGTCTTCACTGCATGGCCTTGCAGCCATTTTATTAGGTCAGCCTCCATAAGCATCGGTCGCCATTTTGAATGTTTCATCTCAGACACCATTTTAGGTAGTCACCTTCTCTATGGCCTAGGGCTTCCTCGCCAATGGGTCCCTCCTTTTAAATAGGATGTATTTGCCAGGGTACCGTTTGTGACTTGGCTCACTGCATCGCGCACCAGGTGTCTGATGGTCTGCCTTAGGCGCAGCCTATCTAGGTCTGGCCCTAGTCTTACAGCTTATTCAGGATCTCAGAGCCAATGATAATTTATGCTCACCCCCAGGTTACAGCCTCCTTGACCTGGATTGAGATGGGGAAGCTATCACTGTGCCCCACAGGCATTATCTCAGAGCCTCTATAAGGGGCATTATTATATTGCCTTCTTTACATACATAAGTAACTCATATGGGTTACTTGCAATTTATCATACTTATATCTAGTTTTACAGGAGTTTTTAACCATGTGTAACATATAGCAAATGGTGCCCTTCTTTCACTCCGTAGATGATGAAGACCAAGAAGTGCGTCTCATGCAGTACCGCTCTGATGCCCCATAACCCAGATCCTCAATGTCTAGCTTGCATGATTGAGGAGGAATGGTCGGCGGGGGGGACAACTTCCTACTCCTGATTTGGATGACCAAGGGCCTGGAACCTCCAGCTAGATGAATCCAGGAGCACTGCTTATCCAAACCCAACAGGCAACAGTGGCTTTGATGGAGAGCCAACAAAATGTTATGCTCAAGGTCATGGAGAAGCTGGAGTCACTGACCAAAACGAGGTCAACACCGACACCCGTGCCACTTCCAACTCCAGGCCCAAGCAATTCCCCCCAGCTGGACAACACTGAGGTACCGCTTACTCATTCACCAGATGATGGGGATGACGGGGGGGGGCACCAGATGATGGTGAAGATGTTGAGTCGGGCGAGGAGGACATGAATGTCATACCCGAGACACCTTCACTGACTTCAAAACTTTGTTCCTTTGATTTAATTCCAGGCCTCATGCGGGCCATAAAATCTACAATGGGTTTTGACATAGAGGCATCCAAGCCGGAGTCCAAACTTGATCTTATGATACAGCAGAATCAGAAGTCCAAGGACACCTTCCCTAGCTGTCCTGCGATCGATGATAACTTCTTAAAAGAGTGGGAGGTGGCTGAATGAGGTTTCATGTCTTAGAAAAGAAATCTAGATAGAATGTACCTGGTGCAAGAGGACAAGGTCAAGTTGTGGTGCACGGCTCCAAGTATAGACCCATAGATTGCAGCGCTTAGCAAAAAGACAGTGCTACTCTGCAGAACCGTCTCCCTTAAGGATCCCACTGACAAAACAGTTGAAGAGATGTTAAAGAAACTCTTTGAATTTTCAGGAACGACAGCTAGAGCTGCTGTCATAGTGGTGTACTCTGCCACGGCACAGATCCGTTGGTTGGACGAGCTGTTAGAAAAAGCTGACCCCAAGTCCAGGGAAGCGGAGTTACTAGAGTGTACCCTTGACACAGCCAAGTATCTGGGGGACATGGCAGTAGATACCCTAAAGCTATGTATGCCACCATAACCTGGTTGTTTGATTTTATCAAGACTGACCGGCTGGTGATGCTGTCCCTGAAGGCTCTCAGGGCATGGAACACTGCCCTCATTTCCAGGTCATTGATGGACAGTTCTACCTCTGCTGTCGTCCATTTTCCCTGTGCTGTGGAATCGCGCATGCAGGCTCCCCAACTGAGTAAACTGGCATCAGTCTCCACTGTCACCTGGTATGCCAATTCCAGTGGGTAGCCCTTCTCGAGGTTCTAGCAGTGTGTCCACCACCCCAGAGATTCCTTGACCCTCCTTGGTAAGTAGACAACCTTGTTGAGGTTGTCCTCCTAGGGTGAGCCTTGCTATAGTATGCAACTCTGTAGTGAGCGCATGTTGCACCTTGCCCATGGGACCAAGTCTAGAAATGAAGCCATACAGCTGAGGACCTGGGCGGTTTGACCCATGGATGGCTATGCTGTGGACTGCAGTGTTCGAACTATCGATGTCACTGTGTCGATGCTTTTTTTTGGAGGGTCTTACCATCCCTTCGGCTCTGTCTATTTCCACTCTGAGGTGTTCTATGAGCTGTGATGGCCGTAAGGAGCTCTTTTCCTGGTTGACCACCCAACCATGTTGGAATAGGGCTGACAGAACCGTGTCCATGTCCCTTTATGATTTGATGCTGCTGCATGCCCGAATCAGCCAGTCATCTAGATAGGGGATGATATCCACCCCATTCCCGTAATTGGGCTCCTAGAACAACAGACACATTTGTGAACACCCTGGGTGCCGAAGTGAGCCCGAATGGTAGAGCTTGATACTGGTAGTGATGGCCCAGTATGTGGAATCGGAGGAATTGTTGGTGGCTGGGTCTGATTGGGATGTGTGTGTATGCATCCTTCAGATCCACAGACGTGACGTAGTCCCCCACCCATATGCTCTTTAGGGTTGACCGGAGTGTCCCCATCTTGAACTGTGGGGTGGATATGAAGCAGTTCAGAAATTTCAGATACAGAATTGATCTGAGGTCTCCGTTCTTTCTTGGAACCAGGAAAAAAATGGAGTAGATTCCTGTGCCGGCCTTGGAGTCTGGAACCAGATTAATTGTATTGTTTCGTATCAGATCCCAAACGATTTCCTGGACCTGGTGGACGGTGGCCCTCCTTTTTGTGATTGGGGACAGTACTACTCTGTCCCTGCAAGGTTTGCTTAAGAATTTGAGGGAGTAGCCCTGGGATATGATTTCTAGGACCTATCTGTCTAATGTTGTCTGTAGCCATTGCTGATGGAATAACATCAGTCTCTGACTTACGGGGGGATAGTGCTGGTGCTGGGTTAGTAATGGGGTTGTCGGGGGGCAGTCAGTACTGTTTTGTCTTTCCCCCTCTGCCTCTGCCTCTGAAGCATGGGTTTCTACCTCTGGGGGCTGAGTAACCACCCTGTGAGGCGCCACGAAGGCTGTCGTTGTTATGGCCTCTACCCCGAAAGGAATTGTTCGAATAATTTTGCCTTCTGTTTTATTGAAACCTGTTATTTCCCTAAAATCTGCAATGGGCAGATGGCAAGTAAGTTTCTCTTTGTTTGTCTTTAACGAGATCATTGCCCTCTTCTTTTTGTTTTATGAACTCTTTAAGGCCCTCACCAAATACACTGTCCCCTTTTAGAGGCAGATTCTGTAGAAGATTCTTTGACTCATTGTCTGCCTCCTAAAGTTTGAGCCATAGAGCTCTTCTGGCTCTGTTTGCCAGGGCAGCAGATCTGGCTTCTAGCTTTAGGGTATCTACCGCCTTGTCCCCCAGATACTTGGCTGTGTCAAGGGTACACTCTAGTAACTCCGCTTCCCTGGACTTGGGGTCAGCTTTTTCTAACAGCTCGTCCAACCAACGGATCTGTGCCGTGACGGAGTACACCACTATGACAGCAGCTCTAGCTGTCATTCCTGAAAATTCACCACCAGAAGGAATAAAAGCCCATTTAACTAGAACAGTGGCCATCTCTTGGGCAGAAAGAGCTATCATGTCCATGGAGGACATATGTAGAGCAGCGACAATGTCCTCTGTCCACACATTCACGAAACACTATAGACCTGAGACTCTATGCAAACAAAGGACTGACTTTGCAAGAAAAGTTTTATCGTCAGCGTGTCGCACAACCTGTTCGCCAGATCATCCTGTCCAGCCCTAATGGATGTTCTGAACTGCTTATTATAAGTAACCCATGAGGTAATGTCTGGAGTGTTATGGATACAACATAACACAATGGGTGTTTACTCATCCTGGTAAAGGTGATTGTGTTAGCTGTATCCATGACACTCCACGACCCACCCTCCAGGGCAATAACGGTGGACATTTTCACGCTGGACATACGATTTTTTAACAACTTTGGTGTAATGTGAAATCTGCTACAGTACATTTTGCATTGAACACATGACTGACATTAGTCGGTATCATTAAGGTACCAAATTAGTACTGTACATATAGGGAATAAATTAAGGTGGTGGATATACTACTGTTCCGTATTCCTATTGTGTTTGTGCTATGTACATTTTATTCTGTGGGATAAAGGTGGCAGTCATGGGAAAAGGGATTTGTTTGGCCTACAGCATTTGTATTTCAGCTATGGAAGAATCAAACTGGAGATGAGACTCCTGGGACCTAGCTATCCTGAGAAATTTGATCTGAGTCACATGTGCATCACTAGCCTATCAGGTGGGTTGGGAACCCATGAGGTAATGTCTGGAGTGTCATGGATACGACTAACACAATCACCTTTACCAGGTGAGTAAACACCCAGTGTGACAGTGTGAAACCCATTTACCTGGCATTTCAGAAGCTGCCTTACCTGCCTGCCACTGATTATAACTGGGATTCTAGTAGCCCCTGGGAACAAGGGGGTTACATATCCACCATGCTCTTTCCCCTACTCAAGATAGAAATTAAGGGGAAAAACTGAATTTTTAGCGGAGTATAAAAATCATGATTTTTGATATGATTTTGGTATTCCACCAAGAAATCTGGTATTCTATCCACATTTTCTGGCCATATACAGTAGCTTTGGAAAGCATTGTGGCCCCTCCTCATTTTTCCCTTCTGAATTACTGTTTTCTGCATTATTTTACATGTTACAGCTGCTGTCCACATACAGGGAAGGTACTGTAAACTTGTACTTCACAGCAGAAATTCATAATACTCCATGTTGCTAAATCAATATTACCCTTTGCACAAATAAAGGCACTACTTTCCATAGTGTTCAGAATCTGAGCTTGTGTCTCCATGTTAGATAATGTGTCCCACATTTTGACTGTCCCTTTAAATTGTGGGACACCCACATTTTGACTGTCCCACAAAATGTGAGACAGATCATCTAGCAAGCAGATATAAACTAAGCTGTAAAAACTAGTGACACGTGCACAATGGCACATGTCAGCAACAAAAGGTTGAGGTATGCCTTCATGTTCCCCTCATCAGCTGGCGCGGCTGCAGTATGGAACCCCCACCCATCAGAGCCCAACCACCCACCACTCAGTCCCAAGTCACGTCTTTACCCATCTGAGCCATACCACCCTCCACCCAGTCTCAGATCACACACACTCCACCTGCCTCCATCACCAAAAAATTAGTTAAAGTTGTTTATTAACACAACCTAATGTTCCTCATTTTTTGGCTTGCTGCCAAGCTCCAATGCTGGTATTCTGCCCAGTATTGCTTTCCACTGTGTGCAAATTTTATTTCTTTTTTAAAAACTTTCTTTATTTTAGAAGTTTTTCCATATGAGGACAAACTGACGTACAAACATCTGTGTTCCTTCTTAGAAACATACTCGTACTATATACAATATAGGTAGGCAAGGACAACTGAATTATCACTTATATGGTGTTCATATTTTTACATGAGAGGGCAGGATCATGCCATCTGGTTCTTATTTCATACAATGCCTTCAGACATACCTGTCCTTATTCTTATTGGATCCGAACCTGAACTCATTCAGTTACACAGTTAAATGCTTCAATTTCAATTATTATTACCTTCCCCTTCAAGAATTACAGCTGTTCGGAGAATTTTTTGATTCCAGATGAAATAACATTTATTTAAATTCAGGCTCAGACCCACTCAGATTTAACTAGTGGCGGGGCTACAGCAAATCCAGTCTCCCACAGCTCCCCATATTAGGACTGGTTCTCCAGACCATGTGTTTTAATATGTCCTTATTTATCTTAAGTTTAAGTTACATTAAGGAATAAAGTCCTGGGACTCATTTGACATATAAATTACCCATCTCCTCCAGATTAATTCGAATTTATTATATTTTTTGTTGAGTGTTGCCATCATGGCTTCCATTCTGTATATATAGATCATGATTTCATGCCACATCTGTAGATTAACCTCTTTTTGCGATAACCAATTCTTTGTTGTTGCTTTTTGTGCTGCTGGACAGGCTATTTTAAGGAATTTACTTGTATTGGGATCTCTATATCCTTTAGGGTATTCCATAAAAAAATACAGCAATGGAGTTAATTGCAAATCAGGATCCACAATGGTCTGTAAGGCCCGCTGCAGTCACGCCAAAAATTCTTGTAGTTTTGGGCAACCCCAGAAAATGTGTCCCATTGTTGCAGGAGAACAACCACGCTTCCTCCAACACCCTGAGGATCCCACCCCCAGGTATTTCCCCTGAACCGCAGGCATCCTAAAAAATCTAGTAAACATCTTCCATGCAAATTCCTTCCAGCTTATGGCCGATATCCCCCATTGTATTCTCTGCATTGCCCAAATCCATTGCTCATCCTGTATCTGGAGCCCCAAGTCCACCTCCCAAGTTTTCTTAATAGTTTGGATAGAGTCCCCCCTCCACCTAAGCAGTGCAATATATAAAATTGAAATTATATGTTTTTTGGGTGGGTTCCCCTCTATTGCAGATTTTAAAATTTCAGCTAACTGGGGAGGTGGTATTCTCCTATGTGGTATCTGTGCCTGAAGTGATCTAATATAGGCCCTAACCTGGAAATAACGAAATCTATCTTGCCAGGGAATCTTGTGTCTAGTGACTAGCGTTTGGAAATCCAGGATCTCCTCTCCTTCTAGGAAATGCCAAATTAAATGCAGCTTTTTCTCCTCCCATTTTTTGTATCCCTTATCCCACCTGGTAGGAGCAAAAGATGTCAGATAGGGTATTGATAACAATCGGTATCTCCAATCTTTAGCCCTCTTATCTAACATAATTTTATGCCAAGTGTTTAAGGTGAGTCTGTATATGGGTTTATTTGCTCTCTTAAATGTTTATCCCCTCTTTGTGAAAGCAAGATATTATTTACATTTGTTATGCCTCCTCCATACAGTTCAACAGATTTCCATCTGGCTATGTATGAGTGGTCCATCCAGTATAGAGCTGTTCTTATTTGGGCTGCTTGATGATATAATTTCAGGTTGGGTAATGATAGACCTCCTTCTCTCCTTGGGATCTGAAGAGTGGAGAGCCGTATTCTCGGCTTCCTCTGGCCCCACAAAAAGCGAGAGACTCTTCTGTGCAGTGTCATGAAATATGAGTCTGGGATGGGCAGAGGCAGCGTCTGGCTTAAATATAATACCTTAGGGAGTATCACCATTTTGATTGCCTCTACTCTTTGTACCAGGGGTATAGGAGTCGGAGCCCATCTCTCCAAATCTCTTTTAAGTTTATCTAATGTTGGGGTGAAGTTGAGTGTGTAAAGCTGGTCCAGATGGAAGCTTAGACAGACCCCCAGATACTTAACATGTGTGAGATCCCATTTAAAGGTAAAGGACCCAACTATCCTGGCTGAGGGCATATATTGGTTTTTCAACACCTCGGTTTTAGTGGTGTTTATTTTATAACCTGCTAGTTCACCGAATTCTGTTAGGCAGTTCCATAGTGGCTCTATGGATTGTTCTGGATCAGAAAGGTATATGAGTAGGTCGTCTGCATACAAGGCTAATTTATGTGTCTCCTCTCCTATCTCCCACCCCCTCACCTCCCTCTCCTGCTGAATCCTTTGAGCTAGGGGCTCCAAATACAGGGCAAAGAGGAGGGGGGAGAGGGGACACCCCTGCCTGGTACCTCTATATAGGGATATCGGAGCAGACTCCCAGCCATTAATTTTTATATAGGCCTTGGGGTTTGTATAGATAGTATTTATCGTTTTAACAAAAGCCCCTGAGAAGCCAAACTTGCTTAAGGTCATCTCTAGGAACTTCCACTCTACCCAGTTGAAGGCCTTCTCCGCATCTAAGCTCATCAGTAGAAAAGGGGATCTCGACCGGGCAGCGTGGTGCAAATATATGAAGGGTTCGTTTAATATTGTCCTGTGTCTGTCTCCCCAAGATGAAACCGGTCTGATCTAGTGCAATTACTTTGGGTAAAACATTTTCCAACCTTCTTGCTAATATAGCTGTAAATATTTTATAATCAATGTTGAGTACCGAAATAGGATGGAACGATTTACATTGTGTGATGTCTTTTATCTGGTTTCGGGATACTGGAGATGACTGCAAAATTCCAGGTATCTGGGAAGTTCTCCCCTATTTGCGCTATTCTGCATGTCTCCAGTAACTGGGGGCTAAGTTCTGTTTTAAAGAACTTAAAGAATTCTGGGGTGTACCCATCTGGGCCCGGGGATTTTTTTGATTTAAGCTTTTTAATCGCAGTTTCTAACTCTATCATCGTAATGGGTGTCTCTAAAGAATCTCTAGTTTCCGGCGATAGTCTCGGCAACTCAAGTTGCTCCAGGTACTTTTGAATCTGTGGTTCACTTGGGTTTTTTTCAGGAGCGTATAAAGTCTGATAAAATGCTTTAAAGCACGACAGTATATCCTCTGGTGTTCATACCATCCTCCCCGTGGTGTGATCCCTAATCTGGGAAATGGTATTTTGAGAGACTTGTCTCAATCTATGAACTAAAAGGCGGGTGGCCCGTGGGCCTGTTTCATAATATCTTTGACACATGCGTTGCAACGCCTGTTCTGTTTTAATATCAATTAGTTTTTGGATTTTTTTGTCTAATTTCTCGCATGTCCGAAGAGACAGAATCGTCTCCCGCTGCATGCTGCTTCTGCAGTTCTAATAATTGGCCTTGGAGATTTTCCAACTGTTGATTATACTGTCTTTTAAAATGTGCTGCATATTTAATACAATCTCCTCTGAAGACTGTTTTTATCGTATCCCAAAGAGTTCCCTGCGATATTCCAGGTGTTTTATTCTCCTGAATTATCTGTTCCAGACGGGCTTTCGCCATATCTGTGAACTCCCTCAAATTCAACATATAATTATTAACTCTCCAAAGGGTATGCCTCCTTTTAGTGCTCCACTCCATCTCCATCAGAAGCATGGAATGGTCGGATAGCGTGGATGGGATGTGACGACAATCTGTTACCAGATTTTTATGTTCCCCTGATATCAGCATGTAATCTATTCTAGCATACGAACTATGAGGATAGGAAAAGTGTGTGTACTCTCTTTTCCCCGAATTTTCATATCTCCAGGCATCCACCCAAAAGGCAGTTCTCAGATGTTCTCTAATCATTTTACTGGTTGGGTTTTGTCTAAAAATCGAAGATCTAGATGTATCCATCTGATCCCAGATTTGATTGAGGTCCTCCCCCACTATCAAACGCCCTCTTTGAAGTTCCACTATTTTTTGTAATAGCACTCTAGCGACCTCTTTCGATGACGCTGGTGGAAGATATATCGAGGCCAGGGTGATAGGGGATCCTTCCAAGTTTCCAGAAAGGACCACCAGGCAGCCCTCTGGATCTGAGTAAGCAGAAGTTGTTTGGAATTGGGCACCTCAAGATACAAGAACCGCTACCCCTCGTCTCTTATTTTGTCTGTATGAAGCTGCAGCCACTTGGTTAAACCCCATTCTCTGTAGCTTTTGGTGCTCCTTTCTATTCAAATGGGTCTCTTGTAATAATACAAAAGAAGGTTTTTGTCTCTTAATTTCTGCCAAGACCTTATACCTTTTAACAGGGTTATTCAGACCATTAACATTATGTGAAATGAATCTTATGATAGTTTTATCTGCCATTTATATGCAAATATATGTTATTTGTGTTACTATTTCCTTTCCAATTCTCCATATTTTAACCTGACCTCTCCATGTCCCCGCTCCCCTCAATGTAGCCCCTGTTCCTTGCCATAGTCTATGTATTTCGTTAAGATAGTATGTTGTATATATGTCCTTGCATTTTAAGCTCAACACGCAAACAACTACAAACAAACATCAATGTAACTTTAAACCCCCCCCCAGAAATACCCCTTTGGTAAACTTACCAAAAGAAAAAAAATCTATACACAGGTTGACCCCCAAGGTAGAGGAACAGATTCTTATGTTCCCTATGAGCTTGGATTACAAATACCTGAGTTGGAGGAGAGGAGACCAGTGTCCTGAATCGATCCTCCTGGACCCTAAGACTAGTGAGTCCTGGCCTGATGTATTGGCCTGTCGTCACCTTTTTTCCCACTGATGTATAGGCCATATTTAATGTAGGCTGTTTTTGCCAACTTAATAGGGTTTTCATCAGCTCTATCATGCTCAGCAAAAGGAACAACTGAGAAGGCAAACTAATCATGTGTACCTACGTGAGAGTTTCCCAGCCCCTCCCCCTCAGCAAACTTAGACATTTTTTTTTTTTAAAACAAAGTGAGTTCTGAACAATTCCCTACAATGCCTGTTTGTTCCCCCCCGAGCAACTAGTTACCCCTGGGGGGAAGAAAAGATTGCAGTCTTGATTCCCACTGTAGCATTAGAGGTATGTAGCTGGACCACCCTGGGGAGAATATGCGTCTCAGTCCCGTAGCCACAATGCATTACAGCTTCTCTGTTAGCCATCCAGTATATAACCATCCAAAATCATGTTATTTATTAACGTTATTATTATAATAAAAGAATCAAAGAGAGAAAAGAGGAGATAGACTGCTTAAACTCCAACCAAAAGTCATGGCTTACGTCTCGCCCTGAGTAAGAGCTTCTGCGATCAGCCACGAGGGTTAAAACATAAACATGAGTCCTGTCTGGAGCCTTGCCCTGCTGTGACCTAAAGAACAATGTCGGGCCTGCTGCAAAAGGCAGCGAAGATGAATCTCAGTCCGTTGTAACAGTTCTCACCTTCAGGTACCTCCATCTCTCTCCTCCGTCTGCTCCTCGTCATTTCTTGCATGTGTAAGTTTATACAGCATCCTTTTAATGTCCTGCATGGTGTTCGGTGCCAACAATTCTCCTGTTTTCTTGTTGTTTTTTCTAGAGGATGTCAGTCTCCACTGTGTCTGGATGTTTGGCTGTTTGTCCGTTGATCTCGACGCAAGCAGGGTCTCATGTCCCTTGTTCTTCATTGCTTGATAAGCCTCCTCGGATGTCTGATACAGTTCTGTGCCCGACTCCCAATATACCCGGAGATGAGATGGATATGGGGTCTGAAATCGGACTCCTATCTCTCTCAGCTTGCATAATATAGGAGTGTATAATAGCCTCTGCTGTTGTATGATGGGCGGGTAGTCTTGATCAAAAAATAATCTAGCTCCATTATAATTTATCATTCTTTGCCTCCATGCTGTTTTTAGGATTCGCTCCTTGTCCCTGTAACTTGAAAACTTTGCCACGATAGATCTAGGCCTTGCCGTCGCTGAGGTGGGTTTGGGCACTAGGGCTCGGTGCACCCTTTCAATTCGAAAATTGAAGGCCTGTGGGAGATCGAGTACACTCCTCAGCAGGTCTCCTAGAAAGTCACACGTGTCTCCTGTCTCAGTCGCTTCTGGCAAGCCATAAATTCATAAATTTTCCCACCGGGATCTGGCTTCTAGATCCAGGCATTTTGCATTTAGAGATTCTTGTTGCTGAGCGATTAATTCAACTGCTTGGGAAAGGTGTATCAGGTCATCTTCCGCTGTTGAGATTCTCCCCTCTGCCGTAGTAACTCGGTTCTCCAGTTTGGTAATGTCTTGATGAAGTTGATCGAATCCTCTTTTTGTGTCTGCTCTTGATTGCTTAATTTCTGCTAATAATGTCTCAAATCTTGTTCTGGACAGAGTTTCTAGCTCTGTTTCTGTGTCCGCTCCCGCCATGCTCACCGGGGAATCTCTCCTGCTGACAGTTGAACCGGTCGGGCTCCATCTACGTGAATCTGTTTGAAGTTTCGATTTTTTTTGTTCGAGATCTCTTTTCTGGTTTACCTCCACTAAAAGATTTATGCATTTCTTCATAAATTTGTGTTGTAGGGTTGTGTGGAGTTAATTCTTTGCCGGGAGGTAAGAGAGCTTCAGAATTAAGAGGCCATCTCTCTGGTGACGTCACCGGAAGTCCGCAAATTTTATTTCAAATTAACTTTGTGGGTAAGCATGATGCAATACATCAGTTGTGTCAAGATTGTTTTTTCAGTAAATTTGGTGGTTATCTCTGAATTGTGTCCTGATGGCAATGACCATAATATGATCACATGCTATGACTCAACATATCTGCATACCGCTTCCCACAGTCACCCCAGATCATAACTGGAAACAAGTTTTCTTTTGCATTGACTGTATTGTGTCATATGGATAAAATAAATTGCATTAATGTCACCGAATACATTTCAATAATGTATCCATCTATTTACATTCTTTATTTTTGATAATCTCTTATACTGTAAATTATTCTCAGAATCTGCACCATTTGACTGAGTTGGACATACTGTAGCATTTTATAATATATGTCCATTTGCCATATGGGGCTACTCAGGCACTATCAATACCTTTATTAGAAAGGTAAACATAATCAAACAGTAAATAAAATGGGGAACATTTTTTAGAAAATCCTCTTCCACAAAATATAATGTACTAGTAACTTAATGGAGAGGTGAAGATTGCGAAAAGAGTACAGACATTAAAAGCACTTTTATTGCAGTTTTTAGGTGCTGACACCCCTTTTGGAAGGGAAGGGATCATAGTCTGCACACTAGAGGCTGGTTACTCAATCCCTTCCCTATCTTTGGCACCTACCCTGCGATCAGACATTTTTTGACATCTGTATTGCGAAAGCATGGAGGTGCACTCCATTCAGTTCTGTGGAGAGTCTTTTTAAATGCTGGTCTCCCAGCTTTGGTATAAATCAAAACCAAAGTTCAACTAATACAAACCAGAGATAAGGATGTGGAAGAGATCATTGCTTTTAGTCTCTGCCATCACCTGAGGAGACTGGGACAATATATCCTTCTGACAGAATACCAGGGGAAACTAGAAGAATAACAAGAAGTGGCTGGAGACACCATGCTCTGCTAACGCATCCTCTGTAGCTATGCTACAGATGTAAGGGCCAGGCACCTCCCTGCATCTAGGGATATATGATGTCATCTTTCGTCCAGAGGACCACCCACCTTATGCCATGAACACTGTCTCTCTTTACATTTACCTTGCTACCATGGTGAGGGTACAGTGGCAGTGGGGTATGCCATGCCAGAAAGTGGGGGTTCAGCACTGTATAGGCCGGGGGTGGATCAGTGCAACACATCAGCCCAGGGCACAGTAAAAATAATTATCTTCTTGAATATACTTCTGTTAACCTACCTGATTTATTATAATCCAGAATAATCCACACATTAATATGAATAATCCATAGTTCATTTACAGAGATGTATAGATTATTTGTCATTATCACAGCAGAACAGCGTTCCAATTTACAACTTTTGGACAGTTCTAATAGGGAAAATGAAGTCTCAATAACGATACAGTGCAACCCACCGAATAGCAGAACAAAATGTAATATAAAGCCTTTTCTCAAAAATGCACTTTGTTGTCTGGATTGTCTTTACACATTGGCTCAGATATTCAAGCTGCGCCACAAAGTAGCTCAATAGCAGGAGCAGGTGCAAGTGCAGTGCACCCATGCGCAACATACACGATATTCAAACACAGCGCAGGCCAAGATGCACTTGTGCAACACAACTGAATATCGCGCCAACTGTGCCATGGCGCAACCAGGGATGTGCAGTGGTGCAGGGCTGATGCGCAGTAGCACAACCAGGGATGTGCAGTGTAGCAGGGTAGCAGCACAGCAGCACAACCAGGGATGTGCAGGGACAGGATGCATGGGTGCATCACCCATGGAAGGCATGGGCAGAGGAGCATGCAGCAGACCAGACAGTGCCCCCCGCACCCCATGAACTGCACAACCTGAGGTGAGCTGAAAGAATCACCAGCCCATGGGCACCAGCAACAATTCCACAGCTGGGGCATGGTGCCCCAACATACCCCCTGGCAAGCTGTGACCAGAACACAAGGAGGTCCAGCCGCCCTGTGCTACACCATCCCACCATTGCAGAGCACAACCTGCACAGCGATCCCCAGACACCCTGCCCAGGAGCAGCGCCCAACAGTGCATGTCTCCTTATGCATGTCACCACCCCCACTGTGACAGTGCAACCCTGTGCACCATGGAGCCATGCATGGGAGCTCCGCCGTGAGCACCCTGTGGTGGGTGGCAGCAGCCACTGACGCAAGAACTGCAGACACAGTGCCGCCCTGCACGGCCCCCCCCCGAGGCACAGCCAAGAGATCGACCCTGCGTCGGCACCCAAGGTACCACGCATGTGACAGGACCTGCCCTGGACCCCACCACCAGCAGAACAACACCCTGCACACCCACTCAAGCACACACCCTATCCCAGCACTGGCCCCAACAGCCAGCACAGATGCCCACAGTGGTGCATGGAAGCATGCGCCACACAGGATGCAACACAGGGCATGGACAAACACCCACCCATACCCAAGGGCACCCCAACACAGGGACACAATAGCAGGGCAACAAACCAGCTGGCGTGCGGCCACAGCAGCCATGTACCCACGGCCAGCACCCCTCCATGGCACAGGTGTACCAGCCACCCTGCACATGCACCATGAATCCATCCGCCACGAGCATGCGACTGGAGCACAAGTAACAGACATCGGAGCACATTCCCTGCAACAGACACAAGCGACAGCATGGAGGGGGGAAAACAACAGCAGAGGCCACAGTGCCACCTGAGGCAGACGTGCACCATACCGGTGACCGGAGGCAATCCGCCATTGTGCCGGGTACTGGGGGTGGCCAGCATGGACAGCAACCTTTGATATGCCAGCAGACCGTGCATAGCACAGACATGCAAGGGTGTCAGCAGCACAGGCCATGGACAGTATGACAGGGGCGTCATGGACACAGTGCATGCACCGTGGACCACTGCATACAGGTGTCCAGTGCACAGAGAACAACACACATACCACAGACAGTGACCGAGTCCCCCACCCACACCATAGGCGGGTCCCTGCCGGACACACACACATGCCTAGGCCTGCACCACCCCCGAGGCCATGCACACCACTGCAGCCAAGCACCTGTAGAGTGCGGCAAATCAGAGACCACCACAGTTGTCATAACAAAATGTATGTATTAAACAAATTCAACAAACAAACATATTTACAACTATATACAAGGGTGGGGGAAAGGGCCACAAACCAGGTGGGGGTGGGCATGGGGCAGGGGTGAACAAATGGGAGAGGGAAAAGGGATGTGAGGGTGAGTCCTGGGGGGAATTCAACTAGGGGCATAGCAGGCCTATCACCTGTCCCGCTCTTCACTCCTGTGCCGTCTCTGTCCACTGCGGTGCCGGACCCCATTCTGCTCCATCCTCTGCAGGATCTCAAGCGTTGCCCTTGCAAGCTGCAGCAGCTCCTGCACCCCTCTCTTGATCGCTGTCCAGTGTTGTCCACCTAGGACAAGGGAGCAGAGTCAGTACACGTGACTGTCCAGCCCCCTGCAGCCCACCCATTGTGCATGGCATACAGCCGTGGGCCATGCCCCTGTGATGCTGTGTGACCAGCCACAGTGACCGTGTCCACAAGACATGCCTACCCAGGCACCCACAGCTATGTGGACCGTGGCACACACCCACTGCCCATGTCCTGCACAGCACCACCGTGGCCGTACAGTGACATGGCTATGCGGTGCAAAGGCAGTGTCACAGCCATGTACCCAGTGCAAGCACAGACCACCAGTGATGCCCACCCACACATGCAGTGCCACAGGGCAGTGCTGAGTGTACCACGTGGCGTGCACGGTGGTGGGGCCAAGTGCTAGTGGCCATGCCCCGCCACCAACCCTGCAACACAGCATGCACAGATATGAGGGGGAAAAAAGGGCATTCACCTGCATCCATTCCAGCTGGGTGCTTCTTCCATGTCCCTGCTGCGGCGCACCGGCCCTCTCCTGCTCAGCTTGGGCTTCCCTCACCCTATGGCACTCTTCTGGGCCTTGGGTGCAAACATGGAGAGGGGAACATCAGCACAAACCAGTAGCAAAGCCCTCACCCGGTATGTGCGTTACTGCACAGCCAAGCCATGCCGCAACACCACCACCACCTCCACCGCCCACATTGGATGGCCCCCACCTCTCTGTGGGGTGGACACATGCACACCATGATACCCAGATGGATGGACACTACCAGTGTATGGATGGAGAACCTACCTAGCCATAGCATGGCGCCAGTCTATCTGGGTCCCTCCGCCGGAGGTCCCCACACTGGTGGCGACACTGCTCACTGGAATGGGCAATTCCTGTGGCCTCCTCCATGCCCTCTGTAACCTCCTCCCACATGGTGCTGCTAGGCCTATTCAGTGGGTCCTGGCCAAACAGGGCCCCAGCATGGGGCTCAACAATGGCCACAAAGTTGGCCAGCTCAACCGCGCTCCACTGCTGGGCTCTCCTGCGTGACATCTCTTAGGCAGTACAGATAACAAAATGGTGCTCTATAGCGCACGTTCCCCACGTGCAGATGCTGCGCGGTACAGTGCTGCCATTCCCCATCATGCTGTCACTGAACAGCATGATAGGGGTGCACCCATGCAGACGCATGGTGCCTAGGGGCAAAAGGTCGACCGCAGGGTCAAGGGCCTGTCATGCATGGACCACCACAGTGCTATTGGGACTCCTTGCATGTAGCATGGTAGGGTGCCTGTGTGTGACACCCTGCAGTGGCCTACCATGCTGTAGCTCCATGGCGCCTATGGTGCACCAGGGCATGAGTGCCACACATGAGAACAGCGCACTAGTGCCACTAGCACTGTGGTGGCCATGCTCTGCACTGCCTCCCGTGCACAGCACATCATCAGCATGGCAGGCGGCAGCATCAGCACCCCGGGCATGCGCCATGCAGTGCCTACTGTGCACATCACAGAGCTGCGCCATTGCCTGAGCACACTGAACAACATTTCGCAAGGTGCAAAAGCGTGCTATTCAGCCAGCATATGCAAATCAGCTCATCAGCAATTCCATGGCGCAACCCGTGCATTAGCATCCACTTAAAGTCGCATCTTGCCTCATTTGCATACATTGCGCTATATAAAAGTGCCATGGGGATGCAGAGGACATGGTTTGGTATTGCAGTCTATTGTGGTGGGTTGCATGCTGTTTGGATGTGTTGACTGTGGCGTGTAAGGGATGCATGGGACTGCACATTCAAAGGTAACACCTGTCATTCCCACAGGCTCTATCATGACCGAACAAGAGAATGAGGAGGAACAGGGATGGGGGAGAAGGAGGAGGCCCAACTTCACCCGGGCTGAATCAGATGCCCTGTTCGAGGCCTATCTCAACAAGGAACTGCTACTCAGCAGACAGCATGGAACGCCACAGGCCCGTGCTGCTGCATGGGGTGAGGTTGCGTGTGCCATGAACCAGCATGGCAGCCACCAGCGGTCTGTGCAGGAGTGTAAAAAGAAGGTTGGCACAGACAGGAGGAGGATAAAGGATAAGGTGGATGCCATCAGGGCAGCATGTGGTGGACAGCAGGATGTGCCACACCTGATGCCACAGGAGGAGTGGGTGGCCAGCAGCATGCGGCGTTGTGCCATAGAGGGCATTCCTGGTGGTGGCAGCCCATCACTGCATGGTAGTTCCTGTGCTGTCACTGTGTGGGTGGTGGGGGGAATGCCATAGGGCTGGGCAGAGAGAATAATGCTACTGTGTTCCCTTACAGCTCCTGAGCGTCTACATGGGTCAGCGGTGGTGGGTGTGTCCACTGAGGGTGATGCCCTGGACATGAAGGAACACCCATCCACCTCCACAGGTGTCTGAGGGACAGGACCACTGCATACCTGCCTGTCTGTCCAGACTGAAGATGGTGGTGCAGGTGCAGACGAGGCCCTGCCTGTGTCCCAGTATGACAGCGACAATGGACTCCAGCATGCTGGGACACAGACTGGTGCCAGATCCGGCACCGATGATGATGGATCACACGTCCCGGACAGTGCTATGTGTGGTATGCAGGATGGTCCCACAGCAGGAAACAGCACAGGCGTAGCCATGGGTAGTGCCGCCATGGAGGCCTGCATGACAACACAGTCTCAGCCTGTGCCTGTATGCCCCAGTGGGGCAGCACTGGTGTGCATCCAGGCTGGTGGGGCTGTTGCAGCTGCTGCGGTGGCACCAGTGAGCCCTGGTGATAGGCAGCTGGAGGGGCAGTGCCAGCAGTTGGACAATGGCGACAGGGGGAACGTGTTGGGGGGTGTCATGTGGACATGCCCCAGCATGGCTCTGGTGTGCAGCACCCATTGTCAAGGGGTGCTGCCCAGCAGGGCCAGGAACACCACGAGGGACAGCATGCCGAACCGGCGGATGACCTCTTTGATGAGCACAGTCGTCTACTCCAGGTTTCAGTGGATCAGCAGTTGCGGCTTGTGATGCACTCAGTGCGGTTCTGCGCCAGGCAGAGGAGCGGCGCAGCAGAGACCACGGTCTGCTCCTGGAAGAGATGGCCCAGCAGTGGGAGGATGTGACCGCTGCCATTGACAGGCAGACACATGCATTCACAGCTGTCATGGCCACATTGGGCACCCAGTTCTGTGCCCATGCACTGCAGACACCGTGTAGTGTCATGTCCACCCCCCATTCCCGGCGCTGTGAGACACCTTCTATGTCTACACCGGGTTCGGCTCGGGGCATACTGAGCACGCCTGGCATGGGCATGATCAGTGAGCTGTAGACCCCTGCGTGAACACGGTCGCGTACCCGCAGCGTCACCCCTAGGGGACCGTCAGTGCCACCCCATAAGGCCAATGGTCAGCCTGGCACAGCTGGCAGGTCTCGGCAGGGCCGCCCACACATCCATGGCAGCCGTGGCACTGTGCCGCGTGACTGATCTGTCTCCTACCATGGCCATAGTCTGCCGCTGCCCTGTGTGCAGTGTGGTGTGTATCGTGCGACGCATGGTGGGGTACCTGGCCCTGCACACACACACGGTTCCTGTGCACACCCTCCCGGCTGTTGGCCACTGTGGCATGTGCATGATGATGCCTGCATTGCACTGTCCGCCAGTGTGCAATGGTGCCCAGCGTCTGAAGCACATGCAGTGATGGCCACTGGGCATGGTCGTGTGTGGACCTGTGTGGGGGTTGGGGTTGGATTTGGGGTTGGCGTGCCATCTACTCCTTGTGCATGTCTTGTGGTGTGTGTGTGTGTGTGTGTGCACGTGTCATGTTTGGCCCTGCCTATCCCTGATGGCATGTGCGGTGCCACGCTCAGACCCCTTCCCTTGCTGCCATCTGCCCCTGGGGTTCGTCCATGCCTGTCTGTGGGCTGTGCCCTTGCCATTGGTGGTTGCACATTGCTCCGTGACCTACCTGTGTTGGCCAAAGTGCTCTTCTGTGATGGTGTCCCGGTGCAGCTGTGACATCCAGATCAGGCGGGGGTCCCTTCACCCAGGGAGTGGCTGCCCATCACCATCTGGACTGGCATCCTCATTGTCCCCACTGCTGTCCCCCTCTTCGACCTCTATGGCTATCCCACAGTCATTGACCATGTTGTGCAGTTTGCAGCAGGCCAGGAATAGCCTGCAGGCCTTCAAGGGGGCTGTACCGTAGGGCACCACCAGATGTGTCCAGGCACCGGAAACGTGTCTTCAGCACCCTGAACACCCGCTCAATGACATTCCGTGTTGTGGCGTGTGCCTCATTGTACCATAGCTGCAATGGGGTCATGGGGTGCTGGTATGGTGTGAGCAGCCAGGGTAGCCACTGTCACCTGTGTGTAGATGGTTGACATTAGTACGGTGGTATGCTTCGCTTTGCCATGGGCCGTCAAGGCCAGTACCCATGGCACCTCTGACTATACACCCCCCCCACATCTGCTCATGTCATTCTGTGTGATATGCATACTCACCCACTAGGTGGCCAGTGTGGATGTCTCCACACTCAAAACTGTGGTACAGTGCAGACTGGTGCCAGATGAAGGCATCATGTGCTCCCCCAGGGTGCATGGCACAGACATTGGTTATGCGCCCCCTGGCATTGCACACCACCTGGCAGTTGATGCTGGCATACCCCTTCCAGTTTATGTAGGTCACACCATCCAGGTCAGGTGGCATGCGGATGGCCACATGGGTGAAGTCAACGGCCCCAAGCACACCAGGCATCCGTGCAACCCTGTGGAACTCTTGTATGTATGCTGTGCACTCCGCCTGTGTGGTGGGGAAAGTGTTCGAAAGTGACGCGGGCTCGGTACCACCTGTTCTGGGCATACCGTCGACAGGCCCTTCCACGTCTGCGCCCCCTGCTGCCTGCCTTCTCACACCCTTCATTACTGCCTCCATCTGGAAGGTGGTGCTGGCCATGTCCCTGGCTGGTGTCCCCCCCCCAGCAGCTGTTATCCCGTTCCCCCCACTGTCCATTTGTGATGCTCCCCCTGCACTGGGTACACCTCCAGCCTTTGGCTGTGGCTGGCTTGCCTAGTGCCACTGCCCTCAGTCCACTGTGGCACTACCTTAGCAATCCTGCACAGTGGCACAGGCTCCCCACTCCTTTTCTGTTCCTGGTTAACTCCAGGTGTGCCCTGTCCTGCTCCTGCCCAGTCCTGCTTACTGCTACCCTCTGCCTTGTGCCTGTCAGCTCACTCTCACCTGTGATTTCCCTGTAGCGTTCTTGTGCCCCTCTCTTGATCCTTTTTATTTTGGATCATTTCCGCTGTCACGCAACTTCTGCTAGCACCCCTATTGCGCATGGCATATGCTGTTGAATATTGTACTGTGCATGTTATTCATGGTTCCTCCCCCTACAGTTGCGCATGCATTCATTACTATTGTGCTCTTGCGCATGGCAACTTGCATGGCGCAGCTGCCTCCCACTGAATGTCGCACAATGGTGCATTTCCATACTTGCACTGGTGCATCTCTGTTCTGCATGGTGCATCCCTTTTGAATACCTGACCCTTTTAGTACTAACAGCAGGCTTCCTGTTGTCCTCAGTGAATGTACACCAGCCTCATTACTCTTAAATTAATACTGGTCCATTGATTGGAATTTGGGGGAATCAAAAGCTAACTCCCTAGCTAATAAAAGTGAGGGGTCTGCTGACCCCTCTGACCCCCTGACTCCTCCACATATGTCAGGGTAAATTGGGACCGAGGCAACACTTTAGAGATACCACAAACAGTAGAGTACTCAAAGGAGTGTTCACACTGGGAGCCGGAATCTAGCAGAATGCATATTTATTTAGTTGTACTAGTCTTGCATTGTTTTGGAGGGCAGTACCCTCATCTTCCTCAGTTCATCTCTTTTTTGCCTCAAATAATCACGTTCAGTCATACAAGGCATATTCTAGAACCACTACACTGCATAGTACTTCATTTCCAGGATTCTCTCACTTTGCAGGTGCTCTGCTGCTGCTGTTACATCAATGATCATAAATTCAATCTCACATTTTTGTGTCCCTGAAGCCCTGCACTCCCAGGACCATTTACACGCTGACACCCTCCTAAGCAAGGGAAGAACTACCCTGGGGGCAAACTGTGTCTGTGTATGTCTTCCTGTGTTAGCAAGTGACATCACATTGAAATTGTTTAGTACAGCAGTATTATGATGTACTCCTAAATATATGATAGTTGGCCTGGCCATGTGTGCCTCCTTCTGGCTCCACACTGATAGCCCTAGTGGCCAAAAGAATGGACTCCCATGCCTGGCCCCATCCCAGGGACATACTGACCCTAACTCTTAACAGATCCTCTCCTCCTGATGAACATTCATTTGATCACCCTCTTCACCTAGAGGGTTACACATTACATTAGGAACCCATTCCCTTTTTTCTCCTACAGAGCATGTTAATGGAGGATTAGTCACATAGCTATTCTCTTCCTTGCATTCTGTGAATGGAAGTGAAACCACAAGGATCCCAGTGGCCTCCCTTGAAGAGTGGTCCATTACCAGTTCTGTGGCGCCATTAGATCTCGATCGTCCCTCTTCTTTGGGGCTGGACCTCTAGATGTAGTCTGTCTCCTCCTACAGTAGCTGGTGTTCCAGGGTATTCTTCTCTGGGACCCAGATGAGTCCCGAGCCTCCAGAGACCTTGCCATTCCTGAGGCCACAGGTCCCCTTTGCTCAGTCACAGCAGGAAAGGCTGGAATCTCCCTATGGCTGTTCCTTTCACACCAACCAAACTGGATCCTCAGCTTGCCTTCCCCTCACTAACTCACATGCTCTCTAGTAACTCACCTTAAGCTGATTGAAGAGTGAGGCTGGTTACACAGATATACGATGAGAGCTCTTGCTCTGACTAACTTGGGCAATGATTTTGATACCAGTCACAGTGAGTTCGTGGGGGGGGGTGTAGTTACCCATATCGGGCAGACTAGATGGATCTTGCAGTCCCCTTCTGCTGTCAGTTTCTATGTTTCTATGTTTTGTTGCATGAACAGCTAGTGTGAGGTAGTAAACCAAACTTTGAACTCTGTCTGAGCTCTTAATCTCATCAGTTTTGATTATTTCCCCCATTATCAACTAAATCAGTGTTCTTCCATTCAGGTCTGTCCACATGGGAGACTTGAGTGATCACCTGCATTTCTTAATCAGTAAAGATTCACTGCTGAGACCAGCTCAATATATGGCCTGAATGTGCCTTTTTCATTTCATTGAGGTCATAACACCTACAACTGCAAGTACCATTTTCACTCCTTATGAATGTTCTCCTTTGGACAGATACCTTATCACATTGTTTGAAGTGCAGTTCATCCAGCAATGGTAGCAGCTCATCATACTAACTAGCACGTTGCTAAACATCTTTATTATATATCAGTAAAACAGATTAAAATGGATTAAAGTTATCTGTTTAATCCATTTTAATCTCATACTGATATGTTAATGCAGTGTATCAACATGCTCTGAAAGCCAGTATGCCATGTTGCTACCATCTCTTAATGCCCAAAAGTCTCTATTCCTGGACTTTGTGCCAAGCAGAGGCTAGTGCGAATGCACACAAAACCTGTCTTCAGGACCCTTAAAGTACCCCACTTCAGGTACCTCAGCGTGTGGCTGGATCAAAACCTTTATTTTCTCTGTTCATATCCATTCTATGCACACTAACCTCTGTCTCAAGCTTGGTGCACTGTATAGCAATGAAGCCTACCTTCTACTCCTGGTCCTCTGCAAGATCATTCTTAACTCTTGCTGGTGTGTAACTACATAAACATAGTTTATAGTGCTGGCCCCAAATTCTCCTTTGCTGCCCCTTTCACTCCTTTTACTGCTTTGAGCTGAACACCCCATCTCTTAACCTGCCACTGCTCCCTGTACCTCAACCATGTTGAACCCTCTTTTGAGTCATGGCATCTTCTCCACTGCTCTTCTTTTTTGGATAAGTACTTTCTGTCCTCCTTCTCCCTTTGCTTGTCTGCTCCCCCTCACTTCCTCTGTTCCTTCCTGTTCTCTCATTTCTCTGATGCACACTCTGTGTCAGCCTGCCTTCTCTGTCCATTTTCCAAATCTTAGGAGCAATCTCCCTCTCCTAATACAGGCCCCCTGACCAAGATCATGTTGGGCAAAGTGCCAGGCTTTGTTCTGCATCCTCTTTGTTATTTTGGTTTATTTCTGCTCACTCACTGTGTTCAGATAAAATGTTATCAGACCTGACTTTTGAGTGGTTCATCTATTACTCCAGGGCAACTGCTTATGTTTTGTGTCCCTCTATTACGTCTTCTCCTTTGTCCCTTCCCTCTTCTTAATGTTCATTTCTCCAACTCCTACTCTTGCAGCTTTCTCTTTGCTCTTGCTACTCCTCTGTTCCCACCTCACAATCCCCCATCCTTCCTCTCATTACCCTTCCCATTTTGTTTCTTTTCTACTCCCTTTTGCTCTGTCTCTATTCCACAGAGCCCCCATGTTACCATCTGTTTGTTATATTTCCCTGTCTCCTCCAAATGCCAGAGCCACCTAGGCTACACAGCACATTAGCTGCACTTTTTCCACACTTGTGGATATTTTTACATTTTATTTTTTTTACTTTCTCCTAGAATTTTAGCTACCTTTTGCTCCTTTGGACAGCCCTATTACTTGCACTTCCGTTGTTCTACCTGCTTTTTAATGGATTCCTGGGCATCTTCTTGGGCAGACTGGATGGGCCTTGCGATCCTTATCTGCCGTCAACTTCTATGTTTCTTTTTTTTACTTTATAAATGTTTATTGAATCAACTATAAATCAACAATTGACAAGTGTAAAACATTAAAATATTATAATACAATCATACCATAAAAATTAACTTATTTTTCATAATTTTGTTTCTGTACATGTATTTTGTCACATAATCAGGTATTGTGTCAGTATTTTGTTACAGTGTATTATTGTAATCATAATTACTGGGTCTCGTTTTTCCCTAAGGAAAACTGGGTTGTCATTCACCATTGTCACCAGCTGGTTATAATGGTGAACATGTGCCCAGTTTCCCTAGCTCTGCGCATGCACCAGTTGTGGCTTTTCCCTTCCTCAGCATCGGCCGCCAGCTGAGAGAGATTTCCCCGCCACTCAGACTAGGCGGTAATTATATATTTTTTTAAATTTACTGGGCTAACATCCTTAAACAGGACTGTTTTAAACAAAAGGAAAAAAAAAAGAAAAAAGGTTAACATTTCCTCTGCTGCTTGTGACCGTGGAGTACGCTGAAACCCAACTGGCCCGCAGTTGCACAAGAACCACTTTTATTTTATACAGTTGCTGTGGCATAAAATGATATACAGCAATTATATAAAATGAAACATGAGACTGTATGTAAAACTCAAATTTTACTCACCCACTTGGTATTGGATGCTTTAAGCTTTGCTCTTGGGGTTTATGTAGCATCCAACACCTTGGAGGTGTGTAAAATTCTCGTTAAACACACAATCCCATATATCATTCTATATATTATGCATTTTGGATTTTCATTCCCTTCTTGTTCCCCCACACCAAGTCACATCTTGAAGTGAGCCTGGCTCGGCATGCCATTCCTGATCTCAGCATTTTAGATAAATAAGTCAATACATTTATAAATAAAATGACAGACTGTTGTTGTGGAAATTATTACAATGTCATAAACAAAGGGTTTTAATGTCAGGTTAGAGGTATAGTCAAGCAACCAGAACTGATGAAGTTTAGGGGAAGCATTTATCCAGTTTTCATCTTAATATTAATGTTCTTTAACCTGTCCCTGGGTGTGTACCCACTTGCTCACAGCCTAGGCTCATTACTTTCCAACAACGCCTGCATAAACACTGGCAGTTTCTTTCTGTAGCTCCTCAGGCCACATGGATGCTGCCTTTCTCAAGGTCTCTTTAGATTGCAAGGGGACCTGGAGGCACACCTTATCTTCATCCCTATCAAGCATACAGGTGAACTGCAGCCATCGTTTCACTGATCAGGGACTGTTTCTAAAATTATTTTGACTAACCACCAGAAGCCAGCAGGGAGCATAGAAACAACCAATACACTGGCATGAAGTGCAGAGGAGTGCTTGCAAACAGTAACATGCACATTTCCACCCCCAGGACTGAAAAGGGGTTCCAGAGCAAAAAGGACAAAGTCGTATTTGTTGTTTGATGTCATGTTAGTGCAGAAGATGTCCAACAGCCACACTGAGGAATTGTTTTAAATAATCAAGGCCCAAGACCTGGGCACAGACATCTTGACAACCCCAGACTCCACTAAACTGTATAGGAATCAGGGCACCAGCCAGCAAATGGGAAATGCTGGAGCCAGTCTGGAGACAGCTAAGCCTTTTGTGGCAGTGACAGACAGTCTGAATTTAGAGTAAGCAAAGTGGATCCCCTTGGAGACCTCCAGGTAATGTAGATCTTCCTGGACCGTATCTTAACCATTTATTCACATTCATGGGCTCTGAGATGGAGGTGCCATGACCCTGTGGGAGCCAAAAGTCTTCAGGAGGGTCAGTGCCAAAGTAGGTTGCATGCATGCACAGCACTGTGAGACTAGCTCACACTGCATGGCTTACCACGACACTGGCCCTTAACCTTCTCAGTTCGTTTTTTCCCACCATCAAGAGCACTTCAGTGATGAAGTCACTTGCCCACCGGGAGTCAAATGTTCCCATCTGTATGACAACAGGGTTCAGTTTGTTCCAATTTAGTGATATTTAAGCTAGAGTTTCTTATTTTCTGTCAGTTCAAAAAAAATATATAGTTTTTCTGTCAGTTTCTCCAAGCTGTGCCTTCAATGACCGAAGACCATGGATGGTGACAGTGATGGTAAGGAGCCTCTTCAGGCATGCCACTCCAGCAGCAGGGCCATTTCCAGTCCACCTTCCTCACTGAGGGAGGGTTCTGATGATGGGTGGTCCAGTGTTCGGGAGGGGGAACAGTCCTCTCGTAAACACAAAAAGAAGAGGGCCCATTCCTGATCTGTTCAGGGACCTGGCACCATGCTGCCTCAAGTTCTTCCTCGTCCCATCAGAAGGGGAAGAATGGTACTGCTCGATGTCACCCTCTGGTAGGTCTGCCATGAGGTCTTCTAGATCCAGGAGCAGGAGGCCTTCCCTGGTGCTGCAGGTTACCCCAAGTGACTCCTGCTCCCAGTCATTCTATGCCTTGGGTCTGAGGCTCCTCTCTGTCCTCCAATGGGCTTCTGTGCTGAGTAAGCTTCAACTCCTACCACCCTGTCTGGGGGACTTTTTTGTCTGAGCTTGGTACTCAAACCCATCAGTGTGAATCAATGGAAAGGGCTTTATTTGTGATCCTGGAGGGGTGTGTGTTTCACTGAACAGCAGCTCTAGCTGCAAGTCTACATTTGATTTGGGCACTCTGATTTACTGTGGCACTGCAGGACCTCCCCACTACTCAAGGGGTCTGTAGCTGTCTGTCTCACTTCCGTGGGCTTTGGACAAGCAATTTTTGCAGCCAGGTGGGGTATAACCTGATCTTTTAAGGGCAGGTTATCCCCACAGTCTGCCTCAGAATCTTGAGCGCTCAGTGATGGCTGCCATAGTAGCAGGAGCAATGTCACTAGGCTGCGCTATAGAACACTCGGCTACAGCGAGCGGAGTCCAGAGTAAGGGCTTTATTTGTGATCCTTGAGGGGTATGTGTTTCACTGAAAGGCAGCTCTAGCTGTGAGTCTACATTTGAAATGGGCACTCTGCGCTATAAAATGCTCAGCAACAGTGAGCAGAGTCGAGCGCAGAGCGGAGGCGACACAGGCAGGTCGGTGTCAGTCGGGCATAGGAAGCATGAAGTAGCTATATACGAAGAAGGTAGGCAGGCTCAATGTGGGAAGCATGCAACAGTGTGGAGTACAATAAGGATATGCTAGAAAGAGACTACAGCATCATGAAATATTGCCACATGTGTAGAATGTGTATGGAGGGGGAGCAAGACAATCAGTTTGTCTGTGATAAATGCACCTTGATCGATATTCTGAGACAAGAAATAGAATCATTACAGAACAGGATGCAACTCCAAATTGAAATAACTACATTAGAGACATTTATAGATTCAACAAAGCAGGATTGTGTTGAGCAAACTGAAGAGGAACAGGCAGTTGGGGGTGTACACGCAGAGGAGGAAGATACACCCTTCGATGCAAAGAAATACTGGAATCTGTGGAAGAAGAAGACTGGTGTAGGGTCCAAAGAGGAAGTAAAAAGGGAAGGAGGAACACTGGTGGAAATGTATAGACTGTAGTCCACAATAGATATGACACCTTCAGCACTGAGGCAGTAGGGGATCACACTGACCAGCTTAATTCAGACCACAGTGTACCTAGGGAGATGAACATGGCAGTAGATTATTTGCTAAGGAAATACAACTCAGGTAGCTGACCTTTTAAACTAGGAACAAAGGGGGAGAGGGCTGGTCACCAGGCTACCCAGGCATCAGGGGACGTTCCCAAATACCTTAAGAAGGCTAATGTAACTCAGGACTGGAAATGCCTGTCCCTTAATGTCAGGAGCCTTACAAACAAGTTTGATGAACTAGTGTGTCTGCTTAATACGGAAAAAATTCAGGTGTGTGCCATAACTCAGACCTGGCGGTCAACTGAGGATCCCTGGGACCATCATATACCTGGATATGATTTATATTATATGGATAGAAACAGTAAAAGAGGTGGAGGGGTAGCCTTGTATGTACGTGACACAATTAAATCAGAAGCCATTGAAGTTCCTCAAGTGCCAGGAATAGAACATTTATGGATTAAGGTATTGCCATCAGATAGCACTAAAATCATAATTTGGGTTATGTACAGACCTCCCTCGAGTTCCTCACAGAACGATGAGGCTGTTCTTAGCTTTTTGGATTCCCTAGACTCAGCTGAAAGTATTATTCATTTAGGTGACTTTAATCTGCCCGGCATTAATTGGGTAAAGCTACTAGCAGGGACGTCAAATGAGTTAAGATACCTGGACTCCTTCCCATTAGCTGGCCTGGAGCAACATATAGGAAGTAGTACAAGGGGGGGATAACACATTGGATCTTGTGTTAAGTAATTTGGGGACACCACTCAGCACTGTAGGGTAACCAACCCACTTGGCTCAAGTCACCATTGTATGGTTAGCTTTGAGCTTAAGGAACTAAAAACTAGGATATTTGGCTCCACTGAAGTTCGGAACTACAATAAGGCCAACTTTAATATAATAAGAAAGGAACGTTCGGATTGGGGTTGCAAAAGGAGTTTGATAATGAAGCACTAAATGATAAATGGGATATCTTGGAAAATAAAATCACAGGTTTGATTAATAAGCATGTACCACTCAAGAGTAAATATGACAGAATGGGTAAAGTCCCCACATGGCTGACCCCAAGGATTAGAAGATTGATTAAAAAGAAAAAAGAGCCTATAATAAAGCCAGGAAAAGTGGGTGTGCAAGAAACTGGGAGGTATATAAGAGACTATTAAAGGAACTAAAAAAGCAATAAATCATGCAACTAGAAAACATGAGTTGAATCTGGTCACAAAAGTAAAGGATAATCGTAAATCCTTCTTTACTTACATTAACAGTAAAAAGGGGGTAAAACTACTGTGGGGCCTATTAAAGACCAGGATGGAGCGGTAGTAGATGACAACCAGACTATGGCAGGACATTTTAATACCTACTTTTCATAGGTTATTAACAAGGCCCCTGGAATTCTGCAGTTCTGCGGTTGTGGAATTTGCCACAGAATTTGCATCATGCCGCAGAATATATATAGTGCCGCAGAATTCATTGTTTTTGGTAAATTTTCATATAAATATACTGTTTTTCCATAGTGTCAGGCTTTCTTTCCTATCTCGTTTATCCTGAAGCCCCTCCTCTATGCTCAGCATATGATGTCATCGATGACATCACATCATATTTAGCTAATGACAGAACTATGTTCTGCCAGAGAAATGAATAAATCATGCCACAGAAATTAGAAAATGCTGTCGCAGAAGCCAAGGAGTCCTGCTGCAGAAATCAGAGCATTCTGCCGCAGAGCACCAGGGGCCCTGGTTATTAATTACAAAACTAAGGGTACTAGGGGCCATCTTAATAATGTAGGCAATAGAATTACTCTGAACTGTGTGGTTATTGAGGACAGATTGATGCATCTGGACCTCAGGAAATCTCAGGGACCAGACGGGATCCATCCTAGAGTCCTTAGGGAGCTGGCAGAGGAATTGGCAGAACCAATAACAGCATTATTCCAAGCATCATTGGATAGAGGGGAGGTGGTTGAGGTCTGGCATAAGGCAAACATTGTTCCAATCCACAAAAAGGAGTCAAAACAAGAGTTGAGTAATTACAGGCCTGCAAGTTTGACCACTGTCTTGGGGAAGATGTTGGAGTGCATCATTAAGGACCAAATAGTGGAGCTCATGAACTTGGCAGGGGACTATGACGATGCACAGCATGGTTTTAGGAAAGGCTTATCATGCCAAACACATCTCCTGGAATTCTATGAGCATGTGAGTAGGGCTGTGGATGAGGGCAACTCTGTGGATGTCATGTTTTTGGACTTCTCAAAAGCGTTCGATAAGGTCCCCCATGGGGAATTAATAGACACCCTAACAGAACATAATATTCCTGGGTACATCACATGCTGGGTCAGTGCATGGCTGAGTGAAAGAAAGCAGGTCTGTTTGAAGGGCGTATATTCAGACTGGTCAAATGTGGAAAGTGGAGTCCCCCAGGGATCAGAGCTGGAGCCTTGCTTGTTTAACATGTATATACACTCACTAACGGGTGGAGGGGAAGTTCGGGAGACCAAATTTGCAGATGATACCAGCATTGGCACAAACATCAATAATAGCGGAGATGCACAGAAGTTACAGGATGCTCTAGCTAGGATGGAAAACTGGGCTAGGGATTATAAATTATCCTTTAACACTAATAAATGTGCAGTTATGCACTTTGGTAAAAATAACAACAAAATGGACTATGTTTTAAATGGGCAGAAGTTGGGAAAGGTCTCCAAAGAAAGAGATCTGGGCATTAAGTGACTAATGATCTCAAGTTCCAACAGCACTGTAGCCAGATGATAAGAACTGCTAGCGGTATGCTAAACAACATCAAGAAATGTATTAAAAGTAGGAAGAGGGAGGTGATTGTGCCACTTTACAGTTTACTGATGAGGCTGCATTTGGAGTACTGTGCCCAGTTTTGGTCACATGGGTTCAAAACAGATATCAGAAGACTGGAGAGGGTTCAGAAAGGGGTAACAAGGTTGGTGGCTGATGTTAAGGACAGAGAATATGAGGACAGATTAGAAGACCTGGGGATGTACACACTGGAGTATAGGCGTCTGATAGGAGATCTGTGTATGGCATATAGATCAATCAAGGACACCAATTTAAGGGTGAAATTGGGACTTTAACTTAGGGATCAGCATTATAAAACCAGGATGCACACATTGCAGTTGAAGGGGCAACATTTTAAGAGAATAAAAAGGAAACAGTGGTTTAGTGTTAGGGTAATTCCAGTCTGGAACAACGTGCCTGAAGAGGTTGTTGCAAGTAATAACATTTCATAAGTTTCATAAGTAAGTTCAAGCTGTGGGACTTGCATCCATAATGCTTGCCAATCCTATTATTTAAAGGTGGTAGTTTTTTCTTGACAAAAGGTGTCAAGTCTAGTTTTATACATGTCCATACTTGTACTCTCAACCACATTTATTGGTAAGTTATTCCATGCTGTTACCACCCTGATTGTAAATCCGTGTTTCCTTACATTTGTATTCCATTTAGGCAGATCTAATTGCATATTATGTCTTCTAGCACTAGTCCAACCTGGTCTATAAGATATTCTAAGATCTTCCCTTAATGATATATCTTTAGATATCCTGAACATCATGCATAGATCACCCCTTAATCTTCTATAATGCAAGGTATACAAATAAAGTTTTTCCAGTCTCTCTTTGTATGAGAAATTTTTCAGTTCAGTCACTGATTTGGTTGCCTTATGCTGTACACCTTCAATTCTTGCTATATCCTCACGTTTTTGGGGAGACCACACCTGGACGCAATATTCCAGGTGAGGTCTCACCAGGGCTCCATACAATGGCATAAGGACCTTCTCACTTCTGCTAGAAATATGCCTCAAAATACAGTTCAAGTTCTGATTGGCTCTTTTTACCAGCTGTTTACAATGTGTACTGAACTTTAAATCTGTGGTTATTTTTATACCTAGATCCCTTTCCTCACATGTTACTATTAGACTATTGTTCCCAATAGTATATGAATAATCATCATTATAACAACATGCTTGGGTTTAAGAGGGAACTGGACAAATACTGTGTAGCAAACAAAATTGTGAGTTACTATAACTAGGGCATCGGTGAGCACAATGGACTAAAGTCTTCGGTGCTCAGATATAACCTATGAAACCTATGATGTGGTCCAGGAAGATATGAAAGTTAGGTGTTCATCATAATTCTTTATCTTCTTAGACCATCTTCGCCATTGAGTCAAATGCCCACCCACTGTCCCCTGGGCTCACTGTCTCTGTGTTCTGTGGTCTTCATCTCACTTGTTTTTGAGTTGGACTGTGAAGACACTGCTTCTTGTTTTTGGCCCTTCTTACATGGGTTAAAAGGGCTGTCTTATGCTCTGGTTAGGTTAGGTGTTATACTTAGTTAGCTAATTCTGCATCACCTTAGTAAAAAAGTACTGAGGCGGCTGAGGGCCGGTGCCGAGGTTAACCATGCAGCACAAGCTAGTCTTGCAGTGCCATGCATGCATGCATGCAGCCTACCTTGGCACTGACCCTCCTGAAGATTTTTGATTCCCTCAAGGTCCTAGTACCTTTGGCTCAGAACCCATCAGTGATGAAGATGGTCCAAGACGATCAAGAATTATAGCAAGCATGCAATTTCTTTAGGACAAAGCCATTAAAAATGAACCAGTGGAGGGCTTCTGTGTCCCATGTGACTGCTTCTGCTAATAATCACTACAGTGTGGGGTCTGCAGCTTCCAACACCATCTCCATATCTGCCTCAGAGGGAGAGAGTGCAGGTGTGATTTCTTCAGCTCCGCCTTAGGGGTAAGGAAAGCCATCAGAGTACCAGTTAGGGACTCAGAAACTCATTTTCCGAGCCTGAGGACTAAAGTGCATATCATGGACACCATCCTTTGAATAGAGGTTTCCTTGCAAAATAAGCTTTGATTTTGGGAGAGAGAGAAATACTCCTGCACAGGGATTCATCCCTGTAGAGGGTCTGTCACTATGGCTCTGAGCGACTGCCTGCCTTCAGGTAGATGAATAAAGTGCTCCCCTGTGAGGTGAAGAGGAACCAGTTTCACTGGATTCATAGAAACCTGAAACTTCACCACTGGAGGTGCATTTGGACTGCCCTACCTTTAGCCAAGCCTGCCACAAAATCCATGTGGAAAATGTTCCACCAGAATTACTGCACAGTTGCATCAAAAAGGTTGTGAGTGCAGACCAGTGACTGATCCTGCAACTATTGTAGATAGTTACTGTAAGGCTATGGACTTAGCTAGAAAGAGTAGGTGAGACCTGTGTGACTTAATGAGATAGAGTGGGTGAGACCTGTGTGACTTAGAAGTGGCTAGAAACAAGATAATTCTTCATCTTGAGACTTTTTTTTTTCATACAGATTTTTATTTTACAGCCAGCTACCTGTCTTCTGGGCTATACCTTTGTGCCAGGGATATACCATGGTCAGGGCAAGGAAATGTCAGCTGCCATGGAGACAGGAGCTGTTTTTTTTCTCTCAGCCTTTTCTCCCTTCCACCTCCCCAGGCATGGGCCACAGCCAGTGTCGGCCTTGTGCACACACAGCATCCCCACTGTGGCAGGAGTAAGCTCCATGGCCCAGCTGCAGGAGTTACTGTGATGGTAGAATCAGCGCCAGCACTCCCCGGCTGAAATGCACTGCCATGCAGCAGCTGTCCTGGTGTGGCCTGACTCCTGACATGATGCTCCAAGTCTGCTTCTAAACCCAGATCATCAGTACAGCAGTACGAACCACTGCTGCTGGACAATTACAGTAGCCAGCTTAAAAACTATTTTATTGGCATTCTACCTTCATTCATCTGGGACTGTTATTTGGGAACTACCTCCCCCAATAAATATTTCCACTAGTGCAGCAACATTCTCAACAAACAGGCCTGCAATGCCGAGCTCTGTGTGCACACAAAGAATGTGGGAGCACCCATAAGGGGCTTTGGGATATAATGGCGCAGCGGAGGGAGGAGTTTACATGGGACTGAATGGGGACTGTTTTTTGAATTCCTAGTTGGAGGATGGTGGGATCCCAGCCTGTGCTAATTTGAATATTATTTAATTATCTTCCTTATCGCATTTTCCTTTACATATCCAGATGATGCTTAACTGACAATTTTATTTGTTCGATCAGTTTGCACTCTCTGTGGTCCTTTTGTGCTATGATTTTGCACTCTTCTTGTAACACTGTATTTATCTAAGCTATGTACTGTTTTTATCTTTTGCTCCCCTTCCCCGGTTGGACTTGGAAATGAGTCCCGGCTCAGTGTGCCTTTCCCAGTCACAAATTTTCAAATAAATAAATAAGATCCCTATACCTGTGTTCCTTACTCATGTTTGCATTGTTTATTTCTGTAAAACTGCATTATTGTTTTAGAGTGTACAGTGTTTGAGGGGTTAATGCCTGCAGTTACTGTTTCACTGCCAAGGGTGGGTAGGCTGTATTATTATTATTACTATTACATGATTATTATTTTCTTATTGGGCATTACCCTGGCACACTGTTGTTAGAAGGATTCCATGAAGTGAACATACCGCACTATTTGGATACAAACATGCCAAACCCCACACACCGTCCATGACCCCAGAGCCATCTGTCTGCCTTAATGCATAAAGGCACCAGCCATCCTGTAACATCCAACAAGCTGCATCTGTCCTTGAGTAGGGATCACAGTTCAAAAGAAAGAGGGGAAGCTAAATACAGAAAATATATGAAGTACAGTATAACAACCTGAGATGTGTCCAAAATGTATGTTTTATTTCAGAGTCCCTTGTAATGTCAGGGCTCTTTGAGGTCACTTTCAAACTCAGGTCTTCCACTTCGCAGCACAGTGTTTATCAACCAAGCCTCTGGATTCAGCTCATATCCATCACGTCTTAACCTTGCAGTGACTAGCAGTGCATGGCACAGTTTGCCAGAAAGTGGCGAGAGAACGTCAGGCTGCCATTGTGTTCAAACCTACGTGTGTGTTAGTTGATGAATGTAAGTGTGTTTATATGTGGAGGAGGGGATGATTCTCTGTGTCCTGTTCTACATCCCTTCTACAGTATCTGAGCAAGACAGGTTTTACAGTTGTTTATGGCTTTGCAGAGATTTTGTTCAGTGCTACAAAACTGCCATGTTTGTGTGCAGTTACTTACTACCAGCACCCAGTTCATAAGTCTGTAAAGTGCTTTAAAACAGAGTGTGTATGAAAGGCAATATATTATCCTAATTTCTGCTTCTCTGAAATGTAAGTAGAAATGTAAATGCTTCACTCATGTGCCAACCTGAAAGTGTAGTGGTGGCCATTAATGGTACTGTGCTGGGAAACCCAGGCTCACTATTACCATTATGACATCCCCCTTCAGCAGATGGGGTCTGAGCTGTGTGGAACTTATGCTCCAAAAATGCCATGTGTACTTGCCTGATATGTGAACCAAGCTGGGGTGAAGGGATGTATGGGACAAATAAAAAGAAAAATGGCAGCCGTGATAAATGAACAGGTGAAGACTAGGAGCACCAGCCATCACCATGGTTTAGGGGGTAGATCTTTAGAACAAATAAGATAGGGGCTATTAGTGGCAAGCAGGTTACCCAGGCTTAGGAATAGACTCTGGAGACTATGACTGGGGTTGCACTGCCAACTGCAGCTTCTCCCAGCCTAGGGAAGGAAGGGTGGGTTTGGCCCTGCAGAGGATCAGAAAGCTTGTTCCTCCACACAGAGGCATGCTGCGTATGGATGCAAGGCCAACTAAAGGGTTGTGCACATACTCAGGGAGGAGGGCAGTATTTAATCAGGAAAAAACATTAGACGCCATCTACATGAAGGCCTGATATATTGGGGACCCATGCCAAGGAGATGTCTGCTCACCACTGTATCTGGAGCTGTGTTGGTTGTGGATGGATAACCCTCTACACGAACCCCTACCATGGAGGGAAAGGTGTGGTGGATGGCGAAAGTAGGCACTTTAGTGGCAGAGAGGGCCAGGTGGTTGACTGAGGGCTGGAGCAGGGATTAAAGCATGCGACTGGTTGGGAAAAAACTCTGTATGGGAAAAAGAAAAGGTAAGACGAGACCTACAACATAAGCACCCCCCCCCGCCCCCCACTCAGCCAAGTGACATGGGTCAATACAGAAGAGCCTGCCTAGATGTAATGCAAACGATAGTTATCATGAATAGAATAAAGGGAAGCAGAGAATGCTGCTGCTGATTTCGAAGGAGCCAATACTGAATTAGATAGATTCAATTGGTCCCTTGGGGTATCAAAAATGAAATCTTTGGAGTCAGTAGTTAGTATTCCTATCTACTGTAAGCTGGGATTCATTTTTCACCTTCATAAGGCATTGAGCCAGCAGCTTTAGCTATAACTGGCTGCATCAGCATCTAGTGGGTTAAGTGCATGATTGTACCTGCAGAGCTGACACTGAGTTACATATTTAGCAACTCAGCTAGCGTGTGAATGATTCCAACGATCAGCCGGTTCATTTAACGTGTATTTAACCTCAGGCCCCCGGTGGGAGCTGCGGTACCCAGCTCGCCAGATGGACGCTAATTGAGAGGAAGGCAGAATCAGTTTGGAGCAGGTTAGGAAAAGAGAAAGAGAGAGAGTGCCTTGCGTCTCAAGCTATAGGTCTGAATCATTTTAAAATAAATAAATGGTTCAGCACTTTCCATCACAGCAGTGGGGGGGTAGACTATATCTGTTATCACAGCCACTTTGTGAATTTGATTTAATTAAATTGTTACATTTAAGAGGTTCCAGGCTTTGTGGGATTTAGCAGCTTGCAATCTGGACAGCATTTTTTATTACTCATCTTTCCCCTGGTTAAACAATAACAAAAAACAGAGTGAGGCAAAAATATCCCTCTGTACATTTCATCTGGTTACTGCTGACAGGTATGCAAGTGAACTGGCACTGCAGGATGCTTTTTACTGTTGGTAATTCTAGTGATAATTGTGATATTGATATTCTCACACCCCCAATGACTATAGCTCCAGAGTACTACTACAGCAGCCAATGTTTTCACTCACTATTGTGACCTTGCTGTAATGGTAGAACAAATAGAGACCGTCAGTACTTGAACTAACCACAACCTGAGTGTACTTTGAGCCCATATACAGAAACTGCCTGTCCCTGTAATAACCGCAACCTCAGTGTACTGGTGTAACATACACTGATATATCAGTCTCTGTAATAATCACAACCTCCGTTTAATGGCGTTAACATATACAGAGATTTTCTGTCCCTGTAATACCCATAGCCTTAGTGTACTGTTGTAACACAGAGAATGCCAGTCCCTGTAACAACGATAACCTCTGCGTATTAGTGTAACATGCAGATATTGTTAGCTGTGTAATAACCACAACCTCAGTGTACTGGTGTCACATATACAGAGACAGACAGTCCCTGTAATAACCGCAACCTATGTGTACTGGTGTAACATATACAGAGATTGTCTGACACTGTAATAATCACAACAGGCTTAGTGTACTGGTGTGATATATACAGAGGTTATCGGTCCTCGTAATGACTACAACCTCAGTTTACTGATGTAACATACACCAAGTTTTCCTGTCCCTGTAATAACCAGACCACATCCTCAGTGTGTTTGTGTAACACATGCAGAGATTGTCAGTCTCTGTAATAACAACAATCCTAGTGTAGTGATGTAACATACACGGAGACTATAAATCCCTCTAATAACCACAACCTCATTTTACTGCTGTAAAAAATAAATACATTTTATGTCCCTGTAATAAGCACAACCACAGTCTATTGGTGTAACATATACAGAGACTGTTATTTTAATAACCACATCTTCTGTGTACTGGTGTAACACAAATACTGTTAGTCCCTATAATAACCATAACCACAATGTATTGGTGTCACATACACAGAGATAGGCTGTCCCTGCAATAACAGCAACCTCAGTGTGTTGGTGTAACATACACAGAGTCTGTAAGTCCCTGTAATAATCACAGTCTCATTGTACTTGTATAACATGTACAGAGATTTTCTGTCCATGTAATAACTGCAACCTCTGTTTACTGGTGTAACATATACAGAGATTATCAGTCCCTGTAATAACCACATGTCAGCGTACTTGTGAAAAACAGACAGATATTTTCAGTTGTGCAATAAACATAACCTCAGAGTACTGCTACAACAGATGCAGAGATTATCAGTTGTGTAATAACCTCATCCTCAGTGTTCTGGTGTAACATATACAGAGACTTTCAGTCCCTGTATTGACCACTGCCTCAGTGTACTTGTGTAACCTTTATCGAGATCAGCTGTCCCTTTAATAAACACAGCCTCATTGTACTGGTGTAGCATATACAGAGATTTTCTGTCCATGTAATAACCACAACCTCAATTTACTGGTGCAACATATACAGAGATTTTCTGTTCATGTAATAACTGCAACCTCAGTTCACTGGTGTAACATCATATACAGAGATTATCAGTTCCTGTAATAACCACATGTCACTGTACTTGTGTAACACAGAGACTGTCAGTTGTGTAATAATCTCATCACTAGTGTTCTAGAGTAACATATACAGAGATTGTCAGTCCCTGCAATGACCACAGCCTCAGTGTACATGTGTAACCTGTACAGAGATCAACTACAGTATCCCTGTAATAACCACAACCTCAGTGTACTGGTGTAATGTATACAGAGGTTTTCTGGCACTGTAATACCCACAACCTCAGTGTACTGGTGTAATATACTCAGACTTTGTCTGTCTCTGTAATATCCTCAACCTTAGTGTACTGGTGTAACATACACAGAGATCCTCTGTCCCTGTAATAACTACTGCCTCAGTGTACTGCAGCAACAAACACAATGATTTTCTGTCCCTGTAATAACCACATTCCCAGTGTACTGGTGTGACATATACTGATGCTATTGGTCCTTGTAATAACCACATAGAGTATCAATGTATTGGTGTAACAAGACAGAATTTGTCAGTTGTGTAATAACCACAGCCTTAGTGTTCTGGTGCAAAATATACAGATAGCTTGTCTATCACTGTAATAAACACAGTCTTTGTGTACTGGTGTAACATATACAAAGCTTGACAGTCCCTGTAATAATCACAGCTTCAGTGTACTTGTGTTATATATATATACAAAGATTGTCCATCCCTGTAATAATCACAGCCTTAGTGTACTGGTGTAACAAATATAGAGATTGTCAGTACCTGAAATACCACAGACTTGGTGTACTGGTGCAACAAATACAGAGACTGTCAGTCCCTGTAATACCACAGACTCAGTGTACTGGTGTAACACATACTGCACACCTGTTGTCAGTCTGAGTAATCACCATGACCTCAGTGTAGTGGTGTAATATGAACAAAGTTTGTCTGGACTTGAAATAACAGATTATAAGGCCTATGGCACATTCATAAGGTAGAAAAAATGGGCAGACTAGATGGGCCTTGTATGTTATGTTTGTTTCTGTGTGGGTCCTGGTTAGTGGCATATTGGTTATTTGTAACCTGAGGCTTGGGAAATGGGCAGACTAGCTTCTGTTACATAACATTCCTGGACTTGGCTTCATTCGCTTTTGGCAGAGAATAGAGGAAATCCTTTGATAAATAAGGTCTGGTGTCAGCAAGGTGTAGTTTGCATTATATTACATGCTATATAGAAGGCTTAGGTTTTCTCCTACCCTTGGGGTTCATTCTTTGATCTGGCGATGTTTGAGTAGTGTTGTGGAAGTGATTCGCATCATCTTAGGGAAGGATGGGTGGCATAGCCCACTGTAGCACCACAACACTACCCCTCCCACACTCTTTCAGCTCTCTGTGGTATGGTCACGTGGTTTACAGACAGACACATACTGTACTTTAGTGGAGTCAGCAGGTCACAGTGTGACTTTGTGGTTCAAGCAACATGGGAGTGGGACATTGAGCAATGATGTACAGTGGAGCCAGTCAGGATGCAACATAGTATTTTGCAGTAAATGTCAAAATGCTGCATGACAAAAGGGCTTAATTACCATTGAATTACATTGTTCCCTGAATGAATTACATTGTTCCCTGCAACATACTACAGCATTTTGCAGTAATACTGCAGGGTACTGTTGTTGCATCCTGGCTGGTGCCACTGAAAAAAGAATGACACTCATCACAATGAGGTGGGAGAACCCAACCCTTCCCTAAATTAGGCCTAGTATTCAGAGTCCCTGCTCGCTCAACCTCCCTTACTTATAGCACTTTATCAACGTATAGCATGAAAAACAAAAACTAAAAAATAGTGTAGTCCACTTCAGGAAAGTAGGGGTTAAAAAGTTCAGCACAAGTTTCCTCTCAGGATGGAATATTTATTAAAGGACGTTCTATGCTTTTATAAAAACAAGTAAATGCCCTCTCCAGGAAATGGGTTGCTAAGAACCAGCCAGGGTTGCTATGGGCAGAAGAGAGAGGTCAAGAAAAGTTTAGCAGTGTTTTTAGGGTGATCTGAGTTCTAAAACAAGGAGGTTATGGCCTCTTAGTGCCATTTGGGATTCATCCTATCCACAGCTCTGTCTTTGAGCAGCAGGGAGAACTTGCCCATCTCAGAGGTGGCAACATGGGCCCTGTATCTGATGTGTGTTAAGTCTCCCATTGGGTCCAGACCATGAGCAGCCACACTGCAGGATAGAGGGGAACCTTGACACCATAAGTGATAATGCAAGTCATCCTCTAATCATCTTGAAAGCCAACACTAGTAGCTGACTGATATCACTATGTCAAGGAAGGTGGGAAGGATATACAGTACATGAAGAAAGTGCTCCCTAGTCATGGAATTATTGCTACCCCCCCTCCCACCATACCACTGAGCTTGGCACCCCCCCCCCCGTCCTCTGCCTAGGGGATATGATAGAGACATACAAGTACCTTACAGGGAGGAACAGGGTGCAGGAATACACTATTTTCCAGTGAAAAAGATGTTCTAGGACTAGAGGTCATGGGATGATGTTGGAAGGAGGGTGATTCAGAGGAAATGTGAGGAAGAATTTCTTCACAGAAAGGGTGGCGGACAAGTGGAACACCCTGCCAGAGGAAGTGGTGTGGGCTGAAACAATCACAGGATTTAATACTTCATGGAATAGACATAAGGGAATTCTGGAGGTCAGGGGTAAGGGGCAACAGACTTCTAGAAAAATGTAAATGGAACTTACAAGCTCAAAGGGGCAGACTGGGTGGGTCATAGGTCCTTATCTGCATACTGTATATATGTATCTATGTAGTCTACTGGTGCTGAATATACAGTATCTGCTCTCTGGGCCAAGTCAGGTTGCCCAGGACCCCATGATGTTTGGTTTCCTTGCGGTTCACAGTCTGAATAGGCAGAAGGAATGGCATGGGCCAGTACACTGCCGTTCAATGGACTGGGTAGGAATGGCCTGCCAAGAGGAGTGAGGGATAAAAAAGAATATTATAAAACATTTTGTCAAGCCTAGAGACTTAAGTTCAGCAGTGCCTTGAAATGGGATGTTACTATGTTTCAGAATAGGGAGGTGTATGTAGCTGCCAATAATTTTTCCAGCATAGTCAGCTAAGGTGCACCACAATTACAATTCATAATCTTGGTAGTATGTTCTACAGTATGTGCAGTACGACTCTCAGTAGGTTTCACCAGATGGGGGGTTGGGGTTCCTAAAATACACAGAGGTCCCAAAAGCAAAATGCAGACAGTCTTTGTGGCACCCTTTGGTGCCACCAGCTGCCGTAACCTATGCATCCTGAAGTACCAGCAGCATGTCCTAGGGGTACAGATAAGATTGTAGGGGTCACTGGATGACTTTCAGTTAAGAGAATATATACTATTAGGTCATACACATAACATTTAGACAGTGTATAGTCAGCAAGTGCTACAGATGCATTTATGAAACCAAGGAGCAATATGTGCATGGGGTAGTGACACTTAGACTACAGTCAGTGCTTGAAACAAGAACGATGTTCTTTGAAACAAGACTGATTGTGCAGCAGTAGTGCTACTGCTCACTATATCTGTGACCCAGGTTCTGGAATGGATTAAGGTTGCTAGAGGCCCAGCTGGGGGAGGGATGATTGAGAGTCGCAGGAACAGTGCTCTTCCCTTAGGAAGGGGAGATCCTGCATCCTGCATCCTGCTACTTGACTACCAACTGGTGAAGACCATGCAGCAGCACAGTGGAGGCACTTAGACAGAAAGAAGTGCATCCACCCGACACCAGGCATGCATGTGTGCCACTGAACACATGCCGTTATACTCCAGCACCCATGGAGAAAAACAGTAGCTGGAGGTGTCAGCCATGGTCCACCATTCTGCAGGCACCCCCTGCAAGCCCACACCAACCAGTGTGGCAGGCCACCTATTTCTATCATGGACAGTGGACCAACGGGGAGTGGGCCCCCCCATTGGCACAGTACAACGGGAAGGGGAGGCAGATGCCGATAGGGATTGGGCACCCCCATCAGCAAACATTGTTTGGGGGAGTGCAGTAGCTGATGGGGGATTGGGCACCCCCATCAGCACAGAAGAAGGGGGGGAGACATGATGCCGACAGGGAGTGGGCTCCCCCGTTGGCACAGTACAACAGGAAGGGGGGGGCCGATGCTGACATGGATTGGGCACCCCCGTCAGCAAACAACGAGGTGGGGGGGCACATTCTGCCAATGGGGAGTGGGCTCCCCCATCGGCACATACTTCAAGGGGCAGAGAAGCCAACCAGGGGATTGGGCACCCCGAAGTCGGCATTGTCGGCAGAGTAGCGGCCACTGTGCCACCATGCTATTAGCTGGCAAGCATGTAGAAAGGGCCTGCTACATGTGATGAGCTTTGCTCGGATTGCAGTGGGCCTTTCCTTAGATGTGCTCGCCAGCTTAGTATGCATGGTGTGGCATCACTGTTTGGGGAATGAGGGACGCACCTACTGGTGTATGCCCTGCATTCGCCCAACAGCGACCGTGCCTCCAAATCCCCACTGCCACAAGATGTTGGCTGCGCATGCGCGCCAACATAAAAAAGTATGGTGGATGCATTCTGAACTGATTAACATGCCAACAAGAGTAAGCCAAGATGATTTCAAATGGGAGATACAGTGAGAAAGGTTACGTAAAGGGAGGCTAAAGGAGGCAGAGTTGGCAAAACGAGTTGAAATATTCAGCCAAGATAGAGTGCACCTAGTAAACAGTAGTAACAGTAGTATACAGTCACCTATGTAGTGAGGGTAGAGACTGCAATGAGTAGGAAAACATAATACATCATAGCAATCACTTAGGTCATTTAGGTCCCTACAGTCTAAGACTAGGAGGAGAAACCTCTGGGCAATCTGTTTTATAGCATAACCGCTAAGTCGCCATCTGGATATGTATAGCGTCCCTAGCATTGGACCAGGTGTAGAGGGGATGTGATTGATGTGTCTTTAGGGAAGGGTCAAGTCATACGTAAGCAATAAGACATGATGAGGTGTGCATTACGGTGTGATAACCGCAATCCTAGGGGCGTAGTTAAGCACAAGGCCAAAGGCCGAGTGCTGGTCGTCCCTAGGAGTGTGGTTATCACACCATAATGCACAACCCCGGAGTGTCTTATTGCACTTATAAAATAGCTGAACTAAAAAAAAACTCAAGAGTTAACAGTTTATAACGTTTAAACATATTGGCCCAGATATTCAAAAGGGTTGCGCTCGGCACGATATTCAAGAGGGAAAAGTGCGCGGCACAAATCCCGATCTGCCAGAGTGCATCAGTAATGTATGCAGGTGCAGGTGGGGGGGCGTGCCCATGCATACCCTGCACAGCCCGATATTCAGCCCGGGATGTGCAGAGCCATGCATGCGCAACCCCTACCTGTGCTAGCACAAAGTTGATCCAAAAAAAAAAAGGAACAACTTATGGCCACCCACAGGTGAGCTGCTGCATTGCAGGGAGCAACATGGCAGCTGCCACCTGTGGGTGGCCACCTGAGCTCCGGCTGCACCTGGCGATGCCCTCCCCCATGCCCAATCGTGGGCATTTAAAAAAAAAAAAGAATTCCGTCCAGTATCCCTGGTGGTCCAGTGGACCACTGTGTGCCCAATCGTGGGCATTTGTGACAATAACCAAACATATCCCCAAACTCCCTGGTGGTCCAGTGGACTGTTATCTGCCTGATCTCAGGCATCTGTATAAATAAATAAGTCCAATATCTCTGGTGGTCCAGTGGACCGCTATCTGCCCGATCGCGGGCATCTGTATAAATAAATAAGTCCAAATCCCCTGGTGGTCTGAGTACCCCTCCTGCCACTGAAGGCCCACACCCTGCTCTCCCAGTCTGCCGGCGGGTGGCAGTACTCACCACCTGCTGCCGACGACCGCTTCGCCGACTGACACCATCGTGGGCTGCACGCCCATTGGTTCATGTGTGAGCCAATTGGCGTGTAGCCCATACTGTACTACACATTCCAGATATGTGAATGATTCATTCACATATCTGGAATGTGTAGTACGGTACCAGCTGCACGTCCATTGGCTCACGCTGTGAACCACTGGCCATGCAGCCCTACCAACGGTGTCAGTCAGCGGGCGGCGGGGCGGCAGGCAGTGGGGTGCTGCCACCCACCGGCTGACCAGGGGGAGCGGGCGGTGGGGCTCAGTGGTGTGGTGGGGAGAGGTATCCTAGACCACCAGGGATATTGGATTTATTTATTTCTACACATGCCCACGATCAGGCAGACAGCGGTCCACTGGACCACCAGGGATACTGGAAATAGTTATTTTATTTAATACAAATGCCCATGATCGGGCAGTCAGCAGTCCACTGGACCACCAGGGATATTGGACAGAATAGTTATTTTTTTTACTACAAATGCCCGCGATCAAGCTGCATGGGGCGTCGGTCCCCGACGGCTGCTGCCTAGCAGGGCGCCAGGTGCAAGTCGTCAGGGATCGGAGCACCTGCATGCAAATGGGGCCATAATGACATGCAAATGGCCCCATGTGCACCTTGCATCATTATGGCCCCATTTGCATGTCAAGTTTTGAATATCGTGGTTGCTGTGCATAGCGCAATGGAACTTGCGCTAGCGCATTCCCATGCTTCACTCTGGCCACTTGTGCTGGCACAGTGCCACTGCGCCATGCACACTGGGGGTGGCCAGGGTGCTATATTCAACGATGCTGTGCCATGGTGCAGCCCCGTTGAATATCGCCCAGTCTGCACCCCTGCACAGCCAAGTTGAGCTGCGCCTAAGCTTGCACCACAGCCTGGCACAGTTTGAATATCTGGGCCACTGTGTATTTAAAGCGTGGAAGAAAAACAGTCCTAAAAATTGGGTTTTGGTTAGTCAAAACAACACTAGAGTTAATGTTGCATTTATATTGTGCACTAACCAATATGTAGAATATAGTGTGTTAAACTAGCTGCTTAACCTACACAGAGTAAACAGATCAGCACTTGTTTACTTATGCTTAACGTTTCAAACTGATGATTTTTCCACCTATGGAAGCTGCACTGAGATAAAAAAAAAATATCCATTTGAAGAGACATGAGTGTATGCTGGTCTACATATCTCTATCAATTATGGTGTGCCTGTGGGTGAGTTGCACTGCGTGTGATGTGCGCTAAGGTCTCCATTTCACTATCACCGATCTACATAGGGGACTGGGTAGGAATATTTCCTGCAAATGTTTTTTGGGTTTGTTGGGCTTACATTTACTTTTATGCCATCAGCAACCTGAAGAGCACCTGTTCAGTTGTACTACGGATGGAGAAAGGTACCCGGTTTTAAAATACTATTCTCCGGTTGCTGTGCTCAGGATCAGTGTTAAGGAGTGCATTTGTGTGTGATTTACATTTATTTGACTTCCGACTAAGGCAGCCAGCATTTTTTTTTTGCAAAGGAGGAGGCCGAAGTTGCAACTAAGAGGTGGCAGTGGAGTGCGTCCGGCAGCAGGCTTCTTTCTGTGGTTCGCGATTTTGCCAAACTCCCATTGCTTTGCCTGCATATGTGGGGTTGCATGGTTATGGCGTGCGATGTTCACAGGGGTATGTTTCTTTTTACATTGACTTGCCATGATTTATTACATTCAGGTGCAAATTTTTTATGAGGAATTGAAGCTACGAGGTGGCAGTGAATTGTGCTAGGCAGCAGGCTTACATTTGCGGTACACAGTTACGGTAAGCTACCGCTGATTTGCTTGCTGCCTGCTTGTTGCTATGTGTAGGGTTGAAAGAAGGTATTTTTGTTTCACTTACGGGCTGCTTTGTATTTCACTTTTTTTAACTGAACAGTTAATTTACTTACGGTAGCAGTTACTGTGAGGAGCATGGGAACGATCATTAGGCCGCAGCAAAACATGAGGAGAAAAAATTGGCGACTTTTTACTTTTACACAGTTCTAGTTAGAATGCCACACATGTGAATCTTTGAGCCACTCTACTCTGCTGAGGCTTTTTTTACTGTGTCTAGTTATTTATAGTGCAACATTTTCCCATGTTGCACTATGAATAGCCAATCCAATTTTTACATTATTCTCTGCTATTTTATAAACAGAGGTATTAGAATTTGTCTACCTGATCCAGGGAGGTATTGTCATTCAGATTAGAAAACATGTCATAGATGAAGATAGTTTAGCTTTATTTTCTTAACCAGGTAAGTGTACTGGTGCCAAAAGCACCTTCTTCAGGCATGACTTGGGTCCTTTAATACAAAATAAATTTACAGTGCAATAAAATTACAAAGAACATATAACATACATACAGTACATCAAATACATAGTATGGTAAGCTACACAATGTTAAAAAATACATACAATATATGATGTAGGTTTAAGCAAAACATTTAAAACACTCAAATTCGAAAGCTGTTGATGAAGATCTGATTGACACAGGTATATTATTCCACAAATAAGATGCCTTATAACTAAAAGCTTTCTGTCCCAGTGCAATATGCATGCGTAGAATTTGAAGAAGATCCTTTGATTTGGAACAAGAGTTATAATTACTGTTTTCATCCTTGAATAAATTAGCCAAACAAGAAGAAGAAGCACTATTATGTAAGATCTTAAAAGTAAAATTTGCCAGCGTCAATTGAGATTTATATTCAAAAGAAAACCAATCCAATTTGATAGTATTCATGGAATGATGTGTTCTGTTACTAGCTGACAAGACAAATTTAGCTATCTCGTAATATAAAATTATCTTTCTTTTTAAATTAGTTTTTATGGCAGCTAATGATCCCTAATCAGTGATCGGTAAAAGATTCAGCTGTAATTTTTAAATGGGATTCATAAGCCAAATATTTTCAAACATGATGTCCTTGACCCAGTTTTTTTATTAACTCTAGTGCTCATGTTACTAATGTGCGCACCAAAGGTCAGCCCTGAATGAAGATGAACACCAAGATAGTTAAACATGCCAAGTAATTCAAGCAGAGCTCTGTCAGTGGTGTTAATTAAAAAGTTTTAGAAAGAAAATTTCTTGAATCTTGGACCTGTGGCAAACAACATTGACTGTGTGTTTGACATGTCAAGCACTTGTTTGTTCATCCTGAAGCATTCATGTAAGTCCTAAAATTTTATTTGAAGAGTAGTATTAATTTCATCATTTTTTTTTTTGTGAACATAAAGAACCAGGCCATCAGTATATAATAACATATTTACCAATGGACAGACCTTTGGGGCATCATTAATGAATGATGAAAAGAGCAAAGACCCTACAATAGAGCATTGCAGCCCATCACAGGGAATCACTAACTTGTCTGATTAAACAGAATCCAGTCTTACAACTCTTGATCTATCATGCAGGCAGTCAGAAACTGAATTTAGAGCATATACCAAATTCCAGTATTTTAATTTTTGCAGTGAAATGCATGAACAACTAAATCAAATACCTTGGGTAGGTCCATGGACCCCACACCTGTCATCATACCAGCATCTAGTGATTCATATACAGTGTTTGTGAACCTGAACAAGGCAGTGTCTTTTCCACGGCCTCTGTGAAAACCATGTTGTTCATCACACAGGAGACCATGGTGTTCAAGATAGTCAATTGTCCATGATTAATTTTCTCTTACATTTTTGAAACCATTCGCAAAATAGATATAGGATGATAATTATCAATAATTGATGTAGACTACTTCTTATATAAGAGGACCACATGAGACAATTTTCACAACTCTGGAACATGTTGTGATTTGAAAGGCAAATTCAGTATTTTTGAAATAGGGTACACAATAGCCACAGCTGCCAATATCAGAAATTTTTGAGCAAAGTTATCTGCACCAGCAGATTTATTAGCTTTTAAGCTAGTTAATTTAAAAACTTGGGAACTTATGACTTTTTTGATATTTAACTTATGTCACTCTAGAATAGGTGATCCAAAAGAATCAGAGCGATTTTCCAATAATGTATGTTTTATAGATTTATTATTCATTCTTGTTGGTAGAGTCAGTAGTTGTTTTAAACCCACATCATCCAAAATATCTCTCAAATTTATCATATCTAATAATCAGTTCAGGTTACAATCACCCAGGGCCATGACCTCACCCATCTTTAAATGAGACAACATAGAGGTCAGGTCCCTATGTTCCTTGACAACAGTATCAGGGGGGATTATAAACACAAATGAATACAGTAGTTATAGTACCAGTGCCGCCACCCCACCCCCCAAAATGATTAAAAGCCTACAATTCATTCAAACCAATTCAGTTTTCTTACCTGACTTTCATTCCATACTTTTAACATTTACAGGAGTTCTTGATCTCATCATTCATCCAAATCATGACCAGCCTGACCACCAACAATAAGGTAACCCCCTCATTGGTCAGAAAACTACACATTAAAGAGCTGGTGACATGTTCAGGTGAACTTTAACAAAACGTAATATTTAGACACAGTCGAGCTTGAATTTCCCATTAGTTCTGTATTTCTCCTCCCCATTATTTATTACTGAGGTCATTTGTATGAAAACAGGATTTCTACTCCCCGAAGAGTTAATCTATTCCTGCTGCTTTCTCCCTACCTGAAGTCACAGAGAATTGCTCGTGACCTCACAATTACTCCCATGGCAACAGGCTGTGATGTCACAACAGAGGGTTATGACTTGGAGCAGGAAGTAAGCTATAGAGGCAGATGAACTCAAAATAAATTCTAAGGGACAACAATCATATATTCATACACATTTCCTTAGTAATAAATTATGGAGAGGAGGAATATATAAAATATCAATGGAATGCAAGCAGAATTTTACCTCATTATAATGTTTTTTTAAGTTTTCTTTGAGGTGTCAATAGCTCTTTAAAGTTTAAAATGCCAATATAAGCTGAGGTCCCACTGCTCTCTCTCTCTCTCTCTCTCTCTCAGTCTCTCTCTCTCTCTCTCTCTGTATTTCTCTCTTTGTCTTATGCGAAAACCACTCTGACTTCTTCTTTCAACTTTACATTTAACCATGCCAACATGAACTGAGGCTCCACTGCTTACGCTATTTTTTTTGTAGAAATTACTCTCAGGCTTGGTCTCCTATGTAGTGTGCTCTGACCTATAAGAGGCTTACAAGTAACCACTGGGGAGCTCACCAATGTGGAGAAGGCCACACTTTTCCTGTTTGCAATGCAATGTTAAAGGCTTAGCAAACTCAGCCCTAGCTAATATACAAAGATTCCATTACCTTTCTTGTACACCTTTCTTAAATGTTTTAATTGTGTACTGGGTGCACCTAGTTTGTGGCCAGAATCAAAAGCAAAAATACAGCCAGTGCACCCCTCCCCCCAACACCACCACCACCACCACCAGAGCTGCTTAAAAGTCTTCAATTAATTCAGATCAACTCAGTTTTCCTACTTTGCATTCATTCCATCATTTTAACATTTAGAGGAGTTCTTCGTCTCATCATTTGGCCAAATCATGATCAGTCTGACCACCGACAGCAAGGTGACCCATTCATTGGTCAGGAAACGACACTTTAAAGTTTAAAATGCCAATATAAACTGAGATCCCACTGCTGTCTGTCTTTCTTACGTGGGAACCACTCTCTGGCTTCATATTTTAACTTTACATTTTACCATGCCAATTTCTTATGTGGGAACCACTCTCTGAATTAATATTTTATGTAGTGTGCTCTGGCCCATAAGAGTTTCACAGGTGACCATTGGGGAGCTCACCAGTTAGGAGAAGTCTACACCTCTCCTGTTTGCAATGCAATGTTAAAGGCTTAGTAAGTTCAGCTCTGGCTAATATACAAAGATTTTATCACATTTCTTTTGTTTCTTACATGTTTTAATTGCTTATAGGGGTGCACCTGGTTTGTGGCCAAAACCAAAAGCAAATAACTATAGTACCTGTGCTCCCCCCTCCCCCCCCCAAAAAAAAAGTTGCTTAAAATCCTGCAATTCATTCAAGTCAATTCACTTTTCTTATTTGGTCTTCATTCCATCATTTTAACATTTAGATGTGTTGTTGGTCTTATCATTCAGATGAATCATGATCGGCCTAACCATCAACAACAAGGCGAACCACTACTCAGTCAGGAAATTACACTTTAATGTTTAAAATGCCATTATGAATTGAGGTCCCACTGTTTGCTCTCTCTTTCTGATGTGTAAACCACTCTCTGGTTTTATCTGTCAACTGTAAATTTTACCATGCCAATGTAAACTGTGGTTCACTGCTTACGCTCTGTCTTGTGTGGAAACCACTTTTTGTCTTAGTCTTTTGTGCAGCGTGCTTCCGATTATAAGATGCTCACAGGTAACCATTGGGGAGCTCACCAATTAGGAGAAGATCACACCTCTTCTATTTGTAATGCAGTGTTAAAGGTTTAGCAAGCTCAACCCTAACTAATATACAAAGATTTTATCACATTTCTTATTCATCTGTTTTAAATGTTTTAATTGTTTACAGGGGTGCACCTGGTTTGTGGTCAAAATCAAAAGCAAATATAGTGCCAGTGTCCCCCCACCCCCTGTGCTGCTTAAAGTCTGCAATTCATTCAGATCAATTGAGTTTTCCTATTTGGTCTTCATTCTAACATTTTAACATTTAGAGGGGTTTTTGATCTCATCATTAAGCCAAATGAGGATCTGCCTCACCACTTTTTTTATGTAAAGGGGCCACATGGGCCAGTTTCCATAATTCTGGAACATGTGATTCGAAAGGCAAAGTCTGTATTTTTGAAATAGGATAAGCAGTAGCCACAGCCGCCAGTTTTACAAATTTTGGAGCAAGGTTATCCATACCAGCTTATTTATCAGCTTTTAAGCTAATTAGTTTAAAAACTTGGGAACTTGTGACTCTTTTGATATAGAACCTAGTTCACTTAAAAATAGGTGATTCAAAAGAATCAGACATAGAGCAATTTTCCAGTAATGTACTGTATGCTTTTTAGATCTAGTATTCATTCTCATTGGTATGGTTACGATATGTTTTAGACCCCCATCATCCAAAATATCTCTCAAATTTGCCATATTTAATAACCAGTACAGGTTAAGATTATCCAGGGCCATGATCTCACCTATCTTTAAATGAGACACCACAGACGTGATATCTATGTTGTAGTAAGGGGCTTAGGGACATGACCTTTATGAAACAACATAGAGATTATGTCCCTAAGTCCCTTGATACCAAAACCAGGGGGATTACAAACATACCATACATAAAGTTTTTTGGACCAATTGTAAATTGAAGAATGAACCATTACCAAGCAGATATACTTGTGTAATTAACTGAAAAAATTGAAGCATCCAAATAGTCTCAAACATAAAACATATTCCCCCGCCCCTGTTTTATTGGGCCAGTCTTTTCTAAATACCAAGTACTGTAATTAGCAGTTGCAGTTTCACTATCAAGAATGCCAAGCTGGCATCTGCATTTGGTTGCTGAGGTAGCCGGAGAACCAGGTCACTGCTTGGTCATCAAACCCTATGATCTAGCTGTTAAAGATTGAGAGAATGGTCAGCAAGACATAAGATAAGACATTGGTAAGGTATTGATGAAGTGCAGGTCCCAAGAGTGAACCCTGAGAGTCTCTGGAAGTGAAAAAGTTTAGGCACACTGTTATCAATTTTAACTATCTGCGTTCAGCTATAGAGATTGTTTGAAATCAGCTTACAGCAGCACTAAAAAGGCCTGAGTAGGCCTCTTGATTACTTATGAGTTACTGACAATGTTGAGTATTTATAACAGATTACAATTTAAAACTGCCCATACTCTAACTAAAAGTGCTGATACTCTCTCACTGGCCTTTATATTGCCCACAAATACTCAACTATTCCACAAGTCCTTAAAAGTGGTGATACTGTGCATCAGTGACCCAGTTTGAACACCACCTAGTCTCTTGTTACCCAGACGAGAACACCAGCACAGGTGAGTGGGCACCCCCGTGAGCCCTTCAGTGATAACCTAGGATCCTCCCTGTCTAGGGGTTGCACTCAAGCGAGAGGCATCCTTCACAGTACATTTATTTATTCCTGGATCCTGGCTTCAAGTGTTTTGCTAATTGTTTGCATTTTAGGATTCAGTAAACCTCACTCGAGAAAGCAGTGCTGCAAATATTTGATTTAAACTGCTAAAGTTTATCAGTGTATTTACAACTGTGTCCGGAGACCCAGTTCATGTGTATAGGATTTCATCAATAGCATCATATTATATATGCTTTACAGAAGGGTGACTATTATCAGATTTGCACCTCACAACATCACGGTTTATGCTCCTCCTGGATTGGAAAATGGTTGTCTTCAGGTCACCTTGCTGGGACAAGTGGGACCCAGGGCTGAGAATGCATGATAGTACAGTCTTGTCCTCAAATTCATGCACATCAGCAGTCTTCTGTGCTTTCAAGCAGGCAGTCAGTATTATTATTGTCACTACACCAGTGACCTTTGGCTTCTCTTTCTCTGTTGTCTCAACCTGAATCTCAGTTTACAGACACCTGCTTATTTCCAGATAATCTCCTTGGTGCTTAAGGCTGTGAAAGCCTGTGCCTGCATAATATCATGTAAGGGTGCAAAGTATTAGGAACCACAGTGCCTCACTAATAACGTCCCCCCCACCTTGCTTCCTTCCATCATCGGAGAATAAGGTTACCATACAACAGCGATTGGTGACTAGGAAGGGGGGAGGGACACTAGACTACCAGAGAATGTTTTTTTTCCATTTGGGGATGGTGATCAGTGATCAGGGCAGGGAAGGGCATCAGTACACTATGGAAAAATGTTATGACATATCAGGTGGGTGATAAGAGTGGGGGAGGAACCACTACACTATAGAAAATTCTTACAGCACATAGGGTTGGTGATTGGGGACCAGGGAGGGACCACCACACTATGGAAACCTTCTTTTCTGTATGGGTAAATGATCAGGGTGGGGGAAGGGCACCATTAGACTACCAGGGAATGCAGCTGTGTGGGGCATGGGCTGATGGGGGGGACGCGCTAAGCCAGCTGTGCAAATGGACCCATAATGGAAATGCTAATGGCCAGTAGCACCTTGAATGCCCAATGGGCTTATTTGCATGGCTACTTTTGTGTATAGGGACTTAGCGCGTGTGCACTATTGTTGCCGGCCCATTCTCCTGCCTGGCTGTGGGGTCAGCGGTACTGGGGTTTCTAGTGCTTTTCCTGGGATAACACTGCCCCTATTCACGGTCAGATAGCACAGCATGCTATCCAGCTGTGAATTACAGGATTGCTCACCATTGCAACTGTGGTGTGCAGCATAAACATTTGCACAGAACTTTGCCCTTTTTAGCGAATCCATCCACTTGTTTTTGTACCTTCACTGCAGTTAGTCCATTGTGCCATCCTTCAGGGAAGGGAGTTGTTAAAAAATGAAACTAAAAAAAATAGGAAGGCTTTATATTGTGTGCTAAAAACTGATACAATAAGTATTAGATGGGGGGACTATTGTGGTAAACATTGCTCTTCAAGTAAACAGTGTTGTAAGATATACGTGGGTTGCCGTACTGTTACCAAGTGACTGTTGATATTGTCCTGGCGCTCTGATCACAGATCATTAATTGTGAAATCAGTTAGTATGTATTATGGGTCTCCTGTGAGTTATGTTAATTATGAAATACAGATGGTCATGTTCCCACCAGATCTGGAAAATGATTGCACTAAAGCAGAAGAGAACTATGCCTCAGAAAACTGAAAATCATTCTAGACTGGGAATTTTTCATTGTTCTTTAAAACAACTATTGCACCATATATCATGGCTAATTAATAATCATATTTCCATAATAAGTAGGGTCTCAAATCATGGAAATTAAATGGAGTATTGGAGCTGTTTGTTTTTGTTCACTATTTATTGAATGCGTCTCAAGGTAAAAGGTAGTTATTTCTGAAGAGCAATACTTTATGTGTTCTCATGGTTAGATTAGTGTACTCTACAGACTTTCCAAAACATGCAGCACTTCAGTCAAAGGTTTTGTGCCTCACCCTGTTTTCCTACTCTCATATTTATTTTCACTAGTGTTTATTAGTGCTTCACTTATCTTATTTGCAGCTAATTAGTCCACTGCTGTAGTTCCCTCTTCGTCATCTTTTGAAAGGTATGCTCTTAGAGGGATGCCTAGCCAAAGCACAGGAAAATGCACTAAAAGTCAAGAATTCATGAAGGCTTGCACTAAAATGCTCAAAATGTCCTAAATGTGGATGAGGGCTCGCAGTAACAAAATACCAGGAAACTGCATGTGGGGAAAGGGAATTTACAGTCTCTCCTTCAGCCTTTGCTTCCTTATGTCACAGGTTCATTGACATGCCATAAATAAGACATGATGGGAGGGGCCAGAAATAAGACATGATGGGAGTGATGCAGTGCAGTGGCTGTGGAGCAGCAGTCTTCCGGGAGACATTCTGGAGGATGCGGTGTTGTCCCATCTGCAGGCACCTCTCTGGGCTGAGGGAGGAGGTTGCTCATCTCCAGGCTGAGTTGGCCAGGATTTGTGGGACCTCCTCTTCCATCCAGGGACCACCAGTGCCACTACCGTTAGCTCAGAGGTTGCCAAGAAAGAGGAGCGGTTGGACCACAGTGGGCTCAGGGAGGGTGAGGGTGGTGGAACAGAGGTGCATCCCTCCAGTTGTACCTCTTCACAATTCCTATGCTATTCTGGCAAAGTGTGGTTCCTCTGTGGAGGCACCTGCAGTGGAGACCAAGGAGGATGCTGGGAACCTCCACAAAGGAGACCCACAGAAGGGTGGCATGGGACCCCACAGGGGAAGGAAACAACTCCTGGTGGGAGACTCCATTGTTAGGAAGGTAGAACTGGGGGAGGAAGGGGAGAGGGAGGTAAGGTGCCTGCCTGGCTCCATGGCTTGGAGGGACAGGGAGCGAATTCTCAGGATTGCCGGAGCAGCTGCACAGGGGAGGGAGCTGGATGTCATTGTCCACCTAGAGACAAATGACCTGGCTAAGAAAGGGATTAGAGCAGTGCAGGAAGAGTTTGTGGAATTGGGGAGGGGCCTTAGACAAGTAGCATGCACGGTAACCTTCTCGGAGGTGCTGCCCATCTATGATGCAGGAGAGGCTAGGGTGTTCTGCACCATGGGATTCAATCAATTGTTGAAAAACTGGTGCATAACTCAGGGATTTGGCTTCATTGGGGACTGGGGGTCCACCTGGAGTGATGCAAGCCTATACTGGCATGATGGGCTGCATCTGTCCAGGAGGGGAACCAGGATCCTAGGTGATAGGTTTAAATGCTTCATTGGCAAGCATTTAAACTAGCCAAGGGGGGAGGCACTGGAAAGGAGCAGGGAAATCCTAGCCCCCCCCAAAAAAATCACGGTAGTAAGTGCGGTAAACACCAACATAGAGGTGGCAATAGGGAGAAGGGCAGGGGTAAATGGGGAAAGTGACAAAGGCAAAAAGGACAGGGATGGGGCAAAAAGGAGTAAGGCCATCAGGAAATGGAGGGTAATGAGTACCAATGCCCGTAGTCTGGGCAACAAGCTCCCTGAGGCCTTGATGGAAGAGGGATGCCTGGATATCGTAGCAGTCACAGAAACATGGTACACAGAGAACCATGACTGGGATGTTAACATACCAGGGTACATAACCTACAGGAGAGACAGGCAGGGGAGAAGAGGTGGAGGAGTAGCTCTCTATGTAAAGGAAGGGATAAAAGCAACTGAACAAAAGAGTAAACAGGGGGGAGAGGAGGCACTGTGGGTCACCTTGGAGACTGGAAAGGGCACCACAATCCGCACAGGGGTTGTGTACAGACCCCCATGTCAGGGGGAAGGAATGGACAAGGATATGATAGATGGCATTCTTAGGATTGCAGAGAAAGGGGAGATACTGTTGATGGGAGACCTGAATATGCCAGATGTTAACTGGAGCACATTTGCTGCAGCCACGTCCAAGAGCAGGGCCATTCTCGATGCCCTACAGGTGGCAGGCCTCAGACAGCTAGTTTCGGAACCCACTCGTGAGGGAGCAATCTTAGACCTCATACTCTCAAATGTGGGCAGTGAGAGGATCTCAGATCTAGAAGTGGGTTGCCATCTGGGAACAAGTGACCATCAAACAGTGTGGTTCACGTTAAACTCAGCTACAGAATCAAGCCATACAAAAGTGAGGGTACTGGACTTCAGGAGGGCTGACTTTGGCAAGATGGGAGAGTGCCTCAGAAAAGCACTAGCAAACAGGCTAGAAGGAGGGGTGGAGCAACAATGGGAAATCATCAAAACTGCCATCACAGAGGCAACAATCCTTTGTGTGAAGCAAATAAACAAATCAAAACAAAAGAAAAAGCCGCTATGGTTCTCAAAAGAGGTGGCTGGAAAAGTCAGGGAGAAAAAGATAGCATTCAGGAAGTATAAGGAAACACAGAAGGAGCAGGACAGAGTGCTGTATCAGTTAAGGCAGAAGGAAGCAGGAAGGGAAGTCAGAATAGCAAAGGCCCAAACTGAGGAAAAGATAGCCAACTTGGTTAAGAAGGGGGATAAAACCTTTTATAGGTACATCAGAGAGCGTAGAAAGACAAAGGGAGGGATAGTGAGGCTGAATAGAATGAATGGTGGGTGGGCAGAGGGGGACAGTGAAAAAGCAGGGATACTGAATGAATATTTCTGCTCAGTATTCACAAAAGAGGAGGGGGAAGTGCCTAATCCAATTAACAGAAGCACTCTTGATAGGTGGGTCGATCCCAGACCTTTCACAGAAGACAGGGTTCTGCAAGAACTCCTAAAACTGAAGGTGGACAAAGCAATGGGGCCTGATGGAATTCACCCCAGAATTCTAAAAGAATTAAGGGGGGAACTAGTGAAACCACTGACTACTCTTTTTAATAAATCATGGGAGGATGGTGTGGTACCCAAGGACTGGAGGAAGGCGGATGTGATTCCCCTTCACAAAAGTGGGACCAAGACAGAGGCAGGAAACTACAGACCTGTCAGTTTGACCTCTGTGGTAGGAAAGTGATGGAGTCACTTCTGAAGGAAAGAACTGTTGAGTACCTAGAGGCCAGTGGGGCACAAGACCCAAGGCAGCATGGGTTCTAGGCGGAAGGTCATGTCAGACAAATCTAATAGATTTCTTTGACTGGGTGACCAAAGTAGTAGACCAGGAAGGGCCTGTGGACATGGCCTACCTAGACTTTAGCAAGGCATTTGACACAGTCCCACACAAAAGATTAGTAGTCAAATTAACCAGCCTGGGAGTGGGTTCCAGGGTGGTAGCCCGGGTAAAACATTGGCTGGACAACAGGACACAGAAGGTAATTGTAAATGGAGTCCACTCTGAAGAAAGAGGGGTTACTAGTGGGGTACCGCAGGGTTCAGTACTGGGTCCAGTCCTTCTAATGTCGTTATAAGTGACATTGCAGAGGGACTGGAAGGAAAAGTATGCCTCTTTGCAGATGACACAAAGATCTGCAACAGTGTTGATACACAGGGAGGCATGGAAAGGATGAGAAGGGACTTGGCAAGGCTGGAGGAATGGTCAGAAGTATAGCAGCTAGGATTCAATGCAAAGAAGTGCAAAAGAATGTAACTGGGAAACAAGAACCCAGGGGAAGATTACACAATGGGGGGGAGGTAGTAACAACAACAAAAAAGGAAAGGGACCTGGGGGTAATCATATCAGATGACCTTAAGGTTAGCAAGCAATGTGAGAAGGCAGTAAGGAGGGCTGGGGGTATACTGGAATGCATAGGGAGAGGCATCACCAGCAGAAAGCAGGAAGTTGTTATCCCTCTGTACAGACAGTTGGTGAGACCCCATCTGGAGTACTGCGTCCAGTTCTGGAGATCCCATCTCCGCAAGGACATAGACAGGATAGAGGCAGTCAGAGGAGGGCACCAAAATGGTGCAGGGTCTGCAAGAGAAGCCACACAGGAGAGACTAAAGAGCTTAATATGTATACCCTTGAGGGAAAGAAGGGAGAGGAGGGACATGATAGAAACTTTAAGTACCTCAGTGGAATCAACAAAGTCCAAGGGTAGCATCTTTCAGAAAAGAGATGCAAGAACAAGGGACACAATTTAAATATGGGGGTGGTTCCAGGCAATGTGAGGAAGTATTTTTTCACAGAGAGGGTAGTGGATGCATGGAACAGCCTCCTGAGGAGGTTGTGGGGTCTAAAACTATGGAGAATTCAAGAATGCATGGGACAGACATAAGGCAATTCTTGTGGGGGTAGGAAGAAATAGGCTGTTGGTTAACTAGGATCTGCGGCCTATCCTGTAGGTAGGGAAATGGGCAGACTAGGTGGGCCAAGCGGTCCTTATCTGCCATCAAAGTCTATGTTTCTATATTTCATGCTGCAGGCTTCACCCTCACTGCCACCAGCAAGCAGTTGTGTATTGGCAGAAGCCACTCACCTACCTGACAAGCAGGAGACATTCATGTTAGATGTTTACCCTGCCCCTGCTACCTGATGTGTTGGTTTGGGGCATGAATCTAGGTCATCAGCATGGCAAGTAAATGTGTCTACCACTGGATCATCCCTTCTGTCTTTCCTTTTTCTCCCATTTCATGTCCTACTGCCTCTGTCAGGCCATTGCTTCAGTTCATGCCCAGCTCTGCCAGCTGCTCCCTCTACCTTCATTATCAGTCATATACATGGAGGGCAGGCTGGGTGCATGTTGACCACCATTCTGACTGCAGTAGGGGTTTTCACGTTCCTGTTTTTCCCTCCAGCTACTCAGCAGCAGCACACAAGACCCAATGAGGTTAGACTGCATGCCCACAACTCCCCCCAACAGATGAGCATGTTCCCCAGCAAATTGTCAGGGGTCACTGCGGTAACAGAACGCGCCACAGGCCACCAGACTCTCTGTAGTTTGGGATGTGCTGTCATCAACAGCCTCCCTCTCAGCTGGTTGCATGAGTTCTGGCCTTCAAGTTTGCACCCATACCTGGGCCACAGCAACTCAAAGAGCTGCCACTGGGCAATGAGGTTACCTTCACTCCTTTTTATTCCATGATCCCATCCACTCCACCCACTGTAACTAGCAGCATCATGGCAGCACAAATCAGCCACAAAGAGTGTGTATCAGTTCTCTTACAGTTCAGTGCCATTCAGGAACAGGCTACAACTCATACTGGGTCCACCCTTCCTTCAGAAAGCAAATGCATCTGCTCCACAATGGTTGATCTCTCTACTGGACTGGCAACAAGACATCAAGTCTTTGCAGCAGCACCACAATGTGTTTCAGCTTATACACTTCCCAGGCAAAGATCTACAATGTGACAACACTTATTTATTTATTTATTTATTTAAGCGTTTTACCAGGAAAGCCATACTGAGCAGTTTACTGCTCAATTTCAGATGCGTCCTGGGGGGAGGGGGGAACACAGGTAGACAGTTGAAGACAGTATAAACAAATGAATACATAGTGGGAGAACACTAACATTTGGTTCTGATTACTAGACAGTAGTGGGTTGAGAGAATCAGTTGGTAACCACAGTTAATACAGCATGAGTACAATAAAATCATAGTGCAGGCAAGTAGCAAAATTGGACCATGTGAGAAACAGTATAAGGTGAGAGAACAATAGTTAGGCACCGATTAATTGTAATTACTAAGTGCAGACGTACACTGAGATTCTACTAGAGACTGGGAAACACCTAGACACAAGCACAGGTAGGGACGAAATGGTCTTGGAGCATGGAGTTAAGGTGCGAGAGGGTGGAGAAGTGACGAACGTTAGCTGGGAGGGAGTTCCACAATGTGGGAATGCGCTAGCTGAATGCTGACTGTCCAATGGTAGTAGACCAGTATGGGACAGCTAGGGACCTAGAGTCTGAGTTTCTGAGAGAGTATGCTTGGGCGCTGGGGTTGGTTATGGCATCGGTGAGGTAGGAGGGAGACGCTACGACCAATACTGGCATGATCTTGGGCGAGTGGGTCAGTCTGCGATTGTCAAGAGAGGTGAGGTTCATTGCTTGATATAGGGCACAGTGGTGTGTGGAGTAGGGGCTGTTCAGGGCAAAAAGACAGAAAGAGTGGAAGAAAGGGTCCAGCCTGGCTAATGTGGTCTTGGGGCCAGCACCGTAAACTATGTCCCCGTAGTCGAGGATGGGGAGGATCATTTGTTTTACAATGTCCATCCTGGCTGGAAGGGAGAATTCTGTCATGATTCCAGTAAAGTGCACCAAGCCTAGGGTGCAGCTTCTTGAGTAACGAGTCAATATGCGAGGAAAAGTTGAGGTGCTGGTCAAGCCAGACACCGAGGTAACTGAAGGAGGTGCAGGACTCCAGAAGGGACCCTTCCAGGGTGTGGAATTATATAGGTGAGGGGAGCCTAGAAATCTTCTGCCTCATGCCAAAGGTTAGTGAGACTGTTTTGTTGGCATTGAGGAGGAGGAGGTTATTTCAGTGGAGCCAGTGATGGACTGAGATAAAGTCTTGCTGTAGTCTGGTCGCAACCTCAGAGGTCGAGGGGCCGGATGCGTACAGCACCATGTCATCTGTGTGCATGTGGATGGAGGTGTATTTAACAGCTCCAACCTGAAGAGAGGCAGCCAGTTTGGCTCCACTGAAACATTTCCATTTTGTAGTCATTTAGTACTGGGTGTTTTTCTACTGTACGGTCATTGTCACACCACATGAAAGCAATCCATGTAACTGACTCCAAACCGATCCACACAGCATTTGAATTACTGCCTTATGTAGTATTTCATTATATTTTGTATAACATTTTGTGAATAAAAGATGCCTTATAACATAAAAACAGTAGTGTACTTTAGAGTAGAGCAGAACAGAACAGAATTTGGATAATGCAGTGTCTTTCATATGCAAAAAGTCTCAAGTTGCTTTACACTTGTTTATATATTTAAAGGTTTTACCAGGGAAGCATACTGAGCAGACTACTGCTTGATTTCAGATGCGTCCTGGGGGAAGGGGGAAGGGGGAAGGGAGAGACAACGTATACATACAGTGTACAATAAAAACTTACAGTGTCTGCAAATGCAATAGGGCGCTTCCAAACATACACTTACATTGAATCCGTGACAATAAGTTGGGACAACATAAGACAATGGAATAAAATAATATTAATTTCTGTAGCTTATTTCACCAAACAAATATCACAATATATTCTTAAACGTCAATGTCACATGCAAAGGTAATCTATTACTTTACTGACTTCAAGATATTGAAATAATTGTGTGCATTTAAAGAGGTGCAAGATTAATACACAAAAGCAAGTGAGAATGGGTGGGCTTTTAACACCAGGTTTAAGACTGTCCTTTTGACCACTGAGGTTGCTGTATGTCAATAAGCTTGTCTTGTACTTGACATTATTTCCCTGTATCAGAGGGAAAGAGTTAAAAAGTAATGCTGAGATGTTTCAAATGGTTTTTGGAAAAAAATGAGTTAACTACATTAAAGAAGCCATAATTCATTTAAAACTTTTCAATTTAACTATGATAAAAAAGAAACATTATGGTTGAAATGGGGGCTGGTGGGGGGTCCAGATTTGCAATTGAAAAATTCTCGTCTGTTAACTAGTAAGCAGTCTTTGTACTTTAGTCCAGAAAAATGATTTTGAGCTTGTTGAATAGAGGAAAAGAATGCTATTTGAGAAATGAGGTAATTATCTTATGTATGAACTTAAAATGAAAGAAAGTCCTTTCCCTAACAGGTTTTCATGACAGAAATTAGTTTCACCTTAAATATTCCCCCCACCTTTCAGTGTTTTGTTCTTGGTTAAATAGGAAGCTTGTAATAGCACTAATAGACATAATGCCGACAGTCGGCTGACGGCTTCTGCCTGACCTTTTGTTAATGCATTTGATTTCACTAAATGGAACCTGCAAGATCCCGCTCTTTGGAAAACTCGCAGTATTCATTAAAGCAATCAGGATGAGATGGCTAACGTTTCTTTAGCTTTCACCAGTTAGATCAGCCAGGGCTCAAAAGTAATAATTCTCTTTCTTTGACTTATGTTGCATCATTAATTTTGTGCCTATTGGTCTATCCATATTGCTGTACCTGATAGAACATAAAAATCCTTTTCACAACATCCTCCCCTACCCAACCATTCTGTGAAGCAGGGATTACATTGGAACCCATTGTCTGTACTTCATTTTAATTTAAAAGTTGGTTAAGCTCTGTGATTTGCTTACATAGAAACATAGACAATGATGGCAGAAAAAGACCACTGGTCCATTCAGTCTGCCCATAAAACCTAACAAACCCATAATCTATTGGCTATACAGGTTCTAACCCTTACTATCCACCCCCATGCTCCCCACCCTACCACTGTCACCCAGAGTAACCACTTAGCCTTTCATTCTGTCCCAGTCATGTTTGAAGTCATGGATGGTTTTGGCACCCACATCAGCTGGCAGATTGTTCAAACGCTCCACCACCCTTCCTGTAAAATAAAACTTTCTCACTTCCCTCCTTAATCCCCCCACCCCGGCAGTGCCTCAACCTGATTCTCTTCCAGTTTGCCTCAGTTACAGTAGTACTAAATGTGTTACATATCGGATAACACATGACAGGATGTGTGGTTATAAGGGATGTGTTTTATGTAAGTAATAATACCCGACAGGGTGGGCATTATTGGGATATAACGGACCGCCCAGGGGCATAATGAGGCCCGACGCTGCAGGTGGAGGGCCTTATAGCCCCTGGAAAGTCCGTTATATCCCATAACGCCCACCCTGGAGGGTATTATTACACTTAGATAATGGGTTCCAGATGTGATCATTTAACAAAATATAGAAGAAAGTAAATGCACATATAAAAAATAAGTAAAAAGCAAGTAGAAATATTGTTTGCTGTAAAGTAGTGCCTAATGTGAAGTGCTGGAATTACCAGTAGAGGTCACTGCGATGTACTTATTTATGCTGTTTGGAATTAGCTTGTCCTCCTGGTTTATGAGCGTCTGACATACACACACACACACACACACACACACACACACACAGCACTTGAATAACGCTGTGACAACAGCAGAAATGTAGCCTGTTAGTGTTTAGAGAGAGGTACTTGGCTTTTAATGTGGGATGGCGCAAGTGTGCAGCTCGGTTTAAAGGTGAGAAGATGGATTACTGGTAGCGCGAGTAGGTTCGGAGAGTGAAAATGGAGCATGGTGGAGCGAGTTGGCAGGTATTTAAATTTTTTTTTTATTTTGGCAGTGCTGAGAAGAAGCAGCAAGCAGTTTGGGAGGCTGTATCAGGTTATTGCTGGAATTTCCGTTCAGCAGAGAGGCAGGGCCTAGGTGGGGGCTGTTGTGTCAGTAAAGTGTGGAAAAAAATGGCGGCTGGCAAGTTTTGGGTGCCGAACGATCGAACTGGCACTTGTTTTCAAGCGGGCCATTGTTAAGAAATAACGGCCCAGGTGGCAGGCTGTTTCAGCCAATCCAGATGCTAGTTTCAGTCTAGCCATTATCTAAATAGAGAATAATGGATGGGGAAGGGTTTGATATGAGAATTTAATGTACACCCGAGTTGTGGGATGCTACATAAACCCCGAGGGTGAAGCCCAAGGGGTTTATCAAAGCATCCCACAATGAGGGTGTGCATTGAATTCTCATATGAAACACCCTCCCCATCTTTTATTTTTTATAATAACAGGCCAGCAATTTTTCTCCAGCAGTTTGTGAGATTGTTTGTCCCCGCCCACATACAGAATGTTGGCCAATGAGGCAGCAGCATAGTTTGACTGGCATGGCTCATGAATGTCATAACAACCAGCCGGTTGTTATGGAAAATATCAACCTGGTCAGTACATTGAGAGAAATTGCTGACCAGTTATTATAAGGGAATAATGCATGCTTTAGCTGGTTGTTAGGCATGAGGTGTAGCCGAATTCCACAGACTCATGAGAAGTGCATTATCCCGTTATGAGTACACACCCTAGAGTGTCATTCCACTTATAAAATTTGCTTTTATTTGTTAAAGCAGGACTGCTGGCTGCTGTGGGCAAGAAAACACCAACACAATTCTTGAGTACTTTTTTTTTTTTTTCTATTTAACAACCCCAACAGTTTGCCAGTTATAATATTTCTTCTTTAGGGGATGCTGCAATTTAACAGAAATATAAATATATGCATTTACATCCAAGCATACAAAATAATCAACTGTTCACTATGTCCAAACAGTGCAGCGTACCAGTACTCTCTTATGCATGTAGTAGTTTAAAGAGCAACTCTGTTACAATAAAAAGCTTAAAAACCTTAGATTTACACCATTTATGTTTTAACTTTATTGTTTTCTAGTTGTTTTACTTTCCCCTACTGTTGGTGTACTAAATATTGTAGATAATGCAAAAGCTATTTTACGCAGTCTTTCAAAATGTATTTGACTCTCCCCTGCTAACCACAGAACTGCTGTTTGTGAGATCACAGTCTGTTGCCATGGTGAGCACTATGATGTCATAAACATAGGCACTGTGAGGCTGACGGGGAAAGGCAAATGTTTTCAAATGTTCTCTATACAGACTTTTTAGATGGACTTTCAAGATGTGCTGTTAATCTTGGAAAGGGATATTGAAAATGAAAAATAAATGTGTACTCTAGTAAATTATAACAGCTAAAATATAAAATAGTGTATAGAAGCCCATACACAACAAGACTATTCTTTCACTGAGTGGGTACCAGGATAAGGACTTCAAGAATGAAGCTTGAGAGGTCCATTTGTCATCCTGGTAACCAGGAGGTGAAATAATTATCTTCTTGTGTATTGGGGCTCCCATACTCTGTTTTATATAGTGTATGGTGTAAAAAGTCCTTTTTTCTGTTCTTTTTTTTCTCCACTTTATTTTTATTTTTTGAAAGCGCTACAGGCAGCTTAATGAAACACAAATGAGATGTATAAGTTAGCAGTATAGCTCCAATAATATGGCTTATACTGGTAACAGCAAAGGGCTTCCGAAGGAGAGAGGGAAAAGCCAGTAGGACCACCATCCATCTCCATCCAACAGCAGAACCTACCTAAGTAAGCAAAGAGTATTACTAAAAGTAACTAAGTATTGTGATCTGTGGCATGGAGGAGAGAAAAAAACTCTTTGAGGAGGAAATCTCTGGGGATCCAAGGCTTGGGTTATTTTATTTAGCGATGGCTTGGCTGCTACATTTGAAATTCAGTTCACGGGGGTAAGAAATATTTTTATTTGGCCGAGGGCTATCACTCTGTCCTTCTAATGGGAATGCCATGAAGGGTTGCGAGGGTTCTCTGCAACAAACGCCTCCAAGGTGGAAGGAGGAGAACAATGACCACTGAGGCACTCAGCTGGCTTACCAATCTAAAACACAAACCAGGTGAACCAGTGGCAGTCATAGGGAGAAGCACTGAAGATGCAATAGTAGTACTGTAATTAATACTATGCACATAACCACCCTTCACAACTAGTCATAAATTCTACATCAAGAGGTGCCGCTGCACACAAATGGCTAAAGCTCCACCTGCAGTAAGGACATTCCCACTATGGGCCAGAAAGGAAGGTCCCTGCTGAAGGCATCACACACTCAGGATGTGGACTAGAGTGTAGAGTGAGACCGTCAGCTGAGAGTGAGTTCAGAGCCACTAAATTGATGGACATGGTCAGCTAATCTCTTCTAGCAATGGAGCAGGCCATACATGATAATGCAGAGAATATCAGGTAATATGCAGCAAAGTAAGCACCTTTAGTAATGGTACATCCCATACATGGTAATGCAGGGAGTAACAGGCAATAAGCAGCATGGTAAACACCTTTAGCAATGGAGCAGGTCATACTTAGTAATACAGTGAGTAGCAGGCTATGTGCAGCCTGGTAAACAAATAGTACACAGAAGCATGATAGCAGTAGGAACTGCACATCCAGCTCAGGGTAACCTGGTCCTTTAGTCAGTGAGAAGCTAGCCAACCAGTCCCTCAATGAGTGGCAATTAAAGGTGACATAAATACCCAGAGGATTTTAGCAGTGAAGGCAGTATACAAACACAAGGTAAATGAAACACATGGGGCCACGACCCTCTAACATAATCCCCCAGTCCTCCGCTGTAGGAAGAATAAAGAAGCCATGGTAAAGCACCATGACTCACATGCAGATTTTAGAACTAGTTTACAGTGACAGCAGTAGCTGAGCTGACTTCCAGAGTATAATGAAGTGGTGTACAAATAGTGAATAGTGTCCAGCAATAACTGAGCTTAACAAGCATGGGACTTTGTAGGCACAGGCAGTAATGCACTGAAACAACAAGAATAATTGCTTGTTGGTACAAATGCATTTAAGCAGGTTTGAATCATATGGTGAAAGTAAAATAGAATTGCATTAGGCTCTGGTTTGATTTCCACCGAATGCATATAAACATGATGAGCAGAGTTAAATCCCCGAAAGGGCTGGATAAAAGCTTAGCGCAGATGGAAAGACTAGCAAAGCAAAGAAATGAAACGCTGAGGTAAATAAGCAGGAAATAACTATAGTGGAAAGCAAGGCTGTTGACTGAATCAGTGAGGAGCTAACACTAAGAACTGAGAGCAACAGGGAGTGGCAGCAGCTGAGAGCAGGAGCCTAGGCCAGGTGCAGTTAATTAATAGAAGCAACTACAGCAGAGAAGATGGAATGGGAACTGAAACAAACAACAACAGCAGGAAAACTGTGGGTAGAATGTGAAGCAGAAAGCGGCAGGCTAAGCTGAGCATACAAAGGACAATGCAGTGAGCTGAGGGCTTGCAAAATCCAGGGAGCAAATGAGGCCATAGCAGGCACAGGGCTGCATAATATAAGAAAACAACAATAAGCAACCTGTAGCACAAATAAACAATGTAGACACAGGGCGCTAGAAAACTAAAAGCCCAAAGGAAACAGACAAAGCAATCACAAATACAGGAGCAGTAGGAAACAAGCACACAAGGAAGCACTAGCAGCTGGAGGCAAGCAATACAAACCAAAAGCAGGAGAACATGAAACAGAAGGGCAGCACACACCAAGCAGAACCCAAAGCACAGCAATGGGGGGGGTGCAAAGCCCCAGCAGGCCCTAGGGGAAAAGACCGAAAGAGAAAGTGCTTCAAAGGGAGGCTGAAAGGCACTGCATATATAGCTCAGGAAGTAGGCATGACTGGTTGCTCACCCATTGAACCACAGGCATAGCCTTTTAATGGGCTGCTTCTATTACTTGTCCTGGTACAGTCCAACATATAATGTCAGTACTATTCTGAAGAGCAGCAGGGTAAGTGCCAGAGTTTTGTTTGCTTTTATTTTTCCTCTCCTCTTTTTCTGCCTGCTGCACCTATCTGTAGAAATATATGCTGGGCCTCTTTGCTGGTAACTCACATGGTGGTTATATGTCGATAGATGTACAGTAGGTGAGGATCACTGCAGCCATATTCTAAGTCTCCACCACAGTGCTTGATGAACGCTGCAGATATTCTTGGTAATGGCCTGACCCCGGTGACTTGGTAAATCATCAATTATATTTTTTGAAGGTCAGTCATGACTGATTACTGTTACTCATTCAATGTTTTCTACTTACTACTTACTAGAAATGGTTCTTTGTGGCCAGGAGGGTGTTGAGCTAGGGACAAAGTACAGTGTAAAAATATGTGATATGTCCTTACCGTAATAATTTTTTTCTTCCAGGAATCAATCTTCATTGATTCCCTCTTGTGGGTCTGTGCCAGAGGCACTAGGACTTGGAGGACCCAAAACTTTTCTGGAAGCCGGTGATGCAGTAGGCTCATGCATATGCTATCACATGTTGATGCACATGCTCACTGCAATACATCAGCACCAGCCCCTAACTGCACCGGTTCTTTTTTTTTTCTGCCATTGCCACCACATTGGTAGCATTGTCACTCTTGGTATACTGTTAGAATGTCAACTGGATTTTGTTGCCGCAATTAGGGCACCACAGTAAGGGTGATGATGACAGGTGCAATCTTAATTTTAGTACCCCTCAGTCATGCCAGCCTTTGTGCCCAAACAATTTCTACCCCCTTTGGGACATGCCCGCCCCAGAGGAGGTTATATTTAGTTGTGTGGGGTGACTATTTCCCGGGATTGTTCTTTGGTGTTCTCCATCCTGGGAGATGCAATGCCTGGCGCCATATTGCTTGTGCTCATGTCTGTGTCAACAAAATGAGATGTATGGGTGAACCATCATTCTCCTTGTTGGGGGTCAGAGCTTCACTGTCTATACGATGGCAGCATTCAGTTCTTTAGTTTTAGTGTTTAAATGATCAGAGTTTGTTATTCTTGTGTCAGTTTAGTATTACTTTGCACACAGTTTTTCTCAGCCCTACTTCATGCTAATGGTTGGTTGATGACCATGGGTGAAGGTAAGGAGCCTGAAAAGGTAGCTTGCTCTGGCAATGGGGCTGTGTGTGGTGAACACCTCTCTATGACAATGGGCAGTCCGGCTGGCACCCAGGGGGATGGACAGTCCACCTGGCAATGCAAAAAGAAACGTTCCAGATTCTGCACATGCTCAGCGTTGGGGTCTTTGCACTGTTCAACCTCAGCTTCTTCCTCTTCTTGTAGGAAAGGGAAGAAGCAGCACCAGATGAGGTCATCCTCTGACCATTCTGCTGTGAGACACCCAACTTCCATGGGCCTGGCCCCCACTAGGGTCACGGGTGTCACTCCAGGAGGAAAAGGAGTCGAGTGCCTTATCTGGGGTGCCTTTCTTCTGTAGTATTCACAAAGATATATGGCACAGATGCCTGGGTTGAACCAAGCATACCCCTATGACTGCTAGGGAAGCAATGTCTCACCTGCTAACCCCTCCACTGGCTTTCTTTATAATGCTATGATGTTAAACTTGGAGCATACTGTATGTTGGCATTTTCCAATTTCTTCATTACCTGCAGTGAGGAGTCTTACGAATTAAGAGTCTTACAATATTCACTTGTGTGTTCCCCCTTTCTGCTCCAGCTGCCTGATGTCAAAAGCAAGTGCTCACAGAGAGTCTTGCTTTGTCTCCATTGTGTTGGTGATTGTTATGATAACTCACTGCTGCATCGCTGCTTGCCAGAAGGTCATGTGTCCTGTTATTCTCCTCATGGCCACTCACAACCCCAGGAACCAACCTGCGGCTGCATCTGCCACTCAGCCTTGCACCAGACACATTCCTCTTAGTGCTCTTTCTGCAATTAAATGAAGCAGTTAATTTTATATTTCAAATGTATAGTCTCTATTCTTTTATTTTTCTTCATTTTCTGCAGCACTCTGCTTCTAGCAGTCACTTGCACCAAACTCTTCGCTGCAACTCACATGCTTCTGCTGTTGTTGTTGGAGCTGTGTGTCTCCAGTGTCTACTCAGAAGGACTGTGCCTACTCACTTGGGTATTGCCTTGCCTTAAACGGAAGTCCAATAATGGGCGGAATTCAGGATCCTCCCCACATAAGCAGTACCACTTATTTTAATGTGTGCATTATTGAGGCCCTGACTGGACACATGCCTTCTGAACTCCTTGCACCAGCTCCATGTTGAAAAGCCTTGCTATGGAATACAAAGGGCAACATTTTAAACTCGTTTTCCATTCTCAGTTCACCATGATGACACAAAGGCTTCTCTTTTCACTGTTGTTGGGCAGTCATAACTCCCTACATCCCAGTGGTGACTCCATTATAATGGCATTCTGGCAGCAGATGTCCATACCACTTCAATGATGGTTTTTGTACATGAATGCACAAGGTTTCAGTTGATTAGTATGGTTTGTCCACCTTGGGTGGTTCCTTGCACTACATGCTTGCAGGCAGTAATGCTACCTATCAGAAAATCTTTCTAGGGAGTAGTAATTTTGGACAATCAGAGGATGAGAGTGCAATGCAGTGGAGCAGTGGGGAAGGAAGATGTGATGCTGGGATGCTTCTACCACTGTCAGGGACATTGGTTCATCCTCACCTGGAATGCAATTAGCAGTTTTGGAGGCACCATTTGAGGAAGGACAGGGACATTATGAATGCAGTGCAAAGAAGGGTAACCAAGAAGATCCAGGGACAGAAGGAAAGGACTTACAAGAAGAGACTGAAAGACCTAAGCATGTATGCACTGGAGGCAGAAATTGAGAGAGTGGACAGCATGAGACATACAAATTATACCTTCACAGGTGGATAGCAGGTAATAGTTCAGATTTGGTGGGAACACACACACAAGGGGTAACTCCATGAAGCTGGTGGGGGGGGAAATTTAATAGGGATACCCCAAAAGTATTTTGTCATTGAAAGGGTTGTGGAAGGGTGGAATAGACTGCCCAATGAGGTCCCAGAAGGGGGATTCAAGTATGAGTTGGACAGATATATGGGTTTGGTCAGTACGGTATCAAAAGTGGAGGGGAAGAGCAGATGTGAAGAGCCACCAGGGCTCTTGCAATTCACATTAGATAGATAGGACTGGGCAAGCACAGTGGACAAAGAGGCTTGTATTTGCTGGCCAGTTCTGTACTTCATGTTCTTATGTTCTATTTAAGGAATGCCAGCAGCATGGGGATAGGGGTTTTCATGTGAGCCCCAGAATCCCAATGCTGATGCGAGCTAGGGTCTGGTCGTGTCCTGATTTGTGAGGCTGTCGGCTCTCAGTGAGTGAAGGGAGTGGCATTTGGCCACAGTAGCTAAGACACTTACTCACTTGCTGTCCCAGCCTGAGAAAGGGTGCTGTTGAGATGACTAGGGGTGTGCCAGGACCTTCTCTTTATACTCAGGTATTAATTACTTGATCGGATTAAGTATAAAATAAAATAAAAAAAACTAGCCATCTAAGAGGTCAGGGCTAGTCCTATGGCTATTCCCTTGCCCCATGTCCTCCTCCTCTGTCCTGATATACTGTGCTTTTCTAAGTAAAATTAATTCTGGCATAATGCCTGTACACTTAGTCCCTCTTTCCTAGTCCCCCCCAAAAAATAAATTTTTAATAAGTAGCTCCCACCAGTGCATGACTGTATTGGAAGGTGTAGTAAGCATACTGGCTGCTCAGTGCCCCTGCCCAACCAGCAAGTTGCTGCTCAATAGATCAGGGGCAGGATTCTCAAAGATCATGAAATACCTGTAGCTGCGGGTAAACCGCGGCACAAATGAGTTGACACTTGCAGATCCACAGGCTACCCGCAGCGGCGGGTATTCACAAAGGTGGAGCAGGATCATGACCGACTCCACAATTTATGGCTGCCTGCGGGAGGTGTTGCCCAGGAGATCTCCGCAGCTGCGGCAAGATGCTACAGCTGGTGGGAGCAGCCATAACATCTTCTGCAACTGCTGGCTGAGAATTGCAACCAGCACAGCTGCGGGCGATTTCAGCCCACAACTGTAGCTGTGGAGTGGGACTTTGGTCCCGAAAGTTTTGAGAATCCTGCCCAAGATCTGTCAGCTCACAGGTGAGGCTGGTACACTGATTAGTCTGCATTGCATCATCAGCGACACTAGGCTAGTCTCGACCACGTCCCCCAGTGCATTGCAAGCTGTCAGAACTGACCGAGCACCATGATTTATATCAGAGAAGAGGACCCACTGAGCATACAGTATATTAACTACCATTGACCCCCAAGACAACTGGGATGTCATGCCAAAATAATTTCTGTGGCGGGGGGGGGGGGCACACAGTTAAACACTAATCAACAGAGAAACAAAGTGATACTTTGTCCTCTGCATAAAATGCAGTAGTATGGGATTAGAGGTCACATGTCTCTCCAGACTCTATAGGCATGATGGCCTGCCCCAACCAAATATGGACTAAGGGTCAGGAAGAGGTTAATTGCTAGAAATGGTTCTTTGTAGCCAGGTCAGCGTTGAGTTAGAGAAGAAGTACAGTGTAAAAATACATGTCGGGTCCTAGTGTTATTCCTTGATAAGCTTTACTTAGAGAAGCATTGTATAAAAGGATGGATGTGGGTGGGGGGGTGCATGACTGGGGTTGGGTGGTGATAAGGGACTAGTCCTGGCCTCTTGTGGAGACCTAGATTAATCATGTCTAGTGGAACATAATCTGTATTTGGTCTTGACTGTCCATTTATACTTGGCATTCGGTACTTAATAATTATTCACATATCCCTAGTGGTGACTCCATTGTTGGGGTGGGGGAGAGGTATGGAACTAGATGAAAATACTTCAGGGGAAAATTGGGAAATAAATAAAATAGTAAATGGATTGGTGGCTAAACCCTCATGTCTGAATGGCACCTCTAATAGTCCTCATGAACCCTCTCTTCCCTATGGCCAACATAGCTTGAGAGACCTTCTGGAGACCGCAGTGCTTCCCTATCCACACGGACCTCTCTGGTTTGAGGGAGAAGATCACTGGACTCCAGCCCAGCTGGTTGGAATTCAGGCAACCTCTTCCCCCAGCCCAGGGTCACTAAGTCTGCGAACCTTGCCTCAGAGGATGCCAGGGAGGATGAACGGCTGGATCGTGGTGGGCTTGGGAAGGGTGTGGGTGGTGGGTTAAAGGCATATTCCATAACTGGTACCACTATGCAGTTCCTACACTGCTCTGGTGAGGTGGGACTGCCAGGAAGATGCACCTATGGTAGAGGCCAGAGAAGATGTGTGGGTCGTCCATAGTGGGGACCACAAAGAAGGAGGAAGAGGACCATAGAGGAGGAGAAAGCAACTTCTGGTGGGGACTTGATTGTGAGGGGGATAGATTTGGGAATAGAAAAGAGAGGGGAGAGGCAAGTTAGATGCCTACATGGCTCCATGACCCAGAGAGATGGGAAGCATATCCTAAGGATTGCTATGGCAGTAGGACAGGAGGCAGAGCTGGATATGATTGTTCACCTGAGGACTAATGACCTGGCTAGGGATAGGGCTGAGATAGTGCAGGGGGAGTTTAGATACCTGGGGAGGAGTCTTAGATAGGTAGCATGCTCAATGACTTTCTCTGAGGTGCTGCCTGTCTATGACAGGGGGAGGAGAGGGATCTCCGCACCAGGAGCTTTGACACATGGCAGTAGGAGTGGTGCAGAGAGAAGAGGTCTGCTAGATTGAGGACTAGGGACCCAACTGGGGCAATAAGGGCCTTTAGAGGAGTGATGACCTGTGCTTGGAGGATGATTTAAATGTTACTTAGGTGAACATTTAAACTAGCCAAAGCGATGGCAATAAAGATCAGAGTGGCAGAAACTGCTACCCCCCCACCCAACCACCACAGGAGTGGGGAAAACCCATGAAGACTGGAATCCCCAGGATGCAAATTAATACAGGGCTTTGGGTGGAAGAAATGAAGGGGGATGGGAATGGGTGCATTAAAAGAGAGGGGGAGAGGAGGGAAAGCAAAAAGAGGGCTAACAAATGGAGTGGTAACAAAACCTGGAAAGCCATGTGTGAGAATGCTAGAAATATAGGATATAAGACTCCAGACCTAGAGGCCAGCTTGGGTTATTGTGGTCATTATTGAGTCATCGTGAACTGAAAACCATGACTGGGACATGACCTTACCAGGCTATATCCTGTTGAGGAAGGACAGGGTAGGAAGGAAAGGAGGGAGTGTGGTTCTTTATGTGAGGGAGGGCATTAAAGTTATTCAGAGATACAGGAAATACAGGGGGGGCAGAGGTATTGTGGGTCATCCTAGAGGTAGGGAATGGAGCCACTATTCATACTGGTATGATCTACAGACCTCAGCACAGAGGGAGAGTTAGATAATGTACTCATGGAAGCCATTAGCAAGATGACAGAAAAGGGAGCGGTGCTGCTGGGGTGGGACTTCAGTATGTCCGATGTAGATTGGAGCCTGACAGCTGTGGCTTCAGCTAGAAGCAAGGAAATCTTGGACTCCCTGCAGGAGCATTTCTCAGGCAATTAGTCAGTGAACCCATTAGCGATGGGACAATGCTGAACCTGGTACTCACCAATAGGGACACTGTTGTAGACATCAAGGTGGGGGAAGGGGGCCAGCTGGGGACCAGTGATCACCGTACAGTGTGGTTCAGTATAAGGATGGCTGTGGAACTGAAACACACAAAGGTGAGGGTCCTGGACTTCAGTAGGACAGAATTTAAACAAATGGATGAATGCCTCATGGATGACCTGGCTGGGGTGGGGGGGTGGAGATGAACTGGGTGGGGTGGAGGAACTCTGGGGGAAACTAAAAAGGGTTATAGTGAAGGCAACAAACCTCTGTGTCAAGCAAGGGAGCAAAAGAAAGGAAAAAAATAGATTGCTATGGTTCTCGAAAGAGATGGCGGAAAAGGTAAAAGCTAAGAGGGTAACATTCAGTAGGTACAAGGAGATGCAGGGGGAGGAAGATAGGGAGGTGTATCAGGGAAAACAGAGGAAAGCAAGGAGAGCAGTAGGGATCACAGAGGTACAAACTGAAGAGACAATAGCCAAGGCAGTAACAAAAGGGGACAAGACATTTTTAGATACTGTACATAAGCAAAAAAAGGAAGACTAGGGGAGGTATTGTAAAGGTAAGAAGGGAAGGGGGGTAGGGCTGTGTAGAGAATGAACAGGAAAAGGTAGACATCCCGAAAAATACTTTTGTTCAGTGTTCGCAGAGGAAAGAAATGGTGAGGGGCCACAAAAACATAGCAGGAGCATTGGTGGGAAAGCGATGGGTACTAGTCCTTTTCTGTAGGAGAAAGTCCTGAAGGGACTCTGAGTCTGATAGTGGACAAAGCAGTTGGGCCAGATGAGGTGCATCCAAGGGTATGAAGGGATTTTCCCAAGTGTTGTGGCCAACATTTCCCTACCATAAAGATGATTCATGCAGTTGTCCAAGGCTGTGTATGGATGTTGATGTGCGAAATAGATAGATATAATACTTCTTTTTCAACAGGATAAAACTGTCCTGCTAATGTTACAGAGGAAGTGTACAAACATAGTAAATTATACAGTACCACAATAATACACATATCAACTCTTCCAATAGCAAATAAGAGGCTGGTTTATAAAATTGAAGATGTAATCTTATTGCATGTACACGTGCACAAATAACCACACACAATGCTCCATGCACACGTTACTGTAGACTGTTATAAAAATTAATAACAAGTACAGATATCTACTAGATTCCTGTTTATCATAGATTTAAATTTAAACATATTTATTGTTGGAGCTTTCTTAACCTCTGGGAGTGAAGCATTTCATTCTTTTGTCATCCACCAGCTAGTTCTCATCTTTCCATCAGAGTTAGATATTCTGGGAATCAAGCATCCTGTATCCAGCAGCAAAGGCAAACAAGATGCTGGGATGCATATCTAGGGGGACCAGTAGTAGGAGAAAGGAGGTTATACTGCCCTCGTTTAAGTCCCTGGTAAGGCCTCATCTAGACTGTGGAGTTCAGTACTGGAGCCCGCATCTTAAAAAGGACATTAGCCTGCTGGAGAAGGTCCAGAGGAGGGCTACAAAGATGAAAGCGGGTCAGCAGGGTGAGGCAAATGAGGAAAGGTTGTGGGCACTGAACATGTACTCTCTGGAAGACAGAAGATGGGGGGGACATGATTGGGATCTTCAAGTACTTAAAAGGGATAAATAAAGTGGATAAGAAGAGTCTCTTTAAGCTGAGTGGCAACTATAACATGAGGGGGCAGTTTTAAACTGGAGGGTGGGAGGTTTAGGAAGGAGGTCAGGAAGCACTTCTTCACAGAGAGGATGGTGGACACTTGGAATGTGCTGCTAGAAGAGGTCATCTCATTGAAGACAGTGGGCAGCTTTAAGAGAGGCTGGGATAGACATGGGGGAAGATAAGGATCATGGGTAGGGAGGATGGGAGGAGTGGTGAGGGAGGGCAGGGACAGTAGCTCAAGCTGTGGACCCTGTAATACGAGCAGACTAGATAGACCAAATGGCTTTCTTCTGCTGGCTTTTTCGTATGTTTGTATGTTCTGTTCATCCCTCAAGTTGTAGGCGTGCATAGGAACTTCAATATTTTCAAACTCAAGATTTTTCATAAATCCCTTATTCAGTTTGAAAGCTGTTATTGCTCTTAGTTTTTTCCTCCTAAGTGCTAATGAATCCCATTGTGGGTCCCTGTACATAAAACAATGCTGTCTATCATAGGCACATCCTAATACAAATCTCATTAGCTTGTTGTATGTCATATCGAATTTGTTTAGTGCTGTACTATTTGCATGGTAGTAAACTATATTTTCATACTCTATGGATGGTAGCAACAGTTGTACAGTTAGCTTTTTCCTACTTTATTTGGGAATGAAAAAGGGCTTCCTTCTCAATGCTGCTAGTTGCTTGTTCACCTTTTTAACAATGCTATTTATATGTAAATCCAATTTCAGTGAATCATCTATAATCACTCCCAAATATTTATACTCTTTTATGTGTGTTAACTACTGCCCATTTAGTGTTTCAATACTTACATTTATTGCATCCTTATTTGTATTCCTGTTTTGCCTAAATAACATCGCTTGAGTTTTCTTAGCACTAAGCACCATTTTAGATTTTGAAAATCATTCCTGAAGTCTATTAAAGTTGTGCTGCAGAATATTTTCTAACTCAGTCTGAGATGCTGCTCTTCCTATTAAAACTGTATCATCTGTGTAGAGTTTTACTTCTGTTCTAGTTATATAGTTTGGCAGATCATTTACATGTATCAGGAACAGTAGGAGTCCTAAAATGGATCCCCGGGGGGCTCCTTTGGTAAAGGTTTGTGAGTTTGGAAATTTGCCATTTAACATAACTTTTTGTTTCCTGTTATGCAGATAAGACTGGAACCATGTGTTAGCCCTTTCTGGCACCCATAGTTGTTCACCTTATTAAACAGCATTGTATGATCTACTAGATCAAATACTTTGGAGAGGTCAATGTACACTGCACCCACTGACTCTCCTTTAGCTAACCCTGTTGTTACTATATTAACACAGTCCAAGAGTGCAGTGCTAGTTGACCTCTCCACCCCAAAGCCACATTGATGTTTAGTCAGTAATTCATATTTATCCAAGCAATCATTTACCTATTTCTCAACTAATTTTTCAAAGTTCTTTGATACGATAGACCACAGTGCCTCTGGTTGATATTTACTTACTTACTTACTTACTACATGCTAGCAGAAACAGGCCACATGGTCTATCAAGTCTGCTCAAGTGTGCAGCTAGCACCCCCACTTGCAACTGCCTCTCCTTCCCTTGACCCTCCACACAGATGTGTGCCAACTGACCTTGAACCAGATTAAGCTGTTGGTGATATTTCTTGTGAAATCCAGTTTAGATTCAGTCAATCCACTACCAGTCTAGCATTGCATGCAAAGCACTTTAGGATACAATGTGTAAGAAAAGTGCTATATAAAATGCTGATTCTTCTTCATCTAAAAGATGAACTACTTCATATGTTGAAAGCTCAAGTAACTTACTAAAAACACATTCATTTTTTTTTTTTCATCTTATCCTGTTGTTTGCAGTTTTCTTTTTATTAGATCACAATTCAGGAGTTAGAAAGAAACTACAGTAAATTCATTAAAACAAAAATATACTATACAGAATAATGTATGGGAAAACTACACAACAAGGCTGATGTTTCCATCTAGGGGTGAGATGACATACATCATATAGACCTCTTGAACTTTGCTCTTGAGGTCTATGATGTCATCTCATCCCTTGATAGAAACATGGCCTTGTTGTGTATGGTTGCCCTTACATTTTTCTATATTTGGTGTGCACACATTCAGAAAAGACATAAGACACTTGTTATTTATTTCTTGAATGGTTTTATTAGTCTGAATTCTCACATTTTTTGAATATAAAGATATTCTTTAACAGCTGTGTTAAGTATTAATCTTTCTGCAACAAGATGTTACAGTATTTAAGCAGTTGCTTCACTCAGCACATAATCTTGCTGCTTTTGTCCAAGATGGACTTTCCCTTTTTAAGTTTGCTTGCAAAGCATGCAGACATATTGGCATCAGTTTCTGCTGTGAGAGGGCTTTGAAGGTGTGCCCTGCCCCTACCTATCACAGCTTCAGAATACTGAATCTCCTCCCTAATTCCGCCCACTCCCTAAGTTTGTCCTCCTACTTCTTTTAACGTCCTTGCCCAATCACAGTACTGGAAAATGTGAAGTGGAAGTGGGTTTACTTGTGAAACTCCTAATTCCTGCTTAAAACTATTTCCCTGCTTTTCATTTTACCCAACAGCAGAGATGTTGCACAATGGCCACAGCTTTCTTCTGTTTGTGACTGCCATGACAACATCCACCAACCCTTTAACAAAACTGGCAGCTGGTGCTCATCCTGCTGGCAGTATGTCCCACCAACCCAGCCACTACACAAAATTGTAGGTTGGTGCTCAACCCCGCTGCTGATATCTCCCACTTGACACAGCCAGTACAGAAAACCAGAAGCAGGTGTTGAACCCTGCTTCTGCTATACACTCCCACCCAACCCGCCTCGACGCTGCATTTAATTAAAACTGGCAGCATCACCCCTGACCACCCAACTACCTTTTCAGTAAAATGGCAATGGGTGCTGTATTGCATAGCTGGTATCCCCCACCCTCCTGCTCAATCCATTTCTTAAATATGGCACCAGAGTGCCCAACCTCCAGTTCCAGCTTAACCCCCCACCACTGTATGCCACACCATGGAGCCTGCCCCCAGTGCCACCAAACAATCCCCTCACACTGAGGTGCCAGATAATCACCCACCACAGTACCCCTCACTTACCTAAGAAGGGTCCCACAAAGTAATCATCTCATGGCTGGTGGAGCTCCTCTCCCTATGGCAGCTGACCATGAACTGACTGAAAACAAGGTGAGGCCAGTTGATGACTTTTTAATGCATTTTGAACTTTTACTCTTAAATCTGTAATTTCTTAATATTTTCCCCCATGTTTTCAACATAGCCTTTTTTATCCCCATCTCATGAACAAGGCAGATGTCATTTTTCATATCCCCTTCAAAACATGTTTGTGCAGTCACACAGTGAAATCACCTTTCGGATAGGATTTTAAAAATGATATTGGTCTTAATCATAAGGCAGGGTCATAAAAAACTATGTTGAGGTCAAAATGTCAAAAGACAACGGAGTCAAGAAAAATGTTGAAATTTTTCAACATTTACTCATACCTTTGTTAATTTTGCAGATTTTGACCCCAAATTTTGACCATAGCCATTTTGTTACCCTACCTCGTGACTATGACAGATGTCATTTTTTTCAAATCCCACTCAAAATGTATTTTCATGCTTGTGCCACGAAATTATGGTTTTGGCCTGGATTTCGTAAGACACCTGTCATGTTCATAATGTGGGGTCATAAACAGACACTGTTGAAAATTTGGTGTCAAAATTTCAAAAAAACAACAAAGTTCAAAGTTTGAAGAATTGTTAGATTTGAGGCACTAGGTGAGCTGGAGCAGTATACAGTACCTTTGCTGTGCAACATTTTGTTGGACTGCATTGTTGCTGAAATAAATCTCATTTGATCAGTTTGGAGTGAATATCCACATTTGTTCCTGAGTGCCGCTTAACTATTCTCTTATTCATAAGGTGATGTCATGAAAAACTATGCTGTAAATTTGGGTTCAAAATCTGAAAAAAAACAACAGTTCTAAAAAAAGTTGACATTGTTCTACATTGAATCACAATGCTTCAATTTTTTAAAACTTTTTGAACCCACATTTTTAACATATTCATTTCTTACCCCCATCTCATGAGCGTGATAGGTGACATGTTCAAATTCCCCTTCAAAACCTGTTTTTGCAGTCAATCCACAAAAACATGTTGTGCATGGGATTTGGTAAATGACACCCGTCCTGTTCATAAGCTGGGATACTATGAAATACTACTTTGAAACATCAGGGTCACAGAGATTAATAGCATTATGTGTGAACCTCTTCATTTCCCAATCACAATGACAATTTCATTATTATAATTTATGCTATTAATTTGTTAATTTTAACTGCTGCACTATCTATGCCAAACAACTACACTGCAAATACAAGCATTCAGACTTTTGGCTTTGGCCAGTGCTTGTTTAACAGTATAGTTTCAATACTTTAGTTTACTCTTCTTCATTCTGTGTCCTTTCAGTATTTGCATTCATGGATATTGCCATGAATTTAATCATAAGTATTTGAGGCTGTCTTTTTATTAGAGCTTTAGAAAATGCTGTCAATTTAAACTTTTACCACTTAATTACTTTTCAGAGTCTTTTTTTATCCTACGATGTCATCATCAATTATCATCTGGTTAGGGTACTATGCTTGTCAACCTCTCAGCCGTGTCTGCTGCTAACCATGCTGACCTCCCCTGTGGAAGTTGTAGGAACATAGAATTTGAAAGCAGATATGGGCAGTTTGGCCCACCTAGTCTGCCCATTTGTTCCCTGCCTATACTGATGCTGCATACCCTACTTGATCTCCGGCTCCCTCACCCCCACTTCTCAAATAAGATTCCCTTATGCCTCTCCCATGCATGGTTGAAGCCATCACTGTTTTCACCTCTACCCCCTCCACTGCAAGACTGTTCTAGGCATCTACCACTCTTTCAGTGATGAAGTACTTCCTCACATCTCTCCTAAATTTTCCCACTTCCAGCTTCATGGCATGTCCCCTTGTTCTCATGATTATTTTCCCTTGCACGGCCCAAGAGAATCATTGACCACAATTCTGACAGCACTATGGTTTCCTTTGTTTTCCCCCCTAGGCCTTCCCACTATTCTGCAGCTGCACTCCTGGCCTTGTGCAAGCAACTTCCTCCCACTGGAGGAAATTACTGCCTGGCCCACCATTCTGAGGTCCATGCTGTGGTGGAAAATGCCACTCATCCCTTCCTGACTAGGACCCACTGCCTTAGGCAAGGCTGTGTTACAGCCTGCCCACCCAAATACTGGCTTCCCAAGTCTGCTTCAAAACCTGAGACACTGTCACTACAGCTGTGCCACTGGTTGGTCCCACCACTTTGTTTTTTAATTTTTACTTGTAGTTTATGCATTCATCTCCAGGCAACCACATTCAGTGTCTACTATCTAGCCCAGTACCCTGGCATTTCTGACACTTACAGCCCTTCTCCCTTTGAACTCTTCAGTTTACCCCCCCCCACTGGTCTTAGGGCAGGGTTGGGGGAGAAGCTGGTCCCTATTGAAGGACCTCTAAAGTATAGGGACAGGATGACCAGTGACTGGAGCCCAGGCCTGTGTGTGCCTGTTATCCTTTTGTCATGTTTTTTCCAATTTGTTTCTTGTAGGTCTGGATCCCCTCCCATTTGAAAGCTGGTGCTTTAGGCACATCAGATGGGCACATGCTACTGCCTGCCTCTACATGACATTTGGCAGCAAACACCCCTCCCTCTCATTTCCCACTGCAGTATCACTTGTGGTCAGTCGGGTGGCAGTGGGATAGCAGGGACCACAACTTTCCCTCCTCGAGGAAGAAGAGTATCCTGTGAGACACTCAGTCCTCCCTTTCATGTCAATCTTCTGATGACTTGGGCCCATTCTTGAACCCAAGTTGCTGGTGTTATGAGCAGTAGCTCTATTGCTGCACCAACGAGCTGGCCACCACCACGTATTTGCGATATTTTTCTCACTCAAGACTACTCACACAGAAAAATGTAGTTTGTCTTTCTGTCTCTAGGACCTAAGTTAACTTTCATTTGGTAGCCTTCTTCTGGCTTCTAGAATTTCAGTGTCCGGTCTGTACTTTTCTTTATTTTCTAGAAACCCTTCTCCCCAACTTCATTCACACTAGTTAAAACAAAATGGAGACTTCTCCAAATTCTTAAAAGCGATTGGAAAGGTAAAAATAGGATTCAGTGACTTCATAGTATATCAGTTTATAGTCAGAGCTGGTACACGTCATTACATTTCTGTTTGCCATGTACCAAAAAATCAAAATGGCAGTTTACACTGCAAGTGCAAAGATGGCTGTTGCTTTATTCCTTTGAGCTGTTCTTCCTTTCTGTGACTGAAAGGAAGGGTAGCTTGTCTCAGACTGAATATGTGTCAGCACATAAGTCTGCAGATGTCTCCCCAAACACATACTGGTTAAATTAGAAATACTTAGGTGGGGGAACTTTCACCATTGAGATCTATAGATGGAGAAAATATCAATCTAAATAGTGGAATTCTTCTATAGTATTTAATAAAGAAGGATGACAGATGCTTGAGCACAGTACAATTTTATGAGGTGGAGAAACTGAGTTCCTTTGAGTTCCTGCCAAATTTAACACACACACATACACACACACACACACACACACACACACGTGCACATTGTTTAGATGTCTTAATTGACCAGCTGTAGCTGATGAACTAATTATGAACTAATCACTTGACAATGGCTGTCTCCCTTGGGCCTTTTCCATTATAAACAGACTTTTCAAGTCTATTCTAAATGTTACTCCTAGCACTGTTTGCTCGCACAAGCTAGTTTTTAGTATTTTTTTTCACTTGTTTAACCAGTTTTTAGTAATGTGCTTGGCAGGGCTGAAGTTATCCCTGCAGCCCACCACCCACATTTTTAAAAACAAACTCTGGCTGAGGAATTTGGGATAGAAATTCTGAAAATTACCAAAGTTACGAGCCTGAATTAGCAAAATGTAATGTAGGCTCATAAATGTGTTGTCTTGTAATATTTGTACACCACATTTTCAACATAGCTTTGTTATGACCCTGCCTCATGAAAAAGGGCAGAGTAGATGTTCAACTCCTGCCCAAAAAGGTGATTTCTTGCAGAGACTGCAAAATCAACTGTTGGAATGCAAAGCACATTTTTGGGCAGGAGTTGAAAAATGACAGCTGTTACATTCATGAGGTGCTGTAAAGACATTACTATGTTGAAAATTTGGTGTAAAATATTGAATATTACCAAACTGATGAGCCTGCATTTGAAAAATTCAACATAGCCTCATAACACAAACTAATGTAGGGGATTCTGATCATGTTTTTTCTGTCTATGATACACCACAATTTAAGTTGCAGAAGGTTTATGTGTCGGATGTGTATAAGTTATTGTATGTCTTACCAGGTAAGTATAGTAATTGTGGGGGGGAACTGGATGGGAGATTTTTGAGGATAGCTTTCCCCTTTATAGTGAAACCCTTTTGCCTTATTTTTAATTTTTCTTTGGAATTTGGACAATTTCCAACTGACTGGAAATTGGCAAGAGTGGTTCCAATTCCTATGGAAAAATAATGCAGAACTGTTAGAGGACTTCTGTCCAATCTCAACCCACTGAGTAAAATGTTGGAAAAATTGGTAGCAGGTCAAATAAATGACTATCTTTCAAATTATGGGTTATTTGCACAACAACAGAATGGTTTTTGTAGGAATTGTGGTACTGGGACAGCCTTGGTTAGGTTCACAGACACCGTCCTAAGGGGTTTTGATAAAGGTCAGTTAACTGGGGTGGTTTTTGTGGACCTGACCAAGGCATTCGATTTGATTGAGCATAGTTTGGTGGGTCCCAAATTGAGTGCTCTGGGCTTTAGCAAAGAGGCTGTAATATGGGTAGAAAGTTATCTTTCAAATTGTGCACAGTTTGTTAACATCGGCTCTGAAATGTCAGAGATATCTGATTTCCTGTGGTGTTCCCCAGGGCTCAGTTTTGGGCCATTTGTTGTTTACTGTTTTCGATAATGAATTGCCTTCCATCTGAGTTAAGTGTGATGCAATTCTTTATGCAGATGATCTTATTCTTTTTTCTCAGAATAGTTCTCTATCTGGTTTAACTGAAGATGTCAATAGTGATTTTGAAAAGATGTGTACGTGGTTTTCAGAGAATTCTTTGGTCCTCAATATGAAAAAGACTAAATCTATGATTTTTGGGACTAAAGATAAACTTAAAGATAGTTCAATCTTGAATGTGTATGATTTGAAAGGTCAAACTATTGAACAAGTAAATCAGTTTAAATATATTGGGAGTCCTCCTGGACCCTGAGCTATCATTTTCATTACAGGTTCAAGCTGCTATGAGAATAATTAACCAGCGACTGGGAGTTCTGTATAAATTTAAAACATTTTTTCATTTGAAGTTAGAAAATTAATAGTGACAGGATCATTGCTTCCATTATTTGATTAAGTTTCTTTTCTTTATTTCAATCTTGGAAGTAAAGAATTGATTCTTTGAAGGTTGTGTATAATAACATTTGTTGTTTGTTCTTTTGGCCCTTTTTTGGACACATCATTGTGTATTGTATTTCCATTTGGGATGGCTGGACCCTATGGCCAGAATTGAGTATTTTTTTGGCTGTGTTATTTATAAATGCATTTCATTAGATTGCCAATTTCCTTTATCTGATCTCATAAAGTTGCGTAATGTTTTGCCTAGTTTGCAATCCTTATATGGTATTGTGTTAGACACTATAGTTCCTAAACTTAAAATTGCTGCTTGAGCTATTTTAATTGCAGGCCCAAAATATTGGAATGCACTACCTCTGATGATTCAGCACGTCTTAACTTTGAAGGGTTTTAAGAATGAATTAAAAAAACATTTAATGGCTGCATTTTCATGTGATTGTTTTGTCTAATTTTAGTCTTATTTGTGAGTATGAGTCATGTTGTTCATGTGTTTGTTGTTGTTTTTGTCCGGGTCGGACCTGAAAAAGGGCCTCTGGCCCAGTGTCCTTACCCAGTTAACAAAGTTCAAAATAAAAATAAAATAAATAATCTTTGTGTTTCTAAATATTTTTACACCAAAATTTCAACATAGCCTTCTCATGACCCCACCTAATGAACAATGACAGAACACATTTTCAACTCCTGTCTGAAAGATGATTTTGCACAGGGACTGCAAAATCACCTTTTGGGCTTTAAAAAAACATTTTGGCCAGGATTTGAAAACTGACAGCTATCACATTCATGAGGTGCTATAAAGATATGGCTATGTTGTAAATTTGGGTAAAAATATTGAATATTACCAAAGTTATGAGTCTGCATTTGCAAAATTCAATGCAGGCTCATAACTTTGTTGTTTTTTAATATTTTTATACCAAATTTTCAACATAGCCATCTTATAACCCCACCTCATAAACAATGGTGAAGAAAATGTTCACCTCCTGCCTGAAAGGGGATTTCACGCAGTGACCAGGAAATTACCTTTCAGGACAGATTTACATAACATTACTTGCATTGTTTGTGAGGTGGTGTCCCAAAAAAGGTATGTTGAAAATTTGAAGCAAAAATGTAAAAAAAAGCCACGTTATGCTACTAAGTTCAAAACCGCATTGAAATACATTGAATCACATACATGATTTCCTCAGTCTGGTGTTGAAGGGTGAAGATGTGTCTGCGGTCCAGAGAGATTATGGCATTGGACCTCCAAATGGTAAGTAAGGGCTTGGAGCATGTGGGGAGGTGGGTCCTGAGTGGGAGGGTTGGGTCAGGGGAGTCTTGGCTACAAAAGACATAGATGGATGGTTTTCTTTTCACAGATAAAAAAAAATGAAAAAGAGGATTTCTGTACTGCGGGATTGGGCACCCCCCAGTGTCACTATTACATTTCTTTGGGGAAGTGGGTGGTGGGTGCTTAGAGGGAGGGGTTGGTGGGATTAAATCCTTATCATGACACTGGGGCTGGGCAATTCCCCAGTGTCACCTTTATGTTTCTGGAGGGAAGGTGTGGGTGGTGGGTGCTGAGAGGGAGGGTCAGGTGGGGGATATGGAAAACAAAAGACTCAGGAGCATCCTGATCATGACACTGGGACTGAGCACCCCCAGTGTCACTGTTACGTTTCTGGGGGAGGGTGTGTGGTGGTGGGTGCTGAGAGGGTGGGTTGGGTTGGTAAATATGAAAAGAAACCTTGGGTGCATCTTAATCATGACACTGGGGGATTGGGCACCCCCTTGTCACTTTTATGTTTCTTGGGGATGCAGGGTGGTGGGTGCTGAGAGGTAATCAGATGGGGTAGGTATCAATCATTTAAAAGAAAGAAATTGGTGGTCAAGGCATACTCCTGCCATGTCCAAGATGGCCACCATGCACCACTCTGCATTGGTGACTACTTGCACATGCACTGTAGACTATGTCAGCCTTTTTGGACATGGTGGAGTGTGCTGTGACTGCCATTTTTTTCTTTACATTATAGATTTCCCCACCCAACCCTCCCTCTCAGCACCCCCCAGAAATATAAAAGTGACACTTGGGGTGCCTATTCCCAGTGTTGTAATCAGGACACTGCCAAGAATTACAGAAAACAACAGCGCAGTGCCATTTGAGACAAGGAACAGAGTGCTCCAGTGATGCCACAGACACTGAGGTGACTGTGCTTCATGGCCAACATGCTGTTTGACCGGAAGAAATGCACTGAGTCCTTTTTTTTTAGAGTAGAGGTCTGCAGGGCTATGCCCACTGCAGCCCTAAAAAGTAGTTATCATCATGACATTGCATGTCCAGCTGCACTATGCTATAACATGCATGGGGGGGCACAACTCAAGCCACACTGATGTCTGTTTGCTCCTGATATAATAATATACAGTACGTAGATGTTCAATGATGGCTAGCTTACTCTCTGACTTTAAACTTAAGAGGGGTCTGGGGCATATTTTATTGCACAAAGACAGGACTGGTAGCCTAGGTTTTGAGGTGGACAGTTAGGGAGAAAAAAACATGGTGTGTTGTTTCCCCCTGCAGCCTGAATGGCCATAGAGTGATACCACCCCCAAGTGAGCTGGGCTGGCATGTGAGATGGAGGAAGGAAATGGCAGCAGTCTTGAAACAGTTCCCATTACTAGATGCAGCCATTGGAAAACTGAGAACGTTGGTGCAACACTCAAATCGAAATGCACCCCCACCCCAGATAAAAAAACAATTGGATAGGTTTGCACAAAACTATAGATGTGCACATTGTACTATTGCATGTTCTGTCTCTGTTTTGTTGTTCTATAACATATGCATGTTAAAGAGAAAGTGTTACGACTTGGACTTATCTACAATTGAATGTGTGCCTTACGGTGAGAACCGCAGTCCCCTTTACTGAATTCTGTTTACTGTATGTACCTGGACAAATGGAAATTTTAAACCCTGTTTGTCTCAAATGTGCAGGGGAGTAGGACTGAAACTGTGTGAGCTTTTAGTACAAAACAGTGCAGTGAAACTGGAGACATGGATCAGAGTGCTCCACAGACACCACGGATGCAGAGGTGACTGTGCTCCATATCCAACATGTTTTTCAGTCAGAAGGAATGTGCTGAGTCCTTTTTAAGCAAGAGGTCTGCAGGGCTACATCCACTGCAGCCCTAACTAGCCTGTGAGCAGAGAAAATGCTTGTCTTCCTGTTCTGCCTGTGTTCTCTGAATTATATAATTGTGGTATGGCTGTGAGTGGGATATAAACAACACATTGATTAGATTCACTGCTTGTCATAAAAACATCAAGGCATCAGGATTGCTTAGTACAGACACTGTGGAACTCTAAATGATATGCTTTAATCTCCAGCAGTACCATCTCTGTATGCTAGCTTGCCTAACTGCATGCTTGTAGCTTTCCAAATGTTCTTATTGTACCACAAATGCTTTAACTATGGGGACTCTGTTTGGGGCCTGCCATTAGAGCAGTGTAAAATGTATACTTCTGCCAGCAGACTTCATCCAAAATTATGATTCGGGTTATATGAAATTTCGTAGAATTTCTGTGAACATTTCCTTAAATTTTGCTAAAATTTACTTTATAGTGACTGTGTTTCTGCCTGATTTTAAAACTACTCATCAGAATTTCACCATATTTGATACACTAACACTTGTAGTTCCATAACACATATATGTGTGCAACAAGTTTCAGATCTTTAGGGGGCCAAGTTATAAGCATCCCAACATTCAGAAACTGTTCATTCCTGACTTTGCTTGGTTTTCTAGAAACACTTTTCATATAAACACTAGCTAAACAAAATAGAGACTACTCCAAGTGGTTCAAAGGGACAAGAAAAATAAAAATGGGATTTAGGGACTTTTTAGTATATGCCAGTGTATAGTCAGAGCCAGTATCAGTATGTGTCATCTAATTAACCTTTTTGTTTGTCATGTATCAGCAGATAAAAACTGCAGTTTACAGTGTATGATCAGTGCAGTTCCATATCTTGCAGTTCAGTGACATATGTGTATGTTAAAGTTTCATGTCTCTAGCTTTAAACAGGACTGAGGTATAAGGAGCCAAACATTTAGAAACTATTCAATTCAATTTCACAAGTGTGAAAACTGCAACATTGAAAGTCAGTGTATCATTGAAACCAGAGAACAAAATGTCACCAAGTGTGGCAGATTTAGAAACCCTAAAAGGAACCCTGTGTGTGCCATTTTTTAATTTCTTGCTTATAGGATGTCCATGTTATAAACAGGAAAACACTGCAAAATATCATCATTACTTAAAGTCAAATCTCATGAGTTTTTTAGAAAAGTGTGACATTTTGTGACAGTTTTGTGGCAGCCATATCCATGAATTGTGCCCATCCATATAACTGACCTGCCTTGGAGGATTAAGGAAAAGGCCAAGCAGAGTGGTAATAAGCTTTGATTCATTTAATATTTTAATTTTTTATCTTGTTAACCAGGTAAGAACTCAAGGACAGAAACTGTCCATTTTCAAGGTGGAATAGGGAGAAAGAAATACAATTAAAACAATAAAACACAAGATACAAATTGAATACAAATACAGAATCGCACATTACACAAAACACGCATGCTATTGACTGGCAAACAATTCTTGTAATTTTGCTTGAATGTAGAAATATTATTAGTAGCAATAATATTAGAAGGTGGAGTATTCCATTCTTCCACCATAGCAAATGATAAAACTCTTTTACCCTGTTGAGTTTTATGAAGGGGTGTAACCAATGAACAATTATCCAAAATGCGTGTTCCATGAGTAGCTTTGAAAATAGGAAAAACATTTGTAAGGGGAGTAAGATCTTTACCTTCAAGAGAATTCCAAATAATGAAGCCACCCATGTACTTAGCTTGTTGTTCCAAGGGTAACCACTCTAGGTCACCATGCAGAAAGCAGTAGTGTATCATCCTGCCAGCCCCCAGGACAAAATGAAACACCATTCATATACATGGCAATGCTCTACAGATTAGAAGCTATAGCTGAGCAATAAATGGGCATTGTGTAATCAGTCAGAGAAACAATCAAACCAAGTGTAGCCAATTTGTGGGATTCTGGAACCAAATAATTCTAATTCCGTAAAGTAAACCCACTCTAACATAAGCATATTTCAGTAAGTTATCAATGTGATAAACATAAGAAAGCAAAGAATACAAAATCAAACCAAGATATTTAAATTCTTTGACTGACTTACTAGGTTTGCCATCAGTAGTTCTGAGCTCTGGTGGCAGCAACACAGTCCTGTGGCACCCCAATGATCATCTGCACAAAAGTGGAATTTGAATTGCCAGTTTTTGTACATTGGACCTATCAGATAAATAGTCTTGGAACCATTCAATTGTGTTAGCAGAGAAACTATGTGCTGTGAGCTTGAAAAGCAGGCGAATGTGGTTCACCAGATCAAAAGCCTTAATCAGATCAAGAAACACTGCAATAGCAGAGCTTCCTGAATCTAACTCACCATATAAATATTCCTTCAGTGTCAAGAAATCAGATTAGGTCCTAAAGTGAGCCCTAAAACAATGCTGTTTAGGAGCAAATAAATTATAGAAATTCAGATAGTCAGAAACCTGATCAAACACTGGATGCTCTAAGGCCTTAGATAAAGAAGGCAAAATAGATATAGGACAATAATTAGAGACATTAGTCTGAGATCCAGACTTGAATATGGAACCACGGTTGCCTGTTTCCAAGCCTGCAACACCTGCCTAGCACACAAAGAGAAATTAAATAAACTTCTAATCGGGATAACTAATTCCTCAAGTACATGATGAAATAAAAACATATCAGTACCACCTAAACCCACTGAAGATGACACCTTCATGGATTTCAAATATTTCAAAGTCTCTTGATAAGAGAAGCCTTTAAAATAAAATACTGAATTAACATTGGTACCAGAATCCAGATCATAATTACACTCAGCAGTAGAGTAGAGCCTAACTTTGACAAATGATTAGCCAAGGTAGAAGTAGCAATGTTGCCAAAATAATCATTACATTTGGCAGAAATGAGAGTAGGATCAACCAGTTCTCCTTTAGGAGTGCCAATCAGTTTCACTGACATAGAATATTTTTTGTTAAGTAAGGAATTAATATATTTCCATGACTGCCTAGGGTTTAAAAGGGAGCCAGTCTGTTTTTCACTGTAGTAATTAGGGCTGGGAGAACTTGATGAAGTTCTGACCCTTATTAAATAAGAAGTGGAACACGGTGGAGTTCTGATTTGTTCTGATTAGTTCTGATTTTTATAGATATTTGAAATAATGCAATAAAATGCATAAAAGTGGCAAAAGTCAGTCATATTCAACAGAGATGAAAAGGAAATAATGTAATGCATTATTTGTATAAAAATGTCATTAAAACTGCAAAATAAAAGCAATTATTAGTTACTACTAGCTGCTTCATGGCTGGACTGCACTGATAGTAGTAGCATTCTGCATATCCTGCTCATGTCCATGACATGAGTGTGCTGGGGCAGAGAGAGAGACAGACAGATGCAAATACTATCGTACCACAATGAAATACCAAGCACTGCAGGCAGCTAAGATTATTTTTATTAATGCCGCTGCTGTGTGGGTATTATTTTGATGGATTTTCCAGTCAAAGCAAACCAGGTGAAAGAAATTAATGATCAAAATGAGCAGCAGTAGCGCCCACCCACCCTACCCATGTGAATGATGCAACTGAACACATGTCCCAGTGTACTGTGGGATGGTACACTACCTGGTCCAACAGGTGGTAATGTTGTCAACAACTACTCTACTCTACTAATGTTCAACACACAGTACATTTATTAAACAAGAAATAAAAGACATAAACTTATCACCACCCAGGCAGCCAGTCACATCACATTGGTCAAGTGCAGTACAGTCATAATAATAAAGTTTGCTACTGCCACCTGAAGACCTGATGACACACAGTTACATCCTTCTTAGTTCCACAATTGCAGCTGTGCTAACCAGTGCCAAATAATTTAACTATCTAAAAGTTAAAATATAATAATCTCAGCCCAGTTACTGTAAGTGAGATGTAGTGTTGTTACAGCCAGGCTAGAATATGACACACATGCACACACAATAAAGAAATGAATTTACATATTTCTCTGTAATTACAGCCAAATATCAGGGATGTGAGAAATATGTTATACAAAGAGCATTCAGTTTCAGTGTTCAGACTTCTGCTAAGTCATCTGTTGTACAACAATTAAAACAGTAATACTTCAGTGCAGTCAGATCAGTGGTAAAATATTTTTTTAATCAGTTGCTGAAGACAAAAAAGTGACAAATAGTAGTAGTAGTGAGTACAAAAGTGACAAGTAGTACACGACGTGATGTGAGGACAAAGTAGCAGTAGTAGTAGAAAGCAGTACCCTACCTTTCAGATCAGAGTGGTATACCTAGTACCACCAAAAAAGTGTGACATGAAATGCAGTTGCTTGCTGTATTTGGGACTCTGACTCGCTGAAAGTATTATTTTTCATGTTGCTGTACTCATTGTGATCATTAAAATAATTCTGGTCTGGCCTGGTAGTCCATCCTCCTGAGTCCTGATCTGACTTGTTGCACATAATTGTTGCCTCATGTAGTAGATCCTATTCACAAAAGATTTACTCCACAGGCACAAAATAAATTCTTGAAAGTGTTTTGTGGATAGGGCCTGCTCACTCAGACTATACGTTTCATTCAGGTATCATATTTGAAATTAAAGTGAGGAATGTTGACTTTTAGAAATGTCAGGCACTCGGCATTTTTTGGTGTCAAAACGTATCATGTGTCAGTAATGATGTCACCAGCTCAGCTAAACAATTGTTCTGAACACACGCTAGTCAGAGGGCAATTCATGCACTTTATTGCAATGCTTACCAAAGCAGACCACATACTTTGTTCGGATTACATTGTTTCAAGGGATCAGCATTCCAGCTGATATTAGGCTCGGCAAGGTACTGTACATTTCAACAATGGTTTGTGCTGAGGCTGTGTTACAAGAGGCAGATGAAGAAGATGTTACAGTTACATCTTCTAAGTGACTTCAGAGACTTGAAGCTGAACCAAGTGATTGTGGGATAGTGCTGTTTGGATAGACTTTAGCAAGGCATTTGACACAGTCCCACACAAAAGATTAATATACAAGTTAGCCAGCCTGGGTGTGGGTCCCAAGATGACAGCCTGGGTAAAGAATTGGCTGGAGAACAGGACACAGAGAGTAATAGTAAATGGAGTCCACTCAGAAGAAAGGAGGGTTACTAGTGGGGTACCGCAGGGTTCAGTATTAGGACCGGTCCTCTTCAATGTCTTTATAGTTTACATTGCAGAAGGACTGGAAGGAAAAGTATGTCTCTTTGCAGATGACACTAAGATCTGCAACAGAGTTGATGCACAGGGTGGGGTGGAAAGGATGAGAAAGGACTTGGCAAGGTTAGAGGAATGGCCAAATGTATGGCAGCTTAGATTAAATGCCAAGAAGTGCAAGGTATTGCACTTGGGAAACAAAAACCCAGGGGAAGAGTACATAATGGGGGGTGAGATACTAACAACAACAAAAATGGAGAGGGACCTGGGGGTAGTCATATCAGATGACCTAAAGATGGGCAAGCAATGTGAGAGGGCAGCAAGGAGGGCTGGGGGGATACTGGGATGCATAGGGAGAGGCATCACCAGTAGAAAACAGGAAGTTATTATCCCTCTGTACAGACAGCTGGTGAGACCCCATCTGGAGTACTGTGTGCAGTTCTGGAGACCTAATCTCCGCAAAGACATAGACAGGATGGAAGCTGTCTAGAGGAGGGCAACTAAAGTGGTGCAGGGTCTGCACCGGAAGACATATGAAGAGAGACTTAAGAAGCTTAATATGTATAGCCTCGAGGAAAGGAGGGAAAGGTGGGACATGAAAGAAACTTTGAAGTACCTCAAGGGAATCAACAAAGTCCAAGAGGGTAGCATCTTTCAAAAAAAGAGGTGTGCAAGAACAAGAGGGCACAATTTGAAGATAGAGGGGGGGCGGCTCAGAGGTAATTTAAGGAAGTATTTTTTCACAGAGAGGGTTGTGGATGCATGGAACGGCCTTCCGGAGGAGGTTGTGGAGTCAAAAATCAGTGGTGGAATTCAAGCATGCATGGGATAGTCATAAGGCAGTTCTTGGGGGTTGGGGTAGGAAGAAGTAGGCTGCTGGTTAACTAGGATCTGCAGCTTATCCAGTAGGTAGGGAAATGGGCAGACTGGGTGGGCCAAGCGGTCCTTATCTGCCGTCAAATTCTATGTTTCTATGTTGGTGAAGAAGAAGATTTGGCTGCAATGGCTTAGGAGAAAGAGGGAGAAAATGCCGCAACAGTAGAGGATGGGCCATGTGGCGCTGTGCTGTGTCGTGAAGAAGATTCTGAATGTGGTGCTCCTGTCATATTCTGTTCCATGACAGCATGCTCCTCATTAATTATTTCTTGTTTGTTTATCTTGAAAGAAGCGTCATCATCATCTTCATCACTCAATAGTTGCTTCGATTTGTATCATGGATCCAAGATTGTTGCTTTAATGTAGTACTCAGAATGAAGCATTTTACATAGTTTTTCATCTTCTTCAACTTTTTTGATCATACATCTCATTATGTCTTGTATTCTGGGGGACAACCTGTATATGTCAGCAGCACTACTGGCAGCCTGTGTGATCATGGAACTGCCTTGGTTCTCTTAACTTTTCCCTAATCAGATTCAACCTGAATTTAAACATTTTTATTAGGGGTATCACCTGGCTCAGAGATGCTGTTTGCACTAACCTCTCTGGTGATTTCCTCAAATAGCTGGAGCAGGTAAATTAGAAATTCCAACATGACCCACTATGCTGGAGTAATACAGAGGTGTGCATCACCAATTTTATTTTCCATGGTGTATTGTCTGACAGCTTTCTTTTGTTCCAGCAGCCTTTGGAACATATAAAAATTTGAATTCCATTGAGTAGAAATGTCTTGGATAAGTCTGTGCAAAGGTAAACTGTGCTCCTGCTATATTTTTTTCAAACAAGTGACGGGCTTTGCTTGAGTGACTGAAATGAGTGCATATTCTTTTAGCAGTGCTAACAAGAGTCTTAGTGTCCCTGTCGTTGTCGAGAAAATTGTAAACTATTAGGTTTAAGCAATGCACAAAGCAGCGGATGTGAACAAAACCCCCCTCCTCCAAGGCCTTCCTTATGCTGGACCCATTATCTGCAACTATAAAGCCAACTGACAGTCACTGTGAAGTGAGCCATCGCTGTATTGTTTTTGGAACTCTTCATTGATGTTGTATGAGGTATGTTCAGATGGAAAATAAAACATTCTTAGAACAGCAAACTGAGAAGCTTTACTGTCTCCACGTGAATTATTAAAACATGCCCAATGTACCATGACAGACATGAAGTGGTCAGGCTGACAGCTTGTCCAGATATCTTTTGTGAGATACACCACCCTCCCAACAGCACTGCACAAGATGCTTCTTAATTTTTTACATACAACTTCGTAAAGATCTGGAATTCCTCTTGTCAAGAAGTATTTCCATGATGGTATACTATATCGAGGTTCGAGGTACTCAAGCAGCCACCTGAATCCTACATGTTCAACCATGTTATATGGTAGCAAATCAACATTATTATTTCTGAAATGGTTTTGGTTATTGTAACAACAACAGGGTTAGTGAAGGCATATTTGGCTTTACGCTCATATTTCTGAGATGATACGCTGTCTCCTTGAAGGAGGGGACCTTTTGAAGACATGGTCACTTTCAGTAACAGTAGAGATCCTTTGAATGGGAGGAAGTGGTGGTGGAGGTATTTCCGTAGTGCTGCGGAGGCTGCCACTGCTTTCATCTATTGGAGTTCCCCTGAATGTAGTAGCTGTAACTGTCACTTTCTCTTTGAGACTCACAGCAACTGGAGTTCTCAGTAATTTTATGACATCTGTCTAGGTGCCTTTTCAGTGTTGACATTCCCAATGCTCCTTTCTTTTTACCCCTGCTGATTGGCCATTTACAAATGGCACATGTTGCCACCAACTCATTAGAAGCACTAATGGAGAAGTATGACCAAACAAAAGATATATTTTTTATTTTTTTTCCCCAGGAAGGCACTGCACCTCAGTTTCCCTTCCAGGGTCTTCCCCCCAGATTTCTTGGGCCTGTTCCTCTTGTGGTTTATTCCCACTGCCCCCCCCCCCAACAAAAACATTTCTGCCTGTTTCTTCCTCATCTGCAATTTCCATCCCCTCCTGTTGCAAACCTTCTGCTGCCTGATCATTTTTTTCATCTATATTATTAGTACCCTCATTGGGTTTGACCTCAGAAGAATCAGATGACATCTGTAAGGGACTGGCAGTAGCATAGTATGCAATTGTTCCATACCTTTGGGTGCCTCAGTGGGTTGTGCCCACCAACCCTTTGGTTTTAACTACAAAACTTTTTTTTTTACTTGGGACTGATCCAACAGATGCACCATTTTTAGGTTCAAGCATTGGCTTGGAAGACAAAACTTTAGACTTGAACAAATCACTTTTTGGGGTTTTATTTTGTTTTTCCTTTCCTGGCTGACTGCTGTCTTTTGCAGTGGCACTGGCTGTACTGCCTTCCTAAGAAGAGGGTACCTCATCAACACTTTAATCCATTTTTGAGTTTGTTGTGGCGCGCAATAAGGTGCTCTATAGGGGTATGCCCAATGAAGAGCTCCATTTCTTGGTGCAGGTCTGCAGCAGGTGAATCAGTCAGCAGGCTGGTGATGACTCACTTTCAGCTGTTAGGGCTGAGTTGGACAACTTTTCAAAGGACAGAACTGCACCAATAGTGGCACAGCTTGGTACTTTGAAGTTGCATTCCTGCATTTCATTCCTGGTTGCGCATTCACACTGCTGTAGCAGTTAAAAACAAACTGACTGGGGTGCCCAATCCCCCTGTTGGCATGCCCCCTTCCAGTTCATTTTGCTGACAGGGGAGCCCACTCCTTGTCAGCATAATGTCCCCCCAATTTCTTGTGTGCTGAGGGGTACTCAATCCCCTCTGCTCTTGCCCCAACACTTATATGTGCTGATGGGAGTGCCCAATCACCGTCGGCTACAGCCCTTCCCCCAAACACTCAGGTGGCATGCTAGGAGCCCACCCCAGCATGCCAAAAGATCCTGTAATAAAGAAAAAAACTCCCCATGATGTTCTAACATTTTTTAAACCTGTAAACTAGAAACCAGTCCCTCGTTGAGTCCAGTGGCACCTCCCCTAACCCGCAGCCACCCACTGTGCACCCCACCTCCCCTACACACACGCTCACCCCATACTTGCCTTCGAAGCCTGGCATGTTGATCTTCGGTGGACCGGGAACATGTCTGCACTCTTTAAAGCTGACCGTGAACTGAAGAAATGCCAGTAAGCTGTATAATGCCATAAATGTGTTTTTTTTTTTTCAAATTTGGTGCATATCTTGGCCATTTTTGTGAATTTTGGCACCAAATTTTCAACATTGGGTTCTTGAGACCCCACCTCATGAATTCAGTCACTGTCATCTGGTTATTCGGTTCTGAAAGGTGATTTTGTGGTCACTGTATGAAATCACCTTTCGGGACTGATTAACAAAACAACAGTGTCACTGTTCATAAGGTGGGCTCCCAAAAAGTCTATGTTGAAAATTTGGTGAAAAAATTGCAAACAATGACTGTGTTATGAGTGTGCCTTGCACAGTTTCAATACATAGTTGTAATGTTGTGAATGTGTAATATTTTCACTCCAGATTTTCAAAATTGGTATTTTTTTACACCTCCTCATGAACAGTATAGCTGTCAATTTTCACATCCTGACCGAAATATGTTTTCGCACTTCCGGCACAGAATAGCACGGTCACTGTGGGAAATCAATGTTTGAGACAGATTACAAAAATCACTGTGACACTGTTCATAAGTGGAGGTCTCAAACTACCTATGTTGAAAAGTTGGTGGCAAAAGTCCATATAATGAATGTGTTACGAGCGTGCGTTGCACAGTTTCAATGCACACTTGTAACGTCACGAATATGTAATATTTTCACTCCAGATTTTCAACATTGGTATTTTTTTACACCTCCTCATGAACAGTACAGCTGTCATTTTTTACATCCTGGCCAAAATGTGTTTTCGCACTTTCGGCGTAGAATAGCACGGTCACTGTGGGAAATCAGTGTTTGGGATAGACTGCGAAAATCACAGTGACACTGTTCATGAGTGGAGGTCTAAAAATACCTATGTTGAAAATTTGATGACAGAAGTCCATAAAATGACTATTTTATGAGCGTGCATTGCGCAGTTTCCATGCACACTTGTAACCCTGAGGATTTGTAATATTTTCACTCAAGAGTTTCAACATTGTCAGTTTTGCATGTCTCCTTATGAACAGTACAGCTGTCATTGTTCACATCCTGCCTGAAATGTGTTTTTGCACATCTGGTACACAATGGCGCAGTCGCTGTGGGAAATCAACGTTCGGACAGAGTAAGAAAAATCATAGTGGCGGTGTTCATGAGCAGAGGTCACAAAATGTCTATGTTGAAATTTTTATGAAATTATTCTACTAAATGACTGTTACAAGCATGTGTTGTGCAGTTTCCACCTACACGTTCGAGCATTTTTAATATTTTAACTCCAGATGTTCAACACGGCCATCTCGTTACACCTCCCTAAAAATGGTACAGCTGTAATTTTTCCCATCTTGCCCGAACTGTGTTTTCGCACATCTGGTGCAGAATGGCATGGTTCCTGTGTGAAATCAATGTTCGGGACAGATTAACAAAATCACAGTGCCACTGTTCATGAGCAGAGGTCCCAAATACTTTCATGAGGTGGGGGTCACAAAAGGCCATGTTGAAAAACTGTAGTGCAAATACCAACAAAACGCCCAGGGCATTAGGGTTTCTAACCATAACATCCACTCCCCAACCCATGGTGGGGCTACAGTGCCCTCATCTTCTCTGAACCATAGACACATCGTCACTCTTCAAAGCCAGATCATGAACTGAGGAAACAGGTATGCACTTCACTGTATCTCAACGGGAATGTGAACTTGGTGACATAACTTGTTCTTTCTGCTGGGAACTGTAGTCCTGCCAAATGGTGCATACCAACAGCAATCCCAATGACAAACTGTGGCATTGACAAATGCTTCTTTATTTCTTATTCTAAGTGTAAAAAAAAAGGTCCCTCTACCCAACGTCCTCTGATGACTCCCACCCACATCCACAGGCCAGGGATCGATTTACAGTCATGAGTTGTGAACGTGAATCATTTGTGATTGTAGTAGTACACAGTACACTGTAGTCCACCATCACTTCCTTCCAAGTTTAGCTGACTGACTCCTACTACAATTACTGTTCAGTGACCTACTCAACAGTGTGCCTCAGAATTTAAATTGGTGATGCAGACATCTAGCGCACAACCACATGCACAGTCCCACATGGCTTGGTTAGTGCTTGTACGTGATGATAAATTAAGAAGGATAAGGAGGAAGAATAATGGATGAAATGAGTGATGATGATTGATAATGATGATGCTTGTGTGTGTACTTTTATTACTTGTGTTGTAGTGTACACAGACTGATACAGGTCACAAATTCAGAATATCCCCTGGACCCCCCACAGCACAGTAGCACAGGCACATTAACTTGTCTGTTGTTTATCAGAGAAGTATTTTTTTTATTTGTAATACATGAAATCATGAATGAACGTTAATGAGTGATCATGATTGGGTGGCACAAGTCAAAGATTTATTTTGCCAGCCTGCCCTTGCCCTGTACACACAGCCACATTGAGGCCAGGAAAAGAAAAACAATTTTTATTTGAGATTTCTGGGACTGTAAAATTTCTCGTGGTCCCCCTCCTCCGTCTCTCTCTCTCTCTCTCTCTCTCTCTCTCCTCTGGATCTGGATGTTACACACAGCCACACTGAGGCCAGGAAAAGAAAAATAAACTTTTATTTGGGATTGCTGGGACTGTCAAATTTCTCATCCCCCCCCAATAGTCTCTCTCTCTCTCTCTCCTTTGGAGCTGGGATTGCACAAGTCAAAGATGTATTTTGCCAGCCTGCTTTTGCCCTACACACACTCACACAGCCCCATTGAGGCCAGGAAAAGAAAAACAATCTTTTATTTGGGATTTCTGGGACTGTAAAACTTCTTGTGGCCCCCCTCCCATAGTCTCTCTCTCTCTCTCTCTCCTCTGGATCTGGATGGTACAAGTCAAAAATGTATTTTGCCAGCCTGCCTTTGCCTCGTACTCACAGCCACATTGAGGCCGGAAAAAGAAAAACTTTATTTGGGATTTCTGGGACTATAAATTCCTTCTGCCCCCGTAGTCTCTCTCTCTCTCTCTCTCTCTCTCTATGTCAGATGGCACAAGCCAAAGATTTATTTTGTAAGCCTGCCATTGCACTGTACTACACACAGTCACAATGAGGCCAAGAAAAGAAATAAAACACTTTTATTTGGGATTTCTGGGACTGTAAAATTCCTTCTACCACCCTCCCCGTAGTCTCTCTCTCTCTCTCTCTCTCTCTTCTCTCTCTCTCTCTCTCTGGGATGGCACAAGTCAAAGATTTATTTTGTAAGCCTGTCATTGCCCTGTACTACACACAGTCACAATATGGCCAAGAAAAGAAATAAAAAGTTTATTTGGGATTTCTGGGCACTGTAAAATTTCTCTTGGGCCCCCAGTAGTCTCTCTCTCTCTCTGGATCTGGAATGGCACAAGTCAAAGATTTTTGTAAGCCTGCCATTGCCCTGTACTACACACAGCCACAATGAGGCCAAGAGAAGAAATAAAAAAACTATTATGGATTTCTGGCACTATAAAATTTCTTTTGGGCCCCCAATAGTCTCCTCCTCTCTCCTCTGGATTCTGGGATGGCACAAGTCAAAGATGTTGCCAGCCTGCCCTTGCTCAGTGTACTAGCCACATTATCTGAGGCCAAGAAAAGAAAGAAAAAACTTTTATTTGGGATTTTCTAAAACTGTAAAATTTCTCTAGGGCCCCAGTACTCTTTCACTCTCTCTCTCTCTCTCTCTCTCTCTTATCTGGAGGATCTTCTGGATTCAGTTCCTGGATGGCACAAGTCAAAGATTTATTTTGCCAACCTACCCTTTTCCTGTAGTACATTGCCTGCTGCACTGCTTTTTTGGCTTGCTTGCCTCCCCCCCGGCAGCCACCCACCCACTATCTCTCTCTCCCTCCTTGGATTTCTCTCCTCCCTCCCCAATGATGACTTTGTCTGCCCCCTCACCCCAGTAAGTCTCCTCTTTTCTCTCTCCTCCCTCCTCCAGCTTCACTTAAATAGATTTTTTAATTTATATTTAGTTTCTCTCTGCAGTGCACAACTGTAGGCTCTGCTCTGCAGCAGCAAGCTCCTCCAACTGTCCTCCAAATCATCTGGGCTCACGTTGTGCACTCACCACAGTTATGTACTGTGAGTGTGTCATCTGGCTGATTATCCTGCTCTGTTGCCTGATTGGATTCCACTGGCTGCCCGTACGTGGAGCAAGCATGCTGACAGTATTCCCATGGCAACAGTGCACTAAATGGTACTCCATGGATGTGGAACCAGACTTCTGTGGTGAAGTCCATATTTATCTGGGTCCATGGATTACAGGTTTGATCCAGGTGATTGGATCTTGGGTGGAACAGTCCACCCAGCCCTAGCAGAAATCCATCTTGTATTTGCTGATTAAGTACATACAGTGATTTTGCAATTCTTTATAAGCAGGTAAAAGCCTGGAATCATAGGGGACTCCATTGTAAAAGTTACAAGAGAGTTGGAGAGATGGTGCAGAACCATGATGCTAATGCAGATAGACATAGAAACATAGAATTTGACAGCAGATAAGGACCGCTTGGCCCACCCAGTCTGCCCATTTCCCTACCTAATGGATAAGCTGCAGATCCCAGCAGCCTACTTCTTTCTACCACCCCCCCAGAATTGCCTTATGACTGTCCCATGCATGCTTGAATTCAACCACTGTTTTTGACTCCACAACCTCCTCCAGAAGGCTGTTCCAGGCATCCACAACCCTCTCTGTGAAAAATACTTCCTTACATTACCTCTGAGCTGCCCCCATCTTCAAATTGTGCCCCTTTGTTCTTGCACACCTCTTTTGAAAGATGCTACCTCTTGGACTTTGTTGATTCCTTGAGGTACTTGAAAGTTTCTATCATGTCCCCCTCTCCCTCCTTTTCTCGAGGCTATACATATTAAGCTCCTTTAGTCTTTCTTCATATGTCTTCTGGTGCAGACCCTGCACCATTTTAGTTGCCCTCCTCTGGACAGCTCCCATCTTGTCTATGTCCTTGCGGAGATTGGTCTCCAGAACTGCACACAGTACTCCAGATGGGGTCTCACCAGCTGTCTGTACAGAGCGATAACAACTTCCTGTTTTCTACTGGTGATGCCTCTTCCTATGCATCCCAGTATCCCCCCAGCCCTCCTTACTGCCCTCTCATATTGATTGCCCACCTTTAAGTCATCCGATATTACTACCGCCAGGTCCCTTTCCATTTTTGTTATTGTTAGTATCTCACCCCCCATTGTGTACTCTTCCCCTGGGTTTTTGTTTCCCAGGTGCATTACCTTGCACTTCTTAGCATTGAATCTAAGCTGCCATACATTTGACCGTTCCTCTAACCTTGCCAAGTCCCTTCTCATCCTTTCCACCCCACCTTGTGCATCAACTCTGTTGCAGATCTTTGTGTCATCTGCAAAGAGACATACTTTTCCTTCCAGTCCCTCTGCAATGTTGCTAATAAAGACATTGAAGAGGACCAGTCCTAATACTGAACCCTGCAGTACCCCACTAGTAACCCCCCTTTCTTCAGAGTGGACTCCATTTACTATTACCCTCTGTGTCCTATTCTCCAGCCAATTCTTTACCCAGGCTATCTTTTTGGGACCCACTCCCAGGCTGGCTAACTTGTATATTAATCTTTTGTGTGGGTCTGAGTCAAATGCCTTGCTAAAGTCTAGTTAGGCCATGTCCACAGCCCCTCCCTGATCTACTACTTTGGTCACCCAGTCAAAGAAATCTATTAGATTCATCTGGCATGACCTTCCTGCTGTGAATCCATGCTGCCTTCGGTCCTGTGCCCCTCCTGCCTCTAGGTATTCGACAATTCTTTCCTTCAGAAGTAATTCCATTATTTTCCCTGTCACTGAGGTTAAACTAACAGGTCTGTAGTTTCCTGCTTCTGCCCTGCTCCCACATTTGTGAAGGGGAATCACATCTGCCCTCCTCCAGTCCTCAGATACCACCCCATCCTCCCATGATTTGTTAAAGAGGGTAGTCAGTGGTGTCACTAGTTCTACCCTTAGTTCTTTTAGAATTCTGGGATGAATCCCATCAGGCCCCATTGCTTTGTCCACCTTCAGTTTTAAGAGTTCTTTCAGAACCCTTTCTTCTGTAAATGGACTGGTATCAACTTCTATATCCAGAGTGTTTCTATTGTTTGTTTTAGGTACCTCCCTCTTCATTTGTAAATACTGAGCAAAAATATTTGTTTAGTATCTCTGCCTTTTCACAGTCACCTCTGCCCCTCCCTCCCTTTATTAGCCTCACTATCCCCTTAGTCTTCCTTCACTCCTGATGTACCTAAAAAGGTTTTATCCCCCTTCTTAACTGAGTTGGCTATCTTTTCCTCGGTTTAGGCCTTTGCTGTTCTGACTGCCTTCCCAGCTTCCTTTTGCTTTAACTGATATAATTCTCTGTCCTGCTCCTTCTGTGATTCCTTGTACTTTCTGAATGCTTTCTTTTTCTCTTGAACCTTTTCACTGCCACCTCTTTTGAGAACCATAGTGGTTTCTTATATCATTTTGTTTTGCTTATTTGCTTCACACAAAGGCTTGTTACCTCTGTGATGGCAGTTTTTATTATTCCCCATTGTTCTTCCATCCCTCCTTCCTGCCCATTTGCTAGTGCATTCCTTAGGCACTCACCCATTTTGGCAAAGTCAGCCCTCCTGAAGTCCAGTATGTTTGCCTTTGTATGGCTTGACTCTATTGCTGTGTTTATTGTGAACCATACTGTTCGATGGTCGCTAGTTCCCACATGGCTACCCACTTCTACATCTGTGATCCTCTCTCCATCTCCATTTGAGAGAACCAGGTCTAAGATTGCTCCCTCTCGAGTGAGTTCCAATACTAGTTGTCTAAGGCATGCCCCCTGTAGGGCATCTAGAATAACCCCACTCTTAGAAGTGGCTGCTGCAACTGCACTCCAGTTAACATCTGGCATATTCAGATCACCCATCAGCAATATCTCCCCTTTATCTGCCATTCTAAGTATACTTTCGATCATTTCCTTGTCCTTGTATGATTTCCTTGCTTGCCCACTGTACAGGCCAAATGAATGTGATCCATGGGCAAGCACTGTAGCTAGAGGGAAGAGCTGACTGTTTTCTATAGGGTGTTAGGGAGTACCACATCTGAAAACATGAAGAGGAGGTCTTTTTTTTAATTAGGTATGTTCTGAAGGGGAAAGATATCCAGAGGGATCTTCTCTATGGTCCTTATTGTTCTTTGGCCTGTAATGAATTACAAGGACAAAAAGCAGAGCAGCTAAGTTTTGTTAAGATTGCATTGAAAGACGGAGGGTGAGCAGTTAGCCATGACAAAGAGTAGAAGCTCTAGTGGCTTCTCAGGACAAAAGTGGCAGGGAGGAGAATTGGGGTAAGGTTATTGAGGGCTAGCACCCTGGATGACAGTTAGGCACCAGCGATGGATAGGGAACCATGGGCAGGCTGGATGTACCATCAGTCTTTTACTGCCAGCATTATCTATGTTTCTTTGTTAATTTTCAACTTTTACTAACAAATGTCTCTTCTCATCATACATGTTAAATTGAGTAGCTTACCTTATGCTTACTTTTTTCTGTTGTTCATCTTTCAAATGGAATCACTTCTCACCTTCCTTTCATAAATAGACCCTATATATATATATCTGCAGAAAATGAAATTCTTTTAAAATGTAGTGAGTTAAAAAAATAATCCTTTTGGGTACTCAATTAATTAGCATGTAGAACATATGTTTCCACACCTGATTGTTTTAATTTTGTGATGCCTTATAACTACAGCAGGGAACCTGTGCATTCTGATATGCATATTAATTATGTAAATTGATTTCTGTCATGATTCATCTTGGTTCTTTAAAGGTTCAATGTCACAAACCATTCTTGAATGTTCTTCTACGTTCATGAGTTGATGAACTTCATTTTGTGTAGGTCTCCTTTTTCTGCCAACTAGAGGGCATTCAAGGCCAAGGAATGCCATAATGCTCTAGATGGGCTGTGCCATGAGGAAGGGGCTACTGGTCATGCCAAGGGGACAGGGCAGTCACTGGGATTTAAACTAAAACATAGGGGTTAGGGAACCAACTGTGCAAGGGTTCTCCAGTGCCAGGAGTTATATGCATGAGTTCACCAAGGGATGGGTAGTTGAGTTGGGTAGCACAAAGATGGTAGACAGCCGAATAGATCAAGTTAGCATAGAGTGTCAACAATTCTGACTTTAAAGCAGGTCATATAACAATAACACCCAGTGAAAAGGACCAGCCTAAGAACCTGATGTATTTGAAAGTCCAGGAGGAGGCACTAGTGGAGAAAGAAATGCCTGGGGCACTAGGAAGGAGAAATTCCATATACTGCAGTGGGATAGGTATGACAAGAAAATAGTAGGGAGCTCTCTTTTTAGGGGTGTGTGTCACTGAGAAGTACAAGGAGGGTGTCGGACAAGCTGTTCCTCTGATTCCATCTGATCAAGTTAAGAGGAAAAATGGAGAGGGATAATAATCACCTAGGAAAGAACAACATGACTGCAGACTTACAAAATGTATCCTATTCTATTCTATTGTATGCAATGTCTTTATTTTAATTTTTGTAATATTATTCTGTGTTTGATCATGTACCTGTCCAGGTCCATCTTGTAAATGAGTTTACTCAGTGGTGTTTTTCCTGGTAAAATAAAGACTTCTGATTGATTGAAACAGCTCAACTTGGTTTATCAGATGCAGTGGTGATAACAGTGCATTGTGAAAGTTAAATTGAACAAGTGGAACTCTTGTGGCATTACCTACTGTATTACACTACCATGCATTTTTGAGAAAATGTTGCCAATTAGTAATCTGAGGTATTTTCACAGTAAAATTAAAACTACTGAACCAGACTTCTCCAGCTTTGTTAGATTTCAGGATCCATAACGTTGAGTATGCATGCCAAATAACAGGCATAAACTGTAGTAGTATACAAGTTACAAACATTCACATTTCTAGGAACTTATTACAGAATTTCACAAATAATTAAATAGTGAAATAATGAACACCTGTAACTTAAATAATACTTAATCAAATATTTCCATATTAAGCAGCTTATATGACCTGTCTGATTTATATAAGCTACTTTACAAGCTTCACAGGTGACTGAGAGATATATTCAAAAACGTTTTACAAAATATAAAATGTCAGAATTTTAGCCCCTATAAGTTCAAAACTACTTAACTAAATGTCATGATATTTGGTTTACCTTTAGGACACCCAGCGTCAAGTAAGCATACCAATTCCCAGTTCCCTAACTCAACAGTTGACTGAGTTATGACCAAATAAATATATTTGCAAAATTCCACAAAATTGGAAATTGTTAATTCCCCACAGCTCTAGCTGCCCCAGTGGCATTTATATTAAGTTTCACTTACTGTAATCTGGTGCCTTAAAAAATTATGATCAGTAGCGAATCTGCTTACTGCCTTGTTTATATGATAGGGGCATCTGATTACCTGTATCTGTGGTATACTAACATACTAATTGTCAGCAGAATAGGTGTTATGGTCTGTTGAATCTTCTAGTGCCTCAGGACCCCAGTTGGGTACCAAGAGCTTCCTCCCATTGCATTTCTGTTTCTTCTGACATCCATCCTGGCCCCCCCAGGCCAGGCCCACCCCTGCTTCATCCCCATTCTGTACCTGTCCCACCCTCTCTTGATCCCCTCCACCATAGAAGCCAGTACCAGCTCACCAGGCAGCACATTCCAAGGTTCCACCACCCTCTCAGTGAAATACCTCCTCCTCTTCCCCATCCTTCTTTCTTCCAACTTCAAACCATGCCATCTGATGATACCCCCCTCCTTTAATCTAAAAATCCCCTCCTTGTTTACCCTATTTATCTCCTTGAGGTACTTGAAGATCTGAATCATGTCCTCCCGGCCCCTCCTCTCCTCCAATGAGAACAGGCCGAGCTCCTTTAGTCTGTCCTCCTGAAATAACTTGTTTGCTTGATCATTTGCTTCCTTCCACTCAGAAAAGACATCAACAGGGTAGAGGCAGTCCAGAGAAGGGCAACTAAAATGGCACATGGTTTGCATGAGAAACCATGTGATGAGAAACTGAGGGATCTCAATATGTACACCCTGGAGGAAGGGAGGAAGAGAGGGGACATGATAAAGACCTACACCCTACCTGCACTTTTCTCATTAAAACCCTGCAGCTATACTCTCAACCACTCTTTGAGTTTCCTCAGGTCTCATTCTCTCTATCCCCTCTAGAGTATCTACCCTATTGCAGATTTGGGTGTCATCTGCAAAGAGGCATACCTTCCCTTCCAGCTTTTCTGCAGTGTTGCTTATAAAGTCATTGAAGAGGACTAGTTCTGGTACTGAGCCCTGAGGTACCCTGTTGGTCACTTTCCCCTCCTTGGTTAGTGCCATTTACCACCACCTTTTGTCACCTATCCATCAACCAGTTCCATTCCCAGTTGTCCATCTTGTGTCCCACCCCCCCAAACTGCCGAATTTCCTTATATGCCTCCTATGTGGTACAGTGTTGAAGGTCTTGCTGAAATCTAAGTAGGCCACCTCCTATTAGTATTAATTTTATTTTGTTCTTAAATGGGACAGGAAATTTGTGCTAGTTGGCAGCAGTTAGTAATGTTCCTAGTGACAGAAATGAAAAATTTAACTCTAAATGAGCCATATTTAACTGTACCTGAAGAAACACTGATGTGAAAAACTATGTTTTCAGTTGTGTTCCCTTTATGGATAACATTCTGTACAGTTCTGTTCATTGTATCAGAAATTTAGAGTTTTGACTATGTCATGGTTAGTGTACAGAATGCTAAGCAAAGCTATTGTCTCATTAGAACTTTTATTTTATGTAACTGCTGAGGTGAAAAAAGGGAAACCCAGCAATTATATAAAATAAAATATGGATCGGTGTGTGTAAACTTGAAGTTTACAGTACATACACCCTTAGGGTTAGATGCTATTAATAAACCCCTCGAGCTTCACTCTCAGAGTTTATGTAGCATTTAACCCCTTGGGTGTGTGTAAATTTCTCATTGCACACACTGATCCATATTTTATTCTATATATAATTAATGGGTCTTCCTGTTTACTGAAGGAAAACCATGGCATAATTTGTCATAATAAAGGAGTGTTTATTACGGCAAACATGCGCACGTTTTTTCCTCAGTCTGCCCATGTACCCACCGCAGCTCTCATGCCTGGACCACTGATCACCTCCTGTTCTACAAGAGACAGAACAACCAGTAGAGACTCAACAGTAAGTCACCACAAACAAAATAAAATGAAAAGTTTGCTTGTCAGCAGGAAAGAATCACAGAACAGATTTAAATAAATAAAAACGGCCATAGACTGCACGCTTGAACCAAAGTGAACCACGGCCACACAGGAGTCAGGGACGTTGTTTCTGTTTTTATTTTATATAACTGCTGTGGCCAAAAAGGAAGATGCAGCAGTTATATAAAATAAAATATGGGATGTTGTGTGTAAACTTGAAGTTTACACACACCCTTGGGGTTAGATGCTTTTTATAAACCCCTCCAGCTTCGCTCTCGGGGTTTATGTAGCATCTATCCCCTGAGGTGTGTGTAAACTTCTCATTGCACACAACACCCCATATTTTATTCTATTTGTACCACACCATTTGTGATGCTTTTACCAGTGTTTTACCTTGTGTTTGCCTTTCTTTGCATTGTAAACTCTCTCACCCATTGTTCTCTGTGTTCTCTATCCATATTCTTAGTGGAAATCAGATGTTCTAAATGAAATTTGTGCTCTAAATGTAATAAATAGGTGATATGCAATAAGCAGACTCAAAATATGCAATTTATCCTTCCTGTGTGAGGGGGCAGGACCATTACTCTCGAGTGGCAGAGCTACAAGTGAGTTGTGAAAGTCCTGCCCCCACACAAATGATGATAAACTGTGTATTTTGAGTCAGACCATCATATATACAATTTATACAACATCAGTTTACTACTTATACCTTTTAATTGTGCTCTTTGTATGAATATATAACTGTTTGTTTGATTTCAACTGCTGGCTTCAGTACTGTACTTGGCTATTGTGATGTCATCAGCATTTTGAAAGTTGCACTGTAATTGATTCATTATCTATTTTGACATATTGGATCATCGTGACATTCCCTACTTTGCAAGACAATACTGCATTATCTAATTATTTGGTGGTCAAGATAACACTTTTATCTTGGCATTTATCCTGTGACATACCCTACTTTGCAAGGTAATACTGTATTATCTCACTATTTTTGGGTCAAGATAACACTTTTTATCTTGTCCTTTATCTAGTGACATACCCTGCTTGCAAGATACTACTAAATTATCTCACTATTTTGTGCTCAAGATAGCACTTTTTATGTTGTCATTTATCAGTACACAAATTGTATTAGTTATGTTCTAAGTGAAAAAAAATCCAGAAACAATTCTATGAGGTAGCTTAAAATGTGATTTTTATTTAGTGTAGAATGTTGCTGCCATTGTTCCCTTGCAGTGAGTGGCTGAGCAAAGCAACACTACGAGTGCAAGGGAGAAAAGACATCAACGGTCTACACTTAATGGAATACTCTGCATACCATGGGATTCAAATACCCACAGTTACTGTTAGAGTAACATACCAGTGAAATGACCTAGCAACTTGTAATATAATAACGAAAGCTACTAGTAAAATAATATGATTTTTAATGCCATTTTACTAGTAACTATGTTGACAGCTAAAGTAACATTTATTCTGAAAATGTGGTTTCCCTCTCATGGCATACATCACAATATTTCCCACTGATGATAATTTATCATGAACAATCAGGATAGTCAGGTTACAACATTGACCAAAACACTAGCAGTTAATAGACAGAGCAGGAATGGTTTCTGGCCAAAAGGGGATTGGCCTGGTATATTAAACACCTAAAGTCCAGTTTTGTCTTTTGTGTTCCCCATATAGGAAGAAGACATTATTTACTATGACTCCAAGGCAGAGGTGGAACGAGTAAGTCATTTTGTTCCCCAATTTCTTCATCATTCTTGTGAATGCATTCATTTCTTTATTTGATTTTAAGGAACAATTTTTGAATTCAGATGAAAGCAGTCAAGAAAGAAGACCCATGGTCAAGTTCTTTTCCGTACCTTCTCAACCCCCCCCCCAAAAAAAAAAACTGAACTCAGAACCAGTGTTCTTGCCCTACAGAAAGCAACACTGTGAACCTGGACACTTGAATCCCTTGACTGCCACAACTACAGCTTACTCTCTCTAATCTGTCTCTGTGCTGTTTGAATCTCCCTGTGTGCCATTGCCTACCAATAGCAATAACATTCTTTCCCTTTCCTTCCTCTCCCTCTCCCAGATTTAAAAGTGTGTTGAGATACACTTTGTTTGAAAGGCATTATAAAAACACAGTATAGAAAGAAATGCATTGCCTTTCCTTTTTCTTAACCAGTACAAAAAGAAAGGTATGTGTGCATGTGTGTGTGTGTATGTGTGATCTATGTGGGTTATTGTGTTTGTCTGACTGTATGTGTTTGGGAGGGGCTGCAAAAAAGAGCCACGAAAAGATCATGGTATGAAGGTTAAAATCTATAAGGCAATATTGGAGATTCTAACACACTCCACCTGTCGAAAAGGAGGCTGTGTGTGTGTGGGGGGGACATTATCCCAGTCTTCCGCTTACTGAAAGGTATCAAAAAGCTTGGACAAACAGAGATGTTTGATCTGTTGTGCTCCAGCAGGATGTGATGACATGCCCTAAAGCTCACAGATGATAAATTTAGTGGTAAAGTTAGGAAGTACTTCTTCTCCAAGAAGGTGGAGAACCTCTGGAACAATCTACCAGTGGAGACAGCAAACATGAAGACAGTACATGCCTTTAAGCGCCAACCTTATGAAATTTACGTGTGTTGGGGGGTGACCTGACCTGATGACCCTAATGGCACTTAGGACCTTTAATCACTCTGTTGTTACTGTATGGCTCGTGTTTTTGGATGCCTGCTTGTTTTCCCTTGACTCCATGGGTTTGTGTGACTATGCCTGTATGTCTGTGTGTTTGGGTGACTGCTTGATTTTGTGTGACTGTGTGTGAGTTGGTTTAGATGTGTGGAATTTTTTAGCTTTAATGACTGAATGAGTGTTTGGGTAACTGGTTGGGTACCTGCTCATATTTTTTTGTGTTTTGTTGATTATCCATGTGTTTGTGTGAATGCATGTGTTTGTGTTTAAGTGACTGTGGATGTGTTTGTGATTTTTTGTTTGCTTGTGTTTGGGCAACTGTATGTTTGTGTTTAGGTAACTGTGTGTATTGTATTTAAGTGACTATGTTTAGGTTATTGTGTTCTGTGACTGCCAATGTACATGTCTGTGCTTGTGTTTGAGTGAGTGCATATATTTGTTTTTAGATGGCTTTCTGTGTTTAGGTTATTGTGTTTGTATTTCGTTGCATGCATGTTTGTGTGACTGAGGGTTTGTGCATATATCTGAAGATAAACCCTTGTCATTATTACATACCAATATCATCAAGATCTCACCTTGAGAAGAACACAGAAGAAGCTTACTATGTGACCTTCAGAAGGGGCTTCAGCTGAAACAAAATTACCCCCACTATCAGTATTCATTGTGGCCTTGGTTGGCATTTGAGTGTTTGAGCTGTAGCACTAGTGTTTATTTATTTATTTAAAGTTGTTAACCAGGAGATGCATGCTGAGTCGAGGCTCGTTTCCAGGTGTGACTTGCGGAAAGGGGAGTAGGGAAGTTATAAACAATATTACATAATTGGAATTACAATGAGGTAAGGCTTGGTACATTAACACAGTATTCAATTCAGGGTAGGACAACTAAGGTTTGCTACCCAACAGGCATAACTGATATACAGAGAAATTATCCAGAGTACAGAAATAGGGAGAAAGATTTGTATATGGTAATCTCAGTTTTGGTAGAAAAGGAAATGGAGTCTAGGGCTGAGGTTGCATGATGAGGAGAATCAGGTTAGGAGAGGAAGGGAAGAGAACAGGGAGGGAGAGAGGGAGGTAGGCAGGGCAGAAGTCCTGTGAGAAAGACATTAGGTAGAGTAGGGGAACAAGCGTGTAGACAGGAGAATGGGGGAAAGAAAAAGATGCTGGAGGATAGAAAGTAAGGTGAAGGAGTGGGGTAGGGAATGCAGAGATAAGTACAAAGGCATTTTACGTTGAGGGATAGAGCAAGGGACACCTAGAGTAGGGTAGGGTAGGTAGGACAGACCTTAGTAATGACATTGGCAGGTGTTAGTTTAGTGTGGCTTAAGACTTTAAAGACCTGTTTTGTGTTCTTGAAAAAGTGGATTATTAGTTGATTTATACTGCATTTACCAGGTGGCAGTTTTGTACAAACTTATTTACAAGTCATTATGTTTCCATGGTTTTACATTGTTTAAAAAAACGTTGTTGAGGTAGCCACATCATGAAAGCACTTTACCTGTCCTGGGAATACTGGAACACTGGCAAGGGGAATGAAACTGAAACCAAAGGAAATCTTTCTTGCTGACTTTGCAAACCAAAAACTAGTGCTAAGTGTTCTGACGTATATGCTTTCAGCCAGGAACGGTGGAGAAATCTGCATGTCAACTTACAGTAAATGAGAGCAACTGATACTGGATAAGTTGAGTGCTGGTCTTACTGTGAGGCTGAGGTGGTGCAGCCATTGGAGATTTGAGATGACTGTCACTTTTTTTAAATGTTATTTTTTACTTTGGTGTTTTAACTTGGAAACAGTTGATCTAAGGCAACATTAACTTTAATTGGTTTCCTCTCAGCATGTTATATTAAATACTTTCTGAATGTTTATGGCTGTTGGGGTATATTTTTGTAAACCCAGTTTAGAACTCTATAGAGTCTCGCTATCAAAAGTGTGAGCATGGAGGAGCTAATAATGGTGTGTGTGGGGGGGGGGGCAATGGAGGGGTGTTCAGCTTACCTCAACCCACACAGACAAAGTCATTTAATTTTTAGTCCTTAAAACTCCCACAGGGTATGTATATTTAGCAAGACGTTTTGGCTCTGTCTGCCTCATATGCTCTATAACATCACCTCTGCAACACAACAAAACTGTGGGCAACCTGTTGTGCTGTTACTGAGGAAGACTGCCTAGCTGCAGGACACAGGTGAAATATTCCTCTCCTATTTGGAAGACTTGACGCTTGGGACAGGTAGAACTGACTGTAAACAAAAATCCCCTTCCAAAACCTAGCTAGTTCTATAATTTACATCCAAGTGGACCTCCCCTTAAAAAACTGTTTCACTGGTTGAAATGCAGGTTGTTAATTATTGTGATTAGCATATCATATGCAAAAGTTTGCATATTACCAGTGTAACAAGCCTTTCATTCCCTCATTCAAGGTAGGTTACTAGTAGGCTGCCTGAGGGTTAGACATGTTTCCAGCCTGACCTAGTTGGATATGGAGTATCTGTATATATTTTTTTCCTTATGCTTTATGGCCTACAATGTGGGCTTTCAGTTCAGAGACCGAGAGTGAGAGACAGAGAGAGAGCAGGAAAGTGTTGCTTCTTCTCACCCCTCCAGGGGTGATGACAAGCTTTCTACATGCCTGCAGAATGGAGGAAGATTACAGTATCTCTTTCTGATGGGGGACCAGCTAAAGATCCCCACCTGAGAGGCACCTAGGGAAAGTACCATGTAAGTAGAGGGGGCATCCTCTCAAAGAAGGTCCTTGGAACTCTTGCAAACCCTCTCCCAGGTCAACAAGCAGATGAAAGCATAGGAGTCCAACTCCAGGGAAGTGCAGGTATCCCAGGTAAACGGAGGTTAAGAAGTACCCTGAGTGCACCTCCATGTGGTCAGGTAATGCACTGGGCAAACATCATGCTGTGTGTTACATGCCAAGTGCCAGTCAAGTCCCATGGTGCATAGGCAGGTCAGTAGGTGTCCAAGGTTCAGATGGCACAAGTGTGGCATCACGATGTGGTTTGACAGACTACAGTATGCTCTGTAATGTAAGGGAGCCACTTTTTAGTCTCATGGCCTTAGTATGTATCTACAGCTGGCACTCATTTAAACATGTACATAGTTCCCCCGGGTAGTGTTTCACCCTGCATGGGGTAGGTGCCATCTGAGTGTGTCACGTTGGAGATCCTCCCCATGAGGCACTAACTAGAAAAGTCCTGGTAAAAATAAAGAAGTAGCAATCTTGAATGGAAGCAATTTATTGTAAAGAAAGTTCCAACCCCTGTTATACCCTTCGGGGGTGTGAAAGAACAAAACTAAGTAGCTTGCAAAGTGATGTACTCCTGGATACATTTGTGGCAATTTTAGAAGGTTAAAATAAACAGCCTTACTTGCTTGATCCCAGCTCAGAATGTGGACATTCCATCTGTATGTGGTATTTTCATTACAGGTGCCCTGAGGTTTCTGAGTTCCATGTCCCCATCTCCCAGGCCAATGGTAGCAGCACATGTTATAAGTTGCCTATAACCCTTGGCCCTGGGTAAGAGTTCTACCATGCCCCTAGACATAGGGCAGGGGTAGGGGTAGGGGGGTAGGTGTTATACAAAGTTAGAACAGTCATCCAAAAACTAGAACTTTTTAGAACCTATTTACATTTTCTGAAACTTAGAATGAGGGAAGACTCGTGACCAACCAGAGCACTCCTTTCCTCTGCAGGTGAGACACTTTTATTCGGTGAAGAGTCTCATGGCAGCAGCAATGGAAACAGGCATGTTCAGGAAAACTTTTTAAAATGTTAATACAATTTATTACTGGCCAATATCAACCAGTAATATATTAATACCACCACTGAGACAACTCTTACTGTTATAAGAGTGGTCTCACTTACATTTCTAGAGTATTACAACTGCTTACATTCAGTTTGTGGTTCTCATATGCTAAGAATGCCCATGAGACTACTCTTACAAACATGAGAGGTCTCAGTGGCAGTATTAACATACAATAGAGGTTTGACCATCTGTGCTGCTTGTCATGGGTATAGTTAAGCCATAAGGCTGTGCCTCCCACCTCTTCTGCTGTTTCTGTACTTTGGTCACTTCCACTGACCGTGCTACCACTTCAGTCTACTGTAGCAATTAATGTGGCTCTTAAACCCCCTTCTGTATAACTATTACATGAAAATGTAGTTTCCTCTTCATTAAAAAAAGCTGGTAGTAAAACTAGCAATGAAGCCGGCTGTTATTTAAACCTAACCATCTGTCTCAACCCACAGTTTGCTCCTGATGCCCGTCATGCTAACACATACTCACAAGTTGACAGATGATTGTGGTTCTTGCCTACCACACACTTTAGGGCTGCTTTTCGTCAAATTGCCAAACTAGAAGCTCTACTCAAATGCCGGTACACCAAACAATGACATGCCGGTACTAAATGTAACGAGAGGAAAACAGATGCAAACTCTGCACTCTAATCATATTCAGCTACAGTGAAGCTCCCATACCACTTTGTAATGAACTTACACACATTAACGCCGCCCTTACTCCAGTCAACAAAAACACCATGCAGTGCGGGTGCCACCTACTGCTCAATCTGAAGAGCTATACCATCTGAAAAGGACTACTTTTCTTACTAGATACTTTTCTGTTACCGTTTTCCTATTTTTAAATGTTTTAATGTAAATAAAACAACTTTTTTTTCCAATAATTGATTTTTTTACACTAACAGATCCATTTCAGAATCATAGTACAGCACTCCAGGGAATGATATGTGCTGGGATAACAGCACTTTGTGCTTCATCCTGCCCAAGGTGTGCCATTATTACAGCACAACACACCCCCTGTCATGACTTATTGGTCCTGTAGGGATCTCTTTGTAAAGTGCACACTAATTAGAGAAATTGACGTAAGTAAAGGAAACTGAGGGGTGAGGTTATATGGTAATACAGTATAGTAAGGGCAGACTCCATGGACCTTTGGTCTCCTTCTGCTGCCAAATTCTCTGTTTCTATTAGTTATCTCCTGCACTGCTTAATTACTTTTGAATCCCTAATAGGAGTAAAACCAAAGCAGACCTTCCCTGAATTAATCTTCTGCATTGATTCCCACTTAGGGGGTCTGGGCCAGAAGCACTAGTACAAAGTGGGAGCAAATCTTTGGCCACAGGTCCAGCAACGGCTACTGGGAACTGCACCTGCACATGGTGCCATGGACTAGTCAATAACCACTGCTGGCTTCCTCACCAACCTCAGTTCTGTTCTTCCCCCATAAAGTGCACACTGCAAGAGTTTTGCCTCACTTTGCCTTGTTGCCACTGAATTTCTGCTGGTTACTGTCATTTTCTCTCTCCTTATGGGGTCTTCTTCATTTTTCATTCATTTCCTTATGATGCTGAAGTCCAAGCTGGAAGGGACCATGGCCAAGAAGCAAAAACAGCCATCCTTAATGTGTCAGTGCCCCATATGAAAAAGATGGTTTTGAAAGACCGGCATAATTTCTGTTCATCCTGCCTTGGAACTCAGCATGACATGGATGCCTGCAGTGCCTGCTTCTCCATGGACCATCGCACTCTCAAAACCCACTTGTCGAAGTGGGGTTACTGATCCCCAGTTCTGGTGGCAGGCAACACTTGGTTGGTAGCTTCCAAGTTAAGGTCACTAGGCTCTTCCCCAGGGCCTCTTCCTGAGACATCTGGTTCCAAGGAAGTACAGGATTCTCCTCAACATCACCACGCTGAGGCATCGGAGACTGTGGTGGTTGGGTCATGTGGACAGTTGGTTCCTTGTGGGCGGCTGACTGAGAAGCATCCATAATCCTGACTGCCTCAAGTAGCAGAAGTCCTCAATGGCAGGGCTGAAGCTGTAAGATTGGTCCACACTGGTGGACACCTCGACTCCATCTCTTGGTGTCTCCCCTGCTGCTGTTCCCATGCATGGTGATGACATGGCTGGTTATACTAGAGATGGTATCAGGCCTCCCATATCTAGTGACACCATGAGCAGAAATGGAGTCCAGGCTGGCTCTGGAACCAGCATCAGTCTCAGTGCCAGGCCCTTCCCTCTCTAGTATCTCAGTGACAGGGGAAGGCCTGGTACTGTGACAGATGCTGGTGCCAGAGCTGGCTTGGAGTCTGTTCCTGCCCATGGTGTCACCAGTAACACCAAGGATTGAGAATGACTCTGAGTCCAGAAACAGTGCTGATGTCGGTCAAGGTGTTGGGTCAAGGTCTAGCTCTGAGCATGGTGCCTACCATGATGTAAGCCTGGGTCCGGTTCCTGACTCTGGTGTCTCTTGTGATACCAAGGAGGGTGATGGTGCCAGGGCCGACATCATGGTCAACACCAAGTATGATGCTGGGGATGAGATCTTTGATGGTGACGAGGCGTCGCCTGTTCCTGAGGACATTGTCCAACCTGAGTTCAGTGTGGGAGGTGGTGCCAACATGGAGTCAGATAATTTATTTATTTATTATAAACTTCAGAGATTACCTTGGAGCACAAGTGCTCATTTACAGAGGTTCCATGTCAAATACATAGTTACAAAAAACATTACATGTAGAATAAGCAGCTCCAGAGGAAATGCAGTCAAGTCAGGCTTAGGCACATAAGACAGAACAATTAAATACAGTTTTTTATAAAATCCATCCAGATCATTGTATAAAAAGTCACAGGATATGTACAGAGAGAAACTGAATAAACCAGTTTAATGGTTACAGTTGCATTGGACTGCAAGAGCCAAGGTTAATTGATTTGGGACTGTTTTTTTTCCCCGGAGCCGTGCGTTGATGTCATCATCAGTGAGGACCAGGGTAACCCCGTGGAACCTGCATGGCTCCAGTCTCTGCTCTGCACCTCGGGATTTCTCCCTAAGGACACTGATCGGGTCACTCCTTAGATGTAGGAGGGCACCCTTCTAGTTGGCTCTGGTAGACCCTTCCCCTGGGCAAGAACCACTCCAGACTTCCACATCAGGAGTCTCAACACCCTCTAAAAGGGTTTCACCAGTTCATGGAAAACATGCCCTCATTGCTAGGCCCTTCAGGGCCACTGACATGGGACCAGCACTGAGCATGGATCGGCACCATAGAGGATTGGTATATGGAGTTTGATAGGACCCAATTCAGGCCCTTCTCCATGGTTACAATTTTGCCCAGAGGTGGAGCCTCATCTCCATCTACATCCTCCTCTTAGGACAATGAGTCATCTGTCCACCTCACCTCTTCTGCTGAGTATGCCCTATACCAGTGATTCTTGGTGGAGGTGCTCCAGGTACTCAATCTTCAGGCTTTTACCAGCTGCAATCTGGCAGCTCTGCCATTGAGACTCCTTGGAGTTCCCAATATTGACAAAGGTATCATTCCCTCATAGCCTAGGACCATATAGAAGGCATCTAGGGCCTTGTGAAAATGTCTCTTTGCCACTCCTGCCATCCCCAGGTATCTCCCTATGTGGTATCATGCACTCACAGGGTCTGCAAGTGATGTACCTCACCCCATCTCAGGGCTTCAGGTTTGCAGACCCCATTAAGGCCACTGACCCTCATGAGACTGACCTCCAGATGTGGACACTGCCCACACAGACACACTGAGTAGGAAGTTTTTCACTTCAGCATGTGCTCTTATATGTTTCTGTACACATGAGACACATATGACGACCTACAACCATTGTCTATGGTTGCAGCTGCACAACCTGTTGGCTGCGGTGCCAGAAATCAAGGCCATCAGGCAAGCCACCAACTTTTCCACCTGAGGTCTGGAAGTAGCATGGCATCAAGCAAAGGCATCTTATGATGCCAGTAAGGTGACCTCTGGACTGGGGGAACAGCAGTCTGTGTCCAAACAGATGGCATGGCTTCACCTGTCCTCAATGGCACCTTTGGCCCATGTAAGGTTCTGATGTCACATTTTCAGGGGGCTCACGTTTTCTCCTGAGGGTCAGGCAGGAGATTTTGGGGAACCCTTCTGCCTCTGTGCCACAGGAGCCCTTTGCCTAGCCCTGACCAGTCTCAGATCTTGCCAGACCTGTGAGAAGCCCCTGTCCTAAGGTGTTCTCCCCAACACAGAGGGCTGGAGGTACATAGGTACCTTCTGGTGAAGCCAGCTCCCGAATCATTTGTGATAATCAATGAAGAAGCTTGATTGAAGGAAGATAGAAATTATATTTATTTACAGTAACTGGAGATCTTCCTGAATATATTCTCTATTAATTACCATACCCACTCACCATCCTGCTTTCTGGCAGAGCCTGGGTCTCCAGGCAGCTCACCTTGTGGCATGCACTACTGGTGATGCCCTTGTTGGGCTCTGTCCACTTCCCTGTTGTTCTCACCTGTGGGACATGTTTAAAAAAAACAAAAAAAAACAACGAGGGTGGGGAGGGGAACCACTACCAGGGTCTCCAGACCAAAAGAGAAAACTACTAAAACAAAAAAATTATTTTTTTTATCCTTCTTTTTTCCCTGCCCAGTATATCTAACCTTTATTCCAGGTACAGTATATCCCTATTAGCTGCTAAATGCAACCTGTACCCATTGGGTGTCATCCAATTCTAACTCCACTTGACAGCAACTCTGTTTGTGGGTGGATGCAAAGCACTAGATTGGATCAACTGGAACTTGTCTTGATGCCAGGCACATCTGTTGCTTCCTCCTGGCAGATGATTCTCTTACTTGCTTATGCCACATGTTTTTTTCCTTAAGTCATGTTCTGTCTGTCGTGTCCAGCAGGCTCAAAGATAGCTAGGGAGATGGTCACATCTCTACTCTTTTTGGGCTGAACAGCCCTGCAATGACACATGTACCAGTTGTTCCGCTTACCCCATTTTCTACTGGGTGGGGTGAATTGACTGTTTAAAAAAAAGGAAAAGTCCATTCAGTGGATATTTGCTTATCAGGAATTAGTTACAGCTCCCCTTATGACACACTTGTGACAGCTCAGTGGCAAAGGGGTCTATTACTCCTTTAATTTGTTAGCCAGAGCCCACATGCATACAAGGCTGCTGCCTTAGTCCCACAACCCTTTACAGCAACCCCTTGCTGCCTGGCTAGTGGTGACTTTTGAGGCTCTGACTCCATAATCCATACTACCTATCCATGCCACCTTAGTGCGTCCCCTTTCTTCTATCTAGAAGTTGGTAGTCAGGTTTTTATTTTGTTGTTTCTTTATGTTTTCCTATATCCTTTCCCGGCCCCTTTGGGCTTGTGAGTTTCTCAAGCCCTCTCTTATTTCTCCCCACTTTGTTTCCTCTCCTATTAAACAGAACTGAGGTTAACAAGGGATCTGACAATATTTATTGGCTTGCTGGTGGCATGTACAGGCATCATGTCCAGTAGCCATTGTCAGCTCCTTGCCAAAGATTTGCTCCCGTGGCTCCTAGTGCCTCCATCCCAGACCCTAAGTGGCACTCGATGGAGGATATACAGGACGATTTCCAGTTACAGTAAGTATGTAACTTTTCCTTTTTTGGCTATCCAAAGGTGTTATATAGAAAGCAGACAAATGAAACCTTTTCTCTTATGCCACACTTTTTTATTTATTATTATGTAGAAGTCTAGCTTTCATAAGGACATTTTATTGTGATAAAATCTTGTTTACAAAAATGTTCCATGACATGGCTGGAGGACACATCACTGTCGCTTCTATAGTGACCTGAACTGGCTGCCTCTTAAAAGCATGTTAAGTGTCTGGATTCAGTGATTACAGGGAAAATTATTTTGAGGGCTATAGTGTTTTTTCCCCTGGTTATTTTGTTTTCAGTTGCAAGGCCTGTACATGGTATTCAATAGCACTGCTCATTCATCTGTGTTTGTGCCCTTTAGAAAAAACTAACTGGGCAAAGACCTTTCACGTGTCATGGCTGAAAATGGAACAAAATCTCATCATTGTTGTCTGATGTTAAGAATGTTAATGTATTTAAATGTCATTACAAAACATATTTATTGTCTGAATGTACTTGGAAATGTTTTAGATTATTGCTTTTGTTTTTATTATCTCTTATTGTATGTATTGTTTTCTGTTTCCTGGTCCCCCATGAAAGTGGACGTTTGTCCTTAGGTTCTTGCCAGGTCAACAAATCTTAAATAAAATAAAATAAATGCCTTACTGAAATTAGTTTTAACCCTGGGTAGGGGAAAGTTAAATTTGGGTTTAGTTATTGGCAGGTTCTAAGGTCTATGGGGAACAGTGATATTTTTGCTGCTTTGAAGACTAATTTAGTCTTGCTGTAGTCACATCTTGTTGTTAGTGAAGACCATTTTAGTCACTTTAACATATTGCAATGATGATCTGAGAACTTGCAGTTCAATGTAAAATGCAAAAGCCTGTTGCAAACCTTGTGTAAAAAAGTCAAAGATGATGAGTCCTCATGTCTATAAATTATCTTCGTAGTCCAAAATGGAGAGTACAGCTTTCTTAATAATTTGCTGTCAGTTTGATTCAGGTAGTGTTTGGCTCTAGAGAAATGATTAAGATAACAGGCAACATGCTTGGTAAGGGCTGAACTAATGGAAAAAAAATACAGAGAGTAATCAGAAGTGTCTTCATTTTGTGTTTATTCTCCCCATACCAGCTGAGATCTTAGGCTGCCATTAGCAACTTTACGGCCCTGTCTCAGCTCACTTGCTAATCTGAGATCATACACAACTTGTCTATGTGTTGGGGTCATTGGACTAGGGGAGTCCCTACTTAACACTGGAGGATCTCATGTGGTGTGGTAGTCAAGGGTTAAGTAGGACCGGAGAGGGAGAGTACATCCATCATCCTGACAGCATTAGAAAGGCCTTTCTCCCCTTAGTTTTTGTGATGTGCTTGTTGTAGCACCTGCTGACCCCTGAACCTCCATAGTGCTATGTGCAGACTCTGTCAGCCACACCAGCAACCCCACAGCATGAACTGGCCTTCATGAGGTGTTGCTGCAGCAGCAGCATGCAAAAGGGTCAGCCCACCCCAGCTGAGGTGCATTGCTGTGTAGTAGTGCTTCACCCAATCTGGTCACCTTGCTTCAAGTGCCCAAGTTCACTCCCAAATGTGGGTGCCGTCACAGAAGTGAGATAAGTTTTCTCTGGGTCACTGGGTTGACCTATACCATATTTGTCTATCATTTACACTACATATATGTAATGCCCCAAAATTGGTGGCACAACAAAATGAAAAATGGAAATGTGCCCAGCCCTATAAGGTGCCCTAGTACTGTATAGAGGTGCCCCAGAAATGCCCAAGTGCCCAAGCTTTAGGTACATCCAGCACAAGCACATTTTAAAATTAATGTAAATAGCCTGAATTGCCAAGCAAATGTATCCTTCTTGCTCCCAGGGGTTACTAGAATCCCAGTAAGAATCAGTGGCAGGCAGGGAAGAGAGCTTGTGAAATGCCAGGTAAATGGGTTTCACACTGTCACACTCTGTTTTCAGTCTCAGCTGAGCTGGAGTGATGATGTAATCATAGAACTCTCTCAGCAACATAAGCCACAGTGTTCAGCTGGCTTTAGAGTGAATTGGAATGTTGAGTGAGTCTTAGAGTGGAGTTCTAAGAGGAGGCTGCAGCTTCTGTGCAGCTCCTCAGTTTAGCTCTGACAAAGAGCTACCCCTTTTCTTTCTGTGGTAGTTTGTTCTCACCCTAGAAGAAGAACAAATAAGACAGTTTCTCTGAAGTGGTGGAGACCTGTGCCAGTAAGGTTTCTTTGCCCCATCCCAGGAGGGATGGGGGCAAACTCCAAGATTCAGGGACAATCCCCTTGATCCACTTGTTTGGTGAAGCTGCCTTGGACATCTTCATTTGTTGTGAGTACAATTTCTCTGTGTAAGCCCAGGTGCATCTGCAATACCTAGAGGTGAATTTCTCTGACAAAGGGACCCTGTCACCTAGACTTTTTGTTTAAAAGTGTCTGCCTGCATTGGAGTCCAGCATGTGACCGTCCAAGTACATAACTTTTAATTTTCGGACACCTTAGACGTGTGTGTGTGTGTGTGTGTGATGTTAAGTGTGGTATACATTTCAAGACAGCATCTACAGTGTTTCTATGGTTGTGTGGTGTTTTTAACTAGATGAATGGCTGAGTATAAGCTTGGAAACAAAAGGTGGGAGACCCCCCACCTGGAGTAACCAGTTTACCTCTACGGGTTCTGAAGGGTACCTATTATTTTTTCTTCAGTGCAATTGGCTAATGCCTGAGAAAAGTGTTTACCCCTGTATGTGGGTTGTTTCCTCTCAGTTTACCCCAGTATAGTGTGTCCTGAAAGTCCTGAGCCTGGATGTGCTCCTTCGTGGTCATGTGTACCACCTTCATTCCTCATGAAATATGGGAAAGTGTCCTAGTACTGGCCATGTGTGCCTAGTCGATGGGAAATGTACTACGTCGGGCCAATCTCCATTTCAGAACCAGAGTGTTCACTGTTTTGTGTTACGTCAGCCTATGTTAAATGGGAATTCAGGAATTTTTGTACCCTGGAGAATCTACAATACCAGTATGTGTAGTCCCGTGGAGGTCCATCTTCGCTTTGTGATTATTCCTACTTTGTTACATGAATAAAAGCCACACTCTAGAATCCCAGCCTGGTTTGGACAGTATTGTTATTGCTTCCCTGTGTTTGGAGTTACTAGAGTGCCCCTGTCCAGAAGTGCAAACCTAGCATAATTGTGAGCAAATGTTTTCTCCCAGGGACCTGGGTTGTCGGCCATAGTAAATGGTACCACCAGGTCTGTGCCAGGTGGTAGTAGCCACACTTGGATGACTGTTTTTGTATAACAGTCGGGTCCACTGAGTCTAATGGTGGCCATTTCACTCTTTTTTGTCTTGTACTAATTCATGTAAACCCCCATCCCTCTCTGTTGCCACTAGATGTTTGTGATGAGAGGAGAAGCCCTGCTAGTTAAACATGAGGGGCCGGTGGGGGGGAGGGGTTTCACAAGTATTGCTATGCCAGCACATGGCATATGTAAGCACTGTGCACAAGGTAGAATGTTGTGCTGAGCTGCATATGCCCAGCATTCTAGTGCCAAGAATCAGAATCCAGAGTATTGCTGTTTGAAAAATTAAAAAAAGTTGTTGGAGAATCATGGTGACTGTAGAGGAGAGAGGACACAAAAAGTGAGGAGGAAGTGAAGGGCTTGCCAGGAGGGCTGAAGATGTCCCTGAGGGCTTTCTTGTGTGCTCCTCTGCCTCCAGTCACTGAAGACTGCCTACCTGAATGTGTCACTTGGTCGGTGGTGTTGTCGGATGCCTGGAAAGACATCCCGTCCCCATTGAGAGGGCTTGATGCCCTGTTTTATTTCAGAAGTGATATTCCAGTTCCCTTGTCAGCAGCGGTGGCAGTGCTGCATTCTCAGGTCCCAAGAAGAGCCGTTGAGTAGTGTCAGAGGTCCCGCGAGGTCCCCTGCTGTCCGGTTCCCACCTGCTTTCCCTCCCTCTGTGAGCAGCACATCCCATCTCCCGAATGCATCTCTTCACCTCAGGCTGGGGCAATGAGTCAGCAGAAGCATGTTAGACCAGGGAGGGGCACTGAACATGGCCTACCTAGACTTTAGCAAGGCATTCGACACAGTCCCTCACAAAAGATTAATAAACAAAATAGCTAGCCTGGGAGTGGTTCCCAGGGTGGTAGCCTGGGTAAAACACTGGCTGGACAACAGGACACAGCGGGGAGTAGTAAATAGAGTCCACAGTGAAGAAAGGGGGGTTACTAGTGGGGTACCACAGGGTTCAGTACTGGGGCCGGTCCTTTTTAATGTCTTTATAAGTGACATTGCAGAGGGACTGGAAGGGAAAGTATGCCTCTTTGCAGATGACAAAAAAGATCTGCAACAGGGTTGACATGCAAGGTGGAGTGGAAAGGATGAAAAGGGACTTGACAAGGTTGGAGGAATGGTCAAATGTATGGCATCTTAGATTCAATGCAAAGAAGTGCAAACAAAGTAATGCACCTGGGGAACAAAAAACCCAGGGGACAATGGGGGTGAGATACTGACAACAACAAAAATGGAAAGGGACCTGGGGGTAGTCATATCAGATGACCTAAAGGTGGGCCAGCAATGTGAGAAGGCAGTAAGGAGGGCTGGGGGGATACTGGGATGCATAGGGAGAGGCATCACCAATAGAAAACAGGAAGTTGTTGGCCCTCTGTACGGACAGTTGGTAAGACCACATCTGGAGTACTGTGCACAGTTCTGGAGTCCCAGTCTCCGCAAGGACATAGACAGGGTGGAGGCTGTCCAGAGGAGGGCAACTAAAATGGTGCAGGAGCTGCACCAGAAGACACATGAAGAAAGACTAAAGGAGCTGAAGATGTATAGCCTCAAGGAAAGGAGGGAGAGGGGGGGCATGATAGAAACTTTCAAATACCTCAAGGGAATCAACAAAGTCCAAGAGGATAGCATCTTTCAGAAAAAAAGTTATGCAATAACAAGGGGGCACAATTTGAAGATAGAGGGGAAACAGCTCAGAGGTAATGTAAGGAAGTATTCTTCACAGAGAGGGTTGTAGATGCATGGAATGGCCTTTCTGAGGAGGTTGTAGAGTCAAAAACAGTGGGGGAATTCAAGAATGCATGGGACAGACATAAAGCAATTCTAGTGGGGGGTAAGGAGGAAGTAGGCTGTTGATTAAATAGAATCTGCAGCTTATCTGTTAGGTAAGGAAATGGGCAGACTAGGTGGACCAAGTGGTCCTTATCTGCCATCATATTCTATGTTTCTATGTTTGAACTGTGCTGTCTGCCACAACTAAAGGAAAAGTTTGTTTTATTTTTTAGCGCCAGGCGCAAAGAGAGAGGAAGTGGCTTAGAGCCACAGGGGAGTCACAGAGGGCCTAATTTAAATAATGTAATATTCAGTGGACGCGGCGATGCCCAAGGGAGGCCCAACATAAAGGCCCATCAGCAGGGGTTCATACCTATTAATTAAAGGGGTGGGGCGACCCACAATTAAAGAGGAGACCAGTGTGTTAAAGAGGGCACGTTAGGCCCACTGCTACTTAAAGGGGCAAGTTAGGCCCACTGCTGTTAAAGAGGGCAAGCCAAGCCCACAGTCACTCAAAGGGGCAAGTTAGGCCCACTGCTATTAAGAGAGAGCAAGTCAGGCCCACAGTCACTTAAAGGAGCAAGTTAGGCCCACTGCTGTTAAAGAGGGCAAGTCAGGCCCACAGTCACTTAAAGGGGCATGTTAGACCCACTGCTGTTAAAGAGGGCAAGTCAGGCCCACAGTCACTTAAAGCAGCAACCCAAGTCCCGAGGTCCACAGCTAGCCATTTAGGCCCACAGGTGTTAAAGGACCCAGCATCATTAGCGACCCCAGATGTTGAGGGAACCTAACTAGCCACATAGGTCCACAGGTGTTACAGGGGCCAAGTCCAACATTTGAGTCTATAGCATTTCAGGGAAGCCTATTCCCCACTGCAGCGTATCTACAGTAACAGGAGAACCTGATTTAGCTAGAGGAATTCCCTTGTAGTTAGGTCCACTGAAGTTAGGATTCGACCAGAATAGTGCAGTGCCTGTTTATTTACTGTGGTCTGCACATTGAGACTGTGCAGTTGAATACTACAATAAGAACTGTGAAATTTATTGCATTGCTATCATTCCTATGAACAGTATAAGTGCCAGAACTGTCCTTGTATTGCTTTGTGCAAGCATTTCAGTGCCAGAAAGTATTGCTTTGTGCCAGCATTTTGGTGCCAGAAAGTATTGCTTTGTGCCAGCATTTCAGTGTCAGAAAAGTATTTGAATCGGTCTTCAGCAATTCTCCAGAGTTACTTCACCAATGTATATCTAGACCAACTTTCACAAATTCTTCAGTAATCATCTTCCAGTGAATCTCAGAAGCAGCCAGCAGCAAATTCCTGAAGAACCATGCTGCAGTCTTCTCAGTTGCAACGTCCTGTTTATTATTTTCCTCTACCAAATTCCCAGTGTATGGCCTGTCCCAGTGCACGGCCTGGCCCAGTGCAGAGTCTGTCATCCATTTTCTTGTTTTTGTTGTCCACACCAAAGTACCATCCAGATCTTTTGTTCCAGTACCCTGAGTCATCGTCCTGTTTATTATTTTATGTCTCTTCTTGGCTCATCTGGCCTTGGTGCCCAGAACTCTGTTGTTCTCCTATGTCTACAGTCTTCTTCCACTCTGCATCTTCTTCATCTCCCAGCAGTCCAGAAGTGGGCTGTGGCAGGGTGTTCTGTATTTTCTTCATCACCTAGAAGTCCAGAAGTTGGCTGTGGCTGGGTGTTCAGCATCTTTTACATCTCCAGGCAGTCCAGAAGCGGGCTGTGGGAGGGTGTTCAGCATCTTCTTTGTCTCCCGGCAGTCTAGAAGTAAGCTTTGGCTGGTTGTTCTGTATCTTCTTCATCACCTGACAGTCCAGAAGCAGACTGTGGCCAGATCCGTTGTGTCTCAATCCAGCTGCCCTCAGTGGGTTTTGAGCCGAGGAAATCTTTGTGCTGTTCTTAATTTTTGGCAACCCTAGAGAGGTGGGGTGTGACTGAGAAACTCATGGTCTGTTCAAAATCCTCTCTTCATTCCCTTAGTTTTAAAAAAGTCTCAGAATCATACTAGCCAGTAAGTCAGGTTGTTCCCTTTGTGTCACCATATCCCGCATCCCAGTTTCCTTCTTGATGACAGAAAAAGTACAGCTGTGTACAAACTGCCTCTTATGATATAGAATCTTGTAGTGACATGTTATATAGTTTCTTAGAGTGGAGTACTCCAGGCGATAAGCCTTAGGTAGAAGTGCACCTCAGGGTAGTATTAGAGATTGCATAGTAATTCACTGATCTTAGAAGATAGAATGCTCTTAAAGCAGAGCTGTTACAGCTGATTACTGAAAGTGGATTGCATAGAGTCACCCTCGTACAGGATATAGAAGATAGAACGCTTTTAAAGTGGAGTTGTTACAGTCGGTTGATTTAGAGTCCTCCTCATAAAGGAGATTAGGTGTAACAGATTCCCTGTGACTGTGTTCCCTTTCCCCATTTGCTTGAATAAAAGCCTGTCAGGCATTTGGAATCTATTACTGACTCCCGCCTCTCTTTGTCAGGTGACAACATCCACCTCCTTGGAATCTGTGTTTGTAATTTGTGTGCAAGTTACTGGTGTCATCACAACACAGTTGCTTTATTTACCCTTTCATGTTTTTGTGGAGACCCAGCACACATTAACACCCATTTTATCACCATCGGGGCACCACATACACACATATATATATATATATATATATATATTTTTTTTTTTTTCACAAAAAACTCCAGTAATGCACAATTTAGGGTTAAGACTACAGCCACAAAAGCTGGGAAATGTGGCTTTAGAGGTGCAGTCTTCACTGGAGTTGTCAGCCCTAAAGCTTACCCCATTCTATACGCACCAGAAACATACACACCTAATGTGGTGAGCTTCAGGGCTGACAACCCCAAAAAAGACTGCACCCCTGAAGCCACGTTTCCCTACTTTTGTGGCTGTAGTCTTAACCCTAAATGGTACATTAACAGAGTTTTTTTGCAAAGAATTTCCTTACTTTTTGAGATAGTATAATTGTATCTGCATTTGCCTGGGCTCTGTGCTCCCATCCCTCCATAGATGATATAGCAGAACAGCAACCAAATTGTCAGTGCAGCCTTCTTATTACCCCATCTCTTGAACCCAGTACTGGAAAGTTTCAAATCCCCACCAAAAAATATTGTTCCGCGCAACCAGAATGTGATTACATGCCACAGGTGCTAAAACACAGTTTCAGCAAGATTTGAAAAATAACAGCTGCATGTTTATGAGTTTATTTAAAGAAATGGCTATGCTGAAAGTTTGGTATAAAAATATGTAAAATTACCAAAGTTACCAGCGAGTGTAGCAACATTAAATGCATAATTTTGCCATTTTTACATATTTTGACTCAAAATTTTTAACATAGCCTTTTTATGATCCCACCTCATGAACAGGGGCAGTGCAAAGTTTTCAACTCATGCCCAAAAGATGATTTTGCCAAGTGACCACAAAATTACCTTTCAGGCCAGATTTGCATAATACCACCAACATTTTTCAAGTGGTGGGGCCCCAAAAAGGCCATGTTGAAAATTTGGGCTCAAAATATGCAAAAATGGCAAAGTTATGCTACGCAGTTGAAAACCCATTGAAATACATTGAACCACACTTACCTTACTTTCTCATATACAGTAGCAGTCTGCATTTCCAGCAGCAAAACATGTCTTCATCAGAGACTGGATCTCCACCCTTGGACCTGTTAAGGTGAGTGAGGGTGTGTGTAGTGGTGGGTACTGAGTGGGAGGTTGGAGTGGGGGGAGGTTGGATCAGCAAGGGACCATTTTATTTTTTACTGGGGGGGGAGACATCGAGGGAGTGTTTTCTTCATGACAGGCATTATGGCAACAGAGGATGGGGGTGCCACTAGACACAAGGAAAAGAAAAACTTTAAATGGGGATGGCCATCGAAGGGTGGGGGTGCCACTAGACCGGGGAAAAAATACAATAATAAGGGGGACGATGACCAGAAGTTGGGGGGCACCACTAAACACCAGGGAAATATAATAATACGGGGATGACGATTGGTGGGAAGGGGTTACTACAGGACACCTAAGACACCTAGGAATAAATAAATAATTATGGGGATGGTGATCAAAGGGTGGGGGGTGCCACTAGACACCAGGGAAATAATAAACAATAGGGGGATGGCAATTGGTGGCTGGTGAGTGCCACTAGACACCAGGTACAAAATATAGGATTTTTTTTTTTTATTTTTTAGTTTTAATTTTAGTCTTTGGAAACCGGGTAAGGCCCACTAGGAACAAATGCCTGTTTTCAGGGGCGACCTGGTAGCACTGGGCAGTTAAGTGACTTGCTCAGAGTCACACAGTATGCAGCACAGGAGGTTATGAAAATCAAACTCAGGTCTGGTCTGCTGGATGTATCAAGCTTGTTCACACCTCATTCCTCTAACCTCTAGGCTAGACTGCCAGCCCTAATGCCCTTATGAAAAAGGATTGGCTCCAAATGAAATAGGATTCCTTTTTTGTTTGATACAACTGGGAAGCAAGTCATGAAAAAGGAGTTAAAATGTAACAGAAAACACATTTGTGGGTAATTTTTCCAACAGTTCAGTGCAGAAACCACCTAACGGGGTCCCGATGAACCAGATAGATGTGTTGGTCTCTCTCCAGGCTGTCATTTTTGTGGCTTTTTAATTTTTTTTTAGGTAAAAAAAGGAAAGGTGATGGCGGAAAACAAAGAATGATTTTTTACTCACAAAAAAGGATGATGCCAGTACAACAAAATATCATTTTTCTGTTTCATACAGCTGTCTTGAAGTGCTTACTGAGCATGCTCAGAACCAACTTTTTCAAAATTTCTAAATTAAATAACTTTGGAACAGATTAATAGTTTTCATAAAACATTCAAAAGTCATATCTGTTGGCAAGCCCCTTTCTACCTTGAAAATGTTAGACCACAATTCCCAATCGTTTTGGCAACAGCCAGTTTCAATGGAAAAATACAGTAAAACCAATGACCTGAAAATTTACTTTTTGCAATACCCAGAACTTGCAAACCACAAATCTGACCTAAAAAAAACACTGAACATCCACAGATCTACCACGAGACCATGCATGCAAAAGCTCATGCAAATCAGTTAAAGTTTTTGCAAAAATTGGGCTTTAACATTAAACTGCCTATTCTACCCTAAATATAGGAGCACAACAATGTCTCTTTCTCTCTCTCTCTCTCTCTCTCTCTATATATATATATATAAATATCATCATTGTAAAATATTGTAATAGCTGAACAGAATGCAATAGAGAGGAAATGAAGCATCTCTTGGAGGCTATGCATGGGGGGGATGAGAGGAGAGTATTGAAGCAGAAGAAAGTTTTGCACTGTGTCACACCCCGTAACAGTGGCTGTGATGGTACCCAAATCTGACTGTCAGTATTCACACCACTAGGCTACTCTGCCACTTTAGCTTGTGTGTTAAAAACCCAAAGGGCTACAGAGATCTGCTCAGTAAAATTCAGGTGCATCAGAAGACACTCATGTATTAGAATAGGTGGCTGAAACCTAGAGCAGAGGATCCTTCTTTATCATTGTCAATGGAGAACAGCTGTGTTATTTCAAATCTGTGTACACAGGGACTAAACTCCTACCAAAGGCTGTTAATATGTCCTTAACAAAAGCAGAGCCTTCACTCTCCAGGAGATCCCTACCACAGTGTTTGTATCTCAAAAGAACTGCAGCAAGAAGAGGCTGAAAAGCTTTCGAGTTAAACATTTGACAATGGAGAACACACATGCAGGGAATATATTGAATCCCGCTTAGCCTGAGGAAGATAGTTGATGAGTTGCCCTTATAAACATTTGACAATTTTAATCAGGCACAGGTAAATAAAAGGGCAGAGCTAGCCCTGTGTATCTTTACTTTCTTTTCATGGTTTGGAGTGAGCACTTGACAGCAGAGAATGAATGCAGTGTAGAAGACTCATTAGTGAGGTTAGGGCTTCCAACTGCTTGCAATAGGTGATGAAAAGTCTAAATTGTTGTCATTCATCATCTCTCAATTTGGAACAGGTAATACAAATCTCTGTTTGGGTCATCTGTCATCTCTCAAATCTAATTGATCATCTCACTAGACTGAACTACAAAACTGGGAAGCATGCTAAACTAGATTGACAATTGATCAACAGGCTGAACAATATTATAGAATCAGAAATACTGCTTGACAGCACCTCAGACCATTGTCCAATCTATAGTATAAAGAAATGCACATCATGGATTGGACACTTGAATTATAAAACTGCCTTCTGACTTATCTGTATAATTTTATCTACTGTTTTTTATTCTATGACTGTGCAGTTCATATTTTGTTATGGTGAATAAAACCCATTATGCAGTATGAAAATGGTACATTCTTATTCATTTTACTAACATGAAAATGAGAAAAGTACATAAAAAGTCAGTCAGTCAATGTAGCATATCTGTTCTGCCTACACCACAAACACTTTGCCAACCATAATACTACGGAACTTAAGAATAATATATATATATTTATTTATTTATTTGGTTTTTTGTTTACCGGGTAAGTACACTAGACAACAATGTTGCCTATATTCAGGCACGACCCGGGAGAGTACAGACAGGGGAGACCAGAGTCAACATTAAAGAGTATTTCATGACGCAGCATGAGGTGAGAACAAACATTTGAATAGTATACAGCCAGGTACAGTCATTATCAGTAATGACAAAGAGAAACAGATAACATTACATTAATTATTTTCATCTGATGATACATCAATGACTAAATTGAAACGACAAACTGCAAACAAAACTTAAATGAAGTAGCATTATAACAATAGGATTTCTGCTAGATGTGGGAAACTTTCAGATTTTGGAGACCAGTAGGAAATTGATAAGTGCCATAGGGAGGAGAAAATGCTAGGAGAGAAGCTCAAGTTACAGCACAAGAGCAGCAGTCGGATTCTAATAGGTGTGCCCGAAGACTCAGTTTAAAGACCTTGTGGGATTTGGAGAGTTTGATGTGGGAGGGAATGGAGTTCCAGAAGTGGGGGGCAGATATGGCAAAGGATTGTTCTCCTTTCTGTGAGAGATATCTGGGAATTTCAAGTTGGGTTTGAGCAGATGCCCTGAGGAGGTATGCTTGGGTGGGCTGAGTTAATAGTTCGGAAAGGTATTTAGGGAACCCCGTTCTGATCATATTATCAATTGTACAGCCTGCAGAATAGTGTTTGAGCAAGTCTGGAGAGAGCCAATTTAGTTTTGAGTAGAGCAGGCAATGATGGGTAAGTCTGTGAGCGGAGAGAGAGCAAATCTGCATATACTGTTATAGCAGGTGCTCCATTTCTGGAGTGCTCCTTTGCTAGCTTTAAGGTAAACCTGAGAGCAATATGTTAGAGCAGGGAGGAAAAATCCTTGTGCAATAGCAAGCCGGGCAGCATCTTTGAAGGAGGACCTAATTTTAAAGGCAAGACCAAGTTTTGAGTAAACTGTCTTACATGTAGCCGCAATGTGGAGGTTAAAGTCAAGAGATGGGTCGAGAGTGACTCCTAGATACCTGAAGGAGGTAATGAATTCAAGAGGGGAGTCATCTAGAGAATGTATCAATAAGTCTGGAGTAAGAGATCTGATTCTTGACGGGGGCCAAAAGCATAGTTACAGTTTTCTTAGCATTCATTAGGAGCCTGTTCTGTAGTAATATATATATATATATGGCAAAAAAACTCCATTTAATGCATTAGTTAGGTTTGTTTCACAGCGACAAAAGTGAGGAAATTCAGTGTTAGGGGTTGAAAACCCCTTGGACCCCCCACAGCCCACCCCCCAACCGGCATCAAGGTGCTTCTTGGTCATCGGCCCTAACTCTCATCCCATCACATGTGTGAAGAAGCAGAGGTATAGGCGAATGGGGTGAGAGTTAGACGATGACCCCAACGCCGCACCTCGATGCCGATTGGGGGTTGGGCTGGGGGGTCCAGTGGGGCTCTCAACCCTAACACCGAATTTCCTCGCTTTTGTCACTGTGGAACAACCCTAGCTAATGCATTAAATGGAGTTTTTTCCTCTAATTTCCATTCTTTTTGAGAATGATGATGAGAAATGGTGAATGTTATGCTGCGGAGGAGGGCCCCGTGTTCCCGCCATGTGATGTCTTGTGACATAGGGACAGAAGCGGCAATGCAAACAGAATCACGAACAATGGCGCACATGGTAACGCAAACGTAAATAGTAAAGGAAACGTTAATAGAAACACAAGCGCAAAATGATGCTAAAGCGAACAGTGACGCAAACAGACATTGAATTGTGTACGAAAATGCAACTGGTAACACAAACAGTGATGGCAGTGGTATTTTAAATGGAAATGTTAAGTGTCACAGCAAAAAGAATGTGAAAGGGAAGAGAAACGGAAACGCGAATGCAAGCGCACACATAAATGCAAACCATAACGCGCACAGGCAAGGTACCGCAATTGTAAATGCAAATGGTAAAGTTAACATGAAGAATAATGCCAAAGGAAAGAGAAATGGAAATGGGAGCAGAAGTGCATATGGAAGCGCAAACCGAAACTCGCACGGGCACAGTACCGCAATTGTAAATGCAAATGGTAATGGTAACAGCAACAACAACAGCAAAGGAAACAGAAGTGCAAAAAGAAATGCAAGTGCATATGGAAACACAAACCATAATGCGCACGGGCACAGTAATGCAATTGGAAACGCAAATGGTAACAGTAACAGCAAGGAAGACGCAAAATGAAAGAGAAACGGAAATGCAAACAAAAGTGCTGCCATAAACGCAAATGGCAATGCGCACAGTGACACAAACAAAAATGCAAACAGAAACAGTAGTGGAAATGCAAATGGTAACAGTGATGAAAATGCAAGCGCGAATGACAACGCAAAGGGTAACGCACACGGTGGTGTACACGGGAACGGTAACGCAAACGGGGACATAAACGCAAGTGGAAACAGCAACTAACAGTAGCGGAAGTGCATCACCTGTTTTTGCCAAACAGGTGCATACAGAAACACAATGTGTACAAAGAAAGTATGCATTGTAATGGGGATCGAAGCTTAAAACGAGCATTGGAAGTACTTAATTGCTAATATCTCAGCAACCGCTCGATGTAGAAAAAAAATTAAAATTTCACAAAAATCTTGATTTCCCTGCCTAGGTTTTTGCTATTACATAGCCCTTGCAACTTGCAACAAAAATTCCGTATTTTGTACCATTTTTGAGATACGAGCCCTGAAAGGTGCGACGGACGCCACCATGTTAGTCTATGGGAAACAATGTCAACTTTGGAGTACAGCAACTTGGCAGCCATGCAATATTTTTTCACCAAACGGCACATCTGTGAGATGTTGGCTGCCTTCCCTCCAAATTTCAGCTCAAAAGACCAAACCATTCTTTCGCAGCAGGATGGCAAAAATTCCTGTCATTTTGGCCAAGTCTGAAAAAGTAGGGTAGCAATTTCTGGCAATTTTCGCAACATTTTGTGAAAGTGTCATGCTTGCGACACTACTTTGCGACACTACTGGTTCCAGAAATTTGAAAAACATATTTCTGGGGTGTTTTACCCCAAAATAAAGACATGGCTAGCATCCTCAGGGTCCGACTAGGTGAACACAAAAATAATTGTGTCCCTAGAAGGGCCCAAATTTAAATGCTAAGCATTTTTCTGATCACCAACTGAAAACAAAATGGCAGATCTGCAACACTACTAGGGCCATTTGTGTCACTAAAATGTGCATTTGTGAAAGTGTTGAACTTTTTGTTAACTTTTCCCATTGACTTATAATGGGAACTTATTTTTTGAATAACCCCACTAGTAACCCCCCTTTCTTCAGAGTGGACTCCACTTTCTATTACTCTCTGTGTCCTATTGTCCAGCCAATTCTTTACCCAGACTATCATCCTGGGACCCACTCCCAGGCTGGCTAACGTATATTAATCTTTTGTGTGGGACTGAGTCAAATGCCTTGCTAAAGTCTAGATAGGCCATGTCCACAGCCCCTCCCTGATCTACTACTTTGGTCACCCAGTCAAAGAAATCTATTAGATTCATCTGGCATGACCTTCCCGCTGTGAATCCATGCTGCCTTGGGTCCTGTGCCCTCTAGCCTCTAGGTACTGACAATTCTTTCCTTCAAGTGATTCCATCATTTTCCCTATCACTGAGGTTAAATTAACAGGTCTGTAGTTTCCTACGTCTGCCCTGCTCCCACTTTTGTGAAGGGAATCACATCTGCCCTCCTCCAGTCCTCAGGTACCACCCCATCCTCCCATGATTTGTTAAAGAGGGTAGTCAGTGGTGTCACTAGTTCTACCCTTAGTTCTTTTAGAATTCTGGGATGAATCCCATCAGGCCCCCATTGCTTTGTCCACCTTCAGTTTTAAGAATTCTTAGAACCCTTTCTTCTATAAATGGGCGGTATCAACTTCTGTATCCAGAGTGTTTCTATTGTTTGTTTTAGGTACCTCCCCCTCTTCATTTGTAAATACTGAGCAAAAATATTTGTTTAGTATCTCTGCCTTTTCACAGTCATCCTCTGCCCACCCCCCCTTTATTAAGCCTCACTATCCCTCCCTTAGTCTTCCTTCGCTCCCTGATGTACCTAAAAAAGGTTTTATCCCCCTTCTTAACTGAGTTGGCTATCTTTTCCTCAGTTCGGGCCTTTGCTGTTCTGACCGCATTCCCAGCTTCCTTTTGCTTTAACTGATACAATTCTCTGTCCTGCTCCTTCTGTGATTCCTTGTACTTTCTGAATGCTTTCTTTTTCTCTTGAACCTTCACTGCCACCTCCTTTGAGAACCATAGTGGTTTCTTACATAGTTTTGTTTTGTTTATTTGCTTCACACAAAGGCTTGTTACCTCTGTGATGGCAGTTTTTATTATTCCCCATTGTTCTTCCACCCCTCCTTCCTGCCCATTTACTAGTGCTTTCCTTAGGCACTCACCCATTTTGGCAAAGTCAGCCCTCCTGAAGTCCAGTACTTTTGCTTTTGTATGGCTTGACTCTATTGCTGTGTTTATTGTGAACCATACTGTTCAATGGTCGCTAGTTCCCAGATGGCTACCCACTTCTACATCAGTGATCCTCTCTCCATCTCCATTTGAGAGAACCAGGTCTAAGATTGCTCCCTCTCTGAATGGGTTCCAATACTAGTTGTCTAAGGCATGCCCCCTGTAGGGCATCTAGAATAACCCCACTCTTAGAAGTGGCTGCTGCAACTGCACTCCAGTTAACATCTGGCATATTCAGATCACCCATCAGCAATATCTCCTCTTTATCTGCCATTCTAAGTATACTTTCTATCATTTCTTTGTCCATTTCCTCCCCCTAAGAGGGGGGTCTGTATACAACCCCTGTGCAGATTATGGTGCCATTGTCTGCTTCCAAATTGACCCACAGTGCTTCTTCTCCTCCCTGTTTACTCTTTTGTTCTGTTGCTTTGATTCCTTCTCTTATGTAGAGAGCTACTCCTCCTCCTCTTTTGCCCTCCCTGTCCCTCCTGTAGATAGTGTATCCTGGTATGTTTATGTCCCAGTCATGGTTCTGCATGTACCATGTTTCTGTGACTGCCACAATATCCAGATGTTCCTCCTCCATCAAGGCCACTAATTCAAGAAGCTTGTTACCCAGACTATGGGCATTGGTAGTCATTGCTCTCCATTTTTTGATGGCCTTACCTTCTGTAGCAGCATCCCCCACTGACCTTTCTACCTTGGTCTTTTTCTCATTTAGTACCCTGTTTTGTAGGGGGAGGCTGAGATTTTCCTGCTGCTTATCAGTGCCTCCCCCCTTGACTAGTTTAAAAGCTTGCCATTGAAGCATTTAAACCGATTACTCAAAAGACTTGTTCCCTTCCTGGACAGATGCAGACCATCCTGCCAGTATAGGCTGGTGTCCCTCCAGGTAGAACCCCAGTCCCCAATGAAGCCAAACCCCTGTGCTCCACATCATTTTTTCAACCATTCATTAAACTGCATGGTGCAAAGTACCCTTGCCTCACCCATGCCACTGACAGGCAGCACCTCTGAGAAGGATACTGTGTGTGCTACTTGTCTTAAGCTCCTCCCCAACTCTATAAAGTCCTTCTGCACTGCTCTAATCTTATGATGAGCCAAATCATTTGTCCCTAGGTGGACAATAATGTCCAGCTCAGACTCCCGTGCAACTGTTCTCGTGATCCTAAGGATGCGCTTCCTGTCCCTCTAAGCCATGGCACCAGGCAGGCACCTTACTTCAGTTTTCCCTGCTCCCCCCAGTTCTATCCCCTTAATAACTGAGTCCCCCACCAGGAGCTGCTTCCTTTCCCTGTGGTGCCCTCTGCCTCCTTCCTGAGGGCCTCCCTTGTGACAGTTATCTGTACCCTCCTTAGTCTCCTCTGCGGGTGCATCCATAGGGGAACTATGCTCCCCCAGAATGGTGTATGGATTGTGGAGTGGAACAACTGACTGGGTGTGCCTCTGTTCCACCACCCTTACCCTCCCTGAGCCCACTGTGGTCCAACTGCTGTGCTTTCTTCGCAACCTCTGAGGTAGTGGTGGTGGCTATGGTGCTCCCTGGATGGGGGAGGTTCCCTTGCTACTGTCCAGTGCAGCCTGTAGACTGGCAGCTTCCTCCCTCAGGGCAGATAGTTGTCTGCAAACAGGGCAGCATCTCAGCCTCCAGAAAGACTCCCGGCAGACTGTTGCCCCACAGCCATTACATTGTACTACTCCCCACATAACTGTCTACCTTGTTTATTTTTTTTGTGTGTGCATGATTGGTGTGTTATATAGAAATATATGTATTTATATAATGTGTATGCTTATCTTGTCAGTGCAGTGTGCTAGAGAGAATATGACAGTGATATGCACCTTGCCCTCTTGAGGAAATGATGTCAGAACCCCAGGTATTAAGGAACTATTTCCAGGGGTGTGTTGGGTGAGGCGTGAGAAGGGTTTGGGCCTAAACTGTGCCCGCATGAAACAATCAGCTAAAAGCTCTGACCTACCACTGCGATGAGTGCCTTCCTGTCAGCAAGATGCCCTACACGACAATTTGACAGAGAAAATACCCTGCTAATCAAACAGAGAAAAATCCAAACATCCAAGTCAGACACAGGTAAACCTCCACAGCTCCAAAACAGCCTGGTGACTTGTGCTCTAAAAGCAGTCAGCCCCAAAACACATCAGCAGACACAAGGGCAGACACAGGAAACAGTATTAAGCCCCTGTGGGTTGAAACTCTTCCTGCACTGAAAAGCTTAACAATTGTAACAAAAGTAAAGCAAGCTCCACCTCCCTCTGCTGATTGAAAGACTGCCTTTTCTGATAATTCTAAGTTCCTTATTTCACCCTTCAGTTAAAAGTATCCTCCACCTGAAGAATATTAACTTTCCTAAGGAATCTGCTTCAAACCAAAGACAATTGTAAATTGTAAGGTTCACCTCCCTCTGTTGTGAGCACAACTCGCTTTCTTGCAAATCTTAAGTCCAGTGCTGCAGCTTCCAGCCAGAGGTAGCTTCACCTGAAGACTATTAGGTAAATTATATTGTTTTCAGTACCTTAAGAAATTCTAGAATGAGCAATAATGAGCTAAAGAAAGATAAAAATTCCAACAGTGTTCAAAGTCCCTCATGAATCAACTCCCACAGTTGGATTCTCCAGCTCTTCTTCTAGTTGTTGTCTGCATAACACTGTAGAGATGGCTTGAGCAGCCCAATACAGTTAGGAACCTTCTTATCATTTTGCTGGGTCTTACGAATGGGTTTGGCTGCTTCAAGTGGCCAGACATGCAGCATATTGCAGCTGGAGAGGGAGAACAACTTTTCTGTTTCATGGACTTGGAGATGGCTACTACTGAGAATGAAGAAAGGCATTTGACTTAGTCCCAGAGGGCGGTGGCTATCTCTCAGTTCCACCAAGCCACATCCACAGGAATTTTGTCATTCGGCATTTCTGCGACGGCACAGTGCTGACAGCCGGCATTGTGCCATCAGTAGCCCCCCCCCACACTATAGATGATCAACTCCGAGTCTGAGTTGTTTTGGGGAAGGGGCAAACTCCCCAGAGACAGCAGTGTTGGAAACCCATGGATCATCACAGTCAACAGCCGATTCTGTCGCTGTGATGGTCTTCACTGTTTTTCCATCACTGCGGCAACGGTATACCCTATCTCTCACATGTCAACACCCTGTTAAGCTTGTTACGCTGGTAAAACATGTATGCTGATGACCCAGTGGAGGTTGGAAAGATGCTCGGCAAAGTCAGGGCTGACTATAGAAAGTGGACTGAAATAGAACTTTATAATTTGGAGTAGTGGTTTTATCCGAAGATCCAGACTCTTAAACCTTGTGGTCCAGTTTTGGTTATTGTTCATCTTAATCAGTCATTTTTGGACTTGAATTTTTATCTTTATTTTGCTCATTGTTGCTCATTCTAGAATTTCTTAAGGTACTGAAAACAATATAATTGTCCTACTTCAGTGTGATTTTAGCCTGGCTTTCAAGATGTTTAAATAAAATAAGAGGCTGATACTATGTTGAACTTGCTGTCCTGTTACTTTCAGGTTGAAGGGGGTGCCTTTTATCATTTTTTACCAAGTCTCTCCTGCACTCATTAACTTTTCTCCTTTAACTGACCCTTCCCCGGTCTAAGGATATTGATGGCACAGTTTGTTTTCATAGAAGGGAGCAAAAACCGAATGACTCATATTGACCTCTCAAATATGCTGTGACCTCCCAGTTGAAAAGGCTTCTTCAGGGTGGGTGTAGGCCTACAAATCAATAGCATTAACACACAGCATTTGTCCTTAAATAATTGATTGTCCACAAGTTACTTAGAAGTCCAACCAGAGGTCTACTGATGTTTCAGACTCATAAGCATATCATTATACTGGTGCACAAGCATATCACAGGCCACATTCAGATGTTACATTTTAATTTTATCATGTTCACATCACCATATTGGGAACATGTATTTCAATGTGCTTTAGCAGCTTGGTGTGGTGTGGTGTTGTGCTTGTGAAACTTGCTGAATAAACTTTGTTGTGGCCTTTCACCTCTCTGTGCCTTGGGAATACTGCCCTGTAGGGATGCTGAAGGCAGGAACCCTGGAGGAGGGTTCCACACCTAGAGGTGCTATGGAAATGATTCCCTTAGGCTAATGATAGCTTAGGAAAATCCCCCAAGGAGAGAGGCTAGCCAGTGGAGGAGGAGGAGGAGAGGATTGTGGGGCAAATAAAAATGCTTCTGAATGAAGCAGGAAGAAAGAGTATAAATAGGTCAGGAAGGGGGGGGTGGCTGCTGCTTCAGCCATTGATCCACAGGCTAAAGCCTTCAATTCAATGTACTTATGCAAATTGGTGTGGTGTGGTGTTGTGCTTATGCAACTTGCTGAATAAATTTTGCTGTGGCCATAGAGATACTGAAGGCAGGAAACCTGGAGGAGGGTTCCACCCCTAGAGGTGTCATTAGAATGATTCCCTTAGGCTAAAGGTAGCTTAGGAAAAGACCAAAAAGAGAGCAGATCAGAAAGCATTGCACAGGTAATGAGTTGGTATCGAGATTTGAACATATACATTGGTCAGCAGAGATGAGGGTAATGGTCAGAGATAACTGAAATGAGTAACGATTTTAACGTAGGTCAAATTAATTATAATGATAGGGCATGACTTCCCAAAGAGAGTGGGAATGGAAAAGTAGGGCCACCGTCCATCTCCATCCAACAGCAGAAACCTACCTAAATAACTGTGGAAACCTACCTAAGTAACTCGGAATTTACAACTAAAATAACTAAAAATTATGATCTTTGACGCTGAGGAGAGGAAACACCCCTTTTGAGGAGGAAACCTCGGGGGATCCAAGGCCTAAGTCACCTTCCTTCCAGGCTAGGGATGTTTTATTTAGTGACTGCTCTGCTGCTGCAATTTAGAAGCTCAATCTAACAGGAGGAAAATATTCAAATTTCATGGAAAACTCTTACCATCCCTCTAACAGGAACACCGTGAAGGGTTGTGACAGCTGTTTGCAACAACAGATATTCTGAAGCTAGAGCGGGACCCCTAAGGTGGGAAGAGGAGAGCAATGACCGCTGAGGCACTCAGCTGACCTATGAACTAAAAACAGACCAGGTGAATCAAAGGTGGTCATGGGGAGAATAGCATAGAGGGCACTGCCGAACCTGATTAGGCTAGCTAAAGGAGTGATATTGGACATGAGAGCCCTATCTCTCATAGCTGAAGTCTTATATTCTTTATTGAGAGGTGCCATTGATTGTCTGCATGGTTAAAGTCTTCCCAGAGTGAGGACATTCCCACTATGGGCCAGATGAGAAGGACACTGCCCCAAGTTTTGCATGCTCAAGATGCGGAATTCAATGCAGAACAAGACCCTGAACCTTAGAAAGTAATGGTAATGGTAGGCATGCTTCCAATTTATTAAATGAGAGCATACAGTCAGTTATGAAGCATTAAATGTGAGGAGGCCAGGTGAAGCCAGTGGCCATCTGCTAGGTAGTGGTAAGCTGGGTGATATGATTGTCTGAGATGATTGACTGTTACAATGGACTGATACAATTGACTGATTAGGTTGACTGATGAGACTGATTGATAGGAATGCTTAATGTGATTGACTGATATAAGCAAAGCCAGCAAAAACAAGCCAACCAATTCATTTATGGAAGTCGAATTAATGGTGTCATGGAAGGTAGGTGATTAAGTAGTGAGAGGCTGTGATGCCAGAAATTGCATCGATGAGGTTTAGCGTAATTGAATAAATGAGGTTCAGCAGTGATTGCCATGGTTGCAGCATAATTAGAGCATTGACATGATTAGCATGAATACCTTAAATGTCATTAAGGTGGAGTTAGGTTGTTTGAGTAAGGAGTATTTGTAACTCAGTAAGGGAATGCAGTGAATATCTTGAAAGCCATGTAGGCTGCAAGGTTAATATATTTATGCATGGATAACTGAGAAGCCATGGAGGCAAAGGAGCAGGGCAAAATCATATAGCTTACATAAAGTATGCTCCTGCTAGTTGGAACCACAGTGCCCCACTGTGACATCACAGTCCCCTGCCATTGGAATAACAAGGAAGTCACAAGCTGAGCATGATAAGACCAAACAACAACTGTAATGTTGGTAGGGTAAAATCTCCCCATAACAACAGAGCCAATTTAAATGCTGAAGTTTCAATATGGTAGAAGTCAGAAACAGATTGTTGAGGTTTTGGTAAAAGTATGGCTTGGTAGTATTATGAAATAGCAACAAATGAGCTGGAATAATACAAATGCAGGAGGGAGGAGTAAAATAGTAGGGCAGAACACCACAAGAGCAGCTAGATAAATGAAAGACAGAGTTATAGCTACTAAGGGGAATCAGTACTGAGTGAGGCAGGTGTAAACAATTAAGATTATGAGCACAGGGACTGCATGGAAACAGCAATTGGAACAGAGCACACAGGTAACAAGTACGGATAAGAGAGAGGGCTTGCTGAGGTATGATAAAAATTAAATGAGAACCAAAGTAGCAATACATCTGAATATAACAAAGCAAACAAGGGGCGCTAGAACTAAAAAGCCCCAAAAAGCAAACAAAGCAAACACAAGCACTAGAGCAGAAGGGAAAAACAAATGACTGAGATGGAAGCACATACAGACTGCAGCCAGAGGCAAAATACTGACCCAGAAGCAGAAGTACAAACCAAGCAGAGTCCAGCACAGCAGCAGATTCAAAACACAAGGGAAGGCAGAAAACAAACAATGCAGAAGGGGGGGGGGAGCCCAAGGAAAGGCTGGGCTCAGAAAGAGGATGGGCAGAGGCTCCAGCTGCAAAGAAAAATGCTTCTGAATGAAGCAGGAAGGAAGAATTTAAATAGGTCGGGGGGGGGGGCTGTTGCTTCAGATATTGAACCACAGGATAAAGCCTTTCAAAACTACATGGGTTATGGCCCCATCAGTTTCAGATGTTTATGTTACCATCGAGGTTACTGTCTACCCAAAAGATAATTAAATTTCTGGCCAAAATTAATATTTAGCTTCTTTATTTACACTGGGGCTCTCTCACAGCACCTGAATGGATACTCATACTATCAGGGCATGCTCTCTCACAGCAATTCTTTAAGTAAACAATTTCAGGTCAATGCAATATTATTTTTCTTCTGACCCATGCATGTCATTTTTATGTTGCTTGCGCGCATGAGCAAGACACATGTTGTGGCAGCTTGCTGCAGAAGCAGGTTGTGAAGGTGCGACACTGTTGTGGCCAGTGTCCCCACTGCCTTTGGAGGCTTGGCCCGCATTCCCCAATGGGGTGGCATGCTGCTGCTGACACTAGTTCAGCCAGCATGCCACCACTTTGAAACATTTTAGCCACTGCAATCAGGGGCCGCCTCGTCATTGCAGCGTCATCTGCTGCAATGAGGGAGTGACCCCTCATTGCAGGGCTTTCCAAGGGGTGCCCAATCCTCATCGGCTTCAGTCGCCCCCTTCCCCTTGCTGACAGGGGAGTCCACTCCCTGTTGGCATAAGTCTCCCCCGCTTATTCTGTGCCAAGGGGGTGCCCACACTCTTGGCTGTTTTGTCTCCCACCCCTTCAGTATGTACTGACATGGGTGCCCAATTCCCCATCGGCTACAGATTCCCCCCCCCAAAGAAAACACTCGGGTGGCATGCTGGGAGCCCACCCCAGCATGCTAAATGGCCCTGAAAAAGAAAAACTGTCCCACGATGTTTGTTTTTTTTAAACCTGTTAAAAAAGGAAATGGTCCCTTGCGATCTCCCTGCCCCCTCACCAACCTGCACCCACCCTCTGCATGCCCTGCCTTCCCACACCACCCCTCACCCCATACAGTACTTACCTCCGGAGCCCAGCGCGATGATCTTCGGTGGACTGGGAACACATCTGCACTCTTAAAATCCGACCGCGAACTGAGGAAATGCCAGTAAGCTGTATAATGACATAAATAGGGTTTTTTTAAACTTTGGTGCATATCTCAGGCATTTTGGGGAATTTTGGGCACCAGATTTTCAACATGCGGTTATTGGGACCCCTCCTCATGAATTCAGCCACTATCATGGCATTATTCAGTCCCGAAAGGTGATTTTGCAGTCACTGCGCGGAATCACCTTTCGGGACTGATTAATGATAGGACAGTGCCAGTGTTCATGAGGTGGTCTCTCAAGAAGCCTATGTTGCAAATTTGGTGGGGAAAATCAAAAAAATTATTGTTTTCCGAGCGTGCGTTGAGCAATTGCTACGTAAACTCATAGCTTTGTGAAATTGCAGTATTTTCACTCCAGATTTTCAACATTTGCATTTTTCCACACCTCCTTATAAACAGTACAGCTGTAATTTTTTATATCCTGGACAAAATGTGTTTTCATACTTGTGACCCAGAATAGCGCGGTCACTGTGGGAAATCAGTGTTTGGAACACATTAAGAAAATCACAGTGACACTGTTCATGAGCAGAGGTCCTAAAATACCTATGTTGAAACTTTTGTGATGAAAGTCCATAAAATTACTGTGTTGTGAGCGTGCGTTGCGCAGTTTCCATGCACTCTTGTAACTTCGCAAATTAGTAATATTTTCATGCTAGATTTTCAACACTGGCATTTTTTCATACCTCCTTATGAACAGTGCAGCTGTCATTTTTCACATCCTGGCTGAAATAAGGTTTCATGCTCCCAGCGCAGAATAGCGCAGTCGCTTTGGGAAATCAGTGCTTGGGACAGATTAAGATTGAGCGAGAGAGGGGGAGTGACTCAGCTCAACTGAGCTCTGTCAGGACTGCTGCAGATTTCATTGTGGGCAGAAAAAGGCACTAACACAGGCAGGAGCCCAGTACAAAAGGGCAGCCTGCAGCGTCGGGAGAAACAATGAGCGAGTGGGGGAGGGGGAGTGAGCGAGCAACCTCAATGGAGCTCTGTCAGGACTGCTGCAGATTCCTTTGTGGGCAGAAAAGGGTGCCAACGCAGGCAGGAGCCCAGTACAAAAGGGCAGCCTGCAGCACCGGGAGAAACGGAACGAGCAACTGAGAGAGTGGGAGTGAACGAGCTCAATGGAGCTCTGTCAGGACTGCTGTGGATTTCTTTGTGGGCAGAAAAAGGTGCCAACACAGGCAGGAGCCCAGTACAAAAGGGCAGCCTGCAGCACCGGGAGAAACAGAATGACCAAGTAACAGAGGGGGAGTGAGCGAGCTCAACGGAGCTCTGTTGGGACTGCAGCAGATTTCTTTGTGGGCAGAAAATACAAGCATGAGCCCAGTACAAAAGGGCAGCCTGCAGCGTTGGGAGAAATAGAACGAGCGAGTGAGAGAGGGGGAGTGAGCGAGCTCATTGGAGCTCTGCCGGGACTTTAGAGTTGCACACCCTCCCGTCCAGGGTCCTCTGTGGTCCTATATTACAGCAGGATCTCTGGAGTGGACACAAAGCAATGATTGGATACTTTTAGGATTGCTGTAACAATACAGATTTAGTTGTTCTGTTTATTTCTCTAACTGAGCTAAGTACTGAGCTATGCTGTTATGCTTGCTGTAATAATACAATGGATGTCGGGGGGGGGGGTGTCTTAGTTCTTAGGCATGGTACTTTCACTTCCAAATACCTAAACAGCACATATAAGCAAGCAACATTCGGCATTGACAAATGTTTGTTTTTTTTGTTACAGGCAAGATCTCACACAACCATTGAGGGCTCAGGAGCACTTTTTTCCTCAGTGTTCATCAAAAACAAGATAAGCATGAGCCAATCAGAATCAATAGTTGCTTACTGAAAGAACACGAAGAATTCATTATTACTAAAAAACAGGTTTTTGATGGGTTGAAACTGCTAGATAAACACAAATCATGTGGTCCTGATGGTATTCATCCGAACGTCCTTAATAACTTGACTGTGGAGCTGGCAGGACCTCTGGCATTATTGTTTAACAGATCATTGGCACAGGGTAAGGTTTTAGATGACTGGAAAGTAGCTGTTATAATGCCTTTCTACAAAAACGGTGATAAATCCACAGTACAATATTATCGACCAATCAGTATTACCTCCATTGTGGGCAAAATAATGGAGAGATTTGTGAAATTATTTTTGGAAGAAAATCTGAGACAGAGAAGTTCAACAGATGTTACCCAGCATGGTTTTTCTCAGGGAAGATCTTGTGTCAGCAATTTACTGGAATTCTTTGAACCAGTTAGTCAGGCCTTGTATCAAGGATTACCAGTTGATGTGGTTGATTTAGACTACTCTAAGGCTTTTGATTCTGTTTCTCATGATCATTTATTGGAAACACTATCAGAAATAGGAGTGGATCCATGTTTACTTAAATGGATACAGTCATGGTTGAATGATAGATTACAGAGAGTCCAGATCCGAGGTCAGTGGGATGCATCAGGGATCTATATCGGGCCCTTTATTGTTTGCTACTTTTGTGTCACATGTTCAGGTCTCTGGTGGAACCTGGCTTCAAAAATATGCTAATGACACAAAGGTAGGAACAACTGTTAATAATATAGATTCTATTAACCTGCAAAAACAGCTCAAAGAATTGGAGGTTTGGGCGAATAAACAATAAACATAAACTGCAATTTAACGAGAGTAAGTGCAAAGTTATGCATTTTGGGAGCAACAATATTCCGGCAAAATATATTATAAATAACAGAGTAATAGCTTGCATTGAGAATGAGGAAGACTTGGGAGTCATAGTTACAAATAGCCTCAGTTTTGACACAATAAAGAATCAACAAAGAAAGCAACTAAAGTAATGGGTATTATCCTGAGAAATATTAAAAGTAGGAGAAGTGAGGTACTGGTGCCACTGTATAGGTCCCGGGTTAGACCTATTTTAGAATATGGAGCCACTTTTTCCATCCCTTAAACAGTAGGCAGTACAAGGCTAATGGAGACAGTCCAGAGGAGAATGACTAGAAAAGTCAGAACAGTTAAAGATAAATGTTATTTAGATAGAATGCTTGATTTACGCCTGTACTCTTTAGCATATAGAAAACACAGAAGTGACCTGTGCTTTGTTTACAAGGCTTTCAGAGATGGATTACTCTGGGAATCAGCAGGGTTGAATAAAAAAAACAGTAACAGGAAGAGCAATGAGAACTTATCAATTTCAATTAAAAGGGGAGTTGTTCAGTTCCACAAAGAGGGGTCTGTGGTTTAACCAAAGAGTAGTGAACAATTGGAATGCTCTCCCCAAAGAAGTGGCTGAAGCACCTAGTTTGGCCACCTTTAAAAGTAGGTTGGACAAATACATGGGAGAAAAAATAAGGGAATATCACCACTAAGTGGCAAGTCTTATATGGCTGTAGCAGCTGCTTGACTTGTATCTATTCTAAACAACCTGCAAAAACTTTAATTGGTTAAATAATTACACTAAAAGGAAATGATTTTATATTTCCATAAAATCCTTACAGTATAATTACCTTTGTTATTACTGTCCTGGAACCCCAACATCCGGCCACTAGAGTTGCTATCTTCTTGTTACTGTGTGCAATAAACTTCCTTAGAAAAACACATTTCCTGACAGTTAAATAACTTTAAATAAACATAGAGAATACAGAAACATATATGCTATGCAGGATTCTGAGTAATCTATTAAGTTTTATAATATGGTCTAATTCACACTGCACCCCTGCTCACATGAATAGGCATGCCTAACACATAGGCTCCACCTCCTCTGGATATAACAGATGCTAGATATAATGGACAAAACTTGTGTGCACAGATACGTCCATTATAACAGGCTTGCACTGTATTGCCAAACTTTACAGGTGTTCAAGGATGGTACTAATTCCTCCAGACCCAGGTGCCCTCTGAGCAGCCATAGATCTGCATATCTTTCCAATCCTACTCATATGCCTGATTTTATCCTTTATATTTGCAGTTCATCCTTAAATATTTACTCATTGACTTTTCATTATGACAGGGCACTGGATGCCAATGATTGCAGTAACATAACCTTTCACGGGTGAATGCTAGGCTTTCTTATTACCTGGTTTATTGCACGTCCTTTGCTGGTCTCCTTTTTATGTTCGTTACGTGCGAATGTACAGCAAATATTTTGTTAGGAGAGTGGTTTTTGAGGGGTGTGACACTGTCAGTCCAATGCAGAGTGGCCTGCAAGGGGCTCGTCAGTATCACATCAATCATCAGTCAGGCTGATCGTGACACTGTTCTGGCTTGCTGGGTGGAAACTTTGTGTATTCCAACAGAGAGACTCAACCCAGTCATAGACCGGCTCTTTCCTTTGATCTACATAACCGCCACCCAGCCAGCACAGCCAATCTATCATGATCAGCGTGCTGAGGTTGAATTAAACCCTGTTTTTTTTTTATCATTGAATAATTTTTATTATGTTTCTTTCCATCAAGAAGTCAGTACTTACACGACAAAGGGCACAGGGTGTATACACTAAACTTTTAGTATTACATCTTGGGTATAGCACTTCCAATAATGCAAATCTCACCAGAACATCGTCAGGAATGACATGTACTTTTCAACTTCTGACTACTCCTCAGAGGTTCTTTACAAACAGTTTAGGCTATCAACCATGTCTATATAGATTAAGTTAAGTTAAATACTGAATAAACCAACTTTCCTCCTTGCTATGGGAGTCTTCTTAGGAGTATTACAGGTTCCCCCTAAGATACTATATAAGAGGTTTCAAAGGATAGGTATAGTGTTAAACGAAAAAAGGTTATAGCTAGGTAGAAGAGAGTATAACTGCTCTTCAACAGTTTAAAGCATATCCCACAGGGTGCCACCATCTGCCAGATTTGATTAACCTCATGTTTCACTGTTCAGGGGCATTTAGCGGTGGAGGAAGGGGAACCCTACATAAAGCGGAGTTCAGGTAAGCTCCCCATTTTTGGTAGTATATAGGAAGCTGCCCACGGTTGGCAGACATGAGTCTTTCAAACGTGGCTAATCTCGCAACAGCAGAATGCCATAGAGGGAGGTAGTATCTTTCTCCAGGACAGAAGTAGAAGCCTTTTTGCCTCCAGAAGGACTGCTAAGAGCCAATCTTTATACAGCTTCAGCAAAGGGCCCAGGGGGGTAGGGTCTCCCAAGAGGAATACATGGGCTAGAGATGTCAATAGGTAGTCTCAGCAATCCAGACCAGTCCATTGCAATGGCAGACCAAAAGAGGGTTAGGGCCTCGCATTCCTATAGGAGGTGCAGTATGTTTGCCGGGTCATGCTTACATCTTCAACATCTTGCATGGGGAAGGATTCCTCATGAGTGGAGAGCTGCAGGTGTGCGGTACCACCTAAGGAGAATCTTTAGTTGTATCAGCTGACTCCTAACATCCTGATATGTAGAGTGAGCTAGATAAAGGCATCGGGACCATGTGTCTGTGGTAATAGGGGTCTGAATATCCAAACTCCATGGAACCCTACAAGCTTCGGTGTGGTCCGGCTGCGCTTCTCACAGGTGCTGTAGAAGTGTCCAGCTAGGCCTCGAAGACAGGTTCTAAGGTGTATTGAGGATAACCAACTCCACTTTGGGTCAGCTGCACGTGTACCCTTGAATGTTTGAACCACATTGCAGAGTTGTAAGTACCTCCAGAAATCCTTAGACTGAAGGGAGTATTGGGCCTTAAGCTGTTCAAATGACATCATCATGCTGGAGTTGGGCATGTATAAATCTTGAACAATATGCATCCCCTTGTTTTCCCATGTTGGCCAGTCCAACGGTTTATTGTCCACTGCAAGAAATGGGTTATGCCAAAGGGCCATATACCAGAGTGTTATAATGCTTGACAGCTTCGAGGTCTTGGAGGCTGCCATAAGTCTTTGCTATGCCTTCCTAGTCTCGATCATAACCGGAGTAAGCATACTGGAGTTTATAGGGGCATTAGATATGAGTAGACCCAAGGGGGGTGTTCTGCATCAATTGGGATTCTAACTGAACCCACTGAGTAGGGGTAAATTGGTAGGGGACAAACCATTTAGTGGCCTGCACAGCAATGCATGCCCAGTGATAGCCCTGCAATCATGGAAGTCCCAGTCCCCCATTAGTCCAGTGGGCCCGCATCTTACCTCGGCTCCACCTAGGCATCTTACCTTCCCATAGAAAAAAAGCCATCAATCTGTCTAATGGATGGAACACTTTGCCCGATAAGGTAATAGGGATATTATTGAGGAGGTAAGCAACTCTGGGTAAAAGCAGCATATGAATTGCTGCTACTTTGCCAGGGAGGGAGAGATTAAGGAGGCGGCAGCGGTTTACCTCCGCCATTAGCAGATTAATTAAGAGATTGAAATTGTCACTTTCAAGGTGTTGTCACTTGGCTGGGATGTTTATTCCGAGATACGAGAAGCTACATGGAGCCCAGGCTAGGTTTAGACCTTGCAGGCACGAGACTGTGTGCATGCCAAGTTGAGGGGAGCTACACTAGTCTTTTTTTGGTTGATTTGCAGTCCGGACAGTTGTGAAAACTCGTTCAGGACCTCCAAAATCTTGGGGAGAGATTCTTTAGGACTGGCTAGTGTTAAGAGCAAGTCATCTGCATATGAGGTGGTCAGCAAAGTGCCCTGGCCTACCTTTATGCCCCTGATGTCCTCCGAGGCATGTAGTTTTTTTGTGAGCGGATCCAAGGCCACCAATACCAGTAAAAGGGAGCGAGGGCAACCTTGTCTTGTCCCCCTTTGCAGGGGGAAGGGGGTGATATATCTTTATTAGTTGATATTCTTTCTAGGGGGAGGATTATACAGCACTCGAATCCACTGTCTAAAGTAGGGCCCAAACCCATAGTGTTGAAGGATCCCATGAAGGTAGGGCCATTCGACAGAGTCGAAGACCTTGGAAAAATCCACTGCCATAGCTGCCATAAGTGTATTGGATTGCATTGCCGGCCATTTCAAGTTCAAAACTAGTCTAATATTATCTGCCGCTGCTCATCCTTTGGTGAATCCTACTTGGGATGGATGAATAATAGAGGACAAGGCCTCTATTAAACATGTGGCCAGCATTTTGGCTGCAATTTTGTTGTCGACTGAGATTAAGGAGATTGGGCGGTAGTTTGCACAATTAAGGGGATTGTCTGATTTTTTTGGAAGAAGAGTGATTAGAGCCTCACGCATGGATGGGGGAAGAATGCCGGTCAAGTATGACTCCTGCAGTACCGAAAGGAGAGGAGTGCTAATTTCTGTGCTCATGGCTTGGTAGAGCTCAGTGGTCATGCCATCTAAACCAGGAGATTTACCTTTGGGCAACTAGTTTAGGGCATTCAGTAACTCTCTTTCTGTAAATGGTTTTCTAGGGCAATCCTGAGACCCTCAGGTAATTGAGGGGTTTTAGCAACAGTGCAGAAATCTGCCAGGTGATCTTCTAGTTGGCCAGGGTCTGTGGTGGCATGTGTCTGGTATAGCCGTTGATAGAATTGTTGCATGCACTCATTGATTTTTGGGAGTGTTGTGACCACCTGATCTCTCGTGTCTTTGAGGGCATGGATACGAGAGGCCACCTGCTGCTTCTGCAGCTGATATGCCAGCAGTTTTCCTCCTTTGTCTCCTCCTTCCCAATGAGAGTGCTTAGCTCTGAGGAGTGCCCACTCTGCCTTTTGATGTAGCAAAGTATTAATGCAATATTTCAACCTGACAATATCTTGAAGGAGAACTGGGTCTGGTACTAGGGTTTGAGGGGTTTCTGAACCTAGTTTCTGATAAGGAGAGTTCAGTTTGTAGCTTATGCAACTCCTTTCATCTATTTTTGTTGAGATGTGCTGAGTAGGCAATAATTTGCCCTCTCAACACCGCCTTGAAGGCCTCCCATACCATAGTGGCGGAGGTGTCTGCAGCTTTGTTGCAAGAAAAATAGTCCCTAGCCATTGCCCTGATCATGGAATGAAATTCAGAGTCACGAAGGAGTAATGAGTTGCATCTCCATCTAGTGCCCGACCTCCCTTGTGCAGAGGGTGTGTATAGACATGATACCGGTGCATGATCTGAGACCAGGATATTGTGAATTCTGTTACTAGAGACATCACCAGCTGCAGAGGAATTAGTGAGCCAGAAATTTATCTGGCTATGCCTATAGGTAGTATGTACCGTGGAGAAAAAGGAGTAATCCCATCCTGACAGATGGTCCCTGCACCACACAACCATCATACCCCACTCTGCCATGATCTTTTGCAGTGCCAACGGTGTTTTAGGATGCATTTGGGAAGTTGGTTTGGACCTGTCATGAAATATGTCTAAGTTAAGGTTGAAGTCCCCCCCCCCCATCATTATGGGAATCTGCAGATAGTCAGCAGTGAGGGACTCCACTGCCTTGTTAAGATCTAGCAGGATATCGGAGTTATCCAGGTTTGGTCCGTATACGTTTGCTACCACCACCCATCCCTCTGGGTAAGAAAAATGGACCACTATCCAGTGACCTAGATTGTCAGTGGTAACTTGCTCTGGAACCCACGGGCATGATTTTTTTAACCAAAATGCCACCCCCTGGACTTAGTGGGCACTGAGCTCAGTAGGACCCTGCCCACCCCTGCCTTCTTAAGCCACAATACAGTTCTTGCAGTGAGGTGGGTCTCTTGGATGAGTGCAACATCTGCCTGCAAGGAGTGTAAGTGCCTGAGAACCATAGACCGTTTGACCGGGTGATTTAAACCCTTCACATTCCATGATACAAGATTTACTCCTACGTTAGAATTCTGTAACGTTCCCCAAAGTTAGGTATTGTACAAATACTCACCACCCTTGTCCAGAAGAAATAGAGAAGCAGTAAATAGCAAATTGCGGGAAACAGGAGAGAAAATTAGATGACTAATGTAGCGAGGTAGTCTATACCCAAGCAGAAGTGAAAACAGAAGCCTGGTATCGAGAGAGAAATAGTTAAGTTACACCACTAAACACGTCACAAATTGACTTGCTAACAAGAAAACATAAACTTTAACAGTTTCCCCTTACCAGGGTATATAAGCTAAACTCCTTAACTAACTAGATTAACAAATTCTAAGCTTAAGTTGAGCACTAGGCTAGAGGTGAATGGGTATATGCACAACATGCTATCCTTCACACTCTCTGGAAGGAGCACTTAGCCGTGCTACCTAATCACCTATACGGGGGAATGTGGTGATAAGTCAAACAAAACGCCATCTCCAACCCCAGCTATATATATATATATATATATATATATATATATATATATATATAAATCATTCAGGGACAAGGGGCGGAGGGAGCAACAGGGCTTAGAGGGAGGGTGGGGCTCGTTGCCTTCAGGGTAGAGGTATCATCATATCTGGAGAGTGCATGAACCACAGTCCCCATCCCTGGTGCCCCCCAAGACAAGATCTCAAGCTGACAGCCAGCAATCTAGGGATCCCCTAATTACTGTAGGTATCATTTACTGCATGGAGCAAGTGTGTCAGGAGGTGCAGCCCAAGAAGTAAAAAGAAGGGAGGGGGAAGCTATTGCTGCTTACAAGAGGGGGTTATACCCATCTGTCAAAGTGCTGCAGCCGCCCGCAACGTCGTTGAGCTATCTCTGTACTGTAAGCAACCTCAATGGGAGGGGGGCCAGTATACATCGGACAGGACTGCATTCACTGTTGGGCATCTGGCTACATTCCCAAAACAGGGAAGTCAAAGAAAAACAAAAAGGGGCAAAGTCCAGCTGTGTGTAGTTCAGTCATTTGGACTTTTAACTCATTTCATTTGTCTCATGCCCCTGCCTGTGGGGGGGTCCTTAGTTACCACCTCTGCAAAGGTCAGTAAACCCAGCTTCACTGGGACATTGGGAAAGTCCTGGAATCCCTCGAGATCTGGGTGAAAGTCCGCCAAAGATGCGTGTTCGGCCACTTCCATAAGACTCTCATCCGGAATGTCCTCCGTTTGGTCTACGTTAGGGTATTCATCCTTTGTCAGATTAGCAGGAGGTGCTTCCTTTGGAACCTTAGAGGGAGAGTCCTGATCGCTAAGTGAGCGTTGATGAACTCTGGTCATCTGGTGTGTGCTACGCTGAGGTAGAGCAGGAGAGAGAGAGAGGTTACTGGCCCATACTGTGTATGTTTGTAGTTGTTAATTAACTCGGATGGCTTACGATGAGGAGACCTTGCGGCGGTATTTGAATGTGGCAGAGTCCGGTTAAGATTGGAGTTCTCCCAGAAGCTGTCCTTTGGAAATTTGTTCTGGGCTTCTCGTGATCTAGGTCCTGGAACCCAAAGCTTCTTGGGAGATGTAGTCCTGAAGGATAGTCTGGGCCAGTATTTGTTGGCCCATTCTTCGATCTCTTGTGGTGATTCCGCAATTATGTCTCTCCCCTCTTGGGACACATAGAGGTAGGCCAGGCTCCTAAAGCCATATTGAAAGCCCTATTCTGCCAGCATTTTCTTTATAGGTATAAAGGCTTTCCTTCAGGCTGCCACTTCAGCCAAGAAGTCTCTGAATAAAGAGATTCGAGCCCCCTGCCACATCAGTTCACCTTTGTCACCAGCAGCCCTCAATATTTTTTCTTTTGTGGAATATCTCAGTAGGTAGGCAGTGATAGGCCTGGGGGAGCCCTGATGGGGCTTAGCACCACTAGGTATGTGATGCGCTCTTTCTATCTCTACAGGGCCTAGCCATCTCTCTCCCGATATTTTGGGGATCTCCTCGTTGAGAATTCTTTCTGTGTTTTGCCCTTCAGCTCCCTCAGGGATCCCGAGTATTCTAATATTATTGTGCTTATCTTGATTTTCCTGGTCTTCTGCCCTCCTCCACAGTGTAGCCAGCTTTTCATCCTGATCTCGTAGTTGCTACCGTACTTTAGCCTGGTCAGTTTCTAGGTTGTCAGTGCGTTGCTCCACAACATTCAATTTATCACTAATTTCCCTCACCTCCGTAACAGTGCCAGACAAAGTTGTTGAGATGATGTCAACCCTCATTAGGAGGGTTTCCAGCATGGCTGTGATATGCTGCAGCAATGCACTGATGTCCACTAGCTGAGTATTGGCCCCCCTGGGAGTATAGCCAAGATGCTGCAAGGTGTCTTCAGGCAGAGCCATATTGTAACAGCGGCAAAGTCCACAATTAACAGACACTGCCGGATTCAGGACCAGCTCGTTCCCTGAGCTTCAACAGCTACGTTCATTGTAGTCGGCCCCCGGCACGTAGTTGGTGATGTGCGGATATCCCCACAGGCTCTGCGCTTTCAGGGCCTGAACTGAGTTGCAGCAGGTCGCTCGTAGGTCGGTGTCGTGAAGCTATTTACCGAAGCCTGAATCACACTGAAAACCTGCGTTACATAAACTTAAGGAGCTACGGCAACATACGATCACCCTAAGGGGGCTAGTAGTCCCTGAATGTCCGCAGATAGGAATGGATTTTGGTAGCTGGGTATCAAGCCGACGGATTAGGTGGCCATCTTCCTTGGTGTCCAAGCCACGCTCCTGTCGAATTACACCCTGTAACAAATAAAAAAGTCCATTGATGTCTGTTGCTACTCTGCCTTTACTGTCCCCCCACTTGACCCTCCCACTTAGCACCCACCACTCCACAAACATAACACCAACACAGTGGGTGCCCAGTTACCCAGTGTCGACACCTGAAATAAAGAAAACTGTCCTTTATATTTTTTTTAAATACACCCTGCAAAAGAAAAAAAAACTTCCATTGATGTCTGTTGCAGCTGCCAGTGTAACTGCCACCCCACCAAGTCCAACCCGTGTTAATATTCCATAATGGTGGTGCCCAATCCCCCGTGCTGGCTGCTACCCCCACCCTGCCCATTTTACTTATGCAGTACTGGGGAGCCCACCCCTAATGCTGCCAAACATAACACTGTCCCTGGGGTGCCCATTCCCCCAGTGTTGTCACCTGAAGTATAGAAAACTATTCCTCATATTTTTTTTTAACACCCTGTAAAAAAGAGCTTAGAGGCAGTATGACACAGTGGTTTAAGGCTCTTAACTGCAAATCTGGAGATCTGGGTTTGAATCCCACAGCCCCCACTTGCACACTGGGTGACCCTGAGCAAGTCACTTAACTTCCATGTGCTCCCAGGTCGCCCCTGTAAACAAGCTTTCAGCTTAGTGTGCCACTCCTGGTTAAACATTTGAAAGAAAAAAAGAAAACTGTCTATCAATGTCTGTTAATATTCCAGCAAAGGGGTGCCCAATCCCCCATGCTGGCTGCTACCCCCACCCTACCTGGTTTATTTATGCAGTACCAGGGAACTCACCCCCAGTGCTGCTAAACAAAACACTGACACTGGGGTGCCCAGTCCCCTGTGTCACCACCTGAAATAATGAAAACCGTCCCTCATAGCTTTTTTCTAAACTCTGTAAAACAGAAATCAGCCATCGATATCTGTTGCTGCCATTATTGTCCCCCCACATGACAATCCCACTCAGCACCCCCCCAAGCCCTTACTTATCCACTGGGGGTTCAATGACGTAATCCTCTCTGGACACAGGCGTCACTCCACTTTTAAACGCTGGGCCATGTTGAGAAATCAGGTTGTGGTTCAATGTATTTCAGTGGGAGTTTGAACTTAGTGCCATAACTTTGGTCATTTTGAATATTTTTCCCCAAATGTTTAACATGTTTTTTGGGACCCCTCCTCATGAACAATGGCAGTGAAATTAGGCAAATCTGTCCCAAGAGGTGATTTTGTGGTCACTGCATAAAATCACTTTTCCAGCAGGAGCTGAATGTTTTCTTTGCCCTTGTTCATGAGGTGGGGTCATAAGAAGGTTATGTTGAAAGTCGGGGGTTAAAATATTAAAAAAACGACAACATTATGAGTCAGCATTGATATTTATGAAAGCAGGCTTGTAACTTTGATAATTTTCAATATTTTGACGCCAGATTTTCAACTTTGCCAATTCTTCATAACACCTCATGAGTGTGACAGTTGTCATTTTTAAAATATCGTCCAAAATGTGTTTTCACACTTGTGGTGCGAAATCACCTTTTGGGTAATATTTGAACATTTTCTCCACCTCTGTTCATGAGCCAGGCTCATAAGAAGGGTATCTTGAAAATTTGGAGTAAAAATATGAGAAAACAACAAAGTTATGAGTCTATGTTGCAATTTTTCAACACACATTTATAACTGTGGTAATTTTCAATACTTTGATCCCAACTTTTCAACATAGCCATTTTTTCACACCACCTCATGAATGTGACAGCTGTCATTTCTCAAATCCTACCCAAAATGTATTTTGACACTTGTGGCACAAAATGACTTTTCAGTCATTGTTTTATAAATTATACCTGTCATGCTCAGAAGGAGTGGTCATAAAAAAATGATTCTGAACATTTGGGGTAAAAATGTGAAAAAGCAACTAAGTTATAAGGAAACGAATTGTTCCAACATTTACTTATAACTTTATTTTTTTGCAGATTTTGACTCCTAACATTCAACATATCCCTCATTTTACCCCACCTCCTGAACATGGTAGGTGTCATTTATCAGTCCCCTCCAAAACTTGTTTCTACAGTCGCACAGTGAAATCGCCTTTTGGATGGGATTTTGCAAATTCCACCTGTCTTGCTCATAACATCATGTCATAAAAAGACTGTTGGACATTTGGGGTCAAAATGAGGAAGCTCGCTTAAAAGTAGATATTGCCTGTCATCTGCCCTGTCCTATGTAATTACAATCTAACAACATGTTAAAGCAGGACACCACTGGAAATGAGATGTTGCATCTCGTCTGCTCTGTCCTGGGTAAATATATAGTAAAAATATGTACAGGCAAGACCCTGTACAACAGCAATACCAGCGGCGAACATTCGGCATTGAAAAATGTTTGCTATGTTACCATCTTGCTTTTTGGTTTATGGTTTCATTTTCTTTTCTGCTGGGCTGTCCCCCAGAAATCTGCTGCACTGCAGGAGCTTAACCTGAGCAGGCTCTGTGTAGTGTCATGGTGTGTTTATTTTGGAAACGTAATACATTTTAAGTTAAAAAAAAAAAAGAATCGGGGATATTTCTAAGGGGTTGAAGTCCTTTTGGTAATGGTCAACATAAAAATATTTCCCTTTCTTTCTTTTTTGTTGATTTGCTTATGCCCCCTGATCAGTGGTTGGCCTCCATTCACTTGACCTTCCTCAGCCCTGTGACCCTGGTATTTATTCATATTTATTTATTTATTGAAAATTTCAGAGCATACCTTTGAGCACAAGTGCTATTTTACAAAGGTTCCACATCAATAAGAGAGATTACTAACCATCATACCAAATGCAATAAGCAAGTTCCAGTGGAATGAAGTCAAACAAGTACAAATAAAATAGGCTGGATAAGTTGCACTGAATTTTATATCAAGGCAGGTAGACAGAATCAGTGTAGAACACGCATAGTGACGGTGCATGGCCTCAGCCAGAGTCTGACACAGTTCAAAGTGTATACCAGGAGGGACTTTAGTTAGGATGATTAGCAGCTACAGTTGCACTGGACTGGTAGGGTTGCCCCTAGTGCTGTCTTAAACTGGTCAAACTTAGACAGATTGTGCAAGGCAATGGGCAGCTCATTTAACCAGCCAGTGGCCCTAACTGCAAATGAATGCTTGCCCAGCTGAGTACAATGAAAAGGCAATTCAGGGGCATTCCAAGCCATGCTCCGTAGAGATTGGCAGCAAGGTGCAAGCAGTGAATTAGATCCGGGGGGATTAGGCCCAGTAGTACCTTCTTGACTAGCAGACATGTTTGGAACGTAATTCAGCTAGGTATTAGATAGATGCTGGTATCCCCAGGACTTACCTTTTTACCTCCCTGTGTGCCCCCAGAGTTTTCCCCCTCTTGCAGGGGTGGTGGGACTCCCCATTCCTCTGATGCTGTAGGATCGTTATGAGAGACAGCACCTAGGTAGCCAGGTGTGGGGCCTGTGAGCAGGTCAGCATCATCAAACCAATTGGAGTCCTTTCTATTTTCTCCTGTGTTCCCCAGGGTGTTGACATTGAGGGTGACCCATGCATGCAAGCACTCAAGTGTGCACCGTGCAGCGCCTGTTGATGTCCTCCCACCCATAGGCTGCTCCAGCTGCACTGCCACCTGTGGTCACCCAGGGGGCAGTATCACAGCAGAACTGGCTGCCCTCCCTCCCCGGAGGGAGAAAGAATCCTCTGCGACACTCAGTCCTCCTCCCCATAGCTGGCCCGTGACGACTTGAGCTCATTCCAGAACTCGGGCACTGGCGTTGCAAGTGGTAAGTCTACCCCTTTCTGACAGGCTGGTGTTTCATTTTTTATTTATTAATCAGGAGATGAACTGGTTGCATCCCTTTTCCAGTCATGCCTGAGTGTACCCACCCTCCAGTCACAACAAACACACAAACACACACAGACACACACACGTGCGCACACACACACACACACACACACACTCACTCACTCACTCACTCACTCACTCACACCACTGCTGCTGTCATTGATACAGATAAGGATAACATTGGAGTGAGCATTCTGTGCTCTGCACCCTGGATTTAGAGAACAGAGGGGAAGGTGAGCAACAGCAAAGTGCCCTTGTGATTTATGCATCAGCCTTTTCACTGCTAAGGGACAGGGTTTGAAAATCCCGATTGGCTCATCAGTGCAGCTTGCATGCATCAGTGCAATGGGAGGCTGCAGGCACGTAGTACTTAGGAACATATGCGAGAAATAAAGAGGTGAGGTGCCTGCTCAAATATTAGATGCATATAAAAAGGAGAAGATAGACAGTACAATCATCCAGTAAGAATTCTAAAATTGTTTAACGATTTGATAAAGATTTTATTAGCCAGAATCCAACAAAAATGTTCATGTTAAATAGAACCAATAAGGAACCAATGGGTGAGAATGGATTAAGAAAGCTACTTCCCATGAAACCTATTGAAGAACAGACAAGTTCCGTACTCTTATCCATAGTTATGGATTTTGTTTTCCTTCTTCAGCTTCTCTAATCCTTACTTCCTTTATCTCTTTTTTTAAGCTTGCTCTAATTACTGGTGTTAGCTTTTTTCCATAGGGAAACATGGTTATAATTTGCCATTATAACAAGATGGTTATAACAGCAAACACATGCCAGGTTTCCCTTGGACCACTCATGCAGCAGTTGCCGATTTTCCTTCACTGTGCTACGGTACCTTACCTGTTGCAATCCTCTGTGGCCGCAGACTTCACCACCCCCTCGAACTTGGTGGTAAGCAGATTTTTTTATCAAAAAAAAGAAAAGTCTCTTTCTCTGATCCTGAAACAAAAAACAAAAACAAAAGGGAAACGTGACATGCGCTGGAGTTCCCTGTCAGCAGGCATGCACCAGCTCACCACAACCACCGCTCAGCAGTCAGTTTGAAAATAAATAAAAAAAATAGACAAATACTTAATGTTTTAAACAAAAAGTCCACTTCTTTATGCCTCGAACAAGTGGGGCACCATAACTTGCAGACCGCAGACTGTACAGAAACCCAACTGGTCCACGGCTGCCTGAACACAACCTGTTTGCTTTCCGGTTTGCTTATTTTATCTTGTATAATTGCTGAGGCGAAAAAGCACACACCAGCAATTATAAAAAATAAAATATGGAGTGGCTTGTATAAAACTCAATTTTACACGCACCCTCCTTGTGGGATGCTTTTCACAAACCCCTTGGGCTTTGTCCTCTGGGTTTATGTAGCATCCCACAATTCGGCTGTGTGTAAAATCTTATTACACATGCCATCCCATATATTATTCTCTATTTTATTTTGCCTTGCATCCTATTACCTCTTCATTTGGATACTGTCCAACTTTACACTGTTATGGGGCTACAACTCTAAATATTGTAAATATTTATTGTAAAGAGGAAATTTAAGAATTGCAATATCACATAGGACTGCAATAAGAATACTGCTACAGAAATTTGAAGCTACAAGCTTAGTTTTATCTAGAAAGTTAGTTAGAGGATCAATTTTAATCTGTAAGTTAATGTTACAGAAGCCTGGTTGTTGTTTGTATTCCTGTATATTAAAATAACAATTTTAATGTTAAAAAAAAACATTGTTGCACTGTAAGCTTTCTCTAGCAAGTGATCCCTAGATATCTCAAAAAGACCTTACTGATTACTTTCCTTTCTATACGGTCTGCATTTTTTTTAATTTGCTTATATTTTATTGCATTTTCAATCAACTTACATGTGATAATACATACAGAAATAGCATTACATAATAAAGTATAGCACAAAAATTAATACAGTCCCTAGAGTCACTCATTTCTTCTTGGTACCACAGCAGGGGCTGTACAATGAAATTAAAGTCCATATAGTCTTTCACACTGGAAGCATTCAGCACAGTCAGTGTGCTCTGTGGTTATACTCAAAATAGATCAACAGTATATTAATCCCAGCCCTTGTGGCACATTTTAATACTTAATAGAAAGAATATTTATATCTCATTACCAAGCCATTCAACAGAACTCTACTGCATCTAGCATACATAACTTAAATGCTGTGTCAACTATAGAAACGACATTAACAAACTAACATCTATTTTAGAACTGCCAAGCTTCGTAATGAAGAGCCCACTTGATAGTAACAAACATATTTGTCACATATTTGGCACAGTACTTGACATGGATAACTGCATCCAAAGGAAATATCACACGGGCCATACGGGTGGGATGTCAAAGGATCTAGTTGGTAAGCAGAAGTAAAAAACTAAGAAAGCAGCACTCCACAGGCTGACTCCAGTCATCAAGACTCCAGACAGAGGGCTAGTCTTCCATTTTGTAAGGCCATGTAAAGTGGATTGCTTGCATGTAGCTGTAGTGCTGTGCGGAATTTTAAAATCCAATGTAATTAAATTTTGCAGAATTTATGAAATTCCATCGACTTTCGCCATTAACGGAATGGTGGGATTCCACGGTAGAAAAATGCAGAATGAGATTTTCCCCGACATTTCTGCGAGTCTCAATATTTTATGCAGAAATGGTTGCCAGATGATTTTTCATGGAAAAAATGCTGTTCTGCAGAATATTATTCTGTGGATCTCAATATTTTCCACAGAAATACTTGTGGAATGATTTTCTGCAGAAAAATTGCTGCTCCACAGAATATTATTCTGTAGATCACAGCAAGTGAAATTCCGCTGAAGAATCAGTGAAATTCCAGCAGAAATTCCACCAGTGGAATGGTCATTCTGCATTTATTTTGTAGGCAGAATTCCACACAGCACTTTGTAGCTGGCTTACCTTCCCAGTCTTAAACACTCGCGCCTCCATAACCCAGAAAGGCCCACCATTTAAAAAGTAAGAAAATCAGCCTGAATAAGGAGCAGATAACATCTAAATTTAGGACTGATGGACACATACAGAGCCATTCAACAGTAAAAAGACATGCCCAGCTGGCTTCATGGTGCCAAGCGGTGGAGAATACACTTGGCACGCTGGCAACCCAGGTTTGAGCCCCGAGCTTGAGTCAGCAGGGAAGGTGACAGAGCGTCCATGTGGATGCTCTTCTCTCAGGAGGGATGGTGCTGTGGAACACCACTCAGAGAGTGATACCTGGTCATATGTGGAGCCTTTCCAGCATGGGTGACCATACTTCAGCTGGCTCAGCCTCCAGGGCATTGCCACTGTACATACAGCTGGCATGAAGGGAGGGTCCCAGAAAACAGGAAACCCAGGGTCCATCCTGGCCTGCAGGATGATGGCTGCCTAGTTCCCCCCATGCCAAAAGTCCTCCTCGTGCACCTCCCATGCACATCCAGACCTGCATGCCTTGGATGATACCCCCACCTCCCAAGAACTGTCACTCCTCTCCCCTTTGCCAAGTGAGGAGGGCCCCTGGCAGAAATACACCAGACACTCTAAGGATGTGGGGATAGCCTTGGGAGTCAGGTGGCAGGAAGTGGCAGTGAAGGGTGAGACTGATAGTCAGAATGGGATTCTGAGCAGGCCAGGAGTGGTAGGTCAGGGGGCAGCAGGGAAAAAAAATTCAGTTCACATCAGCACCAATGCTGGAATCTGGCTGCGATAGTTACAATCTAGGTGTTTTTCTATTACCATGTAATTTATGTACCCTGGTCTGAATCTGCATCCTTATGAGTCAGGTCAGGTACGGCCTGTGTTTCAACTTTGTCATGCCTTAGAATCATTGAAACTGTAGTGTTTATCCAGGTAAGCAAACTGCAAGTGAGCTGAAAAGCTGATCCAATAAACTACTGCTGCTGCATACAGCTTGGCCGCCACTCCCTCAATGGCTTTTTTTCTTAGCCTTGTGGCTTAGGAGTAGTCAGGGAAAAATGATACCTGACTATCTCCCAACATCACAGGCCCCTGGCCCTAAGCTGTCTTTGTATATGATTCTGGGCCATGATCCATGTAGTAGCCATCAATGTTCTATGGCCCCTCAGCTGCAGACACTGCTCAGCAGGGATTTATGTGGTACGCTTTAAGGATCGAGATAGCAAATCTAAGTCCTACCGCCTCTGGGAGCCACTGCTTCAAAAAGGTAGTTACATCCTCATTCTCTGAGCCTTCAGAAAACCCCAACAGGCAGGCATTTGCAGGATGCACTGTATTCTCCAACTGTTCAAGTCAGGAGTGAAAGAATCCCTGTTCCTTCACAGCAGCAGCTACCATGGCCATTGCCTTCCCAGCTGTATATTTTGAGTTGCCCTCCATGGAATACTGAAGTAATACCACTTTCATTAGAAAGGTCCACCATTTTGTCTAACGGCTGAACCATCTGGTTTAAGAAATTAACTGAATGCAGAAGGAAAGAAGTCTGGCAACTCAGTAGCACCACATCCACTATAAGTTAAAGTGAAAAAATTGTCTTAATTTATTATAAATTCATTATATTGTAGTAGCAGCAAAAATATTACCACGGTGTGATTTTTTATGGGGTATGTTTGCACTGTGGTAATATTTTTGATGCTACTACAATATAATGAATTTATAATAAATTGACAATTTTTTCACTTTAACATATAGTGGATGTGGTGCTATTGATTTGCCAGACTTCTTTCCTTCTGCATATGTTGTATTTTTGTCTGAGCACCAGTTATTCTAGTTGCCACCTTTTTTTCTTTCTTGTTTGTAAATTAACTGAATGTTGCAATGAGCCAAGAATCACTGGATTGTCTTCCATGTGGTCTCCTGATTGCTGACACAGCGGCGGTTTGGAGGGCCTCGCCCCTGAGGATTCTCCTTTCCCCATCATTTTAGGATGACCCGTCTTGGCTAAAAGTGGATTTTCACAAGAAGTACATTACCAGTGTGGTGAATACTATATACACTTTGAAAAAGATTTTAACCGAGTAAAGTAAGTCAAACACTTTAAAGCAATTTCTGTTGCAGGAGCACTAGTGAAATGTGACTGCTGTGCTATACCAATGACTTCATCCCCCCAGTATGCTTTTTGTTAAACTGTATTATCTTTCTTGTTTTGTTTTGTGGTCAGGGTTTTTCTCTCATAATATTGCTGTTATTTCAGTAACCCTTTATCATTAGATATATATTTTCTTTTTATATAGTGTTCTGTATTGCCTTTACTGGAGCTGCCCACCTTTGCAGCAACTACCTCAAGTACCATTCCCTTCCATCCCTGTTATTTACATTTCTCTCTGGGAGGGTGGGAGGGGGGGTCCACAGGAAGAAACACTCTTCATGATGGGTTCCATGGAAAGTGTAGAGGCATGTTACCCTCTCATACAGGTATATCATATTTAGCAGACTAGTGGCAGTTGGGAATTGCAGGACCCAAAAGTGTTGTTGTCCCACTGCCACGTTCTTGAGTTTTCCACCTTAGTTTTAGCCTGTTCCCCAGGATCCAGCTCATGAGGCCTCCATACAGTGCACACAATGCATGACTGTGCTCTGGAGTCAGTCATCATTCTTCCACCCCACAATCATATCCAGTTGCAGTGCCACTGGTGGTCACCCAGGTAACAGTATTACATTCCCTGCGAAATGCTTTTTTACCCTTCCCATGGCCAGTATCCAGGGAATACGGTGTCTGTAATTGAGCACCTACAAAAATTATGACTCAATTACGGCACCTGTATTCAGGGCTACCTGGCAGGGTACCGCCTGGATACCGGGTGGGCGAGGTAGGGCAAGAGGAAGCCATGCACGTGCTGCACACATTCATGGGGAGGAGAGGAAGGAGGGAATGTATGGAGGGGTGTGTAAGCAGGCAGCTGCCGAGCTGGTCCATTAGCTTGGTGGGAGGGTCGTTGGTTGGAAGGGCAGGGTTCTGGTCCAAGAGGGGCATTTTTTTTTTTTTTTGCCATCACGCTTTTTCTTTTTTACAAGTATTCCACACCCCTCTCCAACATGCACCCCCCTTGAATTGAGAATCCTTTAGTTGGGGGGTGCAGGGGGCAAAGTCCCTGCATTAAGAAATACAGCCGTGGATCTTGGGCACCCTATTGCCAGTCGCAGCTAGTGTGCATCACTGAAATTCATTTTCGGCAATGTACACTCGCCATAATGGTGATCACTATTCTCTGATCGCTGTTATCACATCGAATCTCCCTGGCCATTTCCTGATGTTCCAGGCTCATTACCAAAACAGGGTCACTAGTGTTAGGAGTGGTCACTATCGCTGAGTTATGCTCATGCTTAGGGGGTCGTACAGTACATTTCTGATGTGTCAGTCTGAAGGACAGCAGTGGGGCTTTTTGAGGCATCTAGTATGAATTAAGGACCACTTGTTCTGAGGAAGTCTATAGCAAAATGTTAGCTTTGACTTTTGGACAATAAATGTCATTCTCAAATGAGTGTAAGAATTGTTAAAATAATTATTTAGGTGAGTGTGCTGCCTGTCTCATCTCCCATGTTGCTTTATTAGCACAGCTCCCGGAGTCACGGAAAGAGACCTTAGGATGAGCAAACAAAATGGATACAGAAGTACCTATCCCCCACCCACACAAAGCCAGGAAATGGAATCCCTCTGATTTCTGTTCTGAGGTGTGAGGGGGTTTTTGCCCTCTCCCTCCCCAGTGCAACAGCAGACTGCATGTATAAACTGCATGGTTTACCTTCCAGTCACACTAAATGTTTGCAACTAGTGAATACAGTTAGAAAATAAAGTAAAAGGGGTACAAGTAAATACAGACAGGAAGAACTATGAATGGAACCTGGTGTGAAGTGGGGGGTCAGCACTGCTGCTGTACAAAGCAGTGGAGAGTCTGTTTGCCGGCTCATTGAGTAGTGAGAGAGCGAGAGACTGCTAATAATGTGTTCACTCATTGCCTCGTCACAGACAACAGGTGCAATCGCAGCCAGCTAATTTGATCAGATTCCAAAGAAGCTGCTAAAATTAATGCTGAAATCTGAAATTCAAATGAATAGAAACCTTTAATTATACACTGAATCTAATTTTTCCTCTCTTCTTCCCCTCACCCTCGCCCAAATGTGCATCAGTAATTTTAGCAATCAGCACATTAAAAATAAAACTTGTCTTTAATGCTTAATTTTGTGGCATGCTGGATAACTCCATGGGAGGGGGTTCCCTTAGATAGTCTTTTGTGCTGCATGAAACATATTCTAGAGGTTCCAGACAAAGAGGAACTGCCAGCATCACTGGATTATGATGTCTGTATTTTGCTTGGAGGGGGCACTTCTGACTCCCCCCCCCACCTCCCTGAAGATCTGTGTGGTTGGCACAATGCAATTTATGCTTGCAGTACATATAATATTAAGTGCACAACCGTGATTTAAATTGGACAGTATGGGGCACAGCCTTGTTTGTCTGAGGCGGACAGCAGTAAAGACTGGGGCATGTGTATGTGGAAAGGTGACAAGACACACTCTCCAGGTTTTATTTTCTGCTATATCATCCCCTCCAATACTTTTGTAAGTTGTGTGCCAAAATGGATGTCTAAGCATAGAATTTCCAGGTCACATCAGGATGAAGTTGGGATGGAGAATAAAGGTTACATGACTGTCTCAATAGCCTGGTATCTGAGAAGTAGAGATCTTCCAAGAATCAGTGTTTACCATTTATTTCCACCTATGGGTCTATGCCAGAGGCACTAGGACCCTGCGGGAGCAAAGTCTTTGCAGTCTACAACTTAGGGGACTGATGTCAGTGCCTGCACCACCCATGAGGCAGATGTAATGATGTGGCACTTGTGGGCTGGCCAGTAACTGATGCCAGCCCCCTACCTTCTTCAGTTCTGTTTTTCCTACCATCGAGAGCTCGCTAGTCATAATTTTAATTGCGTCACGACTCCTTCCTCAGTTCTTTAACATTTGTTCATCGCCATACCGCTTGGCACCAATCTCTTTCAGTAATGTGTTTCTTATTTTTAACAATTAGTGCAGCACCAAACCATTTCTATCCTGTTTATTGTTATTTCCCTCATGGCACCATGTCCATTTCTGAGGAGTACAAGGGAAAGTGCAGAAAAAAAAAAGCAACACAACAGTCCCCTTATGCCTCAGTGCTCCTTGGAGGCCATATCACCAATCAATACTGGCATGATGCATGTTAGACCTGCCTTGGCACCAACCATGACATGGATAGGTGCGTCACCTGCTTCTCAATGGACTATCACATCTTAGAAATCCACATGTTCATTGTGTAATACTTCAGACAACATTGTATAATACTTCAAACAACATGTTTTTTCCTTCTCCCTTTAAGAATTTATGTAAGTGTATATTGTAGAATGTAGTGTATTTGTATGTATAATCACAATAACTACAATAAAAAGATTAACTGTAAAAGAAATCCACATGTTGAATTGGGGTCGCAAGACCCCACTTTCAGAGGGAGGCATCATATTTGGAATGCCAAAGTAAGGTCCCTGAGGTCTTCCTCTGAGTCCCTTCCCAGTACCATATGTACTGAGGAAGACTAGGACTAGCCACACATTTGCCCCACTGAGACATGGGAGGATCTGGGGGAGGGGTCTGGTGGACATTCTGTCTCCCCCGGGTGAAGGACTGAGTACCCTTTCCAGTCCATCGGTCCTTCGGGGCAGCAGACTCTTCTGGTGATGAAGCTGAAGCTATATGCTGGGTCCACTGGTGGGCACCATAGTGTTGTGGCCCAGTGCTGCCTCAGTGCCTAGTACAGAGGCCAGTACTGGTGAGCAAGGCAGTGCTGACTGCAAGACTAGTCCCCCTCCTGGCACAGTTTGCAGTGCCTGGAGCTGAAAGTCACCCGGAGTCAATTCTTCTTGAGCCTTTAAGGTAGTTGTCATTTCTTCTTTGGAGCAGACTGATTTCCTGGGAGAGGACCTTGGTGATGAACTCAGGCCTGTATAGGGGACTGATGAGGATGCGGGCCTTCCTGGGTCTGGTTCTGAGATGGACCCAGGGCTGGGAGCTTCTGATGGGATAGTGTCTGTAGTTGTGCTGAGGATGGTGCCGGGACTCCTTCTGGCACTGTTTGCGGTGCCAGTTCATGTCCCAGTGCCATTCCTGGTGCCGACTCTGATCCTGGCTCCATCTGCAGTGCCAAGGACAGAACTGGTGCCATTTGCGGTGCTGATTCTAATACTTACTCCCCTGAAGGCTCTGGCCTACAGCCTAGGCCTGGCCCAAGGGGGCAGGGTTGGCTCTGGTGAGGAGAGGATCTTGGAGTCTGGTCCTGTGGCTCACTCCTTGCTTAGAGTTGGTGGTAGCTCCATTAGGAGTCACAGCACTAGTTCAGACCCAACTTTCTTCCCAGAGCAAACTGGCTCTGTCACTGCTGGTGATCAGTGCAGATTTTGCTCACTGACAGGCAAGTTTGCCAGGCCCTCCTCCTGGGAGAGGTCCTCTGAGCACTCTTGCAGCCTTGGCAGAGGATCTTGCCTGGTCTCTCATGACCCTCCCCAACCCCCGTCCCTACTTCCCCTTCCCCAGTCATTTTCAGTCCTTTTGGGTCTATGACCTGGCATCAACTCAGAACAGTGGCTGGTATATTTTTACAATACCACCCCAGAGCTGGCCAGGACATCTTTGGGCTTGCAGTCCTTTCACCACCGTTTCCTGACTCCAGCTCCTCCTCTCCCACTTCCTCCTCTAAGGAAGAGGATACCTCTGACCACATCTTCTCCAGTGCTGAGTGCACCCAGTACCAGCAGCTTCTAAGGGTGATGATGCAGGAGCTAAATCTTCAACATTTCTCTGGTTGCAGTACTGCTACCCTGGAGCTATCATTCCTTGGGGAATACAGCAGAGACACTACTGTCATTCCCCCATGGCCTTGGACTTTCACAGAGGCGTCCAGGAATGTCTGACTCCATTCCTTTGCATCTTCTCCAGCCCTAAAGGACATCAAGCACATATATTGTGCTCCCATGAGCACTCTAAGGTCCATGCCTCACCCCTCTTCTGTGATTCTGGTACTTCAGACCTCATATCAGCCTAGGCAACTGATGCATGACCACCTCCCTGACACTGGCTCTGCGCAGTTTGATGTCTGTGGCAGACAGATGTTTGAGGTGGCATGCACCATGGTGTGCATTTCTGCACATCAGGCACACCATGTGGCTTATGGCAAGTTCCTGTGGGCAATGCTGCATCAGCTGTTAGCATCCTTTCCTGATAACGAAACAACCAGGCAGGCCATTCGCCTTTAAACCCGGGGCCTGGAGCTGGGGAGACATCAAACAAAGGAATCTTATGACACCAACAAGGTAGCTTCCATGCTGGTGAGATCTGCAGGCTGCATTTGGCAGACAGCATAGCTTCACCTTTCATGGTTGGCACCACGGCCTGATGTAGGGTGCTCAGCACATGTTAGCAAGGGGCTGTTTTTTTCTCCTGCAGGGTCAGACATGAGTTGTCAGGGCACCCTCCTCCTCCCTGGCCACAGGAGCCTCCACCAACCCCTAACCAGTCTTGGGTTTCACCGGACCTGTGAGAGACCCTGCCCTCCTGTGGTTATCTCCCACAGAGGGCTGAGGGAACAACCATTTCCCTCAGGGCAAGCCAGCTTTACCCTTTTGGGTGGAAAAACTTGGTACTCTGACCCGTAAGTGGGAATAACTGGTGAAGATTGATTCTAGGAAGATTTGAAAATTGTGTACTCATCATAACTCTTGATCTTCCAGAATATCTTAACCGTTTATTCACACACCTGCCCACCATCCCCCACTTAGGAACCAGTGCCTCTGGGCAGCTTACGCTGTGTCTTTTTTTTCTCTTCATTCTTATCCTCTTGCCACTTCCTTGGAGTGTTCTTGTGGCTATCCCTGCTCTTGATAGGGACCTACCCCACACCACTCTTCTGCCTTTGTGTTAAAAAAGGGAGTTAAGGGGAAAAAGACACCATTTTGGGGTCCTTATACCTCACAAAAAAAAATTCCTTTTTTTTAGGGAATTTTTAGCATTTTTGCCTCCAAGGAGGTATACTTTTTGGCCTGCAGGGGAGGACTTCCCAGGAATTCCATTTTTCCATGCTTCATTATCTTCTCTTTCCCCTTAGGAAGTGGCAAAAGGATATCTATATTCTTTATCCTGTCTCTTTCTTCCAGCCTCTTCGGTTCTTGTGCTTGCTGTACATAGAGGATTGTGTATGAACAATCATACATAATAAGGCTGTTTTTCAGTTGAGAGGTTCCATTGTAATAGAAGACCTCAAGAGCACAGTTCGAGTGGTCTCATTACCATGGAAACCTCGAGATTAAAAAAAAACCTTGTTGTGTATGATTTCATACACAGTCTTTTATAGTGTATGGGCAACCATTAATTCATGATTGTGTCCTTACTTTTGCATTTGTTTTTTCAGCATTACTCTTTTCTGGGGCCAGCTCTCACTGCTGCGGCTGTTTCATGAAGAGTGAAGGTTTGGGGAATGCGCATGCTCAAAGATGTTACATGTTGTCGTGCTGCAGTAGCTACATATCTAGTGCAGTACAACAAACAAAATGACATTGCTACTGCAGAAAAACAACACTGTTCTAGGCATGGATTTCCATGCAGAACAGTGATCTACCAAACACTATAAGACATTTCTTTTCTTCGCTCTCTTATGAGATTCTGTTTGGTTTCTGCTTAGCCAATGCTAGGGCTGCTGTACTTCTTCACCTTCCTGTACAGGTGACTGGTATGGTAGGCTCTGGCTCCTTTTACCCGCTACTCCTGTGCCAAATAGGGCCACACCTTAGTTTTGTCTAAGCTGGTAGTCAGGTGTTATTGCTTTTATGGTTTTATGTCCTATATCCTTTTCCTATCCCTTTGGGCTAGGACCCAGTAGTCCCCCCTTTCTCTCCCACTCATTTTTCTTGTGGCAACAGAAATGAGGAAGGTAGGGGGCCGGTGTTGGTTACTGGCCAGCCTATGAGTGCCAGATCATTATGTCTGTCCCATGGGCAGCACCAGCCTCAGTCCCTAAGCTGTAGGCTGCAAGGACACTGCTCCTGCAGGGTCCTGTTACTTCTGGAACAGACCCGTAAGTGTGAATAAATGGTGATGATATTCTGGGAGATCACGAATTCTGGTGAGTAATTTTCATTTTTTTTATTGTATATCAGCTACTGTAGATGTACTGTATAGATACAGTATGCTGGCTAGACAGATTACAGCTGACTTACCTATAAACAAAATAAATAAAAAACTTCACTTTTCCAATTTCCAGCACAGCATGTGCCTCACCATGTCTCCAAAGTCTGATTGTCAGTATGTCTGACTGATGGCCTGGACATTTCAGATTTGGTCTGTTCATAACTATTGCATCCTACATCCATCATTTACTTTTTTCCTCTTTTTGCACTGCCACGTAATGGGCTGGATGTCTTCAGATACTCACTCTTTCAGATATAGTTGACCCAGCTTGTTTCTCAATGCATTACCCCTCCATGGGGGGAGGGGGGGTGCTAGATGGTGAGAACAGGATCCATTTAGAATACAATACATGAGATCACTACAGGTGGCAGTGGAGCTGAGATTTTGGAAGTAGAAGTGATGTTTTCCAGCTTTTTATCCATTCTGAGTCATAGAGTGGTGGGGAGAGACAGGAGGACATACAATAAGTCTCAATGTGACCATGATCCTCTTCCCTCTCCCATTGATTGTGTCCTTGTGCCCACGCCTTCCAACTCCAACCACCTGCAGTCTTCTAGGCTCTGGTCCTTGGCAGGAGGAGCAACTGCAGCAGTGAGGCACTGAGCCCTTCCACCCCAAGCCTGGAACGGCCACGCTAAATTGCATTGCTGACTCACAGACACATTTCTGCTTACATTTTACATGAAGAATAATGCATAGGTGACTGTGTGTTATGCATTTGTTTACACACCTGAGGTGTGTGATGACTCATAAACCTCAAGAGTGAAGCTCAAGAAGTTTATGAGGTCATTGCTCACAGAGGGTGGCGGTCATAACACACTGAGGAAGTGTTAAGAAAATCCCTAGACACATGGTCATCTAGGTTTAATTTTTTTTAATTACTTGTGCAAGAAGTCTACGACAAAGTCATGGAGGGCTGAAGCTCAAAGCTGAAATTCATTCTTTTTAATAGAACATCAGATTTGACTACAGAGCTTCGTAAGTTGTTAGCTTTTTATTTCACATCAGTGTTGTGAACCCTTGTGCTTTTATTTACAGTTGCTGTTCACTGTCATCTGCTACTGAACTATCTGTCTCTGTCAGCGGCATGGGAGAAGAAAGCAAAGATCCCTGTCTGCACAAATCAGCCCCAGTAGCCGGGCTGAAAATGAAAATAAAACACTCTCACCCAGTGCTGCTAACACTTCTGAATCAGCAGGAGATGGTGTTTTACTTACAGTGAGATTGTGAGTCCAAGAATAGTACTGAAATGGTGATATCAAGAGTAGAAGACAATGCTGAGCATCTGGCATGAGAGCAGTCTGTTCCATTTTGAAGTGTGTCAGCTAGAAAATGATGTAATAACCAAGTATAACATCATACGTGGTTATCACAGTATTTGATTGGAGCTCATTATCTGAACATTATAGGGGGTCACCAGTAATTATATAGTCTTTGTGGTGCTTCTCCATTTTCATAATAACTGAACTGCTTGTCCTTGTGTCCTGGCCAACATTTCTTCCCTCAATGGCAGACACTCTAATGCAATATGGCTGTGTGTGTGCATGTGCATGCATGCGTGTGTGTGTGTGTGAACCAACTACCAGCAGTCGGGTTAAGTATGGGTACTCCCACCCTAGAAAGGAGGCAGGTCAGGGTTCTTCATTGCCAAGGAAGACCCTTCTTTTGACTAGGCACCCAGAGTGTGGCTTTTGAGAAGTGTAAGGGGTTTAGAAAACTTGTAAGTTCCATAACACAAAGTCAATGAATTCATTGTCCACAACCACGTAATCAGTTATCAAGCAGGGTGTTTAATCGAACACTCACAAATTGCACTCCATTCTTCATACAGACCAGTAGTTCCCCACAACAACTGTGACCACATTCCATGTGTTTCTTCTCCTTCTTTGTCCTACTTCCCTCAAAACAGGTCAAGAGACTGGGTCTCAGCGGGTGGCTTATATAATCAGGCCTTAATCTCGTACTCAACCATTCTGAGTGCCTTTTCCTTGTAAATTGTATTTATCTACTTATGTATGTCTTTGGTAACTGGGTGAGTGAGCTGATCCAAAGGACAGATTTCAGTCACAACCCAGGCCACACAGGTGGCAGCAAGCATTCTACAGAACAGTAAAATACAGAGAATGCAGAGACTACAAAGATATGATCATGTCACAGATACAGTGTAGTTAAGATAATAAAGATAAATAAAATTAACGTTAACTAACGTTTTATAAGTGATTTGTAACATCTTGCTTAATGTAGATTTAATGGTTTTTCTTGTGTTTTTAGCTCTGGTTGATTTTAAATTTTGGATTTTATAAATTTTAATGTTGTACAGCGCCTTGGTTTTGAAAGGCGCTTTATAAATAAAATTGAATTGAAATTGAATTGAATTGAATTGAAAATGCATTTCAGTTCAGTTTCACAACTGACCACATTCCCAAAGCTCCAATCTCAAGTTACTATTTGGCATTTTAGATATAAGTAGGCTGTATCGTGCAGCACCATGCTAGTCCCAGACAATAAAGATGATCACAGGCCAGCAGGGTAGAATATATGAGAAGAGGTTAGAGGCCCTGAGCATGTACTCCTTGGAAGAGAGGAGAGAAAGGGGGGACGTTATTGAGACCTTCAAGTATTTGAAAGGAATAAATAGGGTGGATAAGGAGGGTCTCTTTAAGCTTAGTTGAAATTGAAATATGTGGGGGACACAGTCTCAAATTGGAGAGGGGGATGATTAGGAGGGAGGCTCGGAGGCACTTCATCGATGTGTTGATGGTGAGTTGGAATGTGCTTCTGGAAGAGATGGTTTTGTAGAAGACAGTGGGCAGTTTCAAGAGAGGCTGGGATAGAGTTTGGGGAAAATAAGGGTCAAAAGAGGGGGTGGATTGAGGGGAAGAATGGACTGGGGGGGGCAGGGTCAGTAGCTGAAGCAGAGGACCCTGCAATATGAGCAGACTAGATAGACCAAATGGCCCTTTTCTGCTAGCTTCATCATCTTTTCATATTTCCCACAATTATCTGAGACAGTTTATCATTTACTTCGTATAATCCGAGTCGGTCTCCAGATACTCTACCTGACACCTATACCTGGCGAGAAGGACAACAAGGTGGTGATGGCCTCAGCCACTTCAGTTGGCTGCATAGTACCTAAATCCAGGGGAAATTATTCTGGCATTGGGGTGGTGGTCATGAAGCTCCCACTTAAGAGTCAGGCTCTAGAGAGCCTTCTGTGCTCTTCCCACTCTATTCTACCTCTCCTTTTTATGTTTGCTTGCACACATGTGCAAGAAACATAGTGCCATCATCCGAGTTTTTGGAGGTGTGGCAGCCCTCTTCCAATTCAGGCAGTGTGTTTGCAGGCACGGCCGTAGTTCTCCAATGCCTGCTCGAGCTGTCTATGACAGTAGACAAAATGCAGTGGAGTACAGTTGAAAGGGGGAGCTACGCTTCAGTGAGCAGCAATAAGATATCGCCTGCTCATGCGCGCTCCTCCTACATACACACACACACACACACACGCATGCATACTGCATGCTCGCTCCCCCACACACTGTGTAGCGGCAGAGGTGCCCAATCCCCATTGGCTGTGCCACCCCAAAAACAGAGTTCTATATGCCACGCTGGGTGCCCACCCCAGCGTACACATCAGTATAGGCCGACGGGGGTCCCAACTCTTCGCTCCACTGGTTCCCCCCAGAGTAGCAGGTGCCACGCTGGAGCCCACCCCAGCGTGGCAGCACATACTATCATTGATAGGGGGTGCCCAATCCCCGTCAGCTCCGCCCCACCAGCCATCCTTGTGCCACGCTGAGAGCCCACCCCAGCGTGGCAAACGCCCGTCGCATTTTAAAAACAAACCTGAAATTTAAAAATGGTCCTCGCAGTCTCTGCCCCCCACCCGCGCCCACCCACTATGCACCCTGCCTCCCCACACCCCTCACCCCATACTTAGCTCTGGACTCTGGCGCGATGATCTTGGTGGACTAGGAACACGTCTGCACTCTTCAAAGATGACCCGGAACTGAGGATATGTCGGTAAGCTGTATAATGGGGTAGATAGGGGTTTTTCAACTTTGCTGCATATATCAGGCATTTTTTGGAATTTTTGCACCAAATTTTCAACAGGGGGTTTTTGGGACCCCTTCTCATGAATGATCTCACTGTCATGGCGTTAATCGGCCCTGAAGGGTGATTTCGCAGTCACTGCGCGAAATCACCTTTCGGGACCGAGTAATGAAATGACACTGCCACTGTTCATAATGTGGGCTCTCAAAAAGCCTTTGTTGAAAATTTTGTGGAAAAATTCTAAAAATACTGTTTCTGACGTCGTTGTGCAGTTCCTTGCCCTTCGTAAAGTTCGCAAATTTTCAATATTTTCACTCCAGATTTTCAACATTGCCATTTTATTATACTTGCTTATGAGCAGTGCAGCTTTCATTTTTCACATCTTGCCCAAAACATGTTTCCGCTCATGTAGCGCACAATGGCGCAGTCAGTGTGCGAAATCAATGTATGGGACACATTAAGAAAATCACAGTGACACTGTTCATGAGCAGAGGTCTTAAAATGGCTATATTGAAAATTTGGTGAATAAATTCCTAAAAATGACGCTATTTCACGGCCTTGCGTTGCACAGTTCCCTACATGCGCTTTCGTAAGTTTCTGAATATGCTATATTTTTACTCCAGATTTTCCACATTGCCATTCTGTTACACTTCCTTATGAACAGTACAGCTGCCATTTTTCACGTCACCCAAAATGTGTTTCCGCACATGTAGCACACAATGGTGCAGTCGGTGTACGAAAGCAATGTTTGGGACAGACTAAGAAAATCACAGTTACACTGTTCATGAGCAGAGGTCTTAAAATGGCTATGCTGAAAATTTGGTGACAAAAGTCCATAAAATAACTGTGTTATGAGTGAGCATTGTGCAGTTTCCACGCACCATCGTAAGTTCATGACTTTGTAATATTTTCAGTCCAGATTTTCACCAGTGGCATTTTTCCACACTTCCTTATGAACAGTACAGCTGTCATTTTTCACAACATGGCTGAAATGTGTTTTCACACTTTCAGTGCAGAGATGCGTGGTCGCTGTGGGAAATCATTGTTTGGGACAGATAAAGAAAATCACAGTGACACTGTTCATGATCGGAGGTCCCAAAATGCCTGTGTTGACAATCTGCTGCAAAAATCCCCAAACTAATTATATTACGGGTGTCGTTGCACAGTTTCTATACTGCCTTCATGACTTCACCAGTTTTGTAATATTTTTACTGCAGATTTGCAACATTGCCATTTTTACACCTCCCCATGAACACTATAGCTGTCATTTTCACATCCTGTTTTGGAATGTGTTTTTGCACCTGTGGTGCTAAATGCCGTTGTCGCTGTGCATAAGCAGCTTTCGGCTAACAAACTGATATTGCCACTGTTCATGAGATGGGGGTCACAAAAAAACCATGTTCAAAATTTGGATTGAAAATACCAACGAATGCCTGAGGTGTTAAGGTTTACAACCATAACACCCCACCCTGTAGAGAATGACAGGCATCAGGGGTGTGACTTAGGATTCTTGCCTGTAATGCTCATACCATTCCACACCCTGCAGCCAGTGAGAGGCATCGAGGTATGCCTTGGACTCTTCGGCCCCAAAGTTCACCCCATTCTCCTATACTGCACCCATCACACTGTATTTCCTGATGGAATGGGGTGCGCATAAGGGCCAAAGACCCCAAGGCACACCGTGACACTTGTCAGTGTCTGCAGGGTAGGGTGTGGTGAAATGGCATGGCCGTTATGCCTGACGACCCAAAGGCATACCCCAATGCCTGTCACTCTCTGCAGGGTGGTGGTGGGGTTGGCTTCAGTTCAATACTTCACTACCATTTCTGTTATGCAGCTCTGTAACTTCTACACTACCAATGCCAATGCCAGCAAGCAAACATGCGGCATTGACAAATGCTTGTTTTCCTTTCGTCTAAGGCTAAACTGCAAGTCACCCTTTAACCCCTGCCATCAGTTAATCACATACTCTAGGAACATGCCTGAAACTGGCAGTCTAAGGGAACTGTTCTGTAGAGTACTAGAAATCCATCTAGGAACTCCTGGGGGTTCTGGGGGAAGTTGCATGTGGTAGGAGTGAGGATTTAATGTTGGCTGCATGTATGCCCAATATGGTCCCTATGCTGGCAGTATCCACATTTTTGTTTTTTAAGATACTTTGAGATACAGTTAGTATAAAATATGCAATACAAAACCAAACTCTTTGCATTTCTAGCATGGTTCTGACAACTCTAAATGCCATTAAATCTTTTGCTAGTGTGGTTGGCTCAGTGGTGAGCTGGTAGCATATTGTACTGCTCTTGAGGGAGCTGGGTTCACATTCCATCCTTGTAATTCCACACTGGTTTCAGCTGCGGGGGGTGTTGGGTTCACCAGGGATTTCAGTGCTCAGCTGCCAGGGTGAGAAAGTATAGGCTACCATACCCCTTGAAAGCCTGTCACAGAGATGCATTGTCATTGGCTGTGAGAGCTGAATGCAGGCAGTTACTCACCTGAGTCCCAGGCAAGAAAGGGTACAGCCAAAGGGCATAGGAACATATACGCCAGGTAAGCCATGGCTTACAAGTTGATTGGTGAAAGGGTGGCATGCTGGGTCCTCACCATTGGTTTTGATTACTCCTACTGCTTGATATTTGCCCCTACTAATGTTATATGAATGTTGTTCTCTGTTTGAAATGAGAATAATGGTAAATGGTTGTCCTCCTAGCCTTACCTGCCAACAGTGCTCCTTTTGTATGTACTCTATGGTATTTTAAATGTGCCTCTCTGTCACAGTTTGAAATGCCTGTATATTATTTACCTGCTCCTGTGTATGTTACTATATGCTATTTTGAGTTGCCTCTCCTGCCTCATTTTTGAAATGACTGTATATTTGTCTACCTGAGCTCTGCATAACCTGATTTGTAATCTGCTGCCTTATTTCCTTGTAACCTCCCTGGTTGCACCTGAAAATGGGCATCTGTTTTTTGTCTAGTGTGCTCACCTGGTTAACAAAAGCTAAATAAATAAATAAATGCATGAAACTAAGTACTGCTCTATTTTTTCTCTTATTATGCAGTTCCTGAAGTACAATATGGTGTGTGAAAGGGTCTGGGTAAGAAATAGCGGCCTGTCAACAATGGGAGGGCTAACGAAGCACCAAAGGGTTCAAAGCAGGCATGTACAGTCATCTGGGTAGGGCTAGAGAGCTAAAGGAGAAATAATTGGGGGAAATTAAAAAAATAATTTGTTAATAATAGTTTGGGGATTGTTTTTGTGAGAGAAGCTAGTTACTGTGGTTACAGAAGGCATGTGTTCATTCTTTACTTTTTCTTAAAGGCTCTGAGTAGAATGCATTATGAAAAGTTTGCTTAAATGAAAACATCCACCATGTGGATTTACCGTTAACAAAACCTTATCATCCCAAGGCACCAATGCAGAAATGACTGACAGAAATCTATAGTCGAGGTCTCATTAAAGAGACAGGGTACTTAAAAAATAATTAACAGCTGTCAGCTGCTTGGAGATGGCTGTTTGCTCATTTCTAGCCTCAGTGAAACAAGATGCTGTTAGTCTTCCATCAGCATGGAACTTGTAGGCATTTACTCCTTGATGGGGAGACGGCAGATTGACTGCCATGTCAACTCTAGCCAAACGGTGCAGCTCTCAGGCTTTTCATGTGTTCTCAGAATGGAGTGTCAGCATTCCATCTTTTCAGTTGCTGAGAATGTCGACAGTACACTTCAATATATAATGGTCGAATGCAGAGAGGATGGACAGGCTCTTTTCTCTGACAAAAGGTTGACTGACACAGTTGGAGCTCCTGACCTGTGAGGCGTTATTAAATGAGGGTAATAACCCATGTTTAGAGGAGAGGGAGGCTTTTTTAATATCTCCCTCCCCCCAGTGTTTCCCCTGTGCCCCCCGCTGCCCAGGATAATTGGAGCTGCAACAACTGCAACCTTCCTCTGTCTTGGAAAGTGAGTGACTGAGAGAACTTGGCATGTTAAAGTTCAGTGTAGCTGCATGCCCGGGTGGGCTATATTTGCAGACAAGGTTAACACATACAGAAAAGCACTGCACCACTTTTGCAGTTCAGAGCCTTTGCTGGCATCCAGTTCTGTGCTTACTAACAATTGATTGAGTTAGACAGGGGGCACTAATAGTTGCATCATTCGGACGTTATAGGAACTGAAGGCTCCCTGACATTTTTAATGATGCTGTAATCTAATCGTTATTGTCTCTAGTTATTTGGTTTTCCCTTGATATATTTCCTGTAATCAAATCCTGTCTCCCATACTATAAAATGCCCACCACAGCTATCAGCTCATGCCCTGTGCATTTTTAAATTTTTACCCTAGGGCAACAAGAAATATTATCATGGTTCTGGGACACATTTGCTATAGTGAATGACTTCCCTGTGTACTGGTGGTAATAGCAGGAGTGGAGATGAGCCTTTGCTCTTCCCTTATCCCCATGAATCAAATTCTACAGGCTCATACTGTCTTCCTTATAGGTATCTACTTGGGTGGCTTGGTCCACTGATATTAAAACTAGTTTAGCCAGGGATAACTATCACATTTTTGTGATTCCTTATTTTCTTTTTTGCTTTTAACTTTATTGAGTCTTTTTTACATAATTAATTTGCCACTTCTAGATTTCATAGCAATCATAACAGGGGAGAACAGAAAAAAAATCTGATTGACTATAAAAAATAATATATATATATTTAATAAGGCTTTCAATGGAGAACAGAACAATCCTAAAATCATTAAGTCAATTAGAAAATTGCTAAACATTTTCTAATAATGTTAGAGGTAACATTTACAGGATATACCAAACCATCAGCTGTAACACCGAGCCACTGTAATTTTATACTGCCTTGCTTCATAAAGGAATATCAACACAGGTCACAGGGAATACCTGTTTATCATTTTATTGTTTAACAGTCTCTGAAAATTCATGGTCATCAATCTTCTGTTATTGGGATCACATAACAGGTATTATAAGATGAATAGGGAAAATGCTGCATCCTGACTGGTCAAGAGGCACCCCTAGGGGTGTGTTTATAGAGCAACAACCCTGTGGGTGGTGCTTTTCTGGCAATCAGGAGGCAGCTCATGCCACAGATCCATGCCTTCAGAAAGAAATTCTGGCAGCCATGTTAGGTAACATTCATAACTTGCTCTAGCCTCCTAACTAACATTTAAAACCATTGTATTGAATACCTACCCCACACCACAATCAGCAAACACATGGCAAATAATAACATTGTATTTAAAAAAAAAAAAAAAACTGTAGAAACAATGTGTGGTCAATCTTCCAAGAATCAGTCTTCACTATTTATGGCCACTTATGGGTCTGTACCAGAGGCACTAGGACCCCGTGGAAGGAAATTCTTTCACAGTCTAGGAGACTGACGTCATTGCTGACAACACCCACGAGGCAGATGTGGTGACATTGCTCTTCTGAGACCTCGGAGGCCCTTGGGGAGGGTTCTGTGGACAGTCAGTCTCCCCTGGAAACTGGCTGAGCACCCCTCTCAGTCCATCTGCCCTTCAGGGCAGCAGATACCCCCGTTGGTGAGGCCAAAGCTATATGCTGGGTCTACACTGGCGGGCACGATGGTGCTGTGGCCTGGCACTACCTTGGCTCCTGGCATGAAGGCCGGTACTGGTGAACAAGATGGTGCTGAAGGCAGATTGATGTAGTTTTGGAATGCTTTATGCCGAGCTATTAAACACAGTGTACACACAGTACAAAAACAATTGGAACACACCTATTGGAAATATTGTGGCTGCTATTTAACTTTTGCAAAAATAGCTTTCATTGCAAGTTTTAAGCTTTCTAACATTGAAATATATTTTAAAACTTTTCAAAAACTTGCAGTTAACTTTCTACTCTAGGTTCTTCAAATTTCATCTGTGTGTCTTACAAAATAAGGGTTGCACTGCATGGTGGGACCATGCTAGGGTACATCCTTATGTTTTGATCCTGCAGTTTGCATGGCTGCACAGCACTGTTTTGCAGACATTTTTAGATCAATATCCAAACTTCATTTTTTTTCCTCTCTAAATTATCTAGCTCAGCAGAGATAGAACAACATGACGTTTACTGCTCTCACCTTTCAACTACTTGTTTTGACTTGTATTGTTAGTCTATTTCTTTGATTTCCTTTTGTTTTTCTCACTTTCTTTATTTTTCTTTTCACCCATTGAACCCAGCCTCTTTATTTGATCTTGCTTTGTTTATCTCACTGTCTTTATTTTTGCTTTGTGTTATAGAAGGCGCAGGCTCATCTTTACCATAGTGTGCATTTACAAAGGTAGTGATGACCAGTACTCCACACACACAAAAGGTGACAATAAAATTATGTATTGCTCTCCTTCTGTGCTTCACTTGTGAATGGTGTTCCACTGGGTGGGTGGAAAAATCAGGGAATTCTGCTGTTTTACGATGGCTGTTAAACAATGCTGGTAGCACAGCACTGTTTTACAGCCATCAGTTGGGCTGCCATGGGAACTGCACTTGAGCAAAGAATTGCTGGAGCAAGCATGGACTATTAGAGAACTGTGCTATGTATTTTATTGTGGTTCATACTGGTATTACACAAGCAACCATGGTTCTACTGTGGAATTAATCCATGGTTGCTTAATGGTCAGCTATTGGTGTTTATCCAGTCCACGTTATTTTAGTCTCGTGTTTAGAGCCATGTTGCAACACCATTTATTCCCACTTATGGGTCAGAATACCAAGCTTTCCACCCTGAGGGAAATAATTCTTCCCTCAGCCCCCTGTGGGGGATAATCACAGGATGGCAGGGACTCTTACAGGTCTGGAGGGAATCGAGACTGGTCAGGGGCATGAGGAGGCTCCTGTGACTGGGGAGCAGGAGGGCACCATAACAACTCATGCCTGACCCTGCAGGTTAGAAAATTAGTCCCCTGGTTAAGTGAGTTTAGTAGTCCCACCAACCTGAAAGCTACCTCACTGGTGTCATAAAATGCCCTCACTTGGTGCCTTCCTGGCTTCAGGCCCTGAGTGGAAAAAATAAATGGCTTTGCCTGGTTGCCTTGCTGTCTGGTATGTACACTAAAAGATGACTCAGCATCGCCCACAGGACATTGCCATATGCTGCCTGATGTGCCTGATCTGCAGAGATGCACATAATGATGCATGCCACCACTAAAATCTCTTCTGCCCCAGACATCAAACTCCATAGAGTCAGTGCCAGTGTCAGGTGGGCAGTTGTTCATTGGGTACTTAGACTCAGAGGGAGTCTGCAGTACCAAACATTTAGAGAAGGGATGAGGTATGGACCATTTAGACCCTACGGGAGCACAATATCTGTCCTAGATGTTCCTAGGGGATAAAGATGAAGCACAGGGACAGAGCCAGACATTCACTGATGTTGCCATGAATGGCCGAGGCCATGGAGTCAAGACAGCAGTGTCTCTGCTGTATTCCCCAAGGAATGACAGTGCCAGGGTACCAGTATTGTCACCTGTGAAGTGTTGAAGAGCCAGATCCTTGATCATCTCCACTAGGCACTGCTGATACCTAGAGTACTCAGCATCAGAGGTGATGTGGACAGAGGGATCCTTTTCATCAGATGAGGAAGTGGGAGAGGAGGAGTTAGATTCAGGAAATGGTAGTGCAGGGACTTCAGACCTGAAGATAGGTGATATTATTGAAACACAGCAGCTGCTGTCCTGAACGGATCCCAAGTCATAGGCCTGAGAGAACAAAAGATGTCTGGAAGAGGCAGAGGTGGGGGCAGAAGAGGGGATAGGATCATGAGAGAACAAACCAGGTCCTCTTCCAGGGCTCTGAGAGTGCTCAGGGGGTGTCATCCATGGGGAGATCCTGACAAACTCACCCCTCAGTTTAACAGCTGTGGACCAGCTGAAATGGTGTCCTTGGAGGGAAGCCAGCAGGTCAAGAGAGTGGAGTCATGCATGTCTTGGGGTGGCCTCATCCCCACCAGTGATGGGGCCAGCCAGTTCCAGAGAGAAACTTGACTCTACACCCATGCTGCAACTCCTACCAGACTTACCACCAGCTCTAGGCAAGGGGTGAGCCACAGGTCCAGAATTCAAGTGTCCCCCCTCACCAGTGTCACCCCTTCCCCTTTGGCCAAGTCCAGGCTCTAGGCTGGCACCTCAAGGAGACTAAGTCTTAAAGTCAGCACTGTGAATGGCATTGGTTCTGTCCCCAGCATATTGTTGGTACCAGGAGCAGGCCAGGCAACAGGAATAGTACCAGGACCCAAACAGGCACTGTGAATGGTGCCAGAAGGAAAGCCAGCATCATTCCTGCCACCAATCACTGAGACCACCCTCAAGGAAGCTCCTGTCCCTGAGCCAGGCCTGGAACCAGACCCAGAAAGGCCTCTATCCTCACCAGCCTCAACCTCAACCCAAAGTTGACACCAAAATCCTCTCCCAGGTCATTTGACCACTCAGGAGAAGAAATGACTATGACCTAAAGGGTGGGTGAGGGCCTGGCTCTGAAGACCTTCCCTCCTCCGACACCACAAATGATGCTGAAAGGGGGTCTAAGTCTTGCAGTCAGCACCATCTCGTTCACTGGTACCGGCCTTCATGCCAGGAGCCAAGGCACTGCCAGGCCACAGCACCAAGAGTGGCTTAATCCTCTTGTAACATGGCAATGATTGTATTGCTAATATACTCTGAATAAATGAGAACAGGCAGACTGATTTAAAACTAAATCAGTCTGCCTACAGCCTCATGCCCCAACTCCCAACCATGGAATAATTCCACAGTAGATCCATCCTTTTTCATGGCTTAATCCTTGCAAGTTTGATTCTTGGAAGATATGAGAATTACTTACTCACCATAAATGTTTATCTTCCAGAATATCTTCACCAGTAATTCACATACCTGCCCATCATCCCCCACTCGGCTAACAGCCAGGGCCTCTTGGCAGCTCAACCTGTGTTTTCCATTTCAGAGCTGTTATCCTTTTGCCACTCCTTAGAGCTTTACTTTGGGACACCCCTGCTCTTAAAGAAAGGGGTAAAAAGGAGAATGACACCCTGTATGGCATCCCTATTCCCTTAAAAAAAGAAAGAAAAGAAGAAATATATATAAAAATGTTTTTAAGGGAATTTTTACATTCCTCTAGTTATCCAACCCCTTTGTTCCTCCTCCTCCTTCTGAGATTTCTTATATTCTCATCCATTGCTGCTTTTCTTTTTATGTTGGCTTGCCGCGCTTGCGCAGCAGTCAACATATTGGGAGAGTGCAGCTTTGGGGGCCCGGCTGCTGTTAGGCGAATGCAGGGCACGCATCAGTAGGTGAGTCCCTCATTCCCCAATAAGCCAGAATGCTAGCGCTGACACCAACATTATGTAAAGTGGACAAAACTTCTAAACAAAGTGCCGCTGTAATCAGAGACAAGCTCGTCATGCAGCGCACTTTGTTTAGAAGTTATGTCCACTTTACTACATGCCGTCCCGCCCCAGTATAGGGTGCCACGCTGGGAGCCCACCCCAGCGTGGCAACTGATGCCATGGCTGACGGGGGTGCCCCATCCCCCGTCGGCTCCACTGTCCCCCCAGCACAGGGTGCCACACTGGGAGCCCAGCCCAGCGTGACAACTGATGCCATGGCTGACGGGGGTGCACAATTCCCCGTCGGCTCCATGCCCCCAGCCGCCCTTCTGCCATGCTGGGAGCCCACCCCAGCGTGGCAAACGTCCCGCATTGTCTTTTTTTTTTTTAAACCTGCAAATTAAAAATGATCCCACAGCGTTTCTCCCTGGCCCCCCTCCCACAACCCACACCCACCCACTGGACACCCTGCCTCCCCACACCCCCTCTCACCTCATACTTACCTCCGGAGTCCGGCGTGATGATCAAATGCCTGTTTTACGAGCGTGCATTGCGCAGTTGCTACACAGGCTCGTAACTTTGCGCATTCACAATATTTTACTGCTGGATTTTCAGCATTGTCATTTTTGTACACCGCCTTGTGAATAGTACAGCTGTCATTTTCCACATCCTGCCCGAAATGTGTTTCCACACTTCCAGCGCACAATAGCGCAGTCGCTGTGGGAAATCAGTGTTTGGGCCAGATTATGAAAATGACAATGACACAGTTCATGAGCAGATGACCTAAAATGCATATGGTGAAAATTTGGTGATGATACTTCATAAAATAACTGTGTTACGAGCATGCGTTGACAGACTGCAAGCACGCTCATACCGTCATGCATTTGTGATATTTTCAGTCTGGATTTTCACCATTGCCATTTTTCCACACCTCTTGATGAACAGTACAGCTGTCATTTGACATATCGTGCCCAAAATGTGTTTTTGCACTTCCAGCGCAGAATAGCGTGGTCGCTGTGCGAAATCGCTTCTTGGGACACTTTGAGGAAATAACAGTGACACTGTACATGAGCAGAGATGCTAAAATGCCTATGTTGAAAATTTGGTGCGAACGCCCATAAAATGGCAGTGTTGCAAGCGTGCATTGCATATTTCCCACACACCCTAGTAGCTTCGCAAATTTGGTATATTTACATGCCACATTTTCAACACTGGCATTTTTTTACACCTCCTTATGAACTGTGCAGCTGTCATTTCTCACATCCTGCCCGACATGTTTTCCTGCACTGCACTACCAAACACCCAAAGGGACACCCTAATGCTTGTCACTCTCTGCAGGGTGGGGGTGGGTTGGCATCAGTTCAATACTTCACTGCCATTCCTATGATGCATCTGTCTAACTCCTGCACTACCAATGCCAATGCCAGCAAGCCAACATTCGGCATTGACAAATGCTTGTTTAACATTGGCAAGCCTTGCCAACTGCAGCTCAGCCTCCTGTAGGTGCAGCCCCACCTTTCATCCTGGAGGGGAGGATATCTGAGGGGGTTACCCTTCTTTCCTATTTCATCGCAGCCCATCTCTCCTTTTTGGGTTGGTCTTTTTCTCTGGGTCTCACCTCTGGACAGGCAAGCGGATACCAGTAGGCTCAGTCTTCCTTCTATTCTTTCTGTCTTGGTACCTCGGTCATTGTACTCATAAGTAGAAGGCTCTTCTGTTGACTTCTTACTTAGGGGATTCCTTCTGGTCTGCCTAACTTAGCCAGAGCTCTATACCAGGACTGCTGTCCTTCTTCACCTCCTTCTCCAGGAGGCTAGTAGGCTCTGTATCTTTTACCAGCTACCTCTGGGAAGTCATGTTTTATTGTTTTTATGATTTTATAGCATATATCCTTTTCTTTTGCCTTTCCCTTTGGGCTAGGAGTTTTATTCCCTTTTTTTTTCTCTTTTTTTCTCTCCCACTAGTTTCTTTCCTGGCTAACAGAACCAAGGAAGGTAGGGGGCTGGCATTGGTTACTGGTCAGCCCGTTAACGCAGCATCACTACATCTGCCTTCTGGGTGGCATTGGCACCAATGTCGGCCTCATAGGCTGTCTCATAGACTTTGCCCCCATGGGGTCCAAGTGCCTCTAGCACAGACCCATAAGCGTAAATAAATGGTGAAGATATTCTGAAAGATCAACAATTATGGAGGGTACATAATATTTATTTCTCACCCCAGGAGTCCTTTAGCATCAGTAACAATAGCAGTGTGCTGGCTAGGTTGAGCTGCCTTGGAGGTGGAGATTAGGGTAATGAGTTATAGGAATTAGCCAATCAGAAGAGAGTTAGAGGGTGAGCTGAGTGGAGCTTACCCAGAGGGCGCCAGAATTTTTTCTCCGACTGACTGAGCAACACTGCCTCTGCGGCGCTTTCTCACTCTTACCTGAAGAGAATTTCTGCTGAAATTTCTTCTGTCTTTTATTAATTTTTGTGCTGGGTTTGTGAGTATTTTCACACTATTTCATATTTTCTTTAGTTTTTTCGTGGTTCCATTCGGTTCTAGGAAACCACGTTTTTCCCTTTCCCTGTGGTTCCTCTTGTGGTTCTCACCTAATATCTGAGGTAATTTTATAAACATGTCTTAAGTAAAAATGACAATTCTTTATTTCTTTATATTTTAAAAAGTTAGCAGTTCTCATTTTTTCACAGGAACCACATTTTTTCTTGGTTTTCTACAAGTTTTCATCTCAGTAGCTAGTAGTTTTTCACTGCGTGGGAACCGACTACTAAAACTTTCTTCCCCTATTTGGGAACATTATTTTAAAGGTTTTTCTGATGAATTGGCATGTCAGAAAGACCAAAGAAAAGGACTGGACCTACAGGTTTTAAAAATTGTTTAAGGTGGGAGATCACATGATGCCTTTCTGCTAGGAGGACGTGTGGTGCCCTTGCTCCTGCTTCACCTTCAAAAATAATACATTTTATCTGGCTGAAATTGCTGATAACCAGACAGCAGCTGAATCTTTAGTGTGCTGACGATCATCGGAAAGCATCTATATGCAGGATTGGGAGATTTGCAGGCGACAAATCTGCTTAATGGAGGCCAAGATGAAACAGGCCCTCCTAACTCACATACCACCGCAGATGCCAGGGAAAAGTTCTAAGAGGTCTAAGAATCAAGACACCAACTTGGAGAAATGCAGCCCAAGTGTCAGTACCCCAGCACCTTTCAGAAGAGAAATTCCTGGCTGAAGTAGCACTTATTAAGGCAACATTTCTGGACCTCTCATCAGACATCAAAACCATAAAAGAAGACCTGAAAGAGACTAACAAAAAACTCACAGACATTTCAGCACATACTACTTCTCTGGAAGCCTGGCAGAGTAGAACTGACCCAGAACTCATCTCACTATGGCACAAAATATCTAAACTGGAGTTGAAGCTCAAAGATTTGGAAGGTCAAAGCAGTTGCTACAACCTTATTATTTTCAGCCTTCCAGAGAATGCCGAAAGCTCAGTGCCAGTAATATTTGCCCAATAACTGCTGGCTAAGGTGGCGGGTCCTCCCTTATACTCTGCTACATACATTGTAGAAAGAGCACATCAGTCCTTGAGGACCAGACCTCCCCCTGGTGCCCAGCCTAGACCTTTCATCTTACGGCTTCTTAATTACCTAGACAGAGAGCACATACTCACAAAGATAAGAGAGTTTCAGGCCATCCAGTGGGAAAGTACTACATTAAGAATTACACAAGTTGCTAAATCGGGCTAAAACTAAGGTTTTACCTTTAAATAGTAGAGTAAATAAGGGGGAACTCGCATCTCTTGGCCTTTCCTGGGAGGCGAAGCATATAGTATACTTAGGAATCAAGATTTTTAGAAATCTTGGAACTGTAATACGAGACAATCTGGATGGCTTAGTCAAAATGATAACCCGGGATTTGGAAAGGTGGTGATTACTTCCTATTTCCTTATGGGGCAGGCTAAGTACAATTAAAATGAACATTCTGCCAAGGATGCTGTACCCATTGGTATGCTGGGCACTTATTTGACAAAAACGTGGTTCCTCAAATTGCAAAGGATAGTAAATACTTTCCTATGGAACAAGAAAGGTATTATGCAGATCCTATCTCAAGTTGACAGCCCCGAAACATAGAGGAGGACTAGCGGCAGCTTCTTTCTTTCTATATTATTTAGCACAACATTTGAGTAAGTTGGCCTTTTGGAATAAGGAAAATGCGATTTCAGAATATTCCCCTTTGTGGCTCTCTATAGAAAAATACTTAGCTTCCCAAGCGAATTGTTCGTTGGAGGCGTTCTTATATGCTTCTCCATCTCACATCCCTAGGTCAATTAAGAATAATCCCATGGGTTGGTCGTTGAAGGCTTCTCATCAGGCCCAAAAATACTTAGCAGTGAAGTGGTATCAGTCATTAGATCAACCAGTCATTGGTAACCCACATTTTAAGATCAATAATGTAACAATATCCTCCAATTTTTGGCCTCGGCTAAGCCAATGTAAAGCATCAGACATATGGTTGGATGGAAAACCACTCTCTTTTGCCCAATTCCGGAAATTCAGTGCAGCATTAGATAATGAAGCCTTTAAATATATTCAAGTTAGTAAGGCCCTCGCATCCTTTTTCTCTCGGTTCCTGCCAATGGATCTAGAGGGGAAAGATCTTGCTACGCTTTTTAAGGTCGCCTCCCAATCACACCTAGTTTCCAATATATATAAAACTTTATAGGCATGGGATTGTAGATTACCTTCAGGTGTCTGTCTTTATTGGGCAAGAGAGTTAGGATTGTCAGAGGACCCTGGTCTATGGAGGAAACTATGGGTTTCAATGTATAAATTCATAAAACAGGACAGAGTTAGATTAGTTCAGTTTAATATTATGCAGAACATTTATCTCACGCCAGCTAAGCTCTTCAAATTTGGGTCATTAAATACTCCCTTATGCAGTAAATGCAAGGGGGGCGTCGGTTCCCTTTATCATATGATTTGGTTATGTCCCTACGTGCAGACCTTCTGGCAAGCCGTTAATAGGGCATTGGATCCTATTCTTGGCTTAAAGACCTTATTTACCCTTGAAATCTGTTTAATAAATTACTTTCCAGATGATATTCCCAAAGTTAGGAAACCACATATGATACTTATCTCTGCGGTAGCTAAGCTGATAATTATGAGGCACTGGACAGAAGATAAGTCTCCTAATGTAATGGAGTGGTACAAGGAATTTAGTTTGGCATTACAATTGGAAAGACATATTGCATCTATGTATAATAGGTTAGGAGCTTATTTCTCTCTCTGGGGTAGCCTCGAGACTGTACTGTTAGTCTGGAAACCATAGGAATGTGTAGCTATATTAGAGGTGAGACATACTTAAGATTGTGGATGGTGTGTAGTCAGGGTGGGGGGATTGGGAGGGGGGATTTAAGTTGGGTATGTACTTTAGCGCCTATTACTCTGATATGTTCACATAGTATCTAATGTACTTTGACTGGTGCTCAAACTAATAAAACTTGTTAATAATAAAAAAAAAAAAAAAAAAAGAATTACACAAGTTTAACCAACTGCTGTTCACCAGAAGAGTGGCTTACCATGTGTCAGTTACAAACTTAATCACAGCAAGTATAAAATTCTGGATGCTGTATCCTGCCCAGCTATCAGTTCTCCACAATGGCACCTGGAAGACATTCGAATCCACAGAATCAGTGGCGAAAGATCTCCACAGTTTATTTCCAGATCTATTCAGCCCCCGCTGAACTGCCCTGGAAACCCAGCAGAGAGATGGGGTAGTACTACTTGGTAAAATTAAAAAAGATGTGAGAAGGACGCAGGTAGAAAAGTTAACAACCTGCCACTGTCTACAATCTGTACCTTGATCCTTTCTGGCAGTATACTGAATTGTGGTGTGCTGTTAAAAAAGAGAGAGTCAAACCATAGCCCTGCATCACTATCCTTCATTTCGGCCAGACACTAAGCGCCTTACCATTCATTTTTTCCAGACTGCATCGCTCTGCGCATGATTATGTCTGCTTGGATGTGCAAGTTAACAATCACCTCTGAGATTGTGCACACTTCCACTTCCGCAAAGTCATAGAAGGAGACAGTTTGCTAGGCGGTCTTGAGAATATGCTCTTCATGGCTTCTTAATTACTGTTACAGCAGCAGCCTGGCTGCCAGAGACTCTTGTACAGCTTGTTTCTACACCATCTTTTCAGGATGCAAACTGGCAATATAACTTGCTTAGACCCCTTAATGCGGTCGCTATGCCCGATACATCTCTTTCTCTATTAAGACGTCTGGAGACAAGCAACTAAAATTTGGATTTGTATTACAGGAAGATATCTATTTGTACTTGCATACTACATCCACTGGGTACCATATGATGTAACAATATGGTCCCGAGCAGTTGTTTTATTTTTTGTAAAGGACACTATTTGAGCGTAAATCAGCCGCGACATGGCATGACACAGAATCAGGGTCAGCCAGATTAGGGGGCGACAAAAAGTTCCTATCAGCACTCTTTCTTTTGTTAATGTTGCAAGCTATGTGCTTCTGCTATACTCAGACCATTAACTGGCAACATTGCATGTTTAGTCCCTCTAAGGCGACTGCCATCTTCTATATCCCACCCCCCTTTTTTTTCTTTCTCAAAACACCTGGACATATACAATTAAAAATCTAGGGCTGTACTACAGGATGAAAGCCACTGGTGTTTAATCTCTTATGCACATTGAGTACTAAATGAAGAGATAATATGGTCCCAAGCAGTGTTTTGACTTAATTTGAAAAGACACTGTTTGAGTAAAAATCAACCACGCCATGGCCTGACACAGAATCAGGATCAGCTATACCAGGGTGGCGAGTAGAAACATTTTCATCAATTCTTCTTTCATTCTAAGTTACAGGCTATATGCCAGAAACACAGTCTGATCATTTGTCAGAGTTCAGCTGCAAAACTGCAGACATTTAAAAATCTTGTTACTCAGTTATTTAGTAATGGTTCTTTTTCTTTTATTTTCTCTCCCGACGGCTTTGGTGGGAAAGTAAAAAATAAGTTTGTTTTGTTAGCCAGGTTACGAGGTTATAGATTGTACATATGTTGTTAAAGAATAAAGTTAGATTTCTCCTAGTTTGCAAGACTACAGGGGAGCGGTGGGAGGGTCTAAAGGACAACTAGTGGGAAAGCAGTCGTGCATCAGCAATTGGTTTTTGGACCTCATACAGAGTTGAGTCCTATTTGGACACACTGTTACAGTATATTCAGCGACACAAATGGGGTCCAGGGGGGAAAGGGATACTGTTGATGGATTGTTCTTATAAAAGAAGGAATGGATTTGGGAGGGTGGGTTGTATGGGGAACTACAAGTGGTGGTTGGGGGAGGTGGGAGGATAGGGTTCCACCGAGACTGTGGTATATATTCTATTTATTCCTTCACCCCTTTTTGTCAACATCAAGATGAGATATCTTTCCACCATAGTAAGTACACCCTAGGGAGTCAAGAAAAACAATAGCCATGTTTAACTTTTGTTCTTGGAACATCGAGGGGGCACAATCCCCCACTAAATGAATGAAAATCTTACTGCATTTGTAAAAACTGCAAATAGATATAGCCTTCCTACAGGAAACCCATCTCCTCCCCCCCAGGTTCTTCGGCTAAGGAGGATCTGGATGGGCTGGGCCTATGGTTCAGGGACAGACTCCAGGAAAAGGGGAGTGGCCATTGTTATAGCCCGCAGATTACCATTCCGACTCATACAAAAGGTTACTGACCGGCTTGGTAGATACATTTTAATCCGAGCAGTATTGGGTAACCTGGAAATTGTATTAGGGTCTATCTATGGGTGGAATAATGATGACCCCTTGTTCTTCTCCAACTTAATGATGAGTCTTTCGCCCTGGGCTTCATTACCCATTATACTAGGGGGAGACTGGAACCAGGTTCTCAACAGCCAGTTAGACATAACAGGCAATCCTGGGATACTCCCATCCCCAGGCCAGAGAGCCTTAAGGGATTTTATGCATTCTCTAGGCCTTGTCAATCCTTGGAGAACCCTGAACCCAGACAAAAGAGAATACTCTTTTTACTCACTACCCCACAACACACATTGTAGAATAGACTTTTTCCTGATGGGAGTTACTCTCCTGCAGAGACTAGGATCATGTTTTCATTCGTCCAAGGTGATATCAGATCACCACCCAACATTCGCTCAACTCAGTCTAATCCCCTCTTTAGATAGGAACAAGGTATGGAGGTTTAACAATCAACTGTTATTTTCAAGAATATCTGCAAACCTTCATCAATTCCTTTATGGAATATAACTCTCTCTCTCTATGCCCAAACTAGACATTCTATGGGGAGCCCTCAAATGTGAGCTTAGGGGGGAAATTATTCACTGGGCCACAAAGCACAAAATGCAAGTATCAGCCTCTCTCTCTACTTTATTAGAACAAATACAGTGTGAGGAAAAACGTCTTTCCCTCACTTCTCCACCAAGAGACTGGGAGCAACTAGAATCCCTTAGGGCTCAATACAATTGGCTCATTGGAGAAAATGCTGAACACATTCTGCTCCGCTCCAAAATCTCTTACTTCGACCAGGGAGAGAGAGAGCTGGTAAATTGCTAGCCTTATGGCTGAGATCTCAGGAAATGGGCAAGATAGTCCCCTCTATTTTAACAGAGGAGGGCCACCTTTGCACTGCTGCTCGGGACATAGTCAGTACATTTAGACAGTATTAAAAGGAGTTATTTACACCCCGCCAAATCCCTTTTCAACTAGAAAACTGGACCTGTTCCTCCAGGGTATCTCTCTCCCACAGCTTTCAGAACCCCAGGCCATGATATTGAATGCCCCCTTAACCCTCAATGAAATATATACAGCCATCGAATCACTGCCACTGGACAAATCTCTCAGCCCGGATGGCTTCTTGTCAGACTTCTATAAAGAATTTAAAGTTCAACTCTCCCCTATTCTTCTGAACACCTTCAGGTATCTATTCAATGAAGGGCTGTCGGACTCATCATTTACCTCTGCAATAATAATTGTTCTCCCTAAACCAAGCTGGGACCCTCTTAGAGTCACGAATTATAGGCCAATTTCACTTATCAATGTTGATATTAAAATTCTAGCCAAAATTCTGTCAAACAGGCTAAACCTAGTCTGGGATTCATTAATTAACAGAGAACAAGTTTGATTTGTAAAGGGCAGGCTCTCGGCTGACCATTTCAGGAAGTTGTCAAATCTTTTTTGTGCATCCAGGGACTCTTCAATAGCAGCTGCTTTGGTCTCCCTGGATGCAGAGAAAGCATTCAACAGGGTCTCATGGGACTAGCTCTTCTCCATCTTACCAACATTTGGCATCCCCAAAACCTTTATCCATTGGATGAAGATATTGTACACCTCCCCATCAGCAAGGGTTTCATGCAACAGAACACTATCCAAACCCTTCTCTCTCTTTCAGGGCACAAGGCAGGGATGTCCACTCTCTCCGCACCTGTTCAGCCTGTTCCTGGAGCCCTTAATTCATAAGCTCAATACCTCTCCCAATGTCACAGGTATACAAATTGGTGACATAGAATACAAGCTGTCAGTGTGTACGCAGATGACATTCTGCTGCACGTCTCATCCCCAGTGACTTCCATACCTGCCACCCTCCAGCTTATATCGCAGGTCAGTATGCTCTCTAACTACAGGCTGAACTTGAACAAAATGGAAATCATGCCACTTAATAAGTTTACAATTAAAGCAGATTTGCAACACCTGGGATTTCTCTGGGTGAAAGATAAGTTGAAATACTTAGGGATATTCCTAAGTACATTCCCACAGAAATTCAAACAGAATAACTTGGACTCGGTGATAACCATTAAAACAGACTTAAACAGATAGAAACTATTACCTCTAACACCATGGGGAAGACTCAACATCATTAAAATGAACATTTTGCCCCAGCTATTATACCCACTTCAGATGTTTAATGGGGCACTGCCCCAAGGCTGGTTCTCCAAATTAACAAAGTACTAGCCTCTTTTCTTTGGCAAGACAAAAAAGCCAGGTGGGCATACAGTATGTTAAATTAATGAGACACAAGAAAGAAGGCAGGCTACAAGCCCCCAACTTCTACTTTTGCTACCTAGCTATATATCTAACGAGATCATTGCGTTGGCATGATCACTCCCCTATCCCCCAAACTGGTTCATATCTTCCTCTTTGGTCAGAAATTGAATACATGCTTTGTTCTAGTTCTGGCCTACACATTACAGCACTGCCTTATCTCTCAAAAAAGCAATTACCCAATCAGTTACAGGACACCCCCCTAAGAGAATCACTAATATCTCAAACCCAACTAACTACACTGTTAAAAATTCACTCGAACCAAGACATCTCCCAACCTATATTCGGGAACCCCAATTTTCAGATCTCTGATAAGGTCCTTTTTAAAGACAAGTTTTGGCCTAACATGAGAGTTGAAAGGATAGAAGAACTAACAATATAACAAAAAGTAATGACCTTCAAGGAGGCTAGCTGTAAATATGGCTGGGCTCCTCATCTAGTGTTTAAGTTTTTCCAAATCACTCACATGCTGATGGCTACACTGGGCAGTGGCTACACTGGGCAGTGGCCATTGGATAAAACCTCTCCACATGGTCATCTCCCCGTATCTGAGTTCCATCCCCAGAGCTCCCTTAATCTTGTATTCATATCAATTCCTACAATTTATTTTTGACACTAGGGGAAACTTACAATTCTGCTGGTGGGATCAGGTGCTCCCATCCACCTCCCTCTCAAGAGACTGGTCCCGGATATGGAAGCACTTGTACTCCATGATACATTGGAACCGTTACTGGTTCATGCAATTTTAAGTCAACCATAACCTTTATTACACCCCTGTTAGATTACATAAAATGGGCTGTCTACCAACAGACACCTGCACAAAATATGGCAAGTAATCTGGTACTCTCTTGCATATACTATGGCAATGCGAAACTGTAGCCCCTATTTGGTCAGCCATCCAGAGCAGACTCAACTCTCTACTAGGGCTATCCCAGAAATTCAATCCAGCAGCCTGCATCATTGGAGAATATACGGACCAGATGGTTGGTAACCAGAGGCCACACTTAGCATTGATATCAGCCTGCGACAGAAAATTGATCTTAAGACACTGGAAGGATCAGATTACTCCAAGTTACATAGAATGGAACAAAGAAATTATGTTTGCACTGCAAGCAGAAAGAACAATAGCGAGCATGTCTAACAAAATGCACAGATTCAAGAATATCTGGGAACCTTTATGTATCCTCCTGTCAATTAACAAACTTCATAGAGTTATCATATGCTCAGTAGACCCTCCAACGAGGCAAAGAGATACTCTCAGATTAACATATAATACTAAGGATAGGCCTCTCCTTAACATCTGAACAGGAAATACCTTTCTTAACTGTACTTTGTAAGTGTTCGGTGGAGGGGTGGGGGAAAGAGAGGGAGAGAGGGGATGGGTAGCTTAGGACCTTACTTTTTTTGGTTTGTTTTCTTTTAGATACAATTATCTCATTGTACTTTACGCACCTGGCCACATGTAAATGTACAACAATTTTGTTCATTGTATGACATGTCAGTAAATTATTCACACTTCAATAAAGCATATTAAATAAAAAAAAAATTGTTTAAGGTGCTTCGAAATAGTGACTAAAGCAGATGGCCATGATTTGTGTCTACAGTGTTTAGGTCCAGACCATTATTGTAAACTTTGCTCTAAATTTTGTTCAAAAACCATTAAAAAGAGAGCCAAAAGATTGGAAAGTATGGCTTTTCAGTCTGCTTCCCCCTCTATAAAAATTAAAGAGGGGCACTCTCAAAATAAAAACAAAGATAAGTCCCCTAGGTACTCTTCTGAATGTAAGTCTGATAAAAATAATAACAATAATGGTGACTAGCTAAAAAAGACACATGGAGAGTAGGTTACTGAATCGGTTCCTGCAAAAAAGAGATTTAAAGAGAAACCTATCACTGCCCCTTCCACAGAAAGGCAAAGGGAGACACCAGTGACTTAAAAAGAAAAACAAGCAGAGTTAGAAAAACATTTACCCTCTGCCGAAGAAATTGCTAAGGCTTGGTACCTTTATCAGATGATTCAAAACATGGGTTCCATTTTCAGTGCCCCTTCTACCCCAGTTAACCCTTATAGTCCTGCTCCCTCCTATGAACCTGACTACTATCAAGGGGAAGGGAATGATGAGGATGATGATGAGGCAGAGGGCCAGGCTTTAGGACCTGATGTTCCCTATTACCAGGAGTTTGGTATTTCTCCTAGAGGCCAAGAGGATTTCTCCTCACTTTTTACTTTTTTGCAACACATGGTGGACACCCTGGACCTTCCAACCCAGGAGACCACTGAGGAAAAAGAGGATGAAGACTATAGAGAATTGATGGGTCTTCTTCCCCCTCCAAAAAAGATTGTTCTTCCTATCTACAACTCTCTTAAAAAGGCTACAATGAAACTGCTCCAGAATCCTACTTCTGCTCCTGGAGTAGATAAAAAGATTGACAGAAAATATCAGCAAGCCAGATATGATGTTGAGTTCCTTTTTGTGCACCCTAGCCATGAAGGGGTATGCAGACTGCAGCTTCTGATAAAGCCAAGGTACCACTTTCTTCACAGCCACCTGAAGAAGAGCCCAGAAAATTGGACTCCATGGCTAAAAAGTTATATACTACAGCCTCCTTGCTCCTCCGCCTGTCTACTTACATGGCATATGCTGCCAAATACCAGAAAGTACTCTGGAATTCAGTCCTTGGTATCCTACACCAGAATCCAGACAAGATGGTACAGGATATTATAGAAACGGTAAAGACTACTCTTGAAGCAACCAAGTATCAATTCCACATGGTTGTGGACAATAATGATACTGCCTCTAGAGCTATGGCCCAGGCCATATCCTTGAGATGTTTTGCATGGCTGGAAACCACAAATCTTTCACAAGACACTCAATCCAAAGCAATTGATTATTCTTGTGACAATAACTCTTTCTTCAGTGACAAAACCAAAGCTTATCTGAAAAAGTAGAGGAATACAAGACTACCTATCAGAGCAACGCAGCCAAGGAGAAGGGAAGGTCTCTACTTCACAGAAGGCTCCATACAGAGGCAAGAGAGGCAGGGGTTACTCCTCAAGGCCTTTTTACCTTATGCCTAAGCCCATTGACTACTCCCAAACAAGAGTTTTTTTTAGGGGAAGAAGCAGGAGAGGATAGAGAAGAGTTGCCTCCACTCCTGCCCCAGCCACTCAGTCTAAACCCTGACACAACCAACCAGGCCACTTCCCCTTCCCTTGTATGGGGCAGGCTCTCCCACTACCTCCAACATTGGGCTCACATCACCACAAATAAGTGGGTACTGGAGGTAGTAGGTGATGGCCTTTATTTGTAGTTCAAAAAGTTCCCACTCCTTCGGGGTTCCAGAATGTCACAACCCCTAACTCCAACAGAAAAGTTATTGTTGGAGCTGGAGGTTAGGATGCTGCTGTCTGCAAAAGTAGTGGAAAGAGTTCCCTTTCCACAGTGGGGAAAAGGCCTCAACTCCAGATATTTCCTTACACTAAAGAAAATGGGGGAGTGGCTACCTATCCTCGACCTGAGGTACTTGAACAGGCACTTACTGAAACCAAAATTCAAAATGGTTACATTCTCAACTGTGATCCACTCTCTGCAACAGGGAGACTGGCTAGCCTCCCTGCATCTGAAGAACACCTACTTTCAGATACCAATAAGGCAGTCCCACAGAATGTTCCTGAGATTCAGACTTCCCTTAGGACACAACCAGTTTGCAGCCATGCCATTTGGCCTAATTTCAGCCCCCAGAGTGTTCACCAAGTGCCTGGCAGTGGTGGCAGCTCACTAAAGGAAACACAGCATTTCAGTCTTCCCTTTAATTGGGATGACTGGCTACTGATGAACAAGGTCCCTCATCAACTCAAAGAGACTCTCAGCTTCATAAGACACACCTTGCACAGCCTGGGCTTTCTCATCAATGAAAAGAAGTCCCAGTTGGAACCAACACAGTTCCTAAACTTCATAGCAGCAGAACTCAACACCCTACAGGGCAAGGCCTTCTTGCCAGCAGACAGGATTCAGAGCTTTCTGGCAATGGTAAACTTGTTTGCCCAAGGCCATCCAAGGCCAGCCAGACTTTTTAAGGCTTTTAGGACACATCACCTCCATGACCTGGAGTAAGATTCCAAATGAGGGACATACAGTACCACTTGCAGGCACATTGGTTCCTAAAAAGGCATTCCCTGTCAAAACTGATACCAGTTACCAGCACACTGCTCCAAGCTTTAGGCTGGTAGAAGGAAACAGACAACCTCTTGGCTGATATTCCCTTCCAGTTATCATGTCCCACAAAAATTCTCACCACAGATGCCTCCCTTCTTGGTTGGGGAGTTCATCTAGACAACCAATCCATAAGTGGCACCTGGACTCCCAAAGAATCTGTGGGCCATGTCAATCTGTTGAACTCAGTGCTGTGTACTTAGCCTTAACGGCCTTTTCCCCACATCTCAAAGGCCACACAGTGCAGATCAGAACAGACAACACCACTGCCATGTTTTACATAAACAAACAAGGTGGCTCAAGGACAACTGCGCTTTGCACAGTGGCAATGAACATTTTTTCCCTGGCCTACTCATTGGACACCAGCCTCTCAGCCATACATTTTCCAGGCAAGGACAATGCCCTGGCAGATGCCTTGAGCCACATCAGCCAAAGGCCACAATGAATGGACCCTAAACAAGCAGGTCCTTGCCACAGTGTTTAGGAGGTGGGGCACTCCAGAAATAGATCTGTTTGCATCCCACCTCAACCATCAGCTCCCTTTGTTTTGCTGCAGACCCCCAGCATTAGGCACCCTGCCAGTAGATGCTCTAACTCTAGATTGGGTAGGGAAGTTCCTCTATGCCATCCCTCCTTTACCTCTGATTCACAGGGTGTTGCTGAAACTGAGGGACCACCCAGCAAATATGATCCTAGTAGCTCCGGATTGGCCAAGACAACCTTGGTATCCACTCTTGCTGGCCCTGTCTCACAAGAAGCCTATTCAATTCCCTCTGAGCCACACTCTCCTAACTTTGCCACAGAGAGGGGTAACTTACCCTGGCCTGGAATCTCTTCACCTCAAAGCTTGGTTATTGAGGAGTTGGAGTACCCAGATACCCAATATTCAGAACAGGTCCTGAAGATTCTGTGCATGGCTAAGAAACCAAGTACTATGAAAACTTATGCAGCTAAGTGTAAGAGGTTCTCCTTTTGGCGTAAAGGCAAACAAGTAAATTCTTAGGAAGCTTCACCCACCCAAGTCTTTTTGACTATTTGGTACACCTACAGACCTTGGGCCTCAAAGCCTCATCCCTTAAAGTGCACTTGGCTGCTATTACAGCATACTTTTCCACTGGAAAAGAGAGATCAGTTATTTCACAACCCATTTTCAAAAAGTTTTTCAAAGGCCTGCTTCATCTTCAACCTCCAGTACGAGAACCAGTTCCTCCTTGGGACCTCAACCTCTGCATTGCTAAACTTATGGAGCCTCCATTTGAGATCATGGCCATGGCTCATTTGAAATATGTCACCTGGAAAACAGTTTTCTTAGTAGCCATCACTTCTGCCAGAAGGATTTCAGAACTTCAGACACTGCACTGAGACAAACTACATCATCCTTCATAAGGATTAGTCCTCAGAACAAACCGAAAATTTCTCCCCAAAGTGGTCTCTGAATTTCACCTTAATCAGTCCATTACTCTTCCTTTATTTTTCACTGAAACATCCACCCTAGGTGAGCACAAGCTTCATACTCTGGATGTTAAAACAGCCCTGTCTCACTTCTCAGAGCACACTAAGCAGTTCAGGGACCCTACTACGCAACTTTTCCTCACCAATGGTGAGGTAGGCAGAGGAAAGCCAGGCACCAAGAGAACTATCTCGTTGGATAGTCTCCTGCATTCCACTCTGTTATGACAAGGCTGGTAAACAGCCTCCTCAGGCCTTAGGGGCCCATTCCACTAGGGGCACTGCTGCCACAGTGTCAACTGCAAGGGCTATTCTCTTACTGGACATCTGCAAAGCAGCCACCTGGAAGACTGTACACACATTCACAAAGCACTACTGCCTGGATGTACAGTCTAGATCTGATGCCAAATTTGGCAGGGTGATCCTGCAAGGCCTCTTCCCTAAATAGGTTCTGTACCCGCCTCCAAACTGCAGTGCTTTGTAGTCTGCTACTGTTACTGATGCTAAAGGACACCTTGGAAGAAACAATATTACTGTGGTGAGCATTTTTTTTCTTTTCTTCCACTGGCCTTTAATCTATGGCCCCAAGTTGCTGGCAATATCCTTTCATGGATTCTGTCTGTTGTGCAGCCTGCCCGGCTACCTACCCATTCCCCTCTTCCCGCATGATGCTGCCAACACCATCTTCTCTCTCTTCTGAAAGTCCAGACACCATATTCTTTTTGTGAACTGTGTTACTTTTCCTTTATGACAGCAGACACTGCCACATGTGAGTGAGAGCACCTGGTCTATTTGGTGTTCCTACAACCGAAACCAGAAATTGCTCCTCCAAAGTCTCACTGCCCCACCAAAAGCACTGAGTTTGTACAGCCAGAAAACATTTTCTTTTTTCAAGAACTAAAAAAAAAACAGGAGCCAGCTAGACTGCCCAGTCAATTTGGCGCTCCTCTTGCAGAAACCTGTAATTGCTCCTCTGATGCCGCTGCCCTGCTGAAAGCCCAGAGTTTGAGGGTCCAGATGCCTTTTTCTAACAGCCAGCTATGTGGTCTGGTGGGGAAAATAAATCTGTGGTGGGGGGGCACAGACACATTACACAGGGCAGGTGCACCTCCTACTGGGTCATAATGTCATACGCTTAATAGTGTACGACATTATAGATAACCCGAAAGAGCACTGTCCAGGACAGTGAATGGTGCAATACCACGTATACTGCTGTACACAGCATTGCACCATTCACACACTCCCAGGCAGAGGATAAGACCTCTGCTGGGAATGGGTTTTGCCGAGCAGCTGCCGTGGCTCACTGGACTGAGCCACAGCAGCAGGAACCCAGGCACTGTGTCTGGGTTTGATTCCCAGTTCCAGACATTTTATTTTTGTTCACATTTTATGCGCTCCCGAGTTGCCCCGAGTTCAGAGTCTTTATTGGGGTTCTGGGAGCCAATGTGGAGGGAGCCCCCTGAAAAAAAAAATTATGCCACCTTGGCAGCCTCATGCTGTATTGGCAGCACATTTTGTAATGTGGCATAATGTCTTAACATTATGATCCCATGCCGCATCTGTTGACTACCAAACAATATTACAGTACAGCACTATACAAATACATTACTTTTAATGTAATTCTGGATCTGTTTTACATGAAAAGATTTAAAAAGTAAAATTTTAAGGGCTTTGTTTTTCATTTTTAGGTTCTTTTTTTATTTTAAAATATAAACCTGAGGGATCCATTTTATAAGTGCAGTAAGCCACTTCAAGGTGTGGGTTGAGTGTCTGTAAATGCACTCATGCTGAAGGCACTCATCACAAATACCTCATGCCTCACTATACATGTTGGGTCATGCACTTATCAGACAACAACCCACACTTCCATTATTGCTTATGTAACCACTCCCTCCCTCTAAATTTATTATTTATCCTAATCACATGCTCAAACCAAAAGAAGTTATTTTCATGATTTAACAATAGTGCTTCTAGGGTGGAGTTTTGTTAAGTATCAATAACTTTAATTTCAGTGCACATTTTAAGAAAGAACAATCACATAAGAACTTACCGTAACAGTAAATCTTTGAGGGGATCTCAGTCGTCAGGTACCACCGTGGGAACTTCACTGTCGGTGAATGGGAATCCACACAGAAGATTTTCAGCAGTTCAACTGGGGCCACCCATGTCATCGATGTCAGCCGACATCACCAACCCTTTATAGGCAAAGGTGGCCCCGTTTCCTTCTCAGTTCTTTCCCCCCGGAGATGAAAGGAACAAGACTCGCACCCTGGGGAACTGAGAAAAGACAGAGGGATCCAGCTGTAGATAAAAGGATGGAAACAACAGATAGCCAGGTCCTGAACAGGAGCCCCAAGAAGGGGGACGGTGGGAGGGAAAGCATACATGGTGACTGAGATCCCCTCGAAGATCTACTGTTATGGTAAGTTCTTATGTAACTGTTCTGTCTTCTTCAGGGGTATCTCAGTCATCAGGTACCACCGTAGGAATGAGTACCAAGCGGTGACAGGTAGGAACAGATAAGCTGGGAGGCTGGAACCATATACACTTAATACAGGAGATGTGAACCAATCTGATCAGCCAGTGATCTTCTTAAACTTGACAGAAGACCTTGTAAACTGAACCTATCCAGGGACTCTATAAGCTTAAGACAAGAGTCCTTGAAGCACTGCCCTGCTGAAACCAGCACAGGCTCTAGAGGCAATGTCCAGACTGTAATGCTTGGTGAAAGTTTGGACTGTACTCCAGGTAGCAGCTGCACAAAAATCAGTGGCTGAGACTCCTTTGAAACAAGCTACCAAGGTAGCCATGCCTCTGGTGGAATGGGCTTTGACAGCTCTAGGCAACTCCTTGTCGTACTTGTTACAGCAGAACACAATACAATTTGCCAACCATTTGGATAAACATTGTTTGGAAACTGACGCGCCCTCTCTACCTGGGGTGAAAGAAACAAACAACAGCTTAGACTTTCTGGACTCCTTAGTCCTGAGCAGATAATACTTCAAAGTTCTACGCACATCTAAAGTATGGAGCAGTGCTTCCCCTGGATTTGCATGCTCGGGAAAATAAATAGGCAGGTGGATAGACTGACTGAGTGTAAACTCAGAAACCACCTTTGGAAGAAACTTAGGATTTGTGCTCAAAGATACCCGTCTTTGTGTAAAATCAAATAAGGCTCCTCGCACCAGAGGGCCTGAAGCTCTGAAATTCTTGGGCGGAATTAATGGCAACTGAAAAAAGCACTTTCCAAGAGAGATAGCACAAATTGCAAGTTGCGATTGGTTCAAAATGACACAGGGTCAAATTTTCCCCCCAAAAATTCAAATCCCAAACCAGGACAGGGGAATGGATTGGGGGTTTCAGATGCAGGATGCCCCTAAGGAAGATGAGGGGGAAACATCCAGCTGAGCAATAGTGCAATCACCCATGGGCTCATGGAAAGCCAAATTGGCTGAAAAGTGGACCTTGTGGGAGGAATACTGGAGACCTGAGTCGGACAAAGAAATCAGGTAGTCCAGGACGTGCTTCACATGACAGGTGAAAGGGTCAAGGGAATGCTGGGCAGCCCAGATGGCAAACCGCTTCCACTTCATGGCATAAGTGGTATGGGTGGAAGGCTTGCGGGTGGCCACTAGTACATCTGCTACCTATTAGAGACCCCGAACCTGGCAATGGCTATGTCCTCAGGAGCCACACATGCAGATGAAGGGACCTGAGGTTTGGATGGAGCAGGTTCCCCCGATTCTGGGACAGCTCATTCCTGCAGAAAGGTTGGGGAACTGGAGGCTCCTCTGCCAGCTGCTGAAGCAGAGGGAACCGTATCTGGTTGGGCCAGAATGGAACTACCGGGATGCTGACCCCTTCCATTTCCAGCTTGAGTGTCACCCTCTGTATTAGTGGAAACAGAGAGAATGCATATAAAAACCTCCCGCTCCAAAAGAGGGACAATGCGTCTTGCCAGAAAACTCCAGGTCCTGGATATAGCGAGCAAACATTGGTCAGTTTTGGATTGTGTGGGGACGCAAAAAGGTCCAACTCTGGATGACCCCATCTGTCAAACAGATCTTCTGCTATGGATAAGAGAAGCTCCCATTCATGCAAGCTGAACTGAGTCCTGCTGAGATTGTCCACAAGCGTGTTTAGGATGCCTGACACATGGACCACAGAGAGCGTTAGACCACGCTCCAGAGCCCAATATCACAGTCTCATTACCTCCATGCAAAGGGGATAGGAGTGAGTCCACCCTGCTTGCTGATATAGTAGACCACACTCGGATTGTCCGACTGCACCAACCGTTGACCCAGGATAAGGTGCTCCGGAAAGGCCTGCATGGCATAGAGCACTGCTCTCATTTCCAGGACACTGATATGCAGAGTAGCCTCTCGCTGGGACCAGGGGCCCAGGGTTTGAAAAGGACCCAGATGCACACCCCCCCCCAGCCAAGATCCGATGCATCCTTGGTTAAAACCTGATGCGGTGAGGCAATTTGGAAGGGGACTCCCTGAAGGAGGTTTGAGGAGTCCATCCACCACTGCAACATTTTTCAAACTTGGGAGGAGGCCAGGATGAATTGATCTAACTCACCTGTGAGCTGGTCCCACTGAACCCAGAGGGTCCACTGAAGGGTGTGCATAAGAAGCCTGGCAAGTGGAACAGTGGGAATGGTTGTGGCCATTAGACCCAGGAACCTGAGGTATAGCCTGGCAGGAATGTGGTGACTCTGAACTACTACCTGAGTCTGAGCTATAAGGCAATTAGCCCTGTTCTTGGGTAACAAGGCCTTCCCTGCCCGGAGTCCCAAACCACCCCGATATACTACTGTCTTTGGGATGGTACTAGAACAGACTTGGGCAGGTTGACTCTTATGCCAAGAGACTGAAAGAGCTGGAGAGTACACTCCAGAGTAAATAACAGCTGTTTCCTGGATGAGGCCTTGAGAAGCCAATCATCCAGATAAGGGAAGACATACAGTCCCTCTGTCCTGAGGGCTGCTATGACCACTGCTAAACACTCAGGAAAGACACATGGCTCAGAAGATAAGCCAAATGGCAATACCTTGAACTGGTAATGCTCTCCCTGAAAGGCAAAGCAGAGGAATCTCCTATGAGGAGGAAAGACCTCAACATGCAGGTAAGCGTCCCGCATGTCCAGTGAGTAGAGCCAATCCCCAGACTTGAGGAGGGACAAGAGACCTGGTAAAGTTACCATGCAGAACTTTTTGTACTGGATGAAGAGATTGAAGTCTTTCAAATCCAAAGTGGGTCACAGCTCTCTGGTCTTTGTGGGGATCAGGAAAAACCTGGAATAGAATCCCTGGTTTCTCTGTGACTTTGGCACCAGTTCTATTGCCTGCTTGCACCAAAGAGACTGAATTTCCTCCTGGAGAATAGGTAGATGAGCTAGGGCATAAATTGAGGGTGGTGGGAGGGTGTCTGCAGACTGCTGGATGAGCTCCAGGGTATGACCGCACTCAATGATCTGCAGGAGCCATTCATCTGAAGTTATGGTTCTCCATTGATTCAGATGGAGGGAGAACTGACCTCTGACCTGGGGGGAGATCCAGTAAGGAGTCAAGCTGAGGCATTTCCAGCTATGGAAGCTGGCCCCACAGTTCTAGGATGCTTGGCTGCCACTCCAGAACTGGAGGGGGCAGGCAAGGAAGATTGGGCTCTAAGTTCACCCTGGGTACAAGGGCCCGAACCTGGCCTATTGGCCTGTCTATGAAAATGAGGACGTCCTCTGCCACATGGCTAAGTGAGGTAGAGGGAGAGAACAGACTTAAGGGCTGTACCTGAGGCCTTCAGATTGTATATAAGGTCCTGGACATCTGGACTGAAAAGCTTGGTGCCATTGAAAGGGGCATTGAGCACCTTGTTTTGCATATCAACTGTGAACCCAGAAACTCGGAGCCATGAATGCCTATGAAGGCATATGCCAGTGACAGCCACACTGGTCATAATATCTGACAAGTCATAAATGGTCTGTAGGAGATGCTTGCCAACGTCCTCAGCAGTTTGGAAGCATTGAAGTAATTCTTGCTTCTGGGTACCATCAGGAAAGGCTTGGGCGGCAGCCTTGCCCTTTCTCCAAGTGGTGTTCTGGAATTTCACCATGTGTGACAGGTAGTTGGCAATCCTCAGACCTAGGGTAGAGGAGGCATACACCCTTTTTCCCCAAAGATCAGTTTTGTGGGACTCCTTGTCTGGGGGAAGGGAACTAAGGTGTTTGGCCACCTTAGACCTGTCATGTGCTGCCTTAATGACTACTGAGTCAGTTTCAGCCTGGGCAGCAAAGTGAGGAAGGTTCTGAGGGGCATTGCAGAGCTTGTCAGCCCTACAGGGCATAGCTGGCACTATGTCTGGTCTGTGCCAGGCTGCTGTGGTAGCATTTTTGAGTGCCGGAACCATGGGAGGAATAATCTTAGGGGGAGATTCTGGGATCTCCAGGTAGTTCACCAGATCCTTTCTGTTGGCATCCTCCACCTCTGTCTAAAACCCCATAGTAGAAAGCAGATGCTTCATGATAGGTGAAGGTAGCATCCTTGGGTGGGGACCTGGGGATATGCTTAACAGAATCTTCACTGACTGAAAAGGCTGTGAACTTGTCTGAAGTGAGGTACTGGTCCTCCTCTTCTTCCTCCTCCATCTCCTCTGGAAGGATGGAAGGACGAGATCAGGATGGTACTCATCCTCAATGTCGACATCCTCCTCAGTATCTACCATCATATGTAGGCAACGGACCCTGGGTGGGTTCCCTGGCCCAACAAACAGGTGTCGACGATGACACCAGGGTCGAAGGAGCTGGTGCTGATGGCCTGGTAAAAGCCACAGATTGCTGGACCAGCACATTAGAAAAACAGAAAAAACAGACAAGAACATCATTCAAATCCGACACTGACAATGGAAGAGCGGCCGATGGCACAGTGGCTGACAACCCAGCTGGCTGACCCAATGAGCCCAGAGCCTGTGGAAAAGAAGGAGCAGACTTCAAAAGGGTAGTCAGCGATGATGAGCCCGTCATCGATGGAAGAGGGGCCGACAGCCAGGAGGTTGACGGCCAAGTGTCCGGGGTGTCTGGTGGAGGAGCTGTCGGTATTGGCTTGGTGTGAACTGAGACCTGGACAGCTGGTTTCTTTGTCATGGTGGCTGCTGATGACAAGGAGCCCCCTTCCCCTTGAATAAGGCAAAGCTGATGGGGAATGGGATGGCCACTAGGGGGATCAGTCACGATCCCAGTCTTTTCTATGACTTTTCTCCAAGGACTTGTCTTTGACCTGAGAGGCCTTGGAGCTCTTGGAACCAGAGGGCGACTGGGTGGCCAGTGCCCTGGAGGACACTGACTTGGAGATGTCTACCTGTTGTTTCATGAAGATCTTTAGAGCCTTCCTACATCGCCTAAGGCTGGTTTGATTAAACTGCTGGCAGAGCTCACAATCTGAGGCATCACGGTCAGGCCCAAGACAGCAGACATAAATGGAGTGCTCATCATTGGAGGCAATCTTCTTTCCACAGCGGCAGTGATGGAAGAGAGATGAAGAAGGTTTAACTTTCGACATAAAAGAAAAAAAGAAATGTAGGTAAAGTTGGTAGAAAAATAGGCCGTAGGCCAAAAAAGGTTCGAAGACTGCAATGGCTCTTCCATGGAAACTGTGCTTGCAAGTTGACAGTGGGAAAGAACTGAGGAGGGAGTAGGCCGCCTGCACCTATATAGGGTTGGTGACATCGGCTGATGTCAACGGCATGGGTGGCCCCAGTTGTACTGCTGAAAATCTTCTGTATGGATTCTAGTTCACCAACAAAGTTCTACGGTTGTACCTGATGACTGAGATACCCTCGAAGAAGATTCAGTTTTCTAAGTCTCAGATACGTTCACTTGTCCCCGATTAAGTTTTCTAGTAGTCTTGTAAAGGTACATTTTTCACAGTTATTTAAATTTCCCAAATATCTTATAAACCTGTTTTTGTTACTGTATTTATTCCCCAACTGCCACCACTTACCTCCCTCTCCTCCTTTAGTCCTGGTCTGACTGTTTGAATCATGCCGTCCTGTCATACTACTGGACTAGAATGACGTTTGCCATCTCCTCACTCTTCCAGATACTGCCGCTATGGTAGATCCAACATGGCCATTGCCAGGATGAAGGAATTCTCAAGGAGAGAGTGAGCTGGTGGCCAGTACTGGGACCAAGAACATGGTGCCTTTGCCTTGGACATTATTCATCAATCCAGTAATGTTCCCTCATTTTTAATCCAAACACTATCCTTCAGTAAACCTGCTCACAACAGTGCCTGGCCTCTCGGGGGATGGCTTACATTGTGTGGTTACCCATGATGGCAAGGATGCTTCATGAACCCAGCAGAAGAGTTAAACAAACTCAAGTCCAAGCTTGCTGTCTCTGCAGCTCTCCCATGACTGCACTTGCCCAGTGGAGGAAATCTGGTGCAAGCAACAAACCTGTGTCTCTTGCGTGCTGGTGCAGTGTGCTACTGTGAGCACCACTGAGCCAGACTCGTATAAAGCTAATTAAACCCATAGGATTGTGTACATCCCTTCATCATTTGCAAGGGTGACAGGAGTGCAAGATGTGGACTTTTTCTGACTTAGAGGCTTAGAAGGTTTGTTAATGGCTCAGATGGGGCTCAGGTTAGACTTGGTTGGCTGGTTCCTATGACAGAGACATGGGCTACACAGCACCAGGACTGGGAACTATTCTTGTCATGATTTACACAGTTTTCAGGAGGAATATAAGGTTGGGGAAAAGACAAGGAGTGGTTTGTATGTGAAGTAGGGCATCAGGGCTACACAGAACAAGGATGTGTGGAGGAAAACTGATACAAAAAGTCCTGTGAGTACAGGTGGTCATGGAAGTGGGTAGGCGTACTAGAGTCAGTGTGGCATATAGACCACCATTTCAGAAGGAAGACATGGATAAGGAGCTGGGAGAGGCAATAAATTGGGCAACAAAGCAAGGTGAGGTGCTGCTGATTGGAAACTTTAATATATTAGATTTGGTTGGCGTGTCCCAGTAGCAGTGAATGCAAGAAACCAGACGCTGCTTCAGGCCTTATACAATGCTTTCCTTGTATAAAACATCAAGGATCCCACAAGAGAAGGAGCCATTCCAGATCTGGTCTGCAAAAATAGGGACAGGAGTGGAGATGTCACAGTAAGGTAACCCCTGGGAACCAGTGATCACCTGACCATGTGGTTTGACATAAAACTGGAAAAGCAAGAAAGCAAGCACTCACGAACTAATATTTTGGACTTTAGAAAGCCAGATTTTAGTCAATTTAGGAAAGTGGTTAGGAAGAAGCTAATGGGTGGAGGGCGGCAGCAGATACAGATAGGTAGGGGATTTATTAAAAAAGGATTATTCGAAGCAACAAGTTTCAGTATTATAACAGTAGGAAAACAAAACAGAGGAAGGCACCAATCTGGTATATAAAGTAGCTGGAGAGGGCAGTGAGGGAGAAAAGGAAGGCCTTTAAAAAATACGAGGCCAGTCATACAGATGAAAACAAGGAAGTGCACCAGACCAAGATTAGAGACGTTAATATAAGGGTAAGTAGGGCCAAGTCAGAAGCAGAGGTGATGATAGGGGAAGGGGAGAAGAAGGAGGATCAGCCGTTCTTCTGCAACATTCAGAAAAAGCGTGCATCCAAGGAGGTGATAATTATACTGCAGAAGGAGAAAGAGTGGGTGGAGAATAAGAGTAAAGCACAGATATTAAATTAGTATTTTTGTTTGGTATTTATAGTAGAGGACAATGAGCCACTACCTGAATGAAGTTTCATGGCCAAAAGGGAAAGTGCTGTCAAATTTAACATAGAAGGGATCACTGAGGAGAGAGTGTTGAGGGGCCTAAGTTCTCTGAAGATTCATGGATCGATGGGTCTGGATGGGTTGCACCCTATAGTGCTAAAGAAATGTGGCAGGAGATGGCTACATCACTGGCAGACCTCGTTAACTGTTAACTGGAAACATGAGTGATGTAAATGAATTGGAGGGCATCTGATGTGATACTACTCTCCTGCACAAAAGTGGGAGCAGTCATGAACTAGGAACATCTATAGTGGGCATATTACTTGATGCCATTATTACAGAAAGGATAGTGAAGTTTCTGGATACCAGTGGATTCTAGGACAAAAAGCAGAATGGACTTGCCATGGAGCAGACACGTTAGACATATCAAACTAACTTGAACTCAGTTACATAAAATGATTTGAAAATCAGGATCTTCCATTTTTTGTTACCAAAGTCATTTAATTAAAACAGGATTGTTTCTTCCCTTGGACTTCATTGATTCACATTGCTAAGTTCCACTGTGAAGTCATAACCCACTGCTTATGACATCACAGTTTGCTGCCACAGAAATTATTCTGATGCAGCCAACAGGAAATTATGACTGCAGAACAGGAAAAGCAGCAGGAACAGAGGAAGTCTGAAGGGCAAAGGTTCTGTTTTCATGTAAATGCCTTCATTAATAAATAAATTCAAATTTGTTGAAACCTTTTGCGGTCTGATTTCTGTCAGTACCAATTGTCTTTGTTTAAATTGTGTTTACAATACACACAACAAAAACAAGAGCTACTTGCCAGAATGGGTAACCCAACTATGACAGTCTCTTACTTTATGCCTAATTTGTGTTGTTTGGGGGTGGGAGTGATTATGAAACTATAAGACTGGCCACAGAATACCTTTGCACATTACATTTAGTAACTACAACAGGCCACTGAAGAGTGAATTTTTGTCATCACACCCTGACAAGAATGATATTGGTTGGGGGCATGGCTAGTAGACAAGCGGGAAAGACTTGCTTAGCTCGAGCTCCACTTCACTTCAAGGAAAAAAGAGTTTAAACCTTACAAAACTAAAACTGTTCTTATAAAAACAACATTAGTATATTCACTGTGGCATTTGGTTGTAAAGTTTTATTATACTATGGAAGACCGGTGAAGTCAGTCGGAACGAACCATCAACAGACCTCGGCCCTCCGACCACACCAGCAAGCTCACGCCAGGCAGAGAGTTTAGTGGAAGGAACAAATGCTGATTCTCTGCACAAAGCATTTAATATGTTAATACAAATTATCCAAAAACTAGACAAAAAGTTGGATCAGCAAAATGACAGGATCGTGTTGGTGGAACAACGGATAGAAGCAATGGCAGAATCTGTAGAGGAACACAGACAAATGGCTGAGAAAGCGCTGGCCACAACAGCCACATTCATTAAAGAGCAGACCATTGTGCGTAGCCAGAGCAACTGGAGAATCTGGCTAGATCGGGCAACATATGGCTTCTTGGAGTACCGGAGGGGACAGAGGAGGGGGATCTCCTGACTTTCCTTGAGAGATGATTGCCTGCGGCTATTGGGCTTGGTTTTGCTGTACCGATCGTTAAAGCATACCGAATACCTTTGCGCAGACCTCTTAACAATATGAAGGGACCAAGAACAGTGTTGTTGACGATGATGACTTTGGTGCTTCAAGACCAGATTCTGCAAGCAGCGAAGGAGGCCTCATCAGTCACAATTGGGAAAGCAAAGGTGCTGTTTTTTGCAGACTGTTCTTATGCCACCAGAATGAGGTGTAAAGCCTTTGACAGGGTTGGAAAAAAACTGAAATCTAAGGGTATTGTGTACTGACTCTTGTTTCCAGCCCACTTGCAGTGCACATATTTGGACAAATTGTACTCCTTTACTGATGCCAAAGCAGCTGGGGACTTTGCTGAGAAGCTACCTGTGACCACTCTGGTGTCGGACTTAACGGAACATCACATGGAGGGCAGTGATGATTAATTAGTCCCCTCTTAGTGGGGTTAATTGAGCTGTCTTCTCTTTGGTCTTCACCCGACAGAGTGATTGATTTATGGATATTCAAATGGAATTTGTATAGTTGGCTCCCCCATGCTCCCAATATTATTCTGTCATGGTATTGTAAAATGTAATCTGTTCAAATGTGCAATGGGAGTTTAGATGAGACCAGCTCAGTGTTTCTGTACCAGGGTGGGTAAATATTATTTTAGAGCATAAAGTGGATTTAAATGTTGATGTTTATAAAATGTTCCTTATCTCACCTGATTAAGAGTACAATAGAGAGGTTAGTAGAACTGGGTGGGAAGATGGCATGCATAAGGGAGTTGAAATGCTATTGAAATTATAAGTGCATCATTACAAGATGAGGTCCTTGGAATTATCGCGCTAGTGCTTTGAGAGGTTGGAATGTTGATTATGACTGGGAGCTACCGTATTTTAGAGGTTGCAGGAGCCTCTTAAAACCTAGCCTAAAAAGCTAACTTCACGTTAATAAATGTAAATCAGTGGGAATGCTTAAGTTTAGCCGTATTAATGTATAGCCTTAAAGTTCTCACTCCTCATGTTTATTTTATAAGCCTTCTTAAAATAACATGTGTAAGGTCAGATAGCTCAGTCCTTTGAGTTTGTTAGGGGTTGAGTATCGTGTTAGGTTATAAAAGTGGATGTTATAGGAATGTACCTCTATATTAGCTTTAGAGCTAACGTGAAATAGCATTCTGTGGGTTCAAGTTGTGCATATTTCTAAATGAGCACTGGTTGCAGTTAAGGCCAGAGTTGGTCCTGTTTCAATATGTCTAGTGAGTTTAATAGTGTGGTAGCCCTCATAGTAGATAACTTGGGGATGATAGTCTTGAAATCCTGTATTAACCCTAAGTGAAGTATACTACTCTACATGATATTTAAATACTTAAAGGGAATAAAAAGGACTAATACAGAAGAGATTCTTCAGATCAGAAGGGGGAGGGACACGAGAGGACATTGGTTTAGATTGGAAGGGGGGAGATTCCGGAGGGAAATCAGGAGACACATTTTCACGGAAAGAGTGGTAGACAAGTGGAATACTCTGCCCGAGGAAGTGGTATCGTGTTGAATGGTGGGAGGATTTAAGAGAGGGTGGGACAGAGTCGGGGGGTTGTTATGAGCAAAGGAGGGTGGTGCAGCTGCAAGTTGAGGTGCTAGCTGCGAAGTTGAGCAGACTTGATAGACCATGAGGCCTGTTTCTGCTGGCATTTTGTATGTTCGTATGTTCATATATTGTCTCATGGGTTATAGTAATGGTATGTAATGCTATTAAATGCAATAAATAGAAATTAAAAAAAAAAAAGAACTATGTGGCAGCACTCCATGCCCACTGAGACCAAATTTCGGAATTTCAGGTTCGATGGCAGAATCAAGCAAAATGTAGACAAAGCAACAACTAATGAAATGGTAATAAAAGCCTGATTTTTATGCAAACTGACACTACACATACACAATGTACTGGTATCAACAATATTACTTAATGAGCACTTAAACTAAGAAACAAAATGCTGTATTGATCATTATGAACTGGGGATCATAAATACAGGAAGCTGATTGGCCAAGAGGTTTTTGAAGCCATGATGATATCGGGCTATATCATCATAGCTTCAAAAAACCTCTGGCCACCAGCCTCCTCACTCAGGAAAATAATCCTACGACTGCAACATTCTCCACATCGCTCAGTCTTTCTCAAACAAACCACCAGAAGGCACACCATGGAACAGACTAAACCACAGCTGAAATGCCAGTTCAAAAGTAAATAATATTAAATTCAAACGAACAAGAGTGAAACGTCGCCAAATGCAGCACACACACACACCAAAGCAACCTGCTGCCCGCCTGAAGATTTTCACACCATGCAGCAGTAGTGAACTTGCGATTTGCATAGTAGCAGTTAAGTCACTGCCCAAACCTGACAAAATGTTAATTTTTTTAAAAGTCTTTCATATATAATAGCACAGAACTAGAGGTCTGTGCTTCTCACAGTATCCTGCCAACATCTTTCTGCTGTGTCACGTTTCTGTTTCTCACAAGCTAAAGTGCGTGCACATTTCAAAACGGCAGCGCATAACGTACTCACTGAACTCATCCTCTCAGTCTTCAGTCCCAAATCCTGTGTTGCCGATCGTGGGTTTAATTTTTCTTCTGTTTTCAGTACTGCCATCATCTACTTCGGGGGACTACAGATGAGACAAAGAGAGAGCAGATACCATGGCAGAGTAACAACTTTGGAGACTGACAGAGATCAGTCAGCATGTAGCAGCAGCACCACCTTCTTGTGAAAGCAGAAACTGGACTTTTTAATTGAAAGATATATAACCCCCCTACAAATGGGGGTTCCCAAAAAGTCTTCCTTGAGCTTGCCTAAATGCTCGCTGCCAGGCTGGTGTCCTGCGTTTTAGCAGTTTAAATGTGATTACCAGAGCCTGTAGAGCCTCTGTGTACTGTCTCTTTAGGAGCTGCCTGGATTGCAGCATAAGCAATCTGAGAGGGAGCTCTGTTGAAAGATGTAACTATTTGCTGAAAATCATTTAGAGTGATAATACTATTTGCCAGCAGATCAGGCCTTACGGTCTATCGAGTCTGCTCGAACCTTAGATCCTTAGTTGGGTGCCGAGGCCCTCCCATCCCTTGTGATCCAGAAACCCCTATCATCCATCCTCACCCCTCTTGGACAGGCCATCATCTGATACATCCACTTTCTGTGTCTGTCCCACCCTCTCTTGAAGCCCTCCACTGTGGATCTCTGAACCAGCTCACCAGGCAGTGCATTCCAAGGGTCCACCACCCTCTCAGTGAAAAACCTCCTCCTCTTTCCCCCCTCACCCTTCCACCTTCCAACTTCAAACCATGCCCTCTGGTGATACCTCCCTGCTTTAGTCTAAAGATCCCCTCCATGTTTACCTCCTATTTATTCCCTTTGAGGTATTTGAAGACCTCAATCATGTCCCCTCTGTCTCTCCTCTCCTCCAATGAAAACAGGCAGAGCTCCTCAAGTCTGTCCTCATACGTCAAATCCCCTAGCCCTCGTATCATCTTAGTTGCCCTCCTCTATACCCTCTCCAGGAGCTGTATGTCCCTCTTCAAGTGTGGTCTCCAGTACTGTACACAGTACTCAAGGTGTGGTCTAACCAGTCCATTGTACAGCGGCAGAATCACTTCCTTGCTCCTAGAGGTGATCCCCCTTACAATGCATCCCAACATCCTGTTTGCCTTGCTAGCCGCTCTCCTGCACTGCTCAGAGTTATTCATACATGCATCCACCATGACCCCTAGGTCTTTTTCCCCTATGGAGGCCTCCAGTGCCTCCCCTCCCAGGGTGTACCTGTGTTTAGGGTTTCCCCGACCAAGATGCAACACCTTGCACTTGGTGATATTGAAATTTCATTTCCATGTGTGAGCCCAGCTTTCCAGGGTGTCCAGGTCCTTGCAGGGCCAACCTCCTCTTCTCCCTCCGCTACTGCTCCCATCTTGGAGTCATCGCAAGAGACTCATTTCACACCCTATACCCTCCCTGATGTCTGATATGTATGCATTAAACAGGATCGGACCCAGGACCGAGCCCTGTGGTACCCCACTACCAACCTCTCTAGGGTTCAAGAGCTCCCCACAGACCACTACTCTCTGGGTATGTCCAGCTAGCCAGTTTTCAATCCATCTGACCATCAAAGGGCCTACTCCTAACCCCATCAGTTTCTCCACCAGACCATTGTGGGGGACAGAGTCAAACGCCTTGCTGAAGTCCAAGAATAATACATCCACAGGCTTTCCCCTGTCCAGTTCTGATGTTACCCATTCGTAGAACTCCACAAGGTTGGTTTGACATGACCTACCTGGCACAAACCCATGTTGCCAACTATCCAGACCTCCCACCTCCTCCAAGTATGCCCCCAATCATTCCTTTAGTATACTCGCCATTAATTTTCCCACCACCGAGGTCAAACTGATGGGTCTATAGCTACCTGGTACTTCCCTCAACCCCCCTTTATGGATTGGCACCACATGTGCCTCTCGCCAATCCCTAGGTACCTCCCCTGTCCAAGTGACCTGTTGAAGAGCTCCGCCAGGGTGCAGCCAGTATGTCCGCCAATTCCCATAGTACTCTCGGATGAATGCCATCCGCCCAGGAGATTTGTCTTTCTTAGGGCCTTGAGGGCTAACTACACCCTTTTGGTGGAGATAGCATCATCCGCCCCTCCACCTTACTGGCCTTTTATCCTTATCCAGATGTGACACCCCATTTCTCCCTCCCTCTTGCTCCATTTCTGTTGCTCCCCTGATCCCACTTACTGTCAGCTTCTCATCCCCTTCGTGCTCTTGCTTTGTAGATATCCCATCCCTCCCTAGTGAACACAGAGGCAAAGTACTTAAATACTCTGCCTGGTCCTCGCCTCTTCCACCACCCTCCTTCTGATCTCAATCTGAGATGGCCCTTAGTTTTCTACGCCCCCAACAATATCGAAGAACCCTTTTCCTCCATGTATCCCCTGCGCCAGCCGTTTTTACTGACTTTGATTCTCACCATATGGGTGACTTTTCTAGATGCAAGATGGTACACTTCCTTATCCCTATCCCTCTTGTTGTTTTATATTTTTTGTAGGCCTTTTTTCTCTGACTGCTACCTGTACCTCACTGGACCACCAGCATGGTTTATGTGACCTTGCTCCCTTACGCTTCAACTTAGCGCAGATCCTGACTGCCCCATGAAGTCCCCTGCTTTATGACCTCCCATCTCCTTTCCACACTTGTCATTGATGTAATCCCTTCAAGTGATCCTTGAGAATATTTCCATGCCCACAAAGTCTGCCCCACTGAAGTCCACTGCCAGTGTCCTAGATCTCCCCTCCCCCATGCTTATTTGAAACCAGACAGTATTGTGGTTGCTCCCAGTCAGGGGTCCTGTACAACCATGTCCCTTACCAGATCCCCATCTGCCAGAACCACGTCCAGGACATGCCCCTCCCTTGTGGGCTCCATCACATGCTGTGTTAAGAACACATCCTGAAGCCGCCCAGCCTCTGCTCCTTGGCCACCTTAGAGGACATGGTTCCCAGTTTGTACCTGGCATATTAGTTCCCCATCAACACCACTCCTTCCCCTTTGGTCCACACTGGGCAATGATGTTGTCCAGCAAACCATCATCTAGAACATCACTCATCCCGGGGCCTATATACTACACCCAGCTTGTCCTTATCTCCTGCTGGGGATCGTGAGACCCATAAGGCCTCCACGCTTCTCTGCCTCTTCTACCCTAGCAATTTCTATGTCATCTCTAATGAACATAGCCACTCCACCCCTCTGCCCTCCTTTCTATCCTTCCTAAGCATAGCTGCACTCTGCACGCTTAGGTCCCAGTCATGGTTTTTGTTGGCCCACGCCTCCGTGACTGCCGCCACATCCACCCCCAAAACAGCATGGCCTGAACTCTGGCAACTCTTTCCTAAGCTCCTGGCATTTACTAACACCAACCCCACCCCTTATCCCTGATCCTCTTTGTCTAACCCCACTCAGATTCCTTATACTTCCATCCCTGCTCCTCCTGAAACCTCCACCCCCAGTCTGTTTCCCCCTTGGGCTTGAAAGCTACTCCCTCATCTGAGGAGAGGGCTTCTGTTCAGCCCCTCCTTATCCCTTCCCCCTCACAAGTTTAAACCCCACCTTTGTTGAATGTAGTCAGCCATCCCTGTTTAAGGACTTCTTCCTAATGGGCAAGATGAAGCCTGTCCTTGCATATAGTCCCTTATCCTCCCAAACTCCATTCCAGTTCCCTAACACCCCAACCCACTCTCTTCACCCCACTTCCTGAGCCAGTCATTAACCTCTGAGTCTTTTTTTCTCCACTGAGGCCTTTGGTACTGGCAATATCTCCGAAAAGGAAATGTTGCATCCATTATCCGACAGACTCTGGCAAGTTCTTGGAACCGTGCTTGGATTTCCAAAACGTTATTTCCCTCTAGATCATTAGTTCCCAAGTGCACTAGGAAATCCGGTTTCCCTCCACAATCCCTAACCATTTCATACACCATGAACTTTGCTCTGTGCACTGTCAGCCCAGAGATAATCACTACCTTCACCTGGCTATGGCATCCATCCCCCTCTCCCTCCCACTGGATACCCCTAATCATCGAGTCTCCCAATAACAGAACCTTAACACCGCCATCATCCTTATGGTTACCTCCACTATGCCCTCTCAGCCCCCCTTCCCCCCCTTTATTCATGATCTCAATTCCATGGGAGTCTTCCTGCCTTATTAGAGACCCCCTTGTCATCCTCCCTTTCTGCCTCCCTCGTTATTTTGCCCACTTAACTCAAACCCCTCTGAATAGGTGTCCCTTAACCTCTCTTATCTGAACCATTTATCCTGGCCCTGTTGGTTTCCCTTCCCCACCCACCATCCTCCCCTTGTAATAGTACCCCTGCCTCCAGAGGCTCTGTGGGGTCCCTCCCTTTAGCCAGGGCCCCATCCTTGGTACTGACCCCTGCTGAAGGGGGCCTCTCCCACCTCCTTGTCTCCAGTTTCTCTCCAATCATGCTCTCTCCTCATGTCTGCAATATGTTGCATCTCCCCATTGCTTAACATTTATGTTTCCCTTCTCCCTCTGGGAATATTTCCATCCTTTCCATTTGCCGGTCTGTGATGCCCTATGGGTATCTGACTCCCTTCCCGACCTCTGTATAAGTTTCCTCATTTCCACCAACCCTTCCTCTCCCTCTAGGTTTGTAGTGGCTCCAAATTTATTGTGACACTCTATGTTGCCTCCATCAAGTAACCCGAGTTTCCCTGACTGCACCCCTAAACTGCCCTCTTCTTGCCCTCTGCTCTGTTCACCTTAGGAGCTCCTTCCCACAGTCTGCTGTTTTAGGCTTCCACACAGCAGCCCCTCCTGACTCTTCCCCCTTCACTCTCTTTGTATTCAGAATGTTCCCCGTACTCTTTCCCCTTAGCGTCAACATCCCTATCTAAGGGTCCTCTGTCCCTACTATCCCCCCTCCTGCTTGCTGTAACATAACGTCCTGTAATTTCAGAGCGTTGCCCCAGCCTCCCCTCAGCCCCACTCTTCTGCTGCCCATATCCACACCCCTTATCCTTGGACACCCCCCCCAGCTCCCCCAGCTTACTCCTTAACCAATATACTCACTCCTGATACAAGACAGCTGTCTACAGAGTGGGTAGACTCCCTCTCTCCAGGCCCAGTTGAGAATTATTGCCATCCCACAGCCTGTGCAGCCTACAACCCTTCCGAAGATGCCTGCCATGGTGGAATATGACCACCCTGTTTATCCCCCTCTGTTTATAATGGCACACCCCCTTTTCTCAGCCCCTTTCCCCTGGAATACAGTTTCTCTCTATACTGACTGCAGTTATTTACAAACCCAATTTCAACCCCACCAATAAAGTTCCCAAGTCTCACAAACACATACAGTCCAGTGTGTGTTCAGTCCCACTAACAGTGTGTGTATGCAGACATCAGGTACCGTATGATGTCACAGGCCCACCAGCTCCTGTTGCTTCGAATTTCAGTCCCAAACAGAAATACTCAGCCCTTCAATCCCAACCCCCAGTGGCTTTTCAGTATTTAAGAACCAACAGGCAAACAACACATTTAAATTTCACTCTAATTATCACTGCCAAACAACTGTTCCCAAGCCTCCAAAGTTACAATATCACAGCCCAAGTAACAGTTCTAACTCAAGGTAATAATTTTTAACACAAAGAACTAATTTCACTTACAAAACTATTCAAATATTTCAGTTAAAACAGAATATAACCCCAGACCTCTGTCCTTACCAGCCTGCTGCTTATGTTCCCAAGTGAACAATGAAAGCCAAGGTAATTCCTGTTAAAGACAAGGTAATTCCTGCTAATGTCCCCTCCCTCTAACAACAGGCAAACAACACATTTAAATTTCACTCTAATTATCACTGCCAAACAACTGTTCCCAAGCCTCCAAAGTTACAGTATCACAGCCCAAGTAACAGTTCTAACTCAAGGTAATAATTTTTAACACAAAGAACTAATTTCACTTACAAAACTATTCAAATATTTCAGTTAAAACAGAATATAACCCCAGACCTCTGTCCTTACCAGCCTGTTGCTTATGCTCCCAAGTGAACAATGAAAGCCAAGGTAATTCCTGTTAAAGACAAGGTAATTCCTGCTAATGTCCCTCCCCAACACCAGGCAAACAGCACATTTAAATTTCACTCTAATTATCACTGCCAAACAACTGTTCCCAAGCCTCCAAAGTTACAATATCACAGCCCAAGTAACAGTTCTAACTCAAGGTAATAATTTTTAACACAAAGAACTAATTTCACTTACAAAACTATTCAAACATTTCAGTTAAAACAGAATATAACCCCAGACCTCTGTCCTTACCAGCCTGCTGCTTATGTTCCCAAGTGAACAATGATAATGTAGTTTGTCTAACCTTCCTTCTTTGCAGCAAGGACTGTTTTGTTAGTCTCCACTATCTTGGTCCTGGACTGCAAATTGGACCAATCAGTTCTGGTGGGACCTAATATGTAGCAGGACTACAGGAGCTGTCTGGAGTCAAAATCTGTAGGAACTATGGTTTGGGGCTTTTGGCGCCTTTTTTGCAACTGAAGGGGGAGATCTTGCTTTGACTGACAGACAAATCAGCCAACCAAACCTTTTAGATCTGAGGGAATTCTCCAGCCTGCCTGCTGTTTAGGGCAGATCTAATCTGGAAACTGAAGAAGAAAGAGCTGAAGTGATTTTGGGTAGCAATCCTGAGTGGATTCGCATGGGAGAACTGTGAAAAGGCTGAGTTTTTGGCTTGCATGTCTGCTTGCTGCTCCTGAGAGGGAGAGAAGAGAATTATTTTGGAATAAATCCAAGTTTGTGTGACTAAAGTAAGCTGCTGAAGTGGGCCAGGCTCAACCTGAAGAAGACCGAAGATTTTGCTGAATGTGATTGGTCAGTCAAGAGTTCCAGCTACCCCTAAGCTCCCGGTGTGTGCAGACACTTTGTGATTGTGACTGGGGAGCACTTTGCCTGGTACAGTAGAATTCTCTTACATGTAAATGTGCTATGAGCTGCTAGTGGTTCGTGAGTTAGTTCCCCACTGTATGAACTGTGTTCTGCTTACTGTAAGCTGTATCCAGCCCAAAATGGACTGCATCTGAATTTGTCTCCATGCGGTCTGGGCCTTGCCAAACTGGTCCAGCCAGACTACCCACTGCACAGAGAAGCCATCGATGAGAGACCTACCTGGGGATCAGCCCCCTGCTCCACGCTTGAACAGGAACAATGCCTCTGCAACTCGTGTGGGCCCTGCTTCTCCTGGCATTCCAGATCAACCACCTGCAGTCTCGATTTTTGTCCAGCCTGTGTCCAGTCTTGGGTATTGTGAGTAAATACCAGGGTAGCTCCCTGCAACAACAGCTTAATCTGAGTGTGTCATCTGATTGCCTTGTTGTTTCATTTCCTTTATGAACTGAGCCTTCTGGCTCCGGATTACAAATATTGTGTACTGTGCATGTTGTGTTTTCCATCACAGGGCCCCAACCAGCTGTGATGCCAGCCAACCCCAGGCAACAGTCCTGGCTAGTCCATCTCTTCTCCACCTGGGTACCCAGAGGTGTGACTGTGTGGGGGGACTCGAAGCGCATGCATAACTACTTGATTGATATAACCTTTAAGCTAATTAACCTGATTTTGCCCCTTCCTTGTTCAAGTCCCCTGAATAAATCAGATCTAACTTTTTCTGCATGTAATCTGGCTGTGGTTCCAGTTTGTGCTGAAAGTACTGTACTGTTGCTATTTGCTGTGCATGACCTTGTTTTACAGGGGGTCCCCAGGGTTCAGCCACAGGTGGTAAGTGCAAACAATGTGGGTACTTGTGTGGTGTACCAGCGGTATTGTGAAAGTGATTATTGTACAGTGTTCAGGCTACTAGAGGGGAAAGAGAGAGGTTACAGTGTCCCAGAGGGCTGTGCCCAGGTTAGCTTGACCACTACCAACCCTGACCTCTGGGTGGAGGCACCTGTTTCAGAACGCAGGCCCCTTAACCTGCTACTAGCCAAGCAGGCAGGGGTAGTAGCCCTTGGGATAGTGCCACCTAGGGGTTACAGATATACAGAAAACAGGAAAACCAGGAGTGGGGTTGTGAGGTTAGAAAAGGAAGGGAAGAATGGCACAGAGGGGGGCCAGGAAAAGGCAGACATCCTGAACAAATACTTTTGTTCAGTGTTCAGAGAGGAAGGAGGAGGGAGGGGCCACAAAGTAAAGTGACTTTGAAGGGAGGTAGGTGGACATCGGTGATAGGAAAGTTAATGGAATCACTGTTGAAGGAAAGGATTGTGGAACATCTTGCATCCAGTGAGTTAAAAGACCAAAGAAGCATGAGTTCACAGAGGGGAGGTCATGCCCAATGAATCTGATAGATTTTTTTGACTGGGTGACCAAAGAACTAGATCAGGGTGGAGCGGTGGACATGGCCTACCTAGATTTCAGTAAGGCTTTCAACTCCATTCTGCAAAGGAAACTAGTAAGCAAGCTGGGTAGCTTAGGAGTGGATCCAAAGGTGGTAAATGGGATAAGAAATTGGTTAAGGGATAGGTGACAGAGGGTGGCAGTAAACAGAGTTCACTCCGAGGAAGGGAGGGAGGGTGTCCAGTGGGGTGCCTCAGGAATCAGTGTTTGGACCGGTCCTCTTTAATGTTTTTATGAGTGACATTGCAGAGGAGCTGCAAAGAAAGGTCTGCCTCTTTGAGGATGACACCAAAATCTGCAATAGAGTAGACATTCTGGGGGCGGGGTGGAAAGGATAAGCAGAGGCCTGAGAAAACTAGAGGAGTGGTCAAGGGTATAGCTGCTGGGTTTGAATGTAAAAAGTGCAAAATAATGCATTTTGTGGTACAGAAACCCAGGGGCAGAGTACAAAATGGGTGGGGTGGCATTGAGGACCACAAAGCAGGAAAGAGACCTGAAGGTAAGCATATTGGATGGCCTAAAGGTGGCCAGGCAGTGCAACAAGGCAGTAGGGAGGGCTGTTGGGATGCTTGGGTACATAGAGAGGGGCATCACTAGCAGAAAGGGGGAGCTGATGTTGCTTCTGTATAGATTGCTGGTAAGACCCCACCTAGAGTACTGCGTCCAGTTCTGGAGACCACATCTCTAGAAGGACATAGGCAGAGTGGAGGTGGTCTAGAGGAGGGCACCTAAAATGGTGCAGGGTCTGCATCAAAATCCCTATGAGGTGACTAAATGACCTCAATATGTACACCCTGGAATAGAGGAAGGAGACGGGGGATATTAAAAAGACCTTTAAACACCTCATGGGGTAAATAAGGTACAAGAAGGAAGTACTTTTCAGAACAAAAGGTGCTCAAGCACAAGAGAACATGCTATAAAGCTGGAGGGGGGTAGATTCAGGAAAGATATGAGGAAGTACTTATTCAGAGAAAGAGTGGTGGATTCCTAGAACAGCCTTTCAGTGATGTGGTTCAAGAATGCATGGGATAAGCACAAGGGAATCATAGTGGAAATGAAGGGGGGAGGGAGAAAGAGCTGTAGATCAGGCACAGTCTGTGGTAATAATGTAGGTAGGGAGCAATGGGCAGACTGGATGGGCCAAGAGATCCTTATCTGCCATCAAATTCTATGTTTCTGTTTCTGTGATTACCAGAAAGGCACAGGCCATCCAGTGTTGTGCACCCCACTCCCACCCCATCAAACTGAGGAGCAGCATTGGTGTTGTCTGGGAAGGCAGGCAGCTTCTGGCCCACCCATCCAGAAAAAGGAAACAGGACGTTGTGACCCCGACTGTTGGAGTGGGGGCAGAGGGCACATGGATAAAAAGAAAGAAGAGAGCTTGGATTTTTTTATTTATTCAGTTTTCGTTTACCAGGTAAGTGTACAAAACATATAGGGCCCAATTCTGGAAGCACCCCATGCATGTCACAAGTTGCAACATATGAGGAGTGCAGTTGTGCCAAGAATCCTGTGCTTGATTCTGTAATGGGCAAGGACCCTGTGGCTAAGTCCCATGACTTGTGACAACCTGACAGGTTAGCCAAACAGAGGGCATACGGAAACAGGTTGTTGCAAACCTGCGGCTAGGGACTCAGAAGGGCGCAAGTGTCCCCCCATGCCCTGATCACCCAAATGGCAGTGAAAAAAAGCCCCACAGGGCTATGTATTCCCCATGCCCCAACCCCCCAGCATTCATTAATAATGCCCCACAGGGCTATGTAGTTCCCCCATGCCCTGACTCCCAAACAGTCATTAAAAAAAATCCACAGCACTATCTATCCCCTCATGCCCAATCACCAAAGTAGCAACCCTGCAGGCTCGCCCCCCAGTCCTGATTCCTGTACCAAGTCCAGGTGGAAATGAGAAATGTCACCCAAAATAATCAAACCATCCCGCTAATCCTGGTAGTCTAGTGTCCCCAGCCCCCACCCGGCAGTGCCAGACCACCCCACCCCTCCCCCGACCCATGCCCAGCCAATGACTGGCACAGCCCATCTCTCATTGCGGTGTTGACGACTGAGTTTGTATGAGCCATACTACTGTAAATAACAGTACGCTCTCAAGTCATTCATTGAACGTATACTATTTAAAGTAGTACGTGCTCATACAGAGCTCAGTCAGTGGCTTGCCATGGTGGTGAGAGATGGGCTGTACCAGTCACTGGCTGGGTATGGATCAGGGGGAGTGAGATGGTCTGGCACTGCTGGTTGGGAGCCACTAGACTACGAGGGATAACAGGGATGGTTTTATTAGTTTAGGGTGGACATCTCTCATTACCCCCTGCACTTGGGTATGGGAATTGGGGCTTGGGGGGCCTCTAGCCCTGCAAGGCTTCTACTTTGGTGATTGGGCATGGGGTGGGTAGATAGCCTTGTGGGACTTTTTTAATGACTGTTTGGGGATTGGGGCAAGGGGGAGTATAGACCTGCAAGGCTTTTGAATGAATGTTGGGGTTCAGGTATTGGATACAGTTCTGTGGGCTTTAATGAATGTTGGGGTTCGGGGCATGGGGATACAGAGCCCTGCAGGGCTTTTTTAATGAATGTTGGGGTTTCAGGGCATGGAGGATACATAGCCCTGTGGGGCTTTTTTCATGAATGTTGGGGGTTCGGGGCATGGGGGATACATAGCCTTGAGAGACTTTTTTAATGTATTTTGGGGATCGGAGCATGGGTGAGGGGTCTACATGTACTGGGGCCTGGGCTGGTGGGTATATTGGCACAACCCCTGGTGGATGCAAGGTACACTTACACCAGCTAATAGCTGGTGTAAATGTACTTTGATGGATGTCCACCGGGTTGTTTTTTTTAGAATTGCAACTTTAGTGATCTGGCAGCTGCCCTTCCAGAATAGGGTGCAACTGCTGCCATATACCCCCTTGCGCCATGTCGCAAGGGGTTTATGGTGTAAATGGTGGCATAAGTCCACTTTGACAAAAGCAGCCTGTGACATGTCACAGGCTGCTTTCCTGAATCCCAGATGTCGCAACTGATGGCGCAAAGTACAACTTGCACCATGTTTGTTGGCGCAAGTCACTTTTCATCATGTGTAACCCTTTTCAGAATCCAGCTCATAGTTCCTATTTTTTGGCAGAACCAGGCAACATACTGGACTACAATAACAAAAGAAAACTTTACAGGTTACAGAAGCACAAAGCAGATTAAAGAACAAGAAATCAGGACTAAACATTGTAAAGCAAATAAAGTACAGTATTCATAAAAGTATAAAGGAGAAGTCAAACAAGATGCATATGCAATATGACAGCAGTCACTAGAACAAAGAAGAACAATAAATACATCTTGTGTAAGACAGTATTATAAACATTTAAGTATACAGGTAATTCAAGCCTAAGATTGTTCATCGGGGCAACACAACGTGTATAGTATAATAACGCAAAGGAGAAATTACACCATAGTACCTCCAGGTGTACTGTAACAACAATCACCAGAACAATAAATATAAGATTACATAAGTCATAGTTAATCGTTACGTACCTGCACATAAGCAATAACCCACAACAAGGCATACATTTCTAAAGAATCAATGCACATCCTAGGTGAATTAGAAGGCACAAGGCCAACAGTCAAGTGACTATCAAGTTAATCAGCACATCTGGAAAATGCATTAATTCTCAAGAAACCCATGCCCTGGAGTGCGTTATTGTACTTATAAAATAGAAACAATGTTTTTTAATGGTAAAAAACTTTATTTTCCTTTAATTAGGTTGTTGCTAGATAGAGTTTGTAAGCTTGGTAACAAATACCAGATGGCTTTGAATTAACCCAGGAAGTGCACTTATTTTAAAGAAACCTATGCTCTGTTATGGGCTTTTGTGTTTGAAAAGTGGGAACATTGTTCCTGTAATGAAAAAAGGTTTATTTTTATTTAGTTAGGCTGTTGCTTGCTAGATTAGTAGAGGTTAGTTATAAACTGTTGGTATAGCAGAGATTAATGAGTAAGCACCCCCACGTCCCTGTCTAGATATTTAAAAATGATACAGTTTGTGGAGAAGGGGGAGCACCTTACAGCCCAAAAAACACAGTCCATAAATAAAACAGGAAAAACAGTACCTGATTCTCTATGGGTGTAGTTGGTGATGGGTTGGATCCATTGGAGTGCCCATGGACCTTAAGGGTGCTGAGATGGTACAAAGGGGAGTTGAAGAACTCTGACTCTACACCTGCCTGACCTTGCCAACTTTGCCCATAGGCCTTTGTAGATTGCTTTCTCCAGGCAGGCCTCTTGATGTCTTCCTTGGCGATTCTCTGGTCCCTGCTCCTCTGGATGCCACCCTGAAATACACTGGATACATGACTATGGAGGCAACTTCTTTTAGCAGCAAAAACTGTTTCTCCAAATACAAGAGGCAAGTGCCAAAATTGCAGAAAACAGGGGATCCCATTTAATGAACAGTTAAATTGAACAGAAACAGTCACTTCATGGAGCCGTAAAGCACACACAGGTGGCTCAGGACTGGTTGGTCACATCAGAAGCTCATGTCACTTTGGATCAAATGGTCCCATTCAGAACTGATAGGTACTTTGGACCAAGGGGTCTCAATGAACAGTTAAACAGTAATCTGGACCCAAGGGTCACATTTGCACATGATATCCAGGTGGCTGCCCCAAAATCAGGGCATCCAGACAGTCCAAACACAGACAGTAAATTCAAGGCCAAATAGGACCCCCAACACAGCAGGCAGCATTAATTATCTGTCTCTCACTTTCATACATCCTTACAGGAGGACGGACCTCCATGTGATGCTCAGCACACTTACATCCCCCCTCACCATCCACTCCTCCTGCACAAGCTTTAATTCTTGGTTCTGCTTCTTTGAGATAACGGATTTCCCTTCTTCCACTGCGGCAGCAAACCACAAATGACAAGGCAGGATGAGACCCTTCAAAATTGTCCAGCACCCGATCACTGATGCATGCCTCCTCCAAGCATCCTATGGAGAATTTCACCCTGGTGATTCCGGAGATATGGGGCAGGTCCTTCATGCAGTGAACCCAGTCCAGTATGGCCTTTATTGTGGGGCTATAGCTGAAATGCCACGAGAAATCAAGAAACAGCCTGCCACTCTGCCTCCTGCACCAATGGCCACCCCATAGGTCTCCTCCTGCCTCCCCCTCCTGATGCACACCTCATGGAGCTCCTCTGCATGCAGTTGCTACCTCATCCAGGTGATCCTGAGACTGGCTGCCACCTCGGTCTCACCATGATCTGGGCTGCCACCCCCAGAAGGTGCACCCGGATCCCTTCGGCCATAACAGGCCCAGTCACAAGCCTTCAAACCTGACTCCATGATTCACTCATCCAAGAAGTAGGCATTACATCTGGACTCCCTCCACTTCATGCCTCTGTCCTAGGCAAGCAGCATTCTCCTTCTTTCTCTCCCCAGGGATTTGCTCTTTTCTGGCCCCCAAAGCACATGGCTTCAACAGGAACAACAGCAGCCACTTTCTGTATCCCAACTGCAGCACTCACTACTTCAAAGCAACAAAAGAACACCCGTGGAGCACTAATACTTTTTAAAAGCAAAAACAAATGTAGCTGCTGTGGTGAGGTTGTGGGATAACAATTGGATCAGACACAGAACTTCAGGTTCAACACATAATCTGTGTGTGATGTTTATTTAAAACACAGAGAATAACCTTAAGCAATGGCATATCCCTTTTTCAATACATCAGTTTGCAGCAACAGACTATGCATGTCCTTTCTCTGAACTTAGTCAGCACTAGCTGATCTAGTGTTCTATCTCTTTAGTGAAAATTAATTCATTCCCTATGGTGGTCTTGTGTGTTTGGATAATGGGGAGCTCAAAAAAGGAAAAACCCAAAAACAAGCTAAAGACAAAGAACCTCAGTGCAGAAGCACTGAAGCAAGGATTACCTCAAAGGGCATTGGCAATAAAGTCAAATTTCAAAGAAACACAACATCATACGTACCCCATAATGCAAAGCATCATGGGAAGTATATGCAAATCACCGTGACAGTTTAGACTGGTTTAGCTTAAAGCAGGAATGCATGGTGCCAAAGGGCCTCTCAAACAGTCTGTAATTTACATGCATTTTAAATAACATAATGGGGGTATGATATCTCTACCTTAATTTTTACAATACAGTCCCCTAGTAACTTTTTACCTTTATCAAAAACACCCAGTGCCATAGTATTTTCAACATTTACAGGTTTCATATACATAAGGCATATACATCGAGGTATTTTATGACATAGTCCTATTGCATACTAAATCCAGTAACAAGGAATGCAGCCTGTTGTTTTACATCAGCTTGGAGGTCACTACAATCACCTCCCTGTACAAGGACCTGAGAGGGAAAAGGAAAATTTAAGACACTGTAGTATAGTCAAGAAAGGGGAGTGGGTGCCCATAGGTGGCCAACCTTATGGACTAGAAATTGTAAAGACTAGATTAGGCTAAGAAATAAAAGAACTATTGCAAAAGATTTAAGAAAAGGTTGGTCCTCAAGAGTGGCAGGATCTCTCTCTAACAGTTGCATGGCTGCATAGCTGAGCGGGCAACCACCCCATTCCAACCTCCTCCTCCTCCTCACACTCCCTCATGAATCTCCTTCTCTCTTTACTCTGCACTCCTTCTTATACCTTCACAACAATTTGGCACCTAAACTTAAGGTCCAGTCACAGACCAATACTGAGGCACCAAACACACTGTTCCCCTGAGTGCCCAGCGGGACTTGTAGTCCCAGTTTCAACTATTTACACATGCCCATATGGTGCCAGCCGGCACTAAAACTACTCTTCTAAAAGGAGCACTGGCTCCTTTAAATTTCTGCCAGTCGGCGGCTGCACATGCGCACTGTGTGTGGGTCTGTCATCTTTATTTACTGTTTAAATATTTATTCACCGGAGTGGTCCCAAGCCCAGCCTGTCCTAACAGGATCCAAGACCACCCCTTTGCCTAGAGGCACGGAAAACAACCCCACCATTCAGCCCAAACCTGAAACAGCCGAGCAGCAGGGAAGAACAGCCACAAGCCACACCAACAGGGGGTCACAAGGTGCGACTCCCACCCAGAGCCACAGACAGCCAGCACCATGGGGGAGCACCGGAGCCACTGGGCTCCACAGGTATGCCCATTTTGGGGAGGCTTACAAATGAATTGTCAGGTGATGTGTTGAGACCTAGTTGTAAGGATTCTGAAGCCCATTTTATAAAAGTATTTAATGTAAGCAAATAATATTTTAGGTTGCTCCTAAAGAGCAGATGGAAGGAGACATTTCGTAACACAGTAGGGAGTTCAGTAAGTAGGGACAGAGGAGAAGAAGGTTTATGACCCCATCTTGGTTGAGCATTTAGGGACAAATTGAAGTGACATCTCGGAAGACTTAAGATGGTAGGAATTTAAGTGGGACTGAACCTCCCAACGAAGTGTGAAGCTGACACATGGAGCCTTGCCGCACAGTGGAGCAGGCTCTCACAGTACTACAGCAGCTTCTAATGAAGCATGAGACTGACTCTTGGAGACTTGCTGCACAGTGAAGCAGGTAGCTGAAAAATTCTTCATCTCCTACATCAGGAGAGCTCACCTGTTGACTGTCTGCCCCACCAACCCCAGTCCGATTCTACCCTTATAGGGTACATAGGTCATGTGGCCATCATATGACCCTTGTGCTAGGAGAAACCATCACTCTATATCTCCATTAGCATTTTATACCTAAAGGCCACTAGGAGTCACTGTTGTGCTCCCCTCTTGCTCACAGCCACCTCCACTTCCTTATCTCAGCCTTTCCTCTCCCATCTACACTCCCTGCAACCTTTATCACCTTCTACACCCCCTGTACTTCTGTATCTGGTCAGATTTGAACCCCCCACCCTTCTACACTGGGGGCGACTACTCTAACCACTACGCCATTGTTACAGCCCAATTGTTGATATGTACTTGGATCCCTTTACCCCTGCACCCAGTCTCTCCTCAACCCATAGATCCCATTGGTTCTGAACCCACCTTGTTGTCTACTGCTTTTGATATCTAATTCCCTTCTAGCCTTTCTTCACCCCAGCCAACTACATGGCACTGCCAATCACTCACTTCACAAACAGACTCATTTCAAAATGCTGCCCCTCCACTCCATCACCTCTGTGTTGCTGCTACTCCTCTTTCAAATAACGACCCACTACTCTACCACCCCCGGCTACAATAGGCCTGCTCACCTTTAAGGCCCTATACAGACTGGTTCCTGGTTACCTGTCTGAGCTCCTGACACCGGCGACCTCTGCTTGATCCCTTCATTCCTCGTCGAGGGACCTTCTGGTCATTCCCAGGGTTCGGCTCAGGACTTCAGGAGATTGCGCATTTAGCGTCTCTGGGCCAACCTGTGGAAGTCGTTACCACCTCTAGTCAGGGAGGCCCCCTCGATTGAGGTGTTCAAATGGAGGCTGAAGGCTCACCTCTTTGTCCTGGCTTTCGCAGATTGCTGATCCCATCCTATTCTAGTCCCATATGTGACAGTCCAAAAGCCCTCTATACTTGAACTGTTGCTTTTAGTTTTTATCAATCTGTTATTGTTATAGCTATTTATGACTGATTTATGTCTGTGTTCTTGTTTTAAACTCTGTTAGGCACCCAGAGCCTCCGGGTTTGGGCTCCCTACAAATAAAATTGCCTTGCCTTGCCACTACTCACATGATACTGTATCCCATTCTAACTTACCCCATTCTACCTTACTCTTAATTGGTGTTAGTCCCACTACAATCTATGATAGACACAATAGCCACCTGTGTGCGCACTCATATCCATACTCCCGTACCTTCATCTCCCCCTTTTTTGTACTAGCCCAAAAATATCTACCTGCCAAACAAGGAACAATGGGCATAGTTACCCCAAACCCTACTTGTACTGGGTTACCTTGTTTCTGCTCCTTATCTCTGGGAACACCCATCCTAACCCAGGTCCTATGCACCACTCACAGAGCTGCAGCATGGTAAATGGTTACCTAAAGCTAGTGACCATTAACATTTGGAGCCTCTTACCAAAATTGGATGACATCCAAGCCTTGGTGACTCAGCATCACCATGACGTGGTTACTCTGAACGAAACATGGCTCACTTCTAGAATACCAGACTCTGCACTAACAATCAAATGATTTGCTTTGTTTAGACAAGACAGAATTGGTAAAAGGGGGTGGTGGGTGTGCAATCTACCTGAAGGACACCCTCAAGGGGCAGGTGCTTCCCCAAGTTACTCCAGTAAAACATGCTTAGATGCTAGGAGTTAAAATTCCCCTAGGACAACAGCATAAATCCCTCTATGTGTTCTTGGTTTATATCCCCCCCTCATGATCATGCATTGGGCATCAACATGGTCCTAGATTACCTTGAAAGTTTATCGCCTCACTCTGAGGCTGTTGTGCTCGGTGACTTTAACATCAACTGGCTGGCACCCAAAGCCGACCCCTATAATGATGCCATTGCAGCACACAATATCTCCCTGGTAGTGACCTCTCTGATGAGAATAAACCATAGGACAGGGGATAGCACTCTTCTTGACCTAATTCAAACTACACACTACCAAAGACTCATAAACACCATGGTTCTGTCTGACTCCATGATTGACCACCCCCCCCCTGTCATAAGTCACTGGACTAACAAATCCCCAAGGCTAGGGTCATTTATCAGATCACTGTAAAGTCAGGGCAACTTGTTCAATTCTGAGCATACCTTGCTCAATGTGACTGGTCACATCATGTACTTAGCTATCTTATTGCACAGTTTAATAAAGCCTGTGATATCTTTGCCCCATTTCATAAAATTAAGGCTAGGGGCATTACAAGCCCCTGGATTACTGCAGACTTGTTATGTATGATCAAAAACAGTGATAACCTTTGGTCTATTGCACAAGCTATTGGGAAGCCCATTGATCTGCAGCATTATAAAACCACCAGAAATGCAAGCACCTGAGAAGTCCGTAGGGCCAAGATTGCCCATTTTCAAAATTAGTTTACTAGCTCCTGGGGAGACAGCTGAAAATTCTGGCAAAAACTCAAAGACCTCACAGGCAGACCACATAAAGCATCACCCACCAAATTAGTGGTGAATGATGTCCCAATACAGGACCCTACATTAATAGCTGATGCTTTTAATGTAGCATTCACAGACCTAAGTCAGATGCCTCCCCCCAACTTCTTCGAAGAGTCTGACACCAGGGGCCCCTTTGCTGCTGCTGCCCATCTCCCTACGGTCCCCCCCCCCTTCTACTTTAGGTGAGTCACTGTAGCTGAGGCCAAAAAATACCTCCTCAGGGTGCTAGGAAAAACCAGGTACAGTAGCAACACCCTGGATTTGAAACTCTCTATCTCTCATTGGATGTGATGCTAAACCCCTGACTACCATTCTCAATCTGTTCCTGTCATTAAGGCAGTTTCCACAACAGTGGAAGGAAGCTGTTGTCACACCAGTGCATAAAAGTGGTGACAGAACACTGCATTCCAACTATTGCCATATCTCAATTCTCCCACCCCATCCAAAGTCCTGGAGCGAATTGTTGCTGATCAGTTGACCGAGTTCTTAGCCAAATACAATTTACAATGTCCTCAGCAGCACCATTTCAGGAAGGCACATAGTACCACTACAGCCATTCTGGAATATACAGATTACATACACAAAGCCCTTGACCATGGACACTTAGTAGGGTCGCACTGCATCGACCTTACCAAGGCGTTCGATACTGTTAATCACTTCCTCCTTCTGCGCTCCCTCCCAACCCTTGGCCTCTCTTCTGCCATGACCTGCTGGTTCAGTAGCTACCTTGAAAACAGGACACAGCAGGTTAAGATAAAAGACTCCCTCTCAAGCAGTTTCCCTGTTAGGTCAGGAGTCCCGCAAAGCTCCATTCTTGGCCCTCTGCTGTTCAGCCTATTCCTTAACAACCTCCCTAAAGCTACAAGGTACTCTATGCAGATGATGCCTTTCTTTTCATCAGCCACACTGACCCCCTCTCCCTCTCTAATAAACTCCAACTTAGCTTCACAAAGGTCAAATCCTGGTTTACCTGCCACAAACTTCTTATGAATTACAAAAAAAACAAGTTGATGCTCTTCTCTAGCCATCATAATGAATTTAAATCAGCCCACCTCAACATCTGTAATAACCAGAATCAGCCTTTAGAGATGGTTGACAATTTTAAATACCTTGGCATCACACTGGACAGCTCACTCTCGTATAGCTTACATATTCACTGTATCTCCAAGATGATAAACTGCAGACTTGGTGTCCTGTACTGGCACAGGTGCTGTCTTACTTCATCAACTCTAAGACTTGCAATCACAAGCTCAATCCTCTCCATAATCAATTATGGATTAATTATCTACAGTGCAGCCACAGATACAGCCCTTAGATAACCAACAATCACACTAAACAAGGCATGCAGGCTTGTAACTGGAGCCGACAAATGCACCGATACTTGTGACCTTTATGTGCAATTTGAATGGCTCCACTTAAAGGATAGGATCTCCTATCAGACCTTTCTACTAGCCAGAAAAATATGCCTCTTCCTAACTCCATCAGCCACTCAGTCCATGCTATTGACATCGACTAACCAACACCACACACATAGTGTGGCCAAACAGTCTTTCCTCGTCCCTCTCTGTAGGACTTCACAAGCCCAGCATACATTGAGCTATAGGGTGCCAACCCTGCTAAATGGACTGCCTTATGAAATTATCTTAGAAACTAAATCAGGCACTTTTAAATCTTTGCTCCACCAACACCTAACCACTCTTGGTAAATGCAACTTTTTACACTAGGTTCTGCAGTGGCACTCCCCTGGCCGTTGCTTCTTACACATTGTACTCTGCTCACCTCTCTGCCCTGCCTCTCAACATCAGTCCTCCCTGCTGCTCACCTTTATTCCCCTTTCCCCCTCTTTACTCACCCCTCACTCCCACCCCCTTTCCACCCCTGCCTCTCGCCTGCCTTCTTCCACCCCAGCCATGGACCTAACATTAGGCCATCCTGGACAACCGCTTAGGCATTTGACAAGGTCTAATTTCTGGACTGCATCTTATGTAGAACTATGTGTGTTAACAACTTGTATGCTTCTTATGTTGAACTATTGTGTGCTTACAACTTGTTTCTAAGTGTGCTCACTATTTTCATCAATGCTGTACTACACATGATTTCCTCATTGTTGTTGTGTTCAACCTGTAGTACCTTGTTTTGGCCTCTTGACTTGGAATCTTTGTAAATGAACCCCTGGTTCAAAAGTATTTTGTAATCCTAGTTATCAATAAAATAAAAAAAAAATTAAAAAGATCTGCCAGTAAAACTGTCCTTCAGGCACTTAACATTGGAGTGTATGTCCGGTCATCTATTAAAATACTTCCAACAAGGGTTATCATCCTGTTCCAGACCATGACATGCCATCAAAACAAAGAGATATTCTGAAACCCTGATGTTGCAGCCTGAATAGAACATTAATCTTGGACTGGGGGGGCTGGGAAGGGAGGAATGCAGAACTGAAGGTAAAATTAAACGGTGTGGTGTCAGTTTGATTGACAGGAGATTGAATCCCCTCGACAAGCCTTTAGTTTGTTTGGTAGATTTCATTACCTTTGAAATGACAGGACAGGAAGGAAAAGAGCCCTCTTCTTCCTTCTGCCTGACAACCAGATCTCGTTATGTATCATAACGAACCATAAAGAGAAAGGTATTAACAACATCCAGTTCATTCTTTGCCCAATCTCTTTCTGCACTTTTGTCTAAAGTTACTCACATTCTTTTTCTGCCTTTCTAATGAGGAATGAATTGAAAAATACCCCCTTTCTACACCAGTGATGCGAATCCAAGACATGCTTCAGAGGCCAGAGGTTTCAAGGTGTTGGATGGCTTTAGTGAGCAAGTTTTTAAAGATACAAGGTTTTCTTCTGCTCCCTGAAATAATACATTTATTTTGCCATCTAATGTAAGGACAAGAAACTGCTTGCTTCTGCAACCTCCCTCATTGGTGCACTGACTGACCAGACTGTGCTCTGGATGGAGGCTGGAATGGCTTGTGTGTCTAGGGGTAAATTGATGGTACAGTTCACTGGGGGTCCCAGCAAACACTCATGCTAACCGATTCACCTTTCGTCTTTCTCCAGGAGCAGTTAGGACTAGAGCACCATTGGCTGATAGAAATAACAGCTCTGACACAGGGATTCCAAATTACTTGACTCTCTTTTACTGAGGCAAATCATATTTCATGGCACACAGTTAATTCATACTGATCACAGAGACCCAAATCATTTGACCTCAACAGAGTTAATTATGGTACCCATCTAGAGTCATGTACTACCTTGACCCCACTACCGCAGCCTTGGTGTGACCTGCAACTTTGTCCTGGACTGTCACTGACCCTGCTCCCATGGGCACCTTTGACCCCTGGGAATGCCTTTCCCTATTGACCTACCTTTAGCCTGGGAATCCCTGTTTCCTAATTTGAAGACTTCTGCATACTTGAACGGTTCTTTGGAGAAATGCTTTTTCTGCTTGAGCTGAAACCAGTATGCTGACAGGGCGCCCTTACCGTCCTCTGGTGCCTGGAACTCCAGATACCCTTCCACACATGGCAGAGAACCATATTAGCCAGAGCTCTGCTTTCTGCAGTACCTTGTGGCCCATCCCCTGGACACAGCCCAGCTTGATGGTCATGAATGTCCACATTACCATTCTGGGGACCCTCCCTACTTTCTCAAAGACACTCTCTGCCTTTATCCAGTGTGACGCTTTGGTACTGACCAGTCAATCCTCCAGTTCCTTGGATGGCCTGGTAGCATAGTTACTGATGTTGCTCCTCCTTTTCTTCAGTACCCCAGTCCATCTTCAGGGGGAGTCCTCATCAGTCACAAAAGCCATTAGGTGACTGTCCTTGAGTGGGCACACCTTGGGATTCCCTGACAGTCCCCCGAGAGCACTCTAATTGTCCTAACTACTAGGGCAAAACACGCTTAAATCCCACCACCGGTCCTGGGTCAAATAACATCTCAAGCTCCTGAGGTTTGTTCTGGCATGTGCTAGGCTTGCAGATGTATGCTGTTGCTCCTTTGTCAATCAAGGTATCTAAACCTCATGCCACTGCCAGGCAGTAATGGTGGCAAGGTACTCACCTACCCAGGCTGGAACCCGCAGTAGGAATTGAACACCTCTGGCCCATGTCCTGCACCAGCTAAATAGCAAGTCACACCCTATGCCCATCCCTCCAGTTGCATCCAGTATCCTTAATGCCCAGCTGCAAACCTGACATGCCTGTGGAGCTTCCACAGACAGCATCCTTGCATTAGGGAACTGCCAGCATTTACCCTAAACTAGAAGATAGGCTTGTAGGTATGCAATTCCCAGGTTTTTTCCCTTGACCCCTTTTACATAATGGTATAGTGTTGGCCCCTTCAGTCCCTCATCACCACCCCAGAAGTCCCAAGTTCAATTTATTTCATGACAGTGCAGCAGCCAAAGCAAATGTCATGAGACTTGGCATGTCATGACTCCTGGGAAGGGCAAGCTTGGGATGCATGGTGTTCTGACAACCTCTGCCTTCTTGCCAAAGTGTGGCATTGACTGAGAAGATAGCCTCTACCCTGACCACTTATCTAGAGGAAGAAAACAAGTGCAGCAACACCAGGTGTCAAGGTTGGCATAGGTATAAGTTAGAGAACAAAGAAATAAAAAAGCCACTGTATTTTGTCCATTGTGTACTTTAATGTTTGAGAGGTATATGAGGTCATCTTTTGATACTAGGACTCACAAATTATACTGACTGGTTGGTAAGACTAATGTATTTCAAGAGCAACTAACATCTTTAGGAAAAATTTAAGAAACATATTTATAACCCCCTCCTTCTCGTTGGGGCTTACGGGGACCACAGACTGTTTCAGGATGCAGACAGCAGAGACCAGCCCTAAGTGCCTACTGGCACAGAGGAACTGGGAGTATAAATCATCTTTCCAGATTTGAGTTAGTGTAGCTTCATCAAAAGCCCTGAGTGTGCCAGAACTATGTGGAATAGGTATGGCTAAGGCAGAAGATCTGCATGGTAAGCCATTCACTTAAAGGGAATCGGTCCCAGATGACTAGAAAAAAAAGTGCTGATAACACCAATACATAAGAGTGGTGACAAGAGTAATGTGGGAAGCAATAAGCCAATCAATCTGATGTCCATTGTCTGTAAAATGCTCAAAGTTACAGTTAGAGGTCATATTTTACAACACCTAAATGATAATGATTTAGATGACCACAGCCAACAAGGATTTGCAAAGGGGCGTTTTATGCCTAACTAAATTTATTAGATTTTATGATCACATAACCAGAGCACTGGAGGACAATACACAAACCAGCATAATTTATTAAGACCCCAGTAAGGCCTTCAGTACTGCACCACATGGTGAACTGATTGATAAAATGATTAAACTTGATCTTTCAACTACTTAATTGTATAACTCAGAAACTGGCTGACAGACTGAGAGTGACAGTCAATAGGGGGCACCCAGGGTGGAGTGAAGTGTCTAGTGGCATTCCACAGGGATCAGTACATGGGCCATTGGTACTTAATATGTTCCTAAGGAACGTTGGAAATATTTGTGAGGGATAGCTGGCTAAGTTTGAAAATGCAACCAAAAGTGGTAGTATTGTTGAAATAATGGAGCAGCAAATGTCACTGTAAAAGGTCTGAACAAGCTAGTTTATTGGGAGAAAAGCTCAATAAGGAAATTTAACAATGAAAAATGTACAGTGATGCAACTGTGCAAAAGTTGTCTGAAACTGGCATGCTACCTGAATGGTGATAGGTTAAAAAACTGAGAGTGAAAAAGACTTCCAGGTAATAATCACAACTGTCTGAGCTTAATCAGTGGCAGGAACACCATCAAAATGTAACAGCATAATTGGTAATATAAAAATATACTCTTGGAGTGGATAAAGGGAGCTGTTGCTATCAGTGTTTTACTCATTTGTATGCTCCCACTTAGAATATGCTATGCATCTATGGACACCATACCACAGGGGTGAAATAGTAAGAATGGAAGGATCCAAAGAGCGTAACAAGACTGATGATGGTATGAGGGGAAAGACATATGGCAAAAGTTTTCCGCATTTGGATACATTCTCCTGGGAATACAGGAGACTGTTTGGGGACATAATCTTGGTATTCAAGGCCATGCAAGGCAAACCATATATGGAGGCATTGCACTTAAACAATAAAACATGTAGATTAGAAACTACAGGACATTCTTGTCAATTATAATGAAAGTTATTTGCAACTAAAAGAAGGAGGCATTTCTTCATGCAGGGAGTGGTGGATACATGGGATAGGCTACCGTTAACAGTTGTGGCAAGTGACACCATTCAATCCTTCAAGCTTCATCTAGACATACACATGAGGGCAATAAACATCCAAGACTACTGTATAACAGATGAGATCTGGGGACAGTCTTGATGGGCTACTAGCCTTTTTCTGTCTTAAAGAGCTAGTCTACCACCTAACACATATATAAGTTCTTAAAAGCAGTGAACTTATTACCTTTTGTATCTGACATACTTTTTCTTTTCCCATTGGCTAATTAGAAGATTTTTTTGTGTGATGTTAGTCAGTGTGATGTGTGGAACGGCACTCTGCCTGGCAGCTGACATACAGTATCTAGTTCTGCTCCTCCCATTACATCATCAACATTGCACCTCAATGATTGTGACATCACAGTTGATTAGGAGGTGTCACACAGTAGGTGTCAGCTCAGTCACCTGTGATGTCACTCTCAGTGAGGTTACAATGCTGATGATGTAGTGGGAGGAATAGAACTAGATATGTTAGCTGCCTGGCAAAGGTCTATTATACACATCCAACATAACACTAGTATACAGAAATGCTTCTAATGAGCAAAAGGAAAAAGAAACAATACTTCATAAACAAAAAGTTGCAACTGACTTAAAATTTGTAACATTTTCCTGTTTGCCATTTTTTGCTCTACTGGTTCTTTAATGTCTTATGTTCTTATGTAACCATCTAGGTTTGGATTACATTTGTAAAATGGGTAAAGAAAATCCTCAATCCTGATTGGTTGTTACCTGAGCATTAAACCAATCTAATGAACAGGGAACAACACGTTCAAGCAGTGGGATTTGGAATTTGGTCAAGTCACATACAGAAATAATGAGCCACTTCACTTTTCCCTGATTTCCATTATAAACATGCCTGCCACCTGTACTTATGTATAAAAGCTTCAACTAGGCTCCTCCAAAAATACAACTTTCTGAAATAAAAAAATTAAAAATAAATAATTGAACATTCTTTCCTCTCATGGTCCCATTCTTATAGAAATAAAAGAATAAAAAAAGATCAGGTACTATTCAATTTTAATTACTGGGGTGGGATATTCAGAACTGCACCAGGCAGGGGTGCAAGGCTGGCGCAGCACAACTGGGATGCACCAGGGTGGTGCCTGGGCGATATTCAATGGTGCTACGCCATGGGTCTGCACCATTGAATATGGCACCGTGGCCACCCGCATTGCATATTGTGCAGTAGCACTGTGCCAGTGCAAGTGGCCAGAGAGGAGCAGGGGGATGCCCTAGCGCAAGTGCCGTTGCGCTAGGCACGGCAACCATGATATTCAGTGGTGGACATGCAGATGGGGCCATAATGTATGCAAGGCGCAAATGGGGCCATTTGCATGTCATTATGGCCCCATTTGCACGCAGGTGCACCAATCCCCTGCGACTTGCACCTGGCGCCCTGCCAGGCTGCAGCCGTCTGGGACTGACGCCCCCTGCCCCTCACCAGCAACGTGCCCCATTGCCCGATCATGGGCTGTAAATTAATTTGAACTCCCTGGTGGTCCAGTGGACCTAACATCTTGCCTGATCGCGGGCTGTAAAATAGTTTCAACTTCCTGGTGGTCCAGTGGACCTAACACCATGCCTGATTATGGGCTGTAAAATAAATCTAACTCCCTGGTGGTCCAGTGGTACCCGTACCCCCCTCCCAACCCACCACTCATGCCTGTCACCCGGCTCCCCCGCAGTCCAGCGGCGGGCGGCAACACCACCCGCAAACCCGCCTGGCCGCCGCTGACTGACAGTGTACAGCTGCCGGCTATGCCGATTGGTCCACAGCGTGGGCCAATGGGCGTGCAGACCATACTGTACTACACAGTTCCGATATGTGAATGGACTGTTGTTCCATGCGCAACCCCTTTGAATATCCCACCCCTGGTGTTTACCTGAAAAATCCTCCTCCTATCCTTACCAGCTTGCCAGTTAAATATTTTCTGCTTACCCTGCCACAAATAGGCCCTATACACACTGTGCTTGTTACAACATTTAAAGCTCTTACAATGTTTTAAAAAGCTGGAACACAGTTTGTATCTGCATTGAACACATTTTGAAACCATTTTTAAAACACATTTTTAAACCCTGCAAGGGACCTAGTCTCAAGTCTGGTATTAAACACAGTTTCAAACCTAGCACGGATTACCTTTCAGTGTGGACAGGATTCAGGGGATGCTAGAAGGTCTGATTGCACAGAACCATGCTAGGCTTAAACATGTTGCTGAAACCCCTCAAGGCCTGCAATGTGGATGTAGTATGACTCTGTTTAAACACAGTTTGGAAAAAGTAGCCTGCAGTGTGGATGGAAGAGTGTGGTAACATAGTAGTTGATGGCAGATAAGGACTGCTAAGTCCACCTAGTCTGCCGGTATTCCCTGCCTGCATCAGCAGCCTCTGACCCTACTTGGTCATTGGCCTATACCTCCCTTCCCCACATCTAGGGTTCCCTTATGTCTGTCCCATGCATATTTGAATCCCCCACTGTGTTAGCACCCACCAGTTTCTGGGGTAGGCTATTCCAAGCATCTACCACCCTTTCTGTGAAGAAAGACTTCATCACATTTCCCCTTATTCTGCCACCCTCCAATCTCATATTGTGCCCCCTCATCCTTGCACAACTCTCGTACAGAAAGATGTCACCCACCTGCACTTTGTTTGAGCCTTTATGATACTTGAAGGTTTATATCATATCCTCCCGTTCCCTCCTCTCTTTAAGTGTATACATATTGAGGTCTTTTAATCTGTCCTCATATGCTTCCTGATGCAAGTCCTGCACCATCTTGGTTGCCCTTGTCTGGACCGCCACCACCCTGTCTATGTCCTTGCAAAGATGCAGCCTCCAAAACTGGACACTGTATTCCAGACGAGGCCTGACCAGCATTTATTACAATGGCATCACCACCTCCCTTCTTCTGCCAGTGATACCCCTTCCTATGTACCCCAACATCCGACTGGTCCTCCCAACAGCCTTGTTACACTGTTTGGCCACCTTTAGGTCATCTGAGATGATTATCTCTAAATCCTTCTCTTCCCTGGTGACTGTCAGCAATCCCCCCCCCCATTTTGTAGTTCTGCACAGGGTTTCTTTGCCCCAGGTGCATGATTTTGCACTTCCTTGCATTAAATTTTAATTGCCACACCTGTGACCATTTTTTCAGCTTTCCAAGATCCCTTTTCATTCTTTCCACCTCCTCTAGAGTGTCTACTCTTTTGCAGATCTTTGTATCTTCTATAAACAGGCAAACCTTCTCCTCCAGCCCTTCAGCAATGTCACTGATGAAGACATTAAAAAGGACTGGCCCCAGGACTGATCACTGAGGCACCCCCCTGGTCACCCTTCTTTCCTTGGACTTGATCCCATTTACTACCACCCTCTATTTCCTGTCCCTCAACCAGTTTCTAACCCAGTTTTCAACTTTGAGGCCCACCCCAAGCTACCTAGCTTGTTTACCAGTCTTCTGAGGGTTGTGGTGTTAAAGGCCTTGCTGAAATCGAGGTAGGCGATATCCACCACTCTTCCCTGATCCACCTCCTTCATTACCCAGTCAAAAAAGTCAATCTGATTTGTTTGACATGACCTTCCTGCTGTGAATCCATGCTGTCTCGGATCATGTGCTCCCATGGTTTCCAAGTGTTCCACAATCCTTTCCTTAAGCAGAGCCTCCCTAGTCTTGCACACTATTGAGGTGAAGCTGACTGGCCTAAAGTTTCCTGCCTCCTCCTTGCTACCACTCTTGTGGAGATGGACTACATTTGTCCCCTTCCAGTCCTCTGCAACCATTCCTGTATTAAGTGACTCACTAAACAGGGCCACCAGCAGTGTTGCTAGCACCGTCCGTAATTCCTTTAATATCCTGGGGTATATATCATCAGGTCCCATCACTTTGTCCACCCTCAGTTTTGTGAGTTCCTCCAGGACTTGCTCTTCTTTGAAAGGACTAGCGTTTACCTCTCTCTCCCCCCATCGTTCTTACTGCCTAGTTGTGGTCCCTGTCCCTCCCCCTCCACTGTGAATACTGAACAGAAGTATTCATTCAGTATCTATGCTTTTTCTAGGTCACCCTCTACCCACACCCCTTCCACCCCTTTGAGCCTTACAATCCTTCCCCTGGCCTTCCTTCTATCGCTAATGTATCTATAAAATGTCTTGTCCCCCCTCTTTATCGTCTGTGCTAGTCTCTTCTTTGTTTGCGCCTTCGCATTAACTGCTTTCCCTGCCCCCCTCTGTCTCTCTAGGTATACTGCCCTATTCTCCTTCTGAGTCTCCTTGTACTTTCTGAAAACCCTTTTTTGTCCCTCACTTTGTCTGCCACCTCCTTTGTGAACCATAGTGGTTTGTTCCTTCCCTTTCCCTTGTTGCTCAGCCTAATGCACTGTTTTGTTGCCTCCACTATGGCTTCTTTTAGGTGTTGTCAGCACAAACAAACAAAGCCACTCCACTCCAGAATCTGTGCCTGGCCAAATTAAGGTACAAGAAAAGCAAAGGATGCCAGCACCACATACAGTACAAATCTTGTATTGTTTATTTAAATACAAATCCAAACACAGTGGTATGGTCACAAAGTGAAGATCCAGACCAGTTTCACCATGAGCAAAGCTTTTTTCAAAGGGAACCATAATGGCTTGTTCCTTCTCTTTCCCTTGTTGCTCAGCCTAATGCATTGATTTGTTGCCTCTGTTAAGGCTTCTTTTAGGTGTGCCCACTGCTCCTCAACCCCTTCCCCTGCTCCCTTCTTTCCAGGACTTCTTTGATCCATCTCCCCATCTTAGCAAAGTCTGCTATCCTGAAATCCAGGACCCTTGTCTTTGTGTGGCTCTCTTGCGACACTGTACTGATGTTGAACCACACTGTATGGTGGTCACTGGACCCTAGGTGCCCATCTACCCTGAATTGTTTGATCCTGTCCCCATTGGTCATTGCAAGGTCTAAGATTGCCTTGTCCCTGGTGGGTTCCAGAACCAATTGCCTGAGACCTGCCCCCTGCAAGGATTCTCTGATGTCTTGGCTCCTGGCTGAGGCATCTGCCGGGATGGTCTAGTCCACATCTGGTATGTTAAAATTGCCCAGCAACAGTACTTCCCCCTTTTCTGCCATCTCATGTATTTACTCCACTATTGCTCCATCCACCTCCTCCCTCTGTGCTGAAGGCCTGTAGATCACTCCTGTGTGAAATGCTGTTCAATTTCCTGGTTCAAGTGTGACCCACAGTGCCTCGGCCTCCGCTGTCTACCCTGCACTGCCATCACTTTAATACCTTCTCTGACATAGAGGGCCACCCCCCTCCCCTTTTTCTTACCCTCCCTATCCCTCCTGTGCAGAGCATACCCTGGTACATTTACCTCCCAGTCATGGTTTCCAGTGTACCATGTCTCTTTAATTGCCACTATGTCCAGGTCCGTCTCTGCCATCAAGGCTGCCAGGTCTGGGATTTTGTTTTCCAGACTCCGGGCATTTGTATACATGGCTGTCTATGTTTCTTGGCCTGTGCCCCTTGCATTTCTACCTTTGCCTTTTTGCTCCCTCCTTTCAACCCTGGTTCTTTTCTCCTGCTGCCTGTTAACCTCTGACTTATTTCTTGTACACGCCCGGGCATATCTGTCCATGTTTCCCAGCCTGTCCTCTTGTATGTCCACACATTCCCTGGCAGTCTAGTGGCCTGCTACTATCCCCACCATGACAGGCAGTGGATCCCTCCCATTCCTGACACACATCTGTGACTAGCACAGCCCTCCTCACACCACCATGGCCAGCTGCAGAATGCATTTGTGACTGTGTGTATACTGTACACTGTATACTATGCAGTGTATAGCACACACTCTACGTATTCTGTGGCTGGCCGTGGGAGTGTGAGAAGGGCTCTGTCAGTCGCAGATGCATGTCGGGGATGGGAGGGGGGGATCCACTGCCTGTCAGGGTGGGGAGGGTGGGGTGCCACCAGACCACCAGGTAATGTGTGGCAGTTTGGTGGAGATGGGGGGACAGAGTGGGAACACTGGGACTGAAATATTCCTAGTCACATTCAGCAATGGGGGATTGGGGCTACCTTTGCATTGGGGGGGACACTATATTATCACAACAGTGGGTGGAGGGGGGTTGGCAATAGCATGCTACAGCAGGGATTCCTTGCAAGTGGCACATGGGTACCCAGACGGTTGTGGCACAGTGCCCTACAGGGGCAAGTCACCCTGTGCCGCAGCCTTGTCCATTTCTGCTGGGGTTCCGGGCTTGGTGCTCCTTGGGCACCTCTGCTACCCCTTGCCCACTTGTCTGAGACTGCATCCCAGCCCTGCGCCACATCTTCTGACTGTGCCCCTCTTCTTGGCACAGGGCATGTTGTGGATGTTCCAGAAAGTTTGCCACTTGTGGCAAACTTTCTGGAATAACGATTTTTGTGGTTGCTACAGCTATGTCAGATGCTGCCCCCCCGTCAGCCGCAAGTTGCATCCAATGCAGACAACTTAAAGAATCGGGCCCTTTGAATTTTTTTAATTTCTTAGTCTCAGGTGTAACAGAGTTGCAGATTCTGAGTTAAAACAATTAGATGTCATTTTACCATATCATTTATTAACTTTAGGGATAGTAAAACTCTTAACTGGTGTCCGATGTCCCTCCCTCCTCCCTGCCTATTAGATGTCATTTTGCCATATGAATTATTAACTTTAGGGACAGTAAAACTCTTAACTGGTGTCCGTTGGCCCTCCCTCCTCCCTGCCTATTAGATGTCATTTTACCATATGAATTATTAACCTTTGGGACAGTAAAACTCTTAAATGGTGTCCAGTGGCCCTCCCTCCTCCCTACCTATTAGATATCATTTTACCATATTAATTACTAACTTTAGGGATAGTAAAACTCTTAACTGGTCTCCGGTGACCCTCCCTCCTCCCTGCCTACTTATTAATATTCCTGTATGTCTACCCAGCACACGCTTGAAGCCCCCTGCTGTTTGCATCTCCACAACTTCTGCTGGTAGTCTGTTCTAGGTAACCAGTGCTCTTTCAGTGAAGTAGCACTTCCTGACACCCCTCTTAACCCCCCCCCCAACCCCAAGCTTCATCATATGCCCTCTGGTCCTGGTGCTCTTTCTCATTTGAAAGAGACTCCACTCCTGCACCATATTCACCCACTTGAGGTACTTGCAGGTCTCTATCACATCTCCCTTTGCTCTCCTCTCTTCCAGGGTGTACATGTTGTGGTCTCTCAGTTTGTCTTTGTAAGGCTTTTGATGCAACCCCTGCACCATTGTAATTGCCCTCTTATGGACTGCTTCCACCCTGTTTGTGTCTTTTTTTCAGGCCATCAGAACTAGACACAATACTCCAGGTGGGGCCTTACAGGTGAGTGACAGTTGGAACTCTAGCTCCCTCTTCTGCTGGAAATACCTCTCCCTATGTATCTCAGCCTTCCACTGACCCCACTGCATTGTCACACTGCTCTGCTGAACTGAGGTCATCAGGTATGATAACCTCAGGGTCTCTTTCCTGCTTAGTGACTGCCAGTACCTCTTCCTCATCCTGTACTCAGCTGCCTGATATTTCTTAAATTATAATTTGCGTTGGAACGTCAACATCACAAATAGTTGTCCTCTTAGTTAATCCCATAATTATTTTAAATGCTGTGCTGACATCATTTTCTGTCTCCTTTGATCAAACAAATTCCATTTTAACAGTTTGAACATGAAACAATGTCAGTCAAATTAGCATCTCAGAAAAAAGCATGCACCTTTTTTGTACGTAGTGTTTAATTTCTTTAATAAGGTTGAGTTTGCAGGTTGGTAAACTATGCTCCCAGATTTCAAGACTGGCAAAAGAAATTGGGTAGCCATACTTTTCCTAACTTCTATAGGAATTGAGAATGTATTCCATCGTAGAGCCCCCAGATGATAATTAACCTTTTCATTTGTGCTGTTTATATGTTGATCAAAAAGGAAAGCATTACTGATGGTCACTCCCAAATATTTATACTCATTGGTTAACCAACCTCAAACCAGTACATATTTTAATGTTTAAATGAGGAACTTCCCTGAATTTGTTAGTTTTAGCCTTAAAGCATAAGTTGAGTTTTTTTTGGCACTCAGCACCATATTCCAGCCCGTAAGCCACTCTTGGAGCTAAGTGAAGTCCATTTAGAGTTTGTTTTCCAAGTCTAGTAGGTCTGATGCTTTCCCTATCAGAATGGTACCATCCATATAAAGTTTAATTTGAGCATTAGAAATAAAGTTTGGTAAATTGTTAACATAAATTAAAAACAGTAGTGGTCCCAAGATAAACCTTTGGGGTACCCCTCTGAATAATGGTTTTAGACTGGAAAATTATAAATATCTGTCTAATCTATAGACACTAAGTTATACATTTTACATTTGCTGCATTACCAGTATATCTAAAAAATTAACTGGTTCACTCCAAGTTAGCTATTAGAAAACAAGACCTTGTTTTGTTGCTCTTGCTTCTAGCTGGTAACATTCACTCAGTCCTGGTCCTTTCTCAGGTGAGCATGATGCAGGCACTGTGGCCCCCAGAAATGTTTTATCCATTGCTCATATAAACATTTTAGGTTTATTACCAAAATTAGATGAACTCAGAACATGGGTGTTGGGGAATGATTTTGATCTGGTCACAGTCTCAGAGGCATGGTTATCAGACAGAGTATCCAATTCAAAACTTGTGACTCCAAACTATTGCTTATTAAGATGAGACAGGGTTAAAAATGGGGGGTGGGATCCTAATCTATTACAGGTCTTGTTTGTCTGTGATGTCTGATGATTTCACTAATACTTACTCATCTTGTGATTTTCTTTTTGTTGTGTTATGTTTGGGGGGTGCCAAGCACCTGTCATTAGCTACTTCTCACATTCCTCCAGGTTATTCTGAGGATGACCTTGATTTATTGTCTGAGTTCAGGCAGTCCAAATGTGACATAGAAGAAATCCTTCTCCTGGGAGATGTCAATATTAATTGGAATGATAAAGCAAATTGGAGATATAGTGACCACGTTGCAAGCTTGAACCTTAAACAAGTGATTTCCTCAGCTACCAAACTAAATTACTAGACTAGCACTGAGTCCCTAATAGACTGAATAGTCACATCTAGACCAGATCATATTCATCAACATCATCCTTTTCCCAATAGTTTAGTTTAAGTGGCTATTCTATGGTTATATTCTACTGGGGTGCTCACGGGACTCGTTTCTTTCCTCTACATATAACCTCCAGATCCATTTCACAGATTGACTGGTCTTCTTTGCATGCCATCCCTTCATTAGACTTGATGTTTAACCCTTAGGCTGCCAGACCATGTAGAATGTATAGGTTTTTAGGATGTGTATACATGCCAGCAGCACAGTAAGGGTTAATTATATTATACATGAATTTATTAGTGTTTGTAGTCACTTTGCCCCTATCTATCACTTCCACACTAAAAAGAGAAATCTGGAATGAATCACTCCTTGTTTGGTACAGTTAATGTAAGAGATAGGCTGGACCTGACAATCTTTTAGGAAACAATGTACAAATCCAGCATTGCATGAATATAAAAACAAAATTAAGCAATAAATGTAAACAATTGGTTAGAAGGACAAAAATGCAATATTATTTAAACTTCCAATTTCAATTTTCAAACCAGTAACAGGCAAATTGGTAAATACTAAACAATGTCATGGGAAAGACCTGGGGCAGGATTCACAAAGATCGTGGAATTCCCGCAGCCACAGCAAAACATCAGCACTAAAATGTGGCCACTTGCGGAGCTGCAGGAGTCCTGCAGTGGTGGGTATTCACAAAGGTGGAGCCTGATTATGACCAGCTCAATGATTTATGGCTGCTTGTGGATGGTGTCACCAGGGAGACCACCGCAGCTGTGGAAAGATGCTACGGCTGGTGGGAGCAGCCGTAACACCCACCGCAACTGCTATGGCTGTGAATCACAACCAGCACATCAACGGGCAATTTCAGTCCACAACTGCAGTTGCGGAGTGGGACTTGGGTCCCGATAGCTTTGTGAATCCTGCCCCTGTTCTATAGCAGTACCACTTCTGACTGCTGAAAAAGGTAACTTGACAAATCTGATTGATATTACCACAGAGTTCACTAACACTTTTTGTGGTGCCACAAAAATTGCTGTGTTGGTTGATCTGTCAGATTATAAACAGACTGGGACTAGCTATGGTGGTTCAGATGTTAGCTTTACATTTAGGTCACTAACTCTAAATGAAACTTTAAGTACTATATCCATATGACTTAAATACTACAATGGGAATGGACAATTATTTATCTAAAACTCTGTTATTGATGTACTTGCTAATCCTCTGTTCACTTTGTACAACCATGTGTTAGCTACTACCCAAGTCCTGAGTTTGTGGAAGCAGGCAACCATGGTTCCTATTTTTAAATCAAGAGAGCAAACCATGCCCAAAAATGATCACACAATATCCCTACTTGCCCCATTGTCCAAGGTCCTTGAGCGGATTATTGTTGACTAATTTAAGGAGTCCCTGCATACTGGCAATTTGCTAACACCTTGATGGTTTTCAAGATAAACACAACATGCAAAAAGGTATGCTTGAAGTCACTAATGATCTTCACAGGGTCTTGGACAATAGGGGCACAGTCAGCGTGCTCTTCCTAGATCATTCCAAAGCATTTGATTTGGGGCACAACGGTCACCTGCTTGCCAAACTGTGGTCCCTTGGTCTACCTGTATTTGCAGTATCCTGGTTCCAGAATTAATTTACTGACAGAGCTCAGTCAATGTCTTTGAATTTTTTCTTCTCACTCATCAGAATCACTACCACAGTATCCTAGGGATTAATCCTGGGGCATGGTTTGTTTAGTTTTTTTCTTAAATGATCTAACAGATATTTTGCTTAAGCAATAGACCACAACAGGGTGTGGGTTATGCTGGGATTTACCCATACCTGGTGTGGTTTGGTCACAAGGTGCAGCCGAGTGACCAAACCCACACCAGAAGTGGGTAAATCCCAGCATAACCCACATCCTGGAGAGGTTTATTGTGATTATACAATGTTGTTTTTTAAAGAAGAAATAACAAAAACACTTTAATATACTAAATGTATAGTTTTTGTATTGATTTTTTTAAATATTCTTCCTCCCTAGCTTAAAATAGTCCACACAGCAGCCAGGCCCCCATCCCCTTTTCCCATTTGTACTTTTACTTTATTGTCATTATTTTCATTATTTCTTTGCATGTCAGTGCCTGTTAGGATGACACTGAAGGAGAGATGGTTGGGAGACAGAAATAGTCAAGAGGGCCCTTTAGTTGCTGTCTGTAGACTGGGCTTAGAAACAGAAAAGTATGCAGTATTCTTTTTGTATAGCTTGGAGTGACAGAGCGATAGGCGATGAGCACCAAATCAGTGTTGAGAGGTGGTGAGTGCCAAAACAGCATTTTTCTGAAGTAGGGAAAATGGCTGTGAAAGTGAGAGACACTGAGGGCAAAAACACGTTCTCTTCTACAGAACACAGGCTGTGAGAGACAGAGTGAGAGACAGCGAGTGTAGAAACAGTGTTTTTTCTCAAATGGGAAACAGGCTGTGAGAAAGCACAAGGGAGCGCAAAGCAATCTTTTCCTGGACGTGCTCTCTTTCTCTCTCTCTCGCTTGTAAAAAAAAAAAAAAACAGTAAGGTACAGACTCTTGCAGTTTATAATGTTACAAACTGCAGTGCTTGTTCACTCTCGCGTTAACGTTGCTTTAGCGGGGAATTACATATGGCAGTGGTTTTATTTAGAATTTCGGGATTGGATTGATTTATTGGCAGATGCGGCTGTCTGGGTCTTTATCCGTGAGTTAAGCTGAAATTTACTCATGGATAAAAGACCCAGTCATCCAATCAGGTTTCTCGATTCAAAAGTCCCATTGTATAATTAGCTCTAAATCCCATATAATCATGTACGCGGATGATATTGATTTGTACAGAAGGGTACCTAATGTCAGTGCCATAACGAGATACTATATTTGCAGCCTGACTTTTGAATTGGTACGAAACATGGTTATAAAAATGGCCTTCTAATGAATATTATTAACATCAAGTGTATGCACTTTGGAACAAAACAAAAATTAAACGACTTTACTTCCTTCTGACTTAATTAAAATGTGAGTGGTACCTTTGTTGAGAGGGTGAAAAGTTTCAAGTATCTCAGTTTTAATGTAGACCAGATTCTCTTTTGAACATATATCCACACTGGTTAAGTCAGTACACACTCACCATGGTCAAAGTTTTAGACAAAAAAAATGTTTTCCCACTCACTTTAAAATAGTCTTGGCTCAGTCCCTACTCCTGTCATTAGTGGACGGTGGCCTTCAAGTCTATGCTACTGCTAATCTCACTGACTTGCAAAGAGCTAAAATTCTATACAATTCCATTTGCAGATTTGCTGGCCTCCAGATCCAGATTTTCTCATCACTGCACTCTTCACAAACACTTTGTCTGGTATTCTTACTTATTTTACCTTCATCAGTTTTAGACATTTCCTAAAGGTCCATTTAGATTTTTGTTATGGCTGATGCTAGCCCCAGCACTGGCTCCTAAGTACTTGATCTGCTAATACTCATTCCATAAGACCTCCACTTTTGCATTCCTCCATGGGTCAATAAAAGCCATTATATTCTACAAGCATTTACCTGCTTTGTTGCTTCGTTACGCTCCACAAATTTGCAGAAAAATTTCTTTGTACTCTGTTGTATATGCTAGTTATATAGTATGTATCCTCTGTACTTTATGTTAACGTTTGGTATCATCCAGTTTGTGTACTGTACTTTTCCTAGTGTTTTGTTATGGTTTTCTCAGTGCATTGCAAAACTACGTTTGTACCCTCCCGGGCCATGTCTTAAAATAGGCAAATGTATGCCTAGTGCAACCTACCCGGTCAACAAAAATAAATAAATACTTTGAAAATGGTGTTAAAAATACTGTTTGGACTTGTCTATTTATTTCAAAAGATCACCAGTAAATACATACTGAGCTTGTAACAGCTCATTTCCAGATATGTCCTATCTATGTGCAAGTGTATTGTTACCTGACTACGGTGTACACGGATGTATTGCATATTTATTCTGTATTGCATATTTACCCTGTATTGTTTCTCTTGTTTAGATCTCTGGTCCCAACTTGAAAATGGATATCTAATTATCTTTGTTAACAAATGACAGATAAATACAGCTTGCCATTTATGGCAACCTGCTGATGTCTGTTCGGTAGATATCAATGAAACAATTAGGTCACTTATTCGACAAGCCTATTTGTTCTAGCCTATTCAGTAGTATTGTGTGGTCCACTAAATCAGATGCTTTGAAGAGGCTGATGAATACCACACCCATGAACTCTCCTGAAGATGCTCTCTGCAATAATATCAATACAGTTCATAAGTGAGGTGCTCGACACCCTCCCTACCCTAAACCCCAACTGGTACCTAGTTAACAGCTGGTATTTTTCTAAACATTTATTTATCTGTCTAAGTAACCTTTCAACTATTTTGGATATAATGAATAATAAAGCCACAGGCCAATAGTTTGAAAGGTTACTATTACCTCCTCTTATAAAGTGGAATGACTTTGACTGTTTTCCAGTATTCAGGGAATGCCATCTCTGTCAAATTTCTAATGTATAATCATGTTAGCACTGGAGAAAAAATTCAGCAAAATAGTTTAGAAAGTTGGGCCTCCATATTCAAAGGAGATGTGTGGTGCAACTCGGTGGAAAAGGGAAATGCGTTGTGCAACTCCAACAATGTACCACAGCATGATATTTATAAGTGTGGGATGCGCTGGTCACAAAGGAATGGGCCAGAGTGCATACAAATGTATGCAGCACAGGTGGAGGGGGCATTCCCATGCATATGCCACAATGTGGCATATTCAATGGCAATGCACACCTCATAGTCCAGAATTGCACAGCCCACAGTTAGGCCATGAAAAGCTAGCCTAACCTGGCCAGCGATCCACAGGCAGGTGTCGGTAGTGCACACGGGTGCACTGCTGCCCACTGGTCCTGGCAGTCAAGTGTCAACCCCCCCAGCCCCATGCCCCGACTCCCATGGGCTGTACTGTGAGTCCCAATTACCGTAAAGAAGTGGACCCCTGCCCCATGCTCCATGTCGCATTCCACAGGTGCCATAAGGGAGACCTCCATTCCTATAGCATAGGGTACCCCATCCCAAGTGCCAATCCCCGAACCCCGATCACGTATCCAAGACCCCAGTCCATGATCATGATACGTAGAATACATGCAATATACATGCCCACTACACACAGTTTCCATAGTGTAGGGGCGCCCCAGCCCCATAGCCAGGACCCCTCCCACCCCCCTGCACCACCGTGCTGGCAACTGGCACAGCTCTTCCCTCACCACCATGGCCAGCCGCTGACTGAACAATCCAGGAACTGTACTGTGCAGTATACATGCTCATTGGTTGAGTGCGTATTCCGAACAGTACAGTTCCTGGACTTTTCAGCTGGTGGCTGCTGTGGAGGGCGAGAGGCGTACCAGTTGCCAGCACAAGTGGTGCGGGGTTGGGTGGGGAAGGGTCCTGTTTACTAGGGTGGGGGATCCCTACTCTATGGAAACCATACATAGCGGACATGTATATCACATGTATTCTGCATATCACAATTTTGGACCGGGATCTTGGATAAGCGATCGGGGTTTGGGGATCGGCGCTTGGGATGGGGTATCCTACATTACAGGAATTGGGGTTCTACTGTACTGCCACATGGCCATTAGGGAGTATGGTGAGGGTCATGTTCCAGAGAGGGTTCAGGGCTGGGGCGGGACACCACAGAACTGTCTGGGCAGCACCGGGACTACAATGGGGATGACAATGGTGGGCGGGGATTGGGCTGGTGGGGGTTCCACCTGTCTGCCAGGGCATCTACTGGGCTTCACACATTGCCTTGCACTGGTGATCAGTGGATGGGAGGGGGAAAAACACTGGCATATGATTAGGGGGTCTGCGCTGCTGTCTGCACCATATGAGGATGGGCAGGGAATGGACAGGCGTACCCCACTTGGCGCAGCTATGCTAATGGGCTCATGATGAGCATGCATGGTGCCCGTATGCGCCATGCATGTCCAATGAGCCCATTAGTATATGCTTGCTGAATATCACCCTTGGGGACTGGCACATCCAGGTCTGCATCACGCATTCCCCAATTAGCGGAGTTCAGCCTCGGCCCTGGATGCACTGCACCCACCCTGACCGCTGCCTGCTTTGTGCCACACATCCAGGGTCCCATATTCATACAGGATGCATGGTCTGTGCAGATCTTGCATGGTGTTTGAATATTGCTACAGTGCCAGACGGCGCATCTGTTTTGTGCGACACACCGTTATGTGCACGTAACTGGCCAGCACTGAATATGTCCCCCTTGACCTCAATCTGGTCCATTCCAGGAGATTTCTTGGAGATCAGTTCTTTAATCTCTTTTAATGCTTCAATTTGGTAAACTGTTTTAAAACAGAATCTTGGATTATTAGCCCTTGCTGTGCCGCAGACTGATATATCAGTCCAGAATGTCTCCACGTTCTAATTCTGTCAGCACACTAGGGGGTTAGGGGGGCCTGCATTATGCACTTTAACAAATTTATATTTTTTTAGTTACACCCAAACCAGGAGTCCGTATGCTTGGTAGTGTACAAAAATACATGTTTAGTTAATCAACTTTATTTTCTGAAGGCAGTTCGATATCATTATTATCTCTAAAAGTGATGTTAGATTTTAACACATTTAAGCCTTCCAACATGTTGGTAAGGTTCCAATATGATGATGGACTAGTGGTCTCTTTAATTTTGTCCCTATAATAGAACCGTTTTGCTTTGCTCATCTGACTTTTGCATTTGTTCCTTGGTATTTTGTAGTCTTCCTAGTCTTCATTTTTTTGAAGTTTTGTTTGCTTTTCTCCACATTCGATCTTTTATTAAAATTAGCTTCTGACACCTATGGAAGATGGTTTTTCCATTGTCTCTTAATCTTAAGTGGGGCATGAGTATTATAGACTGTTAAAAAGGAGTCTGGATACTCTCAGTTTTGGTGCCTCTCGATGCTGAAAGAGCATTCGACTGGGTCTTGTGGCCATTTTTGTTTGGGGTCTCATGCAGATTTGGTTTCCCCTTCCTGTTCTGTGACTGGCTTATGATTCTGTACTCTCAACCCACAGCCAGAGTTCGATGTAATGGAGTCTTCTCTATCCCACTCTCTGTAGCTCAAGGAACTAGACAGGGATGCCATCTTTCTCCCTTTCTATTCAGCCTATATCTAGAACCCCTTATTCGCTCTCTGCAATCTTGTCGTGATAGTCAGGGTATCCGTGTGGGTAAGCTCTCCTTTTCTCTGTTGTCATATGCGGACGCTCTATTGCTACATCTCGAAAACCCATAAACCTCTATTCCTGCAGCTGTGGATATTATATCTCAGTTTTCCAAGGTAGCAGTGTATAAGTTAAACTTGGAGAAATTCAGTGTTATGCCCCTTAATCATTTTGTCCAGAAACACTGGATTGTGAACTTAGGCCTTGCATGGGAGCCCAAAGCCCTCACTTACCTAGGCATTAAAATCTCTTGTTCACTGTCAGCCCTGCTTAAGCTTAACATTTCCTCAATCTGCCAAAACATTAGAGCGGACCTCCAAAGATGGAAACACCTCCCTCTTTCTCTCTGGGGTCACATAAATGTGATAAAAATGAATATACTGCCATGGCTTCTCTACCCGCTCAGCATGGTGGGCCCATACCTTACTAGGAGGTGGTTTGCTCAGTTCAATTCCATGCTTTTGGATTTCCTATGGCAAGGGAAGATGGTGAGAAGATTATATCTTAAACTGACATTCCCGAAAGACCTGGGTGGTCGGCGTCTCCCTAACTTCTTTTTATATTACTGTGCTATTCACTGAAGCAAAATCTTCCGGTGGGGCTCTTTTAATACTGGTCCTTCTACCATTGAAAACTCTCCTCAATGGTTATCTTTGGAACACCGGCTTTGTCAAACCAGGGGTATTGCTTTAAAATCTCTTCTCTTTATTAAACCTTTGGAACTCCCTAAATCACTATGGGACTCTCCATTATGGCGGTCAGTTAAGGCACTCTGCCAGATTAGCTCTTTTTTGTCCATGACATTACATAAAGACCTGGATCAACCTTTGTTGGGCAACTCCCATTTTAAAATTGCCCATCATATTATTATTGAGTCCTTTTGCCCAGCATTTGCCGGTACCTCAATCTCATCCCTGTTAACCAATGGGAAAATGAGCTCAGCAAGAGAAATCCAGAGCAGGTTCTCGTCACCCTCCTATCATCGAGAACCTCCTATCATATTTTCAAACACCTACAACTGAGTGGGGTGCTTTCCTTGTTCCTAGGCCCACTGCCATGGCAGTCCGCTGCAAACCCCATAAAACAGCTGCTTTTGGATACTGCTACCCAGCCCCATGCGATCTCCCTGTTCTACAGGCTCCTGCAAGTACATGAACCCCAACTCCCATGAGGGATATGCTACTACTGGCAGCACGAATTGAACTTATCCCTTGAGGATAAGGATTGGAAAAGAGTGTGGCAAAGACTATGTAAGTATATAAAGCAAGATCACATTCATTTTCTGCAGTTTAGAATATTGCATAATCTTTACTTCTCTCCTACCCGCCTCTTTAGGATGGGGAGATTTTCATTCCCTCTCTGCACCAAATGTGGGAAGCTGGATAGGACGTTAAAACATATCCTTTGAGATTGTGACTATGTAACCCCTCTCTGGCAGGGAATCCAAACCTCTCTAGACCACTTAATGGACTTGGGGTCTTATTTCACCCCACAGATTTGTCTGCTAGGTCACTTTCCTAGGGACATGTTGGGCGTCTGTCAGGCTCTTATGTCCCTTATTTCTGCAGTGGTAAAACTGGTCATTACCTGACACTGGTTAGTCCAGGACAGCCCTTCCTTAAGAGAATGGCATGCAGAGATACTTCAAGCTCTTGAGCTAGAAAAGCATATAGCCTCAAGGCATAATTGACAGGGATCATTCAGGGAAAGGTGGGGCCAGCTGCTGGCTCTGTTACCTATTTCATGCAGCTGACCAATATTCTATAGGACCTATGTGAGGGGGGAAGAGTCCTCCACTGCTATGGGTTAATAACAAGGTTCACCCCATTAACAAGTAGGATGAATTGCTCCAGTCTCTGTTCAGCAATACGTATGTCATAATTGGTCTTATACCAGTACTAAGTCTCTGCATCTGATGCTCCAGGGTGGGAGGGCTGGGGGTATAGGATATAGATGATAGGTATAGATATGTTTTATTTCTTAACACCAGGACCTGTCAGATTTGATTTGACTTTCTGTTGTACTATTTAAGGGGGCCTTGCAGTCCTGTTGGCACAGCTGTCTGCTTCTTTGTGAGACATGTTACTTTGTACTTCTTGTATCTAGAGGGAGAGCCACTTATGTATGGTATGAGTTCTTTGTGTATTTTTCTCTTTTATAGAAAGCCTAATAAAACATACTAAACTAAAAAAAAAAAAAAAGGAGTCTGGAAAGCCCTTTACTGCCTGATCAGAATTTGGAATCAGATCTAATAGATCCCATTTTATTTTCACAACATATTTGTTAAAATCTCTAAAACATCTGCTTCTACATATAGGTTGATCCTTAGTTTTATTAGGGGCCCTTTTAATTGAAAATTAAATTGTCTTGTGGTTCCCAAAGTTGGGAGTAGCCACCAGACAATCCACAACCAATACTTTTGATGACTTAAAGATTAAATGTAAAATGATGTATTTGTTTGAACAAAGATCCCATGTATTATGATGGTGAACAGATAAAATACTGGTGTCTCTGAGACCACTACAAACAATATGCTTAACACAGCAAAGGACTCTGTACTTTACTCAATATTTGTAGTAATTGCACGTTGAGTGGCTAGTACAAACAGAGTGTGGATACTTTCCCTTCTTAGCTGTTAAATGTATTATATTGCTTTTTTAACGTTGTATATACATACTTGTTGTCCTGCACAATCATTTTATTCTTTCTAGCACAAATACTTTTATGTATTTTGCACTTTGAAACAAGAAGGAATTGTACCTTTAAATACTGGGCTTTATAAGCCCTTACGTTCAGCACTCCCTCTCCCTCAAAGACGCATGTTGGTACAAAACGATAGGGAAGCTTTTTCGCCCCTTGACTTTGTGACTGTAGCATCTGTACTTTTTTTTTAAATAGCAGAAAAAAATGTTGTCATTGCATTCCAGTGGCGTTTGGTGATGGTTTTTATTTCCTTTCATTTTGCTTGCACAAACTGCAGCAGGAACACTGAGTGGAGTTGGGATTGTTTTTAGCCTGTCCTGTGGTCCCCGAAGTTGGGAGCAGCCACCAGGGAAGCCACAACCAAGACTTTTGATGACTTAAAGATTAAGTGTAAAATGTTGCCAATCTTTTGGTGGGCGCCCCTTCTGGTGGAGCGCTGATGATCTGATCCAGGCCCTGGGAAGGGAAATGTAATGCAAGACTATCTCCAGGGGTTAAAATGGGCAGGATCCCACTGGAATACAGTTCTACCACCTCTTAAAAAATTGCATGATGCTTCCATCACCTCTGTTATTTCTCTCTAATGACTAATTTAGGAGAGTTCCACCACCTAGAAATAATAGTTCCACCACCTAGAAATCTAGATATGAGAGTTTCCTCACATAAACATTTCCAATTTAACCACTGCCTGTCTCCCCGGGCATGCTGCAGTCAGCATTGGAATCTCCCATTATCTTCAGCTTAGTCTTTTCCCTGTCATGTCATAGTGTACCATTGTTGTTTGGGGGTGGTAGCCTGTTCCTACACATAAATTTAGAAGAACAGAAGAGGCCTAAGAGGTCAGGACTAACAAAAAATGCAGACACCAAACAGGCTGTGACTGGATGCTGGCTCTAGTCATGGAGCAGCTCCACTTTTGTACTGAAGTCCATCCCCAGGTGATGTTGCCAGACGTGCCTCTACCTCCTGGTAGCTTCCCTTAATTTCTGGGACAGGTGGGAGTTGTAAGGCATTAGCAAGATCAGACATCATTGTAGTGGCTGGTAGGGCTGGATTCAGAGGTGCAGGCTGTGGCTGGATGCTGGCTGTAGTCGGGAGTGGCTCTACTTTTATGTAAGAAAGAGCGCACCATCAGGTGACAACACTAGACTGGCCTCCACCTCCTGGTAGCCCCCCTTGCTAATTGGGCAGGTGGGACATGTATGGCTGTAGTGGGACCAGATATCACTGTAGTGGCTGGGAGGGCTGGACTCAGAGAAAATGCAGCCACAATCTGTGGCTGGATGCCGGCTCTATTCATGGAGCAGCTTCACTTTTATACAGGAAGGAGCCCACTGTCAGTTGACTGCACTGGACTTGCTTCCTGGTAGACTCCCCCCCCCATGCTTACTGGGACAGGTGGGGGTTGAAATGCTGTAGTGGGACCAGAAGTTGCTGTAGTGGTTGGAGGGCTTGACACAGATAAATTGCAGGCACAAAACAGTCTATAGATCAATGCTAGCTATAGTCATGGAGGGACTTCACTTTTATTTAAGAAGGAGCTCATCCCCAGATGATGTCACCTGATCCGTATTCACCTTCTGGTAGCCCCCCTTGCTTGCAAGGAAAGGTGGGAGTTGTAAGGCTGTAACAGGACAGGGTGTTGCTGTAGTGGCTGAGAGGGCTGGAATTAGAGACAGTGTAGGCACAAAACAGTCTGTGGCTTAATGCTTTCTTTAGTTTTATTTATTTATTTATTGAAAATGTTTCACCAGGAAAGGCACACTGAACAAAAAATGCTCGTCTCATGGTGACCTGGGGGGGGGGGGGTTACAGAGGAGGCAGGTATACATACAATAGTTGAACTCGCAGTAGCATAATATGGAAAATGTACATAGTTGAGAGGGATTACATTTGAACTTATACATAGGTAGTGAAGTTCACTACAGCGCAGATACAGTAAGTACAGGTCTGGAGTCTGCATTAGGTGATGTCCTACTTGCCTCCACCTCCCGGTAGTCCCAGCTGCTTACTGGGACAGATAGGAGTTGTATGGCTTTAACATGACCAGGCATCATTGTAGTGGCTGGGAGGGCGGACTCAGAGAAAATGTAGGCATCAAGCAATCTGTGGATGGATACTGGATATATTCATAGAACAGTTCAGCTTTTATGAAGGAAGGAGCCTGCCCCCAGGTGACATTACTGGATCTGCCTCCACCTCCCAGTAGCTCCCACTTGCTTACTGGGATAGGTGGGGTTGTTATGCTGTAGTTCAACCGGATGCCCATGTAATGCAGCACTTAACCGTCTGTAGCTGGACACTGACTCTAGTCGAGGAGGGGCTCTGCTTTTATGCAGGAAGGAGCCCACCCCCAGGTGACATCATCAGACTGGCCTCACCTTCCAGTGCCCCCCTTGATTACCAGGACAGGTGAGAGTTGTAAGTCTGTGGTGGGACTGAACATCACTTTATTGGCTAGGAGGGCTGGACTCTGTGAAAATGCAGGCACCAAAGAGTCTGTGGCTGGACACTGGCTGTAGACATGGATTGGCCTGCTTTATGCAGGAAGGAGCCTGCTCCCAGGTGATGTTACCAGACCAACCTCTACCTCCTGGTAGCCCCACTGCTTTGTGGGACAGATGAGAGTTGCAAGGCAGTAATAGGGATGGACATTGCTGTGGTGCCTTCTATTAAATGTCTTCATAAGTGAAATTGCTGAAGAAGTACAGAGGAAGGTGTGTCTTTTATTTATTTTATTTATTTATTAAATTTTGTTGACCCGGTAAGCCCACTGGGCCTAGAAGTTCCTTTTTCAGGGGCGACTGGGGGGAAGGGGGATACAGATGATAAGCAACTGAAATTGAACCAGATTAAGCTGTTGGTGGTATTTTTTCAGTGAATGGGAAAAATTTGGCCAGGACACTGGGGAAATTCCCTTACTCTTTTTCGATAAGTGCCATGGAATCTTTAGCATCCACCTGAACTGCCACCAATCCAGGCAGATGGGACCTCGGTTTAACGTCTCATCCGAAAGATGGCACCTCAGAAGTGCAGCACCCCCCTCATGCTGCACTACAGTGTCAGTATTAGGATACTAACCCAAGTGCCAGATGTGGGAACTGAACCCACAGCCCTCTGATCTCCCGGCCTCAGTGGCGAGTGTGCTACCTACTGAGCCACTGACACAAAAATCTGCAACAGGGTAGACACCCAGGAAAAGTAGGAGAGAATGTAAAGGGATCTGGGAAAACTAGAGGAGTGGTCTAGGGAATGGCAGCGTGGTTTAAGTGCCCAAAAGGGCAAAGTCATGCACCTTACATGTGTAAACCCAGGAGCTGTGTATAAGATGGGGGGAGGTACTGACTGTTAGCAAGCAAGAAAGGGACTGGAGTTAATTATATCTGATGATTTCAAGGAAGCAGGGCAGTGTGGCAAGGCAGCAGGTAAGGATGGAAAGCTGGGGTGCATAGGGAGGGGTATTTCTAGCAGTAGGAGGGAGATGGTGTTGCACTGCATTGCTCACTAGTGAGACCGCATCTAGAGTACTGGTTGCAGTTCTGGAGGCCACACCTATACAAGAACATTTACAGGTGGAAGTAGTCCAGAGGAGTGCTACTAGAATGGTGCAGGGGTTGTAGGAGAAGATTTGTGAGGAAAGATTGCAGAAACTCCACATGTACTTCCTGGAGGACAGGAGAGTGAGAGAGGACATGATTGAGACCTATAAGTACCTCACATGGGTAAGCAAGGTACAGATGGGGAGTCTCTTTCGTAGGAGGAATAGTACCAGAACATGTGGTCATGTAGTGAAGCTTGGGGGGTGGTTAAGAGGTGTGAGAGGAAATACTTCTGCATGGAAAGAGAACAACTTGCCAAAAGAGTGGTTGCAAAAACAGTATGGGGCTTCAAGCATGCATGGGATAGGCACACATATATTACAGTAGAGGAAAAGGAGGTGGGATGGATGCTGGAGATTAAATGGGGTCTGAGATGGTGGCAGAGAAAAATCGGGCAGACTGGATGGGCCAACTGGTCCTTTTCTGCTGAAAAAAAAATCTATTTATATTTGCTTGCACGCATGTGCAAGAAACCTAGTGCCACCATACGACTTTTCGTAAGTGTGCCACTCAGCTTCCAATGCCCTGCTCTCTTTTGCAGGCGCTGTGTCACCGCACCAATACATGTCTGAGCTGTCTATGAAAGCAGTTCAGATGCATTCTCGTACAGTTGAAAGTGAAAAACTGCTGCAATCAGCGGTGGTAACGTGTAGGCAATTTGGATACTACCGTCGACAGTAGTATGCAAATTGCCTGCATGTCACACAGCATCTGAACTGTCTGTCATAGACAGTTCTTTCTCCCCGACCCAAACAACTACTAGCATGCTGGGAGCCCACCCCAGCATGGTCATGCACTCCTCCCACCCGCACACTGTATGGCCAACGGGGGGTGCTCAATCCCCCATCTGCTCCACTGCCCCCCCTCAAAATAGACTTCCAGGTGCCATGCTGGGAGCCCACCCCATCGTGGCAACAGTCTGTCATCCGTATGGCCAATGGGGGTGCCTAATCCCCTGTCGGCTCCACTGGCCCCCCCCAAACAACCTTCCAACTGCCACCCTGGGAGTCCACCCCAGCGTGGCAACAGTCTGATGTCCATATGGCCAACGGGGGTGCCCAATCCCCCATCTGCTCCACTGGCCCCCCCCAAAAAACCTTCCAGATGCCATGCTGGGAGCCCACCCCAGCGTGGCAAAAGTCCTGCGTCATCTTCCTGAAAAAGGGAAAAAAAAAAGCCTGCAAGAAAAAACGGTCCTGTTGACTGTCTCACCCTCCCAATCTGCACCCACCCCTCTGTGCGCCCACCTCCCACACACCCCTGCTTACCCCATACTTACCTCCGGAGCCTGGCGTGACGATCTTTGGTGGACCGGGAACACGTCTGCACTCTTCAAAGCCAGCCGCGAACTTAAGAAATGCTGGTTAGTTGTATAATGACATGAATGTTTTTTTTTCAACTTTGGTGCATAGCTCAGCCATCTTTGGGAATGTTTTTTAACCAAATTTTCAACATGGGGCTATTGGGACCACACCTCATGAACTCAGTCACTGTCATTTTGTTATTTGGTCCTGGAAGGTGATTTCATGGATACTGCGAGGAGCCACCTTTCAGGACTGAGTAATGAAATGACAGTGTCACAGTATGTGAGGTAGGCCCCCCAAAACCCTACTCTGAAAATGTGGTGAAACAATTCCCCCAAATGACTGTTTTACGAGCGTGCATTGCAAAGTTCCCAAGCACGCTCGTAACTTCACAAAGTTTTTATATTTTTGCTCCAGATTTTCAACATTGCCATTTTACCACACCTCCTTATAAGCAGTACAGCTGTCATTATTCACATCTTGCCCAAAATGTGTTTTCACACATGTAGCACACAATGGTGTGGTCAGTGTGCGAAATCAATGTTTGGGACAGATTAAGAAAATCACAGTGACACTGTTCATGAGCAGAGGTCTTAAAATTGCTACTTTGAAAATTTGGTGACAAAAGTCCATAAAATGACTGTGTTATGAGCGTGCATTGTGCAGTTTCCACGCACCCTCGTAAGTTCACCAATTTGTAATATTTTTAGTCCAGATTTTCTACAGTGGCACTTTTCCACATCTCCTTATGAACAGTACAGCTGTCATTTTTTACACCCTGGCCAAAATGTGTTTTCGCACTTCCAGCGCAGAAATGCGTGGTCTCTGTGGAAAATCAGTGTTTGAAACAGATTACGAAAATCACAGTGACACTGTTCATGAGTGGAGGTTCCAAAATGCCTGTGTTGACAATCTGCTGTAAACAGTCCCTAAACTAATTACAGTTTCCACGCATGCTTGTGATTTCACCAGTTTTTTTTTTATATTTTCACTCCAGATTTTCAACATTGCCATTTTTACACCTCCTCATGAACAGTACTGCTGTCATTTTTCACATCCTGTTCGAAATGTGTTTTCACACCTGTGGTGCCAAATGGTGTGGTCACTGTGCAAAATCAGGTTTCGGCTAACAAACTGATATTGCCACTGTTCATGAGGTGGGGGTCACAAAAAAACCATGTTGAAAAATTGGAGTGAAAATACCAATGAATGCCTGGGGCGTTAGAGTTTCCGACCATAACAACTCACCCTGTAGAGATCGACAGGCATCATGGGTGTGACTTGGGATTGTCCCCTGTAGTGCTCATGCCATTCCACCCACACCCTACAGCCAGTGACAGGCATCGAAGTGTGCCTTGGATTCTTTGGCCCCAAAGTTCACCTCATTCTCCTATACTCCACCCATCTCACCGTATTTCCTTATGGGATGGGGTGAGCATAAGGCCCAAAGACCCCAAGGCACACCGTGACACTTGGTGGTGTCTGCAGGGTAGGGTGTGGTGAAATGGCATGGCAGTTATGCCTGACACCCCAAAGGCACACCCCAATGCCTGTCAGTCTCTACAGAGTGGTGGTGGGGTTGGCTTCAGTTCAATACTTCACTGTATTCCTATTATGCAGCTCTCTAACTCCTACACTACCAATGCCAATGCCAGCAAGCAAACATTTGGCATTGTCAAATGCTTGTTTTGTGTTTCTATGGCTCGGAGGACTGGACTCTGAGAAAAAGCAGGCACCAAAGAATCTGTGGTTGGATGCTTACTCTTGTCATGAAGCAGTCTCACTTTCATGCAGGAAGCATCCCACCCCCAGGTGACATCACTGAACCTACCTCAACCCCCCAGTAGTCCTCCTTACTTATCAGGGCAGTTGGAAGTTGTAAGGCTGTAGCTGGACCAGAGGTCACTGTAGTGGCTGGAAGGGCAGGACTTGGAAAAAATGAAGGCACTAGTCTGTGGCTGGACCCTAATCAGTTCCATCATTGTGACCATTATATCACTGTTTTTGCCTTCACATAGTTTCTTTGTTGCTATTTGTACAGTCACAGCCTTTTGGTGCCATTAAATTCTTCAGCCATGACCTCTTCTATGCACCAAAACTCAAATTGTGTTTTTTTATACATGCCCTTCCTCAGATGTGGGTCATTGCAGGATTTACCCACAGGTAAAGACCCAAACTGCCCAACCAGATTATAGGATTTTGTATGTGCATTGTGTAATTTCCAGTATAAATATCTTCCTCATAAAGGAGTGTTGCAGTGCTTCTTTTACCCAGATGGCTTGCTCTATGAACACGTTTAAAGGGTAGATGCCTGCAGTAGTCCAGACACCTAGCCTTCTCATCCAATAGGGTGAAGTCCATTGCTGGATGGTGCATCATGTCCATGCAATGACCAGGTCTAGTCATACAATATGCAGTGTATATTGAGCCTTGTGCTGGCCACAACTCATTTAAAAGGCAAGTAATCTGGGTTCATGCTGCTAAGTTCCTGAATAGCTAGTGAGCGTGGAAGTCTCACATGCAGTGCTACAATGGGCCTTGAGATAACTTAGTGCAGTCTGCCTCAGTATACATATAGGGCCAGATATTCAAACTGCGCTATTTTGTGGCGCAGGCCCTTGCGCTGCACAAAATAGTTGCGCAGGGGTGTGTCCAGAGCGATATTCAAAGGAGTTGCGCCCTTGAGCAACTCCTTTGAATATCACCCCCTAGCCACAGCCACTGTGCATGGCGCAGTGGAACTTGTGCCGCCAAGTTGTCAGAGGAGTATCTAATCCTGCGGGTGGCGCAAGTACCATTGCTACGCGAAAATCCCCATATTCAAAAGGTGACATGCAAACGGGGCCATAATTCATGCAAGGTGTGGGAGGGCCTTTTGCATCTGATTATGACCCCATTTGCATGCCATTAGCATGCAGGTGCCCCGATCCCCAAGGACTTGCACTTGGCGCCCTGCCAGGCAGCAGCCGTCGGGGACCAACGCCCCCTGCAGCCCAATCGTGGGTGAAACAGTGTAGAATCCCCCCACCACCCTCCAATGGCCTGATCGCGGGCATAGTTTAACCCCCCCACTAGCCCAATCGCGGCAGCAATGTGGCCCCCAACATCCCTGATGGTAAAGTGGACGAAAAGCCCGATCGCGGGCGGTAGTTGTTTAATAACCCCCTCCTCACGAATACATCCCTGGTGGTCCAGTGGACGAAATGCCCGATCGCGGGCGGTAGTTGTTTAATCACCCCCCTGAAGTCATCCCTGGTGGTCCAGTGGCACATCGATCGCGGGATGTAAAAGTTGAACAAACCCCGAACATAGTCCTGGTGGCTGGTGTCCCCCCACCCCACCCACCCACGAAGCCCCACCCTGCTCCCCCACAGCGGCGGCGGCAGCATCCACCGCCTGCGCCCGCGCCCAGCCGACCTGACTGCCGGTAGGGCTTCACCCATTGGTGCAGAGCAGGAGCCAATGGGCGTGCAGCCCATACCGTACAAGGGCAGTCAGTTTTGTGAATGAATAGATGTATTCATTCACAATCCCTGAATGTATCATATGCAATAGGCAAAAACGCCCGTGGCTCTTGCTCTACGCAAAATCACCTTGAGCAATCATGACAACTAATGGTGAGATACTGCGTCTGCGGCTGTAGAGGCAGGGAGTGGGGCAAAATGAGTAGAGTGGGTGGGAATTAGAGACACCAGCTACAGGGCTATGTTTGGGGAGGATTTATTCAACACTTGCATCCCTTGATCGGGATGTGCCACTAGACCACCAGGGATGGCTTTGGGGGTTATTAACACCTACCGCCCGCGATCGGGCTTTTCGGGTCCACTGACCACCAGGAATGTCTTCGGAGGAGGGGGGTTATTAAACAACTACTGCCCATGATTGGGCTTTTCGTCCACTGGACCGCCAGGATATGTTCGGGAGGAGGGGTTTGTTTAAGCCACTACTGCCCGTGATCGGGATTTACGGTCCACTGGACCACCAGGGATACGTTCGGGGGGGAGCCACATTGCTGCCCGCGATCGGGCTGGTGGGAGGTGGTGGTGGGGATTTACAGTCATCTGCCGGCGATCCGGCTGCAGGGGGGGCACAGGGAGTGGGTTGGGGGCCAGCCACAGGTGGCAGCTGCTGTGTTGCACCCTGCAATGCAGCAGCTCACCTGTGGGTGGCCCTCGACTTAAGCCTTTTTTTGGCTCAAAGCTGTGCAGGCGCAGGTTGGGGATTGCGCCTGCACAACTCTGCACAGCCCCGCTGAATATCGGGCTGTGCAGTTTATGCATGGTTCCTCCCCCTCCAGTTCAGCATGCATTCATTTGCATTGCGCTGTTACTCAGCCTGTTTTCTGTGGCACAACTGCCTCCTGCTGAATATCGCAGAATGGAGCAAGTTCGGACTTGCGCAGGCGCAACCCTATTGAATATCTGGGCCATAGAGTGCAATGAAACAAATATACTGAAGCAGACTGGACTAAGCAATCTTAAGGTCTGTTATAGCATTGCAAGTGAGACTTCCACACTCGATAATGCTACTTTAGTAGTCCCATCCCCCCTGAATTTTATGATCTGGTGCTAGGTCTCTGGATATACTGTTACAATTTTTGCATTCATCACGTTTGGTTTTTGTTTTTATATGCTTTGTATGTTTTATTTATTTTCTATTCAGTAGGGTCTTTTTTGGGGGGGAGTGGATGGTCACTCATTTCTTGATTTAATTTTGTTTCACTGAGGGCCGTAAGGAAAAATCTAAATTCAGTGTCTATGAGAATTTTCTGAGCCACTCCTTCATTTTTACGTTCGCTTGCACGCATTCGCAAGGAACGTCTTGGGAGAATGGGACACTTTGGAGGTGTGCCCCTTCCCTGCAATCCCCTGCTTCATTGAGCAGGCGTGGCAGTCCTGCACCAATCGGACACGGTGCTGTGTATGACAGTGGTGGTCTTCTCTTCAAAGAAAACCACCACTGTCATACACAGCACCGCGTCACACCGCCCCCCCAAAATATTTGCTGCTGAGAGCCCACCCCAGCGTGGCCAACGTCCCGCGTCGTGTGCTGACGGGGGTGCCCAATCCCCCATTGGCTCCAGGCCCCCCCCAGCCATCCTTCTGCCATGCTGGCAGCCCACCCCAACATGGCAAACGTCCGTCCGCGTCATCTGCCGATGGGGTGCCCAATCCCTGTCGGCTCCACGGCCCCAGCAATCCTTCTGCCATGCTGGAGCCCACCCCAGCGTGGCAAACGCCCCGTCGTCTTTTTTTTAAAACCTGTAAATTGAAAGCGGTCCCACGGGCGCTTCTTCCAGGCCCCTCCACAACCCGCACCCACCACTCTGCCCCACCCCCACCCCCCTCACCCCATACTTACCTCCGGAGCTCGGTGCGATGATCTTCGGTGGACCGGGAACACGTCTGCACTCTTCAAAGCCGACCGCGAACTGAGGAAATGCCGGTAAGCTGTATAATGGGCTAGATAGGGGGTTTTCAACTTTATTGCATATCTCAGGCATTTTTTGGAATTTTTGCACCAAATTTTCAACATGGGGTTTCTGGGACCCGTTCTCATGAATGATGTCACTGTCATGGCGTTATTCGGGCCTGAAGGGTGATTTCGCAGTCACTGCACGAAATCACCCTTTGGACCTGAATAATGCCATGACAGTGACATCATTCATGTGAAGGGGTCCCAAAAACCCCATGTTGAATATTTGGTGCAAAAATTCCAAAAAATTACTGTTTTACGAGCGTGCGTGTTGCGCAGTTCCTATGCAGGCTCGTAAGTTCGTGAATTTTCAATATTTTCACTCCAGATTTTCAACATTGCCATTTTACCACACCTCCTTATGAGCAGTACAGCTGTCATTTTTCACATCCTGCCCAAAACATGTTTCCGCCCATGTAGCGCACAATGGTGCAGTCGGTGTGCGAAATCAATGTACGGGACACATTAAGAAAATCACTATGACACTGTTCATTAGCAGAGGTCTTAAAATGGCTATGTTGAAAATTTGGTGAAAAAATTCCTTAAAATGACTGTTTTACGAGCGTGGGTTGCACAGTTCCTACGCAGGCTCGTAGGTTTATGAATTTTCAATATTTCCACTCCAGATTTTCAACATTACCATTTTACCACACCTTCTTATGAGTAGTACAGCTGTAATTTTCACATCTCACCCAAAACGTGTTTCCGCCCATGTAGCGCACAATGGTGCAGTCGGTGTGTGAAATCAATGTATGGGACACATTAAGAAAATCACAGTGACACTGTTCATGAGCAGAGGTTTTAAAATGGTTATGTTGAAAATTTGGTGAAAAATTCCTAAAATGACTGTTTTACAGCGTCGTTGCGCCGTGCAGTTCCTATGCTACTGGAAATGGCTTAGCAAATTTTCAATATTTTCACTCCAGATTTTCAACATTGCCATTTTACCACACCTCCTCATGAGCAGTACAGCTGTCATTTTTCACATCCTGCCAAAGCGTGTTTCCACCCATGATAGCGCACAATGGCGCGGTCGGTGTCGAAATCAATGTATGGGACACATTAAGAAAATCACAGTGACACTGTTCATGAGCAGAGGTCTTAAAATGGCTGTGTTGAAAATGGGTGAAAAAATTCTAAAATGACTGTTTTGACTGTGTTTGAAGCAATTCTATGCCGCTCGTAAAGTTCGCGCATTTTCAATATTTGCACTCCAATGACTTCCAAATACCTAAACAGCACATAGAAGCAAGCAACATTCGGCATTGACAAATGCTTGTACTTCTTTGTCACTGATTTTTTAAGCCATGTCCAAGTGCCAAATACCACTGCAAATACCTGCAAGCGAACGTTCGGCATTGACAAATGCTTGTTATTTATACTGCAATTTAAGTAGTTTTGAAATATTAAATAAAGTTTTATACTATCACTCTAGCTGGAGTTCCCTGGTTTATGCCTACTGTGTGCCCAAATAAAAGCTTTTCCCAGTGAAGATCTGCAAACACAGTACAATGTTGTGTTCTAACTGGGTAGTTCACGCGAATCTACTGTAGCAGTTCTTTTGGTTCAGTTTGACTAATCTGCATAATTAATTTCTACCAGATAGTCTGTAACTGTTGTTAACATAGTCTATGAAAGGTCATGACTATCAGTAATTTTGTTAGTTTCTTTTTAATTAGACAATTCCTGTGTCTTCTCAGAGCACTGACTCTTCAGACTTAACATTTTGTTTGTGACCTGAGCCCACAGGGAATCATCATTTCTGAAGGTGAAAGGTCTGTGCATTAGTCACTGCACCACTAAGTCCCTCTCTTGGAAGTGAAAACAGAGTTTAGGAATATAGTAATGTACTTTATAAAATGGGGAAGGGATTTTGGCTAATCTGATAAGTCGTTAGCCATGCGTTAGAAGTGTCTAATGCATGGCTAAACTAAAAGCCCCTATGTAGAATACACAGTCCCATTTTATAAGCACAATAAGCCACTCCAGGGATGTGCATTAGTCCCAGTGCACAGCTAGGGGCTGAAGGCACTCAGCCTACAGCCTCATGCCTCACTACACCCCGCCCCCGGCAAGCCATGTGTTAGAACTGTCTAATGCACACACCATTGTATCTTATTGTTTATGTATGTCAGCAACTTATCTCATGTATTGTTCCTACCAGGGCTTCTTCATGAGGAGAATAGATCAGGTGCATCTGTAACTATCCAGTGACTCTAGCCCATGATACAATACAAATCAGCTATACAGTGCAGCAGTGTGCATGTTGTAGTGGGTTGTTGCAATGACTTGGCTGGTTTACCTCCTGTTTTAAAAGAGCACTGTCAGCCCCCAGAGGGCTGAAAGTTTCCATAGTTTATAAAACAAAGGTTATGATTGATTATTTTCTGTAGAGACTGCTGATGTAATTGGTAGTTTGATTCTGCTTTTTTATCTTTTGAATAATGAAAAACAGACTGCCCACCATACTGGTGTTACCACACCAAACCATATTTGTTTGCTTTCCTTGATCAACTCCCACTGCATCTTTCCTGGACTTGGGAACACCCCAAACACAGACTAGCCCCTAATTATGCATTAGGAGGTGAGTAGACAATTGCATCATGAGTGGCTGCAGTTTTGGGGGGTGTTCCTGTTTTTCAGGTGGTAGGGTATACAGCAGGAGCAGATCAAGGATTTGAAACAAAACAAGGTTGTTTACAACTATACCATTAATATGCATTCCAGTTCGACTAAGCAAAGACAAAGATGAAACAACCAGCAACGTCAATGAATTTTAGAGAAAGTAAGCAGTCATAAACTGTGGGTTTTTAACTAGAAACAACATGATGCGAAAAAGGTTGACAGTATCCCTTTAAGCAGCTGTGATGACAATTATGATCTGTACCTTTTTTATTCCAGTTTAGATTGCCCTTGTTTAATCTTGTGAGATGCTCTTTTTGTCCTGAGTCTGTTTCAGCATTTTTATAAATTTTTAAGAGAATCTGAAGAATGCTACTTTAGAAATGGCTATTTCATCAGTATTTTCAGCTGTTTTTGAACACCCATCATGTGACTAAGGTGAACTAGAATACAGCAGACCCTGTTCGCTCCATCTTACGTGGCATCAGGCATTCAAAAGTAGTGGGCAGTACTGATGAACACCTGGAGATACAGCCAAATTTTCTCTTGGGTGGGTGGTTGTGCAGTATAAAGATTCATTTGCCTTCTTTGTGGCTCAGAAGACAATAGAGCAGTTTTCCCCATTGGTTGAACGGAGGCACCTGGCAGCACATCACTGAGTGTGGCACTGTGCACTCATGTATGGAGCCATCAGGATGACACCTCATGAGTAGGCAGGGGTCCACATAGATTAAGGAAATATCACATGCTGTTTGACAGTTGGTGATGGGTGGGGGGGTCCCATATTTCTTGTCTCCAGGGAGTATTTCTCTAAACCTATGACAGGGAGTTCCCACTGCAGAAATGAAATGAGGGGGGCTGGAGAAGGATTATAGCAGTATAGTGACTGACCAAAGGAGTTCAAGGGGGAAAAGTACGATTTCAAAATAAAGTAAAAGGGGAAATGACAAAGAATAAGGTAACTGATTAGGGGTCTTGGGTCAGGAGAATATTTAGAGTAGGAATGGGCTTAACCCGTTCAAAAAAAACAAAAAACTAGAACCATGCTAGTTCTGAACTTTAAAGCTGAAAAGACCACCTCCATTAAAGGGTGGTTTCGAATGGAAATGAGTAAATTGCTTGTAACAGTAACGTGATATTGTGATACAGTAATATGATACTGTGATGTCTGAAGGAATTTAGGGTCTATCTTATCTTAGAAACATAGAATGTGTAGGTAGGTAAGGCCCTATTGGCCCACCCAGTCTGCCCTGTCTGGAATCATCCACCCCACCTGCTGCATGGCAGTGACTTTTCCCTGTTTTGATTATGGACATACATCCAAGCTGAACAGTTGGAATGTTACACAATGCATGACATCTAACATCCCATTCCATTCTCCATCAACAGCCTAAGTCCTGCACTGAAAGCCTGAGTAGTTCTAGTTTTTACATCACTGGTTAGGCTATTCCACATTTTACCAACATGTGTGTTTATTTATTTGTACTATTTAACCAAGGAAGGTGCACTGACTAAGCTATAATTGTTTGTTTCCAAGTGTGTCCTCAGGGTAGGGGAGGGAGTAGGGTGGGGTGGGGTAAGGAGCATGGACTTGTTTATTGGCAGGGAATGCTGGCCATGACACTGGGTAAACTACACTACTCTTATTTGATAAATGCAATGGGATCTTTAACTTTCACTTGGGCAGTGACCAGAGATGGGCAGGAGGGATTTTGATTTAATGCCAGATCTGAAGGATGGTACTTCAACAGTACAGTAACTCCCTTGTACTGAACTACAGTATCAGTTATGGATATTACCCCAAGAACCTGGTTTGGGGCTAAAACCCACAACTTTCTGATCTAACAACCCCAGATATGAGTATGCCACCTATTGAGCCACTGACAAATACTGACAGTGTGTGAAGTAATGCTTCTAACTACCTAGATTCAGTTCACTATCAGTACTTAGGCAGTCTTCCACTGTACATGCTTAGTCACCAAGCTTGACTCATCCTTTCACCCAACGTGATCCACAGACTCATCCCCACTGCTCTCAGAGCTTTCCTTACACTGGGAGGAACAGTTCTCCTTCCCCTTCACAGTTCCTGTTTGTGAATTTGGATTCTGCAGTTTCAAGACTTGTTGTAAAAATTTCTTAGACTTTTTTGATTCTCCTGTCCACATATTATGTGAACCAAAACTCTGGCTCACAGCTCCATTGAATTTGACCATGGAGCAGAAAAGAAAACCACGATTTAAAATGTAAATGATGTCTGGGCCAGGGCCATGGCAATGGCTGTCTCCATAGACTGCCAAGTGTGGCAGCATCTTTCACACAAGACATGCAGCAGAGGGTGGTGAGCCTTCCATTCATAGAGATGACCTGATTGGTCCAAAGGCTGAGGGGTACCTGACTAAGCCTGAGTAGTCCAACATCACCCTGGACTCTGTCATGTCAGTCACCAATAATAAACAGACTACCAGACAGAAGTTTCACATGGAACCCCTGGATCAGATCATTCCATCCCCACCCCTCTGTCATGCAGGTGGTTCCTCAGTTTTAGAGTGGATTAATCCCTCTACAAATGTCAAGTCATGCACTTCAGCCTGTCTTCGGCCCTTAGGGTGTTTACCAGGTGTCTGTCAGTAGTGGCAGCCTTCCTTCGATGCATAAACCACAAAGTGTTTCCCTGTCTTAATGACTGGTTTTGCACAGTCAGGTCAGTGCAGGGCATGGAGCGGGCCAGGGACTTGGCCATCTAGATATTTAAGAAGTCTTCTTGTCAACCTGGGCAAGTCCAAGCTGACTCCAAAGCAGGTGATTGTGTTCATGATAGCAGAACTAGACTCACTGCAATCCAGAAGGTGCTTATCTCCAGACGGGGTAAGGATCAGTCATTATTGAGTTAGGCTATCACACCAAGCCCGAGATATCGTCATGCTCCTGAGCTTCATAGCATATATAATAGCTGTAGTCCATTTGGCTTGCTAGCATATAAAAATCATTTATTGGAAACGGGGGGAGTGATCCCAGATGCCTTCATCCCTAGACCAGCTGTTTCATTTACCCAGGTGATGCTGGCCACTATCCTATGGCGGCTGTCACAGCCAAATATCTTGGAGGGAAACTGCTTTGTCTGGCTAGGGCCTTTGGTTCAGTTGATAACAGACACCTCCCTAGTTGGCATTTGAGCAGCAGGTTCAAAATGCGCATGATGGGCCCTATACACTAACGGGTGGATTATACGCACCTGAGGCACATACCCCACCTGCAAACCTACATGGCCCCAGACAGGCACAGGGTGCATGGTATTCAGGACCACAAGCACCTGCAGGGTGCCTGTCTGAGGCCATGTCTCCTCAGCATGCAGGGTCACGTGGGTGGTCAAAGCGGAGCTGCGGATCCTGGAGGACATCCAATCGGGTGCTTTACCGGGTTTCTCAGTGGATCCCTTGCACCCATGTGGCAGGAGCACAGTCTGGGGGAATACCATGTACTGAGGCAACATCAGACCGCGCTGGACACTCATCCAAGCTGCTGCCCCAGCCCTGCCCTGCAGCCTAGTGGGCTGGGGAGGCACAGATGTCCACTGATCAGTGCCGCCATGCCCGGAGGCCAGAGAACATGGGGGCATGTATTGTGTTACACCTGGTCTCCGCTGGCATACCTGGCACCCCTGAGCCTGGCGCTATGTAGCTTAGTGAATGCCGCGTAGTGCAGGCATACTCCCCGACACGCCCTCTGCACGGTCTTCCTGGAGTGGCCTGGGCAGCGGGCACATCTGTGCCTTGCACGTCCTTGGTGAATGCTGCTGGAGGTCCCCACGGCATTCACACTTACGGTTGCCTACGCACCTCAGATATGCAGTGCATAGGCAACATTGCCATTAGTGAATAGGGCCCACTATCGGGATACTGGAATTTTCCTGCATAATTATACCTGTAACAAGTTTTTAATAAAAATGCACATTTATGCAAATTACCAGCCTCGAAAAATTAAACTGGTTAGAATTGGTTCAAAGTAGAATCCAAAAAGATTTGCAAGTCCCAAACCAGGGGTTTGGTAGGGAGCAGCAGGAGGTGGCATTATATAGAGATTTGTAATGGGTGTAGGAGAGAGTGAGACAAGTGTATCTGTGTGGTCAGGAGGTTGTTCTAGAGGATATGGGGACATATTTCTGAAAGCAGAGCCACCTGTAGAGGAGAGGTGATGGTTATATGCCAGTCAGGTGTGTTGAGGCTGGGAGACCCTAGAAATGGACTGGATAGAAGCACCTCCTTTGAGCTTATGAGATTAAGTTGGAAACCCTGATCTTTTTTTTTATTTACCAATTATTTTACCAGGTGAGACACACTGAGCTTAAATTTTGTTTGCAGGTGTAACCTGGGAGCACGAGGAAGTTAAGTGACTTGCTCAGGGTCACACAGTATGCAAGTGGGGGCTGTGGGATTCAAACCCAGGTCTCCAGATTTGCAGCTCAGAGCCTTAAACCACTGTGCCATACTGCCTCCTCCTTAGACATGCAGAATTTCCCTTGAGCACTTTGCCCAAGCACTACAGGTGCTGAGTTCTAATACCAGTTTTTTAGATTTAACACTTTTTCTCTGGAAGCAGTGTAGACAGGTACTTAGAGCACTAAGCCATGGACTCACCCAGGAGACCCTGGTTTGAATCCCCCACAGCCACTCACTCACTGTGTGATCTTGGTCAAGTCCCGTACCTCCTAGCATTTAATTAATATCCTCTATGTGTTTAACTTCATTAAGTGTTCCCTCCCTCAGTCTCTCATTATCTCCCTATAGTGTATAGTGGAACGCAATTGTGTATGGAGATCCATATATTACAAAATGTCATTTTGCTGCGGTAGTGATGTCCATACTAACGCAGAATGACTTTTCATTCTGCATTAGTATGGACATCACAATACAAGTGACCCCATCAGTACTTTTGATTGGTCAGTGGTGGGTAAAGAGTTATGCATGTGAGCTGGGTGGCGGGCAGTTGCTGCTGAAGTGCTGGTGGCAGAGCGAAGAGTCTGGGTGCTGAAAACAAAAAAACCTAAATTATTCTGGGCTTCTGTCTACCATACACTATATAGAATAGTGTATGGTAGCCTTGATACACAACTACACTCTTCTAACACTTCATTGTTACTATGACTAGAGATATGGTGAAATTAAATTTCGCAGGTGAAATTCCTGCGAAATCAGCAATTTTGCCTCACAAAACATTTAGTAAAATTTGTCCATTCCGTGAAATATTTTGCAAGTGTGAAACTGAAATCCCACCCACAGAATGTGAAATTTCATACTGAAATGGCAGAATTTCACCTGCGAGTGGCAACATTTTGCACTTTCGCGGGTGAGATTTCACACACCATGGGCGAAATTCTGCATTTTGCACCTATGAAAAATTTAAAAAAATATGCAAATTTTGCGGAATGAAATTTGCCACTTTTGCCCATCTGTAACTATGATGGCAAAGGGACCTCTTGAGCTTTGCTCTCGAGGTCCTTGACATCATAGTAACAACTCGGTGTAAGAATATCATTGTTGTGTATGGGCTACCATCTACTATCCTATATGTGCTCAACTAATGATTGGTTTAACTATTCTTGGGGTTTGCAAAACACTTTGAGATGCTGTGTGCTATGTGAAAGGAACTCTATACCTATTGGTTTTAGACTTTTTGTAATTTACTGTACCAACGTCATATTTTTTAATTTTACTGTGCATAGCACTGCTGCATTGTCGTTTTTTTACCTGCAATGTATTTTGGGATACATTCTGTATAAAAGACACAATCTAAATAAAGTTGCATACTTATATCTGGACAAAACCCCAGACAAGGATAAAAACCCAACAGCCACTAAATCTTGAGTCATCTCATCCAAACACAGAAAATGTTTTCTGTTAATGTTGATGTAACAGACAGTAACAGGCATTTGTCAATGCCAAATGTTTGCTTGCTGGCATTAGCATTGGAAGTGCAGGAATTAGACAGATGCAGAATAGGAATGGCAGTGAAGTGTTGAACTGACACCAACCCCACTCCCACACTGCAGAGATGGACAGGCATTGGGGTGTGCCTTTGGGTCATCGCCCATAACACTCACCCCATTTCTCCTCACCCTACCCTGCAGACACTGACAAGTGTCGAGGTGTGCCTTGGGGTGTTCAGGCTTTACACTCACCCTACTCCATAAGGAAATATGCTGAAATGGGTGCAGTATAAGAGAATGGGGTGAACTTTGGGGTTGAAGAGTCCAGGGCACATCTTGATGCCTGTCACCAGATGTAGGGGGGCGTGGGGGTGGAATGGCATGAGCATTACTGTCGATAATCCCAAGTCACACCCCTGACGTCTGTCAGTCTGTACAGGGTAGGGTGTTATGGTCGGAAACCCTAGCCCCCTTGGTGTTTCTTGGTATTTTCACTCCCAAGTTTTCAACATGGGCTTTTTGTGACCCCACTGCATGAACAGTGACACTATCAGTTCATTAGCCAAACGGTCATTTTGTGCCACAGGTGCAAAAATACTTTTTGGGCAGAATGTGAAAAATGACAGCTTTACTGCTCGTGAGAAGGTGTAAAAAAATGGTAATGTTGAAAATCTGGAATGAAAATATTAAAAAATTGGTGAAGTCACAAACGTGCGTAGAAATTGCAAAACTCACACCTATAATGCAATTATTTTGGGGATTTTTTGCACCACATTTTCAATATAGACATTTTGGGACCTCCACTCATGAACAGTGGCACTGTAATTTTCGTAATCTGTCCCGAACTTTGAGTTTGCACAGTGACCGTGCCCATTGTGTGCCACAGGTGTGAAAACATGTTTTGGGCAGGATGTGAAAAATGACAGCTGTAATATTCATAAGGCAGTGTGCAAAAATGACAGTGTTGAAAATCTGGAATGAAAATATAAAAAATTGGTGAAGTGATGAGCGTGCATAGAAACTGCACAATGCATGCTGGTAATTCAGTCATTTTTTGGAATTTGTTCACCAAATTTGCAACATTGGCTTTTTGGGACCTCTGCTTATGAACACTGTCACTGTGATTTTCTTAATCTGTCCCAAATGTTGATTTCACACAGCGACTGCGCCATTGTGTGCCAGATGTGTGAAAACACATTTCTAGCAGGATGTGAAAAGTGACAGCTGTACTGTTCATAAGGAGGTGAGGAAAAATGGCAATGTTGAAAATCTGGAGTGAAAATATTAAAAATTATCAAAGTTACAAGTGTGCATGGGAACTGCGCAATGCACACTCATAACAATAATTTTTTTGTAATTTTTTCACAAAATTTGCAACGTAGGCTTTTTGGGAGCCCACCTCATGAACAGTGACACTGTCATTTCATTAATCAGTCCCAGAAGGTGATTCCGTGCAGTGACCATGAAATCACCTTTCGGGACCAAATAAAGACATGACAGTGACTGAGTTCATGAGGTGGGATCCCAAGAACCCCATGTTGAACATTTGGTGCCAAAAGTCACAAGAATGGCCAAGTTATCCACCTAAGTTGAACCCCACCCCCCACCCCATTTATGCCATTATGCATCTTTCCAACATTTCTTCAGTTTGCGGTTGGCTTTGAAGAGTACAGACGTGTTCCCGCTCCACCAAAGATTGCGGCACTGGACTCCAGAGGTAAGTATGGGGTGAGGGGGAGTGCGGGGAGGACAGGTGCTCAGCAGGTGGGTGTGGGTTGGGGAGGGGACTTGTTGGCAAGGGACCATTTTCTTTGTTTCAGGTTATTAAAAAAAACAGAACACTGTAGTCCATTTTATTTTACAGGTGTAAGGAACACTTTGGGGGGTGCTGTTAGCCACACTGGGATGGGCTGTCAGTGTGGCACACAATGGGGGTGGGGTGACATGCTATCAGTGTGCCACACAATCTTGGGGGGGTTAATCATGCTGACAGGGGGACTGGGCACCCCATTGACAAGTGTGTCTGTGTTCGGGGGGTGATGCCGAGTGGGATTGGGCACCCCTCTTGGCAGATTGGAGACAGGGCACTGAAGCCGATGGGGACTGGGCCCCCCCATTGGCAAGCATGTCTGTGTTTAGGGGGGACGATACCGAGGAGGATTGGACACCCCCCTCAGCAGACAAGAACAGCTTGGGGCACATGTGACAATGGGGATTGGGCTCCCCATCGGCAAATGAACTGGGGAGTAAGCATGCCAACAGGGTGATTGGACACCTCTGGCATTGGCTTTTGCAGGACTCTGAGAGGCAGATGGTGACAGTCGCCTTCATGTTTCTTGAAATCTTACACCAGGCAAGGCACACCCTGCAATGAGGGGGTGCTCCCTCACTGCAGCAATGAAATTGGTTCAAGTTGGTGGCACACTTCTGAGCTGTTGTGATAGACAGCATGCTCATTCATTCATGCCACAGAGATAAGCCCCAAAAAGCAGTGGCAGCATTGGCCACAACACTACCACACCTCCACAACCTGCTACTCCAGCAAGCTGTCACAACATGTATCTTACGCATGCATGCAAGCAAACATAAAAATGTTATCTAGAAAGAATATGGTTGATTTGAGAACACAACTGCTGCATATGTAATGCATTTGCCTCCTTTTTGACATTTGTTGCACATTTATTTACACAGTTTGTGTAGGTATATACTGTAGGATATTTCCCATGGTTTATTAAAGCAGCAGTACTAGATAACAAAAATTGGATCTTTTGCACCGTTTTGTTCCCTGTGCTCTGTTGAACACTTACCTCATAGAAACATAGAGTTTGACAGCAGGTAAGGACCGCTTGGCCCACCTAGTTTACCCATTTCCCTACCTAACAGATAAGCTGCAGATCCTAGTTAACCAACAGCTTACTTCTTCCTACCCACCACTAGGACTGCCTTATGTCTGTCCCATGCATTCTTGAATTCCCCTACTGTTCTTGACTCCATGACCTCCTCATGGAGGCTGTTCAATGCATCCACAACCCTCTCTGTGAAAACATACTTCCTCACATTACCTCTGAGCCGTCCTCCCTCGATCTTCAAATTGTGCCCCCTTGTTCTTGCACATCTCTTTTTCTGAAAGATGCTACCCTCTTGGACTTTGTTGATTCCCTTGAGGTACTTGAAAGTTTCTATCATGTCCCCTCTCTCCCTTCTTTCCTCAATTGTATACATATTAAGCTCCTTTAGTCTTTCTTCGTATGTCTTCTGGTGTAGACCCTGCACCATTTTGGTTGCCCTCCACTGGACAGCCTCCACTCTGTCTATGTCATTGCGGAGATGGGGTCTCCAGAACTGCACACAGTACCCCAGATGGGGTCTCACCAACTGTCTGTACAGGGGGATAACAACTTCCTGTTTTCTACTATTGATGCCTCTCCTTATGCATCCCAGTATCCCCCCAGCCTTCCTTAGTGCCTTCTCACATTACTTACCCATCTTTAGGTCATCTGATATAATTACCCCCAGGTTCTTTTCCATTTTTACTGTTGTCAGTATCTCATCCCCCCATTGTGTACTCTTCCCCTGGGTTTTTGTTTCCCAGGTGTATTGCCTTGCACGTCTTTGCATTGAATCTGAGCTGCCATACATTTGACCATTCCTCCAACCTTGCCAAGCCCCTTCTCATCCTTTCCCTCCATCTTGTGTATCAACCCTGTTGCAGATCTTTGTATCATCTGCAAAGAGACATGCTTTTCCTTCCAGTTCCTCTACAATGTCACTTATAAAGACATTAAAAAGGACCAGCCCCAGTACTGAACCCTGTGGTACCACGCTAGTAACCCTCCTTTCTTCACTGTGGACTCCATTTACTACTACCCTTTGCGTCCTGTTGTCTAGCCAATTTTTCATCCAAGCTACCACCTTGGGACCCACTCCAAGGATGGCTAACTTGTGTATTAATCTTTTGTGTGGGACCGTATCAAATGCCTTGCTAAAATCTAGGTAGGCCATGTCCACAGCCCCTTCCTGGTCTACTACTTTGGTCACCCAGCCAAAGAAATCTATTAGATTTGTCTGACACGACCTTCCCATCGTGAATCCATGCTGCCTTGGACCTTGCCTCATACTCTTTCCTGTTTCCTCTGTAGTATCACCCTGTAATTTGCACTTCTTTGCCATTGTTTTTGTTTACATTTCTCCCATGTTCTGCTGTCAACCACACATGTGCAAGACTTGCAGTTCAGTTTTCCCTTCATGCAGCTTCCTTTGAGTTGGGCGCGTTCACAGGAAACTGCAATTCATGTACATGCCCAGTATCATGGGTCGACATTTAGACTGATTAAACTAACTTTTTGTGCTCATTTCAGCAAAACAGATAGTTCCTCAAGTTCAGCTGTGTATCCCCTATTATAAACTGCAGTTAACTGAACTCGCATTGGGACAATGGGAACGTGCAGCACTGGGCCCATGGAAGTCAACAAAAGATGTGCCACAATGTGAGGAGGAACTTCAGCTGTATATGCAGCACTGGCAATATTTCCTGTGGCTCTACAACCATACATAATCATTTTAAATATCTATATTATGTACACATCACAGGACAAAACAAAGTGCAGATATAGAAATCGGAACTGTGGCTGCGTGCTTACAGCCAAAAAGCAGAATTTGTATATTCACTTCCTGATTGTCCAGTACTTCTGCTTTAAAAGAATGGTTTTGGTTTTCTGAATTTTAGTAATAGTCTGGTGGATTTTTTTTCACCCAGCACATCATTGCAAAACCTATTTCATTTGAGTGCTTCAAAGAAATGGGTCTGATGTATTTTTAGACAATAGACTTTTTATCAGCCTGCCAAGCTGAATAAAACCCGTCAGACAACATTACATTAGTGACAGATAGTTACACCAGTGTTGACTTATTGTGAGTGATTTTATCATGAAACGTGGTTATAAAATGAGTAGAAAGCCCCAGTGGGTGTACCACATGGGTGCCCATAGCATATTGACTCAGAAGTTGCAGCAGGTCCTTTTTTAAGGAAAATTAAGTGGTTGGGTAGGGCCAGATATTGGTCAAGTCATTTGGAAAAATTCTTCAGGGAGATTAAAAGGGGAAGGGGAGTCACTTAAACTTAAACGCTAAACAAACCATTGTAAATCTTTACTGAATGTCATCTGTCTCCTATAAGTGAGTGCAATAGAGTTGTTTCTACCCTCTGGATACAGAGGGCCACTGGAGTGCAGCAGCTATTTGTCTTGGATTGTATTTAGCTGGAAGTCCTTAAGTTAATAGGTACCATCCTTTAGTTTAACAACTGGGAACTATAGAAATTTAGCACTGAAGCAGTCATTAATCTGTCTTCAAAGACTAACTTTAATAATTTTTGATCATCTTTAATCATCAGCAGAAGGATACACCCTCTAAGAATATGAAATTCTAAGACGTATTCTGCAGACTACTGTTTATGAGTAAGTTATCATTAAATAAATGTTAGAAACCGAGCTAAAACAGTCTTCAAAGTACAGTTTTTTGTATACATATGAGCATAACTGAACACTGCAATCAGCTGCTTCTCCTCGTTTTCCCTATGAGAAACTGAAACAGTCCTGCTCCTTCCTTCCTGTTTTAGTTCAGATCCTTTCAGCAGTTACACTTAATGATACTTCCACTTTACATGCCAAAAGCAGGCTGTGTGGATCTGCTTTGTGGCCCCTGCTTCCAGCAGGGAAGTAGAGCTAAGAAAAGTTGTATTTGTTTTATCCCTGTGACATTTTGCAGTCCAAACAGAATGATTAGCTTTCATTATGTTGCTTGCACGCATGTGCAAGAAACATAGTGCCATCATCGGAGATTTCGGAGGTGTGTCACCTCCTCCTCCAATTCAGGCAGTGTGCTGGCAGGCGCGGCTTCCTGTAAGCCAATGCATTTTGGGGCTGTCTGTAACTCACGCTCCAAAATGCAGTAACCTCCCAATTGAAGAACTACGCTTCCAGTGAGCACCGATAAGAGGCTGCTCATGCGCAGCTCCCCCACCTCTGGCGTCGCGCCCCGCCACGCACTGTATAGCCGGCCAGGTGCCCAATCCCGTCGGCTGGGCTATCCCCAGTGGTAGGTGCCTGGGGCCCACCCCCAGCGTGGCAAGCAGTCCTATGGCCGACGGGGTGCCCAATCCCCATCGGCTGAACGCCCCTAACATCCTTGGCCATGCTGGAGCCCAATCCCAGCGTGGCAAACGTCCCATGATGTCTTTTTTTTTTTGAAAGCTGTAAACGAAACGCTCCCGGGCGCATCTCCCAGCCCCCTCCACAACCCGCACCACCCACTGTGACCCAGCCTCCCCACCCCCTCACCCCATACTTACCTCCGGACTCTGGCGCGGCGATCTTGGTGGACCGGGAACACGTCTGCACTCTTCAAAGCCGACCGCGAACTGAGGAAATGCCGGTAAGCTGTATAATGGGCTAGATAGGGGGGTTTCAACTTTGTTGCATATCTCAGGCATTTTTGGGAATTTTTGCACCAAATTTTCAACATGGGGTTTTTGGGACCCCTTCTCATGAATGATGTCACTGTCATGGCATTATTCGAGCCCAAAAGGTGATTTCGCGCAGTGACTGCGCAGTGACTGTGAAATCACCCTTCGGACGCTGAATACCACCATGACAGTGACATCCTGCAAGAAGGTCCCAAAAAATCACATGTTAATTGTCTCATCAAAAATAATTGTTTCTGGTCGTTGTGCAGTTCCTCGCAGGCTCATAAGTTCGTGAAATTTCAATATTTTCACTCCAGATTGTCAACATTGCCATTTTACCACCTTCTTATAAGCAGTACAGCTGTCATTTTCATATCTCACCCAAAATGTGTTTCCGCCCATGGCAGCAGAATGGGCGCGTCGGTGTGTGAAATCAATGTGCAGGACAAATTAAGAAAATCACAGTGACACTGTTCATGAGCAGGGTCTTAAAATGCCTGTGTTGAAATTTGGTGAAAAAATTCCTAAAATGACTGTTTTACATAGCGTCGTTCTGCATGATTCTATAAGGCTCGTAAGTTCTGAATTTTAATATTTTACTCCAGATTTTCAAATTGGCATTTTATCACACCTCTTCATGAGCAGTATAGCTGTCATTTTTCATATCCTGCCCAAAACATGTTTCCACCCATGTAGCGCACAATGGCGCAGTCGGTGTGTGAACTCAATGTATGGGACACATTAAGAAAATCACAGTGTCACTGTTCATGAGCAGAGATCTTAAAATGGCAATGTTGAAAATTTGGTGAAAGAATTCCTAAAAATGACTGTTTTACGAGTGTGCATTGCACAGTTCCCACGCATGCTCGTAGGTTTGCGAATTTTCAATATTTCCACTCCAGATTTTCAACATTGCCATTTTACCACACCTCCTTATGAGCAGTACAGCTGTCATTTTTCATATCCTGCTCAAAACGTTTTTCTGCCCATGTAGTGCACAATGGCGCAGTCGGTGTGCAAACTCAATGTTTGGGACACATTAACAAAATCACAGTGACACTGTTCATGAGCAGAGGTCTTAAAATGGCTATGTTGAAAATTTGGTGAAAAAAATCCTAAAAATGACTGTTTTACGAGCGTGCATTGCGCAGTTCCTACGCACGCTCGTAAGTTCACAAATTTTCAATATTTGCACTCCAATGACTTCCAAATACCTAAACAGCACATAGAAGCAAGCAACATCCGGCATTGACAAATGCTTGTTTTATAGGTGAAATGCCCAGTTCTGCAGTTTTCATTTGTTTTGCCATTTAGAGTTTTGTGCATTATATAAATGGCAGAATAGAAACCAATCACAAGTTTATGACTGCATGTATTTGTACAAAATAGATGCAGGTGGAGAGCAGCATTCATTGTTTTGTTTAACTGCATTTCCCACTACATTTTTTTCACCAGAAGAAAAAAATGTAGTTGTTGAATTAAACGATTCCAGACGTATTGGTCCTTGGAAAACAGGAGATGATGGAAGGTCTGATACCTTTTATTGGACCAACAAGCATCTTGTACAAAGATAGAATTATACACAAGCTTTTGGGGCCTCACAGGTCCATTATTCAGGTGAACAGCAAAACTGAGCAACATAGGCAGTATTTATATCCACTGTGGAGTAATTCAAATCAGGAAGTGAAGTAGGAAGGTGATAAAGGGGACTAGAGATGAAAATCTAAGATGCAAAGTAAAAAAATGAGAAGAAATGGGGAGGGGGCTAAGTAGGAACAGGTCAGTAGGAAATAAAAGGAAGCTAAAGGGATGACAAAGGCACACAGATAAGATTTAAGATCAGAGGCTGGCTGTAAGGGTAGAATAGACAGGAGATGCCCACGAGATGCAAGGGAGTCAAGAAATTAGGAGAAACAAAAGAACAAAGGCCTAGATAAACAGAGTGTGAGGTAATAAAAACAGATTTTAAAAATCTAAAGAAATTACAAGTGTGGGTCAGTAGCGGCTGGCCTGGGGGAAGAGGGGTGAGCAAGAAGGGGTGAGTAGGACACTCTCCTGCAGTGAGTGAGGGCCTCTGTCCAGACCATGTGACTGCACATGGTTGACCACAGGCGGCAGTGCAGAGTGTAGCAGAATGGGATGGGTGGATATCAGCCAGAGACCCATGCACACACATATTGGTCTCCAGAGGGTGCTGACATCAGTAGGGGAAGGGGAGAAACAGAAGGAAAAATGACCCAGTCTCGGCTCCCAGAGTAGAAGCCCTGGTATATCTGGATTGGCTTCACCACCTCTGTCCATGGAGCTCAGCACATGCCTCGATTTTGTGTATATCCCCCACCTACCCTGAACCTCACCTGGGGAGTGGGGTGAACCACAATTTTATCATGCCAGAGGACTTGAGGTAGGGGCCAAGGGAAGTGCTGGTGAAGCCTCTGGAGAGCCAGATTGGAGAGTGTAGGGGCACGTAATGCATATAACGAAAAACGCAGGTAGAATGTGTTCTTTCACCAATTCACAATCTGTTGGTTTGAATTTGTTTTTGGTGGCCTTGACCTACCCATGTAATTTTTAACATAACACTATTGGTGCTTAATTTAACATAAATTTATAAAATATTATTTGCAGATGCTGCCACCCTGAAGAAGCAACATGTGTGTTGTATGGGTGTGTGAGTAACAAACAGTTTTTCCTGAACACCACCAATAATGCACTATTTATTATTCAGATATGAATCATGAGCAGTGGCACTCTCCGACAATAGGGAATGCATGTTTCAAAAGCCCAACATGGGTGATCGGGGTTGGGGAGAACACTGGACACTAGGGCATACGTGTCTCAAAATAACAGCATGGGTGATCGAGGGGGGCATCACTGGACAGCAGGGCAAACATGTTTCAAAAGCCCAGCATGGGTGATCAGGGGGAGCACTAAACAACAGGGAATACATGTTTCACAAGCTCAGTATGGGCACTACGGGACTGCGCAGCATGCTAATGAGCCCATATAGGGCATGCTAATGGCTCCTTAGTGTCTTGCATGCCCAGTAGGCTCGTTAGCATGATAGGGCTGAGTATGGCCCACAGGAGTCTAGATGTTGTACTGTTTGAACAGCACTATCTCCATTGGGCTTCCCTGCTGGCCATGGACTGTGCTGGTACAGAGTATAATCATTACGCACTGAGGTGGTACAGCCCCATATGCTGACATTTAGTGTGCTTTGTCAGTGCACACTAACTGTCTGAATATGCACAGCTGGCCATGTACTATTTGATATGCAATGCTCAAGTCTGTGTGGCGTACACCATTTTCTTTGAATATGGTGGCCATTGTGTTGAATTTGTAATGAATTAGTGTTCATGTATGAAACAGATTAATCACACTGGTTGTAAGAGCCATTTTACAGCTCTACAATGTGGTTTATGTCCCTTTCAACCATTCTATAGTGGGACAGGGATGCATTTTGCTGACAATCTAAGCACGTAAAGGTAACAAGAAACAGTTGTTTACAAGTCTAAATGCCCCCCTGTTGTCCTTCTAGCACCCATCCAATATTTTGATATGTTTTTGACCTTTTTTATTAAATTTGGAATCTAATTTTGTTGCATTTGTAATCATCCTGAACCCATCTCTCCTCAACAGTTGCTGCTCTCTCATTTCATACTGTCTGAACATTCTGTGTTATCAATAACACCATTCCAGGCCATTCAGATGAATAACATGGAATGGTGTTATTTATGTCATATATGCCTTAGAAATATGAAAAGAAAGAGCAGCAGTTGCCAAGGAGAGTGGATATTTGTGTAGATCTAAGGGCACCCAAAGTTAGATTATTTATTTATCAAAAATTTGTTAAAGTAAATCCAAATATATAAGTGTAATGGAATGTAAGATGAGAGGGCAGTTAAATAGATACAAATCATTTCCAATGTTGTTTAACAAGAACATGGACTACATCGCTGTAGTATACAAATGATCTTCCTTATCATTAGTGTGTACATCACAAACACCTACTAAATTTAAAAGGCCATTGAAAGAAAGTAATAACACAATTTGAACCAGCATTTGAAAAATAGCTTCTACTGGGGGAGCAGAGCCTGCTGCTGTCAGGGCTAAACATGTGCTATAGCAGCTGCTCAAATACAACTTCACTTATTCGGTACGCAGCTAAGTATGGAGTAACTACTGTGGTTGCTGCTTGATTAGTTACAATATTGGATGTTTGTTAAATGTAATATAGTGCTTGTACAACTGGAATGGATGAGGTTGGAGTATTGTCAGTTGGTCAGTACTGCCGGTAACGTGATTGTTGATAGTGTGTCAGAGGATTGAGATAGTTGGAGGATGTGCAGTGTACATTTGGCCTTTCATGCCCTCTGTTCCTAAGGGAACTAGCACCTATTCAGGGTACCAGTGGAAAAGCAACCCTCTTGAGGAAGGTTCCACCCCTACAGGTGCTGTAAGACCATGGGATCCCATTGCTAAAGGTACCTTAGGGATGAAGCCCAAAAATTAGAGTTGCTTGCATGACTGGAACTGTTCAACTATTATCTTCTACTGAGAAGAGAGGGAAGGACATGGCATTGAACCACTGGGTTAAAAACAGAGAGAAAACCGCTATCCAAAATATTAACCCATCTAGCTGACTTGAACCAACTAATTAGAAAATTGACTATCTACTTTTTACTTTGTGGACACCCAGGCAGTTGCAGCAGTATTCGAGGCAAAAGAGGCATCTGGAATGGTGGTACAGCATGGACCGTCTCTGTGGGTCTAATCAAAGAAAATAAGATGCTCTGTCTGGAGTGTTTGGCATACGAAGCCTGCTCTGCTAATATCCAATCGATCTACCCAAGGAGTTGGACCATGCTGGAGACACTCCACATTGGTTCTCCAAATCTGCTTACTAGCCTGATAGAACTGAACTCACTGGAAGACATCATCAATGAATTATGCATCAGCCTGAGAAGAGGCCTGAGTAAATAGGATATCCCCTGGACTCTCCTTTTTGTTACCACAGGGATGGTGTGAAAGACAAAATTCTCATAGTGGGTCAATGACAAGGAAAGCTGGTGCTGCTGGATGAACCTGCCGTCTTTTTTTTCTAGATATGAACATTGAAAACCAGGGCAAAAAATAATTTGATTCATGCTGGCCCAGTGGCTCGGCTGTAGCGCTACCACCCACCACACTGACAACCCAGGATCAGGTGTGGACTCGGGCTACTGGGGGTCCACCAGATAGGAAGAAGATCAATAATCTGTGGACTGCTCTCCTTTCTGAGGGAAGGGAAGCTTGCTGGCTCGGCCCTTACCTGTCACTAGGTGGAGGTCAAGTGACAACATGGGCAAGAGTGGCATGAAGGGAGGGGCTGCAGTTTGACATGGTGCCTATGCTCCTCCAAATGGCATGCATCAACATTCATGCTGTGGCAGGGGCTTGGGGACAGTAAATGGAAAATGGCAGCTGGGGAATTGTGAAGCCCTGCCCTTCAGTCTTGGACTAGTGCCATCACCTGAGATGTCTGGCCAAGCTCTGGATATGGTCACTGGTACAGTGCTGGCATTAAGATTTACTGGACCCTGGTGCAAAACTGTGAAGCACCTCCTCCCTTAAAAAAGGGTAATACATTTGTACTGCTTACTGTGTCAAACTGAGGTTTGTTGTATCAGGAGGTAAAATTTGGGGTGAAAGGATGGACCCCTTCCAGGCTAGAACAGTCACAGATGGCGCATTTTTTTCGCTGGTCTTCCCTTTCCCCTGCTCCAGCCAGGATGTAGTGTGGAGAGGTGATCTATTCTTCCCTTTCTTTCCCATGCACCTATTCCCCCAATCCCTTTGCCCTCAGTTTTTCCTTTTTTTAGCTAAAGTCAGCAGCCACTAAAGATGCATCAGAGAAATACTAAATGTTTTCAATTTATTTTTAAATGCTGCCCAAGAAAGAGATGACATTAGCAGGCAACTGCCACCAGAGCACAATCAGCAGCCCAGCACTCAGCAGCACATCCATCACACAAATGCCGCAAGCCATGCACTTTGTCTGACAGATCCCAACTGGGTGATTTACTTCCTTCTTCCCATGAGGCTTACCCATCTGACTCTGACCTGACCAAGTAGCAGCTGATCTGACTGTTCAGGTGACTGTCGGAAAGTGGCACAAGCACAGTAGCACATACAAGCTTGCTGGCTCCTCCTATGAGCCACAAGGGAGAGAGCTCAGAGCTGAGTCAGTCATGGGACTCAGAAGTAGCAGCAGCCCAGAAGAAGGAGCTGAGAGACAGAATCTCAGAACACTGACTCAGGTACGGAGTGGCCAAGTGTGTAACCCACATGGTGTGCCAGACAGTGCACATAATATTTAATGAGCAGGCACAGAAATGGACTCAGGGCCCTTGGTGCACTCAGAGCCTTGGTGCAGTTGTGTCTCTTGCACCTCCCCATGCTGGCACTGCACTGGGGGGGTGGGAAGGAAGGCCTGGCCTGCTGTCCCTGACATGGTGGGAATTTGTGAGGGAACTCTGGGTTCAGGTGAGTCTCAGGGGAAGTGGTTGCAAGTCCAGGGAGATGGGACAGGGCGGATGTAACACCCCCCCATGTCATGAGAGAAAAAGCTCTATAGAGAGAAACATTTGATTCCACCAGAGCAATTTGTAGGGGGGTTGTACACTTCCCTGCCTGGAAAAACTTGGCCTCCGCGTTAAGTCTATTCTTACTATAACATTTCATATGAACACATTATACGAAAAGATACATACATGTTTCATCTGGTATATCTCAGTAGTTTGGAATTCACATTTTCACATCAAACAGAATCACAGTTTCAGTAACGTTACCATATTTTATCATAGCATTTAACCTTATTCCCATGTCTTTAACTTTATACCCCTTGTTACACTGAATGGGCACCTTAACTTGGGTGGAGGCTTTGGTTTGGGTAGAGGCAGTGGACTCAAGTTTGGGCAAAGATTTGGGTGTGACATAGACTTCTTTGTGCACAACATGCATGGGCAAGTTAACAGGCTGTCCTGGAGTGTCATATGTGAGATTTAAGATAGGTTTTACAGATCTTTATGAGCGACGTGGCAATATTGGCACTGGCACTTCTTGTTGTTGAAGCTGACTGTCACTTGTCAGAGGTATTTCCACAAAGTCAGAATCATCCAAAACACATCTTTCTGGCTCTTGAATGATACTTTCATTAGCATGAAACAGTTCACGTATCCCACTTAGTTCATTTGCACTTGCACAGTCACTTCTGGGTTCACTACTTGCCTCACTGTGTTCAGGTTCATGATTGCCATCAATTCCACCATGCAGAGAGACTCAGCCTCTTCAAGATCCACACTGTGAGCATCACTTTCTGGAAGTTCAGGTGCCATAGATGAATTGGGATCTGTTAAATCAGCTGGAGGTTCAGAGTCATCACCATAGTTAATTGAAAGAATTCCCTTGAAAACTCTCTCAAGTTCAAAAGATGGATAGAAAGCAGGATAAAATTCACTTTCATCATCACTTTTAGCACTTTCAATATCTGCAATATCTATAAGATGGAAGAAATTGGGAGCAACAGACTGAGAAGCAGAAGTCTGCTGATTTTGTTGCTTAGCCTTGGTAGCAGATCTAGTTACAGGGCACCAAGGGGCTTCAGTCTCTTGAACAATTATTGATTACTATTTGGCCAATAGGTAACAGATGGTTTCTTTAAACGGTTTTAACAGCACGAGGGTCCCCCTCTGGATGTACTTAAAACACTGGCAGATCATGCAGCTTACTGACTACTATGCAGGGAATGTGACTCCAGCAGTCTGCTATTTTGTGTTTACCTGGAAGTCCAAAGTTTCTCATTGAACGTGTTCATCACTTCAAATATCTTGGAATCACTCTTGACAGCTTGCTCTCCTATGCCCTCCATATAGACATCACAGCTAAAGCAATCAACAAATGCTTAGGGCTACTTTATTGCCATAGGCAGAGTCTGACCCCCGAAGCCCTCAGCATAGTGGTCCACAGTTCAGTGGGTTCCCTTGTGGACTATGGACTGCCGATATATGGCTCTGCCACAGATACTGTCCTCTGACATATAAAAACTGCCCTTAACAATGCCTGCAGGCTCAAGTTAGGGGCACACCGACTAACCTACACCTGCAATCGCTGTGCAAAGGCTCACTGGCTAACGCTCTTTGGTCACTTAAAGTATCAATCTTGCCTCCTGGCCAAAAAGATCTGCCTTAGTCAGCTCCCGACTGGGGTCCAACAACTCCTGGTTCCCAGCATTAATCCCAGGCCCACCCGGAATTCAGAACTGCAGTCCTTCCTGACTCCAAAATGTCAGACATCTTAAGAACAAAGGTCCTTTGCCTATCGGGCACCGTTGTGGTTAGACTTCCTCCATGAGAACATTATTAGCCTGCCCACTCTATGGATCTTCAAAAAGAACCTAAAGAACCATTTAATACAGGAATCTTAATGTGTCTGCCATCGCTAGCACCTAGCAAAGGCATTTCCTACCATCTGCCCTTCTGGCAAACAGATCTCTCTGTCTCTCTCTCCCTCTCTCTCTCTCTCTCTCTCTCTCTCTCTCTCTCTCTCTTGGACACCTTGCATTGGGGCTCAACTCCCCACCCTGCCTATCCAGCACTTCTATGCAATAAACCCCTCATGTTGCTGACAACTAACAGGCTCCCTGTTGGGCACAGTTATTTAGTCTGTTCCTGTATGTATCTGACTGTGTTTACTTATTCCAGTTTTAGTTTTCGCTGTATTTTTTGCATTCCTTTGTTTAAAGACCAAATGTACCTAAATGTTCTCATTCTAATTCTATTGCCTTGTTTGTCTCAATCTTCTGTATAATCACCTACTTGTTCTAAATGTACTAACGTGGAACCTATGTAAAGAGCTCTGAGCTCAAATGGTTAATCCGAGATCTGAAATAAATAAATAAATAAATAAATTAGTACCCTGTCACCTGGTTGGAGCTCTTGGGCCTTAACACATTTGTCATGGCAAGTTTTGTTAGGTTTCTCTTTGCTGCCATGATGTTTGCAAGCCGATAGGCATGGTCTAGTTGGGATTTTAGATTTTTGACATACTGCAGGGTAATTGTCTGATTGAACACCATCAGGAGACACTTCGAAACATACATCAACTGGAAGGCGAGCTTCTCTGCCAAACATAATGTGGTATGGTGAAAAAACAGCAGCATCGTTCTTTGTGCAATTATAAGCATGGATAAGGGCACTGATTTGTTGGCTCCACAGTGGTTTGTCTTTGGGTTGCAGAGTGCCCAGCAAATCAAGTAGGGTTCTGTTAAATCTTTCTGGCTGTGGATCCCCCTAGGGTGATAAGGGGTTGTTCTGGATGTTCTCACACCCCATAGAGACAACAGTTCTTTAATAATCCTGCTCTCAAAGTCCCGGCCTTGATCTGAATGAATATGCTGGGGGGCACTGTAATGTACAAAAAACTTTTCAACAAGGACTTTGGCTACAGTTGAGGCCTTTTGGTCTTTGGTTCAGTAGGCCTGTGCATATCTAGTGACATGATCTGTGACTACCAATACATTTGCAATGCCTTTGGAATCCAGCTCAAGACTAAGAAAATCGATACAGACAAGCTCCATGGGCGCACTTGTGACAATATTGATCAGAGGGGCTGCTCTTTGTGGTGGAGCCTTGCACTGAAGACATCTACTGCAGGTTTTATTGTGTTGTTCTATGTCTAGGCCCATTTTAGGCCAGTAGACACGTGAACGGGCCAGATCAAGGGTTCTCTCACTACCCAGATGTCTCATTTGGTTGCTTTTAGGACAATATGTTTGAATTTAGCTGGCAGTACTAACTGTTTTCTCACCATTTCATCTTGGCTGTCAGTAAGCTGTTGGTGCAATAACTGTTCCTGAAGCTTGAGCTGGGTCCCCTCTTGAAGATGTAAGGCAGTCTTGGGGTCACTGGACCACCCTTGAGTTAAGTTTGTAGGGGTCAGATCACCTTGGTATAGTCTTTGACAAATCAGCGATAATAGCCGCAGAATCCAAGAAACCTTTGAAGTTCTTTCAAGTTGTTGGGCTTTGGCCAGCTGGTTAAGGCTTCCACCTCACTGGAGTTGGTTTGGATGCCTTCTGACGACACAGTGTGACCCACATATTTGGCAGAACTCTGGAAAAACTGGCATTTGTCAATGGATAACTTTAGACAAAACTCTTCAAGTCTGTCCAATGCTTTGAATAAGTGAGCCTTATGTTCCTCGAGAGTTTTCCCCAAAACTATGACATCATCAAGGTAGATGAGACATTCCAAGAGATTCATATCTCCCACTGCATGCTCCATTAGTTGCTGGAATGTTGCTGGTGCACCCGATATGCTTTGGGACATGCAAAGAAACTCATAGAAGCACAAGGGACAAATTAATTCAGTTTTTTCCTGGTCCTCAGGAGCCATTGGGATCTGATAGTATCTGCTTCAGAGGTCGAGAACAGAAAACCATTTACTCCCCATTTAGACAGTCCAGGGCATCCTGTATATGTGGCATTGTATACTGATCAGGCACAGTTCTTTTGCTGAGGGTCCTGTAATCAACACACATGTGAACAGAGCCACACCACAACAACTGGGAAAGTGTATGGGCTGCATGACTCTTGTATGGTGCAGGCCGCTAACATCTCTTGTAGGTGACATTGGACATCGTCTATGTTGGCAAGAGATAAGCATCTAGATCTCTTTCTGAAGGGTCTCTCATCATGCAAGCAAATGTGGTGTTCAGCACCCGTGACACAACCAACATCCCATTCCTTGAGGGAGAATAATTTGATTCTCTGGGCCAGCTTGTTACTCATCCAGGTTCTCCAGCTGGTGGGAAGAGGTGAATCCCCAAAATCAAACATATCCGGGGATACCTCACATCCTTTTTCAGCTCTGCACGGGGATGGGAGCATCGCAGTGTCAGCACAATAGACTTTAGCCAGGGTGCATCCTATGTGGACCGTGATGTCTCTGTCTGTAACATTTTTTATTCATACCACTACTCGTCGGGCATAAGCATGAGCCCGGGCCAGAAGCACATTGGGTTTAATCAGCAGTCCTTCAAGTAAATTTTCCTTGTCTGGGGCATCCAGCATCAAAATCTTGTTAGTGACACCTTTCCGTGGCCGTACTTCACCACTGATACTGCATTCTGCATTGGGAGGTAACGTAATAGTAGCAGGATCCTTCTTCCAAACCATCCCCATATGCTCATCTTGGTCACCTTGCTCAGGGGCATGTGCTTCTCATAAGCCTTTTGGATCAGGGTGTGAACGCACAGGGTTTTTCGTGTCTTTCTTGTCTGCCTTTCTTCACATAGTTGGGCCAGGCAACCAAACATGTGTGCGTTGGTGCCAGTCAGCACAGGGATACAATCATAAAGTCTGCTGGAAGGGCAGACCAGGGCCAGCATCTCCACAGAATCTCCTATGCTAGCCACAGAAGAAGGGAAAAAAAGCCACGGTTTTAAATCACCAAGATAAGGATACGACATTTCACTTGACCACCACACATGCAGTCTATCAAGAGGTTGTAATGGGTGGTCCAATAGATGCTGCTCATACCAGTCTTGGAAAATTATTGTGACTTGAGACCCGCTGTCTAAAACTGCTCGGGCTGGAATCCTATCTATGTGTACAGTAGTGTCCATGGAAGGGCCCACCAGTCTAGACCAGTCTGGAGGAACTTTAGGAGGAACCTGGATGGACGATTTAGCCATAAAGAAATTGGAATTTGGATTTCCTGATCCTCCATTGTAATAATTTCTTGTACCCCTCTGAAATTGATTTGCTTTTCGGAGCTCCCCTTGGAGTCTGTTTGGCACCCTTTCTAAATCCTTTTGAGACCAGCATTCTTTCTTCATACTGTATGCCCATCCTTTCCACAATTGTGACAAATTACAGGTTCTTGAGTCCGCCTTAGCTGAAACACTACATTGGGAGCTGATTTTCATTCACAGTTAGAGGGTTGGGCAAAGTACACATTGGCTACTGAAGCAGGAGCACTAACAACAGAAGATTTGGGTTCACCTACTGCCTGCAACACTGGAGGTGATGCAATATGTTTCAGCAACTCTTTTATGGTGGCCATCATAAGGTAGGAAAAAATGGGCAGACTGGATGGGCCTTGCGGTCCTTATCTGCCGTCTTCTTCTAAATATATATATATGTTTCTAAAGAAAGAGAACGCCCCTTGTTTTGTTTGGCATGGGACCCTGTAGCACTTTTTCAAGTTGAGGTACATACACTGATAAGGGATCCACTTGGTATTGCTGAGTGTTTCTTATCCTCCACCATAGGTCCTCATCTGAATTTGGACTCCTGTACACATTTTCCAACACATCTAAATAGTCCTGTGCAGTTGCTTTGGGGTTAGTAGCCTGCTTGGCACAGATAGTAGCCAGAGCAGGACCTCAGAGGCTTTCACTCAACCTCTTTCTCTTCTCCACTTCAGAACATTGCCATTTGGGTACCAAGAGGGCAACGTAGTCTATCCAGGTCTCCTAATCATCCTCCCCTGGTGGGTGGGAAGAGTGCCTGAAAATATCCTTAGCCTGTGGTAAGAGTCATGAATCATCCACTCCTGTGCCCACAGTTAATCATGACTCATGATTAACTGTGGGCACAGGAGTGGATGCCGGTTCTGGTGTGGGCATGGAAGCTGGTGAAGGGACAGGTGCTAGGGCTGGCGTGGGCAGCGGGGAAGGAACACCCCCAGGTGGCATGGAATCCAACTTCCCATTTAGGATAGGATTAACTCTGGACATGTAGAACTAGCCACTGGTAAACACCAAACTCCTTCAAAATGGCACATGGCCAGTACATGGACACTTCCCATATTGCACAGGATAAATAGTGGAATTGTGGAACTAGCCACAGAGAAAACAAAAATATTCTGGATAACATGGCACTCAGCCAGTACTTGGACACTTACCATTAAACATAAGATAACTGTGGCACTCTAACCACAATGGAGCACTCAAGACTCAGCTGGAGAAAACCCACTCACTGGGGTAGAAATTTTTCAGGCATTGGCCACATGCACTGACAGAAAAAAAACCCATAGGTGCCCTTCAGAATCCTAAGTGTTAAACTGTTCAGTCCAGGTGGGGTGGGTCTCCCACCTTTTGTTTCCAAGTTCATACTCGGCCATCCCTTCAGTAATACACCTCACATTTATCAAAATGTCACTGTTGATGCTCTGTTGAAATGTATTTCACACTTAACATCAGCAAAACACCTCAGGGTTGTTGAAAGTAAAAGTTCTGCACACATGGCAGAACACATGCTGGACTCCACTGTGGTCAGCCAACTTTTAAAACTTCCATGGTGACAGGGTCCCTTTATCAGAGAAATTCACCTTAAAACCAAACAGGCAGGTATTCCTGGTCAAACTTAGAAACAAATGTTACTCACAGATCTTGACCAAAAGGCAGCATCACAAGTCCTGGATTGGATCAGGGGGTTGCCCCTGAAATCCTTGCAGACTGCTTTATCCCACACTGGGATAAAGAACCTGAATCCCTGGAGACGGTTTCCACCACAGCACTAAAGTTGGAAAAACTGTCCTCCACTAGGGTGAGAAAATTAGTACACTGCAGCTCACACTCTGAGCTGCTGCTGGAACACTCGACAGAACAAACTACTGCTCATACTGAGCTCCTACTACAGACTGGCACAAGACTCACTTTGGAATTCTAAGACTCCCCACTCACAGCAACTGCTATGTGGCATATGCTGCTGCGAGAATTCTATGGTGACATCACCTCTCCAGCTCTCAGATGAGGCTAACAACAGAGAGGGGCAGCGTGAGAATCCATTTACTGGATAATCACTAGCTGCCTTCCCTGCCTACCACTGACTCTAATGGGATTCTAGTAACCCCAGGACACAGGCAAGAGCTTGAGGCTGCAAACTGGGACCCTCAACATGAAGATACACATCCTCATCCTCCTCTTCCTCACTTAGGATCTGGGCCCAGGAGTAAGCAGTCATCCTCACTCCCTAGACAGTCCACTTCTCACTGGGCACAGAGGTAGACACCTCCCAGTCCAAAGTTTCTCGAACTTCATCCTCCCCTATTAGGCTAGGACTAGCACCTTCTATCCATGGGTCCATGGACCCTTCCACCGCACTGTCCATTTCAGACACAAGTGAGGAAACATGAGATGTCTGTCTTTGCAGTAGATCCATACTCTCTCCTTCTGTGCCACACTCTACAGGGCCTTCCCCAACAGGTTCTGTCTGGTGCTGCGTGGTGCTGCATGCAGGGCTTCCAACTTTGGTCCGAGTGGGAGCCAGACAAATTCATGATGCCATGGACAGACCACACTTCACTAGGCAGCCCGAACAATGAGGTATCAAAAACACGTCCCTTCCGGCCTTGAGGCACATTATGCATACTCTCACAGGGAAGTTGGGTATTGCAACATGTGGAGGGCAACCCTTCACCATAGAAAACTTGCTTTATTTCTCTTAGTTTGGTCACCTGCTCTGCTGTCATAGCTCGGGCATGATCCGAAGGCCTCTGGGGTGAAATGGGCTGGCAATCCCACCGATTGTTACCACAAACGCCATGCTTTCTTCCCAGTCGGTCGGATAATGCGTTGAGCCTGAATTTTAACAGAAAATGTCTGTATTACACAGAATAAAACATTCATAAGCCCCTTGATGGTTGATCCTGGCTGACCAGCTCGCACGCCATTCGCTCTCTACTTCTCAAACACTGGGCTGTACTCTGAAGCTGGCTAGGGGGCAGGACTGATTGCAGTCACACCAATCACTTGATGCCGTGCAAATGAGCCTCTCTCTCTCTCTCTCTCTCTCTCTCTCTCTCTCTCTCTCTCCCCTCACACTCTTCCTCCATGACGATCGTCAAGCAAGGCAAATTTAAACTGCAAACTGAACTTTTTTTCTCGGCTGAAATTTCAAGGCAGGAGCGCCATTTTTGACCATTTCCTCACTCAGAACTTGGCTATTTCTTTAGCAACTCCCTCAAATTACACTCAATCCACATGAAACTTTCAGGGCACATTTCTTTATTTGTTTCCTAAAGTCCACCATACTTTTGGCACTTAAAAAACTTAAGATTAAAGTTCTGTAAACGTTCTTGATGCAGGGCAAGTGCATACACATTCTGGCTTTATAGTCCCTTGGTAAAGATGGCACAAACACACAGCAACACTGTAACAGCAGGCACACAGCGGCACATATGGATGGCAATATCCTATGCAGATCCTTTTGCGAAAAGCTTCCCTTCCAGTTTTGGACTACCTCATTGCCAGACAGACAAAACGCTAGCCATACTCTAAACAAACTAGCTAGTGTTCTCTCCTCAAATTAAACATCGTCGGACGAGCCCCCAATTTTGTAACTCCCCACTAGCCCCTTATTTATCCAGCAGGCACACCTCCCATAGTCTAAGGGAAAAGAGAGGGGTGGGGGTACAAAGCACCACTTAAGGTTGATATGTAGATGTAGAAGAAATACAGATTTTGTGTGGTTACAAGACACAAACACATGGACCAATGCCAAACCCAGGTCCTGGGGAGAGAACATTTGCCAAGGGCTATGCTAGGTTTGCACTTCTGGACAGGGGTACCCAAGTAACTCCACACAGGAAGCAATAACAAGATTATCTATACCGGGTTGGGATTCTAGAGTGTGGCTTTATTCCAAAACAAAGTTGGAATACACAAAGCAAAGAAGGACTCCCAAAGGCTTACACACATGGTAACTGCAGATTTCTGGAGTACAGAACTCTAACTTCCCATTTAGCATAGGATTAACTCTGGACATGTGGAACTAGCCACTTGTAAACACACTAAATTCTTTGAAATGGCACACAACCAGTACATGGACACTTTCCATGTTGCACAGGATAACTACTGGAATTGTGGAACTAGCTACAGAGAAAACACAAATCTTCTGGAGAACATGGCACTCAGCCAGTACTTGGACACTTCCCATTTAACATAGGATAACTGTGGCACTCTGACCATGATGAAGCACTCAAGGCTCACAGGAGAAAATCCATTCACTGGGGTAGAAATTCTTCAGGCATTGGCCACATGCACTGACACAGGAAAAAAACACAGGTGCCCTTCAGAACCCAGAGTGCTAAACTGGTCACTCCAGATGGGGAGTCTCCCACCTTTGGATTCCAAGTTCATACTCGACCATCCCTTCAGTAATACACCTCACATTTATCAAAATGTCACTGTTGATGCTCTGTTGAAATGTATTTCACACTTAACATCAGCAAAACACTTACAGGTGTTGAAAGTAAAAGTTCTGCACACATGGCAGGTCACATACTGGACTCCACTGTGGTCAACCAACTTTTAAAACTTCCATGGTGACAGGGTCCCTTTATCAGAGAAATTCACCTTAAAACCAAACAGGCAGGTACTCCTGGGCAAACTTAGAAACAAATGTTACTCACAGATCTTGACCAAAAGGCAGCTTCACAAGTCCTGGATTGGATCAGGGGGTTGTCCCTGAAATCCTTGCAGACTGCTTCATCCCACACTGGGTTAAAGAACAGGAATCCCTGGAGACGGTTTCCACTAATTCACTAAAGCTGGAAAAGCTGTCCTCCACAAGGGTGAGAAAACTTGTACACTGTAGCTCACACTCTGAGCTGCTGCTGGGAACATTCACCAGCACAAACTACTGCTCACACTGAGCTCCTACTACAGACTGACACAAGACTCACTTTGGAATTCTAAGACTCCCCACTCACAGCAGCTGCTGTGTGGCGTATGCTGCTGCGAGAGTTCTATGGTGACATCACCTCTCCAGCACTCAGCTGAGGCTAACAACAGAGAGGGACAGTGTGAGAATCCATTTACTGGATAATCACTAGCTGCATTCCCTGCCTACCACTGACTCTAGTGGGATTCTAGTAACTCCAGGGAACAGGGGGGGCTCACATAAACAACACAACTCTTAGTCACAGTTCAGGTAAAGTCCAGTTGCAATTTAGAAGAAGTTCTTTGCAAACATCTCAATCCATGACTCACTTCAGTACCTGGCAGGCCGATCGCTTCTGAAGCAAGTCTTCAGTCACATATTGAGGCAATGATCACTCTCTTTCTCTTCAGGCTTCAGATCTCAAACAAGGAATTAGATTTAAGTCCAGCTTTCACATTCACAGGAATTCTGACTGAAAGATGTGACAGGCAGGCCAGTGCAGCCTTCTTGCTGATTCTCCTGTGATCCTATGCAGGAGCAGCTGCTCGATGGCTAAAGCTGTTCACTCTCCAAACTCCTGCTCACAACTGAATCTTCTGCAGGCAGTTCTGGGGATTTCCTCTGAGATCCAAAAGGTTTGGTGGGCTGAGGAAACTGCCTGTCACAGCAAGGGCTCCCCCTTCAGGTCCATTTAGGTGCCAGACCTTAAAAACTACAATTCCTACAGAAATTCAGTCCCACAAAACCTCTGGGGACAGTCTCCATTTTAGGTCCCCTGAGGTTTGATTGATCCAACTCTGGCAGTCCAGAACCAAAAAGGTGACTCTTATGCAAAAAGTCCAAGCTGCAAGGAAAGGCAGGTTAAACAAACTTCTATACTATTATTAACAAGGCAGATAAACAGTAAATGAACAGTTCCTAACAGAGCTCCATCCAGGCATATAGCAACTGTAGAATGGAGCAGAAATACCACTTGCCTGGCTGGTCACGAGCCCTAAACTACTCGGACCCAGCCCAGACTTATTTCTAACAGTGCACAGTAACTCTCTTAAAGAGACAGGCACAGAGGCTTTCTATAGCACTATCATGCAGACACATATAGCTACTGCAGACACAAGATACCGTCCTGACAGTGGGCATTAGGCAGCCCAGGAAGAGATCTTATTAAACCCCAATTTATAGGGGGTTACACAAAAAATGGTGTCAGAGTTCCATCTGAATCAGCCACAAATGCTGTCTACCTACTTTACCAACTTCCAGAATGAAGAAGAGTGCACTATCCATTCTCTGGATGTTAAAACCCCTTAGATTTTACCTGGACAGAACCAAGGACTTCATGCAATCCAAAATAGTTCTTTGTCTACTTTGATCCTAATCAAAAGGAACAGCCTGTTACAGTCAAGTGCATTTCTGCCTGGAATGTGAGCAGCCTATGCCAATGCTATGTCATGGCTCAGGTTAAGTTTGAAGGTCAGGTACAGTGCCCACTACTGCTGAGCAGCTGCCACATGCCTGACAGAGGTTTATTGTGCACCAATCAGTGACATCTGCAGAGCTGCAACTAGGAGCACAGTGCACACTTTTGTTAAGGAAGCACTATGCCCTAGATGTAATTTCTAGGCAGCATGCCACCTTTAGCAGGACAATCAGGAATGGAATTGTCCTGAGTGAGCCCTTGGCTTCTGTTGCCCTAGTCCTGGGGATTTTGTCTGAGCTTGATACTCTGACCCACAAGTGTGAATCATTGGTGAAGATTGATTCCTGGAAGATATGAAACATATGTACTCACCATAATATCATGTTCTAGGAATATTTCATCATTGATTCATATATCTCCCCACCATCCCCTGGGTTAATTCCATTATGTTTTACCGGTCTTCATCCCTTGTTATTGGTTTGGGCTGTGAAGATACTGTGTTTCTGGTTTGTTGACCCTTCCTACACTGGTCACTAGGGCTATCTTATACCCTTAGGTTAAGTACATAAATACTTGTTAGGTTATGCCGCATTTCCTCAGTAAAAAAGGTAGTGAGACAGTTGAGGGCTGGTGCTGAAGTAAACCATGCAGTGCTAGCCAGTCTTGCAGTGCTGTGCATGTGTGGAGCTTGCCTCGGTGCCAGCCCTTCTGAAACGTTCTGGCTCCACTAAGATCCACTAGAATGAAACAATGGTGAAGGTATTTCTAGGTCAGAACTTACGGTGAATGTGTAATTTTCATTTCTAAGTGCAGGTTGGGGGGGGAGCAAAGTTGTAAGAAATACAGGAAGTATACAAAAAAAATAAATTATTTCTTTCTCACTTCATTACAGTTGCTAATGCTCTTTTTGCTTGCTCTACCCATGATCACAGAGTACATATATTTTATACGAATTGATGAGTTCCCTATTTCAGTGTACTCTGTGTTCTCACTTATTAGGAGCACCACCATCCCAGTGCAAACTCTTATGCCTGTCTACCCTTAATCACTTATCAGCATAATACTTCAGTAGCTATTTAGCAAATTCCTATGCCCTAATTTCTTGACAACATATTCAATCTGGCTAAGCATGCATGTGCACCACCATGTAAAAACACCATATATAAAACTGCATTATTACAGCATGTGTACATTCTCTTTTTTTTTATGGGTACTTTATTCTCCTCCTTCTCCAGCTGCCCCCTTCTGACTGACCCCCACCAGCCCCATCACCCCAGAATCACCAAGACTTACCTTTCTGCCCAGTCCGGGTGTGGAGCTTGCGGAGGGTCGGGTGTCATCTTGCAGTCGGAGTGTTTTTTTATCCATTTTTTTCCTGTTCCCCATTTCTGAAGCATACACAGCCAGACGTGCATGCGTGGAGGTGCACACATGTCAGCAGAAGTCCTGCAGCACCCTCCTTTTCTCTGGCACCCTCAGACATGTACCACCTGCAGACCTCCACCTGGAGGCAATTATTTGGCGAGAGCGCCAGTCCTCCCTCCCCGGGAGAAGAGAGCATTCCTCCAGATGCTCAATCCTCTCCCTCCTCAGCTGACCCTTGGTGGCCAGCTTACATCACACACACTGGTCGCTGGCATAACAGGAGGTAAGGCATGGATGCCTCAGCCCTCCACGCCACTGGGCCAGTTCTCTGTGTTTTTATACTCAAAGTTTATTAACATTTTTGCTTATACAGACAATACAGCAGTAAGGAACAGTACAAAAAACAGTAGACAGCATTAAATAAATAAATAACATTTAAGCAGACCTTCATCAGATAGTCTTAGTTTGAGTAAAGTGCATTGTTAAGGCATAGGCATCCATTGGGGTCTATCCCAGCTCTCTCCCTCTGCCGCCCCAAGGGAACAAGTAACTTCAGGGTGCAAATGTTGGATCCCTATTCATGATGTACAGAAGCCATCTATTCCACCTATTATGACCTTTCTTCTCCCGCTTTCTCAGTTTATAGGTTAAGATTTCAGTTTGCCAGGGAAGACCATTCTTCTGTCATTGAGGTCCCTGCAGTTAGCTATCTTTTTGTAATGCACTCCTTGGCTACTGTGAGGAGAATCCCTAGGAAGTATCTGATAGTAGGATCCCGTAGGCCCTGTGGGTACAATCTAAAAAGGAACACCCATTCTGTGAAAGATCAGTGTGGGGAGAATATTTCTTTCAGGGCCTCCTCAAGTTCACTAAAGAAAGAAGCCAACCACGGATGTATCCAGTAAACATGGGAATGCTCTGCTCACTCATCTCCACACTGCCTCCAATAGTGAGTGATTTGTGTTGTGTTCCTATGAACCTGTTGGACTCACATCAGAAAGTGCCAAACCAGACACTTCCAACTGATTTCCCTCCGGGCCATAGAGGAAGAAATTATGTGCTTATTAATGCTTATTAGTGCAAGTGTCTTTCAATTGTTTCTGGGTCAGTGGCAGTCCAAGTACCTGTTTCCACATGTCAAACATATTGAGGCAAGGAGATTGTTTTAAACTGAGAAGTGCAGCATATAATTGTGAGATGAGTAGAGATGTGTGAAGCTGGAAAACTTTGCTCTGCAAAATAATTTGCAAAGTTTGCCAAATTCGTAAAATGCAAAGTGTCAGATCTGTGAAGTTTTTGACAGGGAAAGTTGCACTTTTTCAGGAGAACTTATGCAAATTTGCTGGCAAAGTTGCAACTTCACCTTAAAAATAGCTCCATATGAAGTCTGAACTCTCCATCTTTTATCTGACACAAAATGGCCACCCAGGAGATAATGAGTTAATTTTGCCTGACTTCACCTGAAAAAGTGCTGTTTCTCCAGGAAAACCTAATGCGAACTGGCAAAATGGCAAAGTGAGCAACTCACGATGTTATTTTTGTAAAGCGCATTTCACAGCTTCGCTGGAACTTCATTGACAAAGTAAAATTTCATAACATTTCTAGAGATGAGGTGGGACAAGATAATCCCTGTTAATGCTAAGATTATTAGTTGTGTCAAAGGGTTTTGGGTGTCTAGGGCCAGGCCTCTGCAGATCTAACGCGGACCATATGCTCTTGTTTGAAAATATCAGAACATATCAGTGGGTGGAAGACCAAGGTAACTGTTCAAAGTCTGAAAGCTTTTAATTTCCCTGCCTTGCAGGAGCTGGAATGGGTAGAAGAGACTGTGGTGGTGCAAGGTTTGGTAGCCTGAGTCAAACCTGACCAGAGCAAAGTCCCTGTGGAGGTGAAAAGGTAGCAGCCATAGAGTTGCTCCTTCAGGTTTGTGCGAAATGTCCACAATTTCCATAGCTTAAGGGGAATTCTGACAAAGAGTGACTTGCAATGAGTTTGAGTGGGAAATAGGTGCCAGCACACAATTCTTTCCGGGGGTTGGGGGGTTGAGGAGGGGATGCTGGAAGTGCCAGCTTCTCCAGTTGGGCACAATGTTGCATTGGGGCATCCCTGAGGTGAGGAAAGGCCTGGCTCCCAGGTCCTTTGGTCTGCAAATGATAACATAGCTTACTCTGGGGTATCAGCCCTGCCATACAACTCTAGAGAGCATTTTCTGCCATGAAGTCCAATGTTTGGCATCAATTGAGCTAGCCAGGGATTGGTATACATATAAACATTTAGGCTGAATCATCATTTGAATGGTCGCTACCTGACCACTTATTCAAGTCCACTTCGAGCTGTGTCTGTAGTGGGAAAAAAATGGCCTGGAACAACTGGGAAACATTACTTGTCAGGTTGATTCCCAGATACTTCATTCACTGATGCCCCCAGTGGAAGGGAAAATGAGTCTTCAGGCTGATTGAAGGACAGTAGTTTGTGCCTTTATCTTTTTCTCATTAAGTCTGTATCCTGAGAGTCCTGTAGGACTCTAGAAGAGACCAGATTGCTGAGAGATCTGTATCTGGGATGGAAAGGTATAGCAGGACATTGCTTACAGTATAATGCAGTACAATTCTCTGCCCCATCTTGCGCTTGATACCCCTGGATAGTACCATGTTGCCTGCTGGCTTGTGCCAGGGGCTTACTACAAATGGCAACAAGGAGAGGTGAATGGGGACTGCCCTGATGGATGCCTCTCTGCAGCGCAAATGCTGGGGTTATATGGCCGTTTGCATGGACTTGCACCTGCAGTGTATTATAGATATGGAACAACAGGTCTGTGAAGGTGGAGGAAAGCCAAAATGCATCAGTGTGGTGCAAACAAAGGTCCAGGACACACAGTGGAATGCTTTCTGTGCATCAAGACTGAGAGCAAGGAGTGGAGAACCAGTCAGTGAGGCCTGGTGAAGGGTTGAGAGTGACCTCTTAATGCTATACATTGTTTACCATGGCAGCTGTTTGAGGGCACGATCTTAGACCTGGTACTCTCAAACAGGGAGAGGATCTCAGATATAGAATTGGGTAGCCATCTGGGAACAAGTGATCACCAAATAGTGTGGTTCACGATAAATACAGCCGTGGAGTCAAGCCACACAAACGTGATGGTACTGGACTTTAGGAGGGCTGACTTTGGCAAAATAGGAGAGTGGCTCAGAAAAGCACTAGCAAACGGGCAAGTAGGAGGGGTGGAAGAACAATGGGGAAACATGAAAACTGCCATCACAGAGGCAACAAGCCTTTCTGTGAAGCAAATAAATCAAAATGAAGGAAAAAAACACTATGGTTCTCAAAAGAGGTGGCGGGGAAGGTTAGGGAGAAAAAGATAGCATTCAGGAAGTAGAAGGAACACAGAAGGAGCAGGACAGAGAACTGTACCAGTTAAAGCAGAAGGAAGTGGAAAAGCAGTCAAAGTAGCAAAGGTCCAAACTGAGGAAAATATAGTCTACTTGGTTAAGAAGGGGGATAAAACCTTTTATAGGTACATTAGGGAGCGAAGAAAGACCAAGGGAGGGATAGTGAGGCTTAAAAATGGGTGGGCAGAGGGGGACAGTAAAAAAGCAGGAATACTGAATGAATACTTCTGCTCAGTATTCATAAAAGAAGAGGAGGGTGAGATACCTAATCCAATCAATAAAAGTACTCTGGTTAGTGGGGTTGATACCAGTCCATTCACAGAAGAAAAGGTTCTGAAAGAACTCCTAAAACTGAAGATGGGCAAAGCAATGGGGCCTGATGGGATTCACCTCAGAATTCTAAAAGAACTAAGGGGAGAACTAGTGACACCACTGACTACCCTTTTTAACAAATCATGGGAATATGGTGTGATGCCTGTGGACTGCAGGAGGGTGGATGTGATTCCCCTTCACAAAAGTGGGAGCAAAGCAGAGGCAGGAAACTACAGACCTGTTAGTTTGACCTCAGTGGTAGGGAAAATGATGGAATCACTTCTGAAAGAAAGAATTGTTACGTACCTAGAAGCCAGCAGGGCACAGGACTCAAGGCAGCATGGATTCACAGAGGGAAGGTCACGTCAGATGAATCTAATAGATTTCTTTGACTGGGTGACCAAAGTAGTAGGCCAGGGAGGAGCTATGTACAAGGCCTACCTAGACTTTAGCAAGGCATTTGACACAGTCCCACACAAAAGATTAATAAACAAATCAGCCAGCCTAGGAGTGATCCCAGGGTGGTAGCCTGGGTAAAAAATTGGCTGGACAACAGGACACAGAGGGTAACAGTAAACAGAGTCCACTCTGAAGAAAGAGAGGTTACTAGTGGGGTACTGCAGGGTTCAGTATTGGGTCTGGTCCTTTTTACTGTCTTTATAAGTGACATTGCGAAGGGACTGGAGGGAAAAGTATGCCTCTTTGCAGATGACACAAAGATCTGCAACAGGGTTGATACACTAGGTGGGGATGTAAAGGATGAGAAGGGACTTGGCAAGGTTGGAAGAATGGTCAAAAGCATGGCAGCTTAGATTCAATGCAAAGAAGTGCAAAATAATGCTCCTGGGAAACAAAAACCCAGGGGAAGAGTACACAATGGGGGGGAGGTGCTAGCAATGACAAAAATGGAAAGGACCTGGGGGTAGTCATATCAGATGACCTAAAGGTAAGCAAGCAATGTGAGAAGGCAGTAAGGAAGGCTGGGGGATACTGGGATGTATAGGGAGAGTAGTGGTAGGTGAAGTGGCCCCAATTCGCTCCAGGAAGTGATCCAGCGGGGAAGGCGACCATGAGGTGCTCTGCTACGCGAAGTGGAGTACTCAGCTAAATGGGTAGTATGAAGTACATTGAAAACAATGACTTTAGCGTTACTCCGCTTCCCAAACCACTACTCCACCAATTCTTAAATGATACATTGAAAACAATGTACTTCGCTTTACTGCCTTGTTTTTAAGCTCCAAAGGCGAATTTTGCAGTGTTTCATGGGATTTCAGGTCACGTGGGCTCTAGATTGTTCTGCACAGCCTCAGTGTGGGGTAGTGTGTGTAGGAAGCTGTAGGAGACAATCTGCTCTGAGAGCTCTCTGCAATTCAGACCTTCAAAAAGCTGTTAAAAAAGCCTTTTTGAGACATTTTTTTTGCTGAAACTTTAGTTCATCAATTATAGGAAACCCTCCTGTGCTCATATCATCGAGCGTTTATTGTTTGTGTATGGATTTTGTATGTTAATGTACAACATTCAGTCTGTGTACTGAGAGACAGTGGAAGTGCGCTTTGGTGGAGGGGTGTATCTGTGGTGTAGGTAGATTAACTTGGAGAAAAAGACAGTGCTTTCTGTTTCGGTGTTATTTTTCTTGTTTAACTGTGTTAATGTACACACAGTAATATTTTCAATATTTCTTGCCATTTTTTTGCTGATTGCTGTGGTGCAGCAGTGCATAATTTTAGTTTGTTTAAAACATGTGGTTATATTACTGAAGTTTTCAATTTGCTATGCCTTACTTAGTGTGTGTGTGAGTATGTGTGTGATGCATGTCATCAAATCAGACACCTTTTATTGAGCCACATAATAATTTCAGTAATGTGAAGCTGCTATCCACTGCAGCTGTGTGATTTTTGTACTTCTTTGTGGTATCTTTACTGGTACTAGTACTAGTGACTGTTACTGCAGCAGTACAGTACTACCCCCACCCGTCGCCCACCCAACCGGTAAAGGTATTCTTTTCCAGATTTGAATTTCTGATGGTGAGCACTGGTTAGATGTTGTGCCTTTGTGTCTGCATTTCTTCAGTGCACAGTGCAATCTTAATCTGTCTGTGCATTTGCATCTCTTTAGGGCCCAATCTCCATCTGTAACTTAAGTCATAGTTGTTTCTTTGGCTTCCCTTCAGAGTACTGGACAGGTGTGGTGCTTAATTCTGCATGAACATTGTACTCATTAATATGCATTTTTAAGTCAGGACCATCATCACGAGTCACTCGTGATACAAATCATGTTCTTCATCATCACAGTCACAAATGCAGTCACAAATCATGATTCACGATCATTCACGTTACGAATCACATTAATTTTTTTCTAGTTACTTGGATGTATTGTAAGCCTGTTTTGTAGTATCTCTCCAGGCTTCACCACCCTACCATTGTACTCATTGATACGTGTTTTTAGGTCTGGGAGTTTTAAACTACAGCTCATCAGGGAAGTATAGCCGTAGGCGGTATGCATTCACGTTTCTTCATCATCACAGTCACAAATGCAGTCACAAATCACGATTCACGATCATTCACGTTACGAATCACAAAATGAATTTTTTTTCTAGTTACTTGGATGTATTGTAAGCCTGTTTTGTAGTATCTCTCCAGGCTTCAACACCCCACCATTGTACTCATTGATACATGTTTTTAAGTCTGGGAGTTTTAAGCTACAGCTCACCGGGGCCCGGGGAAGTACAGCCATAGGCATTCAAGTTTCTTCATCATCACGGTCACAAATGCAGTCACAAAACACAATTTACGATCACGTCATGAATCACAACATAAATTTTTTTTAATAGTTACTTGGATGTATTGTAAGCCTGCTGGTCATGGTGCTGACAGGGATGGGATCCACACCTGGGCCCGGGGGAACAGGCACATCCTGCTCCAGAGGACCTGCTGCTGGACTTGGTGGTGGTGGTTCAACTGTCTCAGAGTCAGGACAGGAGGCAGTGCTGGTCCTGCTTCGGGGGGGGGGGCACTCACAAGTTTTGAGTGGTCCAACAGGAATGGGCACCCATGCCCACCATACGTGCACGCAGTACGATGCTTACCACTACCACATTCTCCCAGAGCTGCCCCATCCCAGACATTCCCTCACCCTGGTCCATTTCTCCTACTGAGCTCCCTCAGTCGAGCAATCACTACTCACATTGTCACACAACACACACACAGTCACACAGACACAGACAAACAACTAACTACTTATAAAGGTAAGAAAAATAAAATTTACAGAAAGAACAAATTAAGTAAAAAAGAGTACAGAAAAGGCAAAAACATGTAGCTTTTAAAAAAGCTGCTGGGTCTAAATCAAAGTTTAAATCTCCTCTACGCTCTGATCTAAAAGTATCAGCAGTCACAAAACACAGTACTCTCTCTCCATCTGCACAGAAGAAAGTAAAAATGTCTACTTGTATGACTCACTTTCTTCCTACCTAGCTAAAGAGCATGTGACTTACAGTACTGTAAGCCATGTGATGTGTGGGGGGCTGCCAAATCTGAAACACCAAGTGGATCACTTAGAATCCTAATGAGGAATGTGAAGTCTATTAAAAACAATGACTTCGCCTTACTTCATGTTGCCATTCTGCCTTAACGTGAAGTGGTAATGACAAGGCGGAGTGAGCACTTTGCATTGCCCACTTTGCGTTCACTTCACCAGCGGAATTTAAATTCACTGCATCTCTAAGGGAGAGGCATCACCAATAGAAAACAGGAAGTTGTTATCTCTCTGTACAGACAGTTGGTGAGACCTCATCTGGAGTACTGTGTGCAGTTCTGGAGACCCCATCTCACAAAGACATACACAGGATGGAGGCAGTCAGAGGAGGGCAACTAAAATGGTGCAGGGTCTGCACCAGAAGCCATTTGAAGAAAGACTAAAGGAGCTTAATATGTATACCCTCAAGTAAAGGAGGGAGAGGGGGGACATGATATAAACTTTCAAGTACCTCAAGGGAATCAACAAAGTCCAAAAGGGTAGCATCTTTCAGAAAAAGACATGTGCAAGAACAAAAGGGGGGACAGCTCAGGAGCAACATGAGGAAATGTTTTTTCATGGAGAGGGTGGTGGATGCATGCATCAGCCTTCCTGAGGAGGTTGTGGGGTCAAAAACAGTGGAGGAATTCAAGAATGTGTGGGACAGTCATAAGGCAATTCTGGTGGGGGGTGGTAGGAAGAAGTAGGCTGTTGGTTAACTAGGATCTGCAACTTATCCAATAGGTACGGAAATGGGCAGACTGGGTGGGCCAAGCGGTCCTTATCTGCCATCAAAGTCTGTTTCTGTATTTCTATCTAACAAGCCCCATCTGATCAGGATGAATGAAGCAGGGTGAAAGGGCATCTAACCCTCTCACAAAGATAGACAAAAACTTATAGTAGGTGTTTAACACTGATATTGGCCAGTAAGACTCATAGCAGTCAGGGGGCTTTCCCACCTTAGGGATAACGGCAATCACTGTGTAGCTCCTTGCTGGCAGAGGGGTGACTCCATCCATCGGTGAATTAACCACTCTGAGGATGAGAAGAGAGAGACTTCCTGGGAGAATTTTCTTAAGAAACTCCTCTGGGTAGTCATCTGGGCCTGGGCATTTCTCAGCCTTCAGACATCCAAGTGCCACTTCCACATCCTGGTCAGAAATGGAGGCTACTAATGCTTTTTTAGTATCATCACTGAGCTGAGGGAGATGAACATCGGCAAGAAAAGCTTGGAGGTCATTCTGGTCGGGGACAGGGTCTGAGGCATACCCATAATAGTAGCTTTGCCTATGATATCTTAAGACTTTCTCTGTTTTTTCTAGGGCGAGGTCATCTAGTAGTTTCTTAGTCTTAATAAGCAGCGTAGGGTCTGTGAGCATCCCCTGTTGGTGCTGCTGTTGCAGGAAAGTTGAGTGCGCCCAGTAATCTGTCCAGTGTGCTCTACACTTCTCTTCCTTCCATGCAGCGCAGCTGAAGAGGTGACCTCTCGAACCACCTTCACCATGTCCCAGAATGCCATGGGCGGCTCTACACCAGGGCCTGCCAGGGCACGTGCCCTGGTAAAAAAATGCTGTGCCCCAGTTGGTGCCCTATATGGTGAAGAACTTCTCCCATAGTAACAATATATCCGTGCCCTAGCTGTCATCTGTTGTGCCCCAGCTGTGCCCTGGTAACCATTTGTGGCTAGAGCCGCTACTGCAGACTGCGGCTGGGTGCACTGAGGAGGGAGTCATTATGGGCTTTTATTTCTTAAATCTGCATGCAGACCTGTTGCAAGAACTTTTCATCCTTAAAGTGAAAGGTATCTAGATGCCGGTTGTTGCTCTACAAAAGAGCTGCAGGCCAACATTTATGAATATGGTGGCTTGGTCACTGAAAGACATTGGACCCATATGACAGGAAGGAGACTCTGTGAAGGTCATCCTGGTGTGTAAAACTATAATCTATGCGATTAAAATTTGGTGTGGAAGGGCAAAATGGGAAAAACCTTGCTGGTTAGAATGCAACTACTTCCACTCATCATCTCAGCCCTGGCAGGCCACAGGTCTGCAGACATTTTTGTGTGCAGCAGAGGATCTGGTTCTGTGGGTAGCTGCTGAGTCTTTTACTGGGTCTAAGAGGAGATTACAGTCCTCTTGTATAAGGAGAAACCCTCTGTGGTGGCCCAGTGTCGAGTTCACTATTCTTTTGAGGAACTGTGTGCCAGACCCTGGGGGAGATACCTTGTGGCTACTGTGAGCAGGGAAAACCTCAGTCTCTCCCTGCTCCAATACACACTTCCCTCCCTGTCCTTGACTACTTTAATTTCTTGGAAAGCTAGATACTTAACCATAGGTACTGGTATGCCACATCTTTTGTCATTCTTATAGGTGGAGGAGTATGCTGAAGAATAGCCAGATTTAACTAGTTTAGCACTCTCCAGTACATAGATACATAGATGCATAGACAGTGTCAGCAGATAAGGGCCTATGGCCCACCCAGTCTGCCCATTTGAGCTTGTAGGTTCAGTTTGTTTTCCTAGAAGTCTGTTACCCCTGACCTCCAGAATTCCTTTATGTCTATCCCATGCATTCTTAAATCCCGTGATTGTTTCAGCCCCCACCACTTCCTCTGGCAGGGTGTTCCACTTGTCCACCACCCGTTCTGTGAAGAAATTCTTTCTCATGTTTCCTCTGAATCGTCCTTCCTCCAACTTCATCCCATGCCCTCTTGTCCTGGAACATCTTTTTCGCTTAACAATAGTGTTTTCCTACCCTGTTCCTCCCTGTAAGATACTTGCATGTCTCTATCATATCCCTCTCCCCTCCTCTCCTCCAGGGGTACATGTTCAGTTCCTTCAACCTGTCTTCATAGGACTTGTGATGCAATCCATGCACCATCTTTGTTGCCCTCCTCTAAACCTTCTCACCCTGTCTATGTCCTTACGTGGTATGGTCTCCAGAACTGTACACTGTACTCCAGGTGGGGCCTCACTAGTGTCTTGTATAGCGGAATTATGACCTCCCTTTCCTGCTGGTGATGCCCTGCCTATACATCCCAGCATCCTATTTGCTTTACCTGCTGCCTTGTCACACTGTTTCCCTACCTTGAGGTCATCAGAGATGATAACCCCAAGATCCCTTTCCTGCTTGGTGCATGCTATATCCTCACCCCCAACTGATATATTGTGCTAGGGTTTTGTGCCCCATATGCATTATCTTGCACTTCTTTGCATTGAATTTCACCTGCCAAACCCTGACCATTCTTCAAGTTTCTGCAGGTCGCTTCTCATTCTGTCTACACCCTCTGGTGTGTCTACTCTGTTACAGAGCTTTGTGTCATCAGCGAACAGTGAAATTCTGCCTTCTAGGTCTCCAATGTCACTGATGAAGATGTTGAATAGGACCGTCCCAGCACTGATCCCTGTGGTACCCCACTGGTCACTCTTCCTCTGTGGAGTGACAGCCATTTACCACCACCCTCTGTGTCCTGCCACCCAGCCAGTTACCTACCCACCACACTACTGTCCTGCCCACACCCATATTCCCCAGTTTGTGTAATAGTCTTCTATGTGGCACAGTGTTAAAGGCCTTGCTGAAGTCCAGATGGGTCATGTCCACTGCCCTCCCCTGATCCACCTCCCTAGTCACCCAGTCAAAAAATTCAACGAGGTTGGTCTGACATGACCTCCCCCTGGTGAAACCATGCTGCCTTGGGTCCTGTAGTCCATTGACAACCAGATGTTCCACCAATCTCTCCTTCAGTAGTGCTTCCATGATCTTCCCCACTACTGAGGTGAGGCTGACTGGTCTGTAGTTCCCTGCTTCCTCTTTGTTCCCACTTTTGTATAGGGGACTACATCTGCTGTCCTCCAGTCTTTGGGTACCTCCCTGTTTCCAGTGATCGGCTAAACAGGATAGCCAGATGTTCAGCCACCCTCTCTTAGTTCTTTAAGGACCCTGGGGTGCACGCCATCTGGACCCATTGCTTTATCAACTCTGTACTTCCAGTTCCTTCAGGACCCTTTCTCGTGTAAAGGGACTTGTGTCCATTTCTGCACCATTCTCACCCCTTGTACTCCTTCAGACCCATTACCCTCCTCTTCCTCAGTAAAGACTGAGCAGAAATACCTGTTCAATATGTCAGCTTTACTGTTGTCATCCTCCACGCGGCACCCATCCTCCCCCTTCAGTCTCACTATCCCTCCCTTTGTCTTTCTTTTTTCACTTATGTACCTGTAAAAGGTTTTGTCCCCTCTACCCACTGATTTTGCAATGTGTTCTTCTGTCTGAGCTTTGGCTTCCCTTACTGACCTCCCTGCCTCCCTTTGCTTCTCCTGGTACTTCTCCCTATCCCCTTCTGCCTGTGTCTTTTTGTATTGCCTGAATGCAATCTGTTTGGCTTTCACTTTCTTTGCTACCTCTTTGGAAAATCATAACGGTCTCCTCTTCCTTTTCCTCTTGCTAACCTGCTTAATGCACAATTCTGTTGTTCTTGTAATCCCCATTTTAAATACTGCCCACTGTTCCTCCTTAAAAATAGTGTTTTCCTGCACCCTGTTCCTCCCTGTAAGATACTTGTATGTCTCTATCATATCCCCTCTCTCCCTCCTCTCCTCCAGGGAGTACATGTTCAGTTCCTTCAACCAGTAGAATGAGATGCATCTCTTTCAGACAGACTATATATGGTTTATTGTTTTGTATGACAGAGAGGACCACAGCCCATTTTACCAGATTGTTTAAACAATTAATGTTAATAGAATATGTTTTCAGCTTAGCTCTACTCATCGGACTGGCTGTGAGGGAGACCCCAGGCTGAAGAATCATAATGGAGCCCTACAATTGAGAGTGTGCTTTGTGACTGGCCTGATCCACAACAGAGACCCCCCCATGATCATAGTGGGGCTGTATATTGTTCTCTTTTAATATCCTGACAGTGTCTTTGTCTGAGCTTATGTATCTTTGCTGTGTTGTTGAAACAACAAACACAGAAAAACAGATAACACTGAACCATAACTATATACAGAGGACTAGGAGAGTCCTGGGCTTCAAAGACAGGGGCATCACTGACAAGGGTGCCCTGTGACCTCAGGTGGGGTGTAGAGTGGCCCGCTTCAAGGTCCAGAGGAAATAAGGCTGTGGAGCAGTGGTCTCCAAGGAGCAGGCACTCCAGTGGGGGGAAAAAGGGCAGGGGGAGAGTATAGACTACAAGTGAAAGAACAGTATCATAGAGAAGAGGGAGAGAGGAAGGGTTGGGGTCCCTTGTAGTGTAGTGTAAGTAAGGGCTGCAAAAGTGGGTGGTAAGGCTTTCAAGGAGAGGGGAGCACACAAGGGCCTTGGCCTCCAAGGAGCAGGGTTCCTAAAGCAAGTCCAGGTAGAAGAGACAGTAAGGGAAAACTGATATGAGAATTGCGTACCAGTGGCAGTCAGGGATTGCTCCATCTAGCCACTGCATCAGGCTCAAATCACCAATAAGAAAAAGAGCAAGGGCGGGGTCTAGCTTGCCCTGTAATAGTGCTGGGCAATAAAGGCATCTTGCAACACTCAGGGACAGGAGCTCCAAGGGCAGGGTCCACTCCAATAGGTCAGGAAAGCTATAATATGGCATGGGAAACTGTATAACAACCATGATGCAACAAGCAGTAAAAGTGCATTATATTGTCCATTGGCTGGTTAGAGTCCATCTGCAGAACCTGTAGGCTAGGCAAGTTCAGTGGGTGTCTCATCAGTGGGGGGATAGAGCACTGGAGAGACGTATCTAACTCTTGAGTCAGGGAAGGGTAGCCCTTTCCTCCTGTGCTAGTGATTGCCATTGGATGTGGCCTAAATCAACCCTGCAAGTGTTAAGCCCAATTTAGCTGGCAGAGGATGTTTGAGTGCTGGCTAAATCACTACATAAGGGGTAGGAGAGAGATGGCACCAGTTCACTATCTAATGCAAAGAATGCACTCAACCCCTGTTAAGGCAGAAACAAGGAACAACCTCAGTGCTTCTGTCAGTGGCATAGGAGGCACAAGTGGGGAGGCAGACAGAGAGAATAGGGAGAACAGTATGGTCAGGCTGGTCCCCGAGCAGTAGACAGAACATGGGAGCTGCAGACATCTCAAGTTCCTGACTTGCCGATCCGTTGGGTAATTAAGCATTGGGAATACCACTCCTAGTTCCCAGTTTACAAAAATAGAAAATTAAACCCAAGAAGCCTTCCAACAAGGTTACAGTATCTAGCCATAGCCACTGGCTCCATGGCTTTCCCACCGTCTACACACTCCACCAGCTAAGAGGTGGCCAAGGAGTGGTCATGCGTGAGGGGAGGACAAAAACACTGCAGATTCAGCTTCAAAGGTACAGCCAAACAGTATGTAAAGAACAGACAGAAGGGGGAAAGAAGAGAGAACACTTCAGTACTGCTCCCACCCTGGTCCCCAGGACAGGGCAGGCAGACCAACAAGGCAGTATGCTCAAGGTACACTTGGTCCCCCCACCAGCGCCAAATCATTAACATAGGGCCATGGGTTATTTTTCTTCTTTTACCTCATGGACTTTAAGCACTGATGAAGGACAGATCATCAGGGTGGATATCTATGCTGAGAATGAGTCAATCATTCCTACTCCAAAGTATATAGGGAGTGATGCAATAGCTACATCACCACTATACCCACCTTTACACTGAGCAGAGTCACTGCAGAGAAAACGATATGATGTCAGGATTAGGAACATAGAAACATATAAATTGTCAGCAGATAAGGACCACTAGGCCCGTCTAGTCTGCCCATAAGCCCTGTACTTGAATACAGCTTCTGACCCTCCCTCTGCTTTACCTCTATGGTCCCCCTGTGGCTGTCCCTTACATGTTTAAATCCAACCACAGTGCTTGCTCCCACCACCTCCTGTAGCTCCTGTGGATTCAAGTGTCCATTTGCAGATCTCGGTCTTGTGCTGCAGACTGCAGTCGGAAGGCTTTCAGCTGGGGAACTATGTCCTTTACCTTCACTTCCATGTGGATCTTTCTATCTGTTCCAGATGCCTTCCATGTGTGCAGCGGAACCCACCCTGGGGGTTTGGGGGGGCATGCTGCTGTTATTCCACCTGGATTCCATATTACTGGATGGCAGTCATCACCTCCTCCACAGACTCAACTACCGCTGGTTCTCAGGGAAGAACACTACTAGTCCGGCATGGTATAGCATCTGAAATTTCAGCTGTTGTCTATGTAAGGCTTGCAGCATAGATATGTACGGGTGCTGCTTTTTCATGGTTTGAGATGGGTAAATTATTATCGAAGAATACCCTAGGTGCTTAGAACTTCATCTCCTTCATTTGCCAGACTTTTAAAAGAAGGTTTTATATTGTCCTTTATTTCAAAGGGAAGTTTTAAGATTTTGCTAATGGTTTTCTTTTAATATATTAGGCCATTGCCTTATGCTGGCAACAGTCATTTCAGCCAACAGAGGATTTTTGTTGTTAAGTCCGCTATGGGAGGGGAAGGGATAGAAAATTGTGTTGAACAGACAGCTAGCTGATCCCTTCCACTTCTCGATCTGCCAGCCCCCCCTCCCAGCACTCAGACGTTTTGTGATGTCTAGCCAGGGAGGGAGTGGGAGCGCACCACATACAAGTCAATGGGGGAAATTAGGGCCCTTACTAGTTAAGCGATGGTTTTCATTTATATCAAAGGTTGCTTTAATTAATATGAAATGATTCTCAAAACTTCCCCCATTGACTTGTATGTGACTCACCCTCGTTCTCTACCTGGTTAGACTCCACAAGAAATCTGAGTGCAAGGGAAGGGCCAGCAGATCAGGAAGTGGTAGGGATTGGCTAGCCATCTGTTTGGCTCAATTTTCAATCCCTTTCCTCCTGTAGTGGACTTAACAACAAAAATCCTTTGTTGGCTCAAATGATTATCACCAGCATAAGATAGTGACCTAATGTATCAAAAAATCTATTAGCTAAATCTTATTGTCTAGCCCGCCAGCACAGCGGCAGCACTACTGCTTGCAATGCTGATGACCTGGGTTTGGATCTGAGCCTGGGCATCATAGGGCCAGCCAGGGGTAGGAAAACTGAGACTCCCATGGACTGCTCTCCTCCTCCAGTGGGGAAGATGGGGGAAGCTCCCAGCACTTGACCAATCCCTGGTGGAAACCAGGGATCCAGCAACTGGCACTAGTATCTACTGTAGGCAGGGCAGATGTTAGCGTGCACACCCTTGATGTCACTGCAGGTTCCATCTCCCAGGAAGAAAAGAGGAAAAACTCCAGCCAAGCAGGATGCCCCCTGCCTCGCGTAGCAGGCACTGTACCACTGACCTGTGGCACCCCTGGAAACTGAGTTCAGTGTCCACCAGGAGGAAGGCTCCCCTCCTGAAGGTCCTGCCCTGGGGGAAATCCAGGGAGCAACACCGGGTAGGATAAGTCCAGGGGCCAGTGGATGATGGGGCTGGGTGTGGGGTAGGGCCAATGGAAACCAGTCTGTCGGGGGAGCATAAAAAAGTACAGCAAATATATATATAAAAAATCTTAAGAAACAGACAATGATCAAGTGGAGCTGCATGCCTGGATCTGTAGGTTTGGAGTTCAAAGCGTGGTGAGCCTGCTTAATCTCCAGTGGCAGAGTTGGGGTCAAGCTGCAGGGTAGTTTTTAAATAATGGTCAAGAAAGGCATCCAGGTTGGGCAGCTCAGTTCCTTCAGGCAGACCATAGAGCCTTACGTTTTTGCATCTGACTCTGCTGTCTGCATCCTTCTGCCATTCTTGTATTTTTGTGTTGTGCAGTGGCCAGCTTTAAACAATATACACTCAAGAGGATCGATCCACCAGTTAGTAGTGGAAAGCTGGGTCTCCATCTTGTCAGCATTGGTGTTGCAGTTTCTTAATATCTGAGTTGACATTATCCAGCTTTTGAGTGATAGCCTCTGTGAGGTATCATAGTTCTTTCAATATTTCATCCAGTTTTTTTTTGTTGGACTGTTGAGGTTGTATGTGTAACCCCCCCCCCGCTACTTTGCACAGTAAGCTAGCCCTTGGTCCCCTCGACTGGGCACCCAAGCTACTTTGGACAATCTATACCATCCCTAGCTTTGGAAATGTATACCAGGCTCATTATTTCTAGAGGTCAAAAAGGGGTGGGGTGTATAAAAGCAAAACTACACACAAATGACCAAAATACCCAGGTCCTGAGGAGAGAACATTTTGCTAGGGTTATGCTAGGTCTGTACTTCTGGAGGGGTACCCAGTAATTCTACACAGGAAGCAGTAACAAGAATGTCCAAACCAGGTTGGGGTTCTAGAGTGTGGCTTTATTCCAAAGATGGAACACTAAAGAAAAGGTGGACCCCCCAAGGTTCACACATCATGGCACAAGGCAATGGCAGAACAACAGAAATCTGTATCAGACAGAATCTCTACATATCCCATATTGTATAGGATCTTGAACTCTCTTCATCGGCAATGGCATCAGCTGAAATACGCATTTTCTTTTAGTGGCACTGGCCACAACTTAGCACAACAATTCCCATATGGCATAGGATTTAAAATTTCAGCAATGTGGCAACTGGCCACGACGGAGCACACTGGTGCTCAAAATTAGCACAACCCACACCAGGGGGGTAAACTTTCTGTTCAGGCACTGGCTACCATGTCCTGAATTAGCAGGTGCCCTTACACAACCTGCAGTGCTGAACTGGTCACTGCAGATGGGGGGCTGCCCACCTTTTGCTTCCACGTCCATACCCAGCCATTCTTTTAGAGTTACACCTCAACACTTCTGGTATAACAGTTAGAAATATGCATCCCGGAATGTCTTTCACATCCTGCATAAGAAAAAACAGTACTTTTGAGTGTAAACTAAAGTCCTGAACAACGTGCCAAGTCTCTGTGGGGACTCCACGATTGTCAGACAACTTTAAAAGCATGAGAACAGTCTCAAATTAGAACAGAACTGGTGTATATTTCCCTTGATCAGAGTACACGCCAACAAAAGCAAAGGTACTTTCCTCCTGGGAAGCACAAAGTCAGATTAGTCACTGTTGGTACACAAACAGGCAGCTTCAAAGTCTTGGATCAAAGTCAGCGGATTGCCCCTCGGATCCATCCTAGCAGTCCTTTTCCATCTCACAGGGGATGAAAAATCAGGAACTCCTGCCAGACAACGGTTTCTACCACTTCTCTTGGTAGGCAGATGTTTCTCAGTACTAGGGTGAGAAAATAGGCTCTTTTCACAGAGCCCACACTGCAGCTCTTCACTCCTCCAACTGCTCACACTGAACTCCACTCAGAGACTAAATGAAGATTCTAAAACTCTCCACACAGCTAGCTGCCATGGTTTATGCTGTTGCGAGAGTTCTAAATGATATCACCTCTCTCATCTCAGCTGAGACCAAGCAAACAGAGAGGTAGCAGGTGAAAAACCATTTAACCAGCTATTCACCAGCTGTCTTTCCTACCTAGCACTGATGCTGATGGGATTCTAGTAATCCCAGTGGACTGGATGGTTACATATGTGCTTCGGCTCCAGTGAAACAAGGGAGTCAGAGATCTGGAAGCATTTGGAGTTGGCATGGTCTGGGAGCAATCCTCTACTATTCATCATCCCTGGCGCTGGTTTCTGTTAATCTGATCTCTGCATTCTTTCAGGAAAATCCTCCACTTGTCTGTAGCAGATTTGGGCAGTGAAGTTAATGCTGAGGTGGTTTAATAGGCTGGAGAGAGACAGATCTGTAAAATCAGGCAGCTATTAGGGTGCTGACATCAATGGAAGTCAACCATGTGTGCATTCTCAATGGGATTCTCAACCTATCAAGAGGCCTTAGACTTTTCAGGATCCACTTCACATCCAGAAGTGAGTCATATTAAAAAAATACAATTCAGTTTCTGTAATCTAGCTAATATCATCTGCAGTATGATAACATGGTTGTGGAGCCCAGTCTTATAGTTGTAAGAGGGGTCTCACGAGACCCACCCAGCAGTACTGCATCAGAGCTGCTGCTGATGATTCCAAAAACCCAGGTTCAGAAATGAGTCATAGCTGTTGGAGTGCAAGCCTAGCAGGAGAACTGAGCATCCCAGAGGATGCTCTCCTTCAAGGAGGGAGGGGTTTTGCAGCTTACTGCATTACCACCACCTTAATGACCACATGTGGTGGCGATGCAGTTTGGGTTCATGCAGCTCACATGGGGAGTAGAGATGTGCGAAATGAGAAAATTTTGTTCCACAAAATATTTTGCGAAATTCGCTCATTTCACAGGTGGAAATGCAAAGTTCTGCAGGCAAAATGCAAAATTTTGCTGCAAAATTTCACCCATGAAATGCACAATTTCACCCACAAAATGGCAAAATTCAGGTGCAATTTGGCAAAATTTGGGTGAAATTTGGTGAAATTGTGCATTTCGCTGCAAACTTTCGCACCCAGCTAAAAATTTCACAGAATGGTGAATTTTGCAAAATGTTTCATGCAATGAAATTGATGATTTTGCAGCAATTTCACCATCAACATTTAATTTTGCAACATATCTAATGGAGAGGGGAGAGTACAAGTATTAGTGCCTCAGGTTTTCTGGCACCTGAAGGCCACGTTCACTTTCACTGGGTGGGAGAAATGTTGAAAAAAAATGTTGAAAGTCAGCTATGCCTGACTCCCAAGACTGAATCGGGCTCCTTCCTCCCTGCCTGTGGAATAACCCCAGGAGGATTTCTGCCATGGGCAGCAGGATAGGAGGGTTAACTATCATGAAGCAGTAGGCAGGACTCCACCCACGGGAAGTAAGCCGGGGACAATGCTGTGGTTTGTTGCATGTGTCCTGGGGACCTGGAGGATTAGGGCCTGGAGGAGCTCTGAAGCTTGGGTAAATGGCACTGACAGTGACCCAAGGATGCTCCAGCTGGAAAGCTGTGAAAGGTAAACAGTTTTCAAGACAAAAAAAGAGCAGTGTAACATGCATTCTTTGGTTATGAAAACTGTGAACTGTAGGTAAGCAGCTCTGATACCCTAAGGATATGAGACCACTCGTACAACCATAAGAGTGGTCTCTGTGGCAGTACTAATATATTACTAATCAAGAAAGAGTTGTCTATTAAACATTACAAAAAAATAAATAAACTCCCCAGATAAGCCAATGTCCAGGGCACCTACACGTAAACACATGAGACATCCTTTACAAAATAGGATTGTCCCATTTGCAGTGAAAAAGAGTGCTCTGATTGGTCAAAATTGCTCCCTTGATTTATAAAGAGGTTAAACTAGAAGGGGTTGGGAGGAGGTACTGTCATCTCTAGGGTGTGTGTGTGTGTGTGTGTGTTTTGGTGAGAGCTGTCATCTCTAGGAGGTGGAACTCTCTTCCTTGGAATCCATTCCAAGTGCACAAATTCAGAATTCTGGTAATTCCATTTATGGAGTCAAAATAGTATCAGAAACTGAATTGGAATTTCCAGTTCTGCATCTGACCCTACAAATGACCTCCAAACAGTACACGAGTACTTAATAGCAGTTATAACCCCCCACCCCAAACAAACAGATTCTCTGAGTCCCCCCTCCACTCCAGTACCTGTATTTGGAGGACCTGGTGGTCACCTGGATGGCTTGATGGATTCGTTGACTCTCACTTGTGGTCATCCCAGGTCAGGTGTGGTTGTGGGTGGTGGTCCAGCTAAGGTCCTCATTTCTTTCTTTCTTTCTTTCTTTGGGTTCCATGTATGTTCACACTGCATCATTTTGTAAGAAAATTTAATTATCTGTACAGAGCCAGGATGTGCATTAGAGAAAGAGTAAGGTGCTTCTGAGAGTCCCAGGTTTCTAGTTGCCTTGGTGGCACAGCTGGTAGTTCAGTCAGAACAGTTGTCCGGGTGGCCTGTGTTCAAACCCCAGCTAAGGCACTTATTCTTTTCTCTCTCTTCTGTTTGTTTGGGTTCCATATATGTGCACACAGCACCCTTTTGTATACAAATATAAGTACTTGTGCAGCATCAAATTGTGCAGTAGAGAAAGTGTAAGATGCTTCTGGAGTCCAAGGTTTTCAATTGCATTGGTGGCATGGCTGGTAGAACAATCAGAATGGTATTCCAGGTAACCTGGGCTCAAATCCTAGCTAAGGCACTTATTTCTTTCTCTCTTCTGTTTGGGTTCTATATATGCGCGCACTGCACCCTAGTATATGAAACTGTAATTATTTGTGCAGCACCAGGTTGTGGAATAGAAAAAGAGTAAGGTGCTTCAGGGAGTCCCAGGTCTCCAGTTGCCTTGGTGGTGTAGGGGGTAACACAGTTGGTTTTGTATTCCAGGAGTCCTGGATGCAAATCCCAGTTAAGGCACTTATTTCTTTCTCTCTTCTGTCTGGTTTCTGTATATGTGCACCACACCCTAGTATATGAAACTGTAATTATCTGTGCAGCACCAGGCTGTGCAATAGAAAAAGAGTAAGGTGTGTCTGGGAGCACCAGGTTTCCAGTTGCCTTGGTACAGGTGGTAACACAATTGGTTTTGTATTCCATGCGGTCTGGGTGCAAATCCCAGCTAAGGAACTTCTTTCTCTCTTCTGTTTGTTTTGGTTCCATGTATGTGCACACTGCACCCTTGAGTATGAACCTGTATTTGGAGGATCTGGTTGTCACCTGAGTATAGCTTAAGCTGGTGGGTTCACTGACTCTCACTAGTGGTCATCATAGGTCAGGTGTGACTGTGGACTGTAGTCATCATTGTGTGACTCTTCACTGCAGAGATGTCACAGTTTAGTATTTCCACTATGTCCCCCTCCCTGGCACAGCCTGTTACTGTCTCCCCCTCCCTCCCTTACCTGGTGTTTAGTGCATAGTTTGGGTGTAGTCAGACTGTGATCATCCACTGCACCACTAGAATCACCACCTGACTTGCTTGTCCCCATTGCCTGCTGCTGACAACATCAACTGAGAACTGAACTAACAACATTAGGCTTTCAGTGCAGCCAGCTGCTGTGAATGATCCGAGCATGTCCCTATGGTGTCTTCTGGAGAAATGAGGGGAGCAGCCTGTATTAAACCCCGGGTTCCTGGCAGACCAGTTCAGTGCCTCTCTGATTATACGACGTTGAGCAACCTAGGGAACTGATGCATGCTGGCCACCTCCCACCAGTGTCATGCAGCACTGTCTTCCAGTTGAGTTGCTCAGATGACTGGAGTCCAGTGTCACTACCACCAGTCTACTAGCCTGTCTTGAGAGTGGTTAGTGCCACTGGGTTAGTGGACAATCAGTGGGAGGAAAAGGATGGTCATCAGTGGTGACAGCACAGTGGTGGTAATAGGGAGGGAGAAGAAGGGTCAGGAGGAGACTCCAGCAGCTACCAGTAGCGTACCACTGCTAACCTTACCTGACTTACCAAGAATACCCCACCTACCAGGCTAGTAGTAGAGATAGCCAGTGGTTAACTAGCCACTAGCCCACACCAAAGAGTCACACATTGCCAAAGGCAAGATTGATGGGCAACACTGCCTGGCTGGACATTTTTTTCTTTTTGGCATTTATTAGCACTGTGAGCCAGGCGGAGTTGGGCTGGGGACTGAGTCGGGGTGTTTGGCCAGATCAGTCTCATCATATCCTCAGCCACAAAAGACTCTATGCAAAGATTATGACCTGTGCTGTGTGGATGTCTATGGAGGACCAGGAGAACACAAATAAGTTAGGGAGAGATGGCTGCAATGGCAGCATTGATTGCAGCACTCGTTTAAGGGTGGTGAAGTGAAGGACTTTCATTTAGTTGGTTGGATAAGGGTTTTAAGCATGTATGTGTGACTGCAGTCAGGTGCAGATTCTGAATTGGATTCTGATTCCACATGTAACCCCTTTTCGGGATTCAGATTTTTCATCCTAATTACCAAAAATCCGAATTCCGGAAAAAAGCCCGAAATTCAAGGTATCTGAGTTCATCAGACAGATTCCAAGCAACTCTAACATATATGCTTTAGACAGACTTCAGCCGGGCTTTCTAGAGTGAAAACCACAATGGATGTAGTGAGTGTTGTCACTGCAAAAGCTTAACTGTACAAGGAGCAAAGGTCTATGCATCAGAATTGTGAACAGCAAATATCAAGATATCATGGCAGTAACTGGTCATGAGAACATGACACCCCTAGTGCCGTGGAAGCAGAGTGCCTCAGTAGACATGTGGCAGCATCAGTGGAGCGAGGCTAATGGACCTGATACAGCAAGGAATGTGAAGCTAGGCTAATGGACCTGATATAGCAAGGAATGTGGAGCTAGGCTAATAGACCTGATACAGCAAGGAATGTGGAGCTAGGCTAAGGGACCTGATACAGCAAGGAATGTGGAAGCTAGGCCAATAGACCTGATACAGCAAGGAATGTGGAGCTAGGCTAAGGGACCTGATACAGCAAGGAATGTGAAGCTAGGCTAATGGACCTGATATAGCAAGGAATGTGGAGCTAGGCTAAGGGACCTGATACAGCAAGGAATGTGGAGCTAGGCTAAGGGACCTGATACAGCAAGGAATGTGGAGCTAGGCTAAGGGACCCGAACAGCAAGGAATGTGGAGCTAGGCTAAAGGACCTGATACAGCAAGGAATGTGGAGCTAGGCTAAGGGACCTGATACAGCAAGGAATGTGGAAGCTAGGCTAATAGACCTGATACAGCAAGGAATGTGGAGCTAGGCTAATAGACCTGATACAGCAAGGAATGTGGAGCTAGGCTAAGGGATCTGATACAGCAAGGAATGTGGAGCTAGGCTAATAGACCAGATACAGCAAGGAATGTGAAGCTAGGCTAAGGGACCTGATACAGCAAGGAATGCGGAGCCAGGCTAAGGGACCTGATACAGCAAGGAATATGGAACTAGGCTAAGGGACCTGATATACCAAGGGATGTGGAGCTAGGCTAATGGTCCTGATACAGCAAGGGATGTGGAGCTAGGCTAAGGGACCTGATACAGCAAGGGATGTGGAGCTAGGCTAATGGACCTGATACAGCAAGGAATGTGGAGCTAGACTAATGGACCTGATACAGCAAGGAATGTGGAGCTAGGCTAAGGGACCTGATACAGCAAGGAATGTGGAGCTAGACTAATGGACCTGATACAGCAAGGAATGTGGAGCTAGGCTAAGGGACCTGATACAGCAAGGAATGTGGAGCTAGGCTAAGGGACCTGATACAGCAAGGAATGTGGAGCTAGACTAATAGACCTGATACAGCAAGGAATGTGGAGCTAGGCTAAGGGACCTGATACAGCAAGGAATGTGGAGCTAGGCTAAGGGAACTGATACAGCAAGGAATGTGGGTTCAGAAAGTTTCCTGAGCTGACTTCACAAAATGGGAACAGTGCATCATACAGTGAAGCTGGAAGTAAGAAAATACACTGTTTGCCTTTCTCTACCTCCCACTCGCTTACCACTGGTTAAATAAAAATTGCTCATTCTTTTTTTTTTTTAACATAGCCAAAGGTACTATTTAGAGATCTCCAGTCCATTTACTTTTAAATTACCAGCCAGGGGAAACAGAGTTCCACAGCTGATAGCTTATCAGAATTGAATCCAAATGTCGCATTAACTGGGGATGTTGGGAGATTACATTTCTGAACGCCCTTCATCCACTGCTGACATTTCAGGTCTTCAGGTTTGGTGCCTCTGCTGAAGGCGAAGGAAATCAGTGTCTCCATATCTGGCAGGCAAACACCTTGTTTCTGCTCGTTTTATGGAATTTTAAATAGGTTTAGTTCCAGTTTAGGATTTTTTTAAATAGAAAAATACTTTGTCATTGTTTATAAAGAAATAATTTAGCAAAATTGTCACTTAGTTATTTTATCTGTTCTTACCTTTAGGAAATGTCATTTCTTTCCCCTTCATTGTTATTGAAAGATATTTCTATAGGGTATCACAGAGTGCTTGCATGTTTGTTTAAAAAGCCCCCGCCCCCAAATACCAGGGCTTGGGGAAGATTCTTGTATTTGTATTTATTTATGTTATCAGGAGACAAGTTCCATTGAGCTGTGCTCATTTACAAGGAGGTGCTGGTTAGGACAGGTAACATTTGCAATAGGTAAGAAAGCGGACAACAGTTCAGGGACTGATAAAAACAGAGATAGCATTTTTTCAAAAATTGGATAATGTAAGATTTAAAACTAGGTCTAGAAAAATGTATACAAAGGTACAATGGATGAATCAAGGTTTACAGAGAATTTAGTACAAGTGCAGTTTTAACTGTTAGACAAAATTTACAGGATGTTTTTGTAGCATTCACATTGGGCAACACAACATGGAGGTGTCAGCGTGGCTCAGTTGGTAGCACATCTGCCTCTGGACCAGAGGGTCGTGGGTTCTCGTCGCACACCGGGATTGGACTTGCACCTAAAAATCGCTGGCATCTGAGTGCAGTATTGGGGGGTGCTGTACTGCTGGGGTGTGCCGTCCTTCGGATGAGACGTTAAACCGAGGTCCCTTCTGCCCATCCTGGTGTTGTCCTGGTGGGTGTCTAGGTGGAAGTAAAAGAACCCAGGGCACTCTTTACAAAGAGTAGGGAACATTCCCGGTGTCCTGGCCAACATTCCCCTTCCCATAAAACCGGTTCATGCAATTATCCAGGCTGTGTGTGGGTGATGATGTGCGATATGGCTGCCACCACACATTTCAGTCACTTCACTACCAGTCTAGCATTGCTTGTAAAGCGCTTTGGATGTATGAAAAAAGCGCTATATAAATGCTGATTATTATTCTTTTTTTTCTACTTTCACTTCATTTGATCCTTCTGTACAGTCTGCTGGCCCCTATCTAGATGACCATACTCAGCCCAGTTACCCACCATCTCTGGGACCTAACCAAAGCTCCCATGACTTGCCCCTGATGGTGGGATTTGAGTAGGACTTGTCATTGACCCCCAACGAGGCAGGATCTGGTGGTTCCCAGTTAGTGGTGACAGGCCTCTGCAAGGATCATCTCTCACCTTGCTCAGCAGGATGCTTTCCTCTGTATTTTTTGTGTCCCAAGGAAGGTAACATGCAGTGACGCAGAGTGTTGCTGACACCCCTAACCCTTCAAGGCCTCCCGTATGCCAAGACCCCTAGCCTCAACTAGGTGTCAGGTGTACTGTGGGAGGCACAACCGATGCGCCCCAGGAGAGCAGAGCAATCCTCCAAATGCTAGATCCTGTCCTTCCTTGCTGACCCCGGTGCCTTGAGTTTGCCCCGGAGCTCAGGTTGCCGGTGTGGCTGGTGATAGAACTACTGCCGTAACACCAGACCAAACCCAGAGACAGATCTTTTTTTAAACCTTGTTTTGTTTTTGCCCTCACTTTATGCACATTATACTGTGTCCCCCACTCCCAACCATGACTGCAGTCTTTCTCCAGGTAGGAATGCAAGTAAACGGCCACCCCTTGGTTGGTATGTTAACTTTTAAAACTAATAGATCATGATTTTTAAAACATTAGTTCCATGCTAACTAATTAGTGTGACCAACAGCCTGATACAGTGGCTGATGCTATTTTTTTTTTAGATTTATCTTTATTGTTTTCCTATAAAAACATACAGACAAACATACAAAACTTGTACAGCTGGCTTACAGAAATAGAAAACTAACATTGCCTCAATACAAAACATCAACAAGAGTTAGTGGTAGAGACCATGAGTTCCAAATACTATCTGAAATGATGTTATACATTCGCAGCATTATCCAGTTCCTCTGTCACTTCATCTGCCCTAGACCACATCATATGAAACCCAAAATGTTTTGGTTTTTGAGTTAGAAGTGCAGTAAGGCTCTTCATATATCTTGTATCTCTCAGTTGGTTAAGAACATCAGTCAGAGATGGGGGCTGCTTATTTAACCATTTGTTATTGCTTTAATTGCCACTGTTCTAGTCAGTCAATAAATGTAATATGCCTGTTTTGCCAAATCTTTGTGGCAGTAGGCTTCTAGAAACAGCGCTTGGAATGGCTGGGATACTTGTGGGGAGGTTCTGTTCGAGGAAGGAGTGGATGTCCACTCAAAAAGTAAGCAGACAAGAACAGTCCCAGAACATGTGGTAAAGGAAACCTTCCTGACCACATTCCCCAAACCCCCTCTCAGAATGGTTGGCTGCATTTTTACCACTAAGAGTGAGGAAGACCTCATCAGAGTCTCACTTAAATTCTCTCCAACTCGGGCAAATAGTTAATCTTCCAGGAATCCATCTTCACCATTGATCCCCACTTATGGGGCTGGGGCGTGAGGCACACAAGAACCCCATAGGAACAAACTTTTTGCAGGAGGGAGCTGACATCATGTACTGACAGAGCCTGTGCACCCCATGTGGTGCTGCACGTGTGAGCCAATAACTATCACTGGCTCCCTCACGCACCTCAGTTCTGTTCTTCCTGACATTGAGTGCACACTGTGGTAGCAACAGCACATCAGTTTGTTGATCATCACCAGATTTTTTCTGTGTCACAGCTAGTTAATTTTTCATGCCTACTACATTTATTATTTTTATTTACCATGATGCTAACACTCGAGAAAGAGGAGAAGAGGGGGCCAAGTAGTCCCAAGAAAGTCTGGCAGCCTCCCAGCATGCATTGTTGTTCCTGTGGGAAGCCTATCACTGCAATGGACTGGCATCAGTGTTGTTGGACCTGCCTTGGCTCTTCTCAAGAGATAGATGAGTGTGACATCTGCTTCTCATTGGACCACCATACATTCAAAATCTGCACAATGAAATGGGAGTCATCTGATCCCCACTTTTGGAGCCAGGCGTTGCACTCCTGACACTAAAGTATGGTCTCTGGGCCTTTGGCCTCCGGGCCCCTTCCCTGCAGCTCTGGTGTTGAGAAGCACAGAGTCCTTCTTGATCTTGCCTCAGTGAAGTGTCAAAGGCCCTTGGGGGGGTGGGTCTGGTGGACAGCTGGCTACTTCTGGGTGGCTGACTGCACACATCTGTTTGTCCTGGACAGCAGATGTCCCCAGTTGTGAGTCAGAAACTGTATGCTCAGTCTTCCCCACTGGACAAGTCACGTTCTGGCCTGGTGCCACCCTGGCTCCTGATACCATTCATGGTGTTGGTGGGGGTGGTGGTGCCAGCTGCAACATCCAGCCCCCTTCTGATACAGTTCATGATGTTGAGAGAGGGACTAAAACTGAGGCCATGTGATGTCAGCTTGCTAAGGTGGTGGTGGTCCTTTCCCCTAATGGCAGTTGTGGCACTGACGTGAGGGAAATTGCCACCCTCAGCGACAGACATGGCACTGGCCATGATGTTGATCCTGGGCCCGACATTGGGCATGGTTCCAGTGACAGTGTCACCCCTAGGGCCATCCTTAGTTCTGGTGCTGTTCATGATACTAAGCTGCTCCAGTTGCCGCTCACAGCACCAGGGGTTGGATGGTCCCATGGCAGATGTTGAACCCGACATTGGGCCCGGCACAGGGGATAGTGCTAGCCACAGTGATGGGGATGAACATCTGTCCAGGCCAGTCACTGGCCCTGGCCCAGTGCCAGAGGTGGCACAGGTTCAAGGTCAGATGAGAGCCAGAAGGTAGAGTTCTCTCCAGACCTATGTGCTGAATCCATCATCGGTGAGGACCAGAGCTGCCCCGAGGGGATATTTTTATGACTCCATTCACTTCACCTAGGAGAAATCCCACCATGGGCACTTACTAAGTCATTCCTCTTTTATAGGTCAGCCCTGTTCAGGGAGTTCTGACAGGCCCTCCCCCTTGTGCATCTCCATAGCATAGGCAGAGGCTCTGGAGTTCCTGACTCCTGTTTCCCTCTCAGACCTCTGCCACCTTTGCCTGAGCTTCCAGGTATCATGGGCCGACTGAGGCTACACACCTAGCCTCAGTACAGAGGGGTGGTAGGTGCCTTACACCAGTTCCATAGACACGCCCCAAGGTTCAATTTAAACCTGTTCCCCCATTGCCACCTCCTTCTGTGGCCAGTCCCTCCTCTCCATCAGCATCCTCCTCTGAGGACATAGAATCTTCCTTTTTATGTTTCCTCAATCTCTGAGTGCACTCTGTACTAGAGATTCCTAGCAGACCTGTTGTGCATGCTGGTTGTGGGCACTATTACTACTCACAGTTCCATCTCCCTGCAGCTGAAACGCCTATGAGATTTTAGCAATGCATCTTCTGTCATCCCTCCCTGGCTTACAGCCTTTGGGGATTGTTCAAGGGCAGTTTGGAGATGTCCCTTCTCATGCCCTTCAGCCCCAAGGGACATCCAGCTATGGTACTGTGCACCCACAGGTTCTGTAGGGAAAGTGTCTCATCTGGGTGGCCCTCTTTTGCCCAACACCCCGATGGCGAAACACGGAAAATGAGCACTACAGCAACAGTCGCTGTAATGGTCCATTTCCATGTTTCACTTTCCCCCAGTGTCCTGCCCCCTCCCCGGACCAACTCCATCCTGGAGTTGAGAATCCTACAGTCCAGGGGGTGCAGGGGGAAGAGCCCCCCCATGGAGGGTGTGGGGGGTGCAACCCCCCACAGATAACACTGGGGGGGCTTGGGCAGCACAATACTTGCATCGGTATTGTGCCATCATTGTCAGGGTGGTTGACTGATTTACTGTCGAACAAACTTGATGCTTCCATCTCATCCTACCTCAGGGATTAAGGACCTGCATACCCCACCAGGGCCTCAATGTCTGGTGCATGCCTGACATCCTGAGGCTGTTTCTGTTCAGGCAGATACCCAAGGTAGGAAGGTATTTACCGCAGCTCGAACCATGATGTACATTGCAGCACATCGGGTGCATCAGTCTACAACAGGCACCTGTGTTTTCAGCTAGGTCAACTCCTGGCTGTCATGCCACATAGTCAGTTCATCTGGCCTTTTTTTCAAGGGCCTGCAGTTGGCAAGGCACTGGTCAAGGACATGATACAATGCCAATGAGGTAATCTCCAAGCTAGTGGGAATTACAATCTGCATTCACCTTTCAAGACTGGCACCTCTGGCCTGGAAAAAGGTGCTAAACTCACAATTCCAGGGGGCTCAGTTCTCAACCCGCAGGGTCAGGTGAGAGTTATTGGGGCACCCTCCTGCTCCTGTGCCACAAGAGCATCTGCCTGACCCTGACTGGTCTCAGGTCTTGCCAAACCCATAAGGAGCCCCTTCCCTCAGGTATTCTCCCCCATGTAAATGGCTGACAGTTGTTCTTACCTTCAGGGTGAGCCAGCTCCCCCCCATTTGGGGAGCTTGGTACTCAGACCCATAAGTGAGAAACAGTGGTGAAAACTGATTCTTGGAAGATATGAAAAGTACATACAGGACCTACCATAATTGTTGATCTTCCAGAATATGTTCACCATTGATTTACGTGCCTGAACACCATCCCCTGCTTAGGCAGAGCAAGGGTCTCTAGGCAGCTCACCCTGTAGGGGCTGGTAGCACCATATTGTATATCTGATGAGCATCTCCTCTGCCATTGACTTTCTTGGGACTGCTTTTGTGTTTGGCTATATAAAAATTACAAAAGAAAAGTTGAGCATTCTGGTGCAAACTCCCAAAAAGTTAGGGTCCTTAGTGGCCCTCACCCCCTCCTCCCAAAAACATGTTTTTCTATGACAGAGTCTCTCTCATCCCATTTATTTTTTGTCTTCCTTCTCCCTGCCTGGGGTATATCTCCTCTATGGGTATATCCCTCTTAGTTGCTAAATGCAACACATGCCAGGACACTGTCCAATGTACTCCACTGAGCAGCTGCTCTGCATGTAGAGGGGTGCAGTGCACCTTGCGTGGATAAACACAGTAGCTTCACATGGGGTACATCCCTGTGGTTTCAGGGAGAAGTAGGTTGTTTCTAACCTTTTTTCTAACCATGTTAGACATTTTGATTGATATACCCTTTGTTTCTTCTCTCTCTGTGCTTTTGGGCCTTGGCCTGCTACCCCTTGGAAATACCAGAGAAGATGACCACATCTTGACTCCCTGTAACTGACCAGTCCTGCAACTCCAAATGCTCCTAAGCCCCACTGATCTTCTACCCATCATGAGGAAAAGAGGGATGTGGGTTTACTTTCAAGTTCACTCAGTTTATATTTGGTATCATGGTGTTACCCATTTTTGGGAGTCCAGATGTCTTTTTCTATTTTGGGCTTTTTATTCCATCTTATTTGCAATGGGGTAGCAATTTTCAACTTCCCCTTTTGCTTCCGTCAGAGTCTTATGCTCAGGGCTGCTGCCTTATCTTTTTCCTTACTATCCACCTCCTGTCTCACTAGTGATATCAGGCACTGGCTCTCCTAAACCTAGCTACCCTTGTGCCATCTAGTAGGCCCAACCTTTAGGTGCTATGGTGGTAGTCAGGTTTTATTTTATTTCATTTCCTATATCCTTTCCTGTCCCTTTGGGCTAGACTGTATCTAGTCCTCTCTTTTATTTTCTCTCTACAGTGTTTCTCTCCTGATGAACACAACTGAGGTGTGTGAGGGAGTCAGTGGTGGTTATTGGCTGGCAATTGCAGCACCACATGGGGTGCACAGGCACCATCGGTACCCAATGTCAGCTGTCTCCTGCAAAACATTTGCTTCTGCCGGGTCCTAGTTCCTGCAATCCCAGACCCATCAATGTGAATCAATGATGAAGATATTCTCGAAGGGCAACAATTACGGTAAGGGCATAATTTTCATTTCTATTACAGGGATGTGTTACACATTTCCAAATCCTTACATTACATCAGAGCAGTAGGCAGCAATGGGAGATTCAATAGCCTGCAGTGCATGTTAGAGTTTAGATAAGCTCTGATCTTTTGTTTGCTGATTCTGCTATCCTCCCTGGGCTAAGTACTGTCACAGAGGACTGTACATAACCCCTGGGGAAAAGCAGAACCCGAAAACATCTGATCAGAGATTGTAAAAACTCTAACATGCACTGCAGGCTATTGAATATGGTGAACAGGAGGGAGCAGAAGCAGTAAGGCTGGACACTTGGTGCTGGTGTCGATATAAACCAGGTGGGTGCGAGGGGTACTGGCTTCAGTATTGATCACCCTCTGCCAGTGCTTTCCATATTGGTTGGGGGGGACTGGTGGTGGGGTTGGGCACCCACCACTACAAGCTGTGGTCAATGGGGGGCTGTTTTAATGATTGTTAAAACTCCACAATACAGCTCATGTAAATGGATTTTCAGTCATGAGAATGGAAGCTGCTGTTTTGGAAAAAACATTCTTTTTTTTTTTGTTGTTGCCTAGCTCCAGTAGCTCAGTCCCTGCTTCCTTGGTCCCCCACTCATCTTGGGACTTACCTCAACTGACAACCCTCCTGAGCTTGTCCCTCCCCCACCCCAGGGCAGGGCCAATGAGTAGACATACCCCTGATGGAGGCTGGCATCAGTTCCCAGCAGACCCCTCAACTGCATGTGTTCCTTCCTAGCTTATCCCCAGGGTGGGGCTGCAGAGTTGGGCCTTTCCTGATGGAAAACAGAACTCGGTCACCAACCAAGTGTCTCAGCAAGTGTAGTGGGATCAGGAAGTAAGGCATCATCCTTGGGGCTGGCATTTTGCATGCTTTCACCCCCGGGAGGCATGGCATGCAATGACGTAATGCATCAATGCACTGATGTTGGGCATGCCTCCCTTACAGCTTAAGTCCAACCATTGCTCCCCCTGGCCTCTGCTAGGGATTGATCAGGTGCTGATCACTTACCCACCTTCCCCCTGCAGGAGGAGATGAGTCCATGGGTTGCTCAATCCTCCTCCCTCCGGCCAGTCCTCTGACTCCTCGGGTCTGTTCCTGAACCCAGGGCATCGATGTCACAAGTGGACGCCCTACCATTGTGTCCACGGGCCAGTTTGAAAAATCGTTCTGCGTATGCATGAAAAAAATATATTCTTTTATGAATAATTTTAAAATAATGTATTTTTCAGTAAAACTCTGTATAAAAATTAACTCCTTGGGCCAAACAGCAGTGAACCTGAAGGTTTCAGATTTTTAACTGTCGAATGTTTCTGAGCTATAAGTCAGCAAAAAAAGTCTTAAAAAAATATTTGTATGTTATTTCAACCTTCTAGAACTTTTGAACCACTGAACCAATCATTGCCAAATTTTCAGGATCTCAAGATCCAGGCACCAAGAATACATATGAAAATCGCAGGCTATTCCATCTAGGAACAGCTGTGTTATTAAAGTGCAACAAGAGGGGTTTAATGTAGAACAGCATTTGTAATCCTAATATGGCATATCCAGATTTGGGGCAGTGAGTTATATTATTTTATATAATTTTAGTGTGACACTGACAGGGATGGATCTGACTGACTGAAGACATTGTGGAGTCACAGAGTTGCAGGAAGTACTGCTAAATTGTTTATTACTTTAGAGGAAAGGCAACTAATTACAAAAAATTGCCACACACAAAAATATAAAATACAGTTGTTTGCAGACTTTCTTGTTTGCCACAATCACTGACCACTGAACAGGTTACACAATGTTTAAAAACCTGTGATTCTGGTGACTGACCAAGCCGAGTAAGTTTGTTTGTGCTTCAGTGGGGGGGGGGGGGAATTCAAACACTGACTCTACCACAGTTTTCTATACCCCCTCCCCCCTGTTTTTCTGATGAGTGGCTCAGTAAAGAGTCTGCTATAGGCAGATACATTCCATTGGGGGGGGGATGCTCCTTATCAGGGACTGGAGAAGACAAAGGAATTCAATAGAACCCTGCTGGGGATGCTGATGCTCCTGGAGGGATGCTGACATATGCCAACAGAGTTTGCATCTACAGTAGCAGAATGTTGCCTAACCATGATAAAAATAAGTTAAACGGACCTTGAATATTTAGCTTAAATTACATCCCAAACTCCATTTTTACTATTTTTATTGCAAAAAGCCATTTCCGAGCTAAACTGGCAGGACTCATTTCCAACTCTATGACCTTTCCTAGCTGCTCAAGTTCAGGATGGCTCATTTCTCCCCCTGTGAATTCTGCACATTGCTAGGTTTCACATATGTCAAACTCACTATATGGCAGTCTGAACTGAAGCAGCATTCTGTAATACCAAGCCTTCTAATGAAGGTTGACATGATGCCAAGTGCAGAAGGTCAGGTCAGCTCCTCCATATTAGGAGCTCATTATGAAAACAAATGCCAGTCCTTTAAGAACAGGGTTACTGGCAGCTATATACTCTTCACTTCATTATCAAGTCAATTCAGAGCTAGTCCCTGTTTGGGACTAGGAGACACGGCTCTCTGTTAATGCCCTTCAATGAGTACCTTGTATGGAGATAAGCTTCTTTAATAAAACATATTATCTCATGGTACACATTCAAGCCCCAGAGATCTTCCTATAAAACTCCAAATCCCTAAGTGCAAAAGAGACAGAGAGCAAGAGAAATGTTAAAATTCTGGAGTCTCCTTGAGAGAGAGAGCGACAGACAGATAGTGGGGTATCTTTTCTAGTCACATCTATTTTCCATTTCAGTCACAATGATCTTGGCTAAGCTTTATTCTTTGCCAATAGGGGGAAGTGTATGAAACAAAGAGACAGTCTTTGACACAGCTTCTCTGCATGTGTAAAGTTGAAGTATTAAGACTCTACACCACTTTTTACTTCTTTGGCTCTTTTTACTTAATTGTAGCCAGGATTTGTGTTAAAGGTCCATGCACGTTCCTTGGCTGAGACAAAAATAAATGGATGCCACATACCCATCTGAGGCTGAGATTTACAGTAGTTGTTAGATGAATGCCAATTACAGATACCCGTATTTATTATTTATTTATTTATTTATTGAATTTTGATGACAGGGTAAGCCCACTGGGCCCAGAAGGTCCCTTTTTCAGGGGTGACCTGGGAATAACAGTACAAGAGATAATATACAGTAGAAAACATACGGGAGTACAGGTTAACATGGGTATACAGTATTCAGCTGTTTACACGTAGCAGACATTACATAGGTTTAGTATATCTGATTGGTCAGTGTTGTTCATTACATCATCCATTGACAGAGACATTGGTGAGACAGTACTCTAGATTCCTTAGGTGACATAGTTTAAGGGTAAACAGTATTCGGCTGTTTACACATAGTTGTTAAACAGGATTGATATATCTGAATGGTCAGTGTTGTTCATTACATAATGAGGCAGAAGTTTAATTGAAAGATAGATGCCAGGTTCAGGTACCCATTTGAGGCTGAGGTTTTGTTGTAAGATGTATGCAAGGTACATATATCCATTAGAAACTGAGATTTTGTTGTAAGAGGGATGCAAAAGTACAGGTACCCATATGAGGCTGAAGTATAGTTGTAAGATGGATGCCAGGTACAGGTACCCACTATTGGCTAAGGTTTGGTTATAAGATGGATGCCAGGCACAGGTACCCCATTATAGGCTAAGGGTTTGCTGTAGGACGGATGCAGGGTGCATGTACCCATTGTAGGCTAAGGTTTAGTTGTAAGGTGGATGCCAGGTAGTGGTACACATTTCAGGCTGAGGTTCCATTGTAAGATGCATGTCAAGTACTGATACCCATCTGAGGCAGCAGGTTGGTTCTACGATGGTTGCAAAGTACAGATACCCATTGAGTTTGAAGTTTAGTTGTAAGATTAAATGCAAGGGTCAGGTACCCATTTGTGGCTGAGATATTGTTGTTATATGGATGCCAGGTGTATGCATCCATTTGAAACTGAAATTTCATTGTGAGATGGATGCAAAATACAGGTACCCGTTTGAAGCTAAAGTATAGTTGTATGATAGATGCCAAGGTCAGGTACCCATTTGAGGTTGAGGTTTCTTGTAAGATGGATGCTGAGTACATGTACCCATTTGAGACCTAGGATTTGTTGTAAGAGGGATGCAAATTACAGGTACCCATTTGAGGCTGACATATAGCTGTAAGATGGATGCTAGGTACATATACCCATTATAGGCTAAGGTTTAGTTGTAAGGTGGATGCCAGGTACTGGTACACATTTGACACTAATGCTTCATTGTAAGATGCATGTCAAGTACTGGTACTCATTTGAGGCAGCAGGTTGGATCATCCAGAAATCAATCTTCACCAGTGATTCCCATTGATGGGTCTGGGGCTGGAGGCAGTAGGACCCCATGAAAACAGATTTTCTTGCAGGGAGGGAACTGACATTGGGTAGTGACGACAAATGTACACCTCACATGGTGCCGCACGTGTCAGCCAATAACTGCCACCGGCCCCCTCAGCACCTCAGTTCTGTTCTTCTCATCATTGAATACACACCATGGGAGCAACAGCAGCAGCACCTCTTTGCTGAATTTCAAATGTGTCACTGTGAGTTTTATGTGCAGTACCATTTTCTTTCCTTGTTCTTTATTATTTTTTGATGATGCCAAAACCAGACAAAAAGGGGGCAAAGACGAAAAAAAAAAAACTCTGTCCCTCATCATGACATGGTGACCCTGTGGGAAACAGATGGCGATGATGGACCAACATTGGACCAGCATGGCCTGCCTTGGCCTGGATCACAGTATGGATGAATGTGATGCCTGCTTCTTGATGCATCGCTGCATGCTTGAAATCCACGCAGTAAGGTGGGGTTGGACGATCCCACCTTCGGAGGCAAGTATTGCACTCATGAGGCCAAGATAAGGTCTCTGGGCCTTTCCCCTCAGCCCCTTCCTGGCATCTCTGGGGCCGAGAAAGCACAGGGTCCTCCTTAACTGCCCCCTGCCAAGGCATCAAGGCAAGCAAATTAATAAAAATTGGTGCAGCACACACACCAATCACATTCGAGAGGCTGCTTGAGATGAAATACTAAAAATCAGCTTTATTCAAAAGATATACACAGCAAAAAGCGGACACGGTGCAGTACAGGGTGGTAAAAAACTTCAATGTTTCACAAACTTTCAATGCATGTGCTTTTTTGAAAGGGACAATGTTTCAATTCACATATGCCTACTAATAACAGCCCTTAATAAGTTAAAAACAACTTAAAAAAATGCTAGAAAACAATTAATTAATTATAAACAGTCTAAGAACACAGTAGCTGGTACACTGGGTAATTGATAATGTGATTGTGGCAGACCACTCAAGTTAATTTAAAGACTGTCAGATACTATCTTAATGCCACTAATAGTATGTAGCTGGAAGCTGTTAAAAACTAAAGTAACTCATAATACAGCACTCAGCCATTGTTATGCAAGACACAAGTGTGGCAATTGCATGAATGATTCAAATACAATTAATTGCAAATACCCTGCCACTATACATGTGTACACACTTAAGTGCTGCTAAATACCGCAGTCACTAAAGGTACAGCATTACATCATTAAATTTCCAAAACATGGAGTGATAATGCAGTTTAGGAAACAGAGCACCGGTTACCTAACACTTTACAAGAAAGATTGCAACTCAGTCCTATCACTGAGACCTGGGTTTGAGGTAGCATGTAACGTAAAGATCCAGTATGCTTCATGTTGTAGCGAGTTGGGTACTAATTCCCATCTACGAATTTCCCGACAATCGATATCCCATCCCCTTATTCCCGACTAGCGTTTTGCCTGACTGCTAAATTTCCCGATATACAGATTCCCGAAATAGACCGTATTAAAGATCATTACATTTTCATCAGCCACACGCTCTTCTGTCCTGTCAAGCCATAAGTTTACAGACACAAAAGAAGTGGTACACTCAGAATAAAGACACAATGTAAAGTCAGACAGTGCATTTTCCACTATTGGAGATCTTCTCCGTGCCCTCACCGTGCCCTCGGGAGTCCAGCAACACTCTGTGCCTGTCTAAAGACTCTCGACATAGCTCTTATTCAGGATCGCTACATTATCTTTTCATCGGCCACATGCTCTTCTGTTTGACAGCGCATTTTCACAACTGTTGACCTGCACCTTACCCTCAGAGCACAGCAACACTCTGTGCCTGTCCAAAGACTGTGAGCTAACAGTGCTCTCCTCTCTTCAGTTCACTGCCTCTAAATAATCTGAGACAGTTTTATTTGATTTTAACAGGATTTTAATAAAGTTTAATTTTTTTGTTCAAGAATTACGCTGCTGAACCAAAGGCTGATTGTGAAAAGGCAAGGAAACTTTATCTTATAACAGTGGTGACGAAGCACTTTGTCCAGGATAGTAAAACAGGATAGTAAAATGTTGCATCTTTGCTTTTGTAGTGCAGAAATGCTGCAGCAGCAGACACTGACAGATGATTTTATAGTGTGGTGTGATATTTGATAAGCTTTACCCATTTAAAAACAAAGATGCGTCATGGTTTTTCTTTCGTGCTGGGTAATAGGGTTAACTAAAGGTAATATTATTTGTAAATGACCAACAAAACAAAACGAAGCATGATGCTTTTTAAAATGACCTCATGCTGCTTGTTAATTTTAAAATGTGCTGCTTGTTGCTTGTGTCAGGATTATGTGCATCGGGAATTTATTACGTCAGGCTTTGGCACTGTCAGTATTGCGGTGACGGGAAAATGAATGTCGGGCAATCAGTAGGCGGGTGGTTAGTATCTTAAAGCAATGCCACGGGGAGTCCAATAGGGTCCAGTTTCTACCCAATCCCCCACTGCCACTACCCTCTGGTTTCAGCACCTCCTTTCCATGAAGGCCCTCCTCAGAGGATGATGAATCAACCTTTCACTTGTCCTCGGCTTTTCAGTACATTGTGAACCAAAAATTCATGGCGGACATGCTTGAGGTTTTGGAAGTTGGCTCATGTTCAAGTCACAATCTGGTATCCTTGAAGCTGGGACTCCTTAACGCTTTCAACAATGGCTCTGCAGTCATCCCTCCTTAACCTAGACCCTTTTAGGACTCATCAAGGACAACTTGGAGACATCTCTTCTGTGCACACCAGCAGGATCTGCAGTTGCAGTGTGTCACCCTTTTTCAGGGCTGGAGGTACTGCAGGGCCCGTCAGGGCCACAACACCCTACCTGGGTCCAAACTCCTCAGGCTGACTTTGCTCAGACAGATGTTTTAGGCAGGAAGGTGTTATACCTTGGCATGCATCATTCATGATTTGCATTGCAGCACACTAGGCAGCCTTCACTGAGCACCTGTTATTGCAAATAGGTCAACTCCAAGCAGCAGTGTCAAAAGGTGAGGTAGTCAGGTAAGCCATTTGCCTTCCTGTTGGAGGCCTGGAGGTGATAAGGCATCAAGGGCATTGTACAATGCCAATGAGATGGCTTCCTGGCATGTGGGAACTGCAGTTTGCCTTATGCAGACTGCATGACTTTTCCTGTCTGGGCCAGCATCTTTGGCCTGGCATAAGGGATTAAACTCACTCTTACAATGGGCTCAGTTTTTCTCTTGCAGGGACAGACGGGAGCTGTTGGGTTGCCCTTCTGCTCCTATGCCAAAGGAGCACTTGTCTGATGCTGACCAAATTGGGTCCTACCAGACCAGTAAGGAGCCCCTTCCTTCAGGTGTTCTCCACATGCAGAGGCTGAGGGGCTTCTGCTTCCCTCAGGGTGAGCCAGCCTTACTCCACCCTTATAGAAAAGGGAAGATTGGTACTTGAACCCATTAGTGTGAATTAATGATTAAGACTGATTCCTGCAAGACTTGAAAAATGCATACGTACTGTAACTTTTGAACTTCTGGAATATCTTTGTCATTTATTACCATACCCCACCACCATCCACCACTTAAAGCCAGGCCTCTGGGCAGCTCACCCTGCTGGTGATGGCAGCACCATAGTAGATGCTAACATCTCTCTGGTCACGCCCCTTTAAGGGGCTCTGACTTTGTGCTTTTTGTTTGTTAAAAAAAAAAGAGTTGGGCATACTTTTGAGTATCAACTCCAAAGAGAAAATAGACAAAATCTGGGCTGAAGGTATTAGGTCCTCACACCAAAAAAAAGACGTGGTGATTCTCTGTTTATTGTTCTTGCCCTCCTTCTCCATGCCTGGGGTATATCCCCATGTGGATATATCCTTATTAGTTGCTAAATACAACCTGTACTCCTGAACACTATCCAGTCTAACAGCACTTGGCAGTTCCTTGTATGTGGTAGGTGCTATGCACCCTATTGGATTAACTGCACTAGCTCAACACAGGGTACATCCCTGTGATTGCAGGAGAAGTGGATCCTTTTATGATACTTTTCTGTTATTATGTCAGCCTTTTTTAGGAGTTATCCCAATTCCTCTTATGTATTTGGACCTTAGCCCACTAGCATTAGGGGTGTCTGGGGAGATGAGCACATCGCGACTCCTTTGCTCTCGATGCCTCTCCCCTCACCTACCACTGCGACCTCTACCGAGCCTTGGCACTACAGTTCCTCGAAAACCGCCACATCTCTCACTGTGCTAAATTTGTCTCCAACCTATGGCTTGGGTCCATCCCTTCCTACCTTACCACTTTACTTACAGATGCCCCACCCTCCCATCATCTTACATCCAGTGACTCCTGCCAACTTTCATTCCCTAGGCGGAAGACCTCTGTCAGTCAAGCTGCCTTCTCGCACCGGCTACCCAAGCTCTGGAACACCCTCCCACTGCAAATTCGGCACTCCTCTTCTTCCTACTCTCTGTCTACCACCCTAGCAAACTTGCTTACTACAAATTGCTCCTGTCCCTGAACCTGCCATGCCCCACTATCCACTCCCCAATGCCTGACCAGCGGCCTTAGCCTTGCTACAGAAGCTGGCATATAACCCCAACCTTGCACTTATGTCCTGGGCCTGTTTTGCCCTGTGTACTGTGTATTACTGTATAACTGTGATATACATCCTCTGTTGTTTACAGCTGTTACTACTGTGCTAATTTACCTTGTCTGCTGCTTCTTGTCACAAAAATTATTTGATACTGTAATATCCTAAGCATTCAATGTGCACTGCTTGTATATTCATGCAATCGTGTATCCTTATGCTGCTTTTTATTTGCTTTTGTTAACTGTTCACTTGATAACCTGCATGTTATCATATCCATATGTACTCCCCCCCCCCCCCAGTCGCACTGGGAGATGAGCATCTTGTTGCTCAGTGTGCCTTTCCTGGTGAAACAATTGCAATAAATAGATAAATAAACATGTAGTTAATAACATAACAGTACATTAAGTGCAGACTAGGTCCATAAGTTACATAGATCGACAATCAGAAGATAATGATATTTAACTTAAATTCAAGAGTGGCAGTGTGGTTAGAGGAAGCGTAGGCCTATGGAGAACATCTGGAATGGATACAAGGGGGGCAGCTGGAGTGAGATGAGACTGAGGAATTTAGGGATGGGGGAGTGGGAGTGGTGCTGGAAGGCTAAGGAAAAGGAGAGTGGGTGGGTGGGAGGAGCAGGATGTCCGATGGAAGGAAAGATAAAAGGTCAGTCAGCAGAGTAGAGAAAGTGAGGGCCGGGGAGAAAAAAGATTGGGGGGAATAGGTTATAGGGGAAAGGAGATGAAGGCAGAGTGGAGTCAAAGATCGGCTGCAGGGATTAATTTGTTTAGACCAACGGAAGTAAAAGACTGGTCTAGTACTAGACGACAGGCAAGTGGACTGGGGCTGACATCAGTGGGATGTAGGGGAAGGGTGTGGAGAATGATGGAGAAGGAGATTAGAAGCAGCTACAGGTGTCTTTTATTTTGGAAGCAACTAGTCTTTTGAAGAATTTCATGGAGACTACACTGGTTAGTTTCAGAGTAGATTGCAACTGGTTCCAGATGGTTGGGAGGGCACTTGATATAGCTCGTCTACCAAAGGAGGTGCGAGTCCTGGGCATGTCGAGGAGGATACAATCTAATTTCCTGAGTGAATATGGACTGTGGGAGATACGGACGAGAGATGTTAGATAACTCAGAAGTTTGTTCAGAAGAAGCTTTAGGGTCCAGATGCCAGCATGGAGCATTCATCTAATGGTAAATGGCGTCCAGCCAACAGCTGTGTACAGCTCACAGTGATGGGTTCGGTGTGGGTAGTTTGTAATGAAACGCAGGGCATGGTTATAGAGGATGTCCAGTTTGTTTAGATTAGTAATTGCTGAGGAAGTGTAGATTATGTCCCCATAATCAAGTAGAGGGAGGAAGGTGGCCTGGACAAGTCTGAATCTGGTGTCCAGGGGAAAGAGGGACCTGTTTCGGAAGAAGAAGCCTAATCTTGCATTTAATCTCCTGGAGAGGTCATCGAGGTGATCATTAAAGGAAAGCTTGTCATCTAATGAAATACTGAGATACTTAAATTTAGAGATGACTTCCAGCGGTTCACCTAGGGAGGTGACAATAAAGTATTTGTTCCTGATGTACCCCTCATCCTGGTGTATGTTTTGAATGGGTAGAGTCCTTCTTACTCTGAGGAAACACCCATTGTCCTGATAGATCATGGTACAGGTGGCTCTTTGAAGCCAGGTTTAGTTGTAAGGTGTATGCCAGGTGCAGATACCCAGTTGATGCTGAGGCTTACTTGTGGGATGAATGCCAGGTACTGGTACCCATTTAAAACTGAAGTTTAGCTGTAAAATGGATGCCAAGTACTGCTGATAATCATTTGTGGCTACAGGTCAGAGTTGTAAGATGGATCACAGGTACTAGTGGTGCCCATTTGAGGCTAAAGTGTAGTTGTAAGATGGATGCCAGGTACAGGTACCCATTTGATGATGAGGTTTAGTTGTAACACAACCCTAGTTACTGGGGAGGTAGCAGCTGATGGGAGAACAGCTGTAGGTATACCAATTTTCATAAACGTGAATAAGAGTGAGGTACAAAATTATTGCCCAATAAGCTTGACCTCAGTACCAGGGAAAACATTAGAATCTATAATCATGGATAGGATTAAGGAATATCTTGGCACCTCAGATATCACAGACCATGACCAGCATGGTTTTACCATAGGCAGGTCACGTGTTGCTAACTTCATCTGTTTCTATGAGAAAGTGAGTCTGGCCTTTGACAAAAATAACCCAATTGATGTCATATACATATACTTCTGCAAAGTTTTTGACAGTATGCTGCACGTAGCAATAACTGATAAAATGCTAAACTTAGGAATTAATACATATATAATAAACTGGGTGAGGAACTGGGTCCACAACCATACGTAAGCAGTGTCTATAAAAGGCCATTTATTACCCCAGGGTAGCATTACTAATGGTGTATCACAGGACTCAGTTCTTGACCCCATTATTTATATTTTATTCATAGCTGATATGAACTCCCAAGGTGCTAAACTGGACTTCTAAATATGCTCATGACAACAAATTAAGAGGACCGTGAAGAAACTGGGAGCAAATCTCCACTCTTCAAGGTGACTGCCATAAAATTACATCATGGGCATACAGATGGAGGATATCATTCAACCTAAAAAAAAATTTGTGTACTACACCTGGGTAGGAATAACCCACTACACACATACGTCTTAAGAAATTCACAACTCAAATCTGTAACTGTTGAATGGGCAATCAGAATTTTGATTTCAGACCCTTTTCATTTCAATAATCACTGTACAGCAGTAGTCATCAAAACCAGTTAAAGACTGTGGGCAATTAAGAAATATATAAAAAGTAGGGAACCAGAAGTTTTTCTCCCAATCTGCAGAGCATATTTATGCCCCCATCTTGATTATGCTAGTCAGATATGGAATCCATACACGAATCATAGTTCCGATAAAACTGAATGTATCCAACACAGACCCACCAAATGTACTACGGGACTGCAAAACTTCCTTTACGCAGCTAGATTACATTCCCTAAATCTCATGTTCTTTCACACTAGGAGGGCAAGAGGTGACCTCCTGCTGCTGTACGATATAATACAAGATCCACATCTGATGACAGAGATGAATCTCATGTTTAAACAGGATAATGTACAATAGCAACTAGAGGCCATCCATTTCAGCTACAGGGACTGATGTTTAAAACCATTCACAGAAAGATGTTTTTTTACACAAAAAGTGGCAGAACCCTGGAATAAGCTACCGGAACATATTGTATTAAGTAAAACAAAAACAGAATTAAAAGAAGACTGGATGAACACCTTATCAGTGTCAGGGGCAAGTTTGCGTTGTAACAAATATGGAGCTATCCATGGGCTCACTGCCTTCTCAGCTTCTTCATTTCTAGTATGAATCCCTGTATGAAGATGGATGCCTGGTATTGGTACCCATTTGAGACTGAGGTTTGGCTGTAAGATGTATGCTAGTTACTGGTAACCTGTGGCTGTGGAGGCTGTTCAGAGGAGGGCAACAAAAATGGTGCAGGGTCTGCACCAGAAGACATACGAGGAGAGACTAAAGCAGCTTAATATGTATACCCTTGAGGAAAGGAGGGGGCGGGGGGACATGATAGAAACTTTCAAGTATCTCAAGGGAATTAACAAAGTACAAGAGAGTAGCATCTTTCAGAAGAAGAGATGTACAAGAACAAGGGGGCACAATTTGAAGATAGAGGGGGGACAGCTCAGAGGTAATGTTAGAAGGTATTTTTTCACAGAGAGGGTTTTGGATGCATGGAACAGCCTTCCTGAGGAGGTTGTGGAGTCAGGAACAGTGGGAGAGTTCAAGAATGCATGGGACAGGTGTAAGGCAATTCTAGTGGGGGGTAGGTGGAAGTAAGCTGTTGAGTAACTATAATCTGCAGCTTATACATCAGGTAGGGAAATGGGCAGACTAGGTGGGCCAAGCAGTCCTTATCTGCCATCAAATTCTATGTTTCTGTGTTGTATGATTGGTCACAGATGCTAGTGCTCATTTGGGGCTGAAGTGTAATTGTGAATTGGATGAAGGGTGCAGATACCCATTTGAGGCTGAGGTTTAGTTGTAAGTATGACAACTGTTCAGGTGCCCATTTGAGGCATATGTTTAGTTGTAAGATCAATGCCAGGTACAGAAACCCATGTGAGGCTGTGGTCTACAGTAGTTGTAAGATGGATGCCAGGCACTGCTAACCATGTTGCTACCCATTAGCCTACAGTAAGTTGCAGGTGGGTTGTAAGATGGATGCCAGGTGTGAGTACCTATTTGAGGCTGAGGCCTGGTTGTAAGATGGATGCCACATACAGGTAACCATTTGAGGCTACAGGTTGCTTGTAAGATGGATGCCAGGTGCAGGTAACAATCTGAAGCTATGAATGCCAGTTACAGATACCCATTTAAGGCTGAAGGTTGGTTGTGAGACAGATGCCAAGTGTGTATATCTATCTGAGATGGAGGTTCAGTTGTAAGATGGATGCCAGGTACTGGTACCCATTTGAGGTTGCAGTTTGGTTGCATGATGGATGCCAGCTGTGGGTACCAATTTGAAGCTGAGGATGAGTTGCAGGGTGGATGCCAGGTGCTAATAACCATTTGTGGATGTAATTTGTTGTATGATGGGTGACATCTACTGGTATCCATTGAGGGCTGAAGTATATTTGTAAGAGGAATGATAGGTACAGGTATCCATTTGAGGTGGCAGTTTTGTTGTATGATGGGTGAAAGGTACTGGTACCCATTTAAGGCTGAAGTATAGTTGTAAGATGGATGATGGTGCAGGTACCCAATTTATGCTGTGGTTTATTTGCATGATAGATGCCAAGTACTGGTACTCATCTGAGGCATAGGTTTAGTTGTAGGATGGATGCCAGGTGCAGCTACCTAGTTTATGCTGTGGTTTATTTGTATGCTAGATGCCAAATACTGATATCCATTTGAGATAGAGGTTTAGTTGTAAGATAGCTGCCAGGAGAAGCTACCCATTTGAGGCTGAAGTTTAGTTGTAAGATGGATAATAGTGCAGGTACACAGTTTAAGCTGTGGTTTATTTGTATGATAGATGCCAAGTGCTGGTACCCATTTGAGACAGAGGTTTAGCTGTAAGATAGATGCCAGGAGAAGCTATCCATTTGAGGCTGATGTTTAGTTGTAAGATGGATGCCAGGTACTAGTACCCATTTGAGGCAGAGGTTTAATTGTAAGATGGATGCCAGGTGCAGCTATCTAGTTTATGCTGTGGTTTATTTGTATGATGGATGCCAAGTAGTGGTACCCATTTGAGGCAGTGGTTTAGTTGTAAGATGGATGCCAGGTGCAGCTACTTAGTTTATGCTGTGGTTTATTTGTATGCTAGATGCCAAATACAGGTACTCATTTGAGACTAAGGTTTGGCTGTAAGGTAGATGCCAGGTGCTGGTACCATTTGAGACTGCAGTTTGGTTTTAAGATGGATGTCAGGTGTGGGTACCCATTTTTATTATTTATTTAGTTTTTGTTGACTAGGTAGGTACACAAGAAATAGAGATGCCTATTTTCAGGAATGACCTGGGAGGATTACAAAACAAGATTGCATGACAAGCAACAAGTGGATACAAAATACAGTAGTGGTCAACAACAGGAGAAACAATAGTGACAAAACATAATTGATACCAATAAGAGAGATAAAATACATCAGTCACACAGGTAGTACAGGATACAGCTAAGTGCAACTTGCTCCAGGGAGCCCTCAGATACGTACCAGAAAAGGCAAATCCGGCAATTGGGGAAATACATAAGTGAAATGGAGTACATTTCCAACACCACACCTGTGGCAGTAGGTTACTCAGCAGCATGGTGACACAAATTACAGGAGAGACAAGATGGTTAACTGCAGGAACCTGGCAGAAGTTGCCAGAGGACAAGCTTTTGGTGAGCTTTTGAGTCTAAGGCTGAGTTGTAGGCAGCTGCACATTGTTTGTAAGATGGATGCCAGACAGGGCTACCAATCTGGACTGCAGTTTAGTTGTAAGATGGATGACAGGTACAGTACTGATACCGATTTTAAGGCTAAATTACTCTTGGAAGATGGATGCCAGATGAAGGTAACCATTTGAGGCTGGGATTGAGTTGTAAAATGGATGTCATGTACTGTATATGTAAACATTTGAGGCTGCAGTTTGGTTGTAAGAGCAATGTAAAGTACAGATGCTGGGTTTAGTGCCACTAACAGACTGGACTTTAAGAGGGACTAAGATGTTCAACAAAATCAATGTGAAGGCTTTGGACTCACCTGGACCAGCAGTATAATGGTTCAAAAAATCTGGGCTACTTTTCAAAAAGGATCATTCCATGTATAGAAGAAATCCACAAAGGCAAGCCTGTTAGCAAAGAGGCAGCAACATCACTTGCTATGCCAGTGACTTGGGTGCAGGAATGAGTTTGTTCGGAAGGCTGGAAAAGGAGGAGGATAGAATATTCCAGATGAAACGCTTCTTCTCCTCCAGGGAGGGAGGGAGGTCGGGGAGCTCTACTGGTATCCTGTCACTTAGGAGATCACTCACTGAGGTGCAGTTCAAGCCACTTTTGAGACTGATGTCTGGCTCAGCAGCTCTGGCTTTTGTTGCATGAACAGGTGTGCCTTGGAGCCCTTCTAGTGACACACTGTGGGGTTGCTGTAACTGAGCCGGAAACAGCTCAATAGCATACAGCATGAAGCAGGCACATTTGGGCTCTACCAAGTGAACTCCCACTAACTTCACATGCTGAGTGGACCTGTGAATGAGGAAGTCTGTCCAACCCCCAAAGGGCCCACCATGGAAGGGGGAGTAGCCCATGGGCCACCAGCAAGATGGATTGGATAAGCAACAAAGAATGTGAGTACAGGGCTGGGAGTTAGCTGGGTGGAGGGATACACCAGAGATGGGGCAGGGGCTAAAGAAAGTATATATGTTTTTTTTAAGTCATTAAAGGGGAACAGTCACCACAAAGGACTACACACTCAGGTGTGAGGTTGCTCCCAATGTGCACATTGTGGGCAAAAATATTTTGTTACTTACTATTTACAGTAGTGTAGTAGATTATATCAGACTAACTTTGCTTAGCTGTCATCTTCTTTTACTACAGATCCCAGAATCCCCTGCAGCTGACATCAGAGCAGTAGGCAGCAATGGGAGATTCCATAGCCTGCAGTGCATGTTAGAGCTTTTAAATTCTTCAAGCAGATGTTCTCCCAGGGCTAAGTACAGTCCTCTGTGACTGTACATAGCCATTGGAGGACAATGGGACCAGCAAACAAAAGATCAGAGCTAATATAAGCTCTAACGCGCATTGCAGGCTATTGACTCTTCTCAATGCTACCTACTGCTGTGATATCATCTGCAGGGAATTTTGGGATTTGCAGTAAAAGAAGATGTCAGTCTGCAACTGAGCAAAATTATTCTGATGCAATCTACTATACTAGAGTAAACAGTAAATAAACCAAAATGTGTTTGCAAACGAAGTGTACATTGGGACCAGCCCCTAACCTGAGTGTAGAGGCCCTTGGTGGTGACTATTCCCCTTAAAGGCAGTGTGGCAAAGTAACTGGAGTACAGAAACATAAACTCCACCAGAGACACTCATTGTATGACTTTGAGCCACTGACTTGACCTCTGTGCTCTTCCATCTTCCCAGCTGGGTAGATGGGGGACCACTGAAAATAAGATGTTGCTCTTCTGTTGGACTGTCCTTGGGAAGCAACTACTTAGACATGTCAGTCTAGCTCTGTCAGTAAGCATTATTGCCGTAGTCAGAAGGTCAAGGGTTCTATCCCAAAACCAATTACTTGGGGCTCATATCCAAGGTTAACCTTGCAGTACAGCACTAGTGGCATTCTACACTGTTGAAGGTGCCATGCTGTGAGTGAGGCATTTAACTGTGGTCACTTCTGTACCTTGCAGGTGGTTGTGCAGGGGGAAATTGCTGGTTCCATGGCACTTTTTGTAAGAGTTTGGGGGATTACTCTGTTGACCTGGCTAGCATTTCTTTTATCCATAAAACCAGCTGTACTATGACTGTCCATGAAGAATTGCCAGTGACTTTATACAGTCACTGTACAGTACTGCCAATATTAAACTCACTGCTTTGTAAAGCATATTCAGGAAGATCACATATGGCCTTACAAGATGAATGGTGTGGTAACATGTTTTCCCAATTCTGATGCTATAGCAATCCATGAGTATGTTACCAGCTATAGTCATCATACACCACCATCTGTTGCTATTTATCCTTTATGAAATACACTAACTTTTAAAACATTCACTTTATTGCTGTTATTTTTGAATTCACTGTTCAGTGTACTGAACAGGCACTGGAAACATGATCAAATATACCAGTACAAGGGCAAAACAGCATCCTTTCAAGAGCAGAAGAAAATATGCTGAATTCTAATAGAATGATTGCAATCACAGTATTTGCATTCTCCATTCTACTAAGTTTATTCATAAAACTTACCTTCTGTGGTGGGGTGACTTGGGGCCCAACTTACCTGGCAGGACGGTCAAGTTCTGGGTCTTGGGGTGGGCAGTTGGCATCATGTGGGCCTGACAGTACTGGATTCCTGCTGCTGCAGCTCCGGGTTGATTTTTCCTTTTCAGCTCTTCCCTCTGGATGCAGATAACATGGGCTCAGTGGCATACACATGCACACATGCACACATGCATGCCTTGCATACTGGAGCCCATTGGTGTCCTTTTCCTCCTATTTTTACAGCTCTAGCTGCACTGCCACATGGGCACCCAGGTGGTGGTAGAACAGCATAGTCCGTTACCCTTCTACCATGAAGGAGAGCATTTTCAGTCTTCCCACTGCTAAGCCCCAGTGACCTAGGCATGTTTCTGAGCCTGGGTATCCAGTGTCACAAGTGGCAGCACTTCTATTGCACAAACAGGCCAGCCAAATTATTACATTTTAGCAAGTGGAAAGCAAAACCACACACGCTCACCACTCCTTAAGGTGCCAACATGAAGTACTCATGTACCGCTAACAAAAAAAAAAAGGGGGTCGTCCTGATGAAGCCTTGCTTTAAGAAGTACATTGGGGTGATTGGTCACAGAGTTTATGCCAAAATAAAATACATTTAGAAACTCACAGCAGCAGTGTGTGCACCATTTCTCTTTTTGTAAATTATTGATTTTTAGAACATTTCATCCTTCAGTTTTTGTTATCTCTTGAAACCACACACATGCACTCTAAAGCCTTATACTCAATGTAAGGTATCATGGATATGCAATTTATTGTTTATTACTAAAGACACTGGCATGAAACCAGGCTCTTTACCCCTTGAGCATCTTCTGTTTCTGCTGCTTTTCCTGACCTAAAATCCTATTTCTCTGCATGTGACATCAGAGTCATTTCTGTGGCAACAGGCTGTGATGTTATAAGCAGAGGAGCTTGAATTCATAGAAACAGTAAGCAACGTGAACAGATGATGTGAAATAAAAAACTAACTTGTTTCAGCAAAATATCTTAAATAATAAAAACAAACTGGAGTCCTTTTGATGTCAACTGTCAGTATTTTTGCTGGAATCCAGAAAATCTCTTTTAACATTCTGAAGTTCTAAGTTCCAGTGACACTGTCTATATTGCATATCATGGCTATTTTGTGTGAGACATAAAACATCTGAGTTTAAATCAAGCATGTTTCTAAAAAAAATATTTAATTATGATTTGTAGCATGTTTATATGTACAGCTATTGTATCCCTTCTGGTTATTTTTATTAATTTTATTTAAATTTGGTTTAACAGAATCAACTAATGGGACAATGCCCAATTTACATGGGTGGCCCTGGAGGGAGCCAGAAACAGCATGCAGCCAAGCACTGAGATTTCCATCCGGTACAATTCCATATAGACAGCACACAACCATTAAGAACAGTACTTACCAACAAGTGCATTTGTTTAGAGTGCCTCTATCACAAGTCTGTTCTGGTGTCAGAGATGAAATACAGAATAGTAATTCCATTTTTGAATGACCTTCCTTCTGTGCAACTTGCTTGAGCAACTGGACTAGTGTTTTTGGTATGCAGAGTAAGTGCATCATTTTGGTCAAACACCTTTCTTCTGCCTGCCCTGTGTGTGAGAGAGCTATCATTGCTCTGGAACCCAGCACTACATGTACTGTATTTAGAACATGGCAAAGTAAATCCTGCCATTCTGATTGGCTAGAACAGTAACATTAGTGGGTGGGTATTTTTTGATAGAGCCCACTAAAAAAGAAATACCAATTCTGGATGCCCCATTACTTGGGGTATCATTGGACACCCCGAATTTGCAAACTGGTGAGCTGCCATTTTTGTTTCTCGTTTAGCGGACAAACTGGCAGCTGCCCCCCACCAAACCTCCAGTCAGTCTTAATTTCCTTTCACAAATATAGAACAAAAGAACATAAAAAACTCTTCCTCTTCATGCAGTAACTCCATCTCGACCACTGCCATCCCCGATGCTGATCCACCATGAAACAGAAAGCGCTAAACAAGTGACCACAAACGGACGGTGTTGGATCTAAAATTATTCTCACAGCGAATTGAAACTGGAGCCATAAACTAGCCGTGGAGCTGAAATTAAAAAGAAAAAAAAAACCTCAACAAGACGTCAGTTGTAGAGAGCTGGAATGTACATGCCAAGACGAGAACTTCTCACAGTATAATTAAACAGAAAATAATATCATAAGCAGCACTCATCTCGGCATGTACATTTCAGCTCTGTCTCCCCAATCGACATGTTCTCTTAGCTGCCACTCACAAAAAAAAGTATGAAATGATGGGAGGGAGTTTTCAAACTCAAAATTTATTTATAGCCTTACCTTTACATCAGTGTAAATCTACATGGAGCATAACCCCGGGGGGGGAGGGGTTGAAAACCAAGACAACCAGAAGAAAAAGGTATAACTACAGAGGCCCAGAAGGACAAATGTCCTTAACTCAAAAAACAAAAGAAAGGCAATGTAATGCAGCCAGAGGAGCTGTTTTATTTCACTTAACACTTAAAATGTAATTTTTTTTTCTAAACATTTTTAATACACTAGGCCATTTTCTAAGGGCAATAATACGCTACCAGGTGAGCGGTATTGGGGAATACCAGACCTTCTAAGGGCTATAAGGCCCTCTGCCTACATTGTCAGGCTTCATAACACCCCTTGGGTGGTCCAGTATTCCCCAATACTGCCCACCCTGTTGGATAGCATTGCTTACAATCAGCAGAATGGGACACTACCACCAATTCATGGGCCAGTCTCAAATAGTATTTTGATCCATGTCACCTTTGTTTTACTGAATCTCCATTGGGTTTGCCTGCCTTGTGACAGTTTCTGTATTAGTAGACCTTTGTTATAACCCATTGTGGCAAATTCCTCTCTTGAACTGTGTTTATGAAATTATTTTCTTATACAGAATCTAATTTTTCGTGGAATGGGTAGGTTGTTATCTTCTGTTGGGGGATCATTTATGAACAAGCTGGTGAATCTGATGCTGGCTCAGGATTGAATCAGCCTATCAGAGACCAGTGGCTAACTCAGCTGTCCCAATTCAGATGTAAATAGAGAATGGTAATCTCTCATCCTCTGGTAGTGAAGTTATAGCAGAACAAGTTTACATTAGCTAGGGTTGTAAAGATAGCTGGTGGAAGGGAGGTCACTGAGAAGGGAAGAGTTACCTTGGATACAGCAAGTCCAACGTGTCCCATCCTTAGGATTCTACAAAAGAATCAAGGGGATGAGACAAAACTTGTTGCATCATGGATACTAGGATCATATAATTTACAAAGCTTTAGATATGTGAGTCAGACACAACTGAACTCTGAACCCAACACTTAAATGTTGAATTCTGACTCAAGTCCTGTGTAAATCCTTGTGAGATCCTACGTATGAAAATCTATCTTCAAGGCAAAACCCTGTGAGAATTAACTATAGACTTAATTTGGTTCAGTTAGTGTTTTCTGTGTTTAAAATATATTTGTTTTGATTTTCCTAGTGTGTTTGCATTTCCCATTTGTTTGCTGTATATCTTGCACATATTGTGTAAATATTAAACATTTAATATATAACTGAGATTACACAGTGCCTTAAAAGGGTACAGGTAATCTAATGTATTGACCGTTCCATTAATCCACCTCTGAGAGCATGTACCACATTAAATGTTAACATCCTTTTGGTATAGAAGAGGGATAAAATATATATATTTTCCTGGAGTGACTAGGGAAGTTTATATATCCAAACAGCCTTGTAGTATGAGTAAGAGCATGTAGTGAAATGAGAAGGGAGTAGTCCTGAGTGAATCACGACCAGATTGGTGGCAGTGCTGATAAAGTAAGCAAAACAGACAGTAAACCACTCAGCGAGTCTTAAGTGATTTTGTGACACCCATACCATATCAGTACCACAACTCAGCTTTAGAGAATATGTGCACAATGCTTCTTACTGGTCCTTGGATTCTAGCCTCCTCTGACATGGCAGGAAAAGCACTTTAATTTCATGGGTATTGTGGATTATTTTAACAACGAAACCATGCAAGTTTTTCACTGTCCAGATGGCCAATTGCTAACTCAGATAGGGATATCACAGCATGACATTTTCATTCACAGTAGGTAACTGTGAAAGTAGTACCACATGAGTTGTACCAGTCAGAGGTAATCACCGTATTACGGCATTTCCTATCAGAATGCTGACTGGCAAATGATAAGGATTGGGTTCATATGGCTGACCTGTCAATGCAGTGGTAATGTTACCACTCACAGTACTAGTATCCTGGCTTTGGGAATGAGCCTGGATTTTTGGGGGCCAGCTGGGAGGAGGAGGACTGAGCATTCCAAGGTACCATCTCCTGTTTCATGGAGGGGAGATAGCATGCTCAGCACCATGATTGCTACCTGGGGGATTCACAGGTGACATTGCAGGTGGAGCCATGCTCCGGATGGGGAGACATTGCTTGGTGGTGGGGCAAGTACATGGTTACATCCACACACACTGTCCCACCTGATGCATGTTGTCCTGGGGAGGGGAGAAAATGTGAAGGAAACCCTTAGCTGCAGCACAGTGATGCCAGTCTTCCTCACACGCACTACACTGTTAATCAAGGCACTCTCCACCTGGATCCTTCTTCAAAGGGGATTGGGGATGCCCTTTGGTCCCACAAAATGAAATAAGTTGCGGACATAGTGGAGGATCAAGACTCAGCGGACCCTGGCAACTGGGCTGAGGGAGGCGGCAGAAGGAGGCAGGCTGGCAGATGGTGGCAAAAAAGCTATAAGAAAAAGATTGGGTTTGCATGGGATTTAGCTACAGTACTATCACTTAACCTGCATAAATACTGTATGTGCCTGAGTAGTTTTAAATGATTATCTGAAAGGTGTTAACTGTTACTGTACCAAATTACCATTACATACCCCTGAAGATGACAATGGTGTGAGGCTGGTTGAGACTTAAAATCAGCATGAGCGTGGCCAGATCATGCACCTCCCTGAGGGAGAGAATGCTTTGTTTTCCTATCAGTGGCCAACCATGGTAATTATTGACTCTATACAGAACTTGTACAGAAAACATACTTCCACTAAGGGTTGTAAAACCGGTCAGATCTTTATAGGTACTGGCAGAAATTATAAATGTTGCACAATAAAGATGAGCTGTAAGTAATCTTGCACAGCAAAAACCAAGGTATAAAACATGATCCACACTACCAAATTTGCTACACAGCAAAGCTTATCTTAACAACAAATTTGAGCAGTCCATTTTCAGAGTTATCCCAAGCCCCAACACCCATTTTCAAAAGACCATAAACAGTCTGCCCTTTTAATTCAAGCTCAGAAATTCAATATCAAGGGAAAAGGGGACTCCTAAAACATCACCAGTTGGGTCAGTTGGCAATCCTGCTTGAATGCTTGGATTATGGTGAGGTACGCTGGTGCAAGTGCTGATATTTTGGTATGTGACGCCTTGGAAGACTGGTAGTGCATCACTCATTGGCCTGGCATGACATGTTTTCTACTAGGTTAGTAAATACATATCTGTGGGTGTATGTGTATATATATATATATATATAAATATATATATATATAGTACACTGCACATTAAACTGTTCCACCAATGATTTGCTTTAGGATTTCTGACTGAGTTGCATAAGTGTTGCTGCATCCAGCACAAAGTCCTGTACAAACTTTCTTGAGTTAAAACTCAGTTTTGCATTGCATTAGGGCTGGACTGCAGATGCAGTCCAACTAAATTGCAAAATCATTTTACAAACATTGCTCTTGAGCTGTTTAAGCACTGAAAAACAATGCAATTTGAGTTGCCAGTGCATTTTCAACTGTAAAAAACAATGCTAAACCAAATCATTGGTGAAACAGTTTAATATGACTTGTACTGTATATACGTATAAATACACACACATACTGTGTGACGTAAGTCAAACTTTGGGCCCTGATTTCCAGAGGTAAAACGTTAACAGAATCTCCAGCTTGCTAATTCAGTTCCTGAAGATAACTCAAAATCTGTTTTAAATCAACGAGGGTCTGACTTTGCTTTTTCCAGGCGTTACTAACCAAGAGATAGAAATCCAATAGAGAAAGGTGCTCTGGTATCAACAGAAGGGAATTTGCAACCCTAACAGAGTAATTAAATATTGTTTGAGCTGCTTATTGACAGAGTGCTAAGCTGCGCTCTGTTTTAATTTGCTCTTTGATAGTTGTCTCTCAGCGTTAATTGATTTTCAAGGTTTTTTGTCTAATTTAATACCTGCAGCTCTGAGAAAGGCATTCAGTGCAAGTATAATCATGGCTCTTCTAATCAGCGTGAGTCCCTTGTGCTTCAGCATGTTAAAGAAGGGTAGAAACACTGGGTGTTGGGCCTTTATGATGCTGCCGCATTTTGACAGTGCCATCCTGAAACAGAGAAAAGGCTGCATTCTCTCCCTTAAGATTTCATCAAATGTACCTCCCACACCGAGATGTGCAGTCCTACTTTCTCAAATACTGGTACTCCTATCTAGGAGACAACTGGAGTGACAGAGAACTTATAAAAGGGTTAGAGGCTGATTATCAAATAAAAGTGGTCAGATTAAGTAATGCTCAGAGATACACACATGAGAAGGATTATGGGAACACAGTCCTCCTGATGAGGTGAGCTGGAGCTATGAAATGTCAGGTCCCTGTTTAACTTGATATCATCTCAAACTATTTTTCTGAAACAAATTCAAGCCACATTTGATTAAATCCCTTTCTTGTGCTTTCATTGAATTTTTTTTTCCTGTATGGGCAAACCCCTACCCATATATTTTATTTTTTATTTTGTTATAGGAAAACTGGTATCTCTGTAACTGTCCCTTGAATATGTAACCCCCATTGGGTTACAGTGTCTTTAAGATTCTCTTGCAGAGCATGGTAGGATGTTGGACTAAGCACACATATAAAGAGTCCTGGACCCTCTGAAATAACTCCAAATTCTTCCTAGATTTAAAAAAAAAAACTCTTCGGTGTCCCTGCTGGGCTAAACTGGACTTCAAGAGTGTCTCATCTCCTATATCGACATTCAAAGTCTCTCTAGTCATTTACTGAGCTGCAGCAAGAATTATCTGCCACAATCAGATATGTGGAAAAACAAATCTACTCAAACCATGGTTTGGCCCAGCTAATCAGAGTTCCACATCAACTACTATGGTGATAGTGGGGGCTTGGCACAATAAGAATAAAGAGGAATGGGTGGGTATTTATATTTCCAGCAACAGATGGAACCCTTACTACATAGACATTGACTTTAGTGAGCACAAGACCAACACATTAACATTACTCATGATACAAGGGATACATGTTGGGACTCAGCCCACATGCTCTGTCCTGACATTAGATATCATATGATATAGAAAAAGGTTCTGGGCAGATGGCACCCTATGCTACGCAGTCTCCACCATATGCGCCTAATGCTCCATGATAAATATTGGAGATATGGCCACTTCTCAGGACACATAGTACATATCCTGAAGTCTTGTCCTATCATCCAACCCTACTTGAACAGAGTTCTGGATTTTTCTCAGAAACTACAAAATCTGGATATTAGGGGATATGTCTCTTATTTTTTTATTTTAGTCTTTGGTAACCAGATAATGCCCACTAGGCACAAGTGCCTGTTTTTAGGGGTGACCTGGGAGCACTGGGTGGTTAAGTGACTTGCTCAGAGTTACGCAGTATGCAACTGGAGGCTGTGAGAATCAAACCCAGATCTGGTCTGTTGGATATACCAAGCTCGTTCATGCTTGATATTCTAACCTCTAGGCTATACTGCCTCTTCTCCCAATCCATTGTCAGGGATATGGTAGTCTAACATATACTCTATCAATGAAAGTTAAAGGGCAGGTATTACTCAACTGAAGGCAAAGTGAGGGTTCCCAATATAACATGTGGCTCACTGAACTGAGTAAGGTAGCAGCATTTCTAAGAACTGCCCACAGAGGTAGAGGTAACTTGACAATATATCAAAAGGTATGGGGATCCTGGTTGTGATACAGTACATTCAGGGGGAATCCAAGACCAAGGTGTCAGAAGGTGCCAGGACCTCTTCTTTGTAACGTATACACTATATTAAATGTATTTGGTTTATTTTATTCTTTAAGGTATCAAAACAATATGGCAAAAGAAATTAATGTAATAGAAAAGAGTATAGTATGGTGATGTCCCAGTTCTATACTGGGGGTGCACCATTACTGTTTTCACAGCAGTTGATTGTGATATTACAGCTACAGTATAGAAACTGAATATGTCAGCAGAAAAAGGATTGCTTGGCCCACCCAGTCTGTCCACATGGTCAGTGCCTACAATAGTTTGTCTGCCCAATCTGGTGTCCTGCAACCCTCCCTCATCCATGACAATTTACTATTAGAAAATGGCAGTTGAATCCTAGTGACCTGACTGGCTAGCAAAAGAGCCCTGTCAAAAACAAGTGCTAACAGTATGTCACAAATGCAAACTGGTATCCTTGAGCCAGTACAAAATTTTAACTGAATTAGCCACCATTTTACCCCCCTTGCTAACCAGACGAGTGGCTGAGGAAGGCCCTCCTTCCCGAATGGGAAAAGTCATTTCCACTACAACCCCTTATAACTGCACCATCAATGTTTAAAAAAAAAATTATCTTAAAATAAAATAAATGTTTTTAAACACAGTACACTCCTATAGACAGACACAGTTACTTGCAGCTCCCACTCTGTCAAAATCCATCTGTAGTAGTACCTGGAGCAAACCAGCAAGGACTCTGCACATCCAGACAGCCAAAGTAAAGGAGTCTCTTGCTTCTGCTCCTCACCCATCTCCTCTCTTGGCCAGTAGCAGTACCAATCTCTTTCTTTTACATCCTCTGCCCACACAAATCACCCTAACAACATGCAGTAATGCGTGTTCCGGGACATCTCAGCAAAATATCAAAGTACGTCTCCTTTTTTTTTTTTTCCTAAACAAGAATAACTTTCCCGGTCTCACCTGCAGTTGAAGTAAAGAACTGCCTTTCAGACCATGGTCACTCTCTCAACCGCACACATTGTTGTAGACAGCGCATTCTTTTCCTGGTAGCTACTGCAACAGCTCCCCGCCCCACTGTTAAAACGAACAGGCAAAAAAAAAGTACTCTTTCAATACGCTGTGCTGCTGACCATCATCACTCTCTCACTCACTTGCTCACACTCTATCTCTCTCTCTCTCTCTCTCTCTTATTCAAGGGGGCTGTAATTGCAGACAACCAGCTTAAACTACAGAGTATCAAGCAAGGCAAAAGTCCATAGCTCAAAAAAAATCATTCTAATCCAGGCGGAGGAACTATTTTATTGCAAAACGTATATTAAACAAATTCTTTATTAACAATTTTTCATTAATATTTTTTTTCTACAGTGCCATTTTCCAAGTGCAATATTACCTTCCAGGGTGGGCAATATTGTGGAATATCGGACCTTCTATGGTCTATAAGGTCCTCTGCCTGCAGTGTCTGGCCTCATTTTGTCCCTGAGTGGTCTGGTATTCCCCAGTACTGCCCACCCTGTTGGGTATTATTGCTTACATGTAACCCATCCCTCCTTGTATGTCTAGGGACCATTGTTCCCAAGGATGGGGGGGGGGGCTACAGCATAGAATCCCATTTCCTGGCTCCCAAAACAGACTCAGCAATCAAAATGGAAATCATAACTCTTACCAGGCAGATGTAGGCCCTTCACCCTCCTGAATGTCCAAAAAGGGAAACCAAATAGTTCATTAAGGTGTTCGCTCACACTTCCCTCTTGAACTGTGTTTCTGGACTCTGGAAAGCTTCTCAAATGCCCTGGGGATAAATACTCTTGGATTATCTAGAACTAACGAGTGATTTCATTAGAGACTAAAATAAACTGCATCACACTCAGGCCAACTCTCAAAGCCAACCAAAATTTATTCTCCTGGGTCCCCCAATGATTCAGGGAGGCCCAGGGGTCCAGTAGCTTACAGTTTTAGAAAATAGAAGCTCCATGGGGCTAAACTTTGTACATTTTTAAGGAGAGAGACATAAGGCAGGGAGCAACAGGCAGAAGATATTGATTACTAATGCAGAAACCCTGTTGTAAGGTCAGAACTCAGTTTTCCAGAAGCGAGGTGCTCCCAAACTCCCTGGCATGGGTAGGTACCAGCCCAACCAGATCTTATTTTCATTGGTCCTTTTCCCAAGAAGAAGTGAGGAGCTTCTTTCATGCCTGGTCCATGATTTACATAATCATTCCAGTCCCAGGGACTCAGGACCCCGCAGCTCACAAAAACCCAACAGCTGCACCTTTTCCTCCACTCCAGCGAGCATCTCAAAACCGATCTGACCACTGGGAAACAGAAAAACTGATGACCCCTGCACCCTTCTTACTTGCAGAACTCAAGTCCCCTCAGCAGTGATGATCACCATACACAGTTCTACAGCCTCAGGAGCAGTCCCCTCCAAACCTTCCCGTGCTTGAGCATAACAAACCAGCATAGGGAAGTAAACCTCCAGGGCACTCCACAGCCCACTCAGCAAATCCGGCAGTCACAAGGCCTGTCCCTCCAAACAGGACCTTAAATGGGTAGAGGCTCCCCCTGGCCCCATTCACAGTCTTACTGGGCCATCTCTACCATGCAGGAAAAGGATGACTGCTGCCAGGAGCCCCCCTACTGTGGGAGCCCTGCTGCTGCCCCCACAGCCCTGACAACCCAGCAACAATTTACTCCTTCCTAGGGCCCCTACACACCCCCCAGGGCCTAGCCTTCCTCCATCCCTATGCTACTTGGTCCTCTCACTCCCCAGCACCCTGGAGACCCAGGGCCCCCAAATGATGCAAAGTAAAGCTGCCTACCACCACCTATGGAGGAACCTGCTCTGATCCCAGTGCCTCGCTGCTTCATGGGTGCCCTAGCTGATGAAAGGGGGGGTTTCCCCTCTTACACTTCCCTAGTGGACCCCCCCAACAGCCTCTTGTTCTACTGCCTAAGCTCACATCTCCACCTCTCTCCTTCTTCACTTCTGTCTTCCCTACTTATATCCTTTTGCCGTCTGCTGCCCCCAAGTGGCGGACAGCATAAATGGTAATTCCCCAGGTCACATACCCAGAAATCTAAATCTTGGGGAGAAAAAAAAGGAAGGAGAACACTAAAGTGAGCAATAAGTTCCTCTCAAATGAGAGGGGACTTACATACATTTTCCATATGTCTATGGCACACATGATTGGCTGGCAGTATAGCCTAGAGGTTAGAGTAACGAGCTGTGAACGAGCTTAGTACATCCAGCAGACCAGCCCTTGGTTTGATTCTCACAACCTCCACTTGCATACTGTGTGGCTCTGAGCAAGTCACTTTATTGCCCAGTGTACCCAGGTCACCCCTAAAAACAGGCATTTGTGCCTAGTGGGCCTTACCCAGTTACCAAAGGCTAAAATAAATAAAAATGATTGAAGTCCCCTACTGTTTTTACCCTCACCATTTCTGCTGGCATTCACTACAATCATTAGGAGCAGGTGGTTTTGTGAGAGAAAAGTTCTAGTTTAAATGAAATTATCTTCAGTAATCTGCAAGATTTGGGAACTTAATGCATAAATGGTTAATAGGCATTTTGATTAACTACTGCATTGTTAACATTTGCATGAGTGTGAAAAAAAAACCTGTAGAGATACACGCTTTGCAGCCTGGGTATCAAACTATTGAATAAGCAAATTTGTAAACACTGATTTTTTTTTTCAGAAAATAGCCTGCCTAAAGTTTCTTGCAGCATTATTCTCTGTTAATTTCCTACTTAATGATCACAGTCCCTGTTTTTCCTTGATATCAGTCTTGTATTGGGTCCATCCCTGCTGCTTTGACAATGTTCCTTATTTATTATATTATGTATATTGGTTGCTCTGACATTGTACTGATCTGCTTTATTGTTGGTGTACTAAACTATGTCACCTTTTACATCCCTTATCCTTAGGGCATATCTGGAAACAAGCAGGTCTCAGTTTAGTTTGCTTTCACCAGACAAAAAAAAAAATAGGCTTCAAAATTCTGCCGCTTTACCTGGAGTCTCCAAGAGGATTTGTTTGCTATTAAAGTCTTTTAAAATTTGCTGGATCACTGATATGCATGTGAAAATGTTTTCAGCAACTGCCCCATTGTTTATGTTTTGTGGGTGAAGCCAACCTTAGACTTCATGGTGATTTGCATTTACTACTTATGATGCTTTGCATTAGGGGTATGGGCAAATTTGTATCCTTGGAAATTTGGCTGTATTACAAATATCCATCTAGGATAACCATTGTTTCTTTGTTTTTGCACTGAGGTCCTAGTTGTTTAGATTAGTTTCCTATTTTGGGCTTACCATAGCCCAAACTATTTACTTAATGTGATTGGTTCCCCTTCCTTCTGGACTCAGGCTACAGCGACCTATATGGCATACTTCCCTAACAAGGATGAAACATTTGTTTGGTCTGCTGTTATCAGTCTTCGTAGAATGTTTGTGAGTACTTTTGGCACCACAAAGTCCTATGTAAAGTGAAGTCAGTCTAAAGTCCTTCATGGTGGTTTGCATATATCAACATGATGCTTTGCGGTAAGAGTTATGTGTGATTTTGCATTTCTTTCCAACTTTAATTTTATGTACTACTGAACTGTTCCAGAGGGGTTTCAGTCAATCAGATCACTTGAAAATCTTTCCTGATTTATAAAGCTACAGTCAGCACATATGCATAGAGTACAACTAGGATAGTACATAAGAACTTAAGAAAAGTGACGGTAGAAGTGGACATTTAGGTCCATCTAGTCTGCCCTTTTTCTTGCTACCCCCCCCCACCCAGTCAATTCTTTCTTGTCAGGTTTTCATAGCACCTATCCCATGCTAACTTCAACTCCCTGATTGTCTTAGACTCCGCCACTTCTTGTGGCAGACTATTCCAGAAGTCCACAACTCTTTCCGTGAAGAAGAACTTTCTAGTGTTGCTTTTGAACCTACCTCCCTTTAGCCATACACATTGCCGTCTGGTGTGAACAGTCTCATATGAGTGAAAGAGGTCTTCCTTGTGCACTGAGTTTATTCCCTTAATGTATTTAAAGGTTTCTATCATATCTCCTCTGTCTCTCCTTTGCTCCAGTGAGTACAACCGTAGTTGTTTTAGTCTGTTTTTGTATGGCTCATGATGTAGATCCTGTACCATCTTTGTAGCCCTCCTTTGTACTGTTTCTAAGCAGTTTATGTCTTTTTTTAAGTGAGGTCTCCAAAACTGGACACAGTACTTCAGATGTGGCCTCACCAGGGGCCTGTATAGGGGGTTATTACTTCACATTTTCTACTTGTAATTCCCCTGCCCATACATTCGAGGATAGTATTTATTATACTAGTATAATTCTGATGTAATAACTGCATAGAGTCAATGCAGTTCCTTAAGTTATTGGTGTAGAGTGAGCTCATTGTCATATCTGATCTTGGTGGGCAAGGTGTTTTCATGTCTTTGTTCTTTATTTCCTCCTCTAAACCCTAGAGTTTTTTTCTTGTCTTCCAGGGAGAAGAGCCAGAAGATGAGGATGGAGAGAGGGAAAGGCTTAACCCCCTAAAGCTTGATTTTGTATATGACACCAACTTTAAAGCAAAAGCCAACTACTCGTATAGTGCAGTACAGATTCCAACTGATATCTACAAAGGATGTAAGTGATGATGTTTTTTTTAAGGGACTTTCCAATTGGACCCAGTTAGAGTTCTAGTTTCAAAGCTTTGGCTAAGGTCATATTTCTTGCTCTATTAAATAGGTTTGAAAAAGAAACACACACAGACATTGTTCAAGTACCATATCCTTATTGAGAGGTAATGCAGTAGGATCTGCCACACTGCAAAAGGTTATCCACAAGTCTGTTAAACAACACCTTTTCTGTTGCTCAGTATAGAAACACTGTAGGTGCCTTACCTGCCCCAAAGTCTATTGGATCCCAAATTACAATGTTTCTATAGCCAGAATTCAAGATGGAAGGGATCATAATTTTGCTTCATGGAGCCAAGAGCCCAATCTCCTCCACTTTCCAATGTGAAGATACACCCCTGTATGCTCACATTTTGTGATGTAATACTGTGGAGACCAAGGGGGCACAGTCCATGGAATTGTATAGGAACTCATTTTCTAACCCTATTTTAAACATTTTAGAATACCAGTTTTAACAAAAATTAAGACCACCACTCAATGTTAGTTGAGCGGTGACCTTGATTTGTTGAAATCGGCACTTTTAAATGTTTAAAAAAGGACTTATAAAATGAGTCCCTTAACTCTATGGAATGCATCCCCGCACTGTCCATAGTATTACATCACGAAATATGAGATTGTGGGTGTGTGTCTTCAACTCAGGAAGTGGAAGGAATTTGGGCTCTCAGCTCCATGGAGCAAAATTAGGATCCTTTCCATCCCAAATTCTGTCCACAGAAAAATTGTAATTTGGGATCCCATAGACTTTAGGACAGGTTAGGCACCTATAGTGTTTCTAGGGGGGAATTTATGAAAAAAGCAAGAAAAAGTGCTCTTTAAAGACATGGCTCAGGATTTTCCGTTACTTGTGTCCCACACGCTTCTGGGGGAGATTCATAAGCATCCATAAATGAACACTTGTGACAGTCTCCCCTGTGCTCAATTATAAAAGCAAATTCTTCGCTTGTGGGATGAAGCAAGTGCTAGTCTATCCTTTGAATGGTCTCCAGCACATATCTAGAAATGACAGCCTATGTACAAACTAGGATTCATGTTAGTGTTAAGCTTGATGAATTCTTGCAAATGATCTGGCCTGTTGAAGATAGAAGTGAGCTGCATCGGTGATGTGTATTTCCTTGCAAATTACTTAGTTTTAGGAACTCATCCATGAAATGTGTGCAGTTAAGTTTTAATAAGGATTTTCAAATCTGAGAATGCACTTGAAATCATGTTGGTTCCTAAATTTGGTGAGGTTGCCCATTGGCACCTCAGAGGATAAGGTCTGAGAGCTCCTGCTGTCATGTGCTCTGGTGCATGTGCAGGGTGAGGGCCATGGTATGCCATGTATGTGCCACTCATGGAAGCATCAGTCAGGCTGAACTCTTGTTTAGAGCGGTAGTGGGAATTTGACGAAGAGCCACATATACCAGAGCTGCTAGGGATGTCCTCTCATCTTCTTCCTGACATGTTGCCCATGATCCATCCTACTCTTCAGTGAAGTAGTGGAGACTGTTGAGATTCATCCAGCTATTTATTTATTTACATATTGTTGATGGGTAGGCCAACTGGAACAAAAGTCTGATTTTAATGGGTGAGCTGGGTTTTGTTACAGATAATAGTACATATTGGATTGAAACATCAAGGAACATTGTGCAAAAATTAGTGGCATAGGTGGGAACATAACAGGGTGATGTCTGCTCTGTGGGGTAGAACCATAGCTGTGGCTGCAGTAAGCGTGGACTACATTTTTGGAGTCTCCCAGGACTGCTACTGCAACCACGTATTGCCTGTTAGCGTAAGACTGTCATTTGCTGTTTACTTCTGTCGTTATCCATCATCAGCAATGTGGAGCGACGCCTCCTCTGCTACTGCTGTAATGTTATAATTCTCTCTAAGTTTGCTGTTGTGAGAATTGGAGAACAACATTCTTCTTCTTTATTGCTGCCAAACAGTGTTTTACTAGAAGAGGAGCCATGTACAGTTATTTACATTGCTTCTAGTGGAGAATGTCATTGAATTCTTCTCAGCAAGAACTGTAGTTTAAATGTTTCGTTATTTACAGTTCCTACAGCCTAGTCTGTCATTTTGATAGGTTGTGGTGATGTAGGAGGTGTAATATATTTACTAGAAGGAATACAAAACAACTGACACCATGGACTGCAACTCCCAACCATTACTTCTTTATTCTTCTCTCTCTCTCTCTCTCTCTCTTCTCTCTTCTCTCTTCTCTCTCTCTCTCTCTCTCTCTCTCTCTCTCCTCTCCAGTCTTCACTATAACATCATCCCATTGAGCCATACAGGGCATTCTGAGCTATGTAGTTCACAGGAAATATATGGCTGCAATGAAACACAGTGAGCCCTTCTTCAACATGGTAAAAACCATTATAAGAAACCAGTTACCCTCCGAACAGTGACATTTCACCAGCGAGGTCCCCCACAGTGACTACAGTATATAGCCGTGGTGAGAGACCTGCTGAACCCGACGCTGTCTGTCGGGGTCCTGCACCCCCAGTCAGCTCCGACTTAGCTGAGAATCCCAGGGGTTCAGGCCAAGCCCTGAAGAAAAAACAAGACAACAAGTGCTTAACCAGCAGCTGACTGCAGAATGTAGTCTACCTGCTGGTGTTGCTGACAGGGCATTCGACAAAATGTTTGTCGGAATCCCATTGTGGATCCATAAGAAACAGTGTATAACACTCCTCCCCTCTAAATTTGAGAGCACTATGTCCCAATACTAAATTTTCTTTCTTTTTATCAATGTAACTTTAATTAATGATTTAACATTAAACAGTTTATTCCTCACTATATTGACAAGGTAGACGTAGACTACTCTGACTTTGTAACAAGTTCAGGGCATTATTCTGTAGATGGGAACTTGTTTTCTAATCTGACTTTTATAGATTCAGTCAGCTTAGAGGTTTATGAGCTCTTACTAGTTAATGGCTTTAAAAGTTAGGCATGTCTCCACCATTTGTTACTGACACATCCATGTCAGTATAAACACTCCCTGATGAAAGTTCAACTGCTTTTGGTTGTGCTGTAGGATTCAAAAGTTCATCAACCTCAGTGATAGGCTCTGCCATGCTTAATACAGACTTTAGAGATGCTGAAATCATGTCTCTCATATTCTCCCAGTGCCTAGAAGATGTAGCAGTAGAGTCTGAATTTGTACTTTGCACAGTGACAAATGGTTTACATGCACTTTGCACACTCTTGAAACCATCTGAACCAAATAAACCAGAGGCCCATATTTCCTTACAATAATCCCACACTCCCATTTTTCCTTCCCCTCTAGGAAACAGTTTTTCTTCAACTTGTCCTGTGGTTTGAACTCTCACAGATATTTCGGACCCTTGCCATGCTGTACTTTTTGCCTCTCTTGCTTGGCTTGAATAGTTCTCTGAAGGTTTGGCCCAAGCAAAGTAAATTTGTTTGTGAGCTGATGATTCAAGAGCAGTTCAGCTCGTGTATAATCTGTAACTGAATGTGGGGTACCATGATACATAAAAAGGAAGCTTGCAAGCCAGTGTTGCAGTGGCAGTTTGGCCCTGCCTTGGTCTACCCTTACTACATGCTTTGTAAGGACCTTTTCTAGTGTTTGCACACATCTTTCTGAAGCCCTGTTTGAAGGGGAGGTACATGAGTATGTTTAATTCATTTGGAATTCATGAACTGTTGAAATTCTGCTGAGATAAACTTGGGCCCTTTATCAATCATCACTTTCTTAGGCAGGCCATATGATGCAGCCAGATTCTATAGTGCCTCTATGATCTTGACAGTTGTATTCTGAACATTAAAATCACCTCCAGCCATTTATACCTGTCCACAATGATGAAGAAATACTGCTTGTCTTTTTCAGCAAAATCGGTGTGAATTCTATGCCAGACTTATGTTGCCCATTTCCAGGGGTGAATGGGTGCAACTGGTGGCATATTTTGAACCATCATACACACTCCACAACCCTGTACCTTCTGCTAAATGTCTTTGTCTAGTCCTGGCCACCAACAGTAGCTCCTTTCTAGGGCCTTCATTAAACACATCCCTGGATGATCAGCATGCAAGTCTTCCAGCAATTTAGTCCAATAACCCCAGGAGACAACAACACGTAGTCCCTAAGGTATGCAAGGAGCAAGTTGCCACTGCACTCAGAGATTCTCAGACTAAAATCATGCAGTTGTAGTGAATAAAGTACTCATTCTTTATTTCTCCAAAGTGCAAAATGGAAGCGGTGCAATACAAAACAAAGTGTGGTACTGGAGCACAGAAACTTGCTAGATACACCAGTCACCCTGGTGCTTCAATTGTAGCCTTTGTTGGGCTGATATGCTGCCGTAGAGGCAGGGCAGCTGTCTGTGACACCAATGACTTGAGTTCAGGAACAGAATCAGGATGTTGAAGGGCTTGCCGGGGGATAAGGATTGAGTGTCCTAGGGACTGCTCTCCTCCTCTGGGGGGTTGGGGGTTGTGTGTCCGGCATGCTACAGACCCCTAGCAGAGGCCAGGGGCACCACAGTGCCGGCACATCATCAGTAGGGGGGGTGGACTCTGGAATTCATTGCACATCCCCACCCCTGATACAGCTTGCAAAATGCCGGCCCCTGAAGCATGAAGCTCTCCTCCACTGCCTACTGTGTCCATTGGTTGGGGTCCCACTCCCTTGGCCCCACCTGAGGGGTAAGCTAGGGCAAGTTATTGCTCACCTTGTGGAGGGGTGCCCACCCTGCAGCCCTGTCCAGGGGGGAAAGCCTGGGCATAGGGGAGGTAGCGTGGGTAGGAGCTGAGCCCCTTTGAGGAGAGGGGGAGTCAGGGAAGCTGACAAAAAAAACTGTAATTTTTGTCAGAGGGCAAGCTACTGGTGGTATTCCACACCTTAAGTACCTGCACATCATGGTCTCAACCAATTGTGTTGGACCATTTACATTTTAAATAACATGACAGATATGGTGGAAACCAAACCTCTAAGTGCTCCACAGTTATTCAGTTCCATAATAAATACATACAATTAAACTCGGCATCAAAATTTAGCATCAAGAAATAGTGTACAAAGGTTCAAATGTTTTTAGCTGTCAATTCTGTATATAACAATTTCAATTTAAGGAAGGTTGCAATTTTCAAAATTTATCATAACTACATAGCACACTCTAGTAAGGTCAGAGAGGGTTGGGGGGATAGACAACGGGAATTTGTGAAAGAAAGAGGGACATAAAAAATAGAAGTAGCTCCTTGCTAGGGCCTTCATTGTACACATCCATGGATGTTCACCATGCAAGTCCTCCAGCAGTCTGGTCCTATAATCCAGGAGACAATAACATGCAGTCCCCATAGTATGCAGCCCTGCTGTGTTGACAGGTGATCTCTTCAGGTAAAATGAGTGCCTTGTTGGTCACATAACCGGGCCAGCCATTTATGGTGAATTCCCACATCCATGAAAGAATAGGATCCTTACAGATCCCTTCTGTGATATCCATTGATGACACAGATAATTCCTCAACACATGTAAATAAGAAAATATCTGCCTTTCAGCTGGGGTTGCCCTGTCCTTGGCATGGCAACCTGGATAATGCATCCATGCTACCATGTTCCTGTGAATTCTGAGATTCAATATTGTACTGATTAGCAAGCAAAATTAATGCCCATCTTTGCGTCTTTGCAGCTGCTAGTGTAGGTATTGCTAACTTAGGCCCCAAGATGGCCATCAGAGGCTTATGGCTAGTAACAAATGTGAATTTTCAACCATAAAGATATTTGTGAAATTGACACACTCCAAAAATTAACGAAAGTGCCTCTTTCTCAATTTGCCCATAGTTCCTTTCACTACTGGATAAGGTGCATAAATGCTAATGCAGTAGGCCTTTCACTACCATCTTCTGTTACATGGAATATCACTGCCCCCACCCCATATTGTGAGGCATCACACGCAAACCTCAGTGGCTTCTTTGTGTCATAATGCAGTAAGACTTTACTATTTAAAACATGCTGTGTGCATTTATTAAATGTCTCTTCACATTCTCCTGACCACTTCCAAGGCTTTTCCCTCTATAGAAGCTCATGTAAAGGTTTCAGGGTAGTTGCCAGACATTCCAAAAATCGACTATAATAGTTCAGTAATCCAAGAGAAGATCGATGTTCAGTGACATTTGTGGGCCTAGGCACTTTTTCTGTGCCTGTAACCTTTTTTGTAGTGTGGTGCCATCCTTCCACATCTGCTACATGTCCCAGATATTCCACACTGAGCTGTAAAAACATATATTTCTCCAGGACAAGCCGAGTAAGCACTTCATCCAGTACCTTTAAATGTTCCTCTTTTGATAGGCATGTGATCAAAATTTCATCTATGAAACACTCTCTTCATGATCCAGTCCTTGCAACATTTTTTATTTTTTATTTAGTTTTTGTTGACCGGTAAGTGCACTAGACAAATCCTGCCTATTTTCAGGCATGACCCGGGGGAAGGGGATACAGATGAATGCCAACTGACCCTGAACCAGATTAAGCCATTGGTGGTATTTTCAGTGAATGAGGGAAATTTGGCCAGGACACCGGGGAAGTTCCCCTACTCTTTTCGATAAGTGCCATGGGATCTTTAACGTCCACCTGAACTACCCCCAATCCAGGCAGATGGGACCTTGATTTAATGTCTCATCCAAAAGACGGCACCTCAGAAGTGCAGTACCCCTCTCATGCTGTACTACAGTGTCAGTACTGGGATATTAACCCAAGTGCCAGATGTGGGAACTGAACCCACAGCCCTCAGATCTCCCGGCCTCAGAGGTGAGTGTGCTGCTTACTGAGCCACTGACACTGACATTTGCTCCATTACTGACTGAAAAATAGCTAAGGGATCTTTTTGTAAATTTTATGGGGGGGGGCCCCAACTGATGAATATGGGAATATAACTGACACAAGACCACACATTGACAGTCAGGTCAACATTTGGGTATCTTCTAATCACTTGGCACAAATGATTATGAATCATTCTCTTAAATTGGATGGTTTGGGTCTTAACTTAATGGAAGCTGATGAATTATTAGTTGTTTCAACAGGGGAGGGCTGATATTGAATTAAATGTTAGGTCAACAGTTCCAACATATAATAGATTCCTTGCTATAGTTGGATACAATGAAAATTGACTCCAGGAAAGATTAAAAAGCATAGTATCTGAGAATGATGATTCTTTAAAAGGTATCTCTCTAAACGCCTGAAATATAGCTAGAGGGACTTCAACCACTAGTGATCTGGACTCTAAGAAATTTCTTGAACGACATGATTTGATTTCTTTACAAGAAACTTGGCACAATGAGAATGATCAAGCTGTGTTAAATGGTTATCAGTGTTATTCTTTACAGGGTACAAAACTAAAAAAATTTGGAAGACCCTCTGGGGGTATGGCAGTTTTTTTTTTTTTAACTAGAATCCTTTAATAGGGTCACAATAAAACTTCAACATTCCAACTACATTGTACTTGAGTAGGTTATTGAGGAAAAGTTATTATTAATCTTTAACTGCTATATGCCCCCGGAAAATTCAGACTATTAGTCAGAGGACATATGTCAAAATCTTGCATATGATACAATGAGACTGATACATGAGCACCCAAAGTCTGAATTATTTGTTCTTGGGGACTTTAATGCACGTATCGGCACTTTTGATGGTCTGGCTGACAACTTCATCATCTCTCCCTTAACTAGTGGTCTGTTAAAAAGAAACACTAAGGATGAAAAACTAAATAATAATGGTAGTAAGCTAATAGATCACATGTTGGATTTTTTGTTATAGCCTTTGAATGGTAGATTGGATGAGGATCGTGAAGGACATTTTACTTATGTAGTTGATTATATACTTTCATCTGGATTTTCAAATTATTGGAAAACTTTAAATATATGTAGAAGATCGGAAAGTGATCACTTTCCACTAGTTCTAGAACTAAATAATATAAGCAGTATAACTGAGGATGTATCTGTGCCTCCTATGTTGATGTCAGAAATTAGAATGAATAAAAGAATTATATGGCAAGAACAATCACAGATTAAAACTGATAAAATACTTCAGGAACCCTTTCTTCAGCTGGAGTATAAAATGTTGCAAGGTAATAAACTGGAGGTGCTATCCCTACATCTAAATGCTTTATTTTCAGATAGTAGGTCTGCCTTGGAATGTCATACAAAACAACATATAGAACATAATTGATTTGATAAAGAGTGTAAACAAATGAAAGTACAAATAAGGGGCCTACTTAAAACTTACAGAGCATCCCGTAACAATCAAAATCTGAAAAAATTTAATCAAGGGGAAAAAAAGTATACATTTATTATAAAGAATAAAAAAATAGAATATTAAAATAAATTTTGGGGAGATATGTTAAAAGCAGTACAACAACATGATAATAAATGTTTTTGGGCTTTGGTTGCAAAGGGAAATAACTCCTGTAAAGCAGAAATAGATGCCTATAAAACAGAAGATAGGTGGATCCTTTATTTTTCTTCGGTTTTATTTGATACGACAATTCAGGATACACAGCTAGTCCTATCAGTGAACTTAAGCTTGCCAAAGATAACATTGGATGAAGTTTACTATGCCCTAGCATTATTGAAGCAGCATAAAGCCCCAGGGCCAGATGGTATCCATGTGGAGGTATTTCTCTCCTTCTCCATTCTTTGGTATAGATTTTTAACAGATTACTATAATAAATGTATTTATTTAAACAATTTACCAGACTCTTGGAGGGGAGCTACCATTGTCCCAATCCACAAAAAGGGTAGTACAAGGGACCCTACTATGTGTAGACCAATTAGCCTTCTGGATGTTAACTCAAAAATATTTTCTAGAGTTATACTAGAATGATTGAAAAAAGAAGTGGAAAGAACTGGAGGCTTGGCCGACTATCAGGCCAGATTTAGGCCTTGGTTTTCCACATTAGATAACATCTTTGTATTGCATTATATAATAGAAAAGTATATAAAAATAAGGGGACAAACTTTGTATGCACTTTTTTGAGGATTATTCTTCAGCATTCAATCTTATTTCAAGAGAAGTACTTTGGCTGGCGCTACTTGACAGAGGCATTGATTACAGCTTGGTTTCAATTATTTCTCAATTATATTTGGCAAATTGAATAATCTCAAAAGGGTAACAGAAAAAGGGATTTTCCTTAGTTCAAAATACTAACTATGTATTACAAAAAAATTGTAAATAATTGAATTACTAAAGATTTACAATTAAGTGTTCACATTATTTATTTATTTATTTATTGAGATATTCAGAAAGACCTTTGAGTCATAGACTAATTTACAAAGGTCCAACGTCATTTACAAAGGTTACATTTGGGTATATAGTATACATAGTAACAAATGTTGAAGTTGTTGGCACAGGACAGCACATGTTAACAATACATTACTTTAACATTACTTAACAGTAAAAGATAGTCAATTGAGGCAGCGCTGGTGGTAACAGTATAGTACAGCATTGGAAATGTATTATTATGTTAGTGTATGTAGCAGTCCCCAAAGACACAGTAGTACTTGATCAGACGGGAGATAGTAAAGCGGAGTATTATAACACAGCCACATTGTTGTAGGAGAAACTGAAACAGGCTGATAGTAAATTAATGAAATTCGGGGGAAATAAGAGACCAGATTGGAGTTATAGGGCTCCAAGCTGTAGCTCAGGGTTAGGGGCAGTCACATACATTTGATTCCAGGAGGAGCTCCCTTAATCTAGATTTAAAGGAACCTAGCCTTGATTCTTTGGCTCGTGTGATGGAGAGAGAGTTAGCCCAGTACAGGGCTAGGTAGGAAAAGGATCTTTGAAAGTGAGAGGTATGAGGGCGGGGTACCCATGCTAACGGCATGTCTGAGTTGTGTGTGGATCTCATAGGGGTAGTTGGGTGAATCATGGTGGTGAGGGTGGGGGGGGGCTAGACCTAAAAGTATCTTTTTTGCTAAAAGGCAGGTATGATACTTGATTCTGCTATCAAGGTTTAGCCAGTTTGTGGAGTAATAGAGTGAGCAGGTGTGTGTGAGACGATCACACCCAATGATGAGGTGACAGGCTTTGTTGAGTACAATGTAGAGACTGTTTAGTGTGGAAGTTGGGGCTGCACTGTATATGGTGATACCATTATTCAAAATGGTTTTCAGAAAATAGTTATTACTTTGGCTTGAAACCTTATTTGGAAATCCTGACAGACAGTAGGATGACAGCTACGTTCTCCAGTTATGAGTCTGAACAAGCAAAAAGTAATGTTCTACTTTACCAATATAAAATAAAAGCATATACCTCTGGGACCTGTGATTGTGCTAGGGGAGGTGAGGACAATCTTATACATGTATTATGGGTTTGTACTTGGTATCAGACACAAAGGGCTTATTGGTTAGGCCTCTTTTTAAATGAGATGTATCCGATAGATAAACATTTGTTAACCAATATTTTGTTTCATATTGAAGATGTTTGGTCAGTGGAACAACTTGCCAAGTTTTTGTTAGTAGCAGATAAAATCAGAAGGAAGATAAATATAGTATGATTGGAGTTAGTTTCTCCAATTTATAGATATTTATAATGTTTCAGTATGTATTGTAACATATTATGTAACCACATGTAATGTCCTCCTAATAATATTTTGTATCTGTATTGTCTTAATCTGCTGTATTTATCACTGTAAGGCTTTTTTAGCCACACAATAAACATTTTGATGATGACTGAAAAATAGCAAGAGCACTAGAAATGCCATATGGTAATCTGGTATCTGTATAATCTTCAGTTGGTGGTTATAGTCAGATACTCCTCAGAATCTGAGTCCATTTCAAGTTGGTAATATGCATTTGTCAAGCCCAGTTTTGTGAAACAGACCCCACCTGCCAGAGTGGCAAATGAATCTTCAGCATTTGGAAGTGGACACATTTCGTCTTCAATACATTGATTTATAATAACTTTATAGTTACCACATATGCAAAAGGACTTATTTGCTTTAGGTTCTGCCACAGTTGGTGTTGCCCATCTACTTCACTCCACCTTGGAAATTATGCTGCTGGCCTCTAATCTTGCTAACTCTTTATCCACAGCCTCATAAAGAGCCCAAGGCAGGGGCCATGGCTTGTGAATCAAATTTCTGCTCCAGGACACAACTTCAGACGCAGTTTTATTTTTGCTGTAAAAGTTCTTTATGGGGCCCAACTGTTCCACAAGGACTGCATTATGGTGAATCAAAATCTCTTTTAATGTGCAACTCTGTGAAGTCATAGTCTGTGCAACATGGAAAACATTTGACCAGTTTAGTCTAATATGTTTAAGTTAGTTGTGAGTTGCACTGAGCTACTCTCCAAAGGAATAGGGGACAAATTTTGTTTGTAGACTGTCTCTGGAACTATTGTTACTGTTGCTCCAATGTCCAACTGCATATTCACAGGTGCACCAACTAAGTGCATTTTAATATTTATCCCCTTTTCACCTTCACTTGCAATGTATATTTTAAATGGACCAAAACAGTCATCTTCAGTGCTGATTATCTCCAAACTCTCCTGTGCACAGTGTGATACAACTGGTACCATCCTGGTGTTATAGCTGTGTGCTATATGCCCAATTTTGAGACATGGCATTTCTCATTTTTAAATTTGTAGATGCTGCCGGCCTGTCATTCCAGCAGTTGGAGTTCTGCTTGTGATGCCAGCGACCCTGGTTCGGGAACAGACCTGGGTCATTGAAGGGCCGGCCAGGGGAAAAGGATCAAGCATCCCACGGACTGCTCTCCTTCTCCAGGGGGAGGGTGTGGTGTGTGACCAGTGCTTGAGGGACCCCTGGCAGAGACCAGGGGCACCATAGCAACCAGCACCAACAAAGATCTGAGGGGTGAGACAGACACTGGCATCCTTGCATGTTCCCATCCCCTCTTACAGGGGAGAAAAAGCCTGCCACCCACTACCTTGATGATGCCCACCCCCCCAGGCTGCAGTCAGCTCCCAGGCTGACTCCCACCCTATCCTGTCAATTGTGGCACCTTTCAGAGGGGTTGGGTGCCATGACTCTGCCCTTGGGTGTAAGCCAAGGGGTACCGGGAGGGTAGCTAATATGGGAAGCCATAGTCCAGGGGTTCATGACCAGGCAGATGGTGCCAGCAGTGGGAGGCACCAAAAAGTAGTAAAAAAAAAAGTTTGCAGATGCCAGGTCAGTGTATCCCGCCACACCTATAGCAAGTTTGTATTCTTTCCCCCTGAAATGCATTGGACATCCCTCCTGTTTCAATATATTTACTACTGAGGAACTGTTTAGTAGCTGCATTGCCCCACACTTTATGTACACCAGCAGTCTGAAAGCTATCCTTCCTGCCAGTTCCTGTGCATTTTCGAGGCCAGTTCCATGGCTAAGGCAATTGCAGAAGCAAATTGGAAAGTCAGGACCTTTTTCATGCAGTAGACAGTTTTGTATTGATTTACTTTTTAAACCACAAAATCTGACCCTGAGTGCTTCACTCAGAAAAGCTTCAACCTTGCAGCTTGTAGAATATTGCTTTAAAACTACAATATAATCAGCTATTGCTTCATCATCTTTCTGATCCCTGTGATAAAATGAAAAGCACTCTGCGATTATCAATGGTTTTGGCTTATAATGTCCTGTTAGAGTCTGAGCACACTGCAAATAGGGTTTATCTTTCAGTTTTTCTGGGGGCTAATATATTCTTCAACATTCCATAAACTTGGGGTCCAGTTACAGGCAGGAAAACACTTAACTTGTTTTTCCTCTGATATGTCATTTGCATCCTTTCAATTTCAGACCTCTACAGATAGGAATCAGTGCTTCTTTTATCTCTTCAGACTCTGAAATGTTTCCAGTCTGAGCCATGTTGGTATAGTGTCCTGATCCCTTTTTGACAAATACTACTGCTGCTCAGATACTATCCTAGAAATGAGGATTCCAGCAGATACCTCCCATTTGACCAGATAGTTGCTATGGTAGACTATCTGACCATGGATTCTACCTTCTAGGATCCAGCTCAGATCCTAACTATCTGACCTAGAATACCTGGATCTGACCTAGGATCCATCACTGTCTGGCCCCCGGATCCTAACTATCTGACCGAGGATCCCTGGAGCCCAACTAAGATACATCATTATCTGACTCCGGAGCCTAACTATTTGACCTAGGATCCCTGGATCCTAACTAGGATACCTCAATCCTAACTAGGATCCATCACTATCTGACCCTGGATTTTACACCTGTCTTTGGTAGGATTTCTAGTAGGATCTAAGGTAGGATACCAGCATTATCTGACAGATAGTGCTAGGATACACAAAAGCACTATCTGAGCAATACTAACAAGTATACTTTCCAAGAAAAAGTCACCACCCTGTTGCCAAAAACTGTAATATATTTAATGGAAGGAAAACAGAATAACAGACAGCATAAATTGCAACTTTCAACCATTACGTCTTTATTCTCCCTCTCTCTTTATCTCTCTCTCCAGTCTCCACTGTGACATCATTTCACATGAGCCGTGCAAGACATTATGGCCTATGTAGTTCACAGGAAATATGACAGTCAGCAATGTAGCACAGTAAACCCTGCTTTAGCACAGTAGATACCCTCATAAGAACCAGTATATAATAGCATGGGCCACCCCTGTGGAGATGCTTGGCTGCTGCCATGGATGGTGTCAGGAGGGTTACCTCACTGTCTGGTTGGGTGACATGCTCACTGTCTGGTGGGAGCTGCACCTACAGGTAATGTTCACTTTGAGATAAAGGATTTTGGTGTTAAATGTTGATGCCCAGGTAGGCCTGAACTTTCCCTTCAGATACTCACGGGAATGGCAAAGTCACCCAACCGCTGCCTCTGTTGCTTACTATACACAAATAACTCAGTTACTAGCTGTGGCTTTCAGACTCTGCTGCATATCTGTCAGGTGCCCAAAGATCCAATGTGCATGCTATGTCATCAGTTGTCCTTCAGGATGCAAAGAGAGCGATCCAAGCTATTTGTACAAGTGCTTTTCTACCGCAACATGACCTTTACCCTTAGAGATCGTGACTTGCATGCCAACTGCACAGTCAATCATACCACTCAGAGTGGTGACTTCATCTCCATAACTGTAAAGGATTGCCATCTAAAGCTTCTAACCTGGATTCAAGTGTCCACTGTGCTTTCCATTAGCGTATAGCTGTCCATGTAAGAATAAGAGATCCTCTTGACTCTGAAGATGGGGTGAACATTTATGTGTTTAATGGTTTCTGCAGCTGTTGGTGCCCAGTTCCCTGCTGGTTCTTGTTCCTCCAGATGCAGAATTCCATCTTCATTAAATATAAATGCCTCTGTGGTGTGCTGCCCCTTTTCACTATTCATGGTATTTGTGCTCATACTGTACTCTCAAAGAAGTGAACATAACATTGAAGAAAAGTCCTGCCTCTTGGTAGCCAGTCCTAGTTCCATGGCCACCATACAGTCTTCTCCCCCTCACTCCCTCCACACTTCTCATGTCTGTATTCCTAGGGGAGTGGTTATTGGGATGCTGATGTTTTAGAATATTTAAGAAGACCACGGAGTGGGAGGAGGCAAGAAATAAGTGAGGGAGTGTCAGTGGCCTGGGTCTAGTCTTGGTCACTTGGGGATGGGGAAGGCTTTAAAAAGCTTGTAAAAGATTGGTAAAAAAAATTTAATAATTACACACAATTCTGCTTACGTTTCACACATTTTCTGCATTATCTTCCACTCTTTCTTTATTACTTAGGATAGCCACTTAAAAATAAGATCCATGTCCCTCAGACTGCATCTGTCCTTCTCTCTGTCTACACATGATGTCATAACACTCTATTTATGAGTCTCAGTTGGCTGCAGTGGAAATGACTATGATGTCACAAATGGGAGATTATGATATCTCATGTAGGCAAACAGCAGCAATAGTTAAAGCCAGAAGGGCAGAGATTATGCTCCATACAATTAGTAATAGAGAATGAGTTGATAAAAAAGTAAAACAAAGGAAATGCATCTACCATGCAACTGTGTGTAATTTCCAAAGTTTTCCAATGGTGTCCTTGGCTCTTTAAAAGTCTTCTTACCTAGTCAAACCAAATTATGAGGAAAAAAATGACTATTTTTGGTCCTGAGTACAAATACTAGTTGGGTATTTGCCTGAATATTCTCACTTACCCCATAGGGTACCCTATCCAGTTCTTATTTATAATAATAATAATAATAACAACAGGGAGGATGCTGCTGAGGATCCATATCCACATTCCCCAAATTCCCACTGGTAGAGGGGGTGCTGGGTGAGATCTTGAGCTGCAGAAGTCCTGAAATGTGGGCTTTCAAGGCAATCTTATAGAAAAAAAAAACATTTGAACAAAACTCCAGCTGCATTTAAATTGTTTATCTGTATTCTTATTGCTGCTAGTTATCAGAAATATAATGCATCATAGTCAAGGAACAGATGGTATAGATGGTGGAGTACCTGGGAGGCAGTGGGTTATAGGGCACAAAAAAACACAGGCATGTAGTGGGAAGATCCTGGTAGACCAGTCTGATAATCTTCTTTGACTGAGTCACCAGGGCTGTGGATAGTGTCCAGGCTGTTGATGTGTTATATTCAGGGCCCCTGGTGTTCTGCGGCAGAATTTTCTGATTTCTGCGGCAGGGCTCCTTGAATTCTGCGGCAGCATTTTCTGATTTCTGCAGCATGATTTACTCATTTCTCTGGCAGAATGCAGTCCTGTCATTGGCTAAATATGATGTGATGTCATCGACAACATCATATGCTGAGCATAGAGGAGGGGCTTCAGGATAAACGAGGTGGGAAAGAAAGCCTGACACTATGGAAAAACAGCATATTTATGTGAAAATTCACCAAAAACAATCAATTCTGAGGCACTATATATATTCTGCAGCATGATGCAAATTCTGCAGCAAATTCCGCAACTGCAGAACCACAGAATTCCAGGGGTCTTGGTTATACTTCAGGTTCAGTAAGGTCTTTGTCTCAGTGTCACACAGCAGGCATTGGAAGAAGATGGAGGATTTGTGGCTGGGAGAGGGGGACTGGGGACTGACTAGGCGGTTAGAAAACTGGCTGGAGGTAGGGGCAGTAAAAGGTGGTGCGAAATGGAAAGGAATTAGAGGTGAGGGAGGTCACCAGTGGCGTAAGACAAGTGTCTTTCCTGTGATCTCTCCTGTTTAGTGTGTTTATAAGTGACATTGGACGGGAGAGGGTATTAAGTGGAAGAAGTGTCTGTTTGTGGGCAGTGCAGAATTGTGTGGTAGGGCAGATGACAAAGAGGGAGTGAGAAAGTTGTGCCAAGATGTGGAGAAGCTGGAGAAGGAGTCAAAGATCTGACAGCCACATTTCAAAGTTAAGAAATGCAAAACAGTGGGGGAATTCAAGAATGACAGACATAAGTCAATTCTAGTGGGAGGTAGGAGGAAGTAGGCTGTTGGTTAACAAAGATCTGCAGCTTATCCAATTGGGAAATAAGCAGAATGGGTAGGCCGAACAGTCATTATCTGCAATCAAAGTCAAAGTCTATCTGATGCACATTGGTAGGAGGAACCCATGCAGGGAATATTGGGTGGCAGTGGTGGTGGTGGTGGTGGGAAAGTCAGCAGTAACTGGAAAGAAAGTGACCTAGGGGTTATTACTAGCTACAGCCTCAAAGTCAGTGCACAATGCAGTAGGGCTTATGGCAAAGTGAACAGGATGTTGGGTATATTGGAAGAGGCTTTGTAGAAGAGGAGAGGTGATCTAGCCACTGTGTAGGTTCCTGGTGAGGCCTCATATCAAGCACTGCACCTAGTTCCAGATCCCACATCTAAAGAAGTGCAGGAATATGCTGCAGACAGTGCAGAGAAGGACCACCAAGATGATCTGGTGACAGACATACAAGGAACATCTTGTGGACCTCAACATGTATTCGCTGGAGGACAAGCAGGAGAGGGGAGATATGACAGAAGCATACAAGTTTCTGAGGGATATAAGGGGCGATAGTAGGGACCTGTTCACCAGAAATGAAACCAGGCTTATGACCGGGCATGTTTGGAAACTGGGGGAAGGCGATTCAAAAGGAATTTCTGGAAATTCATCTTCCCTGAGCCTGCCAAAACAAGCCTGTCTTCCTCTTATTTGAGCTTGTATACTGTGAAATACCTGTTATTGTCTTATGTGATTATTAGGTCAGATACCACTTAGTGACTTAGACGACAATTCAATAACTGGTATGTGACCTGATCTCACTCACAGTACACAAGCGTGAGTGAGAGAAGACAGGTTGGTAGGATGAGTGAATCACTCTCATACTGCAGCATTTCAGGATTGCAAACAGATTACTTGAGTAGGTCTTGAGCAATGGTACACTGTCTGCAGCATGTTAGCAAACCTATTTCAGCAGATTTTGCCAACTGAATGTAGAAGAATGTTTCAACTTATTCTTAACCTTCAGTGATCAACACATATATCAAACCTGAATAAATAACAGAAGCTGTCAAACTTTCGCAGAATAGATGGTCCTTTCAGGTAGCATGAGTATCTCTGACACTTGATATCTTGGTCATGAAGACAATAGAAGGCCGAAGCCCATCGGCATTGTCTTCCACCACCAGGTGGATTAATTACTGGTTCCAGAATGTACTATAAATTTAACAAGATTACATTTAAAGCAATCTGATGACTTAAAATTTACTCAGCAACTCGGCAATGCATTCCAGTATTTTGCTGCCCTTGTAGTAAAGAAATTGGCTCTTTATTCATTTTTGCCCTAAGGATTCTTAGTTGCTTATTATGAGATCTTAATATAGTTTTCCTGTTGTTATATTGAATACCCATTTCTTTCATGATCTCAGCATTTTGGAGGATATTGTACACAAACAAGAGATCTCTCCACCTTCTTTCTTGAAGGCTAAATAATCCTCGTTTAAATAACCTGGTGTCATAGTTACAATTACTTAGCTCTGAGGTCATTTTAGTGAGCTATCGTTGAGTGCTCTCTATAAGTTTTATATCCTTTTTAAGGTAAGGACACCAAAATGATGAACCATAGTCCAGATATGGGATCACATACCCTTTGTAAGTCCGGACAATGCAGTGTGACTGTCTGGAAATAAATGACTGTCTTATTGCATGAATAATGTGAGTAGCTTTCCTAGCAGCCTCAGAGCAATGGTCATTTTGGGATAGGGAGTTTTTCACAATGATCCCAAGGTCCTGCTTCTTAGTTACAGATTTTAAGGTAATCCCATTAAGTGTGTATTTGAACATTTTTTTGTTACGACCTAACTGCAATACTGAACATTTGTCAGCATTAAAAGTCATATTGTTATTTACAGCCCATTTAGATAATGTTTGCAAGTCTTTTTAGAGAGCATCACCATCATCCTTAGTAACACTAGATCTTCTTCGAGGGTATCTCTTGCAGCAGGTAATACTCTTGGGTCCTCGCCAGAGGGTGCTCTTCTGCATGGTAGCTTCTTCCAGTAGTCTTTGCATAGGGGCCACCCACACAAATGACATCATCATCCTGTGACAATAAAGGTGTGGGTGGCCCCAGGCATCCTCAGTTCTTTTTCCTGCTGCCTTCAGCTCACTCGCAGCAATTTTTTCTCTCTGTGTTAACAGTTATTGATGAGAAATTGAATTGGGAGCATTTCTTTTTTCTTCCATTTCCAGCACCATCGACGAATCTCAGAAGATTCTTCAAGAACTTCACTTTTTCACAATTGTGGTTTTCGGTAGAAAGCTCTCCCGCTACGATAACCACTCTACCTGTGTCTGTTGCCTGGCAGCCACACATGACATCATCTCCTGTTAGCATTGCCAGGAGTTCAACTGGGCATCGACGATTACAGGAGATTGAGACCCATCTAAAGGAGCAAAAGATTGCTCTCCTAGAGAAAGGGGCCTGTACCAATAACCCTGCATCAATGACAGCCCATAAAAAAACATAAACAAGACAAAGAGAAATCCTCCTTGTCATCATCTGACAGTAGCTCATTGACAACCACTGTGACCAGTGATCCTCCGTCGACAGTGCCTTACAGGACAGCTTCTTCGTCAACGATGCTCCCTACTCTGTCATCTATGATGCTTTCCAGTGCCCTTTCAGTGGTTTCTGTTGAGCCCTATACAAGGGACTCTTCATCAATGACCCCTCGAATCCCACTGGAATCGCTGACTACTGCCAGCTTTCGGAATTTCCCTTCATCTCCGTTTACTATTCTGTTGATGATAGGCCAAGGCTATGTTATTAGGGATGAAAGCTTTTAACCTGATAGTGATTCCTAAAATACCTCCATCTCAGCGTACTTCCTACAGAGGCCAGGCTGACAGATCCAAGGATCCTGGCACCTACACTCCAGGGTCCCAGCTTTTACACTTACAGTGTTCCACCCCTTCCCTTATTCCTCTGGTGTCACAGAGACAATAGCCTCCTGCCTCTACTCCCTCTTCAATGGACATGGCCACTATCATTCAGACAGTCCTACAAGTTATGAGGGGCTCTCAACCCCCTACACCCAGGGACACGAGATCTCCCTCATTTATTCCTTCTTCTCATGCAAAATACTTTCAAGGAGACAGGGATTCCTCTTTAGAGGCATCTCTCCATTGTTATGAGGAGTGTTACCCAGAGGATGAGGAACTTGAAGAAGATTTGAGGACCTTCTTTCCCAGTTGAATGATCCTCACCCACATTCTGAGGCCTCTACTTTGTCATCCCTTCATGAGGATGCTGTTTGTGAGGCAGCAGTCTCTCCTCCAGATGACTCATCCTACCACAACATGATGGCCCAGATCCACAAGGTTATGGGTTTTTCAGTGACAGAACAGGATAAACAGAGGAGAGACATGGCACATTACCTGGAACTCCCTGAGGAGCCAGTGGTGGTCATACCGCCCCTCATACAGACATACCAAAATGCTGTCCTTCCAGCTTAGAATCAACCTTCAGCTGTTCCTGCCATTCCCAGGAAGGCTGATCACCTCTATCAGGCACCTATAGACCAGTCTTTCTTTTCTGCCACACCAGAAGCAGATTCTGTTGTGATTAATGCTGCTCATGACCACACTAAGTGCCCAAATCACAAGAGCTCTCTACCTCCTGGCAAAGACTCCTGCCATGTTGACTACCTGGGAAAAAAGGTGTATCAAGCGGGCACTATGAACCTTAGAATTATAAACTATATGGGTCATATGGTAAAGTACCAACAGACACTCTCGTCCTCTGCCATGGACCTTGTCAACAAGTTTCCCACTCACAAGAAAAGGAGCAATTGTTGAACACTATTTCAACTGGAAATTCCATCTCCAGGCATCTGCTTCACTCTGGCTATGATGCTGTGGATACCTCTGTGTGTGAATGAATTAAGGAGACTCCAAACCCAAAATGTATTTTTTCATTTTTACTTGAAATACTGTGAGTCCATATATAATATTTCCATTCTTATGCTTTGCAAACTGAAATCCATATTCATAAAGAAAAACAATATCCAGGCACTTATAATTTTTTTTATTGAAATTGAATACATAAGAAAGTACATAAACAGTGAGAGAATGTCCTCCATATGAAATACAAAGGGAATCACTTAGAAAAAAACACATTATGAAAGACAAATACAATGAAAACCCTTATGAACACATAATCATGATAAAATTTAACATTAGCTATATTATAGAAGGTGAATAAAGGGGTTACAGCCATTAAAGCATTGTAGATTCAAAAAAGGGGGAAGGTAACCAAATACAGGATAAATGCTGGAACAAGCTATAGTAATGCTAAGTTACCAAAAGTGATACCTATGGGGATACAAAGAAATATATATATATATATATATATATATATATATATATATATATATACAGAAGGGGAGGAGTAGAAATAAAGAATGATATACAGTGAGAGATAGGGAAAAAGCAAGGAAAAATTAGGGTAGAGAAGAGAGAGAGGAGAGATATCTGTGCACAAACATATCAAAGAGTCCCTACTCTAGGAGCAAAATAGAAGAGAAGACTAGATAAACTTTAAAAATTAGGGTCAGTGAGAGCTAGTGGATTCAATAAATTTAAAGTAATCCTGCCAACACTGATCATATACAATGAGTCGGTCATGAATAACATGAGATAAACAGTCTAAAGAGGCATACTGAGAAAGGTTTTGAAGAACATCAGAAAAGGAGGAGATAAGAGTAGATTTTCATTTCACAAGCATTAAATGTTTAACCAAAAGAAAAAGTATATTTAGCCATCTAAAATGAGCATGTGAAAGGGAAAGGTTGTTCGAGATAAGGATGCCTAAGAGGAATAGTTTGGGATCGAAGGGGCCACTTATAATTTTAACTTGATCTTTTCAAATGGTAAACGTTTTCAGGACTAGCCTGTCCTTTCTTCAGACCCAATGTAAGTGCTGTGGTAAAAATGTAACAAATAATATTGTAAATATAGGACAATCATAAACATTGATGCTTTATACAAAACAAGCAATTTATAGTAAAAGTTTTTTTATAGTAAAAAATTCAGGGGGGAACACACCTGATATAATTCATGAGCCAAAATGCTGTAATAATTTTTTCAAACTTGGGTTCCCGATTGGCCTTGGCAGATAGAAAAAAAGAATTAAAGTTTGAAGTGTCCTGCTTCATATATTTATACGCTTTAAACACAAAAAGTTTTTTACAGGAAACTACCCAATACCTGCAGATTGATGTGCCTGGTCACTTAATCCGTCTTTTCAGATCTGCTTTTACTGCCATACAAATCTGTATACTAATGGGGATAGAGGTGTTGAGAACCGCATCATGTCTTACAACATCTTTTCTATTATAACACGCCCCTCTTTCCGAGGTCACGTGATGCAGTGCTCTGAGTAACAGCTCTCCACAACTGTCCCTCTGCACAATGCTTAAATTTACATTTAAAATATATATTTTAGCAGTAATTTGCTCACCTCCGGTGTGGTGTACCTCCTACCATCACTGGGAAAGCTTTGTAAGTCCAGGAATGGAAGCTGAGATGCATCTCACTATGTCAAAGCATACTCCTCCAGTGACCCCAGAAAAAAACAGCAAGCGCGCCAAGGCCCAGCCAGGTACCGGTGGTAAACTCTCTACTGCTACCACCACATAGGCCTTGGAAGCAACTCCACTCACACCGGAGTGCTTTCTCTCTGAATTCAGTCCTTTTAGGGAAGATTTAAGATCGCTTACCACAGAAGTGAAACAGATGGCAATCACACTCAACGATATCTCTACGAGGATGGCAGATAATGAATCATGCCTAATTTCCCAGGAGAAATGAGCAGACAAAATGGACATGGAAACTGTGAACAACAGGCACAGAATCAAAAAACTGGAGGCCAAAATTGAAGACCTGGAAGGGGGGAGTCGCAGAAACAATGTTGTCATAATTGGACTCCCAGAGAAACAGCAAGGGTCCAATACAATTCTTTTTATTCAAAAACTAATAGAAAAATTAGCTGGTTCCTCTCCCTTCAGCACAGCATATACCATTGAGTGGGCTCGTAGAGCGCTAAGACCGATGCCAGCACCTGGTTCCACTCTACGTCCCCTGATATTTAAGTTCCTAAACTTCCAAGAAAACCAATATTTCCTAGGGAAAATGAAGGACCTTCAAGAAATTCAGTGGGAGGGAACCAGAATTAGAGTCACCCAAGACCTGCCAGCAACAGTTAGGCAATGGAGGACTCAATTCCACCCTATTGTCTCAAAACTTATAGCTGCTGGCATAAAGTTCAAAATGGGACACCCGGCCCGACTGCAGGTCCTGATAGCAGGTAACTGGACCACCTTTGAGGAGGCAGAAGCAGTGCAGACAGCGTTACAAGTGGCTTTCCCAGACTTATTTCATACTTGTTAAGTAAAGACTGCACCAGGATTAATCTATCAACCTATTGGGTTTATAAAGTGATAAAAGGGCATTTTGTAGAGTGGCCAAATTAAAAGAATGGAACAACTTCATATCACCTCAGATGTGCACATAAGATCCTAGCCAGGTTTCTGCAAATATACCTAACTTTACCAGAAGCCCCAGTTCTAGTTTAAAGTTCTTGATGTTATGTTTCTTTGGAGTGTTTTGCTCTGTTCGAGCTGAGAGTGCTTCCACATGATGTTAGGAATTCCCTTTTCTTTTGTAGACTGTTTATTCACCTGAACTTGACAGCTTGTATCACTCCTGGAGATAATCATTTTATTTCTTGATTTATGCATGCGACGGAGAAGCTATACAATTCCCTCAATAGTTACCGGCAATGCCTGCCTGCTACCACTAGAGGGACCGCGAGCTACATGCTTAGATGTCTTGCTTCTCTGCAAATGTGACTATGCCTCGAACAAGAGAAATTTTGCTGGACAGTAGTGGCCCCCCTTTTACATTCCTTTCCTTTACCATGATTATTAGCCAGATTTTGGGACAACCCACAGTTCGAGGAGCTTTTCCTTTTCTTTCCCTTTACGCTTAATTCAGGAGGAGTTCAAGAACACTGCCAAGCTGGTGCAAGGACATAAGGGGACCTTATACAACCTCATGTTGGAGGTTTTCATTTTTGTTACACATACTCTGGATATTTACTATAATAGATCTAGATCTTTCAGTACTGGTTACCTAAAATATTAGTTTTACCTTACATGTTATATTACCTTTTAGTGTTTCTTAACTTCAGAGTCATTGTTGGGTGGAGGGAGAGTGGAACTCGAGGGGCGAATAGGAGAGCTCTGCAGAATGCTATTGAAGCTGCATGGGGAGGTGGGAGGGCTGGATTGTTGCTGCTTTACAGGACACTTGTTAGGCTTTTTGTACTGTATGGAGCAATTGTAGGTGGGGGGGGAGAGAAGGTTGAAGATGGGGAAAAGCACAGCAAAGACATGTACAAGAGACCTACAATCCTGTTTATTTACTACTACCCTAGTTCTTCCTAGGTTCTATTCTGTAAAGGAAAATGGCTTGGGACATGCGTATTGCTACATGGAATGTGAAAGGGATTAGACAGAAACTTAAACATACAACATATTGAAACATTCAAATATCCTCTCAGCAGAAATCTCCTTCATTCAAGAATCCCAAAGCGCCCCAGTTTTGGAGACAGCAGGTGGGACAGTTTTTTTCCGCTGAGGGCTCCACTAATAGTTGTGGAACTATGATTTTAATAAATAGAAGAATTCCCTTTTCATCAACTAAAATCATTAGAGACCCTATGGGAAGATTTATACTGATACAGGGCACAATCTTTACCATGGAAATACTGCTGGGCAATATTTATGGCCCCAACCAGGATACTCCTGGGTTTTTCATGCAACTTATCCAAACCCTAACCCCTTTTTTCATCAATCCCAATTATCCTGAAGGGTGACCTTAACCTAGTTATTGATCCGTCTTTGGACTGGACAGGCCACCATCGAATTGGGCTCTCCCCAGCCCAACTGGCACTCCGAGAATTGATGGACCAGGTAGGTCTGTGTGATATCTGGTGGGTTCTCCACCCAATGGATAAAGAATATACATATTCCTCCCCAGTTCATAAATTCTGTTCCCGTATAGACTACCTACTTTTCTCCCATTCACTTATTCCCAGGGTTTTGGATGTTTCGATCCAACCTGGCCCTCCCTCGGATCATTCACTGGTAGTATGTCATCTTTCCCTGTCATCTATACCTAAAGGGGGGGTCCTGATGGAAATTTAATGACCAGTTTCTGAAAGACCCAGAAATAGTCCAAGATATTCAAGATCATATAGATCATTTCAATGAAACCAACCGAGGAGCTACTGAATGACCTGCCCTAGAGTGGTGCACCCTTAAGGGTTATCTAAAAGGAATCCTGATTAGCTTAGCCTCTAGAAGAAAGAAAATTAGAGAACAATAGTTGTTACAGCTATTTTCATGGATTAGAGTTATGGAACAGAACTTATCTTCACAGTCTCCTGAGTCTCTCCATCAGGAGCTAATCAGACTGAGAGCTGCTTACCTAGAACTATTGAGAAAAAAGGCAGAGCACGCCATACTGAGAACGAAAGCTTCTTATACAGATCAGGGCAAAAAGGCAGGATGCTTATTAGCCCTCAGAATAAAACAACAAGAATCATCCTGCTTTATAGCCTCAATACACTCTCAGACTGATGGTTCCCTAAAAACTTCTCCGAAAGATATTATATTAGAGTTTACTGATTATTACAAGTCACTATATGGCCCCCATGCCTGGTCCCCCCACCAAACAGGCACTAGATAAATATCTTGAAGAGTCTAAATTACCCATCTCTCAGAGGAACAGCAGAATTTATTGTTACTCCCAATCGCTGAAGGGGAACTTGTGGAAATAATTAATCTTCCCAAGAATAAGACCCCAGCGAGGGATGGATGGATACTCAGCTACTTTTTATCAAAAGTTTAGTAAGCAACTTATCCCTCTGCTCTTTCCCCTAAACCAATATTTACTCTCTGGGACCGAAGCTGATTCTACACTTTTTGAGGCATTGACTGTCCTATTACCCCAAACCTGGTAAGGCTCCTGAGCTGGTCACGAACTATCGACCTATTTCTCTACTTAACCAAGACATAAAAATTTTAACTAAATTACTAGCCAATCATCTCAACTTAATACTCCCAGATCTTATTGGATGTGAGCAGGTGGGTTTTATGAAAGGGAGATCCTCAACAGATCACCTTTGCACCCTGTCACATGTATTCTCGGTATCCAGAGATGCCTTTTTCCCTGCTGTCTTGGTCTCTCTGGATGCCAAGAAGGTCTTTGACAGGGTGAACTGGCATTACCTCTTTTGGACTCTCAAGGCTTATGGTTTTCCGCTACAGTTCCAACATTGGATCCATGCTCTGTACCGATTCTCTACAGCCCATATTACTGGCAATGTGGTGACCTCGAACCTTTTCACACTGTGCTCAGGCACAATGCAAGGCTGCCCCCTATCCCCACTACTTTTTAATCTTTACCTTGAGCCACTGATCCGTAGATTAGTCAATTGCCAGCAGATTCAGGGCATTCCTGTATAATCTCAGGAAGTAAAGGTCTCAGCATATGCTGATGATCTCCTTCTTCAACTTTCTCATCCTGTCACATCTATCCCCCCAGTGCTAGGAATAATTGGAAAATTTAGCCAATTATCAAACTACAAACTAGATGTTAGTAAGACAGTTGTGTCCCCCCCTTAACCATAGGATAGTTAAACCAGCCTTACTAGCACTAGGTCTCTTCTGGAAACAGGATTCCCTTAGATATCTTAGTATTGAACTCACAAGAAATTCAGTCAAAAGTTTAAAACTCTGATTCTTTGGTACACACAATTGGTCAAGACTTAGATCACTGGTCTACCCTCCCAATTTCCATTTGGGGCAGGATTAATTTATTCAAAATTAATGACTTCCCATGCCTCTTTTATCCTCTTAGTTTACTTAATACTTGGCTTCCTTTGTCCTCGTTTTTAAAAATACACAGTCTTTTCACCAAATTTATCTGGTCCAATAAGACTCCCAGACTAGCTTTCCATAAATTAGCTGCTCACAAAACTAGAGGAGGATTACATCTCCCTCACATCGGCCTATATTTCTAGGCTAGCCATGCCAACAAATATCTTAGATGGCTTAACTAGATACTCCCTCTTATTCTCCAAAGTGGCTGAAAATTGAACTAGTTGAGATACACTCCAGTGGCCTATCTCCTGCGGCACTCTTACATATTAAAGAAAGTGTTCTCCCTGTCAAATTGAGAAACACCCCGATTGACATATCAATAAAGGTTCACTCCCAACTTTGCCTCTTTCTCAAATATAAACACACCATAGACCCAACACAACCCATATGGGGTAATCCTAATTTTAACATCAATAGCAAAGTTCTTCCATCACACAGGCTACCTTACTTAGGGGACGGTGAATTTACCAACCCGGTTAAAGAAGGTGGTTGATGGCTTTCCATTGCTGAAGTCATGCATAAGTTCAATATCCACAATGTCCATGTTTTTAAGGTTTTTCAACTGAGACACCTTCTTCTAAAAGTACTGGGAACAGCCCCCCCCACCTGCCTGTCCCTCTTTCCAAAAGGAACTGAGACACCTAGTAGGCCTTCCACAGGCTGTCTCCAATATTTATGGAATTCTATTTGATTGAATTCACTCAGATTGTTTTGACCCTATGACCTACTGGTCCACTCTCTTCCCAGACCTCAGGATCAACTGGCCGGTCTTATGGCATAACTGAGACAGGTTTATAACTCAGGACAGACTGAGGCTTATACAGGTGCATATACTTCACAATTTGTATTATTCTCCTCAAAACTTAGCCAAACTCGGTCTAATACCCTCACTGTCATGTATTCATTGCCTTCAAGAGGATGGCACACTGTAACATATATTTTGGTCCTGTTCTAAGGTGACCCCTTTATGGGCCAAGATTAAACAATGAGCAGACCTTCTCTTAGGTCTAGGAGATCTGTTTACTCCGGAAATCTGCCTGCTAGAAGATTTTTGGGGAATTACAGTCCTTAGTCGCAAATACTATATGGCTCTCATTTCCATGTCGGCCAAAAAGCTGGTACTGAGGCATTGGAGAGATCAGGATGAAATTCCTTATCGTGAATGGCTCACTGAATTATTAGCCAACTTTAGAATAAAGAAAATGGTAGCAAGTGTGACTAATTGATTAGATAAGTTCCAGAGAATCCCCTTGTATACCCTATACTCTTTATAAATGATATGCACTGGCTTCTTTTATGGCAGATAAATTAATCCCCTTAAATGTGCTGTGCTGGGAGGGTTAGGAGGGTGATGGAGAAAAGGGAAGGGAGGGAGAGGGAGGGGGTTGGGGGATAGTTTTGTTGAGATTCACTTATTTCTAACACGATTGTAATTGTCCTCTGTATGGAAAACATTTTCCAATAAACATTAAATAAAAAAAAAATAACATGCCCCCCTTTCATGTCCAAAAAGTTTTTATATTGCTCACTTATTTTGTTAAATATGTTCTAAAGTGGCTTACCCCAAAGTACAGCGAGTATTCCTCAGTAGACCGAAGTCCGATATTTTGAAAAAAATTAGCCAACCGGCAAAAGGCTTACTGAGAGCGCTATGTATCTCCGTGCTAAATTAAAATAACTTCAAAGACTGCCACCATTATTGGGAAGGCTGACTTCTCATTTTCCATGAGAAAAAAGACAAGAAGGGGCTGGGCTCCTTAAACCACATCCCAGGTGAGGGACATGATGATGTCACTCCTGTGGCATGCTTTGAAGCCCAGTATTAAAGAAACCAGAGCTGAGAAATTGCGTTGGTTCCCTTCATCTATATAATACTCTCCTGGTATAAAAATAGTGTTCTCCTGGCACGAAACTGAAAATAATTCTTTTTTCAAAGTACAAAGCCAATATTCTAAGGTTGGGCAGCAAAAAAAGGAGTAATGCCATGTTTATATTAGTTTTTTAAAAGAGCCTTTTTACTAAGAGAAGTGGTTCTGGTGGGAGTTGAAGCCACATTTTCCACTAGACTGAAAGATTTAGAATGAGTGACACAAATTTATATGTTGGCAATTGAATAGGATCCTTGTTAAAAGAACTTTCAATTTTAGTAGTCTAGAATGGAAATGGGTAAATAAAAACTAGTGTTGAAAGACGAGTATGGGGGGGCTTAAAAAAGGTGTCAAAAACTGTGTAGGAATAAACATGTAAGGATCAAATAATGCTAACATGGTAACAACATTTACCATTTGAAAAGATCAAGTTAAAATGGTAAGTGGCTGGATATTGTTTTTCCTTAAGAATATGGATTTCAGTTTGCAAAGCATAAGAATGGAAATATTATATATGGAATCACAGTATTTCAAGTAAAAATGAAAGATTACATTTTGGGTTGACAGTCTCCTTAATTCATTCACACACAGAACTGTATTCACTGGTTGGAAGACACTCCCCTCTATATATACATTTTGGACAGCATTTTAACTTAAGGGAACTGTGGGAGAACAATAACATGCTGTGGATACCTCTGCCAAAACCTCGGCCATGGGTATAACTCTTAGAAGGCATGCATGGTTGTGGATCTCAGGATTTACCCCGAATGTACAACACACAATTGTGAATGTACCTTTCAATGGCTCAAAACTATTTGGCCCTGGAACCTAAGCCCTCCTAGATGATCTCCAGGCATTGGGGAAAACTTTGCGTATGGTGCATGGTATGTACCACTCTACACAACCATCCACCCACTTTCCCCTCACAACAAACTTTCCAATTCAAAAGAGGTGGGAAGTACCAAGGAATTTATAGGGACAGTTCCCGAGGACATTCTCAATCTTCCTCCAGAATGACTACCCCAATCCCAAAGTCTCCCGGTCCAACCCTTCGGGTTGGGCCGGTCAGCCCACTGCTATATGACCATCCAGAGCTTTGCCCCAGCTTTCTTCTCCTAGCCCCTCACTTAGAGGCCTGGCAAGTGATCATGGCAGACAAGTGGGTGCTTCAGATCATGAGGGTAGGGCAAACCCTGGAGCTTACCTCCATGCCACCCCCTCACCCGCTCCACTTGGTCTCTTACCCCAATGACCATATCCCCATCCTTCAGGAGGAACTTCAGGCACTCCTTCAAAATAATGCTGTCTATCCTGTCCCACCACTAGAACAACATCAGCAATTTTATTCCCATTTTTTTATGGTGCCCAAACGCACAGAGGACCTGAGACCTATATTAGACATCAGACATCGAAACCTACACATTCAATACAAGAGGTTTTGGATGGTCACCCTGACGTCCATCTTGCCCATACTAAAGAAAGGGGACTGACTATGTGCACTGGACATGAAAGATGCCTACTTACATATTCCAATCCACCCTGACTAACACTTTCTTCATTTCCATTTACTAGGAAACCGTTACCAATTTCGGGCCCTCCCATTCATACTCTCATCTGCCCCAAGGGTCTAGCTGTGGTGGCAGCAGCTTTACGCAGAGGGGGACACTTAGTCTTCCCTTACTTAGACAACTGGCTTATCAAAGCAGCCTCAAAGTCTTTCCTTCTTTTTTTCCTGCACTTGGCCCAAACCCTATTTCAGACTCTGGGAATTATGGTCAATTGGCCCAAATCTCACACAGATCTGATTCAGACTCCAATATATTGGAGCCACCCTGGATATGACTGTGACAGGGAGCTCCTGCCACTCTTGAGGATGACCTTTTCTTAAATCTGTGCAACAGTTCTATTTCTTAGCCTAATCTGTTCTTTACAATTTTTAGTCCATAAGGTTGGCCTCCCGTGGGCACCCCCTTTTCCTGACTATGCTATAGTGTCCTCTTTAATTTTCCTTTTCCCGCTCAGGTCCTCCTACAGGGGAGGTTATTGTTGTGACCTCAGAGCTGATATAAAACAACAGGCTGTGTTACTCATTGTTGGATTTAATATGCAATGGCACTATATCATAAATACTTTAATGTATATATATCTTATGCGTATAAAACCTGTAAATGTTGAAAATACCATGGCACTAGGTGTTTTTGATAAAGGTAAAAAGTTACTAGGGAACTGTATAATAAAAATTAAGTTAGTTGTGCTATTTAAAATGCACATAAATTGCTGTAAACTGACCACGTCTGAAACTTCATGGGGGTTTGAATATCTCCCATGGTGCTTTGCATTATGGACGTATGTGTGATGTTGTGTTTCTTTGAAACTTGGCTTATTGTCAATGCCCTTCAGGGTAACCCTTGTTTCAGTGCTTCTGCACTGAGGTTCTTTGCCTTTAGCTTGTTTTTTTTTTTTTATTAGAGCCCCCACCACCCAAACAAACAAGGCAACCATAGGGATGAAGGGTTTTCAGTGAAAAGTTTTGATCAGAGATCAATAAGTCAGTAAGTGCTGGCTAAATGGAGAGAAAAGACATACATAGCCTGTTGCTGCAAACTGATGTACTGAAGAAGAGATATGCCATTGTTCAATATTGTCTCCTGTATTTTGAATAAACATCACACAGAGATTGTGTGTTGAACCTGAAGTTTGGTGTCTGGTCCATCTTTTATCCCACAACCCCTCCACAACGACCTCAGGAAGAACATGTCTTCCAGTGGACATATAAGAAAAAAATCCTGTCTCTCACTTCCCATCTCCAAAGGGAACAGTCCATATCAGCCAGGCAAGTATTATGCCTTTTAGGGCACATGGCCGAAGCCATCCCTACAGTGGTCCAGGCATGCCTACATATAAGGCCGGTCCAATGGATCCTACAAAACCAGTGGAAACAAAAATCAGGGGATTTCGAGGACCACATTTGGGTCACCCCTGCCCTTTGTGCTGCCCTCGACTGGTGGATCCATCACGCCAACCTCTCTCAGGGTATGCCTTTCCAGTCCCCACCACCACAACAAATGTTGACCAATGACACCTCCCCAGAAGATTGGGGTGCGCACCACCTTGGCCCTTACAAAACTCAAGGCCAGTGGACCCCAGACTCCGTCCATCTCCACATGAACTTACTGGAAATGAAAGAGGTACCCCTCGCCCCCCAGGCATTCCTCCCTTATCTAACTATGGAACCTCTCCTAATTCAGTCAGACAATACTACAGTTGTATATTATCTGAACAAACAAGGAGTAATGAAGTCCCTCAGCCTCTGCAAGGAGACACTAAAAGTCTGGGGAGAGGCTCTGCAACAACAATTGACACTGACAGCTGTACATCTACCCGGTCATCACAACACCCAAGTGGACTTTCTCAGTCACCACACTTACACTCACAAATGGACTCTCAGTCATGAAGTTCTGCAGAACATTTTTCAGACATAGGGACCCCACAACTGGACCTCTTTGCATCCCAAAGACAATCATCGTCTCCCCAGATTTTCTTCAATTATCCTGAACAAAAAAGGGCAGTCTACCAATGCCCAGACCCAACCTTGGACAGAACTCTTCTTATATGCTCCCCCCATCCCTCTCCTACTAAGAACTCTACTGAAGCTACAGCTGGAACCAGTCAGCAAGATTCTCATAGCTCCTCTGTGACCTTGTCAAATCTGATACCCACTTCTACAACAATTGTCTGTTGTAGAACCCCTCCCACTGCTCATCAGACCAGACCTCTTGGCACAGATCGGGGCACTCTACTCCACCCCAACCTGAAATCACTACATCTTCACACCTGGCTCCTGAAGACACTTTTATAGCCCGGCTCCAGATTTCCTCTCCAGTAGCTAATATTCTACTTGCTTCATGTAAAACATCCACCAGACAAACATGCAATGCCAAATGGAAGTGTTTCTCTGACTGGGCCTCCTCTAAGTCCCTGGACCCCATTTGTGTCCTTTGACTACAGTCTTAGACTACCTATTATCACTCCCCTCCTCAGGCTTGAGCTATTCCTCTATCAAAGTACATCTGGCCTTTATTTTGGCATTTCATGAACCCTTGGGAGGAAGACTGATTTACCAACACCATATTGCAAAGATGTTTCTTAAGGGGATGCTGCACCTCAAACCTTCTATTAGGAAACCAGATCCTCCATGGGATTTAAATTTCCTGCTGGAAAAATTGACTTTATAATCCTTTGAGCCTGTGGCTACCTGCGATCTCCACTTTCTAGCCTGGAAAACATTATTACTAGTAGCTGTTACCTCAGCTCACTGTATTTCTGAACTACAAGCCTTAATATGCAGTGAACCTTATATGATCTTCCATAAGGACAGAGTATCCTTACGTATCAATCCCTCCTTCTTACCCAAAGTGGTTTCAGAACATACCTTAAACCAATCTATAGACCTACCAATATTTTTCCCCAAATACTCAAACTCGGGGGAATCCCTTTTATATTCATTAGATGTGCTCCATGTTCTAAGATACTACACATTTCATACCAAACCATTCAGAAAAACACCTCAACTGTTCGTTTCCTTTGCCCAGTCCAGGGAAGGTTTCCCAGTCACTAAGAAGACCCTTTCCAACTGGTTGGCACACTGTATAACGTTCTGTTACAAAAATATAACAAAGCATTACCAAGTCTTGTCCATGCACACTCTGCCAGAGCCATGGCCGCTACTGCGGCTTGCTTCAAAGGTGTGTCCATTATGGACATCTGCAATGCAGCCACTTGGTCTACAATACATACCTTCATGAAGCACTACAATCTAGATGTTGCTTCTCGCCATAGGATGGCCTTTGGATGGGCAGTCCTACAAGGTCTCCTCTCATAATTCTTTTTCCACCCTTCATGGGGCTTACTACTTGGGAGTCATCCTAAGAGTATTACCTGCTGCAAGAGAAAACCTCGAGGAAGATAGTACAGTTGCGTAACTACCATAATGGTAGATCTTTGAGAGGATCTCTTGCAGCAGGTACAATCCCTCCCTCCTTACCCCTCCTTCTCTAATAGGGCTATTTTTGTTCCCAAAAATAAAGAGGGGGAAGAGGTTGGGGGCATCTAGGGTACCTTGGTTCTCCCTTGGTCCTCGTTTAGCAATCTGAAGCCAGCGGGGAACTGAGGATGCCTGGGGCCGCCCACACCTTTATAGTCACAGAATGATAATGTAATTTGTGTGGGCAGCCCCTAGGTAAAGACTGCTGGAAGAAGCTGCCTTGCAGAAGAGTGCCCTCTGTCGAGTACTCAAGAGTATTACCTGCTGCAAGAGATCCTCTCTAAAATTTACCATTATGGTAGGTACGCAACTGTACTTTCTCCCTGTTTTAGTATCATCTGCAAATTTTGTTAAAATACTTCCAATTCCCATGTACATGTCAATAATGAATAAGTAAAAAAAAAACGGGCTCAGGACCAAGCCCTGGAGCACCCCACTGGTCACCCTACCAGTGCCAGACAAAATACCATTAACTCTAAGCCTCTATGTTCTGTGATTAAGTGAATTATGAACCCATCTTATAATGAGTTTGTTTATTCCCATTCTCAGTAATTTACTTATCAATATGTTGTGAGTGACTTTATCATAGGCCTTTCCTGGGTCCATCATGACCACATCATATGGGTTACCTTCGTTCAAGTTTCTGCTAACATGCTCATAGACTGCATTTAAGTTTGTATTGCAAGACAGGCCCTTTTTAAACCCATGCTGTGAGATGTCCTGCTGCTCAAATCTTTGATTTATCAATTAAGGTTTTTAGGAGTGTTTCCATAGGTCTGCAGCATATTGCAGTCAGACTAATGGGTCTATAGTTGCCAACTTGACCCTTACTACCTTTTTTATGAATAGGGATTACGACTGCACTAAGCCAGTCTGGGGGAAGTACGCCAGTCTGATAGGAAGTATTAAATAAAATAGAAAGTGGGAGTGCAAGGGTTTTGCCCATTGTCTTTAGGAATACCGGACATATATTATCTGGCCCAGGGGAGGTGTTTTCCTTAATAGATTTCAGTTCATGAAGCACCTGTGAAGGAGAAAATACTTCAAGCTGGGAAGTATTTACGTAGAATGCATGGGGCAAGCTTTTACTAGTACAGTATTTTAAATACAGATGTGAAGAATACATTAAAAGTATGAGCCATCATCCCCGGATCAGTAACTTTGTTATTATTATGAAGCAAGGGATCAATGATATTTGTGTTGTTTTTATTGTTATTTATATAAGAGAAAAAAGCTTTATTGTGCTCTTTAGAGAATACAAGCCTATGTTCAACCTTTCGTTCATTTGTTGTTGAAGTTTTTGAAGGTTTGTAAGATATTTTTTTTATTTGCATCTGTTGGCAATTATTTTGCATTAATGTAACTTTTTTCTTTAGCTTTTATCAGTCTTCTGACAGAATTGTTTAGCCAGATAGGAGTGCAGCTCTTATTGTTATATTTTTTGACCAGACGGACATATCTGTCTTCCAAGCCACAAATTATTGTTTTAATGATTTCCCATATTTCATTGGCATTCTTATTTTCTAGGATTGTATTCCAGTCAATAGTTGTGAGAGCATTCTTGATCACCTCCTAATTAGTCTTCTTATAATTTCTGAATGTACTTGGGTTGGGGAAACAGCTTCCCTGGCTATAATTGAGCCAGAAATTTTGGAGTGGTCACTTGTGCCAAGGGGACTGAGTACTGTAGTGTCTTTAAGACAGTTTCTCACATTTGTGATGACCAAATCGAAAGTGTTGTTACCCCTTTGTCGGGAAGGTTGCAAGTTGGTCCATATCCTTTGACTTTAATCAGATTTACTAGATTTTTTTCAAAATCAGAACTACCTGTGAGATCACTCCAGTTTATTTCTGGGGAATTTAAGTCATCGAGTATGAGGACATCACCCAGTGAAGATGCCTCTTCAGTTTCTTCTAATAATGTCTTATTATAGTCTCTAGAGCTGGGGGGGGTTGGCAGCAATTCCAGTTAATGAGTTTTTTTCATACTTTTACAGATACATTCCAACCATATATTTTCTGTTGAGCAAAGAGGAATTGTAAGCATCTCAATTTGGTGACAAGTAATGTCCTCACGGATGTAACAGCATACCCCACCACCCTTTCTGTTAACTCAATTTTTTTTGTAAAAATGTTTAAATCCCTGACTGTTGTTCATCCAGAGGTTGGTATCATTCCACAAGGTTTCCATTATGAAAGCCATGTCCAGTCTATTTGAGATATTATAGGCTTCCAGTTCACTTTTTTGATGAGATTTAAACTGCCATTGGCAATTACAAATGAATACCTACTAGATACATTTGAAAGCTGAATAGGATTAGAAAGTGAATTTCCCCTTCCTCTGGGTATTCAGTTTAAATGATGGGAGATCCGATATTCAAGTTTTTTACCAAGAAGTCTTGAACCTCTCCTGCTCAGGTATAGCCCATCCCATGAAAAGAGTACATTTATACCCCTTAAGTAGAGACCATTTACAGAGCCATTCATTGACTGTTTTTATTTTCCATAATTTATTATAAGCGGCCTTTGGTACAGGTAAAATCTCTGAAATGAGTACTTCATAGCTCCTATCTTGAAGTTTCTCACACAGTACCCCAAAATCTTTCTTAATAACATCAATGTCTGAAAAATGTATATCATTAGTGACAACACACAAGATGACTAATGGATTAGTCCCTGCTCCTTTCAGAATATTTGTAGATATCTCTGTTATATCCTTGGTCTTAGCACCTCTAAAACTGCTGCAAGTATGATTAGCTTTGTCAGGATTACATATAATCCTGTCTGTATGTTTGAAGCTAGAGTGCCCTAGCAAAAATGATTGTCTTGGGCTGGTTAGGGTATGACTAGCAGCAGAGTGCGGGTTAACTTGGTGGTTGCTTGTATTGGGTAGGGGCAACTTTCCATTAATAGATCTATTACATGGGTATTGCTGTTTGAAGATGGGGCTACTGTATTTCTGGGCGATAGACTAGTTAGATGGGTAGCTTCCATAGGGAGGTCATCATGTCGGGTGCTATTTTCAGCTCCTGTGGGTGGGGCACAGCCTAGAGGAGTATCATTCTCTGCAAGTGATGTTGGTATTTGGGCCATTTATTCCCTTAGATTTTATAGTAGGGGGCATTTTTGTAAATGGTAATGATAGGGGATAGTGGAATGGTCGTATATACATTGGGCTCCTTACAAGGTCCACTAGTTTCTGAGGTGTTAGGACTTGGAGATGTGGGTGATACACTGTCTTCTGCAAGGTTAATCAGAGGGTCATAGGATTTTTTTGTGGGGATTACGTATTGCATTGTCTTTCTCTCCCCTTTTTAAATTTTATATGACTACTAACAACTTCCCAGTCATCAAGTGCAGTAGCATCAGAGGACATCTCTTGCCTGACACATTTTCTAGAGCAAGTTGTTTCAGCAATATTATTGGGCCTGCAACTTCATTGGCCTCCGTTGAGATCAGAGCATTATGTATTTTTTCATCATTCCCCTTAACAGAGTGGGTAGTATTGTCACTATGGTTAGCAGTGTTCATGGCTTCCCTTTCTTTAAACCTGACTGACAATTCATTTTGATGTTTTTCCAACTGGGAAAGTCTTGAGTAAAATGTCTTAATATCTGTCTCTAGTACACTATTATTAATACGCTTCTCACAGATGTACATAGTACAGGTGGGTAGAGTTTCTACCAGTTTATACATGCAACAGGTAGTGCACTTAATCCCAGTTTCCTCATCCATTGTCATACTTTTGTCCCCATTATAAGTAATTGCAGTCAGACACTTGGAGAAAGAAACCAAATCTGCAGCTGGAATGTTTTTTTCCCCCCTTCTGGGGGGATGGGTCCAAAGCTTCGCTTTCAGAGACAGCAGTATGACAGGTCCCACTCAACTAGTCCACAGACTGTACTAGGGATTGTGAGATGATAGTTATTGGGAACTAAAACAAATTATCTATTGTCAGGAGATGAACGGTGCAGCCTAGCATCCATCCAGTCCTGCTAGACTGTTTCAAGAGTGTCTCCATGCGTGTCGATGCACACCTGCCCCGCTTGCTGGGTGATGCTGAATTTATAGTCTGTGACCAGGAAGAAGCTGCTTTGGGTCATGGAGCATTCTGAAATAAAATGTTTTTACACCATCGCAATAAGCAGCCAGAGTAGATATAAAACTAGGTACTGATACTTTAAAAAAGCCTCATTCGGCTTTCAGGCACTGAAAACAATGCCCGGTGTTACAGCATGTACATATGGGGGACTACCCTCGATACCTCCCTTTTCAAATACTTCTGGAGACTCTCAGAGGGACCCCAAGGCAAATAGCACAAAACTAATGTTTATACTGCAGTGCTATCTTCTGGCTTCCAACGTCCAGCTCACAGAATGCAGGGCTGCAAAAGTTCAATTATGTCACGAGCATTAAACAACCTGCTCACTGGGCGATGCTGAATTTATAGTCTGTGACCTGGAAGAAACTGCTTTGGGTCACAGAGTATTCCAAAATAAAATGTTTTTACACCATCACAATAAGCACCCAGAGTAGATATAAAACTAGGTACTGATACTTTAAAAAAGCCTCATTCGGCTTTCAGGCACTGAAAACAATGCTCAGTGTTACAGCACATACAGATGGGGACTACCCTCGATACCTCCCTTTCCAAACTCTTCCAGGAGTCTCGTCAGAGGCACCCCAAGGCAAACAGCACAAAACACTTGTTTCCCTACTCTTGCTAAATTCCTGCCCACACATCCACTCTGATTGGCAACACATTGTATGTGCATATGCACACCCCCAACTTTGGTAGGGAATGAGTGTACAGCAGAACAGGAGCATGCTTTTTTGTGAAGACCGAGATATGTACTGGAACTGATGTCAGGTAGACTCAGGCTTCACAGTGCATCTGAGAGAGAGAGAAAAAACTCATCAGGTCTCTTCTGTGAAAACTTTAACTTAGGTGCACTTTAACCAGGCAGCAGAACAAATGAAAGACTCACACAGAGTCTGGTATTTACCACTCAGACTTTATTTACATTATTAAAATCTACATTCAGTTGTAGATAAAATAAGTAAATACCCGCTCTTTAAGGGGAATGTGTTTACATTTGTTAGCATACATAGATACATAGATACATAGACAGTGTCGGCAGATAAGGGCCTATGGCCCACCCAGTCTGCCCATTTGAGCTTGTAAGTTCAGTTTGTTTTCCTAGAAGTCTGTCGCCCCTTACCCCTGACCTCCAGAATTCCTTTATGTCTATCCCATGCATTCTTAAATCCCGTGATTGTTTCAGCCCCCACCACTTCCTCTGGCAGGGTGTTCCACTTGTCCAACACCTGTTCTGTGAAGAAATTCTTTCTCATGTTTCCTCTGAATCGTCCTCCCTCCAACTTCATCCCATGCCCTCTTGTCCTGGAACATCTTTTTCGCTTAAAAATAGTGTTTTCCTGCACCCTGTTCCTCCTGTAAGATACTTGTATGCGTCTCTATCATATCCCTCTCCCTCCTCTCCTCCAGGGAGTACATGTTCAGTTCCTTCAACCTGTCTTCATATGACTTGTGATGCAATCCATGCACCATCTTTGTTGCCCTCCTCTGAACCTTCTCTACCCTGTCTATGTCCTTACGTAGGTATGGTCTCCAGAACTGTACACTGTACTCCAGGTGGGGCCTCACTAGTGTCTTGTATAGCGGAATTATGACCTCCCTTTTCCTGCTGGTGCATGCTATATCCTCACCCCCAAGATCCCTTTCCTGCTTGGTGCATGCTATATCCTCACCCCCCAACTGATATATTGTGCCAGGGTTTTTGTGCCCCATATGCATTATCTTGCATTTCTTTGCATTGAATTGCAACTGCCAAACCCCTGACCATTCTTCAAGTTTCTGCAGGTCGCTTCTCATTCTGTCTATACCCTCTGGTGTGTCTACTCTGTTACAGAGCTTTGTGTCATCAGCGAACAGTGAAATTCTGCCTTCTAGGTCCTGCGCAATGTCACTGATGAAGATGTTGAATAGGACCGGTCCCAGCACTGATCCCTGTGGTACCCCACTGGTTACTCTTCCCTCTGTGGAGTGACAGCCATTTACCACCACCCTCTGTGTCCTGCCACCCAGCCAGTTACCTACCCACCACACTACTGTCCTGCCCACACCCATATTCCCCAGTTTGTGTAATAGTCTTCTGTGTGGCACAGTGTCAGAGGCCTTTCTGAAGTCCAGATAGGCCATGTCCACTGCCCTCCCTGATCCACCTCCCAGTCACCCAGCTGCAATTCAACCATGTTGGTCTGACTATGACCTTCCCCTGGTGAAACCGTGCTGCCTTGGGTCCTGTAGTCCATTGACAACCAGATGTTCCACCAATCTCTCCTTCAGTAGTGCTTCCATGATCTTCCCCACTACCGAGGTGAGGCTGACTGGTCTGTAGTTCCCTACTTCCTCTTTGTTCCCACTCTTGTATAAGGGGACTACATCTGCTGTCCTCCAGTCTTTGGGTACCTCCCCTGTTTCCAGTGATCGGCTAAACAGGATAGCCAGAGGTTCAACCACCGCCTCTCTTAGTTCTTTAAGGACCCTGGGATGCACCCCATCTGGCCCCATTGCTTTATCAACTCTTATTACTTCCAGTTCCTTCAGGACCCTTTCTCGTGTAAAGGGACTTGTGTCCATTTCTGCACCATTCTCACCCCTTGTACTCCCTTCAGACCCATTACCCTCCTCTTCCTCAGTAAAGACTGAGTAGAAATACCTGTTCAATATGTCAGCTTTACTGTTGTCATCCTCCACGGCCCCATCCTCCCCTTCAGTCTCACTATCCCTCTCTTTGTCTTTCTTTTTCACTTATGTACCTGTAAAGGTTTTGTCCCCTCTACCCACTGATTTTGCAATGTGTTCTTCTGTCTGAGCTTTGGCTTCCCTTACTGACCTCCCTGCCTCCCTTTGCTTCTCCTGGTACTTCTCCCTATCCCCTTCTGCCTGTGTCTTTTTGTATTGCCTGAATGCAATCTTTTTGGCTTTCACTTTCTTTGCTACCTCTTTGGAAAACCATAATGGTCTCCTTTTCCTTTTCCTCTTGCTAACCTGCTTAATGCATAATTCTGTTGTTCTTGTAATCCCCATTTTAAATACTGCCCACTGTTCCTCAACCCCTGATTCCTGTCCCATTCCCCTTAATGCCTCTTTCAAGCGTCTCCCCATTTTCCCAAAGTCTTCCCCCCTAAAATCCAGGATACGTGTTTTTGTGTGGTTTGGTTCTGCTCTTTCTGTGATTTCAAACCACAATGACTGGTGGTCACTGTTTCATAATTCAGAATGTGGGCATGTATGAAGTTTGGTTTATTGCTCCAGTGTATTGTTATATGTTTTTGTTTCAAAATGATCCTAAATTTTCTTTATTTAGGGAACCATATTAATGCAGATTTTTACCACCCAATATAAATATTTAATCACTTAGCGGTCCCCACCTGTCCCCTGTAGCGGCGCGGCCTCGAGGTTCCAGGGCGGGGGGCTCGAGCCGCCAGCGGGCGCGGCGTCCGCCTAGCCGACCGGGGGATCCAGGAGGCCAGGAGAAGCAGGCAGAAGCAGGCGCCCTCGAGTTCCAGGGGAGCGGAGGGGCCCGAGCCGCCAGCGACGGCGGCGCCCGCCTTAGCCGACTCCGGGATCCAGGAGGCTGGGAGAAGCAGGCAGAAGCAGGGCGCCAGCCTCGAGTTCCAGGGATCGGAGGGGCTCCGAGCGCCAGCGGGCGGCGGGCGTCCCGCCTGGCCGACCGGGATCCAGGAGGCCGGAGAAGCAGGCAGAAAGCCGGGCGCACTCTCGAGTTCCAGGGAGCGGAGGGTCCAGCCGCCAGCGGGATGGCGGCGCCCGCCTAGCCGACTGGGGATCCAGGAGGCCGGAGAAGCAGGCAGAAAAGCCGGGCGCAGCCTCGAGTTCCAGGGGATGGAGGGGCTCGAGCCGCCAGCGGACGGGCGGCGTCCGCCTCAGCCGACTGGGATCCAGGAGGCGGGAGAAGCAGGCAGAAAGCTGGCACAGCCCTCGAGTTCCAGGGAGCGGAGGGGCTCCGAGCTGCCAGCGGGACGGCGGCGTCCGCCTAGCCGACCGAGGATCCAGGAGGCCGGGAGAAGCAGGCAGAAAGGTACAGGCAAAGCCGCAAAATTTTTGCCCGCCCCTCCCCCCTTTGTTGATTCTTTTTTATACACTTTCTCCCGCCATTTCCCTAATCCACGCTCACAGCTTTTTTCTCTTCCTCTCTTAACCCTTACCTAACCTCCACAATGCTACTTTGCTTCCTTTTGCTCCTGAGCCTCTCATCTTCCCCATTCCCATATGATAATCATGATATACCCTTGCCATGGTGAATAAGGTAGTGAATATGGTCTGCCCACCCTGCCATCCCCAATGGACACCACCAATTCTTTATTTATTTCAACCATTTTACACTGCAACACCTGGGAATCCCACATACAGTCTCTCTAACAATACAACATTCCTCAAGCACTTTACATGCATCCTGGCTTTATATTAACCCACTATGCCTGTCCATCAGATTATTATGTTACGATAAATCTCATACTTACATAAGACCTTCACCCACTATACAGTGGCACCCAAGAAGAGGAGGAAATGCTCTGACCGCTCCCTATCCCTGTCACTTGGTGCCCTCCTCAAATTAATCTTCCTCTGATCTGCATTGGTACTATTGAAATAAATCCTGGCCCCATTGAAAATTTCTTATCCCTGCTGATCTAACCTCCATAAATGGCCTAAGCTTCCTTCACTTCAATGCCTTGCAGCCTTCTAAAAGTTCTCCTTATACAGGCCTGGGTTGCACATAATCTACCTGACTTCCTGGTTATCTCTGAAACTTGGCTCAGACCTACAACAAACGACAGTGATATAAATCTTCCCAATTATCAGCTTTTCAGATCAGATCGCCCTCCAGGGTGGTGGGTGGCCATACATTAAGGACACCATCTCGCATCCTGCCTCATCAATACATCCGAACCAAAGGAATTTGAATGTTTGTCAATTAAAATATCCTTCCAAATTTGTCATTATTTAAATTGATTGGCTGCTATAGGCCCTCTGCAGGCCTCAAACTCCTATCTCACCTAGGATCAATACTCAACCTAGGCCCTGAAGATACCATCATCCTTGGTGATTTGAATTTAAACTGGCTATCTAATGTATCTGCACCACTGGTAACCTTCTGTGACACCCATGGATTCACACAATTAATCAAAGATCCAACCAGGATTAACCTAAAAAATTCTAGCAACAGCTCACTCCTGGATATTATGTTGGTAAACAAGCCTCACTTGTATTCACATGCAGGAGTACTACCGAGTGATGTAAGTGATCATTGTCCTATAGCTGGCATAAGATCTACATTCAAACCATCCAATCCTGCAGAATTTGTCCTCAAAAGGTCAAAAAGAAATTCAACATCTCAGGATATCTCCATGATTTGTGCAATACAACATATTGGCAAGACTTTACCTTACAACCTCAGTTGAAACAGCTCTCCAGATCTTAAGGACATCATCACTAATGCTCTCAATATTCATGCACCAATCACCAGTATCAGAACTAAAGTAAGATCTTGTCCTTGGTTCATTACTGACCTTAAATCAGCCTTGTTAGCCAGAGACAAACTTGGAAAAGGCAAGAAAACAAAGGATACCAGAGACTGGCTTCAATTCAAAAAAGCAAGAAATTCATGTACAAAACAAATAAGAATTGCCAAAGCTGCCTATTATAGAGCTGAATTAGATGCTTCCTACAATAACCCATCCAGACTCTGGGGTACTATAAAGGGAATTCTGGGCAAAAACTCTACCCCTGCCTTAACCTCCAAACTGCTCCTAAATAACACAGAAATTACGGGCAAGCAAGAAATCCTAAATACCTTCAATGACCACTTCACCACAGCTGGCCTAGCATTTGACTCCTCACCTGCAAGTCTCTTGAGATCATCTTTGAACCTTCAATCCACTGTGGGACAAAAGGCTACTTCAACATTCTCCTTCAACCCAATATCCTTGAAAGAAGTAGAAGACCTCCTATCTAATTTAGATACTTCTAAGAGTGCAGGTACAGACTCCCTGGATCCCTACTTCCTTAAAATAGCATCACACGCCTTATCTGCCCCCCACTCATCTCTTCAATCTTTCCTAGCTACTGGATCCATTCCTCCACTTGAAAACAGCTCAAGTAGTTCCACTACTTAAATCTGGTGATCCCACGGACCTCAACAATTACAGGCCCATTTCCATCCTACCGGTACTATCCAAGATGCTTGAAAAATTAGTAAACTCACAGTTAAGGGCCTATCTGGATAAAAAACAACCTCCTAAATCCAGCACAATCGGAATTTAGATCAAGGCATAGCACCATTTCTGCCCTAGCCAAAGTAACTAATGACTGGCAGATTGCCTTGGATAAGAAGAATTGTACCTGTGCTGTGTTTCTGGACTTGAGTAAAGCATTTGACACAGTGGATCATGAATCATTACTCACCTCCCTTAGCTCTCTAGGCCTGGATTCTCTCTCACCAGCTGGTTTAATGCTATCTATCTGATAGGTCACAATTAGTAAAAATGAAAATTACCTATCCACCTTAAAGCCACTGCTAAGAGGTGTACCGCAAGGCTCTATTCTTGGCCCTATCCTCTTTGCCATTTATATTAATAATATCGATGCCAACCTCCTCAATCTAACATTCATCTGTTTGCTGATGACACTGTATTATATGTCAGTAATCCCTCATTACCTAAAGCCTGTGAGCTGTTACAATCAGAATTCTCCATCCTGCAACACAATCTATTGGAAAAACTACTTCTAAATGCCAAAAAAACAAAAGCTATGCTTTTTGCCACAAAGAGTTGCTCTGCCATTACCCCATCACCCACCACCCTACAATTATTCACCTTACTTGGAGAGAAGCTGGAATTTGTGGACAAGTTCAAATATCTTGGAGTCTGGATTGATAATAAGCTCGACTACTCTGTCCATATTGAAGAGCTACTAAAAAAGTTGAGACAAATGCTTGGCCTATTTTACAGAATAAAACACTACCTTACTAGAGACTCCAAACAAAGATTAATCCAGGCATCATTCCTATCCCTCATTGATTATGCTGACTTTCTATGGCCATTGCTCGCCTCCTCTTAAATAAGCTGGACACCCTGTATCATAGATCCATCAGATTTATTACTGACCTTCCTCTAGCACCCATCATTGCTCTTTATATGGCAGTTGATTGGACATCACTACAACACAGAAGAAATAGGAATGCTGCAATCTGGATCTTCAAAGCTTTATCAGGCAAACTCCCCTCCTATATCACAGACTGTTTTACCCGAATTACTTCTAGGCCATACACCCTAAGGATCAGTAAACTCATCATGTTAAAGGTCCCCAATGCCTGCACCTGGTTTGGGAGGGCCGCTATCAGCTACTCCCTTGCAGTTACTTGGAACTCACTCCAAAAATTTATGAATCTCAATACCCTCTTACCCTTATCATCCTTCAAAAGATTATTCTCCACCATATTTCCAGAGTTCTGCAATTGCTTTCATAAGGCCTAATCTCCCATCCAACCTACATCCCCCCCCTTCCGTATTCCATTATGTTAGTTCCTTCTATTATCCAGTCAGCTGTTATTTCTTATAAAAGCCATATAGGCTTTATTATTTGTATACTATGCCTGCTATATCTATTCTCTCCTTTTCCTAAGGTTAAGTGATTTTACTGTACATTGTATATATGTAAATTGTTGAAAACTCTCATTTTATGTCATTGTACTGTTGTTTATGTTTCTCTTGTCTATGTAAAAATACTTGTACTCTAATTTGTATGACCACTCAGGTCCATCTTGTAAATGAGCTACACTCAATGATGTTCGCCTGACTAAATAAAGATTTTGATTAGTTGATTGATTGATTGAGCAGTTCCAGAACTCAGTGACATCAGTTGAGCTGAAGACTATAGTTAAATGAAACACAGTGGCAAAGGCTTAGCCAATGTCACTGTGTTCCACTTCATTGTAGTCTTCATCTCAGCTGATGTCACAGGAGTCTTGAACTGCTTGTGATCTTATGATGCCAATGAGGTGGTCTCTAGGCTTGTATGAACTACAGTCTGTCTCAAAGAAATAGCTTGTCTAGCCCATTCCAGCTGACACCATTGATCTGGCGTAAGTTGCTAAACTCACTTTTCCAAGGGAATGACTTCTCCCTTTGTGTCTGGCATCAACTCTCGGGGAACCCTCCCATAACTGTGCCACAGGAGCAGTCACCTTGACCCAGGCAGTCATCGGTCTCACTCAACCTCCCGACACCTCTTCTCTTAGGTGTCCCCCTGCCGAGGATGCATTTTACCCTCTAGGTGATGCAGCACTTTCCTCATATACTGTATAGGGAAGTTAGGTACTCTGAAGTTTGGCATATGTGGTCCAATTGGAAGGTTCTCAAGACCTGGAAAGTTTTATGAATGCTACTTAACTAGATTCTGAGATCTGGGAACATCAAATAAGCATAAAAAGAATAATTTTTGATCATTTTATTGCTCTTGCCTAGAGTGAAGAAGTATGGAATTTTGTTCTGAAACATACAGGGCTAAAGATGCTTGTGCCAAGGGTGTGCCTATCAAAGGTTTCATGATGAAAAAATATTAATTGGTTCCAGGGTTATAAGGTTTTAAAATGTGGCTTTTGAGCATGCATGATAAGATTTTGAGATATCCCTCTGACATGACTCAAAAGTTCTTTTGCAGGTGCTTGTAGGTCACATGGTTATGTGTGTTTTTGGGTCACGGAAAAAACATTTTAGGCTGTGACAGGTGTCATCTTGTTTTTTTCTGGGTAAGAAACAAATGTGAAAATATATCAAAATGAGTTATTTATTAAAAAAACACATAAATCTTGCTAAATGAGACTCAATAAGCTTGATTATGGTGTTTGATTGTCTGAAACTGGGACACATATACCGTTGGAAGACTTAAAGTTATTTGGCCATCAGTTTAGCAAGACAACTGATTCTTGTGTCATGACCCAAGAATTGTTTTATAGAAACTTATTTTTTGAATGCTTAGAGATTTTTATGTGTAATCTAAGAACTTTTAGGTTGCACATTAAGTATAGTAGTGCAGTACTGGCTCATAACATAAAAACATACTATTACTCATAACTTGGCCATTTTACCATATTTTACCCCCAATTTTGAATATACTGTTTACAAGACCTTACCTCATGAACGAGGATGGTGAAAATTTTGCAAATACAGGTAAAAAGGTAATTTGCAGTCACTCTGCAAAACCACCCTCCAGGCAGGATTTAACATATTCTAGCAACCAAATTCTTGACATGGGTCAAAATGTGAAACAGAAAAATTTATGAAGAAACATTATGTGCAGAGCTGGCCTCTGGCCTGGTGGGTAGTGCACTGTGATCTTGTGTCAATGAGCTGAGTTCATGGGCGAGCTCAGTGAGCCAGCTGGATCAGCTGTAGTTGGGGATATGGTGCTACCATGTGGCATCACCCCAGCTTGGGGAGGAATAGTGCAATGTTGGCACACGGGGAACAAGTAACAATATAGTAAAGACAAGTCTTCCTTTGGCATATGGCCCAGAGGGCCCTGCCCTGCTGCATGCATACCTGCATAGAAGCACAGGACCCAGCTGGCTTTGCACTTCCACAGCAAGATGGACACTTGACTCTGCGCATCTGACCTGTAGCCACATGGAGACCCCCCAAAAAAACTCACAAATCCTTGGCATTCTCAGCCCCCCAAAAAATACACAGTGTAAAAAAAAGAAAGAACTGTTTTCTCTTATCCTGTGTGGGCTATGTTCTCTGCCTTGAGAATATCCCTATAAGTTGCAGAATACAAATGTTCACTGTTTGAGTGCTTTGACTCAGTCCAGATTCCACTTAATAGTAGCCCTATCAATGATCTATTGCTCTGTCATCAGTAAAGGTGTGTCAACTTTGGAGCAGCTGGCTGCATCTCTGGGGTACATTTCTGTGCTGTCTTGCAAGAAAGGGACATCAGCTGATAGCTGACCTGACTGCCACTAGATTTCCCTTGCAGGAATTCTCTCTATGCATGTTTTCTTCTCAGTATTAACACCGTTAATGTCCCTGATTCAGTGGCTCCCTTCTAATAACAGGCATGGTACAGAAGAGCTGGAGGGACATAGGAGAGTTACAGCTATGGGTTGCACATCCAAAGGGTGGGGCTTCTCTTTCTTGTTCCATAGATTCTGCAGTGACCACATGCACTAGTAGGTATGATTGCTCCTACCCCCTTGTGTGTGGTAGATTCCTGTCCAGGCTTTTTCCTCCTGGTGGAAATGTGATGTTGGTAGTCCTAGGGGCCACACTATTTTAATTGTGTTTGGCACATGTTTTTCAATGTCCTTCCTAATTGCAAGGGGATCTTGCCCTTGGCTACTCCTATTTTTCTACACTTGCTAGGGCCTGTACGCCTTTAAGTCCCTAGTATACTCCAGTCTTGCTGACTCTTTAGAGTCCTCATCTTTCCTCTGTCTTTTCCAATCTGGCTGTAGAAGAAACCGTTCCACCATCTCTTCCCTGCTGCATGCTAACTGACTCCATCCTTACTGCGATGGATCATGGACATATCACCACAGCCATATTTATTGATCTTGCAAAGGCATTTGGCTCGGTATCCCAACCTCTCCTCCTGAACAAGCTGTCCTCAGCTGGCCTCTCTGCTCCTGCAGTTGAGTGGTTCTGCTACTACATTACAGGCCATCAACAGTTCAGGTGAGTGGCGTGTTGTCCCCCACCCCCCAATTTTAGCAGATGTCCCCAGGGCTCAGTCCTGGGCCCTATACTGTTTTCGTTTTTCTTAACAATCTCACTCTGCCTGTGTCTCTTCACATATGCACATGTATGATGACAACATTGTCATTTACTCATCAGGTCCTTCTATGTATGCAGTTGAAGCCTTACTCCAGACTGACCTCCGCAATGAGCTACACTGGTTCCATGCCAACTAGCTCTATGTTAACACCAAAAAGACTGTGTCCATGACCTTTGGCACTAGCCAAAAACTAGCAAGGTTCTTGTCCTCTCCTGTCTTCACCACCTTGAATGGCACCTGACCGGAGGTCATCCCTGCCTTCAAATACCTTGGTGTGTGGCTAGATGGTAAATTAGATTTCTCTGTCCACACTGACACCATACACTCCAAACTTTGCTCCAAGCTCAGCATCCTATACAGTAACAAGGACTGCCTCCCCATCCAAATCTGCTGGGAGCTGCAAACAAAAATGATCCTCCCTGTCTTCGACTATGCAGACACGGTCTTTTGCTCTGCCCCTTCCTCTTCTCTTGCCAGACTGGATAATCTCTGAAATGCTTTCTGTCACTTTACCTCCAAGTCTTCTCCCCACACACACCATTGCTCCCTCTATTCCTCCCTTTCCATCTCCCTGCTACCCTTAAGTTGTCAGTCCCACTGCTCCACCTTCATTGCTAAATACTGGTTTGTCTCTCTTCCCTCATAACTATCTTCTCTCCTATAGCCTTCCCCTCCTCTTACTGTCTACGCTCAAGGGACACCTGCACCTTCTCTATTCCTCACCATCGCTCACGTACCAGTCAAACTGCTTTCTCCTACTGGCTCCACTCCCTTTGGAACCTGCTTCCCTCTCCCATTCATTATGCCACTCCCTTCAAACACTAAAATGCCTACTAAAGCACTCTCCTTCCCTCCATGTACCTGTCACCCCCGTTTTCGATTCCTGTGCTCCCTTGGTCACCACTGCTTCCACTCTCCTGCCTAGACAAAGACTGCTATTTCCTAGCATCCCTGAACTCCTGGCCCTCAGTCCACTCTTTCTGGAGGGCAAAACCCACCCAAACTCATCTACTAAATTTTGTACTGCCTACCCATGTATATTGTGAGCTTCTTAGCACATTTACAGCCCTGATTTATCCCCTATTCTACATCAATACCAGTTGAGTTTTTGCACTTGTATTTGTATTTGTATTTGCCATTGTTGCACTTCTGATGATTTTCATTGCCTATATGCCTACTCCTCCAACCCCCCCTCCCCGGGCCACATCTGGAAATGAGCCTAGGCACAGTGTACCTTTCCCAGTTATCAAACTTTTTAAATAAATAAATAAATTTAAGGGTCTTTGCCCTTTTTGCATACTGCCACCTGAAAGTCCTCTCGGTATGTGCCAGCTGGGCAGGGGTCCTCCTTTTTTTAAGGCTCTGACTCACATACCCAGACTACCAGTCCTCTATGCTACCTATGAGTGTGCCCTCCTCTCTATTGAGTTGGTTGTCAGGTTTTACTTTGTTGTTTATTTCCTGTATCCTTTTCCTATCATCATGGGCTGGCTTTCCACAAGCCCCAGCTTATTTTCCCTGACTTTTTGCTTTCTCCCTAGTGAACAAAACTGAGGTAGGGGATTGAGCCAGCAACAGAAATTGGCAGGCATGTGGCACCACACGGTATCACACAGGCGCCATATCCAGTAGGCATTGCTGGCCCTCTGGCTACAAGATATGCTCCCACAGGGTCCTAGTGTTCTGGAATATCACACGTTATGGTAAGTATGTGACTTTTTTGTCTCTGAGGACATACTTGTCGGGGGTTGGGGGGGATGGAGTTAATATGGTTACAAATAAAAGATAATTGGGTGGAGAGGAAGAATACAGGATATAAGTAGTCTATAGGCTGCCAAACCAGGGGGTAAAGATGAGAAACTGGAAGGGGAAATTAGGAAGGCAGCAGGTTGGTGTAGAACTTTACTCATGGGAGACGTCAATCATCCAGACATAGACTTGGGCATTCAGATGGCAGTAAGCCAAAAAAGGCAGACATTAGGAATGCTTTGATAATAAATATTAATGCCCAAATGCCACCAATATTAGGATTCATTAATACGCTTCTAAATAAACAGTTTTCTCTATTCATATTGACCAAGATAGTTCAGGAATTAATAATATAAAAAGTCTTCCCTCTCTTCAGGTGGCCAGAACTGATCTCCTACCCACCATTACTCCCAGTTCCAAACTTTCCTCCCATACCTTCCCCCTCCTAGAGTCACATGTAACATTTCAACTGTTAATGATAGAAACTTGAGTTTTTTTGTTTGTTTTGTTTTAATAAATGAAAGCTTGGAGTCTGATCATCACTATGTATATAGCAATAAAGTTCCTGTGTTGCTTAATATCAATATAATATGTTGTTAAAAATGACAGGACTTTAAACGTTTAGTGAACCATTTTATGATTTTTTAAAACATTGATATGAAACAGTTTTATTTTTTTATATTGCTATATGGCTGCTACAGTAATATCCAAGGTATGCAGAATTCTGCAATTCCATGGCTGTGGAATTTTTCGCAGAGTTTGCGTCCTGCAGTAGAATATATATAGTGCCACAGAAGTCATTGTTTTGGTGAATTTTCATTTAAAGGGAAACAATTGAAAAACCACAGCTTTTCTCAGCCGCTACAAAAATGCCCGATTAGAGCTTTTAACCACTAACAAAATATTTAACAATTACGTCCAAGTGCTTTTTAATGATTGAAACTGCGAGCTGCAACTTCCGTTTTCTAGTTGTTGACCGACCTACCTAGGTCATGTCATATTACCTCTGTGCTCCACTATTTGCACTGGCTGCCAGTTCTGTGCCAGATCTCCTTCAAGGTCGGTTTGCTGACCTATAAGGCCCTCCATGGGCAGGGACCCGGCTACCTGCAAAACCTCCTCCAGCCTTACCGCCCTTCTCACTCCCTCCGCTCCATGAATGAGGGATTGCTGGAGGTTCCGGGAGTTTGTTTAAAGTCATCTGGGGCCCATACTTTTGCATATGTGGCCCCAACTTTCTGGAACTGTCTGCCTTGCCCTATCCAAGAGAGTCAGAATATAGAGCACTTTAAAAGGGAGCTGAAAACTTATTTATTTAGTTTAGCATTCCCAGAGTAGCAGTTGTATTTTATTGTTTTCGTAATGATTATTTTGTGTTACTGTACTGGTGTTTTAAATGTTTTTAATGTAAAGCGCATATGATCATAATGAGATTTGCACTCTATAAATAAAAAATTGATAGATTGCGTGATTGATAGTACTAACAGTCACCATCTTGAGAGCAGCCATGAGCTTCCCTCACTCACTTTATGCTATGTCCTGTCTACCAGTGGCAGAGGTTGACAGGACATCTTAGCATAAAGTGAGTGAGGGAAGCTCGCATCTGCTCCCGAGATGGTGGCTGCTTGTACTAGAAAATGGAAGTTGCGGATCACAGTTTCAGCTTATTAAAAAGCACTTGGAGGTAACTGTAAAACATTTCATTAGTGGCTGAAAGCCCTACTAAGGCATTTTTTGTAGTGGCTGGGAAAAGCTGTGGCTTTTTCATTGTTTTCCTTTCAATGCACAGTTTTTCTATAGTGTCCGGTTCCCTTCCATTCTCATTTATCCAGAAGCCCCTCATCTATTCTTGGCATGTGACATCATCGATTACATCACATCATATTTTAGCCAATAGAAAGACTGCATGCTGCCACAGAGATAAATAAATTATGCTGCAGAAATCAGAAAAAGCTGCTGCAGAAGTCTAGGAGCTCTGTCACAGAAATCAGGACAAAGTACTGCAGAGAACTAGGGACCCTGTTAATATTATATTGATATACCTACTTAGCTGACTACAAGCTTTCATTAATAAAACTCAAGTCTCTAGCCCTAACAGTTTCAAAGTTATCATATTTTAATGAAATTATCATTTGAAAGCTCTAACTTTGGAATTACTGGGTCCAGAACTTAATTTTATTTTTAATGAAAGCTTAGAATACAGTCATTATGAATGAGCTCAGACAATACTGTTTTTTGTTTCATGCTATTCTGTTTGTATCAATACTATTTGAACCTGCTTTTTCAATTTATTATTGATACAGTACATGTACTTTGGTTGTGACAAAGACAGAAAGCTGCAAATACATAGTATTGATACTCCTTTTTTTTATTTTATTAATATACGTTTTACCTCCTATGGCTGACTGGCCCCTCATTGGTCCTGACCCCTGCGCCCAGCCCCGTCATCCATTCTTGCTCCCTGGGCATGTTGTCTTGCTCCCAGGCCAGGGCCAGTGAGGCTCCCCCTTCCCCAGCAGAGACTCAGTCGGTACGTCAGGAGCTAGTGCCATGATCCATGATGCGGGGCCTGTGACACAGAGGAGACGTCCTCCTGCCTCTTTCAGACAGTTATCCAGTGATTTCCCCCCAGGATGGCACACACAGAGATGTGCACATGTGCTGGAGAACTATGGCATCCTCCCACCCTGATCCAACCGTGCAAGCTGCATCACCATCCAAGGGCACCCATGTGGCAGTAGTGCACTAGCAGTCATGCACCCTCCCTCCCCAAGGAGGAGAGCCTCTGCTCAGAAGCTCCACTTACCTATCCCCGGCTGACCATCCGATGACCTGGCTAATTCCTGAACCCAGGTTGACTGCATCGCAGGTGGTAACACTACTGCTCTGCCCCGTTTATTGATACTACTTTTTTCTAATGATAGACTGTATTAATGCTATTTCTTTGCATTGCTACATAAAATGACAGTTTTTTTTTTTTTGTATTTTAATATAAAATATTTTTCAGCTTCGCCTAAATTTTGGTACTACTACACATGATTTAATTAGAAACTGTGTAGTTTTCAACTAATGTTTATTCCTTAATCACATTGCAAAACATTTCAATCCAACACACAGTCACACGCAGTACCAGATCTTCTGCACTTTTGCAGGCTTTGAAAGCATCAGAAGATAATAATGATAAAACTTACTATAGATACATAAGGGAGAAATGCCAGGTAAATGTTAGCATAGAAATAAAAAAGAAAGATGAGATTTGCACTTAATAAGACTAAGGAAAGAGGAACCTATTTGAGCAAGTTCTTCAGTTCTGTGTTCACACCCTGACTAAACTGATGTTTATACTTTGTCTGAGGTACACACACACCACATACTTAAGGAAGGTTCTAGGATGCCCACATTTGGCTGGTTGGTTTTACAATCTGTGTAGTGTGGGGGAGCTGCTTCTTAGGTAGGGTCTAAGGGACATATCCAAGAACTACAAAAAAGAAGGCTTAACTCCCTTAGTATTGAGAAAAATGTGAGTTTTTATTTCTTTCCACAAGAATAAAACTCTAATTCGTGACGGACTATTTCATCAGGGAACAGTGGTACTACAAGTGCTATGCTGTGGTATTGTTCTTTATATTTTATTTATCATACAAATTATAATTCTCATCAAAAGTAGTGAAACCTTTGTATTTTACTTACACGTCATACTGACTCATTACTTCATAAGTATCACTTCTCTTTTTGTTTTCTAAAATGAGCTGGCATCTTTGTTATACCCTCAATTGCATTTGATAATCAAAGCTATTGTCATGGTACGTTTGTTTTGTTTACTCATGCTTCTTGCCCTTATTTTTAAAGATTTCATACCTGTAGCTTTCTCTGTCTGTTGTACATAATTACAGTTCTTACTAAAGTTTCATGGTAGTTTACTGGGTGCAATCGTTCTACTCTGTTGACCTTAATATATGTGTCTCCAGTATACAATCTTGCTGGGAACAGAAGGAATTTGATTTACTTTAGCAGTTTAGATGTGCACTTAAAATAACTTTTTTAACTAAAACAGACTTAAATTTACTCAAGTGCTATAAGTAATGCTGGAGAAACACACCTTTTAACAGCTCATAATTATGTTTGCTTGCACGCATGTGCAAGAAACATAGTGCCACCATATGAGTTTTTGTAGGTGAGCCACCCCCACTTCCAGTGCCCTGCTCCTTTTTGCAGGTGTGGCTGCACCACACTAACGAATGTCCAAGCTGTCTATCGCAGCCGTTTAGATGCAGTGGCATACAGTTCCGGAAAAAACACCGCTACAATCAGCAGTGGTAACGTTTAGGCAATTTGCATACTGCTGTCGGCAGGCAATTTGCATACTGCTGTTGGCAGTATGCATATTATCTGCACGTCAGCACTGCCTCTGAACTGTCATAGTTAATTTCCAATGGAACAGCATAATCCCCATTGGATCCAGTGCCCCCCCAAAACAAACACCCAGGTAGCACGCTGGGAGCCCACCCCAGCATGCTCATGTGCTTCCCTCCACCCCACACACTGTATGGCCGACGGTGGTGCCCAATCCCCCATTGGCTCCACTGCCCCTCCAAACAAACTTCCAGGTGCCATGCTGGGAGCCCACCCCAGTGTGACAAAAGTCCTACATCATCGTTTTAAATAAAAAACACCTATAACAAAAGAAAACAGTTCCTCGTTGACTCTCTTGCCCCCTTCCCCAACCCGCGCCCTCCATCTGCATACCCCACCTCCCCACGCCCACCTCACCCCAGAGGCCAGCACGACAATCTTCGATGGACCAAGAACACATCTGCACTCTTTAAAGCCAACCATGAACTGAAGAAATGCTGGTAAGCTGTATAATGCCATGTGTTTTTTTTTCAAATGTGGTGCATATCTCAGCCATTTTGGGGAATTTTTTCACCAAATTTTCAACATAGGATTTTTGGAACCCCACCTCATGAACTCAGTCACTGTTATTTTGTTATTCAGTCCTGAAAGCTGATTTTGAGGTCACTGCGTGGAACCACCTTTTGGTACCGATTAATGAAATGACAGTGTCACAGTTCATGAGGTAGGCCCCCCAAAACCCTATTCTGAAAATTTGGAGAAAAAATTCCCAAAAATGACTGTTTTATGAGTGTGCATTGCGCAGTTCCTAAGCACGCTTGTAACTTCAAGAATTTTTACTGTTTTCACTCCAGATTTTCAACATTGCCATTTTACTGCACCTCCTTATGAACAGTACAGTTGTCATTTTTCACATCTCACAAAAAATGTGTTTTTGCACATGTAGCACACAATGGTGCTATCGGTGTGTGAAATCAATGTTTGGGACAGATTAAGAAAATTTAAGTGACACTGTTCATGAGCAGAGATCTTAAAATGGCTATGTTGAAAATTTGGTGACAGAAGTCCATAAAATGACTGTGTTACAAGTGTGCATTGCATAGTTTCCATGCACCCTCGTAAGTTCACAAATTTTTTATATTTTCAGTCCAGATTTTCAACATTGGCATTTTTCCACACCTCCTTATGAACAGTACAGCTGTCATTTTCCGCACCCTGGCCAAAATGTGTTTTCGCACTTCTGGCGCAGAATAGCTTGGTCACTGTGGGAAATCAGTGTTCGGAACAGATTAAGAAAATCACAGTGACACTGTTCATGAGTAGAGGTCCCAAAATGCCTATGTTAAAAATCTGCTCTAAGCCCCTATTTGTAGTGAGCTTGAACAACTATTTTTTGAGCATCAAGCTCTATTTCAGGGCTTGCACAGCTTAAAGTAGCATGCTGCTGCTAGCAGTTTAATACCACTACTCCTGTGGCTAGTGAAGCATGCTTCCACTATTATCTCTGGAGGCTGGTGTATGCTAAGTCTTTCCTTTAGGTACTGTAAATAAAGGAACATACTGATTCCTACCTTCACTGTGGTCAGGATATACACATTGATTGCAGCATGCCTTCACGCTGCTGGAAGCAGACCACACCCATGTGATGGCGTATCTAAATACTGTGCTGGTTGCTATGGCAACCATCCAATGTTTTTATGCTTGCTTGTGGCTGCACCATTCTGTCCAGTCTGCATATAAGAACTTTTTTTAGGAAGTAATTCATGTCAGTAAAGTAACCATGGTGTGAAGAAATATTGGCTTCTGCAGGTCACTCACCAACACCTCATTGAACTGTCCCTGTTGGAAAAAGTACCTCTAATTTCTTGGACCTATACCTGTACTTTACTGTTTTAATTTGGGGTTATTTAAAACACAATGTTCGACATAATATGCATGATGTGTATTAACTACACTTTTCTTATGATTTAGGGTGCTTTGATGAGGGTCAGACTGGGTTACCGGGGACCAACTTGGAAATTTGTCACAGGGGCCCACCTGAAAAATCCATAGGGGAGAGCCCAGGGCGATACACTCATATCAGTATTCCATTTCAGTATGATACTCTACCTATGTGCTTGCATCTTACATTTACTGCAGGGCCTGAATACCCTTTTAGTTAGAAAACAGATGATAAAACCAAACATTCTCAGAGTTTAGAAGGTGGCCAGGTTCCCAACAGAGGAAGGCCCATCTGGAAATTTCCAGGTATTCTTGTGGGCCAGGCTGATTCTGGCTGTGACACAGGAAGAAGCAGCAAGTTACCATACTGCTAGACAGTGTGCTCCCACTCATCCTGGGTGCCTGGGATGGTAAAGAGTAGATGTGTGGGAACCTGTGTTAAACCTATTACCTTACCCGATTTCCTCTATGTCATGGGCAATAGTGTCTAGAGGGCATATAACTACCGAGCAGCAACACCCTTACTGTTTGATAGCACTAAATAACTTCGTAATCTAGCTGGGTCACAAACAAAGTGTTACCTATTGATGCAAAGTGGATGAGTTGGGGGAGGGTGGCATTGTAATCAAGAGCCCAGGCTGGTGCTGGGAAGGGTGGGATAAATGTAGGAAGGGAAGGGAAGGGAATGAACAATGGTAATTTATTTGCTTCTTTAGTTTAGTTAGCATATTTTCTATCCACTGAGGCCATACTATTGTGTGACTTGTCACAATAACCTGGTTGACAGTGGAAATATAATAGCAGCAAGCAGCTCCAATAATCCAAGTCTAGAGTCCAAAGCTGCGAAATGCTGAAATCTAGTGATGCAGTCATTGCTGTGTCGAACTTGCCCAGCTCTGCTCCCTGTCCATAGGAGGTTAGAGAAATATGGACCAGTCCTCCTCTTCACTTATTCCTTCATGTTGCCTCTTCCTCTATGTTGTAGCACCCATATCATGGGAAACTTACTGTATTGTTACAACACCCTATATCCCCCTGCATATTAATGTGAAATAACCCTAAACTAACACAATACATGTATAGGTCCAAGAAATTAGGGGTACTTTTTCTAGCAGGGTCATTGTATTGAGGCATTTGAGTGCAAACTATAGAAGCAGGCATTCTAGAGAATCCAAGAGAGGAGCAGCTCAGAAAGTCATGTAGATTTGGCACAGATAGTGGCAGGAGATTTTGACTGGTGGCCAAGAATGGATGAAAAATTGTTAAAAAAATAAATATATAATGCACCTGTGTTCTACTGTTGAACTCTATGATTGAAAGGAACATAAACTACTTTATACATTCTAATATAGTACTTATCCCCATATGTAAATATATAGGTGCACTGTTAATGATTGCTGCCCAATCAGAGTTCCATACTTTGCAGTTTTGCTTACAGTTTTATAATTTATTTACCCATAATAGCCCAGCTGAGATGCAACATCTACTTTACAGTGGAGTTGTTCTTCTACCCATTTTAGCAGCTGGGTGGACTAGAGCACTGGGAGGATATGTGACTTGCCCAAGGTCACACAGTGACAATTTGGCTCCAGTGGGGTTGAACCTTTGCTCTTCTGGTTCCCAAACCAGTGTTCAAACACATAGACTTGTTGCATGTTAGACAGAGGATGGGACAATAAATCAAGGCCCCATTGTACTGTAGCACCCCAACCTGCAAGCTGTGAGACTATGTCTCTGATAATACCTGGACACAGTCTATAAGGGCTTCAGGTGAATTGAGCATGGGCTTGGTTGGTATTGGAGACAATACAAAAGTGGTACAGTCCCTCCACCTATGGGGATCCTTTTAAAAGATGACTGCCAGGGCACTGCCCCGCAGGAAATGAATGTAACCCCCACCCTTGGGACATGGAACCCTTATGATTATACACAACCCTCAACTTATACTCTATGCATGCAAACACAACAATATGAAACATACAATAAATTGCATTTTCAAGAAAATGGATATTTAGTAGGGGGGCAGGAATAGGCTTTGGATGTGGGAACAGAATGGACTAAATGCAGTGAAGCAGTTCTGAGCTCACTCCCCAAATCCCACCACCCCCTGGTGAGTACTGACACAGTATTTTAAATCCCCCCTACTGGTGCACCAGTACCCCAACTTCCCATGGGCACTCCCAGTGCAGTCCCATAATTGTGTGCACCAAGTGGGCAGTTGCAGACCTGATTTTGGACCATGGTGTGGTACCAGTTGTAGACTGGTGGCTGGGGATCTCAAACAAATTATTCAACACAGTTGCTAGTTGTTCCTGACTGCTGCAGTTCTATCAATGGGCTTTCAATCAATCAATCAATCAGTCAATATCTTTATTTATCCAGGCGGGCACCATTGAGCAAGCTCATTTACAAGGTGGGCCTGTGGTCCTACAGTAATAATACAGAAAGACAAGCTACAATAGTACAGACAGTAAAAATAGCTGCTATTATAGTAAAAATGCACATTTACAGGTAATATACATTGAACATAGAACTACAAGCAGTCGTGGATAATGAACTTGTGCTGGATCCAAGCCAAAAAACTGTGCATTCTGTAGTTGGAAATGTTAGGGAGAGGGTAGGCATACCAGATGGAAGATATCCAGCACATAGTGTAGGGAGAGGTGGGGGATAGGGGCGCAAACAAAGAGGACCCAGTTGTTAGAGCAGAGTGAGGGATTGAGAGGGCGGAGGACCATACGAAAGGCGACAAAGCAATTTTTGCCCCAAAACGCGGTGATATATGGAGGAGAAAAGCTGCCATTGTACCAAGTACATGCGGAGGAATATAGTAGCAGGGGCATAACTGGGAGGGTCCTGGAGGTTGGGGCAGAGGGAGGTGTTGGATGGACGAGGGACCGAATATTTTTTTGGGTGAAAGACAATAATTATCTTCAAGTGTGGTAGCATGTGATAGAATCAGGCTGCAGCTGTTCAGAGCATCAAAGAATAAGATATGGGAGTTCGGCAATAAATCCTGTGGATCTGTTAGTGGGCATGCTAGAGACAGAGGCACACATTTCAGCTGTGGGGCTGTCATTTGCAGGCCGCCGTTTGAGGGAGGGAGGTTAATTAGTGTCTAGTAAAGCAGTTGCAAATTTCCATAATGCCATCACGGTAATGCCTTTTGAACAAAAGGATACTTACTCGGGTTTTCAGCGTAAGTATTTTTTGGGTTTTATTCCATATTGATGGGAGTGAGAATCCAAAGGCGGCTCTCCCGACTCGTGTGAGTGCTCTGGGTATATTTAGCAGGAGTTGTGAGCAGCTTCTAAGGGAATAATTCCTGGGCACAATCGGAGACAGACAGTCAATGGTGTATTGAGGGAGTTTGCCACTGAGGGCTCTAAGTGTCCAGAGTGCTGCATTAAAGTTGCACCTAAAGTGAAGTGAGGTCCAGCCCATGGCATATAGTAGTGCAATGATGGGTAGAGAAGGGAGTCAAAGATGAAGCGTATAGCTCTGTGGTAGAGCATATCCAATTTTCCAAGATAGGAAGCCACACAGCTACTGTATATGAAGTCTATGTGAATAATTAAGGACAGGAACGTGGCTTGGACTAGTCGCTTCTTTGCGTCTGCTGTAAGAAGTCTTCTTATCCTGTAAAAAAGGCCAAGTCTTTGCCTTAATATTTTTAGCAAGTCTTCCAGGTGGTCAGTGAAGGAGAGTTTACAGTCAATCCAGACCCCAAGATATCTGAATTTTGGAATGTACTTTGAATAATAATCACACAAAAATGCCCAACAGTTACTCTTATCTGTTCCTGGCTAGCAGAAGAATGGGAGGGGTATTGACCCAGCACTCAATGATCTTAGCAGACTCTGCAGGCTGTGTCTATCAGGATTTCTCCCTCAGGATTGCAGATGCTGGCGATGGTGTAGGTGTGGCAGGCCCAGTGCGCTTCTGGGTGGCAAGGGGTGTGAGCTGTGCTGGTCTCCAGTGTGATCTTCACTCCACAAGGGACTTGCCCTCACACACCATGAAGGAGTAGGCAATCGCTCTGGGCCTCTGGTGATGCAGATCCTCTATCAAGACAAGTCCTGACAGATTACAAAGCCCAGGGTAGGAGCATTGGTGTTGTTCTTGAAGGAAACAAATCTTTTTGCAAAGATTCTTTAAACAACTTTATTCCAAACTTGTGGCTGACTGCTGACTTTTCTCACTGATCTGTCTCCTAGTTTCTCAGACAGATCTGCTCTTATTGGACATGTTTCCCCCTTGTGCAGATATTTAGGGATCAAATATCAGTGCAACAAACAAGTGAGCTCCATGCTCAGCAGGTCACCGGCGATGCTACCGACGGTTATGCCCAACCCCACAGTTTGACAATCAGCTGACAGATACCAGTGTACTCTCAGAAGGACAGAAAGAATGACAAACAGACTTTTTGTTAGCAGAAAAGTCAAATTAAGCACGTGTATTAAGACTCAAGCACAAACACAGACGTGTGTTACTCTAGCGCTTCAGTTTCTCGACCTTCCTTAGGGGGCAGGGTTTACAGGTACCTAACACATTTAGATACAAAAGTTCTTATGACATCACTCTTACATCACTATATTTCAAAAAACCTTCACCAACCAGTGAATAGAAAATTCATTACATTAGTATTTCATAGTATAACAACAACACATCACCAAAACCTCAGAGGAAGAACATTTAATCATGTCAAATGTTGTGATCTGTTCTTATAACTCCATGTCATAATTTCAGAGTTCCCAGCGGCTGATGCTGGCTGTTTGCAGTGATCTACCAAACATAAGGTGATCAGTTACTCCCAGAGCATAACAATTCCCCTAATTTGAGGGTCTGGTCACTTCCAGTATCACTGTCTGGAAAATAGAAAAAAGAGAAACAGAATCAAAAACTTTTCACATCATGGCAGTCAAAAAAATAAACCGAAAACAGTGCTATTTAAATTTCTTGCATTGTAACCAAGGTTACTGTCTCTCTAAACAAACAACGACTAAGCTAATTGTTAAGTACACTAAATGTATACTACAGAACTATATATTTATTTCTTTGCTGAAGGGAGTGGGATCTTTTTTTTTGGGGGGGGGGGTGCAGAGGCCAGCTGGATGGCCAAAGTTATATGCCCCAGTATTAATGCTTAACTTAAATCAAAAAAGGCTTTAGGTCTCAGTTTCTGGGGAAAAGCATGCATTCAAGTCCTGAGCCAGACTGCAATTTAGCTCTTTTGCAGAGCTGAACTAGCCTCCAAATTGATGTCAGTTTCACAGGGACAGGATATAATAATGTAGCTGTTTTGTAGAGCTGAGCTAGTCTGCTGCTATCTGACTCTGCAAAGCTTACCACAGGAATACCCAGCATGCCCAGTCAGTTGTGTGTCCTCTGACCCCTTTTCAGTAGTCCTGGGGCTGGAGAAACCATAAACATGGCTGCTTTTGTAGTTTTCACTTTATCTGCCATTTTAACATGTTTCTGTCCCATGTTGTGACTTCTGGCCATAAGGATCAATACCACCAAGTCCCTGCTTCCATCTGGTGGGAATGGGGGATGAACTGCTGGTAGGAGAATGCTATTGAGTGTCCCCAAAGTTTGTGCTGCCTCGGGGGGAGAAGTTTTGTGTTTTGTGCAGCTTTGAGAGCTGTTTGAAACTGACCCTGAAGGCAGTCCAGGGGCTGGTTGAGCAAAGAGAGGTGGCAGCACTGACCACAGTGAGAAGAGCACTGAACAAGCTTGTAGAACAAACAAAAGTGTCCAGTCTGGTGCTGGGCCATGCAGCTGCCATCTGGACTAGGACTGTGATGAAAAAACTGTTTCTCTTGTCATTTATTGGCTCAGTCACTGCATTTTTTACTGTCTTGTACTCAGGCATGTAAATTACATCATTGTGAAAATCTTCCTGATTTTAGTGTTCAAAATCAGCAGGTCTTCCTCATTTGAGGGGTGCTGACTTGGAAATCTGTGCCTTCAAATATTATGTATGAAGGGCACTATATAAAAATCAGTCTTGCCCACTTCTTTCCATTCCATCCTTCTCCCACTGCTTGAGGCCTGGGACAGTGAGTGTAACTAGGAATGATGTTTGTATGTTAAGCAGTGAAACCTAAAGTATGGTGCTACCGGTCATGATATCAGCGACCCAAGTTCAGGAACAGCCTCTGGTCAATGAGGGCCAGACCAGGGAGGAGGATTGAGCAATGTGCACCTCCTCTGGGGTAGTTAGTCACTGTCCTTGCTGTAGTACTTCCACCTGGATGACCACAGGTGGCAGTGCAGTTGAGGGCCCTGTCAGAAGGAGGGATGCATGCCGGGGGTCTGACATGGAAGCATGCAATAGTGTGCACATGCTTCAACCTCCCATGTGTGCCTGTGTTTCTGGGGGATGGAGAGAAAAATTAAATAACTGACACTGACAGTGGTTCAAGTGGACTGAACATGGACCTACTCAAGAACCCTCAGTGACTGACCTGACAAGGATCATGCATGTAGGAGGCAGGACCCGCACGGGGAGGAACACAGAAGCACAGAAGTTGTCAGCAGAAGGAAACCACTAGGTCCCATCTAGTCTGCCCTGTGTTTATCTATTTCTATCTCATTTGCTGTCCTTGAATGAGAGGGCCCCCTTGTGTCTATTGCACGCTTCCTTGAATCCCCCTACTGTGTTAGCCTCCACGACCTGTGGGGGAAGGCCATTCCATGTGTCCACCGCCCTCTCCGTAAAGAAGAACTTTCTGATGTTGGTTGTGAACTTTCCTCCCTTAAGCCTGATATCATGCCCCCTAGGATATACCTCCCTGACAGTGACACTTTACAGTGAACAACGTCAATGCCAGCAACATTACAGTTTGCTGTAATGGTACACCAGTGACTCGGGCACACTGTCTCCCAGTCCTGCACCCCCTCCCTGAATCAACTCCTATTCTGAGTAGATTATATTTAGTATGGGGGGTATGGGGGCAAAAGCTAATAGAAGCTGGGACTGGTTCCCATACGAATTTATGTCAACGCAACTTGCGGTCGACATAAATTCTGTCGCTGTGATGCCGGTCAACGAAATTGTTGTCAAACCAGCATCGTAGAGCCGCCCCCTAGTTCTACTACCTGCTTTCAAGTGAAAAAGGCTTGTACCTGTACCTTGTTTATGCCTTTCATATATTTGAATGCTTCTATCATGTCTCATCTCTCCCTTCTCTGTTCTAGGGAATACATGTTCAGCTCTCTCAGTCTTTCTTCATATGACATCTGGTGCATTCCCTGTATCATTTTTGTTGCCTTTCTTTGTACTGTCTCCAAACAGTCAATGTCCTTTTTAAGGTGATGCCTCCAGAACTGGACACTGTATTCTAGGTGTGGTCTGACCAGTGCCCTATACAGTGGCAGGGTCACTTCCTTCCTCCTGTTCATGATTCCCCTTCCAATGCATCCTAGCATTCCACTGGCTTTGAGTGCTGCCTTCTCGCACTGTTTTCCCACCTTCAAGTCCTCTGAAAACATGATTCCTAGATCACGCTCCTGTCTGGAGGCAGCTAGCCTTTCCCCTCCCGAGTAGTATGTGTCCCTTGGATTTCTCTTTCCTATGTGCATGACTTTGCACTTTTTGACATTGAATCTTAGCTGCCATGCACCAGATCACTCCTCAAATTTCCTTAGGTCTGATTCCATTTTGCCTACTCCCTCCTTTGTGTCCACTCTGTTGCATATCTTGGTGTCATCTGTGAACAAGCATACCATTCCCTCTAGCTCTTTAACTACAGTATGTCAGCTATGAATATATTGAAGAGCAGAGGCCCCAGCACCGATCCCTGAGGTACTCCACTGGTCACCCTACCCTCCGAAGATAGTACTCCATTTACCTGTACTCTCTGGGTTCTGACCTGAAGCCACTTCTGTACCCATCTAACCACCTTCAGTCCCATCCCTGTGTGGTCTAACTTCCTTATCAGCCTTCTATGAGGAACAGAATCAAACGCCTTGCTAAAGTCTGAGTACACCACTTCAACTGCCCCACCATTGTCCACAGCTTTGGTTACCCAGTCAAAAAACTCGATTAGATTTGTTTGGCACGACCTCCCTGCTGTGAATCCATACTGTTTGGTGTCCGGCTGCCTGCTGGCTTTGAGGAATTCTATGGTCCTCTGCTTTAGCAGTGACTCCATCAGTTTCCCCACTACTGACGTGAGACTTACTGGAAGGTAGTTTCCCAAGTCTTCCCTGCTGCCTGATTTGTGGAGAGGGACTACTATTGCCCTGTTCCAGTCCTCAGGTACTTCTCCACTCTCTAGAGATCTGGTGAATAGTTTTGCCAGCAGTGCCGCTAGCTGTTTCTCCAGTTCCTTTAAGATTCTGGGATGGATCTCATCCGGTCCCATTGCTTTGTCCACCTTTAGCTTATTTAGTCCCTCCAGCACCTGGTTCTCCGTGAAGGGGGTAATGTTGACTCCTGGTCCCATGGTAATGTGACTTGTGAGTGATGGGCCATTTCCTCGATCCTCCTTGGTAAATACCAAACAGAAGTATTTGTTCAGGATTTCTGCTTTTTCCGGGTCTTCTTCTGCTATCCTTCCTTCTCCTGTAGCAATTTTCAATATCCCCCTTTAGTTTTTCTTTTCTCCCTGATATACCTAAAGAAGGCTTTGTCACCTTTCCTAGCTTCTTCTGCAATCCTTGCTTCTGTCTGTGCTTTGGCTTATCTAATCCTTTTGTTTGCTTCTCTCATTTTTTCCTGGTATGTCTCCCAGGCTTTTTCATTCTTAGTTTCCTTGTATATTTTGTATGCCTTCTTTTTTCTTTTACCAAGGTTGCTTTTTCATTGGAGAACCATAGAGGCTTCCTTCTTCTTTTTGCCTTGCTGACACTTAGGAGCATTGATCTGTAGCGGCCTTGATTACTCTCTTTATTCTGTCCCACAAGGCTTCCACCTCTTCTTCATCAGATTCAATTAGGTTATTTTGTAGAATGGTTCACATTTTTGTGAAGTGTGCCTTTTTAAAATCTAGCACTTTGATTTTAGAGTGACAGATGTCCTCTGTGACACTTATATTGAAGTGGACCTTATGGTGGTCACTATTACCCAAGTTGCGTCCTACCTGGATTTCTTTTTTTCTCTCACTGTTGGTGAGAACCAGGTCAAGTATGGCATCTCCCCTTGTTGGAGTTTTAACACGCTGCTCTAGACTGGTGCCCTGTAGTGGTGGGTGAAGTGGGCAAAATTCACTTCACAGAGAAATCCATGAAATTCCGCCCATTTTGCATAGCGAAATGTGAAATTCCACCTGGCAGAGTGGCGAAATTACACATGGCAGAACAGCGAAATTTCACCTTTCCGCAGTGAAATTTCTCCTTCTGCGGTGAAATTTCGCCTTCTGTGGCAAAATTTCACCTTCCAGCCATGGGCAAAATTTCACCTTATGAGGGTATAACTAAATCCCTGGTGGCTAGCGGTCCCTCCCCCCACCTGTCCCACATGTACAGAAAAATCCCTGGTGGCTAGTGGTCCCTCCCCCCACCTGTCCCACATGTGAAATAATTATCCATGGTGGCTAGTGGTTCCTCCCCTCCACCCAGTAATAACCTGCCTGCCGCAGAAATGTACAGTAATCCCCCCGCCTGCATCCCTCTGTATCTCCTTCTCCTGTTAAAAAAAAATCTCTGGTGGTCTAGTGGGTTTTTTGTATTTAAACCCCCTCCTGATCCCCAGTTCCAATAAATCCCTGGTGATCCAGTGCCCCCCACCCAGCCTCCCCAGCAGCCAGGTGTCCCGCCACACCCTACTCCCACCCCCATCCTAAATCCCTCACGGTGGATGGACACAGCCCTCCTCTCTCCTCCACGGCCGGCCTGCCGACTGAGCCGTCAATGAAGCTCATTCAGTGACAGCTCAGTCTGCAGGCTGGTAATGGAGGAGAAAGGAGGGCTGTGCCAGTCTGCCGCTGCCGGGATTTAGGATAGGGGATGGGGGCAGGGTTGTGGTGGGGACATCTGGCTGCTGGGGTGGCTGGATGAGGGAGCACTGGATCACCAGGGATTTATTGGGACTGGGAATCGGGAGGGGGTTTAAATACAATAAACCCACTAGACCACCAGAGATTTTTTTTACCAGGAGAAGGAGATACAGAGTGATGCAGGCGGGGGGGGGGGGGTTAAGGTACATTTCCACGGCAGGCGGGTTATTATCAGGTGGAGGGGAGGAACCACTAGCTACCATGGATAATTATTTACATGTGGGACAGGTGGGGGGAGGGACCGCTAGCCACCAGGCATTTAGTTATACCTGCATAAGGTGAAATTTTGCCCCTGGACAAAAGGCGAAATTTCACTGCGAAATGTGAAATTGTGCCCGCACAAGGCAAAATTTCGCCTAGGTGAAATTCTGCCTTCCAAGGGAAAAATTTTACGAAGTGCTCTGCAATGTGAATATGACCACCTTGCCGGCACTCTGTGGGCAAAATTTAAATTCGCTGCATCACTAGTGCCCTGTAGAGCCAACAAGAAGTCTCTGCTTCCTTTGCTGCTGCTGTTTGTGTGTTCCAGCTGATATCTGGAAGATTGAAGTCCCCCACCAGTATCACCTCTCCTCTGTCAGTCATTTTATAAATTTCCTCTAGCAGATCTTTGTCCTTTTTTTCTCTTTGATTTGGGGTCTGTAAAAGGCACCAATTTTGATGGTTTTCCCCTTACATGCATCTCCTGTTAGCCACAATGACTCGGTCTCCCCAGGGTGTCCCTGCACCTCTATGGCTTTTATTTCATCTCAGATGTAAATGGCTACCCCCTCCTTTTTTCTTCTTCCTGTCTTTCCTAAACAGGCTATATCCTGGTCTGGATCTGTCCCAACCGCTGTTTTCCATGAACCAGGTTTCGGTCACTTCTACCCAGTCCATCCTTTTCATTTCGATGATAGCCATGAGTTCTGGTAGTTTGTTTGCCAGACTCCTAGCATTCATAACCATCGCCTTCCAGGAATGTGCCTCCCCACTTGTATGTGGACACAGCTCCTTCCTGGGCTGTTCTGACTTGCTGTTCCCATACATAAGTCTATGCTTTTTCCCAATTTTTTGGGTTGCTTGAAATTCTGGTGATTGAGTGGTGCTTTTCCTCCAAACATCCTCTTGTGGATGACTGTATGTCTGTGATGTTTTGGGAGTGGTGCCTTGCTCACTGATGGTTGTAGTGTGAGAAGTCATCATCTCCCCTGTACTTAGTTTAAATATCCTGCATAGACATCTAGTTTTTGTCCAAGCACTTGTACACCTTCCTTGTTTAGGTGTAGGCCATCATATTTAAACAACCCTCTTTTCCAGAAGTTACACCAGTTTCCTATGTAGTGGAATGCTTTGTCCTGGTACCATTCATGCAGCCATAAGTTGAACTCTCGAATTTCAGCCTCCTTGACTTGCTTGGTGCTGGACCCTTTTTCCCACACTGGCAAAACTTCTGAGAAAGCTAGTTTGGATGATATGGAAGATAATCCCTTTGCTAGCATCTCAAAGTGTTGTTTGGCCTCTTCCACTGTGTGGCTGGCCATGTAATTTTATCCAAGTTGGATAGTAACGTGTGTTACTTCCCCAGCTTCCTGTACTATCTTTTTTATGCAGTTTGTGACTCTTTTTGCAGAGGCTCCTGGGAGACACATAACCACAGTTTCACAGGCTTTGTAGTGATTTAGGTGGGGATCCATTCCTTATAACATGGATTCCCCAATTATAAGAAGTTTGTTTAGGCTTTTGTCCTTATTTTTAATGTTTTTTTGTTTATGTTCTGCTGCAGGATGTGCATTAGTTTTATCACGTTGTGCTTTGCCCAGGTCTGGTTCCAGTGGTGTAACTCTGTTATTGGCTGGAATGACTGGGCTGAGCCTCTGGATAGAGATTGCTTTCCTGGACCCTTTGTTTTCCTTCTTATCATCACCTGTCAGTCCCTGGGTCCTATGATCTGTTCTGGTTCCTGACTGTCAGCATGGCTTTGGTGGTGCGGAGGTTGTGGTTGCCCATTAAGGAGTACATTGTACTGTAGTTTATGGATTGTGGACCAAGCATCCTGCAGCTGGGCTATGAGGTCAGCGATGACCCAGCAAGTTTGACAGGGTCCTGGTTGATGGTGATAAGCTCTGGTGCGCAGTGCCCCAGAGTTGTTGCAGCTGACAATGTCCATTTCATAGTGTGAAGATATTTATTTTTTTTAACAACTTATTAAGTTATTTACTGCTAGCCACTGATACCAGTGACAAATGGAGGTAAGGTTGTTGTAGGGGACCAGGGATAGGCAGAACCAGGCACCTTGTGGACCCTGAGGGATAGTGGAGGCAGTGGCCTAGAGGGGGGCATAAACAGAGAATTAACTAAAAAAAAAAACCCAGTATGCAGTTGGACCTGGCTACTAGGATTTCACTCCAGTAGGCCTGTTGGACTCCTGATTCATCTGCCACAGCTGGGCTGTCCATTGGGTGATTTTAGAAGGTGACATAACACCAACTGTGTGTCACATTAAAGGAGAACTAAAGTTACAATTTACAAATAAATGTTGTGTAGTGTTTTGATTGTGTATGTAGTCCTAGTGTGTCCTTTACTTTTTTTACTGTTAGTATTTTTAGTAATTTACCTAACTGATTTCTGGTCCCTGTGATCTCCATGATCATGTCTTTTATTGCATTTTCTTTCCCCACTGTGCCTCCTGACCCATGTGACTGTGATGCATCAGAGACCATTATATGGTCTGCTCAAGTGCCTCTCCTTTTTCAGTGAGCACTAATAAAGGCTGCATTCACAGTTTGGCAGACTCCCTAGGGATAATTGAGTGGGCTAGTCTTTAAGGATTCAGAGTTTTCATTGATCATAGGATTGATAACCTGGTACAATTTATGTTCTTGTTATAGCTGTGTGTGGTTTGATGAAAAGAAAAACCTACTACTATAGCTAGAGCTAGGCATACACCTAGAAACCAGTTAGATTTGAAAGAATGACTAATTTGTGGTCAGAACAAGAGGCTTTTAGCAGTACAGTGCAGCTGTAGAACAGCAAGTCAGCACTCTGAATAAATGATCTCTGACACATCTTAGTTACACGGTGCAGGAGGCATTTTGGAAAAAAGAAAGGCAATACAATATACTGGCATGGAGACCACCAGGGTCCCTAAAACAAGTAGGAAAATTTAGATAAAAATCCTCAAAACAAACAAAGGAAACAACACACTAGGACTACAGATCAAATCAAAACACTCTGCACAAGGTGTCTTTTTGTAAATGTTACTGTTGTAATCATTTAGGAGTCTGTGTTTTCTATGGAAAGAGAGAGTGACAGATGCTTTATAACACATTTACAAGTTAGGAGACAGTAGCTGAGAGTCTGCTATTCATGCAAAATGTTTCTTTTAGCTTGTAAAATGTGTGTGTGTGTGTGTGAGACAGAGAGCAAACGCTTCCCTACTGTTTCATAACTATGGATTACGCATATTTATCACAATTCATATTTTCAATTTACATGGAAAGTGGCCGCCTAAAAGGAACGTCTTTTACAGTGAGACGGTGTAATGGAAGGCTACAGGAAAATGGTTTCTGCTTCAGACAAGACTGCAGCTGGAATTTAAAGTTCTATACCTCTGTGGCTCATTGCCACCAAAATCGTTTCACTAAATTGCAAAACTGTTAGCCAGACAATACCCATAAAATTAATTACCTGGCAAATCCTAAGTAAAAGGTTATTTAGCAAGTGGTTTAAACACTGGTTTCAGATAAAGCCTAGCTGAGTCCTTAGATTTGTTTTATGAAATAACAGGCTGGCCAACTTCACTTGATGAATTCCAGGTGACCAGATCTGACAATCGGCAAACATCCCCCTTTGCCCAGTTTGAGATTTCTCCTGAGTTGTATTTTTTCAATACTGTTAATCTCCTTTTTGCATGGCTGATGGCAATGTTTATCAACAAGTGTTAAAAAAAAAACAGTAAAACAGATTTTGAACTGCAAGCCTGCTCTGTCACTTTCAATAACTGCCTCCTTGGGTTGAAAACAAGCAAAAACGCTTGGGGATAAACTTGCAGAAAATGGATGTCCATCCAAGCAACCCGAGATTTGCACTCTACCTTGTGAGGGCAAAATGCCTCTTGTTTTACAAGAAGACTGGTACAAAAGGGTTTCACAGCTTGAAGCCACCTGGGATGAGTATGTTATCTGGTTGTGTGCGCAAAGAGACTACATTTCTATCATGCCTTGCTAAATAAATAGGACTGAATTTGATGGGTTGTAAAAACACAGTTTTGATAAGAAATTATTTGAGCTGCTACCATCAATGAGAGATGAGAAGAGCACAGAAATATTAATTATTTCAAGAAGCAATGCAATTTTAAAACCTTAAACCTTGTGTTGCTTACTTAATGGGACACTGTCAGCTTTTATGCGAAATTTTGAATCCCTGTTTTAAGTATGTGCCAGTACTACCCAGCATGCACATGTTCCAATCCTACCTGACCTTAGCATGCACATCAAAGTCAACACTGATGTGAATGCTCAGAGACATGACTTAACTTTTCAAAGAATGATTTAACAGGCTTACACCTCTCATTTTTCAATGGGAGTAACATAAGTAAGTTCAACTTAATACCTGCTATCAGAATTTAACTCAAGCTCATATTGCATGAAATTTTCAAAACTCCTACATGCAGGAGTTTACAGGCACTATGGTACCATCTTCATATATGAATGCATTACAGGGCCAGAGGTGAGGTTAAGGGTGGGTCACCTTAAATAGCTGATAAAATGCAAAAAATAAAGAAGCTGATATTGTATGAAAATCTATCAACACATATAGTGAGAAGAGACATTTTGATGGCTACTGGATAGTACTGGCACATTCTTAAAACAGGGATTAAAAACTCAGCAAAAAAGCTGACAGTGTCCCCTTAACACGGTGCTTGTTCTCCAGAATTGCTATCTGAGGCTGGCTTGGGGTCAAGGGTATTGTGAAGCTGAGACACTGTTTGGAAGGGTGGATGCTGGTTGTCAGCTGTTTTAGCACTTTCTGCCAGCTGATCAAGGAACAACATTAGCTTTTGTTGTGATGGTACCTGCTCATTCTCTGAGCTGAAGGAAGGGTGCGACCATAGAAATTCCAATTGTCTACATGGGTGACAAGGGGAAATGACCAAAAACTGGCTATCCACCACACTGGCATTATAAAATGGGTCAAAATGCCCACCACAAACACTGTTTTCTTTTTTTTTTTTTTCATGTCCAGACCAACCTTACTCAGTCTGTTCCAGCCCTACCTCTTAGCACCTCTGATACTTACACCTCAGGATTCCAACCCCAGAGGTTAACCTCACTGTGGCAGGGCCAGATCTGCTGGTTCCAACATCCAGTCCCTTCCTGGTCATGGAGGTGGGAGTTTCTAGGTTTCCAACTCCAGAAATCCCTCACTTATCTTTAACAACTGCAATCATTCCCCAGGCATGAGAAGCCCTGAAGATTTGGAACTTTATGCTAATGATGGAACTTTAGAATGAAGTTCAAACTCTGTGTGACGTCATGCTAACCCCTGCTTTCTAATGTCAAATTCATTTATCCTCTGAAGAGAGCAGTTGCTCTCTTCAGAGGAGAAAGCAGTTGCTTCAAATTCATCCCCTTGCTTCTGGCCAGTTTATGGCTTATTATTTTACTATTTAAAGTATTTAGTTTACTTTTATGATATCTCTGCATTAGTTAGGGTGTTATTAGTCTAATTTGTATAACTGTGGTTGTTTCTCTGGTTCTCAAGCAGTTCCAAGGAACTGGAGAAGATCGCTTCTCAGTGCAGTTCCAGCCTTTGGGGAACCTTGATGTTCTACTTGTATTTTATTTTAAAAAGGTTTTTGTGTAACCACTTTTGAAGTTTTAGTTTTTATAATGCTCAGTTCTGGTTTCTGGGAACCGAGATATTTTTCACTGACAGTATTCATAGTTTGCACTTCTGTGGTGATATTTTCTTGCATTTGGGAACTGAACTGCATTTTTTACAACACTGTCCTTTTTAACATATTGTGAACTTGTTATCAATCTGATTTCTAAATCTGAGGACAAGAACATTTTTCGCTAAGTTTCCAGCAGTTAGCATGACTGACAGATGTAAAAACAAACAGGATCTACAGACTTTAAAAACTGTATTATTTATTTTCAGATCCTGGCAAAGGCAAACTGCCACAAGTTGTGTTTAAGGGGCCTGGGTGCAGACCACGATCATTATTAAATTATGAACTCTGCAAAAGGTTTTGCCATAAGCCACAAAAAGAAAGGACTAAGTAAGATTTTATGACTTTTCAGTCTGCCTCTGTCACCAAAGGGCTCATATGAGGGTGCAGCCTCTCAGAGTAAGCAGAAGTCCCTGTCAAAGGGGACAGAAAAGAAAGAAACAGCTGCCAAAGATGGTACAGAAATCAGGGTGTCCAAACGAGGGAACCCTGTATCCTGTAAAAATAAAACAGCCTCAGAGCAGACACTGGAAACAGTGCCTGCTAAAAAAAAAGAAAAAGAAAGGCATGTCTCTGTTCCTGCTCCTGAACAAGAAAAGGAGCCATCAGTTGACTAAAATGAACATGCTCAGCAGAGGTCATGACAAAGGCATGTCAATTCTTCCAGGCTTCCTAACCTTTGGAACCAGATGGTTCTCCTGAGAAAGAATTTGGCTTTCCTCCTGGCCTTCAGAGGACTACACATCTCATTATTCCTTTGAAAGGCAAATGGCAAACACCCTCAACATTTTCTCCAGTGAAATTGGAGAAGATGAAGTGGAATTCATGGATATGATGAGACTAGTCCCCACAAGGAAGTTGCTTCTTCCTATTCACAAATCCCTCAAAAAAGCCACTAGCAAAGTCATGTCAGCACCTATCTCAGCTGCCAGCATTGTCAACGAAGCTGAGAGGAGAGGAGGCAGTTTAGCACAGTGGAGGAGGCAGTATAGCGCAGTGGTTGAAGGCTCTGAGCTGCAAGTCTAGAGACCTGGGTTTGAATCCCACAGCCCCCACTTACATACTATGTGACCCTGAGCAAGTCACTTAACTTCCTTGTGCTCCCAGTATGCACCTGTAAACAAGCTTTCAGCTTAGTGTGTCTCTCCTGGTTTATATATATATATATATATCAGCTGGACAGGCAGGAGTTGAGTACCTGCACTCCCATCCTTATCATGAAGGGGTGGTCTAGGCTGCAGCCTGTGACTAGGTCAGAGTGCCCTTATCCTCCCAGCCTCCTGCGAAAGGTTCTGGGAAACTGGATAGTATGGCCGCAAAAGTGTATACATAGAGAATAATGCATATGTAGGGAGTTGATATGGAGTGTTTTTGCACACCCAAGTTGTGTGATAATATGTAAACCTTGAGGCGAAGCTCGAGAAGGGTTTACTATTATCACACAACGAAAATTATTATTAATCCATTCTACGCCTACATGTTTTCTTTATAATAACTGGCACTAAAAAAAAAATTCCACAGAAGAATTACCACTACGAGGAGATGCGAGGCCAAAATGCTCATACTTCCTTACTAATAAGCACGCCCCCATGCTATTCAAGGACTGACATCACAAAACGAGCTAGTATGGGGGCGTGCCTACTAGTAAGGAAGTATGAGCATTTTGGCCGTGGGTCTCCATGTTGGTTTTACAAAATAAATAAATGAAATAAATAAATGCTGCACACATATAGATCTCTAAACCAGAGGGTAAGCTACAGAATTCATTTAAAATGATTACGCTTTCTCATTTGGATCTGTAAGTTTTGGAGGTCATGCTATGAGTTTGAATCTGTTTACTCTGGAATGCGAGTGCTGCAGGCTTCTTGGTGCGAGACTGTAAAAGTCGTATCAACCGGCGAGTTGATATGACTTTTTAAATATCAACCTCGGGTTGATACGACTTTTTACAGTACTCGAAAACGGGTTGATAACAGGGATCACCAGTTATTATATATGCTTTCCTTTTCCTCAGGCAGGCAGCTTATCTGGCATACACAGCTCATTATCAGAGCTTGAAAAAAAGGCTTAGCATGCATGGAACAGCGTTCAAACAATTGCTTGGTGCATATTTATTATGGCAAGATGCCCTGGTAGCACCCTATAGCCCCAGTGCTTCATCCCTTCTGGGGGCTCCTCGGGGGATGGGTCTGAGGAGTGAACAAACATGACAATCATTTATACAATGCCAATTAAAGTGATACACACCCACAGTGTTAGAAAATTAAAACTACAAACAATTTATCAAAAGCATGCACAACATTCCTTTCCACATTATAGGCTAGACACATCATAATTTACAAAGTAATTGGTTCAGTTACCACAGTATATAAACAATAATTTTAATTTATATTTTGGTTTTATTTCAGTCTATAGCCTAGATTAGTGGAAATTAGCAATGGAGGATAACAAAAGAAACATAAGAAAGGCAGTGGTGTAGTTGGGAAATCTCAAAAGGTGGTGGTGGGGGGGGGGTTACAGGTCAGTAAAGATCTTACATACAACTTTGTAGGCCTTATTGCCTGAAAGTAACATTTATCTTAACTTATCTCATCTCATCTCATATTATTGGCTTAAAAGGAATGGATTGTCTTGGGAGGTCAAAAGGGTAGACACGCAGATCGGACCAACTCATTAATTAATTTGTCCCTTTGACAGCAAACAATTCTTGTGGTGGAGGGGCAAAGGAGATAGGTGGGTAAGGATATTAAAATGGCATAAAGACTGTATTTCTTAGCGTCTAGAAAAAGTGTTAATTTGCATCAGTACAGGTAGGGATTAGAACAATATGAAGATTCCCACATTTAATGTTGCAAGTTATATCTGTATGGTCATTGTGCAAGCCTATGGGGGGAATCTTTGCAAATAAAGGATTACAAATCTGTGGTAAAGAAAGTTTTTCTCAGAGAATTAACCTGCCCCAAAGTCCAATTAGTGCAATGAACTTCATCTGTGGTCAGTGGTCATACAAAATATGTTGCTCTCACATTGCAGATTTCAGAATCAGGGGTTTAGGTTGTTCTCCTAGAAAAGAAAAAGAGAGAGAAAATGTCATAATTAGTAATCATAAGTAAGGGGAGAAATCCAATTCTTCATTAAGTCCTACAGGTACCACTGTATCTAACATAACAATCCATTTGGTCTCTTTTTGTGATAATATTTTCACTCAGTCACCTCCTCTAGGGTGTCTATAACATGTTCTAGTATAGTAAATCTGAAACAATCTGGTTTTCCATTGTGGGTTTGTAGGAAGTGGGCCCCAATTGCATTGTAAATGCTTCCATTTACAATTGCACGGATGTGCTCTTGGATCCTCTGTTTTACTGGTCTGGTGGTTCTTCCACATAGTAGCATGGACAGGTACACCAGTATAAGTACACTATAAATGGTGTAGTGTATGTTATGAAGTTGTTAATGTCAAATACTTTCCCATCTTTGGTGAAAGTTTTACCAGTTTGCACATACTGACAAATGTTATACCTGCCAAACTTGTATAGGCCTTTTGATTTGGTTTGAAGCCAGCCACTTCCAGTATGAGTATCTGCTGATGAGGTGAAATTACTTTTAATGACTATGTCAGTATCACCAATGTTTCTCCCTTTGGAGAATGTTACCGTTGTTTTTTTTTTTGTTCAACAATCTTGATTTTTTTAATATAGGATCAGAGAGAAGTAGTGGCCAAAAATTATGTACAAGTCCTCCTATTCTGCCTGCTAATGGAGTAAACTCTGTCACAAATGTGACTGTATTTTTATCATCCAAGTTCATGTGAGTTTCAACACTGCTGGCTGCCCTTTCTCTTTTAGGGATCAAAAAGTCATATCTTCTGAGATTTTTAATTTTTTCAAATGCCTCTTCTAAATCTTTGTTAGTATAGCCTCTTTCTTGTAATCTCAGTTTTAACTTTGTGGCTTGTTCCATGAAAACTTCCTCATCTGAACAGTTTCTTTTTAATCTGATAAGCTCCTCATAGGGTGTAGATGATACCAATGTTCTGGGATGAGCGCTATTGGCATGTAGGATGTTATTGGCTGCTGTCTCTTTTAGAAATCCTTTTGTCTTAATAACTTCCCTCGGGGTCCCTATCAACTCAAGGTCTAGAAATGTAATACTATTTTTGTACAGCTCAAGGCCCATATCGTTATTGTTGATATAGGAGATGAATTCTGGTATAGCTTTTACATCCCACTCCAGATCACAATAATATCATCAGTAAATCTGTACCATGTTTCAATGTGTCTCAAGAAATCATTATTGGCACTACTTTGGATAAATCTTTCTTCAAAATAACCCATGAACAGGTTGGTATACGATGGGGCAAATGGTGCCCCATCGCTGTTCCACATATTTGCAGGAAAAATTCCTTCTTAAAACAAAAATAGTTATGTGTCAAAACAAAGTCTATTGCCCATTTAATAAAATGAGCTGAAACTGCTTCCTGATCCTTGAAAAAGAAATCCACTGCTTTGATGCCTAGGTCATGCCTGATTGATGTGTAGAGGCTATTGACATCAATGGTTAGCCAACAAAAATTCACGTGCCAGATTTTCCCCTTAAGCTTGTAAAGCAGGTCCATACTATCCCTTAAATAGGAATCTAATTGGGACATTTTGGGCTGGAGAAAGCTGTCAATGAAGTTACACAAATTGTGTGTTAGGTACCCTGGGCCAGTTATTCAAACTTTGCTCTGGGGCTAAATTAGCACTGCCTGGCAGACAAACTTAGCCCGGAGCACAAAGCAAACTATATTCAAAAGGAATAGCCCGGGGCAAACAGCTTCTGAATATAGCATGGGAATGAGGCCATGCAAACTGGGCTGGGAGTGCAGGGCAAATGTAGTCCTGAAATAAGACAGCACTGAATATAGCTACCAAGAAGTGCAAACCACAATAACAACACAGTGCACAGCGACGTGAGGGTAGGTAGAGTCGAACTATGTCGCCAATGTGTGTCCTGGCAAATGAATGGACCCAGTACTGCTGCAGGCAGCAGCAGATGTGAAAGAACAGCATCCAAAACTGTATAATATTCCCCAAACCATTAGCGCAGAGCTAAGCTGTTTGCCCGGTGCTAAGATTTGTCATATTCAAAAGTGACATGCAAATGAGCCTAGTTAGGTAGTCCCTGGGCAAACATCCAGATTAGTATCTCATTATGCCCTGATTTGCATGCAGTTTAGCCAGTGTTACTGCAGGGTCCCACAGCTCCACCTGTAGGTCAGTCTGGAAGTACAGGGGCTGGCCAGGTCTGACAGCAGCTCTACCTGTAGGTCAGTCTGACAGTGCATGATAGTTGCTGCAGGCTACATGTATGCAGTGCAGCATAGCATTGTGTAACTCAAGGGACAATGCAGCATAGGCACAGGTGGTGGTGGTGATGCATGCAACTGTCACACTGTAGGGCATGGTACAGTGCACAGTAGATACCACAGTAGCAAGGAGGCCAGTAGTGTAAGGGACACAGCAATGCCTATGGTGTGTAGGGTAGTGAAGACCACTGCACTATACACAGTGACAAGTCCACCTTGTAGGTGTGTACTGCCAGTGGACATTACTGTCACACTATTGTGTGACCCACAGATGCTGCACCTCTGGCTTGGGATGCTCATAGTGACATAGGCATGGCTGGCTGTGTGTCCTGCGGTGTATGTACAGCTGTGCAGTATGTGACTGGGGGGGTATGTATGAACAGACAGGCACACTGGTATTGAGGTATGCCCAATACTGGCCCATGTGCACTACGTGCTGTGTCCCAGCCTTGTGGCCACACCCGGTTTGTGGTGAGGTCTGGCTACCCTTATTTCTTCCCCTCAGCACCCACCATGCCCACAATGCTGCATATGTGTGCTGGCATCTGTTGGTCACCACAGACTATGGTCTGCAGGTGTGTGCTCTATGGCCACACTACCATGGTGGCCCCCAGGGGTCGGGTCACCACATACTGTCTGGCATGGCTGGGACTGGTGGCAACAGTTGGCACCATTGTGGTGCCATCAGTGAGCAGTACGTTTCCTCCATGTCTGGCATTTTCTCTGTGTCATAGTCATATGTTAGGGTCGCGCAAGGCCGTGCTAAAGCTGCACTAATGCCGCGCAAGGCCACAATGTCATGTAAAGCTGTTTGCCCAGAGTTAAGACCTGCTTTTTCTGTGTGGTAATTTGTTCTGCGCAATGGGTCACAGTAAGTCGTGCCAAACACCTTAGCACGGCGCTAGTCGCTGAATATCCCATAGTGCCTGTATTCATGTTCAGTTTGCCCCTTGCATATAATTATGGTTTGCCCTGTGCTATTGTGGTTTGCACCCGCTATTTGGCCTTTTGAATATAGCAGACCCATGCTAATCCCACGCTAAACTCACACAAACAGTTTGTGCATCGCACAAAGCTTTGAATATCTGGGCCCCTATCTCTGACACTGTTGGTCTACCACGTGGATCTTCCACACTCTTGTGTATTTTGGGCAGAATATATAACGTTGGTGTTATCGGGTAGTCAATTTTTATATATTCTGCCTCATTTTTAGTTAACCAGTCACATTTTAAACCCCAATCACTAAATTCATAAGGTTCAGGTTGAAACTTTACTGTTAGGTCCCCATTAAGTTTTTTTATAGTTGTTCTGATTGCTTAACAAATCAACACATTTTCTAATGTGCATTTCCTCTTTCAGAACTATGACGTGATTTCAGATGTTTTGAAAACTCTGCCTTTTAAACTTTCTAACTCTTTTAGTGCTATAAATTCCTCTTGTTTTAAGTTTCTAACATAGTTAACTTTCTAATCAGAAAAAAAGTTTGACAGTTTCTCCAAGAAAACATTCCTCAAACACTGTAATAGCTGGACTGAAATCCTAGGGGCAAAAATCTGATTTGGTTTAAAAGTTTGTGTCTCATGTACACTAACTTGTGTTCTCTCGCTTACACCCAGGTCTTCTACTTCCTCAAGTAGAGCAGAAACATTGATATTGTCTATAATGTCATGTCCCAGTCTGATGATTCTCACAGCTGCTCATTCTGTGCTGGGAAGTTATTGAAATCAATGTCTATAGGGGAAACGTCCTGAGGATTTAAACTTTCATTTATTTCTTGGTTTCCTTCTGTAACACACATATTTGTAGTGAGTCCAGCAATTTCTTGTTTGCCAGAAAAGTATTTTAACTTAATTTTTCTCACTAGTTTGAAAATAGCAATTCTTCTTAAATAAACCTGAGTTTGGTGTAGACACAAATGATAATTCCTTTTCTATACTTTCTTTTGAAGTTCAGTTAGTTCCAGGTCAGTAAGGTTTATGATTTCAGTTCCTTGTTCCTGAGCGCTCTCTGAGAAGTACTTTGATTTCCATTTACCTCTCCTTCCACTCCACATTTTTTTGGTATAGCGTCCTTGTTTGTTTTTGGTCCTTGTGTTTTCTTTTGGCTGTCCACAGTTTGTTCTTGTTCTAAAATAACCTCTGCAGAAGTGAAGGGATTCAGACCAGATATCTGCTCTTGGCTGGTTCTCGCTGATTGTATTTCTTCTTGGAAACTTACACTTTTCTTTTCTTTCTGCTGGTTTCAAACAACATGAAGTCTTGCTGTATTCTGACATATGTAGTTAGCCCCAGCACTTGAACTGCCCAGGAGAGGAAAGAGTTCATTTCTATGCCAGGCATAGAATATTGAGCTTGAGCTCAGTTTTCAAACCTCTGTCTGTGGTGCCTCAGAGTGTAAGCATCAGATTCTTTACTCTGCCTAACTGTGAAGTCACTCCAGAGATTGCTCTTTTGCTTTGGTTTGGTAAAGTTGCAAAACATGTCGTTTTTTTCAACTGATTTGTTGATTTTTGGTTTTGAGCCTCTGTCTACAGTACAGTAAGTAGTGTAGATAAGTAGCGAACTGTGATTTTGTGTTTTCTTCCGTGGAAATTGTAAATTTCAGTTTCTTCTCAGTCGGTCCGATTGGGAACCGACCTTCTGTGTTTAAATTTATTTTCTAAGATTTTAGTAGCGGTGTGCTAGTTTCTATTGGTTTCAAAAAACTGAACTTTTTTTGGCTTCTTTACACAACCCGTGACACGGTTGGTAACCGATAGGGGTGTATTACCTGGCTAAAAGCTGTAAAGGGTAATTTTTCTAGTCTGGCTATGACTGAGAAACCCAAGGAAAAAAACAGTCCCACTGGGTTTCAATACTGTACAGAGTGTGGGGAGGTCTTTGCTAAGGCCGACCCCCACCTCGTCTGTGTTTATTGTCTGGGGTTTGACCACCTCAAAACAGACTGCCAAATCTGCAAAAAGTTTCCTAAGGCCACTCTGGAGAAAAGATTGGATAGGCTAAAGGAAAAGGAGGCCGAGAAGTCTGCTGACCTGGATGGCCAGCCCGGTTTGGTTCTGACCGAACCTGAGGAGGTGCCCACTGACCTGGGCGAGATGTCCTTGGGCAAAAGGAGAGCTTACCCCGAGGGGTCAGTTCTGACAAAAAGATGAAAAAAGTCAGCCGGTTCAGATGCAGCACCCCATACTCCAACCGCTGAAGAAATAGCCAAAGCGATCAGTATCATGCAGTCGCTTCGTCCGGTTCCTTCCGAACCGGCACCGTCAGTTAGGTGCTTGGTTCAGTCGGATCCAACTCCATCGGATTATGATCCGGATGCTTATTATGAATTGGAGTGTGAGGGGGATGAAGAATTACCGGATGATGATGATGATGACAATGATTATGAAGGTCTGGATGTGCCCATTGAACCAGACATCTTCCCAGACAGACCCTCCAATGTCTCTCCTCTAAGGCTTTCTGAGTCCCCATCTCACTTTTTGTTTTACAAAAAGGTGGCTCAGACCCTCCAGCTCCCTATGGTTGAAGCTGTTGAGGAGGAAGAAGAGCCTGATTTCATGGAGATGGTGGACATTCCAGAGTCCAAGAGGTTGTCTATTCCCCCTCCATAAATCCCTGGGGAAACAGACACAAAAGATTTTACAGACACCAAATTCTTTACCTCCTGTGAATAAGAGAATGGACAGGAGGTATATGCTATCAGGCTCAGGTATGGAGTTTTTTCTTCAATCATTGCAGCCATGTTGGGGTAGTGCAGGCTGCAGCCTGTGACAGGGCTAATATACCTTTGGCTTCACACCCCCCAGATAAAGACTCCAGGAAGGTGGATGCCATGGCCAAGAAACAATACTTGGCATCCTCCTTGGGACTCAGGCAGGCTAATTATATGGCCTACACAGTCACATACCAGAAGTCTAGGTGGGATATGGTTCTGGAACTGGCTAAACAGGCTTCCCCCCAGCTAGCCAGAGAGCTGGAGGAGGTGCCTGCTGATGGGATTGAGGCATCCAAAGTGCAATTCCATGCTGCTGTAGACTCTAATGATGTGGCATCGAGAGTCATGGCTACATCTGTGTCTCTCAGGAAATTTGCTTGGCTCAGATGCACTAGCCTTTCTCAGGACACCCAGGCTAAGACCTTGGATTTCCCTGCGATGGGTAACTCTCTGTCTGGGGAGCAGAAAGAGGCTTACATGAAGAAAATGGATGAGTACAGGACCACCTACAGGAGTCAACAGACCATAGAACAGCAAGCCACTCCTCAAAAGCAGCAGTCTAGGGGCAGGGGCAGGCCCTTTAACAGGCCCTTCTACCAAGCCCAGGCCTCCTCTCCCTTCCCACAGAGGGGGTTCATTTGAGGGAGAGGCAGGAGGGGGATGAGCAGGGCTGCATCCTCTTCCCAGTCCAAGGCTTCTGCCAAACAGACACCCTGATATGTCAGCCCGGGTCGACTCCCCAATTCCAGTAGGAGGCAGGCTGGCTTTCTACTTCCAGGCCTGGATGTCTGTTACCTCAGACAAGTGGGTCTTGGAGGTAGTAAGCCAGGGACTGGTCCTCAGTTTCAAGAAGTTTCCAAAAATGAGAGTCAGGTCTTTTCCACCTGCAAACATCTCTGAAACCATTGCTCTAGAAGCAGAGGTTTCCTCGCTGCTGGTTCTCTGAGCCATGGAGAGAGTTCCTACTCTACTCAAGGGCAAGGGTCTGTACTCCAGATATTTCCTTACCCCAAAGAAGACAGGGGAGTGATGACCTATCCTAGACTTTAGGTATTTGAGCAAACACATCTTAAAACCAAAGTTCAAAATGGTGACTCTGGGAGTAATTCTTCCCTCATTGAGGCCAGGAGATTGGTTAGCATCCCTGGACCTCAAGGATGCCTATTTCCACATTCCTACCAGGTGCTCCCACAGAAAGTATGTCAGGTTCGAGCTGCCTTCAGGCCATTATCAGTTCAGAGCCATGCCTTTCGGCCTAACATCATTTCCAAGAGTGTTTACAAAGTGCCTTGCAGTAGTAGTGGCCTTCCTCAGAAGGCAGGGGATCTCTCTGTTCCCATACCTGGATGACTGGCTCATTGTAGGACAGTCTCCCAACCAGATCAGGTCAGCTCTTCAAGTCACTCAAGATTTGCTCAGTTCTCTGGGATGCCTTCTCAATCTGCCAAAGTGAGTTCTCGAACCAGTACAACTCCTTACTTTCATAGGGATAGGGATAGAGTTAGATACTGTTCAAGTAAAGGCCTTTCTCCCACTAGCAAGGGTAAAGGCCCTTACAGATCTTGCTTCCTCACTTCATCCTCTGGTTTCTTGCCCAGCAAGACATTTTCTTCAGCTCCTAGGCCACATGGCAGCTTCCACTGTAGTGGTACAAGGAGCCAGGTTCCAAATGAGGGACATGCAGTTTCACCTAAGGTCTTTTTGGTCTCAGAAATAAGATTCTCTCACCAAATTGGTTTCAGTGACTCAGACTCTGGTCCAAGCTCTCCAGTGGTGGCTGGATCAGAACAATCTCAGACAAGGTGTTCCATTCCTCAATCAATCTCATTCAGTGGTACTTACCACAGATGTTTCTTTCCTGGGCTGGGGAGCCCACCTAGGAGCCCTCACAGCACAGGGTGTTTGGTCTCCACAAGAGTATCTCCTTCATATCAATCTTCTGGGACTCAGGGCAGTTTTCCTAGCCTTTCAAGCTTTCTCGGACTCAGTATGGGACAAGGTGGTTCAGCTCAGGACAGACAACACCACCACCACCATGTGATACATCAACAAGCAAGGGGGCACTCAGTCAACGGCCTTGTGCATGGAGGCCATGAAAGTATGGTCTCTGGCCTACTCCCTGCAAACTTCCCTGATAGCAGTCCACCTCCCAGGGAAGGACAATATTCTAGCAGATGCTCTGAGCAGAATCTCCCAGGGCCATCACGAATGGACCTTGGATCCTGTCATACTGAAAGTAATTTTCACCAGGTGGGGCACTCCAAAGATAGATCTCTTCACAGCCCCAGACAATCACCGACTTCCCCTCTTCTGATGCAGACCCCCATTCCTAGGGACTGTTCCCCTGGATGCCCTGATATTGAACTGGGAAGGCAAATTCCTTTATGCCTTTCCTCCCTTTCCTCTGTTGTTCAGGGTTCTAGTCAAGATCAGGTCACAACCCTGCACAGTGATTCTACTGGCTCCAGACTGGGCCAGACAGCCTTGGTATCCTCTGTTGTTGTCCCTAGCAGTCTCGCTTCCCCTGTCTCTTCCCAAAAGACACAATCTCCTAACCTCCTCTATGGGGAGGATTTGGTACCCCAATCTCCAGTCTCTCAATCTCAAGGCCTGGCTCTTGAAGAGTTAGAATATGCAGGCCTGCATCTTTCTCGGGGAGTTTTGGACATCCTTAATGTTTCTCGGAAACCCTCTACCAGGAAAACTTATAATTCCAAATGGAAAAGATTCAGCATTTGGTGTTCCCATAAGGATATTCTACCAGATGCTGCTGGCATTGCTACACTTTTGGATTACCTGGTTCACCTTAATGGCTTAGGCTTTAGGCCAGCCACTTTAAAAGTTCATTTAACAGCTGTGTCTGCATTCCTCTCAGCAGGGAAGGGTTCTTCCCTGGCGTCTCACCCTGTCTTTGGTAAGTTCTTTAAAGGTCTGGTTCATATCAACCTCATTTTAGAGAGCCTACTCTGGCTTGGGATCTCAATATCTGCATTGCTCAGCTTATGCAGCCACCCTTTGAACCTCTGGCTTCCGCTGAGCTGAAGTACCTGACCTGGAAAACTGTATTCCTGGTAGCTATCACTTCTGCCAGGTGAAGTAGTGAATTAAAGACCCTGTCAGTTGAACCTGATTTTATCTTATTCCATAGAGATAAGGTGGTCCTCAGAACCAATAGGAGGTTCTTACCCAAAGTGGTCTCAGATTTTCATCTGAACCAATCCATGTCTCTTCTGTGTTTTTCACTGATCATTCTTCTTCAGGAGAAAGAAAATTACAGTTTGGATGTTAAAAGGGCACTTAGCTACTACATTGAGCATACTAAGGCACACAGGAATGACTGGCTTCAGTTGTTTCTCACTTATGGTGAAGTGGGAAAAGGTAGACCTGCTACTAAGAGAACTATTGCCAGGTGGATTGTCTCTTGTATACAGTTCTGCTATGCCAAGCTAGGTAAAACACCTCCCTCGGGCCTGAGGGCTCACTATACTAGGGGTACAGCTGCTTCTCTGGCTGCTGCCAGAGATATACCCTTGTTAGAGATCTGCAAAGCAGCCACCTGGAAAACAGTCCATACTTTCACCAAGCATTACTCTCTGAATATCCAGGCTAGGAGTAATGCTAAGTTTGGTACAGCAGCACTGCAGAGCCTATTCCCAAAGTAGGTTCAGTACCCTTCTCCATAGAGGTACTGCTTGGTAGTCTGCATATGTCAGAATACAGCAAGACTTCATGTTGTTTGAAGAAAAAAAATACTCACCCTAGTAACTGTATTTCTTCTAATGGAGTCTTGCTGTATTCTGATCTCCCCCCTGCCTCCCCTCTTAAAACCTAGTTTTAAGATGTGGACTAGCAGGTACAATGTTGCGCCTCAGGGGTGTACCTTGCACCCCTCCTCTTCAGGGTGGGGTGGTTGTTGCTGTTGTTATGTTTTAACTTAGATCTATTTTGTTCACTACCTGTTTTTTTCTCTTGGGTTCTCAACTTGAGTCTGTTGGTCCCAAATTGTTGGCTGTTGGCTTATATGTTTCATAATTTCCACACTGGAAGTATAGTTAGTTAGTTTGCTTGTAAGAATCTGATGGTTACACTCTGAGGCACCACAGACAGAGATTTGAAAACTGAGCCCAAGCTCAACATTCTATGCCTGGCATAGAAATTAACTCTTTCCTCTCTGGGGCAGTTCAAGTGCTGGGGCTAACTGCATATGTCGGAATACAGCAAGACTCCATTAGAAGAAACACAATTACTAAGGTAATTTCTTTTATGCCAATTATGCCAGAGGGTTTAGGTGTCCTTTATTTAAAATACTGTGTGTGTGTGTGTTTCCTCCCCTATCCCCCGCACAGAGTCAGTGAACAGCTCAGCACTGTTCCTGGATATTTGAAATTCCTAGGCCTCATAAAAGATCAGCTGTGTCTGCTGGCCTGCATACATCAAAGTAAAGAGCTGACTCATGATTGGGTCAGCTTTTCCTTTTCAACTAGGAATGTCTCAGCCCAGCAAGCCAAAAACTATGTCATGCCTGCTGATTGGTCGCACCCCTTTAAGGCAGCTCTGCATCTGAGGACGGTGCCACAGCTCTCAAAACCCAAGTATCATAACAAAATGTTTGTTGCATGCACATGCACAACGACCATAAAAAAAAAAATTATGAACCAAAAAGGAAAAGACAAGGCAGAAACAGTATGATGGTGGGACATATGTGTCTGTCACAGCCTGTGCCACAGGAACAAGGAGGATTGAAAACAAAATTTAACAAACCAGTAAAAGATAAGAGAAAGAGACAGTGTGTAGAAGTAAAATGCAAGGGAGGTCAGAGACAGAGTGGAAATGGAGGGTTGGGTCTTGGCCTGTGCCACTGCTGCTAGAGCCTGGGCTAAAAAAAAAAAAAGAGAGAAAGCAAAAAAAAAGACTTACACGCCATAACACAGTACAGTACAAAAAAATAACATGAAAAGGGAGACGGTGTGTCCTGTTGTTTAAAAAAATGGCCATTCTGCAAAGCAGAAGACCCTTGGCTAGCATGTTGGTGAGCCTGCTGGGCTAGCTGGCCACTTTTTAGGAAAAAAATAAACACAAGTTAGCACTGCTTTGCCTTTAGTGAACATATTAGCTGGCTCCAAATGTGACTAGCATTTAATTTGCTTATTTTGCTAAATTTATTTTTGCTTGGCAAAGAAGAAAACAGAAGACTGTGCTAATGCTGCTACAACTGTAATTCCTGAAAAAGAATACAAAAGGCCATGCTAATGCTGCTACATGTTTAAAAAGTAACCACAATCTTGGTTGTCTGATTCAAATGCTTTATTGTAGTAAAACTGAGAAAGAGCACGAGGTTTGCTTGAAAACGTTCGGCATGGTGGGTGAGTGCTGCTACCAGTAGTTTTACTACAGTAAAGTGTTTGAATCAAACAACCAAGACTGTGGTTACTTTTACACATGCAGCAGCATTAACACAGTCTTTTGTATTCTTTTTCAGGAATTACAGTTATGCCAGGGATTTGGCTTCCATCTGGTGGCCACCTGTGCTTTTGGGCTTTTTGATTGTCATTAAATTTAAGCTGGCTAAAGAAAAATAGGTAGCTAGGAGGGGTGTCCTGTAAGTCACGTTTCATTCCACACACTACTGTTTGACTTTTTGCTATGCAGGTCTGTCAAAACAAAGAATTTGTAAAAAGAAGGATGTGGTATTAGAAACATAGAATTTGATGGTAGATAGGGAACGCCTGGCCCACCCAGTCTGCCCATTTTTCCATGCCTATACTGTCATTGCGGACCCTACTTGTTCTCTGTCTCTCTTCCCCGCTCACCACCAAGACTCCCCTCTGCCTATCCCATGCATTTTTGAATTCCACCACCATTTTTTGCCCTCACCACCTCTGCTGGAAGACTGTTCCAGGCATATGCCACTCATCCAGCGAAGAAGTACACTCACACAGTATACTTTGTACTGTCATGCCACTGTTTTTCTATTAAAAAGTTGTTTTTTCTACCACTTATCAATATAGGCGCAGACTGGGCAACCCCAAATCCAAATCCTTTGTGAAACCAAATCCAAATTCATCTTGGATTTGGCAAATCCCAAACCAAATCCAAATCCACCCAGGCTTTGCCCATCCCTACTACCAATCTTATATTCCCTACAAGTACCCACCCCAAGGGGTTACTATAGGGGCAGGGGGAGAAGGGGCATCAAGCATGTGGCTGCAACTCTAGCCTCTAAACCACAACAAAAGCAAACCCCCTGGCAGCTCTGCTCAGGTTACCCATTCATCATTGGTGGGGGTAGGTTGGGCCACTACTCACAGGAATGGTTGAAAATCACCATAGACAAGTGTGTCCTGAAGTAGCGGCCCAAGGTTTGTTCCTGTAGTTCAGAAAATCCCCAAAACTGCAGAACCCAATGGTTTTTCAGTCTCACTAACCACGGAAAAAATTCTGTTGGAGCTGAAGGTAATAAAATTACTGGAAACAAAAGCAGCTTAGAAGGTGCATGCCACTCAACTGGGCAAGGGTCTTTTCTCCAGATACTTGCTGACTCACAAGAAAAATGGGGAGTGGTGATCCATTTTAGACCCGACATAGCTGAATAAACACTTAAAGAAAAAGAATTTCAAAATGGTAACACTGGGCTCAGTAATAACATCATTACAAATGGGAGACTGGCTAGAGTCACTGAATCTGAAAGATGCCTACTTTCACATACCAGACACACTCACAGAAAGTACCTGAGGGTCAGTCTAGAGAACTGCCGATATCAGTTCACAGCCTTCCCTTCAGCCTAACCTTGGCTCCAAGGGTTTTGACAAGATGACTACCTGTGGTGGCAGCACATCTGAGAAGGCAAGGTGTGGTGGTTTTACCCTACCTGGATGATTGGCTGGTGTCAGAAAAAAGACAGTAGGAAGCAACATCTTCAATACAGCCAACACAGAATATATTAGAGTATTTGGACTTCTTCACAAATCTTCAATGACATACAGAACCAGCTCAGGTTCTGGACTTTATTGGTGCAGAATTAGATACCATGCAGGGGAAGGTATTTCTTCCTCAAGCAAGGGTAGCAAATCTGATTTCAACTGCAGAATTCTTCAGGGATGGCCAGCAAAGGGCTGCAAGGGATTTTCTACAGTTAATAGGACTCATGGCCTCATCCACTGCAGTGGCAATGGGGGCCACGTTCCTAATGACAGACATTCAGTTTCACATAAGGGATCACTGGTCCCAGAGGTAGGATCCCTTGTCCAGTCTGGTGACTGTCACAAAAAGCTTACTAAAGGCACTGGAATGGTGGAAAGAAGAAGACAACCTCAGAGAGGGGTATTCTTCCTCAGGAAACCTCCCACAACTATCCTCACAACAGATGCCTCTCTCCTAGGTTGGGATGCCCATCTGGAGGACCTCACTGTAAGTGGCACTTGTACCCCAGAGGAGACTCAGAAGCATATCAACCTCCTGGAGCACAGGGTAGTGTACTTGGCAATGCAAGCATTTTCCTCACAGATCCAGGGTCAGTATTTCCAAATCCACACAGACAACACCACAACAATATATTTCATAAACAAAAGGGAGGAACAAGCTCTTCAAAGCTATGCACAGAAGCCATGAAGATCTGGAACTTAGTCTACTTCCTGGATGTAGAGCTATCCAAAGTACACCTGCCAGGGAAACACAATGTACTGTCAGACTCCCTAAGCAGAATCAGCCAGGTAAACCATGAGTGGACCCTGAATCAGCAGGTGCTAGCATCAGTGTACAGATGGTGGGGTACACCAGAAATAGATCTGTTTGTTGCCTGGCAGAACAACCAGCTTGCACTCTTTTGTTGTAGATATCCAGTCAGTTCAGTTCTTAGGTGCAAACACAAAACAACAGGAACTGCACACACAGAAAACACATTAGAAGTACACCCAAGCCACTGTAGATAATGCTCAAGTGCAGCGTTATGTAAGTAAGTAATCTTGTGGGTGAACACACACAGACTGAGCTGTGAGCTAGTACTGCCCTGGCACTTTGAGACAAACTTTCCACATCAGGAGGTGTCTGGTTCAGTTCTAGAGGATGCACTAGTCTGGGACTGATCAGGGAAGTTTCTGTACAGCTTCCCTCCATTCCTACTCTTACCAAGAGTGCTAATAAAACTGAGAAGGTAGTCAGCAACAGTGATTCTCCTAGCAGAAGGCTTGGACCAGGCTTCCCTGGTTCACCATGCTCATGTCCCTCTACAAGAAGTCTCATAGCAATCTGCCACTGATATACAATCTGCTGATACTGTCTAAGGATAGGATAACATTCCCAAACCTGAGAACTCTATGCCTCAGAGCATGGCTTTTGAAGAGTTAGAGTTCTCTGGGCTAAAGCTTTCAGATAAGGAAATGAAAGTGTTGAAGGTTTCTAGGAAACCAGCATCAAGGACAACTTATGCTTCAAAATGGAAAAGGTTTTCCTTCTGGAGGGCTTCTAGACAGATAACCCTCATCCTGGCAGGTCTGTCTACAGTGCTGGACTACCTAGTTCACCTCTAGTCACTTGATCTGAGGCCCTAGATGCTGAAGGTGCATTTGGAAGCAGTGTTAGCTTACACATCATCTGGTAAAGGCAAATCATTGGCATGACAACCCATTTTCAAAACATTTTTCAAAGGTCTTAATCACATGTACCCTCCAAGTGAGGGACCCTGTCCCACCCTGAGACTTGAATGTGTGCATTGTCCAAATGATAGAGGCTCCTTTAGAGTGTATGGCCACTGCTTCACTACAGGATGTTACCTGGAAAACAATTTTTCTAGTGGCAGTGACATTGGATAGAAGGGCGAGTGAGCTGCAAGTCCTCTGCACAGATCCAAACTACATCATTTTCCATAGGGACAAGGTAGTCCTAAAAACAAACATGAAATTACTTCCCACATGGTATCTGAATTACCTGAATCATTCAATGGCCTTTTTGTTTTCTTTACAGAAAACTCCAGCTCAGGAGAGCTAAAGTCCCACTGCCTGGACATCAAAGAGGGCACTGAGTTACTATCTGGACCACACAAAGGATGTCAGATCTGCTAGCACTCAGCTGTTTGTCACTTACAGTGAAGTGGAAAAAAGGCAAACCAGCATCCAGGTGAACTGTTTCTCATTGGATAGTCTCCTTCATACAGTTCTGTTATGACAAGGCTGGTAAACTGCCACAACAGAGGTATTAGGGCACACTCTACAAGAGGCATCCCTGCCTCTATGGCAGCATCAAGGAGTATCCCTCTGCAAGAAGTATCTGAAACAGTTACGTTGAAAACAGTGCACACTGTCACAAACACTCTGTCTGAACATACAGTTCAGGAAAGATGCCACATTTGGCACTGCAGTTTTGCAAATCTAGGTTCTGTACCCAGACCCCAAAATACTGCTATGGAGTCTGCAGTTGTTAAACATATGTGAGGGATTCCTGGAGTTAGAAGAAAATCTATTCATCATAGTAATATTGTTTCTTCCAAGGGATACTTCACTGTGTTTAACAATCCCCCTAATCCCTTCTTCCACTTCCAGAACCTGATAAATGGTTCAGTCAAGAATCAGTTCTTTTGTATTTGCTTGAGCATTACTTGTTACAGTGCCGTTACAATTGATGCTCGGTGGTCTAAGTTAATTTAATTTTTCAAACAAGATACATTTGTTCTGCCCTGTTCCTAAAATCTTTCAAACCTTTTTTGTGGAAAAATGTTGGTAGTCATTTAACTAGTTTAGTGTTCACAGCTCACACTAGCTCTAGAAGTAAATATGATGTTAGAAAGGAGGTGTAATTATGACCACACAGCAGGGTCTGAACTTCATTCTAAAGTGCTATAATTAGCATAAAGTTTCAAATCTCCAAGGCTGCTCATTCTTGGGGAATGATTTCAGTTGTTAAACATAGTGAGAGATCCGTTAGAAGAAACATCATTACTTTGGAGAGTAATGTTTTCCTTCGGGAGGAAATCAGTAGCTGGAGACAGGGCTTGAGTGCACTGAGATAATATTGCATAAGACAGGCATTTTCAATGTTTTCTGCTCCCATCCCCTGGGACATCTGGGGTCCAAGGTTGCCCAATCTGAGGCACGCAAGAGACCACACAAACAACGACCAACATCCCATCTACCACTCATGCTGTCTACTGCACCTGTGGTCATCCAGGTGTCAGTATATTTAATTATGTATTTATTTATTTTAGTGTGAAACGTTTTACCAGGAATGACATACTGATCTGATAGCAGCTCATTCCAGATGCATCTGGGGGGCAGGACAGAGAAAAACAGCAATACATTAATAAGGTGTGCACTAAATGAACAAATATAGCACATAACTGTATAAAGGTACAAGGGTATAAGTAGTACAACCACACCATATGATAGGTACGGTATCAATGATGCCAATGCAGCAGTACATTCACAATAACCGGGTATGGGATACAGTCATGGAAGGAGGGCCCCACAGAGGCAGTGGATCACAAGAGCAGACAATGGAGTAGAAGGTTAGGATTAGGAAGGGTCAGAGGCTATTGCAGGAGTGAGTCAAGAAGTCCCAAAGGAGGGATTTGGGAGAAGAGAGAGAATGCAGAGTGAATAGCAGGGGGGAGGGTAGCTCAGATCTTTGAGAATCTGGGAGGGTAGACAAGAGCTTAGGGAATCTGAAGGAAATAGCTGCTTGACCAATAGAGGATTTCATGTGAGGAAAGGAAAATGATTGGGGTTTATTCTTACAAAGGGAATTCATGAAGAAGGAGAGATGGAAGAGAAGAGAACTAAGGTAAGAGGGTAGGGAATCAAGCCAGAATTTAGAGATAAATGAGGCACAGTGAGAGAGATGTCTAGGTTTAAGAGAGGAAAAAGGGAAGTATAGAGGAAATAATGATGTATGCCGGGGGGGGGGGCAGTCCAGGGCAAAGTGGCAGAAGGAGTGAAATAGAGGGTCTAGTCTGGTCATGGTGGATTTGGATACAGCACTTTGTAACTAATGGCACTGTAGTGAAAGATAGGGAGGATCATCTTCAAGATGATTTCTCTGGGCACTGGAAATGGGGCACACACTTTATTTCTAAACACAGATCCAAGTTTCAGGTGGAGCTTCTTGTGGATGACATCCAGATGGAGAGAGGGAGAGAGAGACAGAGAGAGAGAGAGAGAGAGAGAGAGAGAGAGAGAGAGACAGATGATTGTTCAACCAGACCCCAAGGCATTTAAAGGACAAAGCATCCTCAGTAACAGGACAATCAAGGATATGGAAGGTAGGGAGGGAGGGGAATCTATCCAGCCACTACCTGGTACCAAAGTTCATTGAGACTGTTTTCTTGGCATTGAGGGTTAGTGATTTGCTGGAACCAGAGCTAAATGTTAGGGATATAAAACTGGAGCTGAGACACCAGGTCAGAAGCAGAGGTGCCAGACACAAAAAGCACAGTATCATCTGAGTACATCTGGATCGCCAAAGAGATACAGGCAGTAGGGAGATCATTTAGAAAGATCTAAAATATGATCTGTCCAAGGATAGAGCCTTGGAGAACACCAGAGTAGATGAAGAGAGGGGAAGAGAGTGTGTCTTTGATGCAGACAGCTTGGGACCTGTGCTTGAGGTAGAAGTGGAACCTGCCATCTGAATGGTCAGGGAGTCCCATCCCTTTCAGCTTGTCAAGAGAAGGGGGTGTGCAGAATAAAAACATAGAATTTGTTGGTAGAGACTGCTTGGCTGACCTAGTCTGACCTTTTTCCCTGCTTGTGGTGGCACTGTAGACCTAATCTGAACTCTGGATAACTCTTTCCGCTTCCTTACTAAGACCCGCTTGTGACTATCCCATGCTTGTTTGAAGCACATCACTCTTTTTGCTCCCACCACTACTGCTGGAAGACTGTTCCAGACATCCACCACTCTTTCGGTGAAGACGTATGTACTCACGTCCCTCTTAAATTTCCCCCCTTCAGTTTCATTGCATGCCCCCTAGTTCTCATGCATCTTCTTTGAAAAATACTTCCCTCCTGTTCCTTATTCACCCCCATGAGGTATATATAGGTCTCTATTACATCCACCCATCCTCTCTTCCAGTGTATACATGTTGAGATCCCTCAGCCTCTCCTCATAGAGCTTCTTTTGCAGCCCATGCACCATTTTTGTTGCCCTCCAGTGGATAGCCTCCACCCTGTCTATGCCCTTCCTGAGACGTGGTCTTCAGAACTGGGCACAGTACTCCAGGTGGGTTCTAATGAATGATCTATACAGTGGTAGCACCACCTCCCTCCTTCTGCTGGTGATACCCCTCCATGTGCACCCCAGCATTCACTGGCCCTACCCACTGCCTTGTTGCACCACCTCACTGTCTCAAGATCATCTGATATGATTACTCCAAGGTCCCTTTCTTGTTTGGTGATTGTCAAAACATCTTCCCCCATTTTGTACTCTGCCCCCCGAGTTTCTGTACCCTAGGTAAATAATTTTGTGTTTTTTTTCGCATTGAAACCCATCTGCCATACCATTGACCGCTCCATGAGTTTTCTCAGGTCTCTGCTCATTCTTGCCATTACCTCTAGACTGTCTACGCTGTTGCAGAATTTAGTGTCATCTGCAAAGAGGAATATCTTCCCTTCTAGCTCTTCTGCAGTGTCACTTATTAAGACATTGAAGAGGATTGATGCCAGTACTGAGCCTTGAGGTACCCAGCTGGTCACTCTCCCCTCTCCCCTCTCCTGAGTGAGTGCCACTTACCACTGCCCTCTGTCCCCTATCCATCAACCAATTCCACTCCTAGTTTACCACCTTAGGACCCACCCCCAAACTGCTCAGTTTACTTATGAGCCTCCTATGTGTTATGGTGCTGAAGGCCTTGTTGAAGTCTATGTTGGCTGCGTCCATTGTTCCACCCTAATCTATTTCCCTGGTCACCAAGTCAAAGAAAGCAATCATGTTCATCAGACATGACCCCCACCCTCCACCTGTGAATCCCTGCTTCCTCTGGATTTGTAACCTGCTGGATTCAAGATACTACACAAGCCTTTCTTTTAAAATTGTCTCCATTAATTTCCTCAACTTCCTCACCAATGATGTCAGGCTGACAGGACTATAGTTGTCAGCCTCCTCCTTACTGCCACTTTCATGAAGTGGAGCTACATCTGCCCTCCTCCAGTTCTCTGGAACCACTCCTTTTTCCAATGAGTTGTTGAATAGGGCTGTCAAAGGTGCAGCCAGTACATCCCTGAGCTCCCCAAGCACTATTGGGTGTTTCTTATCTGACCCCATAGCTTCTTCCGCTTTCAGATTTGCAAGTCCTTTCAAGACTCTGTCCTTGTGTCTACCTCTCTTCCCCCAACATTCCTGCTGCTTTTATGTGATCCATCCACTGTGAAGATTGAAAAGAAATACCTGTTCTGAATATCTGCTTTTTCCTGATCCTGCTCTGCACGTACCCCCCCGGCCTTCTTAATCTCACAGTCCCTCCCCTTGTCTTCTTTTTTCACTTATGTAACTAAAAAAGATATTATCGTCCCTAGTTACCCCTTTGGAAATCCTTTCCTCAGTTTGTGCCTTTGCACTTGACATCACTTTCTCTGCTTCCCCCTGCTTCTCCTGATATACCTGCCTAGCCTCCTTCCTTGTTACTCTTTGTAATTCCTGAATGCTACCCTTTTAGCCTTAACCTTTGCAGCCACTTCCCTTGAGACCCAGAGCAATTTACTTTTTATCCAAGTTTTGCTTTCTTGTTTTACAGACAGGTTTGTTACCTTCATGGTGCTATCCTGTTATTTGTCCCACAGTTCCTCCACCCCACCCATGCCATCCCTGCCACTAGGTCATTTTTAAGGCCTTCATCCATTCTTTTAAATCTGCCCTCCTAAAGTCCAGGACCCTCATCCTTGTGTGGTTTACTTCTGCTGTTATCCTTATGTTGAACCACACTGTATGATGATCCCTGGTCCCCAAGTTGCCTCCTACCTTGACATCTGTAATACTGTCCCTGTTTTTGAGCACCAGCACAAGTGAGCTGTCTGACTAGTTGTCTGAGAAATGCCCCCTGCGGGGAGTCTAGGATGTCCCTGCTTCTAGCTGAGGCTTTAGCTGAGAGGCTCACATCTACATCCTGCAGACTGAAGTTCCCTACTAGTAGCACCTCCCCTTTTTCTGCCACTGTGCTGATGGCTTCCCCCAGTGTCTTATCCAGGTCCTCCCCTATATTGGAGGTCTGTATATCAACCCAGTACAAACTGTGGCTCCAGCTCCTGTTTCCAGAGTAATCCACAGTACCGCCAAGCTATCCTTTACTCCTGATGTCCTTGCTTTTCTGTCACTTTGATACCCTCTCTTACTTACAGTACAACCTCACCAGCCTTCCTTCCCACCGCATCTTTCCTGAACTGAGTATGGTCTAATATAGGCATTTACACAATATACATTAGTGTTTTTTAGGTCAAATAAAATGCTATCTGTAGCAGAGAACACCAACTAACAAGTTGCATGTTTTATCTTCCCAGTAGGGTACATCATAAAATTTATCTAGCTAGTTGGGTATGTCACAAAGAACCTTTTCTGCTACCTATGCCTAGCCGTCAATAGATCCACATGTTCCAGCTAGCATGAGCTACCTCTAAAAACAGCGCATAGCAACTGCCAGTGCTTTAAGTCTCCTACACTATGGATTCTTCCACTTTTAAATAAAATAAAACTAGCTGAAAAATGCTAATCTATAGCATATAAACTGGACATGTGATTTATGCTTATGAGATGTGACATTTATCTTCACTTGTGGTCTGTGACCTCTTTTGACCTCACTCATGGCATTGCCACTTATGAATGTCAAGAGGTTACTGATCACTCATGAAGACAAATATCATATCTTAATAAGCATCCATCACATATCCCCTATATACCACTCATGGTTATCTGTGCACCATGGCTCAGTAATGGCAACAATATGCAGGTCGCCTCTGCTGTGATGGCCTCTATATCTGGAATTTTATTTCCAAGACTCCTTGCATTTGTACATATGGCCCTCCACATTTTGCTCCCACTCTGCCTGCAACCAGCAGTCCCCCCTGCCCCGTGTCCCACATCCTTTGCCCCTCTCTTTTTGCAATGTTTTTTGCTGTCTCCCTTGTCCTCTACTGCCCTTCTGTTCCCTTTATCCTGCTGCTTTGGGGATATGCCTCTTCTCTCATGTCCTCCCAGTCTACAGCTTTAATCTGGGGGAGGACAGTTTATGCCTCCCTTTCTTCTTTCACCACTCATCTTGTCTAGTTTAAAAGTTTATCCCAGGTTGATGCAGGTCATCACCTTTGTATAGCCTCATATCTCTCCAGGTTAGTCCTCAGTCCCCAGTGTAACAGAACACCTTTTCTCTGCACCATTCCTTCAACCATGAAGTGAAACTCCTGCTGTGGAGTACCCTGTCTTCCCCAGGTCGTAGACAGGAATCACCTCAACAAAAGTCACAGTGAATGCTATGAGAGAGACTCCTCCCCAGTTCCTTGAACTTCCCCTGCACAACCCCAGCCTCATTCCCTCACTAGGTCATTAGGCCCCAGGTGGAAAATGACATTCAGCCTCCCCTGCTGCCCCAGTGATTCTTAAGATACACTACTCATCCCTCCAAGCCATGGCTCCAGGTAGGCACCTTACCTCCCTGTCTCCCCTCTTCCTGTTGCCAAATCTACACACCTAACAATTGAGCCCCCCACCAGAAGCTGCTTCCTCTTCTGCTGGGGTCCTTTGCCTCCCACCTTGGGCCTTCCCCAACTGAGGACCCCCCATCTTCCCTTGCCACTACTATGGGTGCTTCCTTCTGGCAGTCCCATGCTGCCAGAACAGCAAAGGAATTTTGTAGTGGCACTGGCTGCGGAATGTGCCCCTGACATGCCACCACCACCACCCTCCTAGAGCTCTCCACAGTTCAGCTGGCCTTCCTTCTCCTACGCAACATGTAGGGCAAAGACGGTAGACTCAGTGGCCCCTGGGTGGGTGTTGAGGCCGCTGGACTCTGGCCAGCTCAGCCCCGAGACTGGCGACCTCCTCTCTCAAATCAGAGAGGTGTGTGTGCAGATGTGGAAGCACTTCAGTCTCTGGAATGTCTCTCAAAAAACTGCAGCTATGCAGTCATTGCACTGTACCACTCCCATAATTGCCTTTAAGATTCATTATTTAGTACCACTACTGACTCTGCCTTTCCCCTATTGCCCCCATGATGTTGCTTTGGTCCCTTCATACACACCTTCTTCTAGTCATCCTTGTCACCCTGCTCTAGATAGGCTGTTTCTTGTTTTCCCCTTTTTTCCTTTGCTTTTCCCCATACTTGCTTTTGCATTTCACCCCTAGTACCTCTCTGCATGCTTGCAACTTTACTTTCCCCTTCCTGCTCTTCCTTAACAGTTTCTTTTCCCAACCACTCTAGATAGGGTATTTCCTCTATTGCCAGCAACAGATTCTAACAGGTGCTAACTGTAGGTGCTACTTACATCTCCTCCAGTGACTTCCTACACAGGCAACAGCAAACAACAACAGGCTTACAGGTATTGTACTTTACCAGACTGGCAGAGTCCCTTGCATGCCTACTCTCACCTTCAGATGCCTTAGACGCCAATCATGTCACCTGTTCCACTCCTGTTTTATTCCACTCACATTCTGGGTCATAAGCATAATAGGTCATGCTGAGTGGATTGGTTTAAATGCCTCATGGTGGGCTTTCTGATCAACGCTGACTGGCCTTGTTTTGCTCCTCAAACCCGCCTTCTTGTCTAAACAGTCCTAGCTCCCCTGACCTTTGAAAATTGGCTCTGGTTCCAGTCCCATTCTGCCCTCTTTAGTGCTGCTGCTCACTGCTGGAGCCCAATCACACAGAACGGTTTGGTTCTCAGTGTTGAACACCTTGGCAAAGTTGAAAAAAAAAACTGCAGTTGTAACCAGGCCCTACTCCATACTAGTGTGGATGGAGTCAGAGAGCCAGAAAAGAGAAGCTGAGGTAGAATGAGGCTTTCAGAAGCCAGACTGGGAAGGAAGTAAAGAAGGAGGAGTCAAGAAAGGTAGAGAGTTGAGTGAGGATAAGGTATTCCTGGAGCTTAGCCAGAGAGTAGAAAGAAGGCAGTAATGCAGCAGTGGCAGTGGAGGAAGAGAGTGTCCTCTGGGATGCTCAAGCCCCCCCCCCCGGCAAACCCCTGACGGAACAAGCTCATTCCCAAAGTTGAGTCATGAGTGGTAGTGCTACCAATGTACCAATGAGCAGTCTAGTAAATACTGCTGAAAACAGACACAATTGCGGAGAGATACTGCATAAGAAATTCACAGGCTGGCATCAAGTTAAACTGCAAAATTAGCTTTTATTTCATATCTCAAGACAGACCACGAATATGGCTGACTACTGGCTAGCTTGGTGTCAGCCTGTATATTTTTTTATAAATGTAGATATTGCAACGCTTACTCCAAAAAACTAAAACCACCATAAAGTCATCTAAATTGCTGATTTATTTCAAACACACAGTGCGAGCCCCTAGCGCCTCGGCTACTAGCCTTCAAGGGGGCATATGTCATGATAATTGGTGTGCTCATTTTATACAATTCATAATAATGTGACATCATTGCAAATAACATTTTATCCAATCAATATCTTAACACGTAACTGATTACAATTCAATGAAAAAAGAGAGAAATCTACATAAATAACCTGATGTTATTTAAATACAGAATTCACAACTAAGTCACAACTACACAATACGTTTTGAAAAATACCCTCTTAAGCTAAAAACCAGGAAGGAAGTCACTGTAAAGAAAAAAACAAAATTCAGATCTCCAGCTTATGGCTGCTTTTAACATTATTAATGGGTTCTCCAAAAAATGGGACACACCAAAATGATAATTTAAGTTTTATACATTTCTTTTATAGCCATTTGTCGGGTACCAGCATAACTGGAACTAGCACAGAGTATTGCCTTCAATAAAAAGAAAGGAGAAAAACACAAAACTGCGTTTTCTTTACTTGAACTTATTATACATATCACTTGCTAGCATTAAATGGATGTCAGCAAATAAACCTCCAGCATTAACTTGTACAAAAAGCATTCTTAAATTCTCTGTATATGTGAACTGCTTTTTACAAACATAATAAGAAGGGAGTAGCCATAAGCTGGAGAGCTGAATTTTGGGTTTTTCTTTACAGTGACTTGTTTCCTGGTTTTTAGCTTAAGATGGTCTTTTTCAAAATGTTTGTGTAGTTGTGACTTAGTTGTGAAGTCTGTATTTAAATAACATCAGGTTATTTATGTAGATTTCTCTCTTTTTTCATTAAATTGTAATTAGTTACGTGTTAAGATAGTGATTGGATAAAATGTTATTTGCAATGGTGTCACATTATTATGAATTGTATAAAATGAGCACACCAATTATCATGACCTATGCCCCCTTGAAGGCTAGTAGCCGAGGCGCTAGGGGCACGCACTGTGAGCTTGAAATAAATCAGCAATTTAGTTGACTTTATGGTGGTTTTAGTCTTTTGGAGTGAGTGCTGCAATGCCTACATTTGTTTCTTATTTTGTCTGGCTGCTAATTTTGCAAGCGAGCCATCGTGGACTGAGCGCTGGACAGTTGTTTTTTAATTTTTTATATATTTTTTATGCAGTGCCTCTCCATACTTTTGTGTTTTCACACTTTTTGTTGGTTTTTATGGAGCTGGCTGCAGTGTAGGACCCGGAAGCACGTTCTACCTTGTGGGAGCATAGTAAATACTGCTACCTGATAAAGACGTGCTATGCCACCTGCCGTGCCTTAACTTACTGTTCTCACAACCACAGTGTCGTATTTTCTAAGTTGAATCTTTTAAAGGAACACAATCAAGCCTTCTTCAGTGTATACTGTATAACTACAGTATGTTAATGACACCATGATCCCCCTTCAGTGTATACAATTATATTATCATGTTAAAGTGACATCAGTGCCAATCTATATTACTGTGTTAAAGTGACACTGGCAATCTCTCTTCAGTAACTGTGTTACTGTTTTAACACACTAACACAGACATTGAAGGGGGAGTGACAGTTTCACTTTAACATGGACACTGAAAGGAGATTGACAGTGTCCCTTTATTAAAAGATTGTTACATTCTGGAAACAATTATCATTTAAAACAAATTTAGTAATTATAAAATATTTTGTGATGGGACAGGTTTTACAACTGTTCAGGTGTTTAGTGTCGTTTTCTTATTTTCACGCAAGCGGCCAGATAATTTGTCAGTTGCTACAAAACATACTTTCACTGTTGAGTAGCTCATCAGCCATTCCATCTGGATCTATGTAAATTCTTGCATGGATATTTTGTAACCATATTTTTCTTTTGCTGTGTCATTTAAAGAAAAAGATAACCTGTTTAGTGTCTTCTTAGTTACCAATACCACAGAGGCAGGTACGACTTGTTCTTGACAAATCTAGTTGTCAGAATATTACTTTTGTTTGTTTGAAACCTATCAATAGTATATGGTTTAGGTTGTTTTGTGTTGAATCCATTGATACTGTTGTAGCACAGTAGCAAGGTAAAAATGCTGTTGCACCTCAGTAGCTGTGTCATTACTGTGGTACAACACCATAGCACCTTGAATCTGTTAAGATTCCTCATGTTTACCTACACTGCACATTCCCCATCATGAACATACCAGCAACACAGTTCAAAACAAAGTTATGCAAATAATACATAAAATAATGTAGGACTATCCATACACAACAAGGCTGAAGTTTCCATCTTGGGGTGAGATGGCATCACAGAGACCTTTCAAGCTTTACTTTCGAGGTCTATGTTGTCATCTCATCCCTCAGGGGAAACACAGCCTGTTGTGTATGGTTGGACATACATTATTCTGTATATATTATGATTGAAAATTCAAGTACATGAAAGGAATAAACAAGACAGGTATGGAGGGGCTGTTCAAAGTAAGGGAGGGGAGGGACACCCAGGGCCATGATATGAGACTGGAGGGAGAAAGGTTCAGGAGGGAGATGAGACACATTTTTATGGAGAGGGTGGTAGCTGGGTGGCATGTGTTACCGACAGAAGTGGTAGCCAGTAGAACAGTGGGCTGTTTAAAAAGGGTCTGGGACAGAGCAAGTGGGAGGGTCAAAGGAGGGGCAGCTGCAGAATAAGGGGTGCTAGCTGCACATTCAAGCAGACTTTATAGACCACTAGGCCTTTATCTGCTAGCAAATTTCTATGTTAGTATATCATATAGTTATCCCTTGTTGTGCATGGAAGACAATCAGTTCAAAATCATTGCTGTGCACATCACAAATAGTTGTGCATGTTCTAGAGTGTTGTGCACTTTTCAAACCAAAATGAAACATCAACAGTTTGCACAGAGCATGTACTCCGTCGGGCAGCAGCAGTAAGTAAAGCTAGCTTTTCAGTGTAAACGATGATGTACCATAAAAACAGAATATGGGCAACTCTACACAGCGGGGAATGCATTACCATCTCCAGGTTGAGAGGACATTAGCTTCGCTCTCAGGCTCCCTGTAATGGCCTCTCAACCCCTTGATGGAAACATAGCCTTATGTGTATAGTTGTCCATACACTATTCTGTAGTTAATAATTTTCTTTTGTATTGCTCTTTGATTATCTCTAAATATTTTTCAATGTCAGTCTAGTGTACGCCTGGCGCCCTCAGTGATTCCACCTCTTTACTTGTACCTCTCCAAGGGGGCAGGCCTGGGTTCTTTTTGTTGCGGACAGCTTAGGTATACTGGGGAGATGATGTTGCTCCTTCACCTAAGGCAGAAGTAGGGGTATCCAGACTCCATACTAATTACTCCCCAGGAAGAGATATAGCTCCCACACTGTAATACGAACCCCACCCCCAACACAATTATTGTGACCTGAAATGAAATGGCAAATACACCAAGTTAAAATGCAAACAAATAACAATTTTATGAAATGGAAGGGAAGGGAAGGAAAGAACAAGGGTTTTTGAAGGAAAAATGGGAAGCAATGGGGTAGCAATAAATTACTGTAACTGCAAAACTGTGCATGCTATATAAACTTAAACACAAGCCTGCTTCCTTTCAATACACTTTTCGCCAGAGTGAGTGCACCTGCCTTTTCACTTCCAAAAGCCTTATGGGAGAACTGCTCACACAGTTTTAGTGGCTACTAGTTGGTTCATTGACTAGCAGCACTGAGGCCCATTGGGGTTCATAGGAATAATCATCACATAGGTGATCAGTGCAATGGCCCAAGGCATCATGCCCACCCACAGTGCGCAATGGGCAACAGGACCACACACCCCCCTGGAGGGCCCAGAATGGACACCCGCAGGGGGGGGTGGGCCAATGCCAGCCAGCAACACGGCACACCACGACATTGCACAGAGGTGGTCCCTGCCACACAATGGCCACACGACTGCACAGTGACAATCACATGGCACACTGCACCTGCAGCACTGCAGCAACAACGGTGGCAGCCGGGCGGCACATGCCCACCCCACCAACAGCCGGCACACGTGTCCAATGGCTGTGCCACAGTAGCATGCACCATGCACAGTCTGACGCACACAGCTGCCATGGCACATGGCACAGGCAGCCATGCCCGCACCCACTCCCCACCACCACCCCATGTACAGTGCGAAGGACCATGACAATGCTTACCTTCCCCTTGTGGTGCTGCTTGTGCAGGTCCTCCCCCATCAGGTCGTGGCACCCGGGCATGCGCCACTGCAGCCCCGGCCCACCTGTGATCCTCTGGCCCTGGGAATGGAAAGAAGACAGGTGCACATCAGTACCCAACCACAGCAGCTGCCCCCCCAGCTGTCTGTGCACAGGGCCTGCCCGACCCATCCCACATGCCAGCATGACTGCATCACAATGCAAGCAGCAGCTGGCAATGACACTCAGTGATGTGCACAATGACAGTACACCCCACCGCAGGGCATGCCAGGCAGCAAGGCCAACACCACAGTATAGCACCAGGGCAGACATGCAACATGGGATACCTTACCTGGTTGTGGCACTGCACCATGCCTGACGCATGCCTGAAGCATCCAAAGCCGGTCAGGGTCCCTTCATATCAGGTCACTGTACCGGTGCTTACACTGCTCAGCCATCCTGGGCACCTCGTTCCTCCTCTCCAGGCTGACAGAGATATCCTGCCACACACTGCCCCTGGCCAGCTGCAAAGGCACCTGGCCAAACAGCTGTGGGCTGTAGGGCTCTACACAGGCAACCAGGTTGACCACCTCCATGTCTGACCAATTACAGGCATGGCAACTCCAACCCTGCACCCTGGCTCTCACTCTGTTCGGCAGTGAAATGGCGGGTACAGGCACACGTGGCTGCCGCAGGTGCCAGATGCATGATGCATGGCAGAATGTGCAGTGCCCGGCCATTGCACAGTGCTGGACATGCACAGTAGACGTGGCCTGGCAGGGTCACGAGGTCATGGAGGTGACCCAGAGGTCAGCGATCAGAACAACATGCGCATGTGAGCGATAGGGAACATGCCATCATGCACGAAATGCACATAGCTGACCATGTGCAGCTTATGCAGTGCCAATACATCACACTGGTCGTGCATCTTACATGATTGACACCATGACAGTGCAGTGTGCTTGCGCACTGACGGCTCGCACACCGCGCATGTGTGGGCATTGTAATGCCTCTTGCTCTGGCACAATTCCATTGCACATGGTGCAGTATCTTGACATTCAGATGCTGCATGCAAATGAGCTCATCAGTCAGTGCATGGCACAGTGGGGTGCATTAGCATGTCATTACCGTTGCGCACAACCTCATTTGCATACATTGCACCTCATAAGCACCACAGAACAGCACAGACCATGTACCAATATTGCAACAGTGACAGGTAAGTGGTGGATGGCACAGCAGCACACTGGGAGCAGACAGCACTGCAAGGTGGGATGGACCAGGGAGATGCTGCCACTGACACACTGTGATGTCCATGTTCACAGAAAGCAACATGTTGGCACAGGAGGAGCACGAGGAGCAGGGGCCTGCATGGAAGTGCAGGTCCAACTTCACGAAAGGAGAGACAATCCCCTGTTCGAGGCCTACCTCAACAGGGAGGCCCTGTTGAGCAGTGCCACGGGAACACCACAGGACAGGAATGTTGGATGGGAGGAGGTGGCGACCTACATCAACCAGCACAGAAGCCACCAGCAGTCAGTGCAGGAGTGCTGCAAGAAGGTCGGGACTGACAGGTAGCACATAAAGGAGAAGGTGGCAGCCATCAGAGCATCCCTTAATGTCACCGGAAGAGGGCCAGAGGATGCATCCGCACTGACGCCAGTGGAGGAGTTGGTGGCAGCCACCATCCACTGCACCTCGGTGGAGGGTGTGCCTGGAGGAGGCTTCCAGATGGGTGGTAGCCCATCACTGCATGGTATGTATGTCAGCCGCACACAGGTGGTGGCCCGGAGGGTGTGTACACGGGTGTGCTGTTATGCATGTTGCCATCCTGCATGGCATGTGCATGTGTACACACCCACATGCATGCCATGCTGCAGGACATATGTGGCAGCAGTGTACAGGGGGGCACATGTGAGCACTGCATCACTGACATGCCATCCTTCTCTTGCAGCACCAGCACACTTCCGTGCAGAGGATGGGGCACCTGCAGTGGCAGCAGCACCCGTAGATGCAGGCATGATCCCGGAAGATGAACCATCAACATCCACCAGCATCCGGGGTCTTGACAGGTCACAGATCAGCAACACAGTGCCTGTGAATGTCCTTGGCCTAGGGTCGGATGAGGCCTTGGATGTGATCCTGCTGGATGACAGCATTGGTGTCCTGTGTGCAGAGACACAGATCGGGGTGGGGTTCTACTCCGATGACAACTTCACATACCTCCTGGACAGCATGGGCAATGTTGTGGGCATGTTGCCCATGCTGGCAGCATAGCTAGTTACCGCGTTCAGCGCAATGCCAGCGGTGGCACAGCTGCCTGCCACCACTGCAGTTTCAGCGGTGTGCATTGCCACAGTTGTGCCCTGCGATGGTGGTGGTGTGACCATGCAGGTGCAGGGCGGCGTACATCAGCCGGATGGGCAATGGCAGCAGGCTGCAGGTGCCACCGGGAAGCCGGACACAGGGTCCACCGCCGGTGCACCTGCCATACCCATTCCCCCTGCAGACCGTGCAGCATCCACCAGAGAGGGATGATCAGCATCCCGCCCAGGAGCCCCAGGTTGTGGACCATTTGGCTGAGCACACCTGGCTGCTGTGGGCATCCATTCAGTAACAGGTGCTGCTTGCCACTGGGGTGCATGCACTGTGTGCAGAGGTGCACTAGTTAGCCAAGCAGCAGGATGGGGCACTGCGCAGATCCTGGTGGGGATGCAATGCATGCAGGAGGCTACAACTGCATCCTTGGATTGCATTGCCAGTGCAATTGTGGATGACTTTACGTTGCTGGCTGCCACAGGGTGTGGCCGTGCATAGGAGACCCCCCACAGTGTGCTGTCTACCCCATGGACCCAGTGTCGGGTGACCCCATCACAGTCGAAACCGGGCTCGGATGTAGGCATCCCAGGCATACCAGGGGCTGGCCTGTTTGGGCACCTGCACACCCCTGCGAGGACATGGTCACAGTCCTGCACTTCCACCCCTGGGGGGCTGTTGGACACCCCCCTCAGCTGATGCACAGCCTGTGGCTGCCGATCGGTCTGGGCACGGCTGCCCCCTTGGCTGTTGTGGCCATGGCACCTTGTGGCTGCCCTGATCTGTGGGCTGCTCTGACCGCAGTCTGCAGCTGATGCCCTGTGTGCACATGAGCGGTGTGTGTGCACCATACCAATGGTGGCATGCCTGTGTATCATGCTGCATGCTGCCTGTGTGTGTGCGTGCCCAGCTGCTGGACCATGTGGCATGGGCATAATGAGGGCAGTCTAGCACCAATTGTGCCTGTGCCATGCATCTGATCCATGCCACATTCTGATGCCTAGGTAGATGGGTGCGTGTGTGTGTGTGTGTTGCTGTGTGTGATTGTGTGCCACTGACCCCCCTACCCCTGCATCACACCTCTGTATGTGGATGCCTCTCACCATGCATGTCCCTACATGTGTGCTGTACTTGTCTGTGTGTTCTATGCATGTGTACCACACCACCTACCTGCATTTGCCAAAGTGTTCCTGTGTGGCAGTGATACAGTGGCATCATGCCTGCTGCTGGAGTCGGGAGTCCCTCTACCCAGGGGGTGACTGTCAACCACCCTCCGGCCCATTGTCTCCGTCGACCCCACTGCTGTTGCCCTCATCAGCCTCAACAGCTATCCCATGGTCAATAGCCATGTTGTACAGTTTGCAGCAGCTCAGGAATAGGCCACAGGCTTTTGAGGGGCTGTACTGTAGTGCACCATCTGACCTGTCTAGGCAATGGAATCACGCCTTCAGCATGCCAAAGATATGCTCAATGATGTTGCACATGCTGGCGTGTTCCTTGTTGTACTGTTCCTCTGCTGGGGATGATGGTCACCGGTAGGTGGTGAGTGTCACAAACCCACTCAGCAGGTCAGCCCTCTACTCCCAAAGTGCCAACCTCCGAGTACAGTCTTGTGAACAGTTTAACAGAAGAAGGTAACCCTCTTGTCTGTTTTGTGAGTTCAGATCAACCTTTGATCTCCAGTCTTGGAGGGATTCAAACTGTGAACCTCTTGCTAGCGTACCCAATGCACAGGCTCAGAAAATTCTGTCTTCGGGGGGGGGGCAGATATCTTTGCCTACGGGCACCTAACCAGGTGTAGAGAAATGAACCCTTAAAAACTTTAATAAAGACCTCAGAATTAAAATGCTTCTCTTTCCAGTTTGGTATCACCATTCAAGCTTATGCCTAGTGTCAGCTATAACCATAGGAGGCAGTATAGCACAGTGGTCTAAGGCTCTGAGCTGCAAATCTGGTGACATCCAGCAGACCAGTCCTGGGTTTGAATCCCGCAGCTTCCACTTGCATACTGTGTGACCCTAAGCAAGTCACTTAACCTCCTTGTGCTCCCAGGTCGCTCCTGTAAAAAAGCTTTCAGCTTAGTGTGCTATACCTGGTTAAACAAATAAATAAAAATATATACTGTTCTTGCAAATGAAAGAAAATCAAAGACAGACCAGGTATGCTCTAAAAAGAGTTTTTACTAAAAATAGATACAGTAAAAATATGTAAAACACAAAATATTATAGCACAAGACATACAAATCTCTTAAACAAAACAGGTTTTAACAATGCAATTCCTACTACAGTACTTATTTTCTAAATACCTGATTAAAGTGCTCACAGATGTTTCCTTGTCAGAGTCTAGATAAAAGTGTCTCTGTGAAGTCAAACAGAATAATGTTTAAAATCTGGTTTTCCCCACCTACTTGCATGAGGTCACCTAGCTCCTCCCTGTCAGAATATATAAAAAAAATATTTATATAAAAAACAGGATGTCTTTTCCAGGTATTACATTTTGCAACCTCAGCATGACTCATGTCCTCCAAATGACATTTCTTTGATCTCTTGATAAGCTTCCCCCTTCCAGGACATGAAAGCATCTTTATGATTTCGCACCAGTTTACTAAACCTGGATTCCTCTCCTAACATCATAAAATGGATATGCTCAACTCAGGCCTCTTCCAGCCTGTAATTAACTTTAGATAAAACAGGATATCCTTAATCAAGGTCTGTTCTACTCTGTCATTAGCTTCAGGCCTACCATGTAACACCTGGTATCTAAAACCTGTGTGAGTGTATGTGTGATCTCACATGCTGTTTCAGCCTTTTCTCATGGGAGATGGTCCATACACATTTTTATATTTGTAAAAAATGATCATACAGCACTCAAAACTGTCTGTCCATGTCACAGTCCTCCCCACCTAGACTAATTTGGGGGCTGCATCCTCTGCATGGGATGAGCTTCCCAAATCAGTTCACTCCTCATAGATCCTAGACAGCTCATCTGAATTCTGATTTTTGACTCCAGCCCTATGTACGATTTTTATATCATACCCTTGCAAAGCAAGACTCCATCTTAGCAATCTGTCATCGTTTTTCCCCATCTGCATCAGCCAAATCAGGGGTTGTGGTCAGTCTGCACCACAAAATGCTGCCTATACAAGTATGGCTCCAATTTCTTTAGGGCCCTCACTATGGCAAGACATTCTTTTTCCACCGTGGAGTACGCTTGCTCCCTAGGAAGTAACTTCCTACTCAGGTACACTACTGGATGATCTGTCCCTTGGCTGGATGTCTGACTCAGCACTGCCCCAATACCCATATCTGAGGCATCAGTCTGAACTATAAAGGTCTTGCTATAATCAGGACTTGTCAAAACAGGAGTACTGCACAGTGTCTCCTTTAGTTTGGAAAGGCTTCCTCACAAGCTGGACCCCAGATAATTTTCTTTGGCAACCTTTGCTTTGTCAGGTCAGATTGGGGAGCAGCTAGGGCACTGTAACTGGGTAAAAATTTCCTGTAGTACCCTGCTGTCCCTAGAAAACTCCTGACCTGCTTCTTGGTTTCTGGTCTAGGCTACGCCTGGATCACCTCTATCTTTATTTGGTTAGAATAGAGCTGTCCCCGGCCTACCACATGCCCGAGGTATGCCACTTCTTCCATGGCCACCTGGCACTTCTTGGCTTTGACAGTGAGCCCGGCCCTCTGTATCCTGCCCAGCACTTCCCTAAGGTGAGATAGGTGTTCCTCTCAGCTGGTACTAAAGATGGCAATGTCATCCAGGTATGCCACGACGTACTCTTCAGCACCATTTAACACCTGGTTCACCAACCTTTGGAAAGTGGCCAGGGCATTCTTCATTCCAAAAGGAATTACTTTAAACTCAAATAAGCCTATTGGAGTGATGAAGCCCGACCTTTCCCTAGCTCTGTCTGTCAACTCTATCTGCCAATACCCCTTCGTCAGGTCAATGGTCGTAAGGTAGGTCGCCCTTCCCAACTTGTCCAGGAGTTCATCCGTCTGGGGGCATCAGGTGGGTGTCTGACTTTGTTACTGCATTCAGTCCATGATAGTCCACACAGAAACGAGTAGAGCCATCTGGCTTAGGCACAAGAACTACGGGTGAGGCCCAGGGGCTGTGGGATCTCTGGATTACCCCTGAATCCAGCATCTCCTCCACTTCCCTCCTAATGTCCTTTTGGACAGCCTCTGACACCTGATATGCTGTCCGCCGTATGGGTGTCTGTGTCCCTGTCTCCACATTGTGCGTTGCTAAGGGGGTTAGTCCAGGCTTGGCACTAAATAAGGGGGCAAAGTCTGCTAAAACCTCCCTTACTTTCTGGATCTGGTCTGGGGCCAGCTGAGGAGACAATTTTACTGCCTCCACAGAGGACTCCCACTTACTCTCTTCCAGCAAGTCCAGAAGGGGGTCTCTTTCATCCATCCCCTTCCCATGACTACACACTGCAAACATCATGTCAGCCCTATTTGCACATGTCTCCATCATGTTGACATGGTACATCCTTTCTGTCTGTCTTCGGTCAGGTAACTCCACAATGTATTTCATGTCATTTACCTTCCTAACCACTTTGTATGGTCCTGCCCACTCAGCTTGAAGCTTGTCTTTCTGGACCGGAATAAGGACCATAACTTCCTGACCCACCATGTACTAGTGAGCTCTGGCTCTGCGGTCGTACCACACTTTTTGTTTCTGTTGGGCAGCTGCCAGGTTGCTCTGGGCTGTCCACATAAGTTCCGTCAGCCTTTCCCTAAACCTAAGGACATAATGCACAATGGGTGTTCCCGTGGTGGCCTGCTTGCCTTCACAGTCTTCCCGGATTAAGTTTAGGGGCCCACGTATCTGGTGTCCATATAAGAGTTCGAAGGGAAAAATCCTGTCAACTCTTGGGTCACCTCCCTGTATGCAAACAACAGGTGGCGAATGTATTTCTCCCAGTCCCTCTCATGCTGTTCAGCAAATGCCCAGAGCATTGACTTTAGGGTACCATTGAATTGTTCCACAAGTCCATTGGCTTGTGGGTGATACAGTGTCATGCATCTCTGCACCACCCCACACTTCTCCCATAAACATTTCATCAGGTCCAACATGAAGGAACCCCCTCGATCCGTGATTACCTCCTGCGGAAACCCAGCATGGGAGAAAATCCCAGGTAAGGCATCTGCCACTTTGTCTGTCCTCAGTGAGGATAGGGCGACTGCCTCTGGGTACTGGGTGGCATAATCCACCACAGTCATGATGAATCTCTTCCCTGAGGAGCTGGGGGTATTTAAAAGCCCCACAATATCTATTCCCACACTATGGAATGGCTCCTCCACTATGGGCAGTGGAATCAGGGCAGCTTGGGTTTTCTTGCCCGCCTTCCCTATTTCTTGGCACCATTGACAAGACCTGCAATACTCCTTCTCCTGCTGGGTGAAGTTAGGCCAGTAGAAATTCTGGGCCAACCACTGCAATGTGCACGTGATTCCCAGATGACCAGACAAGAGAATATTATGTGCAGTCTTGAGCAACTGCTCACAATGCCCCATGGGAACGACAAGCTGCCTGCCTAGCATCCCTCCCTCTGTCTGTACTGCCTGAGTATACTTAAGTCCATTTTCCCAATAAAACTTATGTCTGCCGTCACCTCCCTGTGTGTCGTCCAAGTCTGCCCAAGCTCTCAGCTTTTCTAAACTAGGGTCACTCCTCTGAGCAACTGCAAACCCCTCACACAGTCCCAAGGCATGGGCCCTCAGGATCACTGTCAATCCCAACCCTCTGACAAGGGGTCACCCCTCCCTCTTTGGAGTAACCCTCTGTAGCTGTGTGGTTACTAGCTACTGGGGAAATTTCTAACCCCTTTTTTCAGTCTCCCCATCTGGAGAGACAGGCTGGGGAACCAGCCTCTCAGTGGTTTCTACACTGATTTCTGTGGGATTCAGGGAACTGCAATTTTCCTTTGCTGCTTGGCTACTGGTAACTGCACATACCATCCCCTGCTGGAGATTGTTACCCAGGATCACATCCACTGCTAATGTTTTGGTTACAGCCACCTGTTGCACAGTTCCCCCTGTTTCACCCCAGTCTAGGAGAACACTAGAGAGGGGCAATGTTTTCTCCCCGGCCGCAAAGTCCTGTACAGTGACATATTTATTGGGTATAAGCTGACCAGGCTGTACCAGATCCCTCTTTACCAAGGTCAGCAATTATCCTGTGTCTCTTAACCCGTGCATCTGTACACCATTCACCATGACTGAGTGCGTGTGTTCCCTCATGTTCACTGGCATGCTTCCAGGGACACACAAACAACCCACTTCTTTTCTAGCACTCGGTTGTGTATTATTGTTCGCCTTTTTGGGACACTGTCTGGCAATATGCAGTTTCTTTACACAACCAACATTCATTTCTTCTCTCAGAGAAATCTTTTCTCTGAAACCTGGGGCTAACTGGTTTTGGTGGAGGCAGTGAGGGTTTTAGCTGCCCTGAAGGCACACTTTTCCCTTTCTGCGCTGCCATGCCCACCCCATTCACTCTCAGAGCAGGTCTGCTCTTGGCATAGTGGTCCGTGAGTTCAGCAGCCTCTTGCACTGTTTTTGGATCTTAGTCCTCTAGCCAGGTTTTTAGCTCTGCTGGGCATGCCCAATAAAACTGTTGTAATAAAATCACATTTTCAATTTTAGTAACAGAGACTGCCTCAATTCCTTCCCACCAATGTTTTAAAAACTGACGTTGTTTCGTAGCTAGCTCCTCATAGCTCATATCAGGGCTTCTCCTGAGCTTACGGAATTTAACTCTATATGATTCAGCAGTTAATTCAAACTTTTTTAACAGTGCAGCTTTTAGCTTGCTGTAATCATTGCTGTCCTCATTGTCCATTTGACCCAATGCATCCCAAGCTTTCCCAGTAAGTAGTAGGGATAGCTGGAAGCTTCAGGACTCTCTAGGAATTTTTGCCTGAATACAAACTTTTTTAAAAGAATGTAAAAAGGCATCCATATCCTCCCCCTCTTTAAATTTGGATATTAATTTGGAATTCAATTTGTAACCTAGTCCTGCAGTCCCAGTTAAACCCAAGCCACTTACCTGCTCTGGTGCCGCTGGTCGGAGTCATATCTTCTCCAGTTCATGTTGCCTCTGGTGCTCCTGCTCTGCACGGTCAGTGTCTCTCCATTCTTGCTCTGCCTCACAGCATTCTCACTCTGCCTCACGGTCTGCCTCTCATTGTTCACGGTCTGCCTCTCTTTTCTCTTGCTTCCTCTCCCTCTGGCACTCCAGCTCCATCCTGCACAACTCAATTTGCAGCCTGAGTACTTCTGGATCCAGGATACTGGTGACCTTCCCCTGCTGCTGTGGCCCTTCACTGACAGTGGCCCTGTTGCCTTCCTCATCGGATCTGGATACTGCACTGGCTGCTAGCCCTGCCACACTCGAGGTTTGGTCCTTTCCAGTCATGGTCCATGACTTGCTGCTCTGGGTATCTGCTACCATCAGGGCATCTATGAGGGTCTGCCTTTTGGCTGTCACCTCAAACGGGACTCCTCTGTCCCCGCACAGCTGCTTCAAATAATCTGCAGTGTGCCTGCTGTATTTAGAAGCCATCTTCTTCCCTGACTACAGCTACTCTGACTTGCACTTTAGAAAAAAAAAAATAAAACGGATAGAAACTTGGCTGTACACCAAGTGATGTATAGTTCTGTTTCCTTTTTAAAGTAAACTCTGCCTTTTTCTTTCTTTGCAAGAGAGCTCACAGTCTCAAGCTGACACAGAACAATAAAAGCTTGTGATACCAAAATTATGCCACTGCTGCCAACCAATCTGTCACAAACCCACTCAGCAGGTGAGCCCTCTACTCCCAAAGTGCCAACCTCTGAGTGCAGTCTTGTGAACAGTTTAACAGAACAAGGTAACCCTCTTGTCTGTTTTGTGAGTTTGGATTAACCTTTGGTCTCCAGTCTTCGAGGGAATCAAACTGTGAACCTCTTGCTAACATACCCAATGCACAGGCTCAGATAATTCTGTCTTCGGGGGGGCCAGATATCTTTGCCTATGGGCACCTAACCAGGTGTACAGAAATGAACCCTTAAAAACTTTAATAAAGACCTCAGATTTAAAATGCTTCTCTTTCCGGTTTGGTATCACCATTCAGGCTCATACCTAGTGCCTGCTATAACCATATACAGTATACTGTTCTTGCAAATGAAAGAAAATCAAAGACAGACCAGGTATGCTCTAAAAAGAGTTTTTACTAAAAATAGATAAAAATATGTAAAACACAAAGTACGTAACTATTATATCATAAGACATACAAATCTCTTAAACAAAACAGGTTTTAACAGTGCAATTCCTACTCCAGTACTTAGTCTCTAAATAACTGATTAAAGTGCTCACAGATGTTTCCTTGTCAGAGTCTAGATAAAAGTATCTCTGTGAAGTCAAACAGAATAATGTTTAAAATCTGATTTTCCCCACCTACTTGCATGAGGTCACCTAGCTCCTCCCTGTCAAAATATATATAAAAATATTTATATAAAAAACAGGATGTCTTTTCGAAGTATTAAATTCTGCAACCTCAGCATGACTCATGTCCTCCAAATGACATTTCTTTGATCTCATGATAAGCTTCCCCCTTCCAGGACATGAAAGCATCTTTATGATTTTGTACCAGTTTACTAAACCTGGTTTCCTCTCCTAACGTCATAAAATGGATATGCTCAACTCAGGCCTCTTCCAGCCTGTAATTAACTTCAGCTAAAACAGGATATCCTTGATCAAGGTCGGTTCTACTCTGTCATTAGTTTCATGCCTGCCATGTAACACCTGGTATCTAAAACCTGTGTGAGTGTATGTGTGATCTCACGTGCTGTTTCAGCCTTTTCTCATGGGAGATGGCCCATACACATTTTTATATTTACAAAAAATGATCATACAGCACTCAAAACTGGCTGTCTACATCACAGTGAGCAGCCCTGGCCTCAGTGGGTATTCGCTGTCACCTGTGTGGAGAATGACATGGTTATCCCTCTGCTGTTCTGTACTGTACCCCTTGCCTGTCCCTGGTGCCCATGCCACCATGCACACCCTGCCCACACCCATCCCCAGGTCTGCTCTGCCCATCGCATCTTGCCCGTGCCATACTCACCCACTAGGTGGCCCGTGGGGATGTCCCCATGTTCAAAATTCTGGCACAGCACAGGGCTGTGCCAGATGAATGCATCATGTCCACTCCCAGGATGTGTGGTGCAGACATGGATGATACACCCCATGGCATCGCACACCACCTGGCAGTTGATGCTCGGGCTCCACTTCCTGTTGATATATGCCATTCCTTCAGGGCCAAGTGGCATGCAGATGCCCCACATGAGTGCAGTCAATGGCCCCAATCATGACAGGCATGCGTACCACCCTTTGGAAGTACTGCATGATTGCTGTACACTCTGCCTGGGTGCTGGGGAAACAGATGAATTCCAAAGCACGTGGCAGCAGAGCATTGAGGAACTGAGTGAGAAGGCGGGATGTGGCCAACTGGGTGATGCCCATGGTGTCCCCTGTTGGTCGTTGGAAGGTGTCCATTGTAAGCAGGCACATGACAGCGGTTGCCTTGGTCTCCACGGACATGGCGTGGCTCCGTGGGTGCCTGCATCTCCTCACTGCACAGCTCACAGAGCTGCCTCAGAATGGCCCTGTTCAGGCGGTACTGGCCCACTAACTTGGCATCCCTATAGTCCTCAAAGATTATGTGGGCACAGTACCACCTGTGTTGGGCATACCACCAACGGGCCCTTCATCGGTCACATAGCTGTTCCTCCTGCCTCCTCACACCCCTCATTACCACCTCCATCAGGAAGGGTGCACTCTCCATCTCTCCTGCAGTCCAGTATCCCCCTGGGCAGTTTGCTGCTGTTTGTGTGCCACACTGGTACACTGTTTTTGTTTCTGTGTGTGTGTGTCTCTCTCTCTGCCCCTCTCTCCCTCTCCCACGCCACCTCTCTGTCTCTCTCCCTCTATGTCTGTTCTTGTGTCTGTTTGTCTGTCTCTCTCACTATCTCTCCCTCTCCCTCTCTGTCTCTCACACTCTTGGTGCAACTGCTGTCTGTGTGTTTGCACCCTGTTTTTATAGGAACAAGTCTGGTCGGTGCATCTTCGAGTTGCTCCACGCTTGCGCCATGGCTTCACGGTTGAATATACCATTGTGCCGCATATTCATGGGAACGTCCCCTGCACTTGTGCCTCATATATTATAGTTGTGCATTGGTGCAATGGGTTTTGTGCTGTGCCATGGCTCCCTCTAAATATCACTCCTCGGCGCATCTCCATACTTGCGCTGGCACAACTCAATATCTGGGCCTTAGACTTGGCAGGATCCGATATAAATTGGTATCTGTTGATAAACGTTGATTTCTGTTCATAGACCAAACCAAAGAAAGAAAAAAAAATTAACATTGATATTAATCTTTTTTTTTTCCCTAACTCCAGAGCAAGCACTTGCAGTAGAGATTCTTTTCCATTTTTATACTACTGCTTAAGGCTGTAATAAACAAGATGCCGGATGTGTCTGAGCAATCAGCACAAAATGAAGGTAGACATTAAAAAGACTCTTTGCCCTTGTTACCTGCTAGGAATACTGCATCTATCTTGGATGGTCTCAGTCTTCAGCCACTAAAGCCTCCGAGTGGCATTGCCCTGAAACAACCAACCCTCCAAGCCACTAAAATGGACCTGTTGTGCGACAGGAATTGTTGCAATACTCCATTTCAAAAAGGAATCATGTCTCCCACTACAATGGATAAAGTAACCACGGCTCCATCAGTTGTGCCTGAGATCCTGTTTGAACTCCAAACTTTGGCATCTAGAGACTGGATTTTGAGCAGGTTAACTCTGATGCTTCCCACTCTGCGACTGCCTGAAAGGATCCTGTTACCAGCCGAATGCTCCATCTGGGACTTGGCCCACTGAAGCACCAAATTTGCAATTGCATGAGACAATACAACACAATGCAGCCAACCTAGTAGCATTATTACAGGCAGTTCTGTATCCTTAGTCAATGTGCAAACAAACAATGCAAAACAGTCTGTTGCTGACAGTTCACAGACCTCCGACTATCAATCAATCAATCAATCAATCAGTCAATCAAGGGTTTTATTTTTTGGCTAATAAGTCATTACAATATACTAAAAAGAAAAACTAAAAACACAAATACATACATACATATGGGAGCACAACATTTAGCTCCCGTCATTACACTCAGCTTAATTACACTCCCGACAGTTCACTCCGGTTAATTTCACTCCCATGTAATCTCACTCCCCTGTCATTTTGCGCCTTCATAAGGCTACATAAGGCAATACTGTACTGAGGATAGAAGCCCCCTCCCCCCCGTATAACCAGGAATTTAAAGCACACTCACAATGATGCTCTGCTTCTTTAGTGTTAGTCTTAGTTCTACGGAAAGGTGTTTTTTTTTACACTATTATGTCCACGATTTGCAATGTAGGAGGTTGCAAGGTCATCTACTGTTGCTGTTGATTGCATTGTGGCTTGCATTACCCACCTCGACCTCCCTCTCCCTCCCTTGCCTTCTCCAACAGTGTGCTGTTGCAAGTGCTGGGAGATGATGGAATAAACCACAGCACCCCCCACCTACCTCCCGAGCAACAGGTACCTAGTCCCCCTCCCTGCTGCAGACGAACACCCGGACACCCTGATCACATTCCAAGATGCTCTGGATCTACAGGTAAGCTGGCTGGTGCACCGGAATTTATTTCGCAGCTGCAGTTATTGGTAAGACTGAGGTGCTGATGTCATGACAAACGGGAAAAGGCAGTGGGGGCTGAGCAAAGCTTTCAAATACTCTACCCCCATCCCGGCCAGCTTCCCTTGGGCTCGCATCACTGGTGTATGTTCAGTTTCAGGGGGTGGGGGTCATCTGAACTGAGCTGTAAAGGTTGGCACTGGTAACAGAACTATTTGCAGGGGGCCATTAGCACTGTAAGATTTTTTTGCGTAAATCAAGAGGTGATCTATGATTTCTATCCTGTTTTCCTGCAAATCGCATTATTTTCCAAAATTTAAATCAATAAATTAACTACATCCACACCTGACAAAGCTGCCAGAGCCATACCAGATAACGGGGCTCCATGATTTACCTCTGTGGCCTTGCTTCTCTGATCAACCGTAGTTCTTTTCTTCATATTGCAGCCGCATGGAGCTCAGCTGGGAGTGAAGTGCAGTATCGGGAGTGAAAGTGACAGGAGTGACGTTAGCAGGAGCTAAGTGACAATGGAGCGAGAAGTTGGGAGCGAAATGTCGGGGAGTGAGAAAGCAGGAGCGAAATGACATAGACCCCATACATACATATATAGCATGCAGCTGCACAATATAAAAGAATTTGACTTTGTGATTATGCACACTATACATACATTTGTTCATTTTCCATCAGGGCTATTCAGTTTATAGGCTGGCTCTCATGTCTGTGCCTATTAAATTCATAGTAGCACAAATTTACAAACAATGTTCAGGCTCCCAGCTCATCCATTTCATTTAAGTCTGGCCCAAAACATATTAAAACAGCCAGCATTTAAACACCAGTGTTTAAGTACCGAGAGCTCTCAGTGTTTTATCAGGTATCCTTTGTCATGCTTTCCATGTTATTCTTTAGAACTTTTATAAAACTGAAGTATCAACTTATATGTAAAACAATATAAAATTATTTTCTGGCATTAAGTGAACACTCATTTTCATAGAGAAAAATTAAAATAAAATCGCATAGTACCTAACGTTCTTAGAAGTAGTTCCACAAGGAAAAAGCACAGTAGCACAAAGCTAGGGGTCCAGTTAAAAGGAATTCACTCAAATGTGCTTCTCAGCCACATAACAGGGCAGCATCATAAAACAGGTGAATCCCAATAGTTCACAATAATGATTCTGAGCAAGTTTGTTTATGCCCTTGCTGTGCCTTGATGTCCCCGGACTAGTAAAACAGATACGTTATAAAGATTCAAAAGCATCTGGACCCAAAAGCTTATACAGAACTTTCTACTGGGCCAGCAATACCTCCCCATAGGTCTCATATTCCTCTACTCATTGCAGCAGTATTAACAATGAAAAAAACCTTCCTTAGAAAGCATAGAGACATATCTCCCGTATCTTATTCTGGGAGTTCTCAAAATTTCCATAAATGGTACACCCTCTTAGTGGACATTACACATTTTCAGAGCTCACATATTGCTGGAACAGCTTCTTTTCAACCAAATATTACCTGCTGTGGTCAAATCAAGGCTTCAGCAGGCAATTTATGTTTTGCCCAGAGTTAGAAGATTGTAACAGCAGAAACCACTATTTATTTAAACACTAGTTCAGCTTTAGAAGTTATCAAGGAATATGTTGGTAGGTTCTGATAGGCTCTGACACAGTGAGTCCTTTTAAAACAATAAAGACATCAGATTATCCAAATAGCAGCCAGCCTACTATTAATGTTCGGTGCATTTTAAGTTTGATCCAGGCGGCAAAGCGCATTGGTCCAAGAAAACGGGCCACACATTTTCCCTTATAAGTATTAAAACGTTTTTCCTTCCAGCCTGAGAAAATAACTTTGTGAACACCAGATGCAAAGAACTACCAAACTTAACTCCATTCTCCAAATTTAGGATTCCATAATATTTGTCAGAACCTCTGGTGAACTACAGCTCACTGACCATTATCAGTTACCATTATTGGAAGAAAGATTTTAGCAGATTTCCTTTCCAGGGAGTTTTGCCGCACTATCACTTATACAGCATTTTTATGCAGCTAATAAAGAAATCTGATATAGCACCTGGCTTGTGTCTCCCATGCTGAAAGGCCATTTGTATTCTCCATGAGACACCTGCAACCAGCGCCAGCAGCTGTACACCATTATTCAGCGTTCTGTATTCCCAGTCACTCGTTCTGGTGTTGTGGGCTCGCTCTGACACTTCAGACTTGCTTCTATGGTCCTGGATCACCTGCAAATTAAACAAAAAGAGAATGCTTCTGTGAGCATAATAACTTTGGGGTCTTCCAACTTAAACTGCAGTAGAACCCCCAGCCCTTAGGCAACATTGCCATACCTTGTTGTGAATAAAAAAGAGTTATCAACACCAAAAAATGCTTTCTGTGTTCCAGCTTTTCCACCCATTCCAGGTAGTCTCTTTTCTCCACCCAGGTCCAGTTCTAGAGAAATGTCCAAATTAACTCAAGGCAGTGCTTATCTCAAAAGTTCACCGCATAAACACATACAAGTCTCTGACCACTAACTCTAGTCCAGCAGCCCGCTGGTGGTAGTAACCTACATAGCAAGACTCCCTTTGGGAGAAGCATGCTGATTCCAATGTAATTCCATTTGGACACACCATCCAAACGCTGGTTATCGGCGGCAAATTTCTAAATTATAAAGCTTGAGAGCAAAAATGATATGTGGTGAGCAGAATTATCAAACTCAACATTAGTTTCACTCACCAACTTAGGGATAGAGTAAAACTAACTAAAATAAAGCCAAGTAACACCACGACATATTGAGAGCTGTAAGGAGTGGAGCAGCACTGCGACCAACTTGTCACTCCACCCCCCCCTTTGATCTTCGATATCCAACCATGGACAGCAACCCCTGACGACTAAATCAAAATAAATTGAAATAAATGATTCAAAACTAATAATTCCATGCATCATTGTCAGTGTCAATCAATAAAAATTGGGAAAAGGGCTAGAAAATAAAAATCGATTTTTTCCTTCAAAATCCTAAAAAAAAATTAAAATGTAATTCTGCCAGCCATAAATATATTACATGACAGCCAGAGGGCGTTGTGCTGAAGATGGCTGCTTGATTCTTCATCTCCCTGGATTCACCAAATATCATCATCCATCCTACAGATTCCAGACTTCCTACCTTCACCAACATCTGAGATCTTACTATATGTACATCGCAGAACAGCTCTGGTACAGTATTTTTATTGCCTCATAATTACTGAACAGTTATCTACAGCTTTTCAATTTCTCTATTAAGGCCTACAATAATGGCAGACCAATCTCCACATAACAGTTCTCTTAATAGAGTGGAGGCAATGTTTCAGCAACTAATAAGTGAAATCAATGTATTAAAAATTGCATCTCAACAAAATATCAATAATATGCAGGCACTTGATCAAAAATCAGCGCTACTGATGTTAAAGCATCTCAAAATGAAGATTCCATTAACACATTACAGGCTACCATCAGGGAGCAGGACAGAATTATTAGGAACCTTCAGGACAAAATAGATGATATTGAAAATAGAAACAGACATAACAACCTTAGATTTCTCGGATTTCCTGAAGGTGTTGAACTAGGAGACACCAGTGCTCTTCTAACTCATGTACTTCCTTCTTTGCTTAAATTACTAGCCGGCCAAGACCTAATCATCGAGAGATCTCACCACACCTTAAATCTGAGGCCTGGACCCGACCAGAAACCCAGGCCCATCATTGCCAGATTTCTAAACCACGCGCATACTGAACTGATTCTTCAAAAAGCGAGGCAATTAGGTGCACTTACTTGGCAAGAAAACAGAATCCTAATTTTCAGAGACTATTCTAAAGAATTATCTAACAAATGAAAAGCTTACAACCCCATTAAAACAATCCTTCATCAGTGTGGAATTAAGTTTGCACTGCATTACCCTGCAACAATGCGTCTTTTTTTGAATTATTCTACCAGAGATTTCAGTACCCCAGAATCTCTCTGAATTTCTGAATTGGACACAGCCCGCACTTACATTGCCTTGCGATGCTAATGCAGCTCGTTCCTGCTCCAGCACAAGCACTTCGCAATTACAATGTCTTGCCCTTCCTGCTGAAACTGTCCTTCAGGTCCCTGAGAAATCTGCAGCCATCATATCTGCAACTGTAGCTCCTGCCAGAAGCTCCGCATGCATACAAGAAAAAAAGCTTCTGGTTCTTCTCTAAATAATAATACCTGCTGTTTAAATAATATTTCCACCTCTCCAGCTTCCCATGTGGAACGTCACATCAGTTTTTCTACTCCTCTTACCTTGTCTAACAAATTCTCCCCACTCCAAGAAGATCTGCTCCAAGAAGATCTGCACTCATCTACAGAGGATCTGAGACAGACTGTATCCGACCTCTTTACTCAAGACCAGAAAAAGCTTTCAACTTGTAATGACTCTCCCGATTCTTCCTGGGCTGATCTTGTGTCCAGCTCTCCCTTTAAATCATCTGAACCACCCAAAAAGAAAAGGTGAAGAAAATGAAAACAAGGCTACCTGAGGCTTTTCCCACTAAAAAAAAAAAAAAATTATAATAAATACTATGGCCCATAATTAGATGTGATATAGCAGTTTCTCACCAGAATCCTCCTCTTCACACCACCTCACTCGATTTCTTCTGGTACATTTATCGCAAAGCGCAGTCTCTATCGCACCCAACAGGTTTGGAGCACTTAAATGCAGTAAATCGCTATCATGCTGAGAAGCCTGTATCTGTCTGTGGGGTGAGCCAATTGACACTGGAGGTATTTAATCCATGCGGGAGTTACTCTCAATGTATTCAATGGAAAAAAAAAATAAATGAGAGAAAGAATAAATATTACAATGTTTGTAAGAGCTCTTCTAATTAACCCTTGTGTGGTGCCAGACATTAGTATATATAATTGCTATTTACACTCTAATTTTTCATAAGCTTTAGCGCCACCATGTGGTCAGGCGCATACATGCATATATAGAGTTCTGTATTTCATATCAGTGTGCCCTTAACTCCTACTATTATAGCATTTTTCCACATAAATCCTATCATTTGGAATGTGGAGGATGATTAGACAAATACTGTAAAAACATTTACTTATTTAATATTTATTTTGCATCACTTCTGGTATGTAGTGCATCAGGTGCATTCCCATTATATCTCACAGATTTTGCACCAAAGTATGCTTCCAATTGTATTTCTATACATTGAGTTTTTCCGCCTTTTCACATTATTCTTCATCCCATTTTCTTCCAAATCATTGGAACTTATAAAAATGATTCCACAATACACTGATGCACTATGAACCTATAGTATATACTGCATTCCCTAACCTAAGCTTATGTGGATTAATACACATTGGGCATCCTTTATCTGGCTCACACTGTTTCAGCATTATCTGCCATCATGTTGGTATACTTTATTTAATATTGGACTTATTGCTAGGTCCAAGCTAAATCATTATGTTTGGAATTTAACACTATTACATAATTAGCCTTTTTATTTGGTAGAATGATGTTTTGTTTTTCCAGGGTAATGCTTTAATTACCTCAGCACAAATCTCAATTACACTTCTTTAATATACTGTTATATAAAGTTTAGTATCTTAAGATTATAGGGTAAACCGTATCTTGAGATTCACTAATTACTCTACACGCCTAGTAGTGTAGGTGAGAATCTAGTATATTACAGACTCTTATTGCTCTGCATTTCATAAAAGTTTCAAATTAATATTCTTGTTACTGAGTTTATACTAACGTTTGTTGGTTCTAATGCTTAATTACTTGATATTCCTATCTCTATATTCTCCCTCTGCGAGACAAAATGAATACAAATACTCAATCATCTCGAACCCATACAAGTTAAGGGCCCTGCATACATTTGTTTATTATATATATTTACCTTTTGAATCTGTGACATCCTCCAAATTAATGGTATTGAGTCCCTCATTCCTATTTGTAACTAATTACCTTATATCCTAGTACCATGAGTGATCTAATCTTACATTCATGGAATGTCAAGGGACTCAACTCGCCTTGTAAACGTAAGCAAGTACTTACCTATCTTAAAAAGCATAAAACACATATTGCTTTCTTACAAGAAACTAAACTTTTATCAGAGGATGTTGGGATGTTGACAGACTTAAAAGGGACTGGGTTGGTCAAGTATATGCGTTATCTTCTCCGTCCAAAAAACATGGGGTTGCTATCTTAATACATAAATCTCTTAATTGGCTCCCCATAAAAATCATTAGAGACTCGGATGGTAGGTGGATTATAACCCTATTAAACACCACAGCAGGTCCACTTATGTTTGTGAATGTATATGCACCCAACTTTGATTCACCCATTTTCTTCCATAATCTATCCCAACAAATTATAATTAATAATAAAATAATTCACCTATTCTTATTAAGGGTGACTTTAACTTAGCACTACAAGCATATTTAGACAAAGTAACTCATCACATGATGCCACCCTGTAGTATTAATGTCTATCAATGCTTATGAAGGATTTAGGTCTCTCTGACATTTGGAGACTACATCATCCCAGACAACGAGATTACACTTTTATTTCCTCTTTACATAAATCATATAGTAGGATTGATTATTGGTTCTCTTCTCCCTCATTACTGAAAAATTATTGATACATCGATTCTCCCTATTGTTATATCTGATCATTCCCCTATCAGTCTGCATTTACTATGGGGTCCACCTTCTTCTAAATCCCCATCTTAGTGTTTAGACCCACTTCTACTCAGAGACCCTGAATTCACTCCTTGGATTAAAACCCAGATTCAAGATTTTCTTTCTATTAACGATACTCCAGATATGTCTCAAGGTACTATCTGGGAAGCATTAAAAGCCACTATTAGAGGTAAAATTATTAGTTATGCAGCGCATAGAAAGAAATTAAGAGAACAACAATTAGCTAATTTAGAAAAATCCCTTAAAGAAAAGAAACCCAATACTATAAATTAAATAAACCCAATCATAATTCACAGCTTCATCTGGAAATTCTACAATTAAGAATTAAAATTAACGAGTTGATATCCAGGAAAGCTGAACTTGCCCTTTTTAGGATTAAACACGGTTATTGGGAACAAGGGGATAAATGGAAAGTTGCTCTCTTACCAGCTAAAAACTCAACAGATGCAGAGACATATAGCAGGTCTAAAAGATCCATCAGGTCAGACACACACAGACAACCTTTCAATCAATCGTATTATGCAATCCTTTACCATCAACTATACTCACAACCTAATACTACAATCCCAACCTAATACAACATTTTCTGGAAAAATTGAAACTACCCCACCTATCCCCTCAGGACAAAGCTGTGCTTGATAAACCAATCACTTTACAGGAAATCCAAACTGCTTTATCATCATTAAAAAACGGTAAAGCACCTGGCAGTGATGGGTTCCCTATTGATTTTATAAAACCCTATCTGACACTCTTTGTCCTGTACTAGTCAATGCATTCCAAGAAGCAACCTTAATAAAGAAACTCCCATGCACAATGATCGAAGCCATCATAACAGTCTTACCAAAAAAAGACAAAGACCCTTTACTTCCTTCAAACTATAGACCGATCTCACTTCTTAATACTGAAGGAAAAATCTTTGCCAAATTATTAACTCTCGGCTTAGAATCTTTAATGACTAAACTCATCCATACTTCTCAATCAGGATTTATCAAAAATAGAAACAGTTCCGATCATCTTCACTCATTACTCAATTTAATTCACAAAGCAAAAACTCTTAAAACCCCTGCAGCTGCAACAGCCATTGACTTTGAGAAAGCATTTGACTCTCTCAATTGGGAATATTTATATCAGGTGCTATCTCATTTTGGCTTTACAAATAATTTTGTGCTTGGATTCAATTATTGTATACCTCCCTTCAGCTCGAGTTCTCACGAACTCTATTTTGTCCCCTCCTTTTACTTAGCAAGAGGCACCAGACAAGGATGCCCTTATCGCCTTCATTGTTTATAATTTTGCCATGGAACTCTTTCTGCGTCCCCACGTCAATCCGGTACAATTAAAGGCATTACTATTGGTAACTCTCACTATACTTACTCATATGCAGATGATCTCCTTATTTTACTTGAAAACCTCGAAAATTCTGGGCAACCTTTAGTTAAACTACTGAATGACTTTACCTCCCACTCGGACTGCTCTAAACCTTAACAAATCCGAAACGCTACCATTGAATACCCTTTGTAGTCCTCTCATGAACAACTCATTAGGCTTTTGTTGGGCCCCCCAAGGTATATCTTATCTTGGCATTCGGATCACCCCGACATTGAATAAATTATGGGATGCTAATCTTTCCCCTCTGTTAACCAGTATCCAAACAACACTTGATAGATGGAAGCTACTTAAACTTTCTTTTAATGGTACAATTTCCGCCATTAAAATGTCAATAACTCCTAAAATATTATACCTATTTTCCAATATCCTTTGATACTTCCTCTAGTTTTCTTACCAAAATAGACAAAATTATCGGCAGCTTCATTTGGGAAGGCAAAATACCTAGATTTAGTAGTAATAAACTTAGATCCCATTGGTCAAAGGTGGCTTTGGCCTTCCTTGGTTCCAAGCCTACTTATGGGCTTTCCGTACATCTCATACAATTAAATGGTTTAACAAACCCAACATCCAGTCTCCTTTATGGATCAATATGGAAACATCCTTACGTCCTGGTAATGTGGCGACTTCTTTCCTTTATAACACCCTTACCTCTTCTTTAAAGTCTCATCCTACCATAGCTGCTTCTATATTCTATTGGAAAATCATTCACAAGCATATTAAATCTAACCCCAAACCCTTAGCTTACACCACCATCTGGGGTAACCACCATATATCTCTTGATAATCACCCCATTTTTTGTCGTACCTGGAAAAATAAGGGTATTCTCTTTTTGCAGGATATACTTGAACCCAAGTCATTAAAGTTAAAATCTTACACCGACCTCTACGGACATATGGAATCTTCCCCATCAGGATTTTTGGAAATATCTACAGCTTAGCACCGCATGCAACTCTTACCTCACACCTTCTCTATCAATTCTCTGTATGATAAGCACATCTCTAAATGGATAAAAACAACATCCAATTTAAATAGCACTGTTTACAAAGATATTTGTGATATCCTTCCTGACTACTCTGTCAATGCTAAAAACAGATGGAGTACTTTGCTACAGTATAATATCACCAATACAATGGTCCAGATGTTGGCTCTCCTGTCACAAATCTTTTAATAATGCCCAGTTCCCTCATTCAAACCAAGATCCTTCATTTGTGGTACAGAACTCCTGTTGTATTACAAAAAATGGGTTTACTGAACAATAACAATTGCTGGCTGCAGTTCCCCAATGGGATTTATTGCATGTCTTATGGCACTGTCCCTCATACAAAAGATTTGGCACTGTACTCACAGATTTGCAATGAAAGTGGTAGGTCAACCTTTTACACTAGACCCTAAACATTGCATTCTTGGTATTTTTAATCACCGTTCTTATAAAATTTCATATTACCAGAGCAGATGGTTAAATATACTCTTCCTTCAAGTTAATGCACAATCCTCATGCATTGGAGATCCAACATAATCCCTACCCTTCCCGGTATCATTAACCAACTATTGCAATATGCCTCTCTGGACCGTATGACATATATCTTGTCTGACCGACTCATGTTATGTAACAAGTGTTGGCAGGGCTTTTTTAATTTTTTGGAATCAACTAAATCTTCCAACACCAATGTATGGACTTAATATATATGGATTTTCCCCTTTTACTGATACATCATTGTAGTCTCGCCTTTTTTCCCTTTTTTTATAGTTTCCCTCTCTCTCTTCTTAACTTTCTTATATATATTTTCTTTCCTATACTCTGTTCTCAATCGTTCTTTATTACTCCACAATCCTTTTACGAATGTACTTTTTTCCCTTTTGCAGCATCATATATAATTATGTAACATTTTAATATAAACCGTATCTAATCATACTATCCGCTTTAAGTTCACTACAAATGTCAAGTATATGCTAATTACATGACCTGTATTGTTTACTATATTTTAAACCAAAAGCTCCTTGTATTATTGTAGCAATGTTCTTATTATATGCTGCCTCAATTTCTTTAAAAAAAAAAAATCCTCACATTGTACTGTACTGTAAGAGGTTTGTCTGTATATCTTGTGAAAAATTAATAAAAAAGTTTAACTGCAAAAAAAAATAAATATATTGCATCAGTTTATAGATACCTTGTTAACCTCTTTTTGTTTTTTCTGTTTCTGATCTTTGGCAGGAACTGGTGGTCCAGAGGGGGGAGGCCAGGGGCAAACCCCAAGACACTGTGGGTTCCTATTTGTAATCCCAAAGGAATGGGCCTGAAAGCCTGGACTCCACAGGTCTTCTGCTAGGGCCTATCAGTTACACTAATACAGTACTGCCCAGAACTTTAAACTAAGTATGTTGCTATCTATGTGTTGCAGTGCTTCCCTCTATATAGTTCTGCAGCATCTGCAGTGAATGGTATTGTGCTTCTTTCTCTGCTGGGCTGAGTCCCTGTCTCTTTCTACCAGGACTGAATCACCTCCATTTGCTAGGCTTGATCAGGATTCATCTGGTGTGGATTACTGTCTCTCTGCTTGGCTCTCAGCTGCTCTGCTGAATCTGGATGCTGTGGCACAAGGCACCAGCCCCAACTCTCTGTGTGCCAAGGCCAAAGACACTACCCCAGTCAAGAGGGCGAATAGCACAAACTACTGTGGTGCACATCAGGGTGGGTGTATGGCACTGCTCACCTGGCTACTCTAGTTCCTGCTGGATCCCTTCTTCTTAGGTGGTTTTGCTTTTCAAGTCAGTTGTGTTGAAAAATTCCTGATTGGGAATAGCTCTGAAGCAGTTCTTTTTTGTTGTTGTCAACAAGCACATCTTTCCTGTGCTTCTCTGAAGACATGCTCTGTATCTTTCAACAAAGAACAAAGATCAGCTCATAGGTGCACCTCTCAGTATGCAGGTCTGTGGAGCCTTGTACACTACAGTCTCCCCGCCCCCTTCCCCCATGCACACACAACCTCCTCACTGTCAGGCTGATATGGATTGAGCCCAGATTTCTGTTCAGCAGTGTCTCATAGTGTTTTGACCTCAATGCCCAATTGGACAACAGTTACCATGCATCTGGGCTGCAGAGACCTTGCAGAGTCAGTAGGTGTCTGTCTTCATGGCAACAGCCATGTTTGTTTACATCTCTGTTTGTGGTGGTAACTGCATCTATATAGCTCTTGCTGCTGTGTGCACACCTTCTCTGTTTGTTTTTTTTATTCTGTCCTGACCCTGTGGCCTACCCTGGGGTCAGCACTGGTGCTGGTGTTGTGTGAACACTGCCTATTATTTTGAAGTGGAGCTCCTGTCTCCATTGACGAAGCTGCACATGTGCACTGTGGTCAATGTAACTCTGGGCCACATTTTCTCTGCTCCCAGCTCTATTGCCTGTCCTGTGCCTGAAATTACTTCAGACTGTGACCAATGGCACTTCCTCACCCACTGTCAGCCACCACAGTCCCATCCAGGATTGGAAACTGGCCTCTTGGAGCAGCTGAAAGCTCCAGATACTGGTTGTGCACTTGAGTATTCTGCGGCTGACTACTGTTAGTGAGACATGCTGTTGGGGACTCTGTTTTGTTTGTTAAATGTAGGGTAGATTACAGTCATGGGATCAGCTAGATAAAGGGTCTTTACAATGAGCCAAGTACTATAAATAAAACCGTTTCATTTTGCACTTAATACAGTACACAAATCCAGCTTCTGTAGCCTCAGACATTAGGTGTGGGACTGCACAAATTGATGCTCCCTTTAAGACAATCCTGAGGGGTAGCAAATAGCTTTTTTTGAAGGTAAGTGATTCAGCTTGCATGGCTTCCTTTTGCTTTGCTTAGTTGCAGGGATGAATTTGACCAGCCAATGGCACAGGCATGACTGCTTTTTCTTTCATGGTCAGTGCACACAATCTTTAATCCTTCATTCCTTTGAGCCATGGCTGCATGGCCCATGCATTTGTAAAACCATGAAAAATTGCATCAGCATGGTGATGAATCCTTCAACTCAGGGTCAACATGGATGAAGATGAGTGGAGAAGAGTGGTGAATTCAGGACTGATCTGATATACTGGAACCCAAATCAGACCAAGGAATAGATCTGTGAAATAAAAGTTTTCCATATTATAACATGGGACAAAAAAATATTATACTGTGATCAGTTGAATCTGATCCTATAACTGTGCAGTGATCCTTCTTGCACTTTGCCTTTCATACACACTGTATGCCTCACATATCTGTTAAGGGGATCTATAAACATATGAAGAAGCCAGCAGAATAAGGCTATTCGATCTATCTAGTCTGCTCATATTGCAGGGTCTTCAGCTTACCCTACTGACACTGCCCCCCAAGTCTTCCCATCCTTTCCATCTGCCCTCCATGACCCATATTTTCCCCTTATGCCAATCCCAGCCTCTCTTAAAGAACGCACTGACTTCATCAAGACTACTTCTTCTGGCAGAGCATTCCAACTGGCCACCACCCTATCTCTGAAGAAGTACTTCTTAACCTCCCTCCTAAACCTCCCCCACTCCATCTTTAGACTGTGTCCCTTTGTGTTTCGGCTCCCAGTTAGCTTAAAGAGACCATCCTTATGTACCCTATTTATCACTTCCAAGTACTTGAAGGATTCTATCATGTCCCCTCTCTACTTCCAGTGACCCGTACAAAGGGAATATAATCTCCTTCCACCTATTGCTGATTCCTCTGGCTATACAGCTCTGCATCTTCTTTGCATTTGCTGCTGTTTTTTTTGGACTGCATGGAGTGGGTCAGGTTGATAGTGATCATCACTCCCAGATCCTTCTCCTCTGTTGCTACTACCCGGACCCCTCCCAGGTAGTACTCCTTCCTTGGATTCCTCACTCAAATGTGCATACATTTGCATTTCTGGGCATTGAAGCCACACTGTGAAATCCCTGACCACCTCTCAATTCTCTCATATCTTCCTGCAGGTTCTGTATCCCTTCTACTGTGGTCACCATCCCACAGAGTTTGGTGTCATCCACAAATAGGCATATTTTGCCCTTAATGCCATCCCCAATGTCACTGAGGAAGACATTGAACAACACTGGCCCCAGCACTGAGCCCTACGGGACCTCACTGGTGACTTCCCTGGTGCTAAATAACTCTTCCCCCACCCTCTGGGTACTGTCCCTCAGCCAGCTTTCTAACCACCTGTTCATCATCTCAGGTCATCTACATGACAACTGGAGCTTTATCCCTTACAGTTCACTTACATATACAGCTTAATCTGGAGCTGAAGTCATATTGCCCTGCTTGTAACATAGTCTGTAGTTGTGGAAAAACCTGTGGTTTCACAAGCAGAGTATAACTTCAATCCCAGAATAAACCCCAGCTGTAAATGAACTGTAAGGGGACTAGCTCTTCTTTTCACGTCAATGCCCTCCGAGGATGGTATGACTTGAAATTCTAGCTTAGAATGTGGTTCGATTTGAGTTCTGCTGATGCTGAATCTGATTCATCTTTGCTTGTGAATGGAACAATTCTTTAAGAGGCCTGCACAGAACTCTTTTTCACTGATCATGTTCTTTGTGAATTCTTGTTTTTCCCTTCTCTTAATATAGGTATAGTTCTTGTCACTGACACACAGTGACACCAACTGTGTGTTGTAGGCCACAGTGCCTTTGTCAGCCTTCCTACCGTGGATACAAGTCAAGATACAGTGCTGTCGTAGCTCTGCTGAGGCATGTAGAATTGCCTGCTCTTGTGTTTTTGCTTCTGTTCCAGGGAGGTGCAGCTCTTAAGAGCTGGGGCCTGATTCACAAATGACTGGGATTGGCACTTGGTGCATGCACCAACCAGGAATGGATCAAGAGGCAACTTGCATGGCACCTACACCAGTCCTGATTCATGAACATGGCTTGCACCAAATGTGGGGCTGCCTGCATCAGCTGGTCTTAACACTGCTCTTGCAGCAGATGCACAGCTGTGCCTCAGCAGACAGGGTTGTGCGTTGAGGTAGAACTGCTGTATCCCCATATTACAGATGTACGAAACCCCCCAGTGAGCACACAACTTGCAGGGCTGTAAACCAGCAAAGGGCTGGTTGAACAGCCCGCATGCCAGTCGATTGCTGGTGCTGGGAGGGAAGTGCTGTCATGGCCACCTGTGGCGGTGGGCTGCTTAGGCACACCCATACCCAATGATCACCCCCCCCGAGGCATATATCGCCGAACAGGCTGTGCCCCATGCTGATGGGCACAGCTGTCACAGCTTGAGGGCTATCCATGCGATGTGGTGTGATTGTCCCTATTGCCATCCAGAGACCTGCAGTGGACCCACCATACCCCTGTTGCAGGCATGAGCTGTGGGCCCAACATACAGTCATACACCTCAGTAACTGTAGAGATGATGATGCTAATCCTGGCAGGGGCTTACCAGGAGTGAAGAAACCACCATCCGGTTGTGTGGTCTACCCAGGAATCAGGATCATGCAGTACGGCACTGCATTGCTGAGCCACAATCCATCATTTTAGGAAGGCAGAAGCTGCAGACATCTTCAGGATTTCTCTGTGGGGGTTTAATGGTGGTCAAGTGGGATGGCTCGAACTTGGGCACTGTAACATGCTTGCTACCAGCGAGTCAACATACCCAAAGATTATTACCACATAGGACTATTTCCAGTCATGGGCTGGTGAGATTCCAGTAGGACAATGATGCCACAAGGACAACTAATATGGTTATGCCTTTTACAGTGGGCATCTGTCTTAGCCAACCTAGCGAACCTCTGCCCTGGCCAAGTGTCTTCCACACATGCCACCATCTGCACCTAGTGCACAATGCTGTGCACAACTATGCACTGACATTACATCAGCAGTGCATATGACACCTGTCCAAGCTGCTCTTCACTGGTTACCTATGCTGCTACATTGTCAGTGCTACGTCACACAAGTACCCGTAGTGTGGCCAGGGGTGTTAGTTGATAGTGAATACCGCAGGGTTGTCCCGCTGCTTGTGGCATTCCTCTTCCGTGTGTCTTAACTTTATCACATGGGCAGGGTTGCCACAAACTGCAGAACATTGGCGCCGGGACACCTCCCATTACTGAAATGGGTGTAGGGTCCCTCGTACACTGGTGATCAATGCAAGCTGCTGTTTGTCGCAGCTTGCATCAATCTAGGGGCTGCTTTGAGAATCTGGCCCCTGGTGATCACTGACAGAACTATACTCTCTTCTACACTGGTTTACACTCTTGATTCACTGATAATTTAGACAGCACCCAATCCTCATGGCAGAGGGTCAAACTGCTAGTGATGAGTAAAACAGGCAACCATGCTGTCATGTTTTACAGCATCTAACATGTATCAGATTAGATTTAATAGCATACTACTTGGTACCATAAGAGCCTGTGCACCATGCAGTAGAAGCCAGAGTTCTATATCTGTATGCCTGTCTAGCTGGTTAGCTCAAAATTTGCAATTTATCTTCATGTTTGAGGGGCAGGACCATAACTCACAAGTAATAAAGCCATGAATGAATTATGAAAGTCCTGCCCACCTCACAAGTGATCAAATGATACCTCAAAAGAATTGCTTTTATCTTGCCATTTGTACCCTGTCTCCTGTTGTATAAATCAATCTGCCTGTCTGTCTGTCTGTCTGTCTGTATCTATCTGTCTGTCTGTCTGTCTGTCTGTCTGTCTATCTATCTATCTATCTATCTATCTATCTATCTATCTATCTATCTATCATCTGTCTATATGTCTGTCTATCTATCTGTCTGTAGTGCCCCCCCTCCCCAATTTGATGGCTTACCTTTTAAGTCTTGCAGGGCACCTAACAGCACTACACTATTCCACAACTGGGACCTCACAATTCCAGTGTACTCAGTCTTTAGAAAAGCCAGGACTGGGACAAGTAGGAATAAGTGGTCAAGTACATCAAGGCAACTGGGGTTATGACAGTGAGTGAGAAGGTGGGCAAGTGGGGAGGAGTGGTCAAGTATGTGAAGCAGGGCATCAAAGCAACCAGGGTTATGACAGTGAGTGAGAAGGTAGAAATATAGTCACTTTGATTACAACTGGAATCAGGAGGGGGCAGAAAAGTGAGACTGGGGTGGCTTATAGATCTCTGAATCAAAAGGAAGGGGCAGACTGGGAACCTAAAAAGAAAATCGATAGGATAACAACACAGGAGGGAATGGTGATCATGTGAGACTATTTCTGACATAGACTGGAGCATTCGAGGAGCAAGCAGCACCAGAAGTAATAGATAACCCACTCTTAGGTGTGCAGTTGTGCTCTGATATACACACACCTTGGTGTGCATTGTACGCACGCAGCCACAGGCCGAGTGCATCAATCACCCAAAGTGCAGCATATATCAGTGCGCGACTGCACACCATAGAGTGGGTTATCTATCCTATAAAATGGCAAAATTGTTTTGTAGGGGGGTTAAAGTGCAGGTATGCGGTCACGCTCTGATGTATGCATGGTCATGTGATGGGATCCAACAAATCAGCGGACATAATTTTTCCTACCCATTTTATAAGTACCTTGTATCATTCTCTAGATTCCCCTTCCTTGAGTGTAGGCATCTCTCTCACTATGCCAAGTTCACTTCTAAATTCTGAGTTGGGACTTTTCCCCCTTGCCTCTCCTCCATACTCTCTGCTCTACCTCCCTCCTCCTGCCCTCTCAGATCTACTGACCCATGCATTCTAGCTATTCCTTGTCATGCTACCTCCATAGGCCAGGAAGCTTTCTCCTACCACTTCCCAAAGCTTTGGAACTCACTGCCACCTCCTTTCAGACATTCATCTTTCCCATCTTCAATTTCCTTAGCCCTTCACAATTTCTATTCCCCTAACTGCACTTGTTCTTAGCCCCCCCTTCAACACTTCCCACCCTGATGCATTATCCTTTAGCCCTACTTTACTTCTATTCTCCTAACTGTACTTGTTCTTAGCCCCCTTCACAACCCTCCCCACCCTTGCGCACTACCCCCTATTCTTCTATCCCTGATTTAACTTCTGTCTCCTAACTGAACCTCTCCTCTGATTACTTCCTCACATGCCACCTCCTATTATACCCCCTTCTCCCACCCCTACCACAATCTACTTTGCCATTTTGACACTGTACTACCATCCACGACATACTGTGCTACTTCAAAACTCTACTGCTGTCCTTCCCCCCACAACCCCCTCTTCCTCCCTACTGATGCTGTCCCCCTTTTCCATTCCTAGTTTATCCCTATTTTCTCCAGCCTCCCTAATTCTTATCCCTCTTCTCCCCTCCAGTCAAGTGTCACACTTCACTCCGCCTCCCTGCCCCCCTTCTCTCCCCTCTTTTTCTGCCTGGTCCTGTCCCCCTTGCAGGGTTCTCTGTCATCCTGAAGGGGTATATAGCTTGACTCCCTCCCTCCCTCTCTTCTACTCCTATTTCTTTCCCCCCACCTTCTAATCCTGACCCCCTTGCAGGACTCTCTGCATCCTGAAGGGGTACAGATTGTCTCTTTCCCTTCCTCCCTCTCCCTTCCCCCCACTTTCTAATCCATTGCCCACCCACCTCCCTTCTTCCTTATCCCCTTCCTCCACTCCTGTTCCCCTGCCCCTCTCTTTTCTACCTCCCTACTCCCTTTCACTCCCCTCCATTTCTACCTGGTCCTGTCCCCCTTGCAGGGTTCTCAGCCTCCTGAATGGGACTAGATCTTGACTGTCCCTCTCTCTCCCTCTTCCATCCCCCACCCTCTACCCCTCGCCCATCCACTTCCCCACTTGTCTTATAAATTCCCTCCTTTGGGTATACAGTAGCACTTTGAATCTTGTGATCAGCATACTACTTCTAACACTTCAAATGTATGATCCATCCTCTAACCTTTACCCTTCTGGATCACCTGCTCTTGAGTTGTGCAATGTATGCTCTATCTGAATATGATTTTGTTTACTCTGGCCAGTTAGTCTGGGTTATTTCTGCTCTGTAATTGTACTACATGGTTTTGTTTTAGTAATTGTGCTTGTATTGCTATATGTTTGCTTGTTCTCCCAACTCTTGTACCCCCCCCCCCCGGACACTTCTGGAAACGAGCTGTTTGCAGCTCATGTTGTCTTTCCTGGTGAAACATTTTCCAAATAAATAAATAAATAAATAAGTCAGGCACACATGGATGCATTCCAGGATGACATCTTGGTCCAGAAGATCGGGGAACCAATGAGGAGAAAGTTGATCCTGGACCTAGTGCTAACAAACATTGACTATGTCAGGGACATTAATGTAGGGGAGTCATTGGGTACTAGTGATCATCTATCAGTGTGGTTTGCTAATGAGCTATGTTAGGAACACACCAAATTTAAAACTGGAGTCCCAGATTTCAGAAGGGCAAATTTTGACAAGATAATGGTGATGGTTAAAAACAAGTTGGTGGGTGTGGGGGGTAGAGAGAAACTATGCCATCATTAAGAATAGCTTTCAGGATGTCACCAACTCCTGTGTGAGGCACATGGGAAAAGAAAAAAAGTACAGAAAACGGATCTGGTTTACAAAGCAAGGAGAGAGTGCAGTGAGGGACAGAAGGGCAGCTTTCAGTTGATTTATTTAATATTTAATTTTTTGTTAAATGGATAAGTGCACTAGTTCAGGCAAAGACCAGATATATAAAATAAAAAAAATAAGACAATCAAATACATAATATATAGAAATGTACTAGCATAAAAAGCAATTAAAAAACAACTGCAGACAGCAGTACTGTGGAAATAAAATTATGCTGGAGCTTAAATTTAAAACCATCTTAAGAAGAAGCAGTTCTGGCATCAAGTGGGAGACAAATTCCAAAAATGAGAAGCAGTAGACATACATACTCTGTCGCCCTACTGGTAACAGTACTTACAGTCAAGAGTGACTTATTGTTAGATCTAAGGGTTTTAGAGACTAGAACTGTTTCAGAAGGTCAAATAAGCACTTGGGAGATTTGTTACTTATTAACTTAACATTAAAACAGCATAGGTCATAGGAATTCCTAGCCCCCAAAAATTCAAATCTGCATATAATTGGAAGTGATGTTGCAACCTGGAGAATTAAAAAAAAAACAGACCTATAAGTATAATATTTACTGGTTAGTGCCAATAATCAACTGCTGGCACAACCTCACAAACTCCATTATTCACACATTTGAATAATGGAGTTCCATAAACCATGTTTCCAAAAATAGCCTTCTGTGCACCCAAACACCTGCAGCAGAAAATGTCCTCATGCCGGCTGTTCTCTCATGCTCAATCCACAAAACCACCAGCGTGAATGACAGTCTTCTCAGTTGTTCAAAAAAAGAAACCCAGGCACAATTCAGTACTAAAACTGTGACAGAAAACTTCAAAAAATGGCAAGTTGTTCACAGTTCGTGCCACCAAATGAAACAGTCAATGGGGGGAGAGTTTGATAGACAGAAGGGGGGTGGAAAAGGCTGTGGACAGTGGGGGAGAGATTGGGACTGAAAGAAAAAGTGAGGAGAACACACAAAATGGAGGGATGGAGGACAGGTGAGAGAGTACAGAAACAGAGTGGCAGACAGCATGGATAAATCAGCAAATATAAAAAATAAAACATGGGGAAGTGTTCTAACTCAGATTTTATGCACACCCTTGGTGTGTGATGCCCTGATAAACACCTCAGGCTTTGTCCTTGGGGTTTATGGGGGGGTCACACACCTTGGGTGTGCATAAAATTCTCGTTAACAACACTTCCTTATGCATTATTCTATATTTTATATACGACATTCAATTTATGGATGTCTGCAGCTGTAGATATAAAGAGAGTCAAGGATGAGGGGACAGGGATGCTGACTAGAAATACTGAGGGTGGCTAATGGGGTGGGGAGGAAGGGAAATGTACAGATTAAGAAAGGCATAGGCAAATTGAGACAGGGTGAAGAGTGAGTGGACGATGGCATGGATGGCCAGGGAAAGGCAGAAATACTGAATGATTACATCTGTTCAGTATTTACAAAACAGAAGTAGGGACTGCTACAGTCCTCAGGGAAAGGTTACCACCATACTAGAAGGGGATAAAACTGTATATTGAACCAGTTTCCACTAAAAGAGTACTCATGGGGATCAAGACCCTGCAAGTAAATAAGCCTCTAGGGCCAGACAGACTGCACCCTAGGGTACTGAGGAATACAGCACAAGTGCTGGCAGCATCCCTGGCAGATCTATTCAACTGCTTCCTAGAGTCTGCGGAGGTGCCTTTAGTCTATAGGTGCCTATAGACTGAAGAAGAGTGGATGTTGTACCCCTGCACAACAGTTGGAGGAAAGGATGAGTCGGGGAAATACAGGCTGGCCAGTTTGACAACACTAAACAGCAAACAATTGTAAAATGTAGTCAAGGACTGGCTAGTGTGGTTCCTGGTAGCAAATGGTCTGCAAGATGAAGGCAACACGGGTTTGTAGCAGGCTAATCTCTCTGACTGACTTTTTTGAATTGGTAACTAAGGCTGATGATAAAGGACAGATTTACTGTATCTGAAATTTAGCAAGACATTCAAATCTGGTGTGCAAAAGCAGCAGTCAAGGAACTGGTGGACTTCGCGTAGAGGACAAACTGACACAATGGGAGGTAACTGGCTAAGGGGGAGGATGCAAATAGTAGTGATAAACTAGGACTTGTTTGGTCTGATGATGATGGAGGTCATGAGCAGCATCCTGCAGGGATCAGTAAGTGGGCCAGTAGGTAGGTAGGTAGGCAGGTAGGTAGGTAGGCAGGTAGGTAGATAGATAGGCAGGCAGGTAGGTAGGCAGGTAGGCAGGTAGGTAGGTAGGTAGGTAGACAGGTAGGTAGGTAGGCAGGTAGGCAGGTAGGTAGGTAGGTAGGTAAAACATTATTTTTATATAGGAGAACATGTCATTTGGACCTTTCAGTCCAGTTCACAAGATAGTCCTGTGTTTATCTAAGGTTATGTTAAAAATTTATTATAATAACAAATATAATACAAAAACAACAAGTTATGCAAAAACATAGGGTTCAATATACAAAGACAATATTTATAACATCTTACAGTTTGAAAACCATAAGTGTGAAAATTGCTAGATACACTGACAAGTAAAGGAAAATAAATCCTTGACTGCCATAATAAAAGCACCGTGTACAGTTTCAGTGCGTATTGTTTGAGGTAATTTGTTCCAGAATACCGCAGCCCAAGAAGTAAATGTTTTATCCCCATGTTTATCTTTCTATTTTGCCTGGTAGATTTTTTTTTTTTGGTGGACAGACCTAAATAATTCTTTCTTAAGGTTGTGTTCAGTGGGAAAAAGAATTTGAGAGATACTGTGTTCATGATAATATATTTATGAATAAACACCGTCCAAGCCCTAGAATGTACAACATCAAGAAGAAGAATCAGGATTTATATAGTGCTTTTCATACACAGTATCCCAAAGCACTTTACAAGCAATGCTAGACTGGTAGTGAAGTGACAGAATGTGTGTTGGCGGCCATATCGCACATCATCACCCACACACAGCCTGGATAACTGCATGAACTGGTTTATGGGAAGGGGAATTTTGGCCAGGACACCGGGAATGCTCCCTGCTCTTTACGAAGAGTGCCCTGGGTTCTTTTACTTCCACCTGGACACCCACCAGGACAACACCAGGATGGGCAGAAGGGACCTCGGTTTAACGTCTCATCCGAAGGACGGCGCACCCCAGCAGTACAGCACCCCCCAATACTGCACTCAGATGCCAGCAATTTTTAGGTGCAAGTCCAATCCTGGTGTGGGACGAGAACCCACAACCTTCTGGTCCAGAGGTGGATGTGCTACCAACTGAGCTACGCTGACACCCATCAAGAGGTAACCAACCCAATTTACTTAAAAGCAAACAATGGTGTGTCCTATAGCTACGCTGTATAGCATATCAAGCAATTTTGTATAGTAATTCGTCAAGTTTGTCTAACAATTGCTTGTTTGCCGTTTGATAAATTAACTCCTCACATTTAAGGGTAGGCAAAATAAGCTGTTCTGCAATCCTTTTCCAGCCCTGAAATGTTTAACATCTAGTGGTTCTCCTTAACAGCCCCAATTTCTTTTTTATTTTACCAACTGATATGGAAAAATGTTTTTTAAAACTTAGGGTGGAATCAAAGGTTATTCCCAGATAACAATAAGTGGTCACTAGTTCTATTGATACTTTGTTGTTAGTAAAAATCTGTAGTTGTGGTACATTTTTGCCTTTTGTTGCAAAGTGCATCATTTTAGTTTTCTTTACATTCATAAGTAGCTATGACCTGGTGAACCACTCCTCAATCCTAGCGAAGTCTTCCTGAAGCTTAGTCTGAAGATCCAGAATATTAATTCTTGAGGCTACTAATGCTCTATTGTCAGCATATAGCCTAATGGTTGTGTATTGTACTACAGAGTGTAGGTCATTATTAAAGATTAAGAACAGGAGGGATCCCAAGATGGACCCATGGGGGACCCCTATAGTAACTGTACAAGGTACAGACAAATGATGTTGTACCTTAACCATCTGAGTACACCCAGTTAGGTAAGATGTAAGCCAAAATAAAGGACCATCAAAGATGCCCAGGTCATATAACTTCTCACTTAAGATGGAGTGGTTCACCTAGTCAAAAGCTTTTGGTAAGTCAATAAAGACAACTGCTGTCTCCCTACCCAAATTCAAAGAGGTACAAATCAGGTCATTGAACTCCAATAAAGCTGTAGAAAATGAATAACCCCTATGAAATTCTGATTGGTAAGGGGTCAGCAACCTATGTTTGTCTAAACACTTACAGATATGTCTATTGATAAGTTTTTTCATACACCTAGACAAGATGGGCAGTATACTGTAGGTATAGGATGATAATTATTTACTTCTGCTGCTTTGCCACCCTTAAACATTGGAATTACTTTACTCATCCTCCAAGATTTTGGAAAATATCCTATTTGTAAACTCCAGTTAAAAATGTATGTAATTGTAGGAGCAATATAATAAGCTGCCAGTTTCAAAAATCTTCCGAGTCATCCAATCCTGCCGGCTTGGGTATATTTATTTTGAGTAGTTCTCTCCTTACTTCAGATAGAGTTATATTCCTGAATCTAAACAATGGGCAAGAATCTAATGAGGTTTCTATGTCTTTGGTTGCCTTTCATGATCTGGTCTTGGTATATCCCCATCACTAAGAAGATCAATAAAGAAGTTATTCAATATGTCTGAGACCACCTCAGGAGCCTTGGTTAGAGTATTTCCAGCTCTTGTTGTTAAATTTCTCTGGTCCCTCTCTCCACCTGTATTAGCTAAGTGCCTTAGAGTATTCTGACACTTTTTAGGATCAGTGTTTTGGTCCAGTTTGTTTCTGTAATACTTCATCTTTGCTCTTTTTGTCAGCTTTCTGCATTCATTTCTTTTTAGTTTAAATAATTCCCAGTCTGCAAACAATTTTGATTTTAATGCTTAGTTCCAGATTCTGTTATTAACCCTGATTTTTTTAGTAATTGTTCTGTTATCCAAGGGAATCTGGGTTGTTTATTTACTCTTTAACATATTCATCAGTGACATGGGAGAAGGTATGAGAAGGACAAATGTTTCTCTTTGTAGGTTACACCAAGAGTTCCCAGTTTATTTCCACTCTCTGTATCTTCCCCCTTAGCAATGGGCTGGGATCGGAATAAGAGCAGCTTACCTATCTATCTATCTATCTATTTATCTATCTATCTATCTATCTATCTATCTATCTATCTATCTATCTATCTATCTATCATATATATGGATATTTTCCAGTATAAAATCAGTGACTTTTCAAACTCATAATACCATTGTTCTGACATCATAGTGATAGTATTATTGCTTGCATTGTTGTAGCTCAGGTGTTTTTATTTTGTTTTTTGAAAATGTCTTAAACTTTGTTCTCCACTTCCAGTCCCCACCTCCATTCTATTCAGTGGTTTGAAAAGTCAATTCCACACTGACCATTCACCTTAAAAAATGATTGTTGGCTATCAAATAATACTTGTGTCATCCTTTGGGTCCACTCCCTTCAGAAAAAAATAAACAAAAAACACTTTTTACTACCAGCATTCTGTAATGAACTTTGAATCACAACAAGGCAATGTCCAGTTCCAAGGTCACTACAGAATGTTAGTACTGAATGGATTTTCTGAAAGGATTCCACTATGGGGGATAAAATAGGTATTATCTGATAGAAAACAATCATTGGGAAGGGAGGAATGTGCTCAGCCGGGTGGGCTGGGTAAGATTTTTTAAGCCAGTGAATAAAATAGATAACTTTGGGACAGTGGGAATGATGAAAGAAAAATAAATAAAATCAAGATGGAGGAATGGGAAATAATCATTCTTTTAGTGGGCAAAAAGTGATCCACCATATATTACAAAAAATGAAAGATATCAATCCATCTGTCACAGGGCATGTAATTCCATCTTGGAATTCAGGTGATATCAGAGACCTCTAGATTTTGGTCTTGAGATTTTATGATGTAAGCATCCCCTTTTTGGGTGCTTACTAGATAACCTCTGTGGTGACCTAGCCAACTGCCAGTCATTATTTGCAGATATGATTCTGATATATAGAGTGATTCTGTGTATGTGTACCTGCCACAAGAATGCCAGTATTAAGGCAAGGGGCACATGGATAGAGAGAGACTGAAACATAGAAACATAGAATTTGACAGCAGATAAGGACCACTTGGCCCACCCAGTCTGCCCATTTCCCTACTTAATAGATAAACTGCAGATCCTAGCTAACCAGCAGGCTACTTCTTTCTACCCCCCACCCCCTAGAGTTGTCTTATGGCTGTCCCATGCATGTTTGAATTCAACCACTGTTTTGACTGGATTTCTTTTAAAAACATTTGACCTTCCTCTGACTTGAGGGACAACTGCTTGCGGGGAAGCTAAGGTTGCATTTCCAAGTCCCTTAACAGAGATATGCCAAAATCCATTTACCTGTCATAAACCATTCACTTCAGAGGCAGGATGCTCTGATTATGGTATGTTGCATCTTATGAGATGAGAAGACCAGGAACATCCTTTCTGGCAACGTTATATGAATTCTCTTACAGGTGTCACTTGCATTCCCAATAAGACAATAGAGACAGTAAAGGCCACTAGGAAAATTAGATCATGGGGAAAGAACAAGAGTGACATCTACTGGCCTAAATGTTATGACAGACCAAGGATTTTTGGGCCCACTATATAAGCGGTGAAACCAGAGTCAAACTCTCAATTTTTTGCTGAGCATCTATAAGGGACGCTCTTCTCGTGGCACAAGAAGCAAAACTGCTGAGACCCAAAACTGCCAGTACAAAGGAAACTGAATCTTTCATTTACTTTCTTTGGACTTCAATTTACTACAAACTTAAGATAGACTTTAGCTAACCATTATAGTGTGTTTTTTCATGTGTATTTTCCACTTTTATTACTGTTATTCTGGGATCAAATTAGTACATCTTTTAGTTGTAACTATATGATTATTATTTAAGTATTTTAGTGAAAACATTTGTTTTTAAGAAACTTGTCTGAGTGAGATTTTTTTTTAAATTGTATGTGAATTGTTGGACAGTTATTAATAATCTGTGACAAACTGTTATGGGGCCATAAATCCCAAGAACAGCTACTGGCTGGGGGGAGGGGAGTGCAGGTAATGGCTTCAGAGGAAGAAAGGGACCTGGGGTAACAGTCACAGGGGACATGAAGGTATCAGCACAGTGTAGGAGAGCTGCAGCAAGGGCAAATAGGATGCTGGGGTACATTGCCAGAGGGATCACCTCTTGAAAGGGAGAGGTCATCCTGCCATTGAATAGATCACTGATGAGGCCACACTTGGAATACTGTGTACAGTGCTGGTGCCCATACCTCAAAAAAGGATGTGGGGTTACTGGAGGGGGTGCAGCATATGGCTACAAAAATTATCATGGGACTAGGGGAGTTGCCATATGAGGAAAGGTTGAAAGAGCTCAACATGTACTCACTGGAAGACAGAAGGATAAGAGGGGACATGATAGAGACCTTTAAGTACTTGAAAGGCATAAACAAAGTCAGGGAGGGAAGATTGATCTGCTTATTCGGGGGGAAGGGTCACTAGGGGCACAGTCTGAAGTTGGAAGGGGAAAGGTTTAAGAGGGAGATGAAGAGGCACTACTTCACAGAAAGAGTGGTGTCAGGTTGAAATGCACTGCCGGAGGAGTTAATCACTCAAAGGACAGTGGATAGCTTTAAGCGGGGATAGGATAGAGTCAAGAGCAGGGTTAGTATAGACCAAAACACAAAGGGGGAAAGGACTGGAAAAGAGGAGGAAGAGAGTGGTTTGGGTGGTGGCAGGGCAGCGAAAGTGATTTGAAACTAACAGCTGCACAATCAGGCAGACTTGATAGACCTGTGGGCCTTTTTTCTGCCTGCAATTTCATATGTTAGTATTTTTGCTAAGAGGTGCCTCCATAAGGAACCAATCAAGCAAGGGTCTGTAAGGGAAATCTGGGTAGAGACAGGGAGAATACCAAAGTCTCAAGGAAGAGTCTGTAGGGATTTTGAACCAGGTTGTTGCATGTCCTCTTGGAGAAGACGAAATCAGGACCACACTGCTACCTCAAAGAGAGTGTGTCACCTGGAGCTTCCCCATTTGTGTAACAACCAAGAAGGGCTCATATTTGGCTACAAGACATGAGATTGGTATTGTACCCTCATCCAGAGTTTAGAGGGATGCCCTGGGTCCTCGTGGCAGGTGTTCAGTCATGACCTCGGCGAGCATTCTAAAAGGACATGAGGAGGGAATCCCCGTCCCCCCTCCCTGTCATGGATTGTACTTAGGGGTGGGTACTGTGAGCTCAGTGGACCTGACCCTCAGGATTGGGTTCATGACAGATCTGGTGCGCAGCTGTGGGATCCGAGAGATCTGGTTGCATAGTTGTTGCGATTTGAGAGATATTGGTGGCACAGGCATAACAGCTGGATTTGAGCCCAGTGCATCAGATTTATAAACTGATAACAATCCACACACAATCAAGGCAGAGATCTGAAAAAAGAAATAATTTGGTTATAGTATGAAGTTCCCTACCTGTTTCCTTTTTTCTCGGGTGTAAGCTAGTGTAGCAGTAGTTATGGAAGAAGATGGCTTCCAACTATAAAGAATGCACTGCAGACTACCTAAAGCAGTTGTGTCAGGAATGAAGAGTCCAGTGCAAGGGGCAAACCAAAAAGCACCTCTTGGAGGCTCTTGTGGCAGCTGATGAGCAAGTGACTGCCCAGGACTTTGGTCACAGCCAGTGACTGAGAAGGACTAGACCTTGGGCATGAGGTTGCCAAGGGTCGTTGCAGTGTCCAGTCCCAGGGAGCAGGTCAGAGAGACAAGAGGGAACCCAGAGCCACAACAGCAGGGGAAGGTCACCACAACGCTGGAGCCAAAAGGGATCAGGCTGCAGTTGAGGAAATTGGAGCTGGACTTCGAGGAGAAAAGGTTTGGAGCCCAGCAGCAAAGGGAATTCAAGCAGAGAAAGTTTGAGCTGGAGATGCAGGAAAAAGAAAACCAGCATCAGAGAGAGGCTGGGAAAAAAAAACAGTTTTAGAGAGAGAGACTGAGAGACAGGAAAGAGAGCAAAAGAGGGAATTCGAGCTAGAGAGACTAAGATTCCAATGACCAATGACAGAGGAGATAAGTGGCAGGGGTGGAGCTGAAACTCCAGGACTGGGGTATAAGTTAAATTCAAAATTAATAGCTGAATTTAAAGAGGATGAGGATATGGATAAATTTTTAAATTAGTTCGAAAAGGCTGTATCCAGGGCAGAATACCCAGGGAGTCCTGGAGCTTCCTGCTATCCCCACTGCTTACTGGTAAAGGGCCTGAGGTGCTAGGACAAATGGACAATCATGATAGCCAAGATTATGAGAAACTTAAAACTGCTTAACTTAAAAAGTGTGAACTAACTCCTGAAGCATACAGGGTTAAGTTCCATAAGCTCCAGAGAAGCCCTGACATGAGCAACTTCAGTTTTTGAAACGTTGGTGGGAGAGAGTAGAAACAAATTCTGTGGAAAAAATTGAGGAGGTTATGCTGTTAGAGCAGCTTTTTTGTGCTTTTCCCAGGAGAGCTAAAAATCGGGTTAGAGGACCAAGATCCAAAAACGATGCAGCAGGCTGCTGAGCCTCGGATGCTATGCCAGGAGCTATGCCAGGAGCAGGCCTGTTTGAAAGTGAGTGGGGCAAGTGTGGCAGCGCTGAAGGGGAAAGGTGTGCTTTCAGGGCAGCTAAAACCCTCACTGCCTCCACTTGAAAGGGGGAAGCTCTAGGTTACAGAAAAGGGATTTCTTGGATAAAAGAAATGATGACTGCTGGTTTTACAAACAGCCAGGGCATCTTGCTAGACAGTGTCCTAAAAAAACACAGAGTGGACAAAGTGGTGCTCAAATGGAGTTGGGTACACTATGTATCCCTGAAAGCATGCCTATAAACATGAGGGAGCACATACACCTGGTTACTGTAAATGGTGTGCATAGGTTAAGGGACACGGAGGCATTTCTTACCTTAGTAAAAGAGGATTTGGTTGGGCCTGAACTGCTTATACCTAATCAGTTTGTAACAGTAAGGGGATTCTCTGGGGAGAAGAAAATGTTGTTACTAGATAGTGTTCTCCTGGATTGGGGTGAGACAGGAGAGAGGGTGCAAAAAGTGGCCGTGGCAACAACCTCACCTTGAATGTGATAATAGGGATAATCTCCAGAAGGGGGTGGTGTGTGTGTTTACCCACAGTCAGATGGCAAAGGTCGCTTGTAGTTCCCTGGACCACATAGAAGCCCCTGTGGGAAAAAAATGGGAGGCTGGTTCCCTAACCTGTGTCTCCTGAAATGGAGAGTAGTGAAAGGGAGGTAGGACTTCCCCAAGTAGCAGTTCACAAAACAACTACAGAAGGTTACTCTGAGGATGGAGGGGTAACAAATGATCAGAAGGTTAGGGATGACAGAGGCCCTGAATGCCCTGATGCTAGAGCTAGGGACCACAGTTTAGGAACTGAAGGGGGCATGTCCCTTGCTATGGGAACATGTGAAGATTTTGCAGCTGCTCAGAGAACTGACCCTAGTTTGGAGAGGTTGAGGGCTTGTGCAGAATCTGACGGGACACAGGAAGGTGACGTGAGATGTAAGGTATTTTAGGACAGTGGACTGTTGTATACTCAGAATATGAAGACAGAGGTAGGGATGATGGGGAGGCAGCTTGTCATTACCCAGAGGTATCGTGAGTGATTGCTCAAGGTTGCTCATAACATCCCCATGTCCGGACATCTAGGAATCACACGCACCATGCAGCGATTGGCTCAGAATTTCTCTATTGGCCTAACTTCTCCCAGCGGGTGAAGGAATATTGCAGGTCTTGTCACTGGTGCCAACAAATAGGGAAGGCAGCCTGTGGCATTAGTCCTCATTACACCCCTGGGTGTGTGGGTATAGCCCAATACCACCCACCCTGTTGGGTATTATTGCTTGACAATTTATTATAATTTACATGTGTTATATTGACACCAGGTATAATCCCCTAAGTATGCAGTTTTTCTAATAATGCCATCTCATACCTCTCATAAGATATAGTCTGATCATTTTAAAAATAATGACTATATCAGTTAAATGGCCATTGAAGTGTATCACTATGCTTTTAACTCTCTTATGCACCACCATATACATTCTCACTGAGCTCTTGATTGCATGAATGTTACTGGCATTCTCACAAATTACATTTTTACTTTGTTTTTATTTCTTCATTGTACATATGCTGCAAAATGTATATAGTGCATATTAATGAGGAGTCACATGATCTGCTGTTCATCACATAATCTCTATCCTTCCCCTCACTGATCTGTGCTCCCCAAATTGCTGCTATTCTCTGTATACTTTAGCCACTCTGCAGCAGTGCCTTTCTCCCCTGATCTCCCCATCCCCATCTTGTGGTGGGGGCTGAAACAATCATGGGATTTAAGAATGCATGGGATAGATATAAGGGAATTCTGGATGTCAGGGATAAGGGGCAACAGACTCCTAGAAAAACAAAGTGAACTTACAAGCTCAAATGGGCAGACTGGGTGGGCCATGGGCCTTTATCTGCCGATAGTGTTTATGTACCTATATAACAGCTGGATAGTCTAGCCTCAGGAAATTATAGTCAGGAAAGGATCAGGCAGCATCAGATACTGAAGGCTTAAGGTAGGTAGGTGTCAGTCAGGTCACGAATACCCAGTTTGTAGTGACTTACCCAGGCTGTAAGTTCAATTAAGTTGTACTGTAGACTATGGGTGCCATTGTGCCAAATGTGACATTTTGAGGCCATTTTGTTCAGTTAGGCATGAGGGCAAAGTGTGTGTGTGTGGGGGGTGGGATGGGGAGGGGTTGCAGGCCCAGGACTAGACTCCACATCCCCAGCCAGAACAATATGAAAGGATTTTAACTAGAAGGAACAGGTCAACTCATATCCAGACACCCAAAGGTGGCAGGGGGCAGTAAGGTGGTATGGGAGCAGTAAAGCTTACATTTTGTAAAATGACAAAAGAACAGAAATACCTGCCTCTTAAGAAGCCAGAGTGGCTACAAAGGTCTAGCACCAGAGGTACTATTATTTCAGTGAAGGAGTCATAAGGAGGAGCCATCAGAAGGGGTTGTAAAAGGAAAGCAAACATAGGCAACCTGCAGAACTCCTAGGGCCACACCAGTACAGGTAAACGTATGCATGACTAGCACCAGGGCAGCACAATGCCTATATAGATTCAATATCAGGTTAACTAAGCAAGATAACACAATACTGTGTAGACTGCAATGCCTTCCATACAGTCACACTTAGATAAGTGAGAATTGCTCAGTTTAGGCTGGTTAGGAGACATACTTCCATTACTTCATGTCCATCTGGCATTATGTCCTGCTCTGTCCCTGCCCTTCCCAACTGAGTAGAGAAACTCACTACTCTTGCAAGACCCACACATGCAGACCAATGTGGGGGAGAGGCCTCTTTTACTCAGGCTGAAATCAACCTCCCATGTGCCTGATCAGTTTGCTGCTGTTGGCAGAGTAGCCTCCTGATTGTAGCTAGCTCCCAGGTGTCTGATTGGAGGGGATCCTGCAGCCTAAAGGGCCTGATTGTTCAGGTCAGGGAGCCAGCTCTGGACATCAAGCAAGACCCAGAAAAGCAGTCCTTGACACTGGGTGATGAATCAAGGAGCAGTTCCAGCTGCTAAAAAATGCTGACAGCATCTTTTCTTAGCGCTTGGTCCTGGACAGAGGTGTGTGGCCCTGCACATATCATGGTCTTGGCAGCAGCATGGAAGCACAGCAGTCAGGTGTTTTGTTTTTTTTACCCAGGCCAGCCGCCACCTCCGATGCACCCAACTGGTGCTCTGCTGATGGCAGAGAAGCCTCCTGATTGGAGATACTCTGGGTGTCTGATTGGAGGGGCTGCTGCAGACTGAAGGACCTAAGTGGTCAGGTCAAAGAGATGGCTCTGAGAAGCAAGAAGGACCCAGAGAAGTAATCCTTGGCATTGTGTGATGAGTACAGAAAGTGACTCCTGCCACTGAAGAGGGCCGGCAGAGTCTTCTACTGGATACAGACAGGCAGCTCTGCACTGACTGTGGTCCAAGCTGTGGCCTATTGTGCTGCAGCAGCCAATCTATTTCAGAAACCTGGCTTAATAACAGAGTTTTGGATGTAAGTTTGCAAATAGATGGATATCAATTTTATAGGAAGGCTAGAAATAAAAAAAGGTGGAGGGCTCTTGATGTATGTTAATTCGGTTTTTGAATCATGGAAAGTTAAATGTGATTCATTGGACAGGGGTTTGGAAGCAGTGTTTGTTGAGGTGCGGATACCATACATTAAACCTCTACTAATTACTGGGATATACAACCCTTCCAAATTAGAGAATAGTATTTTTTTAAGCCTTAAAGATTTTTTTGGGAGATTTAAGCAAACTCATGAGTTATTTATTATTGGTGACGTTAATGTTAACTGGTTTCAAATGGCACCTACTACAGTATAAGCCACTTATAATGGGCACATCTGTGTAATCAGATTCTGCCCGTTATATGCAGCAGTTGATTTAACCAAGAGCTATGTTTTTTCTTTAAGTGTTCCATTACAGATCGTAAATTGAGTGGTCCTCAGTACACTAAATGAAGAGAAGGATAGAATACCTCAAACAAGCACTTTAAACTCATAAAATGTGCAGCTTTCATTTATGAGGAATTTAAATAGCATTTTAAGTGCTCCATTACTGATCGTAATTTGAGTGGCCCTCAGTACACTAGGAAGAGAAGGGGAGAATACCTCAAGGAAGGATGACAAGGATGACAGCAGACTTTGTTGCTTTGTAGCACAGCTGGAACATGCATCAGTGCTCTGGAGCTGGTTGTGGTACATACTATGACAGCAGACTCTGGGATGATGGAGGCTTTGAAAAGTGTGAACTCTGTCTTGCGGTGCACTAGTGAGCACCTGATCGGGCATATCTGCCCGAAATACAAGGCGGGCATAGAACGTTGTAATGACTAATGTAACATTACAGCTTATGGGAGTGGAAAGTGGCAAATGAAGTTTGCCGGCACAAAACGACTTCCCGTTTAAACCGCGGCCGCTATAAGTGGCTTATACTGTAATAGCCTAATTGAGTTACAAGAACATCTCCAATTGTCTCAACTATTGTCTGATCCCACCAGGATTAATAGTAAAAATGCACAAAATTCTTCTCTATTAGATCTTATTTTTACAAATTGACCATTTGAATATTCCTGTAGTGGTGTCCTACCTGATGCTTTTTCAGACCACCAGGTTATATTTGTTCTACGCAAACATTTAAAATCAGTCCAGCAGGCCCAGACAGTACAATGGAGAAATTTTAATAACTTTAATTATGTACACTTCATGGTGGACATTGAGACAGCAGACTGGGACAAATTAACACTAATACCAATACCAACACATTCAGATGCATTGAGATATTTCCAGGAGGAATTCATAAAAATCTGCAATTAACATGCCCCATTGCAAACAAGGAAAACAAAGGCTAATAATAGTAAGTGGTATAATGCTACTTAATATAAACTGAAAAAAAGAGGGATACTAGTTAGCATAAAGCCAAAGTTTCTGGTGCCAATTCTGATTGGGATCTCTATAGACAAATGAGAAATAAATATCTCAGGCTAATCAGGAAAACTAAACAAACCTTTTATGGATCCTTTTTGGATCAAAATCAAAATCTCAGACTTTTCTGAAGCACGATGACTAAACTAATGGGTAAATGAAGTAAGAAGACAGTTAATAAAATAGATATAAAGGATGATCTGGTTCCATTAAGTAATTTGGTGGTAAATTAATTCAATGCATTTTTCTCTGAGGTAGGCACAAAGACTGTAGATAATAATTTGGCTAATACTGACCCAGTATCTGTGTTTGAAAAAAAAAAAAAAATATCTATTTAAATAGGACTGCAGAGCAGGCATTCAAATTTAAAAATACTGAGGTACATGAAACAAGGAAAGCTCTCTTAAAATTAGACGTAAGAAAGGCCATGGGTTTGGATAATATAGACACTAAATTATTGAGGTATGCTGCCCCATTTATTGCCCACCCCCTGACTTGTTTGTTTAATTTTTCTTTAGCCAAGGGGGAATTTCCTGTGGATTGGAAAATACTGCCTATTCATAAGTGTGGATCTTGGAATGATATTAATAATTATCATCCCATTTCTCTACTGTCTATTGTTTCTAAAGTATTTGAAAGCTTGGTGGTTACTCAGTTAACATATTTCTTGGAGAAAAACAGGTCAATAAATCCCTATCAATCAGGGTTTAGATCTTTTCACAGTACACAAACGGCTTTGGCAAAAGTAGTGGATGATATTCGGGGTAGTCCGGACAGGAGAATGTCTGTGGGTGCACTATTTGTAGATTTATCTAAGGCATTTGATACCTTGCACCACGGCATTCTGCTGTCCAGACGCCATGATACTGGGGTGCAGGAGAAAGAGTTGACTTGGTTTGCATCATATCTGCTAGACAAGGAACAATTAGTAGAAGTAGATCCCTTTAGATCAGAATGAATCAAACTCAAAACAGGAGTTCCCTAAGGGTCAGTATTAGGCACTCTTCTCTTCAACATTTACATTGATAACAGAATTTAACGATTAAGGAACACACTATCATATATACGCAGATGATACAGTTGTATACATTGAGGGGAAGGACCCAGAAAGTATTCAATCTAAACTTCAAATAGCCTTTAATAGTTTACAGGTTTTACTTTTGGATCACAGTCAATGTCTAAATGTAAAGAAAACTCATTGGATCCTGTTTACAAAAACTATAAATGATTTAAATAACTTTGAAATAAAATCGCTGGATGGTATAGTTATTTAGCAGGTAGATAGATATAAATACCTGGGATAATGTTTGATGGAAAATTAAATTGGATACCTCATAGTGAGGCCCTGATTAAAAATGTGGGTAATAAATTGGGATTATTGTATAAACTTAGGCAGTATTTGTCCCCAGAGATCAGACTGAGGGTGGTTAATAGTATGCTATGCCCAGTTCTGGACTACGGGGACATTTTTTTATGCAGAGGCATTGGGGGGGAAGTACTTGTTGGATTAGACGTTATATATAACAGGATGGCGTGATTTATACTTGAAGTACCCAGAGAGACCCATCATTGTAAGCTGTATAGATCTGTACAGTGGCTGAAATTAAATGATAGGAGAGACTGGAGCCTCCTTACATTTATGCACAAAGTATATAGTCAAAAATTACCACAGTACTTAATAGCTTAATTTTCTATTAGGGAAATAAAATCTAATTTGAGGTCAGCATCTGATTTGGAATATATTGTTCCCAGATGTAACTCAAACATGGGGAAATTTTCCATCTGACATAGGGGGGCTCACTAGTGTGGAACTCACTACCTATTATGCTGTTTCAAATAAACCAACCAATTAAATTGGAGTGCCTAAAGCAATGGTACAAAACTAAGTCAGATGCCCCCTCTCTCTGTTGCATTGGTGGACTTACTTGAGGGACTATTTTTAAAACTACTGTTTAATGTACAGTGTTCATCTTCAGGTGGGCAGAATTTGTATGTATGGTAGATTGTGTTTCTCATTATAGTGTAAGCTGTTATGTACTGCGTTGATTGTGATTATTGTATAGTCTTTATATTGTGTATTTGAACATCGTATTTTTTTTTTTGCACTGTGTATTAATGGATGTGCAACTATTTATAATTACAGTGGACCTCCTTTGAAATGTGCACCCACTCAATGGAGCATGTAACATCTATCCAGTTCCATGCAATTTGAATAAAATGTTATACTACTTTTGTCCTACTACTATTGATGTACCCACGGCCATCATGCATGCACTAACTGGTTTGCTATGCTCTCATTATACTAGTTAACACTGCTGACTACTGGCAGAAGTTGACAGGGCTAAGTAACATAAGAAAAGCACAGGAAGCTGGCTTGTACATGCAAGACGGCCACAAGCACCTTTCTAGATAAGAAGGAACAGCATGATAGGAATATGCTATTGAAGTATATTGTAACCAGCTGGCCTGTCTGCAGAGTGATAGTGCTACCACTTATGACACCAGTGACCCAGGTTCGGGAATGAGCCCTGGTCACTGAAGGGCAGCAGGGAGAGGAGGATTTAGTATTCCAGTATATGTTGCTGTCCTTCTTGGAGAGGTGAGGGTTGCTGTCTCTCCTGCAATACTGCCACCTGGGTGACTGCAAGTGTTAGGGCAGAGGAGAAATGCTGTGGGATGAGAGATTGCTGGCTTGGATCTGCATTGCCACTCAGTTGCATGTATGTGCGTTTCAGCTGCCATACATGCTGGTAGCCTAAGTCTGGGAGGAACAAAAATGGAAGCACCCCATTTTTGAAGTAGAATGATGGAGCACCTTTGCTCCCTGGCCTATCAACTAGTCCCTCACCTTGGAAGGAGGAGGAGGACCACCTGGCCTAGACTTGCCATGCATCCAAATAGTCCTAGCCTTGGGGAGGAAGGGATTGCCGGGGGGGTGGTTTGGAAGGATAAGTGCTAGGGATGGATGGGCACGGGGCTGGGGGGTAACTGCCAGAAAGGGGCTGCACTGGTGCTAGGAGGGATAACGTAAATAAAAAAGGCATATTGTAAGGTAATAAAAAATTGTGAATAATGCAGAAAAACTGTAGTTGGTAGCATACCTAAAGGCGATAGAGTGTGATTTATTTTTCTGCAGTTTCTCTTTAAACAGGCTCTTTATTGGAAGATTTAACTGTTTCTGTCTCAGCTGACCTGTTGAGAGTTTTGTTTTGCTGAGAGAGCATCTGTGCAGTCATCAAGCATTATTAAAGCTGGTTTAGAATGTCACTAGATATACAATCAGGAATTACATGCTATTTCTTCTGAATCATTTTACACTGTTACCAAATGGATGAGCTTTTTTTTTTAAATTCAGGTGTGTATTGTCTTACTCCAACCAGTCCCCTTCTAGACTGCCCCCCAAGCTCTTCCATAATACTTACCCTTCCTCAATTTCTACAAGTACTTACCCTGCTGCAGTCATCCATGGCTTGTGCTCCCCCCCCCCGCCCATGGTGGGGCTTTGAGGGCTCTATTGTAGAGCCCCTGCAGAAGTCACTTTGGGGATCAGGATCAGGTGGAGATGATTGAATGACCAATGGTGCAAGATGTGAGGAGCAAACCTTCATTCAACTTTAGTCAGGTGTTTTCCTCCTGTGTTTTCTTCCCTGTTCCTGTGCAGCACATGTACTGTCAGAAGGTTGTGTCTTGCATGCACTCAGCATGCCTCTGCCAAGAGAACAAGCATTGCTCCTCACCACCTCCCAACCCCTGGTTAGGACACACTGCCATTGGCAGCATGTTCTCCCACCCTGGTTGAGTGAGCATCAACTCCCAAGCTCACTCTCGAATGTGGGTCACTAGCATGGAAGTGCAACACACTTCCATTGGACCATCAAGCTTACCCAATGAGAGAGCAGCTTTGACAATGCTTGATATCATCACAAAGGCTCTGTGCTGTTTGAAAACTTCAGAAGCTCTGCTCATACAGAAACAGTTTGCAGCTCATTATGTGTCCCCCACAGATAGACAGACAGACAGATAGACAGCAGTCCTCCTGTTACAGGTCTATAATTCCACTTAGGGATTCAGGCGATAACATGTAGACACCCCTCCCCGATGTATAGGGGTATGATGGTAACTATCCAAGGGGAGGTGGGCCCTTTCTATTGCAGAACACAATCCAGGAGACTAAAAGAAAGTTAACAGTTTTACCTTGGTGTTGTCTTGGTGCCAGATGGCTGCTCCAGTGGGGAGGGTGGGGGATACAGCTTCTTCAGGCCTGGAAAGCTAAAGAGGAGGCAGTCAAGTTTATGGTACACTGCACAAGTTCATAAGAGAAGCCATTGTCCACACCACAAATCTCTTCTAAACAATTTAATGTTGAGGAATATAACACAAGTAGCTACTCCATGTAGTAGGGGGCACAGCAAAGTTCAGAAAGCACCAACATTAATACTGTGGTACAGAACCACGGCTCAGACTTATGACCAGGTGGTCTAATCTTTCCTTCATCCCACAGAGCCAGAACAAGCTCCATATTGATGGTAGCAATACTTCAAGTTAGATCTCTGACACTCCCCATTCATATTAGGCTTATGATCTCACTGGCCTCCCACTGCAGTGCACACAAGTCCTCTGCTCCAGCTCATTTATTGGCTGACTCCACTTCAAAGGCCCCAACTGAGATCTGAGCTTCCACAAGGCATCCATCTGGCTAAGGTGATCCCGAGATGCATCAGTCTCCCCTAGCAGCAAAGCAGGCCCAACACCCTGTGACTGTTGGAGTGCCATGCCGAAAAGGGGCTACAGGCTGCCACCACCGCACACCCTGAGATGCAGGCTGCCACCACTGCATCACCCCACTGCCAGCCACCAATACATGGACCCCGCTGCCAGTCCTCCCCGGTGCTGCAGTCCACAAGGTGGACCCCCCTCATGTGCTACCCAGACTGCAGCTCCCAAAAAGAATGTGCAATGGGGTCCCACACATGCCACACAAGCCACCATGGATATTGCCACCTTCAAATCCATGACTACCATGGGTGAACTGCTCTTTGACACCTGCTAAAACCCCAGACCTTGCCGGGAATGGACAACCCACCCAGGCCCTGACTTCTGCCTTCTCTTCCTGTCGACCTCCTCGAGGTGCCAAACATTCCTCCCTTAAATCCCTCCTGGGATCCGAGGCCTCTGGCCAAGAAAAAGGAAAATGGAAGGAAGTTATCTAGTAAGCATCCAAAAAGGGGGTGCTTACACTCTCCTCCCTTTAAGCCATCCACCTCCTTTGTGAATGACCAAACCAGCCATGCCAGGGGGCACTACAAGGCACAGATATGCACACACTCTTCACCATCTCACACCCAAAGGCTGATATTGGCTTCACCGTAAGTGAGGTGGAACCCCTCCCCATAGGTATGTGGTATGTTATTGGTCTTATCCTTGCTTATGGAGATAAATATAAAGTAATACATGAAGTGATGTGTTTAACGAGATGTTACACATACCCAAGGTGTTGGATGCTATATAAACCCCGAGATCAAAGGTCAAGGGGTTTATTTAAGCATCAAACACCAAGAGTGTGTGTAAAATTTGAGTATCCACACCACACCATGTTTTATTTTATATAATTGCTGGGGAGCATTTTTTTGCCACAACAATTATAAAAAATATAAATACATCGCTGTTCAGCCGCGGTCCGCTCAAGATGAAGCGCAGTCTGCAGCAGAGCGGCTGCTGAAAACTTTCCATTTTTATTTAAAGGTTTAATCAAGGATTAAATGTTTAATGAAGGATTCAAAAAGTCCAATGATGAGAGGTGATTTAAAAACAATTTTCTTTTTTATTTACTTACCGCTGAGTGCTAGTGGCGGTGAAGTGTCTGGTCCATCACTGAGGGAGGGATGAGCGGCGGCTGGTGCACGCATGGAGTTATAACCAGCTGGTTGTAACAGTGAATTATAACCAGGTTTCCCTAAGGGAAAAAATGCTCCCCAGTTATTACAGTTTAGTTATCACAGTGTAACTCATTACATATCCTCTACATAATGCAAAATGGTTTTATTTTGTGGTGGAAACATTTCACGCTTCCAGGACTGCCATTCAGACTGTGCATTGAAATAATCATACTGCAAAAAAAGGTGAGCAACTGTCTCATGGTACAAGTATGTCTTCATTATTTTCGCATTCTAAGGCTACTACTACAATAGCAAAAGGCTCACAGCAATCTCACTCTGCTTCAGAAACAAAGGAGTAGCTGGCTGAACCCGAACCCGAACCCAAAAACACTAAACAGAATACCAGTACTACGCTGAGAACACTGAAAGGGATAAGGGACAAGATCTGGCTTTTTAAATGACTTTAACTCATTTAAGTAATTTAACCCATTCATCCATTTCTAAATTTTGATAAACTTCGAAATAAAATACAAAAGTATGAAATGAACACTGGTATTGTTATTGATGTCACTGATCAGTGTTCTGAGCCTCAAGCCTGAATCAGTACATTATTAAAGTATTACACTTAAGTATTTCACACTTACTCCACACATAGCTTTTGTTTAATTTTCACAAACCCTACCTGGTCAGCTAATATAGTGTAGATTAATTAAGCTATATAAACCTGTTTTACAGTGTAATGAGCATATAAAGAGAATACAGGCAGTAATCGGGTACACTGGGATAGCTGCACATTTATCTGTACTAGTAAGTGAGAAGTCCCATAGTTTATGAGTGGCAAAGCCATAAAATGGCTAGTAAAATCATGTAATCCGATTGGCTAATAGATGTTTGGAAATCTTCTGGGGCTGCACAGTGAAAACTACAGTAGTACCAGCAGCCAGGATAAACCTCTTTGTGACCCAGTCATATATATATGTTTATATACAGTGGAAGCTATTTAACTGGACACAGATAATCAGGATATCTGCTTTATTGCAGCATTCTGCTGGGAACCGATTAAGAGGCTGTGTTGTCCTTTAGGCTATAACTGCTAAAACAGGGACATTATTGCCACCTAACTAGGATGATTTTTGTCTGACCACACCAAGGTTTGCCCCTCATACTTATCCACTAATTCTTTTCTCACATCTGAGTAGGAATGAATTTCATTTTGCCTCTGTTCTCCCTCTTCCTCAGCTCCTGTCCTCAGTTTGTGCTATTGGTTTGTTGTTTTATTTCTTTTTTTATGTCCCTTGCTTTTTGTACAACCAGCTGTAATAGCAACTGATCATGCCAAAATCATGATTCTAGATTTTGTCAAACTCACATGCTGCCTCAGGTTTTCTGGTTTCATGGTTTGCATCTCTCATTACTTGCTTTCCTGTGCTACTCACTGCCACCTGAAAACAAACAACAAACAATGGCTCCCAACAATCATGAGCACACCTAACTCAGAACATTTTGTTAGTCCTGCATACCTGAGGTTGGACGTGATGTGAACTGCCCAGTTACCGTCTAACCTTCGCTACTGACACTGACCAATATGACAGTAGAGTGGCCTCATTGTGTCCTGAGCAGGAGGAAGACTGATGCAACTGATTAGCCTGAAGCCCACTGGTGCAGTAGTTGGGCCAGCATGGCAACCACAGCACTGGGGTACAGGTCACAAATGTGAAACAAAGTTAACAAGCCTGTCTCCTGTTTATCAAGACCGCCGCTTAACTGGGACAAAAAAAAAACACCACTGGGTTAGTCCAATTAAACAGCTTATACATATAAATTTGTGTAACTGGAGTGTACTGATGAATAGCAAAATAAAGACTATTGTCTTGAACCACCATAGCAAAATAATATTATCTTGCAAGGCTGGGTATATCACAATGTATAACAAATCAGAGAGCAGCTCTCACAATGTTGAAGACATCACAGTAGCCATGTGCAGCACTGAATCCAGCAGTTGAAATCAAGGAAAAACAGGAATCTGTTTATACAAACAGCAGATTAAAAATCTATAACTAGTAAACTGATGTTGCATAAATTGAATATGCAGTGGGCTATCTCAGAATATGCAGTTTCTCATAAAGAGAAAGAGAGCAAGACAGAGAGTGAGTGAGAGAGAGAGACCCGAACAAAATTCTGAGGCTTACCTTGAGATCCGCACACTGCAGTCATTTGGTACATGTAATTTCCCCTTTTCTCTTCTATGGCATATGATCAGTTCCCATCTTGTGTCTTGGTGCTGGGATGAGGAAAAAGAAACTTAATTCTCTTCACTCACTCTTTTTTACAGATATACGCCCAATGCTCCCAGGATACCATTCACAACTGCTGTCTAAGAAGAATGTTCTTGGGGAAGCCATTTACCCTCAGCTGTGGCTAAAACTGCTAGTTTCCAAAGCAGCTGTGCTTTATTGATTGGTAATGGTGAAAGGCATTATCTAAACTGCCCCATGTTGTATGAATTGCCCCAGCTACAGGAACAAGTTCTTTGATCTTCAAGAGTCAATCTTCTGAGTACCACCTATGGGTCTGAGCTGACAGGCACTAGGACCCCAATAGAGCAAGAATTTTTTAGGGCTGACAGTGGGGGATGCCCGTTTGATTACCACCTGTGTCTGTCTACTGGTGTACAGTTGTGCCTGCCCCCAAGTGCCTCAGTTGCATTTTTCCCCACCCTCAGAGCTCAATGTTTTCCTCCATCTCCTCATCAGGAATAGAACTTCTCAATTTGTGTACCCATAGTGTTCTGTCTACTTTGTCATGTTCGTACTTCATAAAATTAAAAAAATAACAAACAGAATTTGTTATTTTTGTGTCAGTTTACTTATTTTTTTATTTTTAAAAGTTTCCTCACAACCCTACCTTTCGACAACAGTCAATGACAATGGCAGGTTGGGAGCCTGAACAGGCAAGTTCCTCCAGCAGTAAGGTTGTAGTCAAGTGCCACTTTCCTCTGGGTCAGCGTACTGACTCCAAGCAATCTTGTGTCCAGTAATTAGGGCATTCCTCCCCGCAGTTACAAAAAGAAATGGCATCTGGTTCCAGAGACCATTCATCCTCGAACTCTTCTTGCAAAAAGCATGAGGAGAAGAAAAGGCACCGGTCAAAGCTGAACTCATGCTAGTCTGCACAGAGGCATTTGTCACTTGTAGGTCCAGACTTTTCACAGTCATCCCTATTGATGACATTATATTTTCTTAGGTCTGCAGACCCAATGTCTCCATCCCTGAGTCACCTCCTGTACACTGGGGGATCCTTCATGTGAGTAGTTTGGTTGTGGGGCTGCTCTTATGGAGCAGTGGTTTCAGCTTACGGTAAGAGTAGCAATGCTGATAGTTCCTTTACTGTTGATGCCTACGCTGGTGTTGCCTTGTGTGCCATCACCCATGTTGACATTGATTTGCGCTGTGATGTCAGGGCCTTCAGCATCACCATTTATGATGTTGTCGATGGATTTGACACTGCTGGGGCCAGTCTTGGTGCTGTAGCCATCATCATTGCCACTTTCAGTACCAAGTCCACAGACAGCACCTCTGTCAGTGCTGCCTATAACCTATAGCTCCAGCACCATACATAGTGCCAAGGCATACACATGCAGTGCTGGCCATGGTACCTGGTCAATGGGGACCATTGTTTGTGCCCTTGTCTCCTGACACAGAGGATAATGAGTACAAACCCAGCTTAATTCTGGATACTGATTCTGGCAGTGAGGATCCCCTGAAGTCTATAGAGCCTGAGCCTGCTTGAGTGAAGGTTCTCCAGGAGACAGTACTTTGCAACGTGAGGCAGTAGCTATTGATAAAGCTAGGTGACTACAGCTGGAATTTTTTGATGTGCCTACTCTGCCAGTGTCCCTGTTTCTTACCATCAAAGCTGCTCTAGAGACCCTCACGGAGTTGGCCTGGAGAATGCCAACTTCTATTCCAGCTGTTCTTAGACAGTCTGATGGCATCATAACTAAATTCCAACCTGGATGTAGAAGGGGGCAGCCCACAAACACTTTACTCAGTGACTTATTAGCTCTAGTCAAAAGCCCCTTTGATGAAAGGATGGCATTGGGTGTTGTTCATGGATTTGTCAAAAGCCTTGTGAATCATCAAATTATTTTCAAAAGATTAAAATAAATTGGTATCTTTGAAGATGTCTGTAGATGATTAGGCTCATTCATCATAAACAGGACACAATGAGTTAGTGTAGAAGGTAGCCTATCAAATTGGAACAAAGTAACAAGGGGCATACCACAAGGCTCTATACTGGGCACATTGTTGTTCTTAATTTCTGTGAGTGAATGGCCAAATTACACACAATATTTCTGAGATAGGTCTCTATGTGGACAACACTGTTTTAGTTGTGTCTGGTAGAAATTATAAGCAAGTGGAAAGAAAATTACAAATTGATTTTTCAGCTCTACCTATCTGATTTGTGTGTTCCAAGCTTGTATTTAACTGCAAAAATTCTCAAGCTGTGGCTCTTTTTTCGACTACCACTGGCAAGAAGGGCAATGGTCCAAAGCTGATTATACAAACAATAGATGAGGTACAACTTACCCAAGTCTCCAAATATAAATATCTGGGGCTATGGGTGGATCAAAGTTCGAAATCTGCTTACCACATAGAAATTATTACTAAAATGGTAAATAATAGAATTGGTGCCTTTAGACACGTCCTACTATAGTAATAAAAATAAATGGCAGACTAGTTTATAGTAAATCAATTACTTATACCTGTTCAAGTCATCTTTATGGATTTACTAGCAGTACAATTTTGAAAAAAGTGAGTTACATTGCCGATTGCTTTGTTTTGTGGTGTAATTGTATTTATGTATTCATTATCTTTGTAATTGTTTTATGTGCAACTCTGTGTTTATATGAGTACAGGACTATCTTGTAAACAGGACTTTGGTCCTAATGATGTGAATTTCCAGCATATCATGTATAAAAATAAAGCTTTTTACTACTACTACATGCAATTGATTAAACAGATGTATACTCCCTTGTGACTACAAAACCTATCAGTGCCAAATGTATGATGTACTGGGGTGGATTTCATCAGAGAACAAAAGGAAATTAGTCCAGGGCAACCAGATGAATAAGATTTTGTTACAAAAAAGGGGGTATGTCTGTTGTCTGATACAATAACTTGGTAAAATTGAGCACATATATAGTGTGAGGGTTGCAAACAAAAAGTATATACTGAACTTATGCCTAACAACTGATTTGGGGAAATTACCTCTTTTTCGAGGATACCTGTTGCATCAGGCCACACCTATGGAACTATAGCCAACAGGCAATAGGACCACATGGAAACATTGTTTTATTAGCAGTCTACTAGGGGCCATCCATGACGATGTTCTGTTTCGATGTCCCCCTCTATATAAACGTGGGCAGTCCTGCACCCTCGTCAGTTCTTTTCTCGATGACAACCATACTTGCCAGACTCCATGAAGACACTGCCGCAACAGTCGACCGCTAATCTTCAATTTTGTTTTGCTTTCTTTTCTTTTCTTTTCTTTTCTCACCCTAGTAGGTATCACTTTATTTTTTAAAATGATTGCCATCATCATGAATGTCGATGAAAGACACCACTAAACTCTTCCGTTACTGCGAGTGTGGTGGAAAAATCTATTCCTATGACGACCATGTGGTCTGTGTCCGCTATCTCAAAGATGTCTGCAATGTTAAGGCCTGCGAGATTTGCCTGAAATTCAATCAAGCTGCCAGTGATGCCATCAGAAAGCTATGCAGACTGTTCTCCTAGAACAGAAGGTAGCCAGAATGGAGAGAGAGCTTCAGGTGGGAAGCTCCACCGCATCGCCAGCCACCTCCTTGTGTTCCCAGTCCTCCAAGGCCCAGGGAAAAGTTTTTGACTAAGCACAAGCACTGGGAAAGGGAATGGAGCATGGACAGGTCCCCCTGGGTGCACTCCCCATTGCCGCTACTGTTGTCATCGACCACGATAGCATTGTCAACCGCTTCGGCAGCAATGCCTCCCACCCAGGCCTTTGTACCCTCAAGGCCAGATCTGTCAGTGAGTTCTGTTGGACTCCCATGATCGGCAAAGACCTGTCAACATCGAGGCTGCTGCATCCCATGTCAGTGTCAGAAGTCCTGCAGCTCAGACCTCAAGACCCGTCAGGTCAGCTGGCAGTAAGCTCCACCAGACCTCCTACAGCCAGTGATGAACTGTCAATGTCAGGGCTGAATTCTCACCCATCAATATCACAAGGTGCTCCGTTGACATTGGGACTTCAGCCACCTCCGCTGATGTCGCATGGTGCTCCTGCAGTGCAGGCCACCATCAATGTTCAGATGGTGCGCTCCTCTTTTTACGGAGATTATACAGCACCTTCCCCTCCTCCTGCTAGCACAGTGATGACAGGGCTTCAAAGACCAGCACCTGCACTGATGTCTGCCGCGTCAATGTGCCTCACACACACTCCATGGCATCAACATCCTTAGTTCCATCTCTGCAGCCCACAAAGTCCATCGATGAGTATCACGAGTATGTGGCTGACCTCATCCCACAAGAGGAGGAAGAGGAGGAGGAAAACATGGAGAGGAGTCCTTCTGACAGGTCTCCCATCTCTTCCATGAGTGAATACTCTACCCTGTATACCCTGAGGACCCCTCCTGAAGACCCCTTCTTCATCTCTATGATGAAGCAGCTACAAACAACAATGGGGTTTCATGTTGAGGAGCACGACATTACCAGGAGAAACTTGGTAGAGTTTTAGGAGCTACCAGATTCTCCACCTCTGATTATTCCTCCTCAGTTGGCTGCACTTGAGGATGCCACCAAGGCTGCCTGGCACACACCAAGCATGATCCCTGTCGTGCCTAGAAAGGCAGACATGCTGTATCATACCCCCTCAGGAAAGTTATTTTTTACAGACCAACCTGAGGCTGATTCAGTTGTGATTAAAGCAGTCTAAGGTAGATAGGACTAAGAGGCCAAAGCATCTGAATTCTCCCCCCCCCCCCCAGATAAGAAGATGAGAAAACTGGACCTTATGGGAAAGAGAACTTTTAACTCTGCCACATTGGTCTTTAGAGTAGCAAATTATCGGGCCCATATGGTCAAATACCAGAATACACTGGAGGAAGGCTAAAGCAGCAGCTCAGGCCTTTCCTGAGGGTCCCCAGAAGCAGGAGTTGCTCAAGGCCCTACAAACTGGGGCTGATGCGGGTAAGTACCTTCTAAGGTCTACCTCTGATATTGCAGATGCTTCAGCCAGAGTAATAATAATAATAATAAATGTTATTTAATATAGCACCTTTCATAAATCAAGGAGCTGCACAATCAAAAATACAATAAATACCGATAAAATCACAGAAGTTCGGGGTAAGCTTGCAGTTAGCATCTGCCTCAGAACGCGTTCCTGGTTGAGGGTGTCAGGATTTTCTAGGGATGTCCAGCAATCCATTCTGAATGCCCCTTTCAGAGGATACAAGCTCTTTGGGGCAGTTGTGCAGGACATCCTTTCAGACCTGCAAGCCTCAGGAATGACTCTTAGGTCAGTCCACTCCCTCTACCACACGCAACTGAGAAGTGGGCAGAGGGTGCCCTTTTGCAGGGCCACCCACAAACCTCAAGCAGTGGCCAGGCAACAAGGGCAAAGGTGGAGCAGCCTTGCCAGCCTCAACCACCTCCACAGGTGCCCAACCTAAGGCCCCCAGAGGAGGCGTGGCTGCTGCCTCTGGATCTGCCTCAGCATGACTCTTTATTGGACCCCCCTCCTTCCAGTACAAAATCTGGAGGTGGTGGTAAGGGGCTGCTTCTCCCTCCATCTGGACCAGTGGAGAGAGGTTACAACAGATGCTTGGGTCCTGCAGTTAATAGAATAGGGACACACACTCTAGGAGTTCTGGAGCTGCCTCCAGACTTTCCTCCAATTCCCTCAAGTTATCCTCCAGATCACGTTCCAGTGCTACCAGAGGAAGTCTGCACTCTGGTGCACTAGAGGGCCACAGAATCAGTTCCCTGGGAATAATGGAACAGGGGGTTCTGTTCTCATTTCTTTCTAGCCCCCAAATCCACAAGTGACTTCAGGACCATTTTGAATCTGAGGGATCTGAATTTCTATATTCAATATAAGAAGTTCAGGATGGTCACTCTGCAAGGCCTGCTGCCCCTCCTGCAAAAAGGGGACTAGATATGCTCCCTGGACATGCAGGATGCTTACCTACATATCAAGGTTTGCACTCCCCTCAGGAAGTATCTCAGGTTCCTGTTTCAGGAGGAACACCACCAGTTCAGAGTATTGTCCTTTGGCTTGTCATCTGCACCATGGATATTTACCAAATGCTTGGCAGTGCTGGTGGCAGCCCTCAGGAGGGAGGGACTCTGTGTCTTCCCCTATCTAGATAACTGGTTGCTCAAAGCTCAGTCCAAGGAGCAACTGTTTCACACCCTAGCGCGTACCAGACAGCTGTTCAATGCTCTAGAGATCACAGTCAATCTGTCCAAGTTAGTCGTGCCCCTTGTCAGTGTCTGCAGTACATAGGGGAAGTACTGGACACTGCTCAAGGCTCAGTCTTCCTGCCCCAGGACAGGATGGAGCATCTTATCACCCAGGCCCAGCTACTTTACAACAGCAGATATGTGACAGCCAGAATAATCCTGAGACTGGGCCTGATGGCAGCAACCATTGTCACGGTACCACTAGCTAGCCTGCATATGAGGATCCTGCATGGGACATTTAGAGTCCTATGGGATCAACGCATTGACAGTCTAGAACAACAGGTTCTAGTGATCTCTTCTGTCCAAAGGTTGCTACGATGGTGGATGGAACCCAGCAACTTGCTGAAAGGGGTTCCCTTCCTCATTCCTTCCCCTCAGCAGATTCTCACCACAGATGCTTCAAGGGTGGGCTGGGGAACATATCTGGGACCTCATCAGACACAAGGAACGTGGACCAAAGTGGAGACTTTCAGCCACATAAATGTCCTAGAGATGAGGCCCGTTCTGTATGCTCTGCAAGCCTTCCAGAATCATCTGTCCCTGGGACATCTGCTGGTGCAGATGGACAATATCAGAGTAGTACACTACAAAAGCAAGCAAGGGGGGGCACTCATTCATATCCTATGCCGGCAAGCGATGAGGGTCTGGTACTGACCTCTACAGCATGGTTTAGAACTGTTGGCCATCCATGTACCTGGTGTCCAAAATATCCTGGCAGACAGGCAAAGCCAGTCACTGTCTCAAGTGTATGAGTGGGAGCTGCCGACCTTGGTAGTAGGAGATCTGTTTGACAGATGAGGTCATCCAGAGTTGGACCAGTTTGTGTTCCCACCCGATGCAAAACTGTTGCTTTTCTGCTTGCTTGCTCCAGGTCCTGGAGTTTTCTGGCAAGATGCATTGTCCCTCTCTTGGAATGGGAGGTTCCCTTATACCTTCCCTCCCTTTCTTATGATACAGAGGGTGCTAATCAAGCTTCAAATGGAGGCAGCTACTCTCATTCTGGTGGCTCCTTACTGGTCTTGCCAGATATGGTTTCCTTTGCTGCAGCAGTTAGCAGCGGAACCCCCCGTTACCTCTGCCCCTGTGCAAGGGCTTGCTATCACAGGAACGAGGTACCTTGGTTCATCCGGACCTCAAGTCACTCCGTCTCCATGCCTGGTTCCTGAAGACATAGCCATTGTGAGATTTGGAGTGTCTCCAAAGGTGGCTGATGTCCTGATAGCTGCCAGAATACCTGCCACCAAGGCTACTTACTCCATGAAGTGGAAGCGGTTTGGTTTGTGGGCCACTTCCCATCACTTGTATCCCTTCACTTACTCGGTGAATCAGGTTCTAGAGTGTATATTGTCCTTGTCTGATGCAGGACTCCAGTACTCTTCTATCAAAGTGTACTTGGCAGACATTTTGGCCTTCCATGTGCCTATTAATGGTCATACAGTGGCACAGCTTGATGTAGCCCATATGTTTTTGAGAGGCATCCTGCTCTTGAAGCCTCCCATTCACAATCCAGTCCTGGCCTAGGACCTGAATTTTGTGTTGCAGAAACTCACTTTGGCTCCTTTTGAGCCAGCTGCGATTTGTGACTTAACACTTCATTTCTCAGAACGTGTTATTTTAAGTTGCTATTACTTCTGCTCAAAGGATTTCTGAGCTTCAGGCTCTTATGTGCAAGCCTCCTTACCTGATTTTACATAGAGACATGGTGTCTTTACAGACCAACCCTAAGCTTCTTCCTATGATAGTGTCGCAGTTTACCTTGAATCAAACTATCCACCTACCAGTTTATTTTCATGAACATGCCAATCCAGGGGAAGCATTGCTCCATACAGTAGATGTACATACAATACTCAGGTATTATGTTCATTGTACGATGGACTGCAGGAATTCCTCACAACTTTTTGGTTCTTTTGCCCCTGGGACAGAGGGTATAGCAATTTCTAAACAGTGCCCGTCCAAAGGGTTGGACAACTATATAACTTTTTGTTATAGGAAGTAAGGTAAGGAACTTCCTGGGATTGTCCGTGGCCACTCTACCAGAGGCATGGCCACTTCTGTTGCCTGTTTCAGGAATGTTTCAGCCTTAGAAATGTGTGTGGTTGTAAGCTGAAGTACTGTCCATGCGTTCACTAAACACTACAGTCTGTACATTGCCTTTAGAAGAATGGGAGGCTTTGGCCTGGTTGTGCTTCAAGGCCTTCTTTCTTACGCCTATAGCCTTCAGTCACCAAGACTATCTCTCTCTCTCTCTCAGTATTGCTTGTGACTCGTTCCAGAGGTGTGGCCTGATACAAGGGATATCTTTGAAGAGAATAGAACAGTTACATACTTACCATAACAGAAGATCTTCGAGAGAATCTCTCTTCCATCAGGCCATGTCGACCCACCCTCCATCCCCCTTGGATGCACAGCTTCTTCACTTCTGTCTCTCTTTCCAGGATGATTTGCCTGCTGTTTTCAACCTTAGCTGGTTGTGGAAACCTTCAGCTCTCTCTCAGTTCCCCAGGAGGAGGTCCTCTGAGTATGATCTCTGGTGGGGAACTGAGGAGGGGGTGGGGCTGCCCACGTTTATATAGAGGAGGATGTCAACAGAGGACATCATCACCATGGGTGGCACCTAGTAGACTGCTAGTGAAAAAGTTTCCATGTGGTCCTACTGCCTGGTGGCTATAGTTCCATCAGTGTAGCCTGATGCAAGAGGTTCTCTCGAAGATCTACTATTATGGTAAGTATGTAACTATTCTTTTCATTTTCTGCCGCATGTCTTGAGAGTAGAATTGATGAAAACATCAAAACGTTAGCAAAGAAACCTAGTACATTCAATTTAGCTATTAGCCAAAAATTGACAGTACATTGTAACTGCTTTCGGTGATTAAATCAGTCTCGGCTACACAAGCCATGTATAGTCCATCTTTGTTGTATTTTTGCTCTTATTCTGAGCTTATTATGTATTTTATGCATAAATTAATTGGCATATTTTAATTGATTTATTGTAACTTGTTTGTATGTAAACAGGACCACCTTGTAAAAAGGACATTGCTGTCCTAAATGTGAACTACCATCCTTTGCTATTTTTTTAATATAATATTTTTATCTCCCACTGCTGGCAAGATTCAGTGGCAGTAGTACCAACCATCCGTGCTCTGTCCCACCTCCAGTTTGTTGGGGATCATGCTGTGCAGCAGTGGGGGCTGGATTGTTTGTATTTTTCCCCATTATTTTTTTTTTGTTCTTGAAACCCCACCCCAGAGGATGCCGACACGAAGGATTAAAGCCCAGGCTGTAAACATGCTGGCACATGTCTCAGCCAAACGCCTAATGGCATCCTCCCATTCCCCCAACATGGGACCTGTGGCACCACCTGTGCATTCACAGATGGCAGTAATGGAGCTGTGTGACAGCCTTCACCCCCCTCAGAGAAGGAGAGCTTATGGGACACTCAAACCTTCTCCCCCAGCTGACCCCCCAATGACCCAGGCTCACTCCTGGTCCCGGGTTGCTGGTGTCATGGGAGGTAGCGCTACCACCATACCGAAGGGCTGGCTACTATCAACCTTTCCTGACTAAAAATAATAATGTTGTTCCAGCCAGGTTGTGTGGAAGGTTGAAGCTCTGGTGCCATGCCTCTAGCCATGCTAGCAACCTCAGTTCAGGAACAGACTCGGGTTACCGGGTTTCAGCTGGGATGGTGGAGGATCAAGCATCTGAAGGGCTGTAGTCCTCTTCTGGGGAGGGGAAGGATGTTGACCAGGCCATAGACTGTCACCAGATGGAGGCCTGGTAGTAGTACAGCACAGTTGGCACAAGGGGTGGGGGCTGCGAGAGCATCAGGTGTGTGCACCTCCATATGTATGCCATGATCTTCTGCAGCAGAGCAGGCAGAATTAGGAAAAACAGAGTATCAGAGGCTTAATGAAGCCCCGCATGCTTAATCCCATTCCACACCATCACCCAGAGAGCTCACCGTGGTCCATCCTAGATATTGTCAACTGGGGAGGAGGATACCCCGCCTCTATCCAGCTACACCATGAAATAGAATTTGTGGGGGAATCTTCTTACCAGGTGAATCCTGGAGAGGTGGTAGTTGGCTGGGGGACAAGACTGAGCATCTGCCCCTGGACATAGGCACAACTAAACATCTTTGTGGGGGAAAAATTATAATAAAAATTTCTACTACTAAGAAGTACTTAGCTCCCAGGACATTGCCAATGTGCTGCAACCAAACTATAGCAGATACTATTGTGATTATGGCTAGTAATGACAGGGCTATAGCCCTAAAAGAGCTCACTGCACACCCCACTAACAAGGAGTCACATAAGGTGGATATGATGGTGAAAATGGTATTTGATTTAGCCACTTTGGGCCTGAGGATAGCACATAACTAATCCCACATTCTGAAGTATGACTACCAGTAATGGACAAAGCCTAAATCCACTGTGGATAGCTTTCCCTTCTCTCTTTCAGAACATGAACTGCTAGTGTTTATTACCCAAGGGATTGGTTTTAATAGTCACCAATTAAAAGCTTCCATGAACTCCTTCGATGCAGCAGCTCACTCTGCAGTGGTGGTAGTGGGGGGGGGGGATTACATTTGGAGACACTCCTAGTTGAGTACTGCTGGCTTTCCTCCTGATGTCCAATAACAGATAATTAATGTTCCATTCGATGGCACTTATCTATTTGAACAGCAGGTAGAATAGGCCCTTAAGGATTTGAATAGGAAGAAAACAACATTTAAAGGCACCAGACTTAATCTACCCCCCAACATGGGTAGAGGCCATTGCTTTTACCAAAAGAAGCAGTTTTTTCATGCAAAAGGCTGAAGAGGCTACCAGCCTCGGCATCAGTACAAACCTCCTCCTGCTCAGCAGTGAAAGAAGGTGCAACAGAAGGCACAACTGACCAAAGTCTCCAGCAGGACACTCTACACATATAATTACATTTTGTATTCACCAGGGTGTGGTATTCATATATGTGTAATCCAAACAAATATAAGAGCTGAATCCAGGCCACCTGGTATTCCATCTCAGTTGTACTACCAGCAGCAATACCAATGTAACTGAAAACTTTGGACTCCCAGAAGCACCTTTCACTTTCTGTATTGAACAACTTGATGCTTTACAGACAACTACATTTTGTTTTTTATTCACAAGTGTTTGATGTACATTTATACAGAACCCAAACAAACAGAAAAGAGAAAGAAATAAGTATCTTAGCTGGGATTTGAATGCATTCCACTGGAATTCCATTCTGGTTGCGCTACCAGCTGTGCCACCCAGGCCACTGGAAACCTGGGACTTCCAGAAACACCTTGCACTTTCTTGGATGTACATCCTGGTGCTGCACAGATAATTACCTTTTTTATTCACAAGGGTGTGGTGTGCATACAATATGTATGGAACCCAAACAAACAGAAGAAATAAAGGAATAAGTGCCTTAGATAGGATAAAAAATGTAATTACCTGTGCCAAATGTGACTTGTGACATAAAATTCATGACCTGAAAAGAAGTATTCAAGTAACTATCTACTATGCCTGCAGAATATCTGAAATACATGCCCATCCCTTATATGCTGTACTATCTTTCATAAAGATGAAATGGTATTGTGCATGTACCTCAAGTTCTTGCATAAGGTGGTGTCAGAGTTCCATTTAAACCAGTTTTTGGTCCTGGCTACGTGTGTTCTCAACTCTCAGGTGAAGGGCATAGAACACTACATTCCCTTGATGTAAAAAACAACCCCAGATTCTACTTGGATATCCAGCCCTGGTGGTGCAGAGGGCTGAGGCGCTGGATGCCTTACCTTGTGTCATGCTGGTGACCTGGGTTCGGGAGCAACCTCAGGTCATCGGGGAGCTGGCATGGTGGTGGAGGGAGGGAGGGAGCAGGATTGAGCAGCCAAAAGGCAGCTTTCCTCTTCTGGGGAGGCTGTCTGCCCCCCCCCTGCAGTTCTGCTCCCATTGGGTGGAGGTCTGATGGGTAGCATAGGTGGAAGGGGTGGCAGCGATTGCCAGGGGTGGGGTGGAAGGGGTTGAGCTGGAAACTGGAGTGCATGTGCGCCTCCACGTGCACGCACTGCCACGATTGCTGGAGTCCCGGGTCGGGGAGAAAACCAGGCAAAAATATTAATAATTGTGTGTATGTGTATATATATATATATATATATGATACTTGGATAGATCTAAGGACTAGAGACAGACTAAGCAACTGTTAATCTCTTTCAATCCTAATTGAAAGGGCTTCCATCACTACCCACTGCCAGTCCATCTTGACTGTGAGTTGTCTTCACCACTGTTACACCATTGTGGGGATGAAATTAGAGGCCTCTGTCCATGCCATTTTCACAACAGCAGTAGCCACTTCATTAGCAGAGCTCCACTTGGTGCCTGTTTCAGAGATCTGCAGTGCTGTCACTTGGAGCACTGTGCATGCTTTCAGCAAGCACTAGGCTCTTGATGTCCACGCCAGGCAGCATGCCAGCTTTGGCAGAGCTATACTGAATGGCTTGCTTTACTAAATGAATTCTAGACTTTATCTTCCCCAGTCCAGGGGATTGCTTTCTGAAGTTTAATACTCTAACCATAAGTGGGACTGTATGGGTAAGACTGATTCTTGGAATACAGAAATGCTACATACTTACCGTAACTGAAGATCTTCCTAAGTTTCTTCTCCATAGAATGCCATGACCCACCATTCATTCCCCAGACTCACTACAGTGTTATTGTTGTGTTTTATTGTCTTCCTCCCTCCTTGAACAGCTAAGGGCTATGAATATACTGTTTTATGCTGGAATTTGTGGCCCTTAAATAGTGGTTAGGTTACATAGGTTTGATTTCCTTTGTTAGTCTCCTCAGTAAAAAAGGTACTGTGGTGGTTGAGGGCGGGCACCATTATGTACCAGTGAGCACGTGCAGGTGGCATGCATGTTGTCCATACCTGCATCACCCGCCCTAAAATGTTCGTGTTACCATGGGGTTTTAGCACCTTCCAGCTCAGACCTCTAAGTGGTACTCCATGGAGAAGATATTCAGGAAACTCTTCGGTTACATTAAGTATGTAACTTTCTTTTTGCATGCCTCTCCCAGACATCACCATCTTTTAACAATCACAAATGCCTAAATGTCCCTTTTAGTCTGAAACAATCTATTCCCCAGTTTTTGTAAACAGTGTTCTTGCATACTGCAGGTGCTGTAAAAGGATTAGTACAGTTCCTGTAAACAGGATATCCCCACACAGCAATTGCTCAGTCAATAGAGCATGAGACTCTTAATTTCAGGGTTGTTGGTTCATGCCCCATTTTGGGCGCACCTGTTTAAACAAATTAGCCAGCCTGGGAGTGTGTCCCAGGGTGGTAGCCTGAGTAAAAAATTGGCTAGACAACAGGACACAGAGGGTAATAGTAAATGGAGTCCACTCCAAAGAATGGGAGGTTACTAGTGGGGTACCACAGGGTTCAGTACTGGGTCCGGTCCTTTTTAGTGTCTTTATAAGTGACATTGCAGAGGGACTGGAAGGAAAAGTATGCCTCTTTGCAGACGACACAAAGATCTGCAACAGGGCTGATACACAATGGGGGGGTGGAAAGGGATGACAAGGGAGTTGGCAAGGTTGGAAGAATGGTCAAAAGTATGGCAGCTTAGATTCAATGCAAAGAAGTGCAAAGTAATGCACCTGGGAAACACAAACCCAGGGGAAGAGTAAACAATGGGGGGGGGAGGTATTGATGACAACACAAATGGAAAGGGACCTTGGGGTAGCCATATCAGATGACCTAAAAGTAAACAAGCAATGTGAGAAGACAGTAAGGATGGCTGGGGGGATACTGGGATGTATAGGGAGAGGCATCACCAGTAGAAAACAGAAAGTTGTTATCCCTCTGTACAGACAGTTGGTGAGACCCCATCTAGAGTACTGGGTTATTACGGCATTTTGCTTTAAAAATCCTTTAAGTTCCCTGATGTTTTGTGTCACTCCATGCTAGTGTGCCACCTTATTGGCTGTTACTTGGTCTGTGGGCAGGACATACAACACAAGCCTCATGTTGGCTCCATTTCTCTGGTACCAGAGCATCTGTGCTGACTATCTGGCAACAAATTAACACAAAAGTAAAGTATTTCTTTTTTTAACTATTTAATTGTTGATCCTGCCTTCAGAACAATCAAATAAATATCTGGTTGATCCTGAAGTACTCACACCAGGGACTTGTGCTCTGGTCTTGGCTTTGACAACGGCACTCAGTCACATCAGGAACCAATCGTGACTTACTGCTCATGCAGTACTAAAGTAAAAAGCTCCAGTAATTATAAAAAATAAAATCTAGGCAGGTATGTGTTCATGCTATTTTTTTCACACCCTCAGTGAGTGATGCGTTCATAAACCTCTCAAGCTTCGCTCTCAGGGTTTATGGCTCATCACTCACCGAGGATGTGTAAAAAAAATATCATAACATACACCCGCCTAGCCATTATTCTCCATATGTATACCTGGTGTCCATGATCTGAAATCAATAACATTAAATACTTCTTAGGGTGAGGGTGGTGTAACAGAGGCGCATCCCTCATGTTGCACCTCTCCACAATTCATATGCTGTTCTGGCAAAGTGTGGTTCCTCTATGGAGGCACCCACAATGGAGAACAAGGAGAATGCTGGGAACCTTCACGAAGGAGACCCACAGGAGGATGACATGGGACCCCACAGGGGAAGGACATAACTCCTGGTGGGGGACTCCATTGTTAGGCAGGTAGAACTGGGGAGGAACGGGAGAGGGAGGTAAGGTGCCTGCCTGGTGCCATGGCTTGGAGGGACGGGGAGTGAATCCTCAGGATCGCCAGAGCAGCTGCACAGGGGAGGGAGCTGGATGTCATTGTCCACCTAGGGAGAAATGACCAGGCTATGAAACGGATCAGAGCAGTGCAGGAAGAGTTTGTGGAGTTGGGGAGGGGCCTTAGACAAGTAGCATGCATGGTAACCTTCTCGGAGGTGCTGCCTGTCTATGGCGTAGGTGAGGCTAGGGTGCTCCACAGCATGGGATTCAATCAGTGGTTGAAAAACTGGTGCAGAGCTCAGGGAATTGGCTTCACTGGGTACAGGGGGTCCACCTGGAGTGATGCAGGCCTATACTGGCATGATGGGCTGCATCTGTACAGGAGGGGAACCAGGATCCTAGATGATAGGTTTAAATGCTTCATTGGCAAGCATCTAAACTAGCCAAGGGGGAAAGCACTGGAAAGCAGCATGGAAATCCTAGGCCCCCCTCAAAAAAAAAAAATCAGGGTAGAAAGTGAGGTAAACACTAAGATATAGATGTCGATAGGGAAAAGGGTGGGGTAAATGGAGAAAGTGACAAACGCAATAAGGACAGGGATGGGGTAAAAAGGGGTAAGGCCATCATGAAATGGAGGGTAATGAGTACCAATGCCTATGGTCTGGGCAACAAGCTCCCGGAACTGGTGGCCTTGATGGAAGAGGGATGCCTGGATATTGTAGCAGTCACAGAAACATGGTACACAGAGAACCATGACTGGGATGTTAACATACCAGGGTACATGACCTATAGAAGAGACAGGGAGGGTTGAAGAGGGGGAAGGGTAGCTCTCCATGTAAGAGAAGGGATAAAAGCAACTGAACAAAAGAGTAAACAGGGAAGAGAGGAGGCACTGTGCATCACCTTAGAGACTGGAAATAGCACCACAATCCGCACAGGGGTTATATACAGACCCCCCATGTCAGGGGGAAGGAATGGACAAGGATATGATAGAAGGCATACTTAGGATGGCAGAGAAAGGGGAGATACTATTGATGGGGGACCTGAATATGCCAGATGTTAACTGGAGTACCTTTGCTGCAGCGACATCCAAAAGCAGAGCCATTCTCGATGCCCTACAGGTGGCATGCCTCAGACAGCTAGTTTTGGAACCCACTCATGAGGTAGCAATCTTAGACCTCGTACTCTCAAATGGGGCAGTGAAAGGATCTCAGATCTAGAAGTAGGTAGCCACCTGGGAACAAGTGACCACCAAACAGTGTGGTTCACGATAAACTCAGCTACAGAGTCAAACCATACAAAAGTGAGGGTACTGGACTTGAGGAGGGCTGACTTTGGCAAGATAGGAGAGTGCCTTAGAAAAGCACTAGCAAACAGGCTAGAAGGAGGGGTGGAGCAACAACGGGAAAACATCAAAACTGTCATCACAGAGGCAACAAGCCTTTGTGTGAAGCAAATAAAAAAATCAAAATGAAAGAAAAAGCCACTATGGTTCTCAAAAAAGGTGGCGGGGATGGTCAGGAAGAAAAAGGCAGCATTCTTGAAGTCTAAGGAAATACAGAAGGAGCAGGACAGAGAGCTGTACCAGTTAAGACAGAAGGAAGCAGGGAGGGAAGTCAGAATAGCAAAGGCCCAAACCGAGGAAAAGATAGCCAACTCGGTTAAGAAGGGGGATAAAACCTTTTATAGGTACATCAGGGAACATGGAAAGACAAAGAGAGGGATAGTGAGGCTGAGTAGAATGGACGGTGGATGGGCAGAGAGGGACAGTGAAAAAGCAGGGATAATGAATGAATACTTCTGCTCAGTATTCACAAAAGAGGAGGAGGGAGAGGTGCCTAATCCATTTAACAGAAGCACTCTGGATGGGGGGGTTGATCCCAGTCCTTTCACAGAAGACAGGGTTCTGAAAGAAGTCCTAAAACTGAAGGTGGACAAAGCAAAGAGGCCTGATGGAATTCACACCAGAATTCTAAAAGAATCAAGGGGAGAACTAGTGATAGCACTGACTACCCTTTTTAACAAATCGTGGGAGGATGGTGTGGTACCTGAGGACTGGAGGAAAGCGGATGTGATTCTCCTTCACAAAAGTGGGACCAAGGCAGAGGCAGGAAACTACAGACTTGTCAGTTTGACCTCTGTGGTAGGGAAATTGATGGAATCACTTCTGAAGGAAAGAATTGTTGAGTATCTAGAGGCCAATGGGGCACAGGACCCAAGGCAGCATGGGTTCACAGCAGGAAGGTCATGTCAGACAAATCTAAATGATTTCTTTGACTGGGTGACCAAAGTAGTAGACCAGGGAGGGACTGTGAACATGATCTACCTAGACTTTAGCAAGGCATTTGACATAGTCCCACACAAAAGACTAATAGTCAAATTAACCAGCCTGGGAGTGGGTCACAGGGTGGTAGCATGGGTAAAACATTGGCTGGACAAGAGGACACAGAAGGTAATTGTAAATGGAGTTCACTCTGAAGAATGAGGGGTTACTAGTGGGGTACTGCAGGGCTCAATACTGGGTCCAGTCCTTTTTAATGTCTTTGTAAGTGACATTGCAGAGGGACTAGAAGGAAAAGTATGCCTCTTTGCAGATGACACAAAGATCTGCAACAGGGCTGATACACAAAGAGGCATGGAAAGGATGAGAAGGGCCTTGTCAAGGTTGGAGGAATGGTCAGAAGTGTGGCAGCTTGGATTCAATGCAAAGAAGGCAAAATAATGCACCTGTGAAACAAACCCAGAAGAAGATTACACAATGGGGCAGTAACAACAACAAAAATGGAAAGGGATCTGGGGGTAATCATATCAGATGACCTTAAGGTTAGCAAGCAATGTGAGAAGGCAGTAGGGAGGGCTGGGGGGATACTGGGATGTATAGGGAGAGGCATCAGCAGCAGAAAACAGGAAGTTGTTATCCCTCTCTACAGACAGTTGGTGAGACCCTATCTGGAGTACTGCATCCAGTTCTGGAGAACCCATCTCTGTAAGAACGTAGACAGGACAGAGGCAGTCCAGAGGAGGACAACTATAATGGTGCAGGGTCTGCAGCAGAAGCATATGAGGAGAGACTAAAGGAGCTTAATATGTATACTCTTGAGGAAAGGAGGGAGAGGGGGGACATGATAGAAACTTTTAATTACCTCAGTGGAATCAACAAAGTCCAAGAGGGTAGCATCTTTCAGAAAAAGAGATGTGCAAGAACAAGGGGCTCAATTTGAAGATAGATGGGGGCGGTTCAGGGGCAATATGAGGAAGTATTTTTTCACAGAGAGGGTAGTTGACGTATGGAACAGCCTTTCTGAGGTGGTTGTGGAGTCTAAAACTGTGAGAGAATTCAAGAATGCATGGGAGAGACATAAGGCAATTTTTTTGGGGGGGGGTAGGAAGAAATGGGCTGTTGGTTAACTAGGATCTGCAGTTTATCCTGTAGGTAGGGAAGTGGGCAGACTAAGTGGGCCAAGCGGTCCATATCTGCCATTAAAGTCTATGGGCTGGATATTCAAAAGGGTTGCGCCATGCGCAATAGGGTTGCGCCTGCGCAAGTCCGAAATTGTGCCATTCTGCCATATTCAGCAGGAGGCAGTTGCACCCCCCAAGTCAAGCTGAGCAACAGCGCAATGCTAATGAAGGCTTGCTGAACCGGAGGGGGAGGAACCATGCATAAACTGCACAGCCCCATATTCAGCGGGCTGTGCAGAGTTGTGCAGGCACAACCCGCAACCTGCGCCTGCACAATTTTGAGCCAAAAAAAAAGGAGTAAGTCGAGGGCCACCCACAGGTGAGCTGCCACATTGCATGGCGCAACACAGCAGCTGCCACCTGTGGGTGGCCCTCAACCTACTCCCTGTGCCCCCTGCAGCCCAATTATGGCATATAGCAACCCCTCCCTGACTGGCTCGACCAGGGCAAAGGTAAAATCCTCACTCCCCGACTGGCCCGATCGGGCATTAGTTAACCCCCAGCCCCTGACTGGCCCGATCGCGGGCAGAAAAGTGTCAACCCCAAGGACATATCCCTGGTGGTCCAGTGGACTGTGAAGCCCGATCAGGCTAAAGTGTATAAACCCCCACCCTCGACTGGCCCGATCACGGGCAAAAGTGTAATGGTCTATTCTGTGCAGCAGCTATCTCTCTGGACAGGAATTCTGCCTTCTTACGAGAGATTGCTGATTGATAGACCACATGATGGTCCATCAAACTAAGTTTGTCACAATCCAGGCCTGACTTCCGCCAGTGTCTCTCTAATCTTCGTCCAGCTCTCCTCAACTCCCTTAGAGTCTCATCAAACCAAGGAGACCTAGGGCGAAGAGTGAGGGGACAAACACAAACAGGAGCAATGGAATCCAGGGTGCCTGCTACCGCCTCCTTATAAGTAAGTACCAAGTCCCCTGGGTCCATGCAATCACTCGGTAAACCCGATAGGTCCAGCACCGCCATCAGGCCATCTGGGGAAATACCCCTCAAAGGGTGGCACCAGACCATCTCCATAAGGGCTGGCCTACTAACGGTGGCCCCAAAACTGAACCCAATGGAATGATGGTCAGACCATCCAAATGGTTCCACCACCAGATCGGATGTCTTCATCCCCAATAGGAACACCAAATCCAATGAATGACCACCATTTTTGGGTTGGGGAGGAAATAACCTGTGTGAAGCCCAGAGAAGACATTAACTGGCAGAAGTCTTGACCAAACTGCGAGAGTTCATCATCGACCCAGGCATTGAAATCCCCCAGAACCAACCATCTGGGGGATCCCAATGTCAGGTCGACAATGAAGTATGCGACTTCCTGCAGGAAAGCATTCCCATCACCTGGTGGACGGTAAACGAGAAGAATCCTGCGCCCCACACCCTCACCCATGATACATTCAAAGGAGTTGGTAGTTTTCACTGGTACTTCCACTAGGCCCAGTTCTGATCTAAAACAAATGGCAACACCCCCGCCCCTACGATCCATCCTAGGGCAATGTATCACTGAGTACCCAGCTGGAATTGCTGAAGCCAAAACTGGGCCAGCATTTTCATCCAGCCAGGTCTTGGTGATGCACGCCAGATCTGATGTTCCAACAAAATCCACTATAATAGCGGTCTTGTTTTTAATAGACCTGGCGTTACATAACACCACCCGAGTAGGATGAGCATCTGAGGATGGCCGTGCTACCTGCTGACTACTAGCAGAACCCTTGGGTATGGGAACCAGCCAGGGAGGACTCCTTTCCTGGACCCATTTCACCCCAGGGTGTCTACTTGTCCCCACTATCCCAATCCACCTGCTCTTTTCCGGTCCCTCTCCAGGCCCAACCCTCATCCTCCCCTTTTTCCTAGTAATCCCCAGAGCCCTACACCGTCTATACACCTCTGGTAACAGGGGAAGACAAAAGAATGGACAGAGGTCTCTGAGCCTGGAAGGGGAGTAATACCCAACCGTCCTAATATCATCCCAACACATATTTACTGTGCTAACCAAATTCCAATAAATAAACAATCCCGAACTACAAATTTAGCCCATATCCAAACCCAAATGTGCAATAATCAACTATTTCAAAACCATAAAATCAAATAAATACCCCCGGTCACCCACCCTCACAAAAAAAAATATATAAATAATAAAATTCAAACAATATTTTAACTGTAACTTAAGTCCAAAAATATAAAGTTTATGATGAAAAATATAAAAATAAAAAAAAAATTCTTCAGCCGCCGAAGGCCCTCTCACAGCCTAGGAAGGTCAATAGAGCACAGGTACTCTCACTTCCTGAGCCCAAGAACTTTTTATTTTTAATTTATCATTCAACACCCGAGCACTCTCACTACCGGGGGAGCCAAAGAGTCACTCTCACTGCCATTCAGATAAAAGCAAAAGAAAAATAAAATTATTTCCTTCGTCTTGAAGTTTGGTGGGGCTGTTTAAAAGGACTGGTCTCAGTACAAGTTAATCGGAGGAAGCAGAGAGATCCTGAAGATGGGCCAGGGATGTACACAGGCAGACCAGCAGAGAGTGAGGACCCCCCCACACACCCCCAAACTGCCTAATCAGGCTCTATCATACCACCCAAGACCCACAGCCACAGATACCCAGAGGCCAGACTAATAAGGCCAACCTTGGAATACCCTAAGAGTACCCCAAAAAACCTCTAGCTCCCCAGAGGTAAAGTGAGGCAACTCCTGCTTGGTCCCGGGCAGCGTAGTCCATGATCACCCAGGCACAAAAGGGGAGGGTAGGAGCCTCCCTCAACCAGTACACCATACAGGGCCTGCTTCCCCTAATTCAATGCTGGACACTCCAATTTAGAAAATATAGTCAAAAGTAAAATCCCAAAAAGGAGGGCAACCGATCTATGAATCGGGTTCCCCATTCACAACACTTCGGAGTGATATCAGCAATTCAATCCATTGACGCTTCACCAGTAATCTGGCCTATTGGTCCCGAACAACCCTGTCAGGTCCTCCAATCGATACCTCCCCTTAGAAGACCAGCAGATGATTATCCAGGTATTGAAGGTCGAAAGTAAATCCAACAGATCCGAATCGTGACACCAATCCAAGGAACGAGGCACTGAACCCCACAGTCAATAAATGGCAAAATCCAGGGTAGATTTCAAATCCAGTAGACCGAGCACACAAACGACAACAAATGGAAAGTCAGCAGCTCCAGCGCACCCCACGCAATAGCCAAGAAATCCCAGCAGTATCGCTTGCAAACTCGGCGCATTCTTCCATCGTACCCGTTCCAACGCACTCGCTCTGGCACCGATTTGGAGCCCGAAACCATGAAAAAGCCGGTTTATTTAATCTATGGAGTTTTAGGAAAGTGCAGAAAACTGAAACAAAATTAAACAATAGGGACACACAAAATGCTACACTAAGCAGCCGACAACAGGCCCAGCCCGGCGGCCATCTTGATTGCTGAAGGCTACCCCCACCATGTCTGGTAGAGACCCCACCTCACCCATCTAGGAGGACCCCAGCAGGCCACCAGCACAGTCTTCCACTCACCTCCACAGCCAGCAGCCCGACTGAGTGCATTTACAAATGAGCCCGACTAAGCCCTTTCAATGAATGAGTGCATGCACCTGCTCATTCATTGAAAGAGCTCAGTCTGGCTCATTTATAATAGCTCACAGTTGGGCTGCCGGCCATGGAGGTGAGTGGAGGGCTGTGCCGGTGGCCTGCTAGGGTTATCCTAGATGGGTGTGTGTGTGGGTGGGTGGGGTGGGGTCACCATTGGACAGGGTGAGGGGTCCACTAAACACCAGGGAAAGTTTTTTTTCCTTTTAATTAAATGACTGATGTTGGCGGCCATCATGCGTGGCGATGGCACTAATGGACAACTGGGGGATGGGGAGCGAATCTTGGAGGGGGTCATTCTTCATATCGGGCTGTTGATCAGTAAGGAGGGGTGAGACCACTAGACACCAGGGACATTATCTTTATTTCTAATTTTTTTTTACTCTGGATGGGCAATGAGGGTGAATCTCGGGGGATGGGGGAATTCTTCATATTGGGCTGGCAGTCGGACGGGGAGGTGGGACCATTAGACACCAGGGATCATGGTGGGGATCAACATTTATTGTAATGTTATCCTGGACAGGAGGGGAGAAAACTCTTTTTTTTTTTAATATTATCATTCCCCGGCTTTCAAATGCGGTATTTTGCCAGTGAGTGGCAAAGGTCTGTATCTCGCTGGTGAAATTACACATTTTGCCAAGGGAATTTCCCATTTCACACCTGCAAAATATTTTGCAAAATGCGTGAATTACACAAAATATTCTGAGGGGTGAAATTTTTGATTTTCGCACAACACTACAATATGGCAAAATACTGAAAGACATAAGGATATCTCTGGGAGGTAATAAGAACCTTTTTTTAGTGACAATGTGCATAACATTAAGGGTAACCATATGGCAAACTACCTTGAATATGCAGTAGTATCCTAGCCTGATATGACCTGCACCCACATTTACGTCACTGTTAGCCTTGCTTTTATGAGTGATACAGACTAAGTGTATGGGAATCACATGGTGACCCTATTCTTAAATAGCACGGGGACATACAAGTATCTGTTCTGTTTTTTCAGGGTGGGTTGGTTAGCCAGACTAGGTTATAAGAGGTACAGCTACCAGAATAAATGCACAGATATGATAAATTAATGAGCTGCTGACAGCTCATGGAAAACTTTGGGAAAACATAATATTACAGTACAATTCAATTTGTATTTCATATATCTTGCATACATTTCTCCTCCCCATTAGCTAGTACTGAGGAAATTTGAATGAAAACAAGATCGTTATCCCTTCGAGTTCATCTGGCTCTGTAGCATATTCTCTACTTTTTATTACTGAGGTCAATTACATGAATGGAGGATCTGTGTTCCTGAAGCTGAAGAGTTCATCGATTCCAATCACTTTCTCCCTACCTGAGGTCATAATACACTGCTTGAACATCACAGTTACTCCCATGGCAACAGATTGTTATGCCTTTCACTGGTGTGAAAAAATATTAATCCGTTCCAAAGTTGTAAGATTTACAATTTCAATTCTGAGCATGCACAGTTTGCTCTTTTTGGATAGCTGCTTGGAAAGAAAAAAGAATTTGGCTCATAAGAAAAAAGATTCTGTTTTGTATGGGTTTATTCTTTCTTCATGATGAATAAATCTTTTTTTGCATGGCCGCCATCTTGTTTCCATTTTTTCAAAAAAAAAAAAAAAAACACAAAAATGATAGCCTGTACAGGCACCAACACATGTATCCTGCTTATCGGAACCCCCTTAGGTGGATTCTGTACTTAGTTTTGGGAAAAATCACCAAAACAATTTTTTATGCACATTCTTACATTTTTTTTTCATGACTTGAATTTCTTTTTTCATATGGTCATACAAAAAAAGAATTTAGCCACACAAAACAAAATTAACTTCATGTGAAAAAAGAATTTGGTCTTAGTTTTTTCACATTCTTTTTTGTATGAAGGCATCTTTTTTTGTCTGAACAACGGAAGCTCACAAAAAAGGATCCCTTTATATGAAAAAAAGAATGGGACTTCTTTTATTTCACATTCTTTTTACATACGAAGGATTCTTTTTGTGTGCTTTTGTCATTCATATGAAAAAAGATCCCTTGATATGAAAAAAGAACCTGGACTTAGTTTTTATCACACTGTTTGTTCATATGAAGGATTTTTTTGTGCGCTTTTTTTGTTCTCATGAAAAAAGATCCCTTGTTATGAAAAAATAATTTGGACTTACTTTTTTCCCACATTTCAGCTTTAACAAGCCATTATTCCCTGAATACTTGCAGTTAAGGTACACTCTATATATCATAACAAAGGTCTTAACGAGTACTATATGACTAGCACAGAATACCCCCCCCAAAAAAAAAATGTAGGGGCCATATAAAAAACCCTACAAATGAAAAAAATCACAATTTCCATAGGGTAACATTGGAAGTGTAACAAGCCATACAATCAAACCAAAAAAAATACCAATTTTCTGGACAAATGGAAGTGCAGGGCCCTGAGGGATGTGTGCTCCCACATATCATGGCACCCCACAAATTAAGCAGCCATATAAAGAACCCTAAAGCTTAAACTTAAAACAATGGTGCCTCCAATATGATAACATTGGATGTTTAACAAGGCATACGACCAAACAAAAAAATTTGCTTTTGGGACAAAACAAAGTGCAGGGCCCTGGCTTTCCACACCAAGGCGGAGCTATACATCTGTCCAGGGATTGAAGCTAGACTTGCAACAGAGTTTTACTCTGCCAGCAAAGTTGCCGTGAAGTGGCTGAAATTTGTATCCATGGAGTTTCGCAAAGTTTTCCCTGCCCTCAGCAAGCTCGACAATGCCTGAAATTGCGAAGTTTTCAATGTGAATTTTGAAATTTCACAGTGATTGGTGGTATTTTGCCTGCGAATTATGAAATTCTGCCTGCGAACAGCAGAATTGCACCATTTGCAGGTTAAATTCCTTCATTTGCGAGTCCAGAAGCAAATGATTGGATACCTTTTAATGGACCAACATAGATGTAACTACAAGAGCAGAGCGCTCTAGCTTTTGGATCAACAAGTCCATAACTGCCATTACGCTTCTGACGAAGAACTTGTTGGCCTGAAAGCTAGAGCACTGTTCTTGTTACATCTATCCATTAAAAGATATCAAATCATTTGCTTCTAGATCTGTTCTTACAAGGACCAATACGGCAAACACTAAATCTAGATTTCATTTGTGGGTGAAATTCTGCCATTCAAGGGAGAAATTCCACTGTTCATGGTGAAATCTACACTTCATCAATCAATCCACACTCTAGAAATTGCACTAACTTTGTGGATTAATACATGGAGCGAATTTAACCAACTTCAATCATTTCTAATGGAAGAGCAGGGTTCTCTGGGACCTGCATATCCATAAGTTGACACCGGTCCCAAAGGGACCTGCGTCAATAAGGATATGATTACACTATCTCAAAAAGTAAGAACAGATCCAGAAACAAATGGTTTGATACCTTTTATTGGATCAACATAGATGTTACTAAAAGAACAAAGTGCTTAAGCTTTCGGACTATCAAGGTCCTTCCTTGGCAGCTTAATGGCAAAAACTGAATCTGTATGTCAAAAAGAAAAGAAATTCTTTGCAAAAAAACTTTGTTAATGCAACAGTTCGGGTTCAGATTAAAGTGACAAAAGTAGGGAAATGTGGGGCTGAGGTTCCCAACCCTAACACCCCACCTCCACCCTGCAGGCAGCAAAAGGGAAAATCATTATGGCTTCACCTGTGCTGACTCTTTACAAATCAGCCTTGGAGTCTTCCTTGGGGTTGTCATCCCTAACATGGACCCCATTCTCATATACTCTACACATCTGAGCTTATGTGCTCATGGAATGGGGTGAGTGTTAGGTCTGACAACCCCAAGGAAGACTCCATGACTGATTTGCAAAGAATCAGCACAGGTGAAGATGTAATGATTTTCCATTTTGCTACCTGCAGGACGGGGGTGGGGTGTTAGGGTTGGGAACCCTAACTGTACATTTCCCTACTTTTGTCACTTTAATCTGAACCCTAACTGTTGTATTAACAACGTTTTTTTTGCAAAGAATATCTGATATTTTATTGAAAGCCCAGGAAGGCTAGAACAAACTATTTTCTTTAAGCTTCTTTCATATTTCACCCCACAGTGCTGTATTTCAAATTCTGTTACCATCAGAATTATTATCTGTGTATATCTCCACTATTGTTCTCAGTCAGGCTGCTCTCCCCACAGACGTCACTGTTATTTAACAAGTATTAAATAATATTTTCTCTCAAATGGATAGTACTTATATCTGACAGCTCTGCTCTTTACATGTTGTGGTTCCTGCTGCTGTCCATCAGAAAGGAATTCTTGGCCTGCAAAAACAACACTCACATTCAATGTCTGTGCTATAACAATGTTTGTAACTCAATTATTTTTCCCAGTTCAAAAAGATATATAAACTCATTCAACGTTCCTCAGTTCTCTGGCACCCTAGTGTGCAGTGATGGTCCACGCGTGTTGCCCAAGCTTTTCTACTAGCTTTTCCATGTTTGTGACAGTGGTCATCTGCCTGATGTCATTGATCCATGGTGTTTTATTATTTGAACACTACTGTATTTGTGCTTAGGGTCAGCTCCCTGACTCCATACTCTTGCAACATTCTCCTTGACTATAGAATATGATTTCATTCTTGTTCAGTACAGTGCATATTTCGCTTACTCGCTAACCTTGGCTGCTTGCCCCCAAATGAAGCTAATTCAGTTTCAGGTGCATTGCTATGGACCCAGCCAGGTGGGGCATGGGGCAGGAGGTGTGGATGCATCCAATTCACAGAAACATCTCTGGGCTGTGAATGGCTAGCAACGGGTGTGCAGGTTATGTGTTCCTAGGGGCTGCTGTATTTTTTACGTACTCCCCTCTGCCTAGTTACAGGACATATGGGTGTGGGCAGGACAGTAGTGTGGTTGGTAGGTAACTGGCTGGGTGGCAGGACACAGAGGGTGGTGGTAAATGGCTGTCACTCCACAGAGGGAAGAGTAACCAGTGGGGTACCACAGGGATCAGTGCTGGGACCGGTCCTATTCAACATCTTCATCAGTGACATTGCACAGGATCTAGAAAGCAGAATTTCACTGTTCGCTGATGACACAAAGCTCTGTAACAGAGTAGACACACCAGAGGGTGTAGACAGAATGAGAAGGGACCTGCAGAAACTTGAAGAATGGTCAAGGGTTTGGCAGTTGAAATTCAATGCAAAGAAGTGCAAGATAATGCATATTGGGCACAAAAACCCTGGCACAATATATCAGTTGGGGGGTGAGGATATAGCATGCACCAAGCAGGAAAGGGATCTTGGGGTTGTCATCTCTGATGACCTCAAGGTAGGGAAACAGTGTGACAAGGCATCAGGTAAAGCAAATAGGATGCTGGGATGTATAGGCAGGGGCATCACCAGCAGGAAAAGGAGGTCATAATTCCGCTATACAAGACACTAGTGAGGCCCCACCTGGAGTACAGTGTACAGTTCTGGAGACCATACCTACGTAAGGACATAGACAGGGTAGAGAAGGTTCAGAGGAGGGCAACAAAGATGGTGCATGGGTTGCATCACAAGTCCTATGAAGACAGGTTGAAGGAACTGAACATGTACTCCCTGGAGGAGAGGAGGAGAGAGGGATATGATAGAGACATACAAGTATCTTACAGGGAGGAACAGGGTGCAGGAAAACACTATTTTAAGCGAAAAGATGTTTCAGGACTAGGGCATGGGATGAAGTTGGAGGAGGACGATTCAGAGGAAACATGAGAAAGAATTTCTTCACAGAACGGTGGTGGACAAGTGGAACACCCTGCCAGAAGAAGTGGTGGGGGCTGAAACAATCACGGGATTTAAGAATGCATGGGATAGACATAAAGGAATTCTAGAGGGCAGGGGTAAGGGGAAACAGACTTCTAGGAAAACAAACTGAACTTACAAGCTCAAATGGGCAGACTAGGTGGGCCATAGGCCCTTATCTGCTGACACTGTCTATGTATCTATGTATCTATGTATTCCATGGGCTGATTGACCTCACTCCACTAGCCCACAGGCCTCCATGCAGGTAAGAAGTGCTGAGGGACATTCTGACACTGTATTACCAGCAAAAACAATGTGGACTAAATGGTGATATGGCAGTCCTTGGTTGACTGCCATATACCATGGTCCCCCTTTCCAGCAGAAGTGGAGGATCCACTGCAGTGCTGAACCAAAAGTCCAGTTGGTTGCCCAGTGTCCTGCACAACTCTGTCCCCCATCATACTCCTGCCCCCACCCACAGATACACACTAATGGAAAGCAAGAGTAAGGGGCTGTGGATGCCATCTGTGGCAGACAGGCATCTGGTTGTGGGATCCTGTAGCTGAGATACACATGAATCAGCCTGTTTTTTGTGGATCAGGCCCTAAGCCAAATAGTGTAACAGCTTCCTGATTTGATGTCACAGATTTTTAAAGATATATCCTTGGTTTTGCTTACTTGTATCTGATTTTTGTGTTCACTTGCGCAAGGAACGCCTTGCTACTATATGGCATTTTAGAGGTGTGTCACTGCCAAGTCAATTACAGCTGAAACTGCAGTGGGCTTGGTAGCGTACACCAATGACCAGGCACTCTGGTCATGACAGTAGATTTTCTTGCTGACGTGGCATGTCCTCTAGTTGAAAGAAATTAACCTCTCCAATGAGAAAATGCTTCATTTCTTTCTGTAGATGTAAGTCCAAGCATGTCCATTAGAGTTAACACTAATGCACGTGGCTGAGTTACAGTTATTGATAGCTCCTGCTGCCCACCGCACTCTTTCTCCCTGGTCTGTCCTCACTCCTCTAACCTCCCTGCCAGCTTTCACATTAGCTGTGGTGTGGCTTTCCTTGTTGGCAGCTCCTGCCACCTGCTGCACTCTCTCCTTGGTCCATCCTTGCTCCTCTGCCCTCCCTGGCTTCCACATTAGCCATGGTGCAGCTTACTCTTCAGTGTTGGACTATGGGGAGCCCACTTCCAGTGTGCCCAGTCATGTTCCCCACAGCCAGCAGTGTGGGACACTGGGGAGCCCATTCCCAGTGTCCCCTGATGTCTACCCCCCAAAACACTAGGACACTGGGGAGCCCACTTCCAGTGTCCGAGCATCTTCATTAAAAAACCTGAAAAGAAGAAAACAGTCCCTGTCTTTTTTTAACCTGTAAAAAAGAAAATGGTCCCTCATTGTCCCCGTCATCTCCCTCCCCCATCCCCACCCTCCCATTGAGCACCCACCTTCCCGCCTTCCCGCACCCCCTTACCCCATACTTACCTCAGGAGGTCAGCAGCTGTGATCTTCTGTGGACTGGGACATGTCTGCACTCTTCAAAGCCGAACCGCAAACTGAAGAATGAAGGTAAGTGCCGTATAATGGCTGTCAATGGCGTTTTGAACTTATTTTGATATCTCAGCCTTTTGTAGGCATTTTTGCACCACATTTTCAATATAGGCTTTTTGGGACCCCACCTCATGAACACTGGCACTGTCATTTCATTACTCAGTCCCGAAAGATGATTTTGCAGTCGCTGAGCAGAATAACTTTTTGGGACCAAGTAATGAAATGACAGCACCACTGCTCATGAGGTGGGATCCCAAAAGCCCATGTTGAAAATCTGCTGCAAAAATACCAAGAAATGCCTGAGTTACGCACAGTCATTGAAATTTTTCTACGCATGCTCATAACTTCAGCAGTTTTTAATACTTTCACTCCAAATTCTCAACATTGCCATTTTTTCACACCACCTTATGAACAGTATAGCTGTTATTTTTCACCTCCTGCCTGAAATGTGTTTTTGTACCTGTGGCATGGAATGGCACAGTTGCTGTGCAAAGTCACCTTTTGAGACAAATAAACGAAATGACAGTGGCAGTGTTCATGAAGTGGGGTCCCAAACAGGCCATTTTGAAAATGTTGTGCAAAAACTCCTAAAAATGGCAGAGTTATGTGCGATCGTTGAAAAATTTCTATGCATGCATGTAACTTTGCTCATTTTCAGCATTTCCACTCCAATTTTTCAGTATAGCCATTTTGTCACACCACCTCGTGAACAATACAGCAGTCAGTTTTCACATCCTGTCCCGAACGTGTTTTTTTCACTTGTGGTGCTGAATGGCGTTTTCTCATGGATTTACAAATTTTCACTTATGGGGTTCATGAGGTGGGGTGATAAAACTATGTTCAAAATTTGAGGTCAAAATATAAAAAAATTACAAAGTTATGCCCATTCATTGCAGTTTCAGTACACACCCTTGTAACTGCGGAAATCATACATATTTTCACCCCAGATTTTTAACTTAGCTTTCTTATTACCCGAGTTTATGTCACACCTGTCATTTTTCAAATCCTTTCCAAAATCTATGTTTCCACTTGTGGCACGGAAAGGCATTTTACTTGCACAGAATTATGTTTTGGCATGGATCTGAAAATTTTGTCTACCACCTACATGTGTTGGGGTAATAAGATGGCTATGCTGATAATTTCGTCACACATCTATGGAGGGATGGGTGCACAGGGTCCTCACCCTGCCCTGCCACATGAAAGTAAGGAACACGATGGAGCATGGGAACTCAGGGCCTGAATGAACTAACAGCATTTTAGAGGCGTGTCCCTGCCAAGCCAATCACAGCTGAAACTGCAATGGGCTTGGCAGTTTAGATCAATGACCAGGCACTCTGGTCATGACAGTAGTTCTGCTTGCTGACATTGCATGTTTTGATGTTGAAAGAAATGAACTACTCCAATGAGACAGCGCTTCATTTCTTTCTGTAGTAGTAACTCCGGCCATGCTCATTACAGTTGACACTAATGTGCATGGCTGGAGTTACTGTTATTGTCGGCTCCTGCCGCCCACTGCATTTTCTCTTCCCCCAGTCCTCACTCCTCTGTCCCCCCCCCCGCTTCTACATTAGCTGCAGTTTAGCTTCACTTATTGGCAGCTCATGCCACCTGGTGCACATTCTTTCCCACTGGTCCTTGCTCCTCTGAACCCCCTCCCCAGGTTTATACATTAGCTGCGGTGCGACTTTACTTATTAACAGCTCCTGCCAACCAGCGCACTCTCTCTCCCCAGTCCACTAAGGCCAGCGTGGCCGGCTTCTCTGACTACCAGCTGCTTGCTGCATTTATGGTATAGCTTCCACCATGAGGCACCTGCCATTCTCTCTGCTACCTCCTTGCTCCTCTGAAGCCAGTACTAGTACCACACACCACTGCAAATACCTGCAAATGAATGTTCGGCATTGACAAATGCTTGTTTTTTTAAGCCCTGTACAATTTCTGAAGCAAGAGGTTGAATGGTATGGCCGACAGCACTCACTCATTATCCTCTGCATACAAACTCCTCAGTGTTCCTGGCCAGTGGCCAAATTCAGCTCCATAATGCTAATGCCATGGCCTGCATAAGTCCGTTCTGAAACTGTCTCAGACCATATCTGACTAACACCACAACACAAACACCATCATTTGCTGTCTTGATTGAGTCCATCAACACTATGCACAGTCTGCTCATCCTTGTTCTTGCCACTGCTACTTCATTTTGTGTTTGTGTTTGGTATTTTGGCTGCTTCTTTTCTGATTAAAGAGATTTTTGCTTCCTTTCCAGTGGAAGTGGGCTAACTCTACAGTCTACTTATTATCATCAGTAGGCATTTGCTGGTAGTTGATTTTACTAACTGCATTTCAGATCTGCGGGTCTGGTCTCAGTCGTGTTTCACACCATGTCCTCTCTGTATTAAATCATTAAATCGCATGAAACACATGAATAGAGGTGTTGCAATATGAAATGTTCCACAACTGATACGGCAACATTGAAAAAATGATCATGGTTATCATAGTATTGCAATATTGTAGCATCTTGTTTGTGGGAAGGACTCACAGCACCCTAAATTATTTGGAGGAAAGGGAGCAGTATACTAGAAAACAGAATTTTTCTCACTTAATTAACACATCTTACGATGTATTGAGATAAAAAGTTACAGTACTGTGATGTAGGTAAACAGACACAGTAGTATTGTCAGTGAAAATCATCATGAAACATAGAAACATAGACTTTGATGGCAGATAAGGACCGCTTGGCCCACCTAGTCTGCCCATTTCCCTACCTAGAGGATAAGCTGCAAATTCTATTTAACCAACAGCCTATTTCTTCCTACCCCCCACAAAAAGTTCCTTATGTCTCTCCCATGCGTTCTTGAATTCTCCCACAGTTTTAGACCCCACAACCTCCTCAGGAAGGCTGTTCCATGCATCTACCACCCTCTCTGTGAAAAAATACTTCCTCACATTGCCCCTGAGCCGGCCCCTCTATCTTCAAATTGTGTCACCTTGTTCTTGCACATCTCTTTTTCTGAAAGATGCTGCCCTCTTGGACTTTGTTGATTCCACTGAGGTACTTAAATGTTTCTATCATGTCCCCCCTCTCCCTCCTTTCCTTAAGAGTATACGTATTAAGCTCCTTTAGTCTCTCTTCGTATGGCTTCTCTTGCAGACCCTGCACCATTTTAGTTGCCCTCCTCTGAACTGCCTCCATACTATCTATGTCCTTGCGGAGATGGGGTCTCCAGAACTGGACGCAGTACTCCAGATGGGGTCTCACCAACTGTCTGTACAAGAGGATAACAACTTCCTGTTTTCTGCTGGTGATGCCTCTCCCTATACATCCCAGTACCCCCAGCCCTCCCTACCGCCTTCTCACATTGCTTGCTAACCTTAAGATCATCTGATATGATTACCCCCAGGTCCCTTTCCATTTTTGTTGTTGGTACTACCTCCCTCCCCATTGTGTAATCTTCCCCTGGGTTTTTGTTTCCCAGGTGCATTACTTTGCACTTCTTTGCATTGAATCCAAGCTGCCATAATTCTGACCATTCCTCCAACTTTGCCATGCCCCTTCTCATCCTTTCCACACCTCCTTGTGTATCAACCCTGTTTCAGATCTTTGTGTCATCTGCAAAGAGGCATACTTTTCCTTCCAGTCCCTCTGCAATGTCACTTATAAAGACATTAAAAAGGACTGGACCCAGTACTGAACCCTGCAGTACCCTACTAGTAACCCCTCTTTCTTCAGAGTGGACTCCATTTACAATTACCTTCTGTGTCCTGTTGTTCAGCCAATGTTTTATCCAGGCTACCACACTGGGACCCACTCCCAGGCTGCTTAATTTGACTACTAATATTTTTTGTGGGACTGTGTCAAATGCCTTGCTAAAGTCTAGGTAGGCCATGTCCACAGCCCCTCCCTGGTCTACTACTTTGGTCACCCAGTCAAAGAAATCAGTTAGATTCATCTGACATGACCTTCCCGCTGTGAACCCATGCTGCCTTGGGTCCTGTGCCCCACTGGCCTCTAGGTATTCAACAGTTCTTTCCTTCAGAAGTGATTCCATCACTTTCAGTACCACAGAGGTGAAACTGACAGGTCTGTAGTTTTCTGCCTCTGTCTTGGTACCACTTTTGTGAAGGGGAATCACATCAGCCTTCTTCCAGTCCTCAGGTACCACACCATCCTCCCATGATTTGTTAAAAAGGGTAGTCAGTGGTGTCACTAGTTATCTGCTTAATTCTTTTTGAATTCTGGGGTGAATTCCATCTGGCCCCATTGCTATGTCCACCTTCAGTTTTAGGAGTTCTTTCAGAACCCTTTCTTCTATGAAAGGACTGGGATCGACCCCCCTCTCCAGAGTGCTTCTGTTAATTGGATTAGGCACCTCCCCCACTTCCTCTTTTCTGAATACTGAACAGAAGTATTCATTCAGTATCCCTGCTTTTTCACTGTCACTCTCTGCCCACCCACCATCCATTCTATTCAGCCCACTATCCCTCCCTTTGTCTTTCTACACTCCCTGATATACCTATAAAAGGTTTTATCCTCAGAACCGAAGTTGGCTACCTTTCCTGCTCTTGTGCTTTTGCTATTCTGACTTTCCTCCTTGCTTCCTTCTGCCTTAACTGGTACAGTTCTCTGTCCTGCTCCTTCTGTGTTTCCTTATACTTCCTAAATGCTATCTTTTTCTCCTTAACCTTTACCGCCACCTCTTTTGAGAACCATAGTGGCTTTTTCTTTCATTTTGATTTGTTTATTTGCTTCACGCAAAGGCTTGTTGTATGGCTTGTCTCTGTAGCTGAGTTTATCGTGAACCACACTGTTTGGTAGTCACTTGTTCCCAAATGGCTACCCACTTCTAGATCTGAGATCCTCACACTGTCCCCATTTGAGAGTACAAGGTCTAAGATTGCTCCCTCATGAATAGGTTCCAAAACTAGCTGTCTGAGGCATGCCACCTGAAGGGCATTAAGAATGGCCCTGCTTTTGGATGTGGCTACAGCAAAGGTGCTCCAGTTAACATCTGGCATATTAAGGTCGCCCATCAACAGTATTTCCCCTTTCTCTGCCATCCTAAGTATGCCTTCTATCATATCCTTGTCCATTCCCTCCCCCTGACAGGGGGGTCTGTATACAACCCCTGTGTGGATTGTGGTGCCATTTCCAGTCTCTAAGATGACCCACTGTGTCCCCTCTCCTCCCTGTTTGCTCTTTTGTTCAGTTGCTTTTATCCCTTCCTAACATAGAGAGCTACTCCCCCTCTTCGGCCCTCCCTGTCTCTCCTGTAGGTTGTGTACCCTGGTATGTTAACATCCCAGTCATGGTTCTCTGTGTACCATGTTTCTGTGACTGCTACAATATCCAGGCATCCCTCTTCCATCAAGACCACCAGTTCAGGGAGCTTGTTGCCCTGACTACGTGCATTGGTACTCATTACCCTCCATTTCTTGATGGCCTTACCCCTTTTTGCCCCATCCCTGCCCTTATTGCATTTGTCACTTTCTCCATTTACCCCTGCGCTTCTCCCTATCAGCATCTCTATGTTGGTGTCTACCTCACGTAGTACCCTGATTTTTTTTTGGGGGGGTGCTAGGATTTCCCTACTCCTTTCCAGTGCCTCCAACCTTGGCTAGTTTAAATGCTTGCCAATAAAGTATTTAAACCTATCACCCAGGATGCTGGTTCCCCTCCTGGACAGATGCAGACCATCACGCCAGTATAGGCCTGCATCCCTCCAGGTGGACCTCCAGTCCCCAATGAAGCCAAGTCCCTGGGCTTTGCACCAGTTTTTTAACCACTGATTGAATCCCATGGTGTGGCACACCTAGCCTCACCCACCATAGACAGGCAGCACCTCTGAGAAGGTTACCATATGTGCTATTTGTCAAGGCCCTCCCCATTTCCACAAATGCTTCTTGCACTGCTCTGATCCCTTTCTTAGCCAGTTCATTTGTCCCTAGGTGGACAATGACATCCAGCTTCCTCCCCTGTGCAGCAGCTCCTGCAATCCTGAGGATTTGCTCCCTGTCCCTCCAAGCCATGGCGCCAGGCAGGCACCTTGCCTCCCTCTCCCCTTCCTCCCCCAGTTCTACCTCCTAACAATGGAGTCCCCCATCAGGAGTTGTTTCCTTCCCCTGTGGGGTCCCATGCCACCCTCCTGTGGGTCTCCTTTGTGGAGGTTCCCAGCATCCTCCTTGGTCTCTACTGTGGGTGCCTCCATAGAGGAACCACTCTTTTCCAGAATGGCATAGAAATTGTGGAGAGGTACAACTGGAGGGATGCACCTCTGTTCCACCACCCTTACCCTCCCTGAGCCCACTGTGGTCCAACCACTCCTCTTTCTTGGCAACCTCTGAAGCAACGGCAGTGACCCTGGTGGACCCTGGGTGGGAGAGGAGGTCCCACAAATCCTGGCCAACTCAACCTGGAGATGAGCAACCTCCTCCCTCAGCCCAGAGAGGTGCCTGCAGATGGGACAACACTGCATCCTCCAGAACGTCTCCTGGAAGACTGATGCTCCACAGCCACTGCACTGCACCACTCCCATCATGTCTTTTTTCTGGCCCCCTAACTGTTGTTTGGAATACTTACTCTTTCCTCTGTTTGTTTATTTCTTTTTTTTCTCTCCCTTCTTACTTACTGCCTCTGTGCCCTTTTAGCTCCTGATCTTCCTGTTCTGAGACAAGAAGTTCCTATATTTCTCAGTAGTCTCCTTACTTGCTCAGAGTCAGACCTCCAGCAGCTAGGGGGATGGAGAGCTACTCTTGCCCTTTTAGGATGGTGAGTCTTTGGTGGCTCTGTGATCACTCACTTCCTGCTCCCAAATAGGAAGTTCCTGTTGTCAGTTAAATCATTTGCCTATAAAAGTAGAACTGGTTTAGGGTGGGGGAGGGAAGTAGGGCAATATAGTCCCATTAGAGAAGTTTTAGTTATACCAGTAGCTCCTTCCTCCTGGTCTTCTGTCTGTTCTCTGGCAGAAGCTATATAGAGCAGTGTTTAAATCTGGTTTTAACCTGGCTCCTTCTAGCTAAGCCACTCCCCCTACTTTGCAAGTATTTCTACACTTAGTTAAGTTCACAGATAACAATTCCCTTCTGACACCTGTGACAAGCACCTAGATAAGTACACAGATAACACAGATAGCAGATAACAATTTACTTCAACTACCTCTGACAAACAGACTTAACTCTTTTTTTTTACCCTAAATTGAAGGTCCCAGTACAAGAGTTCTAGTTCTTAGTCCCAGTAGAGAAGTTTTACTTATACCAGTAGCTCCTTCCTCCTGGTGTTCTGTCTGTTCTCTGGCAGAAGCTATCTAGGGCAGTGTTTAAATCTGGTTTTAGCCTGGCTCCTTCTAGCTAAGCCACTCCCCCTACTTTGCAAATCTTTCTACACTTAGTTAATTTCACAGATAGCAATTCTCTTCTGACACCTGTGACAAGCACCTAGACAAGTACACAGATAACAGATAACAATTTACTTCAACTACCTCTGACAAACACACTTAACTCTTTTTTTTTTGTTACCCTAAATTGAAGGTCCCAGTACAAGAATTCTAGTTCTTAGTCCCAGTAGAAAAGTTTTAGTTATACCAGTAGCTCCTTCCTCCTAGTGTTCTGTCTGTTCTCTGGATTATGGTTATCCTAAAACATGTTTTTTGTGAAATCCCTACACATTGACACACACAGCGAGAACTGGGGCACAGCCAAGATGCAGCAGTATTTTACTGGGACAAGTGTCCCCTCTGGCTCCAGCCTGCATTGCCGTTGAGGAAATGATGTCAAAAATGGAGAGGGCTGGAGGAAATGCAGGCATCTGTCATAGCATGATATCACTATACATTCTGAAAATATGCAAGGGGCTTATTTTCATGTGGATCTATGCATTGTCTAGGAAAGGAACAGTTTTGTCTTTCACTGTTGGATCTTTTGCTGATAGTACCGACACTGTCCCTTTTCTTCCCTAGGGGCAAACTCCTTTAAGTACTGCATTTGAATGCAGACTTAACAAAATAGATTACTAGTAGCACAAAAAAAGCAGAAAAGAATTGAAAGAAATTTAAAAAGCCATTAGGGAAAATGAGTAATCAAGTGAAAGTCACTCTGTCAGTAAATGGTGTTGGCATCATGCATTATATTTTCAGAAGCAAGTGATGGTGTTTGGGACAGCTCTGAGCAAGCAGTAGAATTTATGATCTGGGAATGTAATAAATCTTCTAACGCTATCAGATGTCAGCGTCTAGCTGCTGTTCCTATTTAATAGGAGAGATTTAGTTAGCCTGTCAGTGTATACTGTAGGCCCAGTGTGACACAGTGATCATCTATAAATTTGGCACTGACTTTTCTTCAGAGGGGGAGCAGAGGGAGGAAACTGTCATACATCAAAGCCCGCCAAGAGCTGTTCAACCCCCACCCACACCACCACAAAATGTAAACATAAATCTGTTCCTGCACGGGGTTCACTCAAAGCAGATATTTTATCTAAAAAGCCAACAAAAACCCATCTAGTAATCTCACATTTGTCATACAAGATTTTTAAATAGCTGTTGCTTCTACACTGAGCAAATAATTTAACATCTCCAGAGGACAGAGAGAGAGAGAGTGAGAGAGAGAGAGAGAGATTGGAACAAAGGAAGCCTGCCTGCTGAGGTGCCTTTTAGATGTCTGTCATCTGTCAAACATTACTCTTTGGCATAAATAACAGTAAAAAATAAATAAAATGTACTATATTTCTCCTCAGATTACAAAGACAAGGAGTCTGATGGTTTACATCCTATAGGTTATTTCTGAATGTGAGTCATCCTTCCCAGCTCTCTTACTTGTGCACAGATTCAGTAGTCTCCTACCTAGTCCAGTGATTCCTGGCAGTTCTGTGGTGGTAGTTCACACTGGCTTCTACTGTTGTGAACTTTTAAAACTGATTATAGTCTGCAGAGTATGGCAACAAGATTTCTGGCAAGTGATGGGATTCAGATGTGGGTAATGCCTCCCCTATAGTTGTGCTTATGTTATCAGGCCCTCACTTCCTGCTTGATACAGCCCTTGTGCATATTTATTTATTTATTTATTTTATTTGTTTTTGATAACCAGGTAGGTGTACTAGATATAGAAATGTTTATTTTCAGGCACATTCTGGGATGGTACAAGTCAAACTATAAAACAACAACAGTGATCAAAATACAGGGTGGTAAAAGTACAGGTCAGATTAGAATAAACAAACAATGGTGAAATAGCAGGAAAATTGCACATATCTACGCTTATACACGTAGAAAAGCAGAACAGGTTCCTGTAGCCGAGAGTGAACCCCTAATGTTTTTGTGCGTTTGCTTTGTCAAAGGATAAGAGCCCTCTGCTGTCAAATCATATTTATACAGGTAGTTTGAAATGAAAGTGCAGATCAATCACATATGAACATTCAGTGGGAAATTACAAAACCAGTAATATTAAAAGCAGAGAACAAAATTCTAACTGATGGATACATCAAAACATGATAACCACTGATGTATAATCAAATACAGTTCTGATACATTAATACATGCCATACCCAGTGTGAGAAATCACATTGTGTGGATATAAGAATCCCATTCACAGTGGCTCATAGCAATTTGATCAGGGCTCTATAATGCATTTAGTTAAACACCATTTATCAAAATTAAAATCTAGCATGTCATAAATCTCTCCTGCTCCTGTCCAAATGCAGGCAGGTTAATGATCTTTAAGATTTTGTGAATATACTAGCTTGTATGTTGGACACCAGACTGTGCACTGGATGTTGTCCAGTGCAGTAGGTTTCTTTTTTGTTGGCAGTCTTTATCCCGAGTAAAAATTCCACTAACACACTAGCCTGTATGCTGAATGTAACCCATATGTATACAAGGGTGACACTAGCCTGTATGTTGGATTCTCTGTGAACTGACCGTTACATCTTTTTTTGGTCTTCTCAGTAGTTCTTACTTTTAAGGCACTGTGGAAGAGGCACCTGTCTTTAAGAGAGGGCAGTGCAAGAAAAGCGTAATGGGAGCAGTATTAAGGGGGAACAGTCAAGGGAAAATTGCAGAAAGAGCGAAAGATGGGGTCCAGTCTGGCCAGGGTAGATCTGGGTGTTGTATTATACACAATGTTGCAGTTGTCATAGATCAGGAGGATCATTTTAAGGATGATTTCTCTGTGAGTAGGGAGTGGAATGAACACTTTTTCCCTATATAGTGCACCTATATTTTGGATGGAGTTTTTGGTTAATGGCATCCATGTGGTATGAGAAGTTGATGTGACAGTCAAACCAAACCCTGAGGTATTTGAAGGAAGGGACATTTTGAATTGCAACCCCCTCTGGAGTTTTGAAGGTAGGTATGGGTAGTGATTTGCATAATGGCCCTGAAGTGCAAAACACAAATCAAAAAAAGTACAGCACAATCAAATAAATAAAGCAACAGCCCAAAAAAAATGTTAATGAATACAAAAAAAAGTAGATTAAGAAAACCAAACGCAAAGTGTGATATCACAATAATAATGTGACAAAGCAGACAAATGTTAAGTGCAACCAAAAGAAATGACAAAAACTGAAATGCAAACCAAAACAGTAAAGTGCATCTAAAAATGATGAAAAAATATACTTGTGTAACTAAAATATGAATGCAAACAAAAAAAGGCACAGCACAACAAAAATGTGAATGGAAACAAAAAGTCATAGCACAACCAAAAAGTAAATACGAGCAAACAAGCATAGCACAACTACTGTGGAAAGTGAATGTAAGCAAAAAAACAGCAGTTAAATAGCTAAAAGTTTGAACTGCAATTTTTCACACACACCCGCCCCCCCCCGACACTCTTTAAATACACTTGCTTCCCCTCCTCCCTTGCAGTGCTACTACCCCATTGGAAGATTCCTGTTTCATGATCCAGCCTTAAAGGGGCTATCTCAATCTGCCACAGCAATTTCCAGAGTGCTCTTAGTCAATCCACGAAGAGTGCCTCTCCAGTACAGTCTATGCTCTAATGTCTCCTGCATACCCTGCTATACCAACATGCACCCCTCCTCTTCTATCCTTCTCCTGTGTGTCCTCTCCTACTTCCTCACATCCTCTACCCCAACCCTCCCCTCGAGGGCCCTCACCTCCCACATCCTATGGCTCCTGCTGCACCCTTCATCTTGCTTTACCATCTCAATTCCTCCCTCCCTACCTACCTTGGCCCCCCCCTCCCAGCACCATCCTTTCATACAATCTCTCCTAGCATTTTACAACCTCATTTAAGCTGCTGCATCACACTAATCTGCTGCTCCAGGCACAAACCCTATGCCATCAACACAATCAAAGGTTGTAAGCTCCCGGCCACTTTCTCCATGCTCTTTCTCCTTCTGCTTATCGCTGGAGACATTGAAAGGAACCCAAGCCCCCCCGCACCTCCACAACAACCTCTCTCCCATGAAGGCCTAAAGGTCATGCACATCAGTATTAGACATCTTCTCCCAAAATTGGACTTTTTAAACTACTGGATAACCCAGAATGCCCCTGACATCCTATGCCTCTCAGAAACCTGGTTAACAGCCAAGAGCCCTGACTCATTTATATCCATCCCAGATTACCACATAATCCGGCAAGACTGTGGCAAGGGGAGGAGGTGTGTTGCCAAGATCACAAGACAACACTTCTCTTACTCAGTGACAAAAAAAGAAATTCTGCCCTGGATCCCATGAATTGATCCTAACCATATTCTCCCTTTCACACACTCTTCCCACATTCATTGGAGTTGTCTATGCTTCCCCTCGGGCTCAGACAAGAAGGTCTTGCAATGTGCATCTCTACTCTCCCTCCATTAGCATACTCCGGTGAACTAATACTGCTTGGTGACTATAACCTTGACTGGTTGTCCCCATCATTTAAGCCCACTACCTCCAAATTAGAATCCCTGAATCTCATGCAGCTAATCATGGAACCAACCCATTACAACCCCCATTCCTCAAACTAAACCCTATTAGATTGTATTCTGTTATTCCATCCTCAATGCATATCTGCAGCCAGTGTCCTCAACCCTGCCTTAAGTGACCACTGCATCACCTATTGCATCAGGAAAACACACCTACCCAAATCTGCTCCAAAATACATTGTAACACACCCACTAAACTCACTAGACAGTAACTCACTACTCTCTGACCTACACAGCACCAAATGGACCTTGGTCTACTGTGCAGTCACTGTAGATGTTGCCTTAGCCCAGTTCATAAATATCTTCAACAGTGTCTGGGATCTCCACGCCCTCCACTTAATAGACCCAGGGTCAGGAAACACCACCAACCCTGGATTGCTGCTCCTATAATTACCCTCTATAAAGCCCGCAACAAAACCTGGGCCTCCTTCAAAGCCTCCCTAACTCCTCCTAGCTCAAGACAAGCATACAACACAGCAAGAAATGCTTGCACCAAGGCCATTCATCGTGCCAAGGCTGATTACTTCAAACACCGGCTCAACAAGGCTCACACCTCCTCCTTCTGGAACATAGTACATTCCATTGTTAACCCACCTCCACAATACAACACCCCAACTCTAAAGCACAACAGTAGGGGAAATAACAGACCCTCCCAAGTTGCTAATACCCTCAACACCTTCTTCACAATGTGTGCTTATTATGACACTACCACTACTCCTACACCCACAACCAAACCCACTTCACAGCACTGACCAAGTAAACATTTCCTCCTAAACCCAACTTCCACATCCGAGGTTCTGCTTGCCTACTATCCCTCAACACAACTAAATCTAGCCCGAATGGTCTTCATCCTAGTCTCCTGCACCTCTCTGCCCCTGCCATTGCTCTCCCCCTCTCCTTCATCATAAGTATGTCCTTTTCCTCGTGTACAGTTCCAAAAGCCTGGAAATCAGCGTGTGTCATCCCCCTACACAAAGGAGGTGATCCCACCTCACCTGGGAACTACCGCCCTATCTCTCTCCTCCCCGCCTTGTCAAAACTGCAGGAACACCTCGTACAATTTAGACTAACTGCATTCCTCACCACCACTAACTTCCTCTTCCCCTTTCAGTCCAGCTTAAAAAAAAATCACTTCACCACATCCTCACTTCTCCGTGTCACTGGTCACATTCAATCAGCTGCCGATATAGGTCACCTCACTGCCACAGTCTTCATCGACCTGGCTAAAGCTTTTGACTCGGTATCCCACCCCCTCCTTCTGAACTCACTCATCAAAGTTGGGCTTGCCCCTCTCATCATACAGTGGTTCCACTCTTATCTCAGTGACAGGCACCAGATAGTTAAACTCACCAAATCCTCTTCTCCCTCCATCCCTATCCTGGCAGGTGTTCTGCAGGGCTTCATACTTGGCCCCATCCTATTTTCAGTCTTCATAAATAACCTGCCATCTCCTTGGTCCATCTCCCTCATCCATATGTACTGTATGTGGATGATACTATACTGTTCACCTCAGGCCCTGACCCAACCGCTGTCCACTTCTCGCTGCAACATGACTTCCACTCAGTTCAATCTTGGTTCCTATCAAAAAAGCTCAAACTGACCACATCCAAAACAGTCTCTGTGGCCTTCGGAACCTCTCAAAGATTAGTCAAAGCCAGCAATGCCCCACCCATCACCTCTCTGGATGTCACCCCACTCAAGGTTGTCCATTCTTATAAGTACCCAGGCATCTGGCTGGATCCCCAGCTAAACTTCTCCACTCACATAGACTACATAACCACTAAACTCTGTGCTAAGCTTGGAACCCTCTACCGAAATAGAGATTCTCTCCCTCTCCCCATACACAGGGAACTTCTGTCTAAGATGATCATGCCAGTTTTTGACTATGCAGATATTGCATACTGCACTGCTCTAGCCACAACACTCTCCCAACTTGACTGACTCTACTATGCCTTCTGTCATTTCACCTGTAGCTCTCCATACAGGACTCACCACTGCTCTCTACTCTCTTGCCTGGACCTTCCTCATCTTCGCACAGGCACCTCATCCACTATATGTCCTTCATCTCCAATTCTGATTCAATCTGCTCCCCTCTTACATCTCTTCCCTCCTCTCACCTGCCACAACCTTGACATACTCCCTACACACTAGGGACTCATGCGCCTTCTCTCTCCTCACTCCATCTTCCAACATGGGCCAATCTTCCTTCAACGATCATCTCCCCTCTCTGTGGAACTCACAAACTCCTGTCCTACACAATTCTCCTACTCACTACTCTGTCAAATCATTACTACACCTCCTACCCTTCCCTACCTGTTCCTATAACATCTCATAGCACTGTAATGTTTATCCTCACCCTCCTACTTTCCTCCCTCACCATATACCTTATGTAATTGTGTAGCCTCTTTTGCTGTATTAGTATCATGGAATGTATGTATGCTCCTATTGTATACTATTCTGTAATGCTGTATTAATTATCATGAAATGTATTTTATGCTATCTATTGTATACTATTTTGTTTCTACTGTGATTGTGTAATCTGATTCCCATGTTCCCTATCCCCTAGGTCGCACCTGGAAACGAGCCTTGGCTCAGTGTGCCTTTCCCGGTCACCAAATGTTCAAATAAAAAATAAAAATTAAAACAGCACAGCACAACTAAAAAAATGAATGCAAACAAAAAGCAATAGCACAACAAAAATGTGAATGTAAACAGAAAAGGAGTGTCACAACAAAAAAGTAAATGCAAACAAAAAGCCGTAGCACAACAAAAAAGAAAATGTAAACAAAAATAGAAATAGTATTATTATTTCCATGTGTCCAAGGGCTAAAAATATGGATCAGATTTCAAGAGAACCTCAAAAAATAACAGTTTCCATGGTGTACACTAAGGTCGGTTGAAAATCCAAGGGGAAATATGAAGCAATACATACAGTAATACTAGATCAGACTAATTCAAAATGCTAGGTGCCTGCCATTTGTGGGGATGGAACAGCTGAGTTCAAGAAGGGAAACTAAGCTGAATGATAGAAGAGAAAATGTGTGTGTGTGTGTGTGTGTGTGTGTGTGTGTGTGTCTGTGTGTGTGTGTGGTGTGGGGGGGCCGGTCAGCAAAGACCAAATGGTCCAAGCAGGGAAACTGGGAAGGGAGGAGGGGAAGGAAAAAGTGTGTGTGTGTGTGTGGTGGGAAGCATATACAAGCAAGCCCCTGGCAACTGGGATATTATCAACTATTTACATAAGCAGAGGGAATTTTAAAATCAGCCAGGGGGAAAAAAATGTACAAAAATGGTTTGAAATCAGTCTGATTGCCGAGTCCAGTGCGAGCAAAAGTTCCCAGGCCAGAAATCTGCATTTAGTACCAGTACCCCGGTGGCAGTAATGTAAGTTGGGGTTCCAGCTCCTTATGAGCCCCTGGGACAGCCACGAAAGCAGCCTAGTGGTCATGGCTCCCGCTCTTCGGGATCCTCTGGGACAGGTGGCAGCTCTAGTCATCCTAGATCCCACTCCTCCCGAAACCCCACAGCAGTGCAGGATGGCAGCACTTATGGTTATGACCCTGAGGCAGCCTCACAGGGTGGCAGCATTAGAGATTGCAGCTCCTTCTCCTCTGGAGATCCTTGTACAGTAGCACACAGTAACAATACTAATGGACATGGTTCACTAACTCACAACTCCAGGCAATGTGTCCTCGAAGTGCCAGCATATGTTTGCTGCTGGTTTTTTTTTTTATATAATAAAAGTAGTTGCACTCATTTGATGTGTGCTGCACTTTCTTGTGCATTAGCCGCCCTCTTTAGCCATTTGTGTTCAGCTGAACCCATTTTTGTGTAGCACATGGGTTGCTGTGTCTGCTCTAGTGGTCATGGCTCCCCTCCATCAGAAAAACTGTGACAGCCATGCAGATGGCAGCACTAGTGGTCATGGCCCCACTCCTCTGGAGATTGTGGGACAGCTGTGTAAGTTGGCAGCAGTCTTTCACAGATCTGTCTCCTAGGGAGACCTCAGGGCAGCCACGCAAGGTGGAGAATTGGCTCGATCACTGGCAACTCCATCCCTTTGCGTGGAAGTCAACAGGGCCATGGCCAACAAACAGACATCAAGTTCAAGTTCACTACGGCAGGGACCAAGTGCACTCATGGCTCGTATTAGTAGGGCATCCTCAATGAAAATGACACCCCTGTGGCTGACTGGGTATCAAGTGCAGCAACTGCAGGGATCACTGAGAATCATCCACCTGGTTCTGTGAGTACATTGGGACAGTGTTGTAGGGGACAGCGTCCCCACCACCACCACATTGAATTGTTGTCTAGGTTACAGCACAATTTAGCTGTAAATTTACTCCCCAATGAGATTAAAAACTGCAAGCTGGTGACTGAAAAAAGAGGCCTGATAGATTGTTATGTATATCCTCATAACCTGGCCAGTATTGTATTATTTTCCTTTAAACTACAGAGCCCAGAGGAGATACAAATTGTAGCATAAAGTCTGATGGAGCACTGCTGTTTCTCTCCCTTCCCTACAGTCTAACTACATAGGTGAGGTCATTTCCGTTGTGAAAGATATTTCCATTTGCAATTTTTTTTGTATTCCTTTCTTGGTGTATGCCTACTGATTTTTTTGTGTGCTATGTTTTTGTTTTTGCTTTACTATATTTGATTTGTAGTTTACATATTTTGATTTGTAGCTTTGTTGTTTTTCTTGCTACACAGTCTTTGATTTATTGTGGGTTATGCGTATTTTTTGGAGGGAGTTTGTTGCATGACTTTTTTATGGGGAGGGAACTGTATTTTATTTGTGCTGTCTTTTTGGATTGTGTTTAGTTTTTTTTGTGTGTGTTTTGCTCTTCTTGCTATTGTTTGTGGTTTGTTTTTTGTCTGTGTTTATTTTATTTTTTTGTTTGTGTTTTGATATTCCTTTGGTTGTTGCTTTATTATTATCTGCTTTCTTTTTTGTTTGTATTGAGTTTTGTTTTGTAGTTTGCACTTCAAGGCCACTGTAGATTTGGCTAGATTTTGCCAGGTGCCAAACGACATAGAAACTATTTTCTTGGCATTGAGAGACAACTAGTCAGTGTAGAACCAGACTTGGATATTTATGAAATCTGTCTGGAGCTTAGCAGCCAGGACAGGAGGAGATGAGCCTTAGGAATAAAGAACAGTATTGTTTTGTGTACATGTGACAGGCCAAAGAGATACAAGCCTTAAGGAGATCATGCAAAAAAATGGAGAACAGGATGGGGCCAAGGAGAGAGCTTTGGGGAACACCTGAGCAGATGGGAAGTAGGATGAGTGTTTCACGTATTTGTACAGCTTTGGACTATCCCTCTAGGTAGGAACAGAACCATCATATTAAGTGGTCAGAGAGTTCTGCTTTTTTCAGCTTGTCTAGGAGAAGTGGGTGTGTAACAGTGCTGAAACCTTAGCTGGATTGACAAATTTGCTGAGGTTCACAGGTCCTGATCCATCCAATTCAGAAGTAATTCTGAGCCAAGGGAGTAGGTGGTAGTGGAGTAAGACTTCCTGAAAGCAGATATGAACGGGTGAAGGAGGAGTAATCAAGAAAGGGGAATGTTGGGTAAGAACACTTGTGTTTTTGGAACTTAGCCATTGTTGGGAGAAGAGAGATACAGCAAGCGTTTTTAGAGGAGGAGGGGTTGCCCCCTTTGAGAAGGGGGATGATGGTTGCAGACTTCTATTCCTCAGGTTGGGCACATATGGAGAACGAGAGGTTAAGAATGGTGGTGACAGCAAAGCAGAGATGGTTAAGGTGCGCAGATGAAGGAGTTTTTGGTTAAGGCCATCAGGACTGAGTCCCTTGTGGGGATTAAGGGCTAGCAGAGCCTTTAGGGAGGTAGAAGGCATGAAGAGTGAGAATGAGAAGGGAAAGACTGGGAAGGGTTGGGACAGGGGGTTAGGGGAATGAGGATAGAAAGGAACAAGCACAGGAAGTGAAGATGGAGTTGAATGAGGAAGAAACTTCAGCAGGGTCAAAGATAAATGTGTTCACAGTTTTTTGCAATTTAGAATGTTTATTTAGTAGTTTCTTGGCTTAAAGACATACATCAAAAAATCACATGCACATATTTAAGAAATACGAATGAGCATACTCGTTGATATGCATTTGATCCAATATCCTAAGTTGTCTTATATAGCGTATTTCATAAATGATAGCTTTGGAAAAACTATCATCCTAATAAATATTAACTTTGAGTATTGTACCATTTTTAACTGTTAAGTTCTATAGTTAACATTGATCTAGTAGTTTATAGACTGCTAAATTTGCACCAAAAGGGGCCGGCCCATCGGCGCAGCGGTAGCGCTACCACTCGCGACGCTGGTGACCCGGGTTCGGGAACGAGCCCGGGAAGCTGGAGGGCTGGCCGGGGGAAGAAGGCTGAGTATCAGTGGACTGCTCACCTTCTCCAGGGAGGGAGGAGGGACAAGGTTCGGTGCTTGACTGACCCCAGGGGGAGGCCTGGGGTACAGCAAGTGCCTGGCCAATCCAGGATGGTTGGGCATGCCAGAGGTCGGCGGAGTTCTGCCTTGATGTCAGGGCACATGGCATGCCCAGAAAACAGGGAAATAATGCCTCCATTGCTCCTGGTAGACAGAGTGCCTGCACAGACCTCAATGGTTCCCTGCCTGTCCCACGCGGCGGCCCCAATGAAGTGACGCTAGTTCGGGGTGCTTGGGCCCCACCTCATCCCCACCTGGGGGAATCCAAGGCTACATGGGAGGACCGCCATGGGGCTCCAGGCACCTAAAGGAACCGAGAGATGCCAGCGCCCCAAGAAGCAGAGCGGGGCAGGGGAAGGCCGAAAAATAGCAAGTACAAAAAAAAAAAAAATTTGCACCAAAAGGTCAACTCACTAGGTCAGTATTCCCCCAAAAAGTTTTGAAGCTAAAGTGCATCAAGAATTTTTTTGTTTCCCATTCATTCAGCAGAAATTAAATTTTAGCAGCTGATTCTTTCCAATATTTTGGTATCATTATTTTTGTTGACACTGAAGCTATAAAAAGTGTGGTTAGTTATTTCGTATAATAGAACAATGTTTCTCCTTCTAAAATTAGAAACAGCATTCCCTCAATTGATAGTGGCACCTCTTTCTCCATTATACATATCGATAATCTATGTGTGGCCTTCCACCACTCTTTTATCATGTCACATTCTCAAAATGCATTGCATGCATAAAATGTGCCTCTTAAGACCCATAGCGTTAACATTTAGTATCTGGAAAAAGACCCATCTTTAATAGCCTAGATGGGGTGAAATAATATTTTGTATTGACTAGACCTGTTTCTAGTACTTCTATAATGACTAATAGAAGCTACAATCGTTGTCCTTATGTCATGGTTTGCAGAGAGTGAAAGTTGCTGTTCTGTTCCCATTTCTTTTTAGTATCACTGTAGCACTTTTTTGGTTCATAGTCATCATATGTTTGTTAATTCATGAGAACAACCATCTTCTCTGATTTGCCCATTTAGAAATCTTTATCTCAAAACTGTTTAAACTATTTGAAGATAATCTTTCTCAATGGTCACACATTTTTCTGAAGCTCACATGTTATTGTGTGTAGTTAAAATATTCTAATGTTGCCACAGTAAATTCACCTCTGCAAAGTTCCCAAGATTTGAATATTCCTCTTAATATTAAGTGCTGCCAACTGAACACCCATTTATTTCCATAGTGTGAAACAGGAGGGTTTAATATTTATAAAAAATCCAGAATTATTCCTATTTTACTGTAAAAGCTCCTTTTTGGGTTTATATTAATTTTCTTCTAATAACTATATGTTATTTGCCCCATATTCTTAACAATATTGGTTCTGCCATTGATACATTTATGTGGGTTAACCATATTGTTTGCACAGAAATGTCAGTTCTGAAATCCCTTTTCATAATCAGAGGCCAGATTCACAAAGCTTTACAAATTGCACAAAGTGTTTGCACACTGATTGCGTGGAATTTGTGCTGAACCAGTATTCACAATGGGCCAGTTTGCATGAGCAAAAGCAATTAGAGCGATCACAAAAACATAATGTATGTGAGATGCAAATGAATGGGAGTGTCCTTGCATATAGGTACAATGCCATTCACATAGCATTTGCACCACGCAAAATGCCTTAAGCAGTGCAAATTACCACATACAAAAAAAGGTCCTCTTATTCTGGGCAAAGCCCAGAGGCAGAAGCAGGAACTGCAGGAAGGTGCACAATGGCATACAGGACAGCATCACTTCTAAACATGATAGGGGAGTCCCTCCAGGAACAGCAATAACAAGGACATCCAGCATGTGTGCTCCATGCCAATGTGCTGTGCATCCCACTGTGCCCAACACATGGGCAGGACTTCCACAGTGGCTGCTATCCCCCCTGGCAGTGCACAGTATCTGTCCAATGTGACACTCTAGAGCACACTACATGCTAGGGCAGATGGACTGGTCCGCCATCCCATATGCAGGTTTCAGAACACACTTCCCCTGTTAATGGTTACAACCACCCTTATAATATGGAACAACCTGTATAAATGGAGTACCTGCAGGTGTCCTGCCACCAAAGGCTTTGGTACTGCTGAGGAATGCAGCTACACAGAGAGTCAGAGGCATAGCATGGTATGTTATGGTATGGTGGGTGTAGGGTAATATGGCACTGGACAGCTTGGGACAGGAGAGTACCCCACAAGACTGTCTGGTACAGGAATCTGCAGCACTGGAAACCATAACAGACAGAAGTGCGGTCCATGTCACTGTGACTCACCACACCAGTGAAACATGTAACCAAATATCTGTCTGTTCAATGTTTCCATGCAAGACTGTCCTGTACTGCACTTGTCTGTGGCAAATATTCCTGTTCCATACTGTCCAGTGCCATATATGCCATGCCCAGGTATGGTATGAGAAAACGTCAGTCATAAGAACAGGAAGCTCAATTGAACAAAGCTCAGTCATAATGAGGTCCTTTCTATATTGCATACAATTGCCTAACATTTAAATTCAAATAAAATAATATATTTCAGAAGGAGCATGTAAAATGCACAGTGCACTGTTGAACAGTACCAGTTACGAAATATGGCATGTACTGTACAATACCCATAAAGCACACAGTAACCAGATTCCCAAGTAAAGCAAAACATAGAAACATAGAATTTGACGGCAGATAAGGACCGCTTGGCCCATCTAGTCTGCCCATGCCATAGATTGCAAAGGAGTGGCATACTATACAAAAGCGAAGACTGTTATGTGGCAAGGTGAGCTGCACAGCCCTTAAGTTGCAATGAGCCAGCATGTAGTCATTTCAGTCTGCATAGCTGTACAAATACCTGGCTATCAAGAATGTTCCACATGGCTGGCTCCAGTTGCTATCTCTGCTGTCTCCATGGCTTGCAATTCCATAGCCATCTACAAGTGGTGCACTTGTCCCTGTAAATAGTGCTGGAGCAAAGTTGTATGCAAATGCATGCAGATAGCTCTGAAATGAGATGCAAATTGTAGGCTTTGCCCCCTGACTGCCTAATCAGCTCATTTACATTCGTCCTTTATGAATAGCAGTTTATTGCATCGCGCAAACACATGCTGCGTTTGCAGGACAGTAGTGTACCACACATGTTAGTGAATGGTTTAGTGTAGTATAGGATGACAGAACTGCACATGAGCAATGCCCCGCTGCCACTAGTCTATCACACATGTGGCTTAGCGCAATGCCCTATTGCACAGAGCTACCCAATGTTGTCAATCAAGCACACAATGCAGCTTGCAATACTGCAACAATGTGGCAGGCTGTGTGCTAGGCCTTAGACTGTTCAACAATGTCCAGGCCCAAAGAGTGTGAAGGCACCACTGCAGGGGGACCAGCAGTGGTCTGCAGTGGAGCTGGCCAACCTTGTAAACCTTGTGGTCACTGGGGATGGTGGGGAGGGCCATTTATTCAGGTCAGAGGACCTAGATCAGCCCAGGGGAATCGTTTGGGCCTCAGTGGGATGGCAGCTGTCAGGCCACATTGGGATGGAATAGCTAGGGGAGCAATGCTGCCACTGTTATGGAGACCTTGTCCAGCAGGACCGGGACTGGCTCCAGTACTTCTGGAAAATGGTGTGGTATGGCACTGTGTCATGCCAAGGTATGTACACTTTTGCCATGTGTTCCATGTGGCTGGCTTGCATTTCGGTAGGGTACATCTGAATGGCACTGTCACCTGCATACCACTTGGCACATGGGGTTGGTTGCCTCACAGGCCCCAATGTGCAGTCCTGTCATGACCCACTGCATACCTTCCAGTTGTGGTTTGCACTGCCATGCCTCACACTGTGGGACAGGTACTGGTGGGATTGCTTGATGTGTGGTACTACATGGCTGGAGTACACATCCATGTACTACATGTTCAGGTGTTGGCAATCATGATGTGTCACCACAGCCTGTTTATACAACAATTGTACAGTCTTATTGTGTGCCTGGTGTATATTACTGTATACTGCTGGTACCTTAAGCACATGTTCATGTATGTGTCACTGCAATTATTGACTGTACCCATAATATTACTGACATGATTGATAAATGACTACGTTGTGACCCCTAGTATATGTGTTGCAGCCCATTCCTGTTTCCCATAGCACCTGCATTGCTGGGCTGACAGTCACATGTAGAATAATACATGGGTATGTGTGTGTTCCCAGAGTGTTACACACACCCAAGGTATGGGATGCCATATGAAGGTATATGACAGCATCTCACAAAATGAGTGTGTGTACCATTCTGACTACACATGCCCACCCATGTTGTCTTTCTATGTCATTACTGGCCATCATTTGTTCTGACATTTGGTTTTCATGCTGATAGTGCTTGACAGTGTCACTTGCTGTTTTCTCAATTCTGTTTCTGTTTTCTGGTGCTGTTGTAAAAGTCTTGGCGGTTTGCGGGATTTGTCACTTCACACCATTTATTATTGTGTTTACTGATTTTATCATTGTTGTTTATTTCTTTTTGTAAAGAGCCTTGATATTTTGAAAGGTGCTTAAGTGAAATAAAGTTTATTATTATTATTATTATTATGAGTCTGTATTTCACACAGTGTCCATGCTACTGCTTGTAGCACATGATCTGCCTTGCCCCTTGTCGGGGGGTCCTGGACTGTCCTCAGCAGTGATATGCCACTGAGGTGCCCACATATGTGTTCTCCATGCTGCCCATTCTTACTGGCTGTCTTATGGTGGCACTGCCAGCCATGCCCAGTGTTGGCTGCCATGCTGCAGCATCACACATATGTGGCCATCTGCAGGGGTCCTTGGGTACTGCCCACTGTTGGAGAGAGAGAGAGAGAGACAGACAGACAGATAGATAGATACTTCATTTTTTAAGCACCCAATTCCGGGGATTCTGGGCGCTGTACAATAAAAACAACAATACAACAATCCAATTATCTAAAATCATGCAAAAAACACACATATAATAAAATCATTATAAATACGGACATCATTCTATCTAGACTTCATAACAGAAATCAATCAATAAAAGCCTGTTGGAACAGATATGTTTTTAATCCCTTTTTAAAGGCTTCTACAGAGGGAGCCCCTTCAAGTAATCAGGTAAGGAGTTCCACAGGGTAGGCACAGCCACCGCAAACACTATCCCCTGAGTGCCACAACCTAACCCTGGGAACCCCAAAGAGGCCTCCCTAGGCAGAATGGAGTGCCCAGGCTGGATGGTAAAGAACAAGGAGATCTTGCAAACAGACAGGACCCTTTTCATGCAGGATCTTATAGGTAAGGAGCCCTATCTTGAAGACAATCCTTCAAGACAGGACTTCTCTATCCTGCAGCACTGTGCATCGAGCGATTGCACAATGCTTTTCACAGCAATGCTAGTCTGTGCAGTGCTGTTCACAAACCTGTGCATGTCTTTGCAGTGTGCAATACTGCCCCATTGTGCAGCTTGCTTTGCACAATATTTACCGTGGCTCAAATAGTCAGACTGCGCCGGGCAGTGGCGCAAGCCTGAGCGCAGCACAACTGGGATGTGCTGGGGCCAGAACCAGGCGATAGTCAACGGTGATGTGCCATGGTGCAGCATCATTGAATATTGCAAGGTCAGCACGCATACTGTGCATGGCACAGTGGTACTGTGCCAGCGCAAGCCACAGATGGGGAGCACAGGGATGCGCCAGCGCAAATGCAGTTGTGCTGGGCACATCACCCATGATATTCAGCAGAGGGCATTCAGATGAGGCCATAATATATGCAAGGTGCAGCTGGGGCCATTTGCATGTCATTATGGCCCCATTTGCATGCCATGTGCCGGGCAGCCTGGCGAAGTGAACCTTGCACCCTGCACAGAATAACCTGTGTACAGTGGAGGTCCCAGGGCATCCCCGACCCCTGTAGCTGTGATCGCAGTAAAACCACAGGACAACAATGCCCTGGTAGTCTAGTAGTACTCCCCCTCCCTCCCGTGTCCCCGATTGACAGTAAAAGAAGTTTCATTAAGCTCTGGTAGTCTAGTGGTACCCCCCTCCCTTCCGTGTCCCTGATTGGTGGTAAAAAAGTTTCATTAAGCCCTGGAAGTCTAGTGGTACCTCCCCATTGCCACGATCGCAGTACAGCTCTGTATAACACTTCCCTGGTAATCCAGTGGCACCCCCCACCCCTCACACCCACACAGAACCCCATGCCCACTCTTCTCCTCCCCCCGTCATTGGTGGGCGGCTGCAACCCAATGCATACTGCCTGGCTGCCTGCCGAATGACAGGTACAGTTTGGCCTATAAACCCACTGGTCCACATAATGACTTCATTCACATATATGGGACTGTCTAATTCAGTATGCCCTTCAAGTCCATACTGTACCTGTCATTCGGCGGGCGGCAAGGCGGTATTCAGGTGGGTTGCAACTGCCCGCCAATGATGGGGGGGAGCGGAGTGGGCATGGGGTTCAGTGTGGGTGGAAGGAGTGGGGGGTGCCATTGGATCACCAGGGAAGTGTTATATGGAGCCGTACTGCGATCGTGGCAATGAGAGGGAGGAGGGTACCACTAGACTACCAGGGTCATGTGGGTGCTTCATGACAGTATTCTGGATGGGCAGGCGGCCACCCACAGCTGACGACTGCTGTGTTGTGCCCTGCAGTACAGCAGCCCACCTCTGGGTGGTCGGGAGATGTTCCACTGTTTCACGGGCTCAACTTTGAGTCCCCCCTGTGTGGTGCAATGCAGGGGTGCGCTGGCATATGCACCACACATCCCGGGCTGAATATCAGGATGTGCCACATATGCATGGGCACACCCCCTGCATCTGCGCTGCATACAATTACATTCTGCCCCAGTGCATTGGGATTTTCGCTGCGACAGGCAGCCTTCTCAACATCCTGTTGGGGCACAATGCAGGGTTGCGCCAGTGCAACCCCATTGAATATCCTGGTCCATGTGTTTAGCACCAGCACTAAACCTTTGTAAATGAGGCTGTTTTGCTGTTGCACAATTGCATTCTGTCGAGCAATGGAAACTTTGCTCAATCGCAGTTCTCTGTGAATCTAGCCCCAGATCTTCTAACCTTGTTTCTGGTGTTTCATTATATGCCCATTTAAGTACTATCTTTAAACTAGATGCAATATGATAACCTGATATTTCTGAACGAGCCAACCACCCCTTGATCTATTGGTCAGCATAACTTAACCCATGCAATGTCGGGGTTACCTGAATTGTAGATAAATTCTTTCAGCAATTTATTAAGAGTAGGTGCAGGCAAAGTTGAAAAAAAAACTCTGCAATTTGTTTATATAAAAACAATTTGTGCAATTGCATGAATTTTACTACGGAAATTGTTGCGCTATGCACGTACTATGCAGTTGTGGCAAATATAGCCGAAACAATTGATACACTCTGTGACAAACGTGCCTCACAAAAGTGTGAGTTGAGTCAATTCATTTAAATTCACCGCAACTGCAGCAAATTGTTCAGTGTGCAGTGCGTGAATGCTGTGGGTAAGTGAATGAGTTGATGCAGTCTGTTTGGGAGGTGATATGAACACTTTGAAAGATATAGAATAAATCTAAGGCCCTGCCCCCCCAAGCTGGGATGGGCATAAACCCACAATTTTAAATGCTTTCTTTCAGAAAAATTTGCTTTTAGACACCTGGATGGAGAATAACCCCTTTAAATAAAGAATATATATTTCAGTCCAGTGAACATGATACCTCATCAAGAATCATCTTTTCATGTCATGTGAGCTGATCAAATCAGATATGCATAGACCAAAGACTGAAACAGTTCTTCTGTCAGACCACAACCCAGTTACTTTATATGTTATGTTTGAAGTACAGCATGACAAATATTCTGTCTGGAAAATTCATAAACATCTGTTAAATGAAGAAAAATTCTGTAAGCAAATTACCAATACAATAAAATGGAAAGAAAACCAAGTGACTCTGAATACATGTTCAATAGCTGGGATGTCTTCAAAACCATCTTAAGATGCAATTTAGTATTCAAAGCAAGTTGGAGGAACAAGAAAAAGGTGGAATATAGGAAATATCTAGAAAACTAGCTTAAAAAGCTAGAAAAACAAATTAGAACTGGTAAGATTGGTATAAAGAAGAAAATAATAATGTTAAAGAACAATTGCACACAATGGAAACTACTAAAGCAGTGTACTGTTGGTTAAAAGTAAGGGAAAATGTCATTTGTAAAGTAATATTGCAGGGCATGATTTATCAAAGAGCAAAATAATTATGAAATTAGGAAGAGCAAAATAATAAGATAACAGCTATTTCTAATAATATTGGTAGTCTAACAATGGAAAAAATAAAATAGAAAATAGTTTCATGGGGCCAGATATTCAAAACTTAGTCCCGGGGCAAAATTAGCACTGTACGGTGTGCTAAATTAGCCTGGAACCATTTACACGCAATATTCAAAGGAATAGCCCTAGGGCTAAAGCAGCTGAATGTAGTGTGCAAATGAAGCCATGCAAACAGGGCTGAGAGTGCAGAGCAAAAATAACCAGGCAAATAAGACAGCTCTGAATATAGCAACCAGGAAGGCCAAACTGCAGCTGCAGCCCAGTGGACACAGAGGTGGAGTAAGGTAGAGTTGCAGTAGGTGGCCAATATGAGTGATAGCAATAGAGTGTTGCACAACAACTTCAAACAACACTGCAGGCCACACACAGCAGAAATGTGCTATGGAATTGAGAGGAATGTCCAGGGCTAACTCAATTGCACAGTGCTAACACATTAGCCTGCGGCAAAAGTTCACTATATTCAAAGACCCTATGCAAATGAGCATACTCAGGCAATCCATGAGCAAACAGCCACATTAGCATCTTATTATGGCCTGCTTTGCATGCACTCCCATGTATATTGCTCGGCACTATTGCAAGGAGCACACAGCTCCACCTGTAGGTCTGACAGGAACTACAGGTTGGTAGCTGCAGGCTGGGAGGTGCACATAGCTCCCACCTGTATGTCAGACCTGAAAAACAGTTTTGGAGTTGCAGGCTACCAGTGTACACAGCAGCACAGACTATGGATCCCCATAATACCAAAGCATAGGCCCTGGCAGCATACCCATCAACCGACCCTGATGTACAGGGACATCCCTAATAGTGCCCCAGAATGTGCCTCTGTCCCTCGTACTTCCTATGTATGTGTGTCTGAACAGTGGGGAATAAAATCACACACCAATGTCACACATTAAAGTAGTAGACGTGTTCCTTTTCAGATAATACAGCAGAACACAATTCTGTCCATTCCATTAGCTGTCTGAGGGCATAGTAGAAATATATAAGATGTTGTCCTGCTCTGGGGTGTTAATCCCTGATAATTGTAACCATTGTCCCTGATACATGAGGCAAGAGGATGGGAGGTATGCCTGGTAGTCTAGTGAATGCATCCCCCCCTATCTACGATCCATGATCCCCCCATACATGTACCAGCAGTAGAAACATTCCCTGGTAGTCTAATGCCCCCTCCGCTGATCCCCCAGTTATGTGGACATATGTACAATAGACTACTATCCCTGGTAGTCTAGTGTTCCCCCCAACCATACCTCTGAACTGTCCCTGATTTTCAGGGACATTCCCGATTGTACTCCGTAATTTGAGTCTGTCCCACCTAATAGTTGTGTTTCTGTGACTTAAAAGTGGAGTTTGTATGCACAAATAACTGTCAAACATTCAAATTAAGATTTGTGCTGCTTTAAATACAAGAATTGTACACTACACCCCTTATTCTACCATCTAGCTGAGTGAAAATCACCCCATTTTGAAGATGTGTCCCTGATTTTGGTCATATGTCTCTGATGTCGTTAAGCTTTGTTCCAGATTAATGGTACAGGAAGTAGAGAGGCATGCCCCCAACCGCGTTCACTGCCACATGTAACTATACATTGTCTCAATATCCCTGGTAGTCTAGTGGCCCCCCCCAACCATGAGATCTGATCACCAACACTTGTAGTAATCATGGAACACATTGTCCCGTTAGACTAGAGCCCCCCTTTGCACCAAGCACTCATGAGTCCTGTGTAATTCTCTCTGGTGGTCCAGTGGACCGCAACAGCCCTGATGCCCCCTATTGTGCACCCCTAAATAACCTGGTGGTCTAGTGGACTCTCCATCCCATAAATGTGTGAGCAACTGGCTCAGCATACCACTCACCTCCATGGCCAGCCACCGACTGAGCTCTGAATGGACGTGTACTCTATACAGTACACACTCATTCAGAGCTCAGTCGGTGGCTGGCCACGGAGGTGAGTGGTGGGCTGAGACAGTTGCCGGCTCGTTTATGGGATGGGGGTCCACTGGACTACCAGGTATTTTGAGGATGCACAGTAGGGGGATCGGGGCTGTCATGGTCCACTGGACCACCAGGGAGAATTAGACAGGGCTCATGGGTGATCGGTGGGGGGGTTCTAATCTAGTTGGACAATATGTTCTGTGATTGCTGCAGTTGTTGGCAATCGGATCCCGAGGTTAGGGAACCTATAGACTAGCAGGGATATTAACAACTTCTATATTTAAATGTGTCAGTGATCGGATCTCAAGATTGGGGGGGCCGCTAGACTACCAGCAATATTGAGATAATATATATTTTTATATGTGTCGGTGATTGAGGTTGGGGAGGCACTAGACCAAAAGGGATACTGCAATTATATGGAGGTGTTGGTGAATGGGATGGGGGGCCACTAGACTACTAGGGTTTCACTGTAGTGTGCTGTGCACATGCATCGGGGACTGGGAGATCCACCTCTGCTGGTTGCATGGCATTACCGCCTGCTTTTTGATGGTGGTATTGTGCATCGCGCTACAGGTTGCGCAATACACTGTAACGCACTGCTGTTCTTTTGAATATGCTGGTATGCTGGCATTCATGGCACCTCCCCTCACTCCCTCTCCTGCATACATTAATTTTTAGCATTGGCGAGATCACATAGCGCCGGTGCCAATTGGTCTTTTGAATATTGTAGCCAGGCGCAAATTCGGCACTATTCCTGTACAACAGATTTGTGCCCACTTTGAATATCTGGCCCATGGAGTTTTATCAAGAACTTTAGGATGCAGATAATAATATAACTAAAGAACAAGCTATGGAGTATTGTAAAGGGACATTAGATATGGGACTGTTAGGTGATAATGTACAGAAACCGGCAGATCCTTTTTTCAGCAGCAGAGATCGTGAGCGCGATGACATCAGTGGCAATGGAGAAGGTTTGGGGTCTATATAGACTTACAATGGAATTCTTTATGAAGTTTAAAGATTTGATATTACCTTGGTTTCATAAATTATTCTTAAAAGAAAGCCATTATTATTACCCGCTCCCACCCCAGCAAAGCTTACCCTCCGGTTATGCTTTTAATGTATGTTGCAGCAGTTTTCTCGTGCTACAACATACATTATTTTAACTTGTAAAAATCTGCCATCTGGAAGTATGGCAGATGTAGGGTGGGCTCCATTATCTGTAAAGCTGTGGCGACGCACTGCTCACTTCAGTACATTTTGTATTGAAGCGAGCGGTACGTCACTGCACCTTTACAGATAATGGAGCCCCCCACACACATCCACCATACTTATGGGTTGTGGATTTATACAAGTTAAAATAATATATGTTGTGGCATGAGAAAAACACTGCAACATACATTAAAAGCTTAACTGGAGGGTAAGCTTTGCCGGAGCGGGAGCGGGTAATAAGGATGGCTTTCCTTTAACTATATAAAGTAAAGGAAACTTCCTAAATCTTTTTATGAAGTATATTTTACCCTTATACCTAAACCATATAAAGATGTGAAAAAAAAAGAAAATTACAGAAGATTTTTTGTATTAAATTGGGATTCAAAATTAACAAAACTATTGAAGAGTAGGTTGATATCAATTGTTACAAGAACTCTTACATCCAAATCACAATGGTTTTCTAATGGGAAGAAAGATACATAAAGGAACTCATAAAGTGCAATGATTGTTAAATTATACCTCCTCTTCTGCTGTTGATGCTATCACACTCTCCCTTGATGCCAAGAAAGCATTCAATCTTATAAACTGGATATACTGTATATATTTTGGGGTTTATGAAAGATATATGGCTGCAACATTCCTTTATTAACGCAATATAACCCCCCAACCCCACCCACCGGCCACTACTTTAACTAGTAAGCACACCTCCCATACTTTTTCTGTGTAGGGGAAAAGAGAGTGGTGGGGGTACAAAATATAAACACAAAGTGTATACAAGACACAGACAGACCTTTACCAAACCCAGGTCCTGAGAAGAGAACTTTTGCTAAGGGCTATGCTAGGTTTGTACTTCTGGATGTTGGTACCAAGTAAATCCACACAGGATGCAGTAATTAGATTGTCCATACCAGGCTGGGATTCTAGAGTGTGGCTTTATTCCAAAAAAACAGTTGGTACACAAAAGCAAGGATGGGCCCCCAAGGGTTTACACTTTGTGGCACAAGGCAATGCAGAACATCTGTAGAAAACAGAAACTTGAATTTCCCATATAGCATAGGATTAGACATCTGGAAATGTGGCACCAGCCATGGTGGAACACACAAATTCTTCTTTTAGTGGCACTAGGCCACGACTTAGAACATATTCCTATATGGCATAGGCCTCTAAAGTAGAAAATGTGGCATCCTGCCACCACAGAGCACACTGGTGTTCCAAACTAGAACAACCCACACCGGGGTAAACTTTACTGTTCAGGCATTGGCCATATGCCCTGAATAAACAGGTGCCCATACAGAACCTGAAGTGTTGAACTGGTCACTCCAGATGGGAGTAGCCCACCTTTTGCTTCCTTGTCCATACCCAGCCATTATTTCAGTTACACCTCAAAATGCTACAGTAAAACTATGCTTTCTTCAAATGTTTAGCACATTTAGCATCAGGAACACTACAAGGAGTGTAAATGGTAAAGTTCTGGTACAAAGTGTTAAGTCACACTTGGGTCTTCACTATTGTCAGCAAACTTACATGAACTTCTTGAGAACAGTCTCAAACTATCTACTCAGTGCATGGGTCCCTTTTTCAGAGTGACACCCCAAAGAAAAAACACAAGGGAGGTGCATTTCTCCTGAGAAACTCTCAGGCAGAATTTACTCAGCATTTGTACACAAAGGCAGCTTCAAAAAATGCTCTAGGTTGGATCAGGGGATTGCCCCTCGAATCCTTCAGTAGTCCCCCTCATCCCACTGAGGCTGAGGGCATCAGGAAATCCTGAAGATAGTTTCCACCACTTCAGCAAGGCAGGTAAAAGATTCTCAGACTAGGGTGAGAAAAAGTAGGCTCTCCTCAGAGTCCACACAGCAGCTCTTCACTCCTCCACTGCTCATCCTCAGAGCACAGAAATAAGACTCCTAATATTATAAAACTCCTCCATTCACAGCTAGCTATGTGGCTTATGATGCTGTGATAGCTCTAAATGATATCACCTCTCTGCTCTCAGCTGAGACCAGCAAGCAGAGAGGGACCAGGTGAAAATCTATTTAGATATTCGCCAGCTGCCATCACTACCAAACACTGACACTGATGGAATTCTAGTAACCCTGGGGAACAGGGGGAGTTACAACAATAAAAGCACTTTATGATGCATCTAGTTCTAAACTAAAGATTAACTGTAATGTAACACACCCTTATAAAAATTTGTTAAGGCATCAGGCAAGGATGCTGTCTTTCCCCATTTCTGTTTTATTGGGAATAGAAGTATTACTGGCAAAAATTAGTTGTAATTGGAAAGGCTTTGCCTGGAGTTTGATGGCCAAGCAGCCAGCCACTCCCACTTCCTGAGCTATATAAGCAGTTCCTCTCAACCTTATTGTGAAGCACTTTTTCTTTGCATCTGAAGGCTCTGTCAGTCTGTCCTCTGAGCTGGTTGGGGCCTACCCCGCCCCACCCCATGCTGCTTGTCTGCTAGATTTCTGTGTTTATTTCTTGTTTCTGGTTTGTATTTTGCCTTTGGCTGCATGTGCTTCTTCTGTCTTTGTTCCCTGTTTTCTGTGTTTGTGTGTCTTTGGTTTTGTCTTTTGGGGTGTTTTTGTTTCTAAGCTCCTAACATATTGCTCCCGAGCTCCTACTATTTGCTCTGTTACTCACAACTCTCACACTACTACATGCAACTGCAATGATTATCTGTGTGTTTCAGTTCAATCATAGCTGATCCATGTTGCATACTTGATTGTTTTCATCTGACTCAGTTTACTCTGAACCTAGCTATGCAGCTCAATCATGCTCTCATTCTACTTGCCTCATTGCAGCAGCTTCATTGCCCTGCCTTGTTACACCTGCTTTCAGCAGCATTGTGTCCCCTTATTTATGTTTATTGCAAGTTTTAACAACTCAGTGTACTCCATTCCGATGTTGCTTCTGTGTTTATTCACCCTGTTATACTCAGAGGTCGGCTACAAGCTACTGCTGCGGCTGTTAAACTAGCTTTCATATCTGCATGTGGTTCTTGGTCCTTCCATCACTTTATTTGTCCTATGGTGGGGACTGGGAGGTGTTTGAGGAGTCGTGGACCCATATGGCTAATTATTTCTGTTCTGAATCCTGCCTTCGCTGCCAAAAATCGTCAGAGTATTTGTCACCTTGATTTGGCTTTTCATTGCCTGGCTGGCTTGCCTCTCTATTCAGTGTTGTTTCATTAGTGTTATGCTATGCAGACCTATGTGCAGGTCCACTTACTGCTACGCTGTTTACTGACCTACGTGCAGGTCCATGCTTGCTTATGCAATCATTGCTCATTGCTTAGGCAAATCATTGCTCCATGCCTACTGCCATCCCCTCGGCTTCAGCCTCTGGGATTCTGCTGCACTCAGTTCTGCATTCAACCTTGCAAGGTCTCAGCCCTCACTGCTCATTATAGTCTCAGCACACCAGTGCTCAGTCTGCTGCTCACCAGCATTTCAGCTCTCAATCAGTTTCAGGGGGCATGCCAGCCATTCTACTCTGGTGCAGGGTTCCTGCGGCTGACGGTCTCATTCTGCATTTAGTCCTCATCTTGAGTGTGTCCGCCTTGGGGTGGGATCCTTCTCACCTGGCCCATAGCTTGGAATGTCCTCGTCCTGGGCTTGGCTTTAGCTGCCTGCTACATGACAGCAGCTCCTGGTGTAGAATTTAAGACTAGCTGTGAAGGGTGGCTACTCCAGTCTCCTTTGGCTCTAGAGTTCCACTGTAATGATTATCCATTGGCTTTAGTGGTTTCCCTAGCAAGGCACCTTCACCGAATTCTCTCTACGACTGCCTCTGGTTCACCTGGTTTTAGTTTAGGGCAGGTAGGCCAGGTGAGTGCCTCCACCTCCAACCTTGGTCGAACATATTGTTGCAGAGTTTTCTCACAGCATTCCATGGCATTCCTGCTAGACTAGGGTTTGAGTGAGAGCCTTCTTCTAAATTTGAATATTTTCCACCTCCCTTTCATTGGGTTTTCCAAATTGCAGCTGCAGAGCTGTCACTAACTAAATTATCCCAAGCCTGTAGGAAAGACGACCTAGGCTTTGGTTCCCCAGAGATTTCCTCCACACAGGGTATTTTTTTCTCTCCTCCATTGCCTCAGGTTATAAGTGTTAATCAGCATAGTTGTCCTTTAGTTTTTTTAGGTAGGTTCCATTGTTGTGTGGAGGTGGATGGTGTCCCCGCCATTCCCTCTCTCCTTAGAGGATTCCCTCATTCTCAATGCAAACCCTCAGACTCATGCTACCCAAACCTGGGCATTTCATTATGTAGTCAACCTGAGCAGCTCATTACGTTATCAAACTGCCCGATGCTTATCTACTACATCACAGTTACTTCTACTATGTCACAGTTACTGCTTGCTTATATGCTTTGTTTCACCTCATTATTTTTGGGATATGCTTGTACTACATTTCTTTTTGGGGATTCCTAAGGTACCTTTAGCCATGGGAATTGTCTCATGGCACCTCTAGGGGAGGAACCCTCTCTGAGGGTTCCTTGCCTTTGGTACCCCTACAGGGTGGTAATTCCTCTGGAATAGACAGTGCAAATGGCCAAAACCAAACTCACACAGTTGCATAAGCATAACACTATACTGGCTGTGCAGGACATTGAATTGGAAAGGCTTTGCCTGGAGTTTGATGGCCAAGCAGCCAGCCACTCACACCTCCTGAGCTATATAAGCAGTTCCACTCAGCCTCATTGTGAAGCACTTTTTCTTTGCCCCACCATCCTCCCCTCCTCCTCCAGTGGCAGTACTTCTCTCCTTTGGATCATTCCTAATATACCTTTAGCCATGGGAATCGTCCAGTGGCACCTCTAGGGGTGAAACCCTCTCCGAGGGTTCCTTGCCTTTGGTACCCCTACAGGGTGGTATTTCCTCTGGAACAGAGAGTGCAAATGGCCAAAACCAAACTAACACAGTTGCATAAGCATAATACTATACTGGCTGTGCAGGACATTGAAGACAAATATCAAGGTGATAGATGAGTTCTCATGTTTGAGGACAGGTTAGGTGGCTAAGCTGGAGGATGACTAGGGAGTGGATGAATTTCAGAAATAAGAGGGGTGATCAAAGTTGTTCTGGAGCAGGGAAATGAAATATTCAGATTTTGCAAGTTGTGTAGCTTTGGTGCATGCATTTAAGGGGGGCATGGTAATCACACAGCCATGAATTTTGTTTGGAAATTTTTAGGGCAGAGTTTATTTTGGCAACTTCAGGGATGAAAGACTGATTGATGAATGACAGGTCAGCATTGAGAGCACACAGGTCCAGCAACCTAAAGGAGTGAATTTTGATAATTTAGGAGGTGTCTGTAGGCCTGTGGATTTTATGCACACTGTAGACCATATGGTGGTTGCTGAGGGAGTCATAGAGAGTGACAGCTTTCACAGTGTGGTGGAGGTAGGAAGAGGTGACCTAGTCAAGAAGGTAGTGATATTTGGGGTTGAGATTAGTGGATTCAGAGATAAACTGGAAAAGCTGCAGATAACTGACATTGAGGCAAAGATTTTTTGAAGATGGAGAAAGCAAAGTAAAGTAAATCTGCACAAGTAATTCACCCATAGGCACAAGAGAGGAGACAGAGGAAAGTAGGTTGATAATGGTGTTAGTGTTGGAGCAGGAGTCAGTTACATAGATGGTGAAACATAATTGATCTCTTTTGATCTCTGTGATGAAGATGGACACTTAGAAGTGGATGGTGAGTTTGAGGAGGTGCTACTCATGTGAGGATGTGAGGAATACACTCAGCACAGGCTCAAATTGGAGGTGACAGAAAATGTACACAGCATCTCAACTGCCCCAATTACCATGCTCTTGCATAGCAACTGAGTAGTCAGGGAGGGTTGCTGATACATTATTAACTGTGGAAGTGAACCAAGACTTAGAGATGACCAGAACATCTAGTGGGATGTTTAGCATCAGAAGATATAACTGCTTCAACTTACAGATGTTCAGGTGGGCCACCCTGTGTCCTTTGGGGAGCTGAGTGGAGGTGGAAGGGGTCGGGACATGATTAAGCTCAATGTGTTCTGCCACAAGAAATAGCAGGGAGACAATGAGCCTAAGGGAGCCTTTGAGCTGCTGTGAAGGAGGGGATGTGGGTTTTGGTGGGAGGTGGAGAGGGTTGAGAGGATGGAAGTAGATGCCAGAGAACTTGAAGGTATAACCAAGAAAATTGAATGAGGTTCCAGCCAGTTCACCGGTAGGGGGAGAAGGACAGAGGGGGAAAGAAGGAGGAGGGTAGAGTAAGGGAAGGGGAGGTAGGGAGGTGAGGTGTGGATTTTCTGTTCATTGTGTTTGAGTTTGAGTTTTGCTGCCTGGAGTTATAGTAGCTCTGATGTCCCCAATATCCCGTAAGGTTAGAGATCAGTTCACTTATCCCCGATTGCCATCACAAACATGACTATCACCTTTAATCACTGAAAACCATCAACTAGGCCCTAAATAGTAAAACAACAAATCCCTTATATTTCCTCTCATGATCCCTGCCTTACACCAATAAACACATTTTAAAAAATAAAACAAATAAAATACTAATCAGAGTTTTAGTTTCTGACGTTTCTTTGGTGATCATGAAATCCCCTTCCTATCTTTACCAGCTTGACAGGGGAATCTCTGCTGCTATACCCCGCCACAGAGAAAATGAAAGTCCCAGCTCCATATCAGTAGCAAGTGAACAATCATGTGTTTGTACGTGTGCTTGTGTATAGTGAACATTCCACAAATGGAACTGAGCATAATTTTTAATTCTTGTATTCCATGTCATCTGGGTGCATTTTACTCATAGAATGTTATAGGTATCATTGTCTCTGTTACAACAAGCATTTGTCAATGCCGAATGTTGTCTCGCTGGCATTGGCATTGGTAGTGAAAGAGTTAGAGACACATAATAGGAATGGCAGTGAAGTATTGAACTGACGCCAATCCGACCCCCACCCTGCAGAGACTGACAGGTGTTGGGGTGTGTCTTTGGGTCGTCAGCTATAACGCTCATGATATTTTACCTCACCCTACCCTGTAGACATTGATAAGTGTCGTGGTGTGCTTTGGGGTCTTTATGCCTTATACTTACCCCATTACATAAGGAAATACGCTGACAAATGACAACTGTATTGTTCATGAGGAGGTGTAAAAAAATGGCAACATTGGAAATATGAAAAATTGGTGAAGTCATGAGCATGCATAGAAACTGCACAACGCACGGCTGTAACCCAATTATTTTTAGGATTTTTTTAACTGCATTTTCAACATAGGCATTTTGGGACCTCCCCTCATGAACAGTGGCACTGTGATTTTGTTAATCTGTCCCAAAAGTTGATTTCCCATAGCGACCACGCCATTGTGCACCACAGGTGCGAAAACACATTTTGGGCAGGATGTGAAAAATGGCAGCTGTAGTGTGAAAAAATGCCAGTGTTGAAAATCTGGCATGAAAAAATTGCACATTTGCGAAGGTACAAGGGTGCATGGAAACTGTGCAATGCATGCTTGTAACACAGTCATTTTATGGACTTTCATCACCAAATTTTCAACATAGGCATTTTAGGGTCTCTGCTCATGAACAGTGTCACTGTCATTTTCTCAAACTGTCGCGAAAGCTGATTTCGCACAGTGATTGCGTTATTCTACACTGGACATGTGAAAACGCATTTTGGCCAGGATATATAAAATGACAGCTGTACTGTTCATAAGGAGGTGTGGTAAAATTCCAATTTAGAAATTTTGGAGTGAAAATATTACAAATTCACAAAGTTACAAGCGTGCGTGGAAACTGGGCAATGCACGCTCGTAAAACCACAATTTTTTGGACTTTTTTCACCTAATTTGCAACATAGGCTTTTTGAGAGCCCGCCTCATGAACAGTGGCACTGTCATTTCATTAATTGGTCCTGAAAGGTGATTCTGCGCAGTGACCATGAATTCACCTTTCGGGATTGAATAACACCATGACAGTGACTGAATTCATAAGGAGGGGTCCTAATAACCCCATTTTGAAAATGTGGTGCCACAACTCCCAAAAATGGCTGCGATATGCACCAAAGTTGAAAAAACCCTATTTATACCATTATACAGCTTACCGGCATTTCTTCAGTTCGCGGTCGGCTTTGAAGAGTACAGATATGTTCCCGGTCCCAGCTCCGGAGGTATGTATGGGCTGAAGGCGCTGTGGGGAGGCACGGTACGCAGTGGGTGGGCGCAGGTTGGGGTGGGGGCAGGAGAGACCGTGAGGGACCGTTTTACAGGTAAAAAAAAAGATGAGGGTCGGTTTTCTTTTTGTTTGCAGGTGTTTGTTTGGTACACTGGGGTGGGCTCCCAGTGTACCACCTGCATAACGGGAAGGGGGACCACAGCCAATGGAGATTGGGCCCCCCGTTGGCACAGAAATGGGTGGGGGGCACGCATGATGCCGAGGGGGATTGGGCACCCCCTCGGCACACAGCACACATTGGGGGCTGGGGACATTATGCCGATGGGGAGTGGGCTTCCCATCAGCAAACTAAACTAGACAGGGGGGACTGAAGCCGATGAGGATTGGGCCCCATCAGCAAAGAAAGACTGTTGGGGCGATGATGCCAAGGGGGATTGGGCACCTCCTCGGCACACACTTAGAATGGGAGGGGGGCATCATGTGACAGAGGTGGGCTGCCCATGGGCAAATGAAGTGGCTGCGGCAGTCAGTGCCACCATGTTTAGCAAGTGCTTCACCAGCAAGGCACATCGAGTATGCTGCTGCTGCCGCATGACGAGCCTTGGCTCTCACTGCAGTGGACCTTTTCTCAGATGTGCTTTCCTCGTTAAGTATTGCTGGTGTGACAAATGCATTCTGGCTTATTGGGCAATGAGGAGCACCTGCTGGCGCATGTTCTGCATTCACCATAGTGACCGTGACCTCCAAATCTGCTACTAATGCAATATGTTGGCTGGTATGCACGCACGAGCCAACATAATAAAAAACTATTTATTTCACTCAAAACTTTGCTTTATTTGGACCCATTTTGTGATTGCAATATAATAGGACAGGGGAGCGGGACCCACAGTAAACGATTATACAGGAGATCTTCACTGGGCAGATTTGATAGACTGTATAGCCATCTTCTGCTGTCATATTCATATGTTCAAATATGTTCGTATGACACTCCAGGATGTGCATTGTTATGGGATAATGGCACATTCCAGATGGTTAAAGGCACTCCATGATGCATCATGCCTCACAACACACCTAAGGCATGACATTATTCCACAAAAATACCTGTCCTGCTATGTCTTACAATACACTGAGAAAAAATGAATCTGAAGTTAAAGAGCAACTGAAAACAGCAAGCAGCTAATTTTATTTGGGGGCTTATAGCGTGGAGCAAAGCAATGTCTGCCTCAATACTAGACAGCAGTGGGGATTTGGAACAATCATTTCATTTCTTTATTGACTGCATTTATCTCAGCATAGTTGAAGTTTATACGTACAGAAGATACAAGCTAGTGGTTGAATCAGATAGAAATTTCCTTTGAGTGAAACCTTGGCAACCACATGAGAGACTGAATTAAAGGTAGATAACTGCTGGGCAGTGGGGGGCTCCAGATAAGCTGTATAGCCTGCTTTCTTCCTGGATGTCTATGTGTGTAGCTGATGCTTTGAATTATAACTCTTCCAACAATCAACAGCTACCCTTGCCCAAATAAATGTCCCAATAACCCCCATTCAACTTTCACATTTAATGCTTTGACCCAGGGGAAATGAAGTTCTTCAACTATTGAACTTTGAATAAAATTTATGAATGGTTCATGAACATCATTAAAGTTTCCCAACTGTTCATCAACTCAGTTCATGTACATGCAAACGTATGAAGGTGCCAGCAGAGGAAGGCCATAAGACCTATCAAGTCTGTAAGATGCGGAGCCACATGTCATTGTCCTAACATTGGGAACCAAGGTCATGATCTGTTCAGCAATACAAAGTTCATGAAGTTCCTGAACCTTTAATGGAGCATGATATCTGAGTCAAAAATCAGTCTGCACTGTTTCCTATTCTAAGAGATGTAAATAATCATAAAATGAGAGCTCATTAAGTTTAGGAATAGAAAATTATATTTTCTATATGGCAGTTAACTATTTGGACACAGAAATGGTTTAGATTTTAAACTTGCCACGTCTTAAAAGAGTTTCGGAATTTGACAATATAAATAATACCTGAGACTTTGTTAATGAAAGTGAGTAGTGATTTTATTTGAAAGAATAACATGAATAGAAGATATGCTACTAAATCTAAAAAGAGTGGGAATGTAAGACATTCATCAGAAAATACTGAGTTTGTTAAAAGAATTCAAATGTCATGGTTAGTTGCTTAGAAATGTGTGATAAAACAATTGTGATTTGGGTTTGCTTCTGATTCTGTATCGAGGGCAACATTCAGTGTGAATAGGGCCCATCATGTTAAAGTTGCCTTATAAATTATCCATTATAATAAAAACTGGGTAATTTTGGTTGCCATAAATCATTTATGACTATGTCCATGAATGTTCACTAAAGAATTTTCATGAACTTTCATTAAACTTTATGTTCATGATCATTTACAAACATGGGAGGGCTATGTGATGTCCACGCAAAATTCAGGAAATGTTTGATTTACAGTACCTTCAGTGAATGTTCATGAGCCAAGTTCATGAACTCTTCATGAATATTTCAGAAACATGCATAAACAGTTTATGATAGTTTTGGTTGGGGTTTGAGGGTCTGTCTCTCCTCTAGACTCATCATCACTGCTGCTGCCAGAGTGTTAAAGCCATATCAGTTCATTTTCAACCCTTCCCCTCTCAAGAGATGGAGCATGTTTTATCTACACCACCAGCCTGAGGTCTCAGTTGGACCCAGGATCCCCGAGTGCTAACTCAGAGAGCAGCTGCCCTGCAAAACCCGCTCTCATGAAGGAGTTTCAGGCTGTTAAGCACATATTGGTTTCACAACTGCCTGCCAAAGGACAACCTTGTAAGCACTAATAGTTGGCTCTGCATTTTTACGGCTCTTAACAGATGTGGTTTTGTCAGGGTTATGATTATAAATCCTGTAAATGAACCATAGAAAAACATTCTGCCTTACCACTGAGAAAAAGTGACAGCGACAGATTCCTCAGTGCTAAATCCTTTTGCGTAACTTGGCACTGTGGATATTTGAAACAATACAGCCTAAAAAATGGAAAATAAAATGGGGACTGTGAAGTCATTTTTATACTGCCCATGCTGATCAGGGTACTGCTTTGTTAGGCCATGCTGCTGGAAGGTGAGCGATGTTGTGCTGTCCTGGTACCACTGCAATGAACCATGGTACTGTTGAGCTAGTGGCAGTGTCCCAGTACTGTGGGGTGAGTAGTGCTGTCCCATTAAAGTTGTGCTGAGGCATGCTGCTGTCAGACAATTTGTGCTGTCCCTTTACAGTTGTGCAGGGTCATGCTGCTTTGGGATTAATGATAATGTCCTGGTATGGCTGTGCTGGGTCATGCTGTTGTGGAGTGAGTGGCACTGTCCTGGTACCATAGTGCTGGGCTACTAATGCTGTTGTGGAGCCAGCATTATTATCCTGCTACCATTATGCTAGGCCATGGTATTGTGGGGTGAGTGGAGCTGTCCCTGTATTGCTATGCTTAGCCATGCAATGGCAGGCAGGTGGCACTGTCCTGGTTCTGTTCTTCTGAGCCATGCTGCTGAAGCATGTGGTGCTGCCCAATACTGCTGTACTAAGTCATGCTGCTAAAGAGGGAGTGGCACTGTGGCACAAGTGCTCACTGCTGGGGGTGAGTGGCACAGTTCTAGTACCACAGAGGTGGCTCACACTGCTTTGGTGGTCTGTACAGTAACCTTGCTCTGAGCCTCATTGCTGAGAGGTGAGTGGCACTGTCATGTTTCCACAGTGCTGGCCCACACTGCTGAAGGGTGGGTGGTGCTGTCCTGTTTCCACAGTGCTGGCCTACATTGGGGAGGGGCAGGTGATGCTGTCCTGGCACCACTGCATTGATCTATACTGTGGCCAGATGATTGGTATTGTCTAGGTACAGCTGCATTAGCCAACACTGCTGAGTGGTATGTGGCTCTGTCCTGGTACCTCTGTACTGACGTACTGCAGAGGGTCAAGTATGTTCTCAGTGCTCAGATCCTACCATTGCAGCTCCCCTTACTCATCTTCTCAATCTTTCCTTCTCCCTCAGTGCTGTTCCCCAATCCTGGAAGTTGGTCAAACTATTTTCATTTCACAAAGGGGTGACCCCTCCTTCCCGGGCAACTTCTGTCCCATCTTCCTCCTCCCCTCCCTCCCCTCTCAAAGCTGCAAGAAAAACTGGTCCATTCTAGACTCCTTGACTTCCTCTCATCCATCAACTTCTTCTTTCCCTTCCAGTCTAGTTTCCAGAAGCACCCTTCCACCATCTCCTCCCTTCTACAAGTCACTGATTCTGTCTTCTCTGGATGGATCACGGGCACATTATGGACACTATATTCATCGATCTGGCTAAAGCCTTCAAATCAGTGTCCCATCCACTCCTCCTGGGCAAGCTGAGCTCTACTGGGCTCTCTTCTCCACTGTGGCTTGGTTTCATTCCTACCTAATGGGCTGACAACAATTGGTTCAGGTGGAGGCACCCTGTCACCTCCCCTTCCCATCCAGTCTGAGGTCCTGTAGGGCTCCATCCTGGGTCCCATACTTTTCTCCATCCTCCTGAACGACCTTCCCTCCACTTGTGTGAACTCACAAATCCACATGTATGCAGATGACACCGTCATCTTCACCTCTGGTCCTTCTAGTGTAGATGTGAATGATCTCCTCCAGTGAAACTTCAACAACGTTCTGCACTGGTTCTAATCCAATCAGCTCAAAGTCAACACTAAAAAAACTGAATCACGTTGTAACAGCAACGGGAATACCACAAAGACCATTACAGTGACAAAATCGAAAGTTTGCTGTAATGGTCCATGATATTCCCAATAATGCTGTCTCCAGGGATATCACCCCCTCCCGGAATCAGCTCCGACTCAGAGTTGATTATAATACAGGGGATGTGGCGGGCAGAGCCCCCTGCATGGGGGTGCTGGGGCAAAGTCCCCCTCAAAAAACACTTGCTTCTTTGGATGGCACAATGCCAACTGTTGGCATCGTGCCATCACTGTAATGCTGATTGATACAGTTTGTGTCTATGTGGCTTGATGGAACCTAAAAAAACGGTGTCCATGGCCTTTGGGACCAGTCAAAATCTGGCCAGAGTCACTGCCACCCCTGTTTTCACCACTCTGGATGGCACACCTCTTGCAATAGTTCAGTCTTTCAAATATCTTGGAGTGTGGCTAGATAGTAAGCTTGACTTTTCAGCCCACATCCTTGTCATCCGTGCAAAACTCCATCCCAAGTTCAATGCCTTGTACCACAGAAAGACTGCTTATATCCACAAGCCCACAGGGAGCTTGTTACCAGAATGGTGTTTCCATTCTTTAACTGTGGGGATATAGTCCATAGCACCATGCCTTCCACTTCCCTTGCCAGACTGGATACCCTCTGCAACTCCTTTTGCTGTTCTACTACAAACTCCACCCCTTGCACCCACCATTGCACTCTGTACTCATCCTTTTCAATTCTCCTTCTGTCCTGTTTCCACCTGGCTTACTGTACTGCCTTCATATCCAAATACTAGTTTGGTTCACTTCCCTCTTACCTCTTCTATCTCCTCTTCCAACTCCCCTCTGCCTCCTGTTCCTTTGTTCCAAAGACCACTGCACTTTTGCCACTCCTCACCCCAACTCCTCTGCTGGGCAGTCTGCCTTTTCCTGTCACCTTCCCTCGTTCTGGAACCAACCTCCCTCCCTCCCCCGCCTCTCTCCATTCTCTGGCTCCCTCAGGATCCAGTTGGAACTTCAGCCCCTCCCCACCTGTTCCTGTTACTCCTCCTCCTGATACCTTCATGGCTGCCTACCATCCTGATCAGCAGCCAGCAGGGTCCTAATTTCTGCCTTCAGTTAATTTCCATCGCACTACATGTCCGGGCAATAACTTGCCTTCAAGCCATTCTCGTTATCAATAGTTTTCTTTTCACCTAGGATAGCTTCCTCTTCTGAATATGCACTTATTAGGCATTCCAATTGAACTGCACCACATTTTATTCTTTGCACAATCACATTTTTGCTTTTTATTCTACTTTTTACCTATTTTTTTATTGACTGTTATTTAGTGTTTTGCAACTATGTATATGCTTCTGTTTCCTTCCCACTGTTCTCCTCCCCTGAGTTGAACCTGGAAATGAGCCTTGGCTCAGTGTGCCTCTCCCAACTACCAATTTTCAAACAAATAAATAAATGTTTGCACTAGTGCCTCTCACTGACCAAAACAGCTGAAGGGTGAGTCAAGCTGTTCCACTATCACTGAGCTGGCCCTCACTGCTGAAAGGCAAGTAGCACTGTATCTATGCTTTTGCACTGGCCAAAGCTGTTGCGAAGTGATTGACACTGGCCCAGTACTGCTACACTGGCCCACTCTGCTGAGGGGCAAGAGGTGCTGTCCCAGTGCTGGTGCCCTGGCCCATGCTGCTGAGATGCCAGCAGCACTTTTCCGGTACTGAAGAGAAAGTGACAGAGCTGCATTGGTTCGCATTGCTGGGGGTGGTGACAGAACTATTGTGGTCCTCACTGCTGAGGATTGTGACTGAGATCTGTGGACTCCTTACTTTTTTGGGGGAGTGTTGACAAAGCTGTATGGGTCCTCACTGCTGGGGCGGGGGATGACAGAGCAGTATGGTTCCTCACTGCTGGGCGAGGAATGACAGAGCAGCATGGTTCCTCACTGCTGGGGAAGTGACTGAGCTCTATGAACCCCTCACTTCTTGGGGTGAAACAGAGCTATATCGGGCTCTCACTGCTGGGGATATGACAGACCTGTGGGACCCCTCACTGCTGGAGTTACATGGCTGTATTGGCCCCCACTGCTGTGGAAGATAACAGCTCAATGCAGTGTTGGGTAAAAATTTGCACAGTTGTGACTTCTATTGGCAAATATCAGTTTGAATATTATTATAGGTGTTGGGGAAGGGTGGAGGGTAGATTGGTGGACAATAAAAGGAGCCATCTCTGTAATGCCATTCAGAAGTACATTCAGTGGTCAGGGAGAATGGCTGTGCAAGCCTTATGTGTTAGATCTGCTGATGGAGCCCTGTTTCTCCATGGAAACAGCAGGAAGAAGGGAAACTCCAAGCCATAATTTGTGCCTGAAGGTAATGTCTCATCAAAGGATGAGTCACATTCATGTTTTTAAAAATAACTTGATTAACGAAATTGCTATGCATTGCTGACTTGCTAGAAGTCATAAACAGGACCAAATAAAATTCAGTATTCATTTAATTTTATTATTATTATTATTGGACTATATCCTTACGTCACCTCAGGGTCCTTCAACAGTTGCTGTATGTGCCTTTGAAATAGAACTATTATGTTAAATCAGCTGAATGCTGCCTGCATCCCTCTTTGTGACTGACATATTGAAACGAATATAATCTGGTTTTATTTGTAAATGTTGTTTATTGCATCTTTAGTTGTTACCCCAAGAGGGAGAGAAAGAGCGACAAACAGATGGACAGACAGACTATATATATGTGTGTGTGTGTGTGTGTGTGTGTGTATGTATGTGTGTGTGTGTGTATGTTGCATTCCCTCAAGGACCTCATGAACTTGAGATGCAATATCTCATGTGGCTATTCTGGTGAGAAAAATAGCAAATAAATTAGTATTGTTTACTATTTTAGTTTTAAAAGCAAATAAGTCCAAATAGCTTATTCCATTCATCACTCCAATGTGGCACATATGCTATGATTTCTATCTACAAGGGCAATGAAATGAACTCTCAGGTTTTTACCCTTCATAGGTCTATTAGAAGTCTCTTTCCAACTGCTTCTGTTTTCACTGATGCCTGCAATGTATACAGAGACAGTAACCACATGCAGAAAGTCATCTGGTGGAGAAAGTTGAGATTGCAGTATGTTAAGAACAAGACCACAGTCTAACACCTTGGGCAAGATTTTCAAATGGCTTATTTATTTTATTTATTTATTTATTGAAATAATCAGTTTTACAACCTTTGAGTCAGGGACTCGTTTACAAAGGTACCTCGTCATGGGGGGGGGAGACAACAATTAAGGAGGTTTAGGACAGTGGTTACATACAGGTGAGATACATAAATACACACGCAGAGTTACAGGCATCATGATATAAATACATACATTTGTTGAGTTACATGCATCATTATGTTACTACCATTGTTACAGTTGTTCATTGTACCATTACCCAGTCGTCTATGGGAGCCAGAGGGCATAGGGCTATATGAGGCAGAGTTAGGATCCGCTACAGACATTTACAGCATCGGCTAGCAATAATGTATTGACGGAGGGCTATTTTAAACCGGCCAATCCCGGGGATCTTTGTGATTGCCTCAGGAAGGGAGTTAAACCAGGCCGGAGCTTTATGAGGGAAGGATCTTTGGCAGAGAGAGGTCCTTGCCCTGGGTACTAGGAAGGTGGCTTTGGTGGAGTTACGGGTCAGCGTAGGCCCGACAGCTAGTTGCAGGGATGCAGAGACCCTTGGTGGGCATAACCCAGACAGGGATTTTTTGGCCAGTAGGCAGGTGTGATATTTCAGTCGTTCTTCAAGAGTGAGTATGTTAGCGGTGGAGTATAGCAGACAGGTGTGGGTTCTGCTGTGGGCACCGGTCAGGAGCCTACAGGCTTTGTTAATAGAGGTCTGGACCTTTGACAGGGAGGAGGGGTCAGCCGCTGCATATATTGGAAGTCCATAGTCGGCCAGGGACAACACAGATGAGGTGATGGCTAATTTTAAGGCAGAATCTGGGAGGCAGTCTTTATGGTGGTAGAGAAGCCCAATCCTGGAGTTCATGGCTGATGACAGGGCTTTTAGGTGGGCGTGGAATGTAAGGCCTGCGTCAAAGGTGATGCCCAGATACTTATATGTTGTTACCTGTTCTAGTGGGAGGAGCATGCTGGTGGTGATGAGAAGGGGAGTATCCTTGGCGCTGTTTTGCCGATGTGAGAACAGCATTGACTTAGTTTTTTTCAGGTTCAAGACTAGTCGATGGTTACTGAACCATTTTTCAGCTTGTAGGAAGGTGCTTTGCAGCGTGCATTGGAGTAGGAGTGGGTCTGAGGTGATGCTAGGATCACTGCATCATCAGCATAGAGCAGTATTTTGTTGGAACAGGAGCTTGGGAGGGTGTTTAGGAAGAGACTGAAAAGGGTGGGTCCAAGGATGGAGCCTTGCGGGACCCCTGAGAGAACTGGTAGGTTGGTGGAGAGGGTTCTATTTAGCTTAACTCTTTGGGACCTGTTGTGCAGGTAGCTTGAGAACCAGTTCAGGGGGCCAAATGAGAATCCCAGCTGGCTTAGGGAGTTTAACAGCAGGGGGTGGCACACAGTGTCAAAGGCCTTGGATAGGTCGATGAAGACTGCCCCTGCAAGTTGACCATTGTCAAGCGCAGAGTGTATGTAGTGGGAGAATTCCAGAAGGGCAGTGGGCGTGCTGTGGCCTGGACGAAAACCCATGCTGCTCAGGACATAGGATGTCATATTTGAATAGGTATTCTGTGAGTTGAGTGGATACTATTTTTCCAAGGCTTTGGAGAGGGAGGGAGGATGGAGATGGGCCTGTAGTTATTTGGTAGTGTTTGGTCCCCAGACTTGTGGATGGGGTTACTTCAGCTTGCTTCCATGCTTCGGTGATTAACTAGCATAAGTTTTATTTATAGCAAGCGTGAGGGGATTAACATGACATCCAGCGTGGGGAGCATCCTGGAGTCAAGAGGGTCATTACTTGGGTTATGAGCGAGAGATTTTAGGAGAAAAGGTTTGGCATCATATCATGGGGTGAGATTATCCGAAGTGGAATGCGGCCTGGAGATGTGAGTGTGGGTGGGCGTGGGAACCGGGTCAAAAAATTGGGCAGGAGAACTGTGCTTAAGTCCGTGAAAGTTTTATAAGGCAGTCTGCAATACATGTTTGGTCCGTCCGAGACTGCTCCATTTATGACAATCTGGAGACGGAGGGGGAGCGGTTTTGCCATTCAGATCTTTAATATTGTCCCAGAAGGCTCTAGCTGAGCCCCAGGAGGATGTCAAAGCAGCCTGATAGTATTTAGATTTCGCCTGTTTGATGGCCCAGGTACATTGGTTGCGAGCTGCACTAGAAACGCCTGTCTGCCACCCTACCAGAGTCATTTGCTATGTGCCAAGATTGTCTCTCTTTTTAGTTGCCGGATCAGTGCAGGGGATATCCATGCAGCAGCCCGTTTTTGGTCTAGATGTGGTGAAGGGGCAAATAGGTCACAGGCATAGCTGAAGGCCTTAGTGAGGTAAGTTAGAGCAGTGTTTATGTCAGATGCATTGGCCACTGGAGTCCAGTCAACTTGTGTGAGGTGGCGTTTGAGGTTGTCAAGACCCTGGGGAGAAATCTACGCCGAGGGGTGCTGCTGTACTCAGGGCTGAGTGTGGGGAGGACCAGAAGCAGATGACAGGGAGTGGTCGCTAAGTGAGTCCGAAGGACTTTACAGATTCCAATTTATTTGGCGGTTAGAGAGGACTATATCCAGGAGGGAACTAGTTCCCTTCGTTTGTTTAGTCTGGTGGGCTGAGTGACCATTTGAGACAGGTCAAGGGCTGCAAGCTCGTCCTTTATACTATCAGGCAGGGGCTGAGCCAGTTGGTGTTTAGGTCCCCAAGATTAGTTGTTCAGCCTTCCGAGTAAGGTGGATAGATAGTCAAGGAGGGAGTTGATTGCTAAATGTTTTGTACTCGGGGTATGTAGGCCGTGGTTAGGTATAGGGGCCACAACCAGGGTATGGGGTGATTTTAAGAGTAATGGCTTGCACCCCCATGGTTGAGCTCAGGGTTGGGAGTGCAAGACCCAGGACCGAGATCACTAAGTGATTGCACCCCCTCGCTTGCCATCCTATCAGCCCTGAACAGGGAGAAGCCTGGTAGAGAGACAGCTGAGTCAGGCGTATGCTGGGAGAGCCAGGTTTCTGCCAGCATAACAATGTCAGGGAATATTGTGCAATCCAGCATTGGAGCTGCAGTTTTCTTGGGAGACTACATATGTTCATAAAAGCAATTCGGAGACCTTTGCCAGTGGTGGGCTGGGGCATGCTAGAGTTGCCAGGCCCAGGGTTGGTGCACATTGCCTAAGAGCAGGAGCAGTAGAAGGAATTGGCGCCTCTTAGGGTGGTGGTTCCTATAGGTAGAGATACGTTTGAAGCCGTCGTGACATCACATGAGTGGTGCATGGGATGGGGAGAGAGAGAATGCCGAGGAGCTAGAGAGGAGAGGGACCATTTATGATAGAATACGTGGTACAGGGGGTTGTGTGTTGGCGGTGGGTGGGTGGGGTGGTGTGGTAGTCAGAGTTCGGGATGGATTTGGGGGATGGACTGAGAGGTGGATGGGCAACAGGTTGTGAGAAAAACAGGGTATTGAGAGTGGAGGGATTGTGGTTTGGGCAGGGGCAGGTCAGTGGGTGATAGAAAGGGGTTCAGCGTATGTAGTGGATACTGTGGTAAGAGAAGTACCATTATAGCAAGGATCATGATTATGTGAGATTTAGCAGTACAGAGAATTGGTTTGAGGTGCAGGCTCCCTCTAGTGCTGGAAAAATATAACCAGCAAATGGAAAAGTAGACTGATTGGTTCTGGCACCCCATGTGACTATGGCTATATAAGTGACTGCCGACCAAGGGTGATGGTAGAGGCGGTGAGGGGCGAGCAGCGTGGCGTTCAGCGAGCTCACCTAGCACCGGGAGAGAACTAGCCTGAAAAAGGCGCCAAGTCCCAGTTCAAAAATGGTCACAGCCAGGCTCGCTCCTAGTGGTTCGCGACTGCAGCGGGGCAGTTTCAGGTAAATTTACCTTGTAGTTCAGCAACGGGCTTGTTTCTGTGGCAGGAGGATTTTTCTAGGTGGCCCTCACGACCTCCGCCCTCGGGAGGGGGTGAAACCAGCAGCACAGCAGCCTGGGCCTGCTTGCATGGCAGGGAGGAGCTTTTTTCACTGCAGCCTCACGACCTCCGGCTCCTCGGGGAGGGGCCTGATCTGCAGGAGAGGAGAGAAAGAACACAGGTTAAGTAGGCAGGTGGGGGGGCGGATTAGCGCTAGGGGGCGGGCAGGCTTGGAGAAAGGTGAATTTGGGCTAATGGCTCTGCAGATGTACAAGTTGTGAGAGGAATCACTAAATAAAGTTTACAGCAGGCTAAAACACTTCTTTTCTTTCTTTTTGGGAATTACAAATGATCCTGACTAGTACATTAAGCACAGACACTTTACAAATGAGCACATAGTATTCTAGTCCACCTAGCACTGGGAGAGAGAACTAGCCTGAAAAAAGGCGCCAAGTCCCACGATTCAAAAATGGTCACAGCCAGGCTCGCTCCTAGTGGTCGCGACTGCAGCAGGGCAGTTTCAGGTAAATTTACCTTGTAGTTCAGCAACTCGGCTTGTTTCTGTGGCAGGGAGGATTTTTCTAGGTGGCCCTCATGACCTCGGCTCCTCGGGGAGGGGGTGAAACAACAGCACAGTAGCCGGGGCTCGTTTCTGTGGCAGGAGGGCTTTTCACTGCAGCTCTCACGACCTCCGGCTCCTCGGGAGGGGGCTCGATCTGCAGGAGAGGGAGAGGAAGAACACAGGTTAAGTAGGCAGGTGGGGGCGGATTAAGCGCTAGGGGCGGGCAGGCTTGGAGAAAAGGTGATGGGCTAATGGCTCTGCAGATGTACAAGTTGTGAGAGGAATCACTAAATAAAGTTTACAGCAGGCTAAAACACTTCTTTTCTTTCTTTTTGGGAATTACAAATGATCCTGACTAGTACATTAAGCACAGACACTTTACAAATGAGCACATAGTATTCTAGTCCACCTAGCACCGGAGAGAGAACTAGCCTGAAAAAGGCAAGTCCCACGATTCAAAAATGGTCACAGCCAGGCTCGCTCCTGGTAGTTAGCGACTGCAGCGGGGCAGTTTCAGGTAAAATTACCTTGTAGTTCAGCAGCCCGGCTTGTTTCTGTGGCAGGGAGGATTTTTCTAGGTGGCCTCGCGACCGGCTCCTCGGGGAGGGTGAAAACTAACAACACAGTAACCAGGGCTCGTTTCTGTGGCAGGGAGGGCTTTTCACTGCAGCTCTCCGACCTCTGGCTCCTCGGGGGGAGGGGGGCTCGATCTGCAGGAGAGGGAGAGGGAGAGAAAGCACAGGTTAAGTAGGCAGGTGGGGGGGCGGATTAGCGCTAGGGGGTGGGCAGGCTTGGAGAAAGGTGAATTTGGGCTAATGTCTCTGCAGATGTACAAGTTGTGAGAGGAATCACTAAATAAAGTTTACAGCAGGCTAAAACACTTCTTTTCTTTCTTTTTGGGAATTACAAATGATCCTGACTAGTACATTAAGCACAGACACTTTACAAATGAGCACATAGTATTCTAGTCCACCTAGCACCGGGAGAGAGAACTAGCCTGAAAAAAGGCGCCAAGTCCCACCGATTCAAAAATGGTCACAGCCAGGCTCGCTCCCTAGTGGGTGGCGACTGCCGTGAGGCAGTTTCAGGTAAATTTACCTTGTAGTTCAGCAACGGGCTTGTTTCTGTGGCAGGGAGGATTTTCTAGGGTGGCCCTCGCGACCTCCAGCTCCCTCGGGAGGGGGGTGAAAACTAGCAGCACAGTAGCTGGGGCTCTGCTTCTCTGTGGCAGGAGGGGGCTTTTCACTGCAGCTCTCACGACCTCCGGCTCCTGGGGGGAGGGGGGCCTCATCTGCAGGAGAGGGAGAGGGAGAGAAAGCACAGGTTAAGTAGGCAGGTGGGGGGGCGGATTAGCGCTAGGGGGCGGGCAGGCTTGGAGAAAGGTGAATTTGGGCTAATGGCTCTGCAGATGTACAAGTTGTGAGAGGAATCACTAAATAAAGTTTACAGCAGGCTAAAACACTTCTTTTCTTTCTTTTTGGGAATTACAAATGATCCTGACTAGTACATTAAGCACAGACACTTTACAAATGAGCACATAGTATTCTTGTCCACCTAGCACCGGGAGAACTAGCCTGAAAAAAGGCGCCAAGTCCCACCGATTCAAAAATGGTCACAGCCAGGCTCGCTCCTAGTGGTCGCGACTGCAGCAGGGCAGTTTCAGGTAAATTTACCTTGTAGTTCAGCAGCTACGGGCTTGTTTCTGTGGCAGGGAGGATTTTTCTAGGTGGCCCTCGCGACCTCCGGCTCCTCAGGGGGTGAAAACTAGCAGCACAGTAGCTTCGGGGCTCATTTCTGTGGCAGGGAGGGCTTTTCACTGCAGCTCTCACGACCTCCGGCTCCTCGGGGGGAGGGGGGCTCGATCTGCAGGAGAGGGAGAGGGAGAGGGAGAGAAAGCACAGGTTAAGTAGGCAGGTGGGGGGGCGGATTAGCGCTAGGGGGCGGGCAGGCTTGGAGAAAGGTGAATTTGGGCTAATGGCTCTGCAGATGGACAAGTTGTGAGAGGAATCACTAAATTAAGTTTACAGCAGGCTAAAACACTTCTTTTCTTTCTTTTTGGGAATTACAAATGATCCTGACTAGTACATTAAGCACAGACACTTTACAAATGAGCACATAGTATTCTAGTCCACCTAGCACCGGGAGAGAGAACTAGCCTGAAAAAAGGCGCCAAGTCCCACGATTCAAAAATGGTCACAGCCAGGCTCGCTCCTAGTGGTCGCGACTGCAGCAGGGCAGTTTCAGGTAAATTTACCTTGTAGTTCAGCAGCTTCGGGCTTGTTTCTGTGGCAGGGAGGATTTTTCTAGGTGGCCCTCGCGACCTCCGGCTCCTCGGGGGGAGGGGGGTGAAAACTAGCAGCACAGCAGCTTCGGGGCTCGTTTCTGTGGCAGGGAGGGCTTTTCACTGCAGCTCTCGCGACCTCCGGCTCCTCGGGGGGAGGAGGGCTCGATCTGCAGGAGAGGGAGAGAAAGCACAGGTTAAGTAGGCAGGTGGGGGGGCGGATTAGCGCTAGGGGCGGGCAGGCTTGGAGAAAGGTGAATTTGGGCTAATGGCTCTGCAGATGGACAAGTTGTGAGAGGAATCACTAAATAAAGTTTACAGCAGGCTAAAACACTTCTTTTCTTTCTTTTTGGGAATTACAAATGATCCTGACTAGTACATTAAGCACAGACACTTTACAAATGAGCACGTAGTATTCTAGTCCACCTAGCACGGGAGAGAGATTAGCCTGAAAAAGGCGCCAAGTCCTGATTCAAAAATGGTCACAGCCAGGCTCGCTCCTAGTGGTCGCGACTGCAGCAGGGCAGTTTCAGGTAAATTTACCTTGTAGTTCAGCAGCTTCGGGCTTGTTTCTGTGGCAGGGAGGGCTTTTCTAGGTGGCCCTCGCGACCTCCAGCTCCTCGGGGGGTGAAAACTAGCAGCACAGCAGCTTCGGGGCTCGTTTCTGTGGCAGGGAGGGCTTTTCACTGCAGCTCTCGCGACCTCCGGCTCCTCGGGGGGAGGGGGGCTCGATCTGCAGGAGAGGGAGAGAAAGCACAGGTTAAGTAGACAGGTGGGGGGGCGGATTAGCGCTAGGGGCGGGCAGGCTTGGAGAAAGGTGAATTTGGGCTAATGGCTCTGCAGATGGACAAGTTGTGAGAGGAATCACTAAATAAAGTTTACAGCAGGCTAAAACACTTCTTTTCTTTCTTTTTGGGAATTACAAATGATCCTGACTAGTACATTAAGCACAGACACTTTACAAATGAGCACATAGTATTCTAGTCCACCTAGCACCGGGAGAGAGAACTAGCCTGAAAAAAGCGTAAGTCCCACGATTCAAAAGTGGTCACAGCCAGGCTCGCTCCTAGTGGTCGCGACTGCAGCAGGGCAGTTTCAGGTAAATTTACCTTGTAGTTCAGCAGCTTCGGGCTTGTTTCTGTGGCAGGGAGGACTTTTCTAGGTGGCCCTCGCGACCTCCGGCTCCTCGGGGGGAGGGGGGTGAAAACTAGCAGCACAGCAGCTTCGGGGCTCGTTTCTGTGGCAGGGAGGGCTTTTCACTGCAGCTCTTAGAACACTGCAAGCCCTGGGTGCGCCGATGATACAGCGCATGGGGCTTGTGACAATCTAATGGAATTTTCTATCCCATGGAGCAGTTGCCACAAGTTAGACCACCTTTTCTGATCTAATTTGCAGTAATACTGGGGGCCTTTTTTGTAGAGATTGCACCAGATATTTGGCACAAGCTGCCATATTTATTGTGAAAACTGTTGCAACTGCACCCAAGATTGTAAAATCGGGTGCAGTTGCAGAGACATGGTTTGGTGCACTGCCAGAACCGATGTGCTGTGGCGCAGGGCTTGGTGCAAGCCCTGTGCCACGCTTTGAAAATCCAGCACCTTGACTAAGTTTCTTTTTACCTAGTGTTGCTCAGATAGTGCTTTTGTGGATCCTACCACTGTCTGTCAGATAGTGCTAGTATTCTGACTTGGATGCTACCAGTTATCCTGCTGAATACAGATGCAGGATCCAGGGTCAGATAGTGATGGATCCTAGTTAGGATCCAGATATCCTGGTTAGGATCCACAGATCCTAGGGCAGATAGTTAGGATCCAGAGCCAGATAGTGATGAATCCTGGTTAGGATCCAGAGATCCTAGCTGGTAGGATCCATGGTCAGATAGCATTATTATCCTACCACAGCATCTATCTGGCCAGATTGGAGGTATCTGTTGGTATCCAGATTTCTAGAATACTATCTGAGCAACACTACTTTTAGATGAATGGTTAGAGCTGCTGTCTCTAACACCAGGGATGTAATGATCAATCCCAGTGTCCAGCACCTAAATGTGCAAACCTGTAATTCATTTTACAGAAAATGTCCTCACATGAGCTGGGGGGAGGATATTACAGTGCTGAGCAGGGCTTACTGTATATATCTGGGCATGAAATGTGACTGCAGATGTATGAGGCAGTTCTAGGCCTTATGGGCCATCTAGTGGAGGTGGCAAGAGCAGACAGAAGGCACAGGGCCTAACTGTTCCCGACTGCACTGACATCCTTCCATGAACTGTTTAAGAATGTGCACAGTGCACCCTCCCACACAGCTCCTATGTCCTCTTTAGAGACAAAGTGCTCCCTGCTCCACAGTCTCCCTGTACCTGGGGTGGTCCACCCATTTCATAAGCAGGGATAACAAGTGCTGTATGCTGTGCAAACATGTAGCAATTTATGGATTCTCTGCTGTCTCTTACTATCCAGGGTACCTAGTGATTCCTTTAGTAAACATAACTTTGTCCAGGCTTACCCTAATGGCCTGTACTAGCTTCATGCATATGGTCTGCACTGGTAAGCTGTCCAATGGGTTCACCACTCTCTTGGAGAAAACATGCCTCCTAACCTTGCCCCTGAATATACATAGCTAAGCTTCAGGGTGTCTTCCCACATCCTGCTGAAATACACCAGATCACACAGCTCTGATTGCTCAGTTTTGTCCACACCCATGTGTATGGAAAGACTTTGGTGGTGTTTGTAGCTGCTGTGGCTAACCTGGCTGTCATCCCTTCCTTGGCATTCTTAATTCTAGTTTTTCAGTTCTTCAGTGATTCTCTGTACTCCTTCACTTTTTGGTGCTTTCTCTTCTACTGCTTATAGAAATGTGAGTTAGCAGTATAGCCCAGAGATTAGAATAACAACCAGTGAATGAGCTTGGCACATCCAGCAAATCTGAGTCTGATTCTAACAGCCTCCACTTGCATACTCTGTGACTCTGAGCACATCACATATAGCCACCCAGTGCTCCTGGGTTACCCCTGAAAACATACAGCTGTGCTTAGTGGGCCTTACCCAGTTACAAAGAATAAAAACAAAAAAATTTAGACCTCTGCAGCTGCTTTGAGCACCTTCTTCCATGAACACCACATGTGCCTTGCAATATGCATTATCAGTCTGATGCAGTCACTCTAGACCCTTGGACAACAGGTACTTCACATTGGCAAAGTCTGCCAGTCTCAAGTTTCTGGTCCTGCTAGCTAAGGTCCAGCTAGAGGATGCAGTATAGCGCAGTGGTTTAAGGCTCTGAGCTACAAATCTGGTGACATCCAGTAGACCAGACCTGGATTTGAATCCTACAGCTTCCACTTGCATACTGTGTGACCCTGAGCAAGTCACTTAACTTCCCTGTGCTCCCAGGTCACACCTGTAAAAAAGCTTTCAGCTTTGTGTGCTACTCCTGGTTAAACAACTGAAAAAAATAAAAATAAAAAAAAATAGTTTTGCCTGTCATCAGGAAGAAAGTTACCTACTTGTGGTCACTGCCTCCCACCAGTTCCTTGACTTTTACACTGGAGATGCCCCAGCCCTTTGCTGAGAACAAGGTCAAGAGTGACCTCAAACCTAGGTACCCTGGTGGATATGCTGCTTTGGGAAGCAGTCCTTGAGGATGGACAGAAATTCAGTCTCATCTGTGCCATTAGCACTCATAAGATGCATCCTGGATAACTGCTGCATCCAAGTTGGCTGCTCTTGTAATTTCTCTGAGCAGTTGGGTACCGTGCTCTACTGAGCTGTTTGGGGGCTTGTAGCACACTCCCAGGATGACTCTTTTGCCCCACTGTATCACCCTAGCCTCAACCCAGATGTATTCTGTGATGCTGTTTGCCCCCTGCTGTGCAACTTGTCCCTCACATTGACGCCTTCCCTTAAGAGGAGAGCCACACCACCACACTTCCTGTCAGGCTTTTCCCTTTAGAATAGTCTATATTTCTCTATCCATGTTTCCCAATCAACCTCCCCCCAACCAAGTCTCTGTGAGGGCAATAAAATTCTGGACCTCGAAGTGCATTTGGCCCTGGCACACACCCATTTTGCTGTGTGCACTATTCATATTGGCCTACATACAAGTGACAGTAGTTGCTCCTTCAGGCTTCCTTGACCCCTCAGAGGGGTCACTTTTCCTTGTGCTCAACTGATTTGTTATTTTTCCCTCAATGATCCATGTATCTGCCATCTTCCAGTGGTGACCCCCTGCTCCAGCCCTTTCCCCTTGTCCTAGTTTAAATCCTACCTAACTACCATATCTATTCTTCATACCCCCACTCCTTCTTGGTGCAGGTACAGCCTATCCTGAGCAAAAAGGTGTTCCTTGCTCCCAAACACCCTCCAGTTGGCCACAAAAACAAAACTCTGCCTCTTGCACCAGACCCTTAGTCAAGCACTCACAGGTCTAATGCTGCTGCTCTTTACTAACCCCAGGGACTGGAAGGATCTTGAAAACATTCACTCTTGATACCTTTCCTGTCAAGCACATCCCTAGTTCCATCAGCGACCTCCTTATGTCTTCAGAACTTGTGCTTGCTATGCAGTTCATTGTGTCCACCTGGACAATGATCTGCTCCTCCTCCCAGATGCATTGCACGGTCCTAATTAGTATTTACTCAACCCACACCCCTGGCATGCACACCATTTCTTCTGAACTACCATCCTGGTCCAGCAATCTCCCCCTCAACTACCACCCTAACCATAGAATCCTCAATGACTCCAGAGCAGTGACCACCTTGCAGGGTCTGTAGATGTGCCCCTTGCCCTCTGCAGGCATGATGGCATACATTTCCAAGTCCTTGCAGTGCTCCAAATGTGCTTCTTCCCTGGTAACCTATGCTGTTAGAAACAGCGGTTAGTCCCCTAGCTTACTTCCCTTCAGTCCTGCTCTCACTTCTGCCAACTCTGTGATCACTGGGGGTCTTTGCCACTGGTTCACACAATGACTGACTTATAAAGCAGTGAACAAAGGACTAATAACATGTGTCAGTGCCTTCATTTCCAGAATGTGTCACATTCTGTGTATAGAACAGCTCCAGACACCCATCTTGAATACACCTGTGCTGTTGTAACTTTGGGAACACACAACTGGTTAAAACAGACCAATGGAGGGGTATCCTGTTAGTCAGCCTCCACCATTTCAACTCCAGGCTACCTAGAGCTCAGGATTCAGGAAATAAGTGCAGGCCTTGCAGCTTCCAAGTACCTGCAGCAGCACCATGGCTCACAGTCTGCTGTTGCTAGCAGAACTGAAAAACTTCAGCCTGATGGTCACTAGAGGGCAAAAACCAAACATACGTTGGACAGGAGCAAGATCCAGGACAGAGAAGATGACCTAGATGAAGCATATTGCAGGGAGGGTAGGCTGCCAAGAGGAAACATGACAGCATGGTAGAAGGCAGGAAAAAACAGGTAAGTAGGTGGGGCCACAGGGGAATAAGGACCCCAAGCTACATGAACAAAGGTATTAGGAAGGAAGGAGGTTAGTGAGGCAGGAGTAGGAAACAGGGAGCTACACTCTGGTGCATGCAACTTGGCCAACAAAAGGTGCAATGTCCCAAGGAATCAGGGGCATAGCTACAAGGGTGTAGGGGGTGCAGTTGCACCCGGGCCCATGAGATTTGAAGGGCCCAAATCATAATTTTGATGTTTATTCAAAACCGGGGGGGGGGGCCCTATAACATACCCTTGCACCCAGACCCTCTGGGAATTTGCTACGCTACTGCAAGGAATCAGCACCACAAATGTGCAGAAAAAGGGAAGGATTATCCCAGGGCCCAATGTTTGATGGTAGGAGTGAAGGAGCACATTGAGGTTAGGCCAAATGTAATACAGGCAACAATAAAATGAGCTGTTGAGTCATCTGCTGCCCCACAGACATAGGGCATAACCTTATAATTATGTTAACATCCAAATAATTATTTTGGAAACAGAGTGAGAGGGCATACAATTGTCTTGTTTTCTGAAAATCAAAATTCAGCACAAAATTTCCTCCCAGGACAGCTCCCACTGAATTCCAAAATGGTTCCTTTTAAAGGGGAACCCTGTGGAAGAAAAGCCCTGAGACTACCTGAACTTAACCCCTGAAGGTCATTGGGACCGGCAACCAACTGATTAGAGTTTTATAAGGCTTCATATCACATCCAAAGCAATTGAATCTCAGCTAAAGCCTGGCTCTGATATCAATTGGGAGGGGCAATTTTGGGATGCCATTGAGGTGGCCATGCATATGAAGTCTCTGGGGAGGTGGTAGGGGAACTGCAGGATCAATTAAATATGTGCTGATTATATAAAAAAGTTCAGTATATAAAACAATTGTTTTGTACACTTTACTTGTGGGGCTTTTCTTCCTGAGAGTTCTCCTTTTATCCAGACACAAAAATATAGCAGAGCAAAACTGTTAAATACATAAGGCATTTTGCCAAATTCTACAGCCTGAAACTCTACTTTAATCAATAAAGCTGATATACAGTAAGTAATAATTAAATTGCCAACCTCTGAACAGTAATGGCAGTCAAAGGGGTCAGGATTAGCAGCAGACATTGCCAATCAGAACCCTCCACCAATCACGTGGTGCATGCTATGAATTATTTAGCCTCAACCAATTACTTTGTAATCCCTAGCCAGTCAAGTACCCATTCTGGCACACATTTGCATTTAAATCACCTTCCCGTGTAATTTACCTTGATCCGTTAGAAGTGCTAGAGTGAACTGCAACTTGCATTTACTAATGATTTGCTCTACCTGAGGTAATTAATCAGTATATCTCAGTTTTTCTGCTGCTCCAGTCAAGTATGCAGTACATTTTTGAATCCAGTGCCCAGGTAACACATCTAAAGTGCATACAAAATTTGAATGTTAGTTATTTAGATGGTTTCTGATGTTCCAGTAGAAAATTAAACTTTGAAAAAAAGACTTTTTTATTTAAAAATCTGTTTATATTACATATATTTACAGAATTATGTGCCCTCTTTTTACAACAGTTATACATATTAACATGAAAACTGTATCAGTGTCCTCTAAAATTCATCAACTCTGGCTGATATGATACTCTGCAGGGCATTGTAACAATTTTCATAGCAACAGACTGTGATGTCACAAGCAGAAGGTTTATGGCAGGTGTAGAAGAAGCTAGAACAAATGAAGATGTCCAGGGGACAGAGAACTTGTGCTCATACTATAAAGAATGAGGGCACTTTTCTGAAAGAGCAGTGTGTAGGATCCTTAAAAAGATATAGCTATAGCAATACTCACTCACACTTGCATCTAGTCTTGTGAAGGTGCCGACTCACTCGCTTTCCTTGATCTCCAGTCGACAGCTTCTCTTATAGCAGACTGGCAAAACTGAGCTTCAACAGCTCACAGTGTACATCATTTTGGAGAAAACCTACCTGACTTTAAACCTTTGGCAGCATTTTCTGTAGCTGTATGAACACCATTCAGTCATGCCACACTGAAAGACAAAACTGGAAGTGCTTACAACTCAAAGAGTGTAAAAATGGCAGGATCAACCGGATAACTTTTTTCACATTTTACCTATCAAAATCATACCAGGATCAACCAGATCACCTAAATAAACTGTAATTTCTGCCACACAAGGACTACCAGGATCAACCAGATCACCAAATAAACCTTAATGGGTTCAATTTTTAAAGGGTGATGCAGGGATTTCATCAAGCCCCACATCACCCATGTTTTTTGGCGCAGCAGTGCCAAGCTCCTATGATGCAGCTGCACCTGATTTTAGTACATCAGGCAAAGTTGTGACAGTTTCCTCATTTTACAGCAGTTTGCACCAAAGATTCAGTGCTAGCCCTGTAAAAAGGGTCCCCCAAATAGTACAGGTTAGACCAGGGAAAAGCTGGTCTAAGTTGTTGCATTTGGTGCTAGGGTTTGAAAGTCCCAATCACTGACTTGGAGAATACCACAAGTCCCGTGTGCCAAACAATTGATGCACCAGGGGCTTATGGCATTCTCTGGGCTTTGAAAATTGAGCCAAGTACCTGCGAGATAAGGACTATGTTTTGTTCCCCCAAAAAACATTTAAAACCATTTTACAAGATAGATAATCCACTACAGGGTGTGCGGTCATGCTGTGATATACACATGCCTTGGGTGGTGGAATGCACTCGGCCAGTGTCCTCATGCATCACAACACACACCAAGGCATGCATATATCAGAGCATGACCGCACACCCTGTAGTGGATTATCTATTACTTACACATCAGGTATGGGCTAAAACTGCTCAAGATATCACTACCATCTCACTGTCTACTGTGTAGATAGTAGTGCTATCTTGTCAGTTGAAAGGTTACAATGAAACAGTGGCATATTGAACCAATCAGAGAGTGGCTTTAACAATCCTGATGGCATCATTATAGATAGATGGAGTGCTCCAGATGAATCAGAGCATGCCTTTCCTCTGTGTGTGAGACATTCATATTCTGTGAAGAGTGCCTCGCACACAACTGCCCTGGAAACAGGTACATTCAGCTAAGGTTTTAAAAAAAAATTAATATAGGCCAGCCAGGTGGCACCAAGGGTTGAGGTGCTGGATGTCACACCTCATGCCACGCTGGCGAGCCGGGTTCGGACGTGAGCCCGGGCCACCAGGGGTTGGCAGGGGAAGGATAGGATGGAGCATCTGGAGAACTGCTCTCATATCCCGAGGAGGGATCCAGGGTCCCATCACTCTGTAGTGCCCCGGTGATGACTGGGGCACTACTAGAATAGTATGAGGGGGGCAGGTGTGCAGACTTCGGCTTGTGCCTAGAATGTCATTACCGCTGACACTCTGCAAGGAGGAAAATGGAAAATCGGGCTCCGGTCAGGCAGCATGAGCTTCCGACCCCCAATGCCCGGCCCAAATGGTGCCTCCTCATCCGGATCCTGCTCCGGTGGGTTGAGCGGGGTAGTTCCTCACCACCCCGCCATGGGAGGTAATCCGTGGGATAATGAGAGGACGGCCTGATGCCGGGTGTCAGGGCTAGGGGGTCAGTCAGGATGTCAACGCCGCCTGGAGCCCCGGGGAGAAAAATATGTATAAAAAAAAATAATAATAATATATTATTGATCAAGCTTGATCAGAAATATATTAATATAGCACCACTGCTGAGACCACTCTTATGGTTGTAACAGTGGTCTCACATTCTTAGGGCATCAGAACCACTTAACTTTGTTCATGGTTCTCATACCCTAAGAATGCATGAGAGACCACTCATACAACCCTAAAAGTGGTCTCGTCGGTAGTATTAACATACACAGTAGCCATATGCATCACTGAAGCCAGCAAATGTGAGATGCTTTGAGGGGCACAGTCACAATTCTGGACTTTTTTCCCTTTGTAATTGTTATGATTTCTTTCACAAAACTACCTGAACACCTGTTGTGCAAATCAGACTGATATGGTGAGAGTGAGATGCTTTGAGTGGCACAGTTTACATTTTGCACTTTTTTCCTTTTGTAACTTTTTATCATTTCTATGACAAAGCCACCTAAACACTAGTTATACAAATCAAATATGGGTGACAGTGAGATAGTAGAAAAATCTTCACTCATTGTACTTGATGTCTTCTGACCTCACTCATGGCTTCACTACTAATGAGGTCAGGAGATCAAGTATAGTTCGTGAAGGTATTTCTGCTACCTCATTCTCACCCATGTCATATCATACATATATGTAATAGATAACCCACTCTAAGGTGTGCGGTCGTGCTCTGATATATGCATTCCTTGGTGTGCTTTGCAGCCGAGTGCATCAACCACCCAAGGTGGAGCATGACTGCATACCCTATAGTGGGTTATCTGTCTTATAAAATGGCAAATTTGTTTTGGAGAGGGGTGAAAGTGCAGGTGTGTGGTCACGCTCTGATATACGCACGGTCATTTGATGTGTTTCAACCAACCAGCAGAGATAATTTTTCCTACCCATTTTATATATATATATATAAGTATATGTATATATATATATATATATATATATATATATATATATACTGTATATATATCTTCTTTGCAAAAACTTTGTTATTGCACCAGTTAGGGTACTTTAATACTACAAAAGTAGGGAAATGTGGCGTTAGGGTTTCCAACCCTTACTCCCCAACCCCATACCCCATTGAGCAAAAGGAAAAACATTAGGGTTTTGGGTCTCCAGAGTCTTAGCAATTCATTGATGGGGTCTTCCTTGAGGGTTGTCAACCATAATTCTCCCCCCTTCCCCAACCCGTAGCCGATCAAAATAAGGTACAGCTCCAAAGCACTGCCTCATAATGATACACTTTTCAAAGGTAGAGAAGTATGTCTCATCACAGGTTGCCAACACAGTTTATTATACCTTTCTTTGTGCAGGGCCATGTGTGATGTTGTTTGCTCATGGAATGCCTGTTTGTGGATGATACCAAGATCTGCAACAGGGTGGATACTCCAGAGGGGTGGAAAGGATGAGAAAACACCTGGAACTGCTGGAGAGATGGTCTTGGGCATGGCAGCTAAGATTTAATGCAAATAAGTTCAAAATCATGCATGTGGGGAGCAGGGATCCTGGGGCGAGCTACAGGTTGGGGGGAGATGCTAGCAGTAATTAAGGAGGAGAGGGACTTGGGGGTCATAATCTCAGATGACTTGAAGGCTGCTAGGCAGACGGTAACGGTAGTGGGAAAGGCCAGTGGGATGTTGGGGTGTATTGGAAGGGGAATCACAAGCTGGAGGAGGGAGGTAATAGTTCCACTGTACAAGACCATGGTGAGACCTCAGCTTGAATACTGTGTACAGTTCTGGAGACCAGACCTTCGAAAGAACACTGACAAAACAGAGACAGTGCAGAGGAGGGTGACCAAAATGATGAAGGGATTACATCACAAGCTTTACAAGGAGAGAGTGAGGGACCTCAATTTGTACATGCTAGAAAAAAGGAGGGAGAGAGAAGTGACATAATAGAAACATTCAGCTACCTCAAAGGCATTAACAAGGTAGAAGGGGGCAACATATTCTAGATTAATAGTAATGCCAGGATAAAAGGACACGATATGAGACTGAGGGGTGGCTGCATAAGGGGAAATGTCAGGAAGTTCCTTTTTATGGAAAGGGTGGTGGATGCTAGGAATAGCCTGCCCCAGGAGATGGTGGTAGCCCATACAGTGGTGGGCTTCAAACATGCATGGGACAAAAACAAAGGAATAATAGAGATAGGAAGAAAAAGCTAAAGCCAATGACCACATAGGGTCACTGGATGCTTCGTTAGGCAGCTTAAACGGGCAGACTGGATGGGCCTTGTGGTCCTTATCTGCTGACAGCATCTGTATATCTATGAATGGGATTGGCATTAGGGTTGACAACCTCCAAGGAAGACTGCAACACTGATTCACCAGGACTCCAGAGACCCAAAAACCTAATGTTTTTTCCTTTTGCTCCTTCAGGTGGGGTTGGGGTGTTAGGGTTGGAAACCCTAATGCCACATTTCCTTACTTGTGAGGCGTTAAGTTACTTTAACTGGTGCATTAACAACATTTTTTACAAAGAATTTCCTTTTTTTTTTTGAGATAGTGGAATTGTATCCTCATTCATGCAATTAAAACAACTTCTTGATGAGTATCAATGAGCAGAAACTGCAAACATCTCTCTTCCAGAAAATTCAGCCATAAAAAGTTCACATTGGTAACCATACTGTACCTAGGGTTTACACATGCTGTTAAAATAAAATACAGGGTAAGGGACCAGACCATTTTGGAGATTAGATAGGCTACCACCATTTATTAATTGTTTTGTCTGTCACTGCCTCTCTTGTCTCAAGTAAAATTGTGGCAACTTGCTAGCCAGGGCAAAAAAGAGCCCTATGCAGCAGCAATCAAACAATCCCTGACCACTTACCACAGCTGCTTGGCTAAAACACAAATCTTGCAGTATAAATAATACATATTCATAATGAAGGTCAAAGGCCACTCCAGGTAAAGGCTATCAGTGACCTCGCTCCTTTATTATGATTATATATTATGTTACCAAGATCTGACTGATACAGAGACTGCTTTAACCCAGAGCCCATGCCATCTTTACCCATTCAAAAAATCAAGAATAATATACCCCTACATATGAGATACAAGCTGGTATTCCACATCAAATGAGTGTAGTAACATCACTAGCATGACAGCAAAAGTGTGGAATATCAGCGACTACCTCTCACTTAGGGATACAATGAGCCTATTTCAGCAACACATTGTCTAGTTTTTTCCCCCATTGTGTTCAGGTTTTTTATAACATGGTAATGTTATCAGTTAATGACACTCTCTGGGGTGTGTGGCAACTAGAAAATATTTCAAGGCAAGGCTGGACAGCTAGTGCAGTGGCAGGGCATCTGTCTGCAACACTGATGACCTGGGTTCGGGAACAGACCCGGGACGTAGGAGAGCCGGCCGGGAGAGAAGGATGGAGCATCCTAGGGACTGCTCTCCTTCTCCAGGGGAGATGGGGCAGAGTGTCCGACACAATGCAGACCCCTGGTGCAGGCTTGGGAAACTGCCAAGCAGGTGCCATCACTTTGGGGAGGGCAGGGAGAACACTGCCCCAGGGGAAAAAATCATCGAAAATTGTAGGCCACAGCATGATGGCCGCTCCCGGCTCCCAGCTCCGATTGCTTCTCCTGCTCTTTCCCATGGACCTATTCCAGTACTTGTGGGCCAGCCAGCCTCGAACTCCACCCTGGGGGGGAAACCAAGGGAGGTACTGTTGGGGGATGCTCCCTGCCAACACCTTCTCCCATCCTAGATGGGTTGATGTGGTGCCATGGTCCCGCCCTGTGGGGTAAGCCAGGGGTTATCTGTGGGGGCACCAAGGTGAGTCTGGGGAGCAGAGCAGGGGTTGGGTAAGCAAGCAGGAAAAATACAGCTTGCAACCAAAATTGAAAATATTTCAAGACACTCTGCTTTGCCTCCTACCTAACACCATGCCTCTTAACCTCCTGTCTCATAAATTAGGGGCAAGGCTTAAAGAAATCAGGACAAAGGACCAAAATTAGAGATACACTTTCAAAATTGTTGATATCCACTCAGGAAGTCAGTACAATAAGGGGCTTAGTGTAAAATGGATTTTGTAAGGAAGAACACATTTGAAACTGTAATGTTTGAGATTGTTATATGCTTTGAATCTCTACTGTTTAGTCACAGAAACACAAATTTTAGGAGAGACAGAGTAAAATTTTGAGGTAAAACCAGAGATGTCCCTGAGAGGTATGCCTAAACCTCCACACATGCTTATATTCCCCAATGACCACATACTCTGCCGTGTGTTATTGTCTGCATAATATACACACTGTGTCCTGGATTATTTATTTTTTAATTATCTTACAATAAAAATAATAGCACCCGGTACACATTAGATTCGGTACTTTCAATCTCAGTAAGACATTGCTGAATCTGTGTAAGGCAACGAATACAGCAATACAAAGCAGATTTAGCCATTTAAAGGGCCATGGTCAACCTCCTCTTAGGCCTCGAATGTGTCCCTTGTTTTAAAAAAACACGTTATGATTGTTTGCATTCTGTAGGATGTGCTGATGTATATGATAGTTTGATTCTGATTCATTTTATTCTCTTTAAAAGACAAAAGCAGACTGCCCAACATACAGGTATCACCACACAAAAACATGTTTGTTTACGTATCTTGATCAACTTCAACTGCATCTTTACTGAACTTGGAATCACACCCACACAGGTTAGCCACTCATAATACTGCAGGAGGAGAGCCTATTGCATCTTAAGTAGCTGCTTTGTTTGGGGGTGTTGAAGTATGCAATAAGAGTAGATCAATGACATGAACACAAACAGGCTGGATATGTAAGCAATAAGACACGACAGGGTGTGCATGGAACAGATTTTACTGCACGGCTAGGGGCGTAATGAGGCATGAGGCCTTGGCCGAGTGCCTTTAGCTCCTGGCGTGCAGTAAAATCTGTTCCATGCACTCACCTGGAGTTTCTTATTGCACTTATAAAATGGGCTCCTGTTTTAAAAACTTTTTACATTTGGGAAAAGCATGTTTATATGTAGAAACAATAGATTTACTTGTGTGCATTTATGATCAAATAGTCCTTCCACTCACAACAAATGATGTCACTGATGATGTCATTGTATTGTTGCCTACCTTCTTCTTCCTGTTTTTTCTGTTTTTCCCCACATTCAAGATATGGAATGTTTATCATAGAATGTTTACCATGGAATACATGGATTCAAAATTCTGCTCAGTTCCATTGGCAGAATGTTTTCTGCTAACACTCTGTATGCATAGACAACAAAGGCCTTTGTTACAGCCAGAGCCTCAGTTATCTCTCTGTCAGGACAAGAAGAAGAGAGTTACCTGATGAGCAGGTAAAGATAGAAGGGGGATTTTTCACTGTAAGCAAAGAAACAGTTGTAGTGAAAACTATAAACAATACTTATTGTTTCTAATTTGTTCATGTGTGTAAGGAGAGTGTGATAATCAAGGAAACTACCGTAAATTAATTTGTTTTATATTTTATTTATAGTAGTTTTATTTTTAGGGCCCAGATGAAGTTTTTTTTTTTTTACAGTGTAAAGGTAGCAGCCATGTTTGTGGTGGAAGATCAGTTCTGGCTGTAGGGGGCTAACTGAAATGCCTGTGTTCCAAATGCCCATTGATCTGGTTTCCAGACTCTTCACAGTCCTTTTTTTTAGCCATGTGTAAACCAAATTTTACACATAAATAACAGCCAATCAGATTCCATGATTTTACCCTGCCATTTTATAAATCTACACCATTACCATGCATTTCAGTTCTACTAAAAAAGGAAACAAAACACAACCAACAATGTCAATGAATTTTAGAGAAGGTAACCACTCATAAAATGTGGATTTTCAACTAGAAATACTACAATGCAGAAAGGATTGACAGTGTTCCTTTAAAAGTATACTACCACCCCCCTACACAGTTCTGCATTTAGCACTGGTCTTTCAGGTTCTTTCCACTTGCAAATCAAATTGATTTTAGTTAAACCAGTGAAATCATGTTGGGATGCATGCTTTAAACTGGTTTGAGATGTTGTTAGTGTTTTTAAAATATTTAAAGTGTTCCACCAGTTCAAAAAGGGTATACACAGGGCCCCTCTAAGTGTATGTTGTGGTACAGGATGCATTGCCATCGCATGGTGAACATGATTGTGCATCTAACTGTGGCAATGTAGCTCTTTTCTTAAAAAGAGCATTAAAAAACATTGATTTTAGTGATTAAAAAGTGAAACTGTGACTCCAGTCATGCGCATGGCCTGAGTCATGGTTTCCCTTTTTAATCATTAAAATCAATGGGTTTTATCACCTCTGGTGAGGATAACAGCATAAGTCCAATAATGATGATAATGCAGAGCCCCCCATGTCCATTATTCTCAGGGATCTCAGCATTTGGGAGGGAGAATCATGCAGATGTGACAACTCTTCCCCAGTCCTTCTGTCCCTAACTCCTATTCATCCTCAGTCCTTCTGTCCCTAACTCCTATTCATCATCCCCTCTGTCCTTCTGTCCCTAACTCCTATTCATCCTCAGTCCTTCTGTCCCTAACTCCTATTCATCCTCAGTCCTTCTGTCCCTAACTCCTATTCATCATCCCCTCTGAGTCAGTCTCTCCATGTCAGTCACTGTGTCACCAGTCCCTCTGTCCCCATGTCCCCCAAGTCATCAGTTCATTCCATATCAGCCCCTCTGTTCCACAGTCTGTGTCCCCAGTACCTCTGTCCTCGTACCCCCGCAGTCATCAGCCCATCCGTGTCAGTACCTCCATTCTACAGTCTGTCACCAGTACCTCTGCCGGTATATCCCCAGCCAACAGACTGCCATTTTAGTCCCTCCATTTTGCAGTCACTGTGTCACCAGTTCTTCTGTCCCTATGTACCTCCAGTCATTGTCATGCCACCCCTCCTTATGTCCCTCTCCCCATAACCTCCCTGATCTGCTACACATCTTACATGCCACCCTGCTCAGTCACAGCTCTTGTTCCCATCTATCTCTCAGCCCTGCTGCTCCACATTCACTCTCCCACCCTCCCTGCAGCCCATCTCTTCCACCAGTCTCTCTTCACCAACTCCTTCTTCAATGTCTCCCTGTGCCTCACAAACTGTCATTCCATTCCTCAAATTCCCCCATCTTCTCTGCACTTGACCATCACCTCTGTTCCCTCAATCAGTCCACCTCTCCTTTCTGTCCCCAGACCCTCTCTTCCTTCTCTTCCAGTGCTTGGAGCTACTCAGCATTCCTGTTCAGTGTCTGTCTGCAGTCAGTGCAGGAACTAGAGAGTCAGAAAGGACCCCCCCCCCGTCAGTTCTGCTTACAGCGAGCAAACAATCCAGCAAAATATTATTCCCACTGTTGCAGCAGCACTGTGCATGATGACCAGCCTACTGAACAAACACACGCACACACATGCACTCAGGGTGAGAGAGCCCATGACTGACTACAACAGCTGCACTTTCAAACCTGTTACGTATCTCATGCAGCAGGACTGCTCCCATCATCAACGTAAGAGGATTAGAACAACAAACAAGGGAAGAAATGGCTTCCTACCAGGATGCAACATACTGTGCAAACAGAAGATAGCCAGGATAAAGCAGCCCAGACAAATGGTCAGAATCATCCTGCAGATCGTGTTCATCCTCATTAACTTGAACAGAGTTTGTTTTACAGCTGCTTTAGGTAGCAGAGGGGACAGGATGCTGGTGGTTGTTGAACTGGTGATGTGTGTATGTGTACTAGTGGGGTTGTGATCGGAAAAGTCCCGGTCTTCTTCTCAGACCACAAATCTTGGGGGAGCAGCCTGCCCACCACCCACCCAGCTATGCCACTGTTTATGGGTGGCAATTTCTCTTGTATATTTATTTAAAATAGTTTTCCTTCCTGTAGCCATTTTGGACCCTGAAACCCTGTTGAATATGGGAATCCCTGTAGATCTGGGAGGACAGCATTGTGGGGACAGTGATCAGAGGGTGAGGGTGCCACTAGACACTAGGAAAATGCTCAGACATTACGGTGATGGCGATCAGAGGGTGGAGGTTCCACTAGACACCAGGGAAAGACTCAGACATAATGGGGATAGTGATTGGAGGGTGGGGGTGCCATTAGACAACAGAGAAAGGCTCAGACATTACAGGAATGGACATTGGAGGGTGGGGGTTCCACTAAACACCAGGGCAACATTGCACACATAGAGGGATGGCAATGGGGGGGCACCACTAGACACCAGGGAAATGGTGGCTAGCTGCTCTCACAGTAGCCAGCAGCACGAGTTCTCGCTGCAGCTGCAGAAGTCAAGAAAGTTCTGCTGTTTTCATACAGAGAACAGGGATCAACAGCCCCTCACACTAAGCTGGGCACCTGGGATTTTGGGGTGCTCAGAAAAGGTATTTCTGTCCTTATTGTAAAAAAGCAAATATCAGAATCTAGCTAAACTGGGCCCGTTTAGCTTGGTTATGGTGTTTGTTTTTTTAAATGCCAGCATTTTTATGTATTTTTGATGCTTGTTAGTTAATTGAAAAATCAACAAGATGGCAGTTGTTACAGCACAAAAAAATGTTTGGTGCCATGCCAAGCAAGTGTTAAGAAACCAAGAAAGGGCCCAGTGACATCTAACTTTTCATTTTGCACCAAAACTTTAACTCAAAAACCCTACTGCATATGCTCAGAACGGTAAAACACAAAACTTTAAACCTATATGACTCTGGAACCATTTAATATTTTTCCACCAGACCTTTCATATGCACTTCATTAGGACATGACACGTGTGCCCTGCAAGTTTGGGAAAAAAATACCATTCCTTGTTATCTGTATAGGAAAAGAATTTGCCATCTACAGAAAAATGACATATTTGGATCTCAGAAACCGCACAGGCTACTGTCACAAAACTTTCCACAGATCAACATCTTGCCTCCTAGACAATACATACAGCATTTTAGCTGATTTTATCAAACGTGCCAAAGATATTACTGTTCAAAGTTAGGGGTTTAACATTGAACACTATACTCAACCCTTGCTATAGAGGCACTACCATGCCACTATAATATTTATACATAAATACCTTGGCATTTGGATCGACAACAAGCTCTTCTTTAATGACCATATCGAGGACTTATCTAAGAGGCTCAAAGCACGGCTGGGATTCTGTTTTAGAAATAGAGCTCTCTTCCCTCTTGAGACCCGAACCAGGCTTGTCCAGGCCACATTCCTTCCTCTGCTTGATTATGGAGATTTAATTTATGTCTCCTCAGCAATCTCAAGCCTAAGTAAGCTGGTCGTTCTCTACCATCGTGCCCTGCAGTTCATCACCAACTCCTCCTACCGGACTCACCACTGTGACCTGTATGCAGCTGTCTGCTAGACCTCTCTCACCACTAGATGCCTGATCCATGCTGGTATCTGGACCCTTAAGAAACTCCTTCACAAACTCCCGAGCTACATAACATTGCTTATTCACATCTCGCATAGTGCATACTCTCTCAGGAAATCGGACTATGTCCTGCTAACTGTCCCTAAGACTTGTACTATATTCGGCCAACAAGCTATTTCATATACCCTTCCTACCTTTTGGAACCATCTTCAGTCCTTACTGAAACTAACCAGTATCATATCAATCAATTTCTATGAAGCACTAACAGTTTCCAAAATAAAAGATACTTGCAGGTGTCAATAAGCCTACCCCACTACTCCATGCCAGTTACTTACGTACCAACAGTGTCTTATCCTTTCCTAGCCAGGATTGAAACTGCCCAACTAACATAGGGCTTCTACATGCTACAGAATATGATGCCCCCAACCTACTCACCTATGTCCTAATCCCCCTGTGATCCTCCCTACCCCTAGACTTCCCTTCCTGTGTATATTTTACCCAACCCTACTAGCTACCCATTCCTTTGTCACCTTATACAGTTACCACTTTGTTTTCCTTCTACAATTAACCAATTTGTTTTTCCTTTTTAGCCACAAGAAATATGTCTCAACTGGATCTTGCACTACTAGATTGTACCTTATTATGATATACCTTTGTATGATCTATATTTGCACTTTGGCTAATTATTGTCGATTACACCTGTCAATATGATATTCATATGTCTGTGTAAATGTCTCAGGACCTGCTTGTGAATGAGCTTGCTCAACAGAGTTTTTTCCTGCAAAAAACTTGAAACTTGAAAAAGACTTGAAAACATATCTACACACACACACACACACACACACACACACACACACACACACACACACACACACACACACACACACAGAAAAGTTGACCACCCACTTATGGTGCAGCAAGCAGTCAAAAGTTCTTAAGTTGCTGTTGGGTACTGCTGCCAGCAGCACCAGTCCAGAAAGTGTGGTTCTATGGATGAGATTATTTCAAACATCTAGAGTTACAGATAAGTAACTTTCCTTTCTTGCCCCCCTCATGCCTTATCAGCATTATGGCCTCATTGGTGCTATCAGCTCATTCACTGAACTGTGCCTAGATCACCCTTCCAAGGTTCCTCTGAATAAAACAGAAAAAAGAAACAAGTTACTTATGCTTTTGACTCCCTTCAGTGAAAATGTACTATTCTACACCACAGACTGTCATCGGTTACCACAGAGGTGGAATAAGAGGTTTAAAAATATGTTATAATCAGGAAACAATGTTAAAAGTTCAATACATCACATTCCCCCTGCACATACATTTCAACCTGTGATTAGGCTGGCTGGAACACTGAAGTGACTGGTTGGTTGTGTTCATCTCCGACAGTAGTTTAGTTTTGTGGATTTTCACGTGTTTCTGCTTGGAGGAACTGGACCGTTCTTGGACATGACATCTATGAATGTTTACTGGACTAAGAAACTGCAAAACATCACCATCAGGTATTGGCATGCTCATCATAAATCAACTTTTTTGGAAGCCATCAAAGGCAAAAGTAAGGTCAGTAAATCTGTTACACAAGCTCTGAGTTGTGGAGTGCTGCATTGAATCCACATTTCCGTCTGACTTGTTGTTACAAGATCTGTGCTTGTCTTAGAGTTCTATTCACAACCATTTTAGAAAATTAAAGGGAAGACACTAAGAAAGGATTTTTACATGCTGCTTATGCCCCAAACCAATGTTCATCACCTTCAGGAATTGAACACATTCAGGGTCTTTGATCTACAATAACAACAGTTTACTGGTCCCCAGTATTTCACTATTTCCTGTGGATTTGATTATTTTTCATCATTTGACTACTGGTACCTTGGTCAAGATTATTATATTACATATCCCTGAACATAACTATCTGCATGGTTTAATATTACTACATCAAGAATGGAACCTAACTGATTCCTGCTGAGGGCTGGACTCACCTACAGACACTTACGGCTGTGCCTGCTCAAACTTTTACTTTTGCAATTACTGTTGTCTGGTAATATTCACCTAAATCCCGGCCCTAGCCTGACACTTATGGCAACTCCCATAAAACAACTTGGGATGCTCACTTTGGCATCCCTAAATATCTGCAGCCTCCTACCAAAGCTGGACACTCTACAAATATTTGCTGCTCTACACAGTCCGGATGTTCTGGCAATTGTTGAAACATGGCTCTCACCAAAAATCCCTGACTCAGCTATTACCATACCAGGCTACAACATCTTCGGACAAGATTGGACAACCAAAAGAGGTGGTGGATGTGCAATTTATCTCAAAGAGTCACTCATGGGTCACCTCTTGCCTGTTCCTGTGGGTGTTACAATCACTCAATTACTCACCATCAGAATTCTGCTTGGTGCCCAAAATAAGGCACTTACTGTGGCATCCTTATACATCCCTCCAAAAGAGTAAGGGAGTGGTTTCAACTGGACTTCACACGTAACTAGCCACCTGGGTCAATTCTGATGGGAGACTTCAATATAAAATGGCTTGCACCTGAAAATCAGAGCATTAAGGACGCCATCTCTGCCATAAATTTTTCCCAGCTGGTTGACTCCCCGACCAGATCCAATCACAAAATGGGGACTAAAAGCCTTTTAGACTGGGTCCTAACCAGTCATCCAGACCGCATTACTAACACCACTGTCCTCCTGGATACACTCAGTGATCATTCCCCTGTCATCTACACATGGACAAACACATTTTTCAGACTACCACCACAGACAATTACCAGCAGAGTTCTTACCTGTGGCCACCTGGAACCTCTTAAATCTGTCCTTAGAGTGCAAGACTGGTCTCCAGTCTACAGAGCGAAGGATGTTCACACAGTACTCGAACACTTCATCAACATCTATAATTCTGGCTGCAACTCTCATGCACCCCTAAAAACTTGCAAAATCAAAGGCCCTTGCAACCCCGGCTCTCTGTAGAACTCCTAGCTCGCATGAAAATAAGGGATCACCTCTGGCACCATGCTCAAGCCATTGGCACACAATCTGACATCCAGAACTACAAAAGAGTGTGAAATGACTGCACTAGGTCCATCCGTCTAGCAAAAATGAAACACTATCAGGAAGTGCTTACTGATACCTGGGGCAAAGAAAAGGTTTTCTGGGATAATATTAAAGAAATCATAGGTAAAACCTCAAAATCACCACCTACCATACTGGACTTAGATGGGATCACTACCCTTGACTCTGTAACTATTGCCAATACTTTCAATAATGCATTCACGGACCTCAGCAGTGTTCTCTCACCGGATGCAGATGTCACCTTTCCCACCTCTGATAGCACTCCCACACCTACTAGCCACCCCCCATTCTACTTTAAAGTTATCTCACTGCAGGAAGGGTGTAAATACATCCTCAAGGCAATTGGTAAATCTAGACACAGCAGGAATTCCTTCGATCTTAAACTTTTGTCCCTCACACTAGAGGAAGTGCTAGTGCCTCTTACCTGTTTTTTAATCTCTCACTTAGCCTTGCCCAGTCCCCCAAGAGATGGGACTCAGCCATGGTAACATCGGTACATAAAAGCAGTGACAGGTCTCTCCATGTGAATTACCAGCCCATGTCCATACTTCTGCCCCTCTCCAAGGCACTTGAACGCATTGTAGCCAACCAGCTTACAAATTATCTTGATAAACATAAGATCCAATGTATCCAACAACATGGATTCAGAAAAGGACACAGCACCTGCTCAGCTCTCAGGAAATTCACTGGTTTCATACACAAATCTCTGGACTATGGACAAATAGTTGTGACTGCAGTTATCGACCTGACAAAAGCATTCAATATGGTCCATCATGATTTACCTATAGTGCTTCAACAGAGCTAGCTTCAACATTCCCTACAGTGACAGCTTCAATGCTGACCATTGGCATTGTAGCCACAGGATTTCAGTGCACACAATCAGGGGGCTGCGCCCACCAAAACCCCCCCTTGTGGGTGGCTTTGCCCCCCACACCCTCCAGTCTCCAGGATTCTAACTCCGAGTCAGAGTTGGTCTGGGGGGGGGGTCAATCACCCAGTGAAGCAGTCCCAATCAGCACACTGTCCACCACAGTGATGGGCAGATTTTGCCTGATTCCTGCCACTATGGTGGTGTTCACCATAGGGATTTTACTGCGGTGATGGTACACCATCCATCACCCCTTACTACTGGAATAGCTAAGCAACGCTGGAATTTCCACTGACTCTAATGCCTGGTTTAAAGGCTAACTGAAGAACTGCATTCAACAAGTCAAAATTGCCGATGTCATCTCAGACTCTAACCCAGTTCACTCAGAGGGCCCACAAGGGTCCATCCTGGCCCCCTACTATTTTGTGCATTACTTAAGCAATAATGCATGATCAGGAATTATGTTCATGGTTTGTTAATCATCCTCTGGGGATGTAATATGACACAAGACGTAGCCAAGTACCTCATGCCTTTTCAGGATAATTAACTGTTCATTAACATAATCGCTAGGAATGCCTTATTCCTATTATAATAAAAATGTTTTAAATAGTGTACCTTGTTTGTCATTTGATTAGATTCAACAGGTATTTTAAAAAAATAACATAAAGCTGATAAAATGCTCACAGCCAATCTGAAAGCTCTGTTTCTGTGACCCATTTTTATAATTCATCATAATTTCCATAAAGGTGTCCCATTGTTTTGAATCCAGCTATAGGACTAGCACTGATCACATTGCTTTATAATTCTAGCCATCCATCCACCATCTGCTCTGTGAAAAAAAAAATACTTCTTAATGTCCTTTTTAAATTCCCCCAACTCCTTCCCACTTGAGATTGTGCCCCCTGGTGAATGCTCTGGTTGCTAACTTGAACAACTCATGGCATTCACCCTACTGTACCCCTGTATGCATTTGATTATTTCCATCATATCCCCCTATCTCTTCTGTTCTCCTGAGAGTACATATTGAGCTCATGTTTCCTCGTAGCCTCTATCCTGCTGCACATGGATACTTTTTATTGCCCTTCCCTATATCATTTCCAGCCTATTTCTCTCTTTCTCAGATGTGTGATCTAGAATGCCACACACTGTATGCCAAGTGTGGTTGTACCAGTAACTTGTACAGAGGCAGTATTAACTCCATTCTACTACTGATGAAGCCCTTCCTTTTGCATCCTAGCATCCTGTTTGCCTTCCTGTATTCCTTACTGCATTAAGTAGAGAATTGTAGACTGTTGCTAATTATCACCTCCTGGTCTCTTTCCTCTTTTGAGTGTTCTACCCTTACCTTTTGATGCGGTTATCTATATGTGGATTTCTGCAACCAGTGTGCATCACTTTACATTTCTTGGTAATGAATTTCCATTGCCAAATACTAGACCACTTCTCTCAACCTTCTTCATGGTACTGATTCCCTCATTACTGTCTACTCTACTGCAGAGTTCTGTATTGTCTGCAGACTCACTTTCCCCTGTACCCACTCCTTTTTCACTTATGTACATGTTAAAGAGCTGTGGGGCCTGGGCAGATCCTGAGGCACCCCATTGGTTTCCACTTTAAAATCATGCAACTTTCCATTTAGAACCACTCTTTGCATCCAATTGGTCAACCAGTTTCCAATCCTTCTAGTTAACCCCTCTCCTGCTCGTAGTTCCCCTGCCTTCTTCACTAGTCTTCTATGTGGCACTTAATCAAGTAGAAGTTGGTTAGCGGATAGGTGACAGAGGGTGGTGGTAAATGGAGTTAATTTCAAGAAAGGGAGGATGACCAGCAGGGTATGGGACCAGTTCTCTTTGATGTCTTTACAAGTGACATTGCAGAGGAGCTAGTTGGGAAGGTGTGCCTCTTTGTGGATGACACCAAAATGTGCAATAGGGTAGACACTCCAGGGGGGAGGGATTGAAAGGATGGGCAGAGACATGAGCAAACTCAAAGAGTGGTCAAGGGTATGGTGGCTGGGTTTCAGTATGAAAAAGTTCTAATAAAGACCTTAGGGCACAGAAACCCTGGGGCAGAGCAGAGAATGGGTGGAGTGGTATTGATGACCACCAAGCAGGAAAGAAATCTTGAGTAATCATATTGGATGACCTAATAGTTGCAAGGCAGTGCAACAAGGCAGTTGAGAGGAGTAGAGGGATGCTGGGTTGAATCAGAAGTATCACAAGCAGAACAAGCATTTGTCAATGTCGAATGTTTGCTTGCTGGCATTGGCAGTGGTAGTGTAGAAGTTACAGAGCTGCGTAATAGGAATGGCAGTGAAATATTGAACTGAAGCCAACCCCACCACCACCCTGCAGAGAGTGACAGGCATTGGGTGTGCCTTTGGGTCGTCAGGCATAACGGCCACGCCATTTCACCACACCCCACCCTGCAGACACTGACAAGTGTTATGGTGTTCCTTGGGGTCTTTGGTCCTCATGCGCACCCCATTCCATTAGGAAATATGGTGAGATGGGTGCGATATAAGAGAATGGGGTGGACTTTGGGGCTGAAGAGTCCAAGGCATACCTCGATGCCTCTCACTGGCTGCAGGGTGTGGAATGGTATGAGCATTACAGGCAAGAATCCTAAGTCACACCCCTGATGCCTGTCGTTCTCTACAGGGTTGGCGTTATGGTTGGAAACCCTAATGCCTCAGGCATTCGTTGGTATTTTCACTCCAAATGTTCAACATGGTTTTTTTGTGACCCCACCTCATGAACAGGGGAATATCAGTTTGTTAGCAGCTGCTTATGCACAGCGACTACAGCATTTAGCACCACAGGTGCAAAAGCGTTCGAACAGGATGTAAAATGACAGCTGTACTGTTCATGGGTAGGTGTAAAAAATGGCAATGTTGCAAATCTGCAGTAAAAATATTTAAAAAAATGGGAAGTCACGAGCGTACATAGAAACTGTGCAACGCACACCCGTAATATAATTAGGTTGGGGATTTTTTTACAGCAGATTGTCAACTCAGGCATTTTGGTGCCTCCGATCATGAACAGTGTCACTGTGATTTTTTTTATCTGTCCCAAACAATGATTTCACACAGCGACCACGCATCTCTGCGCTGAAAGTGTGAAAACACACTTCGGCCATGTTGTGAAAAATGACAGCTGTACTGTAAATAAGGAAGTGTGGAAAAATGCCACTGGTGAAAATCTGGACTTAAAATATTACAAAGTCATGAACTTACAAGGGTGCATGGAAACTGCACAATGTTCACTCGTAACTCAGTCATTTTATGGACTTTTGTCACCAAATTTTCAACATAGCCATTTTAAGACCTCTGCTCGTGAACAGTGTAACTGTAATTTTCTTAATCTGTCCCAAACATTGCTTTTGCACACCAACAGCACCATTGTACGCTACATGTGTGAAAACACATTTTGGGTGGCATATGAAAAATGGCAGCTGTACTGTTCATAAGGAAGTGTAATAAAATGGCAATGTTGAAAATCTGGAGTAAAAATATTAAATTCGCAAACTTATGAGCATGCATAGGAACTGTGCAACGCACGCTCGTAAAACAGTCATTTTTAGGAATTGTTTCACCAAATTTTCAACATAGCCATTTTAAGACCACTGCTCATGAACAGTGTTACTGTGATTTTCTTAATGTGTCTCATACATTGATTTCGCACATCGACTGCGCCATTGTGCGCTACATGGGCGGAAACACATTTTGGGCAAGATGTGAAAAATGACAGCTATACTGCTCATAAGAGGTGTGGTAAAATGGCAATTTTGAAAGTCTGGAGTGAAAATATTAAAATTTGCGAACTTATGAGCGTGTGTAGGAACTGTACAACGCACGCTCGTAAAACAGTCATTTTTTGGAATTTTTTCACCAAATTTTCAACATAGCCATTTTAAGACCTCTGCTCATGAACAGTGTCACTGTGATTTTCTTAATTTGTCCCATTACATTGGTTTCGCGCGACTTTGCCATTATGCGCTACATAGGCCGAGCTTTGTTTGAGTGTGGAAATGACAGCTATACTACTCATAAGAAGGTGTGGTAAAATGGCAAAGTTGGAAATCTGAAGTGAAAATATTGAAAATTCACGAACTTACGAGTGTGCATAAGAACTGTGCAATGCACGCTCATAAAACAGTCGTTATTTGGAATTTTTCCACAAATTTTCAAAATAGGCTTCTTGAGAGCACACCTTATGAACACTGGCAGTGTAATTTCATTATTCAGTCCTGAAAGGTGATTTTGCACAGTGACTGCGAAATCACCCTTCGGGCCAGAATAACGCCATGTCAGTGACAGCATTCATGAGAATGGGTCCCAAAAACCCCATGTTGAAAATTTGGTGCAAAAATTCCAAAATATGTCTGAGATATGCAACAAAGTTGAAAAAACCCTATCTATCCCATTGTACAGCTTACTGGCATTTCCTCAGTTCGCGGTCAGCTTTGAAGAGTGCGGACGTGTTCCCGGTCCACCGAAGATCATTGCGCCGAGCTCTGGAGGTAAGTATGGGGTGAGGGGGGTGTGGGGAGGCAGGGTGCGCAGTTGGTGGGTGCGGGTTGTGGGGAGCATAGCCGGTTTTAGGCACCAGCGAACCCTGCGGTTGCTGGGGGCCCCCTGCTTTTGTAGCCCCAACCAGAGCACTGTACCTTAATTATTTTTAATTTTTTACCTTCTTGGAACAGCAACAAAGGGCTGTGCAGCTCCTTCTGATGTGGCATCATGACTTCATGAAATGCCTTACCAAGCTATATGACCCTGTCAGTGTGAGGCAAATGAGCAGCAATGGTTGTAATGGGAAGAACTTCCAAAAGGAGTAACTCTGCTGTCTGCCAATAAAAAAACACTTAAAATATACCTCTGGTTGTACTGAAAATAAAACACAATGATGTGCATATGGGTTACAGTCAAACAGGCAAAGGTTGGCCAAATAAGGGGCTGCTATGACTTTACTAATCCTGCTGGGGGCCCCCCAAACTCTAAAGCCGGCCCTGGTGGGGAGGGGGGCAGGAAGACTGCGTGGGACCGTTTGTTCTTTTCAGGTATTTTAAAAAAAAAAGACGCAGGACGTATGCCACACTGGGGTGGGCTCCCAGCATGGCAGAAGGATGGCTGGGGGAGGGCATGGAGCCGATGGGGGGTTGGGCACCCCCGTCGGCCATGGCATTTGTTGCCACACTGGGGTGGGCTCCCAGCGTGACACCCTGTACTCGGGGGGGGGGGAGACAGTGAAGCCCCCCATCGGCTGTACCATTATGTTGCCACACTGGGGTGGGCACCCAGCGTGGCATTTGGAAGGCTTTGGGGGGGCGCAACACAGCCAACAGGGGATTGGGCACCCCCATCAGCCATAGAGTGTGCGTGGGAGGAAGCACACAGTATCGCGTGCGTGTGTGTGTGTGTGTGTAGGGGAGCTGCGCGGGGCAGCCGATATCTTATCGCTGCTCACTGAAGTGTAGCTCCCCCTTTCAACTGTATGCCACTGCATGTTGGAGCTGTCATAGACAGCTCCAGCATGCATTAGCGGACAGGGGCCGCGCCTGCCAACACACTGACTGAATTGGAAGAGGGGTGACACACCTCTGAAAACTCGGATGATGGCACTATGTTTCTTGCACATGCGTGCAAGTAAACATAAAAAGGGAGGTAGTATTGCCTCTCTATAAATAGCTGGTAAGACCCCATCTAGAATGCTGTGTCTAGTTCTAGAGACCACATCTCTGGAAGGACATAGGCAGAGCGGAGGTGGTCCAGAGAGGGGCATCTAAAATGCTGCAGGATTTCTGTCTCATAAATAAGTAAATAAGTTGTAGGAGGGAGGCATTTTTCAGAAAAAAAGGTGCTCAAGAACTGTACACTGTCACAACAATCAGACTTTCACAGCAAAGACCATTACAGAGACTGATATCAGCAGGTCGCTATTATAGTCTCACTGTACACTGGCACTATTTCTCCCAGTGTTACTCCCCCAACCTGAAACAACTCAGACCCAGAGTTAGTTATTTTAATAAGGGGGGGTATGAGGGGCACAGCCCTCCCCACAAAAAAACATTTTATTTTGGATGGCACAATTCCAACTGTCGGCATTGTGCCTGTTGCTGTCCTAGCTGTTGACAACAATGTTGTCACTGTGGTGTAGTACATCCCTCAAGAACAAGGGGACTTGCAATGAAGCTGGAGGGGTGTAGATTCCAGAGAGCTGGGAGGAAGTACTTTTTCACCTAAAGAGTGATAGATTCCTGGACAGCCTTCCAGCACAGGTGGTGGGGATGAAAACAGTGGTTGGGTACAAGAATGCATGGGATAGGCATGAGGGATTCTTAGTGGAAAGGATGAGGGCTGGGAGAAAGAGCTAGAAATCAAGTAGGGTCTGCAGTGATACTGTAAGTAGGGAAACATGGGCAGACTCGGTGGGTCAAGAGGTCCTTATCGGCCATCAAATTCTATGTTTCTATATTTCTTGTTGAAATTCAGGTGCAGAATTATGACTGTCTGAACTGTATACTCCATTCATGTCACCTGTTTGAAAAAATGATACATTTTGTTTGACACAGCCTGCCCCTTGTGAACTCATGTTGATTATTATCAATAGTCACTCCTTTATGGTTTCCTTAATAGCTTGCCTACTGTAGATGTGAGGCTCAATGGCCTGTAATTTCCTAGATTCACCCTATCTGCACTCTTGTACAGAGGGACCACATTTGCCACCTTCCAGTACCTTAGTACTGTGCCCTTTTTTAATGATTCATTAAGTAGATCTATCGAGGCTTGCTGTGTCTCCCTCAACACATTTGGGTGCATCCTGTTGAGGTGGGGACTTGTTTACTGTTAGGTCCCACAGACTTTCTCTTCAGGTATATGTCTCATCTCATGACTTGCGTCTAGATGTATCCCCAGATTTTAATGTATTGTACAGTAGTGGGTAGCTTCCACTGGAAACACAAAACAAAAGTACTTATTCAATATATACACTGTCCATTAATACTGCTCCACACACTCTCCATCTTTCTTCAGTCTTTCTACACCATATTTTGTTTGTCTTTTTCCTCTAATGTGCTGTACCGGAAGAAAGTTGTACCATTTCCATAATCCATTCCACTATCATTAGCCTTGTGTTTGTCTTCAATTTCCTAATGAGCTGCTTGCTTTTCTCTGTCATTCTCATTTTTTCCCCCATTATAGATCCTGAAAGTTTTTTTTGTCCTGAGTTGAGTTGTTCACTTGTCTGTCCAACCATATTGGTTTCCTATGGTTTAGTGTCTTACTGACAAATTTAATGCACTCATAGTCTGCTTCTAATTATATTGTCTGTTTTCTTGTTGCTCACTTTTTTATGTGGGCCTGCTAGCACATGAATGTTTTCTTCTGACCTTTGATTACTACTGGCACTATTTCAAAGTCTGTTTACTTGAAGTCAGGGATCACAGTGCTGGAATTCAGTTGTTGGATATTCAGCACAATGCTGAACTTCATAGTATTTTGGTCACTCTCTCCTACTGGGTTCTTTATTGTGATAGTCCTCACAATAATCACCTAGTTGAATATTATGACATCCAATACTGCTCCTCCCTCATTGATTCCTCTGGCCCGGGTGAGAAAGCAGTCATGCAAAAACATTATAAACTTCTAGACCTTTTGGCTCTATTTATTCATTTTTTATTTATTAAACTCTAGGATTACAAATACCTTTGCCTGCTTTGTAACCCAGTCAATTTCTAAGAGGTAGAAATCTTCCATAAAAAGGTTGTTCCTTTGGCTGTTTGCCATTCTAATTTCAATTTCTAGTACCTTGTCCCTGGGGAATGTCTAGTTTGGCAGCCTATAGACTTGCCTTTACCCTGCTTCTTCAGCCACCTGAAGCCATAGCAACACACTCCTTGTCATCCTCATATAGATTTGTCCTCATGGGCCCTTATGGACTCCACAATATACACTGCACCCCAACACTGACATTTTACCTGTCTGTTCTACATAGGGTGTATACTGGGACATTTGTTTCCCAGCAATTATTTCAATTAGCACATTTCTACTATTGTCTGCTCTGCAGCCATTGTCACGTGCAGTTTCCCTATCTAATTTCCTAAACTCCTTGCGTTCATATACATAACTACTCTTTTTCTCCCCTCTGATTTCTTAATCTTTGTTGCTGTTAAGTAATTGTTTTTCCTACTTTTACCCCTGCTGTTCTCCCTTCCACATTTTCTCCATATGTTCTGGGGAGAGTCATCCTTGCTCTCCTTGTGTATCTTTGCACTCTCCTGAACTCCATCTGCCATCCCCATACCTAGTTTAAAATGTTGCTTATAGCTTCTTCCCTGACACACTGGTTCCCCTCTGTTTAGATGCAGGCAGTTGTTCATAGCCAGTGCTGTCATTCCCCAAGGACCACCATTGCCTTAACTGGTGGAACTCTTCCTCATGTCACCAGCTCTTTAATCACATGCTGAACTCAATTATTTGATTGTTTCTGTTCTTTCCTTCATGTGTCACTGGCAGCACCACCAGGAAGGCACATGCAAATGAGGGAACCCCCTTGCATACAGGGTGCAGTGGTATACTGAAAGAATTTTGGAAGTGCCGGTCACCATCTACCCTGAACATGTCCTGTATTGATATACAAAGTTATATATGAATATAGAACTTGTGACTGAAAATTAAGCAAGTCTGCACATGCGTGCTGACTTAGGACAATTTACAGAATCTTCTGGTATTACCCGTAACTTTGGCAAATGCCAAACTTTTGACACCAAACATCGGTGACAGTTTTTGGACAACCCTCCTCATGACCACATTTGTGGTGCCACAAAACTCCCACCCAAACTGGGTGTTCTGTGGGCAAGTGCTGAACACCCATTTTGGGTGGGAGTTATGTGGCATCACTAATGTGGTCTTGAGGGGGGAAAGCTGCTAAAGTTGTCACCCAAGTTTGGTGACAAAAGCTTGGTACTTGTGAAAGTTACAGGTAATAGTAGTAGATTTCCTTGAAAATGAACTTAGTCTATACACATGTGTAGTACTGCTGTATGCAAATTTAGTTCATTTTCAGCCACAAATGCTGTTTTAATATATAGTTTTGTATATTGATGCAGGATAAGCATGGGCCAGAGGAAACCAGCAGAGGATAATTGCTAACCACTGTTTTTTTTGGGGGTGACATTGGGGTGGAGGAGAGATTGAAGGCTACTGGGAGAAGAGAGGAACCACAGGACACCAAGGAGGTTTTCTATCATGCAAACGCAGATCGTGTGTATGTGGCGGGGGGGGGGGTAGCTAGCATGAGAGAAGTGTAATTCATGTGGGAACTGGGTGAGGGATAGGGGTACCACTGGCAGCTGGGAAGTGTCATTCATGGGGATCAGCTGAGAAAGGGGGTGTACCACTAGCACCAGAGAAGCATCTTTTGTGTGGATTGAGTGAGGGGGGTACCACTAGCACCAGGGAATTGACAGACATAAGATTTGGGGTCAGGAGGGTGCACCAGCATGGCACTTGCAGTGTCTCACTTTCATTTAATTTCATTTCATTTATTTTTAGTTTTTATACTGGAAAACAAGATGAGCAATATAGCCCTTTTTCACAAGTGACCAGTTGTTTAGAAAGGTACAGAGTACAGAGCAGAGAGCATCACAATAAATATTGGGTACAGTAATAAAAATTAACAAGAGGGTAAGGTACAGATTAGGGGCAGAACAGCATCACTCTAAATGCAGGGTGCAATAGCAGTTAACAAGTGGATACGGTACAGTTTAGGCCAAAGTGATACATTCTCCATACATACAGTGGCACAAGGCATTGTGTAGAGCTTCTAATAGCCACATAATCGCATACAAATACCCTCTTAGCACCATGCATGCCTTATGTAGGCATTAGCATGCTGGCAATTGAATATAGTACCCATTGGTAAAGCCAATAATCTGTGTTGGATGTACTAGTGCCTTTGCTTCTGTGTGTCTGTCACCAACAGGGGGCTGTGGTGCACTGCACCTCTGCGCTTTGCACAATGCTGTCATAGCAGCACATTGATACATGTAGGCTGGGGCACAATGCATGCATGAAAATATATCACCTGGAAGCCACCACGTTGATTAGTGTACAGCACTATCCCTCGTAAGACACTATCATCTGTGTATGAATATAGGGGTCCCAGCCAAATATTAGAGTATTACTCTCGAAAGGTAGTCTTTTTTTTCAAATAATGTGTTGTTATGCTAGCAAAACGTACCACCAGCAACTTTTTTGCTCTTCTTTTTTAATTTTTAAATCTAGATGGATAACGTTTTAGCAAAGAATCCTTGTTGGTAGACTGACGGGACTAGGAAAAGTGTAGGGGACAACAGGAAGTATGGCAAGGGGAGAGAAAAGGGGATGTAAATTAGACACAATGTGCAGCATAATGGAATGTTTTGCACAGTGCAAAGTGTGTTTCTGCAACGCAAACAACAGTGTAACCAGCATTGTAGCCACAGCAGGGCCATAATGAAAGGCATGTAAATGTACAGGGTAAATCATTTGCACTCTTGTGCAAACGCAATACTTTGCAGGAGCAAACAGAAGGTGGAGTCATCAAGCATATAATTGAAACGTTTGGATAAGCAAAGTGCCTACTAACACAGGCAATATCTGGAGTGCAAAAACACCTTTCAACAATTCACTGAGTGTGGGGCAGAAGTGGGAAAGAACACAGAAAAGCTGAAAAAAGCTGGCAGTGGTCTTTTTCTACGTAACACTTCTGTGATGACATAAATGTCCATCATGCTGTCTTCACCTGTCAACTGCATCATAACAGATTTTGGCAAGGGCTGGAGGGGACTTGAACCAAACCCCTCTTGCTTTAGAGTTGGCCCCACCTCAGTGTTCTGTATGCTCTAAACATTGGCTGTACCTCAGGGGGAAGGGAAGTGTTAGAGAGAGTACGCTAAAAAGCAACACCTGAGCCCAATGAAGGGGGAAGGGGAATAAGGGAATACCGTTTTCTTTTTTTTTTTTTTAAAGCGAGATACTGAACTGCAGGGACCATTTTGTTGAGCTGAATGCTAGCTCTTTGATTTTTGATGCTGCTGAAAGCAAAGTAGTTTTCATTTCATTTAAACTGGCATCCGGAGTGTTCTCTCTGTGAGTGTTCCTCAGAAGCCATCCAGTTTTATTTTTTTTTTAGTTGTTTAACCATGAGTAGCACACTAAGCTGAAAGCTTTTCTACAGGAGCGACCTGGGAGCACAGAAAAGTTAAGTGACTTGCTCAGAGTCACACAGTACACAAGTGGAAGCTGTGGAATTCAAACCCAGGTCTGGTTTGCTAGATGTCACCAGATTTGCAGCTCAGAGCCTTAAACCACTGTGCTATACTGCCTCCCAAGTTTGTTACTTTGTTATACCTATGTTGTGTCTGATTAGCTCTGTTTTGGCATATTGACATTTTATCAAGTCCTACTGTACATTTCTGCATTGACAGCACCTACCCAAGGCAGCACCTTTCCCATATAGGGCAGATGTGGGATTGAACACTTTTGTGGGAGACAATCCCATAGTGAGGGAATGTTATGAGGTACAGTGCTGTGTCCTTTGTCGGACCAGTACCACTGTTGCCACAGGCTGCAGTGTCAATCACTGGGCTAGCTCTGGTTTGGAAGAGCAAATATTTGCTCCTCCTAATATAATGAGGTTATAATGCCATGCAAATGCCTATAATGAGGTTATATTGCCATGCAAATGTCATCTTTGCCCCATCCATGGGGAAAGTGGTCATTCGCAAATTATTGTTCCATTATGGGACTGTGTGTCTCAGAAGCAAACAGCATTGCCCTGTACAAAAGCTTGTTTGTTCCTGTGATTGTGAAGCCTCCTTATGGCTTTCCAGCAGCTGTCCCTCCTTCCTAGACCAGCAGGAGGCTTTGGATTCACTTTGCTCCTTCATTGCCCTGCGCTCCCATGGTTGCATAATGGAACAGACTTTATATGTGCAAACAGGGCTCTGCACTTGTTCCACTATAGCACTTTGTGCATGTCAAGCAACTCTGCTACCAGTAGGGGACTTTGCCCTTTGCTTTGTTCTAATTTTGAAAATGCTGCCAATGCCTTTTCCTGAACCCACACATTTACAGTCTAGTCAATCTAAAAAATTACAGGAGTCTTTGATCCTAAAGATTCACATTGTGGTGACACTCAGTGGGCTCAATTCACAAAGGACTGAGTTCAACGCAAGGTGCCTGCGCCAAACAAAAATAGCACAAATGGCACCTTGCCTCAAACCTGCCCTGTGAGCAATTCACAAAGGTAGCATGAGTCTACTTCAGGCTGCCTGCCCCAAATGGGGCTTGCGCCATCCGTGTGCCCAAATATGGACTGCGACATGACATTAGGGTCATGAGGCAGATGCAGGCTGCCACATCCCTGAAAATAAGATTCACAGATCTCTTCCAGAGGGAGAAATTCTAAGTACCCTTAGACCAGCAATGGCTGGTCTAAGGGTACTTAGAAATGATTCCTCTGGGAGATTACCTGATTGCAGCAATATGCCACATTCCACCCCCTCCCCAGCCCCAATGTCCATGTAATCATAGTATTATATTACCCCCCTGTGGTCTAGTGGCACCCCATCCCTGAACCCAGATGTCGCCCATAATGTAAAAAACAACAGACCGTCTGCCTGGTTGTTTAGTGTCCTTCGAACCCTGATTGCCACCCATACTGTAATAGTCATCCAAACCCCTACCCACTGGTTTATTGTCCCCCCCCCCGAAGTCAAGTTGGCACCCATACTGTAATAGTCATCCAAACCCCCACCCACTGATGTATTGTTACTCCCACCCCGAACTCTGAGTGGCTTCCATACTATAATAGCCATCTAAACCCCCCAATGCTGGATTATTGTCACTCGCCCCTGAACTCCGATAGCACCTGTAATAACAACAGATTCAAATCCCGTCTTGGTGGTCTAGTGGAGCCCCACCCCCCACTCCAGCAGGTAGTGCCCACCACCCCACACACCCACCCTGTCCCAAAACACAGTCTGTGATTGGCACAGCCCACCTCTCACCTCTGCTGCTGGCCGCAGACTGAACTGTCACAGAGTCCCTACTGTATAGTGTACATATGCGCACACTATACAGTAAGGGCTCCGTGACAGTTCAGTCTGCGACTGGCAGGAGGTGAGAGATGGCTGTGCCAGTTGCAGGCTGCGTTCTGGGATGGGGTTTGGGTGGTGGGCACTATCTGTTGGGGTGGGGCCCCACTAGACCACCAGGATGGGATTTGAATATGTTGTCATTATGGGTGCCATCGGAGTTCAGGGAGGGGAGTGACAATCATCCAGTGGTTGAGGGTTTAGATGGCTGTTACAGTACGGGTGCCACTCAGAGTTTGGGGGTGCAGGGCCAGTACACCAGCGGGCATGGGTCTGGATGACTATTACAGTATGGGTGCCAATCAGAGTTCAGTGGGATGGGGTAGAGAGACATTAAACCAGTGGATGGGGGTTTAGATGGGTATTACAGTATGAGTGCCAACTGGAGTTCAGGGTGGGGGGAGAGACAATAAACGAGTGGGTGGGGATTTAGATGGATATTACAGTATGGGTGCCATTCAGAGTTCAGGGGGAGGTACAATACACCAGTGAGTGGGGCTTTGGATGACTAGTACAGTACAGGTACTAGTAGGAGTTTGAGGGGGTGAGAGACAATAAATCAGCGGGCAGGGGTTTAGATGGATATTACAGCACGGTTGGCAATCAGGGTTCAGGGGCACTAACAACTGGATGAGTATTGCTTTTTACATCATGGGTGACATCTGGGTTCTGGGGAGGCCACTAGACCACTAGGGATGGGGCATTATGTATTTAACAAAGGGTTCGGGGATGGGGGACTGCTTGCCATAGCCACAGGTGCCTGTATCAAACCACTTCCATGCATCAAGTGTTTGTCACACAGGAAAGGTTGCCTCAAGCATGGGGACTTAGGAGCTGGGACCCCTCCTGAACCAGTATCTGGTGCAGGGTACCTGGCACAAGCTGCTGTTTGCCACAGCTTGCGCAGCTCTGAGCCCCTTTCGAGAATTGAGCCTAGTAACTCTAGTAGCCTTCCCCAGGTCAGAATATAGATAGGGTCTCCCTCAGTATGCAAGGGCTAGAGTGGTATGATACATACAAACTACTCAGCATGTTCCTTTTTAAATCATCTCTGAAAAATTGTTGGGTGCATTCAGCTGGGATGTGACCAGAGACCATGCCTTCCTTTTACACATTTTGTGGAGAACTTGACTACTGATCAGAAAGGGTTGATGGGCTACTGTACCTCAACCTTAAGTCTTAAAATCTGGCCAGAGAACAGATTTCAACAGGTCCTTCTCCTCTACTAAACAGCCATGTGACCTGCTGTTCTGAAACCCTTTGATGACCCACCAGAAGAGCAGGTCCGCAGCAATCATCCTGTGGTACTGCTGCCAGTGCACTAGGCTGAATAGAGGAAAATGGCAATTAGTTTTATTACTGAGTGACGCAGGCTGAGCAGCTAATGAAGCAAATCCGGAGATCAGTTGTATGAAATATTCATGATAATCCCCCCCCCCCCAACACCACTCACTGCCTTATCAGAGTACTGCCGCTAATGCTCCACTAAAGCCATATAAATCATAACGCACTGCTATAGACCAAAATAAAAATGGAGATTAACTCACGGCAGGGAGCATAACCAAAGCGAACCGAAGGGAAGAAAGGAGAGTCAGAGAGAAAAAACACTCAGGAAATAAATCTGATCTCTAAGATTTAAAAAGACCCGGGTCATTCTAAATGTCTGCTCTTAAAAGAGCTGCATTGTAGAAGGGAAAAAGAAGCAAGAATGAGACATGGTTGCAGGCTGCTCCATGTGCATTGAGGAGAGTCCAACACAGACTATGGTTGTGGAATGAGGGGAGGAAAACCTGCTCTTAAAGGTAGTGTTAGTCTTACAAACCTTTCTGGAGGCTCCTCCAAAGTGTAATAGGGGGCTCTTTACCCAGTCTGATCCTCTGTCGCTGATTAGTTGGGATGGTCTTCAGCAAGAAACACATGGCATTATAATACCATTCCTGCCCCCAGACTCTGATGTGTCTTGTATAGTGATTCGACAGGGTTCGGTCAAAGAAACACAGTTATATAAAATGAGGATGCCATATCAGAGAAAACTTATAATAATATTTAAACTTGATCATGTTTATATTTTATTGATTTTTTTCCAGTTCTCTTTCATTTGTTCTTCATTACCACATTCATTGTGAGGAAGCTGAATCCTTGCCTCGTAGAGTTGATCTGCTCTTGTGGATTGAGTCTTTTATGTGTAGAGGCCCTGGGCACCCTGCTATGTCTAGGTGTGCTGTATATGGTGATGTTCTCATCAAAGGAATGCCTGACCTTACATCATGGAACCTGTATCTGCACCAACACATGGAAACATAGAATGTGTCAGTGGATAAGAACCATCTGGCCCACCCAGTCTGCCCTGCTGATCCTGTCTATAGTACCTCCCCAGCCTCCTTTCAGTGCTCAAGTTTATCCCATGGCTTCCCTAGTGCTAGGATTCCCTTATGCTTATCCCATATGTTCTTGAAACCTGTGATGGTTTTAGCCCTCTCCACCTCCCCTCGGAGTCTGTTCCAAGCTTCCATCACCCTTTCCGTAAAGAAAAAATTCCTGGCATTCCCCTCAGTCCCCCGTCCAGTTTCATTGTGTGACCTTGTTCTTTTGTAACAGTTTTTCTGGAAAATACTCCTCCTGCACCTTATTCACTCTCGTGAGGTATTTATATGTCTCTATCATGTCTCTCCTCTCCCTTCTTACATCAATAGAGTACATATTTAATTCTCTGAGTCTGTCCTCGCAGGGAAATTGGTGCAGGCCCTGCACCATCTTGGTTGCCCTCCTTTGAACCCTCTCAACCCTGTCTATGTCCATTCGAAGGTAGGGCCTCCAAAACTTTACACTGTATTTGAGATGAGGTCTCACCTGCTTCCTTTACAGCAGCAAAATGACCTCCCTCCTTCTGCGAATGATCCCTCTTCCTATGCATCCCAGCATTCTGTTAACTTTCCCCACTGCCTTATCACACTGCATTGCCACCTTCAGGTCATCCAAGATGATTATTCCTGGGTCTTTTTCCTGTCTTGTGACTGCTAGTCCCCGATGGTATTTTGCTTCGAGGTTTCTGTGGCCCAGATGCATGAATTTACACTCCTTTGCATTAAAGCCCAGTTCTCAGATCCTTGACCATTCCTCCAGCTTGCTGAAATGATCTCTTATTTGGCAGTGTCCACGCTGTTGCAGACTTTGGTATTATCTGCAAACAGACACACCTTTCCTACTAACCCCTCAGCTATATCACTGATATAGATATATACATATATTGAAGAGCACTGGACCCAGCACCAACCCTGCTGGTACCCCACTGGTCACCTGTCCTTCCCCTGAGTGTACACCATTTACTACCACCCTCTGACGTCTACCTTCTGGCCAGTTTTGTACCCATCTAACTACCTTCTGTCACACTCCCAGATCTTCAGTTTATTCACTAGCCTTCAGTGTGGGACAAAGTTGAAAGCATTGCTGAAGTCCAGTTAGGCCACACCCATTGCCCGATCCACCACTCTGGTCACCTAATCGAAGAACTCAACCAAGTTATTGTGGCAGGATCTTCCCCCTGTGAACCCATGCTGTCTTGGATCCTGTAGCCCATTAGCCTCCAGATACTCCACCAACCTTTCCTTCAGCAGTGACTCCAAAACCTTGTCCACTACCGTGGTCAGGTTGATGGGCCTGTAGTTTTCTGTCTCCTCTCTAGTTCTACTTTTGTGCAGCCAGACCACATCAGCCCTCATCCAGACCCCTGGAACCACACTTGTCTCCAGAGACAGGTTGAAGAGGGCCGACAGGGATGCAGCCAGCTCATCCTTGAGTTTCCGCAGCATCCTGGGGTATATTCCATCAGGGTCTATTGTCTTATCCACTTTAAGACATGCTAGTTCCCTCCGGACCTATCTACTGTAAAAGGGCTAGTGTCCATTGCTGATACCTTTGCACCCTTTCCCTCTATCACTGGTCCATTGCCTGATCCGTCCACCATGAAAACTGAGCAGAAGTATCTATTTAGCATGCATGCATTTTGATGATCCTCCTCTACACAGACCCCTCCTTCCCCCTTCAGCCTAATTATCCCTTCCTTGATCATCCTCTTTTCCCCCATGTATCTAAAGAAGGTCTTATTCCTCTTCTTCAATGATGTGGCAATCCTTTCTTCTGTTCGTGCATTTGCCTTCCATACTGCTCTATCTCTTTTTGTTTTTCCTGATATATTCCCTGTCCTCCTCCTTTTGAGTTATTTTGTACCTCACAAAAGCCCACTTTTTTGGGCCTGGGATGCCGGTGTAGGGGCACCATGACCACTACACTGGAGCAGCAATAAACATGAGATCCCACACAAATTGATTGTCTGTACTGGGGACTGAGATCAAGCTGGGTATGTGTATTAACTGCCTTCAGTGTTACACAGTGCTAAGGGCATTCCTTTCTCAATTAACTCTCTTTTGTCACTTAAACAGTAATTTTATTTATTTATTTATTTATTTATTTTTATTTAGAAAAGATTCACCAGGAGAGCAACATGAACTGTGAACAGCTTGTTTCCAGAAGTGTCCGGGGGTGGGGGGGGGGTGGTTAGAGATGGAGAAGGCGAAAACCTCAGTATAGACAATAAACATTTGCATTACATTACAAGCCAAATAATATGTACATAACATAGATATAACAAGCACTTTTTTTTAGCTAAAATTCAATTAATTAGCTAAGTGCAGCAATATCCTGGAGTCATTGTGACAGGTAGAAACATACAGCAAACATCATAAAATCAGGGTAGTACATATAATACACAACATAAGAGAATAATCTTAGTTAACAAAGACAGCTTAAGACAAAGGTTCAGAATTGAGGACAGTGAGCAAAGCTGGTAGATTTAGGAAGTGGGCAGGCGGACAATAACATGCGTGGAAGACTAGCGATTATAGTATTTATAATAGGTGGGGTAAGGGATATTGAGTGATATTTAATTATCCTATACATTCATAGCATGTGGGAGAAATTTGAAGAGATTATAGGAGAGTAGGGGTGGGATGAGGGGGTAGGAACCTGGACATTCACCCCTTCAGGATACTGAGAACCCTGCAAGGGGAGGGGGAACAGGCATGGGTTTAAAGAAATGAGGATAGAGGGAGGGGGAGATGGAGGAGGGTTAGGGGGCCCTAGATATTTTCCCCTTCAGAACGCTGAGAACCCTGCAAGGGGAAGTGGAACAAGCAGGGGATTAAAGTATTGGGGATAGTGGGAGGGGAGAGATTGGAGGAGGGGAGAGGGGAAGCCTGGACAATCTTTCCTTCAGGATGCAGAGAACCCTGCAAGGGGAAGTGGAACAGGCAAGAGATTAAAGAAAAGGGGTAGTAGAGGGAGGGGGGGCATTGGAGAGAAGGAGAGGTTGGACAAGGCAATGATGGAGGGCCAGAAGGAGGAGGAGGGAGGGCACTATAGAAGAGGGAAGTTGGAAGAGCGTGAGATAGGAGCGAGAGAGAGGAAACCAAGGGAAGGGGGAAGGGTGGGTTAAGATAGGTGGTGGGAGTTGGAGAAGATGGGAGGCAGCTAAAGCAAGGAGATGAGGGAAGTGAATAGGGGAGTTTATCTGGAGGGGTTAGTTACAGGAACAGCAGTGAACTGTGTGCCTCTGAAAGAGGTAAGCAAGGGAATGGCGAGACTGGGCAGAGCGAATTTCAAGGGGGAGAGAGTTCCAGGTGCTAGGGAATTTGTAAGAGAAGGTGGAGCAATCAGTAGATGTACGACGTGGAGGAATGGCAAGTGTTCTGTGTCTAGAGGATCGAAGGGAGTAGTAGGAAGGAGGGGGAAATAGAGAAGCAGGCAGACAGGTAGGATGGTAGAGAGCTGAGCCAATACTTACCTATAAGGTTGGTGGTGTGGGACAGGTGCCTGGCAGTGAGTGTAGGAAAAGAGAGTAAGGTATAAAGATTGCAGTGGTGGGTGAGAGGGGGCAGCCAAGAACATAGCAGCAGAATGAATTGAAGAGAGTGTCCAGCCTGGATAAGGTGGTCTTAGGGGCAGAATTGTAAGCAATGTCCCCAAAGTCAAAGACTGGGAGGATCATCTTTTGAACAATTTCATGCCTAGCTTTCAAGGGCAGGCAGCTGCAATGTCTGTACAGGGCACCAAGCTTAGGGAGGAGCTTATTGTGAATGGCATCAACGTGTACACTGAAGTCTTGATTTTTGCCTAGCCACAGCCAAAGGTATTTAAATGAAAGGATGTCATCCAGTTTGGTACCAGTCAGGGTATGAAAGTTGGGGATGGAGTCAAGTCTGGACAGCTTTTGTCTGGTGCCAAAGGTCATAGAGACCATTTTTTTAACATTCAGCGATAGTTGGTTAGCACTAAACCAGTGCTGGACATTGTTGAAGTCCAGCTGAAGACTGGTAGTCACTTCAGCAGAAGTCCCAGAGGAGAATAACGTGGTGTCATCAGCATACATGTGTATGCTAGCAGATGTGCAAATGTCAGGGAGATCATTTAGGAAGATGGAAAACAGAACTGGACCAAGTGCCGATCCATGTGGGATGCCTGTGCTGATTGTGAGGGAGGGAGAAGTGGAGTTGTTGACTCTGACAGACTGGTACCGGCCAGTAAGGTATGACCAGAACCAGTCGGTTGCACAGTCAGAGAGACCTGCCGCAGTCAGCTTAAATAGGAGAAGGGAATGGGTAACAGTGTTAAAATCTTTGGCCAGGTCAACAAAGATGGCAAAGGTGATACAACCCTGTTCCATCCCGGTGAGAATGGAATCAGTGAGCCAGAGGAAGGAGGTGGTAGTGGAGTGGTTTTTATGGAATCCAGACTGGAAGGGGGTGAAGAAGGAGGAGGAGTCAAGGAAGAGGGAGAGTTGCTCTAAAGTCAGATATTCTTGAACCTTGGCTAGGATAGGTAGCAGGGATATGGGGTGGAAATTGTTAGGATTGGAGGGGTCCTCACCTTTAGAAAGGGGGATCATGGTAGCAGACTTCCAAATATTAGGTACAGTTGTGTGTGAGAAGGATAGAATCAGAAGATAGGTTATGGGGAGTACAATAGCATGGGCAGATAGGTGGAGAAGTTTAGGGTCAAGACCATCAGGGCCTTTTCCTTTGTTGAGATTCAGGGCAAGTAATACTTGTAGAGTGTCATCAGGGTGGACAGGTTTAAATGTGACGTGTGAGGTAGGTGGGGATTGAGAGTGGGGAGGGGTGTTAAAGGGAAGGGGAGCGGTGGGGAGAAGGGATGCAAGGAGAGAGGAGGCACAGGTAATGAAGAAGTTATTGAACTCCTCTGCCACAGAAGGAGGATCTTCAATTATATAGGAGCCAATTTTTAGGACTGGAGAGGGGTGGGGGTTGGGATGAAGGGGAGAACAAGGCATGGATAACTTTCCAAAATTTGGACAGGTTGTTTATGTTATCATGGAAGGAAGTATTGAAATAGTCTGCTTTGGTGAGGCAGATGGCACAGGTACAGGCATTCTGGAGTGTGCGATAGTGCTGAAGATCTTGAGGGCAGGTAGTGGACTTGTAGGTGGCCCACACTTGGTGACACACTCTGGCATACAATGAATTCCACAGAGACCCAAAGCAGATGGTTACCTCTGACCCTAGCATTTCTTATTGGAGCACGGTGGTCCCATACAGATAGGAATTGCATGGTAAAGAAGGACAGGGCTTCATCCACAGAGGAGGCAGAGGAGATAGGTGACCAGTCAAAGCTGGTCAGCTCGCTAAGGACGGCGGAGATGTCAAGGGAACAGAATGAGCGGATTTTAAGAATGATAGAGGGGGACTTTATTCAGTGGATTCTGAGCACGCTGTAGACCATATGATGATCACTAAGTATGTTGAGGGGAGTGGCAGACTTAATGACACGGTGTGGATGTGAAGATAGAACCCAGTTGAGTAGGGTATGTTTACCGGATTTATGATTAAGGCATGTGGGTTCAACTATTAATTGCTTTAGGTTCGGGAAGCAGCATGACTGCAGACTTTGGACTGTTTGCTGGCAAGCCAATTTATATTAAAATCCCCAAGGAGGTATAGTTCCCCAGGGGTGGCAAGGGATGAAGTGGTGGAGAGGAGATCAGAAATAGAGGAGAGCTCAGAGACAGAGAGGTTGGGATGACAGTAGACACCACCAGCGTAGATGGGGAAGGAGGTGGGGAGGGATATTTTTATTAGTAGCAGCTCATAGACAGAGGGGGAGGAGGTAGATAAGCAGATAGAGAATTTGATAGAGGAGGAGATGTACATACTGAGACCCCCAGCCCTGGACTTGTGGTCTTGGTGAATGACAGAGTATCCAGGGATGGAGATGTCATTGTCTGGGATTTTGGACCTAAGCCATGATTCGGAGATAGAAACATAGAAACATAGACTTTGACGGCAGATAAGGACTACTTGGCCCATCTAGTCTGCCCACTTCCCTACCTACAGGATTGGCCATAGATCCTAGTTAACCAACAGCCTATTTCTTCCTACCCCCCACAAAAATTGCCTTATGTCTGTCCCATGTATTCTTGAATACTCCCACAGTTTTAGACCCCACAACCTCCTCAGGAAGGCTGTTCCATGCATCCACTACCCTCTCTGTGAAATAATACTTCCTCACATTGCCCCTGAACCACACCCTCCCTCTATCTTTACATTGTGTCCCCTTGTTCTTGCAAGTCTCTTTTTCTGAAAGATGCTACCCTCTTGGACTTTGTTGATTCCGCTGAGGTACTTAAAAGTTTCTATCATGTCCCCCCTCTCCCTTCTTTCCTCAAGGGTATACATATTAAGCTCCCTTAGTCTCTCCTCATACAGCTTCTCCTGCAGACCCTGCACCATTTTAGTTGCCCTCCTCTGGACTACCTCTATCCTGTCTATGTCCTTGCGGAGATGGGATCTCCAGAACTGGACACAGTACTCCAGATGGGGTCTCACCAACTGTCTGTACAGAGGGATAACAACTTCCTGTTTTCTGCTGCTGATGCCTCTCCCTATACATCCCAGTATACCCCCAGCCCTCCCTACTGCCTTCTCACATTGCTTGCTAACCTTAAGGTCATCTGATATGATTACCCCCAGGTCCCTTTCCTTTTTTGTTGTTGTTACTACCTCCCCACCCATTGTGTATTCTTCCCCTGGGTTCTTGTTTCCCAGGTGCATTATTTTACAATTCTTTGCATTGAATCCTAGCTGCCATACTTCTGACCATTCCTCCAACCTTGCAAAGTCCCTTTTCATCCTTTCCACGCCTCCTTGTGTATCAACCCTGTTGCAGATCTTTGTGTCATCTGCAAAAGGCATCTTTCCTTCAGTCCCTCTGCAATGTCACTGATGAAGACATTAAAAGGACTGGACCCAATACTGAACCCTCGGTACCCCTAGTAACCTCTCTTTCTTCCAGAGTGGACTCCATTTACAATTACCTTCTGTGTCCTGTTGTGCAGCCAATGTTTTACCCAGGCTACCACCCTGAGACCCACTCTCAGGCTGGTTAATTTGATTATTAATCTTTTGTGTGGGACTGTGTCAAATGCCTTGCTAAAGTCTAGGTAGGCCATGTCCACAGCCCCTCCCTGGTCTACTACTTTGGTCACCCAGTCAAAGAAATCTATTAGATTCGTCTGACATGACCTTCCCGCTGTGAATCCATGCTGCCTTGGGTCCTGTGCTCCACTGGCCTCTAGGTACTCAACCATTCTTTCCTTCAAAGTGACTCCATCACTTTCCCTACAACAGAGGTCAGACTGACAGGTCTGTAGTTTCCTGCCTCTGTCTTGGTCCCACTTTTGTGAAGGGAATCACATCTGCCTTCCTCCAGTCCTCGGTACCACACCATCCTCCCATGATTTATTAAAAGAGTAGCCAGTGGTTTCACTAGTTTCTCCCTTAATTCTTTTAGAATTCTGGGGTGATTCCATCAGGACCCATTGCTTTGTCCGCCTTCAGTTTTAGGAGTTCTTGCAGAACCCTTTCTTCTGTGAAAGGACTGGGATCGCCCCCATCAAGAGTGCTTCTGTTAATTGGATTAGGCACTTCCTCCCCTCCTCTTTTCTGAATACTGAGCAGAAATATTCGTTCAGTATCCCTGCTTTTTCACTGTCCCCCTCTGCCCACCCACCGTTCATTCTATTCAGCCTCACTATCCCTCCCTTTGTCTTTCTACGCTCGCTGATGTACCTGTAAAAGGTTTTATCCCCCTTCTTAACTGAGTTGGCTATCTTTTCCTCAGTATGGGCCTTTGCTATTCTGACTTCCCTCCCTGCTTCCCTCTGCCTTAACTGGTACAGCTCTCTGTCCTGCTCCTTCTGTGTTTCCTTATACTTCCGGAATGCTATCTTTTTCTTCTTGACTTTCACAGCCACCTCTTTTGAGAACCATAGTGGCTTTTTCTTTCGTTTTGATTTGTTTATTTGCTTCACACAAAGGCTTGTTGCCTCTGTGATGGCAGTTTGTGATTCCCCATTGTTGCTCCACATCTCCTTCTAGCCTGTTTGCTAGTGCTTTTCTGAGGCACTCTCCCATCTTGCCAAAGTCAGCTCTCCTAAAGTCCAGTACCCTCACTTTTGTATGGCTTGACTCTGTAGCTGAGTTTAACGTGAACCACATTGTTTGATGGTCACTTGTCCCCAGATGGCAACCCACTTCTAGATCTGAGATCCTCTCACTGTCCTCGTTTGAGAGTACGAGGTCTAAGATTGCTCCTTCACGAGTGGGTTCTGAAACTAGCTGTCTAATGCCTGCCACCTGTAGGGCATCAAGAATGGCCCTGCTCTTGGATGTGGCTGCAGAAAATGTGCTCCAGTTAACATCTGGCATATTCCGGTCTCCCATCAATAGTATCTCCCCTTTCTCTGCCATTCTAAGAATGCCTTCTATCATATCCGATATCAGATAATGAGAATAGAGGGTTTTAGTTGAGATACGAATGGCTACAGGAGATCTATTTTGGGGAGGAGGCTTCTAATGTTTAAGTGGGCAATACTTAACCCCTTGGGAAGGTTAGTTATAGCAAGGGGAGGTGGACAAGGGTTGGGATCAACATCTTCAGCTGATAATAGTATTAGCAGAATTAGTACTCTAGATACTATAGCTGACCAATTCTTTAATCAGGGGTATAGGCGGGAGGTGGCTGGAGCTGTGATAATTATCCAATTGCAGCGCCATGTGAAGGCATACATGGTAGAGTACTAGCTACATCAGGCTCTCATTCATGGCTCCTCACACGGGAACATACCATCCCCAAAGCTTGCTATGCTCCCTCTGCCTGACAACCCCTATTTTGCTGCTTGCCAAGAGGAACTATGCTTCACTGCTTAAACCTTTCATAATCCTTGAATAGGACATCTTTAATGCAAGACTTACTTACAACTATGCCCATTATGAACTGTGCTCTTCTTCAAGCTGAGCTATCTTTAGATTGCTTGTGGTGGGAGTGGATCATCAAGGAGCCACAGTGACGACACTTGAGGGGCAGTCCTCCACTACTTGCAGTTGTGCAATCTGGTTCTTGTTCTGATGGGATCCTCAGAACCCTCCTAGGATACCCATCTTCCTAGTGCCTTCTGGTGGACCTCAGGAGACATCAACTGAGAACATGTGCCATCCAGATCCATGGACCCTGCCAGCATCCCTGGTGCCCACAGGTTTCCTACCTAGTTCACAGCCAGAGGATGGAATCCTTGCGTGCTGTTTTGAAGCAAAACCCAAGGACTGGACCCTTTCTGCTTGCCTCCTCTACTTATACTGTAAATGAGGACGATAGAACCATTAATATTCATGACCGAGTTTTCTAACTTCTAGCAGATCCAGAAAACTTTGTACACAAACAATCAGACTTCCTGTCTCCAAACAAGCAAGGTGCCTCTCTAGAGGACAGCTCTTAGGGTCAAACTTAAGCCTTCAAGAGTCCTCTAGGAACCAGCCTTTTGTTGAGTGAAACGAGTGGCTGGTTACATATGACATCATTATCTCCTGCATCTACTAGACCAGTTTGTTGCTGTGGACATTATTATAATTCCACAAACAGGATTAAACAGCCGAAGCAGATCAACAGCGAAAGCAGATCCAGTATAGGGGTTGAGGATCCAGTTTTCATCTAAGTGGACATATTTACAAAAGGCAAGACAGCAAGAACCACTCCACTGCATGAGTCTGCCAGGTGTATATACACTAGAACTGAAAATCAAGCACTGGAAGCACTCTGCTGGACATCTTTATTGAATATAATATACTGTCCACAGACCAGGCTGCTTGCTAAAACCCCAACTGGTTTTGCACTACTGCATCATCAGGGGGATGTGAATGAACGATTAGATACCTCTGTTTTAAGCAAGTTACTTAAAGTGATGCTACTCAATAATCATAAAGTGAATTTTAATTAAGCTTAGTGAAAATTAAATAGTACTACAAACCACCAATTCAAAAATATTCAAAGATAAAATCTGCCAAACTATTGCACAAACACAAGCAACATATTTCTGTGCAGCAGATCTATGTAAATAATCACAAATTCAAATGCAAAAAATGTTCCAATAAAATAATTATTATGAACTGGAACAGCCAGCTCAAGGTTCTGAGTCCAAAAGGTACTCTGCAGAGGACACACTCTTCTGGTGCCAGAGGTAATTTTTCTTCCATCCGCTGCCCCCTAAAAGAGAAAGATACCACACGGGGAAAATACTAACTAAAATAAATACACTACATTTAATTACACAGTACATTTGTGTTGCACAAGGAATTAAATATATCCTGTCATTCAGGACTGGATAACATTTTATGATTGTTCATATTCAGTGGAGACTGCTGATGCAGCTGGTAGTTTGACTGTGGTTCATTTTTTCTTTGAAAAAGTGAAACACTGACTGCACACCATACTGGTGTTACCACACAAAAACATGTTTGTTTACATTGTTTGATCAACTACAACTGTAGCTTTCCTGGACTTAGAACACTCCCAACACAGTCTAATCACTCATTATGCAGTGGGAGTAGAGGAGACTATTGTATCATGAGTAATTGCACTGTTTGGGGGTCTTTCTAATGTTCAGGAAGTATGCAGTAAGAGTAGTTCAAGGATTTTAAGTAAAACAGGGCTGGGTATAATGCTACATTACCAAGCATTTCAGTTCTACTAAGCAATGACGTAGACAAAATAACTAGCAACATCAATGAATTTAAGAGAAGGCAAGCAATCATAAAATGTGGGTTTTTACCTAGATATAATATGATGTAAAAAAGTTTGACAGTGTCCCTTTAAACAAGCCAACTTTTTTTTAAATTAAAAACAGGCATTTTTGTTTGTTAAAAGTAACTAGTAAAACAAAAGTCCCTCACCACCTGTCAAGCACCAGTATTTCTGCATATTTAATATACAAAATGTTTATTATAGAATGCAGAAATTCAAACATCTGCATAATTCCTCTGGCAGAAGCTTACCCCGGTAGACCCAGGGTGTCGGGGAGGTCAGGCAGACCCTCACTTTCAAAAGTTAGGGTCAGAATGTACATTTTGACTCCCCATTTTTGATACAGGATTTACTACCCTGTTATATTAAGTCTGCATGTTGTCTTAAGTCTACAGCATACACAGACACATTCACTGGAAGTGGACGAGAGCCAAGGTAAGATCACTGAATTGTGTTGACTAATTGCTATGTACCCTTCCCCCACTGGCACACAATTTTCTTTCTCCAGCGTTTTCCCATACCTTTTATTGAACCAACAAGAGAGTTAAATAATTTAAGCTTTCAAGCTATACAGAGCACTTCATCAGACAGTAACAAATTTTGCAAAGAACTCACTTTAAATACATAGTGTAGAATTGGTATTATTCAGAAATAAACAAAAACAAGTCTGAATTCCTAGTTGTGTGTAAATCAACCTTTCCCTAGGAATGGAATGTGACAACGGGTATAAATTGTCAAGTGCTTAATTGCCTCCTTGAAAATGGGCACCAAAGTGTGTGTGTGTGTGTGTGTGTGTGTGTGTGTATATATATGTGTGTGTTTTACCTGGAAAAGACTCCATTAAGCGATGCTTATTTACAAGGTGGACCTGGTTTTAGTGCAACCATTGTCCTATAAAGTTATGGTGCACTGTCTGCTGCATGCTAGTTTGTTTTAGTCACCAGAAATAATGTTGATCAGTGTTCAAAAACAATGTATTGAGAATAGTGATGAAAGCCTATGGGATGTTGCTTTTATTTTGTTATTATTTTTATTCTTTGGTAACTGAGTAAGACCCACTACCCCGAAGACCTGTTTTCATGTTCTACATGGTAGCACCTGCTCAAGATCACACGGTATGGATGTGGAGGCTGTGGAAATCAAACTTATGTCTGCTGGATATACCTAACTTGTTCACGGCTCCTTATTCTAACCTCTAGACTGCACTGCCAGCTCAGTGCTGGAAATGTAGCCTAAAGCAGCAGAAATGCTAAAGCAGACTGAAAATGAAGAAGAAAGGCTGCAGTGTTCATTTCAGAGTGGGGGATTGGGACAAATGCCACACAGTTTTCAGTTTTGACCCACATAAAATGTTATGCTTGTCAATGCATAGCATAGATATAGCATTGTAACCATGCTGGTTGCAGCATAACTGGTGAACTGTGTTGGGTACAGAAATAATGGCATCTGGGGTAAGGCATCCTGAATCCTGGAGTAACTGGGAAAAAAAAACATGTCTGGAAGTAATGGCCTCAACAGTTCTTACAACCCTGTACATACTAATGTAGTAGTGAGGATTGGGATTAAAAAGAAAGAAAAGAAAATGGAAAAACCTAACCTTATGAAAAGTAGTGGTTATGTTTACAGAGAAGCATGAGCACCACACTGTAAGCTATTTCTTGGACCCACCATTCTCCAGTTATGCCAGAAGGTTGGATAGGTCAGATATTTTTGTGTGTGAGGGAAGTGGTGGCGATAAAACTCATTAATTTTCTTTATAAACCATCTTTATTAGGAAGACAAGTGGCAGAGTGTACTCTGCAGAAAAAAAATAACACCACTAGACTTGAACGACTGTTTCATTGCTTAGAATCCTTCGTATATTGCAAGTATAACCATTGATTTCACTAAAACATTTACTTTAGATTTGATCTGGTCTGTGATAATGCAGAATCCTGTAGTGAATGCAGAGCGACATAATCTGTAGATGTTCTGGAATTCTGCATGGGGGTGGGAGTGGGTGGTAGTGTGTATACAGTATCTCAAATAGCAGCTGACATACTCCAGGCAGGTAACTCTTACCAGGGAGTTGGCTTCCAAAAGAACTAGCTTGAAAAGAAATATGTATTTTAAGTTGCCTGGCTTGTAACTTCTGTGAATGAGCCAAGCGGCTGCTGAGCGCTGCAACAGCCCTGCCCCTAAATGAGCTTAATAAGGACACAAGGTAAGGAATAGGCTGCAGGTGCTCTATGTACATATTAGTAGGATATATGGGGAGGGGGACTGTCTAAAAGTAGTAGCATTACTTTTGCTGGAAGGTCTATATGTATGAGTCTATAATTAACCCCATACATGAAGAACTGCCAGCAAAAATAATGCATAGGAAGTATAGCATAGTGGTTAAGGGCACTGAGCTACTAACCTGGTGACCTGGGTTTGAATCCCATCAGCCCCCACGTGCATGCTGTGGGACCCTGAGCAAGTCACTTAACTTTCTTGTGCTCCCAGGTTGTACCTGGAAACACGCTTTGGCTTAGTGGGTCTTTCCTGGTTAAACAATTTCACCTTTCCTTTTAGAGAGCCCCCCCAACCCCACCAGTTCTGTTAATACTGTCTCTACATAGAGCACCTGCAAACCCCTTCCCTAGTTTGTGTCATAATTAATTGTATTTTAGAGGCGGGGCTGCAGCTGCAGCACTCTATGGACACTCGGCTCATACATGGAAGTGATGAACCTGGCAAATTAAGGTACATATTTCTTATTACTATATTTAGGGAGAGATGGCACAGATGAGAAAACACCCCCCCCCCCGACCTGAAAATAGTGGTATACCATGAGCCATTGGTGCTAGTACTACCTTCCCACAGCACAGATAACACGACTTCCATGACTGTGAAACTGCCATATCGTGATAGCATTCATTCTGACCCCGCAGTTTTTGAGCTGCTCCTCTGCCTATGCCCCCACCCACCACCACACACGCACACAGCAAGAAGGCTTACATTGAGTCAAGGTCTCAGTTTTATTTGTGGCAGGGTAAACAGCAGAGATTGCCCTGGCAACTTAATAAAGACAGAAGGGGGAATTTTCATAGTCACCAAAGAAACACCAGAAACTAAAACTGAATAATAACTTCATTTCATATTTGTGTATGTGTGTAAAGAGCAGATTAATGAGAGGAAAGAATGTTTCATTATTTTGTTTTTAACATTATTGGAGTTCTTCTTTTAGGTGTTTTGTTTACGATTTTCAGTGAGTAAAACAGGCAATCATGTTTGTAATGGCAGCTAGGAATAAATAAAGAGGGTTATGGTTTCTATATGTGATTTGCCTGCATTCCAAATTCCACTGCCTGAACTTGTTCCAACCTGTGCATTTCTGAGGGATTAGCACATAGGTCTTGGAAAATATTTAGCCAATCAGGAAACAAGAAATTTCTAATCCTTTTTATAAATCGTCTATAAAAATACATCATTACTATGGTATTTTTGTATTCTTTTGTGCCCATTCCTCTTCAGCAAGGAATACATTGGGGATGGATTCCAATCAAACAGTAGGCTTCTGCACACATTCCATGCAGTCTGTTTGAGTCATGAAAAGTTCATCAGATTATGGAGGGGCCAACTGAACCTCATCCTAATTGCTTTGGACTAGCACTACCAGTTTTGGTACTGAGATACAATAAAATGTAGTTCAAAACAAACTTATGTAGCACCTGCAATACCCATGCATCTGAAGACACTTCATCATTACACTAAAACGTTGATGAAAAAAATATCACCTAGCTCAGACCTTTTGACCAGGTCTGAGGGCTCAGTTCTGCATTCAGATTTGCAGCTCATGCATCTGACTGCCTAGTTCCTGTGTGGCTAGAACTATAGGCTCAGAATTTGTCTCAGTCATTTATATGAGTGCTTGAAGCTTCTCTCAAGCGATTTAGCTGCAAGATGCATAGCTTTAATTGGAAGACATTCTCCTGTTAGTATCCGGAGCAATTCCGTTTAGGATGTTCTGTAGGTCTGGCCTTCTGCTCCTTGTGGTCCTGTTAAAACCAAGTCTTCATGTTTCCTCTCTAGAGGTGCATTAGGCAGCAATTTTGATTTGCTGCTGTAGGATTGTTGTGCCAGCCCTGGCCACAGGGAATCCGATGTTCAAATTCTTTATGGGATTGGATCTTCCCCCCAAAAGAATCTCCTCTATGATATTTGACACTGGTGTTATATTCTTAGGACATGTCATATCTGCCTGGAAAGAGAGTCTTTCATGTTGCTATCACATCAGCCAGACTGGTGAGGAAGCTTTAGGCATTGTCCATGGTCTTGCCTTATTTGGTTTTCCACAAGGACACAGTTATTCATCACCTCCATGAGGAGCTCTTAAAGGGGCACTGTCAGCTTTTTAGACTCATTTCTGGTTGTGTGTGACCAGTTTGCCACTAGCATTAGAATTAACAAAGTAACTGTTGTGAATGCCCCGAAATGTCAAATAATGTGGTGTGTTACCTTTTAGCCTATTTTTATGTTGCTTGCACGCATGTGCAAGAAACATAGTGCCACCATCCGAGTTTTCAGAGGTGAGGCACCCGTCTTTTAATCCAGTCAGTGTGAACAAGAACAAGAGGACACAATTTAAAGATAGAAGGAGGGCGGTTCAGGGGCAATGTGAGGAAGTATTATTTCACAGAGAGGGTAGTGGATGCATGGAACAGCCTTCCTGAGGAAGTTGTGGGGTTTAAAACTGTGGGAGAATTCAAGAATGCATGGGACAGACATAAGGCAATTCTTGTGGGGGGCAGGAAGATATAGGTTGTTTGTTAACTAGGATCTGCGGCCTATCCTGTAGGTAGGGAAATGGGCAGACTAGATGGGCCTAGCGGTCCTTATCTGCCGTCAAAGTCTATGTTTCTATGTTTCTACGTGTGTTTGCAGGCACGGCCCCAGTTCCTCAATCACTGCTGCAGCTGTCTATGACAGCAGTTGAAAATGCAGTGGTCGTGACAGTTGAAGGAGAGCTACGCTTCCAGTGAGCAGAGCTCTCCCCCCACCACACACACATGTATGCAGAAGCACGCATACTGCGTGCTGATTGCTCCCTCCCCCCACGATATGACTGTATGGTCGACGGGGTGCCCAAATCCCCCGTCAGCTCCATGCCCCCCTCACAAAAGCTGTCCTGGTGCCACGCTGGAAGCCTACCCCAGCGTGGCAAAAACTGTAATAGCCAACGGGGGTGCCCAATCCCCCATCAGCTCCAGGGCTGCACGTCCCCCCAAAAGCTTTCCAGGTGCCACACTGGGAGCCTACTCCAGTGTGGCAAAGCTTGTTATGGCTGATGCGAGTGCCCAATCCCCCCCGGCTCCACGGCTGCACGCCCCCCCAAAAGCTTTCCAGGTGCCACCTGGGGCCTACCCCAGCATGGCAAAGCTTGTTATGGCTAATCAGGTGTCAATCCCCGTCAGCTCCAGCCCCCAAGCTGCCTTTCCAGCTGCCACTGGAAGCCCACCCCAACATGGCAAGCGTCCGCGTCGTCTTCATAAAAAACAAAAACCTGTAAACAAAAGGTCCCCCATAGTCTCCCTGCCCCCCCACAACCCGCACCCACCACTGGTACCCTGCCTCCCACACCCCTCACCCCATACTAACCTCCGGACCTTGTAACGATCTCATGACCGGGAACACGCCTGCACTCTTCAAAGCAGAACGCGAACTGAGGAAATGCCGGTAAGCTGTATAATGTAATGAATAGGGTTTTTTCAACTTTGTTGCATGTTTGGGAATTTTTGGCCCACATTTTCAACATGGGGTTTTTAGGACCCCTCCTCATGAATTCTTGCACTATCATGGCATTAATCAGGCCTGAAGGGAATTTCACAGTCACTGCATGAAATCACCTTTTGGGACCAATTAATGAAACAACACTGCCAGTGTTCATGGGTGGGCTCTCAAAAGTCTATGTTGAAAATTTATTAAAAAATTCCTAAAATGTTTATTTCTGCGTCGTTCGCAGTTCCTATGCTGCGCTCATAAGTTCACAAATTTTCAATATTTTCCTCCAGATTTTCAACATTACCATTTTACCACACCTCCTTTTGAGCAGTATAGCTGTCATTTTCACATCTACGTCCAAAATGTGTTTCCGCCCATGTAGAGCACAATGGCACAGTCGGTGTGTGAAATCAATGTGTGAACACATTAAGAAAATCACAGTGACACTGTTCATGAGCAGAGGTGTTACAATGGCTATGTTGAAAATTTGATGAAAAATCCTAAAATGACTGTTTATGAGCTTGCATTGCAGTTCTACCGCGTAAATGTTTGCAAATTTTTAATATTTGCACTCCAGATTTCCAACATTGCCATTTTACCACACCTCCTTATGAGCAGTACAGCTGTCATTTTTCACATGTCAACCAAAATGTGTTTCTGTGCATGTAGCGCACAATGGCGCAGTCAGTGTGCGCAGTCAATGTTTGGGACAGATTAAGAAAATCACAGTGACACTGTTCATGAGCAGAGGTCTTAAAATGTTATAAATTTGGTGAAAAAATTCCCTTCAGCCGTTCTGCAATGTTACTAACGAAGACCCTGCAGCACCCCACTGGTCACCCCCTCTCCCTAGACTGCACCCCATTTACCACCACTCTCTGCCTCCTGTCTGTTAGCCAGTTTCTAACCCAGTTTACCACCCTTTTCCCCCATGCCCAGCCTACCCAGCTAGTTTATCAGCCTCCTATGTGGGACGGTGTCAAAGGCTTTGCTGAAATCAAGGTAAGCGTTGTCCACTGCCCCACCCTGATTCACTTCCTTTATCACCCAGTCAAGAAATCAGCCAGATTTGTCTGACATGATGTCCCCACTGTGAATCCATGTTGTCTATGGTCCTGGGCTCCGATGGCTTCTAGATACCCCACTATCCTTTCTTTAAGCAATGCTTCCATGATCTTCCTCACAACTGAGGTGAGGCTGAACGGCCTATTGTTCCCTGCCTCCTCCCTGCTGCTGTATTTGTGTAGAGGGACCACATGTGCCCTCCTCCAATTCACTCATGTTGAATGATTCAGTGAACATGGCTGCCAGAGGTACTGCTATCTCCCTTCGCAGTTCTCTTAATATCCTTGGGCATATGCCATCTGGTTCCATCACTTTGTCCACCTTCAATTTAGTGAGCTCCTGCAGGACTCTTTTGTCTTTGAATGGACTATTGTCCACCTCTTCACCCCCTTAGCAACTGCTGTACTGCTGTGGCCCTTGCCCCTCCCACTCTTCTGTGAATACTGAGTGGAAAGACACAGTGGATGACTTGGGAGGAAGGCATAGAACTATCACTTCCAAATACCTAAACAGCACATACAAGCAAGCAACATCCGGCATTGACAAATGCTTGTTATTATTAGGTTGGAACTGAGTGGGCAGGGCAGCCAGACCTCAGCTGCCAGAAGCCTCACAACCCTGTGAACGCCTGCCTATAATGGTGCCATCATGCTCACTGAACTCATGCATTAACACTTACATTTCCCCAGGGTGATCCGAACCAAAGCTACTGCCCAGATGAGTGGCTGAATCTGAGTATGTAGCTGTCACTCTGAAATAAAAATGAGCATTGGAAGTGCATAAAAAAAAGTTTGAAAAACTAAGCCAAGATCCCGAACATGTACATCGGTGCTCATTGCTGTATGGAGGGCTTTGCTGTTTCACAGTCTGCATATGGCAAACCTTTGCAGCGGCATGCACTTGCCTACGATGAAACTGCTATAGGTAGATTGGCATCTAAGGAGCCATTAACTGTACCAGGTGGATCGGATTATAAACTGACTTTCCCTCTGTTATACTGTATATCTGCCGGTAAGGAGTCTCTGGAAGGTTTCCTGGCTCATACTAACAGGCATACTGCTGTCTCTGTTACTAGTGCCATTGTTGAGATCTTCAGGGCTGCTACTTGGTTAAATGTGCACAGAGTACTGCATTTCTCACTACAGCAATGACCTTCTAAGCCACTGAAATGCCACTCTTGGAACCTCAGTTCTTTAGTTGTCTCTGTTTGCATAGGGGTGTGGTCTTAACCACATCCTCCCTGATGGCTGCTGGTAGTCTGCCCAGGTATGTATAGTGAACTGAATCCAGGTAGTTAAAGCAAGACATAAAAATGCTCCCTTCTCCAAGCAGATCTAAGTCAATGTTTCCATTTTTGTCAGTTTCTACACATACACTATCATTTTTATACAGGTGTCACAAGTGTGTTGTTCTAGCACTGAACCATTGAACCATGTTAGGGAATCTTTTATTGAGGTTGCTGATCTTGTACTGGGGTAAATACTGATAGGCCTTGTGAAAATGTCAAGCTTGTGTATCTATTTATTTAATCGTGGCCACTAACTTTTTCTCTTGGGAGATAATTTTCCACCCCTTCCCCATTCATGATTTGTACTAGTCCACCTGTAGTTTATATATTTATTATTAATTGATTGTTTGTATATTATTGTAAATGTGTTTGTTGTATTTGTATTTTATAATTTATGAAACTGTAATTAGTGTACAGGACTGTCTTGTAAATTGGACTGTTAAAGTCCAAATAACATGTTTCTTCCTGTATAAAAATAAAGTTTTACCTACCTTCCTAACTTTTCACCCTACCAGTCTGCATTATTTCTTCCAAGGCTTGTCTGGTGCCTGGTAGACAAAACAAATGCATATATTTTGAAGTACAGTGCAGTGGGAGGCATATATTTTGAAAGAGGATATCAGTAGGTGGTGAAGGACTTTGCACTGCTAATAAATCAAGGGTGATAAATACAACCTCAGACAGGATACCTCAGGGCTTGTGGTGACTTATGATTATCCTGTCACCGAAAGTGGGAGACCCCGTAACTCAAGGGCAAGGCATACTAGATAGGCTGTCTCTCCCTTGAGAGATAAGGTAAACCCAAGTCATCAACACCAGTAAGTTATCCAGTTTATAAATGTCCTCCATAGACCATGATACACACATACATCACAATCATTTGTAGTACCTCACAGAAACTCACACTCCTGAATACTGTATATACACGTTAGACAGAGGATATCATAGAACTGCCTTCTGTCCTATGATATTTATCCTCAGTTGTATGGCAAACACACCACTGAGCTATGTAAGTCTCCATCATAAGTGGATATATAATCATATAACCATGGCAGCCTTATGATGTCCTGTGTCAACACATTCTGTGTGTATTTCATTCTGAGATTTTCAAGCTGCAGTTGCAGTATTGATTTTATGACATTTGCAGCTGGCACTATCTTTTGCACTCCATTTTTGGGATGTTTACATTGGGAAAACCGTGCTATAAGTGTATATGTGTGTGTAAGCAATAAGGCGTGACAGAGTAGGTATTTTATTTATTTATTCAGGCTTTTGTACACCATGATAGCCTCATTTAGCTGCGACACCTGTTTTTCAAGAGTATTCTGTGGACATTCCAGCAGCAGTGTTATTACAGGTAAGTTACATAGACTGAGATTAATTAGGGAGTAGGAATGCAAATATAAGGGAGAGTGTGAGAGCAGTGATCACTGAAAATGTCACCTAGCTTAAGCCTGGCAATCTGCAGGTACATGGGCTGTGTAGGTGAGTAAATAAGTCTCACATTAAGATCATGATATTCTTAGTATTATAGTGTATGGTGGAAAGTGATTCTAACTCACTTTACATCTCAGCCCAAACCTTATTGTAGGACAGTTCAAAGGTCATGGAGCGTGATTGTACCCTTCTGGGGTCAGTCGTGTTCCATGACCTTTGAACTGTGCTACAACAAGGCTTGAGCTGAGTTGGAAAACACATGAGCCACAGGCAACAGAAATGGCAGGATTAACCAAATAATCACTAATGGTGGCGGTGCGATCACCCAAACCCGCAACTCAGGATCAACTGATACAAGTAACAAAAAAAACGATCAACCAGATATGTCCACATATGTAAAAAATATAATACAGGATCAACCAGATATTTAAAATAAACTTACCAAATAAAGAACAGACTTCTTACCGTCCACCTCTTGCTGAGCAAGGAATTCGGATGCCATTTTAATTGTTCTTAAATCCCTCCCACACACAATTGGCAACTAATAGAAGGCTGTGCTACAAATGTAGAGGTGCCTGGTCCCTAGTAACCACACATGTCATCCAAGCAACCAGTCCTAACTACCGGAACAGTACAAGGCAACAAAAAATTTCTGCTCTGCATTTAAATAAAATAGAAGTGTTAAAACTGTATTTATTTTCTTTAGGTGGTACCATACACTATAAAAAATACTGGATGGGCAACTCTATACCCAACCAGTGTGTTGTGCCACCTTGGGGTTCTGATTCCCATGGACCTCTTGAGCTTCGCTCTTGAGGTCTCAGGGAATCAGAACCCCTCAGTGGCACCACACACTGGTTGTGCATAGTTTCTCATCCAGTATTCTCTGTATATTGCTGGTATTATATATCAAACCATAGTAACATACTAGAAACTTTAATTAAGGAGAGGCTGGTGGGTGTGGATGTAGTGATAGAAAAGGATAGAGTGAGGGAGGGTCTGCTGGCATTGAAGGTGGACAAATCACCAGGCCCAGATCCAAGGGTACTAAAGGAACTGGCTGAGGAGCTCACAGGGCCACTGGCAGACCTATTTAATAGGTCACTAGAGTCAGGCATGATACAGCAGGACTGGAGAACAGCACATGTTGTGCCCCTCCACAAAAGTGGTCCTAAGGATGACCTTGGAATTACAGACCAGTCAGTCTGACCTCCACTGTGGGCAAGCTGATGGAGACCATACTAAAGGAAAGGTTTTTGGAATATCTAGAGGAGCATGGTCTCCAGGATGTGAGGCAGCATGGGTTCATGGTGGGGAAGATTGTGTCAAATGAATCTGATTGACTTCTTTGACTGTCAGTAAGACAGTAGACAGCGGCCAAGTGGTAGACATCCTCCATCTTGATTTCGGCAAGGCCTTTGACTCTGTGCTCCATAAAAGGTTGATCAGGAAGTTGGTGGATCTTGGGGTTGGGGAAAAGATGGCCAGATGGGTGGAAAACTGGCTGAGGGACAGAACCCAGAGGGTGGTTGTAGGGGAAGAGTTATCTGGTATCAGAAAGGTAACCAGTGGGGTCCCACAGGGCTCTGTACAGGGGCCGGTGTTGTTCAATGTCTTCATCAATGACACTGAGGATGGCATTAAGGACAAAGTGTGTCTATTTCTGGATGACACCAAGCTCTGTGGGAGAGTGGACATAGCTGAAGGGATACAGAACCTGCAGGAAGATCTGGAAAAGTTGGGGAGGTGGTCCAGGATCTGGCAGCTTGGCTTCAATGCCAGAAAATGCAAAGTTATGCATATTGGAGCAAAGAATCCTAGGACAGAGTACTACCTGGGTGGAGTCCGCGTATCTGCATCAGAGGAGGAGAAGTACCTGGGAATGATGATTACTAGTGACCTGAAACACTCCATGCAGTGCAAGAAAGCAGCAGCAAAGGCAAACAAGATGTTGGGATGCCTATCTAGGGAGATCAGTATTAGGAGAGAGGAGGTTATACTGCCCTTGTGCAGGTCACTAGTTAGGCCGCATCTAGAGTACAGAGTTCAGTACTGGTGCTTACACCTCAAAAAGGACATTAACCTGCTGGAGAAGGTCCAGAGGAGGGCTACAAAGATGATAGTGGGTCAGCAGGGTAAGGCATGCGAGGAGAGGTTGAGAGCACTGAACATGTACTCCTTGGAAGACAGGAGAAAGAGAGGGGACATGATTGAGACCTTCAAGTGCTTGAAAGGGATAAATAAGGTTGATAAGGAGAGTTTCTTTAAGCTGAATGGCAACCATAAAACTAGGGGGCACAGTCTTAAGTTGGAGGGTGGGAGGTTTAGGAGAGAGGTCAGGAGCCACTTCTTCAGAGAGAGGGTGGTGGACACTTGGAATGTGCTGCCGGAAGAGGTCCTCATGTTGAAGACAGTGGGCAGCTTTAAGAGAATCTGGGATAGGCATAGGGGGAAGTAAGGATCATGGGTAGGGAGGATAGAAGGAGTGGGGAGGGGAGGGACAATACTTCAGGCTGTGGACCCTGCAATATGAGCAGACTTGATAGATCAAATGGCCTTCTTCTTCTGCTGACTTCTTTGTATGTTTGTATGTTTTCTGGAGGCATCTGGACTTCAGGATAGCAGACAGCAAGGGTTTACAGGGGGACAATTGTGTCAGATACACCTTATCAACTTATTTGATTTGGTGACAAAATTTGTGGGCATGGGGCGGGTGGCACTGTACCTAAATTTCAGCAACGCCTTCAACTCTGTCCCACATGATTGACTGATTAGAAGATGGAAGATCTGGTATTAGGAGAAAAAATCATGACGTGGGTAGGAAATGGGCTGAGTAACAGAACACAGAAGGCTGTGCTTAATGTGGAATACTCCAAGATTGGAAGGGTCACCAGTGGGATGCCAGGGGGTTTGTTCCTAGAGCCAGTGCTCTTCTACATTTTTATCTATAGTTTTGGAGAAGAGATCCAGGGAGAGATCTGCCAATTCTCACACTATACAAAAATCTGAGGAAGAGTGGATAGTAAGGAAAAAATAAGTTTGAAGGAAGACTTAGATTTGATTAGTGGTCAAGAGTGTGACAGTTAAAATTCAGTGCTAAAAAGTACAAGGTAATGCACATAGGGATGAAAAATCAGAAAATAGAATACAGTATGGTGTGGGTGCAGTGGAAAGTATAACTGAGGAGAGAGACCTTGGGGTAATATGTGAAGTCTGCAGGGTAGTGAAGAGGACAGAAAGGATGTTAGGTTGTACAAGAAGGGGATCAGCACAAGGAAGAGTGAGAGGATTCTGCCACTGTATAGGTCAAAAGCTGCACATATCAGGAGTTAAAATTCATGAACACTGTAAATACTGTTAAAGGTACACTTTATTGTGGTAGTGCAAAAGCAGGAGTAGAAAAACCCTGGTGCTTCAGATCAAACAGGAATCCTTCCTCAGGGGGGCAGGGGGGCAGGGGCGCATGTATCTGGTCTTCATTTAAACTTTGCTTTTAAAGGTATACATACTATGTAAGCAGATCATTAGAGCCCCTACATTAGTACAGCATCCATGAAGCACACAGAATTAAAAGATATACATAAAAAACATACAAAAGTCCAAATCACACTAAAGTACAGCTAATTTATAAAGATCACTAAACAAGAAACAAATCTAGCTGGAATACTAATAATTATAATTAAGACATATCAACAGTGAAAAGTATCTACAGTAAATATAATACATGATCTTTATCAAGGATTTCTCCTCCACTGGGCCATGCACCTATGGAACTGTAAGCCATCAGTATCAGGACTACTCAGAAACTTTTGCTAGCCATGATGACATGCAGCGCTGATGCCTATATAACTGTGAGCAGCCCCACTGCTTCTCAATTCCTTCTCTTGCTGTTGACCACTCATTGGACCTGTAGAGAAACACCATTGTTTTCTTCAACTTCATTGTTTTTCTAAACTTTATTATAACTTGTTAGGATTGTCATTTTATGCCACCATCAAAAGAAACTTTAGTTAGGTATTGTACATGTTGATACAGGATCTACAAGGACAACACTCACACAGTTTTGTTTGCTGCTTGGGCCTGCCATGTAATGTCAGGGCCAGTAAGCTCTTCCAGGGATTCAACCAGGCTGCAGAGAGACACCGATAGAAGGCTCTAAAGACCTTCATTGCCATTAAGGCCACAGAAGCTGCCACCGATACTGCAGGCTCTAAGCCAGCTTCTCCCTCATGCTCAACCACCTCCAGAAAGAGAACTCCCAAATGTTTGGTAACACTGTCACCACATTGGTTGCCCAGGATTAAGGATAAAGATAATGATACATCATCATCATCAAAGTCCTTCTTTTCTGGCTATAACCACAAGTATAAGAATAAAGCTTCTGCTTCACTGGTGATGTCAAGGACTCCATTGAAGAAGTCATCTTCGTCATCTGCTCCAGTGGTGATGACTAAAGCCCTCCCCAGTCATCAATGGGACACCAATGTCAAGATCTGGCTCAGGCACTGCTGTACCTTCTGTAAACTGTATGAAGCCTCTGTCATCAAGTTCTACCCTTCAGTGTTGGTTGACCTGGGTCCTTTACAGTGTGACGCTGACTTTCTAGTTATGTTGGCATTGTTCTCAGAACTGTTTCAATGCCTGTTATTGTTGCTGCTGCTAACAATAATGGGTATCCCATTGACTGGGCTCCTCCGTTGCCACCATTGTCTATGGGATCCAGATGCATGGCTTCCATTCCTCTGTTACAGCCACCGCCTCCATCGTTGGCTCTGTCAGTTGCTCCCATCATCATCCCAGATGATGACAAGGTGTAATTCAATCCTTATCTCCTTAATACTGAGGAGGCTTTGGAGGATGATAAAGGGATAGTGATCCCTATTAGAGGGGTTTGCCTTCCATTTCTACTCTCTCCTCATGCAATAAGGACTGTCTGATGTATATTCCAGTGCCTGTCCAAATGTCTTGCTCACTCTACTGCATTCTGCTATAAGAGGTATGGTAAGGAACTTCCTGGTGCTGTGCATGGCCACTCTGCCTGTGGTATGACCACTTCTAATGCCTGCTTTCATAATGTTTCTGCAGCTGTCATGTTTGCTGCTGTGATGTGGAGCACTGTACATACTTTCACTAAGCACAACAGTCTAGACATCATCTCTTGTAGACATGCTGGATTTGGTCTTGTGGTGCTGCAGGGCCTTCTGCAATGATGACATATCAGACTTTGTCATCCTCCCTGTGTGCCATACTGTATGTACTGCTTGGGAATAGTTCTAAAGGTGTGGCCCTAACTAAATTGCAGTTGCAGTGCAGTTACATGCAACAAATGTATAACTACAGTGTAATTACCCCTGTTGCATGTAATTAATGATTACCCTCCCTGCAGTTACACTGAAACTGACACTTAAAATAAAGTGTGACCTAGAACAGGTACTCACCATAACAGAGAGAATCATCTCCATTGGGATACAGTGCACCCATCCTCCTTCCCCCTTTCTGAGGTATAAGCTAGCAGGTTTGTTCACTGCCTTGTTTGGAGGTGTCCATAAGTGCCATATGTATGCTATATTTCCAGTCCCATGCCTCTCCTCATGTGCCTGGTACCAGTCTGGTTTCCTGGTTCCTCGCAGTAAGATGACCTCCAGGCTCATCTTTTGCAGGGAACTGAGGTAAAAAGGGTACCATTATATAGGCCTGACATTGCATGTCATCATGGGTGCCCCTGGCTATAAAAAGTTTCCAAGTGGTCCTGACACTGATGGCTTACAATTCCAAAGTATGGCCCAATGGAGGAGATTCTGTTGAAGATCTACTGTTACGCTGAGTAACTGTTCTTTATATTTGTAATTCAATAAATAATGTTATTTAAGGCATATCAACAGTAAAAAACATATAAATATAAGTTATATGCAAAATACTGCAAAATAGCTTTACACAAATCGAGTCCTGGTTCTCCTTTCATAAACTTATCATCAATTATAAAAAGGCCAAAGTAATGCTGTTTGCAAACCAACAGAATAAACATAAAGGAGACTCACTAAACATCCAAAATAGTCAACTCTCGTCACTTGAGCAGGTTAGGAGTTTTAAATACATCGGGATCAACTTAGACTCCTCCCTCTCCTAACAAGAACATATTAAACTGGTTTGCAAAGCAGTAAACACCAGAATCGGCCTCCTTTACAGGTGTAGGAGCTGCTTGACAAACAAGGCCCTCCACTTAGCTGTCACTAGTTCCGTTCTGTCCCTAGTGGATTATGATATAGTAATCTACGGATCTGCATCTGACACTGCTCTTAAAAGAATAATGCTCTCCCTCAATAAAGCATGTCGCCTCGTAACAGGAGCACCAAAGCTAACCCATACCTGCGATCTTTACAGTCAAGTGAACTGGCAAAACTTAAAGGGTAAGCTTGACTAGCACACCTGCCTGTTGGACAAGAAGCTTACCACCTCACTCTCCCCTCCCTCGGTCCAGCAGTTCATCTCCCCTGCCCCTACCCCTCTTTCTACTAGGAGCTCTGATAAGGCCCTTTACCTAGTCCCTTTCTGTAAGACATCCCTGGGGCAGTGAACATTCTTCCACATGGCAACTGTCCTGCTCAATGGCCTGCCTCCACAGTTAAATTGTGCCCCTTTAAAACTAAACTTTGCCAGCACCTACTCACTATGAGTAGTTATGACTGCTTCTAGCTTTTACTGGTCAATCTGGGACTGCTCATGGCTTGTCCCTCAATTTCCCCCTGCTTTTCCCCACCTTATCTTGGTCTAATTTCTCCCTTCCCACTCTGTTATCCTCCTGCCCTTCACTCATCCTTTACCTGCACTCCTTCCTACTCCTCCTTCTCTACACCTTACACTCCTCTACTCAACTTTTCTCAGTACCCCCCCCCCACCAGCTGTCTCACAACTCTCCTTAATGGACTTCTTTTAGGTCTCCCTTTCTTTTCTTTAATTTTCTATCTGTTTACATAGTTAGCTAGCACTGCCTGCACCATGTGTGTTTCATTGTCATGTACTTCACCATCAGTTATGATGCACTTATATATAATGCTCTGCATTAATGGTATACTCTTATCCGATGTATTATGTACTGTATTAATTTCCTGTAATGTTTCGTATCCTGTCTGCTTTAAATCTATTTACCATGTTGTTTCTTTGCCATGCACTCCATTCTCATTTATGATGCTGTTATGTATAATGTACTGTATTATTAGTATACTCGTGTCCTATGTATAATGTACTGTATCTCCTATAATTTTGTTTTGTAACCTGTCTGTTTGTAAATCTGATGTGGGGCCTTTGCAAAAGAGTCTTTGACTCATAGTGTTGTAATTCCAAGATTTCAATAAATAAATAAAGCTATTTACTTTATTTTCTTGGAAGCCATGATCATTTTTTGATAGTCTGTAACAGTCTTCATTAACAATTTCTGAAAAGTAAAAGAAAACGAAAGAAAAAGAAAGCACAAATAAAGCTAGCTCATACACAAATGGATTCACAGATTTTTACATTAAATTTAAAGATTTAATTATAAAAACAGGACAACATCCCAATCTTCATTTAACCATAATGGGCTCAGAACACCCAACATGTGGATTAGTCTGATCACTCTGTAAAAAGGATCTTACGTTATCTTCACCTCTGGGATGTTCAGGAACATGGTGTATTCCCACAAAATGGAAAGATTCTAGTTTTGAGCCATGAACCTTATGACAGTGTGCGCCAACTGGTGTTTCATGTTTCCCACTGAGAATTGAGTGGGTATGCTCGTATGTGCGGTGCTGCTTCATAGGATGAACAGTGCATCCTATATAAAGTTTGGGGCAATTGCATGAGAGTGCATAGATGACAAATGGGATTCTACAAGTAGTCAACTTTCTGACTTGGTAGTGTTTAACATTTGTGGGGCCAGTGAAATTTGTTCCTTGTGATGAATACCGACACATATTGCAGGCTTCACATCTATGGAAACCAGTCAGTGGGGTTAGGAAGTTTGTAATTCCCTGCACTGGCTTAAATTGCTCTGGAGCACTAGGTCCTTCATACATTGAGATCTTGGACATGCAGTCCATTATTTCACGGACAAGTTTCAAACTGAAGCTATTCTTGAGCTGAGCCACCACTGAATCCTAAAAGTCCATTTTTCATTATGAACAAGTTTCAGACTGAAGCTATTACTGAACCAGGGCTTGTTCTTGCAGTTCTTAACCTGGTCTTGTTGACAAATGATTTTACTTTTAATTCAGATTTTTAAAAATTCAAATTTGTGGTACTGTTATGAGGTTGTCAATGGCACCTGCCTATGCATACCTGTTTATAGGTTTGTGGGAGGAGATGGCCATCTATGACCCCTGAAGAAATCCTTTTTCATGACAAGATTCAGTACTGGGGGTCAAGTTATTGGCAATATTGTGTGTATTTGGCAAGGAACTGAACTGGAAGCAGAGGCTTTTGTGAATTTGTTGAAGGTTAATGATTTTAACTTAAAATTCACATATATATTCAACCACCATGAGGCTATTTTTCTACACCTTAAGTTAAAAGTTTGGAATAATGGGAGTGTCACCACTAAATGATACAGAAAACTGACAGCAGGCAATACACTGCTTAGGTTTAATAGTTCCCATTCGTTCCACATTGACAGAGATACTATATGGACAATTCCTGTGTCTTCACTGAAATTGTTCAGATTTACAAACGTTTGACCAACAGGCAGAGGTATTGTACCATAGATTCCTTATCCGGGGACATGACCCCCAGTTGGCAAAGGGGGCAAGAAACAGAGCCAGAGCACAAAAATGAAGTCACCTTCTTAAGCCAAAAGGTAATACTCATTCAGCTGATATTAGAATTAGCTATGTTACTGAGTTTAACTCAGTCACCCCTAAAATTTTAAGTATCATTAAGAGATATTGGAATGTTCTTGAAGCTGATGAAAATCTGAATCAGGTTATATAAAATCCCTCAAGAGTTGCTTATAAGAAGGGGCCAAGTGTGAAGGACCTAATGCCAGTGCAGTGAAATACAAACGTCTTAACCCCACTGACTGGTTTCCATAGATGTGGAGCCTGCAATTTGGGTCAGAATTCTTCACAAGGAACAGATTTCACTAGTCCCACAAATGTTAAATACTACCAGGTCAGAAGCTGATTGCTTGTAGAATCCCATTCGTCATGTATGCACTCTGGTGTGAGCACACTAAACTATGTATAGGATGTACTGTTTACCCTATGAAGGAATACATTCAAGAGCACACCTACCTAATTCTCACTGGAAATGTGAAACACTGGTTGGTGTACACTGGTGCAGGGTGCATGGCTCAAGACTGGATTCCTTCCATTTCATGGGAATACACTTTGTTCCTGAACATTCCAGGGATGGAGATAGGGTAAGATCCATTTTACAGAGAGAGAGACAGAGAGAGAGAACAGCTTAATCCACATATTGGGTGCCCTGACCCCATTATGATTAAATGGACATTAGGCTGTAGTCCAGTTTTTGTAATTAACTGTTAAATGTGAAAAAAAAAATCAATGATCCTATTTGTATATGAGCTTTTCTTATGGTTCCTTTCTCTTTTTTTTCTGTTCAGAAATCGTTATTGAAGACTGTTGGAGACTATCAAAAAATGGTTATGGCTCCTGAGAAAATGAATCAGATATATAACTTATACTTGAATACTTTTCACTGTTGATATGCCTTACTTAAAATTATCAGCCCTCTAGATATATTAATTTCTTGTTTACTGATCTTTACAATATTAGCTACACTTTGGGGCAATTTGCACTTTTGTGTATTTGTTTATTATATATAAATTTTAATAATTATACATTTCATAGATGCTGTAATATCACAGGGGTTCTAGCAATCTGCTTACATTGAATGCATACTTTTAAAAGCAAAGTTTAAATGCAGACCAGATACCTGAGCCCTTCCTCTCTGAGGAAACATAGAAACATTGACAATGACAGCAGAAAAAGACCAGAGGTCCATCCAGTCTGCCCAAGTTCCCTAAGATCCCTGGAACCTACTGTTCCTCCAGAGTGTTAACCCTCCCTGTCCTCTCTCCATTCTCCTCCTTGGTCCTGTCACCCCCGGTAACCACTATGCCCTTCATTATGTCCCAGCTCTGCTTGAATCCACTATTTTCACACCCACCACTTCAGCTGACAGACTGTTTCAAGGGTCCACCACCCTTTCCGTAAAATAGTCCTTCCTCGCATCTCTCCTGAATCTACCTCCTGTTAATTTACATTTGTGTCCACATGACTGCAAATTGGTGTTCAGGCTAAATAGTTCCCCATAGTTTACTTTGTTAATTTCTTTAAGGAGCTTGAAGGTCTCTATCATATCTCTTCCCTCTCCCTTCTGCTTTCTGGTGAGTACATATTTAGTGCCTTGAGGTGCTCCTCATAGGATCTGCCATGCTGCCCCTGAATCATTTTTCTTACTCTGTGCTGCACTGCCTCCAACCTATCCTTATCCTTTCTGTGATGAGGTCTCCAGAACTGGGCGCAGTACTCTAGGTGAGGCCTCATAGAATGAGGAGGATGATGGACCCCTGTTTGATTCAAAGTGCCGTGGTTTTTCATGTCCTACTTTGCACTGCCATAATAAAGTGTATTTTTAGCAGTAATTACTGGGTTCATGAATGTTTACCCCTGATAGGCATAGCTTTGGAGCTCTCTGGTCTTGAGAGTTTTTTGCTTGTGCTTACTGTTTGTTGTTTCAGCTGCAGCAATGTTTTTTTTTTCTGTTGTGCCAGGCACACTTGCTTTTATTTATTTATTTATTTGTGTATTTATTTATTTGAAAACTGGTAACCGGAAAAGGCACACTGAGCTCAGGCTTGTTTCCAGGTACAACCCAGGGAAAGAGGAAGTGAAGAACACCTTTACAAAGAAATACAAGCCAGACTGATGATGAAGTTACAAGAACAATGACAAAGTATGTAAGTTGAGTTCAGTACAGAACAAAAGTATCAGAACATTGCAACTGGGTGTCAAATAACTAGCATACAAAAACAGCTATGCAAAAATAGGGCAGAAGCAAGAAATGCAGCAGGATGCTAGGATGCTGAACTAGTGCTGTGAGACAGAGTCAGAAAAGGTAGGGAAAGGTTCAGAAAGAGGGTTGTCAAGCCTGGGGAGAGGAGGGGAAGTTTTAGTTGGCATCTGAAGGAGAGAAGAGAGGGAGGGAAGGAGACAGATGGAGAAAGGTAGCTGGTTCCAGAGGAAGGGGAGACAGTATGAAAAAGCAGATTTCCCAGCTGAAGAGTGTGCATACCTCTCAAACTCCTGCTTCATAAATCGGGGACACGGTTTAAAAAAATCAGGGACAAAGGACCAAAATCAGGGACACATCTTCAAAATTGGTGGTATCCACTCAGGAAGCAGGTAGAATAAGGCGCTTAGTGTAAACTGTATTTTTTAAGGAAGAAAAAGTTTGTAACTTTAATGTTTGACATTATTTTGTGCTTACAGCCCTCACTGTTTGGTCATGCAAACTCAGTTTTTAGGAGGGACAGAGTAAAATTCTAAGGCAAAATCAGGGACGTCCCTGAAAATCAGGGACAGTTGAGAGGTATGAGAGTGTGGGTGGGAGGGAGAAAGTGTGCAGGACTCTGGAGCACAAGGAGTAGGATGAGGAGGGAATGGGGAAGAGAAAATGGATAAGTAGGAGGGGAAGGGCCCAAACCACAATTTAGAGATGAGGGAAGCACAGCAAGACTGGTGATGTGAGTGGAGTGGGAGAATAGAATGGGATGAGTATAGGGAGTAGTTGTGGGTATGAGAGGATAAATTGGCCACAGACTGCCAGAAGGAATTGCAGAGAATGTTCAGTCTTGCAAGAAAGGTAGAGAGATGGTGCCATAGACCGTATCCTCACAGTTGAAAACATTGTCACTGTACAGGTTCCTGGTGCATCCTCACCTAGAGTATTGTATGCAGCTTTGGAGCTTTCACTTGAAGAAAGACAGGGATAGGGTGGAGATAATACAAAGAAGGTTAAACAAATTGATCCAAGGTCCTCAGGAAAGGATTTACATGGAGAGGTTGGAGGATGTCAACATATGCACACTGGAGGGGAGGGGAGGGGGGACATGACTGAAACATACAGACACTGTCATGGGATTAATAAAGTAGATAGCAGAGAGCTGTTTATGCTGAGTAGGAGATCAAGCACCAGAAGAAACTCAATGAAGCTGTTGGTGGGAGATTTAAGAGGAACATCAGAAAGCATTTCTTCATAGAGAGAGTGGTGGAGCAATATAGTAGGTTATCCAGTGAGTTAATCTATGCACAATCAGTGAGGGGATTCAGATATTGGTGGGACAGACACATGGTGCTGATTAAAGGACAACTAAACAGGGTAAAACAAGAAAATAACAATCGCGAAATCCAAAAACATAGCATTGTTACAGACTGGAGTCTTAACTACAGTGTCATGTGCTCCATTTGGTAAAAAAATGTGAATTTAATATTGTTTCATAAGGTTTCAATTATGTACCCAAGCCACACTATCTATTCAAAAGCTCCACTCCAGTAGACGCCTAGAATGGCAGGGACATCATTGCACAATAGCGTCATCAGAATGACAGTGCTCTGAAGCAATCATTCAGTCTGTATAGGGACCTTCTAAATATACTTATGCTGTCGCCTTGTCACACATGCACGTTAAAGGATTTTGTTGAGAAATGCAATCTAAAGGTGACAGACAGCATAAGCATATTTAGAAGGTCCCTATACATACTGAATGATCGCTTCAGAGCAGTGTTGCTCCAATGACACCATTGCGCAATGATGTCCCAGCCATTTTATGCATCTACTGTAGCAGGGTTTTTGAATAGATAGCACAGCTTGTGTACATAATTTAAACCTGATGAAACAATATTAAATCCCCATTTTCTACCAAATGGAGCACATGATACTGTAGGTAAGACTCCAACCTACAATGCTATGATTTCAGATTTCACAATTGTTATTTTCACATTTTTACCCTGTTTAGTTGTCCTTTAAGACAGTGTCTAATGATGAGGGAGCAAGGCAGGAATAAAGTACCATTAGGGCCCCTCATAGTTAACACAGGTAGGAATGGATGGACCTGATCTTCTAACAACAGATGCTGTGTGCCCATGCTGTGTATGCCACCAAAAACCATGTAATGAGGCAGGAAATCTGAATTTGTGTCTTTAAGAGCAGCTGCCATCGCATAATAGGTCTTGCAAGGTGCTGTTGCTTTAAGAAAACTCTTCCAGGATGATTGCTATCTGGTCACAGCCCCACAGCCCCCTCTCCCCCCACAGTTTTGCAAGCAGTGTGCTACCTGAAATGGGGAGAGCTACATTGCTTACTGAAGGTATGTTTGACTGATTTAAGCATTCAGTTCAGTACATATGGGTTTTAAATGTCTACCCTAAAGTGGAAAGGTTTCTGTGACTTGCAAAACTTTACTCTGTAGGTGATAACATTTGTCTGACTTGCTTTATTGAATTTTTTGAAGTTTGATTTATACTGTACCCATGAGTGAGGAGTGCAGTGTTAGGTCTGACATGGTGTGGTTTCCAGGTGAAGTCTGTCAACAGTCTGAGTGAGCACTGCAGCTATGCTGCTTTTAGATCTGTGACGCTTTTGGTGCAGTACCTTTGGGCTTTAAAAATTTACTCAGTAGGTGGTAAGCTTTTTGTGTCACTTGCTTTCATGGATTTATCTGAAGTTTTAGTTGTATGTGAGTGCATGGTTAAAGGATAAGATACAGTTTCTTCTGTGGGTATTTTGAAATGTATGCTTGCAGTGTTTACATACAGCATGTTTTTTTTTTTCCAGTTGCATTTTTATGCTACAGTAAATGATCTGGCAATATTAGATTTATATAAATATTTATTTATAAATATATTTAGAGAGAGAGAGAGAGCGAGAGATAGATAGACATAGACATACATACAGATAGATTCATAGAGTTCTGCAATAGGGTGGGCATAAATTGAGTGAGAAATGCGTTCATCTGAGCAACTATTTGTATAAATGTAGACTCTTACATTTATACTCACAGTTACGTTGTCATCACTCATTTATGTATATGGTAAGTACGTCACCCCCCCTTCCCCTGCTTACCCACGGGCACTTCTCGCAGCTATTTCTCTTTCTGTTCCACTATCCACACCAACACAGTAACCATAACATAGGATCTCTGAACAATCTCTCTTTTTTTTTTTTCATTACTAAGCACCCTGCCTGCTTGAAATGTAACATCATTTTGTCTGCTTTTTTTAAATGTACCTTCTGCCTTCAGATGCTGGCATACAAGCACCACATCAGCTACTCCAGCTCGCAGTCTCCTAACTGCTCACACAGTAATGCCACTGTCTCCCTTTCAAGCACAGGGACCTAAACAAAAATACATTTTATAACATTATCAACCGCAACCCAACTCTATAAATTCCCCAACATCGTCCTGCTCTTGCTCAAGCAGCCACACTTGCTAAGCAAGTCCACCATATTTCAGAAAACAGTTTCAAAACCTGATTATTCCACCAATCAGTGGGGATGCTGTGATGTCAACATGGTGTCCAAACACAGCATCCTTAGCAATGGCCATAGCAACCAGGGTGGCAAAAAGGCACAAAGCAACTGTTTCACACAAAAAAAAAAAAACAACTAAACTTTGAAAGAATAAGAAAAAATAAACTACAAACATGTATGCATGTATGAATAACTCTGAGCAGTGCAGGAGAGCGGCTAGCAAGGCAAAATGCATGTATGAATAACTCTGAGCAGTGCAGGAGAGTGGCTAGCAAGGCAAACAGGATGTTGGGATGCATCGTAAGGGAATCGCCTCTAGGAGCAGGGAAGTGATTGTGCCGCTGTACAATGGACTGGTTAGACCACACCTTGAGTACTGTGTACAGTACTGGAGACTACACTTGAAGAGGGACATACAGCTCCTGGAGAGGGTACAGAGGAGGGCAACTAAGATAATACGAGGACTAGGGGATTTGATGTATGAGGACAGACTTGAGGAGCTCTGCCTGTTTTCATTGGAGGAGAGGAGAGACAGGGGAACATGATTGAGGTCTTCAAGTACCTCAAGGGAATACATAGGGTAAATATGGAGGGGATCTTTAGACTAAAGCAGGGAGGTATCACCAGAGGGCATGGTTTGAAGTTGGAAGGTGGAAGGGTGAGGGAGAAAAGAGGAGGAGGTTTTCACTGAGAGGGTGGTGGACCCTTGGAATGCACTGCCTGGTGAGTTGGTTCAGAGATCACAGTGGATGGCTTCAAGAAAGGGTGGGACAGACACAGAAAGTGGATGTATCGGATGATGGTCTGGCCCAGGGGGGTGGGGATGGATGATAGGGGTTTCTGGAACACAAGGTGGGGGGGAGGAGGACCTCAGCACCCAACTAGGGATCTGAGCAGACTCGATAGACCGTATGGCCTAATCTGCTGGCAATTAGTATGTTAGTAAACAGCAAAAATACACTATCACGCAAGGTCTTCTTCTATTGTATAAATGAAATAAGCAGGGGGGGATCTTGCGTGATACATGATTTATGTACACTTCTGCTCTTTGCACTTGGACACCTCACTAATGGCTTATGCCACTCATGAGGTTATCCATGATCAGAAAGCACTTGTGTACATAAATTATGTATCTCAAAGTCTTCCCTGCATATCCCATATACTGGACTGCCATCAGACAGACAGAAGTACAGAGAGGCCAGGAACCAATGCACATAGTCTCTGCGTAAAGCCAAGGCCGAGTACTACAAATCTGCCGTAACCTCTACCTGTGGTTAGGGGTGTAAATTCTGGAACAATACTAAGGACATCTGCGGCAAAGCCCCCAACCCTGCCCCCATGCAAATCTTGGCCGAAGGGGGCCTGACCTCCAATCACACTTGGATTGCCACCACATTTAACCACACCTTCGCTGACCTCAGCCACGTCCTCCCTCGCCACTTCTTTGATCCACCCCCTGTCTCATACACCACCTCCCCTCCTGCACACCCTATATTTCACCTACATTGCATCCCTCCCAGGTCTTTTGAGCCTTACCTCAAAAAAGCCATAAGCCACTCTAAATACAGTAGTGACTCCTTAAACCTGAGACTTCTCCGGTTCACTCTTCATGAGGTGCTAATCCCCCTCACTGACATTATAAACCAATCTTTATGTCTTGGGAAATTCTCCTCATGCTGGAAATCTGCCTCTATCACCCCCATATTTAAGAGCGGGGACCATGTCTCCACCAGCAACTATTGCCCTATATCTATTCTCCCTTCCCCATCTAAGGCACTGAAGCATATCATCTCTGATCAGCTCACTGACCACCTCAACAAGCACAAAATACTTTGCAACCAGCAATATGGCTTCCATAAGGGACACAGTACGACTACCCCCATACACGGGTTCACCACCCACCTTCATGCAGCCCTTGACTGTGGTCAGCTCTCTGGAGCGGTCTTCCTTGACCTCACTAAAGCATTTGACATCATCAACCACTCCCTCCTTCTAACTACCCTCTCCAAACTTGGTCTCTCTCAAGATGCCCTCTGCTGGTTCTCTGACTATTTGGCAGACCATTTCCAGCAAGTCAGAATTGGCACCACCTTATCCAGTAGTCTGCCTGTCCACTCCGGTGTCCCACAGAGGTCCATCCTCAGACCTTTATTATTCAGCCTCTTCCTTAACTCCCTTCCCAAGTCCTGCTCAGGCAACATCCTATACTACGCGGATGACACTGTCCTGTACTCCTCCAACCATGACACCTCTGAGCTCCACCTCTCCCTCTAATCCTCATTCAGTGATACCAAAAAGTGGTTCACCTCACAGCGCTTTATTCTAAACTATAAAAAGACTAAAGTTATGTACTTCTCACACCCACTTAACTCCAAGAAGGACTGCTGTCCTCAACTACTAACTGCCAATCAGACCCCACTTGAGCAAGTGGACTCCTTTAAATACCTAGGCATCACACTCGAACCAGCCCTTAATTTTCACCATCACATTCACCAACTGTCTACAGCCCTCAATATCCAGCTTGTCATACTCTACCGATTTAAACACTGTCTTACTTCTGATGCCCTTCATCTTGCAGTCTCCTTCTCGGTCCTCTCCCTTCTAAACTATGGCATGCTAATCTATAGCACTGCCAGCTGCTCTGCCTTATCCAGACTACAGCTCTCCCTCAACAAAGCCTGTTGTCCCACCCTGGGCTGTGATTGTCTAACCCACACATGCTCCCTTTCTAATGCCATGAACTGGCTTAACCTAGATAACAGAATCAGGTTCCATACTTGCCATGGCCAAAAAGATAACCCTTGGTCTCTCCCCCCCCCCCGTCTCGCCCCTCTAATCTAAGGGGCCCTGTCACACCAGCTCACCCATAGCACTAACAGGCAACTCCTCATGGTTCCCCGGTGCTGCACCTCCCAATTCCAAAGGTCCTTTAGTTACCGAGCCCCTTCCTGGATCAATAACCTGCCTAATGCTCTCACAAACATGTATAGACTAGGCTCCTATAAAGCCTACCTTAGGAACCATCTACCGTCCTCGAATCTCTGTGATTGCCCCTGAACCCACCCTCTCCCCTCTGTCCTTTGAGTAAGGCCACTGGCCGTCTAACCCCGCCCCCCACCCACTCTTGAAACTCTCTATAGCCCTTTACTGGAGTTTTAATATGTACATGGACATTGTGTCTAACACCATGAATCTACAGTATCTAAAATATTAACTGATTTACTGTATCTTTGTATATTGTTTGCTTGCTTGTGTTCTATTTCTGTGTTGCTCTGTACTGTTCTCTTATCGTTTTTACCTGTACTGACATGAAACCTTTTAAAAGGAGTCTTTGACTCAGAGATGTTTTTTGGATCCTCAATAAATAAAAATATCAGGGATCGGGGAGGGAGGGCCACTAGACCACCGGGAAATTGAAACAAAAATAATAGTAATATCGGGGATTGGGGAAGGAGAGCCACAAGACCACCAGGAAATGTACATATAAAATATAATACAAATATCGGGGATTGGGGAGGGAGAGCCACTAGACCACCAGGAAATTAAAATAAAAAATAATAATATTAATATCAGGGATTGGGGAGGGAGGGCCACTAGACCACCAGGAAATTAAAATATAATAGCCACCAACAAAAAATGGGCATCAGGGATTAGGGAGGGAGGGCCACTGGACCACCAGGAAGTTTACATAAAAAAATATAATACCAACGTCAGTGATCAGGGGGGAGGGCCACTAGATCACTAGGAAGGTTTTACTTACAAATGGTAAACACCAACAGTTGTGTTTACCCAGTCAGTGACCAAGAAATCTGATTCTGTGGTCAGTTTGTTCCAAAAATGCACATAAATATGTTTATTTTATCTGCAGAGGTTTTACTGACACAATTACAGCAGTATTTTTATGAATTAAGGGGGTGTTCTGCCGCAACTTGAGGCAAAATCCCTTGTTTCATGGAAAGGAATGGTGTTTCACGAAACACAGTGCCCTTTGCTACAATTTATGCAGAACCCCCGTTTTGCATAGATAAAATATTTCTGCCCATTTTGGGGGCAAACTGACCACAAAATCCGATTCCTCAGGCACTGATTAGGTAAACACATCTGTTGGTGTTTACCATTTGTAAGTATTTTTTGAAATATTTAAAATTGTTTGCATCACTAACTGAAAACAAAATGGCAGAATCTCGACAGTACATTCCGCATTTGCAACATTAAATACCACTTCCACGGCAACAAAACAGTTGTTTCACTGTATACCCTGCAAATTTCAAGACCACAACTCCATACAGTTTCAGAGAAACGGTGTGTCAAAGAATTTACACAAAAATGGCAATTTTCATATTTTTGGGCACTCTGTATTTCTGCATCTGCACATCTGACCAAAACAAAACTAGCCACATTGAGAGATCTTTGGTCCCTAATGGTACATGTAAAATTTCACGTGAATCGGTTGAACAGTAGCAAAGTTATTAAAGTGCAAATTTTTGGGGTTTAACATAGAAGTGACCATTGAAACCCAACTATAAGGGTGCTATTGCACCTATATATATATATATATATATATATATATATATATATATTTCTATATATATCTATATATATAGAAATATATATAGTATGTATTCTGTACCATTGTTTGTACTGGTACTGCTTCAGTCTTATTGGCTCAAATAAGGTTCAGGGGCCTGTGCTGTTAAACGTCTGATAAGGGTTCATTATCCAAGTTGTACTAATTGTGCAAGGGTGTGAGCCTGAGAGGGGGATCTGTCCCAGTGCTGTTTGCAACTGCAGGCAGGGGACATAAACAGTACTGTTTACCAGGTGGGGATATTTGTAATTGATAATCAGAAGTGGAATTGGATTCCGAATCTGACCTTTTTTTGACGCTAAAGAGCTACCGACACCTCAAAGAAAACTAAAAAAACATAATAATTAGGTACAATTCTGTTTGCATTCCATTTATATTTTATATATTTCTTCTCCCAATAATTTATTACTAAGGAAATGTGTATGCATATACAATAGTTGTCCCTTAGAGTTTATTTTGAGTCCATCTGCCTATATAGCTGACTCCCTACTCCAAGTCTTAATCCTCTGTTGTGGCATCACAGTCTGTTGCCATGGGAGTAACTGTGAAATCACAATAAGTGCTCTATGACTTCAGGTAGGGAGAAAGCAACAGGAATAGATAAACTCCTTTGGAGCAAAGATCCTGTTTTCATACAAATGACCTCGGTAATAAATAATGGGGAGGAGAAATGCAGAATTAATGGGAAATACAAACTGGACAGTGTCTAAATGTTATGTTTTGTTGAAGTTCACCTGAATGTGTCAGCAACTCTTTAAGATGTTAGCCCATCAGTTTTGGAAATCCTAATCCAAATAAAGGTCAGAATATGAGATCTTCTTTAAATATATCTCTTTCATCAGGCCACACCTTTGGAACATATAGCCGTCAGGCAGTTGGACCACACAGAAACTTTTGCAAAGAGTGCCACCAGGGGCAACTCATGATGACATCAGGCATCAGCCTATGTATAAAAGTAGGTGGTCCCTCCTTTCCTCAATTCTTTTCCCACCATTGCTCCTACTTGTCGGACACTATATGGAATTTCCATCGGTTACCTCACCACTTTCCTTTCTTTTCAACACAGCAATCACTTTTTAGATGATTAGTGGATGACCTGTATGTCGACAAAGGAGTCTTCAGAGTTATTTTGTTACTGTGAGTGTGGTGACAAAATGTACACCAGCGACTTCCACGCTGTTAGCATTTGTTGCTTCGGTCCCAACCATGATGTTGGCAACAGCCAAGTCTGTAAGGCCTTTAACTCTGCAATGAGGCAACACTACAAAAGTGCCTTGGAAGAAGTTTTTACTGAAGAAACAAGTAGCCAACATGGAGAAGCAGCTCACAGAACAGGCTGCTTTGAAGCAGTCTTATGAAACGCCTGCTTCACTGGCCTCCTTGACCACTTCCAGGACATCCAAATCCAAGGATAAATCCAGCCAGAAGCACAAGCATAGGGACAAGGATATATTGTCCCTGCTCTGCTCCAGGCCTCCTCATAGACCTGCCATAGGTATGGTTTGTGCTCTGACATTGACCACTCTGGTGACGATGCTTCCAGCCCCCACCACTCATCAGCCTGCCACAATGGTAGGGGTTAGGTGAAGACACTACTGGCTTGATATCCCTCAATGTGCCATTGACATTGGTGGTTTCACAGCCTACACCATGGACCCCTGTCATCGTGCCCCTTTCTCAACTGGGCATTGACGCTCAGTCAGCTCTCCTCAAATTCTCTGAGGTGATATGCCACCTCTTGCCTGCCCTACCTAACTGTCCACTGTCAAGGGGGATGTTGATGCCTCTCCCCTCAGTGATGCCAAGCCCATCTGTGCCACAGCATCCTCCTCCACAGCAGCTGCCATAATTGATGGCCTGCTCTCTCCTGCCGGTCTAGACTCTTGACAATGCCTATGAATATAACTCAGACTTTATCATGAAAAAGGAGGAGGACCTTGAGGAGCCAGCTGGGATACCCCGTGAATAGGATGACAGCTCTACAATCTCAACATGTAGTGAGGACTTTGTCATTAACATGCCCAGGTTACCTCCAGAAGACCCCTCATTACTTTGTTTCCATGATGCAGCAACTTCAGGCTGCAACGGTTTTGCCCTGGAGGAACAGGACATGACTAAATAGAATTTACTGGATTCTTTGGAGCTCTCTGAATCTCCAACTATAGTGGGCCTCCTCTTTTATCAGCTTTAGAGGATACCACTTAACGCTGCTTGCCATAGACTCAGTACCATCCCTGCAGTCCTCAGAAAGGCAGATAAATTGTATCTTGCCCCATGAAGCAAACCATTTTATCCTGGACAGCCTGAGGTGGACTAAGTGGTTATTGCTGCAGCCCACAACAGGTCTAGGGCACCAAAAGACCTTAGCTCCTTCCCTCCCTCCTGAAAAGGAGTCTCAGAAGTTGGATGTCCTGGGCAAACATACGTAGGCCTCAGCATCTTTGGGCCTACTCATTGCAAAGTAGCAGGCCCATACTGTATGATGAAATATCAAAACTCCCTCTGACATAAGGCAAAAACTACTGCCCCGGCCTTACCTGAGAGTGCTGAGAAGCAAGCATTACTTTGCCTTCTCACTAGAGGTGCTGATGTGGGCAAACAACTCCTTCAAGCAGCTTATGATATCTCAGATGCCTCTGCCTGATCAGCTGCTTCAGGTATCTGCCTTACAAGATACTCATGGCTCAGAGTGGCAGATTTCATCTCTGATGTCCAGCAGGCTGTACTAAATGCTTCCTTTAAGGGCCATAAACTATTCAGCCCTGATGTGCAGGACACTTTAAAGGATCTACAAGATTAAGGTAGAACCTTAAAATCTGTTCACTCCCTCTACTACACCCATCCTGGGGGTCAGTTTGGGAGTTCCTACTATCCTGCGGGGGCCAGAAGTTAATGTCCCCCATCCAGACAGCAAGGTAAAGGAAAAAGAGCAGCATTATCAACTCCAGTGCACACTCCTGATGCTCATTCGAAAGTACCTCTATGTGGTGGAGCAGGGGAAGCAGCCCACACTGGTATAGCCTGACTTCCCAGCCTTCCTCAGCCACTATTACCTCCAGGAGTGGCTGTAGGGGGGTTGCATCTTCCTCCAGTTACCGCAGTGGAGGAAGATGCCTGAGTTCTGGAAATTACACACAAAGGCCATGCTCTGGAACTCATAGACAATCCTCCTGACCATTAGCCTACTGAGGCAAATTACATAGCAGAACACCTAGCTCTGTTACTGGAGGAAGTTCAATCCCTCCTTCAAAGGTGAGCGATCTAACTGGTTCTACTAGAACATTGGAACACCAGTTTTTATTCCAGGTACTTCCTAGTCCCCAAGTGGACAGGTGACCGGTGCTCCATACTAGATCTCAGAGGTCTCAACTGCTTTATAGAATACAAAAAAGTTCAGGATGGTCACCCTCCAAGGGCTTCTTCCACTACTGCAGCATGGAGACTGGCTGTGTTCCCTAGCTATGAAGGATGCCTACCTCCACATGAAAATCAGGAAATCTCACCAAAAATATCTGAGATTCCTCCTTCATGGGAACCATTATCAATTCAGGGTATTGCCTTTGGCTTATCTTTAGTGCCACATGTTTTTATCAAATGCTTTCTGTAGTGGCAGCGATTCTTTACAGGGAAGCTGTGTATGCATTTCCCTACATGGATGACTGACTCCTAAAAGCCAACTCTAGGGATCAACTCTTACATACCCTATGTCAAACCCATCAAATGTTCTACACACTGGGTATTATGATCAATGTCTCTCAACACAAAATCACAAAAACTGTTGCTCAATGACAAAATTGCTAGTCACAGGCTCAGGGTGCACTTACCAAGGCTTACATCAGAATGCAAGAAACAACACTGCAAGTAGCAGTAAGTGGTCAGCACTCCAGGGGATCAGTAATAAGCGAAGTGTGTTTTTCAAAAACAGAGTGGCAAATTTCTTCATATAGCTAGTCTTATTTCATGAAAATGTATTTGATACAAAAACAGCAAAAGCAAGCAGGTACCTCTTCTCATTGCATGCAGGCAGTCACACAATTATAGCATGATGCACAAAGCTGTAACCCATTGTTAAAAGTTTCAAAGTTAGGTACGCCATAGCATCAACACCTACCTGTGCACACCTGTGCAGAACAGCTGACCACATAACTAACGTTTCAACATCACAAAAATGTCTTCCTCAGATTTATCATGGCAGGGTTCACAGGCACTATTAAAAGCAGATGACTTAAAGACACAGTGCTAGTCTTCTAAAGTGCATTCATTGAAAAAAATATGAACGTGCCTATAAAACCCCACATTACACCCCAATCTAAAACACTGCTATTGATCTAATCATTCTGTAAAACATAGAAGGGAGTTTCTCAAGTATAATAAGCTGCACTTCAGCATATTGGAATCAAAAAAGTAAAACTAGACCATAGAGGCAGCAGTCTGAAACAAAAGTTAAGAAGTGAAGCCTATTGGATTATTACACTTGAAACAGTCTTGCCTTTAGGACTTAATGATAAAATACCTCTCCACTCTCTGTGAATGTATATCTGTGATCTTCTTTGGGGTGTCTCAGTCATTAGGTTACACAACAGGAACCTTCGACGTCAGATGGGTGGCCCTGCTCCCTCCTCAGTTCTTTCCTGCTGATGACTTGCTTGCACAGTCTTTGCAGAAGCTTTGTTGCAGTGTTCACACCCTTTTCAGCCTATGGCCTTTTTTCCTCTAACTTTTACCTAAATCTCTCTTTAAGAGATTTCTTCTTTTTATTTATGTTGAGAGTTAATCCTTCATCTTCTCTTTTCCATCGCTGCAGATGCAGAAAGAAGATTACTTCTATAGGCAAACATTTAGTTTGTGTCTGCTGTCTTTGGCCTGACCTCAATGTCTCCGACTATGAGCTCTGCAAAAAGGCTAACCAAACAACCCTCAGGAGATGCAAGAAAGCTCTCAAAAAATTCATGGAACAACAGGTAGCCAGCTCCTGGCAAGGGTCCTCCAGGGCACTGGCCATCCAGTCACCTCTTTGAGCTCCCAGGCCCCCAAGGTCTGAGACAAGTCCTCAGGGGGAAAAGTCATAAAAAAGACCAGGATCGTAACCGCTACCCCCGGAGGTGATCCCACTCCCCGTCGGCCTCTCCTTCTTTGGTAGCTCTTCATCAGCTGCGGCCACTCTGACAAAGAGACAGCTGTCCAGGACTAAATTCTTATCAGACCCATACCGACAGCTCCTCCACCCGAATCACAGGGCACCCAGTCATCGGCCTCCTGGTCGTCGGCCCCTCCATCATCGATGATGGACTCATCATCGATGACCATTCAGTCGAGACCTGCCCTTTCTGCTACCAGGGCTACAGGCTCATTGGGTTCTCCTAACACAGCTGGAGGGTCATCGGCTCCTGTGCAGTCGACCCCCTCTTTATTGACATTCACTATTGACCTGAATGGAGTATTGGTCAAGTTCAAGAATGTACTCGTTTGGTAGCTGGGTGCTTTGAACAGGCCCACTTCGCTGACATTGTTGATGACAGCTTCATTGTTGATGCTTCCTCATCGACCCCGGGAGACCCCCTCATGGGCTGGCGCATCTGACACCCAACCCAGATGAGGAGGTCAACATTGAGGAGGAATATCACCCTGATCTCATCCTCCCTGATGATGTAGAGGATGAAGAGGAAGAGATCCTGATCTCAGATAAGTCCACTGCCTCCTTTGTCAGTGAGGACTCTGTCAAACATATTCCTAGGTCTCTTCCTGAGGATTCTCTCTACCACACTCAACTGAGGGGCAGGAGATGGTCTACTTTTCATAGACAGGCCTGTAGACCAGGATTGGCTCCCCATACTCAGGGGAAAATGTCAAGCCCAGGCTGCCTTGCCCACCCCTGCCAACACTGGAGCAGCAGCCAGAAGACCCAAAAATTATGGATCAGCCTCTGTGGCTGGCTCCAGCTCAGCTTGACTCCTTGCCAGACCCCCTTCACTGGTTGAAACCCAGGAGGCGGTGATCAGAGATCAGTTCTCCTTCCATCTGAATCAATGGAGAACCATAACTTCAGACACATAGATTCTGCAGATCATAGCAAAGGGTCACACCCTGGAGCTTATTCAGCAGCCTCCAGACACCCCTCCAACTATCCTCCAGCTCATCTATCTGTTCTCTGGGAGGAAGTACAGTCTCTTCTGTGAAAGCAGGCCATTGAACTAGTGCCCAGGCACCAGAGAAACCAAGGGTTTTATTCCAGGTTTTTCCTGGTCCCTAGAAAGACTGGAGAGCTGAGGCCCATCTTAGATCTGAAGAAACTCAATCTCTTTGTCCAGTACAAAATGTTTTGGAAGGTAACTTTGCCAGGCCTGATGTCCCTCCTCAAGACCAGGGACTGGCTCTGTGACATGCAGGATGCTTTCCTGCACATCTCAGTCTTTTCTCCTCGCAAGAGGTTTCTTTGTTTTGCCTTTCAGGGAGAGAGTATCAGTTCAAAGTGCTGCCCTTTGGCTTATCCTCTGTGCCATGCGTCTTTACCAAGTGCTTAGCAGCAGTTGCAGCAGCTCTCAGAAGACAGGAACTGTACAGCTTCCCTTATTTGGACGATTGGCTTCTCAAGGATCCATCCAGGGAACAGCTTTTGCTGACTCAAGAGCGTACTCTCCAGCTTTTCCACTCCTTGGACATCACTGTTAACCTGCCCAATTCAGTTCTAGTACCATCTAAAAGACTGCAGTATATAAGGGCTCTTCTGGATTCTGAGCAGGGGAATGCTTTGCTACCCCTAAACAGGGCAGAATGCCTTATCACCCAAGCTGAGGAGGTCACTTAGAGTCAGTACATCCCTGCCAGGGTGTACCTCAGATTGTTGGGCCTGATGGAAGTGGCCATTACTACCATTCCACTGGGCAGGTTTCACATGTGTTCCTTTCAGTGGACCATCAGAGTACAGTGGGACCAACGTACGGACGAGTTGGATCAACTAGTTCTGGTCTCTTCTCCAGTTTGCAATGTATTGCAGTGGTGAATGGATCCCTTGAATCTGCTTCAGGAGGTTCCCTTCCAGATTTCCCCACATCAGATCCTAACTACAGATGCCTCTGGTCTGGGCTGGGGAGCACACCTGGATCCCTTTCAAACCCAGGGCTTCTGGTCCCAGTGTAAAGAGATCCTGCATATCAATGTCCTGGAGATGAAAGCAGTGCTCTGTGCCATGCAGGCCTTTCAGGAGCTCCTTGCTCCAGGCTCACTGTTTGTACAGTTGGACAATTTGGGTGTAGTCTACTACATCAACAAACAGGGCAGGACTCACTCATACCCCCTTTTCAGGGAGGCCATGAGAGTGTGGTACTGGGCACTGGAACACAGTCTGACAATGTCTGCAATCCATGTTTCAGGAGTGCTAAATACTCTGACCAACAGCCTTAGCAGGACTCAGTCCAGCATGCATGAATGGGAGCTTCTCTCATCCATCACGGAAGACTTGTTCAACAGAGGGGGTCATCCCGAGCTGGACCTGTTTGTGCCCCCCTCAGTGCAAAACTGCCCAATTTCTGCTCGCTAGATCCAGGGCCTGGAGTTTTCTGGTGTGACATATTGTCTCTCTCTCTCTCCTGGAATGGGAGGTTTCTGTACGCATTCCCTCTGATTCCTCTGATCCAGAGGGTGCTGATCAAACTACAGATGGAGTGGGGCAGAATGATTCTAGTAGCTTCATTCTGCCCTGCCAGATATGGTTCCCTCTGTTTCAGCAGCTGGCAGAGGAACCTCCAGTCTTTCTCCCTCTTTGCAGGAATCTGCTGACCCAGGATCGGGGGACCCTGGTCCATCCCAACTTCAGGTCCCTCCATCTGCATGCCTGGCTCCTGAGAACATAGCCATTGCCAGGTTTGTGGTCTGTAACAGGGTGGCATGTGTCCTGGTGGCCACCCAGAATCCTTTCACCTGAGCCATGTATGCCATGGAGTGGAAGCGGTTTGCCATCTGGGCTGACAGACATACCCTAGACCCTTTCACCTGTTTAGTGAATCATATCCTGGACTACCTGATATCTCTATCAGACTCGGACCTCCAGTATTCCTCACTCAAGATCCACCTTTTGGCTATTTCTGCCTTTCATGAGCTCATAACACAATTGCTCAGCTGGATGTCTCCCGTACCTTTCTTAGGGGCATCCTGCATCTGAAACCTGCAATCTGTTCCCCTGTCTCGGCTTGAGACTTGAATTTTATTTTGGAGAAGTTGACCCTGTCTCCTTTTGAGTTAATTGCAACTTTAATTTGCGCTTTCTTTCTTGGAACGTGCTCTTTTTAGTTGCAATTACTTCTGCTTGAAGAATTTCAGAGTTTCAGGCCCTCTGGTGTGAGGAACCTTATTTAATTTTTCACAAAGACAGGGTATCTTTACACACAAATCCCAAGTTTTTACCTAAGGTGGTTTCTGAGTTTACACTAAATCAGTCTGTCCACCTTCCTATTTATTTTCCTGAGCATGCCAATCCAGAGGAAGCACTGCTCCATACATTAGATGTGCACAGAACACTAAAGTACTATCTGCTTAGGATTAAAGAGTCCAGAAAGTCAAAGAAGTTGTTTGTTTCCTTCACCCCAGGTGGACAGGGTGCTTCAGTTTCTAAGCAGTGTTTGTCCAAATGGTTGGGAAATTGCATTATGTTCTGCTACAGTAAGTACAGCAAAGAATTGCCTGGTGCCCTTAAAGTTTATTCCACCAGAGGAATGGCTGTCTCGGTGGTTTGTTTCAGAGGGGCTGCTACCACTGACATTGGTGCAGCTGCCACCTGGAGTACTGTCCACACTTTCACCAAGCATTACAGTCTGGACATTGCCTCTAGAGCTCATGTAGGATTTGGCAGGGCTGTGCTGCAAGGACTCCTGTCTTAAGTTTATGGAGATCCATCCTCCCAGACTGTCTGTTTTACACTTGTCACTGTTTGGTACTCATTCCTATGGTGTAACCTGATGACTGAGATATCCTCAAAGAAGATAGAACAGTTACATAAGAACTTACCATCACAGTAGATCTTTGAGAGGATCTCAGTCACCAAGTATATCTCTCTCCCACCATTTCCTTTGTTGGGGCTCCTGTCTAGGAACTGACTGTCCTGGTGGATCCAGCTTTTTATTTGGGTCTGGGTACCTCTTTCTTGCCTCTGTCCCCTGGGGTGAAAACTTTGCTCCCTTAGTCTCCGGGGGAAAGAACTGAGGAGGGAGCACAGCTGCCCACGCCTATTTAGGGTTGCTGATGTTGGCATACGTTGAAGATGTGGGCAGCCCCAGTTGTACTGCTGAAAGTCTTCTGTGTGGATTCCCTTTCACTGATGGCAAAGGTTCCTATAGTGTAACCTGATGACTGAGATCCCCTTTGAAGATCTACTGTTATGGTAAGTTGTTACATAACTGTTCTTTCTTTTTGTTGTTCTTTAGCTGTCAGTACTGTGTTTTACAGAATTATTAGATCAATTCATTCCGTTTTTAAATAACAATTTTCTAGTGACTTTATTTAAGTATGGTTATTTATATAGTATGGTTGTTTATAAAGTTAGTAAGTTTCACTATAGTACAGTAGTATAATGTATGGGGAGCCCTTATTATTAACTGAAATCTGGCAGATTACAACATTGTTATGCCATCATTATGACATCACCCTGTTGTTAAAACTTCTTGAGTTGTAATATCAACGGTATAACAAAACAGAATGCTCACAACAATCAATGTTCCCTAAAGTAATTCAGTAAAGTAATTCAATCCATGATTACACAATCTTGGTAGCATATACACTATAAAATATAATGTGTGGTCTTTGGTTAACAACCATGCTGAAAACACTTCTCGAGGTTGCAAAAACATCTGCAAACCTCTCAAGCTGCACTCTCGAGGTTTACAGTGATGTCATGGCATCCTCTTGAAGTGCTTACAGTGTGGTTATTAACCAAAGACCATACATTATCCTCTATATTTTAGATTGGGGTGTAATGTGGGGTTTTATAGGCACTTTGACACTTTTTTCAATGTATGCACTTTAAAAGACTAGCACTGTATCTTTAAATCATCTGCTTTTAATAGTGCCTGTGAACCCTGCTACTTTAACTCTGAGGTAGGCATTTTGGTGACATAGAATCATTAGTTATGTGGTCAGGTGTTCTGCTCAGGTGTGCACAGGTAGACGCTGATGCTATGGCACACCTAACTCTGAAACTTTTAACAATGGATTACAGCTTTGTGCACCGCGCTACAATTGTGTGACTGCCTGCACACCATGAGAAGAGGTACCTGCTTGCTTTTGCTGTTTTTGTATCAAATACATTTTCATAAAATAGAAGTCTTTAGCTATATGAAGAAATTTGCCAGCCCATTTTTAAAAAACACACTTGGATTATTATTGAGCCCCCATAGTGCTGACCACTTACTGCTACTTGCAGTGTTTCCCAGAACCAGGGTACTCTGGTTCACCCTGACCTGAAGTCCCTTCACCTTCATACCTGGCTACTAGAAACATAACCTTCACTCACTTTGGAGTCTCCCGAAAAAGTGGTGGACGTACTGGTGGCTGCTAGGAAACCCTCTGCTAGACACACCTGTGCCCTCAAATGGAAGCAGTTTATCATATGGGCCACTTATCATCTGGACTCTTTTACATGTCCAGTTAATCAGATTTTGGAATACCTGCTTTTACTACCAGATGCAGTTCTTCAATAATCTACCCATAATGTTCATCTTTTGCTATATCTGCCTTTCATGCACTAGTTGCTGGACGTCCGGTGGCTCAAAAGGAGGTGGCACAGATGTTCCTCAGGGGGCATTCTTCACTCAAAACACCCCATACAAAATCCAGTGCCCTCTGGGACCTTAATTTTGTTTTAAAAAAGTTTATGGTGGCTCCTTCTGGGCCTGCCATGAGCTTAAGCCAACAATTTCTCTCTTGGAAAACATTATTTTTAGTTGCTATTACTTCTGCTCAAAGAATTTCAGAGCTACAGAGATTCATGTGTGAACCTCCTTATTTGATTTTTCACACAGACAGGGTGTCTTTGCACACTAATTTTAAGTTTCTTCCTAAGGCGGTGTCTGCGTTTACTTTGAATCAAACCATCCACCTTCCAGTCTATTACCCAGAGCATGTCAACCCAGGGAAAACATTGCTCCATACCTTAGATGTACATAGAATCCTGAGGCACTATTTCAGTCACACCAAGGCCTTCACAAAGTCCTCTCAGATTTTTGTTCATCCCTGGGCAAGAGGGCGCTCCTGTGTCTGAACAGTGCTTCTCCAAGTGGCTAGCAAATTGTATCATTTTTTTGTTACCGGAACTATGGCAAGGAGTCTTCTGGTCCAGTTTGTGGTCACTCCACTAGGGAGAGGCCCACCTTAATTGCTTGTTTCTGCAATGTGTCTGCTGCTGACATTTGCACAGCTGCCACCTGGAGTACTATCCACACCTTCACCAAACATTAGTCTGGACATCCACTCTTGCAAATGTACAGGCTTTGAACTTCCAGTCCTGCAGGATCTCTTCTCCTAATTCCAGTCCCCCCCATCCTTTTGGCGCTGCTTGGTGCTTGTTCCAAAGGTGTGACCTTATGAAAGAGATATCCTTGAAGAAGATAGTACAGTTACAGGGGAACTTAATGTACCCGTAGATCTTTGATAGAATCTCTTTCATCAGGCCATGCCATCCCACCTTCCATCTCCCTTGTGGACACTGCTTCAAAGGATCATGTTGCTGCTATCTCCATAACTACCTTTTCCATCCTCTTCCTCTCCTGCCTCACAGAGGACTCCATTCTGTCCTGTTTCCATCTAAGCCTGTCCTCTGAATATGATCTTTCACAGAGAACCGAGGAAAGGAGGGGCCGCCCACCCTTCCACACACAGTGACACCTGATGTCATCATGAGCGGCCCCCGGTAGCACTGCTTGCAAAAGTTTCCATGTGGTCTTACTGCCTGACAGCTACATGTTCCAAAGATGTGGCCTCATTAAAGAGATTCTCTTAAAAATTGACTGTTGCAGTAAGTTCCTACATAACTGTATTTTATCTGATTCCGTAGCTCTGATTATAATCAATATTTTCATGAATGTGATTGTTTGCAAATATTGTCACTCCTCAGGAGGTTGGAGGAACTTGGCTGTGCCTTGTGCCTCACCTCAAATCTAAGCATTGATAAGATCAGCAATGAATCATGTCCTATTGTGTGTGGGTTTTCAGCTACCTGTGGAGAGATGGGTGAGGCTAATATAGATTAACCCACAAACTTTCACACCTAAAAAAACAAACTGGTGGTTTTAGATGGAGAGGGAAAAGCCCCGTCTAACTACTTGTTTCTTTTGTTGGTTTACCCACTGTGCAAGTTGGAGGTGTGGATTTCGAGTGTCATACTCTACATGCAGTCACTCAAAAGACCCTGTGGAAAAAAGCTGAAAGTATAAATTACTATTCAAAAATGTTAAAGTGAAGTTTTTTTCTGGGGTTGCAAAGTGGTAAAGGGGAAGGTGTGGTTCAAGTCAATATGTTTTCCTCTTGATTTCCTGGGAGTGACACATTTTTCTCCTTTGTACCCTGTTGCATTGAGAGATTCAATCCAAGACCATTGAAGGGGCACTATCAGCAGCGTGCACGTTAATTAAAACATTTAATAAAACACCCTCCCCAGTCACCCCCCACTAAACACACAAATTACATTTTATTTGTTTTTTATTTACTCTGTCGCTTTTAATTAAATCTGTAATCTGTTGGAGGAGTTTGTTTACGGTCTGGTAAGGGTCACGCCGTGCCTGAGCAAGCCAGCGGGCTTGGATCAGAGATGCGATGAAAGATGGCCATTTTAATCAACTCTGAAATTAATTGTGGAGAATATATCGACTTGCTGTCTTTCTGAATTCCTGCAGAAAATAATAATACAAAAAAATCCTGTTTTCCTTTTCCAAACAGAATAATTCTCCACTGTAGGTCAGAACACACAGTGTATCATTGTACCTAGCTGCTCTGAAGTGCAAAATTCCTCTTCTCCTTTAGTCTTGAAAGATAAAGAGATAAGAAAGTGAACAGCTTTTGACAGGTTAAGACCAAGGAACTGAAAAGCACTGCTTGAGTCAGGTATTCCCATTGCGTTTTTATTTTTTCAAGTTTGCTTTTGGGAGTGTACAAAGCAAACATCTTGGGATCACTTGGGCAGTGTAGAGGCCAGGGGAGGTGTGTCATAACAGCAATGTAGCTGAGCCTACAGTAGGTGTGAGGGTCAATACCCAATCCTGACAAGGCTACTGCTGACACTGCTGAGTTGACTGATGGACAGAAACTTCTCATATATGAAAGAATGCAGCTGCACCTATCACAGTACAGCTGCATCCTTTTTATATGCCCTCATCAACCAACAAAGCAGCGTTCCCCCTCCTGCCCAAGCTCGTGAATGACACTGGGGGTCGGTACTCAATCCTGCCCAGTGTTATCTCCCTCCCACCTGACCCAGCTTTTGTAAATATCTGGCAGTTGCATGTCCAGCCCTGCTGCCAGACCACCCCAACTCACTCTGGTGGTCAGGTGCCAAACCTTCCTGCTGGCAACAACACCCCCCCCCCCCAATGCACTCCAGTGGTTGAGTACACAACCCCACCTCCGGAATAACAACCCACAGCCACTTGCTCTCAAAGTAACTTTGGCAGTCTAGTGCCCAATCCTGATGCCAGACAATGGTGTCCCCAACAGCATGCAACACCAAGGGGCTCAGCCCCAGAGCTGCCAAACCCCACACCGATACTGGTGTGCCCAATCCCCAGTGTTGTTTACTAAAACAAATAAAACCATCCCTCATTATCTATTTCTTTTTTTGACTAACTGTTAAACAGAAAACAGTCTCTCAATGTCTTCCCTCCTACCCAGCACCCAGCACTCACTACCTCACACACCTCTCATTTACCTGTCTGGTCCATCACTGAACTGTCACTACAGCCACATGTCATGCTTCTACCAATGCCAGCTGGGAACTGACTGAAAACAAGATAAGTTTGGATAATGGCTTTTTAAGGCAGTTTTAACTTCTACTCGTAATGTTGTCATATTATATCATTCTTGCACCAACTTTTCAATATAGCATTTTTTTGACCCCACCTCATGAACAAGGGAGCCCTAAATTTTTCAAATTCTTTCTGAAGCATGTTTTCTCAGTCACTCTGCAAAATCATCTTTCAGACAGGATTAACAAAATTCAATCTGACTTGATCATAAAGCAGGATTATAAAAAAAGACTTGAAAATCTGGGGTCAAAATGTCAAAAAAGCAAAGTTATGAAGCAACATTGGATTTTTCCAACCTTGCCTTAAAACATTGTGATTTTTGCAGACTATTGACGCCAACATTTCAGCATAGCCCTTTTGTTATCCCACCTCATGCACATGACAAGCATCATTTTTTCAGATCTCCTCTGAAACATGTTTTGCCAGTCAGACAATGGAATTACCTTTTGAACTGGATTCCACCAGTCTTTATCATAAGGTGGGGTCATAAAAAGAAAAGAACATGATGAAATTTGGAGTAAAATGTCAAAAACAACAAAGTTATGAAGAAATGTTTTATTTTTTCCAACATTTACTCTCAACTCTGTTATTTATGTAGATTGTGGCTCCAGCTTTTTAAGCGTAGCCCTTTTGTTAGCCATCTTCACGAACAAGTTATATGTCATTTTTCAAATCCCTTCCAAAACATGTTTTCACATTCGCACAGCAGAATCACTTTTTAGACAGGACTTCAAATATTCTACCTGTCTTGATAATGGTGGGCTGATAAGACTACAATGCAAATTTGGATCAAAATATAAAAAAATAATAAAGTTATCAAAAATTCTTTATTCTGTTGGTCATTTTCTCAGCTCTACACCCCATAGCCTGGTGGAACGCAAAGTCCACGAGACTACTAGGGGTAAGAAAGATCTCCCTGTAAGCTCAAGATACTGTTTTTCTAATTTATAATAGGATGCAAGCAAACACGTTCAACATTGAGAAATGCTTGTTTTATTAAGGTATTTTTAGAAAATGTGTTAGAAAATCCTGCAACCTGATTGGCTCCGATGACCAACTACCCAGTCCAGTATCAGGTAACAGAGATCAGGGACTAAGGACTCCTGCTCCCTGTCTATGTTTTTACATTAAAAACAATTGGGTGCCATAGAACATTCAAACCCATAATTTCCACCATTTTTTCTCCCTCACTTACTGAGCGAGACAGAAAGAGAGAGAGAGCGATCCCTTCCATCGATCAGTCCAGCCTTGCTGAAATATCATCTTAAAATAATAACAAACTGAACATAAGTCCCATGACACTTTGAATATCTCACCTTAGACACTTAGCCATCAGGTACTAATGGGTGGTAACTCCTGCTCTCACGCAGCTACTCTCCTGTTATGTCACAGCCATGCTGTGAATTGAAAGGCTCCCTTTCACTTTACCCCAGTTCTTAGTGAGGAAAATAAACATAAAAAAGTGACCATTGCTACAATACAGCATCTCCTTTTTACCGTCAGTGCAGACGTCACAGTTAGAACATCATATCACAACCACTAAGCTGTTCAGGTGACTGCAGTGTCATTAGATAACTTTAAATAATGAACTGAACTGTGCTCTAGACAGAACTGTTTCTCACTGGAGGCAGGCAGTGGGGGAAGGGGTTGAATAAATAAAAGACGAATTGCCATTTAATGAGGAAGAGAGGGTAGGTTAATGACAGAAAAAGGAAAGTGGCTCACAAAATAACAGTCTCTCATGAACAGGAGCACCCTCTACTGGCACATGTACCAGTAGAGGGACTGCTTTACAACAAACTGATTGTTGTAGTCCATTTCATTGAATTTTAAGTGTTTTTTTTTTTTTCACTTTTTATTAATATTTAAGTAGAGACCCATTTTCTAGGTGCAGTACTACCCGTTGGGCAGTATGGGCTATACCAGACCTTCTATGGGCTATATGCCCATAATTGACTTCCGCTCTCTACTCCTTTCTCCCGTCTCAGACTGATGTATTGATGGAGTTGATATTTTGAATATGGTTGCCTCTCATTGTTCATAAGTAAAGGCTTTTTACATTACCTGAAATGCAATTTATGCCTGCACTTAATATTACCCCACTGTTTATGCTTTTAACCACCTCTACTCTTGCTCATTGTCTGCAGTTTACATTGCACCATTGTGGTCACTTTTTGCCTTGTATTTTATCTCCTCTCTCCCTCCACTGGGTTGCACCTCAGCTCAGTGAGCCTTTCCTGGTCATCAGTTTTCAAATAAATAAAACAAAATTATATCTCTTGGCAGCCCAGTATAGCCCAATACTACCCAACTTGTTGGGCATCATTGCTTGCATACTTCCTCCTTGCACCAGCCTCACTTTACCCCAGACAATCTCCCAGACCCATCAGCACTTTACCGGAACTTCACACCTGTGACTATGTCTTCAGGGGCACCCCCCCCCCCCTCGTCACACACACACCACCAGAATCCTCATCGGGTGCAGCTAGAGAGATTATGAGGACAAAAACTACTGGCACTGTTATGTATTTCTGGCGAGACCCTTTTTCTGTTGTCCTCCTTAAACTGAGATGCTGATGTAAGGTTTATGAGTCACACATGCAGTGGCATGCTGATGCAGCGCTTCAAGATGCCATGGCCACACTCCCCCCAGACCGGTAGGGGTCAGTAATAAACCAGGTGAACCTGTGTCCCTTCTCTGGAGGCTGAAAGAATTGTTGTGGACACTGCCTCAGTCTCTTATGATATTTTCTTTATACTGCCAGTCATGCATACGTTCCCATCAGGTCCCCAGGGAACTTCCCTGTCCCAAAAAAATACTTACTCCTCATAGCTTAGTGAACTCAAACTGCAGTGCCTTCAGGGGAGCTGCAGTCCCACATCTTTGATTTAATTTAGCTTTTTTATTTGGTTACTGGGTAAATTCTACTGGCCTACAAGATCCCATTTTAAGGGATGACCTGGGTCCAAAGGCACAAATAACAATTGGAAACATAATAGATATAAGGGATATACAATGGTGAGCTGTCAGATAAATGATTTATCTACACAAGTGCTGTTTGACCTCGGGTAACTTCACGAGTGGCGTAAGCCACGAGTGAGGTGTCCGAGGTTAAACAGTACAAGTGTAGATAAATCATTTATCTGACAGCTCACCATTGTATATTTCATTTATGCAATAGGGATGCTTCTTATCAGTGCGGAACATTTGGTTTTGACTGTTTATCTTCTTTTTAAATGATTTCTGGGACTTTCTGGGACTTTTGGTTAACTTTCCTGGTGTATGTCCTTCTAGCAGGGTGGTTGCTATTAAGCGAAACACCACTCATTTTGTAGAGAACTTTGCTGAACAAATGTCATGGTGACAGTATCATGCTACCTTTTTTGTTTTCAAGTTATTCGCATTTGTTTGATGAAAAAGTGAAACAAAAATTAAATTTTATGCTGTTTTTTGCTAATTATAAAAAAAACTAAAAGGTATTTATTAATGAAATGCCACTCATTTTGTAGATATTTTCATGCTGAACATTTTTTGTGCTCATAGTACCATGCTATCATTTTTAGTTTTAAAGTGATTCACATTTGTTTGTCGAAAAAGTGAAAAGAAAATGGAATTTTATGCTGTTTTTTGCTAATTATGAAAAAACTAAAAGGTATCTCTGAATGAAACACCACTCATTTTGTAGATATTTTTATGCTGAACATTTTTCGTGCTCACAGTACCATGTTATCATTTTCATTTTAAAGTTATTTATATTTGTTTGTCTGTAAAGTGAAAAGAAAATAGGATTTTTGCAGTTTTTGCTAATTATAAAAAACTAAAATGTATCTATAAATGAAACACCACTCATTTTGTAGATATTTTTGTCAGAACATTTTTCGTGCTCACAGTACTATGCTATCATTTTTCGTTTTAAAGTTATTCACATTTGTTTGTCAAAAAAGTGAACAAAAAAGCTTTGATTGACAGTTTGCATTTATTCCACATATGTGGGATAAATCTAGGGTGGTTAGATTTATTCCACATATGTGGAAATAAATGGATTTATTCAATGGCTTTTGGTCTCACACCTATTGCATAAATACATATTACAATACATTTCAGTAACTACAAATACAGTAAATACAAACATTTAATGCACTAGTGCCATTATCCAACTTCAACAATTGGAAGGCTGTGCCTGTAGTACAATAGGGTGGAGCAACTAACCACTCCCCCTGCTCGAGCCATAAAAGGTCATGCCTTCCAGCTTCTCCTGAAGCATTGTTTCATTGTGTCTGGAGGCTCTGTCAGACACTTCTTGTCCCTACTTCTTTCTGTTGGTTTGCATTTTGTTGCTGTTGCTGTTTCTGTTTTGTGTTGCCTCTGGCCACTCCCAGTGCTTCTCTCTGTCTCCGATGTTCATTTGTCTGTCTTTCACTTTCCCTGTGCTAGTTGTAGCTGCCGCTTGCATTCATGGATCCTGTTGTTTGCTATGTTTGCTACTCTGTGGCTTGCATGCTCCTTTTCCCACTCCCTCCCATTTCTGTTTCACCTCCCTGAGGCCATCTTACCACCCCCCCCACTCAGTTGTTCCTCCTTTTCTACCACTTACTCCATGGCTGTCCTCTTGTCTTCTGCCTCTTGTGTCATCTCCCAGCATGTTGTACATACCTCTTTTGGAGGTTTCTTTCCTGCTGGCAGCCCTTCCATTTGCCGCCTTTAATCCTCAGCCACAGGACTTGAAAATTGGGCTGAGCATTAATTTCATGTATGTATTGTAATACTTTTTTTTTTTTTTTTTTTTTGAAATGTAATAGTATTGCAGAACTTCTAAACTCATACCTGAGCTCTCTAGGTTGCTGCTGTGTTACATCACCCCAGCTTAAAGCTGTATCAACCTCTCATTCTACTACCTCCATCCTGCATAAATGAATTCATTTCAACAACTGAACTTCACTCTTTTGCAATTATTGTTTGTATAGTCCCATGCAGGTCTCGTTTAAACTCAAACTTTAACTCTCATTATTTTACTTTTGTATTCAATCCATGCCATTTTGTCAAGGCATTTCTGCAGTTTGTTTCTTATTTTTACCTATTCTAAAATTTATTTTATTAATTTAGCTGCATGGTTTCATGTTGCTCAGTCTGTGGCTTCTCTGTTTCTTTTTCCTACGGTGGGGGATCGTGGGGGTCATGGTGCGGATTTATGGCTCCAGGTGGCAGGAGCATGCATTATATAAAATCTTGAGAGCTGCTCACTCTTTAGCAGCCTCATTATCTTAATATACCCCATATGAGTATTTAATGTCACCACTAATTTGGCTCATTGATGGCTCATTGTCTAAACCTCACAGATTCAAATAATGGTATTGACAGCCTTCTCCTACCTAACCACAGGCCACTGGCTTCACCCAGCCTCCTACTATCTACTCACATCAGTAACGAGAATTCTGAATTTTACTCATAATTTGGGTTTCCTAATGGAATTGGATGGCATGCATTCCCTGGAGGTTACAGAGTGGACGTCTACCCTTTTCTCAGACCCACGTGCAGGTCTGCTATTTTCTCAGACTAACCTGTGTGGAGGTTTAGACAGTCTTCTCATGCTCAATACAACTGTGCATGACCTATGTGAGGGTCCCCAATGCTTCATACTTGAATTCATGTTCTCTCCACAATTCAGAGAATTGCCAGCCATGACTATTAATTCATATAGCTCAGGGTCAGCCTTGCAGCCAACAGTCTTTCTCTGCACCCATGAAGTCCACATCTTGAGCATATGAAACTCAGGGTGGGGTTCTTCTTATCTGGCCCATAGCGAGAATATCCTCACTCTGGGCAGAGTTTCAACCATCCAAATCTTTGGCAGCACCTCTTGATAGAGAATTTAAGACTTCAGCTGCAAGGGGTGGGGCCTTCAACAGCAGAGCCCCTTTAGCTGGCCGAGTGGGTTTGGAGGCACCTTCTAAGCTATTTCCCATGACCACCTCTGGTTCACCCATTTTGTTCTTAGATCACTAGGCTGGCTTAGTGCCTCAGCAGTTGTCACTCTCCTTCTCCCGCCTTGGAGGTTGGTACCGAGTGCAATGTATCCAATTGTTGCAGAGTTTCCTTGCAACCCTTCAAGGTGTCCCCTTCAAGGGGCAGAGTGAGAGTTTTCCCCCAAATTGAAATATTTTCTCTCCCTGGATTGGCCTTCTAAATTGCAGCAGCAGATCCGTCACTAAACAAAATGTCCTAAAGCCTGGAGGGAAGGTGACCTAGGCCTTGGATCCCAAGAGGTTTCCTCCTCATACGGGGTCTTCCCTCTCCTCCATGCCAATGGTCATGATACTAAGTTAGATATAGTAATATATTCCCTAGGTTATTTTGGTAGGTATCCGCCATTGGATGGAGATGGATGGTGGCCTACTTTTCCAATCCCCCTCTCCTTAGGTAGTCATGCCCTTGCTATAATTGTTCAGACCTATGAGACGGTCACTATTTGTCCCCTTTGTCTCCTGCTACCATACTTCACGCTCCTACATACACGATACCTACTGTACTTGACCTACGTGCAGGTCCTCCATACCGATATGTACTCGTCACCTACTGCAATGCTTCTGCTCAACGCTCTTTTTGGGGCTCCTTCCTAAGGGACCTTTAGCCAAGGGAACCATTCCCACAGCACCTCTTGGGGTAGAACCCTCCTCTAGGGTTCCTTGCCTTCCATACCTCGACAGGGTGGTATATCCTGTGGATAGAGAGGCAACTGGCCACACAATATTTATCAAAAGCTGCACAAGCATAACACTATACTAAGCTGCATAAGCCCATTGAATTGGAAGGCTGTGCCTGCAGTTCAATGGGGTGGAGCAACTAACCACTCCCCCTGCTTGAGCCATAAAAGGCCAGGCCTTACAGCTCTCCTGAAGATTTTTTCATTGCCCTACCATTCTCCCCTCCTCCTCCAGCAGCTTGCCTCTCTCACCTGGGGCCTCCTTCCTAAGGGACCTTTAGCCAAGGGAATCTTACTGTGGCACCTCTAGGGGTACAACCACCCTCTAGCATTCTTTGCCTTCTCTACCCCTACAGGCTGGTATATCCCATGGATAGAGAGGTGAACAGCCACACAATGTTTATCACAAGTTGCACAAACATAACACTATACTAAGTTGCGTAAGCGCATTGAAAAATAATTATACTGTTATTAATGATACCTGCGGAAGTACACATTATTTGTAATGTCTCTCACTGCATCCCTTTACACTTTAGGGACAGGCAATGATGCATGACAGGGTGTTTGCAATGTTGGGGGATTTATTTATCCATGCCTTGTGTGGAGTGTCACAAGGCTCAGCCAAGTGACTTTAACTACGCAAGAAGTGGGTAAATCCCATTACCGCACACAAAGTGCATCATTGTGATTATAAAATGAATCTGTATAAAACATTTAAAAAAATGAATTAGGTTCAAAGAAGGTAAACAGTTGATCACTGAGGTCTTTATCGGTCGTCTGTAGCAGGATTTGCTCATGGTCATATGACATGTTTTGACCATAATGTCACAGGATTTTCACTACACATTTTATAATAGTGTCTTCAACGGGCTAACCTCACCCCTGGTGGGCTAAGTCCCTCCAGTTTCCTTCCACCTCTGTTGGGTCTATTCATGATCAGCCTTTGGGGGTCCCTGATTCTGGGTTTCAGGTGGATCCTGTTTACTGGGTGTCTAGATCTGAACTGAATTCAGAGTTTGAATTGCACACTACCACTGACTTGTATTTATTTTTGTCTAGTTGTCATTTTTAATCAGGAAATGCACACTGGTTAAACAAGATCATCTTAGACTAGTTCAGTTTAATAGATTGCATAATATTTACCTTACCCCAAGTAAGTTGTTTAGGATGAACAAACGTCCCTCTCCCATATGTGATATCTGTGGTAAAGATGAGGGTGCCTCGTACCACAAAGTATGGTCCTGTAAGTTAATTAAGAGTTTTTGGGACATGGTTAAGTTGCAGATCTCACAATACTTGGGTCTCTTAGTGTTTTTCGCCAAGAACACCTGTCTTTCAGGTCAGTATTCCTCCATCCCTACTGTTAAGCAAAAAACTCAAATGGTGATTGTCTCCCTAGTTACAAAACTTGTGATGCTACGTCATTGGGGGAGGGGGGTCTCCTTCTTTTGGGGTATGGTGGAATGACTTTTTAACTGCCCTAAATGCTGAGAGGATGGCTGCTTATGCAACTCAGTCCTGGAGGAATTTTCAGAACTGTTGGTCCCCCTTTTATTCGGAATTACATTGCCAGTTTGGTTATTGAAGGGTGTGGTACCTTTAAGGCCTTTCCCCTAATAAATTAGTTAGCCTTTTTGATACTTCATCTTCCTTCACCCTGAGGGAGGGTAATTGTTCAGTACTCTACCTGGAGGATAGGAGGTGTGCAAAAGGGATGGGGGGGGTAGTTGGGGGAGGGAAGGCAGGGGTGTTTAGAAGGGGTACTTACTTATTTCATTAGGTTTTATTTGGTAGTGTTGTTTGTCAATATTGTATGTTGTTGCTGTATTGTTGATACATTGAATTTGTTAAAAATGTTAATAAAGTACATTTAATTGCAAAAAAAAAAAGGGAATGCACCGCGAACTATGACAGTTCATTTCCAGGTGGGGGGCACTACAGGTACATGGACCTTTTTTATTTCTGGGACTTGTTATCCAGAAAAATCTCTGACTCTTACTATGAGTGCTATGTAATCTTTAACTTCCACCTAGATAGCCACCAATGATGTTCAGAAGTGACCTTAACTTAATGTCTTATCTGAAAGACAGCACCTCAACAGTGTATCACCCCTTAGTGCTGCACTCAAGTGTCAGTACTGGGTAGTAGTCCAAGTTACTGGTGTGGGACTAGAAGTCATGGCCTTCCACTGTTCCAGCCCCAGAGGCAAGTGAGTGTGCAGCCTAGCAGACTGTATCTTTTATGTATTGTGGTAAGGAATGCCTTTCCCCCCAGGTCCACTGGGAGCTGGTCATCAAAATGGTTCTTAGGGTTTTTGACTATGTGAATGTGGTTTATGGCACTGCCCCCTCCACCTCTCTTGCCAGACACCCTCTGCAATGCCTTCTGCCACTTTGCTTCTAAGTCACCCTCTTGTGCCCACCACTGCCACCTCTAGTCCTCCCTATCCATCCTCCGTCTCCTCTCATGTTGCCAGTCCCACTGTACTTCCATTATCTCTATATACTGGTTTGGGTCACTCCCCTTGTATATATATATTCCATCTTCTCTCCCCCATCCCCTCCTTCTCCTACACCTACTCCCTGCATTCAGGGCACCTGTGCACCTCCTCCCTTGCTTACCAACACTCCTCAGCCAGGAAATCTGCTTTTGCATTCTGCACTCCCCCACCCCCCCACCAGCTGCCCTCCTCTGTCCATCTCTTCCCCCTCTCTTTCCTTTATTAGATGCCAGATAAATCTCCTCCCCTATTCCTGCCAATCATCTTCTTGAACCTTTCCTTACCCTTGCCTGACTTTTGACCACCCCATACATAAAAAACATAGAAACATAGAATTTGATGGCAAATAAGGACTGCTTGGCCCACCAAGTCTGTCCATTTTTCTCTGTAGTTCCTGACAAGTTTGTGAATTTTTGGTTTTATTTTTATTTTGCAGCTAGTGCTATTTATGCCCCAGTGTCTCCTGTCAGCCCCCATCTGCTCGGTTGCCCCAGTTCTGTCACCATGGCATCTCCCGGGGCCTACCTTTACCACCATAGTTTCACCAGAGCTTGTCCCCCTCTGGCGGGGGTGGTGATGAACACCACAAGACACACACACACACACACACACACACGCGCACACACTCACTTGTTGCTACAGATAGAAATCTACAATACTCAAATCAAAGCACTGCTTCTGTGTACAGAAGCATAGACCCCTGCAGCAACAGATACAAATCCACAATACCCAGATTACAAGAGTTATTTTTTCTGTATCTGTGCAGGCCCCTTCTGTAGCCTCAGGCACTCATGCAGTTGATGGCCCTGCACTTCTGCAACTACAGTTGTAAGACACACACCAGCCTCTGTCTGCAGAAGTGCAGGCATAATAAAATCCATGATACCAAAATTGCAACACAATTCTGTCTGCAGAAATGCAGGCCCTGAGGGGTCTGCTCCTCTTCAACCACAGGTGTAAGACATACACACCAAGTTCTGGCTCCAGCAGGGCAGGCCCATACTGGGCCTACAGTTATTCAGACAGAAGTACTGTTGCAATGTGGATATCATTGTTTTAGCAGTAGACCTAGGAATTTTTCAAGGGGGTAGCTGTTTTTCAATTATGTTGCTGCATAAAGAAACCCAAGAACCAGCAGATCATGCTGTCTAGCAAGGTACCTTGCATGAGTACCTCATTGTGCAGAGATGCAGACCCCATGGGGCCATCTGTTTGCAGACGTGCAGGCACACATTGGATCTGTTCTGCATCCAGTTGTACTCATGCACACTGTATGACATACACACACAGGTGTGTCTGAATAAGCACATTCTATTGTAGGGCTTGCACTTATGCAGCCACAGATACAAAGCCACAAAGGTAGCACATCAGTGCTACTACATTTGTTTCATCTGGAAACAGCTGTATGTTGTTTACCTTACCTGATGATGGCTGTCTGTGGTTGCTTGTATGGTCTTGTCCCTTTCCTGCTTTTGGGGGGTGTTAGGGTTGGAACCCCTAACACCATATTTCCTTACTTTTGTGGGGTTAAATGGCACCCTCATTGGTACATTAACACAGTTTTTTGCAAAGAATTTCCTTTCTCTTTGAGGTAGTGGAACCAAATCTCATTCCAGCAGGTCAATTCAGGACCTGTGTGAACAGATGCAAACCCACAGGGCTCAGAGGAAGACACCATCCACCTACAGAAAGGCAGGACCCTGTGGGTCAGGCACTTCCATGCAGCAGTGGATGTCAGGAATTAATGGGGCCATCTGGTGGGCTGCAGAAGCATAGGGCCCTCTGCGCTCTGCACTTCCATGTGGCCACAGATACAGAAGCACAGGGAAAACAGTCCATCTCTAAGCCAAATCACAGAGCACTCTGGAACCCATAGATGCAGAGGTGCAGGACCCTATGCCAACAGAAGAGTTCTCTTTACTGTATGGTACTTGGGTCCATGTGGGCAACTCTTCACCTTGTCTTCCTAGCCTGAGAGAGTGGTGTTGCATGACAGCAGTGTGCCTCCATTCTCAGCCCATCCAGCTGGCTGACTAAGCTCACCCCAAACTCAATGCACCAGCATGGGATCACAGAGCACTACTCACTGGGGTAAAGAAAGAATGACACTACACACAGTGTTTCTTAATCATTCTTTTTTTTTTAATTGTGACCCCAAATTTTCAAGATATTCATTTTATGACTCTCCCTTATGAACATGACATGTGGCATTTAATGACTACTGACCAAAATGTCATTTTACAACACAAGTGAAAACACATTTTGTCCAGGATTTGAAAAATTACCCTTGTCACATTTATGAGGTTTTGTGAAAAAGTGGCTATGTTGAAAGTTTGGATTTAAAATATTGCAAAATAGCAAAGTTATGAGTGAACATTGAAATATTTCAGTGTCAGTCATAACTTGGTCATTGTATCATATTTGTCTGCCACATTTTCAACATAGTGTTCTTAAGATTTCAGCATAGTGTTCTTATGACCCCATCTCATTAACCTAGTTGGTGAAAATGTTCAAATCCTGCCTGAAACACAATTTTGTGGAGTGACTGAAAAATCACCTTTCGGCCCAGATTTAAAAAATTTCACCTGCCTTGTTCATGAGGTGGGGTGCAGAAAAGACCATGTTGAAAGTTGGGTAGAAAAGATTTTGAAAATTAGTGAAGTTATGAGTGAACATTGAACTATTTCAGCATTCACAGTTAGCTTGGTCATTTTACCACCACATATTTTGCATAGTCTTCTCATGAACCCAGTAGCTGAAGATCTCTGCAAAAGGATTCAGTTAATTGAGTACGACAGTCAAAATGTACAAAAACATATGCTGTACAGAGTGTTTTGATTTGTGTGTGTAGTCCTGATGCTTTCTTCCCTTTGTTTGCTATTAAGAGTTTTTTTTCTAAATTAGCCTGCTAGTTATATGGTAGTTTTATAGCCCCTGGGAATCTCCATCTTAGCAAGATTTATTACTCTTCTTTTTCCTACAATTCCTCCTGTCCCATGTGATAGTAATGCATCTGGGACCACTGATTCAGCAAGTACTAAGGATTGGAGCCTGATGTTCTGGCCTGCACTGAATTGCTCTAATTCAATATTTTTTTTCTCTGTGTGTATCAGGTCTAGCCAGTAGAAGGAAATGTTTTGTTTATAAAACTTTCCATTTCAACAAACTTCACACATCATAAAAAGGGCACAAATCACCCAGACCATCAATTATATAATTAGTAAAGTTTCTAGCAATTTTCTTACAGAATAACCCACTCAGTTAGCCCTCAAGTATTTGCTAAACTGTAAATGTAGCCGTTAGCGCTCACTGGATAAGGAAAGTTACTTAATACTGTATCACATCTCTGCTGTTGTAAAATTGACCATAACCAGTGTTGGCTGAATCCATGGCCCCAAATACATCACTGTCACATGGTGGAGGAGGCATTGTAGGAATAAGAAGAGCAATAAAGTATGCTAAGATGGAAATCCACAAGGGCCATAAAACTACTGTAAAACTAGCAGGCTAATTTAGAAAAAACTCCTAATAGCACAGAAAGGGAAGGACACATTAGGACTACACAGACAAATCGAAACACTCTGCACAACATGTGTTTTTGCAAATTCTGATTGTACTATTCGTTTAAGTGAGAGGAGAGCTCTGGCCATGGTGCTGAATGCTGATTTCTGTTACTACAACAAAGCTGTGTTAACTACAGTTCAATGGCAAAAAGATTTAATCAAGGGGCAGAGTGGTATAGTGATCTGTAATTAGGTTGGAAATACCAAGATGAGTTTGGATTGAATTGGGAATGGTGATTTGACATCTAGCCCATGCATCTGTACTGTTTTAAACCTTGTCCAGGTGATGACTTTCAACCAATAAGTTTTCTAGGTTATTTCTTGCCATTTTATAGCTCTATTTAAATACACATCAACATGAAAGCAGAATTCACAAAGATCTTATTGCAAAGCTGCTGTGTTGAAATAACAAACAACCAAAATGCTGCTGGTGGTACTTTTTACCCGGACTAGAAAAAAAAAAAACGAATGAAAAAAACTAGCTGTTTAGTGTCATACTTCTTATCAGATCAGTTTTCTACAAAGCATTGCTCCAACAGCACACATCTGAAGAAATGCAGTTACGTTTCACAATATGTGATACGGTTTTCAAAAATGTAACTTTCAGTGTTTAAAAAAAAAGAAGATACTCACCACTCTGCTGTAGACATTATAGTGGAACAGATTGCACATTACTCAGTACATATTCAGACTAGCCATTCAGACATTTTTAACAGAAAACATTTAATCCAGTTCTAAACACTATTCTAAAGTACTAACTTGTCCCTGTGATACACCACAGCATTTCAACATAATTGTCTTGGTGCCAGTGTAATCATCTTGGCCAAGTCCTAACCATGTGATCAAGATACACACTGTACATCAGAAAGATGTTGGGCATGAGGCCAGGCAGTAAGAACAGTTCCTATGTTGAAATATTTATAAAAAAATGGCTTGAAAGTTTTTTTGCGAGAAATATTTGGATGACTGGTCAGACTATGTCCCAGGTGAAGTGCAAGTACAATGCTGACGTCAGAATGGTAAGTCTTGTTTTAAGATTGGAGGAACTGGTATAGAAATGAGAATGGCATGTGGTGATTTAATATGGTATACACAAGGCCATCAACAGTAATGCAATGCAATGTCAACATTTAGAATTAGAACAGCACAATAAAATAAAATGAGGAGATAACAAGCAATTAAGGGGAAATCACTTTAAAACAGAAAATCACAGAGTATGGTTTTCCGAGAGGGTGGTGGAAACCTGGAATAGCTTACTGAATGAGGTTGTAGATAGCAATTCATTGAATAGCTTTACATATCATCTTGATGTCTTGATGAATATTTACCAAGGGATAGGGTCACAGGAGTAAACCATTAATACAGCAGACAAGCTCAAAGGACTCAAGCCTAATCTCATCTGGATGACCTATGTCTTATGGATTTTTGACACACCCAAAGTGGTCAGGTGCTCCAAAAACTTTTTGTTTCATAACAAACTACCATTAACATTAATTTGTTTGTTTTACCATTCTATGTAGCAGTAACTCCTGCACAGTGGAATACATTTTTATGGGTTTTGACTTACATTTTCTGACCCCATAATGTTGGCCTTTCTTCCTAATTTGGACCACTGTACTCTGCAGAAGCCATTTCTCTGGCACTGTTCCAGTGTCCTCTGTTACAGGGTATGCCACATACAATCTTTGGCCACACACAATCTTTGCTTCTCCACAGTGGTGTAAAAGTGGAAGAATTAACGTTATTGAATATTTCAATAGATGCCATGCAGTATTATATCACTGTACAGAGTTGTATAGCAGTACAGGGCTTGTGTGAGGTAGAAGACAGCTACCAGAACCTTTAGGTAGGTCCACAAGACCACCAGGAATGAGGTAGTAGAATAAGTCCAAGTTCCAATCCAGTATTAAAATAACAATATTCTGATGGGGATCAGGACCATCAGAGATGTAAAATATATAAAAGAAATACAAAATCACACATATCCCCATAATACAAAGCATCATGGGATATATATGCAAATCACCATGAAATTTTAGGCTGGTTCAGCTTTAAGTAGGAATGCATGATGCCAAGGAACCTGTCACACAATCTGAAAAGGGTGCAAACAGAAGATACAGACATGTGTTTTGCCCTACCCAGGACTTATCAGTGTGCCTCATTGATATGACACCCCAGGGCAAACAAACCAGCTGCCTTAAGTTGGTCCTATGGGTTTGGGTCATGGTGAGCCCCCTCCCCCCCAAAAAAAAGAAAAAACAAGCTGAAAGACAAAGAACCACAGTGCAAAAGCACTGAGGCAAGGATTACCCCAAAGGGCATTGGCCATAAAGCCAAGTTTCAAAGAAATACAAAATCACACATACCCCCATAATGCAAAGCATCATGGACTGTATATGCACACCACCACCATGACATTTTAGTGCTTTAAGCAGGAATGCATGGTGCCAAAGGACCTGTCATGCAGTCTGCATAGGGTGTAAACAGAAGACAGAAAGGCCTTTATTGTATTCTCAAATGCAGTAATAACATTCTGTTCTCACATTACACCTATAGAAAAACCAAAGCATGGATTTCAAAACAGAGCAAACTGACCTTAATTGACTGCATTTTTATAGGGTTAGTCAATTATTCAGAGTGGCACCACTGCAGGAGACTTTTACTTGGCAGTCAAGAACACCAGATAAGATGCTTCAGCCTGGGGTATCAGGAAGTAGCTATTTGTTTGTGTGTGCTTCTCTCACTCTTCTCCCCATCAGGTTCCTTTGCCAAGTTGGTCTAATGCCCTCCGACATGAGACAGAATCATAAGCAGTGCCTTACGTAGGGCGCACATACTTGGTGCTTAGAGGACCCGATTAGGGATGGGAGGACCAGTTCTGTCTCGTGTGATCTCAGGACCCCTCTCCAGCCGACCTACCACAGTTCAACTCATCTGTGACTTGACTCTGATTTGACCTAGTCCAGTCCATTGACTGGATTCAGATCTCCCAGCAACCTGCTTCTGACCTGCTCCAGACTACTGCATGTAAGTGTTTCAGAGCTTTATTCCTCTTAACAATAAAAAATTGGTGGGAAGAAAAACATAAAATAATTATTTTAAACATTAAATGATGTAAAGGAAGACATACTCAGGGAGATAAAGGACAACCTGATTCTGTCATTTGACCAGGTCCAGATGTGCTTCTGATGTGGCCCAGGTCCAGTCTGGAAAATGTACTTGTTGTGGCAAACCAGAGTAAATTGGTTTAAATTAGAACAATGTTGGAAAAGATCAATGTCAGAATCAGAAACTGGTTATAGCTGACCCTCCCATCCTTAGGCAGATGCTTTTAAAGTAAGGATGCATCTCAATGTAGGTACTGTAGGCATATATATTCAGGGCAGAATAGATGGATGGAAAATCTTTCTCTATCCTTAACTGTCTATGTATCTATGTAAATATCAAGGGAGCAGTGGGGGGAACCAAACATTCACTGCACTGGCACATGCTGCAGAAATCACATAGGAAAAGGCTCTGAATTAGGGAGATTCCCAGTGCTATCATTACTAGCAGGGGCCACTGTGGTAGATTGGGTCTTAGATCAATGGTAGTGTTTCTCCCATGGAGAAGGCGGGGTAAGTAAAGACTGAGGAGGATAATCAGGAAAGAAAGGATAATTAAAACAAACAGAAATTGAAGAAAATCAATGCATAAAGCATATTTTTGACCCCTGGTAATGCGAAATCTCAAAGTGTGTGATGTTTTATTGATTGGCTACCAACAGCTGTGGCACTAAAAAAAACTGAAAGAAATGCAGAGAATCTTGAGAGAGCCTCGAAGTCACAGAGAGCATAGCAGAGAAGGGTGACAGCTGCAGCACCCGGCTTGGGGGGGGAGGGTATGGGGTGTGTAAAACTGATTATTCTGTCCTCATCTAATCGACACCTCTGGGAGCCCTGTCTGCTCTTCCAAATCATTTTGCAGAATCAAATGGAAAAAAAAGGCATTATCTCTGTCAAGTCACTATTCACAATTCTGCTTTATTTTACAGAGTGACATGAGGCTATGTATGTGTGTGTGTGTGTGTGTTTTATACTGAGAACATGAAACAAACACAAATTACCTAAGGCCACTGTCTGTCAGGATTTCACCATCATGGAGGCTGATCAGCTTGGCAGAGCGGCACTTGGCCAACAGAAAGGTTTCCTGGTGCCTCCAGAGAGGAAGTTGCCTGGGAGCCATGGTGTGGGGAATCAAAGCAACTTTTTTTTTAATTTTGCAAACCAGAAAATGTGGTTAAAATTACAGTATGCATTGTTCCTTCAAGGGAGCCAGATAGTATCCTTTTTATCCAGATCAATGTCATCGGAAGGTTAATTTGAGGCATTCAGATGGAAAGAAAGTCACTGTTACTGGATTATGTAAATAACGAGGACCTCCCCTTCTCCAGTAGTACAGATACTACTATGCCCTGCTAATTAAGGGAGGGAGCCAGCATGGGTTCAAACACAGTTTTAAATTAGTGGAACATGGGTGCAGAGGTCTGAGGGGCACGATTAAACATTACCACAACAGAAAATCCAGTATCCACACAAAGAGGGACAGTGTCAAGCATTACCCTCTTTTTTTTCCCCTTCTCACCCAGGTTCTTTCTCTGAGCTTAAACATGGCTGCATAAGGAGAGTGACCACTTAAATGCCATCACAGTTCATGTATATTTTGATGATCCCCTCTTCTGAACTAAAGTTGTTGTTACAGTTAACATTTACTGCTAATCACCCAGGGATGCCATATGGTGGGTCAGGACTCTAAAAAAGCACAACTAATCCTTTACATAAGCTCAAGTGGAGATGACTTTACTTTTTTCTCTAATTCTATTACCCTGCTGTTTATCTTCATCACTGTCTGTGTGAGCTTTGCCCAGGCACAGGAGAATACCTTCACATGGGAAGGCCCCACAAGGAGCCTGACCCACAATTAAGGGGCTGCTGTGAAGGTAGCTGTCCAACCATCCTCCATGCTGCAAACTTCCATCTTTGGATCATCAGATACCTATGAGTCCAGATGCATTGGGATGCTACAAGCAAGCATAATCATATGTTCTTAAGGGTGCCTGCATGCCTGCTAGCCGACTGCAGCTGAACCCAGCCTCAGACTACCACCTTCATTCCTGCCATCTCCATGTGACTAATTTCTCACAAGGATGGGATAAGAAGAATGTCTTTTGCTTTGTTTCTCAGGTACCATGAGAGACATTGGGGCAGAGTATTGACTTCCAGCACAGGGAGAGGAGTAGGATAAGGCACTTTGGGAAGCCACCATCAGAATGGTAAGTAAGGGGGAGGTGCTGCTAGTTGGTGGCTTCGGTCTGCCAGATGTAGATTAGAGCCTTCTAACAGCAGCCACAGCAAGGAGCAGGGCCATCACTGACCCTACCAGGGGCTTTGTTTAGGCAGCTAGTCAAAGAACCCTCTAGAGACAGGGTAGTGCTCGACCTGGTGCATACAAACAAGAACAGCAGTACAAATGTCACAGTGAGAAGTCCCCTAAGTACCAGTGATCACTATACACTGTGATTTAATATAAAGACAGGAACAGAGGCAGACCACAGAAGGACAAACTTCCTGGACTTTTGAAATGGGAGACTGCCTCAGAAACTGCCTCATTCGGGGACACTGCCAGGGAATGTAGAGCCACAGTGGGGTACACTAAGTGAGGGCATAATTAAGGCAACCACCCACTGCATGAAGGAAGTGAGTAAAAGCAGAATGAAAAAGAGACCATTCTGGTTACATAGACTTTGACTTTGATGGCAGATAAGGACTGCTTGGCCCACCTAGTCTGCCCATTTCCCTATCTACACGATAAGCTGCAAATCCTAGTTAACCAACAGCCTATTTCTTCCTACCCCCCCACAAGAATTGCCTTAAGTCTGTCCCATGCATTCTTGAATTCTCCCACAGTTTTAGAGCCTACAACCTCCTCAGGAAGGCTGTTCCAGTCATCCACCACCCTCTCTGTGAACAAATACGTCCTCACATTGCCCCTGAGCAGTCCCCCCTCTATCTTCAAATTGTGTCCCCTTGTTCTTGCACATCTCTTTTTATGAAAAATGCTACCCTCTTGGACTTTGTTAATTCCACTGAGGTACTTAAAAGTTTCTATCAGGCCCCCCCCTTTCCTCAAGGGTATACATATTAAGCTCCTTTAGTCTCTCCTTGTATGGCTTCTGTTGCAGACTCTGCACCATTTTAGTTGCCCTCATCTGGACTGCCTCCATCCTGTCTATGTCCTTGTGGAGATGGGGTCTCCAGAACTGGATGCAGTACTCCAGATGGGGTCTCACCAACTGTCTGTACAGAGGGATAATAACTTCTTGTTTTCTGCTGGTGTTGTCTCTCCCTATACATCCCAGTATCCCCCCAGCCCTCCCTACTGCCTTCTCACATTGCTTGCAAATCTTAAGGTCATCTGATATGATTACCTCCAGGTCCCTTTCCATTTTTGTTGTTGTTACTACCTCCCCCCAACCATGGTGTAATCTTCCCCTGGGTTTTTGTTTCCCAGGTGCATTATTTTGCACTTCTTTGCATTGAATCCAAGCTGCCATACTTCTGAAAATTCCTCCAACCTTGCCAAGTCAATATGTAAATGGACTGTCTTTTCCAGATCCAGAAATAAAGTATCATCTTTATGCTGATGATACTATAATTTATACATCACATGAATCTATCAAGGTGATACAAAATAGGCTTCAGTTAGGCTTTGATGATCTGCAGAGTTTTTTAAGAGACAGTAGGCTGACTTTGAATATGAAGAAAACACAGTCCATGTTGATACATCGAAAAAGTGAATGGTTGGGGGACATGGCCCTGGGATTGGTTGCTCTTGGGGGGGCCCCGATCCAACAGGCACACACGTACAAATATTTGGGCCTTTGGATTGATAGTTCATTAAGTTGGGATATACATATTGATAATTTGATAAAGAGTGTAAATAAAAGAATAGGGGCTCTCTATAGGGTTCGATCATTAATGAGTATGGCAGTAAAGAAAAAAGTGGTAAATACGATGGTTATCCCCATGATTGATTATGGGGATATATTTCATTCCTGTGGGAGAAAGCAGGATTTAAGGAAGTTGGAAGTAAGTTATAACAATTTAGCCAGGTTTGTTTTAGGGGCCCCTAGACTATCTCACAGATGTTTGCTTTATGATCAGTTAAAGTGGTCAACGCTTTATGAACGTAACCACGAACACTTGTTAGCTTTTATTTATAAAGGATTGCAGGGGAAGTATAAGCGGTATGTGGTAGAAAATCTGATATATAGGGACAAATTGGCCTCACTGAGAAATTGTAAAGTGCCTAGCTTGGAACTGCCTAGATGTAATTTGGATAAAGGATGACAGTCTTTATATTATAGAGGGGCTATGAGCTGGAATGAAATCCCTGAGTCTCTGTTTTTGTCTAATGTAAAAAATCATTGGCCTCTGATTCAACATTGGTATTTAATCAGCTCACAACAAAAAAGGCAATGCTGTTCTTGATATATAAAGGTCTTATAATTATTTATAGCATAGGATGTTATTACTAATTTAGAGTAAATCATGTTATACTTGTTTGTATTTGTGTATTTCATGAAAAACTAGTGTTGTATGTTGCTGTAACATTTTCTTTTTTATATATTGTATTTCATTGTATGGGACCTCATTGAAAATGAGCTATGCTCAATTGAGTTTATCCTTTATTCATTTCTTATGAATAAAAAACATTTTACTACTACTACTACTAAGTCCCTTCTCATCCTTTCCACGCCTCCTTGTGTATCAACCCTGTTTCAGATCTTTGTGTCATCTGCAAAGAGGCATACTTTTCCTTCCAGTCCTCTGCAGTGTCACTTATAAAGACATTAAAAAGGATTGGACCCAGTACTGAACCCTGCAGTACCCCACTAGTATCCCTCTTTCTTCAAAGTGGACTCCATTTACAATTACCTTCTGTGTCCTGTTGTCCAGCCAATGTTTTACCCAGGCTACCACCCTGGGACCCACTCCCAGGCAAGACAGTTTGATTATTAATCTTTTGTGTGGGACTGTGTCAAATGTCTTGCTAAAGTCTAGGTAGGCCATGTCCACAGCCCCTCCCTGGTCTACTACTTTGGTCACCCAGTCAAAGAAATCAATTAGATTCATCTGAAATGACCTTCTCACTGTGAACCCATGCTGCCTTGGGTCCTGTGCTGCACTGGCCTCTAGGTACTCAACATTTCTTTCCTTCAGAAGTGATTCCATCACTTTCCCTACCACAGAGGTCAAACTGACAGGTTGTAGTTTCCTGCCTCTGTCTTGCTCCCACTTTTGTGAAGGGGAATCACATCCGCCTTCCTCCAGTCCTCAGGTACCACACCACCCTCCCAAGATTTGTTAAAAAGGGTAGTCAGTGGTATCATTAGTTCTCCCCTTAATTCTTTCAGAGTTCTGGGGTGAATTCCATCAGGCCCCATTACTTTGTCCACCTTCAGTTTTAGGAGTTCTTTCAGAACCATTTCTTCTGTGAAAGGACTGGGATTGACACCCCGATCCAGAGTGCTTCTGTTAATTGGAATAGGCATCTCCCCCCCTCCTCTTTTGTGAATACTGAGAAGAAGTATTCGTTCAGTATCCCTGCTTTTTCAATGTCCCTCTCTGCCCTCCCACTGTCCATTCTATTCAGCCTCACTATCCCTCCCTTCGACTTTCTATGCTGCCTGATGTACCTATAAAAGGTTTTATCCTCCTTCTTAACTGAGTTGGCTATCTTTTCCTCAGTTTGGGCCTTTGCTATTCTGACTTCCCTCCCTGCTTCCTTCTGCCTTAATTGGTACAGTTCTCTATCCTGCTCCTTCTGTGTTTCCTTATACTTCCTAAATGCTATCTTTTACTCCCTAACCTTCCCCGCCACCTCTTTTGCGAACCATAGTGGCTTTTTCTTTCATTTTGATTTGTTTATTTGCTTCACACAAAGGTTTGTTGCCACTGTGATGACAGTTTTGATGTTTCCCTATTGTTGTTCCACCCCTCCTTCTAGCCTGTTTGCTAGTGCTTTTCTAAGGCCCTCTCCCATCTTGCCAAAGTCAGCCCTCCTGAAGTCCAGTACCTTCACTTTTGTATGGCTTGACTCTGTAGCTGAGTTTATCGTGAACCACACTGTTTAAGGGTCACTTGTTCCCAGATGGCTATCCACTTTTAGATCTGAGTTCCTCTCACTGTCCTCATTTGAGAGTACAAGGTCCAAGATTGCTCCCTCATGAGTGGGTTCCAAAACTAGCTGTCTGAGGCATGCCACCTGTAGGGCATCAAGAATGACCCTGCTCTTGGATGTGGCTGCAGCAAAGGTGCTCCAGTTAACAGCTGACATATTCAGGTCCCCCATCAACAGTATCTCCCCTTTCTCTGCCATCCTAAGGATGCCTTCTATCATATCCTTGTCCATTCCCTCCTCCTGACATGGGGGTCTGTATACAACCCCTTTGAAGATTGTGGTGCCATTTCCAGTCTCTAAGGTGACCCACAGTGCCTCCTCTCCTCTCTGTTTAATCTTTTGTTCCATTGCTTTTATCCCTTCCCTTACATAGAGAGCTACTCCTCCCCCTCTTCTACCCTCCCTGTCTCACCTGTAGGTTGTGTACCCTGGTATGTTAACATCCCAGTCAAGGTTCTCTGTGTACCATGTTTCTGTGACTGCTACAATATCCAGGCATCCCTCTTCCATCAAGGCCACCAGTTCGAGGAACTTGTTGCCCAGGCTATGAGCATTGGTACTTATTACCCTCCATTTTTTGATGGCCTTACCCCTTTTTTCCCCATCCCTGTCCTTATTGCCTTTGTCATTTTCTCCATTTACCCCTGCCCTTCTCCCTATCGACATCTCTATCTTAGTGTTTACCCCACTTACTACCCTGATTTTTGGGGGGGACTAGGGTTTCCCTGCTCCCTTCCAGTGCCTCCCCCCTTGGCTAGTTTAAATGCTTGCCACTGAAGCATTTAAACATATCACCTAGGATCCTGGTTCCCCTCTCGACAGATGCAGACCATCACGCCAGTATAGGCCTGCATCACTCCAGGTGGACCCCAGTCCCCAGTGAAGTCAAATCCCTGGCTCTGCACCAGTTTTCAACCACTGATTGAATCCCGTGGTGTGGAGCACCCTAGCCTCACCCATGCCATAGACAGGCAGCACCTCCGAGAAGGTTACCGTGCGTGCTACTTGTCTAAGGCCCCTCCCCAACTCCACAAACTCTTCCTGCACTGCTCTGATCCCTTTCTCAGCCAGGTCATTTGTTCCTAGGTGGACAATGACATCCAGCTCCCTCCCCTGCAGCTGCTCCGGCGATTCTGAGGATTCACTCCCTGTCCCTCCAAGCCAATGGCGCCAGGCAGGCACCTTATCTCCCTCTTCCCTTCCTCCCCCAGTTCTACTCCCTTACAATAGAGTCCCTCACCAGGAGTTGTTTCCTTCCCCTGTGGGGTTCCCATGCCACCCTCCTGTGGGTCTCCTTTGTGGAGGCTCCCAGCATCCTCCTTGGACTGCACTGTGGGTGTCTCCATAGAGGAACCACACTTTGCCAGAACGGCATATGAATTGTGGAGAGATACAACTGGAGGGATGTGCTTCTGTTCCATCACCCTCACCCTCCCTGAACTCACTGTGGTCCAACTGCTCCTCCTTCTTGGCAACCTCTGAGGCAACGGCAGTGGCCCTGGAGGTCCCTGGGTGGGAGAGGAGGTCCCCCAAATCCTGGCCAACTCAGCCTGGAGATGAGCAACCACCTACCTCAGCCCAGAGAGGAGCCTGTAGATGGGACAACACTGCATCCTCCAGAACGTCTCCCGGAAGGCTGCTGATTCACAGCCACTGTACTGCACCACTCCCATCATGTCTTATTTCTGACCCCTTAACTGTTGTTTGGAATGCTTACTCTTTCCTCTGTTTATTTTTTTTTCATTTTTTCTCTAGGGAACTGGCCAAGGTGGTGAAGGCAAAAAGTGTGGCATTAAGGAGGTATAAGGAAACACAGAATGAGGAGGACAGGGAGGTATACCAAGTAAAATAAAGTAAAATAAAGGAAAGGAGGTGGGAGGTCACGTGATGCACCGTACGGGCTAGACGTGAGTTTTCGGGTCTCCGCTCCTCCGAGTTTTAAAAAGTTATTTTTAGCTTGTATAAGACCCCGAATCGGTGGCACGAGTGTGGGGAAAGTCTCCAGAGGTAGCAGGGCTGCGCAAGACACCAGCAAAACGCGAACCCGCATGGACAGCTCCGATCAAGAATCGGAGGCAAAACGGCCCCGCAGGAGCGAATCCCCAATGACGCCACAGGATGAAATCCAGCCAGGCAAGATCTATGAGGATTTGACTACAATAAAAGAAGCTTTATTTAAGTTGGTGGACGATGTGGCTGAGTTCAAGCCTGCGCTTATCCAACTAGCGAGGAGAGTAACAGATGTAGAAGCCAGAGTCACTTCAGTGGAAAGGAAACAAGAGAAAATGGGCCTAGCTGTTACAGAAAGCAAGAGAGCAATTACAAAACTTGAAGATCGTCTGGATGATCTTGAAGGAAGGAGCAGATGAAAAATTTAGTGCTCCTAGGGCTACCAGAGGGTGAGGAGGGCCCCAATGCTATTGCGTTTATGCAGAAGCTATTAAATAAATTGGTGGGTCCCTCCCCCAATGGCCCTGAATATATCATAGAGAGGGCTCATCGTGCATTGAGAGCTAAACCCTTAGCATCTCAGCCTCTGCGGCCAATGATTTTCAAGTTGCTGAATTATCTGGATCGCGAATTTATCCTACGGGAATCTCGGAAACTTGCTTTGTTCCAGTGGGAAGGTAAAAAATTGTGGCTAGCCCCAGACTTGACATGGAAGGTGCGGCAGGCCAGAATGAGCTTCAGACCAATTACCTCAAAGCTGTGGGCCGCGGGTATCCGCCATCGGATGTTATATCCTGCCAAACTAGAAGTTTCTCTAAAGGAAGGGACTAAGAGATATGAATCTGCGGAAGAAGCGCTGCAGTCTCTGTCTGCTTTTTGCCAGATTTGTTTAAAAAGGGGTGATGGCATCTGAACTCCAGTAGTGTTCTACAAGGGAGCTGACAAACCAGTGGGCCACCTTCTTCATTTATTTGGCACGCATCGAATGGGAAGATGTATTTAGACTGCCGGCCTGGTTCCATAAAACAAATGGGCCTGTTTTCCTTCTACGATCTTGGTGAACTGAACTTACTGACTGCGTCATTAAGGAGTTAATTTTTCTTAACCAAGTACCTTCATTTAAGGAATAGGGTTGAGGCCCTGTAGAGAGGATCTGTAGCATTGCTTAATTCTTATGTTTTGGCCCAAGAAATTCGCCTACAAAATATTTTATTTACACGAACCTCCGGATATTTTCTTTCCCTTTAGGAAGCTAAAATACTATTTTCAATCAGAGGATTATTATCAGCTGATAATGTTCTTTGTGCTATAACTAATTTTATAGTAGGAGGGCCCTACATTGTTAAGAGGGACATTAATCTACATTTTATATGTTCTATGTTTAATGTTTTCCACTTTTCTTTAGACAACCCTTCAGAACCACGACAGATGTTGTGCACAATATTTACTAGGAAATAGATTTAGTTCTGGGGATCTAGAATTGTTTGTATGTTTTTGTGGGGTATTGTTTTTGCTAGGGTAAGACTCGGAGGCCCAGCTCTATGGCGTACTATGGACCCTAGTTGGAGGTGGGCTTAGGCCAGGGGCTTACTCAGATGGTAGGCCATTGGTTTCTTTATTTCTTTGTTAAAGGGAGGGTGGCTATACCTTGCGGAGTTTTGGTGGGGGATATCAGCTGCCTGCATCTTGTACTAGATTTTGGTTTTCAAGTTGGCTAGTCTATTAAATATTCTTTCATGGAATGTGAAGGTGGGGAGATACCCGGAAGAGAAATGTATTTGTTTCATCTGGCTAATCTGAATCCAGCCATAGTTTTCCTACAGGAAACTCATGTGATTTCAGACCATCTCCATTATTTTAAAGAAAGTGGGTCAGCCAAGTTTTTGGCGCAGGGTGTTCAACGGGTAGTCGAGGGGTAGTAGTTTTAATAGCTAAGGGAGTTCCATTCGTTTCAACTGACGTTATTTCTGATCCGGAAGGGAGGTTCGTGTTAGTGATAGGTAAATTAGGGGGGATAGATATAGTTTTGGGCTCGATATATGGCCCCAACACTGAAACGGCTTCTTTCTTTACACAACTATACACTATACTAACACCCTACAGAGACCTTTTTATCATCTTGGGGGGAGATTGGAACTTAGTCCAATCCACTAAACTAGACCGCTCAAGTGGTAGGTCCTTGAGACCTTCTCCAGCGCAACGGGCCCTGTTAGAATTTAAGGGGGATATGGGTCTAGAGGATCCCTGGAGAATCTGTAATCCAGCAGCAAAGGAGTTCACCTTTTTTTCTCCAATTCACAGATCCTTTTCCAGGATAGATTACTTTTTAATTAGTAAGAGTCATCTGGCTGAGGTGGATGGGATGGTGTTTTTCCCAAGGGTGATCTCAGACCATTCTTTAATTAAACTAGGACTTGCTCCTCTCTCTATTCCAGCCAGATCTTATTCGTGGTTCTTAAACAACAATTTGTTGAGAGACCCCCAAACCTTAGCCCGTTTTCAAATTTTTGGGGGGAATTCAGTACAGGAGAATTGGGGATCCCTGGATACAGTAGATGTGGTATGGGCTGCTTTAAAAGTAACATGGAGAGGAGAACTATTAAGAATGGCTTCGGTGAAAAAAGCCAAAACTAGATACTCATTTAATAAACGTTTAAAAAAAATAGCGCAGTTGGAGGCCATAGATGAATTAATTAGGACTCAGGAACAAGAGCTTGAACTAGTTAATTTGAGAAGCTGGTATGAAAACACCCTAAACGATAAAGTAAACAAGTCAGTCTCGTAATCAAAGGCAGCTTATACAGGTAGGGGTAGTAAGTCAGGTAATTTGTTGGCGTGGCAACTAAAGAAAAGGTCAGAGCAAAAGTGGGTAGTTGCCTTAAAACACCCCGTCTTGAGTACCTTAATCATGGATCCTAAGGGTATTTTGGGTTTTTTTTACGAATACTACAAAGACCTATATTCAAGTCAGCCGCAGTCGGCTCTTAGCGAAGTTAAAATCAGAGCTTTTTTAGATAAAATAACCTTTCCACAGGTACCCATAGAGGCAAAACAATTTCTAGCAACCCCTTTTACATATGAGGAAATTGCTACTGCAATTGACTCATTGAAATTAAATAAAGCCCCGGGACCGGACGGCTTTACCTCCCTCTTTTACAAGTCGTTTAAGGGTAAATTGATTCCTCCTATTTCAACTTTATACTTATTGGCATGGTCATGGAGTAAGCGAAATTCTTTATTCGAGGCAAGGATCATACTGCTACCTAAGCGGGTAAAACTCCAGACTCAGCAAGCAACTACAGACCTATTTCTTTGTTAAATGTGGACATTAAGATATATGCAAAGATTCTGGCCTAATCGGTTAAAAGATATGTGGAATATTCTGCTGAGCCCGGAACAAGCCGGTTTTGTTGCAGGCGATCCTCGGCAGATCATTTTAGAAAATTGTTTTATTTGATTTCAGCGCGAAGACCTGATGTTGAAGCCTCTCTAGTGTCATTAGACGCTGAGAAGGCCTTTGATAGGGTCGAGTGGAGCTTTATGTTTACAATCTTGTCCAAATTCGCTTCCTAAAGAATTTATTCCAGTATGTAAGTATACTCTATAAGGTTCCGTCCGCAAGGATCCAGTGTAACAACTTAATCTCAAACGTGTTTCCTTTTGAGAGGTACTCGACAGGGTTGCCCTTATCGCCATATTTATTTAATCTATACTTAGAGCCCTGATAAGAGCCATTCATGATGACCCAGTAGTTCAGGAATACGCTGTAACTCGGAGTTCAAAATCTCCACCTTTGCTGATGACCTGTTGCTACATATTAGCAATAGTACTACCTCACTTCCCTCCTATTGTCAATAATATCAGACTTCAGTGAATTTGCCGGTTATAAACTCAACAGAAATAAAGCAGTAGTTTTTCCACTTTGCCGCGACATAATAAGGTGTGGTGTACTACATTAGGTTTGCAATGGCAGTCAGGCCCTTTAACCTATCTGGGTATCCAGATATCTAAGGATTTGGAGAGATTATTTAGTTTAAACTTTAGGCCTTTAATAGATGAGATCAGGGCTGACCTTCAGAGGTGGAAGAATCTTCCCCTGACCTTTTCAGGTAGAGTTAACACAATCAAGATGATGGTTTTACCAAATATTTTTTATCCATTAAGGAACCTTAATATATATATATACCTAAAGCTTTTTTTGACCAGCTTCATAAGTCTTGTTCTGAGTTTTTATGGAGGGGCAAACCTCCTCGGAAGGCTTACATAAAGTTAACGTTGCCTCGTAGTATGGGTGGGCTACAGATCCCAGATTTTTATTCCTATTATCTTGCCGTTCACGCAGCCAGTTTTGCGCTTTGGTCTGGGCAAAACGACTTCTCCTCACCTGGACTAGATCTAGACCACAAAGCCATGGATCAGGCGAACATAGACTTGGAGTCTTGTCTGTATTTGTCGTGGTCTAGAATACCTAAACGCCTAAAGAATACTCCCTTGGGCTGGAATGTTAGGGCAATGCATCAATTGTTCTCAAAGTTGCAAATTTCTCATGTGTATGATTTGTCCCAACCTATTTTAAGGAATCCTAATTTATTAGTAGATACTAGGCTTATAACTAGGTTTATACAGAACTTCCTTGGTAAACCCCGTATCTTGTTTTTTTTTTTCGGGCGCCCGTCTCTCCTCTCTACCTGAACTGGTCGGTAAGTTTAAAGTTCAACCGTCAGACCTTCTTCAACATTTTTCCAGATCTATAAAAGCATAAGCATCTTTTGCAAAGGACTGGTCGAAGCTGCCGGTCATTAATTAGGACTTTGTGTGGGAAGGCAGGGCTTGATAAGCCAGTTTCTAGAATATATAGGTACATAATTTCAGAGTTGGGTCCCAAAGATCATCTATTCCCCGTGATATTGGGAAACCAACCTGGGCCTGGACTGGCCCGAGGAAACCTGGGAGGGAATATGAGGATTTATATTCTTATGCTAAGCAAGAAAGGCTCGTGAGATTCAGTTTAAGTTACTGCATAACTTATACTTGTCGCTGCAAAGTTGTATAGGTTAAAGAAATATGACCCTCCGTTCTGCCTTGACTGTGGTGACCAATTAGCTACTATTTTACACAAGTTTTGGGAGTGTCCTAAGATAACCAAATTTTGGCAGGAAGTTGAAAGGTGGTTATTACCTATATTGTGATCTGTCCTCCTTATTAGCATGGAAACTTGTACTTGGAAAATACCCCACTTGCCAGGATCTCAAAACGCTAAATTGCTTTGGTGTCGCCGGTGACAAAACTACTGATTCTACGCCATTGGCAAGGCAACTGGACTCCCTCCTGTAAAGAGTGGTGGGAAGAGTTTTGAATGCATTAAATGCAGAAAAATCGGTAGCAATTAGTTCTAATGTTTTACTAAGTTCATACAATGCTGGGACAGCCTGACTGGTAAATTGAAACTGAAATATGGTTACTAGCCCTTTATCATTAGATATGTAAATTATTAACTCCGACCTACATAAATAGATAAATATATATGCTAAAAGTCCTTAATTTCTCCTTTGTTCTTTTCTTGACCTATCTCTTATATTTAACTGTAGGCGTGGTTCTACACCCCCCATAGAGGTTGATCTGTCACTTTAGTTGGAACTGAAGATAACAACCTTACCTAGTTTTCCAACGGTCATGTTAAGGTGCGGGCAGCTGGTGGGAGATAGGATAAGGGATAGAGGGAGGGTTGGGGGGTTTGTTTTTGGAGGGAGGGGTAAGGGGTTTTCCGTTTTTCTTTATCTTTCTATGTATTTTGATTGATTGGCTTAGTAGTTATTATCTGGATGTTCTTATTCTTGTATGTGAAACTTAATAAAATAAAATGATTTGCAAAAAAAAAAAAATAAAGGAAAGGAGGAAAGGAATTTAGAGGAACAAAGGTGCCGACAGAGAAAAGGATCACCAAAGGAGTAACCAAAGGGGAGAAAACTTTCTTCAGATAATAAGGGAGAAGAGGAAAGCAATTGGAAGGATAATGAAGTTTAGGAGGGTATCTGGGGTGATAGCACAGAAGAGGACTGAGAAAAATCAGCCATCTTGAACAAGTACTTCTGCTCAGTCTTCACAGTGGCGAGAGGGTGGACCAACCATCAGGAGTAGCAAGAACAAAGTTGGGGGGAGATAAGTCCATTTTCAGATGAAAGAGTCCTAAAGGGACTTGTAGCTTTAAAGGTGGACAAGACTATGGCTCAGACAGAAATCCTGCTTAAGGAAGACTTGTAGTGTATCTTCAATCCAGTGGGCTGCAAGATCAAAGGCAGCATGGATTCAAGGGGGAAGATCATGCTATACGAACCTGATTGATTTCTTCGACTAGGTAACCAGGGAACTAGATCAGGGGAGGGCAGTGAATGTGGCCTATCTGGACTTTAGTAATGCCTTCAACACAGTACTGAATGGGAGACTAATAAAGAAATTGAGCAGCCAAGGGGTGGGATCCGAAGTGGTGAATTGGGTTAGAAATTGGCTAATGGATAGGCAAGAGAGGTTGGTGGTTAACGGTACTCACTCTAATAATGGGAGAGTGACAAGTGGGGTACCACTAGGCTTAGTACTGGGATTGGTCCTCTTCAATGTCTTCATAAGTGACATTTCAGAAGAATTGGCAAGGAAGGTATGTCTTTTTACAAATTATATCAAAATCTGTAATAGGGTGGACACTCAGAAGGGAGTAGAGAGAATGCGCTGGGATCTCGGGAAACTCAAGGAGTGGTCAAGAGAGCTTGGCAGTCGGGGTCAGTGCCAAAAAATGCAAAAGCATGCATCTAGAGCATTGGAACCCAGGAAAAAAGTATAGAATGGGGAGTGCTGACAGTCACTAAACTGGAAAAGGACCTTGTGGTTATCATGACTGATGACTTCAAACTGACACTGCAGTGTTACAAAGCAGGGGGTGTGGTACTAGTGGGATGCTGAGGTGCATAGGGAGGGGTATCTCCTGCAGGAGGAGACAGGTGGTGGTGCTACGGTACAGTTTCCAGTTTTGGAAGCTGTACCTCAGAAATGACATAGACATGGTGAAGGCAGTCAAGAGGAGGGCAACTAACATTGTGGAGGTGTTGCAGAAGAAGCCCTATGAGGAGACACTGGGGGATCTCAGCATGTATACCCTAGAAGAGAGGAGATCAAGCTGGGACATGGTAGACTAAAGACCTACAAGTACCTCACAGGGATGAACAGGATGCAGGAAAGGAGGAACACCACAACCGGGGGCCTGCGATGAAACTTTGGGAGGGAGGGTGAGTTTAAGAGGGATATCAGGAAGTAATAATTCACTGAAAGGGTGGTAGATGCCTAGATGAAACTGCCAGAAGTGGTAGTAAAAACAGTGAGGGGCTTCAAGCATGCATGGGATAGACATAGGGCAATATTAGTAAATAGGCAGAGAGGAGGACAGGGTTGTTGGATACCAGTTAGGGTCTGCGGAGAGAAATTAGGCAGGGAACATCTGGGCAGACAGGGTGGCCAAGTGGTCCTTTTCTGCTGACAAATTCTATGTCTACACTCATTATCATCTGCTTCAAAATTAGTCCATTTCCTTAATTTTTTCTTTTCCCTTCTTAGTCACAGGGCTGTTTCCTGGATTTTTTCTTTATGAGTGCAAGCGCAATTCCATACTCACAGGTCGTAGTCATGTAATCGTGTCATTGTGCAGATGTTACAGATGTTGCTTCTCGGTTACCACCCCTGCACTGCACCTATGGTGGTCAAGCAGAGTTGAGGGGACTAGGCTCGTTAAACTTCTCATGTGGTTGTTTGATTCAGAAGGGGAACAAAGGGACTAGTGCTGTGCCTGCACCCAAAGAAGGAAATAGTGGTCCACGCAGTAAGTGAGATACTTCCCCATGGTATGCAGTACAAACCCACCTCCCCAGTAAACCATGAACAGCACCCTGAGACCAACCAGCACTCACACTTATATTTAACCCAAAAACATTTTTGTACCAATTAATGTCATTTTTTAATAATATGCTCACACACCAAATTTTCAAAAACTAACAGGACGTTATTTTTCCAGAACACAGGTCCAGTGAAGAAAATGGGATTAAGCAGTGAATGATATCTCAATGATTTTTGGTAGTGATCACAACCCAACACTTTTAGTTTAGTGCATTACCCAAGGCAGTGGGGCTCCATGTCATAATGGCAAAAATTATATGGCAACTCTCACAACAATGAGTACATGTCACCGAATGCAAAATTGGCATGGAATCCTCCTCCACACCTACCAAAAGGGAAATGGCAAGAACATTTAAATTAATGTTTAATGCAGGGTGCTATGCCTGCCGCAGCCCACATATAAATATAATGAGGGTGGACACTGGGGAACAGTAGACTACATGGAAGGGGGGGACACAGTGCACGGGGGGAATATTGTGGCTGGGGCAACAGAATAGGAAAACAAATTGTTTACAACAGCCAAACACAGTTATAAAAAAGTACCCACTGGCAGTTCCAAACCTGGGACCATCAGCACTGTAGGTGGCATCTACACCCATCACACCAGGCAACCAGCTCAGCAGCAATAGGCTGCACTCATCTATTTAACTCATTCTCTCCTGGTGGTCATTTAGGGTCAGGTTCAGCAATGGAGGGTTCTGACGTCATATGGCGGCTATGGGACCGAAGGAGTTAACCCACATCACCATACAAAATCCAGTCATTCACCATCGCTATTCCATCCCTCGTCCCTCGCTGTGCCCTTCCCTCACTCTACCTGAACCATCGCTCCCCCTATAGGAGCGCAAATTGAGTCTCTCATGTTCGAGTTGCTCTATTTGGTTCGGCAATATGACATGATACCAGCAAGTGGTCTCCAGAGTTCATCAGGCCTCTCCATGGAGTTAGGCCACACAGATTCCACACAGAAAAGTCCCAGGCAAGCCTATCATACTATAAGGCCACCCACTACCCACAGTGGCAGATCCCCACATTTTTAGTAAATTTTCTAAGTTACTACTTTTTTCAACTGCAGTTTTAGTTAAACTACTGATACCCATGTGCAATACATACTGCTGCAGACCTAATGTCTTGGTGCCCAGGATCTTCGCTAGTGCATTTAAAGGACACAAGTTTGCTTTTACTCTACCTAACAGACTTTCTGGTTAGCACTTTGTTATCAAACAGCTTGTAATCCACAGGGAACACGAATGCTCAACAAAACTGTAATCCAAATTGGAGATTTGTAGTTGTTTTCTGGCTGGTTAGGCCAGTACTCACATGCTCTGGATTGGTATAGGAACACTTCAAATCTCTCAAAATCCAGCACCACTCACCACAAACCGAGACCATATCAATCCATGTTTAATTAAGCATTTTATTGAAGGCAAACAATAGAAGTGCACTCGCCCAAATGCAAATAACACTACATTTGTGGTGTATTTAGCCACATGTACGTGTTGCTCTTTTAATGTCGGAAAAACCTCCCGAGCACTAAAAGTTAGAATAGGGGAACAACCGAGCTCAATTATACTTCAGGACCATAAGAGTGCATTATGTACCCATATGATGCAGGTTAGGGACCCAGATAACCATTGATTTTTGTTTGTTGGTATAGACCATGCCTTTGTGAGCCCCAGAGGGGGAGATGTCAAGGCAATTCTGACACATAAAGAATCAATCTGGATTTACACTTTGGGCACAATGAGGCACCCAGAACTGAATGATGAGATAGATCTAACCATTTATTTAGATAAAAGATCAGGATACCACTAGAGACTTCTCAAGAGTTCTGGGTACATATATGCTATATCTTCATGTTGTATATTATGTATATCTGGGGTGAGGGGTCTCGCTTGTTTGGTAGTTTATACATATATTTATATGTATTTTAACACAAAACCACATGAAATTGTGGGATGATATTGTGCTTTGGTACTTTGTCTACTTATTATTATTTTTCATATAGGACAAAGTTTATGTATAAGTCTTGCCTCTTGAACAATTACCCGGTTACAGCACAAACCCACTAATTTCTTTTTTCCCCTTATGTATGTAGGTCATACATTTATGTATAGTCATGTCACTGTACATTTTTTAGTATACAATATACACAATAGATTGGTCATTCACTCATCTGTTTATGAATGGTTACATGACTGAATGTTTTCCAAAGTATACTGTATGCCTGCATTTTATTGACGGGCATGCATGTATGACCAAGACATTAAATGAAAAGATGGTAGCATTATTGAATGTGCAGTGCATACTTACGCATATACCCACTTGGGAGTTTATGTGTACATGACCTATATGTATGTGTGTATATATATATATATATATATATATATATATATATATATATATATATAATAGATAACCCACTCTTCGGTGTGCGGTCGTGCTCTGATATACATACGCCTTGGTGTGCGTCAACCACCCAAGGCATGCATATAACAGAGCATGACCGTACACCTAAGAGTGTGTTATCTATCTTATAAAATGGCCAAAAATATTTGGGCTGGGGAAGAGATACAAAAAGTAGTCCCTGTCTGGCAGAGATAAATGTTTAATTTACAGTAGGTTATCTGGCTGATCCTGCCATAATTGTGATGGGTTTGAAGTTAAAGGTGGTATTTATCTGGTTGATTCTGCCTTGGTTTAAAAAAAAGTGATAAAAATATGTATCTGGTTGATCCTGCTATTGTCAGAGTGTTACACTCTAATCCCTTTCAGTATTATTTCTGTACTGTAGCGTGACCAAGCAGTGTAAACTGCAATTAAAGACCTGGTGGCAGAGGTTCAAAAACTAGGAATTTTATTTCCAAAAACTATGCAAGCTCAATTTTTATGTTGCTGTTACTCATTTTTTATTTTTTGAAACAAGCCTCCGACTGTAATGGGGGCTGAGCGAGTGAGTCATTCATCTCTGTATTGTAACGTGACTGAGTGGTTTTATTGGCAGTTCAGGATGTACTGGCAGAGCTTGAAAAGAAGGTATTTTACTTGCAGACACTGTGTAAACTCCTTTTTATTTAAAGGTTTCTCACATTTCTGCAGAAGGAAGCCACCGACTATAGAGAGCAGACAGCGAGCAAATCAGCAGCTTCAGAAAGGGTGATGTAAGAGTGAGCGAGAGTTGCTATAGCAACAACTCTCGCACTCGTTCCGTCTACAATTCTGAAGCCAGCGACTCACTCACTGTCCACTCTCTACAGTCGGCAGCTTCATTTTGCAGAAGTATGAGGAACCTTAAAATAAAAAGGAGTTTACACAGTTCTGGAAGTAAAATACCTCTTTTCAAGCTGTGCCAACACATCCTGAGCTGCCAATAAAACCACTTGGTCATGTTACTATACAGAGACAGACAACTCACTTGTTTAGCCCCCATTACAGTCAGAGACTTCTTTTAAAAAAAAATAACATAAAAACAGAGGTTACTTAGTATTTTGGGACACAACATGACTTGGTTTAAACGTCTGCCATCAATTTCTTTGCCATTTTTAACTTTGCTTGGTCAGTGCATACTAAAGCTAGAAAAGTGAAAGTGATTCCACCATGAAACAGCATGAAAATAGTAGGATCAACTAGATACATTTTTTTTAATGAGTTTTTGTTTAACAGTTATGGCAGGATCAACCAGATAATTGTCCATAGTGTGGGGCAGCTATACAGACTTTAGTCAGAGGTGTGTGGGGGCTGCTATATACAGCACATTTTAGTTACTGCTGTGGGTGCCAGCCTGTGTGTGTTTGTGTGGCAGCCTGTGTCTGCGAGGTGTGAAGTGATCTCACTGCTGGTGAGAAGGTTCTGTGGGATGGAAAGTAGTTTAGGCATACGGTCGTAATGGGAGGTGTGCGGTCATTGGGAAATAATGCACGGTCATGTGATGCATTCTGTCCAATCATGTTAGTGGAATTTCTATGATTTTACCAACCCATTTTATAAATATATAAATATACAACACTATTGAATGTGCAGTGTATATATTTACATATACCCATTTGGGTTTTTATGCAAAGGTGACCAATGTATGTGTATGTATGTGTATATATGTGTATATATATGTGAGTGTGTGTAAATATATATATATATATATATATATATATGTGTGTGTGTGTAAAATGATGATATGTTGTGCTTGATAATCCTGCTCTGGAACTTGGACTTCACTAGTTCCAATTGTTTATATATTTATTTTTATGTTTTAGTTTATACTTATATTTTGTTTCATACAGACACAGGGATGTATTTATGTTTTATGTAGAGCACAGTTTTAGATTTTATTTAACTTTCCATTTGGTGTAATTATTTAATGTTGCTGAGAATGGGTATGGGCATATTGTGATATGTTTATATGCATATGCATATTTATGCTGTTAATTGATTTTATTTGCATCTACCTGGTTCTCAACTATGTATGCATTAATATTGTCACCACTTAGTTATATGGTAGTTATACTGTCCCTTTAAATCTGTGCCTATATAAGGCAAGTAGTAATGACACCTGTGGGAACACTTCCTGATGATGCCTTAGCGAAACCAGTTGAAGTATGGTGGGGTTCTGCCTTCTTCCCTCCAGCTTGTGCTATTTGCATTTGGGTGAGTGCACTTCTATTGTTTGCCTTCAATAAAATGGCTTTATTAAACATGGATTGATATGGTCTCGGTTTGTGGTGAGTGGTGCTGGACTTTGAGAGATTTGAAGTGTATGTGTGTGTCCTATTAGCACACTCTGCTGCAGGACTGCTATTTTTGAGAGGTTTTGGTATAGGAATAGCCACAGAAGACTCACAGCAGCAAGTGGATGGTTAATGCAATCCTAGGCTGGACCTGGTCACTTGCATTGCAGCTCTGTCTCACTTCCAGCAGCACGTCTCTAATTAGCTGACAAGGCTTTGCAGTCCCTATTCTGGCTCCCATAGTGGCTGGAAAAGGGTGCCAAGACTTCTGCTGCCTTTCTCCCAGAGTGCTGTAAGTCTTTGACAGGACCCCTTGCATTCCAGTTGGCTGTTCTTGCAGGTCAGAGGTCAACAAAATGGCAACATCCATTTTTTTTTACATTCTGTATCACAGTCTGCTGTTGTTTCACACAGTTCTTTTGTTGGTCGCTATGCACTTTAACTTTTAAAACACTTTAGCCAGCCGTATTTACAATCCAGTTTGTGGTGATGACAGCATCCATTCCTCCATTCCATTCCTGGGTACAAGGGCACACCTTTTTATTAGAGGCACACGACAAGAAAAACAACAAGGTTAATTACTCTCTTCTTCATTTGGCCTCAAGTACCAGTTCTAGCCAGCGGACACAGACATTGCATATGGACTCACTCTGAGCCTTCAGCAGCTCAGCAGGTAAGCCCCACCTTTTGATAGGGTTATTCCCTGCAGGTAAACTCCCACCAGCTGCCGCAGCCATTTCTCTATACAGCTGGATAGTTCTCTACTCTTTCTCTCTCTCTCTCTCTCTGGAAACATGGCCTCTCAGGACAGGCCCCCTGACGAAGACCAACAGGTCAAAATGCCAGGGTTTTATACTTGCAGTCTCTCACTAGAGTAGTCTCCTCACTATGAAATATAACGTTTGTCTTTTTGATACACGAAAGCAGTTTTTTTTTCCATATTTGATTTATATGTAACTGGGTCACTGTGCAGATGTTACAGGTGCTATTTTCTTAGCTACTACCTCTGCTTTGCACCTAAGGGAGCCAAGCAAGGTTTCTGGGCTCATTAAGCTTCTTGTGTGGTTGGTTTGGTTCTGATGAGGAATAAGGAACGCAGCTCAGTGCCTCCACCCAGAGAAAGAAATAGTGCACCTGATCACAAATAGAATCCTTCCCCCTGGGATGCAGTACCAATTCACTTCCTCAATAACTATTGGACACCACCTGAGAACCAGTCTATACCAGTACCCACACTGCAGTTGCAAATTCAAACAGTTTTGTACCAATTAGAATAGATTGCTAATAATATGCTCCCACACCAACAATTAAGAAACTCATAAACTAACAACAGGACTCAGCAGCACAGGTCCTGTGAAAGGAATAGGGGTTATGCAAAACTATTTAGCAATGATTCTCAGACAATAGCAACACAATCAGTATTTTTACTCATTTCAAGTGTGTCACCTCAAGTTATGTGTTCTCAGATGTCCAGGCTTCCCTGCAGAGGTAGTGCTGTAGGTCTCCTCGTAGCCATTCACAAGATTGCAGTCAATGCATACTGTACTGTATGGCCTCCCACTACTCTCATTAGCAGATCCCAGAGTCTCAGTAAACTTTCACAGAAATCACTTTTGTTTTTGAACTGCCGTCCTGTTCTAACTACTGGGTACCCAGGTAAATAATATACTGTTGCAGGCCTGATGCCGTGATACCCATGATCTTGTATTGGTGTACTTACAGATACACAGGCTTGCTTTTTATCCCACACAACTGATTTTTTTGCTGGCACTTTTTATTGTGGAACAAATCTGTAATCCAATAGGGAATCCAACACAAAAGTAGTCCAACAGGGACAATTTAAACAGTGGCAACATTTTCTGGCTGGCAAGCCAGTACTTGTGTTCTGTACCAAGGGAAACCATTTGCAGATGTTTCTGGATGGTGATATGCTAGCATGTCGGCCCAGGCTAGGCCAGATCACTGCGTCACAGCACCCTTCCCTCTCAGACATCACATGGCAGCATGGCAAGTTTGAAAGGGCTGAAACCAATGAGCTATTCTATCTCACCCAGTGGGAACTCATTCAATTCAAGGGCATAGTTACCCTGGAGACAACTTCCTGACCACCTCCTCTTTCGTGCACACCAAACAGGGTGGAATGTCTTGTTCTTACATCTGATTACTGCAATCTGTAGATGGCTTCAGCAGATTCAGTCTGTCATAGTGATGCAGGCTTCATGGCACTTCTTCAGCTTGGATGGAATTTCCAGCAACCAGATTCACTCACACCAGGATCTCTGGCTCTCAGGCCTGGCTAGGCCTTCAACTCTCCACCTCAGCACCTCTCTCCTCTCCAGTCACTCAGGAAGGACTGCTCTGAACTCCTCCTAGGCTGGAGGAAGGATTCAGCTTGGTCACCCCTCTTTCAGTCTTTCATTAGCTGTCCAGCTTTTCACTCACACTGTGGCTCCCTCAGTGGCTGCAAAAGGAAGCCAAAAAATCTGTGGCTGTTCTTCTCAAGTGTCTATGTCTTTCCCAGGACCCCTTGCATTCCAATTGATCTATTGTGGGGGTCAATGATCAACAAGATCATGACTCCCATCTATTTACTGTACCCTCAGTTCAACATCTGGCTGCTGTTTTACACAGTTTTTATTGCTGTTGGCTGCTACTTTAATTTTTTACAACACTTACTCCAGTTGAAACAGTCTGGTTTACCATGAAGATGTCAGCGATCTTTCTGGTTCATCTTCAGTGCAGGGCCATCCCTTTTGTTGGTGTCATGCAATGAAGAACAAAAGGACAAAACAACAGCTCCTGTCTCCTGACTTCCAGCCCCAGTTCCAGCCATGATGGAAGATGCAGGCGTGAAAGGTGAACCCACTTTGAGTCACTGTGGGCTCAACAGGCATGCCCCACATTTGGGGGGGGAGGATTACACTCACCCCTTGCTGAAAGATTGACATCTCTGTCAATCCAGGGTTGAAAGGATAATGAACAAAGTTCAAAGATCCATATACTGTTTGTGCACGAAAACGGTCAACAGTTATGCAAAATCAGAGCTAGGGGGTGAACTAACAAGAGCCTTATTTGTTGACCCCTGGCTCTGATTTTATCTAATGTCCACTTAAATGGCCAAAAACAATGTTTGAAAATGGTGCTTCATAGACTTCAATGGAGCACACACCCATGCTGTCCCTATACAGATGTCATAAAACACTGGAGTGTGGGGGCAGAGCAGGCTAGTAGGAAGTTGAAAGGGATTATGCGGCTAGCCCCTTGGGGACAGATTACAATGCCTTCCCTTCCTTGGGGGGGGTTAAAAATTTAAACACATACCACAGAGGAACTCCCATTAAGTTAAAGCATCAGTGCAATGAAAACTGTGTTTCCAAAAAATCTAGCTTCAGCTACAATTAGGAAAAATATTAGCATACCTGTCAGATGTACTTGTCTAGACACCTCCTATGCTGCCTACTATGCATCTTTTTTAATTTTCTTTACTAACCCTTGCCAGGTCTACAATGCTATGTCCATGCAAAATGTGGGGGCCATCTTTTTTCTTAAGAAAAAAACATATTAAAACATTCATAATATCTTTACATTTTGGCAGAGTTAGAAAACTGTGCCACCAAATAAAACTGGAAGATATTTGGGTTCTTTTAAAGTGAAAAAAGTAGGGTCAAATTTTTTGCCCAGTTTCGTTGCACTGCTGCTTTAAGGGAACTTTTTTTGGTTTTGTTTTAGCATTACTGAAAAACTGAGAAAGATTGTCTTTAATTGTAAACAGAAAAACAATGCTATTTTAACACTTACCTCTGACACTGTTGTCATTGGAATGAAGGACATGGACACTCAACATGAGGGACAATGAGGAACATTGACCAACATAGCAAGGGATGCATTCTTAAACATGGAGCTATCAGCTCAGAACACTGTACAAACCATTGTGTTTACTTGTACAACATTTATTTTTGATATAACATCTTAGAATATTATGAATGTGTGCTTTAAAGTGTGAATTTAGAGCACATTCTCTGTGGGGCAGACCCTTTTCCATGAGGAACAGATGAAGGACAGAGCAATTTTCTGGTGTAAAATGAGGGAAGTTGCTCACAATGAGGGCAGTTGAAAGGTATGTATTCAAACTTCATGTATGCTATCCTATAAAAAGTTCATTTTGAAATCATTATCCATCTCATAATGTCCGCAATCAGTTGAGACAGTCCACAGTATGTTGAAATACACTTAGAAACATGTTCTTTATGGAACAGTCCCATCCCCTTACACAATATCCTCCCTTTTCAGGTGTACTCTTTTTAGTTTTCCATAGCTGCAACAATCTTTGAACTTAATCACTGTGCCTGGTAAAACAACTTGTCAACTCTTAAGAGTCAGGCCTGCAGTGTTGCAACATTCTGAGGTGTCCAGTAACTTTTAATGGGAACACCAAAATGGACTTGTTGGGTAAATAATACTGGTGCACCAGTTTAGTTAAGACTGTGTGGGACTGCTGGCCCAGTAGTATTGCAGCTTGTTAGGCCAGCGATCCAGGTTCAGGAATAGACTCATATCACTTGAGGGCTGGCTGACGGAGTATCGAGAGTACAGAGAGTGGCTCTCTTTCCTCAGGAGGGAGAGACGCTGCATCCTACTGCTTGTCTGCCAACTCGTTGTAGCCAGAAGGCAGCACACACCTGAAAAGAGCCTGCACTTAGACACTGATAAGCATGTGCACATGCACTTGCCTTACTGCACAATTGGTAGCCCACTGTACTGAAACTTGGCAGGAAAACTTCTACTCAGCAGGATGATACCTGCACGTTCACTGGCCCTGCACCACTCACCCACCAGAAGCTGGTCCTGTACAAGTGGTGAAGATAAATCCTGGAGAAGGTGGGTGATGGGGCTGGAGGTTGTCAGCAGATGGAGCAAGGCTGGGCAAAAGGGGATAAACATTGAATGGGAACAAAAGACTGTGTGGGACCGACAGTGGGTGGCAGGGTTTAGTTTACGTAGAAGGTGAAACAGAAACATAGAAGGTGACAGCAAATAAGGACCATGTGGCCCACCTAGTCTGCCCCTTTTCCCTGCCTAATGCAACACCGCAGACCCCTAGTTTATCTGTGGCTTACCCTGTCTTCCCTGTTGTGAGAGTACTCTTACATCTATCCCATGCATTCTTGAATTCCCACCATTTTGCCCTCACCACCTCCTCAGGGAGGCTGTTTCAAGCATCCACTACTCTTTCTGTGGAAAAGTACTTCCTCACAATGCCTCTGAACCTACCCCCCCCAGCCTCATATCTTGCCCCCTTGTTCTTGTATACCTTCTTTTCTGAAAGAAGCTACCCTTCTGTACCTCGTTTATACCCCGGCACTAGATCCAAACAGTGCCGGTCAAAATAGTGCATGCAAGGTGCGTGTGGCAAAAAAGGCCCCTTTTTTTTTTCCCCGCACCCCCCAGACATAAATATTCTCATTCTGTGTGGGAGCAAATCACAGGGCAAGTTAAATTTCTGGGTTCATGGATACTGTTTACACAGCCCCTTCAAAAAACAAGTCCCAAAGCAGGCAAAATAACTGGAGACCAGGATTAGAACCCTGTTCTCCGATAGCACTGGCCAAACTGCTCTATGCCCCAGCCCTCCACACCACAGGGCCAGCTTGGCCAGCTCCCTGGATTCTGTGCTCTTGTTCATGATCAGCGTCATGGACAGTGATGAGGGGAGCACTCATTGCAAGCATTGTAAATCCCCTCTCGCTGTCCAAGGTAGCACCATCCAGACTAGTGCTCAGTTGACTGGTGCTATTCTGGTTGCGCTAATCTAACCGAGTACCTTATAGCCCTGAGGTACTTGAATGTCTCTATCACATCCCACCCCTCCTCCCAAGAATACATACTGAGGTCCTCTAGTCTTTCCTCATTTGACTTTTGGTGCAGTCCTTGCACCATTTTTGCTGCCCTTCTCTGGACTGCTTCTATGTTGTCTATTGCCTTCCAGAGATGCGACCTCCAGAACTGTACACAGTCAGATGAGCTCTCACTCGTGATCTGTACAGTGGCATAACCACCTCCTTTTTTTCTGCTTGTGATATCTCTCCCTATGCCCCCTAGCATCCCATTGGTTCTCCCCACAGCCTTCTCACATTGTTTGGTTACCTTTAGGTTATCTAATATGATTATCCCCAGGTCCTATTCTTGATTGGTGGCCGTCAGTACCTCTCCCTCCATCTTGTACTCCTCTCTCTTGGATTTCTGTGCCCCAATGCATGGTTTTGCACTTCTTTGTCTTGAATCTTAGCTGCCACACTCTTGACCACTCCTCAAGCATGTTTAGGTCCTTTCTCATTTTTTCAGCGCGCCCCCTCCCCCCCGAATATCGACCCTGTTGCAGGCCTTAGTGTCATCTGCAAAGAGGCATGCCTTCTCCCTCAGCCATCTGCAGTGTTGCTTATGAAGACATTAAAGAGGACTGGCCCCAGCATGGATCCCTGTGACACCCTGTTGGTCACCCCCCTCTCCCTGGGTTGAATGCTATTAACCACCTCCCTCTGTGTCCTGTCACTCAACCAGTTTCTGACCCAGTTTGCCACCTTGGGGCCCAATCCCAGGCTGACCAACTTATTTACCGGCCCTCTGCGTGGAATGATGTCAAAGGCCTTGCCAAAATCTAGGTAGACCACACCCACAGCCCCTTCCTGATCTACCTCCCCTGGTCACCCAGTCAAAGAAATCTATCAGATTTTTTTGACAAGACCTTCCTGCTGTGAATCCATGCTGTCTCAGATCCTGTTCTCTGCTTGATTCAAGAAATATCATTATCCTTTCTTTTGGCAGTGACTCCATGAATTTCCCCACCACTGAGGTCAGGCTGACTGGCCTGTAGTTGCCAGCCTCCTCCCTGTTCCCACTTTTGTGGAGAGGGACTTCATTCGTCCTCCTCCTGTCCCCTGGAACCACTCCTGTCTCTGTAGATTCGTTGAATAGGGCTGTTAGTGGTGCTGCCAGCACCTCTCTATGTTCTTTTAATATTCTGAGATGTATCCCATCTGACCCCATAGCCTTGTCCCCTTTCAGAGTTTCAAGTTCCTTTAGAACTCTTTCCTCTGTAAACAGGCTGGTGTCCAGCTCTCTCCCATTGTTTTTCCTATTGTTAGATAATGGTCCCTTTCCATCCCCTTCTGTGAACAATGAATAAAAATATTTGTTCAGGATTGTTGCTTTCTCTAGGTCTCCCTCTGCACACATCCCTCCCTCCCTTTATAACCGTACAATCCCCCCTCTGTTCTTCTTTCTTTCACTAATGTGCCTCTTTGCACTAACCCTGCCTTTTATTTCCCCATATTCTTGTTCCTGCCTTCCCCAATAAACTTAGCCCTTTGCTTGCATTTTACTTATGTATACTATTGTTTATTGCAGTTACTGTGTCACTGCATTGTGGGGTGGGATTTGATAGGTCAGGCAAAAGTTTTGTTTCCTGGGAGAAGTAGGATTCTGATTGCCAGCAGATACTGTAAAACTATTTATTTTCATGAAAATTAATTTTAGTTTGAAACCAAATGCAACTGTAATTGTGTAAATGTAATTTAACGCTATGGCATTAGTGCCACATGCACTATAATGGAAAAAAGTGTTATCGCTAATTAGCGTGATTTTTTTTAGGGCAAATTACTGCTTCAGTGAAAATGGTGAAAATTATTTGACAGTGGAAATTTCTAGTTTTACAGTATTTCAAGGGGCCGTCCCAGGTGAAGGAATCACATCACTAAATTTGCTCAGTGCATAACATGTGGACCCAGGCTGGCATCCCTCAGCCATGTTGGGGTGTCTTTCCACCAAAGGCCTGAGATTACATGTATTATTCTGCCCTTTGAAGCTTCCCACACCTGAGCTGCACAGCTTTTTGGAGCTGCTTTCTCTTATGTATAACACTGGCCACCTGTTTTGTTTGGGGCTTCTCACCACCACTTCTCAAACTACTGTGCGGTGTCCTGCAGCTAGGAATATTTCTGATGTTTAGGACCTCTTGGCTGGGTATTAGCTGTCACTGGAAGTGTGAACTGCTGGAGAAGAAATAACATGCCCTCCAGTAACTGGGAACTGAAGCAACATTTAGTTTCCCTTTAAAATGTCACTGAGGTAGCTGCTGGATTTGAAATACAGTTAGTCAGTTTTAAAAGAACCACCTAGGTGCATGCCAAATGAATTGTTAGCAGGACCATTCTTTTATCATTTAGTCCTCTAAGAATCTTTCACTGAGTATATTGCAACAGGAAACAGTGTTGCATAGCTAGTATATTCCTTGAATAAGTCCAGGCTTTTACTTAATGTAGAAACACATTTAACAGTACAATTCCATGCCCAACCTTTTACTCCTGTCACAGTGGCACCTTATTTTGTAACTTATATTTTTATTTAAATTAGTGTTGAGAACAGATGAAAACAATAATACAGGACTATGTCAGTTCACATGATGGATAAAATGGCACTAATGAATTAGGTATCCATTCATATGTGAAAACTTCTGAATATAAAATTCATATATGGTGCAAACAGAGATGATAATATACTCAGACTTAAATTGCAGTCCAAAAGTCATGCACAAGGTACTAATGGTGCTAGCCAGCTAATCAATAGTAGTTTGAAGAAAGCTGTGGCACACACACATACCACAAATAGACAAACATGGAGCTACTAAAATACATATTTATTTCACCAAAACCCAGACCACCTGACATGTTTTGGATACTAGATCCTTTTTTGAAGGTTAAAGAATCACTAAAAACCAGCTGATTTAAATACTGGTCAATGTATGACATCATACTGACACACTCACAGTTCATCAGTCACCATAGTTTCCTATTACAATTCAAAATGTAACAAAATAATTATTCAAGCAATAAATACTACTAGTGAAATAAATATGTATTTTAGTAGCTCTGTGTTCGTTTATTTTTGGGATGTGTGTGTGCCACAGCTTTCTGCAAACTGCTCAGACTTAAGTTCCTGCTCCTCTACAGGGAAGGGCTGAACAGCAATGGAATAACAGAATATTCAAAAAATAGTCTTCTCCATAGAATCTCACTCTTTGGTCTTAGGGTTGTAGGTGCTAGTACTACACAAAAGCAAACTTTTTACCAGCTCATTGGCAATGGTCTTGGCAGACACAAGTGCTACATTGCACACTAAGCCAGTGAATAGTGTCAATGCATGAACTGCCTTAGTTCTATTTTTCCAACTGTCACATGCTCACTGGGGAAGGAATTGATTGCTTCAGTTGGAACATAGTTTTTTCTGTGTTTAATTTTTTTTCTGTGAAGGGTTTTTCAGGTAAGAGGATAAGATTCCCAAAGCCAGAATTTTTGGGGCACCTTTTCTGATGTTGCAGGTTCGGAAAAGACTTCACCCACACCATCTGACACACTTTGTGCTTTACCTGCTTGGGACCCAACCGTATTACGGAAGTCTGTGTTGCCTGCACCTGCTTAGACATCTTGACATTAAAGCATCAAACTCTGAAGCTGGGGTGTAATGCCCCTGACTTCAGGGGCAGGCCTTGATACAGGTGATTTTCAGGTACTGTAGGTTCCCAAATCATTCCCTTCAGTCCCCTCACCACTCTTTGGAGTTGGTCACGGTACTGAGCTCCCCCCCCCCACCAAGCATGGGGTTGTGACTGGGGCTCAGGTGGGAGTACTTGACAGACAATTGGCTCCTTCTGGGTAGCCAGACGACCACCCACAGTGGTCCAGCATCCATCTGCACCAGACCTCCCCATTGCTTGGGTCGGTATCTTCGGTATCTTCAGTGCTGATTTCTGTCATGATGACAGCAACATTGATTGCTGGCATCAGGGTTAGTACAGCTTCTGGCACTGGTTTTGGTGTGGGCCTTGGCATGAGGACCAGTGCTGACATCTGTGTCAGCACCAGTGGGGCTCTTAGCACCAGCACTGGGGCAGGCCTCAGTGTCAGTGCTGGCACAGGAAATGGATCTGTTTTCTCAGCCTCTTCCAATATTAGAGTCCCTGCAGCAGGGTGTTTTCAGAACCAACTGTCTATTATTTGGCCAGGGAACTCCCCATGGACCCTCCCCTCCATTAGCCTCCATTGATATTGATGCTACTTGGCAGAGAGGCTCTTCTTGCTCCTCCTTAACAGTGTGGAACCCAAGTGAGACAAGCAGGCAGTGACTGGGCATGGGTACGGTGGACTCATCTGTCTCACTCTTTCTTTAACAGGTGTCTATGACCCTTAGACCTTGGGGTCAGTTGTCTCAGCAGCAGTTTCAGCACTGAATGGAGAATTTGCAGACCTTGTTTAGGGAAACCAACCTGGCACTGTTCTGCTCCATTCTCTGTCAGTGTTTTGGCTTCCTTCACCTCAACATCCTTCACAGAAGACAACAAACCCTCCTTCCATATTTCCGGCACCACAGAAGACTAACTCTTTCAGTGGTTCATGATGGAAATGCAGGAGGGGCTGAAATGGCCCTATTTAGTGGGCAGAAACCCTAATACTATGCCACTAGACTTCCTAACATGGCCTGTTCAGTACACAGTGGTGATTCATCCCTGGCATACAGCACTGGGGAGAGGCAACTACAGTAGTCTGGAGGTTCCCTTTCTCCATACCCCCTGTTTCTAAAGACATCAAGACTAGATATCAGTCTTCAGGCTGATATCCTGGAGATCTCAGTCACACCACCGTGGGGATAAGGTCTCTCCTGATCTATCCCTCTAATTTGTCTGAACCCCCCCCCCAATAGCTTGAAGCTAGACAGATGGACACACTGTGAGGAAGTTGATGATCTTGGTCAAGTCGTTACTGACCATCATGTTGCACCAGGCACACAAGGTGGCCTACAGTGCCACCTGTTGATTCAGAATTTAGGATTTGTTATCGAGCTGCCTGCAAGTGACAAAGTGCATGCCAGCCTTGGCACTACAAACAAGGGAATGAAAACAGCTCGGCACCAGATGAGAACATCATACAATGCTTCGGAGGTGGACTTACACTCAATAGCAGTGGCTGTCTATCTCAGACAAATGTCTTGACTAGGTCCAGCCATCTACCAAAAAAGCCATTAATACCCCATTCCCAGGGACATCTCTCTTCTCTCAACATGTGATGCAGCTGCTGTTGGAGCCAGCCACACCTCCCATCCCCCTAGATCAACGACACTCACCTGTTTGGCCAATGGGTTTGAAAGGTATAGCCAACACCCCCCCTCAGTTTACCCCCCCCACTGACGACTCAGGCCTGTGGTCTCAAGGTTGTGACTGCTCCTCCCTGCTTAATGGGAAGCTTGCTTCTCGACCAAAGAGTGGGGCTCTGTGGAGAAATCTAATTAGTAGAAGATACAAAAGTTACTTACCATAACTCTAGATCTTCAAGAATATCTTCTCCATAGATCCACACTCACCCCTCAAAAGCCCCTTCACTTTATTATGGGATTCAGAATCATGGTTATTTGTTGTTGGATCCCATTGTTCACTATCTTGGGTTAGTACATCCACTTAGTTTTTCTCACTCTGTGGCTTTAGAATGATATCCCTCGGCAGTCCAACTCCTTGTTTGACTTTTTGGTCATTTGTTTGCCCTTATGAGTGTTAGTGAAAAAGAAAAAAAAACAGAATAAATATGCTTTTTAAATTTTTCTTTAAGCATTTTGTGTCTGGAGAATAATGCTTCTTCCTACCATCGTATTACTTGTTTATGCTCATTTGTCATCACTAGGGAGCATCCCCATCCACTTATTTTTTGTTCCTGAGGGGTACATCCCACTTTTTTCCTCCACAGTTTTCCTTCTTTTCTACGTCTGATGACTTCAGTGACCAGCTGATGACAATGTCAATATGGCATCTTAGTGCTACGCCCTCAGTGGTCTTTCTCTGTCTCAGACCCTATTTCATAAGGAGACTTTTTTTATGTCTGTTTTTTTCCTGTTTAGGGCTAAACCCAAAGTTTTTTCCTTTTGGGGTCACAATAACCAACTAAAACTCTAATTTTTAAAGGACAATACTTATAAAATCTAGCCATCTACAACAATACACAGCCTTCTCTGAGACTTTTCATGTATATGGCTATTTTTTTCCCCCTGGGTATTCAAGGCAAACTGCCAAACATCTCAAAATTAAAATCTATCCTCTGCCTTTGGTGAACTTTGGACACCAAGCCTGTTTTGTACAGCCCTGTTTTTTTCTAGTTGGTCTAATTTTATAGGCTTCATGGCAGCTGAGGTTTACAGCTGGCCATGTGTTTATTTTTTTCTCTCAGTTTTGTAGCCTGGCTTGCAACTTTCTCACCCCATTGACAGACGGTTGTCTGCACTTATTCAGTTGCATACATTTGCTCTTGCACACCTAGATGCCTCGCATCTAAAATGGAAGCACATATACACACCGACTGCCTTGGTGCATGGCACACACACATTCCCTTAGACTATTGCTCTGCTCTTTGGGCATAATATAGCTTCTTGATGGCATCTAGAGGGCAGCTGTATGAAGTCAATGCCTTACTTTTTCTCCCTCACCTTAGGTTTTGTGTGTGATAGCCCTGGCTTGGGACTTCCTATATGTTATTTACTGTAGGTAAAACCTGCTTGCCCTTGAGGGTGCAGTATTCTTGGGGAAGGAAGTTCTTTCCTACCCTCCTGTTTGGTTGCTAGTCATTTATATTCAGTTTATTTCTTGTCTTTGTCCATATCCATTTTCATATTACTGAAAGCATGGTGCTTGTCCATTCCAGTCTCCTTGCTAACAGAACTGAGGCAGTTAGCGTGTTGCGTTGATGATGGTTACTTACTGTGGCACGTAATGGTGTACATGCATCAGTGCAGATACCATGGTCCTTGCCCTGATAGAAGGTTTACCTCCACAGGGTCTCAGCCCTTTTGGCCATAGGACCGAAGAGCATGGCTCTGTAGAGAACATATTTTTGAAGAGCTGGAGCTACTGTAAGTAACTTTTCTCTCTATAATCAAAAAATTGCCCAATGTTGGAGAGGTATGTATGCCTCAGTCTCCCTTGTCCAAATTAGCTGTACAACTAGGACTGAGGCTCTCCCACTGTCTTTGGAATCTGCAGCAATTCAAATAAATTCCTTTTTGGACACCGCTCCCCCCATACATGTACATGCAGTGCCACCTGCCAGGAACAAACACTGTTATCATGCTTTCTTGTATGATATTTTGCAGGATACTGCAGGAACTCAATGTAATCCAATAGCACTTATTCCAATTCATCACTCAGTAAACTCTCACCCAGAGTGCTTGATCCTGGAGGGTGGAACTGTATAAATGCACAAAATTCATTCCACATGAATTATTCCTTTATCCAGTAATTGTTCATGAGGAATTCATTGAACTTCTTCTACCTACAATGCATAATATACAAACTTGCCAATCTATGTACATACAGTACCTAAGAACATGTAGTGGTTGTAACATGGATTCCAGGGTCCCTGGTGAGGGAATGGGGCTCATTGAGAGAAGGGCCCACCATGCCTGCCCTGGTTGCTGACCACCTGGCAAAGCTCAAGCCCAGTAAGTCCCTAGGGGAAGAATACACTGCAGGATCATAGTGGAGCCAAAGGAACAATTAGCAGTGCCACTTGCAATAATCTTTAAGAATTCTTTCTAAATAGTTATAGTCCCAGGGGACTGGAAAGTTGCCAGAGTGGTCCCCATCTTCAAGAATGGAGCAAAGTCTGGCACAGGAAACTATAGGCCAGTCAGCCTGACATTAATGCTGAGCAAGGTCCTGGAGGCAGTTATCAAAGATAGAATAATAAAGCACTTGGTGAGACCTGCTGGATCATGGTAAGCCAACTTGATCACCTTTTTCAATGGAATGGCCAGAAAGTTAGACAGAGGCAGGGTATGGATGTGATCTGTGTGGACTTGGAGGCTTTTGTTATTGTACATAACAAGCTTTGGGAAAAGTAAACCAGTGCAGTGTATACAAGAGATACAGAAGGTGGATTGCTAACTAGCTTGGGAACAGGGAGCAGTGGCTGGTGGTGGATGGACACTACAAGTGGAGAGGAGTAATCAGCATCATTCCTCAGGGAATCTGTGCTGGGGACAAGCTGCTCTTCAACATCTTCATCACCAAGCTGGAAGATGGTGTCTCCAGCAGGCTGCTTAAGTTCATGGATGACACTAAGCTGGCCACGATGGTGAATGCCCTTGAGGATGGGGACAAATGTAACAATAAAGTGAATACACTGAGTGACTGGTCTGATACCTGGAACCTCTGATTCAATGTAGGCAAATGAGAGGGGCTACACTTTGAGAGCAAAAGCAGAGGTAGGATCTACACACTATGTGGGACTTCTCTTGTTGGAGTCAAGGAGGAAAAGGATGAGAAGGTCATAAAAAAGTGCTGAAGCAGGATAAGTAGTGTGTGGCCACTGTCAGTAAAGCCAATGGAACACTGGGGTGCATTAAAAGAGGATGACCAGCAGAGCAGGAGAAGTAATCCTGCCACTTTACAAGGCCCTTATTGGGCCACACGTGGAGTACTTTGTGCAGTTTTAGTCTCCTCAATACAAAAATAACATTAAGGCAGTTGTAAGGGTGCAACACAAGGTCATCAAAATCTTCAGCAGCATATGGGAAAAAAACTATGAGGAAATGCTGAAAACCCAGAACATGCTCATGTGCTGAAGAAGAGCAGGCAGAGTGAGTGCATGATCTCCATCTTTTGCATACTCAAAGGTATTGACAAGATGGAACAGTATGAGATGTTTGAACTAGAGCCCTACTGCAGGATGTAGGGATGTGCCCTGAAACTCAGGGGTAATAAATTCAGAGGTATTGTTAGGAGGCATTTTTCTCCCAAAGGAGGGACAACATGTGAAATATCCTACCAGTGGAGACAATGGACATAAAGAGAGTACGGGCCTTTAAGGTAAGCCTGGATAAATTTGTGTTTACCAAGGAATTAGTGGGTACCCTGTGTAGTAGAGTGGGTAGAGACTTCATTAGATTGGTATGTATTTGCACAATATACTTATTTTATCCCGGATTGGAAAGCTGGGGAGGATGGACATGATGGAGCTAGAGTCCCTTCCCACTTTAAATTACTGTGTTACTAGAAGACAAAAGGCTCTCACCTAGTCTATAAATTTGTCCTGTTGTCCTTTCAATATTTGAGGGTGTTAGACATCTGCCATGTCAAGTTCATGGGACATTAGCACTCCTTTGGGATCCCTTTGAGGACCAGTGCAAAGACCAGCAACTGATGGCTAGGGTACTACAAAATTACTCTACTCCTTGAATATTTATTGCTTTGAACTTCTCAACTATTGGATATAGTTCCATTAGGCATGGACCTTGGTGCTGATGATCCTCCTGCTTCTTCTGTACTTGGTGTGGTTGAGTCCTGTAACCCCAGTGGCTCCTTTTAACATTAGTATCATAAAAGGGAAGGAAAGACATCGTCTTTGAAGAATAGAAGGAGTCAACAACCACCACACGTGGTGGACCTGTTCTCATTTAGGCACTGGATCAGGAGCATGATACTAGACCAGGTTTCTTTACATTGTCAACACGAGAGGTTGTCCAAGTAATCTTGAAAGGTCAAGGACTTAGTTCACATACCAGGTGGTAATCTCCTCTAGGAACCCTCAGAATTTGGAGTTTGCAAGTTGGTCAGGTCTGACCTCTGGCAAGGCCATTACTTAAGTCCCTTTTGAGTGCCAAGTCATTTTTAGCTTAATTTCTCTAAGCAAAAGCACATAGAGAAATTGGGAGAAACACTAAAGCCACAGGAGTATCTGAGAAGGAAACCAATGAAACTTGCTTAGATAAAGTTTTTGGGTCATTCCAATAAGAAAGTAAAGGATAAGACTAAGGGCCGCTCCTAGTACTGTGAAAAAGGGCTTGTGAACACTATAGACTCTTCCAAGACTTTGTCTTCTCTAATGACAAGTCTGAGTAACCTGTTCATAAATGTATAAGCTTAAGAAACACAATGAGCAGCAAAGAGAAGTGTGTAAAAAGTCAGAAGAGGAACCTGTAAAGTGTAAGGATCCCCAGAGTGGGAGTAGTAAATCACTAGGCTTTAGGAGGGAACAGAGAGTGGCCTATAGATTCATCTACAGTCTAAATTGCACATTGATGTGTTAGAATCGTTGCAGGTCACCTAACATTTTAACTGTTTGTTCCATTTGTGGTGGGTTATGTGATTTACATGAATATGGACAACACAGTGGCCATGCTCTGTCTGTACAAACAAAGGGGGCTTCAGATCATGGAAACTGTGCAAGGGTTACTAGAGGTGTGAGAATTGGCTTTGTCCCTAAAATGATGTGGGTTGCCAACCCCACAGTAGGCAGGTTGCCTTATAGACAGTCTGAGCTGATGGGAGATCTACAGTGAGTGATTTCTTCATCTGAAGGTGATGGGCAGTGTCTTTTAGTCAGTATTCCTTCCCCATATTGACCTGTTCACAGCTTGAGAGAAGTGGAAGCTGCTATTGTTCTGTGCTCACCACAGCATCTAAATCTCAGAGACACTAACCCTTTACTGGAGTGTTAGTTTCCCCTGTAGCTTTCCTCCCTCCCCAGGTGCACTGAGGGTTGCTGAAGGCCTGCTAAATCGATGTTGATAGCCTCGAGCTAGTCCAGGCATCCAGTACCTCCCCCAAGTAGTGCTGAAATCCCCAGTAGAGCTTCCCTTCAGGCCAACATTTAAATAAAGTTTTTCACTATTGGGACATTAAAACATAACATTTAGACCCAAGTCAGCTTATATCTGATATTTTCTGTATTTCAATTATATATAGTATTCTTCATTACAATGTTCATTTGCATGGAAACTGGATTATTGCGCCTGCAGTTTTCTGCTGTTTAATATTTTGCAGAAATTACATTCTGTTTGTGGATGATTTCCACAGCAACAAACTGTCATGTCACAAACAGAGGATCGTGGCTTTAGCAAAGGATTATGCAGCTAAGCAGAAGATGCAGGTGAACTCAAGGGGACAGATCTGGTTTCGATGTAACTCAACATGGCCAGGAAGAACAAAGGGAAGAGAACTTCAGGCAATATATAGGAAATATGCAACAGAGCAGAGTTAGATAAATCATTGTTTCAAATTAACTGTGTTGCCCTTATTGACCTCACAAGTGGTAGAACACAGTCCTTCACCCATGTACTTAGCTTCTCTTTTTCCCTCAGCTTTTCCACAGTCCTGGAAGTTTGCAAGGTTCTGCTGCCCCACAAAGGGAGGCAGTATAGTACAGTGGTTTAAGGCTCTGAGCTGCTCTGAGAGCAAATCGGGAGACCTGGGTTTGAATCCCACAGCCCCCACTTGCATACTGTGTGACCCTGAGCAAGTCACTTAAATTCCCCGTGCTCCCAGGTTGCACCTGTAAACAAACTTTCAGCTTAGCGTGTCTCACCTGGTTAAACAATTGGGAAAAAAAAGTAATTGACCCCACCTCCTCTGACAACTTCATACTATTGCCCCTCTCCCTCCATAGAAACACAGAAGCATAGAATTTGTTGGCAGAAAAGGACTGCTTGGCCCACCAAGTCTGCCCAAATGTTTCCTGCCTAATCAGTCTACACAGAAACCAGCTTGTCTCCAGCAAACCTCCTTCCCTGCCTATTTACTAATATTCCCTTATGTTTACCCCACACATGCCTTAAGCAGGTTTTTGCCTTCATCACTTCTGTTGGCAGTCTGTATTAAGCATCTATTAACCTGTCAGGGAAGTAGTACTTCCTTACAGCCCTGTTAAACTCCCCCTTCCCCCACCACAAATGTCATCATATAATCCCTGGTCCTTGTGCTCTGTTTCATTTGAAAGAGACTCCCCTTCTGCACCCTGTTCACCCCTGTGTGGTACTTGTAGGTCTCTATCATGTCCTTTCTCACTCTCCTCTCTTCAAGAGTGTATTTCTTGAGATCCCTTAGTCTCTCTCTTCATTGGGCTTGTGATGCAACCTCTGCACCATTTTAGTTGCCCACCTCTGGATTGCCTCCATCCTGTCTATTTCCTTTCTGAGGTGTAGCCTCAGGAATGGGGCATAGTACTCCAGGTGGGTTCTTACTGAGTTATACAGTATAACTCTACCTTCCTTCTCCTGCTGTTAAAATCTTTTCCTATGCATCCCAGATTCCCACTGACCTTACCCACTGCATTGTCACACTGCCCTCCTACTTTGAGGTTATCAGATATAATAACCCCAAGAGCCCTTTTCTGCTTAGTGACTGTCACTCAGCTCTTGGGTTACTATGGCCTAGGTGCATGGTTTTGCAGTTTTTGGCATTGAACCCAAACTGTTATGCTCTTCACCACTCTTCGAATTTCACAGTCATTATACCTCTCCACCCGCTCCACCCTATTACAGATTTTGGTGTCATCTGCAAAAGCTTAGATTTCTTTTTAGTTCTTCTGCACTGTCACTTATGAAGTCACTGAAGAAGAACAGCCTCAGTACTGAGTCCTGCTCCATCCCACTGGTCATACTTCCCCTTAATATTGATGAGTGCCATTAACCACAACCCTCTGTCATCTATCCATTACCCAGTTCCTTACACAATTCACCACTTTAGATCCTACCCCTGGGCTGCTCAATTTCTTTATCGATCTCCTGGGTGGCACAGTGCCAATGGCCTTGCTAATGTCCAGAAAGGCCACATCCATTGCCTTTCCCTGATCTATTTCCCTGGTCATCCAGTCAATGAAATCAATCAAATGTTGTCTGGCATGATTTCCCCCACCATGAATCCATGCTGCCTTTGGTCTTGTAGCTCATTGGAGTCAAGATACTTTACCAACCTTTCCTTTGACAGGGTTTCCATTAATTTCCACACCACTGATGTGAAACTGACTGGCTTATAATTTCTAGCCTCCTTCCTGCTGCTGCTATTATGGAGAGGGACCACACGTGCTCTCCTCCAGTCCTCCAGAACCTTGGCTGTTTCCAGTGAGCTGTTGAAAAAGGCCATCAGTGGGGCAGACAGCACCTCCCTGAGTTCCTTCAGTATCCTTGGATGTATCCCATCCAGTTCCATATCCTTGTCCACTTTTGGAACTGCAAGTCCTTTCAGGGCTTTTTCCTCTGAAAATGGACTTGTGTCCACCTCCCCCTCCTTTGTTCCTGCTGCTCCCTGGTGGTTCCCCCCTCCATGCAATGAAAACTGAGCAGAAGGATGTCTGCTATTTCTTGATCTTCTTCTGTGTAGTCCTCTCTTGCCACCCTCCTTATCTTCCCTATCCCACCCCCTTGCTTTCCTTTTCTCACTTATGTAGATGAAGAAAGTCTTAGCCCATTTATCCACCCTTTGGGTATCTCTTCCTCTGTATGTGCTTTTGTTCCCCTCACTGCCTTTTCTGCTTCCCTCTGATTTACTTGATATACTTACCTGTCTTCCTCCCTCCCTCTGTGTTTCCTTATACCTCCTGAATGACATCATTTTTTCTCTCACCACCTAAGTCACTTCCCTACAGAACCATAATAGTCTCTTTTTCCTTCTACGTTTACTCACTTCCTTCATGCAGAGGTTGGTTGCCTTAATTATGCCTCCCTTATTTTCCACACTTGCCTCAACCCCTCTCTAGTAATCCCTCTTGAGAGAGAGAGAGAGAGAGAGAGAGAGAGAGTGTAGCAGCGGTCCCAGTCATGGCTGTCAGTGCACCATGTCTCTGTTATGGCTACCAGATCCAGGCTATCCTCAACAGTGATGACCTCCAGGTCTGGAATTTTTTTTCCCATACTCCTTACATTGATGCACAAGACTTTCCATACATTACTCCCTGCCTGCTTCCCTGCTTCCCCTTCTCCTGTCTGTGTTGTTCCCTGAAGCTCCCTTCCCCCCTCTTCCCTTGTTACCTCTTCCAGTGTCTGTCTCCTTTACTCCTTTCTTCTTGTTTTACTTATTTATACCCCTCTTGTCCTTTGCCTTGTTCCAACCCCTGTCTTCTTGCATCACTGCCTTGGGGGAGCTGGCTTCCGCTGGGCTCTCCCTTCCTGCTGCTTATTCATCTGGAGGGGCAATTGTTGCCTCCCTTGGTTTTAAAGCATCCCCTGCTGTTTAAATGCTCATCCAAGTAGCATTTATACCTCCGATAAATGACTATGTTCCCCCTCCTGGAAGGATGTAGGCCATCTCTTCCACAAAGGTCCATATCCTCCCAGGTTGGCCCGAATTCTTAATGTAGCCAAAGTCCTCCTCCATGCACTGTGCCTTCAACTAATTGTTAAAAACCCCAGTGCAAAGTGTTCTTTCCTCTCCCAGCATGTACAAGTAACACTTTTGAAAAAGTCCTTGTGTGTGTCACCTGCATAGGACCCCTCTTCAGTCCCCTAAATTTTCCTGCATTACTCGTACCCTGTCCTTTGCCAGCTCATTTGTCCCCAGGTGAACAATGGCATCCTGATCCCTCCTATCTCCTAGCTCCTTCTGTCCCCTAGTGATAGGAAAGTGAGAGTAAATCTTGAGATCATGTAGGGTCTACGGTATTGCAATAGGTAGGAACAATAGGCAGACCCAGCAGTCCTTATTTGGTGTCAATTTCTGTGTTTTAATGTTCCTATGTTTCTGTGTCCTAGTGATCCTCTGGATCTGTTCTCCATCCTTCAGGCTGAAGCTAGCACCTCTCAGGCACTTCACCTCCCTTTCCCTTTTTCATCCCACTCACAAGTCTATCCCCTCCTACCAACAGAGTCCCCTACTAGCAGCTGCTTCACCCTCAGCTAGGAGCCTCTCCCACCCTCCAAAGGGTCTCCCCTTCTAAAGACTGCCACTTTCTCCCTTCCCATTTCTATAGGTGCCTCCTCTTGACTGCCCTGTGCCACCAGTACAGCAGAGGAATTGTGCAGTGGCACAGGCTGAGGAGTGTGTACCCTTTTCATTTCCCCTACCCTTCTGGAGGCCACCAAAGTCCAACTGCTTTGCCTCTGCTTTAGCATTCCCTGGGGAGTGGTGGCAGACTTGGTGGCCTCTGGGTGGGAGAGGAGGTTTCCTGCATACTTACCAGCTTGGCCCAGAGTCCAGCAACCACTGCCCTCAACCCACGGAGGTGAGTTCAAACGGGGCAGTACCTCAGTTGCTAGAAAGTGCCCCTAAATACTTTAGGTCCACACCCATTGCACTTTGCCACTCCCATGCTCTTGCCTTCCTTTACTTTAGTACCTGTTGAAACTTCCCTGTACCTTGCTGCCTCTTTTCTATGCCCATTGAATTCCTACCTCTCCCTTTGCTTGTCTGAAATGTATTTGGTACCCTACCCTAGCTAGGGTGTCTCTTGTTTTACCTTTTATAGCCCCCTACCTGTGCCTAACTTGCTCTGGGTATCTACTAATCTTTGCCCACTTGTCTGAGCTTATTTGTTACCTTACCCTAGGTAGGTTGTCTCCTACTTCCCCTTTTCTTTTTTTTTTTTTTAAACTCCAACCCCGCACGTTGGTTGATCCCCCTCTCCTCTTTTGGGCTTCGCTGGGACCTTCTCTCCCCAGTTGCTCCCAACCCCACCACCCCATATTACAGTCACCCAGGGTACCCCTATGTATCCCTTCATTGGGCGGGTCCCCTGCCTACAAAGGGAATGAGCCTTACCGGCCATTTCCAATGGTTATGGGTACTGCTGAGGTGGCTGATGGAGGTCCGAGAGCTCCGGTGGTGAGGATCCAGGAGGCCATCACCCAGTCAACCAGTGTGCCATTTTTCTGCTTTTCTTCCATGAGCATGATATGCAGGATGCAAGGTAAATACCAGCGTCTGTCACGCTCCTCAGCCAGTGGGACCCAGTGTGCTGCTGTACCCCCAGCCTCCGACAGGGAGCAGTAGGCACTGCTCCTCTCCTCTATCCCGCCCTCCTCCAAGAGAAGGTGAGCAGGCCAGTGGATGCTCAAGCCTTCTGTCCCCCGGCCGGCCCTCCAACTTCTGAGCCCATTCCCTAACCTGGGTCACCGGCATCGCACCAGTGAATCTTTCCACTGTGCCTGTGTGCCGGCCCACTTCCCCTCTTTAACCCCTATACCTGTAGCTACCTTATCCTGGTTTCTGATTCCTACTACTCCTTACCCACTTGATGTTTACCCCCTACCAGTATCTTTCTTCCCTGAAACTGACTGCTTCACTATACCAGAACACAGCAAAGTGCTATCTCCTACCTTGGTCTGGTGCTCCTGCTGTAGAGTCTGCTGTGGACTAGGTAATCCTGCAGATGCCCCACTCCTACAGTGCTCCACTCATGCACTGAGACAAGAGCATAATTGGACATGCTGGGCAGGGGTGTCTTCTGTAGTGTTCAAATACATTTATTGCATACTGATGAATTAACAATGCTCCATCATTGCTAATTTGTCTGTGAGCAATAAATATATTTGATGACTCCACAGTTTGTGCTTACAGCTGCATTACCAGCTGCACACAAAGTCTGGATCAGTGAGTGCACCAGTCTTTGGCAAAGGTGTCTTTTATAGTGCTCTTGTTAGAAGGTAGTAAGCCTCTGGTAGTTCCACCCCCCCCCCCCCAATCACACACCTGATTCACAGGGCTTTCTTAATCTGATGTCCTCCAAGAATAATTTCCTGGACTATGTTCCCCACACTTCCTGTTACAAATTTAAATACAAGTCTCAGAGAGCACTACACACTGACTAAAAATGTCTTCCCTCCACCTACCCACTTACACTGATACTTCTCCTCAGTGGTACTAATCCCCAAGAAGGATGGTACCACATAGTTTTGTATCAACTACTGCAAACTCGACAGCAATTTAGAGTTAGACGCATACCCCATACCCAGAACAGAGGAGGTCCCAGAGAGGTTATTGGCAGTCATGTACCTGACCACCGTAGACCTGTCAAATGGCTACAGGCAGATACCTCTGACCCCCAAAGCCACAGAGAGGTCAGCCTTAGTTACTCAGTTTGGCCTATTTGAGTTTTGAGTAATGCCATTTGGGATGAAGAATATGCCAGTCACCTTTCATTGGCTTGTGGACTACATTCCATTTGGGGCAAGAGACTTTTCTGAGGCGTACATGGACAATATCGTCATCTACAGCCAGACATGGGAGGATCACATCAGGCATGTGACCAAGGTGCTCTGTTGGCTGAAGGCTGCTGTGCTGACAGTCAAAGTGGAAGAGTGCCAAACCGGTGTAGCAGAGGTATTGTACCTTGCACAGAGAGTGGGGAGTGGGTACATCCAGCCTGTGCCAGGAAAAATTTAGGTCATACAGGGATGGGCCATGCCCACAACAAAGACAAAAGTACTGACCTTCTGAGGAATGGCAGAGTACTGTCAAAGTTTTGTGCCAAATATCAGTAGCATGGCCAAACCCCTGATTGATCTCACAAGAAAGAAAATGCTAAAAAAAAATTTCAGAAGATGGCTCATTTTGACACAGCTTTCTGCCAGTTGAAGGAGGCATTCTGTTGGGCACCTGTGTTCATGAGCCCTGACATTCTCTGAAGTTTTTTGTCCACATAGGTGCATTCCATCATGGGCTAGGCACAGCTGTAAGTTAGGTCACACACACTGTGAAGGAACACCCAATCATGTACCTTTGTAGGAAGCTACTAGCCAGAGAGGAGACCTTCACCACAATAAAAAGAGAGTGTCTGGGTATCATCTGGACTCTGCAGAAGCTGCAGTCATATTTGTATGGGAGGGCTCTCACATTGGTCACTGCCCACAGCCCACTCATATAACCCTATAGGACCAGCGGGCAAAATCCCAAATTGTTACGATGAAGCTTGGTGATGCAGTCCTATAACAAGGACATCAGGTACCACAGTGGGTCACAGCATAGAACTGCAGATGATTTGTCTAGGCAGTAACCAGTGGCTCTGTAAAGTAGGGAGCTGCTTTAAAGACTTAATGAATTGTTGAAACAAGGAGAAAACTGGGGCATAGCAGGTAGTTCAAACCTGATAACTTTAACCAAGCCTCATTTAGGGTGGCTTAAGGATTTATTTTTCATTTTTGTCTGGAGATGGAGATATAACAGATGAAACAGCAGGATTTTTTTTGTTTTAACATTTTTTTATCTTACTAGCCATATTGCCTATAAACTAGCTTACTTAGGGGCTCTATGGAGAGAACTAAAAAACTGGCCTCACATTGCAGCCCATGCCAGGGGCCACTAAGCTTGGAGGGATCATTGTGTAAGCAGCCCATTTCCTGTCCTATGAAAGGTTTTTGTTTTGGGTTAAACTTCACAGGGCTGAATCCCTTTCATAAAAAAAGGGTTTTATGTGTAAACAGGGCCAAGGCAGAGGAGATGGTTTCCTGTTAGTCAGCTAGAATAACAAAAGGAAATCTACAAAACTAGTTTGGACCTGTTCCCAAAAAGGGTGGTCTCCAGAGATCAAAGAAATGGTCCAGCTCGAGATGTCAGAGAGGTATGTATGATGATACTGGCATAGTGGGTCAGTAAGCTGATGATGTTGGTATGTTTGCTCTTAGAGTTGTCATTGTAAGGGGATTTAAGCTAGCAACATCACAGGTTTGAGTCTGCCATAACTCACCAAGTTCCCAGTTGGGGGTAAGCTTATTCTGCTCTACTGAGAATCCTGATAGTTTTGAGTGAGGTGTTTTCTGTGTGATCTCTATCTTTTCAAATGTGTTTATTTTTATCTCTGTAGAAATACTGTATTCTCCATGGTCTTTAATATCATGGAGTAATAAATGTTATTGTTATAAAATGATTAAATTGGAAAGTCCACGATCCATTCCCAAAGAGGCAGGCTACAGTTACCATATCTAAGGCAAAGTGTTCTCAGCTGTAATAGAAGGGGTGGGTCATTTGCCCTTTGGGTAGGAAGCCCTGTACTGTGTGGGCAGTGACTCTGATGGGAGTAGGACCTTGAGATACTGTACTCTGAGTAAGGTTGCAGCTAAATGGTGGCAGCATACAAAGGTAATCCTTTTAGGTATCTGAAGGGCTGTGAAAATGGGTAACAGTACAGATTGAGTTCTAGGAGGGAATCGGGCTGTGACAGTCACCTTTTATTCTCCAAAGTTAAGTTAGAAGGGGGGAGAGTTTCTGGGTATTAGTTCCTTAACTGAGGAGGTCATCCACATCCTTAGAGAGATAATACCTTGTGTAGCCCCAGGACAATTGTTGTCTCCTGTCCTGGGCTACTAGAGGCCACATTGAGTGATTAGAAGGAGTTACATCTTTGGTCAATTATGTTTTAACACAGACAGGGATCCAAAATGGGATGTAATGGAAAAGGCCATTGGTTGTGAGTTCTGTTACTCTAACAGTGTTAGCAGAAGATCATCCATATATGACAGTCTTGCATGTAAATTGTCCCAGGCTAGTGCTCTTCAGTCTCTGATCCTTTCTAAGTTTTGCTGTCAGAGGATCCATCCATATCATGAATACAGGTGAGAGGGAGCAGCCTTGTTGAATCCCCATGTAGAGTAAAAAAGGTAGGGAGATGCAACCATTGGTCAGTACCATGGCCTTCTGTGATCCTGTCTGTGGCATATGTGAATAATGTGGGTTACAGCCTTCTCCAGTCAGAAAGCTACAGCTTTCATCAGGATGTCTGCATCCACATTCAAGAGCAAGATAAGTCAATAGTTAGAGCAATGTGCTCTGTCCTTATTTGGTTTGGGCAGGCTTGTGACTTCCTTCCTGCATTGAGGTCAGAAGTTTTCCCCTTCCCATGAGAATGCTTAAAAACTCTCAATACTGTAGGTGGACTGACAGTAGTATAGAAAAGGTTAGGTAGATAACAGCACTCAGGCCACCTGGTCCTGGGGATTTACCTTTAGCCAGTGCACGCATGACATCATTTATCTCCTGCAGAGATGACTTTGCTTCCTTGGCCACCACAATAGTGGATGGCCCCCTGGGCAAATGACAGTTTTGCAAAAAGCTCTTATTGCATCTGGAGGAGGGCTAGTTTATGTTGTATACAGAAAGGTGTAGAACTCCCTAAAGGACTTAGTAATTATTTCTGTGCTTGAATGTGTGTTCTCATGCTATTAAATTTGGGAGGTAAGGCACTCATTTTGTCTCTTAATGCAACAGGCCAGTAATTTGCCTGCCTTATCCCCATTTTCCAAGTAGCTCTGCTTTATGGAAAATAAAGCCCTTTGGACTTGTTGGTGGAGTATTGGATTGAATTTATGTCTGAGCAGAGAATATCTTTTTTGTAAGACCTCCACTAGGCAGTGGGACACTGTGGAGGGACTATGGGATAACAGATGGACCAGACACTGAACTTCAAGTTCAACACACAATCTCTGTGTGATGTTATTTCAAAATGCAGGAGATAACATTCAGCAATGGTATATCCCTTCTTCAGTACATCAGTTTGTAGCAACAGACTATGCAAATCTTTCCTCTACACTTGCCAGTGCCTACTGATTCAGTGATTTGTGATTTAACTTATCTGTTGAGATTTAGCCTTCTGTGTGGGCCTTGTTTGCTTAGGTGGTGGGGACTCAAATAAACAAATAAAAATCAAGCTAAAGACAAACAACCTCCATGCAGGAGCACTGAAACAAGGGTTACCCCAAAGGGCATTGACAATAAGCCAAGTTTCAAAGAAACACAACATCACACATACTTCCATAATGCAAAGCATCATGGGATATATGCATATCACCATGACATTTCAGACTTGTTCAGTTTCACAGCAATTTACATGCAATTTAAATAGCACAACTAACTTAATTTTTATCATACAGTCCCTTACTGTTTACCTTTATCAAAAACACCTAGTGCCATGGTATTTTCAACATTTACAGGTTTTATATACGTAGGGTAGAAATATTCCAGGTTACACCAGGAGCCGAGCAAATTGTTGCTCAGCGTGCATTCTTGGTGAAACATTTCCATAAATAAAACATTAAAGTATTTTATGACATAGTGCTATTACATACTAAATCCAACAATGATAAACACAGCCTGTTGTTTTACATAAGCTCGGAGGTCACCACAATAACCTTCCTGTACAAGGACCTGAGAGGGAAAAAGAAAATTTAAAGATACACTATAGTATAGTCAAGAAAGGGGAGAGGGTGCCCACAGGTGGCCAATCTTATGGTCTAGAAATTGTAAAGAATAGATTAGACTAAGAAATGGAAGAACTTTTGCAACAGATTTAAGAAAAGGTTGGTCCTCAAGAGTGGCAGGAACTCCCTGTCACATATCTCCCACCTTAAGAGGCAAGCAGTTATTGCAGACTGTTTACCACCTTCCTGTCCCAGGAAGGGATGGAGCATCCAACCATCCATCTTCAGAAGCTTCATCTCAGGGTCCCTATTAACGATAAACATTCTATCATAAACATAGTGGATATCATCATTCTTTACCCTGAGCCTTTAACACATTTCTCAACAGAGACTAATGGTACCTTCCCATCTCTTTTAGGGAAAGTCTGTCATAATCTGGATGGCTGTAAAGTCCAGTACTATAGAAAGACTTTCTCTGGGGTGAGTAATTATCTGCTCCAACCGCACCAGACATGTCAGTTTTAAGCAGGGGCCCAGTCCTAGGTTCAGCCCCTCTACATAAACCCTCTACATCTCTTGATTCATTCATTTGCTTGCTGCTTATACAGACACCTGAGGGTGGACACTCCAGATGTTACCCCGACACAGGTTCCTGTCCATTTTCCACCCACCTCCTCCTTTGTAAGTTTTTCATCAAAAAAATAAAACACATGTACCACCTCCTTGATCTTATCATATTGTAACATTTTGGCAATATTAGCATCTTTAGCCTGCAGTATACCCCAGTCAATGCTGTTGCTAGATTTAGTTGTATTAATACAAGAAAAAGTCCTTTCAGCCTCATAGGTTTCTTCTTGCTTGCTTGGAGTCTTCAGCTCCAGCACAATATCACTAGGCACAGTCTTACCTGGGGTCTTACATTCAAGTTCCATACTTGCATCTCCAACCTCCAACAGGTAACATCTTGGGAACAGGAGAAACAAAGGAATATCCTGCTTGGTCAGGGGATCATCCTCAAACTGAGCCCACAAAAAATCCTCCTCCGACTCTTTATCCAAACACTCTGGCAGGAACCTCTCAAACACCTGGCACCAGTGTTCTGCCTCTCCATTTAGCTGGTCCACCTCTTGCCATTGCCACTCATCCAGTGGATCATCCTCATCGGAGTCTCCACCTCCAGTTTGCCACAACCTGCATCTCTTCATCATCTTCAGGCTTGGCCTTCCTCCAAGCTCCCAGGTCCAGTCCAGGTAGCAGCTTCTCTCCATCTGTCAGCCATGTTTCTGGTCAGAACTCCATAGACTTTCTTCTCTGGGTTCTCCTCTGGCAACTCCTAGTGCATCGGTCAACCTGGGATATCTGGGTGATATCCATCAGAAAACATCCCTCTTTGGCCAGTCCAGATGCTTCCAGCAAGTTATCCTACTTCTGATACCAAGTCTGTGGAGGGGATGTGGGATACCAGATGGACCAGACACCGAACTTCAAGATTAACACACAATCTCTGTGTGATGTTTATTCAAAATGAGGGTGATAACCTTCAGCAATGGCATATCCCTTCTTCAGTGCATCAGTTTGTAGCAACACACTATGCAAGTCTTTCCTCTACACTTACACAGCACTTACTGATCTCTGATCTAACGTATCTGTTGAGATTTAGTCCCCCCTATGCAGGCCTTGTTTGCTTGGGTGGTGGGAGCTCAAATAAAAAAAAAAAGTTAAAGACTAAGAACCTCAGTGCAGAAGCACTGAAGCAAAGGTTACCCCAAAGGGCTTGACAATAAGCCAAGTTTCAAAGAAACACAACATCACACTTACTTCCATAATGCAATGCATCATGGGATATATGCAAATCACCATGACATTTCAGACTTGTTCAATTTTACAAAAATTTATATGCATTTTAAATAGCACAATTAATTTATTATCATACAGTCCCCTAGTAACTTTTTACCTGCATCAACAACACCTTGTGCCATGGTATTTTCAACATTTACAGGTTTTATACACATAAGGTATATACATTAAAGTATTTTATGACATAGTACTATTACATACTAAATCCAACAACGATAAACACAGTCTGTTGTTTTATTTAAGCTCGAAAGTCACCACAGTAACCTCCCTGTATGAGGACCTGAGAGGGAAAAGGAAATTAGATACGATTACACATAAGATACCATATCAACTTTATGTATTTATTAACACAAAAGCAGCCATTCCTGACACTAGCAAACTCCTGTTATTACTGTGTTCCTATTTTACACTGGAGTATAATTTTCAACTCCCTTCCTCGTCTCCAGGAAAAATGTGGAGGAATCTATTGTAAAACAGAACTAAACCCTTACCCCCCCCACACTGTCTCTCTTTTTATGCTGTCTTGCATATGCAGCACAAGCAACATTTTGTGGCAGCTTGCTGGAGTAGCAGGTTGTGGAGGTGCAGCAATGTTGCGGCTAATACCACCACTGCTTTTTTGGGCTTGTCTCTGTGGCACCAATGAATGTGCATGCTGTCTATGACAGCAGTTGAGAAGTGTACCACCAACTTGAAAGAAATTTTCCGCCACAATGAGGGAGCACCCCGTCATTGCAGGGCACGCCTTGCCTGCTGAAACATTACAATAAATATGGTGGGAGCTGTTGCCGTTCACCTCTCACAATCCTTAGAAAGCCATCTATGGGGGTGCCCAATCCCCCTGTTGGCATGCTTATAACCCTTCCTCAAGATTGTGTGGCATACTGGGAGCCCACCCCATTGTGCTTCTTGTGTTCAGAAGCTGACCGTGATGGCATGTTCCTGCCCCCGCCTCACTCCACCCCACCCCCATTGTGTGCCACAATGGGAGCCCACTCCAGTGTGGCCAAAATAACCCCCCCAAAGTCATAGGGCACACTGGGAGCCCACCCTAGTGTGCCCAACAGGTGTTTTATTTCACCTGTAAATAAAGAAAACCTTCCCAAGATGTCCATTCCTGAAAAAAAGAAAACGGTCCATCGTTGAGTCCGGAGCACCCCAACCCGCACCCACCCTCTGCGCACCCCACCTCCCCACACTCCCCCTCACCTATACTTACCCCCAGAGGTCTGGAGGTCTGGTGCCATGATCTTCGCTGGAGCGGGAACATGTCTGCAGTCTTCAAAGCCGACGGCAAAGTGAAGAAATGCCGGTAAGCTATATAATGGCATCAGTTGGGGGAGGGGGCAACATAGGTGGATATCTCACCAATTTTTTTTGACTTTTGGCTCCAAATTTTCAACATGGGGTTTTAGGGACCCCACCTCATGAAATCAGTCACTGTCATTTCGTTATTCAGTCCTGAATGATGATTTCATCATCACTGTGCAGAATCACCTTTTGGGACAGGTTAATGAAACAACAGTGCCACTGTTCATGAGGTGGGCTCCCAGAAAGCCTATGTTGCAAATTTGGTGAAAAAATTCAAAACAATTTAACTTGGAGAATCTTTAATATTTTCACTCCAGATATTCAACATTGCCATGTTTTCCCACCTCCTTATGAACAGTGCTGCTGTCATTTTTCACATCCTGCCCAAAATGTGTTTTTGCACATCTGGTGCACAATGGCACGGTTGCTGTGGGAAATCAAAGTTCGGGACAGATTAAGAAAATCACAGTTGCACTGTTCATGAGTGGAGGTCCCAAAATGCCTGTGTTGAAAATTTAGTAAAGAAATTCCAAAAAATTACTGTGTTACGAGCGTGCGTTGAACCGTTTCCACACACACTCATAACTTCGAGATTTTTTTATATTTTCACTCCAGATTTTCAACATTGCCATTTCTTCATACTTCCTTATGAATGGTACAGCTGTCATTTTTCACATCCTGCCCAAAATGTGTTTTCACACATCTGGCACAGAATGGCACTGTGAGAAATTAATATTCGGGACATATTAACAAAATCACAGTGCCACTGTTCATGAGCAGAGGACCCAAATGCTTTTATGAGGTGGGGTCACAAAAAACCCATGCTGAAAATTTGGAGTGCAAATACCAACAAACGCCTGGGCGTTAGGGTTTCAACCATGTCACCTTGTAGAGACTGACAGGCATTAGGTGTGACTTTGGATTGTTGGATGTAATGCTTGTTATCTCACTCCCCACCCCCACCCCCACCCTGCAGCCAGTGACAGGTATCAAGGTGTGCCTTGGACTCTTCAGCCCCAAAGTTCACCCTTTGGAGTGAGGTGAGCATGAGGCCCAATGACCCCAAGGCACAGTACAACACTTGTCAGAGTCTGCAGGATAGGGTGAGGTGAAATGGCATGAGTGTTATGGCCGACAACCCAAAGGTACACCTCAATGCCTGTCAGTCTCTGCAGGGTGGGGTGGGGTTGACGTCAGTTCCATACTTCACTGCCATTCCTATTATGCATCTCTTTAACTCCTGCACTATCAGTGCCAATGCCAGCAAGACAACATTCGGCATTGACAAATGCTGTTTTTTTTTTTTTGTTCTGAGATGCTAGCCTGATCCAGTTATCAAAAAATCATTATCAGTGGCACATAAGGATTTTTCTCCATCTTATAACCCAGGAGAGTTTTAAATCTGCAGCACATCACCAGACTACAATTTAAGATCTGCTACACAACAAGATACAATACATAAGTATATTTAACAGCATAATAAATGAATCGGGGGATGCATGCATGTGTGTATGTCCACATCTGCATCTCAACAGATATACAATACATAAAAATAAAAACCATAAAAAACTAGGTGGGCTCACATTAAGCCAGATTTGTAGATCTGCAGTTAATCCATGAGAAACATCCCTAGCTGCCCATCTTTTTTGAGAGATTAAATTGGGGGGGGGGACAGTGCAGCAACAGCAGAGCTTTGTTGATGACAAACAGATGTTAATTAATTATCTATAAACAGGTCTTCTGGGCCTCACACAAAGCCAGTGCTTGTTTCCAGGTGCATCCTTTCAGCACAGGGGACTTAAGTGACCTGCTCTTGGCCACAAATTGACACAAAGGTAGTGGCTGTGCAATTCAAACCCAGTTCTCCAGGCTTGCAGCTCAGTGCTCTTAACTGTTGCACCACACTGCCTCCGTAAAGCTCAGTGCTGTGACTTTTTGTTTCAGAGGTCACATGATTCCCCAGATTAGGGAATCCAGCCTGCAATGTGTGTGCTGCAGGGTTTTTTTTTCACTTTATCTGTTTATTCCTCTATGCGCTCCAGAGTCCCCCACTCCTTTGGACCGCCATGGTCCCGACTTACCCCCTACTCACCTCACTCGAATCCTCCCTCCTCACATCTGCAGCTGACACTAGGGTAACCCGGCATAACCTTTCGCTGGGTGGGTCCCTCTCTTCTGAGGGGGAAGGCACCAGCAGACAGGGCTGCCAACTCTCCAACTATTTGGCCCCGGTGTGCTGCTGAGGTGGACTTTGTTCCCTGGAGGACTTTCAGTGGCATCAGAAACTGGCAGCTATCATCCAGCAGATCCCTGGTGCATTTTTCCATTTTTCTTTGGTTCCCCACTGTGTGCTTTTGCAGAACCTCCAGTCTTCACTGGGGGCCACTGCAGAGCGAAGTTACCCCGCAACCCACCCCAGGAGAGGAGAGGAGAGTAGTCCTCCTCCCCCTGCCGACCCATGGCGCCCTGGTCCGTTCCTGAACCCGGGTCACCAGCGCAGCATGAGGTAAGGTGTCCAGTGCCTCAACCCTCAGCACCACAGGGCCAGCTGCTGCAGGTTTTTAAGTACAATAAAACTGAACCCTAGTCTCTTGGGCAGCACTGCCTACCCCCTAAACGGTGCCTTTTAATGGATTCCACTAGACCAGGGACTTGAAGCCCAAGTCTGTACCCAGGGTCAAATACTAGTTTTGTTAAGTGCTCTGAATAGGGCTCCTACTGGCCTGGTAACTGATAAAAAGTTTTATATCTATTTATTCATTAATTCCCATGTGTTCCTTTAACCTACACCCATCTTAGAGGTGACCACAGCTGGACAAATCCTTGTGGTGGTGGTGGTGGTGGTGGGTGGGGGCAGAAGGCTGCCTCCACAACAGATGCCAGTGCTGTTTGGCTCCTTTATTAGTGGACAAAGGATGCTGCTTCCCACAAGTCAGAGCATATCAGTTCTGTTTCTTATGCTGTGTTTACACTCCATGCACCACTGTGAGCATGAGTGGTGCACAATGACTGCTTTTGCTCTGTTGCAGATGGGAGCAGACCAGATCAGCAGTTCTGCTGGAGCTGATCGGTTTTGGCTCAGCTGAGTAACTCAGGCAATGGGGATCCAAAAAGCTGCAGATGTTTTCTGACCTTTTACGGATCTTTCGCAGCACTACTAGAAGGAAAAAAAAGATGAGTGTATTGGTGGAGGAGTATTGTGCTGAATAAAACATCTGCCCACATACATTGGTGCTGGAGCACATGTGTGTGTATATGTTTGTGTACTTGCTGAAAACTACTGCAGCTACACAAACATGAGTTTAAAGGGCACCATACTGTCATGTTAGTGTAAATGTAGTTTGTCTCCTCAGGTAGCCAAACCGTACTTTATAACCCAACTCGCGTAGTGGGCAAACACTGCTAATTCATCACAGTTTATCAACACCTCCACCTTGTTGGTCTTCTAGCTGGCAAATACTGCTGAGTCAGCAATAATGATACCAGTTCTCTATAGAACAGTTGTTTTTTTTTGCTAAATGAAAAAGAACAGAATCTTTGCACTCAGGAAGATTATCTGTCTGTCTTACTCCTTTGTGAAGTGGTCACATAGCAGGTCTCAGTGGGGAACTAGTCAGTTTCCAGCTGTGAATGTTATACTGTGTATTGTAGGAACCTGGTGGGAAGCCCAAGTAGTGTAGATGACCACAAGGAATGAGATGGGTGAAATGTGGGTAGGTGAGGAAGAGAATTGATTATTTACCTGTTTTGAAGTCCAGTAACACTGAGATGTCTGAAGGTGTGAAATGCTGTATCTTAGAAAGTTGGTGGCTAGCTGTGAAACCTCCAACCTCTTCCTCATCATGGATGCCTGCACCCTCCACACACTTATGGAGAAGAGCTAATGGGAGGCTGTTTGGCCTAATGGTTATAGAGAGCTGTGAATGCAGAGATGCAGGTTTGAATCACACCACTGATACATATTATGTGAGTGTGACCCTGAGCAAGTCATTTAGTCCCTGTAATCTCTCTCTCTAAGCTGCCTCTGTGCTGTTGAATCTCACTGTATACTTACTTTCTCTCCCCCCTCTCTCTCTCTCCTGACTTGTACATCGCTTTGGAATACAGTATATAGTAAAGGTACTATAGAAATTCAACTTCTTTTTCTTTATTAGTTAGATGCTACCTGTCTGAGGTAGGGGTGGCAGTGGTCCATTTTGATGATGTCATGATCCTGCATTCAGGATTCAGAAGCACACATTACAGACCACTCCCCGAGTGGTGGGTTTAGTTGAGGGCAGAGCATAGATAAATGACACCTCCATGCTGTCCCTCACTCAGTAGACGTATACAGACCTCTGTGTCCTTGCTGCACCCTCCCCACTGGACTGGAATAATCTGGCTAGTTTCTCCCTGGCTGCTGGCTAGTCTCACCTGCAGGGGTTAATCCAGGTGGTACAGCAGAGGCTAGATTAGAGGTGCCTTGGGGTAAGTTGCAAGCTCCAGTGGTGTTGGGATCTGAGCTAGTGGATAAGCCAAAGTTGCTGAATCTGTAGAAGAAGGAAGAAAAAATGATTAAAATTATGATGGGAGTGATACATTCATAGCATCAGGCAAATCTCAACTCTTGATCAGTTCTCTCTTGTGACTCACTGCCCCATACCAAAAGCAGCCCAGCCACCTTTGTTTTCTACAGCGAAGAGTACATTTTTTTGGATCATTATAGGTTTGTCTCCTGGTAAATTTCAAAGAACTGTAAAAAGGAATATCATTACAGCATAAGTTTACTAGTCACGGAATCAAATTGCGCAGGATTCAGAATATCCCCTAACATCTGAATCATTTCCAACTCCTGCTTGACGGTGCTATAAATTGCCACAGTTTCCAGAGATCGGCAGGAATATTAAGTCTGTATTTCTGCTGCAGGCTGGCTGGATATTTTTTTTCCTCTGCTTTCTAAAGCTCATTGGGGAGCCTGGAGCACAGATGTGCCTGGCAGTGACAATAGCATTTTTTTTTCACATCTGCTGTGACTCCTGCAGACCAGCTCCCGGCATTCACCATCCTAGAGAAATGCTTCCAATACTTTTTTTTTTTAAATAAATCTTTTGACATGATGCAGGTTAATGATTCATAATTTGACTTTTATATAAACATAATTGATCTGTCACAGTCTTTGTCTGTTTCTCTGCCTGTCTCTCTCTCTCTCTCTCTCTCTCTCTCTCTATCTATCTATCTATCACATTTGCACATATAATACATGGATGGGACTTTTTCCCCATAGAAACCATTAGCATATATTTCGCTGTATATCTCACCAGTAACTATGCCAATTAAAGTTGTATACCTCCCAATTAAAGCTGCATACCTCCACACCAAATCCTGTATAGAGGGAGGAAACAAACACCCATATACCAACATTATGACAACCAAAACAAACAACTTAATCACCATTTAAACTAATTAAATCAATTAAAACAACCAATTAACAATTCCCAGACTCATTAATACACCTGGAACCCCTCAAACCCCGCAAAAAACCTGCAGCACTAATATACTGTCTAAACCTTAAAAAATGCCTCAAACAAATAACAAGAACAAACCCACCCATACAAAAGACCCCCCAAGTCAACCCTGAAAAAAAGCCTCAAATAGTACAGTACCAAACCGAGCCATACAAAAAGAAGTCTCCCCATTCTCTTACAAAACAGAAATGACCCACAGATTATATGACTTCCATGGTGTAGTAGGCAGTATCTCCACATGACCATGCTGCAGTGCTGACAGGTCACTCCCATCAGTGCCATCCTTATAATTCCACTAAGAGGCTGCTCAGTTGGCTCCTACTCCCCCTAGCAGTGCTGCTTTTGACCACATACTTAAGTCGCTGTGCCATTCCATGCCACATACTCCCCCATATGCTGCTGCCAATCACAACACCTAGCTGTGCAACACACAGACTTAAGTAAGACTGGCCGCAGACACCACCCCCCTTATATAGGGAAACCCTACACTACAGTTATGCACAATGGCCAAAATAGTGCCCATAATCAGAATGTTCCTACTGTACAGAAACACAAGGAGCTAAAACAGGGATGTCAATCACCAAAATGGCCCTGACCACAGAACAGACACTGGTCCACAGAAAGGTATGAAAAAAGAATCCATCCTAATGTATCATAAAAAATAAATGATAGGCAACTGTGACATACAAGTCTACATACCCACTTTGGGGGGCTAACTGGGACAATTATGCTACTTACCTTTTGGGTATATCCTTGTATACCACAATTGCCTATAATTTACTCTAGATATAAATACATATAAACACAGAAATAGTCAAAAACTGCATTGACGTAGGAGGAGTGGAGGAGGCGGAGGGAACTGTGGAGGCGATTTGGGTCACCTTGATAACAAGGGGGGGGGAGGCAAGAGAGTAAAAATAGGAGTGGTGTATAGACCCCCTGCACTGGCGGAGGAACTGGAGGAGAGTCTGGTGGCAGATGTTGGGAGACACTGCAGTTTTTGCAGGGGAAGGGTGGTGGTGTTGGGGGACTTAAACATGCCAGGAATGGACTGGGGGACTATGATATCCTCGGTGGCCAGGGAACAGAGGTTGTTGGACACCTTTCAGGACGCATTTCTAACTCAGCAGATGAGGGAACTGACCAGGGCTGCGTGGATGCTGGATGTGATCCTGACAGACAGTGACCAGATTGGGGTCCTGGAGGTAAGGGACCCATTGGCCGGGAGCGACCATGCCACGGTCTGGTTCTGCCTGAACCTAGGAGGGGTAGAAGACTGCACAAAGATGGAGGTAACTGACTTCAGGGGTTGGATTTCAAGGAAATGGGAAGGATCCTTAAGAAGCATTTGGATGGGATTGGGCTAGACACGGACACTGATAGTAGGTGGGAAATCATCAGGATGGGGATGCAGGATGCTACCAGCACCTGTGCAAGAGTAAGATGAAAATGTGGTAGGGCCCATAAACCCTGCTGGTGGACCAGGGAGGTTCAGGAGGTGATGAGGGGAAATAAGGCAGCTTATAGGCATTTCAAGTGCTCAAGGAGTGAAAGGGATCGAGGGGGAGTACAAGCTGATAGCCAGAATGGTCACTAGGGTGGTGAGGGTGGCTAAGGCAAGGAAGGAGCAGAACCTGGCCAGGGAAATTAGGAGAGGGAACAAGGGGTTCTTTAGATACATTGGGGAAAAATGAATGGTGAAGGGGCAGATTAGCAGGATTAAAACAGGGGAGGGAAGGATGGGCACAAGACCCGGGGGAGCAGGCTGAGGTACTAAATGAGTACTTCGCCTCAGTATTCACTAAGAAAAATGGGGGGGCTGCATCATACGTGGGAGGAGACAGTGAAACTGAGGAGGGGGGGCCCTTACCGATCGGCGGTCTGCGGAGAGGGGGGCCATCACTGGCAGGAGGGGGGAAGGCAAAGCAAGAGAACGAGGTAGCAGAGGTCAAAATCATGGCAGACAGAGTGAGGGAAGCCCTCAGGTCCATTAAGACAGAGAAAGCACTGGGGTTGGATAAATTACATCCCAGAGTGTTGAAGGAAATGGCGGATGTCCTGGCGAAACCCCTGGTGGAGCTTTTCAGCATATCTCTGAGGACAGGGTGGGTGCCGCAGGACTGGAAGGTGGCGCATATAGTGCCTATCCACAAGCGGGGATCAAGGGAGGTGCCAGGGGACAACAGGCCCGTCAGCCTGACATCGGTGGTGGGCAAGGTGATGGAGGGCATTGTCAAGGAGAGGCTGGGGGGGACCTGGAAAAGTCGGGGTGCCTGAACGATAGACAGCATGGTTTTGTCCCGGGGAAATCATGTCAGACAAACCCTGTGGAGTTCTATGACTGGGTGATGAGTGCCTTGGACCTGGGTAGACCAGTGAACGTCCTCTTTCTTGACTTCAGCAAGGTGTTTGACTCTGTTCCTCATGGGGGCCTGTTGGATAAGCTGGGAGAAATGGGGGTGGAGAACCAGATGATCAGATGGATAAGAAATTGGCTCCAGGACTGGACCCAGAGGGTCGTGGTTGGTGGGATAGTCTCATCCCCTAGGAGGGTTATTAGTGGGGTCCCTCAGGGATCGGTCCTTGGGCCCCCACTGTTCAATGCCTATGTCTCTGACATAAGGAATCGTATCAGGAGTGAGATGAGTCTCTTTGAAGATGACTCAAAACTGGGGGCGGTGGTGGATGGGGAGATGGGGAGGGTGACCCTACAGGGGGACCTGGATGCTCTGTAAAGGTGGTCTAGAAAGTGGAAGCTGAGGTTCAATGCAGTGAAATGCAAGGTACTGCACCTGGGAGCCAGAAACCCAGGCCAAGTGTACACCCTGGAGGGGGAAATGCTACAAGTCTCAATGGCTGACAGGGACCTTGAGATGGTGGTGGTGGATGTCAAGATGAACAACTCTGAGACTTGTAGGAGGGCAGTGGCCAAGGCCAACAGGATGCTGGGATGCATCACTAGGGGGATCACCTCTGGAAGGAGGGAAGTGATACTCCCTCTGTATAACTGCTTGGTGAGGCCACACCTCGAGTAGTGTGTGCAGTTTTGGAGGCCATACTTAAAGAGGGACATTGAACTCCTGGAGAGAGTCCAGAGGAGGGCAACCAAAATGATCTGGGGCTTGGGGGACAGGACCTATGGGGAGAGGCTCGAAGAGCTAAATATGTACACATTGGAAGAGAAAAGGGACTGGGGGACATGATAGAGATCTTCAGGTACATGATGGGTGTAAATTGGGGAGGAGCAGTCAGGGTGCTCCGAAGGAAGGAGGGGGGGCAACTAGAGGGCATGGGTGGAAGCTGGAGGAGGGGAGATTCATAGGAGAAAGGAGGAGGTGCTACTTCACTGAGAGGGTGATGGAGCCATGGAATGCACTGCTCAGGGGGCTGGTAGAGGCAGAGATGGTGGAGGGGTTCAAGAGGTGGGTGGGACAGGTACAGGGGAAGAGTTCTGGAAGCAAAGTACTGTGCAGCAAGAATATCCAGGACTGGGAAGGGAGAAGCCAGAGAAGGCAAGGGGGGGCAGCAAGGTCAGCTCTCAGGGTGGGGGCTGACCAAACGAGCAGACGTGAAAGACCATTAGGCCTATTCTGCTGGCATTTTAGTATGTTAGTAGTAAATACATAGAAACATAGAATTTGTTGCAGATAGGAACCACGTGGTTCACCAGTCTACCTAATAAATATATACACATTATGTGTGGTGTGATGTGTGTGTGTGTGTGTGTGTGTGTATATATATATATATATATATATATATATATATATACACACACACATATATATTATTCTTTGCAAAAAAACTAAGTTAATACAGACATTAGGGTTGTAAAAGGCATAAAAGCACACAAAGACAGGAAATGAAAAACATTAGGGATTTGGGTCTCTGGAGTATTGGCTAATCAGTGGTGGGGTCTTACTTGGGGTTGTCAAATCTAATGCCCACCCCAGCCCATAGGCTTCTATCCGAAGCACAAGATACTGCACCAACCTGGAGCCTCATAGTGATACAGAATGGCCAACATAATCTGTCAGAGCTTTTCACATAAAGCCCTACGGGCCTTGCTTGAAGACATCACATTTGAACTTGTCTGATCCAGTGTAAGGGTGGGCATTAGGGTCGACAACCCCACGTAAGACCCCATCGCTGATTCGCCAGTATTCCGGAGACCCAAATCCCTAATGTTTTTTCATTTCCTGTTTTTGAGCACTTTGCATTTTTACAACCCTAATGTCTGCGTTACATCATTTTTTGCAAAGAATTTCCCTTTTTATTGTGATATGGAACTGTAGCCTCATTTGTGCTGGTCTAGGACCTGCTCAAAATGAAATAAAAATGATATTGCAGATGGTCAAGATCTAGTGCATGGGCCCAGCAGACCCCAGCACATATGTCGATATGTTGTGGGTGAGGATCTGTGACCCACCACAGGGTGTGGCATCTATGCCAAAACACTGCTCTGGACCAACCCAGGCTGCTACTGGTGCTGCATGCTGCAGCACAATCCTCATCAGCCTTGTCTCAGTAAACCAGCTCACTGAGTTCACACCTGAACTCAGCTCACTGGCACAGTAAGGCAGAATGTTCCCCAGGGGTGCAATGGACATCCCTGCAAACAATGTTACTTAATAAATTCTTAGCTTTTTTAATATTCTGACCCCAAACTTTCAACATAGTCTTCTTATGACCCCACCTCATAGGAGAAAATTTTCAAATCTGTACTGAAATGCCATTCTGCACCACAAGTGCGAAAACACATTTTGGACAGGATGTGAAAAATGACAGCTGTACTGTTCATGAGGTGGTGTGAAAAAATGGGTATGTTGAAAATCTGGAGTCAAAATATTGTAAATTACCAAAGTTATGCAACTGTGCAGAACAATTTCAACGTACGCTTGTAACACAGCCCATTTTAGGAACTTTTTCACCAAACTTTCAACATGACCTTTTGGGGACCCACCTCATGAACACTGGCACTGTTGTTTTGTTGATCACTCCCAAAATGTGATTTTGCGCAGTGACCGCAAAATCACCTTCCAGGCCCGATTAACAAAACAACAATGACAGTGATCATGAGGTGAGGCCCCAAAAAGCCCGTGTTGAAAATTTGGTGAAAAAAATCCAAAAAGCAGCAAAGATATTAACATAAATTGAAAAAAGCCATTGAAATACATTATACAACACTTACTTTGATTCTTCAGTTTGTGGTTCGACTTTGAAGAGTGCAGACATGTCCCTGTTCACAGAACATGACATCAGCTGACCTCCATAGGTAATTATAAGTTAAGGGGGGTGTGAGGTGCTCAGTGGGAGGGTACTGTTGGGGTAGGGAGATGGCGGCGACCATGAGGGACTGTTCTCTTTTTTTTCAGGCTTAAAAAAAAAAAAGACATCATGGGACATTATTTTCTTTTCAAGGAAACACAAAAGTAATAACAGTATTTTGGGACACTGGGGGTGGGTTTCCCAGTGTCCCACACTTCTGTGTGGGGTGTAAATGCTGATATAGTGATTGGTTCCCCCAGTGTCAGCAGAGTTACTAAATAAAAGGGCTGCACAGTGGGGAACATCCAACACCGGGGATGAGCATCCCAGTGTTGGAAAATAATTAAAAACAATAAAAAATAAATTAATTAAGTAAATAAAAACATACATAAACTGCCACCAGTGATTGGGGCACCCCGGTGTGCAGAAAACAGTTTGAAGCACAGTCAGGATGGCAGGGCTACAATGACAGTAGCCCTGTTCCTGATACCAGTCAAAACAGCAGCCTCCTGCATTATATAACACAGCTGTCTTTAATAAATGACAGCTGTGTTGTATAGTGCAAGTATTATATGACATAGCTGTTGTTTATTAAAGGCAGCTGTATCGTGTAGTGTAAGTACTATACAACACATGTCTCTGTCCACAGACGATGACATCAGCTGACCTCCTGAGGTAAGTATAGGGTAAGGGGGTGTGGGATGGTGGGTGCTCAGTGGGAGGGTCGAGTTGGGTGTAGGAAGATGATGGGGACCATGAGGGACTGTTTTCTTTTTCAGGAAAATCAGAAAAAAATAACAGTAGTTCGGGACACTGAGGTGCACTCCCCAGTGTCCCACACTGCTGGGGAGAGTGTAAATGCTGACACAGGGATTGGGCCCCCTGATGTCGGCAGAGTTAATAATCAAAGGGGTTACATGGGGGAAATATCAGATACCGGGGGTGGGCATCCCAGTCTTGGAGAAGAAACAAACTATACAAAGTAAATAAATAAATACATAAATACATAAACTGCCACTGGGGATTGGGTTCCCCAGTGTGCAGATAACAGTTTTATTAAGGCACAGTTAGGATGGCGGGACTGCAATGACAGTAGCCCCATCCCTGACCTAGGAGTCACGAAAGCAGCAGCCTGCACTGTACGCCACAGCTGTCTTTAATAAACAACAGCTGTGTCATATAGTGCAAGTACTATATGACACAGCTGTCGTTTATTAAAGACAGCTGTGACGGAAAGTTCAGGCTGCGACTTTCACAGAAATTCAGTTTTGAATAGAACGTTGATTTTTTTTGAACTGAGCATGATCAGAAACAGAACATTGTTATTTAAATATTTTAAAAACTACTTAACAGCTAGAACTAAAAACCACAAAAACACACACTGTGGATCAACCTCTATCAAACCTGAAAGTTACAGGTTTCAAAGCCTCCTATTATTTTAGTTACTTGGTGGCAAAAAAAGTCTTAAAAAGTTTCAAAAATGGAGACTTTTGTGGTTTTTTGCACCTCTGTAGCTTTGCCTCTCCTGAACCAATCTACATGAAATTTACAGGATCAAGAGAACTTGGCTCAGAGGCTGTGCTTTCCAAATTTCATGTAATTTTCGTGGAAGAGGAGATGAGTTGGGGGGGAGAGGGGCAGACTCGGGCCATTGGAGTTATTTTCTGTCATTGGATTTCTGTGTGATTCGATATGATGTAAATTGGTTGAAAGGGGGCAAAGTTATTAAGGTGCAAAAATTTGAATTTAACATAAAAGTGCTTACTCGACTCTAAGATAGAGATATATATGTGTGTGTGTGTTATATATATATATATATATATATATATATATAATGGGTAGGAACAATCAGTGAAAATTGGTCCCCTGATTGGATAAAACAGACCACATGACCATGCATTATCCCTCAGTGATCACACATGATCTTGGTAGTCAGAAATTAAGTTTTATTTAGGTGATCTGGTTTATCCTGCCTTGATTTTTTTTTTTTTTTTTTTTGCTAAAAACTCATAAAAGTTTATCTGGTTGATCCTGCCACTTTTATAGTCATTTACAGTGTAAATCATATTCACTTTGCTCTATCGGTGTAGCATAATTGAGTGGCGTTTGTTCCAGTAAAGAATGTACCAGGAAAGGTATAGAAATAATAACATTCAGTATAAAAATCATATCAGCTGTGGGCTTTAAGTTCAGTTTTCTGAGTTTTCAGTAAGAGCAGCTGCCACGTGTAGAGTGAGAAGCCCGAGTGACTCAATAATTTCAGAAATGTAGTCAGAAATATACAGTAGGAACACTCGCTCGTGCTTGCATCTAGTTTTCTGAAGCCATAAATTTGCTCAATCTCCTCGCTGTATACTCGGCAGCTTCTCTTACTGAAAAATTGAAAAACTGACCTTAAACCCCACTCCTGACATAATTTTTATACAAAAGGTTGCTCTTTTTTTTACCATTCCTGGCATGTTCTTTACCAGAACACACACCACCTGGTCACGTTATACTGATGGAACAAAGTTATTTACTCTGTAAACGACTATAAAAGTGGCAGGATCAACCAGATAACTTTTTTATGAGCTTTTAGCAAAACAATCATGGCAGTATCAACCAGATTACCTAAATGAAACTAATTTTTTTCCACAGACGGACTGCTAGGATCAACCATGAACACCGTTCAGTCATGCTACACTGAGGGAGAAAAGTGAAAGTGATTACACTGTAAATCAGTAGAAAACTGGCAACATCAGCTACATAACTTTTTAATGAGTTTTTAGCAAACAGAATTATAGCAGGATCAACCACATTACCTAAACAAAATTGTAATTTCTGTCAGACAAATATGCTATAATTTCTGCCAGACAAGAACTACTTTTCCCCCCCAAAAAAAAAAACATGTCTAGTTATTTTATAAGATAGATAGTCCACTGCAGGGGATGCAGTTGTTCTCTGATGTATGCATGCCTTAGGTGGTTGAGCACGATTGCATACCCTGTAGTGGATTATTACATATATATCTATATATGTACAACAAGTGTGGGTATAAATGTATAAATATAACCAGTGATATCTTTGAGCTAACATACAAGTTGACAATATGTCAAGATATCACCAAGTAGGTATCAAGATATCACCTATTAGATACATTGACACCATGGATGCATCACAGTAAGCTGCAGTACAATATACCACACAGTGTTGCAATATACTGCAGGGAACAGCGTAATGCAATAGCAGTTAAGCCTTTTTGTCATGCAGTATTTTGTGACATGTCATTTACTACAAGTAATTGCATTGCATCATGGCTGGCTCCACTGTATGTTACCATTCACCTATTGATCATTGACCAATAACAATGGGGCATACCACATTACTTCATTTCAATGCTACCTGTTTTAATTATTCTTTTTGGTAACTTAAAAAATACAATACAAGAATAGCATTTACAATAATTCAAAACTATATATGTTCAATATACAGTAAGTCATATGCAATAGCATAAGAACTATTAACATTGATTAGCATTAAGCTCATTTAGGTTTACCTAAGATTGACCTCCTACAACTGGTCATGGCTAACCTCCAGCTGAACTTATTTACCATCTCAGAATCATGACTCTCCACTAAAATTCTGGATAATGCCATCTCCATCCCTGGACACTGCCTTGCTAGACAGGACCGATCCAGTAGGGGTGGGGGTATTGCCATTTACATTTACTCCTCCATCCAGTTCACCCATATCTTCGCTGTCTCTCTCCCATCTGCCTACAAGCTTGTACTCCTAAAGTGTTCCTTCCCTTTCTCCATCCTCATTTTCATAGCAGGAGTCTGCTACTGCCCTGGCCTCCCCTCCTTCTCTGTCTCTGACCTCTTCACCACCACCACCTCCACCCATTCTTCTACCGGTAAATTACACATCCTAAGAGACTTTAATTTGAACTGGCTTTCACCTCCCCACTCCAAAATTCATCATGACATCACATCCCTAAATGTCACTCAGCTGATCACTGACCCCACCCGTCTCAACCACAAATCTCTCAAACACATCCTGTTGGACTGGGACCTCACCTCCCATCCCCACCACATTATTGCTGCTGGCACTCTCCCAGATGCTCTTAGTGCCACCACATGGTCTACTGCATTCACAAAATCCATTAACCCAAAGCTCCTCCAGAATGGTAGCACCCATGTAGAATGCTGATTATTGAGCTCTGCACTTTTGAGCGACTCAGTGATAGCGCTCTACAAGAGAGTGAGTGGTGCAATATGGCGCTATGTCCTGTACAGCGAGTACAGCAAGGAGCTGTACTCACTGTTGCAGGATATAGTATCCTTTGTGGCTGATTCCCATCAAGCTGCTTGCATAGCATAGTGGTGTACACCACCGCTTGCAATGCAAGCAGCCCCGGGTTCGTGTCTGGCTAGAGGCAGAATAATTTTTTTTGTTTTAAATCCAATAACTTCGCCCCATGGTCTGCCCCTCAGAATTGATTATTTAAGTTTGGGGTTGTGGAACTTGCACACAGGGGGCAACGGGAGCAGCCCCCACATAAAAAGAGATTTCCTTGTGTTAAGTATTGTAACGACCATCACTATTTGCAACGGTTGGTACATTATCTGCCGCCCTTTTGACTACAGGCTCAAGTTTGTTCACTCTATGTGATAGGTGATCTTTCAGACTCGCCTTTATCACATAGAACCATAACTCCTTCTGATCTGGTCCTTTAGGTCCTTGGGTCTGCCCTCCCTCTTTGAGAAACTGGCTGCAACCGATTGGTCGCCCATCTCAACCTCCTGCACTGTTAATTTTGCCCTAGACTACTTCAAATCCAAATTTCTATCCATCTGGGATCAACACGTGCACCCCCTAAGAAAAGCCAGGGTCAGAGTCTAACCCCTTCCCTAGATCTCCGCTGAACTTCTAGCCTGTCTGCATGCAAGGGACCTAGCATGGAAGGCATACAGGACTTACACAAATATCATGCCCTTTGTAATGCCTGCACCAGAGCCACCAGGCTAGTCAAAGCGGAACACTTTTCCTCTACCTTTCAAAACAACATCAACCACCCCTTAAAGTTCTGGAAGGTTGTCCGCATCTTATTCTCTCTCCAAGCCTCAGCCCTCTGTTCCAGTCCTCGAGGCAAGTGATACCACCATTACTGACCCCCTCTAAGTGGCCAATGAATTTAATATTTTCTTCATCTCTTGTGCCTCCTCCATTCTCTCCTCCTTCCTCCCCAGTGTCTCAGCCTCCCTTCACCCCACACCTTCCCTTCCTCCCTAACCCCCCCCTTCTCCTTCATTCCTATTTCACCTGCTCTTGCCATTAAGACCCTATTAGCCCTCAACCCTCTCAAGAGTAAGAGCCCTGACAGGTTTGACACAAAACTTCTCCATCTTGCTGCCCCTGCTAATGCTCTCCCTATCTCCTCCCTTGTAAACCTCTCCTCCCTTGCTACTGTCCCCAATGCCTAGAAGCATGCCACTGTAATTGCTTATCTTAAAGTTGGCAACCTTCTAATCCAGGAAGCTATTGCACTATTTCTCATCTCCACTCCATTGCCAAACTATAAAAACACTTGGTGCTATCTCAACTCTCCCCCTTCCCTGACTTTTCCTCTTTCTTCACCCCCTACCAGTTTGGGTCCTATAAAACCTATTACACCTCTTTCTCCCTTCTGCAGCCAACTGATTCCGATCTCACAGGTATGGATCATAGCCAGTTCATCTCAGCCATCTTTGTCGATCTGGCCAAAGCTTTCAACACTAACGCCTACAACCTTCTCCTCACTAAGCTCACAGCAGCAGGGCTCTCCGCCTTGGCCACTAATTGGTTATGATCCTACCTTGAAGGTAGGTCCCAATCAGTTAGAAATTGTGACTCCCCCTCCACTCCCAATGTGCACTGATGTTCCCTTAGGCTCCATCCTTGGCCCTATATTATTCATGGTCTTCCTAAATGATCTACCTGTTGTCTGCACCTCAGCATCCATTCATATGTATGCTGATGACACAGTCCTATTTGTTTCTGGCCCTTCCCTTGCTGATCTGATGACCAGATTTCAGCTGGACTTTGACAATGTTCAGCTCTGGTTCTGCTCTATTCTGCTGGCTCTTAATGCCAAGAGAACAGTTTCCATGACCTTTGGCACTAAGCAAAAACTCTCTAGGATTGCTAATTTCCCCTCCTTCCACACCCTGGATGGGTCCATCATTGAAGATGTATTATCATTTCAGTATCTTGGAGTCTGGCTTGACAGACACCTCAGCTTTTCTGAACACATGGTGCCATTCACAAAAAATTGCACCCCAGATTAGGAGCATTGTACCGTAACTGTGGCTGCATCTCTCTGCTGGCCTGCAGAGCCATCATTCAGAAGATAATACTCCCCATATTTGACTGTGGTGATATAATCTACAGCACTGCTCCTAAATCCACCCTCACCAGACTGGACTCCCTCTTCCACTCCTTTGGTTGTTTTGCCCCAGACTGTCCCTATCGTAAACAACATTGCTCTCTCTACACCTCCTCTCCTTTTTCTTCCTTTAAACTAGGTGCTTAGCTCACTGCTCCTCTATTTTAGCCAAATACTGGCTTGACTCTCTCCTTTCTTACCTCACCTCTATCCTTTCCCAGCCCCCCTCTTCCTACTATACCCTTCACAGCTCCAACTCTCGTTGCCTTGTTCTCCCCCACAGGACTTCATCAACTGGCCAAGTTGCTTTCTCATACCACTTACTTAAACTCTGGATCTCCCTCCCCTTACCCATCCCTTCTGCTTCCTCCCTTAATTCTCTAGCCTCCTTTCTGTGCAACTTCACCTCTCCTTTATGTACCTGCAACTGACCCCCCACATTCTCCTCTGTTACCCCACCACCCACTCCTCCTCTCCACACTTTTCACCTCTGCCTTTTCCCCAGACATTCTCCCCTCCACACACTCCTCTGCTGTTTCACAAACTCTACTCCCTCCCTGTTTCCCTTCTGTCTCATATCTTCTTCCCTCCTCCCTGCTCCGTTTTCCCTCCTCTCTTTTTAGCTGCTTCTGTCCTTCTCAACCATCTTGCCTCTCGCTATCTCCTAACGTCTGGCTACTTCCCTTTTTAAGGAAAATCATGCAATTTGCACTTAACTAAGTTACCTATGTTGTAATTCAGTACTGACCAAGTTCAATAAGTTCTAAGCTATCTATGCTGTAATTCAGTATTGACCAGGCTCTTTTACCTGTTACCCTGTGCTCTAAATTGTTCATGTACTGTATAACTTGTTCAACTGTTTTTGTACTCCTATTTGTTCTCCCCCTCCCCCTTCCCTAGGATGCATCTGGAAACGAGCAGTCACAGCTCAGCATGTCCTTCTTGGTGAATCGTATGAAATAAATGAATAAATAAACAAACAAATAAATAAATAAGGATGTCACAGATTATTCAATTTGGAGAAAAATGCTGACCATCACTGTAGTTATCTAATTTGTCAAACACATAGTAACTTATTCTTTCATTATGGGCTTAAATGAATCGGTGTCAGTGGCTCAGTAGGTTGCACACTCGCCTCTGAGGCCGGGAGATCAGAGGGCTGTGGGTTCAGTTCCCACATCTGGCACTTGGGTTAATATCCCAATACTGACACTGTAGTGCAGTATGAGAGGGGTGCAGCACTTCTGAGGTGCTGTCTTTCTGATGAGATGTTAAACTGAGGTCCCATCTGCCTGGATTGGTGGTAGTTCAGGTGGATGCTAAAGATCCCATGGCACTTATCGAAAAAAGAATAGGGGAATTTCCTAGGTGTCCTGGCCAAATTTCTCCCATTCACTAAAAAATACCACTAACAGCTTAATCTAGTTCAACCTAAGTTGCTTACCATCTGTATCCCCCTCCCCCTCCCCCCAGTCGCCCCTGAAAAAGGGACTTCTAGGCCCAGTGGGCTTATCGGGTCAACAAAATTCAATAAATTATATATTCATATCTTGCCACCATAACTCCATCTCTGTGGGAGAATTATTTTTCCAGTCAAGTAAAATTATTTAAGACATAATGGTGCCGGGTAAAACCATATTTTACATTGGTATGGGATGTAAAGCATGAATTTTATGTTGACTAATGCCCACAGTTCAGGGCTAAGAGGCAATTTAGAATTGATTATTCTTGAGCAACTATCACAGAGTTTCTTCCAGACCTTTCCGACACAAGTACAGCTCCATGAAGTTTGACCTAAAGAAGTATGTTTTTATTACATCTCCAACAAGGACCATCAACCAGAAGGCCCACTGACTCTAGTTAAGCAGGACCAAAGTAATGATAATGCAAAATTTTAAAATTAATGATGCAGCCTTGAATGTCTTCACATAATCTATATGTTGAAGTCCGAACACCCAACCAATCGTCCATAGAAATTTTTATGTTTAAAACCTCTTCTCATGTAGTATTCGGTTCTGATGTATTAGGCTCATTTAGGTTTATCAAATATCTATGTATGCTTCCAGAACCTTTAGGGATATTATTAATTCCAATAAAATTGTTCCACTCTGGAGAGCTGGGGACAGAGTAGTCTACATTCAGTAGGTTTTTCTGTAGACTATCCCTGATTTGCAGGTGAGTGCAGAATTCAGATCTGTAAATTCCTAATCTTAATTTAATTTGATCTGATATCATCATCTTTATTTCAATGTTACCTTGACAACCACTACTTCACACATTCTTCACAGGCATTCTGTTCAGTAAAACCAGCATGAACACCATGAATAAAAAAGAATAACACTTATTTACAGCTTTATTTATAAAATGTTGAGGTCCTGTTGTATACATTAAAATGAGATGAGTTTATGTATGATGTCAGAAACATTCTTCTTTCATTGTACTTGACCTCTTAAGACTTCACTCATGGCTTCACCACTTCTGAGATCAGAGGTCAAATACAACTCAATAAAATATTTCTGATGTTTTAACTTATATTACCTCATCTCATCTCATATTTATCAGGAAAAAATTAGCACCACTGTGTGTGTGTGTGTATACACATAGGACCATCATTGTGCCCGCCCTGCTTCACAAGCTGGGATTTATAAGTATGCAGTGCAAACAAGTATTAAATAGTAACACAGTAGTTTAAAATTGGAAGGGACTTTAGATCCATCATGTTCTACCCACCAGCCCTGTTGCACTAGCAGAGATTTAGAAGATGCCATGCAAAAATGTATTATATAACACAGTAATTTAAAGAGCTGGGGCCGTATTCAAAACTTTGCCCGGGCGCAAAGCCGAGTTTGTGTGGATGACCTCTATTGAAAAGACCAGTTAGTGCAGACAAACTGGGTTTGTGCCTGGGCAATATTCAGAGGGGGACACAATTCAAATGAAGGGGTGGGGACCTAAATTTTGTCCCAGTCCAATATTCAAAGTATGTGTGCTGTACAAGGCTGCTTTGAGTGGGCCCCTTGCACACCACAGATACTGCCAACCAAAAACATGATTTACTCCCACGCAATTGATGGAGGAAGTGTGATAACGCCCCCACGCTCCAACATAGTAATCCTTGATGCTAGTTGCCCCCACCCCGCCGATTGCCGGCCTGTTGTGTAAGTGTAAAATGTCCTTGGTGCTAGTGATCTCCCCCCACCAATCACCTTCCCATTGTGTAAAACTACACAATTCCTGGTACTAGTGGTCCCTCCCCCAGCCCGCACCAATGCCCAATATGGAGACAAGTATTCCCTGGTGTACAGTGGTACCTCCTCTCACCTGCACCCATGCCCAATGTTTCAATACTATTCCCTGGTGTCTAGTGGTCCCTCCCACCACACTCACACCCATGCCTGATGTCTACAGCATTTGTATCCAGTTGTTCCCACCTTCCCTATCCCTGATCCCTTGTCTGTTTCCTAAAAGCTCCCTGATTGCGAGTAGTCCCCGCTCCCTAATCCCAATCTGCTGGTTTAATAATATCTAACCTTCCCTGGTGGTCTAGCAGACCACCCTCCCTATCATTGATCTGCCAGTTTACTACTGTGTAACCTTCTGTGGTGGTCTAGAGGTCCCCCCTTCCTATCCCGATCTGCCGGTATTCATTTATTCATTCATTCATGACTTTGATTACCGGGTAAGTGCACTGATGCAAGGGACCATTTTCAGGCATGACCTGGGCCAAAGAATGGCACAGAAAATTAAAATACACACATGGTAGACAGTTGAACACCCAGGATCAATGTAGATACAGCTAATAAGTTCACGCATACAGGGTTAGAGGAATAAAGGTACATAAATGTAAACAAACATGACCTGAACTGATCCCCCCACACCCCCAGCATGACCTAGGCCAAAGTTATGGCCAGAACATTCAAAACAGTCAAGATAGAACAGTTCATCACACCTCGCGCCACACCTGTGACCCAGATTCAGTAGCGGACTCGGGTTGCTGGGGGTCGGCAGGGGAGGGAGAGGATGGAGCATCTGATGGGCTGCTCTCCTCTCTGGGGGGGGAGGGCATAGGGCTGTCCGATGTTCCAGTGGCCCCAATGGAGATTGGAGGTACTGCAGGATGACCGACTAGTAACATAGGGCGAGCGTAATGACGTCAGTAGGGATGCCATGCGCCATGACGTCACTGCATGTTGCACTTGGGGGGGACCAGCAGGGATGAAAAACCCCTCTGGCAGACAATGGAGATGATGGGGCTTCCATGGTATGGCCCACATCCCACCATAGACCCAGCTCACCAAGATCTCCCATGGCGCCATCCCAGCTATGCCAGTAGGCTGGGGTCTGGTCTGGGTAGTGTGGATGGGGAGATCTGGACATGAGGGTTCAGGCTGGGAGTGAGAGGCCCTTGCCAGTAAGCACCCCAGAAAGATACCCTGTCATCCGGGATGAATAAATAGAGTCAAAAAACAACAACAAAAAGAGATAGAACAGTTGATGACACTAAATCAATAAGGGTACAACATGAGAGGTGGAGTCAAACTAGGGAACAGAATGTAGAATACATAATAAATAGGCAGTTCTGGCTTCATGGAAATACACCCCCCCCAAGAGTACGAGTGGGGTTTCCTTGATGGATAGGCAAGGTAGCAGGAGGTACAACATGAATGGGAGTGAAAAACAGAACGGAAATATCATCCAGAGAGGAAGGGCGCACAGGTCAGGGGGAGGCTACGCAGGCAGGCAGCTGCATCCAGCTTCCGCCAGAAGCCAGGATTTGAAGTGGGATTTAAAACTGAGATATGTAGAGGATGAATGGAGAGGTGCAGGTAGGCCATTCCATAGAGAGGGGGTCTCAACCAGTAGGACTTTCACCCCATATTGAAAGAGACTCTAGGGCCTCAAGAGGAGGAACAGCAGATGAACTGAGAGTCCTAGTTGATGTTCTGACCTTGAGAATGGATGAGAAAGGGGACACATTCCCACCACTAATCAACAATACAGTCAAGGGCAAATTCAAATCAGCCTTGGAGAGAAAGCCAACCAAGTGCCCGGTAGAGGTTGCAGTGATGTTTAAAGAATAGGACCAGGAGGGCAAAGCAGCAAACACTGTTGTATACTGATGTAAGTCTAGCACAAAGAGCAGAGGGTATGTGAGAATAGATAGGGGAGCAGTAATCAATGATGGGGAGAAGATTCTCTTGTATGATGGCCAGACGAGCCTCAGAGGAGAGGAAGCATTTCAGATGACAGGCTACACTAAGTTTCTGATTCACCCTTCTAACAACAAGGTTGACATGTTCAGGGAACAAGAGAGAAGGATCAAGTGTTCCCCCAGGTATTTAAAGTTGGCAATGTTCTCAAGGGCTGGGCCATAGGGAGAGCGGATATGGAGGGAAGAGTTAGATTTAAGGGTTCATGCCAGGTAAGGTTTAGACTCAAACAGCATAGCCTTGTTTTTTTTTTTTGTTTTTTTTGTTAACCTAGAGCAGGGTGGATGTGAACCCACTTTGGGCAGAGCTATCATTTTGTGTGAGGACGGTGGATATGTGAGATAGGGACTTATCACTGTGAAAGAGGACAAGGTCATCTGCATACAGGAGGTCATTGCAGTTTAGGCTTTCAGAGGGGAAGGAATTTATAAAGATAAAAAAAGTAAGGGGTCCTGAATGGAGCCCTGGGGAGCACCAGTGGTGACCGGCAGGGCAGGAGAGGTGGCAGAGCCAATACACATGGATTGGGAACAGCCTGAGAGGTACCTCCTAAACCAGTTTGTGGTCTACTAAGTGCAACCAAGGAGTGGTATCTTGGAGAGGAGGAGGAGGGCATGATTGACCATGTCAAAGTCCTTGGACAGGTCCACAAAGACAGTTCTGGTGGCACTCCCATGATCCATATTAGTAAGGACATGGTCGGTAAAGTGTACCAGGGTTGTGGTGGTACTGTGGCTTTTGCCAAAGCCATGCTGCTGGCTGCATATGAGGTTGTGCTTCTCAAGGTGTTCAGCCAGTTGGTGATGGACAACCTTCTCGAGGAGCTTACTTAGAAGGGAGAGGATAGATATCATCTGATAGTTATTGGAAGAGTGGGGATCACCAACTTTAAAAGTGGGTAATACTTTTGCAGATTTCCATGGGTCAGGTATGGAGGAGGTGGACAACACCAGATTAAAAATTAAAGTGAGGGGTTTGAGATGGCTGAGGAGACGAGCTTAAGCAGTACAGGGGTGAGGCCGACAGAACTGGGGCTACCTCAGTTAGGGAGACTCCTTAGGAGTTTGTAAGTGTCCATTAGGAAGATATTCCTGAAATGGAAAGGGGGTGGAGGGAGGTGACATGAGGGTGTAGGGGATGAGGGCAGTGAGGTGGAACAAGTTCCTGGGTAAGTTGGTTGACTGGAAGGGAGCTTGCTGAGGAGAGTTGAGAGGTCTGTAAATTTCATATTGAAGGCCTGGGTAACTTCAGATGGCTCAGTCAGAGGGCCAGCAGGGGAACTTAGTTCAGTATTAGGACTGTTAGAGCAGGGATTGAAAAGTGAGCTAATGGAGCTCTAGAACTTCCTGGGATTGCCAAGGCTCTCCCTCTGGAGACTGTGGTAGTACAGTAGTTGCATTTCAAGGATTTGGTCATGTGTTTACATTGATTGCGCAGGTGCCTGTACTCATTCCACAGGGCTGGGGAAGGGTACAATTTATGGGCAGTCCATTTACGGCCCCTAGCTTTCATGAGAGTCAGGAGTTCTTTGGTGATCCAGTGGGTAGAACCACCCCTCACTCTCCTAGTTGTAATGGGGAAGTGGTGGTCCTGTATGGCCAGAAGGGCATTGATGAAAAAGGTAACAGCTGAATTCATGTCTGTAAGAGCAAAGAGGCCCTGCCAGTGCATGGATCAAACGTCGTTCAGGAGGAGAGGCATCAGGACAGTTGATATTTCGGAAGGACAGGTATTTGGGGGGGGCGGGGGACATGTGATCTTGGAGGACCAAATTATGTACTTAGGGGAGTGGCCACTTATGGAGTCTGCCAGCGTACTGGCCTGATGTTCCCTGTCATCTCTGTTATGACTGCCCAATCCAGCAGAGTATGAGTAGAGGTACGGGGGTTGAGTCTGGTGGGGATAGTGATGGTTTGCACCAGATTGTGCTGTTTCAGAAAGTTAGCATATTCTGGTTCCTGGGCACGTAACCATTTAGGGTTATAGTCACCAAGGATGATGGTGTCTCTAGGTGGTGAGAGAGACTTGAACCTGGCCAGGAGGTTTTGTAGGCCCTCAGAGCCTCTGGTTGGTGGGTTATGGCAGCATCCCAGGAAGAGTTTTTTGGAGGAAGCCAAGGTAAACTCAGAATTGAGACATTCACTAGAGAAGATACGGTCAGAGCAGAGGGTAATAGTGGCAGAGAGGTGTTCACTGAAGAAAATGGCGACATCACTTTCCTTTTTCTTCCATGGCCTGTCCCAGCAAAGCAGGGAGTAGCCAGCCAGCTGGTACCTGGAATCAGTATGGTGTGGTTTTGGCCAAATCTTGGAGAGGCAGAGGACGTCAGGTTTATGTAGGGATACCATACATCTAGTTCAGAGTGTTTGGATGGGAGGCTACAAATATTCATGCTGGCAATTTTTAATCCAGTGGGGCTGACCCAAATCCTGTTGGATGAGGTGATGGAGGCATTCAATGGGCTCTGGTTGCTTTTAATGTCTCCCGTCAGTAATAGCAGGGAGAGAAGGATGTAATAAAGGAGAGGCAGCCGGGGGAGGATCAAGTGAGAGAGTACAGAAAGTAGCCAACTAGGTGTCTCAAGTTTGGAGAGAAAAATAAGTGTATGGGGACCAAGAGGGGTGAACTCCACCTTGTTTGTCTGTTGGGGGGGTCTAGTGTGTGTTGGGGCAGAGAGAATGATATTATATTCACTTGATCATGAGATAACACCACTGCAAAAAAGTCCACAATCAGTAGGGTGCCCAGCAGCGACACTGCCAGTAGAGGGAGGAGCGTCTTGTTCATTATGCATGACATGACAGCTGGCTAGAGACTAGATGGCAGTGAGCTGCAATGACCTTGTGGTTAGGACTGCTGGCTGGGGATATTAGCAGATCCCTGCAATGGTTCAAATCCCAGGAGCCCCACTAACAGGTGATTCTCAGGCAGGATAATTACTGGAGCACCTAGGATGACACACACCTGTCTACTGTATGCTAAAGCGCTGGTACTTGATCTCGACGAGCGCCTCAAATATCTTACCTGTACCCTTACAAAAAAGACCCTCCTTGGGCTTTCCCCACCAGGATTGACCACCACCATACGCCGCTCTGTCCCACTAGTTCATACGGACCTCTGGGAAAACCTCTCTTGTTATCCCTAGAGCTAGGACCTCTCACGGCCAAAGAGCCTTCAGCTTTAGGGCCCCTCCTGGTTCAACACACTGCCCCTCCATCTCCTCAAGCTCAACTATATCGTGGCTTCAAAACTTCCTTTACGTAACCACCTTATTAACACCCGATGCTGTAACTGCCGCTAGTCAAAGCCGTACTCAATACTTTATGACAAAGCTTATTACTAAGCTGCTAAGTACAACATAACTCTGGTATTGTTTGCATCCATCCTATCTGTACCAGCTTGTTTGTATCTATGTCTTAATTTACTGTTATACCTATGTGTTGTACTGCTATACTGTGTATTTTGGTTTGTCTTACTGTGACAAGGTACCTTTGTAAATGAGCCTATGGCTCAAAGGTTTTCCAAACTGCTGTTTAAATAAAATAAAAATTAAAAAGGATAACCAGTACATAGGGAGGGGGGACATAGGAGACTGAGAGCCTGTAAGAAAAATGGTTTAGAGTTGGAGTAAAGGGAGGGTTCACTTTTGCTTTGGGGGGTTCACTGTTGCTTTAGAGGAGGGTTGGCTAAACCAAGTTGAGTTGGGATGGGGGTGCAAAAGTGGGCTGATAGTTTCTGGCAGAAAATAAAAGGAGGACCACCCCTGGGTGGTAAGGTGGTGGGTGGGTAGAGCCTACGCGTATCACTATTCCTCCTCAGTGCAGGGGAGAGTCCTGGACTGCTGCCTGCCCCTAGAGCCCAATTGCAGGAAAGACAGGTGCACCTCCGGCAGTCCTGGGGCTGGGTAGGAGCTGCTACCAACTACTATGAGGAGGTCAATCTGTCCCTGGTGGTATAGTGGATCACCCTCCCTATCCTGACCTCCCCATATACTAAACAGATCTGGCCGTGTGTCTAGTCGACCTCCCACCACCCACTCTGGCAAGTATTTGCCCACCACCTCACTCCCCCCATCTTTCCCCTGAGCCAGCAACTGGTACAGCCCTCCACTCACCACCACAGCCTGCTGACTGATCTCTCAATGAGTGCATACTGTAACAGCTGATTGTACAATATGCACTCACTGTAAGCTCAGTCAGCAGACAGCTGTGGTGGTGAGTTGAGGGCTGTGCTGGTCACCAGCTAGGGGAGGGATGGGGGGTGGGGCCAGTACCTGCCAGGGTGGGGGGGGTGGGTCTATTAGACCACAGGAACAGATCTATTTAGTCTACTGCAGGTCAGGATGTGGAGGGTGATCCACTATACCACCAGGGACAGATATATTCATGATACAGGCAGGTCAGGATAGGGAGGAAGAGTGGGAGGGGGACTGCTAGACCTCCAGGGATGGTTACATAGTAGTAAACCAGCAGATCAGGGATAGGGTGGGGGGGTCTGCTAGACCACCAAGGAAGGTTCATATTATTAAACCAGCAGATCAGGGTTAGGGAGGAGGGAGCACTAACCACCAGCGTGGTTTTAGGAAACAGATAAAGGATCGGGGAAGGTGGGGAACCACTATACACAAATACTGTAGACATTGGGCATGGGAGTGGGTAAGGAGAGGGACCACTGGGACACTTTATCAAGACTGCATGGTCAAAAACTGCATGGTCAATAACTGTGCCACACGGTGAGTACAAAACTGTATAGTGCGAATCCTCGCTAGATTAGATACACTAACTCTGATACTGCATGGTGCTGTTATGACTGCATGGTTTTTGACCATGCATGTTTGCTGTCATGGTTTTGATGAGACACTGACCACTAGACACCAGGAAATAGTACTAAAATATTGGGCATGTGTGCGGGTGGGGGAAGGGACCACTGGACAGCAGGGAATACTTGTTTCCAGATTGGGCATGGGTGTGAATTGGGGGAAGGATCACTAGCACCAGGGAATATGTACTTCTGCACATCAGGAAGGCAATAGATGGGAAAGGGACCACTAACACCAGGGACATTTACACAACTGGCCGGTGATCTGTGTGGGGGGGGGCTACTAGCACCAGGGATAGCTCTCTGGGACCGAGCAAGTGGGAGGTGGTGCCACACTAAATTGCCAGACTACCCATGCAAATGAGCCAATAATGGGCATGCAAATGGCCCCACAGCACCTTGCATGCCCAAAGTGCTCATTTGTATGGGTCCATTTGAAAATCGGAAATTTAGTGCAGGTGCAAGCCATTATAATGCCCATTTTGGGAGCCTTAGCGCAGGGCCACCATGGTCTATATTCAGTGGAATAGCGCCAGTGTGCTATTCCACTGAATACAGCATTTTGGACACCTAGGAAACCATATGGTGCAGCTCAAATATGTATGCTCCTCTTTACCTAGTATTGAATATCGGGCACAGGTGTTTACTTCTCATAAATAGACAACTGACTATTGTATTTTGATGTGATAGTAATTATATTCTACCCTTTAAAATAAAATACAGTATTTAGTAGTGCTGAGAAACAAGTGGGTTTTCGCCTTTGCTTTTCACAATGCTAGTAAAAAGAATTCAGCAGAATTCTGGTATTGCGATGTCAGAAATAGCTAGCTACTTATGAGCCCAACATATTTTAGTGAGAAACAAAATATATTTTTCTGTCATTTTCAAAAGAAATAGATATTTCAGTTGCAAACTTTGCCTTTTGTGTGCATACGTTATTGTGGTACATCTGTATAATTTTACAGTTTTTAAAACAGTAATTGGCTTCTCTTTTCTTCTTCCCAAGTAAAATCTGGTTATGAAGAAAATGTCACCTGCTAAATTATAACAGAAGATCACAGGTTATCAAAAAAATCACATATTTCTATTAAATATATAGTATTTTGGTGGTAGCAAATGTTATTTCGCTAAATAAATCTGAAAACAGGTTGCAGTTTCCCATTGAAAAGACCATGCCAGCCTTGCCAGTAAAGCTTTTCTGACATCACACTAAAACAATTGCAGCGCATTATTTTTTTTACTAGCAGTTGGAAAAATGCAAATAAAATGATGAAGAGGTAATTAAAGAAACACATAAAAGTAAACAAAATGATTACATGGGCATATAAAAAGTCCAAACCTTCATTTTTAAGATTTACATCCTTACTAAGCATTTGCTCTTTAAGGTTTGAAGTAACTTTAGGTCCATCATTTCTGCCATCCCCTCCCCATCACAAGCAGGTACTTATTTGTATGCAATGCAAACAAGTATTATATAGCAACCTAGTAAATTAAGGCTGAAGTGATTAAGGTCCATCATGCTTTACCGACTAGCCCTACTGAACAAGCAGGGAATTAAGTATACAGTGGAAACGTGTTATATGCTTACATAGCAGTTTAAGATCAGACTGGGCTTTAGGTCTGACCTTTCTGCCCCATCCCCACACTTCACAAGGAGGAATTTATAACCACGCAGTGCAAACATGTATCATATGCTAACACAGTAATTCAATGACAGATATGAATTTAGGTCCATCACAGCTGCCCCCCCCCCCCTTCCTGGTTCACAAACAAGGATTTATACATATGCAGTGCACACATGTATTAAATAGGAACACAGTAATTTAAAATTGGAAAGGACTTTAGGTCCATCATGTTCTACCCACCAGCTCTGTTGCATAAGCAGGGATTTATAAGTATGCAGTGCAAACATGTACTATATGCTAACAAAGCAATTTAAGGTTGGAAAGGACTTTGGGTCCATCATTTTCAACCCACCAGCTCCACTTCCCAAGCAGGGACTGACAGGTATGCAGTACAAACATGTATTATGCACAGACATAGTAATTTAAGAATGGAAGGGACTTTAGGTTAATCATGTATGCTCCTTCCCACCTTGCTTCATAAGCAGGGATTAATGTATGCAATGCAAACATTTATTATATAATAACATAGTAATTCAAGTTCGGAAGGAACTCTAGGTCCATCATGTCCACCCCTTGTTTTATAATCAGGTATGAAGTAAGTATGCTGTGCAAACATGTAGTAGTTAATGGGATTTCCTGCTAGCTCTGCTGCTCTGAGTGCCTAATGGTTTCCTTGATAAGCAGAAATTTGACCAGACTTTCCGTAAAAGCCTGTATTGTATTCCTGTACATGCTGTCTGTTGGTAGGTTATTCTATATGTTCAACACTCTTTGGGAGAAAAAGTGCCTCCTAATGCTGTGCCTCAATTTGCCACAGATACATTACTTAGGGCTGATTTTTGGTGTTTGTGTCTCTTGCATTTCAATTTGTACTTCTTTATATATTCACGTTTACTAAAAAATATTGCTTTACGTGTCAGACTTCTTTCTGTTGTTAATGCTGGCACAAGACTAAGGTTTTGTGAGTTATAAATTAAATATACAGAGTTAAATAAAATATCCATTCATATTATGAACAGTAGCAGTCACGTGTGTCACATCAGCCTCGGTTCCTCAATTAAGGTCTAATAATATGTCAAACATTACCCTTTTTTTCTTTGTACTGCAGATATCTGCTTTATCTTCTGTGGAATTTTCTGGTTCCACTGCAGAAACTCCACCAGGCACTAGACACCGTCCCTCAAAATGTGGAAACCCATTTTATATCATAAATTCAAACAACACCTTTTGTCACCCTAATAACTATATGATCTCTAATGGATGGCTTACATGTCACAATATACAAGCTTTCCCATCGTGTAAGGTCTCTTTATTGGGTACCTCACACCTCACAAGGTCTCAAAAGCTTGTATTCTTAAACCACTTGTTAGACCAACACAGGTATCATCTCCACCCAGCCATTTTTATTTTTGCTGACAAGCACAGCACTCCCCGCTGGCATTCTCCAGGTCATAGTTGCAAGCTCAAAATGCAGCGGAATGGAATTCCTTAGTGATCCTGACTTGCCATCAGTTTTATTTGTATAACATCCTTCAGGGCAAGCCCACTGACAGCAGATCACAGAATAAATACTGAATGCACCAAGGTAACATAATATGAATTTCTGCTTAAATATCTTAATATACAGTACAGTGTGCAACAGCAGCTTCTCCATGTAGGGTATAGGAGATTTTAGGGAGTTCTGAGGCGTTAGCATGGGTCATCCCTCTTAATGTAGGACAGTTGAGTGGTCAAATCAACTCCCCCCCCACCCAGAAAATGTACATGCTTTTGATGAATTCTCTTACCTTATAATAAGAGACAGTATTACTGAGGCAAAGAACATTTTTTTCAAAATTTCTTTCTGTCTTATATATTTTAGCAACCATTATCCTGAATGAGTTGAACTGGACAGAGGCCCTGGAGAATGTGTTCATCCAGAACAGAAAGGAAGATCCCTCTTTACTCTGGCAGGTCTTTGGCAGTGCCACTGGTGTGACCAGATATTATCCAGGTATGGAAAATTACCTATTTATGGCCCCCACCAACTGGGGGAACCCTCCTGGTTCTGTACTAAGTATTCACGGTTGCAATTGCTCTTGTTGTGAGTGACTTAGTAATACGTGGTTTGATCATGGAGTATTTGGGCCAGATGAGACTGTGAGTGGTGTGCCTTAAGTGAAAAGTGATATATCCCTGCAGTGCAAATTGTTGACTCTTTCCCAGTTATAGTAAAACACAGATCCTTTTGCGTTGAGGTACAGTAACATTTGCACTGCATCTAGAGGCAACAGGCTGATAGTTACAGAAAGAGCAGTCAATGGGATCGGTGCTCGTAAGTCCCACAATATGTAGAAATTATCAAAAAGGACTCAGCACTCTGTGTCAAAAAACTGCTTGTATACACCTCAGGTCATTTTGCCAAGTTGTGGAACACTGGAACTTCATTATGAAAAAGAACAACAAAAGCAGTATGTCCAGTGTAGTTCAGGGAGAAAACCCACTAATACCAATATTTCACACTGTTTACAGGGGCTTTGACAAAGCAACTGTAATGGGTGTGAAATGTTGGTATTAGTGGGTAGCCTACCCGGACTACACCGAACATAGTGCTTTTGTTCTTTTTCACAATAAAGTTCCACAACTTGGCAAAATGACCTGAAGTGTCTACAAGCAGTTTTTTGGCACAGACTGCTGAGTCATTTTGCTCATTTCTTGTTACAGAAAGTCAGAGCAGCCATGTAAATTTTCATCTGTTAGGAATTTACCTTTAGTGGAATGGTTAGAGCAGCTGCCTTTGGGACTCAGGGTCCCTGGTTTAAGTCACAGCAAAGGGCTGTTGGTGAGTCTGCCCAATAGAGGAGACAGACACAACACTAAATATTTGAAGCATATTATGCAGATGCTTATGAAACATTGATACCCCTGCACCAAACACCTTCTCAAAACTGCTACCTTACAAAGTACTGTAGTAATGTTAAGAATAGGATCACTGGTCTGAATTTATTATTCTGCAGATGCAGTAGGACTGCCCTGAGATCATGCCTTATCAGGTGTGACCCAGATTGCAAGGCCATGTTAAGTCAGTTATGCTACTGGTAAATTAAACCAGGTTATGTGGTAATTTAATATTGTGGTAGAAAAAGGACTTGGGGTTCCTCAAAGTCTGAAAGCCTATAAACAAGCTCATTCAACTGAGGTACTGGATTTACCTTTGGGTGCAAAAGGTTCAAAACTGTCTGTCTCAGAATCAGTCATACTGTATATTAAAGCAAAGAGGTAGCCATATCTTGAATACTTAAGACAGGAAGTGATGTCACTGCTGGACGTGCTGTGTTTAAGCAGAGCTTATCCAACTGTGACATCACTTCCTTTGTCTCTAGTTTCAGTCTTATTGTTACTGCCTTGATTTACTATTTAGCTGTTTTAGATACGGATCTCTCTAGATTGCTGACACCTGCAGGTGAACCCAGTACCATTTCAAAAGAGCTTTTCATGGGTTTTTAGACCTTGAAATACCCTGCAGCATATTTACCTTCTCTCTGAATTCTTGAAATGCTGCATTTCATTCTGTGTAACCCTCAGTGCTATGCTCCTTTATGAACCTGTCTAGTCCTACTTTGAAAGCCTGACTGGTGCTAGCCTCCACTACCTCACCAGTTGGGTCCTTGGGTTAGTCGATATCATGATTAGAGATGCAGCGAATTTAGATTTCGCCGGCTAACTGAACGCGAAGTGGGCACTTCGTGTTGTCATTCTGCTATGCAAAGTGGCCAACACGAAAGGCTCACTTTGCCTTGTAATTATTACTTTGCGCTGTCATTCCACCTTAACACAAAGTAAGGTGAAGTGACAACAATATTGGCAGCCCCTCACACACACAGTCACCAGAATTAATGTGCATCCCCAAAATGCTACTGTCTTGTGTCCAGAAAACTCCCCAGTGCTGATGAAGTGAAATGAGAGCACAGCACCCTCACCCTGCCCGCTCTCACCCTGAACCTGACAGCCCAGTGGTCACTGGTGCCAAGCTCTTCCCCCACCTCCACCTCCTCCACACTCTCTATGCAAAGTCTCCCGGAATTAATGGCGCACTCAGTCATGCATGCAGTGGTCCCACACAGTCACCAGAATTAATGTGCATCCCCAAAATGCTACTGTCTTGTGTCCAGAAAATTCCCCAGTGCTGATGAAGTGAAATGAGAGGGTAACAAAAAATGCAAAGTCTCCCAAAATTAATGGTGCACTCCGTCATGCATGCAGTGGTCACACACAGTCGCCAGAATTAATGTGCATCCCCAAAATGCTATTGTTTTGTGTCCAGAAAATTCCCCAGAGCTAACAAAGTGAAAGGAGAGTGTAACAAGAAATGCAATGTCTCCCAGAATTAATGGTGTACTGCAAATGCATAGACAGATTGAGATTGCGCTGTGCACTCAAGAGATGTAGGTGCAAAGGCACAACAACACCTAACTTGTGCTCACAAGTCACAAATCCACATCAAGAAAAGAATACCTTTTTCCGGTTTGGGGGGGAAGGGGTAGTGCACAGCAGTAACAGTCCATTACCAGTAAAGATACCACAAAGCAGTATAAAAGATTCATGCAGGTGCGGTGGATTGCAGGTTCACACTGCTGCAGTTACTCCATGGCACAATAAAAGGTGTCTGATTTAATGGCATGCATCGCACACACATACACTACAAGTAATGTGTAGCAAATTGAAAACCTTTAGTAATATAACCAAATGTTTTAAACAAACTGAAATTATACACTGCTGCACCACAACAATCGGCAAAAAAATGTCAAGAATTACTGAAAATATTACTGTGTGTACATTAACACTGTTATACAAGAAAAATATAACCAAAACAGAAAGATTGCCTTTTTCACCCAGTTAATCTACTTACACCACAGATACACCCCTCCCCCAAAGCACACTTCACAGTACACAGACTGACTGTTCTAAATTAACATTCAAAATCCCCACACAAACAATAAACACTCAATGATATGAGCACAGGTGGGTTTCCTACAATCGATGTACTAAATTTTGAGCAAAACAAATGGCTCAAAAAGGCTCTTTTAACAGCTTTTAGAGGTTTTGAATCACAGAGCTCTCAGGAGAAACTGTCTCCATCTTCCACTACACATACACTACACAGAACTGAGACTGTGCAGAACAATCTAGAGCCCATGTGACCTGCAATCCCATGAAGCACTGCAAAATTCACCTTGGAGCTCAATAACAAGGTGAAGTGATGCAAAGTACATTGATTCCAATGTACTTCACCTTAAAATTGGCAGAGAAGTGGTTTGGGGAAGGCAGAATAACTCAAAGTCATTGGTGTCCATGGACTTTGCGTTCCTCATCATGACGCGAAGTACTCCGCTTCACGTTGTGGAATACTTTGCAGATTCAACGTTACTCCGCGAATCATTTCACGGAGTGAATTTTGACCACTTCGCTCACCACTAATCCTGATCAGCCTGTGCATAAAGTAATGCTTTCTTGTGTTTTCCCTTGTTCTGCCTCCCCCAGTTTGAGTGCATGCCCTTTTGTGTTTTTGCCATGTACCAACTCAAACAGCTTTGGATATGCTCCATCCTGTCTGCCTTTTTTGTTTAGTATTTGGAATACACTGATCATGTTGTCTTTCACCCCTCTCTTCTCTAGGATAAATACTGATAAATCTTTTGAGTGTATCCAATTATTCCGTGGCACTGTGTTGGATGCTATAGCTCTTCAGTGTCTTAATCTTTACTGTAATGACCTGAACAGCATGCAGTACTCAAGGTACTGTATGGCCTAACCAGTGCATTGCACTAGGGGAGGAAAGTCACCCTTAATCTGCACATTACCCAGCATAATGCATTCAAACACTGAGTTTCTTCTATGAACTGAAGGCAACAGTTTTTGATAGTCTTTTAAAGACCTGTCAAGGGACTTCTAAGCAAGTTTATGATCTCTAGCACTTGATGTGTGGCTCAGAAACTGTTATAAACAGCATTCCTTACAGATTTTAGCACTTTCAAGCACTTAGCAAAACCAGAAATCATCAGATGAGCACGTCCAGTTCTGTGAGCTTAAATTGCACAGCCTGTGTGAGTGCGACAGTATCAGTGAGGTGCAGGTGCTGCATGTAGTTATTCTGACTGTCTCTATCACTGTAGAAATCTACCCCAGTGTGTTGTCCCACCGAAACTGAAAAAAAACAAACTATTCCTCTTTTTCCTGTACTCCTACTCTGCCTGCCTGAGGTACAGGCTGGGATAGTCTGGGAGGTCAGGAAGCCCTCCAGGCAGCAATTTTAGATTGTCCTCCTAAGGGCTTGCCAAATGGCAGCTGAGCTAATTCATGATCTCTAGCAAGAGATTTTGGGCCCAAAGCTGTTATAAAGAGCATTTTTTACAGTTTTTAGTACTTTCATACACTCAGCGAAAGTGGAAGTCAGCAGACAGGCACTTCTGTTTCTGTTAACTTGTGAGTGTTGGCGAGCACTGGGTGGGGGTAACACTGGCAGATGCAGTATCTGCCAGTGCCAGCCAGAGAGGCCAGAGGTATCAGAATACTGTCTTTTATATAAAGTAGGCAATTGCTTAGCATTATATTTATACAGCTGGGATTGGGATAGTGCCTCTGCACCAGTATGGCATTTTGCAAAGGCTGTAGCATGTGCTCCATGGAGGGGTCAGAAGAGAAAGTAAGCCATTTTATATGCAACAGATGTAAGCATGTAATTGAGTTGGAGAGGGAAATCACATTTTTAAAGGCAGAGGTTTTTTATTTAGAATGAATAAGATCTCTAGAAGCATATACCAGTGAGGTGGGCAGGCTTCAACAAGACGCGGAGTGGGGCATCAAACAAGTGAATCAGGTATAAGCACCCAACAGTCAGCAAATATTAGATCAGCAGTATTACCAGTAATACAAGAGAATAATATAAACACAAATGTGCCTCATGAAAACCAAGCGGGTTAAAAAAGAGATGCTATAGCCAGGGAAGTGAATTGGAACAGACTGATAAGGAAGATTTAAACTGGACAAGGATATAAAACAGGAGAAGTGCAAAAAGGGGACAGGTGGCTGACTGCCATCTAATTAAGACAATAAATAGGCTCTCCATATTAAGTGGCAGCTCACACCCGGCAACCATTGAGATACCCCAGCATTGTAGTAATACCATAGATCATGGCATAAATAACAGCAGGCAAGGTGATTCCCATGGGGGGCAAGCTACCAATGAGGCCTCTAGGAGGGAGGTCCTAGTCATAGGAGATTCATTTCTAAGAGTCATGGCTAGAACCATTTGTAACAATAAAAAAGAAACTCACACTGTCTGCTGCCTACCAGTAACTAAAGTGAGCAATATTATAAGTTACCTGGACAGTGTCTTAAGAGGGGCAGGAAAAAGACCTGCAGTTATGTTGCATGTGGGGTGATCAATATAGGAGTGAGATTAGATGATAGCATAAAAACAGATTTTACAGAAACAGGAAAGGGTCTGAAAGATAAAGAAAGCAGGTGATTCTATCGGAAATGTTACCAGTATCTAGAGCTGGGCTGGGGAGGCAATCTGACATTAGGAAAACAAATGCATGGCTGCATAGATGGTCAAAGGATGAAAATCACATTTTTATCAGAAACTGGTACTTGTATGGAAATGATGGATTACATCTGAACAGGAAGCTAGCAAATGTTTTGAGGAAAATAATAAGAGGGGCAGTTGAGAATGCTTTAAACTAAATAACTCTGGGGGAGCAGTTAGCTTAGAAACTGTAGTCAACCAGGATGGTGTGTACATCAGCCGGAATAAGTTGGTGACACAAAGAGTGACTTCCATAGCAAAAAATGCATCAGTGACAACCACAAGCTTATGTGGGAAGGCAAATAAAAAAATAAAGAAGTGGTAAAGGGAGCTCAAGTACATAATGTTAAATGCTTGAAGTCTGATTAATCAGTTGAATATATTAGAATTTATAATGATTTCAGAAAACAAATTATATAATAGGAATCACTGAGGCATGGTGGTCAGATTCAGACATATGGAGTAAAGAAATTTTGTATATGCTCTGATTAAGAAAAAAACAGAGTGGGTGAAAAAGAAGGTGGGATAGCCATCAATATCAATAAAGAAATCAAATTTAAGTGTAATCCCCCTGCAAATGGGGGTTCTCAGAGGTCTTCCAGGAGCTGGCTGAGTGCTCCTAGCCTGAATGGTGTTCGGCATTTAAGCCGTTTATCAGTGAGTGCTTTTAGAGCCTTTGGTACTGTCTCTTTAAGAGCTGTCTGCTTGCAGGCATGATTAGTTCGCAGGGGGGACTGTGTGTTTCCCTGCTCGAGTCCCACTCGAGCTGCTGACAAACTGCTCCATTTCTGCCGTTGCTAAATGGGCAGAGTGAGCACTTTCCAGAGATGTAACTGTTTGCCCCATACCATTTAGAGTATTAGTGGGAATGTAATTTGTCTAACCTGCCTTTCTTGCAGCTGGGACTTTGTGTGCTTTGGCCCTCCATTTTGAACCAGAACTGTAAACTGGATCCAATCAGGAGGGAGGGGTGCTTAAAAGGGAGTATTGAGCAACCAACCAGGATTAGGATTCTCTCGGGAACCGGCTGCCAATGGGGGATATGGCCAGTAATTCTGGGAAGTGAAGTTCTGGACTGTGGTGCCTTTTCGCACCAATGGGGGAAGTTGTAAGTGACTGGCATCTGAAGCCCTCCAATTGGGTCGGTTTGTGCCCGATGGTAATTCCCTGCCCAGTAGCTGAGAAGGCAGATCCGTTGTGGCTGTGACTGAAGAAGGAGCTCCGGGCTTCTGCACTGCAGAGTTTCGCGCGTGAAGAGCGTGTGGAGCCCAAAAGTCAGGTGGCTCATTTGCTGTGGTGATTCGGACTGAATCCACTGTGTTTGGAGGAAAAGGAGAGGCTGTGTGGCCAGGAACCAGGCTTACCCTGTAGAGGACTGGAGAAACTACTTCATCGAGCTTGATCTGTCAGGAGAGTGAAGCAGCATTGCAAATTCCCGGGTTGGCAGTAAGTGCGAACGGGATATGAAAGCAGCTGCCTGGTATGGTAACCTTCTTTTACATATAAATGTGTGGGGTGTGTCCTGCTCACAGGCCCATGTCCCTTGCTGTGTGAAAGGTGTCCAGCAAAAGTTGTGAGTAAAAATCAGGGTAGCTCCCTGCCAGCTGAATCGTTGAATTGCAAAGGTTTTATCTGATTTTCTTTCTTGATACACAAACTGAGCCCACTGGCTCCGGATTACAAATTGGGTATTACGCTAGTATTTTTCATCCTCAGGGCCCCAATCAGCTGCACCGATCCTGGCTAGCCCCTCCCCCCATCCTGGGTACCCAGTGACAGTGACTTATAGGGACTCTAACCCTGTGCACAGTGCTCTGAACATTAGTGTGACTGAATTAATTAACCTGATTTCCCCCTGTCCTTGTTGCTATCCCCTAAATAGATTTGGGTGTTTAGCAAAGTTACACTGCCTGAGATATGTGTTTGTGTTGCAATACCATACAGTGGCTATTGTATTACTGCATCTTACTTTACAGGGGGTCCCCAGAGTCAAGCTGATCGAACCAGTCCTGGGGGTAAGTGTATACTGTGAAGGTACCTCTGATATATTGTGTGGGCCACTAGTGGGAAGAAAGTGGGGTTGCAGTGTCCCAGAGGGCTGTGACCAAGTCATACCAAACTGTCAACCCCAACCTCTGGGTGGAGGCACCCACCATTGGACCTGGACCCCTCAACCTGTTAGTGGTTAGGCAGGCAGGGGTAGTAGCCCTTGGGATAGCACCACCTGGGGGTTACATAAGGAATTGGCACTTGAAGCTTTTGGGGATTCAGTAGAGGTGGTGGGGTCAGAACTCCATAGCAACCAGTTGTCACAAGTAACTGTGCTGATAACATATAGACCACCAGATATATAATGAAAGGAATCAAGCACTATTAGAAATATTGGAAACATTAAATGAGCACAAAATGCTTATTACATCAGGTGATCTTAACATACCCAGATTTAACTGGCCATGGTATAATGGCAAAACTGAATGTGAAATAATTTTTGAGTAGAAAGTATCAGACATGGATTTGACCCAATGTTTCACAACCCTAGTTAGAGGGACTGCAATACTTGATGTGGTCCTAACAAATTCTTCAGACATTATAAAGGACTGTGTAGTAAGGGAGCCCTTGGAAGCAGTGACCATAACATACCCTTTTTGGCAATCTAAAACCCTAGCACTTAATTACTGTTAAATCTTCTAAGCACCATCTCTGACATCGCCCCCCCCCCCACTACCCTATCCCCTACACCTTTCCTCCCCTCTACCTAATGCTCCCCCATCTGTCCTGACAAGGCCTGTTGGCTGATTTCAACTTATCTTATGATTTTACCAGTAACTGACAAAGCTTGTTTTGGCTGATTTTCAATTTACTGTATGCATTCCTGTGCAAGAAACTGCTTAGCATTACTCGTTTCTATTCTTTAATTCACTGTGAATGTCAATTATTGCTTTCTTTTCTTATTTACAATTATTTTACTATACCCTGTTTAGTCTGTAAACCTGTTGATCTCCTTTCTCTACGTATACTATTTTGCCATACTTTTTGTTCTGTTAACTTGTTGTATTATGCTGCTGATGTGGAACCTTTGTAAAAGAGCTGTAAGCTCAAAGGTATTTGTAATCCGAGATCTCAAAGAAAAAAAAAATCTCATTCTTATTTATTTATTTAGCTTTTGTTAACCAGGTAAGTACACTAGACAAGACAATTGCCTATTTTCAGGTATGACCCGGGAGAGTACAGGAAATTACATATAAAAAAATAAGGTAATTACAGAAATAGGGGCAACTACTGTGTAAGTTACAACCTTAGTATAGCAAATTTTTGAAACGATGAGGAAAGAACTGACAAAGTGGGAGTGGACAGCACAGTTGGAGGGAATGGACACAGAAAGACAATGGAAGCTTATTAAAACCAAACTTTTAGATTTAAGGGCAAAATACGTACCATCAAGGAAAAAGTATAGTAGTAAAAGGGAAGGTTACCCTGATGGTGCACTCTTTGCATTAAAAAATGAATAAAAAAAAGGAGATTGTACAAACATTATAAAACAACGAATAATAATGATGACATATTAAAATATTATAAAGACACTCCGAAATCTGCAAAAAGGAAATTAAAAGAAGTAAATCGAAAATGGAGGAGGTTCTTGCCAGGGACATAAAGAACAACTACAAAACTTTTTAATCCTACTTTGGAAGTAAAGAAAACAGAAACTGAAGGGAGGGTGGTAATAAAACTATTTCAGATATCATATTGGTATTGTATCAATTCCTCATTTTTGGAAACTTTTACATAATGAAACATATAGAATAGTGGATGGGTGATTATCCACAACAAGGCTGTGTTTCCATCGCGGGAGTTGATGACATCATAGAGACCTTGAGAGGTCTGTATGATGTCATCAACTCCTGAAATGGAAACACACCCTTAGTTGTGGATGGTGACCCATCCACTATTTTATATAATATATGGTTCCCAGGACTAGTAAAATGTTTATTTCACAAGGTTTCATACCTTGTTTTCACACTCCCGCTTGGTTCCGGCAGCTCGTTTATGGTTCTACTTGGTCCCAGCCAGTCAGTTGGCTGTGAAGTTGCTCCATTGCTGTGCCCCGCTCCACTGATTTGAAAAAAAAAACCTTTATTTTGCCTCCCGCTCTCAGCCTCCGATCCTAAAAACATTGTCAACGGCAGTAATTTAAACAACAAAAAAACTATCAACCATCGGCTCGTGAAGTGCTCCATAAGTGGCGCCGCCATGTTTGCTTCAGTTTTGTACCGCAGAGCATTGTCTTCTCCAGTCAAGTGGCAGGAAAATGCTAAAAAGTTATTGTACTATCGATGTGATGTCAGAACCATACTACAACAACTTTTTTGACCTTTGAACTGCCCTACAATAACTTTCTGAGAGCCTCTGATTTCAGTGCACAATAACAGGTAACCATATACTATTTTGTTTTTGTGTTTTTTGACTTTGTTTTGTTTCTAAAAGGAACTGAACCGCGTTTTTCATATTGTAAGCTCTTCTATAACTACTAAAGGGTTTTAATACAGTACTTAAAAGGTTTTCTTCTGGGAACTGCTACATCTTCCTATGGTTGTTAGTGTGTGGTATGACTGAAAGACCCAATAAGAAGACAGGACCTACAGGCTTTAAACATTGTAAGGGTGTGATCTTCCAGGAATCAGTCTTCACCATTGAATCACACTAATGAATCTGAGCTGGAGATGCTAGGATCCCGTGGACATGAAAACGTTTCAGGAGGGCTGGTGCTGAGGTAGGCTGTGCATATGCGTGGCACCACGAGACTCACTCACACGACATGGCATATTTATTTATTTATTTATTTATTTATTTATTCATTCATTCATTCAAGTCTTGGATTACAACCTTTGAGCTATTAGCTCATTTGCAAAAGTTCCACATCATAATGGATGAAAATACAAGGATACATACAGTCAAAGAGGAGGTACAAAGGTAGATCAAAGTTGGCTGCATGAAAAACTTAAAAAACATACAACTTGGTTGACAAACATCAGTGGCATACAGATCAGTGGTACATTCATAGGTAAATAATTGAGCACAATTGTGCAGGGATGGGACATCCACAGAAAGTTGAGGAGATTAGAGCATTATCTAAGGGTAAAGTGCTAGTAAAACAAAAGAGAGAATGGAGAGTGGTAGTACTCAGGGCAAGGATATGGAGACCAGAGTTCCCCTTTGTCAGTAAAAAAGGATATATTCAGGCAGGGAAATAGGAGGAACCAAGATTCACTTTGTCAGTACTGAGGATTGTGTGAGAGGGGAGGGGGTAGGGAGAGCAGCAGATATAATTGAACGAGGATAGGGCCTGTGGGGGTAGGGGTGCGTGGGGAGAGGGAGTGCTAGGAGCAGGGGAGAGGAAGAATCTAGGTCTAAGGGGAGGGAGAAAGAATACAGGGGATGGGGAGAGGGAGAATTGGGGGCAGGAATGAGGAGGTACAGTTTAATGTAGGGTAGGGTCAAAAAGGGGAGAGTGAAGAGAGGGGGCAGAGGTGGTGAGTAAGTGTAGAGGGGTGGTGGAGACAAGGTACAGATCAGGTAGGAGCAGGCACCACTTGGGGGAGGGATGGAGGTAAGGACAGCTCTCTCCTTCTTTACCCAAACTTTTAATAATGCCTGTGATATCTTTGCCCCAGTGTTGACCCGCCGTTCTAAAAGGAAGAATGCCCCCTTGGTTACCCCAGCTTTGATCCACCAGCTCAAACATAGGGACAACCTATGGCACCGTGCCATTGAGACTGGCCGGCCCAATGACAGGCGGTTATATGCTGCCACCGAAACAAGTGCACTCGGGCCATCAGAAAGGCCAAGTCTGAGCACCATCGGTCCTCACTCACTGCTCATGGGGAATCCCAGAACCTTCTGGGATAACATTAAACAGTTAAATGGGAGTACACTCCCCACCCACCAGATCAACATTAATGGTGTGATCTCCTCAGACCCAGCCCTCATAGCCAACCACCTCAACACCTCATTCACTGACCTTAGCCCTATCCTCCCTACAAATTTTTTGCCCCAGCACCTGCCGTAAATCTTTCTCACCCTTATTTTCTCCTCCGCGCTGTTTCTGCCCAAGAACTTAGGCCGCACCTTGTCACTGCCCTCAAGAGTAATAGTACAGGCAGTGACACCTGAATCCGTGTATCTCACGGCTGGTCTTAGACACAGTCCTTACCCGATCACATGCCTCATCAACCACTCTCTTTGCCTGGGGAAGGTTCCAACTGCCTGGAAAGTCGCCACTGTCACCCCTATCTTTAAAGGTGGTGATGAGACTGTGGCTGGAAACATCGACCGATCTCCATTCTCTCCTCTCTCCAAGGCCTTGGAAAAGTGGTGGCCTCTCAAATCTCTGACTACCTCTCCACCTACAATGTTTTTGTCCTGAGCAGCATGATTCGAGCGGGCTACAGTACCAACACAGCCCTCCTAGAGTTCTCCAACTTTCTCCACCTCCTTAGACACTGGTTCTCTGGCTGGTGCTGTCTTCATTGACCTCTGGAAAGCTTTCAACACTGTCTCCACCCCTCCTTCTTGATGCCCTTAGTCTCTCTGGTTTTGCTGTTGGGCCTATCTCCTGGTGCACCAGTTATCTGTCTGACCGGCCACAGCATGTAAAAATTAATGGGACCTACTCAGACATCTGTCCCATCTTTTCTAGTTCCCCAGGGCTCCATTCTGGGCCCCTTACTATTCTCCCTTTACCTTAACACCCTTCCACGCTCTTGCTCGGGGAACATTCTATTGTACGCTGATGATGCAGTCATCATTGCCTCAAGTCGTAACCCTACTGCCCTCCAGGACTCGCTGCAGAAGTCCTTCACTGAAGCCAAGGGCTGGTTCAAGGAACATAGATTGGTGATAAAAAAACAAAAACCATGTTCTTCACTCATCCCCAAAACAAGTCCTGCAACTTCAAACTCCTCATTCACTCTGGGTCCTCATTCCCACTCGAACAAGTTTGCTCCTATAAATACCTAGGGATCCATTTTGACCCCTCCCTCTCCTTCCATGGACACATCGCTGCCCTAGCCACTGCCACTAATATCCGATTGGGCATCTTACATTGGTATAAACACTGCCTCCCCCCAGAGGCTCTTCGACTCGCAGTCACCTCCTCTATGCTGTCCCTAGTGGACTATGGACTGCCGTGTATGGTGCTGCTGATCAGACCGCACTCCATAAATTCGCTCTACTCTGAATAAGGCCTGCAGGTTAATTACTGGAGCACCTAGGATGACACACACCTGTCTACTGTATGCTAAGCTGGTACTTGATCTCTAGAGCGCCTCAAATATCTTACCTGTACCCTTACAAAAAGACCCTCCTTGGGCTTTCCCCACCAGGATTGACCACACCACACGCGCTCTGTCCCACTAGTTCATACTCGGACCTCTGGGAAAACCTCTCTTGTTATCCCTAGAGCTAGGACCTCTCACGGCCAAAGAGCCTTCAGCTTTGGACCCTCCTGTTCAACACACTTCCTCCATCTCCAAGCTCCAACTATATCGTGCTTCAAAACTTCCTTACGAATCACCTTATTAACACCCGATGTTGTAACTGCCACTAGTCAAAGCCGTACTAATACTTATGACAAAGCTATTACTAAGCTGCTAAGGATGACATAACTCTGGTATTGTTTGCATCCATCCTACCTGTACCAGCTTGTTTGTATCTATGTCTTAATTTTACTGTTATACTTATGTGTTGTACTGCTATACTGTGTATTTTGGTTTGTCTTACTGTGACAAGGTACCTTTGTAAATGAGCCTATGGCTCAAAGGTTTTCCAAACTGCTGTTTAAATAAAATAAAAAAAAATAAAATAAGGGATAGGAAGTACGGTGCAGGAGGGGGCATAAGTAGGAGAAGGAGGGGGAGGGCCAGTAAACAGTAGAGGGTCAGAGCGGAAAAGGTAGTTTCACAGTCTGTTGTCAGTAACTTGTTAATTTTTGGAGCATGAGCAAACCATGTGTTCCAAGAGGTGGGAGCAGAGCTTTTGCATAAAAGGCCCTAATTTGGGTTCAGCAAGGAGGTCAGCTGAGAGAGTGTTAAACCACTTAGGTGTACGGTAGCCAAAGGACCCCTGCCCTTGGGACGTACGACAGAAGGGGACTTTGTCTTGCCTCTGCACCAGCCATCAACTGCCTCAATTCCTTTTTTCCCCCACTGTTGAGTGCGCTTCAGTGTCAACATTGCTTTTCTGCTGGGAGTCAGAACTTCACAACAAATTTAAAATCTCAGTTTTTCGTATTTACAGTTACAGTTTGTTATTTTTGTGTCAGTTTAATGATATTACAAAAAACAATTTTCTCAGTTTCTCACAGCCCTGCCGAGTCAACAGTCAATGGCCATGAATGACAGTGGTAAGGAGCCTTTTCAGGCAAGCTGCTCCAGCAGCGGGGCCATGTCCAGTCCTATTTCCTTGTTCGGGAAGGGTTCTGATGACTCACAGCATGGACAGTCCTCCCAGAAGCACAAAAAAAAGTGGTCCATTCTTGATCCTGGTTGTGTTCATGGCACCTCTCGGTCTTGAGTTCTTCCTCTTCTCGTAGGAAGGGGAAGAAGTGGTACCACTGAAAGTCACCCTCTGCAAGGACTGCCATGAGATCCTCAGTCTCCCAGAGCCAGAGGCCCTCACCGATGATGTTGGTGTCATCGGGGGCCTCTGCCGATGAGAGGTCAAAGTCTTGGGCCTGGAGTCCCTGTCTGTCTCTCAGTGGGGACTCTGGTGGGCAGTCCCACCATTGGGAAGCTCCTATGGAGCAGTGAATGAAGTGTTTGGCTCATTTGGCCTTGTCTGCGGAGTCAGTTCCTGGCCCTTTGGGGCCAGTAGAACTGGAGCCACAGGCAGTGCCTTTAAGTCAGGTAGAGTGTTTGGCTCTGGCAAAAGCCCCTAAGTGCTTACCAGTGACCGTGTCACCAACTGCTGTCCCAATGATCACACCCCCATTCAGAATCACTGTGATGGGACCAGCTGTGGTACCATTGCCAGTCACTTGGTGCCAGCTGGATTATTGTTGATGGGGTCGGCACCTGTGTCAGCGCTGGGCATAGGCCTTTTGGGGCCTGTTCTGGCACTGACCCCAGCACTGCTCTCAGTGCTAGGAAACTTCCTGGCACCAGATTCGGTTCTGATCACGGAGCTGCCTACGACACAACTCCTCATAAAATGGGGCCAGTGCTGCCAGTGCTACTAAGACCTCGTTCTGGATTGGCAGGCCTGTGATCTACCCCCACATCACCCCCTTTGGGGAGGAACTGGAGGGGGATGAGTCTGACTGTGAACTAATCATTTCTGAGGGTGGTGATGAAGACTCTTTCTATATCCTGGACTCTTTGTACCTTAGCCCTTCTGCTGTTCCTCAGGAGAATTCATCTTTCCAGGCTTTGTTTAAGAATATGCATTCTGTACTTCTTCTTTTTTTTTGTTTTGTGGCAACTTTTTTCCCATGGCTCAGCTCGACCTTCCCGGACCTGCCCATCCAGCTGGTGCAGTCGTGTACCACTGATCTGCCTTAGCTTGCCCTCCAAGGTGGGGACACCAAAACATCCCCCCCCCCCGGAAACTCATCCAGATTACTGGCAGCTTCATTGTCTGCTCAGAGGGCTCCCTAGGCTTTCCCACCTCCCCCTCGGGTGGAGCTATGGGGGCAGGCCAGCTGACTGAAGACCTGCTCCAGTCATGGCTGGGTGTTGCAGTGGAGACCAGGAGGCAGGAGTCTTCAGCGAGACTGTAGGCAAGTTTTGCTTGCTGAATCCTCAGGAAGCATGATGTGCAATGACGTGGAGCACTCTAGTGTGACGTCTGTTACACCTCCCACAGAACCGGTGCTGGTCACTACTGATTCCCAGCCTCTGCCAGAGGGGCAGTGTTGCACTGGACACTCAACCCCCTCCCTACGATATCCTGTGATGTGGGTGACTGAAATTGAGGGACTCGGATATGAGGAAGAGCAAGGCTACGGGTTAGCAAGGGAAGAAGAGTAACGATATAGGACATCGCCTGGAAGGGGAGGGATAAGGAAGAAAGGATGTGGGAGGCAATGTGGTATGATGTTGCCGAGCTGGCTGTGTGGTGTGGTGTGGTGGTGAGGGTGGCTGGCTACAGTGCAGTAGGTCAAGGGTTCGGGATTGGGGAGGGGTGTACTTTTTTGTGTTTTTCACGAGCAGGTTTTTTTTTTTTACAAGTGTCTCCCCCTCTCCGACATGCACCCCTCTGGAGTTGATAATCTTAAGTAAGGGGGGTGCAGGGGGAAAGCCCCCCCAAAGGGGGTGCGGTGAGTGCAGCCCCCGCATAAATATTATTTATGCCTTTTGCCCGTGTTTTTGTGTTCCTCACTGGGAGTGTACATCGCCGTCTTTCTTTTTGGTGATGTACACTCTCTCTAATGGCAGTCGCAGTTTGGTGATTGCAGTTATGACAGGAAAGCCCTCCCTCCAGAGGAGGAGATCCATCACCTGGATGCTCAGTCCTTCTCCCTCCAGCCGTTCCTCAAACTTCTTGGTCCATTCCCGAACCCAGGATGTCGGCATTGCAGGTTGAAGCTCTACTGCTGCGCCAGTAGGCCGTCTCTGTACTTGGTTTTGAGTCTTCAGCCACTGACCCAGGCAAACAGCTCCATCTACAGTGGTTAAACATTTCTACAGTGCTGATCTGTTTAGTTCCTCCCTATTCTGCCCATATTTGAGACCTTGTCAGATGCATTCTGGAATAGGTCTGCTTCTATCCCTTTTCTGTGTAGACAGATAGATAGAAAATACCCTGTCCCTTAGGACCAACCAGTGTATGTTTCTCAGCCAATAGCTGATACCATTGTTGTTGTTCTCATTGAGATTGTCAAAGCCACTCTTCCCCAGGAGATCATTGTGTACCCTATTAACAAGGAGTCATGCAAGATCAACACTATGGGCAAGCGAGCATTTGCTGCAGCCACCCTTGGCATGTGAACTGCTAGCTTCCAAGGGCATTTTTCCAAATATGAATGTACCCTTTGGAGCTCACGTAAGTCTCTTGCAAAATCCTTGCCAGACATTAAACTAAGTAAAATATTCTACAGACTGCTACCCATGGTATTGAGTCTAACAGTCATCAACTCAAGGCAGCTGTGGATGCCTTTGATACTGCTTCTCACTCTGCTGTGGTGGGCACTTGCATCAGGAGGCACTCCTTGCTTTGTACTTCTGGTTCCTATCAAGATGTCTAGCAACAGGTAATGAATATTCCCTTTGATGGCACTTACCTGTTTGGAAAGCAGGTAGAGAAGTCTCTTGAGGCATCTCAGAAGATGAGAATGACCCTGAAGACTTCAGACCAGCTGCTGCTAACCTTCGGGGGGGATGATAGTGCATGGTTTCTTTCAGAATGGGCAGTCCTTTCATGGGAATGGCAGGGAAGCCCAAAACAAATCTCAGCCTCTGTAGCCTCAAATGAAGACACAGCCGAAGACGCAGATGTGGAAAAAACTCAGTGCCACCATCGGGAGCTCCGACCCCAATCATGCCTCAGCTGCCAAAGGCAGACCGCTCCTTACCAGTAGAAGGCCACCTGACCTAGTTTTACCATCAGTGGGAGTCCATCATGATGGACAAGTGGGTCCTCATGTTTATCTGGGAGGGATAATCCCTGAACTTCATAGACATCTCTTTATACTGTCCACCCAGAAGGCAACTCCTCTTATCAGCCGATATGTCAGAGCATATGGAGCAGGAGAGTGCAGGCTTTCTGACAGCAGGGCAATAGAGATAGTGCCAGAGCCAGAAGGAAACACAGGCTTCCACTCCCACTACTTTTTAGTTCCAAAGAAATCAGGGGGCATGTGCCCCATTCTCAGTTTCAGAAATCTGAACAAATCCAGGGATCAAGAAAAATTCAAGATGATCTTTTTGGGGTCTCTGCTTCCTTTCCTGAAACCTCAGGATTGGTTAGCCTCCCTAGGTATGCAGGATACACACCAGCACATTCTAGTGCACCTCAGCCACCACAGATGCCTTCAATTCATTGTGCTATGGCAGCATTATCATTTCAGAGTCCTGCCCTTTGGACTCTCCTCTGCACCACAAATCTTTACAAAGTACTTTGCCCTACTCGCAGTGCACTTGAGAAAACTAGGACTCCAGATTTACTCTTATCCGGACAACTGGCTGATAGCCAGCTCATCCAAGCAACAAACACAGCAGTTAGTGGCCACTGACTCTCAGTTTCTTACCTCCATGGGGGTTCTTCTGAACCTACAGAAGTTTAAGTCCCATCCCTCACAACAGCTGCTGTTCATAGGAGCTCTTCTAGACACAACCAAAGCCCAAGCCTTCCTTCCAGAGAGCAGAAAGCAGGCAATCCTGCAGATGGCAGGCTACAGGCTACATAATGAAGCACAGATCTATGCAAGCCCACTCCATACAGTGCATGCTGGCTCTGATAGCCTCCTCAGTGTTCAGGGTGCCCCTGACATGACTACACATGAGAACAACTCAGTGGATGCTCAGTGCAGTGGTCATAAGCATCATATTCTCAGACCTACACCATTTAGGTGACCAAGCCCCCAGTTCGGTCACTCACATGGTGGTCAGTGGAGGACAGTCTCCTCCAGGGCTTTCCCTTCTACCAATGGAGCCTCAGGTGACTCTCATAATGGATGCCTCCCTGTTGGGCTAGGGCACCCACTATCAGGGCCTCCAAATGCCAGATGTCTGAACCCAGCAGAGACTCATCTCTACATCAATGTGTTGTAGATGACAGCTGTGTTGTATGGCCTTCAAGCCATAGTGGATCTTGTCAGCCACAAAACAGTCCTCATCCAGACAGACAACAAGTGAGTGATGTATTATATCAACATGCAAGGAGGAGCACAGTCTTATGCTCTCTGCCAGGAAGCCATGATATTGTGGGAATGGTTCCTGGAACAGGGGGATCCTGCTCCAAGCAGTTCACCTGACAGGAATACAAAACACTCTGGCTGATGAGTTCAGATGAACAGAGGCCAATCTTTACAAGTGGCGATGAACTCCAGGCATCATGACATTGTTACTTGACAAGTGGGGCACCCCTGATGTGGACCTTTTTGCATCCCCACTCAACTCAACACCAAATTGCCTCAATTCTGTTCCAGAAATCCAGGACATGATGTTTTCTGTCAGGTTGTATTCAGACTGCAATGGCAAGATCTTTTTCTGTTTACATTTCCTCCAGTTCCCTTAGTGCAGAGGGTACTGCTCAAACTAGAGGGACACAGGGGCAAGATGATTCTGATCGACCCCCTGCTGGCCTCAACAAATATGCTTTTCTCTGTTGAACAGACTGCCAGTCAGCAAACCGAGGATTGTCTCACTCCAGACGGACTTGCTGACTCGGGGTCACCTGGTTCATCAATGCAACCAGAGAAAGACTGGCACCGGCACTGGTTGCAATACATACTTTATTTGTGCAAAAATAAAAGTGGTTGCCTGTGACAAAGCTACTGAACAAAACTGGTCAGGGGTTCTGTACAAGTAGCATCCTCGCTTGTTGCTGCTGCTAACATGCAGTGAGTGTGCCTTGTTTTGTTTTCTGTATTTTATAAAAAGTACTTCAATTTTTGCACCAATAAAGTATGTATTGCATCCGACGCTGGTGCCAGTCTTTCTCTGGTTGCATTGCCGACCATTGGCTGAGCACAGTGGTTTACTGTGGGGTGTGATCTTGTTTGCACTGTTCACCTGGATCATCCCAACCTGCGCTCTCTTCCCTTTGAGACCTGGTTCCTGAAGAGATAGAAGTGAACAGGTACAGGATATCTCAGAGGGTCTCTGAAATACTTTTGGCTGCCAGTAGACTTCCACTAGAAAGACGTACACAGCCAAATGGTGCTCTAAAACCCTCATGGACCCCTTTTGGTGCACACTTGACAAGGTTCTGGAGTATTTGCTGGACCTTTCTGATGCTGGCCTGTGGTATTCCACAGTCAAGGTCCATTTGTGTGCTATTTCTGCATACCACAGGCCTGTAGGTACCGTCTACCTGGCTCAGCTGCCATTCTTCAAAAGATTCCTTAGGGGCATTTTAAATACAGGTTACTTGGTCTTTTCTGTCTGCTTCCATGTCACCAAACAGCTGGTACGAGGGTCAAGCCCCTCTAAGTAAGCAGCAGGACCTGTCACAGAGGACAAAAAATAAAGATAAGGCTGCAAGAGATGGTTCAGAAATCAGGGTGTCCAAAAGGGGGAACCTGAATCAACCAAAAATGAAAGTGCCTTAGAGCAGACATCATAGTCTTTACATGCCAAGAAAAAAAAACATGTTGCTGTCCCTCCTCCTGATGAAGGAAAGGAGTCACCAGTAGACACAAATAAAATGCCCCCAGTATAGGACATGACAAAGGCATGGCAATTCTTCCAGTCATTCCAGGCTATGGGATATTTCATAAGTATTCCTGTCTGCTTTCCCTAGGCTCCCGTTCCATTTCCCATGCCAGTGGAGGAGGAGTTTGAAATGAACTATGAAGAGGAGAAGGGAGGGGAACCCATTGAACCAGATAATTCTCCAGAGCAAGAATTTGGCTCACTTCCTAGACCCTCAGATTACTATATTTCTCACTATATATTTATGAGACATATGGTAAGCACCTTCAATATCACTTCACAAGAAAGTGAGGAGGCTGAGGATGACATAGAATTTATGGAAATTATGGGCTTATCTCCCACAAAGAGGTTACTGCTGCCCATCTGTAAATCCCTTAAAAAATACCTTTAAAATCATGTAAGCACCCACCTAAGCTGCTGATATAGAAAAGAAAATTGAGAAAAAGTATCAGGTGGACAAACAGGGATCTGAATATCTGTATTCTCACCCCAGTCATGAGGGTGTGGTCCAGACTGCCACCTGTAACAAGACCCCAGCCTCCTGAGAATGATTCCAGGAAACAGGATAGCATAAGGAACAAGCATTTATCAATGCCGAGTGTTGATTGCGTTGGTCCGTTGAGTTTGCTCACTGCCTCTCTGTCACTCGCTCATTCTGTTTTTTCCAATGCTTCGGGCTGCTGTTGTGTACTGGGCTCCTGCCTGCATTGGCACCCTTTTCTGTCTGCAGAGAAATCCGCAGCTGTCCCTACAGAGGTCTGTTGAGGTGGCATACTCCGACTGTGTCACTCGCACATTCTATTTCTCCTGGCGCTGCAGGTTGGCCTTTTCTACTGTGCTCCTGCCAGCATTGGTGGCTTTTTCTGCCCACAAAGAAATCTGCAGTAGTCTGGACACAGGTCTGTCGAGGTTGCTCAGTCCCCCTCTGTCACTTGCTTGTTCCGGGTCTGCCGGCGCTGCAGGCTAGCCTTTTGTACTGGCCTCCTGCCTGCATTGCCGCCTTTTTCTGCCCACAAAGAAATCCGCAGCAGTCACAATAGAGCTCTGTTGAGCTCACTCACTCCCCCTCTCTGACTTGCTCATTCCGTTTCTACCACCACTGCAGGCTGCCCTTTCGTACTGGGCCCCGGGTGCATTGCTGCCATTTTCTGCCAACAAAGAAATCTGCAGCAGTCCCAACAGAGCTTTGTTGAGCTCACTCACTCCCCCTTCCACAGTGGCTCATTCTGTGTCTCCCGCTGCTGCAGGATGCCCTTTTGTACTGGGCTCCTACCTGCATTGGCAGCTTTTTCTGCCCACAAATAAATCTGCAGCAGTCACGACACAGCTCCTTTGAGCATGCTCACTCCCCCTTTCTCAGTCGCTCGTTCCGTTTCTGCTTGCGCTTCTGGCTGGTCTTTTGTATTGAGCTCCTGCCTGCATTGCTGCGTTTTTCTACCCATGAAGAAATCTGCAGCAGTCACGATACAGCTCCATTGAGGTCACTCACTCCCCTTGTCTGACTCGCTTATTGTGTGTCTCCTGGTGCTGCAGGCTGCCCTTTTGTACAGGGCCCCTGCCTCTGTTGGTGCCTTTTTCTGCCCACAAAGGAATCTTCAGCAGTCCTGACAGAGCTCTATTGAGCTCACTCACTCCCCCTCTCTCACTCGCTCATTCCCTTTCTACTGGCGCTGCAGGCTGCCCTTTTGTACTGGGCTTCTGCCTGCGTTTGCACCTTTTTCTGCCCAGAAACAAATTCACAGCTGTCCCGAGAGAGCTCCATTGAGGTTGCTCACCCCCCCCGTGTCACTCCCTGGTTCTATTTGTCCTGGCGCTGCAGGTTGTACTTTTGTACGGGGCTCCTGCTTCTGTTGGCACCTTTTTCTGGCTACGAAGAAATCTGCAGCAGCCCCGACAGAGCTCTGTTGAGCTTGCTCACTCCCCTTTTCTCACATGATCGTTCTGTTTCTCCCACTTTTGCAGGCTGCCCTTTTGTACTGGGCCCCTGCGTGCATTGCTTCCTTTTCTGCCCTCAAAGAAATCTGCAGCAGTCCCGACACAGCTCCGTTGAGCTCACTCACTCCCCCTCTCTCACTCACTCGTTCCGTTTCTGCCGCCGCTGCAGGCTGGCCTTTTGTACTGGGCTCCTGCCTGCGTTGCCGCCTTCTTCTGCCCACAAAGAAATCTGCAGCAGTCATGATAAAGCTCCGTTGAGCTCACTCGCTCCTCCTCTTTCTCAGTCACTTGTTCTGTTTCTCCCGCCGCTGCAGGCTGCCCTTTTGTACTGGGCTCCTGCCTGTGTTGTCACCTTTTTCTGCCTACAAAGAAATCTGCAGCTGTCCTGACAGAGCTCCATTGAGGTCGCTCACTCCCCGTCTCACGCACTCATTCTGTTTCTCCTGGCACTGCAGGCTGCCCTTTTGTACTGGGTTTCTGCCTCTGTTGGCACCTTTTTCTGGCCACAAAGAAATCTGCAGCAGTCCCGACAGAGCTCCGTTGAGCTCACTCACTCCCCCTCTCTCACTCACTCGTTCTGTTTCTCCTGCCACTGCAGGCTTCCCTACTGGGCGTCTGCATGCATTGCTGCCTTTTTCTACCCACAAAGAAATCTACAGCAGTCCCAACAGAGCTCCGTTGAGCTCACTCACTCCCCCTCCCTCACTCGCTCATTCTGTGTCTCCCACTGCAGGAGCCTGCCCTTTTGTACTGGGCTCATCTCCCGCTGCTGCAGCCTGCCCTTTTGTACTGGGCTTCTGCTTGTGTTGGGGGCTTTTTCTGCCCACAAAGAAATCTGCAGCAGTCCTGACACAGCTACGTTGAGCTCACTCCCTCCCCCTCTCTCACACACTCGTTGCGCTTCTCCCGATGCTGCAGGCTGCTCTTTTGTACTGGGTTCCTGCCTGCATTGACACCTTTGTCTGCCCACAAAGAAATCTGCAGCTGTCCCGACAGAGCTCCATTCAGGTCACTTACTCCCCCCGTCTCACTCACTCATTCTGTTTCCCCTGGCTCTGCAGGCTGCCCTTTTGTACTGGGCTCCTGCCTCTGTTGGCACCTTTTTCTGGCCACAAAGAAATCTGCTGCAGTCCTGACAGAGCTGCGGTGTGCTTGCTCACTCACTCTTCCTCTCTCACTCGTTCGTTCTGTTTCTCCCGCTGCTGCAGACTGCTCTTTTGTACTGGGCCCCTACATGCATTGCTGCCCTTTTCTACCCACAGAGAAATCTGCAGCAGTCCCAACAGAGCTCCAGTAAGCTCATTCACTTCCCCTCCCTTACTTACTCATTCTGTGACTCCTGCTGCTGCAGGCTGCCCTTTTGTACTGGGTTCCTGCCTGCGTGGCGGCTTTTTCTGCCCACAAAGTGATTTGCAGAAGTCCTGACACAGCTCCTTTGAGGTCACTCACTCCCCCTTTCTCATTCACTCATTCTTTTCTGCCGGCGCTGCAGGCTGCCATTTTGTACTGGGCTCCTGCCTGCATTGCTGTCTTTTTCTGCCCACAAAGAAATCCGCAGCAGTCACGATAGACCTCCGTTGAGCTTCCTCACTCCCCTTCTCTCACTTGCTCATTCTGTTTCTGCCAGCACTGCAAGCTGGCCTTTTGTACTGGGCTCTAGGTTGCATTGCTGCCTTTTTCTGCCCACACAGAAATCCGCAGCAGTCACAATTAGAGCTCCATTGAGTTCACTCATTCCCCGTCTCACTCACTCATTCTGTTTCTCCTGGCACTGCAGGCTGCCCTTTTCTACTAGGCTCCTGCCTCTGTTGGTGCCTTTTTCTGCCCACAAAGAAATCTGCAGCAGTTCTGACAGAGCTCCTTTGAGCTCGTTCACTCCTCCTCTCTCAGTTGCTCATCCCATTTCTGCCGCCGCTCCAGGATGCCCTTTTGTACTGGGCTCCTGCCTGTGTTGCCGTCTTCTTCTGCGCACAAAGAAATCTGCGGCAGTCACGACAGAGCTCAGCTGAGCTCACTCACTCCCCCTCTCTCACTCGCTCATTCTGTTTCTCCCGCTGTTGCAGGCTGGCCTTTTGTACTGGGCCCCTGCATGCATTGCTGCCTTTTTCTGCCCACAAAGAAATCTGCAACAGTCCTGACACAGCTTCGTTGTGCTGCTTACTCCCCCTCTCTCACTTGCTCATTGTGTTTCTCCCAGCGATGCAGGCTGCCCTTTTGTACTGGGCTCCTGCCTGTGTTGTCACCTTTTTCTGCCTACAAAGAAATCCGCAGCTGTCCTGACAGAGCTCCATTGAGGTCGCTCACTCCCCCTGTCTTATGCATTCATTCTGTTTGTCCTGGCACTGCAGGCTGCCCTTTTGTACTGGGCTCCTGCCTCTGTTGGCACCTTTTTCTGGCCACAAAGAAATCTGCAGCAGTCCCAACAGAGCTCCGTTGACCTTACTCACTCCCCCCTCTCACTCGCTCGTTCCGTTTCTGCCAGTGCTGCAGCCTGCCCTTTTGTACTGGGCTCCTGCCTGCATTGCTGCCTTTTTCTGCCCACAAAGAAATCCACAGCAGTCACAACAGAGCTCCATTGAGCTCACTCACTCCCCCCTCTCTCAGTCACTCATTCTGTTTCTACCGCTGCTGCAGGCTGGCCTTTTGTAGTGGGCCCCTGTGTGCATTGCTGCCTTTTCCTGCCCACAAAGAAATCCACAGCAGTCCCAACAGAGCTCTGTTGACCTCACGCACTCCCGCTCCCTCACTCGCTCTTTCTGTGTCTCCCGGCGCTGCAGGCTGCCCTTTTGTACTGGGCTCCTGCCTGCATTGGTGCCTTTTCCTGCCCACAAAGAAATCTGCAGCAGTCCCGACAGAGCTCAGTTGAGCCACTAGAGCTGCCTACCTACTTTGCCAACTTCCAGAATGAAGGAGAGTGCATTCTCCATTCTCTGGTGGTTAAGAGAGTCCTTGGGTTTTACCTGATCAGAACCAAGGGCTTAAGGCAATCCAAACAGCTCTTTGTCTCCTTCGATTCTAATCGAAAGGGGCAGCCTGTTACAGTCAACCACATTTCTTCCTGGATTGTAAGCTACCTATGTCATTGCTATGACATGGCTCAGGTTAAGCTCGAAGGTCCAGTATGTGCCCACTCTACTAGAGCAATTGCCACATCCCTGGCAGAGATTCACTCTGTATCTCACACTGATATCTTGCAGAGCTGCAGCTTGGAGCACAGTGCGTATCTTTGTTAAGCTCTATGCCCTAGATGTCCACACCAGGCAGCATACCACCTTTGGCTGAACAATCCTGAATGGACTTCTTTCCTGAGTGAGCCCTTGGCTCCTGTCACCCTAGTCAGGGGGATTTCCTCTAAGCTTGGTTCTCTCACCCACTAATGTGAATCAAAGGTGAAGACTGATCCCAGGAAGATATGAAAATTATGTACTCGCAGTAATTACCGATCTTCTAGAAATATCTTCATTATTGATTCACATGCCCACCTGCTATCCCTCAGGCTCACTCCAGTATGTTTTACTGGTCGTCACCCCTTGTTCTTGATTTGGGCTATGAAGACACTGTGTTACTGGTTTGTTGACCCTTCTCACACACAGGTCACTGGGGCCATCTTATAACTTTAGGCTTAGTGCATAAGTGGTAGTTAGTTTATGTTTCATCTCCTCAGTAAAAAAGGTACTGAGGCAGTTGAGGTCTGTTGCCAAGGTAAGCCATGCAGTGCAAGCCAGTCTTGCGGTGCTGAGCCTGCATGCAGCTTACCTCGGCACCAGCCCTTCTGAAAAGTTCTGGTTCCTACTGGGTCCTAGCACATCCAGTGTATGGAAGATAGTGCAGAAAGAGAATTAAGGTATTGCGTGAGGTGGGCGCATGGGGAAGGGTGCCGTCCGTAATGGCTAACCCTTCCCGGCACAATCCCTCATGGCGATGGGAGGGTAGGGCGACTGGATGAGGGGTTGGGCAAACTGGGCGACAGGATGTTACTATGTGCAGCGCTGGGGAGGAGAGCGAGACGGCTGGAAGGGGTGGAGGGGCTGTAGGGGGTGGTGCTGCGGTAGATGGCCGAGCTGCGTCACGGCATCAGGTGTTGGCTAGTGGTTGGGGTGGGTGAGGTACCGGGTTCAGGTCCGGGCTGTGGTGCGATTTTATTGCGCCTGGCCTGAACCTTTATTTTTTACTGCTTTCACCCCTGACATTTTACCCCTGGGTTGAGAATCCTTAAGTAGGGTGGTGTGTGGGGGTGAAGCCCCCATGAGGGTGGGGGCACAGCCTCACATAAAGCAATAAAAAATCTCCCTGGCGCTGTTGGTCCTGTGCGCCGTGGTTGTCAGAGTGCCGAAATGTTTTGGCACTGTGACGCGATAACGGTGATTTCTAGTGCTCGGCCGTAGAATCACATAGAATCGAGAATTAATAGTGAATGACATACAAAAAAATAGTATATACAAGAAACACAATACATCAAAAGGAGCATAATTACAAATGATGCAAGAAAAACCAGTACACTAGGAGAATGAGGTAGATAAATTAAGTGGGAAAGAAAAAGGAAATTAGTCAGACAAAATGGTGAGGGGTTAAAAATGTTCTGGGCAATATATGAAGGTGGGAGGAGAATAAAATAAGGAAACTGGTCATGGACAGTTGCGGATGGGAGTAGGAAAGTCACAAAGAAGAGACTTAAGGAAGAAGAGAGAAGAGGCAGAGCAGACAGTCAAGGGAGGGAGGACCAGAGTTTAGGCAACAGAATACAGGAATGACACTGGCAATTTTCCAATCCTCTGGCAGTTTACCCATCCGAAAGGAGTCCGAAAAGATCAGTGGGTGGGCCCAGCCAGAAGCCCTTTTAACTCCATTAATACCATTGGGTGGATACCATCTGGATCCCAGGTTTTTACTCACTGATTCTGACATGATCAGCATTTCCTCTAGCTCATCTCACTTATATCCCTCTACATTCACCCCTCACCAGCCATGCTCCTTGGCTTCTGGAATGAACACTGGCAGAAAGTAGTCATTTTCTGCCTCTGCTCTCCCCGCCTCCTTCAGGGTCCCCACCTCTGATGATCAGGGGCCCCACCTTATCCATGACACATATGTATTAAAAGAAAGCTCTTATTATCTGCACAATGGTCCAGTGGAAGGGCATCATGCTATTGTATAGGCAACCTTCACTTGGGATCAAGTCTGGGACACTCAGGTAGTCATGGCTGGAGAACACTGCTGATGGCAATGTTTCCCAGCCTGGGGAGGTAGGCATCTGTATTCACTGCCACTGCAACCCCTGCAGTTGGCCAGGGAGTTTACTCCTCTGCAGGGGTTATGCTGCATGCAAGTGAGGCCAGAATAGTCTGTGCATGGTGCCAGTGGGGTGATGAGAGGGAAAAGGGTTTAAGGGTCAATCCAGAGGAGAACATGGCAGCCGCCAATATGACAACATCAAACTCTCAGGGCTGACACTCTCTTCCCTGGTGCCTATTCCACTGACTATTGTGCTGCAGAAGAGAGTGCTATCTCACTGATGTCCCACTAGAACTGGGTGAAAGATGCAAATTCCAGTTACATGCAATGTTGTGAAATTTTCCAAACTTCCGCCATAGGCGAGATCGGAATCTTCTGAATGTGTTTAGCGGATTTTCACCCCTTTCCGCATAATTTTTGGCTGAACTGCTTAATAATACAAATGAAATGGGGAATGATAGCACCAGAGACTTTTTTCCTCAGTGTAATGGAATATTCTGCAGTTCAAGTGATCAGTTCTGTGGAGTTTCTTTCTGTATTTTAATATATTAATCCACAGTTCAATGAATTGTGGATTAATGTATTAAACTGCAGAAGGAAATTCTGCAGAACTGGTTCCCCCCCACCACTGATCGCTGGCCTGATGTAAAATAGAATGACCCCCCTGTGACCACCGATCACCTGACTGAGTAAAAATAAACAAGTTTCCCTGGTGGCTAGCAGTCCCTGCCACGACCCAATCACCCACCTGATATATAAATAAATTTGCCCTGGTGTCCAGTGAAACCCCCCTATCCCAATCCCCTGTATAATACAATGAAACAATGAATGTATAATACAATGAAACAATTCCCTGGTGGTCTAGCAGACCCCTTCCCCTATCCCCAGTCCCCTGTATGGTGAGTGTAAACCTTTTCCTGGTGGTCTAGGGCCCCCCCCACACTGGCATGTAGTGACCCATACCGCCCCGCCACCTCAACCCCAAGAGGGTGACTGGCACAGCCCTTCTTTCTGTCTCCACTGCAGCCTCCTCCAGGAGTCCACCACAGCCTTCACCGTCCATCCCGACCCCCCACCAGTGACCGGAACAGCCCTCCACTCTTGTCTGCACTGCCCAACAGAGCTGTCACACTGAATGAGTTAAGCTGGCAATGAATGAATACGTACTTGTACAAGTACATGCTTATTCATTGACAGCGCAGTCGGTGTCCAGCCATCATGTAGAGAGGAGGGCTGTGCTGCTCACCAGCGTGGGTTTGGGACGTGGTAGAGTGGTGGTGGGTAACTACTTTCCAGGGTTGGGGGTTGGGGGTCCACTAGACCACCAGTGAAAGGTTTACATTCACCATACAGGGGACAGGGGATGGGTGGTCCACTAGACCACCAGGGAAATGTTTCATTTTACTATACAGGTGATCAGGATGGGGGGGGTTACACTGGACACCTGGGCAAATTTATTTATATATCAGGTGGGTGACTAGGTGGGGGAAGGGACCACTGGACACCAGGGCAAATGTATTTATGTATCAGGCGAGTGATTGGGGTAGGGGAGGGACCACGGGACACCAGGGAAATATTTTTTTATATATTGGGCACGTGACTGGGTGAGGGGAAAGAACACTGGACACCAGGAAAAATGTTTTTATGTATCGGATGGGTGGTCAAGTGGGGGGAAGGACTGGTGGCCACCACAGAAAATTTTATTTTACGCCAGCCGCGATCGACAGTTGCGCGGGGGGTGGGGCACTGGCACTAGAGACTATTCTTTTTATTTCTCAGGCAGTCGATCAGAGGGAAGGGGGGGGCAGCACTAGCCACCAGGGAATGTATAAATAAATGTGTATCATTGTTTGAGATGGGGATCAGGTAGAGGAAGGGACAACTAGCCACCAGGAAAAGATCGGGCCAGCGATTGGTGAGGGGTGCACCACTAGACACCTGGGAATAATACATTTATTCCGCAGTTCAGTGATTCACTGAACTGCAGAATGAATGTATGAATTGTGGATTAATGCATTAAACTGCAGACAAAAAGTCAGCAGAACTGATCACTAACAGTTATTAGTTCTGCCAAAGTTTTTTCTGCAGTTTAATGTAATAATCTGCGATACATACATTAATTACACCGTTCTAAATCAGAATTTCCGCAAAAGTTGCTAATTTGATTTCCAAACTTTTGTGGAAATTCCACCAGTGGAATTCATTTTTTTGCACAACTCTATGTCCCACCATGGGGGACTGTGGGGGAACTGTGGAGTAAAGGTAAGTGGATGGTTGAGACTGGGAGGTTGCCAACAGCATCCCAACATTAGGGTTTCCAGACAGCTACATGGAAAAAAGAGCATTATTTTTCCATTTGATCCTTTGCATACTCCTTTTTCCCAGTACTTCCTTAGCCTGCACAGACTTATCTCCGCTATCCTTCTGCAGTGACCTTTTCTCTGTTTACCTGATCTTGGCTCTGGAATACTTCTTATATTCTGCCTTGCCTCCTTTTCCTCTATCCCTTTAGCCTACTCCCTTCGCACTTCTGAGTTATTTTCTTTTTCTCATACCTTTTTGTAACTCCCCAGTTATACACTCCTCCTTTTTTTCTGTCCATCTGCCAACCCTCTGGAACCCCTTACCCTTCCCATTCATCTCAGACCCCACCCCCACTCTCTCAAACCACTCTTAGTGTTTCATTTCACTCAATCCTGCCCTCTTGTCTAGCCATCCTTATCTGTTTCCTTCTCCAGAATCTTACTATCTTCTCATTCCTCTTCAGTAGGACTCTTCTTTGTACTTGTAGAATTTTGTTATGATAGTGCCTTGTTATATTTGCTTTCAACCCTATTGGCAAACTTTCTGCTCTGCTTTTTCCATTTTACGCATGTACTGTCCATCACACTTTTCAGCACCTTATTTTGCTTTCCACATTGCATATCCTTTGTAACCCCATCCCTCAGGTTGCACCTAGAAAGGAGCTATGGCAGAGGGCCACTCTTAGTCAACATATTTTAAATAAATATAAATGATTATATGCCATTTTTTGCTTATTTATTGTCCTTTGACAACCAAGGAAACCTTTGGCCTAGTTCTGTTTTCCTCAGGGATGCATCTAGATACTGCTTTCATTATATTCTGCTTCATGGCATTGCTCCTGGCATTGGCACACCCACTCAATGACATAGAAACACAGAGAAAGAGAAGAAGAAGAACTGAAGGCAACCAAAGCAGTCCATCCACTCTGTACCAGGATTGCTTAAAGAGCAGCTGACGCCTTTGAAAAAACTTTGGAAAACATTATAGCTGTACACAATTCAGCTTGTATTTCACATATCTTCTATAGATTTTTCCTCTTCATTATTTGTTACTGAAGAAATTCCCACAAAAACAGGATCTTTATCCCTTAGAGCTCATCTACCTTTATAACTTACTCCCTACTTGATATCATAATGTTCTGTTGTGACATCACAGTCTGTTGCTGTGGGAATAACTGTGATGTCACAAGCACAGTATAATGACATCAGGTTGGGAAGAAGCAATAGGAACTGATGAACCCTCAGGGAAAAACTCTTCAGTTTTCATGCATTTGACCTCAATAATAAATAATGGAGGTTAGAAATACAGAGCTTATGAGAAATATAAGCTGCTTTGTGTCCAAATATTATGTTATTCAAAGTTCTTCTTGAGGCATCAGTGGCTCTTTAACTCAGTATCTCTCTAGCATCCATTGTATCTCCCAGTCTTTCCTTCACTGCCATATTATCCTGCCTTATAACTCCTTTAAATGTATCACAAGTTTTTGAACCTCACTGTTGCCATGGCTTCCATAACTTTGTCTGGACGTTTGTCCACCCATCCAGCACCCTGTCCAAAAAGTAGGACTTCCTAATGTCTTTTAAACCTACCCCTTTTTGACTTAAATGTGTGACCCCTGGTTGATATGCTTTTTTTCTGATTAAATAAACTTGTGTCTGCTCTTTTGAACCCCATTATAAACATGAAAGCCTTTGTTATGTCCCCCATGTCCTACTCCAGTCACTACATTTTAAGACTTTTCTGCCTCTCCTGTTGCCCTATTATCAATGGATCACCTTTATGACACTTTGCTTCTCTGTTTCTAATCCATTGTTATATTTCCTTAGGTATAGGCACCAGAATAGCACACAATACTTCAGATGTGGTCTAACCAGTGATCTATACAGTGGCAATATGACCTCCTTCTCCTACTAATAACCCCTCTCTCCCTATGCACTCCATCATCCTGTTGTTTCTCTCCTGTCTTTTTGCTCTGAGAAGTCACTTGCAAGTTGTTGCGTATCATTACCCCCAGGTGTCTGTCCTACTCCGTGCTCACTACTGGTATTCCATCAGTACAATATGTTGTTCCAGAATTCTTCACCCTTATATGCATCACCTTGTACGTTTTTCGCATCAAATTTCAGCTGCCATATACCAGACTCTTTCTCTAGTCTCCTCATATATTTACTCATAATGTTAACTCCCTCCTTACTACCAACCTTCCCATGGAGACTGGTATCATCTGTAAACAGACTTACCTTGACACAGATCTCATTGCTTATGTCACAGATATACATATTGAAAAAGAGAGGTCCCAGGACTGATCCTTGTAGTACCCCAAAAGTCACTGTCCCATACTGAGAGAATTGAATATTTAGGACCTCTCTGATTTCTATCCCTCAACCAGCTTTTTATCCAATGAGTTATCCCATCCCATAGCCCCAGTTCACTTATCTTCCTAACTAATCCTGTTCACAGTACCGGGTCAAATCCTTCACTCACATTCAGATGTAGTACACCCACAGCCTGCTCCTCTGTCTCTCCTTTTTGTCACTACATTAAACAAACTCTGGCCAGAGCTGGTACTACTGCAACTGAGCAGATGGAGGAACACAGCACTGTCCGCTGTGTTCAAGAAGGTGCCAGAGTTTTCTACGCATGCACAATGACTTGCACATGCGCACTGACCTCCGGTGGCATGGTGGCACAGTCTGCCATGCCCAAGATGGCTGCTGTAGTTCAGTGCGCATGTGCAAGTTGTCGCGCATGCGCAGAAAACTCCAGTGGCCATTTTGGACATGGTGCACTGTGCCGCCATGCTGCCAGAGTTCAGTGCGTATGTGCGAGTGGTTGTGCATGCACAGATAACTCCTGCAGCCATCATCAACACAGTGGACAGTGCCGTGTTCTACTGGCCAGACTTTTAAATATTGCAGTGAATGCACAGTGATTGCCATTCACCTCCACTATTTAAAAGTCCAGTCTGTATCCGGTAAGCTCCCTTCTCTACTGTGCTTACAAGACGGCTACAGAGCTACGCCTGCTGCAGCCATAAAAAAGTCTTTTAAGCTGGTCTGACATGATCAACCCCAACCCATCCTGTCTCCTATCCAGTAAGTCCTTTTCTTCCAAAAATGTGACTATGTCTTCCTTAATAAATGCTTCCAAACGTTTTCCCACTATCAACGTCAGGCTCACTGGTCTATAATTTCCCATATTCTTCGCATCACTCCCATTGTGTAGGGGAACCATGCTGGCCACCTTCCACTCTACAGGCACTACCCATTGCTTATGATTCACTGTAGAGGATGGATAGCAGATTTGCCAACACCTGCCTTGTTTTCTTTAACACCTTAGGATGAATCCCATCTAAGTTAGTTGATGTATCAATTTTTAAGCTCCCTAGTCCCTTAGGTACCCATTTACTAGTAATCTTTCCCATCTCTTACCTTTCTTCTACATTACCCATAAATTCATCCTGTTGTCTAGGAGAGGACCTGCTTTCCCAACTTCGAACACTGAATACAAATCTTCATTTAGTACTGTATGCCTGCTTTCACCTTATCATCAACTGTATTCACCCTATGTTTCCTTATTCTTTCTATGCCAGTCCTTCTCTTCCTCTTTTCAGTAATAGATCTGAAATAGATTTGTCATTTTCACTTACCTATTCTGCTAGCCTTACAGGGATGCTGTCAAGCCATTTTACATCATTTTATTTCTAGCTGAAAACCGACATTTTATGATTGCTTACCTTCTCTAAAATTCATTGATTTAGCTAGTTCTTGTGTCTGCTTCCTTTCTTGGTAAAACTGAAATGCATACTAATGGTGTAATTAGACCCAGCCTTGTTTTGTTTCAAATCCTTAACCCCCTCTTATAGCACACATCCTATACATTAGAAACACCCAAAACAGTGCAGCCACTAGCGATGCAATAGTCTCCTCTCCTCCCACTGCATCATGAGTGGCTAGACTGTGCTGGGGTGTTTCCAAGCCCAGGAAAGATGCTGTGGGGGGGGGGGGGGTTGATCAAGGAATGTAAGCAAACACGTTTTGTGTGTATTTTTTTTTTTTTTTTGGTGGGCAATTTTTTTTCACTTTTAAAGAGAAAAAAGGAATCAAAATCAAACTACCAGCAATCTCTACAGAATGTGACCAACCATGAAATGTGTTTTTAAACTATAGACACTTTGAGGCCTAAGGGGTTGATATTGTCCTTTTAATTCTGCCTTTGACTCCTGGATAAGCTTTTTGCTTACACTTAGTTTCTCCTTGCAGCTTTTTTCTGTCTCACTCTGCTGCTGCCTTGCTAGTATTTGTTCTCTAACAGCCTGCTTTTCCTGCTTACCTAATCATTTGGGTTTTCTATATTTCTTGGACTATTTTGGGATCCTGACTCAGTCATGTGTGGCCTTTGTAATGGCTTTTTTAAAATTATGCCCATTTTTCTCAATCCCCTTGATCTTTTGAAAGCTTTTAGTCCTTCCTGTATTTTCTTCTCCATTTTTCTGAAATCTGCTTTTTACAATCCAGTGTCCTTGCATCAGTAGTCACACTTGGTGTGTCCTTAGTCTCATATTAAATCTCACCATGCATTGGTCGCTCTGACCAATTGGGGCATCCACTTTAATATTCCTATGTCCTTACTGGATAACACAAGGTCCAGTTTTGCCCCAAGCTCCTTGTGACTTCAGTATCGCACTGTGTAAGGAAGCAGTTTTGTGTGACATCCAAAAATTGTTGCCCCTTCTGGCTCCTAGAAGCTTGTGTCCCCCAGTCTATATCTGGAAGGTTAATGTGTCCCATTAACTCTATTTCTTCCAGTCCTGACACTTTTCTTATCTCCTTCTCCAGTGCTTCATCCATCTCTACTGTTTCATCTGGTTGCCTGTACATCACCCCTAGCATGTGCCTTTTTAATTTCCTTCAATCAAATGAAGATATAGTGATTCTGCCCTTTCTTCCTCCTTGACTATTGCATTGTCTGGCATCCTAACATCTTCCGTGATGTATAATGCAGCCCTCGCCCTTTCTGTTTTCCCTGTCCTTCCTAATTCAGTTTGTACCCTGTTACTGTACATTTGGCCTCAACAGTTGTTCAAATTAGCCCAAGTTTCAGATGTGGCCACTATGTCTAGTTCCTAAACAGCCATCACTGCTTACAAATCATTAAAGGAAATTTCCAACATGATTTGTACTGTCTTTGGGCTTTGTAAGCTGTTACATTAGGGCTGCGCTAGTCCTTTCCTGCATACATTTAACTTTTTTTCATAATCCATTTTGGGATGGAAGGGATTATAAATCTTGGCGAACTGACAGCCAGCCATTCCCTTCAACTTCCTTCTCCACTGGCTCCACCCCTGTGTTCAGACATTTTATGATGTCTAACCAGGGAGAGTGCTGGGATATGCCACATTGAAGTCTATGAGTGACATTTTCAAAACATATTTTTATTTGTTAAAGCAACATTTTATATAAATGAGAGCCACTGCTCAGCTACTCGGGGTTCCATTAGCTGAACTTATAGATATTGTCCTCGTGAAGTTTAGCTTTCTGGACTTATTCTAAGTAAGGATTTTCTTCGTATCACATTGAACTCATTATTATGGTTGCTGTTACCCACCGGCTCTCCCATCCTTGCTGACTTGACATGTCGTTCCCACTACTCAGCAGCAGATCCAAAGAAGCATTGCCTCATGACTGACAAGAAATACCTCCAGTTTTCCAATACTTCCCACCTCCTGTCAAAATCAGGCAGTTTTTTTTTAATTTTTTTTATTTAAACATTTGGCAACTGGCAAAGGCACACTGAGCCAAGGCTCGTTTCCAGGTGCAACCCAGAGGAAGGGAACAGATAAACAATACAGAAGAGTAAATAGTTCAAGGAAATCAAAGACAAATGCAGCATTTACTTAATATAAACAGAGTACAATATTTCCAGTAATTACACGTAGTAACAAATCAAAGGGATCATGTCATAGAGCAGCAGTTGCAAAGTATAAACAGAGTGCATCAATTCCCGAGTTTACACAAGGTGCACTATGTACAGCAGACTGTAGATAAAATAAAAACACAATCAGACAATATCTTAATTGCTTTGCAACGCTGTACCAGCACACAGGGAGAGGGAGGTGGTGAAGGAGAGATTTGGTAGTGTGGCAAGCAGGAGAGATGCATAAGAGAGGGGGTTGAGAGTTCCATAGGGAGGAGGGCAGAAGTTGAAGGCAGCTTTGAATCAATCAATCGATCAAAATCTTTATTTATTCAGGCGAACATCATTGAGCATAGCTCATTTACAAGATGGACCTGAGTGGTCATAACAATATAAGGTTACAAATTTTACACAAAAACATGGTACTGAATAAACACAAATACAATGATTTATGAATGAGACAGATATACAAATATTTACATATATACAAGGCAAAATGACAATAAACCTAAATCATATTGAAAGGAAAGAAACAAACAGTATAGTAGGGATAAAGCTCGGGTAGTTGGACTTGGGTGGGCATTTTTGTATGAAGTAGGTTGGAGGACAAGCTAGAGGAACGATAGAGAAATAGGGGGTAGCATAAAAAGGGGTGGGGGAAGGAGGGGTGGAGAGGACTAGGCCTTATGGAAGCAGTTGCATGATTTCTGGGAATAGACTAGTGTACAGTTTTTGAAGGATGTTAAAGGAATGAGGGTATCCAATTTCAAGGTCTTTGAAGAGAATTCCAGATAAGTGCTAGGAATAGCTGATTGCAGCCCTTCCATACCGGTGCAGGTGATAGGAATCATCAGCATGATGAGTTTATTGATCCTTAGGGTGTAAGGCCTGGATGTGATCCGTTGAAACAGTCTGAGATGTAGGAAGGGAGTTTGTTTGTCAGAGCTTTGTAGATCCAGACAGCAGCATTTTTGTTTCTTCTATGTTGTAGGATGACCAACTGACTGCATTGTAGAGAGAGCAATGATGGGTGCTGGAGGGAAGATCTGTAATGAATCTAATAGCTCTATGATACAAGGTGTCTAATTTATTTAAATGGGAGAGGAGCAGTGGCCATAGAGGAAGTCAGCATAGTCAATGAGGATAGGAATGATGCCAGGATTAGCCTTTGTTTGGAATCTCTGGTCAGGTAGTGTTTGATCCTATAGAATAGGCCAAGTCTTGTCTAAGCTTTTTCAGGAGCTCTTCAATGTGGCTAGTGTAGTCAAGTTTATTGTCAATCCAGACTCCAAGATATTTGAATTTGTCCACATATTCCAGATTTTCACCAAGGATGGTAGATAATTGTGGGAAGGTGAATGATGGGACAGTGGAAGAGCAGCTCTTGGTAAAAGAACATAGCTTTCTGTTTTCTTGGCATTTAGTAGTAATTCTTTTCTAATAAGTTGTGCTGTAGGAGGGAGAACTCAGACTGTAAAAGCTCACAGGCTTTTGATGGTGAGGGATTACTGACATATAGTACAGTATCATCTGCAAAAAGGTGAATATTAGATTGTGAGAGATTGGAGTCAATATTGTTGATGTAAATGGCAAAGAGGATAGGGCCCAGGATGGAGCCTTGCTGTACACCTCTAAGGAGTGGTTTAGAGGTAGATAGGTCACTTTCATTTTTTGCCAGTTGTAATCTTCCGAGAGATAGCATCTGAACCATTTAAGAGAGAGTGAGTCAGGCCTATGGAGTTCAGAGAGGAGATTAGTAGTTCATGGTCCACAGTGTCAAAGGCTTTGCTTAGATCCAGGAACACAGCACAGGTGTTATTCTTTTGTTCAAGGCAGTCTGCCAGTCATTTGTAACTTTTGCTAAGGCAGAGCTGGTGCTGTGCATAGATCTAAATCCAGATTGAGCTGGGTTAAGGAGATTGTTGGTATCAAGGTAGGCACTTAACTGAAAGTTTACTAACTTTTCAAGCATCTTGGACAGTACTGGTAAGATGGAAATGGGCCTATAGTTGTTGAGGTCCATGGGATCACCTACCTTAAGTAGTGGAAACACTTGAGCTGTTTTCCATACTGAGGGGATAGAACCAGTGGCTAGGGACAGATTGAAGAGGTGAGTGAGGGGCAGCTAATGCAGCAGTGCTACTTTTAGAAAGTAGGGATCCAGGGAGTCTGCACCTGCACTTTTAGTTGTATCTAGTTGAATAGAAGGTCTTCTACTTTTTAAGAGTATTGATTGAAGGAGAATGTGGAAGCAGCCTTTGTCCCTCAGTAGATTGTAAGTTTAGTGATGATCTCATTAGGTTTGCAGGTGAGGAGTCGAAAGCTAGGCCAGCTGTAGTGAAATGATCTAGAAGGCATTTAAGATTTCTTGCTTGTCAGTGATTTCAATACTATTTAGGTGCACTTTGGGTGGTAAGACAGGGTAGAAGTTTGACCTAGGATCCCTTTATGGTACCCCAGAACCTGGAAGGGTTGTGATAGGAGGCATCCAATTCAGCTGTGTAGAAGGCAGCCTTGGCATTTCTTACTTGTTTTGTGCAGGAGTTTCTGGCTTTTCTGAATTGAAGCCAGTCATTTGGATCCTTTGTCTTTCTTGCCCTTTCCAGAGTTTATCTCTGGCAAGAAAAGTGATTTAAGGTCAGCAGAGAACCAGCGACAAGATTTGAGTTTGGTTCTGACACTGGTGAGGGGTGCATGTATATTGACGGCACTTGTGATAATATCACTTAAGATCTGAAGAGCTGTCTCTATTGAAGCTGTGAGATAGAATTCTTGCCAACGTGTGGTGTGGCACAAATCATGGAGCTATCCTGAAATATTAAAGTTCTTTTTTGACCTTCTTGGGAGAAATTTTGCAGGGTTGGGTGGCTTGATTGTTGATCTTATGCCAGCTATGGGACAGTGATCACTTATGTCACTGAATAGCACTCCAGCATGAGAATACAGATGAGGCTTATTTACCAACATGATGTCTAGGAGTGTGCTGTTGAGATTATTCTTGGGTTAATCCTTGTTGGTTCTTTTGATTAATTGAGTGAATCCATAAGTGTCACAGAAGGTTACTAGGGTGCAGATGCATTGGCTAGCTAATTTAAATTCAAGTCACCTAAAATGATGGTGTCTTTAGGGCCTAGATTAAGTATAGATCCTAGATGGATAGGAGTTTGAGGCCTGCAGAGGGGGGCCTGTAGCAGCCAATCAGTTGAAAAGATGATATGTTGGAAGGGTTATTTTAATTGATAAGCATTTGAATTCCTTTGGCTGTGATGTAATATTGAGGCAGGATGCAGAGATGTTTGCTTTGACATAGATGGCTACCCCACCGCCCCTGGATGGACAGTCAGATCTGAAGAGCTGGTAGTTGGGAAGATTTATTTCACTGTCTTTTGTTGCAGGTTTGAGCCATGTTTCAGAGATAACCAGAAAGTCAGGTAAGGTGTGTGCAACCCAGGCCTGTATTAATGAGAACTTTTTTAGGAGGCTGCAAGCGTTGATGTGAAGAAAACTCAGGCCATTTATGGAGGCTAAGTCAGATGGGGAGATAGAGCTTTGTGGGTCCAGGGTTGATTTCAACAGTGCCAACACAGATCAGCAGAAAGAAGATTAGTTTGATGAGGGCACCATGACAGGAATAGGGAGTAGTCAGAGGATTTTCTTCTGCTTGGGATCCAATGTATAGTGGGTGATGATCCTGCTGTGTGGTTATAGATTATGTTACAAAGTACCAGCTTAATGGACAGGCATAGGGGGTCATTGTAGTGCCAGTAAGGGAGCAGGGGGCCTATGGAGTACCGAACTGGTTGTGAGCCTTTTTGTGGGATACCCCAAGGATTACAGTGCAGAAGCGGCAGTATATACTTGGGGAATTGAGGGGCATCCACTGGGGACAGCAGAGGGGGACAGGCCCGAGTAGGCCCGATTTGTCTATGTTAGAAGATGGGGCATGGAAAGCAAAGGTGCGAGAGTCCCTTGAGTGTAGAGAGTAGTTTAAGTCAGCAGCTGGAGACAGGGTGGCTGAGATATAAGATGGGAGTAGGTTAAACCGGAACCTGGAGATGAAAGACAAGGAGTGGATGAGGTACCTGTGGTTGAGCGGAGGTAGGTCCAGGTTGGAGAATAGCTAGCAATGGTGGATCCTGTAAGGGGAATTAGATGCAAAGTGACAGAAAGCATAATAGAGAGAGTCAAGACGGGATAGAGTGGAGGATGGTGCAGTGCAGAATACAATGTCGGCATAGTCTATTACTGGTAATATAATTTTGGTCAGGAGCTCCCGTCATACAGGCAGGGGTTGGGAGTCCCTGTTCTGGTACAGGATTCCAAGCTTTGGGCAGAGTTTAGAGGTCAGATAGTCGATATGCACTGTGAAGCTTAATTGAGGATCTTACCAGACTCCCAGGTATTTGTAGGAGGGTAGCCCTTTAAGAGGGATGCCATCAAGGGAGGAGATAGGGGGACTTCAGGTGCTTTAGCTAACCTTTGAGAGGTACCAAAGGCCATGGAAACTGTTTTTGTTGTGTTTAGTTTGAGTTGCTGCTAGTTGAGCCAGGATTGAACAGAGTGAAAGTCTTTCTGCAGGGTTCAATGGATAGTGTCATGGTCAGGGCCAGATGTGAATAGAATTCTATCATCAGTATACATATAGATGAGGGATGCAGAGCAGGTGAATGGGAAGTTATTTATGAAAATGGAGAACAATAGGGGACCAAGTATGGATCCTTGGGAGATGGCAGATAGGATAGGGTGGAGGAAAGATGAGTAACTCACTATCTTTATTGATTGCTACCAGTCAAATAGGTAGGATTTGAACCAGTTTAAGGTGGGAAGGGCAAGTCCAGCATCATCAAATGAGTTAAGGAGAAGGGGGTGAGAGACTGAATCAGAGGCCTTGGCCAGGTCGATGAACACTGTGGCAGTGAGATGACCTTTATCAGCAGTAGATTGGATGTGATTAGTGACACGGAGAAGGGAGGATAAAGTGGAGTGGTTCTTTCTGAAACTGGACTGGTACAGAGAGAGGAAATATGAGGAGAGGAAGTTGGATAATCTGGCATTTACAAGTCACTCTTGTAATTTGGCTAAGGTGGGGAGGAGGGAGATGGGGCGATTGTTCCTTAGGGAGGTTGGGTCACCACCTTTGTGCAGTGGGATGACTCAAGTCGACTTCCACACTTTTGGAACTATTCCAGGGAAGAAGGACAGGTTTATGATGAAGGTAAGGGGGTTGATGATGGCAGTGGCAGAGAGGCAAAGAAGGCTAGGATGCATACCATAAGGGCTGGATTTGGATGCATTGAGGGAGAGGAGGGCATGCATTACTTTGGAGGTGGAGGCAGGGGCTAGACGGAGTTTCTCATTTGTAAGGCCTGTTGGAGTTTGACTGGAGGCATGTGGAGGGGTAATAGCAGGGTCGGGGGAAGCACAGGAGGTGAAGAAAGTATTGAGCTTTTCTGTAACCTGGGAGGGATCCGATAGATGAATGCCCTCATGCTTAAGGGCTGGAGTACTAGCCTGTTGTGAGGGGTCCACGATGGAGTGGACAATATTTCAGAAAGAGGAGGGATGTGCAGATTTTAACTGGTGTTTAAAGTAGTTGGCCTTAGCATGCCAAATAGCTTTAGTACAGGTGTTCCTCACTGTGTTGTATTCTTGTATGGCAACAGGTGTTTGGGAGGTTTTGAAAATGGACCAGACTTTGTCCCGGGCTTTGCAGAGGGTGATTATGGGGGCAGTAATCCAGGGGTGGTGCCATTTCCTGACCCTGGCTTTTTTGATAGGAGCATGGTAGTCCCAGACATTACTGAAGATAATAGAGAAGTGGGCAAGAGCAGTGTTGACATTATTCTCAGAGTAAACTGGAGCCCAGTTCACTTGCAGTAAGTCAGAGAGGACAGCGTTTGTATCAAGTGAATTTAGAGGGTGAGTTTCTATATATTTTGGTGCCAACTTGGAGAGGTGAGTTTTTCTGACACAGAAAGTGATGCAGTGATCACTTAAGGCTGGGTCAAGTATACCAGCTGAGGCTATCCGGTGAGGGTGGGATGAGAGTATTCAATCAATAAGAGAGTGGTTTGGAGAGCGTGGGTTATAGCATGTTGGTTGGGTGATTAACTGGGTGAGATTTAGGGATACCAGTTTGATAGTGGTGGACTTAGATGACGGAGACAGCTAGTCGAGACTGTAGTCACCCTGTAAGAAAAGTTCACCTGACTGAGCTAATGGTTTAAATTCCCCATAACAACCAATGGCTCCACAATGGCTGCTCTCTTGATTTTGTTTATAAATTAATAGGGTCTCAGCTGAGTGTCTCTTATAAGAGACTCCGAGCATGGAGTCCAGGCCAGAGGACTGTAGTAAAGCTGAGCAGTTCTGGCTGCCCAAACCTCATGATAAGAGTCTCTTACATCATAAGAGACACACAGTGGATGCCCTGTTAAATAATTATAAATCACTTGCGTTAGCTAGAGTGATTTATAATAAGTTTCAAGTCTTTTTTCATTTTAAAAGTTAAACAAAGACTGTCCTCCCCCAGCTCTGATGTGGACCACCCCTAATGTTCTTGCACTAGAGACCACTGCAGTCAGGACAAAAGGTACAATGACTCTGTGCTCTGACTGGCTGAAATCACATAGTTAATTTATGTCACCAGTTCTAAGTCTAGTTCTCTGCTACTTGACAGTCTATGGCATATCCTGAATGTACAGAATAACCTGAAAAGGAGAAAATGCATGCTTGGTAGTAACCCCTGTCTGCGCGAATGCATTACCGTATTCAGTAAAATTGTAACATGAGAATAGCACCCACACTAGAAGGCTTCAACAAAGTGCTAAAAACAGTTATGCTCGCACAAGCATTTGTGTTAAAATGTACCATGTAATATTTATCTGTTTTAATAACGTGTCAGTTGTTTAATATTTCTTGTACACTGTGAAGCGCCTTGGGTCATAGAAAGGCATTAAATAAATTAATGTTACAGTTACTTTTGTAGAATCCAATGAATCTTATTTTTTTTTTGCATTATTCACACCAACTTCAAGGAACCTTGTCCCAAATTAGTTGTGTGAACTCAGTGTGTGCAATAGTGCATCTCTTGATCGAACTGAAGTCCCAGAAGCCTCATACTTCAAATGATTTGACACAAAATGTTCTGAATCATTGTGTTTATTCTCTTGTTTACAGTAAATCATAGATTGTTTTACTTTTGCATTACATTCCATATTTTCTTTACCAGTTTTAATTAGTTCCTCTGAGATTATGTTATGTTTTATTTACACAATTTGTTTACCTAGTCCAGCTGAGAGATACAGCCAGGGTGGGTTCTTTCAAGTGGGAAGCATTTTTTTCTGGAGGGTAGCACATTCCTTGAAAAATGAAAACTGTTCCCTTTTAAGCTTAAATTAGGCTAAAAAGCTACTGTTGTCTGACCTAAGGGAATAGTGGACGTTACTTTGCTCTGTAGCTGTATCTGTTAGGATTCAGCATCCAGTTTAGACTGGGGTCCTGCTTCTATCCTGTTTTACAGCTGAGAGGGATGGAAGTTCTAGGGGGAAGGGCCATGTGACTTGCTAAAGTTCACACTGTGACTCAGTAAACCAATGACTGCAGAAGGATTTGAACTTTGGATCTCCTAAGTCTTAGTTCACTATTCTAACCCCCTGACAACTCTGATTTTTCCTTGGTACACACTGCATATTCCCTAAATTTGATCTCTTCATCTGGACATGCATGCGTCAACACTTTCACTGAAGTGCCATTTATCTGTGGTACTGTTAGTGGAATTATTTGGTGCCTGGATTCCTAGTATTGGTAGTGCTTATTGCATCATAAACAAAGCTTCACTAGGCCATTATATGGCCTTACACTGAGCTTATTACCCAGATCAGGAGTAGACTTAGGACATGCAGGCAGATGGCCTGCCCTTGTGCCACCTGTGGCACAACAGTGACCACTGTGAGGGCTTGGAGGATTGCTCTCTACAGGGGTTCTGCTAGGGTGTTTGATGCTAACAGTAGCTGCAGTTGCACCATCTAGTGTGTGGAGGGTGGAAGATTTGAGCTTGGGACAAAAACAAGAGGGCAGAACCTCAAAGCCATCAGCATAATGGCCAGAATACACACCAGCCCAAAACTATGGACCACACTGCTCTCCAACAGGTGTCGAACTAGTGGGTGATGCAGCTATTTCTTTCTCCCAGCTGGAATAGCGTGGATGTTCTTAAAATGGGAAGCTGAGCACAGTATATGGAAAGGAAAAGAAAAGTCTAACTAACCCTTCTGGATATGCAGTAACCACTTACAGTACAGGGCAAACTGCAGTTTGGCCTGTTTCTAGTTCCCTTCAGCACTGTAGGCTACCATACCATTTATTATATTTTTGTTTATCCTCTTTCATAAAACTGAACCTCAAAATATTTCACAGTGAGAATAAAATCTCAGAGTAGGAAATATTGTTTACAAAGTAAATGCCATACAACATGCACAGTCTGAAAAATAATGCAAATAGAATTATAGATTAAGATAGTGTCAAGTAATGCTCTTAACCAATCACAATGTTCCTTTCTTGTGTGTGTGAGATATTCTTATTTTGAAAAGAGTGCCTCACTTGCATCACCATGGCATGGGTGATGACCTGACAGACAAGATGGTCCTTTTATTTTGGTCCGAACACTTCTTACCTCCTCACTGGCCCCATAGACCTCTCTTCAGTGGGGGTTGGGTGCCTGTTTCCCGCCCTGTCTGAAATCCTCCTGATCAGGCTCTCTGCTCCCAGGAGGTCTCCTCCAGCTCCACTGACCACCCTGCGCCCCGGCTCTGAGCCCCCTTGGGTGGGACCATCATTAACTCCTATGGTTCTGTATCTACAATTTAGAAGGGTGGCCAGGGAGAGGAGGAGAGACACAGTGACCAGCCAGGCAGGACCTGATTGTGGGTGTGGTAGGCATCCTTGGCCCCACCTTCACCTGTCTGGGTACCAGGGCTTTTTCCTGTGTTCGGTTTCCCCTCAAGGGTGCACATGTGCAAGGATGCCCTGCACACAACGGGCATGTTCCCATGCATAAGGCATGTGCCATCACTCCCACCCCCTTGAAAGCTGCCGCTAGTCACACTGCCCCTGGCCACCACTGGGTCTGTAAGTTAATGAATTAAAAAAATAACTTACAAAGGATTTTCAGGACTTACAATTGGTGCATGAAGTGCTAGCAAAAGGGGTGGGACAATTAACTTTGTCAGAGGGCTCAGCCCTGCATTTCTTGTCCTACCTGTGTCCAGAGCCACAGTCTCCCAAAGGGTCAAGCTGGTTCTCCCACCCACCCCAAAATTGTAGGCCTTTAAGTTGATTGACAGGCATTAGTATGCTTATCTGGATGTTGGGGTGACGTATCTTATGAGGAGGCAAATCTGGGTGTTTATATACTAAATACTCTTTTGCCTGCACCTTCTCACTCCCATCCTACTATTTCTCTGTGCAATTTTGCATTTATTGATTTGACAAATGTTTGAGGTCACCTCAAGTGAACTTCTATTGCTATTTTTGGTACTCAATATGTTTTGCAGAAGCTCTGTTTTTCATAGTTTTTATTCCATTCACAAATCACTTTTGAGTCTGTCTCTTTTTATTAGTATGTTAATGTGGTTGACTTAGTTGTGACTAGAATAGCTTAGAAGCTCTGCCTTTACTAGTATGTTGATACTATATGATACTGCTGTTAGCCTGTTACTGTTAGAAGCTTTGCCTTTGCTAGTATGTTAATGCTATTGCTACTAATGCTACTGTCTACCTCTATTCTATTTGCAAATCACTTTTAGAGTTTGCCCCTGCTTGTTCTAGTTATTTAATGCTATGCTGCTTTCTGACATGCTCCTTACTATCTTCTCCCTCCTCCCCTATCTGGTCGCATTTATTTTTCCTGGTGGTGTTCTTTTTCTATATTGGCTATGATCCTTAGTCCACGCACAATTTCCAGTACCCCTACATTTTCCATATACCCTCAATTAGTATTTATTCCCCATCTCCTCCCCCTCCCCATGATGTCCTCCGCTACCGACTATTGTCTCTCTCTTTGTACAGTCCTTGGCTTCTGTTCAGCCTTTGATTTTGATGCCTTGGCCCTAGCCTTGGAATAAATTGCTTTGCAGGATGCCCAGCCAACCTTCTGCCCTGCGCCTATACCACCTTGGCCTGAATGCTGCCTACTTCTCTTCTGCCCATCTGCTGCTATTGCTTTCATCAGCTCCCATGACAGGCACCATTTCTTCCTATACCTCTATCCCCTCTACTGTCTGGGTCCCATTTCTCTATGTCCCCCGCCAATCCAACTTCTACACTGCCCACCTTCTACTCTCCGGTGACATGGAAAGTAACCCTGGCCCCATTTCCTCACCTCCCTTATGCACTCCTCTAACCCATAGTTATCTACTGTGGCATATTAAACATGGCCTAAAAATCATTCATTTGAATGTGAGGAGCCTTCTTCCTAAAATGGCTGAACTGGAGGCCTGGGTCTCTCTGTACAACCCTGACATACTGGGCATTTCGGAGACCTGGCTAAAAAGCTCCTCTCATGACCAAAGCTGCTTCCTATCTGGTTATGCTTTCCTTCACCATGATCACTCTACTTCCCGCCATGGTTGTAGTGTACTTCTATATGATCGCAACCACTATACTGCCACACTCCTTGGACAGTCTTCGGGTGACCAACTCTCTGAGTGGCTGACAGTAGAACTAACAGTTGCCACTAACAAGAAGCTGCTTGTTGGTTGCTGTTATAACCCACCGAAGGCTGGTGTCCCTGGGCTTGCAGCTCTCCTGAAACTTATTGCCCCTCTTCTCCCTATTAGGGACTCCATTCTAGTAGGTGATTTCATCGACTGGGACACGCACCCTCTCTCTGACTGCAACTCCATGATACAACAACACAGTCTCACCCAACTAATTGCTTCCCATACACGCCTCAACAACCTGTCCAACAAACACATTACCCTTGACTGGATCTTGATGATTTATGCAGACAGAGCTGCCAATGCCAGCACTCTGTCTGATGCAATCAGTGACCACTCCCCTATCTACTGTATCTGGCATACCACCCCCCCAACCTCCACCTGCCTTTCTAATTTTCTGTAATTTCTCTAAGTATGACCCACTCAGGCTTGGCACGGGGTCATAATGCCGCACACCAAAATAGTGCAGAAATATTGCTCAGCAGCAGTTCTTCATGTTTTGTGGGGGCCTGTGCCTCTGAACCATCCCAACTCAAATAACTTTGAAGGGGGGGTTGAAAATAGATGTTGCACAAGTTACAGAATAAAAAAAAATGTGCATGCATCTCGGACTGTGATTTGAAACACGGTCCACAGATGCACCGCTTCCATTGCTGCCTGTGACTCATCCTGTTGAGCCATAGCAGTTGCTCTGTGGACCTTCTTCCCAGCAGAGGTCTTATCCTCTTCCAGGCAACAGCGGCAGGGTGCACAACCGTGCTTGTACAATTTTGCGGTTTTGTACCATTGCTATATCTGACCGCGTTGTCTGTGTTGAGTGACTTTGACCTGAGCCATATTGTATATGACATATTGACCCGGTAGGCTCAGGCTTCATGAGGACCTCAGAGCCCTTGACTGGACTTCCCTCTACAGTGCCACAAATGCCGTCCTTGCACTTGACATATTTGTCTAAGCCCTCTCCCACATCCAAGATAAGTATTTCCTGGTCACTTCTCATAGAGTGCATGGGGGTGACACTCGCTGGCTCATGTTGGACCTCCTTAAGCTTATGAAGGTTTTATTTAAGACCATCTCTCCTCCTGGGATGCTTAAGCTCCTCCTCAGCCTACCATCTAGAGGGAGTGCTGGTAGTGATGGACTATCCCCTGTTTCTTAAAATTAATGGCCCAGGATATTACTTATCCACTCACCTTCCTCTTTAATCTCTCCCTTACTACAGCCTCTGTACCCCCTGCCTGGAAGCAGGTCAGAATTGTCCCCATTCATAAATCTGGTGACCCTAGCCTTATGGACATCTCCCGTCCCATCTCCATACTGCACCATCTCGGAATGCTCCTAGAAAAGGCAATAAACCATTACATTACTGAGCCTATCTCCAAATACAGTCTCCTTTGTTCTCAGCAACATGGTTTTTGGAAGGGGCACAGCACTACCACATCCCTTACCCTCTTCACAGATCATGTGTTAAGGAACATGAATGAAGGGAAGCTAACTGGTGCAGTGTTTGTAGATCTGCCCAAGGCATTTGACCTTGTAAATCATAGCCTCCTGATAGCAAAACTCTATGCCCTTGATTTCTCCCCTGCCTCCACCACCTGGTTCACTAACTACAGATGTGTCAGCCATGATGAAGTGCAGCAACTTGCAGTAAAGACATGTCACCAAATCCTGCATGACAAAAGGGCTTAATTGCCATTGACTTACCATGGCCTCTGCAGTAAATTGCAGTATTCAGCATTTCTGTGCTTCATTCTGGCTTGACACATCTGTACCTCTCTGTTAGAACACAAATGGTTTGCCTTGGTGGTGCCATCTCCTCCTTCTTGTCTGTCTCAGTGGGTATCCCCCAAGGGTCTGTCCTTGGCCGCCCCTCCTCTTTTCCCTCTTCATAAACTCTCTCCTGTCAGAGGGTCTATCCTGTACATCAGTCCTCTACGCAGATGACCTAATACTTTACCATAGTGACCCCTCATCACTATCTACCACTCTTACCACTGATTTCTGCAAGGCCCATTGTTGGTGTTCCACCATCAAACTGTTGGTCAGTGCTTCCAAAGCAAAGGCCATGCTATCTGGCTCCAAACCAAAACTCTCCTCCCTGGTCCTCACTGGTCACCTTCTCATAGTTCTATCACTTGCTGGCTCTCTTGACACTGTTTCCACCTTCAAGTATCTGGGGGTAATCCTGGATCCATCACTTACTTACTCTGACCATATTGCCTCACTGATCAGGTGCATTAATCAGAAGGTGGGGCTCTGATATCACCTTATGGACCACCTCTCGCCTGAAGCCCGCCTTGCTGTTGCCCGTGGCAAACTCCTCCCCTTGTTGACTATGGGTGCCCATTGTACTTCCTTACCTCCATTACCAACCTGGACCACTGGACACTATCTACAATTGGATTTGTTGCTTTGCCCTCCATGCCTCTCTCCTCACTCACCACTGCTCTCTCTACCAGTCCCTTAACGGGCTCCCACCAGATGCTTGGCACTCTTCCCTGTTGGCCCGAACAATTGGTGACACCTTGCAAAACTCATCTCAATTTCCACTATCCCTTCTTATCCAGCCCAGAACCATCTGCTGTAATCTACGTCAGCCATCCCTTCTCCAACTTGAACGTCCTAACATAGCAACCAGGATGGGCCTACGAGCCTTCTCTGCTGCTGGTCCCTTGTTATGGAATGACCTCCCCCCCCGCATTCCTCTGACCCCTTCTAAATCTAAATTCCCTACTAAGAATGCACTTTCTGTCCTCCATGATCTGTGACTGCCCACAGGGCACTTGCACTGCTACACCCCTCTTGCTGCCCCTCTATCTCTTCCATCCACTAGTTCCCTTTGTTTTTCTGGCTCATGGATCATCTTTCTAGTCATGTAAAGGTGGCTAAGTTGTGTCAACTGTATTTCTTGTTGATCTCTGTGCATCTCCTGATATTTACTGGCTCTGCTGATGTTTACATGTATGTTATTTATCTTAATATGCTCAATTGTTGACTGTACATGGTCCTGTTCCTATTCTACCTGTCCTATAGTCTTAACTCTTGTTTCACTTGACTCACTGTATTTTCTGCTATGCACCTTGTATGAACCCTACTGTTTTCTCATTGTATGTACAACTGTTTTGTGCCAGTTTCTGGCCCATGGCATGCCTGAAATAAGTCTTCGGATCAGTGCACCAACCCGGTTAGCAAATAAATAAATAGCATATGGGCACCAGTTAAGCAAAATTTGTTCTTACTTTACTTTTTTTCCCCATTGCACCACTCTGCTTCAGTGCCAGCTCTCACCACCACAGATATTCGCCATAAGCTGGTAGTTCACTAGACGTGCTTGCTCAGAGCTGTTCACGTTGTTATAGTATTGTTGTGACATACTCAAGAGGGTATAACAACCTCTTGACTTTACAACGATACCATAACAAGGATGGGAATTCATTGAACTCCATCTGTAACAACCTCCCCTATACATTATTTATGGAATTATCTGAACATTTATAGTAACATAGTAATTAAAGGTCGGAAGGGACCCTAAGTCCACCATGTCTGCCTCTTGCTTCATAAACAGGTATGACTAAGTACACTTTGTAAACATTTATTAACTTTCAGAGATTCTCTATCCACTCTACTACCCAGGGTATCCAGTAACTTCATGGGTATGTAGAACTGCCAGTGTCAGTGGCTCAGTAGGTAGCACACTCACCTCTGAGGCCGGGAGATCAGAGGGCTGTGGGTTCAGTCCCCACATCTGGCACTTGCGTTAATATCCTAGTACTAACACTGTAGTGCAGCATGAGAGGGGTGCTGCACTTCTGAGGTGCCGTCTTTCAGATGAGACGTTAAACCAAGGTCCCATCTGCCTGGATTGGTGGTAGTTCAGGTGGATGTTAAAGATCCCATGGCATTTATCGAAAAGAGTAGAGGAATTTCCCCGGTGTCCCGGCCAAATTTCTCTCATTCACTAAAAATACCACCAACAGCTTAATCTTGTTCAAGGTCAGTTGGCAGTCATCTGTATCCCCCTCCCCCGGGTCATGACTGAAGATAGGCAGGATTTGTCTAGTGCACTTACCCGGTCAACAAAAACTAAATAAAAAATAATTAAATAAACTGTATCCAGGTTGGAAGCCTGTATTCTCTTCAGGTGCACTGTCTCTTCTGGAAGGCTGTTCTATTAATTTGCCACCTCCTGGTAGAAGAAGTGTCTCCTAATGCTACCCCTCAATTTACCATAAGAAGTTATGAATAAGTATGCTGTGTAAATACAGTATTTACTAACTTAAAGAGATTCTCTACTGTGCAAGGAGCCAACATAGCTCAGTTAGGAAACTGTTAGACTGAAAATGTAAAGGCTCCTAGTTCAGTCCTGCTTTTCAGCAGAACAGTACTTCAAACTTTTAAGGGGTTGCAAAAAAGGATCATGCTACTTATCATCATTTGATTTCAAATATTTTAAGTAAGTTGTTTCGCCATTATATGGTATATGTCAGACAAACCTGATATATTTCTTTGCCTGGCAGTGCTTGACACTGTGCCACATTGGAGGCTCATTAAGAAACTGGGAAGCTTGGGAGTGGGAACCAAGGTGGTAAACTGGGTAGGTAATTGTCTGTTGGATAGATGACATAGGGTGGTAGTTAATGCTAGTCACTTGGGGGAAGGGAGAATGACCAACAGGGTTCCTCAGGGCTCACTACTGGGTCCAGTCCTCTTTAATGTCTTTATAAGTGACTCTGTAGAATAACTGGAAGGGAAGGTATGCCTCTTTGCAGATGACACCAAGATCTGCAGTAGGGTTGACAGTATGGAGGGGATAGAGAGAATGACTAGAGAAAAAGGTTGAGATTTGGTCAGGGATATGACAGATGGGTTTCAATTTAAAAAAGTCCAAAATCATGCACCTTAGAAACAGAAACCCAGACTATATGTAACCCCCCTACAAATGTGGGTTCCCGAAAAGTCTTCCTTGAGCTTGCCTAAATGCTCACTGCCAGACTGGTGTTCTGTGTTTTAGCAGTTTAAATGTATTGCCAGAGAGTGCCTGTATAGCCTCTGTGTACTGTCTCTTTAAGAGCTGCCTGGATTGCAGTTATAATTAATCTGGGAGGGGGCTGAGTGGTTCTATGCTTGAGCCCCACCCAGGCTGCCAGATAATTGCTCTATTCTGCAACCGCTATTTGTGCAGAGGGAGCTCTGTTATAAGATGTGCTTATTTGCTGAATATCTATTAGAGTGATAATAATATTGCAGTTTGTTCTAACCTGTTTTCTTTGCAGCAAGGACTGTTCTGTTTATCTTCATCAACTTGGCTCGGGACTTTCAGAATGAGCCAATCAGTACTGTTGGGACTCTAAAATGGAGCCTGCCTACAGGGGGCTTGGTGGGGACAAAACTTGTAGGAATTGTAGTTTTTGCATTTTGGTGCCTAAATGAACCTGAAAGGGGAGCCCTTGCCGTGACTGACAGACAGATCAGTCAACCGAACCTTTTGGATCTTGGGGAAATTCCCAGGCTGCTTGCAGTTTTCAGTTAGTTCTGAGTTGGGAAGTGAAATGACGAACAGCTCAAGTGATTTGAGCAGCAGTTCTGTGTAGTTTTGCATGGGAGAACTGTGAAAGGGCTGAGTTTTGGCCTGCCTGTCTGCCTGCTGTCCCTGAGAGGGAAAATAGAGTTTATTCAGACTGAATCTGAGTTGTGAGGACTATTTAAGCCACTGGACTGTGACCAGGCTTTAACCTGAAGAAGATTGAAGATTTGTTGAATGCGATCGGCCTGCCAGGATCTCTAGCCACCTCTGAACTCCCGGTTTGTGCAGAGACTTTGTAATTGCGACTGGATTGCAATCTGCCTGGTATAGTAGAATTTCTTACATGTAAATGTGCTGTGTGCTGTTAGTGGGTCATGATTTGGTTCCCCACTGTCTGTTGAACTGTATTCTGCTCGCTGAAGGCTGCATCCAGCTCCTACGGACTGAATCCGTATTCATTGCCATTTCGCCTGGACCTTGTGACACTGGCCCAGCTGGACTACCCATTGCATGGAGAAAGCCATCAACGAGAGACCTGCCTGGGGATCAGCCCCCTGCTCAGTGCTTGAACAGGAACGACGCCTCTGTGATTCATGTGGGCCCTGCTTCTCCTGGCACTCCAGCTCAACAACCAGCAGTCTGAATTTCATTCTGCCTGTGTCCTGTATTGGGTTTCATGAGTAAACATCAGGGTAGATCCCTGCAACAACAGCTACAGTGGCGTGAAAAAGTATTTGCCCCCTTCCTGATTTTCTCTATTATTGCATATTTGTCACACTGGATGTTTTCAGGTCTTTAGAGAAAATGTAATATTAGATAAAGGGAACCTGAGTGAACAAATAACACTTGTTTTTTTTTTTAATTTCACTTATTTAATGAAAAAGTTAACCAACACCAACTGGCACGTGTGAAAAGTAACTGCCCTTTACACTTAATAACTGGTTATGCCACATTTAGCTGCAATGACTGCAACCAAACACTTCCTATAATTCAATATCAGTCTTTCACATCGCTGTGGAGGAATTTTAACCCACTCTTCCTCAGTAGAACTGCTTTTAATTCAGTAACATTTGGTAGGTTTTCGAGCATGAACTGCCGTTTCAGGTCCTGCCACAGCATCTCTATTGGATTTAAGTCTGGACTTTGACTAGGCCACTCCAAAACTTTAATTTTACTTCTTTTTAGCCATTCTGATGTGGACTTGCTTTTGTGTTTTGGATCATTGTCTTGCTGCATGACCCAACTACGCTCAGCTTCAGCTGACGGAAGGATGACTGGACATTCTCCTCAAGAATTTTCCGTACAGAGCAGAATTCATGGTTCCTTTAATTATGGCAAGTCATCCAGGTCCTTAGGCAGCAAGCATCCTCACACCATCACACTACCACCACCATGTTTGACTGTTGGTATGGTGTTCTTACTGTGGAATGCTGTGTTTGCTTTACGCGAGACATTATGGGATCCATGTTGTCCAAAAGTTCCACTTTGACTCATCTGTCCATAGAACATTTTCCCAAAAGGCTTGTGGATCATCCAGGTGCTTCTTGGCAAATGAGAGATGAGCATTTATGTTCTTCTTGGTTAGCAGTGGTTTCCTCTTGCTACCTCACATGAAGCCCATTTTGCCCAGTCTCTTTCTGATTGTGGAGTCATGAACACTGACCTTAGCTCAGGCAAGAGAAGCCTGCAGTTCTTTGGATGTTATTTTAGGATCCTTTGAGACTTCTTGGATGATTTTACACTGCCTTGGAGTAATTTTGGCAGGCCGCCCACCCTGGGAAGGTTCACTACTGTTCCAAGTGTTCTCCATTTGGAGATTATGGCTCTCACTGTGGTTCGATGGAGTCCCAGAGCCTTAGAAATAGCTTTGTAACCCTTTCCAGACTGATAGAGGGCAACAAATTTTTTTCTGATCTTTTCAGGAACTTCCTTTGATCATGGCATAATGTGCTTGTTGAATCTTTGTGCTGGCAACGTGACTCTGACGGTAAGGGCCAAAATAAGTGAGGTTTATATTGAGCAGGGCTGGCTGTAATCAAGCCTGGCTGTGTTCAATCAGCTGACTCTAATTATCCCTTTAATTGGGATGATTTAACTAGGGGCAATTACTTTTTCACACAGTGCCAGTTGGTGTTGTTAACATTTTTCATTAAATAAATGAAATAAGTAAAAAAAAGTGTTATTTGTTCACTTAGGTTCCCTTTATCTAATATTATATTTTGTCTAAAGACCTGAAAACATCCAGTGTGACAAATATGCAATAATAGAGAAAATCAGGAAGGGGGCAAATACTTTTTCACGCCACTGTAAATCTAAAGCGTTGTCATCTGATTGTCTTGTTGCTTTTTTCTTTCATGAACTGAGCCCTCCGGCCCCGGATTATAAGTAGTGTGTGTTGTGCATGTTGCTTTCTTCCATCACAGGGCCCCAAGCAACTGCAACGTTCCTGGCTAGCCCACCATTTTCCTACCTGGGTTCCCAGAGTGTGTGACTGTGTGGGGACTTAAAGCACATGCATAACTGTTTGATTAATATGGCCTTTAAGCCAATCAACCTGATTATGCCCCTTCCTAGTTCAAGTCCCCTGAATAAATCAGATCTGACTTTTTTTTTTTTTTGCTGCATTTAACCTGACTTTGGTTCCAGTTTGTGCCAAGAGTACTGTACTGTTGCTATTTACTGTGCATAACCTTGTTTTACAGGGGGTCCCCAGGGTCGAGCCAGAGGAACTAGCCCTGGTGGTAAGTACTAACCTAACAGTGTGGGTACTGGTATAGTGTACAAGGGTTACTGTGAAAGTAATTATCGTATATTGCTCAGGCCACTAGAAGGGAAAGAGGGGGGTTACAGTGTCCTGGAGGACTGTGCCCAGCTTAGTTTGACCAGTACCAACCCTGACCTCTGGGTGGAGGCACCCGTTTCAGAACTCAGGCCCCTTAACCTTCTACTAGCCGCGCAGGCAGGGGTAGTAGCCATTGGGATAGCACCACCTAGAGGTTACATCTAGAATGGCAGGGGGGTGTTGATGGTCACTAAACAAGAAAAGGATGTAGGAGTAATCATAATGGATGACCTTAAGGCGGCAAAGCAGTAGAGAAAGTCAGGGGGATGTTGGGTTGCTTAGGGAGGGATATCACCAGCAGAAATAGGGAAGAGGTGTTGCCACTGTATTAGTCATTGGTGAGACCCCACCTGGAGTACTGTGTCTAGTTCTGGAAACCACACCTCAGAAATGTTATATGTTTTTCTTGCCTGCTTTACCCAGAGTCCCAGGGATGGGGCACTTTATAAATAAACTTTACTTACTTACTTACTTACTTACAGTACTTCCTTACTTGCTAGTAAGGACATATGGTAGAAACCATCCAAAGAAGGGAACAAAAATGGTGCAGGGACTGCACCAGCTGCCCTAAGAGGAGAGACAGGAATCTAAATAAGAACATCTTGGAAGAGAGGAGGGAAGGAGGAAGACATGACAGAGACCTTTAAATACTTCACGGGTGGTGAATAAGGTACAGGATGGGAGCATGCTTCAGAAAGGAAGGAGTTCAAGAACTAAGGGGCATGCAGTGAAGCTGGAGGAGGGAAGTTTAGGGCGGATGAAAGGAAATATTTCCTCAGTAAGAGGGTGGTGGATACCTGGAACAATCTTTTTTTTTTTTTAACCAGGAGAGAGACACTAAGCTGAAGCTTGTTTACAGGTGCAACTTGTGAGCACAAGGAAGTTAAGTGACTTGCTCAGGATCACACAGTATGCAAGTGGGGGCTCTGGGATTCAAACTCAGGTCTCTAGGTTTGCTGCTCAGAGCCTTAAACCACTGCGTAATACTGCCTCCTAATCTTCAAGCATGGGTGGTGGGGTGAAAACAGTGGTAGGCTTCAAGTATGCATGGGATAGGTTTAAAGAAAAACTGCTATCAAAGTGGAGTGATGAGGTGGCTGGAGACCAGGGTTTGCAGTGGCAGAATAGGCAGGGAAGGAATGCAGACTAGGTGGGCCAAGCAGTCTTTATCTGCCAACAAATTATGTTTCTATGTTACTCACTCTACTACCCAGGGTATCCAGTGATTCAATTGGTTAGCACAAATGTGTCCAAACTTACTTTGAACCTGTAAGGGAATCATGTTGACCGTCTCCACCGGAAGGCTGTTCCAAAAATATACCACCCTCTGGGAGAAGAAGTGCCTCCTAACACTACCCCTAAATTTACCACCTCTGATCTTCAGCGTGTGTCTCCACGTCCTGTTGGAGGACACCAATTTATTCATCTCTAGCTGTTCAGTCTTGTTGATACCCTTGAGTATGCAGAAGACTATAATCATGCCCCTCTCAGCCTCCTTCTGTCCAACATGAATAAGGGTCAGCAGACTCTCCTCACAGCTTTTGAATTTTATGCACTTTATCATTTTGGTGCCCCTGCATTGTATTCTTTTGACTGCCTCAATGTCCTTTTTGCATTGGGGGGCCCCGAACTCTTAAGCCCCACAATACAGTACTTTGAAGATATGATTTTAGTCCTTAGTCTCTAACTATGTCTACCCCTACCCTGTATGAAAAGTTTTTCTTTAAGACATAGCAGCATAGAATCTGATGGCAGAAGGAGACCGATGGCCCACCAAGTCTACCATAGTTGTTTCTACCATGCCCCCTTCCCCATTCCGCAGTGGATTATTCACCTTCTCCCTCTCTTCTGCTTCCTCCGCCTTTCTGATTCCCCGGAGTGGGTTTATGGATCTCCTGCCCTATCCCACCCATTGTTCAACCCAGTAATAGTTTTTGGCCCCACAACTCCACCATTAATCTGTTCCCAGTCTCCACTACCCTGTTTGGGAATAAAAACTTCTTTATATCCTTCCTGAATTTACCCCCCACTAATCTCCAGTTGTGCACCCTCATCGACTGCATCTCTGTTTCTAACAATTGGCTCCTCTCTATTTACTCTATTTGTACCCCTTAGGAACTTATAAGTCTCTGTCATGTCCCCCTCTCCCTTCTGGCCTCCAGTGAGTACATGTGTAGGGCCTTTAGATGTTCCTTGCATAATCTGCTCTGCTGCCTCTGAATCTTTTTTTGTGACTTTTCGCTGCACTGACTCTGGACACTCAATGTCCCTTCTCAGGTGATGACTCCAAAACTGGGCACAATACTCAAGGTGGAGCCTCCCTAGCAGTCTCTATAAGGGCAGTATTGTATCCCACTACTTAATGTCAGAACCCTTCCCTATATACCCCAGCATCCTAGATGCCTTGCTATATGTACTGGCTGGTTTATTTCAGTGAGCCACAGGTGAAGATTCCCAGATCCCCCTACTTTGCTAAAGTGGCCAGCTTTACCCCTCCCATCCAGTACTCCATGCATGGGTTCTGATAACTCTAAGTGAATCACCTTTCACCTCTTGATACTGATTCTCAGCTGCCAGACCTGTGAACAGCTCACAGGTCTTTCTAGATCCCTCTGAATTTAATTTCGCTCACCCCTTTCTCACTGCCAACCATTCCACTTTGTTCAGAAAGCAGCACAAACACAATCGTGGAAAAGCATACACTGAAACTGCTGACACTGAAGTTGAAATTCAGTAATTTATTCTGTGAGATTCAGTATAGCAGTGCAGTGTTCACCCATAACAGGAAGTCCCTAGTGCCTCGGCATTTAGCCTTCCGGGGGGGCATATACCTTTACTAGGAACGTTGCTCAAATTTAAACACATTACAAATAGTGACATCACTAGGTATCCTCATGTGATTGGACAATACAGTATTCAAAAAATATATACAAAAGTTAATGTCACTCTTTTCTATTTACAACTGATACAACAGTGTAATTACAGACAGTCAGAAAAGCAAAATAACATTCCAATTCATGCTGTTTAGAATTCTGGACCAATAAATACTTTATACTAAATTGCATGGTAAACTACTGGGATCTTCTAACAAGGAGATCACCTAGCCAGACTATTTCTTATGCAGTCTGGTAATAAACAGTATGACAGTTATTCTGAAGCTCACACACAGTTGCAGGTAGTAATAAAGAAAGAAAAACACAGGTCAGGATTATATCTCATGGCCAGCTGTTCAGAAAAAGCAAGATATAAAGAGGTTTATAACCTAAAAAAGAAAAATATATAAACAGTTATTGCATCATTCTTAAGAACATTTTACAACAATATTGATAATTATTTTCAAATCCAAAGTCTGAACTTACCAATTTATCTCTACTTTTCGAAAGGGCTCTTGTTATTATTGTGACCAAGGGAAAAGGGAGTGGTGGGGAAAGGGGAAAGAGGAGAGGAGGGGAAAGAAGATGGAAGAGGAGGGCAAGGAAGGGAAGGGAAAAGGGGGAGGGGGATAGATGAAAGAAAAAGAAGGGGGAAGGAAAATGGAAAAGGTATGGGGAAAGGAGGGGGAGGGAAGGAGGTATAGGCATGACAAAAAGGAAGAAAAGGGGAAAGAAGAAAGGGGAAAAGGGGGAACCGTAATAATAACAAGACCCCTTTCGAAAAGTAGAGATAAGTTAATAAGTTCCTAAGAACAAGGCCGGGCCTCCCACTGATGCTGTTTATAGAGTCAAGGAAGAGACAGGCACTAATGAAGAGAGACTTAAGGAGCTTAATATGTATAGCCTCGAGGAAAGGAGAGAGAGGGGGGACATGATAGAAACTTTCAAGTACCTCAAGGGAATCAAAAAAGTCCAAGAGGGTAGCATCTTTCAAAAAAAGAGGTGTGCCAGAACAAGGGGGCACAATTTGAAGATAGAGGGGGGGCGGCTCAGGGTAATTTAAGCAAGTATTTTTTCACAGAGAGGGTTGTGGATGGCTGAACGGCCTTCCGGAGGAGGTTGTGGAGTCAAAAACAGTGGTGGAATTCAAGCATGCATGGGACAGTCATAAGGCAATTCTAGGGGGTGCGGGCAGGAAGAAGTAGGCTGCTGGTTAACCAGGATCTGCAGCTTATCCATTAGGTAGGGAAATGGGCAGACTGGGTGGGCCAAGCGGTCCTTATCTGCCGTCAAATTCTATGTTTCTATGTTTCTGTGTAAGACTGTTGTCTATGCCGAGACTGGTTCGGAGTTTGTCCCTGACTGTGGTTTTGCTAGTGAAGCCAAGGAGGGGGACAGCTCAAGGCATGATAATGGTAGTGGTGATAACCATGGTGTCAATGCTGGGTCCAGCTCTGAGCAAGGTGCTAACAGAGATGTCAGCTTGGAGACTGTCTCCAGCTCCGGTGATGTCTGTGACACTGAGGAGGGTGGAAGCACCTTGTATGACGACATCAGTGTCGACACCAATCACGATGTCAAGGATGGTGCTGACCACAGTGACAGGTGGAAGAATGTCTCCAAGGACATTGCCAGACCTCAGCATGGTGTGGGAGATGGCACCAGCTTGGAATCTGGTGAAGACCTGGAGCTGGGCTTGTGTCTTTTCTTGGGGGTTCCCCCCCCAAGGACAACATTTGGACTACTTCTCAGATGTAGGAGGACACCCTGCAGGTGACTGTGCTATGGCGAGGCCTCCTATGCAGTTTTACAGCCCAGGCAGAGGCCCTCGAGACCTGTCTTAATCCCCTTTGGAAGGGCCTTGTCACTTTCTCCAGAGGCTGCCCTCATTATTAGGCCATTCTGGGCCATTAACTTGGGAAAAACACCAGGCATGGGTTGGTGCATTAGAAGATTGGCATAAGGAATCTGAGAAGGTCCATTAAGGCTTTCCTCCCCTGTGTCAACTCCGCCCAGAGCCTCATCTCCAGCCATGTCCTCTTTAGAGGACAGTGAATCATCGATCCACTAGGCCTCTTCTTCTGAGCACGCCCTATCCAAGCAGATCTCGGTGGAGTTACTTCAGACACTTGACCTCTTTGCTTACACCAGTAGTGATCCATCAGCCGTACCTTTGGGATGCCTAGGAGTTCTTAATATTGACACTGTGGTTATTCCTTCTTGGCCCAGAGCCATGGAGGTGGCATCCAGAGCCTTGTGGATGCATCCCTGTGCCACTCCAGCCATCCCCATGGACCTTCTCTTGTGGTATCATGCACCCACCGGGTCTGTAGGTGAGTACCTCACCCCACTTCAGGGCTTCAAGTACTGCAGACCTTTGAGTAGCCATGGAGCCTCACACATGACTGGCCTCTAGATGCTGATATTGCTCTAACAGATGCCCTGGGTAGCAAGGTTTTTACCTTGGCACATGACCTGATGTGTGTGTTGGCACACCAGACCCATAGGATGATCTAGAATCATCGATGATAGTTGCAGCTACATAACCTGCTGCCTGCATTGCCAATGAGTGAGGAAGTCTGGCAAGCCATAAACCTTTCCACTTGGTGTCTGGAGGCTGCATGGCACCAAGCAAGGGCATCTTAAATTGCCAACGAGGTGGCTGTCAGACTGGCGGGAACAGCAGTCAGCATTTGGAGGAAAGTGTGGCTTCACCTGTCCCAAGTGTCACCTTTGGCCCGGCATAAGGTACTTAGCTCAGGTTTCCAGGGGGCTCACTTTTTCTCCTACAAGGTCAGGCAGGAACTGTTGGGAATCCTCCTGCTCCTGCTCCTGTGCAACAAAGCCCCTGCCTAACACTGAATGGCCTCAGGTCTTGCCAGACCTTTAAGAAGACCCTGCCCAGAGGTGTTCTACCCCTTGCAGAGGCCTGAGGTAAAATAAGGACAGCTTGGTACTTTGACCCTTAAGTGGCAATCAATGGAGAAGTCAGATTCAGGGAAGATATGAAAGTTAGATACGTACCATGACTGTTGATCTTCCAGAATATCTTCTCCATGTGCCCACCATCCCCCACACTGGTAGAGCCAGGGTCTCTAGGCAGCTCACTCTGTGTTTTGACACCCCTTGCTACTTCTGCAGTATGCTTCTCCTGTTATTTTCTTCTCCTGTAGAGGACCTCTTTCTAACAAAAAAAAAAAAAAGACTGGTCTGGGACCCAGTTCAAGGCTTCCAGTCCACAAAAAAGAAACTGGGGTGAGGGCCCCTACCAGGGTCCCATGCCAAACAAAACAAGGGCATTCCCTTTCTTTAGAAACATATTTAGAAGATGACAGCAGATAAGGACCGCAAGGCCCATCCAGTCTGCTCATTTTTTCTACCTTATGAATGTGCCATAGGCCTGTACTCTGTCAGTGGCCTATCTATTCATACTCATCTGAATTGCTTCCTTATGCCGATCCCATGCCTGTTTGAAGCCCTGCACTGTATTCATATCCACCACTTCCTGAGGTAGGCCATTCCATGCATCCACCACCCTTTCTGTGAAAAAGAACTTCCACACATTACCCCTTAATTAGCCTCCTTCTAATCTCATGATGTGTCCTCTGGTCCTGCTATTTTTATTATATTAAAACATGTTAGTCTCTTTCACCTTGTTAATGTCCTTAAGATGTTTGAATGTTTCGATCATATCACCTCTCTCCCTCCTTTGCTCTAGGGTATACGTATTGAGCTCTGTTAAGCTATCCTCATATGTTTTCTGATGTAGTCCCTGCACCATTTTGGTTGCCCATCTCTGAACTGCCTCCATTTTGTTAATGTCCTTGTGCAGGTACGGCCTCCACTACTGCATGCAATACTCCAGATGGGGCCTTACCAGTGTCTTGTAAAGAGGGATTATTACCTCCCTATTATGACTTGTGATACCCCTACTAATACACCCCTTCATCCCTCTAGCCTTACCTACTGCTTTAGTGGTCTGCTTGGATGATTTCAGGTCCATCTGTGATGATGATGCTCAAGTCTCTTCCTTCCCTTGTGATTGCCAGCAACTCCCCTCCCAACCTATAGGTGGCTTCAGGGTTTCTCTGGTTTCTCTTTCCTATGTGCATGATCTTGTACTTCTTTGCATTTTCCCCACTTGCCAGTCTTCTGACCATTTTGCTAGTTTATCAAGATCTCTTCTCATTCTGTCCACCCCATCTGGATCATCTACTCTGTTGCAGATCTTGGTGTCATCTGCAAAGAGACAAGCCTTATCCTCCAGTCCATCTGCAATGTCACTGATGAAGATATTGAAGAGGACTGGCCCCAGGACTGATCCCTGAGGTACCCCATTTGTGACTTGCATCTCTTCTGACTGCATACCGTTTAGCACCACTCTCTGTTTTCTGACCGCCAACCAGTTTGCCACCCAGTTGACCAACTTCTGACACACCCAGAGCCTACCCAGCTTATTAATCAATCTTCTATGTGGAACAGTATCGAAAGCTTTGCTGAAGTCAAGGTAAGCGACATCAACTGCACCCCCTTGGTTCACCACTCTGGTTACTCAGTCAAAGAAATCTATGAGATTAGTTTGACAGGACCTTCCTGTTGTAAACTCATGCTGTCTTGGACCCTGTGTTCCTATAGATTCCAGGTGTTGTACTATCCTTTCCTTAAGGAGTGCCTCCATAATCTTGCCCACTACTGAGGTAAGACTGACTGGTCTGTAGTTCCCCTGCCTCCTTCCGGCTACCACTCTTGTGGAGTGGGATTACATGAGCCCTTCTCCAGTCTTCTGGGACCTCTCCTGTGCTCAGAGAGTCACTAAAGAATTCTGATAATGGCTGTGCTAGTTTCACACTTAGCTCCTTTAGTGTTCTGGGATGTACACCATCAGGTCCCATTGCCTTGTCCACTTTGAGCTAGTGAGCTCTTGTAGGACCCTTTCATTTGTGATGGGACTAGTGCATACCTCCCTCCCTCATGTCCATGGTGCTGAGCTGTGGGCCCTGCCCTACCTTCTCCTCAGTAAATACTAAGCAGAAGTATCTGTTTAGGATAGATGCTTTTCCTTGGTCCTCCACGCACTCCCCCTTATCCCCTTTGATCTTAGCAATACCCCCCTCTGGACTTTCTCCTTTCACTAATGTATCTATAGAAAGTCTTGTCTCCTTCTTTACTGTTCATGCTAGTGTTTCCTCGGTTTGGGCCTTTGCCTGCCTTACTACCTTCCCTGCTTCCCTTAGTGAAGTTTGGCATGCCTCCCTATCTTCTTCCCTTATATTTCCTGAAGGCCAGCCTTTTGACTCTGACCTTTTCTGCTACTGTTTTTGAGAACCAAAGTGGCTTCCTCCCTCTTTTGCTCATGCTTTTTTCTCTTAACACAATGGAATGCTGCTTCAAGTATTGCATCCTTAATGCTTGACCACTTTGCCTGTATCCCCTCCCATGTATTTCTTTTTGTCAGGGCTAGCTTAACTCTGTTGGCAATCTTATCAAAGTCAGCTCCTCTGAAGTCCAATATTTTTGCCTTGGAATGGGATGATTTAGTTCTAGTGGCCGAATTGAACTATACCATGTGATGGTCACTGGCCCCCAGGTGACCTTCTACCTGGAGATCTGTGATTCTTTCCCCATTAGTCAGTACTAGATACAGGATAGCCCTGTCTCTTGTGGGTTGTTGTACCAGTTGTTTGAGGCCCTCCCTCTGCTGGGAATTTATTATGTGTCTAGTTCTGGCGGATGTTCCTGCTGGTATTGACCAATCAGTATCTGGCATGTTGAAGTCACCCATTGTCAGAACCTCCCCTTTAGCTGTCATGTTTTGTATGTCTTCTAACAATAATTGGTCTGGAGGCCAGTAGACAACCCCAGTTTGTATGGCTGTCCCATTTCCTGTTTCCAGGATGACCCACAGTTCTTCTGGCTCCTTATGTGTATTCTGAATTTCTGTAGCTTTGATATTTTCGTTAAATAAAGGCCCCCCACCTTTTGCACCTTGGTCTCTTCTGAACAGTACTTTCTCTTTTTTTGTCACTTATTAAGAGTCAGTCTGCAACCCCTGCTTTTTTGTGTCCTCCCTCTTTCCTGCCTGGGGTATATCCCCCTGTACCTGGTTATTTCCCTGTTAATTGTTAAATGCAGGCTGTACCTCTTGGTACTATACATATCCGACTCAGTTTGACAGTTGCCCTGCCTGTGGAGGTGTGCTGAGCACTAGATTGGATCAAGCTGAACTAGCCTTGACATAGGATACATCCATGTTGCTTTCAGGAGGAAGTGAGATTGCTCTTGATTATGGTTTTCTTCTGGCTATTCTAGGAAAAATTTCCCTTCTTGGTTTGCATGGTTTCTCCCTATGCAGTGTTTGACTCCTGTATTTAGAAGGTTCAGGGATTGGTAGAGATATGGAAACATCTCTACCCCGTAGGGCTGAGTAGCCCTGTAGTGGCACATACACCAGTGTTTTTCTGCTCCATCCTCCATTTAAGGACGGGGCCATAACCTAACAAAACTGTGGTTGGTGAGGGAGCTGGCACAACTCATTGACTAGTATACAACATCACGTGGTGGTGCACAGGTGCCGTGCCCAGTAGCCGTTGCCAGCTCCTGGCCAAGTCTTTGTTCCTACGGAGTCCTAATGCTTCCTGCCCAGACACATAAGTGATAATCAATGGAGAAGATATTCTGGAAGATCAACAGTTATGATGAGTTCATAACTTTAATTTCCCAAAGTATCCTCAGGTGCATGCTGTCCAGGCCAAGGGCCTTGTTCATCTTAAGGGCTGATAACCCTTTCTCTGCTTTTTCAGCTGTTATCACCATCCTAACCACCTGCACCCCTCATGTGACTGCCTTGATCCTGCTTTCAGGTAGAGGATCATTGTCCTCTACTGTCAATACTGATCAGAAGTAATTGCTTGGGGACATTGGCCTTTTACTTATTATCTTTCTCCACTCTACCCTCATCAGCCAGCCTGAAAACCCCTCCCTTAGTCTTTCTTTTCTCCAGAAATGTGTAACCTCCAGGTGGCGCTATCCCATGGACTACTACCCCTGCCTGCTTGACTACTGACAGGTTGAGGGGCTAGGTTCTATGGCGGGTGCCTCCACCCAGAGGTCAGGGTTTGTAGTGGTTAGACTAGCTTGATCACAGCTCTCTGGGACACTGTGGCCCCCTTCGGTTCCCACTAGTGGCTCACACAGTACACAGGAGTTACAGCCCCAATGCCCAATGTATACACACTGTTCACTCATAAAGCACCACTTACCCTTGAGACTGATTCTGCAGCATGTCTCTGAGGACCACCGTGAAATAAGGTTAAACAACATACACAGCAAAATACAATACTGGTTCCATAAGTACCAACACCACAGACAGTATATAGTATAACAACAGCAAATCTAATTTATTTAGGGGACAGTAACACAGAAGGGGGAAATCAGGTTAATTGGTGGCCTTAAATCACAGTACTGTGCACACATACTGGGTCTGAAAAGTCACACTCTGAGTACCCAGGTTGGGGGGGTGGGCTAGCCAGGTCTGTTGCCCAGGGTCGGCCGGAGGTGCAGATGGATAGGGTCCTGTAGAAGAAAATATATGCACAACATCCAATTGTAATCCAGAGCCGGATGGCTCGTCCATGAAGCAATGAAACAACAAGAATTAGATGACACACTTGTGATTGAAAACAGGCTGCAGGGGAATACCCTGATTTGTACTCACGATACCCAAGTGGAGAACTGGATGGTGGATGTTCTCTGGATTGTCAGAAACAACAGGGCATGGAGACAAGGTCCTTGTGACTGGACCCCACTAGAGTTTATGGCAAACGGATTTAGTCCAAGACAAGCTGGGGTTTGCTTCCAGCTTCAACACACAGCACACAGCACAGGGGACTGGAAATAGTGATTCCCCACAAGCACTACACACATTCATATGTAAAAGGAAAATACTATACGAGGTGGGCTGCTCCTCTATCCCGATCACATTTACTGCAAAATACGCGTGAGCACACACAGCAGCTTCAGTTCCTGACAGACCAAGCGCGATTCAGCAATTTCTCCAGTCTTCTACAGGGTGGGCCTGGTTTCTAAACTTCTAGTGCTTCTTTCTCCTCACAATTCAGATTCAGTCCAAACTGGCACTCACAAAGGCTGCAGACCAAAACTCAGGGCCTCACACGAGCTTCCCGCGCAAAACTACACACCACAGAAGCACAGAGCTCCTTCTTTCTTCAGAGTCACAACTGATCTAATCTTTCCAGTGGCAGAGCAGGGCATTTCCTTTAGCTCCACACCATTCTGTTGGCTGGTTCGGCTGTCACTCACAATAAGACTTCCTCTGTTGGTGGAAAAAGGTGCCAAGTTTAAAACTACATTTCCCAGAGTCACTGCCCATACAATCCCCTTGTGGCTGGCTCAAAATTGAGAGTCCAAGTTTCGATTCATCCACAGGCTCCATTTTAGGGTCTCCCTATCATCCTGATTGGTCCAAGTCAGCTATTCAGAACCAAAATGAAAGAGCTTCAGTGAAACAGTTCATGCTGAAATGAAGACAGGTTAGACAAACTACATTTTCTCAGTCACTCTAAATGATTTCTGGCAAACAGTTATATCTTTCAACAAGGCTCCCTCTGCACATGTAGCAACGGCAGAAACAGAGCAACTTGACAGCAGCCTGGGTGGGATTTGGACATTAGAACTCACAGTCCCCCCATACAAACTAATTAAGTCTACAAGCAGACAGCTCTTAAAGAGACAGTACATGGAGGCTCAAATAGCACTCACTTGGAACCACATTTAAACAGCTCAGACGCCGAAGATCGCCCAGACTTGGAGCATTCAGGCAAGCTCCTGGAAGACTTTTGGGAACCCCCATTTTCAGGGGGGTTACAAATTTATTTATAAAAATTATTTTCCCCTGCTTGCACACCCTTGGTGATGCACAGTTCTGTTTCTTCACCTTTACCTTTTTCACTGCTGACTTCGCTCTCTTTAACACTGTTGGATATTCATTGCATTCCTTCTCCCCTTTGGCCTCCGTGTATCTTATGCAGGCTTTTGTTTTTGCCATGACTGCCTTCCTTACCTCTGAGGAGAACCAGACTGGTCTCTTATGCTAATTACTATTTGTGATCTTATTGGTGCAAGAGCTGATCACCTCCAGAATTGACCTCTTGATAATTCTCAAGTTTTCATCTACTGTCTTGATGTGGTCAACCCCTACCAAATTTTTCCAGACCCTCCCTCTCATCTGGGTAAAATCTGTTTGTTTGAGGTCCAGTAACATTGCCATCAAGGAGGGAACCAGTGTTACTACCATCACAAACCACATGGTGATTAGAGGAGTGCAGGTAACATGGATTTGTTTTGTTCCTTAAAGATACCCTTTTCTTGTACTCACTTTGGCAGCTCAGAATTATCTTTATGCCCCTTGGAGTTGTAGGCTGCATTAAAAGAAAGCTTTTATTTCACTTGTTTTAGAGGATCGTATTTTGGCTCCGTGGAGCCAAGAGTCAAATTCCTTCCACTTCTCCATTCAGACACATGCTCCCATACTCTCACTTTTTGTGATACAGCAATCAGGAGAGTGTAGGGGCATGCTGACCACACTCCATGGACTTCAATGGGACTCCTTTTTCAGTCATTGTTTTTGATATTCTAAATGTTTGATTTATACACGTCAAGGCCACTGCTCAGCTAAGAAGGGCCTTCTTACTTGAGTGGTGGCCTTGATTTGTACAAGTGGTTGCTCAGAGAAAGCCTTAGGGTGAAACCAGTTAAAGTCTGTGAGGGCCTTGCCTGTTGTCCCTGGGTTCGGTGCATTTGTACCTTTTGAGGTTTGCACTTTTTTCTGCCGGTATACATATGTTGCCTTAATAAATTGTTTACATTTAACGAGCCTGTGGTCTGCCTTTGTGGTGGGTGGTGCTGGAATCGTGAGTGATTCTTGATTTGTACAAATCAGGCATTTAGAATATTGAAAACAATGATTAGAAAAAGAGCCCCATTTAAGTCAATGGAGTGTGCCCCACACTCTCCTGACTGTTGATCACATAGAAACATAGACCATGATGGCAGAAAAAGACCAGAGGTCCATCCAGTTTGCCCATATTCTCTACAATCCCTGGAACTTCCCTGGAACTTATTGTTCCTCCTGGGTACGAACCCTCCCTGTCCTATCTCCATTCTCCTCCCTCATCTTGTTGCCCTGGGCAACCACTATTCCCTTCATTCTGTCCCATGCATACTTGAATCCCCTTCCTGTGTTTGCACCTACCACCTCAGCTGACAGACTGTTCCAAGGTTCCACCACCCTTTCCATAAAAAAGTACTTCTTCATGTCCCTCCTGAACCTCCCACTTGTTAATTTCCCCTTGTGACCATGTGACTGCAAGTTGGTATTCAGGGTAAATAATTTCGCAAAGTTTAACTTAATTCCTGGAAATTGAAGGTCTCTATTGTATCTCCTTTCTCCTTTCTGATTTCCAGTGAGTACATATTTAGTGCCTGGAGGTGCTCCTCATAGGATCTGCCCTGCTGGCCCTGAATCATTTTTGTTACTCAGCACTTCACTGTTTCCAACCTATTCCACAAAACGTGAGAGTGCTGGGGCATGTCTCCGAATAAGGAATTGGAAGGGATCAGGCTGTCAGCTCAACAGAGCCAAAATATGATCCCTTCCACCCCTAAAGCTAGTGAATTACATTTTTTAATGTAGCCTGCAACTCTATGGAGCATAAAGATAATTCTGTGACTCTGGGGGTCATTTTGAGAAAGAGCACCTTTAAGTGCATGAAAGGTGCTCTTTAAAGTGCTAGTGGTGCTGACTAAAATTAATATTAGTTTTGAAAAGCATTCAACCATTATCTTTTATATCTGAGGTACTTTTTCTTCCATTTGATTACTCAAAGATTGTTTACCTGACAGTAGTAGGTAGATGTGTGGGACTGCACTCTGCCTGGCAGCTGGTGCATATATATCTATCTCCATTCCCTCCTGCTACTAAATCATCAGCATTGTGACCTTAGTGACTGTGATATCACTGCTACTTAGAAACAGCCTCTCAGTGGCTGCCTGGATCAATCACTTGTGATGTCATTGTCAGTGAGATAACAATGCTGATGATGTAGTGGAGGGACAGAGATAAATATGTCACCTGCCAGGCTGAGAGTTGTTTTAGACATCCAGTATAATATTATCACATAGACAACTTTCTAATGAGCAAAAGGAAAAAGGAAAATACTTAAGAAATAAAATGTTACAACTGACTACTTCTCAAAATTTTCATAATTTTCCTGTCTGCCTGTTTTGGCTCCACTAGCTCTTTAAGAACCTCAGCAAGGGAGAGAGGATAGGGGTGCCTAGTGACTTGTCAGACAGCAGAGGGGAAGTCCCTGTGGACCTGGGTGAGAGAAAACACAAGGTTACTGTAAAGGTCACAGTGGTGTGTTCTAAAAGGGCCAGTGAGGCAAATTGGCATATGGTGTTGTAAACTCTGGTTAGCCAAGAGATGTCTTTCATAGTGGCTTGTGAGTAAATGGCAGAAGCATGCTTCAGTACAGGAAGCATTGCAATTTTGGGAATGGTGAGGCAAACTTTAAGTGTCATGGAGTGCCTCAGTTTGTGTGCTAAACCCAGTCTGTGGTGAATTTTTTTGCTCAGAATATTAGTGTTGTCCAAGGTGATGGAGAGGTTGTGTGACTCCTAGGTATCTGAAAGTGTGTATCTATTCCATGATTTGGCCATCAGAATAGACAATATTTAGGGGGGCTGGAATGGTTAAGAGTTTCAGATTAGAGCCAAATAGCATGGATTTCATTTTTTTTTTACACTGAGCAGTAGCATGTTTTTCAGGAACCACCATTGGGTAAAGGAAAAGTTGTCATTAAAATTCTGAGTGAGACTGGTCAGTAGTTTGAGCTATGCAAAAATGATGCCCTCGTTGGTGTACAACAAAGTGTTACAGTTGTTCAGGCTTGGGGAGGTTATTTATATTTAAGGAGAAGAGGAGAGAGCCTAGAATAGATTCTTGTGGTGCCCCATACTTTATGTCCTGAGTAGCAGAGAGCTCATTTCCAAGTGAAAGACATTGGGCTCTATCTGGAAGACAGTTGCCAATCCAGGAGGTGGTCTGAGGAGATATGCCATGAATTGGTAGTTTAGTTATTAAGAGAATGTAATTGAGGTCAAATGCTTTTGTCAGATCCACAAATATTGCTCCTGTGAATTTGCCATTGTTCGTGACTGAAAGGGTCAGTAAACTGCTTAGGACAGTGTTACTGCTGTGCCCCTTCCTGAAGCCATGCTGCTCAGGGTGAGGGGTGATGTGGCTGTGATGGTTTACATACATACAGTAGGAGTGAAGTTGTACAAAAACAATTTTTTTCAAGGTGCTTGAGCAACAGTGATAGAATGGAGATTGATCAGTTGTTCTGAACAAGGGAAGGATTTACTACATTGGGTGCTGGCACAACATGGCACAGCACAACACTGGACTCCTTCCAGATGGCAGGCAGAGATGTTAAGACAGGTGAGAGACTAAACATTTTTGATAAGGGTCAGGGGTAGAGGTGTGTGAAGTTGTCAAAATTTGCTCTGCGTAAAACTTAGTGGAGTCTGAGTATTCCGTGAAGTTTTCAACCCTGTGAAGTCCCACTTCAAAGCATTTTGGGTGGATTCACAAAATTTCAAAGTCAGACACTTTGATTCCTGTTACAGTCAATGGTACAGTTGTCCCAGATCAGCAAAGCTTGAACTTCGCCAGTGAAGTTCAGCATAATAGTCAAAGTTTGCAATGAACCATGGGATATGAGGTCACATGTTGCTGAACAGCCAATGAGAAGCTAGTTTTCTCATTCTGTGAGTGTAGCGTGTTTGAGAGAGACTTAGAGAGTAGAGCTTGTGCTGCTGCTTAGAGTCAAATTTAAAAACATTATATAAAGGAGCATTTTGTTTGTCAAATTGCTTCAGAACTGTTACTGTGTGCTCTTTGCATACACACTGATTTTCTGTGTTGCTTTTCTCCATCCTGTATTGTTTATTTGCTGTATTTAGTTTTCTGTTAGAAGTTGTGGTTTGGTGGCTTGTGTGGGCCGGGGGAGGGTAGTTGCATTTTAGAAGGCACAGTTTTCTTCTGAGCAAAATCAGTTGGCAAGTGCCCTGCCTTTTCTTAAGAAAAAAAATTGCTGTCCTCCTGACTATGATTTAACCCAAGTGATATTTGTGTGACTGCATGCACAACTGTATTTAGGAAAAAAAATCACTGTTATCTAGACAGCGATTTAACCTGAATGCTTGTTTTGTCCCTGTATACACACCTGTATTTAGGAAAAAAATCACTGTTCTCCAGACAGCAGTTTTAGCCAAGTGATTCTTGTGTCCCTGCATACACACCTGTACTAGGAAAAAAAATCACTATTCTCCAGACAACGATTTAAGTCGACTGATTGTTGTGTCCCTGTGTGCACACCTGTATTTAGGAAAAAAAATCACTGTTCTCCAGACAGTGATTTATGCCGAAGGATTGTTGTGTGACTGCGTGCACCTGTATTTAGGAAAAAAATCATTGTTCTCCAGTCAGCGGTTTAAGCCAAGTGATTGTTGTGTCCCTGCATACACACCTGTACTTAGGAAAAAAGTCACTGTTCTCCAGACAGCAATTTAAGCCAAGTGATTGTTGTCCCTGTGTACACACCTGTGTTTAGGAAAAAAATCACTGTTCTCCAGACCGCTATTTAACCTGAGTGATTGTTATGTGACTGTGTCCACCTGTATTTAGGAAAAAAAATCACTGTTCTCCAGACAGCAATTTAAGCTGAGTCATTGTTGTGTGACTGCATGCACCTGTATTTAGGAAAAAAAAAAATTACTGTTCCCCAGACAGTGATTTAAGCTGAGTGATTGCCGTGTCCCTGCGTACGCACCTGTATTTAGAAAAAAAAATCATTGTTCTCCATATAGCGATTTAATCAGAGTGATTGTGTGACTGTGTGCACCTTTATTTAGGGAAAAAAAATCACTGTTCTCCCGACAACAATTTAACCCGAGTGACTGTTGTGTCCCTGCATACACATCTGTATTTAGGGAAAAAAAATCACTGTTCTCCTGACAGCGATTTAAGCCGAGTGATTGTTGTATCCTTCCATACACACCTGTATTTAGGAAAAAAAATTACTCTTCTCCAAACAGCGATTTAACCAAGTGATTGTTGTATCCCTGCATAACCACCTGTATTTAGGAAAACAATCATTGTTCTCCAGACAGTGATTTAACCCGAGTGATTGTTGTTTCCCTTGGTACACACCTGAATTTAGAAAAAAATCACTGTTCTCTGTCTCCACTCTCATTGAGCTACAAGCCGAAATGAAAGTGAAACATTCACTTCCTGCCTGCCTGGAGTCTCCCATGTGACATGCAGTAAGTGAATCATGTGACAAACCATGTTTTTCATTAACTTCGAAGTTACTAACAAAGTCGAAGTTGCCTTCAAAGTTAACCAGCAAAGTTTTGGCACCAGATTAAGACAATTACATTCGAAGTTACTAAGAAAAGACAAAGTTAGCCGGCAAAGTTTTAGTACTGGAGAAGTCAGTTTCGCTAAGTTTTTCTCAAGGCAAATTTAGTGATTTCATGGAAACTTCACCGATGGATTTCAACTTTGTAACATCTCTAGTCAGAAGACTACAGGGACAGTTAGTTTGAGAAACTAGGGTTTAGACCATCAATGCAAGCTCCACTATTAGATATGTAGGTAGGTAGGTAGTTAGGTAGGCAAAGTAGAAGCTTATAGCTCTCACTGGGAGAAGTTGTTCTGAAATTGAAAGGAGCATGTCCTTTGTTGAAAAGTGATTAATCAGTCAAGCTATTGGATGACAGGCTTTCCTAATTACAGGAAGGAAGCTGAGATAAATAACTAGATAGACTGGTCAGACTCTCTTTAAACTGTTTTACTACAGCAGTGGGGTCAGTAATTAATGTACCTTCAAGTGAGTGGCTAATAGGCTTTGGCTTGGGTTCGGCATTATTAGAAATTATTTGCAGACCAGAATTTCTTTGGATTACCAAAGCTCTGGGTCTGCTGAAACTTGAGATAACTGGATTTAAGTATTTTATCATCTTGTTTACACTGATTTCGGATGTACCAGTAGGTAGATCAGTTTGTAGGTTAGCACTAGGTTAGCTGGAGGAAAACTGTGCTGCAAGTAAAATTACATTGTGCCGTGCCCATTTCCAATGCAATGCTATGACTGAGAGCTCAGCAGAGACATCAGTAAAAGAAAAACAGATTTGTCACATTTCAGCATTATTTTTTAAATAATATACTTAAAATAGTTATTGTATGTCTTTTTCACCAGTTTTGTCTTTTGTAACAGGAATAAATATCCTAACTCTCTTTTATTATCTGGTCCGGGGAAGAACCAGGTCACTGGCAGATCCAGACCTGGTCAAGGAACTGAGCTCGGTCAAATCACAGTCAACTGGCTGTGCCTCTAGCAAAATTCTTTAAGATGTCATTGGAGAGCGGGGCGATTCCAGATGACTGGAAAAGGGCTATAGTGGTGCCACTTCACAAGAGTGGAAGCAAAGGAACTGGGGAACTACTGCCCAGTTCGCCTCACCTTGGTGGTGGGAAAGGTGATGGAATCCCTGTTAAAGGAGAGGATATTGGCATTTTTAGAAGCAAGCAATCAATTAGACCCAAGGCAACATGGCTTCACAGTAGGAGGGTCCTGCCCAAAAAAACTGGTAGATTTTTCGACTGGGTCACTAGGACGGTCAACCAGGGGGGAGCAGTTGATGTGGTCTGCCTGGACTTCAGCAAGGCCTTTGTCTCTATGCCACACAGGAGATTGGTCAGTAAACTGGGGCAAATGGGAATGAGGCACAAAATAACTTGCTGGGTGAAAAATTGGCTAAATGGGAGGACTCAGAGGGTACTAGTGAATGGTACCCTGTCAAAAGAGGGCATAGTCACCAGCAGAGTGCCACAGGGATTGGTGCTGAGACCAGTCCTCTTCAATGTATTCATCAGCAACCTTGCAGAGGCTGTGGAGGGTAAGGTGTGCCTGTTTGTGGATGACATGAAGATCTGCAGTAGAGTAGATACACCCGATGGGGCACAAAGGATGGAGTCTGACCTCAGGAAACTAGTGGAGTGGTCGAGAAACTGGCAGTTGAAATTCAGTGTGAAAAAATGCAAGGTCATGCACCTGGGAAAACTTAACCCAGGGAGAGTATACTTAATGGGAAGGGAACACCTAATGTCTACAAAGAATGAACATGATTTAGGAGTCATCATTTCAGATGACATGAAGGTAAGCAAACAATGTGAAAAGGCAACACTACTGGCTAATGGAATCCTGGGTTGCATAGGGAAGGGAATCACAAGTAGGAGAAGGGAAGTGATCATTCCACTGTTCAGATCACTTGTGAGGCCTCATCCGCAGTACTGCATCCAGTTCTGGAGATCACACCTCAGGAAGGACATAAATCGATTAGAGACAGTGCAGAGAAGGGTAACAAAGATGGCGCAGGGTATGCATCAAGAACCATATGAGGCAAGGATACAAAATCTCAACATGTACTTCCTGGAGCAGCATAGGGATCAGGAGGACATGATAGAGATTCAAATACCTGAAGGGTATCAACAAGGTTCAGGCACAGAACCTTTTTCAGGTGAGCAGCTATATCAGGACTAGAAGACACGACATATGCCTCAAGAGAGGTAGATTCAGGAGCAATGGGAATAAGTACTTCTTCACAGAGTGGGTGGTAGATGCATAGAACGACCTACCCCAGGAGGTTGTGGGAATGAAGACGGCAAGGGAATTTAAACTACTGTAGCATGGGACAGGCATAAGGGGATCCTCAAAAATACAACAAACTAATGGGGAAGGGTAGAAGGTAAGGGCAGATTAGATGGGTCTTGTGGTCCCTCTCTTGTTTCTATGTTTCTTAGTCATGATTTGACTGGCTCTGATTTCCAGAGTCAGGTCAAAGCAGGTTAGTCCAGGGTAGGGATTCTGATCTGATACAGAGCTGGTCCTTTTATCTTTGTACTATTTGTTCAATTGTTTTAGTTTGAGTTTGTTTCAGTGTGATTGCTGCAGAGCTGGACTTTGATGCCATTAAGCACTATTAAAGCTACCTTGCCATTGGTTAATGACTACACAGATATGCAGATGAGCAGAGTGTATTATCATTAGAATTATAATACACCTTCTGGAATTGCATTAGCCAGTCACATCACTTAAACCACTGTACATTCCAGGATCTATTTAATAACACCTTTCTGAGCTATTCGGATGAATAACATTCAATGGTGGTAGTAGTAGTAGTAGTAGAAAATAACTTTATTAATCAAATATGAATATAGAGATACCCAACTGAGTTGAAGCTTGTTTTCAGTTGGTTTCACCATCAAATTCAGGACAGTTGCTTGAATAGGGATAGCACAATAAGATACACAAAAAAATACACTTATGCAGCATTATCTAATTGGCAGAAAATAATTATTATAATGAAGTGGCAACTAATATAGTTGTCCAACCAGGGAATCCCCAATTTACAGTATAATTCAGTCTTTTTTTTTTGCTCTGTGCTTGCTTCCTTAGCCCGCCTCTCCTTCTGGCTGCACATAGACCCCCACCGACCACCTCGCCCCAACCCCCTTCCACCTACCTCAGATTGCAGCCATCTCAGGGGTGGTCCAGTGTATCCCTTCACTGGATGGGTCCCTCTCCTCCAGGGGGGAAGGTGCCAGGAGGGGCAACCAGTGCACTTGGCAATCAGTCCCTGGGAGCTGCTGAGGTGGTTTCCAGGGTGTCAGGGCACTCAAGTCTGTAGGAGCTGGCAGCAATCATCTAGCCTACCAAGGAGCCAAATTTCCGCTTTTCTCCCCCGGGGCGAGGTGTGCCATGGACATCAGGGCAGATGCCGATGTCCACCATGCCCCTGTGTGCAGTGGGGCCTGCTGAACTGTCATGCTCCTGGCCTCTGCCAGGAGGTGGCAGACAGTGAGCTGCATCCTCTCCCTCCCCCTGGAGAAGGTAAGCAGTTGCAGGATGCTCAAGCCTCCTCCTCCTCCTGGCCAGCTCTCCATCGACCCGGGTCTGTTCCCGAACCTGGATCACTGGCATTGCAAGCAGAAATGCAACCGCTGCACTGATGAGCTGGCCTAATTCAATCTTTAAAGTAAAACATAATACACAAAGACCCAGACATTTGTTTAGCTGATGTCATTATTTGGACAACATGGAAGCAGCCTGACAATGTCCGACCAGGACAGCTCTCTTAGTTAGATTGAATGCCAGCATGCCTAGGTAGCCCAGTGACCTGTCCTATCTACAACTCTGGATAGACCGCTCATATTTGTGTTAGCTACAACTCTGTATGGGCCATCATCCATGTAATCATTATGTACTATGCACAAACAATACCAGATTGGCAATCGCACCGTTGCATTCCAAGTGTGTTAGCTACAACTCTGTTTAAGTCATCATCCATGTAATCTCTATGCTCAATGCACAAACGCTGCTAGACTGACAATTTTGCCTGATGTACTGTATTGTATTGCTTGTGTTATTTGTATTTACAGTGTACTATATTGTTTGTATCACTTGTATTATGTCCTGTACTGTTACTGATGAGGAGCTTTTGAAAATGAGTCTATGACTCAAAGGTTTGTAATTCTGAAACTTTCAAATAAATAAATAAAGTCTCAATGCTTGTTTAATAAGCCAGTTTTGTAATTTACCAAGAACAGTTGATCCATATTCTGGTCTTAAGCTTAAAGGAAGAGAGTCACAAATATAGGGATTCAAGCACAGAAAAGAAGCCCTTCCAATGTTGGTCTTCATAGATAGAATCAAATATTCAACCCCCTGAGGTGATCTTAGTCCAGTTCTCATTGCTGTCCTTGTCAAGTTACATGAGATATATTCAGGGACCATACATTTATGACACTTACATATGAAGTGTAATACACATAAACACCTACGGTCCTGTAATCTCAACCAATTTAGACCTGAATACAACAAGCAGTGATGTTTAGTATGGGGACATTGAGTATAAAGTGAGCAAACTTGTTAAAGGTTCTGGTGGTAAACATTTTATTTGCTGGTACAACAGGTCAGTTTTACAACCTAAGCCCTTAGTAAATGTAGCCAAGTGGACATTCCATTTGCATTGCTGGTCAAGCCATACTGCAAAATATATGTTTGCCTGTACCTGTTGTAATTAAGTGTGATTGTATGTAACAATTTTTAGAATAGTTTGAATCATACTGAGTTTGCTGTCCTGACTAAATAACACAGTTTAAGATTTAGCAGGATTTAAAACTAATTTTTGCTCAGAAAAAGTAATGCTGTATGAAATCAAAAGCCATTTGAAGATTGGTCTGTATCTGAATATGTCATCCACATATAAATGATACTAAATGTTAGACTCTGAAAAAAAGAGGTTATTCATGTACATGTTAAAAAGTAATAGGTCTATTATGAAACCCTTGGGGACTCCAGAAACAATTGGAGATAGTTTGGATTTAAAATTATTTAATTTTCCGTTTGTTATTGTCCAATGAAATAATCCCCAAAACATTGTAAGGCATAAGAGGACAGAACCAATGATTCAGATTTATACTGTTATATGTACTGTTGAATGTTATGATTTACCACAGCAAACAACTTTCAACAAGTCAATAAAAATGGCAATTATTGTAAGTTTTTTGTCCAGGGCACTTTGATATCTCCAACATTTTCTAAAGCTGAAGTAGTGCTATGTTTCAGTCTGAAACCTGATTGAAATTTATGAAGTATGTTATGGTTATCTAAAAAAGTTTTCAGTTGGCCACAGATATGTTTTTCGAAGATTTTTGTTACGATGGGTAGTAACAGAATCTGCCTAAAAATACCAATGTTAGACTTTGTGCCAGATTTAAAAACAGGTATAATTTTTCTAAGCTACTATAAACTCCCCTGCAGTTAGAGAAAGACTAAAAATGGAAATAAATGGAAAAGCAATAACCGGAGCCGGATATTTCTATAGTTTGGTTGTAAGTTATTGAGCCTTCCAGATTTAGAGGGATCAACTTTGGTTACTTCTTTTTAGACATCATTAACTAAAATATCAGAAAATTTAAAAGCATTTATCAAATTTAGCAGGTGGATGAACATATATTTTTAGAATATATCTGCTGTATATCAGATTGTAATGGTTCAGTGCCTACACAGATAAAAAAGGTGTTCAATTCTTCAGCTACACTTTTACTTAGTGGGGTTAATCTGCCATCAATTAGAAAAGAATTTAGCAAGTGTGCTGTCTGAATCCTGCAAAGTTCTAGTAATTTCCAGAAATCTTTTATGTTATGCTTTCTGGTCTTACTAAAAGCCTCCCTGAAGTAAACCTGCTTTATGCACTGTAAGTAGCGGTTCCTGGCATACCTTTATTCATCCCAGTCTGTTTGTCGATTTGTTCTTTTAGCCTTTACTCAAAGTTTATTATGTAAATTCATACATTTAGATAGTTTACCAATATACTAAGGGGCATAGTTATGTTTAATAAATTTCTATTTTATGGGAGCATGATGACTGCTTACCACCAGAAACTTTTGACAAACAAACATCCAGGCCTCATTGGCTGTAGGAATTAGATTAGGTCTCTCCTAATTAACTGCTTCCAAGTCCAGCATAAATGCTGTATAGTCAAAGCATTTAAAAAGTCTATGAAAAATAGACTTCACAGAGCATAAATGCTTGTCCATATGTCTCAAACAAAAAGGTAACTTGGTGGTTGCTGAATGAGTCTGGCAGTACCCAATTAGTTTGATAATTATCTGAATGAGTTGTAAAAATCAGGTCCAGCAGGGTACTGAAGTGGAATCAACTTCTTTGAGAGTAATTCTGGTATAGTCAGTTATTGATAAGTTTAATTAATTTCATATTGACCTGAAGATCATATATAAACTATTAGGACATCTGATAGAGTGCCAATGTATGTTAAAATCACCTATTAATAACAATTTGTGATAATATGTACACAGTGGTGTAACTGAAGTCATGTTATGTCTTGGAAATATGAAATGAAAGGCCTGTAGGTGCTGTGAAGAGGGTAATGCAATGTAGATTTGAGGGTGCTACAATGTTAGATTATTAATGTTAAAAAAAAGGTCAAAGCATATTAGAAAATATAACTGACATGGAAAAGAAAACAGGAGAGCATTTAATAGTATAACAATGAGTTCCTATCACCATTAATGGGGTGGGGGGTAGTTATACTTTGATTTTGCAGGCAGGATTGCATGACTTTGCTTAGTGAATAACAGAGTGTGACCTGAGCTGTCATTCAATTATTATTTACAGAAGTGACATAATCAGGGTAGGTAACAAAGTTTCTTATTTCATTGAAATCAGTGGATAATAGGGGTCAAATATGTACAATAAACTATTTATTTATAGTAGAGTGTGTCACTTAGTGCCACACTAGCACTCATGACTCTACTATACTCCATCGCATATTGCTAGCCAGCACTGAGGGCAACATTCCTTTAAATAAATAGCTAATTTTTAGTCAACATATGCAATATCATCTATATACAGCTGGGATACTGTTTCCAGTAGGTACAGAATCATTTGGTAAGCTTAGGCAGCGACATGTGCCAGCAGTGCCAGCTGGAGTAGCTGACAGGGAGCAAATGTTGGACTAAGATAGAAATGATGATACTGGAGAGAAACATTTGTAATTAGAAACATGTGAGAGAAGACAGAGTATTAGATGAGATTTGAAAAGGGGGATGAATCTAAAAATACATACTGGATAACTATAGGATAATTCAAGGCTCTTTTCTGGGTGAGGATGGACAAGTACTGAATAAGTGAAAAAGAGCACAACTGGAAAAGGATGTATGGCATAAGAGCTTGTGGTTTTATAAGAAAGGGTGCATGAGATAGTTTTCTGATTTTGCTTTGCTAAAAGTACTTTTTTTCCTCCCTTGCAGCCACTCCCTGGAAAGAGCCCTCCAACAAGATTGATCTTTATGATGTCCGAAGAAGACCCTGGTAAGGGCTGCTTTTTGGTTACTCTTTTTCAGTGACTGCCACCTCACAGTTCCACATGGGGAGATTGCCAGTGAATTGCTTCTTATTAACTTATTTTACCCAGGATAGTCCCACATATTCCTTGGGGTTTTGCGTTTACCAATTTTCTCAGCTTGGTGTACTGAAGCATCAAGCATTCTAAGTAATTTGCTCAGGGTCACACAGCATGTAAGTAGCTATGGTGCGATTTGCACCTGGGTGTTTTGTTTACAAACATATGACTATACAAATGTGCAAGCAGATAAAGGCCTTGTGGTCTGTCTAGTCTGCAGCTCCCGCTATGTTGTTTCCCAGTTGTTTTCCAACATCATACCTCATAGTAGGGTGTAGTGGCATGTCAGCAAGCAGGAGTCACTACCATCTCTCCTTGGAAAAGGTCGCATTTTATAAAATGCTCAGTCCATTCTTCATGCTGGCCTGCATTTTCTCACTGGACTCCAATTATGAACCTGGGTCAGCAGCATAGGAAATTGCACCTGCAGCTAATGCTGAATCTGATGATAAATCTGATAAAATTGTCTTCCTTTAGTTTTGAGTATCCCCCCCCTCCGCACCTGTAGCTAATTGTAGCTAAAAATAACAGGCATAGCAGAAGGAAAGTACGATGGGAGTGGTGCAGCACAGTGGCTATAGGGCAGCAGTGATGAATCTGATGACATTTCCTTATTTTATTTTTGGGTATCTTCCCCCCTTCACAACCCCTCCCTTCCCTTGAGCCAGAGCACCTCTTCTGAATTTATCTCAACATACAATTTCTCCCATGGCATATCCCCTTCAGAGGCAGGGAACCCCAGGAGGGATAATGCATCCAACATCATGGTTGGGGAGACAAACCTTATGCATCAGGCCTCCACATGACATCAACAGGGCTCTGGTATGTTTGGCCTCCTTTGTCTGGACTTCCAGGGGGCAGTCCCATAGGGACAGTTGGCAGAATTTCTACATGGACGTCTTCTGTGCTCCCTGGGGATTGTCATCCACCCCCTATTGGTACCACCAGGATCCTGGGCGTCAGGATGGCATCCCTGGTCGTCCAGATGGTACTCTGATGTGCATTGAGCTGACCTACTGATAATTTTTTAATTCAGAACTCTTCTTAGTAACTGAAAGCAGAATCCCAGTGTGTGGGTGTGCGGGGGGAATAGACTGTCCCTATTGAGCCTCCCATTTACTTGTTCTGAGCTGCACTGCCTCCTCCCCCTACATAGCTGTTCTGAGCTGCACTGCCTCCTCTTCCTACATGGCTGTTCTGAGCTGCACTGCCTCCTCCCCCTACATGGCTGTTCTGAGCTGCACTGCCTCCCCTCCCAACAAGACTTTCAGAGGCACTTCCCCCGCCCCCCCACACATGGCTATCTGAGCTAGACTGCCCCCCCAAAAAAAGTTGCATCCACCATGGCTGCATCCTCCAGTTGGCCCTACCTTCTGCCTCCCATTAGCGGGGGGTGCATGAATTCCAGGCAGCTTGCAACCTCCCTCCCTGTGTGCCATCCATCTCACGTCTGTGATGCACATAGCCTCCCAGCCAGTTCCAGTGTGGGATTCTGTGTTTCACATATACTGTAAATGCTGATCTCCTATACAGTATCCCACCATGCAACCACTGAACCCCTATGCTGGCTCACTCAACATAGAAACATAGAATTTAATAACAGATAAGGACCGCTTGGCCCACCCAGTCTGCTGGTTATTCCCTGCCTATCCTATCCTTTCATCACAGAACCTAGTCAATCTCCATCCTTGTCATACTTCCCAGCTAAAATTCCTTTGTGCCTATCCCATGCGTGCTTAAAGCCCACTACTGTTCAAACAAAGTTTATCATCAGTGTCAACATCAATAATGGGTTTCAGACTCTGAAACACTTTTATAAAATCATAGAGGTGGGAGGCAATATAGCGTAGTGGTCTAAGGCTCTGAGCTGCAAATCTGGTGACATCCAGCAGACTAGATCTGGGTTTGAATCCCACAGCTTCCACTTACATACTGTGTGACTCTGAGCAAGTCACTTAACTTCCCTGTGCTCCCAGGTCACACTGGTAAAAAAAAATGTCAGCATAGTGTGCTACTCCTGGTTAAACAAGTAAAAAAAAATACAGGTTCTTCTTATTGTGATTATAAGAGATGGGCAGATTTATAGTATATTACAAGGCTGGGTTTCAGTGGAAGGCAGCCATTGTGATGATATATGCCCTCCCAGTTTATACCATAGAGATTTTTAATAATGGCTAGAGCGCTGACACCATCAGATTTTTGTAGGCATAGTGACCATCTTGAAACTAGGGCAGTGAATGGGAATTTCCACAAGCATATCCTGCCTCTCCCATCTCAAAATATGTCTAAAGGAATTTGTTGCCCTAATGCAAAATTTCTGCCTTGCCTACATCATGTCCAGAGGAACGGTCATGTGGTTGGCACTCAAGCTTTTCTGTAGGATCTCTGTTGTTTGTTTGTACACCACACTATAATTTTAAATTTAACTACAGCCGATATATAAACGAGGGCTGCCTGGTTATGTGGTATATAACTGTAGACACTGGTATATAACTGTAGACATAGGAGAAAATAATAAAATGACAGGGAAGGAAGAGTATTACCTTTTTTTTAAATCCATGTCATAATGGGTAATGTTTTCATCAAAACTGAAAATTGAGAGCTTGAGAAAGTAGGTATTGTTCTTGGTCAGGAAAGAAGGGGTCCACCTGGAGTTTACAAGAAAGTCATTTTTTCTTATACATTCAAATGTGCTGTTAAATAAAGAAACATATTTTTAGGTTCATTATTTCAACAGGAATAAGGAGAGACATGAACTATGACATTCCACTTATCAGTGTCCCCAGTCCTTTGCTGTGCACTTCATGTTAATTTGTTTTTTATCTGTGCCATTCTGCACACCTTTGCAATGCCACTGATGTCGGTCCCACTCCCTATGGTTCATTTTTTATTACAAATCCATTTATATGGGGGTGCTGTGTTTCATTTTTATGTTCACCATGTTAAAGCATCAGTAGTGTTGTAGCCTAAAGTAAGTCCTGATGTCCTTTGTGCCCCATAAGGGCAGGGTGCAGTTTTTGTTGCATGCTAATTCTTAAGGCATTTGAAACATCCTAAACTATCATCAGAGAATATGTATAAAAATTTGTTCTGCTGCTCAGCTTTAATTACTAACAAAAAAAATGTTAAATGAGACTCAAAATTGGGGAATGGGGATATCTTAAAAAAATGGGAGAAAAATGTCAAATTAAAATAGAATAAAAATATAAGGTGCTACATGTTCACCTTAACTTGCACTGCTGCTGTAAGGACTCATTGTGAGCTGAGATGCAAGGATTTTATGTCAAGTGTTTCCATTAGGTGAGATCTGTAAATCAGACCAGAGTTCCTTCCTAACACAAAGATGTAATGTGTGCTAATACTTGAGATATTCCACTACCATATTACTAAGTGGAGTTCCTAGCTCTAGTGTAGGGCATGATACTGCATCCAGCTAGAAAGCTGTGTGACTTTCCCTGAGTGGAAAATACACTGTTTTCACTTGTCCCAGGGATCATTTTGCAGTGTGGCTTCTTGCAGAGCCTCATAAATCTAGCACTCCAGCACTTTTATCACTGCTGTTTCCAGCCAATGCTCTGTGTTACCATTTGCAATCTCTGTAACCATGATATTAACTCTGTTTGCCTTTGTTGAGCATTTCTGAAGAGTGTATTGATCTCAGAAAAGCAAACTGTCTGCCTTCTCCCCCCATCCACATAATTTAGAGTCATTGTTGGCTCTGTGAAATTCTTGTCTAGTGAGTGTCCATTGTGGTTCGATTTTCATTTCACACATGGTTGATGTTGGAAAATAGATACACTGATACAACCACAGGAGAAGGCTGGTCCTTTCTTTAATGAAAACATTGTAATGAGGAATGTCAGCCCACCCAAGCTCTCGTCTTTCCATTATGCATTCTGGGGTTTGTTTCCCCTTAAGACTTTACAAACAGGATTGCAGGTGTATCTGCATGTCATGTTGTGTAGTACCAAACAAAATGTTCAGATTGTAGTGATCTGTAATGCAATGCATGTAAGGCAAACACAGGAGAACAAAATAAAGTTGCAAAAATGACTCTGGTATCACTTTGTTCCTCTCCCTCATTTTGAAACCTAGTTTGGGACTGGGACAAATACTACCACCATCATCACTGTCACTCATGACACTTAAAATAAGGGGAAACCCATTTGGTCAAATAGGGCAGCAGCTAGTACTTGCTTGTGTGTTAGTCACCAGAGTTTTCACCCGATGTTCAGGTCACTGTTGCACACTTGCAGGGGTGGACTGAGTGTCCCGGGAAATTCTCTCAACCTTGGCTTAGTGAGGGTGCTTTGTACTCCTCTCTGTACTTCTTGGAGCATGACATTGAAGAGGCTGTCATGGTCACCATACAGAACTGACTGGGTGGAATTGGAAGACCCTCAGGCTTGCAACACCCTGCTGCTCAGAAGGTTGGGAAAAGTGTAAAGTTTATGCATCTAGTTTGGGCGGATGATGTGACCATTTCCACTGCTGTACCACTCAGGGCTGCTCTGGCCTCCATGTTCCAGCCCCTGCTCTGAGCAGCTCTCCCTACTAGTGCTTGTCTGTCAGGGTGAAGTCTGTCCAGCACTGGGCAGGGCTTCGATGGGGAGTAGGTCCTCAACAGGCATGTTTGTTTAGGTGCTTGACATGGAACTTGCCCCACCAATCTCAGTGCTGAGAAAAGGATTTAGAGGCTGTAGAAGATTGACTGCTAGGGAGCAGGACTAAGTCTGGTGCGAAGCAGTGGGTGGCACTTACACAGAGTAGTTTTCATGGTGTGCACCATAGAAAGAGGGTGTAGTGCTGGGCTGGTGAGAACAGTGGGGGGGGGGGGAAGAGGCAAAAAAAATAAAAAAAGAGGGGAATCTGCTTTACTTTGAAGAGCCTGTATAGTAGCACCCTGCCATAGTGCATCTCCAGGATTATTACAGTCCATTATTTTACACAAAAAATGGAACTGAACTTTTTTTTTCTGGGGGAGATGCACTGTAATTGGGCATTTTTCAATTTATGTGCTCAGTTTAGCACTTGCTTATGTTTCATAAAGAATGCCACCTTATGTTCAGTTTTGCATCAGATTGTTCATGAAAAAAACACTTTGTGCCAATTTATCTTGCAAAAATAAAACTGTTTTGTGCCAATGTTTTGCACATGAAAACAATTTGCTCCTAATACTTTTACGTTCCCTTGCGCGCATGCTCAAGGAACGTCTTGGGAGAATGGGACACTTTGGAGGTGTGCCCCTCCTGTGCAATCCCCTGCTCCATTGAGCAGGCATGGCAGTCCTGCACCAATCGGATGCGGTGCTGTGTTTGACAGCGGTGGTCTTCTCTTCAAAGAAAACCACGCTGTATTAACTACACCGGCGTCCGACCCCCAAATCTTTGCAACCACACAGGGCCCACCCAGCATAGCAAACATCCGCGTCATCTGCCGGCGGGGTGCCCAATCCCGTCAGCTCCGGCCCCCAGCCATCCTTCTGCCATGCTGAGCCCACCCAGCATGGCAAATGTCCTATATGTCTTTTTTGTTTTAAAACCTGTAAATTAAAAGCGGTCCCACGGCGCTTCTCCCTGGCCCCTCCCACAACCCACACCACCACTGCTCACCCTGCCTCCCCACCCCCACCCCATACTTACCTCCAGAGCTCGTCGCGATGATCATCTGCTGTACTGGAACACGCCTGCACTCTTCAAAGCCAACCGCGAACTGAGGAAATGCCGTAAGCTGTATAATGGGCTAGATGAGGTTTTTCAACTTTGTTGCATATTTCAGGCATTTTGGAATTTTGCACCACATTTTCAACATGGGGTTTTAGGACCTCTTCTCATGAATTCTGTCACTGTCATGGTGCTATTCAGGCCCGAAGGGTGATTTACGCAGTCACTGGCGAAATCGCAGCTTCCGAACCTGATTAATGAAATGACTGTACAGCATTTATAGGTGGGCTCTCAAAAAGCCTTTTTGAAAATTGGTGAAAAATTCTAAAATGTCCGTTTATGGCGTCCGTTCTGGCGAGTTCCCTACGAGGCTCAGTAAGTTTACGAATTTTCAATATTTTCACTCCAGATTTTCAACATTGCCATTTTACCACACCTCCACATGAGCAGTACAGCTGTCATTTTTCACATCCTGCCCAGAACATGTTTTCAGCCACGTAGCGCACAATGGTGCAGTCGGTGTGCAAACTCAATGTATGGGACACATTAAGAAAATCACAGTGACACTGTTCATGAGCAGAGGTCTTAAAATGACTGTGTTGAAAATTTGGTAAAAAATTCCTAAAAATGACTGTTTTAAGAGAGTGCGTTGCGCAGTTATTATGCACGCTCGTAAGTTTGTGAATTTTCAATATTTTCACTCCAGATCTTCAACATTGCCATTTTACCACGCCTCCTTATGAGCAGTACAGCTGTCATTTTTCACATCCTGCCCAAAACATGTTTCCACCATGTAGCGCACAATGGCGCGGTGGTGTCGCGAAATCAATATAGGACACATTAAAGAAAATCACAGTGACACTGTTCATTAGCAGAGTCTTAAAATGGCTATGTTGAAAATTTGGTGAAAAAATTCCTAAAATGACTGTTTTACGGTGTGCATTGCACAGTTCCTACACATGCTTGTAAGTTCATGAATTTTCAATATTTGCACTCCAATGACTTCCAAATACCTAAACAGCACATAGAAGCAAGCAACATTTGGCATTGACAAATGCTTGTACTTCTTTGTCACTGAGTTTTTTAAGCCATGTCCAAGTGCCAAATACCACTGCAAATACCTGCAACCGAACGTTCGGCATTGACAAATGCTTGTTAAATGTAGTTTTTATTAAATCAAAGATAGTACAGTAATAAATCAAGCAACATGTCAGGCACCTTCATGCATTTGATAGAAAACTGCCAGAGAACGACACCTAAATCATGGTTTACAGAAGAGAAAGCTGCATCTGCACATGTGGATCTTTAGGATTAATTAACACTGTGCTTATTCAATCCACTCAAGATGGGGGCAAAGTCAGACTGAATCCCAGTAAATCCATCTAGAATCATATATATATATATATATATATATATATATATATATATGAGAGAGAGAGAGAGAGAAAGAGCCTTTGGGATAAAATCCGCATCTTTAATCATCACATATGTCACCTAACGCTGTCGTTTCACTGGAAACTGGAGAAATGTGTTATGATAGGAAGCTGTAAGGCATTCCATGGCATAGACTGCAGATATAATGACATGCCACTGGTCTAATGTTGTCAGTCTCATAATCTGAAGGTCCTGAGTTCGTTCCACAGAGAAGGCGCGTAACTTTAGGAGACAGTATACCGCAGTGGTTTAAGGCTCTGAACTTAAAACCTGGATACCAGAGTTTGAATCCCACAGACCCCACTTGCATACTGTGTGACCCCAGAGCAAGTCACTTAACTTCCTTGTGCTTGCAGGTCACACCTGTTAAACAAGCTCTGAGCTTAGTGTGTCTCTCCTGGTTAAAAAATAAAATAAAATAAATAATCTTGGGAGAAAGAAGCCTGATGCAGAGATGAGTGATATCCTTTTTTGCAGCTAAAATATAGATATGATATCGAGCGTGAACTAAGACGAAGTCCTCGGGAGGAACCGACATCAGCACCATGGTTGAAGCTACCACATTACTTGAAAGTGGCAACTCTTCAAACTGTCCACTTTAGGGTGGCCACATTGTCACCAGCAGTACCCAAAAGAGGCAGGCAAGAATGTCACCAACACAGCCAGAATTCTAAAGAACCAGTACCAGCTTTTTAACGTGAACTCTCTCCACTGCATGAAGAAAGTCACTTTCAGAGCTGGAATAACATATTTCAACCATGTTAAAAGCATAATCGAGGTACATAATTCCTAGTCCCATTTATCCAGTGTGGCTTGGGAAGAATCGCGCAAGAGTTCTAGCAACTGATGATACATATTTACTATCAGATGACCCCAGGCAGTTCCCTGAGTCGCCCCCATCTGAAGACTAAAAGTTGGGGAAGTGGATCCGGAAGACAGGTTTGCTCCTAATATTATATTGTAAATATGTTCAAATTTAAAGAACATGGAAAAGGTCTTGGCCCATAAGACCATATTTCGATTGGAGTTCTGCAAAAGAAACTGGGCCATTGGTGCTGAGAAACTGAAATATGTAAGTACAGCTCAGTTGCCTCCAGTGCTTGAAAGTATAGTCAGTGCTGGGTGGGAGAACTTCAGTATCCCCAGACAGCACTCTACAGAAGTAGAAAACTAATGCTGATTGTGGCAGTTGTGATAGGCGCGTCTATACTCATGACGTGTCAGCCATGAAAGGTGTGAAGTCTGCAATATGTGCCTAGTTTTGTGAAAACCACACTGAGTTGCACCCAGTTTTGGGTAAAAATGGAAAAAAAGATTTTAAGATTTGACCAAATGGACTTGTCCAGTTGAAAAATGGATAAAAAGTGGCCCTTAGGCAACAAGGCCTTCATACTTGTTGAATGGAACCTTTATCTTGCTGCTTGCTAACTTTACTGGACTCAGGAGTTGCATCTTTGGAATACAGAACAATCTTGGTATAAGTACACTGGTGTATTGTGCTACTGTGCTAGTCAATCTTAAATCTACTAGCCATAGCATAGGAAAGCTGCTGGCTGCTGGGACTCTGCAGAAATATAAACAAGCATTTGTCAATGCCGAATGTTTGCTTGCTGGCATTGGCAGTGGTAGTATAGAAGTTACAGAGCTGCGTAATAGGAATGGCAGTGAAGTATTGAACTGAAGCCAACTCCACCACCACCCTGCAGAGAGTGATAGGCATTGGGGTGTGCCTTTGGGTTGTCAGGCATAACGGCCATGCCATTTCACCACACCCCACCCTGCAGACACTGACAAACGCCACGGTGTTCCTTGGGGTCTTTGGCCCCTATGCACACTCCATTCCATTAGGAAATACGGTGAGATGGGTGCAATATAGGAGAATGGGGTGAACTTTGGGGCCGAAGAGTCTAAGGCATACCTCGATGCCTCTCACTGGCTGCAGGTTGTGGAATGGTGTAAGCATAATAGGCAAGAATCCCAAGTCACACCCCTGATGCCTGTCATTCTCTACAGGGTTGGGTGTTATGGTTGGAAACCCTAATACCTCAGGCATTCATTGGTATTTTCACTCCAAATTTTCAACATGTTTTTGTGACCCACCTTATGAACAGGGGAATATCAGTTTGTTAGCCAGCTGTATGCGTAATACGACATTTTGCATTTCTAGGTGCAAAAACATTCCGAACAGGATGTAAAAAATGACAGCTGTACTGTTCATGGGGAGGTGTAAAAAATGGCAATGTTGCAAATCTGCAGTAAAAATATAAAAAAAAAAAAATGGTGAAGTGATGAGTGTACATAGAAACTGTGCAACGCACACCCGTAATACAATTAGGTTGGGGATTTTTTACAGCAGATTGTCAGCTCAGGCATTTTGGGACCTCCGATCATGAACAGTGTCACTGTGATTTTCTTTATCTGCCCTGAACAATGATTTCCCACAGCGACCATGCATCTCTGAGCTGAAAGTGTGAAAACACACTTCAGCCATGTTGTGAAAAATGACAGCTGTACTGTTCATAAGGAAGTGTGGAAAAATGCCACTGGTGAAAATCTGGACTGAAAATATTACAAAGTCATGAACTTACAAGGGTGCATGGAAACTGCGCAATGCTCACTCATAACACAGTCATTTTATGGACTTTTGTCACTAAATTTTCAACATAGCCATTTTAAGACCTCTGCTCATGAACAGTGTAACTGTGATTTTCTTAATCTGTCCCAAACATTGCTTTCGCACACCAACAGCACCATTGTGCGCTACATGTGCGAAAACACATTTTGGGTGACATATGAAAAATGGCAGCTGTACTGTTCATAAGGAAGTGTAATAAAATGGCAATGTTGAAAATCTGGAGTGAAAATATTAAATTCGCAAACTTACAAGCATGTATAGGAACTGCGCAACGCACGCTCGTAAAACAGTCATTTTTAGGAATTTTTTCACCAAATTTTCAACATAGCCATTTTAAGACCTCTGCTCATGAACAGTGTCTCTGTGATTTTCTTAATGTGTCCCATACATTGATTTCGAACATCGACTGCGCCAGTGTGCGCTACATGGGCAGAAACACATTTTGGCCCAGATGTGAAAAATGACAGCTGTACTGCTCATAAGGAGGTGTGGTAAAATGGCAATGTTGAAAAACTGGAGTGAAAATATTGAAAATTCGCAAACTTACGAGTGTGCGTAGGAATTGTACAACGCACGCTTGTAAAACAGTCATTTTTAGGAATTTTTTCACCAAATTTTCAAAATAGTCTTTTGGGGAGCCCACCTTATGAACAATTGCAGTGTCATTTCATTAATCATTCCGGAAAGGTGATTTCATGCAGTGGCTGCGAAATCACCCTTCGGGCCCGAGTAACGCCATGACAGTGCAAGAATTCATGAGGAGGGGTCCCAAAAACCCCATGTTGAAAATTTGGTGCCAAAATTCAAAAAAATGCATGAGATATGCAATAAAGTTGAAAAACCCTATCTATCCCATTATACAGCTTACCGGCATTTCCTCAGTTCGTGGTCGGCTTTGAAGGTGCAGACATGTTCCCAGTCCACGAAGATGAAGTCGCGAGCTCCGGAGGTAAGTATGGGTGAGGGTGTGGGGAGGTGGGGTGCGCAGTGGGTGGATGCGGGTTGTGGGGGGTCAAGGAGACCATGGGACAGTTTTTCTTTATAGGTGTTTTTTATTCAGATGATGCAGGACATTTGCCACGCTGGGTGGGCTCCCAGCGTGGCACAGAACTGGAGGCGATGGGCCGATGGGGATTAGGCACCCCGTTGGTATGGCATCTGTTGCCATGCTGGAGTGAGCTCTCAGCTTGGCACCCTGTACTCAGGGGGAGAGATAGTGAAGCCGACGGAGTTGGGCACCCTGTCCGGTGACAGCATGGGGGTGGGGGTGGGAGAGAGACAGTGGAGCCGACAGGGATTGGGCACCCTGTCGGCCATTAATACATTTGCCACGCTGGGTGGGCCCCAGCATGGCACCTGGATGCTGGGGGGCATGGAGCCGACAGGGATTGAGCTGCCCCGTCGCTATACAGATTATGGGCATGGGGGCAGCCTGCAGTATGCGTGCAAGCGTGTATGTGTGTGTGTGTGTGTGTGTAGGGGGAGCTGCGCATGAGCAGGCGATATCTTATCGCTGATCACTGAAGCGTAGCTCCCCCTTTCAGCTGTATGCCACTGCATTTCGGAGCTTGTCATAGACAGCTCCAGCATGCATTGGCGGACAGAGGCCGTGCCTGCCAACACACTGACTGAATTGGAAGAGGGGGTGACACACCTCCGAAAACTCTGATGATGTCACTATGTTTCTTGCATATGGGTGCAAGCAAACATAAAAATGGATGGTCTGTGCCTTACAACAAGTCAGGGTAATGGATAAATAGCACAAATCCTTCTACTTTTCAAGCTTTAGGCTCTTTGCAGTCAGCAGGGGTCATAAGATCCTGGTTATTGGACTGGTGGAATATCATGCTACTTTGAGGAAGGCTTATGTCCAACCCCTAAAATATGGCTGATTTGGCATTCTGTACGAGACAGGTTTCTGTGTAGTGTGTGTTGCAACCCAGAATTATTGCACTGTTGTCCCAAGCATAGCTTATTTATATCATGTGCCCGGCAGAAAAGAGCATATTAAACCACTCTGGAGGTCGTATAGTAATAGTGCATACCATTATAAGCGAGTCTCTGTTTCCCAAGCAGTGAATCTGCAGCTAAGAATTGGGTGGGGTGAGTGCAGAAAAGGGAACACATTGCTGGAGAGTGTAGAAAGAGAAAACTGTCTCCTGCTTGTATTATTTGTGCAGAATAAATATTGTATCAGTAGTGGAGCTCAGTGGATGGATATTATGTAAATGGGCTTCTCCTTGCCCTGCGTTCCCATCCTGCGCAAGCAATGGCTAATGTTCTTTATTGGCACGTAATATTAGAGACAATGTTAATGTACACCATTTTGCTGTGAGGTCCTGTACACATTAGGCTTCTTAAACCATTTTAAGCAAGTTAAAATGGTTTAAGAAGCACTAATATGGCTTGAGTCCACAGTATAGCGTGATTTAAACCATTTTTGAAAATTATGCTAAAACCCTGCTAGGTACCTAGTCTTTAGCCCAGTTTTAAAAATGGTTTAAGCTAAACATGGTTGCACTTACCAGTGTGTACAGGCTACAGTGTTACCTCTGTGCTGTGTTACAGTGCATCCGTGGGCAATAATATGAGTGTTGGGATACACTGTCCACGGATGCACAGCATGGCTGAAGGCTGAACTAATTAATGTGGCCAGGGAGCGTGTTATAAGCTGGTTTCAAAACCGTGCTTAAACACGGTTATACTGTAATGTGACTGCAGTAGCACAGTGAGTAGTAACCCAGTTTAAAACCCGGTTTTGAAAACAACCATGTTGTGTGTACAGTGCCTAAATCAGTTACATCTGGCAATTTCATCCACTCTCTGGTTAGGTTGTAAGTGTAATGGATCACTGCTGGTCCAGATGGGCATGCCATCTGCTACTGTGGTGGTGTTATAACTGAACCAAACACTCTGGGCCTCTCCACCCCCACCCCCCACCTGTAGTCAGCCTTTAGTGTGGCTTTCTATCTGGTAAAAATAAATTAACAAACAAATTGAAATAAAAATCCTACTTCTTGCCTGCTATCACTCTCTGTGCAGTGTGCTGCAATAATTCTGCATGGCTTCTTACTGTGCAACCATATTGTCCCTCATGCTTCTGCCTTTCGTGGGGCATGAGCTGACCTGAGGGGGACCCAGTTTTTACCAGTTGTGGCCAGAGGGAGATAGTGCTGTGGTGCACATGCCATTCCATGAAGGATGCCTGTCAGTAGGGGTGGGGGATCTAGAGCCTATTTGCTCATGAATGATTCAAAATGTGAGTGGATACATGTACCCACTAGGGTTGCACAAATTACAAACAGTATTACCGAATACCACAAATAATGCACTGTTTGTTATTTGGATATGAATAATGTACCCAATAGTGGCACAATTCCTGTTCCTATTTGGGAAAAACTGATGGAGGGGGCCTTCTCTTTTAAAAGAAAAATTGGGTGTTGGAGGAGTTGGCTGGGAGCATTGGGTGCAGCTGAGGCGGGGAATATTGTTTAAGATAATTGAAAAGTGCTAATGTGCGGGGGGGGAGGGGTTATTGTGTTTGATAATTGAAGAGTACTAAAGATGGTGGCCAGCTGTGATTGTGGGCGTGTTGTCCTGGTTGTGCATTGTCAGAGTTTTCTTTTTATGGAAACATAAAATTGTGGGTATGGGGGGTGTGGAAGAAGGTTGGATTGGGATTATAGCAGAGGGTGGTGGGATAGGGGTTGTATTTTAAAGGATTGGTCTGAGGTGGATGGTGGTGGGGTGGGTTCTTTTGCTTCCATTGTTTTCTTTTCACAGGTACATGATTAATGAATACAAATAACCAAATATCTGGGCCCCAAATATAAATATTCAAACAAATATTCGAAATAAGGTATTCACACACCCCTGGTAGCCACAATGGCCCAAGACCTGAACAGTGGAAATACAAAGGGGCAGCACCTTGGGAGAAACACTGCATGGTACCCAAGCTTTCTGTGAGCATGCCATGCTTTGATGGAACCTGCTCAACCAAAATTTAAAACATTACCGAAAACTAGGACCATTTAGAGGTATGACTTCATGAACATATTGTTAGTATTTTGAGAATAGAATAGAAGGGAACACCAAATATGCTAAGTGAATCCCATCTGAATGGTGCACGTACTGTACTGTAGAATCAGGAAGACCTGTGAATCAGGTGTGTAATTGGGGTGGGGGAGGAGCTGACAGAGGCTTAGTGTTTTCTTCCAAAAGAAAGATTTAAAAGGTCAAGTTAGTTGTGGACCTGAGGAGGAAGACCAAACTTTGCTGACAGGGTGGGGTGAAAGCACGCATAGTAGCTTTGCCTTAAAGGTATAATATTTACTTATACTTCTCTTTCTTTTGAAAGTAGAAGGGTGAGTGAGGACAAAAGAAGAGGTCTATAAACAGTGCTTGGGGCACTTTGAAACTTGGTAGGCAGTGTCTGGGGGACCTTGAAACTTGGGTTTTAAATTGTAACAGGTGGTGTCTATGAGAGGAAACTAGCTCAGGAGCTTAATCTTAAGTTGAGTAGATTCAGGAAGCCTTGTAAATCAGGTGCATAATTGGGGGGTGGATCTGACAGAGGCTTAGGGCCTCCTTACAAGAGCACTGTAATAGTACTTCCACTCTAACATGTCCAGCACCTTTGTGTCCTAGAGAAGGAGTGGAACAGGTGCCTAGCGTCATAGGCATCAGCAGCCATCAGCAGAAGGAAGCGGAAGACTCTGCCAGTTTACTAAGGCAAGAAGCTTATTCACTACTGGAAAGGATTGAAGATCAAGGGTAGGCCAAAACTGGGAATAGATGAAACACCCTATCTAGGATAGGAGTATTATGAGATTTAAAAAGTTAAAAGGATTTAAAAGGGTTTAAAAAAAAAAAAACAGGCATAGCAGAAGGAAAGTATGATGGGAGTGTTGCAGCACAGTGGCTATAGGGCAGCAGTTTTCAGGTAGACCTTTTGGAGACTGTGGTGCTGCCCCATCTGCATACAATTCTCTGGGCTAAGGAGGAAGGTTGCTAGTCTGCAAATTGACTTGGCCAAGATTCAGAGAACCTCCTCCCTCACCCAGGGACCACCAAGTCTGCCACCATTAACTCAAAGGATGCCTAGAAGGAGGAGGAGAAGGAGTGGCTGGACTATCGTGGGCTCAGGAATGGTGAGGGTGGTGAGACAGAGGCACAACCCCCATCTAGTAACACTACATAACTCCTGTGCTGCTCTGGTGGGGCAGGATTGTCCCATGGAAGCATCTGAGGTAGTGACCAGGGAGAATGTGTGGGTCCTCCATAGTGGAGATCCCAAGGAGGGTGGTAGAGGACCCCGGAGGAGAAGGAAGCAACTCCTGGTGGGGGACGTCACTGTGAGAGGGATAGGTTTGGGGAAAGGAAGGGGGGCAGAGGGAGGTTAGGTACCTACCTGGTGCCATGGTTCAAAGGGATGGAAAGTGGATCCTGGGGATCGCTACAGCAGCAAGACGGAAGGGGGAGCCAGATGTCATTGTCCACCTGGGAACAAATGACCTGCCTTGGGATGGGGAGAGGATAGTTCAGGAGGTGTTCAGGGAGTGGGGGGAGGGGTCTTAGGCAGGTAGCAAGCTCAATCGCCTTTTCTGAGGTGCTTCCTCTCTATGACAAGGAGGATGACAGGGCACTCCACACCAGGAGCTTCAACCAGTGGTTGAAAGAATAGTGTAGAGAGGAGGGGTTTGGCTACATATGGGACTAGAGTCATACCTGAAGGGATAAAGGCCTATACAGGGGAGATGGCCTGCATCCATCCAGGAGGGGGACCACAGAGTTCAGTGAATGGTTTAAATGTTACATTGGCAAACCTTTAAACTGGCCAAGGGGGGTGGCAGAAGGAAGCAGGGAGACATAAACTGTCCCCCCCCAACAAATTAGAGTAGTCAGTAAGGAGAATCCCAAGGGAAACAAATCCCCAAGGGTACCTAATAGAAAGAAAACAAGTTGGTAGTAATGAAGAGAGATGGGACTGTGAACAGAGGTGGTAAGGAGAGAGGGCAAAAGAGAAAATGGGGAGCTGCCGAGCAGGGTGGCACCAGAAGTTGGAAGACCATGTGTGCCAATGCTCAATGACTAGGAAATAAAATTCCGGACTTAGAGGCCATTATGGCAGAGGCTGTCCTGGTCATTGTTGCCATTACAGAAACATGGTGCACTGAGAACCATGACTGGGATATAGCCATACCAGGCTATACTCTGTTCAGGAAGGGCAGGGTGTGAAAAGAAGGGGGGGAGGAGCTGCTCTTTATGTGAGAGATAGCATAAAAGCAACAGAGGTACAGGGAATACAGGGAGGGGTGGAGGTACTGTAGGTCACCCCAGAGATGAGAAATGGAGCCACTATTCACACTGGTGTGATCTACAGACCTCCAGCATGGGGAGAGGGTTGGGTATGGTTCTGGAGGAAGCCATCCAAATGATGGCAAACAAGGGAGAGGTGGTGCTGGTGGGAGACTTCAATCTGCCGGACATAGATTGGAGCATCCCAGCTGTAGCTATAGCTAGGAGCAGGGACATCCTGGACTCCCTGCAGGGGGCATTCCTCAGGCAACTAGTTAGGGAGTCCAGTCATGAGGAAGCAATACTGGACCTTGTACTAATGGGGACAGTGTTGCAGACATCATGGTGGGTGGCTACCTGGTAACCAGTGCTCACTGTATGGTGTGGTTCAATATAAGGACTTCGGCAGACTCGTGCCACACAAGGATGAGGGTGCTGAACTTCAGGAGGGCCAATTTTAAAAAGATGGGGGAAGGTGGGGGGTATACTTAGGTGGAGTGGAGGAACTCTGGGTGAAACTAAAAGGGAGCATAGAGAAGGCATCTACTACATCAGGCCAGTAAGCAAAGCCAAGAGGAAAAAGAGACCACTATGGTTCTCTAAGGAGGTGGCTGGGAAGGAAAGGGCAAAAAAGTTACTATTCAGGAGGTATAAGAAAACACATAAAGAGGAGGATCGGGAGCTGCATCTAGAGAAACAGAGGGAGGCAGGGAAATCAGTTAGGAGTGTAAAGGCACAAACAGAGGAGAAAATAGCCCAGGAAGTAAAGAAAGGGAACAAGACATTTTTAGGTATGTAAGTGAAAAGATAAAGACCAGGAGAGGGATTGTAAGACAAAGAAAGGAAGGGGGTGATTGTGTGGAGGGGACTAAGAAAAAGCAGACATCTTTAACAAATAATTTTGTTCAGTGTTCACAGGAGAAGGGGAAGGAGAGGGGCCACAGAAAAGTGACAGGAGCATCGAAGGAAGAGCAGTGGACACTAGTCCATTTATAGATGAGAGAGTCCTGAAGGAACTTACAAGTCTAAAAGTGGATAAGGCAATGGGGCCAGATGGGGTCCATCCAAGGATACTGAGAGAACTCGGAGAGGTGTTGGCTGCACCTCTGACAGTTCTGTCCAATTTCTCACTAGAGACAGGAGAGGTCCTGGGGGACTGGAGGACAGCAGATGTAGTCCAGCTTCACAAAAGTGATAGTAGGGAGGAGGCCGGCAACTACAGACCAGTCAGCCTGACTTCAGTGCTGGGGAAATTATAGGAATCACTACTGATGGAAAGGATAGTAGAATATCTTGAATCCAGTGGCTTACAGGACACAAGACAGCATGGATTCACTGAGAAGAGTTCTTGTCAAACAAATCTTATAAAACCGGAAGAGACAATCCTGCTTTCTGATTGGTTATTACTTGTGCATGAAATCTGTTTCATGCACAGGTAATAACAAGATCCTAAAAGCAGGACCACATTATTCAAAAAAAATCACTGTGCCACTAGACTACACAAGTTTGAAATGCCACCATTACAAAGTAAAAACCTTCAACTGGGCCCTAAAAATAATATTGCTTACTTATAGATGTCTTAGACTGGGTGTCCAGGGAACTGAATTAGGGAGGAGTGGTGGATGTGGCCTACCTGGATTTCAGCAAGGCCTTCGACAGTGTCCCACATAGGAGATTAGTAAGCACGTTGGGTAGCCTAGGAGTGGGACCAAATGTGGTAAACTGGGTAAGAAACTGGCTAAGAGATAGGAGACAGAGAGTGGTGGTAAACAGAGTTCACTCTGAGGAGGGGAGGGTGACCAGTGGGATCCTCAGGGATCTGTACTGGGACTGGCCCTCTTTAATGTCTTTATTAGCGACATTGCAGAGGGGCAGGAGGGAAAAGTCTGCATGTTCACGGATTACACTAAAATCTGCAACATGGTAGACACTCTGGGGGGGGAATGGGGTTGGAAAAAATTTAGAGGGGATCTGAAAAGGTTAGAGGAGTGGTCAAGGGTATGGCAACTGGGCTTCAATGAAAAAAGTGCAAAATTGTGCTCTTGGGGCACAGAAACCCAGGGAGGAGAGTTAGTCACAACCACCAAACAGGAAAAAGACCTGGGAGTTATCATATCTGATGACCTAAAGGTGGCTAGGCAGTGTGACAAGGCAATCAGGAAAGCTAGCAGGATGCTGGGGTGCATGGGGGGGGCACCCTCAGCAGAAAGAGGTAGGTGATATTACCCTGGTATAGATCATTGGTGAGACCTCATCTGGAGTACTGTGTCCAGTTTTGGAGACCTCCTCTCCAGAAGGACATTGAAAGAGTGAAGGTAGTCCAGAGGAGGACAACCAAAAATGTGCAGGGTCTGCATCAAAAGCCCTATGAGCAAAGACTGACAGACCTTAATATGTATACACTGGAGGAATGCAGGGAGAAGGGGATATGATAGGAACTTTCAAATACCTCACAGGTATAAATAAGATTCAAGAGGGAAGCATTTTTCTGAAGAAAAGATACTCAAGGATGAGGGGTCATGCTATGAAACTGGAGGGGGAATAGACTCGGGAGATGTGAGGAAGTACTTCTTCATGGAGAGGGTAGTGGATGCCTGGAAGAGCCTCCTAGTGGAGGTGGTGGAGGCAAAAACTGAAATGGGGTTCAAGAAAGCATGGGATAGGCATAAGTGAACCTTAGTGATAAGACAAGGGGGTGGAGGGTAAGTTGGAGATCAAGTAGGGGTCTATGGTGATACAGTAGGTAGGGAATATGGGCAGACTGTGTGGGCCAATCTGTCCTTATCTGCTGTCAAATCATGTTTCTATGTTTCTCTGAGAGATTTGATACAGAGAGAGTCGTGCTTGTGCAATTCCATGCTCCTGCTGCTAAATTACTTGGTACTGTATGCTTTACTGTAAAAATAGTTCCATGGTCTTTAACCTTCCTGCTACGAACAAAGAAACCAGTGGAGCTACACATTCTCACTAAAGATGTGCAAATCTGGAATGGAACAGATCTCATTGAATTATATTATGATAATGAGACGTTTTCCCCATGGAAAAAAATAGTTCAAAAGGCTGTTTTATAAACCCCTCTTAAAAATGAATTGTTTGGATAAGAACATCTCTCACTCACTTCATTTCTTGATTTTCATTAAGATGAAAAGATGGTCATAATTTTCCCTGTTTGTACTCAGGTTAGACCTCAGTGGATCCTTTAATCCCTCATAATCAGTGCCTGGCCTGGTCAAGAGTTACCACCTGTGGTTGGTTCCAAACTGAACTACCAAAGCTCTGTCTCTGTTTTTGCCACAACACCTCTTCTCTGATCTCACTATAATATAACCTGTTCAATAAAATAATACATACATAAAACTAAAGTTATTAAATGCAATACATTTCCATTGTAATGAACAGATTACAGATGCTTTACCACTAAATGGACATTGTTTTTTGTTTCAGCTGTTGCCCTTCTTGATGCTGGTGAGGTTTAAAATGATTTGGGGGCTATATTTTACCTCTTCCGATCAGTTTGCTGCTGTGAAGTGGGAGGTTACTAATGGTCAGGCAGTGACCTAAACGGCTCTTGCTATCACCCTGCAAATGAAAACACCTTCTGATTGTCTGACACTGCATGCAAACTGAATATTATTTGTTAGTCGCTAGTGTAACCCCCTTGCAAATGGGTGTTCCTAGAAATGCCAGTCTGGGTTTACCTTAGCCTGGTTTGTTCTGTCCTTCTCCTGCTCTCTGGCGTCTCCTGACTTGGCCTCTAATTTTTCTGGCTTCCCTGGCCCTGTTTGCCTTCGTGTGTGCCCCAGCTTGCAGTCAAATGAACATTCAGCCCCTCGAGGCTTAAACTGCTGACCGCGGGCTCCCGCTGCAAAAGCGCTGCCTCCAGGGCAGTGGGAGTCGCGTTGGCGCACAAAGAGCCTTTGATTTGGAGCCGCTTGTTTTGCGGTCACCTTGAGGACTGTGCTGTGGGTCCCGGATCCCTTCCACCTATTTGGGACCCGGTGACCATGGACAGCCTGCTGGGGGACTGCTCAGATGGGAATTAAAGGAGTTCTGACCGGGGCTCATTTGAGTGTGCCTGTGCAGGGCCCTGGTCATCTGAATAATGCATAACAGTGTATCAGGATGCCTCCAGGGTAGCTATGTTCAGCTCCAGCCGAAAAGTAAAGAATTAAAATGTTTTACATAATGGAACCATTGCTGCTTGTTGAGAATATACTGTGCATGTGGGGAAAAGTGTTTAAAGTTAAAATGAGTACTGTTTCCCTGGCAATTCCAGTATCTGGGACTCTGTGTGTCAGCCTGTCAGCTCTGCAAGGGGAGCTTGCATAAGTGCAGTAACGACAGGAAAAGTAAAAGAGCTATGTTTTTCATCTGTGCAACGACTGCAAGTACAGCCTTTAAGCTATAGAACTGTGGGGCATGTGGGGCAAATAATTACTTCTTTCTGGCTGCACCAGGACATTATTCAGGACTGTATCTAATCTGCTATAAGGGACAGTGGGTTAAGCAGCCATTGCCAGCAGTACAGCCAAGTGGAATTGCAGCAATAGATAGCCAGGACTTGTGGGACATTCACTGCATCTCATGGGTAAGCACCCAAGTGCTTATGGGGGCTTACAGGGACATTATTTTAGGTGCAAATTCCACAACCCAATTGTGCCTCGAATGTTCTGATTGACAGGTCCTTCAGCAACTTGGAGACATGTCACCCCATCCCTGCTACCAATCAGTAGTCGCACTAGTAGCTATATAAAGAGACAATGTTGCCAGTTTGTCTGGCGATTCAGAGGGAGATTCAGAGATGCAGAGCTGAGAGAGAGAGAGAGCAGCAGAGCAGGTTCCAGCCTGCTGAAAGCCCCCATGGGGAGGGGCTCAGGCTCCAGCCATGCCATCAGGCCTGGGCCACTTAATTCAATCCCTTTCAGTCTTCAGAGGGCATTTGTTATTTTCTTCAGTTAACAGTTAACTAGTTACAGTAATTGTGCTTTCTGAAACAGCTAGTCTGGAGGTTGCCAGTACTGTCCTCCAGAGGCTAGCCTTCCCTCCCACGTCAGGGAAAGATGTGGACCGAAGAATCAGATGTCCAGCAGCAGTGAGAGTGCTGACCAGACCAGATGACATCATGCAGTGGTGAGAGTGCTGACCAAGTATGTCAGCGGTGAGAGAGCTGAAGAAGTCTTCAGGATGCCTTCGATTGCGGATGAGACCCGTTGAGGTCCTGAGTGAGTACCCTTGTACCCCCAGGTGCGAGGGAGAAGCTAAGCAAGTAATCTTGGGGGCTCCACGCCCCATTAAGAAAAGTGTGCTGTTAAGTGTGAAGCATTGAAGTCATCAGTCTGGGCTACTAACCCCATAAGAGACTGCCTAGTTCAAGTAATGGATGCATCTTGTCTGTGGCCCAAATGGCTAAGTTGCAGGTGCAGCAAGATGCTGGGCTTAGTGAATCATATAAATGTGTAGCTATGGGTTAGAGTCCTGCCATCGTGGAGCTGTCTGCCAAGACGCGCTTGCCACTTCATGAGACAGGAGACCCTAGAGCATACTAATGTCTAAGATACCTTAAAAAGAATGTACCTGTGTCTGCACAGAAATTCCGTCTAAGAGCACTTGGTATAAGTGTTAAATGGCTAGACGTGCTGGATAGGACTCCGCTTGTGGATAATGTTCTTGGTATATAGAATGTACTAGATGTGGCTGCCTGTGACTAAAATATGGGATGTTTGATAAAAGTGTCATTGCCAACTTACTCTGGATGGATGCCTTTTGGTATATAAAGTACTGGATGTGACCGTGTTTAAACTGTGTTTAGGATGCTTGACAGAAGCATCACTCTCATTGCATTGGATGGGACTTTCAGATGTTGTGCTGAATGTTCTGGATGTAAGATCCACATAGCTTATTCTGGAATGTTCAGAAGTCTGCAAGTGCAGGGCAATCCCTGATTTGTCTGCAAGTACAGGGCAATCCCTGCTGTGGTTGTAAATAGTAATTTGCTGCTTTATAAAAATCTGGTTCCAAGTTGCCCCCACCCTCAAATTAATAGCCGGCCACCTCGACCAGCTGCAACTCCATCAGGCCTGCAACATCTTGGACTGTGGTATCTGTTTAACCAGTATGGTATGAGATTGTGGGGTTTCTGCTGTATCTGGGACTGGTACCAGTGTGGGTAATATTAATAATTATGTTTAACATCTGATTTATCAGCAGCCAGATAGCCAGGGCTCTGGGTGTCTTAAGTCAAATGGTAAAATGTGATTTATGTCTGCCTGTTAATATGTAGCCACCCAGCTGGAGGGTTCACCAGCAAAATTCAAAATGATCTCTGTACATGTGTAAATACGATAAGATTTCCGTTACTCCTCCTGTTTCCCTATCCTAGCTCCTTTATTCCCCCCGCAATAAATATGTTGTTGTTGTTTGAAATCCTGTGTGAGCTTATTATTAGAGAGAGCCTTTAATTCAAAATGTTGAAATGTGGGGAGCTGTGTCTTGGGGCATGTCTGGGGAGGGTAACTGGTCTTCGTGGATGGTGTAGCAGCTCAGGGGGCTACACCGAGCACCATCTCATCCACGTAGAGCACCCTGAGTGGAGGCACTGCACAAAGGTTTTAAAAACTTTTATTAGCTAGTGAACCCAAACCGCTTAGCCTATGTCCAGGGTAGTAGGCAGGGGTGTAACACTGGGGGGTGGCACCGCCCAAGGGTTACACTTGCTTAAAACAAAAAACGTGCATAATGCATTATTTTATGCATCTGCCTGGCCCACACAAAAACAAAACAAATTTGCAATGGTCAGTGCAGTTTTTTATCAATAGGCTAAGTAGGCTGCAACCTAGGGGTGCCAGCTGTTAGGGGCCACCTGAGAAATGAGAGACACTAAAAATATTTGGCTGGCTCAGTAGCTCTGGGTGTCACTACCCCACACCAGAACTCAGTGTTGGTCTGTGCCCCGCCCCCCGGAACTCAGTGTCAGTTTGTGCCCCCCTGCAACTCAGTCTGTCTTGCCGTCTCCCCAGACAGACCAATCAGTCTAATCATTGGCATGCATTGATTTTAAAATCCAGTGTGTGCTCACTGCACATGTGCACCTGACACCCATGCCAAATTGATGAAGAGAGCAGCTGGATAATGCTTGATGGCATGGCAGGAAAGACACAGTACACAGCACACTAGTCATGGATGTCATCATTGACTGGTTGACAACAGTACTAGCAGTAGAGGCACCAGCATCTGCCACACTAGAGAATCAAGAGAGAGTGAGCACTCACAGCTGGGTCTGGGTGGAGGACAGAGTGGGAGTACAGTGGTCAGCATGGGTTAGGGTACAGTCCAGAGACCGGACCTGTCATGACTCTCAGTCAAGTTCTTCTTACTCTGAGTTGGCATCATGTGTGTGACTGCCCCAGGCCACCCCACATCTGACCCTCTAGCGGCCACCATGGCCAACTGGTGAGACCACTCAAGTGTCTGAGAGAGCGACCATCATCAGTGCTGAATGCCTTCAAGGGAGGAATGGGAGGAATGAATGAGAGGAGAGACCACACCAGACCAGACCTGAGATGGTGGGTGAGATGGAGACCAGGTCACACTGGCAACAGTGAGTGTGAGTGAGATTTATGATGACCACCACAGTCAGTAGTCCAAAAAATTGCCTAAAGAGGAATGTGGTCCAGATGGAAACCTGAAGGGTTGGCAGGGCCAGGAGCCTTGCCCTGCAGGTTGCCCTGACTAAACAAAGTTTTGTGGGGAGAGAGGGGCTTCATTTGAGGCTTGCTTAGCTTGGGCCTGGCTTGGGGGCACTGACAGTGACTTGCCTTTAATTTCCCACTTATTGTCTGCATTCTCTGTTGACAAAAATGAAAATCTAGTCAGCCAGCCTCTTAGTGAAAAAAGGCCAAAGTAATGAATATGTGCAAACAGTTCAACCAGGAATGATAAAAAATGAAGTGAGTCTGGCTCTGTTTGTAGTAGGTAGTGGCAATTCATTTTTTACGCTCCCTCAAGTAATGTCAGTGTCACAGACTCACATTCATCTGAATTAGCGAGCTCAGCTCTTAAGGTTTATGGATGTGAGATCACATACTGTAACTCTGGAGTGTAAAGACAGCTAATATAACACATTGTCACCTATGCATTATTCTCTATTTAATTTCTGAATACCACAAATAATGGTCTATATTTATTTTTGGGGACAGGACAATAGTAACTATTGGGCCGGCAATATATCCTAGACATCAAAGTAATGAGCTGTGAATTAGCTTGGTACGCCCAGCAGACCTGGGTTTGATTTGCATAGCCTCAGGCTCCACTTGCATACTGTGTGACCCTGGAAAGTCACTTAACCACCACAACAATGCTCCTAGGTCACCCCTAAAAACAGGCACTGTGTCTAGTGGTCCTTACCTGATTACCAAGGAATAAAAAAAAAAAATATATATATATATATATATATATATATATATATATTCAGAATATTTATACAAAAATAGTAAACCACAACAACAAAAGCTTTAAAAAGAACTTGTTAGCCCTCTCTGGGTAGCCATGGCTAGTCCTTTGGTCCCCGCAGTCATCACTCCCAAGTCCTCCCATGCAGTCATATGTTGATAAATCTCCTGCCGGTGTCTTTCTTGCCAGCACCTTCCCACTTGCCAATAACTTTTTCTACAAGCCCCTCACCCACCCTGTCTCCCTAGCTTGACTCCATCTTGCTCCAAATGGCCATTTTAGTAAAGTAGGGGGGCCCAGGGTCCCACCCTGTGCCCTTATTTATAATGAGACATAGTATAGACAATTTATTCTGGCTGTTCAGTAGTCCCCATCTCAAAAGTGCAGCACTCTGCCATCTTTCTTCAGAAGCTCACAGACAAAAACAGAGGTGGGGAGAGGTCACAGAAACAGCTTGGTGCAGTGTCTTTCTTGCCAGCAACTTCCCACTTGCCAATAACTTCTTCTACAAGCTCGCCACCCACCATGTCTCCCTAGGTTGACTCCATCTTGCTCCAAATGGCCATCTTAGTAAAGTAGGGGGGCCCAGGGCCCCACCATGTGCCCTGATTTATAATGAGGAATAGTATAGACAATTTATTCTGGCTGTTCAGTAGTCCCCATCCCAAAAGTGCAGCACTCTGCCATCTTTCTTCAGAAGCTCACAGACAAAAACAGAGGTGGGGAGAGGTCACAGAAACGGCTTGGTGCACTAGATAGCCTTGACCCTGGGCAATGACTAAACACTATAAAGAATGCATGTCTACATATTCTGGAGGTGGATGTATTTCATTACATAAATTTAGAAAGTGTTAGTTATTGCAGGAATGAACCAAATTATGCTGCCTGGTGAGACAAACATTCCCCAGCATTTTACCTCACTTGAAGGCTTCGACTATGGGCAATGTGCAGTTTATTGGAACAGCCTTTTATACTCAAAATTTTAATGGTGCAGTACATTCTTAGCATTCTTTGGACTGCAGAATTTATAGGTATCTTCCATCTCATGTACTAGTCGCGGGATAGGAAAGTAATTTGTTTTTCCATTTATTGTCTTTATGGTGACAGCAGTATTCTGTCTGTTTTAAATGTGGATTCCTGCATGAGATATTGTCTATTGTTATTTTTTATTAAAATGACAATAAACAGAAAGTACAAAAAAGACAGTATTCTAATTGTTTAATTGTTCTTCTGTGAATGTGTTGTTGTCATTCCTGAACTGAACCGTGGGGGAGGGGGGCGCCTGAAATTTCAGCCTAGGGCACTATGTAAGTTACTGCAGCACTGGCAATGGTGAAAAGCAAAGGACTGAAACTGAACCTTAATACCTTATTCATTAATAAAAATAACGAGTAGGTAGTAACCTTAGTGACTGTGGCATTAGATTTTTGGACATTGCAACATATTAAAAAATAACCGAAAAAGGCAGGCATGTATTTGTTGGGCTCCCCAAGACAGGAACAACCTAAGGGCCCAATTCACAGCATGTGTTGCTGTGCATAAAGAACACATAGGAGACCAGCGGGGGACATTTGGGCAAAATGCATGTAACTCCACCAGATCCATATGCATGGTACACAGTCATGCAGTGCAGAAGTTGCAGGGTATCACTTTGCTCGCAAATGGAGTAAAAGGCAGGAAGTAGCCTTCTCTGGTGATATGAGCCAGAACTGCTTATGAGGCGACATCCATTTCATAGCCCAACTTAAGGGCCAAAACTGGCTTTCCAGCAAGAACTGTACCAAATAAGGGACAGTAGTAGACAATAACACATAACAAATTGAAAGTCATCTGGAGACCAGTGATCATTGCACAGTGTGGTTTAATATAAGAACAGCAGCAGAATCGAACCTCACAAGGGTGATGGTCCAGGATTTCAGAAGGGCTGACTTTACAAATATGGAAGAATCCATCTGAAAGGACATGCTGGGGTGACATGTCCTAGCTGGGGTGGAGGGCAAATGGGCCAGACTAAAAGAGGGCATAGAAAAGGCAACAAACCTGTATATCAAGCTAGTAAGCAAAAGCAGAAGGAAGAGGAGACTGTTTTGGTTCTCAAAGAAGGTGGCAGAAGAGGTAAAGGAAAAAAGAGTGACATTCTGAAGGTATAAGTAAACCCAGAAAGAGGAGGATAGGGAAGTGTATCTGGGGAAACAGAGGGAGGCAGGCAAAGCAGTAAGAAGTGCAAAGGTCAAAACTGAGGAAAGAATAGCCCAGGCAGTATCAAAAGGGGACATGACATTTTTCAATATGTTGGTGAGAAAAGGAATACAAAGAGAAGGGTTGTATTGTTAAAGGGGGGAGGACTATACAAAGGAGGACCAAGAAAAGGCAAACATCTTAAAAAAGTACTTCTGCTTAGTGTTCACATTAGAAGGGGAAGGGGAGAGACCAAAAAAAGGCACCAAGAGCTTTGAGGGGAGGGAAGTAGACACCAGTCCCTCTTCTGAGGAGAGGGTCAGGAAAGCACTCACTAGTCTGAGGGTGGACAAAGCCATGGGGCCAGCCAGGGTGCATCCAAGAGTGCTGAAGGAACTCCGGAAGGTACTGGCTGCACCCCTGGCAGACTTGTTTCTTAGTTCACTAGAGACTGGCGTGGTCCCGGAGGACTGGTGAAGAGCAGGTGTAGTCCCACTTCATAAAAGTGGTAGCAAGGAGGAGGCGGGCAATTATAGGCCTGTCGGCCTGATTTCAATGGTAGGGAAAATAATGGAAACACTATTAAAGGAAAGGATTGTGGAATTCCTGGAATCTAGCAGACTGCAGCACCTGAGGCAGCATGGTTTCACAAAGGGAAGGTCACGCCAAACAAATATGATAGATTTATTTGTTTAGTTTTTGGTGACCAGGAAAGGAGGGCTAGACAATTCTGCCTATTTTCAGCCTCGACCCAGGGGAGGGAGGAGATACAGATGGTAACCAACTGAAATTGAACCAGATTAAGCTTGACTGGGTAACCAAAGTATTGGATCAGGGAGGAGTGGTGGATGTGGCCTACATAGACTTCAGCAAAGCCTTCATCACCCTTGCACATAGGAGACTGGTAAACAAGTTGGGTAGCATGGGGAAGGGGTGGGCAATAAGGTGGTAACCTGGGTAAGTTCTTTTTCACAGAAAGGGTGGTGGATGCTTGGAGCAGCCTACCTCAGGAAGTGGTGGACACGAATACAGTGTAGGGCTTCAGACAGGCATAGGATAGGCATAAGGGAGCAATGCAGATGAGTATGAATAGATAGGCTATTGACAGAGCAAAGACCGATGGCACATTCATAAGGTAGAAAAAGAAATGGGCAGACTGGATGGGGCTTGCAGTCCTTATCTGCCATCACCTTCTATTTTTCTGTGTTTCTATGTTTCTGAAAAACTGGTTGGGGATAGGAGACAGATGGTGGTTGTAAATGGACTTCACTCCAAGGAGGGAAGAGTGATCAGTGGGGTACCTCAGGAGGCAGTGCTGGGGCCAGTCCTTTTTAATATCTTCATTAGTGACATAGTGGAGGAGCTGAAAGGGATGGTCTGCCTCTTTGCAGATGATACCAAGATCTACAACAGACTGGGCACTCTGGTGTGGGGGGTGTGTGTGTGTGTGTGTGTGTGTGTGTGTACGCACGCGTGCAAAGAATGGAGGACTTGTCAAAAGTTTGGCCGTTAAGGTTTATTGCACAAAAGTGCAAAATAATGTGCTTGGGCCACAGAAACCCAGGGGTGGAAGACAAAATGGGGAGAGAATTACTTGCAATAACCAGCCAGGAAAGGGACCTGGGGGTAATCATATCGGATGACCTAAAGGTGGCCAAACAATGTGACAAGGCAATTGGGAGAGCTAGTGGGATGCTGGGGTGTAGAGGTAGGCATATCACCAGCAGAAAGAGGGACGTGGTGTGGCCCCTATATAGGTCTATGGTAAGAACCCACCTGGAATACTGCATCCAGTTTTGGAGATCACATTTCAGGAAAGACAGAGAACAGAGGCAGTCCCAGCGGAGGGCTGCCAAGATGGTGCAAGGTCTGCATCAAATGCCCTATGAGGAGAGGCTAAAGGAGCTCAATATTTACACACTGGAGGGAGGGTACAATCAAGACCTTTAAATACCTCATGGCAGTGAGTAAGATACAGGTGGGGGCATTTTTCAGGGAAACAGGTGCTCTATAATGTTTGTTTGTTTGTGCACATGCACAAGAAACATGCTGTGACAGCTTGCTGTAGTAGCAGGTTGTGGCCAGTGCTGCCACTGCTTTTTGGGGCTTGTTTCTGTGGCACCAGTGAATGAGTACACTGTCTATGACAGCAGCTTAGAAGCATGCCACCAACTTGAAAGAAATTCGCTACTGCAATGAGGGAGTGCCCCCTCATTGCAGGGCGTGCCTTGCCTGGTGTAACATTTCAATAAACATGGCAGTGGCTGTCGCCGTCCGCCTCTCACAGTCCTGCGAAAGCTGACATCCGGCATGCCCAATCCCCCTGTCAGTATGCCACCTCCCCAGTTCATTTGCTGGTGGGGAGCCCAATCCCCATTGGCATCTTGCCCCCCCAAACACAGACCCATTTTCTTTGCCAACAGGATGCCCAATCCCTGTCCGCTCCAGTCTACCCCAAAACACCCAAGCGGCACACTGGGAGCCCAACCCTGTAAAAAAGACAACCTTCCAGCAAATTTTTTTTTTTTTTTTAAACCTGTATGCAAGAAAACAGTCCCTCGTTGTCTGCGGTGCCCCTCTCCCCCATCCTGCACCCACCTTCACCCACTTCCCTTTGCTACCCCCACTTACTTCCAGAGGTCAGTACCGTGATCTTCGGTGGAGTAGAAACATGTCTGCACTCTTCAAAGCTGACTGCGAACTGAAGAAATGCCGGTAAGCTGTATAATGGCATTAATTGGGGGGGGGGTCAACTTAGGTGGATATCTCAGCCATTTTTGAAACTATTGGCACCATATTTTCAACATGGGGTTCTTGGGACCCCACTTCATGAACTCAGTCACTGTCATGTCATTATTCGGTCCCAAAAGGTGATTTTGCGGTCACTGCGCAGAATCACATTTCAGGACTGGTTAATGAAATGACAGTGTCACTGTTCATGAGGTGGCTCCCAAAAAGCCTATGTTGCAAATTTGATGAAAAAAATTCATAAAAATGACTGTGTTACAAGCGTGCATTGCGCAGTTCCCATGCAGCTCATAACTTTGAGAATTTTTTGTATTTTCACTCCAGATTTTCAACATTGCCATTTTCCACACCTCCTTATGAACATTACAGCTGTCATTTTTCACATCTGCCCAAAATGTGTTTTCGCACATGTGGCGCACAGTGGTGCGGTCGCTGTGCAAAATCAATGTTCGGGACAGATTAAGAAAATCACAGTGACAGTGTTCGTAAGGAGAGGTCCCAAAAAGCCCATGTTGCAAATTTGGTGAACAAATTCCAAAAAATGACTGCATCACCAGCGTACATTGTGCAGTTTCTGCACATACTCGTAACTTCACCAATTTTTTATATTTTTACTCCAGATTTTCAACATTCTCATTTCTGCATGCCACCTTATGAATAGTATAGCTGTAATTTTTCGCATCCTGCCTGAAGCATGTTTTCACACTTGTGGCACACAATGCGCGTGGTCGCTTTGCAAAATTAATGTTCGGAACAGATTAAGAAAATCACAGTGCCACTGTTCATGAGCGGAGGTCCCAAAATGCCTATGTTCAAAATCTGGTGTAAAAAAAAAAAAATCTCCCAAATAATTGCATTATAGGTGTGCTTTGTGCAGTTTCTAAGCACGCGCGTGACTTCACCAATTTTTTTTTTTTTTATATTTTCACTTCAGATTTTCAAGATTACCATTTTTTTACACCTCCTCATGAACAGTACAGCTGTCATTTTCCACATCCTGTTCGAAATGTGTTTTTGCACCTCTGGTGCCAAATGGCGCAGTCGCTGTTCAAAATCACCTTTTGGCTAACGAGTTGATAGTGTCACTGTTCATGTGGTGGGGTCACAAAAAGCCCATGTTGAAAACTTGGAGTGAAAATACCAAGAAATGCCCAGGGCTTTAGGGTTTCCTAGCATAATGCCCTACCCTGTAGGGAAAGACAGGTGTCAGGGGTATGACTTGGGATTGCCGACAGTAATGCTCATGCCATTCCACCCCCACTGTGCAGCCAGTGACAGGCATCAAGGTGTGCCTTGGAATCTTCGGCCCCAAAGTGCACCCCATTCTGTATACTGCACCCGTTTCAGCATATTTCCTTATGGAATGGGGTGAGTGTAAAGCCCAAACATCCCAAGGCACAACTCGACACTTGTCGGTGAATGCAGGGTAGGGTGAGGTGAAATGCTGTGAGCATTATGGGTGATGACCCAAAGGCACACCCCAATGCCAGTCCATCTCTGCAGGGTGGGGGTGGCATTGGCGTCAGTTCAATACTTCACTGCCATTCCTATTCTGCATCTGTCTAACTCTTGCACTTCCAATGCTAATGCCAGCAAGCAAACATTTGGCATTGACAAATGCTTGTTATTTATTTATTGATTGATTGAAACGTTTCACCAGGAAAGGCACACTGAGCCAGGAGCTCGTTTCTAGGTGTGTCAACAAGGAGTCATGATATGAAGCTGGAGGGGGTAGGTTCTGGAGAGATGTGAGGAAATTTTTCTTCACAGAAAGGGTGGTGGATGCCTGGAGCAGCTTCCAGTGGAGGCAGTGAGATGCAAACTGTGGTGGGATTCAAAAAAGCCTGGGATATAAACAAGGGAATCATAAAGGAAAAGGAAGGGTGTGGAAGAGGCAGTGCCATAAACAAAGGAGGATCTGCAGCAAAAGCAATCACAATGAAAATGGGCAGACTGGATGAGCCAAGTGGCCCTTATCTGCTGTCAGTTGCTAAGTTTCTACTTTTCAGTATGTACAGGTGACAACAGCAGTGGCCTCCAGGTCTGTACTAGCGATGTCACTGAGTTGTTGCCTGGAACAAACATGGAGTTGAAATAATATACCAACACCTGTGCATAATACTGCCCACACAGCCAAGTGGCTTATAAAGTGACCCCCATACCAAGAGCCTTCTTCATACCATTAATGGCACTCCATCCCAGTATGTACAGTGGAACTGGACAGTGCTGTGACACTAACCATACCGATGTGTGCATGGTGGGATTGGTCAGTTGTCTCCATTTCCACCCTCTAGCCCTGCTTATTTCTCCTAGACTGCCACTGAACTCAATGCCAGACGGTGCTATCACAAAGGCTGCTCAGAAGTGCGGCATCTGATAGTACTTGTAACCATCATCTTATGTTTGGCTGTTTTTTCTTACTTTTTACCCTCTCCTCCCACCTCCCTTAGAAGACTTTCCCTCACCATGCAGTCCTTGTGGGAAGGAGGACCAGCAGCAGAACAGAGGACCAAGAGTGACGAGGAGGACCAGCATTGCATGATGCCAGACTGCTTCCAACACTTACCAGAGGAGACACTGTTGCAGTGGTACTAATGACACTATTCCCCCTCCATCCAGACTTCTCTGTCCCAGTGCTGGGAGTAGGGCTCTCTCTGCAAATCTGGTTTTCTTGCATGTTAGTATAATGCTGGACCACCACCAGGTCTGGCATTTGTAGGCAGCTGAATTGTGATCCATAAGAGTACTGCATTATTTGTGACTGTGACAGACTGGTCCTTCCCAGACTTCGTTTGTATCACTGTTACCATAGGTTTCTTAAAACCTCAGTAGCTGCCACCACTCGGCTTAGACACTCTGTTGGAGAATCGCCTGGTTTGCATCTCTCAGAGCCACTGCTTACATAGTACAGTGCTCTTTGCTAAAGGTCACATGACTCACCCCTCTCTGTCACAGCTGAGAACACCTTAGTTTAGAAATAGGATATGATAGCTGTAGCTTTTCCTCAGTGGTGGAAATACAGTTATTGTCGGTTATAAATTGGTTAGCTGTGTCTCCAAGGATTCAGTCACGGAAATGTGAACTATAAAAATAATATTTTATAATACCTTAAAATAAAATATTGCAACAAAATTATAGTGACAGTAATTCTATAGAAATGAAAAGAAACTTTTTTCATACAGAAGGTTGCACACATAATAAATTATCTCTCTTTCTCTCTCTCTCTCTCTCTCTCTCTCTCTCCAAGATACATTAGCTTACCAACCAACAGTTTCAATCAGGGCAGACATGAACTTTTAGCTAGCAGTTTGTGTGTAGTCCCTAGTCTGACTGACTCTGAGTGCCTGTCGGACCTACGTAAAACCCTATAGATTCCCCCCATGACACATCATCTAGTATGCCATTCTGACATCACAGATTCAAAATCTGTTGTCTGGAGCTGCCATAGGGAAGACCAGTTTGGACCACTGTGTGAATTAATTAATATGAGCCCCTTCCACAGGAATGTTTGTATTAGCTAGCAGCCTTCAGACAACAAAGGCACTTCTGGTGCTCGGCCATATTTTAGAGGTCCAAACTGAGCATCCTTTAAGTCATAAATTTACAACCAGACCCTAGCTAGTGTGAGATACAGATAAGAACCATGCCTCTTTCAAGCAGGCAGACTTACACATATGTAACAAAAACAAAACCAAACAAAACATGAAGAAAAAGGAAGTACCATACCGGTACCTACCAGATTGTTACATTACATTACGTGTGTTCTATCACAGTGACACTCTTCAGCCTGAACATAAAAGCAGAGTCCATTCTATGTAAGAGAGATTGAAAATGTCAAGCTGCTTGAATACATTTTTCTAGCTGGAGATCCCCTCCAAATGCATATTGTCTTCCCTCCCTTCAGCATAAGGAATGATGCTTCTGTTTAAATAAGCCTGCAAGCTCAGAGGGCTGCCCTGTATAAATCTCTTTAGTAGTGATGATGGTAATTCTCCCACAACTGAGCTGTTAAATGAAGTGAGGATTTGCACTGAGGCAAACATGCACACATGAGAAAGCAGATATTTGATAGCAGCCATGGGGCCATTTGTTTATTTCAGGAACAGAGTGTAATACCACCCACCCTATCACAGAGAAGTAAATGACTTTTCGTGGCTAGACTGGCCAATCCAATAGTCATTTTTGGTGTCAGTCTTATGAATTAAGAAGGAAACAATGGTTCAGCCCAACTCCCTGCCAGAGCAACCCCAGCAGCTGGGACCTTCTCTGGTCATGATTCTCACATTTCATGGTCTCCCTGCTGTTTCTGTGTTTTTTGTTTTTTTTTGGGGTGCCTGCTATTTTTATCCACCTTCGTGCCCACTGGCACCTCAAACTTTCAGGGCCCCAATGCCACCCCCACTACCCACCAGACATACACTTTCCTACCTGCATGGAGACCAAACAGGCCTGCAGTCATACCTCCTGGAACCGGCATGTCCCTGCTGGAGACTCCCTTTGGTGGGCATGGAAGTGTGTCTTCTACGTCTACCTCTTTCCTCGGGGCCCTCAATGCGCCACTTAGCTACACCGGGGAACCAGAGGGACACAGTGAGCTCCCCATGAGTGCCCCACTCCCAAGTAGTATCTGTCATTCTGGATGACCCCCCCCCCCGGTCAAGGCACAGGAGGCCTCTCCCCTATCTTCCTCTGAGACTCAGGGGGAGCAGACACCTGGAGACTGCATCTCTTGGTCCCTGGTCATTGGTGCAAGGCCCATCTCCTGGCGAAGATGTGTTGCTTTTTCCTCCTTGTTCTGTTACCCCCACTCCCTGTGGACATCAGCACACAAGGAGGACCAATGAGACAGAGGTACGCAGAGATGCAACTCCGCTCTGGTCCTTGGCCAATGCCTGCCCCTCCCTCAAACTCAGTTCCTTCAATGCACTGGCACCATCTGTGGTCACCCAGGTGGTGGCAGTATAGTAACGAGGAGAAACAGCCCACCCCTTCTGGAGAAGGAAAGCGGCCCATTGAGCAAGCAATCCTTCTCCCCCAGCTGGCCCTCCGATAATCTGGGCTTGCTACCGAATCTGGGTCTGTGGCATCGCTAGCGGTAGCACTACTGCTGCACTGGCAGGCCAGCCCAGAAGTGTCTTCTGAACTTCACTTTGACTTCCATTTTGTGCACCAGATTATCCTCACTGGGAGACATCCATGACCTAGAGGAGAAGAAAACATTACTGGATGCTGACTGAAGGGCTTCTGCACTGGTGTGCTGGGGGACCGGTCCGTTGGCAAGGGGGAGACAGCCGGGGATGTCATCTAGCTTACTAGTATGGCAGTTTCACTTTTTTTTCTCTGCTCTCCCTTAACATTCTTGCTCACAGTGGCTGGCCTTAGAGTGTGCTTGACATTACATGGTCACCCACGCTATCAAAGGCACCTCCACTATGCCACCTCCAGGAGTCACTAAAGAGCAGTGCAAGGGGGAAGCATTCCCCCATTCCCCCAGGAGGCTCTGAATCCTCCATGCCGGCTTCTACTACTGACATCCTGGCTCAGAGCATGACCCCGGATCACTAGCAAGCCGGAGCAATCCCTCATTAATTAGCGGCATCATTGGAACCTGCTACCTATTGGTTTTATGTTGTTACTTTCTTTCTTTTTTTATTTTTTATTTTAACACTCCTCTCCAGTGGCCCACGTTCAAGAGGGAGCCCCAGCCCAGTCCCGATGGGGTAAGCAGGGGGTACCCCAGGCACCCATTGAAGACCGGATCCAGTTCTAGTTGGTGCCACGGCTGGTTAGGGTGCAGGACCTGCAAGCCTCTTCGTCATCCAGCTAACAGATCTTTTTCCCATTTTCTCCCCTAGAGGTGTGGTGTGCAATGACACCAATGATGGTGCCACGCACACTCCCATGCGCATCCTGTCAGGCATCTGCCCTGCCTCTGCCTATCATGGACAGTGTCGGTGTGCTAGCCTCCAGCCTCCACTAGTGGCCAGGCAAACACCGGCCACTGATCACCCCCTTCCCAGAGAAGGAGAACTGTCCCTGGGATGCTCGATCCATCTCCTCCCCGGCCGACCTCCGGCAACCCGCTCACACAGCAAACACAGGTCACCGGCATGGCAGGAGATAAGGCAGGATGCCTCAGCTCTCCATGCCACCGGGCTGGCCTATGTTGTTACTTTCTGTTTTTCACTACTTTCCAGGTGGGTCAGCCTCTCCCCAAACACATCCACCAGCCCAAGATCTTACACCTGCAGGTACGGGAGTGGCCATTCCTGGGTAGGCCCTCAGATGCCTTCTGCCTATCTCCTCATTTACTGTCCCCAGATTTGCCCCACTGGGTTGGGCCAGCCAGGAGGAGATCCAGTAGTTTTTTTCCATAATTGGACCAGACAACCTAATGGTGTGAGCACCACAGCAGGACTGAGAGAGGATTGTGGCATTACCCACCTGAGTGCCACTATTATTTCCAACTGTTTTTTATCTTCCCATATCCCACTTACCCTCCTCCTGGGGCATGGCCTGAATTGAGAGACAATTTTGGCAAGTCAGAATAGACCGTGTCCACCAAGCAGACTCCCAACTGAGACTTACTGGCACATGGTTTTACATGTGATAACACAGCATTATAAATCAGCGCTGTGCATCATGCAAGTGGTAAGATTTCATGCCCCCTGTGCTATTTCTATTCAGGTCTCTCTCTCTCTCTCTCTCTTTTTGTTAAAAAAGGTTGTTCTAGCTGGCTCATCAGAGCAGTGGTAGCACTACTGCTTGTGATGCCTGCAACCCGGGTTCGGTAGCAAACCCAAGTCATCAGGGTCCGGCCAGGTGGAAGAAGGATTGGGCATTCCAGAGGATGCTCTCCTCCTCTGGGGAGTGAGGGATTCAGTAGCTGCACTGACAGTGCCACCTGGGTTGACAAAGGCAGAACTGCAGGAGGCACTAAAGTGGGAGGAAGAACGTCGGCCAGTGCCATACGCAGCACGCTTGCATGTGTGTGCATGCACACACCCAGAAGCCAACATCTTGGGGATGGGCTGAGAAAGGAAACAAGTCCGACTGCAGCAGAATGACCCTCCCTGGCTGGCATGCAGGCCCTGCACCACTGAGTCGTGCACTCCACTTTCCCCATGAGGTTCTTGGGAGGGGGGGCATGGGGAACCCCCACCCTGCTGTGAGGGATAGGCCACAGGGAATGTAGGCAATGGGGGTAAGTCAGGGATAAGGTGGGTGATGAGGTTGGTGCAGCCAGGGGGATGAAGGGGTCAGGAGGAGTAAGAAGGGGACATAAAAAAATTGTTTTTAAAAGGCCCTGTGCAGGTACTGACATACCTTCCAAATCTGAATGGCAACTTATTAGCCTGTGTTAGGCATTTTGTTTTGCGTGTGAGAAGGGGTAGTACAGTTTTCACCCGCAACACAGACACACACCATTGCGTAGTATGACTTAGCAACGTCCAAACCAAAATTAAAAAAAATTGCATTCCCATTTATTAATGTCCCCAATATAAGCGGCTTTAAAGAATCTGGACAAGTTTGACTTACACAGGAAATCACTGTCCTACTGAACTGTTAGCCATTCAGAGGGGATGTTAACATTTGTGGCATACTGGTCTACCTCTCAACTATTGCATATTATGAGAAACAGTTCTTTTGTTTACTTCACAGAACACTCTATGGGAGGTGGAGGGCTTGCTGAAGCACAGTACGCATTGGTATAGTTATGATTGGCTTGCCTGCTGTCTTCAAATTTTTTTTTTTCATACAGCTGTTTGCACCATCACCACCTTGTGTCTTTCTTCAGGCTCTGTGCCTGATCCCACCAGTCCCATTTGCTGTTCCTCCACACCATCCAGCCAGTAGGGACCTACACAGTGTAGGACCCAAGAGCGACGGGGGTCCTCATGCTTGGCAGCGGGGAGACATGGCTTCTTTCCTGGTTTTCTCCCCTGATTCCAGAGCAGTGGTGGCACAAAGGGTGCATGCATGTGGAGGCACACATGCGCTCCCAGAACCACAGCACCTTCTACCCTCCTAATATCACGTCAGCCTCCTCCTATCTGCTCTGGCACCTGGCTTCCACCTGGTGACAGCCTAGATGGGGATAACTCACCAACACAATCCAGGAAAGGAGAGTTGCCTGGTGGGTGCTCAGTCCACTCCCAGCCCCTGCCCCCTGCTGATCTCTGATGACCCAAGCTCATTCCCGAGCTAGGGTTGCCAGTGTGATGCTAGGTACGGCACTTTACAGTGGCTCAGCCCACTGCACCACTGGACTGGCTGCTGTCTTGACTTTTGTGAGACAGTTCCCATGTCTGAAAAAGTATCATTCCAACATCCTCTGAAGTCCTGTTTTTATGTGAATGTAGCCAGTAAAAATAGATAATTTTTCTTGTTTAATAAGAACACCATTTTCTGCAGGTTTTACAGGTGTTTCTGACAGTTTCTACTGTTTATTTGGAGGGGGCTGTTGGTTTACTTGTCCCTTTCCTGTCTCTGCTCCGCCCATTTCTGGCCTCCTGTCTGCTTGGCCCCATACCATCATCCGACCCTCACTGTCATTTACATACTGTTCTGTACATTTATACTATAATACCCTACCATCAAGTTTAGGGAAGTTATTCCATTGGTCTGTTGGAATTCTGTCATCCATTTTTTTCAAAATACTCGTCTAGTCAGTGTTTAAAGGTAGTTACTGAAATCAGCTGCTGCTACCATAGTTGACGTCCATAGTATGGTGCCCTTGTGCTCTTGCATTCCTTCCTGCAGCATGCAGGATTGCTTTATGAAATGGCTGCTTAAAGAACACCTTTACTGCAATATTGAAAATGCCCTGATTTGAAAAGATAAGTTCTCTTACTTTTCTAGGAGCTGTTGTAGCTGACTTCCATAATTTTTAGTTGTTGCCTCCGCAGAAGGGAAGGGCTGTAATTTGCCCCAGAGGAGCCAACCAAATAATCCTTTCCACTTCATACATTGTTGGTCAGGGCCCCCATGCTCTGAGCCACTGCTCACTTTGTGCATGGCTGATCGACTGCTCCTGGCATGACTGGTAACATTCCACATTGTAATGGTAGCAGGCACAGAGCCTCCCTGTGACAGACACTGCTGTGACTGGAGTGGCACCAATTGTGCCAAAAGCTCAAGGGATTAGTTTTGTTTTCAAAATTAGTGTCATTTCTTCAGACCCCTCATCTGCACTCCAAGCCACACCCAATCAGTACACTGCTGATTGACTCTTTCTCCAGGCATGACTTGAAACTTCACATTCACAGAGGGGCTGGGCATGGAGCCCTGGTGTATGGGATACCAGTGGGGGTGGAAAGGGGAAACTGAGAACACTGCTCCAACCCTTTATGACACCAGGGAAGTTGAGGCTGAGACTGAAGAGGCACCAGTCATGCCAGAAGCTTAAAGAAAGCAATTCTGTGTTCAGAATTGGTGCCTTTTCTTCAAGTTCTGCCTGTGCACTCCAAGATGCCACTCAGATGGTACATAACTGATCAAATCCTCCTACAGACATAGCTGGCGATCTTCGTGGTCATGATGGGGGCAGTCACAGAGCCGTGGTTCAGGATGATGAGTTGTCGATAAAGGAGACAAAAGAAAGTTAAAAGATAAATAAGATGAGGAAACTCATTGCCAGTTTTGAACCTGCCACAAGCCCTCATGCAGAATTAGGAAGCAGTTTCACACACAAGTGACCTAGCATGTGACACTGCTGTGATGGATGCTGTATTGTACATTAAGGTTTTTCCAGGTAGCCATTTTGGCCAGCTATTAAAAATCTAACTAGCTAAATTTCAGGAAGCCAAAATGTTTCAGTTCATTAAAAAACAAAATGTTATTGTGTGCTTTTCTCTTTTTTTTTTTTCCTGATCGATTTTTTTTTTTTTCTTTGGATAGCTAAGGTGCCTTCTTACTGAAATTTTTAGCTTGCCAAATAGAACTTGTACTGGAGTTTGACTACCATTTATTGGCTATGTACAACACTGGTTGGTTGATCAATATACTGTATATTCACTGCTACCATGTATTTAATTATCTTTTCTTCTTACCCCTTTTTGTAATTCCTCATCTGCCCAAAGTCTTCATGATCTGCAGTGACAGCAGTTTTTCTCCTAACTGCATTTGGCTGTGTGATGCCAGTCCATGGGCAGTCAGCAAAAAATACTTGCGTGTGCTTAGCAACTGATCCCCCTCCACCCCTTGGAGACTGAGCATTTGGTTTCAGTGATGCCCTCAGTCACTATGGTCCACATACCAGAAGGCTTCTTCCTATAGATTCTGTGAGCAAGATTGATACCTTCAGCAGACCTGGGTTTGATGCTGAGAACCTTCACTTAAATTCTGTGTGACCATAAGCAATTCACTTCACCTCCCTGTGCTCCCAGGATGCAGCTGGAAATGAATTTCAGCTCAGTATGCCTTTCCTGGCCAAAAATTGTAAAAAGAAAACATTGGCAGTGCAAACATGGCCTCAAACATGCTGTGCAACCATTCAAAGTGTCTTCTGAAAACATCTTCAGTGAATTACCTTGCTATTCCATTAACAGTGGCACTATCCTCAAGCCAACTAATTTTCAGAAAATGTTCTGTACTGCCAAACAGGATTTCTTTTTAAATGTATTATTCTATTTAATTACCCAGTATATGGGGGTGGGGTGCTTTACCCAGTGTTACACATGGGATGGCTCAGCACAATGCACAGAGGTCAAGTGACACACGCCACACGCTGGGCCACACGCTGGGCCTCTGACTGCAGTAGGATTCGAACCATAGATGTTTCACAGTTCTAGTGCTGTGAATGTTTTATGAATAGGATTATTCTTTATAGTCTAATCTTTTTATACTTCTTTTTATAAGTGCTATGTATATTGAGTAACATGTAAGACATTATTTTATATATGTTTTATATGTTTCTCCGCGATTGTAATGGTTTATAGCTGTTCAATAAACTTCTACTACTACAGTGCTTTATTTACTAGGACCACACTGCCTGTTCAACTGGTTTATATTATCAGAGTAAGCACAAAATTAGTGTTTGTATATAAAAAAATAAAATGGAAGACAGAAAGTTTGTTGGGAGCTCAATCTTTTCACAGGGTTTCAAACAGAATATTCATTTTTGGGAGCTCTTTTATAGACTGGGAACAGTAATTTCCATGGACCCCTGCCCATCCAGTATTTCTACCTCAATAGCAAGGAACTGAGCCTTCCACCTGGCTTTTGCTTTTAGGAGAGCAGTTATAGAAAAAATGACTAGTTAATTTTAATATAAAAAAGGGAATACATTTTATATCATTGGGGGGTTTCCTAGTCCAGAACAGTAGTTCTCTAGTTCAGGACTAATGTGTTTAAAAAGGCTACAGTGGCACCATGTGGCATGACATGCCCAACAGAAAGCCTGAGAAATCCTCAGGGGCCTGTCCTGTTTATTTAGAATGCACTGTACTGACAAACCTATTAATCAGGCACATCAAGATAGCCTCTGTCTTGTCTTGGTCTGACCCCTGGCTTAGTAGCTTCTGCTCAACTCTTCTATGGCTTTGACTTTATATCCTATCGATAACAGCACTGGATTTGGGGGGGAGGAGCCTGTCCAAGTCTACCCAGAGGCTCATTAAGTGTGAATGAAGCTCATTACTAAGAAACGCTTTAGAGAAACCCAAAAATATTTAATATCCGTGCTTGAGTGTGTCATCAGGTTGAAAAATAGAGCAAGATCACCAGCCGTGATGGTGCTTGTACCCAGCACCGATTAAACTCTCTCCCTCAGAAAATTAATGATCCCTCTATCACGCTTAATTGTCTCCAATTGCTCCACATTAATTATTAACTTTTCTCAACTGTAGCGTCTGCACAGGTTATTAAGAAGCGTGGCGAGAGTGACAGTCTGTTACATTACATTCCAGAGCCGTCGCTGGTGCTCCATTATTGGAGATACGGCTGGCAAGGCCTTTATATATAAAGTCATTATCAGCTTCATGAAGTACATGGGTTCACCACTGAGTACTCCAAACCTGATTGGGTGGGGGAGGGGAAAAGAAGCTTAGCTTAGTGGAGGCTGTGGAGCGTGGCAACACATTGGAATGGACCAGAGCTGTTCTAGTGAAAGTAGGAATCTTACCAGTAATAGCAGCAATTGACAACAGTTACAGCAGTGCTGAGAGTGGCCTATATGGCCAGCTCCAGTTCCATGTAATCCCTGTCGCTATCTGTCTTTACACCTTAGCAGCTTATTCTGATAATACTAAAGCTACACTGGGGAAGACGGACACATACAACTGGCATTAAGATGAGCTGTTACCTAATAGTTGAAAGCAAACTGGCAACTATCTGGCAGTGTACTGCTGAGTCAGTGCTGTTTGGTGATGACAGCTACCATTTCAAGGGTGAGGTCCACAGGTGAAATGACGTCAGCTATAGTGTCACAGATGGGGTCCATGGGTGAACAGGTGACAGCCGCAGTTTCACAGTTGAGGTCCAAAGATGAAATGGTAACAGTTGTGGTATCACAGGTGAGATTCTGAGCTTAACTGGTTACAGCTGATGTACCAGTGGTGAGAGTCAAAGGTGAATTGGTAAAAGCTGAGTATCAGTGGTCAAGGTCAAATGTGAACTGGTAAATGCTGAAGTATCTGTGCGAGGGTAAAAGGTTAACTAGTAACAGCTCCGGTATTACAGAAGAGGATCTAAGGTGAACTGGAAATGGCTACAGTATTACAGGTGAGGTTTAAAGATGAACTGGAAACAACTGCAGTATCATAGCTGAGGTTCCAAGGTGAACTAAAAACAGCTGTAGTATCACAGGTGAGAGTCAATACTCAGCTGGAAACAGCTGCAGTATTAGGAGAGGTCTGAAAGTGAACTGGTATCTGTATCACTGGCAAGATCCACAAGTGAACTGGTAGGAGTTGAAGTATACTGTTATTTGTGAATTTCACCTTAGCTGGTTTTCATGCTGAGGGATACCAAGTTAGATTTTGAGCAGTTCATTATCGTGTAAGGCATAAGTGCCATATTTTCTTCAAAGTATGCTTTGAACATAAAATGAATTGGCAGCTGCTTTAGAAGCTGTCCAGCTTTTTGGTCATTTACACACTGTATCAGTTTTTATGCTTTTTGTCCTGAAATGTTTCCTGCAGAAAGTCATAAAGTGGCTAGAACAGTTGTCATCAAAAAGTGTCTATTAAAAAGGTGGATACGACAGGTATAAATAAAAAGCTTTTTTTAGTTTAATGGCTCCATATGATGGGGAAAAAGAGTGAATGTAAACAAAGGCATATTTCCCCCACTAGTTACTGCATACAGGATTATTGTAAATTGCTGTTGTACTGTATAATAGGAAAAGTAGTCTGTGCAATGTAGAACTATGTAGATGTGAAGCATTATAAATTATGAAGTCCTAGAGTGCTGATTAATTGTAACAGCAGTGAGACTTTTAGAGGGAGTTAATGAGAATGCATTGTGTAAAAGTCAGATGAGCTCAAACTTTCCAGCTTGAGGGTAATTTTCCTTTACCTGAATGGATAGAGCTGCTGCCTTCGGGAGTCAGGGTCCCTGGTCTGAGTCCCAGCAAGGGCTGGAGTTGAGTCTACCCAGGAGAGGGGAATCATCTGACCTTTGGACTTCATCAAACACCAGTTTACCCTCAGACCTTATATTTATAGTTCTTAATGAATACTTCTTGTCTTTATTCAAAAGGGAAGACAGAGGGCCTCTGCCACAGAGTAGGATTAAGGCAGCTGTAAGGGGGGCCCCAATTATGAGGCAGCAAGTATTTCCCAGTGAAAGGGTTCGAAAATGCTATTAGCCTTAAAGATAGACAAGACCTTGGGGCCAGGTGGGATGCATCTGTGGGTGCTCAAGGAATTGGCAACAGAACAAAGTCATCCCCTGGATGGGTAGGGCTATTCAGGAGCTCAGTTCAGACAGGGGTAATTCTAAAAAATTGGAGGGTAGCAGACATACTTCCACTGTTTCTGGGGGGGGGGGCACAAAGATCAACCTGGTAACTACATACCTGTCAGTCTTGCCTCTACTGTGGGTAAACTGCTGGAGCCACTAGTCGAAAAGGACTTTGGGGACTATGTGGAGAACAATGAACTCCAGGATAGTAAACAGCACAAGTGTGTGGCAGGGAGATTTTGTCAGACCAGCCAAATAGTTTTCTTTGACTGGATAACTAAGGTAGTGGATAAGGGCCATGCTGTGGATTTACTCTATTCCGATTTCAGCAAGACATTCAACACAGTGCCGCAGAGAAATTGCTGAAAAAGCTAAGGGATCTGAGTGCAGAAAAGGACACACTTAGATGGGTGCGAAATTGTTTGGAAGGGAAACAGCAGAGGGTTATGGTTAATGGACTCAAATCAGAAGATAGGGAGGTCACCAGTAAGGTGCCACAAGGAGTGGTCCTGAGTCCATTCCTTTCCAGTATGTTCTTTAGCAAAATGAGAGAAGGAATCCAGGGCAAGATGTGTCTCTTCGCAGCCTACAGTAAGCTTTGTGGCACAGTAGACAGCAAGGAGGGGTTAGGGCGATGCAGAGAGGCTTGCAAAGGCTAGGGAGGTGGTCTAAGGTATGGCAATTGAAATTCAGTGCCAGAAGGTGCAAGGTGATGCACATTGGGAACATGAATCCCAGGACAGAGTGCTGGATGGGGGGGGGGGGTCATGGCCTATAGTAAGGCAAACAGATGCTGGCATGTATAAGAAGGGGTATTGACATCAGAAGGATGAAGGTATTACTACCTCTCTATAGATCACTAGTGAGGTCCCACCTGGAGTACTGTGCCCAATTCTGGAGTCGACTCCCAGGGAAAGATAAGGACAGGCTCGAGGCAGTGAAATGTAGGGTGACCAAAATGATTCTTAGCCAGCAGGGCAGATCGTACAAGGATTGGCTCAAGGCACTGAACTGTACTCATTGGAGACCAGATGAGAGGGAGGAGATATAATAGAGACCTTCAAGGTCCTGAACGGAATGAACAAGGTAAACTGTGAGGCATTATTGAGCATGAGTAGCAGATCAAGAACATGGGGGCATGAGTGGAAATTGACGGGGAGAGGTTCAAAAGGAATGTGAGAAAGTTTTATTTTGCAGAAAGTGTGTTGGAGCCATGAAACAATCTGTCTTCTGATGTGGTGGGAACAAAAACCATCAATAGTTTCAAGCATGGCTGGGACAAAGTGAAGGGCTAAGTGGTTGCTTAGTGAAGCAGCTGTAGGGCAGGGAGCATGCTGTTCGATAGTGTGAGTTAGAACTATGTAAGGACAATAGATCCCAGGTTTGTTAGGGTATTATGGATTATCATTATACCCACCTGGCTCAACCCACGTTCTCATAACCTCTTCCTCTTTGACTGGGTTCTCTCCTCCCACCCCACAATATTGTAGTAGCAGGAGTCTTGAAGGGTGCTTTCAGCAACCACTGCGTGATGTTCTGTGTCAGGAAAATGTGGCATCCTCCCTCCTCTCCTCAATACTGTACATCTGGACAGGTCCCTCCATTCACTCAACATCTCTACACTCTTGAATGACTTTGCAGTTGCAGACTGGACAGCCATACCTTCTGCCATGGATATCGACATTGCTCTCTCCTCGTTTCATTCCAAATTCTCCTCTGTATGGGACAAGCATGCCCCGCTTAGAAAATCCAGAGTCAAAAATCGCCATCACCCCTGGATTACCCCTGAAATCACACCTGGATTACCCCTGAAATTACTGATCAGTGCAAGTCCAGTGAACTCACCTGGTCACGTTTCAAACTATTTTATTTATTTAGTTTTTGTTTACCGGGTATGTGCGCTAGCCAAACAGGTGACTATTTTCAGGCACGACCCAGGAGGTACAGTAACAATACAGAGTTCATTTACATAATACAGGGAAGCAGTAATAGTACAGAGAACAGTTTTCAGTAAAAGGCAATAAAGGAGTACAGCTTCAGTGACAATCAACAGGTCAAGAGGAAAAACAGCAGACTTACAGTGTACAGGTAGCATTTAGTGAGTGGCTAAAGGTATACAGGGCAGATCCAAAGGACAGGTGGGTCAGGGAGGGAGAGAATGGGGAGGGACTGGGTGAGCAGGTAAAAGGGGGGATGCGGAAGGCAACCTTGAGGCTAAGTGGTTAAGGTGGCAGGGATGGAGAGGAGGCAGGACGGGAGGGTCTGGGTGTGGGGCGGTGAATGGATGGTGGCGGTACATGGTCGAGGTGGGGAAAGAGTAGGTCAGGCGGAGCTGGAGGCAGGGAGACACCACCTGCAGTGAGGCTATAGAGGGGTAAGGAGGTGCGAAAACAGGGCAGGAAAGGACATGATAGGCATTGGTGGCAGAGGAGGAGGAAGTGGGGAACATTAGATGGGCAGGGGCTAGTACGTCGGGGGGGGGGATATGGTGGCATAAGCGGTAGAAGGCTATGGGAAGAGACCAAGTCCATGGAACCGTGTGGCTGCTAGAGAGAGCTGCAGGGGAGGGGATCGGAGGTGAAGACGGCCACGGGGTGACTTTAGCGGCAGAACCACTCAAGAGGAGCCCGGGTTCATGGAACTGAAGTCGGCAGGGGAGAGTTAGGATGGTGGGGTTCAGGGTGAGGTACGGTGAGGGAGCGGCATCAGCGGCTGGAAGGTGCGGCAAGTACCCGGGGTTGTGGTACTGTTACCGGCAGGGGAGACGGTGCTCAGTCGGAGAAGGCAGGGGGGGGGCTGCGGAGGTTAAGAGCAAACGGGTCTAACTGGGGGGTGTAGAAGCCAAAAGTCAGTGTTAGGGGATATGGCGAATGGCGGCAGGGGGCTGAGGATGAGACCATGTCCATGGAAACCATATACGCAGGCTGGACAGATCAATGAGTGTGAGAATACGGGGTGAAAGCGGCGGTGAGCGGTTTTAGCGGGCAGGAGCCTACTAGAGGAGCCCAGGATCGTGGAGCCAGTAGGGTCGGGCGGGGAGGCTAAAGATAGCGGGGTTGGGTAAGGTATGGCGGGTGAGCGGTTTTCAGCAGCTGATAGTGCGGCTAATCCGGGGTCGTGGAACTGTATCCGGGCAGGGGAAGCAGTGTTCAGGTGGGGTGGGGGCTGTGGAGGTCCAGGGGCAATAGGAGTAGAGGAACGGTCTGTTGGGGATGCTTAGGCATTGGCTGCCCAGTACCTGGTACCCCTAGATCATCAGTACAAACATTCCAGTAAGCAGCAGTAACACGTGAGGCAGTGCAGACAGCAATAACAGGTTAACAATGCAGTAGTCGGCGCAGTAACTACAACAAAATTACACTCTAGACAAGTAAGTAGAGAGAAGTACCCCAAACGGGTCCTGGGGCGCTTAGGCATTAGCTACGCCAGTACCTGAAAATCATAGATGACTCGGTACAAACATTTCAGTAAGTAGCAGTAACAGTACAATAGTGCAAACAAGCAATAACAGGTAAACAATGCAGTAGTCAAGGTGCAGTAACTTACAACAAAATTACATACTTTAGACAAGAGCAAGTAGGCTTCGAGGTCGGAGTTGTGAACTCGAAATGAAGTGCATATGGGCAGAGACATATATCACAGTGTTAATATTGTAAGTAAAATAGGGTAAGGAGTAGGAAGGAGGGAGTGGTGGGGCAAGAGAGAGAGGTTGGCAGGACAAGCTTAGGTAGGGTCATAACAGGCACACTGGTCCGTGGAAAGCAGGTGTTCACGTAGCTTGTGCTTAAAGAGATTGTGGGAAGATGTCAGTCTAAGGTCGAGTGGCAGAAGGTTCCACACTTGAGGGGCTGTGTACCCGAATGCTCCAGACCCTTTGGAGGTGTGGCAGCGGGGGATTTTTAGTAGGGATTTGTCCGAGGATCTCAGCTCACATGGAGGGAGGGCTGGCTGAAGCAGTTCAGTTAGGGATGCTGGTCTGTTGAGTCTAATGATGGAGTCGCAAAGGCAGCCCAGGTAGTATAGTCTGGTGGCAGAGGGGGCGAGCCAGCTGAGGTCTTTATACAGTTGGCAGTGATGTTTAAGTCTGGGGCTTTGAGGCATACCTGCATATATTGTTGAAAGTGACATCCCATTTTGTAGTGGATTTATGTGCCATGAGTAGGATGGGAGCACAGTAGGTCAGAGCGGGTAGGAGGAGACCCCTGGCGATGGCTAGTTTGGCTGCAGGTGTGAGCATGTAGCTGGATCTGTAGGCAGCACCCAGTTTGCAGTTCACAGATTTATATGTTTCTTGGATGTGCAGGTTTAGGTCCAGCGATTGGTCTAGCAGGATGCCCAGATAACGGAAGGAGGTAACCACCTCAAGGGGGGTTCCATCCAGGTCAAGGATTTTTAAAGGAGAGTGGCAGGACCTTATCTTGTGGGCAGTGCCCAGAAGCATAAGTTTGGTTTTGCTGGAGTTCAGTATAAGGCGGTGTGTGTTTAGCCAGAGTTGGACAGCGTGGAAAGCAGATGTCAGTGCCACGTTAAGTTGGTCTACATTATTAGAGCTAGCATAGATAACCAGGTCATCTGCGTAGAGTAGACAGTCACAGGACGCAATGCTGTATGGCAGGTTATTTATGAATAATGAAAATAGGAGGGGACCCAGTATTGATCCTTGTGGCACTCCAATGTTGATGGTAGTACAGTCGGAGATTGATGAGTTAAGTTTGACTGCTTGGGTCCTGTTGGTTAAGTAACTCCTGAACCAGCTTATGACAGGGGGTGAAAAGCCAAATTTATGAAGGGTGGATAGGAGTAGGGGGTGGTCCATGAGGTTGAAAGCCTTGGTGAGGTCGATAAAGATAGCACCAGTAAGCTGACTTTTGTCCATGCTTGTGAGAGTATCAGTGGTGAATTTGGCTAGCGCCATTGTGGTGCTGTGGTTTTTCCAGAAACCATGTTGTGCTGCACATAGCAGATCTGATGTTTCAAGGAAATCAATGGTCTGAGTGGCTACTAGTTTTCCAAGTATTTTGCTGAGGACTGACAGAATAGCTATGGGTCTGTAGCTTGAGATCTCACTTTTGTTGCCCTTTTTGAAGATGGGGGTGATTCTTGCTGATTTCCAGATGTCAGGGAAGGTACTGTTGGAGAGGGAGAGGGTGAATACCTTGGCTAGAGGATACGAGATGAGATGGGCGGCCGCCTTTAGTAGGCGAGGTTCTAGTGAGTCGGACCTGGGGCTGGTGGTGTCCGATATGGAGTTTAACAGTTTGAAGACTTGCGATGCAGACACAGCTTTGAAATAAAAGGGCTTGTAAATATCCAGCACATGTTTCTTGAGAGAGGTATCTGCTGGTGCACCATTTGATGAGGGCTGGGAAACCACAGTTGGAGGTTGAAGTGTGGAAGTATACTGGGACAGATCAGAGAACATCTTATTAAAAGCATTTGCAATGGTAAGGGAGTCATTACAGTGGACACCATCTAGAATCATTTCCAAGGGGGTTATAGATTGTGGTGTACCCAGAAAGGTTTTTATGTGGCCCCAGAACTTGCGTGGATCTCTGGCTGAGCTGGCAAGTAGGTTCTGGCAGTATTTGCTTTTTGCTAGCTTTGTTTGCTTTTTGCAAGAGTTTCTATGCTGCCTATAGATGATGTGATCCCTGGGATGGCCAGTGCTTTTATACTTCCTCCACAGTTTGTCCCTGGTTCTGAGTTGGCTGAGTAGGTCTTTGTGGAGCCACCTCGTCTGTTGTCCCCTGACCCTTCTTTGTACTTTCGGGACATGTTTAGTCTGTGCTTCAGTGAACTTGGTGAGGAACACGTTAAGGGCATCCTCAACTTTTGTAGATTGGTAGATATCTGTCCAGTCAATGCAGGATATGTCCAGGAGAAAGGCACTTAGATCCAGGTGTACGAAGTTGGTGAAAGTGACCAGGCGGGACTGGGGGGATGGAGAGGGACTCGCCTGCCAGTGACAGATAGCGGGTGAGTGGTCAGTTATAGCATCAGCCAGGGTGCTTGCCTTAGTAATGCGGTCAGGTCTGTTTGTGAGGATTCAGTCAATAAGCGTGCCTGATTGGGAGTTTATCATCCTGGTATTTTCAGTGATGAGCTGGTGGAGGTGGAAACCTTGGATTAGGGCTGCAAGGGAGCTGTGGGCAGGGCCCAGCCAGTTTAGGTTGACATCCCCCAGGAAGATGGCTTCGTTCGAGTTTATGGTTTGTGAGGTTAGCTGGAGCAGTTTGTGGAGGCCATCCACCCCTCCAGTGGGTGGATTATAGAGACAGATAATGTGCAGGTTTTTTGCACCTAGGGACAGGATAGCATGTAATGATTCACAGATCCATTGAGGGTTATGGACAGGAACAGGCTTAATGGTGAGGTGGTTTTTATAGTATGTGGCAACACCCCCACCCCTTTTCGAGCCTGGCCTGTCCCGTCGCAGGATAGAGTATCCGGGTAGGTGGCATTGGGGGTCCTGTATGCAAGGTTTGAGCCATGTTTCCGTGAGGCAAAGGATGTCAGGTCCAGCTACTTTGGTCCACGCCTCAAGCTCAGCCATATGGCCCAGGAGACTTCTAATGTTCATATGCGCAAACAGTAGACCTTTTTTAGGTTTGCCAGGGGAGTTGCTATTAAGGGGGGGGCCAGGATTCGGTTCCATGTCACCCGCCAGTAGTAAGCGTAAGAGAGCTTAGAATTTAAGCTGCAGCTATATAGATTAAATAGATGACCGTTTCTTCCTTGTTTGATGGTAGGTTGTGAGGAGAGATACGTGCACCCATTCTTTAGAAAGAGGTAGTGTAGGGCGGGTTTGGCATATTGTTTGGTAAGGAGTAGGTTAGAGAAGGAGAAATCACAGAGTGAGGGGGTGTTGTGGTGTATGACCAGAGGTAGAGACAGTGAGGAGTAGTTTAGGCAAACCAGGAGGAGAAGGCAAATAATGGGGGTTAGTGCTTGTAGTTTACCACACGGTGGCGGCGTGCACTCACGTAGGAGAGACATGTTAGCATATTTTTGTTTATATTTTTTTTGTGTTAGGAAACAAAGAGTAGCAGGCAGAGCAGGGAAAAAAGGGAGTTAGTTTAGAAGGTGAAGCAGGGATTCAGCGAAGTGGAGGAGAATGAGAAAGGTGGAGAGAGAGTGGAGAGAGAAATTGGGTTCGAAAGTGGAAAAAAACGCGAAAGGCAGGGCTGCTCTCAGGAGGGCTGTTGGCAAGGTCTTTCAGTCAGCAAGTATGATTAATGCCCCCAGTGGTTATAGAGTATAAGGAGCCAATGGAAAAGTGGACACTTAGTCATATGACCACCAAAAGCCTATAAAGCTAAAGGGTCGACCAGGGTGGGTGAGGTGGGGAGGCGGGTGGGGAGCCGGCGTGAGCGCCGGCGGGACCAGTATCCACAGAGGAGCTGTAACACTAGCCGAAAATGGCTCACCTCAGGCGGGGAGAGTGGCTTGCTCACAGCCCCCAAGCACGTTTAGGCAGTCCAGTAGCAAAGTGAAAACAGCCACTTTCGGTGAACGGTGGGTCCAGCTAGTGCCACCAGCCCTTACTGAAGAGAGCCGGTGGGAGAAAGTGTTTTAAAACGTACCTTAAGGCTTTTGCACCTTTAGCGGCACGGGGTGCCAATGAGCGGCCAGGCTCCTGGTTCCCTTCCCTGGCAAGCGTGCGGCGGGCAGCCCCTGTCCACAGGAACTCCTGGAGGAGTGCGGCTTTTTTTGGGGGGGGACCGCCGGGCAAGTGGTGATCCCTGAGGCTTCTTGGGGTGTGGTGGAGGGTCCTTGGGTCCGGGCAGGAGCAGGTCTGAAGCCCCGGTGGGCTTGGAGAAGTTCCTTACAGCTTTTGTGCCTTTAGCGGTATGGGGTGCCAGTGAGCGGCCGGGCTCCTGGTTCCCTTTCCGGGCAAGCGTGCAGCCCCTGTCCACAGGAACTCCTGGAGGAGCGCAGCTTTTTTTTGGGGGGACCGCCGGGCAAGCGGTGATCCCTGAGGCTTCTTGGGGTGCGGTGGAGGGTCCTTGGGTCCGGGCAGGAGCAGGTCCGAAGCCCCGGTGACCTTGTCTTATACGGAACTATCAAGAACTCCTGTACTATTTCATGATCAACCTTCAGAACAACGTTAACACCTCTTCAAAGTTCTAAAAGGTAATTCACTCCCTGTTTGACCCTGTCACTCAGTTCCCCCTCTTGTCCTTCTAGTAAATGGTTCACCAGTGTCTGACCCCTCCTCTGTTGCTGCTCATTTTCGAAGAGTTCTTTACCACTTGTGCTCTCCCTTTCACTCAACCTCCAGCCTCTTCCAGTCCTCCTCACATTGTCTTTTGTCTTCCTTTCCACTGGTTTTCTCTTTCTCCTCTTACTACCCAGGAAACCCTTACTGCCATTTGTCACAAACACACTTCACAGGTCAGGCCATCTGATCCCACAGTACCAACCTCAGAGTGCAATATTGTGAACAGGTAACAGACAGGGTATCTCTCTTGTCTGCTTTGGGTCTGAATCACCTGTTAGCCTCGAGTTCTGGAGCGGTTCAAACTGAGAATCTTATGCTAGCATACCCAATTAACAGACTCGGATACGTACCCTCTTTGGGGGATGCGGTACAATCCTTTGCCTGGGGCACCCAGCCAGGGTTTCCAAAATGTACCCTTAGAACTCTATATGGAGACCTTGGGTATATTCTTACCTTTTAGCTTAGTAACACAATCAAGCTTTTAACAGCTGTCAGACTTAAAACCAGGGTTTCAGCATCACATGCAAAAGGAAGACTGAGAAGACACACAGGCAGTATTTCAAAGAAAAGGTTGTTTACTAAAATGGTTAAAATAGGAAAAATCAAACACTGAACAATTATATCACAAATCTTACAGTCATATATATAAAAATGGGAAGTTACAGAATATAAACTCCTCCCATAATCACTTAATATCTTTTCTATCCAGATGTTACCCTTGAGTGCTTTTCAGAAGTCCAGAGAAATTAAGTCTAAGTCCAAAAATCATATCACTTTTTCTCCAGATGGTTGATCATTTGAAACTCCATCTCCCCTCCCCTTGTGAGATCACAGCCTAGACCCTCCCATAGGTCCAATTTCTAACATACTTATCTACAAGAATGTATTTTAAATAATGTGAACATCAGCAAAAAAACATTTCCAAAATATGACATCTGGGATCAAACATTTCTTTTTGAATTTAACAATCCCACACTCTGTCACTACTTCTCGGCTATGTGCTAAAATTGAGAGGAACCAGTCAAATTACCTTTTCTCCCTGCAACATCATAAATGCCCACACAGGAATTAACGTCAAAGGCATGCTCAGGATATAAAAGTTTTAATAAAATGTCCTTCTGGAAGGATATCTTAATTAATGGTTCCTCTGGTCAGTTTAATGACATCCTCACTGACACCTTGAAAGTTAAAGGCCAAGTCTCACTCACTGCTGACTGGGGTGAGACAATTTCATACACAGACCATTTATTTATAATACCAATATCATACAGATAACCATAAGCAGAGGGCAGAGCATCACACTCCTTTTCACCTAGACTGAATTTAGGGGCTCTATCCCCTGCATGGGATGAGCTCCCTAAGTCAGTTCACTCTTCATATAGATGTGACAAGCCATCTGCATTTTCATTCACTGCCCCTGCCCTGTGAGAGATCATCATGTCATACCCTTGCAAGATAAGACTCCATCTTAATAGTCTACCATTCGTCTTGCCCATTGTGCCAGCCAAACCAGGGGGTTTTGGTCAGTTTGTACCTCAAGATGCTGCCCATATAAGTATGGCTCTAACTTCTTCAGGGCCCACACAATAAGACACTCTTTTGCTACAGTACAGTAAGCCTGCTCCCTGGGAAGTAACTTTTTACTCGGGTACACTATGGAGTGATCTTTCCCTTGGTTGGATGTCTGGCTCAGCACTGCCCCAATACCCACATCTGAGGTGTCAGTCTGGACTATAAAGGGGCTGCTATAGTCTGGACTTGTCAATACAAGAGCACTGCACAGTGCCTCCTTCAGGCTGGTAAAGACTTTTTCACAGGGTGGTTCCCAGGTAACCTTCTTAGGCATCCTTTTCTTTACCAGCTCAGATAGGGCAGCGGCCAGGGCACTGTAATTGGGTACAAATTTCTTATAGTACCCTGCTATCCCCAGAAAACTCCTGACCTGCTTCTGCTTTTCTTGTCTGGGCCGTGCCTTGATTGCCTCTATTTTCGCTTGGTTAGGACAGAGCTGTCCCTGGCTTACAACATGCCCGAGGTATGCCACTTCAGCCATGGCCACCTGGCACTTCTCAGCTTTGACAGTGAGCCTGGCCCTCTGTATCCTTCCCAGCAGTTCCCTAAGGTGGGACAGGTGTTCCTGCCAGCTGGCACTAAAGATGGCAATGTCATCCAGGTATGCCACAGCATACTCCTCAGCACCATTTAACACCTGGTTCACCAACCTTTGGAAAGTAGTTAAGGCATTCTTCATTCCGAAACGCATTACTTTAAATTCAAGTAACCCTGTCGGAGTCATGAAGGCTGACCTCTCCCTAGCTCTGGCAGTTAACTCTACCTTCCAATACCCCTTTGTCAGGTCAATAGTTGTGAGTTATGTCACCCTTCCCAACTTGTTCAGGAGTTCATCCGTCTGTGGCATCAGGTGGGCGTCTGACTTCGTGACTGCATTCAGTCCATGATAGTCCACACAAAAGTGAGTAGAGCCATCTGGCTTGGGAACAAGGACCATGGGTGAGGCCCAGGGGCTGTGGGATTTCTGGATTACCCCTAAATCCAGCATTTCCTCCACCTCCCTCCAAATGTCCTTTTGGATAGCCTCTGACACCCGATATGCTGTCTGCCGTATGAGCGTCTGTGTCCCTGTCTCCACATCATGCATCACTAAGGGGGCTAGTCTAGACTTGGCACTAAACAATGGGGCAAAGTCTGCTAAAACCTCCCTTACTTCCCAGATCTGGTCCGGGGCCAACTGGGGTGATAGTTTAATTGCCTCCACAGAGTACTCCCGCTTGCTTTTTTCCAGCAAGTCCAGAAGGGGGTCTCCTTCGTCCATCCCCTCCTCAGGATTACACACTGCAAACACCATGTCAGCCCTATTAGCATATGGCTTCATCATATTGATATGGTACATTGTTTGTGTATGTCGTCTGTCAGGGTAACTCGATAATATACTTTACGTTATTTATCTTTCTGATTACTTTGTACAGTCCTGCCCATTCAGCCTGCAGCTTGTCTTTCCCGACTGGGATGAGGACCATTAGTTCCTGACCCACCATGTATGAATGAGCTCTGGCTCTGCGGTCGTACCACACTTTTTGTTTTTGTTGGGCAGCTGCCAGGTTGCTCTGGGCTGTCACCATATGCTCCTTCAGCCTTTCCCTAAACCTAAGGACATAATCCACTATGAGAGTTCCCTGGGTGGCGTGTTTGCCTTCCCAGTCCTCCCAGATCAAGTCTAGGGGCCCATGTACCCAGCGTCCATAAAACAGCTTGAAGGGAGAAAACCCTGTCGACTCTTGGGGGACCTCCCTGTATGTGAACAACAGGTGGGGAAGGTATTTCTCCCAGTTGCTTCCATGCTGTTCAGCAAACAATTGGAGCATTGACTTAAGGGTACTGTTAAATCTTTCCACAAGCCCATTGGCTTGCAGGTGATGAGGTGTCATGCATCTCTGCACCACCCCACACTTCTCTCACAAACATTTCATCAGGTCCGACATGAAGGAACCCCCTCGATCGATGATAACCTCCTGCAGAAACCCAACACAGGGGAAAATCCCAAGTAAGGCATCTGCTACTTTGTCTGTCCTCAGTGAGGATAGGATGACTGCCTCTGGATACCGGGTGGCATAATCCACCACAGTCAGGATGAACCTTTTTCCAGAGGACCTGGGGGTATTTAAAGAGCAGGTACCTACTGTCAAGCACCCAGCTCCACTCAAATATATATAATAGCAGACCTGCTGTACTGTTGAGGGGCATTAAAAATTCTATGCGCTTTCCTCAGGTTAAACAGTTATAGCACCCCAAATTTGCACCCTCATAAAAACAAAGCCTTGGCTGACATGCCTCCTTTTGTGATGTCAGAAAATGGATACTGAGGGTACATGTCAGTCGTATATATGCAACATGTCTATGGAGTTTGGTACTATTTTGAGGTACCATGTAGTAAAATCAAAGCATCCGCTGGAGTAACAGTCCCAGTTTACTGGAGTGGTCACTTCATTGTTCCAAGTGGTGACTCTAAATAGTACTAAACTTCATTGACAAATGGCCCCAATATAGATCTATGGAGCACACACAAGCAGCCTTTATTTTCTGACATCACCAAAGGAGGCATGTCAGACAAGGCTTTGTTTTTATGGGGGTGCAACTTTGAGGTGCTATAACTTTTTATGCAGAGGGAAGTGCATAGAATTTTTAATGCCCCTCAACAGTAGAGCAGATCTACTATTATATATGTTTGTGGGGAGCTGGGTGTCTAACAGTAGGTAGCTGCTCTTTAAAGACCCCACAATATCCATTCCCACCCTTTGGAATGGCTCCTTTACTATGAGCAATGGAATTAGGGCAGTTTGGGTTTTCTTACCTGCCTTTCCTATTTCTTGGCACCGGTGACAAGACCTGCAATACTCCTTCACCTGCTGGGTGAAGTTGGGCCAATAGAAAGTCTGGGACAACCGCTGCATAGTGCCGTGATTCCCAGATCACCAGACATGGGAATATCATGTGCAGTCTTAAGCAACTGCTCACAGTACCCCTGGTGAATGACAAGCTGCCGGCCTAGCACCCCTCCCTCTGTCTTAGCATCCTGCATATACATCATTCCATTTTTCCAATAAACCTTATGCTTTCCGTCACCTCCCTGTGCTCCGTCAGAGTCTGCCCAAGCCCATAGCTTCTCTAGACTAGGGTCACTTTTCTGAGCAGCTTCAAATTCCTTACACATTCCCAAGGCATGGGACAATTTCCCTTCAGTATCTAAACTAGGGTCCCTAGCTCTAGCATCAGGGCATTCAGGATCATTGTCATCCCTAACCCTCTGACAATGGGTCACCCTTCCTTCCTCAGAGTAACCCTCCATAGCTGTTTGGTTAACTCCTACTGGGGATATTTCTACCCCCCCCTTTCATTAGTCTCCACAGCAGGAAACCCAGGCTGGGGAACCAGCCTTGCAGTGGTTTCTACAGGGGCTTCTACGAGGTCCAGGGAACTACAGTTTTCCCTTGCCGCTTGGCTATGGGTAACTGCACACACCATCCCCTGCTTGAGAATGTTGAGGAGAATTACATCAACCACTAAAGTTTCAGCTACAGCAACCTGTTGCACAGTTTCCCCGGTCTCACCCCAGTCTAGGAGAACACTAGTGAGTGGCAATGTTTTCTTCTCCCCAGTGAACCCCTGCACCTTCACAAATTGATTGGGTATAAGCTGACCAGGCTCTACTAGATCCCCTTTTACCAAATTCAGGGATGTGTCTCTTAACCCTTGTGTCTGTACACCATTCACAGTGACTGGGTACATGTGTTCCCTCATGTTTATTGGCATGCTTTCAGGGACACACAAACAACCCACTTCTTTTCGAGTAACACTTTGTGTACTGCTCACCCTTTTGTGACACTGTCTGGCCACATGCCCAGTTTCTTTGCAAACCCAACATTCATTTCTTCTCTCAGGAAAATATTTTCTTTGAAACCTGGGGCTACCTGGTTTTGGTGGAGGCAGTGAGGGTTTTAGCTGCCCTGAAGGTGTACTTTTCCCTTTCTGCATTGCTACGCCAGCCCCATGCACTCTAAGAGCAGGTCTGCTCCTGGCATAGCGGTCCAAGAGTTCAGCAGCCCCTTGCACTGTTTTTGGATCTTGATTCTCCAGCCAGGTTTTCAGCTTTGCTGGGCATGCACAAAAAACTGCTCTAACAGCACAGCATTTTCAATTTTTTCAACAGAGTTTGCTTCAATTCCTTCCCACCAGCATTTTAAAAACTGACGTTGTTTCATGGTTAGTTCCTCGTAGCTCATATCAGGGCTTCTCCTGAGCTTATGGAAGTTATCTCTGTATGCTTCTGCAGTTAATTCATACTTTTTAAAAAGTGCAGCTTTAAGTTTGCTGTAATCATTACTGTCCTCATTGTCCATTTGACCCAATGCTTCCCAAGCTTTCCCAGTAAGTAGCAGGGATAGCTGGAAGCTCCAGCACTCTCTAGAAATATTTGCCTGAATACAAACTTTTTCAAAGGAATTTAAAAAGGCATCCATATCCTCCCCCTCTTTAAATTCGGCTATCAATTTGGAGTTTAATTTGTAACCTAGTCCTGTAGTTCCAGTTAAACCCAGGCCACTTACCTGCTCTGGTGCTGGTGGTTGGATTCATAGCTTCTCCATTTCATGTTGCCTCTGGCACTAATGCTCTTCACGGTCAGCTTCTTGCTGCTGTCATTCCCTCTTCTCCTCTGTGGCTTGCTGCTCTTATCTCTCTGGAACTCCAGCTCCATTCTACGCAACTCCATCTGCAACCGGATCGCTTCTGACTCTAGAATGCTGGTGACCTTCTCTTGCTGCTGTGACCCTTGGCTTGCACTGGCCCTGCTGTCCTCCTCACTGGATCCGGACACTGCAATGGGCCCTGGCCCCTCCATGCCCAAGGTTCGGTCCTTTTCAGTTACAGAATGTGACTCTGGGTTCTGGGCATCTGCAGCCATCAGAGCATCCACAAGGTTCTACTTGTTGGCTCTCCCCTCATGCAGGACTCCTCTTTCCTTGAACAACTGCCTCAGGTAGTCTGCAGTGTGCTCGCTGTAGTTGGAAGACATCTTCTTCCCTAACTATAGTTACTCTAACTTGCACTTAAAAAAATAAAAATAAAACAGGAACTTTGACTGTAAGCAAAATTATATAGTTCTGTTTACCTTTTTAAAAATAAATTATTGCCTTATTTTGCATGTGAGCTGTACAGTATTAATCTGACACACTGAACTGTTAAAGCTTGTGTTACCAATACTTTTTAAATCGCACTGATGCCAACTAAATCTGTCACAAATGCACTCCGCTGGTCAGGCCCTCTGCTCCCACAGTGCCAACCTCAGAGTGTAATAGTGTGAACAGGTAACAGACAGGGTAACCCTCCTCTCTGCTTTGTGTCCAAATCACCTGTTAGCCTCAAGTTCTGGAGGGATTCAAACTGTGAACCTTATGCTAGCATACCCAATTAACAGACTCGGATACGTACCCTCTTTGGGGAATGTGGTACAATCCTTCACCTGGGCCACCAAGCCAGGGTTTCCAAAATGTACCTTTAGAACTCTCTGAGACCTTAGGTATATTCTTAGCTTTTATCTTAGTAACACAATCAAGCTTTTAACAGCTGTCAGACTTAAAACCAGGGTTTCAGCATCACATGCAAAAGGAAGACCGAGGAGACACACAGGCAGTATTTCAAAGAAAAGGTAGTTTACTAAAATGGTAAAAACCGGAAAAATCAAACACAGAACAATTAAATCACAAATCTTACAGCCATATATAAAAAAATGGGATGTTACAGAATATAAACTCCTTCCACAATTACTTAATATCTTTTCTGTCCAGATGTTGCCCCTGAGTGCTTTTCAAAAGTCCAGAGAAGTTAAGTCTCTCTCAGAGTCCAAAAATCATATGTCACTTTTTCCCCAGATGCATGATCATTTGAAACTCCATCTCCCCTCCCCTTGTAAGATCACTGCCTAGATCCTTCCATAGGTCCGATTTCTAACATAGTTATCTACAAGGATGTATTTAAAATAATGTGAACATCAGCAAAAAGCTATTTCCCAAATATGACAGTCTAGGATCAAACATTTCTCTTCGAACTTTGCAATCCCACACTCTGTCACTACTTCTTGGCTATGTGCTAAAATTGAGAGGAACCAGCCAAATTACCTTTTCTCGGTGCAACGTCATAAATGCCTACATGGGAATTAACTTCAAAGGCATGCTCAGGATATAAAAGGTAATAAAATGTCCTTTTGGAAGGATGTCTTAATTAATGGTTCCTCTGGTCAGTTTAATGACATCCTCACTGACACCTTGAAAGTTAAAGACCAAGTCTCACATGCTGCTGACTGGGGTGAGACAATTTATACACAGACCCTTTATTTATAATACCAAAATCATACAGATAACCATAAGCAGAGGGCAGAGCGTCACACCCTTTACTCCCTCAACCTGCACAAATCCATTCCTGATGGACTGGAGCCTAAACTACTCCAAATCTCTGCACCTGCCATAGCACATCCACTTACTTACCTACCCAACTTCTCCTTCTCCCCAGTGCTGTCCCTCGGTTCTGGAAGTTAGCCAAAGTTCTTCCACTCCCCAAAGGGGGTGACCCTTCCTCCCTGTATAACATCTGGCCAATCTTGCTCTTTCCTTCTCTTGCTAAACTTCAAGAGAAGTTTGTCTAGACTAGACTCTCTGATTTTCTATCCTCCACCAATGTCCTCTCTCTGTTCCAGTTTGGCTTCCAAAAGCATCACTCCACCATATTCTCCCTGCTGCATATAACTGATTCTGTCTTCACAGGGATGGATCAGGGGCACATCACAGCTGCTATTTACATTGATCTGGCCAAGGTCTTTGACTCTGTGTCCTACCTGCTCATCCTGGATAAGCTGAATTCTGCTCGCTTTTCAGTTCCTTCTGTAGACTGCTTCTGTTCTTACCTCTCCGGATGCCTACAGTTAGTACAGGTTGGTAGTGCCCTGTCACCTCCACTTCCTATCTGGGCTGGATTTACACAGGGTTCCATCCTGTTGTCCATCTTCCTTAGTGCCTTCCCACAGCTTGTGCCACCTTGCATATCCATGTCTGCCAATGGCACAACCATTTACACCTCTGTTCCCTCCGCTACAGCCAAGGAAGATCTGCTCCAGCAAGACTTACACAATGTCCTGCACTGGTTTTAATCTAATCAACTCCAGGTCAACACAAAAACCTCTGTCCATGACTTTTAGTACCAGCCAGAAATTGGTTAGATTCCCAACTCTGCCTATGTTCTCCATCTTGGATGGCACCACTCTTGAAGCGGTTCATTCATTTACATAAATACCTTGGTGTGTGGCTAGACAGCAAACTTGACTTCTCTACCCACATTGACACCATCCACACCAAGCCCTGCCCTAAACTTGGTGCCTTGTTTGCAGTGAAGACTGTTTCTGCAGGTATGCTGTGAGCTTGTCACCAAAATGGTGCTGCAAGTCTTTTTGCTATGCAGACATGGTCTATGACACTGCTCCCTCCACTTCCCTAGCTAGATTGGACACCCTCGGCAATGCCTTCATTATTCTGCTGCCAACTTCCTCTCTCATATACACCATTGCTCACGCTACTTCTCCTTATTTATTCTGGTTTTACCTTCACCTTGCCAGAACCACTGTGCCTCATATATCTCCTAATACTGCTTTTGGTCTCTTCTCTCTTACCTCTCCTCCATTCCCTCTGCCTCCTGCTTCCTCCTCTCCAGGGGATCACCACACTTTCACCATTCCTCATTTCTATTCCTCTGCTGGGCAATCAGCCTTTTTATTTGTCTCCCTTCTCTTTGAATCTCATACCCATCCTCCCTCCATTTCACTACCTCCTCTATTTACTTCGGGTACCAGCTGAAACTCTTTCCCTTCCCCCACACTCCTGTTTTCACCTTATGTGACTGTGCCCCTTACATTTGCCTCCTACCCTGCTGCAGGTGTGACTGAATTGCCTGATATTTTTTGCTGCTTGCTGTTATTGTACTTACTCCTGTTTTAATTATGTACTCTATTTCAATGTTACAGTAACTGTGAATCATGTCAATGCTATGTAATTGCATTTAACTGTGTACTGTGTCCATACTATGTGTCTGCCTCCCTTATTCCCTTCCTTGGAGTTACATCTGGAAATCAACCCTTGCTCAGTGTTCCTTTCCTAGTTATCAATTTTCAAATAAATAAATAAACTAATTAATTAATTATGGGCAGATTGGATGGACCAATAGTCTTTTTCTGTTATCAGTGCCTATGTTTCTATGTTTCTATCTTCAGAGCTGTGATTATCCTGGCCCACATGTCATGTATCAGTGTTCAGTACCATCTTGGCAAATTCTGCTTGGTAGTTGGCCCTCGCTCTGTTCTGAGGAGACATTGACATTGTTCTGGTCCTGACTCATTGAGCCTGGAGTGTGTTGCATATGAGAAAAGCAGGAGGAGTAAAACACTGCCATGTATTAGTGACATTTGTGAATGTAAGAGTCAAGGCCATGCTTGAGTATTTGTAACAGCAACAGAGACCTCTAGTGGTGATCCATGAGATTGCAAGTAGGAAATTCAGTACAACACTCTTACCAATGGGTCCTCACCCTAGTCCGGGGTAGTGGGGGGGGGGTGAGATTGTCCTGATCCTGACTCATTGAGCTTGGAATGTGTTGCTTGTGGGAAAAGCAGGAGGAATAAAGCAGTGTCATGTATTAGTGAAATGTGTGAACATAAGAGTCAAGGCCATTTTGAGTAGTCATTTTCAGCAATAGAGATGTCCAGTGGTGATCCATGAGTTAGCAAGTAGGAAATTCAATATAGTACTCTAACATACGAGCTGCAGTCAGCTCACTTTCCCATTAGCTGAATGGTTAGAGTAGCTGTCTTCAGACTCGGGGTCAAAAGTTTGTTTTTCAAGCAAGGGCTAAAGGGTGCTTCTGCCCATCTAAAGGGGACAGACATATTAGAGGGAATAGGGTGCAGACTGCTGTCTGGTACACAGACAGACAGACCCCTGCTGGCTGACTGGAGCATTGGAAATGCAAGCTACTATACAACACTGGCCCAGTAGCACAGAAGTAGTGCTACCATTTGCTATGCCAGTGACCTAGCTTTGGGAGTGAACTCGAGTCACTGAGGGTCAGTGAGGGGGAAGAGGATTGAGAGACTGAGGGACTTCTCTCCTCTCTTAGTGTGTGTGTATGTGTGGGGGAACAGCTCCTGCAGTGTGCCTGACACCTAGCAGAGGCTGGGGATCATGGCAGATGGGAAGCCCAGAAGTGTATGGGATATTGACAGATGTTCTGCATCACTGCATGTCAACATCCCAGATGAAAAACTGGAGGAAACCCTTCCTTGCCAGGGCAGAATGAAGGACCACCCCCGCAGGACTAGCACCTCTGACTTGCCACCCTTCTGTATTCTGCTTCAGGGGAGTGTGGGCAAGCTCCTCTAACCCCGACATGAGAGGTAAGGGGGGGCGGGCATCCAGATAGGTGCTAGCAAGTGGTGAAGAAATATAAATATCAAGTGGAGAAAAAAATAATTGCTGCAGTGGGGTTTCTCCTATAGCCAGAGGCCCCACGTGACCACAGAAGCCAAAGAGATGATTTCAGGGATCCTCAAGAAAAAAATGCAATTTGAGGCTCTCTTGGAGTTTGTATTGTGCATACAGTTTGAACGTGGGTAAAGCCAGTGACTTACTGTATGACCCAGAGCAAATCATTTGACCTCTTCCTTCTTTTGTCCTCCCAGCCATATGACTAGGTAGAACCTGGACCCCACTTTATTGGAGATATAATCCTGGTGAATACATCATGAAGATTTCTGTATTTTCCCTTTGCCCCGATTACTCAAGATGCTTACAGCACTTCAAATTTAACTTGTTTTTGCCAGGGTTCTGTAGCTCACTTGGATATTGGAAATCTAGCACACCCTTCGCAAAGTCCACTCTGTAGCCTTGTTTTCAGGCATCAACACACTTGGTCTCATTTTTATCTGTTAGTTATTGTTTGTTTTTGTCACAAAGATGCAAATAGGTATGTCACTGTAACTCAATATGGTGATGTAACTAGTGGTAAGGGTGTGTAAATACCTTATCCTGAATATTTGGTAGAACTATTTAATTCTAGTATTCGTTACTCATAGAAACAGCCCCCACTATCTTTCCCAGCCCAAATCCTTAAATACAACCCCAGCCTCTGTTAGAATTCTAATCACACTCTCCCAGCACCCACAATTTGATATTTTACAGGATATTGTAAAAAAAACTCCCATGATAGGCAACTGTCACAAACCACCCATCTACATGGCAGACTAGCATCTTTCAGCACTCGTTTGCACTAAAACAAATATGTCTCTCAACCCCCACCCTGGTAGCACGTTCCTCCCAGAAAGTGATGCCAATGAGAAGCAAACTGTACTAAACAATATGCCGCATTCCCTCAGTTGCATCACTTTTTTGGTCTCGAGATTCCATTAAATGTCTGCTGCCTTGATTTAATTTACAGATGCTTTGGATATTGATATCTCTGGACAGCTAATACTGACAGTTAGCCCAGTACCTCATTTCAGAGATCTTTTTGTTTTTATTTTGGTTTATTATTTTGATTTTATATAGGACAAACAGGACAAGTAACAGACAACAGTGCATCTCAAGTTTAGCATACCTGGTGAAATGAGAGAAAATAGGACGGTAAAAACCATGATGTCAAAATAGTGAAAACTAATACAGGGATAGTATAGCACAGGTCAGATTAGCATTATCCCTGTAGCTGTATTACTGTTGGGGAGAGGAGGAGAAAGGGATGAAGGCTGTGTTGGGAGGGGTTTTGCCAAACAACTGCTGTGGTGCAGAGTACAAAGCCACAGGCAGTGAAGATGGTGGCACATTAGTGGACCTGGGTTCAATTCCTGTGACTTCAGCTTTTTTTGGTTTTCTCTCCCCCCCTCCCATCTTAGTTTTTTTCACCTGTTCAACAGTCCACCCCCTACGGTTTGTGTGCACCCCTGAGTTACCTCCCACTCAGAGGTAGTTATTTTTAGTAGGGGGGTTCTGGGGTGAAGCGCCCTTATAATGGGGTGTGTGGGGGCAGACCCCCCCTTCAAATAGTCATTGTGGCACATTTCTCTGTGGTCGCTCTAGTGGCAGTCTGTGTCCCCCCCCCATCCTTGAGTTGCCTCCCCCCCCCCGTAGGTAGTTATTTTAAGTTGGGGGGGTTGGGGTTGAGACCCCTGCAAAAACTTCAGTTACTGTTTGTTTTTTTCTTGCCATTGTAGCAGTCAGTATGTTTGTGGACCACTACTGTTGGCACTATTGTTGTGGCCGCTGTATTGGCTGGGTGCCGTGCTGTTATTGACAGCACCATTTTGCTGTCACTATTTTGGACTGCACTGTTGTGGTTTTCGCAATTCTAACCTAGTGCCCAAGTTTAGTGTACATCACTATACAGTACCATGGCAGTTTGGAAACAAGACAAAAAAGAGGGGATTTGCTGCTCTTATATAACACCTTAAAATATCCTAATCAAATGAGTCGGTATGGATTACAATTTAAAAATCGGACCACAAACCTAAGATCACATGATAAACAACTAGTGATCAATAGGGTAAACACCAATCTGAGAAAAAAATGTTTCTCTGTGCGTACTGCCACCTTATGGAATAAACTTCCTGTCAAGTTAGTAAATTATTCTTCCTTTATTGGTTTTAAACAGGGATTGGATGATTATTTAGTAACAAATAAGGGTCTGTCTTAATCCACCCACAAAATGTGGGAGGCAATCCAGATGGGCCACGTGACCTCCTTTTGTCTATTGTAGCCAATTAAGCCAACCAAGTAAATATACAGTATATTTGTCTATCTAATACAAAGAATGTACTATCTGCTAGTAAATAATTCAAATTCCGGTCTATGGTCTAACATAAACTACCCAGTGTTGCCATAATAATTCAAAGGTGTCCAGCCAGTGGTCAAGCTTTGCAATTATTTTTTCCATCTCATAGACTTGTACCATAAGATCTTGCCATTGGCCTTTGGCTGTTATTGTGGGAGTAAGCCAGAGCCTGGTAAGTACCTTTTTGGCCACCAATAAACAAATACTGTAGCTAACAATTTTTTTTTTATTTATATTTTTAACCTGTGGGGTATGAAAACCGGGGGTCCAAGAATATCACTGAGGTGATTGGCAGAGTAAAGTCAGACCCATATACGGATTGTAATGATGGCAGTAGTTGATCAAAGTATGTTTGGAAGGAAAGACAAGACCAAAATATATGGCCATGCATTGCCAGTGAGACTCTACATCCTCTTCAGCACAGTGAGTCTTGGGTAGGATGGAATCTGGCCAATATATGTGGAGTGCGGAAAAAAACGAATAACTGTTTCCCAAGAAAGTTTTTTCCAAGAGTGGGATGTGGTTGGTTTATGTCTGCGAGATAAATATCTGTCCTAGGTTTTAGAATCAATCTGAACTTGTAAATCGACTTCCTACCTGGTTCTGATGCTATCCACAGTATGGGCCTTTGGTGAATGACAAAGATAATGGAAGAGATTGCCTCTCCTCACATGACTACAACATATCACTGGAGTAGCTTTGAAATACAGTACAAACTTCAAGCAGCCTTTGCTAGCATATAGTTTTTCTATGCTTTGCTTTTTTTAAACCTGTTCAATGATGGGTCAGTGCAAAGATGCTGAAGCAGTACATTCTAGAGTCAGGGGCAAGATACCAGAAGCCCTATCTCCTGTGCTTCACCAGGTCTGCAGTTGAACCAACAACCCTTCTTTAGGCAATCTCTGTGGTCTTGGCAGAGTATAGGGCACCAATGGGCACTTTATATTCTATTGTGTATATATGGTTTTGCATATACCACAGGGTGTATAACTTCTCATGAAGTTACAACTATTTTTATTTGATTTCAGTGCCATGTTTAGAGACCAACAGAAACAAAGATGCCCTTACTTTGCCCCTACCCGTGGCTGCCCATCCTCCCCGGCTCTTAGTTCATATTATCTCCTCATACCTGTTTCAAGCATGCTTGAAACCAGTCACTGATTTAGCTTCCACCAGCAATTAGCTGCATTCAGATGGATTTCGGCATTCAAACTCATTTGGTAATGGTTTCAGTCACTGACGTGTAGAAATGGCTGATGAAGAAGTCAATTTAGTAGTCCTGATTTCTACCAGTTTAAATGCATGTATAACTGTATTACTGAGTAGTAATATATGGATACTCAAAATAGTAGTATACAAAAGTATGCAAAAATAATCCTCATGATACCATTGTTTTGATCTAACAATAGTATTATGAGATCTTGTAATACTATCTTTGAATCAAAACAATGGTATTATGAGATTGAATGGCTAGCACATGCGCCACTGCAGGTGTGCACAGCTGAGAATGAGCTGGCTTTTACTGCAACCGTTGAATACAGTCTGAGGTGGTCGGCTGTTCAGGAACCAGAAGTCAGTGGAGCTGCATCATGGGTATTGTTAAACTGGCCCGAGGGTCTTTCTAAGAAAAAGGGGGGCAGCAGTACAGTCACAGCCAAAGACATGGCCAGATATTCCCTGAAATTTCTATGATATTTCTAGAGAAATCTCTTGCTTTCTGCATTTCCACAGTAGGGGCAGCAGAAAGAAACTCTTTTGAAATTTCACAAAATATCTGACCATGTCTGTGACTATTACTGTACCTGATGCCAGCCAGTAAACTCGCTTCTATGGCTGTTTGCTTAAATGCCTCACAGAGCTTTATATGCAGGTCTGGGAGCAGGCAGTATTGGGATACAGTCAGAGTCACCAGCTGAAAGCTACAGCTCAGATCCATACATTACTCTTGAGGTTCACTCATCCCCACAGCCTCTCAATGGTATTATAGCCTTGTAATACACACTTCCCTGTGTATTATTCTACTTACTGACACCCCAGTAATCAAGTTATACAGTGAGTGTAAATGGGCAGCTTGATTTAGCAGTTATCAAATGCTGTCACATGTAAACTGTACCTGTTACAATCCAGTTGGGGATCTTCAATCACACGGTAAGCAATCGGCGCACATGTAAACATAGCAATTTTAGATTTTGTCGGTTGCTAAAACAAATTACTCTTCTATGATGACTGATTGACATCTACATTGTATTTGTAATGTACTTTTAAGTCTTTTGTTTTGATAACTACTTACTCTAGAAAATGGGAACCTAAAGAGCTACAGTAGCAGGACCAAAAAAGCAGTCAGAAGATGTTTTTAATTTTTAAAAGAAGCCATTTATTATGCTTTATTTACTTGTTTATTTACTTTTCTGTTTATTTTTTAATTTGATGGTGTTCTACTTTATAGTACTACTGTAAGTATAATAGGTGGGCCTGCACTCTTTTGAAATGTGGCATAAAGTAAGAAAAGATTGATTATCCTCAAATGCCTGTATCTATATGTAAACATATATTTGTTGAATCTTCTCCACACATTCAATGTAACTGACTATACTGTATCACTGTGCTTCTCATATGTATTGTAGTTAATGTCACTTTGAAATTCTGTTCTTGTCCATTGTGTAGACTGCATAGTACTCTCTCTGGTCATACCTGCAAATAGACATTTTATCTCTAATGCACTAGCTAGTTTTATTCCCCTTCATATTTCACATGCATTGGGACTTAAATCATTGTAACACCACATGCAACGTTTATATGCAGTAGGAATCAATTACCTTGTAATCAAATCACTTTATACAGATATAATGGTTTAAATGCACAATTTCAATAGATTACTTAGTAATTAGTTACTCAGTAATCATGTATTCAGTTCATGTCCACTATAGAAGATCTAGGAACCAGACTGTAATTTGGTCAAAGGCATTGATACAAGTGCACTGATCCCTTTGTTTTCAGTACTTGGTGATCCTTCACATATGTGGAATGGCAAATTTTACTTTGCCATTTCTCTTTGCACATGACAATATATAAAAAAACTCTAGTGAGAACCACTATGGCTACGAATACATTAGCTTGATAAGGGTATTTCATGGCCTTAAACATAAAGATGAATAGCTGTAGTCGGCTCCATGTGTAAATTTCATTTTTGGTAAAGATATAGAGGATAATGGCTGGGGATCAGGTGATAACCACGCTATAATCACCTCGAGTGGTTGCTAGGGCAACATGGTAAACCTCGAGAGGTTTACTGTAGCCCTAGCAACCACGAGAGGTGATTTCAGCGTGGTTGTCACCCGATCACCAGCCATCATCTTTTATAGTGTATGGTCAAAAAAAACACTGTTTGCATTCTCTGTGTGAGAATTATGGAACTCTGGTGCATTCTTTTTTGTTAAGCCACTGTTTGGAAGTTCCAAAGTGTGGTTAACAACTTTCAAAATTCTAAACAGTGCATAACAAAGCTGTGTGTAACCCCTAGATGGCGCTATCCCAGGGGCTACTACCCCTGCCTGATTTGCCACTAACAGGTTGAGGGGCCTGGATCCAATGGCGGGTGCCTCCACCCAGAGGTCAGGGTTTGCAATAGTTAAACTAACTTGGTCACAGCCCTCTGGGACACTGCAACCCCCTTTCTTCCCACTAGTGGCCCACACATATATCAGAATTACCTTCACAGTATACACTTACCCCCAGGTCTGGTTCCGGCACTGGGACCTCCTGTGAAATGAGATACAGTGCAACAATCACAGTACAGTACTTTAACATAGACAAATACCTCAGGCAGTATAACTTTGCTGAAACAAGCAGCTCTGATTTATTTAGGGATATAACAAGGACAGGGGGAAATCAGGTTAATTAGCTTATCACTCTAATAATCTACCTATGGCTCTGTGCACAGGCCTATCCCTATCAGTTACTGTCCCTGGGTACCCAAGCCCTAGTGGCTAGTCCAAACCGTGGCAGCTGGTAGGGGCCCTTTCACACAGAGAAAGGAGAATTAAACAGTCAGCAGTACAGTAATTCCATTTGGATTTAATGTGGCAATTCAACAGGGAGCAACCCTGAATTAGTACTCACGACCTCCAAATAAGATAGGGTCCTTCAATGTCAGCAGGGCTCACTTGAGGTACACAAACCTCTTCACACATCCATATAAAAGAAAGTACTATACCAGGCTGGCTGCATCTGTATCCCGATCGCAATTACTGCACAATACCCGGGAGAACACACAGCAGATTCAGTTCCTGACAGACCGAGTGCAATTTTCAGCAATTCTTCCAGTCTTCTACAGGGTGAGCCTGGTTTCTACTCTTCAGAGATCCTTTGATTCTTTTCACAGGACGGATTCAGTCCTAACAAGCTGTTACACAAGCTGCAGCACGGAACTCTGGGCCTTACACACGTTTTTGACTAAAACTGCACACTGAAAAGCACAGGGCTCCTTCCTTCTTCACTGCCAAAGCTCAACTGAACTCCAACTGACGAAACTGGCACTTCCTTTGAGTTCCTCCCAGTTCTTGACTGGATTGGCTGTCACTCACAATAGACTGCTGCTGTTGGTCCAAAAGGCACTGAAGTCTAAACTACATCTCCCAGAGTCACTGCCCATACAATCCTCTTGTGGCTGGCTCAGATTATGAGTCCAAGTTCTGATTCGTCCAAGGCATCATTTTAGAGCTAGCTACCCCACACTGATTGGTCCAGTTCAGCAGTTCAAAACTAGAATGGGGAACTAGCAGACACAGTTCTGACTGCAAAGAAAGCAGGTTAGACAAACTGTAATTTCATTATTACTCTAAATAATTTCTGGCAAACAGTTACATCGTTCAGATAGGTTCCTTTGCACTCCTAGTGACTGCAAAAATGAAGTGAATTAGCAGCAGCTCGAGTGGTACTCAGAGAAGCACACAGTCCCCCATACAAACTAATTATGTCTGCAAGCAGACAGCTCTTAAGAGACAGTACCAGAGGCTCTAAAACACTCACTGATAAATGGCTAAATGCCAAACACCATTCAGGCTTGGAGCATTCAAGCAAGCTCCTGAAGTCTTTGGGAACCCCCATTTGCAGGGGTTACACCTTCCTGGCCTGGGAAAGCTTGGCGTCCCGTCAAGCAAGTACCTCATAAGTTTCAACTGCAACCATATACATTTGCATTAGGCTCGCATATGTAATCATCAGTCAATATATCATTTACCAAGAACACATTTCTGAAACATTGCAGTCAGTCACTCTTTACACAGTATTACATACATTTGTACCATAACTCAAGTTATTACCTCTTGTACATGAAACCTGAAGAGAGGGGCCCTTCCCTATCAGTTACCTTGGGCTGGATGGGGCAAGGGCACCATACTTAGAGGGCAACACAAGTAACTTGGAGTTAGCACTGATGCTCAGTTTGGGCAATGAGCTCGGGACACATACACTCCTTTATGGACAACATTGAGAGGCAAGTCCACAGGCCTCCCAAGTGAATCATAACTGAGGTGCACCACAGGCTTTACAGCTCGACCAGTCTTTCTAGGGGAACTGTTATAGTCTCTGCACTCTGAGCCTCATTTTCAGCATTGTCCTCACTTGTCAGGAGTCTCCATGGGGGTAGAGAGGCTAGAACCTGGGGCACTTTCAGCTCCAGGAGTTACAGTTTCTGAGTCCACAACATTTGGCTCGCATGGAGAGCTTTCGGACACTGGCAGTGGACTGTCAGGGCACTCAAAATACTCTTCTTGTTCGGGTGTATCACCAGTCTGCCCCAATCTATCATTTTCCTCCCTGAAGCTCAAACAGTTCAACCATGCACAATGATTCCATTTCATCTGATCTGATGCTTTGCACTTCACTTTCTGGGAGCATTGGCTCCAGGGATGAAGCTGGGGCTTAGACAGTCCAGAAGGCCCAGCTTTGTCTCCAGTATTGACTAGGGATTGCCCCAAAACAATTGACTCAGTTCGTAGAGAAGGATAGTATTCAAAGTCACTCTCACTTTCTTCCGATATGGACTGACAGTCATGCTCAACTGGGACTTGTGGAGGGAACACTTTAACTTTGCTTCTGTAGGTGCAGACTTTCTTGATCTTTTCTTAGCAGCAGCTCTAGTCACTGGTCCAGAGGGGCATCTTCTAGGGCTCAGACTCAATTAAGATTTGTCAATGGGCAGTAAATGATTTCTATGCATTGTTTTACATCTTTGAATTATTCTCAGGCCTTACTTTGTACACTGGCAGATCATCTAGTTTGCCCACTACAATGTGAGGGAGATGGTGCCATCTGTCAGCAATCTTGTGCTTGCCATGCAGTCCCAGATTTCTTAGCAATACCCGATCTCCTCCTGGAGTTCCTGTGCTTTCACCTTTTATCATACCTTTCTTTGTTGGCCAGATTTCTTTTGGCAGCCATGGTTTGAGCCAGTTGGTACGCATGAGTTAGCTGGGCCTTTAACTTTTGCACATACTGTAAATAGTTGTCAGCTTGAACCCCATCAGGAGACCCCAAAACACACATCTACTGGTAGTCGAGCTTCTCTTCCAAACATCAGGCGGTAGGGGAGAATCCAGTGGCATCACTTTTGGTGCAGTTATAAGCATGTACCAGGGTGCTAATTTGTTGGCTCCATCTAGGCTTGTCCTTTGGGTGCAGGGTGCCTAGCATATCTAGCAAAGTGCGGTTGAAAGCGTTCAGGCTGTGGGTCCCCTGGGGTGGTAAGGAGTGGTTCTGGACTTTCGCACTCCCCACAGAGAAAGCATCTCTTTGATCAGACGACTCTCAAAGTCTCCCTTGATCAGAATGGATTCTTTGTGGAGCCCTAGTGAACAAAAAGTTTTCTACAAGTCACTTTGGCTATAGTGGATGCTTTCTGGTCTTTGGTGGGGAAAGCTTGGGCATATCTCGTGAAATGGTCAGTGACCACCAGCACATTACTGATATTTCTTTGATCTGACTCCAAACTTAGAAAATCAATACAGACCAGCTCCATGGGTGCACTGGTGGTTATGTTAACAAGGGGGGCAGCCCTCTGGGGCAAAGCTTTCCTCTGTAAGCAGCGACTACAAGTTCGAATGTGTTGCTCCACATCAGCCCCCATCTTAGGCCAATAGAATCTGGATCTCACCAAGTCAAGTGTTCTGTCTATACCAAGGTGCCCCATGTGGTTGTGCAAGGACCTCAATACTGAGTCTCGAAAGGCAGTGGGCAGCACTAGTTTTGTTGTCTACTTGTCCCCTCTGTCTACTGTTTCTCTGTATAACAGTTTATTGATCAGTTTCAACTTAGGACCTTCTTTGTATAACAGTGCAGTTCTCAAATCAGTGGAGCGTAATTTGGACACATCTTTTCCTGCATAGAGGGCTTCTAAAGCTGCTTTGATCATGGGATCGCGGGATTGAGCCCGCCGAGATACTGTCATTGTCCAGCTGAGGCAGTGCACCAATGTCTATTGCAGAAAAGTGGCAATAAGCAGCAGGTATGCAATTCTCAGAGGCTCCCAAGCAATCCACCATGCAGTCCACTGCGTCCGTGGACATTGTTCCTCCTGTCAAACTTCGGCAGAGTGCCGAATGTCAGGTTCTGCCAGTCGGACCTAATCATTCTGGGGAACAGGCCTCGGGAAGAGCATCAGCATCTATGTGGTTCAGACCTGCTCGGTATTCGAGAGCATAGTCATATGTAGATAATGCAGAAAGCCACCTATGGCCAGTGGCATCCAACTAGCTGAGGTCTGCACATAGGTCAAAGGATTATTGTCAGTTTTACTAGTATTTTAGCCCCATACAAGTACTCATGGAATTGGTCAACAATAGCCCACTTCAAAGCTAGGAACTCTAACTTATGTACAGGATAGTTCTTTTCGGATGGGGTCAGGCTTCTACTGGCAAAGGCCACTGGTCTCAGGCCATTCTCGTGCTCTTGGTACAACACAGCCCCCAACCCTTGCAAGCTAGCATCAGTGTGCAGGACGTAAGGTTTTCTTGGATCGGCATAGGCCAGCACTGGAGCATGGGTAAGTTGATATATGATCTCATGAAAGCAGTCTCACAATCAGGAGTCCAGCGGCCCCAAATACTTCATCGGATGAAAATACACTCTTTCAGTCTTGAGGATGCTGACTTTTGGTATTTTTGTGGTTGGGGATACCCTTGAGTAAGGTTAAGTAAAGGCGGATCACTCTTGAATAGTCTTGATGAGGCTCGATAATAACCACAGAATCCCAGGAATCTTTGCAGTTCTTTTAGATTTTTGGGCTGTGGCCAGGTGGTCAAGGCCTCAACTTTACTTGGGTCGGTCTCTATTCCTCGGTGGATACTATGTGTCCCACATACTTTACTGATGTTTGAAAAATTGACACTTATCAATGGACAGTTTAAGGCCAAAGTCCTCCAGTCGGTCCAATACCTTAAATAATCTGCTCTCATGTTCCTCCAGTGAGCTGCCAAACACAATAACATCATCTAGGTATACCAGGCACTCTAGTAAGTTCTATGTCCCCACTGCACGCTCCATCAATCGTTGAAAAGTGGCTGGGGCACCTGAAATCTTGAGGCATCCTCATGAATTCATAGAAGCAGCGGACAGATAAAGGCTGTCTTTTCACGGTCCCTCTGGGGCCATCGATCTGATAGTACCCACTACGGAGATCCAGCACAGAGAACCACTTGCTCCGCTGTTAGGCAGTCCAAAGCATCCTGAATGCGGGGCATTGTGTACTGATCAGGATAGTCCGCCGGTTTAGGTGCGATAATCCACGCACATCCTTACTGTCCCATTCTTTTCCTCACTACCACAATGGGGAAGCATAAGGGCTTCTGGATTCTTGTATTACACCAGCCGCTAACATCTCTTGCAGTGCCGTCTCACATCATCTATATCAGCAGGTGCCAGGCGTGAGACCTCTCTGAAATGGTCTTTCGTCATGCAGCCGGATATTGTGCTCAGCTCCTTGCACGCATCCTACGTCCCATTCCTTTAAAAAACACCTGGTCTCTCGGGCAAGCTTCTCACTGATCCTCACTTTCCATTCAGCTGGCAGCGGGAGTTGCGAAATCAAACAAGTCAGGCGTTACTCTGTCATTCTTCCTTGAACTCTTGCTGCTGGGTAGCACTGCAGTGTCTGCACAATGCACATTAGCCAGGATGCAACCTCTATTTACTCGAATGTCTCTTCAGACACATTATGAACTTGGACCATTACCCTTCTGGCATAAGCATGGGCTCTAGCGGGCAAAATACTAGGCTTGACCAGCAGTCCTCTGGCAATTTTCCATCGCCTGGTGCATCCAACATTAATATTTTATTCTTAACATCCTTTCTGATCGGACCTCTCCTGTAAGGTACACTGGGCATTTGGTGCCAGGATCAGAGACTCAGGATCCTTCTTCCATACAATTCCGACCGGTTCCTCTGGTTCTATATTTTCAGCATCTCTCTGTGCCTCATAGGCCTTCTTAATTAAAGCCGGAACTCTTAAAGCTCTACTAGTCTTTGACCCTGTTTTCATAACACAAATGTGCCAGCCTTCTGAACATATGAGCATTTGTTCCAATCAACAAAGGGACACCATCATACAGTCCAGTGGGGGACACACTAAGGCTAGGGTCTCTACTTGTTCGGCCACTCCAGCCACGGAGGTGGGAAAGACAGCCAAATTCGGATATACCCAGAATAGGGTAGGCCTTCTCACTTAACCCCATACATGCAGTCCTTCTAATGGTTGTAAGGGTCGTCTGACAAATGCTTCTGATACCAATCTTGAAACATAATTGTCACTTGGGAGCCACTGTCTAATACAGCTCTTGTAGACACTCCATTTACCTTTACAGTGGTCTCCATGGAGGACCCACTATTCTGGACCAGTCTGGAGAGAGGAGTGAGGGGCCTGGGCAACTGACCTTGCCAAAAAGGACGTGAATTAGCATTTTGGTGCCCTCACTGGGATCATTTAGTGCACCTCTTAACCACTGATTTGTTCTCCAAGCCTCCTTGTAGCCTATATGCAACTTTGTCAGTGTCTTTTGGGATTGGCATTCCTTTTCATGTGCCCATCCTTCCCACAATTATAGCAAAACATACTTTTTGGAGTTTGAGCTGGCGGGTGCCACACTGGGAGCCAGGCGGGGGTATTACTAACTGGAAACCTTGGTGCCATCTCTGTCTGCGGCGTGATAAGCATTTGGAGACATCTCGTCAGTTTCTCCACTTCCATGGTCAAGGAATCGAGTTCGGAGCTGTTATCAGCAGGAGATACATGGGTGGGTATCCCCACCCCCATAGCAGATGCAGTCGGATATAGGTCGGGGCCCGTACTTGCAGGCGTGGCCTTCATAAAGGGACTGTTTTTGAATTCCCGGATCTCTCTCAACAGTTCGCCCCATTGTGGCATATCTTTTTCCTTATCAGAGCACTCATTGACTGCCAACCTCTGCCCCTGAACTTCACTTGATGGGCCACCCTCAGTCACTCGGGTCATAGCCACAGCTATTGGTGCAGGTCCCTCCCGAGGTCGCCTTTTCTCAACTCCTCGAATTTCTCTCATTAACTCATCATGGGAGGGTGGGGATTCCAGTCGATTGCCAGGCGTAACTGAAGCAACAGCAGTTCTGAGAAGGGGCAGACTTAAGATTCTGTCCAGTCTGGTTCGGTCCAGTTCAATCGCTGGCAAACTACCCTTTCTGAGGCATTCTTGCAACAATTTTTCCAGCCGAGAGACATACACAGACAACAACTCCCCTTGGTACTGTTGTGCATTTCTTACTCCACCATAGGTCCTCATCAGAATCTGGGCTCCCATACACATTCTCCAAGGCCTCAAGATAGAGCTTGTGCAGTCGCTTCAGGGTTACTGGCCCGTTTAGCACGGATGGTAGCAGGCAGAGACCTCGGGCTCTCACTAACCCTCTTTGCTTTTGGCTTCGAGCATTGCCATTCTCTAGCACTTGGGGCAACATAGTCTATCCAGGTCTCCCAGTCATCCTCCCCTTGGGGGGTGGGGAGGGTGCCAGAGAAGATCCTCAACCTTCGGTAAGAGTCGTGACTAATGGCAGGTGCAGAAATAGGAGTCTGCATTGGTTCAGCCACCATTACGGGTACTGGAGCAGGAGAGGGTGTTGGGGGAGGAACACCCCCAGGTGGCAAGAATAGTTTCTTCAAGTCCTCCACAGTTTTCCCTTCTCCCAGCAACCATTTAGCAAATTTCTCCTCAAAAGTTTCAGATAGTGGTGGGGGCTCATTCCCCCCCGGGTCTTTACTGTCCTTAGTTATCACTCTCCAAGCAGTGAGGGCTCCCTCTGGGGTAATGGTCTGTGGTACTTTGGAGCTATCTATGGGATCCTTAAACTCTACTAGGGCCAGGAAAGTGTGGGTGAGCAGATTAGCGTGCCGACCCACCACCACAGGGTTTTGTAAACCTTCCACCTTGGAAAGTACTCCCTGCACAGTGTCCGTATTGATACCCAGGGGGATGTCCAGGATAAGCATAGCATTTTGGGGGTCGATCTCCTCCCCAGTACACCACTCCACCAGCCGGTGCACAGCCACTTCTGTCGGGGTACCCATTTTTTCTTAACAGTGGTTCAGTAAATATGGCCACTAGAGGACACACAATCCCAGCGGTGAGCCTCCAAGATGTAACCCTAGATGGCTATCCCAGGGGCTACTACCCTGCCTGATTTGCCACTAACAGGTTGAGGGGCCTGGATCCAATGGCGGGTGCCTCCACCCAGAGGTCAGGGTTTGCAATAGTTAAACTAACTTGGTCACAGCCCTCTGGGACACTGCAATAGAAACATAGAAACATAGAAACATAGAAGTTGACGGCAGATAAGGACCGCAAGGCCCATCCAGTCTGCCCATTTCTTTTTCTACCTTATAAATGTGCCATCGGCCTTTGCTCTGTCAGTGACCTATCTATTCATAGTCATTTGTATTGCTCCCTTATGCCTATCCCATGCCTGTTTGAAGCCCTGCACTGTATTCATAGCCACCACTTCTTGTGGTAAGCTATTCCATGCATCTACCACTTTTCTGTGAAAAGAATTTCCTCACATTCCCCTTAATCGGCCTCCCTCTAATCTCATGCTGTGTCCTCTTGTCCTGCAATTTTTCTTATATTTAAACATGTTAGACTCTTTCACCTTGTTTATGCCCTTAAGGTGTTTAAATGTCTCGATCATATCACCTCTCTCCCTCCTTTGCTCAAGGGTATACATATTGAGCTCCGTTAATCTGTCCTCATATGTCTTCTGATGCAGTCCCTGCACCATTTTGGTTGCCTTCTCTGGACTGCCTCAATTTGATTAATGTCCTTGTGAGGTGTGGCCTCCAATACTGCAGTACTCCAGATGGGGCCTAACCAATGTCTTGTACAAAGGGATTATTACCTCCCTCTTACGACTTGTGATACCCTACTAATACACCCTAACACCCCCTAGCCTTACCTACTGCTTTAGAGGTCTGCTTGGATGATTTTAGTCATCAGATGATGATGCCCAAGTCTCTTTCTTCCTTTGTGACTGCTAGCAACTCCTCCCAGCCTATAAGTGGCTTCAGGTTTCTCTTCCCTATGTGCATGATTTTGCACTTCTGCATTAAATCCCAGTTGCCACTCTTCTGACCATTTTGCTAGTTTATCCAGATCTCTTCTCATTCTGCCCACCCATCTGGATCATCTACTCTGTTGCAGATCTTGGTGTCATCTGCAAACAGACAAGCCTTACCCTCTAGTCCATCTGCGGGTCACTAATGAAGATGTTGAATAGGACTGGCCCCAGGACTGATCCTGAGGTACCCCACTTGTGACTTGCATCTCTTCTGACTGTATACCATTTACCACCACTCTCTGTTTTCTGCCAGTCAACCAGTTTGCCACCCAGTTGACCAACTTCTGACCCACCCCGAGCCTACCTAGCTTATTTATCAATCTTCTATGTGGAACAGTGTCAAAGCTTTGCTGAAGTCAAGGTAGGCGACATCAACTGCTCCCCTTGGTCCACCACTCTGTTACCCAGTCAAAGAAATCTATGAGATTAGTTTGACAGGACCTTCCTTTGTAAACCCATGCTGTCTTGGATCCTGTGCCCCTATGGTTCCAGGTGTTGCACTATCCTTTCCTTAAGAGTGCCTCCATAATCTTGCCCACTACTGAGGTAAGACTGACTGGTCTGTAGTTCCCGCCTCCTCCCTGCTACCACTCTTGTGGGCGGGATCATGAAACCCTTCTCCAGTCTTCTGGGACCTCTCCTGTGCTCAGAGACTCACTAAACAATTCTGCTAATGGCTCTGCTAGTTCCTCCTTTAGCTCCTTAAGTACCCTGGGATGTATGCCATCAGGTCCCATTGCCTTATCCACCTTGAGCTTAGCAAGCTCTTGTAGGACCCTTTCTTTTGTGAAGGGTAGTGCTCACCTCCCTCCCCTGTGTCCATGATGCTGAGCTGTGGGCCCTGCCCTACCTTCTCTTCAGTAAATACTGAGCAAAAGTATCTATTTAGGATAGATGCCTTTACAGGGTCCTCCTCCTCACATGCTCCCTTTTCTCCATTAAGCTTAGCAATACCCCCTCTGGACTTTCTCTTTTCACTAATGTATCTATGAAAGTCTTGTCACCTTCTTTTACTGTTAAGTGCTAGTGTTTCCTCAGTTTGGGACTTTGCCTGCCTTACTGCCTTACCTGCTTCCCTTAGGGCAGTTTGGTATGCCTCCTATCTTCATCCCGCTGTGTTCCTTATATTTTCTGAAGGCCAGCCTTTTGGCTCTGACCTTTTCTGCTACTGTATTTGAGAACCAAAGTGGTTTCCTTCTTCTTTTGCACTTCCTTTTCTGTCTAACACAATGGGATGTTGCTTCAAGTATTGTATCCTTAATGCTTGCCCACTTTGCCTGTACCTCCTCACCTGTGTTTCTTTTTGCCAGGGCTAGCTTAACTCTGTTGGCCATCTTATCAAAGTCAGCTCCTCTGAAGTCCCATATTTTGCCTTGGAATGGGATGATTTAGATGTAGTAGCCAAATTGAACCATACCATGTGATGGTCACTGGACCCCAGGTGACCTTCTACCTGGAGATCTGTGATCCCTTCTTTGTTAGTCAGTACTAGATCTAGGATAGCCCTGTCTCTTGTGGGTTGCTGTACCAGTTGTTTGAGGCCCTCCCTGCAGGGAATCCACTATGAGTCTAGTTCTGGCAGATGTTCCTGCTGGTATTGACCAATCTATATCTGGCATGTTGAAGTCTCCCATTATCAGAACCTCCCTTTAGCTGTCATGTTTTGTATATCTTCTAACAGTAATGTGTCTATGTCCTCCCTCTGGTCTGGGGCCTGTAGACAACCCCAGTTCTTATGGCTGTCCCATTTCCTGTTTCCAGGGTGACCCACAGTTCTTCTGGCTCCTTATGTGTATTCTGAATTTCTGTAGCTTTGATATTTTCATTAACATACAGGCCACTCCTCCCCTTTGCACCTCGGTCTCTTCTGAACAATACATAGCCAGGTACTGAAGTCTCCCAAGTGTGGTTACTGGTAAACCACGTCTCACTAATTGCTACTATGTCCAGTTTAGCCTCTGACATTATTGCCTGCAGGTCTGGGATCTTATTTCCCAGGCTGTGAGCATTTGTGTACATGATTTTCCATTGGCCAGATTTTGGCAACCCCCCTTTCTTCCCACTAGTGGCCCACACAATATATCAGAATTACCTTCACAGTATACACTTACCCCCAGGTCTGGTTCCGGCACTGGGACCTCCTGTGAAATGAGATACAGTGCAACAATCACAGTACAGTACTTTAACATAGCAAATACCTCCAGGCATGTATAACTTTGCTGAAACAAGCAGCTCTGATTTATTTAGGGGATATAACAAGGACAGGGGAAATCAGGTTAATTAGCTTATCACTCTAATAATCTACTTATGGCTCTGTGCACAGGCCTATCCCTATCAGTTACTGTCCCTGGGTACCCAAGCCCTAGTGGCTAGTCCAAACCGTGGCAGCTGGTAGGGCCCTTCACACAGAGAAAAGGAGAATTAAACAGTCAGCAGTACAGTAATTCCATTTGGATTTAATGTGGCAATTCAACAGGAGCAACCCTGAATTAGTACTCACGACCTCCAAATAAGATAGGGTCCTTCAATGTCAGCAGGGCTCACTTGAGGTACACAAACCTCTTCACACATCCATATAAAAGAAAGTACTATACCAGGCTGGCTGCATCTGTATCCCGATCGCATTACTGCACAATACCGGGAGAACACACAGCAGATTCAGTTCCTGACAGACCGAGTGCAATTTTCAGCAATTCTTCCAGTCTTCTACAGGGTGAGCCTGGTTTCTACTCTTCAGAGATCCTTTGATTCTTTTCACAGGACGGATTCAGTCCTAACAAGCTGTTACACAAGCTGCAGACCGAACTCTGGGCCTTACACACGTTTTTGACTAAAACTGCACACTGAAAAGCACAGGGCTCCTTCCTTCTTCACTGCCAAAGCTCAACTGAACTCCAACTGACTAAACCGGCACTTCCTTTGAGTTCCTCCCAGTTCTTGACTGGATTGGCTGTCACCCACAATAGACTGCTGCTGTTGGTCCAAAAGGCACTGAAGTCTAAACTACATCTCCCAGAGTCACTGCCCATACAATCCTCTTGTGGCTGGCTCAGATTATGAGTCCAAGTTCTGATTCGTCCAAGGCATCATTTTAGAGCTAGCTTACCCCCACTGATTGGTCCAGTTCAGCAGTTCAAAACTAGAATGGGAACTAGCAGACACAGTTCTGACTGCAAAGAAAGCAGGTTAGACAAACTGTAATTTCATTATTACTCTAAATAATTTCTGGCAAACAGTTACATCGTTCAGATAGGTTCCCTTTGCACTCCTAGTGACTGCAAAATGAAGTGAATTGGCAGCAGCTCGAGTGGTACTCAGAGAAGCACACAGTCCCCCCATACAACTAATTATGTCTGCAAGCAGACAGCTCTTAAAGAGACAGTACCAGAGGCTCTAAAAACACTCACTGATAAATGGCTTAAATGCCAAACACCATTCAGGCTTGGAGCATTCAAGCAAGCTCCTGGAAGTCTTTTGGGAACCCCCATTTGCAGGGGGGTTACATGTGTAACTGCTGATTATGGTGGTTAATAGGCACTTACCATACATTATAGATTGTTTATCTGGTTGATCCTGTATTTCCCATGTGTTTATAAGGTGAGTGTCAAGTGCCTGTTGTACTATACAGTGACAGCCAAAGACATGGCCAGATATTTCCAGAAATTTCTGTGATATTTATAGAGAAATCTCCTGCTTTCTTCATTTACAGAGTAGGGGCAGCAGAGAGAAACTCTTTAGAAATGTAATGAAATATCTGCCCATGTCTGTGGCTACTACTATATGTGGAAGGACAGTGAGCTTCATACCAAGGCCTTCAAGTAATGGTAGAATGAGTGATGCAGAGAGGAGAGAAATGTCTACATTGGGGACTGTGGACCAATCTGGAAGGATAAGAACTCATACCAAGGTGATGACCTGCTCCTTTTATCAAGGAGAGAACCACAGTCCTCTGTGGATGATTCAATTGGTACTTCAATGGACATTTAAAGTAGCTGGGGGGTGACAGAAGAAATGGGGGGAGACAGAAAGTGGGCCACCACAAGCTGAGACGGAGAGTAGGGAGATCCCAAGGGAGAGAGTCCTACCAGGGTGCAAGTTATTCAAGGAAGCAGGGGGTTAGCAAAGGAAGAAGGGGGAAAGGAGCAGTCAAAGGAGAAAGGTATTGAAGGGGGAACAATTGGAAAAAGGAGAAAGCAGCAAGAAGAGAGGTAAGGGCTGTCAAAATGGTGCAAGGTCTGCATCAGAAGCCCTATGAGGAGAGACTGAAAAAGTTCAATATGAACACCCTGGAGAAGAGAGGGAAAGTGGGAATATTATGGAGACCTTTAAATACTTCTTGGGGGTTAATAGGGTACAAGATGGAGATATGTTTCAGAGCAAAAAGGTGCTGTAGAACAAGGATGGAGGCAGATGCAAGTCAGATGTGAGGAAGTACTTCTTCACAGAAAGGATGGTGGATTCCTGAAACAGCCCTCCATGGAAGGCAGTGGGGGTGAAACCAGTGGTGGGTTTCCAAAATGCCTGGGACAGGCACAATGGAATCCTAGGAAGAAGGAAGGAGGTGGATGAGACAGTGCTGTAGGGCAAGTTGGGTCTGCAACAAAAGTGATCATAATTAAAAATGGGCAGACTAGATGGGCCCAGCGGTCATTATCTGCCATCAGTGTCTATGTTTCTGTAAACCCCCTGTGGGCAATTACTAGTCTATTCACCCCTTCCTGGGTTTTTGTGGCCTAATTCGGCCCAGTAGGAAAAAGGGTTAATTCTTCTTAGCACTCTAGTGGTGCCTTCTGTGGGTCGGGAGGTCACCACGGGTGCATGGGAGAGAAAGCCTAGCAGTTTAGGTGGGAGGGGGATTTCTGGTTGGAGGAGTGAGCGGTGAGGGAGTAAGAGTGAGTCAGGGCTGGGTGGGGGCATCTGCCCTTCCCAGCCCCCAGCCAGTGGCAGTTGGGGGGACACAGAGGAAGTGGGAACCAGTAGCTGCAAGCCACACAGTACCTTGGAGGGCAGATAAAGTCAAGAGGGGATCCAGCAGCTGCAAGTCGCCAAGTGCTCTATCAGCCTGAGACAATTCGTGTAGGGATCCAGTGGGCAAGAATGCGGCAGGAGTATAGTGTGCAGAGAGTGAGATGCATTGGAGCTCTGTGGGACATGTCTCCCTTCTCAGTTCAGGGACAGTTGCTGCCAAGTCTTAGAAAGGATACAGGTATCATGAGGGAACCTGCAAATCTCCAAGTCATGAGAATTGCATGTTCCGAGGGGGCCCAGCTGAGCCAGTGCTGGGAGGGAGAGAGAAAGATGAAGATGGTTGAGAGTTAGGGTGCCTGTAAAGAATAATGATCTGTTAGGCACCGTGAACTGTTTTGGAACTTGTGCTGCCTTTAAACTTTTGTGACCATAGCAGTCCTGAGTTAATGCTGCCTTAAAGACTGAGCGACCTCCTCGGTCCAGGTAAAAGCTACTATTGTGGCCATACTGGCTGTGTGAAAGCTGAATGTGTTCCCCATGAATTAACTTATCCTTCCCAGAGCTATGTGTGAATATGTTTAATAAATTTGGGATCCCTGTTGTTTCTTCTGGTTCTGTGTGGACATTCCGTTATCGAAAGGAACTGTTTAATATGCACTAACCTTTTGTTTTCATCCAGCACCCATGAGGAAAATGGACCTTGTGTGTGACGTCTGGGCCTGGGTAACATGGCTACTGAAAGTGTTTCTGCTACTGTCTGTGCCCCCCCCCCCACCATTGATATATTCGATCCATACCCCTAGACATGGGGAGGGAGGGCTATATTTCTATGTGTGACAGGTTATGTGATTCAAATGGATAAGGCGCACAGCTGTTACAGTTTTGGACTCATGCTGTTGGTTTACAGAACAAGTTTAGACACAAATGTGTGTGGTGGCTGTTGGGGGGGAAGGGTAAGAAGATGTAGGCTTGTGGATCAAAATCAAATTTGGGCTGGCTGTAGAGCCTAGAGGTTAGAGTAATGAGCTGTGAATGAGCTTAGTACATCCAGCAGACCTGGGTTTGATTCCCACAACCTCCACTTGCATACTGTGTGACTCTGAGCAGTCACTTAACCTCTACAGTGCTCTCAGGTCACCCCTGAAAACAGGCACTTGTGCCTAGTGGGCCTTATCTAGTTAACAAAGACTAAAATAAATAAATACATTACATACATGTTCTGTACGTCACAGTCAGGGATCTCAGAAATACATGGTTTTTTTTATCCAATGCATCGGCCTCCATTCAGCACACATAGTAAACTTTATTTGTAAAAGGCTGGGAAATAATTTAAAAGCCCGTATGGTCAGCTTCACTTTTCAGCATTTCCATGTATAAGTCTGACTGAGCGAGTGAGAGAGAGAGAGAGAGAGGGAGGGAGGAGGAATGGTGGAACTCTGTTATTTAGGCTTAGATCAGTCCTGATAGGGTTAATAAACCCTACAGACAGCAGTTAATTATACACACACACACACTTGGGGGGGGGGGGAGTGTAATTTGAATTTCTGATGGAGCAATGTAGTCTCATTACAAACTCAGTTTTGACCAATAGGGCATTGTTTAGATAAAAATGTGTAAAAATAGGGTTTAGGTATCCTAAGAGAGAGAAAAAGAGATAGAGGGAGGAGGAATCATGGAGCTCTGTTTATCATTCAGTATTAGATCAGTTAAGGGTTAACAAACCCTGCAAACAGCACCTAAATCATTGTACACTGACACACACACACACACACACACTTTGGAGACATAGAGAGAAAGAGAAGTGCAATTTTTCTACTGGACCAATACAGTCTCATAACAAATTAAATTTTGATCAACAAGCAGTGATGTAGCCCTAAATTTAGATGTGTGAGGTCTCCATGAACTATGACGTCCCTAATCGCCACAGAGTTTGGGGGCCGCCTAGGCCCCCAGACACTATCAGGTTTCAGATGCATTCTGGTGCATTTTGAGGGTCATTTTGACACTATTTGGCTGCTTTTAAAGCCTTTTTTGACTTGTTGCAGACAACCAATATCACTATCAAAATAACTGCTTTTAATTTTCTTAAAAAAAAAACAACTGTCAAAACAAAAGCAAAAAATCCCACTCCAGCCAACCTACAAACACCCAATTATATACCACTTCTCTTGAGTACAGTCAGCTATCACTGCAGCAGGCATTACAGTTGTTACCTTGCAACTTGAACAGAAGACTCTGCCCCCCCCCCCAACAGTGCACCACAAAGTCAGACATACTAGGCAGTGAGAAGGGTACACAAAACACCAGCCTGGAGGTGCATGTGTTTGTCACACAGCAGACACTTACTCAGACCATTCATGCCAAAGAATGGAACTGATACGCAGGACCCACTGGAGGGTCCCTCAAGGCCCAGCATTGACACAAGATATATACTAGGTCATGAATGCTTTATCTGCATGTATTCTGAACTGAGACAGTAGGAGCAGGAAGGGAAAGGCTCAGCAGGAATAGCTGCTTGAAATATAAAACATATACAGTGACATCACAGCCCACAAACATGACATGCAGCAAGGGTTCTTCAACCTGTGTGAGATTTCAGACAATAGCATGACCATAATTGTCACTGCTTTACAGCAGGATGATGCTTCCCATTCATATCCAGTACATGGCAGCCAACCCCCAAATCCCCATATGTCATACACTGGAACCACAACACCATCAAACACTCCAACACAACCCACACATAACAGCCAACCTGAAGGGGGTGCATAGCCAACTGTAACAGATGATGACCTAATGCCGAGCATGTCCCGTGGCATGTACACAGCCCAGTCACATGGCAAGGGCAGGGTAATGCCAGTGATAGGCTCATCCCACCATAAACACCCACTCAGAAGTCATCCCAGACACCAAAGCCAAAAAACACAAATGACATAATGCTTCGTCTGAATGCAGCACAGGCTTTAATGCTGAAGAATTGCCCTCCACCATCAGATGTATGTGGACTTTACTTCATTGATTCCATGCTTGTTTAAAGCAGAGGAATGGGAGGCTAGCGGCAAGGGGCATGCTGGGGGGAAAAGAGATCACTTGAGTTCCTAGACGCAGCCTAGCCCAGTCCATCACCATCAGATAAGGCCATTTAATACAAACAAAATTATTAATACAAAACAACACACTTACCACACTGCTTCTTTTATGATAAAGCCAGGCTAGTTATTAATTCATATTGTTTTGTTGGCACCAACCATCTAACTCGGTCCTGGCCAAGTTCCGACTTGTGAGAATTAATCCCTCACAGGCTCACATGGCATGACTATAGTCAACTGCTCCCGGCTACTACTCCATTTTATTACCAGCAGCACCTCCAATCACACAGGTACAGCTAGCCACTTGATGGGTTAGAGGATTTCTGCAGGACATTCCCAGATTGCAGATCCATCTTTAACATGAACAAAAAGTACCAACTTCAAGATGAGAACAAAGTTATCACTGCCAGGTTATTAAGTTATGAATCCTTCATGGAGAAGACATTTAAACATGCACTACTGCTTTGCCACATTAAATAAGTTAATTAAATAAATAAATAACGTCCACTATACCGCTCTACCCTGAAAAAATATATAGTAAAAGCTGGACCCCACCGAAAATGAGAAATTGCCTCTCACTTGGGTTATACTGGGTAAATGCATTATAAAAATGGGTAAAAGGAGGACCCCACTGAAAAAAAAAAAGATCTTGTATCTCTGCTGTACTTTTCTGGGTAAATACAGTGTAGAAACTGGGTCAAACAGAACCCCACTGCAGACAAGAGATCACAACTCAGCTGGACTGTCCTGTGTAAATATATTGTAAAACTATAAAAGCAGGACCCTAGAGCAGAACCCCACTGAAAAGCAGATGTTGCATGTAAGCTGATCTGTCCTTAAAAAATACATAGTACAAGCATCCAGATCACCCATCTTGTAGCTGTCTGGTATGCTCCTGGTGGTCTAGTGGTCCCCCATAAGGACATCTGACCCTTGCCTGACTCACCATCTCAGGCACCCCCCCAGCCCTGGTCACATAATGCAAACTATATCAATAATGATGAGTGGCACAACCCTCTGCTCTCCACCTCAACTGGTTTCCATCTGATAGTCTCTGACCAATTGCCAGTATTATACAGACACCTGTTTCTACTGTACTCATGACCACTGACAATCAGAATGTGGCCAGCCAAGAAGATGAGCAGAGGGCTGTGTAGGTCACTGTCACTATTGCTGTACTTCAGCTTAGGTGACCTGAGCAGGTGGGGGGTTGCAGGGAGGAGGGTCTGGAGCAGGCGGGTTGACAGAGGATCAAATGCCCTTATTGGGGGAGGTGGGGCTTGGAGACCACTAGACTACCAGAAATATTCAAGACAGCTACAGGATGGTCAATTGGGGATGCAGGAACCACTACACCACCAGGAATATGTGAGACAGCTACAGGACAGTCAATCGGGGGATACAGGAACCACTACACCACCAGGAATATTTGAGACAGCTATAAGGCAGGCAGATGGGGGGGTGAGGGACTACTAGACCACAAGGAATGTGTAAGACAACTACAGAATGGGGGGCCATGCACACATGTTAATGGGCACATAAAGGGCATGCAAATGGGCCATAGCACCTTCCATGCCCAAAGGGATCATTAGTATGTTAGGGCTAAATATGGCCCACATGAGTCCTGTCACTTTCCCATTTGATCCATGCTACCTTCATTGCTCTCCTGCCAGCCATATTCAGTCTGGGCCTGTGTAAGCATAGCACATAGTCACTATGCACTGTACTGTACTGACATGGCCCCATATTTAGCCAGTTTGCACACTCCAGTTTCGTGAGCTAATTGTCTGAATATTGTCCCCCAGGCAGGCTGTGTGCAAACTGCTGAAGAAGGCACATGGCCAGCTCTGATAATGGGGGGCCTATACTCCTTAGGCCTGTGGAACCCAAAGTCCATGAAACAATAGTTCATGGCAGTAAGAAAGGTCTGCCTATAACCTCAAGGTACTGTTGTTCTAACTTGTAACAGCATGACAGCAAACATGTTTGACACTGACTTATGCTTGTTTGTTTTGGCAGCAAAACATACATAGCATTACCATGTCAGCCAAATGCTTCATTTAATACAAAAGAAAAATATCACACAAGTAGATATGTACGAGACAATACGACAAGTCAAAGCAGAGCAGTGCATTCAACTCCAGGGTCGGTGCTATCACAAGTGCATAATTAGACACCACCATACGGCAGGTATCAGCTAAGTGTAATCCCAGTTTAATGTCATAGTTACTCTATTATACTATATACATGTTTGATTAGAGTACTAAATAGAGGAGACTCTAGCTAAAAGAAGAAAACCAAACTGAAGTCTCACCCCCTCCCAACCCCTCATCCACCAGCACCATTGGAGCGTACAGTACCTTGCAAGTTCCAGATGGAAGATAGCCATTAGACATAGGTGCCACTGAAACTCACTTTATTATCAATCAAGCAGTATTTCCAAATAAACTCCTTACAAATGCAAATAAAGTGTAACCACCCACATTTTTCCACAGGATTGTCAATACAAAAACTGGACAGAGAATTACATGATCTTTACTTACCTTAGAAGGGAAAGCAACTTAACTTAGCAAACAGATTTATTGAAACATGACACTGCCTGTTTTACTCAATTAGAGTATTATCATGTCTGTCTGCCTGTCCCAGCCCAATGACCCCACTGCCACAAGCCGAAACCTGATCTCAAATCACCTTGTACTCCAATAAAGTCTATGAAGGAATTCAGCAGAGAAACTTTAAAACTAAGTTCCCTTACAGCTGTGCTTCAAAGACTGTTCAGTTATGGATTTAAAACTGCTGCCTGGAGAACTATATAAAAAAACCATCATTTGAGACTTTAAGATGTGTTGGAGCACTACACTCTCCCAACAAGGCATTGTTTAGATAAAAATGTGTAAAAAGAGTGTGTATGTGTCCTTTAAGACTAAAACAGGCTGCCTGTGTTGTTTACACTGAGCATATCTACTGATTGCAATTTGAACTGGCATGAGAATGCTGCATGTAGGAAGAGAACTCTTTCTCCCCCCACCCCCCACCTAAGCGGAGTGATTTCAGTAGTGGAAGGATTGTGGTTCAACTACAGAATTGTGCTTTGGAGTCTGAAGTGTCTTTTTTTCCCAAAGTGATAAGGCTCTACCCCCTGCAGCCGTAAAAACACTAACATGGTTTGCTTCTGATTATGCATGCTTCCAATCACATAGTGCTTTGATATCAAAGCTAGATTAGCGCCTTCAGCTGCAAAACTAGCAATGGAACTAGGGAGGGACAGAACTAAGGGATCCTTATCTGTAAGTACTGGCTTTGTTTGTTTCACATATTTCTCTTCCTTTGCTTCCAAAGTCCATTCATTTTGCAACATGGCATCCCACTAAATCCTGTTCCTACAGTCTCAAACTAAATGCCACACCACCTCACTCCCACCTCTCACAGCTACCACAGTAGTTGACTCAATTTGACTTCAACTTCAGTATGAAAGGTGGACTACCAGCGCATCCTAGCCAAGCCAAATGTACCCTCCAGAAACAAAAGGTACAGTGCAACACCTGAACAAAGGACATGTGAAATGCACACCAGTGTGGCCCCTAAAGATTACTCACTTATGAACCACAAATGTGCCCTAAATAAAGAGCTGCAACTTGCTAATTTATGAGCCCTTTGCAGAACACAGCATCCGAATATTCAGGATTTTAGTTCATCAAATCCTTGAAATGATGTGAACATCTGACAACTGGGAATGATACCAGTTCACTTACCAAAAGAGAATGTGAAAAAAAGCTAGGTAGAAAACCAGTTGTGTGAATGGGGAAACATAACTGGGTTAAGGAGCAGCTCTGTACTTCTGCATGTACTTTCATAAACACACTTTTCCTGCTAGCATTAACTCAATGCATTTTTTAAATTTTTCTTGCCAAGGTTTATAACACATTTTGGTAGTCTGTCCAAAATGTCTGTATAAAAAGCACATGACATTCCCCAGCTGATTTATAGTGCATTTGTTTGTGACATTATAATGCTTACCATGGCAACAAGCTTTGATGTCACAAACAGCAGTTGTGAGCTCTGATGCTTTTTGAATGACTCAGTAGAACATGTACTGCAACATGTGAAACATAGAATATGGCTAAATATTTTGTATGGATCCATGCACTCAAAAACAGTGTATTAAAGTTGAAAGGTCACACATGTTGCACTACAGTTCAAAGGTAACAAAATTTGTTCTGCAGTAATAATATCCCTACTATGGTACATTGAATAGTTTACTGTACAACATAGCAGATTTACAAATGTCTAGTGACTATGAAGCAGTGATCCCTGACACAAACCACCATACAGACCCAGCTTAATACCCAAGAGAATTAGCTGGAATCTGATCATCACTGGACCAGCTATTGGTAACATCATCCAGCTCCTGTTGAAGTTGTACTTAATTGCTATATTTTATATATATATATATATATATATATATATATATATATATACATATTTATTTTGGGGGGTTCCTCTGCGGCTGGGGGGGGTGTTACCTATGGTTCCCCCCCAGTCCAGCCTGACCTCATAGCCCCTACTCTTCCCCAAACCCCAAGCTCTTTATCCCTTCCTCGAGCCTATGCAGCAATCCATGGTGGGTATGCAACCACCACCGTGGGATCGGGGGTGGGGCTCGATCAGACAGAGCATCCAAGGCTGAAGCCGGGTGGCGCCACCAGGCCAGCCATCAAGCAGCACGTAGAGGTATTTTTTTCTTTTACCCCCCTACACGCAGCTGTGCAATGACATCAACGTGGAACTACCATAAATGTCAGCCGCGTGCATCCCTGATGTGCTCTTAGCATCAGTAGTACCTCTAGTCTCCACCGGAGATCACCACTGTGCCGGGATGCCCTGGATGCCACCCCAGGGAGGAGAGCTGTCCTCCAGACACTCAATCCTTCTCTCTCCCTGCCAACCCCCAGCACCCGGGCTTGTTCCCGAACCCGGGTTGCTGGCATGACGCGAAGTGTGGCGTCCAGCGCCTCAACCCTCAGCGCAGGTTAATTGCTATTTAACTGTAAATTAATTCTGCAAACAAGGATGGCTCTCTACAAGTCCCAGTTGAGTCGCTGCAAAGCTTATTGGGAAATTAGGTTGGAATGGTGACATAGAACCCACCACTACTGTAAATGAAACACTAGTGGCTGGGTATTACAGTTGTGTTTTAAGTGCTTTCAGGAGGAGGGGCCATATTTAAAATAATACTTACAGTGGGTGTAATGTTTAAAATAATACTTACTGTACTTGCAGCAACATTTAGTCTAAACTGTACATCACAGTTTCAGCTTAATTTCCTCTTAAACAATGAAGCAGCTCGATTGGGACCCATGGAAAGCTGTCCATGCGCCCTTGTTTAGCAAATGAACTCTGCATTAAAAAGCGATCAAGAACTTTAAAATGATGGAAAAAGTTCATTTGAAATTCTATACTGCTCATAAAAGGCATGTCAGAGCACACTGACCTACTGCTGGCCACCTTTAAGAATATGATGAAGGGTTGTCCAATGTCCCAGAGAGGAGCTCACTCACTTACCATACTGATGACTCACACTCATTCATTGGCTCCAGGATGTCTTGCTATGGCCTGTAGCAGTCTTTTCTCAAGGATGGTGGGAGGCTTCTGGAGCTACACAGCTGCTCCTTGTGAGGCAGGGAGTCATGCTGGATGTAATCTGTGGCCTTCATTGATTTCTGCAGCATGTCCCAGGCTTGATATAGGTACACAGAATTTATTAGCAGGTAAAGACCTAGCAGTCCATCCAGTCTGTTCTTTCTGAATATCTGTCCCACCTAACGCTGGACTGACTTATCTGGGCCAGTTGACCTTGATACCCCCAATCACTGCTGTCCATTCCTCCCCCCTTCCCTTAGGTTGTACTATCCCCTTGTACCTGTTTCAGCCATGCTTAAAACCAGTCATTGATTTGGCCTCCATCACCTGCTTGGTAAACTATTCCATCTGTTCACCACCTGCTCCATGAAAAGGTACCTACAAATGTCCCTCTTGACTGCCCCCTAATCCCCACTCCACCCCCACCAGCTTCCATCCATACCCCCAGTTACAGTTCTTTCATTTCTCATGACTAGAGCCCTGTTGTCAGCCCTGCTGATTCCCCTCAAGAACATACAGTCTCAATAATGTCTTTGCTATAAAGAGGGATGCATGAATGTCAGATCTTTTACTCCTGAGTCAGCAATAAGCACATGCAGGTTGGAGTGTGGAGGGTTGAGTAAGTTCAGAGCACTTCTAAACTCCAAGCAAAGCTGTTTCTACAGGCCATGCCCCTGTTAAGGGGGAGTCTGTATTGCAAAGAAAAATGTAAAAAAAACCCCAGCACAGAACAGGCATATAATGGTGTTATGCTCCCCCTCCCAGCTGCAGCACATGAATCAGCATGTTCTCCTGCCCTTACCCCACACGTCTGGGGTTGAAGTGTTGTGGCCAGCTCTACCTTCCAGGCTGGACAGTCCCACGCAGAGAGGAAAGCATGGGATGTCAATGACAAGGCATAGGGTACGTGGGCTCAGGTGTCTTGAAAGGCATCTGAGGTAAAGGTTAAAGGAGTGCCTAACCACACAAGTGAATGAGGATTGCAATGTAAGTTGAAAAAAAATATATAAAAACTAACATATTGTGTAGAATAAGAATTGTTAGAAGCAAATTAGCTGGCATGCTAATAGTTATTCATTTTAGCTGACAACTAGATTCATTTAAAAAAACTTTAATAGGACGGAAGGAAGGAAGGAAGGAAGGAAGGAAGGAAGGAAGGAAGGAAGGAGGGAGGAGGAGGAGGGAGCCATTAGGAATGCACAAGGAGGCTAGGAGAGATGACGTGTAGCTAAAGAATGATAAGTGAAAGAGAGGGGGAATCCAGCAGTATGTGGTAAACAATTTGCCAAGGTCAAAACACGGAGTAAGAGGCAACAATGGAATTCAAACCTGGTTTTCAGCTTTGTGCTCTAACCTCTAAGCTACACTGCCTCTGTTTAAGCCAGACCATCCACTTCAGGCATACAGTGCAGTAAGTGAGAGTCAAGCTCACCAAGTATAATGAACAAGCTATATATCAGGAAACCTAGGATACAAAATCAATCTGCCCCCGTCTGCTCCCCAGTAGGGCACTGCAAAGTTTGAGACAGGAGGCTGGCGATCCTGTTATTGAGAAACATCAGATCCAGCTCTCCTGTCCCAGAGAAGTCCAGACCTCACGTTAATCCCAGTCTCATTACTCTGACTCTGCCACTGAAACACGTACCAGTGTACTCTGACAGCTGTGCATGTGTCTGGCAATTTTTTCCACTTGATTTAGTAACTATTAATGTTGCATTAACCTTTTAATGTTTTTCCCTTTCAGTTGTGATATGAATCATTTTTTTCCCCATAAAGCACTTTAATGAATGCCAATGTGCTGGCTTTTTTTTTTTTTGTAATTTCGGCAGTCTAGAGCCAGAAAATAAACCATTTATTTTCTCTGGGTACTCAGAAACATCACATGGCAAACTGCATTCCAAGCACCTTAGTGCATATTTTTGTTTCTGTCATGAAAATGATTTTATAAAAACAACAATGAATAATATTAGTACTTTGTGACATTTTGCAGAATGTATGACATTTGCTGATGTGATGTGTGGTAGCGTTATCTACAGGGCACTGTTTATGTCACCACCAAAGGGAAGATTTTCAGAGCCTTTGGGATGCATTTGGTGGGTTGTTTTAACTTTGTAGATGTCAATCTTGCCTCTTTGTGTGAGATGAAGGTCAGAGTCAAGGTTATAGTCTTTCCAGTAATAGTTTTTCCCTCTCCAGTAACCTGAAAGGGCTGAGAGAATATTTAGTTGTTTTATTCAGAGTTGACACTGCCTGGAGAACTCTCCCCTGTCCTGTACAGGAGACGTTGAAGCTGGCAAGTCTAACAGACTCCTCAGCAGAAGGAATATCCCTTGGCTATGGCACGGAACCGTGAACCAGAAAATCTCACCTCATATGATAGCTCACAGTATGACCCTAAGCAGGACATCATCTGCAAAATAGGGTAGAAAATAGGGGTCACTGAAAACGAGATGTTAAATCTCTGTTGGATTGTCCTTGGTAAAAACATTATAGTATAAAAAAAAAAAGAGATGTTAAATCTCTGTTGGACTGTTCATGGTAAAAATATTATAGTGTAAAATAGAAAGAAAAAATACTCTGGCTTGCTTGACACTGCAGTGATTGGGAAGCTGTGTGATATCGTACTGATTCAGGTTCACATAACTTGCCTAGGACACTGGATTTCCAACCAGCTGAGAAATGGAGGGCATCTTTTTTAGTTGCTTCCTACCTTGTGGATAGAGGGAGACTCTTTGCTGGTGCACTTCTGGGAATTGCACTGGCACAGCTGGATAAGCATGTATGCTTGACGTCAATAGAGAGGTACTGGCATCCATGTGCATGAACTGGTGCAATGATGGCACGTACAAGTTGGAGTGGAAGGTTCCAGCCTGGCTGATGATCCTGAAGGCAATCACAGGGCATACTTTAGAGGAGGAGAGAGTAAGCTGTAATAAAAAGGAGGGGCTCCAAGAAATAAAAAGGAGCTTCACATCCAGTGTTGGTCACTTGGACAGTCCTGCAGCCTCCATGGACCCTGCTCACCATGGCCCCAATTCACAAATGCCTACTTGCCATGCAAGGACAGCACATAGGCATTCCTACTGAATGCTATGCAGCAGTACTCTGCGCACCCCCACTGCATTCACTAACAGGCATGCTAGTGCCCTGTGCATGCTGCACCAGGGGTGGGATGGGCGTGTATCGGGGGGTGCCCATGCCGATGCATATGCACAAAGGCACTTGCATGCCACACCAGTGTGGGACCTATGCATGAGTGGGGACCCTGCAGTATCATCTTGCATGGTTCTGCACCCCCCCCAGTTACAAGCCAATTACTCCAGCATTGGGACCCCTGCCGCGTAGTTTCCCAGTCCACTGTGCTAATTGGGCGGGCTGGAGTGTGCTGATTGGGTTGGCTGGGGGTGGCCATTTGGGCAAACACCCACTGGGGAATCACTGGATGGTACACACCATCCTAGGACCTCCTGCCCACATGCGGACAGGGATCCACTATGGGACCCTGGCTGGGCATCCTGTTGGATGCCCACTGACTTCTGGTGCCCTGCCCCCACATTACCATGTTCTTCCACCACATGGCTGTATGCTGAGGGGTGGGGGCATGGACAGGTGGCTGGCAGTCATGAATGTCAGCCAGCACACTCCACTGCAGTGGTGCAGAGCAGATTGAGTGGGTTATGCGTGTTTCGCATGTGAAACCTGCCATATGGTGAATCGTGGCCATTGTAAGTAAGTAAGTAAGTAAAATTGTATTTTTATATAAAATTTACATACTGAGGCTAAAGCCTATTTTCAGATTAATCCTGTTTTATTTATTTATTTGAGTTTTGTTGACCGGGTAAGCCCACTGAGACCAATGGTCCCTTTTTCAGGGGCAACCCGGAGTTAGTTACATAAAGAAAAGTGCATGACACTGATCATCATACAGTACAGTAGACCATCATACAATACAGAAGTCATTGTCTGTTCTACACATCGGCAAACATATTAGAGAAGTTGCTACAGAATAATGGTTTGATCTAAGTTTATGTCAGCTTACTTGTGGGGACACTACAGAAAAAAAACTGTCACATAGTGTAGGACAAGCCATTAGTTACCATAGTAAAATAGGAGACCAACTACATATTTAACTTTGTTGTAAGCGCTATGTCTGGTCCGAAGTAGGAGCTTATAATCTTTACAGCAGTATCGGTGTCTACCTTGGGGGGGAGGTGTTTGCAAGAGTATCCTAGTTCAGGGGGAATGATGTACTGTCCCAGGTATTTAGGAATGTAGCCCTTTTAGGGGGTCATACATATAAATACACTAATCCTTGCAAAAATACAAAATAGAAATATAAAAATTTATGAAAGTCAGTATCTACTCTTAATTCTATATCAATATCAAAATTTGAAATCATTCACCATGTACAAATCATTTAACATTCACATATGAGAGTAAACATTTATTTATTTAATAATTTGTTACATGGGTTGGTGCACTGATCCGAAGATCTTTTTCAGGCACGGCACAGGCCAGGTACTGGCAGATACAGAGGTAGAAAATAGCATTCGGTACAAACAGCAAAAATCAAGCAGGGATCATAACAGGCAGAATAACAAATCTGCTAATAATATGGTGGAGAGGGGGAAAATACAGTAGACCAGCATCAGGCACATCTAATAAGGTGAGCATTGGAATGGTTCTTAACATACACAGTACAGGGAAAATGTAACAACACAAGCAGCAATTTTGAGATAAACAATGACTAATGGCAAACCTCAGGTGTAACTCAGAGTCCAAGAGGGATTGGGTTCTGGTAGATAATCATCTGTTAGCCAGAGGAGAAAGGCAGTCTTGTAAGCAATAATTTTTTTTTTTTTGGAAACATGTTGAGTGTTGGCACCATCCTCATGGCAACACTCAGCCTGTTCTGAAATCTAGCAGCATTACTACAAGCCCACATTTTCCCAAACCTAGTCCTGTTTCTGGGAACGGTCAACCTCCTAATATTTGAATCTCTAGTATCGTAAATTCTTTTATCTTGCTTCTTCAGGAACACATAGTGGGATGGTGGATAATCACCTTCACTTTTCAACATTTTTAAAAAAATTGTGGTTAACCATTTCACTATATGTCTGTTTCCACAGGTGTACCAGCCGAATTGGAAATATAAATTAAAATGATGGGTATAATATTTAGCCTTCAAAATTATGGGTGCCAGTTTGTTATATACTCTATCCATTTCTTCCAAATCATTTTTATTTGCAGTTATATACGCATTACTCCCATATTCTATCACTGGTAATAGAAAAGTACAGTACTAACAGTTTTAAGATGTGCTTCCCTTGTAAGACAACCAGGGTCACATCTCGGGGCACCCAATTTTTTTGTCATTTTTGTACTAAGGTTTATACTAAGGTGTAAGGAACACAGAAAGGTAATTAGCCCATAAATGTCTGTTATCACATTACCCATAATAAGTCAATACATTTCCTTCTGTAATATAGGCATCAGTCTATTCTTAAATTGGTGTTTATCCTTGCTTACTATGACTTAGATGGGTGAACTACTCCAATGGATACCACTGTCTGAGTGTAGAAGGCCTTCCTATTGTTTGTACTGTATTATTTTGTCTAAACTGTAGGGGGTACCCTCTGTAGGTTGCTTTTTCACATTTGAATTCCATATTTAACTTATTCAACAAGTAGGCATCCTGCACTATATCATAGCAGAGCAACATATCTCCTCTTGTTCTTCTAGCCTCGAGGGACATTAGGTTCACTGCTTGTAGGTGACCATTGTAAGGTACACCCCTTTAACTCATAGATCAGTTTAGTAGTGTGTCTCTGAATACTTCTGATTCTCTTTATGCAACCTTTTTTAATTGGTCCTCAAACAGGACTTCGATAGTCTAGTAGGGGCCTAACATATGACATAAAAAGTGGCATTATAACTTGTTCATCTCTACTTCTGAAATTCCATTTGACAGCCCACAATACCTTTTTTGCCTTTGTTATTTGTCGCAATTGATGTCATATGTGTGATTTTCATTCTTTATTATGCCTAGGTCCCTTTCTTCATTTGACATCTGTAGGAGTTTGTCTCCTAAAAGATATGTTCCCCTTTAAGTTCTGCCTACGTAAGTGTATAACACAGCATTTATCAGTATTAAAGCTCATTCCTCTCTGTGCTGCCCGTTTATAAATGTTATTCAAATCATCTTGTATAATAGCTATGTCATTCTTATTTCTCACGATCCCTGCCAATTTTGTATCATCTGCATATTTACTTAGCCAATTGGTTGTTTGCTTTCCCATACTAGATATAAATATTTGGAACAAAACCAGCCCCAACACAGATCCCTGCAGCACCCCACTTGTCACTGGGTATGGGGCAGAATAGTAGCCATTTATACTCACTCTCTGGGTTCTTCCCCTCAACCATTCTGCTATCCATTCTGTGATTCTATAGTCTATCAGAAGATCACGTAGACTTTGTACTATGTAACACTGCAAGACACTATCAAAGGCCTTCACAAAATCAAGGTAAATACAATCCACTGGCATCCCCTCGTCCAGTGCCTCTGATATTTTTTCGTAAAAGCATAGCAAGTTTGTCACACAAGACCTACTGGACACAAAACCATGCTGCTCCGCATCTCTCTGCCCATTGATGTATATGTGTGCATTCATTTGATCTTGAAGTACTGATTCCATCAATTTCTCCAGGACCGACATCAGGCTAATAGGCTTATAGTTGGTATAGTCAGCCCTAATTCCCTTTTTATGCATTGGTATCACATTTGCCACTAACCAGTCTGGTGGGATCTCTCTGTCGGTTAAGAATTTTTGGAGTAATAGTTTCAGTTGGGTGGCGCTATATGGTATTAGAAGTTTCAACATTTTGGGGGAGATGTTTTCTGGTCTTGCTGCATATGAGTTCTTTAATTTATTTATTTTGTCGTTTATAACTTCCTCCGTGAAAATTGTATCAGTTCCTACGTTCCTAGGGATATCACCTACATAGTTTGTGGTGTTTGTGCATAAGGATCCAAAATAGGAGTTGAATTTGTTTGCCATGGTCTCTGGTTCGGTAATTAGCTGATTATCCACCATAATGGAGTGTAACACAGGATTAGATTTCCGTAGTGAGTTCACATACCCATAGAATTGTTTTATGTTATGTTTATTAGCAGAAGTAGCAATCATTTTTTCCATTCACTGTTTATTTTTCCTAAGCTTATTTTTACATTGTTTCTGTAGTGTTTTATATTTTTCCCATGCAGCATTTGATCCTTCTAATTTACAGTGGTTATACGCTTTGTGCTTTTTCTTTATTAGTTCCTTTAATGACTTCGTGAGCCATTTCAGTTTGTTGCCTCTGCTATTATACTTTTTTATATTCTCTATGTGGTTATTACATATTCTAAATATATTCTGTTTTGTAACATCCCATATTTTGGAAGTATTTTTGTGTTTTAAAATTTCCTCCCAGTTATTTTTTTTAAGGTCAACTCTAATTTGGGCTTTGTTGGCAGTTGTGAAGTTATAAATTATCCAACAGCCCTTTGTCACTGGAAAGTTTTCTTGTAGTGAGAATCTAATGCTATTGTGGTCACTATTACCTAGAGGCTCCATTACTTCACAACTGGCTATATTGATCTCATTTGAGGCTAGGACAATATCTAGTATTTTATTTCCTCTAGTGGATCTTTTACATATTGGTTAAGTCCTAACTGTATTACCGTCTGCTAAAAAGTCCCACTCTGCTGTTTTCTAGCTTGTAGGTTGTTCCAGTTGATATCCCCCAAATTAAGATCACTCACCAATACCACTCTACCTAGTTCATAGGCCTTTTCAAGCTCTTTAGTTATTTGTATAGTAGCTTCGTTATTTACTCCAGGGGGTCTGTAGCATACACCAATGATTACATTTGTTTTTTCCCTCTGTCAATTCTGATCCATATTGATTCGTTTATACTACCTTCTGATTTTATTTTGTCAGAAATATACAAAGATTGCAGTTTGTTTGATATATATGCTGCGCCCCCCACCTCACCACCACCACCCTTCTTTCCTTTCCTATCTAGGTGGTACAGTACATATCCAGGAATGTCTTTTCCCCATTCTTCCTCACCTGTCCACCAAGTCTCATTTATGAAAATCATATCAAATTAATTTTGTGGATCCAGGATTACTTCAAGTTCTTCTTTTTTATTTTGAAGGCTTCTAGTGTTGGTTAGGTAACAGTTAATCCCTTTTTGAATTGTTTTTTTGCCTCTGTTCTTTTTGTCACTGTTCTGTAATACTGTAGTGTTTTTGTTCTGTGCACCCTCATTTGTATGCCCTCCCCTTCCTGATGTCAGTTTAAATGTTCGGTGGTTGCATTTTTTATCATTGTGGCTAGTACGTGCATGCCAGTTTTGCTTAGGTGCAGGCAATTTTTTAGCATAGTGGGTCTTTTTTGATAAAAGGCCTTCCAAGTGATTATGAATACCAGCTTGTCCCCTGTACATCTATTTTGAAGATGGGCATTTATCCTTTGGATCATGCAGTTTTTTCTCTGTGGCAGTTTAATTTTGGTAGTATCCCTGATATGGTTGGGTATTGTCCCCTAATTTTACTAAAGAGCAGAGATCCATAATATCCTCCACGATATCCTTCTCATGGTCTTTATTTTCATTATTTGTCCCCACATGTATCACAACAGTTTGACTGTTTGAAGACCTTTCCAAAACCTTGGTAGATTGTTTTTTATGTATTTAGTACATGCACCATGTAAACAATTCACCGTCCTGTTTACTTTATCTTCCCCACATATAACAGTGTCTGTTTTTCTCATGATAGAATCCCCTGTTACTAATAACTTTTTCCAGTTGGTTTGAAACCCCTGGGGCCTCGGGGGGTCTTCTTCTGTTGATGCTAGGATTGAATATCTGTTTAATAGTTCTATGTCTGCTGTACCCAGTGCTCTTCTCCCTTTTTATATTCATTCCTCTTATGGTTGCCCACTCAGGTGTCTGTGCATCATTTAAACCATTATTCTGGGCGTTATTATCACCACTGATAGTGTCTGCATTTTCTGGAATTACAGTTGCTTGTATAGTTGAAGCTATGTTAAGTGATTCACAGTACTGATTTTTATTTAACTCCGTTAAAATGCTTAACTCAGAGTGTAATTTCCCCATTTCCACACATTTGTCATATGTATAAGTGTCCATATAAATAAATAAGTGCACATAGTCAGTGCAGCAATTACCACTGCATACATACGGCAGTTGCTACACCATGAGATAGATCCCGCCGAGTACACAAGGTGCAAGAGATCATCTCTGCGCCGCGTCTCCATGCACGCCGAATGCACGCCCATCTGCTCGAGTTTGCTCCACTCACTCAGATCAGCCTTTTTATGCAGGGGTGACCTGGAAGTGCTCTTCTGGGACATGTGACTGCTCACTCAGGTTTTGTGCTCCTGAAAAACTGCTATTTTTCAAGTTACTGCCCCAAATATACTTGGACTCTTGGGTTATTCCCCAACCTTCGAGTCCTGTGAGAAATTATTTAGTTCTACCCTCTTGTAGTCTGTTTGGTACGTGGGACTACCAACCTTCACCTACTTCCTGATTTCCTCTCCTGTTGCTAGGCAACTCTCCATGCAGCCCACAGTACTATTGTTGGTAAATTAGAGTAAAGTAGTTATTTTCTATTTCTTTTGGCCGTTACAGGCTTCTTGTCCCACAGCGCAAAGCTGTCTCACAGATTCACACTGCAACAAGTCCAAAAGCTACTGCACTTGTTCAGAGTGGCCTTTTTATGCAGGGGTGACCCAGATTTGCTCTTCCGGGTCACGTGACTGCTCACTCAGGTTTTGTGCTCCTGAAAAACTGCTATTTTTCAATTTACTGCCCCAAATATATTTGGACTGCTTGGGTTATTCCCAAGTCTACGAGTCCTGTGAGAAATGTTTTAGTTCTATAGCTCCTGTAGTCCCGTTGGGTACATGGGACTATCGACCTTCACCCACTTCCTGATTTCCTCTCCTGTTGCTAGGCAACTCTCGGTGCAGACCACAGTACTATTGTTGGTAAATTAAAGTAGTTATTTTCTGTCTCCTTTGGTCATCACAGGCTTTCTGTCCCACATCGCAAAACTGTCTCACAGATTCACACTGCAACCAGTCCAAACAAATGTTTTGGATATGACTGAAAAATGTATGCTAATGATTAAACAACACATCCAAATATTTATACTGTTGAACCTGTACCAGTTCTATTCCTTCAAGATATTTTATGCATAGCATGGGCAGACTGGATGGGCCTTGCGGTCCTTATCTGCCATCAACTTCTATGTTTCTATGTAGCTAAATTTGTTTTTTACCCACTGCCATGAAATCCATACACTGGATCTTCTTTGTACTCATAACTAGCTTAGACCTGGTGAATCACTCCTGAGCCACTGCAAAATCGGATTCTTATTTCTGCTGCAGTTCATCTATGTTGTTACCACTTGAGACTAATACAGTGTCATTGACGTACATCTTGACTGCAGACTGGCACAGGACCTGAGGAAGACTATTTGTATAAATCACAAATAATAAGGGGCCTGGTTTAGAACCTTGTGACAGTTCTCTACAGAGATTCCCGGAGGCCGACAAGCAATTGAACATCTGTACTCTCTGTTTTCCATCCACTAAATAGGTCCTGAACCACTCTGTAGAATCAAGATGCACACCAATCCTCACCAACCTATCCAACAGAATGAAAGTTTCACCAGGTTGAATGCTTTTGTCAAATCTACATAAAATGCTTTGGTGACTTTCCTGTTCTGCAGACATGTAGTAATCACATTTTTGAAATCCAGTAAAGCTATATCAGTTGAGTGTCCAGGACAAAAATCCATGTTGCAGTGGTGTAATTTGCTTAGTGGCATCCAAAAATTCATACAACTGACCATGGTCCAATTTCTCAAGTGTCTTTGACAGTACAGGCAGGAGAAAAATTAATTGGTGATTTGAAGGGGTTAAATTATCACCTCCTTTCGGAACTGGAATAACGTTGCTGGTTTCCCTGCTTTCTGGAACATTTCCCTACATAAGGCTCTAATTAAACAAGTATGTTACAGTCTGAGCAATATCTCAAGCACAAATCTTGAGAAACTTAGATTCAGTTTGATGCAATCCACAAGCTTTCCCTACTTTTAAATTTGTTATAGCTCTATACACTCCACTGACTGACAGTATCCTGAATTTAAATGTCCTCTCCTCCTCCACTTTACAGTCCCCTCCTAAGCGACCCCTACTCCCAAAGTTATTCAACCAGTCTTCTGACATAAGCTCAATGTCTGATAATTCAGAAAACACAATTATTTTATACCTCTGCCACTTATTCAGAAAAATAATTATTTTATACCTCTGTCACTGAACTTGTATCTTCTATAAACATTCTATCCTTTACTAAATTAATCTGAGACAATTGCATAACAGGATTTTTCAAGTCTTTGACAATCTGCCAATATTCTTTTGTGTTTTTTTTTTTTTTTTGGGTTGTTTGTTTTTTTGCTGTGGATGAATGAACTTTAAAGTACTATGCTTTAGACAAACTCAATTGCTTATTACATTGCTCGTGCATTTTCAATGTATTTATTACTTTCTATTTTTGTCCCATTTTGCCGCTAGCTCTACCAGGACCTCCTTCAACCTACCCAAGTCCTTATACCAACTGCTGGAGCCAATCAGTGGTCCAAACCACCACCAGACTTTCCTCGACAGTATCCCTGGATGCCCTGACCATAACCCACAGTTTATCCCCCGGGGGTGGGACCCCCTGGTTCCCCCAAGCCAGGAGGGGGCTACCTCACTCGACAGTCAGGGCCCATGAGGAATAACCAGTGAGGCATGGGAGGAGTTGAAGTGACTCTGCTGTGTCAAGGGGGCAGGTGACTTCATCTCCGCAGGGCTGCTGGGGTACCTTTTGCTCTGCTAAGCCCTCCCATATCCCAACCCAGGGCATATCCTGAGAGGTGACCCATCAATTTGCCTATCAGGGCTGTCAGAAGGGTGGGTAAGCCCCACCCTACTTTCCGTGCTCCCCTTCTGACCCCACTCTTGGTGGAGATGCCTCCAAGTCACTTGCCAGGTGAATGGGTGTGTGCCAATGTAAAGTTACCCCAGAGGGACCACTTATTTCTTCCCGCGTGACACCCCACTTCCCCTGGGTCACCAGGAGGCAGTCGTGCTACAGAAAGAAGGTGCCTTCCCTTCCCAAGGGGGGGGTGCCCAACCCCCACCTCACTGGTCGGCACTAGACATCCCAGATTTGGGGAGCGAATCAGGGTTGTCTGGATGGCAAGTGGTAACTCTACTGATGGACTGACTGGTCAACTGGCATTTTCTTAAATTTATTCCAACTTTCAGTCATTTCAGTTTCTTTGCTTTCTACCATAAGTGATTCTTTGCCCTCAGCAGTGTATTTAACTAACTGTTCGTCAATCCACGGTAAATGAAACTATTTTTAATAATACATTTTTCCAAAGTGCGTGTTGATTGCAAATTTTGTTAAAAGATGTAGAAAAAAGTTCTACTGCTATATCCAAATCTGGAATACACAAACACCTATCCCACCTAAAGATCTGAATTCTACCTCCCTAACATGTTTCCAATCTCTCTTGGTTAACACCATGTTCAGTGAAGGCCTACATTTCTTCCTGTCTCTTCTGCATTGACCAGGATTATGATCTCCTATATTTGGCATCATTACAGCCACATCTGATGCTCCCAAACCCTTTGAAGTAAAAATTAATTCTAAAATTGTTCCTGAGTCTGCATTCCTATTATGTCTTGTGAAGGGATTTGCATGTTGTAGTAACCCCAACATATATATAGCTTCACTTGACTTTTCCCCTTTATCTTGCCCCAGTCTGCATTAAAATCTCCCATTATTAATTACATCATTGTACTTTATACTATTATATTTCCGATATAAGAGCATCAGCTTTTTTTGCTTTCATTTTGGAAGGGAATAGATAACTCCCACCAAAAGATTAAATTTCGCCAGGATCACTAATAAATAGTCAATATACATAAGACGTTTCTCTAGACCAGTTTATTAACCAAACGTGTATTAATATATAGCATAACACCCACTTTGTTTTCTATCCTGTTTTATATGTTGGAACCCATCTGTCTATTTCTTTGTCATTAATCACAGCAGACAACCAAGTCTCTGATAGCCCTATGATGTTAAATTTTAACTCTTCCACACAACATTGTAATTTATCAATGTTATTTACTATGCTTCTAGCATTATCATGTCCTATATAGGTATTACTTTTAAGGGCACCTCTTGATCTGGGGTGTAGCTCTATATCACCACCTAAGGTTAACAGAAGAAGGCATACTGCTAGGCTTTTTTTAAGTCAGTACCTTGTCTAACGAATTTCAAGTTAGCACTGCTACTCTTCTCATATTCCTGCCACACTATACAAAATGAGTTTCTGCCTTTGCTTTTTATGTTTGCTTGCGTGCATGTGCAAGAAGCATAGTGTCACCATACGAGTTTTCATAGGTGTGCCTTCCCCACTTCCAATGCCCTGCTGCCTTTTGCAGGCACGGCCGCACCATGCCAATGAATGTTGGAGCTGTCTCTGACAGCCGTTCAGATCTGGTGGTGTACAGTTGAAAGTGAAAACCACTGCGTCGATGGTGTGCGTGTAGGCAATTTGCATACCGTCGTGCAAACTACTACATGTCGGCACTGCACTGAAACAGCTGTCATAGACAGCTCCGTCCCCCCATAACAAGTAGTATACTGGAAGCCCACCCCAGTGTGCTCATATGCCCCTCACACACACACACACACACACACTCTGTATGGCTGATGGGGGTGCCTAATCCCCCGTCGGCTCCGCTGCGCCCCCCCCCAACAGACTTCCAGGTGCCACACTAGGAGCCCTCCCCAGTGTCTCAACAGTCCTTAAGGCCAACGAGGGTGCCCAATCCCCCGTCGGCTCCACTGCCCCCCCAAACAACCTTCCAGATGCCACACTGGGAGCCCATCCCAGCATGGCAAAAGTCCTGCAACGTCTAAAAAAAAAAAAATTACCTGTAAGAAAAAACGGTCCCTCGCTGACTGTCTTGACCCCCCTTCCCCAACTCACGCCCACCCTATGAGTGCCCCACCTCCCCATACCCCAACCTCATCCCATACTTACCTCTGGAGGCCGCCGTCATGATCTTCAGTGGGCCGCAAACACGTCTGCACTCTTCAAAACCAACCGCGAACTGAAGAAATGCTGGTAAGTTGAATAATGGCATAAATAGAGTTTTTTCAACTTTGATGCATACATTGGGCATTTTTGGGAATTATTTCACCAGATTTTCAACATGGGGTTCTTGGGACCCCACCTCATGAACTGAGTCACTGTCATTTTGTTATTTGGTCCTGAAAGGTGATTTCGTGGTCACTGCATGGAACCACCTTTTGGGACTAATTTATGAAATGACAGTGTCACAGGTCATGAGGTAGGCCCCAAAAACCCTATGTTGAAAAATTTATCAAAATTCCCCAAATGACTGTTTTACTTAGTACAAGCAGTAAGTCTTACACGCTTCTCGTAATTTTAGAATTTGTGATATTTTTACTCAGATTTTCAACATTGCCATTTTACCACACCTGCTTATGAACAGTACAGCTGTCATTTTCACATCTAGCTCAAAATGTGTTTTTGCACATGTAGCGCACAATGGAATGGTCGGTTTGCGAAATCAATGTTCTGGACACATAAAGAAAATCACAGTGACACTGTTCATGAGCAGAGGTGTTAAAATGGCTATGTTAACAATTTGGTGACAAAAGTCCATAACATAACTGCGCTACATGCGTGCATTGTGCAATTTCCACGCACCCTTGTAAGTTCACAAATTTGTAATATTTTCAGTCCAGATTTTCAACATTGACATTTTTCCATACCTCCTTATGAACAGTACAGCTGTAATTTTTTACAACCTGGCCAATATTTGTGTTCGCACTTCCAGCGCAGAATAGCACGGTTGCTGTGGGAACTTAGTGTTCGGGATAGAGTAAGAAAATTACAGTGACACTGTTCATGAGCAAAGGTCCCAAAATGCCTATGTTGAAAATCTGCTGTAAAAAAAAATCCTCAAACTAATTTCATTATGGGTGTACACTGAGCAGTTTCTACACACGCTCGTGACTTCACCAGTTTTTTATATTTTCACTCCAGATTTTCAACAGTGCCATTTTTTACACCTCCTCATGAACAGTACACCTGTCACTTTTCACATCCTGTTAAAAATGTGTTTTTGAACCTGTGGTACCAAATGGTGCAGTCAATGTGCAAAATCACCTTTCGCCTAACGAAGTGATAGTGTCACTGTTCATGTGGTGGGGTCACAAAAAGCCCATGTGGAAAACTTGGAGTAAAAATACCAGGAAACACCCAGGGTGTTAGGGTTTTCTACCATAATGCTCTACCCTGTAGGAACTCACAGGTGTAAGGGGTGTTACTTGGGATTGTTGACAGTAATGCTCATGCCATTGCACCCCCCACCACCACCCTCCAGCCAGTGACAAGCATCGAGGTGAGCCTTGGACCCTTTGTCCCCAGAGTTCACCCCATTCTCCTATACTGTGCCCATTTCAGCGTATTTCTTTATAGAATGAGGTGAATGTAAAACTCAAACACCCCAAGGCACACCTTGACACTTGGCAGTGTCTGAAGGGTAGGGAGAGGTGAAATGTCATGACCGTTATGAGTGATAACCCAAAGGCACACCTCAATGCCTGTCCATCTCTGCAGAGTGAAGGTCGAGTTGGCATCGGTTCAATACTTCAATGCCATTCCTATACTGCATCTGTCTAACTCCTGCACTTCCACTGCTAATGCCAGCAAGCAAACATTCGGCATCGACAAACGCTTGCTACATTTGTTCTAGTTGACGGTGTACCCAAAATAGAAGATAAATACATAATATGTACATCACCAAATGTTGGAATTTTAACAGCCACATTAGCTATGATTAATAATGAAATTACAAATACTTCAAACAAAACTGCCTTGTGTCCAGGCATGTTTACCATGTTATTAAGACCCCATCATATCACAACCTCAACTCCCCACCAGGGACTGTTATTTCACTAGTAGAGGTTAGGAGGTGTCTCTTTACTGGAGGCTGCCATTTCTGTAGTAAGAGAAGGGGAAGTAAAATAGTAAAGCCAGATCATTTAGTAATCATATACTTGTAATGTACCCATCCCTTGCATCCACTACTCCCATTCCTATGGGCTGCCACCACTCCAGGAAGAACATATAGAATGGGAACTCTCTAGACACTGGATAATCTGGGGTCCCTGACTGGTGGGGGGAGTGTGCAAACTATTGGTGTCTAGGGGTGGAGCACCTCAAATGAAGAAAGAATGAGGTGACAGCAACAGAATGAGAGCAGTGGATGACCAGATGGATGGATGGATGAAGGTTCTGAACCTACTCCAGGGGAGAATGCAAATAAAAAAAAACAAACATATTTATCATCATGGTACTTTAAGATCAGCTGGTAACTTAGTAACTCCACTGCATTTATTGCAGTAATAAATAACATTATTTTGTTTAGAGGTCTTTCCCCACCTTGCGCTCTAGCTGTGGATGGGAGTCAGGCCGGGGACATGAGAAAGCAGCATACCTAAAGAAATTAGCTTGGTGCAGTCATGGGTGGCAAACCCACTGCATACTTCATGAATAACTATGTGTAAGGTGCCAATGGGATAGGGTCATCACAGCGTGAGTTCTCTCCTGGATACCAGGGCAGTACTACCTTATAACACCACTCATGTGCTGTAGATATCACGGTGGCTCTTGGGTTTGCAGTGCTTCCTTATGGATGTAAAGTGCATTAATATTAATTGATGGTTAGATACAGTGTGGCACCTCTACTCAGAGAAAAAATATAGTAAGCCTGGTGCAGGGCTTCAAACAGGCATGGGATAGGCATAAGGGAGCAATACAGATGAGTATAAATAGATAGAACACTGACAGAGCAAAGGCCGATGGCACATTTATAAGGTAGAAAAAGAAATGGGCAGACTGGATAGGCCTTGCGGTCCTTATCTGCCGTCAACTTCTATGACAGTATGGTACAATCTCCTGGGATGCTGTGCCTACAGTACCTGCCTCCATGCTATGGTAAACCCACCCATGGACCCCTACAGCCACTATACAATCTCTTATAAGTATGCAGTTAAACTCCAAACATTGGAAGCAGACAAATAAGCTCTTAGTTTTATTAGGCCGGCAGAACATAAGGGGAAAAGGGGAAGTTAACAGCAAATTGAATTAGACAGTATAATGTGTGGCCACTTTTCACTTGCCCTGAGCAGATGTAGGCAAAACAAACACTTTCTCTGGGCTGCAATTAAAAACATTTTCATTCATGCACAGCTACCTTATGCAGCCCTCCCCCACACCACTGTGTATAATACAGTGCATGGTGTCACCCTCCTGTACTGGAGGCACTACTTTCTTCCCATTGGCGCTAGTGCTATATCCTTTAAATCCCCTCAAGAGATCCCAAACTCTACTGGCTACTAGGGGTCTGGGAATAATGAACAATATTTCCCAAATTCAACGAATAATAGACTGTTCATTATTTGGGAATAAAAACAAATAATAGGCACTATTTGTGGTATTCAGTTTCGGTTGTTTTCCCCCACCCACCTCCCCATTTCCCAAGTGTCCCAGAGAGTGCTGTAAATAAGATATTAAATTATTGACTCCTTGCACCCTGCCAGAAGCTGACAGTGTCTTTTCAAACTCACTGCTACCTTTGTTCAACTGCCTATTCTTTCAGTTTTAGGTTTTTCTGTTTTAGTGCCCCTCTTGATCCCTTGTCGCTCATCCAATCTGCTGCTGCAGTTGCTGCTTGCTTTACTCCTTAAGTAAGTCCTAGTCTCCCTTCCTGTAGTAAGAGTACCACATTCTGGCCATAAGTAAAATAAATAATGAACCACACGTGCTTTATGGATGAACCCAACCGGATCTAGTCAGAGGATTGAGCATCAGGGAGGGGCGCATAATTGTGTGGGAGGAGTGGGGCAGTTGTCGTCATAGTGATGCTATGTTGCAGCCAGTCCTGTATAGCATCACTAAGACAACTGTCCCTTCCCTATCTTATGATCAAGTGCCTCCTCGCTGGCACTCACTAACTCCTCTGACCAGATTATGATTGGTTTATCCATAAAGCACACATGGTACTTAGTTTATTGTACTAATGGCCAGCACTGGGGATTCTTACTGCTGGAAGGGACACAACTACTTTCTTCAGGAGCAGAGCAAGCAGCACTGCAACAGTGGAAAAGGTGAGAGGACATGTCTGTGGGGGCAGTTGTCTAACCTGGATACTTTACCTTCTTTTAGAAGATCAAGGTAGAGGTCAGGAGGCTGAAATAGAAAACATAAAACTGAAGAACTGGGAATCGAGTTAGGTGCAGAATTTGAAAAGATGTTGTTGATTCTGGTGGGTGCCAGGGATCAGCAATTGAAATAATGAAATTCTTGCACCTTTACCAGGGCATTGAGAAAGTGAAGGAGGCTAGAAAATGATGGGAAAGGGCTGGGATGGTGGCCAGAAGATTAGCTCTTTCTTCATGGGCAAAGTGCTCAGAACTGGCACTCCCCCGGGCTGGCTGAGCTCCTCAAACCAGCTGTCTCTTCCTCCTTCTCCCTCAGGTCCCTGGGTCCTGGTATGCTTAAAGTCCCTATCACTCGCATGCAAATGGGGGACAGGGATTTTGCTTTGTGTGCTCCTAGGCTATGGAACACCCTTCCTGCCCAGGTCCGCGCCTCCTCCTACTCCTCCTCCCACTTGTGCCTCTGGTGCTCCCTGTGGGATTACTTGCAGCTTTCCTCTGCATGTGGGCGTCCCAAGCCACCATAGCTAGTTCTGGTCCCCTGCACCGGGCTCACCTGACCTTCTTTGTACCCCTCTTGCAGCTTTTGCTGATGCAGCCTGCCTGACTGGATTCTGAGATGCAGATTATGTATTTATTCCCTATTTCAGGGATTATTTAAACTGCGGCTCTGGTTGTGGCTGAGCCATTTATACTTAGAAAAATGTACTGCTCTGAGCCTTGGTGTCTCTATGTGTATATATATTTTTTGTATATATTGGAACTGTGTTTACTGTCTACCTGATATGTTCACCTGGTTCCATTTGACTCTGTATTTCTGCCTAACTTGTGTCATGTCCTCTGTATGAACTTGTATCTCATTGTACTCTCCCGGGTTGTACCTGAAAATAGGCATATAACTTGTCTAGTGTACCTACCTGGTCAACAGAAGCTAAATAAATACATTAGGTGAGGGGATAGCGTAATTTTAGGAGGGCTGACAATTGGGTCAGGCCAATGGTGTGGGCCATTCAGGTTTAGAGGAGGTTTACTATAGTGAGCCGAATTGGATTTCACTTGAAAAACATCTGGAAAAGTGGCCTGTAATTATTTTTATAGTGGTGAGGGCTTAAGAGCTCTTGTTTCACATTTTAAAGAGGCTCGTTGGGGTGTGTGTGCTTTTTGAGGATTAACCAGGGCCCCTAGTGCTCTGCGGCAGAATTTTCTGATTTCTGTGGCATGATTTATTCATTTCTGTGGCAGAATGCAGCCCTGCCAATGACTAAAATGTGAAGTGATGTCATTGATGACATCACCTACCAAGTGCAGAGGAGGAGCTTCAGGATAAACAAGATGGGTGTGGGAGCCTGGCACTACAGAAAAACTGTATATATGAATGAAAATTCACCAAAAACAATGAATTCTGTGGCACTATATAAATTCTGCAGCATGGTGCAAATTCTGTGGAAAATTCCACAACCACAGAATCGCAGAATTCCAGGGACCTTGGGATTAACAGCCTCCTTTCAATAGCATAGTCAGACATGCAGGTAGGTTGTTGATGGTGTCATGGGACGTCCTTCTTGAAGAATGGTATAAAAATTACCCTTCACTTAATTTCAGGTCGAATCGGGTCAATTCAGGTTTGGTCCAACCCAGCTCAAAAATTGGACTGTCTGGCCAAATTTGCCGGCTCCCATGGCCCTACATTTTGTTTATTTTGCTTCTTCCCCATCACAAACAACTGAATAACAAATACAGAAACTGAATACCTGAATATTTGAGGACTGGACTATAATATACAGGAGAACGTACTCGCACGTCCCTACTGGTTACCTAGCCGTGGAATCAGTGTAGGCACACTGTCTTTATATGTGTGTCATAGGCAGTAGTGCACTTCAAAGATTAGCAAGCTCAGTTAAACTGTGACTTTCCAAACCCAAAGGCCTTGAAATTGCAAATGACAACATAAACCTCAAATGGAGGTACTTGTAAACTGCTGGCTGACTGGCCAAATTCAGTAAATTACTTCTCGAACTTCTATGCTGTGTCCCTGTACAGGGACAAACCCTGATATTACTCATGGTTAAGTGATACAGAATTTCCATCGCTGCTCACAGGTACTGTCACAGCTTGTGGCGATCACTGTCGGTCAGTCGGGTCACTCAGTGTCTCAGTTTAGCTTTCTCATGGTGGGTTGCATCTGAATGACAATACAGCTCTGAGGTTTGTCAGTCCTCTGCTGGATTAGGCCACTAGGATCTGCACCACCCTCCATATCAAGGTTTCCAATCCCATGGGGTGGAGATAGGCTGTTACTGGGCAATAGCACCTGCTGAGTCGATCCCACAGCATGCTAGGCAGTTATTTGAATCATTCTCAGCAGCGAGTTGTGTTCAGTGTTGTCATCATGCTTAGCTATCCTTTTGAATAGCAGGGAATCTTTTCTGATTTCAGTTTGTCAGTGGCAGATGTGCAGTTTGTTGCATCACAGTTCTCGGCAGCATTTGCCAGGTCTGCTCTTCTCTGGAGCTTGAACAGAACTAACTTAGGGTTTGTAACACACCCTGCTGTTCATGTGGGCAAATAGAAAACTGACTGCTCCATCAGCCTGTCAGTCAAGACAGACAATCCTGGAGGTGCATCACATAAAAGGTAATTGGTATTTGAAAAGGTGGAAAGAAACAAGGGAAGTCGCACCTGGATGAGCTCCGGGGCTCTAACAATCACAGTGCACCAGTGCAGTGTGATGTCTGCTGGTGCATATATCGCATTATGCCTGTGGGTTTAATGTTGGCACTTTTTGTCTTGCAACAATAAATCTTTATGTAAGCTGTATATTGTACTTTGTGGCGTCATTTGCTGTGTGTGCTTTTATCTTTTTTGAACTGGTAATTGAAAAAGCACCTGAATTAACCAAGTCCACCTGTAATCCATGAGCCCCCAAGGCTACAGAGTTGACAAATCATCTTAATTGGTTGGCACGTCACCCTCTGACCCACTTGCCAGGCAAGGTGGGGCAAAGGGTGGCTAACATGGCTGTCAATTTGTAGCCCCAGTGGCAGTTTTCCACAAAAGACCTTGTTCACACTAAGCACAGTGTCAAAACATACAAGTCAAAACATATATGCCCCCAGAATCAGTCCTGTACAGGTGCAGACTCATGTATGTCTCAGTCATTACACAGATGGTGATCAGCTTCCCTGTAGATTGCTTAATTTCCCAGTGACATACAGGAATTCCTGTAGATCCAGGACCCTGCCTAAGTAATAAAATAAAGCACAAATCAACTGTGTATACTGAGGGTTTGTGCCTATTGCCACATAGATTACTTAAAACTGAGTTTTATTTCAGCTGGTACAACTACTTTAATTTTGGCAGCTGTGACATAATAAAAATGAAAGTAGCCTGTCCCGGATGGGCCCACTGGCACAGCCATAGTGCTGCAGCTTGTGGTTTGGATGATCCAAGTTTGGGAATGAGCTTGGTGTCAGAGGATCAGTCGGAGAGGGGAGGATTGAGCATCTGGAGGACAGCTGGGGGTCTCAGATGCCCTCCTCAGTGGCTGCCACCTGTTGGACACCAGGTGGTAGTGCTGCAAGGAGTCTCTATGCATGGGCACTTGCTCCACTTGGGTATGTATGTGTTTGGAGGCGTGCACATTCACTAACAGCATTGCACTGGGTGGTCTAGGGGAAAAGGGAGACAAATGGAGGAAGTTAACCTGGTGGCAGGATGAAATACCACCGACCAGGGGCAGATTACAGTCTGGATGAGGACAGTGGGGGAAGGGGGGGGTGGACCTCAACCTGCCTCTGCCATGGGGGAAATCTATGGGGATCACTGAAGCTGGTGAGTCCTGGGGAAAGTGGGTAATTGTGCCGGATTGGCTGGTGTAGAAGGTGACTGAAAGGGAGTAAGAGTAAACACCTGTATGAACAAAAAAAAAAAGAAAGTATCCTGTCCAAGTGACACCAGGTTTGCATTATGAGTCTGAGCCATTGCCCTGAGTCTGTGGAGTCTAGGGAGTGTTGCAGAAGCAGTGCCCTCAGACTCTGGGGATGATGTGCTCTCACTCTAGAAGAGTCATTGAACCCTGTGAGCAACCACAGCACACCCTACCGTTCAGGCTGGCATAAATGAGAGAGGCATGGTGGGAGACGGTCAGTTCCTAAAAAGGAAGGGAAAAATACCATGCTGCATGGAAGAAACATGAAGCCCGACCCCATGTTACCAGCCTCAGGTATGTCCTCCTGGCTCTTCCCGGCACCAGAATAAACTACCTCTTAAACCCAGAGGTTGCTTCAGAGCCCACCTTGTGGGAGGGAGACTTTCCCATCAGGGATATCCTTGTTGGTATATGCCATTTGGCCACAGCCAAATAGAGCAGCCTATGAGACTAACAGGAAGGTCTGGTGGATCAACTGATAGAAAGTAGGAGTGGTGTATGGGAGCACAGCTGGGGATAAAAAGTAAGCACAAAAAGAAAAGTGGAAATGTTTCTAACATGGATGCAATTCACTACTCACACTCTGGCCATCTTCCCGAAGACAACTGAGTCATCGGAAGTCATCAAGATAAGCTACTCCTACCACCTAGCTGGTAAATCCTCCAGTTCCACCATGTGATGTCAGACCTTTCTTTCCACTGGAAGGAACAGGTCTCCTCCTTCACAGCTCTGCAGCACTGATGAATTTTGAACATACGAACATACAAAAGTTGCCAGCAGCAAAAGGCCATCCATGTCAATCTAGGCTGCTCAAGATTGCAGCTAGCTCCCTATTCAGCAGCTGCCTCACCCCCACTCCCCTTACCTCCCTTTACCCTCCCCTGTGCCCTGTCCCACCCCTTCTTGAAGCATTCCACTGTGTTACTTGCCAACACCTCAGCCAGTAGTGCGTTCCACTTTGCCACCACCCTCTCCCTAAAGAATTGCCTTCTCACCGCCCTCCTGAATCTACCCTGCTCTAATCTCATGTCATGGCCCCTAGTGTCTCTCCCCACCCTCCTCCTGAATAGACCCTCTGTGTCTGTTTTGATTATCCCCATCATGTATTTGAAGGTCTCAGTCATGCTCCCCCATCCCTCCTCTCCTCCAGTGTGTAAATGTTTAACTCTCTTAGTCTGACCTCATATGGCAGTTCCCCCAGGCCCTGAATCATCTTCATTGCCCTACACTGCACCCCTTCAAGCAGCCTAATGTCCTTTCATAGGTACGGGCACCAGTACTGCACTCAATATTCTAGGTGGGATCTAACCAATGATCTGTATAACGGTAGAATAACCTCCCTGCTTCTCGAGGTTATGCCCCTTGCAGTGCACCCCAGCATTTTGTTGGCCTTTGCTACTGCCTTTCTGCATTGCACGGAACTGTTCATTGCTCCTGTGATGAGCACCCCCAGATCCTTCTCCTCTTCTGTTACCTCCAGCTGCACTTGAATTTTCAAACACTTTATTAAAGTGAATCCTTGATTTTTTCAGCTTGTATTCACCATTAAATTTGCTCCTGCATCTTCTGATTCCGCTCCACGATTGATGATAGAAGGCAAGAAACTGGGGTTCAAATTCTCTTATCGGTACAGGCAAAAGGTGTTGGTCCCATGGTAAATGAGGACCTTCTTTAAAGAATCTTTTGACTAGGAAGCCAAGCCATCAATAGGGAAACTAGGGGGAGTAGAAGAACAGTGGGCTACAGTAAGAGAGGGAATTGAAAAAGTTACTAAACACTGTGTCAGGCAGGTCAGCAAGGGCAAAAGAAAAAAAGACCACTGTGGTTCTCTAGAAAGGTAGTGGAAAAAGTAAGAACAAAAAAATCTAGCCTTCAGAAACTACAGAAGAACACAAAAGGAGGAGGAGAGGGAGAGTTACCCGGAGAAACAAAACGAGGGAGGGAAAGCAATTAGGAGCACAAAAGTGGAAAAAGAGGAAAAATATAGCCAAATCAGTAAAAAAGGGGATAAAACATTTTTTAGATACATTAGTGAAAAGAGGAAGTCCAAGCAAGGGATAGTAAGACTGAAAGGGAAAGAGGGGGTTTCTGTTGAAAAGGACCACCAAAAAGCAGACATGTTTAATGAATACTTCTGTTCAATATTCATGGAAGAAGGGGAGGAAACAGGCCTTTGTTATAAGAAAAGGGCATAAAGGGAAAGGGAACATTATTTAACCAGGAGTAGCACACAAAGCCAAAGCTAGTTTCCGAATGCAAACTGGGAGCACAAGGAAGTTAAGTGGCTTGCTCAGGCTCACACAGTATGCACCTAGGTGGCTGTGGTATTCAAACCCAGGTCTCCAGATCTGCAGCTCAGACCCTTATCCCACTGTGATATACTGCCTTCTCAAAGGATAAAGGGTTGAGAGGTAGATACTAGCCATTTAATAATGGAAAGAGTCCTAAGGGAGTTGTCAAAGTTAAATGTAGACGAGGCAATGGGTCTAAATGCGGTGCATCCCAGATTGCTGAGGGAGCTCAGGAAGGAGCTGGCTGCACCTCTGACAGCCCTGTTCAACCGGTGGCTAGAAACAAGGGAGGTACCTGGGGACTGAAGGAGGACAGATGTAGGACCACTCCACAAAAGCGAAACTAGGGAAGAGGTGGGAAATTACAGGCCAGTCAGCTTGACTTCAGTAGTGGGCAAAGTGATGGAATCACCACTGAAGGAAAAGATTGGAGAACACCTTGTTACCAGATGTCTACAAGATCCAAGGCAACATGGATTCACTGGGGGGAAATCCTGCCAGACAAACCTGATCAAGTTCTTTGACTGGGTAGCAAAGGAAGTGGACCAAGGAGGGGCACTTGACATGGCCTATCTGGATTTCAGCAAGGCCTTCGACACCTTTCCACATAGAGGCTGGCAAACAAACTGAGCAGCCTAGGAGTAGGTCCTACAATAGTAAAATGGGTGGAGAGTTGGCTTAATGAAAGGAGCCAAAGATTGATGGTAAATGGGGTACACTCTGGGACCTTTCCAGCCATTAGCGTGCTAGCATTAGTGCGCCTGCACATCAGGGCACTGATTTTGGGATTTGCACCCCCTCTCCAAGGTCCATCCCACCTTGGAGTTAGAATATTAATAAGGTGGGGTGGGTGCACAGCCCCCTGCAAAAACAGGGATCAGCTAAATCCCGACTTGGTGCCCTGATGGCCAGGCACACTAATGCTGGCACTCTGAAAGGATGGAACCACTCTGAGGAGGGCAAGGTGACTAGCGGGGTGCCACAGGGGTCAGTATTAGGCCTGGTCCTCTTCAATGTCTTTATTAGCGACACTGCAGAAGGACTGGAGGGGAAGGTTTGCCTATTCACAGATGACACAAAAATCTACAACAGAGTAGACTCACTGGGGGGTTGAAACAATGAGGGAGAATCTAAAGAAGTTAGAAGAATGGTCATGAGTTTGGCAGCAATGATTCAACACCAAAAAAAGCAAAATCATGCATTAGGGCTGAAAAGCCCGGGGGCAGCATACCAACTCGGGGTGGGGGAATATTAGCAGTCACAAAACAGGAATGAGACTTGAGGGTTATTATTTCTGATGACCTGAAGGTAGCTAAACAGTGTAACAAGACAGTGGGAAAGGCTAGCAGAATGCTTGGATACATAGGGAAGAGTATCACCAGCAGAAAGAGGGAGGTAATAATTTCATTGTATAGTTTGCTGGTGAGACCCCACCTTGATTAGTGTGTACAGTTCTGGAGGCCCCGTCTCCAAAAGTCATAGCTAGGATGGAGGCAATGCAAAGGAGTGCAACCAAAATGGCACAGGGCCTGCATCAGAAGCCCTACGAAGAAAGGCTTAAGGATTTAAATAGTACTTACTAGAAGACAGGAGGGAACAGGGGGATTTGATAGGCATTCAAGTACCTCACAGAAAGAAACAAGGTACAGAAAGGGAGCATTTTCCAAAGGAAAAGATGATCCGGGAAAAGGGGTCACAATATGAAGTTGGAGGGGGGAGGCTGAGAGGAAACGTGAGGAAGTACTTCTTCACAGAGAGGGTGGTGGACGTTTGGAACGGCATCCCAGAGGAAGTGGTGGTGGCTAGAATGGTTACAGGATTTAAGAATGCATGGGATAGACACAATGGAATCATAGATGAGGCAGTATGTAGACGTGGTTTAGGGCTCTGAGCTGCAAACCTGGTGACCTGGGTTTGAATCCCACAGCCCCCACATACATACTCTGTGATCCTGAGCAAGTCACTTAACTTCCTTGTGCTCCCAGATCACCCCTTGAAACAAGCTTCAGCTTAGTGTGCATTTTTTGGTTAAACAATTGCCCCTCCTCCCTTTCCCTAGAAGGAAGAGGGGGGTGTAAGCTGGAATCCAAGTAAGGTCTCCAGTGGCACTATACATAGGGAATTTATGGCAGACTATGTGGGCTAAGTGGTCCTTATCTGCCAACAACTTCTATGTTTCTATATTTTTATGGCCTTGACTAGGACTCAGACCTTCCAGGAATCAGTTGAAGAGCTGTCTATGGCTCATGGGCTAGTGTCTTTTTAAGCCAAGTATGACTAATGTAGGAGTCCACTGAAGTATCCTTAGTACCAGTCCAGAAAGGAGCAAAACACCCATTTACTGATATCCTGAATAGGAGCAAATCCCTGGGGGTGCTGTTCCCTTGGCTGAAGCCGTCTTGGGACCCACCATGCTCCTGGCAGCATCCAGTATCCTACCAGGCACCCTCTACCCATGTGATTTACAAGTATGTGGTCCCTATGGGCAACCTTTCTGGTTCTTCTGATTAGCCAATTGTGGAGGGTCTGGTTATGGATTCTGCCTTACAGAAATCAGGAGGCCAATGAGACCTGTACAAACCCCAGAGAAGGAGACCAAGAAGACTGACCATGTGGCGGCTATAAAGGTGTATGCTGTCATATCTCTGGGTCTCTGTCAGGCCAGTTATTCGATCATGATGGTGAATTTCTGCCATACCCTTCTCAGAATCTTAGGGGAACTCTTCCCCCCTACTTCCAGCTGATAAACAGCTACCTGTCAAGTGCATCACAGATCAGGATTGCTCACTGGCTTAGCAACAGCTTCAGACGGCCTTGGACATGGGCAACTCCTGTACTGTGACATGACTATAGCTGTCACTATGCATTATCAGGTCTGACTAATGCTGTCTACCTTTACAGCAGACACTCAGCATAAGTTTTCCAATGCCCACATTCTTAGGCACTGCCCTCTTCAACCCTGGTGTGGAAGGACTTCTAACATGTATTGAGTTCATCGCCACCCTAGATTCTGTGGCTTTGTACCAGAAGGATCCAAATGACCAAAAGTCTGAAAAGAAAGCCTTTCAGTTTTGGTCCTTTCAGCCACAACTTCGGCAGCAGCCTCAGCAGAAGCAATTGCAGAGCTGCCATCTGAAGACAATGTTTGGCAGCCAGGTGCAGAAAAGGGGGTGGAGGGGTAGGGGGGTCAGAGTTGGTGGTGTCTCCATGTCCCCTGGAGTCAGAGCCCCCTCCAAGGTTACGTAGTACGGGTTTTATGGATGTCATCCCCCCTTCCGTCCTGTCCCAGCTCCTGGCTGGGGGGCTGTTGTGCCACTTCTTGCTACAATGGTCTACTGTTACTCAGACAAGTGGATTCTGGAGGTAGTGGGCAAGGGTCTGTCTCTGGACATCGAGGTTCTTCTGCTGTACCAACTCCAAGCTCCTCAGGAGTCCAGGGTATCTCAGGACATGTTGTTCATGCTAAGAGGTGACATTATTCAGCTCATAGAGCATGGGGCAATAGCCCCTCTTCCAGAAACCCTGGACAGTCTGGGATATGTGTCTAGGTACTTCCTGATTCTGAAATAGATGGGAGGCTGGTGCCCCATACTGGATTTGCACAACCTGAGCCAGTTAATGTGGAAGCACAAGATCTTCTAAGAATCAATCTTCACCATTGATTGAAACTGATGGTTCTGGGGCCAGAGGCATTAGGACCTCGAAGGAGCAATATCTTTGCAGGAAGGTGAGCCGGCTACTGACAGCAACTGCGCAGCTTACATGATGCCATGCATGCCGACCAATAACAATCATTGGCTTCCTCATGCACCTCAGTTCTGTTCTTCTCACTGTTGAATGCACACCTTTGGAGTGACAGCAGCTTAGTTTGACTTGTCACTGAAATTCTTATGTGTCGCCGCTGGAGGTTTCCTGTCTGTGGTGCCATTCTCAAGCTTTATTATTTTCTGGGATGCCGACACATCAAAAGAGAAGGGGGCAAAGAAGATGAAGAAGAACCATCCACCCCACCATCCTGCAGTGTTGCCCCAATGGGAAACCCATCGCGGTGATCGATCTACATCAACGGTGCTTGACCTGCCTTGTCTTGTACCATGGATGTGTGTGATGCCTGCTTCTCTGTTGTTCACCATACATTAGAGATCCATGTGATGAAGTGGGGTCATTCGATCCCCACCATCAGAGGCAGACTTTGCACACATAATGCCAAAGCATGATCTCTGGTCTTTTTCCTGGGCTCCCTTCCCAGCACTTCCCGTGTTGAGGAAGCACAGTGTCCTGAACCTCGCTTCACTGAGGCATCAGAGACCCTATGGGTGGGTCTGGTGGACAGCTGCTCCTCCTGGGCAGCCAGCTGTGCACTTCCTCTGCAGTCTGACTGCCCTATGTAGCAGACTCCCCGGTGGTGAGTCTGAAGCTGTATGCTAGTTCTACACTGGTGAACTCCTTGGTGTCATGGCCTGGTGCCACCCCTACTCCTAACACCATTCATGGTGTCGGTGAGTGGGGTGGTGCTGGCTGTGACATCATATCCCTTGTAACATCATTCACAGTGTTGGGAGAGGGATTGGCTTTTATTTATTTATTTTTTATTTAGTTTTTGTTGACCGGGTAAGTGCACTAGACAACGTCTGCCTATTTTCAGGCTCGACTCGGGGGAAGGGATACAGATGAATGCCAACTGACCTTGAACCAGATTAAGCTGTTGGTGGTATTTTTATTGAATGAGGGAAATTTGTCCAGGACACCGGGGAAATTCCCCTACTCTGTGAGCAGGAGGCTTTGCCGTCTGCTGCAGAGTCAGTCTTTGCCTGCTTACTCATGGAGAAGGACATGGAGGAGTGTAGTGCGCTTGCTGCACTGCCTGTATTGGATGCTACTTCTACGGTGGTGACTCCTGATATGGATTCTGATTCACGGATTACTGAAGTGCCTGCTGGGCCTGTTCTAGACCAGGCTGCTGTTTCTACAATGGAGAAATTTACTTTGGAACCTGCCTTACCGTCTGCAACAGACGTTACCAGTACGGATGTTGTTTCTATACCTTTTCAAGCTGTGGTTTCAGTAGATCGTTCTTCGACGAGTGTATTGCCTTCCCCTACGCCCCTGAGTGCGCCGGAAGGTGCTGTGGCCTCTAGCGGGAGTTGTCAGGTTATGCTGACATCCCAGAATACTCCCACATTAGGTGTGGCAATGGGACTCTCTGATGCTGCTTTCGTTCCTGCGCGGGTGATTTTCCAAACTGACCCGATGAAGCAGGATGGTGTTTCGACATTTTCTTTTACGGCTCCTCAACGCATCGTTAAATGGTCAGTGTTGCATACTGGTTGGGCTGACTCGGTTCCGGATGATATGGAGCAGTGGTCGGTGGAGCGTTCTCTCAGGGCAGTGGGATAGGTGCGTTCTCCTGTTTCTCAGCAGTGGACCTCAGGGTTTGCCCCGATATGGATCCCAGGTGTATAGATCACTACGAAGCCCCCTCTGTCTTCTCCAACACCTTCACAGACTGTGCAGTGCTCTTTGGGTGAGGTATCAGATTTACCTTTAGACACTGACTTGGAAGTTACCCCCAATCCTAAACTTGCCTTTTCACTGCACTCTGTACTTTCATCTCAGGACCATGTGGGTTCTGTTTCTTCATCCCCTGCTCCGTCTGGTGATTGCCATTTGGAACCCCCCCCTCTACCTCCTATGGCTTCCCCCACCTGGTCTTCGGGGGGTGAGAGCATAAACTCCTCAGGGGTAACACTGCTGGCTCCTCCAAACTTCACGCCTTTTTCAAGAAAAAAGTGTTACCAGCTAAGAGACATAAATGTTGTTCGTATTGTGTATAAGGGGGCCTGGATGTGTTTCCTGATAGGAATATGGGAAACGCTTTAACATAGTTTGCATTTCTAGCTACTGAATTGTATGCTCTCATCCATGTTTCTGGTGAATGTTCTTTGATGTTAGCTTTAAATTGCAGGCTGGTTTAGAAGCTTTTGGAACAGGTATGGGGCAGTAAAGTGTACTCGCTGTGGGCTCCATTTGAGGTTATTCCTCTTACTAAACCTGCTCAGAAATCTGTCACAGTTCTTTTTTGTAATGAGGGTGTCAGTGTGACCGACTTGCTTTTTGGCTCAAGCAACGGTGTACTGTTTTGGGGCCCCTAAGCCATTTTGATAGTGAAACATTTGGACGGGAGGTTGGAGGTTTAGGGTTCTTCTTCGGAAATAAATGGTTCCTTACAACATCTACCAAATTCTTTTTTTTTTGAGGGGTGACCGTGGTGTTTTATTTTACCCAGGCCAACCTAAATCTTGTTATAAATGTGGTGCTCTGGGACACCTTAGTAGTGTCTGTGATAAGATTCGTTGCTCCTTGTGTGGGAAGCTGGGTCATATGTCCATGCATTGTTCTGAAATGGCCAGTTGTAATTTATGTGGTCTTCCAGGTCATACCTATGGTGAATGTACACAGGCTGCTTCTTCCAAATCTGATTCTGGGGATTTGGAGGAGCAGCGATTACTGATTGCGCTTGCTCAACGGACACATGTACGGTCAGGGGACCCCCCCTTGCCATCAGATTCTCAGCCTTCTGCTACCCTGTCAATGTTGCCCCCTCCTCCTGAATTTTGCTCTGAACCCCTTCCTGTAGTTCAAGAGACTCAGGTGGTTTCTATGTTGATAGACTCTACTGAACCCCCTTCCCTACCTTTGGTCCTTCCACAACGGGAACCGGGGACTTTACTTATCCCTTCCTCTCCTGATATGCCGCCCCCACCTCCTCCTAAGGACTTGGCTGATCCAGAACTTCGGGTAACACGCCGCAGGAGTTGGAGACAACCAGCCCCCAAGGTTCACAAGATTTCAGAAACTCAAACTTCTAACCGATTTCAACCTCTGCTTTTGGAACCTGATTCTCTGGATAAGAGCTCTGAAGTCTCTTCAGAGGGTTCTCAATGTGCGGATCCCTGTTCTGATTCTGAATCCAGTGTGTTAGGTGAGCAGGTGGCAGGCTCCTCAAAAGGGAGGCCTGTCCCTAAAGGGAAGAAGAAAAGAGCTTCTGGTGCTGGTAAATCTAAATCGTTTAAACCCCTTGATTTCTTTGAATGTGCCTTTCTGCCCAGTTAACTTTCTTGACGATTAATGTCAATAGCATTAAAAATCCGAAGAAACGTAGTGGTGTCTTTTCTCATTTACTGTCCTCCCATGCGGATGTTATTTTTTTGCAGAACACAAGACTACACACTGCCCTTGAGGTTCGCCATGCTAGAAGCGGCTGGTACAAGGGTCCTTCTTACTGGTCTTTTGGTTTGGATGCATGTATTGGGGTGGGAATTTTATTTACTTTACCTATTCGGCTTATAAATTTGATAGATTTGGTGCCAGGGAGGGTTCTTTTGTTGGATGTTAAGATTCATAACACTTATTTTCGTCTTATTAATATTTATGCGCCACAAATGAAAGCTGACAGGGTGGATATTTTTCTTCAGATTCGGCCTTTTCTTTTTTCTGCACAAACTGTGCTTTGAGGCGGTGACTTTAACTGCGGTCTTACGCTTCAAGATCATGGCAGTGGTACCTCTACCAAAAAGATTTTTGCGATATGTCAGCTTTACAGTCTATGGTCCAATTGGCTCACCTTTAAGATGTTTATAAATCCTTTCATTCTAAGGGGATGCCTACGTTCCAGAGGGGTACTCATGTTACCCATATTGATTTTTTCTTTCTCAGTAAATGGGTTCCTGTACTTGCCGCACAGGTAGAAGCTGTAGCCTATTCTGATCATAACGTCCTTTCAGTGGTAGTTGGTACTCAGGACCCACCTCATGGCCCAGGCCTTTGGAAGTTTAATACATTATTACTCTCTGGGGGTTCCCTGACCCAACAAATTTTATATTTAATAGATGGCAAAAAAACTTTGTTTCAGTTGTTTGATACTCCCTTTCTTTGGTGGGATAGCTTGAAGTCTGATTTACGGACTCTTTTATTATGTGAGAGCAAAAATGTCTCAGACTTAGAAAAGGTGAAATATCAGACGCTCAGACAGCAGCTACAGCAAGTGTTGAGTTTGGCATATACCACTAAACATAATTATGGGGATCAAATTCGACTTCTTAAACAACAAATGCAGAACTTTCATGAGAAGAAAATGGCATCTTTAAATATGCAACAGCGGTTTGGGGCACAGGGGTCTTTGGCGGAGATCTGCCCTTTTCTTAGTTGCTCTTCCCGAATTCAGCGTAAAACCATGTCTGCTGTCTGGGATTCTGATATGTCGACTGTTACGAAACAATCTGATATAATGTCAGTGGTGTCTAGGCATTTGGAACAACAGTTTGATACACAGCTTACTGATACTGCTGCCTTTTTCCCACTGGTTCCCCTTTTTAGACGTTCCTATCCTCTCAGGGTCTGTTGTTGCTGCTGCCCTTACCTCGGACATTTCCCCTACGGAGGTTTTGGAGGCAGTGGCTACATTACCAAGACGGAAGGTGCCGGGTTGGATGGCCTTCCATTAGAGTTGTATGCATTACTTGTGCTGTGTATTTCCCAAGAATTGGCCCAGGTCTATAATTTTATGTTAAAACCGGGCACTTTTCCTATTCATACGACTATGGGTGTGGTAACCCTGTTGTATAAGAAAGGGGGCTAGGGAAGACTTAGAAAATTGGAGGCCGATCTGCTTGTTGAATGTTGATTTTAAAATTCTGATGAAGATATTAGCCCTTCGCTTATCTGAGGCTGCGTCGGGTGTTATTTCCCATCACCAATCTTGTGCTGTTCCGGGTAGGGTAATAACGGATCAATTGATTGTACTGAGGGAAGTGTTTGAAGCCAGTTCATTTGCTTCTACCACTGGATTAGTGGTGTCTTTGGACCAAAGGAAAGCTTTTGATTCAGTGGAATTTGAGTTTTTATGGCTGACTCTTCACAGATATGGTCTTCTTAATACTTTTCTTGTATGATTACAGGCTATTTACTGTTGTGTCTTTATTAGACCTCTGGTGAATGGGTTTTTGAGGCCGCTGGTCCCAGTTCGATGGAGTGTTCGTCAGGTGTGTCCCTTAAGCCCTTTGTTATTTGTATTTTGTATAGACCCTTTACTCTGGTTGTTAAATGATGTTCATTTTTTTTTTTTTTACTCCGGTTCTGCTTTCTGGACTTCATGCCCCTTGGACTGCCGCTGCTTATGCAGATGATATTTGTCTACTCCTGAAATCGGCAGCTGAATTGCATAGAGCTCTTGAGTTTTGTTCTGTTTATGGTACTGCTTCTGGTATAAGCCTGAAAAAAGGTAAATGTGTCCTTAAATGTTTAGGGTTGGACTTTTCTGCCACGCATCTGGATGGCATACCAGTGACGATGGGTCCCATCTCTATTTTAGGGATTGCCTTCGACACTGGTAGACAAGATCTCGTTAACTGGGATTTGAAGATTGCACAGGGGAAGGCGTGGGTAGAGGGCTGGAACAAGTATACTATGGGCAAACGTAAACGGGTATATTTGGTCAAGACTTATTTGTTGCCTTTATTTTTATATATAAGTATGATTTTTCCCCCGCCTAAAGAACGTGATGCCACTCTTTCTGGTTTATTTTTCCAAGCCATCTGGTGCAGTAGACTGAACCCTATTAAACGTAACATATTGTATCTTCGGGTGGCTGATGGCGGATTGCATATGATAAATCCAATCCTGTTTTTGTTTATTCAGTTCTTGTATGCTAATCTTCATCTCATTTGTAGTGGGCGGCTTACTGGTTGGTCGCCTTTCTTTAAATGTCGGATTCGAGCTTGGTATGATGGTTGGGTTTCGGATTCCCTGAAAATTTTTAAAACGGTTCCCTTTTCCTCTGCTTATTATAGATTTATTTTTGTGCGCCTTAAAAGTTGGGGTATTACATCTCACCTTATGTTGCATTATTCAAAGAAATTGCTATACTCTGAGGTGCAGGATAAACATTTAAGAGTCTGTTACTCTTCCTTTATGCCCCCAGCTTTGACATATGATGTTGTCGACTGTTTATGTTACCAGTGCCTTGCAAATTTCAAGATGTTCTGTGGCTTTGTTGCCACGAAAAATTGAATGTTAAATCTAATCAAAAACATAAAGCTATGAACGAAAGATTTTGTAGTAGGCCTCAGTGTATGGCACAATCTGAGACTATGTTTCATTTATTTTTTACGTGTTCTTTTATTCATTCTTTTTGGTCTTATGTGGCCCTGTGTTGGAATATGTTACCTTTTCAGAAGATTTCTTATGAAACGTTGCTTTACGGGACTTATGGCAGGGAATGGTCTTCTTGGGACTCTAGTAGCTTAACTGTGTTATTTGCTATTCTCAAATGGTATATTTGGAATGCTCGTTGTTTGTTCACATTACAACAAAAATTATTGTTTTATGATGATATCGTGGGGAACGTCTGCAAGGAAATGCGCAGCTTGTATCATAAGGAAACAGCTTACCAAACTGCACTGTATATTCGAAATGTGTGGCGCAATCTTCCTTGGATAACTGATTCGGATGTTCCAGTTACCTAAAGTCGTGATTTTGTAATTTTCCTTTTCTTCTTTGTTTGATTTTGTTTGTAATTTTTGTTGTGATGCTCTACAATACTTAATAAAAACAAAATTCCCCTACTCTTTTTGATAAGTGCCATGGGATCTTTAGCATCCATCTGAACTAACACCAATCCAGGCAGATGGGACCTCGGTTTAATGTCTCATCCGAAAGGCGGCACCTCAAGTGCAGCACCCCTCTCATGCTGCACTACAGTGTCAGTACTAGGATATTAACCCAAGTGCCAGATGTGGGAACTGAACCCACAGCCCTCTAATCTCCCGGCCTCAGAGGCGAGTGTGCTACCTACTGAGCCACTGACACTGTGGCCATGTGGCATCCAGTTGCTCACATGGAGGTGTTGATCTCTCCCCCTAGTAGCCCTTGTGACTCCAAGGGTGGGGTCAGAAATGCCCCTTGCAAAGGGTACTACACTGGCCTTGTTGTCAGTCCTGGACCCAACACTGGGTTCTGTGATGGCAGTGATGTTGCCCCTGGGTCTGTCCACTGTCCCAATGCTGTTCGCAGCAGAGGGCTGGCTCTCGACGCTGCTTGTGGCACCAGGGTAGGGGATGGACTCAGGGTAAGGATCGGACCGGGCACTGGGCCCAGCTCAAAGGTCAGTGCCAGCCATGGCACTGGAGGGAAATCCACTTCTAGGCCAGTCCCTGAGCCTGATGCCAGAGGTGGCACTGGCTTGGGCCAGAGGATGGCCAGGAGGTGGAGGTCTCTCCAGACCCTTATGTTGAGCCTGCCACCAGTGAGGACTAGAGTGTCCTCAAGGGGACTGTACATAGAAACATAGAAACTTAGACTTTGACGACAGATAAGGACCGCTTGGCCCATCTAGTCTGCCCATTTTCCTACCTACAGGATAGGCTGCAGATCCTAGTTAACCAACAGCCTATTTCTTCCTACCCCCCACAAGAATTGCCTTATGTCTATCCCATGCATTCTAGAATTCCCCCACAGTTTTAGACCCCACAACCTCCTCAGGAAGGCTGTTCCATGCATCTACTACCCTCTCTGTGAAATAATACTTCCTCACATTGCCCCTGAACCGCCCCCCATTTTAAATTGTGTCCCCTTGTTCTTGCATGTCTCTTTTTCTGAAAGATGCTACACTCTTGGACTTTGTTGATTCCACTGAGGTACTTAAAAGTTTCTATCATGTCCCCCCTCTCCCTTCTTTCCTCAAGGGTATACATGTTAAGCTCATTTAGTCTCTCCTCATACGGCTTCTCTTGCAGACCCTGCACCATTTTAGTTGCCCTCCTCTGGACTGCCTCTATCCTGTCTATGTCCTTGCGGAGATGGGGTCTCCAGAACTGGACACAGTATTCCAGATGGGGTCTCACCAACTGTCTGTACAGAGGAATAACAACTTCCTGTTTTCTGCTGCTGATGCCTCTCCCTATACATCCCAGTATACCCGGCCCTCCCTACTGCCTTGTCACATTGCTTGCTAACCTTAAGGTCATCTGATATGATTACCCCCAGGTCCCTTTCCTGTTTTGTTGTTGTTACTACCTCCCCACCCATTGTGTATTCTTCTGCTGGGTTCTTGTTTCCGAGGTGCATTATTTTGCACTTCTTTGCATTGAATTCCTAGCTGCCATACTTCTGACCATTCCTCCAACCTTGCCAAGTCCCTTCTCATCCTTTCCATGCCTCCTTGTATCAACCCTGTTGCAGATCTTTGTGTCATCTGCAAGAGGCATACTTTCCTTCCAGTCCCTCTGCAATGTCACTATGAAGACATTAAAAGGACTGGACCAATACTGAACCCTCGGTACCCACTAGTAACCCCTCTTTCTTCAGAGTGGACTCCACCTACAATTACCTTCTGTGTCCTGTTGTCCAGCCAATGTTTTACCCAGGCTACCACCCTGGGACAAACTCCCAGGCTGGTTAATTTGACTATTAATCTTTTGTGTGGGACTGTGTCAAATGCTTTGCTAAAGTCTAGGTAGGCCATGCCCACAGCCCCTCCCTGGTCTACTACTTTGGTCACCCAGTCAAAGAAATCTATTAGATTCGTCTGACATGACCTTCCCCCTGTGAACCCATGCTGCCTTGGGTCCTGTGCCACACTGGCCTCTAGGTACTCAACTATTCTTTCCTTCAGAAGTGACTCCATCACTTTCCCTACCACAGAGGTCAGACTGACAGGTCTGTAGTTTACTGCCTCTGTCTTGGTCCCACTTTTGTGAGGGGGAATCACATCTGCCTTCCTCCAGTCCTCGGGTACCACACCATCCTCCCATGATTTATTAAAAAGAGTTGCCAATGGTTTCACTAGTCCCCCCCCCCTTAATTCTTTTAGAATTCTGGGGTGAATTCCATCAGGCCTCATTGCTTTGTCCACCTTCAGTTTTAGGAGTTCTTGCAGAACCCTTTCTTCTGGGAAAGGACTGGAATCGACCCCCTTATCAAGAGTGCTTCTGTTAATTGGATTAGGCACTTCCCCCTCCTCTTTTGTGAATACTGAGCAGAAATATTTGTTCAGTATTCCTGCATTTTCACTGTCCCCCTCTGCCCACCCACCGTTCATTCTATTCAGCCTCACTATTCCTCCCTTTGTCTTTCTACGCTCGCTGATGTACCTATAAAAGGTTTTGTCCCCCTTCTTAACTGAGTTGGCTATCTTTTCCTCAGTTTGGGCCTTTGCTATTCTGACTTCCCTCCCTGCTTCCTTCTGCCTTAACTGGTACAGCTCTCTGTCCTGCTCTTTCTGTGTTTCCTTATACTTCCGGAATGCTGTCTTTTTCTTCCTGACTTTCACAGCCACCTCTTTTGAGAATCATAGTGGCTTTTTTCTTTCATTTTGATTTGTTTTTTGCTTCACGCAAAGACTTGTTGCCAGTTTTGATGATTCCCCATTGTTGCTCCACACCTCCTTCTAGGCTGTTTGCTAGTGCTTTTCTGAGGCAGTCTCCCATCTTGCCAAAGTCAGCCCTCCTGAAGTCCAGTACCCTCACTTTTGTATGGCTTGACTCTGCAGCCGAGTTTAACGTGAACCACACTGTTTGATGGTCACTTGTTCCCAGATGGCAACCCACTTCTAGATCTGAGATCCTCTCACTGCCCCCGTTTGAGAGTATGAGGTCTAAGATTGCTCCCTCACGAGTGGGTTCTGAAACTAGCTGTCTGAGGCCTGCCACCTGTAGGCATCAAGAATGGCCCTGCTCTTGGATGTGGCTGCAGCAAATGTGCTCCAGTTAACATCTGGCATATTCAGGTCTCCATCAACAGTATCTCCCTTTCTCTGCCATTCTAAGAATGCCTTCTATTATATCCTTGTCCATTCCCTTCCCCTGACAGGGGGGGTCTGTACACAACCACTGTGCAGATTGTGGTGCCCTTTCCAGTCTCCAAGGTGACCCACAGTGCCTCCTCTCCTCCTTGTTTACTCTTTTGTTCAGTTGCTTTTATCCCTCCCTTTACATAGAGAGCTACTCCTCCCCCTCTTCTCCCCTGCCTTTCTCTCTCTGCTGTTCTCATCTGGGGGTCTCACCCCATGGGCATTGATCTGATCATTCCTTTTCTGTAGGTTGACCCTTTTCTGGTGGTCCTGCCAGGCACTCTCCTTGGGCAAAGTCCCTTGAGCATCCCTGCTGCCCAGGCTTAAGCAAGGGAGCCCCTGGCTCGAAGTTGCCTCTTGGGCTTTACCACCTCTGCCTGAATTCCTAGGGTACTAGCACGAACAGTAAAAGAAGGTGACAAGACTTTCTATAGATAAATTAGTGAAAGGAGAAAGTCCAGAGGGGGTATTGCTAAGCTCAAAAGAGAAAAGGGGGCATGTGAGGAGAAGGACCCTGTAAAAGCATCTGTCCTAAATAGATGCTTTTGCTCAGTGTTTACTGAAGAGAAGGTAGGGCAGGGCCCAGAGCTCAACACCATGGACACGGGGGGAGGGAGGTGAGCACTACTCCCTTCACAAAAGAAAGGGTCCTACAAGAGCTCGCTAAGCTCAGGATGGACAAGGCAATGGGACCTAATGGCATACATCCCAGGGTACTTAAGGAGCTAAGAGTGGAACTAGCAGAGCCAATAGCAGAACTGTTTAGTGAGTCTCTGAGCACAGGAGAGGTCCCAGAAGACTGGAGAAGGGCTCATGTGATCCCACTCCACAAGAGTGGTAGCAGGGAGGAGGCAGGGAACTACAGACCAGTCAGTCTTACCTCAGTAGTGGGCAAGATTATGGAGGCACTCCTTAAGGAAAGGATAGTGCAACACCTGGAACCCATAGGGGCACAGGATCCAAGACAGCATGGGTTTACAAAAGGAAGGTCCTGTCAAACTAATCTCATAGATTTCTTTGACTGGGTAACCAGAGTGATGGACCAAGGGGGAGCAGTTGATGTCGCCTACCTTGACTTCAGCAAAGCTTTCGACACTGTTCCACATAGAAGATTGATAAATAAGCTGGGTAGGCTTGGGGTGGGTCAGAAGTTGGTCAACTGGGTGGAAAACTGATTGACGGGCAGAAGACAGAGAGTGGTGGTAAATGGTATACAGTCAGAAGAGATGCAAGTCACAAGTGGGGTACCTCAGGGATCAGTCCTGGGGCCAGTCTTCTTCAGTATCTTCATTAGTGACATTGCAGATGGACTAGAGGGTAAGGCTTGTCTGTTTGCAGATGACACCAAGATCTGCAACAGAGTAAATGATCCAGATGGGGTGGGCAGAATGAGAAGAAATCTGGATAAACTAGCAAAATGGTCAGAAGAGTGGCAACTGGGATTTAATGTAAAGAATTGCAAGATCATGCACATAGGGAAGAGAAACCCTGAAGCCACCTATAGGCTGGGAGGGGAGTTGCTGGCAGTCAGAAAGAAAGAGACTTGGGCATCATCATCACCGATGACCTGAAACCATCCAAGCAGACCTCTAAAGCAGTAGGTAAGGCTAGGGGGATGTTAGTGTGTATTAGTAGGGATATAACAAGTCGTAAGAAGGAGGTAATAATTCCTCTTTACAAGGCACTGGTTAGGCTCCATCTGGAGTACTGCATGCAGTACTGGAGGCCAAACCTTCACAAGGACATTAACCAAATTGAGGCAGTCCAGAGAAGGGCAACCAAGATGGTGCAGGGACTGCATCAGAAGACATATGAGGACAGATTAACAGAGCTCAATATGTATACCTTTGAGCAAAGAAGGGAGAGAGGTGATATGATCAAGACATTCAAACACCTTAAGGGCATTAACAAGGTGAAAGAGTCTAACATGTTTTAATAGAAGAAAAATAGCAGGACAAGAGGACACAGCATGAGATTAGAGGGAGGCCGATTAAGGGGGATTGTGAGGAACTTCTTTTTCACAGAAAGGGTGGTGGATGCATGGAACGGCCTACCTCAGGAAGTGGTGGATATGAATACAGTGCAGGGCTTCAAACAGGCATGAGGTAGGCATAAGGGAGCAATACAGATGAGTATGAATAGAGAGGCCACTGACAGAGCAAAGGCCAATAGCACATTTATAAGGTAGAAAAAGAAATGGGAAGATTGGATGGGCCTTGTGGTCCTTATCTGCTGTCAACTTCTATGTTTCTATGTTTCTAGGTTCATGGACCCTCTGGGGCCAATTATCTGGAGTGAGAACTGAAGAGCGGTTTGTGCCTTATATAAATACCATAGACCTACTGTTTTGGGTCCAATTCCAACCCAGTTCCCTCACACCACCTCATCTGCATCCAGTGCTCCTTCTCCATCAATGTCCTCCTCTGAGGACGTGGACTCATCTTTGCATAGGTCCCTGGCTTCTGAGTACTCTCTGAACCAGAGATTCCTGGTGGACCTGTTACAAACATTGGATGTGGGCACCATTGCAAGCTGTAGTACCATGTCCTTGCAGCTGGGACTCCTAGGAGATTTTGGTGATGCAAGCTCTGTCATCCCTTCCTGGCCTAGAGCCTTTAAGGAGAGGTCAAAAGGAGACTGAAGACATCCCTTTGCATGTCTTCCTTAGCCAAGGGATGTCCAGCTATAATACTACACATTTGTGGGTTCTGCAGGGGGTGATTTCTCACCCTACCTTAGGGACTGAGTTCCTGCACACTGTCACAGGACCTCAGCACTTGATGCATGACCAACCTCCTGAGGCTGACTCTGCTCAGCCAGGTACCCAAAGTAGGAAAGTGTTTACCTCAACTTGCACCATATTGTGCATTGCTGCAGAACAGGTACACAAGGCAGCTTACAACAAGCACCTGTGGACACAGCTAGGAATGCTCCTAGCCACCATGCAGCATTCAAAGCTAGTTGGACAAGTCATCTGCCTTTTTTGCCAAGGACCTGGAGTTGGCAAGGCACCAATCAAGGGTATCATACAGTGCTAATGAGGTAGCCTCCAGGCTGGTGGGGAATGCAGTCTGCATTCAGTGGAAGGTGTGGCTTAACCTCTCATGACTGGCACCTCTGGTTTGGTGAAAGATGATTAACTCTCGCTTCCAGGGGGCTAATTTTTTTCTCCTGCAGGGTCACGTGAGAGCTGTCAGAGTGCTCTCCTGCTCTTGTGCCACAGGAGACTCCACCTGACTTTGAATGATCTTGGGTCTCGCCAAACCTATAAGAAGCCCCTGCCCTCAGGTGTTCTCCCACACAGAGAGCTGAGGGTAGTTCTACATTCAGGGTGAGCCATCTCCTCCCTATTTTTGATAAATCTTGGTACGGGGACCCATCATTTTGAATCAGTGAAGAATGATTATTGGAAGATATGAAAATTATGTACATACCATAATTGTTGATCTTCTGGAATATCTTCACCATTGATTCAAGTGTGCAGCCACTATCCCCTGCTCAGCTAAGAGCCAGGGCCTCTGGCACCTCACCCTGTGGGTGCTGGCAGCACATTCTACTTGCTCTGTATCGCCTCCGCAATGGCCAATATATGGTGGTGTTTTTTGTTGTTGGGAATAAATAAACAAATACATAAATATAGGGTTGAGCACTCCAGTGCCAACCGTCACCAAAAAAAAAAAACTAAAAAGGAAGTGGGAGCCACTTGAGACACCCCTACCAACTCCCCCCCCCCAAAAAAAAACACACAAAAAAAACAGCCTAAATTTTCTTTTATGGAATGGGTAGGTGGCATCTTCCTTCCATGTTTCCTTGTCCTCTTTCTCTCTGTCTGGGGTATATACCCTCTATGGTATATCCCTGTTAATTAGTATATCTAACAGGTGCACTGGATACTATCCAATTTACTCCACTGAGCAGCTGCTCTGTGTGTGGAGGGGTACTATGCACTTAATGGATCAATATTCGAGCTTCACATAGGGTGTATCCCTTCGGTTGCAGGAAGAATCAGAGCCTGTTCTAGTTATGTTAGAACATTTTGGTTGGTTTCCCTTGTTACTTTCCTCTGTGCTTTGGGCCTTTTCCCACTCCAGCTGAAGCATGCAAGAGGAGATAACCACATCTTGACTCCCTTGGACTGCTAAATCCTGCAGCTCCTATGCTGCCTCTCTGTTCTTTTCTTCCATCTGCCATAGAGAAAAGGGGTTATGGATTTACTCTCAGATTTACTCTGTTTCTGTCTGGTAGCACAGAGCTATTCTTTTTCCCATTGCCGGTACCTTCAGTTCCATGCAAAGGGGATCTGTACCAGTTCAAGGTCATGCCCTTTAGCCTTTTGTGCATACCCATAGTCTTCACCATGTGTATGACAGTAATGATGGCCTTTCTGTGGCACAAGGGCATCAGGGTATATCCCTACCTGGACAACTGGCTGCTAGCCAGGCCATCCAAGAAGACTGTCAAGAGATCCAGTGATCTGGCTTTCCAGACTAATTTGGACCTTCTGGTCAACCCTTCACAGGTGGTCAAGTTCTTTGGGGCAGAACTAGACTCCCTTCTGGCCAAGGGCCACCTCCTGTTGGACTGGGCATTGGATCTTACCTCCTTTGCCCAATTATTTCAGGTTGAGCACTCATGCCCTGCCTTGGACTTCCTGTGGCTGCGGCAGTTGATGGCGGCTTTCACCAGCATGGTCTATTGGCTCACTAGAGGATGCATCCCCTATTTTGGTAGTTGGGCTGGTAGTAATCTCAACACCTGGGTCATCTGGACCAGCTGGTCTTGGTGACCTAACCAATGTGGAATGCCATCCAGTGGTGGCCATCACCACAACACCTGGAGAAGAGAATCCCATTTGTCTACCCAGAACCATTCATTACACTCATGATGGATGCATCTCTGGTAGTGTGGTGAGCATACCTGGAAGACCACGTACCCCATGGTTTCTGGTTACCCCAGAGGTCCTGACACCGCATCAGCCTGCTGGAAGTCTATACTGTGTATCTGGCTCTGATGGAATTTGCTTAATTGATTTAGGGGTCAGGTCATACTGGTCCAGACGGAAAACACAACTGCCATGTTCTACCCAAACAGGCAGGGCAAGATGCACTCCTTTTTGTTATGTTAGAATGCTCTCCTCATCTGGACAATTATTAGTAACCTAGAAGCAGATTTCCTGCTGAGTAATGTCATGTGAGAGATCTGTCAGCTTGTGGATGCTCTCAGGTTGGAGAAACATTGAACAAGTGTTCCCTGCATCGGGAGACGGAAGATCACCTGTCTTCCCAATGTGGTACCCCTCTGGTGGCTCTATTTGCCTCATGGGAGAACAGGAAGCTGAGGCTGTTCTGTGCCCACTCCCTACAGTCTGGGACACCTCTGGGAAGTGCATTATCTAGGCCCTGGACCTCCTTCCTTCTATACGCTTTTCTTTTCTTCCCATTGGTTCACAAGGATGTGATCAAGGCTCAGAAGGACAAAGCATGGATGATCCTGATCGCTCCAGGCAGTTCTAGTATTGGGATTTCCTCAGCCTCAGTTGCAGGCCTCCATGGAGGTTGTCTCTCCACTCCAACTTGGTGACCAGACAACAGAGAAAGGTCTTGCACCCAGACTTTAAATCCCTGCACCATTCAGACTGGTTCTTGAGTTGCTAGAGTTTAAGGCACTGGGTCATTTGGAGGACATCCTCCACATTGTAGCTGTGTCCCATAAAGAGTTAACTTGTAAATGCTATGCATTTATGTGGAAGAGGTTCTCGATCTGGTGCTAGGCCAAGGATCTTGATCCCCTTATCTGTTCCTTGGATAACCTAGAGGACTACCTCTGGCCCATACCTCAGTCAAGGCAGCAGATGACTATGCTTAAGGTGCACCTAGCAACCATACCTGCATACTGGGTGCAGGCTGGTATGTTGACATTGGCCCAGGAGAAGGTTGGTTTGGGGCTTTTTAAAAGGCCTGTATCACTTGTCTTCTCTGGTGCATAAAGCTATGTCTCCATGGGATGCACTGCTGGTGTTGGCAGTGCTCATTGGCAGGCTGTCAGAGCCAATGCACAGATGTCAGTGTCACATTTGTCATGGAAGATCGCCTTTTTGGTGGCCATCATGTCAGCCAGAAGGATCAGTGAGCTTCAGACACTTTCATTGGAGTCTCCTTATGTGGTCTTCCACAAGGACAATGTCGCTCTTCGTCCCCACCCAAAGATTTTCCTGAAGGTCATATCAGAGTTTCACCTTAACCAGGTGATTAACCTTCTAGTATACTTTACTAACATGACCTCAGAGGCCAATCACAGGCTCCACAATCTGGACCTTCAGAGGTTGGTCTGTTTTTATAAGGAGTGTATGGCTGGAGTTCAGGATGAGGCTCACCAGCTGTTTGTAACACATGCTGAAGTTGTGCCTGACAGACTGGCAGCAAAGCAGGCAGTTGCCAGATGGATTATATCTTGCATCGACTACTGCTATAGGTTGGCTGGTAGGGAGTCACCGAGGGGTTTAGGGCCCATTCCAGCAGATACACTGCTACCTTGGTGGCTACTTCCAGAAAAATTCCTATTGTTGAGATATGCAGAGCTGCAACCTGGAGTAAAGTACACACTTTCACCTCCCATTATGGCATTGACATAATGAGCCACCGGGATGCTGCTTTTGGGTCCTCGGCCCTCCAGTTTCTGTTCATCAAAAAGGGCTCCGTGCCTTGCCCACTCCTCCCATAGGCCTACTAGGTGTCTACCAGAGTGTAGGCAATGAACTATATCCATGTTGTTAGAAATATAGGTTACTCACCTATAACTGTAGTTCTACTAGTGGTGTACAGTTCATAGCCACAAAATCCACCCGAATTACAGTTACTGGTGAGTAACCTATATTTACCACCTAGCCCATGTAATTTTGCCTGGGTTAAGGCACCGCACAAAGCAAACTATCTTTTGGCAACAAATCCCCACAGGAGTTATTAACCCAGATCCCCAAACCCTATCTCAGCCCATAAGGGGGTAATAAGGCAGAGGTAATACCAACATTGATCCAGTATAGATGCTATTCAAAATAAAATTGTACTGTATTGTAAAAAGGAATGAAACAGATAAAAACATCTAGCTACAGCATCAAATTCTGCTGAAGATGAGTACTAATAAAATGTGTCTTTCAAGCTACAAATGCTTTGGGGCCTAAGGGCTGACAGTCTACCTTTAATGAAAATGTCTGTTTATGGTAGATCTGGTTGTAGAAAATTGCTAGAGGTGAAGTGTAGAATTGTAAGTAGCTTAGAATGAAGTGAAGACCAAAGGCTTGTTTCAGGGGAATTTAACATGCTTAAAATATCTGTGTGTACAGTATGCTGCGCGCCATATAAGAGAACACAGTCCTCTCTGTAATTCAAGCTGTGCATACAATATGACTGTTAAACAGAGTGTTACTTTAATAGAAAACTCAAAGTTTTGTCTTCTTTAAGTCTCATCACTTTTTAACATAATCAAATTTAAAGAAGAAAATGCTATGCTTACCCTTTGGCTGTTTAACACTGCTGAAACCATTAAATGTACTGCTGTGCTCTTTATGGATCCCTCATCTGCACAGGCGCAGTGGCATATTATGCATGGGCATACTGTCAGGTTTGTGTAGCGCACCATTGGCCTTTGAATATGGCCCCCACTTTGACTGCTGGTGCTATTCATTGTTTGTGCAACACTATCTCAGTTAGTGCCATGACAACCATTTGAGTATGGGGCCAGTGTGACACCACTGCCCAATAGTTTTAAAGTCTTATTTCTGATGTAAGTTTCTTTCTTGTCATGTACATTTTTCTCTATTCCTCAAGCTTTTTAGTTTTACAAACCAGAGTCTGTGCTCCACAGCCTGTTCTCAGACCCGTTTGCTCACTCATCCCTTGCATATGCCGTACACACAAGTTTTTATCGTACTCCCTCACAGGAAAATGTTCATGATCATATATAAAATTTAAAATAGTCAACTGGGAATTACATACAGAATAATACATGGGGGGAGTGCATAACAGGACTTTAATGCAGACCTGAGGTGTGGGATGCTATATAAACCCCGGGTAAATTCAACTGTTGCACTCCTACCCCCAACCACCCCATGTATTGTTTTATGTAATTGCTGGAGACTGTTTTTTCCACTATTGATCTGACCTGCATATCGAAACAGTATGAAAATGGCAACAATCAGAGAACAGCAATACAGTTAAAATAGTAACATACCGAAGTGAAAATGAACTAGGTAGTATTGGTAACTACTGTAGTTGGTGTTTAAAACCATCCAGAAACAAGTAATTAGGTACAAGATCTGAAGTTTAATTCAACTCTGGACTGGCATTGCCATGGAGATATGTAGATTAGAGTAGTTCAGAGGTTGCCACATTTCCTATTGTAAAGGGGGGGGGTGGTGTTTTGGACAGCAGTTGACTGAGAAAGTAACTTTTGGAGGTGAGATTATACTAAAATAAAAGCATTGACACAGTACTTGAAAGCGGTTTCTGTTTATTTAGATTACTCATTCGCAGCACTGTAGAGCTTGTCACATGGCTGAGTAAGCATGTGCTGTAGTAGCGGAGAAGCTAGTGCGTGCTCACCATTATAACCCATGGGTTATAATGACAAATCCTGACCAGCTTCTCCCACTTAGAAATTAGCCCCCAGTTATTATAAGGCCATACTCCAATCTTGGGGTTAAGTTGACCTAAAGTCACCTAAACCCCTTGATTAAATTGTAGCCTTGTAATTCACAACTGGCTATCTATTACCCTATCTGTAAACTGGACTGGAGAGGTACTGTGGTTAGGTTACCACCATCACTATTGTGTTTCTTTCACATCACCATTTTATTAGAGACATGAAACTCCTTGTTCAAAGAGGTTAACCCTACTGGTGGTGTAATAAGAAAATGCAAAATGTAACAGATGGTCTGTCTCTATGGTACGTTGGTGCTGCCATCTTGCATGTGACAAGCTTCTGCCTTGTGTAGTGTAGCACTGATATCTCATATTTATTTCACAAATGTATAAATAATTACTGTAATTCCCAAGCTGGGGTGTAAAAAATTGTTTTCATGCTACATGGGTTTGTATGTGTGTGCACCAGAAGTTTTAAAAATCCTACGTGAAATTGAAAGATCATAAATCAGTTTCTTACAATGCCCAGAGAAAATCGTATGAACTTTAAAGAAGCTGCAGATTTTCATTACATGATAACACAACTGGGGGGAAAATGTCTCTTGGGGAGGTGGAGCTTGGGCTCCAACAAGACATTAATGTCTTACTATAAATACAAAATCATTTTTTCCATGCCTATTGTCTTAGGCACTTATTCTGTACCTAATCATTCTGAATATTTCATTTAGATTACGGCCCTGGAGACACTGGGGAACTTAAAATGGTTTAAGCGCCTTAAAACATTTTAAATCCCCCTAGCTCTGTTTGCAAACAGACTACAAGCCCCTTAAAACATTTTAACAAAAGTGTTTTTAAGCCCAGCTAGATACCTAGGCCCAGATATTCAAAGGGTAGCGCCTGGTGCAAATCCATAGCACTGGGGTAGTGCTGAAATAGTGCTAGGCTGCAACATTCAAACACCCATAAAGCACCAGTGCCGTGTGGTAGCGCCGACGCTAACAGCAGGGGCGAGGGATAAGGGAGCAACCAGGATTGCCGGCACAGCCAGCATATTCAAACGTACAGCACCGTGCTATAGGCAGCAGTGCAACCTGTAGCATGGCACTAAATACCACCAAAAAAGCTGGCAGTAATGCAGCGGTGCTCCCCCAGCATGATCCCCAACCCCCATTCCTGTATGCAACCTGCCGTGTCCCTGGTAGTCTAGTTGTCCCCCCCAGCACAAATTCTGACCCACAGTTACTGTAATTAAACTGCCATTTCCCTGGTAGTCTAGTGGTCCCCCTCAGCATGAATCGCAACCCCTGTTCCTGTAATTAAACTGCCTTTTCCCTGGTAGTCTAGTGGTCCCACCACCTGGCAGTGACGTCCCGCTCCTTCCAATAACAGCCCAGAACAAAGCCAGAGACCAGCTCAGCCCTCCTCTCACCAACACGGTTGGCCGCTGACTGAGGTATGAATGAGCAGTAGTGTACTGAATGTACGTTACAGCTCATTCATACTTCAGTCGGCGGACGGCTGTGGTGGTGGTGAGAGGAGGGCTGATCCAGTCACCGGCTCCGTTCTGTGCTGTTATTGGGAGGAACGGGGCATCACTGCTGGGTGGGGGACTGCTAACTACCAGATGTAGCAGTTTAATTACAGGAATGGGGAGATTCATGATGGAGAGAGACCACTGACTACCAGGGAAATGGGTTTAATTACAGTAATCGGGGGTCGGGATTCATGCTGGGGGGGACCACTAGACTACCAGGGTCATGGTTCTGTTGTCTACGCCCATGCCTATCAACTGTCCCTGATGTTGCCTCCATATTTTCCTCTGTCCCTCCTACTATGTGTTTGTGACAGAACAGTGGGGATTACATTCCCACAGTAATGTCACACATTACAGTTCCAGATGTGTTCTTCTTCTGGAAATGCATCATGTCACATCTTCTCCTATTCTATCAGCATTCTGAGTGACTAGTACCAGGTTTTAAGACGTGTCCTGAGTTTGGGTCTTTGTCCCTGATTTGTTTCAGCCTTGTCCCTGATGCAGGGGGCAAGGGGCTGAGAGGTATGTATGCACGGACTGTGCCTGCCAGCACACAGTTCCTGCTGCTTCCAGCCTGTACTTCCATGCCGACCAACAGGGGATTCTGTGGGCATGCCTTGGCCTGCAGCATCCAGCCTGTACTTCCATTCCGACCAAAAGGTGGAGCTGTGTGCTTCATGCAGTGGCACTGGGCAAACTGCATGGTAATGTATGCTAAGCAGCACATAATGAGATGCAAATGTGCCTGTTTGCCCACAGATGATCTAAGTAGGCTCATTTGCATGGAAGCTTTGAATATAGCTCAGGTTTGCCCCGGGCTAATGTGTTTGCACTGGGCTATTGTGTTAGCACTATGTACTCGGTTAGCCACGGGCAAACAACACATAAGCATAGCACAGTTCTGCAGTGTGTGGCTTGCATTGTTGTCAGCAGTTGTTGTGGGTCTCCTCTGTGGAATCACACACGATGTTCTCCACCTGCAACACTGACTTGCTCCAGGGTCTACTGGGCTGCAGTTGCAGTGTGCACTTCCCTGTTGCTATATTCAGTGCTGTCTTATTCCTGGGCTACGTTTGCCCTGCACTCCCAGACCAGTTTGCCCGGCATCCTTAGAATGCTATATTCAGCAGGGGTTAGCACCAGGCTATTCCTTTTTGAATATGGCAGGCTATTTGGTCCGGGAAATGTTTGCACACCGGGCAGTGCTACTTGAGCCCTGGGGCAAAGTTTTGAATATCTGGGCCCTAGTCTTTAAACCATTTTAAAAACATTTTGGAGCTAGTGGAGTTTTACTCACAGGTCTGGCCAGGAGTAATAATGTTTTAAGCTGTAATGGTTTAACTAAAATGGTTCTAGCTGCAGTGTGTCCAGGCAAGCACAGTTCTGTGTGTTCGACTTAACACAAAATAATTTCAGAGAGAACAGGTTTAACACTAGCAGTGTGGCCACACTAAACCATTATCAAAAATGGTTACTGAGTAGTGTGGCTGCACTGAAATGGTTTAGTTAAACTGATTTTAAAAATGGTTTTCAAAAACAGTTCTGTAGTGTGTCCAGGGCCTAATATGTCATGTGTAGAAGTTGTGGAGGTGAGCATCCAGAACCACAGAATGGAATAGAATATGGGTTTGTATCGCACCTTTCCAACAAAGTGCTTTCAATTGCTTTACAAAGTTATATGTTGGCTACAGTTCAGTGATTGTGTATGAATACCTTGTGCACAACCTATGTGTGTTTCTGTGGTGTTTGGAAAAAATAGTAATGCAGTTAAGCCACTTTTGCCTTTAGCTGGTTTTAATTCGTATGTATATCTATAAGTTTCAAAAAACTTTGTTAATGCTCCAGTTAGGGTAAAAGTGACAAAAGTTGGGAAATGAGGCATTAGGGTTTCCCTAACACCCCACCCTCACAAACCAGGCAGTAGAGCAGGTATGGGGTATGCCTTGGGCTTCTTAAGCCTAACACTTAACCCATTTCATCTGTAAATAAGGTGAGATGTGTCGACTTTATGAAAATGCGGTGAGCGTTTAGCTTGAGAAGCCCAAGGCACACCCCACACATCCTCTTCTACCTGGTCTGTGAATGTGGGGTGTTAGAGAAACCCTAACTCTTCATTTCCCAACTTTTGTCACTTTGATCCTAACTGGAGCATTAACAAACTTTTCTGTAACTTATTTCTTTACTTGTTAAGATAGTATAATAGCATCCTTATTTTACTGTGGGAGTGCAGGGTCCTTTGGACTCTATGTTCCCGTCCCTCTGTATATGTGTATATGTACAGTATGTAGCTGTTGAAGCACATGGCCATCTGGGCCCTGCACTTCCATTTATAGGACAACAGTGGCCAACTTGTCAGCATAGCCATCTTATTACCTCACCTCATGTACCAGGTACAGAAAATTTTCAGATCCTCACCAAAATGTAATTCTGCGCAACTGTAATGCCATTCTGCACCACAGGTGCAAAAACACATTTTGGCAAGGATGTGAAAAATGACAGCTGTGACATAAATGAGGTGGGGGTAATAAGAAGGCTATGCTGAAAATCTGAGGTAAAAATATTTAACATTTCGAAGTTAAGAGCAGGCGTAGCGAAATTGCAACAAATGGTCATAACTTTGGCATTTTTTATTATTTTGACCCCACATTTTCAACATAGTCTTCTTATGATCCCACCTCGTAAACACTGTAGGTGAAAATTCTCAAATCCTTGCCAAAATGCCATTCTGCACCACAGGTGTGAAAACACATTTTGAACAGGATGTGAAAAATGACAACTGTACTGTGCAAGAGGTGGTGTGAAAAAATGGCAATGTTGAAAATTTGGAGTCAAAATATTGAAAAGTTATGCATAAGCATAAAAAAATGTCAATGAAAGCACATAACTCTGCCATTTTTAGGAATCTGCTCACCAAATTTTCAACATGGCCTGTTTGGGACTCCACCTCATGAACACTGGTGGTGAAATTTCATTATTCTTTCCAGAAAGGTGATTCCTCACAATGGCCACAAAACCACCTTCTGGGCCTGATTAATGAAATGACAGTTACAGTGCTCATGAGACGGAGTCCCAAAAAAGGCCATGTTGAAAATTTGGTGAAAAAATTCCCCAAAATGGCAAAGTTATGAACATAAGTTCAAAATGCCATTGAAATACATTATATGGCACTTACCTTGATTCCTCAGTTCATGGATGGCATTTACCTTGATTCCTCAGTTCATGGTTCAGCTTTGAAGAGTGCAGACATGTCTCAGTCCACAGAAGATGACAGCCTATGACCTCCAGTGGTAAGTATAGAGTAGGGGTGTGTGTGTGTGTGTGGGGGGGTGTTCAGTGGGAGAGTCTGGATAGGTGAGGGGGATGGGAGAATGATGAGGGCCATTTTCTTTTTTTCAGGGTAAAAGAAAAAGACATTTATTTATTTAGTTAGTTTTTGTTAACCGGGTAGGTACACTAGACAGCATAGCTGCCTATTTTCAGGTATGACCTGGGAGATTACAACAAAGGGTACTTGGACAATAGTAGATACAAGAAAACATCATGGGAACAAGTAGAAGTCAGACATAGTACACTTATACAAAGCTTTCAGCAATGACAGTACATTTGCAGGAATCTATATGTAGCAACAAAACAGAAATATAAGTGCAAATAACAGTCATAAGTCATACAACTAGCGAGTAAGTGCTAGAAGAGAGGAAATAACAAGATTTCCAGGTAAGTTTGAGAGTAGTAGATGTTGGATCTGGTAGGCAACTAGGAGGAACCAGTACAGGAGTGGGTGGATAGAGGACAGGAGCAGGGTTCAGAGCTTAGAAGAGCCATACGAAGCTCCTGTTTGAAGCTGTGTGGGGAAGGGGAGATTCTTAGACTTAGTGGAAGGGAGTTCCATAGCTTAGGGGCCCAGCTAAAGAAAGCATTCTCCCCCATTTTGGTTTTACAACTCTGTCGGATAAGAAGGGATTTGTCAGCTGATCTTAGTGGGTAGGCAGAGGTCACAGGTTTGAGCAGTAGAGCCAGTTTGTCAGGTATCTGGGAGGAGATTATATTCTTTATAAAACAGTAGGAAGTAAACTGTCAGAAGGCTGAGGGGGTAAACCATCCTAGACTGGAGTATAGCGTGCATCGGTGAGTAAGTCTGGGCAAAGACAAAGCAAAATGGCAAATGCTGTTGTAGCAGAAATCCCACTTTCGGAGGAGCCCTTCAGTAGTTGCCAGAAAGACTATTAACCCATATGCCAATTTGGGTCTCAGGATCCCCTGTGCAATGACCATCCTCGCCATGGATGTTAGGCGATGTCTCACCTTGTATGCCAGTCCAAGTTGAATATTGACAGATTTAATGACTGAGGCTAGGTGCAGATCGAAATCCAAGGCAAGATCAAGGGTTACTCCTAGGTATTTAAAAGAGGTAAATGTGTTAAGGGAAGAGCCATCTAGCACTCTGATACTTAACGGTTGGGTGCAGGACTGAATTTTTTAACCTGAACGGAAGAGCATAGTCACTGCTTTATTTTTATTTAAGACAAGCTTGTTTTGCAATAGCCAGCTCTGAAAGGTATTGAAGTTACTATTGAGATTCAGGTTGATATCTGAGAGGTTTGAGGAGGATGAGTAAAGAACAAGATCGTCTGCATGTAGCAGACCTGAGCAAGCACCAGTTAGTGGTGGGATGTCGTTTATGAAGACTCTACACAGGAGAGGACCAAGAATCTAACCCTGGGGCACTCCGATCCAAGTTGGAGCAAGAGGGGACTTAGAAGCTCCGTTCTGGACAACTTGTTGCCGCTTTGAAAGATAATTTTGGAACCAGGCGGTGACTGAGGGTGAGAAGCCTAGGAATGACAACTTTGATAGGAGCAGCAGGTGGTCAACTAAATCAAATGCTTTTGTAAGATCAACAAAAGTAGCCCCAGTCAGAAAGCCTTTGTCCACAGCAAGTCTGACATCATTTGTAAACTGTATGAGAGCAGTGGATGTACTGTGCCCATGTCGGAAACCATGTTGGTCAGGGGTGAAGAGTTTGAAGGACTACAGGTAATCTGAGACCTGGGTAGCAACAATTTTCTCCAGTATTTTAGAGAGGGTGGAAAGGATAGCAATAGGGCGGTAGTTATCCAGGTTAGTGGTGTCCCCCTTTTTGTAGACCAGTACAACTCGAGCAATCTTCCAGAGGGAAGGGACATGTCCTGTAAGAAGAGACAGGTTAAAAAGTCTAGTCATTGGAGAGACTATAGACGGTGCAACGGTTCTTAGGAATTTTGGTAAGAGTCCATCTGCCCCTGCCGATCCAGCAGGGGAGAGATGGACTTAAGTAAGTATAAGATTTCACTCTCAGAGACTGGGCAAAGCGTGAAAGATGGGTTGGAAGGTTTAAGGTCATCCTGCGGAGTGACAGGTAAAGGCCCAGGAGGTGCAGTATTGGAGGAGAGGTCAGTGAATCTGGAGTTAAAAGCCTCGGCAATAGTGAGCAGGTTATTACAATTACAACCATCCACGACCATATCAGAGATGGTATTGCACTTATTTTTCCCTATGATGATGTTAACATGACTCTAAAAACCATGAGAGTCACTGACAGAAGTACTAAGGAGCTGACGGTAGTAATTACCCTTAGCCCTTAGCAGATCTGATGGAAACCTTACATAGGGGACTGGGTTAGCTTAGCTTTGTTCCAGACTTTATCCCTCTTTTTTGAGAGAGGACAGGAGTAAAGAATTTAACCTGCGGGTAGCAGATCCCCAGATACGGTGCCTTTTTACTGGAATATATTTGTCTTGAAGGTTCAAAAGCATGGCAAGGAGGTATTGAGCAGCACGTTCCATATTACAAGTATTATACAGAGGTGCCCAGTCTGTGTTCTGTAGCTCCAAGATTGGGGCTCTCTTATCCATTTTTGAAAAATCCCTGAAAATAATTTCTCTAGGGGGTGGTTTAGGGGCCCCAGCCTTCCAAACACAGTAAACTGGGGAGTGGTCACTGATTGAGTCTGGTAAAACTCCAGCAGCACTGATCCTCTCAGGCCTGTTGGAGACATTGGGGGACTATTTTCTTTATTTCAGGCTTTTTTTGCAGTGAGAGGGTGGGGTTGCCACTAGGCAACAGGGAATTAAACTTAAATTATGGGAACGGTGATCAGAGGGTGGGGAGCATCACTAGACACCAGGGAATTGAAAAAAATCATGGGGACAGGGATTGAAGGGTGTGGGCTGTTACTAGACAATAGGAAATTTAACAATAATTATGGAGATGGTGATCGGAGGGTGGGGGTACCACTAAATACAAGGGAATTAACCAATAATTATAGGGACGGCGATTGGAGGGTGGGGGGTTGCACTAGACACCAGGGATAAAATAAAAAGTATGGAAAGGGCTTTCAGAGGGTGGGGGATACCACTAACACCAACAAAATAAAAAAAAAGAAAATATGGGGATTGGAGGGAGGGAGGTGCCACTAAACACCAAGGAAATTTTTTTGATTACAGGGACAGCAATCGGAAGGTGGGGGTGCCACTAGACTCCAGGAAAATGGAGGGGCAGGGGTACTGGAGGGTTGGGGGCCACTAGACACCAAGTAAAAATGTTAGAGTACTGGGGAGGGCAACTGGAGGGACAAGCAAGGATTCTCGTGTGACGAAAAAGGATCCTTTTTTTGTATCATGTGGTCATGCAAAAGGATTCATTATATTTAAAAAAACACATTTTAAGGGCATATTTATAACTTTGAAGTGCTGATTGCATTTAACAGGGTCCCAATCAGCCAGCTTTGTATAATGGTATCACTCCAGGATGTCATTTTTGTGGTTTTTGAAAAAAAAAATTAAGAAAAAATAGAAAACAAGATGGCAGCTCATGAAAAAGGATTCTTCCCTCATGAAAAAAGAACTGATCTTGCGAGAGCAAATCCTTTTTCACAAGGCTAATCCTTGGTCGAACATTATTCTCTAATTTGGACAGAATTCCCATTAAAACCGTGGGAACTTTAAAAATTGAATAATTTTGCAACAGGTTAACATTTTTTCACCAAATAAAGAATGACAGTTGTATTTCCCAAGCTGGTTCTACCATAAAAAAATCATACCAAAATTCCACACCATGTGGATGCAAGGCAATGAGGAAAAACTGCAAAAATTGGTGACTTTTTAGGTTTGATAACTATCCAGATCTCAGAATCTATACATCTGACTGGAAAGAAACTTGCCACATCAAGAGATCTACCCCACAGAACAGCGCATGCCAAATTTTGTGCAAATCCATTGATCAGTTGCAAAGTTATTAAAGTGCAGAATTTGAGGTTTAACATTAAACAGGCTACTCAACCCTAACTATAGGGGCACGACCGTGCCCCTATAATAATATATACATACACATACTGTGTGTGTGTGTCTGTCTTCTTTTGAAAACTGCATTAATGCACCAGTTAGGGTTCAAGTTAATGACACAAAAGTGGGAAATGGACTCTACAATGCCAGTTCGACAAGAAAAATGTTGACTGGCATCACAGTGCAGGATCAATATCGAGCAGCGATTTGCTGTAGAGCGCCGTTATCGAGTGTGTGAACCCCATGTGGGAGGTTAGCCCCCACACCACCATACATTAGATTCTTACTCATGGTCGAGTTAGTTCAGGGAATGGGTGCAGGTCAGGGGAAGTGGTTGCCCGGTCCCCGTGAACATGACGCGGTTGCTGATATCAACGCATGTCAATCAATCAATCAATCAATCAATCAAAATCTTTATTTATCCAGGTGAATATCGTTGCGCAAGCTCATTTACAAGATGGACCTGGTTAGCTCTGGGTCAAATGGTACAATGCATACAGAGATATTTACAATTTGTCACCGTTGAAATGTCACTGTTCGGGGGCATACCAGGGAAATGTTGTGTTAGGGTTTCCAACCATAACTCCTCACTCCCACCTGCCAAGTAGCAAAAGGAAAAAACATTAGGCTTTTGGGTCTCCAGAGTCTTGGCAAAACAGTGGTTGGTGCATTAACGAACGCAATTATTTTGCAAAGAATATCCTTTCTTTTTGAGATAGTGGAATGATGTCCTCATTCTCAGGCCATTCATCAAAGGAAAACTCTGTCCATCTATGAAAGTGCAACAATTGATGTCAAGAGTTAATAGGGCTGTCTGGTGGTCTACATTCTTCCACGTGGCTGCAGATACAGACACACAGGGCAAAGAGTCCATCTCTCAGAAAGTGCATAGGGCCATCTGCCACCCATGGGTGCAGAGGTGCAGGATCCTATGCCAAGAGAAGAGTTATCTTCACTCTATAGTACTAGGGCCTGTGCAGACAACTCTGCACCTTTCTTTCCCTGCTGGGTGGGCTGTTTCATAACAGTGCCATCCCCCCACCCTTGTCCCATCCAGCTGGGTCACTGAACTCATCCCCAAACTCAGCTCACTGACACGGGATGACAAAGCATGATCCACTGGGGTTAGAGATGTTGCAAAATAAAATTTTGGTGGTGAAATTGCTGCAAAATCAGCAATTTCACCACACAAAATGTTTTGCAAAATTATGGTGAAATGGTGAAATTTCACCCGCAATGTCACCCGCAAATGGGCATCTCCTCCTGAGAGCCCCACAGTCCCTGGTGTCTAGTAGTCCTCCCCTCAAGGCTCATTGGCCAAAATTTAGGGTCTCCCTGGTGTCTAGTAGTTGCCTTCCCCTGCACCTGGCCAATCTCTGGCCGAAATTAAAGAAATCCACCTCCCCCGAGTTACCTTCATGTCTCTCCTGAGTCCTCCCGACTCTCCTTTAGTTAAAAAACAAAAAAATAAAATGTCCAACTCCTTGGTGTCTAGTTAACCCCCACCCCCATCTTGTCAGCAGATAGTGCCCACCCTGCTTCCCCCCCAGTACCCCGATTGGGCCACCGGCACAGGCCTCCACTCACTTCCACGTCTAGCAGCCCGACTGAGCGTTTCAGTGAATGAGTGCATGCTTACAAGTTACAAGGGTGCATTGAAAAATTGCAACATAGTTTAATAACTTTGCTGTTTTCTCATATTTTTAACCCAAACTTTATAATAATAATAATAAACTTTATTTGTCTACGCCTTTCTTAAAACCAAGGCGCATTACAATAAATTACAGATAAAAACATTCTAAAACCATACAATTCTTCATATAACTAAAAATTAACAGCAGGGCAATTAATAGGCATCAGCATTATCTAAAAATGCCTTGTTCCATAAAAAAGACTTTAAGCCCTTTTTTAAAACCCTCCACCATCATGCACTCTCGAATCCAACGTGGTAGAGAATTCCAGAGGTTGGGTGCCGCAAACATAAAAGCTCGGGCACCAGAGGATTTTAAAATAACCCTCGGGATCTCTAGCAACATAGCCTTCTTACGGGGGGCATGGCTAACAGCTGAGCCGAATGGACGCTTGATCTCCGAGCTCCTGCTAAAACCCCTAAATAATCCGAGTTTAATCCATTGTTCTTCTACCTAAATGGTGCGACTACTTGGTATTTATTGCCCATGTAGTTATTGCTTGTCGAGCGACTGATTCCTGAGTCCTTGGCTGCTCTGTTTCCATTAGTTTCAGCAGTTTCTGTATGAATTACCGGGCCTAATCACCCACCGAGATGGATTCGGTTTCGGGTCCCAGCCAGCGACAAGGCAACATGCCTGAAATTTGGCAAATGTTCACGCAGATTCTGCAACACATGGAGAAGCTTGACTTAGCCGCTAAACAAAATACAGCGGATATCATCGACCTTTCACAATGTGCATGTGTTACCGAGCACAGACTGGCCGAAGCTGAGGATGGGTGGCAGAAAGCCAGTACTCAGTTGCAAGAACAAGAATGACTTATCCACGTACTGTGGGGTAGGGTGGAGGATCTAGAGAACCGGAGCCGCTGGAATAATTTGAGGTTTGACGGATTCCCAGAGGGCTGTGAGGGGACTGATGCAATTCTCTTTTTACAAAAAGAGCTGCCCAACATGCTGGAATGGCAATGTATGGCCCCGCTTGAAATAGAAGGGCCCATAGAACTTTAGCCCCCCACCCTGAAGCTGGTGCCCGTCCACGCACAAATTTGGCCCATTTTCTTTGCTTTCAGGATCGAGAAATGATCACCAGGTTGGCACGTACAAAGAAAGATTTGTACTGGAAAGGGCATAAAATACAGATCTTCGCGGACTACTCTCAGGAGGTTACCACTAGGCGTAGGGCCTTCACAGCAGCCCGCAGAGCCTACGCTGAATTGGGATTAGAGTACTCCCTAAGGTATCCAGCCTCACTCAGGATCATCTATAATGGGGCCCCCAGAGCCTTTGATAATCCTACAGGTGTGGAGAATTTCCTTTCAGCTCAAGCTCCTAAATTGTCCTGGGGCCGTCTGAGTGAGCTTCCTGGCTCGCAGGCCTACTCAAGCAAGTCATCGCCGATGGAGACTTCATTGCATGTTTCTGATTACCCTACTTCGAGACTCCCTAAACATCAGAGCACCCCCAACCGTCTACTCCCACAAAAACCCCCGGGAAGCGACAGCAAGAGACGGAACAGGAGACGGCAAAGGCTTGAAGGGGCACATGTAGATAAAACCCGACGTGTCCGTCGAGAAGCCAGAGTGGAAGTTCTGATTCACCTGTGTTGCAGAACTCTTTTCACCCTGATATGAGCAATAATAAGTTCCAGGCTCTGATGAATTTGCCATCTGATGGCTCCCCTGTTGCCCCTCCTCTGCCTCCCCGATCTACCCCTTCAAAAGAAACTGGGACTAAAGTGGATAAAGATACTGCATGAACCAATGTACAAGATTTACCCTGGGATGCCTCACGCTCATCAGACAACCTGCCTGAAATAAAGCCACTGGAAGATTCGACTTCAGTCACTGAGGCTGTGGGCTGATGTCCCTTATGCCATTTTGCTCTTTGTCATTTGTTGGGCTGGTATATACTCTCTGTGATACTCCCCCATGTATAAGTGTTTTCACTAAGGTGTTCTCTTTGTCCCCCTTCCCCTTTCTGGGGTTAATGGAGGCTGAATGGGGGATTATATTTTGTAATTGTTTTAATGTTCCCCACCTTAGTTTAATAACTCGAGGGGTTTCACTGGAATTTGCTTGTGCATATTTCCTCCATCTGGAACGCATGGGCTATAAATGTGGACTTGCAGGCTCATCTTCTTGGCTACCAAGTTTCCTAGTCCCTTTTTGGTTTGCTGGGGCCTAATGTGAACTTCCGTTCCTTGCAAAGCGCTCCTGAATATTTTTCTTTTTTTTCTGAGTTGAAGGCTTGGGTAGAAGGACCCGTTTGCTGATATGGGAATAGGAGTGGTAGTTATCGGATTTCGAAGAGTCCTTCCTGTTTAGTGTGGTCCTTGATTACACTACCCCCAGCGACCTCCGCTGGTATCTGGACTGTTTCAAGGGTCGGGACCGTACCGCGGTTGCTGGTCAGACAAGGGACTGTTTTTGAGTCAGGGTATGGGGTGGGGGTTGGTTCATGTTATGGTTGTTTCTTGGTTACACATAATTAGTTTGTGTACTCTCTTGTTAGGGATGATTTCTGTCCCTGGAAATATATTTGGATATTGTTGTTCTATGTGTTATTATGGCAATCTGGAATCTAGTGCTATATATTGCATTATGGATATATGTAGGGAGATTGGGCTTATTGGGCATAGTTTACCTGAGCGGTGCTTCCTCTTGTACCTCTCTTCTGCCATGTTATTTCAATGGTTATATGGGGACTAGATTTATCTCTTGGTATGTCCATATAAGTCTCTTTGCGGATGACTCAAAACTGGGGGCGGTGGTGGATGGGGAGGAGGGGAGGGTGGCCCTAGAGGGGGACCTGGATGCTCTGGAAAGATGGTCTAGAAAGTGGAAGCTGAGGTTCAATGCAGGGAAATGCAAGGTACTCCACCTGGGGGCCAGAAACCCGGGCCAAGTGTACACCCTGGGGAAATGCTACAAGTCTCGATGGCTGAGAGGGACCTGGGGGTGGGGGTGAATGTCAAAATGAACAACTCGGAGACTTGTAGGAGGGCAGCAGCCAAGGCCAACAGGATGCTGGGATGCATCGCTAGGGGGATCACCTCCAGAAGGAGGGAAGTGATGCTCCCTCTGTATAACTGCTTGGTGAGGCCACACCTTGAGTACTGCGTGCAGTTTTGGAGGCCACACTTAAAGAGGGACATTAAACTCCTGGAGAGGGTCCAGAGGAGGGCAACCAAAATGATTTGGGGCTTGGGGACAGGACCTATGAGGAGAGGCTCGAAGAGCTAAATATGTACACATTGGAAGAGAGAAGGGACCGGGGGGACATGATAGAGGTCTTCAAGTACATGAAGAGGGTAAATAGGGGAAGAACAGTCAGGGTGCTTCGAAGGAAGGAGGAGGGGGCCACTAGAGGGCATGGGTGGAAGCTGGAGGGGGAACGATTCAGGGGAGAAAGGAGGAGGTGCTACTTCACTGAGAGGGTGGTGGAGCCATGGAATGCACTGCCTAGGGGGGCTGGTGGAGGCAGAGACAGTGGAGGGGTTCAAGAGGGGCTGGGACAGGTACAGGGGAAGGGTTCTGGAAGCAAAATCCAATGCAGCAAGAATAATCCGGAACTGGGAAGGGAGAAGCCAGAGAAGGCGAGGGGGGCAGCAAGGTCAGCACCCAGGGTGGGGGCTGACCAATCGAGCAGACTCGAAAGACCGTTAGGCCTATTCTGCTGGCATTTTAGTATGTTAGTATGTTAGTAATGTACGGGGGCTCAATTCACTGATTAAGTGTAAAAAGGTCTTGCTCCATTTAAAGAAGTTGCAACCCATGGTGGTGTTTCTCCAAGAGACAAAGCTGTCCCCTTTTGAAGCCAAGAAGCTCCAATGTGATTGGGTAGCTGCAGAGCTACATAGTGCAGCAAAGACCCATAAAAGGGGAGTTTCTATTTTATTTCACAAAAATCTGGTGTGGTAAGTGAAGCGGCATAAGCATGATAAGGAGGGAATGTGGATCTTAGCAGATGTGGAGACCCCAGAGGGCTTTCTGATTCTAGCCAATCTTTATGCCCCTAACCAGGACTGCCCTCAGTTCTTTTTTACCTTCAACCAGGCCCTTACTGATTTTAATGAAGCTAATGCCCTGGTGATAGTGGGTGGAGACTTTAACTTAGTTTTGGATTTCCCTATGGACAGAAGTAATAAAACCCCTGAACCTCATAGGCAAGCTCTCAAAGCAGTCCAGACATTAATGTCAGAGCATATTCTGCTGGATGCCTGGAGAACTGTGCATCCAGGTGTATATGACTATTCCTGCTTCTCTCAGGTTCACGGCTCATCTAGCAGAATTGATTTTTGGCTTCTTTCATCTGGTCTACATGAAAAAGTAACTAGTTCTGATATGCATCCAATGTACGTTTCGGACCATGCCCCTTTAGAGTTAGGGATCAAACTGGGATCGGAACCCCCCCCCCCAATTCCTACATGGTGGCTGGATCCCCTCTTACTGGAAGATGCCAACTTTTTTCGCTGTTTGGGACCTGTGGTGCAAGAATATTGGGAAATTAATGATAATGGGGAAGTGAATGATTCAACTTTATGGGAGGCCTTCAATGCCACCCTTCGAAGCAGAATCATTGCATATGCCTCTGCCAGACAGAAGCGGCGTGTGGTAGATTAAAGGGCTCTAGAAATGCAACTAGCCTCCCTAGAAGCTTGGTATAAATCCTCGGTCCCCTCTCAGTCCTTATTAGCACAATTAACTAGCACCAGGATCTCTCTAAATGCTCATCTGACCCAGCAAGTGGAATTGAATCTCAGACGGTTGCACCATTCCTATTGGGAAGGGGGTGAAAAAGCCAGCAAACGTCTGGCTTATCAGCTTAAGAAACAGGCATCCCGTACCATTCATGCATTGAAAGACAAGCATGGGGTCCCGACTCACTCCCACAAAGGGATGCATGGGATCATGGCCCAGTTTTATGAGGCACTGTATGCAGCCCCTCATCCCCCTGATCCATTGATTATTCAAAAGTTTCTGGATAAACTTCCTATCCCTCACTTAACAGTCTCCGACACAAAATTGTTGGATGCACCTTTCACTGTGGTGGAGGTGGAGAGGGCTATTACATCCCTAAACCCTGGGAAAACTCCAGGAAAGGATGGACTCCCCATTGATTTATATAAAATCAGGGGAACAAACCTGGCTCCGTATCTGATCAGGATGTTTCAACACTCATTACAGGCTGGACTTCTGCCCCCGTCCCTGAGAGAGGCTGCTATTACAGTGCTTCCAAAAAAAGGGAAGGATCCTCTTCTCCCGGGCAGCTACCGTCCCATTTCCCTCATCAATGCTGATGCTAAAATTCTGGCCAAACTCCTTGCAAGTAGACTGGAATGTCTCATGTTAGATCTGACTAACCCTGCTCAGACGGGCTTTGTCCAAGGTAGATTGGGGTCGGACTATCATAGATCGCTGCTCTCGCTATTGCATCACACCACATTATCTAATAAGTCCTCTGTAGCCCTAGCAATTGACTTTGAAAAGGCATTCAACTCTGTTCAGTGGCCCTTTTTGTTCCTCACTCTTTCTAAAATGGGCCTAGGACCTGGTTTTATTGCCTGGATACAATTGCTTTATGCCTCCCCTATGACTTCTGTCCTGACGAATGGTATTATCTCTCTGTCCTTTCCTTTACAGAAAGGAACTAGGCAGGGGTGTCCTCTCTCCCCTCTTCTATTTGTCCTGGCTATAGAGCCCTTAGCTATTGCCCTTAGAGAATCCTCTAAAATCCCCGGGTTAAAAGTGGGAGATAATATTTTCAAAACGTTCTTATACGCGGATGATTTGCTCATCACCACGGAGTCCTCCCCCAAGGTGATTGATAATATCCTTGATATTTTGGCCACTTTTGCCGAAGTGTCAGGTCTTAAGATAAATCACTCCAAAACGGAGGTGCTTCCCTTGAATCCAAGGACTCTCTCAAAATACTTTATAGCTAGAGGCCTTCACTGGTCCCCTAATGGTATAAAATATCTGGGTATTATCCTCCACTCAAATGTAGGGAAAATGCTCTCCGCTAATTTTACGGCTTTATTAGATTCCCTCAGACAGGACATGGGAAGGTGGAAGGCCTTAAGACTGTCACTTGCTGGTAAGATTGACTCCATCAAAATGATGGCTGCCCCTAGGATATTATACTTACTAGCTCACTTATCCATTGCTATCCCCCAGAGATAGTTTCAGAAACTTGATGCATTAATGGGTAACTTTTTATGGGAGGGACCCCAGCCTCGGTATAGTAAACTCAAATTACGTTAACACTGGAGAAGAGGAGGTTGGGGCCTTCCTTGGCTTCAGAGATACCATATGGCCTTCATTACTTCACAGACTATTAGATGGTTCACTAGGTCTGGTCTGGCCTCCCCAACCTGGCTTCCTTTGGAGGCATCACTGGTTCATGCTCCTTCACCAGCAGTGGTGCTCTATAGCAAGAAAAAATTACCCCTGGGTATCTCTCCTCCTATATATGTTTCCATTTTGTATTGGAAGCAAGCCCTCTCTATTTTGGGACATGACTCATCCCCGTGGAGACATATGCCCCTGTGGAATAACCCAGCTCTACAGATAGGGAAGTCCCCAATATATTGGAAATACTGGGAGGCCCAAGGTATTTTCACGATCCAGGATTTATTGCTCCCCAACACTGTCACACTGGACACCTATGAATCATTAAAAGACAGATATGGTCTCCCCCAGTCTCATTTCTGAAGATATATTCAGATTAGGAATGCTATACTTCACTTGCCAAATGCCCCTTGGGATGGGGGGGGGGTGCAGCATCGACCTCACTCATTAACTGCATGGGGGAAGCAAAATAAAGGCAGAGCCAGTAGGATTTATGCTGCTCTTAGGGATGCTACTGTAGACCCCACCCAGCGGGCCAAATCACAATGGGAAAGGGACTTTCAGGTCTCAGTCTCCGATCAGCAGTGGCAACATGGCTGGATCAGAGCGCATATGGCCTGTCGGGATGGGCGCACCCATCTTATTATGAATAAGACCAGTCACAGATGGTATAGGGATCCAACCAAGCTTCAGAAGATGGGTCTTCTTTCAAAGGACATCTGTTGGAGATGTGGTAATTCCGGGGCGCACTTGTTTCATGTTCTCTGGGACTGCCCCAATCTGCATTCCTTTTGGACATCGATTCAGGGCATGTGCCAAAAAATCTTCCCAGACATAAATCCAGATCCACCCCTTTTTGCTTTTAGGATGCGCCAGCTAATGTGTCCAAATGCAACCCAGGGGCTAAGTGGGTTACTGCAGTTGGGGCTGCAGCCAAACGGCTCATATTATTAAATTGGAAATCCTCAGTGACACCATCCTTTCAAGATTTTCTTCTGGCATTAACCCAAGGAGCTATATTTGAAAGAATTTCTAGCTTTGCGTTGGTTCTATGGCTCAATTTGAGAAATGTTGGCAACCCTTTCTGCAGTCTAAATACTGTCATAATATCCCCACTTGACCTGTTTCATAGCCTGTTATTACCTCTGGGCTGGATATTTTCCATCTACTGGATGTGCTGCCCTCCCCCCTCTTGGTCCCAGCCTGTCCCTTTATATAGCTCCTTATCTAGTGAAAGACTGCCTTCTTGTATATAGTTGATATGGTCACATGGATTTTAAATAGGCACACACCTGTTTACAATCTGGTGTTGGAATGGATCCGGTAGGATTATCTATTTTTTTTTTTTTTTTAATTTAATGTAATCAAGTACCGTAGGCCCTAGAGGCACTTGGGATTCAGCCGGACCCTTGTTAATCATGGTTAGCTATCTGTCTGTTTTTGTTTCGGCCTGTACATTTTAAATCAATATCATTAGATGTTTTGTCACACTCTGTTGTATCTTTTCCTTCAACTGTACCCTCCAGGCCTCTCCAAATGTTGTGGTTTGGCCTGGTATTTGTGTATTACTGTATGGTTTTTGTGTGTCCTATCAAATAATAAAAACTGTTAAACTTAAAAACATAGCCTTCTTATGACCCAACCTAGCCTTCTTATGAGCCCATCTTATGAACAAGGACGAGATTTGGCCAGGATTTGAAGAATGACAGCTGTCACATTCATTAGGTGCTGTGAAGAAATAGCTGTGTTGAAACTTTGGGGTCAAAATATTGGAAATTACCAAAGTTATGTACCTGTGTTTGTAAATTTCAACATAGGCTCATAACTTTGTTGTTTTTTATATATTTTTACCGCACATTTTCAACATAGCCTTCATATGACCGCACCTCATGAGCAAGTGCAAAGAGATAATTTTCCAGCCTGAAAGGTGATTTTGCACAGTGACTGCAAAATCACCTTTTGGGGTGCAAAAACACATTTTGGCTAGGATTTGAAAAATGACAGCTGTCACATTCATGATGTGCTGTGTAGAAATAGCTATGATGAAAATCTGGGGTCAACATATTGAAAATTACCAAAATTACATGCCTGTGTTTGCAAATTTCAACAAAGGCTCATAACTTTGTTGTTTTTAATATTTTTATGCCAAATTTTCAACATAGCCTTCTTATGACCCTACCTGATTTCCATCAAGTGAGGTTCCTAAAAAGGCATGTTGAAAGTGTGGGGAAAAAATATTCAAAAATGGCCAAGTTATGCCTCTAAGTTCAAAACCCCATTGAAATATATTGAACTACATACCCGATTTCCTTAGGTCGCGGTCTGGCTTTGAAGAGTGAAAACGAGCCTGTGGTCCAGGCAGGATTACAATGTTGGACCCCAGTGGGTAAGCAAGGGCTTTGGGGGTGTAGGATGGTGGGTGCTGAGTGGGAGGGTCAGGTGGGGGGACTAATGGCACAATAGACATTGATGGATGTTTTTCTTTTTTACAGGGTTGAAAAAAAAAACATGAGGGACAGTTTCTTTATTTCAGACTGGGATGGTGATCAGAGGGTGGCAGGTGCCACTAGACACCAGGAAAAGACAAAAAACATTATGGGGTCGGTGATTGGAGGGTGGGGTGCCACTAGACACCAGAGAAAGACATAAACATTATGAGATGGTCATCAGAGGGTGGGGGTGGCACTAGACCTCAGGGAAAGACAAAAACATTATGGGGACAGAAATCAGAGGGTGGGGGTGCCACTAGACACCAGGAAAAAACAAACATATTAAGAGGATGACGATTGGAGGGTGGGGAGTGCCACTAGACACTAAGGAAAAACAAATATTTTACAGGACGGCAATCAGAGAGTAGGGGTTATATTAGACACCAGGGAAACAGTAAATAAATATGGGGATGCTGATTGGAGGGCAACATTACATGCATAAAGGGATGGCAATGAGAGGCTTGTATATATGTTAAAAAAAAAAAAAACTATGAAATGATAAAACTGGGGAACTGGGCATCCCCAGTGTCAGTGTTATGTTTGTGGGGGCTATGGAATGGTAGTTGCTGAGAGGGAGGGTGGGGTGGGGGCAGTTTACAGGGGCACCAGCAACAGACATCGATGAACAGTTTTCTTTGTTACAGGGTGAAATTCCTCAGCAGGCTGACCTTGGCACATCAGCTATACTTGCTGGACAGTGTAGATCAAAGGAAAGAGATGACCCATGATTGGGTCAGCTCTTTCCTTGGAAATACATGAAGTTTCTGCCCAGCAAGCCAGAATACTGTCATGATCAGCCTGGCTTATGATTGGTGTAACACTGACAAGCCTCTCACAGAGCACTCTGCATTGGACCGCCAGTTTTACAACCCTCAAAAGTCACTCTTCTAACAAAATATTCACTGTGCGTGCACACATGGCAAACATAAAAATGACAAGGTTTTGAATAAAAGTTCAAACCCCATCGAAATACATTAAATGGGACTTACCCTATTTTCTCATATCACAGTTGCTGATTACAGCAGCAAGACGTGTCTTCAATTGGAGAGTGACTCTATGTCTTGGGACAAGTTCAGGTGAGTGAGGGGGTGTGGGTGGTGTGTACAGAGTGGGAGGTTGGGGTGGGACGAGATCTGGCAGGTTAGATCAGTGAGGGATCATTTTCTTTTTTACAGATTTACAAAAATAAATCGGTGAGAGATGGTTTTCTTTATTTCAAGGGACTTTCCAACACTGGGGATTGGGTACCCCATTGTCTGCTTACAGTTCAGCAGCATCAGATGTGGGCACCCCAGTGCTGCTACATTTATAATGGGAAGAGGGGGCGGGTGAATTTAGGGGAAGGGGTGAAGAGAAGCAGCACCTGGGGTGGGCATCCTGGTCCACTTATTAATATTAAACATGGGAAAGGTGGGGCAGTCACCCTGGAGAGGAGAGGAGAGGCAAGAAAGAAGTAGTACTGGGGTGGGTACCCCAGTCAACTACTTATTTCAGAGGATAGATAAATAGACAGACAGATATAAAAGAGAGAGCGACAAAGAGAGAGCAAGAGATCACCGTCTCACTGCTGTAACTGAAGCTGGTGGTGTGACTCAAGCTGTGGCTTCACATTTCAAGAATGTCCCTCTGTTCTCATACTGAGAATATGGGTGGAATGACTCCTCTTGCTAAGCTGGACAACAAAGATTTTTAGGAGCTCAGAAACATTATTTCCAGGGCAGTTTTCAAAAAAAAACAAACACCAGAATCTAGCTAAACAGGTCCTGTATACCTAGATCCTGGTGTTTTTTTTGTTTTTTTTAATATATCATTTTTGTGTATTTCCAATATTTTTGAGTTAAATAAAAAAAAAAAGACGGCAGTGGCTACGATCGTTATTTTTTTTTTTCTCACAAGTAAATATTTCTCATGATGAGGAAATAATGAAAATAAGCACTCATGATTGGTGTTTTTTTACTGGGCAAGCTTGACAGTTATCAAAAAGATCCTTATAACTCTGGAACCATATAATATTCTTTCATGAAACCTTCAAAAGGCATTACCTCAGTAAAGGCCGCTTCTACTTCAAAAGTTGCATGAAAAACTTTCACACCGTCTAGGCAAAAAAAACAAAAAGAAAAAAAAAGTGTTGCGTATAGGAAAACCAAACACCTTTTGTTTGTTTTTTTTTCATTTTTTTGGGTTCTATATCTCAAAAACCAAACAAGGTGCCATTGCAAAACTTTTCATGTCTTGAGACTCTGCCAGACTAACCACGCTTGCCAAAGTTTGGGCTATTTTGTCGAATGCCACCAAAGTTGTCACAGTACAAAACTTTGGGTTTAACATTAAACAGCCTACTTGGCTCTAACTATAGGACTACTACCACACTTCTTAATATAAATCTATATATAGAGAATAACTTATGGGAATGTGTGGTATACAAGGAAATATACTCACTAAGGGGGCTAATTAAATAATAAGGCCATGAGCACAAAGGGCGGGTGGCTTTATCATCTGATTAGTCCCCCGAGATGGGTATATGGCCTTGTATGCCACACATACCCATCATTTGTTTTATATAATTCATGGCATTTTTTTGTTTTACCTGCTGTGTGGGGCCAGGTTGGTTTCTTGTTGAGCCATGGTCAGGACCATTTTCAGGTTTGCCTTGACCCATTGTGGCCCTATGTGTTTCCACAGTGCAGTGGTGTTTTGGAAAAGGCCTCGTTTTGGGTCCTTACCTGTTTCTGTACTGTAAGTTTCCTCTATAAAAGAGGGCATGTTCCAGTCCACCTTGCTTTAGATTGTTGGTGGGGTCATGGGTTGCAGTGGTGCAGCATGTTGGTGGCAGTGTAGAGCGGTATTAGAGGTCAGGAGGATGGTCTGTGGTCAGGGAGCAGCATGTATCATCAGGACCAATAGAGCTGGTGGAGTAAGTGGCCTGGATTCTTACATAGAGTCAACAGTGTGCTACAGAGCTGGGGCTTTGAGAGAAAGGCATTTGGTAAGTATTAGTGGGGGTTCTTATATATTCCCTGCAGTTGGCTTCCAACTGTTTTATTTTCCTTTGGGGAGATCCAGGTTTGGGGGATGCGGGAGAGGGTTACCTACAAACATTTCTGGCAGGTTTGTAGTGTTGGGGGGTACTGCTTCTGGACTGGGAAGAAGGAAGTTTCTTTTTTCCCATGGTATACAGGTAGAACCTTTAATTGGAGGTTTATAGCTATAATTGGTGAGGTATACAGGGAAATACACAACAATGGGGGAAAGAGTCAACCATGTTATAGATGCCATCTCCACAATTTTGCCCTGTGGATAGGAGGTGCATGGGCAATAACTTTGAAAGCAACTCTAGTCTCTAGGGGTATTATGATGGCATACTGAGCTGGGAGACACCCCTTGTGCACTAATGAGTCCCAAACCAGGCTGTTTCCCCATGCCCCTTGAAGTGTGTGGCCCGCTGAGATGCCTGCTGTAAAAACCCTGCATGCTCTACTGGAAACTGCCTTGGCCATACTAGCAGTGTTCCTTTGGAGGAGACTACTTACCCTTTGTCCTCTGTTCGGTCCCTGACAACAGTCCCTGCAACCTCTGCTGGCTCAATGGGCCCTGTCAAGTTCAGTCTTGTGACCTTTTTCCAGTCCTTTGGCTCCAGGGTAAATGGAGCCACCTTTGCTGGTCAAAAAATAGATTTCAAATAGATTAACCAAGGATGGATCACAAGGACAGTCAAGCACGCACTGAGACATGGTGCGAGTGAAGGCTAGCCACCAAGCAGGTAGCCGAGAGAAAAGCAAAAGAACACTGGGGCATGGTGAGGGAAAGCCACCTGTGCACAATCTCCTCTAAAGAAATAATTCCACCCTGATGTAGGGATGCCTGCCTTGTGTACTGTATATACTTCAGAAAGCATGATACCATGCGGTTGCAGTGCCAATAAACAAAACAGGTAATGCAGGATCCAGATAGTGGGGACTGGGAACCCCCAGGAACACTTTGCCCAAGGAGCGTGGCAGACCAGCTATGATTGTTGGTGTCCATCAATCTGCAAAGGACAGGGAGACTCCAGAGAACTAGGATGAAGGAATTCATGTGAAATGTTGCTCTGGGCACATTTTGGAACTACTATAATGATCTATATATAAACCGATGAATCAGAGTCCTTGAAACAGCAATTAAATGAACCTTGTCTGAAAGTGCCCCAGTGAAGAAAGGTCAAGAGCTTGAAGTTCTGAGTGTTGTGTGGTTTGTTTTACACATGAAGATGCCCATGTTTCACCAGCTCCTACAGGACAATGGGCAACCCTGTACTGTTGAGTGCAAGGGGCTCCAGGTGAGCATACCATTAATACCACTACAGATGGGAGTTCCCTGGGCCATCCACCCCCATCCAGGTTATCCATGCAAGTTGCTGGTTGTGTCATCTGAATGGGGGTCTGTACCTGCATTCTGGGTTCATGGCCCAAGCCCAGAATGATGTAACCATCTGACAGGCAGAGTATCAGGTGATCCATATCACATTCTCTCTGTAGGTATGGAGTTGCTGTAATACGCTGCCCTACAATGTTTCTGTGGGCAGATTGCGGAGCTGTGGAACAGGAACTTTGCGGAGGCAGAGGATGACACTGCTCTGGGAGGGTGGCGGTAGAAATCAGTGGAAATGCAGGGGGGGATCTGGCTGGATTATGCTGCATATCCTACTCCAGTTTGAGCAGGGGTTAAATTGGGCAGGAGCCCACAGGAATTAATTTCCACCTCCTCTTAAAAACTTGTATGACAGTTCCACCACCTCTGTCATCTTTCTGCATTGATTACTATAAGAGAGTTCCACCACCTAAAAATGACAGTTCCACCAATTTGAAATCTAGATATAAGAGTTCTCCCAGCAAAACATTTCCACTCTAACTGCTGAGTGTGAGAGCACCCTGCCCCTCCCTTACCACATCCTAGACTATCCAACACTGTATCACAGGGTGAAAGCCTATAGAGGCTTAGTAGAGAAGAGGCTGTTACCGCTGGGAGAAATAAAATGATTACCTCAGTGAAAATGGACTTCAGTTGGCTGAAGGCAGTCCCAGGCATATTGCCATTTCAAGGGCTTTCAACCCCCCTCTTCTTTCATTAGCTGTTTATTGGGGGGAGTGGAGAGCAATAGGCATAACAGCTACAAGGAAGGCCCTTTGCATAAAGGCACTAGGTTTTGTGTACTGTGAATGATCTCCGCACACCCACTTCTTTCTAGTTATGTCAGGCCAGGGAGCCTGAAGTCTATGAACAGTTCAGGAGTGTGGTCTTTGCAACATCTTGCAGCTTACTACTTTAATTAATGTGAAAATGACCTCAAGCAGCTAACGTCCCGGTTTAAAATGTCAGCCTGTTAAAATTAGACCCTTTTGATATTTTCTTTTTAATTATGAGCAAAGGGGAAATTATGTAACCTATTATGATTATGCAAGCCACAGTTGTGGATCAGAGGGAGGCAACTCGGTAATTCAACAGGAAAACCACCCCCTCTCCACCATCAATCAATATTTATTATGCATATCTGTATTTTCTGCAGGTGACAGCAGTACAACATGTTGTGTAAATGCAGAACAATGCCTTTATAGTAAAGTTTATAAATAGTTTAAAAATATATGGCAAGTCATGGTATTGAGATATTAGTTTTATGCTAATATTTATTAATTTATTTATTTTGTTGGCCGGGTGAGTTATCTGGAACTGAGTCCCACTTATAGTAGCATTCTGGGAGATGATGCAACAACATTAAGGAACCTAAGATACAGTAAAAACCAAAGAATGGGGCAAATCAATTATATAGAGTATCTGAGCTACTTGCAGGTGGTGCTCACAGAGATGTTCCCTACATTTGTAACTAGAATGTGAGGAGGTACAGATGTACAAATTTTTGAGGCCCTGAAACTAAGGGCTTTTTGCCGTATACCATCTAAGCCTAAAGAACATTGAGCAGATTAGTATTCTCAATCCTCTGAGCCACCAGTTATTCACCCTTATGGCTGAGGATTAGTGCTGAATGGATTGTGGCCCAGTCAGCCAAAGGGCAGGATGTGGTATGACAGGAACCACCCTGATTCAAGTATGACACTCAGGATGGAGGTTACTAGACTGCTGGTCACTTGTGCACAAATGCAGGTATTTCAGAAACAGTCTTGGCCTGGTTCCAATCTGTTCTACAGGGGAGAGCTCTGCCAGTGGTGATGGGTATCTACATTTTTCTTAGGTTGGTGTTCTTCTCAGAGTACCACAGGGGTTGGTGTTGGCCACAGTGTTATTTAATGGGCATCTTTCTTTCCCCTCTGAGTGATCACTAGGAAATACGGTTTTGGTGTTCAAATGCATGCCATTGACACCCAGATTTATTTTTGCAGAGTAGTTGAAGCAACACAGGATGACCGTCATGCATTAAGATAATGGGTTGAGAAATGGGGACTTAGATATAATTTGCGGAAGACGTGCAAGGTACTACTTCTAGGGATTAGGAATCTAGATTGCACATACACCTCATGTGGTGCAACAGTGAACTACATAACCAAGGAAAATGATCTAGGGGCAATTATGGACATCTGAAGCCAGACAGGCAGTGCTGGCTGCTGTTGTCAAGAAAACAAACAGAATTTTGGGATGCATGAGGAGGAGGAGGTACAGAGCAGGTCAATGGAGGTGATCCTCCTCCAGTACAAGAGAAGGCCTTGATTTGACAACACCTGGAGTGATGTGTCCAGCTCAAGTCATCACAGTACAGAAAGAACATTGAAATGATCAAGAGGGTCCATCACAGGGCCACTAAACATATTAGTGAACTTGGAGGCAAGAGCCATGGGAGAGGGTGGACATACTCAAATTATTCCCCCTGAAAAAGAGAAGACTGGGTGGACGTGATCAAGATTTTCCGTATACTTAAGGAGATACTGTAGATACAGTAGCATATGCACAGTATACACAGCTGTTTTAGCTGTTGAGCGCATGTTGAACTAGAGTGCATGCTCTAAAACTGGGCAGAATAAGAGACAGTGTTAGAAAGCAATACTTCACACAGATGGTAGATAAATACTGTAGAACTTGAAATTTTCACTGTCAGATACTGTAATTTTCACTATTTTCACTGAAGCACCAATTTGTGTGAAAATAAATTTGCGCCAGCTAGCACTTTTAGTATTTTTTCCATTATAGTGAATGTGGTGATTGTGACTTAGCGCTAAAATACATTTACACAATTATGGTTGCATTTGTATTTGTGCTAAATTTACTTTACATGAAAATAACTTGTTCTACGGTATTTGGAATGGTCTACTCACTGAAGTTTTGGAAGCTACTATAGTACTGTTTGAACTTTCAAACAGGACTAGGCAGACTGCTGAAGGGGAAAGAACATTGACAGTTACAGAGAATGAGTAGAGGTAATATTCTGGATATAAGCTTGAATTGTGTGTCCTTTCTCAAAATTAGTCAACAGCATTCAGCAGGAGTGGAGGACAAAAGCGTACCTGAGCCCCTTCTGCCCTCAAAATATGGTTTATTATTATGCAGAACACCCTACCCTTTCTTCCAGTTATAAGACCCTAGCTCCCAGCTAACTCCAACTAGTGAAGTTAGTCCCCTGGGCCAGTGAAGCAAGCAAAGGAGTCCTAGCAGCACTGTTGAACTGTTTTCTTTAATTCTCTGTTTTACACTTTTGGAGATGTGTGATGCTTGTTTTTGGTAGACTTGTCAAGGTTCCCTTTTCTGGATGGAGCCTTCTTTATTTACTGGCAATTATACTTTTTCCTTTATGTTGGATCTCCCGCATAAGATCTGGTTATTAGATGACATTGAGCTCCCGATTTGCAGTACACCCCCAAATCTCCCTCACACCAGTCATTATAATCTTATCAGCTATGCTGTGGCAGCAGTGATGGTGTGGTCCATAAGCAACCTGCCACATGCAGTCCTCAGTGGCTAGAGGAAGAAAGGAAGGAATTTTATCTCTCTATAGCTCCTTACATACACGCTGTATCCCATTATAAGTGATGAAAAGTTGCATCACTCATTAGGTGAGTACAGGAAGGTTTTCTGAGATAATGAGAGGTTTAAATTTAAGGAACGATAAATGTGCAGGATAGACGTTTGCCCTTAGGAGGCAGTGCTTCATGAATGGAAGCACATGGAATTCTACCCAAGAGCTAGTCTTTCTTAAAATTAACACACTTCAGTGAGAATATTTCCACTCCAGTGAAATTTGTAGGAAAAAGGAAATATTAATTTTTTGTTGGAACCTCCTGGTTCCCAGCCATGCGCTTGAACTTCTAAGCTACTCTGGCTGCTGTTTTGCATGCCTGTGGTTAGTAGTGTTAGCTAAGTTACTTTTTCTATTACTTTCTATTATATTTGGAAACTTGGTCCAGGAAGCTCTGTGATGTCAGTAGCAAGGATGGAGAAGTACTAGAAAAAATAATACACCTTACAATTATAGTTGCTTATTTCTTTTAATACAAAAAAAATACAAAAATAATAAACTAACACATTACATTTTTTGAAAGTAGTTGGTTAGGTACTGGTTACTTTTAAATAAATGTAATCAGTTACAGTTATGTATTTCTTTTGTATAAAAAGACATAAGTAAATGTAACTGTAAGGTGTATTACATCTTCCAGTACTTCTCAGTCCTTGCTAGTGACTGCACAGAGCTTTCTGGAACAAGTTTTCAAAAGTAATAGAGAGTAATAGAAAAAATAACTTACCCAGCACTGGTGGTTAGGCACAATATAGCAATCATGTAATGTTGAGAAGGTTGCACAAAGGACACAGTGGACAGTAGATAAGGACCGAGGCTGAAGGCGAAGGTCTTTTTATTTTGTGATTACAGTGCCATTAGTCCTGAGGAATGCTACCCAGCATCACATTACCACTATAATTAGTGAAAAATCTGTAAAAAAAAAAAAAAAACTGGAGTAGGAGGTACTATGTCATTAATAAACTATGTAAATTTTCACTTGAATAACTAATTTTTTTGAATGAACTGGAAGTAGGACACAGATTTACTCACTTTAAATTTAACTTTTGACAGAATGCTGATGAGGTGAATGTTGGGTCAGAAGCTCATTAACATTCCTAGCGGCCTTTATCAGCTTATTTGCATACCTTGTGGGCCTTTGTAACCTTTATAAAGACACATTAGATACATGATGTGATTGGCTAAGGGGGTCTCGGTTCACTATTGTGACAGATAGTAGTAGTAGTAGTAGTAGTAGTAGTAGTACTTATTTCTTGTGGTGCCCTTTCCCTGAGGCTTAGGCACCATTATAAATAACACAGTAGCAGCAATAAACCATAGATTAAAGAACAAACAAAATGTAATATAAAACAGTTTCCAATAAATAATTACATAAGTAACTACTTTAAGCTAAAAGTCAGTACTGAGGCAGCTAACCACAGGGACCCTCACTCTCTATAAGCCTGTACAAAGAGTTAGGTTTTAAAATCCCTTTAAATGCATACAATAAGAGTGATTCCTTCAGAGCCTTCAGAAGAGAGTTCCAAAGGACCGGGCCTGCTACCTCAAAGGCCCAGTCCCCTGAGGTTTTTAACCTTGTCCTTGGAATTGCTAGGTGGCCCTCCTCAGTGAAGCAGAGAGAGAGTGAGGACATGTGTGACAGTGAACCCATACCACTGCCATCGGATTGTGACAACCTGCCCCTTGGGCAGTACCAACTTACAGAGCAGTTGTCTGGGCTGCCACCACCTGATTATATCAGTAAAATACTATGTTGCTCAAGGTCAGGAAGGTCAAACACAATAATATTAGGTAGAGTCCCTCTCAGACAGTAGACTGTAAACAGAATTCATAGTGCCAGCAGAAATATTAAAATTACCTTATCAACAATGAGGCACAGACACTGATTCTATAAAGATAATCTTTACTAGTAATTACTACAGTTATAGTAGTAATAGTAGTAATAAATATACAGGATATATACAGTAAGTCAAAAGGTATACATGGTTACTGGAAAAGGAAAACAATGTCAAGTGTACAGACATAATGGCTAGAAGAATTTCAAAACCTAGGCTCTCCTAGTGTCTATCATACCAGCCACTAACCTGAAAAAGGACTTCCACTAAGTCTGTCCTTTTCTCACTCAGACAGGCTAGCTATTTTATCGGGGCTCCCCACCTTCTTCCATATGTAAAGGGTCAGAGAGATAGAGCTGGGTGCCCAGTCCCCAATTTATGTGCTCCCCACTCGTGGTGTGTGTGTGTGTGTGTGTGTGTGTGTGTGTGTGTGTGTGTGACATCATCCAGGCCAACTGGCATCTTTCACACCTATGGCATCCTTCCAGCTTTTATAACCTTGTTTTGTAGGATGTGCAGGATATCCCTGGTGTTAAAACTAACAGTTTCACAGCTGCTAGGATCTGCTGCTGAATAGTCCTATGGGAAAATTCACATCTTCACAGTCAGCAAGCAGCACTCATGACAGCTGCCAGAACACATGACCTGGAAGCCATGTTGGGTGTCTGTCCCAAACAGAACTTATACCAGAAGACCATTTAACAGGAAAAAGGAACAAATGAATCTGGTCACATTTCTTGTCACAACATGTAAGAATGCAGGAGATCAGACAGGTACTCCCGGGCCCCAGCACAGGGCCTTATTATTTAGTAACCCAACTTTAAAGGAGATACACCACTTAACCAGCAGCCAGTGCAGTTCATGCAGCATCACTGAAACATTGCTAGCCCTCAAAGGACCAGTCAGCAACCTAGCAGCTGTGTTCTACACTACCTGTAGGCACTGTAGCATACCTTCACTGACCCCAAGGTACAGAGCATTATAGTAGCTGAGCTTTGAGTTCACAAAAGCATACACTAGTGTGGCCAAGTCATTAGGCAAGGTAAGGGATTTAATATGGGAGATGTTCCTAAGATGGCAGAAACTATTCTGGACCACTGCCGACACCTGTGCTTCAAAAGTCAGGCTCTGGTCCAGAATGAGTCCCAGATTTCTCAACTTAGCAGCAGCTGCAAGCCCAGAAGAGCCAAGCCCTCTCGCTCTCTCTCCAGTTCCTATTCTCCCCCATGACCCTGCTCAACCACCAGTCTTCTGTTTTATGAGGGTTGAGTCTCAGCCAGCTCAATGAAATCCAGTCTTGGATCTTGGACAGGCACTTATTAAACTCTGCAATCACACCAGGCATCATAGGTGCAAAAGACAAAAAGAGCTGGGTATCATCTGTATAGAAGTGAATCCCAACTCCATACTGTCTAATGATCCTTCCCAGGGCAACATGTACACCATGAACAACAAGGGTGACAGGACTGAGCCCTGGAATACCCCCCAAGGCATGGCCATCAGGAGCAAGGAAGAATTCCCCAACACTGCCCTTTGAATCCTGCCATTGAAGTAGAACAAACCAGCAGATGACATTGCAGTGCGTTGTACGTGGCCAATCCAGTAACAACACATGATCCATGGTGTCAAACGCTGATGAGATATTGATGAGAATGAGAATTGTCCACTCATCCCTATCCCTTGCCCTAGGAAGGTCATTGTGCACTCTGACTAGCAAGGTCTCTGTGCTGTGCCTGGACCTAAAACCAGACTTGAGAGGCTTATAGCTGTGAAAGGCAGTGAGGTGTGTCTCAAGCTACAGCGCAAGAACCTTCTCAATAACCTTGCCCTGAAAGGGCAGGTTAGTGACAGGTTGGTAATTCACCAAGATGTCTCTTGAGAAGGGGCTTCAAAAGTGCATTTTTCAGTGTAACCAGGAAAATTCCTGCTGACAGGGAATACTGAATAATCACAGCAAATGCCAGGCCCAGCTGCTTGACACAGCTCTCTAGTAGCCGAGTTGGGCCTGGAATGTTGGCCACAGTTTCAAAATCATCTTACACAACTCATGCACTGTCACTTGCCTAAACTCTCCCCAGACCACCAAATGCCACTGATCTTATCTGTGTCAGTCTTCACCATTCACAGTTGGGTATGTGGCCAGAGGTTATGACCCTGCAGGAGCTTTTTTTTTTTTTTTGATGGGCGGAGTCAACACACCATCGGTGCCCCCCTCGAGGCCGATGCACTGCTCGGTGCTTGTGGGTTGGCCGATAGGTGTTGTTGACCCCACCCTCCTGCCAGTTCTTCATCTCCCACCATTGAGATTGTATCTCATGAGGAGCTTCTGACTTTTTCAGCCTGTTGACTACTCCATTTTCTCGACGCCGATCCTTCCCGTCAGTTCTATTGCCTACCCGACACCGCTGCCTGGTAAGATTGTTTCTTTATTATTTTCAGTGACATCAAGTCTGTTTTTCCACTTTGTTTACCGTTGATCATGTCTAGGTCAGAGGGCAAAAAGTCACTGGAAGCGGGGCGGTCTCCCATGTGTTGGTGCCCGTGCGGCTACAAGTAGTCTGTTACTGACCAGCATGATCATTGTCTTGCGTGTCTTGGCCTGCTTCACGATATGGATTCATGTGATGTCTGTTTCTCTATGGATTGTCGCATCCTGAAACAGCGAGCATGGAAAGTTGGATGAGCTTCGCCGACTTTCGGGGGATGGGCACACACTTATTGGGCCAAGCCGCGGTCTCTCGGCCTTTCCTCTGGGTTCCCTCCCAGTTCTATACAGACATTAGAGGAGGAGACTTCACCTCTTGTAGCTTGCCATGGCAGAAGCCCCTTCCGCTGTGCAGGAGGCCCAATCCGTTCCCCCCGGGGGCAGGCAGGAGGCACCACTCTGGCAGTCACCTTTTCGGGGACGAAGGCTCTCCCGGTGTCGTTTCCTCAGTCTGGAAAGCCTGGGTCAGCACTGTCCTTGACACCGTTCGTTGGTGCCGTTTTGGGCCTCGGTGCCGTTTGAGGCACCATGGGCTCTGATGGTGCCGTGGTCGGCGCCGGTCCACCGCTCGGCACCATCTCTGCTGTTGATGCCGTTCGTGGCATCAATGCCACTGACAGTGCCATGGGAAGTTCTATGGCACTGTCTTTGACTTTTTCTGCTCTCAGCACCACCCACAGCACCGAGGATTGGGATGGCGCTGTGTCTAGCTCTGGTGCCGCAGGGCCACAGCACTGTGGGAGGTGTTGCGCTCATGCTTGGCACCACTTGTAGCATCGAGGGGACTGTTGGCACCACTGTTGGCACCATCCCTGACCCTGGTGCTGCTCGTGGTGCTGTGGGGGGGAGACAGCGCCATGGCTGGCGTCGGGTCCAGTTCCACTGCCGCTCTCGGCACCATCTCTTCCTCGGGTGCCATTCACGGTGCCGTGGGGGAGTTCAGTGCTGACTCTGGTGTGGATACCCAGATTGGTGCCTTCCTCAATCCGGACAGGAGCAGGTGTCCGCGTACAGTCTGGCACCAGACTGTGGTCTCTACCTCTTCGGAGGTGGACTTCGAGTCTGGTTCGGACTCACTGTCCAACTCTTCAGAGTTGGCAGCCCATGTGGACACCTCAGTAGCTACTTCTGCTGACCGGAACCAGCCTCCTTCTGAGGAGCGGGCAGTAGCCCTTGAGTCTGGGGTCAAGGGTGCTGACCAGCAGGCTGTGGTCCAGGCCACTATTGCCCTGCAGCCTAGACTTGGAGGGTTTTCTGCCTCCTTGATTGGGACACCCCCTCATGTGGTGTGCCTGGATCACCCAACTTTAGGACCAACCAGGGGGCCCTCAGAGGGGGAAGGTGCTACTCCCTGGGTGGTCTCCTCAGGGAATGACCAGTGTTGCCAGCTGCCCAGGCTGGTGTTTTCAAGGTGGAGAGCTGTCTCGGACTCTGAGGGGTCGAGTGGCCAGGGTTCGAGGAGGCGGTCCTTCTCTGGGACCCACCTGGGTTCAGGGAGGAGTTGCAGCGTGGAACCCCGCCCTTCCTTCTCAGTCTCCTTGAGAGTGCCCTGGTCTTTGGCAGGAAGGGACCATCCTCTTGGGCTCACACAGTCCCGATCACCTCACAGGGTGGATTATTCAGGGCATGGTCTAGGCAGTTCCAGCATGGTTGATCAGCTGTCAGTTGTTGAGCTCTCTGAAACTCCTCCTCCCTTGGAGGCTTCCGGTGGGCTCTCTTGCCCAGACAGAAGACGTTCCTCTTCTTTTGTGGATCTGGCTCCCATTCCTCTGTCACCATCTCCTGATCTCCCAGGCATTCATGGTCCTATGGAACCTCTCTCCTGGGAACAGTTCAGGGGTGTGACTGCTCACTTCCCTACTTATGTCAGGGCCATGGACGAGCGGATGTTCCACCCTCCCCCTGAGCAGCCAACCTCTGGATCTTTAAGGTCTTCCACTTCCTCAGCCTCCTCCTCTGGAGAAGAGGAACCTTCCATCCACACCTCCCCTGCTGCTGATCTCACCGAGTAACAGCATTTCCTCATGAGGATGATGGAAGACCTGTGTATCACCTCACCCACTCCTCAGCACAATCTAGAGCATTCAATACATGCCTTTTTAGGTGACTTCAGTGTGGCCACCCTTGTGGTGCCCACCTTGCCTGCTTCTTTCCAGGAGGCATCATTGCAGTTCTGGCAATGACCCTTTTCTGGAGTCTCAGCCCCTAGGGATCTGAGCCAGAAGCATTGTGCCCCCTCGGAGTCTCCAGGTAATATGCCTCATCCTCAGTGAGGACTGACACAGCTGGACACTCCTGATGTGCTTCGCGCCCTTCACCGTGACTGGCCCCCAGATCAAGATTCTGCAGATTTTGACTTCTGGGGGAGGAGGACCTTCTATTCGGCATGGTGGTTGTTGTCTATTTCTGCTCATCAGGCCCACTATGCTGCCTATGATAGGTTCTTGTGGTCCAGGCTGGGTCAACTCCTAGCCTCCTTGCCTGATTCGGAGGTAACCAGGCAAGTCATTCCACTCTCTGCACATGACCTGGAGCTAGCAATGCAGCATGCAAGGGCATCTTACGATGCCAATGAGGTAGCTTCCAGGGTTGTAGGGACAGTGATCTGCATTAGGCGGATGGCATGAGTGTGTCTTTCCCGGTTGTCACTCTTGGCCCAGCTTAGGGTGATTTCCTCCACCTACCGGAGAACCCACCTTTTTCTCCCATAGAGTGAGGTGGCATCTGTCAGGACAACCTCCTGCCCCCTCCGGGGGTCCCTGTCTCACTTTCTCCAGTCTCAGGCCTCGTCGGGCCCGTAGGGGCTCTCCCGCTCAGTACTCTGTCCCCCACTGGGAGCTAAGGGACTTAGTACTTTAGGGTCTCGGGCCCCTTCGGGGGGCTCAGTACTCGTCCAACTGTGATGAATGGTGAAGATTGGTACAGATAAGATATGAAAATTACGTAACTACCATAATTTGTGATCTTTCTGTGTATCTTCACCATTCATCACAAAATCTCACCCTCCATCCCCCTGGGGCCTCAGTTTCTGGTTCTCCCTCCCTCTGTGTGCCTCTTCCCTCACCTACTTCCTTCCCTTTGGCTAGGAGTGGGGGACCTTAGAATACAAGGACGAATCAAGTTCTGCAGCTTAGCAGCTGGGGGAATCGGGGGACTTTTAGCCTTATCGCCTTGTGGCTTCCCCACCCCTTCTTAGGGATGGGGTGCTGCACTTGGAGCCCCCTCTTTTCCCCCTTCTCCTTTCTCCTGTGGGACTAATTTGATTTTTAATTATTTTGGGAGAGGCTCTTCTCTTGAAATTCATCCACCCATGTTTTCTTTTGAATAGGGGGGAGGACTTGCCTTGGCTTCTGGACTTCTTTAGTTGTGATTTGCAACTAATCCCTCTGAGATAGTCATCCTCTGCCTGGAGCTGTTTATTCTGTGGTTAACCTTGCTTGCCTTGCCAGGTTTTCTTCTCTCTCCTCTCCCCTAGGGCAGAAGGTCTGAACTTGTTCAGTCTTAATTAGGAGGTCCAGGTTGCAGGGTCAGTTGGCATTGTCCTCCCCCCTTCCAAGAAAGATGTTTGTCCTTCCCTTCTTCTACTTTTTTCCCAGAGATTGGGGCCTCTCCCAATCCCTCAGATTCCTCTTCCTCCTTTTCTGTCCTCTCAGCCATTATTCCTCCTTTTGTTTTGTATATCTTTTCCTTTTATTTGTCCCTTGGACTCCCTTGTCCCATCTCCCTATTTTCACTCTACGGCAACTCAGAACTGGCGGGCAGGTGGGGTCGATGGCACCTAATGGTCAACCTGCGGGCGCCACGCAGTATGTCTGCCTTGAGGGCGGTGCCGATGGTGCATCAACTCTCCGGCCACATACTCAACTGTGATGAATGGTGAAGATACACAGAAAGAGCAAGAATTATGGTAGGTATGTAATTTTCATTTTCCTATTGCCCCCACCCTGTTGGGCTGCAACAGCCCACTTGGCAAAATTCCAGCCAGAATAGAGGATACTCTGTCCAAAAATAACCAAGCAAACTCCTCACAATTTGCAGGTGAAACAGCCTTCATGGGCTTCAGACAGGCCATGAGAAGAATCCTGTCTGCAGTCTGGCAAGGCTGAGCTTGTCAGTTCCTTCCAGCAGCAGTCTCTCAGGACAGAAAGCCTGCCTTCTTATAGGTGATTACTTAGGCAATAACGACCAAGAAGCCGGTCATTTCTGAGGGATTAATGACCGATTGGAGGGATAGGTGGTCCGAGGCATAGCCTGGGGCCACCTCCCTCCAGCCGTTCATTAATCCAAGGTAATGACCAGCTTCAAGGTTGTTATTGTGATTATAAGTTTAATTGCAGTAACAGCTTTCATTTTTGCCAGTTTCATTTAGCCTATAACTGTGTGGTGTGAGCCGTGCATGCCACACAGCATCAGTGTGCATCTGGATCGGTCATTTCCAATATGTTAATGATCTATCCAGTAGCCAATCAGGAGCCTTGCTTGTCTCATGAATAATTTATTTAAACTTTTACTCTTTGATGCACACCATAATGAGTAACCAAAGCCAGCCTGTCCTCCTGGACCTGGACCTCCTCTAACAATGCTCCATCCTCCACCCCTTTGTTTTCATCTCCCTCAGCTTGCTGTCATACCACAGTGAGCCAAGGCATGAAACCAGTGAACAGTTAATTGGTGCCATGAGGTTACAGGCCACCCCACTGGCTCAATTATAAGCCACCACAGCTCACTCTGAACCCACAGTGCACGGGGTTCAGCATCACCAGGAATCTCTCCGGCAAAAGCCTTCACAAAAGACGCAACTGGACAACTTCCTTATGGAGTGGACTACAGAGAGGGCCCTGAAAGTGAACTTGATGGCACAATGATCCAACCAGCTGACTGGATCAATCCTGAGGTCTTCTACCTTGAGCCCCACAGAAAATACCAAGTAAAAGGTGTGACCATGTTGGTGTGTCACAAAAGCAACTGCTTTTGGGAGCCCCAGAGAATCCATTTGCTGGAGGAAATCCTGCTCAAAATGCTTGAGTTCATCATTGATTCAGGCATGTTGTGCAGAGTCAGCCATCTCGGTGACTCCAAGACCTTATCAATGACAAAATCCATGATTTCATGCAGAAAATCCCCCTCATGTCTCAGAGGCCAGTAAATGAGGAGGATCCTGCAACCTGCACCTGGACCCCCACGGACTGCCACACATTCAGATGACAAATATTTCCCCACTGGGAGCACTACCACGTTCAGCTCAGATCTAAAACTGATGATCACTCCCCCCTGTGTTTCTTCCATGGGCAGTGTACCACAGAGAACCCAGCAGTGATGGCTGCCTCTAATATCGGTCCAGCGTCATCACCAAGCCAGGTCTCCCTGAAGCAAGCCAGATTGACAGAGGACTGAGATATAAAGTCCTTAGGGTTGTTATTCTTCATCGATCTGGCATCGCACAGCACTGCCCAAAGAGGACACTTAATGGTGGCTGACAACTCAGCTGTCTGCCCACTCAGTCTGGTGGGCTTCCTGGGTATGGGAACTAAACATGTCTGACTTTTTCCCAGTCCCCATTTCACACCAGGGTGCCTCTTGATTATCATGATCCTACAAGTACCCCTTGTTGGCTCTTCTGTTATTTCTAGCCCCCCTCTCTGCACCTCCTACTGATGCCCACCTCTCTGTAGTGACAATAGGCTGTATTAGGCAAAGGGGGTCACAAAAGGGGTGCAGATCACCGAATAGAGATGGGGAGTAGCAAAGTTGAGGAGTAAGCACAGAACAACATATTCCCAGAACTACTGACAAACTGAACATAAAATAATCCTTCCTTTAAATGAAATTAATTCACCCACTGCATCCCCCTTACCCCACACTCACCCGTTACTAAATAACATTCTTCACAACATACATACAGATCACATACACCCTTGCACACTATCACTCCTAACACAATTTAAACTTAATCCTTACATACCCCTACTTATTCCAAAATAATGAACGATAATAATTTTAATAACATAAGCACAGTTAGAAAAGTAGAATACAAATATAAATGTAGAGTACAGCAGGTATGGATTACTTATGGAATGCTGACACTCAGAATTCCGACACCCAAAATCCTGAACCCAACATCCCGACATTGTGTTTACCAATGATTTGTCATCCGATGGTGGAAAGCCCAACACTGCAATTATAGCATTTTCATAGGTGGGCGGGGGTTCTGCCTCCCACACCCCCTGTCGCAGGCTTCGCCCCTCCCACACACCCCAAAAATAACATAATGAGCTCTGTGTTGTTGCAAGTTCAGGAGTTGTGCTTTCATCTATCAGGATGGCGCTACATTGGGCAAACGCAATGTCGGGATTCTGTATGTCAGGATTCTGAGTTTCGGCATTTCACAATACTCACATAGGTACAACTCTTTGATGAAAAATGTCCATCCAGAGAAAACTACGGGCCAAAGTCCAAACAGATGAATGTGGAGAAATAATAGGGAGCCAGCCCAGCTCTCACCCAAGAATGGCTTCCTGGTCCATATGCAATTTTCCAGTCACAGATAGAATCCAGATATAAATATCAAGTCAGTACTTGTTCTTAACGTTCTATCTGTCACCTAAGAAGAAAGTTCCCAGTTTCTCACCTCTCCACCCACTGCCACTGGGTAGGACAAGGGATCACAGTCATGAAACTTGCAAACACCAGCAGATCAAGCTAGTCATTTGAGCAAATAACTAAGCAGGCATTACATAAGCGATTAACTCAGTTTGAGTCTCATACTTCTCGCACTGCTCCTGGCAGGTACAAGGCGGCCTCTTCTCCAGTGCCCTTATACTCTTCTTCAGGCCTCTCTCACCAGCCTCTAAACAGTTCAGATATCCCCATGTCACTACAATGTCCTGAGTCCAGCAAATAGTACCTCCTTTCAATGAAACTCTGGAACTAGACACTTCTGTCACTGGCATCTGCATCAAGCACAGAGTTTTTTCTTCTTAATTCCAATACTTTCTATCATCTCCAGACAGTCCCCTGACCTCATGGGAGTCTCTCAGGCACTTCCAGAAGACAAAAGTGGAGGAGGCAGCAGCTACACATGAAATAGCCCGCAGCCATTCCGCAGTCAGTGGAAGCCGCAAACTTGCCAATACTGCTGAATCGAACTTGACAGTGTTTTGCAACAAGGCAACACAAATTCGCAGCAAGAGTTCTGCTGCTGTAAACTCCTGCTCACACCACACTACATGCTTTCCCCTCTCTCAAAAATAAACCTAACACTACTGCCACTAATTCACTAAAGAACTACTTTATAAAACCCTACCATTACACTAACTAAAATGACTTAAAATGTAAACAAATTGCAAAACAGATGCCTTTCTAATGGTGTTTAAGTCCATTTTAAGGAGCTCTACAAATGGAGCTCACAGAGGGTCAAGTCCAGGGCTAAGTATTGGGACTCATGGCACAAGGCCAGTGTCATGGTGGGGGCTGCTTACTCCTATACATAGACACTCACCAAAAATACTGCAGCACTCAGAAACCCTTAGAAAGAGCTATTTGGACTCCATGAGCTACAAAAATGCACATTTTATTAAAATGCCACATCGCCACTGCTGCATCTGTTATTTTACTGTGAGCTAAATAACCTTTGGAGCACTGCAGTTTTTTTTAATTTCTATTTATCCCTCCAGACTGCCCTCGTCCACCCACTCTTTTAGACCAATCATATCCCCCCCCTTCCCGAGTCATCATCTTAGAGTGTGCCCCTAGAGTGCCCGGTTACTCCCTGTATTTATTTTTCTAGATTCCCGGTTGACCCCCCGGGTGGAGTGAGGAAGGTCTGCCTTTACCTTTCCTCGACCTCTGAGGAGGAGTGCTGCACATTGGGGTCTGCCCATAAATCGGTGGCCAGGTAGGAGCGGTCGTCACCTAGGACCATCTACAAGGGTGTATTTCCGCTTTTCTGTAGACCCTTTACCTCCCCAGAGGACGCCGGTGTGGGTAGACAACATGCTGACGCACGCTGCTACCAAGTGCCTTACAGTATCCTCCCCTCCCACTACTCCATCCCAAGCAAGCCACCAGAGCCCTGAAAGTCACTGCTTCCACTGACCCTTAGGGACGTCAGGTGCGTGAAGCACCCCTGGTAACCCACCCCGAAGGAGGAGAGCATCCATTGGGATGCTCACTCCTCCTTTCCCCTTGCTGACCTCCAGCAACCTGAGTCCATTTCTGAACCTGGGTTGCTGGTGTGGTGCGAGGTGTGGCATCCAGCACCACTGTGCAGGCACACTTTGCATTTTAATAAGATTTGCATTTTTGTGGCTCACAGAGGCCAGATTGCTCTTTTTAAGGGTGCCCAAATGGCACAGTATTTTTGGTGTGTGGGAGCTCACTGGGGCTGGCCCAGTGGTCATCTGTCCGGCTTGAGGTGGGGTTTCAGGTGCTTCCTCTCAGAGAGAGCTGATGGCAACCTTTAACTTTCTGCATGTGAGAGAGAGAGAGGAAGGGAGGGAGAGAGATAGAGATTCAAACATAGGCATAGTGAAGTTAAAAGACTTGTTCAAGGTCACACAGTGAGTACGTATCACTGCTGGGATTCAAACCTGGGTCTCCAGATTTACAACTCTGCATTGTTAGCCTCTAGGCTACACCACCTGTAGGGAAACCCCAGGACTAGTTATCTGTGCTGTACCACCCGTGGGATAATTTATTAGTTACAGGGTTCAGGATATGTACTAAAGTGGAAGAATGGCAAATATAAAGGGGGAAAAATAACAGGAATTTCCCAGAGTTTGGGGAAGGAAAATGAGGCACAAAGAGGAAACATTCAAGACTGTGATCTTAGAATGAGCTGGGACGCTGGACCCAGTGCTGTGAGACTGAAGGATGGGTGCCACTGTGAAGACTCATTCTCCTGAAAAGTGCAAGACTTGTGACAGTTTTTTTATGCAGAGCTCATATGGACTTACTGTGAACTGGCTATATGACCCAAAGATAGACTCTGAGCATTCCATTTGCAGATATGATCTGCAGACGTATGGCCAAGGGGTTCACTGCATCTTTTAAAATAAAAATAAAAAGTTATAATTGCATTTTAAAGGGTAACATGGCCTTTAAAAGTATTGATTGCTGGCACTTTTTCCATTGATTGTCTGGTGCTGTTGTTGAAATACTTTTTTAATTTGTATTCCTGCCTTCATCTTTTTTTCCTTTTTAGATACAGTCTTTGACTGACACATAGATGAGCACCTAGGAAATGGGACAAAAAAGTGGGGATTGGAGAACCACAAAAGGTTCTTAGGTTCTGATAGTTTCTGATAATCCGTAAAAAGTTCTGATAGTCATCCAAGTCTTAGCAGGACTTTCAAAACCTTTTAGTTTTATGTACAAAAGATTGTTTTAACCACCATTTGCACCCATAAGATGATGTCACTGAATGAAATGGAACCGAAGGACAATTTGGAGTGGTACTACAGTAGATAAAATTAGTGTTAAATAGGTAGTCAATGCCACTTGTGTATGGCCACTTAATACAGATGTGGCTCACTGGCTCCTTTCTGTACCTCCAGTCCTCTTTCTGGGTCTTTCCAGCACCACCAACCTATTTTTCTAGATAAAGATCTACTGGGGGAGTACATGAAGCTCCAAAAACATTGTTTTGAAAGTTATCAGAACCTAATCAGATGACCTGATAAATGTTCTGATAAGGTTATCCCGTGAACAGCTGATGTTACTATGGAAGCAAGCATGAAAGTAAGCCTGCCTTGGAGGAGGGGGGTTATGTTGGTTGCCTTCATTGTGCTAACCACTCTACATTGAAGAAAAATTGGGTGCTGGGGAGGAGGGTGGGAGGAGAGTGCTGTTTGGCTGGGGGTGGGTAGGGGGAATGACACTGAAGACAGAGGCTGACCTGGTGGGGGAATTGAGTGGGGTGGGCAGATTGGGGTTGTAGGGACAAGGAGACACCCTCGGGTGAAGTGGGACCAGGATAGGTGTGTTCCCTGTCTTGTTCCCATACCCAAGGGTTCTGTTTTATGTAGGCAAGTAGCGCGGTCTTCTTCAGTTGTTCATCCAACTCAGGCAGTGTTGTGCAATGCCAGGTCCATAAAAAACAAGACTGCAGTGATAGCAGATCTTGTTGGTACATCAGACCTGACTGGATGAAAATGTTGGTCTAGTACTGGTATCAGCAGTTCCAGCTGGGTACTTGGTGATACACTGCCTCAGGGTGTATTGTAGGGATGGGGGTGTGGCCATTTGTTTTAGATCGGAACTGAGCCTTGTGGATGTTCCAGTGGGGGGGGTACTAGATCTTTTGAGTGTATCATGGATGTGGGTGTAGGATGCAGGCTACTTCTCATTTACCATCCACTAGGTGATGGAAGAGAGTTTATGCAGGAAGTCATGGACTTTATCGTCGACATGGTGATAAAATCCCCCAGATGGGTAATTCTGGGGGGTTTCAAAGCCTGGATCAATGATGAACTCTCACAATTTGGTCAGGACTTCTTCCAACTGATGACTTTGTTAGGCCTCACACAGATAATTACCTCCACTATCCACATTCTTGGTTACTCATTGGACCTGGTATTCCTCCTGGGGATGGAGATCTCTGGCTTGGTAGTGGAACCAGTCAGGTGGTTTGACCATCACACCATAGATTTCAGTTGTGTGGCACCCCCCAATAGGCATGCCCCTATGGAGATGGTCCAGTATCGCCCATTAAGGGACATGACACCAGATGGCCTAATGGGGGTATTGGACCTATCAGGTATATTGAGTGAATGCATGGACCCAGGGGATCTGGTACAGGCTTATAATAAGGTGGTGACGGACTCCCTGGATTCCATAGCTCCTGTCCGTGTTCACACTCTCACTCTTCACTCAGGATCACCATGGTTTGACGGGACCTTGAAGGAGTTGAGGAGAGTTGGGCAAAGGTTGGAGAGGCACTGGCGGAAAACAGGTCTGATTGTTGACAAACGTAGATTGACAGATCATTATTTGGTCTATGAATCGACAATCACCCATAAGAAGGCAGAGTTCCTGTCCAAGGAGATTGCCACTGTGCAAAACTGACCAGCTCAGCTTTTCTGTACTGTCGATAGATTATGCAATCCAATCTGTCTTCAGTCTAGAGGATCCTTTTCATAGGAAAAGTGTGACGAGTTTGCTCAGTTTTTCACAGACAAGGTTGCCACCATCAGATCTGGGATCTGCTCAGCCCCCTCTATTCGGTGTTGTGGTCGGCTGGAGGTTGCAAGCTCCCGGTTTACCTGGTTTGACTTTGGCCAGCCAGCGATCAATGACATCGTGAGGATCATCCAGACTTTGTGACCAACCTGCTGTAGTTTGGACCTGGGCCCAACGCGCCTCCTTGTGGGGTGCATTGAGGAAGTCAGTCTGGTCTTTGCCGAGGCGGTCTGGATGTCACTGGAGAGTTTTTTTTTCAGACCCCCTAAAGGAGGTGGTTGTTTGACCGCTCCTTAAAAAGTCCTCCCTTGACCTGGACTGTCTGGCAAACTACAGACCTGTCTCTAACCTGCCCTTTGTGGGTAAGGTTATTGAGAATCTGGTTGCGTTGCAGATTGATGATCATTTATTCATCCATGATGTCTATGATCCTCTCCAGTCTGGATTTAAGAAGAGAAATAGTACAGAGACGGCACTTGTTTGGGTACTTAAAGATCTCCTAATAGAGAGAGATCAGAGGACACATTCGATCTTAGTCCTCCTTGATCTCTCTGCAGCATTTGGCACCGTGGACCATGGTTTGTTGTTGGAGTGCCTGTGGCTTATATGTGGACTGTCTGATACAGTCCTCTGTTGGTTTTGATCTTTCCTTGAGGGTAGGACTCAGAGAGTGGTGTCTGGAATTTATTTCTCGTCCCCTCTCCCCCTATCCTGCGGGGTACCCAAGGGCTCCATCTTGGTGCCCATGTTGTTCACAGTGTATATGCTGCCATTGGAAGACAGTATTAGGTGGTATGGCTTGAGTTTCCACTGCTATGCAAATGATACTCAGCTATACATGTCCTTTGTGCTTGAGCAGGATGGGGTCCTCTCTGTCTTTAATAACTGCCTCTCTAAGATCCAGGATTGGATGAGTGCTACCTGGCTGTGGTTAAACCTGCAAAAACTGAGGTGTTGGTAGTGGACCCAGGTCGTCAGGGCATAGGTTTGCTGGCTGGACAGCCCTCTGGGCTTTGACTTGGGGGCATTCAGCTGATGACCTCTGACCAGGTGTGGAACCTGGGAAATATTTTTGATGACAGCCTGACACTTAAATCTCAGGTGTCAGCCATTGTTAAGACCTCTTTTTACCTTCTGAGAAATGTCGCCCCGGTAAAACACCTGGTTCTGCCTGATGATCTTCCAACTTTGGTCCACGCCTTTGTGACCTCCCGCCTTGACAATTGTAATGCCCTCAACCTAGGGCTACTGGGGGTTCATATCTGCTGCTTGCAGCTGGTGCAGAATGTATCAGCCAGGCTGCTGACTGGCTCTTCAAGGTCGAGCCATACTATACAGTGGCAGATCATCTTCAAGGTCGGTTTACTGACCTACAAAGCCCTACATGGGCAGGGATCTCATTACTTGCAAGATCTCCTGCACCCGTATTGCCCCCTCTGCTCACTACGCTCTTCTGATGAAGGATTGCTAGAGTTTCCCAGTGTTTGGCTTAAAACATTAGGGGCCCATTCTTTTGCTTCTGTGGCCTCTACCCTGTGGAACTCTCTACCTCATCGGTTGAGAGAGTGCCTGACCGTCGAGAGTTTTAAGAGTACACTTGCAACCTATTTATTTGCTCTTGCTTTCCCTGACTGCCCTTAGGATTTTATATTGGTGATTTACTGGTAATTATATGCATTTTATATACTGATTAATTTTAATTGTGTTGTGTTAATTGATAATGCTATGTTTGATGTTTTAAATTTGCTGTGCAAATGCATTCGACTTGTTTGGAAATGCGCTTTTTATAAATAAAATTGGATTTGATTTGATTTGAAATGGGTGGGTTGTGCCATTTACCCATCAAGAGAGTTTTTTTTTAATGCTCCACAAAATGTACAGTGTTGTGTGTTGGAAGGAGGAGAGTGGGACTGGGGTTGTAGCAGAGGGTGAGGTGACAAAGGGTTGTATATTTAAGGACTGGGCTGTGGAGGAGGGTGAGGGGACTGTTTCTTCATTTTTTTTCACATGCATATGAATAACAAATACAAATAATAAATATGGTACCTAAATATTTGGGGCCCTGAACATTACATTCAACATGAATATTCTATTCACCCAGCCCTAGTGAATGTATATTTAAGTGGTAACTCTTCATATATTATTCATTATTTTTAAACCATTGGTCTTGTGACATGAACAACATAAATAAGTCTGAAATGTGAAAAAATATATACTTTATTAAACATGAATATACAAGCAAATACAAATACTTGTGGCACAAATTAAATATCAAAAATCATCCCTTTATGTATTTATTTTATTTAAAATTGATAACCGAGAGAAGTATACTGAGCCAAGGCTCTTTTCCAGGTGTGACCAGGGGTAAGGGGAAGGGGAGAAACATAATTGCAAACATAATGCAGCAAGCCAGGTATTGTTGTTACAGTTAGGATAACATAGAGAGCATAAGTTGAATACAGCGCAGACAAAGTGGCAAAATATAGCATATGGATGACAAATGAATTAGCATACAAATTATCCATGCAGATTGGGCAGACTCAAAGTGCATAGTGCCAGAGTGAAGCCTGAGTTGGTGCTGGAAGTAGGAGTCAGAACAGGTTGATACATTTCAATGAGGTTGCTGGAACTATGATGTTAGGGGGGAGGGAGAGGTAAAGGGTGGTCAAAAGCCAGGCAATAGTGAAGAAGGGTTCAGGAATAGGATTGGCATGAGAGGGGGTTGGGGAGGAGTTTTAACTGGCATCTAATGTAGGGAAAGGAGGAGAGTGATGAATCGAGGAGGGGAGCTGGTTCCAGAGGGGGGGGAGCTGGTATAAGAAAGCAGATTTCCTGGCCAAGGATTGTGAATGGGGAAGGAAGAATATGCATGGGTCTCCTGAGTGCAGGGAGTAGAAGGATGGGATGGGATGGGGTAGAGGAGAAGGGCTAGGTATGAGGGGAGGGACCCAAACCAGCATTTAGAGATGCAGAAAGCACAGTATGACTGGTGACATAATGGAAGAGGGAGGATGGATAGGTAGGAGTAAAGGGAGCAGTGGTGAGTACAAAAGAGTGAGTTGGTGGCAAAACAGCAGAAGGCATTGCAGAAGGTGTCTAGTCTAGCAATGGAGGTGGAGGGAGTGTTGCCATGAACCAAATCCACATAGTGAAAAACTGGGAGAACCATTTTGGTAACCAGCTCCCTGTGGAACTGGGGAGAATGGGAGTCCTTATTGCAGTACAAGGCACTGAGTCTGGGGCAGAGTTTAGCATGGATGACATCAATATGGGCATAGAAGTCAAGACTACTATCTAACCACACAGCAAGGTACTTAAAGGTTGGGACTGCTTCAAGCGATGTGCCATCCAGGGTGGTGAAAAAGGGTGGGGGCAAGCCAGGCCAGCTTCTGGCTGATTCCAAAGGTCACAGACACCATTTTTTGTTTGCTTTGACCTGAAATTGGTTGGACTTGAACCAACACAGAACATTTTGAAAGTCTTCCTGAAGCGAGACTTCCAGAGATGGGGTTGAGGGACCGGAGGTGTAGAGAACTCTGTCATCTGCATACATGTGAATATGCAAGTTGGCACAGGTAAGGGGAGGTCATTTAGGAAGATGGAGAAGAGGACTGGACCCAGAATGGAGTCCTGTGGGACCCTGGCCTGGATAGGGAGGGGCAGGGAGATGGTGCCTCCTACCTATACTGACTGTTGATGGTCCAAGAAGTAGGAATGGAACCAGCTGACAGAAGGACTGAGACCAGCAGAGCTTAGCTTATACAGGTGGAATGAGTAAGACACTGAATCAAAGGCTTTGGCCAGATCAATGAAAATGGCCACTGTGATCTTCCCCTGATCCATCGTGGACAGGATGTAGTCAGTGAACCTAAGTAGGAAGGAGATGGTGGAATGATCCTGCCTAAAGCCCGACTGGAAGGGGGAAAGAAAGCTGGAGGAATGGTAGAAGTTTACAAACCATGAGTACACTAGTTTCTCCTGCAGCTTCATAAGAGAGGGAGGAGGGAGATAGGAAAGAAGTTGCCAGGAGTGGAGGGATCACCCCTTTGTGGAGAAGTAGAACCTTGGCAATCTTCCACAGACTGAGGGACAGTGCAAAGGGTGAAGTAGAGATTTATGAAGTAAAGGGGGAGGTGATGGCAGGAGCTGACAGATGGAGCAGTCTAAGGTTCAAGCCATCCGGGCTAGATTTGAAAGGATTGAGTGATGAAAGCATGAACAGGGTTTCCTGAGGGGTGACAGGGGAATCAAACTGGGGGGGGTGAGGTAAGGAGGCAGGACGAGAAGGAAGGAGTGGATCCATGAGGTGGTAGGGGTGGGAAGAGTACAAGTAGTAAAAAAACTCACTGGCGTGAGCAGTAACAGAGGGAGGGTCAGACACCGGTGAGCCATTCACGATGAGGACAGCCAGGGGGAGGACTGGGCTGGGGGTCAAAAAGGGAATGAATCACCTCCCAGAATTTGGCTGGGGAATTAAGATTATTCTGGAGGTTGACCTTGAAGTAAAGGAACTTGGTGGTATGACTAGCCTTAGGGCAAGAGTTCAAAAGGCAGTTAGAGGAGGCGGCTACTTAAATCTGACCAGTGCCCCAACTTTAAAAACAGAACTGAACTATGACAGTCTGGTGACACTGTCTACCAAAAAAAAAAATCCTATGTGATAGATTTAATTAAAACAAACATGTATTACATATCTAAGTAAAATATAATCACAGCTGCACCTTCCCCATAGCACGCCAGTGTTTCATGTAATCCAATGCTTTTTCAAGGCATAGCTAACAGGTGTTGTTTAAAATGCATTTTCTTAAAGAGATATACTATTATTTCAATGTTAAGTACCCTTTACCCATAGCCATGATATAGCAACCTCACAATAAAAATTCAGAAAAAATGTACTATACAGTGTGTGTATATATATATATATATATATAATAATAATAATAATTTACACATCAGCAGTAAAATAATATCATATCCAAGGACAGACACATCTCATTTTTTTAAAAATGCCATAAACATTTCATTCAAGCCTCCCCCCTAAGCCGTTTGCCCTTAACCTGTACTGCCACGTGCTTTTCTGTTGAATTAATTTATTATCTAAGTCCCCACCTTGAATGTCCATCATGATTTTGTCCACACCAGACCCTGAAAAACAAATGCATGTCCAGGTCCCATATGAGCTACATGTACTGCTAAACCAGTACCTTTTTCCTCTTTCATAATACTTCTCAGATGTTCAGATATCCTAACCTTGAATGCCTGCTCTGTTTTTCCAACATAAAAGCAATTACATGTGCAGGCTGCCTCATACACAGTGTTAGTAGTATTACAATTTATAAAATATCTAGACATTTTATAAATTGCAATACTACTAAAATTCTTCTCAGACAACACTGGTTTAAATCTACGGTAATATGCAACTCCTACAGAACTGAAGCAGACTTCTGATTAATTTGGTATTTAACGCCATTTTTATAAGTGGAATTTTACATTCAAGACAGGAAACTATACTTCCTAGTAACAGTCTGACTGGGTGGGTGGGTAGACAGCGAGACAGACAAACAGACAGAATACATGGATAGGGATTACTCATAGGAGCCATTATTGTATATTTCTTAGTATTTCTCACTGATTAAAGTTGCATTCCCACCAAATAAATCTGTAAATCTCCCAATTAAATCTGTTTAACTCCTAAATTACAGCTGTATACCTTTGAGGGAAACCCTTGTACCATAGGAGAAATGCTTGTAGAAAACGGTGAACACAATAAACATACTACCAATAAAACAAGTAACAACCAATTAAACCTAAATGAAAACTTAACCTCCAGTTAACATCAATTGGTGAAAGTTTCCACAATTAACAAACATTGGTAAAACACAATCCTAAAAAAATATTTCAGCGAAACATAAAAAACAACCTACCCATACCAAACAGCGAATTGTCCCTGGACGCTGCACTTTTTTCCTCAGCTGCCAACCCCTGCATCTCTATACGACATGTCCCTCAATGCTGCAGCTGTAGTCTTAGACTTCATGCCCTCCACACTAATGTAGCCATCACTCAGCATCTATACTGGGGCCATGCTGCTCCATCCCACAGAATCATCTGGACCCACCAAAAGACGCCACTCCCAATTGACAAATCCATATTCCCAGGACAAGGAGAACAGAGCTCCACTTGCTCACATGCTGAGGAGAGTGGGTGTAGAGATGCAGGGAATTTAAATTCTGCCGGCGAAGTGAACGCGATGTGGGCCCTTTGCGTTGCCACTCTGCTACGCGGAGTGGGCAATGCAAAGTGCTCACTCCCCCTTGTCATTACCACTTCGCGTTAAGGCGGAGGCGGAATGGCAATGCGAAGTAAGGCAAAGTCATTGTTTTTAATGGACTTCACGTTCCTCATTATGATTCTAAGTGATCCACTTGGTGTTTCAGATTTGGCAGCCCCCCCCCACACACATCACATGGCTTTCTGTACTGTAAGTCACATGCTCTTTAGCTAGGTAGGAAGAAAGTGAATCATACAAGCAGACACTTTTACTTTCTCCTGTGCAGACGGAGAGAGAGAGAGGAGTGTGTTTTGTGATTGATGATACTTTGAGATCAGAACGAGGAGGAGATTTAAACTTTGATTTAGACCCAAAAGCTTTTTTAAAAGCTACATTTTTTTTGTCTTTTCTGTCTGTACTCTTTTTTACTTAATTTGTTCTTTCTGTACATTTTATTTTTCTTACATAGAGGGATATCAGTTGCAAATTATGTCCATGCTGGAACTGCTGCTGGATCACCATGGGATTTCAGATTAGTTTTTTTTCCCTCACACCATGTGCCCCCCCACACCTTCCTTGCTGTGTTATAAAATGTATTCCTCCACCATCCTCGACCCTTGTATGTAATTATGCCCTTTTTTGTTGTCTTCTGTGTGTATTCTGAGCAGTGGAAATATACTGTACTAAACTGCATGGGTGCAGTTTTCTTTTCAGTGTGTGTATGTACTGCAGACACTGTCCAACTCCCTGACTTAACACTTATTAATGAGTACAATGGTGGGGTGGTGAAGCCTGAAGAGATACTACAAAACAGACTTACAACATCCAAGTAGCTAGTAAAAATATTAATGTTGTGATTCATGACGTAATCGTAAATCATGATTTGTGACTGCATTTGTGACCGTGATGATAAAGAAACGCAAATGCCTACGGCTGTACTTCCCTGGACCCCGATGAGGCGTGGCACAAAGCTCCCTGACTTAAAAACACTCATTAATGAGTACAGTGGTGGGGTGGTGAAGCATGGAGAGATGCTACAAAACAGGCTTACAGTACATCCAAGTAACCAGTAAAAAAAATTACTGTTGTGATTCGTGACATAATTGTAAATAGTAATTTGTGACCGTGATGATGAAGAACGTGATTTGTATCATGAGTCACTCCTGATGATGGTCCTGACTTAAAAATGAATATTAATGAGTATAATGTTCATGCTGAATTATGCACCACACCTGTCCAGTACTCTGAAGGGAAGCCAAAGAAGCAACTGTGACTTAAGTTACAGATGGAGATTGGGCCCTAAAGAGATGCAAATGTACAGACAGATTAAGATTGTGCTGTGCACTGAAGAGATGCAGATGCAAAGGCACAACACCTAACCAGTGCTCACCATCAGAAATTCAAATCTGGAAAAGAATATCTTTGCTGGTTGGGGCGGGCTGTGGGGGGGGCAGTGTACTGCACTGCTGCAGTAAGAGTCACTAGTACGAGTACCAGTGAAGATACCACAAAGAAGTGCAAAAAATTATACAGCTGCAGTGGATAGCAGGTTCACATTGCTGAAATTATGTGATGCAATAAAAGGTGTCTGATTTGATGACATGCGTCACACACATACTCACACACAGACAAAGTAATGCATAGCAAATTGAAAATTTCAGTAATATAACCACATATTTTAAACAAACTAAAATTATGCACTGCTGCACCACAACAATCAGCAAAAAAATGGCAAGAATTATTGAAAATATTACTTTGTGTACATTAACGCAGTTATACAAGAAATATCACCAAAACAGAAAGCACTGTCTTTTTCTCCAAGTTAATCTACCTACACCATAGATACGCCCCTTCCCCAAAGCACACTTCCACTGTCTCTCGGTACACAGACTGAATGTTGTACATTAACATTCAAAATACACACACAAACAATAAACGCTCAAAGATATGACACAGGAGGGTTTCCTATAATCGACGAACTAAAGTTTCAGCAAAAAAAATGACTCAAAAAGGCTTTTTTAACAGCTTTTAGAAGGTTTGAATCACAGAGAGCTCTCACAGCAGATTGTCTCCTATTGCTTCCTACCCACACTACCCCAAACTGAGGCTGTGCAGAACAATCTAGAGCCCATGTGACCTGAAATCCCATGGATCACTGCTAAATTCGCCTTTGGAGCTTAAAAACAAGGCGAAGTACATTGTTTTCGATGCACTTCATCTTAAGAATTAGTGGAGTAGTGTTTTGGGAAGGCGGAGTAATGCAAAGTCATTGTTTTTCAGTGGACTTCGCATTACTCATTAATAACGCGAAGTACTCTGCTTCGTGTTGTGGAGCACTCCGCAAATTAACTTTCACTGCTTTCGGGCCACTTCGCCCATCTCTAAGTGGGTGCTGCTATAAAAAACAGGACTACAAGAAAACACAAAACAGGGTGCACACAGGCACAAAATGAGCCTAAATAGCCAAAGGTACTGCAGAAGAGATTTATTCAAACTGAAAGTGGGGAAACAGCAGCAATAGTAATGGAGCTCACAACCGACCTGCAACCAGACTGCCATTTTCGAATCCTGCTGAACACAGTCACACAACACAACAGCAACAATGAACTAAGGGTCAACTAGCTACAGACAAGCCCCCTTATATAAGGAAACTCTGCACTATGGAAATGCACAAGGGCCAAAAGAGAGCCCAGAACCAAAATGCCACTATACTGTGGAAAATCATTGGAACACGATATAACAACTGCAAACCACAAAATGCCTCCAACAATGCATGTACCCAGGAAAACATGCTGACTGCAATTTAAAGTTACAATTAATGAAAATCTTAATTATGGGCAACACAATAACTTCCTTTATTAACTATCATGTACAGTTCAGAACCTCCTTTATGGGTAGAGTTGGAGAGACCGGAGTCTTCCAAGGGAGACATTCAGGATCTGATTTTTATGGATAAAAAGGGAATTCAGAACCTACTAGTATTCAACCAATGGTCTAAAATGATTATCTCCTCCTGGTTAGAAATAAATAAGAAGGTTTCCCTCAGTTTAACTTTGGGATCCCAATCACCTATTAAAGCGTGTTTAGATTTCATGCCACTCAGTCGGGATCAGGGATTTACGAGATGGGAAAGGAGAGGGTTGCTCAGACTGGGCCAGATGTATACGGATTCCAACATTAATTCCTTTCCACAACTGGCTAGGGAATACAATCTCCCCAATAGTGACTTGTTTAGATACCTACAACTTAGACATTTCTTACAGGACAAAGTCTGTCAAAGGGCCGAAAGCATAGTGGATCATAATAATCCCCTCATCAAGTTTATACTTTGTGAAGTGGGGAATAAGCAGTCCCATGGTTGGGTCTCTAGAATGGTCAAACAGCTAATGGACTTGGATCCAGATCCTTTAAAAAGGGTTAAGTTAGCTTGGAGCACAAAAATTGGGAGGGTACTGGAGGATTCAGCCTGGGACATGAACTGGACAAATGTCCACTCCATGACTGCCTCACACAAATGGCATGAGTTCTGGTGGAAAGTGTCTGCCCGATATTTTCGTGCCCCAGTAATTGCAAAACACTATGGTCACAATTTTTCTGAATCATGCTGGAGGGAATGTGGAGAAAGGGGCACCCACACTCGTGTGTTCTGGATGTGCCCCAAGATCCAGTCGTATTGGACTCAGGTGTTGGCCTCAGTGGGCTCAATTTTTAGGGTAGACTTTCCCAGGGACCCTACTTACTGGGTGCTGGGGGAGTTTCCTCAGATAGTTAAACATCAACCCCAGAGATATTTGTTTAATATCATGGTAACGGCGGCACTTAAAGTAATTGCACAAAACTGGATGTCCTCGGCTGCTCCCTCTATAGATGCCTGGTATGCAAATTGTCTAGATATTTTAGAGATGGAGGAACTCACTGCCAGAGTAAGGCTAAGAAAAGAAAAATTTAAGGCTCGGTGGCTACCCTTCTTCCATTTCCAGGCTCAAAGGGAACAAATAGACATTCTGGAGATCTTGGCAAGGATGTCGTGAAAAACATGGGAGGGTGAGGTGTCTGAACCCTCTTCATTGGTAGGGTAAAAGTCTGTCGGGACAGGCTGAACCTGTCCTTTTATGAGCCACTTTTGGAGAGACAGGACATATAAGTTTGAAACTGGAAATTGCTACATAGTTAACCTAGTCTTTGATTCTTCCTTAGCATTGCACCTGTTTTATCTGTACTATATCTTCCCCTTTTTTTCTCTTTCTCTATTACTTCCTTGTATTGTGTTTTTCTCTCATCTCAAGCTTAAGAACTATATTTCTTCTTTCCTTTTCATGGCTTGAACTATAATATGAGTAGAGATCACTGAATTTCTACAGATATCTAATATGGATGTCTTTGTCTCCTCTTAAGGTTTAATCAATTATAAATAAAGTCTGGGATATATTTGATTATTCTTATACAATTGTACATTGACCTAACTTTTGATGGTTTGCATATATAATGCCACCTTTGCTTATTTCCTGTTAATGTACTTCAAGAAATTCTAATAAAATTATTTCAAAATTAAATCTTAATTATATAAAACAAATGATGGGTAAGTCCAGTATACTGGGAAATAATGTATAGCATCTTATGTTCATGATCCATTTATTTTTGCTATAATCGCTATCTGAATTTGTAAGTGAAATTACTGGATCATGAATATAAACTACTATATTTACAGTATGCTTGTAGTTGTGGAAAAAAGTCGAAGCAGATACAGTAATAGATGTGCACAGTACCTTTATTTAGTTATGGCTTTTCAACATTATTAAGCGGTAAGACAAGTAAAGAATCATTAACAAAACAACAAAAGCAAAAAAATAAATAAGAACAAGAACAGCATTCTGACTCCAGTTAGAAACTCTGCCCATTAGGAGTTTCATGATGTTGGTGATGTCTTTGTGAATTGCGGGCATATACCTTTATAATGTCCCTGCTGCATCCTATAAATGAAATGGGACATTACTTAACATTTAACAACAACAATAAGAAATCTGCTAAAGAACGGCAGTATAGTAAGTACTGGAATTACTGTACTGTACTCCTACCATGTTAAGACAGTTTTGCTGAGCATTGTAAATGCCAGTTTCCCAAACCCCCGTGATCATATTGTCTCAGTGGCTGGACATGTTCGTAAAGCTCACCTTGAGCCACTTAGCGTGGTTCTCCTTGTGCCTTATGAGCTTCAGATCAGTGTTCAGTTCAATGGCCCCAGCAGCAACCTTTTCTGATACCAGTCCAACATAGCATGTCATGAAGTTGTGTTTTTAAAAGATCCTTGAACACTTTATTGACTACAATGTCCAGAGGCTGTAGTGCATCTGTACATGATGCTGGCACATAAGTTGGGGTGATGCTGCTGTCTTCCAGTTTTTTATAACAGTCTCGGTGGTTTGTGCTTGGAACAAGTCAAGAATACACAGTGCTTTTTACTCAGATGGTAATTCAAGACATGTTTTGGTGAAATTGTAGTGGGGCACCAGAATTCAATCTATGAATTGTATCATTGTGTCTTCATTTGCCCAGTGATCAATGGAGTGGGTTATATGTGCCAGTCACCTGGGAATTTGTGTAGAGGATGGCAAACCTCCATTTTCCCTCTGTATATCACTTGCGATGGTAACATGTCTCCTGCCATTATACATGCTAGCACAGTGGAAACTTGCTGTTTGTCCCCCCAGATCTGTGACGGCTACCTGTTTCAATCCTGAGGCAGCCATAGTTTATTCTGAGCAGGGCAGCTTATTGACACCAGTCTCAGCCATACTGACAGTGAGTTCAGGGGGTATCAGTTTTTGCACACAGGTTTGGCAATGTGAAACAGATACAGTTGCTGTAACTTAGGGAAATCACTAGGGCTTTTTCTGGCTGTCTTAGTGCCCTTTTTCTTACTGAGTCCCATTCTGTGTAAGAGCCCCAAGGCCCACTTCCAGGTGAGGTTCAAGTGTCCGCCGTTCTCAACCAGTGAGGGAAATTTCCTTTTCATAATGCCAAGTGCAACTGAATGCACAATGCAGACATTTACAACCATGCCCGCAGCACAGATATGTTTTGCAACTTTCCTGAGCTTTTCTTCAAGCTCACTGACCAGCATTGTTGGCTGGAGGCTGGGTGGAATGGTAGTGCTACCGCTTGTGGTGCTGATGACCCAAGATCAGGAGCAGCTTTGAGAGTGGGAGGATGGCTGGGGGGGGAGGATCGAGTGTCCCAAGCAAAGCTCTTCTCCTCAAGTGAGGCAGGGGATCAGTGACCAGTGTTTGCCTAGCCTTAGTGGTGACTGGGACATAGCACACTAACACTGCACAATGGGAGGGCATAGACAGGGCAGACACCCAGTGTGCTGCATGCAGGAGCATACACAAAACTGCCATTGGCACCACTGCAGGTCGCTTCCTCTGCACCAGGGGAGGAAACAAGAAAAATAGATTGCCGACTGGTAGAATGACACCGGTCTCCCTCAGGCTGTGCACCTGTCTATCTGGGCACATCCCGGAGAATCTGGATCCTGTTCCTGGGGGGGCTATAGGGTGGTGCTACTGACCTCACTTTAGGGGGCAAGCCCTGGGGGAAGAGCAGGATGAGGTAAGTCCTTGCAACACACTGCGGTGATGGGGCTGTGGGGATTGGTGGATATGGGGCGGTTGGCAAGGGAGCATAAATTAACAAAAAAATTAAAAGGCATTGTTAGCCAGCCATGAGGTTTCTTAGGGAGGCAGATGAGAGTAGAGTAGGGTCTGAAGTTTTATGGAGCTCAGTGAGATAGATTTGAATGTTGTGACTGTACTCTCATTAATCTTTCTGTCAGTTTTGCATTGGTGATGACAAACTGCTGCCATCACCCCAGTCTCTGTTGCGTACTTGCCAAGCTTGAATCTTGTTTTGGGAGTGCACGATGCATATGATGAGTGGTGGCTTTGCTTCGGAGCTGGTCAGGTACTGGCAGCTAATCCTTTAGCAACAGATACTGCCTCTACTATATTAACACCAGAACCAGCAGCTAACTAGCCATTACTGATGTCGGAAACATCATATGGATACTTCCTTTTTACTTGACTTGAGGATTATATCCATTTCAAAGTCAATATTTTAGAAGCACAATTTGTCACAGTTCAGCAGCCTGTGAGACTCAATGTTTCCTGTTGTGCTGGAACCAAGAGGTGAGAAACCTGCAAACCGTTTTTAATTACTACCAATTACTGAGGATTAGTGACAACTGCTGGTAATTTACAAGTGCCTGACAGTGCAGGACAGATTGATTGTACAGCTGATTATCAGCGGTACTGATGTGCCATATTTCTGTGTATGCCAGCAGCGTGAAGTTTGCCAGTCGCTTATCAGCATAACAGGCTGAATGTACTAAATATATAAATATACCTAACTCAGACACTAATTAGATCACAGTCATTTGCTCCTTGGCCTTGTAGCTTAATTATCTAATTAGCCCCCTTGAGGAGTATATTCAAGCAGTAAGGGATGGCAATGAATGTTTTGTGCTGGGACAGTGATACAGCTCAGGTGAGTCAAAGCGCAACAAAGCCACAGGCAGAGAGTTTCCACCACCTGATAAGTGCCATTATCTCAGTACACTGCACCATCTGGAGTACCTTCTTGCAATTTATGAAAAGGATCCACTGGTATAAGTAAAGAAATATATTTTTTTTAATTTCTCATTTAAATTAGTAAAAAATAAGTTAAAAACAATAACAAAATTAAAAATTTAAAAAAGTAGTCCTATTGAACCATTGCGGTGTTGCTTTTTCGTCGGTAGATGATGGTAAGACTATATGTAAACTGTTTTTGTTGTGGGCAAAGTAATGGCAGCCCCTTTCTCACTCTTTTCAACTTTGTTTATCTCCCCACACTTGTTCTGTCTGTTTTAGTCTTTGTAGTACTAGAGCTTCCTGTGGCACTCTTGTCTTTCCTGATTCTGTGTATACCCCATCTCCCCCTACTTGACTGTCTGCATGGAGATTTTGAAGAGAGGTGGGATTGGCAGATATGCTGAATTAGTCTGTCTGTGCCTGAGCCTGTCACAGTCTGTGCCCGGGTTTGTGTCTGTGTGGAGACTCACCTGCAGCCAGTGAGGAGAAGGAGAAGGAGAGAAAGATTTTCAGCAGAGGACAGGCTGCTTTATTTCCTGCTGGAGAGATTGATCTGGAGACACTAGATGAGAGATGCTGATATTTTCCAACTAGTTTATTTGTTTTTGTTTTGTGTACAATAAATCGCCACTTGTGGTTTTTCTACAACTTCTTCTGGACTGCTTATGCTTCCTGACCTATAAGCCTCCAACATATTTTGTGTTAGAGGTATCTGGTTTAGTCACAACTGGTGTTACTCTGAGTCAGAAGCTAATTCAGTTCAGGACATCAGAGTATACAGACAGCATGATGCCTCAATTAGTATGGCATCACAACCAGCATTATTATAGCCACAGCTGCTGGTTGCCAGGCATGTGACCAATCTTGTTGCTAGGCCAACCACTGTGATGCATCTTGTAGGTGGCTAGATCACTGTGACCGATTACATCAGTCTGATGTCACACTGTGTCATAGATGCCTGTCTCAGCCATCATTTCACTATCTCTGTGTTATGTAGCATGGAACCCAGTAAGTAAGAAATTAGAAAATTAGGAATTAGTACAGTAGAGGTAATGATTGCACAGTCTAATAGAAAGTTAGAAAAGATAGAGATAGTAATAGGATCCTTGCTTCTGGTTTCCTTATATATAACACACATGGGACAGGCCCTAATATGAGCCCTGTCACATATACCTCCCCCACTAAGAGGGAACCTGTTTCCTTTTTCTCTTTAAAACAGGTTTCCAAAACCTTCACTCAGTTTTCTGTGTTTTACCTGTGATAGATCACCTACTGACTCTATCACATCCTGCCCGAAAGGTGATTTCATGCAGGGACTTTGAAATCACCTTTTGAGACAGATTTGCCTAATGTTAGTGGACTTGCTCATGAGGTGGGGTCCCAAAAGAGGCATGTTGAAAATCTGGGCAAAAATATGCAAAATGCCTAAGTTATGTCACTAAGGTCGAAATCCCTTTGAAATACATTGAACCACATACCTGTTTTTTCAGTGTGTGGTATGACTTTGAAGAGTGAAGATGTGTCCCAGTCCAGAGGGGATTACGGTATTGGACCTTGGATGGGTAAGTAAGGGCTGGGGATGTGCAGGTGGTGGGTGCTGAGTGGGAGGGTCAGGTGGGGGGGTCAGGAACTGCCGAAAAAGACATTGATGGATGCTTTTCTTTTTATAGGTGGAAAAAAAAAAACATGACCAAGGATTCCTGATCGTGACACTGGGGGATTGGGCATCCCAGTGTCACTGTTATGTTTCTGGGGGGCAGTGCTGAGAGGGAGGGTTGGGTAGGGGGAGAAAAAAATATATATTAAAAAAACTGGGACTGTCACGGCAGAACAGGCTTGTGAAACTGAGAGATTGGGCACCCCCAGTGTCATTGTTATATTTCTGGGGAGGGGTGGTGGACACTGAGAGGGAGGGTCAGATGTGGGAAATATCCATAATTAAAAAAAAATTAGCATTCATGGTGGAACATGGCACACTCTGTCATGTCCAAGATGTCTGCCACTCTCTACTGCACAATATAGTTTGGTGGCCGTCTTGGACACGGTGGAGTGTGTTGTGTTCCGCCGTGACTGCCAACAGAGTAAAAATAGTGCAGTGTGACTGCCAATGGAGACAGTGAGTGGAGTACTTCATGGACGTGGAGGCAACTGTGTTGAAACTCCAGCATGTTGTTCGATCGGATGGAATGCAGGAGTCTTTTTCTGATAGCAAGAGGTCTGCAAGGCTACGCCCACTGCAGCCCTAAAAGGCAGAGTTGCCTGGACTGTGGCTGTTTGTCATGAAAATTTGGGTGGGGTGTTTTAAAAATTATATTCTGCTTTTAAAAAATAAACAATGTACATGGATGCCAGGGAAGCCATGACCAGCGTGACATTTTGGTATCATGTTTTTTGACTGTGGCAATTTTTGTAGGCGAACAGGTGGGGACAGGTCACTGATCTTTCTCCTGTGCTGTTTTGCTAGGATATCAGCACTGGCTTTCAAGCTCCTTGGCCAAACAAGCTTTTTGATTTTTTTCCAACCCATTTCATAATCTATTGTATACCACACTTATCCATCATTTATTCTGTATACATACACAGCCCATGCACATAAAATTCCCTGGAAAATAAAATACAGATTGTGTCATCTACAGGGCTTCAACAGTACCTGTATTTTGGAACTGTAAATGCAGTTTGCTCTATGTGTGTATGCTCATGGGTTATCCTATGGATCAGCTGGAACTAGCAGACAGCACGAGACAGAGGCTTAGCTCTCCCTCTGGGTAAAATTCACAGATAAACTGCTGTGGAATATAAAAGGCATGTAATCCAATAATCAGTAGCAAGAGATCAAAAGACCTAGCTTCTATCATTTTTTTTTAAAGTGGGCTCCCTGTAAACAAGACTCCTTTATAAAGTTGTCAAGTGAGTTTGTGCATCCCCTTTCTTGGTAATATCATTCCTTCTGATAGAATTAATTGAAACTTCCTGCTCTGATAAGTGATGAAATTAGATTCTGAGGTATGGCCATGCTATAAACTTCAGTTATGTTTTTCTAGGCACCTACTGTAGGTAGCAATATAGCATCTTAGTGGAAAATTGATGAGTTATTCAATGAATAGTAAACTGACTTTACAGTGATTATTAAGCACCACTACCACAAACTGTTTTAGACTTGGGCCGTCTTGTGTTCTGCATGGCCACCAAAATGGTAGCCAAACTCCAGTTTAATTTCTACTTTGAGAACCATATGTCTCAATAAGTGGCTGAAAATAAAATCCCTCCACACAATTTTTCTTTTTCAAACACCCGCTGATCTCACGGGAAAAAAAAACATGCATAGTAAACTCATTTCTGCTTGTATTTCATATGTAGTAAATAGCTTCCTCCTTTCTTTATAACTAGGCACAGTAATATGAAAATAGGATCACTATTTCCTAGATTCCATCTTCTCTAGAAGCTTGACCACACTTAACATCATGATCCTCTACTTTTGACATCACAGTTTTAGCAGTGAAAATAATTATCATGCCATTAACAGAGGTCCACATAGGTGTATCGTATCAAGTGTAGGCACATCAAGACTGCTTATGGGCCTAGAGATCCAGTGCTCATTATAAGAAGCCCACCATGACCATCCTCATAATGGTATAGGATTACACAGCTGTACCTCCTCCCATACTGTAACTCCAAAACTGTGAGATGGTTCTGTGATAGGATTACACAGCTGTACCTCCTCACATAGTACCATAACTGTGAAAAGGAACTGTGATAGGATTACACTGCTGTACCTCCTCACATAATGCCATAGCTGTGAGAAGGACCTGTGACAGGATTAAACAGATGTACCTCCTTCCATAATGATTTAGCCTTGAGAGTGATCCATGATAGGATTAAAGCCCTGTACCTCCTCCCATAGTGCCATAGCTGTGAGAGGGGTCTGTGACAGGATTACACAGCTGTACCTCCTCCCATAATGTCATAACTGTAGGATAGAGCTGTGATAGGAATACCAGCTGTACCTCCTCCCATAATGCCATCACTGTGAGAGTGATATGTGATACGATTGCACAGCTATACCTCTTCCCATAATGCCACAGCTGTGAGAGGGATCTGTGACAGGATTAAACAGATGTACCTTCTCCTGTAATGCCATAGCTGTGAGAGGGATCTGTGATAGGATTACACAGTTGCACCTCTTCCCATGATGCCATAACTGTGGGAGAGAGCTGTGATAAGAATACATAGCTGTGCCTCCTTCCATAATGTCATAGCTGTGAGAGGGATCTGTGATAGGATTACACCACTGTGCCTCCTCCCATAATGTCATAGCTGAGAGAGGGATCTGTGACAGGATTTAAACAGCTGTACCTTCTCCTGTAATGCCATAACTGTGAGAGGGATCTGTGACAGGACTACACAGCGGTACTTCTTCCCATAATGCCATAGCTGTGAGAGGGGTCTGTTATAGGATTACACATCTGTACTTCCGCCCATAATGCCATAGCTGTGAAAGGGATCCTTGGTAAGATTACATTGCTGCACCTCCTCCCGTAATGCCATAGCTGTGATAGGGATCTGTGATAGGATTACACAGCTGTACTTACTCCTGTAATGCCATAACTGTGAGATGGAGCTGTGATAGGATTAAATAGCTGAATCACCTCCTGTAATGCCATAGCTGTGAGAAGGGTCTGTGAAAGGATTACACATATGTACCTCTTCCCATAATGCCATAGCTGTGAGAGGGATCTGTGACAGGATTAAACAGATGTACCTTCTCCTGTAATTCCATAGCTGTGAGAGGGATCTGTGATAGGATTACACAACTGTACCTCTTCCCATGATGCCATAACTGTAGGATAGAACTGTGATAAGAATACATAGCTGTACCTCTTTCCATAATGCCATAGCTGTGAGAAGGATCTGTGATAGGATTACACAGCTGTACCTCCCTCCCATAGTGCCATAGCTGTGAGAGGGATCCATGATATGATTACACCGCTGTACCTCCTCCCATAATTTCATAGCTAAGAGAGGGATCTGTGACAGGATTAAACAGCTGTACCTTCTCCTGTAATGCCATAGCTGTGAGAGGGATCTGTGATAGGATTACACAACTGTACCTTTTCCCATAATGCCATAGCTGTGCAAGGGATCTGTGACTGGATTAAATAGCTGTACCTTCTCCTGTAATGCCATAGCTGTGAGAGAGATCTGTGATAGGATTACTCAGCTGTACCTGTTCCCATAATGCCATAACTGTGGGAGAGAACTGTGATAGGATTACACAGCTGTACCACTTCCCGTAATGCCATAGCTGTAAAGGGACTTATGATAAGATTACACAGCTGTACCTTCTCCTGTAACCCTTAGGTGGAGCCATCTCTAGGGTTACTACTCCTGCCTGACTTCCTAACAACAGGTTGAAGGGCCTGGGTTCAATATTACGGTGCCTCCACCCACAGTAACAGTAATGGGAGGTGCCTGTCTAACCTGCTATAGCCCTCTTGAAGCTATAACCACCCACTCACCCTCCTAGTCACTTGGAACCTTCAACAGCAGTTAACACATAGTAAGTAACAGTAGTGATATGCACACACCCTTCACACTTACCACCAGGGTTTGATCTTCAGCAACATCCCTGGAGACCCCCTGTAAAACAAGGTTAGCAAGACAACTGTACACTTTCAGTACTAAAACCCAACTAATAATATGCACATAAACCAGATTAAATATGAACAAAAGACAATTTGATTTATTCAGGGGTCGTGAACAAGGAAGGGCCATGAATCTAGTTAAATGATCAGTATTCTGATTTGATTCAGGGTTTTTGGCATGCACTTTAAGTCACAGCTGTACAGTTCTATAACACTGGGTACCCAGGATGGAATGCTAGCTAGTCAGAGATGTTGCCCGGGGGTGGCCAGCATTGCAGCTGATGTTGGGGCCTCCTTGATGGAAAGAAAATGCAGTTAGCATGCATAACAACAAGATGATTATTTGTAATCCTGGCTGGTTGACCCAGTCTCCTGAAACCCAAGAATTTGCATGGAAATCAGACAGTACCACAGATAATTAAATGACTTATTGCAGGGAACTACCCTGATTGTACTCACTCTACCAGTTGATTATAGACGATATCTTGGTGAAATGAAGACCTGAGGCCAGATGCTGATGCATACGGGGGAAGCTGGGCCATCACAACTCACCTCCACTTCACAACCTTTCCCTGAAGGTGGCTACAGCCTGTGATTGCTTTCTGTGCAGGGTCTGGATCCCTGAAGCTGATCTCTCGCTGATGACACTGAAGCTGGCACACAAACAGCTGGCATGGGTCAGTTTGGACAAAGGGCCCCCGGCTGGAACAACACTTTTTTGCAAAGTTCAGTTCAGTTTCTGATGGACTTTCCCACTGGCCGACAGTTCAAACACAGGTACGCATGGGCTTCTTTCTGGCAATCAGAAGTCCCAGAGCAGCAGGCGTTGATCCACAATAAACATTCAGCACACTTAAAGAAAACCACATTTAAGTCTTTACCTCTCAGTTCAGTTCCAGCTGCCATGCAATTTCAGTCGATTCACTGAGCAAAACCTCCAAACTGCAGGCAGGCAGTTTCTGGCAATTAATATTTTCTTTTTTGACCACCAGTAACATACACCGAAGCAGCTAGGTCTCTTGCATGCCCGAATCTCCACAGAACCTGCTTGGTAGTTCAAGCTGGAGTTTCAACACAGGCCTGCAGTCCCTTTCAGTCCAGTCTCTCTGAAGAACTGCCCTGAAGTCCCCTTGAAATTCAAACTGCCCCTCTTAAATAAAGGCAGAAATCCTTAGATTCTGATTGGTTGTTTGGGCTGCCTACAACAATTTAAGTCCTTCAGTTGTCTACAGTTTAGGCACCCAAACCTTGTCCTAGAAAACCTCCCACAAGTCCATATTAAACTCCCAAGAGGCTCTGGTTGTAGTCCTAGTTCATGATTGGCTGATGCACTCTCAAAATGGTGGCTGCTATAACAATGTCCATACAGTCTGTGCAGTCCCACAAGTTTCAAAGTCTGGTGCAGCCAAAATAATCATTATTTTATTGTAGTTTCCCCACATGCTTGTAGCCCATACATTTTCCTGTCAAACAAACCCACTTTCATTAAAATAACTTTTGTGTTTTTGCTGCCGCTGCCACTGATATACTGTTCCCCTAGGCGGCAGACAGTTACTCATGCATATTTATGAGGCTCTTGTGACTATTAATGAGCCTCTGAAAGCCCCTTTGCTTAAACTTTTTTTTTTAAACATTGACTCGCTTTAGCCCACATTCCCAAGGTTACAGGCCCTATTCAGCCATCAAGGGCACTGGTACAACTGAATAACTCCTGCTTGTCTCGAAAATCGGTGGGTGGGACATCAGTGCGCCCTGTGCATGCGCTGTAGTTGGCGGCACCACAATAATAACTCAAGGCCAAGATGTTTAGCCTGAACTGGGCTTAAATAACTAAATGAACTGTACAGGAGCATTCTGGAAAGCAATGGAACATCAGGAGGAGCTTCGGGGACAGCAGAGCAGTGGGAGAGGAAATGGGAGACACCAAGGACCTGGGGCAATTAAAAGGTGAGCTCCCAAGGAGAGGTTACATCTCTCCCCTGCCTTAAATGTTTGGCATCTACACCAAGACCATAGTAAACCAGGATCTGTAATAACTCTTTACTATATACACTATTATATACACTATTAACTATATACAGTATAGCATTCTATCACTTTAAATGGCACCTTTGTATAGTTTGGTTACTGGCAATCAGTTATGACATGTCTGATATTAGCATCACATCTTTTTTTTGACATTCAAAACTTTGCATTGTATCCCTTAGACACTACTTTTGTTATACCAGAAATCAGTATGTACTTTTAGACAATCCGTTTTACTTTGTACCTATGATCCTTTTTATACTGAGCAGAGGACTTAACTGTCACTTGGGAGGATGCAGTGAAACCTATTTTAGGAAGGGAATCAGCTGTAACATATACCCCCTTGTGAACTACATTCATGGGCAGATCTACAGGCTTTCCTGGTGTGTCACACATGAGGCGTACTACCAGTTTGACATCTCTTTCAGACCTTCGGGGTGGAAGAGGCACAGGCACAGTCCTTTCAACATTGGCATTCGGGTTGATCAACCCCTGGTTATTGTCCACTAATACGGCAGCTTCTGATGAAAGGGGCATCTCAGTACTCTCAGGTGGTTCAGAGTTGGCAGTATTGCTTGCATTCACAGAAGTACTGTCTTGCTCTGTTGATGTTGGTTCATCATTAGGAGAAAACTACATAGCATTTAAATCATGTAGCACATTGCTAATACTTTCAGAATCAACAGTTGAATTAGCATTATTGTCAACGTTATCAGTTTCAGAGATTTCAGTGTCATCTGGCACTTCACCAGTCTGGCACTCATGGTCAGGGTTTGTCTCTTGAGGGTCAGGCAGCTCCACGAGACATAAAGAGTCAGCTATGTCAGACGTTATACTTTGCGCTTCACTATCAGGGGGCACAGGAGTAGTTGAGAGGGCTGGATGATTAGACAGTCCTGAGGGTCCAGCCTCATCTCCCATGTTACACAGAGGAGTTCCTTGGAATGACTGGCTGACTTCATAAGAAGGATAATAAGCAACCCCACATTCACTATCATCAGAATCAGATTGGTTGTCATTATCAATGAGAATGTTACTGGTTGCAGGCTTGGGTTGTGGAACAGCGGAAGGGGAGCTTAAATGTCTCTTTTTAGCTGCAGCCCGGGTCACAGGCCCAGTGGGGGCATTGTCTGAAGGTACAGAGTCTGATGATTTGCCCAATGGGCAACTGGTGATTTCAGTGTATTGTTTTCACAGCTTTTGGATCATTTTTGGGATGCACTTTGTAGACAGGCAGGTCATCCAGCTTGCTGATGAGAATGTAGGGGGTGTGACTCCATCAATCAGCTATTTTATGTTTTCCTTGCACACCCAAATTTCTCATTAATACATGGTCTCCGGGCTGTGACTCTTGGATTTTAAAATGTTTGTTGTGTCTCTGTTTGTTGGCTAAGTTTCTCTTAGCAGCCATCGTGTGCACAAGCTGATAGGTGTGATTGAGCTGGGCTTTGAGTTTTTGCACATGCTGTAAATAATTGTCTGAGTTCCATTGACTGACTCTCCAAAGCAAACATCTACTGCCAAACAGGAGGTGATACAGTGAAAAAACAGTAGCATCATTTTTTTGTGCAATTATAGGCATGTACAAGTGTGCTTATCTGTTGGCTCCACCAGAGCTTGTCTTTTGGATGCAAGGTGCCAAGCATATCAAGTAAGGTGTGATTAAATCTCTCTAGTTGCAGATCTCCTTGTGGATGGTAGGGGGTTTTCCTGGATTTTCTTACACCCCATAGGGACAACAGTTCTTTATTAAGTCTGCTTTCGAAATCCCAGGCTTGATCAGAGTGGATACGCTGGGGAGGCACCATAATGTACAAAAAACTTTTCAATGAGAACTTTGGCTATAGTTGATCCTTTTGGTCTTTGGTTGGATAGACCTGTGCATATCTCATGAAGTGATCCTTAACTACTAACGCATTAGCAATGCCTTTTGAATCTGGCTCCAAACTAAGAAAATCGATGCAGACGAGCTCCATCGGGGCACTTGCAGTAATATTAACCAGAGGGGCTGCTCTTTGTGGTTGAGCTTTGCGCTGAAGACACCTACTGCAGGTCTTAACATATTGCTCAATGTCTAGGCATATCTTAGGCCAGTAGAAGTGTGAACAGGCTAGGTCCAGAGTCCTTTCACTACCCAGATGTCCCACTTGGTCATGCAAGTCTTTTAATACAACATTTTGGAACTTAAGGGTCTTGTGAAACTCCCGATATACTGTTCCCCTAGGTGGCAGGCAGCTACTCATGAATATGTATGAGGCTCTTATGAATATTAATGAGCCTCTGAAAGCCCCTTCACTCAAACTTTATTTTTAAATGTTGAAGTGGCTTTAGCACTGCATTCCCAAGGTCACCGGGCCCTATTCAGCCATTCAGGGCACCAGTACCACTGAAGAACTCCCCCATTTGCCTGCAAAATCGCAGGGTGGCACATCAAAGTGCTCCTGGTGCATGCACAGTCACGGGTGGCACCACAATAATGCCAGCGACTCAAGGTCAATAAGTTTAGCCCAAACTGGTCTTAAATAACTAAATTTACTGTACAGGAACATTCGGGGAAGCAGTGAGGCACCAGGAGGAGCTTGGGGAGGCCAGAACAGCAGGAGAGGAAATGGGAAACACCAAGGACCTGGGGCAATTAAAAGGTGAGTCCCCAAGGGGGGGAGGGTTACACTCCCATAATGTCATAACTGTGAGAGGAAACTGTAGTAGTAGTAGTAGTAAAATCCTTATTTTTATACAGGAAAACAAATTTTTAGGCTGATTGGCCTAGTTTACAAGATTGTCCTGTTTCCTACAGTTGCCTATACATTAAAACATTGAGTACAAAATACGAAAAAGTTAACAAACATTCACAATAAATATATGAGAATCACTCATCAAGATTTAGTAATTGATTACACAGCTGTATCACTCCCATAATGTCATAGGGTGAAAGGGGGGACTTGTCATAGCATCTAAGGTACCTTAAGCATTAAAAAGGGGGATAGGGCATACTGGATGGGCCACAAGACCCTTATCTACCGACAAAATCTATGTATCTATGTATAGCTGTGAGTGACAACTGTGATAGGATTGAACAGCAGTACTACCCCCATAATGTCATAGCTGTGAGGGGGAGCTGTGGTAGGATTACACACCTGTACCTCCTCCCATAACACCATAGCTGTGAGGGAACTGTGATAGGATTAAACAGCTGTGCTACCCCCATAATGCCTTAGCTGTGAGAGGGACCTGTGGTAAGATTACACAGCTAAGCCTGATCCCCAAAAGCCATATCTTTGTGAGGGATCTGTAATAAGATTAAATAGCTGTGCACCCCCCCCCCAATAATGCCATGACTGTAGGAGGGATCTGTGATGGGATTAAACAGCTGTAGCTTCCCCAATAAAGCCAACACTGGGGGAAGAGATCTGTGATAGGATTACACAGCTGAGCTTCCTCCTATAATGTGAAAGCTGTGAGAGGAAGCTGTGATAGGATTATACAGCTGCACCTCCACCCAAATGCCATACTGTAGCTGTGAGAGGGAGCTGTGGTTATATTTTAGCTGTACCTCCTCCTGTGAGAGGGAACTGTGATAGTTTTACACAGCTGTACCTCCTCCATAATGTCATAGCTGTGAGGGGGAGCTGTATTAGGATTTCACAGCTGAGCCTCCTCCCATAGTGCCATAGCTGTAAGAGGGATCCGTGATAGGATGACATTGTTGTACCTTCTCCCATAATGCCATAGCTCACAGGGACCGATCCAGAAGTCCTATAGATGAGGGAGGTGAAGCCAGATAAAAAATGAAAATAAAAGGCTGGGGGTCTGGTGGGCCGCCTAGGCCCCCAGAAATTTTTTTTACATTTTGGTGTATTCTGGTGCATTTTGGAGAGTATTTCCAATGCAATGTCTACCCATTTCCTCCCTCCCCATGCTCTGTGAGTTGTACCCTAGCATAATCCACAGAGTCCCCACAGTCCGCATGATAGTATGTTGCCCAAAATGCCTTCCTACCCCAAAAATAAAACAAAATACCAAAAGACTGCAGCTGGCAGCAGAACATCTGAAACACATAAAAAATGAGAATTTGAGAGACTTGGTGATACAGACAATTTGCAGGAAAATTAAATGACAATCCAAGTAAACAAGTTCACAAATGTCACCCACTCAAGCACATCATGACATTACCATAAAGCCAACCCACCCATTTGTCCTGCAGTACAGATTAACCTGTCCCCCAACCTTGCCTCAGTGAAAAAATACATATAATAACTATAGAAATATGGGAACAAAGTCACTTTGCTACCTAGTTTCTATAATGTCAAGTTTGCTTGCTATTTTTGCAAAACAGATTTTATTCTATAGAGCAATTTATTCCAAAGAAAATACATTTTTAAATAAATAAAATATTTTTTATTGTTTTAAAATTTCCTTTACTGGGATAACCCCATGGAATGAGGCATCTCATTTTTATGATAGGCCAAAGAAGTCAGTAAGCAGACAGCAGAACACAATTTTTAAACAGATATAAAAATGCATTTCTTTTAGATTAGCAACAGCGCTTGCTTGGGTACATCACAACTTGCACCCTCCCCATTCAACACATATAACTACATAAACTAAATATTTGATTCTATCACTTTTTTCTCCAGTTTTGTAACTGTCTGTGTCAATGTACCAAATAAGGTCTTATGACTTCTGTTGCCAGTTTTGCTCTCCGAGCATGCAGAAACTCCTGCACGTGCCATAATATACAGCAGAACACCTTCAAACCCCATATGTCTATTAATTCCCTCTGTGCTCATTCACAGTGTACAACCATGACTGAAAAGACCACACAGATTAGACATACAGTACATGCTGAAGTTTTTACCTCAGTTCAAAGGTCTCAAGTACCAGTTTCTGCCTCTCCTGGTTCATGCTATTGCTGAGACCAGACCTAACCCAGCATTAGTTTTGTACCACTCCTAGCATGCTACTGGAGGACACAACCCTCCAACTCCCTCACCTGCGAATTCACACCAAAATCAATTTGCCATATAGGACAAAACCAGCAGTTACCTTAAACTATTTTAATGTCATGAATTTAAGCTCCCCATACTAGAAATTAATAACACTAGTACTACATTTATTACACACCCAGTTTGATGGAACACTAATGTCCTGTCCCATTCCAGCAGCCACCTCCCACCCACCATAGTCTGAGACTGTAAAAGTCTTTATTTTTTTTTTAAGTAAGAAGTACCTGATTAAATGAAGGCTTGATCCATTTTCAGCAGGCTGAAGTCTATGTGCCCCTAGCTGAGTACTGTCTCCAGTCACCTGGCTGCCAAGCTCTTTCTCTCTAGACAGCACATACTGACCCCATGATTCCTAATGATCAGAGCTCTCAGTTACAGCTTGATTCAGCTGCTGGCAGATGACCTGAACCTCACTCCAACACCTTGTGTTGATTTACCAAGACCACACTGACCCCACGTTACTGGACTGCTGCCACCTGAAACCACGGGCGCTGCTCTTTACTTGTGTGCTCCACTCTTGCTCTGTCAGCTCCTCAGTAATACACTCACTTCTCTCTTGCTCCAACATTAATCTTCTGAATGAATGAATTTCAGCTCATTCTTGTTTCAGCAGACCGGACATTTAAAGAAGGTGCCCCTTGCTGGCCACACTCACTACTGTATACAATAGCAAATCAGCAGCAGTGAGCAACAGGCGACCTGGTCAAGATCTGTATTGTTCAGGTCCACTCTGTTTTGCTGCAGCTGTACCCCCCGCACATGAACCCCCCCCCGCATGAACAAAGGAGCTGTGCCAAGCCTGCAAAAGTAGAGAATGAATGCTCAGGCTCACAAAGGCAAGACCAGCTGCTGCCATAGAGCTAGGATCTGATCACATGGTGCAGGATGAAGATTAGTAAGAAATTCACACCAGAGACCGGCTTTTCCAGGGGGGTGGATCAGCTGTGTAATGCAGGTGGCAGTGGTTGTTTAATGCACTACCAGGACACAGGAGGACAGATGAGACCTGTGCAGCTCAGGTAGCTTTCGTGAAGGCATTAGTGCATACCAATTAAGAATGCAGCACAGTGTGCTACTGATAGGAGAGCTCCATGATAGGGGAGCTATAGCACCCTTAGCCCTCTCTTCTAAATCTGTCCCTGGCTCAGAGAGGGATCTGTGATAGGATTAAACAGCTGTACCACCTCCCATAATGCCATAGCTGTGAGAGGGATCTGTGACAGGATTAAACAGCTGTACCACCTCCCATAATGCCATAGCTGTGAGAGCGATCTGTGACAGGATTAAACAGTTGTACCACCTCCCATAATGCCATAGCTGTGAGAGGGATCTGTGACAGTATTAAACAGCTGTACTTCCTCCCATAATGCCATAGCTGTGAGAAGGACATTTGAAAAGATTACACAGCTGTACCTTCTCCCATAATGCCAAAGCGATGAGAGGGATCGGTGATAGGATTACACAGCTGTACCTCCTCCCACAATGTCATAGCTGTAAGAGAGAACTGTGATAGGATTACACAGCTGTACTGCCTTCCATAATGTCATAGGCTGAAGGGGAGAACTTGATATAGCATTTAGGGTACCTTAAAGGATACCTAAACAACATTTTGACAACAAACTATTCAACAATCTGACTCTGTAGGTGACTAAAGGAAAGGCTGCTGTATTCATTAATGCTATAACTACATTTATGTAATTTACCTAAATGTGGTTCCAGAGCATTTGGAAATTGTAAAATCAGCCTTCTAATTTCAAAAAAACTGTCTTACTTGCTTCCTAAAATGGCCGCCAAATGTGTTATGTGATGACATCATTGGAGCCAAAGCCAGAGAGATATATGGCTCTCTATAGTGATAACTAGTTCTTTTTTCCCTTTGTATAGAATTGTTTCACCCAAATGGTCAAAACAATGTGCATTATTTTTTATAATGCACATATTATGCTATGGTTCTGTTCATTTTGTTTACTTTAACATGCTGAAAATGTGTTTTAATCCATTCGACTTTCTCTGTGGCAAACCACAGTGCAGTACAATTCTTGAATAACCTGGTGGTCTAGTGGTTATGGTGGATCCAGGACACTACAGTGCTGGTGCTTGGGTGGTGTGCATGCTTAATATGCACTTTTTAACATTTTTATTAAACCCTTATATTTTCTACTATTATTCTTTTCTAGTACATTTTTTGACAGAACCTACAAATGTAGTCCATAGTTTGAATGTAAACATTTGTACAATCAATAAATCAGACTTCTTCAACAAAGAGAAATGCAGCAGCAAGCAAGTACCTTACTTAGTGTGGAGGGGGTTTCAGCCACACCCTTCAACACCCCCTAGAGTCACCACTTTTTTGCAGCAAAGTTCTTGTGTAGTCCAATATTAGAGTTCATACTTTCTCGAAACTCAAATATATGCTTGTCCTGTCGTCTTTTTCCATGGGAAATAATAATAATAATAATAATCAGCATTTATATAGTGGTTTTCATACACATTGTATTCCAATGTGCTTTACAAGCAATACTAGACTGGTAGTGAAGTGACTGAATGTGTAGTGGCAGCCATTTCATACATTAATATCCACACACAGCCTTGGACAATTGCATGAACTGCTTTTATGGGAAGGGGAATGTTGGCCAGGACAATGGGGTCAGGTAGTGATCAAGGTGCTGGCAGCCCCACATCTTATTTCTCATAGTAATCTGCTCATATGTCTCTCCTTCTGTCTTCCCCCTTCCTGAATATAGCAGTACCTTCCAAGAGTGGCCTTCTCAGTCCCCCCTGGTATTCATTTTTCACTATTCCTCCTCACACCGAAAACTGGTGCACTTATCACCCTTCTGCATCATGAATGCAAGTAGTACAGTCCCCGTTTTATTTTGACATATCCAAAATAACATTTCTTTCCAGTAAGTCAGGCTGATAGCAGCAGGGAACAAGGGGAATGATAGGCTTTCCTATCCTTAAACAATCTAGGCCACCTTTGATTAGGCACTATTAAATGATGGGTGTGCACATCATTATGCACATCATTTAATGGTGCCTAATCATTGGTGGGTTAGATCTTATATGGGTAGGAAAACCTATTTTTCCACTTGTGCCATGCTGCTATCAGCCTGGCTTACCAGAAGATCATGTTTATTAATAATATGTAAATATAACACGGGAGACTGTACTAACCACATTCATGATGTGGAAGGGTAGTGAACTCACCAGTTTATGGTGTGGGGAGCAGGTGAGAAGAATGAATGCCAGAGAGAGACTGAAGAGGCCATTCCAGCTGGGTACAGCTATATTCAGGTTAGTTGAAGACATGAAGGACTATGCTGAGCAGATCACTGTGAGATCTGAAATGTGGGGCTGCCAGCATCGTGATCACTACCTGACTGTGGATGAGAGTAGCCAGCGATGACAAATACTCAGAGTGGCAGGACTGCACCTAAACTGTTACTTGAATTCAGTGTAGGGAGATTACCCTTGTGTGTGTGTGGGGGGGGGATGTTGACGTTTGTTAGGACAGTATTGAGGGAGTTGTGTATAGCTCATTCAAGATTTGGAAGGGTGGTAGTCAGCCAACCCACATTGTGGAGTAGAGCACAGAAAAGTACTGGAGAAGAATTGCTGGGAACTGTCCTGCGGGGTTCTGCAGAGCACAGGTAAAGGAGTAGACTGACACTGGAAGTTAGGTGGATTTGCTTAAGGTATTAGTATGCCTCTCCTGCTAATAATATTGTTATTAATTGTAAGTGCAGCCCTTATGAGGGCAAGAACACCAGTTTTTCTGGTGGGTCATGGTGCTTATTGCTTGGCCCTCCAGGAAGACCTACTTGTTGGTTAATGAGGTGGGAAAAAAACACAACAGGGAATTGTACATACTACCTTCACTGTGCAGAAGGGTGGTGATCCACTCAATGTTTACTGTGGGAGCAGAAGTCAAACATTGAGAATGTGGACTGGAGAGTGATTTGGTAGGCACTGTTTAACAGTGCCAGCTGATGATGCATATTGGTATAGGTGTGCACAACTCTCTGAGTTACAAGATTAGAATCTGAGGTGTGATAATTCTCTTCATGAGACCGCAAGCTCATATGTGGCCCAAGGCAGTAGTAAGGACAGGGTATGGATGGTGGGGTGTTCAACAGAAGGCAGGGTAGGTGCAGGGTGTTCACATGGAAAAAGAAAGCATTATTTGTGGATTAACAAGAGAACATGAGCTTTGGACCTGAACAAGATCGGTATTTTGCTGTGTGACCCTAAGCAAGTCATTAAACTTCCTTGTGCTCCCAGGCCACACCTGTAAACAAGCTTTCAGTGTAGTGTGTCTCTCCTGGTTAACAAAATACAAAATTCAGTGCATCATATAACCACTAGATCATCAGGTATTTGAAGTGTTGTACTGTAATGCAGTTTGCCAAAGAAAAAGTAATCTGGATTACAAAACATTTTCTGCAAGTTAAAGTAAACAAAATGAACAAAATCATAGCCTAACATGTGTACTGATCAAAATAATCCACAAGGTAATACATGGTGTTGATCATTCTGGTGCAACAATTCAAAATAAAGAGGGAAAGAAGAACTAGTAAGCACTATAGAAATATATGTGGATCTCTGTCTCTGTCTCTGATGATGTCATCATGACTCATCACTTAACACACTTTGCAAACATCTTAGTGAGAAACCAAGGCTGTTCTTTGAAAGTGAAAGGCTGATGTTTAAATTTTTCAAAAGCTATGAAACTGCATTTATGTTATTTACATAAATGCAGTTTTAGCATAAATGTAAACAGCAGCCTTTACTTTACCTTGAGATGAAGCCAGATTTTGGAGTTTACAATTTTAAAAAACTGCCTGTTTAGGTACCCTTTAAGCATTAGAAAGAGGAATAGGGCAGACTGGATGGGCCACAAGGCCCTTATCTGCTGACAACATCTCTGTATCTATATATCTATGTATAGCTGTGACAGGGAATTGTGATAGTTTTACACAGCTGTACCTCCTCCCATAAGTCATAGCTATGAGAGGCAGCTGTGATAGGATTTCACAGCTGTACCTCCTCCCATAGTGTCATAGCTGTGAGAAGGATCAGTGATAGGATTACAATCATTACACAGCTGTACCTTCTCCCACCATGCCATAGCAGTGAGACGGATCTGTGATAGGATTACACAGCTCAGCCTCCTCTCATAGTGCCATTGCAGTGAGCGGCATTTGTGATAGGATTAGAAAGCTGTACCCACTCCCATAGTGCCATAGCTGAGAGGGAGCTGTGGTAGGATTACACAGTTGTACTTTCTCTCATAATGCCATAGCTGTGAGAGGAAGCTGTGACAGTATTACACAGCTGTACCGCCTTCCATAGTGCCATACCTGTGGGGGAGAGCTGTGATAGAATTTCACAGCTGCACTTCCTTCCATAGTGCCATGGCTGTGAGATGGAGCTGTGATACAATTACAAAGCTGTACCTCTTCTCATAGTGCCATGGCTGTGAGAGGGAGCTGTGACAGAATTAAACAGCTGTACCTCCTCCCATAATGTCATTGCTGCAAGACGGAGCTATGATAGGATTACACAGCTGTACCTTCTGACATAGTGCCATGGCTGTGAGAGGGAGCTGTGATGGACTTACACAGGTGTAAATACTTCCATAATGCCATAGCTGAGAGAGGGATCTGTGATAGGATTACACCGCCTTACCTCCTCCCATAATGCCATAGTTGATAGAGGAATCTGTGACAGGATTAAACAGCTGTACCTCCTACCATAATGCCATAGCTGTGAGAGGGATCTATGATAGGATTGAACAGCTGTACCTTCTTCTGTAATGCCATAGCTTTGAGACAGATCTTTGATAGGATTACACAGCTGTTCCTCTTCCCATAATGCCATAACTGTGGGAGGGAGCTGTGTCAGGATTACACAGCTGTTCTTCCTCCCATAATCCCAAAGCTGTGAAAGGGATCTGAGATAGCATTACACCGCTGTTCCTCTTCCCATAATGCCATCGTTGTGAGAGGGACCTTTGATAAGATTACACAGCTGTACCTTCTCCCATGATACCAACGTTGTGAGAGGGATCTGTGATAGGATTACACACCTGTACCTCCTCCCATAATATCATAGCTGTGAGAGGGAACCGTGATAGGATTACACAGCTGTACTTCCTATTATTCTGTCATAGAGCCAAAGGATGGGAACCGGGTGTCAGCGTGGTTCAGTTGGTAGCACATCCGCCTCTGGACCAGAAGGTCATGGGTTCTTGTCCCACACCGGGATTGGACTTGCACCTTAAAATCGCTGGCATCCGAGTACAGTATTGGGGGGTGCTGTACTGCTGGGGTGTGCTGTCTTTTGGATAAGACGTTAAATTGAGGTCCCTTCTACCCATCCTGATGTTGTTTGGTGGGTGTCCAGGTGGAAGTAAAAGAAACAGGGCACTCTTCGCGAAGAGCAGGGAACATTCCCGGTGTCCTGGCCAACATTCCCCTTCCCATAAACTGGTTCTTGCAATAATCCAGGCTGTGTGTGGGTGATGATGTGCTATATGGCCGCCACCACACATTCAGTCACTTCACTACCAGTCTAGCATTGCTTGTAAAGTGCTTTGGGATACTGTGTATGAAAAGCGCTATATAAATGCTGATTAAAAAAAAAAAAAACTTGTCATAGCATCTAGGGTACTTTAAGCATTAGAAAGAGAGATAGGGCAGACAGAATGGGCCACAAGGCCCTTATCTGCCGACAACATCTATGTATCTACAAATCTATGCATAGCTGTGAGAGGGAACTGTGATAGGATTACACAGCTGTACCTTCTCCCATAGTGCCATGGGTGTGAGAGGGAGCTGTGATAAGATTGCACAGTTGTACCTCCTTCCTTAGTGTCACAGCTGTAAGAGAGAGCTGTACCTCCTCCCATAGTGCCATGGATGTGAAAGACATCTCAGATAGGATTACTCAGCTGTACCTCCTCCAATAGTACAATAGCTGTAAGAGGGATCTGTGATAGGATTTTACTGCTGTACCTCCTCCCATAGCGTTATAGCTGTAAGAGGGATCTTTGATCAGACTTCACAGCTGAGATGCCTCCCATAATGTCATAGCTGTGACAGAAAGCAGTGATGAGTGCACAGCTGTTCCTCCTCCCATAATGCCATAGCTGTGAGATGGAGCTGTGATAGGATTACAAAGCTGTACCTTCTCCCATAGTGCCATGGCTGGGAGAGGGAGCTGTGATAGAATTACACAGCTGTACCGCCTCCCAAAATGTCATTGCTGTGACAAGAAGCAGTAATAAGATTATACAGCTGTACCTTCTCCCACAGTGCAGTGGTTGTGAGAGGGAGCTGTGATAGGATTTCACAGCTGAGCCGCCTCCCATAATTTCATAGCTATGACAGGAAGCAATGATAGGAATACACAGCTGTACCTCCTCCCATAGTGCCATGGCTGTGAGTGGGAGCTGTGATAGGATTATACAGCTGTACCTCTTTCCATAATGTCATAGCTGTGGCAGGAAACAACTATAGGAATACATTGCTGTACCTCCTCCCATAATGCTATAGCTATGAGAGGGAACTGTGATACGATTACACAGTTGTGCCTCTGCCCATAATGCCATGGCTGTGAGAGGGAGCTATGATAGGATTTCACAGCTGAGCCTCCTCCCATAATATCATGGCTGTTAGAGGGATCTGTGATAGGATTACACAGCTGTACCTCCTCTCATAATGTCATGGCTGTGAGAGGGAGCTGTAATACGATTACACAGCTGTACTTCCTCCCATAATGCCATAGCTATGAGTTGGAGCTGTGATAGGATTATACAGCTGTACCTCTTTCCATAATGTCATAGCTGTGGCAGGAAACAACAATAGGAATACATAGCTGTACCTCCTCCCATAATGCTATAGCTATGAGAGGGAGCTGTGATACGAACACACAGTTGTGCCTCTGCCCATAGTGTCATGGCTGTGAGAGGGAGCTATGATAGGATTTCACAGCTGAGCCTCCTCCCATAATATCATGGCTGTTAGATGGATCTGTGATAGGATTACACAGCTGTACATCCTCCCATAGTGACATAGCTGTGAGAGGGAGCTGTAACAGGATTTCACAGCTGAGCCTCCTCCCATAATGTCCTAGCTGTGAAAGGAAGCAGTGAAAGGAAAAAAACAGCTGTACCGCCTCCCATAATGCCATAGTCGTGAGATGGAGCTGTGATAGGATTACACAGCTGTACCTCCTCCCATAATACCATGGCTGTGAGAGGGAGCTGAGATAGCATTACGCAGCTGTTCCTCTTCCCATAATGCCACAGCTGTGAGAGGGACCTTTCAAAAGATTACACAGCTGTACCTTCTCCCATGATGCCAAATCTGTAAGAGGGATCTGTGATAGGATTACACTGCTGTAACTTCTACCATCATGTCATAGCAGTGAGAAGGGAAGTGTGAAAGGATTACACAGCTGTACTTCCTCCTGTTCTGTCATAGGGCAAAAGGGTAGGAACTTGTCATAGCATCTAGGAACTTTAAGATTTAGAAAGAGATGGGTCAGACTGGATTGGCCACAAGGCCCTTATCTGCCGACAACATCTATGTATCGATTAATCGATGTATAGTTGTGAGAGGGAACTGTGATAGGATTACACAGCTGTACCTTCTTCCATAGTGCCATGGCTGTGAGAGGGAGCTGTGATAAGATTACACAGCTGTACCTCTTCCCACAGTGCCATGGCTGTGAGAGGGAGTTGTGATAGGATTACACAGCTTTACCTCCTCCCATAGTGCCATGACTGTGAGAGGGAGGTGTTGTAGGATTACACAGCTGTACCTCCTCCCATAGTGCCATGGCTGTGAGAGTGATTTGTGATAGGATTACACAGCTGTACCTCCTCCCATAATTTCATTACTGTGACAGAAAGCAATGATAGGAATACACAGCTGTACCTCCTCCCATAATATCATAGCTGTGGGAGGGTGCTGTGATAGGATTACACAGCTGTACCGCATCCCTTAGAGCCAGGGCTGTAAGAGAGAGAGCTGTACCTCCTCCCATAGTGCCATGACTGTTAGAGGGTGCTGTGATAGGATTACACAGGTGTACCTTCCCCTATAATGCAATAGCTGTGTGAGGGAGCTGTGATATGATTACACTGCTGTACCTCCTCCCATAGTGCTATGGCTGTGAGAGGGAGCTGTGATAGGATTTCACAGCTGAGCCTCCTCCCATAATGTCATAGCAGTGACAGGAAGCAGTGATAGGAAAAACAGCTGTACCTCCTCCCATAATGCCATAGCTGTGAGATGGAGCTGTGATATGATTACACAGCTGTACCACCTCCCATAATGCCATGGCTGTGAGAGGGAGCTGTGATAGCATTACACAGCTGTTCCTCTTCCCATAATACCACAGCTGTGAGAGGGATCTTTGATAAGATTACACAGCTGTTCCTTCTCCATAGTGCTACGGCTGTAAGAGTGAGAGCTGTTCCTCCTCCCATGATGCCAAAGCTGTGAGAGGGATATGTGATAGGATTACACTGCTGTACCTCCTCCCATAACGTCATAGCTGTGAGAGGGAACTGTGAGAGGATTACACAGCTGTACTTCCTCCTATTCCGTCATAGGGCGAAAGGGTGAGAACTTGTCATAGCATCTAGGGCACTTTAAGCATTAGAAAGAGAGATAGGGCAGACTGGATGGGCCACAAGGCCCTTATCTGCGGATAAAATCTATTTATCTATGATTGTACGTATAGCTGTGAGAGGGAGCTGTGACTGGAATACACAGCTGTACCTTCTCCCATGATGGCAATGCTGTGAGAGAGATCTGTGATAGGATTACACTGCTGTACCTTCTCTCATAATGTCATAGCTGTGAGAGGAAACTGTGAGAGGACTACACAGCTGTACTTCCTCCTGTACTGTCACAGGGCGAAAGGGTGGGAACTTGTCATAGCATCTAGGGTACTGCAAGCATTAGAATGAGATGGGGCAGACTGGATGGTCGACAAGGCCCTTATCTGCCAACATCTATGTATCAATTAATCGATGTACAGTTGTGAGAGGGAACTGTGATAGGATTACACAGCTGTACTTTCTCCCATAGTGCCATGGCTGTGAGAGGGAGCTGTGATAATATTACACAGCTGTACCTCCTCTCATAATGCCATGGCTGTAAGAGTGAGAGCTGTACCTCCTCCCACAGTGCCATGGCCGTAATAGTGATTTGTGATAGGATTACACAGCTGTACTTTCTCCCATAGTGGCATGGCTGTGAGAGGGAGCTGTGATAGAATTACACAGGTGTACGTACTCCTATAATGCCATAGCTGTGAAAGGAAGCAGTGATAGGAATACACAGCTGTACCGCCTCCCATAATGACATAGTTGTAAGAGGGATCTTTGATCGGACTTCACAGCTGAGCATCCTCACGTAACGTCATAACTCTGACAGGAAGCATTTATAGGAGTACACTGCTGTACCTCCTTCCATAATGCCATAGAGGTGAGAGGGAGCTATGATAAGATTTTACAGCTGAGCCTCCTCACATAATGTCGTAGCTGTGACAGGAAGCAGTGATAAGAATACACAGCTGTTCCTCCTCCCATAATGATAGCTGTGGCAGGAAACAACGATCGGAATACATTGCTGTTCATCCTCCCATAATGCTATAGCTATGAGAGGGAACTGTGATATGATTACACAGTTGTGCCTCTGCCCATAGTGCCATGGCTGTGAGAGGGAGCGATGATAGGATTTCACAGCTGAGCCTCCTCCCATAATATCATGGCTGTTAGAGGGATCTGTGATAGGATTACACAGCTGTACCTCCTCTCATAATGTCATGGCTGTGAGAGGGAGCTGTAATAGGATTACACAGCTGTACCTCCTCCCATAATGCCATAGCTATGAGTGGAAGCTGTGATAGGATTATACAGCTGTACCTCTTTCCATAATGTCATAGCTGTGGCAGGAAACAACAATAGGAATATGTAGCTGTACCTCCTTCCATAATGCTATAGCTATGAGAGGGAGCTGTGATACGATTACACAGTTGTGCCTCTGCCCATAGTGTCATGGCTGTGAGAGGGACTTTGATAGAATTTCACAGCTGAGCCTCCTCCCGTAAAATCATGGCTGTTAGAGGGATCTGTGATAGGATTACACAGCTGTACATCCTCCCATAGTGATATAGCTGTGAAAGGGAGCTGGAATAGGATTTCACAGCTGAGCCTCCTCCCATAATGTTCTAGCTGTGAAAGGAAGCAGTGAAAGGAAAAAAACAGCTGTACCGCCTCCCATAATGCCATAGTCGTGAGATGGAGCTGTGATAGGATTACACAGCTGTACCTCCTCCCATAATACCATGGCTGTGAGAGGGAGCTGAGATAGCATTACGCAGCTGTTCCTCTTCCCATAATGCCACAGCTGTGAGAGGGACCTTTGAAATGATTACACAGCTGTACCTTCTCCCATGATGCCAAATCTGTAAGAGGGATCTGTGATAGGATTACACTGCTGTAACTTCTACCATCATGTCATAGCAGTGAGAAGGGAAGTGTGAAAGGATTACACAGCTGTACTTCCTCCTGTTCTGTCATAGGGCAAAAGGGTAGGAACTTGTCATAGCATCTAGGGAACTTTAAGATTTAGAAAGAGATGGGTCAGACTGGATTGGCCACAAGGCCCTTATCTGCCGACATCTATGTATCGATTAATCGATGTATAGTTGTGAGAGGGAACTGTGATAGGATTACACAGCTGTACCTTCTTCCATAGTGCCATGGCTGTGAGAGGGAGCTGTGATAAGATTACACAGCTGTACCTCTTCCCACAGTGCCATGGCTGTGAGAGGGAGTTGTGATAGGATTACACAGCTTTACCTCCTCCCATAGTGCCATGACTGTGAGAGGGAGGTGTTGTAGGATTACACAGCTGTACCTCCTCCCATAGTGCCATGGCTGTGAGAGTGATTTGTGATAGGATTACACAGCTGTACCTCCTCCCATAATTTCATTACTGTGACAGAAAGCAATGATAGGAATACACAGCTGTACCTCCTCCCATAATATCATAGCTGTGGGAGGGTGCTGTGATAGGATTACACAGCTGTACCGCATCCCTTAGAGCCAGGGCTATAAGAGAGAGAGCTGTACCTCCTCCCATAGTGCCATGACTGTTAGAGGGTGCTGTGATAGGATTACACAGGTGTACCTTCCCCTATAATGCAATAGCTGTGTGAGGGAGCTGTGATATGATTACACTGCTGTACCTCCTCCCATAGTGCTATGGCTGTGAGAGGGAGCTGTGATAGGATTTCACAGCTGAGCCTCCCATAATGTCATAGCTGTGACAGGAAGCAGTGATAGGAGAAAACAGCTGTACCTCCTCCCATAATGCCATAGCTGTGAGATGGAGCTGTGATAGGATTACACAGCTGTACCACCTCCCATAATGCCATGGCTGTGAGAGGGAGCTGTGATAGCATTACACAGCTGTTCCTCTTCCCATAATACCACAGCTGTGAGAGGGATCTTTGATAAGATTACACAGCTGTTCCTTCTCCCATAGTGCTATGGCTGTAAGAGTGAGAGCTGTTCCTCCTCCCATGATGCCAAAGCTGTGAGAGGGATATGTGATAGGATTACACTGCTGTACCTCCTCCCATAACGTCATAGCTGTGAGAGGGAACTGTGAGAGGATTACACAGCTGTACTTCCTCCTATTCCGTCATAGGGCGAAAGGGTGAGAACTTGTCATAGCATCTAGGGCACTTTAAGCATTAGAAAGAGAGATAGGGCAGACTGGATGGGCCACAAGGCCCTTATCTGCGGATAAAATCTATTTATCTATGATTGTACGTATAGCTGTGAGAGGGAGCTGTGACTGGAATACACAGCTGTACCTTCTCCCATGATGGCAATGCTGTGAGAGAGATCTGTGATAGGATTACACTGCTGTACCTTCTCTCATAATGTCATAGCTGTGAGAGGAAACTGTGAGAGGACTACACAGCTGTACTTCCTCCTGTACTGTCACAGGGCGAAAGGGTGGGAACTTGTCATAGCATCTAGGGTACTGCAAGCATTAGAATGAGATGGGGCAGACTGGATGGTCGACAAGGCCCTTATCTGCCAACATCTATGTATCAATTAATCGATGTACAGTTGTGAGAGGGAACTGTGATAGGATTACACAGCTGTACTTTCTCCCATAGTGCAATGGCTGTGGGAGGGAGCTGTGATAATATTACACAGCTGTACCTCCTTTCATAATGCCATGGCTGTAAGAGTGAGAGCTGTACCTCCTCCCACAGTGCCATGGCCGTAAGAGTGATTTGTGATAGGATTACACAGCTGTACTTTCTCCCATAGTGGCATGGCTGTGAGAGGGAGCTGTGATAGAATTACACAGGTGTACGCATCTATAATGCCATAGCTGTGAAAGGAAGCAGTGATAGGAATACACAGCTGTACCGCCTCCCATAACGACATAGTTGTAAGAGGGATCTTTGATCGGACTTCACAGCTGAGCATCCTCACGTAACGTCATAACTCTGACAGGAAGCATTTATAGGAGTACACTGCTGTACCTCCTTCCATAATGCCATAGAGGTGAGAGGGAGCTGTGATAAGATTTTACAGCTGAGCCTCCTCACATAATGTCGTAGCTGTGACAGGAAGCAGTGATAAGAATACACAGCTGTTCCTCCTCCCATAATGATAGCTGTGGCAGGAAACAACAATAGGAATACATTGCTGTTCATCCTCCCATAATGCTATAGCTATGAGAGGGAACTGTGATATGATTACACAGTTGTGCCTCTGCCCATAGTGCCATGGCTGTGAGAGGGAGCGATGATAGGATTTCACAGCTGAGCCTCCTCCCATAATATCATGGCTGTTAGAGGGATCTGTGATAGGATTACACAGCTGTACCTCCTCTCATAATGTCATGGCTGTGAGAGGGAGCTGTAATAGGGTTACACAGCTGTACCTCCTCTCATAATGTCATGGCTGTGAGAGGGAGCTGTAATAGGATTACACAGCTGTACCTCCTCCCATAATGCCATAGCTATGAGTGGAAGCTGTGATAGGATTATACAGCTGTACCTCTTTCCATAATGTCATAGCTGTGGCAGGAAACAACAATAGGAATACGTAGCTGTACTTCCTTCCATAATGCTATAGCTATGAGAGGGAGCTGTGATACGATTACACAGTTGTGCCTCTGCCCATAGTGTCATGGCTGTGAGAGGGACTTTGATAGGATTTCACAGCTGAGCCTCCTCCCGTAAAATCATGGCTGTTAGAGGGATCTGTGATAGGATTACACAGCTGTACATCCTCCCTTAGTGATATAGCTGTGAGAGGGAGCTGGATTAGGATTTCACAGCTGAGCCTCCTCCCATAATGTCATAGCTGTGAAAGGATGCAGTGACAGGAAAAAAACAGCTGTACCGCCTCCCATAATGCCATAGTCGTGAGATGGAGCTGTGATAGGATTACACAGCTGTACCTCCTCCCATAATGCCATGGCTGTGAGAGGGAGCTGAGATAGCATTACGCAGCTGTTCCTCTTCCCATAATGCCACAGCTGTGAGAGGGACCTTTGAAATGATTACACAGCTGTACCTTCTCCCATGATGCCAAATCTGTAAGAGGGATCTGTGATAGGATTACAGTGCTGTAACGTCTACCATGATGTCATAGCTGTGAGAAGGGAAGTGTGAGAGGATTACACAGCTGTACTTCCTCCTGTTCTGTCATAGGGCGAAAGGGTGGGAACTTGTCATAGCAACTAGGGAACTTTAAGATTTAGAAAGAGATGGGTCACACTGGATTGGCCACAAGGCCCTTATCTGCCGACAACATCTATGTATCGATTAATAGATGTATAGTTGTGAGAGGGAACTGTGATAGGATTACACAGCTGTACCTTCTCCCATAGTGCCATGGCTGTGAGAGGGCGTTGTGATAGGATTACACAGCTGTACCTCCTCCCATAGTGCCATGGCTGTGAGAGGGAGGTGTGATAGGATTACACAGCTGTTCCTCCTCCCATAGTGCCATGGTTGTGAGAGTGATTTGTGATAGGATTACACAGCTATACTTTCTCCCATAGTGCTATGGCTGTGAGAGTGATTTGTGATAGGATTACACAGCTGTACCTCCTCCTATAATGCCATAGCTATGAGTGGGAGCTGTGATAGGATTATACAGCTGTACCTCTTTCCATAATGTCATAGCTGTGGCAGGAAACAACGATAGGAATACGTAGCTGTACCTCCTTCCATAATGCTATAGCTATGAGAGGGAGCTGTGATACGATTACACAATTGTGCCTCTGCCCATAGTGTCATGGCTGTGAGAGGGTCTATGATAGGATTTCACAGCTGAGCCTCCTCCCATAATATCATGGCTGTTAGAGGGATCTGTGATAGGATTACACAGCTGTACATCCTCCCATAGTGATATAGCTGTGAGAGGGATCTGTGATAGGATTACACTGCTGTACCTCCTCCCATAATGCCGTGGCTGTGAGGGGGAGCTGTAATAGGATTTCACAGCTGAGCCTCCTCCCATAATGTCATAGCCGTGAGAGGGACCTTTGAAAAGATTACACAGCTGTACCTTCTCTCATGATGCCAAATCTGTAAGAGGGATCTGTGATAGGAGTACACTGCTGTTCCTTCTACCATAATGTCATAGCAGTGAGAAGGGAAGTGTGAGAGGTTTACACAGCTGTACTTCCTCCTGTTCTGTCATAGGGCGAAAGAGTGGGAACTTGTCATAGCATCTAGGGAACTTTAAGATTTAGAAAGAGATGGGTCAGACTGGAATGGCCACAAGGCCCTTATCTGCCGACAACATCTAAGTATCAATTAATCGATGTATAATTGTGTGAGGGAACTGTGCTAGGATTACACAGCTGTACCTTCTCCCATAGTGCCATGGCTGTGAGAGGGAGCTGTGATAAGATACACAGCTGTACCTCTTCCCACAGTGCCATGGCTGTAAGAGTGAGAGCTGTACCTCTTCCCATAGTGTCATGGCTGTGAGAGTGATTTGTGATAGGATTACACAGCTGTACTTTCTTCTATAGTGCTATGGCTGTGAGAGGGAACTGTGTGGAGATTACACAGCTGTACTTCCTCCTGTTCTGTCATAGGGCGAAAGGGTGGGAACTTGTCATAGCATCTAGGGTTCTTTAAGCATTAGAAGGAGATAGGGCAGACTGGATGGGCCACAAGACCCTTATCTGACAGCAACATCTATGTATCTATTAATCGATGTATAGTTGTGAGAGGGAACTGTGATAGGATTACTCAGCTGTACCTTCTCCCATAGTGCCATGGCTGTGAGAGGGAGCTGTGATAAGATTACACAGCTCTTCTTCCTTTCATAATGCCATGGCAGTGAGAAGGCATTGTGATAGGATTACCCAGCTGTACCTCCTCCCATAGTGCCATGGCTGTGAGAGGGAGTTGTGATAGGATTACACAGCTGTACCTTCTCCCATAGTGCCATGGCTGTAAGAGTGAGAGCTGTACCTCCTCCCATAGTGCCATGGCTGTGAGAGTGATTTGTGATAGGATTACACAGCTGTACTTTCTCCCATAGTGCTATGGCTGTTAGAGGGAGCTTTGGTAGGATTATACCACTGTACCTCTTCCCATAATGTCATAGCTGTGGCAGGAAACAGTTATAGGAATACATAGCTTTACCTCCTCCCATTATGCAATAGCTGTGAGAGGGAGCTGTGATAGGATTACACTGCTGTACCTCCTCCCATAGTGCCATGGCTGCGAGAGGGAGCTGTGATAGGATTTCACAGCTGAGCCTCCTCCCATAATGTCATAGCTGTTAGAGGGATCTGTGATAGGATTACACAGCTGTACATCCTCCCATAGTGTCATAGCTGTGAAAGGGATCTGTGATAAGATTACACAGCTGTACCTACTCCCATAACTGCAACACAGTGAGAGTTATGATAGGATAAGAGAATGGGATAGATCTGCAATAGGATTACACAGCTGAGCCTCATCTCACAGTGACATCACAGAGGGATTGAGCTGGACATGAGTACACAGCAGAGCTCCTTAGATCGTGACATCAAAGTGGGAAAGAGACAGCGGAACATTGTTACACATATACTGTAAATGTTGAAGGAGTAAGGCCTATATGAGCAGAGGCTGACCAATATGTTGAGCTGTCAACTTTCTTTATCATGGCAACATCATAGTATTAGAGATTCCATTTTCCCAGTGTGCCTACAGAGGTCCATGGACCCTGCATAAGGTCAGAACTAAATATATCACTGTTACCTCATGAAGGCATTCGCATACACTGCAAAGTGCACCTACTTCTCAAGCAAATAGCCATAACCACGGGTTTTTTAACAGTCTGTTAATGATGCTGTATGGCCATAATGTAGCCGAGGCATTGCCGAGAGCCATATTGCCCATAGGTTTTGAAACTGACTATTGGTCTAACTCCTGGAAGTGCCTTATTGCTATTATAAAATATAACTTTATATATTCCAGGGAGAAGAAGTGTTAGAAATGTACCTTTTAAATGTTGTCTTCATAGAGAGGGGAATTTTAAATAAAACATTTCACCTACCAAAACTGTTTAGAGAGCTCGAGGAACTAAGACATACAGACAGGAAAATTATACAAATTTTAAGAAGTAATCAGCTGTAACTTTTTATTTCTGAAGTATTTTTTTTCTTTTTCCCTTTGCTCATTAGAAACTTTTGTATGTGATGATATTATGCTGGCTGTATTGAACAGCTCTCTGCCTGGCAGCAGACATATCTATCTTTAGTCACCTCGCTACAACATCAGCATTTTGATCTCACTGACAGTGACATCACAGATGACTGACCTGGCTACTTGCAGAGTGGCTGTTTCCAAGCAGCAGTGATGTCACAGTCAGTGAGGTCACAATGCTGAAGATGTAGTGGGGGGTAATAGAAGTAGATATTTCAGCTGCCAGGCAGAGTGCTGTTCCACACAGCACACCTACTAACATCAAGTACGCAATCTTCTGATTAACTAAAGGGGCAAAAAAGGGAGCCTGTACCTCAGATATAAAAGGTAATGTTTGACTGCTTTTAAAAACTAATAATAATTTTAGGCAGTACACTAGCTGGTTAAGAATGCTGGTTCAGAATCAGAATGCATCATTCCAGTCATTTAGCAGTACTAGAGGATGGAATTCTAATGAATCCATGTGCCATAGTGATCAGGCTACATGCAGACAATAACTGCGTAGAAAGACCTGTTGGTCCTACTAGTTTGCCAGGCTGTACATAACACCGCAACACAGATTAACATAAGGATCTCAGAATGTTCATAGCCACTCAGATTGCAGAATTTCTTATAACTTTTTCTATTTTATAATATAAGAATGATTACACAGCTGTGTCTTCCACAGTTATGGCATAACAGTTTGAAAGAGCTGTGGAAAGATTTAACAGCTGGGGAGTCCTCCCATGTTGACATTGCAGTGCAAGAACTCTGTGACAGGACTATGCAGCTGAGCCTCCTCCCAAAATGACATCACAGTAGAACAGAGTTCTAATGTAACAAGATTATACAGCTGAGACTTATTTCATAGTGGCATCACAGTGAGACAGAGAAAGAGAGAGCTGGGGTAGGGTTAGATAGTTAAGTTTCCCCTTATGATGATATGTCAGTGGGCTGCAGCTTCAGCTAGGAGCAGGGTATATGAGCATACGAACTTGCAAGCAGATGAAGGCCTTTTGGTCTATCGAGTCTGCTTGATTGTGCAGATAGCAGCCCTTATACTGCAGCTGTCCCTCCCCCCTCCAGTCACCCTCCCCCTTACTCTGTCCCATCCCCTTTTGAAGCAGCCCACTGTCTTACAGGATACCACTTTCTCTGGTAGTGCGTTCCACCCTGTCACTACCCTCTCCATAAAAAAGTATCTCCTCATATCCCTTCTGAACCTTCCACCCTCCAATCTCAGATTGTGGTCTCAGGTGTTCCTCCCCCTTCTTAACTGGAAAAGCCCCTCTATGTCCGCCTTATTTATTCCCTTCATGTACTTGAAGGTTTCAATCATGTACCCACTATCCCTCCTCTCCTCCAGGGAATACATGTTCAGCTCCCTCAGCCTACTCTCACAGGGCAAGTCCCCTAGCCCCCAGGTCATTTTTTTCATCTGCGTTGCACCGCCTCCAGTAACCTAATGTCCTTCTTCAGGTATGAATGCCAGAACTGCACGCAGTACTCCAGGTGTGTTGTAACCAGTGACCTATATAGCGGCAGGATCGCCTCCCCCCTCCTGGAGGATATGCCTCTGGCAATACAACCCAGCATCCTGTTAGCCTTTGCAGCTGCTATTCTACACTGTGTGGAGTCATTCATTGCTCCTGTTATAACCATCCCCAGATCCTTTTCCTCCTCTGTTTTGGCTAGCTGAATCCCCCCTAGCATGTAGCACCTCCTTGGGTTTTTTGCTCTGAAATGCAGCACCTTGCATTTCTTGGCATTGAACCCCTGCTGCCAAGTGTCCAACCAGTCCTCCAACATTGCCAGATCCTCTTGCAACCCCTGCCACCCCTCCAAGTCATCCACTACTGCTCCCATCTTGGTGTCATCTGCAAACAGACTGATCTTGCTATTGATGCCTATTGAGATGTCTGCTATGAAAATCCCAAACAATACTAGCTCCAGTACAGAGCCCTGTGGCACTTCGCTTGTCACTGCCCTGGGAGATGAAAGCTCCCCTCCCAATACCACACTCTGCTGTCTCCCTTATAGCCAGTTGACTATCCGTCACACCATCTTCGCCCCACCTGTGTCTACCAGCTTACTACCTAGCCTTCCATGTGGCACTGAATTGAATGCCTTACTGAAGTCCAGGTACAGGACATCTACTGCAAGGCCCCTGTCTAATTGCCTGGTTAACCAGTCATAGTACTCCACTAGGTTGGTCTGACAGGATCTGCCCGCGACAAACCCATGCTGCTTGCTGTCCTGCAGCCCATTAGCCTCTAGTAGGGAAGCCAACCTCTCCTTCAGGATCATCTCCATCAGCTTTCCCAAGATGGATGTGAGGCTTACTGGTCTGTAGTTCCCCAGCTCATCTTTGGGGCTGCTCTTGTGGAGGTGCACCACGTGTGTCATTCTCCAGTCCTGCAGAACACTCTCCAACTCCAGGGATGTAGTAAACAGATCTGCCAGGGGTTTTGCCAGGACTTCTGCTAGCTCCCTTAGCACCCTGGGATGTATGCCATCTGGCCCTGTTACCTTGTCCACCTTCAGTACTCTCAAGTCCTCCAGTACCCTGCCCACTGGAATTTACCTGTCTGTCTTCTCCTCGCCTCCTGTGCCCACCCTCCCCAGCTCCCCTGGGTATTGCTCCCCTTTCTCTTTCATAAATACTGAGCAGAAGTGCTCATTTAATGCTTCTGTCTTTTCTGCCCCATTATCCACCCACCCACCCCCATTCTTTTTTATCCTTACTATTTGGTCTTTGCAGCACCATTTCTCCCTGCTGTACCTGAAGAAATCCTTCTCTCCATATTTAATGCCTTGTGCTATCCTGAGTTCCTGGGATGCCTTGGCTGCCCTCACTGCCCTTGTTGCCTCCCTTGACTCCTTCAGGTAATCCTCTCTGTCCTCCCCTCTCCTAGTTCTTTTGTACCATCTAAAGGTGGCTCTTTTCTTTCGTACTTTCTCCATGACTCCCCTGCTCACCTAGCTAAGCTTCTTAGCCCTAGCCCTAGCCCTCTTACTCCGGACTCTGTTGTACATGTTGCGGTTTCCTCCTCAATACATCGTTTAATTACCTCCCACCTCTGATTAGTGTCCATATGTGGACTGATCCTGACCAGATACCCCTGTACTATTTCCCTCATCCTCCTGAAGTTGGCCCTTCTGAAGTCAAATACCCTTGTTCCCGATCCAACTCCCTCCCTCCCTTCCCTTGTTTAACCTGAACCACACCGAGTGGTGGTCACTCCCTACCAGTGGCTCCTCCACCCTCAGCCCCATCACAAATTCTTAATTTGCCAATACTAGGTCAAGGGTATTATGAACATACGAACATACGAAATTTGCCAGCAGATAAAGGCCTAGTGGTCTATTAAGTCTGCTCGAGTGTATAGCTAGCACCCCCTTATTCTGTAGCTGCCCTTCCCTCCCACCCTTCCAATCCCTTGACCCTACCCCTTGCCTTATCCCAACCCCTTTTGAAGCAGTCCACTGTTCTACTGGATATAACTTCTGCCAGTAATGCCTTCCACCCAGCTACCACCCTCTCCATAAAAAGGTGTCTCCTCATCTCCTTCCTGAACCTTCCTCCCTCCAGTCTCATGTCATGGCCCCGGGTGTCCTTCCCCTTCCTTACTTTGAACATCCCCTCTGTACCTGTCTTGTTTATTCCTTTCATGTATTTGAAGGTTTCAATCATATCCCCTCCGTCGCGCCTCTCCTCCAGAGAGTACATGTTCAACTCCATCAGCCTCCTCTCGTATGGTAAGTCCCTCAGCCCCTTGATCATCTTTGTTGCCCTGCACTGCACCCCCCCTCCAGTAACTTAATGTCCCTCTTTAGATACGGGCACCAGTACTGCATGCAGTACTCCAGGTGAGGTCTAACTAATGATCTATACAGTGGCAGAATCACCTTCCCCCTCCTCGAGGATATACCCCCTTGCAATGCAAACCAGCATTTTGTTGGCCTTTGCAGCTGCCTTCCTACATTGTGCCGAGTTGTTCATTGATCCTGTAATGAGCACCCCCAGATCCTTCTCCTCCTCTGTCTATTCCCTAACCTGGTTGGCTCCTGGACTCCCTGCAGAGGGCATTCCTCAGGCAGCTAGTAAGAGAACCCATCTGTGAGGGAGCAATATTGGACCTTACACTCACCAACAGGGGCAGTGTTGCAGATGTCACAGTGGGTGGCCACCTGGGGACCAGTGATCACTGTACAGTGTGATTCAGTATAAGTACTGTGGCAGAATCGAACCACACAAAGGTGAGGGTCCTGGACTTCAGGATGGCTGACTTTACAAAGATGGGGGAATGCCTCAGGGATGCCCTGGCAGGGGAGAAGGACATGGGTGGAGTTGAGGAACCATGAGCGAAACTAAAAGGGGCCATATTGAAAGCAACAAATTTCTGCATCAGGCAAGTAAGCAAAAGCAAGAGGAAAAAGAGACCGCTATGGGTTGTAAAACAGGTGGCTGGGAGATTAGGGTAAAAAAGTTAGCATTCAGGAGGTATAAGGAGACACAAACGCCGGGGGATATGGAGGTGTATTTGGATAATCAGAGGGAGGCAGGGGGAGCAGTCAGGAGCACAAAGGCATGAATTTTGGAGAAAATAGTACAGGCAGTAAAGAAAGGGGACAAGACATTTTTTCAGGTATGTAAGCAAAAGGCTAAAGATCAAGGGAGGGTTTGTAAGGCTATGGAGGGAAGGGGAGGAGTGTGTTGAGGGGTACCAGGAAAAAGCAGACTTCCTGAACAAATAATTTTGTTCAGTGTTCACAAAGGAAGGGAAGGTGAGGGACCACAGGTAAGCGACAGGATCATCGAAGGAAGGGAGGTGGACATTAGCCCATTTACAGAGGAGAGAGTCCTGAAAGAACTCGCAGATCTAAAAAAGAGGACAAGGTAATGGGGCTCAATGGGATACATCCAAGGATATTGAAGGAGCTCAGAGAGGTGCTGGCTGCACCTCTGACAGTGCTTTTCAACCACTTACTGGAGATGGGAGTGGTTCCGGAGGACTGAAGGAGGGCAGATGTAGTACCACTTCAGAAATGTGGTAGCAGAAAGGAAGCTGGCAATTACAGGCCAGTCAGCTTGACTTCTGTAATGGGGAAATGAATGGAATTATTACTTAAGGAATAGACAGTGGAATATCTTGAATCCAGCAGCTTACAGGATCCAAGGCAGCATAGATTCACTGGGGGAGGTCATATCAAACAAATCTGGTAGATTTCTTTGACTGGGTGATCAGGGAAGTAGATCAGAGTGGAGTGGTGGATGAGGCCTACCTAGATTTCAGTAAGGCCTTCGACACCGTTCCACACAGGAGACTTGTAAACAAGCTGGGCAGCCTGGGAGTGGGTCCAAAGGTGGTAAACCGGGCAAGGAATTGGTTGGGAGCTAGATGACAGAGGGTGGTAGTAAATGGAGTTCACTCTGAGGAAGGGAGGGTATCCAGTGGGGTGCCACAAGGATCAGTACTGGGACCAGTCCTCTTTAATGTCTTTATTAGCAACATTGCAGAGGGGCTTTAGAATACTGTTATTGATCTCCCCTGTATTTGGTCATTTTGGGAGATAAGCATATTCTGTATAGTGTGCCACGTTTTTTTAATTTTTTGTTTCCCAACCAGGAATGCTATCATGTTTTATCATGTAAAATGAATCAAATATAAATTTAAACAAAAAGGGAAGGTATGCCTTTTTGCAGATGACAGAAAGATCTGCAATAGGGTAGACACTCCTGGGGTGTGTGTGGAAAAAATGAATGGGGATTTAAGAAAGCTTGAGGAGTGGTCAAGAGGGTGGCAACTGAGTTTCAGTATAAGGAAGGGTAAAATCATACACTTGGGGCACAGAAACCCAAGGGAGGAGTACAAGATGGAGGAAGTGGTACTGATGACCACCAACCAACAAGGAGACCTGGGGGTAATCATATCTGATGACCTAAAGGTGGTCAAACAGTGTGACAAGGCAGTGGGGAGAGCCAGTGGGATGCTAGGGTGCATAAGGTGGGGTACCTCGGGGATCAGTCCTGGGGCCAGTCCTCTTCAATATCTTCATCAATGACATTGCAGATGGACTGGAGGGTAAGGTTTGTCTGTTTGCAGATGGTACCAAGATCTGCAATAGAGTAAATGATCCAGATGGGGTGGGCAGAATGAGAAGAGATCGGGATAAACTGGCAAAATGGTCAGAAGAGTGACAACTGGGGTTTAATGCAAAGAAGTGCAAGATCATGCACATAGGGAAGAGAACCCCTGAAGCCACCTATAGGTTGGGAGGGGAATTGCTGGCAATCACAAGGGAAGAAAAAGACTTGGGCATCATCATCACAGATGACATGAAATCATCCAAGTAGACCACTAAAGCAGTAGGTAAGGCTAGAAGGATGTTGGGGTGTATTAGTAGGGGTATCGCAAGTCAGAAGAGGGAGGCAATAATCCCTCTTTATAAAACACTGGTTAGGCCCCATCTGGAGTACTGCGTGCAGCACTGGAGGCGCACCTACACAAGGACATTAACAAAATGGAGGCAGTCCAGAGAAGGGCACCAAAATGGTGCAGGGACTGCATCAGAAAACATAGGAGGACAGATTAATGGAGCTCAATATGTATACCCTAGAGCAAAGGAGGGAGAGATGTGATAGGACCAAAACATTCAAAGATCTTAAGGGCATTAACAAGGTAAAAGAGTCTAACATGTTTCACTATAAGAAAAATAGCAGGACAAGAGGACACAGCATGAGATTAGAGGGAGGCTGATTAAGGGGGAATATGAGGAAATTTTTTTTCACAGAAAGGGTGGTGGATGCATGGAACGGCCTGTCACAAATGCACTCAGCAGGTCAGGCCCTCTGCTCCCACAGTGCCAACCTCAGAGCACAATAGTGTGGACAGGTAACAGACAGGGTAACCCTCCTATTTGCTTTTGGGTCCGAATCACCTTTAGCCTCATGTTCTGGGGGGATTCATACTATAAACCTTATGCTAGCATACCCAATAACAGGCTCAGATACGTACCCTCTTCGAGGATTGCAGTACAGTCTTTCACCTGGGACACCCAGCCAGGCTTCCAAAATGAACCCTTTTAACTCTATAAGAGACTTTAGGTATAGTCTTACCTTTTCACAGTTTAGTAACACCATCAAGCCCTTCAAACAGCTGTCAAACATAACCACGTGCAAAAAGAACTTGGAAGACACACCCAAGCAGTATCTTAAGAAAATTTTCTATACTAAAAGATGATAAAGATATGAAAAATGTAAACACAAAACAATATATCAAAGAGCTCACAATCACGTAAAAGAACAAGGGAAAATTACAAAGCAAAACTCCTAGCACAGTACATTTCGATGTTTGCTATCTAGGGTATTACCTCTAGAATTGTATTTTAAAGTTAGATCAGAGAGATGTGTGTCTCTCTAGTGTCCCAAGATGATATGACCTACATCTCAGATACAAGTATCAGTTTAAACTCTGTGTCTCCACACCCCTTCTGTGAGTCACCTAGCTCCTCCTTTCAGAATATAAAATTACAAAAAAATAATTTCCTATCAGGAGGTATTATAAATAAGGTGCCATCAAAAGAAAAAAGGCATTTCCTATATATATAACTCCTTAATTACACATGTTTCCTTTGAACTCAGCAATCCCACACTGGCACCAATGTGTAAAAAAAAAAAAAAAATGGAATCATCCTAATGATGTCCTGTTTCTGAAGTCATGAAGTCACATTTGATTTCCACTTCAAAAAGCCTAGGCATGTCATAAACGGTAATAAAATGCCATTCTAAAGGAAGTCCATTAATTAAATGGTTCCTGGTCAGTTTTCATATCATATAGCTTCACTGAAACTGGGGGGGGGGAGGGGGCACCCATGGAAGCACAGGCTGTCTCATGTGAGACAATCATATACTATATTTTTTATATTATAAGTATCATACAATAATCATAACCAGCTGGCCAAGCGTCACAATCCTCCCCACCTAGACTGAATTTGGGGGCTGTCTCCCCTCTGCATGGGATGAGCTTCCCAAGTCCGTGCATGTCATAAATGGTAATCAAATGCCATTCTGAAGGAAGTCCATTAATTAAAAGGTTCCTGGTCAGTTTTCATATCCTATAGCTTCACTGAAACCTGGCAGGGGGCACCCATGGAAGCACAGGCTGTCTTATGTGAGACAATCACATGCTATATTTTTATATTAAAAATATCATACAATAACCATAACCAGCTGGCCAAGCATCACAATCCTCCCCACCTAGACTGAATTTGAGGGCTCTCTCCCCTGCAAGGGATGAGCTTCCCAAGTCAGTATATGTTATAAAACTTCAAAAAGCCTAGGCATGTCATAAACGGTAATAAAATGCCATTCTGAAGGAAGTCAGTTAATTAAATGGTTCCTGGTCAGTTTTCATATCCTGTAGCTTCACTGAAACCTGGGGGGGGGGCAACCCATGGAAGCACAGGCTGTCTTATGTGAGACAATCACATACTATATTTTTATATTACAAATATCACACAATAATCATAACCAGCTGGCCAAGTGTCACACATCCTACCTCAGGAAGTGGTGGCTATGAATATAGTGCAGGGCTTCAAACAGACATGGGATAGGCATAAGAGAGCAATAAAGATGAGTATGAATAGATAGGCCATTGACAGAGTACAAAGGCCTATGGCTCATTCATAAGGTAGAAAAAATGGGCAGACTGGATATGCCTTGCGGTCCTTATCTGCTGTCAACTTCTATGTTTCTATGTATCACTAACAGAAGGAACAAGGTGGTGATGTTGCTGTATAAGTCATTGGTGAGACCACATTTGAAGTACCATGTCTAGTTCTGGAGACTACATCTCTGGAACACATAGACAGAATAGAAGCAGTCTAGAAGAAGGCAACAAAATTAGTGCAGGTTCTGCACTAGAAACCATATTAGGAGAGACTAAAGGACCTCAATATGTACACTCTGGAGGCAAGTAGGTAGGGGGGGAATATGATAGAGCCTTTCAAATACCTAACGGGTATAAATAAGGTGCAAGAAGGAAGCATTTTTCAGAAAAAAAGATGCTCAAGAACAAGGAAACATGCTATGAAGCTGGAGGGGGTAGACTCAAGAGAAACATGAGGAAGTACTTCTTCACAGAAGAAGTTGTGGATGCCTGGACCAGTCACCCAGTGGAGGTAGTCGGGGCAAAAACTTTAATGGGATTCAAGAACCCATGGGATATGCATAAGGGAACCTTATTGGTTAGGAAAGGGAGGGCTATGCCAGAGATCCAGTAGGATCTGCAATATTATAGTAGGTAGGGAAAATGGGCAGACTGGGTGGGCCAGGCAGTCCTTATCTGCCATCAAATTCTATGTTTCAGAGTTCTAAGACAGAAATCAGGATAGGATTACACAACTGAGACAACCCGATAGCGCAGCAGTGGGGCTACCACTTGCAATGCTAGTGAGCTGGGCTTTGGAATTGACTTGAGTCTCTTGGGGGCTTGCAGGGGAAGGGAGGCTCGAGCATTCCATGGTCAGCTCTCCTTCCTTAGGGAGAGGGACACAGCCTTCCTCTGTTTGTCTGGTATCTGGTGGAGAACTGGAGACAACACAGTGGGACCACAGCAAGGGGAGGGCTGATGTCAGCATGCATTCATACCACCACAGACATGTATGCATGGCATTGCACAGTGGCACCCTTAGGGAGAAAAAACAGGAGAAGGAGGATACAGCTCTGGTCTGCCATTGCACCAGTGCACCATACAAAGCCATTGCTGTCATAGCAAGCCAACCACCATTATTTGGGTCCTACGTAGGCGCTGGATACCCCATAAGTCCATAATAAGATTGGTGACTGGGCTGGTAACGCCGTAAGGCTAGCAGGGGAGCAAGACTAAACTTAGTTAAAAAAGGATTCTACAGCTGAGCCTCCACCAGTAATGAGATCACACAGTGGGAGATCACTGTAACAGTATTAAACAGTTGGCCTCTTTTCATGGTAACATCACACTGTTGGAGTGCTCTGATGGAACTACACAGCCAAACCTTTTCCCATGATGACATCATAGTGTGATAGAGCAGTGATGTAACAGATTTAGACATCTGAATCTGTTTCTGTGATGATATACAATATGGAACTGACCAGTGGTACTAGCGATAGGATGTAATTTGTTCTTTGGATATCCTTCTGTTCTGTTTCATTAGACATCAAAATATAATCCAGTGACTTGCAGCACCATATAACTTGACACCTTTTATTTCTTCCACCTCAAAGGAGAATTGGGATAAACGGTTTCCCTTTGACCTGGTGGTACTAACCAGCATACTCTTGTTTTCCTTTCTTCTTCAGGTACATACAAGGAGCCTCCTCCCCAAAGGACATGGTGATCCTCGTTGATGTGTAAGTGAAGCTGGAAATTATTTCTCATTGTGGTTAGAACAAATTCCTCATTTTGTTAGTCTGTTGTTTTTTAACTCTATTTTTTGTTTCACAGCTGGCTTCTAGGTAATACACCCCTTCAGTCCTGGTTGAAGCCCCCTCAGCTCCATCACACTGCCTTCCCCCAAGGTTTTATCAGACTGTGGTTTGCCTCTGTGGTGCACCGCCCCGAGATGGAGGAAGTATCAAAGTAGAGGTGATCAAGAAGGTAACCAGCAATGTCCTGCCCTGGCTCAGTGGGTGCTGCCTGCGAGAGCCTGGGACATCATTCTTGGTGTTCTCCCTGCTTTAGTTACTTCCATCACGAGGCTGGTGCCATTTGATGATCAGGGCAATGAAGCATTCTGAACATGCAGTTCGACGGCTGGGCACCAGACACACTACAGCTTCTTCTCTAGCATGCACTGTGATTTGTGGTTACCCAGCTGGGGGTACTGCAGTGGAATGACGCCCCCCTCCCCCCCAAGGAGGAGAGCCTATTCTGTAATGCTCAGTACTCCTCCCTCAGCCTGTGCCCAGTGATCAGGGCTCACTTCCGAACTCTGTTAATTCTGTTTGCTGCCATCGCTAGTGGTAGAACTACTGCTGTGTTGACAGGCCAGATCTAAACTTTTATTCATTACAGCCTAAATGAAAATAACTCTGCATATTCAAAGTGGCACCCACTCTCTGATCATGCCATTACACTTCCTGAAAACCAGATTGGTAACAGTCCAGGAAAAATAAATCATTAACCATATAAGAGTCAGGGCTTCAGACAGGAAGCAACCTTCTTTGGTAGTAACTGTGGTAGTCAATATCCTGAATCTAGTGTTGATTAACTACTGTTCAGTTTTAAGATCATCAAGACAGTAGCCTTTGCATGTGTTTCTAGAAGAATTAAGAAACAAGAAATAACTGGAACAACCATTAAGCAAACATTCATAAAGCATCAACTTCAACTGTTACATGAAAAATGAATGCTTATTTGAGAGAAATGCTAAGGACAGGTTGAGAATGGTTTGCCAAGCAGTCGGTTTGTATGGTAAGAGTTTTGCAAATGTTAAATAAGCTGGGGTTTTTTTCAGTTATATTTTAGTCACTGTAAATCCTCAGCATGGATTCAGTGTTTAGGGGAGCGAATTAGGAAACAGTTTTTCATTTCATTTTAGTCCAGGGTCTGCAATTTTGATTGCAGGACCCAGCAATTTTCTTTTTTTGTAACCCTCAAAATTCATGCCTCTGAAAACTTCATTGTGTATCTGATTTTGGGTTTGAGGTTGCTAAAGCACATTGGGAGTTGGTGGACTTTTGAATAGCATTCTGAATCCAAGATGGCAACAACGTGATTAAGGACCATTAGGTGACTAACATCAGGATGAGATCAGATGGCTCAACATGGAGACTAGATTAGTTGACTAAAGATGACACAGAATTACAAAATGAGATTTGGTGACTAATAATGAGATGAGTTTAGATGACAGAAGTCAACAAAAGGTTAGGTGATTTACACAGAGAAAAGATTAGGAGCTAGACATTCTAAAGTTAGCATGGGTGCTAAAGGGTGTTTGCTTACACTAAGTGGGATTTGCGCCTGATTCATTAGTTGGGTCTACATTTAGAGACCCAAAAAGCCATTAACACTTGAGTGCTAGCATACCGCTGTGCCATTGAAAATGAGGGGGTTCCCCACTGCATATGGGCACAGCAGCAAGTTCAGAAGTGTACATTGGTAGTAAATACCACCAAAATGGATGCAAGTTACTGCCTTTGCAAACCTTGTCCTAATAAGACCCAAGGCCCTGGTGGCAGGCAGTGGTACAGCAACCATCCACTCCCCTCCTCATAAACACCATCTCTGTGAACCACTGAATGGCCTGTTGACTGGTGGCACCCCCCACCCCCGATCACCCGCCCCAGCAGTACAAACATTCTTCCTGATGTTTAGTGGCAACCCCCACCCTCCGATCATCTGTCCCAGTAGAACAAACATTATCAATGGTGTGTATTGGCATCCTCCACCCTCTGATTACTCACCCCAATCTGATGTCATGGTGTCCTGGTGTTTAGGGGTCCTCCCCACCCGCTGATCCACTGGCCCTGTAAAGCAGATGTGGTCTCTGGTGGCTAGTTGTGCCTGCCACCACCCCCGAATGCCCTTCCCTGTAAAGCTTGGGTAGTCCCTGGTATCCAGTTGTCCCTTTGACTGCTGTTAATCAGACAGACCAGTGAACAATGGTGGTTCAGCAGCCCCCTCATACCGCCCACACCCGTGACACCACCCAGCCAACCCCACCTCCGTATCTCTGCAACCAGTGCCATGCAGAGAGGCCCCATGATGATGATCAGCACAGCCCTCCTCTCACCTCCTCAGCTTTTTGCCATATGGTAGAACAGGGAGCACACATACAGTATATCCAATCCCATATGTTGAGAGGGGTGCCGGGGTAGCACTAGCCACCAGGGACTACGTCTGCATTACGGGCCAGTGGATCAGAGTGTGGGGAGGGTGGGGAGCGCCACTGGACACCAGAGAGAATGTTTGAACTACTTGAGCAGGTAGGGTGGGGGGGTACCACTACTCACCAGAGAGAATGTTTGTACTACCAGGGCAGGTGATTGGAGGGTGGGGGGTGTCACTAAACACCAAGGAGAACATTTGTAGTACCAGGGTTGGTGATCAGAGGGCATGGGGATGCCACTAGACACTGGGGAGTACATTTACACTAGGGGACAGGCATTCAGGGTGGAGGGGTGCAGTCACTACCATGCCTGACATGGCAGGTGATCACAGGATGGGCACAACCCTGACACCGCTTCCCATGCAAATAAACCCATAATGGGCATACATATGACCCTTAGTGTCTTGCATGCCCAGTGGGCTCATTTACATTCTATAGCTGAATATTGCGTCTCAGCTCCTGGTATTATCCAGTTGAGTGGGGGGTGCAAAACCCTGTGGTCTGCATACGGCCCACGTCCATGTTGGGGCCACACAGCTTGCTTTACCGCTGCGCTGACAAAGCCCTATATTCAGTTGGATAGTGGTAGTGCACTGTGTGACTATGTGCATCACCTTCTGGGTCTGACACAGGTGCAGCACAAACCTTTGCACTCCGCTTTTGCACATATTTGAATATATATCCCTTGGTGACTAATGACAAGATGAGATTAGATGACTAACAAGACAAGATTAGTAGTAGTAGTGGTATTATAACATTTTATTTTTTACAGGTTATACATACTCTGGCCAAAGCCTATTTTTTATGTAGTTCTGTACCACTCACAGATACAGTACACATACATACCAAATACATTATGTAAGTTTAAAACAAAAATTTTTTCAAATAATTTTTAGCATTACTTTAAAACTGTTTTATAGTTGGCGTGCTTCTTGTGGCTACACCCAGTTTATTCTAATGGTCTGCTACACGGAAGCTAATGCCCATTTCACCAAAACAAAAAAAGATCTCTGGAACTGAAGAACAGGCAATTTACAAAATAAGATTAAGTAAGTAATGTTAAGATGAGTTTAGGTGACAAAAGCAACATGATGTTAGGAGACTTGCATCAAGAAGAGATTGGGTAACTAATTTTGAGATAAGAATAGGTGACAAATGTTGAAACGAGATTAGGTGACTAATATTGAGACAATACTCGAGAAAAAATTAGGTGACTAACATTGAGTTGTGATGAGGCAACTAACAAAACAAGATTAGAGGATTAATAACAAGATTAGATTAGGTGACTAATGTAAAGATTAAGTGACTAATACTGAGAAGAGTTATGGGCCCTATACAAAGTTCCAATAAGTGGTGAATCAAAATTTGGGAGCAACGGATTTCCTATTGTGCCATGCCATCACACAAACTTACCATGGACAAAGCAAGCCTTGTTTGCCAGGAGGAGGGTGGGGGGGTCCCTGGCATAAGGTACAAAAAGAATGTGACCACCAGATGTTCAGTGGCTCAAATGGGGTTTGCCCCAGAAAACATACTGTCTTATACTACTCACAGAGATCTGAGTGTGGCATAGAAGTAGTCACATGGTGTAATGTTTAATGTACATGATGCTCCAATGTATTGTTCTTCGACTCCTGCCCTAAAATCGTATCTTTAGGCCCACTTGTGGGCTGACAGTGCAGCAATGTGTTTTGTTGCCCATAGATTTTTCCTGGTGGCTTAGTGCCCCCACAGTCTCCATTAAGTCAATAATACTGTACCTGGCATCCAGTGGACCTCCCTCCATATCCCTGTTCACCTGCTTCACTGACAATACACATGATCCCTTACAAATCTGTGTCTCACACCTGTTCCTCCTCTGACAGCCACAGCAGCATGGAACCCCTAACCACCAACATATAGGAGTTCTAAGGGCATGGAGTCTCATACAACTCTGAAAAATGTATAAAAATATAAAATCTGCAATAGGGTGGGCACTCTGGTGGGGGGGGCTGGTAGAAAGGATGAGCAGAGATATGACAAAGCTACAAGCATTGTCAAGGGTATTGTAGCTAGGTTTCAATGTAAAAAAGTGCAAAATAATGCACTTTGAGCACAGAAACCCAGGGGCAAGTACAGCATGGGTTAAGTGATACTGATGACCACCAAGCAGGAAAGAGACCTGGGGATAATAATATCAGCTTGCCTAAAGGTTGGCCAGTCAGTGCAACAAGGCAGTTGGTTGGGCTAGTCACTAGTGGGATGCTGGGGTGCATAGGGAGAGGTATCACCAGCAGGAAGAGGGAGGTGGTGTTGCCTCTGTAAAGATCACAGGTTAGAACCCCCCCAACCCCACTGAGTACTGTGTCCAGTTCTGGAGAATGCATCTCCAGAAGGACATAGAGTAGAGGTGGTCCAGAGGAGGGCAACTAAAATGGTGCTGTGTCTGAATCAAAAGCCCTACAAGGAGAGACTAAAGGACCTCAATATGTACACCCTGGAACAGAGGAGGGAGGGGGTATGATAGTGACCTTTAAATACTTCATGGGGGTAAATAAGGTAGAGGAGGGAAGTATTTTTCAGAAAAAAAGGTGTTCAAGAAAAAGTGGACATGCCGTGAAGCTGGAGGGTGGCAGATTCAGGAAAGATGTGAGGAAGAACTTCTTCACAGAAAGAGTGGTGGATTCCTGGAATAGCCTTCCAGTGGAGGTGGTGCAGGCAAAAACAGTGGTGGGGTTCAAGAATGCATGGGATAAGCATAAGGATTCATAGTGGAAAAGAAGGGGGGAAGGAGAAAGAGCTGTGTATTGGGTATGGTCTGCTGTAATGGTTTAGCTGGGAAGAAAGGGAAGACTGAATGAATCAAGTGGTCCTTATCTGCCATCAAATTATATGTTTCTATGAGGCAGCCAATGTGGAAGTCGTCATGTTCTGAGTAGGGGTCTGAGGGCCATTTGCCTTGCAACCCAACACCATCCCTGTTTGATGTGGGACCATAAACAGGGAAGGTCTGCAACCACTTTGAGGCATGGTACAATGGGGCACAAGTGTAGAGAGTGGTGTTGTTTTTCAAATAGCACCAAACCCTTAGCAATGGCATATGGGGTTTATAGTGACTAACATTCAGATAAGTTTTAGTGACTAACAATTAAGATAAACAGACTAGTGGTGGGAAGAGATTAGGAGACTAAAGTTGAGATGAGGCCAATTGGCCAACAAGACTGCTTTACATTAGGAGACAACATCTTTGAAAAATTTAGTTGACTTATACCTGTACGAAGATACACGACTTATAACAAACACTGAGACTGGATTAGGTAATGAATATTAAAAGTAATTTAGTGACTAATTATGAGGCTGGATTAGGCAAATAACACTGAGTCTAAATTAGGTTACTAACACAAAACAAAAAGACAATCCTAAATTCACACTGAAAATGGAAAATAGAGTTAGAATCAATGTTTTGACTGTAGGTCTTCAGGAATTATCTATAAAGAGAACATAGCAAAGTTTGTGGAGAGGTAAGAGGAAATAAGGAAGGAAAAGGAAAAGGAAAATAAGTGGTTGGATCTAAAAAGTGATAATAGGCAAGTAAAAAAATGCTGGCAAACAGAAAGATTTTGATGTGGAGGGTGGGACATAGCAGCACTGAATGGGCTAAGGAGTTCTAAAGTGTGGTCTAATGTTTTTTCCTCAATAATTTACTGGTCTGTCCTTTTACCCTCTCTCCTTATATTTTTTTTACACATGCATGGCATGCTTGTTTGCGAGGGTACACCTCTACACACTTCATTCGGGACATGTGTGGGCATACTCACATAGGCATTCCAACTATGTGCCATATCCAGTTTCATTTTCTCCATTTTCCCTGTCTTCTTCCCCTACCCTTGTCATCTTTCAACATTCTTACTGTTCCCGGGTAGCTATACCCCATCTCCTCAGCTCATTCACTCCTATGTCTCTCCCTCCCAATCAATTCCTTTTTGTTTTCCAGGTTCTGTTTTTAACTTGCCCACTTCTTCTCTAAGCGCCACCCACCAATTTTTCATGTATATACTGTATGTATATGTGTGTGTGTGTGTGTGTGTGTGTATATATGTACATATACTGTATATATATATATATATATGTAATAGATATACCACTCTAGGGTGTCTTGGTGCAGCTCTGATATCCATCAGAGACCTGTGGCCTCAGGCGTTCAACCACCAAGGCGATGAGTATATCAGAGCGACCGCACACCCCTAGAGTGGTATATCTATCTTATAAAATGGAAATAAATGTTTTGTGGGAGAACAAAAAGTAGTCCCTTGTGGCACAAAATTAAAAAAAAAAAAAGAAAAAAAGGTTTGTTGCATTTTGCTTATTTTTATTTGGATTTGTGTAAAAGGACTGCATTTTGTCTTATTTTATTTAGATTTGTGTAAAAGAAGGAGTGAGGTGAGTCTAGTGGCAGACAGAATTTTCAGTTTTATCACTGACGTATAGCGTGACCGAGCGTGGTGAAAGTAAAACGTAATGTGCAGGCAAACAGTGAAAGTAAGTGACACTCTGTAGTAGAAAAGGAAATAAACTCTGCATTTGAGCTTATTTAAATTTAAAACAATGTAAAAAAGCTGCCGTGGGAAGCAGTCGGCGAGTTGAGGCGAGTTGCAGACAGGACTTTCAGTTTTATGACTGAGGTGTAGCGTGACCGAGCGTGGTGAAAATGAAAGGTAATGTGCAGCCAAACAGTAAAAGTAAGTAACACTGTGTACTAGAAAAGCAAAGAAACTCTGCATTTGAGCTTATTTAAATTTAAAACCATGTAAAAAAGCTGCCGTGGGAAGCATTGAGATGGCGCAAACCGAGTGTTGGCAGCGTTGGAGCGTAATGCCAGGGCAGGCGGTGTTTGCTCCAGCAACTGTTGCTAGAGCAACACTCGCTCTGTCGATAACGTCTTTCTGATACTGTACTCTTTCGGTTTGCTTCTTCTCGAATAAGCTAAGCAACTCAAATATACTTTCAACCTGATGTTCTACACTGTTTAACTACTGTCAACATTTTCGCTGCCTTCGATCACCCTCAATCATATAGTCTAATCTCTATTTCTGTCGCTACTTCTTTTAAACAATTCTGAATAATAGTAGGTAAATACAGTTACTTTACTTATTCACACTGAGGGACATGCTTTCAGTGTCTGGGTGGTTATTAGGTAGTGTTATTGACCACGCTCGGTCACGCTACATGTAACTAATAAAAGTGAAAGTGGTCCCCACTCGTTTTCCTCCCTGTAAAGAGGACGGCTTTATTGTAAAAATAGTAACTGAAAAGAAATAGGAATACAAACCTCTTTTTTTTTTTTAGTCAGTGTTAGTTTGAACTTTGGTTTGTGGGTGACTATCTGTGGTAGATGTGGAATGATGTGAGTACTGGTGAGAAGGTTTTGGAGGATAAAAAGTAGTTCAGGCATGAGGTCGCGCTGGGAGGTGTGTGGTCGTTGGGAAATAATGCACAGTCATGTGATGCATTCTGTCCAATCATGTTAGTGGAATTTCTATGATTTTACCACCCCATTTTATAAATATATATATATATATATATATATATGGGATACATGATGGGCATGGTGTGATATGGCAAATATTGTCACTCCTGCAGAGTGAGATATCCAAGCTCACGATGCAGGAGTGACAATATTTGCCATAGTACACGATCTGCCCATCATGTTTTCGATATAAACAATAGGGCCAAGAGTTTCAGAAGTTTTGTTATGCTGTCTTCTGTTCTGTTCCTGTTAATGTGTTTGCTCATTCTGTGTGTGAGCTTTTCTGAATGGGCTGGCACTTTTATAAACTTGAGAGACACATGAGTGTGTTTTGCAATGCTAAATGAGTTAGTTTCAGATAGGAATGAGAAACATACTTTTGTGAAGCTGTATTGTTTAGCAGTCTGGCTGCAGTGAAGTTTAAAGCATCACAGTAATTGTAATGGACTAAGAGGCAGAGTGTCAGAACAGCTGATACTGTTTTCAGTGGTAATTAAGTTAGCTGCAGGCAGAGTGCAGAGTGTTCTGTGAAATTGTGCTCTTCAGGATTCTGGCTGCAGTGAAGTTGAAATTGTCACAGTAATTTTAATGGGTGAGAATCAGAGTTTGAGGAACAAGTGAGAGTGTGTTTCAGTGGTAGTTGAGTTAGCTGCAGGCAGTAGTTTAGACTGTTCTGTGAAGCTGTGCTGTTTGGAATTCTGGCTGCATCAAGTTGAAAGCATCACAGTAATGAGCTGGAAGTTGGGAGGGGGATAGGTGTGTTTTGTAATGCTCACTGAGTTAGCTGTAGGCAGCAGTGAGACCTCTCAGGTAGTTCTGCATTTGTGTCTATGGTAACAGCACAGGTGTTTCTTTCATGCTGAGGGGAAAGCTGCCTAGGGTGATGATATCAGTGACCTTTTGTGACCTGTGTGTGTAAATGTCTCATATCATCACAGTAGATCAGAAGGTAAAAATATCACACTGCGGTGGATGATACACTGTTTTATCTCACTCATTTACCACTCACCCCATTGTGTGTGTGTGTGTATATATATGTGTGTATATATATATATATATATATATATATATATATATATATATATATAGTAGGCTATGTTGAAAATCTGGGGTAAAAATATTTGACATTTCTGAAGTTACGAGTGGGCGTAGCGAAATTGCAACAAATGGTCATAGCTTTGCCATTTTTTATTATTTTGACCTCAAATGTTCAACATAGTCTTCTAATTACCCCACCTTATAAACCCTGAAGGTAAAAAATCTCAAATCCATGCCAAAATGCCATTCTGTGCCACAGGTGTGAAAACACATTTCAGACAGGATGTGAAAAATGGCAGCTGTACTGTTCATGAGGTAGTATGAAAAAATGGCTGTGTTGAAAATTTGGAGTCAAAATATTGAAAATTACTAAAGTTATGCACTTGTGTAGAAAGATTTCAACAAACTTGCATAACTCTGCCATGTTTAGGAATGTATTCACCAAAGTTTCAACATCGCCTTTTTGGGATCCCACCTCATGAACACTGGTCAAATAATTCTGTTTTAGGTCCTGAGGTGATTTCATGCAGTGACCATGAAATCACCTTCTGGGCCTGATTAACAAAATAATCAGCAGTGTTCATGAGGTGAGGTCCCAAAAAGGCCATGTTGAAAATTTGGTGAAAAAATTCCAAACAATGGAAAAGTTATCATAACATACTTTCAAAACTGAAATATATTATACAACACTTACCTTGATTCCACAGTTTATGGTTTGGCTTTGAAGAGTGCAGACATGTCTCGATCCACAGAAGATGACAGCCTACAACCTCTGGTGGTAAGTATAGGGTAAAGGGGGTTGTGGGGTGTAGGGTGCTCAGTGTGAGGTTCAGGATGGGGGAGGGGGACAGCAGGGACAATGAGGGACCATTTTCTTTTTTTCAGGGTTAAAAAAAGACATTGGGGACTGTTTTCTTTTTCTCAGACTTTCTGCAGTGAGAGGGTGGGGGCAGAGAATTAAACTTAAATTATGGGGACAGTGATCAGATGGTGGAGGTGCCACTAAACACCAGGGAAATTATTTTGATTACAGGGACAGTGATCGGAGGGGGGTTGCCACTAGACACCAGGGAAATGTAGAGGCAGACGTATTGGAGAGTGAGGAACCACTAGACCCCAGGTAAAAGCATTGGAGTACTGGGGAGGGAAATTGGAGGGACAAACAAGGATTCTCGAGTGATGAAAAATTATGCTTTTTCATGACTCGTGATATGAAAAAGGGTTCTTTTTTCATATCACACAGTCACACAAAAGGATTCATTATATTAAAAAAATACATTTCAAGGACATATTTATGACTTGGAAGTACAGGTTGCACCTAACTACCTGATCCGCCAGCTAGGTGTGGTGGTGGTGTCACTCCAGGATGTCATTTTTGTGGTTTTCGAAAAAAAAAAAACAAATTTAAGAAAAAATAGAAAACAAGATGGCGCCTTGCAAAAAAGGAATTTTCCCCTCATGAAAAAGGAACTGATCTCATGATAAAGAATCCTTTTTCACGAGCTCAAGTCTTGGTCAAACTTTATCCCTCTAATTTGGATAGGAAATTGAATAACTTTGCAACAGATTAATATTTTTTTCGCCAAAGCATGGCAGTTCTGTTACCCAAGCTGGTTCTACAAAAAAAAAAAATCACATCAAAATTCCACACCATCTGGATGCAAGACGAAGGAGAAAACACTGCACAAAATGGCGACTTTTAAGATTTAGCACCATCCAGATCTCAGAACCCATACATCCAACCAGATTCTCATACTCCGATACTCATTCTCATAAAGTCTGCACATCTGACATTATTTACAGATGGAATGGGGTGAGTGTTAGGCTTGAGAAGCCCAAGGCACACCCCGCACCTGCTCTTCTGCCTGGTTTGGGAGGGTGGGGTGTTAGGGAAAGCCTTACACCTCATTTCCCAACTTTTGTTGATTTGACCCTAACTGTAGCATTAACAAAGTTTTTTACAATATATAAATATATATTATAGTGGCATGGTAGCGCCACTATAGTTAGGGTTGAGAAGGCAGTTTAATGTTAAACCTCACATTTTGCACTTTAATAACTTTGCAACCCTTCAATGGATTTGCACTAAATTCAGTATGTGCTGTCCCGTGGGGTAGATCTCTTGATGTATCAAGTTTGTTTTGATTGGATTAGTGGATTTTGTGCTGTGAATAGTGAAAAAACTGTAAAAGGTGCCTTTTTTCACCTGTTTTGGCTGTTTTCTCATCATTGCACTGCAGCCACGCCATTTGGAATTTTGATCTGAAATTTTCAGGGTAGAGAGAGCTTGCCAAAAGAACAAGCCAGCATTGGTTTGGTGAAAAAATATGAATACATTCCAAAGATATTCAATTTTGAGATTTCGGGTTCTAAGCATGCTCATTTGAGTCTTTTAGATAGCTGCACGGTATGTAAAGGGATTTAGGGCTCATGAAAAGGGATTTTGTCAGCTTGCAAAAAAGGGATTCCTTAAATACCTTTTAGTGAGAAAAAATTCCCTTTTTGCAAGCCAATATCTTGTTTTCATTTTTCCTGCCCAAACAAAACATTATAACTTTACCCAGGGTTGTGTTCTACAGACATCCAAGCATGGATTTTGTTCACGGGGATACCCTGTACAGTTCTCTGCTTTTGGTTTACTTTATTGTAGCTTCAGAACACTTATTTTCCATTTAAAAAATCCCTTTTGTCGACTTGCTTCTGATCCCTTTTTGTGACGTGAAAAGGGATTTTGACACTTTACAGGATGGGAATTTCATCTCATGAAAAGGGATTATCTACAGGGCCATCTGGTCTGACATCTCTAATCCCTTTTCGTGAGGTGTCAAAATCCCTTTTTGTGAGCTGAATCACTTTTTGTAAGGTGTCAAAATCTGCAAAAAGGGATTTTGGATTTGTGGGACCAGATGGCCCTGCTGGCAGTCCCTTTTCATGAGCTGACTTCCAAAAAATGGTCACACAAGTCCAAATCCCTTTTCACGATGCGAAAAAGGGATTTTGACACCTTGAGAAAAGGGATTTGGCTCATGAAAAGGGAATGTGATACCTCACAAAAAGGGATTTAAAAAAAAATTCCTTTCCATGAGCTGTCAAAATCCCTTTTCGTGAGGCTATTCCCTATTTGCATGGTGCCAAAATCCCTTTTCGCATTGTGAAAAGGGATTAGGATTTGTGGAACCAGATGGCCCTATCCTTAATCCTGTTTTGTGAGACAAGTTCCCTTTTTGTGAGGTGTCAAAATAGGGATTATACACCGGGGCAAAAAAGGATTTTTAAAGTTTACTATTTCTTGACCACTTCACTGCAAAGAAATGGTTAGGACTTTCAGGCTAAAATGTTCATGGTACAGAGGGCTTGCCCCAGAGATGTGACTTTTGTTGATTTGGTGATAAAATTTACATCGCTGTTATACTTAGGACATTTCAAAGTTTAGAAATTTCCCATAGGATAATACTGTGATGGACGCAGTACCTTTTGGTGCCTATATTTCGAAAACGGTTCAAGATACAGATTTTTCACTAAGCGCAGCTTAGTATACCTTTAGGTGTTTAGATGTACAAAGCAACAATGCAGGTTGCCCAGCGGCAAGGTGAATGCTTGCAACGCTGACTTTCCAGGTTCAGGAATGGACCCAGAAGTCAGAGGGCCAGCCAGGGAGAGAAGGATGGAGCACCTGAGGGGTAGATTTCCTTCTCCAGGGGGAGAGTAGGGAGTGTCCAGCCAATCAGCGACCTCTGACAGAGGCTGGGGGGAATTGTAGGATGTCTGCTGCCTGGTTGAGTGGGAGGCGAGACAGATGCTGATGTCATTGCATGCTCTGCCTCTGAGGGGATCACAGGAATCTCTGGTTCCCTAGGTGTGATGCCCTGCCTCGACTCTATTCCCATTGCCACTAGTGCCCGTTGGGGGGACCTGCTTCCATGGCCCTGCCCTGGGGGGGGTAAGCCAGGGCATGCCACTAGCATCCTTTGGGGGTGAGGTGCCTGCCCAGTGACCCCTCCCAGGGGGCAAAGCCTGGGCATGGCAGGACAATGTTCAGGGCTGGGACTGAGCTCCCCCCTCGGAAAGAATGGGGGGGCCAGAATAAAACAAAAATGACACAGGTTGCCAGTCCATGATTACAGCTGCTTTGGAATTTTTTCCAGTGTTCCTATGGTTACTGAGATATTGTGCCATTTGCAGTACAGGGGTTACTTGGAATGTCTTTAGGCCTGCGCTGCGTTTCTACTTATGGATACCATTATGCAGTACTGGGCTTGCAGGGCCCTCCATAATGCAGTAGTGTTGGGCCCTGCACTCCCACAGAAGATGACAGTTCATGACAATGTCTCTACACTTATGGATAGTTGGGAGCACAGGGCCTGTATAGCCCTGCACTCTCACAAATGGATACCATTAAGAAGTGATGGGGTGGCCCTGTGCTCCCACAGGGAAATGAGGGTTGATTACAATGTCTGTACACTTATGGTTAAATAAGAGAACTATAGACTGATGGGAGTGGGCCCTGTGCTCCCACAAACATATAAGGGTAAGATTACACTTTCTGAAAAAGTAAGGAAAATCATTGCAAAAAACTTCATTAGTGCATCAGTTAGGGTTGAAGTAACAAAAGCAGGGAAATGAGGAGTTAGTGTTTCAAACCCTAACACCCCCCACTCCTGTCACCCACCCCACCCTCCACACACAACAGGCGCTGCGGTGTACCTGGTGCCTGGCTCAACTCACCCCATTCTCCTATACTGTACCATCTCAGTTTTCTTACACATGGAATGGGGTGAGAGTTAGGGCTGATGACCCCAAGGCACACCCCAATGCCTATTGATGTGTGGAGGGAAGGGGTGGGGTGGTAGGGGTGGTGGGTTTTATGGTTCGAAACCCTAATGCCTCATTTCCCTACTTTTGTTGCTTCCACCCTAACTGATGCATTAACAAATATTTTTGCCAAAAAGAAAATATGTATATGTATATGTATATGTGTGTGTGTGTGTGTGTGTGTGTGTATATATATATATATTTGTGTGTGTGCGTGTGTGTGTGTGTGTAATAGATAACCCACTACGGGGCATGCAGTTGCACTGCGGCCTCATGCATTTGACCACCTAAGGTGTGTGTATATCAGACCATGACTGCACACCCTGTAGTGTGTTATCTATCTTATAAAATGGCCAGAAATATTTTGTGAGGGGGAGTAAAAGTAGTCCCTGTCTGCACAAACAAAGATTTAATATACAGTAGGTGATCTGGTTGCAGGAATAAATATTTAATTTGCAGTAGGAGATCTGGTTGATCCTGCCATAACTATGATAGGTTTTAAGTTATAGGTGATGTTTATCTGTTGATCCTGCCTCGGTTTGTAAAGAAAATAGTGATTTGTAATGTATCTGGTTGATCCTTCCATTTTCACCATCTGTTCCGTTTTAAGTACTTTTACTTTCCTACCTATCCTGTACCATGACCGAGCTGTGTTAATTCTGACAGTGGACGTGATGGCACTTCTGTGCAGCAAAGGATGATAAGAATTCATTGGTCTGTCTGGTGGACTACGGAAGCACAGGGCCCTCTGGGTCCTATACTTTCATGTGGCTGCAGACTCAAAGACACACAGGGCAACAAATCCATCTCTCTCTGCCAGAGCATAGGGTCACTCTGGCACTCATGGACTTAAAGATGCAGAGTCCTCTGCCAAGAGAAGAGTTGTCTTCATTATATGGTACTTGGGCCAGTGCTGGCAACCTTTCTTCTACCCTTCTGAGGCTGGGGGTGGTGTCCCATGACAGTGCCATCCCCTCCAGCCTTGGTGCATCCAGCTGGGTCACTGAGCTCATGGGGTGGAGAGTTGGGGTTTGAAAACCTAACTCCACATTTTCCTGCATTTGTGGCATTAACATAAACCCTAACTGGTGCATTAATGCAGTTTTTACAAAGAATTTCCATTCTTTTTGAAACAGTGATATAATATTCTCATTCACGCAGCTCCAGATGCAGATACACAGGGATGTCTGGGCCCTGCACCAAGGGAAGACTCCATCTGCCTATGGGGCCCTGCACTTCTGTGCAGCAATGGATGTCAAGAATTCATGGGTCTGTCTGGTGGTTGCGGAAGTACAGGGCCCTCTGATTCCTGTGCTTCCTACATGGCCACAGACTCAAAGACACAGAGCAAGAAATCCATCTTTCAGCCAGAACACAGGGTCCTTTGGCACTCATGGATGCAGAGATGCGGAGATCTGTGCCAAGAGAAGAGTTGTCTTCACTGTATGGTACTTGAGCCAATGCGGTCAACCTTTCTCCTACTCTTCAGAGGCTGGGGGTGGTGCCACATGACAGCATCATCCCCCCCCCCAGCCTTGGCATATTCAGCTGAGTCACTGAGCTCACCCCTGAACTCAGCTCACCAGCAAAGGATCACAAAGGACTACTTGCTGGGGTAAAGGCTGGTACTACACACAACGTTTCTTAATAATTTGTTTTTAATTTTGTCCTCAAATTTTCAAGATAGTCATTTTATGACTCCCTTTTATAAATATTTTGGAGGCAGTATGGCGCAGTGGTTTAAGGCTCTGAGCTGCAAATCTGAAGACCTGGGTTTGAATCCCACAGCCCCCACTTGCATACTGTGTGACCCTGAGCAAGTCACTTAACTTCCTCATGCTCCCAGGTTGCACCTGCAAACAAGCTTTCAGCTTAGTGTATCTCACCTGGTAAAATAATTGGTAAAAAAAAAAAAATATGACATGTGGCATTTATAGAATACCGGTCTAAATGTCATTTTGCACCACATGTGCTAAAATGCATCTCATCCAGGATTTGAATAACACCTGCCATGTTTATAGGGCAGTATGAAAAAATGGCTACTGTATGTTGAAAGTTTGAAATGAGAATACTGAAAGTTACCAAAGATATGAATGAACATTGAAATTATTTAAACTTTAACTTATAATTTGATCATTTTGCTGTATTCTTGCACAAGATTTTTAATATAGTCTTCTTATGACCCCACCTCATGAACCTGCTTGGTGGAAATGTTCAAATTCTGTCTGAAAGTTGATTTTGTGGAGCAACTGTGAAATTGGCATTCCGGACGTATTTGAAAAACTGCACTAGAATTGTTCATGAGGTGGGGTCCCAAAAAAGCCATGTTGAAAGTTTGGTGGCAAAATGTTAAAAACTAGCGAAGTTATGACTGAAAGTTGAACTGTTTCAATGTTCAGTCATAACTTGTTCATTTTAATATATTTTTACACCAGATTTTCAACATAGCCTTCATACAGCCCCACCTCATGAACCGAGTAGGTAAAACATTTCAAATCCCACCCAAAAGGTGATTTGTCCAGTGACCACAAAATTACCTTTTGGGAAACATTTGAACAATTCCACTAACTCTGTTCATGAGGTAGGGTAAAAAAAAATGCCATGTTGAAAATTTGGTGTAAAAATATTAAAAAAATTACAAAGGTATGAGTAAAACTTCAAACCCCACTGAAATACATTAAACCGGACTTACCATATTTTCTCATATCACAGTTGCCATTTCCAGCAGCAAGACATGTCTTTGATCAGAGAGAGATCTAGGTCATGGGACATGTTCAGGTAATTGAGGGTGTATGTGTGTGGGGGGGTCTGTTTCTGAGTGGGGGGTCAGGGTGGAGTGTGGGGGGCTTAGATTGGTGATTAACTGTTTTGTTATTTACAGGGTCAACAAAGACTGAGGGACTGTTTTCTTTTTTACAGCTTGTTACTGGATACGACACTGGGGATTGGGCACCTCAATGTCAGCTTTTACTCTAGAGTGGCACCAGTGGTAGGCACCTTGGTATCACCACCTATTCTTGGGGGGGGGGCAGGTGACCTGGAAGGGGAAGGGGCTGAGCAAGGTGTTCCAAGGCTGGGCACCCCAGTTTGCTTGCAAGATGTATAAAATCTATATTGGGGATAGATGAGGGGGGCTAACTTTGCTGGGAGGGGGACGGAATTAGAAAATATGATAGATAGACACACAGGTACACAGGTATGTAGACAGATGGATAGAGAGAGAGAGATAGACATACAGACAGACAGGTAGGCAGGCAGGCAGACAGACAGATACTGCAGACAGAGAGTGATCGCCGTCTGACTGCCGGCACTGAAGCCAGCAGCACATCTCTCTCTGTGGCTGCAGATGTCAGGAAAGTCGTTATTCTTATGAAGAGAGCATGGGTGAAGGCATCTCTCACTAAGGTATTTCTGGATTTTTTTTAAAAAACAAACACCAGAATCTAGCTAAATAGGTTCTGCTTAGCTAGTTTCAGGTGTTTTTTTTTTTTAGAAGAAATAATTATGTATTTTCCATGTTGTTTCATTTGATGCGCATGTGCACCAAATGTTTTGCAACAGTGAAAGAGAATTTCGAGGGTGTGTCACTGCTGATCCCATTGCAGTTCAAAATAGGAGGGACTTGGCAGTCTGGACCAATGACCACACCATGTGGTTGTTACACCACTTACTGCTCACTGGGTGGAAACATATGCAATTCTAGCTGCAGAGGTGCAGGCCCCCTAAGGGCTTGTGCTTCTGCAGCTGCAGGCGTAAGACATAAACACCAACTTCTGTAGCCACAGATAGAAATCCATGCTACCCAAATTGCAACACTGTTGTGTGTATGTTTTATAGTGTGCATCAGTACCTTTGGCTACAGGAACACTGGCCCCATAGGAGCCTGTGCTTCTGCAAACAGAAGAACTGCTGTAATTTGGGCATTGTAGGTTTGTATCTATGGCTGCTGAGGCCTGTGCTTCTGCAGACAGAAGTGTTGTTGTCTGAGTATCATGAATTTCTATCTACAGCCAGAAGCGAGTATGCATGTCTTGCACTGTGCATGCCGCAGATACAAATCCACAATGGTAGCACATCAGTACTACTGCATTGCGTCATTTAGAAACAGCTGCATGTTGTCAGTCTGTCTGTGTATGTATGTATGTATGTATGTATGTATGTATGTATGTATCTATCTATCTATCTATCTCATTTCCCCCCAACCTCTCCACTAAGTTTGCTATTTTCTTTTTATAGATAATTCCTGAAGAAGACCTATGGTAGAATCGTGAATTCTAACTTTATTTTCTGTTTGCAGCATGCATTTAACATAACCTTTCTGTTTTGTTTTCAGCCCACACGCTAATACAGCACCTTGTTTGTCTTTTTTTTCATTCTTACAAAGATAAAGAATGAATTAGATGTACAATGAGCCTAATTTGCTTGCTGAAAAATCTGAATCTCACAAGTTAGGCAACAGTGAGATATGGAGATATATTATCCCCCATGAACCATTGCAATAATTCAGTATACAAAACAAGATATTTTTAAGGATAAAAAAATGTTACACTTCTATTCATTTGAAGACCTTCAGGTTCTGTCATGCTGTAATATGGAAAATTCTTTCTGATGCATGATATTCAGTGCCAAACCAGTGTAGATAAAAGTTTGTCATAAAACATATGGAGGCATCATACCTAATCCCACAGTTTACAGTATCTCACATATAGGTGATATCATTTCAAGGGGTGGATGATGGGAGTTGCTTTGCTATTTTAATAAGAGTCCAGTCATGTTGGAATTTACAGTTTTTCTATCTCTGTTTTCATTGCTTTCCAGGAGTGGCAGTGTGAGTGGTCTGACCCTCAAGCTAATGAAGACATCTGTCACAGAGATGCTGGACACTCTCTCAGATGATGACTATGTCAATGTTGCTTCAGTAAGTACTCCCAGCCGCACAGAGGAAACATGAACCAGAATGACAAACAGCAGCACATTTTCATACTTTCCACTCAGACCCCATATTGAAAGCCAGATATTTGTGTCATGCAGACAGGAGGGTTGTGTGGCAGTTAGCACATGGCCAGTTTTGGGTGATATTCAGATAGCACACTCTGACCGGAACATGCACTCTGTCTGAATATGGGGCCAGCCAGCAGAGTGCATAGTTACTATGCACTGCACTTACACAGCCCACAGCTGACTATGGCCCACTGGTGATAACTCTGACCAAACAGGATAGCGCAAGGGTTCCTGTTGGCCATTTTCAGCCTCGGCATGCTAATGATCCAGTTGGGAATGCCAGGTGGTATGGGGCTATCAGTGTGAACATTTTGGGTTCATTAGCATGTGGCACCCCCTGGAGTGTCCATTCTGTGTATAGCTGTTATCGTATTCCCTAGTAGTGTAGTGTAGTGTACCTCCCACCCACTGATCACCCATTCTGTACATATCTTTTTATTTAATTATATTGTACTGATTTGTATCTATATCTTAACACATATTCCCTAACATATTCCCTGGTAGTAGACCCCCAAATGTTTGTCTGACCCCCCTTGCTGTGGATGGTCCACTCCTCCACCACCTCTCCCCAGACACGAAGCAGAACTGGGCAGGTGAGATGGTGGTCAGCGCAGTCCTATGCTCACCACCTTGGCTGGCTGCTGTGTGACATTCACCAAGCGATCACAAGTACAGTACTTGCAATCACTCAGTGAACATCAGACTATGGTCTGCTAAAGTGGTAAGCAGAGGGCTGTACCTGTATCAGTCTCCATTATATCTGTTTGACTCTGCTCAGTGTCAGGAGTGTAGAGAGGAGGGTCTGGAGCAGGCTGGTTGTAGGGTGGATCAGGCAAACATGCGGTGGCCACTAGACACCCAGCAAATATGTTATGGACTATAGATAGATACAAATCAATACAATATAATTAAACAAAAGAAATAAACAGAATAGTCAATGAGGGTGGGATGGGGTGGGTGGAGGTCCACTAGGTTATCGGGTAATATGATTATAGGAACAGAACAGGTGATCAGGAGTGTGGACTCTACTAAACTACCAGGGAATATGATTATGTGAACAGGATGGGTAATTGGGTGGGGTGTAGCCATTGCGTTATGTTAAGGGCAGGGTTTCTGCAGCAGTAAACAGAGCTGGATGTCATTTACTGCTGCTAAAACCTTTGAAAATATGAGTACTCTATCATTTGCATAGGATTAGTGGCATATTGTATGTAATTGTGCAGTCTGCTTTGTGCTGTGCACTTGGGGCCTCTGAATATGGCCCCTGCCACAGTCACTGGTGCTATTCACGGTTTGCAGGGCACTAATCCAGTTAATGCAATGCTAACTGTTTGAATATTGGGGCCTCTATATATTTCCATCTGTCTAATAGGTTAAGCTGCCTAGGTCGAGCTGCCCTTGTCTCTCTGCTACTTCCATACACTTATGCCTGGAGCAGTCACCTCTGATCAGTAGGTACCCTACCACTGAGCCCTTTGTATTCCTTCCTTGAGTTCTCCTTCTGGGCAGAAAAAACAGCTGTTTGGCTAGGCAGGCCAAGCTTTGGTCAAACACATCAGACTGGAGTGGTCCGGGTGCTGCAACTGGGTGGGACAAGATTGGTGGCAGTATCATGTACTTGTTCCCACCAGTGTTTTACCTGTGTGTTTTCAGTCCTCAGCACTCCTTCCCTTGGGACATGGCCTGATGTGGAATCCTTCTGACATGCAGGGGTCAGAAGATGATGGGGGACTTCATCCAGCTACAGCACTCTATTCCCACGGTAATGATATATGACTGGGCACAGGCCGCCTCTGCTTCTGAAGGCAAGTGCAGCAGTGTGCTAAGGGCAGAGCCTCCTCTGTAGAGGGCCACAAATTCATGGCCATATAATGTCCTCTCCTTGTGCCACAAAAGGGCAGTAATGAAGAGGCTAGAGCCACTGACATGCCCCAAGGCAGGAGGAGGAATCAGACATCTGCCCCTACCATCCAGTCTGTGGCATCCCAGACTTGGGTCATGAATTCCATCTGCTGGCATGAAATGCAGACACATTTAACACTGGGACATTGAGAAGCTTTTCCCCCAGTAGCATATGGTTTCTGAGTTCCCCCTCCTCTAACTTTTTTGCATAGGAGTGCCCCACTACCATTCACTGCCACCCAAGGCCCCTGCCAAACCTAGGATGAGGAGAGCGCCTCCTGCTTGCACTAAAGAACCTTTTCATTCTCCTCACTCTCAGTCTCAGCACATCCTCTACTAAGGTGTGCCTATCGGAACCCCAGTGACAGCACCAGAGACCCCCACAGGCCATTGCTATCAGTGCACTATAACCTCAGTCAGTCTGCTGAGAATACCATGCTGCTGTAGTACCTTCAGCAAGATATTTACAGTGCCCAAACTGACATCCATTTCAGACATATCTCTCTTACTATGGTATCCACAGTTTACAGCCCCAACCTTGATTGTGACGTAACATCCCCCAGAAAAATTTTAAGTGAACCTGTTTTAAACTGACCAGCTATTGTACCTCCTGATATAATTGTTTCCACAACTATTCGGCTGGTGTTTCACATATAGACAGTAGAGAATTCCACTTCCTGACTCTTGATCCTCTTTGCATTCTGATCTCTTCTTACTTTTCATTCTTTTCCAGTGAATGAATGGAAATAAAATTATAGTTCAACGTGTCAACAACAGGCAGTCCGTCAACATATTGCACCATGCTAAGGATGTCAGACACAGTTCCTCCATCATAATGGGCAAATAGGATGGAGGAAGGCAGTGGTCCATCAGGACCACCTGCTGCTTCCCAGCAGTATCTGTTGTTTCTCTTGGCTCTAAGAATATTTATCTATATAGGCATGTTTAAAACTAGTAGTGCTTTTATTCCTAACATTCTTCATGGGGAGTCTATGCCATATCCCCACAAGGCGCTGTATGTAGAAAAACATCCTTTGTGTTGTTCTGAATAGTTGTGCTTTTATTTGGAGGCCAAGTAGTTGAACAGATTGTTGAGGATACTGTCATATTTAACCACCAACATAGTACAAATGGGGGGGGGAAGGGGGCACTTTAAAACTTAATATTGACTTTGTGAGTTATAATGGAGTCACTGGTTATAGCTGAAATGCTTGTATTAGAGTAGGCTATGGGCAGTGTCTCTTATCCTCAGCTGTGCTAGGCTATAACCCCTTAACCCCGGCCTCTTTGGAACACCAGACATCATTGTTGGCTCACTGGGCATCTGAAATGCTTCAGTAACAAACAGTCACAGTCAGGTAAATTGAAGAAGCAAAAGCAATGTGAAATTACATCCCAGGATTTAAAAGGAGTAAAATTTGAGGACAGCATTATTGCCTGTCAAATTACTCCCAAATGCAATGTGACTGCATTGTCAAAAATAAAGAAAGGGAGTAAAACAACAAAGGAAGAAAGGACATTATCAGACCAGATCAACTCTGCTCTCTTACACACTGTTGCTGAAGGACAGTTAAAGTAAATAGCATGTAATGTTCTGTAATCAGAGGCGTTTGGTTTTGAGGGAGATACATCGCTGACAATCACGTTGTCATTCTCTCATTTCTTACCTCAGTCAAAAGCTTCAGTGCATTCTTTTTTTTCTTTCATCCAGCTATTTGGCCCCCAGTCCACCACTTGCTCCTACTTAGGCAGCCCCATCTGCCTCTTCCCGTGCCCTCGAAGCTCGCAGGGATCCACATGGAGTGGCACTCAAGTGCCGGTGCCATCATATTGGCATCCTGTGCACATATACTTTTTCTTAATTTTTTCCATGACCCAGCCCACCACCATCGTGGCACCAAGAAGTGCCCTGGAAGGCAATGCTAGCACTCAGCATATTTCCAGGACCCAGCCCACCACCAAGCAGTGCCCTGGTGGAAGGCCATGCTAGCACTCAACATGTTTCCAGGACCCAGCCCACCACAGTCACAGCACCAAGCAGTGCCCTGGAAGGCCATACTAGCACTCAACATGTTTCCAGGACCCAGCCCAGCACCGTCATGGTACCAAGAAGTGCCCTGGAAGGCCATGGTAGCACTCACCATGTTTCCAGGACCCAGCCCGCCACCGTCATGGAACCAAGAAGTGCCCTGGAAGGCCATGCTAGCACTCAGCATGTTTCCAGGACCCAGCCCACCACCATCATGGCACCAAGCAGAGCCATGGAAGGTCATGCTAGCACTCAGCATGTTTCTAGGACCCAGCCCACCACCATCATGGCACCAAGCAGAGCCCTGGAAGGTCATGCTAGCACTCAGCATGTTTCCAGGACCCAGCCCACCACCATCATGGCACCAAGCAGTGCCCTGGTGGAAGGCCATGCTAGCATTCAGCTTGCCTCCAGGACCCAGCCCACCACAGTCACGGCACCAAGCAGTGACCTGGAAGGCCATGCTAGCACTCAGCATGTTTCCAGGAACTAGCTCACCACCATCATGGCACCAAGCAGTGCCCTGGAAGGCCATGCTAGTACTCAGTGTGTTTCCAGGACTCAGACCACCACTATCATGCCACCAAGCTGAGCCCTGGAAGGTCATGCTAGCACTCAGCATGTTTCCAGGACCCATCTCACCATCGTCACAGCACCAAGCAGTGCCCTGGAAGGACATGCTAGCACTCGGCATGTTTCCAGGACCCAGCCTACCACCGTCACAGCACCACGCAGTGCCCTGGAAGGACATACTAGCATTCAGCATTCCCCTGTAGAGGAGGTTAGGCTCCCTGGCCCACTGCAGGAGTTACTGGTGCAGTACAAGCTGGCGCCTTTCTTCCCTGGCTGGCAGTGCTGCTACATGGCTGTGCCTCCCAGGCCACCCGGACAGCTTCCAATGATCCACTCCTGAACCCAGTTTGACTGTGTAGGTGCACAACTCACTTCCCACTGGGCCATCAGATGTCCCCACAATGCCTTTCTGAAATCAAACACTCAGCCACTGACACCAGTATTGTGCAGTATCTTAATGTGCTAGCATCTGCAAGGTTTCCAGTACTATATGATAGAATGGATAGAAGATCATTTTCCCATCTATCCATACCAGTCAAACATTTTCACAACTCACCCAAACATTGCTCCCAACTGTGTAAATCTTGCCCCACTCATCCAAAAGAGCTCTTATCTTCATTACTGTCCTCTCACCCAGTCGTGTGTGTGTGTGTGTGTGTGTGTGTGTGTGTGTGTTAAATCTGAACAAATGCCAGCGATTTGCCCTAAGAGGGTTAGCCCCACTCTCAGAGCAATTGTAACACAGCATCCCCTTTGCCTGCTCAACTGATATCTTATTTTAAATCAATATCTTGCTCTTTTCTCACCCAGCTAGTTACAGTAGAGCCACCCCATCTTTCCTTTTACCAGTCCTGTCCCTCTTCTTTAGCTACAATGATCCACACAGTCCACTTCATAGACTCCAAGGGGGTGAGGGGTGGCATAATATCAGCCTACCTCTTTTTCCTGCCTTAACTCCTGTTCTAGATGGGGCACATACTGTATTACAGCCCTGCCCAGCCTGGAACAGGAGTTAGGAGTGCACTTCTCTAGGGCAACATAACTGATGAAACTGCAATTGAGAGAGGGTAGAACAAATTGAACTGCTGCTATCATTTATGCAACCACCTCCTGGTGAACAGAAAGGATTGGGGGACATCTAAGGAAGGGTTTTGGACTAATTGTAGTGAAAGGCAAGGGTAGGGTGGAACCAGCAATTGAGTACAGGGTTGGGGATGGCAAAGTGGCCCAATAAATTTCTTTAAGAAAAGTAATCTGTTGCTGGCTCCATGTTACAGAGCAATGCAGGACCACTTGGTCACACTGGCAACCCAGGATCTTGGCCAAAGCCTTGGAGGACAGGTACAGAGGCCAGAGGAGAGGGATACAAAGTGTCCATGAGAATGCTGTCTTACAAGGCAGGTGACTTTAAATGCATCATTCTAGCAGCAGCACTTGGTGAAGATTGACGGCATTGGTGACAACTTTTTGGCCATCCCCTTCAGGTTTCAGTGAATGCACATGTGCAGGAAGCAAGTCGTAGGAGGGAAAATCAGAAACGTTGCTCAGGAACTCTAGGTGACAGCTCCCATCCTTCTCCCATGCCACCTCATCCCCTCCAGCATTCAACCAACTCTGCCAGTGACACTCAAAGATAACACAACACAAATCAGCATCTCCCCAAGCAGCAGGAGGTGGAGACTTCCAGAAGGGATAGTACTAGACCTGAGGTAGTTGATGGACTGGGGGCCAGGTGGTGGACGGATACTGCTGTGAGTCCAGTAGGCAGTAGGGTGTTTTGCAGGGCCTGAAGAAAGAAAGTGCCTTTGCACCAAACAAAATGTATAGCACAACACTTTATTAAGGCTTATGCAAGAAATCTTCATAGACATGAATATAAGTGGTAAATGCTCCTGTAATGGTGGTATGTAGTTGTACAGGCTGGGCATTAAACACTTAGTGTCCTTTTAGTTTTAAGTGCCCTCTGATGATTTTGATATCCATGGCAATGCATGTAAAATGCATTTACTTGCCCACCAAGAGAGCCACTAGGATTTATTTACTGCAAATATTGTACAGGGATTGCCCTTTTTCTTATTCATATGCAATTGTATTGTCCCTTATCTTATTTTTGAGTTTCACACAAATTCCTCCAGACTTTTTTCTGGATATTAGGTGAGTGTTGTCATTTAGGCTTATATGACTCAATTTTTCCCAAGATAGTATCAGCTCAGTTAAAAACACACACACACACACACACACACAATTTGTCACACTTATATGCACATGCGCCAGGACACACAGACAAAATGGCAAAACTCTCTTTTCAAACATGAAGTCTTGCTATATTATAGACATTAGCAGTTTGTTCCAGCTCTAGAACTGCCCCGGAGTGAAATGGTTAAAACCATTCCAAAATAGAATTTTGGCACGAGAGCAGCTCTATCTGTGTCATTTCAAACTTGAACTGTCAGATTCTTTACTCCGCCTCAGTGAACAGTCGCTCGGAGATTTCTCCTTCTGCTTCGGTTCATTTCTCGGTTTAAAAGTGTTTTCTCATTGGATTTAACCGAGAATAGTTTATATTTAACACCAAAACCGTTGATTTCAAGCTCTATCTGTGGTAACCGTAAGTAAATGAAGGTTTTGTCTGTGTGGAACTTGTAAGTTATCGGTTCGATTTTGAACCGATCAGTGGGTTTAAAACTCATTTAAAACTAAAAGTTACTATTTTAGAGTGCGGTTCCCGGTTCTTATCGGTTCTAAAAAAACGGATTTATTACGTTTTTTTCCAATACCCGTGACACGGTTAGGAACGATAAGGGTCTTACCTGGCACTGCCGTTAAAAGGGCAAGTTTTTGGTTAGGCTGGCATTATGTCTGAGAAACCCAAAAGAAAAACCGGGCCCACTGGGTTTCAACACTGTGATGTTTGTAGGGAAGTCTTTGCCAAGGCTGACCCACACACCACATGTGTTTATTGTCTGGGGTTTGACCACCTCCAGTCAGACTGCCAGGTATGTAAGAATTTCCCTGCAGCCACCCTGGAAAAAAGATTGGGCAGGCTCAGGGAACGAGAGGCCAAAAAGTCCGCTGACCCGGATGGCCAGTCCGGTTCGGTGCCAACTGAACCAGAGGGAGTGCCCTCTGACCAGGGCCAGACTTCCTCGGGCCAAAGAAAAGCTGGTTCTGAGGAACCAATTCCAGTAAAGAAAACAAGAAAATCAGCAGGTCTGGAGTCCAAAATTCCTTCTCCAACTGCTGCAGAGATACAAAAGCCATACAAATTGTCCAGTCACTGTCTCAGGGTCCGTCCGAACCACCACTATCTGGTAAAGGTCGGTTCGTCCGTCCCAGTGGTTCAGGATTATGATATTGAGGAATTTTATGAACCAGAGGAGGGAGGAGGATTATGAACAGTATGAATGTGGCTGGGAAGGTCTGGGTGTGCCCATTGAACGGACATCTCCCAGACAGACCTTTAGAATCTCCCTATGCTGTCTGAGTCCCCATCTCATTTTATGTTTTATAAAAAGTTGCTGAAACCCTCCAGCTTCCTTTAGAAGAGGCTGTGGATGAGCAAGAGGAGCCTGATTTTGTAGAAATGATGGATATTCCAGAGTCTAGGAGATTGTCTATTCCTTTACATAAGTCTTTTGGAAACAAACAATTAAAATTTTAAAAGCTCCTAATTCTGTGCCTCCTGTAGATAAAAGATGGACAGAAGGTATACATTGTCAGGCCCTGATACAGAATTCCTTTCTCAGCAATGCAGTCATGTTGGGGTAGTTCAGGCTGCTGCCTGTGATAAAGCTAATATTCCCTTGCTTCACATCCTCCTGACAAGGATTCCAGGAAGATTGATGCCATGGCAAAAAACAGTATATGCGCCTCTCTGGGACTCAGGCAAGCAAATTATATGGCTTATGTAGCTAGGTATCAGAAATCTAGATGGGATACTGTTATGCAATTGGCCAAGCAGACCCATGGCCAGCTGGCTAGTGAACTAGAACAGGTGGCTGCTGATGGCATTGTAGCCTCTAAGGTTCAGTTTCATGCTGCTGTGGGTGTTAATGATGTTTCCTCTAGGGTCATGGCCACATCTGTAGCTTTTCGTAGGTTGGCCTGGCTCAGGTGTACTAGTTTGTCACAGGATACCCAGACTAAGGCTATGAATTTTCATGTGGTGGGAAATTCTCTGTTTGGAGAGCAGACAGAGAATTACATGAAGAAGATGGATGAATATAGGACTACTTACAAGAGTGCCCAGGCTAAGGAGCGGCAAGCCACTCCTCAAAGGCATGCCCCCAGGGGTAGGGGTAGGCCTTTTCACAGGCCTTTCTACCAGACTCAGGCCTCCTCTGCCTATGCTCAGAGGGGCTTCTTCAGAGGCAGGGGCAGACGAGGGTGGGCAGACCTGCTCCCACCCCCAGCCTAAAGCTCCTCTGAAACAGGCACCTGATGGGGTGCCCAGGGCCGATTCTCCTGTACCAGTGGGGGCAGGCTGGCTTATTTCAGTCAGAATTGGGCTTCTTCAACCTCAGACAAGTGGGTTCTGAGTAGTAAGCCAGGGTCTGGTTCTCAGCTTCAAAAGTTTCCCAAGTTGAGAAGCAGACTTTTCTACCCAAGTGCTTCAGAGACCCTCGCTCTGGAAACAGAGGTCTCATCCCTGTTAGCTCTCAGAGCAGTAGAAAGGGTTCCTCCCTGCATCAGGGCAGGGGTCTGTATTCAGATACTTCCTTACCCCAAAAGACAGGAGAATGGCGGCCCATTTTAGATCTCAGATATCTGAACAAGCATCTTTTGAAACCAAAGTTCAAAATGGTAACTCTGGCAATGATTTTACCTTCCTAAGGCCAGGGACTGGCTAGCCTCCCTGGACCTCAAGGATGCCTATTTCCATGTCCTAATCAGAAGATCCCATTGAAAGTACCTCAGATTGAACTGCCCTCAGGTCATTATCAGTTCAAGCAATGCCCTTCGGCCTTACCTCTGCTCCAAGGGTATTCACAAAGTGTCTAGCAGTGGCAGTGGCCCACTAAGGAGGCAGAGGATTGCTGTTTTTCCCTATCTAGACGACTGGCTCATTGTAGGCCAGTCCCAAGACAGGTAAAATCTCACCTGCAGGTCACCCAGCAGCTTCTCACCTCCCTGGGTTTTCTGCTAAACCTACCAAAGTTGGTTCTGGAACCAGTCCAGGTACTCACCTTTATAGGGGCAGAATTGGACACAAAGCTAGCCAGAGCCTTTCTTCCCCCATAAAGGGTAAGGAATTTAGTGGCTCTGGCCTCTTCCTTCACTCTGCAGGTCTCTCGACCAGCAAGACACTTTCTGCAGCTCCTGGGGCACATGGCTGCATCCACAGCTGTTGTGCAGGGAGCCAGATTTCAGATGAGAGACATTCAGTTTCACTTGAGAACCTTTTGGTCTCAGAGAAGAGACCCCCTTTCCAAGTTGGTCCCAGTGACTCGAACCTTGATCCTAGCTCTCCAGTGGTGGCAGGATCAGAGCAATTTAAGAGTGGGGTCCCTTCATTTCCCTTCTCACGACTTGACTCTCCTACAGATGCTTCCCTTCTGGGTTGAGGAGCCCACATGGGCGACCTTTCCACTCAGGGAGCTTGGTCCCCCCAGGAATCTCTGCTCCACATCAATTTACTGGAACTCAGAGCTGTCTTTTTAGCTCTTCAAGCTTTTTCTGCATCTGTCCATGACAAGGTGATACAAGTCAGAACAGACAACACCACAACAATGTGGTACATCAACAAACAGGGGGGCACTCGGTCTTTGGCCTTGTGCACTGAGGCAATGAAGTTGGATCTCTGGCCTATTCCCTGAACACTTCCCTCATAGCAGTTCATCTTCCAGGGAAGGACAATGTCTAGCGGATGCCCTCAGCAGGATTTCCCAGGGCCATCACCGAATGGTCCCTGGATCCTCAAGTGCTGGGGATAGTTTTGCCAGGTGGGGCATCCTCAGATAGATCTTTTGCAGCCCCAGACAATCACAAACTTCCTCTGTTTCTGTTGCAGGCCTCCAGTGCTGGGCTCAGTTCCCCTGGATGCCCTTCTTCTGGATTGGGAGGAAGTTCCTCTATGCTTTCCCCTTTCCTCTCCTATTCAAAGTACTAGTCAAAATCAGATCTCAGCCTTGCAGGGTGATTCTGATTGCCCCGGATTGGGCCAGGCAGCCCTGGTACCACTCCTTCTGTCTCTGACAGTCCATCTTCCCTGTGCCTCCCCAGGAATCACAATCTGTTGACTTGTGCCCAGGGAAGGGTTGGTATCCGGACCTCAATCCCTCAACCTCAAGGCCTGGCTCTTGAGGAGTTAGAGATTTGCTGATTTACACCTCTCTCAGGGTGTTCTTGAGATCCTAAAGGCTTCCAGAAAGCCTTCCACTAGGCTACTTATAGTTCTAAATGGAAAAGGTTTTCCATTTGGTGTGCTGGGAAAATATTTCCCCAGAATCTGCTGAATTGCCCATTTTGTTAGATTACATGGTACATCTTAATTCCTTGGTCTCAGACCAGCTACCCTGAGAGTTCATTTGGCAGCTGTGTCTGCTTTTGTGTCAACAGGAAAGTCATCCCCTCTTTCCTCTCATCCTGTGTTTTCCAAGTTTTTAAGGGATTACTCCATACTAATCCTCCTTTCGGGAACCGGCCCTGCTTGGGACCTTAATGTTTGCATTGCCCAGTTAATGCAACCCCCTTTGAACTCTGTCTTCTGCAGAGCTTAAGTCTAACTTGGAAAACTGTTTTTCTAGTGGCTATCACTTCTGCCAGATGCATAAGTGAATTGCAAGCCTTGTCAGTGGAGACTGACTTTATTTGTTTCCACAGGGATAAGGTAGTCCTTAGGACTAATAGGAAGTTTTTGCCTAAGGTGGTTTCAGATTTCCATCTTAATCAATCTATCTCCCTTCCAGTATTTTCACTGATCACTCCTCTTGGTGAGAGGAGGTTGCACAACCTGGATGTTAAGAGAGCTCTTAGTTATTATATAGAGCGCACTAAAGGTCACAGGTTCGAATCCTCCAACTTTTCCTTACCTATGGTGAAGTTGGGAAAGGCAACCTGCCACTAAGAGATCAATAGCCAGGTGGATTGTCTCTTGTATCCAATTTTGTTATCAGAAAGTGGGCAGACCCCCGGTTTGAGGGCTCATTCACCAGGGGTACAGCTGCATCTCTAGCTGCTGCCAGAGATATCCCTTTATTAGAGATTTGCCAGGCTGCTACTTGGAAAATGGTACACACTTTTACCAAGCTACTCCCTGGATGTCCAGGCCAGGAGAGATGCTCGGGTTGGCACAGCTGTTCTTCAGAGCCTATTCCTAAGTAGGTTCTGCCCTCCTCCATGGAGGTACTGCTGTGTATTCTGCTAATGTCTATAATATAGCAAGACTTCATGTTGTTTGAAGAAAAATTACTCACCTTAGTAATGTTGTTTCTTCTAATGGAGTCTTGCTATATTATAGACCCCCCAACCTGCCCTCTCAGAACCTCTACTTGGTGGGGTGCGGCAACTTAGTGTGGGCACTACTTATGTCCTGTTAGCATTTTGTCCCTTTGGGACTTTGGGGTGTGTGTGTATGCGCGTGTGTGTTTTTATTATACTTATGTTCCATTTTCATATTATTAGAATGGTGTTAGTATTTCTGGTCCTCTGACTTGAGTCTTGGGTGTTGGGACCATCAATGGTTGTTATTATTTAGGTAGCCATTTGGCTAGTGTAGGTTACAGCTTCCACACAGACCTTAGTGAGTTTGGCTCGTAAAGATCTGACAGTTCAAGTTTGAAATGACACAGATAGAGCTGCTCTCGTGCCAAAATTCTATTTTGGAATGGTTTTAACCATTTCACTCTGGGGCAGTTCTAGAGCTGGAACAAACTGCTAATGTCTATAATATAGCAAGACTCCATTAGAAGAAACAACATTACTAAGGTGAGTAATTTTTTTCTTTGCTTCCAAATGCATAATGGGGACATTTCTCCATGAAATTATGCAAATACAGCACTTGTTCAGGCAGTAGAGGTGGTGCAACACTAAGTACAAATTTATTGATCAACAAGACTGTTGTTACAATATACTACAAATCACATTATATGCATCCTATAAATATAAACAATACACAAATCTTTAGAGCAGTCATAAATAAAAATTCAGAATAGACTGAATTATTTATATATTAAGTACATAAAATAGCTGCTACATGATGTACAGTATTTATCACAAATACAATACACTATAAAAAATTACATTATATAAATGGGTAGAAAGCAGGAACTTTGCTATGGCTTCTAAAATGTACTTATCTTTAGCCTTAAACAAATATTCCAATATGTCACCAGGAGGGAGACTGAGACTCCCAACCATTCCACCCACTAGGACACTGAAACAATCAGGGGTTTGGAGAATAAAAGTTGTGAGTTGAGCCTGCTGGACTTGTTCACATTGGAGAACAGGAAGCTTAGGGAGTACATGATCTGTCTTCCATATACTGAATGGTATCAACAAGGTCAAACAGACGTACATATTTGATCTGGTGTGCACCAGCACGTCATGGAGACATGCCCAACAACTCAAAAGCGGTAAATTCAGGGGTAACGTTATTATTGGCAGCTCTTTTTTTCCACAGTGTGGTGATTTTTAACCTATGGAACAGCTTACCAATGGAGACAATGGACATGAAGACAATACCGGCCTTTAGGTAAATCTAAACAAGTGTCTTCTTACCAAGGACGTCACAGGATACCTTGGGTACTAGTAAGATGGGTGGGAAATTCTGATAAATTGGTACATTTCTGCAAAGCATGCAGTGCTTTTTGGTCCCTGTTTATGAAGTGGGGTTGGTGGTGGACCTGATGGACCAAGAGTAGGTCCATGCAAAGTGAAAAAATATTGCACTTTGAGTTGTTAGCAATGAAGTGCAGAATTTTGTGTAGCATTTCACTACGTGAAGTTTGGTCTTTGCAGAAACTATGAAGTGCAAAGTTGGCACTTTCTGTAGAAAAAATCCTACACAAAGTGTGTTATTTCGCCACTTGGTTTACTGCAAAGTGGTATAGAGGATGATTTTACTTTCAGTTAAAAGTGCTGGGTGCAAATTCTGGTAAGGGTACAATGTTTTTGAGACTGTGTTAGAACCCCAGCAAAATAGATGAATCAGGATATAATACAGAAAAAGAGAGCTGTAGAAGGCTGCATTTGGGGCTATGAAGGAAAATGGAAAACATTATTTTCATTTTAGGATCCTGATGAGTCTTTGACGTTGTACACCCCTTCTCCAAGCTTGGCATGTTCTCAAAGTGTATATTTACCAGTCTTGGTGTAATTGGTATCATTGATTTCATGGACAAAAGTCCCTGTCAGGCAGTAGCAACATGGTCATTTTGAGCTACTGACACCTTAGGGAGAACTTTCGGATTTAGAAAAGAAAATCTACTTATTTTGTATATATATTCTGTCTGTAACCCCTTTCCATTCTTTATTAATAATGCAATGCACCTAAAAATTGAATCTTATTCTTTGTCCCTTGGACTTTGGCTACTGCTGTTGCTTGTTTGCATGTGACAACATAATCCTCTGCTTGTTATATCATAACCATTTCAGCAGCAACATATTCTGAAAATGTAATAACAAAGGATTATGATGTCACATGTAGACAAGCAGCAGGAGCAGTTGAAGTCCAATGGATGCAGATACTACTTTCAGGCAAGTTTCTTCAGTAATAAAGAATAAATGGATAAGTCCTGGGACATATGAAATATATGTTTAATTGTTCCTAAATATTGTATTTTATAATGTTTTCCCAAAAAACGTCTGTAGCTTTTTACTGTTTAATGGACTCTAGGTGCAGCAGGTCCATCCACCTATTTCATGAGCAGGGATTAATACACTAAGGGCCAGATATTCAAAACTTTGCCCCGGGGCTAAATTAGCACTGCTGCCCAGCAGGCAAACTTAGCCCGGAGCACAAAACAAGCCATATTCAAAAGGAATAGCCTGGGGCAAACAGCTTCTGAATATAGCATGGGAATGAGGCCGGGCAAACTTAGCCCTGGAATAAGACAGCTCTGAATATGGCAACCAGGAAGTGCAAACCACAACAGCAACACAGTGCACAGCGATGTGAAGGTAGGTAGAGATGAACTATGTGGCCAATGTGTGTGCCAGCAAATGCATGGACCCAGTACAGCTGCAGGCAGCAGCATATGTGAAAGCACAGTGTGCAAAACTGTAAAATATTCCCCAAACTGTTAGTGCAGAACTAACACGTTTGTGCGGGTTTAGCGCAGGGCTAAACCATTAGCTTGGTGCAAACACGTTTGCCCGGCGCTAAACTTTGCCATATTCAAAAATGACATGCAAATGGGCCTACTTAGGTAGTCTGTGGGCAAACATCCAGATTAGCATTTTGTTATGCCCTGATTTGCATGCAGTTTGCACCGGGCTAACTGTTTAGCCCTGCGCTAAACCTACGCAAACGTGTTAGCACTGCGCAAACAGCTTGGGGAATATTATACAGTTCTGAACACTACTTCCACATGCGCTGCTGCCTGCAGCTGTACTGGGACAACACAGCATAGGCACAGATGGTGGTGGTGCTGCATGCAACTGTCACACTGTAGGTCATGCTACAGTGCACAGCAGAAACTACAGTAGCAAGGGGGCCAGTAGTGTGTGGGCACAGCAATGCCTATGGTGTGTAGGGCAGTGATGATGACTGCACTATACACAGTGAGAGGCCCAACCTGCAGGTGTTTAGTGACCATGGACATTACTGTTACGCTGTTGTGTCCCACAGATGCTGCACCTGTGGCATGGGATGCTCACAGTGACATGTACATTTCTGGCTTTGTGTGCTATGGCAGTTGTACAGCTGTGCGGTATGTGGCTGGGGGAGCATATATTATCCGAAAGGCACACTGGTGTTGGGGTATTCCCAATACTGACCCATGTGCACTGCATGATATGTCCCAGCCTTGTGGCCACACCTGGTCTGTAGCACAGCCTCGCCACCCATACATGCTCTCCTCAACATCCTCCATGCCCACAGTGTTGCATGTGTGTGCTGACATCTGTTGGTGTCCACAGAAATCTTGTCCGCAGGTGTCTGCTGTATGGCCACACTGTCATGCTGTCCACTGGTGGCAGGGTCACCACTTACTGCCTGGCATGGCTGGGAATGGTGGCAGATGATGGCATCATTGTGATGCCATCAGTTAGCAGCATGATTCCTCTATGTTTGGCTTTATCTATGTGTCATATTTATTTGTTAGGGTCGCGCAACACCTGTGCTAAACCCGTGCAAACACCACGCAAAGCCATAGTGTCACGCAAAGCTGATTGCCCAGGATTAAGACAATATTTTCCTGGGTGGTAATGTGCACCGTGCTAAGTGTCACACTAAGTTGCGCAAAACCACTTAGCGCGGCACTAGTCGCTGAATATAGCATTGCACCTGTATTCATGTCAGTTTGCCCCTTGCATACATTATAATTTTGCCAGGCGCTAATGCAGTTTGCCCACATTATTTGGCCTTTTGACTATAGCAGACCCACGCTAATCCCACGCTAAACCTGCGCAAACGGTTTTTGCCCAGCGCAAAGTTTTGAATATCTGGCCCTAAGTATGCTGTGCATACCTGTACTATTTCATGATGATTCTCCACCCCTTCTACTACACAGGGTACCCTGTGATTCCATTGCCATGCAGAAATTTGTGCAGACTTAACCTAGCAGACTTGCACTGTCTACATCTTCACTATCACCACTGAGAGGCTAGTCTACTGGTTCAGCACCTTCTGAAAGAATTGCTTGCTTTTATTAGCCCTTAATGTGCCACCTCTGATCCTCTAGATATGTCCCCATAGTCTGCTGTAACACACTTCAAATATTCTTGTCTGTTTCATGTTGTGGATACCCTTGAGTACATGCAAGAATGGGTCATGTTCCCACTCAGCTTCCTATTCTCCAGTATGAACATGTTAAGGGCCTCTAGCCTCTCTTCATAGTTTTTGTCCTCCATACACTGGTTGAACAACTGTTATGTAGGACCAAGTAGTAACACAGTTAGAGAGGAGCAAACATTTGTCATCTCTTTTTCTGTACAAACTGCATAAGAGCACATAAGTTCCAAGAACATAAGGAGGTTAGCTATCGGACTAGGGATGCTCCTAAAGGAAAATATATCCAGGGTGATCTTTTCTGAGATCTTCCTGTTCCTGGAGCTAGAGAAGTGTTGCAATGGACCATTAGGCAGACAGATGTTTTGGTTAAGGGTCTGGTGCAAGGCAAACTTTAGTGCCTTTTGGAGCAACGGATGCTTTTGCACCCAGAATAGGTTATATATGCACCAGGATGGAGTGGTGATTCTGTCCAGAAGAATGGACAAGGTGGTCAAAGGGGATTTAAACTAAGAATAGGAGAGAGTCTGCTGCATGTGATCATCAAGTGCAGGAGGCAGGTGCAAGGGCTCAAAAAGGGAAGGGCATCAGAGCTGGAAAGCACTAGGAGGGGAGACCCCAAGACTGGAAAGGGGGGTGAGAAAGGCAGACCAATATGAGGACAGCACATAGCAAACTGGGCAAAATGCACTTTAAGGGCTATGAATTACTTGGATTTACAGGAGACCTGATAGGGTAAGAAAAATAACTGGGACACCCAGCTTGAGGGATACCAGGGACACAGCTGACAGGAAAAGACAGGATGGCTCTGAGGAACTGTAAGATTAGAATTAAGGATGCCAAGGAGGGGCTGGGGACCAGGATAGCAGTAGGAGTTGAGACAACACCAAAATCTTCTTTTAGTACATAAATGGAATGCGAAGAAGGGGACTGGGCTTTAAAAATACTTTAAACACAAGAAAGGCACTTATTACCTGGTTATGCACGAATGATAACAACCTGCAATTCAGATGCTCAGTACCAGGAAATATCAGACAGTTTGATGCTATGTATGCGTGTATCAGTAGATACATGGTCATATGAATCAACAGTGACAATACAGTTACTTGTGCAGAAAAAATGCAATCATACCACTTACAGTATCAAACTGTGTTGGGCTTGTAGCCTCCTCCTTGATTCCACGGCTCCTGTTGTACACTCAGTACTTCACTGAGCTCTGATGAAGCTGTGATATCATGACAAAATGTCAGTTTGTGCGTACGCTCATCTGATGTGTGTCCGTGTCCCCCCTGCCCCAGGCTACTATACTTGTTTGGGGTTACAGAATCTGTGAAGTACTGAGTGTAAAACCAGAACCCTGGAATCACTGAGGAGGCTACAAACCCAATACAGTTTGATACTGTAAGTGGTATATTTGGCAGTTTGTCTGCACGGGTAACTCTATTGTCATTGTTGAGTCACATAAGTAATTACATTTCACTACAAGCAAAACCTACCATGAATGTCTATATGCTGAGTATCCCTGGTTAGGGAACATGTGGTATTATGTGCCAATACATGGAGGCATAGCATCAAACTTTCTGAAAACATTTCTAAGTACAGGTATTCCTCTTTACATTTATACAGTATTACTCAGTATTTGAAAAGGATAAAACAAGTACATTGATAGTAATGAATCTGTGACAGTATGCCTTTAAAAAAGTGGACTAGATAAACAGACATGTCATAGACTGGCCAAGCCCCCTGAGTAAGAGACTAAGAACCTCAATATATGGAAATGTCAAGCAGCACAGTTGTTTGAGAGGCATTTGGGATGCACTGCTTGTTTTTCCTTGCACTGCAATAAATTATTGAATTGGAGCTCAATGTGTGTACTTCTAATGTTGCTTCCTCCTGAAATGGATCCAGTACCTTGAAGATCCATGGGTGATTGCTGAGATTCTGAATGAGTGCTTTGCTTCACTGTTCACCAAGGGTCCCCCAGGGGGAAGGAGGGTACTTACTGGGCAGGCCATGATATCCAGAGTACCTATGATGCAGCCTACAGATATCATGACCACCATGGTAACTGACTACCTGGTGAAGATCAAGCCTGGTAAATCTCAAGAGGTGTGTGAGATACTGTACACCCCAGGATTATACTGCAGCTGAAGAAACAATTGGCATTCATGAGCCTTTCTGGACAGGTGTGGTGCTGCAGAACTGGAACATGTCCATGTTGATCCCCGTCTTCAAAAATGGTGTTTGGGGCAGACCTGGGCAACTACAAGTTGGTCAGTCTAACATCAGTGCAGGGCAAGATTCTGGAATCCATTATCAAGGACAGAAGAAATTATCACTTCATTGCGGCCAAGGTTCTCGCCCACTCTCTGCATGATGGTGTGAGAGGAAGATCATGCCAAACCAACCTAATCACTTCCTTTGAGGGGTGACCAGGGAGGTGGAATAGTGAAAGGGCCTTGCACCTGGTCTGTCTGTACATCAAGCAAAGCCTTAGACACTTGGTCCATGTCAAGCTCCAAGGCAAAGTAGATCTGTGTGGTATATAAGAAGTATACACAAGGTGGATTGCTAAATGGGCTTGGGTGTAGGAAGCAGAGTATTTTTTTGGACAGCACTAGTTTGAGTAGAGAGGAGCATTCAGTGATATCCCATAGTGATCGGTGCTGGGGCCACTGCTAGACAACATTTTCAACAGTTATCTGGAGGCTAGGGTCTCCAGCAGTCTTCTTAAATTTGCTGATGTAACATAAACACCCACAGTGGATGTATAGCAGCATCAGTGCCAGCAACTTTAGTTCCTCTTTTGTTGTTATTAAGAGCACATCTAGTTGAGGACCAAACTTCAGAATCTGTCTGTGTCAGCCTCCGCTCTGCCTGTTTTGTGTTGTGTGTCTGTGCTGTCTTATTCATCTTGCTTTTATGGTTCTTTATGACATATACAGTTTGGTTTTCCTATGGTTCATAATTCATGATGGTATGTCTGTTCGGCCATTATTTTGGTTATTTTGGTCTTGCCCTTATAGCAATAACATTTCCTCAAAAGGATCTCATTTAGTTAGCTTTGTGTGTCTTGATCCAACCCAGAATATTCTTAACTGTCATTGCCGTCATACAATGATCGCTCAGACTATGTGGGACTTATCCAACTACTACAGATTGAAGGTCCTGCCACTGGCCTCTAAGCAGATGAAACACTCACATTCCTGTGCCAAGTCAGCTCTCAGTATTTCAGTCTTCTCAGTGTCATCTTCTTTGTCACCACTGCCCACATTCAGCCACAAGGAGGAAGAGAGCAGTGGTACCATAGGATCTCTGCAGTTGATTAAAGTTGCCAAAGATTCAGGTTACCTTCTTTTACTCTTTGTCAGATGTTTGACAGAAAAGTTGAAGCTTGTGCCTTTCTTTTCATGGCCTCATCACCATCTTGGCAGCTACCATCATCAGCACCAACCCCCTTAGAGACAATTTCTTGTTTAGCTCGAACCATTGTTGCCACTTAGCAGTCATGTTGCCACTTAGCGGTCAGCCAGTAGGGTGAGAGTGAGGTGGAGGTAGAGCTTCACCAAGATGGCTGGCTGAGTGCTGGTAGCGGTGTGCAGTGAGCAACCCTGACTGAGCCACCTACTCGAAATCAGGAAATGCACTGTGGGTGAGATACCTGGAATATCTAAAAGCTTTTGATGGTCCTGTGCAGTCTTCCTGTCCTGCTTGGAGGAGACATTTGCTGAAAAAACACCAAATTAACAAACTTCCTACTCAATATGAGTCTCCGTTAGATGTCGATGTCTCAAAGGAAGTACAGGTAACTCTGAATGAATCAGTAACACCTTGAGCATCAGATATGCATTTTTTTTACTTCTACCTCTGCAGTAGATTCATTTGGCACAAAGCATATCCAGAATGTTATGAACGAGGAAGAGCAAGCGGCCAGAGAGCATGTGCTTTCTGCTTCAGACCCTTCTGTATCGGCTTCAGATTTACTTTGCGAGATGGTTCAGTGCACAAATCAACTCGTATTGTTTCTCAGCAATCCATTATTAACCTTTTGCATTCTCTCACCTGTAATAAAATCTCTTTTGATGCCGTAGACATGGCATCTCTTCCTAAAACAAAGTCTACAAAACAGGTGGATAAACAAGAGAAGCTGGAAAACACTGACGGGCCACAACTTAAGGCTAATAAAAATAGCAAAAATGTTCCCCAAAATACTGAGCAACACTCAGAACAAAACTCTACTGTGCCTGCTGACCCTGGTCACACAGACCACTGTTCTCAAAAAATGTCTCTGGTGTTGCTAGCAGCAATTCAGATTCCTCACAACAAAAAATACTAGAGAAACTCAGGTAATATCAAAACTGCCATATCTTCCTTAGATCAAAAATTCTCGGATATTGTGGATAAGCTAGAGTCTTTGTCTTTAAGACCTGAGGAATATAAACAATGTTTATCTAACATAGAATACCAATTGCCAAAGATCTCTACAAACCTGTCTACTGCAACCAAAGAACTAGATGTGCTAAAAGGCAAGGTGGAAGATCTGGAATCCAGATCAAGACGAGGCAATTTAAAAACGGGCAATCTGCCAGAAGGCATTGAGGGAGGGAACCCCTTAAGTTACTATGAGCAAATGTTAACATCTATTATGGGCCTGAAATTTCTGGATGAAAAAATTTTACTTGATCATGCACACAGGGCCTTTGGCCCCAGAAGAGATGATAATAGGCCTAGATTTATGTATGTCAAGCCACTGCGGTTCCAGGATAGAGAAAAAATGTTTAAAGCTAGGATGGAAAAAGGCCTAGTATATAACGGCTTGAAACTTCAAGTTTTCCCTAATCCCCCACCCTCAGTTTTATTTAATCATAAGGCATTTGATGAAGTAAGAGACACACTGGGAAAACAGGGAATTACTTTCTCTTTGCTATTTCCTGCAAAATTGTGAATCAGTTTAGACGGGAAGATGTTTTTTTTTTTTCTACACCCCAAGAAGCTTCAGACTTCTTACAATCTGGATCCCATAATGAAACCTCCCCTCCAAATACTTAAACTTGGAATAATATTAGCAATCTGTAAGGAGATATGTTAATAGGAATAGGAATCAGGAGAGAGAAAGGGGGGTGGAGGGGTAAGGAAAGGAGGAACAAAAAAGGGGACTTACTAAGAATCGGCTTCTGATATGCTACCATTTATTGAATATAAGCAAAGGCAGAAAGGAAGGGGGCCTCAACCCTTATACCTAGTTAAGCTAATGAAATACGGGAGTAAAAGTAGGGAATTGATTGTGGGATTCAAAGCTCCCTAAGTCTGTGTTTATTATATTACAGTGTCTGGTGGCCCAGATTAGAGGGAGTCAGCTCACTTTTCTTTCCAACTCACACACAGCTCAAAGCAAGCTGTCTTTAAGGTTTTGGGGGGACCTCTGAACTTAGATGTTTCTGTTAAGGGGAGAGGGATTCATATGCTTATTTTTTTTGAAAATGAAGCAGATAGGAGGGGGTGATGGGGGTTAGAGTTTATAAATGCAATTTATTCAAAAATGTTCTCTATTTGTGCTTTAATACTCAGAGTGAAGTGTGGGTACATTATTAAGGAGGTAGAGTTCATTAAGACTATAGAGATATTAAGCTCTTGTGTCTTGCTGCCTGCAGTTAATATATAGAAATTTATTTTAAAGAGTTTTTTCTTTTGTGTGTGTTAATAGTTAAATATAAATAACACATACGCTTAGGACTTTGGTATGGAACTTGAATGGAGCCAAAAATAGAATAAAACTCAGAAAAATTATTAATTCTATTAATAGTAAGAGAATAGACTGCATCTTGCTATAGGAAACCTACTTTGAAAAAAGTGATGTCATCTACTTTTCCAATTGATTTCAGGCAATAGGAATTTCCACTACATTCTCAGGCAATGCTTGGGGGCTGCTATATTTATTAAAAAATGCTTAAAACTGAGAATACTTAGCTCTGAGGCAGATCCTGAAGGAAGATGGGCTGATGCAAGAGTAGTAGTTGATCAAACACAAATCTCTTTTATTAGCATATATGCCCCAATTGAGGAAAATTTACTTTCTTCACAAATATCTTTTTTGCAAATGGCCTCATTTTATTCCCCTGTCATACTGGCTGGTGATTTTAATGTGGCTCTCACAGCACTGGACAAGGCCCACTCTATTCCAGAATGCAAGATCAAAACAATGAATTTAATACATAGCTAGGCTCAGGATCTGGCTCTGGTGGACCCATTTTGAGCATTATATCCAAATTTAGTTACATTTTTCTTTTTTTTTTCGAAAGCCTATAACTGTTTCCATAGGACTGACTTTTTTTTGGTCTCCAGCTCTTTAATTCATAAAATTAGCTTTGTTAGATATAATTCCATATTAATTTTGGACCATGATTCGTGCTATATAGAACTGAACCTGTCCTCTTTTAATAATTCAGGCCCTAGAAGATGGACATTTAATAACCTATTGCTACATGATGAACAATTCTTAAATATTCTTAAAGATGAGATTGAAACATTCCTCTCTAGAAAGAATCCAAATGATGTTTCATGGATAACAATTTGGGAATCTCTAAAATCATATTTGAGAGGTTGTATCATTTCTTATAAATGTAATATTAAGAAAAAATATAAAACTTCATGGAGGGACTGGAGCAAGAACTAGCCTCGGCAGAGTCAGTATATGCTCATACAGGTAAAGAGGAAGATAAAATGAGAATGATTCTTCTTAAAAAGTAGAGGAGATGTGCCGGGGTAGGACAAGAAGCAAATGTATCAATCCAAGGCAAATTATTACTTCTCTGCTGACTCCCCATCTAAACTCTTAGCATATCAACTAATGGTGCAAGAAAACCAAAACAGGATCAGTAAAATTACAACTTCTGATGGGAGAATGGTTATAGATCTATCTGGAATTAATAGAGAAGTAGAAACCTTTTTCTCAGCTCTATACCAGGAGGACTGCCCTGCATCTCAAACAGATATTCAGAATTATATTGACAAAATTCAACTAACTGAAATATCTGAACCTGATACAAACAACCGTAAAGAAATATGTAATGATGAAGTATATTCTGTAATAACTAACTTGCCAAAAGGCAAATCACCTGGCCCAGATGGCTACTCTGCTGAAATCTGTAAATAGTTTAAAGATACATTGACTCTTGTTATTCCTAATATTGTATACAGTGATCACACTGGTATCATCGAGGGAAGGAGGCTGCATCACATTATTAGAAGGGTTTTAAATTTAAGGGACTCTTCATTAAAAACTAACCTGGCCATGTTTTTCCTCGATGCTGAAAAAGCCATTGATAGAGTTCATTAAGATTATTTTTTTTCAGCTGCTTTTGGCATCGAGGGTCAGTATCTGGAATGGGTCAAAATGATTTATTCCTCTCCTTGAGTAATGGTTAAAATAAATTGTATTTCTTCTAAATATTTTAGACTGTACTGTGGTACCAGACAGGATTGCCCTCTGCCCCCCCCCCTTTTGTTTTCTATTTTTTAGAACCTTTAGCAATTTTAATAAGAGAAAACCCAGATTTAAAAGGAGTCAAAATTGGTAATCAAGTTCACAAACTCTCACTCTATGCAGATGATTTTCTGCTTTTCCTGGGTGATCCTAAAAATGAATATGATTGGTTACTACAAATTTTCTCTGATTTCAGCAGACATTCAGGGCATACGATTGATTGGATCAAGAGTGAAGCTATAGTTCTTTTAGAAATGAATGATTTGCATCTTGATTATTCCCCTGTATACATTTCATAAATCCTATATAAAATATTTAGGTTTTCAGATCTCACCAGATAGGAATCTTCTATATTCTTTGAACTGTTTGCCTGTCCTAAAGAAAATTAAACAGGACCTCATAAGATGGCAAAATCTGCCATTGGTTTTGATTGGTTGTATTAATATCTTGAAAATGAATATTCTGCTGAGGCTAATGTTCCTGTTCCAGGCCCTCCCTATTATAGTTCCTAAGTCTTTTTTTGATACTTTAGATAAAGCTGTTTGGAAATTTCTATGGAAACAAAAAACTCCAAGAACAGCATACAATAAGTTACAATTACCAAAAGAAAAAGGGGGTTTGGAATTACCTAATTTTGGCACTACTATCTAGCAGCTCAATTGGAATGCCTGGGTGGTTGAGTTGGACAGGGACAGGACCAATTAGCATGCTTCGATATAGAATTAGCTAGGACTCCTTTATCAACACTAACTCAAACCATAGAACTAAACATTAATAAATCTGACTCATACGCTACAATACTTCATTCTACCAGGGTAACCAACTGGGCATGGTATCTGACAAAAAGACTGCTAGGGGAGAGTGAGTCATTTTCACAGTTTACTGCTATTATTATTAATATTCATTTTTTACCTTCTGTGAAAAAAAGGCCGTTTAAGAAGGAATTGGTAGACAAAGGGTTATGTATCTTAAAAGATTTCTTAGTTAATGATACTTTAGCCTTGCTTAAGGAGCTAAAGAGCAAATTTAATCTTTCATCAAATGCTTTATTCCCATATTTATAAGTGAGAATTTTTTTTTAAGAAAAATAAAAACTCTGACGTTTTCAGTGTGTAAATTGGAGGAGTTCTTTATAAATCTGAATTCTTCTAAACATTAATCATACAGCTTTATAACTGTATTAGTAATAATATTAGTTTTATGTCACTTCATTAGATGAAAAATTCATGGGGAAATGAGAAAGCTTCCCCGATTCAGGAATCAACCTGGAATGCAGTCATTAATCTTAAAGATCTAAGAATTAAAAATAATAGATTAAAACAAATCTATATAAACATCATTCATAGAACATATTTAACTCCAGTAAGACTACATAAAATAGACAACAATGTATCAGATATATGTCATAGATGTGCAGAAGCATGAGGGACCCTGGATTATATACGTTAGTCTCTTGTAAAACGTTGGAACAATTTTGGTATATTTTCATTTTTTGGAAGACTTATAGGTCTGGATTTTCCTTCTGATCCAGGTATTGCCTATTTGGGCTTGTCCCTCCAAACGCAGATATAGATGACTTAGTTCACTGTATAAACTCGGGTTTGCGTGTAACAAAAAAAAGCAGTGCTATTACGTTGGAAAGCCATACAATCACCCGAGTTCCTAGAGTGGTTCCAACTTATGGCTGATTTGTATAAAGTGTAAGGGACATTCTGTAAAATGGAGAATCATGAATCTTATTTTCACCAAATCTAGCTTCCATTCATATGTTCCTTAGGTTTATTATAGAATAGGCATAATAGGCAGCTGGACTGACAGGCAAGGAATTTTGGCAATGATGAGAGCATTCAGTTCTGATCTTAAATATGAATGATCTAGGTACCCATACTCTGAGCCTCCCCCCCCCCCCAAAATTGTTGCCACTTAGCTCTTTGCAATTTTTGGTACCAGTTGTGGGTCTGTGCCTGGCACTGAGTTTATTGATGTCAGTTCTTGCTACCAGGTCTGAGCCTTTTCTCCATGGTGCTGTTTGCTCAGTCAGCCCTTTTCACAGTGCCATCTTTAGTACCATTCACAGTACTGTTTACAAGACTGACAATGGCACTGCTTGTGGTGACTCCTAGAGTGCAACACCTGCTGCTTGTGTTTGATGTTCCAAGATCAGCATTCTGTATATACTTATACTATCCCACTGTCTGGCCTGATGCAAGCTGGGGATAAGGTGTTCTGTTTGGGTAACCTATACAATTAAAACATCAATGAATGCATGTACTCATTTGCACAAGAAAATTCTAAAAGAACTGAACACAATTCATCCGCACTCATTTGTAGGTTGTAGTACGTTTGGGTGACACTTTATATTCCATTTCATACATAATACTCTGATATCACATTTAAAAAGATGGGGCCTGACTTCAAAATGGGTTACGCCTGTTGCAAGATGACTTGCACCAAACTCATTGGCAAAGGTCACCCTTTGCGACATGCGTTACATGATTTGGTATTCCAGGAAGCTGCCTGCACCATGGTGCAGGCGGCCTTCACTCAAGCAGAATTTTGCTGGTCGCAGCCCCTATGACATGCAGAAGGGGAGGGGGTTAAGTCAGCAACTGCACCCTATTCTGAAAGGGTGGCTGCCATAACCCCCTTACGTAATTCTAAGTACAACTACAGGGTTAGACCAGAAATTAGCTGGTCTAAGGGGCATCTGTCTAGGCAAACCTATAGTTGCCCACTCCACAGTACTGCAACACGCTGACAGCTGTGCCCCATGGACCCCCCAACACAGTGCAGCCCCTTCCCCCTGCAAGTCTGGGTGCCACTTGGGCCATTTTTCGGGGTGCCCCATGTGCCTGTGCCACACTGCCTACCCCCCCATGGCCCCCCAAGGGATTGTGGGCTTGTTTCAGGGTGGGGGCTCGGGGGGAGCTGTTCCTTGTGGTCTCCAGCTTGAGGCACCTAGGTCCATTGTGCCTTTCCCCTGTCACAACCCTGCAGCTGCCATAAGTCATGGTTCATCGGTGCCAGGGACCCTGCCTGTCCTGGAATAGGGTGCAGGGTCCCTGGCATAGGGGCGCATGGCTCAACTCACATACGCCCGCGAGTTGCGCCATGCATTTTGGAATCAGGCCCATGGTATTTTAGTAAACCAGAACAATGTGACCTTTTTGTTTGTTAAATTACTTAAAACAGGAGGTCACAGAGGTCAAAACTCAAAACGGTGAATCTCTCTTAATATTTCTTCATTAGTACCATGGCACTAACTTTTACGTATTTCTCACGATACAAGTTATATTAACTCATTTTATTACTTTTTTGTTTATTTAGGCTTCAATCACATATAAGGGAGAAGAACCTCAAATTTAGACAGCACTGATATTTTAATTGTATGTTTATTCTTGCCTGTTTTCACTGTGGTGATTGAGTACACATGATTATTGTTGATGTACAGTATAAATGTATTGGGAACACACAGGATCAGCTTTCCTGAGGAAGTACGCATGTGCAAAATTGGTCAGGGTTTTTTTGTGAGTATTGTCTACCTTCTAATTTTGGTGTTGGTCTTTCTGACAAGTTAAAGGAATAAAACATGAAAGTTATATCCTGAGTAAGTGTTAGTGCCATTTCTTGCAGTTTGAAGACACACCAGGGATGCCAAGGCGAGGTCCCTTGGCCATTCCCCTGAGCTTCATTCCAGTATCATACATACTGCGGAAGACCAGGCCTCTCCTTGTGCTCACCCCACAGAGATGTTGGAGAGCCTGGGGGAAGTGTCTGATGGACAGTTGGTCTCCTCTGGAGGACTGACTGAGCACTCCTTCCAGTCCATTAGCTCTTCTGGGCAGCAGACACCCCCAGTGGTGTGGTCGAAGCTATATGCTGGGCCTACACCACTGGGCACCCTGGCATTGCAGCCTGGTGCCAGCTCAGCTTCAAGTATTCAGGCTGGTACAGTGAGTGGGGCACTGCCAGTCACAAGGCTAGGCCCCTCCTGACACTGTTCATGGTGCCAAGAGAGGGAAGGCTTCTGCAGCTCATTCCTCTTGTTCCCTTGAGGTACTTTGGATATCCTCCCCCGAGTGGTCAGATGACCCAGTGGAGGGTGTTATTGATGGCTCAGATGAGGAAAGAGGCCTGCCTGGGCCTGGTTCTAGGCCTTGGTCAGGTTCGGGGTCTCCTCAATTTGTTGAGCCTGTGGGCAGTTCTGGCCCCTGTTGGCATAATTTGTGGTGCTGGTTCGGGTCCCACCATTGTTCTCAGTGCCAGGACGCATGTCTGCACCATTTGTGGTGCCATTTTGGGTCCTGGCATCATTCCTGGTGCTGTCCGTAGTCCTGGTACAGTTTATGACATCGAACGCGGAGTCCATGCCATTCGCGGGACCTCTGCCCCTGGGAACTCTGTTTTCGATTCTGGGCCTGGCCCAAGGGACAGGGCCACTCTGGTGAGAAGGGACTTCGAAGGTATAGGTTGGGGGCTCACTCCTTGCCCAGAGTAGGTGGCAGCTCTGGCAGGAGTCACAGTGCCAATTCATACCCTCATTTCTCTCTGAAACTAGCTAACCCTGTCACTGGTGGGAATGGGGGCCACTCTGTGGGACCTACATGACTCCACTCTTCCCACCTGGGGGTTTCTGCCCAAGGGTAGCATCACAATTGGTCCCCAGCTGTTGGCCATTCACTGATGGGTGAGTTTACCAAGCCCTCCCTCGGGAGAGGTTCCCTGAGTATTCTCACAGCCCTGGCAGAGGACCCAGCCTTGTGCTCTATGACCCTCCTCCTCCCACTCCTCCTCTCCCAGGCATTCTTGATCCTATTGGACTCCAGTCCTGGAAACAGTTCAGGGAGCTGGCCAGTGCCTTTCCCCAGTATTTCTATAGATTACATCTGACCATTTTCTGGCCAAAGGCCCTGCGCCTCTGCCCCCTGCTCCTCATCTTCTCCCACGCTCTCCTCCGAGGAAGAGGACACATCCATCCATTTCTCCTCTGATGCTGAGTACACCCAGTACCAGCTGTTCCTTATGGAGATGATGTAGGAGCTGGGCCTACACCATTTTGTTGGTTGCAGTCCTGCTAACTAGAGATGGGTGAAATTCACAAATTTCATTATGTGAAATATTTCACAAAATATGTTGCAGGTGCAAAAATGTGAAATCCCGCCAGTGAAATGCAGAATTTCGTCCGCAAATGGCAGAATTTTGCCACTCACTGGTGAAATTCCACCATCCGCAGTTGGAATTCTGCATTTTACTGGTGAAATTCCGGCATTTTGCCAGCAAAATTCTGCATCTCGCCAAATGCACAAATTTTGCAAAATATTTTGCACAGTGAAATTACCAATTTCACCATCAAAATTACATTTTCTGCATCTCTACTGCTAACCTGGTACTGTCATTCCTGGATGAATACAGCAGAGACTCCACAGTCATCCCTTCATGGCCTTGGCCCTTCACAGAGGCTTCCAGCCATGTCTGGCTCCATCCTTCTGCACCTTCGCCAGCCTTGAGGGACATTCAGCACAGGTATTGCACTCCCTTGTGTCTCCATTTGCCATGCCACATCCCTCTTCTGAGATTCTGCTCCTGGACACCCCCCCCCCGTGTTTAGACACCCAGTGCATTACCACCTCCTGACTCTTGAGTCCGCAGACTTTGATGTCTGAGGTGGAAGGGTATTTTTTAGTGACACGCACCATGCTGTGCATCTCTGAACATCAGGCAACCTATGGCAGGCACCTGTGTATGATGATGGGACAACTCCTAGCATCAGTGCCAGACTGCGAGGCAAGCAGGCAGGCCATTCACCTTTCAGGGCCTGGAGCTGGCAAGGCACCAAGCAAGGGCATTTTATGATGCCAGTGAAGTAGCTTTCAGGTTGGTGGGAACTACAGTCTGCATTGGGCAGATGGCATGGCTTTACCTGTTCAGGTTGACATCCTTGGCCCAGCATAAAGTGCTTGCCTTACGCATCCAGGGGACCCACCTCTTTTCCAGCAGGGTCTGGCATGAGTTATTGGGATGTATTCCTCCTCCCAGGCCATGGGAGCCTCTGCTTGCCCTGATGAGTCTTGGGTCCTGTCAAACTCATGAGGCCCATTAGGAATCCCTTCCTTCTTGTTGTTATCTCCCACAGAGAGCTGAGGGAAAAACCTTTTCCCTTGGCATGTGCAGAACTGCCCTTCTGGGTGTAGCTTTGTGCTCTGACTAAATGGTGTTAATTAATGGAGAAAATTAGTTCTTGAAAGATATGAAAATGATGTACTCATCACAATTCTTGCTCATTCAGAATATCTTCATTTATTCACACGCTTGCCCACCATCCTCCACTCTAGAGCCAGAACCTCTGAGTAGCTCACCCAGTTCTTCTTTCTCTTGTTCCCCTTGCCACTCCTTTACCCGCTTTTTCATTGTGGCCTCCTATTTTGAGAGTCCTTTTAAAAAAAAAAAAAACACAAGAAAAGGAGCAGGGAGAATGTTTCTTTTTTGTGGCTTTCTACCCCTCACCTCCACAAAACAGAGTTTTTTCTATTTTCCTGAGGGAGCCTTCCTCTCCCTTCTGTTGTCCTGCCTTCCCCTCAGCCCAGTTTCTGTTGTGGCTACCTTAATGGGCCTCTCTCAGCAGCTGCTTTAAACCCTTGGATTTGGTCACGTGATGGCAGCTTGCTAAATGGCGGTAGGGGCTTAGTGCTCTCTCCCTCTACATTCCCAACTGTCACCTCTTACTGACTTCTTGGTCACCATCTAAACAGATCGTCATTTTAAAGTACCTTAAATTCGTCTACTGACCCTCCGGATTGGTTTTCTCGGCCGGAAGATCAACTTTTGAAAGGATGGAGGTGGATAGGATCCAGGCCACGGCCAAACACACGCTGCCTGCCTCTCCCAGTAAGCAACCCAAAAAACTGCGGATCCAAATGGCTACAGGATCCAAGAAAGCCAGGGAAAAACTCTCTTCCTCAAGTCTACTTACAGAAGAAAAGTTTTTGCAGGAATTTACCCCGATGAGAAGCATGCTCCAAGATATTACGGCCGAGTTGAAGGCAATGCGGGGAGACCTCGCCTCTCTCACGGTCAGAGTATCGGATTCTGAAGCCAAAGTTTTCTCGTTGGAGCAATGAAAAGAAAAGACGGAGACAGTGATGTCCGGGTTGGCCCAACAGGTGCGGCGACTTCAATTGAAGACGGAAGATTTAGAAGGCCGCAATCGGAGAAACAACCTGTTGGTTTTAGGCCTCCTGAGCTGGAAGAAGGTCCAGATCTGATGGCCTTTCTGCAACGCTTCTTTGTTAAGATAGTCAGCCCTTCGCCAATCAATCCCTAGTTACCATGGAACAAAGCACACCGTTCACTGAGACCCCGACCACCACCTAATTCCCCCCCCATCCCATAATCATCAAATTCTTAAGCTACATCGAGGACAGCATATATTTAACAAACCAGAGAGCTGCAGGAGATTAAGTGGGAACAAGCCAGAATCCCATAACTCAAGATCTACCCAAGGAGATGAGGTTAAAAAGAGGTGCCTTTCATCCAATTGTGCAGAAACTGATAGCTGCCTCGATCCCTTTCAGGATGATCTACCCTGCCACTCTTAAGGTTACGATCAATGGTATCAGCTTCAGCTTTGAATCCCCAGAAGCTGCTCAGAAGGATCTTGCCTCCAAGCTTCCTGAACTATTTAAGATGAACGGCTGAAAGTTTTTGGAACTGCTACACATGTTGTGTATATTGAACTGATGGTTTTGTGGACCTAAATGCTCCTTGTATTTTTCCTAATTTACTTTTGTTTTGTATGTAGCCGCTGTCTATATCTTGTTACCCTGTTTACTTCCTCCTCTCGATTGAAATCTGGATGGCCTCTTACCTATGTGGATCAGGCTGTTCGCCTGGGCGTCAATTTCCATGTTGTGGGGTTGATACCGATCTCGCCGCTCTTTTGGAAATTTTAACTCCTTCCCGGAACTATGTGTCGGGGTTTGGGTTTCCAGTGGGACTACGTTGAATGCGGGACCGGGCGTAGGTCCGGTTAGTATTTGGTGTCCCCTGAAACAAGAGGCCGCTTTATCCTACCTAGCTCTGGCTTTTAAAGCCTGGATCCTCGGTCTCGGCGAGTCGTGAGTATCCTCATTTCTGGGGGTGAGTGTTGGTTCTGTCTCCCTTTTGGGTCTCAACCCTTGTTGCTTTTCTGGACTTGGGATCTCACCCGTTGTTTTTGAGGTTAAATTACCGGGTCTGGGTCTGGACTGATACTAATTTATTGGTGACACACCATTTGAATGGCCAACAGTTGGTGGGGATGAGGGAGGATGGCTGAAGGCCCCAGCAACCTGCAGTAGCTGAGTCGCGAGCCGGTAGTAGGGGGGATAGCCAATCCAGCCCTGCCTGTAGGCATTTTACTCCTCTGTCTAAACTGGATCAGATGGAGGGTATTAATCATTGGGTTTAGTATTAGGGCCCCTTCCCTCCTATTTGAACCCTACATAAAGGCTGGTTCTGGATTCGCGCTAAGGGACTGGCTCCTGAAGTCTGGATTGTTACATGTTATGGTTGCTTTTCTCCGATGTAGGGGGCCAGACTGTATATAGTTGTTTAGGAACTTGGGGATTAATTTTTTTTGGGGGATGAGAAGGGGGTTGGGAGTAGTTGGGGAGGAGAGGGTTATTCGGTATATATTGTACTACATACTAACAAGTATTTTATACTGCTAGAAGCAGGTTTAAAACGTTCTTGGTGGCAATTTTGGGGAGGTTGATTTTTGGGGACTGCACTTGGATGGGGGGTTTGGGGAGGGGGACTAGCCTGCCATATTAGAATTATTTATGACTTTCTCTTGCTAGAGCAACTCCTGTGAACCTCTGGTTGTTTATTCTGGGACTATCCTGGCAGGCTGTTGGGTTTGGGTATATGGGGTCTCAGTGTTGCGTTTTCTTCTCATTACTTCTGGGTGTTTCTGGTTTGTATCCCTCTGGTTTTGTATTTAAAATGGCTATAAATGCCGTCAAAATAGCGTCCTGGAATGTACGCGGGCTCAGGGATCGGGTCAAACGAACTCAGATTTTTAACCACTGCTCGTTACTGCAGGTGGATATACTTTTTCTTCAGGAAACCCACTTAGGCCAAGCAGATACCAAATGCCTCTCTCAATCTGGCTTTTCGCAGGTCTATGTGGCCGGAGGCTCTAGCCTCAGTAAAGGGGTAGCTGTCCTTATTAAAAAACATGTTCTGTTTATGAAGGACCTGGTTATGTTAGACCCAGGCGGAGGTTTGTCTTGGTTAAGGGTACCCTTAATGGGAACACTGTTGTCTTGGGTTCCATATATGAGCCTGTTGGGGGAATCCTGAGTTTTCATGTGCCTTGCCGACAAAGTTAGCACCCTCCTCCTTATCAAGTTATTTTGGGTGGGGACTGGAATGTCCGCTTTCACTATATTGGACAGAGACCCCCAGGATAACCGTTCCCTACACCTGCACAAAGGGCTCTTCATGATCTCTTACTAATGCTAGGGTTATGTGACCCCTGGAGACTCTCAAATCCCTCTCTTCGGGCTTTCTCATTTTTCTCTCAGCCCCACAAATCAAGGTCAAGAATAGATTATGTCTTGTTCAGTAAAACCTTCCTTCCCGGTCTTCTTCAGTCTGGCATTGATCCAATTATTCTCTCGGATCATGCAATAGTATGGGTCAAAATCTCCTCAAACCCCGATTTCTGTCGGGATAATATTGGAGGCTTAATACTGAATTGCTTAAAGATCTCCACATGGTTTCAAAATAAGATCCTGATCTCTCTTTTCCTTGCAGATAATCTTGATTCTACCGAGTTTGATATGATTTGGGTTCACTAAAATGTTATCTCAGGGTGAACTAATTAAGATAGCTTCTGCAAGGAAGAAGGCCCGACATGCACAAGCTCTTTCTTTAATGAGTAAAATTAGAGAACTAGAAACAGTGTACTCTCAACCTCTTCGTTATCATCCTTAGAGGCTCTCCTGGCAGTTAGAGAATGAGTACATGGATCTCTTGAAAGAAAGCTGAATATTGCCTTGTTGAACTCAAGCTAAATATCTGGACCATGGGAAAAGGCCGGAAGCTTCTAGCTTTGCGCCTACGGGCGTTGGAAGGTTCTAGGATAATCCCGTCTTTGCATTCCCCAGCCGGTTCCATAGAAACTTCCCCCAGAGGTATTTTCCAAATATTCGAGAACTATTACAAAGATCTTTACAGTAAGCCTTTATCCTCTGCCCCTCTTTCGAATATCATAGCATACTTGGAGGACACTGATATCCCTCGTTTACCATCATCTCACCAAGAGATTTTGACTGCTCCCATTTCACTTGATGAGATAGAGAGGACCATTACCTCTATGACTTTAGATAAAGCACCCGGCCCTGATGGATTCCCTGCTAATTTCTATAAGGTTTTTTCCAAAGAGCTTGCGCCTGTACTTCTTAAACTATATGAGTATCTTTCTTCCTCTTGCGATATAGATCCCATCCTTCTCGAAGCTACTATTATCTTAATTCCCAAACCCGATAAAATTCTCACGGATCCAGCGAATTACCGACCTATATCCCTCCAGAATTATGACATGAAAATCTTTGCTAAAATCCTGGCGGAAAGGATCAAGAAGGTTTGGTCTGGCTTAATTAGTCCTGAACAAGTAGGTTTTGTGTCTGCTAGATCTTCTGTGGACCACTTAAGAACCCTATCTCACATTTCCCAGCAGGCTCAAACAGTGTCTTACCCTATGGCCTTGGTTTCGTTAGACGCAGAGAAAGCCTTCAACCGAGTGGATTGGTCCTTTCTTTGGGCTGTGATGGCGACGATGGGCCTTCCGACACCATTTCTAAAATGGGTTCAGGTTTTTTACAGTTTCCCCTCGGCCAAAATTTATTGTAATGGAGTTTTTTCCTCCCTTTTCCGTCTATACACCGGCACCAGGCAGGGATGTCCTCTTTCACCTTTATTATTTAATTTATACTTAGAACCCCTTCTTATCAGGCTTAAATCCTCTCCACTTGTTAGAGGTTGTCTACTACAGCAGCAGGAATTGGTACTTTCAGCTTATGCAGACGACATACTCCTGCATCTCGAATGTCCTGCTGAATCCCTAAAAGCGGCGCTAGATGTTATCAGACAGTTTGGTGCCCTCTCTCAATATAGATTGAATATTTCCAAATCTGAAATCTTTCCGTTAAATGTTCATACGTATAAACAGGATTTTATTAACTCCGGTATGAAATGGGCTCCCAAATCGATCAAGTATTTAGGGATTCACTTCGCGACAGAGCCCTCTCTTTTGAAGAAGCTTAATCTGGATAGTATCAAAAATCTCGTCCAACAGGATTTGCTACGATGGTCTACCCTTCCCATCTCTCTCTGGGGCCGGATCAACATTATTAAAATGAATGTCCTTCCCGGGTCGTTTATCCTCCATAATCTGTTAAATCTTTGGTTCCATAAACACCTTCAACAATTTCATGCGATGTTTTCCAACTATATCTATGGCGAGGAAAGGGTGTTAGACTTTGTACTCTAAACTATCTCTCCCCAAAGACAAAGGTGGTCTCCAGCTCCCTAATCTTCTATTTTATCACTGGGCAGCTCATCTCTCTAAATTAGGGAAATGGCTTTTTGCGAACCCTGACCTTCCATGCCCGACTTGGCTTCAAACTGAGAGGGCATTTCTCTCTGGGGCCAAGTTGGATACTTACGCAGTATTTTTTACTTCTCCGTCTGTAGCTTTGCAGTGGATTGCTGACACTACGATTCTGACATCCCTTAAGTCCCTTGTTCAATGTCTGCATTCTCTTAATATCCTTACCGGGCTGGATCTGGGTCAGCCGGTGGTCCTTAATCCTAATATCAAGTTGGGTAAATCACTGATCACCCTTGACTGGCTTCCACAACTTAATGAAGCTAAACTAGAACATTTTTATGATCATGGAACTCTTCTCTCCTCAGCTGATATACTCACAAAATTTGGTATTCCCAATGTTAAGATTTTCAAAGTTTACCAACTAAGGCATCTTATTGCTGAAAAATGTGGTATCTCCTTTAGCGAGCCGGTGGCCTATCCCTTTTTCTCAAATAATAACTCTAGCTTCTCAACCACACTCTATTCGTTAATCTACTCCTTTCTTCTAAATTATAAATTTCCGATACTGTTAGGGGCTCCAATATCTGGTCCTCTTTGCTGCCTGAGTCTGCGCTGAACTGGTCTCGTATCTGGAAGGACCTTTATAGATATCACACCCAGGATAGAGTAAGGCTGACTCAATATTATATTGTGAATAATCTGTACTACACCCCTGCAAAACTTTTTAAGCTTAAAAAGCTTCCCCACCCTACCTGCTCTAGGTGTATGCAGGATGAAGGGAACCCCTCCATGTTTTTTGGTCTTGTAGCAAGGTGGCTCCTCTGTGGTCTCTTATCCAAGATAATTTGGACCCTCTTTAGGTCTGTCAGAGTTTTTACCCGGAGATCTGTATTCTGGTAGAATCGCTAGCATAGATAGTGTGGAACGCCGGTATCATATGGCTTTGGTGTCCATGGCGGTCAAGAGGTTGGTCCTGAGGCACTGGACTGATCAATTGGCCCTGACCTACGCTGAGTGGCTGGTTGAGCTTTCTGCATATCTTAACTCCGAAAGTCTGGTTGCCAGCCTACGCTGTCGCATGGACCTGTTTCAGAAGAGATGGGGTAACTACAGACGCTGTATCTACATCAATGCGTTCTTGGCCTTACCCCTGTTGCCCGCATTGACAACCTATATCTTGCTATATATTATTTCCTGTAACTTTTACTGGTGAGGGAGGAACTCAGTTATAAATGGCTGGGCCTTTTTACTCATCCAGATTAATGGTAACATTGGATTGGCACACTTGTTTTTGGTGGGGGGTGAGAGGGAGGGAGGGCGAGTTATTAGGATTTGGTGAGTTCCTCATTTCCTTTCGTGTATGAAAATCTGGGGTGGGGGTTTGGAGTGGGGGTAGGTTTTTTGGTTGTACCATGTACTTTTCATATTATGTCTACCTGGTATATTGTTATGTTTTTGTTTTATGTTTGTAAAATTAATAAACTTAAATTTAAAAAAAAAAAAAAAACCCTTGGATTTAGATAGCCTCTTCTAGCCTCATCTTAGCTACTTACAGTGATACTCCACCATCTGAGTCTCAACAGCATTCTGTCAGGGGAGGACACTCTTATTTGATATGTTTTTTTCTACTTCCCCTTCTTCTTCCCTAGAGTGGCAAAGGGGTATCCATTTATCTTTCCACCTTTTTCTTCTCTTGCTATCTTTTTCCAGCTCTTTCAAAAAAAAAGGGGAATGAAGGGGATCCCTTCATCCCTCCCTTTCTGTCCAAAGCCATCCCCTGGCTATTGCCTTCCAATTCTGCTGCCCAGGTGCCCCTAGGCTCTGGCTCCCCTTAACCCACTAACCTTAGGCCCATTCTTAGCCTTCCATTTTAGTTGGTACTTGGGTTTTATTGTTTTTATGATTTTATATCCTGTATCCTTTTCCTGTCCCTTTGGGCTAGTCTTCCTTAGTCCTTTTCTCTCTCTCTCTCTCTTTCCATTGTCGCTCCCATTTCTTTCCTCTGCAGGCAACAGAACTGAGGAGGGTAGGGGCTAGCATCAGTTACTGGCCAGTCCACGAGCATCACATCACATGTATGCTTTATGGGCAGCACCAGCACTGATGTCAGCCCCCTAGCTGTAGGCTGCAGAAAGATTTTGCTCCCGCAGGGTCCTAGTGCCTCCAGCAAAAGCCCAGTCGTGAATAAATGGTGAAAATATTCTGGAAGACTAAGAATTTCAGTGAGTAAGTAATTTTCATTTTTAGAGTCTATTTAAAAAAACACATGATGGGCAACTGTCACAACCCTCTCACCCGCATGGCCATCCAGTGTGTCTTAGCTTAAAACAGCACTTGTTTGTGCTCACACAAATAGTAGTTATGACCCCACCACCCTGTAATAAAGAAAAAGGTCCCCCAGTGCAGAGTGTCAGCTCTATTCAGTGCCCATCCCTGTAACAGGCCCAGCATGTATGATGCTGACATAACTTACTGCTAGTAAAACCTTAGGAGCAAAGATATCACCATTCATTCGCACACCAGAGCAATTACTGAAATAGACACTGAACAGAGCAGACACTCTGCACCAGGGGAGCGTTTTCTTTATTACAGGTCATATTTTTTCTGGGTGCTGGTTAGGGGAGGAGGTGGATGGCGGAGCCAGAGGAGGACTGCGTGGGGTTGTGTTATGACACACAGACCTGATGGTGGGACTTAGGATGGAGGAGGCCAGGGAGTGTGTTTGGCATGTGGGTGGGGTTGGGGTACATTGAACTTGGTTAAATCATGTTTAATATACATGTGTGTGCACTGCAGACTAGTTACCACTTACAGACAGTGTCTAGAGAGTGGAAGTGCATCAGGACAAGGAGGAGGCAGATGCGAGTGGCGTGTGGGAGGGGTACAGGAAAATAACTTTTTTGAGGTGAGTTGGTAATTGAATTACAGCACATTGGATGGAGGGAGTTTTTTTATTACAGTTTTAGGGTTAAAAAAAGAAATTAGTGTGGCGAGGTTGGTGCAGGTGCTGGGAAATTCGCAAAATTTCGCAAACTACGTATTTCCTGACTGTGAGTGAACTTCATCAACAAATTAGAACTTCGCTGCATCTCTAACTCTGACTGGCTGAGGTACCGAGATTCCTCTTTCAGTAAGATAAACCATGATTCTCAGCTGTGACTGTCACAGTGCTGCCACTTCACCCCATTCAGGACAAAGTGTGACATATTGTAAAACCTACAGTACTGTTTTTCCTATATTCCTTAGACAATCTGTTTGTTGCTGTGAAAAGGGATACTTTTAAGGGTATGAAGATTTCTAATCCAGTAGGCTGCTGGGGAGGGCACAGCTTTACTCAGGTCGACACAGGAGAAGGGAAAGCCTGTGACTGCATTCGGAGATGAAAAAAGGAGGTCAAATGACAGCCTGCATCTTTGTGTGATAAAGTACTGTGAGTTCTGATTGCTGAATGGGAAAATTAGATTTTTGTTCTTGCTATTCCCAGTTATGCTGACTGGGGGTGGGGGGGATAAAGGACAGTTATCTGCTGGAATGAAAATCACAGCCAGTGGAAGGGAATAAAAAAGGGGTTTGTAGTCCCCTAGGAACATAGTGCATTGTTGAGGCTTATCTGCCTGTTTCCAATCAGCATTTGTTCTTTCCCTGTGTGTGTGTGAGGGGGGTAGGAGGTAGTTTGCAGTTTATTCTTTGCTTTAAATAAATGTGTACAGTTTAAATAAATATATCCACACATATATAATATATACTATATATATATATATATATATATATATATATATATATATATATATACTCTCTGATTGTTTACTCAGAATTTCATAAGTACTTCCAAGCTGCTTTATTCAGAAGTGTCATAGCCACAAATGTGTCATCAGGCTTGGAGGTAGAAGCTTAAATTAATCTGATTAAACAATAAGGGCAAGTGTAATAATTGGTTTATGCAACACATATAGAATAGTGGATGGGTGAACATCCACAACAAGGCTGTGTTTCCATTGAGGGAGTTGATGACATCACAGAGACCTCGAGAGCGAAGCTCGAGAGGTCTATGATGTCATCAACTGCAGATAAGACATAACCTAGAGATGACAGATGGTCACCCATCCACTGTTCTATATAGTATATGGGTTTTTTTTACATTGGTTTATTTTTTGTTACTTGCTGTGCTAGCCGCTGCTCCTGTTCCGTCCTGGTGCTCCTGCTCGCTATGTTGCCGCTCCGTCGGACTTGTCAGTTTCTCCTCTGCATAGTTTTAAAATCATGGAGAAAAAAGTGTGTTCAGAAGGAACCATGTATGGCTCTCGTGTCCTGAGTCCCAACTTCAAAGTTGATGGCTTCGGCTGCTTTCGGCCTTTCATTCGTCGGCGCCGCCATGTTTTTTTTCTTGAGAGCCACGTCTGAGCCAATCAGGCAGAAGGTCAAGGGTAAAAAGTTGTTGTACTATCGATGTGACGTCACATCGATAGAACAACAACTTTTTTGACCTTTGAACTGTACTACAACAAGATTTCAGCAGTTGCTGAAATCCATGCACAATAGGCAGTACCCATATACTATAAAGTTGTGTTACTCATATAAATAAACAGCTACTATTAATTAGCTAAGTGGTTGATGAAGTATGTTAAATATTTTCATGTATGTCTACCTGCAAGTTAATATAGATATAATATATATACAGTATGTGCACTTTATATGTATACTATATATATGTTGCAGACAAATGCAGATTGTACAGTCTGTAAACACCAGTGTGGTCTTGGAAAGTGGGAGATTACAGGTTCAAACAGACTATATTTGCTAGAGACAAATACACTGAGAGTCAATATAGCCTAGAGGACAGGGTGTAAAGCTATGAAACGTAAGACCAAACAGCCCTGTGTTTGAATCACCTAACTACCACTTGCATACTGTGTGACACTGAGCAAGCTACTTAACCTTCCTGTGCTCAAAGATTACCCCTGGAAAAGAACTTCAGGTTGGGGTACCTTTCCATGCCAAGAATTCTAAATAAATAAATACTCACTGTATGACTTCAGGCAAGACACTTATCCTCTCAGTGCTTCTGTCCACCCAGCTGCAGAAATGGGTAAAAGCAGGACCCCCATGGAAATTAGATAATCTTTCACGACTTGGTCATCTCCATAGGGTCTCACTTACGGGTTTGAGATGGAAAGGGCTAGAAGCCTGCTGGAGGCCGAACATTTGGGGACTGGCGGTAAGGGTATGCCCCATGCATATGTCACCTGTGCATGCCCACTGGTATACACAGGCACCCGCCTCAAACCACTTCAGTTCCTTTTCTCTTGCCATCGATGTGCAGTATTTGTCTGACTCTTCATGTTGGGGCCAATGAAAACTTCTTCAGTTTTTTCATAAATAGCATTCTGTCTAGTTTGTTGTGTTCTTACCCTATTATTACTAGCAGAGTTTGCTATTTTTGTGTCTGTCTAGTTAGTTTTTAACATATATAGATATATATCTGTAAAATGTTTCTTGACAGCCCTACCCTTTGACAACAATCGACGACTTGGCATATAGGGGTCTGGCAGTGAGGTTGTGTCCAAATGCCTCTCCTCTCTGTGCCAGTGTACTGGCACTGGGCAATGTCACACCTAGGAGGAGAGATAGTCCTCTCGAAGTCGCAAAAAGAAATGGTCTTTGCTCCACCCACACTCAGCATTAGGTTCTGTAGACCATTTGGCCTTGATATTTTTTCAGAAAAAACTTGAGGAGAAGAAAAGACACTGATCAAGTTCAAAGCAGAGAATGAATACTTATGCCAATACAGGCTAGTCATGGAGCCTCCTCATATAAGGTGCAGCAACAAGTTAAATCACTTGGAGACTCTTTTCTGGTGCAAAACAGTGCTTAATTTTATTAGTGTGGCAACACAGCAAAATACAAGTTTTCTCTCCAGCATGCCCCCTTCTGTTTGAATCTGTACACTCCTGACGTGTTTTGTGCCCTGTAATGCTTAACCATAGGAATGACATCTACTACAACCCATATCCTTAAATAAAAGCTCACTTAACGTGACAGTGCTGCAGTGAATATATTAAAAGGCATAATTATAAATATGAAAAAGACAGCAATCAATTCAGATATAAACAGTTAAAAACATCACATACATAAATATCAACACTTCATTTTATGATCCATTGCATCTTTAAGCAATAAGGCACAACAGGGTGTAGGTTATTAGGGATTTACCCATGCCTTGTATGGTGTGTTACAAGACGCAACCGAGTGACTTAACCTCACAAGAAGTGGGTAAATCACCCAATAACCCACACCCTGGAGTGCCTTATTGTGATTATACAATGGACCCATGTGTAAAATACATTTAAAATGGGTTTAAGTATGTTTTTTATAAATGCTATTTCTCAGCTGTTGGTTATTGCAGGATATACCATGGTCATGTGATGTGTTTTGACCAATGAGGTTACAGAATTTTCGTACCCCAGTGTATAATTAAGCAATAATGCACGACAGGGTGTGGTATATCGTGGGATATCTCCACACTCGGGTGGTTGGGCTTGTACCCGAGGCGCGAACAGTGAGGATGTGTTTTTTTTTTTTGGCCTGTTAGTTGTAGTGGAGGTCTGACTTGCTTCGCTTGTGGGGAAGTGGAGAAGATTGCGCTGGAAGTGAGCAGGCTGGTGGTCGGAGGTTTTCCGAAGCCGTCATGATGTAGCCCGATATCATCACGGCTTCGAAACCCTCTCGGCCAATCAGGTTGCTCGAATTACGATCGCCGGTTCACAATATCCTTCATGTTATTAACTTGTTCCTTTGTGTTTATCATTTGTTTTATCGTCTTTTTTGATCCACTGGTAGTGCACTTACATTTCTGCATGATTTCCCACAAGAGCTCACTTCAAAGTAGTGGAATCAAAAAGTTCAGAAATGAATGGTGCCCTAAAATAAAAAATGACAGATATTATAAACTATGTGGTAGACAAAAACATAATGTACATTACCAAAATCCTACCAACTTTTTGTGGTTACCAATGAACAGATCATCATTCAAACAACAACCTAGGTGTATGAACCATATGAATATCATACACAGGGCTAGAGAAGAGGTGGATAGAATGAAAAGGTCAGAGGTCATGGAACCAAAAATCTATACAATAGAGAAGAGGGACTTGAGAATTAATTTTATCAGTACTTACAATGCACAGTCTAAGGAGGTGGGGGAAATTGTTAAAAAAACACTGGTATATGGTAGACATTGATCCAGGTCTGAGTGACCTGAGAGACATACAGCCCAAAATGGTTCATAGAAGGGGTTGTAGCCTTAGGGATACTTTGGTGCATTCAGTGCAGCCTATGACAGATAATCCAAGAATGTTGCTACCCAAAAGGAGTGATGGATGCCACAAATGTGGAAATTGTAAGTTCTGTGTTAATGTAAAAAACAGCTAAAACTTTCATGAATCCAAAGACTAAACAGGAAGCAACAGTAAGAGGATTCATTACATGTGCCACGGAGGGTGTTGTTTACATGGCCACTTGTTCATGTGGGAGTCAATATGTGAGCAAAACCAAAAGGAAATTTAAATTGTAATTAGGGGAACATTTAAGAGCAATTGAAAACAATGACCCCAAGAACACACTTGCTGTACATGTCAAAAAGTCCAATAACAAAAATGAACATGTGATCATGTTTGTAGGTATTGCGAAGCCCATCAAAAGCCCTAGGGGAGGAAACTATAACAATGGACTATTAAAACGAGAACAGTGTTGGATTTTCTCAATAGGGGCTTCAGAAAAAGCAGGTCTAAACGAGAAAATAGAACTGAAGCCCTTTTTGAAAAAATGATGCAATTTATATCTTCAAGTCCTGCTTGTGAGTGGGATCTGGAGAGCAACAGAAATGGAGCAAGAGGGAGGGAGAGGTACCCCAGGGGTGTCACATCAGGATAAGGATAAAAAGGCCAATAAGATGGAGGGGACAGATGGTGCTATCTCTGCCGAAAGGGTGTGGTTAGCCCTCAAGACCCTAAAGAAAGACAAATCTCCTGGGCCAGATGGCATTCATCCAAGAGTACTATGAGAATTGGCGGATATACTGGCTGCACCCCTGACAGAGCTCTTCAACAGGTCTCTTGAGACAGGGAGGGTACCTAGGGATTGGCGAGAGGCACATGTGGTGCCAGTCCATAAAGGGGGGGTCGAAGGAAGTACCAGGTAACTATAGACCCATCAGTTTGACCTCGGTGGTGGGAAAATTAATGGAGAGTATACTAAAGGAACGATTGGGGGTGTACTTGGAGGAGGTGGGAGGTCTTGATAGTCGGCAACATGGGTTTGTGCCAGGTAGATCATGTCAAACCAATCTTGTGGAGTTCTACGAATGGGTAACATCAGAACTGGACAGGGGAAAGCCCGTGGATGTATTATTCTTGGACTTCAGCAAGGTGTTTGACTCTGTCCCCCACAATGGTCTGGTGGAGAAACTGATAGGGTTGGGAGTAGGCCCTTTGTTGGTCAGATGGATTGAAAACTGGCTAGCTGGATGCACCCAGAGAGTAGTGGTCGGTGGGGAGTTCTCGAACCCTAGAGAGGTTGGTAGTGAGGTACCGCAGGGATCGGTCCTGGGTCCGATCCTGTTTAATGCATACATATCGGACATCAGGGAGGTACAGGAGGAAAATGAGTCTCTTCGCTGATGACTCAAGATGGGAGCAGTAGTTGAGGAGAAGAGGGAAGCTGGCCCTGCAAGGACCTGGACACCCTGGAAGCTGGGCTCACACATGGAAATTAAATTTCCATATCACAAGTGCAAGGTGTTACATCTTGGATGGGAAACCCTAAACACAGGTACACCCTGGGAGGGGAGGCGCTGGAGGCCTCAATAGGGGAAAAAGACCTAGGGGTCATGGTGGATGCATGTATGAATAACTCTGAGCAGTGCAGGTGAGTGGCTAGCAAGGCAAATAGGATGTTGGGATGCATCGTAAGGGGGATTACCTCTAGGAGCAAGGAAGTGATTCTGCTGCTATACAATGGACTGGTTAGACCACACCTTGAGTACTGTGTACAGTACTGGAGACCACACTTGAAGAGGGACATACAGATCCTGGAGAGGGTACAGAGGAGGGCAACTAAGATGATACGAGGACTAGGGGATTTGACGTATGAGGACAGACTTGAGGAGCTCTGCCTGTTTTCATTGGAGGAGAGGAGAGACCGGGGGACATGATTGAGGTCTTCAAGTACCTCAAGGGAATAAATAGGGTAAACATGGAGGGGATCTTTAGACTAAAGCAGGGAGGTCTCACCAGAGGGCATGGTTTGAAGTTGGAAGGTGGAAGGGTGAGGGGGGGAAAGAGGAGGAGGTTTTTCACTGAGAGGGTGGTGGACCCTTGGAATGCACTGCCTGGCGAGCTGGTTCAGAGATCCACAGTGGAGGGTTTCAAGAGAGGGTGGGACAGACACAGAAAGTGGATGTATCAGATGATGGCCTGTCCCAGGGAGGTGAGGATGGATGATAGGGGTTTCTGGAACACAAGGGGGGGAGGGCCTCGGCACCCAACTAGGGATCTGAGGTTCGAGCAGACTCGATAGACCGTAAGGCCTAATCTGCTGGCAATTAGTATGTTAGTATGTATGTAAGTCAGATGTCCGTCTCCCCTCTCCCCCCATCAGATAACATATCTTGAATTACACTCAAAACCTGTTTTGAAATGTGTTTAAAGGGGCACTGTCAGCTTTGATCGTCTATCTTGCATTATATGTCAGCAGTGTGCCTCTTGGCACACACATATCACAGACTGCCCCTAGTATGCCCTTATATATGTAAAACTGCAAGAATATTAGTAGTTTACCTGAATTTTGAATTATGTGCTGCTCGCTCTGCGGAACACAAATCCCCCACCAACTGGAAGCATACACAGGATGAGACCACACATCTGCCACAAGCGCAGTCCCGAAGTTTCATTTTTTGACATCACAAGTGGAAAATGAAGTGAATCTGGTAGAGCAGCCCTTTATTAACTGCAGTTGCCATATAGCGCCAAAAACCAAGCACCAAGAAAAGAGCAAAACACTTTTTTAAAACAGGACCGAAATCCTGCGCATGCGGAAGTGCAGCATAGGTAAAGATCCGCACATAGCGCAGAACATACTGCGGTGCGCATGCCGCGGATTCGGTCCCATTTTAAAAAGTGTTTTCCTCAGTGCTCGGGTTTTGGCACTATGACGGCAACGAGTTAATAAAGAACTACTCTACTGGATTCGCAATTTTCCACTAGCAATATCCGAAATGACGCCGGGACGCGCTGTTAGACGCGTGGTCTTTGTGCATCCCGATGGTGGGGGTTTAAGTCGGTCATGTGAGCAACTCATAATTAAAAATTCAGGTAAACTACTAATATTCTTTAACTTTTACATACATTAGGGCATACTAGGGGCAATCTGTGATATGTGTGAGCCAGGAGACACACTGCTGACATATAGTGCAAGATAGACGAGCAAAGCTGATAGTGTCCCTCTAAATTATGTGGACATTAATTCCCCCACTATCATAAGATTATAACAGAATTGCATTAATTAAAAGTCTTCTTTAAGAAAAGAAAAACTCATCTTTATATAGGTGTTATATCATGTACACACTTACCCTGCCGTGAGGTTTGGAAAATGTTGGTTCCAACCCCCACCCTTTTTCATCACATATAGATACTTGCAACTGTTTATGCACCTAGGTTGTTGTTTGAATGGTGATCTGTTCATTGGTAACCACAAAACGTTGGTATGATTTTGGTAATGTACATTATGTTTTCATCTATCGTATAGTTTGTAATAACTATCATTTTTTTATTTTAGGGCACCATTCATTTCTGAACTTTTGGATTCCACCACTTTGTAGTAAGTTCTTGTGGGAAACCATGCAGAAATTCAAGTGCACTACCAATGGACCAAAAAAGACAGTAAAACAAGCGACAAACACAAAGGAACAAGTTAATAACATAAAGGATAAGATGCAATGAATCATAAAACGAAGTGTTGATATTTATTTATGTGATATTTTTAAGTGTTTATATCTGATTTGGTTGCTGTCTTTTTCATATTTATAATTATGCCTTTTAATATCCACCGCAACATTGTCACTTTAAGTGAGCTTTTTAAAGTGACAGTGCTACAGTGAATATATTAAAAGGCATAATTATAAATATGAAAAAGACAGCAATCAGTTCAGATACAAACAGTTAAAAACATCACATAAATAAATATCAACACTTCATTTTATGATCCATTACATCTTATCAAGTCTCCAAGCGATTTAACTTGTTGCTGCACCTTATATGAGGAGGTTCCATGAGTAGCCTGTGCTGGTATAAGTTTTCATTCTCTACTTTACACTACAAATTGACAAAAACTGAGCAAGTTAAAGCTTTTACCACTCTGTACTGAGGCATTCAATGCATGTAGGCTTAGAATTGTCACTGTTCTCTCCATCACGAACATCAGTTTTTCTGAGGCCTGTGGGCCCAATGTCTCCATCCACGGAGTCCTCCTTGCCAGGGTGGGGAACCCACTGTTATCATCTTAGACAGAGGGGGTCTGGAATGGCATAGAGATGCATCCCCATATCAGTCTTCTTAAGATGTGAGCAATCCTGTACTGTCTACAGGCCTTATCAGACCTGATCAGTCAAAAGACAGCACTTCTTCAGACAAACAACAAAAGTGTCATGTACTATGTCAACAAACAGGCAGAAGCCCACATTTATCCTCTCAGCACAGAAGTAATGAAAGTGCGGGAATGGTGTCTGGAGCAGGGATTCTGGTACAGAGTTAATATAGCACTGCCGAAACAGCTCATGAATAGCCACGTAGTCTAAAGCGCGAAATGATTTACAGAGATGGGTATAATAGCAATATGAAATTACTGCTACTCCTGTCACTCACTAGGATCTGGATGAAGGGCTGAAGAGGCCACAGGTGCCATATCTAGTTATGCCAGTCCTCTGGTGGAGTGGCTAAGGCACAAGCACCTGGTGCAGTACAGACCCAAGGATCGGGGTTTGATTCCCTGTCTCCCAACATGGTTTAAAAAAATATATATGTTCCCCCACTCCTGAGTTTTCCCTTTTTCCCTTGGAGTTAGTTAATTTAGTTTGGTGGAGTGTGGTGGGAAAAGTTAGTTAATCCACATTGGGGGTTGCAGGGGGTTGAGCCCCCCCCCCAAAAAAAAACAAAGAAATGGTAATGTTTCCCATTTCTTCATCTGGTGTGCACTGTTGTTGCTTCTGTCAGTGTTTTCACTGACTCTGTGATTTCCATTTGCTGTTTTGACTGTGGCATTGTTTTGCTGCTCTATTTTTTGTGCGACATTATGACCCCGTGCAGGGATTCCTATTTCAAGCAACCCCCCTGCCAAGAGTACAGAACACTGTTTAAGACAATCTCTGCTGAACAGTAGAAGATCCACATCAGTGGTCTCTTTAGCAGTTGATATAATGCAGTTTCTGTTTGATGAACCTGGACCAGATTTGGATCTTTTTGCCTCCCCCTCTAAACCAAACTGCCACAATTCTGCTCCAGAAATCCAGAGTTGGTACTTTTTGTCAGGATACGTTCATGCTGCAGTGGAAGTCTGTTTCACTATGCTTTCCCTCCAGTACTTCTCACTCACAGAGTGCTACCAAGACTGGTGGCTCAAGGGGGCAAGATGATTGTGATAGCCCCCTGCTGGCCAAGGTAGATATGGTATCTGCTTCTGACTCAATCGACAGTCACCAAACTAAAGACTGCCAACCAAGATGGACTTACTGCCTTAGGCTCACAGCCATCTAGTTCATCCCAACATGTGTTTCCTCTATCTCCAGGCTTGGTTCCTGAAGAACTAGAAGTGAACATATGTAAATCTTCCCAAAGGATCTCTGGGGAATTACTTGCTTCTCGTAAGCCTTCCGCCAGAAAAACATACACAGTGAAATGGAAACATTTTTCTATTTGGTGTTCCAAAGTCCTCATGGACACTTTTAAGTGACTTGAAAAGATTTTAGAATACTTACTGGACAGGGCTACAGTTCTCCACAGTTAAGGTCCAGTTGTCTGCTGTTTTAGCATCTCATGAACCTGTGGGCACCCGACCCTAGCTCAGTTGCCACTGTTCAAGAGATTCCTCAAGGGAATTTTGCACACAAGGCCCCTAATATGGAAACCATCTGCTGCCTGGGATCTCATTCTTGTGCTAGGCATGCTCACTTGCAAACCTGTCAAGCCAGCTGTGACTCGTGATATGAAATGCTAGACCTGGAAAGCAGTATTTCTAGTAACTATCACCTCTGTAAGCAGTGTCATAAATCCATGATCTTCCCAGTGTCAGTCTTCACCATTCATCACTGCTGGCAGATGTGCTGGAGACCAGCACCCCCACAGGAGCTTTTTTTTTTTTTTTTGGAGGGAGGAGCCAGTGCCATTGGTGCTGCTCCACGAGGCTGATGCATTGTGTGGCACTAACGGATTGGCCAGTAATGGCTGTTGGCTCCTCCTCCACCTCAGTTTTGCTTCTCCCTCCATAGAGAGAACACCTTGCCTGCAGCTCACATTTACAGCCTATGCCATTGAGGCCTAGTCTGATGGTTGAAGCCTTCAAAACCTCAGAGTCATCTCTCCTTTGGGGACATCCTCTTGATGCCAAGCTTCAGTTCGACTTTGTTCATCTCCACCTGACTCTGCCTCAGTTCTGCCACCCACTCGGCACCTTTTACCAACTTACCAGTAAGACTTTTGCTTTATATTAAGCGGCGTTGAGTCTTTACTGTTTTTTGTATTTAGTTACCATCGCATCATGCCTGGTCCTCAGGATAAGAAACATTCTTCTAAGAAAATGGGCCAGCCTCCTATACGGCATTGTCCCTGCAGCCGACAGACAAATCTCCATTACTGACCGGCATGATGTTTGCCTCACCTGCCTTGGACCCCAGCATGACATGGGCATCTGCGATGCCTGCTTCTCTATGGACCTCTGCATTCTGGGGTGCAGGGCTCTGCCGACTTTTGGGGGGGTGTTGTCACTCTCATTGGTCAAAGCATAGGACCCTCTGCCTTTCCTCCGGGTCCTTTCCCAGGCCTACATGGTCAGGTGAAGAGGGGGGCCTCCTACTCTTCTAGCCTTGCCACGGAGGAGGAGGTCTCTACTGCAGTGATGGAGGTCTGGTCTGGCTCCACTCCGGGTCTGGCTGGGGGCAACGCTTTGGCAGTCACCTCTTTGGAGTTGCACGCTGTCCCATTGTCGGGGCCCATGGCTGTGGGTCCCAGTGAGGGGCATTCCTCGGTACCGCCTGTTGGTGCCATCTCAGATGCTGGGGTCATTCGTGGCTCCGGTGATTGGGGCGATGCTGTGAGGGGTGCATGGCACCACGGGTGGGAAACCCTCCAGGCTGCTGATACAGAGATCTTCTGGATCATCTCCTCTTTTGAGTCGGATGATTTGGAGACTGATCCGGACAGACAGCCTAACTCCTCGGAGTCAGAGGGTTCTCCATGGCTTAGTATTCTTGTGCCTCCCCAGGGGCTCCCACCTGCGGTTCCAGTGACTGCCGCCTCACAGACTCTCGAGCCGATGGTGGCTCGAAGGGGCGGGTGTGGGCTGGCGGACCTGCTGCTATGGGTGTGGTGGTCAGGGCTTTGGGAGAAGAGGTCGGCTGCCATCCCTGGTGCCATCCTCTCTCTCAGGGACAAGCCCGAATCCCCGTCCTGTGCAACTCTCTTCAGGGAGTCTACAGAACTTGAGGGTTCTTTGACACAGGGTGCGAGGAAGAGGTCTACCTCAGAGTCAGCAGGGTTGAGGGGATGGGGTGAGGAACAGCAGCACCCTTCTGTGGCCCTTCAGGGCCTGGGGAGGAGCCACAGTGCTGAGCTCAGGTTCTCTCCCTCATCTCCTTCGAGGGAGTCCTCATTGGGTGGGGCTGGGGACCACTCTTCTGGATCCATTCAGCCCCGGTCCCCCCTCTTAGGGAAGCTCCCCCTAGGGGGCACAGTCCCGACTGCTTTACATTTCTTAATAGGACGGTGACTTTGCAGACCTGTGGATTCCCTGTTATGCCAGAATCACCTTTTGGGTCTTCCAGCCCTGGTAGAAGTATGTCATGTACGGTGACAGGTTCTCCTGTGCTTTTGCATCTAGCTCCTCCTCCTCTCCCGGGCCATGTTGGTCCTTCGGGGCCTTTGACCTGGGAACAGTTCAGATCTCAAGCTGCGGACTTCCCCCAGTACATTAGGGCTATGGATGAACAGGTCTTTCAACTGGTTCCCCCTGCACAGCTGTATTCTGACTCCACAAGTTCCTCAGCCTCCTCATCTTCCTCCATTGAGGAAGAGGAGTCTTCAGTCCACGTATCCTCTGATGCTGATCAGGCCCAGTATCTGCACTTCCTAGTGAGGCTAGTCAGAGACTTGCATATTACCTATTTGCCTGTCAAAATACCAAGCTTTTGATGCAGACCTTCTTGGGTGAGTTCGGGGCACACCATTTAGTGGTCCCCTCCTGGCTATTTCCTTTCCAGGAGGCATCATGCAGCACCTGGCAGCTTCCATATACCACAGTTCCAATCCCCATGGACTGCCAGAGATGGTATTATGCACCCCAGGGGTCTCCAGGCTCTCTGCCTCATCCTACATCTGGACACCCCTTCCAGGCATAGATGTCCGGTCCACAACTGACCCCCGGATCCTGACTCTGCGGAGTTTGATTGTCTATGGTGGACAGTTTTCTCCTCTGCATGGATGATACTATCCATTGTTTCACATCAGGTGCACCATACTGCCTATAACAGGCATCTGTAGGCAATGCTGAACCAGGTGTAAGCATCACTGCCCGATTTTGAGGCTACCTGACAAGCCATAGCCCTCTCTGCTATAGGTCTGGAGCTGGCATGGCACCAGTCAAAGGCATCTTACGACGCCAGTGAAGTTGCTTCATGACTTGCAGGGACAGTGCTCTGCATTAGGTGGACAGTTTGGCTTTGCCTTTCGAGGTTGTCACCCTTGGCCCGGCATAGGTTACTGGCCTCCTTCTTCCAGAGAACCCATCTTTTTTCCCACAGGGCAAGACGGGAACTATAGAAGCACCTTCCTTCCCCCCAGCGGATGGAGGATCCTGCCTCACCCTGATCAGTCCCAGGCCTAACTGGCCAGTGGTGGGTGTCCCCCCCCCATGTATCCCCCATGGGGGGTTGAGGGATGTTATTCTCTCAAGGAATTATTGGGCCCCCTTCTGGGGGGGGGCTTGGTACTCACTCACTAGTAATGAATGGTGAACATTGACACAGGGAAGGTATGAAAATGATGTACCTACTGTAATTCTTGATCTTCCTGTATATCTTCACCATTCATCACTGAATCCCACCCACCTTCCCCTCACAAGGCCTCAGTCCCTGTGCCATACCCACTCCTTCCTCGCCCTCCTCCACAAGGGTCAGGTTGGGTATTTTTTCCATCCCTCTTCTCATTGTGGCTTCCCTAGGAGACATCTGAGAGGGTCTCTCAACCCTTGGGTCCCCTGGGATAAGGGGGGTCTAGGGCTGACTGGAACTCCCTCCTCCCCACCCTTTGTTATTTCTTTTCTCCTCCTGTCTCCTTCCCCTTCGAGGGGTGGACACATTAATGAATGGGATCCCTTCTCCTCCCCCCCTTCAGAACCCTGTGGGTTCTCCTGGTAAACAGTACTGGGGGAGGGGAAGGGACTCCTCTTAGGGGTTAGGATCCGAGGGGGGGGGGACTTTCTCCACCTTATCAGGATTCTCTCGAGTACTCCTCAGAATCTTCCCTAGTTGGGCTGTTGCTTCCTGGAAGATTTGCTGTTGCAAGCCCTGTGTTCTGGATGGGTATCTGGTCCCTCCCCTCCTTTTCTCTTCCCTTAATTTCTCTCTCTTTCTCTCTCCTCTCTCTTCTCTTCCCTTTCCTGTCCTTCTGGCCATCCAGGGACTGGGGCCTTTTTTGGCCCATAGCCTCCCAGGTCCTCCTCCTCCTCCTCCATCCTCTGGTCAGCCTATTTCTTTTTCAGTTTACATCCTTTCCTTTTGCTGTCTCTTGGGCTTCCTTGCTCCGCCCTTGTTTTTCTCTATCTTCTGTTTCCTCTGTTTCTCCGGCATGCAGAACTGAGGTGTAGGAGGAGCCAATGGCTATTACTGGCCAAGCCACAAGTGGTGCTGATGGTGCCATCTCCTCCCTCCCCCCCCCAAAATTAAAAAAAAAATCACCCACCAGTGATGAATGGTGAAGATACACAGTAAGATCAAGACTTATGGTAGGTACGTAATTTTCATTTCTAGTTACTGATCCTCTGTACTGTCTTCCATAAGGAAAAAGCGGTCCTGCATTCCCTCAAGTTTTTACCTAAAGTGGTGTGAGTTCCACTTGAACCAACCCTAGATTCTGTCTACATATTTTTCCAACCCTCAGAATGAAGTGGAAAGACAGACAATGCATTCCCTTGATGTCAGAAGAGTGCTTAGGCTCTATCTGGATAGAACTAAGGACTATAGACAGGAAAAGCAGATGTCCATCTCTTTTGATCCTAATTGAAAGGACCTCCCTGTCACTGCCAAATGCCTCCCTGGTTAAACTGTAAATTTCTTCTCCCAGTGTTATGCCATGGTGGGGGCAAAGCAAGAGAGCTCTGTCTATGCACATTCCACAAGAGCAGCAGCCTGTTCTCTAGCAGAGGTCTGCTTGGTCCCCTTTGCAGAAATCTGCAGGGCTTCCATTTAGAGCACTGGACATCCTTTTACCAAGCACTATACTCTGAATGTCCATTCCAGGCAGCATGACAGCTTTGGCAGGCATATACTAATAGTTTGCTTTCCTGAGTGAATCCTAGAGTTCAACCTCCTTAGTGTGAGGGACTGCTTTCTAAAGCCTGGTACTCTGACCCGTAAGTAGAACTCTATGGAGAAGACTGATTCTTGGAAGATAGAACAGTTAGATTCTGTAGCTAAAGATCTTCCTGAATATCTTCTCCACAGAGTGCCACTTATGGGTCTGAGTTGGAAGGTGCTAAGACTAAGTATGAGGCAGAACCTTTGGTGGCTGGCTGCATGAGTATATCTCATGCATGCAACACCATTGTGTGCCCACTTATGTCATACCTGTGCTCTTAGGGGACACTTCCTGTTACACCAAGGAGGGGCCAGCTTGTGTTCTTGAATAGTTCTTAGAATAAACAGGGAAAAACATACTTACAAATTAGCAGGGTGTCTCCACCTAGGGTATATTTACAGAGGGTGCCCCAAGACAATTAAACACTGAACCCACTGTGTAAGGGAGCAGTAACTCTAGGTGATGCACAGGCCTGACATAGGTGGATCCATGGATTAGAATGAGCAGTGGCACAGGAAACGTTTGAAGTCAATTGCACCATTTAAAATACTTTTTAACAGTCTCTGGTCCCTCTCTACCACTAGTAACTTTCAGACACAGGGCACAATACTTGAAGCTGAAATTGTTTAAACCAAAAAAATTAATCTGCAAGGTACTGTGCACAGCCACTAGTTTAGCAGCAGTTTAAATGAATGGCATTGCAATTTACGTTTCTTTTCCCAGTCTGATCCCTAATAATTTCAAACATGAATGTGTCCAGAGACACTTAATTATGGATACATACGCCCAGGGACACTAAACATTAACATTAACTATGTGCTCAGAGACATCATTCCACTCTCCATCTACAAATGGAAGAAAAAGGACCTGGGGTATACCCCTCTCTGTGAGGCCCAACATTTACCCAGTTCTTTGGCAAATGTTAACAATAGAGGAAGGGTATACCCTGCAGGGTGAATATGGGTTAGGGTTTTACAGTGCTGATAACTGGCCTCTGTCAGCTGCACTGACTCTTTCAAAAACCTTTCATTCCTTTTATTGTTCATGCAGGTCTTAAGCCGCCACCAATACAGCTCCCCAGCCCATTTCTTTGCTGGAACATGACACAGTAAGTGTGGAAACCATCAGCCAGCCCTCCTCAAGGGTGAGTCACCAACAGGTCCCCACTGTCCCTGATTTTGGACCTCAGAAAGGATCACAGTGACTGGAAATCCACACTGGAGGGAGTCAGTGCTACTCAGACCCAGGACCCTCCAACCATTCCTGAGTCCACAAGCACCTTCAGGACAGCCACTGGAGAAAGTGCAGTCACAGTTAATGCTTGCTGAAACTCCTGTAACGAATTAGACTGACAGAACTGAACTAAAACTGACTGCTCCTGCCTGTCTACCCATATTTTTACCCTGAAGAGGGAAGGCACTCCAGACGGCATGGAGCCTTGCAGAACAGCAAGGACAGGATGAACCCAGAAAGCTTACACATTTCAGAACACAGCTCTTTGGAAAACAGTGAACACCAAGCACTGCAACATTTCTATTTTTGTCTTTTCTGATCAAAAACTGTTAACTCTTTAAAACGGAATCAGGGATGAGGAACTCTAGTAACTCCCATTTCAATCTTCAAGTGTTTTCAACAGTACTACTGTTAGGTGCATTCTCCTTGTGTTCTCCACAATGCTTCAGTTAAAAGTACTCCTCTCATTTTCCATACAATGTTCCTGTTACAAGCACTCTTCAAGTGTCTCCACAATGCTGCTTTCAAAAGCAGTCTTCTAATTTTGTCCACAGTACTGCTGCTAGAAGCCATCCTAAAGTGTTCTCTACAATACTGCTGTTAGAAGAAGCCCTAAAATGTTTCCCACAATGCTGCTGTTAGAAGCAGTCCTAAAGTGTTCTTCACAATGCTACTGTTAGAAGCAGTCCTAAAGTGTTCTTCACAATGTTGCTACTAGAAGCAGGCCTAAAGTGTTCTCCATAATGCTTCTGTTAGAAGCATTCCTAAAGTGTTCTTCACGGTGCTGCTCTTAGAAGCAGTCCTAAAGTGTTCTCCACAATGTTGCTGTTAGAAGCAGTCCTAAAGTGTTCTCTGTAATGCTGCTTTTAGAAGCAGTTCTAATGTGTTCTCCACAGTGCTGCTGTTAGAAGCAGTCCTAAAGTGTTCTCTGTAATGTTGCTTTTAGAAGCAGTTCTAATGTGTTCACCACAATGCTGCTGTTAACAGTCCTAAAGTGTTCACCACAATGCTGCTTTTAGAAGTAGTCCTAAAGTGTTCTCCGCAATGCTGCTGTTAGGAGCACTCGTCAAGTGTTCTCTAAAATGCTGCAGTTAAGTAAGGCGCACTCTTTGTGTGCTACATAGTGCTGTGGTTAGGACCACTCCCCTAATGTTCTCCACAGTGCTGCTGTTAGAAGCACTCTTATGTTCTACAGAATGCTGCTGTTAAAAGCACTCTCCAAGTGTTCTCCAAAGTATTGCATTAATGTGCAATCTTCAAGTGTTCTCCACAATGTTGTTAGAAACTCTTTTTCATATTCTTCACAATGCTGCTGTTTATAGTGCTCAAGTGTTTTCCACAGTGCTACTGTCAGAAGCACTCTTCTCATTTTCTCCAGAATGTTGTTAGAAGTCCTCTCCTCATGTTTTCCACAATGTTGCTGTAAGAAGCACTGTCCTGGTATTCTCTGCAGTGCTGCTGTTTTGAACCTTTTGTCAAGTGTTTTCTACAATTCTGCAGGTAGGATTCTTCAAGTATTTCTCTACAGTGCTGTTGGTTAGTAACACGTCACAAGTCTTCTCAATAGTGCTGCGGTTAGGAGCATTCTTCAAGTGTTTTCCACAATGCTGCTGTTAGAACTCTGTATGCTCTCCACAGCCTTTTTGTTAAGGGTGCTCTTCAAGTGTTCTCCACAACACTGCTGTTGAAATGCTATAATGTTGTCCACAGTGCTGCTGTCTATACAGTGCTGCTGCCAGAATGTCTCCATGTGTTGTCAGTAATTTTACTGTTAGGTGCATGACACATTGAGGATGAACCAATACTGCAGATGATGCTTAAAAATAATGGGGGAAGGAATTCTGGTGGTTTCAAGGGGACTCCCAGGTGTGGAGGTTGGCAACCTAAGGGAAGCTAGCTTATGCCTGAGCCCAAAATAAAAACTACTGGTATCAAAACTAAGGAGCCAGGGAACTGGATGTTACATTTGCCAGAAATCAGGGTATCTGTCCTATAATTGTCCTAAAAATCTTGCAAATGGGCTGAATGCAGAGGGTGGGGATAATCAAGAAGGTAACCCACAGCTAGTGGCCTGTTCACAGAATGCAGGCCCTGCTAACTCCACTGTGTACATACACATGTATCCTGTCTTTGCAAATAGGATGATGACTGACGGATTATGGGAAACCATCTCTCCATCTCGTTGGTTAGGCAAATTCTAATGGTTCCACCAAGTCGCATCGGCAACAAAGTTGCTTGACCAACTTTACAGTGACAACATTTTGCTGACAGTGATCACATCATCTGGCATGTGTGTCGTGGAACCGTCACAGCGATGGGATGAGAAAGATTGCTTGTGGGGGGCTCTGCCCCCCACACCCCCAAACTTAAATATACTCAACTCTGGGGGGAGTGGCGAATTACGAGGAAGAGTGGCTTACAGCAAAGTCACTGTATCCATTCATCACTGCAACAACCCATTCGACACTGTGGATGTTGAACAAGTTGTTGTCAATGTAATGGATACAATGTAGGGGGATTGTTATTCTAATGGTATACCGATTTGAATACATGCAGAGCAGATTCTGCTGAGCTGATTCTCACAGATTCATGGAGTCAGGGGTCCTGCAGTCTCATTTCCAGTGGTCCAGGTCTTTATAAGCTGGGGAGGTGACCAGGGGATACAGGAGGTGGGAGCTGTACATGATTTCCCCATGGATGTAACTATGGCTAATTATTTCTATAGCAAGGAAAATATTGTGTGTACTCATAATAAAGCCAAATGGCAGGCTTCTGTGGATAGAGAGATGGCAGCAAGAAGCAACCTCATAGTGTATAGAAGAGCATTGTTCTATACAGAAATCCATCCTTTTCAAAATGCTGTTGTACCACAGTTAAAAGATCACGGAATGTGATTGTACCCTTCTGTGGTAGAACAGCATTCTAGAACCTCTAGAGACTGCACAAGTCAGTTTAATTGAGAAATAGAAAAAAAACACCATGCACACATTTCACTAATTCTATACACTATAAAAAATACAGGATAAGCAACTTTATGCATAACCAGTGTGTTCTGCCACCTTGGAGTTCTGATTCCCACGGACCTCTTTAACTTCGCCATCGAGGTCAGAGGGAATCGGAATACCTCTGTGGCAGAGGACACTGGTTGCGCATAGTTGCCCATCCAGTATTCTCTATTTTCTCATCAGCTTAGGAAGCAGCTAATCCATTAGACATATTGCTGTGGGTGGGACTCCTACAGAAGGAGGGTGTGCCCAAGGGAAGGTCAGATGTGAGGATCTTTGCAGAACTCAGCAAGCTGTTCTGCCCCTTCCAAAACTGAGGGAACAAGCAGCAAGTGCTGAGATTTACCCTCATGGATGTAAAAAGAAAGTTTACTGGGAAATGGGTTCATGTACAGAGAATGGTTACCTCATGGAGGACTGGAGGAACAGGTACTCTGGCAGTTGGTAGTTCCTCAGACTATGAAGAGAAACTCATGGCCCTAGCCCATAACATCCCTTTTTTTAGGATTCCTGGACATAATCAGTACAAAACAGCAGATTACAAAGAGTTCTTACTGTTCCAGTATATTGAAAGATGTTGCCACTTGCTGTCAGACTTGTTTGTAGTGCCAATTGGTGGGAAAAGTTTCAGACTAGGATAAAGTGGCTTTGATTTCCCCACATATAATTGATGAACTTTTTAAGAGGGTGGCCATGGACATTGTGGGGCCACTGAGCCCCCTCCCCCTGTTGCACAAGCAAATAACACAGGTTGCATTAAATTATGCAAACAGGTACCCAGAGGCAATTGCCATATCCTTCATAGAGACAGGAAAGGTGACTGATGTGCTTATGTGGATATGAGTGGAATTTCCCCAGGAGATTCTGTCAGACCAGGGCACCAATTTTATATCAGTTTTTATGACCAGTTTTTAGGAGAAGTATGGAGTGCAGCAGCTCAGAGCCTCTCCATGCTATGCTGAGGCTAATGACTTGGTGGAGTGCTTTAACAACAAGCTTAAGATCATGCTATGGGCATTTGCTGACCAACACAAGAGGGACTGGACAACTACTTACTCCATCTCTTATTGGTGTATAGGGAGGTCCTTCATGAGTCTACAGTGTTCTCTCCCTTCGAGCTCCTGTTTGGTCACATGGTGAAGGGCCCCCTTGATCTGCTCAGGCATGAATGAGAGAGTGAGCTTGCTCTCCAGGGTGACTCTGTTGTGGAGTACATCCTGAACTTCAGGACATGGCTCAAGGAGCTCATGGAGCTTGCACTGGAACATCTAGCTACTGCACAGCAGAGACAAAAAACATGGTATGACTGTGGAGACAGAGCCGGGAAGTACAAGATCTGACAGTGGATGATGGCATTCATCCCTGTCTGGCAAAATAAATTGCAGGCAGCATGTCAAGGGGCATATTTTATAGTTAGGAAGGCTGACAAGGTATATTGCATGGTGGAATTTCCCAACAGGAGGCACAGGCAGAAGTTGTACAGTGCCATGTAAACATGGTGAAGCCCTACCACGACAGAAGGGAAATGGTCCTGACTGTGTGTAGCCACCAAAAGGAGGAAAGCAATGCTCATTTGTTAATGTAGCTTCTGGGTGAAGTCAGTGGACCACTACCACCCTCTCAAAGTGGCTGACACCAGCCCAGAGAATTGGAAATGTGGGGTGCTGCAGATGTTTGGAGGAATGCTCTCAGGAATACCAAGGTACACTATGTTGACTGAGAACTACATAGACACAGGGACCCAAGTTCCACTTAAGTTGCCACCCTGTGTTGTAGGGAGATTTATGCAGGCCATTGAGAGAGAGTTTAAGGACCTTTTATTTATTTAAAATTAGTAACCAGGAAAGGCACACTGAGCTGAGGCTCATTTCCAGTTGTGATCGAGGGAAGGGGGGAAGAAGAGTACATAGAGGAGACCAGTAGTCCCTGGATGGACCTCCTGTGGTGCTAATCCCCCAAAAAGATGGGTCCACAAAGTTCCGCACTGACTACTGTAGGTTTAACAGCTGCACAGTCATACACCTGCCGCATGAACAGATAAGAGCCTTGAATGGCTAGGAGGAGCCAAGTATCTGCCTACCATAGATGTGACAAAGGGTTACTGGCAGGTACTTCTGACCCCTAGAGCTAGAGAAAGGTCAGCCTTCATCACTCCATTTGGATTACTCAAATTTCAAATAATTCCATTTGGGTAGAAGAATGCACCAGAAATAATTAAGAGGCTCATAGATGACATTCTGTCCAGTGAGAGTGATTTTTCCCTGGTGTACATGCATAACAGCTAGACATTGGAAGATTACATCAGACAAGTAAGGGAGGTATTCTTCAAATGGTTAAGGTAGAGAAATACAGGATCTGGATGGCAGAGGTGAGTCATTCTTTGGTCACTTGATAGGTAGGGGGTACATCTGCCATGAGCCAGCAAAAATTGAGGCCATTCTGGGAGTGATCAGACATACTACTAGAAAATGGATGGGGGAGTTTTCTGGGGAATGCATGGTACTAGAGAACATTTGTCCCAAACGTTAGCAGTATAGCAAAACAACTGACAGATCTCACCAAGTAGAAAATGCCTGAAAAGTTTCAGTGGCCAGAATGTTGTGAGGTGGCATTCTGCCAGCTAAAAGAAGTATTATGTGGGGCACCAGTGCTTGCTAGCCCGGATGCTTGATTACAGTTCCTTGTTCATGTAGATGGTTCTGTCCATTGGTTGGGGACTGTTCTGAGTGAAATCATTAGGGAGGAGCCCTACACTACAATTGAAAAGGAGTGTCTGGGGATAGTATGAGTGCTGCAAAAGCTGCAGTCATATCTGTATCTGTATGTGAGGGAGTTTACTCTAGTCATTGACCACAACCCCTTAACATGACTCCATAGAAAAAGTGGCAAAATGCCAAGTTTTGAATATGGAGTCCTGTGCTACAGTTAATCCAGCAAGACAGTGGGTTCTAGCATGCCAATTCAGATGGATTGTCTAGGTAGTGATCAGCAGACCACGGAGTGAGATTAAGCCATGGAGAAAGTGGCAGTTGGTTAGTTGCTAACCTCACATAAAGAGGCATATCATAGGGTTGCCAAAAAGGCCCCCCTTCATATGTTTTTTTTGGGGGGGGAGGCGTAACATAGACATAGATATATAACATAGATGGGGCACACATGTGGCATAGTTGGTAAATATTTCTGGAACATTCCTCTGAGGTGGTCAGAAAGGGTTAAAGGAAGACTGCTATTTACTGAAACTGCCCACCCACAGATCCTTACTGCCCATTTAGGTTTTTCGCAAGGAAAAACAAGGTTTTAAGCATTTAAACTTACTTTATTTTATGTTTTCAAACTCCAGAATCAGGCAACATGATAGGTCAATGCCTTCTCATGTTACAGTGTTACTCTGCACTGCTTGCTTATATTGAAAAGCATTCAAGGGAGCAGGGTTGAGCCACACTGTAACATGAGACGGCACCACACAGCACCTGCTGTGTTACCTGATCTCAGAGTTTTCAAAAATAAAGTAAGTTTAAACACTTGAATTGCTTTTTCTTGTGAAAAGCTAATTGTGTGATAGGGCTTTAGGGTGTGGGGAGTTTCAGTAAACGACATGTTTTTATTTAACATATTTTCACAAAAGCTGTTTTGAGTTTAAGGAAGCATACCAACATTCAGATCCACTACATAGGACTCCTGCAGTGAGTAGATTTCTGTCTAAGAGTGGGAATAATTTTTGAGAGCTCTTCCATATCATGTTAAAAAGGGCTATCTAAATTAAATCCTTCTTTCTGCAGGGGACCCTGCAGTTCTGAGGCCTTGTCCATGCAATAGGGGCAGCTGAGAATATTATGGGGAGCATCATGAACAACTTCTGTCTGAAGTTATGTGTACCAGATTTAAAACCTGTTTGGGTCTGATTCTTGAGCAAAGGGACAAAGGGAGGCTGATCCTTGTGACTAACAGGATCTTGTATACTGATGGTCTGGCTCACAGATTCACGAGAGTACAGGAGTCAGAATCAGTTTAGGTGCAGAACAAGGAAAGGGAAAGTTCTGTGTCTGCTATATCTTAGGCCTTAGTGGCATCTTGGTTTCTAAGAGAGGAAGAAACCCAAGAGCTGGGGTGAGATCTTTTAGATTTTAGTCTGAAGACTAGAGAGGGTTTTCTTTTCATAATTGTTCTCTTTAAAGTGTTTTTATTTTGCATTTCCCCATTGTTTTGTATCTGTTTTGTATTTTACTGTATACCCTGTACTTCCGTAGTGTAAATATTGTATTTTTATATATTTAGTATCCTCTGACTTTGTAATTTTTATGGTATAGGTAATATCCACCTCTATTGTGCAATCTGGAGCCACTCCAAAGAGTACAAGTACAAAGTATATAAGTAAACCTAGGTCTGATACAGAACAGCTGATTGGTTTTGGAGTGACTGAGGGATAGTTCTGCGCCTAAAGTGAAGACCTTGCTTTGGTGAGCAGTGGCTAGTGGTGGGGTAAGAATCAGCTCAATACCCTAAGAGTCAGCCAGGTGATGGCAGCGAAGAACAAAGTGTAGCTGTCCTAACATGCAGACACTCCTGCATGTGAGTTTGTTACAAAGCAGTGACAGAAGTGTATATCTTTGTCATAGCGGGACTCGGAGTTATGGGCTGTGTGGACTAGGGCTAGACATGTGAAAGTACAGACAACGAAACCTTGGTTCAGTAGTCAGCAGAAGTCCACTAGTTCCACCCCACACCCACACCTCCTAGCAGTCTTTCCAGGTCTTCCATTGCATCAGACACCACTCTGAGCAATCCAGAAGCACACAGGTTTTCCTACATCACACTTTAAGTTCCATTCATTCTTTATCTTCCCCTCATGCATATGTTTTCCCACGTCACTTCTTCTCTTGTGCTCCTTATCCCTGTTCCTGCTCCTCCTCATCCTCACCACAGGTTTGTAAGGCCTAGTCCCAGTCTCTTGGGGTATATGGCAGCTTAGCTCATCCAGAGAGAGTCTGCTTACAACCAGAAAACTGTGCTGCTAGTTACAGTGACACCTTGGGTCTGGACAAACAGTGACCAGGGGCAACTAACAAACACCAGGACATTATTAAATGAATGAGACCACTCACAAAACCAAGGCCCATACAAGCAGCTGGGGTCAAGCTGTTTATGTATTTATTGCAGTCTCTGTTGGTACACAGATATAAATGGCTTCACCTTTGCCAAGCACTTTGCTAGTACACTGACTTCATTAGCACTGGCATACAATTACTGTTGCCCTTCTAACTGAATGGGCACCACTGCACAGATAGATTCATTCTTTTTTAACCCTATTTTCCATACAGGATCTCATGGATGATACTACCCAGAAAACGGGTACATAATGGCACTCTCCTTAAGCAGGGCAACACTTTATATGGGGGGGGGGAGGATGGGGGTAATTATGCCTTTGCATAGCTACATGTCAGACTGTGGCACCTGTATCAGACCAGCTACCAGACAGTGGTTTTCTCCTAAATTTAGAATTGTTGGTGTAGCTGTGTGTGTGTGTGTCTCTCTCTCTCTTCTGACATCACATTGTTGGTCCTATTGACCTACTGTAACGCACTTTCATGCCTAACCAAACCATTGTGGGACTTAATGGACCACAACTGTTGTCAGGTCCCTTAGCCTGATGAACCACTACCATTTGCTATTACCATAAAACTACATGCCATTACCGTGGGTTGCTTCATTCATGTATCTGTTCTCCTCTGGAGCAAGCTTCATGAAGATGAACTTACACATTTCTCCCTCATTTGTGCATTTCTGGGGGAGTGGGTCCGCAAGGACCCCTGCGACCTCCTTTGAGAGGAGGCTTACTACTACTCTCTGGTGCCTGTCAGGATGCGTGGTGGCTCTTCCCCTTGGGGCAAGGCTACTCTGGGTTCTCCTTCTCGTGTTTGTCTCCACATGGCCCTCCCTGCCCCAGGAGGGGGCAAAGAGAGACCGGGCTCCCTCTAACCTTCTCTTTCTACTGGTCCTTCTCCTCTTACAATAAAGGTGCCAGCCCCAGTTAACCTGAGCTCTCAGCAAGTCTCCCCTCTTTATAATGTAAAGCAGGAGAGTAGAACTATGAATATGCATGCCCAGGCTCCACAGACTGAGATATAAAGCTTGCTAACCGAGGCACAGTAGGAAGCCACTCTCAAGGTCAGGCTTAAACCCCGTGAGTGCTTCCTAGTAACCTGCCTCAAGCTTGGAAGGAGAGAGACTGGTTAGAGTTTGTTCCCTAGAATGTCTTCTTGCTTTTTGGTTATGTGAATTTCCAAGTATTACGGAAACACTTCCTTTCATTCCCAGAGTCTGGTCCAACAGTGTTTCATTTACCTCACCATCGGTCAAGAGTTCTGCTTGAGGTGTGTTCACTTTATAATTTGAAACCTTCCAAATTTTGAAATCCCTCATCAAACTATCCAGGGATTTTCAGCATTTTATTTACATATAAAAAAAACAAGACCATAAAGAGCAAGCATGCAAATGTTATACTCGTAAAAGAAAACTGCATTTAACCCGTAAGCCTGTGTTTTTGTAGAAGGTGCTTTACAAATACCATTTCAGATTCTGTTACTGTATTTTTCCATCTTCATTGGCCTTTTAATCAGTGGATGTTTCTGATTTACACACTGCTGGTAAAGACTATTTTATAACTGTATGAAGTAGTTTATGTCCTTACTTGGCTCTTTTATTGTTGGCACAATGCAGCCATGTTCTGCTGTAGAACACTGTGGCTGAAAGGGGCATAAACTACCTCATACAATTTTAAAATGGTACTAACCAGTAATGTGTAAATTAAGGACACCACTGTAGCTTCTATAATGACAGGAAAGATGGAACAATCACAGAATGGGAGCTAGTATTTTAAAAACAGCTTATAACACACCTAGCTGTGCATTAAATCCCCATAACCCATACCCTGTCTTGGGTTATTGCTTACTTTTATGAGGTAAAGTGGTTTACAATTTCTATGCAGTTCTTTAATTTCCCTACTTTGTCTCATCCAATGTGCAGACAGTTCACTTGCTAGGGCAAACATTATGACTCTTACCTTTGAAAAGAATGGACAGTAATCCTTTATAGTTTTTTTTTCTGCAGTGATCATATTAAATAAATAGAATGCTAAAGCCCACCACTCTGCTGAAGCTTTGCTGCAGCAATCTCTGAGTTCTTAGCATTCTGTGGGAGGCGGCAGCATGGTGCAATTTTAGTCACAGCACAATTTTCTTTTTGCTAAAGTGAGGAAAATTGTGCCCCTCAGCATAAACTAAATTGATTCTGTCACTACATGTTTATATCTCATTATTTTTCTTTTTAAAGTAACTTTTCATAAGAGATTGGGAGTGGAATTAATTAGAGTCTAGTGACTGTGATGACAGCATTGAAATGTTGTGGGTGTGCGAGATCAGGAGAAGGGACAAAGCAAACAGCCCACAAGGCCATTAGATGTTTAAAGGATAATATTTTGTTCCAAAGGGATCTTGATAGAGTGTGCACAGAATATTGACCTGGTGTTCAGTTTCACTGCACCACTTACTGTATCTGTGATCTGTTTCACCACATCACTGAGCTAGGTTCAATTCCACTGCACCAGTGATCTGTGATCAATTTCGCTGCTTTGTAATCAGTTTCACTGCACCACTTACCTGTGATGTTTCACCACACCACTGATCTGTGACAGGTTTCACTTCACCACTGACCTGTGATCAGTTTCACTTCACCACTGATCAGTGATCAGTTGAAACACACCACTGGCCGACCCAGTGGCACAGAGGGTTGAGGTGCTGGTGCCTTACCTCGGCCCATTCCAGCGACTTGGGTTCAGGAATGGACTCAGGATGTCAGGGGTTGGCAGGAGCAGGAGGAGATCGAGTGTCTGTAGGACTGCTCTCCTCTCTTGGGGTGGGTAGTGGGTTGCTGTCACACTGCAGTGGCCTCTGGTGGAGACCAGGAGCACTGCAGACATATGCAGAAGGGACTAACTGGAAAAGCGGAAATACTGCTCCACATCAGCTGGATGATGGCTGCCTGGCTCTCTGAGGCAGTCTAGGTCCTACCAAGCTCTCTGCCTCAGCAGCACCCCCGGAGCCAAGTGTCACGCTGGTCTGCCCCCACCTTGGCTGGCGCTTTCCCCTTGAAGAGGGGGACCCATCCGGCAAAAGGTTATGCCGGGTTACCCTGGGGAACAGCTGTGATTTGAGAGCAGCGGCTCAGAGGAAGGATGGGTCGGAGGTCAGCCTTGGCAAGCCCAAAGGAGTGGCTGCTGTGGAGCACATAGGGAATAATAAAGAAATAACACACACAGAAAAAAACACCACTGTCATTTGTTCAGTTTCATTGGACCTCTTTTGTGCAATCAGTTTCATTGCACCTCTGACCTGGGATCAGTTTCAGTACATTACTGATCTGTGATTAGTTTTTCTGTACCACTGATCTGTGATCAGTTTCACTGCACCTGTGACCTAAGATTAGTTTTACAGCACCACTGATCTGTCATCAGTTTCACCGCACCTCTGATCTGTGATCATTTTTACTGCACCTCTAACCTGATCAGTTTCACCGCACCACACCTCTAACCCAAGATCAGTTTCAACACACCTCTGATTTGTGGTCAGTTTCACCGCACCACTGATCTGTGATCAGTTTCACTGTATGACTGATATGCGTTAAATTTCACCATGCCACTGAATTCACTCACTCACTCACTCACTCACTCACTCACTCACTCACTCACTCACATGTTCATGTACTTTAAAAACTAGATGGTGAGCTGGATGGAGGATATAGCACTTCAAAATGTTGAGGCTTCAGGATGAATTCATGTTTATACTGAAACCATTTTAATCACCGGAGTTGCTGCTTTTAGAAGTTCACATGTGCAGAGGGCCAGGGAAAAGCCATGGAGGCCCTCTTTGCACAAGATGCACATCTGTGGGGCCCTCCAGGTCATTCACAAAACTAGATGCATGCACCCTCCACACCCACTCCGACACCATAAACATATCTACAAGGGCAGCCAGGACTTGGTAGGCACAGGAGTGGGAGGCGTGTATGCATGATCTGTAAAAGGATTTCCATGCTGTTTGGGGCGGGGACTAGCAGTGATACTCATCCCAGTGGTTTGCTGTAACGATGGCTGGTCCAGCTCACAAATTCTTCATCCCACTGCAGTGAATCTTGGGGCCACAATCTAGCTGAGCAACGACCACCTTCCAAGGTGGAATGGACAGCTTGCAGCAGTCTGTGCATTTGCTTAAATGGGATTTTTTTATTTATAGAATCTGTACTTATGTCTGATTGGATCTGTGCTCTGACTGAGGATCCCACCCTCACACCTTTTGGCTCTCCACAATGGTATCCACATGTGAGGAGGGATCAGAAGCTGGCAGCCAGAGACTGTGGCTTGTCCATTTGGTGTCAGTATCTGTAAGCCCAGAGCTCTGTGGTCTAGACCATCTTTTTGAACTGAGCCCTTAGACTTTTGGCCAGAAAGTAAGATAGTTCAGGACAGCAGGGGGAGAGGAGAGCACTGTAGGAAAAGGCACTACTCAGGGGGGATTGCTTGAAATTGTAAGGCATTGGAATTAAGTAGGGGGTTCTAATTAAGTGATAAGGACAGCAACTACAGCTCAAATGCACTAAATTCAAAATTTGTACTTGAAACTTGTCTGGCAAATTTACAAGCTGTGGGGGTGAAGTGGGGTGTAGTGTGGTAAGAAGCAGTGGCAAAAGGCTGAGAACTTCAGTTTCTTCCTATACTCTAACTCTACATAGTTCAGGACAGTAGGGGGAAAGGTGGGGACTGTGGAGAGTGTCAGGATTTGACCCGGATTGCTTGAAATTGTAAATTGAAATTGTAAATTGTTGGAAGTAGGTAGGGGATTCTAATTAAGAGGTTACCTGGAGTTGTGAGAGCAAAGGGTCATCATCATCTTGCCTCTGAGGCCGGGAGATCAGAAGGCTGTGGGTTCTAGCCCCACACCAGGCACTTGGGTTAATATCCCAATACTGACACTGCAGTATGGCATGAGGAGGGTGCTGCACTCCTGAGGTCCCATCTGCCTGTTCTGGTGGTAGTTTAGGTGGATGTTAAAGATCCCATGGCACTTCTCGAAAAGAGTAGGGGAATTTTATTGAAAGAATGGACTTCATTGCAGAAAATACAATAAACAATTAAACAAAGATCAGTGTACAAAAATGAAGAAAGCGACAAAAACAATCAATTAGTCCATGTAGTACAATTAATCCAATAACTCATAAATTTTTCCTTTGGTCCATTAGTGGAGTCATAGTTCATAAGTCTATCCACTGCTTTACAAACTGTGGCAACCAGTTCCACAGGAGGAATGGTTTTCTGTTGCAGAATCCAAAGGCACCTAGATTGCCAAATATGAAATCTCAAAATGCACAATATAACATAAAGATTTGCACTATGATATTTAACAGAGGTATTAGGGAAAGGGCCAAACATAACCGTAGAATAATCAATGGACCGAAATTCAGGAACCTTCCAGTAATCCGCAGTAAGTCCCAGAATGGTTTAATATCAGAACAGTCTAGAAATAAATGACATAGAGTTTCCAGGATTTGAATACAAGCAGGCCTAGGGCAATACCTTTCTGATAACTGTTTATGTTTACTATTGCCCTTAACTCCCAATTTACCATAGTTTCCTAACCATACACAATCCCATACATAAGGTGGAATACGCTTATTCATAAGAAACTGTAAAATACCCACCTGCCTGTCTGGCGGGCAATCTGGGAACAGCACCTCAGAGGTACGTTCCATGGAGAGTATATGTTTATACAATTTCTTTCTGTCATAAGTCTGCAACAACTGCGTGGTAACCTCCCATTTGATAAGCTGCTTCATACATTCTTTCATATACATTGGTAACTCTACCAGCCTGGATAATAATCTAGGCTTTTTCTCCTGCCACCGTGATCAACATAGGTTAATCCAATGCTACATGAAAGGTCTCCAAATAAGCCACCCAGGTTTAAAGACTGATCCCAAATTATATGTAAAAGAAAGAGTTAAAAAAAAAGCAATAGGGTGGATCATAGAAACCCCACCTTCAGCGATAGGAAGATAAGTGAATTCTCTTTTAAGAGGGTTTAGTCGGGACCCCCAGAATGCTTGGAAAAAAACACTAAAAAGCTGCATCCATATACGAGAGGGGGGGCGGAAAAATATAACTAACATATAAAAAAACAGGAACTAGGAGTGTTTTAATCAATAAAACCCTTTTTTTCTTGGAGAGTGGCATGCCTTTTCATTCCCCCACTAGTCTGAAACCCTTGGCTAATGCCATTTCCCAATTGTATCCAGCCATATCCCCTGAGCCAAAAAACACCCCCAGGATTTAAATAGGAGCTCTGGAAACTGAGATCCCAGTCATACTTCCATTCTCAAGCACTGGCGTGGAGCCTATAACAATGCCAGTACACTTACTATAATTAATTCTGGAACCAGAAATGCTTAAAAAAAGCCAAATGGAGTCTTGCAATGCCGATATGGAAAAATGAGGGGGTAATAATAAAACTAAGTCATCTGCATAAGCCAATACTTGCTGTGGTGGCGGCCTATCCATGAACACATCAAGACCCCGTATCGCTGTGTTTGCCTGTAACAATCTAATAAAAATATCAATAGAAAAGGCATATAAAGTAGGACTCAGTGGGCAACCTTGTCTAACTCCCTTCCTAATAGCCAGCTTCTTTCCTAACCATCCATTAACATTAGATATAAGTACTGCCCCCTGATACATTGCAGAAATCCAAAAAACAAATGTGTCTGGCAACCCAAAGGCTTTCAGTACCAAACAGAGAAAGTTGTTAGAAACTCGATCAAAGGCTTTCTCTTGATCTAGTCCAAAAGCAAACCCCTGCAATTGTCCAAGGTCCCCTCTACAAAAAACCTCTCTAAGGTATATTAGATTATCCTGTTGTTTTCTGCCCTTAACCGCACAGGTCTGTGCAGGATGAAGAAGCAGTGGAGTGATCCTGGTAAGCCTGGCCAAAAGGATTTTACTAAGAATTTTCATGTCAGTATTTAAGAGGCTAAGTGGACGCCAATTACCGATATCTGTTTTATTCCCTTTTTTATATATGAGAAGCAATATCGCCTCTCTCATAGAGGGAGCATAAGATCCAGAATGTAAAATATAACTATAAAGAATAACCAAAACTGGGCCGATTGTCTGTAAAAGGGTTTTATAAAACCCAGCACTGAGATCATCTATGCCTGGGGCCGTGTGAGAGATCAACATACACACTGCAGATTTTACTTCTTCCAAAGTAATATCCACTGTTAGTTCCTGCTGTTGATCCCTTGATAAACCTGGTAACTGTAACTCATGTAAAATGTTGTTAATAGCAGTATCATCCAAAATAGCATCTGGAGCCAAACTATAGGATAAATATTGTTCCACAACATGCAAAAGTTTGTGTGGGTCACTCAGAAGGTGTCCCGTCTCATCAGTGAGGGAAGTAATAAGTCTGGAATTTACTCTTTTCTGACTTTCTTTGATTGCGTCCAAAGAATGTTTTGACAGTCGTGTGCCAAATCTCAACTCTTGATCCAAAGACCTCCCCCTGTCATACTGTAAATCCACCATTTGTCTTTTCAGAGTAGTAATATGAGCACTATAATTATGTGTCGTTGTCTCAGCAAGTGATATGAGACGTTATAACTGATGTCTGAGTTTTAAATATCTCATGTAGCCTTTCTGGGTTTTAACTTGAGCCTGATGTTGAAAAAAATGTTTCCAACCCAGTTTGGTATCCCCCACCACTCTAAGATGGAATCATAGCATTCCACAACAGAAACCCGGGCTGCCCAGTCTCTCAACCATAACTGTTTAAGGGTATGATCCTCCAATAAACTTTCATTCAATCTCCAAAATGTTTTTCTGACATCTCGGGGCCCCATCCCAAGAAATAAAAACTGTAAGAATATTATGATCTGAGAATTCTATAGGTCTAGAGGAGGCCTGAACTATATGTAAAACTGCTGATACAAAAACAAAATCTATTCTCGTCCGAAGGAGACCCTGAAAATAAGTAAAACCCCCCCGTAGGATATAAAACCCTGTAAGCGTCTACTAAATGAGTTGTAGACACTACTTTATGTAAAGCAACTGAATCACAAAACATTTTGTCAGTTTGGAGACCTCTATCAGCAGTTGATAAAGCACAATTAAAATCACCTAACCAAATTACTAATCGAGAAGTATGTAAATATGGCTGGACCTCTTTAAAAAGAGCTATCCTTTGAGCTTTTGTTTGTGGGGCATATACAGTAAGAATCCAAATCTAGCTGTATGAATAGAGATATCCAAACATAATGCCCTCCCAGGGTGAATATCCACTAATCTGGACACAGAAACTGCAGAATTAAAAAACAAGATACCCAAACCACCACAGGGGTCCTCCCCTATAGACCAGAATGATGGGCCCAAAGTCCAACTATTAGAAGCATGTTGGAGTTCCTGAGAGGTCTTTAGTCGGATGTCTTGTAGACAAATAACATCCAAATCAAAAGTTTTAAGGAGTGAAAAACAACCAGTATGCTTCTTCACACCCTTCAAACCATTGACATTTAATGTGGAAATCTTTAAAGAAGACATATCAGGAAAAAAAAGAAGGGTAAATCAGAAAAAACCAAAAAACAAGGGGAGAACCTCAGGGGGGTTTACCCAGTTGCCTACATCTTGTTCGTTTGGCAATAGAATCATCTATTCTGTTTTCTGAATCTGTGTTAGAAACAACTGACGAGGAGTCGGTGTCATCTCCTGAATTCCCACCAATATCGTCCTCAAGAGGGGAAAAAAACCGTTCCCTAATTTAACCCGGCTCTCTCTGGGCAATAGTTGTGAGGGGGGTTTAAGTTCTGACATAGCTTTGCCACATCTGTTCCTGTTCCTAGGTTGCACAGTCTTGAATGGGGCTTCAGATGGGGGGAGGAGGGGCATGAGCCACAGGGTCCCTTTACAGACAGGTCAACAGAAGGAACAGTAAGTGAAGGCAAGTCTGCTTCTACTTGTGCACTGGAGGGAGTAACGTCCATCGTGTCAATGCGGCTGGCTCGACGAGGAACTGCCTGGGCTGGAACCTGTACGGAGTCTGATGTCTGCGGCACAGCTTTGTCAGATTTCTGGGAAAAAGTCCGCTGTGCCTGAGTAATAAGTCCATCATGGGAGGGACAGTCAGCTCTATTGTGCGAGGCCCAAGGACATCGCCCATAGGCATGACCAGTCTGTTCACACAGGTTGCATTTAAAAAGGTTCAGGCAAGTGGAAGCCAAGGGCCCATACTCCAGACAATGATTGCACTTAGAGGTGTCACAGGCCAAACTTAGATGCAGGCGGGACCCACACTTAAAACAGGATCTTGGTTGCCCGACATAGAAGATGGACCCCCAATCTTTCCCAAGAAAGAACACACTAGGGAGATGGACTGGTCCAGAATTAGAAGAAAAAAGTTTTACTTTAACCTTCCAACTGCCATCCCATATTTTTTCACTATCCAAAGTGGGAGTAGGCCTCCCCAAAATTTCACATCTCTTACGTAACCAAAATAGGATGTCTTCAATATTGACACCTTCATTCTTAAATAAGATAGTGATGGTTTTAATCAAGGGTTTTGTGAGTGGAATGGCCTGAAACGGAACCCATAAAGGTCAGTCTTAAGGGTCTCATATTGTGCCCAAAACCTGTCAAGTTTTGAGACATGTTTAAAACTAACATCGTAGTTTCCATTCCCTAATGAAATTAATGCAAACATTTCCGAAGAGAAATATTTCATGGACTGTTTTAACAAAGTCCGAGCTATAAATAATCTATCTGGCACTTGTTCTAAGCCCCCCCTTATATAGCAAGCGAACTGCATTCCTTCAAGGAGCAGGCTCCCCAGTTGGCTGGAATAAATCAGCCAGGTGAAATAAGGGAGCTTTAGGGGACAAAACCTGATTGTCAGCCCTGAGAACTGAACTAGACCCCATCTCAACTGCAGATGGTAAACCCTTATCTTGAACAACTGGTGGGGTAGAAATATCAATAGAAGAAACAGAAACATTTGGCAATGCTACAGAAATATTACCCCGGGGTATGGTGGAGCTCTTTGAAGAACTATCGTTGGTGGCCACAGCAGCAGAGGAAGTACACAGTTTTAGAAAGGAGGGGTCCGTTGGGTCTGGAGTCCATTGACCCGAAGCCCCAGGTATCCAACCAGCCTTCATCAGAGCTCTTTCAGGTGACCAGGATGCACTATGTATGGCAGGGGGTTCAGGGGCTAAATCACCCCATTTCTGTGGTTTCCTATGATCCAAAAAGGAAAACGTCTGCTCTGAATCAACCGGAATAACATGCACAGAAACCGGCAGGTCCGAGACCATCCTCGTCATCCCCAGTCGAGCTTTCTTGATGTGAGAGTCTAGTGGGGCAGAAACAGCCGGAGAAGCATTTGGCAGAGAGCACACAGCAGGAACACAGACTGGGTCGCCAGGTAATCGAGAATCCAACGACTCCACTGGGGGAGGAAGCACATCAACCACCTGTGCGCCGTCCGACCGGAACACAAGCTCTATCCGGTCTGAAGCATCCTGGGCCCCTTGTGAAGCCTCCTGCAGTGCCCGTAGTTCCGCCTCAATGTCTTCGCTTTTTTTTCCCAAGTCCTGTTTATAACGCAAAAGCGCCTGCCGATGAGAAGAGGCCGGCAATGCAGGGGGCTCTCCCAAATCTAAACCAGCATTCAAAACAGGTAGGTCCGCTGAAGAGGACGTAATATCCATTGACATATCCAGATCATGCACTTGAGAAAAGTCAGCAATCACCGTCGCTACATCTACGGCCTCCTGTGTAGACAGGACAGGAGCTGAGGCCAGAGCTCCCATCCTAGGAACGTCCTCCCTCTCCTCTCTGCCGCTCCCAGATAAGTGGCCATCTTCCACAGACGGCCTGCAAGCCCCCAATGGAGAGTAGAGGAATTTCCCTGGTGCCCTGGCCAAATTTCCCCACATTCATTAAAATACCACCACCAGCTTAATCTGGTTCAAAATCAGTTGGCATTCATCTGTATCCTCCCTTCCCAGGATGTGCCTGAAAACAGGCAAAATTTGTCTAGTGCACTTACTCGGTCAACAAAAACTAAATAAAAATGAAATGTGATTGGTAGCTGCCAATAGTGTATAGCAGTACAGTATTTTAGTCTGGTTAATCCCAGAGAGCCTGGAGAATGAGAGACCTCGAACAGTGAGGACCACGGAGCCGGAGAACAGCATTTGCAGAAACATAGCAACATAGAATCTAATGGCATATAAGGACCGCTTGGCCCACCTACTGTAGTCTGCCCATTTTTGCTACCTACTGTAATACCGAAGACTCTACTAGTCTCCAGCTTTTACTCTCCCTTTCCTACCCGCTAAGGTTCCCTTGTGCCTGTCCCATGCGTTCTTGAATTCCATCACAGTTTTTGGCCCCACAAAAACCTCTTGGAGGCTGTTCCATGCATCCACCACCCTTTCTGTGAAAAGTATTTTCTCATGTTTCCTCTGAGTCTGCCCCCCTCCAGCTTCATAGCATGACCCCTTGTTCTTACACCTTTTCTTTTGACAAATGCTACCCTTTTGTACCTTTATTTCTACCTGTGATGTATTTGAAAGTCTCTATCATATCCCCTTTCTCCCTCCTTCAGGGTGTACATATTTAAGTCCTTTAGTCTCTACTCATAGGGCTTTTGGTGCAAACCCAGAACAATTTTAGTTGCCCTATTCTGGACTGCCTCTACTCTGTTTATGTCCTTCTGGAGATGTAGTCTCCAGAACAGGACACAGTACTCTAGACGAGGTCTCAGCAATGATTTGTACGGCAGTAACACCACCTCCTTCTTTGTGCTGGTGAAACCCCCTCCCTATGCACCCTAGCATCCAACAGACTCTCCCCATTGTCTTGTTATTCTGTTTGGCCACCAGGTCATCAGATATGATTATATCCCCTCAGGTCTCCTTCCTGTTTGGTGGTTGCCAATACCACTCCTTCCATCTTGTACTTTGCTCCTGGGTTCCTGTGCCCCAAATGCATGATTTTGCACTTTCTGCATTGAAATTTAGTTGCCATACCCCCCCCTCAGAGTGTCTACCCTGTTGCAAATCTTTGTGTCATCTGCAAAAAGGAATACATTGCCTTCTAACCTCTCTGCAATGTCACTGATAAAGACATTAGAGGACTGGTCCCAGTACTAATCCTTGCAGCACACTGCTGGTCACCTTCCCTTCCTAGGAGTGAACTCCTTTTACCACCACCCTCTGTCACCTATTCCCCAACCAGTTTCTTACCCAGTTGACCACCTTAGGACCGACTCCCAGGCTGCCTAGCTTGTTTACAAGTCTTCTACGTGGAACAGTGTCGAAGACCTTACTGAAATCTAGGTAGGCCACGTCCACCACTCCATTGATCTAACTCCCTGGTCACCCAGTCAAAGAAATCTATCAGATTTGTTTGACATGACCTGTACCCAGAGAATCCATGCTGCCTTGGATCCTGTAAGCTGCTGGATTCTAGATGTTCCACAATCCATTCCTTCAGTAGGGATTCCATTTGTTTATGTGAAGTGGGACTACATCTGCCATCCTCCAGTCTTCCGGAACCACTCCCATCTCCAGTGAGTGGTTGAACAGGACTGTCAGTGGTGCAGTCAGCACCTATCTAAGCTACTTCAATATCTCTTGATGTACCCCATCTGGCCCCATTGCCCTATCCACTTTCAGATTTGTGAGTTCTTTCAGGACTCTCTCCTCTGTAAATGGACTCTTGTCCACGTCCCTTCCTTCGATACACCTGTCACTTAACTATGGTCTGCTACCTTCCCCTTCCTCAGTGAACACTGAACAGAAATATTTGTTCAGGAGGCCTGCTTTTTCCTGGTCCCTCTCCACACACTTCCCCCTTCCCTCCTTAGCCTTGCAATCCCTTCCCTGGTCTTTCTCCTTTCACTTACATACCTAAAAAACGTCTTATCCCCTTTCTTTGCAGCCTGGGCTATATTCTCCTCCATTTGTGCCTTTGTGCTCCTGACTGCTTTCCCTGCCTCCTTCTGCTTCTTTTGATTCACTTCCCTATCCTCCTCCCTCTGTGTCTCCTTCTACATCGTGAATGCTAACTTTTTTGCCCTAACCTTCCCAGTCACTTCATTTGAGAACCATAGCGGTCCTTTTTTCCTCTTGCTTTTGCTAACTTGCCTAACAGAGATTTGTTGTCTTCACTATGGCCCCTTTCAGTTTTGCCCACTGTTCCTCCACTCCACTCAAGTCCTGCCCCCCCCACTAGGGCATCCTTGAGACATTCCCCTATCTTTGTAAAGTCAGCCCTCCTGAAGTTCAGGACCCTCGCTTTTGAGCCACAGTACTTATATTGAACCACACCATATGGTGATCACTGTCCCAGGTGGCCACCGACTGTGATATCTCCAGCACTGTTCCCGTTGGTAAGTACAAGGTCAAATGTTGCTCCTTCATGAGTGGGCTCTCTTACTAGTTAGCTGAGGAATGCCCCCTGCAGGGAGTCAGTGATGTCCCTGCTCATACCTGAAGCTGCAGCCGGGATGCTCCAATCTACATCTGGCAGACTGCAGTCTCCCACTAACAACACCTTCCCCTTAGTCGCCACCTTTTGCATGGCTTCCACCAGAACCTTGTCCCATCTCCTCCCCTTGTGCTGAGGTCTGTAGATCATGCCAGTGTGAATAGTAACTCCATTTCCCATCTCTAGGGTGACCCACCGTGCCGCAGTCCCTCCCTGTATTTCTTGCATTTCAGTTGCATTTATGCTATCCCTCACGTAAAGAACCACTCCTCCCCCTTTTTTACCCACCCTGTCCTTTCTAAACAGAGTATAGCCTGTTATAGCTATATGACAGTCATGGTTCTCATTGCACCATGACTCAGAAAGAGTGACAATGTCCAGCTCAGCCTCTGCCATGGTGGCCACCAGGCCTGGGATTTTACTTCCCAGACTACGAGCATTTGCACACATGGCCTTCCAAATTCTGTTCCCAACCTTCTTGTCATCCCCCTTTGTTCCTTCTTGACTACTCTCTTTACCTCCTCTGCCTTTATTACCTTTCTATTTCATTTCTACCATTCTGCTGTTCCTATTTTTAGTTACCTTTGGTTATTTCCCTCCCTTAGGGTTCTCCGTCTTGACTACCTCAACTTTGGGGGGGGGGCAGTTTAAATCTCCCTGTTTCCTTACACTACCCCCCTCAGCTAGTTTAAATGCTCACCAGTGTAGCATCTAAACTGTCCAATGAGGACTTTGGTTCCCTTCCTGGATGGATGCAGGCTATCACCACTAGGCCTTTATCCCTCCAGGTGGGACCCCCAGTCCCTAATATAGCCAAGCCCCTCCTCTCTGCACTACTCCTCCAACCATGAGTTGAAGCTCCTGGTACAGAGTACCCTGTCCTCCCCCTGTCATAAACAGACAACACCTCAGAAGAGGCCACTGAGTATGCTACCTGCTTAAGACTCTCCCCTGACTGCCTGAACTCCTCCTGCACTATGCTAGCCTCATCTCTTGCCGTGTCATTTGTCCCTAGGTGAACAATGATATGCAGCTGTCCCTCCCACCCTGCTGCCCTAGTGATCCCCAGCATCTGCTTTCCATCCCTCTGAGCCATGGAATCAGGTAGGCAGGGTGTCCGCAGGGTGACCCACAGGTCTGCTGGACACTCTGCACATTTCTTCAGCCTATCCAAGGCAGGAAACATCTGCTTCACTCACTCAGGGTATGCTGAAGTTGTCATTTATGGTATAACTGTATGTACTGGCTGAGGTATAAGTGGTTCTGTGAGCTGGTTTGTACTTATTTATTTATTTGAATTTTGGTAACTGGGTGAGCCCACTGAGACAGTGCAGTCTCTTTTTCAGGGGCAACCCGCGAAGTGCAGTACAAATGACATTGGCAAGGTAGTTAGAGAAGTTACATTTCCATCATACACAGAACCATGAGATTACATTTTTTACAGATTCACTTATAGTTTACAAATTACACATAGATAGGCAGTGCAGTTTTATGACAATTACATGACAACTTCATGGTACAAACATTACAATTACTGTGGCATCAACTACGTCAGTCATAGATTTACAAATTACAGCATATATAGATACTAGAGTACATACACACAGACATAGGAGGGTTGGAGAGCAGAGTTGCTTACCTTTTGGAGGTACATAGGGATAGGGATGCATTATACATAGTGATTGGTAAGCTGGAACAAGAGTCAGTGAAAGCAGGAACAAGGTGAAAAGGCAGAGAGGTGGTTTAGCAGAAAGGATTGGAACATGGCGAGCGAAGAGCAAGACGAGACGGAGGGAGATAGTTACCAACAGATTTAGATCTGTTGGTAACTATTTGGGGAGAATTTAACAAAAACCTATCTGGGGTAAAGCCAGGGATTGTTAGAGAGAAAGCTTGAGCTAGCAGTGTCGTATTAGCAGAAAGCCTAGCAAACACCTGTCTGTGGTGGAGCGTGTAGTGGTTTTCTACTCAGGATTGTTCTTAGGTGTTTGGAAAAGCCTTGAACTATCCTATGCAGGGTACAGCCATACTGTTTTTTATTTAGAGCTTATATGGGAAAAACTTCAGGAAGTAGGAAGACAAAAGAGGATAATATCTCTCACAGGGATAGTCTGTGGGTGATCTTGCTAAAACAGTCATGCACTGTTCCTAAATGTACATGGATAATTCACAGAGAGTTCATGAATTCAGTGCATGAGTGCTCATAAAGTGTGCATCAACTTGTTTGTGAATGCTCATGAATTGTGCATAAACATAAAATGACACTGCTGTGTTCATGTACCTAAAGGTACATGAAAGTTAATGAAACTCCTCCAATGAACTTTCATATACAGAGTCCATCCATATTTTTGGAGACCAGAAATACCCTGCTTTTATAATATTTGGTAATTCATCAGGCAACCCTGTTTTAGTCCTATTCTCAAAAGTTTTTTTGTCCTCTGTAGACACCAGATGCAGACTCTATCAACCCTTAGTTTTTTTATAATGCAGCCTAAGTAATTTACTGTAACAATCACATTTTTCAAACACACTAATTATTTTCTAAATAATGGCTTTTCCTGCTGTACATTTTAAAATTAGTAACTTACTTTATACCAGTACTACTTTTTTTTTTATGTTCTTCTTTCAAATGGAATCACTGCTCACCTTCCTTTTAAAATTAGAAAGGCCCTGTAGCTATTTATATCAGCAGAATCTGAAACTTTTAAAATGGGGTGAGTTTAAATGTTAATCCTTTTGGGTGTTTAAATAGTTAAAGGGGTGCTGTCAGCTTTATTAGTAATTTGTGGTCCTTAGGGACCAGTGTGCCTGTTACAGTTCACATGCTTTCTGAACGTGGCTTTCAAAGTGTACAAGGCCAAGCAGATAGAGGCAAGCAGGGTACTCTACCTCATCAAAACAAGAAAAGCCAGCAAGGCAGTGAGGGGAGCCAAGCTGGAGATAAGGACTGCAGAAAAATGAAAATGCCTTTTTAAGGGTTGCAGTGGGTGAAGCCCTGCAGACCTCTTGCTATGAGAAAAGGACTCCTGCATTCCTTGTGAACGAACATGTTGGAGTGACACCTCTGCATCTGTGAAGCACTCTGCTCACTGTCTCTATAGGCAATTGCACTGCACTATTTTTTTTTTTATTTTTAGTTGTGACTGCTGAAATACATAACCCCTGCCCAACCCTCCCTCTAACCATCCCCGAAACATAATAGTGGCATTGCAGTGCCCAATCCCCAAGTCATGATCCACCAAATCTTCTGACTGCCCGCCCCCTCGTCCACCACTCATGTGCTTATTTTCATCCGTGATCACGAAACCCGACCTCCCTCTCAGCAGCCCCCAGAAACATAATAGTGATGCTGGGGTATCCAATCCCCAGTGTCTCAGTCACAAATCCTCTGACTGCCCCATCCCCATTTTTTTTAATTTTTATATTTATAGTTTCTTCTCCCAACCTGACCCTCCCTCTTAGCACCCACCACCCCCCCAATGTAACAGTGGCACTGGGAGGTGCCCAATCCCCCAGTGCAGGAATCCTCATTTGTTTCTTTTCTTTTTTTAACCTGTAAAAAAAAACCATCAATGTCTTTTGCACTGTTACATTGCCTCCCACTCAGCACCCCCCCCCCACACACACCCCAAGCCCTTACTTACCAATTGGGGGACCAATGCTGTAATCCTTTCTGGACTGCAGACACATCTTCACTCTTCAAAGCTGGACCATGAACTGAGGAAACAGGTATGTGGTTCACCGTATTTCAATAGGGCTTTGAACTTAGTGCCATAACTTGGCCATTTTTTTCATATTTTTGCCCCAAATTTTCAACATATCTTCTTTAGGACCACACCTCATGAACAAAGGCATTAGGCAGCTCCATCCTGAAAGTTAATTTCATGGTCCCTGTGTAAAATCACCTTTCAGGCAGGAGTGGAATATTTTCTCTGCCCTTGTTCATGAAGTGGCGTCATAAGAAGACTATGATTAAAATCTGGTGTAGAAATAATTAAAAACAACAAAGTTATGAGCCTATGTTGAGTTTTGCACATGCAGGCTTGTAAGTTTGGTTAATTTTCAGTATTTCCCCCAAATTCACAACATAGCCATATCTTTACAGCACCTCATGAGCGTGATAGCTGTCATTTTTCAAATCCTGGTCAAAATGCTTTTTTTTTTTTACATCCTGAAAGGTGATTTTGAGGTCCCTGCATGAAACCACCTTTTGGGCAAGAGCTGAAAATGTTCTCTGCCCTTCGTCATGAGGTGGGGTCATAAGAAGGCTATGTTGAAAATTTGGTGTAAAAATACTTAAAAACAACCAAGTTATGAGCCTACATTGACTTTTGCGAATGCAGGCTCATAACTTTGGTAAATTTCATTATTTTTACCCCACGTTTACAACATAGACAAATCTTTATAGCAACTCATAAATGTGACAGCTGTCATTTTTCAAATCCTGGCCAAAATGTCATTTTACATCCCGAAAGGTGATTTTGTGGTCCTTGCATGAAATCACCTTTCCGGCAAGAGTTGAAATTTTTCTGTGCCCTTGTTCATGAGGCAAGGTCATAAGAAGGTTATGTTCTAAATGTGGTGTCAAAATATTTAAAAAAAAATAAATTTATGAGGCTATGCTGAATTTCAGAAATGCAGGCTCATAAATTTGGTAATATTCAATTTTTTTTACCCCAAATGTTCAACATAGCCATTTCTTTACAGCACCTCATAAAAGTGACAGCTGCCATTTTTTTTTTAATCATTTAACATTTTGTTGCCCGCATTGGCACACTTGGGGCATCCAACCACCGGCTCCACCTGCCCAGAGAAAGGGTAGCTCAAATTGCACCCAGGAGGATCCAGGATGGCTGTCTTGCCATCCCATTGGAGGGCTCCCCTCTGCCTCAGCCAGCCAGGATAGCCCTGGACCCTCCCTGACAGGACTCTGCCAGAGTCCTCCAGGTGGCTTAGAGTGTGCCCATCAAGCTGCATGGTCGCGCCCAGCCATTATCCTCCTGATTGGTCCCCCTCCAGTATCCCCCACTCCAGTAGTGCCCCCGAGCATCCCCAGGGGCTGCTACAGTGTGGTGGGATTCCCCAAACCACCCCAGGACCAGGAGAGTAGTCTATGGACACTCAATCTCAGTCCTTCCCTGCTGACCACCGACAACCTGGGCTCGTTCCTGAACCTTGGTCGCTGGTGTGGTACAAGGTGTGGTGTCCAGTGCCTCAACCCTCAGCACCACCAGGCCGGCTAGCTGTCATTTTTCAACTCCTGCCCAAAATGTGTTTTTGCATCCTGAAAATTGATTTTGCAGTCCCTGCATGAAATCACCTTTAAGCCAGGAGTTAGAACATTTTCTCTGCCCTTCTTCATGAGGCAGGGTCATAACAAGGCTATGTTGAAAATTTGGTGTGCAAATATTACAAAACAACACATTTATGAGCCTACATTACATTTTTGCTAATGCAGGCTCGCAGCTTTGGTAATTTTCAATGCTTTTACCCCAATTTCCTCCCAATGCAGCCCTATCAGCTCTGAACAGAGTTTGTTTAGGTATGTTAGGGAAAGGAGGTGGAACAAGGTGGAATAGGGAGGATAAAAAGAATGTGAGGCATTGGTGGAGGAGCATGGGAAGAAAGCTGATATTATAAATGAATACTTTTGCCTGGTCTTCACAGTTGAGAATGTGGACCTCTGCCAGACTGAAGCATCCTGGTTAGGCAGGAAACAAATATGGCAATGGGAAGTATTATAGAGGAAAAGGTGCTGAAAGATATGAAAGTGTTAAATTTGGGTAGGTCCCTGGGTCTGAAGCTCCTTGAAATCATAATCAAGATGCAGCTGGTCGACTACCTTGACTCCATGGACTCTAGGACAACAAACAGCAAAGCAATGTGACGGGGTGGTCCTGTCAGACGAACCTTGTTGATTACTTCTATGCTTTGTTGCAAGTGTTGGTCAAGGGCCAAGTGCTAGACATTCTGTACCTAGACATCAACAAGGCCTTTGACTCTGTGGCCAAGAAAAAAACTAGAGATGAAATTGGGGGACAATGTCACAAGATGGGTGGGGAACTGGCAAGGATGGAAAACTCAAAGGGTAGTACTAAATGATACATATTCTGAGGTAATGTGGGGGTAATGGGTATAGTGCCACAGGAGTCTGTCCTAGTCCCAGTACTCTTCAGTGTGTTCATTTGTGACATTTTTGAAGTGATCCAGGGCAAGATGTTTATATTTCTGGCTGACATCAAGCTATTTGGCAGAGTGGATAGTGACGAGAGTGTAAAAAACTTGAAAAGAGACTTGAAATTGGAAGAATGGTGTAAGATCTGGCAATTGAAATTTAACACCAAAAGTACAATGTTATGCACTTGGGAAGGGATTCAGAGAACAGTCTGTTGGATGGGGGGGGGGGTCAACTGGAGCAGATCACAGAGCAGAAAGATCTAGGAGTTATAATTAGTGACAGCCTCAAGACCTTTGCCCATTTTACATTAGAGTCTTCTCAAATAGAAAGAAGAAAGTGATGTCTCTGCACAGGTCCTTGGTGAGGTGACACCTGGAGTACTATGCACAACATTGGAACCGTCAACTAAATATGGACAAGGTCTGTCAAGTCAATCAGAAGGAGTATGATAAAAATGATTCATAGCCACAGGGGAGGACTTACAAGGAAAGACTGGCTGACCTCAATCTGTACTCACTATATGCCAGGAGCGGGAGGGAAGACATGTTTGAATTCAATACAAAAAAGGGTTTACAGAGGGTGGGCAGCCAGAAATGGTTTAAACTTAGAAATCTGTCCATCACAGGGGGCCACAACATTATGCTGGCAGGGGGAACTTTAGAAGAGACATAAAAAAATATTTCTGCATGGAGATGGTGGCAGAAAAGTAGAATCACCTGCCTGTGGAGCTGGTCAAAATTAAGATGGTTGTAAATTCAAGAACTGATGGGATAGACACATGGGACTGGGGAGGATTACAGGATGGTGTAGGGTGGGGCTGGATGTTAACAGAGTGTTGGGGGCAGTCCAAGCAAAACTGAATGATGATTGATCCACTTAAGGCTTGGTTAGTGTTAGGCTGGCAAGGATATAGCTAGTAACTAGGCAGACTAGATGGATTTTATGCATTACAGGGAAAATGCTGGAAATTAACCTTATTTTTAGTTCAGTGAATACCCTCTTTAAAGAACATAGTAACTTCTAACCAAAGTTGTTCAAGGTATTACTACATTAAAAACTTAAAAAATTAGTAATGATGCTCACTTGGTAAATGTACCATCCTCTGTCATTTTATAAAGAATTAAAATATGGCTGGAGATTATTTTTACATGTTAAGTAATCTTATTATTGAAAAGTCCTCTCCCCATACTAAAGAAGAACTTAAGCTGGCAAATAAATGCAACAACTTCTTAGATATTATGACACTTGACAGTATTTGGAGAAATGTGCATCGCCAAGTTAGAAATATTTTTTTTTAATTTAGAACTCTGTAAATCATTTTCTACATCGGATTACATAATGCTTTTCATGTACGTGACACATTATTTCCTTTGACATGGAAAGTACAACTAATTCTGATTACACTATTATTTTTTATTAATATTGCTCTAAATATGTGCTACATCAACATCCTGCATTGCTTCAGCAGCAGAATTTTCCAGTCAGAATTTGCAAAACATATACTGTGCAGAGTGTTTTGATTTGTGTGTATAGTCCTACTGTGTCCTTCTCTTTGTCTGCTATCAGGAGTTTTTTTCTAAATTAGCCTGACAGTTTCACAATACTTTTATGGTCCTTGGGAATCTCCATCTTAGCATGGTTTATTGCTCTTGTTCCTACAGTGCCTTATGTCTCATGTGACAGTGATGCATCTGGGACCATGGGTTCAGCGTCAATTTACAACAGAAGAACAATGATATTAAGTAACTTTCCTTGTCAAGTGAGCAGTAATGGCTACATTTACAGTTTCACAAATATTGAGGGCTAACTAAGTGGGTTATTTTGTAAGAAAACAGCTAGAGTCTATTAATTATAGCATTGATGAGCTGGGGTAATTTGTATGCTTTTTATGGTTGTATGTAGTTTGGTGAAATGAAAAGCTTTCAAAGCAAAACATTTGCTCCTTCTGGTTAGACCTGACACACACACACTTAGAAAACAAAAATATTGAATTTGAGCTATTTAGTGGAAGCCAGAACATCATGCTCCTGTCACTAGTACTTGCTGAATCAATGATACCAGATGCATCACTGTCACATGGGACATAAGGCATTGTAGGAAAAAGAAAAGCAATAAACCTTGCTAAGATGGAGATTCCCACATGCTATAAAACTACCATAAAACTAGCAGGCTAATTTAGAAAAAAACTCTTAATAGAAAACAAAGGAAAGGACACACCAGGACTAGACATACAAATTCAAACACTCTGCACAACATTTGTTTTTTTCAAATTTTGACTATACTATTCCTTTAAGTCTGGTGCAACCTATTTCTGCACACAGCTCCCTACCCCGGCTTCATCAGAGGGTAATTGGGTAATGTCAGAAGTCATAAACCTTCCCTGAGGCAGGAGGTGTCAGAGGCAGACACTCAAGACTGCCTCTGCCACTCAACATGTGATCGCCTGGGCTGTGGTAACGAACATGGATTGTCAGCATACTGAGCTACAGTGTTTACCTTATTATTGTTTCAGGTATGCTCCATTTCTCTGGAAACTTGCTTAGTATTTTCTAAAGAGTAAGCGAGTCCACTGTTCCATTACTGGGGATCCAAAAACAAGCAAACAAATGCAATTGTATAAGTAATATTTAACTGGTTGTCTCAATATTTCTCTGAAACCAGCTTATTGATGGGAAGATTCTCAGTAGTATTCCTCTAATAGATAGATACATAGCTACATAGATATTTTATTTTTATATTGTCTCTCTCTGGGGACACAGAGCACTTCACAATACAATTTAAAAACACACAATAAAACAAGTAACCATACATAAATACAGTATAGAGCAAAGCAGGAAATACAGGAAACAATTTAACATAACATGATAATTAAAAAACATCAAATGCCTGGTGAAATAAAAAGGTTTTTAATCCCTTTTTAAAGGGTTCCACTGAGAGTGCCTCCCAAAGTTGTTGAGGGAAAGAGTTCCAAAGGGTGGGCACAGCCACTGAAAAGGTTTGATTACCAGAATTCTTAAGCCTCACCCTGGGAATACTAAAGAGGTGACCTTTGGCAGAACGGAGAATCCGAGATGTCCAGTGAGGCACGAGGAGATCTTGCAGGTAGACTGGTCCCTGACCATACAGGGCTTTATAGGTCAGTAAACTGAACTTGAAGATAATCCTTCATCTGACTGGCAGCCAGTGCAGTCCACGGAGAATGGACGTAATATGATCATATCTTCATGCACCTGACAACAATTGATCCACTGCATTCTGCACTAGCTGCAGCCATCAGAGGTTACTTCCAGAAAGCCCCAGGTAAAGGACATTGCAGTAGTCCAGTCTAGATGCGACAAAAGTGTGTATCGGTGAGGTCAGGTCCTCAGGTGGTAAAAGGTGTTGGATCTGGGCAGTATTCCTCAGGTAATAAAATCCACTCTTAACGATGGCTGACACCTAAGCATCAAAGGTTAATGTTTTCACTTTTGTATAGCTTTAAGTATTTGGTTTTTATTTATGTTTTCTACTCCTAAAACTGTCAGGAATAATGTCAGATGCCTATAGCCAGGCTTATAATCCAAAGGGAAGCCTCTGGTAATGAAAAGTTGAAACTGGCGAGGAGCAGAAAACATGGGATTAAAACTAAATACTTATGTCTATAGATATAAAGCAGTTAGAGAAATACTACTAAGGACTAGTGAGACATTGAAATGGGCAGTTAAATACCACAAAATTGCCAGAACTCTATGAGTGCTTAACTTTTGGCCTTTGGGAATACCTTACATTATTCCATTAAATGGAGCCATCACCAAACACAAAAAATCCCAGGTAACAATCCCATTGCAGCCATTGACTCTTTGTGTGATGATGAGTAAGTTAGGTTGAATCATTAAAAGGGACACTGTCAACCCCATTCGGCCTTAAAGTGTCCCTAGTTTAAAAAACACATTTTATGATTGTTCTCATTCTGTAAAGACTGCTGATGTAGCCGGTTGTTTGTTTCAGACTTCTTTTTCCCCTCAAAAATGAAAAACTAAGTATCAACCATACTGATGTTACCACACCAAAACATGTTTGTTTACATTTCTTGACCAACTACAACTGCATCTTTCCTGGACTCAGGAACACCCCTAATACTATCTAGCTACTCGTTATGCAGTAGAAGTAGATGAGACTATTGTATCACAAGTGGCTTCACTGTTTGAGGGTGTTTCTAATGTTTGGGAAGTATGCAATAAGCATGGGTGAACAATTTGGAGCAAAACAAGGCTGTGTATAACTATGCATTCCCATGCATTTCATTTCTAATAATCAAGGAGGCAGACAGAACAACCAGCAATGTCAATACATTTTAGAGAAGGTAAGCAATCCTAAAATGTGGGTTTTTACATAGAAATAATATGATGCAAAAAAGGTTGACAGTGTCCCTTTAAGTATCTAGGTGTTACCCTGGATGACACCCTCTTATATACCACTTATGTTGACAACACTGCAAATCTGGCCAGCAGAAAACTAGGTGCACTCTTCTGACAATGTTTAAACCTTACTGTTGAGGCTAGATGCCTGGTAGTCTCAAGTACGGTCCTCCTTCTCATTGACTATGATCTACCGATCTGTGGAGCTTCCTGTGATTCCATACTAGACTGGGTAAAACTGGTCCTCAGTAAAGCCTGTCAGTTAACAAGTGGGACTGATAGACTCACCCATACTTGCTCCTTGTATGCGCTTACAGACTGGCTCCCCTTGCAGGATAGGCTAACATATCAGTCCTGTCTGTTGGTAAAAAAAAAATGCCATCCTGGGCTTCACCCCTTCTGCAATCGGTGACCTCTTCCATCCGGTCAACAACTGCTACTCCACAAGGAGTATATGCAGACATGCCCTGTACGTCCCCTTTCACAAAACTAGCCAGGGTAGACATATATATGCAATCTAAGCTGCACAGTGGTTTAATTAACCCCCTAGATCCCTAGTTGGCCTCCACAAAATCGCACCTGTTAAGAATTCCCTAAGAAAGGAACTTGCTTCAAAATCTGCTTGCCGTTGTTTTAAATGACCAAATACCTCTCTATACAATGTTATGGCTTGACTGCCATCTAACTGAATTCTACGCTGTTGTACCTTTGTTTACAACCCTAATGTTTGTACTTGACCAGGCTCCCCTTGAGCTGATGAAATCTTGAAGTAAATACTGTACCTATTTGATGTTAACTATTTGCTACTAATGAGGCCCCTATATATTAATGTTGTATATACCTGTTTGTTACTGAAGTGGAACCTTTGGAAAACAACACGTGTGCTCAAAGGTGTTATCCAAATTTTAAATAAATAAATAAATAAAATCCTGACCTCCATGTTCTTCAGCCCTTCTAGCTGTAAAAACTGGGTGGAAGCAGGACCACCTCCCTACAAACCAGCTGTTACTTCTCACCTGGGGTATGCTGGATAAATTAATTGTAACATATAAAAAAGCCCAGGGCTGTCCAATGGTAGGGTGATACACTGCTGTGCAGGTGATCTGGGTTTAGGAGAATACCTGGTTTGCTTGTACTACGATGGCCAGGGCTGTGGAAGCGCTGCCAAAAGAAGTGTGTCCTAATCCATGGAGGGCAGTGCTATGCTACACCCCACTGATGCAGAAATTTCTGTGGTGAGCTGGGAGGTTTGCTTTTTCCCAAGTGCACACTTTGTGCATGGGAAGCCATCAAGGCTGAGCATGACCCCAGCAGGCAGAAGGTGGGATGCCAGATATGAAGAAAAGAATAGGAAATAGCATTTGCCAGCATGGCAGCAGCAGTACTCTTTGGCATCATGCACCCTGTCTGCTTCCCTTTTGTGTTTTGAAGAAGGGGGGAAATGCCCCTGAAGGCTAGGGAGGGGTAAGCCACAGAAGAGCATTTGGAGGCAGGTAATGAGGATGACAGGGCTGCAAAGCATGACAGATTTGAAGTGTGGCATTTGACCAGGAGGATTAAAAACCTTGATTAAAATAGCAAACATGGACACTGTTTGCAAAGTTCTGTCTGCTTGTATTCTGTACTCTTAGTGAATAAAACAGGCATGGGTTATTGGATTATTTACCCCTGTCATGTTTGGTGTGCCTGTGTCATGAGGCACACCCAAGTGACTTAACCACATGAGAAATGGTAATCCCCCAGTTTACCCACAGCCTGGAATGCCTTATTGCAATCATACAATGGATCCACATGTAAAATGAATTTAAAAATGTGCTTAAGTATGTTTTGTTTTGTTTTTCATTAATGCCCTTCCTCAGCAGGGTGATGGAAGTATTTTTTTATATCCATTGTATAATAAAGCACTAAGTGACATGCTTTTTTTTTCTCTGTACCTAGTTCAATGAGAAGGCGAAGCCAGTGTCCTGTTTCAAGCACTTAGTACAAGCAAACTTGCGCAACAAGAGGGTCTTTAAAGATGAAGTGCAACGAATGGTGGCCAAAGGAACTACCGACTACAAGGCGGGTTTTGAGTTTGCTTTCGAACAACTTCAAAATGTAAGAGAACTCAATTTATACACTTTTACTCCCAACTACCCACAATAAAGAACTGGTACTGCACACTGTGTGTGTTACTTCTAGCAAACAGAAATAAAAACATGGCATACGTGTAGGGGTTGAGAGATACAAGATTTCTTCCACTGATCAAGGATATAGCTTAGTAAAATACAAACGAAGATACCACCAGTAGGTTATTAATAAGTATTAAACGGGTTAGAGAAATACCTAACTCTCTTAACCTCATTACTCAGTTTTTAAACTAAAAATCAAATGAATAATTTTATAATTGCAGTAAGGTACTTCAGAGTGTGCATAATAGTTGGACAACGACATTTTTTGGGTGTGTAAGTCACTTGACATTGCCTCATGCCTCACTTTGCAAGGAGTGCCATTATCGCACAGTAAAAAACACCCTGTCATGCTTTATTGCCCAAATGGTCCTTATCATGAATTGCATTTATTCTACATCTCATTACATCCTCTTATGTATTCTGTATACCAAATGTATTATCATCATTCTATCTACATGACAAAAAAAAAATAGAAGTACCTCCCAGAATCCCACACTGTACCTGGCTGGGGCATGGCACATTGCAAAGATCAAGAGCTCATCTCCTGGGATGAAGGGTGAGGTGCTGTGCACCTGCAGCATTTGTCATGCACCCCATGCCTGCTGAGCCAGGAGCAGCATTGGCTGTGAAGGCAGCCACTTAAATGCCATCCAAACTGGAGGAAGGCTGCTGCCCCCATGACCCTCTATCATTAGAGTCGGCAGGCAGGGACAGAAATAGGGGTAAAAAAGAATAATAAAAATAAGACATGTTTACACAGCATACACATTCATACCTACTTATTTAAAATGTTTTGGCCAGGAAAAGCACACTGAACTGAGGCTTGTTTCCAGGTGCCAGATGGGGGAAGGGAACATGGGATAAATACACAAAACCACAAAATCACTTTTACAGCATGTATAATCAATTAACAGAATCAGAACAAGCTATAGTGTCAGGCTTTATAGGAAATAAATATATTCATAGCATGGAAGGAATAAATATCATAGCTGAATAAAATCTGATATAGTATTCTGTCATGTTACTGACCTTCTAGATGAATGTTATCTTCTTTGTAGCCTATGTTATGTACTCTGTAGCTGTCAGTCAGGTCAGTTCTCCTGCAATATCAATTAGAGTTGTGGCCAATGGTAAATAATAAACAGGGCATCCAGGAATAAGCTGTTCTTTCAATCTGGCATCTTGCCAGCTCTGCTAACATTGTACTCCTGAGTTTACTTTGCTTTGCCACTCATTGCTAGGCAGCATTGTAAGCAACATTCCAGAGTGAGTAAAAACATATTACCGAACACTTTATCTGTTAGTTGCACTGTCATCACCATTTATTCTCTCAGTTGCCCTGTCTTCAGTATTTATTTTGTCAGTTGGCCTGTCATCACTTATGAACAAATTGCAGAATTCCAGCTGGACTTTGATTTGGACCCAGTTGTTCAAAGTTTCACAGATGATTCTGAACAATCAATGTTAACATTTTGACAGTGCCAAGACAACCAGGGCAAACAACAACAGTGACTCAATGAGTAACAAACAGATGGATGTACAGTGCTGAAGCACAAGTAGTACGGTAAAAAACATTATAAAATGAAACAAAATAAGCACGCATCTGACTCTAATAAAACATGTACATTCACCGGTATGCATACAGCTAAAAAATCAGGTAATTATAGGGGCTGTCCAAGTGGCCCAGCGGCTGCGCACTCGACATCACGTCTGGCCGCACGCTAGACTGCAGCAGCTCCCACTTGGCTGGGTGCTGCTGTTGGGGAGAGGACAGTGATGGGCTTCTTTGCTGCAGCGGCATCTGTGGTAGGCCAAGTGAGCTTGCTCACTCTATAGGATGTAGTTGCTTGCAACTGAGGCTCTTTAATGGGCTATGCCCGTGCCAGGGAAGGAGGGAGGAGCCTTGGAAGAAAAGTGTGTGTGTGTGTGTGTGTGTGTGTGTGTGAGCGTGTATGTGTGTGTGGTGGGGGGGCAGGGGCAGGTGAATAATCATGTTTGTCTAAAGGACAGCCTCGGCTCCCTGAGTTTCCCATGGGTCCTGATGCCCACTGACGCTGGATCCTTAAAACATTGGTGAGGCCTCACCTAGAGTACTGTGTTCGGTTCTAGAGACCACATCTGTGAAACAACATAGACAGAGTAGAAGCAGTCCAGAGGAGAGCTACTAAAATGGTGCTGGGCTTGCATCAAAAGCCCTATGAAGAGAAATTAAAGGATCTCAATATGTAGTAAGAAAAAAGGTCTGGCTCCCCATATGACACACATGGGAAACGCCAAACCTCGCCCAACAACTAACGCTCTGAAATCTGGCCAATGGAAAATCATGTACACAAATGCTTGCAGTCTGGGAAACAAGATCTGAGACCTGGAGGCAATAATGACAGAGGCTAAACTGGACATAGTAGCCATTAGCGAGACTTGGTTTACCAGTAACCACACTTGGGAAACTTCAGTACCAGGCTATGTACTGTTCAGAAGAACCGAGAGTGCAAAAGGGGTGGAGTGGCCCTTTATGTCAATGAAAATATCAAAGCTACAGAAATTCAGAATACACATAAGGAGCCAGAAGAACTGTGGGTCACCCTGGAACAGGAAATGGGACAGCCATACGAACTGGGGTTGTGTACAGATCTCCAGACCAGGGGGAGGACATAGACACATTACTGTTAGAAGATATACAAAACATGACAGCTAAAGGGGAGGTTCTGATAATGGGAGACTTCAACATGCTAGATACAGATTGGTCAATACCAGCAGGAACATCTGCCAGAACTAGACACATGGTGGATTCCCTGCGGTGGGGGGGGCTCAAACAACTAGTACAACAACCCACAAGAGACAGGTCTATCCTAGATCTAGTACCTACTAACAGGGAAAGGATCACAGATCTCCAGGTAGAAGGTCACCTGGGGGCCAGTGACCATCACATGGTATGGTTCAATTTGGCCACTAGAACTAAATCATCCCATTCCAAGGCAAAAATATGGAACTTCAGAGGAGCAGACTTTGATAAGATGGCCAACAGAGTTAAGCTAGCCTTGGCAAAAAAAAAATACAGATTAGGGGGTACATGCAAAGTGGGCAAGCATTAAGGATGCAATACCTGAAGCAACATCCCATTGTGTCAGAGCAAAAAAGAAGTGCAAAAAAAGAAGGAAACCACTTTGGTTCTCAAAACTGGTAGCAGAAAAGGTCAGAGCTAAAAGGCTGGCCTTCAGGAAATATAAGGGAACATAGCAGAATGAAGATAGGGAGGCATACCAAATTTCCCTAAGGGAAGCAGGGAAGGCAATAAGGCAGGCAAAGGTCCAACCCAAGGAAACACTAGCACTAACAGTAAAAGAAGGTGACAAGACTTCCCATAGATACATTAGTGAAAGGAGAAAGTCCACAGGGGGCATTGCTAAGATCAAAGAAAATAAGGGGGCATGTGAGGAGGAGGACCATGAGAAAGCATCTATCCTAAATAGATACTTCTGCTCAGTATTTACTGAAGAGAAGGTAGGGCAGGGCCCATAGCTCAGCACCATGGACACAGGGTGGAAGGAGGTGTGCACTAATCCCTTCACAAAAGAAAGGGTCCTTCAAGAGCTCGATAAGCTCAGGGTGGACAAGGCAATGGGACCTGATGGCATACATCCTAGGGTAACAAAGGAGCTAAGGGTGGAACTAGCAGAGCCTTTATCAGAACTGTTTAGTGAGTCTCTGAGCACAGGAGAGGTCCCAGAAGACTGGAGAAGGGCTCATGTGATCCCACTCCACAAGAGTGGTAGCATGGAGGAGGCAGGAAATTTCAGACCAGCCAGTCTTACCTCAGTAGTGGGCAAGATTATGGAGACACTCCTTAAGGAATGGATAGTGCAACACCTGGAATCCATAGGAGCACAGGATCCAAGACAGCATGGGTTTACTAAAGGAAGGTCCTGTGAAACCAATCTCATAGATTTCTTTGACTGGGTAACCAGAGTGGTGGACCAAAGGGGAGCAGTTGATGTCACCTACCTTGACTTCAGCAAAGCTTTTGATACTGTTCCACATAGAAGATTGATTAATAAGATGGGTAGGCTCGGGGAGGGTCAGAAACTGGTCAACTGGGTGGCAAACTGGTTGGTGGGCAGAAAACAGAGAGAGAGCTGGTAAATGGTATACAGTCAGAAGAGATGCAAGCCACAAGTGTGGTACCTCAGGGATCAGTCCTGGGGCCAGTCCTCTTCAATATCTTCATCAGTGACATTGCAGATGGCCTGGAGGGTAAGGTTTGTCTGTTTGCAGATGACACCAAGATCTGCAACAGATTAGATGATCCAGATGGGGTGGGCAGAATGAGAGCAGATCTGGATAAACTAGCAAAATGGTTGGAAGAGTGGCAACTGGGGTTTAATGCAAAGAAGTGCAAGATCATGCACATATGGAAGAGAAACCCTGAAGCCACCTATAGGCTGGGAGGGGAGCTTCTGGCAGTCACATGGGAAGAAACAGACTTGGGCATCATCATCACCGATGACCTGAAATCTTCCAAGCAGACCACTAAAGCAGTAGGTAAGGCTAGGGGAATGTCGGAGTGTATTAGTAGGGGTATCACAAGTCAGAAGAGGGAGGTAATAATCCCTCTTTACAAGACACTGGTTAAGCCCCATCTGGAATACTGTGTGCAATACTAGAGGCCACACCTTCACAAGGACATTAACCACACTGAGGCTGTCCAGAGAAGGGCAACCAAAATGGTGCAGGGACTGCATCAGAAAACCTATGAGGACAGATTAGTGGAGCTCAATCTGTATACCCTAGAGCAAAGGAGGGAAAGAGGTGATATGATCGAAACATTCAAACACCTTAAGGGCATTAACAAGGTGAAAGAGTCAAACATGGTTTAATATAAGAAAAATAGCAGGACAAGAGGACACAGCATGAGATTAGAGGGAGGCCGATTAAGGGGTAATGTGAGGAAGTTCTTTTTCACGGAAAGGGTGGTGGATGCATGGAACAGCCTACCTCAGGAAGTGGTGGATATGAATACAGTGCAGGGCTTCAAACAGGCATGGGATAAGCATAAGGGAGCAATACAGAGGAATATGAATAGATAGGCCATTGACATAGCAAAGGCCGATGGCACATTCATAAGGTAGAAAAAGAAATGGGCAGACTGGATGGGCCTTGCGGTCCTTATCTGCCATCAACTTCTATGTTTCTATGTATACCCTGGAGGAAAGGAGGGAGCGAGGGAGGGGATATGATAGACTTTTAAATACAGATACATAGAATTTGTTGGCAGATAAGACCGCCTGGCCCATCTAGTCTGCCCATGTGACCTACCTTCCCTTATGCTATAGATTTAGCAGATCTGAGGCTTTCCCTCTCTCTCTCTGTTTCAGTTAATTCCAGGTGTCTATCCCATGCATTTTTGAATTCCTCCACCATTTTTGGCCCCACCACCCCAGCCAGATGGCTGTTCCATCCAAATACCTCACAGGTATAAATAAGGTACAAGAGGGAAGGATTTTTCAGAAACAAAGATGCTCAAGAACAAGGAGACATGCTATAAAGCTGGAGGGGGCAGTAGATTCAGGGGAAATATTAGAAAGTCTTTCTTCACAGAAGGGATGGTGGATGCCTTGAACAGCTTCCAGCTGAGGTCATCAAAGCAATAACTGTAACAGGATTCAAGAATGCATGGACTAGGCATAAGGGAAATTTATTAGTTTGGAATGGGGAGGTAAAGTCAGTGACTAAGTAGTGTCTACAGTAGTATAGTAGGTATGGAAAATGAGCAGACTGGGTGGGCCAAATGGTCCTTATCTGCCGACAATTTACTATGTAATCCTGACCTAGACCATATAGTGGACAGCCTCAAGGGGGAGAGTGGCCCTTCCACTGAAGTCCCTGCCATGGAAGGGAGTTCCTTGGGAGATGTTGGTGGGGGGGGGTAGGACCTAGGTGGAGATAAGTGTCAGTGGGCCAGAATAGGGTATATCACTGACAGACATGGCCTGGGAATAAAAGCTCCATGGAAAAAAAAAAACATTAAGACCATTGCATAAATCAAATATGTCATGGCTGCAGTAAAAATATCAGATTTCGTCTTTTTCTCATATGATTCTGCCTCTTGTACCTCCACGTTAGCCGCCTCCTGCTGGGGACTCCCAGCCCCGTCACCCACCCGCAAGGCTTATTACAACTGCATACCTACTACAATGGGTGAGTCAGTGCCTTGGTGTATGGTGTGGAGCCTGCTGGGTTGCCAGCATCATCCACTGATGGAGGTCCTTTTCATCCCATTTCTCCTTGGAGTCGGTACTGGCAATGTGCAATATCGTGTACAATGTTAAGATGTTACGTACCACAATGCCAGCTTCTGGCTTTTGATTTAGGCAATTTCTGCTGCACTACCTAACCTTCAGTAAGTGGCAGTCAAGTAGCAGTACAGGCTATGTCCCCTCCCTGAAGGGGGAGAGCAGTCTATGAACACTGAGTCCTTCTCCCGGCCAGTCTCGAGTGACCCCTGTCTATTCCCAAACATGGGTCGCCAGCGTGAGATAGGGAGCCTTAGCCCACTGTGTCACTGGGATGGTGCATCGGATTTATTTTTACCCATGCTTTCTGAACGCAGTGACTTCACTCATCACTATGCCACTTGTGACATCATCAGGTTCTGAAAACAAAATCTGACATTTTCACTACAGCCATGACATATACCCTATATATAGGTGCAAATGTATTAACAGCTGGGGAAAACTGTGCAAACGGTAGTAAAGCAATGCTAACAAGAACATCTACAGTAGTTGCAACAACTAGAAAGGCTAAGGGAGTGAGAAGCTGTCAGAAACAGGAACAGGAGCGGGCCATGTGGTCACTACCTAGGAGTTTTAGGCAAAGGGGGAGGAAGAGGAGGGAGACAGATTCTTCCAGATAGAAGGGATTCTATAAGTCAAGGAGGTATGCACGCCATTAGATTTGAAGAAAGGAATAACAGAGTAACTGTCAGAGTTTATGAGGGAATACAGAATGGAGCAGGATGGAGAGAGAAGTGAGGAGAAGTAGCAAGGGAGGGCAAAGAATATAATATAACGGAAGTGAACTGGAAAAGCCATCTCTCATCAAGAACAGGAACAGTCAGTTTGGAGTAGGGAATTCACAGTAGGGGGAGAGAGCAGCAAGGACTGTTAAGAGCAATGCAACAAAAGAAGTGGTAGGGCAGTGCCGGGCAAAATTAGCAAATTCCACTTTTGCAGAATTTTTGTGAAATCCCACAAATCATGTGACATTTTGCAGAATTTTGCAAAATGTGGGGACATTCTTTATTTGGTCAAAACTCCACCATTCCAACAAGCAGAGATCTGAAAAGTAGCATGTGTACCTGTGGAATAGATTCCTAAGTGAATGAGAAATTGTATGGCATTCGGCTGAGTAGTTTTTAACTTATAGGTGTTCAAAATCTGGCAATATTTTTAGTGAAATTTTCTGAAAATGGTTCTCCACTTATAACCTGACCACCTTTGGGACAAGATACATGAACATCTGCATGCATAACCATTTTGAAAGGGTCTTAGAACTGTTAAATATGGTGAGATTTGGTTAATGAAATATTAAGTTTCAGGGGTTCATAATTTCATGGCTTAATTTTTTGTGGAATTTTTCTGAAAATTTTCCAAACATTTGGATGTTTGTAGCTCTGCTGCTATTGTAGGTATACACCTGAAATTCTCAGTGTCAATGGGTTCTTACAATGCTAGGGAAATGTGATTAGTACTGCAGTGGACCCGAGTGGGCACACCACCATGCTCAGCAACCCTGCAACTGAAAGGACTCCTTGAGACTTGTGGGGAAAGGAGGGGCCGCAGACTCTGGCACCTTCTCCCTGATCAGTGTGCTGTCAAGTTGCCTCAGTGACTGCCCCAGGCACCAAAGGTGACTGACTGTGAGCAGAGCCTGTAATGGCAGGACGGGGCTGGAGGCAGGCAGATTTGTTGGAGACCTGCTGTTCTGGGAGGTGGTATGAGCTGCACCATCCCAGGCCTAAAAAGTGTAAAACCAACTGTTAGAAAAGCTGCTGAATTCAGGAGAAGAGATTGGCAACAGTATGCAAGCTGGCATGTACACAATGATGAAGATCCAGCGCAAAGCAAGAGATCAAGGGTGGTTGATACAAATGCCATAGCAGGTATAGAGGGAAAAACTGCACCAGGGAACTGCTATGCTGTGGTCAGTGGGAAACTGAACAGTAAGGCAGTCAGTGGTGACCAGCACCTGCATAAGATCTCAGCTGCTCAGTATATTGAAAAATAAAGGCAGAGAGAATACCTTATGTGGTATTCTTTATTCAAGTGTAAAATGTGCAGCAATACAAATTAGCCAAGCCAGGCTATGGGTATTCTCCATTAACAGATCACAGATACGCTGGATATACCACCATCAATGTTACAGAGGAAACCCCCTTCCTCCTACTTATGTCATCACCTGACTCATTTCATGCAAGGGTACTTTCCTAAAGGATGATGAGTAAGTGGCACAGACCTCCTTATAAGCTATGCCTTTAATAAGGAAGTCTGTGTCCCTTACTTATCATCCTCATCACCACTTTACTTTGAAGCTCCTCTGTAACAGTGATGATGGTTTATCCAGCGTGTCTGTGATCTGTTAATGGAGAACACCTATAGCCTGGTTTGGATGACTTTTATGGCTTCATGTTTTGTACTTGAAGAATGCCTCACAAGGTATGCTCTGTCTTTTTTTTCTCAGTATACTGGGTGGCTGAAATCTTATGCAGCTGCCAGTCACCACTGACTATCATAGTGGGTACTACAGCAAGGTGTCAGTCTACCATCGATCAAAGAGTTTGGAGGCTAGAACATGTGTGGATTCAATAGGGGCCTCACCATTCCTGAGAGTGTGGAAGGAGGTTAGAGGAGATGTCAGCTAGTGCCAAAAGTGGCTGGTTCCACCAGGAGCAGAAAGAGGGAGCCTGCCTGCATCGTCTTTGCCCTGGAAGAGGTGAGATCCAGAAGTCTGCTGCAGTGGCAGGATCCATCTGGGTCTGGAAACCATAAGTACGCTGCAAATGGCTGGTGTTTCAAGGGATCTCTACAGTTGTTTCACTGTGTTATGCAAGTTGGATTACAGAAACACCAGTTGGAGAGATTTTCTGCCATTTAAGCAGTTGGATAGCCAGTTGGGAGAAAAGATAATTGAGCATGTTGCTCTGTTTAAAATGCACCAGTGCTGGTCAATCCATGTCAACATCTCTGAGTCTGTGCTGATTCTACACCTGCTGTACCCAGGGACTGAGTTAAGGGAGCTACTGTTTGGATCAGTTTAAATCCTGGTACCAGAGGGGAAGGGGTGAGCTGGCCTGCCTAGAAGGGTGCATAGTAGGCCATGTCTAAATATTTACACTGGCACTCTTTTTCTTCCAGGCCATTATTGTTAATAAAATTGTGTTTTGCTGTTACACTTGATCTAGTTATTGATTCCTGAGTAGTTGAGGAATGAGTAGCTTCCTTAGCAAGCCCACCAAAAGACAAGGCCCTTGTGACTGGGTGGATTACAGTGTCTCCAGCACTCACCCCTAAACCTCACTTTATTGGACTACACTGGTTTACCCAAGGTGGTGGCAGTGCCACATACACAGCTTGGGCATGTTTTACCATGGGATCCATCTCAGAAGTTTAAAATTTACAGTGGAAATAGTGCAAATTACTAATTGGCAACATTTTCTCAAAAATTCATGGGAGCTTAATAGTTAATGCCACTAGAATTTCCCTTGTGGAATTTAACTTTCACAAATCACTTAATAATACTGAAGCCATTTAGCTGTGCAGTACAATAGTTCCTTTCTGGGTGACTATTTGGTCCACCGCCATACTTTTTTTCTCTGACCTTGACTAGGTGAACTTAGTGGAGCTGCCTATAACACTACTCCTTGTTTTTTGCTGACACCATCCAGTAAAAGTCCCAGACTTAAGTGTGCATTGGTCTCTCAGACCAGTCAGTACTCCTTGGAGTGATTTTCATATGACCTGCTTTCAAGTGTGAATTGTCACTATGCTTCCTTGCTCCATCTGAAGTTCTACAGTTCTTGTGCTCTGCTGCTCTTGCCTTGTTGAACTAATGCATCTAACTCCTGCCACTGGTAATTCTGTCTCTAGGCATTTCCCCTATCATTTAATTTGAATTCCCTTGACTGTTCTTTCCATGGACATGACCATACCCCCTCCCTCTTGGAAGAACTACAGTCCATCTTGGCTTGGCTATGAATCATATTCATTTGATTTGTACTGCAGGCAGGCACGTTGCTTTCCCTACACTAGCATCATGGTCCTGCAATGTTCCTCCAACAGTCCTGCATCATGTTCTATTATGACAAAAGGTACTCGGATAGATCTGTCACAGTGGTCTCAGTTGCAGCTAGATGTCATTGGTGTTACTGTTTTCCAATGGCAAAAAAATGTATACCTTGCCATATGCAGGGTTGTTAAGGAGGTCTTCCTTCCCCTGGTGACTGCTTCCAGAAATGGCCAAGCCTGGGCGGTGGCACAGAACCTGCAGAGTTAGGCATCACCCTGCCATCAATCACTGCCACCATGGGAGGCAGTATAGTGTAGTGGTTAAGAGCACTGAGTTGCAAACCCGGAGACCTGGGCTTGAATCCCAAAGTCACCATTTGCATACCTCGTACTGTGTGACCAAGAGCAGGTCACTTAACTTCCTTGTGCTCCCAGGATACACCTGGAAACAAGCCTCAGCTTAGTGTGTCTTTCCTGGCCAACAAATGTAAAATAAATAAATAAAAATAAAACAAAAAATTAAAAATTCTGCTTCTGTTTTCTCCCCAAGGCACCCAGTGCAGTGATGCAAGTACATGCATGTGCCTTGGCTCAAACTCATACTCAAGTATCTTGAGTGCTTCTGGCTTCTGGGACTCCCCATTGTGCTACCTCCTGACCTCTGCCAGGTGGTAGCTGTTGAACAGGTTATCATGGCCCACCATCCTGAGGGAGGAGAACTGTTCTCCAGATGATCACTCCTCCTGACACACCAGGCTTGTTCCCGAACTTAGGATGTCAGTGCTGTAGCTAGCCTTGACTGTTCTTGATGGTTCTTCACTCAAAATATTGGTTGACACAAAGGTACAGTACTTGATGTTGAGCACCATTTTACTATGAAGCCCCCTACGAATGCTGCCTTATTAGCACTTTACCCAGTCTTTTCCATACTTTTTCATGAAGGTCAAGTGTATGGTGGGACAAACTTTATGGACATGGCTTCCCCAAATTATAATAAAATTCCATATTTCACAAAAGCTATGATTACAAATGTTATTTTCCAGTTTGCGTCTGCTTACAATTTGGTTATCTTTTAAGCAAGAGATTAAAAAGATTGGCACACACAGCCCCCATTTTAGGGTATATGACCCTACCAAAATTGGTGACGTTACATTTTTGATTTTAAATGACAGAGGGCTTAAAATTGTGGAGTTAATTTACTTGCACCATTCCATTTCAAAATGCCTGAATGTTTGTCTGTTTATAATTCTGCCATTTTAATGGTACAGGTCTGAAATGTGGTATACATGTCCACGAGGCAAATTACTTCAAACATGCCAAATATAATGCAATTCAGAGGACTAGTTTTAAAATTAAATGGGAATAATAGAAATTTACATTTTGGCAAAATTGTGCAAATTTCTGCAGAAATGTCACAAATTGTCATAGAAATGAAATCAAAACATTGCCAGAATTTCTCCAAAAGAAGCTAAATGTTGCCCAGTCCTGGTAGAAGCCATTCAGGTGAGGGTGGGATTGGGGTCTTCACTATAAACTACATCCCCATGCTTATGAGGCAGGGAGTGAAAATGATGGATCTAGAGTCCCTTCCATCCTTAAAGTACTATATTAATATATATGACTTACCATTTAAAAAAATCTATTGAGATGAGATAAGGAGGAGGAAGAAGCGAGTGTGTTTCATGGAATTTGATTCTTCTGGTTTACATTTAATTTCTTCAGCTTGCCTTCATTCTCTTCAAGTCCCATCCCCAAATGCCATCCATGCCTCTGCTGTTTGCCAGCATAAAAGTTGTTACCTATGAACTTCATGTTGTGCTCCCAAAAGTGGGGGCTACTTCTGGGTGACACTGGTCCCAAAAGGGACACCATTGACCAACTGGCAATCAGAAAGGGGGTCCTTTCAGGGACACAACATATGACATGGCTAAAAGGGTCTGGACATAATGTCTACACCTAAACATACATCAGGAAGGGTCTGAGAAAAGGGAGGCACTACTGCACCTGGGCCACCAATGAGCAGTCATACAGTGGTAAGTGTTGTGGATTCAACCCTGGGGCACTACTCATATTATTTGGGGAGGAGTGCTCTCAGCCTCCTCAGGGCAGGACTCAGATCCAAGTTTGGCATGAGAACCCAGATCATCTGCCATAAGGCACCATGCATTCTATGGAAAGTGCTCTGTATCTGCTGATCTGGACTAGGATCTTAGGGTAGTCATGCAAACCTAACTCCCCTGCCCACCCCTGAGGCACTTACTGTTTTCTGGGGACTGCACTCTGCCTCTGCTGGGTCTAACTGGAGTCTTCCACCCACTCCAAAGACATTCTATGGAGACTGCTCTCCATATTTACTGGTGCTGACTGGGATCTGAGTATAGACAAGTGAACCATGATCCTTTGCACACCCTGCAGACACTAATCTTTTTAGACTGCTCTCTGTCTCTGTTGGGCCTGTTTAGGTACAGTAGGAAAGAAAAAAGTTACAAAAACATAAACGACATAGGTAGCCTATCTAGCCTTCAATCCTCATGCCCCTGGCTTACAGCAAACCCAGTAAAGTCTGATCCTGCAGTTTGGAGCCCAAAAATCCCTACTTAAAAACAACCCCATTCTACACTGCAGTTGTAACTTCCTTTCCTATAAAAAATGAGTTCATAGGAGTACTGCAGAAGGGAGAATTGCTCTTGTGTCTCCATAATGCCTTGTATAATAAAGATAAATTGTGCCATTAAAACCTGAGCATTCACAGTGTCGCCAGATAATTTCTAAATTCCCCCAGAGGCTCACAATGTGCAATTTTTCATGCCAAAGATTATATATTCATGCTGTACAGTACATGTTATGCCTATACTGGGTCTTCCTCTTTATTCTGTAGCAGTGTGAGTTAATCATTTTCATTTGTACAGTTCCAAAAGTGACGTTGTTCCTGGCAGGTCTTTGCAGCAGCTGCCAGTGAAGGGATACACTGCAGTCTCAAAATATACAAAGGGCTGCACACTTCAGGACTGAGTGCTTGACTTTTATCTTATTTGTTAGTATAAGTAAAATAAAAGTTGGTTAAAGGTACAAAAAGTACAATGCTCAAGTGGACTGCCAGACCTCCTACTTACATATCACATTGCTTAATGCTTCATCAGGACCCCATGAAATGCTAAAGCCAACATGGTACGTAGGCAGAGTATTGGCAGTCCACCTGAGTATTGTATTTTTGTACCTTTACCCTGCTTCTGATTTATTACTGCACATACATTGGTGAAAACCTAAACATACAGGGCTTAATCTTTGAAGGTGGCTTGGATGTGTTAACATTGATCATATCCCAGGCCCGCATCTGTGCACCCATATGCTGGTCCACAATGGATGGCATCCATAGCTCCTTCCCCCTGTACCCAGCATGTGTGGAGTCCCATGTAGATACAGGGGGCAGCAATGGCAGCAGTGCTGTACAGGGCACCAGGCTGCTCAAATTACAATATGGTGGATTCCCCGATTCACACATGGGATAGGGCAGTTTATGGCAGTTCTTCATGGACTGAAGTATCCCCCTCTGGGCATCACTTTGCTGTGCTTGTGTAACCTGCTGGTGCCAGCCAAACCCCCAGACTGGGGGCAGGTGGAGAGGAGGCCGATCAGACCTCACTGAGAGTTCTGTAGCTGGACAGAAGGTGGTGTGTAGGTGTTATAACAGTCCCTCAGGCTGGGTAGATGCTGTCCCCTCCCTAGCCCCCTGGCACAGAGTAGGACTCTGGGATTGGGTACATGGACCCTAGCCCCTTTCCTGCCCTCAACCTGGCAGGGCACATAGCATTGTGTATAGCAGGGGATCAGGAGCAGCAGGGGCACGCAGCCAGGACTGCAGATGCGTGGATGTCTCTCCATGTGTTGAGTGGGACCTCTGCCATGATTGACCCATCTTAGTGGAAAATCTAGGATAAAGTAACAGTGATTTCTCTTTGGATATCAGATTATAAGCACAGGAGGGATACTGGATGAAATCAAACAAGCAAGTGGTAGTATGAAATCTGATCAACTGAGCAGTGAAACAGCCCATAAGGAATGAACACGTAACAGAGAGAGACAGCCAGCCCAGGCCAAATATATTGAACAGTTGAGTGTGAAGCAGTTAGTGGCATGACAAAATGACAGCTATTATTATTTATTTAGTTTTTGTTTGTGGTGTAGAGTACACTAGACAAGTACAGTAAATGCCATTTATAGTTGCCACTTGGGAAAGAACATGGTATCACAAAATAGAAACAGAAAAATAGGTTTTGTTGGCAGAAAAGGACCTTTAGGTCCATCCATTCTGCCCCTTGTCCCTGCCAGTTCTGTCACCACTGACCATAGCTGGTCACACAGTAGGTGTCACTCTGTCCCCCCATTCCTCTAACTAATATGCCCCTGTGCCTGAAGCTCCCCACAGTCTTTGCCCCCACTGCCTCCTCCTCTGGTAGACTGTTCCAGTTATCTACCACCCTTTCCATGAAGAGGTATTTCTGCACATCTCTCCTAAACTTTCCCCCCTTAGATTCATTGCAATCCCCCTTATTCTAGTGCCTTCCTTTCTCTGAAATAGACCCTCTACTTGTAGCTTGTTCACTCCTGTAAGGTACTTGTAGGTTGCAGTCATGTCCCCTCTCACTCTCCTCTCTTCCAGAGAGTACATCTTGAGTTCCTGCAGCTTTTCCTCATATAGCTTCTCATGCAACCCCAGCTCACCATTTTGGTTGCCATCCTCTGTACCGTCTCCACCCTTTCACTGTCTCTGTGGAGGTGGAGCCTCCAGAACTGGACATAGTACTCCAGGTGGGGCCCACCAGTGAATGATACATTGGCAACTCCACCTCCCTCCCTCCTCCTGCTAGAAATGCCTCTCCCAATGCACCCCAGTATCCTGCTAGCCTTTCCCACTGCTTTGTCACACTGCCCAGCTGTCTTAAGGTCATCAGCTATACATACAATTCAGATGCAGAGAACAATAGGCTCCAGCAGGACCTCATAACAGTGTGACAAGAAAACATGAGATATAGAGTATAATACAATTACCTGTAGCAAGGCTCCACTAGAGCACATAACTAATACTATACCTTCTGCAAGGCAAATAACCCAGAGAGTAGCGTTATCCTAGTAGAATACAACAAATAATCAAAAAATAACTAACCCAAGTTTTACCATGCTATACTGGATTGCCTTGAGTACACAACACTCGCTAACACCCTCACAAAAGAGATAAATCCTGTTTCACAGTACAAGAGGAATACATTTTCATTAATATGGGCAGGAGCAAGTGAGGGAAACCTTAGGTGTTTCCACAGTGCTTCTTTTAAGAGCCTATGAATGTTGAGTCTGCGGATGTCAGGTGACAGTTCCAGAACTTTGGGGGTAAAGATGGAGAAGGCCTTTTCTCCTATCTTGGAGGAGCATTTGGGAACGAAGATAAGGGATACAGCCGAGGGCCTGAGGGAGTACAATAAGATTGATGAGACATGCAGGGGAGGGTAATGGGAGGGGCAAGGGAGGAGAATCTTAAAAGCTTGTTGATAAAGTACCCAAGGGAGTAAGACTAGGAAGCTATGGGAGAGAGCCAATCCAGGGAATTAGAGAGGAAGCAGTGAGGGGTTAGGCGACAGGATGCCAACAAGAAGTGACAGATATTATAGGTCACCTCCCACTTATGGAATACAGTTTTGGTGGCTGTGAGAAGACAGGTTGTCCATATTGTAGTCTAGGGAGGAGGATCTCCTGGGAGATGGCTAGTCTAGCCTTGCGAATCAGGAAGTGTCTGGCTCAGTAAGTAAGAACAACTCTGGAGATAACTGCTTTACAGGTCAGGGAGATGTGGAGAGAGAAGTAGAAGACTGGATCTAGGGTGTTGTACTTAAAATCCAAAACTGCAGGGGGGGGGGGAAGCTACCCTGGCAGTGAATTGAAAGCGGTTTAATGGAAGATTTACATCTTGCATGGTACCCAGATAGTATGGCTTGGGTCTTTGAGGAGTTTAGCATTAGCTTGCTTTTAATGAGCCTTCTCCAGACTTGAAAGAAGTCCTCCTGAAGGTGAGCATTAACTTGGAAAATGGAGGGAGAATTAAGGTATAAGACAATGTCGTCTACATACATAATTGAAAGTGGTGGGATGGGGTGAAGGGAAGTTCATTGATAAAGATGGGGCTGAGTATGGAGCCCTGTGGGACTACAAGTTTGATGGGAGTTAAGGAGGAAACAGCATTATTAAAATTAACATACTGCCATCTGTCAGTACGATGGCTCTGAAATCAAAAGGCAGCATGGTGGGACAGGCCAGTTGAGATTATAGACTACATTTTTGGATAAATTACATGTTGTGATTCTGAAGTACACCAAGACACCATAAGTTAGACTAAACATTAAGACGAGATTAAATCTATTGTGTCCATCTACTATAAACGTACGTATGATATCCCAGCCATTCAACTCATCCAACTCATTATGAAGCATACCCATTTAAACTTCTGATCCACTCATCATTCTCTTATTGATTGGATCCTCACTAACCATCCCCACTGTATAGTCACTGCAGATGTCCAACCAGGTATGTTTAACTAACATCACCCCATTTTCAGCATGAGGAAAATTCAGAGGCCCAAAGTTCCTCATAAAATGATTCTCACCCGCTGCCTCCAGAAATTGAACCTTCCCTCTTATGTAGAGACTGATCTCTCCAATATTCACTGTTACCTATTACAGATACCCTTATTGTAGATGTTGCACTTAAGTGCTCCTACAGCACCTTCCTCAAGGTCTGTATCACTGATGTTCCACTCCACATAACTAGAGTGAAGTGCTATCACCTGTCCTGATTCTCAGTGGATCTTGCATTAGGTAATGCTTGTAACATAGCCTGGGCCTTTCACAAAGCTTTGGACTCCTCCACTGATCTCCCTCTGTGCAAACATCTATGAGACACTTGCATGAAACATCTGCAAACAGCTAAGGCAAGTCATTTTAAATCTACCTTACAATTTAACATACTATAAACAATATATCTAAATTCCTAAAGGGGATTCACAATCTACTTGACTACCTCATTTGAACTTGGCATCTCCTCCTGGTGACTTGCTGATCTTTTTTTTCTGTTCCACTCTGCCAAAAGTTGTTGATGCTCCCAACATGTACTTCACCAGCTGTTCCAATTCCCTCAAAATTGATCCCCAGGCCCCACCTACTTCCCTTGTTTCCTTCCCAACTCTCTGCCCATTCCCATGTACTCCACTTCCCTCTTTTTCTTTCTCCTCACTCCCAGACACCTCAAAGGCCCTTCCCTTCTCTCTGCCCTTCCCCCTTTCTGTACCCTTTATCCCCTCTTTTCCACTTACTCTCTATCTTTTCCATTGGCATCATAAAGGCCATGCAGGTGCTTGCCCTGTGAAAAGGATCAGCACTGATGACCTTGACCTGGCACTCTTCTCTGTAGCTGATCTAGCAATTGGTATTCCCAGCTCTTCAATTCTTAACCTTCCTTCCTCTTCTCTATGGTTCCTCTAGCTAGGATGATTGTGAGAGTTATCCCTGTACACAAAATGATTAACCCTGTACAACCTGCCATGCGCCCCCCCCCCCGACAAACCTGGAAATGAGTGGTTTCAGCTCAAAGTGCCTTTCCTGGCCCAAAATAATAACTGAATAAATTGATTGTAAGCACATTTCTCTCATTGTTGCTCTTGCCAAGTTGCAAGAGTATTGGGTGATAGTGGACAACATCAGACCACAGTATGTATTTTTCTGGAGAATACAAATCCTGCGACGTAGTTGCATACTGTAGTAGCATAAGAGCGTAATTACAGCAGCGTTACGCTACTATCTCAGAACACATTTTTTTTTATTAGTTTATTTGAGTTGGGGGGCTTCGCCCCACACCCCCTTTTAGAAAAAGAAAGGTGTGTGTGGGGGTGAAGCCCCCTAACTCAAATAAACTAATACATTTCACCCAACTCTAAGAATACAAGTGTTACTGAACTCAATCATGAGAACTAGCACCAAGTTTGATTCTGGCGCCGATGTCTCGCGCACATCACCTGTTCGGTTTACGCATTTTCTTGCACAAGCAGTGGTGGTCTGATGTTCTCCACTGTCGCCAAGTGTTGTACCCACCTTTAGCTTACCACTTTCATTTCCTCCTCCTTTCTTGGCCAGTTCTAGTCTGGATTCGGGTCTAATGATTACACAGTCACCTCCCTGCTAAGAATCAGTGACTTCATTCACTGGGATAGATCAGGGTCTCTTTACATTTAAAAACACAGAAGGGAGAAATAAATAATTGCCTTAACTGGGACATGAACCCAGACCATCTGGAATACCATTTCAGTTGCCCTATTATGTACATCACCAAGGCAATTGGAAACTGGTATTTACCAAAGCGCATTACTCTTTCTCTAATGTACAACTCGGTGCTGTACTGATAATTACATTTTCAATCATTTGAATTAAAATCTCTTTACATTTACGATATTTATTGACCTGTCCATAGCCTTTTATACAGTCTTCCATCTTCTCCCTTTAACCATATTGCCCAGTGCTGGTCTGTCTGAGCGAGCTGCCTCCTGGTTCAACTCATATCTCATATCTCATAGCCTCTCTTACCTCCTCCTGGGGGAACCCCAGGTGCTTCTGGGACAACATCAAGCAACTGAATGGTCACTCCCAGTCCCCCTCTCCTTCTGTTCTCAACATCAATGGTACCGTCTCCTCTGACCCTGCCCTCATTGCCACCCACCTCAATAACTCCTTTACCGACCTTAGCTCAGTACTTCCTGGTAACTTTTTCAGTCCACCTCCTCCATCTGTACCACCACCCATTGCCCGCCCCTCTTTCCACCTGTGTTGTGTCACCATGCAAGAAGCTAGGCCTTACTTGCTAAAAGCCCTAAAAGGTAACACCATCGGTAATGACTCACTTGATCCCTGCCTTTTACGTCAGGTCCTGGATCAGGCCCTCTCACCTATTACGTGCATTTTCAACAAATCACTCTGTCTCGACAATCCCCTCTGCCTGGAAGATTGCCACAGTTACCCTGTCCATAAAGGTGGTGACAGGACTCTTCGGGTAACTACTGACCCATCTCAATCCTCTCCCCCTCTCTAAGGCGTTAGAAAATTGTGGCGTCCCAAGTCTCTGACTACCTCTGTAGTACAATGTTCTCTGCCCTGAACAACACGGGTTCAGAGCAGGTCATAGTACCAATACAGCACTCCTGGAATTTTCAACTTCCTCCATGCCTCCTTGGACTCTGGTGCCTGGCTGGTGCTATATTCATTGACCTGTCTAAAGCATTCAATACCGTTTCGCATCCTCTTTTGCCCTCCACTCTCGACCTAATAGGCTTTGCCTCAGGACCTGTTTCCTGGTGCACCAGCTATCTCTCCGCCTGCTCCTAATGTGTGAAAGTCAACGGTACTCTCTCTGAAACATGCCCCATTCACTCTGGGGTGCCGCAGGGCTCAATTCTTGGACCCCTACTATTCTCACTCTTTCTTAACTCCCTACCCAGCAGTTTGTACAGGTAAGATGCTTCTCTATGCTGATGATGCTGTTCTCGTTGCCTCCCACAATGACCCCATGCTGCTACAGAACTCCCTCCAACTAGTCTTTGACTCTGCAGCTACCTGGTTCACTGAGCACCGACTTGTTATCAACCTTAAGAAAACAAAAAGCGATGCTCTTCTCCCACCCCCAAAATAAGTACAGCAAGTTTCCCTTAGCTGTCCACTCCACACCCAATCTCGTCATTGACCAGGTGCAGTCCTATAAATATCTTGGTATAACCTTTGACTCTGCACTTTCATTCCATGGACATATATCTGCCCTAAATTCTGTCGCCAACTCACGGCTAGGCATTCTTTACCGGCACAAGAAATGCCTCCCTCCTGATGCCCTCCGCCTGGCTGTCACCTCCTCTGTCATGTCTCTCATTGACTATGGCCTTCGGTCACGGCTCAGCAGATCAGACTGCCCTCAACAAGGTTCGCCTCACAGTTAATAAGGCCTGCAGACTTATCACTGGTGCTCCCAGACTCACTCACACATGTGAGCTGTACACCCTGGCTACCCTACTCAACCTGGAAGAGCGACTCATGTATCAGACATGCCAGCTCACCTTTAAAGCCCTCGTGGCCTATCCCCATAGGCTTATCCAACTCCATTCGCCAGATCAACCCCGACCCTGACTGCAGCCTCGCCAAGAGCTACCCTAGTTATTCCGAGAGCCAGGACCTCTCAAGGTCGGAGGGCATTCCCCTACCGTGCGCCCCACTGGTATAATTCCCTCACTGCCAGTGTCTCAAACTCTCTAACCTTAGCTTGCTTCAAGCCCAGGCTCAGAAACTTCCTGCTTAGCTCTCGCAAATGCAACTGCCGCTAGCCTAGTGTAAAAAAAAAAAAATATGTACTCTGTTTGACAATGCTCACTGAGCGGCTCCCCCCCCCTTTCCCTACTAATTCCTCCTCCCCTATCTCCCTTCCTTCTACTCCAACCAGCTCTCTCCCGACCATAAGTTTTGCACCTTTGTTATCTTTTGCTTCATTGGAGATTGTATTCTATTGTAACAAAATTGTAATTGAACTGTAACTTTTTTGTTTGTAAGTACTGCGTCCCTTGTACTACTGTTCTGATCTCCTCTTTGTGACGAGGTACCTTTTTAAATGAGCCTCTGGCTCAAAGGTTTCTAAACTGATGTTTAACTAAATAAATAAATAAATAAATATCTGTTTAACTGAGTTCAATCTGTTCCTGAAGGGCTTATCTTCCCCTTATTGATATGGAGTCCCCCATGGCTCAGTACTTGGTCCCAGTCTCTTCTGTGCATTCCTACAACCTCTCCTCAATCTGCAACGCATTCCATATACACGTGTAGGTGAATGATACAGTGTTGCATGCCAGTGGCCAAGAAATCACTTCTCTTGAATCTCGTATCCAGTCTGACATTGATGCCATTCTGTGGTGGCTTTGCTCTAAGCTGCTGGCCTTGAATGCTAAACAAACCAAAAAAATTAAAACAAAAATGCAGCCATGACTTCCAGTTATAAACCTAAGCTGGCAACCTTTTCCTTCTGCCCCATGTTTGTGAACTGTAATTTCTACCCTCTGGACCATGTCATATCTTTTATGTACCCTGGCATCTTGTTAGACAAATCTCTGGACTTTTCTGTCTATACTAACAACATTTCTTTCCAACTCCTCCCTAAGGTTTTTGCCCACCACCATAACAAGACTCATCTTCCATCTGCTGCTAGATCAGGGATAGGTCAGCAAATTATCGTCCCTGCCATCAACTGTGGTGACACTGTTTACATTACAGCCTCTAAGTCCGCATTAACTGACCTGGACCCACTTTTTCATGCTTTCTGTCACTCTACCAACATCTGTGCTCCTCTCACATTCACCACTGTGATCTGTACTTCTCTCTGGGCTGCTTATCCCTGGGTAATCATTATCACGTTCACTCTGCCCTGCTGACCTTTAGGTTCTGGTCAGACACTCTCCTTGGCTGCTTACCTTTCTCCTCACACATTGCCCACCATTTGCCTATTTCTTAGGCTCTCTGACTCTCACTCATTCAGACCCCAGGAAGTCTTACTGTATTCTGACAACAGGCAGTATGGTCTCACCATAGGACTGCCCCAGAGCTGAAACGGTTAATAGAACCTATGCAAATAGTGAAATTTTAGGCTTGAGCTTGGTTATCAAACCACTGTCCCTGGTTGCACTTCCTGCAACTGTCAGATTCTTTACTCTGCTTGCCTTAGTAAGACGTCTCCGGGGAGCTCTCCTTCTCTTACTTGAAGAGATTTATTTTCATTGGTTTTCAAAAGTACTGTTTATTTCTTTCATTTTTTTGAAGCCCTGTCCTTGGTACACAGGTGGACTTAGTCTAGCTTTAATGTTTTTTGGGTAAGTTCTCTGTTCCTTTTCGATTCCTCACAACCAGGAGGGAACCGACATCTATTACTTTTTCAGAAATGAACTTCAGTAGAATTTAAGTTTATTTCTACTTCTCTGGTAAGTCATTTCAATTTGGTTATTGATTAACCAGGGTAACTCTTGATTTTTGTACAGTTGAAAGCTAACTGAAAAAGGAAAAAGAGTAAAAGGCTTGTCTTGGTTGGTTTAGATGTTACAGAAAATCAAGAAAAGGACACGCCCTACAGGTTTCCAGCTTTGCACTGAGTGTGGGGAACCGTTCGTTAAGGCTGATCCTCATTTAATTTGTGTATTCTGCCTAGGGTTTGACCACCTTAAGGCGGATTGTAAAATCTGTAAAAACTTTCCACAGTCCATGCTTGAGAGGTGAGTTAAAAGGCTACAGGGAAAAAAATGTCCAACCAAAAAGGCTGCTGACCTGGCCTCGGATAAACCGACTCCTCCTCAAAAGGAAACCGGAGGAACAGCCCTCTGATAGGGGTAATAGTTCCTCGGGAAAGAAATGCACCGCAGATGCAGCCGCTGAACTGGCTACCATGAGCAAAAGGAAAAAGAAAGAAAAACATACAGTGCAGGAACTGCAACTGAGAAAAACATTAGTTCCAACCACTGAGGAGATTGTGAACGCAATCAGGATCATTCAGTCACTGCAACCTAGAAATCCGGTTCCGGATGAAAAGCAGCTGCAGGCACATACACTGGTTCAAACCTCTGGTTCAACCTCTGTTCCTAGTTCCCAGGAACAGAGTGGTGAGTTCCATGATGAAGATGAGGAGGAGGAAGAGGATGATGATGAGGATTATGAAGAACTTACTGAGTCTGACATTTCTCCCGATCATAACCGTCCTGATTCCCTTGACAAGGGATCTGAGGATTGCACATCCAACTTTGCTTTTACAAAGCAAGTTGCTCAAACCCTGGACTCTCCCACTCAGGAGTCCATTGAGGAGGAGGAGGAACAGGGCTGTATGGAGATGATTGAAGTCTCAGTGTCAAAGAGACTACTGTTGCCTATCCATAAGTCCTTGAAGAAGCAGGTCAACAAAATATTGCAGACGCCCACTTCTGTGCCACCAGTGGACAGAAAGCTGGATAAAAAGTACTGGGTAGCCAAAGGGGGAGCAGAATTCCTTTTTGGGCTGCAGCTTGTAACAAAACTGAAATCCCACTGACATTACATCCTCCTGAGATGGACTCCAGAAAAATAGACTCCATGACTATGAAAACTTACCTGGGGTCCTCTCTGGCTATTAGGCAGGCCTCTTATATGGCCTATGTCTCTGGGTATCAGAAAACACTCTGGAATACTGTCTTGGAAATAGCAAACGCTGTCCCAGCTCCCATGGCAGCTGACCTGGAAGAGGCTGCAAAAAGGGGCATAGAAGCTTCTAGGGCCCAGTTTAGGATGGCAGTTGATGCAAACAACACTGCAGCAAGGCACATGGCAATGTCAGTGTCCCTCAGAAGGTTTGCTTGGCTCAGGACTACTATCCTGACCAAGGATACCCAAATGAAGGCTTTGGATTTTCCATGTGAGCCCATATCTCTGTTTGGAGAGCAAACAGAAGCTTACATGAAGAAAAATGGATGATTACAAGACTGCTTACAAAAGTGCTATTGCCAAGGAAAGGGCATCCACACCCCAAAAGCACCAAGCCAGAGGTGGCAGGGGCAAGGCCCATTATAGACCATTCTTTCAGCCTCAAGCTTTCCCCCAATATCAGCAGCAGAGGGGGTATTTTAGAGGCAGGGGCAGAAGAGGCAGTGGCCGTACTAGCCCCAGCACACAGCCAGCAGCTCAAGCCAAGCAGGCACCCTGATGTGTCTGTTCGGGTCACCTCCCCAATCACAGTAAGGGGCAGGTTGGCCCACTGTCTCCAGGAATGGCAAACCATCACCATAGAAAAGTGGATCCTGGAGGTAGTGGGCGATGGTCTTGCTCTCGGCTTCAAGATCATGCCAAAGCTGCAGGCAAGGGTTTTCATATCCTCTACCCCATCAGAAACAGCTCTGTTAGAGGAGGACTTATCCAACCTTCTGTCACAAAGGGCAGTAGAGCCAGTTCCCTTGGCACAAAGGTGAAAAGGCCTGAGATACTTCCTCACAACAAAGAAAACTGGGGAGTGGTGACCCATACTGGACCTCAGACATTTGCTAAAACCAGAGTTCAAGATGGTCACTCTGGCAACCATACTCCCAACACTAAGGCAGGGAGATTGGTTAGTATCTCTGGACCTAAAGGATGCTTATTTCCACATCCGCATCAGGCAATCCCACAGAATGCATCTCAGATTCAGATTGCCATCAGGCCATCATCAGTTCAGGGCAATGCCCTTCGGACTGACTTCTGCCCCGAGGGTGTTCACAAAGTGTTTGGCTGTGTTTATAGCACACCTAAGGAGACAGGGGGTGGCAGTGTTTCCCTAGCTGGATGACTGGCTAGTTGCAGGTCAATCACCTCATCAGGTCAGGGATGTTCTGGCAGTCACACAGGATATTCTGCAATCCTTAGGGTTTCTGGTGAACCTGAAAAAGTCAGTGCTAGAACCAGTTCAACTCCTGGAGTTCACAGGAGCCGAATTAGACACTGTAAAGGGAAGGGCATTCCTTCCACAGGGAAGAGTGGACAGCCTGGTGCAGCTAACCAGCTCTTTCAAGCTGCACAACCCAAGGCCAGCAAGGCATTTTCTACAATTGCTGGGCCATGTAGCAGCATCAACAGCAACAGTGTCAGGTGCCAGGTTCCAAATGTGAGACATTCAGTTTCATCTCAGGACACACTGACATCAAAAAGATTTGTTGTCAAAGCTAGTGCCAGTTACAGGAACCTTCCTCCAGGCTCTACAGTGGTGGCAGGAGAGGTACAACCTCAGGCAGGGTGTGCCATTCTTGCAGAAAAAAATCCTCGTCGGTGCTAACCACAGATGCCTCCCTCCTGGGATGGGGAGCTCACCTGGGGGAGCACACTACTCATAAGACATGGCTCAAGCAGGTGTCATTGTTACACCTAAATCTGCTGGAACCAGAACAGTTCTCCTGGGCATCCAGTCCTTCACCAACATGCTACAGGGCCAGGTGGTGCAGGTCAGGACAGACAACACAACCACCATGTACTACATAAACAAACAGAGAGACACAAGGTCAATTCCACTGTGCACAGAGGCCATGAAAATTTGGACTCTGGCATACTTCCTGGAGATCTCTCTCTTCGCAGTCCACCTTCCAGGAAAGGACAATGTCCTGGCAGATGCCCTCAGCAGAATCAGTCAGAACCACCACGAGTGGTCATTCAACAAGCAGGTCCTGCAGGTTGTGTTCAGGAGATGGGGCACTTCAGAAGTGGACCTCTTCACAGTCTCAGACAACCATCAGCTACCTCAGTTCTGCTGCAGGCCTCCTGTGAGGGTCACAATCCCACTGGATGCACTGCTGCTGGATTGGACAGGGAAGTTCCTGTATGCCTTTCCTCCCTTTCCATTGTTGCTGAGAGTACTGAATAAGCTCAGATCTCAGCCAGCAACAATGATTCTTATTGCTCCAGACTGGGCCAGACAGCCTTGAAATTCCTTAATTCTCTTCCTGTCAGTAGCCAAACCAGCCAGCCTCCCCAGGAGTCACAACCTACTGATATCCTCTCAGGGCAGGATCCTTTATCCCAACCTCCAGTCCCTCAGGCTCAAAGCCTGGCTCCTGAGGACTTACAGTATGCCAGTTTGCACCTCTCAGTAGGAGTCGTGGAGGTCATCAGAGACTCTAGAAAGCCTTCCACCAGGAAGACCTGCACATCTAAGTGGAAAAGGTTTTTCACCTGGTGTCAGAGAAGAGGCATAGATCACAGTCAGGTGGGTTTGCCAGCCATTCTGGATAATTTGACCCACCTTCACTCTCTTGGCCTAAGACCATCTACTCTTAAGGTGCACCTGGCAGCTGTCTCTGCTTACTTATCTGCAGGCAAGGGATCATCCCTGGTGTCAACCCAGTATTCAGAAAATGTTTCAAGAGGCTGTTGCATCTGCATCCCCCACATAGGGACCCTACACCAATGTGGGATATCAATATATGTACAGCCCAGCTTATGCAACCACCTTTTGAGCCCATGTCCTCAGCAGAGCTCAAGTATGTAACCTGGAAAACAGTGTTCCTGGTGGCAATCACTTCTGCCAGGAGGATTAGTGAGCTCCAGGCCCTCTCCACAGAGCCTGACTACAGTGCATTCCATAGGGACAAGGTTGTCCTCGGGCCTAATAGGAAGTTTCTCCCCAAGGTGGTATCTGACTTCCACCTCAGTCAGTCTATTACACTACCTGTCTTTTTACTGACCATTCCACATCAGGGGAATGTAGACTGCATAGCCTCGATCCTAAAAGAACTATCAGCTACTACCTGGACCACACAAAGGGCCACAGGCAGGGAAATACTCATCTTTTCCTGACCTATGGAGAAGTGGGAAAAGGTAAACCAGCTACGAAAAGGTCCATTGTATGCTGACTTGTTGCCTGCATCTGCATTCAGTTTTGCTACAGCAAGGTGGGCAAACAGCCCCCTGCAGGTCTCAGGGCCCACTCTACCAGGGGAATGGCTTCTTCCATAGCAACTGTTAGAGATATTCCTCTGTTGGAAATCTGCAAAGCAGCTACCTGGAAAACTGTCCACACTTTTATTAAGCATTACTGCTTGGATATCTAGGCCAGAAGTGATGCCAGGTTTGGTACAGCAGTACTGTAGAGCCAGTTTCCTAAATAGGTTCTCTGCCCACCTCCAAAGGTACTGCTTGGGTCATCTACATATTGTCAGAATACAGTAAGATTTCCTAGGGTTTGAAGAAAAAAATTACTTACCATAGTAATCTTGTTTCTTCCAAGGGAATCTTACTGTATTCTCAGCTCCCACCCTACCTCTCTTACTAGAACCCAATGGGCACTGCATTCCAGCTGTGCATACCCTACTGCAAACCTGTTGGTATGTTTGTTTTCTTGGGCATCTGTGACTTGATTCTTGAGGATGCCCCTGTTGTTTAAAGAAGGGGTTGTTTTATAGGGGGGAATTGGTTTTACATTAAGATAGTTTAGTTTAGTTATTTTTGCATGCTTTGTAAGAATCTGACAGTTGCAGGAAGTGCAGCCAGGGACAGTGGTTTGAAAACCAAGCTACAGCCTAACATTCTACTATTTGCATAGGTTCTATTAACCGTTTCAGCTCCGGGGCAGTCCTATGGTGAGACCATACTGCCTATTTTCAGAATACAGTAAGATTCCCTTGGAAGAAACAAGATTACTATGGTAAGTCATTTTTTCTTCCTTGGCACTAGATTTTGTCTGCCACTTGACCAAGTGGCTTTCTTCTAAAGACTTCTGTCTGGAACTTACACCTTCTCCACCTCTAGTCCTTCACCTCCTAATGGACTCTCAAGCGGCAGGCCTGGGAGCTGCTTCTGTACTTGCTGTGTGCGTCTGCTCCCCTCTTGCTCAGTAGACTGCTGTCCTCCCTGTCCTTACCTTTTACCCTATGAGCTCCTTGTGAATGCACATAGCCCCTTCCTCTCTCACCCACCACTGGCATATTTTACTTTGCAACTGTATCTTCCAGCCTGCTCAGATTTTTAAAACTGTAGTCTTTGTAACCTGGATGTGCCAAGTACCATTGGGCTACTACCCTTGCCTTGTAGGCCTAACCGAGTTTAAGGGGCCTGGGTTCCTATTTTTTATGTACTAAGGGTTCTTTCCCAAAGATAAAAGTAAAAAAGCATGGTGCCTCCACCCAGAGTAAAAATTATAATTGGGTCTTATATATAGCTGGTACAATCCCCTGGGATGCTGTACCTAACCACCTTTTCATGCAGTCACCCCACACATAGATTATCATAAACCAGAAACTACATATTCAATATCTTTAGAATTACTGACTTAAGCTAATAATATGCTCACATGGGTTACAAATAATATACTTATGACACAATTTTATAAAAACGGTTAGCCAACAATTTATTTACAAGGGAAGGGCTAGGAAAAGGAGATTGGATGCAGTGGTTAAGCAGCAGTTCCATTGGCATTTGGTAATTGGCACCAGAAAACAATCATTTCACATTTTAAATTCAAACATCTTTACATGCTTGCACACACCAACCCTCTGATGGAGTTTTATTAACCTTTCTATCTAGCTAGCTGCTTTAACCATTTAATAGACAGACTCCCAAACTGGTACCAGTCCCCAGTCCAGCTGAAGACCCCACAGTCCTATCCCTGGGTACCCAGTATTAATCACTGCAGCCTTGTTATGGGTGCAGCTGGTTGGCCAACAGTGGCATGCTTAATTCAGCTTGAGCCTTATGGTTGCAATAACTACTTGGAAACCTGGATTCTATAGATGAGTTCTTACATTGAAAACTTGACAGCTCTCCGTTTTTGGCTATTAACACTTAAACCATCTGCAGATAACTATTTACAGTTCCCCAGATGCAGGACCATCCCTGCTTTACTCACAGTTTTGCAGGACAGTCACTGGCTGGTGCAGCTGATGAATCTTTGGGTTGTGGAATCTGAGGTGGACACAATCGGTAGGACTTGAATTGGCTGAGATGTGCAGCAAGGGCTTGCAGTGTGCCTCCTTTCCTGTGGCAGACTTTTGTAGCTCTAGCAGGCTGGAACTTCTCTCAGCTTCTCTAGCAGTTGAAACTCTGGTTAGGCTGAAGTCACAATCTGGAGCAGACCAACACACGGACCTGGTCTGGCATGTTTCAGACCCCTACGTCCAGCCATGACCCCTCGGGGGAGGTGCAATGGCAGTGCCTAGCTGGTGACACTACCAGGCTGATTCCCAATGCTGACCTTTATGGCAGTCTCTTTTCTGTTACTAGCATTCAGACAAATTTGGATATGAGTGGCATCTTCAACCACACTGCCAGCATGGCAGCCATGGTCCTTCCATATCCGGAACACAGTCTCTGGACTTGCACTGAAAATGCAGTCTCAGGGAGACTCATGCACATGCAAATGGACCTCACAGAAGACCCTGAACCTTACACTGAAGGCACACACCTTTACTCAAACAGTCTCATGATACTGGACATCATTTTCTTCACTGTGCAGGTGCTTTTCACCAGAAGAGGGTCTCTCTTCCCACTTTTGCAGATAAACTCTGAAGCCCAAGACAAGCCTCTCAGCCAAACTAGATAGTTCTCACATAGTAGCAAATTCACTTAGGCAATCACTTCTGAGTTCCTTTTCTCAGGGAGACTCCCATACCATTTTCCGCAAACCAGGACCATTCACGATCATTCCTTCAGACAAATTTCTAAGCCAAGTCCTCTCCTTCTCCACAGGCTTCCTCCATCTTTGGGAACAAGCTCCCAAATGGAGCACATGCTACATCGGGAGCCAGCAGCTGCAGTTTACAGCCAGTATGAGACAATTACTGCCTACTTTACAGTCGTACTTCTCCTCTGAGAGTACACTAGTGGACTGTGTAGCTAAAATAACTTTAATGTCTGATTTATACACTGCTAGTACTTAGAAGTAATTATTGTCCCCACACCTGTGTAGATTGATTGTTTGCTACTAGTTACTGTGGGATTTACCTGTGACTGGCTAAAGGTTTATGCTGGGAGCTTTAAGTGTGTTACCAATGCCACTGAGTTGAATTGTTTTCAGAATTAGTATCTTGATTTTTGTTGCATCTTGATTCGGTTTCTCCTCTGTTCATCTGCAGTCGGGAGCTAAGTCACGCATGCGCAGTTGCGACCCAGCCCCTCTCCTATTGTTCGTGTTCCCTCTCAACTCTGCAAACAAGCTAAGTCCTCTCCTTCTCCACAGACTTCCTACATCTTTGCAAACAAGCTCCCAAATGGAGCACACGCTACATCGGGAGCCAGCAGCTGCTGTTTACAGTCAGTATGACACAATTCCTGCCTACTGTACAGCCATGCTTCTCCTCTGTGAAAGTGCACAAGTGGACTGTGTTGGCCCGATGCTCCACATCAACTGCTCCACCCACCCCCACCCTGGTCCGGCTCTTAATTTATACATCACAAGTGTCAAGTGACTTTTTCTATCACCCCAGTTTCCCATTGGTTCTGTATATCTTTGTGCCAGTAGCTGTCGCTACCCGAGCCTCTCTACAATTCCCCACACTAGCTGTAACTGGCCCATTTCTATCTCTGTACTTTATCCCCCTACTTATACTACCACAACTGTCTAAATACGCTGTGCCACCAATAGGAGTCACTGTTGTACACTTTATTTCTCCTCTCCCTAGCTACATTCCCCTCATCCCTATCCCCCTTTCACCACTCCTACTGCCTACTATGAACCCTTTTCATTGCTTTTCACCCTGATTCCTGAACATCTGCCCTGGCTATCCTTGAACTGATGACCTTCTTAACCAAAGGTGGCTACTCTAACCACTACACCATCATAGCTGCCTAAATTGTTAAAGCCTTGTTCATATCCTTAACCTATTTTAACTCACTCATTACACCCCATCATTTTGACCCTTTCCACTCACGACTATTACATGCTCTCTACAGTGTCCTACTCTGTGCTCCTCAACATGTTGTCCATCCGCTGTATCTCTCTACTCGTCCTACTACTCCTCTTCTTGCTGCCATCTCACTACCATGACAGTTCTTGTCCTATTAACCTCACCCAACATAATTTTAATGTTTCCTTGAAGGGCACCTCAACCCAACCTCCCATACCTATTAGTAATAATTTGACAGCAATACCCATGCACAGTCATATGGTTTACTACTGGGAACTTGTGATCCTCTCCCCCCAAATACTCAATTTCCCTGTTCCTTGTACACATTCTAAAAAATTGAACTACTGAATAAGGAAAACTCAGCTCAACTACCTTAAACTTTATCTGCTCAGAATTATTCTACTCTTACTTGATATCTCTGGGAATGTTCACCCAAACCCTGGCCCTATGCAAGTCCCCAAGCTCAGTCTCAAAACTAACAACCTCTTAAAACTTGCCTCCATTAATATATGCAGCCTCTTGCCAAAGATTGATGAGCTGAGGGTATGGGTGACACGATATAAATAACCCCGATGTTGTTACCCTAAATGAAACCTGGCTCTGTACCCAAATCCCGGACTCTGCATTAAAGCTTGATGGATATATGCTATTCCAGCTTGACAGGGTTGGTAAAAGGGGTGGGGGGGTGTGCCATCTACTTGAAGGACTCCTTTAGGGGCCAAGCACTTCCCTAATTCCCCTCAGAATACTGCTCCCAAATATTAGGGGTTAAAATTCTCCTGGGCATGCATGGTGAATCCCTTTACATACTCTCTGTCTCTATCCCCCCACATGAAAAGCACATGGGTATTAACTTGATACTTGACTACCTAGAAACACTACCACATCAGTCTGTGGTAGTTACTATAGGTGATTTCAACCTAAATTGGCTAGCATATGATGCTGATGCTCTTAAAGATGCCATTGCAGCGCGTAACATCACACAACTTATCACAACCCTCACCAGATTTAACCCAAGCACAGGGAATAGCATGCTCCTGGACCTCATACTAACCACACATCTGGATAGACACTTCTGTCCGACTCCATGAGTGACCACTCGCTGACCATCACTTATTGGTCTAACAAGTCCAAAAACTCCCCAGCCAAAGTTACTTACCAGCGCATTTTAAAGTGAGGTCAGCTTGACCGGTTTCGTGCCTACTTGGCACGATGTGACTGCTCACCGCTAGGCTCATCTAGTAGTGTGGACCATGTGCTAACTTACCTCATAACACACTTCAACAAAGCGTGTGAAATTTTTGCACTGATACGAAAAATAAAGTCCAGAGGAGTCACTAACCACTGGATCACCCCATCTATACTTTGTATGATGAAAGCTAAGGACAACCTCTGGCACATAGCTCGCTGCACAGGTAAGCCAGCTGACATGCAGCAGTACAGAGCCACCAGAAATGCCTGTACTTGGAAAATCCGTTGAGTCAAAATTGCCCACTTCCAAGGCAAACTCACAAATGCCTGGGGAAATAGCCGGGTATTCTGACAAAAGATTAAGGACCTCACTGGCCACCCAAGTAAAGCATCCCCCACTATGCTTGTGGTTAATGATGAACATATTCAGGATCCCAAATTTATCGCTGATGCATTCAACTCTGCATTCACCGATCTCAGTCAGGTACTTTCCCCCCCAACTTTTATGATGAGACTGACCCAAGGGACCCCCCAACAACAAATACCCCACCCCCAACCGTCTCCCCATTTTATTTTAGAAGGATCACAGTTGCTGAATCTAAAAAAAATATCTCCTTAGGGCACTCAGGAAAGCTGGGAGCAGCAGTGACTCACCTGATTTAAAACTCCTAAGCCTCTCTCTGGATATCGTTAAAACTTCTCACCACCATTTTCAACCTTTCCCTAACCTTAAAGGATTTCCCTCAGATTTGGAAAGCAGCAGTTGTAACACCAGTCCACAAAAGTGGGGACAGGACACTACACTCTAATTACCACCTGATTTCGATTCTCCCTCCCTTATCCAAAGTCCTCAAGAGAATAGTCACAGACCAATTGACTGATCATCTAACCAAGTACAATATTCAGTGCCCCCAGCAACATGGTTTCAGAAAGGCCCATAGCACCACTACTGCCCTGTTAGATTACACTGATTTTATTCACGAAGCTCTTGATCGTAGGTCCTTGGTAGGTTCAATTTATATCGACCTTACCAAGGCATTTGATACTGTAAACCACTTCCTCCTTTGATGATCCCTTCCTGCCCTCGGCCTCTCTTCTGAAGTAAATGGCTGGTTTCACAGCTATCTGAATAATGGGTCCCAACAAGTTAAAATAGACAGCACTCTGTCCCGCAGTCTCCCAGTTTGCTCAGGAGTCCCGCAAGGGTCCATCCTGGGACCCTGGCTCTTCAGCCTATACCTCAGTAACCTTCCTAAAGCTTGTGTTAGTAATGTTGTACTGTATGCAGACGATACTGTTCTTTTCACCAGCCACACTTCCCCATCTAGATTCTCAGATGAACTCCAGCTCAGTTTCTCCAGGGTCGAATCCTAGTTCGCTTGCCATAAACTTCTTATGAACTACAAAAACACAAAAACAATGCTTTTTGCCAGCAATCATAATAAATTCAGGTCAACCTGCCTAACTATCCAGAACAGTCAGAACCAACCCCTCAAGATGGTAAGTGAATTTAGATATCTGGAAGTCACACTTGATAGCTCGCTCTCGTACACCTAACATATTCATCACATCGCTAGCACGGTAAATGCCAGACTCAATGTCCTGTACAAGAACAGACGCTGCCTTACACCCGCAGTTCTAAAACTTGCAGTGACCAGCTCAGTCTTTTCCATTATCGATTATGGTTTTATAATTTATGGTGCGGCCATGTACACCACCCTCAAACGTTTAACTGTCACTCTTAACAAAGCATGCAGGCTGGTAACTAATGCAGACAAAAATACCCACACTTGTGACTTTTATGCACAGACCCAGTGGCTCAACCTTCAGGTGTAATACCCCAAAGTTGGGTTCCCTGTGCAGTTTCCAGTAGTCCCCAGTTTCCCCAGTATACCTCAGTAAAGGTGCCCAGAGCACAGAATAAATAATGCAAGCTAGGTTGCTAGCCAGCACATTGTAAATGTAAACATTGTACCCAGGAGAGAATGTTGTGCTGAGCTGCACATGCACAGCATTCTAATCCAAAAATCCAGAAGTCAGAGTGTTACTGTTTTGAAATGTTTTTTATCAGTTGAGAGAGATTCCTGGTAGCTGTAGAGGAGAAAGGACGCAGCAAGTGTGGAGGGACAAGGAAAAGCTTACCTGGAGGGCTGAAACTGTCCCTGAGGGTTTGCCTGCATGCCTCCAGCTTCTGAAGACTGCCCCTGGAGCTGTTGCACTGTCAGTGGTGTCATTGGAGCACCAGAAAAGAAATAAAGCCATCCGGTTCTCAGTGAGAAGGGCTTGGTGCCCCAGTTTATTGTTTTTATTTAAAAAAGTAAAATTTTGGTCCCCCGGAGGTGGCGGTAGCAGAGCCACATCCTCCCAAGTGAAGGGCAGAAAGAGAGAGAGTCAGCTTCGAGAAGACCCGAAAAGGCCCCCTGCCATCCACCGTGTTGCCTGCTCCTGAGATGCCCTCCCACTGCCAGCAAATCCTCCCACCTCCTGATCTGACTTCCCTGCACATCAATCTGGGCAGTGGGTTGGCGGCAGCACACCAGCAAAGTGCTGACCATCAGGAATAAAAAGAAAGTTAATATATTTATTTTTAAAACAGTAGCGCTATGCGCTAAGTGTATTGGCCGATGGCTGAAAGGAGGGGCCGGCTAAGAGGCACACATTTAAATATTCATTGAGCACAGTGAAGCCCAGAGGGGAAGGGCCCAGCATAAAGGCCCATAGAAGGGTACAATTAATATTCATAAGGGGGTGGAACAAGAAGGAACAGAAGGGAAGAGTGACAGCAAGGCCCCAGTCAGGCCTAAGATTTAAAGGGGCCCAGCCAAAACAAGGGGCCCACAGTTATTAAGAGGGCTAGCATAGGCCAACAGCTGTTAAAAGGGCAACTAGGCCCACAGGTTCCTCAGATCTAGTAAAGGCCCAGTATTTAAAGGAGTAACAGACCCCAAGATTTAGAGAGGCCTAGTCAAGCCTCAGTGTTATGGGGTCCAGTCATATAGGCCCACAGTTACTCAAGGGGCTAAGCCATATAGGCCCTCTGTGATCTTAAAAGGGCTGATAGGCACACAGTTGTTAAACAGGGCGACTAGACCCAGATCTTGAAAAGCCAAATTAGGCCCACAGGTGTTAAAGGGGCCTGGTCAAAGGGAAGGCCACAGCCACTTAAAGGGGCAACACAAGGCCCAGGACCCATAGTTAGCCATTTAGGCCCACAGATGTTGTAGGGGCCCAGCAGCATAATCAACCCCTGGTGTGATAGGAGCCTAGCTAGTCACATAGGCCCACAAGTCTTAAAGAGGTCTGGTCATACATCCGAGTCTGTAGCCTTCCAGAGAGCCTATTCCCAACTGTAGTATATCCACAGTAACAGGAGAACCAAATTTCGCTAGAGGGACCCCCTAGTTAGGTCCACTGAATGCTAGGGTTCACCCAGAAGAATAAAAGTGCCTGTTTATTTACTGTGGTCTGGATATTGAGACTGTGCAGTTGACCACTACAGTAGGAACTGTGACATTTATTGCATTGCTATTCATCCTACGAACATTATTAAGAATCAGAACTGTTTTGCATTGTTTTGTGCCAGCATTTTGGTGCTGGAAAAGTACCTGAATCAGTCTTCAACAATCTCCAGAGTCACTTCACCCTGATGCAATCCTGTCAGTCTTCATCAGTTTTTCAGGAATCATCTTTCAGCATATCTCGGAAGCAACCAATAGCAACTCCATGAAGAACTATGCTGCAGTCATCTCAAAGTTGCATTATCCTGTTTATTATTTTCCTCTTACAGTTCCCCAAGTATGGCTTGGCCCAGTGCAGAATCTACTGTTCGTTTCTTATTTTCACGTCCGTAGCAGAGTACCATCAGAATTGTAAGTGTTACTTCTCTGAGTGACAATCTGTTTGTTGTTTTCAGTGTGCCCTTGGCTTGTCCAGCCTTGGACCAGGAACTTGGTTGCAGTTCAATGTACGATTTATTGTTTTGTGTATGCCCTTGGCTCATTCAGCCTTCGGTCCCAGAAGACCATCATCCTCTGATGTCCAGAGACATTCTTATCCAGACTTTGCTATCCAGTGGAATCTGCATCATCCTTCTCCTATGAAAGTCCAGAAGCGGGTTGTGGCAAGGTGATCTTCTTCATCTCCTCATTTAACAGTCCAGAAGTGGACTCTGTTTTTCTCATCTTCTCCTCCAGCAGGACAGAAGCGGGCTGTGACCAGGTAGTTTGCATCGAATCCTTCATCTAGCAATGCAGAAGCAGATTGTGGCCAGGTGATTTGCATTGTTTCCCCTTTCTGCACAGTCCAGAAGCAGGCTGCAGCCAGATCTTGTGTGTTCCTGTTCCAGCAGCCTTCAGTGGGTTCTTAGCTGAAAAAATCTTGATCCTGTGCTTGTATTCCGGTGACCCTGGAGAGCTGATGGGTGGCCAAGAACTCATGGTCTGTTAAAATCCTTTCTGCATTCCTTAGTTTCCCAGATAGATTCACAGAGTTGCACTGGAAAGCCATTTGAGTTACTTTACATTTTCTTCTCGATGACTGAGAAAATCTAAATGTGCACGAACTGCCATCTGTGATATGTATAGACTCTTACTATAGCATATAGAGTGACTGATAGTTGGAGTACTCCAGAAAACAGTTAGAGGTGCACCTCAGGGTTGGTGTAGAAGTCTGAACAGGGGATAGAAATAAGACGCTCTTACAGCATAGCTGTTACATCCAGTTGATCCTTTTTGCTAACTGTGCTATAAAATTACCCTCTTACAGGGAATATAGATAAGACGCTCTTACAGCATAGCTGTTACACCTGATTCTTTTTACAGTTCTCCTCATACAGGAGATTTGAGACATAGCATAAGGCCTCAGGGCATTAGTAAGATATCAGAAGTAATATTTCATGTTGTTGTCACCCCCTTTTCTCCTGTTCCCTACCCTGTTATCCGTTGTTGAATAAACTGGTTCCTTTCTCAAATCATGCCTCCTACCTCTCAATTTTGGTGAAAATAACAACAGGTAGCGAAATAGGAAAAGAACTGCCTTGCCACCTAGTGAATGTACTTTGAAAGACTGATTTCTAGTATTCAGGCAATTGAAACTTTCATCCTCATATCATCTAATGTATACTTTTCTCCTATCTTCCCGGCTCACTTCACTTGTCGTCATGGACAGGATACTTTAGTTGGAGTCCAAAGCAGGAAACGGTTATTGGAAATGGAATTCAGAAGGCCAGAAACCTCCAGTGGAGCTGGAGAAGAGGCACGGTTGAACCCAATTATGATGCCATATTATTTTGGTGCACCCTGGTTGCCACAGCTTTCCAGGGACCCTATAGATTCATCTACCACCAGTTTAGGAGAGTTCCAAGGTAAAATGCTGTCCAAGTTCTGATTGTATGAGATTCCTGATCAACAGCAAGTGAAAATATTAATTGGACAACTCACCGGTGTGGCCCACCAATAAGTTTGTGCCTGGTGAGAGCGTGAAAAGGCACAGGTGGAGCAAGTCTTTGACAGACTACGTATAGGGTCACCACCTTTGGATGAGGTAAAAAACGGATGCTAAACCACACCCCAAACTCTGCCTCTGACTCCATCTCCCTTTTATGATTGGCGAGTAAATCTCTCCTCCTCCAGAGCCATTTGTAATGTCGGAATGACATTATTAGTGATAGTAAATCATTTTTATACTGTTATTTATTTGATTTATTTATTCAGTTATTTATTTTTATTCTTTGGCAACCAGGTTCACTCCCATAGGCCACATAGCCCATTTTATAGGCTTAACCCAGGAGCATAGGAAGGTTAAGTGACTTGCTCAGGGTCACACAGTATGAAAGTGGAGGCTGTAGGAATCAAACTCAGGTCTGCTGGATGTGCCAAGCCCATCCACAGCTTATTGCTCAGCCCTCTGTTAAACACTCTCCCATTTTCCTTTCCATGTCAGTCATGTATTCTGATGCTTTGACCAATTTTTGATAACTTTATTATTGGTGCTTGTGGTACCCTTAATACTGCACTGTGTTCCCCTTTACCTCAGCAGCTACTGCTGTTTCTTTTTGTATTTCTAGGACATTCCACAATTTCAGACACACCATTCCATGCTGTTTATCTGAATGACCTGTAGAAGTGTAGGTAATATCATGAAATGTTCAGGTAATACAAAAAGATGAGAGCAAATGTAGTGATAAAGGCAATAAAAGTTGTATTACTTTAACAAAAATAGGTCTAAAACATACCAGAAAATAGGACAAACAAGAATAAACACATGAGAGCACATGAAGGTGTAAAAGCTGTTTCCTGTCAAAGCAGTAAAAGACCATACTTAAAATTCAGAGTGGAAAATATTAGGTTAATTTACTGCTAATGACCTTAACTGCCATACTTTACACACCTCAGACAGACTGTTTTTTAAAAATAAAGGCAGGTCTGAAAGACTGTGCCATCAGAACTTCTTTGTAACCTGGACATGTAATGCAGCCAAAACAGTGAATGATTTGATACATCAGTTTTAAGAGTATATGAGCACTCAAAATGGCCCAAAAACCAGACTGCATTTAATCAAAACTGGATGACTGGATAAGGATCCTAAAAACTGGATTATCTGGTCAAAAACTGGGTAGGTGGCAACCCTAACTATGTAGAATGTTCGATATCCATACGCTGTCCAATCTAAAAATGAAATTTGTCTCGAGGGTGCAAAGGGTTGGTGAAACCTGGTGCTCTCAGCTTACAAGAGGCCCTCAAAGTGATTGAAAGGTTGGATCCCCATGATCTCCATGACCCTGATGAACTGTTAAAGGAAAGATTTACAGAAGCAGTGAGAAGTGAGACTCTCCGCTGAGAACTACAGCTGTTGTCAAAGCAGAACTAGGACATGCAATTTATAAACTTTAAAGAGGAAGCAATTGAGCTTTTGGGACATAAACGTCCCGGTGACAGATTGGATATTCAGCAGTGTTGTGGGATACTGCCAGAGAATTGTTGGGTGAGACATCCAGTATGCTGTTGGACTGCAGTCACCAGTAGCCGACTTGAATGGATGTCAAAAGAGCCTCAGACCTGACAGTACTTAGGAGAACCACAGGGATTTCATAGTTACCAATATGACAGAGATCAGAATATGGGTAATTTTGCATTAAGAACCTCCAGCCAGGAGATGAACAGAGAAGGGCAGAAGATTTTGGAGATGGAACTGTCTACGTGGATGTGGAAGGTGATGAAGAAGGAACTCCAGAATATCAAAGAAGATTTGAGATGTGAAATGAGAGACCTAGTGCCAAGAGAACCAGAGTGACACCCATCTAGAACCCCAGCAGCCAGAACTATGGGATGAAGGCCATCTGACTAGTTTGACATGAATGGGAGGCCCATATGTAGAAGGTGTGGAATCAGAGGCCACATTGAGAGAAGATGCACTCAGGAGGCGAGCACACCTGCCATGGTTTTAAACAAGGAAACCCCGGGGTGGCAGACTTAGCCTCGGGACAATTCACAGTTGATCCATTAAGAAACTCAACTCAAGCCAGGTTCATCAGAAATTGTCCAACCACCACAATAAAGGTTAACGGAATTGAGGTGGAAGCCCTATTGGACATACTGGCTCACAAGTGATGACACTGCAGGGCAAGACTTTCTTTGAATACAGGGCAAGAGAGCAGTTAACCCAACCCCCTAAGAAGTGGATGAACTTGGTAGCTGGAAATTGTCTGGATATTCCTATTATTGGCTGTATGGAAGCAAATATTAAGTTGGGAAGAACCGAACATCTGACTCAGGGGATCCTGACCAGCAACCTATACAGCGATAACTTACCACCTGTGATCTTGGGCATGAATCTGCTCCAGCATTGCCAAGAGGACCTGATACAAGTTCTGAGGGAACAGACCAGTTCACTTCCATGGAGAGAGAAACAGGCATTACAAGGAACAATTAAGCTACTCCAGTGTCATCAGTGGTTTGCTAATGAGAAAGGAGAAATCGGAAAAGTCTGAATGATGGATGAAAGGCCAGTACAGCTGAAACCTGGGGCCGAGATGATACTGATGTGCAGAATCAAAGTAGGATTGACAGGTAAAGATTACATGGCCTTAGTGGAGCCAGAGTGGGTCAAAGAAAAGGATCCAGTTGTAGTGGCTCGGAGCCAGGTCACAGTAAAGGGTGGTAAAGTCCCTGTCTGCCTGCTCAATTATTTCACTCAGCCAGTGATGGTGTATAAATGTCAGGCCATTGGTCGACTTATGAAGGTTGAAGGGGAAGGTGTCATAACCCCAGATGAGGAAGAAGAGGAAATGTCTCACTTGACCAGTGCCACCATAGCATTACAGGAAATATAGTCAACGACGAAACCTCCAAAGCATGGATCCAGGAAATAGATATGGGAAATCTAAAGACTGCTGAGGAAGAAAAATCAGAGCTGCTGAAAGTGATAAAGAGACATGCTGATGCCGTCTCTCACCATGCCTTAGACTTTGGTACAATGAATGTGAGACACTACATTCCTACAGAGAATCACCCACCCATTCAGGAACGGTTCAGACCCATACCCCTTGCTCTGTATCAGCCGACCAAGCAGTTACTGAAAGAAGTGTTGGAGACGAATATCATAAAGGAGAGTCACAGCCCATAGGCAGCATCAATTGTCTTGGTCAGGAAAAAAGATGGACAGATACGATTTTGCATCGATAATCGCAAACTCAATCAAATCACGCACCAGGATGCCTATCCATTACCATGCATTGAGGATACCCTCACAGCATTAAGGTCAGCAGCATTCTTCTCTACCATTGACTTAGCAAGCAGATACTGGCAAGTACCCCTGGCACCAGAGGACCAAGAAAAGACAGCTTTTGTGACTCTAGTGGGGCTGTATGAGTTTTCACAGATGCCACTTGGACTTTGTAATGCCCTGGAACATTTCAGCACTTAGTGGAACAGTGCTTGGGCAGTGAGAATTTTGACACAGTACTTCTGTACCTAGGTGATATTATAGTCTATTCAGAAACATATAAGGAGCATCTAAAACACATGGAGCTGGTTTTCGAGTGCTTAAAGAAATATGGACTGAAAATCAAGCCTTCAAAATGTAATTTCCTGAAAGAGGAAGTAAATTATTTGAGACATGCTGTATCTGCAGAATGGATAGCTCCAGACCCAGAGAAATCAAAGTGGTAAAGGAATGGCCCTGTCCAGTTACCGTCAGAGATGTGAGACGATTCTTGGGATTTATTGGATATTATTGTAGATTTGTGAAAGATTTCTTGAAACAAGCAGCCCCTTTACACGACCTGTTACGCCACTCAAAAGGAAGTAAAATCAGCAAACACAGTCAAATAAATAGGATGCCAGAGTGTCAGATTGCCTTTGATCATCTTAAGGTAGTGCTCACCACAGTGCCGGTACTAGCCTACCCAGATTATCAAAAACCTTTCCATCTCTTCACAGATGCTAGCAACAAAGGCCTAGGGGCTGTACTTACCCAAGTACAGGAGGGAAGAGAATGAGTGATCATCTATGCAAGTAGAGGATTGAGGGGTTCAGAAAGGAACAACGCACGATACAGTTCCTTCAAACTAGAGTTTTTAGCACTTGTTTGGGCTGTAATGGAGAAATTTCAGCACTACTTTATGGCTACTTCGTTCACTGTATATACAGATAACAATCCCTTGGCACATCTTGACACAGCGAAGCTCGAGGCATTGGAATAGCGATGGGTCTCCAGGATGGCCAACTTCAATTTCGCAATGAAGTACCAGTCAGGAAAGTTTAATGGTAATGCGGATGCTCTCTCCAGATTGCCTGACTGTGATGAAGAGGAAGTAGTTGAAACCAAGCAGGAAGATTTGGAGATGCCACCATTCATCAGAATTCCAGCAAAGATTGTCCAGTTGTGTTGTCAGTACTCACAGAGTGTTGATCGCAACCAAAAGACAATGTCTACATTGCTAGCAGATGAGAGAACAGATTTATGGACACAGTTACCGAACCAAACTCCTCTGATCCAGGAACTCAAAGAAATACTCAGAACCAAAAGAACAATAAGAGCACAGGAAAGAAAGACTCTGCCCCCATAACTGACCAAACTGTTGAGACAATGAGTACCTCAGTTTAGAGCAAAGAAAGCTTGTATGGAAGATTTAAGATCCAAGAACATGAGGAGAGATTGTTCAGATTTTCATTCCACAGGCGGAAGCTGATACTGTGTTGGAGGTCTACCACAATGGGTCAAGTCATTTTGGACACCAAAAGACTGAGAAAACAATGAGATAGAGATTGTATTGGATTGGCACAAGAGAGGATATTACACAATGGTGTGAGAACTGTATGGCCTGCAACTTAAAGAGAGAAGCAGATAGTAAACAAAGAGCACCATTGCACCCAAGTGTAACCAAGGAGCCATTGGGGATTGTTGCTGTAGATCATTTAAAGATCAAACCTAGTAGAAGTGGAGTCCAGTATGTGCTAATGATCATTGGCCACTACACGAAGTTCATAGTAGCAGGACCAGTAAAAGACTTGTCAGCTCAGATTACGGCTGAAGTACTTTGGAAGCATTTCATCCATCTGTATGGGTATTCATCTCAAATATTGACCGACCAAGGTGGTGCATTCGAATCAATATTATTCAAAGAACTGTGTTCTAGGTGCAGCAGTAAGAAACTGAGAACAGCTCCCTATCATCCGCAAACAAATTGATTATGTGAATGAGTGAATTGCACCCTATAGGAGATGTTGAGAGTGATGCCAGAGCATCAGCAAGCAAAGTGGCCTGAACTGCTTCCTGAATTTTGTTACCTTTACAACAATACTGTTCACTGTTCCACAGGATACATGCCCTATTACTTAATGTTTGGCAGATATGAAAGAATCCCAATGAACATGGTTCTGGATGTACAGCCAACATACAGAAAGACAGAGGAGCCAACAACAGTATGGGTGGAAGAACACTAGCGTCGACTCAGAGAAGTAGCTGATATCGTGTCAGCTCAGGTGGGATTTGCACAGCAGAGGCAAAAAGAACAGTATGACCACAAAGCATATGTTGTACCTTTGTCCATAGGAGACAGAGTTTTACTGAAAAACACTCGTACCAGAGGACAAAACTTGTATCCAAGTGGGAACCTACACCGTTTGTGATAACTGAAATTCCATACCCAGGACTTTCAGTATATAGAATCAAAACAGAAATGGGAGTACACTCGAGTAAGATAGTGCACTGAAATATTCTGAAGCCTTGCACATTTCAACCCTCTGGTCTAGACAATGGTCAGGATGACAAAGAAAACAGATGGGAGAGGCAGGAGCGCACAAGGATAGATACGGCTACCCCTGGAGACCCAATAGAATGGCCTTGGTTACCAGGTGTTACCATGTTCAGTCCCATTTCTACCAAATCTACTGAAGGTTCTGTATGTAGCTCTGCATGTACAACAAAAGGTATTCTTCCAAAACATTGGATAGAAGAAATCCAATCATTCCATAAGGGTCATCTGTAAATAAAGCAAAAGTACAGTACAAAGTTAGAATACAGATTATCTTACAGTTAGAAATGATAAATAATAGAAGTGTTAAACAGTAGAAATGGTCAATGGTAGAAGAAAAGAATGTTTAAAGTTTTAAAGTATTGTGTCTTCTCAAGAAGTTCAGGAGGATACATGGGGACATGTATCTTTTAACGGGCTGAATATGTAATACTCCAAAGTTGGGGTTCCCCCTGCAGTTCCCAGTAGTCCCCAGTTCCCCTAGTATACCCCAGCAAAGTTGCCCAGTGCACAGAATAAATAATGCAAGCTAGGTTGCTAGCCAGCACGTGGTAAATGTAAACATTGTGCAAAGGATAGAATGCTGTGCTGAGCTGCACATGCAAAGCATTCTAATCCAAAAATCCAGAACTCAGAGTGTTACTGTTTTGAAAATTTTTATCAGTTGAGAGAGATTCCTGGTAGCTGTAGAGGAGAGAGAGGATGCAGTAAGTGTGGAGGAACAAGGAAAACTTACCTGGAGGGTTGAAGCTGTCCCTGAGAGCTTGCCTGCGTGCCTGTTCTGCTTCCAGCTGCTGAAGATTGCTCTTGAAGCTGTTGTGCGGTCAGTGATGCCATCAGAGCACCACAAAACAAATAAAGCCATCCAGTTCCCATCGAGAAGGGCTTGGTGCCTGATTTGGTTTTTACTTAAAATAAAGTTTTGGTTCCCTGGAAGTGGCAGTAGCAGATCTGTATCGTCCCGAGCAATGGACAGAAAAAGAACGAGAGTCAGTGTTGGGAAGACCCAAAAGGGCCCCTGCCATCCACCATGCTGCCTGCTCCTGAGATGCCCTCCCACTGCCAGAAAATCTTCCCAACTCCCGATCCGACTTCCCTACACCTCAGTTCGGGTGGTGAGATGGCAGCAGCACACCAGCAAAGTGCTGACTGCCAGGAATAAACAGAAAGCTAATCTATTTTTAAAACAGTAGCTCCAGGCGCTAAGTGTATCAGCCTATGGCTGAAAGGAGGGGAGGATTAGAGAGGCCCACATTTAAATATTCATCAGGCATGGCAACGCCCAGAGGGGAGGGGCCCAGCATAAAGGCACAAAGAAGGAGCCTATTAATATTCATAAGGGGACATAACAAGAAGGAACAGAAGGGGAGAGTGACAGCAAGGCCCCTGTCAGGCCTAAGATTTAAAGGAGCCCAGCCAAAACAAGAGGCCCACAGTTATTAAGAGGGCTAGCATAGGTTCACAGCCGTTAAAAGGGCAACTAGGCCCACAGGTTCCTCAGGCCTACTAAAGGCCCAGTATTTAAAGGATTAAAAGACCCCCAAGATTTAGAAAGGCCTAGTCAAGGCTCAGTGTTATAGGGGTCCAGTCATATAGGCCCACAGTTATTCAAGGGGTCCAGCCATATAGGCCCATTGATCTTAAAAGGGAAAGATAGGCCCACAGTTGTTAAAAAGGGTGACTAGGCCCAGATCTTGAAAAGCCAAATTAGGCACACAGGTGTAAAGGGGCCTGGTCAAAGGGAAGGCCACAGCCACTTAAAGGGGCAACAGAAGGCCCAGGACCCATAGCTAGCCATTTAGGCCCACAGATGTTGTAGGGGCCCAGCAGCATAATCAACCCCTGGTGTGATAGGAGCCTAGCTAGTCACATAGGCCCACAAGTCTTAAAGGTCTGGTCATACATCCGAGTCTACTGCCTTCCAGAGAGCCTATTCCCAACTGCAGTATATCCACAGTAACAGGAGAACCCGATTTAGCTAGAGGGACCCCTCATAGTTAGGTCCACTGAACGCTAGGGTTCACCCAGAAGAATAAAAGTGCCTGTTTATTTACTGTGGTCTGCACATTGAGACTGTGCAGTTGATCACTACAGTAGGAACTGTGACATCTATTGCATTGCTATTCATCCTACAAACAGTATTAAGTGTCAGAACTGTCTTGCATTGCTTTGTGCCAGCATTTTGGTGCTGGAAAAGTACCTGAATCAGTCTTCAACAGTCTCCAGAGTCACTTCACCCTGGTGCAGTCTTGTCAGTCTTCATCAGTTCTTTAGGAATCATCTTCCAGCATATCCAGAGCAGCCACAGACTTCCTATGGCAGGGTGATCTTCTATGCCTCCTCATTCAACAGGCCAGTAGCAGACTGCATCTTCCTCATCTTCTCTGGCAGTCCAGAAGTGGGCTGTGGCTGGGTAGTTTGCATCAAATCCTTCACATGGCAATCCAGAAGCAGATTGTGGCTGGGTGGTTTGCATTGTTTCCCCTATCCGGGCAGTCCAGAAGTGGGCTGTGGCCAGATCTTGTGTGTTCCCATACTGGTGGCCCTCAGTGGGTTCTTAGCCAAAGAAATCTTGATCCTGTGCTTGTATTCTGGCGACCCTGGAGAGGAAGGGTGTGGCCGAGAATTCATGGTCTGTTAAAATCCTCTTTGCATTCTTTAGTTTCCCAAACAGGTTCTTAGGATTGCACTGAAAAGCCAGTTGAGTTACTTTACATTTTCTTCTCGACGACAGAGAAAATATAAACGTGCACAAACTGCCATCTGCCATATGTATAGACTCTTACTATAGCATATAGAGTGACTGACATGGTGGAGTACTCCAGATAACAGTTAGAGGTGCACCTCAGGGTTGGTGTAGAAGTCTGAACAGGGGTTAAAAATAAGACTCTCTTACAGCATAGCTGTTACAGCCAGTTGATCCTTTTTGCTAACTGTGCTATAAAGTTACCCTCCTACAGGAAGTATAGATAAGACGCTCTTACAGCATAGCTGTTACAGCTGATTCTTTTTACAGTTCTCCTCATACAGGAGATTAGAGTCATAGTATAAGGCCTCAGGGCATTAGTAAGATATCAGAAGTAGTATTTCATGTTGTTGTTACCCCCCCCTTTTTCCTGTTCCTTACCCTGTTGTCCGTTGCTGAATAAACTGATTCCTTTCTCAAATCATGCCTCCTGCGTCGTCATTTTGGTGAAAATAACAACAGGTAGCCAAATAGGAAAATAACTGCCTTACCACCTAGTGGATGTACTTTGAAAGACTGATTTCTAGTATTCAGGCAATTGAAACTTTCATCCTCATATCATCTAATATATACTTTTCTCCTATCTTCCAGGCTCACCTCACAGGGATGGGTGGCCTATCAAAGTTGCCTGCTCGCCAAGAAAATCACCCTCTCCCTCACCCCACAAGCCACCCAATCCCTGCTTCAACCATCTGCTAATTGTAAGAATACGTGCAGTATGACCAAACCATCGTTTCTTGTCCCTCGCTGCCATACCTCAAAGACCCAAAGAACTTTTAGCTATAGGGCACCCACCTGGCTTAATGGGCTACCTAACATTATACTCTCAGAAACCAAGCTTGGCATTTTTAAATCATTGCTCTGGAAGCACCTCACAACACAGGTCATATGTGACTGTATGGACTAGTTTCCTTTCCCACCACACCCGACCTGTGATTCTCTGTTTCTTCTATTACTGGACCGTCTCACCGCACTCCATCTCCTCCTTCTTGCACTCATCTTATCCACTACTCACAATCCCACTCTCTCTCTCTCTCTCTGTTTTCCCTTTTAACCCTGCTCTCCCTTTCTTACTCCTTACTGCCTCTGATTGTCCTTTTTCTTAACCACCCTCATCTTGCTCTCTCTCTCTCCCTTCCCTCCCCCACCCTTCCTTCCCCCTTCTGCCTCCTAACTCACTTTACTTTACCCCTCTCTGCTCTTGGTTATGATAATGCCTGTTTTCTGTTTTGGGGCTGTGAACCTAGTATGCTTAAATTGCTATGACATACACCAACTGACCTAATGTGACTTCTATAAAGCAGTTATGTATAACCTGTTATAGTATTGCAAACTGTCTTTACTCTTTGTGTTGATATGACTGTAGTATATACATGGTATGTATAGTAGTATATACATGGGTATACAGTATATGGTAGGAAGTTGATTGGAGTTGTAGTTTATGCATATGGGTAGTGTAGTCCATTATATATGTAAGTTCCTGTCATGCACAGTAAGCCTTTCTTTGTGTATGTCCAGTGATGCAAGACCACTATCTCTGGTTAGAATAAAAGATGGCCACTAAACTGAATTATCAGGTATGAGTCTCTCTTGCACTGACTCACAATATATCACAATAATGAAGGCCATTTTTGGGCAGTGAATCTAGTTCACTGACATTTGTACAACTCCAACCACAATCTAATGAGTCTCTGTGTACAACTTGCTGCTGCATTACCCTTTGTAGTGCCTCATTGTTGTTATTCCGTTTAATTTTTTGTTGTTATCTGTCTGTGTTTTGACATGGAACCTTTGTAAAAGTACCCCTGGTTCAAAGGTATTTGTAATCCTAGTTATCATTAAATAAATAAATACAAATGTCCATCCCTCTCTGTGACACTGAGTCAACGCAGGGTAACAGACAGAATTGAGCACCTCTTGGAACCGGTGGTGACTCGTCCCCCAAGTAGGTTTCCATCTTACTTGAAATTCAGAGAAGGGTTTCTCACTCAGAAACATTCCAGGCAGAGCTCTTACCACTGAAGTGTAGTTTTTCCACAGCTCTCTCACAGCTGAAGTTGCAAATCAGGATTCCTTAAACAACTTCCTCCAAAATGTGGAAAGGCACATTGCAGGCCCTGGGGGACCGATAGCTGGCAACCCCCAGGCAGGCCACTCTTAAGCCTTGCCAACTACATTTCTCTTGCTAGGGTCCAGAGCCCCCCTTCCTGTGGAAGGGCTCCCACTGAACTAAACTCAGAACCAAAAGTCTCTTGGGTTTTGGGAGCTCTAGGCAGCTCCTGATTGGCTGAAACAAGTGTCCCTTTGAAAAATTAATATTCATAAGGATCCTTTGATGCCTGATTGGTTCCTCAAATGGGCACCAAAATTTCCCCCCTTTCCCCCATAAGTCTATTATGCAGTCACACAGGTCCTTAGTAATAATCCTTTCTCTCCGATTGGCTGAACTGGGGTCAAAGGCTGCAAACATGGCTGCTGAGAAAACAGTTTATATGCAGTCCATTCATGCCCCATCTTTATTGCTCCGGTGCAGCCAGAATAAATATTTTTATTTAGTAAATGCCCCACAGTCTATTGGCAGCCTCCTTTCCCTATCACCTGGATGTAGTTTTATATTTTAACACATCTTCATTTCCCCATTACAAATGCAATTTTATTCTCCTCCCAGGCACAAGGCAGGCACTTGTTAATATTCATTGGCCCCTCATAAATATTTAGAGGGTCATTATTGCAGTTCTCAATGGCGCTCTTAAATTAACATATTTGTAGGCTCCCCTGATGCCTTCTCCATGTCTCCAGCCCCCAACCTGCCAGACTTGGGGACTGGGAGCACCTGAGAGGTGTTTGGTTTACTACAATTGCAGTAAAAAAATAAGGATGCACTACTGTGCATACGCGAACCACCGGTTCACACATTTGTACGTCTGCAGCTCAGCAGTTCCGCAGCATTGCTTCTCCAGACCCATTTTCAATTGTAAACCATGTGGGCGCAGGAAGGAGGATACAGGTGCAAGCTGGTACTCAGGCCAGGTGGCAGGAACACAGCGGGGGGAACCAGAGGAACGGGAAGCAAGCAGGCAGTGGGATAACTGGGGCAGCCCAAAGGGGCAAATGAAGGTAAGCCCCCACAGGAGAGTTATATCTTTTTATGCATTTTGTTCAAAACCCTTGTTCTGTGTTGTATGTACATATTTTAATGCCATGTTTTCCTTGCTTTATTAATTTCATAATGCAATATTTTATTTTGTTCCTTTTACCACCTTACCCCACCCCAAATTCATTCATTCATTGAGTTAGGATAAACTCATTGAGAAAAAGTTAATTTGCATTACTGTCCTACTACAAAACAAACTTCAAATGGTAGACATGATATGTTAACAAAATTGCATGATAGGTTTAAAAACATACAAATACTGAGTCCATTAAACAACTGGCAACAGACAAAACATCATTGAGATAGAAACGGATGTATCAATGGAATCTGTTTTAACAAGTTTTGACAGAATGTAGTAATTAATACAGTGCAGGAAATCTGCCAATGAATGTTATTGGAAATGTTTTATTTATTACTGCATTGTATGCCCTTAACTCTTGATGTATTTTTACATAATGTTTAAGTATTTTTGTACATTATTACAGTTTTTACACACTATTTTTGACACTATTTTGCACATTTATTCTACATTATTTGTTCCTTTTTATCTATCGATATGGTACTTTGTAATCTTCCTGGACTTAAAGTTTTCACCATTCATACATACTGCTGGAAAAAGAAAAACATTTCTTTTGTATTTTCCTCTCCACTCTACCACTCAAGAGAGTCCACCATGGAAGGTGATGGTGACTGTAGGGATTCTCTGTTGGAAGGCTGCTCGGGCAATCAGGCTGGGTCCAGTCTGATGCCCTCCCCGGGGGGGGGTGAGGGTCTGACCAGGGACAGTCCAGTGTTCAGGAGGGAAGACAGTCCTCTCATAAACACAAAAAGAAGCAGGACCATTCCTGATTCAGGTTGGGGCCCAGCACCACTCGGCCTCGAGCTCTTCCTCTTCCCGTCAGAAGAAGAAGAAAAGATATTGATTGAGGTCACCCTCTGGTACATCTGTCAAGAGGCCTTCAGTGGTTGGGAGTGGTAGGCTATCTCTGGTTCCCCGACAGCTTCTGCTCTCCGTCACTCAGACTCTTCTCTGTGCTGTGGTGGGATTTCCGATGAGCAGTTTCACAAATGGGCCACTCTTATGGAAAACGTTCTTTTTTTTCTTTAAACAAAATAATTAACAAATTATATCTGAATGCTGTTGTCATATAAACGTGAAGATTTGACCCCCGGTGGGCGAGTGACATTGTCACTGAAATGCACTCAATGGCCGTATAAAAAGAACTGAGGTGGTTGGAAGGTCGATGCCGAGATAGCCTACACAGGTACAATCCAGCCTCGTGGTGCCATGCATGCATGGCCCTATCTCAGCGCCATCCCTCATGAAGATTTTTGTCTCCCGAGGGGTCCTATCATCTCCAGCTTGAACCCAGCAGTATGAATGAATGGTGAAGACTTGTCCAAGAAGATCAAGAATTATAGTGAATATGTAATTTTCATTTCTCTTATGTCCCTTGTACCCCCTGCCTCAAGGATGCATCAGGAAATGAGCTGCTTCAGCTTAGTATGCCTTCCCAGGCCAGTCCCTTAAAGGAGAATACTCTGAACCTACAGTATATGTAGTTTTCCTTGTAAAAGCCATTTTTTTAAATACAAGTACTGGTTTCAGTTCTGTTACTGTTCCATCTCTATGGACATTTTAGTTATCTTAGTGAGTGTTTCTGATTTACGCACATGTAGTAAGTGCCATTTTAGAACTGTGTGATGTAGTTTATGTTCCTTGCTCAGCACTTTCATTGTTGGCACAGTGCATTGGTGTTCTGTTATAGATGTCTATTGCTGAGAGGAACATAAAGTACATCATACTGTTTGAAAATGGTACTTAACATCAGAGACTAAATCAGAAACACCCCCTGTGTTTAATAACAATCCTGCATAGAAGGAACAACACCAGAATTGGAACTGGTACTTAAAAACAGCTGCTACTAGGGTAGATGGCTTAAAGGTTTAGCACAGTTCTCCTTTAAATACATTTAAAAAAAAATTATGTTGCAACCAGGCAGTTTACAAGTGCAAAACTAACTCCAGCATGTGCACATGGAGCTAATATACTGAAGAGGCAGTTTGCAGGATGAGTAGTGCCTATCATCTGGAAAAGGCTGCTTGGAGAGAAGAAATATCCACATCATTTGTGTTTTTATGCATGTCTCCAAGATAGATCTTACCACAGTTCCCAGGTGGCTAAAAGCATTGAGTTGTACCTTGTGCTTCACAACTCAACTGATGTGTGTGATGGAATATGTCTTACAGCACACTCTGACATGGATTATTGCTTACATGTGTGTATCATAGTTTTCAAGTTTATTGGTTGACAAAAGATTTAATTAAAACAAGTGTAAAATATTTTTTCAATAAATAGACTTTTTCAGTAAATACACAGAAACAAATTACAACATTTACATATTGCACTTTTTACATGTTTACTCAAATAATCTAACATAAAAAATGTTACTAAATTATCGTCTTGTGAGAACCAAATGTGCTAAAAAATCTTTTATATGAAGCTTATGGGAGACTAAAGACATTAATTCTCTTTAGCTAATTGTTACTGTTTGCAAGGGTTTTATGTGATAAGGGTGCCTCCCAATGTGCGAGTCCCCAGTGGGTGACTGCACAAGGGAGAGTGCCACAAGGGTGACCAGGAAGAAGAGCGACCGGCAGTGAGAGCACCGGCAGCAGACAGAGGAGGCAGCAGCAGCCATGTGGAGTGCTGCAACATCAGTATGGTTGGTTGGGCAGAGGCAGACCTGGGTGGCTGGGAATGGACAACAGAGCCCTGGCTGCCTGCCTGGGCATGTGGGACTGATTCCAGGGCAACTGGGCAACATTGATTTTCAATGGGCAATGGTGACCGGGGCGAATGGCCAATACCTGTACTATGACCACATGGACATTAGTGGGGACAGGGATGTGTGATGCTGCGGCCATGGAAATGGTGAAACTCCCCTAGCCCCCACCTGACAGTGGCCACAGCACACATGCATTGATGCCCCAGTGGCCAGTACAGCCCCCAAACATGCAGCCACACAAGCGGATAGCACTGTCCTCCCCCCTTGCCAACCCTACATGACATATTACCATTGCCCGGTGGTCTAGTGCCTCCCCCAACCTATGCCCCACCACCCCACTCCCTCCACATTTTTGTACCATGTTTGCATGATGGCGGGTGCCTTTGTGGTGCACACCACCCATGACACTCACTTGTCCAGGCCCCGTCTTCCACGCACTCGCCTGTATGACTGTAGCCGTACTGTCCATCGCCCTTAGTGGGGCTGTGGCTGAAGTCGCTTTTCCACTGTCGGGTGGGCTTTTGGATCATTCACCATTTCGCCATATGCTCTTGAGACATCGCCCACCTGACTGTGTTGATGTTGAAAAGCTCCACATTGCTGTTAGTATTTGGAAGCCTAACATTTAGGTCTCCTGCTATAATGATTTCATAATCTAAGTATTTATCTACTATTATTTGTATTTTTTTTGCAAAATTAATCCAAATATCACTATAATCTAAACATGAATGTTGAGGTGACATATACACATTGATAACAATGATGTTGTATTTTTCACCATAATAATAATTGGTAAAATATTGTCATTATTTAAGAATGTTTTTGTTACTTTAATGTCCTTTTGAAGTTTAATAGCCGTTAGGAGCCCAGTCTATCTTCTTCCTTTTTTTAGTGATTTTTTTTTGGGGGGGGGGGCTTTAGTTGTAAATATGTCATAATCAAGCAAAGTAGGGGACATTTGTCCACCATGTTTCTTTAAAAAGTACTACATCGAATGACAAAATAAAACTCATGCAATCAGTATCACTAAGCTTTGGAGAAAGTCCATCTATATTCTGGGAATGTGCACTGCAAACTTTATTTAGATTCTTTTTGTATACTTACAGTACCTTTATCAGGCAACAATCATGTCCATACTTCTGGTAAGATAGTCTATCTATTATTGGACCGATGGTAGCAAGGGAGAGCTGTCTCATGTTTCACTGGTTGTATTTGAGCATTTCTTACTGAGGAATGTACTTGCTTAGTTGGAGTAAATAGTTTACAGATGTCTAGTGTATGTAGCCCAGTTTGATCTAAAAGGTCTTCTTTTCCAAGTATTTGGTTTGTTAGTTCTCATCTTTTAAATATAAGTCAATTTGGGGCTGGTCTGTGTATTCTAAAGCTATTTGGATGCAATATATTGAATTATACGTCATCTGTATTTACAGTATGTGAGAAATTAAGTCAGTTAAGGAAGTTTTTCCCACTGGTTCTCTGGGTGGAATAGACCAACCAAACAATGTTACTGATTTCTGATATGGTTTATCATCTTGTTTTGTCACTTCTATAGCATGTGATTGCAAGTAATTAATAACTATTTCAATCTTATCCAGTGCTGATTCATAGTTGTTATAATGAGCTACTTCTGTAACTTCTTTGTTGTTTTAACTGAAGTCTATTTTTTATCATAAGATTCATATGTAACCTCTGTTGCTTGTCGACTGTATTATACCTCCACATTACAATTATAAAAAAATTAGAACTGTAGATTTAGTAGTTGCCGTATTGGCCCTTGATTCATAATGATTTGATATTTTATCGATCATATGTAAGAGAATGTTTTATTGATCACCAGTTCTTTCAGAAGCCATGGCAGTTGTTTGGCAAACAACTGCCATGAGCTTCTGAAGAAGGACTGGTTGGTCCGAAAGCTAGAGCACTTTGTTCTTGTTACATCTATGTTGGTCCATTAAAAGGTATCAAATCATTTGCTTCTGGATCTAAAAAAATTAGATGAATTCATCTCATGAGATTTTCTTAAACAATTTTAAATAAATACAGCATGGGCAGTTCTTAGAAGCATACTCAAATAAGGCAGAGTTAAACATAAAAACATAGAAATATAGAATTTGATGGCAGAAAAGGGCTGCTTGGCTCACACAGTCTACCCATTTTTCCCTAGTTGCCGTATCACTGCAAACCCTACTTGATCTCTGGCTCTTTGTCTTCGCTCCCTTCCCTTCCACTAAGCTTCCCTTGTAGCTATCCCATGCAGTCTTGAACCCCACTACTGTTTTTGCTCCACCTCCTCCACTGAAGGGCTGTTTCATAAATCTACCACCCTTTCTATAAAGATGTACTTCCTCACATCTCTCCTGAAACTACCCCTCCAGCTTCATAGCATGTCCCTTTGTTCTTGAACTCCTATTTTTCCCAAAAATACTTCCCTCCTGTACCTTATTTACCACTGTGAGATATTTGAAGGTCTCTATCATATCCCCCCTCTCCCTCCTCTCTTCCAGGGTGTACATATTTTTTTTGTTTATTAATGGATAAGTACTCTAGAATACAATTCCTTTTACAGATACAACCAAAGTCTAAAACATATATCACAGTACAAAAAGACACTTAACATTAACACATTACTACATAATTTATGAATATATGCTCCATGTCTAAAGAAGATACAGTACAATTCATACATATGTCAAATACTATCACAATTAAAAATTTTCCCTAAAGGAAAGTGGTCATTTAACAAGAACCCCCACCCCCCGAAGCTTTACTGACTGATTAAGATTTTTAGAGACAAGAGACATTTTTTTCGGAAAGCAACTTACTTTATTTTAATTTGCAAAAGTCTGCGATGTCCTATAATGGCGGGCGCTGTGTGGTTCATTTCCTAAGAAGTGCAGCGCTGCTGCTTTCCCAAATACTTTTGTATTGAGGAAAGTGGTGCAGCACGCACTTTTAGGAATGGACTTTGTGCAGTCCGCCATGATAGGGCATCATGGACTTTGCAAATTAAAATAAAGTAAGTTGCTTTTGGGAAAAAATGTCTCTTTTTACTAAAAAGCTTAATCGGGCAGTAAAGCTTTGGGGGATGGGAGGTTCTTGTTAAATTACCACTTTCCTTTAAAATAGGCTAACAGAGTACATGAAAAAATGTTGTAACTTGGAAGACGACATGTCTGAGATGGTAAATTATTCCAGATAGAGAAAGCAAAAGTATGTTGCCCAATTGAAGTACGCATCAAAGGGACATTCAGAAGGATAAGATGATTAAAGGATCTTGAACTGTAATATGATTTGTAATTTTTCAGTTGATTACTCAAAGTAATAGGAATACCTGTGTTCCTAATCCTGTAAGTAAACCTGGACATCGAGGGTTTAAAAGACAGAGAGCTGGGGAACCATCCTAATTTCTTAAGAACTGCACAATGATGCATTTTATTATGTGCAAGCAGTGCAAATGTTCCTATCTTTTGTACCAAGGCTGATTTCACAGTTAGTGTGCTTAGAGGGGCATTATCTGTAATTATAGATGCATAGTTTACTATTGGCAAAAGGCCCTGGTTGGCTATAGCCAGTTTGGTTTCTGTTATTAAATAGCTATGTAGCCTATACAACAAAGCAATTTTGGTATGTATTTTAGCTGGAATAGTTTGTACATGAGGAGAAAAACTCAAGGTGGGGTCCAGTGTAACTTGCAAGTATTTTTTGTTAAAAACATTTTTGTATAATGCATGAGTCTTGGGAGACAACATGCAGACTTTCTCCAATGTCCCTCAATTTAACATGTGTTTCAAATATCATTGTTTTAGTTTTTATCTTATTTAACACTAAATTATTGTCCCCAGCCATTTTTGTATTGAACATAATTATTTTGTGAGGGTCCCATTTAGTTCCCCTAAGTGATTAATCAGTTCAATATGTTACTGCTTCATTGGTGTACAAGGTTACTTGTATACCATTAATGTCCATTGTAACAGGATCAAAAATAAAGAAAATAATATGGGCCCCAATGTGAAGCCTTGTGGGACTCCACATTTTACTTTCACCTTATCTGATAGACAGCCCCATGTTTAACAGCCTGATGCCTCTCTGTTAAATACTCAGTAAACCAACCCAGAGCTGGTCTCCCCAAACACAGTTGTTTTAATCTCTTTAGTAAAAGTGTATGGTCTACCAAGTCGAATGGCTTGGTCAAGTCCATTGACAGTCTCATTTCCACGTCCTTTCCTAAATCCATGCTGATTTTGTGACAGGAAACCATGGTTTTCAACATAGTCAATGTGCTGGTTATAAACTACCTTTTTCTGTATCTTTGAAAGAGCCAACAAAATGGAAATTGGTCTGTAATTACCAAAGTCACAGGAAGAGCCAGATTTATGTATTGGTACAATGTACAAAAACTTCCACAATTCTGGTATGTGTCCTATTGAGAAAGATAAATACAACACTGATTAGGTAAACTATCTCAAGTGCAGCTAACTGTAATAATTTTGGAACCAAACTGTCAAATCTGCTGGATTTGTCAGGTTTTAAGTTTTTTAACAGTTTCAGTACTTCGTATCTTGTTATAGCTCTCATGTAAAATTGAGGGCTAACTAAGGGCCCTTCTGAGTCCCTGTCTAGTGAGCAATCATTCAGATCTTTTCAGTAATTTTCTAAATTTGAAAATATTTTGTTGAACTTGTTTGCTATGGACAAAGGACACATTATTGTTTTGTCACCATTCTTCACAGCTGTATTTGCTTGTGTTAATGGATTGATAAGTCAATTTATGGTCTTCCAAAATTTCTTAGACTCTATTAAGCCTTCAGTTGATTGTTTTTTTTAATAATTCACTTTTGCCACTTTTATTTGAGTTTCACAATTATTTCTTAAAGCTTGATAGTGTTGCAAATTAGTCAGTGATTCATTTTGCTTATATTTTAATCACGCTCTATCTCTTTCTTTAATCAGTTTGAAAAGATGTAAAGTTAGCCACCTGGAGTCTATTCCATTAGTGCACCTTCTAATATAAGGGGCATGTAAATCTAGTATTTTTGTAATTTCATGGATAAAACAATCCAAAGAGCTCTACGAAGCCAGTTCGACAACTAAGTTGTCGACCACCATCACAGTGACAGATTTATGATGACTGTAACTTGTGGTTGACATAAATTCAACTGGAGACCCCGGCTGTGTTTTCATCAGGGGGCTTTGCCCCGTGAACCTCCCATGCAGTGGGCTCTGCCCCCCGATCTGTTGGATTCTAACTCCGAGTTGGAGTTGGATTGGGGAAGGGGTGCAGGACCAGGAGAGAGAGTGCCATGGTCTCAGATGGACTATTACAGCCAAAACATTGATGTTGTTGGCATCAATGTTTTTGCTATAATAGTGTCGCCGACCTGGGGGCATACCAATCCAAAGCACAATTTATGTCTGGAATCAGTTTTAAATAGGACCGATCTATATCCTGAAGGCTATTTTGAAATTGCTGCACATTAAATCCAGAACAATTCCTAAATGCAGAAACCTTTTGTTTAAATCTTTTTTTACTGGAATGCTTCCATATACAAAATATTGAATGATGATCATTCAATGAATGAGTTATTAACCCACATTTAAGAATGTGGTTTGGCCTGTTTGTTAACAACCAGTCATGAACTGTGTGCTTTTTGGATTTCAGGTTTAACCTAGTTGGAAAATTAATTAGTTGCTATAGATTAGTGTCTATTAATCTACTGCTAAGTTTTGAGTTTTCAGCTCCAGACCAGTTTGAATTAAAGTCTCCCAATACTACAAGTTCCCCACAGTATCATGAACTAATGAATTAGAAAATTCTTGTAACCCCTCCTTACTAGCCTTTGGTGGGATATATAAACAACAAATTATCAGTTTCTTAATACTACCCAATTTTAATTGTATTGCCAGATACTCACAGTGATCTGTGGAGAAACTCATTATGCAACATCCTCTACAGTAAACTTTTTCTTAAAATAGAACATGACCCCACCTCCCCTACCTTCATCCTATCCCCCTTAAATAATGTTGTATCCAGAAAGAGTTACCTCACTATTCAAGATAGTCATTTGTAACCATGTCTTGCTAATAGCAAGCACATCAGGATTAAAAATGGCTATCCTGGCTTCAGTTTCTTGGAACTTAGACAATAAACTCTGAGCATCAAAGTGTATTATTCTCAAGCCGCATGGAGTTGTCCTAAAATAACCAGTATCAATAAAGTCATTAGTAAGTGGGCCTGAGTTTGTCTTGATGTCCCCGGCCACCAGCAGTGCAAGCACCTACTATTGCAGCTGGCCTAGACATCATGGGAACCCCGAGCTTACCCCTTGCAGCATACCCCAAATTATATCCCAAATCTTTGTTATTAGTGCCCAAAATTTGGCATTGCGTCAGTCTGTAGTCACCAGTTATACCGCCTGATAACATTTCTACAGCTTTATCACTATATACAGGCTCTCGTGGGAAACATTTCATAAATGCTGCATCTGTGCCTAATATACTTGGAACATACAGCATCCCTATAAATATGCCATTTGTACTCAAACTTTCAAACTAATTTACTATAAAATGTTGATGTAAAACACCTATGAATAATGAGTTCATAATGTTCTTATCAGAGAGAGTGATCTGGCCCTGTCAATTCCGGTCAGACTCTGGTCAGACTCCAGTGAGTTCACTTTTCTCCTCACTTAGCCGCCACTGCTTAGACACCACCTCAACAGGTAGAGGTGTGCCTTTTAATGCAGCTCGCCTCTCCTCCACATAATGCTGCCACCATCATGATTGGTCCCTGGGAAGGCTTGGAAGCAGACACTGTTGTGCAGTAAAAAAGCTTGCAGTCAATGTCTCAACACAGAATACAGTCTTTAAAACACAGTCAGGACGTGCTTGTGTAGTTGGTTGCCTTGACAACAGTACACTTATACTGAAGGTTTTTAGTCTGTCCTCATAGGGCTTTTGGTGCAGACCCTGCACCATTTTAGTTGGCCCCACTCTGGACCGCCTCCACTCTATGTCCTTCCAGAGATGTGTTCTCCAGACCCAGACTCAGTATTCTAGGTGCTGTCTAACCAGTGATCTATAGGCAACACCACCTCCTTCTTTCTGCTGGTACTACCCCTCCTTATGCTCCCCAACATCCCACTAGCCCTCCCAACTGCCTTGTCACACTGCCCGGCCACTATTAGGTCATCTAATATGATTACCCCCCCATCTCTTTCCTGCTTTGTGGTCATCAATACCACGCCACCCATTTTGTACTCTCTCCCTGGATTTATGTGCTGTAAGTCCATTATTTTGCGCTTTTTCACATTGGAACCCAGCAGCCATACCCTTGAGCACTCCTCAGATTTTCTCAGGTCTCTGCTCATTCTTTCCATCCCCACAGGTGCACACCCTATTGCAGATTTTGGTACAGTGTGTTCCACAAAGAGGCCGACATTTCCTTCCAGCTCATCTGCAGTGCCACTTATAAAGACATTAGAGGACTGGTCCTAGCGCTGATCCCTGAGGCCCCCCCCACTGGTCACACTCCCTTCCTCAGAGTGAACTCCATTTACCACTAACCTCTGTCGCTTATCCTGTAGCCAATTTCTTACTCAGTTTACCATCTTTAGATCCACTCCTAAGCTTCCTCACTTGCTTACTAGTCTCCTATGTGGAACAGTGTTGAAAACCTTGCTAAAATCTAGGTAGGCCATATCTACTGCTTCACCCTGATCTAATTCCTTTGTCACCCAGTCAAAGAAATCTATCAGATTCATTTGACATGATCTCCCCCTCTGAATCCATGCTACCTCGGGTCTTGTAACCAACTGGATTAAGATATTTCACAATCCTTTCAATCAGCACTGATTCTATTAATGTTCACACCACCAATGTCAGACTGACTGTACTATAATTGCCAGCCTCCTCCCTGCTACCACTTTTGTGAAGTGAGACTACATCTGTCCTCCTCTAATGCTCCAGAATCGCTCCTATTTCCAGTGAACTGTTAAATAGAACTTTCAGAGGTGTAGCCAGTACCTTCCTGAGTTCTCTCAATACCCTTGAATGCACCCCATCTGGCCCCATTGCTTTGTTCACTTTCAGAATAACAAATCCCCTCAGGACTCTCTCCTCCAAAAAAAGACTAGTGTCCACCTCTCCCATCCAAAGCTCCTGTTACTTTTCTGTGGCTCCTCCTCTTCTCCTTCCTCTGTGAACACTGAACAAATTTATTTGTTCAGGATGTCTGCATCTTCCATGTTCCCTTCTGCGCTATACCCCCCTTCCTTTTCTAACCTTACAATTCCTCCCCTAATATTCCTGTCTTCGCCAAAATGTAAAAAAAAAAAAAAAAAAAGTGTCATCCTCTTTTGTTACCGCTTGGACTATTTCTCACTTCAGTTTGCACCTTTGCACTCCTTACTGCTTCCCTATATTTACCCTATATACCTCCCTATCCTCCTCCCTCTATGTCTCCTTATACCTTCTGAATGCTACCCTTTCAGACGTTACCTTTTCAGCCATCTCTTTTGAGAACCATAGTGATCTCTTTTTCCAATTGCTTTTGCTCAGTTGTTTGATGCAAAGGTTTGTCACCTTCACTTTGCCCACTTTTAGCTTTGCCCACTGTTCATCAACCCCACCCAGGTCACCCCCGGTCATCCCTGAGTCATTCACCCATCTTTATAAAATCTGACCTACAGAAGTCCAGGACCCTTGCCCTTGTGTGGTTCAGTTCCACAGCCATCCTTATATTGAACCACACTGTACAGTGTTCAGTGGTCCCCAGGTGGCATCCCACCTTGATGTCTGCAACACTGTCCCTCTTAGTGAGTACCAGGTCCAGTATTGTCCCACCATGTGTGGGCTCATTGACTAGTTGCCTGAGGAATGCCCCCTGCAGGGCATCTAGGATGTCCCTGTTTCTAGCTAAAGCTGCAATTTGGAGACTCCAGTCTACATCCGGCAGATTAAAGTCCCCACCAGCAGTACCTCCCCCTTTCCAGCATCTTACTCACCCCCTGTTCTGGAGGTCTATAGATCACACCAGTGTGAAGAGTGGCTTAGTTCCTTGTCTCCATGGTGATCCACAGTACCTGTGCCTCCCCGTATTCCCTGTAGCTCCATCATTTTATGCTTTCCCTCTCATAAAGCACCACACACCCTCCTTTCCTTCCCACCCTGCCCTTCCTGAATTGAGTATAGCCTGCTATGGCCATGTCCCAGTCATGTTTTTCGGTGCACCATGACTTGGTAAAGGACACAATATCCAGGACTGCCTCTGCCATGGTGGCCTCTCAGTCCAGAATCTTATTTCCTAGACATCTATCATTCACACACGTGGCCTTCCAGATTTTGTTAGCACTCTGCTTGTTACCCCCTTTTTTTCTTTTTGCTCTCCCTTTTTCCGTCTCTCTTTTTAATGCTCATGTTTCCATCCCCCTTCATTTCTATCTCCCTGATTCCTTTATTAAGTTGCACCCTGGGGAGTTCCTCTCCCCTGAGGCTCTCCCTAATCTCTACTTCAGCCTGTGTGAATGGGGGGGCAGCTTCTGACTCCCTGATCCCTTCCCCCACTTGACTAGTTTAAACATTAATCAAAGTAACATTTAAACTTCTGGCAAGGACAGCAGTTCCCCTCCCTGATGGATGCATGCCATCGCTCCTGTATAGGCCCTTATCCCTCCAGGTGGATCCACAGTTCCCAATGCAGCTGAACCCCTTCCCTCTGCGCCATTCCTTTAACCGTGAGTTGAAGACCCTGGTGTGAAGATCCTTTTCCTCCCCCCATTGTAGGCAGGCAGCACCTCAGTAAAAGCCACTGAGCATGCTACCTGTCTAAGACTCCTCCTAAGCTCGCTAAGCCCCCCCCCCCGCACTATCCCAGCCCCTTCCCTAGCCAGGTCCTTGGTCCCCAGGTGAACAGTGACATCCAGCTCTCTGTTCTGTCTTGCTGCCCTAGCGAGCCCCAGGATCCGCTTCCTATCCCTCCAGGCCATGGTGCCATATGGGCACCTGACCTCCTTCTCCCTCTTCCTGTTCCCAAATCTATCCCCCTTACAGTCAAGTCCCACATCAAAATTAGTTCCCCTCCTCTTGGGGGTTCTACCACCCTCCTTGGGGTCTCCACTACAGAGGACCCCTGCATTCTCCCTGGCCACTATCAAGGGTGCCTCCTCCTGTAGTCCCACCTTGCCAGAGCAGCACAGGAATTTTGTAATGGTAATAGTTGAGGAATGTGCCTCTGGCCCACCAACTCCACTTTTCCAGAGCCCACATAGTCCAGCAGTTCCTCTTCCCTGGCATCCTCTGAGGTGACAGTGGCAGACTTGGTGTCCCCTTGGTGGGGGAAGAGGTCCCCTGAATTGTAGCCAACTCTGCTTAGAGTCTAGTAATCTCTTCCCGCAACCTAGAGAAGTGCATGCAGATGGGACAGCACTGCAGTCTCAAGAAGGTCTCTCTGAAATCTGTTGCCCCACAGCCACTGCACTGCACCAGTCCCAGTATTCCCAATTCCTACTCTCCCTGTGTTGCTTGGAAATATTTATGTAACCCCTAAGTGGTGCTAGTCCTGGTGTTACCCCCCTGCCTACTACTTACAAGCTAGGCTGAGGGGGTTGGGTTCGTTAACTTATATCAAGTCTAAAACAATGTGCCGTGCCTCCACTCAGAGTATACCTTTACATGGGCTAGCTGTTACCTGGTATAACCCCCGGAGATGTTATACCACCCACAAATACCATTTGCTACCCCCAAACATGATCCAATTGGCATTTTCCCACATTTTTCCATTAATGACTCTCTAATAATATGCTCACACAGGAAGATTTGAAAAAAACAGTAATTACAAGGTTTATATGGAGGACATAGGAGTTAGGATGGGAAAAAAGGAGGAATAGAGGTTATGTTGATCTCTATTTACAAAATGTACAATAGGTTGGTTTTGTGCTGATGAACCCTCCAGCTAGGTGGCTACTACATTAACAGAAAAGGCAATCACAGTGCAAGCAACTAAACATGATACCCAGAGCCCTGGCTGTCTAAGCTGCTGACTAAATCAAATGTTGCACAATAATTATTCCCACTGGTACCAGTCCCAGATACATATGAAACTCCTCAATCTCATACTATATACTGGGTACCCAGATACCAAAGTCCTGGATGTTGCAGGCCTGGTGGATGTTGCAGCTAGTTGAGTTGGCTGGCTTTTAGTAGAAGGAAGGGGCAAACTAGGAAAGAACATACAACAATGGCTGTTGATTTTCTCAAGAATGCAGGGATTGCCCTGCCATTGGCAGAGTAGCAGGGGTTGCCCTACTTGTCACAGAAAACAGGGATTGCCCTGCTTGTCGCAGAACTGAACATTTCAGAAAAGGCAACGGATCCGGGTTACCTTGGCTGGATCTTAGATTTGCAAATCCTGAACATTCAACACAATGCAAATTGTAGTCACATCCAGTACATTCATATACCAATACTAGTCTCAAGCATCTCTACTCTTAGACATAACTTGGCAAGGTGGAAATATGTCATTTCTAGGAGAAAAACTCAGTCACAACAAGCTCTAGGGCCTCATGTCCTTTGAAGTGGCAACACGACTATGGCTGGCAGCTCCAACAGGGCAGTCTTGACCAATAGAGAGTACAGATAACCATCAACACATTTATATGATTCACAAGATTACAAACTGTTCTGGGCTCTCTTGGGTACCCCCAGTAGCAGCTGGAGTCCGCACAAGACAGTCTCTAAATACACCTGCACTGGGCAAGCTGAGCAGCAGGCAAGGTATAACAGAACAACTTCTAGATGACACAGTCTCTTGTGGGCAAAGTAGCCCAGACTAATTACTTTTACAGTCTCTCTCCACTCAGAAGATAGAGGGCATGTCAGCCCCAAGGCTACTTATTTGCTGTTCCTTGGCACAGAACAATTACAAGGGCTGACAGGCCCATAGGATAACTTGCAAGATATCTTTCCTTGCACCGGGGGGTACAAGGGTACTCATGCAGGTCCTCCACGAATGGTCATCTGCTATACAAGGCATCCTGGTGTCTTCAGTCCTCTTATGACTGAGTTTCGGGTCAGTGCTGTCACCGCTGCTTGATGTCATCTGGTCTTTGGTCCACATCTTTCCACGATGTGGGAAGGAGGGAAGGATAGCACCTGGAGGACAAATCTGGCAACCTCCAGGCTAGCAGGTGAAACACAACTAAATTACTTTAACATTAATTAACACAGATGTAAACCCTCTCCAGGCTGGAGAGGATTAACTGGAACTCCAGGCTTGGCAGCATGGATGGGGCCTGGGCCCCCTCTCCCCAAGGGTGGAGAGCCCTGCTTGAATCTGCAGGCTGGAATCTGGCTCTCAGTCTGGCAAAATGCTGGCTTACACTGTCTCTTATAGGGCTTTTCCAAGGCTCCTGATTGGCTGCAGTGATGGGGTGATTGGTCTCCAATTGGCTGGAGGACCTGTCAGTCACAAAAATGAATAATGCATGAACCTTACTCGATGCACTGTTGGTCTGCTGTTTTGGTGCCTCGAATTAGGTCCCTGTAAGTCCCCATGTGCACTTGGCATTTACCCATGAGCTTTTGTGAAAGTCTCATAAGCCTGGCTTTGTTTTCCTTGCTTTTCAATTGGCTGTGGCTGCTTGCAATAGCTACTTAGTGTTATAGTCCCTTAGCAAAATTAGCACAGTCCTGAATAAAAGTTCTGGTGCAGTCAGGGATAAAAAGATATTTGCCCCAATACCCCACAGTTCTTTAGCCCAGGTTGAATACTTGCTGTCGCTGCACAGAAGAGGGATTTTGCTCAGTCCGTTTTCCTGTCACTGCTGCCAATGTTTAGTGAGTCCTGATTTGCAACAGCAGACATGCTGACACTTTGAGTCTCAAAATGGTCTGGTGAAACCAGGAGCAAAGCACTTATTTTAATTCAAATACTTTTTCCTCCTTATTCATAGTAAATCCTCAATATGCAGCAGCAGTTACAATTTATTTAAAACATTCTTCTTTTCTATTTTTTTTGGCCACAGTCGAGAACAGCTGCCCCAAGGGCAGATAGGCACTCATGAATATTCAAATAGGATTGGGGCTCAGCTCATGCATGTGCTAATGAGCCCTGATCTAACACCTCACACGGCTTCTTTAATTTTAAGAGGAGCGGCCTTCCAGTGACCTGTCCGTAGTCACTGGTCCCATTTAGGTGATGGCGATCCTGGAACCAACGGAACACTCCCCTGAACAACTGCAAATTGAAGCAGTTAAAGATGAATGGCGCCGGTCACGCCTGCGTGATTCTCGTTGCCCTGGCGGCAGAACAAAGCGGGAGATCGCAGTCAGATGTTTTGAGCCCTGAGGGGATGGATTATTACTTGGGCTGCAGGCTGAGGCACCAGTGGGGCAGAAAAGAACCTGGGGAGACAGAACAAGTTGCTGGGTAATTGGAAGAAGCTCGGGAAGGGAGCAGGAGGAGACAGAGTGGCCTGGCTAAGGTAAGTCCAGGCAGACATTTTTAGGGATCCCCATTTGCAGGGGAGTTACACTTATGTACCCTTACCTTTTCTAGGGTGTTTCTTGTTTTTCCCCTATGTTGTTTGTTATACCCCTTTGTACACTTACCCTACAGAGGGTGAATAAGTTGTAGTTGGAGTGAGTATGTTAGAGTTTCTGTGCTTTCGGTTCATTCATTTCATGATGCTAGTTAGAGTACTGTAACAGATGTATGGATCTCAGTATTGCAGATTCCCAGAAGCTCTGTAGTTAGCTACAGGACTGCAGAGGTAACATGTTGTGTCGTGGTTTTGCAGGTTCCCAGACATTGTGAAGTTAGCTACAGGATTGCAGAGGTAAAATGCTGGTCATGATGTTGCAGGTTCCAATATGTTGTTAAGTTAGCTACAAGACTGCAGAGGGAACAAGCTAGGTCTGGGTGTTATAGGTTCCCAGATGTAGTGAAGTTAGCTACAGGACTGCAGAGGCACCACGTTTAGTCTTAGTACTGCAGGTTGACAGATGCTGTGATGTTAGCTACAGCATTGCAGTGGTAACATGTTGGGTCTCAGTACTGCAGGTTCCCAGATGTTGTAATGTTAGCTACAGGATTGCAGTAGTAACATGTTGGATCTCAGCACTGCCGGTCCCCAGATGTTGTAATGTGAGCTACAGGACTGCAGAGATAACATATTGGGGCTCTGTGTTGTACATTCCTAAATATTGCAACATTAACTACAGGACAGCAGAGGTAATATGTTGGGTTTCAGTGCTGCACATTCCTAAATGTTGTGATGTTAATACAGTATTGGATTACAAAGGCAAAACAGTTGCAGTGCTGCAGATTCCTGGATGCTGTGATGTTAGTTGCATGACTGCAGAGGTAACACTTTGGGTCGCAATGTTGCAGGTTCCCAGATATTATTTATTAAGCTATAGGATTGCAGAGGAAACACATTGGGTCTTACTGTTAACATGTTCCCAGATATTGCAATGTTAGCTGCAGGACTGAATAGAAACATAGATATTGACGGCAGATAAGGACAGCTTGGCCCATCTAGTCTGTCCATTTTCCCTAACTACTATAACACCAAAGACCCTACTTGATCTCTGACTTTACCTCCCTTTCCCAGCCTCTAAGGTTGCCTTATGCCTATGCCATGCATTCTTGAAGTCGATTACCATTTTTGCCCCCACCACCTCTGCTGGGAGGCTGTTTCAGGCATCCACCACTCTTTCTGTGAAGAAGTACTTCCTCACATCTCCCCTGAGTCTCCCCCCCCCCCAGCTTCATATCCCCTTGTTCTTGACCATCTTTTTTTCTGAAAAATGCTTCCCTCTTAAACTTTATACTCGTGAGGTATTTGAATGTTTCTATCATATCCCTCCTCTCACTCCTTTCCTCCAGGGTGTACATATTGAGGCCCTTCAGTCTCTCCTCATAGAGCTTGTGATACAGACCCTGCATCATTTGGTTGCCTTCTTCTGGAGTGCCTCTACCCTGTCTATGTCCTTCTGAAGATGTCGTTTCCAGAACTGGACACAGTACTCTAAGTGAGGTCTCACCAGTGATTTATACAGTGGCAACACCACCTGTTTCGTTCTGCTGGTGATACCCTTCCCTATACAACTTAGCATCCCACTAGCTCTGCCCACTGCCTTATAACACTGTCTGGCCACCTTAAGGTCATCAGATATGATTACTCCAAGGCCCTTTCCTGGTTGGTGGTGGTTAATACTAACCCCCCATTTTGTACTCTACCCCTGGGTTTCTGTGCCCCAAGTGCATGATTTTGCACTTCTTCACATTGAAGCACAGCTGTCTTACCTTTGAGCACTCCTCTAATTTTTCTAGATCTCTATTCATCCCCCCAAGAATGTTTACCCTATTACAGATTTTAGTGTCATCTGCAAAGAGGCATACCTTCTGTTCTAGCCCCTCTGCAATGTCACTGATAAAGACATTAAAGAGGACCATTCTCAGTACTGATCCCTGTGGTACCCCGCTTGCCACCCTCCCTTTCTCGGAGCGAACTCTGTTTACCACCACCCTCTGTCGCCTGTCCCCCAACCAATTTCTCATCCAGTTTACCACTTTTGGAACCACTCCTAGGCTTCCTGGCTTGTTTATGAGTCTCCTATGTAGAACGGTGTTGAATGTGTTACTGAAATCTAGGCAGGCTACATCCACTGTTCCACCCTGATCCAATTTCCTGATCCCCCAATCAAAGAAATCTATCAGATTTGTTTGACATGATCTCCCCTAAGTGAATCCATGCTGCCTTGGATCCTGAGGCTACTGGATTCCAAATATTCCACAACCCTCTCCTTCAGTGATGATTACATTACTTTCCCCACCATCGAAATCAGGCTGCTAGTCTGTTGTTGCCAGCCTCCTCTTTGCATCCACTTTTATGAAGTGGAACTACATCTGCCCTCCTCCAGTCCTCCAGAACCAATCCTGTCTCCAGTGAGTGGCTAAACAGGGCTGTCGGAGGTGGAGTCAGCACCTCCTTGAGCTTACTTAATATCCTAGGATTTACTCCTTCTGGCCCTGTTGACTTGTCCTCTTTCAGATTTGCAAGTTCCCTGAGAACCCTTTCATCTGTAAATTAATGTCTTCCTTCTGTGCTCCTGGCACTTATCTGTGGTCCCTCTCCTTCCCCTTCCTCTGTAAACACTGAACAAAAGTACTTGTTCAAGATGTGTTTTTTTTCTGGTCCCACTCAACACACTCCCCTCCTTCTTTCCTAAGCCTTAGTATCCCCATTCCTGGTCTTTCTTTTTTCGCTTACATACCTGAAAACTACCATGTCCCCTTTCTGCACTGCCTGGGCTATTTTCTCCTCTGTCTGCACCTTTGTGCTCCTAATAACTTTCCCTGCCTCCCTCTGTTTCTCCTGATGTACCTCTTTATCTTCCTCTCTCTGTGTCTCCTTATACCTCCTGAATGCTAACTTTTTTGCCCTTACCTTCCCAGCCACCTCTTTTGAGAACCATAACGGTCGCTTTTTCTGCCTGCATTTGCTTACTTGTCTGATGCAATGGCTTGTTGCCTTCTCTATCCCTCCTGTTAGATTTGCCCACTGTTCCTCTACTCCACCCAAGTCCTCCCCCCTGCCAGGGCATCCCTGAGGCATACCCCCATCTTTTTAAAATTGGCTCTTCTGAGGTCTAGGACCCTGGCCTTTGTGAGGTTTGATCTTGCAGCAGTACTTACTTTGAACAACACAATATGGTGCTCACTAGTCCTCAGGTGGCTACCCACAGTGACGTCTGCAACACTGTCCCCATTGGTGAGTGCAGGGTCCAGTACTGCCCCCTCATGAGTGAGCTGTTTTACTAGTTGCCTGAGGAATGCCCCCTGCAGGGAGTCCAGCATGTCCCTGCTCCTAGCTGAGGAAGTCACCCACCAGCGGCACCTCTCCCTTGTTTGCCATCTTTTGGATGGCTTCCTCTAAAACCTTATCCAACCCCCCCCCCAAGTTGGAGGTCTGTAGATCACGCTAATTTGAATAGTAGCTCCCCTTCCTGTTTCCAGGGTGTTACCTACACTACCGCCACCCTTTCCTGATTTCCCTATGTCTCTGTAACCTTTAAGCTATTCCTCACATAAAGACCCACTCCCCTTTCTCTCCCACCCTGTCCTTTCTGAACAGAGTATACCCTGCTATGGCTGTATCCTAGTCATAGTTCTCACTGCACCATGACTCAGTAATGGTGACAATGTCCAGGTCAGCCTCTGCCATGATGACCTCTAGATCTGGCATTTTGTTTCCCAGACTTTGAGCATTTGCATACATGGCCTTCCAGAATGTGCTACTACCCTGTTTGACATCCTCCCCTGTCCTTTTTTGCCATTCCTCCTTATCCCTTCACTCTCAGTCCCATTTTCTTCACTTCTACCACATTATTTCTTTTTTTGTTGGGTACCCTTGGGAATTTTATTTCCCTTTGGTCTCTCCCTACTGCCTACTTCAGTTTGGGGGGGGTAGAGTTTATGTCTCCCCGTTTCCTTCCACAGCCCCCCTTTGACTAGTTAAAATGCCTGTCAATGTTACATTTAAACAGTTTATTGAGGACTGTGGTTCCCAACCCGGATGGATGCAGGCCATCACCTCTGTATAGGCCTCTAGCCCTCCAGATGGGACCCCAGTCCCCAATGTAGCCAAACCCCTCCTGTCTGTACCACTCTCTAAACCATGTGTTGAGGCTCCTGGTACAGAGTACCCTATCCTTTCCCCATCATAGACAGGTAGCACCTCAGAAAAGGCCACTGAGCATGCTACCTGCCTAAAACATCTCCCCAACTCTATGAACTCTTCCTGTACTATCCAAACCTCATCCCATGCCAGATCATTGGTCCTAAGGTGGACTAGGGCATCCAGCTCTCCCTCCCATCTTGCTTCCCTAGTGATCCTCAGGATTCCCTCCCCATCCCTCTGAGCCATGGCGCCTGGTAGGCACCTAACTTTTCTTCCCCCTCCCTTCCTGCCCCCAAATCTATGTATTTATTTATTTAGCTTTTGTTGACCAGGTAAGTACACTAGACAAGTTATATGCCTATTTTCAGGTACGACCCGGGAGAGTACAATGAGATACAGATACAGTGAGTTACAGGTTCATACAGAGGACAACATGACACAAGTTAAGCAGTATACAGAGTCAGAATAGAATCATGTGAACATAACCAGTAAACAGCAAGCAAAGTATAAGATATCTACAGGAATATATATACATAGAAACAACAAGGCCAAGAACAGTACAATTTTACAAGGTATACATGGCTCCAAGCCACAGACAGAGCCACAGGCTGAGTATCTCCTGAAACAGAGAAAAAATGCATTATATGTACCTCAGAGTCTGATTAGATAGGCTGCATCAGCAGGAGCTGCAAGAGGGATGCTAGGAAGGACATGTGAGTCTGGTGCAGGGGACCAGAACTAGCTGTGGAGGTCTAGGACAACCACATGCAGAGGAGAGCTTCAAGTGATACCACAGGGAGCTCCGGAGGCACGAGCAGGAGGGGTAGGAGCGGACTTGAGCCGGAAAGGAGTTCCATAGCCTAGGGACACATGAAGCAAAATCCCTGTCCCCCATTTGCATGCGGGTGATAGGGACTTTAAGAACGCCAGGGCCCAGAGACCTGAAAGAGTAGGTAGAAGAGACAGCCTGTCTGAGAAGCCTCAGCCAGCCCTGGGGGAGTGCCAGTACTGAGCACCTTGCCAATGAAGCAGAGGGGCAGCAATTGCAAAGTGACAAATGTTATTTTAGGTTGTGTTCCATCTAGTGAGGTGAACTTTGGAGGTGTGTGCAAACAGGAGAAGTCCATAACAAAGAGAGGGAAGCAACACCCCTATGGCCAATGCAATATGAGCAGCAGATGTAAGATTTTTCTTTGCTGTGTAAACCAGACCCAGTTTGCCATTGACAGCTCTGCATACATTTTGGATATGGCACCCAAGGTCAAGTTGAGGGTCCAGTGTCACCCCAAGGTATTTGATGGAGTCAGTGGTTAGAAGAGGAGTACCATTGACACCAGTAACAAACAGAGGGGCAGGGGAGGCCTTAATCTTGGCCATGGACCCAGAAAGCATGGCCTGAGGGTTTTGTTTTAGGTTGAGGACCAACTTATGAGTCACTACCCAGGACTGGATATTTCTGAAATCCTCACTCAGTTGATGGTTGATGACCCCAGTGTCCCGGGAATGGGTGAGGATGACCAGGTCATCCACGTGTAGGATAGCACTACAGTTGGTAGCAGTAGCTGGTAGATTGTTGTCAAATATAGAGAAGAGAAGGGGCCCCAGGACTGATCCCTGAGGGACACCGGAGGTCACAGGAGTGGTACCCGGGAGGACCTTGCTGAATTTGGTAAGTTGCTACCTGCCTGGGGACAATTACTGAACCAACTCAGGATGGGTGGGGACAGACCAAGGGACTGAATTTGAGAGCAAAGTAAGACATGGTCAACTAGGTCGAAGGCTTTGGATAGGTCGATGAATATGGTACCTGTGAGTTTTCCCTGGTCCATGGCAGCCCGGATTCCAGAGGAGACAGTGACAAGGGCTGAGGACATAATGTGCCCTTTTCGAAAGCAGTGCTGCACAGAGAACAGTAGCTCATGGGCCTGTATATAATCCATGAGTTGCCCAGCCACAAATTTCTCTAGATGTTTACTGATAGCCAATAAGATGGCTATTGGTCGGTAATTGTCAAGGATCTTGGGGTTGCCCTGTTTGAGAACAGGGACAATCCTTGCCACCTTCCAGATGTCAGGGATGACCCCCGAATAATTGAGTCCCCCACCAGGATTTGCGTCCTCCTCCTCTGGGGTCCTGTACCACCCACCTTGGGGTCTCCACTACAGAGGACCCCCACATCCTCCTTGGTCACTGCTGTGGGTACCTCTATGGGACAGTCCCTCCCTGCCAGCGCAGCATTGGAATTTTGCAGTGGTACCATGTGGGGCATGTGTCTCTGACTCACCACCCTCATCTTTTCCGAGCCCACTGTAGTCCAGCCACTCCTCATGTTTGGCTTTCTTCGAGGATGCGGTGGCAGACTTGGCAGTCCCTAGGCAGGGTCTGGAGGCACCCCAAATTCTAGCCAACTCAGCCTGGAGTCTAGCAACCTCCCTTCTCAGCTCAGAGAGTGCATGCAGATGGGGCAGCACCGCAGTCTCCAGAAAGTCTCCCTGAAGACTGCCACCCCAATTGGTAACACAGAAGTCTCAGTGCTGCAGGTTCCCAGATATGGTGAAGTTAGCCTCTTGATTGCAGAGGCAATGCATTTTGTCTCAGTGTTACAGGTTCCCAGTTGTGATGTTAGCTACAGGATTGCAGAGACGACATGTTTGGTCTCAGTGCTGCAGGTTCCCAGATACTGTGAAGTTAGCTACAGAATTGCAGCAGTACAGTAACATGTTGGGTCACGATGTTGCAGGTTCCCAGATGTTATGAAGTTAGCTACTGAATTGCAGAGGTAACATGTTGAGCCCCAGTGTTACAGGATCCCAGACATCGTGAAGTTAGCTCTAGGACTGCAGAGGGAACAAGGTGGGTTTCAGTGCTGCAAGTTAATAAATATGATGTTAACAAAAGTGTTGGACTATAGAGGTACAATCTCACTGCTACAAGGTCTCAGATGTTGTGAAGTTAGCTGCAGGACTGCAGAGATAACACATTGGGCCTTAGTGTTGTTGGTTCCCAGATGTGAGGTTAGCTACAGGATTGCAGAGGTAACATGTTGGGTTTTGGTTGTACAGGGTCCCAGACAGTGTGATGTTACATAGAAACATAGACTTTGACAGCAGATAAGGACTACTTGGCCCACCTAGTCTTCCCATTTCCCTACCTATTGGATAAGCTGCAGATCCTAGTTAACCAATAGCCTATTTCTTCCTACCCCCCCCACCAGAATTGCCTTATGTCTGTCCCATGCATTCTTGAATTCCCCCACTGTTTGTGACCCCACAACCTCCTCAGGAAGACTGTCCCATGCATCCACCACCCTCTCTGTGAAAAAATACTTCCTCACATTACCCCTGAGCCATCCCCCCCATCTTCAAATTGTGTCCCCTTGTTCTTGCACATCTCTTTTTCTGAAAGATACTGCCCTCTTGGACTTTGTTGATTACCTTGAGGTACTTAAAAGGTTTTATCATGTCCCCCCCCCTCCTCCTTTCCTCAAGGGTATAATTAAACTCCCTTAGTCTCTCCTTGTATGGCTTCTGTTGCAGACCCTGCACCATTTTAGTTGCCCTCCTCTGGACTGTCTCGATCCTGTCTATGTCCTTGCGGAGATGGGGTCTCCAGAACTGGGTGCAGTACTCCAGATGGGATCTCACCAATTGTCTGTACAGAGGGGTAACAACTTCCTGTTTTCTACTGGTGTTGCTCTCTCCTATACATCCCAGTATCCCCCAGCCATCCTTACTGCCTTCTCACATTGCTTGGTAAACTTTGGGTCAACTGAAATGATTATCCCAGGTCCCTTTCCATTTTGTTGTTGTTACTCCCCCCATTGTGTATTCTTCCCTGGGTTTTTGTTTCCCAGGTGCATTACTTTTCACTTCTTTGCATTGAATCCAAGCTGCCATACTTGACCATTCCTCCAACCTTGCCAAGACCCTTCTCATTCTTTCCAAAAAACCCTCCCCCGTGTATCAACCCTGTTGCAGATCTTTGTGTCATCTGCAAAGAGGCATACTTTTCCTTCCAGTCCCTCTGCAATGTCACCTATAAAGACATTAAAAAGGGCTGGACCCAGTACTGAACCCTGCAGTACCCCACTGATAACCCCCCTACTGGATTGCAGAGGTAACATGTTGGGTCTCTGTGTTGCAGGTGGGTTGTGATGTTAGCTACTGGATTGCAGAGGTAACACCCTGGGTCGTGGTTCTGCAGGTTCTAAGATGTGAAGTTAGCTTCATTAACATGGGATCTCAGTACTGTAGGTTCCTAAATATTGTGATATTACCTACAGTATAGGCATGCAGATGCATTCTCGGTGCTTCAGATTTCTGGAACTTGTGGAGTTAGCTGCAGTATTCCAGAGGTAACACATTGAGTTTCAGTACTAAAAATTCCCACATACTATGAAGTTAGCTAAAGGACTGCAGAGGTTCTGTTCATTTTAACACTTTATTTGTATATAATCTTGAAATCATCACGATTAAAGAATACATAAACTAAGATGCATTCAGAACACTTTCTAAAGTTTACCACAGTCTAGGACAATCATGCAATGATTTTTTTTACATCTAACATCTATGCAATATACTGCAGAGGTAACACATTGGGTCTCAGTGCTGCAGGTTCTGAGGTGCTTTTGATGCTAGTTACAAAATCGCAGCGGTAATGCAGAGCTCCTGATGCTGTTGTTTTCCAGATGTTGTGATGCTGTTTACAAGATTTCATTGCTGCTGGTTCTCAAATGTTATGAAGTTAGCCATGAGATTGCAAAGGTAATACACAGGGTCTCAGTGATGCAGGATCAGACTTGCTGTGATGCTAGTTACAGGCAGAGGTAATACATAGGGTATCTTTGCTTATAACATAGCAGCAGTATCACATAGCTCCTAATGCTGTTGTTTTCCAGATGTTGGGATGCTAGGTTTCATAGGTTGTTCAGAGCAAAGAAAACACATAGTCCATAGTGCTCCCCATGTATCAGTACCCCCTTATTTTATTACTGTTTAAGTGTTTATCCAGCTTATGTTTAAATTTGTCACAGGTTTTACTGGCCACCCCCTCTATAGGAAGACTATTCCAAACCTTTTGTATTCTTACCAAGAACCAGTATTTCCTTCTATTTTTATGGTATCTTTTGCCTGTGATTTGTAGGGGATATGCCCTTGTGTTATAGCTTTGGTCCCTGGTATCCAGGTCTAACATGTCCCACAGATTGGGGTTTGAGAAGGCTTTCTACACCAAACACATATCCCCTCTGAGCCTATGATATTCCAGACTGTACATTCCCAATTTCTTCAGTCTATTCTCATATTCCAGACTTTGTACCCCTCTAATTAATTTAGTTTCCCTTCTCTGTACCCTCTCTTATTTCAGTTTTACCTCCTGGTGCCCACAGCTGTGCACAGTACTCCATATGTGGTCTAACCAAGGAAGAATAATGGGGTACAAGAACCCCTTTATCTCTGCTCTTTATGTGTCATCTAATGCAGTTTAGGATACCACTTGCCTTTTTAACCACTTGGTTGCAATGTTACTTACTAGTAAGATCATTGGATATTCTGACTCCATGCTAGTTACAGGATTGACATGTGAGGTCTCATTGCTGCTGATTCTTAGATACATAGATACTGTCAGCAGATAAGTGCCTATGGCCCACCCACTCTGCTCGTTTTAGCTTGTTAGTTCACTTTGTTTTTCTAGAAGTCTGTTGCCCCATACCCCTGACCTCCAGAATTCCCTTATGTCTATCTCATGTGTTCTTAAATCCCGTGATTGTTTCAGCCCCCACCACTTCCTCTGGCAGGGTGTTCCACTTGTCCACCACCCTTTCTGTGAAGAAATTCTTCTTCATGCTTCCTCTGTATTGCCCTCACTCCAACTTCATCCCATGCCCTCTAATCCTGGAACATCTTTTTCACTGGAAAATAGTGTATTCCTGCACCCTGTTCCTCCATGTTAAGGCACTCGTATGTCTCTATCATATCCCCTCTCTCCCTCCTCTCCTTCAGGGAGTACATATTCAAGTCCTTCAGCCTGTCATTAGATGTTATGAAGTTAGCTACAGGGTTGCAAAGATAATACATTGGGATACCAGTAATGTGGGTTCCAACTTGTTGTGACGCTAGTTACAGGATTGCAGAGGTAACATATAGGGTACAATTTCTTCCAATTCTGAGATGTGATATTAGTTATAGGATTGCAGGTGTAACAGAGGTAATACAATGAGTCTCACTGCTGCAGGTTGGTGGGTTCCCATATATGATGCTGGATCTCAGGGGTACTACAGTAGACATCAGATGGGCTGTAGTTTACTGGATGCTTTGATGCTAGGTACAATATGGCAGTGTTAACACCGAAGTTTCGGTACTGCCAGTTCCCAGATATTTTTATGCTAGTTAGAGCATTGCAGTGGCATCATTGAGGTCTCAGTTGTGCTGGTCTCCAGATATTTTGATTCCAGTTACAGCATTGCAGTGGTAACACTGAGGTATCGATGCTGCTGGTTCCCAGATGTTTTCATGCTAGTTATCTCATTGCAGTGGTATATGTGAGATATCGGTGGTGCTGCTGTTGCTTTCCAGATGTTTTAGATGGTTGTCATAGCATTACAGTGGTAACATTGAGGTCTCAGTGCTGTTGGCTCTCAGATGCTGTGATGCTAATTACAGCATTGCAGTGGCAACACTGAGCTATTGGTGCTGATGGTTTCCATATGCTGTGATGCTAGTTACAGCATTGCAGTGGCAACATTGAGGTCTTGATGCTGATGGTTTCCAAATGTTTTGATGTTAGCTACTGCATTGCTACAGTAACATTGAGGTCTAAGTGCCGATGGTGTCCAGATGCTGTGATGCTAGTTGTAGCATTGCAGTAGTAGTAACATTGAAGTCCATGTGCTTCTGGTTTCCAAATGATGTAATGCTAGTTATATAGCAAGCAGTGGTGACACTAAGGTTTTAGTGCTGCTGCTTCCCAGATGCTATGATGCTAGTTACAGCATTGCAGTGTAACATGGAGCTCCCTGTGCTACTGGTTTATAATATTTTGATGATTATTACAGCACTGCAGCAGTAACCCTGAGGTCTTGGTGCTGCTGGTTCCCAGATGTGATGCTAGTTACAGCATTGCAAATGTACCATGGCATGTTCAGTGCTGCTGTTTCCCAGATACTGTGATGCTAGCTACAGCATTACAGTGTAACATGGAGTTTGTTGTGCTGTTGCTTTCCAGATGTTTTGATGCTTGTTGCAGCAGCAGTGGTAACAACGAGGTCTTGGTGCTGCTGGTTCTTAGATACTTTGATACTAGTTGCAGCATTGCAGAGCAGTAACAGAGGGTTAATGCTGCTGGATCCCAGATGAACAATGCTCTTTACAGTTTTGTAGATACAGTGCCGTGATGCTTCAGGTCTATATATTTGTGGATATAGGATTGGGAATTGCTTGCTTTGATGGAGACATGGATTGGCTTCTGATACTGGGACTTCACAGAATCCACCACTTGAGGCCGGGAAGGTGCTCTGTCTCAAGGAGGGAGATTTCTGTCATTGTACAACTGCCCCTTGGTTTCCTTGGGGAATCATGGGAGAAGGAATTTAGAATTCAGAAATATTTATATTGTGGGTACCTTCATAGAAGGATTTTTTTATCAAAACAGAAAAGGGTTTCACTGGCAAGTGAGTGATGCTACTAACAAAAGTCAAATTCAGTCAGCAACTAACAAAAGTAGTTAGACACACACAGCATTCTGGAATGCAGAATGAACACGATGACCCAGTGTGCAGCTTTGAAGAAGTTCCATGCTGTTGGTGGAAAACATCAAGTCTCACACTCTGAACCTATATTCACACTCTGAACCATTCACTAAAAATACCACCAACAGCTGGCATTCATCTGTATCCACCTCCCCTGGGTCATACCTGAAAATAGGCAGAATTTGTCTAGTGCACTGACTCGGTCAACAAAAATGAACAAACTAAATAAATATATATTTTTTTTTTTTTTTGGTTCACCTTGTGTTTGCAAATTTTGCACAGAAAAACTTTTGGAAAAAACAGAAACCTGCTGTATCTTGTGCATTCTGATTTTGAAAATGATGAGTGTGTGCGTAACTGCTTTTAGTTGCTGAAAGATACGTTTATTACTTTATTTGCTGCTACAGATTATGCCATACAGTTTACCTCTTCATTGTGTCCATTCTAGGTTTGCGGGACATCCGAATAAACAGCAGTGTGGTGGCGGTGGTGGTAGTGGTGATCATGGGGGGAGGGGGGCAAGCAAGCACTACTGAAACCTGCAGTGTAGGGGAAGGGGCACAAACTAGGAATAGCAGCAGTGTAGTGAAGTAACACATGCTACCCGTAGGCAAATAGTAGATGGTTTCATCTGATCTGACTTTTTAAAGGTTACTGCATCTTTCTTGGGAAAGCACTACTGTTTTTACAGATCGCTACCACTTTAAAAGAAATTCTGAATGATCTTCTTTTGGGTGTGGGGAGGTAGTAGAGGCTTACCCCTGCCAACTTGATGAACTGGGTCCTCTTTCTATTGGAGCTATAGGAGAGGCTGCCTCACTGTGTATGTGGGAGTGGGACAGAAAAGTGATAGACAGTACTGAAGGATGCCCCCAACTTGTATGTCTACAGCTATAGAGAACTCATTGGGGAGGGTGGGGTTGCTTTCCAGATATAAAGATGCCACAAGGGAGAAGGTAGATTGGGGATCAACAAGGCCAAAAACTGATAATTAATAAAGTAAAAAAAAAGTGGCAGAAACATTTTCAGAGACTTTGAACTTAGCTCTTTTGAGTGAGTTTGGCGTCGAAGAAGCCCAACTAATTTATTTATGCCTCGAGCTAGAGACACATAGGCTTCTTCCTTCTGCTGAGAGATAAAGCTGTTTGCCTTCTTGAGAGCAGAGGACATGCCGGCTGATTAAAGAAATGAAAATAACATATCAGTTCTTGATACCAGAATGTAGTAAAAGTCGTGCCACTTTTTAATGGATGGAAACTGCTGCATTTGTGTCTCCTTCTCTGTCACAGACAAACATCACGCGAGCAAACTGCAATAAGATGATCATGATGTTTACAGACGGGGGAGAAGACCGAGTGCAAGATGTGTTTGAGAAGTATAACTGGCCCAACAAAACGGTAAGTTGGTCTATGTGTGCAGTGTCTGATCCAAAATTTTAAAGCAAGAATATTAAATAACAAACATTTTCATCATAAAGTGTTTTTGGCAAAAATGTATTTCTGACATCTTTAGATTCATCATCAAAGCATTTATAATTTTCTCAGGTATTTCTAAACCAGCTTTTGTAGCCTACTTTGTGCTTAATGGCTCCAGTCATTAAAGATGGCCACCATTCACAACTTTTAAAAATCTCTTTTGTTGAGGTTACCTGCTGAATGTACATACTAGATTCCTACTGTGGCTACAATAGGATGGTGTTAGGATGCATTTTTGATGATAAACAGCTTAGCACTGTAACAAGCTATTTAAAGAGCTGCTGACATGTTATTTTATGTGGGGTAGGCAGCTTACAGCAAGGAGCTGGCTGCCACAGGACTTAAATTATCCCATAATTAAATTTCATGAGCCACGGATAACTAAGATATTTAACTTACTATCACCATGATCTAACTTCCTGATCAGCAGCTCACTGCAGAATGCCCACCGCAGCCCCAACCACAAAACTGCATTTTAATGATGGGAAGTAGAGAAGGGGCTGTAGGGCTATAGCTAGCATAATGATGCTATTGGGAGAAGCAGCAGCCTTTAGGTGATGCTTGTACCCAAACTACGCACACTTGTACATGTTACGATTGGGGTAGCATTACTTATACACCCCCCCCCACTTAAGATATATAAGTGCCTGTAATAAGCACAAGTACCACCTAAAGGATGCTGCTGCCCCGATAGCATTATAGTGCTATCTATAGCCCTACAGCCCCTTAGAAACGTAGTGTAACCCCTAGGCGGCGCTATCCCAAGGGATACTACCCCTGGCTGCATGGCTAGGTGCAGGTTGAGGGGCTTGAGTTCTGTGAATGGGTGCCTTCACCCAGAGGAATGATTTTGGGGTAGTGTAGCTTCTCTGGGTATAGCCCTCTGGGACACTGATACCCCCTCTGACCTCTCTAGTGGCCTACACTGGTTAGCAAATAACCAATCACAGTTAACATCAGAATACAGTATTGAACCCACACTTGGCACACTTACCACCAAGGCTGGATCAGCTGCACTGGCCCTGGATACCCCCTGTAAAACCAGGCCTGCAATAAAACAGTACAATGGCAATACAGTATCCCCTCCACAAAGGTACACAATAGCCAAGTTAAATGCAGAAAGAATAGAATCAGATTTATTCGACGGACATGAACATGGGTGGGGCAGCAATCTGGCAGTTGATTTCAGATCAGATTTAGTCAGGTTAAACATGCATGCACTAAGAGTCCCCCTAGCACAGTCACACACACTGGGTACCCAGTTGTTATGCAGGCTAGCCTGAAGCATTGCCCGGGGTAGGCTGGCATTGCAGCTGTTGTAGGGGCCCTTAGGAAAGAAAACAACCACATGCACTTTAACCCACAATTTGTATTCTGGAGCCAGATGGCTCAGTTCGTAATGATCAACCACAACAATTAAATAAGATGACACACATTGATTTGAGCTTTGTTGCAGGGAGCTACCCTGATATTTACTCACACTACCCAGACCAGGAGGCAGGATTAATGAGAGGAAGACCTCAGGATGGTATGCTGATTTGCCAGGGGAAGCAGGGCCCACACGAATCACCGTGGTGGTCGATCCTGTTCGATGATGTTGAGCAGGGAGTCGAATCCCCGAGCGGGTCTTTCATCGGATGGATCTCTGCGGTGTGAGCGGCAATCTATGCCAAGATGGTGAGGGCTAGACCAGGTGAACAGTTCAGATTTCAGTCCAGTTTGATACTAGATGCAGCTTCCAGCTAGCGTGACACATTCAAGGGTGCGGGGAGCCAAATCACAACCCACACCACACATTCAGCACAATTATAGTAGGAAACACCAGATATCACAGTTCGGATGACAGTCCAGTTGCAGTTAGGCAGTGTCCCTGTGCAAACCGTACGGTCTGCGGTTCTCTCCAGTTTCCTGACAAGCCAATTGCTCCAGAAGCAAGTTTTCGATCCACACCAGGCGAAATTCACTCTTTCACAATTCTGGATTCCGGTCACAATAACAGCAATTTCAAATAAAGTCCGATATTAGATTGCAGACGTCTTCACATGAGAAGATGGTAGCAGGCAGGCCAGACACAGCCTTCCTGCTGATTCCCCCGAGCTACCACGCAGGAGCAGCTGCTTGAATTACTCGAGCTGTTCACTTTCTCAACTCCAACTCCACACTGACTCACTGCTGCAGGCAGCTCTGGGATTTCCCAGTGATCCAAAAGGTTCGGTTGGTTGATCCATCTGTCTGTCACAGCAAGGGCTCCCCATCCAGGTCCATTTAGGTGCCAAACAGTAAAAACTACAATTCCAACAGAAATTCACTCCCACAAGGCCCCTGGGGACAGTTTCCATTTTAAGGTCCCCAAAGGTGCCGATTGGTCCAAACTGGCAGTCCAGAACCAAACTGGTGGTACTTAGCAGAAAGCCCATGTTGCAAAAGAAGGCAAGTTAGACAAACTACTATATTATTATTACTAAAGCAGACAATCAGCAAACAATCATAGATCCTAGTAGGGCTTCCTCTGCGCAATTAGCGATGGCAGAATAAGCGGCTGTATTGGAGCCCGGGCAGGACTCAAGCCTGAAACTACTCCCCCCCCCCCCGGTAAATTATTACCTACAATATAGATACCTTGGAAAGAGACAGGCATGGAGGCTAACAGGGCACTCACACGCAAGCACTTTTAAACTGCTTAAACACAGAATACCAGCCTGGCAGTGGGCATTAGGCAAGCCCAGGAAAACATTTTAGGAACCCCCATTTGTAGGTGGGGTTAAAGTAGAATTCGTTGGCATGAAAGGACCACTTGGCACACCAAGTCTGCCCAGATGGTCCCTGCCTAATCTGTCTCTTCAGACTCTAACTGATCTGTGGCGACCCTCCCACCTCCCTGCCTACTTACTAATATTCTCACATTCCGCTATGTCTGTCCCACACATGCTTGTAGCCTCCTACTGTTGTCATCTCCATCAGTTACACTGGAAGGCTGTTCAAGGTGTCTACAACTCTTTCAGTGAAGTAGTACTTTCTCATATCCTTCTTAAACCCCCCCCCAGCTTCACTATATGCCCTCTGATCCTAGTGCTCTTTTTCATTTGAAAAAGACTCATCTCTTGTACTCTGTTTACCTCTGTGAGGTACTTGTACATCTTTGTTATGTTACTTCTCGTTCTTCTCTTTTACAGGATGTGCATGTTAAGATCCCTGAGTCTCTCCTCACAGGATGTTTGGTTCCACCGCAGTGCCATTTTATTTACTCTCCTCTGGACTGCATCCACCCTGTTTATGTCCTTTCTGAGGTACAGCTTCCAAAACTGGACACAACACTCCAGGTGGGGTCTCAACAGTGAGCGTTATAGTGGCAACACCACCTCCCTCCCTCCTCCTGCTAGAGATACCTCTTCTTATGCATCCCAACATCCCACTGGCCCTACCCACTGCTTTGTCGCACTGCCCTGCCACCATGAGGTAATCAGGTATAATAACCCCAAGGTCTCTTTCCTGCTTGCTGTCTGTCAGTACCCCCCTTCCCATCCTATACTCATCTCCTGAGTTCCTGTGCTCTAGGTACATGATTTTGCACTTTTTGGCACTGAACCCCAACTGCCATGCTCTCAACCACTCCTTAAGTTTCCAAAGATCCCTACGTATTATCTCCACCCCTTCCTGAGTATCTGCCTTATTACAGATTTTAGTGTCATCTGCAGAAATGCATACCTTTCCTTCCAGTTCTTCTGCAATGTTTCTTGTGGAGACATTGAAGAGGATTGATACTACCATGCTGATCTCTCTCCCATCATTAGAATGAGTGCCTTTAACCACCATCCTCTGTCTCCTATCTGTTAACTAGTTTCTAACCCAATTCACCATTTTGGATCCACCCTTTATCAGTTTCCTGTGTAGCACAGTGTCACAGGTCTTGCTAAAGTCAAGATAGGCCATTTCCACTGCCCTCCCATTATCTGTTTCCCTGGTCTCTCAGTCAAAGACGTCAATCAGATTCATCTGGCATAATCCTGCTCTCCCCCCCATGAATCCATGCTGTATGTGGTCTTTCAACCATGATACTCTACCAACTGTTTCTTTAACAGGGCTTCCATTAATTTCTCTATCACTGATGTGAAACTGACCGGCCTATAGTTGCTAGCCTTCTTCCTGCTGACAGTCTTATGTAAAAGGACCATGTCTGCTCTCCTCTACTCCTCCAGAACCGTGTCTGTTTCCAGAGAGCTATTGAATAAGACCATCAGTGGGGCAACCAACACCTCCCTGAGTTCCTTTACTACTCATGGATGTATCCCATCTGGTCTCATAGCCTTGTTCACTTTCAGAGCAGCAGGTCACTTCAGGGATTTCTCCTCTGATAGTGGACTTGTGTCCGCCTCTCCCTCACTTATTTCTGCTGCTCTCTGGTGGTCTGCCCCCACTTTTTCCACTGTGAAGACTGAGCAGAAGTACCCATTCAGAATGTCTGACTTTTCTTGTTCCTCTACTGCTCAGTCTGCCCTCCACCACTATCCTTATCCTCATTATCTCTCTTCTTGCCTTCCTCTTCTCACTTATATACCTGAAGAAAGTCTTATCCCCTTTGGATAACCCCTTAGCTATCTATTCCTCTATCTGTGTCTTTGCTTCTCTCACTGCTTTTCTTGCTTCCTTCTGTTTTACTTGGTACATCTCCCTGACTTCGTCCCTCTACATTTCCCTATACCTCCTAAATGCCACCCTTTTTCCTTTAGCACCTTAGCCACTTTCATAGACAACAATAATGGTCTCTTTTTCCTTCTGCTTTTACTTATTTCCTTCATGTAGAGGTCGATTGTCTTAATTGTGACTTCCCTTATTTTTTCCCACTGTACCGCTATCACTTCCCGGCAATCCCCCCATGAGGCAGTTTCTGAGGCAGCCTCCCATTTCATTAAAATCCACCTTCCTAAAGTCCAGGACCCTTATCCTCATTTGGTTTGCATATGTTCCCATTTTAATGTTAAACCACACTGTACACTGATCACTGGTACTTTGGAGACTGCCCACTGTGATGTCTACAATGCCATCCATTTTTGTTAGCACCAGGTCCAGCACTGCCCTATTCCATGTGGATTACTTGACTAGCTGCCTGAGAAAAGCCCCATTTAGGGAGTCAGGGACGGCCCTGCTCTTTCCAGAGCTGCAGTTGGAAGGCTCCAGTGAACAACTAGCAGGTTGAAGTGATTAACTAGCAGTACCTCCCCCATACTTGCAATCCTGAGAAAGGCTTCCCAAGGTGTCTTCCTTACATTTGGTCACTAAAACATGGTTTTGTGGGGGGGGGGAGATACAGAAGATGCTTGGCTGCAAGATGCTGATCAGGAAGTAGATTATGTGAATAGTAAGTCAAATATCTAAATAATCTGTGTCTGAAAGTGTGGGGCAAATGTAGGTGCTGGGGGAGGTAGTTCCTTGCAATGAGTGTCAGCTAAGGTGTCCCTGGGGTGTCAGCTGTACGTTAATATTTTCATGGTAGACTTGGTACAAAAAACTTGAACATTTTGTATCTTCATTCAGGGATGAATGAAAACAAAAAGAAGATAGTTATATTGATGCTTTCACCAGAAAAAAAATATTGTTGAAAAGCAAATGCATGGTGACTTCTTAAAAGGGTCCTGCAGCAAAATGAAAGGGGTCAGAGTTAAAGGGACTCCAGGGCTGTCAGCAAGCAGGCAGAACACTTCTCTACCTATTATCTTGTACTGAACATGATAACTTTTGGTAGTGGGCCACAATAATGTTACATTTTGTTGCATTATAAATATTTTATTGTATGTTGGATTACTTTATATGCCATTTAAATGTCAAAGAAGGCTCCTTCTTCTGGGGATCTTTACTGAAGCTGAATCTGCCACTGAATCTGTGTTCCTTAAACCAATAATGAAGAGTTAGACAGGGTGCAGTCTGGAAGTTAAGGCACACATTAATACTGTCTGGGCTACGTGACTTGAAATTCACCCTTCTGTGTTCAGTTCAGTGGAAATAACAGTGATACTAAGAAGCACATTGTGCTTGAACCTTCTTTATATGTACTGATAAAACAATGACACCTCTAGCCTTCATTGTTTGTTTATTTAGTTTTTATTTGCTGGGGAAGGGGGATACCCGATGCAAACCAACTGAAACTGAACCAGATTATGCTGTTGGTGGTATTATAGCGAATAGGGGAAATTTGGCTAAGGACAACAGGAAAATTCCCCAACTCTTTTTCGAGGAGTGCTATGGGATCTTTAACATCCACCTGAGCAACCACCAGAAAAGGCAGACAGAAATAATTATATGAAATGTTTTCATGCTGTACACCTAAAACTACCCAAGTGATATGCATGCTACAAGTATGATTTAAATGTTAAATTGGAACCAATTTCATGCATATGGCATGTGTGCAGCAAGCAAGTGTGGAAACCATGATTTTTATGTTAAATTGGGAAAGACTGCATGCATGCAGAAAGCAGGTGGTCACTGATAACTGCACATGTAAAAGTTAAGTGTCTTGCTCAGGATCACACCATACACATGTGGGGGTTGATGTGATTCAAGCCCAGGTCTTCATGCCTCAAAGTCTCCTGTTTTGCAGTTCAGTGCCTTTAACAACTAAGCCATACTGTCTGCACACATATGGCTCACTTGTACTTCAATACATACTGTATCTGAATACATCTGCACACATGCAGCATGCTTGTAACCACTGTTATGCTTTTTAGTTTTCCTCTCTCCCTCATTTCAGTTTCACAGTTGATCTGTAGCGCACATACCAATGGAAACACATGCGAGTTTTCCCAACCCCAAAACATAAACCTACCCACAAGACCATTTAATTACAGGTACTTCTGTCTGGCCTGTACTCCTACTATTTTCTCTCCATAATTTTGAATGCTTCCATGCAAACAGACTTTAAGGTGCAAACACAAAAGTAGCAATAACTCAACACACACCCACATGGCCATCCCCCCAATACACACCCACTGCAGCAGGTATGGCCATGCTGCTACAGACAACCCACCAAGTATAGATATAAGTAAAAAGTCTCTTACTCGAGTACTAGGGAACCAGAGGCAGGAGTCTTTAAGAGATTATGTCCATGGGTCAGAGTGATGGGGCGTACCCCCTTGAAATTAATGGAGTTATTTTGTTATTGCTATTTTATAAGTTATGATGGTGAGTTGAAGAATAATGAAGGTCACTGTTCTACTAACAAGGCCCTTGTTAGTCAAGCAATGGCCTTCATTAATCTCCAACTCTCCATCAATAATGTATAAAACAGTAATAGAAAAGTACCCCCATTCATTTCAGTGGTGCACACCCCTGCAGTCTCCTTCACCCTTTGTCATAATGTGCCTGAGTGTGGGAATGTGGAGGTGAGCTTCACAGGGGGGGCATAAGCCTGACTATAGTGGGGCCCCAATAGTCTGTACATACCATACCGCTCAACTGTCTGTGAATGCAAGGAACAGCTCTAGAATGTCTGTAACATCTGTAAAAGGTACAGCTTATTAATTTTGACTGAAAAGTTATATGCAAATTCATCTCTGTATACCCTGGAGCAGTGCATCTGATTTGGGCTTAAACCCACCCAGTTACTAATCAATTTTTTCCTGGTTGAAGTTCTGCACCCCCTAAAATAACTTTGTCCCAATTTTTCTCCCTAATTCCATTCTATTCAATACCCATTCCCTATGGATCATGAAGCTACCCAAAGGTGAAGAAACATTAAAAACACATCAATATTTCAGTCTTTCCTCCTTCCACAATCCCCCTGTAAAACAAATAATTTATTTTTACTTACCTGGCCATATGGCCGGACCCTGTAGCCTGGCACAGTGTGCCCCCAGCCCAGTTTTCAGTCTCCTCCCCCTGTCTCCTTCCACCAGAAGCTGGGTGCTAGAACCCACCACCACAGGTCCCAATGTGGTCCATGACCAAGTCACCTCACCAACCGAACTCACCCAACCTGGGTTGCTTGCTTCTTGCTTGGTTGATGCTGTGACTGCTGCTGCACTGCACTGATCAAGACCTATGAAGGTCACCCACACCAATGTCACCACTGCTGCTAAGCCTAGCTTGCTGCCATGAGAGTCTGTGCTGTTTTTCCTGCAAGGTGAACCTAGTAGAGTAAGTAGGTAGTCTAGTCTTGAGTTAGCATCTAGTTCACCCTCTGCCCCTTCAGCAACCAGGGAAAATGGAGATTCACTAAGAGAAGACCAAAAAAAAAATATGCTGCCACAACACTGCTATTGAGAGATTAGTGCTCATAAACTCCTCCAAAGCTGTAGTGTGCAGTCTGTCTACTCTGTGATGGGAAAGACAGTGTCACACTTGCATGACTCATGTGCTTTTTTTTGGTTGGAGCTCATCCACGTCACATGTGATGGTGCTGCTGCTAACAGGTGCAGAGAGTGGACAACACAATACAGACACAGTTGAATCTGGAGAGTACCTGCAGTGTGAGCACACACAGGCCAGGTGGGCACTTATTGTGCAAAAGATTAAATCCAAATTTAATGCCATTATTGCCACAGCATAAGAACAACCTAGGCACGAATATGGGAGGAGGGGGGCAACTGCCCCCTCTGCCCTACCTAAATGGCATCCCTGCTTAATGTTAGAAATTAATTCTCAGGTGCTAATGCAATGGTTTCCACTGGGTTCTGAGGTACTGTATTTCCATGTTTCATGATGAGTCCTGATCATCATGTGGGTTAGTGTCCCTCATTGTCCCTTATTTTGAGTGTCCATGTCCCTCATTTCAGTGACAAAAAATGTGAGGTATGTTGCATGCTTCCAAGACCCTACTCAGCACAAAGAGTACTGAGCATGGCCATAGTGTCTGTGCTCAATACAGAATGACAAAGGGAAAGTATGTGAGATGAGACAGTCATGGAGGAACAAATTTGTAGAACTAAATATGCATGAGGGATTTGCAAGGTCCAAAACAAAAAGGATAGGCTTTATAACACAGAGGCCCCTCTTCATACATCTGGAATGGGGGATGCTGACTTGTTATATCCTAGGCATTTATTGCAGTAAGCAAACAATACTTTACAAATTAATGGCGATTTAATGACAAAAATCAAAAGTCATTAAACAACTTGCAAAAGAATCAGAATTAATGAGCTTACCTAATTGTTATGGGAATTCAAATAAAACTGTATTTTAATTACTCTAATTGCTATACAAAACATATAAACTGATGTGTTTTTTTTAGATGAGATTTTCACCAGCTTAGCTGCTGCACACATGGCAAGCATGCAGCATGTGAGCATGATGTGATGTTTAAATGATATTCACACCAGCTTAATTGCTGCACTCAGATCAAGCATGCAACACACAAACCTGTTGTGAATTTTAGAAGATGCTCACACCAGCTTACCTGCTACATATATCACAAGCTTGCTGCATGCAAACCTGATTTGCTTTTTAGACCTGGTTCACATAGGTTCACTTTGTGTATGCGAACTGCATGCAAACATTGTACAATTAAGCATGTGGCATGCATTCTGCATGTACACAGCACACCTATATTTCTGTAAGGGAGGACCTTGGCGTAGCATCTCACTGGAAGGATGGCATACCCCGACAGTACAGCATCCCTTTAGTACTGCACTCCCACTAGTGTTAATAGGAGGGACACCCAATGTAGGGTAAGGTGACACAAGGCTTGTAGTGGGGCACTAAGGAAAAAGATCTAAAAGTAGTAAAGAGGCAGAGGGGAGCAGGGAGGAGTTTAAAGAAAGCAATAAACAGGAAGGCAAGGGTGAAAGTGAAAGTCAGGAGACACCCTATCTGGGGTAGTGTGACACAACAAGGAGTATTAGGAGGTTCAAGGGGGTAGAACCAAACAGAGGGACAGGGTGCAGTAAGGAGCAGGAGGAAGAACATATAGCCAGAAATGAGAATGATGCAATGCAGAATGTGTGGAACAGCAGTCTTCAGGGAGACGTTCTAGAGACTGAGGTACTGCCCTATATGTACAAATCTCTCTGGGTTGAGAGGGGAGGTTACTAGACCCTAGGCCTAGCTGACCAGGAATCAGATGGCCTCATCCCTCACCCAGGGGCCACCAAAACCCACCATTGCTGCCCCACAGGATACCTAAGGCAAGAATGGCTAGGTGGACAGTGGTGGGCTCCAAGACGGTAGGGGTGGCAGGACAGGAGCACAATCCTCCACCAGTGCTACTACACAACTCCTTTGCCATTCTGACAGGATGGGACTGCTGGGAGGTGGCATCCATAGTAGTGGTAGGGGAAGATGTGGGGAAGATCCTCGAGGAGAGAACCCCAAGGTGTCTGACAGAGTGCCCCAGCAGAAAAAGCAGCATTATCTGGTGATGGACTTGATTATTAAGGGGATAGATCTAGGAACAGGGAGGGGGTGGAGAGGGAGGTATGGTGCCTGTCTGGCACCATGGCTCAGAGAGATGGTCAGCAGATCCTAAGAATCACTAGGGCGGCAGGATAGGAGGGGTCTGGATATCATTGTCCACCTGGGGCCCAGTGACCTAGTGATGGACGCAGCTGTGATTGTTCAGGTGGAGTTCAGGGACTATGGGAGGGGCCTAAAATGGTAGCACCCATAGTGGCCTTCCCCAAAGTCCTACCTGTAGATGACTGAGGCCAGGACTGGGAACTCTGCATCAGGAGCATCAGATCATGGTTCTTGAAAGAATGGTGCAAAAAGGAAGGGTTTGGCTACACTGGGGACCAATCTATGAGGATGTGGGCATGTACAAAGGTAATAGCCTGCATCCATCTAGACGAGGAACTGCAATCCTCAGTGGATGGTAGCTGTTACATTGACAAACATTTAAACTAGTTGGAGGGTGGAAGGACAGAGGGAGGTATATACAGTCCCTCCCCCCCACAGAATGAAGCAGGAAGGAAGGAGACCCTGAGGGAATAAAACTCCCCCAGGGAACAGGCTCAAGGCAAAATAAGGGGAACTGGAGGCAAAGGAAAAGGAACAAACTTAGTAATGTGAGAAAGGAAAATGAGGCAGGGCCAAAGGAAGAAAAGAGGCAGTTGCAATCAGTGCAGAAGAAATATGTGGAAAGACATGTGTACAAATACAAGAAGCCTTGGAAATACAAGTCTGGATCTTTAAGCTATCATGGCAGAAGCAAACCAGGACATAATGACCATCACTGAGTCATGGTACACAGGAAGCCACAAATAGATCATGGCTGTATCAGGATACGTGCAGTTCTGGAAGGATAGGAAGGGGTAGACGGGTGAGGGTGTTGTGTTATATGCCAAGGAAGATATCAAGGCATCAGAAATGTAGTGGGGTAAGAAGGAGCTGGAAGTACTGTGGATCACCCTGGAGACAGCAGCCAGAGCCTCCATTCACAATGGAGTGATTTACAGAACTTCAGCACAGGGAGATGATCTAAACAAGAAAAAGGGGGAAGCCATTAGCAAGATAGCAGACAAAGGGTCAGGTACTTCTGTTGGGGGATGTAAGTCTACCAGATATTAATTGGAGCCTCCCGTCCACAGCCTTGGCTGTAAGCAGGATCATACTAGACTCCCTGCAGGAGGCATTTCTGAGGCAACTAGTCAAGGAAACCACTCGTGATGGGGCAGTACTAGACCTGGTGCTTATGACCAGGGACTGTGTTGTGGATGTCAGGGTGGGATGCCTCTTGAGGACCAGTGATCACCAGACAGTGTAGTTTAACATTAGGATAGTAGCATAGCTGAGCCACACAAGGATCTGGACCTCAGGAAGGCAGATTTAAAAAAAATGGGCGAATACCTCAGAGATGCTCTGACAGGGGGACATTACTCTGATGGGATGGGGGGACAAAGGTCAGATTAAGGGATGGGATAGTGAAGGCAACAGACCTCTATGCAAAAGAGGTAAACAAAGGCTGGAGGAAAAAGAGACCAGTATGGTTCTCAAGGGAGGTGGTGGCAAGGGTAAGGGCAAAAAGGGCAACAATCAGGAGATACAGGAAGACACAGAGGAAAGAGAACAGAGAGGTGTACCAGCAAAACAGAGGGAAGCAGGGAAGTGGTGAGGGGCACAAGGCACAAACTGAGGAAATAGCAAGAAGGTAGTACAAAGGGGACAAGACCTTTTTAGTATATAAGAAAAAGAAAGACAAGGGAGGAATTGTGAGACTAGGATACAAAGGAAGACTGTGCAGAGGATGATCAGGAAAAAGCAGATATCCTGAGCAAATACTTCTGTTCTGTCTTCACAGTGGAAGGGGAAGGGAATGTGTCACATATAGGTTACAGAACTACTGGGGGGGGGGGGGATTAGGCACAAGTCCATTCAAAGAGGAAAGAGTCCTGAAGGGATTTGTGAACTGGTGAGTGGACAAGGCTAAGAGGCCAGATGGGGTACATCCAAGGGTATTGAAAGAGCTCGGGAAGGTACTGGCACCTCTGACAGCCTATTCAATTACTCACTAGATATAGGAGTGGTTGACTCCTAGAGGACTGGAGAATGGCAGATGTAGTCCCACTCCATAAGAGTGGCAGCAGAGAAAGAGGTTGGCAACTACAAGTCAGTCAGTCTGACATCGGTGGAGGGGAAACAGATTGAATCCCTTGTAAAGGGAAGCCTGGTAGATTACCTTGCATCCAGTGGATTAAAGGACCCAAGGCAGGAAAAATTCATAGTTGGGAGATCATGTCAGACAAACCTAATAAAGTTCTTTGACTGGGTGACTAGAGAAACAGATCATGGGGGAGCAGTGGATGTGGCCTACTTAGACTTAATCAAAGCTTTCATCACAGTGCCACATAGGAGGCTCATAAGAAAACTGGGATCTTGGGGTGGGAACCAGGGTGGTACAATGGGTGCGTACTTGGCTGATGGATAGGCTAGGCTACAGAGGGTGATGGTTTACAGTACTCACTTGGGAGAAGGGAGAGTGACCAGCAGGGCTTCTCAGGGCTCAGTACTGGGTCCATTTCTCTTTAATGTCTTTATAAATCACATTGCAGAAGAATGGGAAGGGAAGGTGTGCCTTTTTGCAGATTACACTAAGATCTGCAATAGGATAATCACTCCAATGGGAGTGGAGAGAATGAATAGAGGCCTGAAAAGCATGAGGAATGGTCAAGGGTATGGCAGCTGGGTTTCATTGCAAAAAAGTGCAAAATCATGCACCTTAGGAGCAGAAACTTAGAGGCAGAGTACATAATGGGAAGGGAGGTATTGACGGTCACTAAACAGGAAAGGGACCTAGAGGTAATCATAACAGAAGACCTTTAGGTGGCAAGGCAATATGATAAAGCAGTAGAGAAAGCCAGTGAGATGCTGTGGTACATAGGGAGAGGTATCATCCGCAGAAGGAAGGAGGTGGTGTTGCCACTGTATCAGCCATTGATGAGACCACACCTGGAGTACTGTGCCCAGTTCTAGAGACCACAAGTCACAAAGGACATAGGGTAGAGGCCATCCAAAGACGGCAGTAAACATGGTGCAGGGGCTGTGCTAAATGTCCTATGAGGAGTAGAGATGGGCAAAGTTGTCAAATTTTGCTCTGCAAATTAATTCACAAATTTTGCATAGTTCGTAAAGTGCAATTCGTGAAATGCACACAATTATCATATCATGAAGTGCAAATTTTTTACCATGAAGTGCAGTAATTTGCCCACAAAATTCTGGCACTACGTCAAATTTCATACTTTGCAGGAAAACTTTAATTTGGGCTAAGACGGTTTCAGACCTGGCGATCATGAAGTCTACTAAATGGTGAATTTCATTACTTTAGATGAACTTCGCTGGTGAAGTTTTACTTCACCACATCTCTAATAAGGAGAGATTGAGGGATCTAAACATGTACACCCTGGAAGAGAAGAGGGAGAGCAGGGACATGAAAGAGACCTTTAAATACCTCACAGGGTGAATAAGGTACAGGAAGGGAGCACTTTTCAGAAAAGAAGGTATACAAGAACTAGGGGACATGCAGTGATGCTGGGGGGGGTCAGTTTAGGAGGGACATGGGGAAATATTTTTACAATGAGAGGGTGTTGAATGCTTGAAACAGTCTTACAGCTGGAGTGGTGGGAGTGAAAACAGTGATGGGCTTCAAGCATGCATAAAGGAAAACTGGTATCAAAGCAGGATGGTAGGAGGTGGCCGGAGAGCAGCTAGGGTCTGCAGTGGCAGAATAGGTAGGTAAAAGAGTATCAGACTAGGTACACCAAGTAATCCTTATCTGCTAACAAAGTCTACGTTTCTACTCAGTTTCTAGCATTTATGGTATGTGCCAAATCGTTGTGTGGGATTAGAACCCATGACCTTCTTGCGCACATGAGGTCATTATATTAGTAATCTGTTGTGAACTTTGCCAACCCATACTCTGTTCTCTATCATCCCACATTTCAAGGGAAAGTCCTTCACTTTTATCCCCCTGTCCCACATAGCGATAACACCATCACATATTCTACACTGAGATTTTAAATTAAAAAGTCATAGAAATGAATGTGAAAAATGTGTTGCTTAGTGATCAGCAAACATACATTGTTATACGCAGGATTGCTCAGGTGGAAACCAAATCTCATTTCCAGTGGTGGTCCAGCTTCATCCCATTTTTTCATAGCTGGGTTGACTGGAGCACTGAGAGGCTAAGTGATTTGCCCAAGGTCACACAGTGAACATTTGGCACTAGTAGAGCTTGAACCTGAGATCTCTGGTTCTCAAGCCAGTGCTCTAACCACTAGACCACATTGCTTCTTAGTTTGACAGTGTTCTGAGCTTTTCTAAGATTTCATGAGATGTCCCACATTTTGCCTCTAGTCATGCATTTTGGGAGTGGATGTTTCACAATTTTTACATTCCCTTTCTACCAAGATGTAGTTGGAAATGAGCTGACACCAGCTCATTATGCACTTCTTGGTTAAACTTTTAAATGAATTAATGAATCAGTCAGTAAGTCAATACATTAATCAATAAATAAAAGTATAGGTAATAAAAAGTTGAGAGAAATGTCTCCACATATTGTGACATGCACAGCTGACAGCAGAATTCTGGTCGAATATCATCTCCAGCATCAAATGCCATCCATTTTGTTTTCCCTTTTTTAACATCCATTATCCCATTAGATCAGGGAGCAGTGTCTTTTTGATACTAGTGCACCTTAAGCACAATGGTGCCTATGTGCTATTCTGGGCCAGGTACGTGTGAGAGGTGCATACCTGGACCAGACAGCTATGCACTCACAGACAGACACAGTGGCTAGCATTCTTGATCACCAGCCACTATCAGACAGCTGTCTGTGCCCCCCCCCAGTGTGCAGGATAACAGTGGCAGATTGGAGGACACAGGCGGGCATCCAATTGGATGCCTGTCCTGGTCCAGAGAGTAGACCCCCTGCTCTGCATGGAGTGGAGAACTGTGGGACAGCATGTGTCCCAAACTTCAGAATCATTGGACAAGTGCCCAAATGCTTCTCCAGCCCTCCCTGCCTGACCAGAGGGCTGGAGCTGCATGGTGGGGGGGGTCCCACTTATCCCACTGCCAGCGTAGGTAGTCTGTGTGGTGCAAGCAAAAGACATGGTATGATCCCTCCTGCCATATATTGCACCCCCTCACACAACAGTCCATGCTTTCTTGAATGGCACAAAGTGCAGACACACCCCCTGACACTCCCTTCGACTGTCCATGCCTGCAGCTATGCAAACAGTCAGGGGATTTAGCATGGAAGGGGCATGCCTCCCTTCTGTGAATGCTACCGGGGGTCTGTGGGACCACTGTTGCGTGGCATTCCAGTGTACGTTTTCCTATGCACTGCAGATCTGTGGTGCATAGGCAACTGTGTTTTAGATTCATACGGGCCATTAGAAGTGGTCTTAAAGAAAGGGTATTATTTTATGTGCATAAGGGCCATTACAAGTGGTGTTAAACAAGGGAAGAGGGGCCCAATTCTCAAACGTTCTGAGAATGTCACAAGCCCTGGGCATGCCAAACAAATTCTCCAGCTCATGATCAGGTTCTCATCCCATGGCTATTGCCACAAGTTAGACCAGCTTTTACCGTCTACCTTGCAGCAATCTCGGGTACCCTTTTTACGGGACTTGCACCAAATATTTGGTGCAAGCTGTTGTAAATCAGGAAAATTATCATAAATGTGCCCGATCTTCTTGAAACGGGTGTAATCCGTGGCAATGTTATTGGCACAGCTGCTCCAACTACTGGGTCAGACACAGGGTTTGACGCAAACCGTGTCTCCCTTCATGAATCCAGGCAATGGTGTTCAAAAACAGCTGAAAACCTGGTGGCCGCCATATTAAATGGAGTACTGCTTTATTTAAAATGTTTTAAAAATGTTAAGGTACACTCAATGGGAAAAAGTGAAATCCTATAAGACAGGAGAAAAAGGGCAATCGAACATGATCAAATTGGCAAAGGTTTAAATTTTCCCTGAAACATGCTCTGCTGTTTTAAAATATACTGAGCTGAATTCATAATGACTATAGTTACCATCAGTGTTTTCATTACTGCTACGCGTTCTCCACTAATGCCCTGCTCAAAAAGCATACTGGTCAGCTCTGTGCTGCCTACACTGTACAGCACTGGACTAACACCCCAGTTGTGTCATGTGTATCTGCAGGGTTTCAGTTAACTCCATTTGACTTCTAAAAATACGGTAAAACCTCCAAAATGCAAGGTGAAGAAGTATTTGAATTCTAAAAATGAAGACAAGAAAATTCAGTGACTTCTGATTTTAGAAGTATAATAATGATAGATTTTTATACAAAAAGAGTATTTTAGTAACATTGCCCTTGCCCCCTGCTTTTCTGCTTAAGGTCCCAGCCACATTTAAAACCATTAATGGTTCTAGCACCCACCTCCTCTGCTGTTAGGCTTTTTCATGGCTCAGCCACTCTCTCTGTAAAATAAAATGTTCTCACATCCCTCCTGAATTTCCCCCTGCCAGCTTCCTTTCACATCCCTGTGTTCTTGAGTCACCAGTCCTGCTGAATATTTCCCACAATCTACATTATTCATTCCTTTTAGAAACTTGGAGGATCTCAGTCATAGCTCCCCTCTCCCTTCTGGTTTCCACTGAGCACATTTCCATGGCCTTAAGTCAATTTTTATAGGATTTACCCTGCTGGCCTGAATCATTTTGGTAACCCTACGCTGTACTGTCTTTAGCCTGTCTTTGTCTTTTCTTAGGTTGGGTCCCCAGAACTGGGCACAGTATTCCAGATTCGGCCTCACCAGTGATCTATAGAGAAGCAGTATCAGCTCCATCATCCTACTGCTAAACCCATTCCCAAGACACCACAATATCCTGATTGCCTTGTTGCAGGCACTGTTACATTGGTTACTGTAGATTACATTAGGGAGTCACTTATCATTACTCCTAGGTAGATATATGTGTAATTAATGAATTTTAGGTACCCAAAATATTTTGCGAAATTCACCCATTTTGAGAATTTTTTTGCAGAAGTGAAATTCAGAATTTCACCCACGGAATGCGGAATTTCACCCAAGGGAGGCAGAATTTCACCCGCGAAATGGCAAAATTCGTCTTTTGCAGAATGTTAAATTTTGCCGGTTTTCCGGCAACATTTTGCATTTTGCACCCTGTGAAATATTTTGCGGAATGGGTGAATTTCGCAAAATATTTTGCGAGGCAAAATTGCCAGCTTTGCAGAAATTTTGCTGAAATTTAATTTCACAACATCTCTACTCCTAGGTCCCTTTCCTTAGTGGTAGTGTTTAACTTAACCCTATCCATCCAGTATTCCCTTCTGGGGTTCTTGTTCCCTATGTGCATTACCTTGCACTTTTTGGTGTTGAATTTCAACTGCCAAACTTTGGACAGCCTTTGGACAACTTTCTCCAACTATTATTTTGGTATTGTTATATAAAAATTAGTTTCTCTTAAAATAATGATTTCCAGATTTAGCACATGAGAAGTATTTTGACTTCCAAAACCAAAATTACTTTCAAATTTGGACCCATGGAAATGTTTGACTTGCACTCATATAATGTTACCTGAACTGCTGCATATGCATGGAGCATTTAAGATACGTTCATGGCCTCGACTGATGATGTCAATGGACATCTACTACAGGAGTATGGGGCCTAGCTAAATGTCATTCTGTCTACTATTGAGGGTGGCCAAAGTGAACATGCTACATCTGTGGACAGAGTGCTGAGTGCTGGAACTCCTCCCTCCTGCTAGTCTGGTATGTGATGGAGAGGGGACCAGTTTACTGATGTGAAGCATAATGGTGCTGTGTGAACTAAGGGAGGGGCAGAAGAGGTGGCAGAGTTGTGCACTGGGTTGGAGATGCATTAATCTCAGTAGGATTATGTTGTTGTGTACATGGTTGTACATGATGTATACGGTGACTTGGCATCAGGTTTGGGTGCCCTTACTGACATTCGAGGGGAAAGGACTGACATTTTAATGATGCTGACAGTACAGAATGTGTTCACCCATGAAGACCACCATCATGGACCATGCACTTGTCTCAGAAGGAGGTACATGGTGACGCAAGCAGTGGTAAGTGCTTCTCTACTTGCTCACCATATAGCACACCCTATACCTTCCTATCACTGTTAGAATGCATCAAGCCTCTTTGTGAATTTAGACAATTGTATTTAAACAGCATGTTATTAGTGCAGCTGTAGACAGTGCTAAGCCTTTGAAATACAAATTGAAATGAGAAAGAAACAGTGTGGTCTATTTGGGAGTTGAACCCAGTCCCCCCAGAAATACCATCTCAGTGTCCTACCAGTACACTGCCAGCTTATTATATAGTTAAGATGCAGTTCACATACATAGGTAAAGAATATGTTTTCAGTAAAAAAAAATTCCCTAATTTCTTAGAAATCAGTCTCTCCCAAGGTGACTGACTATACTAACCTGCCTACACTGAATGATTATGATAAACTGACTATATTATCGAATGCTTATACTAATCTGCCTACATCTCTGATTGATTATGCTAACCTACCTACCCCTCGAATGGGTATACTTACTTGCCTACATCATCAAATGGCCATGTTAACTTGCCTATACCACATGATTAAACTAAGCTGCTTATTTCAATATTTGATTATACTAACCTGCCTATGTCATCAAATGGTTATACGTTAACCAGTGCCTACATCATAAAATGGGTAAACTAACTTGCCTATGGTTATATTAACCTGCTTACACCCTGCAATATTACACTAACCTGCCTGCATCATCAAATAGTTAAACTAGCCTGCATACATCATCAAATGGTTAAACTAACCTGTCTATATCATGGACTTGTTATACCAACCTGTTTACATAATTATAGAATAATACATGGGTGGGTGTGTATAACCAGAATTGTACACACACCTGAGGTGTGGGATGCTACATAAACCCCGAGAATGAAGCTTGAGGGGTTTATAAAAGCATCCCACACCAAGAGTGTGTGTGAAATTCTGGTTACACACACCCACCCATGTTTTAATTTATTTAATTACTGGTCCTTATTTTTTATAAGACTGTGTTTTTGAAATAACAAAGAAAGAGTAGAAACGTGCTCTAAATGGTGTTAGGTTTTTCTATGCAGCTTCAAGCTTTTTTTAAGCTCTCATGACATTTTGACACAAGACATGTGGAATGTTTCAGAGTCTTTTGACTCTTCTGTTTCTGTGAGGAAAGTTTTAAATAGCTTTAGGTCATTTGTCATTTTCTGGTTTGTGTTTCTGTTTTCCTGCTCTGTGAGGAAGTCTTGACAGTTTGACAGGTCTGAGACATCGAATCTCAATTCCATTTTTTTTGTTTTCTGTCAGGATAACACTGCCGTACACCTTTTTTACTGTAATATCGTGAGGTTATGTGCAACTGACTGATTTCTCTGTGAGGGAATGAATTTGCGTTATTGGGAGCAGTTGCTTTTAGCTCATGATGTCTGTAGTGCGAGCTTGATTGACAGGCGCTGATTACAACCACCGGTTATAACGCAAAATATCAACTGGGTGGTTGTAACGTGATTTAAAAGTCTGGTAATCTGTGTATAAAAAAAGGAGGAACAATAATTAAATACTGCAGTTATACTTACCCTCCTACATCATGGAATAGATGTACTAACCTGCCTGCGTAATCAAGTGGTTATACAAACCTGCCTACACCATTGAATGGTTATTCTTCATCAAATGGTTATACTTGCCTGCCTACGTAATGGAATGGTTATACTAACCTGCCTGTATCATGGAGTGATTATACTAACCTGCATCCGGATGGAATGTTTATACCACCCTGTCCATATCATTGAATAATTACCAATGGTTGTACTAAGCTGTCTGTATCATGGAATGGTTGTACTGATCTGCCTGCTTCATACTAACCTGCCTACATTAGAAGACTGTGGAAGACAGATGATTTTGGATTTTAGAATATTACATTTCATGGCCAATCCATCAGCGCAGTGGTTGGATTTCCATTGGTGAACCAGGTTCGGGAATGGAATCATGTCACCGGAGGGACGGCCAGGAGGAGAAGGATGGAGCATCCTATGGACAGCTCTCCTTCTCCGGGGGGAAGGGTAGGAGAATGCTCGACATTCGAGGGACTCCTAGCGGAGGCTGGGAATCCCCACATAACCGGCGTCAGTTAGATTCAGGAGGCGGGGCGGATGCAGGATGTCATTGCACATCCCCGCCTCCCAGAAAAACAGGGAAAAAACTCTCTAGGATGCTCTGGATGATGCCGCTCCTGTGCCTAACCTCTATCGCTCCTCGCTGTGCTGCCAGCAACTTACTCCCAGTTCCACTGGGCTTCACTCCTGTCACTGAACCCTGCACTGGGGGGAAGCCAGGGAGGCAATGTCAGGAAAACCACACCTTATCCGTCATAGACAGGTGAGTTGTGGAGTAGGTGGTCCCACCCTGGGGGATAAGCCAAGGAGTATCACTGGCAGTTGGTGATCATAGGGGAGCGAGGCAGATGTGCGAGCGTCCAAGGGGCCAAAAGTATAAAAAACCAAAAGAATATTAGATTTCAGATAATCCAGTATCCAGACAGCTGAAGTGGTTTTTAGTACATCAGAGTTTGAGGCCCAATATCTTAAAAATCACTGTCCACTGTGCACTGAGACCCTACCTGGGGCCAGGACTGGTATCACTGGTGATGCTGAGGCCACAGCCTCTTCCACTGCCCGTACCATAAAGGTCCAATTTTAATTTCTTGGTGATGTAGTCAAGTCTGATCTGGACCTAATCTGTATTGAGAGGGATGAGGACAATGACATCTATGGCACAGAGAACCCTGACTTGGTTCTAGTTATTGTGCCTCAGGAGGATCTCTCCTTTCAAGCCCCTACCCAGGGCCAGGACTGGTATCACTGATGATACCAAGGCCACAGCCTCTACCATCGCCCATATCATAAAGGTCCCTTTCTACCTTCCCGGTGAAGGAATTGAGTCTGATCTGAACCTAATCTATACTGAGGGGGATGAGGATGATGACATCTATGCCACAGAGAACCCTGACTTGGTTCTAGTTCTTGTTCCTCAGGAGGCTCTCTCTTTTCAAGCTATGCTGAAAAACGTGCAGAGCACTTTAAATTTTGAGGCAGCAGCTATAGCCAAGGATAGGCACCTCCAATTGGAGTTCCTGAATATGCCTAATATCCTTGTCTGTATTATTCCTCTCATTGAGCAGTCCCTAGAGACCCCTCTTAGAGGCAGCTTGGAGGAGGTCTGCTACTGTGGCAGATGTCCCCAAACAAGTGGACAGAAAATACCTGTCACCTAAGTTTAAACCCATATTACTTAATTGGCCAGTAGCCAATGCCTTTGCCATTTTGGCTGAAAATGATAAAGCTGTAGTGCCCAGGAGGTTACAATACACCTCACTAACAAGGAGTTGTGCAAGATTGACACCATAGGCAAGTTAGTCTGTGTTTCAGCTGTCCTAGGCATGAGAATAGCTAGCTACCAAGGCCATATCTCCAAGTATGAGTACACCCCCCCTGGTGCAAGCTCAAAGAGCTAGATTACCAAAAGTGAGTTATCATAGCAGTACAGTTATCCTAAGCTGTGACCTGTCAAATGCATGGCGGTTTAGTACTTACTTAGCTGTTTGGCAAAAAGTTTATTAGGTTATTTATTGTTTTGCATTCCTGCTCTGTTTCAGGCTTTGTCCCACACCATTCATTGCTGAAAGCTACTTCCCATGATGAAGTGGTGGGAGCGGTGTGAAATGTTAAGGGTCAGAGGGGTAACATTTTCCACATGTAACCCCTAGGTGGTGCTATCCTATGGTTGACTACCCCTGCCTGCATGACTAGGCACAGATTAAGGGGCCTGAGCTTGGGGAACAGGTGCCTCCACCCAGAAGAATGGTTTTGGGGTAGTGTAGCTGCTGTTGATATAGCCTTCCGGGATGCTATAACCACCCACCTACCCTCCTAGTATCCTAAACAGTTCAGCAACAAGACATTCACATGTACCATATGACAGATACTGATATGCTCGCACTCCTTGCACTTACCACCAGGGCTGGATCTGCTGCATTTGCCCTGGAGACCCCCAGAAATTAAGACCAGTGATGCAACAATACAAAGGCAGTATAATATCCCCACCAAGAAGGTACACACTAGACAATTTAAACATGAACAACCACAATCTGATTTATTTAGGGGAATGGGAACAGTGACGGGGGCATGAATCTCTCAGGTGATTAGCAGAACTGATTAAATTCAGGCTGAACAAGCATGCACAGTGAGTCCCTTTAGCACAGTCCTCACAACCCTGGGTGCCCAGTGTGATGCTTGGACAGCTTGTTATGATCACGGTATCATTTTTTGTGAAATAAAAATGGGTTATGGACTGTCTGTCATGAGAGATGATGAGAAATCTGGTGCTCTTGGAGTGACCTCACTCCCCCCCCCAGGTTTCAGCTGAAAGATGAAAGTCATGAGAAAATGATGAAATGGCATGTGAGATCACACACACAGGTTTTAGATACCAGGTGTTGTGTGGAAGGCCTGAAGCTAATTACAGGCTGGAAGAAGCTTGAGTTGAGCATATCCATTTTATGACGTTTCAAGAGGAGGAAACCAGGTTTAGTAAACTGGTGCAAATTCATAAATGCTGATGTCTGCGTGAGAGGGGAAACTGATCAATAGATCAAAGAAATGCAATTTGAAGGACATGAGTCATGCTGAGGATTGCAAAATGTAATCCTTGAAAAAGACATCCTGTTTTTATATAGATATTTTTTTTATATATATATTCTGACAGGGAGGAGCTAGGTGACCTCATGCAAAATAGGTGGGGAAAACCAACTTTTAAAGATTATTCTGTTTTCCTTCAGGACACTTTTATCTAGATCCTGGGCAACAATCTGAAACAGGGGATGGTATGTGCAGTTACCCATAGCCAAGTGGCAACGGAATATAGTGGTTCTCTGAACCTCACAGAAGCCATTGTGGAAACCACTGAGAGGCTGGTTCCCCAGCCTGTGTCTTCTGATGTGGAGCTTAATGAAGAGGGGGTAGAAATTTCCCCAGTAGCAAGTAACCACACAGCTACAGAAGGTTATTCTGAAGAGGGTGGGGTAACCCATTGTCAGAGGGGTTGGGATTGACAGTGATCCTGAGTTCCCTGACGCTAGTGCTAGGGACCCTAGTTTAGCAACTGAAGGGGACCTGTCCCATGCCTTGGGACTGTGTGAGGTGTTTGCAGCTGCTCAGAGGAGTGACCCTAGTTTAGAGAATCTGAGGGCTTGGGCAGACTTGGACAGTGCACAGGGAGGTGACTGCAAATATAAGGTTTATTGGGAAAATGGACTTATGTATACTCAGGCAATACAGACAAAGGGAGGGATGCTAGGCAGGCAGATTGTCGTTCTCTAGGGGTATCGTGAACAGTTACTCAAGATTGCACATGATATTCCCTTGTCTGCTCATCTGGGAATCATGCACACTATGCAGCGGTTAGCCCAGAATTTCTACTGGCCTAACTTCACCCAGCAGGTGAAGGAGTATTGCAGGTCTTGTCACCGGTGCCAAGAAATAGGGAAGGCGGGCAAGAAGATCCAAGTCACACTGGTTCTGTTACCCATAGTGGAGAAGCCATTCCAGAGGGTGGGAATGGATATTGTGGGGCCTTTAAATACCTTCAGCTCCTCTGGGAAGAGATTCATCCTGACTGTGGTGGATTATGCCACACAGTACCCAGAGGCAGTTGCCCTATCCTCACTGAGGACAGACAAAGTGGCAGATGCCTTACTTGGGATTTTCTCCCATGTTGGGTTTCTGCAGGAGGTAATCACCAATTGAGGGGGTTCCTTCATGTCAGACCTGATGAAATGTTTATGGCAGAAGTATGAGGTGGTGCAGAGATGCACGACACCATAACACCCACAAGCCAGTGGACTTGTGAAACGATTCAGTGGTACCCTAAACTCAATGCTCCAGGTGTCTGCTAAACAGCATGGGAGGGACTGGGAGAAATACCTTCCCCACCTGTTGTTTGCATACAGGGAGGTCCCCCAAGAGTCGACAGGATTTTCCCCCTTCGAACTCTTATATGGACGCTGGGTACGTGGGCCCCTAGACTTGATCAGGGAGGACTGGGAAGGCAAGCACACCACCCAGGGAACTCCCATTATGGATTACATCCTTAGGTTTAGGGAAAGGCTGAAATAGCTTATGGGGACAGCCCAGAGCAACCTAGCAGCTGCCCAACAGAAACAAAAAGTGTGGTATGACTGCAGAGCCAGAGCTCGCTCTTACATGGTGGGTCAGGAAATCATGGTCCTTATTCAGGTCCGGAAAGACAAGCTGCAAGCTGAGTGGGCAGGACCGTACAAAGTGGTTAGGAAGGTAAATGACGTGAACTACATTGCGGAGTTACCTGACAGAAGACAGAGAGAAAGGATGTACCAAGTCAACATGATGAAGCCATATGCAAATTGGGCTGACATGGTGTTTGCTGTGTGAAGTCATGGGGAGGGGACAGACGAAGGAGACCCCCTTCTGGATTTGCTGGAAGAAAGTAAGCAAGAGTCCTCTGTGGAGGCAGTACAATTGTCTCCCCAGCTGGCCCTGGACCAGATCCAGAAAGTAAGGGAGGTTTAAGCAGACTTTGTCCCCTTGCTTAGCACCAAGTCTGGACTAACCCCCTTAGCGACACATGATGTGGAGACAGGGACACAGACACCCATACGGCGGACAGCATATCGGGTGTCAGAGGCTGTCCAAAATGACATTAGGAGGGAAGTGGAGGAGATTCTGGATTTAGGGGTTGTCCAGAGATCCCACAGTCTCTAGGCCTCACCTGTAGTCCTTGTGCCTAAGCCAGAAGGCTCTACTCATTTCTGTGTGGACTATCATGGACTGAATGCAGTCATGAAATCAGATGCCCACCCGATGCCTTGGATGGACGAACTCCTGGACAAGTTGGGGGGGTGTCCTACCTTATGACCATTGACCTGACAAAGAGGTATTGGCAGGTAGAGTTGACAGACAGAGCTAGGGAGAGGTCGGCCTTCATCACTCCGATAGGCTTATTTCAGTTTAAAGTAATGCCTTTTGGAATGAAGAACACCCCGGACACTTTCCAAAGTTTGGTGAACCAGGTGTTAAATGGTGCTGAGGAGTACACCATGGCATACCTAGATGACACTGCCATCTTTAGTACCAGCAGGGAGGAACACCTATCCCACCTTAGGGAAGTGCTGGGTAAGATACAGAGGGCCAGGCTCACTGTCAAAGCCAAGAAGTGCCAGGTGGCCATGGGAGAAGTGGCATACCTTGGGCATGTGGTAGGTCAGGGACAACTCCGTTCTAACCAAATAAACATAGAGGTGATCCAGGCATGTCCCAGACCAGAAACCCAGAAGCAGGTCAGGAGTTTTCTAGGGACAGCAGGGTACTACAGGAAATTTGTACCCAATTACAGTGTCCTGGCTGCTCCCCTATCTGACGTGACAAAGAAAAGGATGCCAAAGAAAATTACCTGGGGCCCAGCCTGTGAGGAAACCTTTACCAGATTAAAGTAGGCACTGTGCAGTGCTCCTGTTTTGACAAGTCCTGACTATAGCAAAACCTTTATAGTTCAGACTGACACCTCAGATGTGGGTATTGGGGCAGTACTGAGTCAGACATCCAGCCAAGGGACAGATCACTCAATAGCCTATCTGAGTAAAAAGTTACTTCCCAGGAAGCAGGCATACTCCACGGTGTAAAAAGAATGTCTTGCCATAGTGTGGGCCATAAAGAAGCTGGAGCCATACTTATATGGGCAGCATTTTGTGGTGCAGACTGACCACAACACCCTGGTTTGGCTGACACAGATGGGGAAAAACAATGGTAGATTGCTAAGATGGAGTCATGCTTTGCAAGGGTATGATCTGACAATCATACATAGGGCTGGAAAACAAAATCAGTACTCAGATGGTCTGTCTAGGGTCTATGAGAACTGAACTAATTTGGGAAGCTCATCCCATGCAGGGGATAGAGCCCCCAAATTCAGTCTAGGTGGGGAGGAATGTGACGCTTGGACAGCTGGTTCTGATCACTGTATCATTTTTTTGTAAAATAAAAATGGGTTATGGACTGTCTGTCATGAGAGATGCTGAGAAATCTGGTGCTCTTGGAGTGACCTCGCCCCCCCCAGTTCCCCTCCAGTTTCAGCTGAAAGATGAAAGCCGTGAGAAAATGCTAAAACAGCATGTGAGATCACACACACGCACACACACACAGACACACACAGGTTTTAGATACCAGGTGTTACATGGAGGGCCTGAAGCTAATTACAGGCTGGAAGAAGCTTGAGTAGAGCATATCCATTTTATGATATTTCAAGAGGAGGAAACCAGGTTTAGTAAACTGGTGCGAAATCATAAATGCTGATGTCTGTGTGAGAGGGGAACCTGATCAGTAGATCAAAGAAATGTAATTTGAAGGACATGAGTCATGCTGAGGATTGGAAAATTTAATTATTGAAAAAGACATCCTGTTTCTATATAGATATTTTTTTTCTATATTCTGAAGGGAGGAGCTAGGTGACCTCATGCAAAATAGGTGGGGAAAACCAGCTTTTAAAGATTATTCTGTTTTTCATTCAGGACACTTTCATCTAGACTCTGACAAAGAAACATCTGTGAGCACTTTAAACAGGTATTTAGAAAGACAGACAAATCTAATTACTGTAGTAGGAATTGCACTGTTTAAAACAGTGTTCTTTTAAAAGATTTGTATGTTGTGTGATATAATAGTTTGGTATTGTATGTTTTACATATTATTATCTGTTTTAGTAAAACTCTTTTTAGAGCTTACTTGGTCTGTCTTTGATTTCTTTTCTTTACAAGTAGAGTATATATGGTTACATCAGACACTGGGCATAAGCTTGAATGGTGATACTAAACTGGAAAAAGGTAAGAGTAATCTGAGGTCTTTATTAAAGTTTTTAAGGGTTCATCTCTGTACACCTGGTTAGGTGCCCGTAGGCAAAGATATCTGGCTCCCTGAAGACAGAAATATCTAAGCCTGTGCATTGGGTATGCTAGCAAGAGGTTGACAGTTTGAATCCCTCCAGAACTTGAGAGCAAAGGTTTATTCAAACCCAAGAAAACAGACAAGAGGGTTACCTTGTTCTGTTAACTGTTCACAAGAATGCATGCGGAGGCTGGCACTTTGGGAGTAGAGGGCTGACCTGCTGAGTGGGTTTGTGACACCCAGTATGGAAAAAACAGGCTAGCCTGAAGCATTGCCCAGGGTAGACCAGCATTGTAGCTGTTGTTGGGGCCCATAGGAAAGAAAACTATTAGCATGCATTCAACCCAAAATTTGTAATCCGGAGCTGGATGGCTCAGTCCATTGAAATAAACACAAACAAGCAAATCAGAGGACACACACAATGATTGTAGCTTATGTGGCAGGGAGCTACCCTGTTTGTACTCATTCTACCTAGACTGGGATGCAGGACAAATGAAATGAGGTCTTCTGGATGTTGTACTGGATTGCCTGGGGAGGCAGGGCCTACACAACTCACCATGGTGGTCACTAACTGTTCAGTGGTGCTGAGCAGGGGGCCAAATCCCCAAGAGGGTCTTTTGCCAGAATGTCTCTGAATTGGGAGCAGTGGCCTAGGCCAAGATGACAGGGCCCAGGCAGAGCAGGTATTTTGGATGAAGTCCATAATAGAATGCTGGAACAGCCTGCAGCTGGTGTAACAGAACTCATCGTGGAGAACCAAATCATGATCCACGATACACATTCAGCACACTTATAAGCACTTAGAATATTCCGCCACAGTTCAGATTAAGTCTGTTTGCAAATCACAAGTTCTCTGTGTAAACCTTTCGATCTGAGGCTCAGTTTAGTACCTGACCGGTCGATCACTTCTGGAGCAAGTCTTCAGTCCACTTGCAGGCAGCAATAACATAGTTTTCTCTTCAGATACAGGTCTCGATCCAATAATCAGATAAATCTGACTTTCACTCTTAAGGCAATACTTCATGCTGGAAGAGGTGACAGGCAGGCCAGCAGAGCCCTCCCACTGATTCTTCCTAGCTTCTAACAGGAGCAGCTGCTCAATGGCTTGAGCTGTTCACTCTCCAAACTCCAGCTCTCAACTCACACACTGCAGCATGCAGTTCAGGGCTTTTCCAGTAATCCAAAAGGTTCAGTTGGTTGAAGGAACTGTCTGTCACAGTAAGGGCTCCTCCTCCAGGTCCATTTAGGTGCCAAACTCCTAAAACTATAATTCCTATAGATTTCGATCCCACAAGACCTCTGGGGACAGTCTGCATCTTAGGTCCCCTGAGGTTCCAATTGATCCAACACTGGCAGTTCCAGAACCAGAATGGTGGCTCCAAATAAAATGTTTGTGTTGCAAATGGAAGTAGGTTAGACAAACTCCTACAGCATTATTATTATAACAGATAAACAGTAAATGGTCACTTTTCCTAACAGGGCTCCCTCCGAGCAAATAGCGACTGCAGAATGGAGCAGAAACATGGACTGTCTGTCTGGTCACGAGCCTTAAATCACTTGGACCCAGCCCAGACTAATTTTTTAACACAGCATAATGATTCTCTTAAAGAGACAGGCATGGCAGCTTAGTAGAGTACTCTCATGCAGGCAATTAAACTGCTGGACACAAAACACCATTCCTGACAGTGAGCATTAGACAAGCCCAGGAAGACATTATAGGAACCCCTATTTGTAGGGAGGTTACACACAGTAAGCAGTCCTTTAGTGCCAGGGCAGATGAAGCCTTGAAAACAGATCCCAGCCACCTCAAGCCCAAAAGGAAGTGCAACCAAAGGCACAGGCTCCAAAAGCACTCAGTGCCTCCATCTGAAGCTCAGGCCCTCGGTCCGCTTCAACTGCCTGAGGTGAAGCACTCCTCCCTAAGGCGGGTGGGGCTCATCTAGTTCTACAAGCAGTGGGAATCCATTTTGATGAACAGTTGGGTTCTAAGGATCATAGAATAGGACCACTCCCTGGAATTGTTTGAACCCCTACCAGACAATGCACCCAGGAGGCAATTCCCCTTATCAGCTCATGTGTCAGAGCTATTACACCAGGAGATTGTGGGTCTGCTGAGCAACAGGGCAGTGAAAATAGTGCCAGACTTAGAATGGAACAAGTGCTTCTACTCCCACTACTTCCTGGTACCCAAAAAATCAAGGGGCATGTGCCCAGTTCTCGACCTCAAAAAACTGAACAAGTACATGAATCAAAAAAAAAATGTAGATGGTTTCACTGGGTTTGTTGTTACCCTACCTGAAGTCAGAGGATTAGCTAGCATCTGTTAATATGCTAGATACATACCATCACATACTGGTGCACTCCAGCCACCACAAGTAACTATGGTTCTGCGTGAAGTGGCAACATTAGCAGTTCAGAATCCTACCCCTGGGGCTTTTCTTGATGCTGCAAATCTTTATGAAGTACTTTGCAGTATTTGCAGCCCACCTTAGAAAGCTAGGACTACAGTACAGGTCTTCACATACCTGGATGACTGGCTTCTTACAGGCTCATCCAGACAGGAGGCAGAGCAGGCAGTGGTTACTGCCTTGCAGTTTCTAATAATCTTGGGAGTTCTGCTGAACCCTTCCAAGTATCAGCTAGACCCCTCCCTGATACTTCTGTTCATAGCCCCTTGGTCAAATGATTTGCTTCCATGGGGTTCTGGTGCTTCTGGCCCAGACTCAAGGCTACTACTCCCTGGAGAAGATATTCTGGAAATCTTTAGTTATGATAAGTATGTTACTTTTGTTTTTCCTCCTAACAAAATATTAAATCCCTAAAGTTCTTCTCCATGTTCAAGGACCCTTTTTTTCAGCAATGGGCATTTCTCTGACGTGGAATTTTCATCTGGTATACTGCACATTTTTCCTCCAGTATAGTTGTTTTGTATATACAGAATACTATATGACTAACCATATGCAGCAAGGATGCGTTCCCATCAAGGGGTTAGATAACACCAAAGACCTCAAGAATGAAGCTCTTGGCACCTCCATGATTTAATCATAGCTCAAGTTGCAGACATCAGCCTTGTTGTGTACGTGGTTGCCCATACAATATTTTGCAGAGTACATGTTTGTTTTATTTACATTCTTTCTATCTCAGTCGTGCACTGTGGTCATCCGATAAACAGGAACTTGAGCAAACAGAGCAGTAGGAAGGCATTTTGGTGCCCTGGGCAAGACACAAATTTTGCCCCCCCCCAAAAAAAAGATAGCTGGGGGTCTGGGGGCGGCAAGGCCCCAGAAGCTCTGTGGTGGCTACATGCTCTGTGGTGAGTTTGGGGGCTTTTCTTAAGGAAAAATATACTTTTTTTTTATATGTTCCCTACCCCTGATTTCAGGGAAAATTTTGCCCCACAGAATCTGAGGTGTGGGAGACTCTGGCTGGCTGGCATTGGAGTATGCAGCAGCAATTGTTGTGGACAACTGGCTGACCAAAAGTTCTATCAAACACCCACCCTATGTGCATTTTTAAAATATACTGTGATATCATATGATAGTGCCACTGTTCATGAGATAGGGTCCCAAAAAGCCCAATATTGAAAATTTGGAGTCAAAATACCAACAAACATCTGGGCGTTAGGGTATCCAATCATAATGCCCCACCCTATACATATTGACAGTCATCGGAGGTGCGACTTGGGGTCATCGGCCATAATAACACCATTTCACCCCTACCCTGCGGCCACTGACAGGCATCAAGATGTGCCTTGGGGTCTTCAACCGTAACTTTCACCCCATTCTCCTATACTGCACCTATCTCAGCTTATTTCTTTATGGAATTTGGTGAGAGTGAGGTCTAAAGACCGCAAGGCACACCATGACACCTGTCAGTGTCTACAGGGTGGGGTGAAGTGGAATGGCGTGTTATGGTTGACGATCCAAAGGCACAATCCAATGCCTGTCAGTCTCTGCAGGGTGGGGGTTGGCGTTAGTTCAATACTTCACTGCCATTCCTATTACGCATCTCTCTAACTCATGCAGTACCAATGCCAATACCAGCAAGCAAACATTCGGCATTGACAAATGCTTGTGTTTTCTATGCAAGTGCTGCCTCCTAGATGAACTGTTTGGGAGTTGAATTGAAAGGCTTTGATGTTACCTTTATAAACTCCATCTGCTACTATTGACTATTTTAAAAAAGTATGCAGATGTACTGCTAAAAGTTATTCTGTCTTACTTGGCAAAGCTTCGACTTGCTTTTTGTGTTGCTCATGTAGCCATCCACAGTTGTGAAGGATCTCCCTGGCTGCAGAAAGAAGCCAGAGAAATTGAACTACTCTGCAATGTGTTGATTACTGCAACTGTGCAACACTAGAAATTAATACTTTAGAAAGTGGCTTTAGATAGGACATGGACTTTAAAATTATGTTTGGATCAGAAGCAAACAAATCAAGGCTTTAAAAAAAAAATTATGAAATTAGTGCAACTAAACTAAAGTACTGTATGGGGAACGGCATAGGTTACCAACAACAGTATAATACTGGAAACACCAAATGGTGTACCAAACCCTATAGCCAGTGCCAGCATGAGAGCAAATAACATTAGAAGATGAGGACACCCAATGATGGTCAATGACAGAGAGTGAGAATTGACTGCAGCACCTTGACTCCAAGGAAACACTGGCAGTTTTGCAAATTCCATCCACAGAAAATACAGGTTACTCACCTGTAACAGGAGTTCTAGGAATGGTATATGTTGTTCATCCACACTGTCTGGCAGGTTCCTTGCCGCTTTAAATCTTGCCGGAAGGTCTTCAAGCTGGCTCCTCCCACCCACCCGGGTGGTAAAACTCTCGGCTCCGCCCCATGATGCCAGATCTGCCCGCTGGAAGCTCAGATTGTGCCGGTCGAGAGAAAGTCGGATGGTGTGGGATGAACAGCTATACCATTCCTAGAACTCCTGTTACAGGTGAGTAACCTGTATTTCTAGGGACATGGATATGTTGTTCATCCACACTGTCTGGCAGACTCCTAGTAGTTCTCCGGGAGGAGGGAGGCAAGCGCACACCCCTACTTGGAATAGAGACTGGAGAACTGAGGCCCCAAAACCAGCATCCCGGCGTGACTCGAGGTCGATGTGGTAATGGTAATAAGGAGTGTGTGCTGACTTCAGGTAGCAGCCCTGCAGATTTCCTGGATAGGGACGTCCTGGAAGGCAGCCACCGATGCAGCAGTATGATGGGTAGAATGAGCTCTTATCCCTCTGGGAGGCTCCATGCCCGCCAACTCATAGCAGAGATCTATGCAGGAGGTGACCCACCTGCCTATCGTCCGCTTGGCTGCAGGTCTGCCAGGTGTGGCTTCAGCTTAGGTGACAAACAGCTGGCGAACCTCTCCTCAAATTTCAGCCATGCGCTCCTTATAATAAGCGAGCGCCCTTCTAGGGTCCAAAGTATGGAGCCTGTATTCGACCTCCGAGGTGTGATTGGGGTAGAACACCGGCAGAGTCAACACCTGGTTATGTGAACTCCGACACCACCTCTCGGAAGAAATTTCGGTGGGGGCACAGGACAACCTTGTCCCTGTGGAAGACCAGGTAAGGAGACTCAATGCAGAGCACCTGGAGTTCTCCCATCCTTCTGGCTGACGTGATAGCCACCAAGAAGGCGGTCTTCCACAACAGGTGAGAGTTCACACCTGTGCATTGGTTGCAGTAAGCTTGCCCATGAGCTTTGCCAATACCAGCAGTAAATCCCAGGAGGTAGAGGTTCTTGCACGGAGGAAATGTGATCAAGGCCTTTGAAAAGCGCCAGACCACCTTCTCCTGCACTACCGACTGCTCCTCGGCCCGCGCCCGTAAGCAGAGATGGCTGCCAGGTGCACCTTTAGGGTCGCCGACCAAGCCCTTGACTAGAAAGGGACCAGTAATAGTCCAAAATGTTTGCCAAGGAACAGGAGGAAGGGTCCAAGCCTCTTACTCTGACACCAAATGGAAAACCTCTTCCATTTGAAGGCATAGCATTTCCTGGTCAACTCCTTACGGGACACCTCAACAACATTGAGGACCTCGTCGGAAAGACCCAAGGCCTGGAACTCTAGCCGCTCAGGAACCAGGCCGTCAGGTGCAGCGATTGAAGGTCCGGATGGAACACCTTCCCCTGACTGAGAGCAGGTCCGGGCGAGCTGGAAGCTGCCTCGGGAGCCTGGAGCTGAGGCTGAGGAGATCTGGGTACCAGAACTGGCGGGGCCAGTCTGGGGCTATCAGAATCACCTGCACCTTGTCCCTCCTTGTCTTGAGAAGCACCTTGTGAATCAAAGGAAATGGGGGAAAGGCGTAAAAGAGGCCCGGGGTCCACAGCCTCGAGAAGGCATCCCCCTGCAGCGAGCCCTGCTGAGGGGGGCGGGCATGAAACAGCCTCAGCTTCGCATTCTCCCTTGAGGCAAACAGGTCCACCTGAGGTGTGCCCCAGTGGGAGAACAGATCTTGTACTACCTCTGGCAGGAGAGACCACTCGTGAGATGCAACCCCTATCCGGCTCAGGACATTGGCCAGGGTGTTGGAGGCTCCTGCCACATGAATGGCTAGGAGATCCACCTCCAGGCTGCGCGCGAGTGACCAAATGCGGAGAGCTTCCTTGCATAGAAGCATGGAGCGCGTCCCGCCCTGGCGGTTCAGGTAGTACATGGTCGTGGTATTGTCCGTCTGGACTCGGACCACTTGACCCCGGAGAAACGGAGCAAAGGCGGTGAGAGCTAGGCAGACCGCTCGGAGCTCCAGCAGGTTGATGTGGCATCGGGACTCCCGCGGGGACCAGAGGCCGTGCACTCGGTGTTCCCCCAGATGGGCACCCCAACCCATCAGAGAGGCATCGGTCGATAGAGAGACCGTCGGCTGGGGCGGACAAATGGGATGCCCTCCTGCAGATGGGATGGAACGGTCCACCACTGGAGAGCGTTCCACATCTTCTGGGTCACTATCACTAGCTGGTCCAATGGATTGCAGCATTGTGACCACTGGCTGGCCAGTCCCCACTGAAGGGGGCGCATGTGCCAGCGTGCCCAACCGACCACGCTGGTACAGGCCGCCATGAGACCCAGGAGGTGCAGGAAGTCCCGGGCAGGACGCAATTGCCCAACCAGAAATGATTGGGCAAAGGAGGTAAGAACCTCGGCCCTGTCCACCAGGAGCCATGCTCTGGCTTGAAGAGAGTCGAGCTCTGCCCCGATGAACAGGATCACCTGCTTCGGTTCGAGTTCCGACTTGGCCTCGTTGATGAGAAGGCCGACTTGAGAGCAAACCTGGAGGGCCAGATCTCTGGACCGCTCCACCTCCCGTCTGGAGGGGGCTGCTATCAGCCAATCGTCCAGGTAAGGGTACACCCGGACCCCTCGGCGCCGCAGGAATGCTGTCACCACTGCCATGCATTTGGTGAAGACCCTGGGAGCTGGAGATAAGCCGAAGGGCATGGCTTGGAACTCGAAGGGGGATAACGCCGCTCAAAAGCAGAGGAATCTCCGATGTGACGGACGGATAGGAACGTGAAAGAACGAGTCCTGTAGGTCCAGAGAGCAGAACCACATGCCGTATTCCAGAGATGGTATTATCTGCACCAGAGTGACCATTCTGAAGGTCCGAGACCTTAGGAACTTGTTCAGGTCATGTAGGTCGAGAATGGGGCGCCAGCCCCCCATCTGTTTCGGAACCAGGAAATACCTGGACATGAACCCCGGGTCTAAAGGAGGGTCCTCTACCTCCGTGATCACCTCCTTTTGGAGGAGGACAGTGATACCGGCTCGATGAGCCTCCAGTGAGGCTGCTGACCCCGAGGCCCCCCGGCTCTGAAGGGCGGGGCCTGCTTGAATTCTAGAGGTAGGCCTTTTCCCACCACCTCCAGTACCCACCTGTCCGTGGTAACAGTGGACCAGGCGGAAAGGAAGTGTCTGAGCCGTCCCCCCACGGGGGGAACCAGGGGTGAGGTGACAGGGATGGGGGCGACACCCCTCAGCCCGTCACAGGGCAGGCTTGGAGGAGGGACCGGCCGAGGGACCTCCTGGGCCTTTACCTCCCTGCTTCCTGTTAGAGGAAGCCGACGGCTTGGGTTTGGGATGCCAAGCTCGAGCCTGCTGGCCCTGACGTTGCTGGGCCGGGCGCGCCGTGGGCAAGAAGAACGAAAGGGCTTAGGCTGTGGCTTGCGGCCTTTGTCCTTCTGAGCGGAAGAGACCGAGTCCAAGGTAGCATTGGACTCCTCGATCCTTTGCAGGTGACCTTCCACCCCAGGTCCAAGAGGTCAGTCCCCAAAATGGAACATCCGCCAACTTGTGCTGGGTATCCGAGGTAAAGGTGGATATCCTCAGCCAAGCCTGATGACGCATGGCCACTGCAGCCACCACAGACCTGGCACATGAGTCCCCGATGTCTAACGCAGTCTGGAGCTGCTGTTTGGCCACTGCCCTGCCCTGGTCCCACACCTGCCTGACCGTAGTCTGCAGATCTGCGGGAAGATGAGGGACAACCTCATCCAGGGAGCCCAACAGGGCGTGAGAAAAATGTGCCATGAGGACGGCCGAACTGGCCTGACGAAGGCCGAGAGAGGACGCAGCATAGACTTTTCGCCCGGCATAATCCAATTTCTTGGATTCCTTGTCGGGAGGTTTGTCCACATCCCTGGCGTTCCCGCCACGCCGGAAAACGCTGTCGGTAACCAACCCCTCGGCCGAGGGGTCTTCCGAAAAACCGGACAGGGAACCGGTAGGAACCACATACTTCCTGGCCATCCTGGCCGAAGGCACAGGGCAGGAATCAGGACGCTGCCAGAGTTCCAAGGCCAGACCCACTATGGCTTCGGCCACCGGAAAGGCCTCCGTAGGAGAATCCCCTCGGTCCAGAATCTCCGTGAGGGGATACCCGGCCCATTTAGAAACGGGTTCGAGCTTCATCCCGGTGGACTCCGAGATGAGTTGAAGCAACCCTAAGAAGGACGAAGGGCTATCGTCCACTGACTGCCCTCCCGAGGACTCCAAGTCCATGCGCTTGGAGAAGAGGGAGGAACCATCATCGGACTCAGAAGAGTTCTCAAAGAGCTGCCTCGGGCGTCAGCCACCCTCCACCTGCTGAGGTTTATCGGGAGTGAGGGTGACAGACAGCCTATGGGGCAAACCCAAGGCCGACCAAGAATTTTTGGTCGGAGCCCCAACTAATGGCTGTGGAGGTGGAGGTTCCACCAGAATCGGTGGGGCAGCAGGAATTGGCCGAACAACCAGCCTGGGAACAGGCTCCTCGGCTACAACAAGGGGTTGTTTCGGCCGCTCCGGTGACAGCCACTTAATGGCCGGGGAAGACGACTGGGTTGGCCTATTCCCGGTCAAAAGGAGCTGTATCCACATGAGTTCCTCGTACTTCCGACGCAACTTGCGCCGAAGCCTCCCCTCATCCGAGGAAGAGGAAGAGTGGCGGTGCCGCTTGCCGCGGTGCCGAGACCAAGACCGCCTATGGCGGCAGGATCGGTTGGACCGCGAGGATGTCCGAGACCGAGACCGAGAGTCTCGACTAGGCCGAGGAAGGTGAGGAGAAGTGTCGGAAATCGGCACTCCCCTCGGCTCGGACGATCCCACCGAATGCTCCGGAACAGGAGGCACAGACGAGCCGACAGGATCCTCAATTCCCACCGGGGAACCGGGGAGAGGGGATTATCAGCTTCTCCAGCCAACAACCTGTCAAACGGGTCGAGAAAAATCTCGACCGCGTCGACGGGAGTCTCGGTCAACTGGCCTGACGGGGACACCGTGAAGCCAGTGGCCGAAGCTGAGGGGTCCACCAAAGTTGACTGTCGACAAGGGGAAGGGGATCTTTCCCGCTCCCAAGAGCGTCGACGGAGAGACTTTCTTTTGCTCTTTTTGGACCTGGAAAAAGGTCCCAAAGAGTTGGACCCTCACCTTTAATCGAGAGGGTCAGACAAAGCTCCTTAAAGAAGCCAGTACGAGGCACCGAGAAGGCGGGACAAATGCTGCAGGCGAGGTAGAAGTGGCCCACGCCACCTCCTCTTCGAGGCGATCATCTGCTCAGGCTGATCCGCCGAGCTCATTGGCCATGACACCGCCAACTGGCCTCTTTTAGATTTCACCGTGAATTCTTTTTTTCGGGCACCCTAGTTGTAATCGGGCAGCACGGTCTTCAAGGACGAAATGAAAAAGAAGAGCACAAGTTGCAGGCTCAGTGGTCGTGCTCAAGGCCAGGCAGTAGACGACGTGGAGTGCGGATCTGTCCTAGACATCTTCTGCCCGCAAGGGCACTTCTCCGAAACCGGGAGTCGAATTGTCCATCGCAGCCGATAGGAGAAGAAGACTCAAGTCTTTTTAGCAAAAAACCTTTTGATTTCGAACTTTCCAAGAATTAGGAACCAGTCTTAAACGCAGAGCGTTAAGGAGGGAACCTGAGCTTCCAAGCGGTAAGGAAGATCTGGCATCATGGGGCGGAGCCGAGAGTTTTACCACCCGGGTGGGTGGGAGGAGCCAGCTTGAAGACCTTCCGGCAAGATTTAAAACGGCAAGGAACCTGCCAGACAGTGTGGATGAACAACATATCCATGTCCCTAGAACAATATGAATTCTTTTTTTTTTGTTTAGTTCCCCATCCAGTGACTCACAGCCCATTTTAACTAGTAAGCTACAATGTTTCAGCATGCATGCATCTGGGTTCTATAGCTGGAGTCTCATGACCAGGATATATGTGCATCAAAAGTATCTTACAGGTCTAGGAGGGTCACGAATCTCAAGAAAAATAAAAGAATATACCAGTTTTGCTGTTAGAAAAAAAGAGTCTAGCTTTTCAGTGTGGACTTATCCCTGTTTGCCAAGCCCTAGGGTTTTAACAATAAGCAGTTAGTTAGCTACATTAGCTGGTTAGGTAGCAGTGGCACCTCACAATAGATGGTCAAAAGACAATTTTTACAGACCGCCAGTATCTTACTTTAATAAATTCTTAATTATGCCACAATCCACGGCATCCTCTAATGCAGTGACTCCTCCAACATTTGCAGCATCCCATTGTCCTTTACTAGTTTACATTTCCTTCTACCTCAATTAGCCCTCTACTGCCTTTTCCCCGTTTAACTTCTGCAATAACCCCCTCATCCTGCCAAAGTTCACAACATTGAAGTCCAGATTCCAAGACTTCTATGTTTCATCTCCCGAGTGAGTGAGCGAGCAGTCAGTCAGCAGTCAATCAGTATGCCTACTTACTGGGCAGGCCTGGGCCTGGCTTTGTGACTGAGTCAAGAATCGTCATCCATACAGTGTGAGAGAGTCATTCTTCTCCATGAGAGAGTAGTCTTCTGTTCACGGTTATACAGCCATCGCTCTGCTGCTGCTGAATCAGCAGCAGCAGAGCACTGAGCAGCACAGCTGTGGACTAGACTACTCTCTCATGGAGAAGAATGACACTCTCACACTGTATGAATGATGATTCTTGATTCGATCACAAAGCCAGGCCCAGGTCCACCCGCCCAGTAACTAGGAGTACCGTCGGAGCAGAGTGCTTAGTGTGGACAGCCCTCAGACAGGACGGTGTGACTGTGCATAATTGTTGCTTGCTTTTACTTCTAAAATAAATTTCTCAGTGTCTCTTTGCTCTCTTCTCGCTCACTCCATCAGACTGTCACCCTCTCCAACAACCACTACCTTACCTCTAATTGGTGCCTCCCCTCTTATTCTCACACCACACACTCAGCAGTCCACCCATACCTTGTACAAATGTGCGGCCATCTCACTGGCTCACAGCTTCTCTACCACCTGAATTTTTGATTGAGCGAGTCGAGCGACCATGTGACCACCACCCCCCAGCCTTGGTCCACAGATGCGCCCCTGCTGACAGCCATTAGTAACTACAGAAGAAGTACACAAATGAAAAAAAAACATTTAAACCTACAGTGCAGCTCAGCAGCTGTGCAAGTAAATTGGGCACGGACAGTAAGCATTTCATTCATTTGAACTGCGCCCCTCGGTGGCATGCGCCCGGGGTGGGTGCACCGCCCACCCCACCCTTCCTATGGTACTGAGAGCAAACAGGATAAGATTAAAATATTTTAATGTAATTTAAGTAATAGCTATATGAGCTAGCAATATTTCTAGTAGTTCATCCTTTACCACACTGTTCACTTGGGGTATTTTAAATCTTGCTAATGTCTTCATTGTGAGAATCTTCAGTGTAGGTAAGCATGAAGAATCTTAAAAGATGTAAGATTTTGTGGTGTTGTACTAGACTAGTGACATAGCTACTGTGGTGTAACAGCATGTTGACATCACTTCTGTGGTACAACAGTATCTTATTGTCTGAATTTCCATATACAACCCTGAATCATATCGTATACTGTACTGTAGTGTAGTATAGTACATTTATGATAAAAGGTTATTAGCATCCATCTTGTCCATCTTAGCTGCTGCACAGCTGTTACTATACTCATGTTGAATACAGCTACACATCAAAGCAGCCGGAATGCTACCCCTACCCATGTTGTGTAACCCTCAGAGCCATTCTCCTTCAGGAATTATTTTACTCTTGCCTTGAAAGGAATTGTGCTGGCTTTTCTTAGCCTCACTGGTAGGGTAATCCACATGTTAACCACCCTCTGTGTGAAATGTTTTTTCTAATGTTTCTCATTATCCTAGTATGAGGTCTTGCACTCTAATTCTTCTTGCACTCACTAGCTCAGACTGTCATTAACACCTCTCTCTCTCTCCCTCTCTGTGTTTTGTAATACTGCAGTGGCAGATTGCAGACGAAATGGCATGCAGTCACTCTGACAGCTTAATTTACTGAACACAAGTTTGCAGGAGCAGACAACTAAAGCAACACTTGATGTTTTTCAGCTTATTTAAAAATATAAAAAAAAGCTGTGAAATCAAACATCTGTCTGATACTGCTCCATTTCCCATCTTCTCTCTTAGCATGCAAGTGGCACACCTGTGGGAAAAAGACACTGAAAACACAGAGAGATAGTTGGTTCTGATGCAGTTCACTTTGAAGATGTGAATTTTGTTTTGTGTCGTAGACAGTTGTTTCACAGGGGGTGCTAAGCACTCTGACCCATTGCCTAATTAGGCACCTAATCATTCAGGCAGGAGTTCTGGAAAGACATGCATGCATACGTGCATGTGTGCATGTCTTAGCTGACAGTCAGAATGTAGAAAAGAGGAACAAAAAGTATAATGAAGGAAAGCAATAAAGAATTAAATAGGGAAAGTAGGCACACTGGTTTTCCCCCTCTCAACCCCCTCTTTGTTTATGACTCACATTTGTGATAAAAATATAATAATGCGGTGCTGTGTTAACATGTGTAACAACTGGTGTGTATATGAACATGAGGAGAGTGTATTGTAGTATGCATTTCCTTTCTGTACATTTTTATGATTTATTAACCTAGGATAGCTAAGATGGAATAAATTGTCACTGGGGTCCTGCTTTTATTTGCTCTACAGTTCTTTTTTCTTTTTTTTTGAGCACTAGTATTAAGCAACTGCTATGCTAGATTGCAGTCATAAAACAACTCTGCTTCTTTAATTTATGCCAGGTCTAATAGGGGCCTTTTTAGTGTATGTGCTTTAATAATTTAGATAGTGGTTTGCTGAAAATCAAAGCAACTGCTTAGCTGATAAGTGCCTATTTAGCTGAGCTATGGCTTTGATTTTCAACAACCTGCTATCTAAAATATTAAAAACTGTTATGTTAAAAAGGCACCATTTACTTCTATGGTTTCCAAATGTTAGATGCCATAAAACAGCTAGAGCACTCAGGACAGGACTGCACTCCAAGAAGTAAAAGGAATCTGGCTGCCATCACAATAGGGCCCAAATATAATCCCTTCCCTTCCCTTTCATAAACATAGAATATTACAATTATTAGTTCTATGGTATATTAATTCTTGCTCAAAAATTGTTGCTCTTTATGAATGGATAGAGTACTGGAAGCTTTATCATGAGCCAGGGGAAGGGGGTTAAGTTCACTGGCATGAAGACAGCAAATGTATTGAAGAGTAGAGGTGTGTGAAATAAAAAAAAAATCTCCAGTAGCAGAATTCCAGAGGGATCTCAATTATGCATGGTGGAATTTCCACTGAATTTAATATAGAGGATAATGTATGGGTCCTGATCGGTAACCTACTTAACTGCTGAAAGGTTGCCTTGGCAATCGTGTAAACCTCAAGAGCGAAACTCGAGAGGTTTATGTCGCCATGGCAACCTCGAGACTGTTAAGTTGGTCACCGATCAGGACCCCATACTTTATATTTTGTAGTGTATGGCTGCCATAAAGAATGAAGAAAAGAAGCCGGTACCTTAACTGAATTTATGCCACCACAGGTCAAGTTCTCACCGCCTCAGCCGTTTCGAGGAGCCACTCGCTTCCTCTACCAAGCATGTGCAGATTGATCCTGGTTGTTATACCAGCGATGTGACGTACCTTCGATGGGTTAACAACAAAGTGACGTCACATCGATGGCATAACAACCATGGGAAAAGATAGATTTTGGTAGATAACAACGTTCTACCATACATTATATATGCATTTTTATATGGTCAATGGAATTTTACATTTCACAGTCAAAATTCCATTGAACATAAATTTCTGTCCAGGAAAATGGCAGGTGTGCATGGAATTTTTTTCATTCCACCCTTCTGTAATAAATCGTATCCCAGGAGCCAGGCTGGTGAGGAAAACTTATAAAAGGGGCTTTTGTTTGTTACACAATGGATGATTCATATTCTAGGATGACCTCAATTTGAGACAGAGAGAGCAGGCTGGGGCTTCCAACCTTGGGACCAGCAGGGTACAGGGTCAAGCTTGTTTTGAAGGTGAGGTGCGTGGCAAATGAGGTAGACAGAATGTAGACTCTCTGGTATCCATATGCCAGCTGCCAGCCAACCACAGAGTGCCCTCAGCAGTGACTGGGAAGGTATCCACTTGACTGCCAGCTAGCCAGAGGAAACGGCTGTTGCCTTGGCAACTCTCTTGGCTGGGGTGGTGGCAAGGGAGCAGTATAAAGAAACATTAATGTGCAGCAGTTACAGCAGTGCAGAGTTTAGTTTGAAGTTCTAGGGAAAATATGAGTAGCACCCCCTCCCCCCTTTGTCAGACACAATAAGCACTGAACTGTGCCGCATTTAATTTTCTGTAACAGCAGCCACTTTTGGAAGCAAGAGATGTGGAGCTGGAGTGGTGGCACTTTCACTGATAACAACTACTCATCTTCATCTGTCAAATCAAGAAAATGGGGTGATTGAAATTAGCAGAATACATAGAATCAAGTGACTATATGATAACTGAAATAAGGTACTTATTTTCTAAAAGCGGAGACAAGCATTGATACAGCTATTAGATTTTAAATCCCACAGGGGCTGGGGACTGCAATTCATAACTGGCTTTGGGCAGGGAATACTTTGTTGAGGTTTTCGTTTTGTGATGCTATACCATGCAATGCTTGGGTTTGGGCTGAAATTTTTTGTTGCAGGTCATGGTGAAGTTGAAGGCCTCCATCAGTAAAGTGTATATTTATTTATTTACTTATTTTTAATTTAGTGACTGGGAAAGGCACACTGAGCTGAAGCTCATTAGAGAGTGCCTGTCCTTGGAATCATTTAAGGTGTCTCTGAAATGTTATCTATTTGAATTAGCATTTGAATAGGTTTATTGCTGCTTTTATTGTTTTTATGTTGTTATTTATTATGGTTGATGTTATTTTTGATATGTATTTGCACTTTGATATATTGAAAAGTGCACTACAAATAAAATTTGATTTGATTTGATTTCCAGCTGCATAGATACCTCCAGAGATGGTATAGTACAGAAAAAGACTAAAAGTCCATCAAGTCTGCATTATTGTTCTTCCCTAGAATATCTCAATCCTTTCAGAACTTCCTGACATTTGTACTCCTTTTTGCTTGTAATTGCCCCCTTGTACATACGGATCTACTACGAGATCCCAACAGTCGTTCACCCGACACACTTTAGCCCGATGCCACATTCCCAAAACTTAAAATCCCGGCAGTGGGATGTTGCTTGTACACCATGTTTCTCGAGGCTTCACCACCCCCTCCTTTTTATGATTACAAACTCCGGGTGGTGGGAGGGGCAGAATCCCAATGTTGGGATTTTGAGTTTCAGGAACATGGCATCAGGCTAAATTGTGTTGGGAAATGTGTTTTGATCTTGTAGTGATGCCTTACATAATCCATTGCGGTTTGAACCCTGAGGTAGTTCTAGCATTAACCACATTACTTTGTAGATTGCTCTATCTATCCACCGCCCTGTCTGTAAGGAAATATTTCCTTAAGTCCTCAAAGTTTTAACCTCTCTAGTATGAGTTTTTGACCACTGGTGATCCTGTAATCTTTAATTTACATAACACCAAGGGGTCTGCTCTGTTGTGTCCCAATACGTATTTGTAGGTTTCACTCATGTATTCTCACCTATCCTCTGTAGTTACAGAAACTGAGGTATCTCTACACATTTCAAGAGTGATACATTGGGTACCCTATGAGGGAATAAGCTGTTTTGGCATCCAAATGATGCAAGAGGCAAAACTATTGAAATGTGTAGGGATGCCTGGGGGTCAGTATTAAGACAGTTGACTAATATGGCAATAGTGCTACCACTTGCCATTCAGATAACCTGGCTTCACACCCCAAGCCTAGGATGTCTGATGTTTAACTTGCACAGTGTTTCAGCTTCACTAGCCTTTTACTAAATACAGATGGTATTTCATATATGCAGACCAGTGGTAAGTGTCATTTTTTAATTTTATGATGTGCTGTAGTATGTGTCCCTTTTAGCCACAGAGTGCCATAGTAGAACATGGATACATTGTGCCAACAATGTAAGAGCTTAGTAATGATGTAATCTCTCAATTCTAAAATGGTTTTGCCACCAGTGTATAAACTGGAAACACCTGCTAATTTACAATCATGCCAATAAAAGAGGAACAAAAATAGAATGCAAAACTATGGGAAAACAGCTTCTGCAGATATTGCAGGCTTATCAGTTAACTGCAATTCTCCTTTAATGTTTACAAATCAATTTATGAAATATTAATACAAGTTAAAAAATAAAAATGATTTACAAAATCCCCTGTTTGAAAAGTGGAAGAATCTACTTCTACAAAACTTGCACATAAGGATCTCTTGACCTTCTAAGAATCAAACCTCATCATTGATCCCAACTTATGGATCTGACCTAGAGGCCCTAAGATGCTGTTGGAGCAAAGCTTTTGCCAGGGTGCTGGCCATGGTTACTGGACAAAGACACCTGTGAAACTCCCCCACATGGTGCTGAGTGTCAGCATATAACCATTGCTGGCTTCCTCACCAGCCTCATTTCTGTTTACTGTTGAGTGCACACCGTGGGAGCACAGTGCCTCTTCTTGTCTCATCATCACTTATTTTACTGCATCACTATAATTTTTTTCTTTATTTGTGGTGCCGCCTGTCTTTAAGACTGATTGTGTTGCCTGCTGTTTAAGACTTTTCCTGCAAACCACCTCGGGATAACAATCTGCCCTGTGCTTGTCAACACAAGAAGAGTACTCACCTGTACCTCATAGCTTTGCCCTTGCTCCTGTCTACAGCTGGTCACCCAGTCTGGTGCTCGGTACACCGGGGGGAGCAGCTGAGACCAGAAGATGATGTCAGGAGGCAGGGCTGCCATGAGGTTCAAAGTGCAAGCCACACAGAAACCTAGCTGCTGTTTAAGACTGTTCTTGTGTACCACCTCATGATAATGAACTGCCCTGTGTTTGTCAGCACAAGAAGAGTGCACACATGCACCTCATAGCCTTGCCCTTGCTCTAGTCTACAGCTTGTCTCCCAGTCCTGTGCTTGGTATGCCGGGGGAGCTGACAAGACTGTCGGGTGATGTCAGTAGGCGGGGCTGTCAGGTGGTTCAAAGCATGAGCTGCACATAAACCCAGCTGCAATTTAAAACTGTTCCTGTGTACCACCTGAGGATAATGAACTGCCCTGTGTTTGTCAGCACAAGAAGAGTGCTCACGTGCACCTCATGGCCATTCCCTTGCTCCAGACTACAGCTTGTTACCCAGTCTGGTGCTTGGTACATTAGGTGGAGCTGTTGAGACTGGCGGGTGATGTCAGGAGGTGGGGCCACAAGGGGGTTCAAAGTGTGAGCTGCACAGAAACCCACCTCATAGCCTTGCCCTTGCTTTATGGCTTGTCACCCAGTCAAGTACTCAGCAGGCAAGGTGGGAGATGCCAAGACTGGTGGGTGACATCAGAAGGTGGGGCTGCCTGCCAGGGGGTTCAAAGTGTGAGCCACACAGAAAACCAGCTGCTGTTTAAGACTTTTCCTGTGTACCACCTCTGGATAATAAACTGCCCTGTATTTGTCAGCAGAAGAAGAGCGCTCATGTGCACCTGATAGCCTTGCCCTTGCTTTAGTCTGCAGCTCATCACTCAGACCTGTGCTGAGTATGCCAGGGGGGAGCTGCCGAGAGTGGCGGGTGACTTCAGGAGGCAGGGCTGCAAGGGGGTTCAAAGTGTGAGCTGCACAAGTGGCTTGATGCATGAGTAGCTCATGCAGGAGTGGTGTGAGATACTTTGTGAGTCCACATATAGGAGGCCACAGGGAAGCCTTTAAAATGTTTAGAAATCCAAATGCAGTATAAATTCTTGGATATAATTAAAACCTTATATTTTGAAAGTACTTGATTTTACTTTACAAGTATTCTAGGTATCTAAGACTTAGCAAAATTGAATTCTGCTCAGAAACAAGTTACATAGGATATTGCAGCGTAGGGGTACTTTTAAAATGAAGCTATTTAATTGGATGTTATTTTATCTATTTGTAATAGCAGTACTAAGTAGTTCTTTGCTACATGATTTTTGTATCAAAAAAACATGTGTGCCTGTGCTAGAATTTGGGGTAAATCTGAGATTAAATCAAGAAAGCATCAGGGCAAACATTTACAATGCACTAAGGAGAAGAAATGCCTTTTCAGCAATTCATAGGCAAATTTTTACTCGGCAAATAAATTTAACAAATTACTTACAACTGCAATGTATGAAACATCTTTTATTAGTGGTCCTAGTCCTTAGTGATGACATTAAGCTAAATCCCAGTGCTACAGAGTATACGTTAAAAAATTATTTATGATAACAAGAGAAGTTTAAAAAATAATATTGATGTCCTTAAGACATGGGTCACGTCAGAATCCCTGGGCATAATTGCTTTAACTGAAACATGGTTAACTCAAAAAAGACAACTCAAATGAGATTGATGTGAATAGGTACTGCTCTTGCCATTTGGATAGAGAAGGTTGTCAAGGAGAGTGGATACTCCTTTACACAAAATAGGACCTAGGACCAACTAAAGTAAAGTATTCAGGACAAATTGAAAATACAGAATGTCTTCTAGTAAATGTACAAAAATTTAACTTCATCCTTGCAGTAATTTATTCACCTCCAACAACGGCGATTACTGAGTTTTAAAAGTTATCTCAGACTATAGTGGCACATTCACTAGGCAATGATTTGGTTTTATTTGGTGATTTTAATGCAGCATGGTGGCACCCCAGAGGTAAAGCACTGGAAAATAGCTTAAAACATTTAGAAGAGACCCAGGTTATCTCTACAAGGACTAGGAAAAGTACACTAAGGAGCCCAGGAAACATACATGACTAGCTATTTGTTTCACCTAACATAGAAGTCATATATGCTTCAGTAAAATAACCAGTATTAGGGGACTACAACTCATTAAGCTGTGGTGTTGAGCTGATGTCTATGGGTCAGAATAAAACCAAAATTAATTAACTAAAAATAAGGCAACAGTCTTTTAAATGCTACAATAAGGAGGCTTTTCAATTTAACTTGATGCAAGTAAAATGCAATAGACTATTTCTTATCCCATCTCTTGATCTGGCTATACAAGAATTCAACAGGCAGTATAGCACAGTGGTTTAAGGCTCTGATCTGCAAACTTGGAGACCTGGGTTTGAATTCCAGAACCCCACTTACATACTGTGTGGCCCTGAGCAAGTCACTAAACTTCACTGTGCTCCCAGGTCACACCTGTAAACAAGTTTTCAGCTTAGTGTCTCTCTCCTGGTAAAAAAAAAAAAAATGTTCAGATCGGTTTGTGATGACATAGCACCATTTTTTAAAATGACACAAAAGAAAAGTCACATCCCATGGATTACTGAAAAACTAAAAAATGAGATAAGAATGAAAAATAGGCTTTGGAAAAATACTAGTAAAACCTTAAACTCTGAGGATTGGGTTGAGTATAAGGATGTAAGAAATTCATTAAAACAAAAAATAAGAAAAGCCAAAAAAGATACTATTAATACAAAATCTAATGAAGCAATGAATACAAGACAATACTGGTCACAAATAAAATCATTTGAAAAAACAATAAATAATAGTCCACCTATACAAATAGAAAAAGATGGATAGTTACGAAACTGCAAAATTTCAACTAACATGCTAAAGGAATATTTTACTAATCTTTCTGACAAGAATATCCTGTCATGAAGTAAACAAGTAGAATACAGACAATTGAAAAAAGACAAAAAAGTAGAACAATATAAAACCCCTAAATGCAGGTTCAAATGCATTACATACAAGGAAGTAAAAGACATACTGTAATTAGAAAACTAAACACAAAAAAAAAAAAACAACATATGGAATGGATTGAATAGAGGCAAGATTTTTATTATTAAGAGACTCGATGTACATAATTTCACCAGTATTGACAAAGCTTTTCAATTGGAGCTTAACTGAAATAAATTTCTTTACAATATGGAAAGGTAAATATTGTACCCATACATAAAGGAAGGTCACCCATGGATCCATAAAACTACCATCCTATAGCACTGTTGTCAGTGGTCATGAATATTTTTGAAAGAATGGTGTATGGACAACTATGCGAGTACCTATAAAAGAACTTGTTGCTGTCCTGGTACCAGTCTGGTTTCAGGAAGGGACACTCCATGGACACTTCACTCACTGACCTAATCGATATGTTTCCTACCTAGAAAGGGGGCAGGTAGTGGGTGCGGTGTTTGTGGACCTGTCTAAGGCTTTTGATACAGTAGACCATCAAATATTGATTGATTGACTTTTGGATATTTGCATCTCAAGGGAAACTAGCAATTGGTTTAGGTCTTATTTCATCGTTAGAACATAGTAAGTCAGAACTGGTGGTGAACTATCAAATAAAGCTCCAGTACAATGAGGTGTTCCTTAGGGATCTATTTTAGGCCCTATGCTGTTTTTAATATATATGTATATATAAACCAACTTACAGATTTAGTTGAAAATAAAAAAAAAATCAGTTTTAATTGTGCTTATACAACTGGATGAGATATATGCTTGTGAGACTTTGATACATTGTGGCTGTTCACCTCTCTATCATGGGATATACCACCCTGTAGGGGTACAATGTAAGGAACCCTAGAGGAGGGTTCCCCTTCCCATAGGTGCCATGGGAATAATTCCCTTGGCTAAAGGTAGCTTAGGAAGAAGCACATTGAAAAGAGAGACAACCCACTGGAGGAGGAGAGGTGGATGGTTGGGTAACAAAGAAACAAATCCTGGAACAGTCCAGGAGGAGTGGCCTTTTAAGGCCAGATGGGGGAGTGATGTTGTTGCTCTGCCTATTGACCCTCAGGCATAGCCTTCCCATTCAATTATGCTTACACAACTGGATGAGATGTATGCTTGTATGACTTCCATGCATTGTAGCTGTTCATCTCTCTGTCCAAGGGATATACCAACCTGTAGGGGTATGTTGTAAGGAACCCTAGAGGAGGATTCCCCCTGTAGGTGTCATGGGAATAGTTCCCTTAGCTAAAGGTAGCTTAGGAAGAAGCCCAAAAAGAATACCCAAAAGGGTGTCAAGCATCGAAAAGGCGAGAAATCAGACTATATCGAGACTGGAAATTAAGGAGACATGCGTAGAAGGGAAGGACAGGAGAAGAACAAGATAGGACAAGGATGATGAATGAAATGAAAGCAGACAAGATGCAGAAGGGCACACTTCCTAAGGAGAGAGGGAACAGCCAGGGCCACCATCCGACTCCACCCAACAGCGGAACTAAACTACAGAACCTAATTAAACTCCAACCCTATCTAATATTATGACCATTGACATGGAGGAGAGAAAAAACTCCCTTTGAGGAGGAAACCTCTGGGGATCCAAGACCTAGGTCGCCTTCTCTCCAGGCTGAAGGACATGTTGATTAGTGACAGCTCAGCTACTGTAATTTAGAGTTGAGATCGAGGGAGGAGGAAAATATTCCAATTTAGAGAAAGCTCTTGCTCTATCCTTCTAAATGGATAGCTATTGAGGGTTGTGAGTGATATCTCTGCAAATAGATGCTCAAAAGCAAGAGAGGAGAGAGACGACTGCTGAGGTGCTCATCTGGCCTATGCAAGCCTACAAAATAGACCAGGTGAACCAGAGGTGGTCTTGATGGAGAATAGCTTAGAGGGTGCCTCTGAACCTGCTTGGGCAGCCAAAGGGGCTCTGATGATGATAGCCCCACTCCTTGCAGCTGGAAGTCATAAATTCTGTATCCAGAGGTGTCGCCGAGATGAGGGACGACTTAAGGTCCACCCGGAGCGAAGGCATTCTCACGATGGGCCTGGGAGAAGGACCCCACTTTGAGCTTCACAAGCTCTAGATGTGGACTTTATGGGTGCAGAGTGAGACCGTCGGCTACAGCCTAGCCCCAAGCCAAGGAGCAATGGACACAGAAGGCATGTCTCCAAATGGAGAGCATTTTGATGAGGTAGCATAAGATGCAAATAGAGTTATGCTCGATTAATTGATGTGAATGAGTAGACCAAGAGGTTGGACTGAGCTAAGGAGAACTAGACTCATGTCATGAGGAAGCTACCCGTGGTTGGTAACTATGGGAGTACATGCCAACCGAGTCCATTGAGAGCCAAATTAGGAATGGATAGAATTGCATGAAGGTAGACGCGAGAGCGGATGGGTGAAGCCGGCAGCTGACAGTGAGGTAGGCAGTACCAGGAGGACACCTGGATAGGTTTGACTAGAATGAGGGAATAGGGTCGGAGGAGGAGACAAGTGGGCAGGGTGATATGCAGGAGGGAATATTAGGTGATGTGAATGGGTAGGGTATGGTGGTGTAGTGGGACGGCTGGATAGGGAAGCCCCCAAAAGAAAGCAGAGGACAGAGAGGAGAGGAATGGAGGGCAGAGGGAATGGGAGGAGGAGGGCAAAAAGTGGAGTTGATAGAGGAGACACATTCAATACAGTGGATATAGTTAGTGAGAATGAATGATACAAGCAACTTAGGTCAATGATTGAATAGTTTGTGTGTCCACAAATAGCTTCAACATCATGAGGAACATCAGTAAACCTATGCAGAGCAAGAGTAAATGTGAGTGGGAAAATCATATCAGTGGAGATGTATGCAGCAGATAAGCCACAGCCCCAAGTGGCTAGGAGCAGTCAGGGAGAGGAGCCACCAAGGAAGAAGCAGGAGGGCACTGTAGCTGAGCAATGGTGGGAGACGCACATCCAGAAGCATGGAGAGAACTGCCAAGGCAAGAGACTAATGAAGAATGAGGAAGATGAACCCTGCATGAATGTGGAAGCAGGCTGGCAGCAGTGTATCATAATTGAGCAGATGCAACAGTAGAATAAGGAGAAGAGGCTAAACCTGATACAGGTGAAATGGCTGAAACAGTGGAAGGAGGTATGAAAAGGCAAGAAGTCACAGGGGCAGTACTTAGGGATAGCCAGGAGCTGCAGGCGAGATCACTATGATTCCTCTACAACCCCCACAATGTCCTCTGTGACCCCCAAGAGCTCCCAACACAAGGGAGTCTAAGTGGCAGTCACAGAAAGGTGGTGGGCAGGGGAGCTGTGCAACCCACATGAGTCCAGCAAAATGGGACTGTGCAGCCCGAGGAGTGTGGGGAGAGTATGCCACTGAGGAGGCAGCAGGAGAAGTGGGGGATGAAGAACAAGATACGGGAAGCACAGGATGGAAGGGCAACCTGGAAACTCAAGGACAAGCAGGCTTGAAAGATGGATGATGGCATCCAGCACCAAGGAACAGCAGGAAACAGCTGTGAGGTAACATGGAGGAGCGAAAACCGACATGCAAGGCAGGGTCCCCAACCAGAGCCGAGCAATGGGCATCTGATAGCAGCTGGCCAGAGAGCACTGCAGTGGAGGCGGGTTGCAAGAGAGTGGGAAGGTGAAAATGAAAGGGCTGAACAGCAGGGAAAGGCAGCATTCCAGGGTGGCAGGACACAGAGCTGGTGGGGTTGCTGTAGGAGAGCTGGAAGTCACTCGCACAGGAGTGAAGGACTCAGAGGCAGGATGAAGGGTGCCAATGACAGGTGAGAGGAGCAAAATGGTCAAAAAGGCAAGGAACAGGGAAGGCAGTCCAGCAGGGCAGGGGACAGCACATGCAGAGATGCCCACAATGGAGGAAAGAGATGCAAGAATCAGAAAGGCAGAAGCAGGGAGAAAAAACAGATAAGGAAGTAGCACAATGAAGATAAGCGACAGGGACAAGCAATGGAGAGAGGAGAGACAAAATGAGAAACAAGGCAAAATGGGAACTTACAATGGGGGGGGTGCAGGGAGTGCAGAAGGAGAGGAGACAGAATCAGTGGCTGGAGACACCACAGACAGGACACTGCACAAGTTAGGAGAAATAGGGAGGGAAGGAGGGGCAGCGCCTATGGCAGCAACAAACAAATGAAACCTGGCACAGTCCAGGATGAGTGGTCTTTTAAGGCCTGATGGGGGAGTGATGTTGTTGTTCCACCCATTGAACCTCAGGCATAGCCTTTCCATTATACACAGACAACACTGTACTATAGGCATCTAGTACAGATAATGGGCAAATGAGGAAAAACTTATAAATAGATTTTGCAAGACTTTGTACGTGGCTTGCAGAATCCAACCTAGTGTTGAAGAGTAAAAAGTCAAAAACAATAGTATTCAACAGTGGTCAATCTAAAAATGAACTAAAAGTCACACAATTGAAATCAAAATAAATAACAATGAAGCTCTTGCCCAAGTAACTGAGTATAAGTATCTTGGTGTTTGGATAGACCACAACTTAAAGTTTGACTATGATACTGAAGAAATGACGAAAAGACTAAATAGTAGAATTGGTGCTTTCAGACATACTGGTTACTGTATAACCAAACAAATGAGAACAACCATCATAAATCAATTATTGGTTCTGATACTGGACTATGGTAGCCACATATGTGGTCTTGCAAATAAAACATTACTAAAGAAGGTTGAGGTACTTTATATTTGATTAGCTAGATTTACACTCTGATGTGACTTTAGGATACACCAATGTAAATTATATGAAGACCTGGGATGGTTATAATTGGAAAACAAAAATAAATTAATTTGGGCAAACCAAATCTTTAAAACGCTAACTGAATCAAAACCAATATACTTGTTTGAAGAATTAGACAATTGAACATAAATATTGTTTAAGAAATAGTAATAAGAGGGAATACCAACTACCAAGGCCAGCAAACAAATTTGCTGAGATGACTTTTCCTTTTGTGGCCATGGGCCTGATTCTCAAAGATTGATGCAGGGATTGCATTAAGCCCTGTGTCGACCCTGATGTTTGGCTCAACTGCACCAAACTCCTTTGAAGTAACTGTGCCTGATTTTAGTACACTGGGTGCTGTTGGGACAGTTTCCACAATTTACAGCAGCTTGCACCAAATATTTGACGCAGGTCCTGTAAAAAGGGTCTCTCAAATGGTACAAGTTAGACCGGGGGAGCTGGTCTAACTTGTGGCATTTGATGCAACTGATGGAGAATTGCAATTGATGCCGCAGGAATGCTGCAAGCCCCCAATGCTGAATGTTTGGTGCACCAGGGACTTGTGGCTTCTGCAAGTCTTTTTAAAATTGGGCCCCATATCTTTATGGAATAAAATAAGTGATTCAAAGAAAAGTGCAGCTAGAACCTCAAAAATGTTTGTTACAGCATTTAAACAAAAATTGTCTATTCGCTGTACATGTAATGGATGAAACTTTATTCCTTGACAGGCCTAGCAAATATGTTGGATATATACAATGTCTGTGTCTTGTTATACTTACAAAGTATGTGCACCATGTGTACTGTGTTTTGTCATACTCATTAAAGTGTGTCATTTTGACTTGTAAATAGGGTCACCTTGTAAAGAGGACCCTTGGGTCCTAATGGTGTGATTGTACCATCTCCTTCCTGTATAAAAGTAAAGATTTTTACTACAACTACTTATTATTTTACCACAATCATTAAGTCTGATAAAAAAGGGGCCAAGTCATCGAAGAAACTCCAACAGCTATCCATTGTGCACTGTTGACCCAGTGGGAAACCAATGGCTGTTCTGGACTGGCATTAGTCCTGTCTAGCCTGTCTTATATCAGAGTACAACATAGTTGCATGCAGTGCCTGCTTTTCTATGGAACACAGTACCCTTGAGAGCTGGGCATTGAGGTGGGGTCATCCAATCCCACCTTTGGTGGCAAATCTCACACACATGCTTCCATGATCATATCTCTAGGCCTTTCCCCTGGCCCTCTTCTCAGGACCCAGGGTTCTGTAGAAGTATGGAGTTCTCCTTAACATCACCACAGTGAGGTATCAGAGACTCTGGTGGATAGGTGTGGTGGACAGTCTATTTATTTATTAAAAATTGCATAAATTACAGGATAGGTTCTATGAGAAACAAGTCTCATTTATAGAACATCCCAAGTCAATAAAAACAGCAATTACTTAAACTGACATAGACAAATCAATTAAAACAAGTGAAAATAGTTTGCTCCTGCAACAACAGTGCTCCTTCTGGGCAGTCAACTGCATACCCTCCATGGTCTGCCTGCCCAGAGCAGCAGATGTACCCAGTGGCAAAGCTGCAGTTATACATTTGGTCGACACTGGTATACATCTGAACTTTGTCCCCTGATGATGGCTCCAGAAACAGTAAAGAGTCGACAATGACAATGATGCTGATCCTGGGCCTGGCTCCAATTAAGATGCTGCTGCTGATGTTGTCTCAGAGGTTGTCGCCAACTCTGGTGTTTCTTCAGAGTCATAGGACCTCACGATCACTGTTGATTACTGGGGTCATCCTGTAGGATGTGTTTGGTTCCCCTTTCCTCCCTTGGAGGCTTCCTCCCATGGGCACCAAGAGAGTCACTCTTCAGATGTAGGGGGACAGCCTTTGGGTGAATCTGCTAGGCTGTCCTTTCAGACAAGGCCACCTACACAGTTCAGCAGCCCAGGCTGAGGCTCTCGAGACCCGGAGTCTCATCCCCCTCCAGCAAGACTTCCCTGTTTCCTAGAGACCTGCCCTCATTGATAGACCCTGAGGGGCTTTTACTGTGGGAGCAACAGTGGCATTCTGTTGGTCCTTTAGAGAGCTGGCCCATGGAGTCTGACAAGGCCAAGCACAGGACCTTCTCCCTGGCACCAATGGTACCTGGAGTCAGAGCCTCATTTCCTTCAGAGTCCTCCTCAGAGGACAGTGAATCATCTATTAACCCTCCTTCAGCTGCTGAGTATGCTGTGTACCAGTGATCCTTGCTGGAGATGCTCCAAGCACTTGACATGCACACCTTTACAAGTTGCAATCCAGCAGCCCTGCCACTGGGACTCCTGGGAGTTCCCAATCTTGATATTTATATCATTTCTTCATGGCCTAGAGCCTTTGAGGAGGCATCCTGGGCAGTGTGGAGGTGCCCTTCTTCAACCTAGCCATCATTAGGGCCCTCCCCATGTGGCACTGTGCATCCTTAGGGTCTGCTGTTGATGTATCTCACCCTTTCTTAGGGCTTGAAGTACTGCAGACCCTATTGGGGCCACAATGCCTCTCACATGATTGACCTCCAGAGGCAGATTCTGCTCAAATGGATGCTCTTAGCAGGAAGGCTGTTAATTCAGCATGCACCTAATAAGCATTTCTGCATATCAGGTACATATGGTGACCTGTAATTGTCACCGATAGTTACAGCTAAGCACACTCATAGCTACACTGCCACAGATCAAGACAGTCAAATAGGCCATTGATCTTTCTGCCCGGGGCATAGAAATAGCTCAACACCAGTCGAGAGCATCTTACAATGCCAACGAGGTGACCTCTAGGCTGGCAGGAAATGCAGTTTGCATCAAACAGATAGCATGGCTTCACCTTTCCCAACTGACATCTTTAGCCTGGTGTAAGATGCTTAACTTGCACTTCCATGGGGCTCTTTTCTTGTCCTCTAGGGTCAGGCAAGAACTGTCAGGAAATCATCCTGCTCCTGTGCCACAGGAGCACCCACCTGATCCTGACCAGTCTTAGGTCTCACCAAACCTGTAAGGATCCCATGCTCCCAGGTGTACTCCCCCATACAGAGGGCTGAGGGCATCTGTTACCATCAGGGTGAGTCAGTTCCTCTTTCAAAAAAGATGGGAAAGCTTGGTACTTGGACTCATAAGTGGGAATCAGCTGTGAAAATTGATTCTGGAAGATATGGGAATTACGTACTTGCCATAACAGTTGATTCTCCAGAGGATCTTCAACACTGAATAGTACACCTGCCCACCATCCCTCCCTCTCTAGCAGAGCCAGGGTCTCTGGCAGCTCACCCTGAAAGTGCTGGCCGGCACCACCTAGTACCATGACATCTCTGCAGTTGTACTAACTATGGAGTAGTTAAAAATTAAAGGGACTTTGGGACCCATTACTGGGTTCCCACTCCCACCACAAATAAATAAATAAATTTTAAACTGGCGTGAGGGTTCCTTTTCAGTGCCCTTATACCAGCCAAAGAAGAAGGCAGCTCCCTTCCTTCTTTTTTATGTTTACTTGCATGCACAAAGAGAACATATTGTTATTACTGAAGTGTAGGGGCTGTGTAGATGTGTAATGTATAAGCTAGTGGATGTAGAAATACAGGAAGCTTGCCTCTCAAAAATCAGTGCTGAGAAAGCTGGCAATGACAGCGTTCATCTGACTGATGGGCATAAACTTCTTGTAGTTCGAAGGAGAAATGCCTGACCAGTCACATTGGTTTTCTGCCCATTACCCAGCTAGCAGACATCATCAGGCTTTGATCATCAAACCTAACAGTGTGTGTGTGTGTATGTGTGTGTGTGTGTGCGTGCTTGTTTCCTGCTAGTTACAGACAGGAAGTGCCTACTTGAAAGCACCAGAGCTAGGAACAGCATCAGCATGCCAATAATGAACAGAAAACACCAGCAATAGTTGATTTAAATTACAATTCAATCTTTTATGTTCCCTTTAAATAGCCTCTGGTACCAGTCAGTTAACTTTGGAAAATGTGAGAGTTAAGACACAATTTGGTTTATAGTCCATATACTTTTTCTATCCTTTTTTTTTATATGGACTTTATCCTCCTGTCCCTTCCCATTAGCCCCCTTCTGCTGTCAAATCCCAGCCCCTTCACCCTACCTCTAAGACTTACCCCATCTACTTACCTTTTTGTGAGTGCGTGCCATCAGGATAATGCTAGTGTGGTGGCTTCAGGGTCATAGCATCATCCTGCAGACAGATGTTCTTTTCTGCCCATTACTCCCCTTGAGTCAGAGCCAGCAGCATGCAGTGGCACAGAAGCAGACTGTGAAGACGGTGTACGCTTTCGACACCCACCTCTGACATTCTGTTCTCATGACTGCTACTGTGCCACGTAGCCTCCACTAGTCAAGCAGCAGTACACACTGCTTCCCCACCCTGAAGAAGGAGATCCATTGATAGATGTTAAATACTCCTTCACTCGCCAGCTGCTGAGCAACTATGGTCCATTTCCGAATCTAGGTCACCAGTGTGGATGAAGAAGAGGTGTCTAGCGCTTCAGCCCTCTACACCACTGATCTGGCTACAAGTTTACTGTAGCTAAGATTTCCTTAGACAATATTGTGTATGACCCTGAGGGGGCTGAACCTGCAAACCACTGTTTTACATTTCTGTGCTTTTTACCCTTTTTACCATTCAACCAGAACTATATTTTTTGCAATTCATTCCCCTTTTTCTTTACTATTGAGGAAACTGACATAAAAACAAGATTACTGTCCCTTGGACTTTATTAGCTTTGGCTGCTTGTCTACACATGACTTCATAATGCCCTGTTTATGACATCATAATTATCACTACAGCAACAGATTGGGATGTCATAAATAGAACTGGGACTGCAAAAATAGACAAGCAGACGGAGCAAATATGACAGAGGTCATGTTTCTATTCAAATGTACTTTGTAATAAACAAATAAGGGCAACAATTACCAAAACAGTGAACTATAAGATAAATTGTGTCTAGACATTATGCTTTTCAGAGTTGTTCCAACACTGCAAGCAAAATTCGGCATTGACAAATGCTTATTCTTTTTTGTCCTCTTTCTCCCTGCCCTTGGTACATCACCTTCTTGTGGTTTATCCCTATTATTGTTAAATACAATCTGTGGCTCTGAGCACTATCCAGTCTATCTCCACTTGGCAGTTGCACTGTCTGTGGAAGAGTATTGTGCGCTGAACTGGATCAAGTTACACTATCTCTTTCACAATCTACTTACCTTTTTGTGAGTGCGTGCTATCAGGATAATGCTAGTGCGGTGGCTTCAGGCTCATAGCATCATCCTGCAGACAGCTGTTTTGCAGGAGAAACAGGTCATGTTCTCTGTTTTTTTTTTTCTTTTCCAGCTATGCCAGAGGATCCTTTGTTAGCTGATATGCCCTTTTTCCTCCTATGCTAGCTGGGCTGTTAGACCATTACCTTTAGGGGCGACTAAAGAGATGAACGCATCTCTACTCCTTTGGGCTGTTCAACCCTATAGCACCACATGCACCTAAGATCCCCCTTTCTTTTTCCATGATGGGACAAATGGGGGATATTAGTTTTTTGGTTTGTTTGTTTTTACCAGGAGAGACACACTAAGCTGAAAGCTTGTTTACAGGTGTGACCTGGGAGCACAATGAAGTTACGTGACTTGCTCAAGGTCACACAGTATGAAAGTGGGGGCTGTGGGATTCAAACTCAGATCTCCAGATTTGCAGCTCAGTGCCTTAAACTGCTGCACTATACTTTGATAGACTATCCAGTCTATCCTCTATCTGGGTCCAAGGGGTTTGGTTTCTCCAGGAGTCTATGTTTTGCAGGTGTCAGAAGGGAATTGTTATCTGTGAAATTAACTAAGTGTAGAAAGATTTGCAAAGTAGGGTGAGTGGCTTAGCTAGAAGGAGCCAGGTTAAGACCAGATATAAACACTGCCCTAGATAGCTTCTGCCAGAGAACAGACAGAACACCAGGAGGAAGAAGCTACTGGTATAACTAAAACTTCTCTACTGGGACTAAGAACTAGATCTCTTGTACTGGGACCTTCAATTTAGGGTAAAAAAAAGGAGTTGGTGTGTTTGTCAGAGGTAGTTGAAGTAAATTGTTATCTGTTATCTGTGTACTTATCTAGGTGCGTGTCACAGGTGTCAGAAGGGAATTGTTATCTGTGAAATTAACTAAGTGTAGAAAGATTTGCAAAGTAGGGGGAGTGGCTTAGCTAGAAGGAGCCAGGTTAAGACCAGATATAAACACTGCCCTAGATAGCTTCTGCCAGAGAACAGACAGAACACCAGGAGGAAGGAGCTACTAGTATAACAAAAACTTCTCTACTGGGACTATATTTTCCTCCTTCCCTTCCCTCCACACCCCCCACCATAAACCAGTTCTACTTTTATAGGCACAGGATTTAACTGACAACAGGAACTTCCTGTTTGGGAGCAGAAAGTGAGTGATCACAGTGCCACCAAAGACTCACCATCCTAGAAGGGCAAGAGTTGCTCTCCGTCCCTCCTAGCTGCTGGAGGTCTGACTCTGAGCAAGTAAGCAGACTACTGAGAAATATAGGAACTTCTTGTCTCAGAACAGGAAGATCAGGAGAAAAAGGGTGCAGAGGCAGTAAATAAGTAGGGAGAGAAGAAAAAAAATAAACAAACAGAGGAAAGAGTAAGTATTCCAAATAACAGTTAGGGGGCCAGAAAAAAGACATGATGGGAGTGGTGCAGTGCAGTGGCTGTGGAGCAGCAGTCTTCCGGGAGCTGTTCTGGAGGATGCAGTGTTGTCCCATCTGCAGACACCTCTCTGGGCTGAGGGAGGAGGTTGCTCATCTCTAGGCTGAGTTGGTCAGGATTTGTGGGACCTCCTCTCCCACCCAGGGTCTACCAGGGTCACTGCCATTGCTTCAGAGGTTGCCAAGAAAGAGGAGTGGTTGGACCACAGTGGGCTCAGGGAGGGTGAGGGTGGTGGAACAGAGGTGCATCCCTCCAGTTGTACCTCTCCACAGTTTCTATGCTGTTCTGGAAATGTGTGGCTCCTCTATGAAGGCACCCACAGTGGAGACCAAGGAGGATGCTGGGAACCTCCACAAAGGAGACCCACAGAAGGGTGGCATGGGACCCCACAGGGGAAGGAAACAACTCCTGGTGGGGGACTCCATTGTTAGGAAGGTAGAACTGGGGGAGGAAGGGAGAGAGAGGTAAGGTGCCTGCCTGGTGCCATGGCTTGGAGGGACAGGGAGCGAATCCTCAGGATTGCAGGAGCAGCTGCACAGGGGAGGGAGCTGGATGTCATTGTCCACCTAGGGACAAATGACCTGGCTAAGAAAGTGATCAGAGCAGTGCAAGAAGTGTTTATGGAGATGGGAAGGGGCCTTAGACAAATAGCACACACGGTAACCTTCTCGGAGGTGCTGCGTGTCTATGGCACGGGTGAGGCTAGGGTGTTCCACACCATGGGATTCAATCAGTGGTTGAAAAACTGGTGCAGAGCTCAGGGATTTGGCTTCATTTGGGACTGGGGGTCCACCTGGAGGGATGCAGGCATATACTGGCATGATGGTCTGCATCTGTCCAGGACAGGAACCAGGATTCTAGGTGATAGGTTTAAATACTTCATTGACAAGCATTTAAAATAGCCAAGGGGGGGAGACACTGGAAAGGAGCAGGGAAATCCTAGCCCGCTCCAAAAAATATCAGGGTACTAAGTGAGGTAGACACCAACATAGAGATGTCGATAGGGAGAAGCGCAGGGGTAAATGGAGAAAATGACAAAGGCAATAAGGACAGGAATGGGGCAAAAAGGGGTAAGGCCATCAAGAAATGGAGGATAATGAGTACTAATGCCCATAGTCTGGGCAACAAGCTCCCTGAACTGGTGGCCTTGATGGAAGGGGGATGCCTGGATATTGTAGCAGTCACAGAAACATGGTACACAGAGAAACATGACTGGGATGTTTACATACCAGGGTACACAACCTATAGGAGAGACAGGGAGGGCAGAAGGAAGGGAGTAGCTCTCTATGTAAGGGAAAGGATAAAACAACTGAACAAAAGAGTAAACAGAGAGGAGAGGAGAGGAGGCACTGTGGGTCATCTTAGAGACTGGAAATGGCACCACAATCTGCACAGGTGTTGTATATAGACCCCCATGTCAGGGGAGGGAATGGACAAGGATATGATAGAAGGCATACTTAGGATGGCAGAGAAAGGGGAGATACTGTTGATGGGGACCTTAACATGCAGATGTTAACTGGAGCACCTTATGCAGCCACATCCAAAAGCAGGGTCATTCTTGATGCCCTTCAGGTGGCATGCCTCAAACAGCTAGTTTTGGAACCCATTCGTGAGGGAGCAATCCTAGACCTCATACTCTCAAATGGGGACAGCGAGAGGATCTCAGATCTAAAAGTGGGTAGCCATTTGGGAACAAGTGACCACCAAACAGTGTGGTTCATGATAAACTCAGCTACAGAGTCAAGCCATACAAAAGTGAGGGTTCTGGACTTCAGGAGGGCTGACTTTGGCAAGAGGGGAGAGTGCCTTAGAAAAGCACTAGCAAACAGGCTAGAAGGATGGGTGGAGCAACAATGGGGAAATATCAAAACTACCATCAGAGAGGCAACAAGCCTTTGTGTGAAGCAAATAAAGAAATCAAAATGAAAGAAAAAGCCACTATGGTTCTCAAAAGAGGTGGCAGTGAAGGTTAGGAAGAAAAAGATAGCATTTAGGAAGTATAAGGAAACACAGAAGGAGCAGGACAGAGAACTATACCAGTTAAGGCAGAAGGAAGCAGGGAGGGTAGTCAGAATAGCAAAGGCACAAACTGAGGAAAAGATTGCTAACTCAGTTAAGAAGGGGGATACAACCTTTTATAGGTGTATCAGGGAGCGTAGAAGGACAAAGGGAGGGATAGTGAGGCTGAATAGAATGAATGGTGGGTGGGCAGAGAGTGACAGTGAAAAAGCAGGGATACTGAATGAATACTTTTGTTCAGTATTCACAAAAGAGGAAGTGGGGGAGGTGCCTAATCCAATTAACAGAAGCACTCTGGAGAGGGGGGGTCAATCCCAGTCCTTTCACAGAAGAAAGGGTTCTGAAAGGCTTCTAAAACTGAAGGTGGAAAAAGCAATGGGGCCCGATGGAATTCACCCCAGAATTCTAAAAGAATTAAGCAGAGAACTAGTGACACCACTGACTACCCTTTTTAACAAATCATGGGAGGATGGTGTGGTACCTGAGGACTGGAAGAAGGCGGATGTAATTCCCCTTCACAAAAGTGGGACTGAGACAGAGGCAGGAAACTACAGACCTGTCAGTTTGACCTCTGTGGTAGGGAAAGTGATGGAATCACTTCTGAAGGAAAGAATTGTTGAGCATCTAGAGCCCAGTGGGGCACAGGACCCAAGGCAGCATGGGTTCACAGCGGGAAGGTCATGTCAGACGAATCTAATTGATTTCTTTGACTGGGTGACCAAAGTAGTAGACCAGAGTAGGGCTGTGGACATGGCCTACCTAGACTTTATCAAGGTATTTGACACAGTCCCACACAAAAGATTAGTAGTCAAATTAACCAGCCTGTGAGTGGGTCCCAGGGTGGTAGCCTGGGTAAAACATTGGCTGAACAACAGGACACAGAAGGTAATTGTAAATGGAGTCCACTCCGAAGAAAGAGGGGTTACTAGTGGGGTACCGCAGGGTTCAGTACTGGGTCCAGCCCTTTTTAATGTCTTTATAGGTGACATTGCAGAGGGACTGGAAGGAAAAGTATGCCTCTTTGCAGATGACACAAAGATCTGCAACAGGGTTGATACACGGGGGGGTGGTGTGGAAAGGATGAGAAGGGACTTGGCAAGGTTGGAGAAATGGTCAGAAGTATGGCAGCTTGGATTCAATGCAAAGAAGTGCAAAGTAATGCACATGGGAAACAAAAACCCAAGGGAAGATTACACAATGTGGGGTAATCATATCAGATGACCTTAAGGTTGGCAAACAATGTGAGAAGGTGGTAGGGAGGGCTGGGGGGATACTGGGATGTGTAGGGAGAGGAATCACCAGCAGAAAACAGGAAGTTGTTATCCCCCTGTACGGACAGTTGGTGAGACCCCATCTGGAGTACTGCGTCCAGTTCTGGAGACCCCTTCTCCACAAGGACATAGACAGGATGGAGGCAGTTCAGAGGAGGGCAACTAAAATGGTGCAGGGTCTGCAAGAGAAGCCATATGAGGAGAGACTAAAGGAGCTTAATATATATACCCTTGAGGAAAGGAGGGAGGGGGGGACATGATAGAAACATTTAAGTACCTCAGTGGAATCAAAAAAGTCCAAGAGGGTAGCATCTTTCAGAAAAAGAGATGTGCAAGAACAAGGGGACACAATTTGAAGATAGAGGGAGGATGGCTCAGGGGCAATGTGAGGAAGTATTTTTTCAGAGAGGGTGGTGGACGCATGGAACAGTCTTCCTGAGGAGGTTGTGGGGTCTAAAACTGTGGAAGAATTCAAGAATGCATGGGACAGACATAAGGCAATTTTTGTGGGGGGTAGGAAGAAATAGGCTGTTGGTTAAATAGGATCTGCAGCTTATCCTCTAGGTAGGGAAATCAGCAGACTAGGTGGGCCAAGCGGTCCTTATCTGCCGTCAAAGTCTATGTTTCTATGTTTCACTCCTATTTTGGCATATTGTGCCACCTTAATTGCAATGAGGTCTCAGTTCTGGGCATTCCTATCTTATCTTTTCTGCTAGAGCCACAGACGTCAGGACTTCTTCCTTTCAGATCACTATCTGTCTCCTCTCTAGCTAGTGAGGTGAGGTTCTGGTTCCATATCCAACTACCCATTTGTTCCACCTAGTGTGCCCCTTTTTCTGTATTCAGATTGGTAGTCAGGTTTCTTCATTGTTTAATTGTATTTTCTATATCCTTGATCTGAGGTTGGTGAGGGAGCCAGCAACAGTTATCAACTGGCATGTGGCACGTTGTGGAGGGTGGACAATTGCCATTGCCAGTAGCCATGACCAGTCCCATGGCAAAAGCTTTGTCCCACGGGGTCCTTGTTCCTACAGACAAGACTTACAAGTGATAATCAATAGTGAAGATATTCTGGAAGGTCTAAGTATGTAACATTAATTTTTAGGCAGTCTAAAGGCACCAGCAAATGCTGGTACTGATTGATACAGTCAGTGCCAATGATTTATAAGAACAATATAGGTTTCGTAGGTTGTTTACAGAGCAAAGTAGATGTTAGTCCATGTAGCTTGCCATATGATTTATAAGTAGTGCCTAATGTTTTTGCATACACAGTAATAATCTAGCCTATACTTGAATTCCATATTTCTACTACCTACCACTTCTATCGGGAGTGAGTTCCATGCTGCCACCATTCTCTGCTTATTCCAGCTACAGCTTCTGTTAGTGTGACATGTTTCTCCTTTTATCTTAAGGGGGTGTGATCTTGTGCTATACTGCTGGTAATAAACCTCCTGGCTCAAATTGTCTGACAAATTACTGTTTGTCAATGCTCAGAACAGAAGACACATATCCCCCATGACTCCTTGATATTCTAGAGTGAATAGCCTAAGACTGTCTAGCCTTTCTTGATATTACCACCCCCTGAGATCTTTTACCATCCTCGTGGCTCTCTTCTGTGCCCTCTCCAGGTTTTTAATCTCTTGTTTAGTACCAGGGGCCCAGAACTGGGTGCAATACTCAAGGTGAGGTCTAACCAATGAGGTGTATAATGGTACAGTTACCCCCCTCTGCTTTTTATGTGCCTTAAGATACTATTTAATACCAGATGATAATCTTCCTTCCTGCAGTGCTGCCCTAGCACTTGCAGGGACTCCAGGCTGCTCACCCACAGAAGGAGGGAGAATGTACTCCCCTAGTATCACATAAATCTGAGACAATCAGACTGTTTACATAAAAAGCCACTGGCTGAGTGAACTGAGTGAACAGCTAAACAAGCATTCGTCAATGCCGAATGTTTGCTTGCTGGTATTGGCATTGGTAGTGCAGGAATTAGAGGGATGCATAATAGGAATGGTAGTGAAGTGTTGAAGTAACGTCAACCCCCAACCCCACCCTGCAGAAACTGACAGGCATTGGGGGTGTGCCTTTGGGTTATCGGTCATAACACTCACGCCATTCCACCTCACCCCACCCCACCTGCAAATACCGACATTCGGCCCTTATGCTCACCCCATTCCATAAGGAAATAAGCTGAGATGGGTGCAGTATAGGAGAATGGGGTGAACATTAGGGCAGAAAACCCCAAGGCACACCTCGATGCCTGTCAGTGGCTGCAGGGTGGTGGTGGAATGGTGTGAGCATTATGGCCGACAACCCCAAGTCGCACCCCCCGATGCTGTCAGTCTGCACAGGTTGGGCGTTACAGTTGGAAACCCTAATGCCTCAGGTGTTTGTTGGCATTTTTGCTCCAAATTTTCAACATGGGCTTTTTTGGATCCCACCTCATGAACAGTGATAGTATCATTTCATTACTCAATCCCAAATGGTGATTTCGCACAACAAGTGTGCCATTTGGTGCCACAGGTGTGAAAACACATTTTGGGCAGGATGTGAAACATGACAGCTGTACTGTTGATAAGGAGGTTTGAAGAAGTGGCAATGTTGAGAATTTGGAGTGAAAATATGAAAAAGTGGCAAAGCTACGAGTGTGCATAGAAACTGCGCTACGCATGCTTGTAACAGTCATTTTTTGGAATGTTTTCACCAAATTTTCAACATAGTCTTTTTGTTGGGTCCTCCCCTCATGAACAGTGGCACTGTGATTTTGTTAATCTGTCCCAAAAGTTGATATTGCACAACGACTGCGCCATTCTGCACCACAGGTGCAAAAACACATTTTGGGAAGGATGTGAAAAATGACAGCTGTACTGTTCATAAGGGGGTATAGAAAATGGCAATGTTGGAAATTTGAAGTGAAAATATTAAAAGTTGATGAAGTTACCAGTGTGCGTAAAAGCTGCGCAATGGACTCTCATAATGCAGTCATTTTTTGGATTTTTTTCACCAAATTTGCAACATGGGCTTTCTGGGATACCAACTCATGAACAGTGGCACTGTCATTTCATTAATTGGTCCTGGAAGGTGATTCCACGCAGTGACCTCAAAATCACCTTTCGGGACAGAGAAACTAAATGACAGTGCCAGTGTACACAAGGTGGGGTCCCAAGAACCCCATGTTGAAAATTTGGGACCAAAACCCCAAAAAGTGGATGAGATATCAACCTAAGTTGAACTACCCCCCACCTTGAATGCCATTATAGGGCTTACTGTTATTTTTTCGGCCCCCGGTTGGTCTTTGAAGAGTGCAGACGTGTTCCTGGTCCACAGAAGATTACTGCTTCTGACTTCCAGAGGTACGTTTGGGTGAGGAGGGGTGTGGGAAGGTGGGGTGTGTAGAGGGAGGGTATGGGTTGGGGGGGCTGATGGGAACAACGAAGGACTGTTTTCTTTTTTTTTTTCAGGTTTAAAAAAACAAACATTGTGGGACTGTTTTCTTTTTTACAGGTGAAATATTAACAAAACAGATTTTGGCACACTGGGGTGGCCTACCAGTGTGCCAGAGTACTGGAGGGGGGGTCAACACTGACCTGGGGATTGGGCACCCTGAGGTCGGCTGAGAACATAGGGACGTGAGGGGGACTGCGCATCTGACACCAGGAGTGGGCATTCCAGTGTCGTAAACATCAAAGAAGTAGTTTGTGGTACACTGGGGTGGGCTCCCAGTGTACCACATTAATGGGGGGAGAGGGGACAAATGCTGACATGGGGATTGAGCACCCCAGTGTCAGCAAGGGATGGAGAATGGAGGGTACGGGGCAGGCAGCAGTGGGAGAGAGCTAACATTTAAATTTGTTGTTCTACTGTGTGCCTGGTTGGGAGGGAGGGGGCACTGCTGCTGCAATGATGAAACTGCCCCAATTGCAGTGGCAGATTTCTTTCAAGTGCAGCGCTCGCTCTGAAACTGCTGTCATCGGCAGCTTCAGCATTAATTGGTGGTCGAGGGGACACACCCATTAAAGTGTCTGCTGCATTAGCCACAACACTGCCACACCTCTGCAATGCTCTACTATCTCAGTATGTTTCTTGTGCGCTACGCACACAAGCAAACATAAAAATGTGAAACTATCATTTAACAGCTGTCTTTTAAAGAAAAAACAATTATTCAGGTAAAATACAGTTCACTGTTAAAAAGAGAGAGAGAGGAGGGTGGGAGAGAGAGGGTTAATGAGGGAGAGAAGGAGAGCAAGGGATGGGGAGAGAAAGAAGGAGTGAAGGGAGAGCAAGAAGGGGGAAGAGAAACAGGGAGGGAGATGAAGTAAGAGAGAATGGGAGGGAGAGGAGGAATGGGATGGTGGGGGTGAGAGAAGAAAGGGACAGACAAGGAGGGAGGGAGGGAGAGATAAAGTGAAGGAGGGAGTGTGAAGAGGGTGGGAGAGAGAGAAAGAGAGAACAAGAGGGGGAGGAGTGGAAGAGATGGAGATACTGAGAGAGTGAGAGAAACTGCACATTAAACCAGATGCATGTTCAGTATACTTAACCGTTGTACTACCTTTGCAGCTCATTTCATGAAGCTGTGTCTGTGCATGGTGAAATAAAAGTTAAACATAAATAATAGTTTGGAGTTTTATTGTAGAATGCCAGCTCATTTGGTGCTAAGTGTTCATAAGGCCATTCTCTGCTTTGCCAGTCACTGAGGCGATTCATAGCGCCCTTAATGGGCCGTATTAACACTGTGACATTACTTTATTGCCTGAAATGACCTTGAAATGTCCACAGGGATGGGAGAAACTTCTCACAGGTGCTCTTTTGAAAACAAATTAACTTCAGTGAGTTCACACCACACCACAAATGTTTTCAGCACATAAAACATATACTCATTTTGATTTGGTGGGCATGGCTAAATGATTATTATTTAAATTATTTTTGCACTGTGAGTGTTTTTGACATTCGGTCAATGGTAAATGTTAATTGTTTGCACTGCTCACCCTTTCTCACAAGCATATTCTTCTGAAAAATGAAAGTAATCTGACATAATGATTTTAAAACTGTTGTAGTTTTACTATCAACTGAATTTTATGAGACAGAACTGCCCCAAGCAACTGTGGAGACTATAAATATGTGATTAATACAATCAAGGTGCAGGCACATTAAACAGCTGGTATCACCCAAAATAACAGGCAGAGAATGATATTTTTTTTAAAGTAGCCATTTTCTATTTGTACTTTGTATTTCTGATGTTTTTTTCTTTTCCCATTTGCTGACTAGAAGGTTTGTAGTTTTATTCCCTTTCTTATTGCATCAGTATTATGATTCATCATAGAGATTGTGTTAAACTAGAGGGGTCATCAAGTGATTCCTCCAGTCACTTATATTATCCCCATAGACCTAGTATATGCCACTTCAATATGGCAGCATGAAAATCCTTGGTATGTCATGTGATGTTCCCTCTAGTTTTATATACTTAGGATCTCTATGTGAATGACCTGGCAACAGCAGATTGGCTGTTTTTTTTGGTCAGTTGAGATATTACAGTTGTGAGGTCACAGGGCTGGTGAGGTATGAAGAGGAATAGAATTAGATATTGCAGTCTCAAGGTAGAGCACTGTTGCACACATCACACTAGGTACTCTTGGGTAGAATTTTTCCAAGTAGTAAAAAGGAAAAAGAAAAAAAAATTCAGATATAAGGAGTAACAGTTCACTACTACTTTAAAACGTTAAACATTATTTTAGGCAATGTAATTGCTCTTTTTTAATCTTTGTTTCAGAGTACAAACAGGCAATACGCACAGTTAACTAAGGTATTCTTTATATACATTGAACACTTTTTATATTTTAAATATTGACATATACTATTAAGCTTTTAAAGAGTTGCTGATGCCGTTGGGAAAACTTGAAAATGTAATATTTAGACACTATTCAGCTTCTATTTCATTTACCTTCTACTGGTTTCTGCTCACCATTAATTATTACAGAAGAAATTCCCACAAAAACAAAATCTTTATCCCTCAGAGTTCATCTGCATTATAGCTTATTCCCTGCTTGGACTCATAAGGTTCTGTTCTGAAATCACATCTGGTTTCCATGGGAATAACTGTGATGTCATAAGCAGATTATTATGACATCAGGCTGGGAATAAGCAATAGGAGTAGAGGCACCCTAAAGGAACAGACAGCCTGTTTTCATGTGTATGCCCTCAGTAATAAATAATGTCAAGAAGAAATACAGAGCCCATGAGAGATACAAGCTGCTTTGCCTCTAAATGTTATTTTTTTTAAGTTCTCCTGGAGGTGTCAGTGGATCTTTAAGGTTACTATATATACTACACCATCATGGAATGAGTGATAATGCAGAGTTTGTCAACTTTTGCACAATTATTAAAAGTAATATATTTTTTGGATATTCAGAAATGTGCCAAAGTCTGGCGCAAGTCCGGCGCAGCGCAAATACGATGCACCATGGCACAACTGGAACAATATTCAGAGGTTGCGCAGGCTGAAGTGCACCAGCGCAACCCGGCTGAATATGGCAAAGTCGCACCATGGCGCAAATAGAGATGCTCCAGCACAACCGTGGAGCAGAGCAGCACAGTTACAGAGGGGGACAGGGCACAGAGAACAGACCCAGGGACAGAGCCATGGGAGCACGGTGACAGGCCACAAGAGGCTGCCACCAGCAGGGCACACACAGGCACCCAGACACTGGAGACCAGAACACAACAGTGGCACAAATAGCAGGTGACAGGAGGCACCAACGGCCAATGGAGGGCCACCAAGGGAGCCCCCCCAGCAGGCTGCTGGCTGTGCCCCCCCAGACCTTAGCAGGCCACACCAGGACCATGCAGCCAAGCACACACAAGCCACACAGGCAGCCCACACAGTGGGCACTGAACGGATGGGTTGCAGGCAGTGTGGCAGACCACATGGGACAGGCCACACAACACCAAGCAGAGGACCTCAACACAGTGTGAAGAACAGCACCCGAACAATGACCATGGCCATGTGCCACCACCATGCACATACCTGCCACACACCCCTGACAGCTGCCCCATGGGCACCCCAAGGCACAGCCACTGACCCAGGGGATGGACACCATTATGGTGGGACACACCACAGCATGTAGCAGGGAACCACAAAAGCACAAAACGCACCCCCTATCATGCACACCACATGGACAGACACTGGGCCACTGCCGCATGGCTCCTCATGCCATCTGCAAAGCAGACACAGACACAGGCAGGTATGTCAGAAGATACATATATATATATATTTAAGACAACTATGTACAGAAAAACAGGGGCTGGGAAAGGGTAGGAATAGTGAGGGAAGGGGACAAGGAACAGAGACTGTACATTGGGAGAGGGGATTGTAGGGAAGGTGCAACAGAGGAAATGGAAAAACAGGGGCAACACTATCGATGGCCCATCCAGCCACCCTGGCAAACTGTCTCTCCCTCCTCTTCACCGCCATCATCCTCCTCATTACCATCACCACCTCAAGGATGCATGACACCACTAGCAATGTCTCCCGCATCAGCCTGCTCAACATCATTCTTGGGGGTCTCCGCACTGGCCGCTGGACACCTGTAGCAAGGGACAGGACAGGTGATCAGTTCAGTGGCCCAAGGAACCATGCCCAACCATTGTGCGCAATGGGCAGTGGGACCACACATCCCTGGAGGGCCCGTAATGGCCACCTGCAGAAGGGTGGGCCAACACCAGCCAGCAACATGGCGCACCATGATGTTGCACAGAGGTGGTCCCTGCTGCACAATGGCCACACGACTGCATAATGACAGTCACATGGCACAGTGCACCAGCAGCACCACAGCAGCAATGGTGGAAGTCAGGCGCATGCCCACTCCACCAACAGCTGGCACACATGTCCAATGGATGCGCCACAGTGGCATGTACCACGCACAGTACGATACACACAGTTGCCACGGCACATGGCACAGGTAGCCATGCCCGCACCCACTCCCCCCTGCCACCCACCATGTACAGTGCGAGGGACCATGACAGTGCTTATCTGCCCCCTGCGGCCCTGCTGGTGCTGGTCCACTGCCATCATGGCACACCACCTGGTCTTGTGCTGCCACAGCCCTGGCCTGCCTGTGGTCCTCAGGTCCTGGGAATGGAAAGAGGACAGGTGCACATCAGTAAGCGACCACAGCAGCCTCCTCCCCAACCCCTGTGCACAGGGTGTGCCCCTGCCCGACATGTTCCACACACCTGCACGGCTGCATCGCAACGCAAACAGAAGCTGGCAATGCCACTCCATGATGCACACAACAACAGTGTACCCCCCCTGCAGGGCATGCCAGGCAGCTAAGCCAACACCACAGTACAGCACCAGGGCAGACATGCAACATGATATGACTCACCTGGCTGTGGCACTGCCCCATGCCTGGTGCATGCCTGAAGCCTCCTCAGCCAGTCAGGGTCCCATCTCATCAGGTCACCATACTGGTGCCTGCACTGTTTCCCAGTTATAGGCACCCAGGTGCTGTGCTCCAGGCTGGCAGCAATAGCCTGACACACAGTGACCCTGGCCTGCTGCAAGAGCACCTGCCCAAACAGCTGTGGGGCGTGGGGCTCCACACAGGCCACAAGGTTGGCCAGTTCAATCTGGGACCAGTTCAGGGCACGTCTCCATCTAGCCTGCACCATTGCTTTGTAGCAGGTTTGGTGGCAAAAATAGCAGCATCAGGAGCACGTGTTCGGTACAGGTGCCAGATACGCAATGCGTGGGAGACTGCTTAATGCCCGCCCTTCATACAGCACTGTACATGCTCAGTGGGTGTGGCTGGTGGGGTCATGGGGTTATGGAGAGGACCCAGAGGTCAGAGTTCAGTGGTTAGCGTACAGTGCACGTGAGCGTGATAGTTAACATGCCATCATGCGCAAACTGCGCGTTGCCGGCCATGCGCAGCTTGAGCAGTGCCATTACATCATGCTGTTCACGCATCTTGTGCGATTGACACCATGACAGTGCAGTGTGCATGCGCACTGCAGGCCCGAGCACCACACGTGCATGGGCATCATGCCACACTTGCTCTGGCGCAATACCATTGAGCATGGAGCAATATCTTGATATTCAGACACTGCATGCAGATGAACTCATCAGCCAATGCGTGACACAGTGGGGTGAATTTGCATGTCATTAATGTTGTGCTCAACCTTATTTGCATGCGTTGCGCCTCATAATCATCACAAAACAGCACAGGCCATGGACTGGTATTGCAAGCTTAATAGGTAAGTGGTGGATGCCGCTGCAGCACACTGGGAGAAGACAGCACTGCAGGGTGGGATGGACCAGGGAGATGCTGCCACTGACACACTGTGCTGTCCATGTCCACAGGAGGCAACATGTCGGCACAAGAGGAGGACAAGGAACAGGAGCCTGCACAGAAGCGCAGGCCCAACTTCACTAAGGCTGACACAGATGTCCTGTTTGAGGCCTACCTCGACAGGGAGGCCCTGTTGAGTGGTGCCATGGGCACACCACAGGCCAGGGCTGCTGCATGGGTGGAGGTGGCGACCTATGTGAACCAGCATGGCAGCCACCAGTGGTCGGCACAGGAGTGCCGCAAAAGGTTGTGACTGACAGGCAGTGGATTAAGGAGAAGGTGGCTGCCATCAGAGCGTCCCGTAATGCCATCGGGGGAGTGCCAGCAGATGCACCCACACTGACGCTGACAGAGGAGTTGGTGGTAGTCAACATGCAATGCACCATGGTGGAGGATGTGCCTGGAGGAGGCTTTCAGACAGGTGGCAACTCATCACTGCATTGTATGTATGTCAGATATGCACAGCTGGTGACCTGGAGGGTGCGTACATGGGCATGCTGGCATGCATGTCATGTGTATGCGTGCACATCCACATGCATGCCATGTTGCAGGACACATGCAGTGGCAGTGTAGGGAGGGCACATGTGGGCATTGCATCACTGACACACCTTTCTTCTCTTGCAGCACCAGCATGCTTCTGTGCAGAGGATGGGGCACCGGCAGCAGCAACGGCACCCGTGGCCACCAGTACGGCCCCAGAGGATGAACCTTCCACATCCACTGACATCAGGGGGCCTGACAGGTTGCAGCTCAGCACCACAGTGCCAGTGGAAGTCCTAGACCTAGGGTCTGACAGGGCCCTGGATATGATCCTGCAGGATGCCAGCCTCGGTGTCCTGTGTGCGGAGACACAGATCAGGGCGTGGTCTGACACTGATGATGACTACTCACAGCTCCTGGACAGCATGGGTGACATTGTGGGCATGTCACCCCTGCTGGCATCGCAGGCAGGTCCTGTGCCCAGCCCTCTACCAGTGGCAGAACAGCTGCCTGCCACCACTGTGGGTGCACTGGTGTGCAGTGCCATGGATGTGCCCTGCAGTGGTGGGGGTGCCACCGGGCAGCCAGCCACAGGGTCCGGCACCGGTGTGCCTGCTGTACCTATTCCCCCTGCAGACCCCACTGTGCAGCATCCACTGGTGAGGGGGGCTGTGCAGTGTGGCAGATCACCACCAGAGGAATGGCGTCCCACCTGGGAGCATAAGGAAGCCGACCGTCTGGCTGAGCACACCTGGCTGCTGCGGGCGTCCATTCAGCAACAGGTGCTGCTCTCCACTGGGGTGCATGCACTGCATGTGAAGGTCCGCCAGTTAGCCGAGCAGCAGGAAAGGGTCACTGTGCAGATACTTCAGAGGATGCAATGCATGCAGGTGGCAACAACTGTATCCTTGGATCGCATTGCCAGTGTGATTTTGGATGGCTTTGCATTGCTGGCTGCCACAGGGCATGGCTGTGCACAGGAGACCTCTCACAGTGTGCTGTCCACCCCATGGATCTGGCTTTGGGCAACCCTAACACAGTTGATGCCGGGCTTTGATGTAGGCACCCCAGGCATGCCCAGGGCTGGCCTGTTTGGGCACCTGCACCCCCCCGTGAGGACATGGTTGTGATCCCACGGTTCCACTCCTGGGGGACTGTTGCACAACCCCTCCCCAGCTGATGCATAGCCTATGGCTGCCGATCAGCCCCAGTGCGGCCGCCCCCATGACCATGGTGGCCATGGTTCCATTCAGTGGCCCTTATGTGCGGGCTGTCTGACTGCGGTCTGCAGCTGCTGCCCTTTGTGCACATGGGTGGTGTGTGTGTGTGTGTGTGTGTGTGTGTGTACCTTACCACTGATGTTGCACCTGTGTGTTGTGCCGCACACTGCCTGTGTGTGTGCATGCCCAGCCACTGGACTGTGTGGAGTGGGTGTGATGAGGGCAGTCTAGCACTGGTTGCACCTGTGCCCCGGTGCAATGCATCTGATCCACACCACATTCCGATGCCTGGGTGTGTGGGTGTGTGTGGGTGTGTGTGTGTGTGTGTTGCTGCGTGTGGTTGTGTGCCACTGACTCCCCTACCCCTGTATCACACCACTGTGTGTGCATGCCCCTCCCCATGCATGTGTGCTGTACCTGTCTGTGTGGCCCTTGCATGTGTACCGCACCACCTACCTGTGTTCACCATAGTGATCATGTGTGACAATGTCATGGTGGCGTCGAGCCTGCTGCATCAGCCAGGGGTACCTCCATCCAGGAGGTGGCTGTCCACCACCCTCTGGCCCATTGTCCCCATCATCCCCACTACTGTTGCCCTCATCAGCCTCGACAGCTATCCTATGGTTAATGGCCATGTTGTGCAGTATGCAGCAGGCCAGGAATAGGCCAAAGGCTTTTGAGGGGCTGTACTGTAGGGCACTGCCTACCTGTCTAGGCAATGGAAAGGTGCCTTCAGCATGCCAAATACAGGCTCGATGATGTTGTGTGTGCTGGCGTGTGCCTCATTGTACTGTTCCTCTGCTGGGGACAATGGGCACTGGTAGGGGGTGAGCAACCAGGGCCTCAGTGGATATGCACTGTCACCTGTGTGGAGAATGACATGGTTAGCCCTCTGCTATACTGTGCTGCACCCCTTGCCTGTCCCTAGCACCCCCGCCACCATGCACACCCCGCCCACCCCCCTATCCCCAGGTCTGCTATACCCATTGCATCTTGCCCGTGCCATACTCACCCACTAGGTGGCCTGTGGGGATGTCCTCATGTTTGAATCTGTGGCACAGTGCAGAGCTGTGCCAAATGAATGCATCATGTGCACTCCCAGGGTGCATGGCACAGACATTGGTGATGCACCCCATGGCATCGCACACCACCTGGCAATTGATACTCGGGTTCCCCTTTCTGTTTATATACGCCAGTCCCTCAGGCACAGGTGGCATGTGGATGCCCACGTGGGTGCAGTCAATGGCCCCAATCATGCCAGGCATGCGTGCCACCCTGTGAAAGTCCTGCATAGTTGCTGTATGCTCTGCCTGTGTGCTGGGGAAATGGATGAATTCTGAAGCATGTGGCAGCAGAGCATTGAGGAACTGTGTGAGGAGGTAGGACGTGGCTGACCGGGTGATGCCCATGGTGTCCCCTGTTGGTCTTTGGAAGGTGCCTGTGGCAAGCAGGCACATGACAGCGGTCACCTTCATCTCCATGGACATGTCGTGGCTCCGTCTGGTGGGTGCCTGCATCTCCTCACTGCACAGCTCACAGAGTTGTCTCAGAATGGCCCTGTTCAGGTGGTACCAGCCCACGATCTCAGTGTCGCTATAGTTCTCAAAGGTGATGCGGGCACGGTATCACCTGTGGTGGGCATACCACCAATGGGCCTTTTGTCGGCCATGTAGATGCTCCTCCTACCCCCTCACACCCCTCATTACCACCTCCATCAGGAAGAGCGCACTATCCATGGCCCCTGTTGTCCACTGTCCCCCTGGGCAGTTGGCAGCTGGCTGTGTGCCACCCTGGTATACAGGTTTTGTGTGTGTGTGTGTCTCTCTCTCTCTCGCTCTCTCTCTCTGCACTTCTCTCCCTCTCCCACACCACCTCTCTGTCCCTCTCCCTCTGTGTCTGGTCTTTTGTCTGTCTGTCTGTCTGTCTGTCTGTCTGTCTCTCTCTCTCTCTCTCTCTCTCTCTCCTCTCACTCTCACCCCTGGTGCAACTGCTGTTTGTGTGTTTGCGCCCTGTATTTATAGGAACAAATCTGGTTGGAACAACTGCAATTTGCTCCACACTTGCACCATGGTTTCATTTTTGAATATGCCACTGCAATGGATATTCGTGGGAGCGCCCTCTGCACTTGTGCCACATACATTATAGTTGCGCAGTGGCGCAATGGATCATGTGCTGCGCAATGGCTCCTGCTGAATATGGCTCCTTGGTGCAATTCCGCACTTGTGCTAGCACAACTCAGTTGCGCCATGCACAACTGCTCTGAATAGCCAGGCCTTAGGATATAGCTGCTTTGAAAGGGATCCAAATTGTCTCCCATTCATCCAGCTTCTTGTAGTAGACATAATGTATTTTTTCTATTCTTACTAATTCAGTCATTAGGTTAAGCCATTGCTTATAATCTTGTGGTAAATGGTCCTTCCATTTTAGTAGAATTCATTTATTGGCTATGGTAATACCCAATTGTACCAACTTTTGAGAGGGTGATGGTAGGATGATATTTTTATGGTATCCTTGTAGAATCACTGGTAGGGCATGCTGCAAATGAGACTATAGCTTTTGATAATGTTTGAGTGATTTTACTCCAAAATTATGTCAACTCTGGGCAATCGAAGAACATACACTCTAAGTTTTCGCCTCCTGAGTTATATCTAGGGCATTTATTTACAATATTAGGGTTTATCCTGTGTAATTTGCTTGGCATATAATAGATTCTGTATAGAATATTTAATGTGATTTGTCTCTTTTTCTGTTGAAATAATTTCCTGGTTTGGTACTAGCAGAATATTTTGCCATACTGTATCGGGAATTTTATCTTTCATATTGTCCTCCCATTTTGTCTGTAAATTGTTTAGATTTGTATTGTCACATGACATAAGTGACATGACACATAGTGTCAGTGGCTCAGCAGGTAGCACACTCGCCTTTGAGGCCGGGAGATCAGAAGGCTGTGGATTCTAACCCCACACCAGGCACTTGGGTTAATATCCCAATACTGACACTGCAGTGCAGCATGAGGGGGGTGCTGCACTCCTGAGGTGCCGTCTTTTGGATGAGACGTTAAACCAAGGTCCCACCTGCCTGTTCTGGTGGTAGTTCAGGTGGATGTTAAAGATCCTATGGCACTTCTCGAAAAGAATAAGGGAATTTCCCCGGTGCCCTGGCCAAATTTCCCCTCATTCACTAAAATACCACCAACAGCTTAATCTGGTTCAAAGTCAGTTGGCATTCATCTGTATCCCTCTCCCCCGGGTCATGCCTGAAAATAGGCAGAATTTGTCTAGTGCACTTACCCGGTCAACAAAAACTAAATAAATAAATAAGTGACCAATAGATTCAGGATATTAATTTTTTCTGTACTGATCCAGGTAGCATTAGGTTGTGATTAGGCGAGTAAGAAAGTGATAATAGTGATGCCTTTTTTGTTACTAACAAAGTCCCTAAGTTGAAAATATTTAAATTAGTAATGGTTTGGAAGGTCATAATCTACCTGAAGTTGGGCAAAAGATTTAAAGTCCTGATTCATATACCAATGGGGTATGTTGATCAATCCATGTGAGTACCACCTTTTACATTCTGGCACCCAGAAAGAAGGTTTCAATTTATAGTTTTGTGTCAAAGGTGTATCTGGACCCAAAATCTGTGTCTGATTTTTCCTCTAATGTATTTTATACCAGCTCATACATGTTGTAGCTGTAGGGATCAATAATTCCTTATATTTCACCTTCAGTAGTCCAGTGAACAATAGCTCCACCAATGACTGATAAGGAATTTTGTATTTTTCCAATATACAGTTTGTTGTATCAGGATTTCTGAATCAGCATTATGCAAGATTTAACTGCACTGCATAATAATAAAGCTGGAAATTTGGGAGTACCAGGCCCCCCTTCACTTTTTGGTAACATCAGTTTTTAAGTTCGCCATGCATGCACGCGCAGCGAACTACTTGCTGTAAGTACCTTTTGAGGGGTATGACACTGTCTGTCCAATGCAGAGTGCTATGCAAGGGGCTCGACAGTGCCACATCAATAATCAGGCAGGCTAGTTGTGATGTTGTTTTTCTTTTCATGGGCAGAAACATCCTCTACTTGTGAAGAGAAAGCCACACCAATCATATGGCAGCTTTTTCTTTGATGTGCGGGAGGAACACCGCCCAGCAAACAGCTGATTGGTGATGTCCAAATGCTCTCCTTGCTTGCTTTTGTGCTGTCCCCTCCACCACCCACCATTATACAACCCATCTGGGCTCACCTGTAGCCGCAGTGTGTCTCCTCAATCATTTCTCCCTTCAGGGAGTGTTCTGCCCTTGCCTGCACACCTGCAGGCTTCATTTTCTATTTTAAATTGGTTACTTCCCATTTCTTCATAATTAAAGCCAACAATGGGGGGCCCAATCACCGTGTCGGTACTAGGAGCCCCCTTTCCTAGCGTTTACTTATTTATTTTTTTTGATGTATTCTGACACTGGGATGCCCACTCCTGGTGTTGGATAATCCCCCACTCCCACCCCTATTTTTCTGGTAATTAAACCCAACAGGGGTCCAATCCCCCTGTCAGTTCTAGGAGCCCCCCTTCCAAGTACTGTGGGACACTAGGGAACACCCTCCCAGTATCCCAAAATGTTCCAGTAATCTGTCTTTGTATATAAAAAGGAAAACGGTCCCCCAATGCCTTTTTTCCTGCAAAAAAGAAAACGGTCCCTCGTCATTTCCCCATCCCCCTCCCCAGACCCTCCCTCTGAGAAACCCACTACCCCACACCCCAGTCTTGCCCTATACTTACCATCTTAGGTCAGCGGCTGTCATCTTGTGTGGACCGAGACACTTCTGCACTCTTCAAGGCTGAACCGCGAACTGAAGAATCAAAGTAAGCAATGTATAATGGCTTTCAATGGTGTTTTCAACTTTTGTTGATATCTCAGCCATTTTTCACTAGTTTTGCAACAAATTTTCAACATTGGGTTTTTGGGACCCCATCTCATGAATACTGGCACTCTCATTTCGTTACTCAGTCCTGAAAGATGATTTCACAGTCGCTGTGTGGAATCACCTTTCGGGACCAAGTAACGAAACAACAGTGCCAGTGTTCATGAGGTGGGGTCCCAAAAAGCCCATGTTTAAAATTTCATGCAAAAACACCAAAAATGCCCGAGTTGCACGTGGTCATTTGCAATTTTGTATGCACGCTCATAACTTCAACAATTTTTTATATTTTCACTCCAAATTCACAACATTGCCATTTTTTAACACCCCCTCATGAACAGTGCAGCTGTCATTCTTCACATCCTGCCCAAAATGTGTTTTTGCACCTGTGGTACAGAATGGCATGGTCACTGTGCAAAATCACCTTTTGGGACCAGTGAACAAAATGACAGTGGCATGTTTCATGAAGTGGAGTCCAAAAAAGGCTATGTTGAAAATCTAGTGAAAAAACTCCTAAAAATGGCCAATTTGCATGCGGGCATTCAAAACTTTCTATGCACGCACTTAACTTTGATCATTTTCAATATTTCCACTCCAAACTTTTGATGTAGCCATTTGATCACACCACCTCATAAAAAGTACAGCTGTCATTTTTCACATCCTGCCCAACATGTGTTTTTGCACCTGTGACACGGAATGCCATTTTGCCATGGATTTGAAAATTTTCACCTATGGAGTTCATGAGGTGGGATGATAAGAAGACTGTGTTCAACCTTTGGGGTCAAAATATGAAAAAATGACAATGATATGACCATTCATTGCAATTTCGGTACACACTCTTGTAACTGCAGAAATAGTAATTATTTTCACCTCACATTTTCAACATAGCTTTCTTATTACCCAAGCTTCTGTATGTCACAACTGTCATTTTTCAAATGCTGTTGAAAATCTGTGTTTGCACATGTGGCTCGGAATGGCATTCTACTTTGACGACAAATATAGCAGTCCCGGAAATCACAAATAAAATGTTCCTTTTTTTTCCCCTAGCTTCAGTGTGGCTCTGTGCATGGGTACAGGCTGGCAAAATAAATATTTGACTTGTGCCATCCAGAGGAGAAAGAGATATTGCACAGTGTAGCTGTGTGTACAGGGCAAAGGCAGGCTGACAAAATAAATCTTTGACTCGTGCCATCCAGAGAAGAGGGAGAGATAGATTGCACAGTGTGGCTGTGTATACAGGGCAAGGGCAGGCTGACAAAATAAATCTTTGACTTGTGCCATCCAGATGGGGGGGAGAGAGACACACTATGGGGGAGGGGGCATGAGAAATTTAATAGTCCCAGAAATTTCATATAAAAGTTGTTGTTTTTTCCTGGCTTCAGTGTGGCTATGTGTACAAGGCAAGGACAGGTTGGCAAAATAAATTGTTGACTTTTTGCCATCCAGAAGAGAGAGACAGAGATTGCAGTGGGCCCAGGAGAAATTTAACATTCCCAGAAATCCCAACTAAAAGTTATCGTTTCACCTGACTTCAGTATGCTAGTGTGTACAGGGCAAGGGCAGCCTGGCAAAATAAATCTTTGACTTGTGCCATCCAGAGAACTGAGAGAGAGAGATTGTGGGGGAGGGCACAAGAAATTTAGCAGTCCCAAAAATCCCAAATAAAAGTTTCTTTCTTTCCTGGCTTCAAAGTGGCTGTGTGTACAGGGCAAGGACAGGCTGGCAGAATAAATCTTTGACTTCTACCATCCAGAGGAGAGAGAGACAGAGAGAGAGAGAGAGATGGGGGGGCACTTTACCTGCTAACAATTAGTTGTTCTGTTATATTTTCATGCCTTGTGTGTGAGAGAGAGTAGCACAACAGGAGAGAAATGCTGTCTCATCTACTATTTTTAAAATTAAACCCTCACTCCTCTTTCTCTAGCTCAATCTGTTAGGTTGGCTGTCAGTTGTGTTGCTATTATTATGTGTGCTGAGGACTGAGCAGTGTTGTGGAGCAGGGATGTGGTTAGTGTTGTGCGGAAGTGGAATATTTAGCCCGCAAAATATTTCACTTAATTGGCGTATTCGTGAAATATTTCACTGGGTAAATCACGAATTTCTTTCATGGGTTGTGAGTGAAATTTCACCTCAAGCCAGTGGAATTATCTGTAAGTAAATTTCACCGCCACGTTGAAATTCCGCCACTTGGTGAAAATCCGCCATGTCTGGCGAATCCGTTACCCGGAAGTGAAATTTCACCATCCGTAGGTGAAATTTCTCTGCTTGTGGTGGACTGGTGAGCTGGCGAAATTGCAGGTGAAATTACAAAATTCATCTGCATTTTCACAAAATATTTTGTGCAGTGAATTGCTGATTTTGCTGCAATTTCATCAGCTAAATTGTATTTCGCTGCATCTCTAGATGTGGTCAGGATGAGCAGTAATGTAGTGCAAAGGGCCTTGTTTGGGGTCCAAACGTGGTTGTGGGATTCAGAATCCTGATGACAGTAACCAGTGCTGGGAGAACATAAAAAATACTGCATGTACAACAGCAAAACACAGAATGTACAACTGCAATACCAATAGCGAACCCTCAGCATTGACAAATGCTTTTTTTAAAGTTTTAAATATATTCTAGGCCTCTTATTTTTCTAGATGAATTTAGTCAACTCCTTATTAAAGGTTTTGAAGAAGTTATGTGGATCCATAACTGAAAGGACTGAAATAAAAATAATAGTTTAGTGTAATTGCTCTTCAACTTCGATGTTGAAATGCACTGTCTGTAGCGTGCTCTAGATTATGGAGACTGGAAATATCTTATTGCTACCAAGAGGAAGAAAATAATTTACTTTTGTAATGCACCTTATATACACACACTGTCAAAAAGTGCTGTTCAAATCGTAAACATCTGCAGTAGCAGCAGCAGCAGTCAATAGATAAGCACATGGAGGTTAAGAGAGTGAGGTTAAGGAAAGATTGCGCAGGTTAAGCAGAGGAAAAAAGTAAGCATAGAGAGGTTCAGAAATGAGATACCAAAGTTCACAGTGAGTGAGTAGTAGTGGTGGGGTTCAAACCCAAGTTTCCAAGTTGACAGCTCTGTACTCTAACCACTAGGCTACACTGCACAGGGGGTGCTGATAAAGAGATCTTGCTTCAAGGGGGCTCTTGAAGCAGGCAACACCTGTAGGACTGAAGTCATCAGGTGCCAGGACCACACAGAAAACTTCTAGCTAGCAATCTACAGTGGGGGACCCACCCCCCCACCAACATCAGCACGCTAACATCTACCCTATAGAAGGGGTGGTCCCCCAGGCCTACCTTAGTTCTTTTCCCACCGTTGACCCATGCACATTGGACCTCCATGGATGCCTGCTTCAATCGACCACCATTAGACGAAACATGATGAGGGTGATCTGGAAATCGAGGTGGAGGACTGAGCATTGGTGACCAATGTTAAAAGGATAAAAAGGGGAAGGAGTCCACTTAAAGCATTTAATGGAAATGCCACAAAAGTAGTTCGAATACCATGGAAACAAATCATAGTACAGTCTATTCTGGATGTGTGCACATGCCTGGGAACTCCTAAATTCGTGCACACATCCGAATATGCACACAGTAGAAAATGGCATCTGGATTATCTGTGTGCGATCAGGAGATTGTGGTTAACAAGTGATGCGGTGAATAACAGCACTTTAAGCAGGAGGATGTTATTGACAGTATGTTTAATTGGAAAACGACACACACATCAGTATAAATACTGTACAGCAGTGAAATTACAAAAAAATAAGTTTAAAAAATGTGAAAGTGCAAGTTCTAGTTTGCATAACGAGTCACTTTTGTATCTTCCTATGGCTGGTGCCTTATGTAGTGTATCACCCGGGCCGAAATAACTCACAGGGGGAGTCGGACCCTCTGTCACAGTGTTATTTGTACAGCAACTCATCTCATAGCTTTTGTTTCACCCCTGAGCTCCCATACTTGCATCAGTCTGAGGTGGCTTCTGGGGGTGGGACCTGCACCTTCCTACCCATACAGGGTATGCCTCCCCCATATCCCCAGTAATAATGCCACTTGGTGCCATGTGGCAAGGGTTTTAGTAGCTACATCCTTAGGACAGCACTGCATAAATAGCAGGGCCCAGCACTCTCGTTCTGTCATTCCAAGCAGTCGTAGAAGAATTAGTGCTTTCAAATTATCTCTGGCCACCCTAAAGAAAATTGTGTTTCTTCTCCTATTGTGCTCAGGCAATGTTGAACTTAACCCTGGTCCTACAGAAGCCTTGTCATCTCTGTCTGACCTTACAAGGCTTAGAGGAATGAGCTTTATGCACGTTAATGTTTGCAATCTCTTAAAAAAGCTTGCATCGATCCAGACCTGGGTCATTCATACCAAACCAGATGTGCTAGTAGTCTCAGAATCCTGGCTCAGATCTTCTACCCCTGACAGGGAGGTTAACATCCCTAACTATTGGCAGTTCAGAACCGACAGGCAGACTAGGGGTGGTTGGGTAGCCATTTATGTCAAGGACAAATATACGGTCACTACCATTGACTCCTCTATCGCAAATGGCTTCGTATGTCTGTCCCTTAAGGTTGAAACATCCTGCTCAATGGCTATCAGGGTTATAGTGTGTTACAGGCCTCCATCTGCTGGGTCCCAGCTCCTCTCTCACCTACCGACTATTATGGGACATGAGACCCTCAAAACTATTATTCTAGGGGATCTCAATTACGACTGGTTATCCAAGGCTTCATTACCCCTCAAATCCTTCTGTGACTCTCTTGGGCTTACACAACTCATTGAAGAACCTACGCATCCTAACAAGAAAAATCCCAGGAATAGCACCCTATTGGATGTCTTTCTTATAAGCAAGCCACAGTCCTTTTCCTATGCTGGAATATTTTTCTCAGATGTCAGCGATCACTGCTTCATCACCGGTGTAAGATCTGACTCCAATCCCCCCTCCACATCTAAGTTCTCCACCAGAAGGTCCAGATGCAACTTTGACCCATTTGTCTACATCAATGAGCTAAAATCGTCTGTACACTGGCAGAACTTTTACCTAGCCAAATCAGTCAGAATGGCATATGACATTTTTCATGAAATATAGTTTCTTGTGCCATAAATAATCATGCTCCCTTGGTAAAAGTCAGTGTAAAGACCAGAACATGCCGTTGGTTCTCTGCTGAACTCATGGCTGCATTACTAGTGAGAGATAAACTCTGGAAAAAAGGCGGCAAATCAAAAACTGCCGAGGATCGGTGCCACTTCAGGAAGGCTAGGAACTCCTGCACCAAATTGGTTAGAGAGGCTAAGGCCAACTTCTACCGTTCTGAGCTTGACTGCCTCAAGGTGCCCAGCTAAATTTTGGTCCACAATCAAGGAGCTGTCTGGTCATATAGCTGGAAATGTACTTCCCTCAAAAATCATCTCTGACAATGTTACTATCAACAATAGCAAGGAGATGCTCCAGGCCTTCAACAACCACTTTGCTACGGCAGGCCTAGCATTCGACAATTCACCAGCATCTGTGTTACATTCTCAGGTTAGTGCACAGATTCCTGAACCTAGCACCACTAATGCGGTCTTCTCATTCCTTCCTGCTTTGTTGAAAGAGGTCGAAGACCTTCTTCTACAGTTGGACACCAAGAAAAGTGCTGGTGCTGACTCTCTCTCAACCCCAACTTCTTAAAGATTGCATACCACATCCTAGCTGTACCAATCACACACCTATTTAATTTGTCCTTGTCCCAGGGGACTCTTCCACACCTTTGGAAAATTGCCCACGTCATTCCTCTGTTTAAATCAGGGGATCAAAGCAACCTAAATAATTACAGGCTGATACATCTCCTACCAATATTGTCTAAACTGCTGGAAAAAATTGTGAATGCTCAGTTGAGAACCTACCTAGATAACAAGAACTTTCTAAACCCTATGCAGTCTGGTTTCAGAGCCAAGCACAGTACCATTACGGCTCTGGCCAAAGTGACTGATGACTGGCAACGAGAGCTGGAAAATAAAAAAGTTGTATGTGCCGTGTTCCTGGACCTTAGCAAGGCCTTCAACACTGTCGACCACTGCCTGCTTCTTGCCACCCTAAAAGTGATAGGTCTGGACCCAATCTCTCTGTACTGGTTCAATAATTACCTTACAGATAAGCTTCAGCAGGTCAATGCCGTTGGGGAGCTCTCTCACTCAAACCACTAAAAAGAGGCGTTCCACAGGGATCCATTCTGGGGCCTCTATTGTTTGCCATTTATATAAACAATATTGATGTTGGCATCAAGGAGGAAAATATTCATCTTTTCGCTGATGATACAGTGTTGTACCTAAGCCGCCCAACTCCGGAAGCTGCCTGTGGAGAGTTACAAACAGAAATTCAACTTGTTGCAGAATCAGCTCCTGAATAAAAAACTCTTACTCAATGCCAAAAAAACAAAAGCTATGCTGTTCTCTCCGGCTACTCATTCGGTGAAGCCTACTATCTCTGGCTCCTTACCTCCCATAAACACTTTACTAGGAGAGAGGTTGGAATTTGTTACAAAATTTCAGTACCTAGGGGTCTGGCTAGACCACAGACTCTCCTTCGTGGAGCATGTCGAGGATCTGCTGAAAAAGTTGAGGTAGAGGCTTGGTCTCTTCTTTAGAACAAACTGCCTCCTGGCCAAAGATGCCAAGATGCAGTTAGTTCAATCCATGTTTCTATCCCTAATTGATTATGCCGATTTCATTTATAGTCAATATAATGCCTCCTGTCTTATTAAACTGGACACCTTATACCACAGAGCCTTGAGATTCATAACTGGCCTACCTATCACCACCCACCACTGCTCCTTATATGCAGCTGTGGGGTGGACCTCCCTTCAGTATAGAAGGAATAGAAATGCGGCTCTCTGGACTTACAGAACTATTACCAACAAGGCTCAATGTGCTTTCCACACCAGGGCCCCTCTATTGCTAAACAATCTTCCCCCTGAAATTGCAGCTGAAAACAAGCTTGGCCCATTCAAACGTAAACTCCGCCAGCACCTCACTGACCTCAGCAGTTGTGACTGCTCTGCCTAGACTTTCAGCTTTGTCTCACCTCTCCCTCCTTTTCTCTCCTCCCTTGCTACCCTTCCCACTTCTCTCCACCGCTCCATCCCGTCCTACTCCCCATCTCTCTCTCCCACCCCCACCTACCATTCTATCCTCTCTCACCTACCACTCCACCCCTTTCCCGCTCCTCTCCTCCTGTCTCCCCCTCCATATCACCCTATCTCTTGTTGCTCCACCCCAGACTACCTAGCACTTATCTTTCTGTTCTTGCACTTATGACAGTGTCAAATCCTTGACTGCCTACCCCCCTTTTCCTCACCCCTTCCCTCTTATCCCCCACCTCTTGCTCCACTTATGTCACCCCTAGGATGTTTTTTATTTGTATTTGTGTCTTGCTATATATACACACCCATTTTGTTAATTGTGCATTGATATTTGCCACTGACTGTTTGCTACTATGCTAGTCTATACACATGTACTGTCTTTTGCTACTAAGTTAACCTCCTGACCTGTATCGTATCTTACCTCTGCTTACTTCTGTGTTAACCTCCCGAACCCGTATTGTATCTTACCACTGTTTTGCTTGCACCCATTGATGACGCGGAACCTTTGTAAAAGAACCCTTGGTTCAAAGGTATTTGTAATCCTAGTAATAAATAAATAATAAAAAACAAAAAATAAAAAAAATTACCCCATTACATTTCCGACTGTTTGCCATTATATGTGGTAGGCAACTACGCACTGAGAAGCTATTCTCTGCTTCTACTGAAGGTACCTAGGGCCAATACATGCTTTGGGAAAGCGGCCCTAGGCTTTGTGTTGCCCTCGCTCTGGAACAAACTACAGAAATCTAAGAAACTGAGTCTCCTTGTTAGTCTCACCACCTTCAAGACCTTGTATACTAAGGCTGTTAAGGAGCTATGCAGCTCTTTCCAGCACGCTTAGCGTGCTAGGGTGCCTACTGCTTACCTGTCCACTACATCTCCACCTAACCCGGCCCCTTGATTGTCTCCACTTTTACCCCACCTTTTTTTCTGCTAATCCACTACCTTTCTTACCCTCAGACTCCTAACATATATTTCCCCAGCCCATCTACTGTAGCACCCCCTCCTAGAACAGCTGTAGTCCTATACCCATCTCCTCCATATCTGCCTCTTAAGTTTGTATATGTCCTGACCAATGATATGCTGTGCTGTTTGAAAATGTTTTAATATGCTGGCTGTTTCAGAATGTTTTAATTCCCCTTCTCATACCATTCTTCCTAACCTTGTTAATCCTATACCTGAAATACTTGTTATTGCCCTGTGTATTTTTTTTTTCTATTTCTGTATAATTACGTCTATTTATTATCTGTACATAAAAGTGTTATTCTTGACTTTGTGTAACGCTCAATGGTATTCACCTGGATAAATAAAGACTTGATTGATTGATTGATTAAAAAAGTCAGTAATGCTTGCCTGCTTCACGTTGCAATTGGTGTGTGTTTCAATTTTTTTTCCAAACAGTAAAACCATCCAAAGTCCATCTGCTCTCTTCGGTCAACATAGTGCCTAATCTTTGTTAACATATGCCAGACTTCGGCAGTGGTAGGCACCTCAACCTTGGGGTCATTGTCTTCTTCGGTTTGCATACCGCTCTCCCCTAGTATAGAAGCACAAATGTCACTGTCTGTCAGTTCACCGCTGGCTGGTTCATCGATGTCCACAGCAACCAAAGCATTGAACTGTCAGGGTAGCATTCTGGGGGGGTGGGAGTGCATGCTCTAGGCGAAAGTCATCATCAAGGAGGCCAGGCTGAGTACTAATGCCAGCTTTTTTAATACAGTTCTGAATCATCCCCACTGTGACATTGCATCATGCTGCTTGTAAAAGATGTATGGCATTGAGGATATTGATTGTTTTGGCCACAGCATTAAAACTCAAATTCACCTTGTGACTCCAGCAACAGCAGAATTTTGTTCACAATTTTTTTTTGATAATGCTGCTTAATACAGTTTATTACCCCTTGGTCCATCAGCTGAATAAGGGCAGAGCAATTAGGGGGTAGAAAGACAAGCTGGGTGTTACGGAGTGTGATGGGCTTGTGAGCAGGACAATTGTCAACGATGTCCATAATTTTCCTTCGCTGCCTCCTCATTTTTTTATTGATGTCCTTAAGCCAGTCATGAAAAATCATTGTGATCATCCAGGCATTCGAGTTTGCAGTGTATAGGACTGGTAATGCCTCTACATTTACACCTTTAAAACACTGTGGCTTTTTCGACTTGCCAATGACCAGTAATGGGAGTTTTTCTGTCCCTGTGCTATTAGCACAAACCATCACTGATAATCTCTCCTTTGCTTTTTTGTGGCCATAGATCATCTCCTTTTTAAATGACAGTGTCCCATCAGGTGTTGCTTGAAAGAACAGTGCTGTTTCATCAGCATTAAAGACATCTTGTGGGGCAAAATATGAAGTTATTGTCTGCAGCACCTCCCTTAGCCACCTCTCAGATATTTCAGCATTATTCTCTGCCTTTTCTCCATGGACACGTTTATAGCCAATATTATTGCACTCCTTCCAGTGAGATAACCATCCCGCAGAGGGCTCAAATTCGATGCCCATGTTCGTGGCAAGAATTTTTGCCTTCTCCTGAAATATCTGACCAAACAATGGCACTCTGTGGTCGCGGACGGCAGTAAACCACCATAAAAGGGCACCTTCCACAAGGACATCTTTGCTTTCTTGCTTTTTTTTCCAGTTTTTGTTACCCCGAGCACTCCATTCCAACAATATTCTTTCCCTTTTTTTTTAAATTCACCCCACACAAGACATATCGACAGAAAACTTCAACGCTAGCTCCTTTCTTGTAACATCGAGGTCAAGCACCTTATCCAGCAGATGCACATTTTGCTCAAGGGCTAGAACTGTTTGTGTAAACTTATCCATTGTGACTTCTGCTGCCGAACGGTTTGCTGACTGAATTTAATGGAAGTTGAGACAAATCAAGCAGCTGATTAAGCTGATGTTTAACACCTGTTTACACAGACTGACTGAGGAGTACGAATGAGTAGGTGCTAAATTAGTCTGACAAGTAGCTGACAATTAATGACAATTACAGGTACCTCTCAAGTGCTGCTGAACTACACGATTACAACCTGAAATCTGTGCACACATCCAAAAATATGTGTGCACAGAACCAAATTTTTTTGCAGGGAGTTATATAGTAAATAAATCGGGACAGCATGATTTTGTGCACATAAGCGGAATGTGCACACATCTGAATGGCACACAAATGGAATTGACTGTATTCCTAACCAGAATAGTATTATCATAGATTGTGTCCCACCAATAACAAATACCCCAAGTGTGAGTAATGATCCTGCTCAAACTCATGACTCAATGATTCTAGAGCCTAACGAGGTAATTATACATCCAGTTCTGGTATCAAATAGATAATCTGTTCTCTCGGAGAATAAGGAAATCCTAGGAACAGATGGTGGTAATAGGATCTTGATCCCTCGAGCCAATGGTAATGTACAGAAGCAAATAATAGTTATGGGTGACTCAATAATTAAGTTTACTGATCATTATTTTTGTGGAGATGATAAAGAGAATATAATGGTCAGTACTTTTTCAGGAGCAAAGGCCCAGGATTTAACATGTATGGTGGATAATGTCCTAAAGGGAGCAGGGGAAACCCCATTAACCGTAATACATGTGGGAATTTATGATCTGGGAACGAAATCACAGGCAGAGTTTGAACATGATTTTAACAAGCTAGCAGACAAATTAATGAGTAAAGGTTCTGAAATTGCATTCTCAGAAATCCTGCCAGTTACGCGAGCATCTGTTTATAGGCAGAGTAGGATATCACAAGCCATCTGCTGGTTAAAGAAATGGACAAGTGAAAGGAAGTTTCATTTCATCAAACACTGGGATAATTTTATAAATATGTCAGAGCTGTACTGTAGAGACGACCTCCATTTAAGTTTGAATGGCAGTAGGTTACTGGGAGCAAGAATCAAAAATGAAATAATAAAATATTAAAACTAGATGGACCGAGGGAGATGGGTCAACTAGGGGCTAAGGGTCACATGAACATCCAAAATAGCAGCCCCAAGAGTATTGGTAGAGTAAAACTGACTAACAAACTAGTTTAGGCATTTATCTTAATGCCAGGAGTTTAAATCAAGACAAATTAGCTGAACTCCTCTGTCTTAGTTCAAGCATGGAAATGGATATAACTGGTGTTACCGAGACATGGTGGAACAAGGAGTGTGACTGGAGTAAGGCCCTACCCAGATATCAGTTATTTAATAAAGACAGAGAAAGGTGTAGGGGATGGGAAAATAGCTTTATATGTTAAGGACAATATTGAGTGTGCAATAGGTATAGCACCACCAGAACTAGGAGATTCTATAGAAATGTCATGGGTAGATATAACCAGTTTAAATACAAGGAAGTTAAAAACAGCTGTGTTTTATAGGCCCCCAGACTGCCCAGCACTGGATACCATTGGATTATTGACCCATGTAGGAGAGGTGGCTAATGATAATGATGTCCTAGTTATGGGGGATCTCAATCCCCCATCAATTGATTGGATCAGTGAATAGACTAGGGGCACCTTGGAGAACAAAGTTGTAGAAATTTTAGTAGCTTCTGATATCCATCAGCTAACCAATGTTTCAACTAGAGGTGAGAATGTACTTGATGTGTTGCTTACTGTTAATCATGCTATTACTTCCGTTGAGGTAAATGCACTACTTTCTAGTAGTGATCACAACATTGTTACCTTCAAAATCAATAAATTCAAACATGTTAATAAGGGGGGATAACAACATGTAAGAATTATGCAAAAGCTAATTTTCAGGCAATAAGAGACAGGTTGAGTGAAATTAACTGGGACTCAATAGCAAGGAATACAAATGCAGATGAGGCATGGGCAAAACTGATTAATATTATTTCATCATTGGAGGACATTTAATTACTGTTAATTACTATAACTGTTAAAATGTTAATTTTTACATTTCTTGTGTTTACTTGTAACCCTTTTTCCTCTCTGTATATTGTTCACTGCCTTGGAACTTTCATCTCTGTATTTTGTTATCTGACTTGGAACCTTTGTTAATGAGCCTATGGCTCAAAGGTATTTAATCCGAATCTAAATAAATAAAAATATATGTCCCAACATTTAAAGTATATAACAATAAAGGAAAGAAACCCTTATGGTTCAACAATAAGATAAGGATTCCAATTGCTAAAAAAAGAGCAACCTTTAGCAAAATGAAAAAGAACCCTGACCCTAGTAACATTAGCAAGTATAGGAAGGTTCTTAAGCAGCTCAAATATGAAATTAAAAGGTCCAGAGCAATGACAGAGTTTAGATTAGCCAACAGTAAGCATAATCACAAGGCATTCTACTCCTGTATTAATGATAGATCAGTTGGACCACTTATAATTAATAATGTTATATATAATGACCCCCAGAAAATGGCCACTAAATTTAATCAATACTTTTGCTCTGTATATAATCCACTGGAGCAACCTGTCAATGTTCCAGAGCCCCCCCAACCCCATTGTCAATATGAGTGGAATAATAACAGCAGATAAGGTTTATGAAAAACTGTTAAATCTTAATGTTAATAAATCTGCTGGAACTGATGGTCTTCATCTAAGACTCTTGAAAGAACTAGCATTAGAACTTACACCCTGGATAGCAGACATTGGAAAGAGATCTATACTAAATGCATGTGAGCCTGCTGACTGGCACCATGCCATTGTAATTCCAATCCATAAGAAGGGCACTAAAGATAATCCATGTAATTATAGGCCCATACGTTTAACATCCAGAGTTGGTAAAATATTAGAAAGTATAATTAGGGATGAATTGATTAAAGATCTTAGGAACAGAGGGCTAATGGGCAAAACACAGCATAGCTTCACTAATAATAGGTCTTGTACCACTAATTTGTTTAGTTTTTATGAGTTTGTTAGTATTAACCTGTACCAGGATAACGGGGTTGATGTCCTGTTCCTGGACTTCAGGAAAGCATTCAATATGTTATCTCATAATACTGTATCTTGGTAAATAAAGTACTTGGTTAGGGAGTAGACCTATGCCTTGTTAAATGGGTCCAGAGTTGGCTGACCAATAGGAAGCAGGTTGTAAGAGTTAACGGTGTGATATCTGGGGAAGGGGAATGTTACCAACGGGGTGCCACAGGACTCTGTCCTAGGACCTCTACTTTTCAATTTATTTTTAAGTGATCTTAACATTTCAAGTAACAACATATTGATGAAGTTTGCTGATGACACCAAGTTGGGTGGAATAGTAGATACTGCTGAGCAGAGGAGGCAGTTGCTAATAGATTTTGCAAATATAGAGTCGTAGGTAATACACAACAAAATGCAGCTAAAGATTGAAAAGTGCATCATAATGCACTTTGGGAGAAATAATGGTAGACAAGCCTATTTAATCAATAGGATGGAAATAAGATCCAAGATTTCTAAATGAGATCTTGGAGTTATAATTAGTAATGACCTTAAGCCAAGAGCACTTTGTCAACATATAGCATCCAAAACGGGTTATCTTCTGAGTTGCATACATAGGTCATTTGCTTCTAGATCAAGTGCAGTACTATTACCCATGTATAAGACCTATGTGAGGCCTCACATGGACTACTGTTCACAAGTCTGGAGTACATTTTTCAAAAGAGACAAGAGTATGCTGGAGAAGGTTCAGAGAGGGGTCACTAAATTTCTTCCAGGTCTTAGGGACTTACCATATGAGCAACGCCTAAGGGGTTTGGGACTCTAGGATTTAGGTCCAAGAAGACTAAGGGAGATATGCTACTCTCATATAGAATTTTAGAGGATCCAATACAATGTTCAGATTTAGGATTAGAATATAGGAATTCTAACTATAATCTCAGAGGGCACAAGTGACAACCTATAGAATCAACCTCAAGAACCGAACTCAGAAAACATTCTTTTATTCCTAAACTGTTAGACTGTGGAATCAGCTCCCTGGAGAAGTTGTAAATGCAACTAATATGAAGGCATTTAAGCAAAAATTAGATACATTCATAAATAATAATGAACTACGTAACTTCCACTGAAGTATTATAGTATTAGTTTTACCCATGATTTATTTATTTCAGTGTTCAGTAACATTGAATTTCTGTGTTTTTCTCCTTCTTGTTTGTCTTCTTCCTGAGCTTCGTCTTCCAATTGGCCTACAAAGTGTGCCTACAGCAAGCAGATATCTGCCAAGGATGGCCACTCTTCCTGCCTCCTCTGCTTAGGCTCTAACCATGACGCCAAGGCCTGCAAGCACTGCCAGGACTTCAATCAGGCCACACAGAGACACCACTTGAAGTCCCTACAAAGCCACTTGCTTCAGCAAAAATTAGTCACAATGGAGAAGGAGCCTCAGGCTAAAAGTTCTTCCACCTCCCTGGTCTCTGGGGCTTTGTTTTCTTCTTCTTCCTAGAAGGAGAAGATGTCCAGCAGGAAGCAAAAGCACCGGGACAAGCACTGGAACTGTCCTCGGTCAGCCCTTCGCTCGTGGTAGCAGCATAAACTAGCCTCTGCTTTGGGGTCTTCCTCCCATGAGAGGTCAGTCCCTCCAGCCCTTGCAGCCTCACTCCCTCTGGGTTGCTAGTGGCTCTGCCACCCACTCTCATCTCTGTCATGGGTGGTGGCTCTTCGGGGCAGCAGAACTCTTCCCCTACCTCCCGGCCCCTGATGCTCAGGCCCTTAGTCTCCACATGTCCTCAGCCAGGAGGCTTGACTGGGGTTGGCTCCTCCGGTGATGGAGCTCTAGCCATGGCCCCCGATCAAGGCGCTGCCTTCATCCATCCCTAACTCTGGGGCCAGCGCCAGCCCTTCCAGGCATCATCTGGAGCAAGCGCTCACCTCTTCTACAACACAAGTGATGCCTCTGCTCCTGTCTTGGGGGAGACTCTCCCTCACAGGCACCAGCCTTTATACTGGGGCTTACTTCAGCTTTTTCTCTGGACTGGCTCCAGCTTTCACCTTCTGGGCCAGTGCCTGCTCCACCGACGTCTATACCGACGGTGCCTCCACCGTCATCCCCTCCACCCCAGCCTGTGCCTAAGTTGTCACCTGTTGGGCCTCCTATAGATCCGTAGCTTATGCCTGCTGGACTGACACCAGGGTACCCTCTGCTGCTTCCCCCACCGACGTACCAGTACCCACCACCTCACTACCATTACCCACCATATAATTCTCCTCTGGTGGATTACAAAGCTTTGTTCTCATCCTGATGGGCCTTTATGAAGGACAAGGAAGTACCTATGAGGCCTCCCTCTCCACCCTCCTCCTGGAGACCTGGGCCAGTCTGAGCCCAGTAACTCCCACACTACAAGGACCTGTGGGAGTAGTATAGGTACCTCCCTCCCCCACACGGAGGACCGTTGGCCACCGACGCTGGTCCCAGCAAGTGACCCATTGGGAGATGACTCCTCTTCCACATCAGAGTCCTCAGAGGGCTCTGGGGATTCCTCTGATACTCAGGGGCAGGCTAAAGAGACCCCCAAGTTTCTGCTGGAGGATCCCTTCTTCATGGATGTGATGCACCATATCCAGTCCCTCATGGGATGGGATACTGAGGAATTGGACCCAGAATGCTGTCGCCTGGCAATTTGCTTGCACAAGTCGGAGACCCTTCCTTTGGTGGTCCCGCCCTTGATCGAGGCATATGATGATGTGACCAAGTCAACGTGGAATCACCCTTCTTCCACTCCGGCCTTGGCTAAGAAGGCAGATCGCCTCAACCATGCACCTCTGGGCAAGCACTTCTATGGTGAGCAGCCCACAGCAGATTCAGTGGTCATGAGTGCAGCCCATGACCATACAAAGAAGCCTAAACATTTGAGCACCCACCCACCGGACATGGAATCCCACCAGCTGGACCAGATGGGCAAGCGGGTATACTCTTCTACTACCAGGGACACCCCGGCAAAGAACTATTTAACACACATGGTGTAGCTTCAGAATGGGTTCCATGTCATAATGATGAAAATAAAACAGCACCAGATATGACAGTGAGTGCACTTCACCAAAAACTGATACAGCGACTCTGCTTTACACCAAAACCATGATCAGCAATGGTCCCAATACACTCACCAGGACCGATATCTGCTATATTTTTATGCAGGGGGGCTTTGCCCCCCACACCACCCTAAATTCTTATAATCAGCTTCGGAGGAGGGTTGACACTGCGGTAATGAGACAACTCGGGAAGGGGCTATTGTGGGGGACTCAAGTCATCAAAACAGAGGGATGGGGGACTGTGGAGCACAAATCCAGGGATTGGGGAACAGGACCAAAAAAAAAAACTTTAAGTACCAACCACACAATCAAAATTTCATATGCTTGCCTAGCCAGCCCAGAACCCAGGACCTCCTGCACTGCAGCCATATGCTACTTCCACCACACCAGATGGCCAGCTGGGATCTACCTGCCAAACTACCTCCCATATCCTCATTTACATCAGCCCCCTTCTACCATCACTCTATCTTCCCATCGTGGTTATTGTTGCCCTAGACTTGCTCTTTCAATGTTTGATATCCTTCCATACTCGCTCTTTACATAGGTGGTCAAACTGAGTTCACTCATATTAAGTCACTCAGTTTGAATTGTCCATATCACGGGATACCATCAGAATGCCATTTGGGATCAGGCAAGAGATCTGGTGGCAGCCCTCCCTGAGGATTCCACCAAAACCCAGTTAGCCCAACTTCTTAAGTCTGGATCTGACATAGGCACCCATGTACTCAGAGCAGCCTATGACATGGTTGATGCAGCTGGTCATGGGGCAGCAGCAGGAGTCTGCATTCGCTGCCATTCCTGGCTTCAGGTGTCTGGGTTTGCACTTGATGTTCAGGCCAAGATTCTTGATGCCCCTTTTCGGGGCTCAGTCTTGTTCGGGGGAGATGCTCAGGATATCATCTCCCACCTCCAGGAATTGAGTAAGGCCCTGAGGTCAGTACACTTCATGTACCATTCCCAGCCACAGTCATCCCTGAATCAGCCATTTCGCTGGTCCTCCCTCCAGCCTGCCAAGGGCCATCAGTCGAAAGGCCCCTTTAAATGCAAGGCAACCACCCCACCTTCCAGATCAGCCGTCCCTAGGGTCCTCAGAGCACCCTCAACCACTCTGCCCATCCCGGCTCCACTGCCTGACTATTACGCCCCCCAAGAAGAGACCTTGGGGGAGGCAGTGTGGGTTGGCTCTCCCTCTACCTAGAAGGGTGGTGCAATGTAACCTCATATCAATACGTGCTTCAGATCATCGAGTGGAGTCACACCCTTGAGTTTCTAGTGACCCCCTGGAAAGCCCTCCCTCACTCTCCCATTACCTGCAAGCCCACATCTCCCTCATCCAGGCTGAGATTCAGGCATCCCTGTGCAAGAGGGCCATAGAACCCTTCCCCTCAGGTCAAAGGGGAAAGGGATTCTACTCTCACTTCTTTCTAGTCCCTAAGAAAACAGGGGACCTGCATCCAATCCTGGATCTAAGCCATCTGAACCACTACACAAAGTACAAGTGCTTCAGGATGGTGACTCTTCAGGGACTGTTACGCTTCATTTACCAAGAAGACTGGCTCTGTTCCCTGAATATGCAGGATGCTTATCTCCATATCCTGGTTTTCCTGGGCCACCGCTGCTTTCTCCATTTCTGTTTTCAGGGGGACCACTTCCAGTTCCAAGCCCTCTCTTTTGGCCTTTCTTTGAGTCTTTACCAAGTGCCTATCAGTGGTGGTTGCAGCTCTGCAGAGGCAGGGATTTTATGTGTTCCCTTACCTGGGCAATTGACTACTGACTACCCCCTCCAGGTATGGCTCACTGCAGACCCTGAAAGGCACCTTTCAGCTCTTCCAGCTCTTGGGGATAACTATCAACCTGCCAAAGTCTTGTCTCTCCTCAAGCCAACACCTCCAGCATACAGGAGCGGTCTTGGATTCATCCCAGGGCAAGGGCTTCCTGCCGGAGGACAGGGCAGAATAACTGAGAGTGGAGGCCCAGCTGGTCTCTTCCCATCGACAGGTTCTGGCCAGAGGATTTCTATGTCTGCTGGGGCGCATGGCGGTGGCCATAACCATGGTTCCCCTGGCCTGCCTGCATATGAGGGTTCACCAGTGGACCCTTTGAGCCAATGGGACCAAAGCACTGACAATTTGAAACAGCCGGTGTTGGTTTCTGACCCAGTGAGATGGACCTTAGAGTGGTGGCAGAACCCCACCAACCTACTGATAGGGCTTTCTTTCTGCTCGGTATCCTCTCAGCAGATTCTGACCACGGATGCTTTGGGGCTGGGCTGGGGAGCTTACCAAGGAGACTGCCAGACCCAGGGAGTCTGGTCTGAGCCAGAATGGCATCTCCACATCAACATGCTGGAGATGCAGACAGTTCTTTATGCATTGTAGGCCTTCCAGACCCACATTCTTCTGAGTCCACTACTGGTGCAGACAGACAACGTCTGTAGTCTTTTATATCAGCAAACAAGGGGGCACTCAGTCTTACCCCCTTTGTCAGGAAACCATGAGAGTATGATACTGGGCCATCGAGCATGACCTGGAACTCTCAGCCGACCTTGTTCCAGGCATCCAAAATGCTCTGACTTACAGTCTAAGCTGGTTCAGGTCGAGAGCACGAGTGGGAACTCTTGCCCTCAGTGGTCGAAGATCTCTTCGACAGATGGGGATGCCCAGAGTTGGACCATTTTGCATCCCCATTCAATGCAGAACTGCCACTTTTCTGCTTGCTTGATCCAGGGCCTGGAGTTTTCTGGCATGATACATTGTCCCTCTCCTGGAAGGGGAGGTTCCTGTACACCTTCCCTCCCTTCCTGCTTCTGCAGAGGGTCCTCCTAAAACTCCAGTCAGAGGGGTAGAGATGATTCTCATACCCCCTACTGGCTGCACCAGATTTGATTTCCTCTCCGTCAGCAGCTGGTGGTGGAACCTCCAGTTCTCTTGCCCCTCTGCACTGGCTTGCTCTGCCAGGATAAGGGCACCTTCATCCATCCAGTTCTCAAGTCCCTGCATCGTCATGCGTGGCTCCTGCAAACTTAGCTATCACCCACTTTAGGGTGTCTTCCAGGGCTACTGATGTCCTGGTGGCTGCCCTGCCAGGAAACTTTCCATGAGAGCCACCTATGCCATATAGTGGAAGTGCTTCTCCTTCTGGGCTACAGCTCACCACTTGGATCCCTTCACCTGTCCAGTGAATTTGATTTTGGAATACTTCCTCTCCCTTTCGGACTCTGGCCTGGAGTACTCTTCGTTAAAGGTGCATCTTTCAGCCTCTGTATACTATGCACCTATTGAGGGCAAGGCTGTCACCCAACTAGACCTCTCCCCGCACTTTTTTGTGGGGCAACCTACATTTGTAACCTCCAATTTGGGACCCTGTCCCACCTTGGGATCTTCTTTTCATTTTGAAAAAGCTCACTCTGCCTCCTTTTGAGCCAGCTGTGAGTCGTGAGCTACACTTTCTGTCATGGAAAGCATTGTTTTTAGTTGCTATTACTTCTGCTTGAAGGATTTTTGAGTTTCAAGCTCTGATGTGTAAGGAGCATTATTTGTTTTTTCACAAAAACAGGGTGTCTTTACGTACGAATCCTAAGTTCTTGCCCAAGGTGGTGTCTGAGTTTATGTTGAACCAAACTATCCTTCTTCCAGTTTATTTTCCTGGGTAATCTCATTGGGGGAGTCCTTGTTGTATACTCTGGATGTTCACAGGGTACTTCATTATTACACAACCTGCACCCAACATGTTCGTAAGACTGCTCAGTTGTTTTTCATTTGCCTCTACGAGGGAAGGGGCACCCATTTCAAAACAGTGTTTGTCTAAATGGTTGGCAAATTGCATTGTGTACTGTTACCGTAAGTACAACAAGCCCTTGCCTGAGGCGGTTAAGGGCCACTCTACTAGAGGTATGGCAGTCTGTACCACCTGTTTCAGAAATGTGTCTGCTGCAGATATTTGTGCAGCTGCCACTTGGAGTTCAGTTTGCACCTTTATCCGGCACTACAGTTTAGATATTGCCTCAAGATGCAGGGCCAATTTTGGACTAGCTGTTCTTCAGGGCCTTCTATCATGAACAACCTTCTGTTGTCTATTTTTGCCTCCTCCCATCCCGAATGACTTGCGCTTAGTTCCCGTACTGCTAGGGATTCAGTCCTACAGATGTTACCTGCTGCAAGAGCCCCCTTGAAGAAAGATAGTACAGTTACGTGAGAACTCACCATAACAGTAGATCTTCAAGAGGAGCTCTTGCAGCAGGCACTGCTGTCCCTCCCTCCTTCCCACTGGTTGCTTCTTCTTTGTAGCACTGCTGCTTTTCCTCGGCCTTGAGGAACAGCTTTGATTCTCCATTCTTGCTTTCTGTGCTGGGATCTCTGGCGGGAGAACTGGGGTAGATCTGGGGGACCGCCCCTTTTATAGAGTAGGCAGATGTTAACATGCTGACATAAGTGGGGGCAGTACCCCGCTGTAAATTTCTAGCTAGAAGTTTTCCGTGTGGTCCTGGCACCTGAAGGCTTCAGTCCTACCAGTGTTGTTTGCTGCAAGAGCTCCTTGCGAAGTTCTTATGTAACTGCACTATGTTGTCACTTGTAAGAAAACTTTGAAAAGCATAATATTTATACACAGTGCAGCTTATAGTTTATTGATTGCCTGCATTTCTCTCCCCTCTGTTCTTCATTATTAGGTTAATTATGCATGGAAATACGATCTTTGTCCCCTAGAGTTCATCGATCCTTTGCTAATGATGTCCTTATCCCCAGTTTGTGACATTACAGTTTGTAGTTGTGGAAAGGTTTATAATGGCACAAATAGGATTGTGACTTCAGCAAAGGATTAAACAGCAGGAGTAGAGCCAGTAGGGGACAAGGATCCTGTCTCCATGTAAGAGAAATAATGAAGAATAAACGGAACAGAAATACAACAGCTATAAAATAAAAGCTGAAATGTATCTAATTGTTTTTCATCATTGCCTCAAAAGTGACAACATTCCTTTAACCAGATTGTGATTTGAGGTGGATTGACAATGTGGAACCTGTCAGGTATTACTGGCACTAATAGGGAGTGCTCTCTATTTGGAGCTCTGATTAAGGAGATTGTGAATATATTACCAGGTCCAGTCTGTGGTGCTGTTAATCAGATCTGGAGCTGGAAATGTATCAACATGGCAGTAATCCCAGAATTAAGGTTACTGGGAGTATCTCACCAAAAAGGGCATGAAATGTAGAACGACTGGTCATAGAAATTTTAAACTAACCTGTTAGCCCAACACCTCAACTGATACAGTACCTTTATGGTATTCTGGGGACTTGGGTTCAATTCCAAGTTAGGACACATCATTTCATTCTTACTACATTTTTTTTATTATTCTCCCCCTGCCCCCCAATTTTTTCTTCTGATTCCCCCTCCCCCCATCCACATCCAGTAATTGAGTCATATGGTTGCATCCTTCCTCTTGCTGAGAAAACATGCTGCATGTGATTTGCTGACTTCACAGTGACTGCTCCTTAGCTGGCCCACAGGACAGCCCTGCCGCTTGCTTCCATGTTGCACTCCACCCCCAGCTAGCCCAGGTGAGGGATACTAAGACTTCTATGGGAACCCTGCTGTGCCCTCCCAGGTGCTCAGTGTAATCTGAGTTTTAAGGACCAGTCTACAAAGGTATTCCAAATATACACAAAATCATGCATCTCCTGTGTGCCCTGATCTGCACCAGTGGGAGCCAGTTCACTTGTTAGCTTCACAATTCCTTGCCCCCCAGGCAGAGTAGTCAGGGGTGGGTTGTAAAGAGGTACTGTGCCAGACACCATGCATCCAATTGGATGCCCAGTCCAGCTCTATAGTTAATCCCTAGCTCTGCATGGAGCAGAGGCTATTGGGATATGACAGTCCTCCTAAGACTGGTGTATCCCTGTCCTCACAAAGTGAAATTTATTTTTGGCACTGGCCAGTGCAGGTATTGTCCCCTAGCCCTCTGTAGAGGCTCCATGATCTGGGGCAGGTGATCCAGCTGCCAGTCAGACAGCATACCTGGTCATAAGCCCCTGTGGAGGGTGGTGTGTGCCATTACTGCAGTCTTTAGATTAATGTAGCCTCTACCTCCTCTGTGAGCCTCCACAATGTGGAAATCCTATCATGAAGGGGCACATGCATGCCCCTGCCCCATGCTTGCCCCAGATCCATCTGTGCATGCAGGAGCATGAGTGGCAAAGGATCCCATACAGTAGGAGCACACAGCATGGGGCTGTGGATGCGCAGGTGTCACCATTGTGCTCCTGAAGTCTGCACAAGCACCCTACAACTGGTGTGATTCCGTTTGAGGATTTGACTCTTAATTGCCTGGTGGTGTCTAATACCATACACAGCTTCCTTCCGTATAACTTATACCTAGCTACAGGATTTTCAGACTGAGAAAGAAAGTGACCAAGTGACGATTGAGCTATTCAGCTAACCCGAAAGCTTAGCTGGTACAGCACCAGGATGGTATTCTGGGGGCCTGGGTTCAAGTCCTTGTTCAGTCACTTTATTTTATTTTCATAGTAACTGGTATTTTGTGTGACTATCTGTGGCTAGTACTTTCAGTGGAAAGTCTATCACTGTTGCCAGCAGAGCTGCGCTCATCAGTCTATGAGCTAGCTAGATAATACTGTTAGACTAGAGTGGAGTTTGCAGTACTTTTACAGCATAATGGGAGAGACCCAACCCCCAACCCCCATAGGTTTGATATAAGAGTAAACAGAAATGCTTTACTGGGGTCAGAAAAGTGGTCTCATCAAGAAGAAACCAGACTGCACTGGTAGCGCAGTTGAAAGGCATAAAAAAGAATGAAAATGTGGAGAATGCAAATATCTCATTTGTTCTAGCAAGAGGTGCTGTTACCATAGCAGAAGTGCATTAACAGCAGAGTGGCACTCACTGTGACAGAGTGTGTAGAACAGAATTGTCACACTAATAAAACATGTAGCCAGGTTGCTGTGGATGTTGCAGTTGCTATCACTGCGTTGTGAACTAAAACAAGGTTGAAGGGCCTGGGTTGTTAAACTTGTGGTTGGAGAATTTATATCCAAGATTTTAGTTATTTGAATGGTCCCACCACCCAGTGCAGTGCAATTACCTCAATGAGCATACAGCTTATCACTTTAACCAATATTTGCTCAAGCAAGAAATTCAAACAAAAGAACAAAAGTTTTATTTAGAGACCAGCACCCTAAATGGGAAAAGGGAGGTTAGTTAGCAATGATAGCAGGGTATATCCTGGTTGGTTCTTCAGTGCTTGTCCTTGCCCAGCCCAAATTAAACAAGGGCTGCTCTTATTCCCTTCCTAGATGGATCTAAATAATTTTCTCCCAAACTGTACATTCAGTGCCTTTCCAGGCTCTATCCTCTAAAAGTGCCCACACCACGCATTCACAGGACAGTTGCTGGCATACCCACCTGTATTGGGGGTACTGTCCTCTCCTTCCTGATGCCAGTGTATATCCCTTTAAATCTAGTGGGCAGCTTCCAGTGCTTCACAGGGTACACAGCCATGGAAACAGTGTAGGCTCAATGACACTGCTTCTGCAGTGGTGAGCTTAAATAAATAAAAGCAATGCTTTTAAATTAAAACCACAGACTTGAATGCTCGCAAACCCCAAATTGGCTGTTTATAAATCCTAGCCAGATGGCCAAGTCTAGTAAATGCTTCCAAACTATTTACAACATTGCTGTGGTTGCAGGGTAAGCAGTAGTGGAACTAGGGGGTTTTAGTGGGTGCAGGTGCACCCCCATTGTAACTTACTTGCTTGCTGTTGCTGCATTTCACTTTGCTGGAGAAGTCTAATATTTTATTTATTTATTTCTTGTAAGAAAATATACATTCAAAACTGTCACAAATGTAATGAAAAGGACAGTATAAAGGATTAAAAACATGATAAAAAGTTGCATATCAAGTAGGAACACCACCATAGCACCCCTCATTGTAAAATCCTGGATCCGCCACTGAGGGTAAGCCATGAGTTTACTCTCAGTTTCCCAAACCTCTATGTACAGGGGTGTTGGTGAAGTTTGCATCATCCCTCTATAGCTGGTTTCACTGTCTCTTCTTCAGTGGTACAATCCTCTGGTGTCATCTGGCAGGCAGCTGTTGTCTCTGATTCCAGTCAGGCCTCTCCTGACCTTCACATTCAGAAGACAGTCTTGTCTCTCTTCACAGAGCAGCTCTGCTGGTGAAACTTGTTCCTAAACCATTACACCGAGCATGTTCAGCAGGTCCTGACATCCAGTCTCAGAGGTAGGGATAACCAGTACCTGGTGGAGGTACTGATCAGGTGGCTTCCCTAATGAACGGGGGTCCCAGTTCAGCTTTAGGCTGGGCTGCGGCTCAGCAAAGTCTTTCATGCAGCTGCCGCTTTTGTTTTCATGCTGGGCAAGCACATGATTGATTGATTGATTGACTGACTGACTGACTGATTGATTGATTAATTGATTGATGAGGTTGTGGGGTACTGACCCCCCAAACTGTACTCATAACAGGCTCCTGCCCTTTAAAGAATTAATTGTGCCTCTCAATGCCTGACCAGTTACTCTCAGTGTTTGGTCAGTCAGGGCAGTGATTGGGGAAATTCCCAGATCTTCCAAGAATCAATCTTCACCATTTATTCGCACTGAAGAGTCTGTACCGGAGTGTGCAAGAGGCACTAGGGTGCTGTGTAAGTAAAGTCTTTCTGCAGCCTAGGGGACCAGCGTCTGTACCAGCACTGCCCACGAGGAAGACGCAGTGACGTGGTGCTTGTGGATTGGCCAGTAACCGATGCCAGCCTCCTACCTTCCTCAGTTCTGTTTTTTCAACCATGGAGTGCACACCATGGGAGTGCTTCAAGTCATCATGTTAACTGCATCACACTCCTTCCTTGATTCATCACTGTCTGTTCGATGCTGTGTCTTGGTACTGCATTCATTCTCAGTGCCAGCTTTGTTATTTTTTTCTCTCTTGTGTGACACCAAACATTTTCTTTCCTCTGTTTTTGTTAGTTTCCATATGGTGCCATGTCTGATTCTGAGGAGCCTAGGAAGAAGTCTTCTAAGAATAATAAGAAGAGTGAGGACAGCCCCCCAGGAAACTCCTCCTCCTGCAGGAAACACATCACTGTCTGGGACCAGCACAGTGCCTGCTGGACCTGCCTCGGCACCACCCATGACATGGACAGATGTGATGCCTGCTTCTCTGTGGGTTACTGCACTGAAGTGGGGTCACAAGCACCCCACTTTTGGAGGCAGGCATTGCACAATGTACACTAAAGTAAGGTCCTTTTCTCTTCACTTGAGTGCTTTCTCAGCACTATACATACTGAGGAAGGCCAGGCCTGTCCTTATGCTCACCTCGCAGGGACATTGGAGAGCTTGGGGGAGGGGTCTGGTGCACAGTCAGTTTCCCCTGGTGGGCCGTCTGAGCACCCCTCCCAGTCAATTGGCTCCGTGCATTGGGGCTAGCCAGGAGGGTTAAGAAGTGGTGCGCGTTTAGGCCTGAGTCTGGTGGGGTTGTGGAGCCAAGTGGGAGGATTGGGGTGGTGGGGATGAGGAGATGCCCTGGGCCAAAATGGGTCCAAGAAAGGGGACCTCCCTTTCTGGTTCCCATATCCAAGGGCTCCACTGTAACTGGGCAAGTTGTCCAGTCTACCTTGACTTCCTATCCTACTCGGGCAGTGTTGTGCAATGCCAAGTCTATTAAATACAAGACAGCAATAATTGCTGATCTTGTTAGTTCAGCTGACCTGGCTTGCATCACAGAGACCTGGCTGGAAGATAATGCTGTCCCAGTATTGGAATCAACAGTTCCAGCTGGGTACTCAGTGATACACTGCCCGAGAGAGGATCGTAGGGGCAGGCGGGGGGTTGCCATTTGTTTTAAATCTGATCTGGGCATTGTAGACATCCTTGTGGGAGCAACCAGATCCTTTGAATGTATTATGGGTTGGCACTAGGTCATAAGAGCACCTGTATGAACAGCACTGTAAAAAACAGTGCCGTCCAAACAGTGCTCACAACAAAAGCGGCAGAAGACAATGCCACCAACAACATCAGCGCCAGTGGTAGCGATCGCAAGTGCTACCACTGAAAATCATTATTTTTGCTGTGAGCTCCATTGCCTGCACCCCCCACCCCTCTCATAATTAAAATAATCAACTCTGAGTCAGAGTTGGATTATGGGGGAAAATATGAAATTGCAGAGACCAGGATTAGAACTTTGGTCTCTACTACCTTTCCAGCCGAGCTGCTCCTGCATTACCACTCCACACCACGGGAGCAGCTTGGCCAGTCTCCTCCATTCCCCGGCTCTTGTCCCAGGTACTAGTACCTTGGACAGTGACCAGGGTAGTGCTTACTGCATATAGACCAATCCCTTTTAAAGTTTTCTGCTATAATATTGGATGCCAGTGGTAGACACAAAAAAATCTATGCATGATAAATGTCTTTATTTATAAGGAATGCAGTGTGCATCTATTTGAAATAGGAAGGATGAAAAAAATGGCACTACACCACTTAAAGGGAGGGAGGGCAGGCACATGAGGTCTAAAAAGTTGAAGTTAACTGAAGCTGTTTTGACAGAGGACTGAGTGAGGTCCTAGAAAACATAAGCTGCACAGTGACATGAGTTGGAAAACATAGATACTTTGAAAGAATCATGAAGCAAAATGTGCCTGTAAGTATGGTGGTATTTAGAGCAAGAATCTGCAGACCACTGCATGCCCTGAGGAAGTGGCCACTGGAACATGAAATGTTGGCTTAGATTTTAGGTGGCTTTAGAAAATGTAGGATATGATACAATCTTCAAATTAGCATTTTTGGAATCTAGGTCTTCCTCAGCTTGTATAACAGCTACGTGTTATGGATGGCTCATTACAGCAATGAGCTCTTTCTGAGACTCTCTAGCATGACTGAGGTTCTCCCTGAAGAGGGCTGGGAAGCTCTCTGTCAGATAGGGATAGCGGATTTATGGTAACAAAGCACCAATTACAGAATACCTTGAACTTGACCAGCCTGTCACCCAAGCAGTACCCACGGTGATCTCAATGTGCCCCTGCATCTGGTTGTGGATGTCATTGTTTACTCAAGAAATTCTGTAAATGGTTGCAAATCTTCCCTTTACATGGATGAATCCATTTGAGCCAGGGGTTGAGGGCCACCTCACATGCACTGAAAGGTCCAGCATGACCCTTGATTATATGACGTTGGTATTAATTGTAAGCAGCATTCCAAACCAAGACCACAGGGCTCCATCTACTTTTATGGCCACTACTGGGGCTTGCAAGGCCAACAGCATCCAGAGCAGCAATAGATGCAGCTTCAACAGCACTACGTGATCAAAGTCTTCAATAAATCTGGAGGTCAGGTCCAGTTCAATGGTGGAGGGGGTGGTTCCTCTGGAAGTTAGTCCTTGGGTGCCAACTCTAAAGGCAAGAAGTAACTGCATGAAGGGCCCCAACATCTCTTTGTCCTGACCTCTGCTTCAGCTCTTGCCACAGTGGCCTTCTATTATTTTGGATAATTCTAAAAGTGATGGGATAAGGGTTGTCTCTGGAATTCAAGACATTACCTCCTTGTTGATCCTGAACACTGGAGGACATGCTTTCACTGGAGTGTCCCCCCACACTATGGCACAATGTCCATCAGCTCTTCAAGTGGAATTTCATCAAGCCTGTCCAAGAAAACTAAGCTCAGCAAGGATCAGTTTCCTGGTACTTTCTGGTACCCAAGCAGACAGGGTGCTGGTACTCCATTCTCGACCTGTGAACTCTGACCTGGTTCTTTCATAGTTGGTAGTTATTCATGGTAACATTGAATCAGCAACTGTCGACCCTGGAGCCAGGAGCATGGTTTTGCTCCCTAGACCTCCAGGATTTGTACTTCCACATCCCCATCTGTCTACCACATGGATGTTTCCTCTACTTTCAGATGACCAGAGCCCTTTTTCAGTTCAGAGCCAGTGGCATCACCACATTGATTTTGGGGAGGCTACAGCCCCCCCCAATCTAAGTTAAAGCCCCCTCAATCATTTTCACAGAAAAAATTAATTAAGAACGTTTCTAACTGTTTAAATTCTGCAACCGCATCAACTTGTTTCTGCTGCAATTATAACTTACTTAGATAGAGAGAGTAGACTTTTTTTTAATTGAAATTAGGAATTTGTGTGACTGAATCAAGATAGACTGAGTGTCAGTGAGCCACCTCAGCCAGGCAGGCCAGCAGCCAGTAATGAGTGAGTGAGACAGCAGCAGCGCAAGCCCTAATGTGTTTTTATTTTCATAATTGAATGTGCAGCGCCACAGCCTGGGCTGGAAGGAGGAGGACGGACTGAGAACAGAAAATTAAAAGATGCTCCTGGCCCTGGACTTGAGGACTAGTAGCAAGTAGTGACTTGAGACATGCATCATCAGTGCAGGGTGGCGTGCAATGGCAACCCAGATGCCGGCCCATGAGGAGAGAGAGAGACCGGGACTCAAGTAGGGAGGGATGTCACAGGAGACAGACTAGAGAGAGAGAGAGAGAGAGGACCAATGGAGACTGGAGTTGGGACTTGGAGACGAGGGAGAGACTGGGACCTCAGTCACCTCAGCTGTGTGAGCTGTGGGGAATTTCAGGCACTGACTGGCAGGCCGGCCAGGCAGGTACTGTGGCTTCATGGCAATGGACAGGGACCGGGGACAACTTACAAGAACAAAATTAAAAATTAAATAGCGTGTGAAGTTGTGAACTAAGTTTTGTGAACACTACAGAAACAGGCTGTCAGGCTCAAGTCATCTAGTAGTCAGCAGCACAGCAGCACTGATTAAGGGATGAGGGTTCATCATGCCCGTGAGCAGTGAGCACTGCCACTGAGTGAGCACTACTAGCAGCGTGGAGGCTCAGGTCTTGCCTTGCTCCTGACTTGCACCTCACGCTGATGACATGAGCAAACAGGAGGCCCTAGGAGCGTTGAGCTGCTTCTCCCAAAATCAGCAAGATAATAAACAAGAGCAACCTGTATGACACTCTGATATTTTGCTTCAAGTGTTTTAAGTTCAAAAGGAAGAAGGATACTTAAGATCCCAGCACATTTCTTAGATAAAGGAGTCCGACTGTTTTCCTATAGGGTCCTGTAACCTTCCCAGCAGATCTCCTGGCATAATGGTGTCTGATTGGTCTCTTTCTTGCTCTGGGGTCCTGTAACCTTCCCAGCAGATCTGCTGGGATAATGGTGTCAGGCTGATGTCTTACTTGCTCTTGGGTCCTGTAACCTTCCCAGATCTGCTGGGAAATGATGTCACTCTTCCATTGTCCTTGGTGGTCCATTAACCACATTTTTCCACATGTAACATTAAATAGATGTCATGATAATCAGGCTTTTCAAACAGATATTTCAGCATTAAAATGCAAGAAAAGCCATCGTTTGAATGTCACATTTTCAAACTTTTCCGGTGGTGGAGGGGCATGCCCCTGGACCCCTCTAGCTTTGTTAGGAGTTTGACTGAAGGGCATTAGCCCCCTCCCAACTTTACACTTCTGGTGATGCCCCTGCAGAGTCATGCCATTAAGCCTGTCCTTGGTAGGACTAGACAATGAGGAGTTCATTAAAGAGTGGTGAGATATAGCTAAAAAAGAGACCAACAAATGGATGAAGCTGATTGTTAAGAAGTCTACAGCTCTGGAAAGGGAGATTGAAAATTAATTAAAAGAAAAGGATCAGATATTAGAAACATTCCAGGACAATCCCAGCTTTGAAAAAATTAAAGGTAAACTTCATAAGGAGATTCAGTACCAGGAGAATAAGACTACAACCACAAAGAAAAGAAAATTCAGCAGGGACAGAAATGATTACATCAATGGACAAATTTTCAGCTAGCCAAAAAGAGGAACAGAAAATAAAAATAAAAAGAGCTTCAACAAGACCAAAAAGAGTAAGGTCCATTTTGAGCCAGTGTCCATTTTAAGGAATATATCAGGACAAACATCCCGGTCTGCAGCCACGAGTGGATCGTACACTAGTATGAACAGTGATTCTGACATCTTAGAGAGGCCTTTTTTAAAACAAAGACACCCACATCGAGGGAAAAGGAAGGGCAGATACCTCATAGAAGAAGGACAAGATGAGGAAGAGGAGGCTCCAGGGGCATGAGGAGGGCAATCACAGAAGAGGAAGTACCAGGAATACCACTCAGTATTCCTGAATATCACAGGACAGCAGAGGGGGACAATATTATTAACCTGTCAAACTACATCCTTAAAAAGACAGAAGTAAGTGTTCTGAACAAGGGCTTCTCTTTCATCCCTACCACAGACATTGATTTTTTTGAATTAACTGTGGATTTACATACTTGGTAGGGTATTGTCTCATATGTTTTTTTTTTCTCTAAACCTGAAGAATGGGGAATAATGCTGAAGATAGTGTATGCGAAAATAATGTTTATGTAGAGAATATTTCCACACAAGAAGTAATGGATGCCTTTAGGGAATTTGGAAGCCATGGGGAGGGAGGACAGGAGGAACAGGCTGGACCAAGTAAAATAGAACCTGATAAGCAGGATGAAAGAAGGAGACCCAGCACATTCTGCCCTCCACAACCTCAAGCAGCATCAATATTCCAATGGCTGTGTGAGCAGGATATTGAGAAACTCAGGACAGAGGATTTTGTACCTAGGTTTAACAACCTTACAATAGAGGCAACAGAGACACTAAAGAACAAGTTAATCACAATAAAACTGTTAGAGAAGGGGGGTAGTGTAGTAGTGTTAAACACATGTTATGTTAAAGAGGCGAAGAGGCAGCTTGGCAACAAGGAATATTATGTGCCCCTGGGAAGTGATAGGACTCTAACCTTGAAAAAAGAAATAGATGGTTTTCTAGAGTGGGCAGAATTAGAAGGTTTAATTACTAAGAAAGAGAAAAAGTATTTAATTACAGAGTACCCTCTAAGACCCCAATTCTATATGTTACCAAAGGTGTACAAGTCCTTACACAACTCACCAGGCTGCCCTATTATTTCTAGTATGGGGGCATCACTGAACCCCTAGCAAGGGTAGTTGATGATAACATAAAAAGCATGGTTACTACACTCCCTTGATACATTAAAGACACAGGACATGTTTTTAGGATATTGAATGAAGTGGAGTGGAAGAGGGATAGTATATTAATGACTCTCGATGTGGAGTCACTATATACTAATATACCTAATGAGAGAGGTCTTCAGGCAATGCGACATTATTTGGAAAATAGGGGTGTTGGAGCAAGACCAGAAACAGATTTTCTTGTGGAATTAGCAAGAATGGTCTTAGAGGGCAATTTCTTTTGTTTTGGTCACTAATTCTTTCATCAAATAACACATGCAGCGATGGGGCAAGTTTTGCCCCCAAATACGTTAATGTATACATAGGCTTCTGGGAGCAAGAGGTTATTTGGATCTTAACAACAACCCATATTGGCTAAAGTCCTTTTGTGGAAACGTTTTATTGATGTCGTTTTGTTGGTGTGGGGAGGGGATGAAGAAGAACTTAAGCAGTTAGTGGAATATCTGCATAAAAGTAACAGTAACCTTAGATTTTCATATACAAGCAGGGAAGAAATCTCCTTTTTAGATCTTAGAATCAGGCTTACAGAAAACACCAGATTATCCACTATACTATATACCAAACCCACAGACAGAAACACGATACTGCTAGCAACCAGTTGTTACCCATATCATACTAAAGAAAATATACCCAAAAGTCAAATGTATAGGATTAAGAGAAACTGTAGTGAGGACCAAGATTTGGCAAAGAAACTTGGAAATCAAGAGTGTAGATTTAAGGCAAGAGGGTATGTGAATGAAACTATTACCAGAGCCAGAAAAGCATGTGATGGAATAAGTAGGGACACCCTTTTAAGGGGAAGAGATGAGAGTGAGGGAGTTGAAATTTAAAAAGACAGACTCAACTTTGTGACTGCCTATGGTGTAAGATCCAGCAAAGTAAGAGAAATTGTGTACAAACATTGGCACATACTGGGAGCAGACATTAGACTAAAGGAAACAGCTGTGACACCCCCCAGAATGGCCTATAGATGGGCGAATAACCTGGGGGACTTAGGCACAGGGTCATAATGTCGCACGGCAGAATCGTGTTATGCCATTTCTATTTATTTATTGTTCTGTGGGGGGCTCTGCCACCCAGACCCCCCGTTATGGGGGGCTGCATCCCCCAGACCTCCCCACTAAAGATTCCAACTCCGGCGGGGGATCCAACTCGGAGTGCACACAGGTCCAAATTTCTCCATAAAGCCATACGCTATTAAGCGTACAACATTATGACCCGGTGCCGGAGACTTAATAGTGAGCTCATCCATTGAGGCAAAAAAAACTAGAACTTGGCTACCCCCAACCCCAATAGGATGCAAAGAGTGCGGCAACTGTAAGTTTTGCATGGTGATTTTTGAGTGCCTGATGTTTAGAAACCCCTACAATAGCAGAATGTGCAATATAAAAAAGTTCATCACCTGTTATACCACCTGTTTTGCGTACTATTTGTTTTGCTCATGTGGGGCCTACTATGTGGGCAAAACTAAACGAAAATGGAAAGAATTTATCAGTGAACACATGGGAACCATAAGAAATGGCAACTTAGAGTATGTGTGGACTGTACACATGCAAGGGGTACAAAACAAGAAAGATCATGCACTTAAATTTGTGGGTGTGGATCACATCACCCTGGGTCCATGGGGAGGTGACAGAGAGGGACTGCTAAGTCATTGGGAAAACTTTTGGATCTACGCACTGGGAGCCTACATGGGCAAAGGGTTGAACAACCACATAGAATTGAAACTGTTTTGGGAAAGTAGGTAAATGATGAATGAATATATCTGTTTGTTTTATGATTGACAATAATTTCCCTCTCTTTACCTATTTTCCCATAGGTCACTAGGAAGTCTCTCCATATAAGGGAATTTATGGCCCCAACCATATTTGTAGTCTGGCATCAGAACAAGAAGTGGACCAGAATAAAGGGGACACATAGATGTACATATTAACATAAATCAGATTATTGTACTCTGGTGATTAGTCGGTCCTTCCCATGTATTTTATCATATAAAAGTATCCATTTATATGATGCTAACTAGGCCTTCATGCATCTACCAGACATCCACAACAAATATTTTTCCTTACAGAGACTTTCTTATTTAGTTGCCAAATATTTATTATTTAAGTGCCCCTCTCTTGTTTCATTGTATTTCCTTCAAATATTTCCTTTATAATGCTGCCATTTCTGTTCATGTTATATAATATGGCCAATTAGTGATAATCCGATTGAATTTTCATTTAACCCTCTGGTTCTGTCATCAAGTTATTGTTTTACAACTTAGAGCAATAAGTACTTTAGTGGATGTAATGTAAAGAATTGGTTCACAACAAAACCCCTCTTTTCCTCCCCCCCAACTCTCTCTCTCCCCTTTCAACCTTAGCCTCCATACAGTACTTGTCTGTAACCACACACATATATGTATTTGAGCGTGTTACCCATTTATGGAGGAGGAGGCAAGATGGAGGCTGAGTTGTGCTTGTCACTTGCAGTTCCCTAATTTGAGAGCTCTCCTCTGTGTTTCCCCTGCACTATTTTGAGGGTTTGGGGGTTTTTAAAGTAAAATTTTAAAGTAAAGCAAGATGCTAATTTGGCTGAGCTCGATCTCCAGTTCACTGTTTGACCGAAGATCCAAAAATACCTTCCTATTAGTAGATTAGCTTAGGGCTCCTAGCGTGAGGCAGGATGGAGAAGTGATTTAGTTGTAGGAGCTAGCTTTTTTAATTTTTCCTTTTAGTTGTTTTCCCCAGATCCCTACCTGTCGGAGCACTGTTGGTGGCATTCCAAAATTTTGGAGCTGCTGCAGGATTTCAGCTCTTGTGCCTTGGGCTGTAGTTTCGTGGACTTCGAGACCATAGACAGCTGGCAGTGACTTAGACTTTCATTGCATCGGGTGAGTTCAAGTGCTCTTTAGTTCAAATGGGCTGGCATTTGGGATTGCCCAGGACCATGCACTGTTTCTTGCTATGGCAACAATTTCTGCACAGCATGGCTCATTGGTCTGTGGCAGTGCCCTGCTTACCATCAAATCTAGGGGCTTCTGTGAGCATGCTGGGCCTTGCTGTGTTATTGACCTTCCTGGGAGAGCACAGATGTGGAGGGTATCCCCATGCTCATTTTCCCAGGGGAAGATCTGTACTTTGTTGCATTTGCGGCCTAAATATCCAATGTCAGATTCCTGGATTGATCGGTGCCTGGTGCCATCTGTTGTGCGGCATTTTTGCCGTGTTTCCTTTGGTCTCCCTCCCCCTGTTGGATTATCATAAAAGGGGTCTTGGACTGTGGACTTTTGCGGTTCTTTTGTACCACCCCCCCAGATTATCATAAAGGGGGGACTGGATGATGTAGACTATCAAAGTTGAGCCTGTTGGAACTCAGGATTGCCGAACTGCAGCTGCTCTGGTGACTTTTTTCTGTTGTTTATGGGAGTTCACCCCTTTTGAGTAAAATCTGTTTTATTTTGGTCAAGTACTATCAAGCTAAATGGGATCTGGGGATATACTGCTTTTTCAGAAAGAAGTTTAAGGTCTGTGCCTTACTTTTTCCTTCTCTTTGTTAGTTGGGTTTGGTGGATGTGGGTATTGGGTTTATTATTTCATGTTTGTGTGAATGCTGTGTGAGTAGTTAAGATTTCTATTTGTATTAGTGGTGTGACTGGGTTCGAGCGAGTGGATAAATTAGTTGTCAGGTGTCCTTTGTGGTTGGACTCTGTGTCTGGGAGGACTGGGGAGCCTGGGGCGGGCCCGAATAGTGTACAAGGTGTCCCAGCTGCTTGATCTGCGGCCTTTCACTGACCTCCCAATTTCCATCACTACAGTACTGCTGTGTTGAGAGGTCAGAATTAAGAGAAGGTGCACTGATCACTTATGGCGTGGCGCCCAGTGCACTATTGGAGGGGGCAGTATTGGGGTGGTTGGATTCAGAAGGTGCCCGGATATCAATGGGTCCCTGTGAGAGGTGAAAGGTACCTGGTTCCTGTTTTCAGGGTTCCCACCAGACCGAGTGGGCAGGTAGCCAGAAGGACTACACTGTCCACCAAGCTCCTGAGAGCAGTGCTATGCAATGCCAGATCGATTAGGAACAAGACCACCATTATCATGGGCTTGATTTCCTTGGTCGATCTGGCGTGCATTACAGAGACCTGGGTAGGTAATGATGCTGGTCCGGTTTTAGAGGCCGCTGTCCCTCCCCGGGTACTCTGTGGTGCTCTGCCCCAGAGTGCAACCAGGGGCAGGGGAGTTGCCATCTGTTTTAGATCTGAGCTTGGCTTCTCTGTGCACTCAGTGGGAAGACCGGGCTCATTTGAATGTGTGGCAGTACTTGGGGTTCTAGGCACAGGTTGTAGGATTCTCCTGATTTACCGCCCCCCCAGGGAGGCAGATGAATACCTGCAGGAGGTAGGCAACCTCGTCACCGGCAAGACAGAGTCCCCCCAGTGCTTGGTCCTGGGGAACTTTAATGCCTGGGCCGATGACGAGGATTCTAGGCTAGGTTATAACCTCCTCCAGATTATGTCATCGCTGGGCCTGTCACAGGAAGTTTCCGCTGCAACCCACTGGGATGGCCACATGTTGGACCTGGTCTTCTCACTGGGGCTTGAGGTTAGAAACCTCAAGATTGACTGGGTCATCAGGTCCGATCACTGCACAGTGTGCTTCTCGCTTGGGGCGCCCCCTGAGAGCCCTCCCCCTGCTGAGATGGTCAGCTATTGCCCTTTGGGGCATTTGCCCCAGAGGGATTCCTGGTGGTGGCTGATCAGTCTAGTGTGGACAGTGCATGTGTTGGGGGTTCGGGCATGGCAGTTACCACCTATAATAGGGTGATGATGGCAGTGCTCGACTCCCTCACACCAGCCAGTGTACAACCAAGATCTTCTCACTTGATGTCCCCTTGGTTTGATGGGGAGATCAAGGCGATGAAGATTGTGGGTTAAAGGCTGGAGCACTGTTGGCAGAAGTCTTGCCTGGAGGTGAATAGACTGGCCCTTTGCTCACACTATTGTGAGTATTGGGGGAAATCACTCATAAGAAGGCAGAATTCCTGTCCAGAGAGATTGACGTCGGGAAGAATCGACCGACTGTGCTATTTCAGACTGTGGACAGGCTCCTAAATCCAGCCTGTCTCCATTTGAGAAAGACTTTTTCTGATGCCTTGTGCAAAGAGTTCGCTCAATTCTTCTCTGACAGGGTATCCACCATCTGGCAGGGCATGCCACCAGTGAGCCTTACAGCAACTACAGTGATTGTCTGGAGAGGGCTCCACCTAGTTGGGGGGAGTTTAAACCAGTGGAGGTGTCGGAGGCCGTTGGGCTTGCTTCCGGGTTGAAACACACATATTGTGAACTGGACCCTGTGCTGACTCATTTCTTGATAAGATGTATTGACACTGTTGGTCCGGTGTTCACCTTAATTGTTTGGTGCTCTTTGATGGAGGGGATTTTTCCAATGTTTTGAAGGAGACACTGGTTCGTCCCCTCCTCACAGAGATAAATGACTGGATGTCCTCCAGCTGGTTGCGACTGAACCCCAACAAGATGGAGGTACTGGTGGTGGAGTTGAACAGAAGACAGAACAGGTTGCCCTCTGGCACCGAAACCGGTTATTCCTGGGATCTGTGCCACTGAGGACTTTCACTAGGGTGCAAAACCTTGGCGTGACCTTTGACAGCAGATTGTCATTTGATTTTCAGATGTCATCCATTGTCCAGACAAGCTTTTACCATCTTAGGAATATCACCAGGGTCAAGTCCCTAGTTCCATCTATGGACCTCCCCACCTTGGTGCATGCCTTTGTGACATCCAGACTTGATTACTGGAATGAGCACTACTTTGGGGTCTCTGGGGGTAACCTCCTCCGGTTGCAGCTAGTGCAGAACACTGCAGCTTGGCTGCTAACTGGGCAGCCGAAATTTTGTCATGTCACCCCGGTTGTGCGCAATCTGCACTGGCTGCCAATAAGTTGTAGGAATCTCTTTAAGGTGGACTTGCTCATCTTTAAGGCCCAATGCAGGCAGGGTCCTGGTTACCTGTCAGACCTTCTTACACCTGCCGTCCCGGTCCGCTCCCTCAGGTCCTCCTCTAGGAGTCTCCTGGCTATTCCCAGGATGAGGCTTAAAACCACCGGTGACAAAGCATTTAGGCCCCTTTGGTTGAGATTTTTAAGGCCCACCTCAAGGCCTTCCTGTTTAATCGGGTCTTCCCGGATCTTAGGTATTAGTCCTCCCTGGGTACCCTGCTTTTCTGTTTGAGTTTCAGCTTTTATAGAGATATTTATTAATTATATTTATGTATGCTGATATGTTATTGTTTTTATATTTATTTGTATTATTGTATTGATAGTATGTTTTTATTGTTTGGCTCCCAGAGCCTCTGGGATTGGGCGCCAGAAAAATAAAAATTGCCTTGCCTATTTGAGTGTGAACATTATATTTAATGGTAACTGTTCTTGAAGGCTTTTTTAACATTGTGAAAAGTTAGGGGGAAGCTCTCCCAGTGTATTCCTGCTTCGATGTATATATTTGGCAACCCTAGTCTTTTAGGGTGCTCTATTTATTAAGTATAGCATGTTTATGCATACAAAATTTTCTAGGCAGGAAGCATTGTGTTTTTAATACCTTTTTTGGTGATGTGGTTTTGTACAAAATGTCTACCCTGTATTTTTATGTTTAAATTTAGGTACATTATATATATATATATATATATATATATTATAGTGGCATGGTAGTGATACTGTAGTTATGGTTGAGTACCCCATTTATGGCTAAATCTGAAATTTGGCAGCTTAATAACTTTGCCCCCTTATGACGGATTTGGTGGAAAGTTGGCATGCTCAGTCTGGTATCATAGATCTGTGGACCTGCCAAGTTGTGTTGTGATTGGATATACAGTTGCAGAGCTACAGAGCACCACAAAATGTAGAAATGAAGTGTTTTTGCGCGTTTCTCTGCTCATGCCTACAGCCCACACATTTTGTGCGGTTGGTCTGAAAACTTCAGGGAACATTAAGCTGGGGTACCCGATGTGCCTTTCCAAGATTTCATAAAAAAATATTAAACGGTTCAAAGGTTATTAAAAAAAAAACAACTAAATCCTAATCTTCCTGGACTGAATCTCCATCACTCATTCACACCCTAGTGGGATAGCGCCCGATGGAATAATCGGGGAGCCAAACATTTTCTGAAGGGTGCGAGGGTAGGACTACATGCGCGGCACCGCGAGACTGACTTGCACCTGTGTAGGCTATCTCGGCTTTGATCCTCCAACCGCCTCAGTTCCTTTTCTCCCACCGTCCAGTGCACTTGGATGTCGACGTCGCTCGTCTGCTGGAGTCAAAGTTTTCGTCTATACGACAGCAGCTTTCAGTGTTTAATTTAACTGTTTAATTTAACTATTTAGTAGTAATTTTTTTATTTTACGAACAAGACGATTATGAAGAAAAATAAATTCTTTCCTGCCATCAGCGGAGTCGTCCTTAGATGGTAGCGGTGACGGTAGGAATACTTCGTTTGAAAGTTGTTATGGCAGAGGGGCTGTGCCCAGTCCGCCACCCTTAAGTAACGGGGGAGGGTCTGACTACGGACAGTCCTATGCTCGGGGGGGAGGAGGACAGTCCACCGAAGCACGAATCTGGCAGTGCTGGGGATCCGGCTCCACTTAGCCTCGAGCTCTTCTTCTTCATTTGGGGAAGAAGAATCGGTGCCGCTCGAGGTTGCCTGTTGGTATGTCTGAATGAGGATTGTTCATTGGTAGGGGCGATAGGTCTGAACCAACTTTCATGGGTTCCCCTTGGCCCCACTCCTAACGGCCGCATACTCGACTCCGGACTCCATCTCTGTCCTCATTGGAGTTCCGGTGAGCAGTTTCACCTCTGGGCTGCTCCTGTGGAGCAGGGGGTTTGACTTTCCTTTTTTCCTGGTTGTGTTCCTGTTTTTGGGGCCTCCGGGCCTTGGAGCCGTTGGACCGGAGCCGGGTCAATTGGATCAGAATGAGCGCGGTGCCCTCTTGGTGCCTTCGCCATCGTGTCAGCCCCTTGTGCCTACCCCCCTCTCCTTTTCCATGCTGGGGCCGGCAGGGGTACCACCTTTCTCCTTCTCCACATCTTTTCCATTGGTGTTTTTCCTGGCGCTGTGCCCGACACCTTGGTGGCACTGCAGGTCCAGCACCATGCCACTGGTTTGGCATTGATGCCATAGGCGGCGCCGCAGGTGTTTGGGTCAGCGCCGGGATTTGGCGCTCTGGATTGGTGCCATGGCTCGGCACTGCACTCGTCGCCGTGCTCAGTGCCACGCTCGGTGCCGTGGGCTGTGCGGCGCCTTGGGTGCTGTCATTGTTGCCTTCATTGCTGGTGCCGATAGCGGTGCTGTGGGTGCCTCACAGTGCCACAGATGCCTACAGGTGCTCGTGGGTGTTGTGGGCACTTGCGGGTGGTGCCAGGCACCCATGGGTGGCACCACAGGTGCCACGGGCAGTGCTGGGTGCCTGTGGGTGCCGCGGGCAGTGCTGGGCACCCACAGGTGTGGCCGGGCGGCACCGGGCACCTGCAGGTAATGCCGGGCACCCGTGGGTGGCACTGGGCACAAGCGGGTGGCACTTGGCATCCGTGGGTGGCATGGGTGCCATGAGTGCCATGGGTTTCTTGGGTGCCATGGGCGTCGGGGGTGCCCTTGCGTGCCATTGCTGCCATTGGTGCTGAGGATACCTGTGGGTTCTGCCGTGGGTGCCCTTGGGTGTCTCCCAGGTTGGCATAGGTACTGCTTGGTGCCCTCCTGTGCCTCGAGTGATGCTGGTGCTGCAGGGTGCCAGTTGTTGCTGTCTGACAGAACTTGGGAAAGATCTCCGTTTGCAGACCTCTCTCTGCAGGACTTGTGACGGGATGTTTCCACGGAATGAAGTCCTATTCTGCAGATTATTTTCCACACATCTTAGTGGGTGACAGTCTGCATCGGGTCTCATCATCCAGCGGTTTTCTGCTGATGGGACTTTTCTGTTCTGTCAGCGGAATCTCTCATTCCGCTCAGCACTTTCTCAGCTCCCTACATGGTGCCAAGCTCCTCGACACCCTTTCTGGTGGCGGAGTCTCTAGCGGCTCTGACCTAGACCTCTTTTTGGGGTCCTTCTGCGGTAGAAGGGCATCTAGATGAGTCTCTCCCTGTCCTTCTGGTCAGTAATACAGCGGATGACTCATTTTATATACTGAAAGTCACGCCCTCTCTATCATCAGAGTCTGTGATGGAAGCTCTTTTCAGTAGTTCCTCATTTATGGGGTCCACCATAATGTTCAGACTGGATCTGTGGACCATATACCTCTGCGTCTAGACTCTTTCAGTCGTCAAGGCAATTACACTCTGTGGAACATTCTAATTCAATGGTCAGGAGCCACACAGACTGTTCTGCTCCTTTGATAGAGGTATACAGCCCTCTTTTGATGCTGCCCCTCTGGTGGCTGCTTTGGCACAGGTGGTTAACATCTGTCTAGCTATTATTAGTCCACTCAAGAGTTTAGTTATGGATCCTCAGGCTCCTCCTGCTCTTCAGAGGGATGACATCCTTGTCATTTCTGTATCAGGCAATCCTTGCCAAATAGCAGCCAGCAACCTTGTCAGGCTCAGACTAATGATAATTAAAAAAAAAAAGGTCAGAATTATCACAGCACAGGGCCTAGTTGAAATTTCCTGATACCACACTTTGGATCTGGTCAGGTTCTGCCTCAACACTGAGGCGGTCGTCTCTAAACTTCAATAAAGAGTACCTGATTTCTTCTACCCCTAGGGGCAGTCCGATCCAGCGGTGGTATAGCTCACCTCTTTCCTCCAGAGAATTTTCTCTTATTCTGAGATATTTCCAAAATCTAGGCATCTAACCAGTCTGCTAGTCCCTTTTTGTTTTTTAATTAGGCTTTCTTCTCTTGATCAGAGCCTTGAAGCAACAGAAGTGACTCTTCAGGGAGTCGGAACTTAGATTCCTACTTCCTTGCTTGCTTCAGCTTAACAGACAACATGCTCCTTTCTTGACCATAGGTCAAGTAGGTCTTTTCTGAGGTAGCTTCTCAAATATTCACACCTTCAGTTCCTGTGCACTGGTTCCATGCCAAGCTATCCTCTCCGACTGCGTGACAGAGCAGTGATGTTTGTTTTTTTCAACAAAGCAAACTAGAGTCCTTCCTACTCCCTTCAGGGAGGCCGGAGTAAGTAGTGTCTCATTGCGTTGAGCCACTTCTGCCGTGATTCAGTCACTTCAATGAATAGGTTAGCCCTAACTTGGTCCTGCTGTGTCCCTCCTCAACGCACATCTGCCTCTATTTGCCTTACAATCCAGCCCGTTTTTTTCTGTCAAAATGTTTTGTTTTTTTTTACACAGTGGACACGTCCTCCTGTACACTTTCTCCTTTCTTCCCTGAGTTCAGAGACTGCTTCTATAGTTATACACACAGGGGCAGGATGATTCCCTTTTGGAATATGCAGTGGCTAGGATTTGACCACCACAAGAGGCTTCTAAGTTGTGCTTCGCCTTCCATCAGGAAGTTTTCAGTGACTTAGCACAAACCATTTTCCTTGATGAGCTAACCCCACCTGGACCTTCTTTTGCTCACCAAGTAAGGGGTTCAAGTGCTACTGGACCTGTTGTTTGCAGGTCAGCCATACTTGGTAGTGGGGGTTCCGTCTCTGCTTTTCAGTCTACCCTGAACCTGTACACTTTACCTCCGGCTCTTGCAGTTCCTGAGGTCCTTTACATTAGATTAGCACATGTCTTTGACTGTTAGTTTTGGTCCTATACCAAATTGTGAGTCCTGGTTTTCGCCTCTCTCTGAGTGGTTGCGGCTTCCTGGCAGAGTTTCATTTTGTGCCCATTGCAGTCGTCTGCAGAGTGGTGCGTTACAACTCGAGCACTTATCTTGTAAGCATCATGTTCTGGATGCTCTTTACAAGATGGCTCTTTTTTACTAGCAGGACAGTCCTTGGCCATCCTTTCTGGGTGAACCCTATCTCCTACCACCCTACTCAGGGTTGTGGGTTTTAGCTTGGTACTCTCCCACTAGTGTGAATGAGTGATGGAGACTTAGTCCAGGAAGATATGGAAATTATGTACTTACCGTAATTATTGATCTTCTTTGGACAGTCTCCATAACTCATTCACATGCCCACCCACCATCCCCTGGGTTCACTCATTTTTCTTTCCAGGTCTTCATGGCCTATGGTTCGGACTGTGAAGACATTGTTCTTTGACCTTTCTTACAAAGGCCATCTGAGCCCTCTCAGGCCCAGAAACTCAGAATGAGGTATTCTCATTAGTTACACTGCACCTCCTTGGTGAGAAGAGAGGTGCTAGGGCAGTTGGAAGGTCGGCCGCCGAGATAGCCTACACAGGTGCGAGTCAGTCTGGAAACAATTGCGGCCTTACGTGCGTCCTACTCTGCCGACCCTTCAGAAAATTTTTGGCTCCCGCTTGGTCCTAGCACCTCCGGTGCTATCCCACTAGTGTGAATGAGTGATGGAGACTGTCCAAGAAGATCAATAATTACAATAAGTACGTAATTTCCATTTATAGTCTATGGGAAAAGTTAACAAAATATGCGAAAGTGTCGCAAATGCAGTTTTTAGTGTCGCAGATGACCCTTGTAGTGTCGCAAATGACCCATCTTGTTTTCAGTTGGTGGTCACAGAAATGCCTGGCATTTAAATTTGGGACCCCCTAGGGACACAATTCTTGTTGTGTTCACCTAGTTGAGCCCTGAGGATGCTAGCCATGTCTTTTTTGGGGGGTAAAACACCCCAGAAATATGTTTTTTAAATTTTTGTAAAAGTGGTATCACAAAGTACTTTCGCATATGTGACAATTTAGTGATTTTATTTAAGAAGTGTTTGATTTATGAAAGTACTTATACACTATGCCCAAAACAATAAGGAATCTTTGCCACCCTGCTGCAAAAGAACGATTTGGTCTTTTGGGTGGAAATTTGGATGGAAGAAAGCCAAGATCCCACAGATGTGCCTTTTGGTGGTTTGGTGACAAAATATTAGAGGGCTGCAAAGTTACGGCACTCTGAAGTTAACAATTTTTCCCTTAGGATAACATTACAGCGTCTGCTGTGCCTTTCGGGTCCCGTAGCTGGAAAACTGTTCAAGATATGGACTTTTCATTGGAAAACTGCTTAGTCCCCCACTAGGGGGCTAAGTGCAAAACTAGCATGGAAAGTCATAAATAATATGAGATTTTAAATTGTTTTCTATGTTGTACAGTTCCTGAGATATAAGCAATTTAGTATTCCAGGTGTTCTTTTTCTGCTCTGAGGGCCATTATTATGCATACATTCTTTGTATTCTTCAAATGGAGAAAGGATCACAGATTTAGAAGTGAGTAGCCATCTGGGAACAAGCGACCACCACACTGTGTGGTTCACAATAAGCACAACCATGGAGACAAGCCATACAAAAACATGGATACTGGACTTTAGAAGGGCTGACTTTGGCAAAATGGGTGAATACCTAAGGAATGCACTAGCAAATGGCCAGAAAGGAGGGGTGGAAGAACAATGGAGAAAAATCAAAACTGCCATTATGGAGGCAACAAGCCTTTGTGTGAAACAAATAAAGAAAACAAAGCGGAGTAAAAAAACACTATGGTTCTCAAAAGAGGTAGCAGGAAAGGTTAGGGAGAAAAAGGTAGCATTCAAAAAGTATAAGGAATCACAGAAGGAGCATGACAGGGAACTGTATCAGTTAAAGCAGAAAGAAGTGGGGAAGGCAGTCAGAATAGCAAAGGCCCAAACTGAGGAAAAGATAGCCAACTCAGTTAAGAAGGGGGATAAAACCTTTTATAGATACATTAGGGAGCATAGAAAGGTTAAGGGAAGGATAGCGAAGATTAATAAAGGAGAGAGGAGGTGGGCAGAGGGAGAAAGTGAAAAGGCAGAGATACTGAATGAATTCTTTTGCTCAGTATTCACAAAAGAAGAAGAAGAAGAGGAGTTACCTAAACCAAACAATAGAAGCACTCTGGGCAGGGGGGTTGACACCAGTCCATTTACAGAAGAAAGAGTCCTGAAAGAACTCCTAAAACTCAAGGTGGACAAAGCAATGGGGCCTGAGGGGATTCACTCCAGAATCCTATAAGAACTAAAGGGGGGCCTAGTGACACCACTGACCACTCTTTTTAACAAATCATGGGAGGATGGGGTGGTACCTCAGGACTGGAGGAGGGCAGATGTGCTTCCCCTTCACAAAAGTGGGAGCAAGGCAGAAGCAGGAAACTACAGACCTGTTAGTTTGACCTCAGTGGTAGGGAAAATTATGAACCACTTCTGAAAGAAAGAATTGTTGAGTGCCTAGAGGCCAGCGGAGCACAGGACACAAGGCAGCATGGATTCACAGCAGGAAGGTCATGTCAGACAAATCTAATTGATTTCTTTGACTGGGTGACCAAAGTAATAGACCAGGGAGGGGCTGTGGATATGGTCTACCTAGACTTTAACAAGGCATTTGACACAGTCTCGCACAAAAGATTAATAATCAAGTTTTCCAGCCTGGGAGTGGGTCCCAGGGTGGTAGCCTGGGTAGCAAACTGGCTGCACAACAGGACACAGAAGGTAATAGTAAATGGAACTCACTCTGAAGAAAGTGGGGTTACTAGTGGAGTACCTCAGGGTTCAGTACTGGGTCCAGTCCTCTTTAATGTCTTTATAGGTGACATTGCAGAGGGTCTGGGAGGAAAGGTATGTCTCTTTGCAGATGACACAAAGATCTGTAACCGAGTTGATACACAAGTGGGGGTGGAAAGGATGAGAAGGGACTTGGCAAGGTTGGAGGAATGGTCAGACATATGGCAACTTAGATGAAATGCAAAGAAGTGCAAAGTAATGCACATGAGAAACAAAAACCCAGGAGAAGAGTACACAAAGGCAGGGGAGGTACTAACAACAACAATAATGGAAAAAGACCTGGGGGTAGTCATATGAGATGACTTAAAAGTGGGCAAGCAATGTGAGAGGTCAGTAAGAAGAGCCGGGGGGATACTGGGATGCATAGGGAGAGGCATCTCAAGTAGAAAAAGGGAAGTGGTTATCCTTCTCTACAGCCAGTTGGTGAGACCCCATCTGGAGTACTGCATGCAGTTCTGGAGACCCCATCTCCGCAAAGATATAGACAGGATGGAGACAGTCCAGAAGGGGACAACTAAAATGGTGCAGGGTCTGCATCAGAAACCATATGAAGAGAGACTGAGAAAGCTTAATATGTATACCCTTAATGAAAGTTACGATAGGCGGGACATGATAAAAACTTTCAAGTACCTCAAGGGAATCAACAAAGTCCAGGAGAGTAGCATCTTTCAGAGAAAGAGATGTGCAAGAACAAAGGGGTACAATTTAAAGATAGAGGGGGACGGCGCGGGGCAATGAGAGGAAATTTTTTTTAATGGAGAGTGGTGGACGCATGGAGCCGCCTTCCTGGGGAGGTTGTGGGGTCTAAAACAGTGGGGGAATTCAAACATGCATGGGACAGAGATAAGGCAATTATAGTGGGGGTAGGAGGAAGTAGGCTGTTGGTTAACTAGAATCTGCAGCTTATCCAATAGGTAGGGAAATGGGCAGACTGGGTGGGCCAAGCGTTCCTTATCTGCCGTCAAAGTCTATGTTTCTACATATTCACTGTGCTTCTGAATGCACCTTTTTGGGGAAAAAAGTGTGTGCATTTGCATTACTGTTACCGTTAGCGTTTCTTCTTGCATTTCCGTAACCTTTTGCATTAGTGTTTTCGTTTATATCACCGTGTGCGTTACCCTTTGCGTTTGCGCGTGCTTGCGTTTTCATTACTGTTACCATTTGCGTTTCCATTACTGTTTTTGTTTGCGTTTACTTTTCCGTCACTGTGTGCATTATCATTTGCGTTTGCATACATGCTTGCGTTTGTGTTTCCTTTGGCATCATCGTTGGTGTTACCGTAAGCGTTTGCATTTCCAATTGCATTACCATGACCGTGCGCGTTACCATTTGCATTTGCCTATGTGTTTGTGTTTGCATTTCCATTTGTGTTAGTGTTTCCTTTGGTGTCATCGTTGGTGTTACCATAACTGTTTCCATTTCCAATTGCGTTACCGTTACTGTTTGCATGTTCATCACCATTTGTGTTTCTGTTGGCCTTAGCATTTGCGTTTTCGGTAGCATTTCCATTGTCGATTGCATTACTGTTTCCTTCTGTGTCACCGTTGCTGTTACCATTTGCATTTCTGTTTGTGTTTGTGTTACCATTTGCATTTTCGTTACCATTTTTGTTGCCATTTGTGTCTGCATTTCTGTTGCAATTAGCACTTGTGTTACTGTTTTCATTAACGTTCTCGATCTTCCTGGACATAAAGTCTCAACCACTCATTCACACTAATGGGAGTTTGCCAGAGGTGTTAGGACCCAATGGGAGCAAACTTTTTTGAAGCAGTCCGGCGCCAGAGATGGAGCCGTGAGGAAGCGGCACCATGAGCCTTGGCTCATGTGGTAAAGATTATCTCGCATCAACCCTCCAACCACCTCAGTTCCTTTTTTCCTACTGTCAATTGCGCTACCAGTGACGATGTCGCTCACCTGCCGGGAGTTAAATTTCACTAGCAGCAACAGTTCAGTTTGTTAATTTGTAGTTTTATTTCGAAGTACCGATTATATTTAAATTATACATCAAGAAGTCTTCAGCCCTCCATTGATGGAGTCGACCACTGAGCAGGTCAGGTGATGGTAGGGGAGACTTCATATGAAAGGTGTTCAGTTAGCCAGGCCGGGTCTGGTCCGCCGCCCTCCCTGGGGGGGTCCGACAATGGACAGTCCAATGCTCAGGGGGATGGGCTGTCCCCCCAAAAGCATAAAAGGAAACGGTCCTATTCTCAGCGCCGTTTGGCCTCGAGTTGCTCTTCGACGCATAGGTCAAAGAGAAAAAGGCATCACTCGAGGTCGCCCTCTGGTATGTCTGTGCATAGATGGTCAGTTGTTGGGGCCAGGCATCAGTCTCCACCTCTGTTGGAGTCACCGGTCTCTGTCTCCGATGGCCGACCTCTTTGACTTCGGAGCCCCTTTCTGCCTTTTCGGGGGAGTTTCCGATGAACAGTTTCACCAGTGGGCTGCTCTTATGGAGCAATGGGCTTGGAGGTTGGTCCAGTTGCCTGAACCGGTCACTCTGACGCTGAAGCCTTCAGCCTGCTCAGTTCCGGGGGATGGGTAGGGTAGTTGGGCCTTCCTAGTCACATGGTGCCTTCTTTGGTGCCGTTGACTCCACGCTCCGGTGTTTATCCCCCTCACATGGCTGTGGTGCAGGGGTCCACACTGATGCCTCTGTCTCCTGCCATTTTTCCCTCTTTTTCACCAAATTGCAGTTTTTTGACCTCTGGGACACTCTCGGCACCATTGGCAGTGCCGCAGGCTCATTCGGCGCTGTGCACAGCACCATGCACACTGTCACCACTGAGCGCAGTGCTGGGACCTCTGTTGGCTCCGTGCATGGCACCAGGGGCTCTGTCAGTGCCGTGCTTGCTGTCAGCACAGTCCTTGGCACTGTGTGGGCTGTTGGCACTGTGCACACTGTTGGCACCATCCTCGGTGCCATGTGGGCTGTTGGCGCTATCCTCGGCACCATGTGGACTGTTGGCACCGTGTCAGGTGCCACTTCTGCAGACGCCTCCCTCCTTTTTCTCGGTGCTGGGGGCTAGCACGGCGCTGACTGGTCTTCGGGGGTCTTCGACTCTGATTCTTTCCTCTTCTGTTTTTCCTCCTAATTTTCACTCCTTTGCTGTCTATGCAGTTCCCCGGACTGTCAGGAGATGATTTTGAGCCTAACCCAGATCTTCATCTGGATGATGATGTTCATGATACTGCCCTCGGAGCAGGAATCAATCCTTCTGCAGAGCCTGTGGTGGAGGACCTATCCTTTAAGTCTCCGCTAAAAAATTTAAACTCTGCCCTTTCTCTCCAAGCTTCCGAGACTGATCCTGGAAAGCTTTTACGACTCCAATATCTTCATGCCCCTGAGATCCCTATGGATTTAACCCCTCCGGTACAGCCCTCTGTCGAGACACTCTCTCAGATGTTGTGGTAGAATCCGGCTCTCATTCCTTTCATGGCTAAGTCCATCGATAGGAAGTATGCTGTCCCCAAGGATCATCCTATTTTGGCCTCACAAGCCTTTGCTGATGCCATTGGATCTTGGCAGAGAATGATAAGGCTGTCTGTCCTCAAGGATCTACGGCCTGACCAATAAACAAAGAATCTCATAAGATAGACACCTTAGGTAAGAGACTCTTTGCTGCCTCAACCCTAGGCAAGTGCATTGCCAGCTAACAGGGCTATTTTTCTCAGTATGAGTATGTACTTTGGCATTCCCTCAAAGAAATAGTGGAAGTTTTACCCAAATCAGAAGCTAGCTCAGAGTTGCTTCAACCATAACTAGGGGTATCGAATCCAATAACTAACAGGTTAAAGTTGCAAAGGATGCTTTCGATACCACCTCCCGGGCGGTGACGGCTGGCATCTGCACACACCGCCACTCTTGGCTTCATACTTCTGGCTCCACGAACAATGCCCAGCAGCGAGTTATGGCTTCACCCTTTGATGGTATGTATCTGTTCAAGCCTCAGGTGGAGCAAGCTCTGGAGGCCATGCAAAAGACTAGGTCGGTCATCAATTCGGCCAGACCTACACCCACTCCCTCCAGAGGAGGTATGAACAAGCGTCAGTTTCACAACCATCAGTCCTTTCGCGGCAAAGGCAGGGGAGGTTTTAATAAAAACCACACCCCTCAACCCCAGAAGAAAGTGCAACAGAAGGCACAGGGCCCCAAAGCACCCAGTGCCACCTTCTGAGTTTCTGGTCCAAGTCCCACCTCAGCTGTCCGAGAGGGGCTCCTCCTTAGCTGTGGGAGGATGTCTGACTCAGTTCGACAATCAGTGGAAATCTATAACATCAGACAAATGGATCCTCTGGATAATCCGCGAGAGGTACTCTCTCAATCTTTCAGAACCCCCTCCGGATCATCCTCCCAAATGACAGCCCAGGCTATCAGCGGTTCAGTCAGACCTTTTTGCTTCCGAGGTACAAGGCCTTCTGAAAAACAGGGCAGTAGAAATAGTTCTGCTGGATCAATGAAACACAGGTTTCTACTCCCATTACTTTCTGGTTCCAAAGAAAACTAGCTGCATGCACCCAATCCTGGATCTCAGAAAACTAAACAAATTCCTTCACAAGGAGAAGTTCAAAATGATTTCACTAGGTACCCTGCTACCTTTGCTTCATCAGCACGATTGGCTAGCCTCCCTGGACATGCAGGATGCCTACCAACATATTCTCATGCACCCAAACCACCACAATTAACCTAAGGTTTGTGGCATTGGGTCAACACTATCAGTTCAGAGTCCTGCCCTTTGGGCTATCCTCGGCGCCTCAAGTTTTTACAAAGTGCCGTGCAATTCTCATAGCGCACCTCAGAAAAATCAGAATACAAGTGTTTCCATATCTGGATGACTGGCTCCTAGCAAGTCCCTCCAGACAACAAACTCTAGAGGCCATGGCAACAGCCTCCGACTTCCTCGTGTCCATGGGAGTCCTGCTGAATCTCAACAAGTCGAAGTTGCAGCCCTCCCAGAAGCTCCTCTTCATAGGAATTCTGCTGGACACCTCCTATGCGAAGGCTTTTCTTCTAGAGGACAGAAGGAGCGATATCCTACAACTGGCCCAATATATCAGAGAACACAGCTTTCAAGCCATCTCGATGCATCAGATGCTGGGACTCATGGCATCCTCGGTGTTCACTGTACCCTTGGCTCATCTCCACATGAGAACCTCCCAGTGGATGCTCAGTACTCAGTGGTCCCCAACCACTCACCATCAGTCCTTTCTCATCAAGTTGATGGAACCTCTGAAGAGGTCGCTCACCTGGTGGTCCCAGGAGGGCAATCTTCTGGAAGGATATCCCTTTGCCCTTCTGGATCATCAGATCTCAATTACCACAGATGCATCCCTGATGGGTTGGGGAGCCCACTGCCAGGATCTCCACACTCAGAGTAAGTGGACTCAGGATGAGTCCCAACTCCACATATACATCCTGGAAATGAGAGCCATCCTCTATGCAGTTCGATCTTTGAAGGACATACTCTGTCACAAGAACATTCTCCTTCAAACGGACAACAAAGCAGTGATGTACTACATCAACAAACCGGGTGGTGCACACTCTTACCCTTTATATAGAGAAGTGATAAGAGTGTGGCAGTGGTGCCTGGAACACAAGGTCTTGATTCAGGCAGTTTACCTGCCAGGAGTGCAAAACGAGCTGGCAGACCATCTCAGCAGAACAGAGACAGAGCCTCATGAGTGGTCTCTCGACTCAACTGTTGTTCAGTCACTCTTCAAAGAATGGGAAACTCCGGACCGGGACCTTTTTGCATCCCCACTCAACACAAAACTGCTTCTCTTCTGCTCCAGAAATCCAGAACCTGGCATTTTTTGCCAGGATGCATTCAGGCTGTGGTGGACTAGACGCTTTCTCTACACCTTTCCACCCCTTCCTCTAATTCAGAGGGTACTTTTCAAATTGGAGTCTCGGGGGCAGAATGATTCTCACTGCCCCGTTCTGACCTCAGCAAATATGATTCCTGCTACTCAAAAGTCTATTGGAAACCCCCCCGCCTCCCCTCCAGATGAACCTTCTGACCCAGAGTAGTGGTCCATCCCAACCTGAGGTCGCTTCACCTTCACGCTTGGCTCCTGAAGAGATAGAGGTGAATAGGTTCAATGTCTCTCATAGAGTTTCTGATATCCTTTTGGCTGCATGCAAGCCAGCCACTAGAAAAACCTACACAGCCAAATGGAAGCGTTTCTCTATCTGGTGTGCAAAATCTTCTTGGAATCCTTTTTCTTGCCCACCGAATAAAGTCTTGGAGTACCTCTTAGATCTCACGAATACAGGTTTGCAGTACCCTACAGTCAAAGTTCATCTTTGTGCTATTTCGGCGTATCATGAGCCAGTACTTTCCATGTCACTGGCTCAGTTGCCTGTGATTAAGAGGTTTCTTAGGGGTTTTCTGCAGACTAGACCTCCTATCAGATGCCCAGTCGCAGCCTGGGACATTAATCTTGTGCTAGACATGCTCACTTGTAAACCTTTTGAGCCTCTAGCTACTTGCAAATTGAAGTTCCTCACTTGGAAAACAGCCTTCCTGGTGGCCATTACCTCAGCCATTAGGGTTTCTGAAATACATGCATTAGTCATTGACCCCCCGTACACTGTATTTCACAAGGACAAAGTAGTTCTTAGGACTCATCCTAAGTTTCTTCCTAAGGTTGTCTAAGAGTTCCATCTAAACCAACCTTTAGTCCTTCCTACCTACTTTGCAAATTTTCAGAATGAAGGGGAACGTACCCTTCATTCACTGGATGTTAAGAGAGCATTGTGGTTCTATTTAGATAGAACAAAAGAAATCTGCAAAGCTCAACAACTGTTTGTTTCCTTCAGCGAGACCCAGCTGGGTCAACCTGTTGCTATCAGATGTATTTCAGCATGGCTCGTGGCTTGCCTTCGCCACTGCTATTCTATGGCACAGGTCAAGCTGGAAGGCAGAGTGTACGCCCACTCTACCAGAGCAGTTGCGGCATCTGTGGCGGAAATCCGCAACATGCCCATTGCAGATATTTGCAGTGTGGCCACTTGGAGCTCCATGCATACTTTCGTTAAGCACTATGCCTTATATGTCCATGCCAGACAATATCTGTCGTTTGGCAGGACCATTCTTAACGGACTTCTGTCCTAAGTATGTGAGCTAATTATCTCCTGCCGCCCATCTTGGGGGATTATTTAGCTCGGTACTCTCCCATTAGTGTGAATGACTGGTGGCGACTTCATGTCCAGGAAGATATGGAAATTATGTACCTACCGTAATTCTTGATCTTCTTGGACGAAGTCTCCACCACTCATTCAAACACCCACCCACCATCCCCCGAGCTCACTTCTGTGTTTTTGGTCTTCACTCCCTCAATGGTTTGACTATGAAGACTTCATTGTTGACCCTTCTTACATGGGTCATTCGGACTATCTTATGTCCTATTTTTAGGTTAGTCCTTCTAGGTTAGTTACGCTGCACCTCCTTGGAAAAAAAAGTACTGATGCGGTTGGAGGGTCGACGCCGAGATAGTCTTTACCACAAGAGCCAAGGCTTGAGGTGCTGCTTCCTCACAGCTCCATCTCTGGTGCCAGCCCTCTTGAAAAAGGTTTGCTCCCATTGGGTCCTAGCGCCTCTGGTGAACTCCCATTAGTGTGAATGAGTGGTGAAGACTTTGTCCAAGAAGATCAACAATTACGATAGGTATGTAATTTCCATTTTCTGTTGCCATTAGCGTTTGAGTTACCATTTCTGTTTTCATTTATGTTTGTGCTTGCATTATCATTTACGTTTGCATCACCATGTGCGTTACCATTTGCGCTTGCGTTTACATTACCGTTAGCTTTACTGTTTTATTTTACCTCACTGTTTCCATCACCATCTGTGTTAACATTACCATTTGTGTTTTTGCATTTGCATAGTGCAGTGCAAAACATTGTTTTTGCTATTTCTCTGCACTGTTTTCTGCGAAGCATAGCACAGTCAGTTTGTTCAAGGAACATGCCAGTTTTTGTTTGGTGAAAAAATATTGTTCCGTTCCAGAGTTATGGCCATTTGAAGTTGGCCCACTTCACAGTTACTGATTTTTCAACCACCAGGTCTGCCATTTTAGTGCATTTTCGGCCGCGATTTCTGCCATTTTGTGGTGGAAGACTTCTTAAAGGGGCAGAAACATAAAAATTGAATATCTCTGGAACGGTTTGGTCTTTTCACATGACATTTGGAAAGTGTTGAGTCGATGTCCTGGAGATGTGAATTATGCAGTTTACATGTTTGAAAAATTATTTGCTGCAGAGATGCTGCGTGACGCATTTAACGTTTTGCTCATAGTGTTCTGCATGGTGCTACTGACTTGAAATTTATAGCGTAGGTAGCCCTAGTGGCACGGAGGTGCCTTGCAGTGGTTTGCTGTGTAAAACATTAACAGGTGCAGAATTATGACAGTCCAACAAATGAAATTTTGCTTCATTCTGCTTCAATAACTTTTGAACTGTGTGTCCTATTTGCCTGGCATTTGGAATGTAGAAAGACTTATAATAGATCTTTGGCTGTGACAATTTGCGGGTCACTGTCTCTTACGGTTGCTGAACTGTGCATGTGAAGTTGTTTGCTCATGGTGCTGTGCAACCATTGAATGGATGTTCACAGAATTCTGGACACACACACTGTGCTATGGTACAGGTCTTATTTTACCAATTTTTTGTCCCATCGGATATATGGTTCTTGTGTAGCGAAGTGGCAAAAATGTTCTTCTTGGCACTTTTTGGCACTCCTGCGCAATTTTCCTGGCATGACGCTGTGCAACTGTTGAACAGATTCAGATAACATTTGTTATACATGCTGTGGTATGGTACATGTCTTCATTTACCAATTTTCATTTCAGTCAGTCATACAGTTTTCGTGCAGCAAAGTGATAACAATTCACATGGGGGGAGCACGGGGCCCAAAGTGCCCCGCTCTCCCACCACCACATTCTATTCACTATTTATAGTGCACATTCTCAAAAAGAAGGGAAATTCATGGCAAAAGACTCCATTTAATGCATAAGTTAGGGTTGTTCCACAGCGACAAAAGTGAGGAAATTTGGTGTTAGGGTTGAAAACCCTAACTGTGCATTCCCCCCCAAACCCACCACACATACACATACATGGAAGTAGGGGAAGGACCAAGGCAACACAACCAATCACACACAACCAGCAGCAGGTAACAGAAATAACATACAACTATCTAAACCACAAAACCACACACCCATGCTCCCGCTGGACTGTGACATGGGGTCATCACTGCTAACTCTGATCCCAGACATTCCACACACCGCAAAACACATATCACTATGGACAACTGGGCATCTTGGTCCACACACTGCCACCAACACATAACACAGATGACACATATGGTATTTTGGGGTTCACAAGGTCCGAAATAGGATTTTGCACATTCCCTGAAATACTTTCAGAAATCAGTTTTGCAAATGCGACAGTGTTGTGCTATGCATTTGTGACATTTTCGTGTTTGCGACATTATTTTGTGACACTATTTTATAAGCTTTTGCAAATGTGACACTTTTGTGTCTTCTGTTTGTGACACTTTCATGTTTGCAAAAGTATTTTGCGAAAGTATGCTCCTAATGACTGCACATCCTTGCCATCATCTTGCAAGCATATGGTTGGATCCTTTGGGCTGAAATTTGCAGGGTGGTAAGACCTGGTCCCACAGATGTGCCTTTTTCTGCTTTGGTGCTAAAATACTTAAGAATGACAAAGTTACACTTTTCCGAAATTGAGCAATTTACACAGACTAACATTGTAGACCCACGTACCTTTGCCACCCATATGTTGAAAATAGGCGAGGTACATTATTTCGCTACTGCCAGTTTGGTTTACCTTTAGGCGAACTAACGTCGTAGAACACCTTTGTAAATAATGTATGATACCTGAAGTTGAATTTCTCCACTTCCTTTGGTAATACAGGTATACACCTCCTGCTGGTTGTGTGTGATTGGTTGTGTTGCCTTTGTCCTTCCCCTACTTGCAAGTATGTGTGTGTGTGTGTGTGTGTGTGTGTGTGTGTGGTGGGGGTGGGGGGGAATGTGCAGTTAGCGTTTCCAACCCTAACACGAATTTCCTCACTTTTGTCGCTGTGGAATGACCATAACTGATGCATTAAAAGGATTTTTTTGCCATGAATATATATATATATATATATATGTATGTGTTACTTATTTATTATTGTACTGGCACTTTAAAATCCATGAATTGCACCATGTGATCACTCATGACCACTATATAAAGAGACTAACACTAGAGGGTATTATCTTTGAAAAAGCCTATGACTGGGTGAAATGTGAGAAGTAGTTGGTACTGTGTCTGATCTGTTTATTTGCTGCTGCTCCAGTAAAGGCTTACATGGTTTTGCACAAACTGCTGTTTCTTGCCTCTCTTATTTGGTGCTAAGGTGAATGCTGTGACTCTGGTTTTGACATAGTTCTGATAAATCACTGAACACCCCATTCCCTTTTGTGACTCTATCTGTTGGAGACAGAGAGATTGTTCAACCGAACTTCTGTAAGAGGTGAGGATTGTGTGTTTCCACTGGCCCAGCCGCCACTGCGTGAACCACCCTCACATTAATCTGCTCCCTCACCTCACAAGCTGCAAATTATCAGTTTTAACTCTGACTCCACATCCTCAAGCAGCAAATTCAGGCACCCCCTGGCTTGTTTAGTCAGCTCTTGAGGGAGCATTTCTGGATCAGGACAAGGCCACAATTTCTCCAGGTAATCATGCTTGAATTTTCTTATTGTGCTTTTATTGATTGCCCTCTTGTATTTAGCTGAATACATTCATACAGAATTCATTACACCAAACTCACAAGCGTACTTGCCAAGTTCGAAATGGAGTTCGGCTGAGTATTGCGCATACGTTGTTCTCTATTTTTTGCTTGGTGATGGGGCTGAGTGAAGTTCAGACACAACTCCTCTGCAGTCTATGTTGAAATACCAGCTACACAGCACAAATCATCAGGCTCAACAGTGTCAGCGTCCATTGTTGAAGCATCTCTTTTTAAAAAATTTTTCTGTGTCCCCCCATTTAAACAATGATATGGTTGTGTACTGAAATGGGCAGTGGTGCGGTGAGCAGAGGAGAAGTTTCTTTTATTAATCAGGGGACGTGCACAGAGGAATGTTGGTGACTGCTACCAGGTGATTATCAATTATTTAATTAAACAATTAACTGACAATTAGTACAGAGCTTCAGCGCTGAGTGACAATAGTGACTACTACAGGATGATTGTCAGTCCTTTAGTTAAACAATAAACTGACACTTGGTGCATCAGTACAGAATCTACTAGTACTACAATTTGATTGCCACTTCTTTAATTAAATTAAACAAGAAATTGACAGATAGTACAGTGCTACAGAAAATACCAGTACTACAATGTGAGTTGTCAGAAAGAAAATGTTGTAGTGAGTACTAAAAGGACCGATCACAAAAACTGAGATATGTGAACCCTATACAGCATCTTCCACTGTGAAATATAAGCAGCATGAATTGTGAGTGTTCTGCAGTATTATAGCTGTTTGGGTTTACTTGTTTAGTTTTTAAGGATATATAAATTCATTGTGATATGTGCATGTATATAAAGAAAGTATGCAGCACAGTATGCCTGTTACAACAAGTTTGCCCTGAAAGGAAACATAAAAACATAGAAGCTGACAGCAGATAAGGGCCGCTGGACACACCCACTCTGCCCATTTTTATTACCTTAATTTTTGCTGTAGATGCTACTTGATCTATGGCACTGTCTCTTCTCCCCCTTACTCCCCCAATGATTCCTTGTACCTATTCCAGGCAATTTTGAACCCCACCACTGTTTTCGCCCCCACTACTTCCTGGAAGCCGGTTACAGGAATCCAGCACCCTTTCTGTGAAAAAGTACTTCCTCACATCTCTCCTGAATCTACTTCCTTACAGTTTCATAGCATGTTTATTTGTTCTAGAACACATTTTTCTCTTTAAAATACCCCCACCTGTACCTTATTAACCACCATGAGATATTTAATGGTCTCTATCTTATCCCCCTTCTCCCTCCTCTCCTCCAGGGTGTACATATTGAACTCCTTTAGCCTCTCCCTGTAGGGCTTCTGATGCAGACCCTGCACCATTTTGGTAGCCCCAAAAAGGATAAGAATGACAGTTGAATGGAGTAATTTACACATGATGAACTGTACTATAGTAATTTTAAAGAACGTTAAGAAAGAACTATGGAAGAAACACCAGTTGTAGCCTTGTGATGGAAGAGAGAGATGCAGAAATGATTACATAAACTGAAAGGAAAAAGACCAACCAATTTAATTTGTGTACAAACTGTTAAATCTTGGACACCTACTTTGTTAAAATACAAATATTAGAGCATTAGTTCATAATGTCAGTGAGTTGAATGTGGTATTAAAACAGAATGAAGTGCAAATGGGAGTAATAACAAAAACATGATATAGCTCTTACATCTCAACCCATGCAATAACAATTCCAGGGTATGAAGCTGAGAGAAGGGATAGAGAGGAACAGAAGAGAGGAGGTATCTAATGTTATATATATATGAGAAAGTAAATTAGAAAAGAATGGCAGAATTGGAGGCTGGAGATTTTGAAATGCTACGGGCCGAAATTCTGAATACCTATGAAATTGCAATCATTTATTTGTTGGAGGCTTGTATCATCTATCATCAAACAAATGACTGCACCATGAAAGACCATCTAAATTGGGTGTACTGATGGAATGTTTGAGAAACACCTCATTTGTGCTGTGATTATAATGGGTGATTCAAGTAAGTTACAACTGAAGCAAGTCACACGGTGGAAAATCAAAGAAAGTTCTAAAAGCAGAAATAGAGGCATGAGTATCCTAGATGTAATTGTGTTAAAAATACATGAGTGCTATGAACAACTTGATATCCCCCCCAGTTGGTTTATTGGATCATAGTGTAGTATTAGCTGCACCTAGTTTTTTAGGGGGGCAAAGACAGAAATAAAAAGTATAGGTTGTTAGTTTCAAGTGAAAGACTAAATGGAAAAGGAAAGGTGGTTAGATGTGATCACTAACTGAGTGAGTGATGAGTGGTTAAAATGTGAATCTGCTGATGCAATATGGGAGGCTGTGGTAGATATGATCCAGACCTCTATAGACTAAATTGTACCTGTAAAGGAAGTTGTAAAAAAGGGGGAGATAAGCCATGGCTAACAGAGGAGTTTGAAGAACTAATTTACAGAAGATAAAATGCTTTTAAAAGAAATGACGTAATTAATAAATTGCAAAATCAGACAAGCAGAATGACAAAGAGGCTAAACAGAGGCTATTTTCAGAAGGAAACAGAAAATTTAAGGAAATCGGACACACAGAAATGGTGGAGGAAAACAAAGGATTTCTTGGAAATTAATAGGCAAGGGGGACAGGCTGAAAAATGGTCCGAACGTGTGGGTATGAGAAAGAACCAAATAACTGTGGATGATTTAAAAAATATTTTGTGACATAAGTAGAAAACTAACTCTGTTAGAAGGGAAGCTAGCTGAATGGTGGAATGAGCCAGAAAAATATTTATTGAGTGTACATGAAGTAGCAAGAGAGATGAAGAAATTGAGAGTTCATTAAGTAATGGGCCCTGATTTAGTCTCTAACTGGGTGTAGAAGGAAGGATGAGATTTAATAGCACCTTGGGTTTGTAATGTTTTCAATACATCCTTGCTAACAGAAAACAATCAATCACAATGGAAATAGTCAAGAGTGATACATCTACTAAATGTTCACACATCTCAAGTGCTGGATAAGAATTTTCTACCAATTTTACTATTAATCAGAAATGTGTGAAAGATTCATTACTAACTGAATCCTAGAATATGTGCCAGGTGTACTTGATGAGAACCAGTTTGGTTCCCTGAATGTCAGCTCCACAATGCTGGCTGCATTAATATTCTTAGAATTATGTACAAGGGCTTGGATGTGAATGAAACAGTGAGGGTTATGTTGGTTGATTATAGGAAAACTTTCAGCTTAGTTGGCAATAAAATACTGATTGGAAAGCTGGTGGGGCAAAACATTCCTTTCTGTTTAGTAAGGTAGGCATATGATATTTTGGAGGGAAGGTTGCAGTGGAAAGAGGTGGAGAGCATAAAATCAGGTTCTGACAGTAGATGTGGTGCAGTACCTCAGGACAGCAAACGTGGACCTACAGTATATTGTTTTTACTGATGATAAATTATTTGAGAATGGATGATTCATGTATTTACATGGATGATAACCACAGTGATTGATAATTGTGTGCAGGAAAGGGATGGTAAATAGTAAATTGCAAAAATACCTAAAAACACAGAGGACTGGTCGAGAAGAAATTACATGGAGATAAACCCTGAAACAACAAAATAAATCAGATTTGGAATACCTGGCAAATGGGCTGGCCCCCTAATGTTTGGTGGTATTGATGTGGGAAATGTGAACAATGTAAAACTGCCGGGAATAACATTTTGGTATTTTTATTTTATTTTTTTATTTATTTATTTTTTTTATTTTTACCAATTATTTTACCAGGTGAGACACACTAAGCTGAAAGCTTGTTTGCAGGTGCAACCTGGGAGCACAAGGAAGTTAAGTGACTTACTCAGGGTCACACATTTTGGTATGATTGTAGGTGAAGTGAGCAGGTTGATTTAATGCTTAAAAATGCAAATTCAAGAATTATACTTTTAACAATGTTGTGGAGGATAGGAGTAAGTTAGCAAGATTTAGTATACTATTAAAGTGCAGTGGTAAGACCCATCTTGGAGTATAGAGCTCCTGTGTGGCATGGAGGGCCCACTAAAAGAGAGAGTAGTGACTTGGAAAAAATCCAAAAGAGAGCTGTAGGAATCATATTAGGCATAGAATTTAGTATGATGTGGCACTACATTTATGTAGGTTAGATAAATTGAATGTAAGAAGAGAAAACATGGAGAAAAAAAACTATTTTAGAGATGTGTGATCCCAATCACAAATATTACCACCTATAAAGTATCACAGAATGACTTACAAAAAAGGTGTAGACAGAAAAGCCAACTATTAGTATAAAATCATACAAGGGAACTTTTGCTTGAGGAGTGAACAGGTGCAAGTTACCTAATTTATAAGAAATGTGACCAAAAATAGGCCAGTCCCCATAGATAGTACAACTTAATTACAAAAAAGTTAGTGCTCTGTGGATAGTGTAGCACACTCAAATGTACAGAATTTATACTGCCATTCTACTCCTCTCTCTTTTTAAAATGATTAGGGTGTGTATTATATTATTTACATGGTTATTTTTTCCTTAATGTGTGTAATGTGTAAAATGTGTAAAATATACTGAAAATGGTTTGCAAAGTGTTTACTGTATGTATAAATGATGAAAGGATGTTCTTTTGTTTGTGTGTTGGGTTGTATACGGAAGGGTATAACCAATAGATGAAGGGAGGTGATCCTGCCCCTATATAAATTGCAGGTGAGACCCCACCTAGAGTACTGTGTACAGTTCTGGAGGCTCATCTCCATAAAGACATAGACAGGATGGAGAGTGTACAAAGGAGGGCTACCAAAATGATGCAGGGCCTGCATCAGAAGCCCTGTGAGGAAAGGGTAAGGGATCTAAATCTGTAATCCCTGGAAATCAGGAAAAAGAGATGAAACATGATTGAAACATTCAAATACCTCACGGGAATAAACAAGGTACAGGAAGGGAGCATCTTCCAAAGAAAAAGATGCTCAAAAAATAGAGATCACAGTATGAATTTGGAGGGGGGAAGGATTAGAGTGAACTGGAGAAAGTACTTCTTCACAAAAAGGTAGTAGACCCCAGGAACAGCCTCCTAGTGGAAATGTTGGGGGCTAAAACAGTTACTGGATTTACGAAAGCATGAGATAGACACAAGGATATCATAAAAACAGGTATAGAGGGAAATCTGGAGTCTGAACACTGTCTGGTGACACCATTGCTAGGGGAAGGGGGCACGAGGATAGAGGCCGGAGACCAAGGAGGGTCTGCATTGTGATATAATAGGCAGGGAAAAATGGGCAGATTGGATGGGCTGGGTGGTCCTTTTCTGCTGTCAACCTCTATGTTCCTGTGTTCCTATGTTATGTGATGAAGCACACATAGTGAACTTCGACTCTCCAGTTCCTGATTAGATGTAATTGTGAGTGCTTAATAAACTAAACTAAGAAGTACCACTGGATTATAGGAACCAGTTTGGTTTGGTAAGGATGTGGAAGAAGGGTGCCACCTGATCACAGAGCCTGCTTGGCCCAGGAGAGGGAGGAGGTACTACTGTATTCTTGGACTCCTTGGCACAGAGTACAGTGAGGAAGGAGAGTGGCATTGGATATCAGCTATGCTTAGCTTTAAAAGTACTGACAGTGAGAGCTGAAGGCTGAATTACAGTTAAAGCAGCACCTTAATTCTGTATCCCATATCAGATTAATGTATTGCAGCCCTTTTGGCTCTGGCCAGAGTTTATTACTCTTGAGGAGTGTTTGCAACATGACATTTTCCATTTTAACACACTGTTACAGTGTGTCACGTTACTGTGTGTTTGCCATTACTGACATGAGTGTTCAGAGCAACTACATTCCATGCAAAAGAGCACAATGTCAATTTAGAAACAGCAGAATATAAAATGAAAACAACATTATCATTTGGTATCTTCATTTATCTGTATTACTATACTGTATCCATTTCAGGTAAAATGTGTTATTAAAGTAAAGTGTATTATTGTGGTAGCAGCCAATTTTCCATTTACCTTAATAAGCCAATGACAGTTTATTTTTTGTAAACTAAAACATTTTCAGTTATAAATATATAAATCCTGATTTTTTATAAAATTATTTACTATCATTTAAAATATATTTATGTAGATAGTTACTGTAACTTGAAGGGTAAAAGTGTGTATACTCTGAAGTGCTTTGGGTGCCAGAACTCATCAGCTTTGCAGTTTCCCCACCCAAAGAACTCTTGAGAACATTCTTCTTTTTTTTTATTTTAATTTTTTTATTATGGTATTTATCCTCCATGCCTCTGATCCACCTCTTCTCTTCTTAGATGATCCCCCTCCCAGCCCCATCACCTACCTTCTCCTGGATACGCTCAGCCACCTCTTTTCAGGACCACTGCAATGGTGGGTGGAGTGCCAGATTGGAAGTACATGAGCTTGTGAGGGTTGCCAGCATTGGCCCTGGTGGACCAGCTTTTTCCCTCTATTTTCTCCCTAGGGAGTTGACTATGCAATTACTTCCATGTGCATGCCTAGGTGTGTGATATTCTGGTGTCTGGTGACATTCCTCCCCATCAGGTGTTCTCAGTGGCAATACCGCCTAGCCTCCACTAGGAGGTAGCCTTGATGTGGGGCATAGCTTCTGCCTTCTCTCAAGGAGAAGACACATCCTTGACATGTTCAATACTCCTTCCCCCAGCTGACCCCTAGCGACCTAAGCTGTCTCCCAAACTCAAGTCAATAGGTTTGTAAGCAGTAGGGCTACCATTGCACCACTTGGGTTGGTGTTGAGAAAGTAGTCTTGAAATATTATTAATCAAGGGAGCATTTTCAAACATTCAGAGAGCTCCTTTCCCCTGCACATGAGACACCCAAATTCTGGTAAGGGTGTCTGACATGCAGATGCACCAGAAACAGACTCATTCAGGAGGAGTGGGTTACATTTTTAATATATAATATTGATCAACCTTGACTTACATTCTTATGGTACCAAAAATCACTGACCTTCACTTTGCAGATCTCATACCCGAAGAATCCACGTGAGACCTTTATTACAATAAACAAAGTCCAGAGTGCCCTCCCCCCAAGTACTGCCCAACTGGATTGTACTCACAGGTTCCCTATCCCTATAAATTTATCTAAGTCATTACTTCTTCCTGTCGTATTCTAAATGATGATACGCAGTCAATAAAAATCTGCTAAGACTTATGAATTCCTAACCACACCCCATGGTGACCCCTTTTGGTTAGGTCCTACACCATCATATAAATTTCTTTTTACCTGGCTAACATGAGTTAATATCTTGCAGTTGCACTCTCCATCCATGACCAGAGCACACTTCAGCCTCCATGTCCCACATCTATAAAGTGCAGCCCGATTTGAGGCTCTCAAATGATGTCTAAGGAGCAAGCTAGAAAAAGTAGCCACACCACCCTATAAGCGTCTAGAAACACAAGATATAACCTGCCCAACCCTGGCTAGATTAAATCAGTTTAATCATTAATACTCTAAACAAGGGTACCTAGTCAACAAATGTTTGTTTATTGATTCTGATCACCCACTCATATGGATCACCCTAAAATATGATTAAACTGATTTTAGGTGGCCGGGTTGTGCAGGTTACATTTTCTGTTTCTAGATCTTTACTACAACTGTGAGAGTGCTCTCTGCAGCAATATTAACATACCATGCATAATTATAAAGTTATAAAGTGAAAAATGGAGTATTCTGATTAGCTGACTTGCAGTTTAAAGGGTTATGTTCATGTCAATAAACTGTCATGTACAAAACAACTAGTTGAACTGAAACTACACCAACAGTTAAAAAGATTATTTGGAAATAACATTAAGGTACACCAGGGATGGGGTTACCTTTGCTAATCTAATCTAAGACATTCAGCAACCACAAAAGGTTAGACTGACTCACAGTAACTTAACCCATGGTAATGTTTAACACTAAAGAGATGCAGTAACTGGATATGAGTCACCTTGTGATTTATCTGATTTTTCAAGCTGCTATTTTTTTAAAAAGCTTAACTCTCACTCCTCAATTTTTTTTATGCAGGTTCGAGTCTTTACCTTTTCAGTCGGGCAGCATAATTATGATGTCACTCCTCTGCAGTGGATGGCCTGTGCTAACAAAGGTAAGGGCTGAAGTCAAGTTTTCACTGTATTCCCTTAATTCATGTCAGCACCTCAAGTGATGGTATAATAGAATCAGAAAGTCACATTGTTTTACAGCATTGCTTCCTGTTACTTGACTAAACAGCCTAAGCTTTATTTTTTGTATAATATTTATTAAGTTTATAATTGAGCCTTACAAACAGAAACACAGTATTGCCAGCCAGGATGCAACACAGTACCTTGCAGCGTTACTGCAAAGTACAGCAGTATGCTGCAGGGAACAGTGTAATTCAATTTCAGTTATACCCTATTATCAAACAGTATTTTGTGACATGTTATTTCTTGTAAGGCACTGCATTGCCTCCTAGCTGGCCCTGCTGTACATAGCAGATACTTATCAACTATAGGGGTATGAGATTCTTATGGTACAAGATATATCCGCCCAGGGTAATACATCATACTGAAGAGTAAATACAAAATTTAACCCTGTGGTCAAACAAATTAGTACACGTAGCCTCACTAGCTGTCACAGTTGGGTGAACCAGATAGAAATAGGATGTAACATCATTTGACCGGCTTCTACATCCAGCCTTAAGGTCTATTAACTTCCCAAACATTCAGACAGTCTTGAAGAGAATATTCATCTAGACCAGGGCTATCCAACCCGTGCTTCGTGAGCAACATGTGGCTCACCAAGCCCTTCTGTGTTGCTCACGAAGGCACTTTCAAAAATCAATGTTATTGTGCCTTTAAGAGATCTCTATGTTGCAGTCTGAATGCATAAAAATTTTTAGCCCTCATTTCATTGTCACGTCACTATAGGAACCCAACTAGGTGATAATGGCTAGTATTAAAGATCAAGACATCTTATTAAGTGACTGGCTAATCCGCGATTACTGATTCCATCATAACTGCCATCCGATTAGCTGTGCTAAATACTTCCTAATGTGGCTCCGTTTTCCTCACATTCCTGCACAGGTAAAACTGAATGTAATGAATGAATGCTACCCGTTTAAATACATAAAGCTGCCACTTTTTTCAAAGTGCCTCTGTTGCTGGACTGACTCTCAGGAGGCGCAGTGGAATGGCAAGCTGTCCCCACCTTCTATGTGCAGTATTTTTATTTTAATGAATGAAAGCTGCCCGCTTAAAAAAATAAAGAGGATGCTTTTTAAAGGTACTGCTGCTGCTAAAACAACTTACCAGAGGTGCACCGGGATGGCAGGCTGTCTTTTCTGACCATCTGTGCTACAGTACTGCTTCAAAGTAAGTTAACAAAAGTCACTGCTGCTAATGATGAGCTGAATGAATGTCAGACTGCTGTGAATGTTATGAATGAGCCAATGCTCAGTTTTTTACTGTGTTTGTTAAGGGCACATGTCAAATGTTACACATATTACAAATGAGCACATTTCACAAATAATATTCTGTTGCTGCTAATGCTGATCTGATATAAATGAGGACATGCTTAGTCTAGTTTAGCACTGCTTTAATAAATGGTACATTTGAAATACTGCAATGTCAGGATGTTATAAATGAGAACATGGTGAGAATATGCTGAGCTGAGTGAAGTTGAATTTTGGCTGATAATATGCAGTGCCAGAGCTCACACTACATAAAGAGTTTTTAAAATAAAATCTATTTTGTAAAAATACTTACATAGAAACATAGAATTTGATGGCAGATAAGGACTGCTTGGCCCACCTAATCTGCCCATTTCTCTACTTAACGGATAAGCTGCAGATCGTAGTTAACCAATAGCCTTCTTCCTCCTACCCCCCACTAGAACTGCCTTATGTCTATCCCATGCTCTTGAATTCTCCCACTGTTTTTGACTCTACGACCTCCTCAGGAAGACTGTTCCATGCATCTACAACCCTCTCTGTGAAGAAATACTTCCTCACATCACCTCTGAGCTGTCCCCATCTATCTTCAAAGTGTGCCCCCTTGTTCTTGCACATCGCTTTTTCTGAAAGATGCTACCCTCTTGGACTTTGTTGATTCCCTTGAGGTATTTGATACTTGAGGTAATATTGGCTTTTATAAATCAATACTGACTAATGCTGTCATTATTCTAACTGTAGATCTTATTAAAACAGTGCATATATGTGTTAATATGAGTAATATGGGTAAATATTGATAAATATGGGCATCGTAAGTGGCTGGCATGGAGAATGGCATATGTCGCATGCTGTTGTTGCTCTTCACTCATTCTTAAATTACAAATGTTGCTCCCTGGGCTAAAAAAGGTTGAACTCCTCTGATCTAGACCTTCTCCTCTCCCGAGTAGAAAACCCTAAGCTTGATGCATTGCACAGGAATAAAGCGAGTATTCCACTTCCTGCCTGCTGAGAAATAGTATTAAAAATTATTCTTCCTATTTTTGACTACGGCGACTTAGTCTACAGTGGTACCCCAAAATCCTGTCTTGCCAGACTGGACTCCCTTTTTCCTCCTTTTTGTTGTTTTGCTTTGGAGCTGCCCCTAAATACTCATACAGCTCTCACTTTCTCAGCCCTCTCTCCCCTCTCTTGATGTTAGGTGCCTTTCCACTGTGTCTCTTTCTTATCTGAATTCTGCTTCAGCACCCTTCCCTCTTATCTCATTTCCCTTATATCTTTATCTTTTTCTTCTTCATACTATCCTCTTCACAACATTACTTCCCACTTGTTCCTATTCCTTCTAGAAAATCTACTGTTGGTCAATCTGCTTTTTCCTACTGCTTTCCTAAACTTTGGTCCTCCCTTCCCTTTTCTATTCAATCTGCCGCTTCTCCTTCCTCCCTTAAGTCTCTTCTCTATGACTTTTCTTATCCTACCTGCAACTGTCTATGACATTCTTCTTACTCCCCTTCTCTATCCTTGCTCTATTCATATTTCTTATTTTTCCCTTCTATACTGATAAGAATGTGTTATATTTTCTAATTACACTCATTTTCTCATTTATTATTTTGCCTCTTATACTTATGATTCTGCCTGCAATACTCTACTATTGTATTTGATTACTTTTATTTTTTAGTAAATTTGTTCATCTGCCCCCTCTTCCTTCTTCCCCAGGACTCATCTGGAAATGAGCTGCTATCAGCTTAATATGTATTTCCTTGTTAAGCATTTAAATAAATAGCATACATACATACATAAATAAATAAAAATCTTACAATTAATATAAAAAGCAATCAGTTCAGCACCAGCCAGCCCTAGCATTAAACGTGAGACAAGTGGTACCCCCACCTCAAAGACTAGGAAAAAAATGAATAATCAGAGCTGATACTTGTGAAATATGTGGTGCCAGAAACAACCATAACGTAAACAGTTCAAAACTCATAAGGTTCCATATGGGAACCAGTAGTTTATAGTGCTTAGTCTGTACAACTGACAGTTCAGCCCACAACCTCCCCGCCAATTGTGAAAAATAGAAGAAAACAGAAACTCCAGCATAAAACAGGCTGCAGGTTATTAATGTCAAAACAGAGTAATATCCAGCATTATGTTCTTGTTGCAAATAATGAGCTTGGACATGGAAGTGGAGTAGGAAAAGGGAGATGCAGAATTTGGAGATTGCCATGTGGTCGGCACCATCTTAAGTGGCTGAAAGCCACGTTCACATCAGCAAGTAAGTTAAATTGCTTCACATGGTTTATGAGATAGAGTCACCATAGGAGTATATAATCTCCTACCCAGCTACGACACCAAACTCCATTCTGCATTCCTGCCCTCTCCACTACTGTACCCATCCCCTGCTTACAGTTTATGTTGCTCTGCACCCTCCAAGAAAGAGTTAATCCACTTCTGCTACTTCTGAAGCCTCTTGGTGCCAAAACCTGCCTTAATCTGTTTAACCATTTTTCCAGCATCGTGGGGATCCATGTACAGTGTACATATTGTTTCCCAGCATACATAATATGCAGTGATGCTGGATACTGCATCCAGTGTGTTATTCCTAGAGCTTCAGGGTGGTACAAATCCCATTGAATGATTTCCTTCTAGTCCTTGTTTCTTAGCTCAAGTCTGGAAACATGGACAGTTTTTTTCACCATCCAATGCTTCCAAAGGCCCAGTTCAATGAACTGCCTCTAGTACGCTGTCCTGCTCATGAATCCCCCAAGAACAGCAAGAAAGGTATGGGGGTGGTATTAGACTTCAGTCTCCTTCTCTGGGTGATCCTGTAGGCACAGAACACAACTGGCTTGGATCTACAATGGTACAGCAACAAACATTTTGTTGACAGACATTACAACGAAACCTTTATGTCGACCATATTTGTAGCCGGCATAAAGGTGGTCACTATTTTCCATGTTTTCTTCAGGGGGCTTCACCCCAAACCCCCAAGCAAGGGGCTATGCCCCCTGCCCCCCCATTAAAATAATCAACTCTGAATCAGAGTTGATTAGGGGAGGGGTTCAAGTCCCCCAGAAAACAGTGCTGGGGTCCAGCACTGACGCTAGAGCAACCTGGTGCTGTTGTCCCTGTAGTGTTAGTCCCTGTCAACTTGTCACTGTGGGGACTGTATACCAACTGCCATGGTCTCCAAATTCAGTTCAGTCTCCAGTCAGTCACTGATAAGTTCTTGGAGTCATCCACCTTGGTTGATTCCAGGAGGCCCAGTATTCATATATTGCTCAACCTTGACTGGTTTTCCAATGCTTCCAGGTAGTGTTTAAATAGTTTTTTCTCCTAAATTTGTCCAGTTGTCAGAGCAGAAGCTTTAAGGACACAGCAGCCATATCCTTTGCCTCTGATACCACCATTGAAACCTGGGTCTCACATAACAGGATCCTGGACCATCTGCTCCAGACCAATTAATCACCTGCTGCTCAAGTACCTGAATGGCTCACATAATGTCTGTGAGCGTGATCCCTGCTACACCACCATACGTTGCACTCATGGCTTGTCTGTGGCTTCAGACCCAGACGCCTGCTGTTTTTTCTTTCTGCCACTTTCAGCAGTCAACTTAGTCACTGGACCCATGAGGAGCAGCACAAAAACTCAACTGGATCATCATCAGGGGGTAATAGGAACAGGACATGATTTTTATAGTAATAGAGCTGTTTTAAAAATTAAAATGAAAATCTAATGCTCTAGTAGCAGGAGCTCAGGACAAACACATTTCATGTGACGGTAGGCTCCACCGGTCTGAGGCTGAGCTTTTGAATTGAAGTTCATCTCACTCTTCCCATAGGTTAGATGTTCTTTTCCTTCTCAAGGAAAATTTGAGACCGCATTCATGGATCAGAAAGGGGAAAGATGAGGATGTTGTTGTCCTTTTTGCACTCTGCTCACACTGAAGGAATTTTGTGCACTATTAGTAGCAGCAGTTCAAATGAACTCACTGCCCAGTGAAGGCCTGTCCATGTAACTAAAGCGGGCTTGCTAACCACTAGTCTCCATTGCTGTTGTGCTGTACTTTTGAACACAGTGATATATGGCTTCTTCTTGTTTTTTGTCTTCCACTGTATTGTAACCCTCTTTTTTCATTAGCTGCAATTCCAACATGCTACTGTACATGTACATGTTCCCATTCTCATTTTAGCTTCATGCTCATGCCCCTTATTTGCTATAAAATCTGTATATTTTAAAGGGAATATGTACCGTCCTCAATGCAATTGCTTCAGATATTGCTATAATGACCCAGTAAGTAGATTGCTGGGCTAAATCATGCAAATGACTTATCTGAAACAGAAAAAACAATACTTTTGATATAGTAAAGTTGGAACATGGGGGGTACCGGTTTTGATCTCCCTCCTTACCAATCAGTCACCCCACACCTATAAACCCCTGTAATAGTTTATACTTCTACTGTATTTACCTCCTTCACTGCCTTCATGCCACCCCTACTTCTCCTGTCCTCTTATCCATTGCCCTCTTCTCCTGTCCTCAGTCCCTGCTCTTAACCCATCCCAATACCAGTAGTCTCCTTCACATAAAATGTCACCCACCTCAGCTTATGTATTCTGCCTTCTTTCTGTCCTTTCATTCCTATCCTTCTTGGCCCACTCCTCATGCTGTATTCCCCTACTCCAAATCTTCCTTTCCTGGACCTTCAGCTATCCCTGTCTTCTGCTGCACTTGTGACCCCCTCTCTTTTTAATCTCCTAGTCACCCACTCTTTAGAATACTTACCCCTGTGAGCATAACACTGTGAATATACTTCACTTCATTCCCTGTACTAATCAAATTTGCCATCCTCAACATCTGTTCTCTAAAAAATAAATCACTCCTAATTCATAATCTCATCCATGATCATGATCTCAGTATCTCCTACTTCACTGAACCCCCCCCCCCCAACACTCTTCCACTCTCTGAAGATTCTTTTTGGTCTATTCTTTGTTGTTTTTCATTCAGTCCCTACTAAGGAAACATCTCTAATGGGCTTGTCCATAAACTTTTTTATCTTTCTGCTTCTGCTGTGGCATCTCCTATCACTGACATTCTCAGTCTTCTGGTTCAGTTCCTGGTGTATGGAAGAGGGCTAAAGTTATCCCCCTTCCTAACAAACTCTAGCCAGAGCCAATAGAGCTGTGAAGAGCTACCAAATGACCAAAGTTATTTTCTTGTTGGTGCCATATAGTACTGTTTAGTCACAATCATCATGCTGAGGGTGTGTGTGTGTGTGCCCATAGGAATCAGCTAACATAGGCTGCAATCTGCACTGTCTGTAATCTGACACTGCAGTCTGAGGTTCAGAGGTTCAGTAAACTCCAGACAATTTATAATGAGTTAACCCCTAGGTTGCTGAAAGAAATAGAATAAATATACTGTATTAGACTGAGCTGAACAGATGATAGAAACAGCAGTTTAAAAAGGTTTTTTTTGTTACTATCCTAAGAATTTCTGAGGTACAATTCAGTACCATCCCCCCTCATTTCAGATGTCTTTAACATAGAGCAGCAAATAAAAAAAATCAGAAGGGGATTGCACTATTTTGCAGCTGTGGAGGAATACATCCAAATGTCCAAAAAAGGGGTTCCAAGATCAGCTGTTTTACAGCTACAATCCCAATACAGCCGTAAAAAGGGGTGAGCACTCATTCCTATGTAACTTTAATTCTGCAAGCTGAAATAACTCAGTTGGGAGAGTGTTAGACTGAAGATCTAAAGATTCCTGGTTCAGTTCCAGGTTTTGGCAGAGCAGTTCTTTAAAGTTTTAAGGGGCTTGAAAAAAAAGTCATGCTGTTTATCATCATTGGTTTCCATGAGAAGGGATAATGAGGATAAGGAGGGTGGAGTGTGTTGGGGGGGGAGTGGGCCTGTGCAGAAGAGAACCAGGAAAAAACAGACATCCTGAACAAGTACCTGCTCAGTCTTCACAGTAGAAGGAGGAGGGAAGAACCACCAGGAAGCAACAGGAACAAAGAGGGCAGAGGGAAAACACAAGTCCATTTTTAGAGAAAGAGGCCAGAAGGGACTTGCAGCTCTGAAAGTTGACAGTGCTATGTGACCGGATAGGATATACCCATGGGTACTAAAAGAACTCAGAGAAGTGCTAGCTGCTCCACTGAAGGCCTTATTCAACAGCTCTCTGGAAACAGACATAGTTCCAGAGGACCTGAGGAGAGCAGACATGGTCTCCCTATATAAGAGAGGCAGCTAGGAGGAGGTTAGTAACTATAGGCCAGTCAGTCTCACCTCAGTGGTAGGTAAATTTATGGAAACCCTGTTAAACGACAGGTTCATAGAGTATCTTAAATCCAGTGGGATGCAACCCACAGGCAGAATGTATTCACAAGATCGGAAGGATCATACCAGTTGAATCTTGATTTCCTTGACTGGGTGAGCAGGGAAATAGATCACTGGAGGGCAGTGGATGTAATCTCTCTTGACTTTAGCAAAGCCTTTGACACAGTGTGCTCAGCAGAAAACTAATTAAGAAATTTAGCAGCCTAGGGGTGTGATCCAAAGTAGTACATTGGGTTAGAAACTGATTAATGGATAGGAGACAGAGCATGGTGGTTAATGGCAGCACTCCCTCTAATGATGGGACAGTGGCCAGCAGGGTACCACAGAGCTTGGTACTGGGACTGGCCCCCTTTAATGTCTTTATAAGTGACATTGCAGAAGAACTGGAAGGAAGGTATGCCTTTTTGCTGATGAGACCAACATGTGTAATAAGATGGACACTCAGAAGGGGTTGGAGAAAATGCATAGGGATCTTGGGAAACTGGAGGAGTTGTCAAGAGCATTGCAGTTGGGCTTCATTGACAAAAAAAGCAAAATCATGCAACTGGGCCATAGAAACTGAATACATGATGGGGAGTCCAGACAGTCACTAAGTAGGAAATGTACCTTGAGGTTTTCATATCTGATGACCTCAAAGTGGCAGGTCAGTGTGACAAAGCAGTGCATTGGGCCAGTGGGATGCTGGAATGCATAGGGAGAAGTATCTCCATCAAGAGGAGGGAGGGAGGTGATGTCACTTTATCACTTGCTGGTGAAACCCACCTCAAGTATTGTGTCCAGTTCTAGAGGCCACTCCTCAGAAAGGACATAGGGTGGAGGCAGTCCAGATGAGGGCAGCTAAAATGGTGCAGAGGTTGCACCAAAAGCCCCATGAGAAAGACTGCGGGATCTCAACATGTACACCTGTGAAGGGAGGAGAGCAAGAGGGGACATGATAGAGGCCTATAAGTACCTCACAGGGGTAAACAGGGTGTGGGGGTTGGGGGAGTCCTGTTTCAAAAGAGAAAGAACACCAGGACTAGAGGGAATGTGATGAAGCTGGGAGGGATGTGAGGAAATACTGCTTCACTGAAAGATTAGTACATGGCTAGAAAAGATTACCAGCGGAAGTGATGTAGGCAAAAACTGAAGGGAGCTTCAAGCATACATGGGATAGAGATAAGGAAATATTAGTAAATAGGCAGGGAGGAGGGAAGGTAACCAGAGACCATCTAGGGTCTACAGAGATAGACTAGGCAGGGACCATCTGGGTAGACTGGGTGGGCCATGCAGCCCTTTTCTGCTGACAAATTTTATGTTTCTATAGTGTTTCATTCCATATTCCTCCTGCCTTCCATAGGTAAACTTCAGATTCACTGGCTCAGATGGCAACTAACTGTGGAGTAACTACTAACTATACTGAATGCCTGTGCATCATAGTATGGTGCTTGTGCAACCAATTTGGATGAAGTCACGAAGTACAATTGGTTGCTCAGTATCGTTGGTTAGGAGATCACTGGTGGAAGTTGGAGGACTGAGGAAGTCTGTAGGATGTTGGATTTGTATTGCCTTTCTCATTCTGTTCTCAATGAACTATCATCCTTTTTGAGGTAATGGTGACACAGGAACCCTCTTGAGGAGGGTTCCACCCCAGAAGTGCCGCAAGACTTCAGGTCCCTTTGTTAAAGATCTCTTATGGAAGATGTCCAGTAGGAGAAAGGTGAGCCACAGGAGAAAGAGTTGAGGATGGTAAGAGCAAAAAAAAAAAAAAATTCAAAGGATGCTTTGTACATGTGTACTATATATATATATATACATATAGTACACGTGTACAAAGCATCCTTTGAATACTTGTTTTTTTTTTTAGTTGGGGGCATGTTGAGAGTCACCCACTGCCCCACAAAACCACAAACATATCATTAAATAATACCTAGTTCTCCCAACTCTTCCTCTTCTTTCAATCTTCCCCCATCTTAACCCCATTCCAGTCTAGCCTATAGAAAATCCAGTTCCACAGTGTTCTTCTTACTCAGATGCACTAATTCCATCCTGAAAGAGGCTGGGTCAGGCTTTGCTCACCTCTGTCATCTTTGTTGTCTTTGCCAAACCCTTTGACACTGTCACCCACCCATCCTATTGGACCAATAAGTGGGAGTTGGAGTATCCACCTTCAAGGTGAAGTGGATAAGCTGCTACCTGATGGATAGAACTCAAGCAGTACTCATAAGAGAACGCACTCTGCTCCAGACTGGTTCACATGTTCCCAAAGGTTCTAGCCTTGGACCTATCCTGTTCTTGATTTTTTCTTAATGATCTCTCCAAGGCATATAGAAACATAGAAATTCACGGCAGATAAGGACCGCTAGGCCCACCCAGTTTGCCCATTTTCTCTACCGGCTGCAAAAACCATAGACCCTTCTTGATCTCCATTGTTCTCTTTCCAATCACTAGGGTTCCCCTATTCATATCCCATGCATTTTTGAATTCCCTTTCTGAATTTGCCACCACCACCTCTGCTGGGAGGCTGCCCCATGCATCTGCCCCCCCTTCTGTGAAGAAATACTTCCTTCCTTAGCCTACCCCCACTTTACCCCTTAGCCTACTCCCTTCCAGCCTCATGTCGTGACTCCTTGTTCTAGAACATCTCTTTTTCTGAAAGATGCCACCCTCCTGTACTATGTCCTATGTAACTGCCATATATCTTTCTACATACACATGTAAATGTATGAGACATTTATAAGATGTGGCCCTTTTGCATCTGAACTGGCTGCGCAGTTCCAATAGAACTTCATCAGTATCCAGTGTTGGTGCCATACTAACCAGTTTACACTCCACTCCAAGAAAACAGTGTTTATGACCTTTGGCACCAGGCAACATCTGGCTGAAACCCAATTCTCCCCAGTCGTTACCATTATGGAAGGCACTTAACTGGATAAGGTTACCTCCTTCAAATAGAAACACAGAAGTTGATGGCAGATAAGGGCCTCCAGGCCCATCTAGTCTGCCCTGTTACCCTTACCTATAGCGACTATGGTGACAAAATACATCTGTGTATAGTTGGAACATCAACTTGACTTCTCCTGCCATGTTGACACCATGCATAAGATGCTCCTCTCTAAACTTCTGGCACTACACAGGAACAAAGCTTGTATCCCACTCTCTGCCTTTATGGCATCTTCATAAAAATGAGCCTACCAGTTTTTGTGTAACCAGGTCACTGTGCAGATGTTAGATGTTACCAATGGTTACTACCCCATCTTGTGCCTGAGGAGGCTACAAACAAGGTTGTGGGGCCTAGGCTCTTTATACTACTCAGGTGGTAGGGGGTTGTTCCAAGTGATAGAAGAAAATAGAGTGGCAACTCCACTCAGAGAAAGAAAAGTGGTCCAGATCAAATGTGCAGCACTGCCCCTGCAAAGCAGTACTAATCCACCTCCCAGCAGGTTATCGCCACCACACCCCGAGACCATCCAATAGCAATACGTACTGTAGATTTGGTAAAAATGCAGTTTGGTGCACTACACTACCACTGCCAGCCTACATCAGTGAAGGTTTCACACCATTTAGCTTTACTATCCCATAATTCAACATGTCTCTCTAAAAACCTGGTGATGCTGGTGCATGCCATTGTGACATCCAGACTCGATGATTGTAATTTCCTGTGCCTTGGGGTAAATAGAGGTGTCTTATGACACCTGCTGCCAGTGCAGAATTCAGCACCCATGTTGTTTATTGACCTGCCAAGTTCATGTTAGGTGACCCTAGTCCTGTGCAAACTGCACGGGCTTCCCGTAAAGTGTCATATTACTTTCTCTTCCAGCCATTAGAGTGCTGGCATTTGTGCATCGGCACATCAGTGCACCGATTTCAGGATTCACACCCCCCTCCCCGAGGTCTGCCCCCCCTCGGAGTTAGAATCTTAAGGAAGGGGGTGGGGGCATGGAAGGCACATCCCCCTGCAAAAACAGGGATCAGCAGAATCCTGATTTGGCACCCTGATGACCGGGCACACTAACGCTGGCACTCTCAATGGGTGGAACCTATCACCTTCAGGGTTGGCTTACAAACCTACAAAGCCCTACATGGGATGGACCCAGGCTACCTGATGGAACTCCTGTCTCCACACTTATCCTCCTGCCCTCCCTGCTCCACTAATGTGGGCCTCCTGATGATACCTAGGACTAGACTGAAATCCTTGGGGAACTGAGCATTCAAGGTGGCTGCCTCAGTGGTGTCGATCTCCCTCCAGAGAACCCTTAGAGAGGTCCCATCAGTGGAGGCCTTTAGCAAGGGCCTGAAAGTTTACCTCCTTATAGAGGATTTAGATAATGTTTAATTATTCCATGATATCTGGGCATACACGTGCTGTGTCTGTGGATTTTATGCATTATTTTAAAGTGGAAGTGTCTGATTTTAATTTATTATGCATTTAATGTTTATGTAGTACTGTTACCTGCTGTATGATTTGTACAGTGCCACGCCTTGGGAAATGTGCTTTACCAAATAAACTACAACTACTACTACTGTTCAATTCAGAAATGTAAACATATTTGTTACTTTAGTATAGAAGGCTGTGTAGGCGTGTACAATATAAGTCAAGGGATGTAGAAATGTAGGATGCTTGCCTCTCAAAAGCCACTGCTGAAAAGACTGACAATGACAGTGTTTAGCTGGCTGATGGGCTTAAAACTCTTGTAGTTCAAAGGAGAAGGCCCCACCAATCACACTGATTTTCTGCCCAATAGCCAGCTAGCACACATTATTAGGCTTTGAAGATAAACATCAAGTCTCACACTGTGTGTGTGTGTGTGTGTGTGTGTGTGTGTGCATGTGCACACATGCATGCATGCGGGCGTGCGAGTGTGTGTGTGTTTTTCCCCAGAAACAGACAAGAAGCAACTATCTGAAAGTACTAAATAAAGTTGGGAAAAAACAGCATGCAGAATGCAAGTATAATAGCTTCAAATATGTTAACAGCATGTCACTAATGAAGTGAAAATGCCAACAATAGTCAATTTAAATGACATATTGTTTATAATCCCATTAAAGAGACCCTGATACCAGTTGGATATTGAAAAATGTTAGAGTTAGACACAGTTCAGTTTCTTATTCAGATATTTTTGCAATCCTTTTCCTTATATAGACTTTACCCTCCTGTCCCTCCCCATTGGCCCCCTTCTGCTGTCAAACCACAGCCCCTTCACCCCACCTCCAGAACTTACCCCATCTACTTCTTACCTTGTTGTGTGAGTGCCATGGATGGAGGTGGCGGATTGCTTTTATGGTCGCCTCATCATCTTGAAGACAGTGTTCATTTCTGCCTATTACTCCCCTTGAGTCAGACCCGTCGGTCGCAGAGGTGCACATATAGACCTATAGACCATAAAGAGGTTTCACGCTTTCAATGCCCACCTCCGACTTTTAATTCTGGTGACCGCTGCTGTGCTACCTACCCTCCACTATGTGGAAGACAAGCAGTAGTACACGGTATCCCCCTCCATCTCGAAGGAGGAGATCTTTTGAGGGATACTTACCCCTCTAGCCCTCGAGCGACCTTGGTACTTTACTAAACCCAGATTGCTGGGATGACTGGAGGTGAGGTAGACAGAGCAAATAGGACATAGATCCAGTTTCCATGCAAATATCCTCAGTAATAAACAATAAGGGTGACAGTTACACAAAGGTGTGGAATGTAAGCTAAATTGTGTCTAGATATTATGTTTTTCAGAGTTGTCCCAACAACACTAGAGGCTCTTTAAAGCCCTGTTACATTGCAAACAAACATACAGCATTGATAAAGGCTTGTTTCTTGGTGTTATTGCACCTGGTAGACACACATCTGCCTAACCCTAATCATCCATTACATGACCAGTACCTAAGATTTGTGTTGCAGGCATGCCCTGTCAGTACATTTACCTGCTATTTGAATTTGCAGCAGCACATCAAGTATTCACAACTATAATGTCAGTGCTGACAGCAAAGTTATGGGAGAAAGGATTTCATGTTCATCGCTACCTGGATGACACACCTCTCCAGACATGCTCCCTCAACTAGGCACAGGCAGCAGTACCCAGAATGCTACAGCTACATGGCTGAATAATTAACCATGAGAAGGGCTCGTGTCAGTTGTCTCAGCACCTACAACATCTAGGATACTGTTCCACACAGCAGTAGCCACTTCATCTCTGGCTCTGCATAGACTCCACTCCCTGTCAAGGGCATGCAAAATTCTTAAAAGGAAACTGGCAGAGATAGCCATGCACATTCTTAAAGGGCTTAGATTCATGATAGAAAGCATTTCCCTAATGTAGTGGGCCTGACTACTCTCTCGTCAGCTGCAGTTCCTGTCTCATTGCTCATGGGACCATCAAATGGGGTTGTTCTCCAACAAGATTCAGCTAACCCTGGAATAAATAGCTGTCTCGCTTGGTGGGTTCACCAACAGAACCTATCAAAGGGAGTTTCCCTAAGGGACATTCTGAGTACAGATGCCAGTGTCACAGAATGAGGCCCAGTGCTCAGCACAGCTGCAGCACAGCACCTGGAGACAGCAAGAGAGAAAATTACCAATCAGCATTCTCAAGAAGAGGTTGGTAGTCAAATTATTCCTATCATCCCATTGAGGAGAAAGCTTCCAAAGTAGCATGTCCTAGTTCAGTCAGACAAATACAGGGACAGTAGCATATTCCAGAAACAAGGAGCAACAAAAAGCAAAGCAATGGCGGTGGAGGTGACAAGGTACTTTACTGGCCAGACGCTTCATCTGGCAGCTTGGCTTCTGAGAGCAGAGGATACATGAGTACTAGATATTCTCAAGGCATTTTCCTTACCCTGATGCACTCCATGAAGAACTTTATGAACACAAACAGGACCTACAGTGCAGTCTGGAACATGTTCTGCTTCTGGTGTTCCCTCATGGACCATAAATACAAAACACCAGCTGAGAAGAACTCTCAGCTGACATAGGTTACTCTCGGTCGATAAGTGGGTAAGGATAAAAAAAAAAAAAAAAACATTTAGAATCTGTGTACCCTCCAAACTTTGATACAACCTTGCCCTGTTAGACATCTCCCTTCCATGGAAGACCGTCAGTTCTTCCAATAATCAGTCTTCTTCCTAGATTCCCACTAAAGAGTCTGAGCTGGTGGTGCAAGGACCCCTCAGTAGTAGAACTTTTCTGGGGACTGGTGGCATGACTAGGCCCCTACACATCACTGCATGTGCCTGCTGGTATGCAGCGCCACCAGCTTCCAGCCTCCTCTGTTCCTTTCTTCCCTGCCATTGAGGGCACAGCATCATTACTTCTCTTCTCATCAAGGCCAGAACGTCACTGTCTGTATGAGGCCAGCATTCAGTTCATTGGTTTTAGTTTAAAACACTCTAGGGTTCCTTATTCTTGTGCCAGTTTAGTTTAACCCACAAAACTCTACAGTTTTCTCTCAGCCCTACCTTGTGCTAACAGTTGATGACCATGGAAGAATGTAGGGATCCTGAAAAAGCAAGCTGATCTGGCAACAGGACTGTGCCTGACCACCACCTCTCTCTCTCTCTCTCTCTCTCTCTCTCTCTCGGCAGGTGCTCTGGCAGTGGACAGTTCAGCACTTAGGGCAGTGGACAGTCCACTCAGAGTAGCAAAAAGAAATGATCCAGATCCCACACATGCTGGGCTTTGGAGTCTTTGCACCATTTAGCCTCGTTCTCTTTCCATAAAAAGCACAAGAGGAAGACAAGGCAACACTTAATGTCCTCTGGTCACACAGCTGTGGGACACTCAACTCCTGTGGATCTGAGTACCCTACCATTGTCTCCGATAACACTGGGGATGCCTGGACCTGTGGGATTGAGGTCTCCAGCCTGGAGCTCCTATTTGTCTAATAGAGTGGACTTCAGTGGGCAGTTTGGCCATTGTGCAGCTCTCATGGAGTGGTGGGTTCCCCGTATCTTTTCCAGCCCTTGGGGGTTGATTAAGTTGGTGACATCTTCAGTACCACCAGACTTAGGCATGCGACTGACATTGACTCTAGCCTGTAGGCTGGAGCTGTTGTTGATGCCACCGATGTCTGCTTCAACTGCGGTGTCACCTCCAACACTTCTAGGAAATGGGCAGCCACAGTGCTGCTGCTGGCTCCTTCGGGGCTGGCAGGACCACTGACACTATTGTTGGTGCTGCATATGCAGCTGAGGTTTGGCCTTTTGGGGTCTGCCTCTTTGCTGCTGCTGGCACCATCTTTGGCACCATAGTTGCCCTCAGTGCTGGGGTCAGTTTTTTTGGGAACAATCCCAGGGCCATCCTCATTGCCTCTGATGGTGCAGCTTCTGGGTCTGGGGTCTGGTGTCACTTGTGTTGCCATGGCCATGTCTTCCACCATTGCAACTTAATTATAGTCTCCTTCTACCCCTCCAGCATAGAAGGAGATGAGTCTGATCCAGACCTTATCTCTAATGGGGAGGAAGACAACTGATGCTATGGTCCAAAGACCCCCCAACTGGTTTCTGTCTGCATAGCTCAGGAGGATCTCTCCTTTCAAGCTCTGCTCAGACATGCACACACTGCCTTAAATTTTGAGCCACCAGCCATAGACTAGGCTAGCTGTCTCCAACTGGAGTTCCTAAATATGCCCAAGATCCCAGTCTCTGTAGTTCCTCCCATCCAGCCAGCCCTAGAAACACTGTCTGCAGTGACCTGGAGGAGGCCTGCTGCTGTGGTAGCTGTCCCTAAACAAGTGAACAAAAATATGCGGCACCCAAATTTGAACCCACATACTCCACTCAGCCAATAGTGGGTGCAGTTATCATTTTGGCTGAAAATGATAAAGCCATAGTGCTCAAGGATGTCACCACTCACCCTACTAACAAAGAACCACATAAGGTTGATACCTCAGAAAGCAGGTGTATGCTTCAACTACCCTTGGCATGAGGATAGCTAGCTGTCAGGGTCATTTCTCAAAATATGAGTACTTCATCTGGTACAGGTAAAAGTCTCTGGCAAAGACTCTGCCTGATACTGAGGCAACATAAGAAATGCTGCTTGCTGTTAAACAGGGTATTGAATCTAACAGCCACCACATTAAAGCCGCTATGGATTCCTTCAATGCATCACCTCACTCTGTGGCTGCAGGTATCTGTTTCAGGTGGCATTCCTGGCTGTGGACCACTGGCTTCACCCCAGAAGTCCAACAACAGCTAATGAATGTGCCCTTCGATGACATCTACCTGTTTGAACAGCAGGTGGGGCAGTCTCTTAAAGAGTCTAATGAAACAAGAATGACTCTGAAGACTTCCTGGATGGCTCCCTACAACCCACAGGGGGCAGAGGATGTGACTCCTTTCATAACAAACAGTCCTTTCTTGTTAAGGGTGGGGGAGCCCAAAGCAATAGAACTCAGCCTCCCCAGCCCCAAAAGAAAATTCAGCTGATGGCACAGGTGCCAGAGGTACTCACTGCCACCATCTGAAGCACTGGCCCCGGGTCCATTTCAGATGCCCAAGGCAGACCACTCCTCCCTAGTAGGGGGATGCCTCATCCAGTTCTACCATCTCTGGGAATCCATCTAAATGGACAAGTGAGTGTTAAGGATCATCAGAGGGGGGGTTTCCCTGGAGTTGTTAGAATCCCCCAGACAATCCTCCCAGGAGATAACTCCCCCTGTCAGCTCACATGTTAGAACATCTGGCATAGGAGATTGCAGGCTTTCTAAGAAACAGAGTAGTGGAAATAGTGACAGAGTCTGACTGGAAAACAGGGTTCTACTCCCATTACTTCCTGGTACTAAAGAAATCATGGGGCATGCACCTCATTCTCAATCTCAGGAAACTGAACAAATTCATGGATCAAGAGAAATTCTAAATGATTTTCCTGTGGTCCTTGCTACCTCACCTGACACATCAGGATTGGCGGTCATCACTGGATATGTCAGATGCGTACCAGCACATACTGGTACACCCCAGCAACCACAATTACATCCAGTTCTGTATTGAAGAGCAATACTACCAGTTTAGAGTCCTACTTTTTGTGCTGTCCTGTGTGCCACAAGTCTTTACAAAGTGCTTTGCAGTATGTGCAGCACACCTCAGAAAGATAGGACTCCAAGTCTTCCCATACCTGGAAAACTGGCTCATAACATACTGTACACATCCAGACAGGAGATAGAGCAGGCAGTGGCCACTGTCTCTCAATTTCTAGCATCCATTGGAGTCCTGCTGAACCCTGCCAAGTCTCAGCTGGAGCCCTCCCAGCTACTACTGTTCATAGTAGCTGTTCTGGACATGACCTGAGCTTGGGCCTTCCTTCCAGAGAGCAAACTATGGAAAGTCTTGCAAATGGGATGCTACATCATGGAACACAAGACTGTGCCAGCCCACTCCATGCAGCACATATTTTGCCTCACAGCATCCTCAGTATTCACAGTGCCTCTAACAAGGCTGCAGATGAGGACAACCAGTGGTTTCTCAGTACCCAGTGGTCACAGGCATCACACCCTTGGAACTACACCTTTCCAATGACCAAACCTCTATTGAGCTCTCTGATGTACTGGTCAGTGGAGGAAAATCTCCTCCAGGCTTTCCCTTCTCCCCACCAGAGCCAGAGGTGACTCTCACTACAGATGCCTCCCGGCTGTGTGCAGAACCCACTGCCAGGGCCTCCAAACTGAGGGTGACTGGGACTCATCAGAAGCACATCTTCATATAAATGTACCATTCTTTGCAACCTGAAAGCCTTGGTGGACTCGGTCAGTCAAAAGACAACTCCCTTTCAGATGGACGACAAGCCTGTCATGTACTATGTCAACAGACAAGGAGGTGCACACTTTTACCCTTTCTGCAGGGAGGCAATAAGAGTGTGGGAATTGTGCCATGACCAGGGGATGCTGCTTCAAGCAATATATCTCTTAGGGATCAAGAACACTCTGGCAGACAAACTAAGTCAGACAGAGGCAGATCCTCACGAATGGTCGTTAGCACCAGATGTCATGAGATTGCTATTTGAGAAGTGGTGAACTCCAGAAGTGGACTGTTCTTTGTCCCCACTTACCAAACTGCCTCAGTTCTGCTTCAGAAATCCAGGAGCTGCCATTTTCTGTCAAAATGCATTCAGACTGCCATGGCATAATCAGTTTTTGTATGCATTCTTTCCAATCCCTTTCATTTACAGAGTGCTATTCAAGCTAGAGGCTCGGGGCAAAATGATTCCAGTGGTCCCGATCTGGCATTGACAGATATGGTTCCCTCTGTTGAATTGGCTATCAGTCAGCAAACCAAGGATTCTGCCATTCCAAACAGAATTATTGACCCAGGATTGTTTAGTTCATCCCACCCTCTGCTCCCTCCACCTTCAGGCCTGGCTCCTGAAGAGATACTGTAGAAGTGAACAGGTTTCAAGTGTCTCAGAGGGACACTGAAATACTCTTGGCTGAGCATAAACTTTCCACCAAGAAGACTTACACAGCAAAGTGGAGAAGATTCTCCATCTGGTGTTCCAGTGTTGCAAAACCAATGGACCCTTTCAATTGTCCAGTCCACCTGAAAAGATTTCTGAGTTCTTGTTGGACCATTCTAATGCTGGCCTGCAGTATTCAACAGATACTGTCTATTTATGTAATATATCAGCATACCATAAACCTGTAGGTATCCTCTCCGTGGCACAACTGCTGTTCTTTAAGAGGTTCCTCAGGGGTATTCTGCACACCAGTACCCCCTTCAGGAAGCCAGTAGCTCCTTGGGACCATAATCTTGTCTTGATATGCTCACTTACAAGCCTTTCAGGTCTATTGTGTCTTGTGACATGAAGTGTCTAAATTGGAAATGGGTATTTCTGGTAGCAGTCACATATGCATGCAGAGTACCTGAAATCCATGCTTTGGTCACAGAGCCTCCATATACCATTTTCCATGAAGATAAAGTAGTTCTCATTACATAACATACGTTTCTACCTAAAGTAGTGTTGAAGTTCCATCTGAATCAGGCTGTAATCCTGCCTAGCTACTTTTCCAACTTTCAGAATGAGGAAGAAAGGACTTTCCACTTATTGTGTGTTCAAAGGGTCCATAGGTTTTACCTGGACAGGACTAAGGACTACAGACACTCAGAACAGCTTGTCTCATTCTACCCTAATCAAAAGGGGCAGTCTGTCACAATCAAGTGCATTTTAGCCTGGATTGTAAATTTCCTTTGCCACTGCTATGCTATGGCTCAGATGAAACTGGAGGGGACAGTCCCACTCCAGCAGAGCAGTTGCCACTTTCCAGGTAGAAATACATTCTGTATCAATTGCAGAAATTCACAGAACTGCAACTTGGAGCACAGTAAATACTTTCACCAAGCACTATGCCCTGGACATCCCTGCCAAGCAGCATGCTGGCTTTGCAGGACAATTTTGAATGGATTATTATCCTGAAGTGAGTCCTGAGCTCCAGCTTTCTTAGTCCGGGGAACTTTCTCTGAGCTTGGTACTCTGACCCATTAGCAGAAATATTTGGAGAAGACTGATTCTTGGAAGATACAAAAGTTATGTACCTAACATAACTGTTGATCTTCCAGAATATCTTCTATATGGATTACCATGCCCGCTCACCATCCCCAGGACGTAGTCCAGTATTTTCTCTTGGTCTTCACACCTTATTACTTGATTTGGACTGTGAAGACAGTGTGTTATTGGTTTAGTGGTCCTTCTTAATGTGCCACCAGGGCTATCTTTTGCCCTCAGGTTAAGTGCATAGGTAACTTGTTAGACTTATGCTGCTCACCTTCCTGGTTAAAAAGGTACTGAGGCAGTTGGGGGCTGCTGCCTCTATGTAGCAGCGGGCACACACAGTGACGTGCACATGGAGTCCTAGTCATGCCACCAATCACCAGAAATGTTTTGGCTCCCAAAGAGTCCTGTTGTCTCCAGCTCAGACCCATTAGTGATACTGTAGTGAGAAGATATTCAGGAAGATCAATAGTTATCATCAGTATTCAACTTTTGGGTCATGAAGGAGTGAGCTACTAGACAAAAAAGATGATTACTTTGAAGAGGATAAGGGAAACCCATTACCCTAAATGTCACTGGGAATGGGGAAATAGGTTCCATAACACAACAAATACAAACTCCATGGGTAATGTAAAAAATTATTTTAAAAACAACTTCCTATTTCTTCGGCTAACCCCCCTATGAATCATACACAGCGAACAACAAAAATGGAGGGAGGGGGGGTAAAGCCCTTTGAGGTCCTTTACAGAGACACAAAACACTTGCAGGTGAATTCCAAATTCTTTTTATTCATTCCTCCTACGTTTCATCCTGTTCATAGAGCTTGTTCATGGGGTGCATATATTTCTTTTTGCAAAACTTTAAAAAAATCTGTAAATAATACAAACATACATGTTATAATAATTCTTTCATACAATCCATTTTCTACCCTCTAACAATGAGGGCTAATTATTTTTATTCACTCAAAATGTATTGTCAACCTACCTAAACTTCTCTTTAATAAGCTTCCTTTCCTTATAGGCAATTTACAGGCCTCACACCATACCTAAATGTAAACAATGCAAAAAATATATATATAAATAACCATTGTGAGCATTTCATTTGTCCTGCAGCACTAAATATTAGTTTTCTCATGTGCCCCAAAGGGTATCTACTACTTTATATCTGACCTACTTCAGCATACCTGCTACAAGTTATGTTCAACCCCAAGGTTTTAATTTCTGTCAGTGGAGATTCAGACTTTCTCTGAAAAATATAAGATTGCCAATGTTTTGATTTTATCAGTACCCTGCTGTAAAAATAATTGTTCAAACGGGATGCCTTCTCTACAAATTTAACTTTGTCACCTTGAAACAGAGCCTGCAGGTGCAAGCACTTCTCCCCTGATGTAGCGTTTTAAATCCTATCAGTGGAGACTAAAACACCCTCTGAAAGATATAAAATTACAAGGGTTTTAGTTTTATTTGTACCCAGTTGTAAACTGATAACTTCAGATAGCTTGAATCTTTTTCTTTGCTTTAAATGTAGCTCTTTTTACCTTTCAAACAGGGATTGCATGTGCAGACACTTCTCCCCTGATGTGATGTCTAGCTGTAATGGTGGAATTCTGTGAGGTCCTTCCCTCTCGAGCTCTCCCTGAAATGCACCAGTCAGCGGGGGTAATGATGTCACGCTGACGTGCCTGGGCATGTGCATGCTCCAGGACTCTGCCACACAAATTACAACTAGAGCCTTTACAGGGAGAGTTCCAAAACAATGCTGCATGGACTAAATGAGCAGCTACTTATGTTTTTGATTCTTAAACTCAGCGCTCAGCATATACACCTTCTCCACAGTTTCAACTTATTATTGTTCACAGTATTATAGATACAATTTATTGCAGTTATTGATTCAAAGAAAAATGAAATGGGGGGGTTGGGGAAAGAGGAGAAAGGGTGAGACAGGAGGCACAACAATGAGGGTGGGGTGTGAGGGGGGTTTAAGACATAAAGAGAACAAACACATCATGGATTCTAATACATGACATTATCTATCATTCAAGACCATATATAGCAATTTCTTCAATCCTATGTATAATTTGTTCACCGTACATTTAATAAATTAGACTATTATTTACTCTACTACGATGCTATACATACAAATCTCATACATATTATTGTGATATCCTTAGTTTTACTGTACAACCCCACACTTAATCCCTATTTTTTGACAGGGTATCCCTTCAGTTATGTTGCCATCTCCTAACGTACTTGCCAACTAGTTTCTACGTTCATACCAATGTTATTTTCCAAAGTGTGCAGTTTGAAAATCCATCTCATTTCTGTCTGAAGGAGTTTGTCCCTGAAGTTACCACCTCTCATTGGTGGTGTGACCTTTTCTAGACCCCAGAAACGAAGAGAAGCTGCATTGTGGCCACTACTATTAAAATGTAGTGCCACAGGGGAGTTTATATCCCTATTTCTTATGTCCCTTTTGTGTTCCAGTATCCTAGTTTTCAGCATTTGGCTCTTCTGGCCCACATATAACAAGTCACATGGACATTGGATAACATACTGTGAATAACCCCCTCTGATGTGCACACAATATGTTGAGATATTTTATGTTGAGCCCCAGTGTGGATTTATGAACACTTGCTTTTTGGCAGTGTGATTACACACTGCACATCTGCCACACTGGTGCATCCCTGGAATCAGGGGGTGCAAAAATAATTGTTCACCTGGAGTGACTGGCAACTTAAACTGCAATTGGACCACCCTGTCTTTAATATTTCTGACTTTTTTTGCTACCACTAGAGGTGGGGTTTAAGCAACAATGTCCGACAGGGTGTGTGTCGTGCTGGGATAACATCACGCCTCAGGTGGTTGGGAACGAGGCCAGAGGCCGAGTACGTCCAACAACTGAGGTGTGATGTTATCCAAAACGACACACACCCTGGAGGGCATTATTGCTATTATACAATGGCTCGTTGTTATATATAAAGTAATAAAATAATTTTAAAGAATGTTTTTATTAGTGTGGAAAAATATTTTTGTTTCTTAAGAGGAGATGAATAAAAAAAGCTCATCATCCAAAAGATCATCTGCAGGTTCACAGTGAGGCTGAGACTAGACCTGTGATGTTGTACTGATTAACATTACGGGTCCAGCCCAAGACTGACCAATCAAAGTCCAGGATTTTTTCTTGCCATTGTATAATTGTAATTCTCTAATGCGTTAATTAAGCAATAATGCCTGACAGGGTGTTTGTCATGCTGGGATAACATCACGCCTCAGGTGGTTGGGCATGAGGCCGCAGGCCGAGTGCGTCCAACAACTGAGGCGTGACGTTATCCAAAATGACACTCACCCTGGAGGGCATTATTGCTGTTATACAATGGCTCGTTGTTATATATAAAGTAAAAAAATAATTTAAAAGAATGTTTTTATTAGTGTGGAAAAATATTTTTGTTTCTTAAGAGGAGATGCAAAAAAAAAAAAGCTCATCATACAAAAAATCATCAAGCTCAACATCCAAAAAATCATCTGCAGGTTCACAGTGAGGCTGAGACTAGACCCGTGATGTACTGGGATAACATCACAGGTCCAGCCCAAGACTGACCAATCAGAGTCCAGGATTTTTTTTTTTTTGCCATTGTATAATTGTCATTTTTTACTAGAAATCAATGCTTGTGAATAATCCTCCTGATGTCGGACATTGTGTGGTTATATTGTGTTGACAAAACTAATCTTGGTTCTTGTATTTTTTCAGCAGTCTGGTTTAACAAAATCTCTCTATCCTGTCCTTTTATTCTTTCCTCTGCTGCCTTAAGAGTCCCCCAGTGATATCCCCTGTCCCTGAATCTCTCCAGCATCTGGCCAATCTCTGTGTCCCCATCCTCCTGTTTACTGCAGTTTCTTTTTGCTCTTGTTAATTGAGCATATGGTATGCTGTTCTTTAAGCAGGGCTCATGGAAGCTTTTATTGTGTAATAGAGTATTCCTGTCTGTACTTTTCCTGAAGAAACTAGTGTGAAATTGTGCATTTTCAAGATGCATGTTCAGATCTAAAAATGGAACTTTAGCGCTGTCATAATTCATTACGAATTTCAAATTCCCATCTTTCAGATTAAGTTCTGAATAAAAATCTCTGAGTTCTTGTTCAGTCCCCCTCCAGATCATAAAAATGTCATCGATATATCTAAGCTAGTTATGAACGTTGGAATCAAACATGTCTCCCTGTGCATTAAATATATGCATGTGTCCGTAATTGTCCAGGTATGCATTTGCGTATGCTGGCGCTATGGCAGAACCCATGGCAGTACCCCAAATTTGCTGGTAAAATGGTTATCAGACTCAAAATAGTTCCTTTGCAATATAAATTCTGCCAGTTCCTGTAATATTCTAGTTTTTGGATGTGCTCCCATACCACTTTTATCGAGAAGTTTACCCATATATTCAACCCCCTCCTGATGGGGTATTGAAGTGTATAGGTCTGCAATGTCAAGGGTGACCAGGATAACACCTTCTGGAATACCCCGCTCAGAAATCTGTTTCAATTATTGTATCATGTTCATAGTGTCCTTCACATATGCTGCCGTTTTGGTCACTAAGGGCTGTAAGTGGAAGTCAATGAACCTAGAGACTGGCTCAAATACAGAGCCAATCCCCAAGACAATGGGTCTACCCAGAGGGTCTGTGACACTCTTGTGAATCTTTGGGACTTGAATAAAAGGTTGGTATCCTCGGATATTCACTAACTAACAGGTCAGCCTCCCAGTTACATAACCAATTCATGGTAATTTATTCTTCTATTAAGGTTTTAAGTTGCGTCAAAATATTAAATGTTGAGTCAGATGGCAGTGGTTCATAATTTTCTACATTATTAATCAATCAGAGATGCATTGTTTGATACTGGTCCCTGTCTTGAATAACTATCACCCCTCCTTTGTCCACCCCCTTAATCACAATACTAGTGTCCTTACTTAGGTTCTCCAAAACCTGTTTTTCTTCTCTAGACAAATTATGTGGTGGTAAGATGGCCTTCTTTTGTTTGAAAAGATACATAATCTCCTTTTCAACTACGCTGCTAAAAGTTTCTATCCCATGACATCTCCCGGGGGGGGGGATGTATTTCGATTTTATTTGCAATTTCTGTTTCAGTTGTTGTTGATAACTAGTTTCCTCAGTGCTAGCCTGTGTCCCAAACAGATTTTTTAACCTTAAAGTTCTGAAACAAATGCTGCAAATCCACCTCTAAGGTAAATAAGTCTACAGGTTGGGACAGTGCAAATGACAGCCCCAAACTGAGAACTTTCATTTCAACTGGAGTAATAATTCTTTTACTAAGGTTAAATACTGGAATTAAATAATTCATTGTGTTGCTGTCCCTTTGCTGGCATTGCCTGTCCTTGTTTTTCTTCCACCTTGTATTCTTCCCCTGACCCCCCTCCTCCTCCCCCACTGATACCCTTCCCCCTGGAGTAATGTGTTTCTAGGAGAGAACTGTGGATGTAGTTCATACCTAGATGTTTGTTCAGAAGTATTTGGTTGTTGTTCCCCAGGTGCTGATGTACCTGAAGAAATGTTATTAGTATCTCTAGTATAGCGATTATCACTATCTGAGCTATTGTATGCATTCTAAGGTGATTTCCAGTACTGATTTCTTTTATTGAATGATGATAAAATGTTTATTTTAAACAGGATACAGATTGTTGGGTTATGGCCCATTTTCAACAATGTCCTGTAAATAATTTATAGCTGTAAACTCTTCCATCCCAGTAATCATTAGTGTCTCTTATAAATTTCCTGATTTTTTTGCTGTTTCAATCTTTCCTCATATTGTTGTAATATATGTTTGATATCCTCCAAATTCTTTTTGAATTCTTCCCCCTGTATTTTCAATTTTAAAGATTCCTTTACCATTTTAATGTCCACATCTAAGTTCTGCCTTTCTTCAATAATTGCCGTAATTAAGGCGTACATGAAGTGACAACTAGCTTTGTTTCTAATCCCATCCCACTTATCGAGTTTGGAAGACTTTATACCTATATTTGGTTCTATATGAACCACTGCCGTCTAACCCAACATTTAATATTTTGACACAACTTAGAAGCTTAATAGACAAATAAATTACCATGAATTGGTTATGTAACTGGGAGGCTGACCTGTTAGTTAGTGAATATCTGAGGATACCAACCTTTTATTCAATCCCAAAGATTCACAAGCATGTCACAGACTTTCCAGGTAGACCCATTGTCTTATGGATTGGCTCTGTATTTGAGCCAGTCTCTAGGTTCATTGACTTCCACTTACAGCCCTTAGTGACCAAAACGGCAGCATATGTGAAGGACACTATGAACATGATACAATAATTGAAACAGATTTCTGAGCGGGGTATTCCAGAAGGTGTTATCCTGGTCACCCTTGACATTGCAGACCTATACACTTCAATACCCCATCAGGAAGGGGTTGAATATATGGGTAAACTTCTCGATAAAAGTGGTATGGGAGCACATCCAAAAATTAGAATATTACAGGAATTGGCAGAATTTATATTGCAAAGGAACTATTTTGAGTTCGATAATCAATTTTACCAGCAAATTCGGGGTACTGCCATGGCACCAGAATACGCAAATGCATACCTGGACAATTTCAAACACATGCATATATTTACTGCACAGGAAGACATGCTGAATTCCAATGTTTATACCTGGCTTAGATATATTTATGACATTTTTATGATCTGGAGGGGGACTGACCAAGAACTCAGAGATTTTTATTCAGAACTTAATCTGAAAGATGGGAATTTGAAATTCGTAATGAATCATGGCAGAACTAAGGTTCTGTTTTTAGATCTGAACATACATCTTGAAAATGCGCAATTTCACACTAGTTTCTTCAGGAAAAGTACATACATTAATACTCTATTACACAATAAAAGCTTCCATGAGCCCTGCTTAAAGAACAGCATACCATATGCTCAGTTAACAAGAGCAAAAATAAACTGCAGTAAACAGGAGGATGTGGACAGAGAGACTGACCAGATGCTGGAGAGATTCAAGGACAGGGGATATCACTGGGGGACACTTAAGGCAGCAGAGGAAAGAATAGAAGGACAGGATAGAGAGATTTTGTTAAACCAGACTGCTGAAAAAATACAAGAACCAAGATTAGTTTTGTCAACACAATATAACCCACAAAATGTCTGACATTAGGAGGATTATTCATTAGCATTGGTTTCTAGTAAAAAATGACAACACTTTAGAGAATTACAAACCCCACCTCTAGTGGTAGCAAAATAAGTCAGAAATATTAAAGACAGGGTGGTCGAATCACAGTTTAAGTTACCAGTCACTCTAGGTGAACAATTACTTTTGGACCCCCCTGATTCCAGGGATGCACCAGTGTGGCAGATGTACAGTGTGTAATCACACTACCAAAAAGCAAGTGTTTATAAATACACACACCGGAGAGCAACATAAAATATCTCAACATAGTACGTGCACATCAGAGGGGGTTATTTATGTTATCCAATGTCCATGTGACTTATTATATGTGGGCCAGATGAGCCGAATGCTGAAAACTAGGATATTGGAACACAAAGGGGACGTAAGAAATAGGGATGTAAACTCTCCTGTAGCAGTACATTTTAATAGTAGTGCCACAATGGAGCTTCTCTTCATTTCTGGGGTCTAGAAAAGGTCACACCACCAATGAGAGGTGGTAACTTTAGGGACAAACTCCTTCAAACAGAAATGAGATGGATTTTCAAACTGCTCACTTTGGAAAATAACATTGGTATGAACGTAGAAACTAGTTGGCAAGTATGTTAAGAGATGGCAACATAACTGAAGGGATACCCTGTCAAAAAATAGGGAATAAGTGTGGGGTTGTACAGTAAAACTAAGGATATCAGAATAATATGTATGAAATTTGTATGTATAGCATTGCAGTAGAGTAATTAATAGTCTAATTTATTAAATGTATGATGAACAAATTATACATAAGATTGAAGAAATTGCTGTATATGGTCTTGAATGATAGATAATGTCATGTATTAGAATCCATGATGTGTTTGTTCTCTTTATGTCTTAAACGTCCCTCACACCCCACCCTCATTGTTATGCCTCCTGTCTCACCCTTTCTCCTCTTTCCCCTACTCCCCCCATTTCATTTTTCTTTGAATCAGTAACAGCATTAAATTGTATCTATAATACTGTGAACAATAATAAGTTGAAACTGTGGAGAAGGTGTATATGCTGAGCGCTGAGTTTAAGAATCAAAAACATAAGTAGCTGCTCATTTAGTCCATGCAGCATTGTTTTGGAGCTCTCCCTGTAAAGCCTCTAGCTGCAATTTGTGTGTCAGAGTCCTGGAGCATGCACACAGTCCTACACGAGCACGCACATGCCCAGGCACGTCAGCGTGACATCATTACGCCCGCTGACTGGTGCATTTCAGGGAGAGCTCGAGAGGGAAGGACCTCACATCATTCCGCCATTATAGTTAGACACCACACATCAGGGGAGAAGTGTCTGCACATGCAGTCCCTGTTTGAAAGGTAAAAAGAGCTACATTTAAAGCAAAGAAAAAGATTCAAGCTATCTGAAGTTATCAGTTTACAACTGGGTACTAGTAAAAGTAAAACTCTTGTAATTTTATGTCTTTCTGATGGAGATTTAGTCTCCACTGATAGGATTTAAAACGTACATCGGGGAGAAGTGCTTGCACCTGCAGGCTCTGTTTCAAGGTAACAGAGTTACATTTGTAGAGAAGGCATTGCCTGTTTGAATAGCTACTTTTACAGCAGGGTATTGGCAAAATCAAAACATTTTCAATCTTATATTTTTCAGAGAAAGTCTGAATCTCCACTCACAGAAATTAAAACCTTGGGGTTGAACATAACTTGTAGCAGGTATGATGAAGTAGCTCAGATATAAAGGAGTAGATACCCATTGGGGCACACGAGAAAACTAATATTCAGTGCTGCAGGGCAAATGAAATTCTCACAATGGTTATTTATTTTTTTTACATTTTTTACATTTAGGTATGGCGTGAGGCCTGTAAATTGCCTATAAAGAAAGGAAGTTTATTAAAGAGAAGTTTAGGTAGGCTGACAATACATTTTGAGTGAATAAAAATAATTAGCCCTCATTGTTAGAGAGTAGAAAATGGATTGTATGAATGAATTATTATAACATGTAAATGTCTGTATTATTTACAGATTTCTTGAAAGTTTTGCAAAAAGAAATATAAGCACCCCATGAACAAGCTCTATGAACAGAGTGAAACGTAGTAGGAAAGGATAAAAAGAATTTGGAATTCACCTGCAAGTGTTTTGTGTCTCTGTAAAGGACCTCAAAGGGCTTTACCCCCCCCCCATTTTTGTTGTTCGCTAAATAGGTTGGATAGGTTCCTTCCCAGGAAACTTGATAATTTTTCACTGATTCCTCCTTCCTTAAAAATATTGTATGATAGCTGTAGTAAAAATATCAAATGTTGAAACTGAGATTGATGCTGATGAATCTGAGTTTCTTAGAATATTGGGACCCACTTTGACCAAGAGAGTAAGCATCCCCATACTTGTCACACTCCTAAGAATAAGTAAGAAAATGTTGTAGTTGTAACAACATCTGCTTACCACTCTATGAAGATAGTCTGCATGTACTCTCTGTACCAGAACGTTTAGGTCATTTTAAACCAGATCCAGCAGTGGTGACACAAACTTTGCAGTTACTATCCTCAGCAACTACAATTGATAAAAAAGTGAAAAAAGCATATGGTCACAAGAGAGGGAACACAGTACCTGTAGGTACCGGTAGGTGCATCCAAATGTAGATGTGTTAATTCAGGCTGCTGCACGTGAGAAGACCAGATCTACTGTGGCTTCTGATTAGCACTCCTTTATAAGGATTCATGAAAAATAGATGTTCTGGGAAAGAAATTCTGCACATCGTTAGCCTTGCTAATAGGATGCATCTTTACACATCCTACTACCAAGAGGTATTTTGTAAAGCTATGGTATCTTTTTGTGACAGAATAAAAACTGAAGACAGGGCTAAGAGGATGAAAAATGTTAAGTATGGCCGGGACACAGCAAAATATTAGTTGCAGATGGCAGTACATATAAATGATACTGCCACAAGGGCCCTTGATAATGTCATTTCCACCAGGCGGTATGCGTGACATAAAACCACTACACTGTCTGTTGACCTACGCAACAAGGCAGCAGATTGTACTTTTGAATAATCCTCCCTTTTTGGTGATCAAACTGAATCCTTCATGAGCAAAGTGGATAAAAATAAAAACAGTTTTAAAGATTACATTGAAAAAGAAAATTCATACAGTATTGCAGGCCCTATGGAAAGTGAGCTATGGGAAAGTGTTACAATAACAGGTAGTTCAAACAGCATAATCATAGTGCCCCAAGAGGTTCTGACAGAGGCAAAGGAAGAAAGCGTGCAAGGCCATAGTCACTTTCAGTACCTTTATCCCAAACCAAAACCAGTCCTTGACAGCTTACTGGTTGCCACAAATTCTCTTTCAGTGGGAGGTTGCCTTTCTCACTATATCCAGAAATGGCAGAAAGTAACAGTAGATAAACTGGAGATTGTGAAAGAAGGCTGCACCTTGTCATTTAAATAGTTTCCAAAACAGACAGTAAAAATAATTCAAACCTTTACAACATAAGGAAAAGCAACTACAGAAATTGGAAGTTCAAAGGTTACTAAAATTGCAAGCCATTCAGAAAGTCTAAATTTTACAATTCAGAAATGAATTTTTCCATCTACTTCCTGACCAAAAAAAAATTGCAGGAGAGTGGTGACCAGTACTGAATCTTAGATGTCTAAGCAGGCACTATAAAAGAAAGATTCAAAATGTTCTCATTTAAACAGGAATTCACTCGCTTCAGGTATCTGACTGGCTACATACTCTAGGCCTAAAAAATGCTCATTTCCATATTGAAATAAGTCCCAAGCACAAAAAGTACCTAAAGTTTAGAGAAGGCCTGTTCCAGTATCAGTTAAAACAATGCCCTTTGGTGTGACCTCAGCACCAAAGGTTTTCATATAATGTTTGCAAGTAATGGCAACACCCAATGGCACCTTGTGGACAATGAATCACTATCTATGCATAATTAGATCAGTTAGTGGGTGGAAAAAGGAAAAGTTAAAATTCAGTCATCAACATGAACCTGATGCAGAAATTGGGCTTCCTCCTTAATTAAGATTTTTTACGATTAATTACAATTTTGAGCCCACATTGGCACCACAGTTCATATGAGGTCAACTAAATACAATATATAGAAGAGCTTTTAATTCTCAGGAGAGTTCATAATCTGATTTGGTATACACAGCTTCCTTCCAGGTAGGTAAAGAAAGACCTGCACAGGATTTCTTAACATTACTAGGCCTAATGTCTTTAAAAGCTGGGGTAATCCAAAGAGCTACATTTCAGATAAGAGACATGCAGTGGTATCTGAAAACATTCTAGTGCCAGACAACTGCTCCACTGGCTCAAAATGGTACCAGTGAGAACAGCTGATCTTCCTGTGCTCAAGTCTCCACCACTCATTCACACTAATGGGACTACATCGGAGTCGCTAGGACCCCACGGGAGCTAAAAATCTTCAGGAGGTACGGCGCCAGGATAGGACCACGCATGTGCGGCACCATGAGGCTAGCTCATCCCCATATAGGCTATCCTGGCATTGACCTTCCAACCACCTCAGTTCCTTTTCTCCTGCTGTCGAGTGCGCTTCAATGTCAATGTCGCTCATCCGCCGGGAGCTTTGTCTTCATCTATACGACAGCAGCTATATAACCATTCAGTATCCACTTAACTTACCTTTTTAGTGTTCTTTTATTAAAAAAAAAAAGAAGAAGGAAAAAGAAGTAGAAGTTATTCTCAGCCTTCCATCAATGGAGTCAACCTTTGACAGTAGATGTGATGGTAGGGAGACTTTGTTTGAAAGCTGTGATGGCAGTGGGGCTGTGTCCAGTCCACCACCCTTTTTGGGGGGGGAGTCTGACCATGGGTAGTCTGGTGCTCGGGGGGATGACAGTCCACCCATAGCACAAATGTAGCAGTTCCAGGACCCAGCTCCACTTGACCTCAAGCTCTTCCTCCTCTGTTTGGTGGAAGAAGAATTGGTGCCACTTGAGGTCACCCTCTGGTATGTCTGCATGGGGGTCATCAGTGGTGGAGAGCAGTAGGCCTAAATCAACTCCGGGGGGTTCCTCTGTGGCTCTGCTCTTAACGGCCGTGATCTTCAACACTAGATCCCGTCTCTGTCCTCGATGGGGTTCTGGTGAGCAGTTTCACCTCTGGGCCACTCTTTTAGAGCAGGGGATATGGTGTCTGCCCAGTTGTCCTGGCAGTGGTCCTGGTTCCGGGGACATCGGGTCTTGGAGCCATTGGACCACGGTCGGGTCGGTTGGGCCGATATATGTGCGGTGCCCTCTCAAGTGCCAATGCCATCAATGCTGATCCTTCATGCCTACCCTCCTCCCATTCTCCCTGCAGGGACCAGCACAGGTACCGCTTTCCTTCTCCCCTTTATTTTTCTTCAGATCTGGGCCCAGCAGCAGTTTGGGCACTGCGTGTGGTGTCAGAAGCGCGAGTGGTGCTGGCGCTGTGAGTGGTGCAGGTGCAGAATGTGGTGCCGGTGCTGTGGATGGCACCAAACTCTTCGCCGCTCCAGGTGGCAGCATCATTCTTGTTCCTGGCCTAGACCTGCCTTTTTGGAGGTTATTCTGGGGTAGAAGTGGATCTAGATGAGTCTCTCACTATTCTGCAGTGGTTGACTCATTTTATGGGATGGAATGCAAGCCTTCTGTATTAGTGTGATGGAAGATCTTCTTTCCAGTTAGTTTTCCGTCAGGGATATGGGGTCAACCATAACATTTCAGTCTTCATCTGTGGACTGAAGCAGACTTCTATGAGTTTCTGCATTCTTCAGTATGAGTACACCCTGTGAAACATACTCAGTACAATGGTCGAGAGCCTCCTGAAATCTAACCCTCCATTGCTAGGGGCTTATAGCCCAATAATCAGCTGAAAGCTTTTATGGACACCTACGACTCTACCTCCAGGCAGCTGCTGCTGGCAGCAGGTGGTTAATGTCTGCTTGACAGTGCTTAACTGTTCGGCTCTCAGGTTAAGTTCTGGGGGCCACTCAGAAAAACACGGCTGCCATTTAAACAATAGGTGGTGCCTGCTGCCTCTCAGAGATATGGGACCTTGGACATTCTCATGCAGGTAGTCTTTTCAGGGTGATGGCCTAGGTGCCTTTATCAGTAACCAATCCAGTAGAGAACACAGGGCCCCAAAGTGCCCTGTACCAACCTCTGCGGGTCCAGCCCAGGTCCCACCTTCAGCTCTCTGAGGGGAATGCCTCTGAGCAGTAGGAGGGGCATCTAATTCAGTTTTCAGCCAGTGGAGGTCCATTACACTGGATATATGGGTCATCAGGATTGTCTGAGAGGGATACTCTCCCAATTTTGCAGATTTTCCCAGACCTTCCACCCAGACAACAGCCCAGTCTATCTGCCTCTCAGTCACACTCTCTTGGCTGCCTATTTCCATTGCTTCTGGTTCCAAAATAACAGGCAGCATATACCTTTGTCAACCCTGGAAGGTTAAACAAATACCTGTTCGGGGAGATGTTCACTAGAACCTCTACATTCAAGTATTCACTTCCTGGAACTTTGGCTCCTAGCTAGCCTCTCCGGGAAAGAGACACAGGAGGCAGTTACCACAGCTTCTCAGTTGTTCTCTTCAGGGGGGTTTCTGTCTCGGGTAAGGTTCCAGCTTCATCTTCCCAGCAACTGCTCTTCTTAGGAGCCTTCCTGGATACCTCCAGGGCATTGTTTTTTGTTCCAGAGGATGGAAGAAACAATGTATTCAGATGATTCATAACATCTTGGAATATGACTCTTTTGGGACCCTTCGGTTGAGCAGATGCTGGGACTCGGGCATCCCCCGCAATGAGCTGTGGTCTCCAACCATGCTTTTGAAGTCCTGGAGTATGCCCCCCTGCCATGGAGTCTTCTTACTTCAGAAGGACGAAAAAGCCATGACGTATGACATCAGAAAACACGGCGGGGTGTCCCCCTAGCCTTTTCCGCAGTAGGATTGTGAGGTGGTAAGAGTGGTACTTCAAGTACTGTGCGTCAGTTCAGATTTTGTGCAGTCATTTTTGATGAATGGGGCAGTTCAGACCTGGTCATTTTGCGCCCCCTTTAAATGCAAACTACCTCTACCGTGCTTCAGAAATGCTTACCCTGGTGTTTTCTGTCAGGATGTGTTCACTGCAACCTTCAAGACGCCCCCTGTATGTTTTTTTTCCTCTTCTCTTCATTCAGAGAGTGCTAATCAAGTTGTATGCTCGGGGGTCAGAGCAGGAGGATTCTCATTGCCCCAGCCCGACCTTAGCAGATGTATTTGTATTATCTGTAGCGGTCAAAAGTTTCCCCGAGGTGTCTATCTCTATGAGTGGACTCTCTGGCACAGGGACTTTAGTCCATCCTAGCCTGTGCTCCTGGCATCTCCATGCTGGGCCCAGAAGAAATGGAAGTGGGTAAGCTCTAGTTTTTCCCACACCATCACAGATGTCTTCTAAGCCATGCATAGGCCTTCCACCAGGAAGGCTTACATGGCTAAGTGGAAATGTTTTTCCTTTGGGTGAGCAAATCTCACCTGGACTCTTTGGTTGCCCACCAAGTAAGGTGTTGGAGTACTTCTTGGACCTGTCATTTGCAGGTTGGCTATACTTGGTAGTGAAGGTACACATCTGTGCATTTTCGGTCTAGCTTGAACCAGTAGACATTTGCCTCTTGCTCTCTTACCATTAGTCATGTTTTGCATTGTTAACTCCAGAAGGAAGGGGAGCATTCCTTTCACTCTCTGGATGTTAGGATGGTTCTGTGATTCTCATTGACAGAACGAAGAGCTACACTTTCAAACAATTATTGTATCTTCAACATGCCTTGGCTGGGTCAGCTTCTTGTCTTGAGATGTCTTTGGCTTGGTTAGTAGCATGTCTTTGACACTACTAATCCTTGTCACAGGCCAAATTGAAAGGCTGGGTTCACACCACTCTATCAGAGTGGTTGTGGCTTCCTGACAGAGATTCATAATGTACCCATTGCAGTCTTCTGCAAGGTAGTGAGTTGGAGCTCAGTGCATTCCTTTGTAAAGCACTATGTTCTGGATGTCCATTCCAGACAGCTCTTTTCTTGGCAGGATAGTCCTTTGGACTTCCGTTCTGTGTGAGTCCTGTCTCTGATCTCCCTACTCAGGGTGGTTTGGTTTTAGCTTGGTACTCTCCCATTAGTGTGAATGAGTGGTGGAGACTTGAGTCCAGGAAGATATGGAAATTACATAATTACCGTAATTCTTGATCTTCTTGGATGCAGTTTCCACCACTCATTCACACGCCCACCCACCATTCCCCCAGGCTCACTCATTGTGTTTATTTGGTCTTCACTGCCTTGTTGTTCGGGCTGTGAAGACATTGTTCAGTTGGCCCTTCTTGCATGGGTCATCCAGGCTTTAACATGCCTGGAGGTTAAGGTAAGTTTTTTCTTTCACTAGTTATGCTGCACCTCCTTGGTCAAAAAGGTACTGAGGCGGTTGGAGGGTCAATGTCAGGATAGCCTATACAGGCAAGAACTAGCCTCATAGTGCCACGCATGCACAGTCCTATCCTGGCGCTGGCCCTCCTGAAGATTTTTAGCTCCCACCTCCGGTGTAGTCCCATTATTGTGAATGAGTGGTGGAGACTACGTCCAAGAAGATCAAGAATTATGGTAAGTACATAATTTCCATTTGTCAAGTCCCTGGAGTGGTGGCAAGCAGTGAAGAATTTATGGATTGACATTCCTTTCCAAATCCTACAACATACCTTGGTTTTAACCACAGACACCTCTCTCGAAGGTTGGGGATGATAGATAGGAGAGAGGCCAGTGAAGGAAATATGGTCTCTTACAAAAAGATTGGAACTGAGAGCTGTGTATTTATTCGTGAACTAATTTTTGCCACTGGTACAAAATCAGTTGTTACAAGTATGGCCAGGCAATGCTACAACTATGTATTACATAATCAAACAAGGAGGTACCAGATCCTTAGAACTATGAAGGGAATCCCAGACAATATGGAATCTGCTTTACAGCTTAGATACAAAAATATCTGTAGTACACTTGGTAGGGAAGGACAGTTTGCAAGCACACTGTCTAAGCTGCATGGGCCATGTGACTTACGAATGGTCCTTGAAACAGGTAACTGTGAACTCTGTATTTAGAAGATGGAGAGTTCTGGAAATAGATATGTTTGCATCCTGGATGAATAGGAAATTACCTCCGTACTGTTGCCAACCAATATCTTTGGGTAAAGTCCCAGAAGACATTCTCAGCATGTTGTAGAGAAGGAAATGTCTCTGTTTTTCTCACAATTCCCTTTATTCAGAGAGTATTTCTAACATTTAGGAGGAAACACACTACCATGGTTCTTATAAGTCCAGACTGGCATAGACAAGCATGGTTCTCCCTGCCGATGAGTCTGTCTCAAAGAAGTCCAATCATTCTCTCATTGTTTCAGGCTCTATTGATGGTTTCTGAGGGCTAGATTTGTCATCAAGTTTAGTTAGTAATTTGAATTTTGATACGCTATGGAACCTGAAGAGCTAGAATTTTCAGATGTAGACATATCTCATCAGGTGATAAGCACATGGAAACAGAGATTATGTATAGAAAGCATCCATGAGCCCAGTAAGTCTTCCCTGAAGCCATGCAATGTATTATTCCTAATAACCCCTTTAAGCTGTCCCATTATGTTTCAAACCTAGCTATAGTCCCAACATTGACCACATTGCTTGGTATATCATTCCACCCTTCCACCACTTGCAATGTGACAAAATACTTTTCAACATTCCTTTTAAATTGTATAAATTCTGAAGGCAGCTGGGAATGCAAAAACAAGGAAACTATGTCTCAAAGGATGGATACATTTACATCCACCTGTAAAAAAGCAATTTCCTACATGGGACCTGAATTTGGTTCTCACTCAATTAATGAATCTTCCATTAGAATCAATGGTTGTAACATAATTAAAGTTCTTGACATGGAGAACTTTGTTTCTTGGAGAAGTAACCTCAGTGGGTATGGTTAGTGACCTGTAAGCACTTAGCTCTGACCCTGCATGTTTAGTTTTCCAAAAGGAGACAGTAGATCTAAGGAAAAAAGGGTGTTTCTCTGTAAGATAGTGTTATAGTTCTGTTTGAATCCATTATTTTCATTGTGCATTTTCCTGTGTAGCCTCACACACAAATGTGGGCCTCCAAAAGTATCTCTTGGGATAGCAAAGATTGCAGTAAGTAAAGAGTTAACAGTCAGCTAATGCTCGGATATACAGTTCCCTGTATTGTAGTTTAGTGTTAAACAGCAAATGGAGAGGAGCTTAGGAAGTCTATGAGAGGCAGCATTGATGTTTTTGGTTAGCTCTCTAGAATGAGAGTGTAGAGAGTGCAGCAAAGAATAGCATCTCCCAGCCTAGGCCTGGGGCACCTGGTCTCTGGATGTCTGGGACCAGATTAAGCCTGTCCGACCTGGATGTGGTTGCATGACTCCAGGTCTGGAGTGTGGCACAGGGGAACTTGAGGATCTTGGCCCCCCAGAGCCTCTGCAGAGAAGCAGAGGAGCAAAGATACAGAAGAGCAGAGAAGTAGAGGTTGACTGCTGGGCAGTCTATACTTAGTTTCAGTATAGCACTGTGATCAGGAAAGGACATACCAGAGCTATTAATAGTTCCTTCTGTTGATACCTCATATGCTGTCTCCTGCAGCTGATCCCCAGCTCTGACATCAGTAATGGGAGGTTTTAGGATATACCCTTATAGACGCTCTTTGCAGAATATCAGGTGGAAGGGGCAGCAGGAGCAGCCAGATAAAACAAAATTACAAAAACACTGACAGGAGAAGTTTCACTTTTTATGCAGAAAGCCTAATAGGGGATTGACCCACACTAAGGTGTGGGCAGTTACTGACACACATTTCCCTTTAATTTTTTCCTTAGTGGTACAAAGTGTCAAATCACTAGATGTAGTGTTCAAAATCCGAGACATTTCATAAGAGAATGATCTTTGACTTTGCTATGTTCTGTTAAATGATATTAATAAATGCTGCTGCTCAGAGAGCCTTGTAGGATATAAGCCAACCAGTTCAACACTAAACAGCCCAGGTTTACAGGAACATGGCCAGCTATAATAGTTTTACCCCTATGACCTAGCTAATACAAATGCCTTTGTTTTAGAGCCATCCTAGTTGTTGGCAGTTATCTCAATGATGAGTCCATTTGAGTTCATTCTGTCCAAACCCATTGGTAGTGATCTCAGGGATGAGTCCATTTGGGTACATTCCATCCAAACCTACCCTACTGGGTCCCTTTGTCATACGTTCTACAGTGTATGACAGAACCGCGCATACAGGAACAGTGCAGTAGGGAAGAATGAAAGGGTGCAAAACTGCGAAAGGGTGTATGCACGGTAGTGCATCCTCTCACTCTCCCAGGCAGAAGATAAGACCTCTTCTGGGACAGAGGTCTGGCAACCAGCTGCTATGGTTCGACAGGATGAGCCACTGGCAGCAAGGGTGGCAAGCAGTGTGTTTGGGATCAGGTTTCGATTCCTGGTCCCAGATGCATGGATTTTTACTTTTTTTTTCATTTTGTGCAATTTTACCTGTTAACCCCCCAGAGTTAGACATTTTAATTGGGGGGGGTTCAGAGGGAGCGCAGCCCCCACAAAAAGAAGACATATGCCATTGGCAATATATTGTGCTGTATTGGCAGTGAGGTATTTTGCTGCAGCATAATGTCTTGCAACATTATGACCCCATGGCCAAACCTACAGGTCGTGATTAAAAGAACCCTGAGTCTTGACTGCATGCATGTCAGTTGCCCCAAAATATACTACTGCCCAATAATCAAGTAATGGCAAAATTTAAGTTTCTCACCAATTTTCATATTTCAAATGTAAAGCTAGTTTTATTTCTAAAAAATAAACCTAATCCAGCAGATGTTATTACTTGATCAGTATGACTGGCAATAGACAACACACTGTCAGTAAGTACTCCTAAGTATCTAAGGCTCTGTTCTCACTAGGGCATTTGAAACGGTTCCCGGCACTTGAACCATTTCAAATACATGCTAGCATGGATCATATTCACACTAAACACGCTTGTAAATCAGAATTTTGAAAGCATGCTCAAACCCTGATGAGACCTGGGCTTGAGCATGCGTCCAGAAATCCATTTTAAAAGTAAAGCAATTTACCTCTAGTGTGAATGCGCCAGCTCGTATTCTTTCATGCATTTCATACGAGCATACAAAGCAGCACAGTAAGCAGCTCTGCAAGTGCTGCTGAATCGGGCTAATAGGGCAAATGGATTATCTCTATAGTGAGAATGCTGAAGTCCACATTGCCAGAAATGGATTAGGGAAGCAGACTACAGTCTGAACACTGCAGCACGGTAAACTTTAATCCGTTTTCAGAAATGAATCGCTAATCCGTGCTGTAGTGAGAACAGGGCCTAAAAGTCTCAACCTGTTGTATCTGGCCTGCGTCAAGTGAGACACTATTTACATCTGATATATTGTATCACCCCGTCTTCTTTTCCTACTAAATAATACTGTTGGTCTTTTTGGTATTCATAACCAATTAATTGTTTGGCAGCCAAATCTGAAACTCATTAAAGTCCCTTCAAAGGTGATTAGTTGAACAGCTTGAAAATTATGACTGGAAAAAAAGTAACAGCATCCTAATCATATAATAACAAATGACAAGGTTTACATATTGAATAAAAGTCATTTAGAAACAAGCAAAATAAAAGTGGGCCCAAAATTACCCCCGGGGCCGGGGTCATATTGGGGTATAGGGGCTTATCCAGAAAGGTAATACAAGGACACACCTGGAAAATCAGTAGGTAAGGACCCAGGATGACATGATTATGTCAGTATTCCACTTAAATTTATGACACAAGCTCTGTGTTTGCTTCTTACATTTACTTGCAATGCCCAACCAACCCATTTCATTTATAAAGTAAATGATAAATGCAAACATATTTATAGTTTATAGGATTGCCAAGTACCCAACTGGTGGTGATGGGGGGGGGGGGCACCTGGAAATTTCCAGGTATCTTTGTGGGCCAGTCCATCTGTCCCTGGAGCAAGCTAATGACAGGTTGTCTTATCTCAGAAAACACATTTTGAATTTCAGCAGGTTGGGACAGATTAAATAAATAGTGACCCAAACTGACACAAGAGAGACCAGTGTTCCTAAGTTTCACAGTAAGGCACTCATGATGATTGACAAGATCAAATGTTTTGTTCATGTTGCTATAAATAGGCCCAGTGTGGTTCCTATTGTCTAAAACTCCATGAACAAACAATGTAAACCGAATAAGTGCAGTCATGGTACCATGTTTATTTCCAAAACCATGTTGCACATAAACAAAATGTCATATTTATGAAGGTAAGTGATTAAATGAGTGTGAACAATACATTTAAGGATCTTGTACAATGGGGCAAAATTGAAAAAGTCTATAGTTGCTGACCTGAGTTTTATAGCCTCTTTCTGTTACCTGTTTCCACAAATCAGGTACAGTCTGGGTGCATATACAGAAGTATAAAGAAGATCTAGCAGCTAAAGTAATGCAGCCATCACTGCATAGATCGGGACTGTAGTACCACGATTCTCCCTGCAATCATAGTATCCACTGTAGATTTTTCACAGAGCCTGTGTTAGACTTGATGGCACCCCAAGTGAACAAACCTGTGGTGCCCCCAGTAGTAATGTATATTTGGGTGGGCACTATAATAATAATAATAATCTTTATTTATAAAGTGCCTTTCAAATATCAAGGCGCTGAACAGTAAAAACATATAAAATCAATAAAATACACAATAATCAGACAGAATAAGTAAAAAGCTGAAATAATCATTTTGGGTACACTTTTAGCCATAAGTGGGTATAAAAGCATTGACAATGCAAACTATAGGCCGGGGTCTGAGGGCTGCCTAGGCCCCAGAAAATGTTTTAAATTTGGTGCATTCTGGTGCATTTTGAGGTTATTTGAAACAGACTTCATTACCCTCGTACCCCCTCCCCATGCCCAGTAAGTTGCACCCTTGCAACCTCCCCAGAGTCCCCACAGTACAGTGTGTTGCCTGAACCACCCTCCCCACAGCCTAGCCACATGCTCCGGTGCATGACTGCTAGCCCATCCCAAGCACAGCAAGCTGCACCCTAGACTGACAGTGGTGTGGTCAGTGGCAGCAACAGATCAATGAAGAAGGCAAATCCCATAAGGGAGAATGGAAGTGCACACATTACAAAGCCAACAAGAAATCTCTTTCTACCGGCCAGGTGGTGCTGAGGGTTGAGGTGCTGGATGCCACACCTCGCACCACGCCAGTGACACGGTTTCAGGAACGAATCTGGGTTGTTGGGGGTCAGCCAGGGGGAGGAGGATAGAGCATCACAATGGATGCTCTCCTCCTTTGGGAGGGGAGGGACACTTTGGGCTGTGCTAGCTAGTTGTCCTACCACCGGTGGAAGCATGGGCAGTAGGGTGAATGGCTCTCACGAGTCGGGGGAGGGAAAGGCACTGTCAGGCACTTGATGAAGATGTGCGTCAGCACGTCATCAGTCTGGACAAAAATGTCCTTCACACCGGCGCCCTCTAGGGGTTGGGACTGCACCAGAAAAAAAAAAATGGGGAGGAAAAACCAAGAAAACTCCCTGGCATCGAGCACCATGACACCGGGATCCTGGCATGCCAGGACCCAGCTGAATACCAGGAAAGGTGGAGGAGGTATCCCCAGTGCCAAGGCTAGGGACAAGGTAAAAAAAAAAGAACAAAAATCATTTCTAACTCAGATAGAATAAATGGGCATTTACTTTGGCTAGGATGCTTTTAGTGACAGTAACAGTGTGAAGGGTCTGCTACACACACACACACACACACACATACACTAGTTGTGTGACTGGTGTGATGCCCCAGTCCCTCCCAACCTGGATCTACCTGGCCCTGGACTGCAGTCATCTCCTGACCTGACCCACTCACTCTCTCTGCGGCTGCCTGGCACAACAAGCCTGCCACCGGTAGCCCTGGCCGCAGATGCACCTCAAGGTGAACCATGGGGCAAGGTCTTTTTAAATCATGAAAGTCTACACTTTGACATGTTTCTAGGCAATAATGTCGTTTGTTTCCAAGTTTGCAGTTCATTTGCATTGTTTTTCAAACTGTTTCAGACTGCTTGAGACAATTTTGTTCAAAAGGTTATAAATCTGGAGTGGGCAAACCCTGTCTGGTTCTGCTGAGAACTTTCATTTAAAAGGTTTTATTTTTGGCTCCTCTTCTTAGACCTGGTATTTCGCATATATGGGCACATTAGTGTACACTAATTACTTCATGTTAAACCTCTAGAACCATTTTCATATGAAGAGGTTATGTTGGCACCATAGTTTAGGACAGACCAGGTTCTAAAACCTGTTACATTATGGCATATTTGTATTATGTCTATAACTGTTTTGATATGTGTTTGATAATTGCATTGTAATTGCCATGGGTCACCATTTTAAATGAGTTCGCCGAATGGTCTAACCCATTTAATAAAAATAAGATGTAAAAAATAAAAGATTCTTTCTTATTTTAGAACCCATCTTCTCATCCTAGTTGTAAACAGCTGCAAACACAAGAACTGAAAACATTTAGGAAGTTAATTTATTTTTTTCTAACTGGTTAATTTATTTTTTTCTAACTTCCTTCTTACTATTAACAAAATTTTTTGGCAATGCAGTAGAAAACAATGAGTGCTTCTAACAAAAGACTCCTTTCACTAGCATTTTGTATTTTAATTCAGTGTATTTCATGTGTGACTGTAATGCTAAGTGGCAAAGTAGCATTCTCCATAGCTACTGACTAAAGACTGAGTCCATAAGCAACAGCGAACCACCCATGGAGTCTACCAGTGCCACCCATCTCGAACAAACAGTCCCCAACTCACCTCAATGCAGGGCAGGCCTGCCCATGGCCATCCATGTCCCACTCAGCCAGGTGCTCACTCCGAGTCCTTTCATTCCTCACTAGGCCTCACTCAACTGCCCCCGACTGTTCTTCTCTCCCCAGACTTCTTCTCCATCTCTCTCTCATCTGGCTCCTGACCCTGACAAATCGAATTACCCGCGGGAACACTTGAACATACCATGCTCTTCAAAGTTAAAAGAAAGAAGAAAGGTTTCACACAATTGGTTGGGACCATCTAAGTCCCAACCAATCACTTGAAAGCTTTCTGTTTTGGGACTGGATGCTGGCGGGGTTGGTGGGGCAAACAGAGGAAGGCGCAACTAGACTCTAATCTACAAAACTTGGTACTTCTCTCAGCAGTTTCCATTCCCCTCACTTGCAACTGTGCTGCCTGCTGCAAACACGTTCAGGAGACTGGGGAACCACAGGCTCATGCACCCTGGTTGTGCTGGCACCCCAAGCAGCTGCATGTTTCACATATGCCTAATGCCAGTCCTGATTTGTCATACCTGAGTACTCGTAAGTTGAAAGAATTCCGGAGCTGCAGCCGGCATTTTCTAAATGTGGGCACTGGCTGCCGCAGATCATGCTGGAAACCACACAATATGCTGATGCGCCTTTCCTCCTTCCGCTAGTGTGCCCTTATGTATGGAAATGTAATTATTTCTGTATTTCCCATGCCCAGAGCTATTTTTACAAAATGTGCCAAAATGCCATATGAGTGCCAGGCATACGGGATTCTTTCAGTTTATGAGCACTCGGGTATGAGCAGTCTACAATGAATACTATAATTGCAGGGGGAATCGTGGTACTACAGCCCCAGTCTATGCAAATGTTGCATTTCTTTAGCCGGTAGTTTTCCTTTAACAATGTAGTAATGGGCACATCAACTTCTTTAAGGACAAAATTGGTATTTTACAATCAGCTCCCATTCAAGATTTACAGTTTACCTAAAAAATGTATTGCATAGTCCTACAATGAAACGGAGGACTTTTCAGGGAAAAAGGAGTATTCAGTCATACATAATTTTGGTTATTTAAAAAAAAAACATTCTTACCGGTAGCGCCATATGGCATCAGAACCATCCATTTCTTAACCCAACCCAATATGGCCACACAAGATTTTTTTTTTAAACTTTATGTTTATTGCTTCATAAAAACAATTAGACAAAGTTAGCATACAAGCACTGATTTGACAATTTAAAAGTGCAAGACACAGTGAGGTCATTACTCCTCTTAATATAGTCGTAAGATCCATCTAATGCTTTAAGATACGTCTTTGAGCGGTGATCCTTTAAACTAAATATACGAGGTATTTCAATACTAAAAGGCTGTAGTATGAGCCCATGAGCAGCATGATATAGTCATTCAAAGTTCTGACATATACGGGCTTCAATACATTCTCTTCCTCGAATGAGGGTAGAGAAAAATTCACCATACATTAAACTGTAGAATATGCACATCAAGTGCATTACCTTTTTAGACAGTGCTTCTTGAATGTCTGAACAACTCCAACTTTCGTGGCGTTAAGTGTACTCAATGTCACAATAAGCAAGAAATTTATCAAACAGGGCAGACTTAGACCTGCTTGTAATATTAACAAACTGGCAACATTTTCAAAAGCAGTGCTCTTAAAACAAAACTAGTAGCAATCACTGTTAAGTTCTTTAGATTATCAGTCCAAAAGATAGGTCAACGAGACCGCTGGGATGAACGAGAACTAGCTTGGGTGGGTAACTTATTGCCTCAAGCTTATCAGAGTCAAGTGAAATAATGATGGTCTCACAAACTGCATGGCAAGTGCAGAGACTGCAACTGAATCAGTTTCAGTGGTGACAGTGGAAGCTACAAAGCGGGCCTTCGCAGTGATGGGAGCCATAACCACAGTAATAAAAGAAAATCTACATTTGAAAACAGTTGGAATCTCTATAAAATCAGACAAGGGCCCAGAATAACAGGACTCTCATGGAAAATAGAGGTTCCCTATAATGATTGTTTCCTGTATAAAAATAAATTTGTGTCAGTCAGAATATCAGAGTTCTTGATCTCCTGGAAGGCTGCAAGGGTGATCATCTGTTGCTATTTCTCTAAGACTGGCTGGTGCAACAACTAGGGGAGGAGGTTGCCTCATGAGTGCAATGCTTCCAAAAAGCATACCAGATCACATCACGAGGCAATCCTGATAATCCAGAGGCCCCATATATGCTGGTGGCAGTTGCTGACAGAGTGGGCACTAGGGACTATATCTTGGCTCTAGCCAGGCAATGAGGACTACTCTTACAGGATTGGCAGCAAATTTGATTGTACCCTGATATTAGTTTTGCAACCAGACAGAAAAGGAAGAAATCTGATGGAGCCAGGGCCTTGCTGAGGAAAGCAGGGATATTGCATTGCATGATTTCCAGTGCACCTTCAGGTTTCCTATCAGAGGAAAATATTTATCTTCACAGACTCAATGGATGCCATGAAATGGTCACAGAAACAAGCCCCGCCGGCCCGTTGGCACAGCGGTTGGATTTCTGCTTGCGACGCCGGTGACCCGGGTTCGGAAACGGACTGGGTCATCGGAGGGCCTGCCGGGGGAGTAGGATTGAGCATCCGATGGGCAGCTCTCCTACTCCGGGAGGAGGGTGTGGGCAGCGTTCGGTGCGTTGGGGACCCCTGGTGGAGACCAGGGGTTCCACGCAGCCGACACTCAGCGTGAATGGAGGCGGGGTGGACGCTGGCGTCATTGCATGAGCCCGCCTCTCTGTGGGAGAAAACCGGAAAAAGGAGGAGGAGCTGCCCGCCGTCATGGATGAAGCTCGCCGCGGCTTCAATGTGCTTTTCCAGGCCGGGCCCCGATCTAATTACAGTGCCTGTGGCATATATGAGGGAGTGTCGTCATGAGCCCCACCGTGGGGAGAAGCCATGGGGTATCGGCAGCGGTCAGATTAGAAAGCAGAAGTCAGGGCCCATGACCGGGCAGAAGGATAAGGCGGCGGGCGGCTCCAGGAAGGAGGGAAAAAGTTAAATATAAAAAAAACAAAAAAAAAACAAGCCCCATTGGTACAACGTGCAGTGGACAGAAAGGATTCGTCATCCAAGGACAAAGAGTCGTGAAGATGGATGGTTTAGTCTTTATTATATGGTACAGGGTGGGTACTTGCAGCCCTTATGTAAGATGCTAAGGCTGCACAAGATAGAATGAGTTAAAATATTTTCAGGGAGATATTTCTTTAATTTTCCAAACAATTCTTTAAGGAAATTTGCTATACTGGTGGAGTCTGTATAAACAGTCATTTCAGTTTCTAATATATTTTTATCTGGCTTTCTATTTCTGCTCAGTAAAATGTTAATATGATCCCAGTTCTTATGATGCTTACTAAATGAAGTCTCATCTCAATTTAGTTGTAATACATTTAGATTTGCACTTCCTGACCAGAAATTTACTTTTATTTCACAGTTTCTTATATTTCACATGTAATTCATTAGCCCCACACTTTTTAAATTTCTTCTAAATTGTGACCCATGTTCAAATTAGTTTCAATAGCTCATTATTTATCCACCTAAATGATTCTTATCTGGCACAAATGGAGATTTTAAAAACCGAAATAACTTTTTCGTATTATCTGAATTGTGGTACTGTTGAAAGCTTCTTAATTAAACTTCATAATGCTTCTTACTAATTTTTATGTTTGCTTGCACGCATGTGCAAGAAACATAATGCCATCATCCAAGATTCCGGATGCAGTGGCATACAGTTGAAAAGGAGAGCTCCGCTTCAGTAAGCAGAGCTCTCCCCCCCCCCCACACACACACACAGGCACACAAGCACTGCATTTTGCATGCTCATGCTCATGCATGCTCCCCCCAATGCACACACTGTATGGCCGACGGTGTGCCCAATCCCCGTCGGCTCCAGGCCCCCCCAAAAAAACAAGCTTCCTTGTGCCACGCTGGTAGCCCACCACAGTGTGGAAAACAATGTAATGGCCTACGGGGGTGCCAAATACCTGTCTGCTCCACATCTTCAGGCCCCCCCAAAACATTTCAGGTGCCACACTGAGGCCCACCCTGTGTGGCAGAAACTGTTGGTGTGACGAGGTGCCCAATCCCCATCGCTCCATCCTCCCCAAGTAGCCTTCTCGATATCACACACTGGGAGCCCACCCCAGTGTGGCAAACATTCTAGCCATACTCCTTAAAAAAGTCCCTGAAAGAAAAAATAGTCCCTCGTGGTCTTGTTGGCCCCTCCTGCACCTGCTGGCCCCACTGTGCACCCTGCCTCCCCACGCCCTCGCCCCCATACTTACCTCTGAACTCCGGCGCGACGATCTTCAGTGGACGGGAACACGCCTGCACTCTTCAAAGCCGACCGCTTAACTGAGGAATGCTGGTAAGCTGTATAATGTAATAGATAGGGTTTTTTCAACTTTGATGCATATCTCAGGCATTTTTTTGAATTTTTGCAACCAAATTTTCAACATGGGGTTTTTGGGACCCCTCCTCATGAATTCTGTCACTGTCATGGTGTTAATCAGGCCCGAAGGGTGATTTTGCGGTCACTGCATGGAATCACCTTTCAGGACCGATTAACAGAATGACAGTGCCAGTGTTCATGAGGCGGGCTCTCAAAAAGCCTATGTTGAAAATTTGGTGAAAAAATTCCTAAAAATGACTGTTTTACAATCATGTGTTGCGCTGTTCCTAAGCACGCTCGTAAGTTTGTGAATTTTTAATATTCGCACTCTGGATTTTCAACATTACCATTTTAGCACATCTCCTTATGAGCAGTACAGCTGTCATTTTTCACATCTCACCCAAAATGTGTTTCCACACATGTAGCGCACAATGGTGCAGTCGGTGTGTGAAAACAACGTTTGGGACAGATTAAGAAAATCACAGTGACACTGGTCATGAGCAGAGGTCTTAAAATGGCTATGTTGAAAATTTGGTGACAAAACTCCATAAAATGACTGCGTTACGAGTGAGCATTGCGCAGTTTCCACACACCCTCATGAGTTCATGAATTTGTAATATTTTCAGTCCAGATTTTCACCAGTGGCATTTTTCCATACTTCCTTATGAACAGTACAGCTGTCATTTTTCACAACATGGCTGAAATGTGTTTTCACACTTTCAGCACAGAAATGCGTGGTTGCTGTGGGAAATCATTGTTCGGGAGAGATAAAATAAATCACAGTGACACTGTTCATGATCGGAGGTCCCAAAATGCCTGTGTTAACAATCTGCTGTAAAAAATCCCCAAACTAGTTACATTACGGGTGTGTGTTGCACAGTTTCTTCATACGCTCATGACTTCACCAGTTTTTTTGAATATTTTCACAGCAGATTTTCAACATTGCCATTTTTTACACCTCCCCATGAACAGTACCGCTGTCATTTTTCACATCCTGTTCAGAATGTGTTTTTGCACCTGTGGTGCCAAATGCCATAGTCGTTGTGCAAAAGCAGCTTTCGGTTAACAAACTGATATTGCCACTGTTCATGAGGTGGGGGTCACAAAAAAACATTTTGAAAATTTGGAGTGAAAATACCAACGAATGCTTGAGGCATTAGGGTTTCTGACCATAATGCCCCACCCTGTACAGAATGACAGGCATCAGGGCTGTGACTTGGGATTGTTGTCTGCAATACTCATACCATTCCACCCCCACCCCCACCCTGCAGTCAGTGAGAGGCATTGAGGTGTGCCTTGGACTCTTCGGCCTCAAAGTTCACCCCATTCAACTATACCGCACCCATCGCACCATATTTCCTGATGGAATGGGGTGCGCATGAGGGCCAAAGACCCCAAGGTGCACCGTGACACTTGTTGGTGTCTGCAGGGTAGGGTGTGGTGAAATGGCATGGCCGTTATGCCTGACGACCCAAAGGCACACCCCAATGCCTGTCACTATCTGCAGGGTGGTGACGGGCTTGGCTTCAGTTCAATACTTCACTGCCATTCCTAGTATGCAGTTCTGTAACTCCTACACTACCAATGCCAATGCCAGCAAGCAAACATTTGGCATTGACAAATGCTTGTTTAGCTTAACTTTTATTAGATTTTCTCCACAATGAAAACAAGCTTACATTGTCTGAAAGACATAACACCAAACAGTATAAAACAGGGTACATTTTTCACAAACATAACCAGGAAGTAGGACTCTATCAGATATTTCAAAAGTGGATACAGAGACTTCCTGGCCTCTAATCTCTGAACCCCATGGCAAGGGATACATTTATGTGCCGACAAAGACCAGGAAATAACAAGTCCCTGTGCCAGCATGCCCTTTCACCATAAAAAAATCGATGGGCACTTTCCTATTCTAAAAGTTTGTGTTGCACTTTTTTTTCTCACATAGCAAAATTTAGCATTGCACTGCTGCTGGACTTGCTACGTTGTTGCTATAAACAAAAAAATATATATAATCTTCTACCTAATTTATGTGATTCCATCCTCTGCTGACTCTAGAATGCCAAGCTGAAACAATCTCCATCCTATGACCACTCACCCCCACTCCTGTCCCGCAGCTCCATACCAGCGGCCAGCTCTGCCTTTTTTGCAAGCTGGTATTGTACCTCCATCTGTGGGCACAAAAAGCAAGAAAGTACTGCTTGTCTCATGACTCAGGAGTAAGACAAGTGACACATGTCCCTCCACCATGCATACTGTCACTTTCTCACAAGTGAATGAGCTTCATTTAACAAAAAATAAATGCATGAAATAGACCACCTGCAAGTACGGGGGGGGGGGGGTTATCTGCTCCAGAAACAAGTGAGGAGCACTAAAGAAAACAAACAGCTGTGTGAATGAAACACTGCCCAGAACAGCCAGTCTGCTATTTGGTTCACTGGGCTTAATTAAAAAAAAGTAAATAAATGGACCACCAGCAAGCATGGGGGCAGGGGCTGATGGCTCCAGAAACAAATGAGGAACACTAAAGAAACCATACAATTGAATTAAACACTGCAGTGCCCTCTACTGGCAAGTATACCAGTAGAGAGACTACTTTACCATGAAAACAACTTTAGAAAGATTTTTAGTCTTTCTTCATTTTCTTTTTTAAATAATACATAAAGATACCACATATAACCCATTTTCTAAGCTCAATATACCCTCCAGGGTGAGCAGTATGGGTGACCTTCCAAGAGCTATAAGGCCCTCCACCTGTGGCATTTGGCCTCACTGCACCTCTGGGTAGTCTGGTATAGCCCAATACCACCCACCCTATTGGATATTATTGCTATAATTTATATACAGGGTTGAGGAAAATATCAAAATGCTGTAAAATGATAGGCAAATAAAGTAATCTACAGTAAGTGTGTTATGGTAATTATCCCCAGACTAAGAACTTACAAGTGCATAAAGGGCTTAAATACCCAGCCTTCTTTGCAAAAAGGGAACCATGCTTTGTCTATAATTAAAATATAAAATGTAATAAAGTGATACCAACAACTAGTTCATTCACTTTAGCCCTTCCAAATAATAAATTAAAGGGACACTGTCAACCCCTTTGGGCCTCAAACTGTCCCTAGTTTAAAACAAACAACATATTTTATGATTGTTTGCATTTCGTAGAATGTGCTGATGAGGCTGGTAGTTTAATTCCGATTCCTTTTTTCATTTTAACAGTGAAAAATGGACTGCCCACCATACTGGTGTTAACTCAAAACGTGTGTGTTTACATGCCTTAATCAACTCCCACTGTATCTTTCCTGGACTTGGTAACACCCCCAACACAGTCTAGCCACTCAAGATGCAGTGGGAGCAGAGGAGACTATTGCATCATGAGTGGCTGCACTGCTTGGGGTGTCCCTAATGTTCAGGAAGTGAGCAATAAGAGTGGATCAAGGATTTGAAACAAAACAAGGCTGGGTCTATTTTCACAGTTACCATGCATTTCAGTTTTACTAAGAAAGGAGGCAGATTAAACTGTGAACAACACCAATGAATTTTAGAGAAGGTAAACTATCATAAAATGTGGGTTGTCAGTTTAAAACAGTATGGTAAAAAATGGGTTGACAGTGCCCCTTTAAGGCATCTGCTTACAACTCTTTAGATAAAGTAATGAAAGAAAACCAATTAAAAAAACCTGTCCATTCCTAAAAGGAGGTGATTCAAATGTTGTGGAAAAAGATCTCTGTATGAGGTACCAATGTGCTAACCTGTTCCATAGTAAATGTATAAAACAAATGAGGGTCTGATATTGTATTTGATGTCCTTATATTGTTCATAAAGGAAACAAAATCATATTTTAAATCTACTTGAGAAAAGAAACCTTCGATGCTGTTTCTCCAATTACCTGTTTAGAGGTTCTCCATAAAAGAAGATTACTTGAGTCACCAACAAAATAAAAAATAAAGTATTTATAGTTCAATAAGAGTATATACAGTATTCAAATTAGGGCACCAAGACCTCACAGTATAGGCCTGACTTGAAAGTGAAGAAAATATAGGGCATTCACTGCTCATCCAAAGTTTAAACATTTACTTCTTCCTCATTTCTGGCCCTCCTGAGGCTACCACTTGCCAGTTAGCCCATCACCCCAATTCCACTGGCTCATTTAAAAGAATAAATGTGTTTTTGTGTACCTCATGCAACCAAGCTGGAAAAACAATATTGAGAATTTTGTCCATCTTGTGGAGCTGCTAGTGACCACCAATAAAATCGCTTCTTGTGTTACCTGGTGGCGAAGGATAAATCAGAGAAATGGAGCACTGGATGGACGCTGTTCGGTAGGCTCCACTCTGTAGTTAATATATTGCAACAACTTGTCTCTGGTGCCAACCATATTTGCTACCTGTTATAAAGCACGGGGAAAGCTTTGTACCATGGGATGGGCATGAGGGGTAATTGTCTATGCTTTATTATATTTAAGGTATCCTCAGCCTCTGGAATATTCAAGGCATCTTTAAATCTTCCTTCTAGAAATAAGAGGGGATAATAACCCTCTGCTTCCTGCACTAACAGGCAAGGGATGTTACCTCAAGCTTGGTTCTCCAGGACTTCCAGCCTAAAGCATAGATGCTGATTTTCTTTGACTAACCATGTGCATTAGAATGCATAGCAGCATTCTCCCTCTTCCCCGTGTTGGTCAGCTCTTTTGTCATTGCATCAACCACAAGTTCCACTTGAGTTGTGTGGCCGGCCAACCCATCCAGCTTAGAACTGTTAAGACAGGGACTCTCTGGCATGTATGCAACTGCGAGGTGCATCCGCTTGGAGCTATTGCTCTGAATATCCATTTCCATCACAGACATCTTTGGGGTTTACCAACGAGATCATCATGAGTTATTGACCTGAAGATATGTGGTCAATCAATCCCATTGTGTTTGCTACTGGGATACGGGATGTGTGATGTCACTGTGGGGCCAACACGCTGACTTTATTGTTTCTTAGTAAAATATGTGGTGTCCTTGTGGGGACATTACCCTAAATTATTTTTCGCTACTGGGATATGTGATGTTACTGTGGCCATTAGCCTGAATTTGTTGTTTGCTGCAGGGATATGTGAAGTCAGTGTGGGGCCATTACCCTAGATTTGTTGCTTCCTTCCTGATGGAATATGTGGTTCCGCTATATGGACATTACCCTAAATTTGTTGTTTCCTGTTGGAATATTGATGTCCCTATGGGGCCATTACCCTAAATTTGTTGTTTCCTGTTGGGATATGTGATGTCCCTGTGGGGCCATTACCCTAACTTTGTTGTTTGCAGCTGGGATGTGTGATGTCATTTTGGGGCCAGTCCTTGAATATGTTGTTTGCTGCAGGGATATGTGACATTAATGTAGGGCCATTGCCCTGAATTTGTTGTTTAGAAACAAAGAAATTGTCAGCAGATAAGGACCACTAGGCCCATCCAGTTTGCCCATAAATCCTGTAATTGATTACAGCTTTTGACCCTCCCCTCGCTTAACCTCTATGGTTCCCCTATGCCTGTCCCATGCAAGTTTAAATCCAGCCACAGTGCTCACTCCCACCACCTCCTGTGGCAGATGATTCCATGCATCCACCACCCTCTACATGAAGACAAGCATCCTCACATTCCCTCTTAACCTGCCACCTTCCAATTTCATGTCATGACCCCTAGTTCTTGTACTCCTCCTGTATTGGAAGATCCCCCCCCACATACCCTGTTTATGCCCGAGGTACTTAAATGTTTCTATCATGTCTCCGCTCTCCCTTCTCTCCTCCAGCAAGTACATATTGAGGTTCCTTAATCTCTCCTCGTAAGTCTTATGGAGGAAGCCCTGTACCATCTTAGTCGTCCTTCTCTGGACTGCCTCCAGTCTGTTAATGTCCTTTTGAAGGTGCGGCCTCCAGAACTGCACACAGTAGTCCATGTGAGGTCTGTCCAGGGTTTTGTATAATGACATCAATACCTCACGCCTTCTGCTGGTGATACCCCTTGCTATGCACCCCAGCATGCCACTGGCCCTCCCTGCTGCCTTTGTACTCTGCTTTGACATTTTCAGGTCATCTGAAATAGTAACCCCCAGGTCTCTTTCCTCTTTGATGACTGTCAATAACTCCCCCCCTCCCCAATCCTGTAACTCTCCCCAGGGTCACTGTGTCCCAGGTGCATAATTTTGCACTTTTTTGAATTAATCCTCAGTTGCCACTCTGCAGGCCATTTCTCAAGTTTCCCCAGGTCCTTTCTCATTGTCTCCACCCTTCAGGAATATCCACCCTGTTACAGGTCTTTGTGTCATCCACAAACAGGCAGACCTTTCCTTCCAGCCCTTCTGCAATGTCACTGATGAAGACATTGAACAGAACTGGTCCAAGGACTGATTCCTGAGGTACTCCGCTGATCACCCTCCTCTCCCCAGATAGTAATCCATTTACCAATACCCACTGTCTCCTGTCCAGTAGCCAGTTCCCAAGCCAGTTTACCACCTTGTCTCCCATGCCTAGACTATCCATCTTGTTAACTAGCCTCCTATGTGGGATGGTTTTGAAGGCTTTGCTGAAATCGAGGGGTGCTATGTCCACCATGCCCCCCTGATTTTCCTTCATTACTCAGTCAAAGAAGTCTATGAGGTTTGTCTGACATTACCTACCCGCTGTGAACCCATGTTGCCTAGGATCCTGGGCACTGATGGCTTCTAGATGTCCCACTATCCTTTCCTTAAGTAGTGTCTCCATGATCTTCCCCACTACCGAGGTGAGGTTGACCGGCCTATGGTTGCCCGCCTCCTCCCTACTGCCTGATTTGTGTAGAGGGATGACATTTGCCCTCCTCCAATCCTCTAGTGCCACTCCTGTGTTAAGTGACTTGGTGAACAATGCTGCCAGAGGTTCTGCTAGCTCTCTTCACAGCTCCCGTAGTATCCTTGGGTGTATGTCATCTGGTCCCATTTCTTTCTCCACCTTCAGTTTAGTGAGTTTTTGCAGGACTCTTCCCTCATGAATGGACTGTTGTCCACCTCTTTTCCCTCCTTGGCATCTGATGCTCGGCTGTGGTCCCTGCCCCTTCCCATCTTCTGTGAACTCTGAACAGAAGTATTTATTCAGTATTTCTGTTTTATCCATGTCTCCCTCCTTACACTCCCTTTCCTCTCCTTTAAATCTTACAATTCCCCTGACCAGTTTTCTTCATTTTGCTGATGTACCTGAAGAATGTCTTGTCCTCTTTCTTTACTGTCTGCACCAAAATGTTCCTTAATCTGTGCCTTTGATCTCCTCACCACGCTCTCTGCTTCCTCTAGACACTCTTGGTTACACCACTCTGTCGTCCCCCCTTTGGGTCTCCTAATATTTCCAGAACCCTGCCTTTTTAGCCCTTACCTTTTCAGTTACCTCTTTTGTGAACCATAGTGGCCTTTTCTTTCTCTTGCCTTTTGATACCAATCTGATGCATTTATTTGTTACTTCCACTATGGCTCATTTTAGGTTCTCCCACTGCTCTTCCACCCCCTCCTGTCCCCCTATTCTCCAGGATACTTTTGATAACTCTCCCCATTTCAGTGAAGTCTGCCTTTTTGAAATTGAAAACCTTAACCCTAGTGTGACTTGACTGAATCCCTGTCTGTATGCTGAACCACACTACAGATTATTTATACATGCGGTCAAAACATTTACAATTTATTTAAAAATGTTGACAAATCTCGGTGCTATAAATGATGGGCTCCCAATGTGCAACATATAAGCCAGAATAACTGGGGGCAATCATAGCCCCATAGCTGTCCCACGGATCTGTCTGTAGTAACTTTTGTCAAACAAAAACATATTCTTTGTCTATGGGGCTAAGAGGTGGAGATTTGGAGAAAAAACTGGGGCAACGTGAACTTTTTTGTACATCATTTAAGGGCATGTAGTGTCATATGCTTGAATGAAACTATAGATTTGTCAGCATTTTTAAATAAATTGTGAATGCTTTGACTGCATGCATAAATAATCTGTAGAAATACATTTATTGGATAAAAGATATATAATGTCTTTGTATGTTATAAACAAAAGGCCTGGATTTTCAAAGGGTTTGCGCATGGTGCAACAGAGTTGCGCTGGTGCAACCCCGCACTGTGCCCTGGTGGGATATTGAAAAGGCTGCCAGGTGCAGTGAAAAATTCTGATACACCGGGGCGCAATGCTAATGTATGTGGTGCAGATGCAGGGGGCGAGCCCATGCATATGCGAGGCATATGCTGGCACAACCCTGCATTGTGCCGCATAGTTGAGCCCGTGAATAGTAGAAACAACTCCTGGCCACCCACATTCAGGCTGCTGTTTTGCAGGGCGCAACACAGCAGCCTCCAGATGTAGGTGGCCTTCTGCCCACCCAGAACACCCTCCACAAGCACCCATAGCTCCCTGGTAGTCTAGTGATACCCCCCTCCCTTTTCCCTGATCATGATAAATCACCATAAAATAATTGGGGGTATCGGAGGTGAGCTAGGGGTCTTGTGTGGGTGGGGTGCGGGTGCCACTGGAACACCAGGGAATTATTTTATGGTGATTTACCTCGATTGGGGAAACAGGAGGGAGGGGGGTACCACTAGACTACCAGGGGATTATTTTATGGTGCTTTACCAGCGATCGTGGAAATGGGAGGGAGGGGGGTACCACTAGGCTACCAGGGATTATTTTGCAGTGCCTTACTGGCGATCGGGGAAATGGGAGGGAAAGGAGTACCACTAGACTACCAGGGAATTATTTTATGGTGATGTACCGCGATCACACGGCTATGGGGCAGGGGATGTCCAGGGACTCCCACTGTGCACACATCATTCTATGCAGGGTGCCAGGTGCAATTTGCCAGGCTTCCCTGCATAAGGCATGCAAATGGCCCCATTTACACCTTGTCTACTGTATATTATGGCCTCATTTGCATGCCCTCTGCTGAATATTGTGGGTGATGTGCCCTGCACAACTGCGTTTGTGCTGGCGCATCCCCGTGCTCCCTATCTGTGGCTTGCAGTGCCACTGCACCATGCATTGTCTGTGCCATATTCAATGGTGCTGTGCCCATGGTGCTTCACCATTGAATATCACCTGGTCCTGGCTCCGAAGCATCCCAGTTGCACTGCTTGCGCCACTGCCAGGAGCAGTCTGAATATCTGGGCCATAGTGTTTGCAATCAGTATCCAGCATTTTAACTTAAAATAAAAGCAGATCTATAACAAATATGGATATATGGTTGCTATTATGTATTCCTATGGCAGATGGATATTTTGTACATGTTTTTTTATAGTATTAGAGCCATGGGGGGGGGGGATGAAACTTTAAACCAGATTTAGAACTAACATTGGATATGTAACAAAAAGGTATCTAACTATAGTGAATGCTTACACTGTGTCTGAAAACTTTCTAAACTATGTAGTTACATGACAATTAAAATGAAATGACTGCCTTTTTTTGATTGGGTGAACTTAATCTTGACTTAATTAGCATTAATTAAATGTGCCTGGTGTGTTCCTTAGTATGGGTTACATGAAGTAGTTTTTAGCATAAAGAGTACATGCTATTCTAAATTAGTTTAATTGGTGGTGGTATAAATATAAAAGATTTAGCACAAATACTTCACTCTGATGAAGCAAGGTTTTGTCCTTGTGAAATGTTAGTCTTTTTCTCCTGATGCATCTTTGTAATTTTTGGTGACCTGAGATGTTTTTTACTGCATTTATATATAATAAAATGATATGTTTTTAACCATTTGGTTGTCCTGAGCCTTGTGGTGGGTGCAATCTGTTTTTCTGCTATGGTGCTGTGATATGTAGTGTCACTGTGCAGGCATTACCCTGGATTTGCTGTTTACTGCTGGGGTATGTGATGTCACTTTAGAGCCATTACCTGGAAAATTTGTTGTTTCCTGCTGGGATATGTTATGTCATTGTAGGCCATTACCCTAATGTTGTTATTTGCTGTTGGGATATGTGATATCACTGTGGGATCATTACTTGATATGTGATATCACTGTGGGGCCATTACCTGATATGTGATATCACTGTGGGGCCATTACTTTGAAAATTTGTTGTATGCTGTTGGGGTTTGTGAGTTCACTGTGAGGCCATTACCTTGAAAAATGTGTTTGCTTTTGGGATTATGTGATCTCACTGTGGCCATTAACCAGAAGATCCACGTATGCATGTCTCTGTTGGCAGTGCTGGCTTGTTCATACTATATGTGAGTACAGGAGACAGTGGTGTGTGTGTGTGTGTGTGTGTGTGTGTGTGTGTGTGTGTGTGCTTTGGTTAGAATTTTACCATTTTACGAAGTTTAGTACTTTTTTTTTGTTATTTTCTTGTCTTGAGATTCATTAGGTTCAGTCTTCTACCCCTTTCCTGATCTTCAGTTAAAGACAGCGCCAAAATCAATTTTTAGTAGTGGGTAGCTTTCTGGCACAAGCTCTCCATAACCAACAGACATAACACTACTTTTCATGCATTGGTCTGGACCATGAAGCCCAAGTCTCTGGGCAATCAATCAACCCCTTTTAAGGTTGGGCACAGCTCTGTAGACTCTGAGTAACAACTCTTCTTCCTCTTTGTCACCATTCAGGCTTAATATGAGCCTCAAACCAGGGCACCCATGTCTGCCATCCAAGGGTGTGCAATCATGGCTAGGTCCCTGCACTTTTAGGGGGCCCACAAGCTTGTGAAAAACATTGAGTACTGTCTTAAAAATGGCAAGTACTTTGCCTGCTACTTTTAGTTTCCCTCCTGAAGCTTTATAATAGCTCCTCTCTGGAGGGTTCATGCTGTTCAGGATTCATGTGTTCACTAGTATCCAAACGTCAACATCCTAGCACTCTGTGATCTCAGTTCTTCTTTCAGAAGAGAGGGTGGATATGAAAACTCATAGCCCAGAGATAGAGGTTCTTATATCAAGTATGAGGGATAGGTTACCTTGGTGACCTTTATTGTGGTAAAGGGTATGATATAAAATAGACTAGGAGTAGGGAACACATAATCCCCTGATCGAGAGTGCTATCACAGGATGCTCACCAAAATGCATTTATTTGAAGCGGTCAGATTAAAAAAAATCAAAGCTGTCTGCAAATTTGAGAGACAAAGCCTCAATCACGATGCCTTCTCTTGAAGGGGAGAAGGGGTGTGCCAGCCTTTAAGTTCATTAAACTGGATTTTGCAATGCCAAACTGCTCCAACCTGTACTTCCACAAAAGAAGCCCACCAAGTCAAGTCAGGTTCTACCTTTGCTGGTCCTTTGAGGGATATAGGAATCAAATTGGTAGGGCATAGAGTCCAAAGTTCCTTCGAAACAAAAACACAAAAAGGGCAAGCACAAGGAAAAGGATTTGAACCCTGAGTCTTTGCACTCATGTCTGCAGCTCCAGGATCTGGATCCCCCATTGTTCCAATTGCCATTCATGGATTGTCCTAAAAAATGTATAACTTCAGGGGATAAGATTTCACACACCTAGGGCTTAGAATGGTCTCTTTCAGGTACAACTTACTACAAGTTTTCACCCTCAGCAGCCTTCATCATTTTCTAGAAGGCATCAACATCTATGTGCTTGGAGCCACCCCTCCCATAAATATCTCCTATTCTCAGAAATCCCCTCCAAGAAAAAAGACTTCTCCACTGAGGCTCCCTCATACTGTGTCAGTGCCAAAGTAACCTACTTCAGCACCACTTGTGCTGGTCTGAGATAACAGTTGTGTCATGTTGATGTGACCTAAACATCATGAAACATATACTTGTGATTTACTGTGCAACCCCTCCTTGGCTTACATTACATGCAACTCTTTCAATGGCTGCTGAACTGTCTCTTTCACCTGAAGCTGGCACCATATGATAACTCTTTCTTGCTGTAAGCAGGAGCCAGATATAGTCCAGGGAGACCCTCTGTGTCTAGGGGTAAGGTGTTAATCTCACCAGAGAGTTCTCAACATATCGGTCACACATTTGTATACAGCCCCCTGGTTGAGGGACTGAGCTCAACTTGAACTCTATTCTCACAGAAATTATCACACTTCCAGGATAGTTTAAAGAGTGATAAGTCTTTGCTAACTTGTTCATAGTTAGATAAATGGGAACCTAGTTTCTGAAATCTTTCATAGTTAACACTGTAGAGAGAGGTTCAATTCCATCCCGAGACATAAGTGAAGACTTTAGTATCCCTTTGTATAGCTTGTACCCCCCCCCCCACAAATGTCAGGAGTCATCTGACCCTTCTTATTCCCCTACGTAAACATCAGTTGGTGAGGTTATTTCTTGGATCAAACCTATCCTTCTCTGCACAAGTTTACCAGTTTTTCCCACTGTGCTACATACTTTGAGTTTTCACACACAGTGACACAGTAGTGTGTGGTCAGTGGGTGATGCAGGATGCATCCCTACTATAGAAACTTTACTCTTGGACTTCTGTTCATTGGCATGCAAGGGATACCCTGGACATGAGGATTGTAGCTTCATCCAGGCCAGTCCCCCGGGCCCTGATGCCATCTCTCTGTGCTGGGTGTCTAACATCATCTTGACTTCACTCACTGGTAGATGTGCTAGGCACAACGTGTCAGTGCAATGATCAGCCTGTCTTTTGCCAGTCACCCTAATGCCGCACCATAACCCCTCTTTTAGAGGCAGTGTCTGTTGAAACCATCCCAGCTCAGAACCTCCCGTACATAATGTAGGCATATATCCTACTTTGGCCCCCAACTCAGTCTTTCTGTCACCAGGAGATTGTCCTTATGCAGCTCAGCTAGCAGCATCTCTCAGGCACAGATTGCAAATGCCCTCCAAAAGGTGAAGAGTACCCTGTGAATATAGCAGGCCAGTTTTGGTGACTTAATTTGGGTGATGTAAAAATATCAACTTCAAAATGGGCTCTGTGCTCTTAATAGCACATGGTCAGTTTGGTGCTTTCATTTTTGTAAGACGTAATCATTTTAAGACTACAGAGGGGTTTGTCTGTCAGGCCAGTTCTGAGCTGGTTGTCTGACATAGGGGTTGCAGTTACTGCCTCTTGCTGCTGGGCATACTTTTTCTTTCTTCTTGAATTTTTTTTTTTTGTGTTGTACTCCCGTTCCCCCACCCTCTGGAGTTTGTTTCCCCTCCCCATCCACAGGTTGCCCCCCAATGTTCTTCCCCTGCCCATTTGTGTCCCCCACTGGGGTAGCCCCTTCGAGTTTTCCCTGTCCTCATCATCATCCCCCGTGATTGTTATATAATTTATGGGGTTGTGGAAGGCAAATCCTCTGCAAAGGAGGGTGTGAGGGGGGCATAGTCACCCACATAAAATGTAAATTCTTATTTCAACCATAGAGAAACTAAGGTGTGATTATGTTTTTTTGCTCTCGTTATAGTGCTCATTGCCATTTTTGTTTTTGGCTATTTTTGGTCAACTCCATTTTGTAGGTGCTATTATCACATAGAACCAAGTTGAACATCCCTTCTTTGATGGGACCCTCCCTGTACTGCAAGACTCCAGTGACTGCACTTAATGGGAAATCCCTTAAGGTTCCCACAGCCTTCTGTTGGCTTCCTTAGATACTCTGAGGATTTAACAACAATATACGCTAAATCCCCTCAGAGTCATGGAATCTCCACTGCTGTCTTAAGCCTGTCCCTGGAGGCTACCAGGTTACTGAACATTGAGATGAGTTGGTCTTCAAAGCTAGTTCCATTACCAGCTGCTTTGTGGGAGGTCCTTGCCACCTCAGTCTGCCTGGCAAGTGACCAGAGGCAAGGTACCTTGAAGGCACATTATGGCACCCATCTCACATTCTGAGTTCCTTCTACTAGACCCTAGTCAGAGGCATTACTAACCAGTAGATTCTAGGCCTAACATTCTAGTAACCAACCCACACCCTCTACTGTCAAGAAGGGGTTGTTACAGATGTTTGTAACCTTTCTTGTTTGTGAGGCCTTCTGGCAGATTCCAATCCTACTTTTAGCTAAGCCTATCCAAAACCCTTAAAGAGCAATTCTCCACTATAACAAAATGTTTAAAATCACTAGATTTACACCAGTTGTTGCTTAACTTTATTTTCTAGTTATTTGTTTTTTTTTTATTTTCCCTGTTGTTGCTCTACTAAATATTGCAAATAATGCAGTACTTATTTCAGAGTCTTTCAAAATGAGTCTGACTCTTTCCCTGCTAACCACATAATTGCTATTTGTGACATCACAGTCTGTTGTCACGGTGAGAACTATGATGTTATAGAGAAATGCACTGTGAGGTTAACGGGAGATGCAGATTTTTTTTATACAAACATTTTAGAGAAGCTACCAAGATGTGGTATAAACATTGAAAATGAACAGAATGTATTCTATAGTAAATAGTAATAGCTGAAACGGCTTATTTATGAAAGTGCATACTGAACTGCAGAGTTGCTCTTTAATGGTGATTTGTATACATTACGAATGATGCCTTACAATAGGGAAGAACAATATGTGGAAGTTTTGTCATTAATGTTCTTAAGTTTTAAAATTAGCTAACAGTTTTTAGAATTAAACACATTGTTTGTCCTTTGCCAGTCTGGTGAAGCCTCTTCCCTTGGTAGGGGGTACAAGTCATATGTTTTCCAAAGGAACGATATTTGGTCTACCCGCAAAATATTTAACTAGCCTTGGGCTCATTTTAAATTTCATTTTCTGCCTCTGAGGTCTGATTACTTTGTTTTTGCTTCCTGCGGAGTGTAGGGGCAGGTGAGGAATGATTCAGCCATTCTGATAAATGTGCCTGTCCTATATCAAAGGCATGAGCCTCCTTTCCAGAAAATAAATATTTGCAGTGAAGATGGAGACTGTATTGGCCCAACTTAGATTGACAATTTATCATCTATCATCTGCTAACTGACCTGGAAAAGGATAAAACTACACAGTTTATAAGCTGTCTGCAACATTTTGGCATGGAAACAACCTGGGCTCAGCTTGTTGGCATCTAAGAAAGCCTGTGATCTCTCTGCTTAAAATGTCTGTATTTCGAAATAGTATTTTTGGGGGTATATGTATTACTTACACATTTCATTCCTGCTTTTGAATTTGTTTTATGTTACATTTTTGGGGCCAATTTCTTTTTTTTTCATTTTGTAGGTTTACTCCAGACACCAAGGCAAGTTTACTCATGAACTGCCCAATGAGCTGATGACATGTGCTATAGAGGATAGTAGCCACAGCAATGACTCATGTAAACCAGACCTTAATAAGAGGATAGGTCCCTCAACCCTTTATGCTAAGTAGTACCTCTCTTTCAATCTCTATTGTTAATTTATGCAATAAGGCACACCAGGTTGTGTTGTGGAGTTTCACTATGCCTTTTGTGTGTTTTCCTTGTATCTAAAATAGCCCAAGAAGTGACAGTATCCCACATGACACACACGCTGGAGTGCCTTATTACAATTTTACATAAGAAACAAGTTTTTGAAGAGTAAAAAAATACAAAACAAAAATATTCTTTTATTAACAACAACAAAAATAAAACAATGCATGAGTCCAAGCCATTCCTAACTGGTCAATCAGAATGCAACATGGCATGTGAATGAATTATTGTATAAAAGAAAATTCTAATGTGCAAATCATAGTGCAACACGGCATGCAAATGAGCCATTATATAACAATTTTTTTAAATAGAATTTTTATCTAGTGTTTTCACCCTCATTCCTTTGAACCTGCCCCAATTCGTCTCTTAGCCCAGTAAACCGCCTTCACCAGCACTTACATCCATTTTACCCATAACATCCCCTCATGGCTTGTCCCCTGTGGCAGGGTCCTGAGTTGTGAAGGATTTCCTCAAGATCATCTCTGGGGAGAGAGCCTATGCAGCATTGCAGGGCCAGCAATGGTTCTGGTGTCTTCCTGTGTTGCTATGGGATTTTTTCCTTTGACCCACAGGACACCAGTGTACTAGTGGTTCAATGCATGCCTGCACGTAATTATCCATATGCAAAGCCTTGTCAATGTCTAGGGATGGACAGATACCTTATTTTGAAAATTCAGCCTAATACTTGTATTCAGGACCCCAAATATTTGGAAATTCAGTATTTGACTTATGTTGTTTGGCAACCTGTGGGGGGGAGAGTAAAAAAAAAAAGCTGCCCACCCTCTTCCCCAGCCTTTCCCATTCTCCCACTCTCTGCAACATGCCCACTGCACAGTCCCCCCAAGCACCCACAATTGAAGCATTAATAAAAAAAAATACTCCCTCAGTGGAGAACTGGTGTAACTTACCCACCTCCACACCCAGCTGCTGTCTCCTCACCCCAGAAGCAACACTCAAGTCCCTCTCTCCATCCCCTCGCACCCAAATTTCCTAACATCAAAGACCTCCCCCAGGCTCAGAAGGTAACCAACACAACCCGTCCTCCTCCATGGCCAGCCACTTTCTTGTGAATGGGAAAGCATTACCCTGCTTGCTTGCCTAGTAAAACAGCTGAACACATGATCAGCAGTTTTACTATGTGAGCAAGTGCTTTCCCATTCAGAAGAAGACAGCCAGCTGTGGAGAAGGGTGGGTTGTGTTGGTTGCTTTCTGAGCCTGGGGGACTTTAATGTAATGAAATTTTGGGTAATGGTAGAGGGGGTTGGAAGGACGTGGGTGCTGCTGCCAGTGTTGGGATTTTTTTAAATCATAGAACAGGAAGAGGAGACAGTGGCCAGCTGTGGAGGCAGGAGTTGTGCCGCTGACCCATAGTAAAAGTATTTTAATTAACACTTCAATTTTGGGTGCTTAAGGGAGAAGGGGGGGATGGGCTTGTTGCAGAGGTTTGAGGGAGGGTGGGTTGTTTTTAACATGATTGTGCTGGGGAGGAGGGTGGAGGGTTGTTTTTGTATTTCCAAAATACCAATAGGCATGAATAGTGCCACTATACATTGTCTGTATCCAAATAATGAATAGTGCATTATTTGTGGTGTTAGGGAAATACTATTCATTATTCACACACCCCTACCAATGTCCTCCCTCTGACAGGACCTACTGCTACCTGTGGTCATGCAGGTTGTTGTATTGCAGTGGAGAGCATGGCCCTTCCTTCCCGGAGGGTGGGAGCATTTTCTGGGATGCTCGATTCTCCCCCATAACCATTCCAGCCCTCTGATGTCCTAGGTCCAGAATCTGAACATGGGTCCTCAGCATGACATGCAGCACTGCTGTTGCTGTACTGAATCAGCTACAATGCTTAAGAAACAAAACAAAACAAAGCAAAAAAACCTTTAATTTCTCAAAAAAAAAAACTGAAAAAGAAGTTGAGAAAGACAGAGAAAGAAATGAGGATAGATAATGGCCAAGCATAGAAGGTCTTGCCCTCATAGAGATTCAGTGAACTGTTAAGTTCAGTCAGACAATATATTAGTATTCTTAGAGATTATTCCCTTTGATTTAAGCATAAAGATCTGATTATGAAACAACTATGATGTGATTCAACTAGTCTTAATTCATTTCAATGTAAACGTGTAGAAGTGAAGGGTTTTGTTTTCTGAAGGGTAAAGCTCAAGAAACTGGACCATAAGTTATTACCATACTGTATAATTGTTACTGTAACTATATATGGTTTTATAAATTCACTGAAACTTCACTACTGGTTATTATTTTCCCTTTAATAGAAGTCCAGTCTTTAGTGGCTCTCAGCTCCCCTTTTTATCTGTGAACAATATGGTGATTAAATCTTTTTCTTTTATTTGTTTTAGTTATCTGAATTTATATATTTTTTCTGCTTGAGAATTGTTATTATTGTAAAGAAAATGGAAAATGCAATAAATAAAATGTTAAAAAATTCCTTATAAATTACAGGTGCATGCAGCCTTAAAATCTGTGAGTTCCTCCATCATTTCTTATTATCAAATAGTTCTGACATAGGATCCCATCAGTTATAAGGGCGCACACAGTATGTTCCTACATCACTGCTGCCTCACTCACCAAAAGTTAAACACAAACTGTGAGCAGCACTGGAGCAGGAAGTGCACATGTGGACCAGCAACTGCAAAAAATGAAAACAAATACAGCCCATCACAACTATTCGTATAGATGTCTATTGATGCACCTAGGCTGAAGGACGCATGAGTTGGAGCTCCAGGTGGAGACATTTCTTGTTTAGTAAAAAAGGCAGTTTTTAAATGAACACTGTCAGCTTTCAGTATAAATGTTAAGTCCTGTGGTAGGTGGGTGCATTTCACTATGTAAATGCCTACTGATGGTGTCTGTGGCCCCCAATCTGCTTCATGTATTTATTTTATCTTTTTTTAAAAAAAAGAAAAGAGTTTGACTCGGCCTGATCTTAAGCTCCGCAGCCGATGCTCTTGTGCATTTCTGATGACGACAGGATGCATGTCCACACAACGAGAATGGCCGAACTGCCAGCAAACCTGTGCATGTATGAGTTAGGCATTTTTTTTAAGTATGTTGAAGGAATTATAAATATTAAAAGTAGGCATAACATTAATATCTGTAAAGTTAGTTGTATTACAAAATGAATGCTGCAAGACAAAAATAAAACTGCAAGATAAAATAAAGGTTAGAAAAGTGAAACTGTGACTCCAGACATAAGCACCTATTTCCAGTATAGTTACAGATATTTCATTGCACCTGAGCACCAAACTGCATCAGATTCAACAGGGAGCAGGTCTTTGCATGGCTAAAAAAGTCAAGCAGCTCTGTCCTTCACAGTCAAGTCAGGGAAGTGAGCCACGAGGGCAGGAGACTTGGCAGTGCCTCATTATAGCTCTCTGAATGCACTGGATGACGAGAGTCCTGCTATGATTGAAGATTTACTGGCAGAGTTTCAGAAGGGCTTTCAAACTGTAGATAAGTGGTTCACTGCAATACATGACCATTTCAACCAGCTCTCAGCAGCTGTGGCCGACTCTGAGAAGTGTATTCAAGAGGTGGAAATGAGAGTCAGTGATATTGAAGTTAAAGTGTTTGGGACTGAACATGCTGTTGGGACACTTAAAAAAAAGGGGGGGGGCCTATTCTCAAAAGATTTGTGGTGCTGCAGCGGACTTACAGCAGGATGTTTGACACAACTTGAGAGTTGTGCCAAACATTGCGGCAAGCACAATTCTGAAAGGCGCTTGCCACAAAAGCCATACTGCAAGTCTGACATGCAGGGCACAGGGAGTTAGACCACCTACTCTCTGGACTAGCATTACATCTAGGATCACAACACTTGTGCCAAACCTTTGGTGCAGGGTGCTGTAAAGTGAGTAAACCATCACAATTGCATCAGCTCTAATGGAATCAAACTGGGTTGCATCCGAAGGTTTTTGGCACAACTGTGTCCTACTTTGTGGTGGATGAAGGGCTTGTAGCAAGCCCTGCATCCCCCTTCTAGAATCCACCACAAATGCTCTACCTTGCTTGCAAAATATACTACCTATATAGCCAGCCGATCCTGCCACTCTAACTTGTGGATTATATGACACCCAGAGAGCACAGAAGGTTTGGATGCTGTGTCATTTTGGAAAAATGGATCCCCAAAGTCTTGGGCTTGGAAAAACTGCTGTGCTTGCTGTTCATTTCTGTGTACAGCACACTTCTCAGAGCTGCCAATTTCTGTCCCTGCATTCAGCGCTGCTACACTGTAGCAGGAAAAGAATTATAAGGGGCTGTCAGAGTTGATTCTTTTTTTAAAACTCAGGCTTATTCAGAGGTTTATAAGTTAGTCTAAGGAGACATGACATATCAATTTTCCAATTCTTCATTATCTCAGTGTCTGTATAGCACTTGAATATACAGATATTAGTCGGAGTTAATTCTACTCGAATAATGACTACCATGATAGCTTCCTGTTACTTGGCCCTTATCTAAAAGATATGTTTGGCTACTACCTGGAGAAGATTTCATACCTTTACAAAACACTTATGCCATAGGCATTCATTCACTCTAGGAGGCATGCCGTTTCTGGGTTGTCTGTACTAGAGTCTGCTCTCCTCATCATTCTTATAGCCTTCAACTTCCATCATCTATGAAATTGTATGCTGCTCGTCACTTGACCAAAGAGTGTGGCTCTATGGAGCAGATTCATTCTTGAAAGATACGAAAGCTACTTACCATAACTCTTAATCTTCTAAAATATCTTCCTTATAGAATCATATAGTCACCCACCCTCCATCCCTTGGACTCAGTTCTGTATTTTCTATTTTAAATTTACATTTTATGCCCCCCTTTTTCTCTAGCAGTGCCCCCAATCAGTGCCCACCACCCAGCCCTGTACCTGGCTATGCCCAGCACTTACCCCTTTGGATAACCCTTTTGCTTGCCCCCAACCCCTGTGGAAGGACTAACCCAGCTGACTACTCTGGATGAGATGTGGTCCTTTCAGCTGAAGACCTCCTAGGGAGAAAGGGTTATTACTGGGCTAGTGCCAGACTTTGTGTCCCCTCATCCCACCCTACCCAGGGCTTTTCTATGCAGTTTTCTCCACTGGAGGATATTGGCGTGCTAGGGAGTTTATGCGCAAAATGTGGCTGCATTTCTCTGGCTGACATCCTCCCCTCCCTCATCTTATTGTACCTCCGCTGCACTGACAGCATTGCCATGGAGGCAGAGGCAGTGATGCTCCATCCCCTGTGGAGAAAGGGTCCTCTGGTATGCTCTAATCCTCCTTCCCGTAGCTTGGCCACAATGAACCATCTGGCTGTTGAACCTGGGTCACTGGTGTTACAAGTGGTAGCATTACCACCGTGCTGACAGCCAGCATTGTTTTGAATTGTTCATATTAATAGTACCCCCCCCGACAGATATCAGCTGTTATTGCAGTTACAGTGTATGGTAGAACGTTGTTCTACCGCGAAATCAATGCTTAGAATAGCGTTGTTGTGCTGCAGTAGCAACATCATTTTTCTGTTGTGCTGCACTTGGTTCTACTGCAACACAACAACATCGAACAGATCTGAGTGGTACTGAAGTTGCTAACCCTGTTTGAAAGAAAGTGACAGTCTGAGAGATCACATAGCACTAGTGTTCAGAATGGTAGCTGCAGTATTTTCAAAGGTACTCACTGATGGAGAGGTTCACACAAGTGCAAAAGAATCAAAAGACTGTTACAAAAACTAAGAATGATCTAACATTACTAGAAAGTTTCCTAGCAGACTTACGGAAGAGCAGATGAATTGTTGACATTCTTGTCAGTAAGCTGGAAAACTTAGTGACAGAATTCATATACAAGCTGGACAGAGTAGATGGGCACCAGTATGAACCAAGTACTATCAGGGAAATCCTGGGAAGCATAGACAGGCGCCAGGTGAAAGAAGTATATTTCCACTCATTCTTCCATGGGAACACCACATCATTTAAAGAGATACTAGCAACACTTTCAGCCAAGCAGAAATGTCTTTTAAAGATTTGGAAAAGGCAACAAATCACAGTGGTCAGAAGGATTGTCACCAGTGGACATAGACAGATTATATACTACAGGAGTCCTGAGTCTCCATAACCCAACAGCAATACTAAACATGGTATTCTTAAATAATGGTCCTTATGTTACTCTTTGCATTGCAGAGCCATACAGACTCAGGTGGGGTGACAGCAGCTACTCTTACACACTGATGGGCAAAAGTGTTTTTACAGACAAATGGGTGCCAGACAAAAACAAGCACACGCGACAGCCTTCAGGACATCCATGCAATTAAGCTGTGCACATACCAAAATATAATAAATCCCATCTGATGTTCTGTTGCTGCCTATGGGAAATGCCTCTTACTGAGACCACAAAAAATGATGGAGCTTGATTCCCCTATCTATCAGGTTCCAAGCCTGAACCATAAGCTGGGACTGTCATTATGGTACTGGACAATGTCCGTCTGCAAAACAAAATAAAGGGGATGATGATAGCCATGAAGATACAAGCTAGGTTACCAGGTGACAAGAGAATCTCAAACTACTCTACCCGAAAGACTGCAATACAGTGTCTTATGACAGCAGTGTGGCACCAATAGAAGTCCAGTAGGTGTCTAGACACAGGTCTCTGCAATCTATTAATGGCTACATCGTTCTGGCCAACAAGAAATAGTGCCATTTTTGGTGAATGAATTTCTGAAAATGAGCACCCATCTACTTCAACTGCTTCCCTTTATCTAACTTCTCAAAAAGAGAGCACCAATGTCTCAGAAAAAAACCCTCTCAGGGAACTGTCAAAACTTCACCTCTTTGAGGTAAATTGTATCTTTCAATAGGCTGTGACAATAAAAATCATAAATTACCCTAGACAAGGCAGGAAGAGGAAGGCTGTAATCCAGGACTCAGTGAGGTCTGCCTCAGAGGCAACATTGGTTTAAGAAAAGTGTCTCTTGCGATTCAGATGCTGAGTAAGGTTAGCAAAGTAAACTGCCCACATTCTCATAAGCAACCTCTATTCCCCACCCACTTATTCCAGGTAGTCAGCATGTCCATGTATTTATTTTTTTTGTTTATTGAGGGAAGAAAATAGTGATGTCACACAATATGTTCATCAATGCATAGGTTGAGTTTGTTCCAGATTCTAACACTAAAGAAACTGTTTCTACCACTGATTGTGAGGTTTCTGAACTGTGTTGTGGTCTTTTTTTTAATTTTTGGTGTTGTGTTACTAGCTTGTTTCCTGTTCTGTTGGTACATGGCAAAAGGAAGCTACCTGCATGTAGTTGAACACTGAAAAGTAGGATACAAGAAATATTACACTATTAGTGGTGTGCAGAATTTTCAAATATGGGCAAAATAAAGTTTTGTGGAATTTTATGAAATTCTACCAGATTTCATCAGAAGCAGAACAGCGGAATTCTACCATGGAATAATGCAGAAGGGGCTTTCTGCTACTTTTTCACAGAATTAAATTCTGTGGATCACAACATATTCTGTGGAAATGGTCACAGAAAGATTTTTTGCAGGAAAATGTTGACAAAATTGTGTAGAATGACCAGTGAGATTCTGACAGAAGTTCTGCTGGTGAAATGGTCATTCCACACTAATTCCACCGGCAGATTTCCACATTCCGCACAGCACTATACACTATATCTTGCCGCTATTCAGACACTTGTTACTGTCTGTTTCTATGCTGTTAAGTGGCTATTTTTAAAAATGCACTTGTGTTTTTTTCTTATTTCTGCCAAATTAAATGCTAATGCTTTAATTAAAATTGTAAATAAGTGTTTGAAACACTTGCTGTCTCACTTGGCTGGTGACCCATATACTATAAAAGACATTATATGGGCTATATCATATGCAACAAGCTGTGCTCTCAAGGTTTAAGAGGTTGCCATGGATTGGAAACCTCTAGATTTCTACACAGACTTGTAACATATGGTGGGCCATACCTTATCCTCTATGTTGTGATTTTTATTTCCAGGGATTAGTGGGCTTTCTTCTGCCCTTTCTAGTTTTTATGGCTTCAAAATCTCTACTGATTGCTTTTTGCTCTCCTCAGTAAACAAGCATTTGTCAATGCCAAATGTTTGCTTGCTGGCATTGGGATTGGTAGTGTAGGAGCTGCATAATAGGAATGGCAGTGAAGTATTAAACTGAAGCCAACCCCGCCACCACCCTGCAGATACGAACAGGCATTGGGGTGTGCCTTTGGGTCATCAGGCATAATGGCCACACCATTTCACCACACCCCACCCTGCAGACACTGACAAGTGTCACGGTGTGCCTTGGGATCTTTGGCCCTTATGCACACCCCATTCCATTAGGAAGTACGGTGAGATGGGTGCAGTATAGGAGAATGGGGTGAACTTTGGGGCCAAAGAGTCCAAGGCATACCTCGATGCCTCTCAGTGACTGCAGGGTGTGAAATGGTATGAGCATCACAGGTAAGAATCCCAAGTGTCACCCCTGATGCCTGTCATTCTCTATAGGGTGGGGCGTTATAGTTGAAAAGCCTAATACCTCAGGCATTCGTTGGTATTTTCACTCCAAATTTTCAACATGTTTGTTTTTTGACCCCACCTCATGAACAGGGGGAATATCAGTTTGTTAGCCGAAAGCTGCTTATGCACAGTGACTACGGCATTAGCACCACAGGTGCAAAAATATTCCGAACAGGATGTAAAAAATGACAGCTGTACTCTTTCATGGGAGGTGTAAAAATGGCTATGTTGCAAATGTGTAGTAAAAATATAAAAAAAATGGTGGAGTGACGAGCGTACATAGAAACTGTGCAATGCACACCCGTAATATAGTTAGGTTGGGGATTTCTTACAGCAGATTGTCAACTCAGGCATTTTGATGCCTCCGATCATGAACAGTGTCACTGTGATTTTCTTTATCTGTGCCGAACAATGATTTCCCACAGCGACCACGCATCTCTGCACTGAAAGTGTGAAAACACACTTTGGCCATGTTGTGAAAAATGGCAGCTGTACTGCTCATAAGGAAGTGTGGAAAAATGCCACTGGTGAAAATCTGGACTGAAAATATTACAAAGTCATGAACTAACGAGGGTGCATGGAAACTGTGCAATGCTCACTCGTAACACAGTCATTTATGGACTTTTGTCACAAATTTTCAACATAGCCATTTTAAGACCTCTGCTCATGAACAGTGTAACTGTGATTTCTTAATCTGTCCTAAACATTGCTTTTCGCTAACCAACAGCACCATTGTGCTACATGTCGTGAAAACACATTTTGGGTGACATATGAAAATTGCAGCTGTACTGTTCATAAGAAGTTTAATAAAATGGACATGTTGAAAATCTGGACTGAAAATATAAATTTGCAAACTTACGAGCATACAGCATAGGAACTGTGAGCATACGCTCGTAAAAGTCATTTAAAGATTTTCACCAAATTCTCAACATAGCCATTTTAAGACCTCTGCTCATGAACAGTGTCACTGTGATTTTCTTAATTTGTTCTGTACACTGATTTCGCACACCGACTGCGCCATTGTGCGCTACATGGGTGGAAACACATTTTGGGTGAGATGTGAAAAATGACAGCTGTACTACTCATAAGAAGGTGTGGTACGATGGCAATGTTGAAAATCTGGAATGAAAATATTGAAAATTTGCGAACTAACGAGCGTGCGTAGGAACTGTACAACGCACGCTCGTAAAACATTCATTTTTTGAAATCTTTTCACCAAATTCTCAACATAGCCATTTTAAGACCTCTGCTCATGAGCAGTGTCACTGTGATTTTCTTAATTTGTCCCATACATTGACCTCGCACACCGACTGCGCCATTGTGCTCTACATGGGCAGAAACACATTTTGGGTGAGATGTGAAAAATGTCAGCTGTACTACTCATAAGAAGGTGTGGTAAAATGGCAGTGTTGAAAATCTGGAGTGAAAATATTGAAAATTCACGCCCACCCAGGCAAGGGACTGCGCAATGCACGCTCGTAAAACAGTCATTTTTAGGACTTTTTCACCAAATTCTCAACATAGCCATTTTAAGACCTCTGCTCATGAACAGTGTCACTGTTATTTTCTTAATTTGCCCCATACATTGATTTCGCACACCGACTGCGCCATTGTGCGCTACATGGGCAGAAACACATTTTGGGTGAGATGTGAAAAATGTCAGCTGTACTACTCATAAGAAGGTGTGGTAAAATGGCAATTTTGAAAATCTGGAGTGAAAATATTGAAAATTCAGCCCTTCTGACGTCGCGTGGGAACAATGCAGCCTAATTAAAACAGTCATTTTGGGAATTTTGGCAGCAAATTTTCAACATGGAGTTTGAGACCCCTTGTCATGATTGATGTCACTGTCATGGCATTATTCAGGTCAAAGGGTGATTTCGCGGTCACTGTGCGAAATCACCCTTCAATCCGAATAATGCCATGACAATGGACATCAATCATGAGACGGGTCTCATAAACCCCATGTTGAAAATTTGGTGCAAAATCAAAAATACCTGAGATAATACAATAAAGTTGAAACCCCCTATCTAGCCCATTATACGGCTTAGCATTTCCTCAGTTGGCGGTGGCCTTTGAAGAGTGCAGGCGTGTTCCCAATCCACCGGATCGTTCGCCAAGGTCGAAAGTAAGTATGGGGTGAGGGGTAGAGGCTGGAGTGCGCAGTGGGTGAGTGCGAGTTGTGGGAGGCGGGAGACTCACCGTTGGACCGTTTTCTTCACAGGGGAAAAAAGCAGCGCGACGTGGGACGTTTGCCACGCTGGGGTGGGCTCTCAGCGTGGCACAAGGACATTGAGGCGGCGGTTCAGCCGGCGGGATTGGCACCCCGTTGGCCTACAAATTGCTTGCCACGCTGGGGTGGGCTCCCAGCGTGGCACTCCTACTGGGGAGGACGGTGCAGCCGGCGGAGGATTGGGCACCCCGTCGGCTATGATAGTTGCCACACTGGGGTGGGCACCCAGCGTGGCATTTTGTAAGCGGTTGGGGGGGGAGGTGGAAGGAACACAGCACAGCTGATGGGGATTGGGCACCCCGTCGGCTACACAGTGCGTGCGTGCGGGGGTGCGCATGCCTGGGGGTGTCTGTGGGGGGGGAGCTGCACGTGAGCAGCCTTATCTTATCGCTGCTCACTCATGCATAGCTCCCCCTTTCAGCTGTATGCCACTGCATTTTGGAGCGTGTCATAGACAGCTCCAAAATGCATTGGCTCACAGGGGCCGCACCTGCCAGCACACTGACTGAATTGGAGGAGGAGGTGACACACCTCCGAAATCTCCGATGATGGCACTATGTTTCTTGCACATGCGTGCCAGCAAACATAAAAAGGCATTGAACTGGTTTGGGCTGGTGCTTCTGTATGGCTGCAGATGTGTGCATAAGGCCATGCATGAGTATTAAGCACCTGCCCCAAAAGTTCACCACGGGTTCCTGCTACCTCTAGCTCTATGATCAAAGAGCATGACTTTCTGGTAAAGATGATACTCTTGAAGATCAAGAGTTACAGTAAGAAATGGTCCTGTTTTTTTTAAGTTACAAAAACCCTCCCTCCTCTCCTACTTCATACTTCAACTCCCATGCAAACCCCTCCCTTTTTACACCTGCCACATACCATAACAAGCTTTGGCCAATGCCAAAATACTTGCTGTGTGATCCAACCACACTTTAACCCACCCTCTGTCTCTTCCAGTGCCACTGTGGTGGAGGTTCCCTGGGTATCCCTGTAGCAGACAGTGACTGGAGTCAGAGCCTCAGTGGTCCAGAGTTCATGGTGCAGTGACCATTTTTCCCTCCGAGCCCTGCTTATGGGACATCAGTATACTAAGAAGCTTAAGCGGATGCATGTGAGTGTGTCTTTGTGAGCCTCGGCTGTCATCCCCCCCAGAACTTTACTTCTCGACTGCACTGCCACCTGTCTTGTAGCAACATTAACTGCCCTCCCTCCCAATAGGAAGAGCATATCATCTGGGAAGCTTGACTTGCCTCCTCCTGGCCAGTCCTAGGCAGCTTGAGCTTGTTTCTGAACTTGGATTGCCAGTTTTGTAAGTGGTAGTGATACTGCTGTGCCGACAGGCTGGCCTTGTAACACAGTTCTATCAGTGAATTTTTCAGGATTAGTAAATGAAGAGGTTTATACAAAATGCTGTTGTTTTCTTAGACTATGACACCAGATTTTCAAGGTAGTATGTTTATTATCCCAGCAAATGAACAGGACAATTGTAATTTATCACATCCCACCCGAACCACAAATTTGCAAAACAACCCCAAAAATAGGTTTAGAACAGAGATCTAAAAAGGTCATCTGCCATGTTCATGAGGTGGAGTAAATAAAAGACTATGTTAACAAGCATTTATCAGTGCTGAATGTTTGTTTGCTTGTATTTTGCTGAGTAGCTGTTTGGTATAGATAGCACAGAGACAAAAATTAACAAATGAATAACAAAAGTTATAATAGTGAAATTACCTATGTTAGCGTAGTGTTTTTAGTAAATTTCCTCAGCATATTTTTTTAAATAAATTTCCCTTTTTGTGATCATGGAATTGTATCCTCATTCATGTAGGTCCCTTTAGAAATGGAATAAACAGAATAGTGGAGATATTTCAAACCCCATTTTTCATGCCAACCCACTTCAGCTGATGCAGCGCATTGCCCATCAGGCCTTGACACACATGTCAGTCCCTTGTGAGGGAAGGCTCCCCCATCCATCACAAGGTGTCTCTGCAACACAACACTGCACAATACTTCACTAGACTCAAAGCTGTGGCATGCAGCAGTGCTGGCCCCCATTCACGTGCTGCCCAGGTGGCTCCCTGAGCTTGTCCTCAAACTCGAGTCCTTGGTATGGGAAAACAGCCTGCTATCTGCTAGGCCAATGGCAGGCCCTGCACTCAACATTTCTTCATATTTTTTTTTTTTACATTTTGACGCCACATTTTTAACATAGTCTTTTTATGATTCCCCATGAACATGACAGGTGTCATTTATAAAATACTGCCCTAAACTTCATTTTATGCCAAAAGTGGGGAAAAACATTTGTGCCAGGATTTAAAAAAATAACACATGTCCCATTCATGAAGTGGTGCCAAAAAATGGCTATGTTGAAAATCTATGGGCAGCATATATATGGGTACTAAAGTTACGAGTGAATGTTGAACAATTTCAGTGAACCATCATAACTTTGGTGCTTTGACATGGGTTGCAAAAAAAAGTCCATGTTGAAAATTTGGTGAAAAAGTATTAAAAAAATTGTCAGAGACACACTTTTTAGCCTGTTCCACTACAGAATTCCCTTGCGGTTCTGGCTGGAACAGGACTGCTGTGAGGAGACACTCATAGTGGTTGCAAGGGAGGATTTGGGGCTCCTCCGATGGGGAGGCCTGAAAGTGATATATAGAGGACCCCAGTAGAGAGAAAGCAGCTTCTGGTAGAGGACTCAATTATCAGGGGCATAGATTTGAAAGCAGGAAGGGGTAGAGAGTGGAACATTAGATGCCTATCTGGTGCCTCAGCTTAGAAGAATGGGCAGCGGATTCTAAGGATCATTCGGGCCACTGAGCAGGGGGGAGAGCTGGAAATCATTGTACACCTGGAGCAAATATCCTAGTGAGGGACTGGGTTTGTTGTAGCACTGGGAGAGTTCACGGAGCTGGGGAGGGCTTAAGGCAAATAACATGACCAGTGCACTTGCCAAGGTGCTACCTGTCTACAGCAAAGGGAAATATGGGGCACTCCACACCAGGCACTTCAACAATTGGTTGAATTAATGGTGCAGGGAGGGTGGGTTCAGCTTCATTGTGGACTGGGAGCTGACCTGGAAGAATATGGGCCTATACAGAGGTCCATGCCTGCATCCATCTTGGAAAGGGTCCGTGGTCCTCATCAGAAGATTTAGATGTTACTTTAATGAGCATTTAAACTCACCAAGGGGGAAGGTGGTGATACAAAGGGAGGTGTAAACTGCACCAGATTGAAGCAACAGGAAGAGAGGGGAGCAAACTCCTACAGGACACAAGTTGAAGGAAGCAGAAGCACAGTAGGGGACAAGGGGGTTAGGATCAGCAGAGGTGGAAAGGGAGGAGTTGAAGCGTTAAGGCACGAAGCGTGTAGTGATGGGAAGAGAGGGAAGTTTCAATTGACAGCAAAAGCAGGAAGGGGGAAATGGGTGGTTTTAGGCAGAGTGGCAACAAGGTGTGGAGAGCCATGTGTCCCAATGCAAGAAGTACTGCAAGTAAAATTCCAGATCTGGAGTCTATCATGGCAGAGGCAGAACTAAATCTTGTGGCCTTTATTGAGTTGTGGTAAACAGGGAGCCATGACTGGGACATGGCCATACCAAGCTACACTCAGTTCAGAAAGGTTAGAGAGGGCAGGAATGGTGGAGGGGTTGTGCTACATGTGAATGAGGGTATCAGAATGACATAAATGCAAGGGAACCTATGGGTAAAGGATGGAATGAAAGTGCTGTTGATCACCCTGGAGATGGCCACTATTCACACTGGGGTGATATACAGGCCTCTAGCACAAAGGAAGAACTGGATAAGGCATTTGTGGAAGCCATCACTACAATGACAAAAAAGGGAGAGGTGCTGCTGGTGGAGGACTTTAATCTGTCAATTGTAGACTGGAGCCTCCCAATCACAGTCTCAGCTAGAATCAAGGCCATCCAGAGGCATTTCTCAGGCGACTAGTCAGAAAGCCCACTCGAGATGGAGTAATACTGGACTGGGTGCTTACAAACAGAGAAAGTATTGTTGGCATCCAAGTGGGATGCCACATAGGGACCAACAGTCACTGAACAGTGTGGTTTAACATAAGGACAATGGCAGAGACAAACCTCATGATGACAAGGGTCCTGGACTTCAGAAAGCAGATTCTACAGAACGGCTAAATGCCTCAGAGACAACCTAATGGGGAGGATTGCTTGGGTGGGTATAGACAATGGGGAAAATTAAGGGATGGCATAGTGAAGGCACAAAAGAAGTGAGCAAGAACAGGAGGAAAAAGAGACTGCTATGGTTCCCAAATGAAGTGGCTGTGAAGATAAAGGCTAAAGGGTTGGTATTAAGGAGGTACAAGGAGATACAGCAGGAAGAGGATAGGGAGGTGTACCAGAAAAATCATAGGGAAGTAGGGAGGAGGAGCACAAATACACAAACAGAGAAAAGGATAGCCAAAGGGATAACTAAAGGGGAGAAAACCTTTTTCGGACACGTAAGCAGAAAGAGAATGACAAGGGGAGGGATTGTCAGGTTAAGAAGGGAAGGGATAGATGCAGATGAGGATCAGGAAAAAGCATATATCCTAACAGATATGTCTGCTCAGTCTTCAAAGTGGAGGGAGAAGGGGATGGACCACATAGAATCAGCAGGAACACTTGAGGCAGGAAGGTGGACACAAGTCTATTCACAAAGGAAGTAGTCCTGAGAGGACTTGTGAATCTGAACTGGATAATAATAAGTTTATTTTTAAGGTGCCTTTCAAAATGGCAAGACGCCTGACAAATGTTAAAACACATCAATTATCCAAGTCATAGAGTACTAAAACAAATAAAACAGATAAAACTTAACAGAGTTAACCTTCACCAAAAGCCTGAGCACACATATTCATTTCTAAGGATTGTTTGAATCCCTCCACAGTTGTGCACTCCCATAACCCGGTAGATGAAATTCAGAGGATCGGGAGACACGCATTTTCGTCTCTGAGCCCCAAGAAGATTTCAAGCAAACTCTCGGGGTCTCTAGCAACCCCTCGTCAGCTGAGCAAAGCAATCGTCCAGGGCAGTAGGGGACTAGAAGTTCTTTCAGGTAATCCAGGCTGAGTCCGTGTAGGGCTTTAAAAGTAAAAAGACTGACTTTAAAGTTGATCCACCACTGTACTGGTAGCCAGTGCAATACGAGCAGCACCGGTGTAATATGACAGGATCTAGAAGTTCCCATCAAAAACCGGACCACAACGCTCTGCACTAGCAACATGCAGTGGATTTCCACCCCAGGTAGCCCTAGGTAGAGGTAGTTGCAGTAATCCAGGCGCGAGGACACAAAGGGGTAAATCAGCGTAGGAAGATCATCAGACAGAATGAGTTATTTAACCCTGGAGATATTCCTCAGATGGTAAAAAGGGGATCTGACAATGGCTGATACCTGCAAATGCAGAGTCAAACCCTTGTCAAAAATTACCCCCAGGTTTCGCACCCATTCAGAGGATGGAAGCTAAACACCCCCAAGAAAAAGCCGAGAGGGCGAACCCACCCCCTACCCCCCTCTCCAGCACGCTGGATCCACCACCAACACCTGTCTTATTCAAGTTCAACTTTAGCCAGCTGGAATCCATCCATTCCTGGATTTCTGCAAGACAGCTGTTAAAAGCTGAGAGAGCTCTATCTTGGTCAGGTGCAAAAGATAGGTAGAGCTGGGTATCATCGGCATAGCAATGAAACCTCAGCCCACGCCTTCTTACAATGTCTCCGAGGGGCATCATGTACACTGCAAACAACATGGGGGACAACACCAAGCCCAGAGAGACCCCACAAGACAGAGAAACTGTGTCAGAGGAATAAACCCCAGACACCACTCTCTCAGTTCTTCCGGTGAGGAAAGATGAAAGCCACCTGACAGTCTGCAGATGAACCTCAGGTGATCAAATAGCACCCCATGGTCCACAGTGTCAGATGCTGATGAGAGATCCAGATGAACCAAGATGGAGCAGTTTTTCCAGTCTCTAGCCATCAGAAGATCATTGAGCACTGAAACTAATGCTGTCTCAGTACTATGTCTCTTTTGAAATCCAGACTGGAGGGGTTCATAGATGTCATGGATGGTCAAATGGTTCTTCAGCTGCACAGTCGCTACTTTCTCAATCACCTTCCCTTAAAAGGGAAGGTTAGAGATTGGTCTATAGTTTGCATGGCAGTTTGGGTCCAAAGAAGCTTTCTTTAAAAGTGGTGTTACCACAGCCTCCTTCAGGGAACCAGGAAACTCACCTGTTTCCAAGGAGCACCAGATTACCCATGCTACGACCGGATTGATAGAATCAAGACAACCCAAAATCAGGGAAGTTAGTCCAGGATCCAAACTACAGCATGTAGGGTGAGCACCTTGGACAAGCCACAGTGTAATAATCAGAGCATCTGACTGGTTCCACCCCCAAATCAGAGGCCTCAATCCCCAGGAGGAAGACTAAGTCAAGAGAGTGACCGTGTTTGTGGGTAGCAGTGGTAACTATCTGTGTAAGGCCCAGAGATGTCATCAACTGGAGGAAGTGTTGTCCAAACTGTGAGAGTTTGTCATTGACCCAGGCATTGAAGTCACCCAGGACCATCAGCCTAGACGACTCAAATGCCATGTCGACGACGAAGTCTGCGACTTCCTAAAGGAACCACTTCTCATCGCCAGGTGGACAGTAGATGAGGGTGATCCTACAACCTACACCTGCTACTGTGATACACTCAAATGACTGAGCCTCCTCAACTGGTACATTTGTGAGGTTAAATTCGGTCGTGAAACAGACCACAACCCCTCCCCCCCCCACGATCCAATCTCGGGCGGTGAATCACCGAGTATCCAGCTGGAGTTAAGGCCTCCAAAATGGAGCCAGAGTTCTCATCCAGCCAGGTCTCGGTGATACAAGCCAGATCCACCATTCTAACAAGATCTGCAATAATTTTAGTGGATCTATTATTGCATAGCACCGCCTGAGTTGAATGAACCTCCCAGGCCGCCCGAACCACCTGCCCACCAAAATTGGTGGTGCTCTTGGGTATGGAGACCAGACATGGTGGACCACAATCCTGGTTCCAATATGCCCCAGGGCATCTTCTGGATCCTACAACCCCAATACGATGGCTCCGCTCATTCACCCTCTACTGTTTGCAGGCCCCCACCCTCCTCCTCCCCACTGCGAGCAATACCAAGTGCCCTACAGCACTGGTAAGTTGTAGACTGCAAAGGGGGAAGAAAAGGGGATGGAGGGCATGGAGAGCAGAGGGTGAATAGCTCACAACCATAGGGGCAGGGCTCCAACACATTCTGGTGACTAAAATATCAACCAACACTCCCTCGACAAGTCTATTATCAGCCTAAAACAGTGTACAAAAATGCCTAAAAATAAAATAAAATCACACAAACCACTTACTAAAAGAAATAACCCTCAGAGATCCAACCCCCATAAAAATAAAAACTAACCATTCATAAAACGAAACAAATCAAAAGAAAACAAAACTACAAAATAAATCCACAACATCCTCACCTTCCCAGACCCTCCCACAGTCTCAGGAGATAAACAACAATATAAAACGTTAAATCATGAAATCCAAAGCAACACGTTAGAAAACAATATCAGTCAAAATCAAAAGATAAGTGTCACTGTAACAGAAAAATCAAAGTATTTGGGGAAAAATTCACTTTTTCAGTCCCCATTGAGTCTCTCACCACCAGTGGAGACTGAAAAAACCATCAGGAGCTCCCACCTCCTGAATAGACTGATGGAAATATCTTAAAGATTTCACCCACAAATGAAAAAATAAATTCCAAACTTTAGGTACTCTCACCAACTGCGTTTTAAGGAATGAACATATGGCACTCTCACTGCCAATCGAATAGACAGAATAGGAAATCAAACCATAATCGAAAAAACAGGATGGAAATCCAATAGAGGTCTCTTCTGAAAGTGGATCGCTCTGGGCAGGGAGTAAACTCCCCAAAAATCTGTGGGCGACTGGCGCTAGTCTGCAGCAGCTAACATGGGTCCCCAAACAAACCCACCAACAAGTAGAACCCTCGAGGATCCTTAGAGGCCAACAACCCCAACCACCAGCTCCCTAACAGATGAGGTGCAGACCCCCGCACTGCTGTAAACCCATGCCCAGCCCACCCAACAGATAGGACTTACAACACCTGGCACCAAATCAAGCCAGTCATTTACCGTCACTCAATCGATTCAGATTTGGCAGTCAGATTCTTCCTTAGCAGAAAACCAAAAGTTATACTTCCCAGTCTTCTCCTGAGGTATTGACCAATCTTGAACACTCCTCAGCCTCCCTGTAGGGTATTCCCTTTCCGATTCACCTCCAGTACACTAGAGGTGTCCACTGATATAAACAGCCATTCCCAATAGTAGGGGAAATAGCAAGACCAACCACCAGAGATGTAAGCGGTTGCGGGGGCCGATTAAAAACAGCTCTAGTACACTACAAGCGTGATCAACTAATTTCCCCAAATAAATCATAGATACATAGATACATAGACAGTGTCGGCAGATAAGGGCCTATGGCCCACCCAGTCTGCCCATTTGAGCTTGTAAGTTCAGTTTGTTTTCCTAGAAGTCTGTTGCCCCTTACCCCTGACCTCCAGAATTCCTTTATGTCTAACCCATGCATTCTTAAATCCCGTGATTGTTTCAGCCCCCACCACTTCCTCTGGCAGGGTGTTCCACTTGTCCACCACCGTTCTGTGAAGAAATTCTTTCTCATGTTTCCTCTGAATCGTCCTCCTTCCAACTTCATCCCATGCCCTCTAATCCTGGAACATCTTTTTCGCTTAAAAATAGTGTTTTCCTGCACCCTGTTCCTCCCTGTAAGATACTTGTATGTCTCTATCATATCCCCTCTCTCACTTCTCTCCTCCATGGAGTACATGTTCAGTTCCTTCAACCTGTCTTCATAGGACTTGTGATGCAATCCATGCACCATCTTTGTTGCCCTCCTCTGAACCTTCTCTACCCTGTCTATGTCCTTACGTAGGTATGGTCTCCAGAACTGTACACTGTACTCCAGGTGGGGCCTCACTAGTGTCTTGTATGGGGAATTATGACCTCCTTTTCCTGCTGGTGATGCCCCTGCCTATACATCCCAGCATCCTATTTGCTTTACCTGCTTCCTTGTCACACTGCTTCCCTACCTTGAGGTCATCAGAGATGATAACCCCAAGATCCCTTTCCTGCTTGGTGCATGCTATATCCTCACCCCCAACTGATATACTGTGCCAGGGTTTTGTGCCCCATATGCATTATCTTGCACTTCTTTGCATTGAATTTCAACTGCTAAACCCTGACCATTCTTCAAGTTTCTGCAGGTCCTTCTCATTCTGTCTACACCCTCTGGTGTGTCTACTCTGTTACAGAGCTTTGTGTCATCAGCGAACAGTGAAATTCTGCCTTCTAGGTCCTGCGCAATGTCACTGATGAAGATGTTGAATAGGACCGGTCCCAGCACTGATCCCTGTGGTACCCCACTGGTCACTCTTCCTCTGTGGAGTGACAGCCATTTACCACCACCCTCTGTGTCCTGCCACCCAGCCAGTTACCTACCCACCACACTACTGTCCTGCCACACCCATATTCCCCAGTTTGTGTAATAGTCTTCTATGTGGCACAGTGTCAAAGGCCTTGCTGAAGTCCAGATAGGCCAAGTCCCACCCTCCCTGATCCACCTCCTAGTCACGCCGCCAAACAATACGGGGGTAATTAACAAGGGGCAGAAGCAAACGAAGTCCCAAGAAGTAATCCAGGAATCCAACACACGGAGCAGAGAACTACAAGCGTGCTCAACTAATTTCCCCAAATATATCACCACCGCAAAAATACGGGGTAATAAACAAAGGGCATGCAGCAAGCAAAATCCCAAGAAGTAATCCAGGAGTCCAACACATGAAGCAGAATTACAGTCAAAATAAAATGGTACCAGCATGCCCATATAAATAACAGAACAAAAATAAAACAAAATAAAGCCGGAAACAAACGTAAAAACTTAAAAACTTTAGAACTGCTGGGAAGTTATTATGGAGCAGAGCAACTAACACACCCAGCCTGGCAGCCATCTTCCTTGTTTATATAGTGTAGTTAAGGATAAGGCTATGGAGCTGGATGGGATACAACCAAGGGTGCTGAGGGAGATAAGGGAGTTACTGACTGCACCTCTGACAGCCCTATTTAATAACTCACTGGAAATGGGAGTAGTTCCAGAGGACTTGAGGAGGGCAGTTGTAGTCCTGCTTTATAAAAGTAACAGCAGGAAGGAGGCTGGCAACTATAGGCTGGTCAGTCTAATTTCAGTGGTGGGGAAATTAACAGACACACTATTAAAAGAAAGGCTAGGAGAGTATCATGAATCCAGTAGGTTACAAGACCCGAGGCAGCACGAAATAAGAGAATGGGAGCGTCATGTCAGATAAACTATGTTGATTTCTTCGGCTGGGTAACTAGAGAAATAGATCAGAGTGGGGCAGTGGCTGTGGCCTACTTAGACTTCAGCAAGGCCTTCAACACTGTACCGCACAGGAGACTTTAAGAAAACTGTGCAGCTTGGTGGTGACACCCAAGGTGGTAAACTGGATACAGAACTGGTTGATGGCTGGCGACAGAGGGTGGTGATATATGGCACTCAGTCTCTCTACTGAGGGAAGAGTGGCCAGCAGGGTACCTCAAGGTTCAGTACTGGGGCCAGTTCTCTTCAATGTCTTCATAAGTGACATTGCAGAAGGGCTGGAAGAGAAGGTATGCCTTTTTGCAGATGACTCAAAAACCTGCAGTAGGATAGATACTCCAGGTGGGGTGGAGAGAATGAGTAGTTATTTGAGAAAACTCAAGAAGTGGTTGAGGGTATGGCAGTCGAGTTTAAATGCAGAAAAAGTACAAAAACATGTAGCTAGAATGCAAAAACTCAGAGGCAGTGTATAAAATTGGGGGGGGGGGTATTGATCGTCACTAAGCAGGAAAGGGACCTTGGGGTATCGTATCTGATTACCTCAAGATGGCAGGGCAGTGTGACAAGGCAGTAGGCAGGCCAATAGGATGCTGGGGTGCATAGGGAGGGGACTCACCAGCAGAAGGAGAGAGGTGGTGTTACCACTGTATCGATTGTTGTGAGACCTCACCTGGGGTACTGTCTTTGGCTCTGGAGACCACATCTCAGGAAGGACATAGACAGAGTAGAGGCTGTCCAGAGGAAAGTAATTAAAATGGTGCAGGGACTGCATCATAAGCCGTATGAGGACAGACTGAAGGATCTGAATATGTACATTTGAAGAGAGGAGGGAGGGGGGAACATGATAAAGATCTATAAATAACTCACAGGAGTGAATAAGGTACAGGAGGGGAGTACCTCAGAAGAGAAGGTGCATGAGAACAAGGGGGCATGCAATGAACATGGAAGGGGGGAATTTAGGAAGTATGTCAGGAAGTACTTCACTGAAAGAGTGGTGGACACCTGCAGCAATCTTCCAGCGGAGGTGTTGAGGCGAGAACAGTGAAGGGCTCCAAGCATGCATGGGATAAGCACAGAGGAATTTTAGTAAGAAAGCGGTGGGGAAGGGGCTAGCCAGAGATCAGGTAAGATCTGCGGTGACAGTATAGGCAGGGACAAAATGGTTTGACTGGGAAGGTCAAGCAGTACTTATCTAATGACAAATTCTGTGTTTCTCCATTTCATTAAAATGGCAATAACTGGATTTACACAAAAGTAATGAATTACCAGTTGTACTCACTGGAATAGAAATCAAGCACAAGAGTTCTTAAGTGCTGTGTTACCATTCAATTTTATTTCACAACACCAGGAGGCAAAGTTACACGAGTGCTTCATAAGGGTGCCCCCTTACAAAGCCTTACTGTGAAGCGCTGAAGTAACTTTGTTTCCTGTCTGTGAATGACTGTTTCTTATGTATACTTGGTATCACTCTGGTGCTGTGAAATAAAATTGAATAGTGACACAGCACTCAAGAATTCTTGCATTTGATTTCTACTCTGGTGAGTGCAGCTGATACTTTGGTACTTTTGTGTGGCTCTTCTTTGGTGTCAGCCACCCCTTATCAGCAGCACCACCTTGGCTGTCCCTGTAGTGTGGCTGAACTCTCTTTGTGTGATTAACTGGACTCACTTTAATCTTCCAGGACCAATCTTCACCATTGATTCACACCAATGGATTCTGATCTGGAGGCGCTAAGACCCCACAGGAGCCAACATTTTTCAGGAGGTAGGCTGTTCATATGTGCAGCACCGCAAAACTACTGTAGCTCACGCTGCATGGCTTACCTCGGCACTGGCCCTCAACTGCCTCAGTTCCATTTTTCTTGCCATAGAGTGCACTTCATTGTCAAAGTCACTTGCCCACCAGGAGTCAGAACTTCACATCTATGCGAAAACAGCATTCAGTTAATTATGTTTTAGTGCTTTAATATGCTGTTTGTTCTTCTTGTGTCAGTTTAGTGTAAAAAAAAAAAAGAGACATTTTTCTGTCAGTTTCTCTCAGTCCTATCGAACAATGGCAGAAGATCATGTACGCCGACGGTGATGGTAGGGACCCTCTTCAGGCATACTACTCAGGCAGCAGGGCTATGTCCGGTCCACCTCCCTCTCCAAGGGAGGTTTCTGATGATGGGCAGTCCTGTGTTCAGGAGGAAGGACAGCCCTCCCATAATCACAAAAAGAAGCAGACCCCTTCTCAGTTCTGGCCAGGGACCCAGTGCCCTTCAATCTCAAGTTCTTCCTCTTACTGTTGAAGTGGAAGAAGAAGTACCACTCGAGGTTACCCTCTGTTAGGTCTGCCACGAGGTCCTCTGCACTCAGGAGCAGGAGGCCCTGCCCAGCCGCATTGGTATCCCCAACAGTTTCTGCTCACTGATGTTTGAGGGGCTTGGGCCTGAAGCTCCTCTCTGCATTCCTGTAGGGACTCTGGTGGGCAGTTTAACCACTGGGCAGCTCTTATGGAGCAGTGAGTACAGCATCTGGCTTGCTTGCCCCTTCTTGCGGAGCTGGCTCCAAGCCCAGAGGGGTGAGTGCAATTGGGACACTCTAGCCGGGTAGAGCATTTGGCTCTGGCAATAGCCTCTGTCTTTTTGTTGGTGACCATGTCACTGGTGCCTGTTTCACTGGCCACACCCCTTTGCAGTATCACTGTCTTGGGACCGGCCCTGATACCTTTTCCAGTCACTTCTGTGCCAGCTGGACCTCCAATTCCGTTGGTGGCTCGGTGTCGAGGAACAGGTTTCTTGGGACCTGTTCTGGTGCCATACCTGGCACTGCCTCTGGCACCAAGAGATCTCTCAGTGCTGGGCTTAGTCTCTCTGGCAGTGCCATCTCTGGTGCCATCTCTTCTTTTGGCGGCACCAGTACTGACTCCTTGTTTTTCAGTGCCAGCCTCGGTGCTGGCCCCTTCCTTGTGGTGCCGGACCTGGCACCAGCCCCTCTTTGCCTGTGCCTTTGTCACCTGTCTTACTGATTCCAAGAGCTAGGTTAGGTATTTCGAGGTCCACCCCTCACCCACTCCTTCTTCTCGGAGAGGACCTGGACGGGATAAGTCTGACCCTGACCTCATCATTTCCAATGACAGCGATGATGACCCCTTTTACAGCCTGGATGCTTCAACCCCAGGCCCCTCTCCTGTACCATAGGAAGATCTTACTTTCCAGGCTGTATTTAATAGTATGTATGCAACCCTCACTTTTCAGCCTTCTGCCATTGACCTTGGGAAATGTCTCCATCTGAAGTGGCTAAAGCATTTCCACTATGCCAGTCAGACTTATACCTCACATTCCCCCTGCATTTGAGACCCTCTCTAACACAGTGTGGGCCAGATCTATATCTATTACCTCTGCTTGTTGGCAGATAGACCGCAAGGATGCTACCCCTAAGGACAGGCCTATTCTGGCTTTCCAGCCTATTACTGACAAGACTGTCATTCTGGCTAAGAATGACAAGGCCATTTTTCTTCAGGAAGTTACAGTACATCCAATTAATAGAGTCTTGTAAGATAGACATGATGGGGAAAAGAGCTTTTGCTGCAGCTATCCTTAGCATGCAGATAGCAAGCTACCAGGGACATTTCTCCTAGTATGAGTATGCCTTTTGGACCTCTCTCAGATCTCCTCAGAGACCTTAATGGAATGAGAGACCAAACAGCAAATACTTCTGACTGTTACCTATGGTATTGAGTCAAACAGTCATAAATTGAAGGCGGCTATGGATGCATTTGACACTGCCTCCCACTCTGCTGCTACAGGAATCTGCATCAGAAGACACTCCTGGCTTCAGACATCTAGCCTCTCCATTGACGTCCTGCAGCAGGTCATGAACATGCCCTTCAATGGCTTCTATCTTTGGTCAGCAGGTGGAACAATCCCTCGAGGTCTCTCAGAAGACTAGAATGGCCATTAAGACATCTTGGCCTGCCCCTTCTCACTCCCAAAGGGGAAAGGGGTGAGTTTAGTACCACAATAAGCAGTTCTTTCATGGCAAAGACAAAGGAGCCCAAGTCAAGTCCCAGCCTCCCAAGCCACTAACGAAAATGCAACCAAAGGCACAGACCCTGAAGGTGCCTAGTATCACTCTCTGAAATTCTGGCCCTGGTCTTGCCTCAGCTGCCTGAGGCAGATCTCTCCACTCTAGTGGGGGGGGGGTGTCTGTCTCAGTTTTACCATCAGTGGGAATCCATCACCAAAGACAAGTGTGTCTTTAGGATCATCTGGGAGGTGCACTTGCTGAATTTCTCAGAGATCCCTCTGTTTCATCTGCCCAGAAATCAGCACCCCCTTTCAGTTCCCATGTCAGACCTTCTGATGAAGGAGATTGTGGGCCTCTTGAGCAACAGACAATAGAGTAGTGCCAGAGGTGGAGCACAACACAGACTTCTACTCCCTTTACTTTCTTGTTCCAAAAAAGTCAGGGGGCATGTGCCCTAACCTCGACCTTGGAGAACTGAACAAGTACATACACCAGGAGAAGTTCAAAATGGTCTTGCTGGGGATCCTGCAGCCACTCCTCAAGATGCAGGACTGGTTGGCTTCTTTGGACATGCAGGATGCCTATCAACATATCCTAGTCCACTCAAGCCACCACAAATTTCTCCATTTTGTGGTGTTGGGTCAGCATTGCCAATTCTGGCTCCTGCCCTTTGTGCTCTCCTCGGTGCCTCAAGTCTTTACAAAGTGCTTTGCAGTTCTCGTGACGCTCCTTCAGAAACATGGACTCCAAATTTTTGCCTATCTAGATGACTTGTTACTGGCCAGTCCATCCAAACAGGACACAGAATAAGCAATAACCACAGCATCTCAGTTCCTGACCTCCATGGGAGTCCTGCTAAATCTAGAGAAGTTGCAGCTTCAACCCTCCCAGCAGTTTCTCTTCATCAGAGCTCTCTTGGACACCACCAAGGTGAGGTCCTTTCTTCCAGAGGACAGAAAGAAAGCACTCCTTCAGGTGGCTGAATTCATCAGAGAGCATAAGTCTGTTTGGGCTCACTCCATGCAGCAAATGTTAGGTCTCATGGCCTCCTCCATCTGCACGGTACCTCTGGCTCACTTTCATATGAGGACAACTCAGTGTATGCTAAGCATGCAGTGGCCTCCAGCAATGCACCCTCAGTCTTACCCCATCAAAGTAACAAAGACTCTGCTTCTGTCGTTTGTATGGTGAGCATAGGAGGGCAATCTTTTTCAGGTTCTCCCCTTCTCTCCCTTAAAACCTCAGATAACTCTTACCACAGGTGAGTCTCTGTTGGGGTGGGGCATCCACTGTCAGGGCCACCACACTCAGGGAGTCTGGGGCCCTACAGAGTCCCACCTCCACATCAGTGTATTGGAGATTAGAGCAGTCCTGTATGCCCTCTGGGCCCTGGTGGACTTCCTCCATCACAAGATAATCCTCTTACAGACAGACAATAAGTCTGTTATGTACTACATCAACAAGGGGGAACACACTCTTATTCTCTCTGCAGGGAGACAATGAGAGTGTGGGAATGGTGTCTGGAGCAGGATGCTCTGATCCAGGCAATTTATCTCCCAGGGGCCCAGAACAGTATAGCGAACAAGTTCAGCTGAACAGAAATAGATCCTCACAAGTAGTGGAACCCAGAGATGGGCTTTTTTGTGTCCCCACTCATTGTCAAACTGTCTTAGTTCTACTCCAGAAATTCAGACCATAATGTTTTCTGTCAGGATGCATTCAGGAGGTGGTGGAGAAATCGCTTTCTGTATGCATTTCCTCCTTTTTCTCTGGATCAGAGAGTACTGCTCAAGCTGGAGGCACATGTGGGCAAAAGGATTGTGATCACCCCATGCTGGCCTCAGCATATATGGTTTCCTCTACTCAACAAATTGTCAGTTGCTCCTCCGAGAATCCTATCTCTATAGGCAGGCCTTCTGACACAGGGATCCCTGGCTCATCCCAACCTATGCTCACTTCATCTCAGCACCCGACTTCTGAAGAGATTGAAGTGGGTAGGTACAAGGTGTCTTACAGGGTCTCTGAGATTCTCCTGGCTGCTTGAAAGTCCTCTACCAGGAAGACGTACACAGCCAAATCCTGTATAGACACATTCTGATGGCCCACTGGACAAGGTCTGGAGTACCTACTGGACATCTCTGATGCAGGTTTGCAATACTTTACAGTTAAGGTCCACTTGTGTGCTGTTTCAGTATACCATGAGCCAGTTCAGAACCTCTCTCTAGCTCAGTTGCCTCTTTTTAGATGTTCCTGAAAAGCATTTTACACACAAGACCCCCAGTCAGGAAACCTGTGGCCACCTGGGACCTCAATCTTGTGTTGGACATACTCACCTGTAAGCCCTTTGAAGCTCTGGCTATGTGTGATCTCAAATTTCTAACTTGAAAGACTGCATTTCTAGTGTCCATCACTGCTCCTGCAGAGTCTCTGAGATACATGCATTGGTCATGGTCACGGATCCTCTGTATACCATTTTCTACAGAGAAAAGGTCATTCTCTGAACGCATCCCAAGTTCTTACCTAAGGTGGTGTCGTAGTTCAATTTAAACCAGCCTTTGGTGCTGCCTACATACTTTCCCAACTTCCAGAATGAAGGGGAGTGCACCCTTCATACTCTGGATGTTAAAAGAGCCCTCATGTTCTACCTCGATAGAACTAGGAACTTCCAACAGTTGAAATAGCTCTTTGTTTCCTTTAACCTCAACCGAGTCAGCCAGTTACGATCAAATACATTTCCACATGGATCATTGCTTGCCTCCACCACTGCTACTCTGTGGTGTAGGTCAACCTGGAGGTCCAGGTTTGGGCCCACTCCACCAGAGCAGTTGCTACATCCCTGCCAGAGATTTTCAGCACAGTGCACAGGTTTATCAAGCACTATGCTCTGGATGTCCACAACAGGCAGCATGCATCTTTTGGCAGGACAATCCTTCACGGACTTCTGTTCTAAGAGAGCTCTGGCTACTACCACCCTGCCTGGGGGGCTTTCATATCACTTTGGTACGCTAACCCATGGGTGTGAATCAATGGGGAAGATTAGTCCTGAAAAATACTCACCATAATTCTTGATCTTCTTGGACCATCTTTACCATTGATTCACACACACACGCTCCATCCCCTGGGCTTACTCTTTCTGTTCATTGGTATTCACCCTTTGTTTTTGGTTGGGACTGTGAAGACATTGCTTTTTTTGGTTGTTAATCCTTCTTACATGGGTTGCATGGGCTATCTCATGCCCTTTAGTTAGGTGTTATTCTTAGTTCTGTTACGCTGCACCTCCTCGATAAAAAAGGTACTGAGGTGGTTGAGGGCCGGTGCTGAGGTAAGTCATGTATCTCAAGCTAGTCTTACACTGCCTTACATGCATGCAGCCTACCTCGGCGCCAGCCCTTCTGAAAAGTTTTGGCTCCTACAGGGTCCTAGCACCTCTGGCTTAGAATGCATTGGTGTGAATCAATGGTGAAGATGGTCAAAAAAGATCAAGAATTATGGTGAGTACATAATTTTTATGTTTTAGTCAGTTCATGGTCAGGCATGGTAGAGAGAGGATCTTCACCAGTAGCTGACAGAATTACTTTGTGGGATCCTAATTAGGTATGTGAGGGATGGGAGTTAGGTGGTGGTTACTCAGAGGGGGAATCAGTGATAAGGTTGGGGGGTTAGGGATGGGAGCTGGAAGACATCAGGTGTGTGTCATTGTGGATTAGGTGCCCCAGTGTTTGTGGGTTGTTTGGTGTACCAGGAGTTGAGTGTGTCCGGGGGTGGAGTTTATGTGTATGTGTGGGTGGGGGGTGTTGTTTGCTAGCACTATGGGTTGGACACCCTGGTGTCAAAGCATGTCAGGAGATGCATTGTTAGATAGTACCAGAGGTGGGCACACAGATGTCACAGTTTCTTGGGAGTATTGTTTGCCAGCATTGGGGGTTAGGCACCCTCATGTCAAAGCACTTCAGGGGGTGCATTGTTAGCTAATACAAGAGGGGGGGTGTTCTTAGCTAATACAGGAGGTGTGCACACAGATGTCAAAGTTTGTCAGGGGGTATTGTTTGCCAGCACTGGGGTTGGGCACCCTGGTGTCTGAGTGTGTGTGTTTGTGTGAGGAATTATATAGTAGCTTGGCCAGTGGGGGATATCGGTGGCAGGGCTGAGCATCTACTGCCAGTAAACTATTTCTGCAGGTCATTTAAGGGCTTGCAGATGGAGTTTTGGTTTTGTAACAGCTCGCTCAGGTGTGTGTGTGGGGGGGTGATGCTGGTGGCAAGGTTGAGCACCCATTGCCTGTAAGATTATTTTGCAGCTGGGTTGGGGGGAAGAACTGGTGGCAGTGTTGAGCACCCACTGCCTGTATTGTGATTCAGCACCTAACAAAGACCTGCACTGAGATTAAAGCACTGGGGTGTTAGTCCATCTCCATGAAACTGCAGTTTTGTTGTCTTTGGCAAATAAAAAACTGAGTATCTCAAGACTTTTCATATGGTGACAAGTTTGATTTTCAGCCCTATTGCCAGTGAATGCATAGTATCTTTTAGCTTTTTAATGTAATTGTGCAACTGGTGCGTGGGGGGGCATATTCAGTTGGGTTGAGCACCCACTGCCTGGCAGAGGTGGATGCTGAAATGGTGGTCACAAACAGGATGAAGCTGTGGCTGTTTTGCAACATCTCTGCCATTCCCAGGACAACTGAGAAACTAAGCACTGGATAGCACCAGTGAATGGATCAAACTGTACAGAAAGTATTGACAGTAGGAAGTGCAGATTGCACAAGAAGACCCAGTTACACCATACATTTTCCAGCCATGTGATTGGCTAAGCAGCAGCAGAAAGGCAGAGAGTAGAAGAAATGGGGAGGAGATTGGGTATTCTAAAGCTGTGATAGGCAGAGGAGGGCCAAACCCCCAAAAACCTTTGCACAACTCAGACCAATAGCAACATGTTTGTAAGCCTTTGGCAAGCAAACATGAAATGTGATGTTCCCCATTACGTTTATGATTGGAGTAAATTCCATTTCCACTACCAACTTGAGTCCTACTGGATATTGTATTTTAAATTTAAAAATTAAATAGTGTCCCTATCTTTGGGGGCTAGTTAGGTAGGTAGTTTGATTTATGTGATGTCCCCCTTCCAAAATGTTTAGAGTACCAGAATATTACAGTTTAGACAGAAAAGACTGCCACAGCACAGCAAAATACATTAGAAAAACAAATATAGAGGGAATCCAGGTATTTTTGTAGTATTAGGACTTACCGTCAATAAATAAATCATTGCAAAAACTATGTTAATGCAGATTAGGGTTGCTACTACACAAAACTCAAACCCTCAAAGTTTGGAAATGTGCTAATATGGTTTTCAACCCAATGCCCATGAAGTTTGGAAAAGTGCTAGTAGGGCTGTCGACCTGACTTCCACACCCTTCTCCTCCCCTATCCTTTTTACCCAACATCAAGTTGCAGGTATGGGGCCATACATCAGTGGTGTGGTACGTCATACAGGGCCAACATATTCAGAAATTGTAAATAGTAACCCTAATACGCCACCCCATTCCCTACCCTTGTGAGCCCAGTCTGCACGTTGTACTCAGGTGGGGTGAGAGCATGGTCTTGTAAAGTGGCAGGATTACTTCTTCTGCTCTGCTGCCACTCATCTCCCCCTTTTGGTGCACTCTAGCTTTCTGCCGGCCATCTTAATAGCAGACGTACACTGCTTGTCACATTTCAGCACCTTGCCTATTGTGATTTCCAGTACATTTTCTTCCTTCACTGTAACAAAAGGAACACAACACAGTGCTCACAGGGCTTTTTTTCCATTAGCTTTACCAGGAGGAGGAGTACTGGGCCATGGTCTTTTTTCAGCCATGCTTGGGGAAAAAAAAGGCAGAAAAGAAATAACAATACAGTGCAACAAAATTTTGAGTAGCGTGCTGTAAAAAAGTGCAACATATGGACTGAACAATGGGACCACAGTGTGCAGATTTGTACCTCTGTTTTTCTTCCCCAGTTGTTGCACCTTGCATTTGGCTAGATTGTAGCCAATCACCCAGCTTGTTCAGGTCTTTCAAAAGTTTATCCCCATACTCAAGGGAGTCCACTACCCTGGTCATCTTAATGTCACCAGCAAACATAAGCAGCCTGCTGGAGACCTCAACTTTCAGAATGTCAATGAAAATGCTAAAAGCAGTGGCCCCAGCACCCATCCCTGAGGCATGCCACTAAGTATACTGTACATCTCCACCCAGAGTAGTGCTCAGCCACCACCACTCTTTGCTTTAAATATTCATTTATTTATTAATTTAGGTTTGTTAATATATTTTGCCCAGTGTGTTATTTGTGTACAACTGAGAGTTGAGGGATTTATGTTTGGTATTGCATGGGAAAAACTGCCCAACATTGCTTCTCTGGTACACATCAGTGCTGACCCATAGGTCTGATCTTCTCTGAGGGATCAGAGTGAGGGTGTTTCAGTCTCAGTGGTTGTTGTAACTGGTATGCTGGGTCACTTTCAAGCAAAGTTTTGACTTGAGTGTTTTTTTTCCCTTCATAGGTTACTACTTTGAGATTCCCTCCATAGGAGCCATTCGAATTAACACTCAGGTGAGTGCAGTTTTTTGCTGGGAGTGGTAATGCTATCAAGAACAGGATAATGGTGTAGTGAAAGGGGTAAACTCTCATTATTTTCCATCCCCACCCCTTTTTTACCTTGTACCACCTGTTCTTTATTAGCTTCTTTTTACTGGTGTCTGTATTGACACTGAATTCAGATGGCATCTCAACGCAGGCCACTGGAATGTCTGTGCATGCAACAAAACCTCAATATGTGCAACTAGCTCATCGGTGCGGGCCTCTAGAATATCAGTGTGGTCACTAGAACATAAGTGTAGGCTACCAAAACAACAGTACATATCACTAGATCCTCCATACATGCCAATAGAACCTTAGTGCAGGCCATTAGAACATCTGCATAGGTCACTAGAACAACATTATTGGCCACTAGAGCCCCATTGAGAGCTGCAGAGCATACATATAGGGCAGTAGAATGTAGTATGGGCCATTAGAACCTCGGTACATGGCACTAAAACCACTGCAGATCACAGAATCTCAGTGCAGGCCACTAGTACATTGGTGTGGACTGTTCAGACCTCAGCTTGGACTACTACAGTCTTAGTATGGACCACTAGAACCTCAGTTTAGGCAACCAGAATCTCAGTGCACATCAGTAGAACCTCAGTGTGAGCCACTAGAATAAAAGCATAGGCCACTAAGTATCCACCAGGCTCCTAACCCCTCAGTGTGGGCAACTAGAACCCCAGTGCTGCTCCATATAACCTCTATGCTGCACACCAGAACATCAGTGGAGACCACAAAACTCTCAGTACAGTCCATTAGAACCTCAGTTTAGGCTACTAGAACAGTGTTTTTAAAATGAGGCCACTGTGGTCGCATATGGCCACCAGCACATTTTTTTAGAGCTACAGAGCTCTTTAGAGCCCCAAATTCAAAGTTAATAAATTAGACAATTAATTACCATTAAAAGACATAGGAGATACATTCCAAACAAAAATACATCAGCAACTTGATTTAATATATTTTGTGGAAAAATAAATTTCTTATATCAGGGGTTTGGGTGGAGTATAATAGGAGGTATGGACTGAAACAAATAAGGAGTTTAACCACCTGTTAGTTGTGGTGGCTGTATTTGAGGCCACCAGGATCCAAGACTTAAGAACTACTGCACTATAACCTCAGTGCATGCCACTAGAACCCAAGTACGGATCACTGTAACCTCAGGGTAGGCCACTGAAGCTTCAGTGCTGGCCACTAGAACCCCTGAGTGGATTAGTAGAACCTTAATATAGCCCACTAGAAAATCAGTGGGAGCCACTGGAACATCAATGCAACCACTAGAACCTATGTGTTTTAGTCAGACAAATAAAAATTTACATACTATATGTGGTAGATGAAAATTAAGTCATACACATTTTAAACACTTTCCAAAGTCTAACATTTAAGTAAAGTGTAATGACAACAGAAATAAACACAAAGCAGCTGTTTTGCCTTCTTCAGAAATATAGTAGTCCTTTGAAAATTGAGCCCCAAGACCTAAGTGGTGTAAGGTCAATGTAAGTTTTATGTGTTTTCACCAGCTGTGCACACTAATGGCAGATGGGATGCACAGCAGGCATTTACCATGGAATGCAGTGCACTGGAAGATGATGAGGAGACTGCCAGGCTTGTTTCTGTTGTTGCCGCAAACATGAAAAGTTTGCCCACTGCGGCATATAGTTTGTAGAACTACCTGCTTATTAACTCAGATACGTGTCCCCCTCAATATGGTAGCCCAGTGGCTTTTTAAAGTAAGCCCACATGATAGTCCTTAAAATTCCTTTTTTTTAATGCAACTGGTACTAAGAGAAGAATCCATCATGTTGGTCAAGGAATGGAGAAGAGAGATACAGTAAAGCACATCTGGATGCTGGCTTCTGGGAGTGGCATGGAGAGACTTTGTAACCACACTGCAAAGATCGACCTGCATGTCACATCAGGGAGTTGAAGGAGGGCTTTCTGATTATTTTTTAATGTAGTTTTTGTTGACTGGGAAGAAGGACTAGACAATGTTTTGCCTATTTTAGGCCTCGTCCTGTGTGTGTGTGTGGGGGGGATACAGATGGATGCCAACTGAAATTGAACCAGATTTTAAGCTATTAATAGTATTTTTAGTGAATGGGGGACATTTGTCCAGGACACCAGGGAAATTCCTCTACTCTTTTCAAGAAGTGCAATTGGATCTTTAACGTCCATCTGAACTACCACCAGAATAGGCAGATGGGACCTCGGTTTAACATCTCATCCGAAAGATGGCACCTCAGGAGTGTAGCACTCCCCTCATGCTGCACTACAGTGTTAGTATTAGGATTTAAACCAAGTGTCTGGAGTGGGGATAGAACCCACAGACTTCAGATCTTCCGGCCTCAGAGGTTAGTATTCAACCTGCTGAGCCACTGACACTGGCAGAGTGTCAGTGACTCAGTGGGTTGCATAGTATAGATTGTTTAGCATCCATTCCCCTGGGCCACCAGGGGGCAGATGTGCAGCAGGAGATGCTGACCAATAGGTGCCAACCAAAGATAATCTGCAAAAATAGGTGTCCGAATGCAGAAGTATCCATCCTGAGACACCCAATGTGGAGGGATTTCAATTCTTGAATCCTCCCTCAAGTCTGCATTCATTGGAAAAAGGTCCCATGTGTCATCTGCTTATTCACCCTAGCGCCTCCTGCAAGCAGTTTTTAAACAAGTACCACCACCGCAAATGTGAAATGTTAATATGAAAATGACCTAGTTCTATATAATAGCCTATAATGACCTAAGAGAAAGAACTTTACAGAGAATGTAACCAGATTTGCAAAGAGGTTGACAGTCAGGATTAGAACAAATAGCCTCAGAGGGGTAGCTAATTAATAAAACTCAGGGTTTTAATCAGTGGGAAAAAAGGCATGCGGTACAAGACAATCTATCAAGCCATTAAAGACTTATGAGCAGTGAAATGGAGCTGGGGAAGACTTATTAGATCTGGAAAGAAGGGTCGTCAGTCGGGGCTAATGGCTTTCCATTTAAATTAACATCATCCCTCGCTGCTGAGTTTTTAAAGAGAACTAAAAAAATGTAATTTAGATAAAACTCACTGCTGCAGCAAGAATAACTGTTGTGCTGGAGCGCTTGGAAATGTTATGTTGGAAAAGAAGGAAAATTGCTTTTACTATTAAATCTTTGTTTCTAGCCCTGACATACTGTAAGGTACAGTAATACGATGTATCAGGAGACTCAATCTGTTCATATGGCTGTGTGGTGAGGATTCACAGCCTTTCCCTGTTGGTGTGGCTGTGGTATGGTATCTGAAAGCTTTTAATTTGGGTGAGTGAGTAAACCAGATGACAAACGTGAGGAGGAGCGGTGGTGTTTTGGAGACAAAACAAGCAATTTAAAATGTAGCTCAGGGCAAATCTTGCAGACATGGGGGACTGATAATTAAAACATTTGAGTCCCCCCCCCCAACTCATATAATCACCTAGAGTACCAGGGTTAAAAAAATGCGACTGTAAAATTTTAGGGGGGGCTGGGCCCTAGCCTCACAACACACCCGAAGTGTGGATTAAATAGAGGATAATGCCTGATGTACAGGTGACAACCATGGTGTAATCACCTCGAGTGGTTGCTAGTGCATCAGTAAACCTCTAGAGCACAGCTTGAGAGGTTTACCATTGCCCTAGCAACCAAGAGAGGTGATTAGACCATGCTTATCACCTGTACATCAGGCTCTGTCATTTATAGTGTATGGGACTTGACATTAGAAGTTGCCCCCCCCCGAACACAAGTAATGTAGCCTTACCTTATTAATGAATCTGCACTATGGCCATATGATTGTGTAGGAAAACAACACAGACTGAATGACAGCGGGCAGAAATAGCACCAGAGTTAAAATCTCTATCATACTTGGAGAGTTTGCTAGACTCAATAACAGTAAACTGTGACAAGTGGAATGTAATTTGAATACTGTACTGAGACTAACAATCACATTATAATGTATGGTAAGTGCCTATTAACCACCATAATCAGCAGTCACACAGCTTTGTTATGTACTGTTTAGAATTTTAAAAGCTGTTAACCACACTTCAGAACTTCCAAACAGTGGCATAAGGAAAAAGAATGCACCAGAGTTCCATAATTCTCACACATAGAATGCAAACAGTGTTTTTTTGACCATACTCTATAAAAGATGATGGCTGGGGATCGGGTGACAACCATGCTGAAATCACCTCTCGTGGTTTGCTGGGTAAGTAGGCCTCGAGCGCGCCTGAGGTTTTACCATGTTGCCCTAGCAACCACTCGAGGTGATTACAGTGTGGTTATCACCCGATCCCCAGCCATTATCCTCTATGTTGGTGTGTAGAACATTGAATAACACTGGCATTCCATTTTGTAAACTCACTGCTAAGACATACAGTAGATGAGAGGGGTTTATAAGGTTCTGACATCACAACAGTGGGATTACAAGGTTGTAAATAGTTTACTTTCAGTGGGTAATAAGGGCTACTCATATATTATATGCCTATAACCCCATACCCTGGAGTGGGTTATTGCACTTTTAACATAGAGTATGTTTGAAAGAAAACAAATTAGTCATAATGGTGTTTTCCCCCTCTTTAAATAGTGAAAATGTTAATGAGTCCTGCCAACATCAAAAGTAATCCCCAGCACTGATGCATATGTGATTTACTTTATGAACATACTTATGTGGGAAATACACTGCTGACATCCTTTCTGACATTTGTATGTTCATAACATTAATCAGAAATGCATGTTGCACTCCCCAACGGCTCACTTTGCGTGTGTGTCTCTTTCTCTCTATCCTGGACACTGTGCATGAAGTCAAACAGAGAGAGAGAGACACAGAGAAAGGAGCTGTCCTGGTCTAGCACTCTCAGTGTCACTGTCCCTCTCTGTAGGTGCCCTCAGTAAGCTTACTCACCTTGGTACACTGGGCATTCAGACAGACAGAGTAACGGCGCGAGGACCAGAATGCACTGCTGCCATCGGTAGGACCGGGGGGAGCTTCTTACGGCGGTCTCTCACTCTGTATGTAAAACTGCTGCCATTACTTTTATAGTAACAGTTCTGTAGCAATTTCTTTTTTTTTTCAAACTATTTATTAAGTAACACACAGAGAGACATACACTTACATAAGAGATCAGAAGTCATTTCACAGGTCCAGTAATACCAGAATTAAACTTCAAAATCATACATTTAAGATGCATATCAGAGGAATGTCCTTTACATTATTAGCTATAAGACACATTCAACCAAAAATGAACTAAGAATCAGCAGGGGGTCTGTATAAAGAATATTAAACAAGACTAAAAAAAATAACCCTTCATGGAATGAAGGTCTCATCTACAGTTGATATATAAAATACCCAGGGCCTCCACATTAACTCAAATTTAGTAGTATAACCTTGATAGTATGTTATTAGGCCTTCTAGATAATAGATATTGTTAACAATACTCAGCTGTTGGGCAAGCACAGGGGAAACCGGGTTATGCCACAACCATGTAATAGCTTTTTTAGCCGCTGCAATGTACAAATAAAGCCTACTTCTAGGAGGAGGAATCTTGTCATCTACTCCAATATATAAAAGTACAAGTTGTGGGGATAAGCTCAACGCTGGCAATATTAATTGCTTCAAACCCGCACTCACCTCTTGCCAAAAGATGCTTTACTTTGGACAACACCAAAAATCTGAGCAAAATTTGACCTCGATTCCCCGCATAGTCGCCAACAGGCTCCATAGTGAGATGGTAAATACTTAAGTGATTTAACAGGAGTATGGAAAAAAAACCACTACTTTTACTTATAAATTTATTCCAATAGTGGGCTTGTGAGATCCTCATCAGTGGGGAAATAGAGGCAAGCCATTTCTCATATGTAATAGTTACCATGAGTTCATCATTCCATGCCCTAAGGCGGATTGTGTATTTTCAGTCCAGGTATCCCTAAGTGCTTTGTAAGCTAGGCCAATCAAATGTGGGTAGAGTATTCCCTGTAAGGCCTCCATCAGAAGTTTCAACAGTTGGGTAGGTGGATTTGGGAGAGAAGTCCAGGGAGGGTCTTTTTGAAGTAAAAATGTCCGCACCTGTAAATAACACAAATAGTCTTGCCTTGGAAGCTGATAAGTTGTTTGCAAATGAGTAAACGGTACCACCCACGAAGCATCTAGAAACTGGTATATGTAAGAAAGACCTACCAAACACCAGCTTTGACAAGTAAGATCTAAATGGGCCAGTAAGAAATTGGCCTCAGATTGTAACAGCTAACAAAATAGAAAGGGAATGCTAATGTTGGGCAGGCTCTAAATGTATACCAACTTTGAAGGGTATCCCATGTGCCAAAAGTGAAAACTTAAAATCTAGGGGAGAAGCCAGCAGAGCAAAAACAATTGGGCCTATGTCAAACATATCTTTAAAAATAAACTCTATGTATTTCCAGGTTGTCTCATATGCCGGGTTAGGTCATAATATTATAGTTTTAAAGAGCACCACTGAATAATATTATTGTATATTTGGGAAATTTAGGCCTGATTTATCTACTGGTAGCTGTAAAATTGTCCAGCAGACCCGGGTAAGCGTCCAGCCCAGACCAATCTAGATAAAGATCTATTCCAAGATGTGAAATAGAATTGGGCAAGCATTACTGGGAGGGTTTGGAACAGACAGAGTAATTTAGGTAATATTTTCATACGTATGTCATCAGCGCCTTGATCTTCCTGGAAAGACACTTTTCTAAGTACATTTGACTTGACTTGATCCTGGTAAAAAAGGTTAAATAGAGGTGGGATCAACCACTCACATCCCTCTCAGTTAATTGAACAATTCTGTAACAATTTCTGTCATCATGATACACTCTCTCTCTCTCTCTCTCTCTGTAGTGGCTCAGAGCTTTTCTGCATACTTTGCACACCCAAGAGTACTACTTTCAATAGTGTAAATTATGATCACTAAGATCTTTATTCCCTCAGATTTCTCACCAACAGGGAAAAATCAGTTCTGCATCCCAGGCAATGACTTGAGTTTATAGGTGTGAAACTGAACACTGGGGAAGACGAAGCCTTCCTGACATTTTGCAGAGCATCATACCTGCTGAATTTTCCTGCTTCTTTCATTCCAGGTTCACACAAGATAGCAATCAGATTTCCTCAAACTCCTAGGTTACGTGTCATCAGCCATAGAAGTAGTTTGCTTATCCAGATAAAATGAGGGAAATACAGTGGCATGTAGAATAATTTTGGTGTCAGAGATATGTTCCCATGACAAAACTAATTCCAGTCCAATTGAGGCTAGTACCCACCCTCAGGTGGTTGAATGCTATTCTCAGAGAAGGAGTTCCTTTCTCCTTTCCAAAGAGTAGTGTAATCCTGACTACTGGTGCCTCTCAACTGAGTTGAAGAGAACATGTAGAGGAAAGATCAGTGAACAGAGAATGATCCCCACAAGAGTGGTCGGAACATAACCAAGTGGAACTGATGGCAGTGTTCATGTGCCTCAAAGAATTTGTTGGTCAGATTCAGAACAGAGTGATGCAAGTTAGAACAGACAAGTACAACCACGGTGTTACACATAAACAATCAGGATTTCATATCTTCAAAATTATGCTAAGAAAGCATGAAAATCTGGAGCTTGGCATTCGAATATCAGTTTTAGATTTCTGAAGTTCATCTAGCAGGGGAACTAAATGTGTTCGCAAATTCCCAAGCAGACTAGCCCATTCAATACAAAAATTGTCTCTTGTCCAGAATGTGGAAGAGCACATATTCCTAAAATGGGATTCCCCTAGACTGACTTCTATGCATCCTGTCAGACCAAGAAATTGGATCTGTTTTGCTACAGACCTCGGATGATGGAAACAGTGCAAAAGAAGGGCATGTTAGTATGTTGGAAAAGGGCATTTCTAAATGCATTTCCCACATTCCCTCTAGTTATATGAGTTCTTTACAGAATAAGAGAGGTCATTCTCATAGCCCCCCGATTGGGCCAGGTAGCCTTTGTACCACATAGTCCTCAGACGTTCCATCAAAAAACCTCAGTCAGTTACTGTGAGGAAGGACCTTCTATCTCTGTCTCATAAGAAGATGTTCAATGTGGATTTCAAAGCCCTTCCCTTGAAAGTGTGGTTCCTGAAAAGCTAAAATGTGCAGCTTTAAACCTTTCCACCCAGGTGCTGGAAGTTTTAAATCTGTCCAGAAAATTAGCAACAAGGAAAATCTATTCTTGCATGTGGAAATGGAGTTGCAGGCACGGCCGAGGGGGAAGGAGATACAGTTGAATGCCAACTGGCCATGAACCAGATTAAGCTGTTGGTAGTATTTTTGTGAATGGGGGGACATTTGGCCAGGCCCCCAGGGAAATTCCCCTACTCTTTTTCAAGAAGTGCCATGGGATCTTTAACATCCAGCTGAACTACCACAAGAACAGGCAGATGGGACTCAGTTTAACATCTCATCCGAAAGATGGCACCTCAGGAGTGCAGTACCCCCCTCATGCTATACTGCAGTGTCAGTATTGGGATATTAACCCAAGTGCCTGGTGTGGGGATAGAACCCACAACCTTCTGGTCTCCCAGCCTCAGAGGCGAGTGTGCTACCTGCTGAGCCACTGACACTGCCGTATTTGGTGTTAAAACTAAAGCAAGTACTTTCTTCTGCTGAGTCAGCTATTTGAGACATTCTTCAAGGAAAACTACATACACAAATTAAAAAAACATATCTATATGCATCTTTTTTTCTGATTGTTTCTGGCATTCTATTCCCTGTATCTGTGGCATGGTTTTTCTTTACTTTTTCCTGCCAGTTTGATGGCTCCTGGAGGTAGCCATGCAGGCATATTTTATTGCCTTTGCTATGTTGGAATTTTCCTAGAATGTCTCTGGAAATGATGTCAGTCAGACCTAGGACTAAAACTAAGAGTCCAAATCCTAGTTATAATCTAGTCACAACATCCAACTGCAACTGCTTGTGAAAGTTAACCACTTAGAAAGAGTGTTTGCCCTCCCTCCCCAGCCAGTCAGATTTCTCTAAGTGGTCATTGTTGTTATGGATATGTAACAATTTTCTTTGTAAAGTGTTGTCACTGGGTGATAATAAAGCTGATACACCTTTGAAGGTCTTGGGTCTAATTGATGGCATTCCCAGAGGCATTCTGGGAAAATTCCAGCAGATCAAAAGCAATAAAACAAGCCTGCATGGTGATGTCCAGGGGCCATAAAACTGGCAGGAAATGTAAAAAAAAAAAAAACTTGCCACAGACACAGGGAACAGAATGCCAGGAATAATTTGAGAATCAAAAACTCAATACACATGTGTTTTTATATTTTTTACAAGTAGTTTACCTCTAACCATTTGTTGTACTGTACCTTAAAGGGGAAGATTTATGGTCTTCTTCCTTTCAAGCAGCAGTACTTGATAATCGGGACATGATTACACAAATTCTGCTTTTGGCTGTAAACATGCTGCCACAGTTCCGATTTCTATATCTGTACTTTGTTTTGTCCTACAATGTGTACTTTATTAGATATTTAAAATGTTTATGTATTGTTGTGCAGCCACAGGAAATATGGCCAGTGCCGCATATACAGCTGAAGTCCCTCCTCACATCGTGGTGCATCTTTTGTTTACTTTCGTGGGCTCGGTGCTGTGCATTCCCATTGTTCCAATGTGAGTTCAGTTAACTGCAGATTCTAATAGGTGATACACAGCTGAACTCGAGGAACTATCTGTTTTTCTGAAACGAGCATAAAAAGTTAGTTTAATCACAATCTAAATGTTGACCCGTGATACTGGGCATGTGCTTGAACTGCAGTTTCCTGTGAATGCGCCAAACTCAAAGGAAGCTGCATGACAGGAAAACTGAACTGTGAGTCTTGCGCATGCGCAGTTGGCAGCACAACATGTGAGAAATGTAAACAAAAACAATGGCAAAACAGTGCAAATTACATGGTGACACTGCAGAGGAAACAGGAAAGAGTATGAGGTAAGTGTTCAGTGAAGCACGGGGAACAAAATGGCGCAAAAGATCATATTTTTGTTATCTAGTACTGCTGCTTTAAGGTACACCTGTCTACTCTCAGCTTACAAAGCTAAACAAGGTGAAAAGTCTATACCTTCTAATAGTATTTTCAAGATGTTTCTTAAAGGTCTAAATCATCTCTATCCCCCTGTGAGGCAATTATGTCCCTTCCGGGATTTGAACTTGGTTCTTTCTAAGGTCATGCAGGAACCTTATGAACCCCTGGAGTCATAAGATTAAAAATTCTTAACATGGAAAATTTTCTTATTGGTTGCTAACTTTTTGGATAGAAGGGTGAGTGAGCTTCAGGTTCTTTTCATTCTATCTGACTTTTTAATTTTCCATAAGAAAAAGGTTGTTCTCTGGACTCATTTGAAATTCCTCTCCATAACAGTAATAGAATGCCACACTAATCAGTCTATTACTGTACCTGTGTTCTTCCCTAGACCCCATGCAAATTCAGATGAGTCACAGTTTCACAAACAAGATGAAAGCAGGGCCTTCAGTTGTTACATTAATAGACCAGAGGCCATTAGAGGGTGAAAATATTTATCTGTCACATACTGTATGGTGAAGTGGCTAGTGATCATCCAGGAGCTAAAAAGACTCTGTCTCAGTGGTTGGTTTTAGATGTATCTCAGTGTTACAGTAAAGCTGGCAGTAACCCCCACCCCACCCGCTGAGGGCTCATGCTACTAGAAGTACAGCTACCATTCATTGCAGCATCCAGAGACATTCTACTCTTGAAGTTTGTAAGACTGCAGTTTGGCATTTACCCACACTTTCACATCTTATTACTGCATTGATGTGCATCCCAGAATGGGTTCTAGGTTTGGGATATCTGTTTGTCACAACATATTCCCCAAGTAATTCTAGGACCCACATCCTTGTGGTACTGCTAGGAGTCTGGTTAAAGTTGTAAATGGATGAAAATATTTCTGTTGTTTCAAGACAAAGTTACATACTTACCTTGTAACTGTAGTTCATCTAAGTGATGTTTTCATCTGATAACCATTACCCTCCCTGTCTCCCCACTCAGGATAGGTACAAGTCCCTTAGACAATGCTATTGATATATGATGTTTCTCATTGACTTGGAGAGTTTTTGGTTTCATATTTGTTTTTAATAAAGTATTAAAAGTTTTATTCTGTATGATTACATTTCAATGTTATTTTGCATATCAGTAAGGTTTACATTGTTAGAACTTTATTTTAGGCCTCCAGGTCTTTAGTGCTGAATGATCTGTCAGTTGAGGCTCAGGGGTCACGTGATCAGTGGTGTCTGGATTGGTTTACAGTACTGTGAATGTTCTGGGAAAGAGAACACATGCAAGCTATCTGCATAAAGTGATAATCAGGTGAAAACATGGATTAGAAAAAAACATTAATTAAAAGAACTGTAGTTACAAGGTATGAACTGTAGTTATTAGGTACCCGTTTTCTTCTAGCACCTTTCTATAGAAACTGTATCCCAAAACAGGAAGTTACTGAAATACAAAATGACATGGACATGCTCAGGAAAAGGGCTAAAAAGTGGCTGATGAATTTCTACATTGAAAAATACAAAGCAATGTACCTTGGTCAGAAAAATATAAAAACAAATTACTACCTAAACAACAAAGATATTGCTAAAACTCAGCAGGAGGCGTAATGATCAGCAACAACTTTCAATGTGGACTAAAGTATAGGGCAGCAGCTTGGAAAGCAAATACAGTCTCTGGGTGCATCAAGAGAAAATTTGTAATCAGATCAGGACTGATACTGTAATACCTAGGCACAGATTACTGGTCAGACCTCATCTTGAGTATAGTGTTCTGGTCCCTATAATTAAGGAAAGATATTGACAATAATGAGGAGGTGCTGAAGAGAGTGGCCAAGGTTGTAGAAAGCCTGGGAAACATGGGATATGAGGATTAGCTGGCAGATTTGGGATGTGTTCTCCATGGAAAGGAGGCGATTCAGTGGGTGACATGAGTACAGCATTCAAATATCTAAAAAGAGCTGTACCATCCTGGAGGCAAGGTGAGTGGAATCTGTTGGTTGGCATGCCTTTCATACTTCTTCTGCACAGCAGTGATGATGGAGTTCCATTCAGGGTGAATTTTCAGTCTCTTCAAACCCAAGGGCTGTGGTCAGAGTGGGAACATGCCATACTAGCAACATATTGGAGATAAGAGCTGTTTTGTGTGCACTGAGATTTTTTTTTTATATCACCTGCTGGGGCAATCCCTGCTGATTCAAACTGACAACCAGTGTATGAAGCTGTATCTCAATAAACAAGTGGGAACTCACTCATACTATTATGTTGGGAGTCCCTCCAAGTGAGCTGGATCAAGTTATTCTAGCCCTTGCTCAGGGTTCATTCCAGTTGTTGCAGGAGAAGCAGGGCACTTTCATCCAACAATTCTTCTTTTGGCTATGTCAGACTGTTCCTATTGTTGGTATGCCCCATTCTTTCCTATGCCAGCTGGGCTATTAGACCACTATCGTTAAGGGTAACTGTTGAGATGGACACACCTCAACTTCCTTGGGCTGTTCAGCCTTGCAGTTCAACATGCACCAGAAATCTACTCTTTTTCTTCTGATGGGAAAGGAAAAAGGGGGCATAAATTAATTGGTTTTCAGTCAGTTCTCCATCTGCAGGCATGAGGCTGCTTTTTGAGTCTGGGTTGTTCATTTCTGATTTGGGCACATTGATGCCATCTCAGTTGCAAGGGGGTCCCAACGTTGGCATTTCCCTCTTAATTTACTTACCATAGTCACATGCTTCAGGGCTGCTGCCTTACCAGTACTTATCTGCGGTGTGCCTAGTGGTGTTAAGGCTCTGGTTCCATACTCAGCTACCTCTTTGTGCCACCTATAGTAGTTTGCATTTTCCTATATCTGGAGCATGGTAGTTGGATTCTCTTTTGTTGTTTATTTCCCTATATCTTTCCTTATCCCTTTGAGTTAATTTCATCTGTCCTGTCTTATTTTTCCCCACATTGTTTCTCTTCTGGTGAACAGAACAGATGGAAAGGGAGCTGGAAATGGTTATTGTGTAGTGTGTGGCACTGTTTCGGTGGTGCACAGGTGCCATGTCCAGTAGCCTTTGTTGGCCCCCTGGCCAAAGCTTTGCTCCCATGGGGTCCTAGTGCCGACCCTTAAGTGGGAATCTGTGGAAAAGATATTCTGGAAGATCAACAGTTATGGTAAGAACATAACTTTCATATTTTAGACATTGAAACTGTAAGAAGTACAAACTAAAAAAAAAAATTGCATTGACCTCCAATTAAAAAGTAAAATGAAACTTAGCACAGTTAAAGTCCAATTATGTGGTGAGTGAAGATCCAAGAATTTGAAAGAAAGAAAGGCGTATTGTGGACTGTAACTTAACAAAAGGAGCTGTATTTCATTTTCATGAAAGAGTGCAAATCCGAGTAATCCTCTGTGTATTTTACATTAAGCAAGACACCCCAGGTGCCAGTCCCATGGTGCCAAGCAATGGAGGATTGCTCGGGAATGCATGTTTGTGCCACACCAGAGATGACAGGAGCAGAGGCCAGCAGGGAGGGTGACATAGCATCCATGTGGATACTGTCCTACTGGGGAAGGAGGGTTGACTTGTACCACCTCAGGTGGATTCCAGTAGTGAGTTGGTAGAGGAGCACTTGACAGTGTGGGTGACCATATGCTGACATGCATCCTTCCCAGGATGCCACAGGCTGTGTGGTCACATGGGGTGGGGTGCAGAAAAATTGGCAGTCCTGCAGCACCAGATCATGCCCTCTTACCTGTCCCCCCAGCCACCTGACCACATAACACACCATGCCTCCCCTCCTATCAACAACTCCAAGTGGTAAGTCCAGCAGTGATAAGTCAGAACACATGGGGGATGTCAGAGATCTTGGGAGGGAGCCTGAAGGTAGATATGGCAGTGGGGGTTGAGTCTTGTGGGCAGTGGTGGCAGGCAAGGAGAATCCCAAAGGAGTGGGTCTGCAAGGACCATGGGAGAAGGAAACAAAAAAAAGACACATCAAAGAACTGAAGACCTCTTCAAATTAAAAAAAAAATTAATATCAATTTCAACAGTAGTTCAGTGTCAGAATTATTAATAAATTGGACTATGTAATGTTACATACTGTATATTTTCCTCAACTATTTAAGTTAGAAGGGGAAAAAAGGAAACAAAACTTAAACAACAGATTTATATTTTATTTATTGAAATGTTTCACCAGGAAGGCACGCTGAACAACAGGTTGCTCACCTCCTGGTGCAATGGGGTATGACTGGATGAAGAACATATCACTAGATTTTTTTTTTTCATTTTCAGAAACCATTTATACTTAATATAAATGAGCCACTGGTTTCTCCAGTAGCATAGCAGAGGCTGAGTATCTGAGGATATGGGATCACTCTGAATGCTATCTGGTTGTAAATCTTGAGCACGTTTAGCAATACCAGGGACCATTCATTGTATGGGTGGATTTTCTAGAACAGTATTTCCTTTCAAAGCCTTCAAATCTGAGCTTGCTATGTCTGTGTCATCCAGTCCTTTCTATCAGAACTGTCCATAGAATTAGTTGCAGCCTTAGTACTTCTATAGTTATTGATTAGCTTGGCTAGCATCAGTGTCATAGAAGACTTTACAGGATGTGTCCAGAATTACCCTTACTTTGCAGGGATACAAAGCTGAGAATAGCACCCCCCTCAAATCAAGAATCTCCTCCTAATATTGGAAAAACTATTTCTGGCTCTGCCATTTTGGGAGGGGGACAACATCAGTGTATATAGACACTTTTCTGCCTTTATAGTATTTACTCATTTAATGTGAGCAGTTTTTAGAAATCATTCTTGGTTGAGGACTGAAGTAAATGAAGCAAGTATGATCAGTGGTTTTCTTGCTTGCTATGTTAATGCAGTTTGACTTTTTCTCAAACCTTTTACCAGTTTTGGGGTATGGGTTTCAGTATATTTGGTTATGAAGCCAGAAAATCTTTAATAATGTCCCATGTTGCATAGACTGCAGTTTCTAGTAGTGGCATTCCCTCAAAGTGTACATTTGTCAGCCTTACATTGTTTTTGATATTTCTGAGTTTCTGTGAAGTGGTAATAGAATTTGTCATTAAGGATTCTTTTAGTGCAAATGTAAATGAAGTTTTTTGTCATAAATCAGATGGTCTAGCTTATTAACATGCTTTTCTACATGGTCAAACTTTAAATCCAACTTGAGGTCCATTTGATGCAGCATATTGATAAAAATCTTAAGTGAATAATTAACCCCCTTGAAAGATTCAGTCTGTTTCATTTTGAGTAATGAAGAATCACAACCAGTATGAGGGTGTTGATAGTTTGGGTCCTGTTCCCTTTTTTCTGGATTACCTTGGTTGTATTCACAGAGATTCCACTGGCTTCTGGTAGAGTTATATTAAAAGTTTTTTGAATGCCATCAGCTTCTGAGTTTTGAATTTGTTGTGGTTGCAGAAGATTTTGTGGGGTCTGAGTTGTTACGACACAACATACATTACCATGGCTGGAACCAGTGCTGCATGCCACAGTAGCAAACACTCTCCTGGACCCTCTGAGCTTGTCCTTCAGCAGGAATCTGTCTGTTGGGCCTGACTTGCCACACCTACCAGGATTCTGCACATTTGAGGAGGAGAAACTTAAATGTTTTCTCTTTTTTCTCTAGTTAGAAATACACAAACTTAGATGTTGACAGCAGAAAGAGACTGCTAGGTCCATCTAGTCTGCCCATTTGTTTTAGACCTATTTTGACACTCTAGTTGCCCTTTGTAGTCAGGGCTCCCTTGTGTCTATCCCAAGCATTCTTGAATCCTCCACAGTGTTGACCCCCACAACCTCTTGGAGCAGGCTGTTCCAGGTGTCCACCACTCTTCCTGTGATGAAAAACTTCCTGATGTTGATAAAGAACCTCCCTCCTTGCAGCCTAAGGTCATGTCCCCTGGTCCTGGAGCCTTTCTTGAAGTGAAAAGGTTCCTGTGCCTGTACCTTGTCAATGCCTTTTATGTTCTTGAATGGTTCAATCATGTCCCATTTCTCTCTCTGTTCTCTGCTACATGGAGTACATATTTAGTTCCCCAAGTCTTTCCTCGTAGGACATGTACTGCAGATCCTAAAACATTTTTGTCACTCTTTCTGCACGGTCAATGTCCTTCCTGAGGTGAGGCTTCCAGAATTGGACTCCATATTCCAGGTGAGGCCTGACCAGTGATCTATTCAATGGTAGTACCACCTCTCTCCTCCTGCTTGTGATTCCCCTCCATTGCAGCCCAGCATTCTGTTGGCCTTCAATGTTGCCTTCTCACACTGCTTACTAGCCTTCAAGTCATCTGAGATTATGATTCCCAGATCTCATTCCTGGTTTGATGCCGCCAGTCTTTCACCTCCTAGGTAATACTCCTTTCCTGGATTTTTCTTTCCTATGTGCATGACCTTGCACTTTTTGGCATTAAATCTCAGCTGACACACTCCAGACCATTCTTCTAGTCTCTTGAGGTCAGCTTCCATCTTGCTCACTCCTTCTGGGGTTTCCACCCTGTTACTTCTCTTGGTGTTGTCTGCGAACAGACACACCTTCCCTTTCAGTCCATCAGTGATGTCTGCTATAAAAACATTGAAGAGCAGAGGCCACAGCACTGAGTCCTGGGGCACCCCGCTGGTCACCCTGCCTTCTGTTGATTGCGTCCCATTAACCTGTATCCTCTGGGTTCTCCCTTTTAACCAGTTACATACCCATCTGACTACTTCTGGACCAACCCCTGTGTCTCCTTTATCTCCTTGATTTGGGGGCCTATACACAACACTGATTCTGAAAGGTTTTCCCTTGCCCATGTCTACTGTTAGCCACAGTGACTCGAAGTCCCCAGGTTCCCCTTTTACTTCTGTGGCTTTTATTTCCTCCTGAATGTAAATAGCTATGCCCCCTCCCTTCTTTTTTTGCCCTGCCTATCTTTCCTGAACAGATTGTAACCAGGAATGGTCGTTATCCATCTGTGGTTTTCCATGAACCACATTTCTGTTACAGCCACCCAGTCCAACCTTTCTGTTTCCAAGATGGCTATGAGTTCTGGAAGTTTTTTGGTAAGGCTCCTAGTATTTGCAACCATTGCCTTCCAGGAATGTACATCCTCTTTAGCGCGAGGTTGTGCCTTCTTCCCGGACTGCTCCAGTTTGCTCTTTCCGGCCAAGAGATTATGGAGGTTGCTGGTTCGGGCGGATGTTGCCTCTGATTTGTTTTCTGAGGATGTATGCACATATTTGGTATTTTGGAGAGTGATGATCAGCCCACCAACAGCAGGGGTGTGAGCTGTGTCATACTCCCCATTATTTAGTTTAAACCACCTGTATAGCCATCAAATTTTTGTCCGAGCACTCACACACCTTCTCTGTTAATTTATTTATTTAATTTTGTTGACCCGGTAGGCCCACTGAGACTAGAAGTGACATCCCACCTTGACTGCTATAACTCTCTGTACCTAGGGTTACCTGGGGTTGATATTCACTGCCTGCAGCTAGTGCAGAATGCGGCAGCCAGGCTGTTGACGGGGTAGCCTCGTTCAGATCATGTCACATCTGTGCTCCGTAGTCTGTACTGGCTGCCAGTTCAGTAGTGGATCACCTTTAAGATTAGTTTGCTGACCTTTAAGGCCCTACACAGACAGTAACTGAGTTACCTGCAAGAACTCCTGTCTCCCTATGCCCTCCGACGACTGCTCCGCTCCAACGATGAGGGATTGCTAGAGGTTCCCAGGGTTCAGTTGAAGACATCTGGGGCCCGAGCCTTCTCATTTGTGGCCCCTACCCTATGGAACTCTCTACCTCATCTGGTACATGAGTGCCTGACCAAGGAGAGTTTTAAAAGTGCTGTAAAAACCAACCTGTATGAGCTAGCTTTTCCAGACTATTGACTTTGTTGTAGGATGACTGGATTGTATGGTATTTTAATATTTATTTTAATATGATGTTTATTGAGTTTTTATTGTTAAGCGCTATGAACAAGGTGAAAAGTGCTCTATAAATAAATTTGATTGATCGATTAGTCCCTTTTTCAGAGTTGACGGGGGATATGGATAGTAACCAACTAAAATTGAACCAGATTAAGCTGTTGGTGGTATTTTTAGTGAATGGGGGAAATTTGGCCAGGACACCGGGGAAATCCCCCTACTCTTCCTGCAGGGGGTACTGTTGCTCTGCAGGAGGATGAAGACCTTAGTCAGGATTGAACTATCGAAGGGGAAGGTTGTACTACAGGAGCTTTGGAGATGTCAAGTGAACCTACTGTGGAGATAGAAATGGAGCAGCAAATAATTGACATAAGTGTTGGGAATCAGTTATTTCCTGAACAACCTATAATACCCGAGGAAACTGACGTTACTTTGGAAGAAGACCATTTAAAAGCAGAACTGGACCAAAAGAAATCATAATTGTTAGAAATGATGTTGGCTACAGAACAAGAATATTTGACTGGTAAAACCAAATTAGAGGAGGAAATGAAAAAGTGCTCAATGGCAAGCCCAATACAAGAAACCAGTAAGCGCTTACCAGTAGGGGCAAGGAATATCATGCCTTTTGAGGATGAAATAGCTCCAAATGTTCTGACGGATGCGATGGGCTCCCAAGATGACAGTATCATTATCAGCAGGACTTCTTCAGACTGGACACCGGGAGAGGCATTGCAACAAGCCAGATGGCTTTTTCAGAATAAACAGGGTTCCCAGATCCAGCTATCCCTATCCTGGGCTCTCCAGAAGCACAAAAAATTGCTAGAGTATGCACAGAACTGGAGGAAAGCACTGAAATGCAGGTGCAGTCTGCAGTGAATCGGGAGGAAATGCCTGTCCCTGCTGTAGCTGCTTGAGTCGAAGTGGAGGTGCAGGAAAAAGGTACTGCACCAGATGCCAACCTCCCTGCGGGTAGGACAACCACTCATGACACATTGAGGAGATATTCACTGGCTTCCTTAATTTTGTACCATTCATTGGATGGTGGAGGAGATGAGGCAGCACCATCAGTGCAACTGCAAGGTATAGAGATTTCAAATGTTAATGTGGTGAATAGTGTTAGGGGGAGCTGGGTGAACAGGATAATACCCAAAAGGAATAATCATGTGCTGGACTGTTTCAGAAACCTGCAGAGGCAGCAAAAAGAAGGTTTGTGGTAAGCCTCAGATATAAAGGCTTAGCTCCACTGTCCCCTGATAGATACTGGGTTAGAAAAGTTTTGATTATAGAATCGCTTGAGTTTACACCGGCAAAGGTGTATGCCTTTATTCATTCACCCGGAGACCACTGTTATGACATTAGTTTTTGTACTGGGGCATCACTGGACAAATTTTGGTGTGTATATTATGAAATAAAGGATACAGAGGTATGGAAAGATTTCCTAGCTATCCCCATAACAAAACTCACGATCAAAACAGTGACACTTCTCTTTCCAAATGAAGGAGTGAATATCAGTGATGTCGAATTTTGGCTGGAAAAGTGTTGCACAACATTTGGCAGACCAAATCCCATCAGGGCCGATAATGGTTTTTGGACTGGAGGGTGGATGTTCCAAATTCAATTAAAACAAACCAAACAGCAAGGCATTCAGCATTTACCTAGTTCCTTTTTTTTTGGTGGAGAAGTAGAATTCTTTTTTATGGTGACCAGCCCAAAAGTTGCTATAGATGAGGGTCCTTGTCACACCTCGCCACAGACTATGATAAAATCAAGTGTTTCCAATGTGGGGTGCTTGGCCACACTGCAGCCCAATGTTCTGCTCCCTGTATATGTAATCTATGTGGGAATGATAAGCACACTTTTTGGAACTGCCCATGGGTGGCTCCCAACTCCGAGGACAATATTGGCCAAGATTATTATCTACATCTAGCAAAAAAAAACTTTTGACAATCTGAGGGAGATATGTTAGGACAGACTTCTACTGTGAGAAAGAGAGGCAGAGGCAGGGGTGGCGGTATGGGGGACCAGTTCAGAACAGAACAGCCTTGGCCTCTACAGCTGCCTCCTCGTGTTCCTTCTGAGCCAAAGTTACAGATTGATAATGCTACAGCAGTTGTACAACAACCTGGACATATCCAACATATGGCGGTAGTAGAATCTAGGGGGCAAGATGCTACCTCAATAAAAAATGGCCCCACCCCACCTTTCCTTCCAGAGGGATCTGCCAATTGTGGATTCAGTCACAGTTGGGCCTACCTCCTCTCTCCCAGAAGGAATTTCTAGTGGTATTTTCATAAAGGCTACAGAGGGGTTACAATTGCAAGCTATGGAAGAAGACATCCCCAGGGACCCCCCCCCCCCCCTTTTGCAGTAGTGCAGGACAGTGGAAAAAAGAAAGCATTATCTCCCTTGCCTCTCAGGAACAGATATGAGGCCTTTCAGACTTGGGGTGATAGAGTGGAACTGGAAGACCTGGTGGACACCTTGAAAGTTCCTCAACCTGAACAACCAAGGGACAGTGATGTTCCAGTATCTTCCCAAAATAAACTTCCAGGGAAGCTGAAAAGGGTCACAAAATCTAGTGTGAAACAACATCACCCTCCATGAGATTAAACCTATAAGGCTCAATAGTCTTAATGTGAATAGTATTAAATCACAGACTAAGCGGGCCACTACTTTTTCAATTTTACAACAGTTACGTTTTGACATTTTTTTTTTTTTTTACAGGACACATGCCTTCATTCAGTTGCAGAGACACAAGTAGCCACAAAGGACTGGCACTGGATGTCTTCCTATTGGTCAGTAGGAATGGATACATGCTGTGGGGTGGGTTTTTGTTTCAAGACCTCAGTCTGTAGTATTGTAGAACTTGATCCTGGTTGGTCATTATTGTTAGATGTCACAATGAATGATTTACCATGTCGACTCATAAATATTGCCTTTATATTTTACAGTTTTGGGATTAAGTGAAAGAAAAATGGAAACTGGATGTATCTTTTTCCCCTGACTCAGACATGTTGTACTACAGAATTATCCCACCCGTGAGGATGAATTTTAGTGCTAGTACCATCCGGATTTTAATGGCGCACTGTTTATACTGGATATGGATTATTTGGTGTAGACTTGTCTCCAACAGCAAGCGATGCCAGTGGGGGAACAGGGTTCAGGATATTCACCAATTGCATAATACAGAATTCAGCACAATGGACCGCAGTAAATGGTTGCAGTGCTGGCACAGCTTGGAGTGGTTATGAATGATGATGCGACTTAATTGTATGGTTAGTCAGAAAATAGAGTCATATTACATTTATGACTTTGAAGAATTAAACAGGCAGCTTAAGCCCTATTTGATAAGGGGTGCCTATAGATATTGTTTGCATGCTTACTCTTAGGGAGGAAGGGGTACGAGTTTCTACAATTGGGGGGAGGGAGGTGGATTTTGGGTAGGGAGTAGGGCTGATTTCAGTGGGATTGTTATTACTGTATGTTCATTGTTATATTTGAATAACTATATATGGTTGTTTGCTGTTATGTTTCAATTGTGTCCATCAAGATATATGTACTGTATGGATTAAGTTTGTTGTGATTTGCTTTACAGTTAAAAAAGTTCTTGGGGGTAAGGGTGTGTTTTCAGTATTAATGGTTTAATTTTGAGGGTTTATACTGGCAGTTTTCATTTTTACTGTATGATGGAATACTGCTTTTTTTTTTTTAGGTTAGTCCTTTTTTAGTACGTTGTGGGGTTCTCACAATCTGTTATTGTTTGAATGTATGATGCAACACTTATTTATGTATACTTTTCTTTCCTAGCTATATGATTTAGTGTGATGTAACACTATATTGTTTGATATTTGTTTTTAAGTTTTAATAAAAAAATTCCCCTACTGTTTTCGAGAAGTGCCATGGGATCTTTAACGTCCACCTGAACAGGCAGAAGGGATCTCGGTTTAATGTCTCATCCAAAAGATAGCACCTCAGGAGTGCAGCACCCCCTCATGCTACACTACAGTGTCAGCATTAGGACTGACTCTACAGCCTTCTGATCTTCCAGTCTCAGAGGCGAGTGTGCAACCTGCTGAGCCAATGACACTGCCCACCTGTTTAGGTGCAATCCGTTGTATTTAAAAAAAGCTCTTTCCCAGAAGTTGTGCCAGTTCCCTAAGTAGTGGTATCCCTTGTCTTGCCACCAGTCATGCAGCCATGAGTTGAATTCACCTACTTCAATCTCTCTGACTCGCTTGGTGCTTTTTCCTTTTTTCCACACTAGCAGCACTTCTGAGAAGGCTAATTTGGATGGAAGGGAAGAAAATTTGTTTGCTAGGTACTCAAAGTGTTTCTTGGCCTCCTGAACTGTGTGATTTACCAAGCCATTGGTACCAAGTAAGGAATAATCCATGACACATTGTGGGTCTATCAGGTATTAATGTGTGGCTGGGGAGGGGTTGGATGGTTCCAACCACCCAGCCATACATTAATACCTGATAGACACATGCTGTGGAGTGGGTTAATTCACTTGTAACATGGGCAAGAAAAAGCGTTCAGCTCCCTTTATGCATACTTTACTTGCCCATGTTACAAGTTATTATTCTGTCTTTCGGCTTTCTAATATGTATTGCGGTTGCAAACTTCCGGCTCATAGTTTTAATCATGGTAGGGCTAACAATCAATCACGACTACATAATACTATTTGCCTGCTTTGTTAACACCTTACAAAGTCTTAGCAAAATCTATGTTCCCGTTCCTTTCCACGTCTTGGTGTCATTTGATGTTGAATGGAAGTCCTGTATGTCTCTGAAAAGCCCATTTCTGTAACATAATAACATGGAAATTATAGTAACTAGACTGCCCGTAAAAAAAGAATGTTGTGCTTTGCGAGAGCTGACGACCTCTGCGACTGTTGACTTCTGGATGCATTTAACAAGATTTTATGCATCTGGCACAAAAGAAAAATACTCTTTGTTTTAATAACTACACAAACTTGTTTTTTTTATGTTTATTAACACATTCTTAAAGTCTGCTATATGGCCATGTAAAACTGCATTTTTCACAATGTGCATGGCGGTACGATACTTTACAGTAATAGTACACTGCAGTAGCTTTTGAAAACATGGACACTACTAATTTAGACTAAAATGCTGTAAAAACATGAACATTTGCACAGTGTCACTTTGCTATATTTCTTGTAAGTCGTGATATATGTTTACAATCATGTGCTTCACTATGCAATTTCATAGTCTTCTTTGATTGTGCTACTAAAGGGCACACTAACTAGAAAACACTCTTCTTAGGGTCTTACACCATCTTAACCTGTATTTTGTATTGCATTACAATTGCACAATGGTGCTTTAAACTAATATTACTTCTCTATAACTTTTAAGATGAGGCAGGTTTGTAATACAGTACAAAATGCTGCAATAACAAGACTAAGCAGGAAGTGATGGATCTCATCCATTCTGCTCGTTCAGCCAGTTGGCACATGCATCGTGCCACTTATGACGCAGTGGACACAGCTGGAAGGAGCTCGGCCTTCGCCATAGCCCTATAGCATCACACCTGGCTCTGTGGGTCAGGTTTGATCCCTGAAGTGTAATCCGCTATTCAGGATGCTCCCTTCAGGGGTTCGGTGCTGTTCGGGGGTGATGTCAAGGACATCATTACTGAACTGCAGGAGAAGGGCACTGCACTAAAGTCTGTCAACTCTATGTACATGTCCCCCTCAAGGGCAGTGGCATCCTTTTCATAGACAAAACCGACAAAGACAAAAGCAACAGGCAAATGGGCCAACAAATGTCAGGCCCCTCTAGCAACCAAGACTCCCCCCAGCAAAAAAGCCATGGGAGCCTTGGCTGCTGTGCTGCACCACACCTCCTGACTCCCTGCCTCCCCCACTGCCTCTGGAGGTTCCAGAGGAACTGGTAGGTGGGAGATTCTCCTCCCATCTGCCAAGTTGGGAAAGGATAATGTCAGATGCTTGGGTGCTCCAGTTGATATCAGCAGGACACTCAATAGAGTTTCTGCAGAAACCACCACGAAGACTACCCCCCCAGTCATTTTACTCCCCGCAACATCTTCCTCTGGTCCTAGAGGAAAGCATCTTCCTTCTCTCGAAGGTGGCGATAGAGCCAGTTCCCACTCATCTTTAGGGAACAGGTTACTATTCCCATTTCTTCCTAGTTCCAAAGAAGATGGGAGATCTGAGGCCTATCCTAGACCTCAGCTCCCTGAACATGTTCGTGGAGTACAAATGCTTCAGAATGCTCTCTTTGCAAAGCCTTCTACCTCTTCTTCAGCAGGGACAGTGGCTATGCTCTCTGGACATGCAGGATGCTTACGTGCATATCCCCATATGCCAGTCCCACCACAAATTCCTTCATCTTTGCTTTCAGGGGGACCACTACCAATTCAAGGCCCTCCCATTTGGTCTTTCCTTGGCCCCCTGAGTGTTCACCAAATGCCTGTCTGTGGTAGCGGCCCATCTGCGTACCCAGGGAGTTCAGGTATTTTCGTACCTGGATGACTGACTCCTGGTGGCCCCATCCAGGGAGGAACTCCTGCACTCCTTTTCCCTTACACTGCCAGTTTTCAGTAGCCTGGGTATCACCATCAACCAGGCCAAGTCACATTTGGTCCCTTGCCAATGCCTCCAATTTATAGGGGCAATTCTGGACACGACCATCGGCAAAACCTTTTTGCCTCCGGACAGGGTAGACACCCTTTAGACTCAGGCCTGTCTTCTGTCCGGTCACAGGAGGGTGGGAGCCAGGTCAGTCCTCTGCCTCCTCGTGCTAATGGTGGTTGCCATTCCGACAATCCCACTCACTGAGCTCCATATGAGGATCTCTCAATGGATGCTTCAGTCACAATGGGACCAGACCATGGACAATCTAGACCAAGAGGCACTAGTTTCCTATCCCATGATCAGGGACTTGCAATGGTGGATGGTTCAAGAGAACCTATGCCTGGGAGTTTACTTCTGCATCGAACACCACTCCCAAATGTTGATGATGGATGCATCAGGAGAAGGCCAGGGTGCCCATCTCAGGTCTCACAGGACTCAGGGCAGCTGGTCCAAGTTCGAACAAAATCTGCACATAAATGTGCTTGAACTGAGGGTAGTCCTTTATGCCCTTGAGGCTCTACACTCCTTCATCCTCCTCGGTCATCTCCTCATACAATCAGACAACATGTGCATAGTCTGATATCTCAGCAAGCAGGGAGGAACATGTTCCTACCCACTGTGCCGGGAAGTGATGAGAGTCTGGTATTGGTCAACCCAGCATCACGTTCACTTGACTGTGGTTCACGTTCTGGGAGTGGAAAAAACACTGGCAGACCAACTCAGTTGATCCTCAGCCAGGTCCCACACATGGGAGTTAGTTCAACAAGTCATAAATGACATCTTTCAGCAATGGGGGACACCTCAGATAGAACTCTTCACCTCTCCCCAAAACACAAAACTTCCTGCTTTCTGCTCACTTGCTCCAGGGTGAGAAATTTTTTGGTGGGACGCTCTGCCTCTCGCTTGGAGGGACAGATTCGTTTGTGCATTCCCTCCCATTCCTTTAATTCTGAGGGTCCTGAACAAACTCAGATCGGAGGGAGCTTGAATGATTCTCATCACTCCCTTCTGGCCCAGGAAAGTTTGGTACTCTCTTCTGCAACAGTTTTCAGAGGAACCTCCTCTTCCTCTTCCTCTGTCGCAACAATTGTTGACCCAGGATCAGGGGACCCTTGTTCATCCAGGTCTCAAATCTGTTCATTTACATGACTGGCTCCTGTTGACATAGCAAAAGCCCACTTCAGAGTCTGTCCTCTCGTATCGGACATCTTGGTAGAGGCCAGAAAGCCTTCCACCAGGTCCACCTATGCCATGAAGTGGAAACGATTTTCTATTTGGCCTAATTTGAAAGACTTAGAACATTTCTCATGCCCAGCCAATAAAGTCCTGGACTACATGCATCACCTCTTCGATCTGGGTCTCAGCCATTCCTCGTTAAAGATCCCCATGGCTGCTATTTCAGCCTACCATATTCCCTTTGGAGACAAGACTTTTGCTCAGTTGAAAGTCTCCAAGACATTCCTCAGAGGGGTTCTCCATTTGAGACCTCCTATCTGCATTCCTGCCCCTCCTTGGGACTTGAATCTCATTCTGGAGAACCTTACCCTGTCTCCCTTCGAGACAGCAGCTACAGCCAATTTAAAGTTGCTTTCTTGGAAGACACTCTTCCTAGTAGCCGTTACTTCTGCTCGGTGTATTTCCGAGCTTCAGGACTTAATGTGCAAAATCCTACACTTGATTTTTCACAAGAAGCATGTGGCTCTATGCACCAACCCTAAGTTTCTCCCTAAGGTGGTGGCTGAATCTTCGCTGAATCAATCCATTGAGCTACCCACTTTCTTTATGCAACACTCCAATCAAGGGGAATACCTCTTGCATATTTTGGATGTCCACAGAATATTGAGATACTACACTACTTGGACTAAGGATCTCAGGAAAACTGATCAGCTTTTTGTCTCTTTTGCTTACAAAAGGAAAGGCAATGCTGTCTCTAAGCAATGCCTATCAAAATGGTTGACTCATTGTATCACTTTCTGTTATGACAAGTACAACAAAACCCTGCCAGGTCAGGTCAGAGGTCACTCTACCAGAGGATTAACTGCCTCTGTGGCTTGTTTCAAGAATGTGTCAGCGGCAGACATCTGTGCAGCTGCAACTTGAACTTCTGTCCATACCTTCACGAATCACTGCAGTTTATACATTGCCTCTCGCCGTAAAGCAGGCTTCGGGTTGGCTGTGCTGCAAGGTCTCCTTTCATCAGACCTGTTCAGCCTGAGGTTCCATGCTATGGATGATGATCCTCCTCCCAAATACTTTTCCTTGTTCCAGACTGCTTAGGACTCAGTCCTATATGTGAATACCTACTGCAAGAGCCCTCTCGAAGTAAGATAGTACAGTTACATAAGAACTTACCATAACAATAGATCTTCAAGAGAGGCTCTTGCAGTAGGTATTGCCTTCCTGCCCTCCATCCCCCTCAGCTTTTTCAGCTCCATTTCCATGGGGGGGAAGTATCCTCTTCTCTCTCGTCTTGCTTCTTTTGGCCTTTGGTGGGAAAGAACTGGAAGGCAGGCATGGGGGACCACCCCTTTATACTGATGTCATATGACGCCGGTCACCTTATGTGGGGGCAGTCCCCCACCAGAGACTGCTAGATAGAAATTTTTCTGTGGGGTCCTGACGCCTAGTGGGTCAGTCCTATATGTAAATATCTACTGCAAGAGACTCTCTCGAAGATCTACTGTTACGGTAAGTTCTTACGTAACTGTACTTTTTTACACAGTGTAACTTTACTATTTTTTTACTAAGTCATAATATTGGTGTATAACACAGAGAACACACTCTATTAATCTAGTCTAATTAATCATAGTGCAACATATGACTGCTCCGAGCTACTATGTCCATTAGGGTGGGTGGGTTGGAAGTTTACTTTAGTTGCACAGCTCTGAACAGTGCCATCAACACAATGCTACAAGGTACAGCTTTAAAGTTGTTTTCCTCATTGTTCGGTATATTATGTTGTGTGATGTTTGACTCTTTCGTATTACTTTGCCCATTTGAATATTACACTAGCCATTTACTATGATTTCTGTGATTATTGTCTATTCATGATCAACTCCTAAGGCAAGTGATAGAAACATAGAAGTTGACGGCAGATAAGGACCACAAGGCCCATCCAGTCTGCCCATTTCTTTTTCTACTTTATAAATGTGCCATTGGCCTTTGCTTTGTCAATGGACTATCTATTGATACTCATCTGTATTGCTCCCTTATGCCTATCCCATGCCTATATGAAGCCCTGCACTGTATTCATATCCACTACTTCCTGAGGAAGGCCGTTCCATGCATCCACCACCCTTTCTGTGAAAAAGAACTTTCTCACATTACCCCTTAATTGGCCTTCCTCTAATCTCATGCTATGTCCTCTTGTCCTGCTATTTTTCTTATATTGAAGCACGATAGACTCTTTCACCTTGTTAATGCCGTTAAGGTGTTTGAATGTTTTGATCATATCACCTCTCTCCCTCCTTTGCTCTAGGGTATACATATTGAGCTCCTTTAAACTGTACTCATATGTTTTCTGATGTAGTCCCTGCACCATTTTGGTTGCCCTTCTCTGGACTGCCTCAATTTGGTTAATGTCCTTGTGAAGGTGTGGCCTCCAGTACTGCACACTGTACTCCAGGTGGTGCCTAACCAGTGTCTTGCAAAGAGGGATTATTACTTCCCCTCTTCCGACTTGTGATACCCCTACTAATACACCCCAACATCCCCCTAGCCTTACCTACTGCTTTAGTGGTCTGCTTGGATGATTTCAGGTCATCGGTGATGATGATGCCCAAGTCTCTTTCTTCCTTTGTGAATGCCAGCAACCCCCCTCCCAGCCCATAGGTGGTTTCAGGGTTTCTCTTCCCTATGTGCATGATCTTGCACTTCTTTACATTAAACCCCAGTTGCCACTCTTCTGACCATTTTTGCTAGTTTGTCCAGATCTCTTCTCATTCTGCCCACCCCATCTGGATCATCTACTGTGTTGCAGATCTTGGTGTCATCTGCAAACAGACAAACCTTACCCTCCAGTCCATCTGCAATGTCACTGATGAAGATATTGAAGAGGACTGGCCCCAGGACTGATCCCTGAGGTACCCCACTTGTGACTTGCATCTCTTCTGACTGTATACTGTTTACCACCACTCTCTGTATTCTGACCGTCAAACAGTTTGCCACCCAGTTGACCAACTTCTGACCCACCCTGAGCCTACCCAGCTTATTAATCAATTTTCTACATGGAACAGTATTGAAAGCATTGCTGAAGTCAAGGTAGGTGACATCAACTGCTCCCCCTTGGTCCACCACTCTGGTTACCCAGTCAAAGAAATCTACGAGATTAGTTTGACAGGACCTTCCTTTTGTAAACCCATGCTGTCTTGGATCCTGTGCTCCTATGGATTCCGGGTGTTGCACTATCCTTTCCTTAAGGAGTGCCTCCATAATCTTGCCCACTACTGAAGTAAGACTGACTGGTCTGTAGTTCCCTGCCTCCTCCCTGCTACCGCTCTTGTGGAGCAGGATCACATGAGCCTTTCTCCAGTCTTCTGGGACTGCTTCTGTGCTCAGTGACTCACTAAACAGTTCTGATAATGGCTGTGCTAATTCCACCCTTAGCTCCTTTAGTACCCTGGGATGTATGCCATCAGGTCCCATTGCATTGTCCACCCTGAGCTTATGGAGCTCTTGTAGGACCATTTCTTTTGTGAAGGGACTAGTGCACACCTCCCTCCCCCCTGTGTCCATGGTGCTGAGGTGTGGGCCTTGCTCTGCCTTTTCTTCAGTAAATGCTGAGCAGAAGTATCTATTTAGGATAGATGCTTTTATATGGTCCTCCTCCTCACTTGCCCCCTTATCTTCTTTGATCTAGCAATACCCCCGCTGGACTTTCTCCTTTCACTAATGTATCTATAGAAAGTCTTGTCACCTTTTACCATTTGTGCTAGTGTTTCCTCGGTTTGGGCCTTTGCCTGCCTTACTGCCTTCCCTGCTTCCCTTAGGGAAGTTTGGTATACCTCCCTGTCTTCATCCCGCTGTATTCCCTTATATTTCCTGCTGGCCAGGCTTTTGTCTCTTACCTTTTCTGCTACTGTTTTTGAGAACCAAAGTGGTTTCCTTCTTCTTTTGCACTTCCTTTTCTCTCTAACACAATGGGATGTAGGTAGGTAGGTAGGTAAAATTTATTTTTATACAGGTAATACGTGTCATTTGGACATAATCCAGTTTACAAGACAGACCTGTGTAAATTCCTAACTAGTCACATACAAATAATGTTGCTTCAAGTATTGCATCATCAATGCTTGCCTGATTTTCCTGTACCACCTCACCTATATTTCTTTTTACCAGGGCTAGCTTAACTCTGTTGTCCATCTTATGAAAGTCAGCTCCTCTGAAGTCCCAAATGTTTGCTTTGGAATGGGATGATTTAGTTCTAGTGGCCAAATTGAACCACATCATGTGATGGTCACTGGTCCCCAGGTGACCTTCTACCTGGAGATCTGTGATCCTTTCCCTGTTAGTCATTACTAGATCTAGGATAGCCCTGTCTCTTGTGGGTTGTTGTACCAGTTGTTTGAGGCACTTCCCCTGCTGGGACTCCACTATGTGTCTAGTTCTGGTGGATGTTCCTGATGGGATTGACCAATCTGTATCTGGCATATTGAAGTCTCCCATAATCAGAACCTTCACTTTAGCTGTCATGTTTTGTATGTCTTCTAACATAATGTATCTATGTCCTCCCTCTGGTCTGGGGGCCTGTAGACAACTCCAGTTCATATGGCTGTCCCATTTCTTGTATCCAAGGTGACCCACAGTTCTTCTGGCTCCTTATGTGTATTCTGAACTTCTGTAGCTTTGATATTTTCATTGACATACAGGGCCACTCCACCCTCCCCCACTTTTTTGCACCTCAGTCTCTTCTGAACAGTACATAGCCAGGTACTGAAGTCTCCCAAGTGTGACTACTGGTAAACCACGTCTCGCTAATTGCTAATATGTCCAGTTTAGCCTCTGTCATTATTGCCTGCAGGTCTGGCATCTCATTTATTTATTTATTTGTTTTTTGTTTACCGGATAGGTACACTAGACAAGAGTATTGCCTATATTCAGGCACGACCCGGGAGAATGCAATCAGGAGAGAGCAAGGTACAAAGTAGGTACAAACATTAGTGACAATTGTTCATGGCGCAGCATGAAGTGGGAATAAAACAAATTCGGAGATTGCTGACAAAAGCAAGACATATTTCTGTGGAAACTGAGAGTAAACAAATACCCTTACATTAGCTACTTGCACTGGATGAAACAACAATAATAATTAAGGACATACGACAACCGCTAAAGAATAAACAACAGTTTTAATTAATGATTTTGTGGAAGGAGTGGGAACATGCAGATTTTATACAGTGGAGGGAAACAGTAAGTGCCATGTAGATAAGGAATGCTACTGGGAGTCAGTCTCAAGTTATTGCACAGGAGCAGCCATCAGAGTCAGTCAAGTGGGTGCGGAGACCCAGTTTAAAGGTTAGATGGGATTTAGAGAGTTTGATGTGAGGGGGGAGGGAGTTCCAGATGCTGGGAGCTGATATAGCAAAGGATAGTTCCCCATTTTTTGGGAGGTATCTGGGAATTTCAAGTTGGGTTTGTACGGATGACCTAAAGAGATATGCTTGGGAGGGATGAGATAGCAGCCTTGAGAGATACTCAGATGTCTCCATTCTAATGATATTGTCAATCAAGCATCCAGTAGAGTAGAGTCTGTGTGAAGTTGGGGAGAGCCAATTTAGTTTGGAGTAGAGTTCACAGCGATGAGTCAGTCTGTGTGCAGAGAAGACAAATTGGCATATGCTGTTATAACATATGCTCCATTTATGGAGGGATCCTTTGTCAGCATTAAGGTATTCCTGTGAGCAGTATGTAAGGGAGGGAAGGAGGAAACCTTGTGCAATAGCAAGCCAGGCAGCATCATTCAGGGAGGACAGTAGCCATGAGGTGGAGGCTAAAATCTAGAGACAGTCAAGTGTGACTCCTAGGTACCTAAAGGAGTTAACAGAGTCCAACGGGGAGCCATCAAGACATAGTACTGAAAGATCCAGAGCAGAGGATTTGATTCTAGAGGGGGAGCCAAAAAGCATAGCCACAGTTTTCTTAGCATTAAGTATGAGTTTGTTTTGTAGAAACCAGACTTGTAAGCAGTCAAGTCAGCTTGAAGATTCGCCTTTACTGATGTGGGGTCTTTACCACTAGCGAGAAGCACTATGTCATTGGCATAAAGGATCAGGAAGGAGACACAGGGAAGTGAGGGCAGGTTGTTAATAAAGAGAGAGAAAAGGAGAGGGCCAAGTATAGATTCCTGGGGAACTCCAACAGAGGTTAAGGAGGGGTCAGAGACAGCAGTTGCAATTTGAACAAATTGCCTCCTCCCGGTGAGGTAGCTATCAAACCAGGAGATGGCAGACTGGGAAAAACTCAGAATGGACAGTTTGGAGAGTAGAAGGGGGTGATTTACAAGATCAAAAGCCTTAGTGAGATCAATACAAATGGCCCCCGTGAGCAGGCCCTTATCCATTACTGTAAGGACTTTGTTTGATGCCTGAAGTAGTGCAGTTGTGGTGCTGGGCCCCGTTCGGAATCCATGTTGAGCAGGGGATAGAAGGTTGTGAAGGTGCAGATATTCTGAGACCTGGGTGGCAACAGCCCTGTCAAGTAGTTTATTTAAGGTAGAGAGAATGGCGATCGGTCTGTAGTTAGCCATGTTTTTGGTGTCCCCTTTTTTGTGTACAGGGACAACTCGAGCCATTTTCCATAGTGTAGGCACTGACTGGGTTAGTATAGATAGGTTGAAAATTCTTGCAATGGGGCAGCAAGAGCTGGAGCTGCCATTTTGATGAAATAGGGCAGTAATCCATCTGGACCTGCAGATCCATGAGGGGAGATAGATTTAAGAAGAAGCAGCACCTTGGTAGTGGAGAGTGATCTGAACAGAAAAGAGGGTCCTGAAGGATGGTGGATATCAGGAGGGGGTGCAGAGGACTGGTTATATTTTGCAAGGTATTCAGAGAGATCAGAGAATTGTGCAGTGCATTCAGGGCATTTGCAATCATAGGTAGATTGTTACAGTTGGCATCATTTAGCATCATTTCAGTTATGGCTGTCTTGGGCCTTTGGCCTAAGAAATTTTTGATGTGTTTCCAAAAACCTCTGGGAATCACCCACTGAAAACTGGAGAAGCTTAAGGCAATAGTTCCTTTTTGGCCTCCGAATATCTTTTTTGCAGGCATTCCTCATTTTTCTATAATTAGCCCAGTCATCTCTCCATTGGGATTTATTGGCCAGGGCCCAGGCCTTTTCCCTTCTTCTCATAGTCTGAAGGAGGTCTTTATGTAGCTATCTGTTTGGAGAGCCCCTAAGATGCATTTTTCTCAATGGGATGTGCAGATCCTGTAGGACTAGTAGCTGAGAGTTTAGGTAGTCAAGTGCTGTATTTACATCCTCAGTGATATAGACAGGCGACCAGTCAATGTTATTAACATCATCAAGGAGTACGCTTGGATTCAGTTTAGCAAAATCCTGAAACTGAATAATTCTGAGCGGGGGATGGGGGCAGTGACCATTTCAAATGCAGAAGGTAGGTAGGTGATCACTGATAGAATCAGAAAAGGTGCCTTTAGCAATAAGTTTATTTGCTCTGTTTGTGGCTATCCAGTCCAGGAGTGATTGATGCTCGCTATTTGCCAAGAGTCAAGTGGGGCTAGTAATCAGTTGCGATAGGTGAAGTCGGGTGACAGCCTCCGTTTACAAACCAGAGTGGGTACCTAATAGGTCAAGATTGAAGTCACCCATTAATATTACATCAGATTTACCCTTTAGTATAGAGAGATAGTCCAAGAGCCCATTTAGGCCAGGGAAGTGCTCCCTTTGGAGGATTATAAGCACATATCAGGTTTAGCCTTTTTTCTCCACCTAAGAGCAGAACAGTATGCAGAGTTTCACAGATACTTGATAACCCTGAGTGTTGGACAGAGATATTGAGATGTTCTTTATAATAGAGAGCAACCCCTCCGTCCCTCTGTTTAGAGGGCAGATCAAATCTCATAAGGTAATAGCCATTTATTTTGTATACTGTGTCAGGTATGTCTGGTCTAAGCCATGTTTCAGTCAATCCTAGAATATCTGGGCGATAGTGGGCTACCCAGGCTTCCAGTTCAGGGAAATTATCAGGTACACTTCTAATATTCATATGAGCAATTTTGATGCCCTTTGTGGAGAACCAGGGGGAGTTATTTGTTGATCTAGCATTGTGGGGGAGGGTGGGCAGGATTAGTTTCAATATCCCCAGATAGGGATAAATGCAGGAGAGTCACCTAAGTTTCTCTGGTGAGATGATAGATACGTTTGAGGCATTTGGGCATGACAGGGGAGTGACAGAGAAGAAAATGACCAAGTTTGGCAGGATGTGTTAGATATAGGGCCAGATTAAGGAATGGATGTGATTTCCTATAGGGAAGCAGATTCGAGTAGACGAAAGAGTTTTCTGCATGCGAGTGGAACCCAGAGTCACCAGCAGTTATATTAAGTGAGAGGTTGGAGAGGGAAATTAGGGAGAGTACCAGTGCTGCAATAATCAAAAGTACCCTGGGCCTCTTAAGAGAAAACATCTTGTAATGGGAGAGAGAAAGAGCACTTCAAACAATCAACACAGCAGGAGTGGGAAATAGAAGCTGGTAAAAATATTAGGGGTCCCAAACTAGGAAGAACAAGAGGTGGAGAGGGAAACCCCTAGATCAAAGAGCTAGAGTCCAAGGCAGAAACAGTGCCTTTTTGATAGTGCCTATCATTAAGCTTGGGGCAATTGAAAGGTACCTAATGTATCCAGTGACTGTAAGTAAAAAAAAAGGAAAAAAATTAAGGCACTGACTGGACAAGTAGGAAGGTATGTCTTTAAAAATAATTATGGGAGGGAATAGAAGAAACGCAGAGTCCTGTTCGAGTTGAGCCGAGGAATAAGAGGGGAAACAGGAAACACCCTTTTTAATTTAATTATGGCATGAGTTTTGTGCAGTTCTGAATTCAGAGGCTTATAGGTTAGAGTGGTGAGAGGGGGTTTAAGGTTTGCCTAGTCCAATGAATATCAGGCAGAGAGCAGCAAAAGACAGAGACAGATGGTGCACAGGCAGAGAGCCACAATGGGTGGAGTCAGATGGTGCATTTAATACTGGAGGGGGGGGGGCAAAAAAAATCAAGCAAGCAGCAGGTCCGAGTGAGCTTCAGCGTCTGCTTCAAGACTGTGAGCATTTGTGTACATGATTTTTCATTGGCCGGATTTTGGTGTGTTCGTTGTTTGGTGAGGTCTGGCATTTCCTATTTGCGTCATATGGGGAGCCGGACCTTTTTCCTTACCTGGTGATACAAATGAACTGCAAACATGCTGAACTCCTGTTTGACCACTAGCTGAGGGGGGAGGGGTGTTCTTATCATTCAACGTAGGGGGTGCTACACCCCTCTCCCCAATTGCTAGTTTAAATATTCTGCAAATGGTGATGGCACTGCACAACACATTAATTCTGCCATGGGCATCCATTAATTGAGAAATAATGTATGCCCAGCTGATGCTGTTCCACCAATTAAGCATAACGCTTTTTCTTGACCATTATAAGGTGTATTATTATATGTGTAACATCCCCTCATTCCTGCACAATTGTCTTTATGCAGTTAGTGTTCCTACTTGCAGAGGCTCCTGGTAGACACTTTACCACAATGTCACTTTTAATATTTTGTGTTAGGTGGTGTTCCACTTTTCGGATCATGGAATCCCCAATTATGAGAATTTTGCTATTGTTTATATTTGTGTCATTTTTTATTTTGAGTTTTAGTATTTTTGTTGTTATTGCATTTGGTTGTGGTATTGTTGGTTATATTTTGAGTATTAGTATTTTTGTTTTTATCGTACTCTGTATTGGTTTTAATTGGTGTGTTAACCTTTTTTTGTGGTTTGATTTCTTTACCTTGTATTACTTTGTCTGTGGTTGGTAGTAGTGGAGCGAACCTGTATTTTGTTTGGATGGCTGGAAAATGCTCCTGTTTTTTGGCTTCCTTCCTGTGCCTCCTACAATGCCTCTTTTTCCTTACCACCTGCTGGTGTCTGGGCCTTGCCTCGAGTCCTGGCCCCTGGCTGATATGCTGGTACTGGTGGTGGGTGGCTGAGAAGGTGTGCTATAGAATTCCCTGTACTGAAGGTCATATAGTCCAAGCATCCTGTAGTTGGGCTACAAGATCTGTTATGTCACAGCATGCATGGCAGGGTCCTGGTTGCCATTTGAAGATCCCATTGTACAGTGCACCACAGTTTTCGCAACTGACAAGGTCCATTTTTTTGTTTGTTTTTGTTTTTTTTCTTTGTTTTAGTTGAGAGATAGTGCTGATTCCTGTTTCTTGGCAGAAAGTGTGGACAGAAAAGAAAACAGAACAGTGAGTTTTTTTTGTCTTGTTTTTGTACCTTACTACCTCTTATCGGATGTTGTGGGTGGCACTACACACTTATAAAGCAATCCGACTGTTCCCTGTATGCTGTAGAAAACAATCAGGTAGCTGTTGAACAGATGAATGAGGTCTAGCTTGTACTCCTGCAAGGTAAGAAGGAATCTGGTTAAAGAATCTTTGTTTCCCCTTACTGTTGAAAAAACAATCAGTTTATTAATAATAATAATGTTTATTTGTTAAGCGCAATTCATAATATACCAAAGCGCTTTACAAAGATAAAATAAACAATTAAAAAATTATAGAAACTCTAAATTATAAAAACACTCCAACTTCCTCACCATATCTAAAACCTGTAACAATACTTAAAATGTAAATCTCTTACTCTTCATCCCTGAAGAGTTTACAGCAAAGGCAAGTCCAAAAAGATGTGTTTTCAAAGCACTTTTAAAGCTCTCCAATGTCAGGCACTCTTGCATCCGATGAGGTAGAGAATTCCACAGGGTAGGGGCAGCAAATTCAAATGCCCGAGCTCCAGAAGTTTTCAATCGTACCCTTGGAATCTCCAGCAATCCCTCGTCGGCTGAGCGGAGCAGTCAGAGGGGGCAATAGGGATTCAGAAGATCTTGCAGGTAACTTGGACTCTGTCCATGTAGGGCTTTTTAGGTCAGCAAGTCAACCTTGAAGGTGATCCACCACTGAACTGAAAGCCAGTACAGTTCATGCAGCACAGGTGTAATGTGACTGGATCAGGTTGATCCTGACAACCTGGCCAGCCCACAGCATTCAGCACCAGCTGTAGGAGGCAGATATCAACCCCCGGAGGCCCTAGGTACAGGGAGTTACAGTAGTCAAGGTGCGCCATGGACCAAGGTTGGAAGGTCAACGAACGGAACAAGGTGCTTAATCTGGGTGATGGTAAAAAGGGGACTTGACCACAGCTGACACCTGTGAACGAAGTGTCAGCCCATCATCAAGTAACACCCCCAGATTCCACACCTGTTCAGAGGCCGGCAACTGGGAATACCCAGCCAAAGCTCTGAGGGGTGTCCCACTGCTGACCCCTCTATCTGGAGACCCGGTTCCACCAACAACACTTCGGTCTTGTCAGAGTTGAGTTTTAATCAGCTGGTATTCATCCAGTCTTGGATTTCTGTGAGACAGTTGTTAAACACTGAGAGTGCACTATCCTCATCGGTCACAAAGGACAGGTAGAGCAGAGTATCATCTGCATAGCAGTGAAAACTCAGTCCATACCACCTCACAGTGTCTCCCAATAACAGCATGTACACTGCAAACAACATGGGGGACAGCACCGAGCCCTGCGGGACCCTACATGGCAGAGAGAATGAATCAGAGGAGCAAGTACCCGATACCACTCTCTGCAATCTGCCAGTGAGGAAAGAATGAAACCATCTGAGAACTGTACTAGACAGGCCACAGATGACCTGCAGACACTCAAGCAGCACCCTATGGTCCATGGTGTGAAAGGCTGAAGAAAGATCCAGATGCACCAAGATGGAGCAGCGCTTCTGATCTCTTGCAATCAGGAGATCATTGAGCACCTGAACCAGAGCAGTCTCTATACTGTGTCTCTTACGAAATCCAGACTGGAGAGGATCATAAATATCATGGATGGCAAGATGGTTCTCCAGCTGCAAAGCAACAACTTTCTCAATAACCTTCCCTACAAAGGGAAGGTTAGAGACTAGCCTGTAGTTCACAGGACAGTCCGGGTCAAGAGAATATTTCTTGAGAAGGGGTGTTATCACCACCTCTTTCAGGAAGCTAGGAAACTCACCCATCTCAAGTGAGCACCAGATTAGTTTGGCTAGAACTCGGCTGATAATATCCACGCACCCTATTAAAACATGAGTAGGGCCCGGTTCTAAACTACAGCTGGTTGGCTGCATACTCTGGAGAATCTGCATGATATCCATGATCGCCAGCCAGTCAAACTCAATCCAACAGAACCAAGGGGTAGTGACCTCGCACTGACCACCAGCACCCCACATAGAGTGTGTCAGGCAAACCTCTGACCTGATGTCAGCAACCTTATCAGCAAAGAAGCAAGCAAACTCCTCACCTTTAGCTTGAGAAAATGCTCTCCAAACTTGCAGACAGGATGGACTGCACAGTCTGTCTACAGTTTGAAAAAGCTGAGCTGGTCAGTTCTGAGCTGCAACAATCTCCCTGGACAGGAACTCTGCATTCTTTTAGGAGATTGCTGACTGATAGTCTCTATAATGCTCCATCAGTCTAAGTCTGTCGGCATCAAGGTCGGACCTATGCCAAACACACTCTAGCCTTCGTCCGACTCGTCTCAGCTCCCTCAGGACCCCATCAAACCAAGGGGACTAAGGGTGAAGAGTGAGGGAATGGACATGGACAGGAGCCAGGGTATCCTGAGCCCCCACCACTGCTCGATTATAAGCCTGAATCAGGTTCTCTGGACCCTTGCTAGCACCCAGCATTCCTGATAGATTCAACACCAACAAAAGGCCTTCTGGGGTCACTCCCCACAAAGGGTGGTATTGGACCATCTCCACAGGAGCAGGCCTATGGGGGGGCAGGAAATTGAACCTTATGATGTGGTGGTCCGACCATCCAACCAGTTCCACCACCAGGTTAGAGGTCTCCATCCCCAGGAGGAAAACCAGATCCAGTGAGTGACCATAATTGTGAGTCGAAGAGGTAATTACCTGTGTGAAGCCCAACCAATTCGTAAGTCAGAGGAAGTCCTGACCAAATTGTGAGAGTTTGTCGTCATTCCAGGCATTAAAGTCCCCCAGTACAATCAGCCTGGGAGACCCCAACACCATGTCGACAACAAAGTCCACGACTTCCTGCAGGAACAATTTCTCACCTCCAGGTGGACGGTAGATGAGAATGATCCTGTACCCCACAGCTGCGACCATGGTACACTCAAAGGACTTGGTATCCTCAACTGGTACATCAACAAGGCCCAATTCCATTTTAAAGCAAGTGCCACACCCCCGGCCCTGTAACCCAACTTCACACAGTGTATCACTGAGAAGCCGGCTGGAATTGCTGCCTCCAAAATGGGACCAGCATTATCATCCAGCCAGGTCTCAGTGATGCACACCAGATCAGATGACTCAACAAGATCAGCTATAATAGCCATCTTGTTTTTAATAGTGCTGGCATTGCACAACACCATGAGGATTGGATAGGATCCTGGGGCTGGCCGAGTTACCTGCCCACTAACTGTGGAGCCTTGGGTATGGGCACAAGACAAGGAGAACCTCGATCAGGATTCCCTTTCACCCCTGGGTGTCTCCTGGTCCCTACTACCCCAATCCGGTTGCTCAGCTTGTTTCCCCCCGGGTCCGAGACCCCCACCCCTTCTCTTTTCTTCCTTCTGCCACTTAGTAGCACAACTAGAGACTGGAAGAGAGGAGGTCTCTCTCCCAGTCAGTGAAGATCAGTGAAGCTCAGCAGACAGTAAGGCTAGGGGCTGGACCGCACTTGGCATATGCCTCTTAGGGTTGTCCTTTGTGTCTGAGCTGTTGTTTCTGGCTGAGAGTTTTCTATTAGCTGACCGCTATTTCAGTAGTGGGCTCAGCAGACAGTAAGGCTAGGGGCCGGACTACTTTTGACGAATGCCTCCTAGGGGTGCCCTTTGTGCCTGCGCTGTTACTTCCAGCTGAGAGCTTTCTATTAGTCGACCATTATTGGTACAGCAGTACAAATGCTGATTTACATACAACAGCCAGGAATTCTGGGTAAGTGTTCCAATTGCTTCTTATGCTGAAAGAGTAGCCGCTGGCTGGGTCTGAGCAGACAATCGAGGAGAGAAGTCACCTCAGCAAAGATAGAAGCCCAGACTGTGCACTCCAAGTGGGATTCAGCCAGGTAGAATTGCTGTCAAGGAATTCCTGCTTCTGCACCTGTCAGAGTCTGCCTTCCCTCCGTAGTTGGTCTCTCTCCCAGTCGTTGAAGATCAGTGAAGCTCAGCAGACAGTAAGGCTAGTTCTGCTAGTCTCTTCTGTTCCTTCTTGCTAAATTTTGTTTCTCTAGACATCTCCAGTGTAACAGATTTCAGTTTGAGGAAAGATTTTGCAAGAAAGTTCCAAAAAGTGTGATTCTATTAGTGGCTGAGCAGAGCACTTTAGGACATAACTATCCATCACATGGCCATATTGGAATCTGCCTTACTATGACAAAAAGGACTCAGAAATCCAGGGCCCAGCAGATTGAGTAACCCAACCACAAGATGCTTAAGAAGTAGCAATCACATAGTCAGGATCGACTGTCAGTAATTCTCTATCCCTGCTGATGTCATTAATCTCATAATCATCATTGCTGCCCTCTGTTGTGAGTGAAAAGAGGTTCATGAAATCATGGTAGGAGTTAGGGGATGCTAGTCAATCCTTGGAGCCCCTAGAATCTGTGGAAATGATTAATCCTGACCCTCCTCAGCCTCCCCCTCCATTAGTGCTGAGTATTTGGCTCAGTTGCTATAAATTCTTTTTTCTGTGACCTTGGCACCAGTGGGATCAACCTCTTCAGCAACTATATTGCCTTTTTTTTTATTTAATAAACTCTATTGAATGTTTGTGAACAATACACAAACAATTGTAGCGCCCCCCCCCCCGGTGTCTAGGGGTATGATGGTAGGATGTCCGGATGGGGAGTGGGTACCACATAACAGAATACATGTACCTGGATGGCTAGGTTGAATGCCTGGTTCCAGTAATGGCAATACCAGGGTGCCCTTTACTTATCATGGTGCTGGTTGTGGGGGCAAACTGGTTAGTGACACACATTCAGGCTCAAACAATAAAGTCATTGTCCACAACAGTAAATAAAAGAATGTAAATCTCATTTAATTTTCATGGGAGGGGAACACAAATATTAATACACTCCATACAGAATGAATCACAAATTTGGGGGGGGGGGTGAAGTCAATCATTTGCTGGACTGGGTGATCTCACAGAGTTTGGGCATGCTTGGGTTACTTGTGACCAAGCTGACCCATGTCCCACGTGCATTCTCTGAGTTGAATCAGGCTTCCTATCTTGCCAGCAGCATCACTACGACGCTGAATACATCCTTTCACATCAGACAGCAGGTCTGACTCTCAAACATTCCTCCTGCACACTTTTCATCAAGCTGGTCACTTTCAGGGACACATTTCTCAGTCTTGGACACTACAGCTCCACGCCTCCTGACATCTCAAACCAGGATACAGCTGGTGACTTTATCAGGACAGAGGTTTGAGTCACGCAGCTGACTCTCTCACTGTCACACAAGGGTCTCCCTCCATAATTTCTTGCTCCCTCACTATCATCTACAGACCTGCAAGCTGTTGGCATACAGTGCTGGTAGACTTCCCGTCTCTCCTCATGAGCTCCCAGCACCCCACAGTTGCCATTTCAAATGACACCACAGGGCTCTTCAGATGGCAGCTAGGGGAGGAGTGGCAGTTGCCCCACTTTCCTCCATCTCTAAGCCAACAGATGAGTTTCCCTGACACTGCCAAACTAATGGGACCAACGCATGCGAGCTGGGGTGGGCAATCAGCCCCACCCTGGCTGCTCTTCCAACTCAACCTCTCTGTCTCTCCTCCAGAGCTCAAATGTCCCCTCTTGGAGCCAGACCCCTTCTTAAATATGGCCTGCACTCACCGTAAACACCTGACCAGTGGGTGGTCCCTGGTGGCATGGTAATTAACCCCTTGTTTACTAGTAAGCTCCCAGTGAGGACTTACACAATTAACAACACATAACAAGCTGTAATTAAATGAAAGCAATACAGAAATAAACAAACAATACAACCATGCACAAACCATCCTCTCCTGGATATAATATACAAAATTAGAAGAACGCCCAACAAAGAATCCCCCATAAGGGGGAGCTCTATGTACATAATTAATCCATGCAACACACTCCAAGCCTAAAGGCTACCTGTATCACTGAGACAACGTTAGAAGAACATGCAGTGTCTCCCAGTTCTTCTGATAAACATGAATACTATTAGACAAGCTAGCAATCATTTTCTCTGCCTTGAGTTCAAATAACATTTCATTATGCCATTCTTTGAAATTGGATCTCTCCACACCCAACCAGAGGTGAAGAATTTTTTCTTGGCATGCACTGTTATTAAAGCCATGTGATACTTCTGATGCCCTGTTAAAGAAGTAAACTCACCAGTAATACATACTTCAGGAGTGAAGGCATGTTGTAAACCCAACGAAGGATCACACTTGTCTCGAACAGTCTGCCAAAAGGGAGCAACCAGATCACATTCCCATGTAATATGATACAGTGTGCCCATGTGCTTATGGCACCTCGTACAAAGATTCAAGTCCTGTTTGCTCATTGCTGGGAGGTTTTGGGGAGTGTAATGCAAGTTATGTAATATTTTGAATTGCATGAAGCAGTACCAGTCAGACTTAATCAGGGTTTTAAATAATTGTTTAGCAGTTTTTTTTTCTTGGGAAAATACCAACTGTGCAGAAAGTATTTATATAGGTTTTCTAGAAGTGTTATGTTTGTTAAACACAGTGAGCCAAGTGCTATGCATTTTCATAATGTTTTAGAACTTTTATGAGCAAAACGCTAATCAATTTTTAGAGTTAAATAAAACCCTGTTAATATATTTACACTTTTTCTGCCAGATTCTGTCCCAGTTAAATGGCTGAATCCAGTTAGGAAACTCTGAAACCCCTGGGACGTTTACCCAGTTTATCCAGTAGTAGGTCATAAATCAAAGAATATATATTGGAAAGGGGATGTGCTGCTTGCACCAGTGAAACTAGGCAATCCTGGATGTCCCCATAATGCCTGGTCCATGCCTGCAGCCCAAAATGTTAAGTCAGTGTATGTTTTAGCTATAAATATTTGAAACAGTTATTGTTATCTGTGCCAACCCCCTGTTTAAAAGTATCAAATGATATCATAATACCACCCTGAGTCAGTCGGTGTACAAAAGATATTGCATCCATGTCCAAAACAATAGGCTAGGCTGGGTTTACCCCAAATCGTCAAGTTAAGATTGACAAAAGGTGGCTGAGAAATATCATGTACAGGATCAAGCTTGAACAGTTTGCACACCTGCTCATGAGCTTTCACAGAAACTTCTATGGGGTACCCTTCAGTTCTTCTGGGAGCTTATTAGATGGGGTATATAAATGCATTTAATGTGTATGTTTAAGCCCTGACAAAGAGACTGTTCTGTCTCCGTCCATTTGGGGAAACTGATTAAAGGAGTAGTACTCCCAGAGTTTGCAAAAAACATACAGTATGTTGTGCAGAGTGTTTCAATTTGTGTGTGAAGTCCTAGTTTGGCCTTCCCTCTGTCTGCTATTAGGAAGTTTGCCTAAATTAGCCTGCTAGCTATATGGTACTTTTACAACCACTGGGGATCTCCATCTCAGCCAGATTTCTTGCTTTTCTTGCTTATACAATGCATCCTGTCTCATGTGACAGTAATGTAGTGGAGACCATTGATTCAGCAGCCAGAACTGCTTTAGAATCAGTTCATAACAGCAGAGCTGTGTAACTTTTCTTATCCAGTGAGCACAAATGGCTACATTTACAGTTTAGCAGATACTTGAGAGCTAACCGAGTGGGTTTTCTGTAAGAAAACAGCTATTAAATAGCTCTAATTCAATATTTTTTATTTCTATGTGTGTCATGTCCAACTAGCAGGGGTATTTTGAGTTTAAAACTTTCAATTTAATCAAACTACACACAACCATAGAAAGCACAGAAATCATCCAAAATCACCAATGCTATCATTAGTAAAAACTCTGTTTTCTTACAGAAAAAAAACACTCAGTTAGCTCTCAAGTATTTGCTAAACTGTAAATCTTGGTACAGTACCAGCATTCTGTTAGGTAGAACTGGCAGTTAGTACTGATTGTGCTCTGTGACATGTTTTCAATTCTTTTTTGTTTTACAAATGTGAAGTATTTTTTTAATAAAATATTTATTTCTTATTAAAGATAAAAGTGTGTGACTTATTTAATTAGATTGGTGAATAAAATATAAAACAAATGTTTTATCATTTGAAAAAGTATGATACGCTAAGTATGTAGTGATGTGAACCATCCTAAAAAGGAATCGAATGTGTAGCCGGAATAGTCACTGTCAATTTGACATCCTGTTGCTTTCAAGACATACCACACACAGGAGTGAAACTGACTTCAAAGTATTTTGCAGTTTCTAGGCTGCAGATTCATACCATACACTTCATATGTTTATCTGTGAAAATGTATGAAATAGGTTGGCCCTGTGATGCTGAGGGTTGAGGCACCTGACTCCATACTTCACGCTGTGCTGGTGACTCAGCTTTGGGAATGAGCCAGGGACGTAGGGGGTCAGTGAGGGAGGCAGGGAGGATCTGTTTTGAACTATCATCTGACAGATCTCCTCTCCATGAGAGGGCTTGGCACTGCGTCGGATAGCTGATAGTATCAGGAGGGGGAAGGTGCTGGGTTCCATGTGATAAAGGCAACTGTGGAAAGGCACTCACCATTTGGGCGAGTGTACATCGCTAAAAATCAATTTTGGCGATGTACACTCACGGCAAACATCAAGATAATGCCAGAAACTTAGATTTTCTTTATTTATGTGGGAGGCTGATCCTCTCCCCCCCAGGGCTTCACCCCCCTACTAATGGATTCTCAACTCCAAGGGGGTGCATGTTCGGGGGTGCAAAAGTTAAATAAAATAAAAACCCCAACCTGGAGCAAAAAACATGAGCACACCCAGAACTGAACCTGGCACCATCCCAACCACAGCCTGCCACCAACCCACCATGCCTCATGGCCAGCTCGGCAGCCCACCACTGCACTACACCCCACAAACCCTCCCATCCCTTCCAGCCATCACATAGCATGGCCCCTCCCCCTCACGCGTGTGTATACATAGCGACATCCTGTCGCTATTTTCGCTGAACCTCCTGTCTGGTCACTCACCCTGCCCAGTAGTCCTGTGCACAGGTGTCGTGATTGAGTCACCCTATTTGAAAGCGCTCAATCATGGCCACCATTATCACAGGCTAACGGTGCTGTTGGGTGCTTGACAGCAGCTGTGTTTCCCAACAGCTTCCCACCTGGACCTTGGTTCTTCATGCCAGCACCCTCTGGAAGGGGGCTTTGGGAACACAACCTAGCTCATGCACCAGGAGAAAAAAGGGAACACGTCCATCAAGTCCTGAAGTGCGTAGGGTGCTGTACTGTGCACATGCTACAACTGCCAATATCAGAGCTGTAATTCAGGAACTTCAGGTAACTGCCATAGAGAAGGGGCTGTTATGGCTTTCTCTAACTTTCATTTTAGGAGGGAGAACATAAAGTTATGTAGTGCTTTGCTTTTTTCCCATCAAATCAACCAGCATCAATGAAGCATGCGACCGGCAGTTGCAGTCAGCACAGTCTAGTAAAGCCATTCATCTCAGGGAAAGACTAGAGATGACATGGCTGTGTCATGAATTCTGCCTCTGTTATGTGGTCATCTGTGTGTCTAGACTACAATCAGTGATGTTATTGGGTAATAACATCACTCTTCCGGGCACCCACTGACCAATCACAGTGCAGGACATTTCCTTGCCATTGTATAATATAATGTAGCACATGAGTCTCAAAAGCATAGACATTTTACAAAATTCCATGACATAGAGAATACTGGATGGACAACCATGCTGAACCAGTGTGTTCTGTCACAGAGGAGTTCTGATTTCCTGTGACCTCAAGAGCGAAGCTCGAGAGGTACTCGGGAATCTGAGCCCCGAAGTGGAAAACACACTGGTTGGTCATAGGGTTGCCCAACCAGTATTTTTGATAGTGTATAGTGCCCCTTTTAATAATTTTATTTGCTTTTAGCAATTTTTATACTCAATCAATCGGTCAATCAATCAATCAATCAAAATCTTTATTTATCCAGGTGAACATCATTGAGCAGAGCTCTTTTACAAGATGGACCTGGTTAGAACAAGGTCAGGGTATCATTCAACATAAAAAAAAACATATATAAATACATGTATATAAGTATGTAAACATTCATATTGATGCAATACAGGTGATTCAAAAGATAAAGGAAGGGAGACAAGGAGGAGTCATAACAGAGGAGGATCCAGTTACAAAGGGGTCTGGTCCACCATTGAAAACTTAATTACTTAAATACAACTTCATATAATCCATGTTCACTGTAGAGAAATACCAGATAGACCAATTACCAGGGGCAATCACAGGGACCAGCCATGAAGCTGGCGTAAGGGAACCATCAACCAATGGCAGATGGGGGTACCAGGAGAGGTATGTAATGTATGAATGAAGGATAACATGGTGAGATGTGTAGTCCCATGGATAGGAGAATAAAATAGAGGCAGGGTCCTACAGGGAGGGGGAAGGGAGGTAGGAATATTATAGTTTGATTGCATGTAAATGGTGGAAATATCCTGTGAAGGTTGTGAAAAAAAAAAGGCTGGAAAAAGCGGGAAAGTAGGCCAGTATCAAGAAGGAGGACAGAGTCATCACAATGATATAGGTTAGCATGATGACAGACCAGGGTCAAGAAGAAAAGAAAATAATTGCACTACTCATTTCTGGTATAGTGGTACAGGTTAGCATGATGACAAACCAGGGTCATGGAAAACAATTGCACTGATCATTTCTGAGACGAGAATATAAGAGCTTGAAGGATGCGATGCTGATGGGTGACCTTAATTTCAGCTTTTTTTGCAGTTTGTTCTACAAGGAGGACAATGTAAAGCTCATAGCAGCCCTGCCAGAGTGAGAGTTAACTTTGGGAACCTTCAGTAAGACAGATGTGCAGCTTCTCAGTGCATATTTGCCTATTGGTTTTAGAGGAAGACGGTCTAATGTATTGGGGAAGTTTTTTGGAGATGGCTCTCAGGGTCCACAAGACTGCATTTCTATTGCACCTGTATTGAAGAGAACTCCACCCCACTGCTTGATATAAAGAGCAGTGATGAGTGGAGTAAGGCAAGCCTGTAATGAACCTCAAAGCTCTATGATATAGTGTGTCAAGTTTGGTGAGGTAGTAAGTGGGACAATGACTGTACAGAATGTCAGCATAATCTATCAAAGATAGAACGATTGATTGGGCTAGCTGCAGTTTAGCATCGCTAGTTAAGAAGTGGGCTATCCTAAAGAACAGGCCAAGTCTCTGTCGTAGTTTTTTGAGTAATTCTTCAATGTGCTCTATAAAGGAGATCCTATGGTCCAGCCATACTCCCAGGTATTTGAATTTAGAGATGAATTCCAATTTTTCACCAAGAATAGTAGTAATCTGTGGCACGGGATCTGATAGGGCTAACTTTACCATTTGGGCAGAGGGAGAAAAGAGCATTGCTTTTGTTTTCTTGGCATTAAGTAATAGTTTTTTTATTTAGAAGTTGATGTTGTAGTAGGTTGAACTCAGATTGAAGGTCGTTACATGCAGATTGTAATGACGGGTGACTTACGTAAAGAACTGTATCATCTGTAAACAGATGTATGTTGGCTTTAGTTATGCTTTCAGCAGTGTTGTGATTTAGATTGTGAATAAAAGGGGTCCTAAGATAGAACCCTGGGGAACGCCTCTTAGTAGAGGTTTGAGAGTCGAGAGATCTCCCTCCACTTTCACCCGCTGGAATCGATCAGAGACGTAGTTGTTGAACCACTGTAAAGATAATGGGTATGCAACTAGTGAGGTCAGGGAAGAGAGTAGCAGTGAGTGGTCAACAGTGTCGAAAACCTTACTCAGGTCCAAGAACACAGCACAAGTGTAATTCCTGTTGTCAAGCTCTCTTTGCCAGTCATTTGTCAATTTGGCAAGTGCTGTGATGGTGCTATGTTTCACTCTGAACCCTGATTGGACAGGATTTAGTAGGTTCTTGGCTTCTAGATACTGCCTCAGCTGGTTACTTACAACTTTTTCCAGTAATTTCGACAGGACCGGGAGAATTGAAATTGGTCTGTAATTATTTAGATCACAGGGATTTCTGGACTTGAACAGGGGTAAGATGTGTGCTGTTTTCCATATTTTGGGAATGGATACTTGGGTCAGTGATAGGTTGAATAAATGAGTTGTTGGCACGGCTAGCACATGGATAGCCTCCTTCAGAAAGTATGGGTACAGGGTATCCGCACCAGCACTTTTTTTTACATCTAATTTTAGCAACAGGTCTCCAACTTCTTTCAGAGTAGTAGGACGCAAGAAGAAGACTGAATCAGTGATGCTGGGATCAGCACATTGATTATCCACTTGGTAACGCATCATATTCACAGGGGACTTGTCGAAGACTAAGCCTGCAGTCACAAAATGATTACTGAAGGCATTCAGAATTTCCAGTCTAATAGGTAATCACTAATGGTGTTATTGTTAAACGAGATTTCATCGGGTAATGAGCCACCCGACGTGTGACCAGACAAATGCTTGATGGTTTTCCAAGATTTAGTTGGATTTTTGGAGGCAGAGAGAAATTCAGAATGATAGTAAGCGGCTTTTGTGTCTCTAACCATTCTAGTGCATGAGTTTCTTACCCTCTTGAACTGGCAGCAGTCCGAAGAGGACTGTGTTTTGCGTGCTTTTTTCCATAGGTTGTCTCTCTCGGTCAATGCAGATTTTAATAATGGTGTGAACCACTGACATGCATTTTTTTGCTACTCGCACCTTAACTATGGGGGCATATTTATTTAAGGTGTCTAGGGTAATTTTGCTGAATATGTCAAATGCTGATTGCATGTTTTTTGCCAAGTAGAACTCTTGCCAATGCAAAGAGTGTTTTAGTTCATTGGTTTAGGCAGAGAGATCAAAGTGCCATCTAGATCTCTTAGCAGCAAACTTTGGTGTAGCAGTTGGTTTGTTACTTGATCTTATGCGAGCAATAAAGGAATGATCACTAATTTCACTGAAGAAGGTGCCGTCATAAAAGAAAAGACGTGGTTTGTTCACTAGGATGACATCTAGCAGAGAGCTATTATCCATGTTCTTTTTATTTATTCATGTTGGTTCAACAATGAGTTGTGATAATCCATGGGTGTCACAGAAAGCTATGAGAGGTGCGGCGGTTTTAGATAGCCAGTCTAAATTAAGATCCTCGAGAATAATTACTTCTGAGGATTGTTGTTCGAGGATATTACTTAGATGAGTTAACAATTGTAGATCAGGAGAAGGAGGTCTTTAGCACCCTATAACACATAATGATGAAGTATGCGAGATAGTGACTTGAAGTGACAGACATTCATAAGCATTTGCAACTGATGATGAGCTCAGACAGGATGCCGTATACTTATCCTTAACATAGATGGCAACCCCTGCACCCCTGGAATGTCTATCTGCTCTAAATAGTATATAGTTAGGGATATTGCCCTCCCTATCAGAGGTGGCTGGTCTAAGCCAGGTTTTTAAAATCACTAGGATATCCGGTAGAGTGTGAAGAACCCAGGCCTGGATCATGGAGAACTTTTTTAACAGACTGCATACATTAATGTGGAGGAAACTCATGCCTTTCAGTGTGGCAAGGTCAGAGGGTAATGTGATTGCAGCTGGTGGCCCCGGATTGAGCTCCACATTTCCTGAACACAAGAGAAGAAGGAGTAATAATTTTCTTAGGGCAGCAATAGTAAGCTTCATACTTGTATCCCTTTACGCCATCATAGATCATTGTTCTGGGGGGGGGGGCGCCCCAACATTTCATGCCCTTCCCACTGAGGGTGGCAGAGATGAGTACTCTAACTACTATTTGTAGTGGTAAAGCCTCTGTGATGTTGGTGGAAGTCATAAGCTGTGATGGTAATTCACTTTGTGTACCAGCGTTAATGGTAATTTGAATACAGCGCTGGAGAATTGGAGAATTCAAAAAACATTCATCAACGTAGGGACAGGAACTAGTTACAGAGCAGATCAGATCAGTATCCACAATAATGAGGGCTTGAGGTGGCAAGTATTGTACAGACAATGTAAAATAGAAGAAGAACCAGAACAGAATCCACAATTTTCACACATAGTAGAATAAGGATGGTAGGGAGCTAGAGAAATCAAAAGTGAGTGGAAACTGGTACAGGAAAAGTTGTGTGAGATAGTTGTGGCATAGGTAAACAGCAGCGTAGTATGTAAGAACAAGGAAAAGGCACGTGAATACTGTCAAATCAGCAGAGTGTCGTGAGTCAGATATGCTGTAATCTTAATAGCAGGGGACCTCTGCTTTCAGTGAGTGGGTGTGACCGAAAAAGGAGAGGAAAATTTGATGAACAGCAGTGTATTGGATGGATTGAAAAGGGAGGGCATGGGTGTAGGAGAGGGTGCAAATTTTCAGCTTTAGCAGTACCTTGTGCCGCCGAGTGTCCGCTTTTCTGGTATCGGGCGGCAGCTGTGGAAGTGCCACCCACCTGCTGGCCGGGTGTCCCTCAGCTCAAGCTGTGAGCCTTGTTGCGGCTGCTCCTTGGCTGGGAAAGCAAGAGAAGAAGGGATGTTTAAATGCCTGCTGAAGACAAAAGGCCATCACTACAGGTGGGGAACCCAAAATTAGCACAAGAAAGAGAGAGATTCAGCTTGCGCCCATCCATCTGGCTTGAGCATGCAAACAAGAAGGTGCTGTGATCACTCACTCTTTTTAGAGTAATTATGGCTTTTTTTATATTTAAAAAATACATTTTTCAGTGCCCCGTCGTATTTTGGGACTTAGGGCTAGTTGCTATTGTGAGTTCTGTAGTTGCTAGGGACAAGACATCCCGACGTTAGTAGTGCACACTCCCATTGGTTATCTATCAGGTTTGGGTGGGGTTTTCACAAAAAAAAAAAACATGGTGTCTGTAAGTCTCTGTTAGCGAGTGGAGGATTGGCATCTATTTTCATAGGTTTTTATAAATATCTGGTTGATCCTGCATTTAGTTTTTTTACATTGGAGGGTTATATCTAGTTGATCCTGTATATTTGTTAAGGTATCTGGTCAATCCTGCATTTGTGGGTCTGGTTGAGTCTCTGTCCATGCTGTCACAGGGTTGGGTCATTTAATCTGTTAGATCCTGCTGTTGGTAAGTGTGGCTCATGTGATTTTCAACTGAACTGGAATGCTGTTCTATCACAGAAGGGTTGAACAGCATTTCATCACTTTTGCACTGTAGTAGAACAGTGATTCAGCTCAGCTCAGCTGAAAATCAGGTTACAACTACATTCCACCATACAATATACAGTATGTGTTTAGTATGAAGAAAAGCATTTTGCTTAATTTTCTAGTAAGCATAAGAGGGACTGCAGTGTTAATAGCCTTGCTGACCATGGGAAACAGATGAATCTGGTTTGCAAGTAGGGTAATTTTTAATTTTTTATTAAAAAAATAATAATTTTAGAACATATTTTGAGTATAGCAAATGCGCCATGCAAATTTTTGCAGTAATTTTTCCTGATTTTAATCAAAACAATTCTAAGCTTTAATTTAATATAAAGACTGCTGCTATTTTGAACAGTTTATTAGGAATTTACAATATTAAGTAAAAAAGAACTTGTCTTTAAAATAGTTATTTCATACTTTTTGTACTTGTCCCTTGCTTTAGCCCCCAGGGTACCTCTGTCATCCCTGGTATTCAGCTGGATCCTGGCAGACTGGGATCCTGGCATCATAGTGCATGACACCAGGAAGTTGTTTGCGGTTTTTCTCTCCTTTTTCTCCCAGTATGGGAGCTACATTGTGGTCTCTAAGCCCCCCCCCAAGAGGGTGCCAGGGCAAAGGACTAAGGTTTAGGTAGGAAGCCGTGCTTGCCACCAAGCACCCAACAGTGTCCTCCCCCTCCCAACACCATCCACTATCCAACACAGTGCCAAGCCCTCCCATGGAGAGGAGATCTGTCAGATGACAGCTTAATCCAGCTCCCCTTCCCCGTCAACCACCAAAATCATGGGCTTGTTCCTGAACCCGGGATACCAGTGCATTGTGAGGTGTGGTGTTCAGTGCCTCAGAGCCAGCAGGTCAGCCTATTTCATATATTTCACTGAACAAATATATGAAGTGTATGGTATGAATCTGCAGCCTAGAAACTGCAAAATACTTTGAAGTCAGTTTCACTCCTGTGTGTGGTATGGCTTGAAAGCAACATGATGCCAAACTGAAAGTGACTGTTTTGGCTACACATTTAATTCCATTTTACATTGGTTCACTGCACTACAAACTTAGTGCATCAAATTTTTTCAAATGATATAACACTTGTTTTGTATTTCATTTGCCAATCTAATTAAATAGCTCACACATACACACTTTATTAAAAGAAAAAATACTTCACTTTTGTAAAAAAAAAAAAAAATTAAAATCATGTCACAGAGCAAAATCAGCACTAACTGCCAGCTCTACCTAACATAGTGCTGGTACTGTACCTACATTTACAGTTTAGCAAATACTTGAGACCTAACAGAGTGTTTTTTTCTGTAAGAAAACAGCTGGAGTCTTTACTAATTATAGCACTGATGATCTGGGATGATTTCTGAGGTTTGTATGGTTGTGTGTAGTTTGATTAAATTAAAAGTTTTAAAATCAAAACACTCCTGCTAGCTAGACCTGACATGCGTAGAAAACATAAATATTGAATTAGAGCTATTTAGTAGCTATTTTCTTACAGAAAATCCACTCGATTAGCTCTCAAGTATCTGCTAAACTGTAAATGTAGCCATTTGTGCTCACTGAATAAGAAAAGTTACACAGCTCTGCTGTTATGAACTGATTTGAAAGCAGTTCTGGCAGCTGAATCTATGTTCTCCGCTACATCACTGTCACATGAAATAGGATGCATTGTAGGAGCAAGAAATGCAATAAAACTGGCAGAGATGGAGATCCCCAGGGGTCATAAAACTACCATAAAGCTAGCTGGCTAATTTAGGCAAACATCCTAATAGAAGACAGAGGGAAGGACATACTAGGACTTCACGCACAAATCAAAACACTCTGCACAAAATATGCATTTTGAAAATTCTGGGTGTACTACTCCTTTAAAGGGTCCCATCTTAAAGTCTCCCTAAACCACAGAAAATATTTACTAGAATGGATGACTAAGTAATAGAGCCACATGTCTGGCAACTGAAGGCCTTCTGCCCATTTAGAGGCAACCAGTTTACCATATGCTCTCCTGCAAGCCTTTCCAGACCAGAGGAACTGAGCTAGGATTTGTTGCAGGTTCAAAAAAAATTTTTGGGGAGAAATGGCATATCCAAACTTATGGGATATAAGAGTTTGGATAACAAGTTCATTTTTATGATATTAATGTATCCCTATAAGGTGAGAGGGAGGGCTGCCCATTAAGCCAAGTCCCATTGTAAACAAGATATTAAGGAATCCAAATTATGCTTTATCATTGGCTTATGAGACTCAAATAACTTGCTCCCTAAATATTGAATGCTTTCTGGCATCATGCTCAGTCCCAGAGTAGTAATGTCCCTGTTAAGGACCCTGAGTTTAATAACATGACCTCTGTTTTCAGAAGATTTAATCTATAGTTAGATATAGTACCGAACTGTCTGATCATGTCTAAGGCCACAGGGAGGGAAGTGGCAGTGTTACATATATGAAGAAGGCTATCATCATCATAGACTGATAACTTAAATTCCTTCTGGTCTATTCGAATACCCTGAATAGCCTGATGATGCTTTATCCATAAAATCGGGGATTAAAAAAAACAACTGAATAAAATGGGGGACAAGGGACAGCCCTGCTTAGTTCCCCTACGTAAGATAACAAAATCCAAGCATACCTCAATACCATGGATTTTTGCCCTGGGCCCCATATAGAAGATATTTTTCCAGTGAATAAACTCCAATGGAATGTTAAAAGCCTTCAAGGTATGGAACGGATGGTTCCAGCCCCCTTTACCAAAAGCTTTTTCTATATCCAGGGAGGCCAAGATCAAAGTGTCAGGGGCCAGGGCCATCCCTAGAGGTGAAAAACAAATTACCCAGTTTATATAACTGATCAGAAGAGAGTCTCCTGGTCTTAAAGCCCACCTGCTCCCTACTAACAAAGCTATTCCTGACCTGCAGTAGTCTGGAAGCCAAAATCCTAGCTACAATTTTCACATCTATGTTGATTAAAGAAACTGGATGATAATTATCTACTTCAGTGGGGTCCTTACCAGGTTTTGGTAAAATAGTGATTGTTGCTTCCATTAGTGAGAGGCCCCAAAGCCCATGAGCATAAAAGTACTGGTACAATTGTAAGAGAACTGGGACAAGGTCATCGGCCAAGGCTTTATAAAAGCTGGACATGAAACAGTCCAGCCCAAGGGCCGTATCAAGGGTGAGTGACTGTACAGCTAACTTATGTTCATCAAGGGTTATCACTGACCATAAAAAATTCACTTGAGCATGGTCAATTTGGGGCTAAGGAGTAGCATCTAGGTATTGGGTTATTACCTCATCTGGGAATAGGTTGACGGGACTATAGAGTTGCTGACAAAAGTGCAGGAATTGTTCTATAATGTCCTTAGGTGATGTTACTAATCTGCCAGATGTATCCTGGACCCATGCAATATATCTTGACATTTCATGATGATGCAAACATAATGGCAGCAGTTTGCCAGCTTTTTTTCCTTGTTAAAATATTTGACTTTTCATCTAAGAAGAGCATGTAAAATCGGGCTTGTCCTAATGGTGATTGAAATGGGTTGTCATTTTACTTCCTGTCTGAAAATAAGTTTTTACTACTACTACTTCTACATGATCTGCCCATTTCCTAGTGAGCTCCAAGCGCTGTGCTCTGAGGCCATTTAAGGTTATCTGGACCTCCTCCTCTGGAGTGTGCGAGCTCAGGGTTTGCTCAACACATCTAATTCCCAGAAAAAGAACTGCTATTTGCTGCTCCCTTCAGTGTTTGCAGATAGTAGCTAAGCAAATAATCTTGTCACGGATACTAACTTTAAAAGCCACCCACAGAGTATCTATCAATGCCCGACACCAAATTACCATTAGTGGACATAAAGTCTTTAATAAAATCCTTTAACTTTTCTAGTATATTGTGTTCTTTAAGCAGCTGATTGTTAAGCCACAAAATGTTCTCAATCTCTGTGGAGGAAGGGAAATGATGTATTGGAGTAATTGGATTAAGATCTGAAATAACTCAAGCAGCATTTTCACAAGACATTAGCCTATGAAGGAGTTTTGCACTCATGAGAAAATAGTCCAGCCTGGAGCAAGACTGGTGAGGACTAGAGAAATAAGTCTAGTTCCTGTCTTCCCACTGCAGAATCCTCTGGGGGTCAAGTATACACAGGCTGTCCATTATGTCATGGTTGGCTCGTTGCACCAGTGAGAGTCCCTTTCTCAGTCTCACCAATCTATCAAGGGCCATATCAAGAACTATACGCTGGTCTTCCGCTAAAAGCATAGATGTACCAGCACATGAGGTTAAGTACCCTAATAACCGAACAAAAGAGGATCATCCCCATTTGGCCTGTATATGGGCCCTAGAAATACAGATGAGTTCCCTAATTGACCCTGCAAAATTATATACCACCTATTAGGGTCCACTGTCTCGAATGAGCAAGAATGGAACCTTCCTAGATATTAAAATTTCTACCCCTTTATGATGGGGACCATCTTATGCCCTGTACACCTGCCCAACCCAGAATCTACATAGGGAAGCCAATTGGTTCAGTTTTAAGTGGGTTTCTTGTATGCATGCACCTGGATCAGTTAATTGTTTTATAGTTTTATTGTTATGTGATTTAATATCACTGTATTAATTTGTTATAAGATGTTGATGAAGTACATGTTGTACGTATAAATGTTATGAATACTTTGCTAATAAAAGTATTTTACAAAAAAAAAGCAAAGTTGACAGAAAGCTTCTTAAGGTGGTACAAAATTTGATACCTTTTCCCTGGTGTTTGGGCACCTTTAACATTCCAAGTAACCTGTTTGAAGGAACCACTCTTACCAAACCTGGACAAAAAATGCCTTGGTACCAGGTACCATACCTAGGCTGTATAGGAGCTCTCCCCATGCACCTGAGTAGTCTTGTATTGTATCCATTACCTTCTCCCCATAAACCCTCTCTGACAGAAACATAGAAACGAATAAGAACCCCAGTACAAAATAGAAACATGACAGGTATACAAACACTATAACAACCCTGTCCTCCCCCACTGGAACCCTGCCGATTTCCCCCCAAAAAAAACATCCTCATGGGAGAAGAGTACCCCCTGGAGGTCCACCTCATTATTCTTGCTGGCTCATGAAGTAGAACAACCAGCCCTGCAGGCTGATCCTTCAGCAGGGATCCACAACAAAGGCAATCATAAAAAGAAAAGTAGCCATCCCATTGAGCATTATAGCATACCCACATGTCAGTACTATCTAAAATCCTGAAAAGACATGAAATGACAGCCAAAAGACTTTGCCAGAGAAAGTTAAAAGATGGAACACTGTAGCAAAAACCTCCTAAGCAAGCAGGCAAAGGAGTTGAGCTTGCCAGGTGAATAACACCACGCTCCGTTCCAGGAAAGGTAAGGGTAGGCACCTGCTGAAGCTCCACACAGCAGTGGATAACAGAAGGGAGTCAGCGTCCAGACCCTAAAACCATGACAGCTACTGAGTCACCCCAGACCACTAGCTGGGAGCAAGAAAGACATTAAAATGTTATCTTAGTCGTGGCAACCCCATACAAAACCAGAATCTGCTAATACCAACCTAGTAATAGGGAGAACCAAAACTCTCAACCACTGAGTCCTAGAAATCACCATGTAAGACTTGTCCAGTTGGGCTACCATGAGTCCACGAAGTGGGAGCATCAGTCCTTATCAGAAGACCTAGCTCACACACACACCACCAACTCCCGGCAAGCACAACTACCCAAGCTTAACATTAAGAACAGCTGTATCAAACAAATAAAACATGTCTAGTGTACAACTAGGGAGTCAATGAACAAAGTAAACAAAAGAAAGAAAAAAAATTAAAAAAACAAAAACAAAAAATGCCCTAACCCGTCGCTTTAGCGACCACAGAAAATTATCCACAGTAACGGCAAACCCGAAAAGACCCAAATACAGAACTTCAGGGAAAAGTTAAAAAGCCCTTAGATAAATACAACAGCTGCTGTCCAACTAACCATCATAAAATATACAAAGGAAATAAGATCAAACTTGTCTTGCATCAAGTATTTGTACCACAACACCTTTATGTAGGAGCTAATTTAGAGAAAGCCAAAGTAAAAGGGGTTTACATACAGTACAAACAAAGAGGGACTAAGGCTGCGCTTATCCAGTTGAGCAAAGTATAGTCACAACAATATGCTCTAAGGAACTAAATCCACTGGGTCAGCAGACATCGCAGACTGTCAGTCTCCAGGAAATGAAAAACAACCAGAGAAGAATGTCAATGTGCAGTTGCAGGCCATCAAGGGGCGAGCATTCAGAGTAAAACCTAAAATTCCTCCAACAGTTATTTTTCCCAATTGCTGAGGGGCATGGGGTCATAATGTTGTAGACGAAACTGCGCACATCAAGACCACATGCCACGATACAGCACATGGCAACACCTGACTGTTTTTCTTGTGTTTTGCACTGGGCTTTGCGCCCCACACCCCCCGCAACTATTATAATGAGCTCCAAGGGGGTGTGGACACAGGGGCAAGAAATAAAATTGAAAAAAAGAAGATTCCCCACAAGGGAATCAAACCACTTCCCCCCAACCCCATCCACTGCTGAGTAGGGTGCTCTAGCCACTCCACCGTGGAAGCAGCTCGACAAAGCACCCAACCAGCAGTGACTACATCCACTTCCTTGTTGCTGGTGAGGATCAGGGGGTAGCAATACTTTCTATTGCTGTAATTCCCCTGTCGCTGTAAAACCACATGTGGTACTAGCAGTGCAGTCTTGCTGTGCATAGTTTCGTCTGTAATATTATGACCCAGTAGGCTGCTGGGGTGGGGGAGGCTGGAACATGCCAAAGAAAATATCCGGCAAACTCTCTGCAGCCTCCAGTGCACTATTCAACTGCTTAGTATCTTTCTCCAAGGTCACCACTAATTTTGCTGGATATTGGATGAGGTATTTAATTCCAGCTGCTCCAGCTTTAGACTTCATAACCCTATATTCCCCATGCAGTTTCTGAGTCTGAGAGGTAAGGTCATTAAAGAGAAAACAGCATTTTCCTTCCCAATACAACCCCCCTCCTCTCATGCTTTCTGATGGATATGAGATTTCTCCAAGAAATTAAGTAATTTGAGGATAATAGGTCTAGGCACCTCATTGGGACTGGGCATCAGGCATAATGCTCAGTGGGCTTGTTCAGCAATATAGTGATCACCATGTAGAGTAGGGTCTGCTATGTGATGAAACATCTGCTGTACAAACTGAATCTTTTCAGGACCTTCCGTTTTCTTTGGGATCCCAATAAGGACAAGATTATTGCACCTATTATGACCTTCTTAGTCATCAACTCTCAGTTCCAACTTCTTGAGGTGCCATTTCAAATCCACAGTGTCAGGTTCCATCCTATTTTGCCAATCTTTGAAGAAATGTGGGCTTTCCCATCCCCCATCCTCCATACCAGCACATTCAAGGTAGGCCGAATTTGCTTCAGCTCTTCATAAATGTCTAGGATGATTGCTTTAATGGACCCAAGCTTCTGAAAAAAGGTACAGGTGAATAATCTTGTTCCTCATCCATTGGTGACTTAAGTATCGGTGAGGTAGACACTTTAGGCCATTTTGAGTCTGAGCTTTCTCTGGAGTAGTCTGTGGCAAGCAGTCAGGCAGGGAGTTGAGTACTGCTGTGGCATAATTGCTCATCTTGCTATACAAAATGGCCAAAAGAAGCATAAATAATGACCAAACGAATGGTTGCAACTCCCAAGCAAGGCTAACTGTAAAAGGCAGGCTATGGAATGTCCAAAAGTGGAAAAAATTACAAGTTAAAGTTGTGGAAACCACAGAGCTCATTGCCACACATACTAGCTAGCCAGCCACCATCATGTGACTCCTGTACTGCCTTTGTTGACACAAGGTTTTGACCTTTGGTATCAGTGGAACTCTCAGTGCTGAACTGATGCTCTCTTTGTTGGCACTGAAGATTTCCATTTTTGGCAAGAACAACTGGGGTTTCTCCTCCATGTGGACAGAGTTCAGTCTCTGTTTGATTCACAGTATTAACGCAGATCTTGCTGATATTGGTGCCAATGTGAAGGCTAGGGCCCCTACTGCTTCCAGTTCTGGACTCAACTGGGGCCTCATCTTAAATTATGTATCATTCACAGGAACCTCTGTGCCATCTGGTGCTCTCATTGATGACCAGTGTACTGTCTGTATGACATCAGAGGGAGACTGGTTAAACAGGCCTCCTCTGGAATTAGTCAGCTCCTTGGCATCATTTGCTCTTATATTTTTGTTCAAGACAGGTGCTATTATACCCTCTGTCCAGTAGCAGATTTGTATTTTTTTTTTACTTACTTGCAACCCCCAGTTGAGGTGGTATGGCAATCCACCTGTGTTGATGACATGGATGGGGGTGGGTATGGCACAGGGTACTCCATTGTCTAGGGGTATAGGTATTGTGCTCGCCTGGAGCCCTTTACACTGAACAGTTATGGATTTGCATGTCTTTTTGCCACAGGTGCTGGATGTGGGCACCTTTCTTGGGTGAACAAAACATACTGACGACTGGGTTTCAAACACGTCACTCTCTTTTCTAGGGTGTTTGTTAAATTCATTGGTACAATACACTGTTTCCTGGCCTAGGGATCACAATCATTCAGTTGTTATTCCATTAATTATGACGCAGCCAAAACCTTGCCCTGAGCAGCACCACACTTTCAAACAGTATTTAGTTCCTGCTTCCCGCAGTGTACACTTCAGCTGTCTTGGATGCTTCCTGTGCCATGTAGTAGTAATCCCCCCTGTCCAAATAATTCCTATGCCCATGTTCACAAACACCTTTTCATTCATGGGACTATTTCACCACTGCCCTGTACTATGTCCCTGGGTGCACATTCACCACTGCCCTCTTGCTGTGAACAATTTGTTGAGGGTTTACATGGCACGCCAAAGTGGCATCCACAGTTCAGGGTGTGTTTTGCCAATGTGGGTCACCAGGCTGGCACACCCTAAGCATGTCCCACATGCCCTTATAATTCTTGAGGCTCCAATCACTTGACTGGGTCACCCTCAGACGGTACTTCAGTGTTCTGTAAGCACCTCAGGATCTGCCCTCCCATGTGAGTGTATCTGGCAGGCTAAACCAGGATACCACTTTTACCTTTGGGGATTTCCTTCCCAACTTGAATTCACATATTTCTCCTACCTTGCTGATGCAGTCAGTGGTGGTACCTTGGCCTCAATCCTCTGGGTGCCTGGATGGTCTCTTCTGCATTTCCATGGTTTTCCCACCATCAACATGCCCACAGTCTCTTCAGAGGAACCTGTCTTAGGCACAAAGAATGTAACGTGATTAACCCACTACTAGTTATATTTATATTTGTGACATAAATATACGTTTATTTGAATGTCGGCTTAGGGAAATGGCAGCCATCAGCTTTTAAAGGGGCCTGACCTTTTGACCCCTGCACAGTAACTGCAGTTGTTAGATGGCTAGCTTCCTTCACTGTGTTGATACATAGTTGCAGGGTTTCCTGGGACTATAAAGACTTCCTTTATGCCAGGTTATCACACCTTGTAAACCATCTTTTTTTCCTTTGAATTATAGGGACAAATTGTGCATTTTATGGCCTCTGAGAAAAAGGCCATTTTAACTGATTCCTGTTAGCTTATAAAACTGCAATTTCTTTGAGGGCCAGGAAGCTTGTGGAGAGATCAAAGGGATAATTCTATCTGTCATAAAGCCTCACTAATTAAGAGGAAAGATATATATATTTTTGGAATGTTTTAGCAGTTGGCTGAGACATGTGACTGATAAATTAATTCAAGTTCTCAGGTTTGAGTGACCTCACAGTCAGCATCTGTGAGCTGTGTCATCAGGGAGAAGGAGTTTGAACCAGACATATTATAGCCAGCTGGGAGAAAAACATTGCATTTGATTTCTGGCTCGTGTGCATTTTGCCTCTGGTTTTTGAGATGGGACTTGTGATAATCTTTGACAGCACTTAGGTAAATTTCAACCCACTGTTTATTACTTGAAACCTAGGATAGTAGAAATTCAGTAATGTGTTGTTTTTGTATAATCATCCATTTATTTTAAAAGACTGTAAACCCAATTTTATATGTTCTGCGTTTTGTATTTTATCTAGTTAATTTTTAGTAAACACTATTTTTCTTGAAATTCTGCCTGTGCCTTTTCTCAGTTTCTTTTGCATGTGAATGCTGGAACAGTGTTAATAATTCTGACAACTGTTAAGGGTTTAAAGTGTGTTACTTTCTTGCTAAGGTAAGAATATACCTAGGTCTCAAATAGATTCAAAAGAGTAAAATTGTGAACCAAGCTGGTGCCCACTGGGTGAAGTATTGCACTGCATCCCCCGAATACAGAGCATATCTGAGCTTGTTAACTGGGTGTGCTAGTGAAAAAGGGGTTCATATTTGACCCCAGGACTCAAAGCTAGTAGGTGATTCGGACCCAAAACAGACAGGAGGGTTACCCTGTTTGTCTCCTGTTCACATATTGTACTTGAGGGTTTGGCACTATGGGAGCAGAGGGCCTGACCTGTGGGGTGCATTTGTGACCAAGACCATCTGAAAATATAGTTTGATGAAATACCACCTGGGGTTCCTGCACTCTTGCAGTGGTTGCTCTAAACATTCCCATCTACTGACAAACCTCAAACTTTGTTTCCTTTTGACTTTGGCAAGTTGAGAAACATTCCTGAGTGCCCAAGGTCCTGCCTGACAGATGTTAGGTTTTCCTGATGTCTTACATGACAACTTTGCTGCAGCGAAATGTCCCCAACCTTGTAGCACCCTCAAGTATCAAAGTTAGCATGGCATCTATGTCTCCAGGTGGGTGCTAACAGTGAGATACTGTGCACCACTGGCCCAAGTCCTGCAGCAAGTGAAATGGCAAAGCACAGCACATGCCATCCTCTCATGGTGCAACCAAGTCTCCTGGCACCTGGTAGTTGGCATTTTCTGCAGCTTTCCCCGGTGAGCACCCCAGCTTTGGGCATTGGTACAAAGCCCTCATTTGTACCCAGGGGTGTTTCCATGGCAAGGGCACCAGGGACATGGCATCCCCTTCCCCTTACTGTAATGAGGGTTGTTACTCTCTTCCCCCAGGCAAAACACTTCTGTCCTCAGAAATGGGGAGCAGTGGACCAGAGACAGGACCTAGACTTGCCACACAAGGAGGTGGACCATTGACACCTGTGACCTTGCTCTCCTTCTGGGACAAAATTCAAACCCAAATGAATTAATCCCCCAACTCAACCCACTACTCTGTCCTGCAAGAGGCAAACCCCACCTGTGATCTGCCTCCATTTAATCATGGGACCCCGTGTCATTTACCCCATACGTACTCTCACTCATCCAGTCATGCAAACTGCCACACTCAGAGGCTGCAACCTTTCTTTGATTGTGGGACTGTCCTTTCACAGGTGTGGTACACTGCACAATGCATACACAGGTTCCTTCTGATCTCCTACTTGTCCAGGAAGTATTTAATCGTGACCTCATGTCAGCCCCGAATGACTTGGTTCTTGCCTGATCTGGAAAACTAATGTGTTTTTTTATTTGTGAAATCAGAACCTTTTCAAAAAACAGAAGAGGAATCAGAACTGAGTCTCTGTCAACCTGCTTAACCGTATTAAGCACAGAGAGGGTAAATGGCTTGCTAAAGGTCACACAGTAAGTGACAGTGCATGGAAGTCAAAGCTGGGTATCTACTAAAAGTCCACAGCTCTTTACTGTAACCACTACCCTCACCCTAGGGTTTCACAATTGACATGCAACACCTGGCGTTTGGAAAAGGGGGGATATCTTTTTCCAGTGAGTGCCTTCCCATTCACTCCAACCTGAATGAGTGCCTTACTTGTTCCCATCTCCTGATTAGCTTCTGGACATCTGCAGTTCATAACAGTGACATTCATTTTCCACAATTACTTTCACTCATGCTGAGGTCATCTTAGAGGTTCCATGTACCCCAGGCCCACTACATACTAAACCCATGACCACATAACCATATTTTATACCTATCAACATGCTTCTCCTGTGTTTTTATTTTTTATTTTAGTCTTTGGTAACTGGGTAAGGCCAGTCAGGCACAAGTGCCTGTTTTCAGGGGTGACCTGGGAGCACTGGGTGGTTAAGCGACTTGCTCAGGGTCACATAGTATGCAAGTGGAGGTTGTGAGACTCAAACTCAGGTGGTCTGCTGGGTGTATCAAGCTCATTCACACCTCGTTCCTCTAACCTCTAGGCTATACTGCCAGCCCACTTCTTGGGCCTGCAGTTTACTCTGGCTCAGACTTTTCAACTGCAGCCCCTAGGCATTAAGTAAAGTTCCCCAAATCTGCTGTGTTGTATATTTACACCTTAACTACTGATGAAGATCAATAGGTTGATACAGAAATATTTAGTTTAATGAGCTAGTCTTTCTTAAACAGAGTACCTCCTGAAGCTTAGCTTTCTCTAAAGCTGCAAGCAAAACAAAGACATGTATAAGAATGCCATCTAGTGGCAAATAGTCCTCCATGCGATAACATAAAACATGTTGCTGGCAGATCAACACTAAGCGTTCATCCTGTCTGCCCATATAAAGCTTCCTATCTAGCCCCCTGACCTAATGTCTTAAAGGGCTATTTAGCTGTGATGCCTACCCCAAACCCTTCCCCTCTCTCTCAATCCACCCCCCCACCCACTGACACCTCCCTAGCTTTTCTTCTTACAATTATCAGCCCTCTATACCTGTCCCAGCTATTTTTGGACATGTTTATAGTCCACAGAACAAGGCAGAGGCATAGCAATTCAAAAGAGCCATGCAAGTAATACATATTTATTCATGAATATCACAAATAATGACAGACTCAGTACTCAGGACCAAAAACCAAGCATTTTTCATAATTGAGGGCATTCCAACAAGAAGAACTGAAATAAATATCTATATCTCTGTCTGTCTCTAGCTATCTATCTATCTTAACTAACTAATCTTATCTAACTCATAGCTCAAGTCTTTGTACTGGTTATTACATGTCTGTAAGTCAATGACTATATGTTTGTAACTAAAAATGATGACTGTTGCACACGCTGATGTGGAACCTTTGTAAAAGAGCCTCAGCTCAAAGGTATTGTAATCCTAGATTGAAATAAATAATAAAAAAAAAAACTATCTATCTATCTATCTATCTATCTATCTATCTATCTATCTGTCTATCTATCACAAGGAAAAGCAATGAAAAAATGCCTGTCTCTTCTCCAAGTGCCCAGAGCTTAAGCCCCCTGGCCCCAGTGGGCCACTTAGCACAGGAAGGCACCCTCCTGACCCCAATCCATGATTTTGGGATGAAATAGTAGTCACATTCCAGACCATTTCAGCCAGTATCCACCCTCCAAAACTTCAGAACATTGTTCTATGCTGTCAGTCTGTCTTCTGACAGCAGCAGCACACTTGTAAGGAAGAGAGGGAGGGAGGGAAGGAGGTGGCGGGAGGACTAGTCTCACCTTCTTGATGACAATAGGCAGACTGATTGGTCTTCCCCAGTTACTGGTGTCTCAGAACTTTGTCTCAGTCTCTGGTGCCTCAGAACAATGTTCCAGTTTCTGAAGTCTTAGAACTCTGTCTCTGGTGTCTCAGAACTCTGTCCCAGTCTTTGGTATCTCAGAACTCTGTCTCAGTCTCTGGTGTCTCAGAACTCTGTTTCGGTCTCTGGTGTCTCAGATCTGACCCCTTGTTCCTGGTGTCTTAGGACACTGTCCAAATCTCAGCTATGTCACACTTGATAGAACACTAGACATCATTTAAAGGGGAGGTATATGAAGCCTTGATAACTTTAAATAAAAGAAAATCCCAAGGGCTGGACGAACTTCACCCAATTTTATTAAGTGAATTGGCAGCAGTGCTTGCTGACCCCATAACTGTAATAGTTAGGAGATCTTTGGAAATAGGTGAGGTACCGCATGATCATAGAAAGGTTATAGTGGTGCCAATTTATAAGAAGGGAACCAAAGCTCTGAAGGAGAACTATAGGCCAGTTAGCTTTATGTCTCTGTTGAGCCAAATCATGGAGGCGATCCTAAGGAAATTTATAGAGGATCACCTCCATCTCATGGGGTTATAAGATGTAAATCAACACAAATTTAGAAGGTGTAGATTGTGTCAGACAAGCTTAATAGACTTTTTGAATAGGTGAGCAGGGCACTTGACAATGGCGTACCTGTTGATGTGGTGTACCTGGACTTTTCTTAAGACATTTGATACAGTCCCACATGCAGAATTGATCAAATGCTTTGAAAAATATAGTTTTGACAGCAGGATTATAATATGGGTAAGAGAATGGCTGAAGCACAGGTCTCAAGTAGTTAGACTGAATGGTGCTGATTCTAGCAGAAGGGAGGTGACTAGGGGGAATCCACAGGGGTCTGTGATGGGGCCCACAATGTTCAACATATATGTTACTAGCATGAGCAAAGGGGGATAGCAAATTTCCTGGTGACACCAACATAGGACATATAGAAACATAGAAACATAGACTTTGGCAGCAAAAAAGGACCACTTGGCCCACATAGTCTACCCATTTCCCTACCTTTCAGATAAGCTGCAGATCCTAGCTAACCAACAGTCTACTTCCTCCAACCCCCATTAGAATTGCCTTATGTCTGTTCCATGCATTCTCCAATTCCCCCACTGTTTTTGACCCCACAACCTCCTCTGGAAGGCTGTTCTGAGCGTTAACCACCCTCTCTGTGAAAAAATCCTTCCTCATATTGCCAATGGGCTATCCCCCCCATCTTCAAATTGTGCCCCCTTGTTCTTGTACATCTCTTTTTCTGAAAGATACTACCCTCTTAGACTTTGTTGATTTCCTTAAAGTACTTGAATGTTTCTAACATGCCCCCCCTTCCTCTAGGGTATACATATTAAACTCCTTTAGTCTCTCACACCCAGGGACCACCAGGGCCACCACCACTGCCTCAAATGTTACCAAGAAAGAGGAATGGTTGAACCACAGTGGGCTCAGAGAGGATGAGGGTGGTGGAACAGAGGAGCATCCCTCCAATTGTACCTCTCCACAATTCATACGCCATTCTGGCAGAGCGTGGTTCCTCTATGGTGGCACCCACAGTGGAGACCAAAGAGGGTGCTGGGACCCTACACAGAGGAGACCCACTGGAGGGTGGCATGGGACTCCACAGGGGAAGGAAACAACTCCTGGTGGGGTACTCAGTTTTTAGAGGGATAGAACTGAGGGAAGGAGGGAGGGGAAAGGGAGGTAAGGTGCCTGCCCGGCACCATGGCTTGGATGGACAGGGCATGAATCCTCAGGATTGGGGGAGCAGCTACATGAGGTAGGGAACTGGATGTCATTGTCCACCTAGGGACAAATGACCTGGCTGAGAATGGGATTAGAGCAGTGGAGGGGAAGTTTGTGGAGTTGGGGAGGGGCCTTAGACAAGTAGCATGCATGGTAACCTTCTCAGAGGTGCTGCCTGTCTATGGCATGGGTGAGGCTAGGCTGCTCTGCACCATGGGATTCAATCAATGGTTGAAAAACTAGTGCAGAGCTCAGGGCTTTGGCTTTATTGTGGACTGGGGTCCACATGGAGAGACACAGGCCTATACTGGTGCGATGGTCTGCATATCTCCAGGATGGAAACCAGGATCCTAGGTGATAGGTTTAAGTGATTCATTGGCAAGCATTTAAACTAGCCAAGGAGGGAGACACTGAAAAGGATCAGGAAAATCCCAGCTCCCCCCAACAAAACAAGGTAGTTAGCAAGGTAAACACCAAAATAGAGAAGTCGATAGGGGAAAGGGCAAGGATAAATGGAGAAAAAGGCAGTAAGGACAGGGATGGGACTAAAAGGGGTAAGGCCATCAAAAATGGAGGACAATGAGTACCAATGCCCATAATCTGGGTAACAAGCTTCCTGAATTAGTGACCTCGATAGAAGAGGGACGCCTGGATATCGTGGCAGTCACTGAAACATGGTACACACAGAACTATGACTGGGATGTCAGCATACCAGGGTACACAATCTACAGGAGGGACAGATAGGGTACAAGAGGAGGAGGAGTAGCTCTCTACATAAGGGAAGGGATCAAAGCAATGGAACTAAAGGGTAAACAGGGAGGAGAGGAGGCACTGCGGGTCACCCTGGAGACAGAAAATGGTACCACAATCCTCACGGGGGTTGTATACAGACCTCAGTCTTAGAGGGAGGAAATGGACAAGAAAATGATAAAAGGCATCCTTAAGATGGCAGAAAAAGGGGAGATATTGTTGAGGGTGGACCTGAATATGCCAGATGTTAACTGGAGCACCTTTGCTGCAGCCACATCCAAGAACAGGGTAATTCTCGATGCCCTACAGGGGGCATGCCTCAGACACCTAGTGTTGGAACCCACTCGGGAGGGAGCAATCTTAGACCTGGTACTCTCAAACAGGAATGGAGAGAGAATCTCAGATTTAAAAGTGGGTAGCCATCTGGGAACAAGTGACCACTGAACAGTGTGGTTCACAATGAACACAGCCATAGAGTCAAGCCATACAAAAGTGAGGGTATTGAACTTTAGGAGGGCTGGCTTTGTCAAAATGGGAGCGTGCCTCAGAATAGCACTAGCAAATGGGCAAGAAGGAGGGGTGGAGGAACAATGGGGAAACATCAAAACTGCAATCACAGAGGCAACAAGCCTTTGTGTGAAGCAAATAAATCAAAACGATGGAGAAAACCACCATGGTTCTCAAAAGAGGTGGCAGGGAAGGTTAAGGAGAAAAAGATAGCATTCAGGAAGTATAAGGAAACACAGAAGGAGCAGGACAGAGAACTCTACCAGTTAAAGCAGAAGGAAGCAGGGAAGACAGTCAGAATAGCAAAGGCCCAAACCAAGGAAAAGCTTACAAGTCAATTCAGAAGGGATAAAACCATTTATAAGTACATTAGGGAGTGAAGAAAGACCAAGGGAGGGGTAGTGAGACTTAATAAAGGAGAGGTGGGTGGGCAGAGGGTGACAGTGAAAAAACAGGGATACTGAACAAATACTTCTGCTCAGTATTCACAAAAGAAGAGGAGGAGGAGGTACTTAATTCAATCAATATGGATAGGGGGGTTGATAACAGTTCATTTACAAAAGAAAGGGTTCTGAATGAACTCCTAAAACTGAAGGTGGACAAGGCAATGGTACGTGATGGAATTCACCCCAGAATTCTAAATGAACTAAGGGGAGAACTAGTGACACCACTGACTACCTTTTTTAACAAATCATGAGAGGATGGTGTGGTACCTGAGGACTGGAGGAGAGTGGATGTGATTCCCCTTCTCAGAAGAGGGAGCAAAGCAAAGGCAGAAAACTGCAGACCTCTTAGTTTGACTTCAATGGTAGAGAAAATGATGGAATTACTTCTGATAGAAAGAATTGTTGAGTACCTAGAGGCCAGCGGGGCACAGGACCCAAGGCAGCATGGGTTCACAGTGGAAATGTCATGTCAGATGAAGCTAACAGATTTCTTTGACTGGTTGACCAAAGTAGTAGACCAGGGAGGGGCTATGGACATGGCCTACCTAGACTTTAGCAAGACATTTGGCACAGGCCCACACAAAAGATTAATAAACAAGTTAGCCAGCCTGGGAGTGGGTCTCAGGGTGGAAGCCTGGGTAAAAATTGACTAGACAACAGGACACAGAGGGTAGTATTAAACGGAGTTCACTCTGAAGGAAAGGGGGTTACTAATGGGGTACTGCAGGGTTCAGTACTGGGACCGGTCCTTTTTAATGTCCTTATAAGTGACATTGCAGAGGGACTGGAAGGAAAATTATGCCTCTTTGCAGACGACACAAAGATCTGCAACAGGGTAGATACACAAGGGGGGGTGGAAAGGATGAGAAGGGACTTGGCAAGGTTGGAGGAATAGTCAAAAGTATGGCAGCTTAGATTTAATGTAAAGAAGTGCAAAGTAATGCACCTGGGAAACAAAATCCCAGGGGAAGAGTACACAGTGGGGGGGCCTAACAACAACAAAAATGGAAAGGGACCTGAGGGTAGTCATATCACATGACCTAAAGGTAAGCAAGCAATGTGAGAAGGCAGTAAGGAGGGCTGGGGAGGATACTGGGATGTATAGGGAGAGGCATCACCAGTAGAAAACAGGAAGTTGTTATCCCTCTGTACAGACAGTTGGTGAGACCCCATCTGGAGTACTGCATGCAGTTCTTGAGATCCCATCTCCACAAGGACATATACAGGATGAGGCAGTCCAGAGGAGGGCAGCTAAAATGATGCATTGTCTGCACCAGAAGCCATATGAAGAGAGACTAAAGGAACTTAATATGTATACCCTCGAGGAAAGGAGGAAGAGGGGGACATGATAGAAACTTTCAAGTACCTCATGGGAATCAACAAAGTCCAAGAGGGTAGCATCTTTCAGAAAAAGAGATGTGCAAGAACAAGGGGGCACAATTTGAAGATAGAGGGGGGACAGATCGGGGCAACGTGAGGAAGTATATTTTCATGGACAGGATGGTGGATGCATGGAATGGCCATCCTGAGGAGGTCGTGGGGTCAAAAACAGTGGGGGAATTCAAGAATGCATGGGAGAGATATAAGGCAATTCTGGTGGAGGTTAGGAAGAAGCATACTGTTGGTTAACTAGGATCTGCATCTTATCCAATAGGTAAGGAAATGGTCAGACTGGGTGAGCCAAGCAGTACTTATCTGCCGTCAAAGTCTATGTTTCTATGTTTCTTCATATGGCTTCTGGTGCAGCTGCTGCACCAATTTAGGTGCTTTTCTCTGGACTGCCTCCATCCTGTCTCTTTCCTTGCAGAGATGGGGTCTCCAGAACTGCATGCAGCACTCCAGATGTGAATACTGAGTGCATGTTAATGAATTACAAGGAGAACTAATTGAACTATGCGAGTGGGCAACAGTAAATAAAATGATGTTCAACTTGGAAAAATGGGTGGTTATGCATTTTGGCAAGAAAAGTACCATGGCAACCTATAAAATTGGTGACCATGCATTAAAAGTGACTGACCATGAGAAAGACTTGGGGGTGTGGGTATCAAATAATCTCAGAGCTGATCTTCATTGTAATGAGATAGTTGCTAAAAGTAATGGGATCTTGGAAAGTATGATGAAGAATATTACTAGTAGGGATAGAGATGTGGTACTGCTCATATGTAGAACTCTGGTGAGACCACATATGGAGTATTGTGGTCAGTTTTGGTCTGCACAGGATGTAGGTAACATTTTGAAACTGGAAAATGTGCAGAGAAGAGCTACTAAACAGAGTGATATGAACTACAAAGAGAGATTGGAAAACTGGGTACTGTTCTCAATAGAGATAAAAAGTTGAGGAGGGACTTGATAGTCTATAAGTCTGTACAGAATCCAGATCTTAGGATCTGTCTAGGTTTAGATTTTAAGGTTAATACTTGGGATACGAGATGTCACAACTTCCAATTAAATGGTAGACATTTTGGGACTACCAAAAGGAAGTACTGGTTCACACAGAGGCTAGTGATGCACTGGAATTCATTATCAGAAGAAATTGTGACCAGTGATAATGTAAATATTTTTAAAAGTAGACAAGTACCTTCTGAGGGTAGGACACATTGGTAGCATCCATTAAATAACGGAAAACATATCAGATGGGATGTTGCTCCCTCCTTTCTGTATAACTTATGTTCTTATGTCTCTGGAGTGTCAGAACACTGTCCCAGTCTCTGGTGTCTCAGGACATTGTCCCAGTCTCTGGAACTGGAAGTCTGTCCCAGTTTCTGGTGACTCAGAAATCTGTCCCAGTCACTGGTGTCTCAGAATTCTTCACCACTTTCTGGTGTCTCAAAACTCTGTCCCATTCTCCAGAGTCTCAGAACTCTGTCCCGGTCACTGGTGTCTGAGAACTGTCCTAGTCCCCGGTGTCTCATTATAAATCATGACATCATTCTTAGCCATCAGGATTGATTATTTCTAAACATTCCAGGTACTCTTATAAGCATAAGGGGGTGTCTCATGCACATAGTCTTAAAATTCTGCAGTTCTGAGTTCAGTTGTCACAGTCTATTTCCCCACAATGGGGATTCACTAATATTTTGAGAAAAATAAAACTTTTTATTTTAAACTGAAATTCAGTTTTTCAAACAGAAGTATTTACCATGATTTATAATATGTTTATATGCAGTTCCTGTGTTATTTATGGTCATAAGAATTTCCTTTCAAGTCCTTTGTGTGCCAGAACCATTCAATTGTGCTTTGCATTTCTCTCACCCAAAGAACCCGAGAATGCACTCATCACCATAAGAGACAGTAACTATACACATATAACAGTGCCCAGTCTCTGGTATCAACATGCTGTTCCAGTCTCTGGTGTCTCAGCACTCTGTTCCAGTCTTTGGAGTCTCTGAACTCTGTTCCAGTCTGTAGTGTCTAAGAACTGTGTCCCAGTTTCTGGTATCTTAGACCTCCATCCCCCTCCACAGGTGTCTCAGAACTTTGTCCCAGTCTCTGGTACCTCCGAACTCTGTCCTCCTCATGTCCCCCTCACTGATGTCTCAGAACTCCGTTCCTAGTCTCTTGTGTCTCAAACCGCTGTCCCAGTCTCTAGTGTCTCAGGTCTCAGCCCCAGTCTCTGGTGTCAGACCTCTGTCCTCATCTCTGGAATCTCAGAACTAGGTCCCAGTCTCTGGTGTCAGAACTCTTCCCCAGTTTCTGGAGTTTTAAAACTCTGACCCAATATCTGGTGTTTCAGCACTAGGTCCCAGTCTCTGGGGTCTCAAAAGTCTGTCCAATTCACTGATGTCTCTCAACTTTGTTTCAGTTTCCGGTCCCATAGAACTCTCACCCAGTCTCTGTTGTCTCAAAACTCTGTCCCAGTCTCTGGTGTCAGAATTATGTCTCAATCCCTAGTGTCAGAATGCTGTCCCAGTCTCTGTTGTCTCAGAACTCTGTTCCTGTCTTTTGTGTCTCAAACATCTGTCCCAGTCTCTGGAGTCTCAGAATTCTGTCCCAGTCTATTTTGTTTCAGAATTCTGTCCTAGTCTCTGGTGTCTCAAAACTCTGTCCCAGTCTCTTGTGTCTCAAAACTCAGTCCCAGCCTCTGACATCTCAGAACTCTGTTCCAGTCTCTGAAGTCTCAGAACTTTGCCTCGGTCTCTGAAGTCTCAGAACTCTGTCCCAGTCACTGAAGTCTCAGAACTCTGTCCCAGTCTCTGAAGTCTCAGAACTGTGTCCCAGTCTCTGAAGTTTCAGAACTCTACCCCAGTATCTGGTGTCTCAGAACTCTGTCCCAGTTGCTGGTGATTCAGACCTCTGCCCCAGTTTCCGGTGTCTCAGACCTCTGCCCCAGTCTCTGGTGATTCAGAACTCTGCCCCAATCTCTGGTGATTCAGAACTCTGTCCCAGTCTCTGGTGATTCAGAACTCTGTCCCAGTCTCTGGTGATTCAGAACTCTCTCCTAGTCTCTGCTGATTTAGAACTCTGTCCCAGTCTCTGATGATTCAGACCTCTGTCACAGTCTTTGTTTATTCAGAACTCTGCCCCAGTCTCTGGTGTCTCAGAACTCTGCCCCAGTCTCTGGTGATTCAGAACTCTGCCCCAGTCTCTGGTGTCTCAAATCTCTGCCCCAGTGTCTGGTGGCTCAGAACTCTGCCCCAGTCTCTGGTGATTCAGAACTCTGTCCCAGTCTCTGGTGTCACAGACCTCAGTCCCAGTCTCTGGTGATTCAGAACACTGTCCCAGTCTCTGGTGTCTCAGAACTCTGCCCCAGTCTCTGGTAATTCAGAACTATGTCCCAGTCTCTGGTGATTCAGAACACTGTCCCAGTCTCTGGTGTCTCAGAACTCTGCCCCAGTCTATGGTGTCTCTGAATTCTGTTCCAGTCTCTGGTGATTCAAAACTCTGTCCCAGTCTCTGGTGATTCACAACTTAGTCCCAGTCTCTGGTGTCTCAGAACTCTGTCCTAGTCTTTGGTGATTCACAACTCAGTCCCAGTTTCTGGTGATTTATAACTCAGTCCCAGTCTCTGGTGTCTCAGAACTCTGCCCCAGTCTCTGGTGTTTCAGAACTGTGCCCCACTCTCTGGTGATTCACAACTCAGTCCCAGTCTCTGGTGTCTCAGAACTCTATCCCAGTCTCTGGTGTCTCAGAACTCTATCCTGGTCTCTGGTGTCTCAGAACTCTGTCCCAGTCAGTGGTGATTCAGAACTCTGTTCCAGTCTCTGGTGATTCAGAACTCCTCCGCAGTCTCTGGTGATTCAGAACTCTGCCCCAGTCTCTGGTGATTCAGAACTCTATCCTAGTCTCTGGTGTCTCAGAACTCTGCCCCAGTCTCTGGTGTCTCAGAACTCTGCCCCAGTCACTGGTGTCTCAGAACTCTGCCCCAGTCACTGGTGTCTCAGAACTCTGTCCCAGTCTCTGGTGTTTCACAACTCAGTTCAGTCTCTGGCATCTCAGAACTCTGTCCCAGTCTCTGGTGATTCAGAACTGTGTCACAGTCTCTGGTAATTCACAACTCAGTCCCAGTATCTGGTGTCTCATAACTCTGTCCCAGTCTCTGGTGATTCAGAACTCTATCCTAGTCTCTGGTGTCTCAGAACTCTGCCCCAGTCTCTGATGTCTCAGAACTCAGTCCCAGTCTCTGGTGTCTCAGAACTCTGCCCCAGTCTCTGGTGTTTCAGAACTGTGACCCACTCTCTGGTGATTCACAACTCAGTCCCAGTCTCTAGTGTCTCAGAACTCTGTCCCAGTCTCTGGTGTTTCACAACTCAGTTCAGTCTCTGGTGTCTCAGAACTCTGTCCCAGTCTCTGGTGATTCACAACTTAGTCCCAGTCTCTGGTGTCTCAGAACTCTGTCCCACTTTCTGGTGATTCAAACTCTGTCCCAGTCTCTGGTGATTCACATCTCTGTCCCAGTCTCTGGTGATTCATATCTCTGTCCCAGTCTCTGGTGATTCACAACTCAGTCCCAGTTCTAGTGTCTCAGAACTCTTTCCCAGTCTCTGGTGATTCAGAACTCTGTCCCAGTCTCTGGTGTCTCAGAACTCTGTCCCAGTCTCTGGTGATTCACAACTTAGTCCCAATCTCTGGTGTCTCAGAACTCTGTCCCACTTTCTGGTGATTCAAACTCTGTCCCAGTCTCTGGTGATTCACATCTCTGTCCCAGTCTCTGCTGATTCTCAACTCAGTTCCAGTCTCTGGTGTCTCAGAACTCTGTCCCATTCTCTGCTGTGTCAAAACTCTGTCCCAGTCTCTAGTGTCAGAACTCTGTCCCAGTCTCTCAAGTCTCAGTACTCTGTCCCTGTCTTGTGTTAGATTTTGTCTTAATCACTGGTGTCTCAAAACTCTGTCCCAGTCTCTGGTGATTCAGAACTCTGTCCCAGTCCCTGGTGATTCAGAACGCTGTCCCTGTCCCTGGTGATTCAGACTCTGTCCCAGTCTCTAGTGTCTTAAAACTCTGTCCCAGAGTCTGGTGTCTCATGACTGTACCACATGTTTTAGTGTTTGAGAAGTTTGTCCCAGTCTCTGTTGTCTCAGAACTCTGTGGCCAGTCACTGTTGTTTCAGGACACTGTTACAGTCTTTGGAGTCTCAGAACTCTGTCCCTGTCTCATGTCAAATTTCATCTGAATCACTGGTGTCTCAAAACTATGTCCCAGTCTCTAGTGTCTCAAAACTCTGCCCAGGTCTCCAGTGTCTCACAACTCTAACTCAGTCCTTTAGGTTTTACCAGAAAAGACATCTGAGCTGGTAGCAGCTCCTTTTCAGTTGTGTCTTGGGGAAAGGGTTGAAAGGAGTACAGATTACCAGACACTTGTAAAGTACAGTTAGAGTAAATAAAGCATCAACAGGAAAATTAAGATAAAAGTCAGCTATATCAAGACAATAGCTTATCTGCATCAAGGATAACTCCTTCAGTAGGCCATACTTTTGGAACTGTAAGCCATCAGGGTCAGGACCACTCAGAAATGTTTTGCTAGCCGGGGGCTGCCCACAATGATATGTAGTGTTGATGCATATATAATGTGGTTGGCCCCAACACTCCACAGTTCTCTCTCCTGCCATTGATCATCCTCATAAGACCTGCTGAAGAGAAACAATGTTGCAACTGCCTTTGCCATTTTTTTTTAAATATATTTACCTCCATCATCGTCTCTGTTTGCTGCCAAAGAACAAGGAACCTTTGTTCCATTATTGTACTTGAAGCCTCAACATTTATAAGGGCAACACTGACATTATTTATGTGTGTTGCTTGGGCTTCTTTCACAATCTGTGGACCTGTGAGATTTGTTAGAGTTTCAACCAGGCTATGGCCGTTGAAGTCAGAAGACAAGGATTAGGAATGGTTGTTGTCATGGGCCTCCTTCTCATCTGGCCATAAGCATTAACATAAAGACAAGGCTTCTTCACTGGTGAGGTCCAGGTTGCCATTAAAATTAGCTACATCCTCATCCACGTCCACTCCTGTGCATCGACAAAAGCCCCCCATGACTGTTGTTGCGACGCTAAGGTCAGGGCCTGGCTCAGGAACTGCCATACCTACTATGGACGGTATATTGCTGCCATTTTCAGGCTCTGGCCCTTCTATGCGGATATTCTTGAACCCTTTTAAGGGTGGTGATGATAACTCCCAGGCTGTGCTAGTGTCATTTCCAATATGCTATGATGCCTGCTACCATCACTGCCACAGACTGTAGCTGTGCCATCAACATAGATACCTGTACCAGGGCCTTCATCTATGGCTTGTTTAAGCATGCTGCAGAATCTTCCTTTTCAGCACCTTCAGTGTCACTGTTTCCTTTGCGGCTCCCGTGGTTCGTGATGATGATGACAAGGTTGAAGACAATCCTGACTTCATGTATACTTAGGAGGATTTGGAAGAGGGATATGTGGGAGAGGGGAAGTATGAAGAAGAGAAACTGCCTTCCAACTCCACCTTCTCATCCTGCAGTGATTACTCTGTGGTTTATACACCCAGATCCCCCCAGGGATACCTCTTTCCATGCTATGTTACAACAGATGCAGTCTGCCATGGTCTTTGCTGTAGAGGAGGAAGATCCCACTAAAAGGATTCAAAGAATATTTAGAAGTTCCTTGTACACATTCCATTATAATTCCTCCTGTGTATGTAAGGATTAAGCCACTCCACAGGATGGGTCTGCTGTGGAATTAATCCATGGTTAGGGGATTGGGGCACAAGGCCGAAGGCTGAGTGCCTCCAATGACCCAACCATGGAATAATTTCACAGCAGACCCATCCTTTCGAGTGGCTTAATCCTCTTGTAACATGGCAATGATTGTATGATTAATATTCTCTGAAAAAATGAGAACAAACAGACTGATTTCGTTTTGGAATACTTTATGCTGAGCTGTTAAACATGGTATATACACAGTACAAAATAATTGGAACACACCTATTGGAAATATCGTGGCTGCTTTTTAACTTTTGCAATAATAGCTTTCATTACAAACTTTAAGTTTTCTAACATGGAAACATATTTTAAAGCTTTTTGAAAACTTGCAGTTAACTTTCTATGCTAGGATCTTTGATTTTCATCTATGTGAATTGTAAGATATGGGTTGTATTGCATGATGGGAGTGTGCTAGGGTAGATCTTTATGTTTTTTTTCCCTGCAGTTCCCTTGGCAGACCAATAGATGCATGTGAAACAATGCTAGCAGCACAGTACTCTTTTTCCAAATGTACTGAATTGAGCTAATCTGAAAAAACCTTCTTAGACCAAGTACTATTTTTCTGAGTATTAACTTTTTTCCTCTTTAAATTATCTAGCTCAGCAGAAGATAGAACAGCATGATGTTTACTGCTCTCACCTTTCACATACTTGTTTTGACTAGTATTATTAATCTCTTTCTTTGATTTCCTTTTGTTTTTCTCAATTTCTTTATTTTTCTTTTCACCCATAGAATTAGCCTCTTTCTTTGATCTTGCTTGGTTTATCTCACTGTCTTTATTTTTGCTTTCTGTTATAGAAGGTGAAGGCTCATCTTTATCATAGTGTGTATTTACCAAGGTAGTGATGCCCACTACTCCAGTCCACACACACAAAAACTGACATTAAAATTATGCATTGGTTGCTCTCCTTCTGTGCTTCATTTGTGAATGGTGATCCACTGGTCGGGTGGTTGGCAGAATCAGGGAATTCTGCTGTTTTATGATGGCTGTGAAATGATGCTAGCAGCACAGCACTGTTTTACAGCCATCTGTCGGGCTGCCATGGGAACTGCACTTGAGCAAAGAATTGCTGGAGCAAGCAGAAACAGCAAAATATTTGCATACTGTTTTTACTTGTATACTGTTTTTGGTTATGGTGGATCATCAGGGTATTACATTACAAACCATGGTCTACTTGGAAATTAGACCATGGTTGATGAAGTACCGCCTGTTATATTTAGGCCAACAGAAATTCAATGTTTCAGTGTGCAGATTTATGCCATGTTACAGCTTGCATTAGAGGATGCAAACATTGCTGCATGGCATAAGCTCAGTATCCTTTCTGCTGTTACGAGGAAGGCTGATAAGCAGTACCCTGATCCATCTGTTAAGCCTTGGTAAAGTCATCAGTCTGAAACTGACTCTGTAGTCATTATGGCTGCTTATGATCACTCTAAAACCCCTAGGCACATAAGTACTTTGCTGCCAGGTAAAAAATTTAGGAGGCTGGATGTTATGGGCACGCGTACTTATGCCTCTGCATCCTTGGGCTTAACAATTGCAAATTACTGGGTCCATATCATAAAATGACAGAATGTTCTCTGGAGGGGTGCCTGTACTGCAGCCTAGGCTTTACCTGATGACCCTTCCATGACTGACTTGCTCAAAACCCTGTCAGCTGGTGCTGAAGTTGGCAAACATCTGCTTCGTTCAGCTTATGATGTGTCTGATGCCTCTTTCAGGGCTGTGGTCTCTGGTATTTGCATTAGGCATTATGCCTGGCTCAGAGCAACTGATTTTGCTACTGATGTGCAGCAGGCTGTTTTGAATGCTACTTTCAGGGCATCCAAACTGTTCTGAAGTGATGTTGAAGAGGCACCTCATGGTCTTCAGTCCTCTAAGTTGACTTTAAGGTCTGTTAAATCCCTTTACCCCACTCCCACCAGAGGGCATAGTAGGGGGTATTTTCTTTGGTCTGCTACCAGTGGTAACCATACATACTGTCAACAGGGCCATGGCAGAGGTGATGGTCCCCTCCCAGGTCACCTTTCTCCTAATGCCCAAGCCAAAGCACCAAATAGAATGTGTTCCAGTGGCCCTGCCACCCCTGGTTCCTCTTGACTGTATTCCATCTCCCCTCCCTCCAATTATTGTCTCTGAGGGTGAGTGTGGTGGGGAAGGCTCCCCCTGCATTTAAAACAGTGCAGGGAGATCAATACACATGAGTGGGTTCTGGAGAAAATAGCAAAAGACTATACTCTGGAGTTGCTAGAAACCCCTCCAGATCATCCTCTGTCCCCTTCCTCTTGTCCTTTGGGACACTTGTCCCAGCTAAAAGAGGAAGTTATTTTTATTTATTTATTTATTTCAATCTAGGATTACAATACCTTTGAGCCAAGGCTCTTTTACAAAGGTTCCATGTCAGCATGTGCAACAGTCATCATTTTTAGTTACAAACATATAATCATTGACTTACAGACATGTAATAACCAGTACAAAAACTTGAGCTATGAGCAAGACAAGGGAAGGAGGGATGGGTAGGGAGGGAGTGAGGGTAGGAGATCGAGTGGAGGAAAGAGGTGCAGGGGTAGGGGAGTCTGAGGTGGTTGGGGCGGGCAGGAGTGGAGATACAGGAGAGGAGGGGGAGGGTGGGCAAGAGTGCAGCCAGGGGCCTTGTCGAGGGAATATGACAAGATGGGCAATCACAGGATACAAGCAGTGAGAGGCACAGCTTGGACTTGAAAAGGCAGAGTGTTGGAGCAGTCGCTATGTCGCTGCCAAGAGAGTTGAGCCAGTTGGATGCCTGATAGGTGAATGATCTTTGTCCTTGGGTTGTGCGACATTGTGGGATATGTAGTAGATGGGAATTGGATCTCCTTGTAGTGACGTTCCTATGTCTAGGCTTAAGGAGGGCACAGACACCAGGTGGGGCAAGCCCCATTATAATTTTCTTGGCCGTGATGCAGGTTTGGTATTTTATGCGTTTGTCCAGTTGAAGCCATCCAGATTGGGAACAAAGGTCACATGCATGGGTACAGTGGTGTGAGCCAGTGATGAGACGACAGGCCTTATTCAGGGAGGTCGTGATACGTTTGAGAGCAGTGGTAGTTGCAGACTCATATATGATAAGACCATAGGCTATATGCTGACGATGGAGCTTTGGATAGCCACTGATAGTGCTTCTGGGGTTAGATGTTTCCTGTGCGGAATAATATGTCTAACCTCGCATTGGCAGACTTTGCAACATTGCTGATATGGACAGTGTATGAGAGGTGGGAATCAAGGGTGATGCCAAGGTACTTGAACGATTGTGTTTGCTCTAGGGTGGCTCCTTGTTCGGTTGCAATGGAGAGGTGGAGTTGTTTCTTTTTATTGTGGAGGCTGCAGAAGACCATAGACTTGTTTTTTTTTTCCTGATTGAGAAGTAGTTTATGATTTGGGAACTAGGATTCAATGGAGGACAAGGCCCACTGAAGTTTATTTTATAATTGGATTGGATCAGGGTCCGAAGTGAGGATCACAGCATCATCGGCGTAAAGAATTATTTGTTCTGGGCAGCTGTTTGGTAGTGAGTTTAAGAATAGGCTGAAGAGGAGGGGTCCCAGAATGGAGCCCTGGGGGACTCCCAAGCAGACCAGTTTAGGGTCCGAGTGTGTATCAGTGATTCTTACTGTTTGGGACCATTCTTCAAGGTAGCTCTTAAACCAGCCAATGGAGTCGGTTGACAGTCCAGTGTTCTGAAGCTGGACAAGTAGGAGGCAGTGATTGATGGTGTCAAAGGCTTTAGTTAAGTCAATGTAGATTGAGCCTAGTAGTTCGCCAGAGTCAAGTGCATTGTGGATTGTGCCAGTGACTTCAAGTAGGGCTGTAGAGGTGCTGTGACCTTTGCGGAACCCGTGTTGTTGCTTGCACAGGATGTTGTATGTATCCAGGTATTCTGTGAGCTGGTCTGAGACGATGCACTCTAGTGCCTTGGAGTGTGGGGGTAGTAGGGAGATTGGTCTGTTGTTATCGTGGGCAGTTTTGTCACCACTTTTATGGATTGGGGTGACAGTGGCAGATTTCCATCTGTCCGGGAACTGGCTAAGGCTGAGGGAGAGGTTGAAAATTCTGGGTCAGAGGAATAAGCACTTCATCAAGTGTGAGAAACAGGATTTTGAGATTGAGGGAGTCATTACTGAATTTTGATTTCTCAAGGGCTTTGGTAACATATTTGCGTACTTGGTGAGCCTTGACTGCTTTGAAGTAGAAGCGGGGGAGCTAGTGGGGGTAGTGTTCATTGCGGACAGAGAGGATTCACCATCTTTGAAGTAGTCCTGGGGTAGGACAGCGCTGAGGTCGGCAAAGGCTTTGTTAAAGGTATCTAATGGTTTTGGGTTGAGGTTGTGGTTCCATTGATGTTGAGTATTGATGGGGAGGGTTTGGGTGGATTCCCGGTGAGTTCCTTTATGTTCTTCTAGAATTCCCAACCATTGCCTCAGGAGTTTGTGAGGGCATGCTTGTAACAGGCGAACTTTGTTTGCCGGATGGTTTTGGTGCAGTCATTGCGGGCACGTTTGTAGTTTTGGATGTCGTTTTGCCTTCCAGAGTTTCTGGCCAGCTCCCATAGGTGGTCTCTTGTTTTTAGCATCCTGAGGAGGTCACCTGTGAGCCAAGGGTTACTGAGTGATTTGACTTTGTGTTTCTTAATAGGAGCATATGTGTCACAGGCCACAGTGAAGATGTTTATGAAGTGGTCAAGAGCAGTGTTTACATTGGTTGCATTGAAGATAGGGGACAAGTCTTGATGGAGGAGGTAGGATTTGAGTCGAGGAAGGTGATCACGGGGTAGAACCCTGCTGGTGATAGTTTTTGGCTGTGGTTTGATGAATTTATTTGACCAGTTAGGACCCTGTTTCAAAAAATGTGCTGCCAAACTGGTTCCTTCTCAAGACAGGAACAAAGGGTTCTACCCCCAATAATTCCTAGTCCCAAAATAGACAGGACACCTACATCCTGTGCTGGACCTCAGAGACATCAATCTGTGCATCCAATAATGTCTCTGCAAGTCCTAATTCCCCTCTTACAAACAGGGTACTGACTTTGTTCCTTAGACATGAAGGATGCATGTCTTCAAATCAAGATCAGAAAGTGCCACAAACAGTACCTCTGCTTTGTACTGGAGGACCAGTACTATCAGTTCAAGGTGTTACTCTTTGGTTTGTCCTGTGCACCTCAAGTCTTTTCCAAATGCTTAGCTGTGGCTGCAGCAACCTTTCACAGGGAAAGGTTTTATGTTTCCCCTTATCTGGGCAATTGGCTCTTGAAGGCCAGTTCCAGGGAAACTCTTCTTCACACCCTTTCCTGAACCAGACAACTGTCTGATGCCTTGGGGGTTACAGTTAATGTGGCACAATCGACTGACTCCATGCCAGTGCCTGCAATACAGTACATTGGGGAAGTACTGAACACAGAGAAAGGATGTGCTTCCTGCCTCAGGGCAGTGCAGGCATCTTTATTGTTCAGGCTCATTTGATGTTACATCTCCTGGGCCTGATGGCTGCTAGCATAGTGACAGTGCCACTCGCCCAGCTACATATGCAAATCTCCCAATGGACACTCAAGGTTCAGAAGGATCAGCTGACAGACAAGCTGGAACAAGTGGTTTTCATCACATCCTCTCTTTGTGGAGCACTACTGTTGTGGGTGGACTGCAGCAACTTACTCAAGGGCGTTCCAGTCTTTGTACTAGGTCCAGGACAGATACTCCCCAAGGATGCCTCAAATTTCAGTTGTGGCGCTCATCTCTGCTCCTTCCAGACATAAGTGTCCTGTAACAGAGTGAAGGCTGAACTGCACATAAATGTCTTTGAGGTGAAGGCTGTTTCAGAATCATCTCTGCACCAATCCTCTGTTAATACAAATGGACAATGTCAGTGTCATGCACTACATAAACAAACAAGGGGGCACTCATTCCTATTCACTATGCAGGGAAACAATGAAAGTGTGGTGCCGTGATGATGGAGTGACACGTGAGGCTCAGCTGTCATCCATCATCCAGAGTGGTTTCTCCCTCTTAAGGAATGTTGCCCAGATCAAAGCCTTAATTCCACCTGGCAACCTGCCCTCATGGGTGTATGCTTTTGTTACGTCAAGGCTCAATTACTGTAATGCTCTATTTTTTGGGGTCAGTGGAGGAGTTCTTCATTGCTTGCAGATGCAGTTGGTGCAGAACACAGTGGCCAGGTTGCTGACAGGCCTTCCAAGGTCCTGCCATGTGACTCTGGTCCTGCGTGACCTGCACTGGCTGCCAGTGAGGTGGAGAATTGCCTTCAAGGTGGGCTTGCTCACCTGTAAAGCCCTATACAGTTCATGCCCTGGCTATCTGGGTGACCTACTGACTCCTGTCCTCCTCGTGCGCTCACACCGTTCCTCCATTGAGGGCCTCCTAGCAGTTCCAAAGGACCGGCTGAAATTCTTGGGAGAGCATGCATTTGTGGTGGCTGGACTGCCTTTTGGAACTTGCTCTGAAGATCCTTAAGGAAGGCTCCATCAGTTGAGGCATTCAAGTGTGGTCTGAAGGCACATCTTTTCAGAGAAGCATTTGGGATCCAGCTATAGCCTTAAACTTTACTGCTGAATTGTTTTTACTGGGATTTATTTATTCGGTTTTATTTTGTAGAACTCTGTTCTGACCTGTCATTTGTTGTTTATTCAGAATTGTTGTGTTGTGTGTTTATTGCACCCTACTTTTTGTACAGTGCCCAGAGCCTTCAGGATTGGGCACTAAAGAAGTAAACTTTTACTTACTTACAAGTTTTGTTCCTGTAGAGAATGCCAAGTTTAGGGTGGAACCTCTGGTGGATGACATTCACATGCAAAGAGAAGTCTAGATGATGGTCCACTCAAACCCCAAGGTATTTAAAAGAGGAGTCACCCACAGTTAAAGCACCATCAAGCGTATAGAAGGAGGGCAAAGGAGAGAATCTGGATAGCCTCTGCCTGCTTCAAAAGGTCATAGAGGCTATTTTCTTGGCACTGAGGGACAGTTGATTAACTCGGAACCAGCAACAGATGCTGGAGAAATCCAGTTGGAGCAGAGCAGCCAGGTCAGGGGTGGAGGAGCCTCAGGTGAAATGCATAGCGTCATCTGCATATATATGGATGGCCACAGAGGTACAGGCACCAGGGAGGTTATTCAGGAAGATGGAGGAAAGGATCAGGCCAAGAAAGAGCATTGAAGAACATGTAAGCAGATAGGGAGATGGGGGAGGGGAGATGGTATCTGTGATGTGCACAGCTTGGGACCTGTCCTCAATTTAAGAACAAAACAAGCTGACTGAATAATCAGTGAGCCCTGCACGTCTAAGCTTGTCTAGGAAGAGGGGATGTGCAACTGTGTCGAAAGCCTTATCCAGGTCAACAATGATTGTAGAGATCAGTCTCTAATCCATTTCAGTATGGATATCTATAAAGCTAGACAAAAGGCAAGCAGGACTGCACTGCAAAGGAGAGATTGCATCTCAGTTGGCCTAAAAAAATGTAAAATGCATTATTCTCAATTACTCCTTCGACTGGTATTAGATTTCTGTGAAACTGTCATTTCTCCACCTCCCCGAAGTTCTCTTAATGTGGAAAATGTCCCTGAAAAATTACTTATTTTGCAGAGTCTTAAGGGTGATGATTTGGTCTATAAAATCTGCTGAAACAAACTCTGTTAGGAAGACTAAAAAATGATTTTGTGGATGTGGGGGTTAAAGGAAGATCCATGAAATTTGCATGTGGAAAGAAATACTGTGCAGTTCTAATTGATATTCATTATCTTTGTTTTTATTTTGTAGCAGATATTTAATGCTCATAAAAGATGTTTGACTGACAGCAGTAGTCTGAGGTACTATATTTATTCATGGCATATACAGTGTGTGCATTCTCACTGCTAGTTTTCCCACACTACCCCGCCATTGCTTTTCAACCTTATAAGAGAGAAACCACCCCTAGAGCCTGCCACCATAGTTCAGAGTTCATGTCTCATCTGTCCTTGGCATCTTATGTAAGACAATCAGTAGGAGTGCCAGTAAGTCACTGTGTGGAAATGTTCCCAGAGATAAGGGGGCAGTGACTTAGTGGTTAGAGCTCCAGCTTGGAGAAGTCAGGAAATCACAGGTTCTGTCTCTGCTAGAACAAAATACTCATTGTTTGACCATGGGCAAGTGACTTAGGGCTGGATTCACAAAAGAAAGTAGGGCAGAAAAAAACCTGCAAGTGTCCAAATATTGCGCAGCTGCAGGAAAACACACCTACATGCACTGTGGGGAATTCACAAATCCCCTGCAGGTGTGGGAAAAATATCCTGTGGCTGCGAAAAAAAAAAACGCACTTGCGGAAAATATGTTGCGGGTTCTCCCGTTGAATGACTGGCTTACACATGCCATGGTAGCACCCTTCAATATGTCCTGGGAATCTAGATCGCGTCTGTATTTGGGTATTAAAATAACAAGAGATATCAACTATCTGGCAAGAAAACCTTAGTCCCTTATCCAGATCCTGAAGGCTGATCTTGACCGATGGGTGGCCTTACTCTCCATATGGGGTAGAGTCAGCATGGTAAAATGAATATTCTTCCCGCCTTCTATACCCCTTGGGAAAGATAGGATGCTACCTCCCCAAAGCTTGGTTTGTTAAAGTGCAGAAAATGCTAAACACGTTCATATGGAAGGGAAAACAAACCCGGAGAGCATACCATAAACTAACGGTTCCTAAAGCACAGGGAGGGTTAGCAACCCCTTCTTTTTTCACCTATTATTGTGCTCAACACCTGAGTAAGGTAGTATTCTGGTTACAGGCCGATCTCCCTCCAAGAGTTAACAGATACGCATACATGTGATATCTCCCTCTTTACGCAGGAGACTCCTGTTTTTTTTGACTGAACTCCCTCCCTTCCTCCTGGGAAACAAAATCTCCTGCTTAAATAAAATTCTGTCCAAAATATCCATGTTTTTTTGGGTAGATAAAGACACGTAAAAATTTAATCAGTGATGAATAATGTATCTGGTAACTTTATATAACTAGTTGTTTATTCTTTTTAGTGCTTATTCTTGACAAAATGAAATACATTAAATTTTTGTAATTACTTTTTTCTTATTTTGTTGATGATATTTAAGGACAAACTCATGACGTTATGACATCTCCCTACTAGTAGGCCAATCTTCCTCCTAATTTGACCCACATCTCCCTCTTAAGCAAGTTGGCAGGTGAGTCTCCCTCCTAATTTGATCCAAATCTCCCTCTTAAACAAGTTGGACATATCACATGTATGGATACGTGCCTTTGTGGGTAGAGATAGAGAAACATTTAGTAGCCAGACACCAATACTCACTACCCACTTTTATGTTTGCTACGCCCTCTCAGGTTCCCAAGCAGCTCCGAAATACCCCAATAGGGTGGTCACTTAGAGCAACCCATCAGATGCAACAACATTTTTCTCTAAGATGGCATCAGTCGCCCATGCAACCGATTGCAGGGAACCCTCACTTTAAAATAGGAGGAAGGCCTATCTCCTCCTCTTTTTGGGCACCGCTAAAGGAGCTCCGAGTTGTAGACTTCTTCTACCAAGGGGAAGCAGTTGCATTCTCTCATCTCCAGTCTCGTTACAAAGTGCCGGACATGCACATGTTTAAATTTACCCAAATTAAACAGGCAATTTTTGCTTTTACAAGATATACAGCAGATCAAATGGTAGTGGATCCAGAGGTGCAAGAATTAATCCAGGTAGCATCTAAATCCCACTCTGTCTCTGGGGTGTATGAAAAGCTCCAAACATTAGACCCACAATTACCCAAGGGGGTATGCTATCATTGGGCGCATGAACTAGAGCTGACACAGGATACAGACGTATGGAAGAGAATATGGTGAAACTGCTATAGATTTATCAAACAGGATAGGCTCCGCATGGTGCAGTTTAACATAATGCATAACATATATTACACGCCAGTAAGGTTGTATAAGTGTGGACTTATCCCCACACCTTTTTGTAGAAGATGCCAAGAGGAAAAGGGCACATTGTTCCATATGTTGTGGACCTGCCCGAAAATCAGGCCCCTCTGGCATGCGTGATGAAAGGGTTAGATCCTCTCCTTGATCTGCAGCCATTGTTTACCCCAGAAGCTTGTTTAATATACCTGTTTCCCCAAGAACTACATTGCAGCAAAAGGCCCACATTGCCCTAGTGGCAGCGAACGTCAAATTGATCATTCTAAGACACTGGAAGGATGACCAAACACCCTCGGCGACAGAATGGTATAGAGAAATGCTATTGGCATTACAGTTAGAAAAACATATTGCTTATATGAGACATAGAGGAGATGCATATTTAGCTCTATGGGGCCCACTTGATGCCGCATTGGCAGTATGGAAACCCTAAGAGTCATTACTCTCCCTTTGTCCACATACTTGTGCATCTCCCTTTTCTACTTTGAACAACAGGAGACAGAATCCAGCTAATACCATTGGATATTGCACTTGGCAAGGGGGTAGGAGGGTTAGCAAGGGAGGGGGTGAGTGGGTGGGAAAGATGTGTTTTTTTGTGTTTTTCCTTTTTCCTTTCTTTTGGGGGGACCTAGGAGAATAGAGCTGAAAAGAATGAGCTGATGATAACCAATTATGTACTAATGCAACTTGCTGATAATGTATGTAATTAAGCTCAAATAAAACATACTTAATTAAAAAAAAAAAAAAAAATGTTGCGGGGAAAAAGTGCCATGATATGCATGCAGCATCCCCTGAAAGACTATTCATGACCAGTTTTTTTCCGCAGTTGCAGAAAAAATGTTACACAGTGGAATGAGGTGTAACTCTCCTTCAGCAAATTGCAGTAGTGCCCCAGCAATTGGAATCAATTAAGGTGGAGGTGAGGCACAGGTAATAGCATCCCAGATAATATAACAGTGGCTGCTGTTACAGCAACAAAAGCACACATTGCCATAATATGGCAACAGGCAACAACCACCAGACACAGTGCAGCCCATGACTGAGCCCCACAGGCAGTAGAGCCTGGCCAGCCTGCAGCAAGTGCTACCTCTGCAGGCAACAGGAACACCCCAGGGAAGGAGGACCAGCAGTGACAGTTGGCCACTGTGGTGCCGTGGTATTGCTGGCACCTGTGGTGCTGCAGTGGTCCCAGTTGAGGGACTGATTGCTGGTCTCTTTGTGGGTGCTTTCAGCTTCATTCTGTGGCAGCACTGTTAAAGTATGCTGTTCCAGCTAATTAAGTTCACTGTTGCTATGCCTCCTAAGCTATTTCTGCAGCTGCGGATCCACAGTTGCAGATTTTCAGCATGTGCGCAATTTCCGCAGCTGCTAAAATTCCACAGCTGCAGGGATTTTATGAAATTCCGCACCTGCTCAAAATTTCTATATGAATATCATGCAACTGCGTTTTCGCAGTGCTGCAGGCATTTTTCCCACAGCTGTGGGATTTTTGGCTTTCTTTGTGAATCCTGCCCTTAACCTCCAAGTGCCAGGTAGAAGCAGGGCCCCACTGTAAATGAAATTTCACATCTATACCTTTCAGCTGTCCCAGATTACAAGGGATATCCCTTGTTCTACCCCTTACAATTGTTGTCTCTCTCATCTGTCCCACATGGAAAAGGTGCAGTCCACACAGAGAATGTGCTGATGTGCTGTAAATTCAGACTTTAAAACAGAAATTCATAATATTCTAAGATAGTTAATCACAAATAAATTTTGTAAATGTAAACTCAATGTTTTCCACAGTGTTCTGAGCTTGCATCTCTGTGTTTGAGGATGTGTCCCTCATTATGAGGGCTAGTGTCCCTCATTAATCCTCATGAGGAGTGTCTGTGTCCCTCATTTCAGTGACAAAAGGTCTAGAGGCATGTTTATATCTCAGCTGACCCGTCCTGGGTAAATAAATTGCGAAAAAGTCCCTGCAGAGGATCACTAAAGGACACACAAGAAAATAAGCTTTTGCAAGTGACTCCCTTTCAGGTATATTTACTATTTTAACACCACAAAGCCCAGGATCACCATAGTGTTGAATAATAACTTTAAAGAAATTCTGGGCTGCCCCATGGCACAGTAGAAGTGCATCCCACTTTGGTGCTGCTGACCTGGGGTCAATAGCAACTTAGAAAGCCAGGATCATGTGTGACCCATGGCTGGGGAGTGCTACCAGGTGCAGTGCGAGCCAACCGGGGAAGGAGGCACTTGATGTCCAGCACTTCAGTGGCCTTTCATGGTGGGCTATGGAGCTTGCTTCTCCATGAGGGGTGGCATCAGCCCAGTGTGTGCTGTGGTTGCACAAGGTCAACTGAATCATTGTCAATATCATGGGAGGAGGGAGGGAGGGATGGAGGGAGGAACTAAATAGGGGAGTAAAACCTCAGTGTCATCAGTATGATGTCCTTCAGGTCTCCAGACCCTAAACGGTCTGCCTGCCACCAGGTTCTGTGACATCAGAAGGAAGGATATCCATCCTTTAGGCCACAACTGTAGAGGGCAAGCAAGTTGGGGACAGTGGGTGGTTAAGGTGAGTGGCGGGAGCTTAGTGGTGTTTCAGACCTGATCAGGAAACATACAGTATCTATACAAGGTATGTAGCTGAGCTAGCATAGGCTTGGGGATAAATAGCTACATATTGTATGTAATAAAATACAAAATAAATTCTTCATCCAGTACTAAGACCCTGTTAGGATTCAAACCCTAGTCTCTCCCCAAAAATGCAAAACTCTATGGTTACTAGTAGGAACAAAACCCCTGATCCCTTGCACTCTTTCAGTACAGTACTGTAGCTAGTTACATTGCCATTGTACCACTTAGCATCATTAAAGTGAGTGGCAGCTCCTATGGTTCAGAGGTGAAGTAACAAACTACTGCCAGGACCCCTGGCTTCAATCCAGGTAGTTTCTTTAAACTAGCAATAATTTTTAGTAGACAAAAAAAATTCATCATACAGTTTATTAGCATTAATGTATTTCTGACATAACTGGATTCATCTTCAGTATATTTGTATTTTCCAAGACTTTTTTAAAACTTCTTTTATTACCAATTTCATAAATAATGACTCAGTTGATTGAAGATGGTAGTCACTGGCAGTTTTTAAAAATCCCTTCTTCTGTGGTCACTTTATGGCTTTACATACTAGGTACATACAGTGGATATAGTGGGAGAGTGCTAGTACACATTTCTCATGTCAAACAGCAGAGCACACCACCAACATGTTTAATTGCGTAGTTGGAGAGCAGGGACTTCTAAAAATGTAAAACCCCATATCTCATTTCAGGAGTGAAATACAGTGAAACTGTATATGTGTGTGTGTGTGTGTATATGTATATATATATATATATATATATAGAGAGAGAGGTATATATATACATATATATATATATATATATATATATATATATATATATATATCATATATTTGCAAAAACCTGCATTAATGTACCAATTAGGGTAACTAAATGCCACAAAAGTAGGGACATGTAGCATTAGGATTTCTTACCCTAATGCCCCCGCCTCCACCAAGCAGCAAAAGGAAAAAACATTAGGGTTTTGGGTCTCCAGATTCTGGGCGAATCAGTGATGGGGTCTTCCTTGAGGTTGTCAGCCCTAATTCCCACGACATTCTGTGAGCAAACAACATCACACATGATCTCCTTTCTTCATGAATGACCCACAGGGTGAAGCATTAGGGCTGACAATCCCCAAGGAAGACCCCACCACTGATTCACTAAGTCTCCAGAGACTCAAAACCCTAATGTTTTTTCCTTTTGCTGCCTGTGGGGGTGGGGAGGGGGCATTAGGGTGAGAAACCCTAACGCCACTTTTTTCCTTACTTTTGTGGCATTAAGTTACCCTAACTGGTGCATCAGTGTAGTTTTTTTGCAAAGAATCTCCTTACTTTTTTAGATAGTATAATAGAATCTTTATTTGCCTTTGGAAGCGCAGGGCTCTGATGGGAGGGTGCCGCTAGACAACAGCGAAATATTATTTTCTTATGAGGACATCTATCGGCAGGTGCAGGTTGCTGCTAGACAGCAGTGACATATTATTTTATAATGGGGATGGCAATTGGTGGGTGGAGGGTGCCATTAGACACAGGAGAAGCATTATCAGATTATGGGGACGGCCATCGGAGGGTGGGGGGTTACCACTAGACACCAGGGCAACAACATTACTCATCTACATGGAGGGCAATGGGGGGGGTGCCAGTAGACACCAGGGAAACAGTGGCTCACTGCACTTGCTGCAGCCGACAGCACGAGTTCCAGCTGTGGCTGAAGAAGTCAAGAAAGTCTCACTATTCTCATACAGAGAACATGGCAGGACGGCTCCTCTTGCTAAACTGGGTACTGGGGTTTGGGGCTGCCCAGAAAATGTATTTCTGGCATTAGTGTTTAGAAACAAACTCCAGAATCTAGCAAAACTGATCCCATCTGGCTAGATTCAGGTGTTTGTTTTTTAAAAAGAATTTTTTTAATGTATTTTGTACTTTTTTTAGTTCAAGGAGGAAAAAAGAAGATGGCAGTCCCACTGTACAAAAAATTGCTTCCCGAAGTGAGAAACAAGTGTTAAGAAACCAAAAAAAGAGGTCCTCGGCATCAAATTTTTCATTTTGCGGAATGTTAACTCAAAAACACTACTGAACATGCTCATAACAGAAAACATAAAACTTTAAAGTGTTATAACTCTGGAACCATTTAAATAAAAATTTACAGACCCCTCAAAAGCACTACCTTAGGACATCCCACATCTGCTCTGCATGTCTGGGGAGAAAATTCCATTACATGTAACAAAGATCTAACAAATAGAGAATAATGGACGGGGAAGGGTTTGATATGATAATTTAATGCACATCTGAGTTGTGGGATGCTACATAAACCCCGAGGGCGAAGCCCGAGGGGTTTATCAAAGCATCCCACAATGAGGGTGTGCATTAAATTCTCATATGAAAAACCCTCCCCATCTTTTATTTTTTATAATAACAGACCAGCAATTTTTCTCCAGCAGTTTGTGAGACTGTTTGGCCCTGCCCACATACAGAATGTTGGCCAATGAGGCAGCAGCATAGTTTGTCTGGCATGGCTCATGAATGTCATAACAACCAGCTGGTTGTTATGGAAAATATCAACCTGGTCAGTACATTGAGATAAATTGCTGACCAGTTATTATATAGAGGATAACGCCCGAGTAACAGTGGTTGACCACAATGTAATCACCTCAAGCAGTTGCCAGGACAACCAAGTAAACCTTGAGAGGCTCAAGAGGTTTGGCAGTTGTCAAAGCAACATGAGCGTTATTACGTCTGTGGTTGACCACCGATACTCGGGCATTGTTTTTTATAGTGTATGGAAAAACTAGTCACTGTGATAAAAAAAAAAAAAATTTCAATGTGCATTTGTTCTCCTGCTCAGCTATGAATGCCCCATGGTTTGTATGTTGACCAACTGAAGTGCTGAAATTAGCCATTGTGATTTATACTGCAGTGGGTCTCTAACTGTCTTAATGGAATGTGTGTGTTTTGAAAGAATGTCCAAGCAGCAGATCACCTTTCCTTTCCAAGAATTTTCACAGATGGTGACATTCTATCCTGTAATCCCATCATTATGATGCAGTTAAGCAAGGTTTATAAGATACTGGTGACATAACAATGGGATTATCAGGTTATAAACTGATTGAAAACAGGGGTTAATAGACACTCTCCATACATTATAGATCTATAATAAAAGTTTAAAAGAAGGGTCATACCCAGACACATGGAAAATAGCTAAAGTGGTGCCCATCTTCAAAGGGAGAGAATAAAATAACCCATGAAACTGCTGACCCTATAGCACTACTGCCCATAGTATACAAAATCCTTGAAAGACTGATAAGAAAACAGATTGATGAATAACCTGGACAAATATATACTACTGTCTGACCATGAATATGGCTTCAGAACAGGGAGGTCAACATCCACTGCACACATACATGTCCTAGATACTGTGGCCTCTGGACTTTATGGGGGCAAACATGTGGGTGCAGTGTATCTAGACCTCTCAAAAGCCTTCAACATGGTGGATAACAGCATTCTACTTGAAAGGGTAATTCAGATAGGATTCTCCCACAAAGCCAAAACATGGTTCCAATCATTCCTACGTAACAGACAGCAGCAGGTCTCTGCAGGAAGTGGACTCTCAATTTCACTAAATTTGCACAGAGGGGTACAACAGGTATCCAGTCTAGGTCCCCTGTTATTCCTAATCTGCATAAACGACTTGCCCACCCACATCAATAATGTGGACATACAGTTACTGTATAGTACCTTATTTTCTCTTGTACTATATTTTCACTATATTAGATTATTAGGGAGCACCATCAAATTCAAAGGGTCAGCTAAATATATTGTATGTCTGGCAGCTTGCCTATATGCTGACTTCAAGCCATGTGTTAGCCCCCCATGTTAACCCCCCCAAAAGGCACTTACTGTCATTGATACTGCACCAACACAATACAACACAATCCACTGCTTAAATGTGGAGCCTTGATGTCAGCATAGGGAAATACAGTACAAAACACCACACAGACCTTCTCTGGCAGTCGCTCACTCACTCATTCGCACTCACAGTTGCACTCAGTCTCGTTCACTCGAACTCAAAATGTGGTAGACTCCTCGGGTAATCTACAATCAAAATGTATTCATTTTTAAGAAGAAACAGGTAATCCAACCAAAATGAAATGGAACGGAAAATTAAAAAGTCCACAGGTGTTCTTCAGTTGCTGCCACCATCGACACCATGTGTTACAGTGGGCATTTCCAGTTCATTCATCCTCTGCATCAGGTACATCCTCCGCGACACTCCCATTTGCTGGTGGCATTGCAGCACCTGTAATCAACAAAAAAAAATACAAAATCAACAAAAAAATGAAGATACGGTAACTGAAGGGTGTACAAAGTAGCATTTACATGGCTTCAGACAAGTGTCATGCACCTTAGTTATTCCAGATTGCACAAAAACTCTGAGGCATTCCTCTCTCCTGCTACTAAGCTTGGTGAATGCAGCATCCAACTACTAAGCATGCTTTTCCTTCAGGCTCTGCAGTTTTAAGTTAAGTTTAATTTCTGGTTCACCCCTTGAAAGCTGCTCAGCAACAAGTCCTGCATACCAGTTTGTAAAGCGCTTTTTTAGCAGATCTTTAAAAATCTTGTTGACAGAGATATCGAGTGGTTGAAGCAAGTCAGTGCAAGAAGCAGGGATAGATACAGGTATAATGTTAAAATCTTGTAATGTGTCATGACTTTAGGCGTTGTGTGATCGCCAAACAAGTCAAGTTCCAATAAAGCTTTCTGTTCATCAGGGAGACACAACTGCTCTCTTATGTGGGTAAAATAGGGGGCAAGTGCTTATTCCACGTACTCTGTTATTGTGAACTCATTTGCACAGTGGTTAACAGAATGGCTGATGAATGATGATTAGGCTTGGCAGTTTTCAATTTTTATTTTTAACAAAATTCGACTGCTAAAATCGATGTTTATTTTCTGATTTTTATTTCGATAAATATTGATCTTTATTGTGAAAAACTGCTTGCAAGTAAGCAACATGTAATAATTAATCAATACAGTGACACAGACAAGTAGACACGGAGACACACAGAGTTATACAGAGACAAATACAACATGCACTCTCCCCACCCCAAAGTGCAATCGATACTGGATTCAGCTATGCAATTTTTTAATATCTGTGTCGTTAAATGCATCAAAACTTCCTGTTATGTCCTAGTTGTGGTACAATATGTTTAGCAGCCCTAGTCTCTCCTCTGAAAGGTGCATTCTAAGTTTATCTTGCACTTTTCTGTAGAGACTAAATGAGCGCTCTACGGCAGTAGATGTAACTGGCATAGCCAGTGCCCTCAATGCAACACTGCACAGTACAGGAAGGTTTAGCATCTCACTCTTCCAGTACTCCATCGGAGCGATCGTGCAGTCAGAGGGAACATCAAGTTTCACATATAAATAAAAGTCCCGCTCAAAGTTTTCCTTTTGGCAATGAAAAGTGTTGATTATGGCACCATACTTTGATACATCAGCACAGATCTGTTTTTTAACAAACGGGTCAAAAATCCGGCAATTGTCAAAAAAAGAACCAGCACCATAAAGGCCTTCAGGGACATTTCATGTCAGTGTTGCGCTTAGCTTTGAATGAAAATTTCTGGAGAAAGAATGCATTGCTGCAGACAGGGACTGTCTTTTAGATCCCATTGACTTTAAATCAACATCTTTTAGTGAATTTTTTACATCACTTGCCACGCTCAGATCAAAATTCAGTAATCCGTTACAAGTCTCCATAATTTGGAGGCTTTTTTAGACTGATGCTCTACCTCCTTATTAATTAAGAAGTCACACACACTATCTCAATGCACATGAATGTACTGTGCTGCTTCTAACTAAGAAAACCACCGGCAAGGGACAACTCTGGGGGGGGGAGTTTCGTAATGGATAGTGGAACACCATTGTTTGCACACACTTAAAAAAACGCTCTCCTCTGTTTATTTGCACTTTTAAATAAAGCTGGAAAATGAACCACATTTTCATTAACATCACAAAATTCATCTGTTTTAATAGCATGGTCGATAGCAACGTGTAATAAATGTACGATGCACGGTATGTGCAGCAAATGGGGGTAAATGTCTCTAAGGTCTTTAATCATTCTCTGCATGTACATCGCTGATACAGGCAGTAGGGAATTTATGCTCTGGGTGGCATGCATTCATTTTTCCTTTATAAATGACTTGAGGAGGCAAGAAGTCACCTGCCAATGTGCATGCCAGCAACAAAAAAATGTGCTGCTTGTTCACCAGTCCTGTCAGAGCCACCTGTTTAGAACCTGTTGCTGCCGTGGTCCACTCAGATACTGGCACCATGGAATCACCAGTTTTGTCCAGGTTAATCACTAGCTCATTTGGTATTAGCTCTTGTGCATGGGCTTTAGCTATTCTTTCCAGAAAACCAGCTTTCAAAATGGTGAAGTTGGATGGGGTTTTTCTACCAGATTTTGTACCCTTGCACCTGCTAAAACCCATCCAACACAGAAACTTCATTGCCCATTTTAAAGTTAAATTCAGATGGCCACCATTCTCTAGCAGGAGATGTGGTCCACTTGCCTTTACAATACCTATACCAAACAGCCTGCACCACCCTTGCATTAACAGCCCTTTCAGAATGCAAGCTGTTCACCACTTCTTTTAATTGTTCTTCTAAATCAGTTACAAGCATGGTTGGATGACCTCTTGGTTTACAAGGTAACAACAGGGGGAGTTTGGTCTGGTCTGGTGTTGTTTGGAGTTTCAAAAGGTAGTCTGCCTTAAACTTTTATATGGTGCTCTCGTTAATATTGGCACTGTACTTACTGCTCCAGTATCAAGCAGCAGACATTAATCCATTCTCTGACACATCGCGGCAAAGTTCAAACCAGACCTCTGCACTGTAGGTCTGGTATGTGGATGTCCTTTTACATTTGGCAGTTGGTGTGCTCGTTAACTCTTGAGCAACTGAGGCAACAACATGATTTTCAATACCAGAAGATGCTGCAAGATTGTCAGCATCAACATTAGCAACATCTAGTGGATATTGTTGTCTTCTCTTGCTGCCGTCTGTGAGTCAAGTAAGTATGGACATAATGCAATGTGTCTGCATCTGTCAGTGCACATTCTAACAGCATTTTTAGCAGCACACTAGTTCTACAATGGAGAATTGGACAGGCAGAGATTGGAGTTTTATTGGAGACACATCAGCTGATCACCGCAATGCTAATTCAAAAGGGCATGAGTGCAGATGATCAGCTGATATCACAAAATAAAGTTACCATTAATACAGGGCACTATACAGTATATGCAGATGACATAGTCCTATTAGGTAAAACTGCCCCCATAAACAACCTGGAAGTCACACTACAATCAGACTTGAATAGCCTACAGGAATGGTTCACTAACTCAAACATGGTACTAAGTACAAAAAAGACCATGGCAATGCTATTCAAAAACAACAAGGTGAGGAAAAAATCAGATTTGAACCTAAACATTAAGGGCTGGATTCACAAAGCTTTCTGAAGGTGCAGAACCTTCCCTAAGTCCCCAGAACTGCAGTAGCTATGGAAACAAAAGGGGACTTGCACTGAGTACTATTCACAAAACCCTCTGCAGCTGCAGAAAACAACACTAAGGACTGTGGAAAAAGTGCAGCTGCAGAAGTTCCTGAGGAAAAAAAGGTGTGAGATAAGTAAGGCTCAGCACCTGAAAGGTTATTCACAACCAGATTTTTTCCTCAGCTGCGGATAAAATGTAACACACAGTGGAATGAGGTGTAACTCTCCCTCAGCAAACTGCAGTAGTGCCCCAGCAATTGGAATCAATTAAAGTGGAGGGGAGGCACAGGTAATATCATCACAGATAGTATAACAGTAGCTGCTGTAACAGCAACAAAAGCCCACATTGCCATGATATGGCAATAGGCAACAACCACCAGACACAGTGCAGCCCATGACGGAGCCCCACAGACAGTAGAGTCTGGCCAGCCTGCAGTAAGTGCTACCCCCTACAGGCAATAGGAACACCCCAGGGAGGGGGGACCAGCAGTAACAGTTGGCCACTGTGGTGCCATGGTATTACTGGTACCTGTGGTGCTGCAGTGGTCCCAGTTGAGGGACTGGTTGCTGGTCTCTTTGTGGGTGCTTACAGCTTCATTCAATGGCAGCCCTATTACAGTCTGCTGTTTCAGCTAAGTAAGTTCACTGTTGCTATGCCCCCTAAGCTATTTATGGAGCTGCGGATCCGCAGGTGCGGATTTTCAGCATGTGCGCAATCTCCGCAGCTGCTGAAATTCCGCAGCTGCGGGGATTTTATGAAATTCCACACCTGCTCAATTTTTCTTTGTGAATATCATGCAACTGCATTTCTGCAGTGCTGCAGGCCTTTTTCCCACAGCTGTGGGATTTTTGGCTTTCTTTGTGACTCTTGCCCTAAGTCTCTAGATGGGCAAATGATAAGTGTTAAGAAACACAAATAAAATACCTTGGAGTTATAATAGACGATGCACTAAAATTTAACACACACATAAACAACACAATCATAAAAAGAAACAGACATCCAGGAGCTCTAAGAAGGAAGGCTTACTTCATTCCCAAAGACACTAGGAAAACAACAGTGACACAACTCATACTACCCATACTAGAATATGGTAACCTAGCATGTCAGCATGCAGTCAACTCATCTCTGAAAAAACTTGACAGAACATACAGTAGGCTAGCAAGATTTGTACTAGGATGTAAATACAACACACATCTCTGCTCAATGTATACAGACCTGCAATGGGACTGACTAGAACTCAGACAGGAAAAATCAACGGCACTAGCCGCTTACAAAACTTTACGATGATCCAATTACGCAACCTGAAAATGAAAAGGATGTACCCAGGTCACGTGCACACGATCTAAGGGATGTGAAAAATAGGGGAGTTCTCTTACTTAAAATATCGAATTCCTATGGGGAAATGAACTCAAACTGGTGGGCTGCAAACAACTGGAACAAGCTACCCAGAGATCAGGAAAGCACCTACAGTGACAACATTTAAAAACTTGCTAAACAAACATTTAGTCAATACATGCACCTATTATTGATTTCACAGTAATGTCATACATCAGCTACACTGTTATTTTAGCAGGTTAAAGTATCCCTTTATCCCGCCTTTGTATATAAGATATGTTCCCGCCTTTGTATATAAAATATGTTGTATCTAAATGGATCCGCCTTTGTATCTAAGAAACCTTGTATCTAGTATGTATATTACACTGTCAGTCTGAAACCTCTTGTACTGCACCTTTGTATATTAGAAACTTTGTATCCAAGCAGGACAGCTTTGTAAACAGGGCTGTAAAGTCCTAGCAGTTCTATCCTGCTGAAAAATAAAGATTTATCATCATTATCATCATCATCATGTAGGCTGTAGATAACAGCCAAAAAAAACATGTTACGTATGGAAAAAAGTTAGACATTGTCAGAAAATGACATATGCATATCTCAGAAACCACAAAAGCTGCCATCACAAAACTTTCCACAGATCAAGACCTTGCCTACTAGACAACACATTCCAAAATGTCAGCTGCTTTAGTCAAACGGTGCCATAGTTATTAATGTGCAAAATTAAGGGGATAATACTGAGCAGGCTACTCAACCCTAACTATAGGGGCACAACAGTGCCCCTAGATATGTAAATTAATATTTTTTGCCAGAAATACATTATTACTAAAACAAATATATGATGAAATGTTTTTATTCTTAGGCAGTATGGTGTAGTGTTTAAGGGCACTGAGCTGCAAATCTGGAGACCTGAGTTTGAATCGCATCAGCCCCTACTTGCATACTGTGTGACCCTGAGCAAGTCATTTAATTTCCTTGTGCTCCCAGGTCTCACCTGGAAACAAGCTCCAGATTAGTGTGCCTTTCCTGGATAAACAATTTCCCCTTTCCCTTACCCTATTTTAAATCAGAAGTTTTCCCAGAGGACTCATCAAGGAAAATTTTTCTATATAATGCTATCAGTTACTGTTCTCATGGTGGTTTGGGGATATAGACATTTGCCCACTAGCAACTGAATTGAGAACCACAACTTATTTCACAGTATCCAACAAACAAGTCAGCATATCATAACTGCTTTCCACCATTACCTTCCTAGGCCAGATTCAAACCACTAACCTAGAAATGAAAGCATCTATAACCTGCTTCCAATCCACTGAGCTATCCATGCCTTCAACTGACAGCTTCTCTTTCTTAGCACATTATTTATTTATTTGAAGAGTTTCACCAGGAAAGGCATACTGAGCTTAAATAGCTCATTTCCAGATGCATCCTGGAGGGAAGGGGAGGAGAGATTACAATTTGATTAAAATACAGTGAACGGTAAATATAGGACAAACAAAGAATATGCAGGTAATATACAGAATAAATTATACATATGTACAGAAAACCTAAGTACACTAGAGTGTCAGTTCTGGTAATGCACAGGTAATATATAATCATGTCAACTAGGCTGAGTCATTGTAAGCAGACAAATAGCGGGTATCTGTAGCAGGTACAAGAGGAAGTGGTGAGTTTAGACAGAAGGGGGGCAAGAGAGAAGGAGGAAGAGGCAAACCAGATGTGTAAAGGGAGTGACAGTGCACCCTGAAACCAGATAAACAAGTAATATTCAGTACAGAGGCAAAAAAAGTTGAGGACAGATTATTTTAAGATGTATTAGATGCTGATCACATATTTCATGTTAAACATTTCATTAGAGAATTTCCAAGGATAGTATAACACTGACTTATTGAGTGCAAAGCTGAAAATAGATGGCAGGCTGGCTGATCTTTGGCCAGAGACAGAGCACTTCATTGTGATTCTGTACATGAAGTGTGCTGGCAGTTTATCAACTGTATGGCAAATCTACTGTAGCTCCAGAAGACAGAACTTGGCTACATTTTAGATTAGTACTGTACACCAAACCTGATGACCTATGAAGGGTGCCATCCTGCTTTCAGTAGTCTGTACTTCTTTTAGTAGAACAGAGCCATGCCTGCTTCCTCACCATTATCACTGCATCATGATCTGGGTGGAATTATGTCTCTGTGGTAATAGCTAAAAAAAGGAGAGCACAGACAATACCACTTGACTGTCCACTGCATCATACCATTAGGATATGATAAATGGCTGTTAGTGGTGCTCAGCACTAGGAAAGCATACTGGGCAAATACAGATGAATCCGAGCCAGAAACATTGGAATTGTCTGACCTGCATCGGGTTTGGATTCCTTGACAGCTGAAGCAGTGACACAGGTGCTGAGAGACCCTATGGATTGAGTCAAATTTCCAAAATGTAACAACCCCCTCTCCTACAGTAGGGAGTAAGGTTGTTACCATAGTGCCCACCAGAGTGAGGTGTGTTGGCTTCACCCTCTAATGACTTAGTCTGTGGGGAAGAACTTAGGCAGTGCTCATGCATCATATAAGGTACTGTTAGGCAGGAAACTGGAGAGCCTGGGCACAGCTGGAGAGATCCTGAAATGAAAGACAAGGAGTGGAGTGAGGTACTGGGCCACTGTGGAGGGCTAGACATGTCCTGTTTTCCAGGTGCTTCTCACTGCATGCCCTCATGCACCAGTGGGGGAGTCAACCCAAGGCCTCTGTCTGGGCCCAGGTCAGGTGTGGTTCTAGAGGTGCTGCCATGCAGCATGCAGTCATGGAGTGATAGAGTGCTGGATGATGTGGGGGGTGGACACATGAGGTTTTAGGTAGAAGCTGGCTCAGGACTCCAGCCAGGATGTCACTTCCCATCACAGTCCCCACCTAGGGATGGTGAATATGTTGTCACTGTATATCACAAGACAACATGAGATCAGGCACCTCACATGTGAGAGGGATCTCAGTTCCAATATTGGCAGACCTCAACACTCAGGATGTGCCTCCCCTTGGAGGGTACTCCTTTATGGACAGTTTCATGATGGCTCTTGGACCTGAGGTGGACTTCCCTAAAGAGCATTATTTGGCACTTAGGTTTGAGGGACAAGATGGTGAGAACCTCTGAGAAATCAAAGGAGTGGGAAGAGAGGACATGTCTGGAGATGATCCACATTGCAATGTTGACTTGGGACCCTGTGCATTTGGGGTCATAAATACATTTTTTCTGATCCATATAAAGTGCTTATGATGCCTGCTGCCAGTTTCATGAGTTAGTGGGAAGAGGCAAGATCACACTGTGCTGTGTAGTGACATACTGCCTTCATGCGTGTGTTTGTTCAGTGGTCACCATCATAGATCATAGGGATCCTAGTCTGATACGAGCCAAGAAATGCACAGCCCCATTACAACTCACCCTATACTTATAGGGAATAGTCACTGATAATGTGAGAACAGCAGTATGCATCTAGTCTCTTTTTAAAAGTATTCATGTTATTAATACCTACAATCTCCACTGGCAACCTGTTCCATATATTGACAACTCTTTGACTGAAAAATCCTGCTGTTTTCCTTGTCCTACAGGCTGACCCCTAAGCTAAAGTTCATGGGATCTTGTAGAGTGCTTACTGTCCCTGTATTCTAGTCCCAGGGATTCCAAAAGGTCGTCACTTGTATATCCTCTGTATAGTAGTAGCCACAGAGATGGGCAGATATTTCCAGATATTTCACAAAATTTGTAGACTTTCTCTCTTCTGTCCCTACTGTGTAAATGTAAAAAGCAGGAGATTTCTCTAGAAACATCACAGAAATTTCGGGAAATATCTGGCCATGTCTTTGGCTGGGGCTGTATATGAGACACATATCTCCCCTGAGCTGCCTGTATTCCAATGTATAAAGGTTAAGTTCCCTAATCTGTCCTCATCCTCTAGATGTCTGATTGACCTAATCATTTTTGTTGCTTTTCTTTGGGCGTTCTCCATCAATCTAATTCCAGTTTTACACAATAGGGACGTAAACTGTGGACACTATACCAGATGAGGTCTAACCACTGAAGTATACAAGGGCAACAATATTCTTACATCTCTACTGGCAATATGCCTTGCTATGCATCCCAGTAATCCCTTAGCTTTTTTTGTTGTAATTTGACAATTTTTATTGTTTTTAAGGTCACTGGTGATCATTCCCAAGTCCCTTTCCTCGGTAGATTCTCTTAATAATCTTCCCCCCATGTAATATTCAGCCATTTTGTTTGAACTGCCCAGGTGCATTACTGCACACTTGTCCAAATTGAATGTCAGTTTATGCTCATACACCCCAGTTTCCGGTTGTAACAGTTCTTGTTGTAGATTTTGTATGTCAGAATTGTTCTCGACTATGCACCCAATTTTGGTATCGTCCACAAATTTTAACTTCCAAACTCTATTCTCACACTTCATAGAAGTTATGTATACATTGAACAGGGTAGGTCCCAGCACAGACCCCTGTGGCACCTCACTAGTAACATGCTCCCATTCAGACTCACACCCTCTAAGGACTACTTTTTGCTTTCCGTCTGTAAGCCATGATTCAATCCAACTCACTAATTTACCATTTAGTTTGATGCTTGTAAGTACCGTGATTAATTCATTGTGAGGGGTCTTATCGAAGGCCTTACTCAGGTCCAGAAATACCACATCTGCTGCAGACCCCCTATCCAACTTTCTACTCACTATCTCATAGAACTATAACAGATTAGTCTGTCAGGACCTGCCAAATTTGAAACCATGCTGTATTATATCCCAGCTGTCAGTTATATTCAGTTCATCAGTTTCTTCCTTAATAAAGCTCTCAAAGTATCTTACACAGGGATGAGGTTAGGCTTACAGGTCTGTAAGTATTACATAACTCCCTTTTACCTTTCTTAAATATAGGGACTAGTGCTGCTTCCCTCAATGCTTTAACCACCTCCCCTGTTCTTAGTGATTCTTGGATGATACAGGTACTAGGTCCTGCCAGTATATTGTTCATTTCATACAGAATCCTTGTGTGCAATCCGTCGGGTCCCGGTGAATTGTTCACACCCAGTTTTCTTAGTTTATTACATATTTCCTCCTCCCTGAGTATCCTAACTGGATCACTACAATTTGCCCTAGTAATTCTCTCTGCTATTGAACTGTCATTATACACCGATGCAAAGTATGTGTTTAATAGTTTTGCCATTTCCCCTGTCTTCTGCAATTGACTTACCTTCACAGTTAGCTAGTGGATGTGCACTTGAACAACCTCCTCTTGTGTGATTAATATAAGAATAAAATGACTTATAGTTGTCTTTCACCTTTTGAACCAGGCTTAACTCACAGTCTCTTCTTCATTTCCTTATATATTTTTTTTTACATATTCCAACTGCTTTGTTATAAACTTCCCATTGTTATCTAGAGTTACTTTTATTAGTCCTCTTATAAAGTGTCTTCTTTTTATTTATGAGTTTGGTTATTTTCTTATTAAACCAGGGTATGATCCTATCTTTCTTATTGTATGTATCCCTAACATGTACACAGCTATCTGTAACCTGGTTTAATTTAAGCAATAGTATATCCCACATTCCCTCTAACCCCCCATTTTTAAATACTGCATTCCAATTCCAGCTTGTTAGGTCTTTACGCATAGTATCAAAGTCTGCTTCCCTAAAGCATTTGATTGTGGTTATACCCCTTATTGCATGACCAGTTCCTTTTATTGTGAATGTAATCATGTCATGGTCCCTGTTACCTAGAAAGTGTGTAGTTCTACAGTAATTAACAGATTCACTAAAGTTACTAAATCAAGTATATTATTTCATCTGGTAGACTGCAGGACTTATTGTTACAATCCCATATCCCTTTTCTACCTGAGTATGAGCTATGTCATTATACAAATCAATCAATGAAAAATTGAAATCCCCCAAGATCGAAACTTTTTTATCCAAGTTCAGTTTCATGAGTTGTTCAATGAATTTTTTCTAAATCCTGTCATTATGAGGGTGGCCTATATATTACTCCTAAGAAAATTTGTCTCCCGAAGTCTGATATGATCCACAGCCAGAGATGTTCCAACTCCACACTATCTCATTCAACTACAAGAGTCTCAGCTTTGGTATTATTAGCTACATATAATGATATTCCACCACCTGCTCTGCTCTCCCTATCCTTCCAATAATGGTTATAAACCATTGATGTCTCTGCCCATTTATCCCCTTGCTTCCACCATGTTTCAGTGATGTTGCATATTGCAATTTTTCTTGTGTCATGACCCATTTCAGTTAGTCTTTCTTTTTGACCAGGCACCACGCATTAAGTAATAAGCATTTCCACTCTTTGTTAGGTTTAATAGTTTTTTTTGGTTTTGGTGATGGTCAATTTCTGTTTCTCCGATATTTATTTATTTTAAGTTTCTGAAATTGCCTTTGAGTCAGGGTCTCATTTACAAAGGCTCCACGTCAGGGATACAGAGACAGTCAAACAATTACACAAAGGAATTATAAATACAGTGGCAAGTAGGCAACAGTGATTAATGAATATAAGATACAGGTTACAGAGTGGTAAAAACATTACTTCAAAATTAAAACCTTGGGCAATAAAATATTGTCCTTAGACAAGACAGAAGGGTAAAAGTGGGAGAATAATTGGGGTCTGAGCAATGGGGAGTACAGGGGGGCGGTTGCTGGACAGAGGTCCATTGTCAAAGTCAGCGGATATCCTTCCTCCTTGCCCCTCTCCCTTAGTTTAAATGTGTTTGTATGATGTTTTTAATTCTATTTCCCAAGATTCATCTCCCATATTTGTTAAGATGCAGATTGTTGTTTCTGAATAATTCCTGATCCCTGAAGGAATTCCAGTTTCTTAGGAAGGAAAACCCTTCTTTCACATGCCACTGTCTGAGTCATATATTTAACTGTGAAATGTCTCATGATCTGGCTAGGCTTGCCCTGGGTACTGGCAACATTTCAGACACAACAGCACTGCACTTTGGTCTTTCAGCATGTTTTCCAAATCTTCAAAATCTCTATGAATGTCATTACTTCTTCTCCTGCCCATGTCATTCATGCCCACATGCAGTACCACTATTAGTTTATTAGTATTACCTACATAACCCCCAATAGTGTTCTTAATATCAGAGGTCATGTCTGCTGACAGAGATGCAACATGTGTATATGCCTTCCTACCATCAAAAATTATAGAGTCAGTGTATTTTAAAATTGAGTCTCCTATTACAGTAACCCTTTTATATATATATATATAGAATATATATGGGTGGTGATGAGACGCTTACATACACCCGAGGATAGATGCTTAAACCCCAAGAGCGAAGCTCGAGGGTTTATTTTGGCATTTAACCACGAGAGTGCATGTAAACTTCGAATTTAAACACACTACCCCATATTTTATTTTCTATAATTGCTGGGTTCCTTTTTTCATTTCAGCAATTATATAAAATAAAGACTTTCCAGTGTATTCTCGGTTCACTTTTGTTTTAGTCCCGGTGCCAGATTTTAAAATGTTTTTCACCCTTTTCAGCAGATTTTTGTGTGTCTTCACTGTGGGGGAAAAAAATTTTAAAAAATTACCGCCGACTTCTTCTGGCGGTTTTCTTTCAGGCAACTTGGAAGCAGCCAGTGGTCTCGACTAGTCGAGCTGCCGCATGAGCATGTGCACAGCAGGGGGAATCCTGAGTGTGTTTGCTGTTATAAGCACACCTTTATAACGGCAAATTATGCCACGGTTTCCCTATGGGAAAAAGGGGGAGCCGGTTATTATGTTCCGATAATGGCTCAGTGGTAATACAGTAGGTTTAGTTCCCTGTGCCTGTTCATTGTTTGGGATTCCTGAGCTTCTGTCTTACAATTCCATATTTAAAAGCTTGCCTGCTGGAGTATTCTCAACCTCCCTGCCATTCAGCAGGTCTACCTCTTGTATTACTTGTTCCTGTGGGCAGGTTGGTTATGGAAGGCCTAACTGACTATCCTTCAGTTCGTGACTGCTGTTATTGCTGTCATGTCGCATCATCCCAGTCAATGGATCATACCTGTTGGTTAGTTCAGTAACTGGTTCCCTTATTGTTTCAGTAGCCTCAATGTCTCAGGCACACACTAGAAATCCATAAGAAGGATGCAAAAATGTAAATTTCAGACAGAATTACTTGCATAACTTTTATTCAAATTTAGAGAAAAGACAGACAGATGGCCATCCTGCCTGACATGTTTCAGACTCAACAGTCCTTTTTCAAAGGCTAGGGATTCCCTTATTGTTTGTCATCTTCTTCTTTTTCTTTTTCCCATAACTTTGCACCAATCCTCCTTCTTACTTACCTCAGCTTTATCTAATATAGTGTTCAGGTCCCTTTTCCTTTTTTCACATCCCTCTACCTGTTCGTGATACGTAATATTATGCGCTTGAAAATTGTTCTCAGTTTGTATTGTGTAGTCTCCACCATTGAACACATTTTCTGGAGCTGGAAGGACACTACTTTCTTCAACTGTGAGCTGTGTGAGAAATTTTGTATTGCACTTGATATCTGCAACAAACGTGCACTTTTGCTTAATTCTGTGGGAGGTGAAACTAAGCACCCTTGGTAATTGCTTTTTATTCACATTTATTTAGTGTTTAACCAAGAAGGGGCTTGTAAACTCTGTTTATCTTGTTAGTAACTTCAGAAGGATTTAAATAATTCATTTGGGTAGGTCCTTGAGGTAGCTAGATTGTCTACTAGGATTTGCTGACAGTTAAACTATTTTAAATGAATTACAGTTGGCTGAGGAGTTGAAAAGAAACTTGCAAACTCTGCTTATCTTGGAAGTAACCTCATAAGTGTTTGAATACTGCATTCTGGTTGTCCCTTGGGGGTAGCTGGATTGACTACTAGGATTTTGGGACAGAAGCTATTTTTAAATAATGTACTGGTGCATAGGAGTTTGTGATAGTTAAACTCTTTTTAACAGAGTTACTGGGGTTAAGGAGTGGTCACAGAAAAACCTGCAGTGTGAATTGAAACACAGACAGCCTTAGGGGGAAGGACATTGTTTTCAGACCAAACAGGTTGTATTGGAACAGGAAGGGTTACATATAATCATTGGCAACAAATTGCCCTGGGTGGAGATATCCAGACTAGATCAGATTACTATAAGTACTGCTGGCTGCAATTTTCAAAAACACAAAACACATTTTCTGGAGCTGGAAGGACACTACTTTCTTCAACTGCAGAGTTGTGTGAAATTCTGTATTGCACTTGATATATGCAACAAACGTGCACTTTGCTTAATTCTGTGGGAGGTGAAACTAACCACCCTTGTAATTGCTTTTATTCACATTTATTTAGTGTTTAACCAAGAAGGGCTTGTAAACTCTGTTTATCTTGTTAGTAACTTCAGAAGGATTTAAATACTGCATTTGGGTAGGTCCTTGAGGTAGCTAGATTGTCTACTAGGATTTGCTGACAGTTAAACTATTTTTAAATGAATTACAGTTGGCTGAGGAGTTGAAAAGAAACTTGCAAACTCTGCTTATCTTGGAAGTAACCTCATAAGTGTTTGAATACTGCATTCTGGTTGTCCTTAGGGGTAGCTGGATTGACTACTAGGATTTTGGGACAGAAGCTATTTTTAAATAATGTACTGAGATGCGTAGGAGTTTGTGATAGTTAAACTCTTTTAACAGAGTTACTGGGGTTAAGGAGTGGTCACAGAAAAACCTGCAGTGTGAAATGAAACACAGACAGCCTTAGGGCAGGACATTGTTTTCAGACCAAACAGGTTGTATTGGAACAGGAAGGGTTACATATAACCATTGGCAACAAATTGCCCTGGGTGGAGATATCCAGACTAGATCAGATTACTATAAGTACTGCTGGCTGCAATTTTCAAAACACAAAACACATTTTCTGGAGCTGGAAGGACACTACTTTCTTCAACTCAGAGCTGTGTGAAATTCTGTATTGCACTTGATATATGCAACAAACGGCACTTTGCTTAATTCTGTGGGAGGTGAAACTAACCACCCTTGGTAATTGCTTTTTATTCACATTTATTTAGTGTTTAACCAAGAAGGGCTTGTAAACTCTGTTTATCTTGTTAGTAACTCAGAAGGATTTAAATACTGCATTTGGGTAGGTCCTTGAGGTAGCTAGATTGTCTACTAAGATTTGCTGACAGTTAAACTATTTTTAAATGAATTACAGTTGGCTGAGGAGTTGAAAAAGAAACTTGCAAACTCTGCTTATCTTGGAAGTAACCTCATAAGTGTTTGAATACTGCATTCTGTTTGTCCCTTGGGGTAGCTGGATTGACTACTAGGATTTTGGGACAGAAACTATTTTAAATAATTTACTGGTGCGTAGGAGTTTGTGATAGTTAAACTCTTTTAACAGAGTTACTGGGGTTAGAGGTGGTCACAGAAAAACCTGCAGTGTGAAACAGGAAAAGGCAGTCTTTCAAGCGAGGGTGGTGGATCTAGGTTTACATTTGTTTTTTACAATTCTTAAGATTTTCAGTGCAGGAAGAGTTTAAAGCACAGCTGACTTATTTTGTGGCTGACAGCTCTCGGAGCACAAACCACCAGGCCTGTTTTGGGGCTGGGAAGGTTTACCTGTGTCTGACTTGGATGTGTGGACTTTTCTCTGTTTGATTAGCAGGGTATTTCTCTATCAAATTGTTGTGTAGGGCATCTTGCTGACAGTAAGGCACTCATTGCAGCAGTGGGTCAGAGCTTTTAGCTGATTGTTTTGCGAGGGCACAGTTTAGAGCCCAACCCCTTCCCACCCTCACCCCACCCACCCTGGAAATAGTTCCTTTATACCTGGGGTTCTGACATCATTTCCTCAAGAGTGCAAGGTGCATGTCACTGTCATATCCTCTCTAGCACACTGCACTGACAATATAAGCACACATTGTATATTATAAATATATATTTCTATATTACAAACCAATCACACACAAAAAACAAAACAAATGTGGGGAGTAGTGCAATGTAATGGCTGTGGGGCAGCAGTCTTCCGGGAGTCTTTCTGGAGGCTGAGATGCTGCCCTATTTGTAGACAACTCTCTGCCCTGAGGGAGGAAGTTGCCTGTCTTCAGGCCACACTGGACAGTAGTACGGGGACCTTCCCCCAGGCCATACTGGACAGTAGGAAGGGAACCTCCCCCATCCAGGAAGCACCACAGCCACCACCACTACCTCAGAGATTGCGAAGAAAACACAGCAGTTGGACCACAGTGGGCTCAGGAAGGGTGAGGATGGTGGAACGGAGGCACACCCAGTCAGTTGTTCCACTCCACAATCCATACACCATTCTGGGGGAGCATAGCTCCCCTATGGATGCACCCACAGAGGAGACTAGGGAGGCTGAGGACAGCTGTTACAAGGGAGGCCCACAGGAAGAAGGCAGAGGACACCACAAGGAAAGGAAGCAGCTCCTGGTGGGGGACTCAATTATTAGGGGGATAGAACTGGGAGGAGCTGGGAAAACTGAAGTAAGGTGCCTGCCTGGTGCCATGGCTTGGAGGGACAGAGCGATCCTCAGGATCATGACAAAAGCTGCAAGGGATTCTGAGCTGGACGTAATTATCCACCTAGGGACAAATGACTTGGCTCATCATGAGGTTAGAGCAGTGCAGGAGGACATTGCAGAGTTGGGGAGGGACCTAAGACAAGTAGCACACACAGTATCCTTCTCAGAGGTGCTGCCTGTCAAAGGCATGGGTGAGGTGAGGTAATTGGCACCATGCAGTTTAATGAATGGTTGAAAAATGGTGCGGAGCACAGGGTTTGGCTTTTGGGGACTGGGGTTCCACCTGGAGGGACAACAGCCCTACTGGCAGGATGGTCTGCATCTGTCCAGGAAGGAACAAGTCTTTTGAGCAATCAGTTTAAATGCTTCATTGGCAAGCTTTTAAACTAGTCAAAGGGGAGGCACTGACAAGCAGCAGAAAAATCCCAGCTCTCCCTACAAAACAGGGTACTAAATGAGAAAAAGACCAAGGTAGAATGGTCAGTGGGGATGCTGCAACAGAAGGTAAAGCCATCAAAAAATGGAGACAATAGTACCAATGCCCATAGTCTAGGTAACAAGCTTCCTGAATTAATGGCCTTGATGGAGGAGGAACATCTGGATATCATGGCAGTCACAGAAACATGGTACACACAAAACCATGACTGGGACGTAAACATACAGGATACTCTATCTACAGGAGGGCAGGGAGGGTAAAAGAGGAGGAGGAGTAGTTCTTTACATAAAGGAAGGAATAAAAGCAACAGAACAAAAGGGTAAACAGGAGGAGAAGAAGCACTGTGGGTAAATTTGAAGACAGGCAATGGCACCACAATCCGCACAGGGTTGTATACAGACCCCCTTCTCAGGGGGAGGAAATGGACAAGGAAATGATAGAAAGTATACTTAGAATGGCAGAAAAAGGGGAGATACTGCTGATGGGTGATCTGAATATGCCAGATGTTAACTGGAGTGCAGTTGCAGCTGCCACTTTGAAGAGTGCAGTTATTCTAGATGCCCTACAGGGGGCATGCCTTAGACAACTAGTACTGGAGCCCACTCGAGAGGGAGCAGTATTAGACTTGGTACTCTCAAATGGAGATGGAGAGAGGATCACAGATGTAGAAGTGGGTAGCCATCTGGGAACTAGTGACCATCGAACAGTATGGTTCACAATAAACACAGTAATAGAGTCAAGCCATACAAAGACAAAAGTACTGGACTTTAGGAGGGCTGACTTTGCCATAATGGGTGAGTGCCTAAGGAATGCACTAGCAAATGGGCAGGAAGGAGGGGTGGAAGAACAATGGGGAATAATAAAAACTGCCATCACAGAGGTAACAAGCCTTGTGTGGAAGCAAATAAACAAAACAAGACGATGGTAAGAAACCACTATGGTTCTCAAAGGAAGTGGCAGTGAAGGTTCAAGAGAAAAAGAAAGCATTCAGGAAGTACAAGGAATCTGCAGAAGGAGCAGGACAGAGAACTGTATCAGTTAAAGCAAAAGGAGGCTGGGAAGGCAGTCAGAACAGCAAAGGCCCAAACCGAGGAAAGATAGCCAACTCAGTTAAGAAGGGGATAAAACCTTTATAGGTACATCAGGGAGTGAAGGAAGACCAAGGGAGGGATAGTGAGGCTTAATAAAGGGGAGGGAGGGTGGGCAGAGGGAGACTGTGAAAAGGCAGAGATACTAAACAAATATTTTTGCTCAGTATTTACGAAGGAAGAGGGGAGATACATAAAACAAACAGTAGTAACACTCTGTGATACAGAAGTTGATACCGGCCCATTTACAGAAGAAAGGGTTCTGAAAGAACTCTTAAAACTGAAGGTGGACAAAGCAATGGGGCCTGATGGGATTCATCCCAGAATTTCTAAAGAACTAAGGGTAGAACTAGTGACACCACTGACTACCCTTTTAACAAATCATGGGAGGATGGGGTGGTACCCGAGGACTAGAGGAGGGCAGATGTGATTCCCTTCACAAAGTGGGAGCAAGGCAGAAGCAGGAAACTATAGACCTGTTAGTTTAACCTCAGTGATAGGGAAAATGATGGAATCACTTCTAAAGGAAAGAATTGTCGGTATCTAGAGGCCAGAGGGCACAGGACCCTAGGCAGCATGGATTCACAGCGGGAAGGGTCATGCCAGACGAATCTGATAGATTTCTTGACTGGGTGACCAAAGTAGTAGATCAGGGAGGGCTGTGGACATGGCCTACCTAGACTTTAGCAAGGCATTTGACACAGTCCCACACAAAAGATTAATATACAAGTTAGCCAGCCTGGGAGTGGGTCCCAAGATGACAGCCTGGGTAAAGAATTGGCTGGAGAATAGGACACAGAGAGTTATAGTAAATGGAGTCCACTCAGAAGAAAGGAGGGTTACTAGTGGGGTACCGCAGGGTTCAGTATTAGGACCGGTCCTCTTCAATGTCTTTATAAGCAACATTGCAGAAGGACTGGAAGGAAAAGTATGTCTCTTTGCAGATGACACTAAGATCTGCAACAGAGTTGATGCACAGGGTGGGGTGGAAAGGATGAGAAGGGACTTGGCAAGGTTAGAGGAATGGTCAAATGTATGGCAGCTTAGATTCAATGCTAAGAAGTGGAATGCACCTGGGAAACAAAAACCCAGGGGAAGAGTACACAATGGGGGGTGAGATACTAACAACAACAAGAATGGAAAGGGACCTGGGGTAGTCATATCAGATGACCTAAAGATGGGCAAGCAATGTGAGGGGCAGCAAGGAGGGTTGTGAGGATACTGGGATGCATAGGGAGAGGCATCACCAGTAGAAAACAAGGAAGTTATTATCCCTGTACAGACAGCTGGTGAGACCCCATCTGGAGTACTGTGTTCAGTTCTGGAGACCCAATCTCCGCAAAGACATAGACAGGAAGGATGGAAGCTGTCCAGAGGAGGGCAACTAAAATGGTGCAGGGTCTGCACCGGAAGTCGTATGAAGAGAGACTTAAGGAGCTTAATATGTATAGCCTCGAGGAAAGGAGGGAGAGGGGGGACATGATAGAAACTTTCAGGTACCTCAAGGGAATCAACAAAGTCCAAGAGGGTAGCATCTTTCAAAAAAAGTGGTGTGCAAGAACAAGAGGGCACAATTTGAAGATAGAGAGGGCTGCTCAGAGGTAATTTAAGGAAGTATTTTTCACAGAGAGGTTGTGGATGCATGGAACAGCCTTCGAGGAGGTTGTGGAGTCAAAATCAGTGGGGAATTCAAGCATGCATGGGATAGTCATAAGGCAATTCTGGGGGTGGGGTAGGAAGAAGTAGGCTGCTGGTTAACTAGGATCTGCAGCTTATCCAGTAGGTAGGGACATGGGCAGACTGGGTGGGCCAAGCGGTCCTTATCTGCCATCAAATTCTATGTTTCTTTGTTTCTATATTGATAATGTCTCTCATGCATCCCTATAAATCTCCAGAATCTCTGTACCTGCACAGTGTTAACTGCCTAGCTACTACCTGTATAGGACCATAGTTGCACTGTGTATGACACTGTATTTGTGCTTAATCTAATATTGTTGAATCCTCCTAAACATTATCAAAATCTGTAACCAAGTTTATATTTCAACTATTGTATGTTATTTAATTTTCTGTGTGTCCTCTGTATACTCTATTAACTGACGTGGAGTCTTTGGAAATGAGTCTATGACTCAGAAGGTTGTAATTCGATGTGAATATAAATAAATTGCTGTAATTTTTTTGTCAATAAAAGTTTCCAGTTCTCATATTTTGTTTTGTGGGTAATATGTGATTGTAACCTTATTTGTAGTTCTGTTTTTTGTTAGTGTGCCGTAGTGGTCCAACCTACTCCTTAATTACTCAATTTTTCTCTGTTGCACGTTAACCAATGTGCATTTTTCACAAACAAATGTATTTAGGTTTTTACTTCTGTTATACATGTTACAGGATTTGTATAGGCTTCAGTCAGTATCCATATTGTATCCAATACCAAATCTGCCTACTGCAAGTGACACTACTATTGTTTTTAACTAACCTGAATGGACAATATGCTTGATGTAACACTTGTGGCCACCTTCCACACCTTCCTTGGCAGATGCAGGCAGACGCAGCTTACCTCTGCCTCCAGCTCCTCCACTCGCTGAGGCAAGTGCTATATGCAGGTAGAGCAGAAGTGATGATTTGCTATTGCTGTGGCAACCTAGTGCTCAAAGAAAGTAAGTTATATAACTCTGTTAGTAGCCTGCCTTTAAAAAAACAGGCTAAAACACAGTGGGGAGCTCTAAGGGGCTACTCCAATCACAAATAAGTTGCAGTAGTTTAAGTTCCCTAGCCTCTTGTTATATAGGGGGTCAAGGGTTCGAGTAGCACTCACAATTCAACTTAGTTCTATGCCCCTGATGTCTCCCACACAGTACACGCTAAGTAGCAATCCTGCTGCTCTGCTGGACAGTTGTAGAGTTTTTATTTTGACTCTGCACCTTTCTACTATGTCTCTGCTTGTTTCGGCAAGTGCTATATGCAGGTGGAGTGGAAGTGATGGCTCACTTACATCTGACATCTTTAAAAAATAAAAAATAGATAGAAATGAGGTGAGAAAATTGTCTGTATTATGGTTAGAAAATCTGTCAGAATTACGGCCATGAGTAGAAGCACTGTGTGTGCATGTTCAGTGAGGGAGACTAATGCACGGCTTTCTCATATGGAAACGGAAACCCAGTATGTGCTTGATGACACTGTTAAAACCAGCTGGTTATAATGGTGAATATTAACTGGGTATCCTATTGGAGAAAATATTACCGAATTATTGTAAATGAAAAGCATCATGGATGAACATGAAATTCTGCAACTGGCAACCTAAGATATATTGTTTAAAGAGCAGCTCACACCTTCAGGAGAACTGTAACAAACCATGATATTTAGACACAGTTCAGCATATATTTCTCATTAGTTCTGTATTACTGCTCCCCATTATTTATTACTGACTTAATTTGGCTGAAAACACAATCTTACCTCCCAAAGAGTTCATCTATTCTTGTTGCTTTCTTCCTACCTAAGGTCATAATGCACTGCTTGTGACATCACAGTTACTCCCATGGCAACAGACAGTGATGTCACAACACAGGATTATGACTTGAAGTAGAGAGTAAGCTATAGGAGCAGATAAACTCTAAGAGTACTATAAGGAATAAAGATGATTTATTCATGCAGATTTACTCAGTAATAAATCATGAGGAAGAGAAATATGTAGAATATATATATATATATATATATATATATATATATATATAAATGCAAGCTGAATTGTACCTAATTACCATGATTTCAAAGTTTTCTTTGAGGCATCAATAGCACTTTAAATGATGTAAGTTATATATGAATCGTAGAAGACCAAACAGACACATCTTGTGAAAGTAGTCATGTTGTAATCCTAAACAAATACAATCCCACAGGGGTAGGAAAATTAGGTTGGGATGGTTTATAGACCACCTAACGAGGGGGAGGAAATGGACAGGGTGCTGTGTGGGTAATTGAGGGACATAGCAGGGAAGGGGGAAGCAATAGTAACAAGGGACTTTAACCTGCCTAAAATTGACTGGGATGCACCAGCCACAGCCTGTGCCAGAAGTCAGGCGATTCTTGATGCAATACAGGATGGCTTCATGACACATATGATGGCGGGATCAACTGGGGGGAAGCAATCCTGGACCTAGTGCTTACAAACGGGGAGCACATCCAGGACATTGATATCAGGGAAACCCTTGGTGGAAATGACCACAGTTCAGAATGGTTCAAAATAGATACGGGTAAAGAGGATATCCAAACATAGGCTAGGGTGCTGGACTTCAGGACAGCCAACTTTAATAGGATGAAGGAAGTGATCAGGGGAAAGCTAAGAACATTAGAGGAAGGGATGGAGTGGAAACGTTATGGGGATATATCAGGAGTGCCATTCAAACGTCCACGAACAGTTGCATAAAAATGAAGGGGAAGAAGACAGCCTAGCTGGTTCAGCAAGGAAGTAGCTAGATCAATAAGAGAAAAGAGAGCAGCTTTTAAGAACAGCAAACAAACTGCTAGAGATGAGTATGAGGAGGAATTTCACAGACTGGCCAAAATAGCAAAAAAGGAGGTTCAAAAGGCAAAGGCACAGAAAGAACTGCATACAGTGCAGGGAATAAAAATGGAGGAAAAGCATTCTTTAACTATATAAGGGACAAAAAAGACGACATTTGTCAGGCTCAAGCAGGGGGCAGAGCGGGTAATGGAGGACATGGCAAAAGCAGAAATGTTAAATGACTACTTCTGCTCTGTCTTCATGAAATAGAAAGATGGGCCGATACCACATGTGGGAAACAGGAAGGAGGTAACAGGAGTAGGCCCCAATAGGAATTATTGGGATAGACAGGGTGAGAGAGGGACTGAGGGGACTAAAAATGAACAAATTCCCAGGGCCGGATGGGATGCACCACATGGTACTCAGGGAATTGGCTGATAAACTAGCAGGCCCAATGGCAGTTCTGTTCAATAGTTTCTTGAACTCAGGGGCGGTGCTGGTGGAATGGAAAACAGCTAATGTCATGCCACTCCATAAAAGCAGTCCCAAAGAGAACCCAGGCAACTACAGGCCAGTAAGCCTGAACTCTATAGTGTGCAAATTTATGGAATCCATACTGAAGGAGAGGCTAGCGAAATACTTGGAGTAGAATGGTCTGCAGGACAATGAGCAACATGGGTTTGTGGCTGGAAGAGTTTGTCAAACAAACTTAATTGAATTCTTTGACTATGTCACGAATGCGGTAGACAAGGGACAAGCAATAAACATTATATACCTGGACTTTAGCAAAGCCTTTGACTCGGTGCCAAAAATGAGGCTTAACAAACTGAAGGAACTAGGGGTGGAGGAAAGATTGGTAAGATGGGTAGAGAACTGATTGAGGGGCAGGATGCAGAGGGTGGTAATGGGGGGATAACCTTCAGTACAAAGGAGGTCACTAGTGGTGTACAACAGGGATTATTCTTGGGCCCAGAATTGTTCATTGTATTTATAAATGACATTGGGGAAGGTATTCAAGGCAAAATGTGTCTCTTTGCTGATGACACCAAAATATGTGCTAGGGTGGACACTCAAGAAGGGGTACAAGAACTAAGGGAAGACCTAGCCAGACTGGAAATGGTCAGGGATTTGGCAGCTGGGCTTCAATGCCAAGAAGTGCAAAATGATGCACATAGGGGCTAAGAACCCAAGAGCCGAGTACTATATAGGAAAAGTACAGGTAGCAGAGTTGGGGGAAGAAAAAGATCTAGGAGTAGCAATCACTAGCAACATGAGACAGTCCACACAATGCAAAAAGGTGGCAGCAAAGGCCAACAGAATGCTGGAATGCATCGCAAGGGGATTCAATAGCAGACACAGTGAGATTATTCTGCCACTGTATAGGTCACTGGTGAGGCCTCACTTGGAATATTGGGTGAGATATTGGCACCCATACCTAAAAAAGGACAATAAACTGCTGGAAGGGGTGCAGAGGAGGGTAATTAAGATGATTGGGGGCAGCAGGACAAGTCATATGAGGAGAGGCTGGAGTCCCTGCAGATGTACTCACTGGAGGAGAGGAGGCAGAGGGGGGGAATATGATAGAAACCTTCAAGTTCCTAAGAGGTATAAACAAGGTAGTATGGGAAGGTATCTTCAACATAAGAGAAAATACCTCCACTAGAGAACACAGCCTAAGGCTAATTGGAGGAAAGTACAGGAGGGATGTAAGGAAGCACTTCTTCACAGAAAGGGTGGTGACACCATAGAACAAGCCGCCGGAGACAGTCATGGCATCCAAAATGTTGGGATCTTTTAAGAGAACCTGGGACAAACACAGAGGGAGGATGTAGGGACAGGGGGAAAGAAGGGAAGGGGACACAAGACTCAGTGGCGGGATAAAATACAAGAACCTGGCACAAATTGGGCAGACAAGGTAGGCTAAAAGGTCTCCTTCTGCTAGCTAGTTCTTATGTTCTAAACCAGTGAATCTAAACTAGATCTAAATCTAAAAGTGGGTGGGATTGGTTGCCCCCTATTCCGTAGCTCCATCATAAGTTTATGTTTTAATTCTGACCACCATTTTTTGAAGGTTTATATTACAGGAATAATGCACAAGAGGGTGTGTGCTGTGCTGCAATAATGCCGTGCTTCAGGTGGTTGGACATGAGGCTGCAGGCCGAGTGCATCCAATACCTGAGAAGTGACATTATCCCAGCACAACACACACCCTGGCATGAATTATTCATATCATACAATGGCTCATGTAAAAAAAAAAAAAAAATGAAAAGTACATTTAAAGTATATTCTTTGGTGGTTTTTTCCCATTGGGTAGGTATACGTTTTAAGAAAATAGTGCTTATTTCTTATTGTGGCCAATAGGTGCATCTGCAATAGTGTCAGTAGTGTCCCTGTGCAGCCCTGCCTTCAACCTTTGTGTCACGTATGATATTGGTTGCATACCCTATCCGCTCTGCATCACCCCTTCAACTGCAGTTTACTATCTGTCCCCACCAAGATATTTGCTCCCTCTTGAAGCCTCCAATCACAGTTAGAGTGTGCGTGGCACTGTGTCCCAGCTGCCAATTGTGGTAGTGTGTACACCCGCTCCTGCTTTTAGGATTGCAGTTTGCTTGGTTCTGAGTGTGTTCTCATGGTACAGTTGAACATGCTTAGTGTTTGTACTGGGAGATGAAGTTTGCTCAAGTACTGAAACTGCTGATGGAATACATGGTCAGAACTGAAACACATGACTAGTTACTGAGGTATGAGTAGGGACTGCCAGGGGGAGTGTGTGGTGACTACAATTAAATTCTCAAGCCAATCAGAATGACAGTTTTATTTAACATTTAGATTGTGTGAGTGATGGTTTTTAACATCGGCACATGCGTTTACTCTGTGTGGGGGTTGAGTAGAGAGTGAGACAGTGAAACCAGTTGCCATATCAGAAATGAGTAGTATCAGTGACCTGTAGTTGCAGTCTTTGCAGTTGGTGGATTTAGGGAAGAAAACAGGCAAGAAAATCCAATTTATTCTGTATGCTGTAATCTCTGCTGTTTTAATTTATGATTGGAAATGACTAGTGGAGCACTGGGAGAACCGCAGTGCAAGAGATTTAAAGCAGTTGGGGAGTAGAGCATGTGTAGAGATACAGCAAAGTTTTACTTTGCGGGTGAATGTCCCACGAATTCACCAACTCCACCTCCCTGTGCTATTTCACGAAGTTGCCACCTATAGTGGAAAATTCGACAAAATAACACTAGGTAACTACATCGTTTTTTGGTTTTTTTTAAAGTGCAAATTGCACTTAAAAAAAACGGAGTAAGGAGCGGTGCATCCCTGCTGTCTGTGTCTACCCCCTCTCCCCACCAATTGCCAGCACGACATGAAAAAATAAATCCCCCGCCAATTGCAAGGCAATACCTGGTGTTCCACAGTGTTATGCGCCCCCCCAAATATCGCCTGTTGTAAAATAAAGAATAAAATCAAAGGTCCACTCCACCCCCCATCAGAGTGCTGTTTTGAAATAATTTCTCTGGTGTCCAGTGGCCCATCCACCCCACCACCCCTGCAACTACTGCCCACCACCCCTCTCCCTCCATCCCACCCCCCCCGATTGGGTGACTGGCATAGACCTCTCCATACTCTTCCATGGCCAGTTGCCCAACTGAGCTCATTCACTGAGCTCAGTTGAATGGCTGGCCATGGAGAAGAGTGGAGGAGGCTGTGATGATTGCCCGCTCAGGGCCAGGATGGGGAGGGGAGCGGGGTGATGGGCAGTAGGTACAGTGGTGGAGGGTCCAATTGACACCAGTGAAATTATTTCAAGCAAGCGCTCTGTGATGGGGGGGGAGTGGACCTTTGATTTTTCTCTTTATTATTTTACAACAAACATGTGTTCAAGGTGGAGGCACACAATGCTGTGGGACACCGAGGATTATGGTGATTGGGGGTTATCTTTTCATGTTGGGCTGGTGATCAGTGGGGGGGGCACAAGACACCAGGGAAACCTGTATTTTGCAGTTTTTTGGGTGGTGAAGCTGGACTTGGCATACCCTGCAAAGTGTGGAAAATCCACAACATTTTTCATGGAGTGAATTTTCCTCACTTCACACATCACTAGGCAGATGTACTGTAGGTATGATATTTACTGTTAGCAGAAGCAGCTTTTTGTGGCAGTTTGTTCTTTTGATATTTGATACGGCCTTCTGTGTGCTGGGACTAGATCTGTGATGTTATGCTGGGATAATATCACGGGTCCAGCCCCAGACTGACCAATCAAAGGCCAGCCTTCTTAGGTAATGATTCAAGTCAGTAAATATGACTGCCACCAGCAGTTTGTAAAAACCTCTTCCCCGAGGTTACTCTTTGACAGTGCACATGGTATTTATACAACAGACCTATCAGGATTGCACTAGTGTGTAATTTTGATGGTAAGCAGAACAGCAACACACAGCTGCTAAGATCTTCCAAAAATCAATCTCCACTATTGATTCCCACTTATGGGTCTGGGCTGGTGGTGCCAAGATCCTGCAGAAACAATGATTTTGACCAGGCCAGCAATGGCTACAGGGCAAGGCTTACACAGGAAAAAAAGTGTGCACACAGGAGTAACAATAATATTATTGCATCTATGATACATGATACAGGCTGTTATAGGTTGCTCGGTGATAGCTTGGTATGAATCAATTCATACGAACATACGAAGAAACCAGCAAAAGAAGGCCATTTGGTCTATCAAGTCTGCTCATATTGCAGGGTCCACAGCTTGAGCTAATGTCCCTGCCCTCCCTCACCACTCCTCCCATCCTCTCTACCCATGATCCTTACCTTCCCCCTATGCCTATCCCAGCCCCTCTTAAACCTGCCCACTGTATTTTTAAGAACTTCTTGTGGTGGAGAGGGAAACCGAGGATTTCTTGGAATCAGTTAACAATGCCTAAGAAAGCTGGAGAGTACAGTTGCCCAGAACCACTAAATTACAAAGTCGCATACCAAATTAAATTATGGCAGGTATCAGCATATATGAACTCAAAGTATGAATTTATTAATATGTCTTTTTGGAAAAAGGGAGATGAAACAGATCCAGGGACAATTCTCTGGGAATTGTTGTCTAAAATGAAAATTCCAATACTTTTCTGAGCCATTAGAACTAAGTTAAAAAAAGAAATAACAAGCCTAAAGACTAACAGGACACTGCCTTGGCTATTTTTAAAATTGATCAGATGGTCAGCCTTATTGGACATGAATATACTAACAAAACTTTAAAATATAGGAATACAAAGATGGTACCAATTAATTAAGAATCGGGGATTTTTTCTCTCTCTTGAAGAGTTAATAAATGGGGGAGCAAGTAAAGAGAATTTCTACTTCCTTCAATATTTATCTTTAAAAGTGAAATTTGAAAGTTTCCAGGAAAAGTTTAGAGGGTGTATAAATAAAAACACATATGATATCATTCAACAAGAAATAAAATTGTTAGAGTTGTGGAATAAAAGATTACTACAAAATCTATATACTTTTATTGCCACAACTAATAAAGATCCTTGGAGAAAAAACTAACAGTAAATGGGAGCAAGAAATGAGTATAGTACATACCCCACAATAATGGAAATCTTTGAGAGCTAAAATTTACATAGACTATGGGTGAGATATTCAAAAATGTGCCAAAGGCCTGTGCAAGTTCGGAACACCATGGCAAACTGGGAGCCATATTCAGAAGATGCGCCACCAGAAATGCACCAGCGTAAGTTGGCTGAATATGGCAAAGATATGCCATGTCGCAGTCAGAGATGAACTGGCACAACCATGGATGCACAGAGCAAACCTGTGCACAAACCCAGTGAGCAGGGCAAGTGTAACAGACCCAGGGACACATAGCCAAGGAAGCACTGGGACAATAGGCACAGGACCCCACCAGCAGGGTACACCCGTGTACACTGAGGCACTGATCTGGATGGAACACAGGGCAACACGTGATGGAGCACAGCCACCAACAGAGGCACTGTGTTCTGCACCAACCACAGCTGGTCCATGGCCATGTGACAGGAACAGTCTCCAGAACAGCACCCCAGAAGCCACTGGCAGCCTGACCAGCAGGTGACAGGTGGGGACAATGGCCAATGCAAGTCCACCAGTGACACCCCCCTCCCATGCAGGCCACCAGCCAGCCAGCCATGGCCAACACCTGTCTGCAATGGGTGTCCACTCCCATGTCCCTGGACACAAACACACCCATGCCCCACACCCCCACAGGCAGCACCAACACCACGCATTGAATGAGGCATTACCCAGCCAGGTGGTCACACCCCATGTGACTGGGAGTGCAACAGTGGATGCAGATGTCCAAACCCCAGCAATCAGACCATGCCATCAGGACACCTAGGTCAGTGTGTACCCCCCCACCTGCCTGTCCACATCCCCGCGGTGACCGTGATGACACACAACAAACCTAGCAAACCCAGAAGATAGCCCCCTGACTATGTGACACACCACTGGACACAGCATGGAATCCCAGGAACCCCACACGTGCACACCCCGGCACTGACACCATGGACCAACACCTGACAACTGCAGCATGGCTCCACACACCACCAGCAAAGCAGACATGGACACAGGCATGTAGCAAAATAAGTGCTTTATATGAATACAAAAGAACACAGCAAAGAACAGTAACAAGGGTCAGGGACAGGGGAGGCAGACTGTAGGATGGGAACAGGTAGCAGGGGCTGTACAATAGGATGGGGGAACTGCAGGGAAATAGGGAACACGAGGGAAAGGGGGCTATATACAGACACAGCCTATTGCCGTCCATAGCCAGATGACCCTTGCCACTCCAGCACCCTCCTCACTGCCGCTGTCTCCCTCAGGACGGACCTCATCACCACTAGGACCCTCCGCATCACAAGCAGGATCTGGTGCAGCATCCTCAGCTGTGCCTGTGCACCTCTCCATGCCACTGGCCATCGGCCACCTAGGGGAAGGGACAGGACAGGCAATCAGTGCAAAGTCCTAAAGACCCCTGCCCACCCACAGCACACAGTGGACAGTGGGGCACACACCTCTGGAGTGACTGCAATGGACCCTTGCACAGAGGTCAATGACAGCCATCCACATGGCACACCACGGTGGTGCAGAGAGGTGGACAGTGCAGTGCAGCATGCACATGCTCACATGGGGATGGTCACATGGCACAGAGTGAAGGCACCACCACAGCACACATGGTGGAAGCAGTGGGCACATCCCCCCCCCCAACAGCCAGAACACGGCAGTCGAGGGATGGGCCACAGTGTCACACACAATAGACTGTACGACATACACAGCTGCTCAGGCACATGAATGGACCCTGTCCCCACTGCTATCCCACAGAGACACATACAAGGAATGTGACGATGCCTACCTGCCCCTGCGCTGCATAGTGGGTGCTGCCAGCTGGTCTCTAAAGGGCACCGTCCTGGCTGCCGCAGCCACCCTGGCCCATCTGCAGTCCTCTGGCCCTGTGGAGGGAATGAATAGAGGTGGACATCCATGCACAGACAACTATGTAGAGCCCCACCACCACTACACAGCCCGCTTAGCGCTAGGCGTGTCCCTGTCCATCTTGAGGCTCCCAGGCCAGCATGACTGCAACATGTGCAGCAGCCATGCATGACACGCAGTGCCCACCAGGATGGTGTCATACCCCCTGTGGACCATGCCGCACAGCCCTACAAACACTACAGTATAGCACCCACATGTCACATGCACACACCTACCTGGCTGTGGCACAGCATTGCACTGGATGCGCTCCTGCATCCAACTCAGACAGTTAGGGTCCCTCCACAACAGGTCCCAGTACCTGTGGTGGCACTGCTCAGGTGTACTGACCACAACCATCCTCCTCTCCAGGGCCTCAGAGACACTGTGCCAGACATTCCCCCTGGCTTGCAGGAGGGTCATCTGGCCTAAGAGCTGCCCCTCATAAGGCTGCACCACAGCCACATGATTAATGACCTCCAGGTCAGTCCAGTTGAGCACACACACCTGTTCACACCCTGCACCATGTTCACAGTGCAGCTGCAATGCCAGTGCAAATGGCCATGGAACAGTGCACGTGGTGGCCGCATGTGCAAGATGCGCGATACGAAATGCAAGGATGCAATTGCGCAGCACGGGGATGCACCAACACAGTGTGCAGTGAGGTTCCATAGTGCAATCATGGGAATGCTCATCACGCCGTGGCCTAGCAGGTGCACAGGTTATGTATACGATCCATGGGTCAGAGGTCATCACCCTGCGCACAGTGCGCATGTGTTCAGTAGGAACCGCTGCTAGGAAACATGTGCATGCACGATGCCATACGAGCAGCACACATGCTACACAAGACACACAATTGCCAGGCCCTCCATGCTGTGCACATGCGCACTGTGGGCATGCACACTGTGCATGCTAAGGTATTGCACCACAGAGTTTCTCCAGTGAATCCATATTGTGCAGGGCGCAACTTCTTGATATTGAGATGCTGTATGCAAATTACCTCATCAGCTAATGTCCGGCGCAGTAGGTCCATTAGCATACCATTACCATTGTGCACGGGCTCATTTGCATGCAATGCGACTTATAAATGCCACAGAACAGCACAGGCCACAGGCTGGTATTGCAACCCTTGAGGTGAGTTCCATGTAATGTGGATGAACATAGGCCTACGACACCACTGCAACAGAGGGCTGTACTGTCACTGACCCACTGTGCTTTTCATGTCCACAGGTGGTGGAATGTCGGCCAGTAATGGAGAGGAGGATCAGGGGACTGCACACAAGTGCAGGCCCAGCTTCACATCAGCTGAGACAAATGCCCTTTTTGAAGCATATATGGAGGGCCTATTCAGTGGTGCCATGAGCACACCGCAGGAACAGACGGCAGGCTGGGAGGAGGTGGCACGGTATGTCAATGCCCATGGCAGGCACCAGTGCACCCTGCAGGAATGCTGGAAAAAGGTGGGCATGGACAAGAGGAGTAATACGGACAAGGTGGCATCCATACGGGCCTTCTGCAGGGTGACCAGTGGTGGCCCACCTACAGTGCCACCACTGACTGCCACTGAGGAGCTCCTGGCAGCCACCATCAGCTGCACGGTGGTGGAGGGTGTGCCTTGGGGTGGATTCCAGATGGGTGGCAGCCCCTCACAGCATGGTGAGTATGTACGCAATGGAGAGGAGTGCCAGGTGTTGGAGAGATGTGCAGGTGTGCCTGATGCCATGCTGCATGCCACAAGTGTGTGTGGTTGCAGCCTTGCAGTGCAACATGGTGGCATGTGGCAACAGCTTCATGCACGGGGGGGCATGGACTGTGGTTCACCACTAACCTTCCTTTTCTGTCTTGCAGCATCATCACGCATCCATGTGGGGGACCAGGTGGAGGCAGCCACAGAAATGGATGCCAGACCATCTACTTTCTCAGGCATCCACAGCAGGGACAGGCCATGTCTTGGTGGTGTGGGGCAGGTGGATGTGCTAGGCATGGGGTCGGATGATGCCCTGGCTGGGTTCCTGCATGATGACAGTCTGAGTGTGCTGTGTGTAGGGACCCAGCTTGGGTTGGGGTCCAACACCAATGATGACATAACCTTGATATTGGACAGTGTAGGGGAGGTGCCCAACACACCCCTTCCTGCTTCACAGGCACCATCAGGGCCCAATGCTGGTCCCTCTGCTGCACAGTTGCCACCCATCCGCACCAGTGCGGCGGTGTGTGTCACCACCGCTGTGCCCGGCATGGGTGGTGGTGGTGGTGTTGTGACAGCAGCAGCACATGGTGATGCCCAGCAGCCAGTCTGGCAGCAGCAGCAGGATGCAGGTACCAATGGGCAGCATGACACGGTGCCCACTGCCGGTGTGCCCCAGTGACACCATACCCCCTTTACAGCCCACTGTGCAGAGTCCACCAGAGCAGGAGGCTGTGCAGTGTGCCGTGTCACCCCCAGCAGCTCAGCAGACAGGCCAGGAGGCCCAAGATGCAGAGTGGCTGGCAGAGCACACCCAGTTGCTGTGGGCATCCATGGAGAATCAGGCGTTGCTTGCCACTGATGTGCGTGCAGTGTGGGGAAGAGGTGTGCCAGCTGGCCAAGCAGCAGGTCAGGGGTAATGTGAGGCTTATTGACATGTTCTGCCAGATGCAGGAGGCCATGACTGTAGCAATGGTCTGCATGACCGGTACCATTGCGGCTGGGCTTGCGTCAGTGGCAGCCACTGGGCTTGGCCATGCACAGAGGACACCCCACAGTGCACTGTCCACCCCACAGTCTCAGCGTCTGGTGACCCCCTCACAGCAGATGTCATGCTCAGATGTAGGCACCCCCAAGGCTGGACAGTTTGGCCGCCTCTACACCTCTGCAAGGACACAGTCGCAGTCCCGGACATCAACTCCTGGGGGGCATCTGACACCCCCCGTGGCTAATGCGCAGCCCGCATCTGCCAATCGGCCCCGGAGCAGCCACCCACATGGCCGTGGGAGTCATGGGACTGCACAGATTGAATGACGTGTCCACTGCACTGACCTGCCGTCCGTTGCTGCTGCCCCATGTGGTGGTGCAGCATGCCTGTGGTGGCACACATGTGTGTTGTGCCACATGCCCCCTGTGTGTGCAGACCATGTTGCTGGGACATGTGGCATTGGTGTGATGAGGGCAGCTCTGTGCCAGTCATGTCTGTGCACCAGTGTGATGCTTCTGATCCATGCTATGTTCTTCAGCATGTGTGTGTGTGTGCACGTGCATGCACATGCCACTGCTGTGTGTGTGTGCCTCCTGTGTGCCAGTGGTTCCATGATGTGTGTTGTGTGCCCCATCCCTGCGTGTGTACCATTGTGCATGACCATGCCACTGTGTGGTGTGCTGGTCTGTGTTGCCCATGCTTGCGTGTTGGTGCATTTACCTGCGTTGTCCAAAATGCTCTTGTGCAATGGTGTCTCTGTGCCGCCATGCCACCTGCACCAAATGGGAATCCCTCCTTCCTGGGGGCAGCTGCCCACTGCCCTCCAGACCTTCACTACCATCGTACCCTCTATTGTCGCCCTGATCAGCCTCGACAACTATCCTACGGTCAATGGCCATGTTGTGCAGGATGCAGCATGCCAGGAATATGCCACAGGCTTTTGACGGGTTGTATTGCAGGGCACCGCCTGACTTGTGTAGGCAATGGAATCGCATTTTTAGCATGCCAAAGACACGTTCGATGATATTGCACATGCTGGCATGTACCTCATTGTATCTTTCCTCCATGGGGGATGACGGTTGCTGCTAGGGGGTGAGCAGCCATGGCCTGAGGGGATATGCACTGTCACCTGTGTGGGGAAAGACATGGTTATCCTTGTGCTGTGCTTCCCCCTGCTCCCTGTCACCCACCACACACACCTCCACACCCTCCCCACCTACCCTCCCTCACCCCCAGGGCTGTGCTCTGGCACATGCCCTGCTCATAAACAAGGTGGCCCGTGGGGATGTCACCATGTTTGAACCAATGGCACAGAGCTGTGCCATATGATGACATCATGTGCACTCCCAGGGTGTGTGGCACAGACATTGATGATGCACCCCATGGCACCGCACACCACCTGGCAATTTATGGATTGGTAGTCCTTCCAGTTCATGTATACTGGGCCCTCTGGGCCAGGTGGTGTGCGGATGCCAATGTAGGTGCATTCTATAGCCCCAATCACTCCTGGCATGCATGTAACCCAGTGGAAGTCCTGCATGTTTGCTGTACATTCTGCCTGTGTGCTGGGGAACTGTATGAACTCTGAAGCACGTGGCAGCAGAGCGTTGAGGAACTGGGTGATGAGGTAGGATGTAGCCGACTGGGTGATGCCCATGGTATCCCCCATTGGTCTTTGGAAGATGCCCATGGTGAGCATGCACATTACGGTGGTCACCTTAATCTCCACTGTCATGGCATGACTACGTCTGGTGGGTGCCTGCATCTCATCACTACACAGCTCACAGAGCTGTCTCAGAATTGCCCTGTTCAGGCGGTACCAGCCCACTATTTTGGTGTTACTGTAGTTCTCATAAGTGATCCTGGCATGGTACCACCTGTGTTGGGCATACCGCCACCAGGCCCTTCATTGGCCACACTGGTATTCTTTCTGCCTCCTCACACCCCTCATTACTGCCTCCATTAGGAATGGGGTACTCTCCATCACTCTGTCACTGGGTGTCTCCCTGTGTGCCTGTGTCACTCTCTGTCCATCCATCTGTCTGTGTCTGTCTCTCCCTCTCTGTGTCACAGTCTCCCTCTTTCTCTCTCTGTCTCTCTCTCTCACACACACTCTTCTTGCTCCCTCTCTCTCTGGGCACAGTGTTGCACATCTGCTGTATGTGTGTTTGAGCCAGTTTTTATAGGCTCAAGTCTGACTGGCGCATCTTGGGGTTTGCTCCAGACTTGCGCCATGATTTCTGGTTGAATATGCCATTGTGCTGCTTATTCATGGGAATGCCACCTGCACTTGCGCTGAATACAATGGGATTTGCACTGCACAGCCACTGCCTTTGAATATCTCTCAGTGGCGCAACTCTGTGCTTGAGCTGGTGCAGCTCAGTTGCGCCATGTGCAACTGCTCTGACTATCTCCCCCTATTTGAACTCAAAAAACAGTACCATACAAAAAAGTAGTAGATAGGGCATATTATACTCCAGAAGTGTTAAGTCATATGATATAAACAGGGTCTAATGAATGTTGGCACCTATGTAAGCAGAAAGCTAACCTCTGCCATTGTCTAGGGAATGTCCAGTTGTAAAAAGGATATGGGTAACCACAGCCAGGCTAACGGATATTACTGGTCAAGAAATCCCAGTGGGCTTTGAGGTGCTGATTCTAAATGGTTCAGAGAAGTTTAAGTTAGATAAGAAACAGAGGAAAATACTCTATATAGTCACAATGTGTACAAAAAGGCTCAGTCTGTATAACTGGAACGCTCAAGTGATGGAGGAAATGTCAATGGTTAAATGGTGGTACCAAGTGCAAGAATCATTATTTTACAAAAATGTACGGTGCGAAATTTCTGAAAATCCCAAGAAGAGCATTAACTTAAAAGAGGGCTTTATACCTTTGTGGGAGGAGATTTAGTAATTAAGCATGGTGCCAAATATGGGGGGTGGGGAGTGTTAATCACAGATATTGTATACTCAACTATTTATTTATTTAGCTTTTGTTTACCGGGTAAGTACAATAGACAAGTAGTATGCCTATTTTCAGGAACGACCCGGGAGAGCACAAAACATACAGTATACATACATGGCAACATTGGCGAAACAGCATGATACAGTAAAAAACAGCTATAACAACGCTTGTATAAGGGCAGAGATACTGCCACACATAGTACAAATTGTTATTTAAACACCTGCTATGAAAATAGAACATAAAAATGAACTGTATAAGGTGTAAAAATGTTTCAGTATTTATTTCAAATATTATATGTCTGTTGGAAAATAAAAATTATTTAAAAGAAAAGAGTAGCAATAATATTATTTAACAAAAATAAAGTGCAGTGGTACAATGTGCAAGTCACCAGCCACCCAGACTGTGCCCCCTGTGAGAGAGAAGCTTTGACCAGGAGGCTGGCAATGCCCCCACGTGGTGCTATGCACTAACCAGTAACCACTACTGACTCCGTCACCAACCTCAGTTCTGTTCTTCCTGCCACTGAGTACACACCATGGCAGTGTCTCCTCAGTTTGCCTTGTCACCGCCAGAGTTTTCTATCGGTGTCAATGTGCCTTTTCTTTATTTCACAGTGTTGTCTAACATTTGTTTTTCCTACAATGCCGAAACCTGAAATGAAAGGGGCCATGTTGAAAAACAAAGTCTGACAGTCACCAATCATGCATCATTGCCCTTGTGGAAAACTTATGGTTATGATGGCTGGCCTCAGTCCTGTGTTGGCCTGTCTTGGACCAGAGCATGATATGGATGTGTGTAATGCCTGCTTCTCTATGGACTGCTGTACCTTACAGAACTGTGTGCTAAGGCTGGGTCATACAGTCCCCAGCTTTGGAGTCAGGCCTCATACGTGTGCATCCATGAGAAGGTCTTTAAGCCTTTCCCATTTGCTTCTTCTGGTTCTGTGGAAGTACAGAGTTCTTCTCAACCTTACCATGCTGAGGTGTTTCGACTCTGGTGGATGGGTCTGCTGGACAGTCAGCTCCTTCTGGGTGGTCAGCTATGAACCCTCCACAGCCTGTCTGCCTTGAACAGCAGACATCCCGGTGGCAAGGCCACAGATACATGCTCTGTCTATACTGGAGGACACCCAACACCACCCTCTGGTGTGGCCCATGCTGTTGTCACTGTTCATGATGATGACGTGGTGGGTGGCTCAGAGGAAGATGCCAGGCCTCCTACTGATACAGTTTGTGTTGTCAGGAGAAGGACTGGCACCAAAACTGTTGTTTGTTCTGTTGCTGGTTCAGACACTATCACCATCCATGATGTCACAAATGACACTGAGGAGAATGATGGCTCCAAACATGGTGACAGAGGTGGCAGTAGAAATGGTGCCAATCATGGGCCTAGCTCCAAGCAAGGTGTTGATGACAATGTTGTCTTGGAGGTTATCCCTGACTCTGGTGTTGCCCATGACACAGAGGAGGGTGACACAACTGGATATGACATCAAAGTCGACATTGATCAAGGGACTGAGGAGGGTGCTGACCACAGCAAAGGGGAGAGGCCTGTCTCCAGGGATATTGCCAATCCTCAGCCAGGTGCTGGAGCTGGCACCAACCTGGGGTTGTATGGTGGCCTTGAGACATAATTCTTTCAGGAGCCGCTGGATGTCACTGTCACCGGTGAAGACTGGAGTCACCCCATGGGACCTGTAGGACTCTGATCTCTTCACCTAGGGGTTTCTCTCCACAGGCACCATTTGTGCCACTCCTTGGATGTAGGAGGACTCCTTTTGGGTGATACTGCTAGGCCCTTCCCTCGGGCAAGACCCCCTATAGAGTTCTGCAACCCAAGCAGAGGCCCTAAAGACCAAGAGTCTCAACCTTCCCTAGATGGGGCTTGTGGATTTCTGGAAAGGATGCCCTCATTTGTAGGCCCCAAGGGGCCATTAACATGGAAGCAACACTGGGCATTTGCTGGTGACTTAGAGGACTGGCAAAGGGAGTCTGACAGGGCCTAGTTCAAGCCCTTGTCCCTGGTACCAACTATATCCAAAGGCAGAACATTGCCTCAGTCGATGTCCTCAGAAGAAAATGAATCATCTATCCACCTTCCTTCCACTGCTGAGTATGCCTTGTACCAGCAATTCTTGGTTAAGATGCTCCAGGTACTTAGCATACAAACTTTTACAAGCCATGATCTGGCAGCCCTGCCATTGGGACTCCTCAGGGTTCCCAGTGTCAACACTGTAGTCATTCCACCATGACCTAGAGCCTTGGAGGAGGCATGTAGGGCAGTGTGGAGGTATACTCTCTCCATTCCACTCATCCCCAGAAACCTCTTCATGTAGTATTGTGCACCCACAGGGGCTGCAGGAGAGGTACTTCAGCCCACTTTGGGGCTTCATGTACTACAGACCACATCAGGACCATGGCATCTCACATGTGAATGACATCCAGAAGCAGATTTTGATCAGATGGGTGCTTTTGGAAGGAGGGTATTCACCTCAGCATGCACCCAATGTGCATTTCTGCACACTGGGCATATATGGTGACCTATAACCATTGCCAATGGTTGCAGGTGAACATGCTCCCTGCTGCACTGCCACAGAGAGAGACACTCAGGCAGGGATTAACCTTTCTTCCTGGGGTCTGGCGATAACCCAGTTCTGGTTGAGGGCATCTTATGATGTCAAAAAGGTGGCCCCCAGACTCAAAGTGATGCACCTAGGCAGAAGGAACCCCATGACAGAGTACTGGATTGGAGGGGTTAAGCTGAGCACTATGACTGAGAAAAAGGACCTAGGAGTTCTCATTAATAACACCCTCAAACAATCAAGCCAATGCAATAAAGTCTTTAGTAAGGCAAATAAGATGTTAGGATGTATCGGGAGGGGTATTGACAGTAGAAGAAAAGAGGTAATATTACCTCTTTATAGATCAATGGTAAGGTCAGAACTGCAGTACTGTACCCGGTTCTGGTGCCCTCACCTCAGGAAAGATATGGACAGGCTAGAGGCAGTGCAAAGAAGGGTGACCTGGATGACTGAGGTCCAGCAGAGCAGATCCTACAAGGATCAACTCAAGGCACTAAACAAGTACTTGCTTGAGACCAGACGGGAGAGAGGTAATATGATAGTGACCTTCAAATTCCTGAAAGGAATAAAAAAGGTGAACTGCAAGAAATTATTTAGCATAAGCACAAATCTGAGGTCATAGGGCAAGAGTGGAAAGTGACAGGAGAAAGAGTCAAGAAGGCCATGAGGAAGTATTATTTTATGGAGAGGGTGGTGGAACTTTGGAACAGTCTGTCAGCCTAGGTGGTAGGAGCCAAAACCATAAATAGTTTCAAACAAAATTGGGACAGAGTCAAGGCTATAGTGGTTACTCAGGACAATAGTAGCAGGAAGGAGAATGGGGGAGGATAGTGAAATCTAGTACCCTGGATGACAGTTAGATCACAGGAATAAATAAGAACCATGGGCAGACTGGATGAACCATTAGTCTTTTTCTGCATGTGTTGTCTGTTTATGTGTTTCTATGTGTGGTTCATTTCTGCTTTGGGCACATTGATGCATTCTCAGATTGCAAGGGGGTCCCAGCTTTTTGCCATACCCCTCTTGGTTTCCTGCCAAAGCAACAAGCTTTAGGGTTGCTGTCTTAGTACCACTACCCATCTGCTGTCTGGCTAGTGGTCTTGAGGCTCTGTCTCCATACACTGCTATCAAGTTCTGGTTTGTAATTGTTGTTTATCTTGTTATATTTTGTTAGGCACCCAGTGTCTCAGGGATTGGGCACCTTAAAAATAAAATTTGCCTTGCCTTGCCTTTTTGTGCCACCTAGTGTGCCCTTCTCTCCAGTTAGAGGTTGATATCTGGGTATATCTCCTATATCCTTTCCCTATCCCTTTGGACTAGGGAATTCCTTATCCCTTTCTTTTATTTCCCCACTTTGTTTCTCTCCTGGTGAACAGAACTGAGCTTGGCAAGGGAGCTGACAGTGCTTATTAGTTAGTACATGACAGCACATGAGGGGTGCACGAGCACTGTGCCCATTAGCTGTTTCTGGCCCTCTGGCCAAAACCTTTGCTCCCACTGGGTCCTAGTGCCTCTGGATCAGATCCCTAAGTGGTAATCAATGATGAAGATATTCTGGAAGATCAACAGTTTTGGTAAGTGCATAACATTGATTTAAGTTATGGTGCGCATGGCAACAGGGCATGGTCTTTTAAAAACTTGAAAACTCCATATATTTAGGGATAAAATAAAATGAAAATAAAATGGGCATACTGATGCTTTGGTTTGTGCTAACTACAGTATCTAAAAACATTTTCCCCATGCTGCTGCTTTGAGAAGCTTTTACTTCCAAGCTTATATGGAGTTGTTTGAAAGTGCTAATTATTTCAACATTACTATGTTCCCTTTTTCAGGAATACTTGGATGTGTTGGGGCGTCCGATGGTGTTGGCAGGGCAGAAAGCTAAACAGGTGCATTGGACCAATGTCTACCAAGATGCTTTGGTAAGAAAGAGTCACAAAATTTTACATATATAGCTTTGCTGAAGTCTTGTCTTGGCTACTGTACCTCTTTGTGTCTAGTGCTACCTGGAAGTTTGGTATACTGTCTGCATCTGGTGCAGAATTCTGCCACCAAGCTGATCACATCAACAACCACTTTATTTCATATTGCCCATGTGCTGTGCAGACTGCATGGACTGCTAGAGAAGTGTGGCATCACCTTCAAGGTTTGCTCATGAACACTGAAAGCTATGGCAAGCCGTTAGGAACATAATTCATAATCTCTGGCTGTATAGTAAAACAAATACACTGTATGGTGAAATACATACACCATATAGTGAAATATATACATTATATAGTGAAATACATACACAGTGTAGTGAACCACATATAGTATCTGCTGAAATATATACATCATATAGTGAAATATATATACTGTATATTGAAATAAATATATAGTGAAACACATAAGCTATATAGTGAAATGCTTACATTGTATAGTGAAATACATAACTATCTACTGAAATCCACATACTGAGTACTGAAAATCCACATACACTATATACTGAAACAAATGTACTATGTACTGAAACATATACACTACCTATTGAGATACATACATACACTACAGACTGAAACATCCACATAAACTATCTACTGAAACAAATACTCTATAGATTGTAACACACACAATATATATTGAAAAAATGTTCATACATTATATACTGAAACAAATACACTATATATTGAAATACATACACTATCTATTGAAATGCATACACTACCCACTGAAAAAAGCACATACACTATATACTGAAACAAACACACTATTTGTTGAAACATCTATACTTTATATTGAAATACATACACTATCTATTGAATTATATACACTATGTACTGAAAAATCTGCATACACTGTACTATATACTGAAACAAATACACTATATATTGAAATACATACACTATCTATTGAAATGCACATACTATACACAGCAAAAAGCACATACACTATATACTGAAACAAATACACTATTTATTGAAACATCTACACTTTATATTAAAATACATACACTATCAAGTGAAATAAATACACTACGCACTGAAAAATCTGTATACACTATATACTGAAATAAATACATTACATGGTGAAACACATACACTACAGAGGCGTAGCTACAAGGGTGCAGGGGGTGCAGTGGCACCCGGGCTCATGAGGTTTGAGGGACCCAAATCATAATTTTGATGTTTATTCAAAACTGGGGAGGGGCCCTGTAAACAGCGCCTTGCACCCAGGCCCTCTGGGAATTTGCTATGCTACTGATACACTATGTATTGAAACACATACACTGTAGACTGAAAAATTCACATACACTATATATTGAAACAAATAAACTATATACTGAAATGGACTATGTTCTGAAACTACCCATCCCCCTGCCCCTCCCCCTTGAATGGCCTGCAGCGGAACTACTTGTCTGCTGCATTCAGTTAGCTGCTGGCTTGATGATAGGATGTTTTTGAAACTGCAGAGCAGTAAACAAAACAGGGCTATCTCTTATTCTACTTCTTTATGGGATTTTACATCTTATTTTGCTTGCACTCCTTTAATCAAATTTCAGAACATTGTGATGTGACAAGAAACTTTAAGAACTAATTTGAAATGCTCTAGTTTATTCTTTTAAATAAGTGCTGCCTTCATTTACTGTTAGACACTTTTGTATAGGAAGCTAATACTTAGGATATTCCCAACATACCACTCTCATACCATATAAACCAAGGGAACTGCATGCATTTTTCTAAGTTAAAATTATGATTAGATTTATGTGTAATAAATTACTGTGTTGGTCAAGCAACTTATCTGAGCTGAATGCTTGGGAAATGTACTGTAGGAGCTGTGAAAGTGTAAGTTAAATGCTTTCGTAGTTTGTACTCTACTGAGTTAGTCTTGATTTAGTTTTTGTTTTTATATGAATGTTTTGTTTAATAAAGGTTCTTGGTTAAGAAAAATATATATATTGCAGCAATCGCAGGGCCAGTTCTCATCAGGAGATCAGCTGGCATATGCATAATTTGCACTTTCTGTTCTGAATAACTTCACTGTGATGCCTCGCTGGTGGCTATCACAGCTCCTAACCTCCTCATTACATATCTACAGAGCATTGCAAAGTGAACAGAGCTTTGCCAGGCACTTGGTCTCCACTAATAAATCTGCTCTGGCCTAGCCTCATAGTGCATAATTATGCTGTTTATATGGTATGACTGTGTTATTGAGTCTGAGATTCCCAAACTGTGTTTTATTTCTTTTTCAAATGAGATGTTTATCTTCTAGGTCACCCACTGACCCCCTTGTGCACTGGCCTGTCCATCCACATCACCCAAAATCACCAGGACTTACCTGCTCTGAGAGGTCCCATGGCCCCCGTGGTGGGACCAGGAAGGAGAGGACCATTCACAAAGAGCCACATATTCAGGAGCAGAGCCTGGTTAGTAGTGCAAAGCGAGAGGCAGATTGGTGGACTATTTTGCCATTGGAGGTTTTCTACCTTTGGCTTATCCCCTGGGCCATCAAGCATGCAATGATGCCAATCCAATTAAAGGCAAGTACTGCTTTGTGCCTGCCTGCCTGAGCCCTGCCAGCATTCCTCACCTAGGTGGCTGTTAAAGAGCGGGGTGGTCAGACTCCCCCTCCATGAGAGGAGACTAGTCCCAGAAATGCTCAGTCATCTCTCCTGTCAATTAATGTCTGTTTGACCCAGGTCCTCCCCTGAAACTGGACCACTGCCATTGGAGGCAGTACCGTTACCACTAAGCCTAAACTAAACCACTAAACCACTAAACCAGACTGTATTTTTATAAGTAAATAAAAACAGCACTTGGATGAAAGTAGAAATTCTATTTTAGCTACAGTTGTTATAAATATTTAAGACATATCACAATGTTTTGAAACTGATTAAAGGTTTTCCAAGGAAAATAACATAAAATAATACATAAAGGTGTAGAATAAGATAATCCATTTTTGTCTACTTTCTTCATCTTAAGAGGCATCGGCAGGGGAATTTTAGTCAATAAGGGTCCCATTTTCAGAAGGTTAACGGAATGATAAACATCTAAGCACTGTGCCATGTGGAAGAACAGAATGGTTGAACAGGTACCAGAAATTTAGCAGCCCCAGATACTAACCTGATCATGTGCATGTGCATATGTAGTACTAAAGCCTTGCATCCTGCGTACAGAGCACAGTGCGATATAAAAGGTTTTGAAAGTGCTTAACAACTGAAATTGCAATACTGTTTACTGCTTCCAAAAATCCTGCCCTCATTTGAGCACACAGCGGTGCATATTGTCGCCCTACCTCTGGTCACCATTATGTGCTCCCAAGTAGTATACCAAAATGATCCTTGGCATGTACAGGTTCTACACCCCTGATCGCAGTTTAAATGGCTCCAGTTATTATGGTAAAATGATCCTTGGTGTCCAGTGCCCCCCATCCAGGCATACTAAGCTGGGAGCTCATCTCTAGATGCATCCTGGAAGAAGGAGAACGTGTACAATTGGGCCTTAGGTAGCACAAAATTTCAAAATACATAACATACATGGAGCAGAGTGGTACACAACCACAAATTACATTGGGAATAAGACATGCAAGACATGAGAACTTGAGTGATAAGCAAACAATCGACAATGCATATACTGCACAGTCAGGAGCCATGAACATATGCTGGCGATCAAATACAGAGCAGTTTAAATCAACGCTGGCTATAAACATTTGTGCATAATGCCTAGAATGGAAGCATAAGGGCCAAATTATAGCTATACCTAAACTGGAAACAAGTCATAGGAGAGCAGGAGGGAAAACTAGAGCAAGTGTAGGAGGGAGAGGTGAGATCTCTGAAGTGGTTTGAAAGAACCCATGAGAGGGAGCTTGATGAATGGCTGGGGTGAGGGAGTTCAAGATTTTAGGGAAGCGGTGGCTGAACATGGCTTTGCTGATGGTTGTGGAAACTGAAGGGACTGCTATGGTTTGAATATTTCAGCTTCTGATGGTATGGCTATAGAGGGACGTCAGAGAGATAGGAGGGTAGGGAAACAAACCAGATTTCCCCACAGAGCTGGCACAGTGGTCATGGTGTCTGTCCACAAGAAAAGAAAAGGAGAGAGATTTATAAATAGAACAGTGGTGAGTCCAAGAAGGATAGTCGAGACTGTAATGGCAGAATTGTTGAAGAGTGTGTCCAGTCTGGCAAGGGTAGTGACTGGAACTATGCTATAGACCACATCACCATAGTCAGAGATTTGGAGGATCATTCTCTGGATAACAGCACAGTATGCTGGAGGTGGGATACAGTCACAGTTCCTGTAAAGTGCACCAAATTAGGGTGCAGCTTTTTGACTATAGCATCCACTTGTTCAGAAAAGTTTAGGTGCTGGTCTAGCCAGATACCAAGATAACTAAAGGTGGTAACATCCTCCACAGGGGAGCCATCCAGGTTATGGAAAGTAGGAAGGGCTAGGGATCCTAGAGAGTCTGTGCCTTGTGCCAAAGGACATGGAGACAGTCTACTTTGCATTGAGGAAAAGCTGAGTTGTGTGTGGTCAGGGCCGAACTTGATCAAAGTCCAGCTGGAGTCTGTGGGCCTACTATGAAGAGGACCATGTCATCTGTGTACATGTGAATGGATGCTGACAAGCATATGGAGGGGAGATCATTAAGGAAAATGGAGAAAAGTACTGGGTCTAACACAGATCCTTGTGTGACCCAAGTGGATACAGGCAGGGAGGAGAGAGGGGGACACCAATTTTGACTGCTTGGGACCTACCCCTGTGGTAGGAGTGGAACAGTTGATGCCTAAGTCAGAGAGGCCTGCAGCCTGGAGTTTAGCTAATAATTGGGGTGGTAGACAGGGCTGAATGCTTTGGCTAGATCGACGAAGATAGCAGAGGCTGTGATTCATACCATTATGGATGGATTTGGTGAGCCTGAGCAGGGAGATAGTGGTGGAGTGATTTTTGCAGAAGCCAGACTTGTATTGGGTAAAAAAGGAAGAAGAGTCCAGAAAGGGAGAGAGTTCTGACAAGATAATTTTTTCCTATATTTTGGAGGAAGGAGAGACATGAGTCGGTAGCTGTTAGTACCAGATAGGTCACCACCTTTTGGAGGAGGAGGAGTAACAGTGGCAGTCTTCCAGTCAGCAGGGATGGAGGAACACCAGAAAGAGAATCTAGGGAGGTCAGCCATTGGGGAGGAGATTGCAGAAGCAGAGAGATGGAGGAGCTTGCTATCCAGGCCATCTGGGCTTTTACCCTTGGAAGGATTAAGGGCAGGAAATGTGTTGGTGATAAAGGATGGAGTTACTGGACAGATAAAAAACAATAGGGGGAAGGAAGGAGAAGACAATCATGCAGGCTGGCATTGGTGAGAGGGAGGTGAGGAAAGGGAGAGGGAGGAGAGGAGGGAAGAGGTGCAGGTGATGAAAAGGAATTACATCTCTATGGTGATGAAGGAGAGGTTAGAGATAGGGGTGTCACTGACCTTGAGGACAGGCAAAGGAGTGGGAAGGGAGAAGAGATTGTGACAGCCTTCCAAAATTTAGACAGGTAACCAATGTTGGTACTGAAGTTAGATGTAAAATATTCACCTTTGGCAAGCTTATTGCTGTGGTACAGGTGCTGAGGAGGTGATCATACCTCTGGAAGCCCTGGGGGATGGGTTACATTTATTTCTAGAGGCGTGGATATGTTGTTCAGTCCACACATATTGGCAGGTTCCTTGCCACTTTAAATGTTGCCAGAAGGTCTTCAAGCTGGCTCCTCCCACCCATGAGGGTGGTAAAACCCTCGGCTCCGCCCTGTGACACCAGATCTTCCTTACCACTTAGAAGCTCAGGTTCCCTCCTTAGCACTCTGTATTTTAGGCCTGGATCCAAACTCTTCGGTTAACCCGAAACTAATTTTAAAGTTTACAAGACTTCAGTCTTTTTCTTCCCTCGTGGCTGTGATGGACAAATTGACTCCCAGCTTTTGTCAGTGCCCTTGTGGGCAGAAGATGTCCTGGACCGATCTGCAATCCATGTGCATCTACTGCCTGGGGCTTGGTCACAGTTCGCAGGCTTCCGAATTGTGCAGCTCCTTCTCGGCTTCAGTCTTGGAGGACCACGCTGCTCAACTTCTTCTTCTTGGGTGCCCTGAAAAATGGTATCCGCCGGTCAAGTCGAAGGAGGCCCATTGGGTGCTGTCCGTGGTGGTGGGCTCCACGGAACAGTTGGAGCAGATGATCACCCTCAAGGAGGAGGCGGCCCAGGCCACTTCTTCTTCCTCCTCAGCTGCGGCATTTATCCCACTCTCTTTGGGCTCCTCCTCCTACATGACTTCATTTAAGGAGCTTTGCCAGTCCCTCTCCACCAAGGGAGAAGGGCAATCGGGACATTCCAGTATGTCAAAGAAGAAGGACTCAAAAAGTAAGTCCCACCGTCAACATTCGTGGGAGCGGGAGAGATCCCTTTCTCCAGACCGTCGACTTTCGACTTCGGTCAAGGTTGCGGCTAAGGCCACTGGCTTCATGGTGTCCCCATCAGGTCAGCAGGCCGAGACAACCATCAACGCGGTCAAGATTTTTCTTGACCCATCAGACAGTTTGTCGACTGGTGATGCCGACAACCCTACTTCACCGGTTCCCCCAGTGATTACTGAGGACTTACCTGTGCCCCCTGTGCCGGAGTCCCTGATTAAGGTCCCTGAACTGAGGGAAGGGTGTCTTTCCCCCGTTCCCTCTCTGACCCACCCTTGGAAACCCCGAAGGTCTCGGTCTCGGTCCTCTTACAGGTCCAGCCGGTCCCGCAGATGTCGGTGGTCTCAGCACCGTGGAAAGCAGCGTCACTGCTCATCTCATCACCATCTTCAGAGGATAAGCTCCAGCACAAGTTGTGTTGGCGCTATGAGGATTTAATGTGGCAGCAGATCTTATTGTCTAGGAATAAGCCGACTCCGTGGCCTTCTCTGGCCATTAAGTGGCTATCACTGGAGCAGCCAAAACAACCCCTCGTAGTGGTGGGGAGCCGACTCCGGCACTGGTTAGTGCGCTGAACCGGCTGCTCCGCCCATTGTTTTGGAACCCCTGCCTCCACAACCGAAACTGGGGCCCCGACCAAAGATTCTCGGTCGGGTCAGGGCTTGCCCCACAGGTTGTTGGTCACCCTCACTCTCAATCGACCTCATCAGGTGGAGGGTGGCTCAGGTGCCCGGCAGCTGTTTGCAGACTCCTCGGAATCTGATGATGACTCCTCCCTGTTCTCCAGGCCCTGGAGTCTGCAGGGGGTCAGTCAGTGGACAAGAGCCCATCCTCATTTTTAGGGTTGCTTCATCTCATCTCGAGTCCACGGGATGCAGCTCGAACCCATTTCGAGCGGGCAATGTCCTCACAGAATTACTGGACCTAGGGGACCCTATGGAGGCCTTTCCTGTGGCTAGGCTTCGTTGTTGGCCAGCCCTGGGTTGTGGGCGGCGGCGCATTGTGTCCGTGCCTCGACCAGGATGCACCAAAGCACGCAGAGTCCCTAATGGCTCGAAGAACCCCTCTGCGGAGAGGTTAGTGACTGACAGTGTTTTCCAGCATTCCGGGAACACTCAGGATGTGGACAAATCTCCTGATAAGGAATCCAAGAAGCTGGATTACGCAGGGCGGAAGGTTTATGCTGCTTCCTCCCTAGGCCTTCATCAGGCTAGCTCAGCACTTCCGATGGCACATTTCTCACATGCCCTCATGGGCTCCCTGGATGGGGTGATTCCTCATCTCCCAGCTGACCTTCAGACGATGGTCAAGCAGGTGCGGGATCAGGGAAGGGCATTGGCAAAACAACAGCTCCAAACTTCGTTGGACGTTGGTGAGCCTTGTGCCCAATCAGTAGTGGCCGCAGTGGCCATGCGCCGCAGAGCTTGGCTGCGGACCTACACCTTCACGGCGGACACCCATCACAAGCTGGCAGACGTCCCAATCCTGGGCACTGACTTGGTCAGGCTGGGGGTGGAAGGCCATCTCCAGAGGGTCGAGAAGTCCAATGCCACCTTGGACTCGGTCATGTCTGCCCAGAAGAACAAAGGCTGCCAGCAGCAGCATAAGCCCTTTCATCCTTCCGCCCTTGTGGCACATCCAGCACAGCAGCACTAGAACCAGCAGGCACACACTTGGCGCCCTAAGGCCAAGTCTGCCGCTTCCTCCAGTAGGAAGCCTGGAGGCAAGGGTCCAGGAGGTCCCTCAGTGGGCCCTTCCTCCAAGCCTGCCCATTGAAGGGTTGAGGGGTGTCGCCCCCAACCTCGTCACTCCTCCCCGGGTTCCCCCGTGGGGGGACAGCTCCACCACTTCCTTTCCACCTGGTCCGCTATCACCACGGACCACTGGGTACTAGAAGTGGTGGGCAGGGGTCTGCCTCTGGAATTCAAGCAGTTCCCTCCCTATTGAGCCATCGCCCCACTGGGGGCAATGGGGTCTGCAGTCTCTCTGTCAGCTCATCAAGCCGACATTGCCTTGCCCCTCCAGAAGGAGGTGATCAGCGAGGTGGCGGATCCTCCTCCAGACCCAGGGTTTGTGTCCGGGTACTTTCTGGTCCCAAAACGGATGGGGGCTGGCACCCCATTCTCGACCTACACAACCTGAACAAGTTCCTAAGGCAGTGCACCTTCAGGATGGTCACTCTGGCTCAGATCATTCCATCCTTGGAACGAGGCATGTGGTTTTGTTCTCTGGACCTTCAGGACACATTCTTTCATGTCCCAATCCATCTGTCTCATCAGTGATTCCTCCACTTTCGAGTAGAGGGATCTCTTTATGAGTTCCAGGCCATGCTCTTCGGCCTCTTTCCAGCTCCCAGGGTCTTCACCAAATGCATGGCAGTGATGACAGCATTTCTGTGGCACCAAGGGGTCCGGGTGTACCCTTACCTGGATGACTGGCTGATTGCAGCCCCCTCCAGGTTGGAGGTGGAGCAGTCCAGGGATCTAGCCCTCCAGGTCTGCTCTCAGATTGGCCTCCTCATCAACGAGGCCAAGTTGGAACTCATGCCATCGCAGGTGATTCAGTTAATTGGGGCAGAGCTTGACTCTTCAAGCCAGAGCCCGGCTCCAGGTGGACAGGGCCAAGGTCCTTTCCTCTTTTGTCCAATATTTCTGGTTGGGCAATTGCTCCCTGCCCGGGACTTTCTGCACCTCCTGGGCCTCATGGCAGCCTGCACCAGCATGGTCCATTGGGCCCGCTGGCATATGCGTCCCCTACATTGGGGGCAGGCCCGCCAATGGTCACAGCGCTCTGGTCCTCTGGACCAGCCAGTGGCGGTGACCCAGGAGATGTGGGACGGCCTACAGTGGTGGCTTATTCCAGCTCATCTGCAGGAGAGTATCCCATTTGTCCGCCCGAGCCAACGGTCACTCTGATGACTGATGCCTCTGTGATGGGTTGGGGTGCCCATTTGGGGGAGCTCAGAGCCCACGGCCTCTGGTCCCCTCAGGAGTCTCAATGCCACATCAACCTGCTGGAGCTTCGAGCAGTCCAACTAGCCCTCACCACCTTTACTCCATTTGTACGGGGTCAAGTGGTCCAGGTCCAGACAGACAATACCACGACCATGTACCACCTCAACTGACAGGGTGGGATGCACTCCTTGCCCCTCTGCAAGAAAGCTCTCCACACATGGTCTCTTCATGATCAGCCTGGAGGTGGATCTCCTAGCCATTCATGTGGCAGGAGCCTCCAACAGTCCGGCTGATGCCCTCAGCCTGATAGGCATTGCATCTCACGAGTGGTCTCTCCTGCCAGAGGTAGTACAAGATCTGTTCTCCCACTGGGGAACCCCGCAGGTGGACCTGTTTGCCTCCAGGGAGAATGCGAAGCTGAGGCTGTTTCACACCCGCCCCCCTCAGCAGGACTCGCTGCAGGGGGATGCCTTCTCGAGGCCATGGACCCTGGGCCTCTTCTATGCCTTCCCTCCATTTTCTTTGATCCACAAGGTGCTTCTCAAGGTGAAGAGGGACAAGGTGCAGGTGATTCTGGTAGGCCCAGACTGGCTCTGCCAGTTCTGGTATCCAGATCTCCTCAGCCTCAGCTCCAGGCTCCCGAGGTGGCTTCCCGCCCACCCAGATCTGATCTCATTCAACAAGGGGAAGGTACTCCATCCGGAACTTCAATCCCTGCACCTGATGGCCTGGTTCCTGAGCGGCTAGAGTTCCAGGCCTTGGGTATTTCCGACGAGGTCCTCAACGTCCTTGAGGCATCCAGTAAGGAGTCAACAGAAAATGCTATGCCTTCAAATGGAAGAGATTCTCCATTTGGTGTCAGGACAAGAGGTTGGACCCTTCTTCCTGTTCCTTGGCTAGCATTCTGGACTACCTGTAGTCCCTTTCTCAGCTAGGGCTTCGGTCAATGACCCTTAAGGTGCACCTAGAAGCCATCTCTGCTTACCAGGCATGGGCCAGCAAGCAGTCGGTGGTGCAGCAGACGGTGGTCAGGTGCTTTTTCAAAGGCCTTGATCACATATCCCATCCAGTGCAAAAACCTCCACCTCTGTGGGATCTATTGCCGGTATTGGCTAAGATCATGGGCAAGCCATTCGAACCAATGCACAGTTGTGACATCTCTCACCTGTCATGGAAAACCACCTTCTTGGTGGCTATTACATCAGCCAGAAGGATGTGAGAGCTCCAGGCACTTTTCCTCGAGTCTACTTATCTGGTCTTCCATAGGGAAAAGGTTGTCCTGTGCCCCCACCCGAAATTCCTTCCGAAGGTGGTGTTGGAGTTTCACCTTAACAAGGTGTTGACTCTGCCAGTGTTCTACCCCAATCACACCTCAGAGACCGAATATAGGCTCCATACTTTGGACCCTAGAAGAGCGCTCTGTTATTATAAGGAGCGGACGGCTGAAGTTCAGAGATAGATTCACCAATTGTTTGTCACCTATGCTGAAGCTGCACCTGGCAAACCTGCAGCCAAGTAGATGATAGGCAGGTGGGTCACCTCCTGCATAGATCTCTGCTATAGGTTGGCGGGTATAGAGCCTCTGAAAGGGATAAAAGCTCATTCTACCTGCCATACCGCTGCATCAGTGGCTGCTTCTAAGGACGTCCCTGTCCAGGAAATCTGCAGGGCTGCTACCTGTAAGTCAGCACACACCTTTATTTCCCATTACCACATTGACCTAGAGCCACACCGGGATGCTGGTTTTGGGACCTCGGTTCTCCAGTCCTTATTCCCTAAGTAGGGGGTTCGTGCCTTGCCTCCCTCCTCCCAGAGAACTGTTAGGAGTCTGCAAGTAAGTGTGGATTGAACAACATATCCACATCCCTAGAAATACAGGTTACTCACCTGCAACAGAAGTTCTAGGAGTGGTATATGTTGTTCATCCACATGACCCACCTGACCTCCCCGGCTTCGACGTGCAACCTGGCTTCCAGCAGGCTAGATCTGGCATCATGGGGTGGAGCTGAGGGTTTTACCACTTGGGTGGGTGGGAGAAGCCAGCTTGAAGACCTTCCGGCAACATTTAAAATGGCAAGGAACCTGCTAATAAGTGTGGATGAACAACATATACCACTCCTAGAACTCCTGTTATAGGTGAGTAACCTGTATTTTCTGACCAGGCCAAATCATGCACTTGCAAGTAAGCTATGAGCTCAGCCATGATCAAGGGGAGGTGGGATACCTTTTCTCATGTCCTGCTCTGGGGGGGGGGTATGGCAGTCCCATATTTTGAGGAATTTTGTTTTGAAATATGTTAGCATGGAGTCAATGGAGCAGACCAATGAGATAGAGGACCAATCAGAGTGGCTTAGGTCATGGCACAAGGGGGTGAGGTCCAGGGATTTGAAGGAAAATATAAGCAGTGTTTTGGAGGGGGTGAGAGGGCTTTAGTTGAATGAGAGGCAGTAGAAAGTTGTGATTATGGTATCAAATCAGAAGAGAGGGAAGTCAAGAGTGGAATGCCACAGGGATCCATCCTGACTCTTGTATGCTCATTAACAACATTTGAGAATGAATCTGTGTTTCTTTCTCTTTGAAGATGACACCAAGCTCATGGGAGAGTAGTGACAGGGGAAGTAGGAAACTGCAGAGTGACATGTAAAGATTAGAGAGGTGGCCTAAGGTTTGGCAGTTGAAATTCAATGCCAAAAAGTGCAAGGTGATTCACTTAGGTGACAAGAACCCCAGGACAGAGTACTGGATAGGAGGGGTAGAGCTGACCACTACAGCTGAGGAAAAGGACCTAGTATTCATCATTAGTGACTCCCTTAAACAATCAAGTTAGTACAGTGAGGCATCTAGTATGGTAAATAGAATACTAGGATGTGCCAGAAGAGGTTCTGATAGTAGAAGAAAAGAGGTTTACTGCCTCTTTATTGATCATTGATGAGGCTGCACCTGGTATACTATTCAGAGTTCTGAACTTCTGAAGACCTCACCTCAGAAAAGATAAGGACAAAGGGTGATCAGGATGATTCGGAGCTGACAGGACAGATTGTATGATGATCTGCTCAAGGCACTGAACATGTCTTCACTGGAGACCAGACAAGAGAGGAATGATATGATAGAGACCTTCAAGTTCCTGTAAGGAATAAACAAGATGAATGGAGAAGAACTACTTTGCATGAGTAACAGTTCAAGGGCATGGGGGCACAAGTAGAAACTGATGGGAGGGAGGTTCAGGAGGGATATTGGAACGTTTTATTTTCCAGAAATGGTGGTGGAAATGTGGAATAGTCTGCCAAATGAAATGGCAGGCAACAAAACCATAAATAGTTTCAAGCATGGCTATGAAAAAGTGAAAGGTATAATGGTTACTCAGACTGATAGTAGTAGGGAGGGGAACAAGGGAGTGGATAGTGAAGGCTAGTACCCTGTATGGACAGTAGGTTCTGAGGTTTAATAGGGAAAATAAGGGCAGACAGGATGTACCATTTTTTTTCTGCCATCGTCTATGTTTCTGTGTTTCTATTTTTCCATGATCCCTGACATCTAGTAGCCCCATCTGCCAGTCACAAATCTGAGCCCCCTCCCAAAGTCATCCAGCCAGGTCCCTCCACCCCTTCCCCATTGGCCCCCCATTTACCCAAGATTGCAGCCACTTCCCTGTGACTGTGATCGGTACAGCATCTTAGCTCATTACCTTGGCTGATCACTGTCTGAGTGGAAGGGAGTGAGTGCACTCCTACTGTAGAACATCTGTTTCTATAGTAGGTGTGTGCTCACTTCGTGTCACTCAGAAAGTGGCCAGCCAAAATGGCGAGCAGAGGGGCTGGACCTGTCACTGTTGCAGTGGGAGGGACTGGCAGCTGGGGTATTTTATGAGCCACCATGAGGAGAGGGGTGGAAGGACCTTAATGGGTGGAATTGGGAGGGGGCTCACACTTGCAATCAGGGTGATCTATATGCCAGGGATCCTCTTAATATACTAATCAGGTGCATCTGAATGGTGATTGAGGGTGGGGAAATTCTAGATGCCAGGGATCATTTTATTATATCAGGGGCATCTGAATTGCAATGAGGAGGTGGGGGCTGGCACTGCTCTGTATAATTCTTCCATGCAGTCATGCACAGATGCATTGTGTGGAAATGTTAGTTAGCCCATATGGGCAGGCAACTGTCCCACTAGCACCTTTCCTGCTCTATGGACTTAGCATGCTGAGAGTTGAAAATGACTCATGGGACAAAGGTGCTATCCTATTTGGGACATGCTTTCTCCATTTGTTCCTCTGAATCCCTGACTTACTGGAGGCTGTGATAGTGCCTAGTCATGCTATAGTGGTCTATCCAATGGGAACCAGTGATGACTGTACAATGTGGTTCAATATTATGATGAGTGCAGAGGCAAGCCACAAAAAGACAATGGTCCTGGACTTTAGTAGGTTGGATTTTAAAGAAATCTGAGACTTCTTCAGAAGCAGCCTAGCAGGGGAGGATTGTCAGAGAGGGGTAGAGGAACAGTGGAGAAAATAAGTAAAGGCACAGGGAAGGCAACCAGCATCTGCATGAAGGAAGTGAGCAAAAGCAGGAGAAAACAGGCATTTGCCAATGCTGAATGTTGTACTGCTGGCGATGGCATTGGTAGTGCAGGAGTTAGAGAGATGCATAATAGGAATGGCAGTGAAGTATGGAAGTGACGCGAACCCCACACCACCCTGCAGAGACTGACAGGCATTGAGGTGTGCCTTTGGATCGTCGACCATAATGCTCATGCCATTTTACCTCATCCTACCCTGCAGACTCCGACGAGTGTCACGTTGTGCCTTGGGGCCATCGGGCCTTATGCTCACCCCATTCCATAACAAAATACATTGAGATGGGTGCAGTATAGGAGAATGGGGTGAACTTTGGGTCCGAAAAGTCCAAGACACACCTTGATGCCTGTCACTGGCTGCAGGGTGGGAGTGGGGTGGAATGGTGTGACCACTATAGTCGGCAATCCAAAGTCACCCCCTTGATACCAGTCAGTCTATACAGGGTGGGATATTATGGTTAAAAACCTTAATGCTCCCAGCGTTTGTTGGTATTTGCACTCCAAATTTTCAACATGGGCTTTTTGTGACCCCACCTTATGAAGGCATTTGGACCTCTGCTCATGAACAGTGGCACTGTGATTTTGTTAATATGTTCTGAATGTTGATTTCCCATAGCAACTGTGACATTCTGCGCCACATATGAGGAAACACATTTTGGATAGAATGTGAAAAATGACAGCTCTACTGTTCATGTGTGAAGAAATGGCAATATTGGAAAAATCTAGAGTGAAAATATTAAAAGTTCTCAAAGTTACGAGTGTATATGGAAACTGCACAATGCACGCTCATAACACAGTCATTTTGTGGACTTTGTTCTCCAAATTTTCAGCATAGGCATTTTGGGAACCCATCTTATGAACAGTGACACTGTCATTTCATTAATCGGTCCCAAAAGGTGATTCTGTGCGGTGACCGTGAAATCACCTTTCAGGATCGAATAATGAAATGACAGTGACTGAGTTCCTGAGGTGGGGCCCAAGAACCCCATGTTGAAAATTTGGAGCAAAACTCACAAGAGTCGAAGAGATATCCACTTAAGTTGATCCCCCACACCACTGATGCCATTAAACAGCTTACCAGCATTTCTTCAGTTTGTGGTCAGTTTTGAAGAGTGCAGACGTGTTCTTGCTCCACTGAAGATCACAGCGCTGGACTCTGGAGGTAAGTATGGGGTGGGGGGTTGGGGTGTGGGGGTGCAGAAGGTGGGTGCAGGTTGGGGGAGGGGACCCAATGCCAAAGGACCATTTTCTTTGTTTCAGGTTATAATAAAAATAAAAGAAAGAACACTGAGGACCATTTTCTTTTTTTTTTACAGGTGTAAGGAAAATGTTGGGCAACTGGGATGGGTTCCCAGTGTGCCCCATGAGTGTGTGGTGTGATGTTAGCCACAATGTGGTGGGCAGGGGCAGATGCTGACGCAGTTAGCTTTTTAACACAGAGGCACACTGGGGTGGGCTGCCAGTGTGCCAAACAATCTTGGGGGGTTACCTATGCCAACAGGGGGGATTGGGCACCCCAAAGTCGGCTTGCTTGGGATTATGAGGCAGATGGCAACAGCCTCAACCATGTTCATTGAAATGTTACACCAAGCAAGGCATGCCCTGCAATGATGGGGAGCACCCTCATTTTAGCGGCAAAATTGTTTCAAATTAGTGGCATGCTTTTGCAGTGCTGTCATAGACAGCATGCTGTTTCATTTGTGCCACAGAGGCCAGCCTGAAAAAGCAGTGGTGCCTTTGGCCACAAACACAACCACACCTCCAAAACCTGCCACCACTATACGTTGTCTGCTCCGTGTGCACAAGACAACATAAAAAGGACCATTATGGTACTGTAGGGAAGTTGCCATAAAGGTGTCTGAAGGACATCCCCCAACCAGTCTGGTTAAGCAATTCCCTCACTGTTTTAGAGGAGTGGGCTAGCCCCACAATGGCACCCACAGCTGAGACCAAGGTGGAGGGGCAGATCCTCAGCGATGCAGTACCAGGAAAGGGGGAAAGAAAATCCCAGAGGAAGAGGAAGCTTCTCTTGGTGGGGGGACTCAGTTGCCCAAGGAGTGAAGTTAAGGGAACCCAGGAGGAAGGACAGGGAGGTAAAGTGCATTTCAGAAGGCACTGCATGGTGGGATGAGAAGGTGGATCAATAGGATCACAAGGGTAATGGCAAGGAGGGAGGAACTGGATGTTATCGTCCACCTGGAGATGAATGACCTGGCAGGAGACAAAGTGGAAGTAGTTAGAATCCAAAAGGATTTTAAAAAGTTGGGTGAGTCTGAAGCAAGTAGAATACTTCAACGAGGCATTGTAGTGCAGCGGTTTAAGACGGAGCTGCAAACCTGGAGACCTGGGTTTGAATCCCACAGCCCCCATTTGCATACTGTGTGACCCTGAGCAAGTCACTTAACTTCCTTGTGCTCCCAGGTCACACCTGTAAACAAGCTTCAGCTTAGCATCTCTCTCCTGGTAAAAAAAACAAAACACTCCATCTCCTTCTCGGAGGTGCCACCTGTCCATGGCAGGGAAAAGGCTAGGGCACTCCACATCCAGTAATTCAACTCCTGGTTGAAGGAATGGCATGGAATGGAGGGTTATGGCTTCATGGGGGACTGGGATCCCACCTGGATGAACTCAAGCCTGCATAAAGATAATGGCCTGCATCCATCAGGGAACGTGACCTGAGTAAGAAGTGTGAATCCTTCAGTGACAAGCATTTAAAATGGCCGGAGGTGGGGGAATCAGGAAGGTCCGGTGACTTAGTATCATCCCCCTGTTCACATGCAGGAAAATTAGTTGAAGTCTGGGACACTGAGAGCAGAAGCAGAGTGGGAAGCAGTGAATTCTAGGCCACATAAGAAAGACAACTGGGGAGGGGGGATGAAGCAGAGATGGGGAGGGGGAAGGAAGAAGGAGAGCAGCAGCAAAGAGAAGGAGGGGGATAGGATGCAAAACATGAAAGGCATGGTAACAAATGCCCGCAGCCTGGGAAATAAAATCCCAGACCTGGAGGCATTGATAGTAGAGGCAGACCTGGACATAGTAGCAATATCTGAGACATGGTACACTGTTAATCATGGGACATTAATGTACCAGGTTATGCTCTGTTCAGGAGGGATGGAGGGTAAAAAAGGAGGGAGTGTGGCACTGTACGACAGAGAGGCTATAAAGGAGACAGAGGTACAGGGTAGAAAGGGAGGCTGAGGCACTGTGGGTCATCCTTGAACCTGGCAAAGGCTCAGCAATATCAAATCAAATCAAATCAAATTTTATTTATAAAGCGCTTTTCAAAATTATCAAAGTGCGAATACAATACAAATAAAACAACCAACAAATAAATATATATTTAAAAACAATTAAAAGACAATAGCTTGGCCTAATCAAAGGCTTTCTCAAATAAATAGCTTTTTAAAGAAGCCTTGAATTGCTCTGTGGACTGGCACTCTCGAATCCGACGAGGTAGAGAATACCACAGGGTTGGGGCCATAAAAGAAAAGGCTCTGGCCCCAGATGATTGAAGACAAACCCTGGGAACCTGTAGCAATCCCTTGTTGGCAGAGCAGAGTGAGCGAAGAGGGTGGTAAGGCCGTAGGAGATCTTGCAAGTAGTCCAGTCCCTGACCATGTAGGGTCTTATAGGTCAGCAATGCAACCTTGAAGGTGATTCTCCATCGCACTGGCAGCCAGTGCAGTTCGCACAGCACAGGTGTGATATGGCAAGTTCTTGGCAGCCCCATCAACAACCTGGCGCAGCATTCTGCACCAGCTGCAGGTGTCGGAGATCCACCCCCGGCAACCCTAGATATATGAACAGGGGTAATCTTCAGGCCTTCGGCACAGGGGGAAGAAGTGGACAGGGAGCTGCAGATGGAATACACAATATGGCAACAAAAGGTGAAGACCTACTGCTGGGGGATTTCAGTATGCCAGATGTGGATTGGTCCACCCAGGCAGCTGCTTCAGCCAGAGGTAGAAGCATCCTGGATTCCCTACAGGGGGCAGGTCTAAGGCAGCTTGTTCTTGATCCAGATAAAAGGCCATTCTTGACCTAATACTGACCAATGGGGACAAAATTTAGATATCTGTGTGGAGGGACAACTGGGATCCAGCAACCACCACATAGTGTAGTTCAGCATGGAACCCAGGACCCAGTCCAGCCACACAATGGCAAACATTTTGGATTTCAAGAAGGCAGACTTCAGTGACATGGGGAGATACATCTGAATAGCCTTCTTTAGAAGCTTGTAAAAGGGTGGCATTCAGGAGGTATGACGAAACACAGAAGAATGAAAATAAAGAGGTGTATCAGGCAAAACAGAGGGAAGCAGGTAAGGTAATGAAGGGATCAATGGCTCAGATAGAAGAAAGCATAGCCAAAGGGTATCAAAAGAAGACCAGACTTTCTTCAGACACATAAGCAATCTGTAGCCATTAAGTAATTACTGTCATTTATTTTGGTTTATGTTCCCTGTACCAGTCGCTTCTTTTTCATTATCTTAAAAAGCCAAGAAAGAAGTTAAATTTCAGATACATAAGCAAGGAAAAAAAGGCAAGGGGAAGGATTCTGAGGATAAGGAGGATGACAAAGGGAGACTGCACAGAGGGGGTTAGTAAAAAGTATACATCCTGAACAGGTACTTCTACTGTTTTCACGGTGGAAAGAGACAGGGATAGTTCACCAAGCAGCAGCAAGAACACTGCAGGGGGAAGTGGACAAAAGTCCATTTTCAAAGGAAAGAGTATTATTGAAGGGACTTCAAATTTTAGGGTGGACAAGGCCATAGGACCGGATGGATACACCCAAGGGTATTAAGGGAACTAGGCAGGGAGGTGCCTACTGTTCTACTCATGGCCTTATTCAGCAACTCACTGGAAACAGGAGTGGTTTCAGAGGACTAGAGGAGAGCAGACATAGTTCCATTTTGTAAGAGCATCAACAGGGAGCAGGCTAGCAAATATAGCCTGGTCTGTCATACCCGAGTCATGGAGAAATTAATGGAATCCATACTAAAGAGAGACTGTTAAGAGTATCTTGAATCCAGTGGGCTGCAAGACCACAGGCAGCACAGATTCACAGGGGAAAGGTCATGCCAAATGAATCTGGTAGATTTCTCTGACTGGATGACCAGGGAAATAGATAAGGGGAGAGCAGTGGATATGATTGAGCTGGAGTTTAGCTAGGCCTTCAGCAGTGTGCCACACAGGAGGCTGATAAAGAAACTGAATGGCCTTGGGGTGGGATCCAAAATGATTAATTGGGTTCAGTGTGCCTGTGCAACTGGCTTTGTGCTTGTGTAACATAGATAATATTTGACTGTTCACCTCTCTATCCATGGGATATACCACTCTGTATGGGTATGAAGGGTAGGAACACAGGAGGAGGGTTCCACCCCTTGAGGTGCCGCAGGAGTGATTCCCTTGGCTAATGGTTCCTTAAGAAGAAGCCCATTGGAAAGAAAGGCATGCTGCTGGAGAAGGAGGGGTGGATGGAGGGGCAAGGAAAAAATACTTGTGTGTGGAGTGAGGAGAGTAGCCCTTAAATGGGCTGAATGGGAATGTGTCCAGTTGCACCGCTCCCTTAAACTACAGACTGTAGCCTTCCAATTAGTACAATAGCTAGTAAATGGATAAGAAACAGAGGGTGGTGGTTAACGGCACTCACTCTAATGATGGGAGAGTGATCAGTGGGGTACCACAGAGATCAGTACTGGGACCAATCCTTCTGAACGTAGAGACACTGCAGAAGAACTGAAGGGAAGGTATGCCTTTTTGCAGATGATATCAACATTTGCAATAGGGTAGACACTGAGGAGTGGTAAATAGAATGATCAGGGATCTTGTGAATTTTGAGGAGTGGTAAAAAGCATGGCAGTTGGATTCAATGCCAAAAAGTGCAAAATCATACACCTAGGGCATAGGAACCAAGAGCTGAGTATAGGATGGGGGGGGGGGGTTATTGACAGTCAATAAACAGGAAAGGGATACTGGGGGTTTTATGTCTGAGGACCTCAAGGTGGCACTGTTGCAAAGCAGTGAGTAGGGCTAGTGGGATGCTGGGGTGTGTAGGGAGGGTATCTCCATCAGGAGGATGGAGTTGGTGTTGCCAGACCCCACCTGGAATACAATGTAATTTTGGAGAACAAACCTCAGAAAAAACATAGACAGAGTGGAGGAAGTCCACTGGAGGGCAACTAAAATGGTACAGGATTTACATGAGAAACCCTAAGAGGAGAGACAGATGGATCTCAGCAAGTACACCCTAGAAGAGAGGAAAGAGAAAAGTGACATGATACAGGCCTACAGGTATCTTACAGGAGTGAACAGGGTCCAGGGAGTCACTTTCAAATGTGAAAGAGCACCAGGACCAGGGGGAATGCAGTGAAGCTGGGGGGAGTGGCAAGAGAGAGATGTGAGAAAATATTGGTAGATACCTGGAACAGATTACCAGCTGACGTGGAGGCCAAAACAGTAGGGGGCTTCAAGCATGTGTGTCATAGATATTGTGGCATATTAGAGAAGAGGTGGGAGGGTCAATGGAGAGCAGACAGCATGTGAGGAGGAAGATGAGGCAGGAAACATCTAGGTAGGCCAAGTGGTCCTTTTCTGATGACAAGTTCAGTGTTTCTGTGTTTATGATTGCACACCTACTATAGAAACAGCTTTTACTACAGGGCAGTAAAGCTGACATATTGAACAGGTATTTCTGCTCAGTCTTTACTAAGGAAGAGGGGGGTAATGGGTCTGAAGGGAGTACAAGGGGTGAGAATGGTGCAGAAATGGACACAAGTCCCTTTACACGAGAAAGGGTCCTGAAGGAACTGGAAGTAATAAGAGCTGATAAAGCAATGGGGCCAGATGGGGTGCACCCCAGGGTCCTTAAAGAACTAAGAGAGGTGGTGGCTGAACCTCTGGCTATCCTGTTCAGCCAATCACTGGAAACAGGGAGGTACCCAAAGACTGGAGGACAGCAGATGTAGTCCCCTTATACAAAAGTGGGAACAAAGAGAAGCAGGGAACTACAGACCAGTCAGCCTCACCTCGGTAGTGGGAAAGATCATGGAAGCACTACTGAAGGAGAGATTGGTGGAACATCTGGTTGTCAATGGACTACAGGACCCAAGGCAGCATGGTTTCACCAGGGGAGGTCATGTCAGACCAACCTCATTGAATTTTTGACTGGGTGACTAGGGAGGTGGATCAGGGAGGGCAGTGGACATGGCCTATCTGGACTTCAGCAAGGCCTTTGACACTGTGCCACATAGAAGACTATTACACAAACTGGGGAATATGGTGTGGGCAGGACAGTAGTGTGGTGGGTAGGTAACTGGCTGGGTGGCAGGACACAGAGGGTGGTGTAAATGGCTGTCACTCCACAGAGGGAAGAGTGACTAGTGGGGTACCACAGGGATCAGTGCTGGGACGGTCCTATTCAACATCTTCATCAGTGACATTGCACAGGATCTAGAAGGCAGAATTTCACTGTTCGCTGATGACACAAAGCTCTGTAACAGAGTAGACACACCAGAGGGTGTAGAGAGAATGAGAGGACCTGCAGAAACTTGAATAATGGTCAAGGGTTTGGCAGTTGAAATTCAATGCAAAGAAGTGCAAGATAATGCATATGGGCACAAAAACCCTGGCACAATATATCAGTTGGGGTGAGGATATAGCATGCACCAAGCAGGAAAGGGATCTTGGGGTTGTCATCTCTGATGACCTCAAGGTAGGAAACAGTGTGACAAGGCATCAGGTAAAGCAAATAGGATGCTGGGATGTATAGGCAGGGGCATCACCAGCAGGAAAAGGGAGGTCATAATTCCGCTATACAAGACACTAGTGAGGCCCCACCTGGGTACAGTGTACAGTTCTGGAGACCATACCTACGTAAGGACATAGACAGGGTAGAGAAGGTTCAGAGGAGGGCAACAAAGATTGTGCATGGGTTGCATCACAAGTCCTATGAAGACAGGTTGAAGGAACTGAACATGTACTCCCTGGAGGAGAGGAGGGAGAGAGGGGATATGATAGAGACATACAAGTATCTTACAGGGAGGAACAGGGTGCAGGAAAACACTATTTTTAAGCGAAAAAGATGTTTCAGGACTAGGGGCATGGGATGAAGTTGGAGGAGGGCGATTCAGAGGAAACATGAAAGAATTTCTTCACAGAACGGTGGTGGACAAGTGGAACACCCTGCCAGAGGAAGTGGTGGGAGCTGAAACAATCACGGGATTTAAGAATGCATGGGATAGACATAAAGGAATTCTAGAGGTCAGGGGTAAGGGGAAATAGACTTCTAGGAAAACAAACTGAACTTACAAGCTCAAATGGGCAGACTAGGTGGGCCATAGGCCCTTATCTGCCGACACTGTCTATGTATCTATGTATCTATGTACAGTAGGCATCTGATTGTGAACTGTCATTCAGTTGGTGGCTGCTTTGGATGTGAGTGGAGGGTCTGTGCTGGTTGTCATACACCATAGGTTGGGGCAAGTGGGGGCAGTTGTAGTGGTACTGGGTGGACTGGTCGAGGGGTAGATATTATACTTTTGGGGCAGGGGAATCACTCAACACCAAGGATCTGGTATGGAAGAATTACAGCTCTTGCCAGACTACTAATTGGGACACTTGGGGAACCCTGGTCTGGATATCAGGCAAATGGTATCGAGGAAAAACTGATCTTATCAAGTGTCTGATTGGGGCCCAGTTGATCAGTGGTGGGGGGTCTGCAGTCTGCTGGACACATGGGACAGATGTTTTATTACACAGGCATGCAATTTGGGGGGTGGGGCACTGGACACCGGGAAAGTTATGCCATGTGCCAGTGGAGGGACCAGGGCTATTGGTAGCCTGACATGGCCAGGTGTTGGGAGTGTAGAAATGCACAGTCCATAACAACACATGGTTTGAGGAACCAGTAACTAGTGTTGCACTAATGGATAGCTATACCTCCCCAACCCTCGCAGCATGCCAATGTGCCTATGCGCAAGGTGCTGTCCGTTGCTTTACACAGGTGCACAAAGATGGATTAGAGCCACTTACTAATGGACTAGTGACTTGGTAACAAAGCAATAATATGACCCTGTGCAGTACTATCCTGCTTAAGTGGTGCAAATTGGGATTAGCAAGTTGATAACCTGTCTAACACTCACAAAAAAGCTTGAATATTCTGCCTTAGGGATTTTTAAAAACATTGTAACTGTTAAATGAACAAGGAAACACTCCGGAGTTGTGGTTGGTGATGGTGCACCTTGGCCTCATACCCACTGCCGGACCCCACCCACCTGGGTCCCAATCCTATGCGTGCCTCCTCTGCCTGGATGATACTGGATGTCTTGGGTGCCAGAAGAGGTGGCAGTCCCACCCTATGGATAAGCCAAGGAGGTCTCTTGCCAGGCAGAGGTAGGCATTAGTGGAGCCTCGGGAGGGGACCCAGAGTGTGGGCATGGGAGCAGGTTGGGTGGGAGAGAACTGGGGATGATGCCTGAGAGAGCACACATCTCCGGTGATCAGAGGAAAAAGAGTTGGTAAAAAAAGGAAAAAAAAATTCCCAAACAGCAGTCCCCCTTTTGATTTGAACCCAAATCACCTTTTGATAATGCAGCCACCAAACTACCTGACTATCTAACTGCTGCAGGTATTACCAAACCCAAACCCACTGGTATCAGTTTAAAAAAGACACCCTGCATTTTGTCCCCGAATACCTAAATGCCAAGAGGCAGGCCTGAGGTGCAGCTGGTTGGATGGCATTGGCATACCCACCTGAACCAAACAACCCCCCAACATGTTTCCCTTGATGTCTTTAAATCTTGAACTGGCTTTCTGCCCCAGTGGACTTGAACACAGATAACTATATACATATATATATATATATATATGTATATGTATATATATATATATATGCATATATATATATATATATATAATATTCCCCAGGTGCAGAGCAATTCCTGCCCTCACTCACAGCTCTGCTGTATTATGCCTAGGATGGCACACATGACTGAAGTGCTGAGGAGGATGGTGGATCAGTAGACGCAGAATCAGGACTGATGCTTAACACTTGAAGGTGTGGAAGCTGTAGCTTGGATCTTCAGTGCGACCCAAGGTCTTGCAGCTCTGTTCCCCCACCGTCCGGCCCACAGAGGCCCACTGCAGGGCATCACACAAGACCCACCAACCACAAGGGACCCAGACATGGGAGCGTGCCCATGGTCTGGCTCCCCCACAGGTCAGAGCACCCCAGCACCCGGGCACAAACCCACATTCCCTTACTGCCAGCAGCACCACTCGATAGGGGTCAGCAAGCTCCCCACCTAGCATGTTAAGGATTGATTCTTCAGATCATTTCCATTCTTTCCTCAGTTACCTGCTACTCTGTGTAGTCAAGCAGTCTCAGCTACCTTCTTGAATATCAGGCTCTGGGGGCACTGTGCAGAGTCTGGTTGGGCCCGAGGCCACCAGCCGAGGGTGTCCAACACCCAAGAAGGGATGTTATCCCAGCATAACACCCACCCTGGAGGGCATTATTCCTATTATACAATGGCTAATGTTTAACTTGAAAGAAAAAAAATAAATAAAAATAAGTGTTTTTTAAGTTTTTTACTTGATTTCTGTGCGTGGAAGTGTATTTACACAAAAAGGAGTTCCTTTTTTCTGTGCACGGAAGTGTATTTACACAAAAAGGGGTTCCTTTTTTCTATCTGTCCAACAGGTGGCGCTGTCTGTGTGCAGTACATAGATTTTGTTTTAGTGTCTGCGTCTCGGTTCCCACATGTGCTTTAGTTTCTTTCCCTGTTCTGTGCCCCTCCCCGCGAACTGTGTTGCAGTTGTAGTTTACACTTTGTTACCGTATTTAAATGTACCGGGATCTTATTTTGACCGCCGTTTACAGCTCCCGCTTCATTACTCTCCTGCGAACAGCCCACTGCCACGCTCTCAAAGGGATGACTGGCAGTTGAATTTAACAAGCTACAGGAAAGGAGGTAGGGTGGTTGCAAGGAGAATGTGTTTTCCCCATATTTTCTGATAAAGTTACCTGCCGAACATTAAAAAGAAAAAAAGGAATGAGTTTACGGTTATGAAGAGTGAGGACCACAGCCAGACGCTCACTGCTGAAAGACGTGGTTTCCCTGTTTTTCTTGAGAGTTCGGGGGAGCGAGACAGCACTGAGCACTCACTGCTGAAAGATGTGGTTTCCCTGTTTTTCTTGGGAGTTTAGCAGGGGGGGTGAAAGCGCTGATTCTGAGCAGGCGGGGATGGCAATTGTTAGCAGGATAAGAAAATACAGATGAAGCTGCTCATGGGGACGGTTGTGGAGCATTTTTTTTTTTCCAATTACTTATGCAGTCACAAGTGTACTGGGACTACAGCTGGGATGTTATGCTGGGATAACATCCTGGCTCCAGTCCCAGTTTGACCAATCAGGGAACAGGATTCTCTCTTGCCATTGTATAAATAGGTATCACATACCAAGGGTGCATAACAAAGAAAAAATAAGTTCTACTGTTGCCCATATAGTATTTTATATAATTACTGGTAGTGGGTTTCCTTGAACAGTGTAACACTAGTGGTTTACCATGTGCCTCAAAACAGCTCAGGTGGCACGCAAGGTAATCGCTGTTACACATGTGGGCTGTTTCCTCTCAAGCAAACTGCATTTTTCAGTTTGATAAGCAGACTAAGGAGAAGCTGCCCGAAGGTCACCCTCCAAGCAAGGTACGGGTTATAACTCCGAATTTTGGCATCTACCCCTGAAGGAATCTCACTTTCCCCTGTTTGCCAGTGTTTCTCACACTATGTGCAGCAATCTAGAAGTCTTCTAGGAACTGCTGCCAAGAAACCCTTCCTCTTTTTTCCCCCATTAGCAGATTATATCTTTTAGCCACTAGAGGGCCCAGTTATAAGCACACTTACCCAATCCAACACAATACAATTCCTGTCTCATTTCACTTATTGTGTGGTCAGTCTATCTCTATCACTATTCATCAGTCTTTGCCCCCTCCCTCTTGTGCTGATTTTTACCATTTGCAGCTTATACTCTTTGCCCACTAGAGGGGTTTTCCCCCAACTGTGCCAAAGCTGCTCTACATCTCCTTACTCTCTACTACTTCCGGGACACTTTCCTCTACTACTCAGCTGCTCTGTGCCCCTGCATGGAAAACCTCACTGCACCTCCACCCCACCCCACTCTGCTCAATACTTAACCTCCCTACCCAATCCCCAGACAACCACACCCCCATACCTACCCCCTAACCTGCTCCCTTTGTGACCACTAGGAGTTGCTATTCCCACCCCTTTTTTCACTTCTAACCTAGCACTCCCCAGCTTTCTCGGCAACCCCAGACAACCTCCCCGCTAGACTCCAAGACACCCCCAGGAGTATTTGAACCTGCTACCTTCTGCACCACAGTCGGCAGCACTACCGCTACTCCACGGCGGCAGTCACCCTCACTGAAGGTCAGCCTGCACCCTTATTGTCTACTATAGGAATAAAACTATGGGCACCTACACTCCATTACTACGTCTGCTGTCCTTTGCCCTCTTGGTACAGACCTCACACCGACCGGAGCACCTGTCCTCCTCATAAGGCACCTCATCCCCAGACTACCCTACAGTGACTCGGCCCTCCACCACCCTCGACACACCCATGACCCCCAACACCCCCACTCCCTTTGCCCTCCAAGGCCCAACCTGGACCCAGCTCTCCCCTGCCATTTCCACCCTTCGCACTTTATCTATCTCATGCACCCTGATTGTAAAGTCCTTAGCTGGGTGTCGACCCAAGGGTCTCCATTACCACCGGCCACTAACCAGAATAATCGCACTGCTATTATTATTATCTGGTAATGTACACCCTAACCCAGGAACTATGGCTTCCAGCACTTCCAAACCCTGTACTGCAACTGGCCTCTGCTTTGCATCCTTAAACATTTGCAGTCTCCTTAAGAAATCCGCTGCCCTCCAGTGCTGGGTCGTTCAACATCAACCTGACATAACTGCACTGGTAGAGATTTGTCTCTCCAAATCCACCCCGACCCTGGTATCACCCTCCCTGGATATACCATCTACAGTAAAGATCGAGTAGGCAAATGCAGTGGTGGTTGCGCACGACTCATATGGGACTCCCTTATAGGTCAGGCACTCCCAGCTCCCAAATTTGATAATGGAGCCCAAGCCCTCACCTTAAAAATCACACCTGACCCTGCCAGAGGCCCTCTCTTCCTCATGGTCTCCTACGTACCCTCGAGAAATCAAAACCAAGCGGTCCAGTCCCTCATTGACTACCTCACATCTCTCCCTCACAGAGTGGAGCAAGTCATCCTAGGTGATCTCAATGTTAACTGGCTTGCCTTCACTGCCTCCCATATGAGGGACTCCTCTGCTGCCCTGGATATGTCCCAGTTAGTCACCCAGCCCACCAAATTCAACCACTCTACTGGCACCAGCACTCTCCTAGATACTGTTATATCTAACCATACCTACAAAATCTGGGATGTCACTGTCCTCCCCAACTCTCTTAGCAATCACTCCCCGTTCTCTGTCTCTGGTCATCCTCCACTCTGAAGCTAGTGTCCCAGGCCACTCTACACCACCATTTATGCCCTGGTGGCCTCAGAAAATTAAAACAATACCTAGCCCAGCTAGACTGGTCCCCTATCCAGCGCACCCCTGACATTGACTTAGCTCTTGACCACTTCACAAATGCCTTTTGTAAGGCTTGTGATCTTTTTGGCCCCCTCACCAGGATCTGCTCCAAAATATGCACTGCCCCATGGATCACCTCACCCCTCCTCCAGAGGCTCAAAAACAGAGATAATCTCTGGCACATTGCTGTAGAATCTGGAAAGGCATCTGATAGACAGGCTTACAATGCAGAATGCAATAAGTGCACTTGGGCCATTAGGCGGGCCAAGGCAGAGCACTACCAGACCACCCTTGCTTCCACTTGGGGTTCAGCCCGGACCTTCTGGGATAATATGAAAGAGCTAAATGGGAAGTCCCACCCCCACCATCCCAGCTCTCCATCAATGGCACCCCCACCACAGATCTGCTCCTTATAGCCGATTGCCTTAACACCACCTTCTCTGACCTAAGCTTGGTCCTTCCCAGCAGCTTCTTTGACCCAATCCCCACTTCTCTCCCTTTGGTCCTGCATCACCTACCATTCTACCTGTGTACCCTATCCCCCCAAGAAGCCAGACCTCACCTGCTAAAAGCCTTGGTCAGCAATAACCCCAACAGTGACCCCCTCAACTCCAGGATCCTCCTTATGGTCTTGGACAAAGTCCTAGTCCCCCTGACTAACCTTCTAAACTGGTCTCTATGCCTAGGTCAGTTCCCAAGTGCTTGTAAAACTGCTGAAATCACACCCATACATAAGATTGGGGACTGATCCAACCCCAACAATTACCGGCTGATCTCCATCCTCCCCCCACTCTCTAAAGCTCTTGAAAAAGTGGTGTCGATCCAGCTCTATGAATATCTAACCAAGTATGACATTATGTGCCCAGAGCAGCACGGTTTCCGCCCAGGACACAGTACAATTACGGCTTTCCTGGAATTCTCCCAATACCTGCATGCTGCTCTTGACTCTGGCAGCCTTGCAGGAGCAGTGTTCATTGACCTCTCCAAGGCCTTTTGCACTGTCTGTCATCCCCTTCTACTCGACTCTCTCCACCAACTTGACTTCTCTGGCATTCTCATTTCCTGGTTCTCTAACTACCTCTCTGCTAGATCCCAGTGTGTCAAGGTCAGCAGCTCCCTCTCCAGCACTCTTCCCATTCACTCCAGGGTCCCTCAAGGCTCCATCCTGGGTCCAGTACTTTTTAGTCTCTACCTCAACACCCTCCCCAGCTTATGTACTGGTAAAATGCTCCTCTATGCTGATGATGTAGTCCTTATTGCCTCACATCCCAATACCACCTCCCTCCAATTATCCCTCTAGCAAGCTTACAACTAAGCTGAAAGGTGGTTCAGTGACTGCAGACTGGTCTTTAACCTAAAGAAAACCAAATCAATGCTCTTCTCCCACCACCAAAATAAAAGTAAAAATACCCCCCTTTTAATTATCCTCAGCACTCTGCACCCGCTAGAACAAGTGACCACATACAAGTACCTAGGCATCACGTTTGATACTGCCCTCTCCTTCCACACCCACATTAATGCCCTGTCAGCCACCATAAACTCTCGGATTGGCCTGCTATACTGGCACAGGGACTGCCTGCCTCAGGTTGCCCTCAGGCTGGCCATCACCTCCTCCGTCTTGTCCCTCGTGGACTATGGCTTGCCCATCTACGCCGCAACACTGACAACACTGCCCTCTCCAAAATCCAATTCTCCATCAATAAGGCCTGTAAACTCCTGACCACTGCCCCCAGCCACATTCACACCTGTCTTCTCTATGCTACCACCAATCTGCTCAACTTTGAGGAGAGACTTCTCTAACAGACCTGCCTTCTTGCTAAGAAATCACTGCTAGGACTCTCTCCCCCCCACCCCGGGGTCTCCACCTCCCTACAGCAGTCATCATCATCCGTCACCACCCATAGCTCTGTTAAGGCCACCTTCCAGGTGCCCAGAACCAAGACCTCTCTTGCCCAGAGATCCTTCCTCTACCGAGCCCCCACCTGGTTCAACTCCCTCCCTAGCTGCATCTCCAACTTGCCAAAAATTGGCTCCTTCAAAACAGCCCTTTGGAACCATATCTTTAATACCCGCTGTTGTAGGTGCAACTAACCCCCTGTTGTAACCTGTGGTACCCGCCCGCCTTGCCCCTTAGCCCTACAATGTCCACTGGACAGCCTCTCCCTCTTCCAGACCCACTCCTTCCCTACTAGGTCCAAATAGGGATGTAACCCACTGTCTTCTCTGAGGACCTACTATATCCATGATTGTAACACAATTTTGTAACATTGTGTAACCTAAGTAACATACAAATTACTATATTATGTAACCTAAGTGTATCTATGTTAATGTTCCTTTTACTGCACCTGTAATGTTATCCTCTGTTTTAATCTGTACTGTAATAACTGTCTTGATGTCTGCCCTCCCTGCAATGAGGTGCCTTTGTAAATGAGTCTCTGACTCAAAGGTTGTAAACCCGATTTGTAATGAATAATATGGATATGTAATGGAGATTTACCCATACTGGTTTTAGGTTGTAATCATACCTCACCAGTAATTATTATACAATTATTACTGGTTGAGGTTGATTACAACCCAAAATCAAAACGTAAATATTAGTGTGTATAACGGAGATCAGTCACGTGCACATACACAGCTGGTAAGTGGTACCTGTCAAGTCATTCCCTTCCCTCTGGTTTTACAAAAACAATCACCAAGTTTCCATTTCTTTCCAAAGCTCCTAACCTGGCTCCTAATTTCCCAAAACACCACACTTCCGTATACTGTTTTTATGAAAAAAATCAACTTATCGGGGGGGGCCTAGAGAGCCACATCCAGAACAGATGTATTTTACTAGAGCTCTCCTTCCAATGAAAATTCTGTCCTTTAAAAATAAACTTTTTTTTAGAAGTGTGTTTCCAGTTTGAATGGATAAGAGGACTGTGCCATTTATACAGACCTTCAGGTGCAAAAATGGTAAGGCCTCATAAAGCAGGAGCCAGGGGCACATCAGAAATGCAGTAGACCCGCAGTGAGGCTGAAGAATCCGCAGGCTCAAGTAAGACAACTGATTCCCCAACCGAGCAAGCCATGTAGTCTGTATTATCATCTATAAGGGTGTTGGATCAAAAAATTAAAAATATGCTCAAGAGAATGAGGTCACAGGATGCAAAAGTCACTGCTGCTACTGCTATTGCACAAGCTGCCAAAACAATTCTGCCTCCGCCCTGAACAGGACAATGAAACTGATACAAGAAACTGCACAATTGCACACCTGAAAATGAGTTGTTACCAGCTCAGTAGATCTTTCATCAAAGTTTAAAATACATGAATAAATAATCATTTAGAGACCACTGAGAAGACTCGGAGATTAGCAAATGTGCAGATCATTGGCTTGGCAGAAGGTACAGAGTATGATGATTTGGAGTCTTTTTTTTCTACTCTCAGAAGGAAAAGGCAGCTAAGAAGTCAAAGCAGTGCAATGGTAAACAAATTACACATGCAGAAGGGAAACCTCTCACTCACAGCACCAGAAAAATAAAAAAAAGATCTGGGGCCAGATTCATAAAACTTTGCCCCAGCGCAAACCCGGTTTTTGTGGCACAAATTGGAACTTAAGCCAAGTTGGTATTCACAAAAGCCCAGTTTGTGCCCACAAACGGGGTTTGTGACACGGCAAAGTTTTGAGGGGGCTGCAATGCAAAAGAGGTGGAGGGGACCTGCATATTGGCACTGCCTGATTCACAAAGCATTTGCTCCATGCAAGGGCCTATTGAGTGGTCTCCTTGCATGGAGCAAATACCGCCAACAGAGACTTGGTGGTATTCTGCACAACCATAGTGGCTGGTGGAGTTACTGCAGTGCCCTCCTATCACTGATCACCAGCCCAAGATGAAAATGGCTGCCTCCCTGGTGGTTTAGTGTCCCTTCCCCTTGCCGATCACCGGCCCAATGTATATTATAGAAAGTTCCTGGTGAGCTAGTGTCCCTCCTGGCCAATCGCTGGCCCAATACATATCACAGAAAGTCCCTGCTGGTCTAGAGTACCCCTGACTGATTGCCATTCTGGCACTAAAAAAAAGATGTTCCTGATGGTTTAGCAGTCCCTTCCCTTCCTGAATGCCGATCACTGTCCCATAGAAAAATAATATGTCCCTAGTTGTATAGTGGTCCCTCCCCTTCTCCGATCGCTGATTGCCATCTCCTTGAGCAGAAAAAATATGTTCCAGTGGTCTAGTGGTCCCTCCCCCACCTGATCCTCTTCCCCACATCGACATCACTAGTCCCTCATATCCAGTGCCCCCCACTGGCCCGATATAAACATAGATATTTCCTGTTGGTCTAGTGGGTCTCACCCCCCCCCACACCGGATGCCAAACACCACCCGATATCCAAAAATGTAAGAGATCTTATCTGTATCAGTCTTCACTATTTATCACTGGTGGGTTCAAGCCGGAGGAGCAGGACCCTGGGGGGGGGGTAGATTTTTCTCTAGGGGGAGGGGTTGATGCTGGATGGCACTGCCCTCGAGGCTGGTGCACTGTATGGAGCTTGAGGGTTGGCCAGTATTCAACGCCGACTCCTCCTCCACCTCAGTTCTGCTTCTCCCACCATTGAGTGTGCATCAACCTCATGAGAGCATCTGAAAACGCCATCACTGCCTACCATCTCACCTTTGACACCTCAAAGTTCTGCCACTGCCATTTTTACTCTGTGTCGATTTCGACTCCAGATCTACTGGTAAGACCTTTCCTTATTTTTTGGTGCTGAGTCTTCTTTGTGTTGTGTTTTTAGTTGTTCGACAGTCATGCCCAGTTTTGGGGACAGGAAGAAGCAGTCCTCTAGAACGGGCAGGCTCCCCATGCTTTGGTGTACCTGTGGCCAGCAGATGACCATGATGGACCAGCATGACTGATGCCTGACCTGCCTGGGTCCTAACCATGATATGGACCAATGCAATGCCTGCTTCTCTATGGACCACTGTGTATTAGAGTACCATGTTTTTAAGGTCATCCGTGCTCTGCCAATCTTCAGGGACAGTGTCATATGCGAGATGCCAGATACAGGTCTCTTGACCCTTCCTCCTAGTCCCCTCCCGGTACTATAAGTACTGTGAAGGAGGGGGCCCTCTGCCACTTTGAGCCTCGCCAGGGTGGAGGGCTCTTCCACAGTGATGGAGGGATGGTCAGGCTCCTTCAGGGGCCTGGCTGGGGGCACTATTTTGGCTGTCACCTCCTCAGAGGTATAGGCTCCCCTGGTGTCACGGCCTATGCCAATAGGCCCAGCCTGGTGATTTCCTCTGCACCACCTGTCGGCGCCGCTGCTGATCCCGGAGCTGGTCACGGTTATGGTGACCAGAGCAACACCGCGAATGGTCCCAGGTTTCCTCGCAGCACTGCTTTTGGCACCGAGGGAAGGAGGGCTTCAGGGGTGGCCATTCTGGAGATCTCCCCTGATCACCTCTTTGGAGGAGGACCATCAGGATGCAGACCCAAACTGGCTACCCAACTCTCCGGGGTCCCAGGGCTCTCCTTTTCCCAGCACTAGGGCAGTCCCCCAATCATCTCTTTCTTCGAGGCTGGTGATCACCATCTACGCAGGCCCTGGCGCCGGTGCTGGGAGCCCCTCTGATACCTCTCATGGTACTGAAGGGATGCCTCGTATTGAGAGTGGCTCTGCCTCAGTGGAAACTGAGTTCACTAGGACCGGGGACAGCACTGTTTTGGGTGCTGCCCTGTTCTCTTGTGTTGGAAGGAGGTCTACCATGCCTGCTGCTTCCCCAGTGGGTGTGGCAGATGTTGTGCACCCTTGTGATTGACGGTGAGGAAAAGGTCCCTCTCAGAGTCAGTTGGTGTGAAGGGCCGAGGTGATGCATGGCGGCCTTCCTTGGAGCCCTCTAGGGCTCAGGGAGAACCTGGCAACCCCTGAGCCTGTGTTCTCCCTTACTCTTCTTTTGGGTGGGACTTGTAAGTGGGGCTAGGGGCCTCCCTTCTGGATCTATGAGGCCCCAGTCACCCGACATGGGGATTCCCCTCCTGGGCCCAGTTCCAACTGCTTCAGTCTGGTTGAGCAGCCACTGATGGAGGAGCCAAGTGGATCCTTCCCTAGGGTTGGATTGTCTGCTGGGTCTTGTAGCCCTAGCAGAGGGCGCTTCTACCCTGTGAGAGTGTTTACTCCCCTCCTTCTGCCTTCTCCTCTCTCTTCTCTAGGCCATGTGTGTTCCTCGGGGCCCTTGACCTGGAGCAGTTCAGGGCTGTGGTTGCCTAATTCCCCAGATAAGGTAGGGCCATGGCTAAACAGGTCTTCCACCTGTCCTCCCAGGAGCAAGCGGACTGTAACTCTTCAGACTCGTTGGCCTCCTCATCTTCCTCTCCTGAGGAAGAGGATCCCTCCATCCACATTTCCTCTGATGCTGATCACACTTCCTATCAGCGTTTCCTGTCGAGGTTGGTGGATGAGCTTCATGTTTCCTGGGTGGCAAGACATAATCCTGAGTGGGTTTGACTTGTCTTTTTGAGTGAATACAGTACAGACCACCTGGTGGTGCCTGCCTGGCTAGCTCCATTCCAGAAAGCATCATACTGTACCTGGAAGCGTCCCTCAGCCCCTTCTCCAGCCCTGAAGGACTACCAGTGCCAGTACTGTGCACCCAGGGCTCTCCAAGAGCATTGCCTCACCCCACTTCTGGACTGAGCCTCCTGGACGCCCCTACTAGGCATAGAAGCCCAAGGCACAACCGGCCTCCAGAGGCGGACTCTGTGGAGTTTGACCTCTGGGGAGGAGAGTCTTCTCCTCAGTGCACATCGCATCAGGCCCGTCATACTGCCTACAACAGGCACTTATGGTCAGTGCTAGGCCAGTTGCTAGCATCAATGCTTGATTCAGAGGCAACCAGGCAAGCCATCGCCCTCTGTGTGCAAGACCTGGAGCTTGCGAGGCACCAAGCAAGGGCATCATACGATGTTGATGAGGTGGCGTCCAGGCTGGCATGGATAACGATCTGCATCAGGCAGATGGCGTGGCTTTCTCTTTCCCGGTTGACACCCCTGGCCCGGTGTAGAATGCTTGTCTCCACTTTTCTCCTGCAGGGTGAGGCAGGAACTTCAGGGGCAACTTCCTTCTCCTGGCAAAGGGAGACCCCATCTCACCCTGGTCAGTCACAGGCCTTTCCTGGCCAGTGAGGGTCCCCTCTCCCTGTGTTTTCCCCCACAGGGGGCTGAGGGAGCCCTGTCCCTCAGTGAGGTGCCACGCCCCCTTTGGGGGGCTTCGTAATCACCCACCAGTGATGAATGGTGAAGATTGATACAGATAAGATATGAAAATTACATACCCACAGTAATTGTTGGTCTTTCTGTACATCTTCAACATTTATCACTGCTTCCCGTCCACCTTCCCCTCTTGGGCCTCAGCCTCTGGGCAGTGCATCCTCCCTATTTGTCTTTCCCTAACTGAGGCCAATTGTGGGCTAGTCCTGCTGGCACCTTAGGGTCCTCTGATCCTTCAGGTGAAACGATAGGGACCTACCTTTGGGGGAGGGCAAGCAGAGGCGCTTGCCCTCTAATGATAGGGGCTCTCCAGGGCCCTCTTCCCGTGGTCCTGATCGGGACCCCCACCCCCTCCAGATTGTCTGGGCCCTTCTTCTTGGGGTCCCAGATATTCCAGTACTGGTCAAGTTGACCTCTGGGGTCCTCATCTGGATTGTTGAGGACTGGAAGGCCCCAGGGACCTCCAGTCCCCTTCCTTCCTGGAGCAGTGACTCCTGTCTTGCTGGTTAACCTGGCTGGGTTTTCTTGGGCAGGATCCCCCTCAAAAAAAAAAAAAGAGGGAGAAGCTTCCTCCAGACATCTTCTTGCCCCTCCTGCCATTTGGCTTGGAGTGTGGTGTCTATTCCATCAAGTTTAAGACCCCTTCTGTCGAAGGTGTCATTCTTGAAGGGGGATCCTGCCCTGAAGTGGGTCCTGTCCCCACCCTTGTGTAAGTCAGGGACAGGAGTGGGAGACTTCTGACACCCCTTCCATCTCCTCTGACCCAGGGGGATGCACCTTCAAACCTGGTGCCTTGGCTTGTGTTCTGCTCCACTGAACTACTGTCCAGCCATTTCCTTCCTCTTGCCTTCAAACCTAGCCTGAAGGTTTTGTGCAAATCACTGCTTTCCCTACATGGAGCCCCCCCCCAAAAAAAAATACTTTGGGAGAGTGGACTAGGGCAGTAGGGCCCACTCCTGGACCCCAGAATGTCCCTTGGACTTCTGCTGTGGTGTCATTGGGTCTCCCATCTCCTCCCCCCTATCTTTTTTTACTCTTCTTTCGCTCTCCCTCCCTTACTACTATCCCTCCCATGGCTTGCCCGGAGGTTGGGGCCCCCTGTCCCAGACCCCTAGGGAATGTCTCTTGTGGCCGGCCTTATTTCGTTTTCTGTTTATAACCTTTCCTTTTCCTCCTCTCAGATTCACTTGCCCTGCCCTCCTTCTTTTCATCTGTCTCTGTTTTTCACACTCTCTCTAGCATGCAGAACTAAGGTGGAGGAGGAGTCGGCGTCGGTTACTGGCCAACCCTGGAGTGCACACTGTACATTGGCCTTGAGGGAAGCACCGTCCTGGTGCCAGCTCCTCCCCATAGAGAAAAAAAATCTCTCCCATGGGGTCTTGTGCCTCTGACTGAACGCACCAGTGATGAATGTTGAAGATATACAGAAAGATCAACAATTACGGTAGGCAGGTAGTTTTCATTTCCCTGGTGTCCAGTGGTCCTCCCCAACTAAAGCCCCGCCAAACATAGAAATATGATTCCCTGGTGGCTAGTGGTCCCTCCCCCCACCTGATCACTCATCCAATATATACAAAAAAGATGTCCCTAGAGGCTAGTGGTCTCTCTCCCCCACCTGCACATATGCCCGGCTAGTGGAAAAGTAATCAGTGGTGGCTAGTGATCCCTCTCCCCACCCGCACACATGCCCAACCAGTGTTTGAATAATCCGTGGTGGCTAGCGGTCCCTCCCTCCTCCCAATGCCCATCCTACGAATACTGCAACAAGTATCCGGTGGCTAAGGCCCCCCCAACAGATGTCCGTGATGACACTGCAACAAATACCCTAGTGTCTAGTGATCCCTCACCCCACCTGATGCCCAGCCTGCAGAACACCAGACAAATGTTCCCATTGTCTTGTGGTCCCCACCACCACCACGGTGATTACCACCAGTGAAAACATCTTCTTCCCCAAACATATTGGTGGCAGTGGCCAGCCTCCCTCCCACCCACGGCACTGACACCGGCTACCTGGTCACCCGTACCTTCAAGTCAGTGCCGCAGACATGGAACAGCGAGTAGCACAGCCCACCACACTCCACCTCAGCCACTCGCCATCTGACTGATGCTGGGAGTGCGCTGCTTATTAATAGGGCAAGTGTGCCTTACTCTATAAATAAGCAGTGCACTTCCAGCATCAGTCAGATGGTGAGGGTCCAAGGTTGAGTGTGGTGAGCTGTGTCGCTTGCAGCTCCATGATCAAGGCACCAACTTGGAGGTACAGGTGACCTGTGGGGTGGCTGTCAGTGCCATGGGAGGGAGAGGGGCCACTGCCACCAATATGGGACCAATGGGGGGGCACAGAGCACTGTAATGTAACAGTGCTGGGGTTCTGTGTTTGAGGGGGAGAAGATCTTTACACCAGCGGTGAGTGCCGTGGGGGGGAATGTCACACTGGGGGCAAGGGAGGGACCACTAGACAATGGGGACATTTGTATGGTGTTCTGCGGGCTGGGCATCAGGTGGGGGGAGGGACCATTAAACACCAAGTTATCTGTCACAGTGTTGGCAAGGACACCAGTTGTGGGGGACCCTAGCCACTGGATACTTGTTGCAGTATTCACAGAATGGGCATGAGTTGGGGGGTGGGAATGCTAGCCACCACGGATTCTTCCAACACTGGTCGGGCATGTGTGTGGGTGGGGGGAGGAACTGCTAGCCACCAGGGCAGGGCTTCAGTTGTGGGTGGGACCACTGGATGCCAGGGAACTCTTACATTTTTTGATATCAGGCAGCATTCGGCAGTGCCCAAAAGGTGGGGGGCACTTGACCACCACAGACTATCTATGTTTATATGGGGCCAGAGATTGGCGATCGTGGGGGGGTGCCAGGGACCATTCTGTTGTTTTACATGGGCTGACAGTGGGGGGGGGCTAATCTGCATTGTGGCCCATGTAAATCGGCCAATAATGAGCATACAAATAGCCACCTAATACCTTGCGTGCTCAAAGGGCTAATATACATGGCTGCTTTTGTGAATTCCAAATAGTGTACCTGTGCTATTCATTGCAGGGTCATTCCCTGGGGTGCATGTCTAGGTGACACTAGTGAGGTTAGAGGTAGAAGTATGGGGATTACCACTGGACCTGTTCACAGTTGGATAGCGTGGCGAATAGCAGTGTTTGGAACCTGCACAATCTCAAAGTGCAGCACAAACATTTGCGCTGTGCTGTACGATTTTTTTGAGAATCTGGTCCCTGATCTCTTACAAAACTTTTTATTGTAGCCAAATATCAAGAGCAAGCACAACAAAACTGTCTCTAAGACAATTTTGTTGTGCTTGCTCTGGATATTTGGCTGCAATAAAAAGTTTTATAAGAGATCAGGGACTAGATATTCAAACATTTGTGCTGGTGCCAACCAGTGTTTGCCTGTTAAAACCAGGTTTTGTGCCAGAGCCCAATATTCAGAAGGGTCAGTTGCATGGGCAAATATGGTTAGTGCCTGCACAAACTACAATGTGTGGGGGTATGCAAATAGGGGAGCTGGAACAGGTGTTTCTGTGCAAGCCAATATTCAGCAGATTTGAACCGCACAAAAGGGCTTAGCATTGGTCCTTTTCCACACCCAAATACTGCCAATCAAAAACTCCTCTTACTATGCACAACCCTAGTGGTTGTCGGAGGTAATGCAGCCAACTAGCTGGTTGGCCAGTGAAGGAACACACCTGCCACCTGTGATCCGTGGCAACCCCCTCGTGATCGTCAGTCCATCCTAGAAAACAACGCTCACTGTTGCCTAGTGTGCCTTACTCCCTCCAGTCACCAGCCCATACTCACAGAAACACCTCTCTGGTGCCCAGTGTTCTTCCCCGCAATCTGATCACCAGCCTCTGTGATAAACAAAACCCGTCTGGTGCCCAGTGGTCCCCGCCCCCACCCTCTGATCATCTGCCCATAGAAATTAAAGGTAATCACTGGTGTTAGTGGTCCCCCCTCCGTTTGCCGGCTATATAAATAAAACCCACTTTCTAGTGCTAGTGGTCCCCCCTTCTTCCAATCACTGGCCCATATAATAAAACAAACCCTCCCTGGTGCCTACCATCTCTCCTGCCCACTAGCCAGTAACATAGTAATAATGTTCCCTGGTACCTAGTGGACTCCCCCTCTGATCATCGGTCAGCCACAGAAATAAAGTCCTCCAGGTGCCCAGTGTCCCAAACCCCTCTCTGTTGCCTGGTCCATTAAGGTTTCTAGACGTTCATGGCATCCAGTGGTCCCCCCCCTCACTGATCCCTGACCAAGTACCAGACACACCATCCATCCCTGTGTGGATGCCCTCAGTAAGCTGTATGCTGCACGGAAATAACAAATAATCATCCCTGGTGCATCCTGGTATCCCCCCAATCACCGGCACTGCCCATGGCCATGTTGTACTCCCTGGCATCAAGTGGCCCCCCGTACCATGGCACTGTACGCCAACTCAACCCCCTGTCCACTTACCAGAGTCATTGGGTGCCATGACAGGGCATACAGCAACTGGTGCAGCCCTCCTCACACCTCCTCGGCCAGCCCCCATACATTCAGGCAGGGAGTATGCATCTTATTTATGGGAGAGGGTGATGCACCCTGCCTATAAATCAGATGCATGATTCCTGCCTGGATGTCTGGCAGCTGGCCGAGGAGGTGTGAGGATTGTTGCATCAGTCACTGTATGCACTTCTGCTATACTGATGACTCCTATAAGGGGACGGGGGGGTTGAGTTGGTGTACGGTGGTGAGGCAGGGGGGGTCCATTAGACACCAGGGAGTACTACATGGCCAAGGGTGGTACTGGTGATTGTGGGGGTACCAAGATGCACCAGGGACTCCTGTTTGTCATTTCTCTACAATGTACAGCTTACTGGGGTCATCCACATAAGGAAGGATGATGTGTCTGGTACCAGGTCAGGGATCAATGATAGAAGGGGACCACTGGATACCAGGGACGTCTATTAAACTTAAGGGTCCAGGGCTGGGACTGGAGAGGATGGGACACTGGGAACCTGGGGGACTGTATTTCTGTGGCTGACCGGCGATCAGAGGGAGGGGTCAACTAGGCACCAGGGAGCTTTATTATTATGTCATGGGCTGGTGGGTAGCAGGGAAGGGGGAAACACTAGGCACCAGAGAGGGTTTGTTTTACTGTATAGGCTGGCAATCAGAGGGAGGGGAGTCCACTAGGAACCAAGGAGGTTTTGAGTCATTCACGGGCTGGTGATCAGTGTGAGGGGGCACCACTAGCACCAGGGAGGTTGTGATTTTGAATACAGGCTGGCATTCGGAGGGTGGGGGAGACCACTAGGCACCAAGGACTTCAACACACATCTGGGCTCCGGCAGTGGGGGTGGCGCTGTGCTAATCTGCTGCATTGACTGTGCAAATGACCCTACAATGGGCATACAAATAGACCCTTAGTGCCCTGCATGCCCAATGGGCTCATTTGCATGGGTCCCTTTAAAAATTGCAGCTAGCACTCCAGCGCTATCCACTCTGGTGGCGTACATTAGGGATCCAAGTCGGGGCAGTGCTACTTGAATTGGCACTGTGCTGACATGGTCCTATATTCAGTCGGACAGGGCCAGTGTGCTATGCAACTACATATAGTGTCCTTGGGCTCTCAGGCAATTGCAAGGCACACACAAAATTTTGCTCTCTGCTTTGTGCTTTCTTGAATATTGGGCCCGAGCTATTTATTTTATCTGTTTTACAAATTTATTAAGAAAGAGAGGGTAAAGCTGGAGATCGGTAGGGTCTGCGGTTTGGCAGTAAGTAGGGAAAATGGGTAGAGTAGGTGGGCTAAGCGGACCTTATCTACTGTCAGTTTCTATGCTTCTATTTACATTTTTATGGTGTTGTGAGTTTGAGGTTTTCTTTCTGATCTTTTTTCCCTACCTGGTTACCAACCCTGTTCTGCTTTATCCAGAGGAAGTGGGGTTAAAACTTAAAAAGTTGTACTGGGTTTCTGCTTGTTGATGTGCAACACCAGGGAACAATGCATGGCACACTATCAAGGTTATAATGCACTGCACTGAATTAAGAGATTGAATTCTGGTGAGAGCATGCAATCTTAACCTTTTAGTACATGGGAACAAGGTAGGGTTACCACCTGTCCTGATTTTCACAGGACAGTCCTGATTTGGGCAACTGTGTCCTGTAAAAAAACATAAAAAATACTACATGTCCTGATTTTATAGTAGAAGAAATATTTTCTATTTTTCCACTAAATGTTGCAGAAAACTACAATACCTTAACTAAAATACCTGAAAATGACAAGAAACAATAGAATTAACTATGAAACTGCAATACTTAGCCTTAATTCCAATTATATGGAGAAAACAAGTCTGTTGCATTGGTCGAGGTTACATACTGTCCTGCGAAAAATCATATTTCAGTAAGAAATGTCCCACTTTGGGCTTCTTAAAAGGTGGTAACCCTAGGACAAGGCAGTCCATTTCTTCCAGGATATATTTTTTGCTACCCGGTTTTGAAGGGAGAGCTCTGAAGAAGTCCAGTCCAGCTGCAAAGTTTGGATATGAACATATGAACATATGAAATTGCCAGCAGAAACAGGATGTATTGATCTATCAAGTCTGCTCAAGTGTGCAGCGCAGTCTAATTTGCTGGAGCTGCCCCCCGACCACCCCCAGGAGATTTCTTCACCCTCCCTCTTTTCTCCCCTACCCTTCCATCCTCCAGTTCTAATTCTCTTTTATGAATGTAGCACACTCACGTTTTATGACTGCATTCAAAAGGATTGCGTATGGGGTAAAGTATTCATGTACTTGAAAGAAGCAGGGAAGTGGACTGAGAAATATGGAGTTTCAACTGGAGCAGATGGAAGAATTGTAAAATCTGACTTACTGAAAAATGGGACTGTAAAGGACTTTTTAAAACTTAATGAATTGCAGTAGTTTTCTGTGCCTGACTGTAGGTTTGCCTTTTAAATATGTTCATGGCAGCTAGGCATGTTATAATATATATGTACTGTATGTACTATTTTCTTATAGTTACCCAGGAAGAACCCACAGTATTATGTTGGTTAGGAGGGTACTACAATCTCGTATTACTTTTAGGCAACCCATATAAGATGGCTATGTAGCATCTTCATGGACTGTTTCCTGGGCTGAAATAGACACAGGTGGACATTTTGCTTAACATTGATCTCAATTAACGTTAAACATATGCCTAGTGCCTGTATCTGTTCTAGCTCAGTTATTACTTGACCCCTGCTATCACTGGTTTACCCTGCTTCCACCAAGTGGGTGGTTTATGCTGCCTATTGCGCAATGTAAGTTTTCTGTGCTGATGAATTTGCCTGCCAGATTTTATTCAGTTTGTCTAATTATCTGTTGCACCTTATATTTTGCTGCACCTTACACTTAACTTCTGTTGCATTTTATGCCATGCATTGTGTTCTCATCGCTACCATGTGCTTGCATTGTGTTGTGATGCCATATTATTTCTAGTGTAACTATTCTTTTTACTGTATGTTGTACTCCATCGCGTTTGTAACTGAACTCTCCTGGATTGTAACTGAAAATAGGCTTATTATTGTCTAGTGCATACAATCAGTAGTAAAAAAAACTAAATAAATAAATGAATATCTTGGGATAGTAGTGGAGATACAGTTGGCCACTAGATGGCAATGCAGGCCTTCTTTTTTTGTAGGACACCAATACATTTACAATAGTTTCAAGCTCTAGCATATTTTAATAATTTTAATACTGTTTTAATAGTTCTTGCATTTAGACTTATCAGATAAAGGCTGGGTTAAATTGTGGGATTATTTCTATTGTGAAGTCTTTAGTATGCTGCAATAATTTAACAATGGGTCATTGTGGAAGTAAGTAATCTAAGTATTACATTAAAACAATGTTGAACTTCACTCAGTGGGTCCACTGTTCATTAATGAGCTGGCAGTGTTGTAATAATATATTGTTCCACGGTCGATTGAGCCATTTATATACTGTAACTCAAGTTATATCTAGTTTCATAACATATAGTAATATCTGCTGTGTGGAATGTCTATTACCCCATTTATTTATCTGAAAATTAGTAACCAAGAAAGGCACACTGGGCTAGAGCTCATTTCCAGGTACAACCTGGGAGAGGGGGAACAGGGGAGATAACGGTTAAAAGCAATTGATATTACAAATCCAAGATGGTTCACATGTCTAGCCCATCTCACACTGAAGCCCAGACTAGACTGCAACAGGATTTCACCGAGGTTCAGAAATGGTTCAGGTCATATCAATTGTTTCTGAACGGAAAAAGGCAGTCTCCATGTCTTTCGGCACCAGGCAGAGACTATTTTCTCTTGCCTCCCCTACAATGTTCCGCATGCTGGATGGCACTCTGATTGAGAATGTCCCTTCCTTCAGATACCTTGAGGTCTGGTTAGACTGCCATCTTGACTTTTCAGCACACGTGGATGTAATCCATAAAAACCTCCACCCCAAGCTTTGTGCCTTGTATAGAAATAAGGACTACAATCCTCTACTAGCCCAGCATGCAATTGTGCAAAAAATGATCCTTCCTACCTTTAATTATGCAGACATGGTCTACAGTGCCGTCCCCAAGTCTTCCATGGTCACACTAGACACCCTCTTCAATTCCTTCTGCCACTTCATACTATCCTTGCCCCCTCATACTCACCACTGCAATCTTTACCTAGCCACTTCCCTTCCTTCTGTGGAGTCCAGGTGCCTGGCACACTGCGTTACTTTCATGGCCAAATTCTGGACTGGGAATCTACCCTTGTACATTTCCTCTTCTATTTCTGCCACACCTACGTGTTCATACTCGCTTCGTAATTCTGACTCGCACTGTTTCACCATCCCACTCTGCTCTGCTCTGCTTCTGCTGGACAATTTGCTTTCTCCTCTCTCTGTCCTAAACTTTGGAATACCCTCCCCTTAAATATCCATCACATGCCGTCTCCTAAAGCTCTCTCTTCCCTATTGTGTGTCTATATGGCCCAATCCTGCTCCTGCCAATCCCATTGATCCCAACCCACACAGCACTATTGTCTGAATGTATCAGTTATATCATTGTCATGTTTTGTATTTTATTTAGCAATGCATTGTTTGTAACTGATAACATTTCTCATGTAATGTATAACGTAAAATGTGTTCAGCTGCATTATATTTGTACTGTACTGTTTTGCTGCAGTTAAAGTACCCATGTTGTATCATGTATTTTCTTGTCAAACATCATGCTTGAGATTGTTGAATTGTATATGCACTGCTTGTCTTGTACCTCCACTTCCTTCCCCCCAGGACGTACCTGGAAACAAGTAATCTTGCTCAGTGTACTTTCCTGGTGAAACCTTTAAATAAATATACAACTAAAATATAGAAGCAGAAAGCTACCAAAGACAACAGCATTGAGACAACTTTTATTTTCAATAAAACTGTAACATAATGCCTAGCAGTAGATGCCTTCTGGAGTCAAACAGATGCTGCCTGTGATAAATAATGAATGCACTTGTTTCATGACAGATGCAATAATCATAAATTTAGGGAAAAAAGTATCTGTTTATTCCTACCATTACTTTGTATTATTGCAGATTAACAACAAATGTGAATCTGTGAGTGCTTTGTTTCTGGTAAATGTAGGGTTTCCAGTGATTCCATTGGTAAGGAGAAATCTGTCCAGATTTACCTTAAAGGCCTGTACTGTCTTTTATGGTCACTGCCTCTGCTCGTAGGCTATTACACAGGTTCACCTCCGTCTAGGAGAAAATGTGCCTCCTAACGTTACCCCTACATGAAGGTGAAGACAGCGATTATTTCATATATGAAGAGCAGAAAAGCTGAAAGAGCAACCACTAATAGAATCAAGGGAGAGAACAAATGGGGGAAGGAGGGAAGCAGATGAGAAACAAAACAACGAGAAAGAAAGCAAGGAGAGCTTTAATTCTGAAAGGCATTGTTGCATGTCAGTTTTGTATTGGATACAGAAAAAGACAGGCAACCAGTGCAGGTTTCTAAAACTGATATGATAAGGCCACACTTCCTTAAGAGGTGGACAGCAGAATTTCTGACATTATCGAACTGAGGAAAAAGAGAATTGTGGAGTTCAGAAAGAAGAGACTTACAGTAACTGATGCAAGAAATGATCAAAGCATTTATTTATTTGTTTTCTTGATGACTGGGTAAGTCCTGTTGAATGCCTATTTTCAGGTATGACCCAAAAGATTACAACAGTACTCTAAAAAACACTTAACAATCACAAGGTCAATCTTCATCCTGCTGCTGCAAGGTGTTTTTCTGTTTTCCCCTCCCCATTGCCAGGGCACAGATGTTGTCATGCATGCGTGGAGGTGGACACACTTTATGTGGTCCCGCATCACCCTCCCTTCCATTGGAGTCCCTGACCCTCACCGCCCCAGACCTCCACCTGGGGGCGGTCATTCGACTGGACTATCAATCATCCCTCCCTGGGAGAGGAGAGTTGTCCTCTGGATGCTCAATTCTCTCCCTCCCCGGCTGACCCCCAGTGACCTGCTCGCACTGCGAATATGGGTTTTCAGCGTGGCAGGAGGTAAGGCATGATGCCTCAGCCCTCCATGCTACTGGGCCAGCCCCCATATCATAGCTTTTAAATGTCCTTTTATGTGAAGCATTAGTTTATGCAGTTCTATGTAATCTGTGTACACATAATTCTGTAAGCGCTGAACCCCAGGCATAGCTGAAAATGGGCTGTTGTGTCCCATCCCACCTTCCTGTCAAACAGTAAATAAATAAATCTGGTGAGAGGGGAATTGAATATCAGATCCAGCTCTATCCATGCAACTAAAAGACAAACTATCCTATTGTGCTTAGCACTACGCCTTCCCATTTTTCAGCCTCTAATATCTTGTGGGTGCTTCTGTTAATACTTTTCAGCAATAGAGGACTGTGATACTGTATCTCCTCACATCTAGGGGCATGATCTTCCAAGAACCAGATGATTCCTACTTATGAATCTAGGCCAGAGGCACTAAGACCCCATGGGAGAAAAGCTTTTGCCAGGGGGCTGGCCATGGCTACTGGGAATGGTGCCTGTGCACCCCTGATGTAGTGCCATTCATTAGCCAATAATCATTGCTGGCTTTCTCACTAACCTCATTTCTATTCTTCCCACCATCAAGTGCACACCGTGGGAGTGCAGTGCCTCAGTTCCTGGGTCATACCTGAAAATAGGCATATGCATGCCTAGTGTACCCCACCCAGTCAACAAATGCTAAATAAAAATTGTATGCTGATTACACAGTGAAACCTGTACCGCTAACAACAGTACAGCGACAACATCGACAGGTCACTGTGCTGTTAGAGCGGGACCTGGCACTGCTTTCTGGGGGTCTTGCACCCTCTCCCTGGATCAACTCCACCTATGAGTTGATTAGTTTAGTTTCCGGGGGTGTGTGGCAGAGACCCCTGCATGGGGGTTCCGGGGGAACCCCCTCCCCAAGAAAACAAAGTCTGTAGTGAATGGTTTTCTGCCAACCGCAAGTGCGGTCGACATAAAGCCGTCACTGTAACGTCAGTCGACAACGAAGTTGTCTAACCGGTGTCATACAGCCAATAAAAATAAATAATAATAATTAGACTCATTGCTGCAATTTGTGGTGGTGTGTACTCAGTAGTGGGAATAACAGAACTGAGGTTAGTGATGAAGCCATCAACAGTTATTGACTGGCATGCGGCATTACACAGGGGGCGCACTGGTGCCATGCCCAGTAGCTGTGGACAGCCCCTTAGAAACATAACATAGAAACATAGATTTTGACGACAGATAAGGACCGCCTGGCCCACCTAATCTGCCTAGTTCCCTACCTACTTAAACTCCAGATCCTAAATGATCAGCAGCTTACCCTCTCTTTCCTATCATTAGGGTTGCCTTCTGTCTATCCCATGCATTCTTGAACTCCCCAATCATTTCAGCCTTTATGACCTCCACTGGGAGGCTGTTCCATGCATCCACCACTCTTTTTATGAAAAAAATACTTCCTCACATTAGTCCTGAGTCCCTTCTCCCAGCCTCATATCGTGACCTCTTCTTCTTGCACATCTCTTTTTTGAAAGATGCTGCCCTCCTGAACCTTTTTGGTTCCCCTAAAGTACTTGAATGACTTTACCATAGCCCCCTTTCCCTCCTTATCTCCAGGGTATACATATTGAGGTCTTTCAGTCTTTCCTCATATATTTTCTGGTGCATTCCTTTCACCACTGTTGTTGCCCTTCTCTGGACCGCCTCCATTCTGTCAATGTCCTTCCAGAGATGCGGTCTCCAGAACTGAACACAGTATTCCAGATGTGGCCTGACCAATTGTCTGGACAGTGGCATCACTACCTCCTGTTTTCTACTGGTGATGCCCCTCCCTATGCACCCCAGCATCTCCCAGCCCTCCCCACTGCCTTTTCACATTGCTTGGCCACCTTCAGGTCATCCATTATGTTTACCACCAAGTCCCTTTACAGTTTTGTTGTTGTTAGTACCCCCGACTTTGTATTCCTCACCAGGATTCCTGTGGCCCAAGTGCATGACTTTGTATTGAATTTAAGCTGCCACACTCTTAACCACTCCTCCAATTTGCCTAGGTTTCTTCTCATTTTTTCCACCCCATCTGGAGTGTCTGCCCTATTACAGATCTTGGTGTCATCTACAAAGAGGCTTCACTTCCCTTCCAGCCCCTCTGCAGTGTCACTAATGAAGACATTAAAGAGGACTGGCCCCAGAACCGAGCCCTGTGGCACCTCACTAGTTACCCCTCCCTCCTGGGATTGAACTCCATTTGCCACCACCCTCTGTGTCCTGTTGCTCAGCCATTTTCAGACCCAGTGTACCACCTTGCGATCTACTCCCAGACTGCTCAACTTGTTTACTAGCCTTCTGTGTGGGACGGTGTCAAATGCCTTGCTAAGATCTAAGTAGGCCATGTCCACCATCCCTCTACCACTCTGGTTACCCGGTCAAAGAAATCTATCAGATTTGTTTGAAAAAAATCTTTCTGCTGTGAATCCATGTTGCCTCGGGTCATGAACCCTACTAGCCTCCAAGTATGCCATAGTCCTTTCCTTTAACATGGATTACATGATTTTCCCCACCACTGAGGTCAAGCTGACCAGCTTGCAATTCTCAGCCTCCACCTTGCTCTGACTTTTGTGTAGTGGTACCACATTCACCCTCCTCCAGTCCTTTGGTACCACTCCCTCCTCTAGTGATTTGTTAAGTTGGGTTGTCAGTGGTGACCTAGGGTATCCGGTGAGGTGGGCGCATGAGAAAGGGCACCATCCGTAATGGTGACTCCTTCCCGGTGCAATCCCTCATGGCGATGGGAGGGTAGGGTGACCGGATGAGGGGGTGGGCGAACTGGTCGACAGGATGTCGCTATGTGTATGCGTCCGGGGGAGGAGCGAGCACGGGCTGGGAGAGGGCAGAGGGGCTGTAGGGGGGGTGGCACTGTGGTGGATGGCTGAGATGCATCGTGGCATCAGGGGTTGGTTAGTGGTTGGGTGGATGAGGTAGCGGGTTTGGGTCTGAGCACTGGTGCGATTTTATTGCGCCAGGCCCGAACCTTTTTTTTTAATGCTTTCACTGCTCCCGACATGCACCCCCCTGGAGTTGAGAATCCTTAGTAGGGTGGTGCGGGGAAAACCCCTCGGAGGTGTGTGGGGGTGCAGCCCCCCACACAGAAAGCATTAAAAACTGTCCTGGCATCGTTGTCCTGTGCTGGAAACGCCAGCACTCTACCGTGATAACGTGTGATCGCCTTTAGGCGTTTGCTGTTGTCACTTAGGCCCTGTCCCTAGTACCTCCTTGAGTTCTTGTAGTATTCTGGGATGTAGCCCATCTGGTCCCATTGCCTCATCCACTTTTAGTTTTGAGAGTTTCTTTAGGAGTATCTCCTCCATGAATGTACTGGTGTCCACCTCCCCCTGTGTGTGTGTTTCTACCCCCTAATTTTGGTGTCTCCCCTTCCCCTTCCTTTGTAAATACTGAACAGAAGTATTTGTTTAGAATTTCTGCTTTTTCTAGGTCCCCCTCTGCACCCCCCCACCACTACTTTATTCAACCTCGAAATCCCTCCATTGGTCTTCTTCCTTTCCCTGATATACCTGAAGAAGGTTTTGTCACTTTCTTTTACTGATTTTGCTGTCCTTTCTTCAGTTTGTGCCTTTGTGCACCTGACTGCCTTCCCCACCTCCTTCTGCTTTGCCTGGTACATTTCCCTGTCTCCCTTCCTCTGTGTTTCTTTGTGCTTTCTGAATGCCTATTTTTTTTTCCCCTAACCTTCACTGCCACAACTTTTGAAAACCATAACGATTTTTTCTTTCTTTTTGCTTTGTTTACTAGTTTTACACAGTGGCCTGTTGTCCCTGCCATGGCTCCTTTAAATTTCTCCCACTGTTCCTCCACTCCCCCCTTCCTCCCCCTTCGCCAGGATTCTTCAGAGGTATTCCCCCAATTTTGCAAAGTCTGTCTGCTTGAAGTCCAGGATCTTTACTTTTGAGTGGTTTGACTCTACTACTGTCTTTACCTTAAACCACACTGTATGACAATTGCTGGGCCCTAGATCGCTGCCCACTGATATATCCGTTATTCTGTCACCATTTGTGAGAACAAGGTCCAGTACTGCTCCCTCCCATGTGGGTTCCTTCACCAACTGTCTGAGGCACGCTCCTTCCAGGGCATCCAAGATGTCTCTGCTCCTGGTAGTGGCTGCTGCATATGTGTTCCAGTTAACATCTGGCGTGTTTAAATCCCCCACCAGCAACACCTCTCCTTTCTCTGCTATTCTGTGTATGGTTTCCACTAATATTCAGTCTATTCCTTCCCCCTGTGCTGGAGGTCTGTAGACAACTCCAGTGCAGATGGTGATGCTGGGCTGGCAGTATAGCCTAGAGGTTAGAATAATGAGCTGTGAACGAGCTTGGTACATCCGGCAGACCAGACCTGGGTTTGATTCTCACAACCTCTACTTGCATACTGTGTCACTCTGAGCAAGTCACTTAACCACTCAGTGCTCCTAGGTCACACCTGAAAACAGGCACTCAAAGGAGAAAGGATTGTGTTGAATCTGAAACATGTCAGGCGGGACGTGGCTCTTGGGAATACAGTAAATGGATTAAGTAAAGACTTAGCCTGATTTTGGTTCTTTTGCATCCCACTTATGAGGTTTGTGTGTGCTGGAAACTTGTTGCAGCTATTTCAAGTGATTTCTGTGCACCACATCCCTGTGTGCATTCATTTGGTACCTAGGTATTGTATAGTGTAGCTCCTTAAAGGTGATTTTTTTTTACACCTCTAGATGCCCTCCAGTTTTCTTTTTAGCGAATAGCTAATATTGTGAAATGTTTCGACCTTAATTGTTAAATGAATAATGTCTTTTCCTTGCCATTGTAACTACTCTTAATCTCTCTCTCCTCAGCAGTTGCTGATCTCTCTTTTCATACTGCCTGAACAGTCTGTGACATCAGTAACACGATTCCAGGCCAGATGAAGATGAATAGCATGGAGTGGTGCAGCTGATGTCATGGATATCTTTGAAATGTGAAAAGCAAGAGCAGTAGCCAGTGAGGTGAAGAGAGTGGAATGCTATGTAGTTTTGAGGGCTTCTCTAAGCTAGATTATTTATCTATCAAAAACTGGTCAAATCATATCAGAATAGGCAACTGGCATGGAAAGGAAAATGGGAGAGCAATAAACGACACGTATGAAAAACAGTTTCCTATCACCTTTAAACAAAATAAAAATGGTTCTCCTAGCAGGGACTTGATGCTAGTGGACCATGTGGGAAGGCCAAGGGTGTAGGCAGGCATACTCACTGTGCATATTTTATTACAGTTTGATTATGTACATGTTCCAAACCACACACTGTTTGTTGTGAGCCAGTGCATATGCTGTAAGAATCTCTGCAAAAAATAGCTTGTAAATAACTCACCCTACTGCAAGAGAAGTACAGTGAGTGGTATATAATTTGTGGAGGGACAGATTTGTAATTTGTGGAGGGGCAGTTTAAATTGGGCAAAGGGGTAATAGACCCTACAAACTAAGATATAAAGTATAGCCTTTTAGGGTTAAAGGGGGTCTAATTTAATCTAAGGGCCAGGTGATTCTTTTTAAATTTAAGGACCCAAAAACGTTTGGAGCAGTTGGGTCAGCTATCAGCAAACCAGGTGTAAGCCCCTTCCCAGGATGGTACTTACCTGGAATACTGCTGTTGCTCTCCCAAGGTCCCTGAAACTGCTGCCTTCTTGCTGCTTGCTTCCTCCCACTTGACTGCATGTGTGGCGGCAGGAGAGAGAGTAGAGCAGCACGAATGTCCTCAGTGCCTTCTGCACCTTTCAGCAGCAGCTATGGCTGCTCTTCAGATTCTGGTCCCTCAATCTTGGCAGATGGGACTGGGAAACACCAGGGACCCATTTGTCTAAATCAATGGTAAAGATATTCAGGACAGTTCACACTTAATCTGTGAGTACGCCACTTTATTTTCCAACCCCAAAGCACACGTGACATACAAAGTGTTGGGGTACTCCTTCATTGCTCTTGGAACGTTTGTCTTTACCTGGCAATAAGTTTTGTTTTGTGTAGTAATTTGCTGCACTTTGCCCATTTTGACTACACTGCCGGCTTTGCTGTTTGTGTTTTCCAAAAATTCTGAACAGGCATATCAATAAAAGTTTGTTGAAATCTGCTGGAGCAACCTAGTGCTGCAGGTTGCATCCCAAATCAGGACACATGACTTAGGGTAAAATGGGGGGCCCATGACTCTGGTGAGATTTGAACCTGTGGATTGCCTGGTAACATACATAGTTCTGTACTCTAACCATTAGACCCCACAGCCTCCATGTGTGCATCTCAGATGCTTGTGTTAACTTTATCAGGCTATGATGAATAGAGCCGGGATTTTCATAAGTTAGGACACAGCACTTGCAGCAATTTAACTGCCACATCTGCACCTCATAAATGCACCAGCATGTTTGTGGAACTCTTCCAACATTCCGCTACATATACAGTGCTTTACTAACTTTACAGCAAAAAACACATGATGCATGCATCAGAATTTTGTTGCATGTGTCCTTTTTGACATGCAGCTTGTGGTACTTGCGTCAAGAAGTTAGTCCATCTTTTTGTGGTCTAATAGCCTTGGCACAAGTAATGCAACTGAGGCAAAATCATGCCACACAACTTTGAAACTTCTGCCCTAGATCTCAACTAGTATTACAGTGAGGACATCATAAATAGGCAGCATTCATGTTTTTTTCTCTTTCTCCTTTGCGTAGGGCCTTGGCTCAGTTGTCACTGGCACCATGCCTGTATTCAACCTCACGGAGGACAGCAGTAGTGAGAGAAAGGTAAGATTTTTCATACTGCTCATCGGGACTTTTAAGCTCACTGCTGAATTGGCTATCCTGCTACACCAAGTGATATCACTCTGACATTTTGGTCAACTTTTCTTTTTCTCAGTATGTTATTATATACATGACTTATTCTAGCAAATTCCTGATTATTGTCATATGCATTTTTTTCACTGAAAGGGACATGATCAACTGTAGGAGAGAATGAAAAGTAAAAAAAAGAATATAGGCTTTTCAGAGTGGTGGAAATTGGGGAAGGAGGAGAAAAGTTTGAGGATGTCTGATAAATTCACAGCTAGAGGAAGTCAGTTTTGGGAAGGAAAATGAAAAGTCCAACTATGTTACAAAAACAAAGCGGGGAGGGAATGCAACAGTTGTATAAGATGTACCCTCTAAATGCATCAGTGTGTCCAAATAAAGTGCACAGAAATACTACTTTATGGAAAACGTGCCTGAAGACCAGTGGTTCTTAAGACCAAAAACCTGGTGTTCTCAAAGTGAGGTCACCAGAACTCATTGCTTAATTACTGTGGGCCTCACTCTTATGTTTTCTTTCAGCCCCTTCCTGATACAATATATCTCTTTTCACATGGTATGCAGCAAACCCCATCCTTTTTGCCCTCTTCCTTGAAAGTCATCTCACATGATTTACTGGTTTATAAATTGTCAGGTCCATCCTGTTGTTAATTGGGGCTCTAAGTAATGCTGTGACTACACACACACACGTGTGCTGGTCACCACAATAGAGACGCACACTGACCTTCCAAGAATCAATCTTCTCCATAGATTCCTACCAATGGGTCTGAGCCAGAGGTGCTTGGACCCTGTGGGAGCCAGAACTTTTTTGTGGGCTGGTGATGCGAGTAGGTCCTGCATATGTGTGTCACTCAACACACTGGCTTGTATACAGAGACACCAGCCCCTAACTGTCTCAGTTCCTTTTGCCCAACATCAAGTGCACAGGAGCATCACCGCTCTCCTCATCGAGGTCAGAATCTCACTGTCCATACAACGACAGCGATCAGGTCTTCAGTTTTAGATTAAAAATTCACTAGAATTTGTTATTTTTGTATAAGTGTAGTTTAATTTAACACAGAACTATACAGTTTTCTCTCAGTTCTACCTTGTGTATATGGTCAGTGAGCATGAAAGAAGGTGCATATAGCACCAAAGGCAGCACTGACTCTGAGACAGGCCCCAGGGGGTGAAACCTTGGTGCCAGACATGGCACCAACAATGGTATCAATGGTTCTGCCAGTCCCAAAGGAACTAGTAGTGGCATCATGGCTACCCCTACTGTAGGAGTGGTGCCTGAAGTAGGGGACCCTGCTCCAAGCAATTTATCTGCTGGGAGTCCAGGACCCTCTGTCAGGCAAACTAAGTGGAACAGCAGCTGATTCTTTCAAGTGGTCATTGGTCCCATACATCATTAGATCACTGTTCAGTGAGTGGGGCACCCCAGATATGGAACTTTTTGCAACCCCAGTGAACACCAAAGTGTCTCAATTCTGCTTAAGAAATCAAGGATCTTGCATTTTCTGTTAGTATGCATTCAGACTGCCATGGCACAATCTGTTTCTGTATGTATTCCCTCCAATCTGTTTTATTCAGAGACTGCTGTTCAACCTGGAGGCACACAGGACCAAGATGCTCATAGTGGCCCCCTATTGGCCTTGGCAGATATGATTTCCTCTGTTGAATTGACTGTCCATCAACAAACCAAGGAATCTGCCACTCTGGATGGACTTATTTACCCAAGCTCTAGGTCAGCCAGTCCACCCTAACCTATGCTCCCTTCACCATCAGGCCTGGCTCTTGAAGAGCTAGAACTGAACAAGTTTCAAGTGTCTCAGAGGGTCTCTGAAATACTTTCTGCTGTGCATAAACCTTCCATCAGGAAGACATACACAAGTGGAAACGAGTTTTCATCTGATGTTCCAAGACCCTCATGGACACTTTCTAGTGTCCACCTAAAAGGTTTTTGAGTTATTGTTGTATCTTTCTGGTGCTGGCATGCAGTATACTACAGTTAAGGTCCACTTGTGTGCTATGTCAGCATTTATAAAATGGGGTGGTAAAATCATAGAAATCCCACTTATACAATTGGACAGAACACGTCACATGACTGTGCATTATTTCCCAACGACCGTACGCCTTCCAGTACGACCGCACGCCTGAACTACTTTCCAGTCCTCAAAACCTTTTCACCAGCAGTGAGAGCACTCCACACCTGGTGCAGCTATGCACCCACACTAACACACATATGTAACTGACACCCACAGGCATAAGTAAATATACCAGTAGTAGCCCCACACTGTGCAAACTGATCTCTTCATCATACCATTAATGTTTACATAAAATGTAATTTAAAAATCAAATCCTGCCTGCCATTTTCACAGTCTCACAGTGTACAACCACTTTTATTACTGTAACCACTGTGACCAATCAGTCTAATTAACACAAACCTAGCTGTATATAGAAAAGCAGGAGAACATACATTTTTTCGTTGTCTTCTCTTAATTTCTGTGAAAAAAACTGCATTTCGAGGGAAAGTACCACGATCGTGGATGACTTTCACTTTCACTGCCGAAATGTAGCGTGACCGAGCGGTGCGCATTTCAGAAAGTGAGAACCTGTTAAGAGACGAAAGTAAGCCCCTCTCTGTTTAAAAAATACGAAAAGTGACTCCCTCCTGTTAGTTTGTGTTCCCCTTGGGTAATACAAGTTACATACTGTATGTGAAAGGGAGCGAGGGTAGACCGAGAGTCGGTAGCTTTAGGGACATAGACGGAAGCGAGACCGAGTGTTGCTATGGCAACACTCGCTCTCACTTTCTTCTACCTTCCTGGAAGTTGTAATGGGCAAGCTTTCGATCTATCCTCACTCCTTTGCAGACAGATATGCAACCGTGTTGCCCAAAGGGGCCTGGTAACGGGAGAATCACCCTGTACAAGCAGAGGCTTCATCTTAACAGGTTCTGCCTGGCTGCCACCCTGCCTCAGATCACTAACTGGTCGACGATGTGAAGAATCATCCACGATCAGCGATACTCCCTCCAGATGCAGCTTTTTCACACAAATTAAAAGGCACTACCAAAACAACTAGTTCCTTCTACTTTTTGGTATGCAGGCAGTGTTTATTAAATCCTCTACCATATTATTTAGCAGGTACATATCACCAATTACAGTGAAAGTGCTCCCAGTCATCCTGCCTCCTCATTTTTCAATACAACCTTATTTTAAACCTCTGCCAACATATCATTTATTTACCAGCTAGACGGAGGGACTACTTTTTCCACCCATCCCCCAAAAAAAGCTGTGGCCATTTTATAAGATAGATATACCACTCTGAGGTGTGCGGTCGGGCTGTGATATACGCACGCATTGGGCGGTTGGCGCACACCAAGGCGTGCGTATATCAGAGTGCGACCGCACACCTCAGAGTGGTATATCTATTACACAATTAACTTGTAGGTATTCTCTCTTTGCAACAGCTGTCATTGCTCAAGAGGTTCCACAGGGGTATCTGCACACTATGCCCCACCATCAGGAAGCCGGTGGTTCCTTCGACATTAATCTTGTTCTGAATATGCTCATGTACAGTACAAGCACTTTGAGCCTATTGCAACTAGTGACATGAAATATCTGATGTTGAAAGCAACATTTCTGAGGGCCATCACTTTTGTGAGCAGAGTGTCTGAAATTCATGCTTTGTTCACAAATCCTCCTGTTTTCCATAAAGACAAGGTAGTGCTCCAAATGCATTCTAGGTTTCTACCCAAAGTGGTGTCAGAGTTTCACTTGAGTCAAGCCATGATTCTGCCTACCTACTTTGCCAAATTCCAGAACGAGGGAGAAAGGACTTTACACTCGCTGGATGTAAAGAGGGTTCTTAGCTTTTACCTGGACAGGACTAAAGACTACAGACAGTCAACGCAACTCTTTGTCTTACTTGATCCCAGTTGAAAGGGACAGTCTGTCACAATCAAGTGCATTTCAGCCTGGATTGTAAATTACCTTTGCCAGCACTATACTATGGCAAAGGTTAAACTAGAGGGCAAGTTGCATGCCCACTCAACCTAAGTGGCAGTCTCTTCCCTGGCATAAAATGCACTCTGTGCCAGTTGAAGAGATTTGCAGGGCTGCAACTTGGAGCACAGTACATACTTTTACAATGTACCTAACACTATGCCCTGGATGTCCCTGCTAGGCAGCATGCCAACTTTGGCACGTGTACTCTCAAAATCCAAAACAGCTTCTCTCCGCAGGTACCAAGTCACTCACAGTAACACCAGTGTTGTAGGATGAATCAATCTTTATTAAAGTAAAAACAGCAGTGTCTCTGACCCTCCCTCTCTCCAAGGCCGAATGTTTTCACGCCAACTTACGCTTTCTCAACACTGAAGTCAACCATATTGGCCACTCATTAAAAGCTCCAAATGTAAAGTGACAGTGCAATCTTCTAAATACAATACACAGTGCAAAATAGCAAATAATATATTGTACAATATCAGCCATAGCTACATTGACATGTCTTAATAGTTCATAAGTGACAGAAAAGTGCAAAGAGCCGTAAGAGGAAAACAAAACAATGGGAAGGTAAGGAAAATGAGGAGCATGAGGGATTGGCAGAGAAAGGCAAATGGGTTACTACTAACATAAATTATAAAAAAAAAACACTGCAAACACAATTCCCAAAAGGCAGTGTAACAACCTTTCATATAAACCCATGGGTCACTGCTGTACCGTATTTTACTTTGTTGCATACTTCAGCTATAATTATGCACAATGCTAAATGGTGAAAATCAAATGTACTGTTGCAACACAATAACAGCATAAAGCCGACTACTAAAAATATTTTATAGAAATAGGGCTAACTGGAAATGACCATTTAACCCAGGTGGACTATTAGAGTTCATTTGAAACTGCCAAAAAGATTCACATTGCAACAGTCTCCTATCATTATCTCCACCACAAACAGAACTGTACAACCTCTCGATAGCCTGAAAACTAAAGGTATGGTCACATCCTTTCTCCTGAATGTGTTATGCCAAGGTACTGATCTCATCCCTCTTCTGAGTATTCCTAAGGTGTTCGCTAACCTGTTCTCTGCATTTCCTTTTGGTTTTAACAATAAAAAATGCTGGACATATACTGCATTTTACAAAATAAACTACGTTTGTGGTATTGCATGTCACAAAATAAGTTATCACAAATGTTTCTCTACTTACTGGATTTTTTATTTCTGAACCTGGAGTAATGTAGTTAAAAAACTGATAATTGCCACAGTGGTGGTTGCCACCTGGCAAATGCCTCCCTTGTTTCTCTTTAAGTTCGTGTCCCAGTACATACTGTGAACTTACTGGTCTTTCATATGTATTTACCCATGTTTTATAAACCACCCTGGGTGTCTGCTGTGCAATGTCCAACAGTTTCCTTTCTGTAAATAAAATATGCCCATTGCATTCAAGAATAAATTTAATAGGATGTACTTGTGGTGAAAATGTAGTGATGAAATTAGGTGTGGTTTGCCTAACTTGGTTATTATTCATTTGAAAGAGACTTGCCTCCTGCACATTATTTGCTCCTTTAAGGTACTTACAGATCTCTAACATATCCCCTACCCCCCTTTCTTCTAGTGTGTACATGTTGAGAGCTCACAATCTCTCTTTGTAGGGCTTCTCATGCAAACCATGCACCATTGTAGTTGCCCTCCTCTGGACTGCCTCTGCTCTGTCTATGTCCTTTCTGAGGTGTGATCTCCAGAGCTGTGCACAGTACTCCAGGAGTAGTCACACCAGCGAGCAATATAATGGCAAAACTGCCTCACATTCCTGTTGGACATACCCCTCCCTATTCAACCAAGAATTCCAGTAGCCTTTTCCACTGCTTTATTACACTGCCCTGCCACTTTGAGGTCTTCAGATCTAATAACCCTTCGGACCCTCTCTAGCTTAATGTCTGCTAGTACTCCCCCCACCCCCATCATATATTCAGCACTGGGTTTTTTTCATGTCCTAGGTGTATTACCTTTCACTTTCTGACAGGGAACCTTAACTGCCATGTTTTTGACCAGTTCTTGAGTTTCTCAAGATCCCTACACATTTTTCCATTCTTTCTTGAGTATCAACCCTGTTGCAGATTTTGCTATCATCTGCAAAAGGGCACATCTTTCCTTCCTGATCTTCCATAATGTCCGCTATGAAGATATTAAATAGTACTGAGCCTTGTGGTACCCCAGTCGCCAATCTCTCCTCTGTAGAATGAATGTCATTTACTCCCACCCACTGTCTCCTATCCATTGACAAGTTACTATCCCAATTCACCACCATGGATCTCACTCCTAGTCTTGTCAACTTCCTACTCAGTCTTCTATGTGGCACCACGTCAAAGGCATTGCTGAAGTCCTGATCGATTTCTCTGTTCACTCAAATAAATCTATAAAACTCATTTGACATGACCCTGTCCTCCTGTGAATTTGTTTGTGGTCTTGCAGCCCATTAGATTCTAGATATTCTGTCATCCTTTCTTTCAGTAGGGTTCCCATCAGTTTCACCACTGAAGTGAGACTGAGAGTTGCCAGCCTCCTCCCTGCTGCCACTCTTATGTAGAGGGACAACTTCAGCCCTTTTCCAATTCTCTGGAACCACTCCTGTTTTCAGTGAATTGTTGAACAAGGCTGCAAGTGGTGCAGCCAGAATCTTTCTATTAGTGTTGTTCAGATAGAGCTTTTGTGGATCTCACCACTCTCTGTCAGATAGTGCTGGTATCCTACCTAAGATCCTGTAGGTAAAATTTGTCTTAGTCTTCTTCTGCACAGTCTTCCCCTTCCACCCTTCTAATACACAGTGTCTGTCCCTTTGTTTTCTTCTCCTCGCTTACACACCTGAAAAAAGTCTTATCCCCTGTAGTGACCCCTTGGGCAATCATTTCCTCTGTCTGCACTTTTGTACCCCTCACTTCTTTGCCTGCTTTCTTTTGTTTGTCTAGGCATACTTCCCAATCCTCTTCTGTGTGTGTTTCCTTATATCTTTTGAACACCACCTTTTTTTACTTTACATCCTTTTTTTTTCTTTTGCCACCTTTGCCACTTTCATTGAGAATTCAAAGGCTATGCCTGCAGTTCAGTGGGTGGGAACAACCAGCCATGTACCCTGCCTGAACTATTTAAACCAGCTTCCTCCAACCTCATTCAGAAGTACTGATCTTCTTCAAGGATATCTCTTTCATCAGGCCACACCTGGAACTATAACTCTCAGGCACTAGGACCACACAGAAACTTCTTGCAAGCAATCCACTAAGGGCCACCCTCAATGACATCCTGCATTAGCTCTTCCTTAAATGTGGGTGACCCCTTCCCTATCAGCTCTTTTCCCACTATTGACCATACTCATTGGACCTGCTATCAAAATGTCATAGCTGAAATTGTCATTTTTTTCCTTCACTTTAAAAGTAATCACTTCTTAAAAATGATTTTCGGTGGTGTGTATGTCAACTCCAGAGCCGCTGCCATTGAAACTCTTCAGATATTGTGAGTGCGGCAAGAACATTTTATTTTGAAGACTCACATGTCATCTGTGTGTGTTGTCTCAGCACAGACCATAATGTCAAGGCATGCCATATCTGAAAGGACTTTAATACAGCCACCTGGTGATGCAGAAAAGGTGCCTTAGAGAAGCATCTTTTAAAACAGCGCTTAGCCTGAGTGGGGAAGGAGCTCCACCAAGAAATCCCTGCCACATCACAAGCCCACTCAATGGGATCAAAAGCCTCCAAGTCCTGGGATAAAATGTCTGAGTCTGACCACCATATGCACAGGGAGAAGCAGAAAAAAAAGACAGGGACCTTCCCAGTGTGTTCCAAGTCACCCATATATTCAGATATGACTTCTTCTGAACTGTCGACTGCTCTGGCAGTGACACAGCCCATTGACCAGACTGTCAGTCTAGCTGGGCTGACTCCTTGTGCCTCCAGACCTATTACAACTGATATGTCACCATTGATGTTGGGGCCCTTGCCTTCCCCATCATCCTCTTCTGGCATTCCCATCAACCACATGGGCATCGATGTTCAGGTTATTCTCTTGTCCTTTATGGACATTCTTAAGCACCTGTTATCGCCTCCTCCATTGACAAGCTTTCTGTCAATGGGCCTCACATGGTAAATCCCTGCAATGATGCCTGCCAAGATGATGCACCAGGTGCCTTCTAATACCATCGATGGATTCCTTAGCTCCACCATTGCATCCTTCAGACCACATTGATGAGGACCAGAAATATAACCCAGAGCTTGTGCTGGAAGAGGAGGAGGAGGACAAAGGAGAGGATTTTGTGGAACCCTATGACAGAACCAGTTCCACAGTCTCTACTGGGAGTGAAGACTCAGTGGTCTACATCCCCAGGTCTCCCTCTGAAGACCCCTCCTTTATAACAATGATGCAGGAGCTTCAGTCTACAATGGGGTTTGATGCAGAGGAGCAGGATATTACTAAGAAGAACTCAGTAGACTTCTGAGAACTGCCTGATACTCCACTGATAGTTATTGCTCCCTTGCTGCCAGCCCTGGAGGATGCCACCTTGGTTACCTGACACTGGCCTAATATGATAACTGCCATACCAAGGAAGGCAGATAAGGTGTATCAGGCCCCCCTCAGGCAATCCCTTTTTAAAGGCCAGCCTGAGGCAGACTCTGTGGTCATCAATGCGACCCATGACAAATGGTTCCGGACCAACTTAGTTCTCTTTCTCTGGACAGGGAAAAAAGCTGAAGTTTGTTTCCAGGTGCGACCTGGGCACACAAGGAAGTAAAGTGATTTGCTCAGGATCACACAGTGTATGAGTGGGGGCTGTGGTATTCAAACCCAGGTTTCCAGATTTGCAGCTCAGAGTCCTAAACCACTGCACTACACTGCCTCCAAAGATAGCAAACTGGACAAGGAGTCCAGGAGACTTGATGTCTTGAGCAAAATAACTTTTGCTTAAGCTTCTCTAGGGATGAGGATTGCAAATTGCCAGGTACACATGGTAAAATATCAGAATACTCTTTAAAAGAAGGCCAAGACAGCTGCCAAGGAACTCCCAGAGGGTACTGTCTGCAAGTGCCAACATAGGTAAATATCTCCGACAATCCACCTATGATATTTCTGATGCCTCTGAAAGGGCAGCTGCCTCTGCTATTTGTTCAGAAGGCATTCCTGGCTCAGAGTGGCTAGCTTTGCTAATAATGTCCAGCAATCCATCCTCAGTGCACCCTCAAGGGGTTATAAGCTATTTGGAGCAGATGTACAAGACATTCTCTCAAATTTACAAGCCTTGGGTAGAACCAAGTAATCAGTACATTCCCTCTATCATACCAAGACAAGGACCAGATAGAGGGTACCCTTTTGTCCAGCCATGACCTGACACCAGTCTGCCACAAGACAGCAAGGCAAAGGGAGTACAGCAACAGCCTTGTCTCCATCAGGCTTACCCCAGCTGCCTATTCAGAAGCCCCTAGACGTGGCACTGCAGCAGCAACCACAGCAAGTGGCTCTGCCTGACTCCTTCTGCAACTTCCCATCACCTATACCTCCAGGGGTGGTAGTAGGGGGTCACCTTTCTCTCCATGTGGACCAGTAGAAAAAGGTAACTTCAGATGCTTGGGTCCTGCACAAGACCATGCTCTAAAGTTTCTGGAACTACCTCCAGATCATCCGCCAGTGCATGCCCATTACCATCCAGATCACATTCCATTGCTCCTGGAAGGAAGCACACCCTGCTGCAGAAGAGGGCAATAGAACCTGTCCCCCTGGACCAAAAGAACGTGGGTTCTATTCTCGGTACTTCCTAGTTCCAAAATGGACAGGAGACCTAAGGCCCATTCTGGATCTCAAGGACCTGAACTTTTTTGTTGAATAAAAGAAGTTCAGGATGGTGACACTGCAAGGCCTTGCTTCCATTGTTGCAATCAGGGGACTGGATTTAGTCCCTGGATATGTAGGACGCTTACCCATACATTAAGATCTTCACCACTTACAGGAAATACATATGATTCCTGCTTCAGGGGGAACACTGCCAGTTCCGGGTATTGTCCTTTGGCTTGTCATCTGTGCCATGGGTATTTACCACATGTTTGGCAATGGTAGCAGCAGGTCTCCACAGGGAAGGTCTATATGTATCCAATCTTGGCTCCCTTTTGTTAATGACCCACCTGAATCTAATTTAGTTATTTTACCCTGGGCTACATTACCCTGTGATAATGTGTCTTATTGTCTTGCTTGTATAGCTAGGGCCCCTTCAAGCCTGCTTTAATTACTTTGTATCATTTCTGTCACTGTATGCTACTTATCCTTCAATATATTGTTTTTGTGATGAGGAGCCTTTGCAAAAGAGTCTGTGACTCAAAGGTTACTTTCCAATACATTCAAATAAATAAATATGTCTTCCTATACCTAAGTCAAAGTCAGTATTGACCCCTTGCCAGTGACTGCAGTACATAGGGTCAGTCCTTGACATAGCCCAAGACTTAATCTTCCTGCCACAAGACAGGGCAGAGCATCTGATGGAACAGACCAAGATAGTCTACAACAACAGGTCTGTCACAGCCAGGACATTTCTGAGACTCCTAGGCCTGATGGCAGTGGCCACCACAACAGTACCACTGGTCAAGCTGCACATGGAGATTCCTTAATAGACACTAAGAGTCCAGTGGGACCAGCAAACAGATGACCTAGACAAAAAAGTTCTAGTAACCTCTCCTGTCAGAAATGCAGTTCAGTGATGGATGGAACCCAGCCATTTGTTGAAAGGGTTATTTCCCTGGTTCCCTCCCCTCATCAGATTCTCACTACAGATGCCTCAGGGATGGGCTGGGGAGCACATTCAGGGCCTCATCAGACACAGAGAACATGGATGAGAGTGGAGAGCACCCTCCACATAAATATTCTAGAAATGAAAGCTGTTCTGCATGACCTACAAGCCTTTCAGTATCATCCCTCCCTGGGCACTCTGTTAATTCGGACAGACAATAGAAGTGTGATGCACTACATCAGCAAGCAAGTAGGAACTCATTCCTATCCCCTGTGCAGGGAGGCAATGAGAGTTTGATATTGGGCTCTGGAACATGGTCTAGAGCTATCAGCAGTACATGTTCCAGAGGCTCAAAATGTCTCAACAGACAGACTAAACCCGTCACAGACCAAGATGCATGAGTGGGAGCTGTTGACCTCTGTCATAGGAGACCTGTTCGACAGGTGGGGTAGTCCAGAGTTGGACCTTTTTACATCCTCAGACATTGCAAATTTGCCACTTTTCTGCTTGTTTGCTCCAGAACCAGGAGTTTTTTGGTGAGACGCGTTGTTCCTCTCTTGGAAAGGGAGGTTATTGTATGCCTTTCCTCCCTTCCATCTCATCTAGAGAGTACTAATCAAGCTTCAAATGGAGGGGGAATCTCTGATACTCATTGCCCCACTGTGGTCTTGTCAGATTTGGTTCCTCTTACTGCAACAATTGGAAGTGAAACCTCCGGGTCCCCTGCCATTATGCCAAGGCCTTCTGTCACAGGAGCAGGAAACACTGATCCATCCAGGCCTCAAGTCACTCTGCCTTCATGCATGGCTCTGGAAGACATAGCCATTGCCAGGTTTGGAGTGTCACAAAAGGTGGATGTTGTCTTGGAGACAGGAAACCTTCCATCAGAGCTACTTACTCTTTGAAGTAGAAGTGGTTTGCTTTGTGGGCCTCTCACCAACTGGATCCCTTTACCTATCCAGTAAATCAGGTTCTAGAGTATCTGCTATCCTTATCAGATGCAGATCTGCAGTATTCTTCTATTAAGATGCTCTTGGCTACCACTTCAGCCTTCCACATGCCTATTAATGGTCATACGGTTGCTCAGCTGAAGGTGGCCCATATGTTTTTGAGAAGCATTCTGTATTCAAAGCCTCCTATTTGCAATCCTGTGCCAGCTTGGGACCTGCATTTTGTGCTAGAGAAACGTATTTTGGCTCCTTTTCAGCCAGCTGTGACTTGCAGCCTATACTTTCTGTTGTGGAAAGCATTATTTTTGGTTGCTATTACTTCTGCTTGAAGAATTTCAGAACTTCAGGCTCTAATGTGTGAGCATCCTTATTTGATTTTTCACAAAGACAGAATGTCTTTGTGTACCAATCCTGTTTCTACCAAAGGTCATGTCTGTGTTTCTCTAAATCAAACCATTCATCTACCAGTTTATTTTCCTGAGCATGCCAATCCAGGCGAAGCATTGCTCCATACTTTAGATGTACATAGAATAATCTGGTACTATATACACTGGACAAGGGACTGCAGGAAGTCCTGGCAGCTTTTTGTTTCCTTCACCCTGGGAAAGAGGGCATTCCTGTTTATAAACAGTGCTTGTCCAAATGGTTGGCCAACTATATTACATGCTGTTACAGGAAGTACATTAAGGAACATCCTGGAGTTATTCGTGGCCTCTCGACTAGAGGCATTGCCACTTCTGTTGCCTATTTCAGAAGTGTGTTTGCTGCTGAGATTTGTGCAGCTGCCACCTGGAGTACTGTCCACACCTTCACTAACATTACAGTCTGGACATTGCCTCAAGAAAAAGGGCAGACTTTGGCCTAGCTGTACTTCAAGGCCTACTTTCTTGGGCCTATAGACTCCAGGCACCCAGACTGTTTCTCTGTCAGTACTGCTTGGTATTCGTTCCATAGGTGTGGCCTCATGAAAGAGGTATCCACAAAGAAGATAGAACAGTTACGTACTTACAATAACAGTAGATCTTCAAAAAAAATCTCTTTCATCAGGCCATGCCATCCCACCCTCCATCCCCCTACATCCTGAGGGCTCCTTCTCCATAGGGCTTTGCCAGCTGTTCTCTGCCTCACCTGGTTAGCAGGTCAGCAGAGCCATAGCTCCTCTCTTGGGTCCCCATGAGTAGGTCCTCTGAGCATGGTCTCTGGCAGGGAATTGAGGAGGAATGAAGATGCCCACCTTTTATATAGGAAGAGCCGATGTATGATGTTGTCATGGGTAGCCCCTAGTGGACTGTTAGCAAAATGTTTCCATGTGATCCTAGTGCCTGATGGCTATAGTTCCATAGTCTGGCATGATGAAAGAGATTTTTTGATGATCTACTGTTACGGTAAGTACTGTACATAATTATTCTTTTCTTTGCTGCAGCTGGAGGTTCTGCTGGGGTTCTCCCCCTTCTCCCAGTGCTTTTCTCCCACTTTCCCTTTGTGCTTTTGGGCTTTCAGTTTGGTTTGTGCCTCCACTGGCTTTCTAGCTCAGTATTTTCTTTCTACCTTCCTGGCTACAGTTTGTGCATCTCTCAAGTCACCTGTTCCTGCTGCACTCCTGTTCTCATGTACCTTGGGTTTCTTTCTGTTTTAATTCTTGTGGGTAGCACATGATAATGGTGACTCAAGAGCAGTGACTTCAATAATGGTGACAAAATCAAACTAATGCACTATTTCGCAGAATAAATAAAACATTTATTTCCGAATCTGAAGAATGCCTTTTAACTTTGCATAGATCACATATAAGGCCTTACTTAGACTATGGAGCTCCATTTTGGAGTCCTTATCTAAAGTCAGATATTAATAAAATGGAACAAGTCCAACGCAGAGTCACTAAGCTAGTACCCCACCTTGCTCACCTAGAATATGATACTAGACTTCAAAAAATGGGACTACATTCACTTAAGTGAAGACGAACTAGAGGTGACCTTCTGCAGTTGTTTAAAATTCTTAAATCCCTAGTTCAAATGGCTCAATGTGGCATTGTTTATTCATCAAGGAAAATTGTGCCTAGACTTCATAATAAACAACTGGAAGTTAAAAAAGCAAACAATAATAAGAGGTTACATTTCTTTACTATCAGATCTCCCAGGATATGGAATATATTACTACAGGATATTGTTGATTCACCAACTATAACAGTTTTCAAGAATAAATTAGATAAATCGATGGATGGTTGGGATGAGGGTTAATGTTCCATTTATATGGAGGGCAATCTCAATGGGCAAACTGCCTCCTTTTGTCCTATGAACCAAGTAAGCCAAGTAAATGTTTGCACCAAATCACAACACCTCGCAAAATTCAGATATATGTAATAAATGTCAGTTACTGATGACATTTCATGCTGAAAATTCAAAGTTAAGTGGGGAACTAAAACAGATGCAGGAAATTGCACAGATACAGACATTTGTTAACATGCTAGCCCCTGTAGAAACTCAGTTACCAAATGATAGCAACACAAATCGAACAGAAACTAGGGGAGGCAGAGAGGACAGCATTGAAACAACTGATCAAGAGAGTTGCCAAAAAAAGGGAAGAGAGGATGACTCAATCTGAATAAAAGTCACTCATCGAAAAAAAACCTGTTGTAAAACAAAAAACCTTATTTCAGATCCCTACACAAAATAAATTTTTCCACTCTACCCAATCAGGAAACCAATATAAGGGGTACCCCTAAACCAAAATGTCTAGCAATTGGTAATGCCATTATCTAAATGACTGATAGATACATATGTCAAAAAAATAGACACACCACAACTGTAACCTGTCTCCCAAGAGCTCATGTGCAAGATGTTAATAAAGTGTTGGGGAACATTATATTATACCAAATTATTCTACAATCATTTTGCATGCTGGTACAAACAATGTGGGTCACACACATGAAAAAGATTTCTGCACTGAATTAGTGTATATGGGGAAGGATATGAAACAAAGAGACCATAGAGTAGTTCCAAGAGCAGACCCCTTAAAAAATCAAACAATTGAAAGGATCAATACTAGACTCCAAAACTGGCGTAATAAAGATGGCTTGACATTTATTGATAACTAAACCTTTTTATGGGAAATATGAATTTTATTCAAAAGATGAACTGCATCTAAATAGCAACGGGGTTAGACTGTTAACAAAAAATTTAGAGAACACCTTGAACTTAATAAGTTAAAATTGACTAATTAAGTCTCGCATTAGACAGAAACCCACTAGATCAAATACAAATATAGCTCACACAAATGGTCATTCCACTAGGGATCAGATAGAAATTGTATCATTTAATGCCAAGAGTTTAAATGACAAACTTGATGAATTAAAAGCTTTAATTAAACATAAACCATATGACATAATCTCTATATCTGAAACATAGTGGACTGACAAAAGAGAAACATGGGGGAAGCAACTTGATGGTTATACATTATACACTAATAACAGAACTGAAAGGCAGGGTAGTGGTGTTGCAATGTACATAAATAATGCAATAAATTCTATTGATATATCACATAAAATATGAGCAAAAATACTGACATTGAAAACTTGTGGGTAAGAATTAATTGAGGGAAATCCCAGTCTGTCATTTTGGGGACTGTTTACCTCAGTCCATCTTCTAAAGCTGAAATTACTGAAACCATAATCCAAGAGTTTGAAAAGCCGGGGAAACTTCTGAGTTCATTGTAATGGGTGACCTAAACATTCCTATTATTGATTGGTCAAATATGACTGCGACTGGAACAAATGATAAGACTTTCTTGACAGCTGTAACAATCTCAGTCGTGTGCAATACATAAAATTCCCCACTAGAGGGCATAACGTACTGGATATAGTACTCGGGTCAGAACATCTATCATTACAGGATTGTGCTACTAATCCACCTATAGGAAACAGTGATCACAAATCAATAACTTTTGAAAATAAAATACGAGGCATATAGTTCAGCAAGGTCGAACAATTATTTTTCTATATGAGAAGGTTAAGAAAAATGAAATCATAAAGGAATTAAAACAGCGTGACTGGATAACAATATTGTCTAATAAAACAGTGCAGCAAATTTGGGAACCTGTAAAAAATATTATCCTAGGGTTAAGTGAGATATATATTCCTCAAATAACTAAATGTAGTTAAGTTAAAAAAGCCATATGTGGCTAAATAGAATAATACAAAAACTAATTAAAAAGAAAAACAGGTGTTACAAAAAAAAAAAAAAAATAGGAATAGTAACACACACTATGCCTTAAAACAGGCACAGCAGGCTTGTAAAATAGGCATAAGACAAACAAAAAGAGATGCTGAGGAAAAATTAGCAAGAAATGCCACAAAAGACAACTACAAGGCTTTTTATGCCTATGTTAAATCTCAAAAAACCTCAGAATCACGTGGGTTCCCTAACTGTGGAAAATAAGATTGCCTCTTCAGATACAGAAATAATCTCCATTTTTAATAAATCTATGGAATAAATCACCCAACAACCATAATGTTAACTGCCTGATATATAACCCAATACAGTTTGAGTTATCTGATATTAGACAGCATATTCATAATCTGAAACCAAATACATCTCCAGGCCCTGATAAAATCTCAGCTTATATGTTACAAATAATGATTGGTTACATCATTCTTCCCCTTAAAATATTATTTGAACAATCAATAAATACTGGTGTGATGCCTAATGATTGGAAACTGGCACATGTTGTGCCAATCTATAAAAAAGGGGATAAGGCCAACATGAAAAATTATAGACCTATCAGTCTGACCTGTGTTCTTTGTATGGTTCTGGAAGGATTGATTAAGGACAAATTACATTCCTCACTTGACCTACAGGATGCAGATCAGCATGGTTTCAGGAGTCGCACTACGAACTTGCTGTGTTTTTACAAACATTTTAGTAAGGCTTTAGATGGAGGGGTGCCATGTGATGTGATCTTTCTGGAGTTTAGTAGAGCTTTTGATTTACCCCCACATGGGGCAGTTATAGAAAAGCTTTAGACTACTAAAGGCAGACCCACTTCCAACAAATTGGATTGCTGAGTGGCTAAACAACAGGAAGCAGAGGGTTCTGATTAATGGACATTTGTCAGATATGGGGAAGTGACGAGTGGTGTACTGCAGGGTTTGGTGCTTGGACTAATATTGTTCCAGATATTCATTTCTGATCTAACTAGTAATTTAAACTGCTGGGCTACCAAGTATGTTGATGACACAAAAATCGGTGGGCCATGTGGCACTTCAGAGGAAGTTAACCATATTCAGCAGGATCTTGATAGTGTATTGGTATGGGCAAACAAATGGGGTACATCATTTAATCAGGACAAGTGCAAAATTATACATTTGGGGAAAAACAATAATAAAATGAACTACACACTCTGTGGTAATATTTTAATTCCTTGTTCATCTGAGAAGGACTTGGGATACTTCGTATCTGATAATTTGGGAACTGACCAACATACCCAGGCTACTATCAAAAAATGTAATAACATTATCTGGTCAATAAAAAGAAATATTACTACTAGGAAAAGTTCTGTAATGATGCCATTATATCGAGCATACGTCCACCCGAAACTAGGATATGCATCTCAGATCTGGTTCCCCTCAAGTAAACAAGAAAGGTACAAACTAGAACTGATACAAAGGAATGTCACAAAATGTATAGTAAGTATGGACTGATTAGATTATGATGAAAGGCTGAAAAAATTAAATTTAATGTCTATAGAAACCAGAAGACTAAGGTCATATCTTCTTTTCATGTATAACACTATGCAGGATTACACCATTTTAAGCGACCTTGGTATTGCATTTAAACAAGATAAGAATAATACAAAAGGCCATCCTCTACAAATTCAGGGCAAAAGGTTTCGTACTACTAAAAGAAATTTTTTTTATACATCAAGGATTGTTAATCCATGGAATGCACTTCCTGAAGATATAAGCAAGAACAAATCATTTTTTAAGTTTAAGTTACAGCAGTACTTGTTGAATGAAGCCAGTCTTAAATATTTCTAAATGACCATTTGGAGCACACATGGGCAATGCCTACTAGCTCCATGTCTACCTCAGTTTGAACCTTTGTATGATGGCAAATCAGCTACTGTTAAAATGATGATGGTAAATTACAGCTACCTTATTGATGGCAACAATGGCTTCCACCCCTCCCCCGAGGTGCTACAAACTTGGAGTTGGTTATATTAGTAAGGGGGGTGCGGGGGGCGAAGCCCCCATCATACCTCAAGAAACTACCTTAAGAAGCAGCACCCTTGTAAGGGGGGTTAGCCCGTCGACATGCTGCATGCGTTGACTGCCCCGTCCACCCCACCACCCAGGCTCGGCACTATTTATATAGGCGCTGTCTTGTGACATCACTTCCTTTCCTCCTGTCTGTCATTTTACTAAGTCCCCACTTTTCCATTTGCAGGTTATACCTGCTAGCCACTAGAGGGACCCTCTGACTATTCACCTCTGTCTCTCCACCTGAATTTCTTCCTCCTCCTACTTCCCGGAACCCCTCTACCTACATACGCTACTTCTCTCCCCTACTCTCATCTCTGCTTCTGCCCACACCTCACCCACACACCCAGCCTCCTAGCTAGCCCTACATATTGACCCCCTGCCCTACCACCAGACCCTCATCTAGCCTGCCACTAACCCCCAGTGACCACTAGGAGTCGCTATTTCCACCCTGAAATTTGGCCCAAACCCAGACTGCTTTGAGTACCCCAGAACCTGGATCCCTGCTCTCACCCAGGTCCTATTTCAACTACCCTGCCAGGGTCTCGAACCTTGTACCCTGTCCACCAGAGTCCGTGACACTACTACTACTCCAAAGCGGTATCTATGCTTTCTGAGGGGCAGCAAAGATACTTGAACCTTTCTGCCCTGCTGCTACCTTAGGTACTATGTTTGTACACCTCCTACTCAAATGTCTCCCCCTGATTTACATGCTAGTACCCACATCCCATCAGCCAGACATCTCCCCTGGCCCACTTGTACCAGCACCCACAACTCTCCCTGACTCTCTCCGATCCCACCTTACACTGACCATGTACCCTGGCCCACAGCACCCACCCCCTGGATGCCCCCCCCCGCTGCCTACCCTGGCTTCCCATGGTTGCTGCTCATCCTCGCCCTCCCGACCCTTTGAACCCTGCGCATTCCTTATTCCCCTATGGCGCCCTCCACATCCCAGTGTACCCCGGAAGTTGACATACTACCAACCCCTGGTCAGAGCCTTGGTCTTCCTACTACTCCTATTGGGTAATATACATCCAAACCCAGGCCCTGCCCCCTCAAGTCCACCAGCTGGGTCCACTGGTCTCCACATAGCCTCCATGAACATATGCAGCCTACTGAAAAAATGTGATGCCCTCCAGTGCTGGGCCATGCTACATCAACCAGACATCATAGCCCTCGTTGAAACCTGGCTGTCCAAATCCACCCCTGACTCCTTTGTCTCCCTCCCAGGCTATACCCTGTACCGGGAGGACCGAGTAGGGAAACGCGGGGGTGGCTGTGCAATCTATACCAGGGACACAATCATCGGACAAGCACTCCCTGCCCCATTCTTGAAAATGGAGCACAGGCCCTTACCCTCAAACTTGCTCCTGACCCCTCCAGGGGCCCTCTATATCTCACCACTGCCTACATTCCCCCAAAGAACCAGAACCCGGTGCTGATATCTTTAACAGAGTATCTTGCCACCCTCCACCACAAGGTGTAACAAATCCTAGTGGAGGACCTTAACATGAACTGGCTCAGCGCCTCCTCTTCCACTACCCGAGATTCTTTCGCTGCCCTATACCTGACACAACTCATTTCCCAGTCCACTAGAGTAAACCCAAAGACAGGAACCAGTACCCTTCTGGATGTAATTATCACCAGCCGCCCCCCAAAAATCCATAAGATCCAGGTCCTCGCAGACTCACTAAGTGACCACTCCCCTATCCTATTCCTTTGGGTGGCCCCCACTACCAAACCCTCAGCCCTGACCACACTCTGCAGGCACCTCTGACCTGGTGGTCTTATAAAACTCAAACAATTTCTCGCCCAGATTAATCGGCCCCCCATTCATCATGCACCCAACATAGACACTACCCTCGCCTTTTTCTCCCAAACCTTTAACAAAGCCTGTGACCTCTTTGCACCCCTCACAAGAATTTGATCCAAAAAACATAATGTACCTTGGGTTACCCCTGCCCTACTACAAATGATCAGAAATAGGGATTACCTCTGGTACCTTGCCACCGAAACGGGCCGGATGGCTGATAGACAAGGCCTACAATGCAGCACAGAACAGGTGCACATGGGCTGTCCCTAAAGCCAAGGCCGACCATTACCAGGCCACCCTCACCTCCTACTGGGGGTGTGCCCGGACTTTCTGGGACAATGTTAAACAACTAAATGGGAAATCACGCTCCCCTCCCCCATCCCAGCTCACTATTGATGGCTCTACCTCCACCGACCCTGCCTGCATAGCTAACTGCCTTAACACCTCCTTTACTGACCTTAGCTCTTTCCTCCCCAGTAATTTCTTTGACCCTCCCCCCACCCTACCTTCCCCTGTCCTCCAACGCCCCAGCTTCCACCTACATAAGGTATCTGCCCAGGAAGTCAGACCTCTCCTAATTAAAGCATTAAATAGCAGTAGTACCAGCAGTGACTTCCTGGACCCCAGTATCCTCCGGCTGGTGCTGGATGAAGTCCTTGTCCCACTCACCAGCCTACTTAACCGATCCCTCTGTCTGGGGCAATTCCCTACTGCATGGAAAACAGCCATAGTCACACCCATTCATAAAGGGGGCGACAGGTCCGCTGCCGGGATCTACCGACCAGTCTCCATCCCCCCCCCCCCAAAGCCCTAGAAAAAATGTTGGCCATTCAAATCACTGAATATCTGACTAAGCATAACATCTTATGCCTGGAGCAGCACAGTTTCCATGCAGGTCACAGTACCGGCACTGCACTAGTTGAGTTCTCTAATTTCCTATACTCCTCCCTGGACATCAGCTCCCTAGCTGGTGCAGTGTTCGTTGACCTCTCAAAGGCCTTTGACACTGTCTCCCACCCTCTTCTGCTGGATGCCCTCTTCCCCACTGGTTTCTCTGCTGGCCCTCTCACCTGGTGCACAAGCTATCTATCCGCTCGCTCCCAATGTGTAAAAATCAATGGGACACTCTCCAAAACTCATCCCATCCGCTCAGGGGTACCCCAGGGCTCCATCCTGGGCCCCCTACTCTTCTCACTCTATCTAAACACCCTGCCCAGTGCATGCTCTGGCAAAATTCTTATGTATGCAGATGATGCTGTCATTTTTGCCACCCACTGCAATCCCATCTACCTCCAGGACACCCTGCAACAATCCTACAGTGATGCCGAAGCCTGGTTTAAAGAGCACAGACTCGTCATTAATCTAAAAAACAACAAAACAATGCTTTTTGCCCACCTCCAAAACAAAGCCTGCAACTTCCCACTCCCTATCCTCCCAAGTACCAAACAACCGCTTGAACAAGTCTGCTCCTACAAATACCTTGGGGTTACTTTTGATTCAGCCCTCACCTACCACACCCACATTGATGCCCTTGCATCTGCCACTAATACACGGCTTGGCATCCCCTACCGCTATAAAAACTGCCTCCCCCCGATGCTCTCTGACTTGTGGTTATGTTTTCAGTACTATCCCTTGTCGACTATGGCCTGCCAGTCTATGGTGCTGCTGACACTACTGCCCTCAACAAAATTCGCCTCATCCTAAATAAGGCCTGCAGGCTGATTACTGGTGCCCCCATGCTCACACATACTTGTCAACTCTATGATGAGGCAAAACTGCTTAACCTAGATGAACGGCTACGTTATCAAACCTGCCTCCTCACAAAAAAACTCTACTCGGGCTATCCCCTCCCAGGGTGACAGCCTCCATCCGCCACGACCAACCCACTATCGCAACCCAAACCTCCAACAAGACCACTGTACTGGTCCTCAGATCCAGGACCACCCATGGTAAGAGGTCCTTCTGCTACAGAGCTCCATCCTGGTTTAACTCTCTCCCTGCTCTCATCTCCAATGCCCCCACAATCTCCAACTTCAAAACCGCCTTCAGGACCAACTGTTTAACACTCGCAGCTGTTTCTGTCTCTAAATGTGGCCACGATCTCTCCACACTTGACAACGCCCACTGGGTGGCATTTCACTTCATCCCCCCACTTCTCCCACGTTGCATATTGCCTCTGTTATTACCAGCATGTGCTCAGCTGTATCATTGTAATTGCTACTAAATTATATAAATGTATGAAACCATTCTGTGTAACTTTGTCAGTAGGCTTTTATGCTGTAACCTAAATCTGTTTCTGTCTGTCCTCAATGTGACGAGGTACCTTTGGACATGAGCCTCTGGCTCAAAGGTTGTAAACCAATGTACAAATAAATAAATAAATGCAATTGTTGCTGTCAATGCAGCTGCCATAATTTACCACCGCCATTTTGACAGTCACTGAATTGCCATTGCCCTTATTGCATTCACCGTTCTTGAGTCGCCGTTTTCTCATGGAGCCATTCTTGTGTGCTTCTAATTTTCACAGTGTCCTGCCTTTGTCATATTTCTTTAGACTTGTGCTATTTCAGGCTCCCATTTTTGGTGTTTCTTCCATACCGTTTGTAATCTTTCACTTCAGCTACAGTCCTTAAATATTTACACCTGACTCCTAGCAAGGCAGCCACTCCCTTTTGTGTTCTGGTGGTTTCATTAGTTGCCTTGTTCAGCAGCATGCTGCTTATTAGTTTTCAGTTCTCATATGCTCCTGTTTTTCCCCAACAGTTTCATTTGTTGTTCTCTACTTCCTCAGCCTTACTTGGCCTGTAGTGCATCAGCAGCTAACACTAATCTCCCCTATGGAATTGGTTGGCATGCATTCACCATTCATTCCAAGCTCACATCACTCAGTCTCATACAATGTCCTAGTTGTCATTTGATGTCTCAGCTAGTCATTCATCCTTGCCTTTGTTTTGTTTCTTTCTTGGGTTCATGGCTGTCAGGCTTTGCCATCAGCCTCCCACTACTCCTGCACTCGGACACATCCTAAACAGAACCATAGCATGGCTTCCAGGCTCCCTGCCCTTTATGCAGACAGTCTTGCTCTGCTCCCCTGAAGTCTGAATCTTGAAGATAGGTCCCTGACTTCAGGAAGAGTCCTTCTTTTTCTGCCTTTTGGCTGAGAATGTCTTACGCTCCGGGGAAAGTTTTGGCTATGCAGATCTACTTGGCAGCACCTCCCGTACTTAAGATAATCAGCTCCGAGTCAGAGTTGATTCAGGGAAGGGGTACAAGATCATGAGAAAGCAGTACTGGAGTCCCACAGTGACAGAACAGTGACCAGTCACTGTGTCGCTGTACTGACGTTCATGGTAGAGGTGTCGATGTTCAATCAGTATACACTCCTCATAAGGGGGTTTTCCTTTCCTCCATGCTGAAGGTCCAAAAATTTAGGTAGTCTCTGCAGGAGGTGGTCCATAATGTCATGCATTTGTATTAGTATGGTGTTTGCCTAGAAGGTTTGCACTGTGAGTTGAGGTTGGATAGCAACGGTCTTTCCAACCTGTCATTCCCTCTCTCCTTACAGAAGTTGTGCCTCTGTTTGCTATCAGTTACCATTACTCTCAGATGTTGCTCATTTCAGTCTCTGTCTTTTATCAGTTATCACTAGTTGCTGTCACTTTGTCCTTACTCAGGCTCTGTGCTCACCACCTGCTGCACAGTACTTTTAGGCTCCTTGCTAAGGTACCTTTAGCATAAAGAAATTACATTCCCACTTCACCACTAGAGGTGGAACCCTCCTCAAGAGGGGTCTTTCACCTTCACAGTACCCCAACAAGGTGGTAGTTCCCCATGGGAGAGAGAGTGCGAGCAGCCAAAGTGTCCACATGTGACAGTCAAAAACACATTAATTCAAATACCTCCAGTCTATCAACAGAGTTGCACAAGCAGAACTCCTCACCGAGTTGCATAAGCCCATTGAATTCAGAGGCTATGCCTGCAGTTCAGTGGGCAGGAGCAACCAGCCACACCCCCAGCCTGAGATATTTAAGCCAGCTTCCTCCAGCTTCATTCAGAAGCACTGTTTCTTTGTTCCACCATCCTTCCCCCCTCCTCCAGTGGTGTGCCTCTCTCCTTGGAGCTCCTTCCTAAAGTACCTTTAGCCTACAGGAATTATGTTCCTGCAGCACCTATATAGGTGAAACCCTCCTCAGGAGGGTTCCTTTACCTTTGCAGTACCCCGATAGGGTAGTAGCTCCCCATAGGACAGAGAGTGCATATGGCCAAAATATCCATGTATGACAGACAACAACACATTAATTCAAATACCTTCAGACTATCAACAAAGTTGCACAAGCATAACTCATCACTAAGTTGAGTATGCCCATTGAACCATAATAGTCTGCTTTTACATTTGGTTTTGCTTACTTTTTTCATGCATAGACTGACTACGGTTTAATCCCTTCTTTATTCTCCTGCACTGTGCCTGTACCCCTCCCAGGCACTCATCCACCCCACTTTGGCAGCTCCAGAGACTTTCACCCATTTCTTTAAAATCAACCCTCTTAAAGTCCGGAACTCTCATCCTTATGTGGTTTGACTGTACATAGTAGCATAGTACAGTATAAGTCAGTTAAACGAGATGCGCTTAAGTGGGATGTCTCATCAAGTACAGATTGATGCCAGTCTTATGTATATGGTCCCATTTTCATTTATTCGGGACAATTCAAATTGATGATGCTGCTTTAGTGAGATGATTCTCTCCCTTTTTTTGGCTGGTTTGTGGCAATTTGCATAATTATTCTGACCTTTATATTACTGTAATCAGGTGCTAAGCTGTTTAGAAGTTACCTGTGTTTCAGTTCACTGTCTGCTGATGGTTCTCTGTGTGCTGCTTGCCAGGATGTTTCTTCCCAGGAATGAGCTGACATTAGCTGAGTAAGTGTGAATGTGAGTTCTTGGAGCACTGTCCAACTCAGACAGGTCACTGTCTTCACTAGCTGCTGAGTTTAAGATTTCAAAGAGCCAGACAGGGCACATAAGTAAGAACCGCAATGCTATTCTTACTGAGTGGCAGTCAAACTCAAAACTGAGCAGCAAGAGGAAAAAGGAGGGGAAAGACAGCGAAGTAGATGATGCTTTAATACTGTGGTTCTCTCAGGCGTTGCAGAAGGGTGCTCGCCTATCTGTGCCAATGCTTAAAGCAAAAGTGTGTGGCTTGGCTAATGAGATGGGCCATGAGACATTTGATACCACAGATGGATGGTTATCTTGGCGGAAGCAACGGCATTAAATTGTTTTCAACCATGAGCATGGTGAAAAGCCAGTTCTCCTCACAGCTGGACCACTGAAGTGTTGCCTGGTCTCCTTTCTGATTATGCACCTTGTGATGTTTGGAATGCTGATGAAACTGGGCTGTTTTATAGTGGCTGTCCAGACTGTGACCATGCTTCAAAAACAAGGTTAATTGATTGGAGGGAAAAAAAAGCCAAAGATCGCATTTCAGTGCTATGCTTTGCCAATCAGACTGGCACAGAGAAGCATTAACTAGTGGTCATCGGGAAAAGCAAATCACCCCGATGTCTAAAAGTCCTGCCTGTCCCCTACACCAGTTCAGCCAATGCATGGATGACTGGTTTTATTTTCCAGGAGTGGTTAATGGCTTGGGATTTAGAACATCATAGACACCATAGAAAAATCATCTTTTTTGTTGACAACTGTTCTGCACACCCCCCACGAACTTGCCAGATGTCTGAAATCAATCAAACTAGTCCCCCCCCCTTAACACCACTTTCATCATCCCGCTCATGGATAGGGGCATCATAAGAAACTTAAAAGGACACTACCGATCCTTTGTGGCAGCAAACTTTATCCAGTCTATTGATCAGGGTGCAACAGCACATGCTGCAGAAATTGCCAGAAAAGTTAAACTGTCTCATGCCATCTACATGCTGCATAGAACATGGCAGCCAGTAAAGGCAAAGACTATCGAAAATTGCTTCTAGACAGCAGGTTTTGGCTGAAGCATCACTGATGCCACAGATGACACTGAAGGCAGAGAAGCTATGCTAGCAATCAATGCTTTAGATGATATAAGCATCTCTGCCTTTATGGATGCATTGGCTTGCAATGATTTTGTTGCCATGGATGACAATGAGTGGACAGTTGGAGAGCTGTCAGATGCAGAGGTAGTAAGTGCAATTGCCAAAGTGGACAACTCTGATGACACAGCACAGGACAGTGCAGAAGATGACATTCAAGTGTCAACTACAGATGCACTGTCGGAAATAAGAACAGCCATTAAGAGGCTCCAGCAGCATGGTCAAAATAAATTGTAGGAGTCCTTGTTCGATGCTGAGTGAACCATACAAGCACTGAGTGAGAAAAAGCAGAGGATCAAAACTGACTTCTTTGCTCCTATTTTTGCATCCATCCACGAAGTGAACAGAAGTAAAGATTTTGAGCCTGTACCGGCAATGAGCATCCTGGTTGCTGGAGAAGATAAAACTGATCAGCCATCTACCTCCACATCACTGCAAGCAACTTCTCAATTATTCACAGTGATGCAGACTGCTGCATTACTTTCGGACAAGCTTTTCAACACAGAATACAGGGAATATACAGATGAATTCATGGAGGAAAAAACATACACAGTGCTGTGAAGGCCAGCACTATGAACAATAATTAGCACTAAAGTACAGCACATGCAAAAAAAAAAATTAAAAAATGTATTAAAAGAAATTATAAGCACTGTCACTTCCCCTACCTGCCAATACAGTAAAACTACAATGCACGCACTCACAGTACAGTATTGCGCGTAAGTAAGGCATACTGTATGTGCATTTTACCTGTAACCCCCTACAAATGGGGGTTCCCGAAAAGTCTTCCTTGAACTTGTCTAAATGCTCACTGCCAGGCTGGTGTCCTGCATTTTAGCAGTTTAAATGTGATTGCCAGAGAGTGCCTCTATAGCCTCTGTGTACTGTCTCTTTAAGAGCTGCCTGGATTGCAGTCATAATTAATCTGAGAAGGAGTTCCGTTAGAAGATGGACTTTTTTGCTGATCATTTGTTATGTAACTCCCTTGCATATAGGGGTTCCTAGAAATGCCTGCCTGGGCTTACCTTAGCTCGTTTTGTTCTGTCATTCTCCTGACTTGGCCCCTAATTGTTCTGGCTTTCCAGGTCCTGTTTGCCCTCGTGTGTGCAACAGCTTGCAGTCTAATGAAAATCCAGCCCCTCGGGGCTTAAACTGCTGACCGTGATCTCCCGCTACAAAAGTGCTGCCTCCACGGCAGCGGGAGTCACGTCGGTGCGCAAAGCGCCTTTGATGTGGAGCTGCTTGTTTTGCGGTCACCTCGGGGACTGTGCCGTGGGTCCTGGGGTCCCTTCCACCTAACTAGGACCCGGTGACCACGGGCAACCTGCTGGGGGACCGCTCAGATGAAAATAAAAGGACTTTTAACTGGAGCTCACTTAAGTATGCCTGTGCAGGGGCCCCGGTCATCTGAATAATGCATAACAGTGTGTCTGGCGGTCTCCAGGATAGCTACAGTATGTTCAGCTCCAGCCAGAAAGTAAAGAATTGCAATGTTTTAAACAAAAAACTGTTGCTGCTTGTTGGGAATATACCGCACATGTGTGAAAAAGTGTTTAAAGTTAAAATTAATACAGCTTCCCTGGCAATTCCAGTATTGTGGGACTCTATGTGTCAGCCTGTCAGCTGTTGCTGGGGGAGCTTGCTAAGTGCAGTAGCGACAGAAAAAGTAAAAGAGCCACATTCTTTATCTGTGCAGTGACTGCAAGTGCAGCCTTTAAGCTACAGAACTGTAGGACATTTCAGGCAAACAATTATTTCTTTCTGGCTGTACCAGGACATTGTTCAGGACTGTATCTAATCTGCTATAAGGGACAGTGAGTTAAGCAGCCATTGCCAGCAGTACGGACAATTGGGACTGCAGCAATAGAAAGCCAGGACATGTGGGACATTCACTGCATCTTATGGGTAAGCACCCAAGTGCTTATGGGGGCTTACAGGGACATTATTTTAGGTGTCAAGTCCACAACCCAATTGTGCCTCAAGTGTTCTGACTGACAGGTCCCTCTGCAACTTGGATACATGTCACCCCATCCCTGCTACCAATCAGGAGTTGAGCTAGGAGCTCTATAAAGAGACAATGTTGCCAGCTTGTCTGGAGATTGAGAGAGAGATTCAGAGAGTGCAGCCAGGGCAGGCTCCAGCCTGCTGGTGGGGGCTCAGGCTTCAGCCATGCCACCAGGCCTGGGCCACTTAATTCAAGCCCTTTCAGTCTTTAGGGAGCATTTATTATTTTCTTAAGTAAAAGTTAACTAGTTACAGTAATTGTACTTTCTGCAACAGCTAGTCTGGAGGTTGCCAGTACTGTCCTCCAGAGGCTAGCCCTCCCTCCCACATCAGGGAAAGATGTGGACCAAAGAATCAGATGTCCAGCAGTGGTGAGAGCGCTGACCAGACCAGATGACATCATGCAGCGGTGAGAGCGCTGACCAAGTACCTCAGCAATGAGAGAGCTGAAGAAGCCTTCAGGATGCCTTTGATTGCAGAAGAGACCCGTGGAGGATCTGAGTGAGTACCCTCACACCCCCAGTTGTGAGGGAGAAGCTAAGCAAGTAATCTTGGGGGTCCCAAGCCCCACTAAGAAATGTGTGCTGTTAAGTTTGAAGTATTCAAGTTATAAGTTTGGGCTACTAATCCCATAAGAGACTGCCTAATTCAAGTAATGTATGCATTTTGTCTGTGGCCCAAATGGCTAAGTTGCAGGTGCAGCAAGATGCTGGGCATAGTGAATCATGTAAATGTGTTGCAAGTTGTGTAGCTGTGAGTTAGAGTCCTGCCATTATTGAAGTCGACTGCCAAGACGTGTTTACTACTTCATGGGACAGGATGCCCTAGAGCATACAATGTCTAGATGTGCTGGATAAGACTCTGTGAATAATGTTCTTGGTATATAGAATGTACTGGATGTGACTGCCTGTGACTAAAGTATGGGATGCTTGATGAAAGTGTCATTGCCAACCTACTCTGGATGGATGTCTTTTGGTATATAAAGTATTGGATGTGACCGTGTTTGAATTGCATATAGGATGCTTGACAAAAGTATCACCTTTATTGCTTTGTATGGGACTTTCAAGTATTGTGCTGAATGTTCTGGATGCTAGATCCACATAGCTTATCTTGGAATGTTCAGAAGTCTGCAAGTGCGGGGCAGTCCCTGCCATGTCTGCTACAGTGCAGGGCAATCCCTGCTGTGGTTGTAAATAGTAATATGCTGCTTACAAAAATCTGTTTCCAAGTTGCCCCCACCCTCAAATTAATAGCCGGCCATCTCGACCAGCTGCAACTCCTCCAGGCTTGCAACATCTTGGACTGTGGTATCTGTGTAACCAGTATGGTATGAGATTGCGGGTTTTCTGCTGTATCTGGGACTGGTACCAGTGTGGGTATTAATAATTATGTTTCACATCTGATTTTTTAGCAGTTAGATAGCCAGGGAGCTGGATGTCTTAAGTCGAATGGTGAAATTGATTTATGTCTGCCTGTTAATATGTAGCTACCCAGCTGGAGGGTTTACCAGCAAAATCCAAATAATCACTGTATATTTTGTAGATACGATAAGCTAACCTCTACTCCTCCTGTTTCCCCTACCTAGCTCCTATATCCCCCCTGAAATAAATATCTTATTTGTTGTTTGAAATCCTGTGTGAGCATATTATTGGAGAGAGTCTTTAATTCAAAATGTTGAAATGTGGGGAGCTGTATCTTGGGGCATGTCTGGGGAAGGTAACGGGTCACCATGGGTGGTGTAGCAGCTCAGGGGCTACACCCAGCACCATCTCACCCACGTAAAGCACCCTGAGTGGAGGCACTGTGCAAAGGTTTTAAAAAATGTTACGAGCTAGCGAACCCAACCGCCTCAGCCTGTGTCCATGGTAGTGCTGCAGGGGTGTAACACTGGGGGTGGCGCCGCCCCAGGGGTTACAGTTAGAGTAATAATAATATTGCAGTTTGTTCTAACCTGCCTTCTTTGCAGCATGGACAGTTCTGTTTGTTTCCATCATCTTGGTCCTGGAATGCAGAATGGGCCAATCAGTACATTTGGGACTCTAAAATGGAGCCTGCCTAGAGGGGCCTGGTGGGGCCAAAACTTGTAGGAATTGTAGTTTTGGGCTTTTGGCACCTAAAATAACCTGGAGGGGGAGCCCTTGTTGTGACTGACAGACAGATCAGCCAACTGAACCTTTTAGATTTTGGGGAAAGTTCCACACTGCTTGCAGTTTCAGTTAGATCTGAGTTGGGAAGTGAAGAAGTAACAGCTTGAGATAGTTCGAGCAGCAATCCATAGTGGATTTGTGAGGGAGAACTGTGGAAAGGCATGAGTTTGGCCTGCATGCCTGCCTGCTGTTCCTGAGAAGGAACTTGTGTTTTTTTTTGGACTGAATCTGAACTTGGAGAGAGAATTAAGCCACTGAATTGTGACCAGGCTTTAACCTGAAGAAGACTGAAGATTTGCTGAATGCGATTGGCCTGTCAGGACTTCCAGCTACCTCTGAACTCCCGGATTGTGCAGAGACTCTGTAATTGCGACTGGAGAGCCATTTGCCTGGTACAGTGGAATTTCCTTACATGTGAATGTGCTGTGTGCTTATAGTGGCTCATGATTTGGTTCCCCACTGTGTGTCTGAACTGCGTTTTGCTTGCTGTAGGCTGTATCCAGCTCCACAGACTGAATCTGTATCCATTTCCATTTGCCTGGGCCATGCTACACTGGCCCAGCCAGAATACCTGCTACGCGGAGAAAGTCATCGACGAGAGACCAGCCTGGGGATCAGCCCCCTGCTCAACATCTTGAACAGGAATGACACCTCGGTGATTCGTGTGGGCCCTGCTCCTCCAGGCACTCCAGCTCAACAGCCTGCAGTTTCGATTTCATCCTGCCTGTGTCCAGTATTGGGTATCAAGAGTAAACATCAGGGTAGCTCCCTGCAACAACAGCTAAATCTAAAAGTGTTGTCATCTGAATGTTTTGTTGCCTTTTTCTTTCACGAACTGAGCCCTCCAGCTCCGGATTACAAATAGTGGGTGTTGTGCATGTTGCTGTCTTCCATCTCAGGGCCCCAACCAGCTGCAACGTTCCTGGCTAGCCCACTGTTTTCCTACTTGGGTAGCCAGAGTGTGTGACTGTGTAGGGACTCTGAACTGCATGCATAACTGTCTGATTAATATAGCTTTTAAGCAAATCAATCTGATTACACCCCTCCCTTGTTCAAGTCCCCTGAATAAATCAGATTTAACTTTGTTTGTGTTTAACCTGACTGTGGTTCCAGTTTGTGCCAGGAGTATTGTACTGTTGTTATTTGCTGTGCTTAACCTTGTTTTACAGGGGTCCCCAGGGTCAAGCTAGAGGAACCAGCCCTGGTGGTAAGTGCAAACAGTGTGGGTAATTGCCTGGTGAATAAGGGTCACTGTGAAGGTAATTATTGTGTACTGTTCAGGCCACTAGAAGGAAAAAAGGGGGGTTACAGTGTCACAGAGGGCTGTGCCCAGGTCAGCTTGACCACTACCAACCCTGACCTCTGGGTGGAGGCACCCGTATCAGAACCTAGGCCACTTAACCTGCAACTAGCCAAGCAGGCAGGGGTAGTAGTCCTTGGGAAAGCGCCATCTAGGGGTTACATACCTCTTTCCAAAATTTAAAAAATGGAGAAACTTGACTTCGCTTTGTAGAGATGGCCGGTTAAGCGGGATGAATCGATTGGAACCCAGCCATCCCGCTAAAACGGCTTATACTGTATTGTGGCAGTGAAACAGACTTAGGGTCTGTCTTGCCTGCCTCTCTTGCTACATAGCAGTGACAATACCAGTCTGAGTATGCATGCACATCCAAGCTTGTTATATTGAAATGCTGCCCCTACTGATGCTATATGCATAACCCTCAAAATAGCCATTCCCCCTCAGAAATCTGTGTAGTCTTGTTTTTTGTTTTTTACATGATCTATTTACCTCCTACTATGAGCACCCAGTCATTCTTTCCTTCGGGTGGCCAGTCCTGTCGTTACCCTCCATTGACCCACCATCCTGCTTCTCCTATGCCCTTTTGTCCCGGACGTATCCCTTCACCTGGGGGGGGGGGCCCTTACACACTGGGGCCTCGGGATGGGAGGCCTGAGTGTACGTAGCACTCCTTTACAGTGTTACGGGGCTGTGGAAATGCAGCCAGGAGGCATCGCAGCTAAGAGGCGCAGGGAGGCGGGGCCGCCGTCATCTGGACAGCATGCGTGCCTTTTCACACTCTTCTTGTTCCTCTTTCTACACCGCCCCTTGTAGTGCCCTCGGTCTCCACCGGGGCCGCTACAAGAGTGAGGCTACCCACCGACCCACCCCAGAAAAGGAGAGCAATCCTCCAGACACTCAATCTTCTCCTCCCCCTGCCAGCCCCTGGTGCCCCAAGTTCATTCCCGAACCCAGGTCACCAGCATGGCTTGAGGTAAGGCATCCAGTGCCACAGCTCTCTGTGCCACTGGGCCAACCCGTGTAGTCTTGTTTTGATAGCCTCAACCACAACCTCACTGGGTAGGCTATTCCACATGCTAACCACTGTCTGTGTGAAGTAATGCTTTATAATGTTTCCAGTTACCCAGCTAATTCCTTGGCATATGCGCATATCTTCTTGTTCTGCAAGCATTCAGCAACCCTGTACCCTTTAGTATTCAGAACAGCATAATTGGGTATATAACCTCCCGACCAATTTGGGTCTTACCTTAAGTGTATTCCTGGGCTCCATCTATGCCCACTGCCAGACAGACATCCTGCATAGATAGTAAATAAATGGTTATTTGTTTGATCTTGTTGATTTGCATGAGAGTGCCATGATGTGCATCTGCATCTGTCCCTTTTAGTCATTAACCAGCATGTGTATAGTAAATGGTCTGGGCTGGGTCTGAGTGTTTCAAAGTTCGCAACCATCCAGACACCACTATAATTTGCTCCACTCTGCTGTCGATAGTAAAGCAGAGGGAGCTTTAACTAGTACTGTAAATATTTACTTCTAACTTGCTGTTATATTTAGAGTGTTTGTTTTAACCTGCCTTCTTGCAGTTTGTTTATCCAAATGGAAGCCACCATGTTCCATCTGGGATTTCCAGAATTTGGACCAATGGGACACAGGGGATGTCGAGGTGTCCTTAGTACAAGTGCCTCGTGGGAAGGAAAACTATAGTTCTTGTAGTTTACAGGTTGGCACCTAAACTGACTAATGAGAGCACCAAGACTGTGACTGACAGCTCCCCTAGCCAACTGGATTGCTAGAAAACTGGACTAGTTCACAAACTGTTAGGAGCCTGTGGTTCAGTTGATGTTAGAGCTTGAAGAGTGAGCAGCTTGAGCTGTTGAAAGGCTGCTCCAGGGAAGGAGCCGAGGAGAATCGGCAGGGAAAGGCCTGACATACCCTGTTGCTGCGGTTCTCCAGTAATTGGACTGCCTTATTGCAGTAATCAGACTAATCCGAAAAGTAACTTTTAACTGCGGCAGAAAGCTTTAAGACTCTGAGGAGTGCAGCTCGAGTTACTGGACCAAAAAGAAGCTCCTGTGAAGCATTCAGCCCAAAAACTGTGGTGAGAGACAGCTTTGGTGAATTAAGGGGTTTGCTCAGTAAATCAACTGCAATAGCAACAGACCTGAAAATGAATTGAAAGTTAGAAAAGTTAATGCTGTTTCTGTTAAATGTGCTGAATATCGTGGGTCGAGGCCTGTTTTGCCAGCGACCAAACTGTTTTGCCAGCTGAAGGCCTTCACCAGCAAACAAGCTAAACTATGCCAGAAGTGTTTACCCAGCCTTGGGCCTATGCCAGACTTAGCCCAAGCCAACTATTTCTGCACCAGAGATTGTTTTCTTGGTGAGAGACCAGATTGGGGATCTAGCCACTTAACAGCAAGAAATCACAGGTTGTGGCCACCTGGAGGGAAAGGCCATAAAGCGGAGGTGTGTCATGCTGGTCCAGATTCCCAATGTTCTTCAGTGATCTGCAGAGGGTCTTCATATCGCCAGGCCAATTCCAATCAGCTGGTGTCGTGAGCAAACTCAGGGTAGCTCCCTTCAACAATTCTTCTAATTATTTTGTGGTAACATCTGATTGCTTCAGTGTGTTGCAGGGTTACAAAGGGCTGGGCCAGCTGTTCAGGAATTCAAATAACTAAAGTCTTGTTTGTGCATGTTAACTGACTTTTCTTTCCATCAAGGGCCCTACCAACAGCTGCAATGCCAGCCAACCCGGGGCACCGATTCTAGCCAGCCAGCATAACATTCTGGGTACCCAGTGTTGTAAGACTGTTTACTGTGGGACTAAGTATATGTATGCATTGTAACTTGTCTCAAAACAGTAAAGTAATCATTCTTCTAGATTCACGCCCCCATCCTTGTTCATGTCCCCTTAATAAACCTGATTTGCTGTTTCATGTTTAAACTGGCTTATGAGCATATTCTTAGTTGGTGTATAGTATTGAAAGTGTATGCTTGCCTTGCTAACATTGCCTTTACAGGGGGTTCCGGTGACTTGCTGAAGACCATTCCCTGGTGGTAAGTGCAAGGGGCGTGTGCATATCATTAATGCTCATTGCTAACTGTATGTCAACTACTGCAAAGGGTTATCTTTTATTACAAGGTGTTTGGTCACTAGTTGGGTCTGTGGGTGGTTATACAGTAGCTTCCCAGAGGGCTATACCAAGGTAGATAAATACCCCCACTTATATCACTCTGGGTGGAGGCGCCAAAATATCGATCTCAGGCCCCTCAACCTGTTAGGAGAAATACAGGCAGGGGTAGTAACCCTAGAGATAGCGCCTCCTAGGGGTTACAGATACCTTCTTAACCTTCTCTTCAACAGGCCACATAACACAACCATCTCCTGTGTTGAGTAGATTAGCCTTCCCAGTGTACATGCTAACACTGGGAGAGCTCATCAGACAGTTACATCTGGGTTTTTACTGCTATGCAGATGTCACCCGGCTGTATATGTCCTTTTCCCCTGGAACAAGTGGTGCCATGGAAGTGCTAAATAACTGTCTGGCTGAGATCCAGGACTGGATGTCCTCTGACTGGTTGAGGCTGAATCCTGACAAGATGGAGGTTCTGGTGATTGAACCTGGTCACGGGCATAATAGGAGTGCTTCCAGGGTGGCAAAAGGACTGGTCCTGGGAACCAACCCATTGATGGCTTCCTCTGGAGTTTGAAATCTGGGTGTCTTCCTGGACGACAGATTGACACTTGATGCTCATGTGTTGTCTGTTCTCCAAAGTGGTTTCTACCACTTAAGGAATGTCACCTGGATTTATCCCCTAGTTCCGCCCACTTATAACTTTGTTTTTTTTTAATGTTGTGACCCCAAGTTTTCAGCATAGCCTTCATATAACCCCACCTCATGAATGAGGGTGGTGACATTTTTTAAATCCTGCCAAAAAGGCAATTTTGCAAAACAAACTGCAAAATCACCTTCTGGGCCATATTTTCATAATTCTTTTGCCATTGGTCATGAGGTGGGGGTACAGAATTCCATGTTGAAAATTTGGTGTAAAAATATTAAAAAATGTCACAGCTATGAATAGAAGATCAAACCTTGTTGAAATACATTAAACTGGACCTAACTTATTTTCTTATGATGCAGTTGTCAGTTCCAGCAGCAAGACATGTCACAAGAGGGGTGACGGGCTGGCACTATACTATAAGTCACACCTTAATGTCTCTTTATTACCCACCCACCCTCTGAATAACTGTGAGGTACTTCACTTGCTCCTACTCCTTGGTGGGGCTAAGAAACTGCACATCTTCTGCATATATTTCCACCTAGGAACAGCAAACTCAGTCTTGAGGAGATTTCTGAGCTGATTCCTGCAGTGTCAAGGAGAAATAAGGTGATCTGCCTGGGGGATTTTAACCTTGACTGTCAGGGTCCTAACTCCTCTCTCCTTACTTCCACTATCAATAAGGCCAACGTTTTTCAACTTATTGCATCCCCAACTAGGATCTCTCAGAATGGGTCGAGTCGTACTCCCATATACAGGATCTTAACTAATCGGTAGGACTGTAACTCATTTGGTGTTGTTTTACCAGACTCTTCTAGTGATCACTGCCCAGTCTACTATGTGAGGGGCACCCCCTCTCCTTCCTATATGCCCAAAGTTCTATCCTTTGCTGACTTCCCCAGATTTGACTAGGCTGAGTTACTCTCTGATCTTCAACACGTAGACTGGTCTCTCCTTTTTACTGCCACAGATATTAACCATGCCACAGTCTGTTTCATTAAGACTCTACAAGCCTTGCAGTGCAGGCACATACCGATCTCAATGTGTCAAGTCAGAGGGAAAATGACGAAGTGGCTAAAGCGGCCTCTCCTAAAATTGCTCAAGTACCGCACCAAACTGTGGTCAAAAAATAAGTTCTCCTCTCTACAGGCTGACGTCATTGCATATTGCACCTTACGCAACACCTGCAAGGAGGTTTGCATGGCCAAAAAGAGCAACTACTATTGTGGACACCTTAAATCCTCCACCTCCAACCCTAGGAGATACTGGACCCAAATCAGTGAGATCCTGGGTAATACCAAACTGCAGACTCTCAATGACACGCTAATTAATGACATTCACTGTAATAATTCCCACACCATTGCCAATGCCTTCAACTCCCTCTTTACCAAAGTTCCTAATGTTTCCCCTCTCACACCCCATGGCACTCAACCTCCTCCTCATGTTTCTTCTGATGCACCTCCTGGTTTGACTCTCTCTCCCATCACATGTCCTGAAGTCTTAAACCTGCTGAAATCCATTCTCGCTCATGGCAGTGCCAGACTTGATGGGTTAGAACCCAGGATCCTGGAACTTGCTGCCCCTCTCCTAGCTACTCAGGTAACTTGGCTTTTTAACCTATCCATTTGCACCTCCATGGTGCCTTTGGTGTGGAAATCTGCTAGGACAATTCTGGTGTTCAAGAAAGGTGACCCCAGAATCCTGTCTAATTATCAACTAATTGCATTTCTGCCTACGCGCAGCAAGATTTTTGAGAAATGTATCTACCACCAGATATCAGCTCACTTACTCCAGTACAATCTTCAGTCCTCTGTTCAGCATGGTTTCAGGGCTGGACATAGTACCACCACTGCTCTCACCCATTTTACCAGCAAGGTTAAATCCAGTATGGACAAAGGCCTTCTTACAGGTGTTGTGTTCATTAACCTTTCCAAAGCCTTTGACTTGGTGAACCACCCCCTGCTCTTGGATAAACTGCACACCCTTGGTGCCTCTGGATCCACCCTGTCCTGGATCTGCAGCTACTTTGACAACAGGTTTCAGTCTGTCTCCTTCGGCAAGGTTCTTTCATCTCCTGCTCCTATCTCCTGCAGAGTCCCTCAAGGCTCCATTCTTGGGTCCTTGTTCTTCTCTATATTTGTTAGTGATATTCCCACCTCCATTCCCCACTGTCAGTCCATTATGTATGCTGACGACCTGGTACTGTATGCTGCTCTAGTTTCATCGATGACCTCAGTGCCCATTTGACATCAGCGTTCACACAACTCCAATCCTGGTTCTCCTCCAACTCTCTAATACTCAGTTTACTCAAGACCCAGGCTATGCTTTTTGGCTCCTCTAGGAAAGTCCATGCCATGCCCCCCAAGCTTTGTGTACTTTATTATGGTGAGTCAGCAATCTCAACCACTTATTCCTTTAAATATCTAGGAGTGATGCTTGATCCTGTACTTGACTTTTCCTCTCACATAAACAAGGTATGTAGATTTGTTACCTTCAAGATTGGTGCAGCCTATCATGTACGTCACTCCCTAAACTCTGTTGCCAGGATCTCTGTAGCCGGGGGGGTTCTGCCCCCCAGGCCTCTATATACTCTTCTTATTGTTTCCCAGGCCAATGCCAGTGTTCTTCGTAAGTGAGACACCACTTACAACAACATTTGCAGATGTGTCCTTTTGGTACCATGCCTTACGCACCACTGTCTGCTCTGAACAGCCTTGCACTGGCTGTCACTCAGTTCCCATCCCTCCTATTCACTGGGATGTTTCATTGACTGTTTGACTTGATATCCCCAACCTGACTCTCCAGGGGCTATGCTTTCCCCCATACTTCACTCCCGCCCCCTGCGGTCCTCTGATGCTCATCTACTTTCTCTCCCATACTGCTCAACTAGAATGGGGGAACAAGCTTTCTCTCATTTTGCTCCAAAATACTTGAATTCCCTTCTTCCCTACTTAAAGTGCTCCGTATCTCACTCCTCCTTTAAAACTGCACTTTTTTCTCACCTCCATGCACTTGATACTTGTGACTGTAATTAACCATGGCTGACCTTCTGCTCTTGCTTTTGCTTGCCTGGATTACTGCTTTTCAATGTTCCAAGTGTATCACTTGACTTGTCTACAATTGACTTCTCATCCCTGCATGGATGGATCTGCATGTTATGTATACTCTTCCAACTATCCCTGTGTGGATACCTGTTCAGACACTGTCTTGTTCTGATTGTATGCTACCTGTGACTGTTTGTAAGATTGTACTTTGTAGTCTTCCAGGTCATACCTGAAAATAGCCAGGGTTATTGCCTAATGCACTTACGTGGTCATCAAAAGCTAATAAATAAATAAATTAATCTGAGAGTGGCTCTACACTGTGGGGCATGTTCAAATGAGTGAGGCTGAGTGTGGGGGTGAGGGGTACTGAGTGCTGAGTGGGAGGTCAAGGTGGGGTAGATGGGGGTGCGTGTGGTGGGTGGGTCACATCAGCTAGGGACTGTTTTCTTTTGTACACATTTACAAAAAAATCAGTGAATGGCAGTTTTCTTTATTTCAGGGGACTTTTCATCACTGGGGATTGGACACCCCAGTGTGGGGCTAGTGTTCAGCAGCACCAGGGGTGGGCAACCCAGTGCAAATATGTATATAATTAGAAGGGGGGAGTGGGCGACCTGGAGAGGGGGGTGAAAAGAAACGGTACCAGGGATGGGCACCCTGGTCTATTTATTCCATATTAAAAAAACATGAGAAGAGGTGGGCAACCTGTAGGGGAAGGGGAAGAAAGAAGCTGTATCAGGGATGGGCACCCTGGTCTGCTTATTATTATGATAAGAGAGAGAGAGATTGAGAGACAGAGAGATAGTGACCAGGGGATCGCCAGCTCATTGCTTCAACTGAAGACAGCAGAAGGAGTTCAGCTGCAACTTCACATTTCAAGAAAGTCCCGCTGTTCTCATAATGAGATACTGAAGTTCTTTGGATACATACTGAAGTTCTTTGGAATAGTTGGCACTGCCACTCACGTTAAAATTATTTTTCATTTTTCACTCACCAGCATCATCAATTATGCAAAGTGAATAGGCAGCATAGCGGGCACTTCTTCTATAATTTTAGGTCACTGGAAATTGCATTTGCTTACCATTCACTATCACTGTCATTATTCATAAATGCAGTCCTCACATACTTGCTGTCACCAAATAAAAAAAAAGAGGTATAACATAATAAAAAGAAGCTGATACGAACAAGCAAACATCGTTGCTTTACCACATTTGCTCAATTAGGAAATGTGTAAATATTCAGTTGTTCTATCATGTTATCAGCTGTCAGTTATGCACTACTTGACAATGCCATGGCCAGCGTAGTGATCAGACACACCAGAGGCACCTGTGGTAAACAGAGTGCCAAGGAATTGCTTCATGTTACACAGCTAACTTTTTTCTTTTCAATGTATGTAACTCACTGATGAGATGTGGCTTAATCCACACTGGAGTTCATCTAATTGTGCATCCCATGTTCAACCCCATCAACTCCTTATTAGACTTCATGAATGCATTTTTTCTCCTCCTCTGCTGAAAGCAGCCCACCTGCAAAATTGCTAGAATTATATCTTGCTGAATATCAGTACAGGTTGTGACTGCCTTATTAGAAAAGTCAGTGTTTTTGACATCCCGACCATCTTATCTCTTTTCATCTAGACCGTGTCTGGTGTAGACTGAGAACAAGAAATAGAGAGAGATGTCTGCAGTGCAATATAATATTAGTTTATTATGTATTACAATAATTATTTATTTCAATAGGTCACAGGTTGGTGTATCGCTAGGTAATGTATTATGCAATTACTGCATCTGCAGTTGCTGTGCCCTTGACATCCTTGGAAATGAGAAGGTTCCCCTTCCATCTCATCCAGTTATTCTCTGCATGTCAAAAATTTAAAACAAGATATACTCATCAAAACACAATACATTCATTAAAAAAAAACCAACAATTTACTGCTGTGCTCCTCCTATAGCAGTGTGGCTTATTATAACTTTTTTTTAAATTTTAGGGAATCCTAAATTTCACATCTTTAAAAATATGCAGTAAACAGTTAAGTGCAGCAATATTATCTTCTGAAGAACAGCAGGCTACAACTGCAATGCCTCCAATGATTTCATGCTACAGATCCCTTCGGGGACAGAAATATGACTTTTTAGAGGGGCCTAAGTGGCAGACTGTTGCAAAATATGGGCCAGTGACGAGGTCTTGGGACATGATTGGTCCGGCCCTAAGAATAATGTCATTAACTACAGGCTCATCTCCCTCCTGGCTCCTCTTTCCAAAATTGTGGAAAAAAATTGGCTTGGGCCAAACCATTGAATTCCTAGAGAAATACAAACTGCAAACAGATGCACAGCATGGGTTCAGAGCTGACCACAACATAGAGACAGCTTTGATCGAATACAACCATTTCATCGACAAGGCCTGTGATGATGGGCTCTACTCTGGCTCAGTGTTTGTGGACCTCATGAAAGCCTTTAATCTCATTGACCATAAGATTCTTCTCTCCACCCTCACCAGCCACAATTTCTCTTCTGATGCTGTAATCTGGTTCTCCAACTACCTAAGCCATAGAGCCCACAGAACCATGATAAATGGTGTTCTTGCTGCCTTTTCCTCTATCAAATATAGAGTTCCCCAGGGCTTCATCCTGGGACCCCGCTTCTCACTCATGGTTATTAACTCCCTCCCCGAAATTTGCAGGTACACTGAAATCATCCTCTGTGCTGATAATGCTGCACTTTTCTGCAAAGACAAGGACCCTTCTACCTTTCGTGACAAAATCCAACAGAACTTCCTTAGGCTACACTCCTGGTTCTCTTCTCGAGGGCTTGTACTTAACTAAAAAAAAAAAACAAATCCATGGTCTTCTCCAGTTTCAGAAAATCAGCTGCTGTTGACCTCTCTCTCTCCTGGACAACGATGGCAACCCCATTGAACAAGTCTGAGTTCAAAAACCTTTGCTTGGTCTTTGACAGTCACTTAACTTATGAACTTCATATCAGTCAGCTAATTAAGAAAGCACACCAAAGGCTTGGCATGTTATATTGCATCAAACCTTTCTAATCCCAGAATCCAGGATGCTTCTGGCCACCAGCTTCCTGCTCTTCCTATTCGACTGTGGAGCTCTGCTCTACTACACCCCCCTTTCCCTAAGGATTTTCAGTTGGCTGTGTAGCGCCTATCCCAATGTTATTCAGTTTGCTACAGGCCTCCCCAGACTGACCCACCATTGTGACCTGTACAAACGTGCCAACTGGCCCCCTCTTGAAGATAGGCTTGACAGCAAGAGCCTGACTTTCGTCCACAAACTCACTCTTGGACTTGTACCAAGTAGCATCTCCTCCCTTTTCCCCCTGTCCACCCCCATATGGTCCATGAGACAGTTCTCTTCCTTCTCCCTCTCCCTTCCATTCTTCTGTACTACCCAAGGCCAAAAAAAACTCTCCTACAAGGTTGTTAAACTATTCAACAACCTGCCCCCATCACTTGTCCTATGTTCCTCAACAGCATTTTTCAAGTACAACCTTAAGAATCACCTCTGTAGTTCGCAGTCATGCAAATGGCCTAGGCCTTGAATTCTCCTGGTATGTCAGTTTCTGTCTACTTTAACACTGCCTCTGATATTGACCATCTATTGCCTCACAGTAATGTATTGTTCTATTCACATTGGTGGCTCTTATTTTGTACTATTTAAGTCTTTCATTCCCTTGTAATTGCACTTTCCTGTAAACCCTGTAACCGACTACTGTTTGTTCTAACTGGATGCTTGTGAAAACTAGCAATTTTGCTCACATGCCTTTCCAGTATAAAAAAGAAACTAAAACTGAAACTAAACTGCTGTTCTGCACACATCACCATGAGGTGACAGTAGCTGTTGCTGACTCCCTGACAAAGACACTTGCTTCCGGAGGGTCCTAGCACCTTCGGCTTAGACCCAAGAGTGGCACTCCATGCAGAAGATATTTTGAAAGATCTTCAGTTATGATAAGTGTGTAATAAAGTAATAATGCACAACAGGGTGCGTGTCATGCTGGGATAACATCATGCCTTGGGTTGTTGGGCATGAGGCCAAAGGCTTAGAGTGTCCAACACCTGAGAAGTGACATTATCCCAGCATGATACAAACCCTGGCGTGCATTTCTCCTATTATACAATGGCTCCGGAGCAAAAAAAAAAAAAACATGAAAAAGTACACTTGAAAGTGTATTTTTGCTGTTTTTTTCAAGGGGCATATATACGTTTAAAAAAAATAGTGCCAATTGACTGTGTTGGCCAGCAGGAGACACTGCTGTTACTGTGGTTTTGTAGTGTGCAAGACTAATCTGTCTGTCTCTCTTTTCCCTGACTGGATGTTTGTGCTGGCCCACCCTTACAATCAGCTCATTTGAAAGATACCCTTTCTCTTGGAAATAGGGCCCCCTCCGGGCTCAGTATCACAGTTGAAAGCATGAAGGGAGAAGAGGTAAGTAGCTGGGTTTCCGAGACACCATGTGTGGTGTTATGTGCCCCCACCCACTGTGAGGATTACGGTGTGTTTTGTTCTCCTGGTACAGAACTCATGTGCTTGTCCTGGGAGAAAACAGTGAAACCAAACAAATGAGGGGATAATCAAAATGGAAACTGTGGTTTCTTAACTGGGGTGCCAAGTGCTTTTGACAAGCGTGCACTGCATTAACTGATCTAGCCAGAATGAGAAGCACAGTGTAGTGAAGCTGACAGCGATGATGGATTCATTTTCACTTTTGAATTCAACTATTTAAATATTAAAAAAAAAAAAATCTGACCCCAAATAAATCTAATTTGCACATAAAGTGACAGTAGGAAGGAGGGGTTAAACTGTGAGCGGGAGCGGGGACAACACATTGTAGTGAAGTCCAGTCAGTGTGATGATGGCTTCGCTTGAGCTATTGAATTGAGTGGTTAAAAAATGCCACAAAAGGAAAATCATCTGCGGAGAGCAGTAGGCAGTGGGGGTGTTTGTGTGTATAGCTGATGTGATGGCTTTCAGTATGACTTTTTTTTAGGAATGCATAATGGTGTTGTGGTGTGGAGTGGAGACTGCCACTAGAGCGGGGGTTGCTGTGAAGTACGCCACAAGGACAGCTTTCACTTGGCTCTTTTTTTAAATTTAAAAAGCAAAACGTAGTTTGGGCATTTGGGGAATGTGTGAAAATTGTGAGTTTTATTTTTGATGACTTCTGTGTTGTGAAAGGGAGTGACTTACATTTTGAGGACTTTGTTTACTACTGTGAAATTCACTGCCTGCATGCTGCCAACTATATGGAAATTGGGAATGCCTTGTGCAGTGAATTTTTGGTGGTGTGATTTGGTTATGTGTGTGCTAGGACTAGATCAGTGATGTTGTGCTGGGATAATATCACAGGCCAAGCCCCAGACTGGCCAAGCAGAGACCTGCATTATTTTTTTGCCATTGTATAATTTTTTTTATACTGCTGCAATTCAATTTACATCTGCACAACCCACCCTGCCTCTGCTTCAAGGCTTGCTTTGGATTCCTGCTCCAACATACAGATCTAAGTGCAAATGGGCAGAGCCAGGGGTCCACATGGTTGAGTGGTAGGAGGATTCATTTATTTATTATTTATAAGAAATTACTCCAACCTGTATAACACTATGAGATGCAACATGTCATTTCCATGGGGTCCCAGAGAGGATAGCAGCAGTCAACATGTTAACATAGACCAGTAGGAATAGTTCCATACAGGGTAAAATATAAATTGGAAAGAAAAAAAAAGAAGAAGAAAAAAATGGTATAGGTAAATACATCCAAACAGTAATCAAAATAAGCTAACTAACTGGGATCACTTGAAGACTGTTCTGATGACTGAGCATGCTCAGTGAAGGATTGCCTAAGTGTGGATGTGAACTGAATACTAATAGCAGAACCACGGTTACGGTAACCTCTATTTGCTTCTTACTCTCTATACCCACTAATATACTAACCTACTAGTTTGTCAGTATATTAGTAGGTATAGAGAGTAAGAAACAATTTATATTCAAATCTCCCCTCCGCCCCAGAGGCCATCTGTTTGGAAGTCTAAGCTTCCCTGGAATTTTGCAGAGCTTATAGGCCAATTTAGAGTTTGGACTTCAGGAAAGCCAAAATAACTTATTGCTCTACTAACATTCACAACAACCTTATAAGAGGATCAGTCAGCACTAAGATCCCCACACCCAAATGTGGGGTTGGTCCCAATTTGCATTGTATGTGCAAAATCTTTCTTTAGTTATGGTTTACTGTGGTATAGTAGATAGTATGAGGCTGATTCTGCTGACTTTCAAGCTGACATTTTCTGTAACTACAGATATCATTTCCCCTGCAACTGACATCAGAAAAGGGCTGCAGCAATGGGAGATTCAATAGTCTGCAGTGCATGTAAGAGTTTATGTAAGTGCCAATCTTTTGTTTGCTAGTCCCACTGTAATCCCTGGGCTAGGTACAGTCCCAGAGGCCTGTACATAGGAAGACAATATTTTCTGACTGGGAATTTATTCAGGAAGGAGAGCCATGTTGGGGTATGTGTAACCCAATGATGTAATAGCCATCAGTTCCATCTAACAAAAAACTACAACAGGATAACTCCATGACTAAGACACTCACAGAGTCAGGATCAAGACAAGGGAGGCCATCATGAGGGGTCACTGCAAGAGAGTGTACTGGCAAGTTGGTGGGTTGGTAAGGGTGGTAGTGATGATGGTGGAAACATGTAGACCCTTGAGGAAGAAGATCGATGCTGACACCAGATTAAAATAAAGTCAATTGGAGGGAGAGTCAGGACCAGAGAGAGCACCTCCAGCCACAGCTGATTAGTTGACTTAAGGACAATGTAGGGCTTTGTTTTGTAGGTGTTAGGATTCAGATTGCAAAGTTAGATATTCCTGTTCTGTCTCTGATTCCATTCTGGTGCCTTAATCAGACTTGGATCACAATCAGTCTCGGAATCAAAATCTTCAAAGTTCCACAAAATGCAAATGTAATGGATTTCAGAGAATCCGATAGTGAGACACCCACAGGTTTCATTCCACTTATTCTGTTCTCCTTTTGTTCATTTTACTAACATACAAGCATACAAATAAACCAGCCGAGGAGGGCCATGCTGTTTATCAGGGCTGCCTCATGTAGGTCCCTTGCATAAATGTTTACAGTGGATCTTGCCCCCCATTAACTCTAACCCTCCCCTTTACTTTGTCCCAACCCCTCTTGAATACACTGACCATCTTCTGATTGACAGCCTCAGTTAGCAGTTTATTCCACTTTGACACCATCCTCTCTGTAAAGAAGTGCCTCCTGACCTCCTTCTTAAACATGCCCCACCACCAGTTTGTAACTGCACTCTTGTGTTCCTATTCTCACTCAAGCTAGAGGTTCTTGAGATCCACCTTGTATATATCTTTAAGGTACCTTAAGGTTTCCATCATGTCCCCCTCTCCTTCTATCTTCTGGAGAGTACATATTATGACTTCTTAGCCTGTCATCATATGGGCTGTCTTGCTGACCCAGAACCTCAAATTATTTCCTTCCTCAGGTAGGACTCCAATACTGCACACAGTACTCCAGATATGGCCACACCATTGATCTGTACAGTGGCAGGATCATCTCTTTCCTTCTGCTTGTGAACCACCAAGATGTGAACCCCAGCATCTTGTTTGCCTTGGCTGCTGTCTTTTTACATGGCATGGACTGCTTAAGTTTGCTGGTTATGGCTATCCCCAGTTCCTATCCCTCTTCGGATAGTGTGACCTTTACCCTCCTATGCTTTAGCTCTCAAGTTCTTGAAGCCAATGTGCTGATGTAACACTTTTTCAAATTGAACCCCAGCTTCCAGGTACCTTTCTAGCATTACAAGGTCCTACCTAAGGTCACTGGTTCCCTCCTTGGTGTCCACCCTGTCACAGAGTTTGGTGTCATCCACAAAGAGTCAAATAATGCTACTAATGCCATTAAACAACACAGGTCAGAGCACCAACACCTGCAGGACACCATTGATAACCTCTCTTGATCCTGGGAGCTCTCACCTCCCACCTCCACTCTTTGGGTCCTTCCACTGAACCAATTTGCCACCCATTTGGTCTATTTGCTTCCCACCCCTAAGTCTTCCAACTTTTTGATCAGCATCTTGTGTGGAACCAAGCTGAAGGGTTTACAAAAATCTAAGTACAGTATGTCTACTACCTGCCCCCTATCAGACACCTTCATCACCCAGAAGAAAAAGTTGAAAAGGTTGATTGAGTTGGTACGACATGACTTCCCTGACATGAACCCATGCTGTCTCTTGTCTTGGAGACCGTTATCCTTGAAGAAATCAACCAACCATTCTTTCAGAATTGCCTCCATCAGTTTGTCCTCTATTGATGTCAGACTGACAGGCCTGTAGTTCTCTGGGTCATCCCTTTAACTACTGTTATGCAAAAGTACCACTTGTGTGGTTCTCCACTTCTGTGGCACAACTCTCATACCCAGTGAACTGCTAAACAGATCCATCAGTGGGCCTGCCAGTTCTGCTGCCAGTTTACTCAACACACTGGGGTTTATGGTACCCAGTCCTGGGAATTTATCCACCTTCAATGTCCTGAGCACCTACATGACACAATGCACCATGATCCTTTCCTGTACTATATTCATCCCCTCCCCCTTCCCCCTGCCTATCTTACCGTGCAACACTGATCCATCTTTCTCTTTAGTAAAGAGAACAGAAGTATTTGTTTAATACCTCTGCTTTATCCTTACTGCTTCCCACCTTCCACATCCCCTTTTTATATATCATAATGTCCTCCTTCATAGTCCTATTTTTCTTAATGTGTCTGAGGAAGGCCTTGTCCCCTTCCTTGACCCTTCCACAATTTGCAGTTCCTCCCTTGCCTTTGCCTACCTGACTGCCATACCAGCCTTCCTCATCTTTTCCATGTAGGTGTTCCTCTCTACCTCTTTCTGGGACTTCTAAAGCCTTCTATTTGCAGCCCTCTTTTTCTTTACTGCCCTGTTCACTTCCCTATTAAACCAAAGTGATCTCTTGGTTTTGGATTTCTTGAATCTCTGGTAAAGGCAGGTTTCAGAGGCTACCATGATCCCTATGTGATCACTATCCATGTTTGGTCTATGGCCATGTCTTCCCTAAGGCTAGCCAGTCTCCTTTTTAGTATCCCACCTATCTTGATGAAGTCAACCTTCCTAAATTCCAGCACGTGTCCTTGTGTTCAGGATTACCTTCCCCATATCAGTGCAAACCTGAGCACTGAGGGTGGACAAATCCCCAGGCCTGGATGACATATACCCACAGGTGCTGAGGGAACTGGTGGAGGAGCTTATAGATCCATAGTTCAGTGGAGTCAGGCATGGTACCATCGAACTGGAGAATGGCACATTTAGTGCCCCACCATAACAGCTGTCCCAAGGACAACGCAGGTAATTACAGATGAGTCAGTTTGACCTCAGCCATGTGTAAGCTCATGGAGACCATACTTAAAGAAAGGTTGGCAGTGTATCTAGATGAGCATGGTCTCCATAATGTGAGGTAGTATGGGTTTATGGAAGGGAGGTTATGTCAAAGAAATCTGATTGACGTCTTTGACTGGTTCACTAAAACAGTGAACATTAAAAAAAATGTGTATGCCTCATTTTCAGTAGCTCAACTAAGGAACAAACTGGAAAAACAAAAGAGAGAAAAAACACCTGGTCCAGATGGTATAATAGGACATATGTTACATCTGTTGTCCAAGAATCTCGTTTATCCTCTGAAATTGCTGTTTGAGGGATGCATTAACAATGGTTTTATGCCCATTGATTGAAAACGTGCACCCATTGTCCCTATATACAAAAAAAGCTCTAGGCAAGAATGAGGCAACTATAGATCTATTAGTCTAACATCTTCCGTATGCAAGACCCTAGAAAGCCTCATAAAAGATGTAATCATGCTGGCCAAGTGGTGTGGAGGGCTGAGGCATCCATGCCTTAACTCCTGCAATGCCGGCGATCCGTGTTCGCAGTTTGAGCGGGCCACTGGGTGTCAGCTGAGGAGTAAGAGAATTGAATGTCTGGAAGACAGCTCTCCTGTCCCGGAGAGGGAGGACTTGCACTCTTGCTGAATGACTGCCCCCAGGTGGAGGTCTGTGGATGGTATGGGTCTGAGAGCACCAGCGGAAGGGAGGGTGCTGCGGGACTTCCACTGGCATGAGCACGCGTCCATGTACATGCGTCTGGCTGTGTACGCCCCAGTGGGGAATGGAAGAAAATGGAGGAAAAAGCACTCCAGCTGCAGGATAATGCCTGACCCATCACAGGCTCCACACCTGGACCAGGCAGAAAGGTAAGTCCCAGTGATTCCGGAGTGATGGGGTGGGGGTGGTCGGTCAGGAGGGGGCAGCTGGAGGATGAAAGGCATATAAAGTACATATATATATATATATATATACATATATATATAAAGTTGTAATCACATCTGAAATCAACACTAAAGATACAGAGCAACATGGTTTCAATCAAGGATAAGGCTGTCTAACAAATTTGATTTGCTTCTACGAAAACATAAATGACTTGCTTGATAAAAAAATAGCACATGATGTAGTGTTACTTGATTTCAGCAAGGCCTTTGATTTAATGCCTCACTGGTCATTATTAGAAAAACTTAAGAATTATAATATCAATATGTCCATTCTTAAATGGATTGGTAACTGGCTGACAGACAGAACACAGAGGGTGATGATTAATGGCTACTTATCTGATACTGGTAGAGTGACCAGTGGAGTTCCACAGGGCTCTGTTTTGGGCCCCTACCTGTTTCAGATATTCATTTCTGATATAACCAAGGACACTTTACATTTTTCTGTAAAGTTTGCAGATTATGTGAAAATTGGTGGCACATGCAAAACAACCCAACAGGCCAAAGATTTTCAGAGAGACCTTGATAAAATATCACACTGGGTCAGTACATGGGGCATGATGCTAAATACAGATAAGTGCAAGGTTATGCACTTGGGTACACATAACCTTAACATATCTTATGTATTTTGAGGTAAAACCCTCTGCACTACCAGCAATGAAAATATCAAGGTGTGTATACAGTATATATCTCATGATTTAGGTAGCACAAAACAAGTAAAGGAAGTGATAATAGAGTAATTTGATCTATAAAACAATATAATCGCAAACTTTGCTAAAATATTGATGTCACTGTTTCAATCATATGCTAGACCCATCTGTAGTATGCTTCTCAGCTGTGGTGCCTTTTCAGGAAGTCTGACTGCAGACTGCTTGAGAGGGTACAGAGGAGGTATACTAAACATATTTTTGGTTTAATCTCTGGTGGAAAATTGAATATTACTCAGATTAATTTAATAGGAGCAACAATGAGCAATTATTCCTTCTCACTCCTTAGTATGTTCCTTGGTATGTTCCTAATACAAGCCAACTGGTGGACATCCTTAACCTGGGGTTCAGGAAGGCCTTTGACTCTATACCCCATAAGAGATTGATCAGGAAATTGGTGGATTTTGGGGTTGTTAAGAAGTTGACCTGATGGGTGGAAACCTGGCTGAGGGGCAGGACTCAGATAGTGGTGGTGGGGGATGAGCTATCTAACACCAGGGAGGTCATCAGTGGGGTCCCACAGGGCTTGGTGCCAGGACCAGTGTTGTTCAGTGTCTTCATCAGTGATATAGCAGATGCCATTAAGGGCAAAATATGCCTATTTTCAGATGACACCAAGCTCTGTGGGAAGGTGGTTCCAGCAGAAGGGATACAAGACCTAAAAGAAGATCTGGGAAAAACTAGAGAGGTAGTCTGGGATTTGGCAGCTTGATTTCAATGCAAACAAATGCGTAGTTATGCACACTGGATCCAAGAACCCTAGGAATGAATACAGCCTAGCAGGAGTCTGGGTGTTTGCATCAGAGGTGCAGAGGGATTTGGCAGTGATGATCACTAGTGACCTGAAGCACTCTATGCAGTATAGGAAGACAAATAAAATGTTGGGCTGCATTGCCAGAGGGATCGGCAGCAGGTGATAGGAAGTAATACTGCTTTTGTACAGGTCATTAGTGAGGCTGCATCTGGAGTACAGTGTACAGTACTGGTGCCCATACCTTAAAAAGGATATTAACCTGCTGAAAATGGTTGAAAGATGGTCAACAAAGATGATCATCGGCCAGCAGGGTAAAACATATGAGAAGGGCTGGATGCCCTGAACATGTACTCCCTGGTGGAGATGAAAGAGAGATTGGGGACATGAATGAGATCTTAAAGTATTTGAAAGGAATAAATAGTGTAGATAAGGAGGTTTTCTTTAAGCTTAGTGGAAACCAAAATGAGGGGCACATTCTCAACTTGGGGGGTGGAAGGAGGCTAGGAGGCCCTTCTTCACAGAGAGGGTGGTAGCAAGTTGGACTGTGCTTCCAGAAGAGGGTGATTTCATTGAAGATGGTGGGCAGCCTCAAGAGAGGCTGGGATAGAGTTAGGCGAAATAAAGGTCAAAGGATGGGAAGACGGACGGGAAGGGCAGATTGGAGGGGGGGGCAGGGTCAGTAGCTTAAGCTGAGGACCCTGCAGTACTAGCAGGCTGCATAGACCAAATTGCCTTACTCTACTGGCTTCATCATGTGTTCATATGTATGTTCATATGAACCACACTGACTGGTGGTCATTGCCTTCCATTGGCTCCTCTACCCTGATATCCCTAACGTGATTTCAATGTACAAACATGGTTTTCTGTGGACATCCATGATTTTCCCTGCTCTGTCACTGATTTTTGTCCATGATAACTCTATCCGTGGTTTGTCTATGATTAATGAGAATGCAGAAATGCCAAGTAAACCACACAATCATTAGAAATCTAAATATAGGAACGGATTACATTTTCAAGTTGGTAAATAAAAATGATGCTTATAAAATATAATTTCAGATTATTTCAGGTAGTAGCCATCACTCTCCATGATCCAACTATGGTTGTCAGTGTCCATGTCTGATAACGGTTTCTATGGTTTGATTTTTAGTTAGCAATCAAAATTTATTCTATTTTGTGTCCTATTTAAAGGAATCCTGTCAACATTTTTGCATCGTAATACTTCTAAGTAAAAACCCATATTTTATGATTGCTCACCTTCTTTAAAATTCATTGATACTGGTTGTTTATCTGTTTCCTCTCTTAGTAGAACTGAAATGTATGCAATGGCATTATTATACCCAACCTTTTTGTTTCAAATCCTTGGTCTACTCTTAATGCATACTTAAGGAAAATTAGGAACACCCCCCAAACAGTGCAGTTACTCAGGAGGCAATAGTTTCATCTCCTCCCACTGCTCCTTGAGGGTCTAACTGTGTTGTGGGTGTTCCCAAGTCCAGGAAAGAGGCAATGGGAGTTGATCAAGGACTGTGAACAAACACGTTTTTGTATGGTAACACCAGTTTGGTCTGCCTCTGTTCTTTACTTCTAAAAAGGAAAAAAATCTGAATCAAATTACTAGCTACAGTGACAAATTCTGTTTTTTTTTTTAAAGTAGGGACAACTTGAGCCTAAGGGGGTTAACAATGTCCCTTTAGAGGGAAATGTCCAACAGTAATTGACCTGCACCTTACTGTGTGGCACTCCCATCATAGTCTTTCTGCAGTAAAAGTAAAACTTTTACCTTTAATGGTGGCTCTGTAATTTTAATCTATCTCATTGATCCCACGGTCCTTCCAGCTCAACATTTTGTAAACCACGCTTGTAGTGGCTCATCCCAGAGCCTCCTGTGGTTGACTTCAGAACCAGGGATCAGCCATGGGAGACAGCCTCTAAGAGTATTAATAGAGTATTAATACAAGGAGCTAGTAATAGTTGTGGTTTGGCATTTCCCAGTCCCAGTGCCATAAAGAGACTAAAACTCAAAAAACAATGATAACTTGTGCACAATGGTGGCAGGGCTGTGCTCAAAAGGGGGTCAGCTAGTTCTCCAGACAACAGCACCTCATCCCAAGGTACCCCATCAAAACAATAGGGAATGAGCACCGGGTAAGTGGGAACTACAACGGGCTCTGCATACTTTTATACTGCTCCAGCAAAGAAAGAACAAAATCCCAAGAAGTATTTTGCTTCATATATTTTTCACTTCATATCTTCCAGTACTTGTTCCCAGCTGTTTCTGTGGGGTATCTTGGGATGAGCCATAATGAGACTAAATATAGGCAGTCTTTACTTTGTCTTGTTATGGCACTGGAATCAACAAAAAGTCAAACCAGAACTATTAATAGTTCATTCTACAGTACAAGTCACATTAAACTGTTCCCTCAACTCACTGGTATAGCATTGTTCAATGAGTTTCCTAATCTGTGCAGGGTTTAATTCAATGAATTAGTAAAAGGATAGTATTGATTTGTATCTAGCTGTTATGTACTATAAGCTTTATTTTTAGCTGAGTGCTTATGAGTTTCATTTCAAAAGACAAACTAAACAACTCTTAAAGAATGCTGTGATATTTATAAACAATGCTCTTAAGGAATGCTGTGATATTTATAAACAATGCCATGAAAATGCAGCTACTGCCATTTCACTAAACAGTTACATGTGAGTTGAATAGGCAGTGAAGGATGATTGGAAAATAGTTGAAAGCTTCACCAGTTGCCACTCCAATAGCATCACAAAAAAAAATGCTACACCAATGAGTTGATGGATCAGTTTAATGTCAGTTGCACAGTAGCAACACCTTTACACGCTGTTTCCTGTGGCTGATACCTGGCCCTAACAGTTGCTGGAGACTCTGGGATACACTCCTAGATATGTGGTTTACAAAATTTCAGGTAGGTGGCAGGGACAACAGGATCAACCAGATAAAAGAAAATTACAAAACCACCACAGGAAGTAAAGATTTTACTTTTTTGTGGCAAGCCTAATCAAGGACTGCCCAACACTAAGGTGTGGGGCAATTACTGCTAGACATTTCCCTTTAAAGATTGTAAGACCTTTGAAAGAATTTTAGGATGTTATCCTAGATGGTATCCAGGTTAACATATAAACATTGTGTTATCACACTGGTAGCTCCATTATTTAAATTGCTTGTGGTATGCAAATGTATTTCTAGTTGCAAATCTAGCCACATTTTAAAATGGGGCCAGTTCAGCCCTTTAAAAGGGGTCTAGATCATTTGAAGAGTTATTAACCCCAAGTGTGCAGATAGATCGAAAGATATCACTTTCTTAATTATTTTATTTTTACTTAGATGCTTTTTTGATTTGATTTTATTTATTTTTTATACTTGTCAGTGGGGCAGAAGCTTCTCTTTTTCACATGCAACAAGATTATATAGTTACACAAACATTGAATACAAAATACAACAATACAAAATGCTCCTTAACATGAACAATTATTGCTGAGTACAAGCATTTTTTTTCATTTTTATCTTAAAGGTGAAAAATTTTTGGCAATCAGTGGTAGCAGCAGGAACTGAATTAAAAAAGGTTGGAGCTTTGAATAAAAAGACCTTTACACAAAAGCGATTTTCAACAGAGGAGTTTTAAAAGTGGCTTTTCTCTTGGGCCTGGAAGCTAAAGAATTTCTTGCCCTGGAAAAAAGTGAATCTATGTTTGAAGGAACTAACCCCAATCAAGATCTGTGTAAAATTACTCACATTCATCAATTAAGCTTATCCTTCAGGATATGACATCCAACCTCCCAATATAACTGACAGAGATGGTCAGATCCAGGTAGATTCGAGACAAAATGACAAATACTGTTAAAAGTAACCTGTAACCTAACAAGCAGCTTTTCACAAACACCCACATAAATTGGTAGCCTATTGTCCAGTACTGAAAATATTAGACTGTAGCCTAGCAATCTACGGGAATCCAGAATTAAAGTCACTAATTCTAAAAAGCAGATCCAGCCTCTGATGCATAGTCTTAATAACATAAGAAATATGAGGCTAAAAGGAAAGAGCACGACCCCAAACCACCCCCAAGTATTTAAAGCCCTCAACACATTCAATGACTTCACCGCATAAGTCTATTACAGATAGACCCTCTTCCCTTATCTTCTTTGGATGAGAGAAGTACATAGACTTGGTATTTTGTGTGTTTCAGACCAGCTGTCAATCAATGAGTGTGTACACTATACTATATGTGCTCAGTGACATTTCAGTCAGTGGCCGGCTGCAGAGGTGAGAGGAGGGCTGTGCCAGTCACCAGCTCAGGTTTGGGATGAGGGAAGTGGGGTGGGGGGTCCACTAGACCACCAGGGAAGATTTTTTTATTATTTATATTTATGGGCAACATCGGGGATTGGGGAAGGGGTCCACTAGACAACCAGGGAAGGGGGTTAATATTATTTACTTTTACAGTGACATTGGGGATCAGGGAGGGGGGATTGAAGAGGTTTTATGTTATTTATATTTGTGGGCAACATTGGGGATCGGAGAGGGGTTCCACTAGACCACCAGAGAAGGGGTGTTTTATTATTTATATTTATGGGTGAAATCAGGGATAAGGTCAACAAGACCACCAGGGAGTTTACATTAAATGTAATGGGGGTAATGTAATGGGGGATCGGGGCTGGGGGGGTTGTGGCACATTGCTACAAATTGCTCAACTGTCTCAGAGGGACTTACTGTAAGTACCCTTAGATCAACCCTGGCTGGTCAAATGGTACTTAGAAATTTGCCCTATGGGACAGTTTTGAGAATCACGATATAGGGCATGTGGTAGCTTGCATCTGCCATATGCCCCCTAGTGTCATACTGCAGACAGTTTAGTGGCGCAAGCCCCTTTTGGTGCATGCAGCCTGTGCTTGATACAGGCAGCTTTTCAGAATAGCTTAGGGCATATTGTTTGATGCAAGGTACCACATGTGTCATTTCAGTTTGATGCAGGCACCTTGCATTGTTCTTAGGGCTTCGAGAATAGGGCCTCACATCTCTTTGCACTGGACCCATACTAAAAATAACAGTGTCATCCACATTTAAGATTACTTCTGCAGATCTACAGGATTGTTGAACAGAACTCAGAAATAAAGAAAACAATAGGGGACTCAGAATTGAACCCTGGGGGACTTAATACTGTATCAGAAGAAAAATCTGACGAGGAACCTGAAATTACAGTTCTTTGAGTCCTGGAGCTTAGATAACTTGAGAACCACTTGATCACATTTGAAGAAAAATGTATTTCAGCTAAAGTGTCTAAATAAAAATCTCTGCTCCACAAGATCTAAAGCCTTGGTGTGGTCCCCAAAAACAGCTGCAGTACAGTGTCCTTTATCAATAGTAATGTGCTTGCAGCTGGTGAACCACACAAAGGCTGTCTCTGTGTTATGATGATCACAAAAACTGTTAGGCAGTTCTTAATACTTTATACTATGTGAGAATTTATTTAATCTGATCAAAGGCTGTTCTTGCTAATATACAGTATTAGAAACAGAAATACAGTGATGGTAGAAAAAGACCAGTGGTCCATCCTGTCTGCTGTGGTTCCTTAACTAACTCCAAGACCTAATGATGGGTTTTACCTGTAAACTGGCATTGAAGTGTATAGTGTACCTTACCTGTTAAATAAAAACAAATAAATAATGTCCATCCAGGTTTCTGGCCCTCCTCATCCACCTCCCCATTCCCCTCCCAGTATCTGTCACCCTGAGTAACCACTATACTCTTCACTCTCTCCCAGCGATGCTTAAAACCATTAGCAGTTTTAGTGATCATGACCTCGGCAGGTGGAGCGTTCCATGATTCCACCACCCTTTCTGTAAAATAATACTTTCTCATGTCCCTCCTGAACCACCTCCCCCATCTCAGTTTCTACTCCTGCCCTCGAACTGGTACTCATGCTAAATAATCCCCCACAGTTCACCTTTTTTATTCCTTTAAGGAACTTGAAGTTCTCTATCATATCTCCCCTCTCCCATCTGGTCTCCAGCAAGTACATATTCAGTGCCTTGAGGTATGTCTCATAAGTAGAGAGGGCAAGACTACAAATTAGCTCCGTGAATTAATTTGTGAATTTCATGGAATTGGCAAAGTGTGAATTCATGAAATTGCAGATTGTGAAGTGTGAATTCAACAAGTAAGGAATTTTGCCCGCAAATTTGTACTTCATTTGGTAAAATTCCGACTGCAGCAAAAAACTTTGCGATTTGGGCAATGTAGAAGTTTCTCTAGTGTGGGGAAGCATCTTGAAGCTCTTGGATTGTAGAATTTTCGACACTTTACTCAAACTTCGCTGGTGAAGTTTTACTTTGCCACATCTCTGCTTGTAAGACCTGCCCTGTTGGCCCTGAATCATCTTTGTCATCTTTTTCTGCATTCTCTCCAGCCTGTCCTTTTCTTTTGTGAGGTGAAGACTCCAGAATTAGTCACAGTACTCCAGATGTGGCCTCAGCAATGATCTATAATGGGATAGTATTACCTCCTTCCTTCTGCAGTTAGTACCCCTGCCGATGTACCCCAACAACCTATTTGCCATACTATAGGCCTTGTTGCACTGACTTGATTGTCTGCGGGCATCACTTACGATAACTCCTAGGTCCCATTCCTCAGCTGTATTGCTAATGTTTTACCCCATCCATCCAGTACTCTGTCCTGGGGTTCTTGTTCCCTAGCTGTATCACCTTACACTTTTGGCACTGAATTTTAACTTCCAAACCATAGACCACCTCTCTAGCCTTTGCATTTCACTCTGCATTTCCCTGATTCCCATGTCACTGTTCACCCTCCCACAGATAATACTGTATTCTGTGAAGAGTCACAACCTGACCTGTATTCCTTCTCCAATGTTGCTGATGAACATATTTGAAGAGGATCGAGCCCAGGACAGATTCCTGTTTCACCCTGCTCATGACCTCCCTCTCTTCTGATCTGACCCATTAACCACAACCCTTTGCTGCCTCCCCTTTAGCCAGTTACCTAATCATCTTACTATGTCACTAGCTGCACCTAGATCCTGCATCTTCTTCAGCAAGCCTCTGTGAAGCATTAAGTCAAAAGCCTTGCTAAAGTCGAAATAGAGTAAATCCATGATGTGGCCCCTATCCAGTTCCCTAATTATCCATTCAAAGAAAACTATCATGTTAGTCTGCCAAGAACTCCCTGACATGAACCCGTGCTGTTTACTATCCTGGAGATCATTGCTCTCCAGGTAGTCCACAAAGTCCTCTTTAACCAGTGACTCCATTAGCTTCCCTACAGCAGAGGTAAGACAGACAGGTATGTAGTTCTCGTTTGTTCCTTGTCCCCTTCCCATTGAGCTGAACTACATCCATCACCCTCCTGTCCTTCAGAACTACCCCCCCATCCATAATGAGCTATTCAATAGTCCTACCAGAGGTTCAGCCTGTTCCCTGAGTACCCATGGCACCCATTCCATCTGGTACTGGGACCTTATCTATCTTTATGGCTGGCAGCCCTTTCTGAACCCTTTTACTTGTAAATACTGACTGCCTCATCTGTGGGTCCCATTTTGTGGATGCATTGATGCCATTCTCTGGCAAGGGCCCACTGTTCTCCCTAGTGAAGACAGAGCAAAAATAATCATTAGGGATGACAGCCTTTTGCATGTCCTCATCTGTCAATCTACCCCCCTTAGGTAACCTAACGATTGCCCTTTCTTTTCTTCTTTTTTTTTCTCATGTATAGGAAGAAATTTTTTTCTCTCTGCTTTTGATCACCTCTGCATCATGTAGCTCATTGTCCGTGTTTGCCTCACTAACTGCCCTTTTTGCCTCCATATTTCTTAGCAAGTGTTCTCCCCACACTTCCTCCCCCTGCTTTTCTTTGTACCTGAAGAAGGCCTTTTTTTTCCACATCACTTCCCTAAACCTTGCCGAGAACCATAATTGTCACTTGAACTTATCCATTTTGGTTACCATTCTCATGCATTTATTTATTTATCTATTTGAATTTGTTAACCAAGTAAAAAAGCCCTGGGCCACATGGCCCTTTTACAGGCTTGATCATGGAACAGAAACAGATAACAATATAAATACGACATAATAAAACATTAAAACCATTTACTGTATCACAAGTACTGTATAAGTTTCACAGTTAATGCCCAGAAACTGTTTTCTAGTGTGTGCAAATATATGAGCATATAGTAACCTAGGAACGGTGACACTATTTCCAGTACATTCTTCAAAAACAGTTTACACTGTGTCTTTGTGTACAAAAACCTTTTCAAAGTGGATTTAAACAGGCTTTTACTTTGTGAATTACGCATTTCCTCGGGTAAACTATTCCATATTTTAATTACACTCTGTTTAAATGAGTTTTGTTTGTTTACAGTTTTAGAATAAGATATGACCAAGGAGATGGAATTTTGAGACCTCAGTGTTCTGGAACTTGTTCTTTGTTTAAAGAATTCAAATGGTGCATTAAATATTGAACAATATATTGTATTGAAAACAAAACAGGACAACTGTAGTGTGTCCCTGAGTTCTAATGATAACCACTCCAGGCTATTGTATAGACTGCAATAGTGCTCCCTTGTTCTTGCCCTTAGAGCAAAATGATAAGATGTTAAACAAACAGTGTCTCTGTTATCTTATTTTTTTAGTTACTCCCCCTCTCCAATATCAAACTCCCATAATCTAAAGTAGGCATTAGACATGTTGAGGCTATAATTTTCCCTGTTTCATCAGTTAAGTAATCCCGAACCATGTACAGAACTTTTTTTTTCATGTATTTGCTTAGTTTTAATTTCAATGTGTGGTGGAAAACTCGATTGTCTAAAGTCACTCCCAAGTACTTACATTTTGAAACAATGTCTATGTTTGTACTGTCTTTGGCAGTTATCACAAAGGGATTTGACAACTTTTTCATGTTACTGTTCATACAGAAAAGCATTCCTTTAGTTTTTTTTTTATTTAATACTAACTTGTTGTCTTCCAACAATCCTGTTAGTTTGTCATATTCATGTTCCCAGATTTTGTTGAATCAAGTTTATATCTTTGTTTGCTGTGTATAGCTCGGCATTGTCCACATAGAAACATAGACTTTGACGGCAGATAAGGACCGCTAGGCCCATCTAGTCTGCCCATTTCCCTACCTACAGGATAGGCCGCAGATCCTAGTTAACCAACAGCCTATTTCTTCCTACCCCCCACAAGAATTGTCTTATGTCTGTCCCATGCATTCTTGAGTTCTCCCACAGTTTTAGACCCCACAACCTCCTCAGGAAGGCTGTTCCATGCATCCACTACCCTCTCTGTGAAATAATATTTCCTACATTGCCCCTGAACTGCCCTCCTTCTATCTTTAAATTGTGTCCCTTGTTCTTGCAAGTCTCTTTTTCTGAAAGAAGCTACCTCTTGGACTTTGTTGATTCCACTGAGGTACTTAAAAGTTTCTATCATGCCCCCCCTCTCCCTTCTTTCCTCAAGGGTATACATATTAAGCTCCTTTAGTCTCTCCTCATACGGCTTCTCTTGCAGACCCTGCACCATTTTAGTTGCCCTCCTCTGGACTGCCTCTATCCTGTCTATGTCCTTGCAGAGATGGGGTGTCCAGAACTGGACAAAGTACTCCAGATGGGGTCTCACCAACTGTCTGTACAGAATGATAACAACTTCCTGTTTTCTGCTGATGATGCCTCTCCCTATACATCCCAGTATACCCCCAGCCCTCCCTACTGCCTTCTCACATTGCTTGCTAACCTTAAGGTCATCTGATATGATTACCCCCAGGTCCCTTTCCTTTTTTGTTGTTGTTACTACCTCCCCACCCATTGTGTATTCTTCCCCTGGGTTCTTGTTTCCCAGGTGCATTATTTTGCACTTCTTTGCATTGAATCCTAGCTGCCATACTTCTGACCATTCCTCCAACCTTGCCAAGTCCCTTTTCATCCTTTCCACACCTCCTTGTGTATCAACCCTGTTGCAGATCTTTGTGTCATCTGCAAAAAAGCATACTTTTCCTTCCAGTCCCTCTGCAATGTCACTGATGAAGACATTAAAAAGGACTGGACCCAATACTGAACCCTGTGGTACCCCACTAGTAACCCCCTTTCTTCAGAGTGGACTCCATTTACAATTACCTTCTGTGTCCTGTTGTCCAGCCAATGTTTTACCCAGGCTACCACCCTGGGTCCCACTCCCAGGCTGGTTAATTTGACTATTAATCTTTGTGTGGGACTGTGTCAAATGCCTTGCTAAAGTCTAGGGTAGGCCATGTCCACAGCCCCTCCTGGTCTACTACTTTGGTCACCCAGTCAAAGAAATCTATTAGATTCGTCTGACATGACCTTCCCGCTGTGAACCCATGCTGCCTTGGGTCCTGTGCTCCACTGGCCTCTAGGTACTCAACTATTCTTTCCTTTAGAAGTGACTCCATCACTTTCCCTACCACAGAGGTCAGACTGACAGGTCTGTAGTTTCCTGCCTCTGTCTTGGTCCCACATACAGGACTATTGAGGACCCATGACATATTGTAGGTGAAACATTAATGTATAATGCAAATAACAAGGGCCCCAATATTGAGCCCTGGGGTACCCCATGGTCCACAGACCTCAAACCCGACAGTGTTCCATTTACAGGGACTTGTTGTTCTCTGTCATTCAGGTAACTGTAGAACCACTTTACAATGGGATCCTCAAAGCCATTATCAACCAGTTTTTGTTCCATTAAGGGGTGATCCATGAGACTGAAGGTCTTGGTCAGGTCCACAAACACAGCACCTACATACTTTCATTCATCCATACTTTGCTGTATGTCATTCGTGAACCTGACCTAGGCCATCGCCGTGACACACCCCTTGTGGAAACTGTGCTGTGCCATCGTCAGCAAGCCATATTTGTTTAGAGATTCAGTGACCTCAGTATGTAATAATCTTTCATGTATTTTACCCACAATAGACAGCAAAGAGATCAGTCCATAATTCACTGACATGTTTGCATTTCCACCTTTAAAAATTGGGGTTACAAAGGCTCTTTTACATATGTTTGGAACTGCTTTTGTACTCAAGGATTTATTATGGAGTATCTGCAATGGGTAGTTCCCTTGCAGTAAATTTTAACACTTTGGACTACAGAAAATCTGGACTTGATCCCTTTGTCGCGTCTAAATTCACTAATCCTGTATAGATCGCTTTCCAAGTAATTTTTTTAAAGTATAATTTTGGAGTCTTGCATAATTTAGATGCCTCAAGAATTATCCCTTTTTATTACCCCCATCTCTCTTTCACACCTTCTCTGCTGCCTACTCAGACTGATGTGATCCCCCTTCACAAAAGTGGGAACAAAGCAGAGGCAGGAAACTACAGAGCTGAGCTGTTAGCTTGATCTCAACAGTAGGGAAAATGATGGAATCACTTCTGAAAGAAAGTATTGTTGAGTACCTAAAGGCCAGCGGGGCACAGGACCCAAGGCAGCATGGATTCACAGCAGAAAGGTCACATCAGACTAATCGAATATATTTCTTTGACTGGGTGACCAAAGTAGTAGACCAGGGAGGGGCTGTGGACATGGCCTACCTAGACTTTAGCAAGGCATTCGACAAAGTCCCACAGAAAATATTAATAAACAAATTAGCCATCCTGGAAGTGGGTCTCAGGGTGGTAGCCTGGGTAAAAAATCAGCTGGACAACAGGACACAGGGGGTAATAGTGAACGGAGTCCACTATGAAGAAAGGGGGGTTACTAGCAGGGTACCACAGGGATCAGTACTGGGTCCAGTCCTTTTAATGTCTTTTTAAGTGACATTGTAGAGGGACTGGAAGGAAAAGTATGCCTCTTTGCAGACAACACAAAGATCTGCCACAGGACTGATGCACAATGGGATGGTGAAAAGGATTAGAAGGGACTTGGCAAGGTTGGAGGAATGGTCAAAAGTATGGCAGCTTAGATTCAATGCAAAGAAGTGCAAAGTAATGCATCTGGGAAACAAAAACCCAGGGAAGGGTACACAATGGGGGAGAGGTCTTAGCAACAAAAAAATGGAAAGGGACCTGGGGGTAGTCATATCAGATTATCTAAAGGTAAACAAGCAATGTGAGAAGGCAGTAAGGTGGCTGGTGGGATACTGGGATGTATAGGGAGAGGCATCACCAGTAGAAAACAGGAAGTTGTTATCCCTCAGTACAGACAGTTGGTGAGACCCCATCTGGAGTACTGCATGCAGTTCTGGAGACCCCATCTACACAAGGACATAGACAGGACGAAGGCAGGGTTTGCAATAGAAGCCATACAAAGAGAGACTAAAGGAGCTTAATATGTGTACCCTTGAGGAAAGGAGGGAGAGTGGAGACATGATAGAAACTTTCAAGTACCTCAAGGGAATCAACAAAGTCCAAGAGGGTAGCATCTTTTGGATAAAGAGATGTGCAAGAACTAGGGGACACAATTTGAAGATAGAGTAGGAATGGCTCAGGTACAATGCAAGGAAGTATTTTTTCACAGAGAGGGTAGTGGATGCATGGGACGGCCTTCCTGAGGAGGTTGTGGGGTCAAAAACAGTGGGGGAATTCAAGAATGCATGGGACAGACATAAGGCAATTCTGGTGGGGGTAGGAAGAAGTAGGCAGTTGGTTAACTAGGATCTGCAGCTTATCCAATAGGTAGGGAAATGGACAGACTAGTTGGGGCAAGTGGTCCTTATCTGCCGTAAAATTCTATGTTTCTAATGTTTCTATGGCTAACTTGATCTGGACCAACTGCCTTAACCTGCTGAAGTCTGCCCTTCTGAAATCAGGTCCTCATCCCTTGATTGGGGTCTTCCAGTCCCAAAGGCCAGTTCAAACCAAATAGAGTTATGGTTGCTGCTCCCCAGTGGCTCTTCAACTATTCTCACAGCTCCTACCACCTCTAACTTGATGAGCACCACATCAAGAATAACCTCCAGCCTGGTGGGTTCCTTAACTTGCTGAACCAGTAGACAGTCCTGGAATGTATCCACCAAGGCCTAACTTCTGCTGCTCCTGGCCACTGTAACATCCCAGTCGATGTCCAGCAGGTTTAGATCACACACTAGCACTACTTCCCCCCCCTTTGCCACTCCCTTCTAGTTCTTCCCTGAGTTCTCTGTCACTCTCTTCCCCTTGTCCTCGTGGTCTGTAGACCATCCGTAAGCATAGTTTCTTGCTTGAACCCACCATTAGTTGCACCTGCAGCAACTCTCTCCCACCATTACCACCTCTGATGCACTGTTGTTCCATTACTTCGGTGCCATACTTGGCATAAAGGGCTACACATTCTCCTCTACCTTTTCCTCTGTCCCTCCTGAACATCGAGTACCCAAGGATTATCAGGTTTCAGTCATTATTATCTGAAGACGACATTTTTATGATGGCCAAAAGGTCTATCTCAGTGTCTGCCATCATTGCATGGAGCTTGCTTATTTTATTATCCAGGCTCGTGGCATTAAAGCAGGCCCCTTTCCATGTAACTCTTGGAACCTTTCTGCTATTTGCCTGTCTCTCTTCCTTGTTCTTCCCTGGTCCTCTTAGCTTCTTATTTTTCATGGTGTTTGCACACTTTCTGTCCCACCTCTGTACTGTCCCTTCCCCTAGCCCAGTCTGGACCTCAGCTCTATTTTTACCCACTGTGCTGCTACAAGCCCCCAGATGTGAGGGAGTACTAGCTGGGTTCCCCATCCTCTCACCTGTCACCTTGATTACCCTTGTCCCAGCCTCCCCCACAGTCAGTTTAAACATCTCATATAAACATCAAACTTCTGTCCCAGTACACTGGCCCCTTCTTTTGTCAGGTGGGATCCATCACCCTTGAAGAGCCTCCTGTCCCAGGAGTTCCCCCCACCCCGTCCCCCAGAAAGCGGTACCTCATTATTACTCTAGCCTTCTTTCCTCCCTTCCCCACACAAGGAGGATCTCAGAAAAGACCAGGGAGGCTGAGCATGCCATTAATCTGTCCTCCAGTCTATGAAAGTTTTGCTTCACCATCTCCACCAAGACCTTTGCCAGATCATTGATACCGATTTGTACCAGCACCCACAGATCCCCCACTCCCTCTCCACCATCCTTCCGATCCTGTCTAAATCCCAGATGACTGATACACCAGAAAGGTACTTGACCATCTCCCTCCCTTCCAACCCCCCTTCCACCACCCTCTCTACACTTCTAATCGAGTCCCCAATCACTAAGATTCTCCTGGTAGACTTTTTTTTTTTTGTTAGTTGTTTAACCAGGACTAGCACACTAAGCTAAATGCTTTTTTACAGGTGTGACCTGGGAGCACAAGGAAGTTAAGTGACTTGCTCAGGGTCACACAGTCTGCAAGTGGAAGTTGTGGGATTCAAACCCAGGTCTGGTCTGCTGGATGTCACCAGATTTTCAGCTCAGAGCCTTAAACAACTGCACTAAACTGACTTCCTCCTGTTCATCCCCTTTAGTGCCATCACATTGGCCTGCCCTTTTCCTCCAGCTGACTCAGAGTCTCCCCAGTGGAGTCAGGTACTTGAGCCTTCTCTATGGGTGCAACGTGGTTCACTGTCTGAATGGCACTGGGCTGGACAACTTCCCTGTGGCTAACTCTACCTTCCTTCCTCTCCCCAACACTGTCCACCCCCCTTGACCACTGGGCCCCTGGGGAAGTGAGATGGAGGTGAGGGTGGGCTCCAGTTGAGTTGATGACACAGCAGAAATATTTCTATGCTTGTTACCACCAACTGAGCATGGAGCTCCACTAAAGAGTGTCCCCTTTTCCAGAGCATGTCCCTAGAGAAGAGCCCCCACAATGGCCACAACTGTCTCCCCTCTTTAACCCATCCCTATTTAGATCTATGAATGAGGCTGTACTTAGCTGATTAGGATATGTAACTATCAATTTCACAGTTTTCAACGTAAGAGAGTCAAGCTGGCATATAATAATAAACAAAAAGCAGCAACTTGAGCAGCTACAGTACAAAACAGATGACTAAGTTAAACTAGTAGCACTCACCCAGATTGAGTGCAGCAAAAAACATTGGCTTTAGCACTACAACAAATGACTAATTCAACTAGACTACAAAACTAATGCATTAATTAAACCAGTAGTGCTCACCCAGATAGGGAGTAGCAGTAAGCAACAACTTTAGCACAGAAATGGATGTCTAATTAAACTATTAGTGTTCACCCATATTGGGTGTAGCAGTAAGCACTGAGTTTAGCAACTTCTTTAAAACAGACCATTATATTAACTAGCAGCACTTACCCAGATAGGGCGTTGGTAGGACCTAGCTTAAAGAGGATCAAACAGACAAGGCAGTTTTCTTTTTATGTGTAGTTTCACCAGAGTTGAAATGAGCATAGTTCTTGGCCTGGTTTTAGAGAGGGGTGCAAGAAAGGAAATAGTTCAATAATTTGAGACAACCTCTTTGCAAGAAGGGAAATAAGTCAGTAATTTGAGACAACCATTTTAAAGCCAGCAATATAAATATGTCTAACTGTACAGTAGCTAACTTCTGGGACTGGGGAAATGCCCCATGACAAAGGGAAAATTAAAAAAATAGTGGCAAGAGGCTGTACAAGAACATTAATGACCTTTTTTCGAATAGCATAATCAATGTTGTCAGGTCCAATATTGGGGTATGGATTATACCTTAGTATATGGCCCTTTACTTGATCAGAAGTGAAACAGAAAAATAAAATTGTGGAAGCAAATTATTATTTGAGACATCCTGTATTTTAATCCTGAGAGGAATCTTTGTTCATCCGCAGTCTATCTTAATCCCCAAAGTAGTCACTGAAGACTTTGGCTACCATTACTGGATCAGTATTAGGACCTAAATCACTTAGAAGAGTAACAGAACCACTTTTTCTCTGCCTACTCAAATGATTATTGAGGGTGTGCCATGTTTTATTTTTGTGTCTCCAAAATCGTTAAGTTGTTTTGATCTTAAAAAGTACATTTTTGCCCATCTGACTGCTGTTTTACACTTTATATGGAGGCTGTTATACCCCTGTAATGCTCTTTTGTCCTTCAGACTCTTAAACTTCTTCCAAGCCTTGTCTGTAACCTTCATAAGAATTGAGAGCTCTAAAGTAATCCAGTCATTCTTGTGAGTTCTGATTCTCGTCCTTCATTTAAGGGCTACTACAGTCACAGCCAAAGACATGGTCAGATATTTCCTGAACTTTCTGTGATATTTCTAGAGAAATCTGCTTTCTGCATTTCCACAGTAGAGGCAGCAAAGAGAAACTCTTTAGCAATTTTGTGAAATATCTGGAAATATCTGACCATGTCTGTGGCTACTACTGTCATCTGGCTAAATTTTTCTAATGTTAAGTCAGTGTCAGTTATTCTGTCTAAAAAGAACCATTCTACTTGGCCCAGGGCAATCTCTAGGACTTCAGCATTCAGGCCTATAGGTTTCTTGAATGGATATATACTGGTGGATTTTTAGCCCACCGGTTCATAATGTCGCATGCTTAATAGCGTACAACATTACGGCTAAGTGGGCACAGCGTAGCCTCTAACTGCTAATGGTGCAATACTGTGTATACTGCTGTACACAGTATTGCACCAGTAGCACTTTCCCATGAAGAGTATATGACCTCAGCTGGGAGTGGGTTCCACTGAGCAGCTGCCGTGGCTCACAGGACTAAGCCACGGCAGCAAGAACCCAGGCGCTGTGTCTGGGACCTGGTTTGATTCCCGGTCCCAGAATATTTTAATTTTTATTTACTTGTGCACTCCCTGAGTTGAACCCCCCACCAGAGTTGAGAATCTTTTTAGTGGGGGTCAGGGAGTGCAGACCCCTCAAAATAGGCTGGGCAAGCCCCACAGAAGATATTTCACGGCAGAAATCATGCTGTATTGGCAGTGCGATTTTGCCATGAGGCATAATGTCTTGTGACATTATAACCCTGTGCCAATTTCTAGACACCCTTGCAGACCATTCGCAGAAGACTGGACAGTGGTTACTCACCGTGTCTGGCAATAGTCCAGGGGCAACAACCTTAGCAGGGTTGGTGACCTTTAACCAATCGATCATGGATCCAGTTCCAGTTGCGATTGTATCTAGTAGTTTCAGTGATCAGTTACTGGATTCACAGTTCCAGGGAAATTTCCCTGGCCTTGCACTAGTTTGTTCATTATTTCAGTTAGAAATAAAATCTCCTAACAATATCCATTTTCTTTTTGTGGGTAAACTATTTTTGAGGGAAGAAATAATCAAAACCCAGTATCCTGTAACCCAGATGGAATATAAATAGAATTAATTACAATGTATTTCTCAGAACTCAAAACTAATTCAACTGAGACAAGGTCACAGCCTTCAGAATTTTTAGTTGATGCCATCTACTTCCAGGATCTTACTATAAATTGTAGTTACCTTGCTTATTATTTTTTCGTTCTTAAAGTAAAAATCAGTTACTCAAAATATATTCAAATTGTAGCTGTATTCTAAAAATTAATGATTTATCATTTTATAAGATGCTTATAAACTGTTTTGATTACATTTAGCAACAGTTCTTGACCAAAGTCACTATAGAATTCTTAAGGCATCTCCACAAATTATATGGACCTTTTCAGTATGTTTTCAGAATGTTTAGGACACATCAAGTCAGTTATGGTTAATTCATGTTTAACCACAGTTTGTTCATGATCATAACACAATGTAATAGCAACCACATTTGCACAATTTATTTGCATATCAGAATGCAGAATTGTGCACTAGCTGATGTAGTCACAATGTTAACACTATTTGCAATTTGTGAAGAGAACGTAAGGGGTACACAAGGAAATTAATCCATTGAGCATAACTAAAATTAACATGTGCCAAGAACTCATAACATTTTAAGAGTTTCACTGTATGTATGTATGTATGTATTCATTTATTTATTTATTTACTTACTTATTTCAAAAGCTTAACCAGGAAGGGCATACTGAGCTGGTAATAGCCTGTTTCCAGATGCATCCAGGGTAGAGAGAATGGATAGCATTTATGTGCAGTGATAAAATCAATGCAATTAATGTATATCGTATATTGCACTTAAAACAGCAGCAGTGAAGCAAGTACAACAATTAATGACAATCAGTGGAGAACAATAGAAATACAGAACAAGAGTACAGCACGTCACACTAACCACAGCAGTGAAATAATTATAAGGAACAAAATAGGTAAGCAGACTCCAATAAAGGTACTGTATATAGAATACCATATTTTAAACAGCAGTGAGGAAGTAAAATGCAGCAATTAGTGGCAATCAGTGGAGAGTGATGCAAACAGGAATACAAAAACAAAGGTAGAGCACATCACATTTACAACTGTACAGTCTGCTTTTTACATTCACCTTCTTCTCTGTGGAATAGTCTCCCTCTACCTATCCATTCTCCTGCTCTATTCCTTCCACCAGATCTCCCCTTCATGGTTACCGTGCTGCTTCTTGCACATGCAGTTACCGCCTAGTCACCCTTTAGTGCTCTACTCCCTTCTCCACTGTTCCATTTCATTAATTAAGAACATTTATATTTAGGAATATTTTTTACACATTTACATTGACCTCACCTGCTTATTGATTATTGCATTACCACATACTGTACATTTTTAATTTGGTAACATGCTGTCATTTTTGCACACCAATGTTTTTGTGCACTTTTGTCTTAGCATACTTAGGATACTCTATTTTACAATTTTATTGTTACTACTACACTCTGCATATTTTGCACTGAATTTGATGTTGTATTTTGTATCATCTCCCCTGCTGCTCCTCTCAGGTTGCACCCAGAACTGAGCTTCAACTTAGTGTACCTGTCCCAGTCACCAAATTTTAAATAAATATGTATAAGCTTTGCAAATCATGAACATTGTATTTAATAAGAATTAGTCAACATTTTTTTAATAGACAACTAATGAGATGTTTTTAACTGCAAAGTACCATAGCAGAAGACAGATGGATGTTGTGGTGCAGATGTTCTGACAATCAGAAGAGCCTAAATGGTTATATAGGGTGTGAGGTAATACTTCCTTAGTATGCAGTATACTTCAGGAAAACCAGTGTGATCCTTTGACTCTGCATAGTACCTCAAAGGGCTTCTCTGGACAGACTGAAGGTGGACTGGGTAAACACAAAGGAGGAGTTGCTAAACTCAGTTCAAAACAATGTAATTAAATACATATAGTTATTGTACTCCATTGAGAAAGAAAGAGAGAGAAAGAAAGAAAGAAAGAAAGAAAGAAAGAAAGAAAGAAAGAAAGAAAGAAAGAAAGAAAGAAAGAAAACATTTTATTTTTATCCAGGAACATACAGTTATAGGCAAGCCCTATTTTTAATAATAATCCTGTACAATTGATATATTAAAGAATATCACATATACAACTTAAAATAAAAAAAAAATATTCAAAACACAATTAACCATGAGTAGTGTTCATTTAATACAATCACAGGTATGCACAATTTTTTTTTTTAGAAAACATTGAGTATCCCAACTAACCCTTCCTGATCTTGTACCCCATCCACACACATGCACACAGTCATATCTCAGTGCTATCCTTTTATCTCATCTTGTCTTACACAACACTGGCCTTTCTGTTTGATTGATTTTGGGAAAATGTTTTACCAAATCAAGTCACACATTTCTTTGATAGCCAGTATCTGACATTTCCACGGTGCTCCACAATATGAGTTTTTAAAAAGTAAAAAAAAAAAACCTTTGCCTTAAGCGAATATTATACTGAGACAGTAGTTGAAATAACATGCTCTGTAAAGGATTTATAGAAACTCTCTTTTAAAAAATATTGATGTGTAGAACCATACAAATGATGTTATCTGACTGTCTTTATAAAAGACGAAGACTGAGTGATTAAAAGAGGGAGACTGAGTGATATTTTGAAAGCATATGACCTGAAATTTAAATGCCGTGTTTGCAGGCCTCAGCTAAGAGTAAGGTAGCACTATCTAAATTCTGAACAGTAGGTAAAAGTTTCAGCAAGTCTTATCCTTTAAAAAAGTAAAGACAGCTGTGGACCATTTGATATTTTATTTTTTTGTAATATTCTAAATGTCATGTTAAGTCCTTGGAAGTTATTTTACTGTATATCATTTCCTTATAATGTAACCTTTTAACCCTACAGTAGTTCTGCAATCAAGAAGCTGTATCTGGATTAGCTAATGCGCACTTTTTTCTTGTTGTGTACACACAATAATTAAGAGTTACTAGTATTTACTGCACTGCAAAAAAAAACCTTTGCTTTCTCACTAAGTGCTGAATTCACCTGCACAGTAAATACTTGAGATGGTTTGAAACTAATGTTCACAGATGCATGTTTGATATCTTTCTTTCTTTCTTGGAAAGATACTCTGAGCTGAGGTTTATTTCCAGATGTGACTCGGGGAAGGGGGAATTCAGTGGCAGTTTTTATATTTTTGTTTCCAAAGTTGCTAGTTCTGTAATGAAACCATCTTCAGAGGTTGGATAGGTTAATTTGATAGTCACTGTAGATCAAGTTGCTTCCTAATTTTCCAGTGTTGCGGACCAGGCAGAAAGGTAAGTTCCAGTGATTCCTGGGTGACGGGGGTCAGTCAGAAGGGGGCAGCTGGAGGATGAAAGGCGTATAAAGTACATACATATATATATATAAAAGATGTAATCACATCTGAAATCAACACTAAAGATACAGAGCAGCATGGTTTCAAACAAGGACAAGGCTGTCTTACAAATTTGATTTGCATCTACAAAAACATAAATGTCTTGCTTGATAAAAACAAATAGCATGTGATGTAGCATTTCTTGATTTCAGGAAGGCCTTTGATTTAATGCCTCACTGGTCATTATTAGAAAAACTTGAGAATTATAATATCAGTATGTCCATTCGTAAATGGATAGGTAACTGGCTGACATACAGAACACAGAGGGTGATGATTAATGGCTACTTATCTGATACTGGTAGAGTGACCAGTGGAGTTCCACAGGGCTCTGTTTTGGGCCCCTTACCTTTTTCACAGATATTCATTTCTGATATAACCAAGGACACTTAAAATTTTTCTGTAAAGTTTGCAGATAATGTAAAAATTGGCTGCACATGCAAAACAACTCAACAGGCCAAAGATCTTCAGAGTCCTTGATAAAATATCAGACTGGGTCAGGACATGGGGAATGTTGCTAATTACAGATAAGTGCAAAACCCTCTGCACTACCAGCAATGAAAATATCAAGGTGTATGTATATATATATATATATATATATCACAATGTAGGTAGCACAAAACAGGTAAAGGAAGTGATAATAGAGTGATTTGGTCCATAAAACATAATATAATCTCAAACTTTGGTAAGGTATTGATGTCACTGTTTCGATCATATGCTAGACCCCATCTGTAGTATGCTTCTCAGCTGTAGTGCCTTTTCAGGAAGTCTGACTGCAGACTGTTTGAGAGGGTACCGAGGAGGTATACTAAACATATTTTTGGTTTAAGAAATCAACCCTATGATAATCATATGAAAATATTTAATCTCATGTCCCTCAAGATCAGAAAACATTTAAAAGCATTTAAGGGATAATAGAGGACACTCACTACAAATTGTTGGCAGGCTATTTAACACAATGTAAAGAAAATATTTGTTTACCCTTAGAGTGGCCAACTCCTGGAATCATTTGCATTTAGAAGTGGTTGTCAGCAAAATAAAATAAAAAAAAAAGTCTAGACAATTATATTCTCTCTGTTGGAAAATTGAATATTACTCAGATTAAGTTAATAGGAGCAACAATAAGCAATTATGCTTTCTCGCTCCGTAGTATGTTCCTTAGTATGTTGCTAACAGAGGCCAACTGGTGGACATCCTTAACCTGAACTTCAGGAAGGCCTTTGACTATATACTCCATAAGAGATTGATCAGGAAATTGGTGGATTTTGGGGTTGTTAAGAAGTTGACCTGATGGGTGGAAAACTGGCTGAGGGACAGGACTCAGATAGTGGTGGTGGGGGATGAGCTATCTAACACCAGGGAGGTCATCAGTGGGGTCCCACAGGGCTTGGTGCCAGGACCAGTGTTGTTCAGTGTCTTCATTAGTGATATTGAGGATGGCGTTAAGGGCAAAATGTGCCTATTTTCAGATGACACTAAGCTCTGTGGGAGGGTGAATCCAGCAGAAGGGATACAAGACCTAAAAGAAGATCTGGGAAAAACTTGTGTGGTGGTCTGGGATTTGGCAGCTTGGCTTCAATGCAAAGAAATGCAAAGTTATGCACACTGGATCCAAGAACCCTAGGATTGAGTACAGCCTAGGAGGAGTCTGGATATCTGCATCAGAGGAGGAGGAGAGGGATTTGGGAATGGTGATGACTAGTGACCTGAAGCACTCTATGCTGTATAGGAAAGCAGCAGCTAAGGCAAATAAACTGTTGGGCTACTTTGCCAGAGGGATCAGCAGCAGGTGAGAGGAAGTAATTATGCTTCTGTACAGATCATTAGTGAGGCCGCATCTGGAGTACAGTGTACAGTACTACCTCAAAAAGGATATTAACCTGCTGAAAATGGTTGAAAGTTAGTCAACAAAGATGATCATCGGCCAGCAGGTAGAACATATGAGGAGGGCTGGATGCCCTGAACTTGTACTCCCTGGAGGAGATGAAAGAGAGAGGGAGAGGGGACATGAATGAGATCTTAAAGTATTTGAAAGGAATAAATAGTGTAGATGAGGAGGTTTTCTTTAAGCTTAGTGGAAACCAAAAAATGAGGTGGCATAGTCTCAACTTCCGTGTGGGGGAGGTTTGGGAAGGAGGCTAGGAGGCCCTTCTTCACAGAGAGGGTGGTAGCAAGTTGGACTGTGCTTCCAGAAGAGGGTGATTTCATTGAAGATGGTGGGCAGCCTCAAGAGAGGCTGGGATAGAGTTAGGGGAAATAAAGGTCAAAGGATGGGAAGACGGACGGGAAGGGCAGATTGGAGGGGGGGCAGGGTCAGTAGCTTAAGCTGAGGACCCTGCAGTACTAGCAGGCTGCATAGACCAAATTGCCTTACTCTACTGGCTTCATCATGTGTTCATATGTATGTTCATATGAACCACACTGACTGGTGGTCATTGCCTTCCATTGGCTCCTCTACCCTGATATCCCTAACGTGATTTCTGTGGACAAACATGGTTTTCTGTGGACATCCATGATTTTCCCTATTCTGTCACTGATTTTTGTCCATGATAACTCTATCCATGGTTTGTCCATGATTAAAGAGCATGTGGAAATGGCAAGTAAACCACACAATCAATAGAAATCTAAATGTTGGAACTGATTACATTTTTAAGTTGGTAAATAAAAATGATGCTTATAAAATATAATTTCAGATTATTTCAGGTAGTAGCCATCACTCTCCATGATCCAACTATGGTTGTCAGTGTCCATGTTAGATAACGGTTTCCGTGGTTTAATTTTTAATTAACAACCAAAATTTATTGTAGTTTGTGACTATTTAAAGGAATCCTGTCAACATTTTTGCATCATATTATTTCTAGGTGAAACCCCATATTTTATGATTACTCACCTTCTTTAAAATTCATAGATACTAGTTGTTTTATCTGTTTCGTCTCTTAGAAGAACTGAAATGTATGCAATGGCATTATTACACCCAACCTTTTTGTTTCAAATCCTTGGTCTACTCTTAATGCATACCTCAGAAAAATTAGGAACACCTCCAAACAGTGCAGTTACTCAGGATGCAATAGTTTCATCTCCTTCCACTGCTCCTTGAGGGTCTAGACTGTGTTGTGGGTGTTCCCAAGTCCAGGAAAGAGTCAATGGGTGTTGATCAAGGACTGTGAACAAACACGTTTTTGTATGGTAACACCAGTTTGGTCTGCCTCTATTTTTTACTTTTAAAAAGAAAAAAAATTCAGAATCAAATTACTAGCTACAGCAGCAAATTCTATGTTTTTTTAAAGTAGGGACAACTTGAGGCCTAAGTGGGTTAACATTGTCCCTTTAGAGGGAAATGTACAACAGTAATTGACCCACACCTTTCTGCGTGGCAGTCCCATAATAGTCTTTTCACAGTAAAAGTAATACTTTTACTTTTAATGGTGGTTCTGTAATTTTCTTTTATCTCATTGACCCCCTGGTCCTACTAGCTCAATATTTTGTAAACCACGCCTGTAGTGGCTCATCCCAGAGCCTTCTGTGGCTGATGTCAGCCATGGGAGACAGCCTGTAAGAGTATTAACAGAGTATTAATACAAGGAGCTATTAATAGCTCTGGTTTGGCATTGCCCAATCCAGGTGCTGTAATGAGACCAAAACTCAAAAAAACAATGTTAACTTGTGTACAGTGGTGCCAGGGATGTGCTCAAAAGGGGGTCAACTAGTTCCCCAAACAATAGGACCTCATCCTAAGGTACCCCACCAAAACAATGGGGAAGGAGAACCGGGTAAGTGGGAACTACAATGGGCTCTGCATAATTCTATACTGCACCAGCAAAGAAAGAACAAAATGCCAAGAAGTGTTTTACTTCATATATTTTTTACTTCATAAACACAGAAACATAGAAACATAGAATTTGATTGCAGATAAGGACCACTTCGCCAACCTAGTCTGCCCATTTCCCTACCTAACTGATAAGCTGCAGATCCTAGTTAACCAACAGCCTACTTCCTCCTACCCCCCACTAGAATTGCCTTATGTCTGTCCCATGCATTCTTGAATTCTTCCACTGTTTTTGACTCTATTACCTCCTCAGGAAGACCGTTCCATGCATCTACAACCCTCTCTGTGAAGAAATCCTTCATCACATTACCTCTGAGCCATCCCCCCTCTATCTTCAAATTGTGCCCCCTTGTTCTTGCACATCTCTTTTTCTGAAAGATGCTTCCCTTTTGGACTTTGTTGATTCCCTTGAGGTATTTGAAAGTTTCTATCATGTCACCCCTCTTCCTCCTTTCCTCGAGGCTATACATCTTAAGTTTCTTCAGTCTTTCTTCATGTGTCTTCTGGTGCAGACCATGCACCATTTTGGTTGCCTTCCTCTGGACAGCCTCCACCCCATCTATGTCTTTGCGGAGACAGGGTCTCCAGAACTGTACACAGTACTCCAGATGTGGTCTTACCAACTGTCTGTACAGAGGGCCAACAACTTCTTGTTTACTACTGGTGATGCCTCTCCCTATGCATCCCAGTATCCCCCCCAGCCCTCCTTACTGCCTTCTCCCATTGCTGGCCCACCTTTAGGTCATCTGATATGACTGCACCCAGGTCCCTTTCCATTTTTGTTGTTGTCAGTATCTCACCCCCCATTGTATACTCTTCCCCTGGGTTCTTGTTTCCCAGGTGCATTACTTTGCACTTCTTTGCATTGAATCTAAGCTGCCATACATTTGACCATTCCTCCAACCTTGCCAAGTCCCTTTTCATCCTTTCCACCCCACCTTGCGTATCAACCCTGTTGCAGATCTTTGTGCCATCTGCAAAGAGACATACTTTCCCTTCCAGTCCCTCTGCAATGTCACTTATAAAGACATTGAAAAGGACCGGCCCCAGTACTGAACCCTGCGGTACCCCACTAGTAACCCCCCTTTCTTCACTGTGGACTCCATTTACTATTACCTGCTGTGTCCTCTTGTCTAGCCAGTATTTTACCCAGGATAACACCCTAGGACCCACTCCCAGGCTGGCTAGTTTGTTTATTAATCTTTTGTGTGGGACTGTGTCAAATGACTTGCTAAAGTCTAGGTAGGCCATGTCCACAGCCCCTCCCTGGTCTACTACTTTGGTCACCCAGTCAAAGAAATCAATTAGATTTGTCTGACATGACCTTCCTGCAGTGAATCTATGCTGCCTTTGGTCCTGTGCCCCACTGGCCTCTAGGTACTCAACAATTCCTCCCTTCAGAAGTGATTCCATCATTTTCCCTACCACTGAGGTCAAACTGACAGGTCTGTAGTTTCCTGCCTCTGTCTTGCTCCCACTTTTGTGATGGGAAATCACCTCTGCCATCCTCCAGTCCTCGGGTACCACACCATCCTCCCATGATTTATTAAAAAGGGTAGTCAGTGGTGTCACTAGTTCTTCCCTTAGTTCTTTTAGAATTCTGGGGTGAATCTCATTAGGCCCCATTGCTTTATCCGCCTTCAGTTTTAAAAGTTCTTTCAGAAACCTTTCTTCTGTGAAAGGACTAATATCAACCCTCCTATCCAGAGTGCTTCTGTTGACTGGATTAGGTATCTCCCCCTGCTTCTCCATTGTGAATACTGAGCAGAAGTATTCATTCAGTATCCCTGCTTTTTCACTGTCGCTCTCTGCCCAACCACCTTCCTCTTTATTCAGCCTCAGTATCCCTGCCTTAGTCATTTTTCACTCCCGAATGAACCTATAAAAAGTTTTATCCCCCTTCTTAACCAAGTTGGCTATCTTTTCCTCAGTTTGGGCCTTTGCTATTCTGACTGCCTTCCCTGCTTCCTTCTGCTTTAACTGGTACAGTTCTCTGACCTGCTCCTTCTGTGTTTCCTTATACTTCCTGAATGCTATCTTTTTCTCCCTTACCTTCCACGCCACTTGTTTTGAGAACCATAGTGTTTTTTTCGTTCATTTTAATTTGTTTATTTGCTTCACACAAAGGCTTGCTGCCTCTGTGATGGCGGTTTTGATGTTTCCCCATTGTTGCTCCACCCCATCTTCTTGCCTGTTTGCTAGTGCTTTTCTGAGGCACTCTCCCATTTTGACAAAATCAGCCCTCCTGAAGTCCAGTACCTTCACTTTTGTATGGCTTGACTCTGCAACTAAGTTTATCATGAACCACACTGTTTGGTGGTCTCTTGTTCCCAGATGGCTACCCACTTCAAAATCGGAGAGCCTCTCTCCATCCCCATTTGAGAGTACCAGGTGCAAAATTGCTCCCTCCCAAGTGGGTTTCAAAACTAGCTGTCTGAGGCATGAGAATGGCCCTGCTCTTGGATGTGGCTGCAGCAAAGGTGCTCCAGTTAACATCTGGCATATTTAGATTCCCCATCAGTAATATGTCCCCTTTCTCTGCCATCTCAAGGATGCCTTCTATCATGTCCTTGTCCATTTCCTCCCCCTAACACAGGGGTCTGTATACAACCCCTGTGTGGATTGTGGTGCCATTTCCAGTTTCCAGGGTGATCCACAGTGCCTCCTCTCCTCCCTGGTTTCCCTTTAGTTCTGTTGCTTTGATCCCTTCTCTTACATAGAGAGCTACTCCTCCTTCTCCTCTTGTTCCCTCCCTGTCCCTCCTGTAGATTGTGTACCCTGGTATGTTGACATCCCAGCCATGGTTCTCTGTGTACCATGTTTCTGTGACTGCCATGATATCCCGGCATCCCTCTTCCGTCAAGGCCACCATTTCAGGGAGCTTTTTACCTAGACTATAGGCATTGGTACTCATTACCCTCTATTTTTTTATGGCTTTATTTCTTTTTTCCCCATCCCTGTCCTTACTGCCTTTATCTTTTTCTCCAATTACCCCTTCCCTTCTCCTTATTGACTGCTCTATCTTGGTGTTTACCTCACTAACTACCCTGATTTGTTGGGGGGGCTAGGATTTTCCTTTTCCTTTTCGGTGTCCCCCCCCCTTGGCTAGTTTAAATGCTTGCCAATGAAGCATTTAAACCTATCACCTAGGATCCTGGTTCCCCTCCTGGATAGATGCAAACCATCATGCCTGTATAGGCCTGCATCCCTCCAGGAGGAGCCCCAGTCCCAAATGAAGCCAAATCCCTGAGCTCTGTACCAGTGTTTCAACCAGTCATTGAATCCCATGGTGCAGAGTACCTTAGTCTCATGCATGCCATAGACAGGTACCACTTCAAGAAAGTTCCCATGTGTGCTACTTGTCTAAGGCCTCTCCCCAACTCCACAAACTCCTATTGCACTGCTCTGATCCCATTTTCAGCCTGGTCATTTGTCCCTAGGTGGATAATGACATCCAGCTCACTCTCCCTTGCAGCTGCTCCCATGATCCTGAGGATTCATTTCCTGTCCCTCCAAGCCATGGTGCTGGGCAGGCACCTTACCTCCCTTTCCCCTTCCTCCCCCAGTTCTACCGCCTAACAATTGAGTCCCCCACCAGGAGTTGTTTCCTTCCCCTGTGCAGTCCTGTGCCACCCTCCTGTGGTTCTCCGTTGTGGATGTTCACAGCATCCTCCTTGGTCTCCACTGTGGCTTCCTCCATAGAGGAACCATGCTCTGCCAGAGTGGTGAATGAATTGTGGAGAGGCACAACTGGAGGGATGCACCTCTGTTCCACCACCCTTACCCTCCCTGAGCCCACTGTGGTCCAACCACTCTTCTTTCTTGGCAACCTCTGAGGTAGTGGCAGTGGCCTAGGTGGTCCCTGGGTGGGGAAGCAGGTTTCCTGAATCCTTGCCAGGTCAGCATGGAGACGAACAACCTCCTCCCTCAGACCAGAGAGGTGCCTGCAAATAGGGTGGCAACACAGTCTCCAGAATGTCTCCCGGAAGACTGCTGCTCCACAGCCAGTGCATTGCACCACTCCCCACAGGTCTGTGTCCCTTCCTATTACAAATGCTTTTCTTTTTCTTTTTTTTGTTCTTGTTTTAGTGTGTGCAAGCTTGTGAGTGTCTCTACCCCCTATTCAGTGTCCTGTGCCTTTGAGGATATGAACAGTTGTATGTAGTTAGCAGTTTTGGGGAAGTGATGTCAGAACCCCTGCTATAAAGAAAGTTATGCACTTGAGGCGGGTGTGGTGAGGGGCAGGGTGGGTGGTAGTAAACCTATGCCCTCCAGAAACAATCAACTACAACTCTGACCCTTCACCCCGGGGAGTGCCTTCCTTCCTTCCTTTCAGACACTTATTTCACAGAGGTTAAGTAACATGTCTAGTTACAAATGACTGCACACATCTCCCAGCTACAGTTCCTCCCTGTCAAATTAAAGTTAAACTAAGAAACGTCAACCCCCCAAAAACCAGAATCAATACTAGTTACTTAGGCAGGCCCAAAAAGTAATAATTCAATTCAGTGTAGTCTAGAAAATAACCTCCTTGATTTAAAGAAGCTTTGGTCTCTCTCTCTATCTCTCTCTCTCTCTCTCTCTCTCTCTCTCTCTCTCTCTCTCTCTCTCTCTCTCTCTCTCTCTCTCTCTCTCTCTCTGTTTCAGCAGCCAGTATATTCCAGTACTCATTCCCTGCTGTTTCTGTGGGGTATCTTGGGATGAGCTACAATGAGACTAAATATAGGCAGTCTTTACTTTGACTTGTTATGGCACTGGAATCAATAAAAAGTCAAACCAGAACTATTAATAGTTCATTCTAGTAATACGCTTACATGCTGTCTCCTGTGGCCGATACCTGGCCCTAACATCAGCTACTGGACACTCTGTGATACACCCCTAGATATGTGGTTTACAAAATGTCAGGTGGTAGAGACAACAGGATCAACCAGATAAAAGGAAATTACAAAACCACCACAAGAAGTAAAGATTTTACTTTTTTGTGGCAAGTCTAATCAAGGACAGCCCTACATTAAGGTGTGGGGCAATTACTGCTGGACATTTCCCTTTAAAGATTGTTAGATCTTTTAAAGAATTTTAAGATTTTATCCTAGATGGTATCCAGGTTAAAATATAAACATTGTGTTATCACACTGGTAGCTCCATTATTTAAATTGCTTGTGGTATGCATTTTAAAACTGTAAAATATTTCCAGTTGCAAATGTAGCCACATTTTAAAGTGGGGCCAGTTCAGGCCTTTAAAGGGGGTCCAGATCATTTGAAGAGGTATTAACCCCAAGTGTGCAGATAGATCGAAATATATCACTTTCGTAATTATTTTATTTTTATTTAGATGCTTTTTAAATTTGATTTTATTTATGTTTTATACTTGTTATCAGAGGGGCAGAAGCTTCCCTTTTTCACACGCAACAAGATTATAGTTACACAATCATTGGATACAAAATACAACAATACAAAATGCTCATTAACATGAGCAATTATTGCTGAGTACAAGCATTTTTTTCATTCTCATCTTAAAGGTGCAACATTTTTGGCAATCAGTGGTAGCGACTGGAACTGAATTAAAAAAGGTTGGAGCTTTGAATAAAAAGACCTTCACACAAAAGCGATTTTCAACAGAGGAGTTTTAAAAGTGGCTCTGCTCTTTGGCCTGGAAGCTAAAGAATTTCTTGCCCTGGTAAAAAGTGAATCTATGGTTGAAAGAAGTAACCCCAGTTGAGACCTGTGTAAAATTTCTCACATTCATCAATTAAGCCTATCCTTCAGGATATGACATCCAACCTCCCAATATCACTGACAGCGATGGTCAGATCCAGGTAGATTTGAGACAAAATAACAAATACTGTTAAAAGTAACCTGTAAGCTAACAAGCAGCTTTTCACAAACAGCCATGTAAATTGGTAGCCTGTTGTCCAGTACTGAAAATATTAGACTGTAGCCTAGCAATCTATGGGAATCCAGAATTAAAATCACTAATTCTAAAAAGCAGATCCAGCCTCTGATGCATAGTTTTAACAACATAAGAAATATGAGGCTAAAAGGAAAGAGCAAGACCCCAAACCACCCCCAAGTATTTAAAGCCCTCAACACATTCAGTGACTTCACCGCATAAGTCTATTATGGATAGACCCTCTTCCCTTTCCTTCTTTGGATGAGAGAAGTACATAGACTTGGTCTTTTTGTGTTTCAGACCAGCTGCCAACCAATGAGTGTGTACACTATACAGTATGTGCTCAGTGACAGTTCAATCAGCGGCCAGCTGCAGAAGTGAGAGGAGGGCTGTGCCAGTCACTGGCTCTGTTTCAAGATGAGGGAAGTGGGGTGGTGATGCCACCTACTGGGGGTTGGGGGCCCACTAGACCACCAGGGAAGGTTTTTTATTATTCATATTTATGGGCAACATCAGGGATCGGGGAGGGGTTCCACTAGACCACCAGAGAAAGGGCTTTTATTATTTATATTTATGGATGGAATCAGGGATAGGGTCAACAAGACCACCAGGGAGTTTACATTAAACATAATGGGGGATCAGGGCTGGGGAGGGGGGGACCGTAGCACATTGCTACAAATTGCTCAACTGTCTCAGAGGGACTTATTGTAAGTACCCTTAGATCAACCCTGGCTGGTCAAATGGTACTTGGAAATACTGCCCTTTAGGACAGTTTTGAGAATCACGATATAGGGGATGTGGTAGCTTGCATCTGCCGTATGCCCCCTAGTGTCATACTGCAGACAGTTTAGTGGCACAAGGCTAGCGCAAGCCCCTTTTGGTGCATGCAGCCTGTGCTTGATACAGGCAGCTTTTCAGAATAGCTCAGGGCTATTGTTTGCTGCAAGGTACCACATGTGTCATTTCAGTTTGATGCAGGCACCTTGCATTGTTCTAAGGGCTTCGAGAATAGGGCCACACTTCTCTTAGCACTAGACCCATACTAAAAATAACAGTGTCATCCACATATAAGATGACTTCTGCAGATCTACAGGATTGTGGAACAGAACGCAGAAATAAAGAAAACAATAGGGGACTCAGAATTGAACCCTGGGGACTTCATACTATATCATAAGAAAAATCTGATGAGGAACCAGAAATTACGGTTCTTTGAGTCCTGGAGCTTAGATAACTTGAGAACCGCATGATAACATTTGAGGAAAAATATAATTCAGCTAAAATGTCTAATAAAAATTTCTTTTCCACAAGATCTAAAGCCTTGGTGTGGCCCCCAAAAACAGCTGCAACACAGTACCCTTTATCAATAGTAATGTGCTTGCAGTTGGTGAACCACACCAAGGCTGTCTCTGTGTTATGATAATCACAAAAACTGTTAGTCAGTTCTTAATACTTTATACTATGTGAGAAATTATGTAACCCGATCAAAGGCTGTTCTTTCTAATATGTTAGAAACAGAAATATAGTGATAGTAGAAAAAGACCAGTGGTCCATCTAATCTGCCTTGGTTCCTTAACTAACCCCAGGACCTAATGATGGGTTGTACCTGTAAACAGCTATTGAAGTGTCCAGTGTACCTTACCTGCTAATTAAAAACAAATAAATAATGTCCATCCAGGGTCCTGGCCCTTCTCATCCACCTCCCTATTTCTCTCCCAGTATCTGTTACCCTGAGTAACCACTATACTCTTCACCCTGTTCCAGCGATGCTTAAAACCATTAACAGTTTTAGTGACCACGACCTTGGCAGGTGGAGTGTTGCATGGTTCCACCACCTTTTCTGTAAAATAATACTTTCTCATGTCCCTCCTGAACCCCCCCCCCCACTCCTGCCCTCGAATTGGTACTCATGCAAAATAATTCCCACAGTTCACCTTTTTTATTCCATTAAGGAACTTGAAGTTCTCTATCATACCTCCCCTCTCCCATCTGGTCTCCAGCAGTACATATTCAGTGCCTTGAGGTATGTCTCATAAGTAGATATGGGCGAAGTCTGCAAAATTAGCTCCACAAATTAATTTGTGAATTTCATGGAACTGGCAAAGTGTGAATTCATGAAATTCGCAGATTGTGAAGTGCGTAAATTCGCAACAAAGTAAGGAATTTTGCCCGCAAATTCTGTACTTCATTTGCAAAATTCCGCACTTCGCAGCAAAAACTTTGCGATTTGGGTAAAGTTGAAGTTTCCCAAGTGTGGGGAAGCATCGTGAAGCTCCACAAATTGTAAATTTTCAGCACTTCACTCAAACTTTGCTGATGAAGTTTTACTTCACCTGATCTCTACTTGTAAGACCTGCCCTGTTGGCCCCGAATCATCTTTGTCACCTTTTTCTGCATTCTCTGCAGCCTGTCCTTTTCTTTCCTGAGGTAAGGACTCTAGAATTATGCACAGCACTCCATATGTGGCCTCAGCAATGATCTATAATGAGGTAGTATTACCTCTTTCCTTCTGCTGTCGATACCCCTGCCGATATACCCTAACAACCTATTTGCCATACTATAGGCCTTGTTGTACTGACTTGATTGTCTGCGGGCATCACTTATGATAACTCCTAGGTCCCATTCCTGAGCTGTAGTGTTAAGTTTTACCCCATCCATCCTGTACTCTGTTCTGGGGTTCTTGTTCCCTATCTGTAACACCTTACACTTTTGGCACTGAATTTTAACTGCCAAACCATAGACCACCTCTTTAGCCTTTGCATGTCACTCTGCATTTCCCTGATTCCCATGTCACTGTTCACCCTCCCATAGATCACAGTGTCTTCTGTGAAGAGTCACAACCTGTCCTGTATTCCTTCTCCAATGTTGCTGATGAACATATTTGAAGAGGACCGAGCCCAGGACAGATTCCTGTTTTACCCTGCTCATGATCTCCCTCTCTTCTGATCTGACCCATTAACCACAACCCTTTACTGCCTCCCCTTTAGCCAGTTACCTAATCATCTTACTATGTCACTAGCTGCACCCAGATCCTGCATCTTCTTCAGCAAGCCTCTGTGAAGCACTAAGTCAAAAGCCTTGCTGAAGTCGAAATAGAGTAAATCCACAACATGGCCCCTATCCAGTTCCCTCGTTATCCATTCAAAGAAAACTATCATGTTAGTCTGCCAAGAACTCCCTGACATGAACCCATGCTGTTTACTATCCTGGAGATCATTGCTCTCCAGGTAGTCCACAAAGTCCTCTTTAAGCAGTGACTCCACCAGCTTCCCTACAGTAGAGGTAAGACAGACAGGTATGTAGTTCTCGCTTGTTCCTTGTCCCCTTCCCTTTGAGCAGAACTGCATCCATCACTCTCCTGTCCTTCAGAACTACACCCCCATCCATAATGAGCTATTCAGTAGTCCTACCAGAGGTTCAGCCTGTTCCCTGAGTACCCTTGGCACCCATTCCATCTGGTCCTGGGACCTTATTTATCTTTATGGCTGCCAGCCCTTTCTGAATGGGATCCCTTTTGTGGATGCATTAATGCCACTCTCTGGCCAAGGGCCCACTGTTCTCCCTAGTGAAGACAGAGCAAAAATAATCAATTGGGATGACAGCCTTTTGCAAGTCCTCCTCTATCACCCTACACCACCCCCGGTAACCAAACGATTGCCTTTCCTTTCCTTCTTTTTTTTCCCTCATCTACTGGAAGAAATTATTTTCTTTCCCCTCGATCACCTCTGCATCATGTAGCTCATTGTCCCTGTTTGCCTCACTATCTGCCCTCTTTGCCTTCGTATTTCTTAGCAAGTATTCTCCCCATACTTCCTCCCCCTGCTTTTCTTTGTACCTAAAGAAGGCCTCTTTTTTTTTCCACATCACTTCTGTGACCCTTGCTGAGAACCATAATAGTCTCTTGAACTTATCCATTTTGGTTACCATTCTCATTTATTTATTTATTTATTTGAATTTGTCAACCAAGTAAAAAAGCCCTGGGCCACATTGCCCTTTTACAGGCTTGACCAGGGAACAGAAAAAGATAACAATACAAACATGACATAAAACATTAAAACCATTTACTGTATCACAAATACTGTATAAGTTTCATGCTTAATGCCCAGAAACTGTTTTCTAGTGTGTGCAAATGTATGAGCGTATAATAACCTAGGAACGATGACACTACTTACAGTACATTCTTCAAAAACAGTTACACTGAGTCTTTGTGTACAAAAACCTTTTTAAAGTTGATATAAACAGGCTTTTACTTTGTGAATTATGCATTTCCTTGGGTAAACTATTCCATATTTTTATTGCACTCTGTTTTTTTTTTTTTTTACAGTTTTACAATAAGGTATGACCAAGGAGATGGAATTTTGAGACCTAAGTGTTCTGGAACTTGTTCATTGTTTGAAGAACTCAGATAGTGCATTAGATGTTGAACAATGTATTGTATTGAAAACAAAACAGGACAACTGTAGTGTGTCCCTGAGTTCTAATGATAACCACCCCAGTCTGTTGTATAGACTGCAATGGTGCTCCCTTGTTCTTGCCCTTAGAGCAAAATGACATGCTGTTAAAAATACAGTGTATCTGTTATCTTATTATAATAACTGGTCAGCAATTTCTCTTAATGTACTGACCAGGTTGATATTTTCCATAACAACCGGCTGGTTGTTATGACATTCATGAGCCATGCCAGTCAAACTATGCTGCTGCCTCATTGGCCAACATTCTGTATGTGGACGGGGCCAAACAGTCTCACAAACTGCTGGAGAAAAATTGCTGGCCTGTTATTATAAAAAATAAAAGATGGGGAGGGTGTTTCATATGAGAATTTAATGCACACCCTCGTTGTGGGATGCTTTGATAAACACCTCGGGCTCCGCCCTCGGGGTTTAAGTAGCATCCCACAACTAGGGTGTACATTAAATTGTCATATCAAACCCTTCCCCATCCATTATTCTATATTTCTCAGTTACCCCCCCCCCAAATATCAAACTCCCATAATCTAAAGTAGGCATTAGACATGTTGAGGCTATAGTTTTCCCTCTTTCTTCAGTTAAGTAACCCCAAACCATGTACAGAACTATTTTTTCGTGTATTTGCTTAGTTATAATTTCAATGTGTAGTTGAAAACTCTACTGATTGTCTAAAGTCACTCCCAAGTACTTAACTGTTGAAACAATTTCTATGTTTGTACTGTCTTTGGCAGTTATCACAAAGAGATTGGACAACTTTTTTCATTTTACTGCTCATATAGAAAAGCATTCCCTTAGTTTTTTTTTAATACTAACTTATTGTTTTCCAACAGTCCTGTTAGTTTGTCATATTCATTTTACCAGATTTTGTTGAATCATGTTTATATCTTTGTTTGCTGTGTACAGCACAGCATCATCCACATACAGGACTATTGAGGACCCATGACATATTGTAGGTAACTCGTTAATGTATAGTGTAAATAACAAGGGCCCCAATATTGAGCCCTGGGACACCCTGTGATCCACAGACCTCAAACCCAACAGTGTTCCATTTACACAGACTTGTTGTTCTCTGTCATTCAGGTAGCTGTACAACCACTTTACAATGGGATCCTCAAAGCCATTATCAACCAGTTTTTGTTCTACTAAGGGGTGATCCATGAGATCGAAGGCCTTGGTCAGGTCCATGAACACAGCACTTACATACTTTCTCTCATCCATACTTTCCTGTAGGTCATTCGTGAACCTGACCTAGGCCTTGCCACACCCCTCATAGAAACCGTGCTGTACCATTGTCAGCAAGCCATATTTGTTTAGAGATTCAGTGACCTGAGTATGTACAAATCTTTCCTGTATTTTACCCACAAGAGGCAGCAAAGAGATCAGTCCATAATTCACTGACATGTTTGCCTTTCCACCTTTAAAAATTGGGGTTACAAAGGCTCTTTTCCTTATGTTTGGAACTGTTTTTGTACTCAAGGATTTATTAAAGATTATCTGCAATGGGTAGTTCCCTTGCAGTGAATTTTAACACCTTGGACTCCAGGAAATCTGGACCTGATCCCTTTGTTGTGTCTAAATTCACTAATCCTGTATAGACCTCTTTCCATGTAATTTTTTTAAAGTATAATTTTGGAGTCTTGCATAACTTAGATACCTCAAGAATTACCCCTTTTTATTACCCCCCCTCTCTCTTCCACACCTCCTCTGCTGCCTACTCAGACTAATGTGATCCTCTTCACAAAAGTGGGAGCAAAGCAGAGGCAAGAAACTATAGACCTGTTAGCTTGACCTCAATGGCAGGGAAAATGATGGAATCATTTCTGAAAGAAAGAATTGTTCAGTACTGAGAGGCCAGCAGGGCACAGGATCCAAGGCAGCATGGATTCACAGCAGGAGGGTCATGTCAAACTGATCTAATATATTTCTTTGACTGGGTGACCAAAGTAGTAGACAAGGGAGGGGCTGTGGACATGGCCTAGCTAGACTTTAGCAAGGCATTTGACAAAGTCCCACACAAAATATTAATAAACAAATTAGCCAGCCTGGAAGTGGGTCCCAGAGTGATAGCTTGGGTAAAAAAATCAGCTGAACAACAGGACACAAAGGGTAATAGTGAATAGAGACCACTCTGAAAAAAAGGGGGGGTTACTAGCGGGGTACCGCAGGGTTCAGTACTGGGTCCAGTCCTTTTTAATGTCTTTATAAGTGACATTGCAGAGGGACTGGAAGGAAACATATGCCTCTTTACAGACAACACAAAGATCGGTAACAGGGTTAATACACAAAGGGGTGGTGGAAAGGATGAGAAGGGACTTGGCAATGTTGGAGGAATGGTCCAAAGTATGGTGGCTTAGATTCAATGCAAAGAAGTACAAAGTAATGTACCTGGGAAACAAAAATCCAGGGGAAGAGTACACAATGAGGGAGCGGTATTAATAACAACAAAAATGGAAATGGACCTGGGGGTAGTCATATCGGATGACCTAAAGGTAAACAAGCAATGTGAGAAGGCAGTAAAGGTGGCAGGTGGGATACTGGAATGTATAGGGAGAGGCATCACTAGTAGAAAACAGAAAGTTGTAATCTCTCTGTACAGACAGTTGGTGAGACCCCATCTGGAGTACTGCATGCAGTTCTGGAGACCTCAACTCTGCTAGGACATAAACAGGATGGAGGCAAGGACTGCAATAGAAGCCATACAAAGAGAGAGACTAAAGGAGCTTAATATGTATACCCTTGAGGAAAGGAGGGAGCGTTGGGGACATGATAGAAACTTTCAAGTACCTCAAGGGAATCAACAAAGTCCAAGATGGTAGCATCTTTCAGAAAAAAAGATGTGCAAGAACAAGAGGATCCAATTTGAAGACAGGCAGGGGACGGCTCAGGGGCAATGCAAGGAAGTATTTTTTCACAGAGAGGGTAGTGGATGCATGGAACGGCCTTCCTGAGGAGGTTGTGGGGTCAAAAACTGTGGGAGGATCAAGAATGCATGGGACAGACATAAGGCAATTCTGGTGGGGGGTAGGAAGAAGTAGGCTGTTTGGTTAACTAGGATCTGCAGCTTATCCAATAGGTAGGGAAATGGACAGACTCAGTGGGCCAAGTGGGCCTTATCTGCCATCAAATTCTATGTTTCTATGACTAACTTAATTCTGGACCAACTCCCTTAACCTGCTGAAGTCTGCCCTTCTGAAATCAAGGTCCTCATCCCTTGATTGGGGACTTCCAGTCCCAAAGGCCAGGTCAAACCAAATCGAGTTGTGGTCGCTGCTCCCCAGTGGCTCCTCTACTACTCTCACAACTCTTACCACCTCTGAGTTTATGAACACCACATCAAGAATGACCTCCAGCCTGGTGGGTTCCTTAACTAGCTGAACCAGTAGACAGTCCTGGAATGTATCCACTAAGGCCCAACTTCTGGTGCTCCTGGCCACTGTAACATCCCAGTCAATATCCAGCAGGTTTAGATCACACACTAGCACTACTTCCCCCCCCATTGCCACTCCCTTCTAGTTCTTCCCTGAGTTTTCTGTCACTCTCTTCCCCTTGTCCTCGTGGTCTGTAGACCATCCCTAAGCATAGTTTCTTGCTTGAACCCACCATTAGTTGCACCCGCAGCAACTTTCTCCCACCATTACCACCTCTGATGGACTGATCTTCCATTACTTCAGTGCCATCCTTGATATACAGGGTTACACATCCTCCTCTGCCTTTTCCTCTGTCCTGCTGAACATCGAGTAGCCAGGAAAATCAGGTTCCGGTCATTATTTTCTGAAGCCCACATTTTTATGATGGCCACAAGGTCCATCTCAGTATCAGCCAACATTGCATGGAGCTTGCTTCTTTTATTATGCAGGATCCTGGCATTAAAGCAGGCCCCTTTCCATGTAACTCTTGAAATCTTTCTGCTATTTGCCTGTCTCTCTCTCCCTTGTTCTTCCCTGGTCCTTTTAACTTCTTATTTTTCATCATGGTGTTTGCACACTTTCTGTCCCACCTCTGTATTGTCCCTTCCCCTAGCCCAGTTTGGACCTCCACTCTATTTTCACCCACTGTGCTGCTACAAACCCCCAGATGTGGGGGAGTACTAGCTGGGTTCCCCATACTCTCACCTTGATTACCCTTGTCCCAGCCTCCCCCGCAGTCAGTTTAAACATCTCATACAAACGTCAAACTTCTGTCCCAGTACACTGGCCCCTTCTCTTGTCAGGTGGAATCCATTGCCATTGAAGAGCCTCCTGTCCCAGGAGTTCCCCCAGTCCCCCAGAAAGTGGTACCTCATTATTACTCTTTCCTCCCTTCCCCACACAAGGAGGATCTCAGAAAAGACGAGGGAGGCTGAGTGTGCCATTAATCTGTCCTCCAGTCTATGAAAGTTTTGCTTCACCATCTCCTCCAAGACCTTTGCCAGATCATTGATACCAATTTGTACCAGCACCCACAGATCCCCCACTCCCTCTCCACCATCCTTCCAATCCTGTCTAAATCCCAGATGACTAATGCACCAAAAATGTACTTGACCATCTCCCTTCCTTCCAACCCCCCTTCCACCATCCTCTCCACTCCTCTAATCATTGAGTCCTGAACCACTAAGACTCTCCTGGTAGACTTACTCCTGTTCATCTCTTTGAGTGCCATCACATTGTCCTCCCATTTTCCTCCAACTGACTCAGTCCCTCCCAGTGGAGTCAGGTACCTGAACCTTCTCTAGGGGGTGCAAAGTGGTTCACTGTCTGAATGGCATTGGGCTGGACAACCTCCCTGTGGCTAACTCTGCCTCCCTTCCCCCTCCCCACCACTGTCCACCCCCCTTGACCAATGGGTCTCTGGGGAAGTGTGGTGGTGGTAGGGGTGGGCTCCAGTTGAGCTGATGACACAACAGAGATATTTCTATGCTTGCTACCACCAACTGAGCATGGAGCTCCACTAAGGTACAACAGATGGGGCAGTGTCCCCTCTTCCAGTGCATATCCCTAGGGAAAAGCGCCCCACAATGGCCACAACTATCTCATCTCTTTAACCCATCCCTATTTGTATCTATGAATGATGCTGTACCTAACTGATTAGGATATGTAACTATCAATTTCACAGTTTACAACATAAGAGAGTCAAGCTGGCCTATAATAATAAACAGAAAGCAACAACTTGAGCAGCTACACTACAAAACAGATGACTAAGCTAAACTAGTAGCACTCACCCAGATAGAGTGTAGCAGAAAACATCAACTTTAGCACTACAACAGATGATGAATTCAATTAGACTACAAAACTAATGCATTAATTAAACCAGTAGTGCTCACCCAGATAGGGAGTAGCAGTAAGCAACAACTTCAGCACAGAAACAGATGTCTAATTAAACTATTAGTGTTCACCCACATAGGGTGTAGCAGTAAGAAATGAGATTAGCAAATTCTTTAAAACAGACCACTATATTAACTAGCAGCATTTACCCAGATAGGGTGTTGGTAGGACCTAGCTTAAAGAGGATCAAACAGACAAGGCAGTTTTCTTTATGTACAGTATCACCAGTGTTGAAATGAGCAGAGTTCCTGGCCTGGTTTTAGAGAGGGGTGCAAGAAAGGAAATAGTTCAATAATTTGAGACAACCTCTTTGCAAGAAGGGATACAAGTCAGTAATTTGAGACAACCTTTTTAAAGCCAGCATTATAAATATGTCTAAGTGTACTGTACCTAACTTCTAGGACTGGGAAATGCCCCATGACAAAGGGAAAATTAAAAAAAATATTGGCAAGAGGTTATGCAAGAACAATAATGACCTTTTTTCGAATAGCTTAATCAATGTTGTCAGGTCCAATATTGGGGTGTGGATTATACCTTACTATATGACCCTTTACTTGAACAGAAGTGACACAGAAAAGTAAAATTTGGAAGCAAATTATAATTTGAGATATCCTGTATTTTAATCCCAAGAGGAATCTTTATTCATCAGTGGTTAATCTTAATCCCCAAAGTAGTTACTGAAGACTTAGGCTACCATTACTGGACCAGTATTAAGACCTACATCACTCAGAAGAGTAACATAACCACTTTTTCTCTGCCTACTCAAATGATTATTGAGGGTTTGCCATGTTTTATTTTTGAGTCTCCAAAATTATTAAGTTGTTTTGATCTTAAAAAGTCAACTCTAACCCCAGTAATGTTCAGGATATTCATAACTTTGTGCAGTCAGCCTGGTGGGTTGGACTGCCCGGACAGATGGAACACATACAAATGATGGAAATCTTTGCCATGAGCATCTTTCAAATACTGCCTCTACCAACTGTAGTGTTCTAGCCCCTTTAGATTTTTCTCTCCGCCTGAAAGTCTGGGCACTCGGAGTCTCTGTCACCCTCTTTCATGTGAAGAAAGATAAAAAATCATCAAAAACTATAAGTATATTTAATTTCCTTTACTACCTCTACTGATTGTCAGTTTAAATCTAGTTCATTATTAAAGTAGTTGTTTTTTCTCGGTTCCTCGCGGTTCGGCATAACTGTGAGGGATCCGAGTTAGTTTAGTTTAACTTGGGTTCTCTGACTAAAGAACCTATATAATTATTGCTAAATTTTGGTCCTAACAAACTTTATTTGTAACTGTTTTTATTGGTTACAGAATCGCTGAACCGGTTCATATTTCATCTCCCTGCTTGGTTCCTCCAGTTCCTTATCGGTTACGGAACCGACCGCAAAAAAAAATAAAAAAAATATAAAAGCTGTTTAAATAACCACAACAGTATCTATTATTTAGTGGTTAGTGTTTTTCTTCTTTGCTTTTCACCATGGCAGAGAAACCTAAGAAGAGAACCGGGGAGCCCGGGTTTTAAAACTGTTTAAAGTGTGGTGATGTGTTTGCCAAGGCAGACAAGCACATCTTATATGTAGCTTGTCTGGGTTTTGAACCTCTGGACCAGGAATGTGAGATATGTAAAACTTTTCCAGATAAAACTGTGGAAAAGCACCTTGAATGGCTCAGTAAAAAGATTCCTAGGGGTCCCTCAGTCTCTGACCAGCTGACACCCCAGTCTGTTGTGGCTGAACCCACAAGTGCCACTACCTCTGCCCCTGATATGGGCGAAAAAGGGACAAAAAGAGGAAAAGAACTGGCTGACTCTCCAGTTCCCTCAAAGAAAACAAAGAAACTTAAACATGCAGAACCCTCTCCCGTTAACCCAGGGACTTCTGCGCAGGTGTCTGCAATGCCTTCAGCTCAAGAGATAGCTCAGACATTCAAAATTATTCAGGCTGTGCAGAGCATCATCCCTCAGCCTCCTGCCCCCTCACAGGGTCCCCAGGTTGCTAGTACTGTGTTGCCATCTGCATCGGAGCAACTATTTTTTGAAGAGGATGATCAGCCTTATGAGGAGTATGAACCTATCCCTCCAGAGGTATCCCCTGAGCAGGATTTTGGCTCGCCTCCCAGGGTGTCTGAGGATTTTTCCTCCCACTTTTCCTTTGTAAGGAAAATGGCAGATGCCTGTAGATATGCATACAACAGAGCAAGTGGAGGATGAGGAGGAAATTGAGTACCTTAGTATGATGGGTTTAATACCCACAAAGGCCCTCCTCCTCCCAGTATATACATTTTTTAAGAAGGATGCTATGAAGCTCCTGCAGACCCCTAATTCTATTCCTCCAATCAACAGGAGAATAGATAAAAAGTACCAGTTGGATAGGGAGGGAGCTGACTTCCTCTTCTCCCATCCTGACCATCAAGGGGTAATAAAACAGGCAGCCTGTGATAAAGCTAAAATCCCTCTGTCCTCACATCCACCGGACAAGGACTCCAGAAAATTGGACAGTATGGCCAAAAAAAGCTATTTGTCAGCCTCACTGGCCATGAGACAGGCTACTTTCCAAGCTTATGCTGCCCAGTATCAGAAATCCCTGTGGCAGTCGGTACTGGCAATGTCCATGAAAGCCACCTCACCTTTGTCAGATGACCTGGCTGAAACTGCCAGGTTTGGGCTAGAGGCGGCTAAGTACCAGTTCCAGATGGCTGCTGATTCGAATGACACTGCAGTCAGATGGATGGCTAACACAGTGGCTCAGAGGAGGTTTGTTTGGCTTAGGGCTACAAACCTCATGCAGGATACCTAATCAAAGGCCCTGGATTTTTCCTTTAGAAGGAAATTCTCTTTTTGGAGAATTCATGGTGGCCTATATGAAGAAGGTGGATGAATATAAGGCTACTTATAGAAGCAACTCTGCCAGAGACAGAGCTTCTTCATCCACCAGACCCTATGGAAGGGGGGGGCAGAGGTCGCTCTTTCATGACAAGACCTTTTTTCCAGCCAGTAGCCATGCCCCAATACCAGCAGTACCCCCAACAGGGCTACTCTAGGGGTAGGGGTAGAAGAGGCTCTAGGTGAGGGTCTCAGGCACAACCTCAGCCCCAGCCTAAACAGAACCCCTGAGATGCAGGCCACCTCCTCCCTACCTGTTGGAGGCAGACTGTCCCATTTCCTCCACCTTTGGTCAACCATCACCACAGACAAGTGGGTGTTGGAGGTAGTAGGCAAAAGTTTGTCTCTGGACTTCAAATTTATTCCTCAAAAAAATTCTAGGGTTTCCATCTCTCCTCCCCTAGCACAAACTTTATTGCTAGAGGCAGAGGTTCAAAAGCTGCTACAGCTCAGAGCAGTGGAACCAGTTCCTATAACCCTGAGAGGAAGAGGTTTTTACTCCAGATACTTCCTAACAACAAAGAAAAATGGAGAGTGGCGGCCAATTTTGGATCTCAGAGCTTTAAACAAGCACCTGAAAAAGCCAAAGTTCAAAATGGTAACTTTGGCTTGGATTCTGCTAACAATCCAAAAAGGGGACTGGCTGGTATCTCTGGACTTACAAGACGCCTATTTTCACATCCCCATAAAAGAATCTTTCAGGAAATATCCCAGATTCAGACTCCCATCAGGTCATTATCAGTTTGCAACCCTGCCCTTCGGCCTTTCCTCTGCACCAAGGGTGTTTACAAAATGCCTAGCAGTTGTGGTAGCATTTCTTCGAAGACAGGAAGTGACTATTTTCCCATATCTGGATGACTGGCTGGTGGTGAGGAAGTTACCAGAACAAGTCAGAACCTCTCTAAAGCTCACACAGGATCTTTTGGAGTCCTTAGGTTTCATAATAAACCAGAAAAAAATCTATCTTAACCCCGACACAGACTTTACAGTCATAGGGGCAGAGATCAGTACTCTACAGGCCAGGGCCTTTTTGCCGCTGGACAGGGTGCAGAGTCTTCAGGCCATAGCAAATTCCTTCAAGTTGCACAGGCAAAAAACAGCCAGGCAATTCCTGCAGCTCTTGGGTCATATGGCTGCATCCACAGGCACAGTGCAGGGTTCCAGGTTTCACATGAGAGACATCCAGTTTCATCTCAGGAATCATTGGAGTCAGAAAAAAGATCCCTTTTCAAAACTCATTCCAGTGACAAGGGCACTTTTACAAGCCCTTTTATGGTGGAAAAAGGAATCCAACCTAAGGCAAGGAGTTCCTTTTCAGAAGGAGGATCTTTCACTAGTCCTCACGACAGATGCATCCCTTCTGGGCTGGGGCGCCCATTTGGGGGAGCACACAACTCAGGGTACCTGGACAGAAGCAGAGTCTCCTCAGCATATAAACTTGCTGGAACTCAGAGCAGTGTGGCTGTAACTAAAAGTTTTCTCTTCACTGGTGATGGGCAGGGTGATACAGGTCAGAACAGACAATACCACCACTATGTACTACATAAACAAGCAGGGAGGCACCAGATCAGATCCTCTATGCACAGAAGCCATGAAAATTTGGACTCTGGCATATTCTCTAAAGGTGTCCCTGCAAGCAATCCATCTGCCAGGAAAGGACAATACCTTGGCAGACACACTGAGTCGAATCAATCAGTCCCGTCACGAATGGACACTGAACAAGCAGGTGGTGCAGGCAATCTTCAGGAGACGGGGCATTCCTGAGATAGACTTGTTTGCATCCCACCAGAACTACCAGTTGCCTCAGTATTGCTGCAGACCACTGGCCCAGGGCACAATCCCTCTGGATGCCCTGGTACTGGACTGGTCAGGCAAGTTTCTTTATGCCTTCCCCCCCTTTCCTCTGGTTTTCAGAGTACTACTGAAGCTCAAATCCCTCTCAGCTTCTCTGATCTTGATAGCTCCAGATTGGCCCAGGCAGCCATGGTACTCTCTTCTGCTCTCCATGTCAGTGAGCAAACCAATAAGTCTGCCTCTCAGGCACAATCTCCTGACCTCCAATCAGGGAACATTGTTGTACCCAAATCTCAAGTCCCTCCACCTCAAGGCATGGCTCTTGAGGAATTAGAGTATGCAGACTTAAACCTTTCTGAAGCTGTATTAATTATCTTGAAAGGTTATAGGAAGCCCTCCACTAAGAAAACGTATTCTGCTAAGTGGAAGAGATTTTCTTTTTGGTGCTCTGGTAGGAATTTTGCCCCAAATGATGCAGAAGTCTCAGTGGTGTTGGATTATTTGACTCACTTACATTCACAAGGTCTATAACCCAGTTCTTTAAGGATTCATCTTGCAGCAGTGTCTGCGTAACTTTCTGCTAGGACAAAGGTGTCAGTAGCATCAGATCCCATTTTCAAAAGATTTTTAAAGGCCTGATACATTTGCATCCTCCTCACAAGGCACCAGTGCCTGCTTGGGATCTTAATATATGTATATCCAGATTAATGATGGCTCCTTTTGAGCCCATGGCTACAGCCCATTTAAAATATGTTACCTGGAAAGCAGTTTTTCTGGTAGCAATTACCTCAGCAAGAAGAATCAGTGAGCTTCAGGCTCTCTGTGTTGACCAGGACTACATCGCCTTTCACAGAGATAAGGTAGTCCTCAGAACAAACAGGCAATTCCTTCCCAAGGTCATTTCAGACTTTCATCTGAGCCAATCGATCACTCTGCCGGTCTTTTTCACAGACCATACAAGATCTGTTGAAAGAAGACTCCACAGTCTGGATGTGAAAAGAGCTCTCAGCTATTATATGACAGCTACTAAGGGCCATAGGCAAGACAAAAAACAACTTTTCCTTACATATGAGGATGTCGGAATGAGCAAACCAGCCTCAAAAAGATCCATTTCTCGATGGATTGTCCAGTGTGGTCAATTCTGCTACACGAGAGCAGGTAGGGAGTCCCCAACTGGGCTGAGGGCACACTCGACAAGAGGAACAGCTGCCAGGGAGGTTCCATTATTGGATATTTGTAAAGCAGCTACCTGGAAGTCAGTACACACCTTTACAAAGCATTACAGCTTGGATGTTTTGTCCAGAAGTGATGCCAGGTTTGGCACAGCAGTCCTGCAGAGTCTGTTTCCAAAATAAGTTATGTGCCCTCCTCCGGAGGGTACTGCTTGGTAGTCTGCACAAAGTTATGAATATCCTGAGCATTACTGGGGTTAGAAGAAAAAATTAGTTACCATAGTAATCTTCTTTCTTCCCAGTGATGCTCAGATATTCATAACTCCCTCCCATCCTCCCCTTCCAGAACTTCAGCATCTGCACTCCGCATGCTAATGCCACATAGCCATACCCTTCTGGGTACACTTCTGTATAGCAAATAGATTTAAACAGAGTTTTTCTGTCTCTTAATAGTTTTCTCATGCTGTTTGGTGAACACCATTGTTTATTTGATGTAATTCCTCCTTAAGAGGTTTTTTTGGGTAAATTCTCTTTATTAGGGTAACCCTAAAAAAAAAAACAGTTAATTGGCTGTTGGATTTTTTCATAATGCCTGACTTCTAGGCTTTTTACAAATCTAAAGGGGTTAGAACACTACAGTTGGTAGAGGCAGTATTTGAAAGATGCTCACGTGCAAAGAATTCCATCATTTGCATGTGTTCCATCTCTCCGGGCAGTCCAACCCACCAGGCTGACTGCACAAAGTTATGAATATCTGAGCATCACTGGAAAGAAAGAAGATTACTATGGTAAGTATTTTTTTTTCCTTTTGCCCATCTGACTGCTGTTTTACACTTTATATGGAGGCTGTTATAGCCCTGTAATGCTCTTTTGTCCTTCAGACTCTTAAACGTCTTTCAAGCCTTATCTGTAGCCTTCATAAGAATCAAGAGCTGTAAGGTTATCCATTCATTGTTGTGAGCTCAGATTCTCATCCTTCATTTTGGGGCTACTATGTCACAAAGTTGACCAAACATCTGGCAAAATTTTTCTAATGCTATGTCAGTGTCAGTTATTCTGTCTAAAAAGGATCATTCTGCTTGGCTCAGGGCAATCTCTAGGACTTCAGTATTCAGTCCCTTTAAGTTTCTTGAATGGATATATACTGGTGGATTTCTAGACACCCTTGCAGACCATTCACAGAAGATTGGACAATTCTTACTCACCGTGTCTGGCAATAGTCCAGGGGCCAAAACCGTAGCAGGGTCGGTGACCTTTAACCAAACGATCATGGATCCAGTTCCAGTTGTGATTGTATCTAGTAGTTTCAGTGATCAGTTACTGGACTCGCAGTTCCAAGGAAATTTCTCTGGCCCTGAACTAGCTTGTTCATTATTTCAATTAAAAATAGAATCTCCTAACATTATACATTTTGTTTTTGTGGGTAAACTATTTTTGAGGGAAGAAACTAATCGAAACCCAATATTGTGTAACCTAGATGGAATATAAATAGAATTAATTACAATGTATTTCTTAGAACTCAAAACTAATTCAACTGAGACAGGGTCACAGCCTTCAGAATTTTTAGCTGATGCCATCTAATTCCAGGATCTTACTATAAATTGTGGTTACCTTGCTTATTATTTTTTGGTTCTTAAAGTAAAAATCAGTTACTCAAAATATATTCAGATTGTAGCTGTACTCTAAAAATTAATGATTTATCATTATATGATGCTTATAAACTGTTTTGATTCCATTTAGCAACAGTTCTTGACCAAAGTCACTATATAATTCTTAAGGCATCTCCACAAATTATATGGACCTTTTCAATATGTTTTCAGAATGTTTTGGACACATCAAGTCAACCATGGTTCATCCATGTTTAACCACAGTTTGTCCATGATCATAACACAATGTAATAGCAACCACATTTGCAGAATTTATTTGCATATCAGAATGCAGAATTGTGCACTAGCTGATGTAGTCACAATGTTAACACTATCTGCAATTTGTGAAGAGAATGTTAAGGGTTACACAAGGAAATTAATCCATTGAGCATAACTAAAATTAACATGTGTCATGAACTCATGACATTTTAAGAGTTTCACTGTATGTATGCACGTATGTATGTATGTATTTATTTATTTATTTACCTACTTATTTCAAAAGCTTTACCAGGAAGGGCATACTGAGCTGGTAACACCTTGTTTCCAGATGCATCCAGGGTAGAGGGAATGGATAGCATTTATGTGCAGTGATAAAATCAGTGCAATAAATGTATATAGTATATTGCACTTAAAACAGCAGCAGTGAAGCAAGTACAACAATTAATGACAATCAGTGGAGAACATAGAGAATACTGGATGGGCAACTATGCACAACCAGTGTGTTCTGCCACAGAGGGGTTCTGATTCCCTCTGATCTTGAGAGCAAAGCTCGAGAGGTCCATGGGAATCAGAACCCCGAGATGACAGAACACAGAGGTTGTGCATAAAGTTGCTCATCCTGTATTTTTTATAGTGTATAGTAGTACTATGTGAAATGTGTACTTTGTGGGTTTTTTCTCTTTTTCATAATGAAACTGACTTGAAAAGTCTCTAGAGGTTCTAGAATACTGTCACCACAGCATTAAATAGAGGAAAGCAACAATGTGCCAGGTTTCTAAGTGGTTCTGCTGCAGTAGTGACATCACTACTGTAGCAGAACAACATAATGACATCACTACTGCAGCAGAACAAGCATATTCCAGGCATGGAATTTCATGCATAACAGCATTCCACTATACACTATATATAGGATAGTGCATGGGGAACAGTTGACAACAGGGCTATTCTTTCACCGAGTTGGCACTATGACGACGGATTACCTGGAGAGCACAGCTTGAGAGGTAATCCGTCATCATAGTGTCAACGAGGTGAAAGATGCCCTGTTGCCAACTGTTTCCCATGCACTTTTCTTTATAGTGTATGGTGGAATGTCGTTTTTTGCAAAAAATAAATCATTACAGCATATTTCTGCTTCAAAACAGTTTTACTGTGTTACTAGAAGGAAAAAAGAACATTACATTTTGAACGTGTTCACGCTTGACATTTTAACTGTTTAAGAACTTTACATTTTGAACGTTTTAATGCTAAACATTAGTACTGCCGCCGGCAATGCTGCTTTCGCTATGTGTTCTGTCTATGGAGTGAGCCCTAACTGTCAAATGCTGCTTGAGGACACTGTGTGATGTTCACAGTGCAGTAGAAAACATTGTTCTGCTGCACTGCAAACGTCACTAGTGTGTGACTACAAGGTTTCAACAATGATGGATTTCGGTGGAGAACGACGTTCCACCATACACTATAATAGAAATACAAAACAAAAATACAGCACATCACACTAACTACAGCGGTGAAATAATTATAAGGAACAAAATAAGTAAGCAGAATCCAATAAAGGTACTGTACATAGAATACCATATTTTAAACAGCAGCGAGGAAGTAAAATATAACAATTAGTGGCAATCAGTGGAGAGTGATGCAAACAGGAATACAAAATTAAAGGTACAGCTCATCACATTTACAACTGTACAGTCTGCTTTCTCCATTCACCTTCTCTGTGGAATAGCCTCCCTCTACCTATCCATTCTCCTGCTCTATTCCTTCCATCAGATGTTCCCATCATGATTATTGTGCTGCTTCTTGCATATGCAGTTACTTCCTAGTCACCCTTTAGTGCTTCACTCCCTTCTCTGTAGTTCTACTTCATTAATTAAGAACATTTATAAAAATAGTTTAGGAATATTTTTAACACATTTACATTGACCTCACCGCTTATTGATTTTTGCATTACCACATACTGTCCATTTTTAATTTGGTAACATGCTGTCATTTTTGCACACCAATGTTTTTGTGCACTTTTGTCTCTGCATACTTAGGATACTCTGTTTTACAATTTTTCTTGTTATTACTATACTCTGCATATTTTGCACTGAATTTGGTGTTGTATTTTGCATTGTCTCCCCTGCTGCTCCTCCCAGGTTGCACCTGGAACTGAGCTTCAACTCAGTGTACCTATCCCAGTCACCAAATTTTAAATAAATGTGTATAAGCTTTGCAAATCATAAACATTTTATTTAACAAGAATTAGTCAACATTTTTTAATAGAAAAATAATGAGATGTTTTTAACTGCAAAGTACCATAGCAGAAGACAGATGGATGTTGTGGTGCAGATGTTCTGACAATCCGAAGAGCTTAAATGGATATATAGGGTGTGAGGTAATACTTCCTTAGTATGCAGTATACTTCAGGAAAACCAATGTGGCCCTTTGACTCCGCATAGTACTGCAAAGGGCTCCTCTGGACAGACTGAAGGAGGACTGGGTAAACACAACTGATGAGTTGCTAAAATCAGAGTTAAAAACAGTGTAATTAAATAGATAATAGTTATTGCACTCCACTGAGAATGAGAAGAAAGAAAGAAAGAAAGAAAGAAAGAAAACATTTTATTTTTATCCAGGAACATACAGTTATGGGCAAGCCCTATTTTTAATAGTAATCTTGTACAATTGATATGGTAAAGAACATCACATGCACAACTTAAAATTAAAAAAAAAAGTTATTCTAAACACAATTAACCACGAGTAGCATTAATTTAATACAATCACAGGTATGTACAATTTTTTTCTTTTGGAAAACGTTGAGTATCCCAACTAACCCTTCCTGATCTTGTACCCCATCCACACACATGCACACAGTCATATCTCACTGCTATCCTTTTGTCTCATATTGTCTTACACAACACTGGCCTTTCTGCTTGATTGATTTTGGGAAAATGTTTTACCAAATCAAGTCACACATTTCTTTGATAGCCAGTATCTGACATTTCCACAGTGCTCCAGAATACGAGTTTTTAAAAATGAAAAAAAAAAAAAAAACTTTGCCTTAAGCGACTATTATACTGAGACAGTATTTGTAATAATATGCTCTGTAAAGGATTTATAGAAACTCTTTTAAAAAATATTGATGTGTAGAACCATTCAAATAATATTATCTGACTGTCTTTATAAAAGATGAAGACTGGGTGATTAAAAGAGGGAGACAGAGTGATATTTTGAAAGCATGTAAACTGAAATTTAAGTGCCGTGTTTGCAGGCCTCGGCTAAGAGTAAGGTAGCACTATCTAAATACTGAGCAGTAGGTAAAAGTTTCAGCAAGTCTTATCCTTTCAAAAAAGTAAAGACAGCTGTGGACCATTTGATGTTTTCTGTTTTTTTCATATTCTAAATGTCATGTTAAGTCCTTGGAAGTTATTTTACTGTATATCATTTTCTTATGCAGTAACCTTTTACCCTACTGTAGTTCTTCAATCAAGAAGTTGTATCTGGTTTAGTTAATGCACACTTGCTTCTTTTTGTGTTCACACAATGATAAACAGCTGCTAGTATTTACTGCACAGCAAAAGCACTTTTGCTTTCTCACTAAGTGCTGAATTCACCTGCACAGTAAATACTTGTGATGGTTTGAAACTAATGTTCACAAATGCGTGTTTGATACTTTCAGATATCTTTCTTTCTTTCTTTCTTTCTTTCTTTCTTTCTTTCTTTCTTTCTCTCTTTCTCTCTTTCTCTCTTTCTCTCTTTCTCTGTTTTTTTCTTTCGTACTCTGAGCTGAGGTTTGTTTCCAGATGTGTCCCGGGGAAGAGGGAATTCGGTGGCAGTTTTTATATTTTTATTTCCAAAGTAGTTAGTTCTCTAATGAAACCATCTTCAGAGGTTGGATAGGTTAATTTGATAGTCACTGTAGGTGAAGTTGCTTCCTAATTTTCCACGTTTGTGAAAGTGAACAGTACCAAAACTAGCCTGAATGCGCATTCATACATAATTATGAGCAGGTGGGGAGACAGTAATGTACATGCCTAGTTAACCTCCAGTCAGGACTTGCAATTTCAGAACCTGATCTGTCTAGTTGGCAGGGGTGGATTTAGATTTTTTCCCAAGAGGGTGGCACTTTCGGTGAAAATATTTAACATTTCCTTTTAGAGTTCAGATCATGAAAAAAGAAGAAAAAATAGTTTAGTTTTTCTATTTCTTTTATTTCACACAAAATCATTTAAGCAAAACCTGTTTTCCAAAGGATTTAGTCAGGTATAAAATATTAAAAATACATGAAGTGGTTACAGAAAGGCAGAGTACAGTTACTGGAATAGGATACAGGCCATGGGCAAACAGGTGCAGTATACATAGGAATGTATTGTCAGGGTTATAGAAATGGTTCTTAATAGCATTTGCATGTTCTGGAAGTAGTGCAACTTAAATGATACAATAGAGTCACACTGTCCTAACATGCCAGAGGTGTCATTTCCACCACTTACTGTAGCAAATCTAAACAAGAAAGAGTGTTTTTTGGCCCAAGGAATTTTTCTTGTGAGTTAGTACCAGAGACTGATTTGCCCCACTTTTGGTGGCATATTTATTGTCTGTGTATTAGAACATGGCTTTCAAGCTGGGAGAAAGTAGACTGAGAACAGCTTTTTTATTTATACAAAGGTATAGCACCCTCGAGTTGGGGCTTAGCCAGTCCAGCTTGTTTTATGGGACACAGGTATTTGGGTCCAGTTTGAGGTCTAGTACAATGCAGCAGGCCCTGTTCAGCAGAATCCTGACCTGGGATAGTACACTGTGATTCGCAGACCCGAAGATCACAGTGCATAGTCAACGGAGCTTAAGATAAAGCACTGAACAAGGAGTTTCCTTATCTTCAGGAGGATGTTCCTCTTGTGCCAGTAGCAGAATCCAAGTCCAGAATTAATAATCCTAACAAATTGGTCCACATGATCAGAGAAGGACAGGGTACAGTCAAGAGCCAGACCAATGTATTTGAAGCTTTTGACCTGTTCAAGGGTAGCATCAGAAGTGATGGTAATGGTTAGGGCAGGAGAAAGGTCATTCATGTTGTGTGTGCCAAACAGCATACATTTTGTCTATTTTTCATTCATGACCAGAACGTTTTGAGTGAACAGGCCTGAATAGAATTAAAGTCCTGCAGCAGCCTCACCTCAGGTGATCAGGGAATTTTCTCTTGAGAAAATGATACAAACATAGAACATAGAAACATAGAAAGTGATGGCAGAAAAGGACTGCCAGGCCCACCTAGTCTGCCCAGTATGCTCAGCTAGCAGCTAGGATTTTGCTATTTCCTACTGTCCCCCCCCACCATGGATCTAAAATGTCCTTGTCTCTATCCCACGCTCTCTTGAATCCCCCCACCCTTCCTGCCCCCACCACCCCATCTGGAAGTCTGTTCCAGTTATCCACCACCCTCTCTTTGAAATAAAACTTTCTAATGTTTCCTTTGAACCTCTTCCCCACTATCCGCATATCATGGCCCCTCATCTTCGAATGCTCCTTTAGCTGGAAGATGTCACCTACTGGCACCCTGTTAATACCCTTGATATATTTTAAAGTCTCAATCATGTCCCCCCTCTCCCTCCTGTGTTCCAGGGAGAACATGTTTAGCTCCTTCAGCCATTCCTTATACGACAATGGACCAAGGCACATCACCATTTTTGTTGCCGTCCTCTGGAGGCACGCCACTCTATCCACATCCTTCTTGAGATATGGACTCCAGAACTGGACCCCATACTCAAGATGTGGCCTGACAAGCTGCCTGTAAAATGACATTATGATCTCCCTCTTCCTGCTAGTTATTCCTTTACTGATACAACCCAACATCTTATTGGCCCTTGCCACTGCCTTCTCAGACTGCCTTGTCACCTTCAGGTCCCGTGAAATGATTATACCAAGGTCCATCTCCAGCTTATTAACCTCTAGGACATGTCCCCCCATTCTGTATTCTGTACCCTGTTTTTTCTTGCCTAAGTGCATGATCTTGCATTTCTTTGTATTGAAGAACAATTGCACTCCTTGGACCATTCCTCCAGTTTCTCCAGATCTCTGTGTATACTCTCAACCCCCTCAGGTGTATCCACCCTATTAAAGACTTTAATGCTGTCCATGAACAGACACACTCTTCCCTCCAGCCCCTCTGCTATGTCCCCTATAAACATATTATGGAGGAGTGGCCCCGGCACCGACCCCTGGGGCACCCCACTGGTAATGATACCTTCCTTTGAAGGTACCCCATTAACAGTTACCCCCTGCCTTCTGCCCTCCAGTCTGTTCTACACCCAGCTAACCACTACCAGCCCTAGCCCCAGACATCTCATTTTGTGCAGTACAGAATCAAATGCTTTCTTGAAGTCCAGGTATGCAACATCCACAGAGACTGCCCCCCCCAATCCAGTATTCTGGTGACCCAGTCAAAAAACTCTGTCAGGTTCATTTGACATGATCTTCCTTCAGTGAACCGGTCCCGTATGCCATTGACTTCAAGGTAGCTGGTGATTCTCTTCTTTAGCAGTTTCTCCATGAGTTTGCCCACCACCGATGTTAAGCTCACTGGTCTATAATTGCCTGCCTCCTCCTTGTCTCCCCCCCCCATGAAGGGGGATTACATCCACCCTTCTCCAGTCATCAGCAACCTCCCCTATCTTCAAGGACCTATTGAAGAGGCTGGTCAGAGGTACTGCTAGTACTTTGCTAAGCTCCCTCAGTACCCTAGGGTGTACCCCATCCAGCCCATCACCTTATCCACGTTCAACCTCTCTTGCTCCGTCAGGACTTCCTCCCCCTGGAACGGACTGAAGTCAACCCCCACCCCCTCGATTTCCCTGATTTTCTTAACCTCCCCATCCTTCGCTTCCATGAACACTGAGCAGAAATAGATGTTGAGTATTTCTGCCTTCCCACAGTCCTCTTCCACCAACCTCCGTTCTTCATTTTTCATTCTGACTATCCCCTCCTTAGTTTTTCTCCTTTCACTCATATACCGGAAGAAGGCTTTGTTGCCTTCCTTGACTGTGTTGACTGTTCTCTCTTCTGTTCTTTCTTTTGCTGTCCTGACCTCCAAGCCTGCCTCTGTTTGCTTCTCCTGGTACAAAGCCTTATCCTCCTCCCTCTGCATCATTTTATACCTCCTAAATGCTTTTCTCTTTGCCTTGAACTTCTCTGCATCTTCCAGCATCATCAGCATAGATGATAGCATTGTTGGAGGTGCAGACAGATGGGAGGGAGTTCAGGAGTAGACTAAATAGTAATGTCTTTAGTATGGTGCCCTGTTGGGACCCCTACTGATACAGTCATTAACATTTAGGTAGTGCTTTTCATGCACATTGTATCCTTTAAAAGCAATGAGAGACTGGCAGTGAAGTGACAGTAAAAGTGTAGTGGCAGTCATTTCACCTATCAACACACACACAGCCTTGGACAATTGCGTGAACCAGTTTTATGGTAAGGGAATGTTGGCCAGGACACTGGAGAAAATCCCCTACTCTTGCAGGGGAGGCTGTGGTTTGGATCTGTCAGTACTGGGTGACTATAGTGCAGACAGAACTGCACATGGAATACCGCACTATGAGAAGCGCATTTGGTTTTATGGTGACAGGTCCTATAAGTGTGCGGTAAGAACCGCTACCCCTGTCGCTGTAATCTCATGTTGGAGGAGGTAAAGGACACCACTGTGGTGGTCCCTGGCTGAGCCACTCCCTTTGTGGAGTGGCTAGAGCACCTGCCTCCAGTGGTGTCGGGGAACTGGGGCTGTGGTTCGATTCTCTCCAGGTCCCAGTATGATGCTGCTTTTTTTTTTTTGTTGGGAAACAAAAAAAAACCCTGCTCAGATTTTTTTGTTTCCCCAAAGTCTGCAACCCCCAGAGCTGGTTATATTTAGTCGGGGGATGTTGGGGGGGGGGTGCAGGGGCAGAGTCCCCTGCAAAGACAAAGGTACTGCTCCGGTGTGCGCAGTGGTTGTTCTGGTCGGAGTGTTGTACCAACATTATGCCACTCACTGATTTGCGTGCAGCATTCTTGCTATGCAGTTTTAACTGCGACATGACCCCATGCTGGATCTGTCAGGAATACTTGGCCTTTTTGGACTCCAAAATCAATCTGGAAAAAAGTAAGGGTATGTTACTGGGGGCACACAGGCATGATTATGTAAAAGATGTGGCAGAAATCTGGTTGGTGGACAACCCATTATAATACTGGGAAATGTGTATGGTAAGGGTGATGTGTCAAGATTAAAGGAACACTGTCAACCCCCTTAGGCTTCAAAGTGTCCCTAGTTTAAAAAGCACATTTTATGATTGTTCACATTCTGTAAAGATTGCTGATTGTTTGATTTGGATTAAATTTTTGTTTTTAAAAGTGAAAAATAGACTGCCCACCATATTGGTGTTGCCACACCAAAACATGTTTGTCTACATTATTTGATCAACTTCTGCTGCATCTTTCCTGGATTTCTCAGCACCCCCCCACACACACACAGCCTAGTCACTCATGATGCAGTGGAAGGAGATGAGATTATTGCATCATGAGTGGCTGCACTGTTTGGGGGAGTATGTAATGTTTAGGAAGTATGCAATAAGAGCTGTTCAAGGATTTGAAACAAGACAAAGGTTGGATTGGATATAATTGCACTACTTCCATGCAATTCAGTTCTACTAAGAAAGGAAGCAGATAAAACAAACAGCAACATCAGTAAATTTTAGTGAAGGTAAGCATGTGGGTTTTCATCTAAACATATTTAGTCCGGGGGATATAATATGATGCAAAAAGGGGTGGACAGTGTCCCTTTAAACTGGAATGAAAGTTTGAATTTAGCAGGCAAAAAGGTTGATAGAAGGCATTGACTATGTCTAAAAAGAAACGTATCTGATTTTTACTGCTTCTTCATAGATGTTATTCCCCCTTCCCCACCTAAATCCCTAGAAATGTGCTGTATAGTGTCTTTTTCCACTTGATTGGGGAAACAGGTTAAATCCAATTAAAAGAAACCACAATTACAGAGAAGTTAAAAATGGTGACTTCGGATGTAAATCCCTCCTTTCTCTGTTATAGTATTTCATTAGTTATGCCATCAAAGCCTTAGTCTGTTCCTCCCGTAAACAGTGAGTGGCCCCCTTATGCACCTTGTGTTCCCTCCAAATGGGGTCTATGCACATAAGTGGGGATTGCATATGCATTGCATAGCTTCAGCACGTAGGCAACCCTATAACAGAATGCCATGCATCGGCGTTGGTGGAATTCATGGAAGGGATGCATGCCTCTTCTGCACTGGCTTCCCCAGCCAATCACATAGCTACGTGTGTGGACAGACTGGGGGCATGTCTGGGGATGTGCTCGCACTCCATGTCATTTACAGTGGTGCAGATTGCCAGAGAAAGGGGGTACAGGATATGGCAATGGGGACCGTGCTGTATCTTTTGCACACATACACACCCCCGATCAAACCTACCAGCATGGCAGGACCATGAATCCCCTTACCATCTTGCCCGAGCTATCTGGGCTGTTAGGAAAGGCTGGGGGCAGCCATTTGGGCACTTTACTGTAAACCTTTTGTTTCCCCTCCTGCACCTTCCAAAAATCCACTGCTTGGGTGGAAACCTTAGTACATATAGTTACTAGGGGATGCCAGTTAGTTAGGTATTTTGAGTTTAATAAAATATATCAAACTAATCAAAAGTTTGCTGGAAGGGGGTAACATGGTTATGATACCTTGATGGACAAGCCCAGATGCAGATTTTTCTCCGATTCATTCTTTTCTCAGTATCTCTTACTGTGGACTTTGACCTTGAGTGAGTTGGATTTATTTCTTAATCTGTGTTTTATCATGTTCAGTTAGTTTCAATTGTTTTGTTTGGTTTTTGGTTTGGTTTGTTGTTTTTTTTTTTAATACTGTTTTGATTTATATTGATTTTCATTTTAATAAAAGTTCCCCATATCTTACAAAATGTGCATTGGGTTCATTTACTTTCACCTAAAAACTAAAAGTATGTAATACTGTGTGCTGGCCTTGCTGGCCTAAGGGGTAGCAGGTGCTACTTAGCTACAGAGATAGATCTATTAGTGCTAGGAGGTATTTGGATTTAAAGTCAGTGAGGAAGCTGCCTTAGAAAAACAACTTGCTGGAGAGCCTAGCAATCCCTGTCACTATATCACTGCTCACTCCTCGAATATTTACAGCAGTGGAGTCAGCTACAATGGTTACATGACAGAAACCAAGTATATTGTCAGTACTCCCAGGAAAGGCAGATAACCTGTATTTATCACCTAGGGGCAAGAAATTCTACTCTACCCAGCTGGGGAGCAAAGAGCCACTTTAAAGTCTGAGACCTGTGATGGGGCAATTCACATTTTTATCCAATTTACGGTACTGGTTTAGTAATAACTGTAAATGATGTTAAAATTTTTTTGTTGAATCTGTTGTCTGTATTTTTAATTATGTACTGCTGTTGGAAGTGGGAGGAAATATATGATAATATATGTACACATGTGTATTATGAGTTTTTCTCACACACCCTCAGTGTGTGATGCCACTTAAACCATGAGAGTCTTTAAAAAGACATCACACACTGAGGGTGTGTGAAAAAATGAATGATATGTGCACATCTTATTTTAAATAATTCCCTGGTTAGTAGTGTTTATCAACACTGCAAGAGCATATTCATGTCAGTGGCTCAGTAGGTAGCACACTCGCCTCTGAGGCTGGGAGAGCAGAGGGCTGTGGGTTTATTTCCCATATCTGGCACTTGGGTTAATATCCCAGTACTGACACTGTAGTGTAGCATGAGAGGGGTGCTGCACTTCTGAGGTGCCGTCTTTCAGATGAGAAGTTAAACTGAGGTCCCATCTGCCTGGATTGGTGGTAGTTCAGGTGGATGTTAAAGATCCCATGGCACTTATCAAAAAGAGTAGGGGAATTTTTATTAAAGTTGGAAAGTAAAATACAGTCAAATAATACACAAAAGCAAAAGCAAACTACTCAAAACAAAATACATATGCCATCATACATAAAATATAAAACTAACATTGCAATAGACTCAAAACTTACTAGACATACTGAAAAAATTACCCCCCCCACCCCACTAAAAAGTAGAAATTTTATTATTTCAGTAAACCAAAATTGAAAACATACAGTGTTAAATCACACAAAATAATATATAAATCATATAGAAGATAATCTATTACAAAGATATATCATCCAAACAATGTAAAAGGAAAACTGCAAAACAGTCCCCCCTCCCACTTACAAAATGAGTAGGGGAACTTTTGTTATCATAGACAGCAAACCAAACAATAAATTCAATCAATGTTAAGTCACATTAAAGAAAATGATACAGCATATTGTTATCATAATAGAAAACAAAGATTGTACATAAAACAAAAGGGAAAAAAAGAAGAGAAGAAAAAGCAAATAGAAAAGTGAGGTCCAGGTAGCAGTCAGAGAAAAGAAGGCGGCTTACAAAAAATATAAAACAACAAGAGGGGATAGGGATAAGGAAATGTACCAGCTTGCATCTAGAAAAGTCACCCATATGGTGAGGGGAGCAAAGTCCAGTAAAGAGCAACGGCTAGCACAGGGGATACATGGAGGGGAAAAGGGGTTCTTCCGGTACATTGGGGAGCGGAGAAAAACTAAGGGCCATCTCAGCAGATTGAGATCAGAAGAAGGGTGGGTGGAAGAGGTGAGGGACCAGGCAGAGGTATTTAACGAGTACTTTGCCTCTGTGTTCACTAGGGAGGGGGATGGGATATCTACAAAGCAAGGCACAAAGGGGATAGAAGTGGCAGGGAGTGGGATCAGGGAGCAACAGAAATGGAGCAAAAGGGAGGAAAGGTACCCCAGGGTGTCACATCTGGATAAGGATAAAAAGACCAGTAAGGTGGAGGGACAGATGATGCCATCCCCACCAAAGGTGTGGTTGCCCTCAAGGCCCTAAAGAAAGACAAATCTCCTGGGCGGATGGCATTCATCCAGAGTACTATAGGGAATTGGCGGACATACTGGCTGCACCCCTGGCGGAGCTTTTCAACAGGTCACTTGAGACTGGGAGGGTACCTAGGGATTGGCGAGAGGCACATGTGGTACCAATCCATAAAGGGGGGTCGAAGGAAGTACCAGGAAACTATAGACCCATCAGTTTAACCTCGGTGGTGGGAAAATTAATGGAGAGTATACTAAAGGAACGATTGGGGGTTTACTTGGGGGAGGTGGGAGGTCTGGATAGTCGGCAGCATGGGTTTGTGCCAGGTAGATCATGTCAAACCAACCTTGTGGAGTTCTATGAATGGGTAACATCAGAACTGGACAGGGGTAAGCCTGTGGATGTATTATTCTTGGACTTCAGCAAGGCGTTTGACTCTGTCCCCCACAATGGTCTGGTGGAGAAACTGATGGGGTTAGGAGTAGGCCCTTTGATGGTCAGATGGATTGAAAACTGGATAGCTGGACGCTCCAGAGTAGTGGTCTGTGGGGAGCTCTCAGACCCTACAGGGTTGGTAGTGGGGTACCACAGGGCTCGGTCCTGGGTCCAATCCTGTTTAATGCATACATATCAGACATCAGGGATGGTATAGGGTGTGAAATGAGTCTCTTCGCGGATGACTCCAAGATGGGAGCAGTAGTTGAGGGAGAAGAGGGAGGTTGGCCCTGCAAGGGACCTGGACACCCTGAGCTGGGCTCACACATGGAAATTAAATTTCAATATCACCAAGTGCAAGGTGTTGCATCTTGGTCGGAAAACCCTAAACACAGGTACACCCTGGGAGGAGGTGCTGGAAGCCTCAACAGGGGAAAAGACCTAGGGGTCATGGTGGATACATGTATGAATAACTCTGAGCAGTGCAGGAGAGCAGCTAGCAAGGCAAACAGGATGTTGGGATGCATCCATGAGGGGATCACCTCAAGGAGCAAGGAAGTAATTCTGCCGCTGTACAATGGACTGGTTAGACCACACCTTGAGTACTGTGTACAGTACTGGAGACCACACTTGAAGAGGGACATACAGCTCCTGGAGAGGTACAGAGGAGGGCAACAAAGATGATACGAGGGCTAGGGATTTGACTTACGAGGACAGACTTGAGGAGCTCTGCTGTTTTCATTGGAGGACAGGAGACAGGGGGACATGATTGAGGTCTTCAAGTACATCAAGGGAATAAATAGGGTAAACATGGAGGGATCTTTAGACTAAAGCAGGGAAGGCATCACCAGAGGGCATGGTTTGAAGTTGGAAGGTGGAAGGGTGAGGGGAAAAGGAGGAGGTTTTCACTGAGAGGGTGGTGGACCCTTGAATGCTCTGCCTGGTGAGCTGGTTCAGAGATCCACAGTGGAGGGCTTTAAGAGAGGTGGGACAGACACAGAAAGTGGATGTATCAGATGATGGCCTGTCCCGGGGGGGTGGGGATGGATGATAGGGGTTTCTGGAGCACAAGGGATGGGAGGGTCTCTGCACTCAACTAAGGATCTAGGTTCGAGCAGACTTGATAGACCATAAGGCCTAATCTGCTGGCAAATAGTATGTTAGTATGTTAGTATGAAAACACTAATTCAATACATCCAAAATAATTATTCTAAATTAACCCAATGAAGTTATAGCCAATCTACAGAATCCCATCTAGACTGACATATAAATGAAGAAAATTTCCCATAATCCTGCCTTTTCAATCTCAATATTGCATTAGCAACCATACCAAATAATGCTTCTTGTGAAAAATATTGTTGTTGAATGGTGAAACGGCATCTCACATGCCATATATAGTATTTAAAACAAAGCAAAATCAAACATAAAGTCACTTTATCATATTGCACAGTGGTTACTGGCAGAATCCTATACACAACATATCTAACGTCATAGGGTATAAAGGAAAGGTAGGCCATTTCGTAAACAAGACTCCAAAATCATAAAAGGACATTCCAAAATAAGTGTTCCATTGTCTCCACTAATTCAAAACACGTACCCTAAGGCAATACCGATCAGTAATTTGCTTATGTTTTAGATTTGCTCGGACATTTAATTTGCCATATAGGATAACCATAACACATCCCACATATGAGGTGGAATCCGGAGGAGGTTAACATATTGCCAATTGCAAGTTTTATAGGAGATGGAAAATAATCAAATGGAGCCGAATCTTGAAAATACTTTTGTAAAATATATGCGTATAATTCCTTTCTAGTAAAACGCAAAAAGGTATGCCTTGAAATACCCCATAATTTAATTTTCCCAAAACATATTTTAAGAGATTGTGGGAGATGGTTTATGGAACATTGTCTCGGGAATACCTCATATTCAGGCCAGAAAAGACATAAATCTCCCAGAGTATCCTGAAGCCATGGTTTCCATTGTGTGTCTCTATCTATAAACAGAAGTTTTAAATTTGTATAGAGAAACATAGTAAAGAAAAAAACTACAGGATGTAACATTTTTAGGCCCCCATGTTTTTTCTCCCTAAACAACAAGGCTCTCTTAATGGGGTTCAGTCTACTGCCCCATATACAACCAAAAAAACATCCATATAACTGTGTCTCCAAAGCTAAAGGGAGACTAAAAACCGCACTTAAATATTAAAATATGGGTAATAAGAATGTTTTAACCAGTTGAATCCATTTCAGTTTAGGCAGTCTCCATGTATTCCAGACATCTACCTTAGTTTGCGCTTCCTTTAGTTTAAATTTCCAATTTAGATATGCTAAATCTCCTGCTCCGAATAAAAGACCCAAAATTTTACAAGTATCCTTAATTAGCGGAATACCTATAACCTGTGTAAGATGAAAATACTCTATCCCCAGTGTTATACAATTACATTTCTCATAGTTAATTTGTGCACCGGTATATAACAAAAAACCCTGTAAAACTTTTGAAAACCCTTGCAGAGGAAGATCCACAATCGAAAAACATAAATCATCCGCATAGGCAATACATTTAACTTCAGGATCAGTACTTGAAAAGGAGGTCCCGTATACTGTCATGACTATACACCCGCCTAATTAAGGGATATATAGTAAATAAAAACAAAAGGGCACTAAGAGGACATCCTTGACGCACACCCCGTAATATGGGATATATAGTCCCTATCCACCCATTACAAAAAGCTTGAGCAGTAGCATTGGCATAACAGGTTTTTATCCATTCTATAAAGGTATCAGGTACACCATACCCAACTAAACAGTCCCATAAATAACCACGTCTTACATTATCAAAGGCTTTTGCCTGGTCTAAACTCAAAATCAAACCTGTAAGTTCCCCTGTAGATCCCTTTTGAAAAAGTTCCCAAAAGTATTAGACTATCGGTAATGTTCCTATTTGGAATGGAACATGTTTGTACCAGATGTAAAAGGGAATGTGCATTAAGTAACAGTCTATTGTTTAATATTTTGGTAAATAGTTTAAAATCTGTATTTAATAGGGTTATAGGTCTCCAGTTTAACAAATCCCCCTCTATCTCCTTTTTTATACATAAAAACTACAAGCCCCTCGTTCATACTTTTTGGTAATATCCCCGAGGATAGTATTTCATTCAAAACACCTGTAAATTCTTCCAATAATTGTTGACAAATTATTTTATAAATTTCACATGGAATACCATCATTCACCGGGGCTGTACCAGCTTTTGCTTGTGCCAACACTGCAGCAACCTCTTGTGTTGTAATATGTGCTACTAAGTTAACTGACCCTGAATCTGAAATTTGGGGTAAATTACATCCTCCCAACCAGTTCTCATGTGTATGACTCAATGTTTCAGTAATCCCAAAAAAGTTTCTGTACATGTAAATCAACAATCCGCATAACTTCTCTGGTATCTGTGCACCAAATCCCTGCCTGATCATTAAGACCTGTCATATGTTTCTGATGTCTTTGGGATGCACTAAATTGAAATGAATTCAGAAAGGCCTTTGTGCCTTGGGTACCAAAACCGCGTTCATTTTCTAAAGATTTTGCCCGATCATATTGAAAATTATTCATCTTTTCTCTTATTTCGTATAACTGGGGGAGGTCTGAAACCTCACCATTGGCCATACGAAAGTGTAAATCCAAAAATTCCTTTCTATAATTTAAGTATCAGTTTTATATTTACCATATAATCTCCCTATTGATTGAAAAAAAACATTTAATTTCAGTTTTTGTATCCATCCACCATTCCCGATAAGTATCATAGAGACATAACACAGATTTCCTGGCCTTTAAAATAGCTAGAAAGACATCTTCAATTGTAGGAAGAAGTAATAGAGCCAAGTTCATTCTCCAGTACCCTGGACCCCGATGCATAGGCATATGACTTGCCACCGTAGCTGCTATAATTACATGGTCAGATGAAGTAACAGCCAATGTTCTAGTATCAGTCACCTGTAGGGAATCGGAAAGAAACCAAAAATCTATCCTTGTGGCCTTATTGCCTTGAAAAAATGTTTTTGCCGGATTCCCTGAAAGGGCCATAACATCACTAAGGCCTGTTTGAACTAGTAAATCATTAAGACAAGTAGCATCACAAAACATTTTGGTGGTTCGGCATCCCCTATCTGTATTGTATGTACTACAATTGAAGTCACCCCCCAAAAAAACATACTTTGAAGTAAATAAATAAGGTTGAAATAAGCGAAATATTTCAATACGTGCAAATTTTGTTTGAGGTGCATAAACATTGATTAACCGACACTGTAAACCGTTAATCACTACATCCAACAACAATACACGACCAGGAACAAGATCAACTAATTGTATCACCTTTGCAGTGGGACTATTTAGGGCTATACCTACACCACTACAGGGGTCTTCACCCATAGACCAATAGGTAACCCCCCATCTCCAGCCAGTGGTTGCTAATTCAATATCGAGTTTGGTATGTAACCTAATATCCTGCAAAAAAACCACATCATAATACTTTTTCTCAAAAAAGGGATAAAATCAACACCCGTTTCCTCTCGGGTAACATACTATTCACATTTAAAGAAGCTACCGAAAGATTATAAACTGCTAACATCAAGAGAGGGGAAACGACCAGCCATATTTTTGAACACATTTTAGCATATTATTTTTTCTTGTTCTCTTTCCTCATTCCCAATCTATTTTTTTCTTTTTGCCTAAATCAGTTTTTGCCAAATTTTGGTCTATATCAGACGTACCATCATGTTGTGAGGAATTTACAGAAACTGAGTCAGACTCCGTCCCTGTGTCATCTTGTAATACAATAAAAGGATTATGTGTAGCCGTCATAGGGGGTTCAGGAATCACCATGCTAATATTGCCAGATCGAAGACTACGTCTTCTGGAAGATACCAGAGTAAAGGCCTCTTCGGGTGGGAGCAGTGGAGGCATTGAAATCAAACTACCGCTAGAAACCTCCACTTGAGAGACAGGATTTTGTGTCACTGACAGAGGCTCAGAAACATCAGGGTGTATCTGTGACTGAGGTTCTTTTTGAATCAATGCACAACTATGATTACCAGAAATATGTGGCTGAGGTCTCCTAGAGGGTGTGGTAGGGGTTTTATTCCTAAGGGCAGCTTTAACCGCTGTATTGATGTAAAAATCTTGAATACTATAGTCTCCAGATTTATTTTCGCAGCGAAAGGGCAATCAACAAAGAATGTGCATCTTCACAGAGTGAACACTTACTGGGGTGATGACAGTCAGTAAGGACATGTCCTTGTTCTCCACATTGAGCACATTTTACCACTTCACACATCCTACTCAGGTGCCTAGGAGAGCCACACTTATAACAATGTCTTGGTTGGCCTGGATAAAAAATTAAACCCTTATCCTGACCCAAATAGAAACAACTAGGTAAATGCTATAGACCTTCATCGTTTTGAAATAGATTAACCTTATTTCTCCACCCTCCATTCCAGAAACCTTCATCATCCAATATAGGTTCAGGATTCCCCTGAACAGTACATTTTTTTTCCACCCAGTACTTTATATCTTCTACATTTACTCCCTCATTCCGAAAAAGTACATTTATTACTTTAAAGGATTGTTTGGTGAGAGGTATAGCCTGAAAATGTAACCATGCTGGGTTAGTTTTTAAAAGAGCATATCTCATCCAAAATGTATTTAGTAAATCTGGTGTACGAAAACTAATGTCATAATTGTTATCCCCTGGGGTGTGTATAAGGGCATTCACCTCCCCTGGAGAAAAACCCAGCACTTGCTTAATCAAAACCTTCCCTACATAAAAACGATCTGGCATACCATCCATAGGACCTAGGAACCTTAAATGCACTGCATTCCTACGTTTTGCCAAAGTAACTGTTTTTTTAAATAAACTAGCAAATGTAACAGGGGGTTGTGAGATAACAGGCTGATCCTGTACTGGATTTAACTCAGAACCCAAAACATTCACATAACTTAAAGCTTCAGGAGTGACAGTTTATCCTAACGTGGGCTCTGATAGCAAAGAACCATTTGATAGTAAATTAGAAATACTGGTTTGAGGAGACACACATAAAGAAGAGTGTACAGTTATTACAGGGGAAGTTTCAAAATAGTCTGGCCCATAGCTAGATACAGCATCCCTTGATGCAGATTTGGCCTTTCCCCCATCTGCTACGCTTGTTCCCGGCAGAGGGATTATTGGGTCGGCTATCCAGCCTCCCTCATCTGATTGTATCCAACCTGCCTCCTGGAGAGCTTGTTGAGGGGACCAGGATTCATTAACCACCAGATTAGCATCCTGAGGTGGGATTTCATCTGTGGATCGATCTAAAAAACTGGGGCCTTTTAGAACCTTAGGCACAGTACCTGGTAGGCCCGAAGGAGAGTCCAAAATGGGCCTTTTTCCTTTTCGATCCTCCTCAGCTTGTTGTTTTAATTCATTGAACTCAGCCAAAGCTTCTTTTATCAGCTGCCGTTTTTTTTCCAACAATACGTTAAGCTCCTCAGACCCTTGCGAAAGAGCTGGAGCTCCACACAAAACTGCAGCATTTTCGCCCATCATTTCTCCCGAGATCCCAGGCTCCGTCAGAAACTCACGGTTTTGCTCCAACTCCACACTCCCGATGACTTCCGCATTGTGCACTAATACTTCAGGCCACGGGGATTCCTGTACGCTATGCTGGCCACCATCAAGGTGCATCCCAGCCATAACACTGTCCCCGCACGGATGATTTAGGAGCTGAGCAACATCCGTCCTACTTCCACTGCTCTCTGCAGCCATCCAGAAAGCCGTACCATGTTCCCCGCTGAGCCTTGCTAACTCAGCCACAGCATGTCCTCCTCCACTGTCCTCCTCCTCTGCCATCTTGGTCACACCAGAAAATGGGTCCCCCCTGCTCACAGGAAACAGGAAGTAGGGGAATTTCCCCGGTGTCCTGGCCAAATTTCCCTCATTCACTAAAGATACCACCAACAGCTTAATCTGGTTCAAGGTCAGTTGGAATTCATCTGTATCCCCCTTCCTCGGGTCATGCCTGAAAATAGGCAGGATTTGTCTAGTTCACTTACCCGGTCAACAAAAAACTAAAATAAAAAAAATTAAAAAATATTCCATGGATAAATAGAGAACAAGTGACTGAGGTTAACATTCAATGTCTTCAAACAAGCAATACATAATGTGTGAACCTTGTGAAATATTTTTTTAAGTTGATACTTATCAGGCTGTGGTAATCAGGAGGAAGAATTGGAGGCAGTATAGCGCAGTGGTTTAAGGCTCAGAGCTGCAAATCTGGAGATTTGGGTTTGAATCCCACAGCCCCCACTTGCATACTGTGTGACCCTGAGTAAGTCACTTAACTTCCCTTGGCTCCCAGGTTGCACCTGTAAACAAGCTTTCAGTTTAGTGTGCCACTCCTGGTTAAACAAACAATTGGAATTATAAGCAACATTTCAAACAGCAGAGGGAAAACCAGAATGGAATGAGAACAGCAGAACTGCAGGATTCTAAAACTTGTTTTTAGTTCACTATGTCTATGACTACAGCATTAAGATTTAAACAGTCTCTTTTCAAGTGTTTTTTTTTTTCAAAGTAACATACTTCTGGGCAAGTTGTAAATGCTGGCTCATAATCTGGCATCTGTTGAAAAGTAAGGAGTATGAGAAAGTGACATGATTTAGGAGCAGTTGATGAGGTACTCCACAATAAGCAGGTACCCAGTTGATATTGCATAAGCAAGTTGATATGGGGTTTCATGGACATGGTTTGCAGGTTGATAAACACTGCAACCAGTAAATGTAAAGTAATAACATACTACTACTCATACACAGTTGTACTTGTAAAATATTTATATTGTATTTTTACTTTTCTTCAGGAAAACAGTGTAAATGAGCTGTGGCTCAATGGGTTGTGTAACATTTTACTGCCCTGTTTTAAATAAAAATCTTGAGTCTGACAATGGGTGATTCAGAACAGGGTTCTGTATAGCTGCATATCTTGCAGGGATTCAAAACCTCCAAGCATATCTGCTCACCTTATCCTTGGAGATGTGGTAAAACAGCTGTTTGTGAAGTGGGGTTGACCAGATTTCATAGCTTCATAGGTGTTACAGACAAAATTAGGCAAATGTCCATCCAGTTTGTTCATCACCATCACAGTGAATTGTATCCCCTGTAGTATTTCCCTTATGTTCATGTAACACTCCAACTTTGCTTTAACCCCTCCCCCCAGTATTTCACAACTCGGCACTTCTGGGAGAGCCATCATTTGTTGCATAAACCAAGCTCTCCTCTTTCCAGTTTTAAAATGGTCTCCTCCCTGCTGATGTTTATTTCCCAGATTTGGACCTTTATGCGTCTCCTCCCAATAGCAATGGCATGGTTTTGCTGGCATGCTCCAAAGCCTTGAGTTGTTTGACAAGGCATGTTGTCACTCTCTTGGAGGGGATTGTTTCTGTGTGCCTTCCCTCCAGTCCCATTGTTTCAGAGAAATTTCCCTCCAGAGCAAATCAGTGGCTACATTCTGGCCCTAGTAGGTATAGCTCCCTCTGCTGTGGAGCATGGCAGTAAAAATAGCCTTCAAGCTGCACAGGTTTGATCTGCAGTCAGGGCAGGTTGCTGTACTCAGACATTCTGTTTCCAGTTCCATGCTTGGTTACTGAGGATGCAAAGATGCCAAGATGCTGGGGCTCCTGGAAGTTTGCAAGGTTCTGACAACAAGAAGGCCATCAACCAGAAAGGCAAGGGCTCAAATTTAAAAGTTTTAGTGTCTGGTGTCAGTCTATGGATTTTAATCTTTTACTTGCTTTGTTCTGAGTATCTTGTGCTTGATTAGCTTCTCTCATTTGGGGTAGTACTCTTCCATTAAAGTTGATCTCTTTGCAGCCTTTGCCCAAGACCCTGTGAAGAATATGTTGTTCTCTAGGACCTAAATCTGGTCCTCAGTGCAGTAACAAAGGCAGCTTTTCAACCAGCTGCCACCTATGAGTTGTAGGTTCTGTCTTTGAAAACCATGTTCTAGTGACCTTAAATGTCAGCCCAAAAGGTTTCTGATTTACAGGCTCTGCTAATAGACCCAGAATTCCTGGTCCTTCAAAAAAAAAGGGTTGCACTCTGGATTTATCCAGTATTCCTATCTAAGGTAATGCCTGAGTTCATTTTAGATCAGTCCATGGGTTTTCCTGTGTTCTTCCCCAAACCTGAGAATCTAGTAGAAGTACTCTAACACTCCTTAAATGTAAGATGAGCAATCCATTTCAATCTGGATTGCGCTAAATCACTCAGATAGTTGAACCAGCAGTCTGTGACCCTTGCCCCACAGTCTCTGGTGAGGCTGGTATCTAAATAGTGCCACTAACAATTAACTTTGTCCTATATAGGGCTCTGTTACAAAACATCTGGCAAACAACTGCTAGCATAAGTAACTGCTTGCCTCCTGGGATATGGTAGATGGCATACTTCCATTTTTTGTCAGCCCCAGACATACTGTAGACAATGCAGCCATTTGGTGCAAAATTCATATGTTCACAAATCATTGTAGTTTGAAGCTGCTCTCCAGAAAGATTTTAGTTTTGGCCTAGCAATGCCCCGAGGCTTTATTTCTTGAGAAACACAGACCTGGATTTAATCCATCCAGGCAATAGCAGGACATAATACATCATAATTATTCAAAGAGTAGGACTCTATGGAGGAGATATCATTGAAGAAGATAATAATCCTTGATGAAGGTAGGAAACTTCCTAATGATAATTCTCAATGTTTAAGTGAATCTCCTCCATATCTGTGTAACATCAAACTCATATTTTATTAGGTCAAAATGAGGTGCCATAAAGGCAGTCAGTTTACATTTACATGAAATAAGTTTATGTTGACACAATCTTAATGTATGTTATTGTAATCTCACCTTCTATTAATGAGGTCTCACTGTTTTTTGAAAAACAGTATTTTTTAAAGGTGGAATTAATTTCTGCTAGACAACAGTGTTTTGTCAGTTTTTTTAAACATTTCTATGACATTTAACCTGATTTATATTGCCACGCATTGTTCAACAATTATCCTTATGCCCTTAATCTTCCTTGCTTTTGTAGGTGTGCCTGCAAAAGCATGAGAAGATAACATGTCCAGCACCTGTTCCTGTAGTTCAGAGGGTTAGTAGCAACACATTGGACGAGACTTTGTATGCTTTCCTGGAAATCCTCAATGAACTGGCTGGGGGGCTGAGCACATCAGAGAGGTCAAATGTTCAGCTCCCAGCCAGGGTGGGGATTTATTTATTTATTTAAAATTTATTGACTGGGAGAGGCACACTGAGTTGGAACGTGTTTCCATGTGTGATACAGGGGTGGAGGGAGGGTTAAATGGTGATGAGAAATACAATAAATAAACAGTGACAAGCACAATGTACAGAACTGAATAAAGTGACAAGCACTGTGTACAGAACTGAATAAAGTGACAAGCACTGTGTACAGAACTGAATAAAGTGACAAGTGTAGTTTGCAAGACAAATAGGCAGCAGAGAGGCCACTCTGAACGTTAAAAGTGATCTCAGACTGTGGAGAGACTTGAACAAGGAAGGAGCCAGGCACATGATCTTCCATGCAAAATGTCTCTTACCCAATAGATAATTATGCAAAACTTTATTTCCAAGTAGAATGGATAAAATGCAGCATAACAGAATAACAGCTGACCCACACCAACACCACCAATGTTTCATGCTGAATACGGGCTCTAATACTGTGTTTTTTTGTAAGGATAATCATACGCATGGCTCCTTCCCTCTACCGCTTTATAATGTAGAACATCAGATGGCACAAGGTACAGTGTTTACAAGCTTGCAAGCATGTACAATGGCAAAAGTGACAAGTACTGTGTACAACACAGAATATCAGGCAGTGCAAGGTACACAACTTTTCTAAAGTACAAAGCTTTACTGTGTTAATGGTAATAAATCATTAAATCATTTACGAAGTAGAAACATTAAAGTACTGGTACAAATTAGGAAGAACAAAACGGTGTGAACCACCAATGCTTATGCAGCCCTGCTTGTTGAACAATGAGTGGAAATGATGATGGCTGCAAAGCCAATTGCTTGCCTTCATTTCCAGTCAAAAGAAGGTTACTGTACATATAAGGTACCCCCCTCCCCCCCCCATTCTTGAGGCAGGGAACAGAGGAAGAAACTGGAGGAAAAGAAAATAAGCCCCATAGATATACTAGGGGAGGCATGATCCTGCCCTGTAGAAATTATTTGTTAAATTAAAAACAATCATTTATTATGAAAACCTGACTTTCCTAATGATTAGGGAACCAACATGAGCTACTATAGTGAAAGGAAGCGTAAATGGATGGTCAGTGGTGCTGACAATCAAAGTTAATGCAAGCTCAGATTTATGTTTGTATATGATGACTACAGTTTCATTGTTGAACCATCTAACATGAAAATATCTCACCATCCTAGATACTGTAGGCAGACAGAGCGAGAGAGAGATAGATAGATAGGTACTGTAGATAGACAGTCTGCAGACAGATATACAGAAGTGTTTATGGGCAACCATATACAATGGTGCTATGTTTTCACTGAGAGATGAGAGTTATTTATTTATTTGAAAATTGGTGACTGGAAAAGGCATACTGAGCTGAGATTCATTTCCAGGTATGACCCTGGTTGAGATGACATCATAGACCTCAAGAGTGAAGCTTGAGAAATCTCTATAATGGCACCTAACCCCAAGATGGTAACATCAGCCCTGTTGTATATGATTGCTCATACAGTATTTTGTATAGTATTGTATAGTATTTTGTATAGCATATGCTTCATTTTACCTTCTTTCTGTCATGAACTGTAGACAAACAGAAAACAACAGGATATGATTAAAAGCATTTAATGTGGTTTAGGTATAAGATGTATGAGCTGGCAACATTTTTTAGTAGTTTATCTTTTCTTTTTATTCAGGTATTTATGTTTTTCTCTGACTGGCCCCCCATCTAGTTAGCCCCCCCCAGCACCATCACCTTCTCTAGCTACTTACTCTGTCCTCCATCCCCCATGGCTTGCCTGCTTTGGCGACATCTTCAAGGGGCCCTATAAGAACCCCTCAGAGGGTTCCTCTGGGGGACTAGGATCCAGTGGAGGTGGGTGCCATGGTCAGTGGTGCAGAGCTAGCAGGCAGTAGGCCTTCATCTGGCTGCAGTCCCATTTTTCCACTATGTTTGTTCCTTTTCCTAAGCTGCCCATCTTAGTGGAGGAGTACACTACACACATGCCTTGTGCTCCTTCCAAGACATTAAGCTCCTCAGTCTACCAGCAAGAGCTGCTGCAGTGTCATAATGTTCTGCCTACCATCCCTGGCTGGGACATACTGCCGTTGGCAGGGTGCTCTTCCTGCTCTGCACTAGTGCTGGCTCCTGAATTCACTCCCAAACACCTGCATGGAAACTTGACACATTTCCCTTGGGCATCTCTTATTAGGTCATCTTTTAACAAATAGTTCTTTAGGGGTGTTTTCAGTTATGTGATATCTTTGCTCTGAGAAATCTGCAGAGTTGATAAGCTTGAGTAATCTTAACAGACATGAGATTCTATGCTGTGTTACCACAGTAGTAACAAGCTACAATGGTACAACAGCATTCTGACATCACTACTGTGGTACAATAGCATCTAAACATGTGCAGATTTCCATACACAACATCACTGAATCTTATATGATAGACAGACAGACAGACAGACAGATCGATAGATTGATAGACAGACAGATATTGACAAACATAAACTGATAGACCTAGATTGACAGGCAGGCAGGCAGACAGACAGATACTATAGATAGGTAACATATAGTATGTGTAATACATTCTTCATATATATACAATAAACATGGGAACAGATACATGCCACCCTTGTGATCCTTTAATCATGTGTTTTATTTCTTCTCAGAATCAGTTGATCCTTGGAGTCATGGGGATAGACGTTGCCTTGGATGACATAGCAAAGCTCACCCCACGCTATACTGTGAGTAGTACCAAATTACTGTATTGACCTAACACATCTGGCAGCATGCACAGGGCAGGAAATATCTGTGGCATCTTATTCTAAAAGTTTTTGATTTAATATTTTTTCTTTGGGGGAAGGGATTTGCCATTTTATGCATCGTATTGGCTTAATGCACTAAAACTGTTTTGATTTCAGCACAGCTTGGAGCCTGTCATGAACTTTAGTCCACATCTATATCAGAGTAGTCCTGCCCTGTGGTGGTCTTGTAAGGAATGTTTTTAGGGGCTGAATTGCATTATAGTATGCCTTTCAGCAAGAGCTACTGCTGGTCCTCCAATCCTGCCTCTGGGACTGGCTATTTAAGGCAGATATTTTTGTCCCAGAGAAAATGTGAGAGACGTGGGCTGAAGAGGCTAGTTAAGTAAACTCAGGTCAGAGCCCCAACAGCTGCTAATACAATATGATTGATGTAATGTAATTGACCTTGACTGCACTACATATTACTCCTCCTCCTCTATATCAGATGCAGGTTTATGTTTTAAATTTGTTTTGCTTTTGATGATGGCTTACAGAATGGCTCAGTAAATACATTATCTGTATTTACTAAATTGCAGCAATCACTGCTATATTAAATATTATTTATTCTTTACACAAGTATTATTAGATATATTGTAAAATACACTGTAAACTACTGAGGAACACATTCACTGGGAAATTTCTTTTTCCCCTAGAAACTTATTCCCACTACTCCCAATGAAGCCCTTGTTATTTTTTCATATTTATGTCCTGAGCATATTGGGGCCAATGTGCGATGGTGGCTGGTCTGCCAGTTCGAGGCACCTCCCCATGTGCGCATTGTAGCATGGACAGGCCACAGTCAGAATCAAGTGGAGTGGCAGAAACCAGCAGGCATCCAGTTGGAGACCTGTCCTACCTGGAGACTGGATCCCCTATTCTGTGTGTTGCAAAGGATTATGGATGCCACCATATGGTTGTCCCTTAAAGGGTTCATATACTGTAATAGGGGAATGAGCCATATGGTAGCTCCCAGCCCTTGCTGCATTTTAGGAGGGCTAGGAGTGAAAGAAAGGGGGGGGGACACTCACCCTACTGGGGCCACTATTTGCAGCTATGATGGTGCATGTAGTATCTACAACAGGGCCTCTGCAAGCGTAGCCTGTGACCCCTCCACTGGCACTATGTACTGTGGAATGGAGGTTGTGAATACCATGTATCATGCCCTACCCCAGTCACTCCCCTTTCATGACCCCATGCACAATGCTGTGCATGGTCATGGGATCCAACATGGAAGGGGCACATGTCCCTTTTGTGCATGCCACACCTGATGCGTCCCTTTTAGACATAAGGCTGCCTACACGCCAAGTATCATGGTGCAGTAGGCCCATTATTAGTAGAGTGTCAATAATTTCATTTTTTTAAGACTGTTCCTGCACAGTGCTGGTTCATGGGTGGGGTGATCCGGTAGGGAGGTGGGGACATACTGCATCCCTGATGAGTGGAACTATACTTGACACAGGCCACTTTGACCTTTCTCTGGGTGGAAACACTGTGCACCTTAAATCCAGTCTTGGATACAAACCCCATATCAGGCATTATCTGAGCCCATAAGGCAGGGGTATTGTCTGATGTCCATTGTGACATGGTCACATTTTTGGAGACACTACTGAGATCTCCTGTTTATGAACTGGTCACCCATGTGGATTATTAGAGTGGTTGAGAAACAGTTTGGTTCCCCCACCCACTTTTTGGAACTCAACTTGGCCTTCCAGGAGGTCAGTAATTGTAGTTACGCAGATGTTTGGACCCCAAGAAGATGCTGATGGTAAATATCCCTGAGGGGTCTGTTAACTCACCTGGAGATTCACAAGACTCAGAACACTACACAATTGTGGCTGTAAAAGGAATACCAATAGTCAAATAATTGACCTTCTTCAAGGATGTCTTGTCAATAGACTCTCCCACTCTATGGATTTTTGCTGTTGGCTCCAGGATGCCATGGGAACATGACAACATTAGAACTCTTGGCCACTCATGCCATAAGCACACAACTGGCATGCTACCTCATGTGAACTCAGCCATACATTTTGGCACAAGCACACTCAACTGCCTCCATTCCTGTTTTCTGCAGACTAGTAAACTTTGGGCTCCAGACTGTGGGAGTTTCATCTTCAGACAATCAGAACATTTTTACTTGACTCTGATCGCTGTAAATGTGGTTGATTTTGCTCGCATACTGTGTTTTATGACTGGAGTGTGTATGCAATAAGCTAAGTTTGTTAGTATTGTTTGATTGAACTTTGTTTTTATTAGGAAGGCTTTAAGCCTGAGGTTCAATGGGTGGAATAAAAATGTCACTCCCCCATCAGGCCTTAAAAGGCCACTGCTCCTGTACTGTTCCATGATTCGTTTCTTCATTGCAGCTGGAGGCTCTGTTGGCTGCACATTCTCCTGCTTCTTTCTTTCATTTGAGTATAGCCTCCAGCTGCCCCCCACACCTCTTTTTTGTTTCCCACTCACTCTGGTGTTCAATTGTTTCCCATCCTCGCCCCCCCATCCACTCTCTTCTTTCTGTTCTCCTCCCTCCCCGTCTGTTTTTTCCCTAGTCCTCATTTGCCCTTCTGGCCCTTGTACCTCTTTTCTTATTGCTCCTGGTTCATCTCCATTGTTTGCTTCTCTCACTGCCCTGGCACTGTGTAGTTCTGTACCAGAGCCCTGAGCTGTGCTATCATCTCACACGCCTGGCATCTCCCTCCATGTTATGCCTCGGTGTTTCCGTCACTTCCTCTCTGCTCCTCCCAGCACTACCACAGCTCCATGGCTTCCTCTGCTGTTTCTTCGCCCATCTCTTGGCACCTGCAGACTCCAGTGCTTTCTGCCCAGGGCACTGCCCCCCTCCACTCCCTTTTTGTTCAAGCTACTTTGGGCTGGGTCGAATCCTCTGTGCCATTTTCCTGCTTTGTTTGCCATGCTCGGCTCTGGTAATCTAGGACCACCCATCTTTGCACCCGAGCATTCCCATTTCCCTGCTTGCTGCTCCTGTTCTGCCCCTTCCCCGGCCATACCGGGTTCCATCTACTGTACTCTCATACCCTCTACCTCAACCCGTTAGGGGATTCTCCTGAATCCACCTCCTGCGCTTCTTCTGTCTTCTCTCTCTCTTTTGCGCTGCCATGCCTGCCTCATTCATTTGGGTGTTTCTGCCCCTACCATCGCATGTCTCTCCTGCCCTTACTGGGATTTTGCTGCAATAATCTTCATGGTCAGTAGTGTTGCCGCAAGGTACTGAATGGTAGCCTTCCTTCCAGTTATATTAATTCAACATAGGGCTTCACTGGATTTGATTTGGGGGAGAGCTGCTTGCATCTGTGTTGTGTTTTTTCCCCCTTTTTTTTTGAAGTGCCTGTTGCTCAGACGGCACTGACTTCATGTAACTACCCCATGGCTTCTCAGTCAGGGACCATGACCCCTCCTCAGGGATGCTTCTCATGTATCTTTCTCATTCTTTCTACACATTGCAGGGATATAGGGATTTGTGTTCGGATGCATTTTCTGACAATGACCACTCTCCTGTCTTAAAAAGGCAGACACCTCGGATTTCATTGACTGCTGTCTTTCTGTTGGCTTCCTTCTCTGCTGACATTGCATTTGTTCCCTCTCTCACTCCTTCTTTCAGTGGTTTGTGTTTCGGTGCTCCCTTGTTCCACCCTCTGTAGCGTTCTCTTTTCTACCATTCATATGGTTCGACCCTCTGTTACTCCTCTCCTTCTTTAACCCATTCCCTCTGCCCCTTCTCTGAACTTTTCTTTCTTTTGGGGTTTTACCTATCCTGCCATCACCTTCCCTACTCATATCCTCCTCTTACCCTAGTCTCTCTGGTGTCCAGGTGCCTGACTCTGGTTCTCCTTCGCTCAGTCTGACCTCGGGGTCTACTTACACACATCGATTAATCAAGCATACCTCTCATTGGGTCTTATGCTATCTCATCGAACTGCTGCACTCCCTTGGTTATTATCACCATCAGTCCTCTCAAAACCCAATTAAGTATCCCTCGCTCATCTGACCTCTACGTGGGTCTAATCCTTTATATTGACTACTCATGCATAACCCTCTCAGGTCCATGCTACATTGAATCAACCTGCTGTCCACTCGGAGACATGCCGTTGTGCCTATCACCTCTTCATCATCGACATGGTGTTGGAGTCCCCCAGATGGATGGTGCTGGGAGACTTCAATGCCTGGGTCGACGATGGACTCTCACAGTTTGGTCAAGACTTCCTCCAGTTGATGATTTTGCTGGGCTTCTCACATGTGATTACCTCTGCGACCCATATACACGGTCATTCCTTGGACCTAATCTTCCTTCTGGATATGGAGACCTCTGATTTGGTGGTGGAGCCACTCAGTTGGTTGGACCATCTCACCATAAGGTTCAATTTCCAGGCCCCCCCTTATAGGTCTACCCCTAAGGAGATGGGGTGGTACCGCCCTTTAAGAGGTTTATCCCCCGATGGCCTACTGGCGGTGCTAGACCTATCGGGGCTGCCAAGGAATAGTGGGGACCCAGATGCCTTAGTCCGGGGTTATAATGATGCTGTAACTGTGGCACTGGGTTGTCTTGCTCCTGTCTGTGTTCTTCCCATTAACCAGTGCCCTCAGTCCCCATGGTTTGATGGGACCTTGAGAGAGCTGAGGAAAATGGGAAAATGGGACGAAGGCTGGAGTGTCACTGGTGAAAATCAGGCCTGGATGCCGACAGACTTAGATTGTTAACCCATTATGAAGATTATCAATCGGCTATCTCCCATAAGAAGGCAGAGTTCCTGTCCGGGGAGATAGCTGCGGCACAAAACCGACTGTCTCAACTCTTTCACACTGTGGACAGACTGTGCAATCCAGTCTGTCTACAGTCTTAGAGAGCATTGTCACAAGGGAACTGTGACAATTTTGCTCACTTTTTTTGCCAATAAGGTTGCCGACATCACATCTGAGGTTCACAAGGGACACCCCAATAAGGCGGACGGTGATCAGGAGGAGGTGGCAGTTCCTTAGTTTGCCTGGTCTGACTTTGGCTGGCCGGCAATTGTGGATATTGTGAAGATTATCCAGTCTTTGCAGCCAACCTTCTGTAGTTTGGAACCCGGCCCAATTCGTCTCCTTGTGGGATGTGTTGAGACCATCAGCCCAGTCCTTGCAGAGATAGTCTGTTGTTTCTTAGAATCTGGGGTGTTTCCAGACACTCTGAAGGAGTCGGCAGTGGTTCCCCTTTTTAAGAAATCATCTCTTGACCCAGACTGTCCTGCTAACTACAGACCCATCTCTAACCTTCCCTTCATGGGTAAGGTCATTAAGAAGGTGGTTGCCAGACAGCTGGAAGATCATTTGACCATCCACAGCATCTACGATTCTCTCCTGTGCGGTTTTCAGAAACAGCATAATACCGAGACAGCCCTTGTTCAGATTCTCAATGATCTTCTAATAGCAAGAGATTGGAGGAGCCGCTCCATCTTGGTTCTTCTTGATCTCTCGGCAGCTTTTGACACTGTGGACCATGGGGTGTTGGTCAAGCACCTGCAGTTAATCTGTGGACTGTCTGGTACAGTCTTCAGATGGTTTCATTCCTTCCTCACTGGCAGATTTCAGAGAGTTGTCTCTGGAGTTTACTCCTCCGACAAGGTCTCCCTTCCATGTGGGGTTCCGAAGAGCTCTGTACTGTCCCACATGTTGTTTGCAGTGTATATGCTGCCGTTGGGAGACATTGTAAGGTGGTATGGGCTGAGTTTTCATTGTTATGCAGATGATACTCAACTCTACCTGTCCTTTGTGACCAATCAGGGGAGCTGTCTCGAGTTTTAATAATTGCCTTTCTGAAATTGAGGACTGGATGAGTGCCAGCTGGCTGAGGTTTAATCTGGATAAAACTGAGGTTTTGGTAGTTAACCCAGGCTGTCATGTAGAGAGGTCATCAGAGGGGTGAACCTTGGGTCTTTGGCTCAGTGGTTGCCAGCTGATGACCTCTGAACAGGTGCGAGATCTGCGTGTGAATTCTTGATGACAGATTGACGCTCAAACATCAGGTGTCATCCATTGTCAGGACTACCTTTTTCCATCTAAGAAATGTAGCCCAGATCAAGCACCTAGTTCCACACGATGACCTACCAGTTCTGGTTCATGCCTTTGTAACCTCTCGCCTTGATTATTGTAACGCCCTATACCTAGGGCTACCTGGGGTTGATATTCACCGCTTGTAGCTGGTGCAGAATGCTGCAGCCAGGCTGCTGACTGGGCTACCTCGTAGCTGTCATGTCACGCCTATGCTGCATGGTCTGCACTGGCTGCCTATTCAGTGACGGATCACCTTTAAGGTCGGTTTACTGACCTATTAGGCCCTACATGGTCAGGGACTGAGTTATCTGCAAGAACTTCTTCATCCCTACTGCCCCTCCCAGTTGCTTCGCTCCACCAGTGAGGGATTGCTAGAGATTCCCAGGTTTTGCTTAAAGCCATCTGGGGCCCATGCATTTGAATTTGTGGCCCCATTCCTGTGGAATTCTCTACCTCGTCGGATTCGACAATGCCTGACAGTGGAGAGCTGTAAGTCTGCATTAAAAACTTATTTATTTACTTTGGTGTTTCCTGATGTTATCTGATCTACTGTAGATGTTTTTATATGTATTGATAGGTGTAGTTGTTTTTATGTATTTTATGGTTATGTACTAGCGCTATGGTTTCAGAATAGCGCTATTTATAAATAAAAAATTATTGATTGATTGATCTTTGCTTGGGGCTGGCGGCTTCTCTCTATCATCGTACATCATTCATTTCCTTCCTCACCTTAACTGTACCAGCTTCCACGGCTTCACTCCATCATCATTCGTCTTCCTCTTCATATTTCACCTTAACCGTACCGGCCTTCTAGGCCTTATTTCATGATCGTACATCATCCATTTCATTCCTCACCTTGAACCATTCAGGCATCCAAGGCTTCTTTCCATCATCGTACATCCTCTCTTGTATTTGAGCGTCTAGTTGCAGAGACATCACTCACATCCCTCAACAGCTTTCCATTTAGAAGGACAGAGCTAGAGCTTCCTCTAAATTGGACTTTTCCTTCTTCCTTGATCTCTACTTTTAATTGCTGTAGCTGAGCCGTCATTAATCAAACCATCCTTCAGCCTGGAGGGAAGGTGACCTAGGCCTTGGATCCCCAGAGGTTTCCTTCTCAAAGGTGGTTTTTCCTCTCCTCTGTGCCGATGGTCATAATATTAGACAGGGTTAGTGCTTTCCATAGGTTCCATGGTTAGGTTCTACTGTTGAATGGAGTCGGATGGAGGCCCCGACTGTTCACTCTCTCCTTAGGAAGTCCACCCTTCTGCATCTTGTCTGTTTTCATTTCATTCATTGTCCTTGCCATATCTCGTTCTTCTCCTGTCCTTCCTAACTTACATTTTGCCAAGGGAATTATTCCAGTGTAACCTATTGGGGGGGAACCCTCCTTTCTAAGGTTCCTTGCCTCGTACCCCTACTGGGTGGTATAACCCAAGGATAGAGAGGTGAACAGCCACAATGTATTGAAGTCACACAAGCATACATCTCATTCAGTTGCATAAGCACAATTGAACTATGTTCTTTGTATTTGATCGCACATGAAAATGGGCATTTTTTGCTCATGGCCTTACCAGATTTTAAATAAACCAAACAATGTCAGGAGGGCACTATCATGGTCATCCTCCATTTCCCACTGCCTCCATTTAGGCACTGTATGTATGGGAATAAAATGTCTAATAAAAGATGAGCATGAGTCTGACCAGTGTCTTGATTGTTATGCCCTGACTACAATGTAAAACAGAAAATGAAGCACAGAAACATAGAATTTGTCAGTAAATAAGGATGCTTGTCCCACCTAGTCTTCCTCTCTTTTCCCCTGTCTATTCTGTTACCACAGACCCAACCTGGTCTCTGGTCAACCCCGCTTGGATACCAGTTTTCTTTTCTACCTATCCCATGGTTCTTAAAGCCTGTCACAGTTTTTGCACCATCACACCTGCTGGATGGTTGTTTCATGCATCTATCACCCTCTCATTGAAGAAATGCCTCCCATACATCCATCCTTAACTCCCCCCCAGCTTCATGATATGCCCCCTAGTGTTCTTGTACACATTCTTTTCTGGAAAATACTCCCTTCCTGTACCTTATTCACCCCTGTGAAGTATTTAAAGCTCTCAATCATGTCTTCCCTCTCACTCCTTTCTTCCAGGGTGTACATATTCAGACCCCTCAGTCTCACTTCAAAGGACATTTAATTCAGTAGTTCAGTGTCTGCATCATTTTTTTTTGCCTATCTATGGATTATCTCTTCCCTGTCTGTGTCCCTTCTACTGTGCGATCTCTAGAACTGGATGCGGTAGTCCAGGTGTGGTCTCACCAATGACCAGTAAGGTGACAACATTCCCCCTTCTACTGCTGATAACCCTCTTGATACATCCCAACATCCCACTCACTTTTCCCTCTGCTTTGTCACACTGCCATGCCACCTTGAGGTAATTATGATCACCCCCATGTCCCTTTAATTTTTGGTAACCACCAATATCACTCCTCCCCCACCATTCAGTACTCCACCTCTGGGTTCCTGTGCCTAATGTGCATAATTTTGCACTTTTCTGCATTAAAACACAGCTGCCATACCCCTGACCATTCCTTGAGCTTTTTCAGGTCCCTCATAATTTTCTCCACCCCCTCCCGAGTGTCTGTTCCATTGTAGATCTTGGTGTCATTTGCAAAGAGGAACGCTATCCCTTCAGTTCCTCTGCAGTATCACTCATAAAGACATTAAAGAGGACTGGACCCAGTACTTATCCCTGAGGAATCCTGCTGGTCACTCTCCTTTCCCCTGAGTGAGTGCCATTTACCACCACCCTCTGCCACCTGTCAGCCAATTACATAGCCAGTGTACTACGTTGGTTCCCACTCCCAAGCTGCACAGCTGTTTTATGAGCCTTCTATGTGACACAGTGTCAAAGGCCTTGCTGAAGTCTAAGTAGGCCATGTCCACTGCTAACCCCTCCTCCATGTATTTCTCCGGTCACCCAGTCAAAGAAATGTATCAGGTTCATCTGACATGATTTCCCTCCCATGAACTCGTGCTGCCTTGGTTCCTGTAACCTGATGGAAGCAAGGTATTCTATGAGTCTTTTCTTTAGAAGTGATTCCATTAATGTGCCCGCTACTGATGTCAGACTAACTGGCCTATAGTTGTCAGCTTCTTCCCCACTGCTGCTCTTATGGAGCAGGACATCTGCCCTTATCCAGTCCTCTGGAACCACACCTGTATTGAGTGAGTTATTGAATAGGGTTGCCAGGGGTGCAGCCAACACCTCCCTAAGCTCTTTCAAAACCCTTGGGTGTACCCCATCCAGCCCCATCATGTTGTCCATTCTCAGATTTGCAAGTCCTTTCAGTACTCTTTACTCTATGAATGGACTAGTGTCTACTTCCCTCCCCTCCATGGTTCTGTCCCCTATATGCAGTCCATCCCCTTCCTCTGCCACCATGAATAACAAACAGAAGTAGGATCATGATCAAGATAAGTTTATTGTTTCTATGTATGTATAAAATACATAATTTGTCACATACAACATAGTTTAAAACTTTCATATAAAAATGCCATCTCAAAGTTACAATTAATATTTTGATTGCAACATACAGACATACATCACAATTTTTCCAACTTTCTCCTGACTACTAATAAGGTGCTCTCTATTTCATATTTTCCATTTAAATTTCTTAGCAATTTTATGTGCAAAGCTGGCCAATGCAAATATCCGTACAGTATTTTCTGCATTACATATATTCTCAATTTGCTCACTTTTCTTTAGATCATTTAAATTTGTAAATATACTGTAAATAAAGTCTTGCCTTTCCTTCTGTAGCACAGGTCAGTCCAGGATTAAGTGCATCATATTCACAAAGGCAGTATTACACCCAGTACATATTTGTAATACATTTCCAGTGTATTCTGTCCTTCACCACTGTGCATATTGACCCACCCGTAGATAGGTTAATGCTTTCCTGTGTTTTCCATTTTTGCATGTAATTAAATATTTTTCAGTTTTGAAAGTCTTTTTAATATGCTTCAGGTTTTCACAATTCCATGCTGTTTTTATAGTTTCTATGTCTTTCTGCATTACATTATCAAATACTCTTTGTATTGCTTCAGAGGCAAAGATGTTTGGATTTACTTCCACATTGAAAATGGCATTAAATTGAAGGCCATACTTATTCAATTCCTTGTTCAATTTGCCAAACCACATTAAGTTAGTGTATTCTTGTTTTTGTACTTCTTCTGCCCAACAGTTATATATTAGGCTTTCAGTTGATGCTGTTCTAATTTTCTTCCAATGTGAAATACATTGTTTCATTATTGCAGCACATATTGAAACAGTACCAGTTTTGGCTCATACTGCTCCATTAGATGTAATTTGCTGAACTCCCAAGACCTTTTTTAAATATTGATTTTGTATTACCTCTACCTCTACCTCCTTTAGGTTGCAAAACAACCCCCAGGCTTCAGCCCCATACATTAGTTGTGAGTGCACTTTCACCGTTAAATATTGGTACTGTGCCAGATATGAGTTTTTGCCCATTACGTGCGTGAAGTGGGTAATACCGTTCAGAGTTTTAGTTGCATTTTCCTTTATTCTCTGTATTTGTTTTTTCCAATTCGAGTTTTTATTGAAAATAACTCCCAGATATTGAAAATCGTTTACTACCTGTGTCTTTTCTCCCTATAGTTCCCAAACTTTATTACACTGTTTTCTTTCTCCAAATTCCATTATTTTTGTTTTTCCAAGTTAAGATTTGCCCCAAGGGATTTTACCAACTCCATGCTTTCTGTTATAGCTCTCTTTAAGCTTAATGTGGTTTGTGAGAGTAAAACTGTGTCAACCACATAAAGTAATACCCTTATTGGAATTCCATTTATTCTTGGTGGAAATGTATCTATTTTCTCTAATCCTTCCACAGTCTGTTCTATATAAACATTGAAGGGGATTGGGGCAAGCAGGCAATCCTGCTTTACACCAGTATTTCCCTCAATCTCATCTGTCATTGCTCCATCTTTTGCATATCTAACAACCAACTTGGTATTTTCATGTAGTAATCGTATAATTTGTAATAAGTTTCTTTCCATACCCTTTTTTCCAATATTTGCCATAGAATTTCCCTTTTCACAGAATCAAAGGCAGATTTTATATCTACAAATGCAGCATATATTTTTCCATTTTTAATCTGAGTATACTTATAAACAGTGTATTTCAATGTAAAAATGTGGTCAATTGTTGACCTGCCCCTTTGAAAACCAGCTTCATATCTAGAGATTATTTTATTTTCCTCAATCCAGAGTTGCATTCTATTAAGCATTATTCATGAAAAAATCTTTAGACTTATATTTAACAGTGTAATAGGTCTATAATTCTCAGGTAGTAACACTGATCTTTTTTTATGTAGGGGGACTATTACTACCACCTTCCAATTTTCTGGGATCTCTTTATGTTTTACAATATTTTGAAAGACAGCTAACAGTAAATCCACCCACCACTCAGGGTTTGTTTGATATAATTCTGCACCTATTTCATCAATTCCTTCTGCTTTGTTTCTTTTTTGTGCTAAAATTGCTGTTTTTATTTCCTCTTTTGTTATTTGTGTCCAGTTTTCAAAATACCCACTGGTTTGTATCATTTCCAGATTTCTCATGTCTTCACTTTTAGGTTTATTAAATATCTCTTGGAAGAATTTTTTCCATTCCCCCACTGGCATTACTGCTGTTATATTATATATTTTTTTGTCTGTTCCCTGGGTCACTACATTCCAGAAAGCAGAGTTGTCCTGTTCTATAGCTGACTGTAATAGACTCCACAGATTATTGTTATAATTTTTCTTCTTTAATATTATCATATCCCGATATTCCTGCCTTAAATATCTTATTGCTTTTCTATCTTCCACATTATTATACTTTGTTACACTCTTTCATATCTTATATATAACCTTTCTTTTCTCTTTACATTCTCTATTAAACCATTCTGCCATATTTTTATTTATACACTTCTTTTTCCCATGTCTGTTCTCTACTTCTTTTACAATTACTTGCTCAGTCTGTTGCTACTCTTTCAACAATAAACTTGGCTTCCTCTCGTCATCCTTTTGATTTAAATTTACAGTAAGCTCTTTCATAACTTTTACTTTTTGCTTTTTAATTTTCTCAAACATAAGTATATTTCTTACATACACTGGGCCCATTTTTGCCCACTTTTTTTTTTTTGGCTTCCTTAATCAACATATTATTTTCTGCATACTGTTCTTTGCTCTTATTTTCAGAATATACACCTAGCCTCAGACTCAGTTTTATCATCAGTGGATGATGGTCACTGTCCCAATTATTCACTACTTCAATTTCATTACATTTTTATATGAATAAACATCAACCACAACATAGTCCAAAACACTGGTTCCCTTCTTATATACATAAGTAGGAGTTCCTCTTTTGTCACCATACTAGCTTCCATTTAGGACTCTGAGATCCAATTTATTCATTATACCTAATAAATATTATCCTTGTTTATTAAATTTCATATCTGATTACACTCTTAGAGGGATATTGAAGATATCGTCCAAATTCCAGTTATTACTATAATCTTCAGTTTTCCCTCCAGTTTTGGCATTAATGTCACCACCAATTAATAACATTTTTTCCTGGATATCATAGTTGCAAATTTTGGACTATATTTTCAAAAGCCTTCATACGTCCCATTATTGGAGTTTATGTGGTGTCTGGAGGAAAGTATACATTGACCAATACACAGATTACACTATTTTCATATAATAGTTTTATTGCAAGAATATAGAACTTATCTTCTTTCCAAATACATCTTGCAGACAGGCCTGGGCATGTTTTCAGAAATACTGATATCCCCCCAGATGCTTTTCCAAATTTGCTCATCTTTTTTGCCAGCATACTCCAGCTTTGATATCCTTCTACATAACAACTTTCAACATTGGAAGACCATGTTTCTTGTAATATAATCACCTGATAATCTGATAGAAAATTAATAACACCAGTGTCTCTCACATTCCCAGCTAGTCCCACTATATTCCAACTGAAGATCAGATACCTCTGTCTAACTTCTCCTGTTTTTCTGCTTGGAGTTGGTTTTCCTCCTGTGTTTCATCTAAGACATAGTATTGACTACTTTCTAAATTTATTATACTTTCCTCTTCATTTCTTAGCATGGAGTCTATCTCGCTCACCATACTAGACTCTTCTGAATATTCTAAGACAAGACTATTATTTATTTTTGTTCCTCTCTTTAATCTGCCCCAATTACTTTCTTATTTTTTTCGACCCCTGCCCTTTCATCTGGGAGTAAAGAGTGCTCCTGTTCTACTGGTCTCATATAGCATGATATTTTTTGTTCTACTTTCCCATTTTGCATCCCTTGTTTGTGAAATGTTTTTCTTTCTTTTTCTGATCCTTATTCTCCTTTTCTGCTCTTTCTTTTTTGTTCTCCTGCTCCGTAAGTACTGTGATTTCTGCTTTAATTCCAATTTCTTTTAAATACCCTCTTTCTCTCAGGATGGTTTGTCTAATATTTTTATTTTTCAACATGATGCAAATCCACCATTTTTCTTTCCACTTTGACATCTATAAATTGATCATATATCATTCCATGCACATTTTTCCCCAGGACACCTTTACAAATGTTATATACACTCACTGTCAGTGTCATGTTGTTTTCATTTTTAATTTTTTAAATCTCTTTCAAAAAATGCATGGTAAAATTGTTCTACTTTCTACCAGTTTTTCTTTATTATTCTTCTGAAATCCTTGCTTTTTTAATTTCCTTCTCATAATATGTACATGAGTCAACTCCCCATTCTTCTACTTCCTTTAATTTGCTTGTAGATAGTTCTTCCATGATCTTTTATTTTCTTACCATCCCATCTTCTGTTTCCAGGAATTTTCATGTGTAAGGCCTGCTTAACATTTTTATCTGCTGGCCTTCTTTCCCTTACACATTTTCCATCTTTCTTTTCCAATCTGTACACCTTCCCTTTACTCTTAATCTTTTCCTTTTTATTATTTTGACCCTTTAACCCTTCTACTAATTTTTATGTCTCCTCTTCTTCTTTTTCCCCTATTTCTGTTATTTGTTGAATTGTTTTCCCCATCTCTTTACTATCATTTTTTCTGTTTTCTAGAGTCTCATTTTGTGTTCTTGTATTTGTATTTCCCCCATCTTTTGCTAGACATGAGCTTAATAAGGAATTAAAATGTACCAGGAGTTCATTATTTAATAGTATGCCATCTGTTATTTCTCTCAGCGCTTCTCTAATGCTGTTTTCACTTTCATTTATTTCATTTTTTTCTATTTCTTCCTTGGCCTCACCTTCTATTTCCATGCTGTCCTTTACTATTAGGTGTGTAATATCCAGTGGGTATTGTGTTGGGGATCTAATTTTGGTCTCAAAATTTATGGGGTTAAAAATGCTTCAAAATCTCCTGGGAAGGAGGAGCTAGAATACCGATGGGACCTATCAATTATCTTTCTACTTTGTTTTCCCTGCACCTGATTTCCTTCCTGATTTTCCTTTTTTTTTTCTTTTGCTTGATTTTATTTTAGTCTCTAGTTGTACAATTGTCTCTATATGTTTCCTTTCTTTTCCTTCTACCATTCCTTTCCTTTTCTTTCATTTTTACTGTTTATGTTTTTTAGGGTCTCCATTTTCTTTTTCTTCTTCTTTACTTTCCATAGCTCTAATGGGCTTTAATAATAGATGTTCTCTTTGGGATTCCTGGGTCTTATTCTCAATGTTTTTTTCTAATTGGTGATGAGCTTAGTGGGGGTCATCATGAACTCTGTATCCTCAGTACCTCTTTTTTTCCCACTAAGTTAATCTGACTACCTGGGGCTAATATATAATTTGTGATTTTCTTGTCTATCATTGATTTTGGCCCACCTTTTTTACCTCTTTCCTTTACATCTAGTTTCTTTTTGTTTTTGTAGCTAACAGGGCTAGCTACCATTTTCTTTTTTAGTCTGCCTTGTTGGCATCATTTTCATAGCTTTTCCACAGTGAATCAGTTCTACCACAAATAGTGTTTAACCAAGGTGCCACTCCCAACAAATGAAAGTCTCAGTATACACCACAATATGCAAGACACAAAAATCTCACAGAATTAAAATACAGTCAAAATACAAGACAGTATCCAAGGCTAATAGCACACTAAGTTCTTTGTTTTACAACAGCAGTACTGTAGCAGCAATAACAGTAGTAATTGATGAATGGAAATTTCTAAGTTCCTTCCCTTAACTTTCAGGATATGTCCTTCAGTACTGTTCCAGTTTCACTTCACTTCACAGCTTTGCTAAATATAAACTGTACTTTTGCTAGATTTTTGATCTTTACTTCTCTGGTCTTCTCTGTTCTTAGAATTTGAGGTACCTTATTTTGAAGACAGGCTACCACTCTGGGCTTTATAGTCTACAGGAAGGAGGAAATGGGAATGGTTCAGTTTTTAAAATACAATATTCTTTTAAACTATAAAAAAAGCTAAAAACATAAAACAATATGAGCAGAGCAATTTTATTTCTCTGTACATTTGAACATCTCTGCTTTTCCTCTAATTTTCTGTTCCAAGTGGCAGCTATCTCTCACTATACACCCATATGTTATCATCTACAAAAGAATTTATTTTATTTGTGTCTTTCTTAGCTTATTAAATATCTGCTTTTATTCGGGCTTTCCCAATTTTCCTACCTTTGCTTTATAGATTTTTGTCCTAATATCTTTCTTATTATATCTCCAGCAGCTCCTTAGCTTATCAACTGTTGTGTCCAGTTTCATTAACACCAGCTACTCAAGCAGAGGGATACAACTATTCTCAAGTAAAAACAATGTATATCTTTTAAGACTTATATCTTAAAACTTAAACCGCAGAGACCATGGAGGCATACCAGCGATCTTCTTGCATGCTGTAAAAATGGCGATCAATCTGCAGAAACACCTTGTACCATTTAAGGCGATCTTCCATGTCACTTGACAACTTCCTCCCGAGCAGTGGGAATTTTTTTATACTTATTTATCTAAATTATTCCTTTTTATTCTCTTTATCTAAACTTGAATATTAAATTAGAGACTACTAAACAGAACAAGCTCCACAGACAACCTCCAGCTGCCTGTGTACAGTTCTCTGTGTAATTTCATCAGTTTAATTTGGATCATTCCCTATCCTATCTTGCCCCTTTCTAGTATATTTATATGTCTCAGAATGTATACAACATAAAACCCTTCTATAAATGCATCAGTGTGCAGCATAAAACATAAAGATATAAAGACTTGCGGCTACAGTCCAAATCCAATATTCTTTGCTTCAGTTCAATTCAGTCAATTCAGGCCCATACAGTCCCACATAACAGCTCCACAGCTCTGCACAGCATCCTGGACACTTCCCCCTATTTCCAATCTGGCCCTTCAGTGCTCAGGTCACTAAATGCCAAGTGTTAGTCCTCTTGATCACAGGTTATAAAGTCACAAAGTCTCAAATTAACCCTCTTTACTTCTCCACCTTTTCCACCTTCTTTGCCTTCCAAAGAACGTCCACATTCACAACACCCACAGTGTAATCTTCTCTCTTCTGCCTTCTGCAAGGTTTCTGTCCACTCCATTGGAGAACCAGGGCTACCCCCCTGCAGGTACTCCCCTCTCTCCTTTTACCTCCACTTTCACCTGAGTGAAGAGAAAACAGAGGAAGGAAGAGTTCCACTCCAAATGCTTTGTGCTCAAACCAGCTCGGATGGGTGCAGAGAGGGGGTGCAAGCCCTAACTCATTGAAAGTTCCACAAATGCTCCACACTTGCATGCAAAAACTACCAAGACATGAGTCTGAAGATAAATTGAATCTGTAAATTCACAACATGGTACATTCAATGAGTAAAGTGCGCCGGTACAGAACTCCTGCTGCCTTGAAACAAAAGTTGATCTCCCCAGCACTTCGACCATGGTGTGGTCTTCCTTAGGAGGTTGAGATCAAAGAAGGATACCCTCTTTAAATAGCCAAATCAAAATAGGGAACACCTGGTGGCCCCCTAGTCTTCAATTTAACCTTTAACTTTATGGGGCTCTGGAGGGTTTAGAACTTGTTGCCCTGGTAAAACATCAGTTCCTTAAATCAAACCATTTTTTATATTTTTACTAATAGTTTTATCTAGAAAAATAGATTATCATACATAGAAAATACACAAAAAGCCTATTCTTATGTGCTTGTATAACCTAAGACTAAACCATATTTTTAAACACAACTTATTTCATATTTTTCTTATTACAGTTCTTAAAATATTTAGCATCAGTCTTAGTTATAGCCATATTCATGATTTCCAACATTTCTTAAGAAACACGAATTAACAGAAAAAAAAAATATTATTGGAGCATTGAAATTAACATCAATAATCTTATTGAAAATATTCTTTATAACAAAATAATTTTTTGTACATTTGACATTTTCCATCAAACACAGCTCAGAAGGGTGTCTAATGTGTTTCTCCCATATTTTAATTTTAATGTCATTTATCAAACTATGAGGTTATAGAAGAAATCAAACTTGAGAAACATTTTTCAACTGTTAACAACATCAGAGTCATTTTTGAAAGGATCTTACTATTAAAAGTTCATTTCTAGAGTTCTGGGTGTTGTCCAATCCAAGGCAGTGATCACTCCCATCTGTTTTCAAGGCAAAAAGTCCTTGTTTTGGGAATCTACCAGTCCACAGGAAGGTTCACCAAAGAACTGTAAAGAAAAAAAAACATTTTTTTAAAAGATTACTCAGACTCTGACTTAAAACCTGTTTCTTGAGAAATGATTTTAAATCCCACTCTAAATGAAATCCTTTTGGCTGTATTGTGTCCACCGTGAATATCCAGAAGCTTTCTTTCTGGAGTAGGGTAGTTAATCTGTCCCCTTCCCTCTAGTTCCTTTCTACTCCTTCAATTGCCATGAACTTGATTCCATCCATTTTGTTATTATGTTTTCAACAAAGTGATTCACTAGAGGTTTGTTCATGAAGCATGCTTTAATGTTTCTTATGTGCTCTTGCACCCTTTGCTTAACTGGCCTTATGGTTCTGCTAACATAGATGAGATTGCAAGGGCATCATATAGTATACACTACATAGGTGCTGTTGCAATTCAAAAAGCTCCTGATTTTCCCATTGTAATCACAGCCTTCTATCTTTAAAACCTTACTCTGAAAGCAGTGTTCACATACACTGCATTTACCGCATTTAGACATCCCAATTGGGGGTGGGGGTAACCACATTCTGTGGTGTACTTTGGGTGAGTTACACCTACTATGGACTAGTTTGTCCTTTGTTGTCTCTGCTCTGCAGAAAGTGATTCAAGAGAATCCACCCAGTACCTTTGACAAAATGGGGTCATTCAGTAGAATGGAACAATATTTTCTAACTACAGATCTTATCTGACCAGCCTGTTTCCCAAACTGACTCTGATGATGTAAACAGTTAAAAAATGTTTCTCAAGTTTGATTTCTTCTATAACCTCATAGGCTTTTTATGTCTTTTCTACGTATGACAATCTATTTTTCTAGATAAAACTATTAGTAAAAATATAAAAAAAATGGTTTGATTTAAGGAACTGATGTTTTACCAGGGCAACAAAGTTATAAACCCTCCAGAGCCACTTAAAGTTAATGGTTAAACTGAACCCCAGGGGGCCACCAGGTGTTCCCTATATTGACTTGGCTATTTAAAGAGGTTGTCCTTCTTTGATCTCCACCCCCTGAGGAAGACCACAACTTGGTCAAAGTGCTGGGGAGATTGACTTTTGTTTAGAGGCAGCAGGAGTTCTGTACTGGAGCACTTTATTCATTGACTGTACCGTCTTGTGAATTTATGGATTAAATTTTTCATCAGACTCCTGTCTTGGTGGTTTTTGCATGTGAGTGCAGAGCATTTTTTGAACCTTCGAAGAGGAAGGAAGAGGTCCACTGCTCCAGAAGGCGATACAAAAAGATAGACTGGAAAGAATTATACGCAGGTATTTTCAGGCAATGATGACATACCTTTCCTAAATACCAGAATAGCATTGTATAACCCCTGCTCCTGCAGCTACTCCTCAGCAAGCATAGCATCTGGTCACCATCTTGGAAAAAACATCTCATCAGCACTCATCATGGTGCATGACCAGAGAATCAAACAGAAGTATTTATTCAGCTTAGAAACATAGAAACATAAATTTTGACAGCAGATAAGGACCGCTTAGCCTATCTAGTCTGCCCAGTTCTCTACCTACAGGATAAGCTGCAGATCCTAGTTAACCAACAGCCTATTTCTTCTTACTCCCCCACAAGAATTGCCTTATGTCTATCCCATGTATTCTTGAATTCTCCTACAGTTTTAAATCCCACAACCTCCTCAGGAAGGCTGTTCCATGTATCCACCACCATCTCTGTGAAACAATACTTCCTCACATTGCCCCTGAACTGCCCCCTTCCTCTATCTTTAAATTGTGTCCCCTTGTTCTTGCACATCTCTTTTTCTGAAAGATGCTACCCTCTTGGACTTTGTTGATTCCATTGAGGTGCTTAAAAGTTTCTATCATGTCCCCCCCACTCCTTTCCTCAAGGGTATACATATTAAGCTCCTTTAGTCTCTCCTCATATGTGTACACATGGATAACAAATGGAGTCCAGCAAATGGTCAGGATTCAGAAAATAACTTAGCTTTATTATTTAAGCAGGAAAATAATAAACGGACTTAAACAATGAAAAATAAAATAAATCATACATAACATAGGTATTTACAGCATCTCTTCAGTTAGTGTCACTGGAGACTGTATGTCTAGTAGCAAGCTAGACCTCTGGTAGGTTCGCCCGCCTACCACACTCTGCCTTAAACAGGGTTATTTCCACAATTTATATGGTTTTCAGATCACATGACATTTGTAACTCTGCCCCAAACATCAAAAGTACATAGTCATTTTAATAAGAGAAACTTTAAATGTGATCTGAATTGTATCTTGTACTTAATTTATACATACTTCTAAAGTTCAGCCTGCAAGAAGTAAATGAAACATCATATTCCAGCTCATTTGACTTTTTATAGTGTACACTAAGCTCCTTCCATCAGTTTGTACTATAAAGTGGGTGGAGAAAGGGCCAGTCAGCACTGTAGCAAAGGTAGAGCTGGGAGTAGGGTCTGGTGAACTGCTGAATGTATAAACCACAAAAAGTAAGATTTCTCTCCTTTTACTTAAATACCAAACAATATCATGACCTCTTGTTTTCTTTTTAACCAAACGTTTATAACAAGTTCTACAATTGTTTAAACCCTTGTTATAACACCCACAATGTGCATTGCAAACTAAATTGAAGTTTTAAGTAGAGCGTTTACATTGAAAATCCTATCGGAGTTACAGAACAGAACTGTTGTGCTAAACCTAACAAGTCGCTGTCTCGCACAGAAGTTTAGAGACAGGGCTCACTAAAGCACTCATTTGCCTTCCCTTCCTTCTATTAAAGAAGGCATTCTGCAAAAACCAAAATGGAAGCACTAGCTTAAAAAAGTAGGAACCGCTTACATTTCTTCTTGGAAAGTGAGTGAACCCGCTTATGGCGAACATTTCAGAGTGCTCGCTCAGTCGCACAGCGCAACCGTGTGCACTATCGCATAGTTTACCGCAAAAGCGGCTGTTTTTTCATTTTGGATGATTTGCAAAGTAATGGGCTTAAAATACACAAGGAATAATGAAGAACAAGACTAGGGATAGTAAAACTACACATTTGAGGCCTCACTATGAGTAGGGGAATGAAAATATTTTATTTTTAAAATGACAGGAAGAATAAAGTGAGAAAATGTTTTGGGTTTATTAACAGAGTGACTGTTGCAACAGATTTGAAATTGTGTAATTCAGCCCAACATTAAAATGAAACCTCAGAATGTCAAACCAGTTATAGCCAGGATAAAACAATATCCAGAGCATAAACAACAATGTGGGGGGGGGGGGAGTTACACAGACCCTACTACAGTATGGCTTCTCTTGCAGACCCTGCACCATTTTAGCTGCCCTCCTCTGGACTGCCTCTATCCTGACTATGTCCTTGTGGAGATGGGGTCTCCAGAAATGGATGCAGTACTCCAGATGTGGTCTCACCAACTGTCTGTACAGAGGGATAACAACTTCTTGTTTTCTGCTGGTGATGCCTCTCCCTATACATCCCAGTATACCCACAGCCCTCCCTACTGCCTTCTCACATTGCTTGCTAACCTTCTGGTCATCTGATATGATTACCCCCAGGTCCCTTTCCATTTTTGTTGTTGTCACTACCTACCCCTCCATTGTGTAATCTCCCCCTGGGTTTTTGTTTCCCAGGTGCATTATTTTGCACTTCTTTGCACTGAATCCAAGCTGCCATACTTCTGACCATTCCTCCAACCTTGCCAAGTCCCTTCTCATCCTTTCCACGTCCCCTTGTGTATCAACCCTGTTGCAGATCTTTGTGTCATCTGCAAAGAGGCATACTTTTCCTTCCAGTCCCTCTGCAATGTCACTAATAAAGACATTAAAAAGGACTGGACCCAGTACTGAACCCTGCGGTACCCCACTAGTAACTCTTTTTCTTCAGAGTGGACTCCACTTACAATTACCTTCTGTGCCCTGTTGTCCAGTCAATGTTCTACCCAGGCTACCACCATGGGACCCACTCCCAGGCTGGTTAATTTGACAGTTAATCTTTTGTGTGGGACTGTGTCAAATGCCTTGCTAAAGTCTAGGTAGGCCATGTCCACAGCCCCTCCCTGGTCTACTACGTTGGTCACCCAGTCAAATAAATCAATTAGATTCATCTGACATTATCTTCCTGCTGTGAACCCATGCTGCCTTGGGTCCTGTGCCCCACTGGCCTCTAGGTACTCAACAGTTCTTTCCTTCAGAAGTGATTCCATCATTTTCCCTACCTCAGAGGTCAAACTGACAGGTCTGTAGTTTCCTGCCTCTGTCTTGGTCCCACTTTTGTGAAGGGGAATCACATCTGCCTTCCTACAGTCCTCAGGTACCACACCATCCTCCCATGAGTTGTTAAAAAGGGTAGTCAGTGGTTTCACTAGTTCTCCCCTTAATTCTTTTAGAATTCTGGGGTGAATTCCATCAGGCCCAATTGCTTTGTCCACCTTCAGTTTTAGGAGTTCTTTCAGAACCCTTTCTTCTGTGAAAGGACTGGGATCGACCCCCCCATCAAGAGTGCTTCTGTTAATTGGATTAGGCACCTCCCCCTCCTCCTCTTTTGTGAATACTGAGCAGAAATATTCATTCAGTATCCCTGCTTTTTCACTGTCCCTCTTTGCCCACCCACCATCCATTCTATTCGGCCTCACTTTCCCTCCCTTTGTCTTTCTACGCTCCCTGATGTACCTATAAAAGGTTTTATCACCTTCTTAACAGAGTTGGCTATCAGTTTGGGCCTTTGCTATTCTGACTTCCCCTCCCTGCTTCCTTCTGTCTTAACTGGTACAGCTGTCTGTCCTGCTCCTTCTGTGTTTCCTTATACCTCCTGAATGCTATCTTTTCTCCCTGACTTTCCCTGCCACCTCTTTTGAGAACCATAGTGTCTTTTTCTTTCATTTTGATTTGTTTATTTGCTTCACACAAAGGCTTGTTGCCTCTGTGATTGCAGTTTTGATGTTTCCCCATTGTTACGCCACCCCTCCTTCTAGCCTGATTATCAGCTTTTTTCCTGATTATCCCCTGCACACCTCAGCCTCACGATGCTCTCCCTTGTCTTTCTTTTTTTGCTTACCGTATATACCAAAAAAAGTTCTTGTCTCCCTATGTTACCCCTCTGGCTATTCTTTCCACTGTTTGTGCCTAAGCACACCTCTACGCCTTCCCCACTTCCTTCTGCTTTTGCTGGTACATCTCTCTGTCCTCTTACAACTGCAATTCCTTGTATCTCCTGAACGCTGCCTTTTTTTCCCTTACCTTTGCCGCCACCTCCCTTGAGAGCAACAATGGTCTCTTTTTCCTCCTGCTTTTGTTCACCTCTTTTGTGCAGAGATTTGTTGCCTTCACTATTCCGTCTTTTAATTTGGCCCACTGTTCCTCCACCCTGCAAGAGAAATTCCACCCCTGCCAATGCATCTCTGAGGCATTCTCTCATTTATTTTAATCTACCATCTTGAAGTTTAGAACCCTAGTCCATGTGTGGTTTGCTTCTGCTTCCATCCTAATATTAAACCACACTGTCTGGATATCACTGGTCCCCAGCTGGCAACACAACATAATGTCTGCAACACCGTCCCTGTTTGTAAGCACCAGGTCCAGTATTACCCCATCATGAGTGTGTTCCTTGACTAGTTGCCTCGGGAACACATTCTGCATGGAGTCCAAGATACCCTGCTTCTAGCTGAGACCATGGCTGGGAGGCTTCAATCAATATCAGCTAGACTGAAGTCCTCTATCAACAGTACTTTCCTTCTTTCTGCCATTCTGCTAATGACTCCCTCCTCTCCTTGTCCCTTGTCTAGACCCTTCCCCTTTGCCAGAAGTCTATAAATCACTGCAGTGCAACTGGAGGCTCCCACTGCTGTCTCCAGGGTGACCCACATTATCTCAAACCCTCTTTACCCCCTTGTATTGCTCTGATATCCCCCTAATGTATATCACAACCCCACCTCATTTCCTCCCTTCTGTATCTTTTCTGAACTGCATGTATCCTGACATAGCCATGTCCCAGTCATGGTTTCCTGTGCACCATGATTCAGTCAGTGATGGCCAGTATGTCCAGGTGTGCTTCCACCATAATAGCCTCAATTTTTGGAATTTTATATCCAAGACTACTTGCATTTGCACACATGGCTTTTTTTATATCTTTGTCCCTCCCACTCCCATTTACAACCCTCCTTCCTCCATTGACCCAGCCCCATTCTTCCCTATTGTATTACAATGCTTTTTCTTTTCTCTTTGGTCTTCAGATCCCATTTTCTGCCTTGAACCCGTTCCCTTGGGGAGTTTCCTCCCCTCAGATTCTCCTTACTTCCTACTTCCTTTTGTGGGGGCAGTATATGCTTTCGTCTATCTTTCCTCCACCTCCCCTTCAACTAGTTAAAATGTTCATCAAACTAACATTCAAACCATTCACTGAGGTCTGCAGTCTCTCTCCTACATGGACACAGGCTGTCACCTTTGTAAAGATGCACATTCTCTCAGGTTGGTCACCAGTCCCCAGTGTAGTTGAACCCTTCCTCTCTGCAGCATTCCTTCAACCATGAGTTGAAGCTCCTGGTGCAGAGTTCCCTGTCCTTCCCTTGGCTGTGTACAGGCAACACCTTGGTGTCAGCCACCAATCATGCTACCTGTTTTAGGGCCCTACCCAGATCTCTGAACTCCCCTGCACAATCCCAGCTACATTCCTAGCTAGGTCATTGGTCTCCAACTGGACAGTGACATCTAGCTCCCCCCACCCTAACAATCTATAGGATTTACTGCCCAACCCTCTGAGTCATGGTGCCAGATAGGCACCTTACCTCCCTCTCTGCCTCCCTCCTTGTTCCAAGTCTACCCCCCAATGCCCGAGTCCCCCACCAGACATTGTGTTTTCTTCTTTTGTGACATTTTTTTTTATTCTTTGGTAACCAGATAAAGCCCACTAGGCACAAGTACCTGTTTTCAGAAGTGACCTGGTAGCAGTGAGGAGGTTAAGGACTTGCTCAGAGTCACACAGTGTGCAAGTGTAGACTGAAGGAATCAAACCCAGGTCTGCTGGATGTACCAGGCTCATTCACAGCTCATTACTCTGACCTCTAGGCTACAGTATATTGGCAGCCATACATTTAAGCTATAGATTTGCCAGGGCTTCACTGACAAGAATTTGAAATAGAGAAGACCCTTCTCTACAATCTGTCCAAGAAAGAAGAATGATCAGAATCCAGCAAAATTGCCTCTTCAGTGCCTTCCAGGTCTTCAAGAAAGAAGGCTTCTGCCCTTAGGTCAGCATCACTAAAGAATCATAGGAGATAATTACTGAATGACTGCAAGAAAAGGCACTCAAAGAAAAAGAAGCACAAGATGCTAAGCAGATCAAGGACTAATTTTGGTTTCAAGTCTCCCTCAAAAGACAAACATTGTCATTTCTTGATCCCTGATGTTAAAGTACTCAGTTCATTAAGTCTTTACTTGACCAGGTAGTTGTTCTGACTCCTTTTCTGACACTGATCATGATGTAAGAGACTTTGCTGGCTGCCATCTTGACACCATTGTTCACAGCAACCATGTCAACATCACCTTTAGCTATGGCACTAGCAAATGCAGATCTTTTTTTTTTGTAACTATGTGTCTATTTCATTTTTATAAAACAGAACAAAAAACAATGCGATGGAAGTACATACAGACATCAGCTTATACATACTGTATATGATACAATTTGCTTTAAGTCAAAATAATTTCAATAAGCAGGGACAATGTTGCAATAAAAAGAACAAATGGGCAGCTGGTGACCTTTTATCGAACAAATTCTTGTCTATTTGACATTATGTACAGGATATTACCCATCTACACCATAGAATTTCAATGCTTCAAATGATTGGTTAAGTTTGTTAGTTTTTCCATATCATATATTTCTTTCATATGATCTTGCCATAGTGTAACTCAGGATCTTCTAATGAACAGGCAAAGTTGTGGATGTCATACATGCATGGATGGGTGGATGGAAAACATGTAACTAAGTGTGTGTGAATATCTTTTGTGAATGTTAGGCTGAGTAGTCACACTTGGCACCCAGATACTTGGCTGTTAAGTATTCAGTATTCATGAAAAATAAAAGAATTAAAAAAATTCTATTGCTTCCCCATGTGGCCAGGGTTATTCAGTAGCCCCCCACCCAACCTGATCATCCCCCATGCAATGATTGAAAGAAAAAATATCTAGCTTCTGTCCCTTTGCAAGGAGTTGAATGCATAACTTAAATAACACTCCCTCCCTAACCTAAACCCCCTTTCCCCAGATCTTGATTATATGTCATGTGGCCAACCCCCTCCAGACCACCAATCCACTATTTGGGGAGTAGGAAGTAGCACAATACCTAGCTAGCCCAGTTGCAATCCCTCCTCCCACAGTGCACCATTTCCCCAATGCTGAGTAACTAAATGAGCATGTAGAGCATCTGACAAGAGGGTTGGGGGAACAGTATGTGTCTTTCATTGCCCTAGGCAGAGACTGACCAGTCTGCCTAGTGACATCAATGACATCTGTTGCTCCATCTCCCCGTCCTTGTCATGCTTGAAGTTTTCATTCATGCAGTGAGCACTGGCAGATGGAAATGGCACATTGTACGAGGGTGTGTGGGATAATGCATTTAATGCTGGGTATTATTCTTCTGTTATTGACCCTGCCTCAAATTGTGGACAGAGTGTCAGGATGGGGGTGGGAGCACATTTCTCAAAATCTAGGTCTAGGAATTGGAGGGAAGTTGGGTTACAGAGGTGCATGTTACTTAAGTTACATTGTTGGTTCCTTGCAAAGTGCTACAAGCTTACAGTCCTTTTTTTTTAATCATGGCTTGGGAGGACACGAGAGAGAGCGAGAGAGAGGTGGACAGCTGAAGATGACTGAGTTTGCTTGGGATGGCTATGGCACTAGCCCTGGCTACTTTGGGAGGAGATAGAGTTTTTTTTAAATGTTTACAGCACACCAAGTATTTTTATTCAGAGTACTCAGAACCCTATTCTACATGGTAATCAAGAAATAATATTCAGGGCCTTAACACCCCTACATGTGACTCCGCCTTGGGGCTGACACTATCAGCCTCAACCCCATCAATGTCAAGCAAGACTACAGTGCCTGTAGCGGCCTTTACCACTTTTGCACATATAGCTGTCTGCATGTTCACCCAATCTGTAGCAATACCTAGATGTTCCACTGTGGTGAATCAAGGAGATCCCCTGTTGGATAACAAAGCAGAGTACAGAGATGAGGAGTGGGTAGACCCTAGAGAATAGTATCAGTCAGGGTCCTCATTATCCTCGGAAAGTGTGCCATCAGTAGTCCATACTCCTAGATCTCTTCCAAAGGGCTTGTCATTCTGGTACCTAGTTAAGAGGCCCTGACATTTGGGATGGATAAAGAAAACATATCTAAAAAAAAAAAATTATTAGGATTTTGGGACATTCTGTAACATGTTCACTACTCCCTCCACCAATTTTCTAGGCTTTAGAGTTAGTAAAGAAGGTTGCTTGGTAGAGGCCAAGAACATTACCACCTGTGCCCAGAAAAGGTAGCAAACCGTACATAGCACCTAGAGATCAGATGCACTGTTTCGCACAATCCAAGAATGATTCTGTAGTAATCTTGTCTGCAAATAACCATCCCAGACTTCCTTATCGTGTGAGCGCTAGGCACTCCTGAAATAAGAGTCTAAAAGTGGACACCCTTGGAAAAAGTGTTTTGCCTCTGACTCTTGGTGCCTTTGTATTGCCAGTTGCCTGACATATTGCATAAAATGTCAGAATGCCTTTTGGCAGACTATATAAATAGCTCTGGAAAGTCTTCCTGAAGAAATATAGATGTCTGAAGAATTTAGAACACTTTCTCAAAGTAGGAGGCTGGCAAGCATCTTGTCAGATAATCATATGATGTTTCCGATGCTTCTGCTCGTGCAGTGAAAGTCGAAATTTGCTTGTGGCACCATTCATAACTCAGGGTAGTAGGCTTTGTTACTAATGTGGAGCAAGTAGTTCTCAGTTTTCCCATTTGAGTGATGCAAGCTGTTTGTCTTCAAGGTGGAGCAAACTGTAGAGAGCTTAAGAAATGTCATCATGCTTTAAGACCCATTAAGTCTTTTGCCCCTTTAACTCTAACCATGGTAATAGACATAGACAACAGCAGAATATGGAACACTCCACAAGGCCCAGAGAGGAAAGGTGGTTAGTGGCAACACACAACCACTCCTGTGCTTTCTGACTCATGAGATACCTGCCTACACGACAACCAGGGATCCAGGTCAAGAGAATACTATCCCTATTCCTATCCCAGTGGCAAGCAATCACATCCGACTGATGGGAGATAATCAGACTAGGATAATCCCTAGAAATCATTACCCTAACTCCAGTCTCTCCAGCAGCCCCAAGTAGGCACAGTAACACTTAGTCATTCTACAAATGGAAGTGCAATCATATCTAGACAACTGAGCCATGCATGAGAGAGCCAAGGCTTCTACTCTCAGTACTTTGTTGTGCCAAAGTCCACTGAATGCTGACTCATTAGTACGGCAGTGGCAATACTACTCACTATGCCTGTGTCCCTTGTTTGGGAACAAGCCTGAGACATCAGGGGCCTGCTTGGTTGAGGAGGACCATCCAAGTGGATACTCTCCTCTTCTAGGGAGGGAGAATTGCATGCTCCACTACCATACCACCACCTGGGTGACCACAGGTGGTGATTTAGCTGAAGATCAATGAAGGGTACAGTCAGGATCTTTTGTGTGGTCACACACATACCTGCACATGTTCATCTAGGAGCACTAGCTGGCAGTCTTTCTGGGGAGGAATGCAAGCAGAAACAAAACGTATTCATGGCTGAATGGCACCAGCACTCTTGGGTCCCACTGCTCTTCAGACTGATCACCAATCTCCATACTTGATGGGCATGAAGGAGACTAACAGTTCTCCTGAAAGAGCACACCACATAGATGAAATGCCCCAGTGGACACATTAGTACTGGGTATGTGACAGAGATGGGATGCAGATGGTGCTGGGAGGAACCGGTCTGAAGAAAGGGCAGCCTCAGTGACCAGAAGATAAAAAATTGTACTTTAAAAAATGCATGGGTGGTTGTCAGCCAAGTCTAGAGGTCTGAATGACTGCATAGTCTACAACATTTCTATATACTGTTGCTGGGGACTTTATTTCATCTGTGGTCCCAGGGAGACTACTGTAGCTATGTTTCATGAGGAGGCAGGATGACTACCAGTACATTAAAATATACAAACACCACAGGTACTTCCTCCAGCTCTGCTGGGTAGGACCACCATTTTCAGTTCCATGTATTGCTTTTCGGGCTCGCTTCAGTACCTCATGTCCTCACACAATGATTGGCAGCAGTGTCAGCATTCCTCCACAGAGAGAAATACATGTGTTTCCATATCTGTATTATTGACTTGTGAAAGGAACTTTTCAAGGATCAGCATTTCAGGCAGTTAAGAGAGTAACCCAACTCCTCTGTCAGTGTGGGGAGGTACAGAACAAGAGAAAGTCTGCCCTGCCCCCTTCCCAAAGTCTGCAGTATATAGAGATAGTTATGAAAACAACCTGAGTCAAAGTTGTGAACACAGGCCAAGCAATACCTTTCCTTTCAGAGGATCATGCATCAGCATTGATAGCGCAAGTATAATTGGTAAGCATTAGTCATTCAGTATCAGCCAGGACAGTGATCATTTGCTAGAGTTGATAGTGGCAGCCAACTTTATTGTGTCTTTATCCAGACTATGCATATGATCCTTCAGTGGATTCTTTCAAACCATTCGACACAGGCTCACCAATCCCTGGATCACTAGATCTGAATGAGCCCACCTAGTATCAAGGTGACTCTACAGAGGTAGTAGGGCAAGTTAAATCTCCTGGTGCATGTGTCTTTCTCGCCAGCTTCCCATGAGACAGTAATGACCTTAGTTTGGGGGTACATTTTCAGTGTCTGCAGACCCAAAGGGTGTGGTCAGTGTCAGAACAAGCCCTACATATCCACATATTGGAGATGAAGGCACTTCTGTATGGACTTAGAGTCTTCAAACAGCTCCTGATGGGTCAGTCTCTGATGATTCAAGTAGACATATTGTGTGTAATATTTTATCTCTGTAAGTATTCCCATGTAAGGGAACATGTTCATGCATCTGAAAGTACCTTTCACCATGGACAGCTCCAGGACAGGATCAGACAGAGCACATGTCCTGGTTAATATCTGCTGTCCCCAAGCTGTGCCCCAGCAGTGATACATAGCTGGCAACATAGTCTGGATTTAAATTTCTGTACATGCCCTGACACAAGCCCTCTATACCCTGCCTGTGCCCTGGTCATCTTTAATTCCTAGAGCCATCATTACCATTTGCAGGTTCCTGACAGGCCTTTCCATCTGTCAGATATTAATATGGCATCAGGCAGTGTGCTGCTTTGACTAGGAGTATCTTCCAGGAATCAGTCTTCACCATTTATTCCCACTTATGGGTCTGGGGCCAGAAGTACTAGGGCCCACGGGAGCAAATGGAGCAGCTAACATCAGCTCCTGACACCACCTGCACACTTCATGTGGTGCCACGTGTGTCAGCCAGAAACCGTCACGTGCTCCATCACACACCTCAGTTCTGTTCTTCCTGCCATTGAGGCAACACTGTAGGAGCAGCACAGTACCTTCTGTTGCCATTTTTCTACTGCATCACCATCTCTCTTCAGTTTGCAGTGCTGTTTTCATTGTGTTATTATTTATGTGATTCTTAAGCCTGGAAAAAAGAGGGCAAAGAAAACGGAAAAAGTCCATCTGCTCCCATCATGTGTCGTGCCCTTGTGGGAAACAGATGGTGATGATGGACTGCCATCATTCTTGCATTGCATGCCTTGACGTTTCTCACAATGTGGATGAGTACAATACTTACTTCTCTGTAGACTGCCATGCCCTAGAAATCCACACCATGAGGTAGGGTTGACTGACCCCCACCTTCAGATACAGACATTGCACTTGTGAGACCAAGGTAAGTACACTGGGCCTTTCCCCTGTACCTCTTCCTGGGACCTCTGTTCTGGGGAAGTACAGGATCCTCCTCAACTTTGCTGTGCCAAGGCATCAGAGGCCCGGGTGGATGGATCTGGTGTACAGTCAGCTCCTTCTAGGTGGCCAGATGCAGATCTCCATAGTCTGTCTGCCCTGGGCAGCAGATGTTCTTGGTGGTGAAGTCAAAGCTATACATTCAGTCCCCCTCAGCAGACATCTTGGTGTCACGGCCTGGTGCTGCCCTGGCTCCTGGCACCATGTGTGGTGCTGTGAGCAGGGCAGCACTGATCATGTCACTGTATCCACCTCTGACACCGATCTCAGTGTCAGAGGAGGGACCAACACCAGGGCCATGCTACATCCTGTTGTGGAGGTTGAGGTGACTCTTTCCTCCAGTGTTGCTAGTGATGCTGAGGAAGAGGATGATGCTGCCTCAGGTGACAGATGCGGCATGGCCAAGTTGTCAGTCCTGATCCTAGCACTGAGCATGATATTGATGACAGTATCATCCCTGGGCCTGGTGCCATTCATGGTGCCAAGGTCAGAAATGGCTCTGGGTTCGACACAGGGCCCAGCACTGAGCTCTTCACTGAGAATGGTGCTGGCTGCAACAACAGAGATGAACCTGTCTCTAAGCCAGTCATTGACCTCAAGTCCAGCACTGGGGCAGCACCAGCTCAGAGTCTGTTAGTGGCCCAGAGGTGGTGTTCTCTTCAGAGCTTCTGGCTGACACTGTCACCAGTGGGGACTGGGGCCACACTATATGGACTGCATGGCCCCGCTCTCCCTACCTGGGTGTACCCTTCCATGGGCATCGACCAGGTCATTCCTCTGTTGTAGAATGACCCAGTTCGGGTGGTTATGCCAGGCCCTCCCCTTTGGTGAGGTCTGCTGTGCAACCCCACAGCCCAGACAGAGACCCTTCGTCTCATCAACCTCCCTGGTCACTCCGCCTCTTGCAGTTGTTGCCCGAGTTCATAGGTCTTCCGGGGTCAATTATTCAGGAACAGCAAACAAAGTTCATTGGAGCTCTTCAGCAATTCAATAGGGACTCTGACAAGACTCAGTTTAGGCTATTCTCCCAGGCACAATTGAACCACTGTAGCCAGCACCTTTTGTCCTTGGCTACTTAGTACACTCTGTACCAGAGATTCCTTGCAGATATGCTGGAGGCACTGGACAATACATCCTTTGCAGGCTGCAATCCAGTAATCCTACCATTGAGACTGCTTGGAGTTGCCCGTGATGGCTCTTCTGCCATCCCAGGCACAAAAGTATGAAACCCAGCCACACCTGCACAGTCTTCAAGTCCCAATACTTCTAGTTTTTATTTTCATCAAGCAGGATACCCCAGGCCATGCCCAACATGCCACCCAAATGTGGGCTTCCTCAAGGGAGATGATCTGGGATAATTACGCTCCTTATTTACAGGTTATGAATGCAGATCAGTCTCCCACAAATTCATCTGAAAAGTACAAATCATTTTTACTCTTAAAGCTTTCAGTTATTCCTTTCATCACAGTAATAGATTCAGTTTCAGAGCCCTCCCAGAGTCATGTTGTTTCACTGTCAGCATTTGTGGATGTCTGCCTGTCATCATTCTCCATGCTTACCTGTAAATAAAGAGGGTAATTATCCCAGATCCCCTTCCCTGAGAAAGGCCACATTCAGGTGAAACTTTGGGCATGGCCTAGGATATTTTGTTTGATGAAAATGAAAACTAAAAGTATTGGAACTTAAAGACTGTGTGAGTGTTGCTGACTTTCATATTTTGATGCCTTGGATTGTCTTTTGACCAGCCCTGAGATTACTAGAACTGCACAGAAGGGAACCCACCTGGAGCCTGTTCTGGTCTTCTGTCATCTCTCCATGGTCTAGAGCTTTTGAGAAGGCATCAAGGGTAGCATGGAAATGTCCCTTCTCTTGGGCAACAAAACAAGTAATTTGTTCAGAGCTCACCCATCTTGTTCATCATGGCCTGAGTAGCTGAGCGCACATGTCCAAACAGCAGTGCATCAGCAGGTAGCAACTAATCCAACTTCAAAAGAGTGGATTCCCAGGAACCAGCACAAGCAGGGGAATTCCCATCAAACAACCATACATATTCTTGAAAGTATCAGCTTTAATATGTTTTGGGAATACATATAACATACAGTGAACATCAGAGGTCTGAAGAAGATTGGATTTCCTTTTTGAAACATGGGAACACATCAATTCATCCTGGTCATTTCACTCCACAACTCATCTCAGACTATTGGCTCTGGTTTTAACTGACTCCCACGTCAATTTGTCCCCAGGCAATTTGCTCCCACTGCATATGATACTATACTTCAACAACAATTACAGTATGACTTCCACTTCTACAACCCTTGAACACATTGCCTCATGTGGTGAGTGAACTGTGCCCACCTGGAATGTATTTTGTAATATTTACACTGGAGGCAAATTTCTGGGGACAAACTGATGTGGGAGTCAATTGACGCTGGTGCTAATAGTCCAGGGCAAGATGTCATGAAGTGAAATGACTGGGGTGAATTGTGACATTAATTAAGCAATATAAGCATGTTTAGTGTCTTTTTGTTTTATAATTAAAAGTTTATTGGATTTTTCAAAAGGTTATAATAAACATATAATAATTAAAAGTTTACATATAAATATAAGAGAAAACATTTTCTATGTAGTAAAACTAAAATGAACATTTCAGACCCAAAACAAAGTAGAAATAATTACTATAACATGTAAAAAACATAAGAAGAAAGATAAAGAAAAGAGGAAATACATCTGCCAAGTATAGCATAAAATAGAAAGAGCGGAGAAAGACAATAGCATAACTAAGTTATAGAGATAGACTAGAAACTAAAATAATTTAGAATTTAAAAACAGTTCCCAAATGTCAAGAAATATATCCAATCAATTCCTCTTAACATATGCTAATCTCATATAGCTAGCTCTACTAGATAGATCCCGCAACCATTCTGTCATCTGATGAAGTGTTGTTTTAACCCGTAGCACCAGGGCAAGTAAGTGGCCAGTGAGCACACTTGGTAATTTACCAATAAATGGCAATTTTGCCGTAAAACATACCATTGTTCTTGTTTGGAGTACTGAGACAGTATTTGGAACTTTTTAGTTGTTTGAGTTGGCTACCCTTTCTGCCTGCACTCTCCCGAATCCTGTCTCGTAGCGTACCTTTGGATGTGCTTTGTCGTTGAAGGAAGACTGGGACATTTCCAATGCCCAAGAATTACATTCTTGGCTGTGATTAAAGTGGCAATAAGCCAATTTTTTTGGTGTTCTGTGTAATCTGCAAGATCAGAGCATATACCTGGAACTGCAAATTTAGCAGAACAGCCAAGATGTTTTTTAGTTACAATTTCACAAACCGAAATATCGCTCCAGAAAGATGACAGAGTTGTGCAGGACCAAAGAATATGTGAGAATGTCCCTTTCTCAGATAGGCATCTCCAGCATGTACCGTCCTGAGAAAGACCCAATTCTACCAATTTACATGTAGAGCAGTGCCATTTGTGTATAATCTTGTATTGAATAAGCCTAACTTTTGCTTCTATGCAGCATTTCAATATCATGTTCTACAAGTGTCTCCATTCATCAGGAGAGATAGCAGTATTTAATTCACTTTCCCATTTAGAAATTAAAGGGACACTGTCAACCCCCTTAGGCCTCTTAGTGTCCCTACTTTAAACACCACATTTTATGATTGCCAACATTCTGTAAAGATTGTTGAAGTGGCTGGTAGTTTAATTCTGATTCATTTTTCTTTTAAAAATTGAAAAACAGAGTGCCCAACCTACTGGTGTTACCACACAAAAACATGTTTGTTTACATTGCTTGATCAGCCCCCACTGCCTCTTTCCTGTACTTGGGGACATCCCCAACATAGTCTAGCCACTCATGATGCATTGGGAGTTTAGAAGGCTATTGCACCATGAGTGACTACACTGTTTAGAGGTGTTTCTAATGTTCAGAAAGTATTCAGTAAAAATAGTTACAGGATTTGAAACAAAGCAAAGTTGTTTACAAATATACATTACCATGCATTTCAGTTCGACTAAACAAGCAGACAGACAAAACAAACAGCAACATCAATATATTTTGGAGAAGGTAAACAATCATAAAATGTGGGGGTTTAACTAGAAATAATATGATGCCAAATAGGTTGACGGTGTCCCTTCAAAGAGTCTATAGGATTAGCTTTAGAATTAATGGTCATTTTGTAAATAGTTTTATAGCCTTTGTTCGTTGTACAGATTTTGTCTACAATATGCACTGAGGAAAAAGTCAAATCCTTATTGATAACTGTTCTAAGTATTTCTCTCATCTGTAAGTACCTATGAAATTCCTTTCTGGGTAGGTGACATTTCTGAGACACCTGCGAGCACGTTCGGACTCTGATTATGGCACCCTCACGTAATTTGCACTGCTGATGTTCACTGTATGTCATGTGTATTCCCAAGACATATTAAAGCTGATACTTTCAAGAAGACATGTGGTTGTTTGATGGAAATTCTCCTGCCTGTGCTGGTCTCTGGGAATCCACTCTTTTGGAGTTGGGTCAGTTGCTACATGTCCCTTCTCTTGTCCTCCAGCCCCAAGGGACCTCATGCTCCAGTACTGTGCATCCATGGGATCTGCAGGTGTAGTACCCCTACTCCAGTAGGGATAGAGATGTCGCAGACCTGTCAGGATTGAGATGCCCCATGCATGACTTATCCCCCGAGGCAGACTCTGCCCACATAGATACCCTGGGAAGAAAGTTTTTTTTTGTTGTCATGTGTCATCATGTACATTGCTGCACATCAGCCATATCAGGCAGCCTTTAACCAGCATCTGTGATTGCACCTATGTCAGCTCCTAACTGCAGTGCATTAAAGCAAATTAGTTGGGCAGACCATTTTCCTTTCTGCTCAAGGCCTGGAGGTAACAAGACACCAATCGAGGGCATTGTAGAGTGCCAATGAGGTGGCATCCAGGCTTGCAGGAACAGTAGTCTGCCTCAGGCAGATGGCTTGGCTTTGCCACTCTAGACTGGCACCTTTGGCCTGGCTAAGGTGCATTTCTGGAGGCTTATTTTTTCTCTTTAGAAAAAAAGAACAATGGCACCGCAGGTATTTATAAAGAAACATTTAATCAGTGCATATAGTATGCACAGCCGCCCAGCATTACAGTCTTACAACCTCAACTAGTTTCACACTATCTGTGTTGTGTTGTGTTGTGTGTGTGTGTGTGTGTGTGTGTGTGTGTGTGTGTGTTTCCTTGTTACAGACAAGAAGTGCCTATTTGAAAGCACTAAGCAGAGTTGGGGAAAACAGCGTGCAGAATGCAAATATAATAGCTTCAAATATATTAACAGCATGTCAATAATGAACAGAAAACACCCACAATTTAAACTGCATGTTGTTTATGTTCCCTTTAAAGAGCAGCTGATACCAGCTGGTTAACTTTGAAAAATGGGAGAGTTAGACACAATTAGGTTTATCATTCAAATATTTCTGCAGTCCTTTTATTTAATATGGACTTTATATTCCTGCCCCTCCCCATCAATCCCCTCCTGCTGTTGAACCCCAGCTCCTTTACCCCACCTCCAAGACTTATCTCATCTACTTCTTACCTTGTTGTGTGAGTAGGTCCCATGGATGGTGGTGATGTGGTGCCTTTAGGGTCACAGCATCATCCTGCAGACAGAACCCTTGAGTCAGAGTCAGTGCATGCAATGGTGTACGCTTTCAGTGCCCACCTCCGATTTTCAATTCTGGTGATCCCTGCTATGCCACCTTCCCTCCACTAGGTGGAAGCCAAACAGCAGTACACTGCTCCCCCCCCCACCTCAAAGGAAGAGATCAGTCAATGGACACTAAATCTTCCTTCCCCTCTGCCAGCCCTGAGTGACCTTGGTCCATTCCAGAACCCAAGTCACCAGGGTGGCGAGAGGTGTGGCATCCAGCGCCTCAGCCATCCATGTTACTGTACCCAGCTGCAAGTTTACTGTGGCACAGATTTCCTTTGACATTATCATTTGTGGCCCTGGGGGCAGCTGAACCTGCAACTCACTGTTTTACAGTTTTGTGCTTTTACTGTCTGTACCATTCAGCCAGAACTATATTTTGTGCAATTCTTTCCCCATTTTCTTTATTACTGAGGGACATGACACAAAGACAAGATTACTGCCCTTGAATTTTATTAACTTTGGCTGCTTAGCTGCACATGGCATCTTGATGTCCTATTTATGACATCATAATTATTGCCACAGCAACAAACTGGGATGTCATAAACAGAATTGCGTCTGCAGAAGTAGAAAACCAGACAGAGCAATCAGGGTAGAGATCCTGTTTCCATGCAACTATCTTTAGTAATAAACAAATAAAGGGCACAGTTACAAAACAGGGTGGAATATAAGCTAAACTGTGTCTAGATATTATGTTTTTCAGAGTTGTCCCAACCACATCAGGCGTTCTTTAAAGACCTGTTACACTGTAAAATAAAAAAAATCAGCATTGACAAATACTTGTTCTTTCTTGTCCTCCTCCCTGTCCGGGGTATATCCCCTTTTGGGTACTGCATATCCCTGTTAGTTGCTAAAGACAACCTGTGCCCCTGAGCACTACCCAGTCTAACTCCACTTAGCAGTTCATTGCATGTTGGAGGTGCTTTGCACTCTGCTAGATCAACTTGCACTAGCTCTTACAAACGGTACATTCCTGTGGTTGCAGGAGAAGTGTGATTGTTCTTTTATTCTATGGTTTTCTGACTATGTCAGGCTATTGGTTGATATCCCATTAACTCTTATGTATTTTGGCCCTAGCCCACTACCCCTGCTTGTTTCTGAGGAGATGAACACATCTCTACTCCTTAGGCTATTCAGACTGGCAACTCCAGATACATCTAGTTTCCCCCATCCTTCATCTCTGATGTAAGGAAGAAGGACAAGACTAAGTAAGGAGTTTAATTATGTTTCTGATAACATGGCACTGCTCTCTCTCTCTCTCTCTCTCTCTCTCTTTCTCTCTTTCTCAGGACTCCTATGTATTTTTAACTTGGGCACCTTGTGCCATTTCATTAACAAAGAAGTCCCATTCTGGGTATCACTCCTGTGTTTTCTGCCAAAGCCACATGTCCAGGATTTCTGCTGTCTTCTTATGCCACCCAGCACCTCCTGTCTGGCTAGTGGTGTGAGGCTCTGGCTCTAGTGACCCTTCTACCCTTGTGCCACCTAGTGTGCCCTGTCCTTATTAGTCTAAGGTTGGTGGCTGGGTTTTGTTGCGTTGTTTATTTTATTCAAATAGCCTTTTCTATCCCTTTGGGCTAGACATGATTCAGCCCTATCTTTGTTTTTCTGTCTACTTTGTTTCTCTCCTGATGAACAGAACTGAGGTGGGTGAGGGAGCCGGCAACTGTTATTGGCTAGCATGCATGGCACAACATGAGATGCACAGGTACTGACAGTATCTTATGATGGCTTTCTCTCTGCAAACAATTTGCTCTAGCTGGGCCCTAGTACCTCTGACCCCAGATCTACAAGTGGTAGTCAATGGTGAAGATATTCTGGGAGCTCAACAATTAAGTATGTAATTTTCATATTTAGCACTGTCTGACACTAGTTGTGTTTTTGTGTAGTGTTGGTCAAGAGAGCGACTGTTTTTGAATTGTGTGATGTTTTTGCAATTTTTTTCTTTACAAACTTATTTAAAAAATAGCTACAATTTTATTAGTGTAGTAATGTTTCAATAAGTAGCTAAAGACCTGTTCTCTGCTTCTGGAAGGGAGGCAGTTGGGCATGCCCACATCATATAAGCAGCAAATGTTCATGAGGTGGTACACTGTCCATCTGCCTATGATGCAGGAGCCCAGATGTTCCAAATTTACCATAGGATGCTAGCTCTGACACCACCAGTCCTAAGAGTGTGACTTTATGGAGATTTTCTCAAAGAGTTAGAGCCACTTGCAAGTCACTGTCATTTACTGGTGAGTATGTTTGTCATTCTCCCAATATGCTCTGCTTCACTGGAAGAAATTAGCATTATTATTAATCTTTGTGTTTGTTTTGTTACAGCTAGGGGCTAATGGGTATGTATTTGCTATTGATCCCAATGGATATGTCCTGCTTCACCCCAATCTACGGCCACAGGTGAGTCCACTTTATGTAACTTCCATTCTCTCATGATGGTGACATGTTTGGTTCCAGGAGCTGCTGTTTCCAGTGATTGTTATTTACCTACAGAAGGTGAATAGGCATTTTAAAGGCCCAAGGAAGACCAGTGGCCCATCTAGTCTGCCTCCCAGCTGTGCTACCTTTTGTGTTCTATTATGTTATTCCTCTAACAGCTCATCCAGTTTGCACTTCAAGCATCCAACAGTATTTCTTTTCTTCACTTCCTGGGGCAATCTACCCCTCAGTTTCACCACTCAGAAGATGATACCTGCTTTGGGGGGTATGTTGAGAAAACATACAAGGGCAACTGTCCTCACTTGCATGTGGCACAATATGAGCAACACACCCAACAAAACTGGCCTAGGTTAAAGCTGCAGTACTGGATAATCAGGAAGTGATTATCAAAATTCTGCTTTTTGGATGGAAACATGCAGCCATAGTTCCAGTTTCTATATCTGTAAATATTTTTTTCTAGTGCTCTTTAGTTTATTAGATATTTAAGATGTATTTCCATTGTTGTGGATCCATGGTAAATATGGCTGGTGCCTAATTTGCAGCTGAGCTTCCCCCTCACATCTCTTCACATCTTTTGTTTATGACTGTGGGACCCTGTGCTGTGTGTTCCCAATGTCCCTGTGCAGTACTGCAAGTCATGCGCATGCACGGTTGGCAGCAGCGGGTTCCAGTTTAACATGGCAGCTGGGAGAAATGTAAACAAAAACAAAGAAAATCAGAGCAAATTTCAAGGTGATAGTATAGCAAAAACAAGAAAGATTACTGGGTAAGTGCTCAACAGAGAACAGGGAACAAACTGTTGCAAAAGATCCTATTGTTTTTCTTTATCTAGTACCACTGCTTTAAGGGAATGATGTACTATGAAGCCAAGATGAAATGGCTCTCACAGAGACCTGGCAATTAAAAGAAAATTACTGAAACACCAGAATGGAGTGATATAGACTCTTATGGAGGGATAGATTTAACAGAAAAGGAGATGGGATGACTCTCTTCATAAGTGGGGGAGTCACTTTGGAGGACAAGGAGGACATCAGGGGCAAACTGTACCACAAAGTCTGGTTGGGTTTTGCTATGGAGCAAGAAAGGCAAATGAGTCATGGGGGGTTACAAGCTCAGTGGAGAATGATGCCCAGCTTGTACTACAGTTAAATAGTACTATGATGACAGAAGGGTGTTCAGAGGCATCGTGTCTACTTCTGACGCACAGCAGTGATTATAGTGAATTTTAGTATGGACACATATCCATGCAACTGTGTAACCCCTGAATGCTATACTTCCTCAGGAATCTGTCAAGCCCTACTTTGAAAGCATGAAAAGTGCTAGCTTCCACAATCCCACCATGGAGGCTATATCACATATCAACCATCCTCTGACAGAAGTAATGCTTTCACATTTTTCACCTGATTATGCTTCCCCTCTTAGTTTGAGGGCATGCCTTCTAGTCCTGCTTGTACTCACCAGCTCAAACATCTGTATGTATTCCACCCAGTCTATCACTGTTCATGTCCATAAAACTGTAATCATGTGCCCTCTCAGCCTTCTATTTTCTAGGCTGAATAATCTGAGTATGTCCGGTCTCTTCTCCCAGTGCTTGCCTCCTAAGCCACTAATTAGCTTTGTGGCCCTATGCTGAACCAGTTTAATACCTTTAATGCCCTTTGTGTACTGCAGTGACCAGCAGCTGGATTAAAAACTCCAGATGGGATTGAACCAAGTCCTTGTAGAGGCCGGGGATGATCACCTCCCTTGATCTGCTCCTTACCCCCACCCCTATACATTGCTGCATTGCATTTGCTTTGCTTCACTGACTGCAGCAGCACACTGCCTGTTCGGTTTCAGCTTACTTTCCACAATTGCCCAAGACCTTCTCCTTAATTTGTGCTGTCCAGAGTGGCACCACACAGGGTGTATGTTCAACCAGATTCCTTGCGCCTAGATGTAGTACCATTAAATTTCCCTTATGAAACCTAAGTCCCCAGTTCTCAACCAAGACACCAAATTTTTGCAGTTCCTTCTGGTGGGCATCCCCTACCATATCCACTGTTCTTGCCAGTTTAGTATTATCTGCAAACTTCTGCAGCATGTTTCTGACCCCCTCCCCCCCCCCAAACCGTTTAGCACTAGCCTGGTCCTGATGATTGAAACCAGGGACCCAGCATGGCTGACAGTGTATGTTCCCATGCTTTTGAGCAGGCCAAAGGTGCTCTTAACTGCACAAATAGATATGCATCTATATCTATATCTATATATATAGATATAGATATATATAGATATATACAGAGGGAGAAATAGAGTGAGAGCGCAAGGGACAGATGGTATATACATGCACAAATAAAAACATTTATGCAGTGCCTGTGAAAATAATGTGCACCAATAACCCTAATAGTTTTGCTTGTAATGGACCTAGAGTTAGAATATCCAGATTTATACATTGGCAGTGTAAATAGCACATCAAACATATCAAGGTTATTTTTGCTTGTCAGGGACCTATGGTGAAAATTACATGATATTCTCATTCTTGGTGGGTGGCAAAGCAAATATTCTCACTGTAGATACTTCGGAATCGAACAGTGATGTCATTTTATACCAATACTTTATTGCACTCAGAAGGCTGCTGTTATGGAATTTTAACTGTAAGTTCACTGAAACTAAGACTGCAAATTCCTTTTTCTGAACATTTGGATGAACATTAACATAATCGTATCCTTTAACATTAAATTCTCCCTTCTTACTCTATGCCAGCTTAATATTTAATTTACTGTCAGTTCCACCAAGTGGCGACACCATCCTATCAGTTCTGCCAATGACAAGCCCACACCCCCAAAAGCAGCATATGAATTCCAAAAGCCCCCGCCCTCCTTGGCATGACTGATGAATGGGGGGGGGGGGTTGTACCTTAAATTTCCAGTTAGCTCAGTCAGACCCACATCATTAGTTCAGCAGACCCCTGCTACCTGCACTGTAGTGTCAGCCACAGCCAACCAGTGTCATACGGGGGTGAGCGGGCAGTGTGCAGTCATGAGGAAGGGGGTGGGTCTGTAGCATCAAAGTGAAGCTAGGCAGCCTTAGTTAATCAGGGTGCCTAGTATCACACTGATGTTACTGACCCACCCCTTTCCTAATGATTGCACACTGATGTTACTGACCCACCCCTTTCCTAGTGATTGCACACTGATGTTACTGACCCACCCCTTTCCTAGTGATTGCACACTGATGTTACTGACCCACCCCTTTCCTAGTGATTGCACACTGATGTTACTGACCACCCCTTTCCTAGTGATTGCACACTGATGTTACTGACCCACCCCTTTCCTAGTGATTGCACACTGATGTTACTGACCCACCCCTTTCCTAGTGATTGCACACTGATGTTACTGACCCACCCCTTTCCTAGTGATTGCACACTGATGTTACTGACCCACCCCTTTCCTAGTGATTGCACACTGATGTTACTGACCCACCCCTTTCCTAGTGATTGCACACTGATGTTACTGACCCACCCTTTCCTAGTGATTGCACACTGATGTTACTGACCCACCCCTTCCTAGTGATTGCACACAGATGTTACTGACCCACCCCTTTCCTAGTGATTGCACACAGATGTTACTGACCCACCCCTTTCCTAGTGATTGCACACTGATGTTACTGCCCCACCCCTTTCCTAATGATTGCACACTGCCTGCTCTCCCTTGTGACACTAGCTGGCTGTGGCTGACTGTATGGAGTGGATGACAGGAGTCTGCCATGCTAATGAGGGGGCTCTGACTGAGATAGCTGGGAATTGAATGTATGAGACCCCCATTCATCAGGGCAAGGGGATGGTGGCTTTTGGAATTCATATGCTGCTTCTTGGGAGTTTAGGGCTTGTCATTGTCAGAGGAGACAGGTAAGCACCTGATAGAGCTGGCAATAAATTAAATATTAAACTGACACACAGTAAAGAAGGGATAATTTAACATTAAAGGATCCAGAAGGGTAGCCAGGAGACTAGCTCCAGCCACCTAGGAAGGTGGAAAAAGGTTTGTTTGTTTTTCCTTTTTTTTTAAACATTGCAGTCTAATACCGAATACCACTTGTATGGTGGGCTGTTCATTATTCATTCCTGGATATTCGGATAGACCATTATTTGCAGCATTCAGGAATGAAACAGAAGCACATCCAATTATTTTACCACACAAACTCATGCCATTAGATAAATCAAATATGGTATTGGCCTAAGAAAAACATGCCTTATATTTTTTTTTTACTTGTGATCCGTTACCCTTGTGACATCACTTGTGGCCTCACTACTTGGGATGTCATGGCGTCACAGACCACTCGTAAAATATCAGGCATATTTTAACTAGACCGATAACATACCCCATATAATCTAACTCCAGGTGGATGATGCAGCAAATATTCTCGCTGTAAATCCTGCAGAATAAAAACCTGACATCATTTCATTCCAAGATTTGGTTGTACTCAGGTTCTGCTTATAGAACGTAACTGTATCTCATTTGAGACTGCAGCAAATCCAGCCATTTTACTACACAAACCCATGTCATAAATCAAATATGGCATTGACCTAATCACTACTATGCTTGATATTTTACTCATGAACTGTAACCCCTGTAACATCACTCGTGGCTTTACCACTCGTGATGCCCTGGGGTCACAGACCACTTGTAAAATATCAGACATGTTGTTATTGGTTCCATACCATATCCCATATTTATTCAAAACTGATTTTTCTCATCTTCATGTTGTCAGGGGAAATTTTAAAGACTCAATCCATAATTTATGAATATTTACAACTACACAGCATCTGAGAGTGTGGTTATGTGACTCCCCAGAACCTAAAGAGTGAATTTCCACAATGTGATGAGTGTCTCCTTAGGCTCCCCTTGACAGCTATAGGACTTAGATGGTTGTTTATCATTATTATGATTATTACAAATACTAAATATGTTTGTGTATAAAAGAAAGTGTTAGAATTTATCATCTTGACTGCTGAGGAGCATTACCTTCACCATTAGGATCACATTCCCAAAGCTGGAACTAATCTCCAGCATCTATCATAGAACCCTCAGCCACCGACAGCTTGACAAATTGAACAGAGCTCTTAAAATACATTTCATCAGCAGAAACATCCCATTAGTTTACATTATTAATGCCTAGAAAGCAAATAATGCAGCCCAGGAGAAATGCTGTTTCCGTTTTTAATTATTTTTTTTTCTTTATTTAACCAAGTGTTTTGTTTATTTTTCTCCCATCATTTCAAGTGTCAGGAACATTAAAATAGTATTTATTATTTGTTTAAAATAAAACAAAAATGAAAATCTGGAATCTGCTACCTGATTTTGTCAAAGCCCAAATCTTTGTACCTGCAGGACAAAGCGATTGGTCTCTGTTCACCAGGTGGAGCTGCTAAATACTACACTATTAAAGAGCTAGCAGTGCCAGAAATAGATAGAAAATTAGGCAGATCTTCCTGGACATAAAGTCTCCACCACTCATTCACACTAATGGGAAGTATGCCGAGGGCACTAGGACTGAGCGAGAGACCAAAATCTTTAGATGGGCTGGCACCGAGGTAAAGCTGCACAGAAGCAGTGCTGCGAGACAGGCTCAAGGCGTATAGGCTAACTCAACGTCAACCCTCCAACTGCCTCAGTTCATTTTTTCACACCATCAAATGCGCTTCAGTGACGACGACGCTCGCTCACCAGGAATCAAATCTTCACGTCTATATACGACAGCAGCTTTAGTCATTCAGTTTTGATTTGTAGTATTATTTATTTATTAATTATTTAAATTAAAAAAAAAAAGTTTTTCATTTTTCATCGAGAAAACACAGAGGTACTTTGATGGAGTCGACCATGAATGGAGTTGGTGACAGTAGGGAGACTTCACCTGAAAGCTGTGTTTCCTGAGGGCTGGGTCTGGTCCAGCACCCTCTATGGAGGGGGGGGAGAGGTCTGACTATGGGCAGTCCAGTGCTCGGGTGGAAGGGTGGTCCTCCTGAAATCACAGAAAGAAGCAGGCCCGTTCTTGATCATCGTCAAAAACCTGGCCCCACTCTGCCTCATGCTCTTCTTTATCCCACTGGTGGAAGAAGAAATGGTGCCGCTTGAGGTCACCCTCTGGTATGTCTGCATGCCAATCGTTGGTAATGGGGGAAAGAAGGCCAACTCCGCTGGGGTCAACTGTGGCCTGTGTACCTAGTGGCCAGCATCCTCAACTGCATAGTCCCCTCCCCACCCCCTGGAGGGTCCTCCAGTGAGCAGTTTTATTGGGAGCAGTGGGTTCGGATGTTGCCCCAACTTTCTGAACCTGCGGAGTTGGCCCCAGGGCCTTTGGGCCTAGGGGCTTCAAACCTGTGGGCAGGACAATTTGGTCTTCCTAGTTGCATGGCACCTTCTCCAGTGCCATTGCTGCCACGCACTTGTGCCTTTCCCCCTCACATGGCTGCGGTGCAGGGGCCAGCACAGGTACCATTTTCTCCTACTGTTGTTTTCATATCTTCATCCTTGGGTGCACTGAGAGTTGGGTTGGGTTCTCTGGGTGCTACTGCGGTGCTGGTTGTGGTGCCGCCTTCGACTCCGGTCTTGGTGGCACTGCGTCCGGCGCCACTGTCAGTGCCATTTTTGGGGCCAGCACCTCCTCGGATGTCAGGATTCTTGACTCCGATTCAAGGAGCACCTACTCATGCTCCGTTTATTCCCTTTCCTTTATATAATTTCCCTCCTGGTCTAGTAGGAGATGATATTGAGCCTGATCCTGATCTGCGATTAGGAGATGGCTTTAATGAAGATTCATCTCTCTGAGTGGGAAGTAAGCCCTCTATTTCAGCAGAGCTTCTGGTCAAGGACCTGTCCCTTAAGTCTCTACTGAAGAATATGAATTCCACCCTCTCTCTCCAGACTTTGGAGGTTGATCCAGGGGAAGTTATTGCACCTTCAATATCTGCATGTCCCAGAGATTCCTGTGGAATTGACTCCTCCAGTACAGCCCTATTTCGAGACTCTCTTACAAATGGTGTGGGACAATCCAGAGCTTATTCCTTTCATGGCTAAGTCCATAGACAGGAAGTACGCTCCCCCTAAGGATTGAACAATCCTGGCCTCTCTAGCCTTTGCTGACGCCATAGTGGTCCTGGCAGAAAATGAAAAAGCCGTTCTCCCTCAGGAGTCTATGGCTCATCCAGTAAACAAAGAATCTCGTAAGACTGACACATTGGGGAAGCAAGTGTTTGCTGCCACTACTCTAGGTTTGTGTATTGCTAGCTACCAGGGCTATTTCTCACAATATGAATATATCCTCTGGCATTCACTAAAAGCTACTGTGGAGACTCTCCTGGAGTCAGACGTTATCTCAGAGTTCCTCCAAACTATCACTACAGGTATTGAGTCCAATAATCAGCAACTTAAGGCTGCTATGGATGCCTTTGACACTCCTTCTAGAGTAGCAGCAGCGGGGATATGCATCTGACGCCACTTGTGGTTATGAACCTTGGGGTTCACAAATGATTCCCAGCAAAGAGTCATGAATTTACCATTTGATGGTGCTTATCTGTTTGGCGCACAGGTGGAGCAGGCACTCAAGGCCACACAGAAAACTAGGACCACTATCAAAACAGCCAGACCCGCCCCTGCTGCCTCTCAATGGGGCAGGAACCGCCAGCAGTTTCATAACTGTCAGTTCTTTTGTGGCAAAAGAAGAGGGGGTTTTAACAAAAAACAAGCCCCTCAGCCACAAAAGAAAATACAGCATAAGGCACAGGTCCCGAAAGCGCCTAGTGCCACCCTCTAAAATTTCAGCCCAGGTCCCACCTCAGCTGTCCAAGGGGGACTCTTTTTTGGCAGTAGGGGGGTGTCTGACTCAGTTTTACAATCAGTGGACTTCAGTCACTTCGACAAATGGGTCCTCAGGATAATTTGTGAGGGTTATTCACTGAATTTTTCAGATACCCCTCCTGATCATCCACCCAAAAGACAGTCCAGGCTGTCAGTTACTCAGTCACACCTCCTTGCTTCCAAGATTCAAGGCCTTCTGAACAACATGGCAGTAGACATAGTTCCGCAGGAGCAGTGGAACACAGGTATCTACACCCACTGCTTCCTGGTTCCAAAGAAAACAGGTGGTATGTGCTCTATTCTTGACCTAAGGAAGTTAAACAAGCTTCTTTTCAAGGAAAAATTCAAGATAATATCACCCGGTACACTTCTACCGCTGATTCATCAAAAAGATTGGTTGGCCTCCCTAGACATGCAGAATGCCTACCAACACATTCCTGTGCCCCCAGGTCACCACAAGTATCTTCAATTTGTGGCCCTGGGTCAGCACTATCAATTCAGAGTACTGTCCTTTAGGCTATCCTCAGCACCACGAGTTTTTACATAGTGCTTTGCAGTTCTTGCAGCACACCTAAGGAAACTCGAAATTCAAGACTTCCCATATCTGGACGACTGGCTTCTATCAAGCTCTTCCAGACAAGGGGCACAGGAAGCAGTGACCACAGCTTCCAGGTGTCTCACATCTATGGGTTCTGTTGAATCTGAAAAAATCACAACTACAGCCCTCCCAGCAACTCCTCTTTATAGGAGCCCTCCTGGATACCTCCAACGCAAGGGCCTTACTCCCGGAGGACAGGAGGAACGTTATCCTCCAGATGGCTCACTTTATCAAAGAGAACGACTCAGTCTGAGCTCTCTCGATGCAATGGATGCTTTGTCTCATGGTGTCATCAATGTTCACAGTGCCCTTGACTCATCTTCACATGAGGACCACTCAGTGGATGCTCAGTACTCAGACATCCCTGATCACACATCCCCAGTCCTTTCACATCAAGGTGACAGAACCTCTAAAACAATCACTCACCTGGTGGACTCAAAAGGACAGTCTTTTGAAAGGCTTTCCCTTTGCCCCACTGGAGACACAGATCACCATCACCACAAATGCATCTCAACTCTGATGGGGAGCTCACTGTCAGGAACTCCACACCCAAGGTCTGTGGAGTCAGGACAAGTCTCAACTCCACATAAATGTCCAGGAAATGAGAGCTGTCCTGTACGCAGTCCGAGCCCTGAAGGACATCCTCTGTTACAAAATAATTCTCCTTCAGATGGACAACAAACTGGTGATGTACTACATCAACAGGCAGGGCAGGGTACACTCTTATCCCCTGTGCTGGGAAGTGATGAGGGTGTGGGAATGGTGCCTAGAGCATGAAGCCCTGATCCAGGCAGTCTACCTGCCTGGAGTCCAGAACGATCTAGCGGCTTGCCTCAGCAGAACGGAGGTGGATCCTCAGGAGTGGTCTCTCGACGTAAACATTAGATAAGATAAAAAAACTTTCTTTTTATACAGGAGATACTTATCATTAAGATTATACAATCCTGTTCTCAAGATAGTCCTGTGTATGACTCGCTAAGTTACAGCTAAACATATAACATATAATATTACTCAAAATAATTACAAAATACATACAATACAGAATAAACAATATCCAAAAACCACATTAAGACATAAATACAAAGGAGAAAAATACAGAATTACACAAAGAAACACCCCATCCAAACAATCATATACAATTACACTCTGTTTTACAAAGTTTCAGAATTTCATTTTTAAAAACCGTGTGGTCTTCTAAAGATCTTATTGGAAGGGATAAAATATTCCATACTTTAGCTGCCTGACTTTGAATGGAACTATTACCATGCTCTTCGAAGAGTGGGGAACACTGGACCTGAACGTTTTTGCATCCCCACTCAACGCAAAACTGCCTCTGTTCTGCTCCAGAAATCCAGAACCAGGCATTTCCCATAAGGATGCATTCAGACTGCAGTGGACAAGATGCTTCTTGTACGCATTTCCTTTTCTTCTCTTAGTTCAGAGGGTGCTGCTGAAGCTGGAGGCACAGGGGGGCAACATGATTCTCATCGCCCCATTCTGGCTTCGTCAAATTTAGTTTCCATTGATCAATAGATTACCGGAAATTCTACCGAGACAACTTCCACTTCAAACTGACCTTCTGACCCAGGGTCCAGTGGTCCATCCCAACCTGAGATCCCTTCATCTCCATGCATGGCTCCTGAAGAGATAGAAGTGGGTAGATTTGATGTCTCAAGTAGAGTTTCAGACATTCTCCTAGCAGCATGCAAGCCAGCTACTAGGAAAACTTACATGGCAAAGTGGAAACATTTGTCTGTCTGGCATGCAAAGTCCTCCCTGGATCCCTTTGCTTGCCCACCAGACAAAATCCTGGAGTATCTACTAGACCTGTCAAATACAGGTCTACAATACTCAGCCATGAAAGTCCATCTCTGCACAATCTCAGCTTATCATGAGCATATACACTCTATGTCTCTGGCTCAGTTATCCCTGGTTAAGAGGTTCCTTAAAGGTATACCCCACACTAGGCCACCAGTCAGGAGACCGGTAGCCACTTGGGATATTAACCTTGTGCTAGACATGCTCATCCGTAAACCTTTCAAGCCTCTAGCAACATGTGAGGTGAAGTTCCTGACCTGAAAGGCCTCCTTCCTCATAGCCATTATCTCTGCTTGCAGAGTGTCTGAAATACAGTACATGCCCTGGACACAGACCCCCCGCTTATACAGTATTTTGCAAAGAAAAAGTGGTTCTCAGAACTCACCCTAAGTTTCTCCCCAAAGTAGTCTTGGAATTCTAACTGGACCAGCCCTTGGTTCTTCTGACTTACTTTGCGAACTTCCAGAATGAGGGAGAGCTTACCCTACATTCTCTGGATGTTAAAGGGGTTTTGCAGTTCTATAAAGACAGAACTAAAGAGATCCACAAGTCAAAGCAACTCTTTGTCTGGTTCAGCATGGCCTGACTGGGTCAGCCTGTTGCCATCAGGTGAAGTTCGGCATGGCTGGTGGCATGTGTTCGCCACTGCTATTCCATGCCACAGGTTAAGCTGGAAGGCAGAGTATACGCCCATTCTACCAGAGCAGTCACAGCATCTCTGGCAGAAATACGGAACATGCCCATTGTAGAAATCTGCAATGCAGCTGCTTGGAGCTCCATGCACACTTTTGTGAAGCACTATGCTTTGAATGTCCATGCCAGGCAGCATCAATCCTTGGGTAGGACAATCCTTAATGGATTCCTTTCCTAAGTGAGCTTCTCTCTCCTACCACCCTTCTTGGGGGATTATTTTAGCTTGGTACTCTCCCTTTAGTGTGAATGAGTGGTGGAGACATTATGTCCAGGAAAATATGAAAATTACGTATCTACTGTGATTCTTGATCTTCTTGGATAAAGTCTCCTCCACTCATTCACATGCCCACCCTCCATCCCCCAAGCTCACTTATCTGTTTTTGGTCTTCACTCCCTCGATGGCTGGGCAGTGAAGACTCTGTTGTGTTGACCCTTCTTATACGGGTCATTCAGACTATTTTATGTCCAACATAGGTTAGTTTACACTGCACCTCCTCGGTAAAAAGGGTACTGAGGCAGTTGGAGGGTTGACGCTGAGGTAGTCTATACGGCATGAGCCAGTCTCACGGCACCACTTCCACGTGGCCCTACCTTGGTGCCTGCCCTCCTGAAAATTTCTGGCTCCCGCTTGGTCCTAGCACCTCCGGCATAGTCCCCATTAGTGTGAATGAGTGGTGGAGACTTCGTCCAAGAAGATCAAGAATTATGATAGGTACGTAATTTTCATTTGTTACTTCTGAAGTATTTTTCCTTTTCATTTGCTCATTAGAAACTTCTATCCCCAATAATATTGGGTGTGTTGCAAAGAGAGTACTTTACCTGGAGACTGACATAGCTAGTTCTGTTCCCCCTTCATACTGCATCAGCATTGTCATCTCACTTATTGTGACATCATAAGTGACTGATCTTGCAGCAGGTAATTAGCTGTTCTTGGTTAGTTAACCTGTGATGTTACAGACATTGAGGTCATAAGGCTGATGATGTACAGTACGAGAAAGAACAGAACTAGCTATGACAGCCTACAAGAATAGAGCTCCACACATCACAGCAATTATTGTCAGGTAGAAAATGTTCTAATTAACAAAAAAGAAAAGTGAAAATACTTCAAATATAAGATGTAACAGTTCCCTATCTTTGAAAGGTAGTATTAGTTTCAGGCCGTACACTAGCTCTTTAAGGTGATTTTACAGCCACTTTTATAACAGCCATTGTCTTTCAACTTAGTTTTATGCTCCCTTCAGGTCTTCTGCCAGAGCAGAGGTTTTACAGCTACTTTTATAGCAGCCATTGTCTTCCAACTTAGTTTTATGCTCCCTTCAGGTCTTCTGCCAGAGCAGAGGTAGACCATTTTGCACAGCCCACTGCGTCCTGTTTGGCCTGCCATTTTCTACTTTCTGGATTGCTTTTCTGTGATGCATATTTTCCTTTTATTGGTACGTGAAAAAACCTGACATCTTTCCCAAGGGCTCGTTGCTGTATTGGTATTGCACAGTTTGTGGTCCAGTGACTCAGGCATTGACTGGCTACACCATCTGTCAGTCCAGGGAGAAACTAATTTCAAGTATCCTCAAGACCAGATTCTGCTGCCATGGGTATGGTACTCATGGGGGGGGGGGAGTCCTGTCAAATACATTGGGTCTGAGATGGCCAGAAGTTCTCATTTGGGGAGGACTTCCCAAAAAATCAATTTTTCAGGATAGATTTATGTCCCTATCAGTAACCTTTTATCCATGATATAGCAGCCCAGCTTCTCAGTGCATCACAGGGCCCAGGAGTACTGGTAGCTGTTGTTCAGATGTCATGGGGTATCTTTTCCCTGGTTTACTCTGTCACCCTCTGTTGCTGAGGCTTGGGTCAGGAAGCATAAGCAGACCAGGATAAATTGTAAAATCTACAATTAGTGTTTTATTTTTATTATTAGTAACAGAAAATTAAAAACAAAAAGAAATATATAGACTGGTTTTCAGCATAAGCAGTCCCAAAAACAAAATCCACTTTCTGAGTTCAGAACTGAAGTCTGCAATCAACCATCTCTCTGTTGCATCTGGTCTCCAAATCCCCTGAAGACACTTGCTCTCCTCTTTTCAGACAAAACTTGGGAACCTTGTCAGCTTCTAGCTTCCACCTGAGCATTGTGACCCAGAGCTTCAGAACATTGTCAGATTCTAGCTTCCACCAGAGCACTGTGACCCAGAACTTCAGAACCTTGTCAGATTCTAGTTTCCAGAGCACTGTGACCCAGCTACTAGCTGGTCTCATTTGCTGACAGATTCCACCAGGCTGAGGTCAAAAGGTCACACTCTGATATACTTTGCTAATAAAATTTTAGAGTTGCTTTCTGTAATCACTTCAACAGTAATAACTACATATAGAATAGTGGATAGCTGACTATCCACAACAAGGCTGTGTTTCCATCAAGGGAGTTGATGATGTCATAGAGACCTCGAGAGCGAAGCTCGAGAGGTCTCCATGGCATCATCAACTCCCAAGATGGAAACACAGACTTAGTTGTGGATAGTCAACTATCCACTATTTTTTATAGTATATGGTTTCCCAAAATGGGCAAGGTTCATATCTTGCATTGACACTCCTGCACTGGTCCTCGCTTGAGTCCCCCAAGATACTGGTCCTCTTCACTGCGGTTATGCTGTTCTGATCACATCCCCGAACACAGCAGTCCCACTCTACTTTCGCATAACTGTGCCAGAGATTAAAAAAAACAAAACAAAAAAAACTGCAAATTGAGAGTTTGGATACACGGATCCAATTATGGCAGTCCGTGTCCAAACTGTCTGCTCACCCAACCTCTCGCTAAGTGAATGCGCCATTTTAGAACGTATTTTTTAAATCAGTGCCTGTTTCCACCAATCAGGTAGGAGCTCAAGGGGCAAAAGTTGTACTATCGATGTGACGTCAGAACGATAGTTCAACAACGTTTTTGACCTTTGAACTGTCCTACAACATGATTTGGAAAACCATCGTTTTCCATCGACAACAAACCCTAACCATATACTATATCTAGTTTACAGATCAGGGAACCCAGTTTTATACATATGTTTTATACCTATATATAAGCAAGGTAGAGACAGCAAAAAGGGAAAAGGAAAACAGCAAGTAAAGGCAAGAGTTGACTGTGCAGTCCAATAGAAAAGACAGAAATAGTAGGCAGAATGCTTGCTTCAGACTCTCTTTACACAAAACAAATGGGACATGGCCCAACCCTTTCACACCTTCCACTCGCAGTGGACTGCACCATATCCCTGGCAGGCCTTGTCAGTATAGAACTTCACCTGCAAAGGAGGTGAAATTTCTTGACTCACTGCAGGGATGACTGTGGCCATAGAACAAGGTACATCCCTCCTCAGGTCCAGGATGTACCACCACCAGCAGTACTCCTCAACCATGGTCTCCCAGACTCATTTACTGGCATCCTGGCTCTCAAATCTGGGTCTCGAGCATCGGCGTGTGATGCACTAACACTGGACCATTGAGTGAACCCCAGTCAAAAGTACATTTAATGGTAAAAATGTATTAAATATAAAACCTTGGGCTGTACTGTTGGTTCTGCAGTGGGCTACTGCTCACAGCGCAGGCAGCCTCAGTTTGGGAACAAGCTTGAGATACTATGGGCCAGATCTGGAGAAGGAAGATCGAGTGTCCTAGTGGATGCTTTCCTCAGGTGGATAGGGAAGGCTGCATCACCTCACTCTGTCACTGCTGGCTGTAGGAGTACAGGCAGTAGTGCAGCACATGATTCAAAGGTGAGGGGAATGTTGCAAGGCACATGAAAGGATGGCTGTCCTGGCCTTGACATCCGCACAGGGAAGGGAATAGCAGTTGGGGGATTTAAGGAATACATTACCTTCGTCCCACTCCCTGATGGCCAATTTAGCCAGAAGGCAGTACATCAGCCCTGTCAGACACAGGAGCAAAGGCAAAGTCTACAAAAAATAAATAAAACCTTCCCTCACTTTTAAATATTCATATGCATTACATAATTTAAGAGAAAAACCAAATCATCCATAACCCAATAATGCAAAGCATCAATGGGATGTATATGCAAATCACCATGAACATTTAGGCTGGTTCTGCTTTAAGCAGGAGTACATGGTGCCAAATGGCCTCTCACAGTCTGCAAAGTTTGAGAAAAGCAGTTGGAGATCTTCCAGGAATCAATCTTCACCATTGACTCACACTAATGGGTCTGTGTCGGAGGCACTAGCACCCCGTGGAAGCCAGAACTTTTCAGGAGGGCTGGCATTGAGGCAAGCTGTGCACACACATGGCACTGCAGGAGTGGCTCTTGGTGCCAGGCTCATCTCAGCACCAACCCTCAACTGTCGCTGTTCCTTTTTTCCCTGACATCGAGTACACTTCAGTAACAACGTCACTCACCCAGTGGGAGTCACAACTTCACGTCTATATGACAGCCACATTCAGTTCTCCTCAGTTTTAATTTTTAAAGCTAGAGTTTTATTTTTGTGTTAGTTTAGTTATGTTATGTAAATATTTCTGTCAACTTTCTCTCAGCCCTACTTAGTCTACATCCAATAGCTGTGCAGGATGATGGTAGGGGGCCTTTCAGACAGGCTGCTCTGGCAGCAGAGCCTTGTCTGTTCCACTTTCCTGTTGGGGAAGGGTTCTGACCATGGGCAGTCCTGTGCTTGTCAGGAAGGACAGCCCTCCAAAGCACAAATGAGTGGGCCTGGGCCTGCTCATGATTCTGGTCAGGTTCTGGCACTGCTCAGCTTTGAGTTCTTCCTTTTGCCTCTAGAAGGGGAAGAAACAGTACCACTTGAGGTCACCTTCTGAGAGATCTGTCATGAGACCCATGGTCTCCTGGGCCATGGGCCCTCGTCAGTGCTGTCTGCATCACCAGGGGGCTCTGGTACTGGAATATTGAGATCTCGGGCTTGAAGTCCCATTCTGTCCTTAAGTGGGAACCCCAATGAGCAATTCCACCCCTGGCCAGCTCTTTGGAGCAGTGGGTGCAGCATCAGACTTGGATGTCTGTGCTTGCGGATCTGGTCCCTGGTCCTTTAGGGTTGATGGCACTAGACCCAATGTTTGGGCCCTGAAACCAGGTAGAGCATTTGGCTCCAGCAACATCCTTTTGCCCTTGCTGGTAACTGCATCACTGATTTCTGTCCCACTGGCCACACCCCTACCTTGTGTCACTTGGTGGGACTGGCCATTGCCAGTCACTTCAGTGCTGGCTGGGTCGCTGGTGCTGAGTCTGGTTCTGGCATCAATGTTGGGTTTCAGCCTTTTCAGGCCTGACCTGGTGCTACTTGTAGTGCTGGTCCTAGTGCCGGGTCGACACCATGTTGGCATCATGTGAACTCTATGCCAGCACCAGGTCGCATGGATCTCTTGATGCCAGATTAAACCCTCTCTAGCCCTTGGGACCTAACCTGGCATCAGTTCCAGTGCTGGTCCTGATACCAGCTTGTTACTTGTCGATGCCAGGTCAGCTGTGGAGGTTCTCAGCATTGGGAATCTCCTGGCACTGACTCAGTTCCTTTCCCAACACCACTCCTGGCAGTGCTGGTCCTGGTGCCATGGTGATGCCAGGTCAGTGCTGGGGATCTCCTGGTGCTGCATTCAGTCCATTCCTGGTGCCACCCCTTGCAGTGCTGGCCCCAACACCATATCTGACATTGCATCATGCCATGTGTCTGGCATCATGGCCTTTGCTGTGTCTGGCACCATGCCCAGTGCTGTATCTGGCACCATGTCTGGCTGTGTCTGGTGCTGTGTCCAGTGCCATGCTCTGGCAGCATGTTTGGTGGCATGTCTGGCACCTAGTTGATGCTAGAGATTCTCAGCTTAGAGGTCCCTCCCTATACCCCTCCCTCCAGGGACGATATAGAGGAGGATGAGTCTGACCGCCATCTCATCTTTTCTGAGGGTGACGATGATGACTTCTTAGCCTGGACTTTTCAGACCCAGATCCTACTGCTGCACCTCAGAACATACTTTTTGTGGATTGGTAGCTTCAAGGGCATTTTCCCTTTATGTCTATTCCCTTTGGAGCTTGCTTAGTCCCTGGCACAGATTTAAAAAAAAAAAAGATTCTGCTGACTGCCGTATACAGAATTTAGCCTAAGCAGTCACCATTTCTAGTTCTATCTTCCAAGATTGCTTAGCTCGCTGGAGTTGCAGGCTTCAAGGTCCAGCCCTTTGCACTCTTCTCGATGCCCCAAGTCTTTGCAAGGTGCCTTGCATTACTCACAGTACACCTGAGAAAATTAGGACTGCAGGCTGGACAGTTGGCTGATAGCCAGTTTGTCCAGTCACAAAGTGAAATAAGCAGTGGACATGGCCGCTCAGCTTCTTTCTTCCTTTTGAGTTCTGCTGAATCTAGAAGTCTCCGCTCCAGTCACTCACAGCAGCTGCTGTTCATAGGAGCTCTTCTGTATGTGATCAAGACCAAGCCTTCCCTCCAGAGGGCAGAACGCAGGTGATCATGCAGATAGCATGCTACATTATGGAGCACAAATATGTTTCAGCCCACTTCATGCAATACGTGCTAGGTCTGATAGCAGGCAATCACACCCCTGGTTCCATCACTTATATGGTAGTCAGTGGAGGACAATCTCCTCCAGGGTTTCCTTTCTCCCAACTGAGCCTCAGGTGACTCTCACTATGGATGCCTCCCTGTTGGTATGGGTAGCCCAGTGTAAAGGCTCCAAATAAAAGGTGTTTAAAACCCATCAGAGTTTCATCTCCACATCAATGTGTTAGAGATGTGATCTGTTTTTGTTTGGTCTGTGAGCCCTATTGGATATTGTCAGCTACAAAACAGTCCTCTTCCAGACAGATGACAGTCTGTAATGTATTACATGAGCAAACAATGGAGAGCACACTCTTACCTTGTCTGCAAAGAAGCTATGAGAGAGAGTGGGAAGGAGGCCTGGAGCAGAGGGTCCTACTCCAGGCCATTTATCTGCCAGGAGACTTAACATTCTGGCGGGCAAGCTCGGCCAAACAGAGGCCCATCCTCATGAATGACTTTGAGATATCACTGTTTGATGAATAGGGTACCCTAGATTTGGACCCTTTTGCATTCCCAGTCAATGCCAAACTGCCTCAATTCTACTCCAGAAGGCCAAGAATAGGCATTTTCTGTCAAGATGTATTTAAACTGCTATGGAAAACTCTTTTCCTGTATGCATTCCCTTCAGTTCCCCCACTTAGTGCAGATGGTATTGCTCAAGCTGGAGGCACATGGAGGCAAGATCATTCTGACTGCACCCTGCTGGCCTCGACAGATATGGTTTCCTCAGTTGAGCAGATGATCAGTCAGCAAACTGAGGATCCTTCCACTCAGGCTGGGCATATTGACTCAGGGCCTCCTGGTCCATCCCAATCTGCACTCCCTTTACCTTCAGGCCTGGATCCTGAAGAGATGGAAGTGAATACTTACAAGGCATCTCAGAAGATCACTGGAATACATTTGACTGCCCATAACCTTCCACTAGGAAGACTTACACAGCCAAATGGAAAAGGTTTTCCATCTGGCGCTCCAAAACCCTCATGGACCACTTTCTGCGCCCACCTGTCTAGGTTCTGGAGCACTTGCTGGACCTTCCTTATGCTAGTTTGCAGTGTTCCACAGTCAAGGTCCACTTGTGTGTTAGATCTGCATGACATGAGCCCATTGGTACCCTCTACCTGACTCAATTGCCTCTTTCTAAGAGGTTCCTTAAGGGCATTTTACACAAAAGGCCCCTCATCCAGAAGCAGGTAGTTGCTGGGAATATCAACCTTGTGTTAGACATGCTCACCCCCAAGCCCTTTGAGCCTCTTGCAACATGTGAAATATAGTTTTCACTTGCAGAGAAGCTTTCTAGTGGCCATCTCTTCTGCTCACAGTGTCTGAAATCCATGCCTTGGTCACAGAGCCTCCATACACTGTTTCCCACAAAACAAGATAGTGCTCCACAAACACTCTAAGTTCCTTCCTAAAGTGATGTCAGAGTTCCATCTGAATTGGCCACTGTGCTGCTGACCTACTTTGCCAGTTTCCAGAATGAAGGAGAGTGCACTCTACATTCTCTGGATGTTCTGAGGCTCTGCACATTTTACCTGGACAGAACTAGGGATTTCAGGCAATCCAGACAGTTTTTTGGTCTCCTTTGCTCCCAGTTGAAAGGGACAGTCTGTTACAATCAAGTACATTTCTGCCTGGATTGTGAGTTGTCAGCAACACTGCTATGCCATGGTGCAGGTCATGCTGAATGGTCAGGTATGTGCCCACTCCACTAGTGCAGTTGTCACATCCCTGGCAGAGATTCACTCTGTACCTATCGGTGAAATATTACAGAGCTGTAACTTGGACCACAGTGCGCACTTTTCTTACACACGATGCCACCTTTGGCAGGACTGTCCTGAGTGGACTTCAGTCCCGATTGAGCCCTTGACTCCTACTGCCCTAGCCCAGGGGTTTTTGCTTGAGCTTGATAATCTGACCCATTAGTATGAATCCATGGTGAAGATTGATTCCTGAAAGATATGAAAATGACGTACTCACTGTAATTCTTTATTTTCTAGGAATATCTTCACCATCGATTCACATGCTATATTTATTGGTCTTCATCCCTTGTTCTTGGCTTGGACTATGAAGACACTGTATTAATGTCTTGTTGACCCTTCTTACACAGGTCATCAGAGCTTTCTTATGCTCTCAGGTTTAGTACGTAAGTACTAGCTAGGTTGTGCTGCACCTCCTTTGTAAACAAGGTACTGAGGCAGTTGAGGGCTGGTGCCAAGGTAAGCCTAGTGTTGCAAGCCACTCTCTTGGTGCCATACATGCATACAACTTGCCTTAGCACCAGCCCTCCAAAAAGGTTCTGGCTCCTGTAGGGTCCTAGTATCTCTGGGACAGACCCGTTACTTTGACTCAATGGTGAAGATGTTCCTGGAAGATCAAGAATTACAGCGAGTAAGTAATTTTCACCTTGGGGCTCTGAGGTTGGATTTTAGGATTTGAGGGTCAGGAAATTGGGATCCAATGAGATCTGACTATCATATACCACAGATCCAATCAGATCCCATTGTTTTGATTGGAGTTATACATAGGATTCAAGGTGGTCAGATTGGATCCATGGTCAGACATAACATCAATATTATATGAACATCCAAAAAAGAGGAGTGGTATCTGACTGGCAGATTCAATCTGAGCACCACTAGACAAAAGCCTTGCCATGTTTGTTCTTTTAACAAGTCTTCCTTGGAAAAAGTAATAGGTGTCTGGCTAAGCATTGTGCACAGGCTGGGTTTGAACTCTTGACTGGAAGACAACTATGTGAGGGTCAGATTTTACCAAGGGAGCAGTTGGACTATTTACATATAGGAATACCTTCCCCTAGACCAGTTATATACAGCATGAATAATATCAGTTATAGCACCAATTCCTGTGCACTACCTTTCAAATTAGGGAGTAAAAGGAAATGATACCATCAGTTGTTACCTGTTGAAAATTGCCTCCAATATAATTTTTGAAAAAAAGCAAGACGAGAGACAATTTCAATATATCACTTTTAGTAAATGAGCAGCATACTATTTGAAAAACAGCATACTTGAAACAACTGTTTAAATGTGGAAATAGAATAATGGCTGGGTAGGTGGTTATAACGAGAATTTTATGCACCCCTGAGGTGTGGCATGCCACATGAAGCCTGTGAGCAAAGCTCAAGGGGTTAGTAAAGGCATCCCAAACTGAGGGTGTGTGTAAAATTTGAGTTTTACATACTTATCCAGCCTTTATTTTATATAATTGCTGGGGAGCGTTTTTTTCACTACCGCAATTTTATAAAATAAAGAGACATGCCTGTGGAGCTGCAGACTGGTTGTGTGTCGGCACAGTCCATGGTTGGAAGTGGCAGGCAAAAGAAAACATTTCCCCCTTTTTTTTTAAGTTAGCCAAAATGATAGAGCTGCCCAGCCTCCCTTCCAGGACTGTGTGAATGAAAGAGCCCACTTAATATTTTTTTTTTTAAAGTAACTTATCACTGAGGTAACTTATCGCTGAGAAGTGGGACTGGTGGTGAAGTCTTTGGTGCTCAGGAACAGCAAAGTGTAAGGGAAGAGCAGAGGCTGGTGCATACTTGGACCAAGGGAAACATGGCACATGTTTGCTGTTATAATCCACAAGTTATAACAGCAAATTATAACCAAGTTTCCTTAAGGGGAAAATTGCTGGCCAGTTATTATAGATCCATTTCCAATCTCTCAGTCCTTTCAAAGATACTTGGAAAGCTAGTAAATTTATAGCTGTGTGTTACTGGACATAACTATATAACTGACACCATACCACTCATCATCAGCCAGGTTTCAGAGCCAAGTAAGGTTCTCTGTCAGCATTGGTGAAGGTAACAGATGTTCAGCCAACAGTCCTAGACCAAAATACTAACTGTGGGGAATTATTCTTAGACTTACTATAAGTAAAGCATTCAACTAGGGATTGGACAAATAGACCTCATTGTAGTTTAATGAATACCAAATAGTTGCTGATAGTCTTCGGTGAAGAAGGAATATGAATATAAATAGTGAAGGAGGACATGGAAATTATAATGATTATAGCTTTTATTTAAGCCATAATTTAACATCAGAATCTTTTACTGATGTTCATTGTGCAAATTAGCAATGTTTCGCACATCTTATTGATAGGTATTAGATATCATATTAAAGCTAGCCATCTAGAAAGACAATTAAAAGTTTCATTTAGTTTTACAGTTTTAAACTTAACCCATTGTACCCCAAGCAGCCATTTTATATCATGTTAAGCAATGGATGGTTCAGACTTCAAACAGACCAACTGGGTACAGTGCGTTAAGAAAGTATTATTTCTCATAAAGACAGACAGCTGTCATTAATACTTGTAGTTGATCATTGGTAAATTGCACTAAAAAAGTCTTTCGGTATTCTCATGAAGCAGTTTGCATCTATGCTCTGTATATATCCCCCCAGCAGTGCTGCAGTCTTTTCGATGAGATACTACTCAATAATATTGATATTTGGAAGTGGATGGAGGTGTGCTTCCACCATTCTGTAGGGTTGTAGGAGTGTGGAATGCATGGCTTGGAAAGATAACACTAGCTCAGTATCCACTACAGTCAATGATACTGGAGGCTGAAATTCACCTACAATTTTTGTCCCAGCAACTCCACAGATTAGCAGTATCCATACCTGACTCCTTTTTTGTTCAAAGAGCTTTTTGCAGATGGTAGATTAAACAGTCAGGTCAGGGGAGCTGCTATAATACTTCTGCCTAGTTTGGTAAAAAATGGATACAGTATGTTGTGTGCAGGTGACTTTTTTTTAATGTTCAGTTCTTTTAAAGTGATTTATGGAAGTTCATTGAATGCTTTTTCACATCGTATGCTATTGCCAGCCATGCTTCAGATGTTGAAGCTGCAATTTGTTTTGTAAAAAAAAAAATCTGCCATAGTCATTTTTTTTATGTTTTATCAGCACTTTGTTTCTGGCTGCTCTCCAGTCTTCTCTGTGTGGCCACACCCCCAGGATGATGTCACGCAAAGGGAAGCTAACAATGTTTTACATACAGCAACAAGGAATTCTGGATAAATTATAACATTGACTTAAATTTTCCTTACTCAGAGCTGCAGGCTCTTATTTTGGTAGTGGTGACTGCAGTATAGCACATAATATGTAGATGTGCATAGCAAGGCATTGTGGGTACAATAAGAAGTTGTTTTCCAATTTCCTTAGTGTGAGGTGCAGTCTCATATTTATGTAGTGTCTTCAACAATATAAGCTCTCATATGTTTATTTTCAAAAGAAGGCATTGTGCATACTGTATCTAGCTGAGAATGTTTTTGTACTGAGAGATGTAGACTCCTATTTTTGTAATGACCACAGAAATATAATAGCCTGTATACCAATTTACATAATGAGGCATTTTGGGTACAGTAAATGGCTGATTTTTCTGTCTCCCTAATCAAAGTGCATTCTCCTAATTCAGTAGTGTTCCGGTACCCTTCCAGGTGTAATCAGCGATCACTCCCCAATATACTGCATCTGGTGCTCTACCTGTAAACCATCTCCGCCTCCAAAACTCATTACCTTCCACAATCTAGCCAACTTCAGTCCAATACAGTTTACACATGACCTCTCAATGATTGATTGGGCTCCTATATACACCTCAACTAATCCCCTGGAGGCCCTAGACAGCTTCCTCGCCAACTTCTGTCCGCTCCAAGACACCCATGCTCCATGTGTCACTCGCCATTTTCGTGGAACCCAGACAGAGTTGCTAACCGAAGGCCTATTAACCCAAATAAGGGCCAGGGACAAAGCCTGGCGGTGTTTTAAATCTACAGGGACTCAAACCAACTATAGCCACTACCGTTCTCTGAAAAACGCTTGTAAAAGAAATATTCGCTTAGCTAAAAGTTCTTTCTACAGGGACCTGCTAACAAAAGCCTCCAGGGACTCTAAGAAATTCTGGTCTACCATAAAAACTCTCCTGGGTTCTAATCTTAGGGCCCACACAAATGACATGCTGTTAAATAGCATACATTGCAACAACCCGGTAACTATAGCCAACTCCTTCAATCACCATTTCTCAGATCTAACAAGCTACCTGACCTCTTTCCCCTTCTGGAAACGCTGCTTCGCCCCCTAGTGATACCAAACCTTCACTCTTACACCCTCCTTTCAGGTTTCGGAGCATTACAAGAGAAGAGGTACTAAAACTACTACTCTCCATTCCCGATAACACTAGCTCGGGGTCAGATGGTCTTGAACCCAGGCTCCTGAAAGCTGCTGCCCCATTCATAGCCTCTCCTCTAACCAAAATCTTCAACCTATCTCTATGCTATGGTACAGTTCCAAATATCTGGAAAATAGCCAAGGTCACCCCAATTCCTAAAAAGGGTGATCCTAAAGAAATCAAGAACTACCGTCCAATCACAATACTCTCTGTACTAAGCAAAATCCTTGAAAAACTAGTTGCCACCCAATCCATAGAATACCTCCAGAAATATAACCTTCTTTCTAACTCACAGCACGGTGTCCACAAAGGTCACAGCACCTCCACCGCCCTACTTAAACTAATAAATGACATGTATACCTCCATGGACCTGGGCCTCCTGACAGGCGCAGTTTTCATTGACCTAAGGCTTTCAACCTGGTCAACCACACCCTTCTTCTTGCAAAACTACGCTCCTTTGGTTTATCCACAGATACTCTGGTTTGAAGGCTACCTATTGGACAGAAAACAGGCTGTAGTTTTCAACTCAGCTATATCTGATCTCTCATCTATCCACGTTGGAGTACCCCAGGGCTCTATACTTGGCCCTTTGCTTTTCACCATATTCATTGATGACATCCCATTAATTGCACCGAACTGCTCATCTTTACTCTACGCTGATGACCTAGTTATCTACCACAGTGCTAGAACTGCCGCTGACCTAAACCACCCTATTGCCTTGGACTTCGCGAATATTCAGTTCTGGCTCACTGAGAACAAACTAGTTCTCAACTCCAGCAAGACATACTCCATGCTGTTTGGCTCGCCTGCTAGACTCAAATTGAATCACAATCCCCTCACAATCTCGTGTGAGGATGGCTCCCCACTGATTACCACCAAATCCTTTAAATATCTTGGTGTTACTCTCGATGAATCTCCTGACTTTGACTTCCACATCACCACTATCTGCAAGTCTGTAAATGCTAAGATAGGAAGTGCCTATCATACTAGCTATGCCCTCAGCCCTTTAGCCAGACTAGCTATGGCACAAGGCTTCCTTCTCCCCACCCTAGCATATGGCTCTGCTATCTACCTATCTGTCTCAAAGTCCTCCCTCCATAAATGGGACACCACCTACAATAGCATCTGCCGCTATGCCTCTGCATCACCACGCTACAAACACTATTGCCAGCTATATGCTGACCTAAGTTGGCTGTGCCCCTCCGCCTATCGTCTCCAGGCCTTTGGCTCCTTAATTGATGGTGTTACCAGCACAGGCCTCCCCCTATCCCTTGCCTCCATTCTGGAATCACAACCTCTCGCCTATGGGCTACGGTCGACTGACAAAGCCCTTCTGCACATTCCAAGATGCAGATCCAACATGGGTGCGCGTGCTTTCTCTCGCACGGCCCCTAAACACTGGAACTCTATACCCACTTCTATCCATCAAGAGACCACCCATGCTAGCTTTAAGAAACTTCATCGTGAGCATCTGCGTACTGCAAACCCCTGCACTTGCTTTAACCAACCTTGAACCTTTACTTTCTCCTTGCCCTCATACTTTTCCTCTCTAGACAATCCACTTCTTTGATACCTCTTCCCATCCTCTCTCATACCCTATCATGCCCACTCTGTCTTCACCTCCCTATCTTTCTCTCCTCCTACCACTCTCCCTTCCTCTCTCCTGCTCATTAACCACTCAGTTTGGCACTTATTGTACTGTTTTGCAGTTGTCTGTCCCCTTTCTGTTTGTTTTTCCTGTGTTTACTTGCTCCAATCTGTATTGTAATCTGCATACTACTGTAACATGTTTCATTATCATTTCTATCGAAGCAATTGTCTCTTCATCCCCTTAGTATTGTTATTCCATCTGAATTGTATTGCTTTCATGTGCTGTGTCACATGTATCTTGTATGTATTTAAACTGTTTTCTCCCGGGTCATGTCTGAAAAATAAGCATTCTTATGCCTAGCGCACTTACCCAGTTACCAAAAGCAAAATAAATAAATAAATAATAAAAATAGCAGTACAGTCTGTAGAAAAGCTTCTGGAAAAATGTTTTTGTGAAGCAGGTAGGCCAAAATGATAATTTGCTATTCTGTGTAGATGTTGTTTCACTTTTACTGCCTGCTGGTTAAGTGACAACTCCTGTCAGAATGTGGGAGTGTCATGATACTTTTCTATGTTTATGTTATAGGGCTTGAATGGCTGTATGTAGTTCATTAGTGTAATTGTGGGTCAGTGATTACACAGCTCTGAGCTGCTTTCAGCCAATCAAATCGCTAGAACTTTTCTACACATGTTATAAAACAATCCAAATGAAAGCCGCACTGGTGCTAATCTAAATGGAACAAATACAAAAAGCAAAAAGAGAGCATCCAGACAGGACTGCTTTATGCAATATTTATTTCACCAAAGACAGTGTTGTGTGCTCTCTTTTTGCTTTTTGTACATGTTATAATGCTAGATACAGCTACTTGTAAACAATGTAAAGACTTAGCTTAAAACTGACAGTGTCCCTTTAAAACTTTGTTTCCTTTGCATGATGTCACAGTTGGGGGTTGCAGCACTGAGAAAAAAGGGGGGCAGGATTACGTAAATGAAACAGAGCACAGAAATAAACTGATTTTTCTTCATGGAAAACAACACTTTTTGGCAGACTGAATGGTAGGAGACTGATTCACAACTCCTACAGCTTACTACTCCCATTTGCTATGGCAAACTTCCATAGATCACTTTAAATGTTGGAGGATTTGTATTATTCAGACTATTTTAAAGTCAAAGTTACATTAGTTAATTCCTCTACATCAATATTGTTTACTTCAGGGCTACTAGTACATTTAAGGTCCAAAGTACTTTCTATTTAGTGAAATAGCAGACCAATAGATAAGAAATGCAAGTTAGTACAAGTTAGCTTTTTGATAATTTTGTTTTTTTCTGGGATCACCTTATCGTTGATCTTATTTGTTGTAGAATTATTGAAGAGTGTGTTATACCTTCTGTCATCTTTACTGTGTGCCAGCATTTGCAGGGTCTATTTGATATAAGTTAATGGGGCCTCTGAGGGATGTCTCTTATGGTATAAGAAACTCCAAGTCTGAAGTTTGGGGAAAGGACTGTGAAGTGAAACTGATTGGTTCTGCCTAATACCTAAGTAAACAAGTCTCTTATACCATGAGAGACATCATTGGAGGCCCTGTTAGCTTATTATAACTCACTTCAGTTTACTTTGAGTGATTTATAATGTTTAGTCTTTTTTATCCCCCCACCACGCTAAAGTGGAGTGCTTCCCCTCCTAACACTTCCACACAAGAGCACACTGTAAGAGGTACAGAGGTACAATGACTGTGAGTTGATTGGATGAAATGACATTAGTGATTTATGATTCTCCTTAACAATTCTCATACAGCAATTTGATTTTGAAGTCCTGGTTAATTTGGTACATGTATTTATTTTTTGCCTATGAAAATTCAGTCATTTTCAACTTTTGAGGACCTGCCTTTAGCCAATAATCTGTTTCTCTCAAGAAATCAATTTTTAGCTACTGGGTAACTCATGGACTTTATCCACTTTTAATTTAATGTTATTGAAGGGCCATGCAGTATTTATCAGTTATGTATATGGAAAGTTCATTAAAATAGATGGTCGCTTCCTCCACTGTAAGAATCAAATTCAATTAGAACCAGTCAGGCAGCAGCTGCAAGATCACAAAGGAGTACTGCTTGTTAAAATGTTTGAAATTTTATTTTTTAACATTCTGTACCTACTACCTTGAAGCAGACCTTGGTTGTTTGATATCTTTTATGACAGCAACTATGCTATATGTCACTACCAAGTATCACAGAGAGAGAATATTTCTAGGGTCTACTTGTACATAAAATATCAAGTAATGTACTGTAAAACATGCAGCATTTTTACAGTTCATCCTCCTGGGCTCCTGTATAAATTGAATTAAAAAAAAGCCAAGGTCACCACGGGTTAATTTCAAAGTACCTGATTTTGATGTGAACCAATCCCAGTTGAGTCAACGATGATAAAGGTTTCATTGCTATAGTATTTTTAAAAAGTAGAGAAATGCTTTTGATTTCATTGCCTGCATTTGGTGGTCTGTAACAGCCACATGCATTTATGACCTCCTGTTTCGATAGGGTAAGATTCAGAGCCAGATACTCAAAGGCTTTGGGGATGGTCAAGGAACTAAAGTGGGCAGATTAGTTTGTCACTGATAATAGATCCCCCCCATCAAGTGATCAGGTAAAACAAAACTACTGTATAGTCTGCTGTTGTTGGCTCTTTGCTATTGATGGTGCTGTTTAACCATGATTCTGTTCTGAACAGCAAGCTTTAGAGGCGTCAGTTGGGTGCACTTCTTATTGAATTTTTATTGTACATGATGGAGGGGGGACTGGGGGCACTCAGCAACATGGAGAAAATCCAGCCACACACAATTATTCAAATAAATGTCTTTAAATAATTTTATTTCACAATGTGCACTAAAGTCCTGGTCCAACATTTCTCCACGCTAACTTCATCAAGGAAAAATGAGCCTGTGTCAAGATAATAGAAGATTTTTTTACTACATACTGATATAAGAACATATGAAGAAGCCAGCAGAAGAAGGACATTTGGTCTATCCAGTCTGCTTATATTGCAGGGTCCTCTGCTTATGCTACTGACTTGCCTCTCCCTCTTTGATCCTCCCTCCTCACCATCTGCCCCCAGCCCCATATTTTCCCCCTTATGCCTATCCCAGCCTCTCTTGAAGCTGCTCACCGACTTCATTGTGATCACTTCCTCTGGCAGTGCATTCCAACTGGCCACCACTCTCTCTCGCTCTCTCGCTCTCTCTGTTTGTGAAGAAGTGCCTCCTAACCTCCTTCCTAAACCTCCCTCATTCGAGCTTAAGACTGTGTGCCCTAGTGGTTCGGCTGCCACTTAACATGAAGAGACCTTTCTTATCCATCCTATTTATTCCTTTTAAATACTTGAAGGTCTCTATCATGTCCCCTCTCTCCCTCTCCTCCAGGGAGTACATATTCAGGGCCCCCAACCTCTCTTCATATGTCTTACCCTGCTGACCCACAGTCATCTTAGTTTCCTTTCTCTGGACCGTCTCCAGCAGGTTGGCTCTTAAGGTGTGGACACCAGTATCTTACTCCATACTCTAGATGTGGTCTCACCAGTGACCTGTAGAAGGGCAGTACAGCCTCCTTCTACCTACTGCTGATTCCTCTGGCTATACACCCCAGCATCTTGTTTGCCTTTGCTGATGCTTTTTTGCACTGCATGGAGTGCTTCAGGATGCTAGTGATCACTACTAGATACTTTTCCTCCTCCACTGCTGCTACATAGACCCCCCCCCCCGGTGGTACTCAGTCCTTGTAGACTCCCTCTCCGGCTGATACTCAGTCCTTGGATTCCTGGCTCCAATGTGCATAACTTTGCATTTCTTGGCACTGAAGCCAAGCTGCCAAATCCCTGACCATCTATCAAGTTTTCTCAGGTCTTTCTGCAGTCTTGTATCCCTTCTGCTGTGTCCACCCTCCCACAGAGTTTGGTGTTGTCCACAAATAGGCACATTTTGTCCTTGATGCCCTTCCAATGTCATTGTTTATAACATTGAACAACATTAGCCCCAGCACTGAGCCCTGTGGGACACCACTAGTGACTTCCCTGGTGCTAGATAACTCCCCCCCACCACCACCCTCTATATCCTGTCCCTAAACCAGTTTTCTACCTACCTGGTCATTTTCTCCCCAACCACAAGAGTCAAAGGCCTTGCTGAAGTCCAAATAAAGGATGCCCACTACCTGGCCTCTGCCCACTGCCTTAGTGACCCAGTCAAAGAAGTCACTCAAATTCTTTGACATGATTTCCCTCCCACAAACCCATACTGCCTCTCATCCTGGAGATTATTCTCCTCAAGATACCTTATCAACCTTTCCTTAAGTATGGACTCCATAAATGGAAATTGCGTACCTACTGTAATTCTTGATCTTCTTGGATGAAGCCTCCACCACTCATTCACACTATTGGGAGTATGCTGGAGGCAGTAGGACCCCGCAGGAGCCAAACACATTCAGGAGGGCCGGCACTGGGATAAGACCATGCATGCGCAGCAAGACTAGCTCACGCTGTATAGACTATCTCAGCATCATCCCTCCAACCACCTCAGTACCTTTTTGACTGAGGAGGTGCAGTGTAAACTAACTTAAGAAAACCTAACCCTAACTTCCAGGCATAAGATGGCCCTGATGACCCATGTAAGCAAGGTCAATTCAACAATTCTTCACAGCCCAAACAACACAGAAGTGAAGACCAAAACAGAACGAATGATCTCAGAGGATGGTGGGTGGGCATGTGAATGAGTGGTGGAGTCTTCGTCCAAGAAGATCAAGAATTATGGTAGGTACGTAAGGAATAAAAGTCTCCACAACTCATTCACACTAATGGGAGAGTACTGAGCCAAAAATCAAACCCTCCAAGTAGGGCGGTAGGAGGCAGAGCTTACTCAGGACAGAAGCCCATAATGACTGTCCTGCCAAAGAAAGTGAACTGTCTGGCATGGACATCCAGAATGTAGTGCTTTACACAGGTATGCACTGACTTCCAAGTCACCACTTTGCAGATGTCTGCAATGGGTACATTACGAATCTCCACCAGGAAAACCGCAAACACTCCAGTAGAGTGGTGTGAACCTGGCCTTCCAACTTAACCTGCACCATGGATTAGTAGTGTCAAAGACATGCTACTAACCATGCAAAAATACATCTCATGGCAACAGGCTGACCCAGCCGAGGCATGCTGAAAGATACAATAGTTGCTCAGATTGTATATCTCTTTCTTTCTGTCAATGTAGAATCACAGTACCCTCTTAACATCCAAAGAATGAAGGGAGTGCCCTCCTTCATTCTGGAGTTAATAAAGTAAGTAGGGAGAAGCAAAACTTGACTAATGGTAACTGAGCCAGTGATATGTTCTCTTCTGGCTCAAGATAGGCTAAAAATGAGCAGAGGTGTGCCTTCATTGCTGAGTATTGCAGACCTGCATTCAACAGGTTCAAGAGGCACCCCAACACCTTACTTGGTGGGCAACTAAAAGGATCCAGATGGGACTTTGCACACCAAATGGAGAAGAGTTTCCACTTAGCCATGTAAGCACTCCTGGTGTAAGGCCTATGCATGGCTAAGAAGATTTCTGTGACTGTCTGGAAAACCTAATACTTGCCCACTTCCATCTCCTCCAGAGCCCAGCATGGAGATGAAGGGATCACTGGTTAGGATGGACCAAAGTCCCTGTGTCAGAGGGTCTGCACATACAGAGAGTTGCCTCTGGATAACTTTTGACAGACCGCTAATCAATGCAAAACATACAGTATCTACCGTGGCCAGTCTGGGACAATGCGAATCATCCTGCCCCCCTGTGCCTACAACTTGAGCAGCACCCTCTGAACTAAGGGAAGACAAGGAAAGCATACAGGAAGCATCTTGTCTACTGCAGAGAATACATCCTGACTGAAAACACTAGGGTCTGGATTTCTGAAGCAGAATAGAGGCAGTTTTGTGTTGAGAGGGGATGCAAAAAGGACCAGGTCCAGACTGCCCCACTCGAATAGCGACTGCACAGCATCTGAACTGATGCATCGTGCTCGAGGTACCACTCTCACATCCTCACGACTTTCCCTGCAGAGAGGGTAGGAGGGTGTTCCACCCTACTTGCTGATGTAGTACATTACAGCTTTGTCATCCAGCCGAAGTAGGATCACTTCGCGGCAGAGAGCATCCTTTGATTTTGTCCAAGGCTCTGTCATTTTGTATGGAGGATTGTGGATGCGTGATCGGCGACCACAGCTTGCTGTAGATGATGCCATGTGCCCCAGCATCCACTGTATTGAAAGGGGTCTGAACAGAGTCAACTGAAGATGTAATTTCTCCCATCCTCTGGAAGGAAAACCGTCAACCTGGAATTATCCAGGAGGGCTCCTATGAAGAGGAGCTGCTGGGAAGATGAAACCGGCACCTTCCCCGAATCAGAAAACCCCTCTTGGAAGAGAACAACTTAGAAGCCGTGGCAGCTGCTTCCTGTGTATCCTGCCCGGATGGGCTGGCTAGGAACTCGAGACGTCGAAGTCTGCTTTGGTCCACAGATGAAATGTTATGGTGGACCCCATATCCCTGAGGAAAAAAATGGAAAGAAGATCTTCCATCACACTGATACAGAAGGCTTGCATTCCAGTCCATAAAATGAGTCATCCACTGCATTTTCGACAAAGCAGGACAGGGAGAGACTCATCCAGATCAACGTCTACCCCAGAATAACCTCCAAAAGGCAGGTCCAGGCCAGGAACATGGGAAATGCCACCACCTGGATTGGTGTCAGAGTTCAGCACCATCCCTGATTGAGGCACCACCTGCAGCACCAGCACACTACGGTGCCAGCACACACATAGCACCGGCACCATATATGGTGCGAGCCTAGCAGTGGCACCAGTACTGCATGGCCCTAGATCTGAAGAAAGGGGGGAGAAAGCAATACATTTGCTAGCCCCTGGGCAGGAAAAAGGTGAGGGGGTAGGCATATGAGGTCAGTGTAGATAGCACTGGCACCTTAAAGGGCACCGTGCACATCCTGTCTTGACCAACCTGGCCATGGCCCAGCGGTTCTGAGGCCCGGAGGCCTGGAAACCAGGCCCACTGGCCAGGTCAACTGGGCAGATGCCATACCCCCTGCTCTAAAAGAGTAGCCCAGAGGTGAAACTGCTCATCGGAGCCCCATTGAGGACAGATATGGGATCCAGTGTTGAAGATCATGGCCATTAAGAATGGAGGCACAGAGGACCCAACCAGAGTTGGGTCAGGCCTAGCGTTCTTCATCACCAAAGATCCCCGTGCAGATGTACCAGAGGGCAACCTCGAGCGGTACCATTTCTTCTTCCAACAGGAGGAGGAAGAGCTTGAGGTCGAGTGGAGCCGGGTCCCCGATCGAGGCCAGGAATGGTTCAGCTACTTTTGTGCTTTGGGCAGACTGTCCTCCCTCCCCCCCCCGAGCACCAGGCTGCCCATAGTCAGACCCCCCTCTGCAACAGGTGGTGGACTGGACACAGCCCCACTGCCATCACAGCTTTCAAACAAAGTCTCCCTACCGTCATTGCTACCATCTAAGGTTGACTCCATTGATGGCAGTCTGAGAATTTCTTCCTCTTCTTTTACTTCTTCTATTTTTTTTTTTTTTTAAATAAGAAATGAACACTAAAAGTAATAAGTTAATCGAATACTGAATGGCTATAGCTGCTGTCATATAGACGAAGACTGGACTCCCGGTAGGTGAGCAACGTTGTCGTTGAAATGCACTCAATGGCAGGAGAAAAGGAACTGAAGCAGTTGTAGGATCGATGCCAAGATAGCCTATATGGTGTGAACCAGTCTCACACCCCTACACATGCATGGTCCTATCCTGGCATTGGCCCTCCAGACGATTTTTGGCCCCCACAGGGTCCTAGCACCTCTGGCATACTCCCATTAGTGTGAATGAATGGTGGAGACTTTTAGTCCAGGAAGATGCTTGCACATAGTGAGGTCAGACTGACCAGTCTGTAATTCCCTGGGTCATTCCTGAAATCACACTTATGGAGGGGCACCACATTTTCCAGTCTCCGGTCCTGTGGCACCACACCCACCTCTAGGGAACTGTTTAACAGGCCTGCCAGCAACCCAGCTGTATCTTGAAGGATGCCTTGTCATCTTTTAAGTGCATCAGTGCCAAGGTTCTTGTCAAAAAGGTGCATATCCTATTCCTTATTTTCCCCTCATACCATGCTTTATGAATCACCACTTATTGTTATTTGTGTTCCAAATCTTTATTCATATCAAATACAGCTAGATCACAGATAGATCACAGCACTGTACTTGCACCAGTAAATATAATTTTACCTTTAGTGGTTGATTGAATTCATTTGTTCGTTTTGAGATAATTCATAATAATACACTGTATTTAATTTATTGTCCTGCACTATTGTAAAGTGCTCAGAGCCCCTGGGATTGGGCGCTTAAGAAATAAAAGATGACTTGACTAATACTGTTATTCCTTTAAGCTGAGACTCTAAAGTTTTTCCTACAAATGTAAGGAAAGTGCAGTTTCTATACTGTATCAGTTTCTAGCTGTTATATTTATTGTGCATTTCTAAACTACTTGTAATACTGGTGCAAACTCACTATCGATGATTAAATGTTTACTTCATTTCTTTGTGTCTAGATTATTTTAATACAGACATAAAGTCATTTGAGTCTGTGGAGCATGAAAAGGGCATCATAAATATGTATAAATGACTTCCTTGCAAATGTGACCAGTAGCGCTGTTCTGTTAGCAGGTTCTTTGGTCATTTAACCTTGTAGCAAGAGGTGTTCCTTCCCCGTCGGCAGGGTCTCCCCTAATGCACACCAGGTACTTCTGTTTCATAGGTCTCATAGGTAGTTAATGAGCATTTGAGGCAATCTGCCCCTAATTTGCTCGTCCATTGCTGAAAGGTTATATCCAGAAATTTTGGCCATGTTACAGTTATTGACCAGGTTTCTTTTTAAAGTTCTCCACACCCTTACTACCCACCACACATAAATATAAGTTGTTCTATTGGAATACTACCCTTTACGAGAACCACATATTTTGTAGAGGGGTTTATATGTGGGGAGAACACAGGGTTTTTAAGGAAGAAGCCAGTCATCTGTTGCTGGGGAAGGAACACCTTTTACTACAAGGCAGATGGCTAAAGGTCCTCCACAGGCTTGAAGGACTTTATGTTCATATTAAAATGTTATTTATTTATTTAAAATGTGTTAACTGGGAAAGGCATACTGAGCTGGGGCTTGTTTCCAGGGGTGGAGAACAAAAGGTAACAGACAGGTATGGGTACATTGATTGTAACAACTAACAAAATGAGTAATCTACATGTGGTAGGGTTACAATGATTCCAGGAGATTGACAAGTGAGCTGGAGGCAGGGTGAAAAATCAAACTGAAAACAAATTATAAATGTACAAGGATAGGCTATACAGAAGGCACTGGTACCAGCTAGATACTAACCTGGTTAACAGCAACTAAAATTAAAAATCAAAACAAGTGCTAAGCAGGAACAAACAACAGGCACCAGAGATAAAAAGAATCCCAGGAAAGACCTTGTGACAGGAAATATTGAGGGGAAAAAACAGACACTGAGAGAGTGGGACAAGGAGAGGGGAGAGGGTGAGGTAGAGGACAATTAGAAGGTGCTAGATGAAGGGGTGATCTAGGAGCAAGGGGGGGGGGAGAGTACAGAGAGTGAACAGAAAAGAGGAGTGTTATATACATTTGGGGAGAGTTGGTTCCAGAGCAGTGGGAGTTGATAAGAGAAAGCAGACTGCTCAACAGAAGTGTGAGGATGGGGAATTGAGAAGGAGCAATAGTCTCTAGAACGTAGGGCATACAAGGAGGGGGAGGTAGCAGATAGCATAGACTAGAGGTATGGGGGACACAGATTAAACCAGTATTTGGCTATGAAGGAGAGGGAGTGCATGAGTCTCCTATGGGCGAGAGGTGGGATGGAGAGAGAGGAATAGAGGGTGCAGTGGTGAGTACTAGGGGACATTAGAAGGGAAATGACAGAATGCATTTAGCAGCTTATCAAGTTTGGAGAGAGAGGTAACGGGGCAGTAGAGTAAACTAGGTCAGCATAGTCAAAAAGCAGTAGAATCATTTTAGTGACAAGTTCTTGATGTGTAGGGAGGATGAGGCAGTCCTTGTGGTGGTAGAGAGCCCTAAGCTTGGGGCAAAGTTTCGAACAAATGTATTCTGTATGGGTAGAGTAGTCAAGGTGGCTGTCTAGCCATGCCCTGAGGTACTTAAAGGATGTAACAGAGTCTAAAGGGGAGCTGTCCAGTGTGGCAAAACTTGGGAGGGTCCTGCAATGTGCTAGTTTCTCTGCCAAGCCGAAAGTCATAGTGGCAGTTTTTCTTTGCTATTGACCTTAAGCGAGTTCACCTGGAACCAAGACAGAACCTTGTTTAGGTCTTGCTTGAGGGGGTATGGACATTGGCAAGGGAAGGACCTGAGGCAAAGAGAATGCTATTGTCTGCATACATATGTATGCAGGAATTAGTACAGACTGAAGAGAGATTGGTAATAAAGATAGAAAAAAGTAAAGGTCCCAGAATCGAGCCTTGGGAAACGCCAGCTAGGCTAGGCAGAAGAGGAGAGGAGGAGTTGCCCACCATCACTGATTGCTATCTATGACAAAGATAGGAATTGAACCAGTTAACTGTCAGGCTGGCAAGACCAAGAGAGTGAAGTTTTTTTTTTTACAAGGAGGGGGTGGGAGACAGAGTCAGATGCCTTGGCCAAGTCGATGAAGACTGCAGCTGTTGGATAGCATTGGTCCATGGCATTAAGGATGGAATCGGTAACTCGTAGCAGAGAGGAGATGCCAGAGTCCTTTTTTTTTAACCCTGACTGATACGGGGATAGGGATCCTGAGGAGGAGAGGCACTCTAGAGTGGGGAACGCCAGCTAGGATAGGCAGAAAAGGGGAGGGGTTATCCACCACTTAACACTTTCCTAGCATTTATATGAAATCCCTTAGGGCCCCAGCTTAAGGGAATAATAGTATTAACCTTTACACTTTTCACAAGTAATTTTCCTTCTGCTTCTTGAGGTTAATCAAATGGGTTTATTTTTCCTAATTTATAGAGTTGTTTTGAATTATCCCAGGGGGAAGAAGCACATTTCAATTAACCACTAAAGGTAACATTATATTCACTGTTGCAAGTACACTGCTGAGATCTACCTGTGATCTACCTGTATCTGAATATGAATAAATGTTTGGAACACAAATAACAATAAGAGGTGATACATAAAGTATGGTATGAAGGGAAAATAAGGAACAGGATATGCATTTTTTTGGCAAGAGCCTTGGCATGGTTGCACTTAAAGGATTACAATGAAATAATACAGTTGGGTTTTTAATCTATTCCTCAAACAGTAATTGTCTGTACAGAATACATCAGCAGCATATGGTATTGTCTGACGTGTTGCCGTGAATGCTGAGGACATCCACAAGGGAGACCCACAAAAGGGTGGCAAGGGACACCACAGGGGAAGGAAACAGCTACTGATAGGGGACTCAATTGTTAGGGGGGTAGAACTGGGGAAGAGAGAGAAGGAAGTAAGCTGCCTGCCTGGTGCCATGGCTTGGAGGGACAAGAAGCGAATCCTCACAATTGTAGAAGCAGCATCACAGGAGAGAGAACTAGATATCATTGTCCACCTTGGGAAAAATGACCTAGCTAAGCATGGGATCAGTGCAGTGCAGAATGAATTTGTGGAGTTGGGGAGGGGTCTCAGACGGGTAGCAAGCACAGTAACCTTCTCAGAGGTGCTACCAGTCCATGGCAGGAATGAGGCTAGGGTACTGCACACCATGCAGTTTAATGAATGGTTGCAAAACTGGTGCAGAGCACAAAGCTTTGGCTTCATTGGGGACTGGGGGTCCACCCGAGAGATAAAGGTCTATACTGGTATGACAGTCTGCATTTGTCCGCCAAAGGAGACCAAGCTCCTAGGTGACAGGTTTAAATGCTTCCTGGCAAGCTTTTTAAACTAGATAAGGGGAGGTACTGATAAAAGGCAGGAAAAGTCAAGCCTCCCCACAAAACAGGGCAGGTAGTAGGGTAAACACTGAGGTACAGAGCTCAACACAGGGCAGGATGGGGTAAATGGTAAAATAGATAAGAGCAATAAGAGCAGGGATGGGGAAAAAGGATCAAGCCAACATTAAATGGAGGGCAATGACTACTAATGCCCGTAGTCTGGGAAACAAGCTTTCTGAGCTAGTAGCTTTGATGGAAGATGAACAATTGGATATTGTGGCAGTCACAGAAACATGGTACACGAGAACCATGAATGGGATGTCAACATACCAGGGTACACAATCTACAGAAGGGACAGGGAAGGCAAAGAGAGGTGGAGTAGCTCTATACATAAGGGAAGGGATCAAAGCTACAGAACTAAAAAATAAAGGGGAGGACAAGAGGCACTCTAGGTTACATTGGAGATGGGGAATGGCATATGATCCGCACAGGGGTTGTATACAGACCCCGTCTCAAGGGAGAAATGGACAAGAAAATGATAGAGGACATTCTCAAAATGGCTGAAAAGGGAGATACTGTTGATGGGGGACCTGAATATGCCAGATGTTAACTGGAGGACATGTACTGCAGCCACATCCAAGAGCAGGGTCATTCTCGATACTGCAGGGCAGACCTTAGACAGCTAGTGCTGGAACCCACTCGGGAGGGAGCAATACTAGACCTGGTACTCTCAAATGGAGAGAGGATCCAAATTTAGAAGTCAGTAGACATCTGGGAACAAGCGACCACTGCACAGTGTGCTTCACAATGAGCACAACCATGGAGATAAGCCATACAAAAACAAGGATACTGGACTTTAGAAGGGCTGACTTTGGCAAAATGGGTGAACACCTGAAGAATGCACTAACAAATGGCCAAATAGGAGGGGTGGAAGAACAATGGAGAAAAATCAAAACTGCCATCATAGAGGCAACAAGTCTTTGTGTAAAACAAATAAAACAAAGCGGAGTAAAAAACCACTATGGTTCTCAAAAGAGGTGGCAGGGAAGGTTAAGGAGAAAAAGGCTGCATTCAAAAGTATAAGAATCACAGAGGGAGCAACGACAGGAACTGTATCAATTAAAGCAGAAAGAAGTAGGAAAGGCAGTCAGAATAGCAAAGGCACAAACCAGAGAAAAATAGCCAACTCGGTCAAAAGGGGGATAAAACCTTTATAGGAACATTAGGAGCATAGAAAGGTTAAGGGAGGATAGTGAAGATTAATAAAGGAGAGAGGTGGGCAGAGGAGACAGTGAAAAGGCAGAGATATGAGTGAATACTTTGCTCAGTATTCACAAAAGAAGATGAGGAGCAGTTACCTAAACCAGACAATAGAAGCACTCTGGGTAGGGGGTTGATACCAGTCCATTCATAGAAGAAAGAGTCCTGAAAGAACTCCTAAAACTCAAGGTGGACAAAGCAATGGGGCCTATGAGGTTCACCCCAGAATCCTAAAAAGAACTAAGGGGGACCTAGTGACACCACTGACCACACTTTTAACAAATCATGGCAGGATGGGGTGGTACCTGAGGACTGGAGGAGGGCAGATGTGATTCCCCTTACAAAAAGTGGGAGCAAGGCAGAAGCAGAAACTACAGACCTGTAAGTTTGACCTCAGTGGTAGGGAAAATGATGGAATCACTTCTGAAAGAAAGAATTGTTGAGCACCTAGAGGCCAGCGGGGCACAGGACCCAAAGCAACATGGATTTACAGCAGGAAGGTCATGTCAGACTAATCTAATTGATTTCTTGACTGGGTGACAAAGTAATAGACCAGGAGGGCTGTGGATATGGCCTACCTAGACTTTAGCAAGGCATTTGACACAGTCCCGCACAAAAGATTGATAATCAAGTTAGCCAGCCTGGGAGTGGGTCCCAGGGTGGTAGCCTGGGTGGCGAACTGGCTGCACAACAGGACACAGAAGGTAATAGTGAATGGAACACATTCCGAAGAAAGGGGGGTTACTAGTGGAGTACCTCAGGGCTCAGTATTGGGTCCAATCCTCTTTAACATCTTTATAAGTGACATTGCAGAGGGTCTGGAAGGAAAGGTATGCCTCTTTGCAGATGACACAAAGTTCTGTAACAGAGTTGATACACAAGAGGGGGTAGAAAAGATGAGAAGGGACTTGGCAAGGTTGGAGGAATGGTCAGACATATGGCAACTTAGATTCAATGCAAAGAAGTGCAATAATGCACCTGGGAAACAAAACCCAGGAGAAGAGTACACAATAGCAGGGGAGGTACTAACAACAACAAAAATGGAAAGGGACCTGGGAGTAGTCATATCAGATGACCTAAAGGTGGGTAAGCAAAGTGAGAAGTCAGTAAGGAGAGCCAGGGGGATACTGGGATGCATAGGAAGGGGCATCACAAGTAGAAAAAGGGAAGTGATTATCCCTCTATACGACAGTTGGTGAGACCCCATCTGGAGTACTGTGTGCAGTTTTGGAGACCTCATCTACGCAAGGACAAAGACAGGATGGAAGCAGTCCAGAGGAGGGCAACTAAAATGGTGCAGGGTCTACATCAGAAATCATATGAAAAGAGACTGAGAGAGCTTCATATGTATACCCTTGATGAAAGGAGGGACAGGGGGGACATGATAGAAACGTTCAAGTACCTCAAGGGAATCAACAAAGTCCAGGAGGGTAGCATCTTTCAGAAAAAGAGATGTGTAAGAACAAGGGGGCACAGTTTAAAGATAGAGGGGGGACGGCTCAGGGGTAATGTGAGGAATTTCTTTTTCATGGAGAGAGTGGTGGATACATGGAACAGCCTTCCTGAGGAGGTCGTTGGGTCTAAAACAGTGGGGGAATTCAAACATGCTTGGGACAGACACAAAGCAATTATAGTGCGGGGTTGCAGGAAGCAGGCTGTTGGTTAACTAGAATCTGCAGCTTATCCAGTAGGTAAGGAAATGGGCAGACTGGGTGGGCCAAGTGGTCCTTTTCTGCCGTCAAAGTCTATGTTTCTATTTTGCTGTCATAACAGGGTTTAATATTGTATGAAATTCTACAAATTAACGCATGTCTAGTGAAAAATCTTTTATTATTATGGCACAGGCCCCTTCTTCCTTGATGAAGCCAGAGAGGCAAAATGTTGGGCCGTGACTATAGGACGTTGTAAAATAAATTAATAAAATATTAAGACAGTTATCTGAACAATTCTGAGTGGCTGGATTTCATCCTTTGGATTGTATACTTTGTTCTGAATAGCACATCAGGCATTGTATGGACCACCCACATTCTTATCTTATCTATTTTTGTGAACTTGCTACATGCATTCATAATCGTGAATTTGATGGCATTGAAAGTTGACAGAAAAATGGATAATATACATACACCCCAGGGTTTAGCTTTTAATTCTCTAAGCACTTGGGGACAGGTGTATCTTGTCCAGACATCTTGCCACAGCAGAGGCAGCAACTAAACCTGAATTTTAGTACTGACACATCTGAGTTTCAATTAGAAAAGAAAACTGTGAATATCTTGTTAGTTTCTCAACACATTGATTTGATTTACATTCAGATTGGTACTTAATTATCTGCTGAATTATTACACTCTGTAATTGACTCTCTATGCTTTTTCCTTTAGTCTAGTAATTTCCGTGAGCCAGTGACCCTCGATTTCCTAGATGCCGAGCTTGAAGATAAAAACAAAGAGGAGGTTACATTAACTTTAATTCATACCTTTTTTCTAAATATTACTGCGACATTTGTACATTGTGGAAGATTTCTGTCTGCCAGGGTCACATGAAGTTTAGCCCTTGATAATCCTAAAGTATACCATACAGCCGTTTGTGAGAGTAAATACTTGTTGGACTGAGCAGTTAGAGTGTAATCTGGCACATCTGTGTGTGCAGATGATGGAGTGAGTGTAAGCACATACGTACATTACAGGTTGAGTGTGTTAGCACTTCTGTGTACTGGTGTTACAATGTCTGCGAGTGTATGTTAGTGTATGGTGGCATGCATACAGTGCTAGAGAGCATGAATGGTGGGGCTAGTTTGTTTTGCTGTGTGTGCAGGTGCTGGAGAACATGACTAGTGGGCTGAGTGTGTTACTGTGTGTATGCCGGTGCTGTGGAGTATCCATGGTGTTGTGAGTGCATAAGCATATGTGTGTGTGTTTGTGTGCACACAGAGGTGCTCCAAGCCATGCATGTTGGGTTGAGGGTGTAAGTGGGTTCGCTTGGGGGGTGTACAGGTACTACAGAGCCTGCATGATGGGGTGACTGTGACACTTCTGTGTACTGGTGTTACAGTGCCTGTTTGTGTGACATGTGAGTGAATTATCATGTGTATTTATGCATTTGTGTGTACAGGGACTGGCATTAGTGCAAATGCAGGCATGGTGGGGGAGTGCATTAGTGGGTATGTGCAGGTGTGTACCTATGTTTGTGCAAGTCCAACAGTATGTGTAGTAGGGTAAATGAGTTAACTTGTGTGCATGTGCTAGAGAACATGAATTGTAGGATTAGAGCGTGTTAGTATGTGTGCAAGTGCTAGTGCGTCAGTGTGTATATAGGTGCTGGACAGCATGCATTATTGGGTGAGTGCATCAGTGTATTTTCTGGTGTGTGTGTGTGCGTGCGTGTGTTATAAAAATGCTGAAGAGTGCATGGTGGGGTGTGTTAGTGTGTGATGGTGTGTGCACAGGTGATAGAGAGCATGAATGGTGGGGTTAGCTTGTGTTGGTGTGTCTGTGCAGGTGCTGGAGAGCATGAATGGTGGGGTGAGTGTGTTAATGTGTGTATGCAGGTGCTAGGGAGTACCCATAGGGTTGTGTGCATAAGCATGTGTGGGGGTGGGGCATAGGCAGGGGCTGCTAAGCATGCATGGTGGGTTGAGGGTGTAAGTGGGTTTGTCGGGGGGGGCTGTACAGGTGCTGCAGAGTCTGCTTGATGGGGTGACTGAGATACAGTAGCATGTATGTGTAGGTGCTGGAGAGCATGAATGATGGAGTAAGTGCTTTAGTTTGTGTGATGTGTTTGTGTAGGTGCTAGAGAATACACATGGTAAGGAGTGTGTGTGTGTGTGCGTGTGTTTTGTTGGGACTGTCTGCAGGTGCTGGGGTGCATGCACAGTGGGGTGAGTCTGACAGTGTGTATTCATGTGCTGGGAAGCATGAATTTGTGTGTGTGTTGGGGGGGGGCATTCATTTTTGTTGTTGTCCTGTGCACGTGCAGGTCTTTGACAGCAGACGTAATGGGGAGTGTGTTAGGGTGTGTTGGCATGACTGTGTGTCCAAGTGCTGGAGATCATGCATAGTGTGTTGAGTTTGCTGTGTGTTGACATGACTTCATGCATGTACCAGAGAGCACAGATGGTATGGTGAGTGTGTTAGTGTGTGTGTGTGTGTGTGTGTGTGTGTGTGCAGGCGTTTGAGTGTATGCATGGTGCGGTGAGTGAATCACTGTGTAAGTGCTCACGTGACTGCATTGTCAGCTGCTGGAGTTCATGTCTGATGGGGTTAGCGTTATTGCATGTGTTGTCATGACTTTGTGTGCATGTGCTAAAGAACATACATGGTAGGGTGGGTACATATGTGTGTGTGTGTGTGTGTGTGTGTGTGTGTGTGTGTGTATATGTGCCATGTGCAGGCTTTTGAGTGCATGCATGGTGCAGTAAGTTAATCACTGTGTAAGTGCTCATGTAACTGCATGGTCAACTGCTGGAGTTCATGCCTGGTGGGGTTAACGTTATTGCATGTGTCGTCATGACTTTGTGTGCGTGTGCTACAGAACATGCGTGGTAAGGTGGTTGTGTGTTTGTGTGTGTGTGTGTGTGTGTGTGTTTGTTGTTGGGACTGTCTGCAGGTGCTGGGGTGCATGCATGGTGGGGTGAGTCCAACAGTGTTTATTCATGTACAGGGAAGCATCAATTTGTGTATATGTGTGTGTGTGTGTTTGTGTAGGGGGGGATATTTTTTGTTTGTTGTTCTGTGCATTTGCAGGTGCTTGACAGCAGACATAATAGGGAGAGTGTGTTAGGATGTGTTGGCATGACTGTGTGTCCAGGTGCTGGAGAGCGCGCATAGTGGATTGAGTTTGCTGTGTGTTGACATGACTTCATGCATGTACTGGAGAGCACAGATGGTGGGGTGAGTGTGGTAATTGTGCCATGTGCAGGCGTTTGAGTGCACGCATGGTGGGGTGAGTGAATCACTGTGTGTGTGTGCATGGTCAGCTGCTGGAGTTCATGTCTGGTGTAGTTGGTATTATTTTATTTTTTTAATTTTATTTTATTATAGTCTTTGGTAACCGGGTAAGGCCCACTAAGCACAAGTGCCTGTTTTCAGGGTCGACCTGGGAGCACTGGGCGGTTAAGTGACTTGCTCAGAGTCACACAGTATGCAAGTGGAGGTTGTGAGAATCAAACTCAGGTCTGGTCTGCTGGATGTACCAAGCTCATTCACACTTTGTTCCTCTAACCTCTAGGGTATACTGCCAGCCGCAGTGCATATATTGCATGTGCTGTCTTGACTTTGTGTGCATGTGCTAGAGAACATTCATGCTAGTGTGTGTGTGTGTGTGCTGTGTGCAGGCTTTTGAGTGCATCACATATAACACTGTGGTGACATTAACATTTGAAGAGCAAGGTGCTGCACATGCAGGTTTTTTTTTTTGGTTGTTTGATGTTTTTGCTGACCTATCAACTGCCTAGGAACAGCTGTGAAGGGACAGGGCAAAGAAACCCACATTTTCCACTATTCTGCACCTAAATGGTTGTCAGAATTGACCAGTTGCTTTTACTTAGATATCCCACTACTGACCAGACTGTACGTTTTCATCTGCTCCACCCCATATTATAAGGGAAGGGGAGGGTACTGCCAGGATGCCTGGGACCAATATTTATTCTAATTTCCCACCCTAGTCTTCTTTTAAACCCTTACTGGTGATGAATGAAGTTCAATGATATCCCTTTTGATTCCTGTTTCAGTTAGTAGTACATTTGTAATGTAAAAGAAACCCTACATAACCCAAAAATCATCCATTAGGAGCATAAGGTCTTTCATTCACAACAGGAGATTAATTAGGCTCCAGTTATCCTTTTTTATCACTTTGTTTCATAGCCCCTCACATGTAGTGGTTAGACTTTCTTCCTCCAGTCATGTGGCCTTACCTGCTGCTACTGAGTACAACAATCTTAACCCTCCCTAGTAGCACCACCAGGTTCCATAGTACTCCTGGGGAATGACACACTTTCCAGTGGGGTGGGCAGCTAAACCTCTCTGGCAGCTAATGGAGACCAAATATAATAAGGGGAAAAGGCATGATCCCTGTATGGCCTGAGCATACTGACTGGGTAGGGGCAACAACAAGGTGAAATTCTTCACCTAATCCTCTCTCCTATTTTCCTCACCCCCTTCTGAAAAGAGTTAGGGTTCTTTATGTATCCTCAAGCCATAGTCTTCACTGTCTCTTAGGGCCTTGTCTTGTATTTCTAGAATTCAAGAGGGCTGTGCAGTGGCGGATGGTTGTGCCCACCCAGAAGAGGAGTGTGTCTTATGGTTAACTCATTCCTCTTTCTGCTGGTCCACAGTCACATTCTGAATGTAGAAGGCCATCGGGGATTGCTGGCATGGCAAGTGGCTTCTCTCCCAGTGTGCTATCAGGGTTGCAATTACCTTCTTTTTAATAACAAGTATATCAGAAAAAGAAAGATGAAGACAGTGCTGATAAGCTTTTTTATGGGGGGAAGGGGTAGAGAGAATTGGGACTGGACACTATTTAGATACCAAAAGATTGCTGCAGTTTGAGAATGTTCTAAAACTTAATGAGCCCAAAAGATGATTTAAATGGGAAAAAATATTATGGTTCTCACTGGGTGCTGTTCTTTTGTGTTCCCTAGATCCGTAGAAATATGATTGATGGTAAAAAGGGTGAAAGAACCATCAGAACTCTCGTTAAATCTCTGGATGAGGTAAGTATGATTTAGCGCTTACTTTGTGTGGAAGGGGACAGGCCTGGCTCGAGGTTCATGGAGAATCATGACATCGATCCCTGAACTGCCTTAAGTGCTGCAAATTGGAGTGGAACCTTTAGGAGTGGAACTGCGACTTCAGGTGCTTGAGGGGTTGGGAGGAGTACATTGCAAGAGGATATGTGCTGGCTTGCATTGTTCTTGAGCATATCCTTCTGGCTGTACACATAGCTGTACTGGAGATGAAATTCAGAGAAGGGTTCCCCACATGTACAGTATTCATAGAGACACAGAAGTTAAGGCTAGAAAACGACTTGAGGTTCATCCAGTTTACCCTGAAAGCCCTACCTACATTTACTCTGAGATGGCTCTTTTTATTCTCCCCTTCTTTTTCCTGCAATTCCCCAACCCTCCCCTGGTTTACAAGACTCTTGAAGCTATCCCAGTTGGTCTTGAACCCAGCAGTTGATTTTGCATTGACCACATCTCTCTGTGGACTACTACACTTGTCCACCATTGCTCTGTGAAGACGTGCTTCCTAACATCCTTTCTGAACAATCCCCATCCACAATCAGCTTGAGTTATTTGTCTCCTAGTTGTTGAACAACTCTATACAGTCCACCCTGTTATATCCATGAATGTTTTGAAAGCCTCTGTCATGCAAAAGTACTTGTGGGGGAAGGGGCATTAATGTTCTCAGTTCCTGACAGAACAACTCAGCAATGCTTGTTAGCAGAAATGCCTTTGTGTTTCTCAATAGTTCCCAAAGGTTTTCCAATATATGCTTTATGAGGGGATTCTGAGGGACATGAACAGTATCATTAAATGTTTTTATATTCAACAGATACTCCCACTGTACAAAATACATTGCTTGTACTTTCTTGCACAATAATGTAACCCTGGCACCATTATGCCAAGGGGTACTACCCATGCCTTTGTGGCCATTAACAAGGTTGAGGGGCCTGAGTTCCTATTTTAGCTGTAAACTGGTTCTTTCCCAAGGTTATATAACATGTGCAGTGCCTCCACCCAGGGTATACCTTTAAGTGGGCTAGATTAAACTATTACAACCTCTCTGGAGGTAAATTTCCCCCACACACACACTATCTCAATGCCACCCAAACATGACCTAATAAACATTTCCCCACATTTTATAACATTTGCAATTATTGACTCTCTACTAATAATATGCTCATGAGACAGGACTATGCAAAACATCAAACAACAATGTATTTACATGGGGAAGGGCTAGGAAAGGGTGATTGGAGTATAGGTCAAGCTATTTACAATAATTAAGGTTGGTTTGGTTTGGTTAAGACTGACATGACACCACAGAAATTATTTAACATTGTACCTTTAGGCATCACAGTGGCACCCACAAACCTCTGAGGTAGTCAGATCCCTGGCTATTTATCTGGCTAGCTGTAATTAGAAAGTTAACATAATATGAAACCTCACACTGGCACCAGTTCCCAGAACCAAATAAAACCCCACAATTCTACATTTGTAACCTGGGTACCCAGTAACTAAAATTCTTATAAGTTGCAGGCCTGATGTGTGGTGCAGCTGTCGTTGGCTGGCTAGATGGAGCCTTTAAAGGAACAAGCAGATTAACTTAAAATTGTACTTTGGAACACACACTAACTGTAGTTTGCAGAATTTGGCCACACTGAACTATTTACAAGTCCCTTTTTGTGGTGCAGGGCTAAACCCTGTATACTTACAGATTGACAGTCATCATAGGTAGGTCAAGATTAGACTGTACAAGGCAGAAATTAGTGCTTTCAGCAGGCAGGCTCTGACTCCGGAGGTCAAGATGCAGGCAAAGCTAACAGCCAGCCACTATACTCTCTGCAGATCTCACTGCTTTTGAGATGGAAACTCACACCATTACTTCTGTTGGTAGTGCCCCTCTCTGTGCTGAAATCACTCACTAGATAGACCAGGCTGGGAAAAGGGCTGGCATGTTTCAACCCCACATCTGGACTGTCCCTCCTCAGGGGACATGCATATGTCAGTGCCCTAGGTGGCACACTACTAGGCTGTGTCCCAAGCCACTCTGAATTGAATACGTTGCATTCAGCACATATATGAAACACATTTATACTTTTAGTTCGCAGTCACTGCAACCATGGGCCAGCACGGCCGCCATGGTCCCCTTCAACTTCTCAGATTCTCTTTTATATCTGTGGGTGCTTGCTCCCTATGGCTAGTGTGACAGAATTTCTCACAGTCCATATCAGATCAATTCACTTTTAAAACACTGTATTTTGACTTGATAGTTCAAAACCATTACTGCAACTTCTCTCAAGCATAGATCACAAAATCTCAGCTTTTGCTGGCATTAGCAGCTCCACTGGACGTCACAACAATCAAACGAAGTCCCTCTTGACTGTACTGGCATTAGCAGCTCCAAACAGACAAATACTGGACCTCCCAGGCAATATCAGGAAGAGCCCCGGCCCGGAGGACTCCCCTTTCAGTCCTGTAGGCATTTTCACAACAGCCTCATTAACACTTTTTAAATCTGGACCGTTCTCTGGTCGCTTAGCAGATGTCCACCCTTTCTGTGCCTTGGCTAAATGCAGGGTACAGACAGACAGTCACAATCAGTAGATTTTGGGCTTCGGTGTCCCTTAAAGATTTCTCAAACTTCCACTTGTAAGTAGAGGTTTACTCACTCAGATTAAATGCAGAATGGCTTTCTTTCTCTGAGGTTTCAGGCTTCATCAGCACTCTCACTGCTGAGGCAGAACGTGCATGCAGCTCTCTCACAGCTGAATGTTCAAGTTCACCCACATTTTTCCCAAATGTGGAAAGGTGCTTGCCAGCCCTGGAGGACGATTTCTGTCAACCCCTAGGCTAGTGACTTCTGTTGCCTGCAGTCACTTGTCTCTCTTGGCAGAAGAAAGGCTCCCTCCCCAGTGGAGGGTCTTGCACTGGATTGCTAGGCCCATATTAAAGCAAAGGGCCTGAGCCCCCACCCCTGTGGGGTGCTCCCACTCGAACACCGCTCAGCCTGGAAAACACTGTCTCTTATGGAGTCCTTCTATGGTTCCCAATTGGCTGAAACCACTTGATGCTCCCACAATAACTGTCTGAACCTGCTTGTCAATCCACAAAATGAATGTTCATTAGCCTGACTCGATGCACCATGGGCTCCCTGTTTTAGCACCTGAATTAGGTCCCTGCAGTTTCCCCATCAGCACTTGGCAAAGTCCCATAAGTCTCTTACAAAAATCCCCAAGAGTTCTGGCTTGAAAGCCTGGCTTTCTGATTGGCTACAAACATGGCTGCTAAACACACTGTCCCCTTGCAGTTTTAACACAGTGCCAACTTTAACATTTTAGTGCAGCCAGGTTAAATACTTTATTTAGTTGCTTGCCCCATAGTCTTGTAGCTAGGTTGTAAATACTGCCCAGATTAGACCTTTTGCTTCAGTCCACAACCTGTCGCTGCTGCTGAAATTTAGTGCCCCTATGCAGCAGACAGGCATTTATGAGTCCCATTGCCAGTGTCTGGAGCAGCCATCAATTATCTAATTTTATTTATATCCCCTCTGTTTAGTAGCACCTGTAATGTCCTTTCAGCTGCTGCCTTTACTGTACTATTATTTACATTTGTTTACAGACAGCAGTAGCTGGAACTTGTAGCCCCTTAAAAGCAGTCAGCAACTCATTAATATTTATTAGCTTTTGCTGGCCAAGTGGCGTGGAGTGCTGAGGCATCACTGCCTTACCTACTACCATGCCGGTGACCCATGTTTGCAGTGATAGCGGGTCACCGGGGTATGGCTGGTGGGGGAGAGGATTGAGCATCAGGAGGACAGCTCTTCTCTACTGGAGAGTGGTGGGGATGGAGTCCTCTACTTCCCTAGCACCTAGTGGCAGCTGGGGCTGGCACATTGTATCCATAAACAGAGGGGGTGATTTGATTTTAATATTCATGAGCCCCGATCTTGAGCTCTTCATGGTGCTCCTTATTTACAAATAAGGGAGACTCCCCAGGGCTCCACAGTGGTCACCGGTCTCAGTCAGCCCCAGGTGGGACCAGGACCACCAGGAAACCATTGTTTGACTGTAATCACAGTTGGCATACAAGTGCACTCATGCACTGCCATGTGCAGCAAACCCCAGCTCCTCTGGCACCTGTATCAGTTCTCCGGTCCCTTCCTGCAACCATGTTTTTGTCTTTAGGGACTGGGGCCATGCCAAAGGAGGCTGTGGATGCTCCAGCTTGTGGCAGGAAACTTCGGGGTGCCTTTCAAGTCCAGGAGCCATCTGCCCAGCTGTGCATTGGTGGGAGGGAGATGGTAGCAATGCTGCAAAGCTCGATTGCCCAAACAAAGTAGAAACAAAGGCACAGGGCTCTCGGGGGACCTTTTGTGGACCTAGGATATGACAGAGAAAGTGGGGGAACATTTGGGGGACCCACAGGCAGAGATAAGGTGCTCCAAGGATGGGAGCCAACCTGGAGGCATGGGCAACAAGGTAAGGCCCCAATTGGGGTAGGCATTACAATAAGTTGTGCTAAATGATTAGTCACCATACCTTCAAAGTTATATTTCACTTCATGTTGGTTATTCAGCTTTGTGCTGATAAATTTTAGGTGTGTGTGTATAAAATATATTCTTTGTAAAAAACCTTTGTTAATGCATCCATTATGGTTCTAGTGCCAAAAGTTGGGCAATAGGGTCTCCGGATTTCCAATGCTAACACCCCACTCACACCCGAACCCTAACACCCCATCCCCACCCTCCAGGCAGGAAAAGGCCTGGGGTGTGCCGTGAGGTTGTCAGCCCTAACATTCACCCCATTCCATGCATAAGTAAGGTGAGATAGGCACAGTGTATGAGAACTGGATGAGCATTAGTGCTGACAACCCCACGGCACACTCCACACCTGTTCCTGCATGCAGGATGAGGGTGGGGTGTTAGAGTTAGAGTGGGAGTGGGGTCTTAGGGTTGTAAACCCTAAGACCCCATTCCCAACTTTTTTCACTGGAACCTTAATGGATGCATTAACAGAGTTTTTTTCAAAGAATTTTCTTACTTTTTGAGATAGTATAATCGTAGGCTTATTTGCTTGTGGGAGCGCTCCCAACTATCCATAATTTTTGAAAGATTATAATTGTGTCCTTATTTCCCTGTGGGAGCACAGGGCCCTTTGGGCTCTGCACTCCCATCACTCCATAATCCTCTGCATGTTTGCATGTGGAAGCACAGGGCCCTTTGGGCCCTGCACTGCCATCTATACATAAGGCCTGCACTCCCTTCACTCCATAATGGTATTCATATTTGTGTGTAGGAGTGCAGAGTGCCATCCATCCATAATTTTTAAGATATTGTAATTGTATCCCTAGTTCCCTGTGGGAGTTCAGGTGCCCCTGGGCCCTGCACTCCTATCAGTTCTTAATAGTATCCATATTTGTGTCTCCCATCCATGAATAATGTTTGAGATAGTGTAGTGTTACCCTTCTTTATGGCCCTTCACTTCCATTGTGTAGTGTGCAGAACATTAAGAAACACCTGACATTCCAATGTTATCCTATAGAAAACACAGGAAAATTTGAAACCTGTGTAGCTCGACACCAAAGTAATATATTTTCACAAAACCATCAAAAAGCACATCAGTGGGGCAAGTCCTTTGTACCCTGAAAATTTAAGAACAAAATTGCAAACCGTGTCTTCACAGCACACTGATAACGAAACAACTGTGTACACCTCCCATTGCAATGTTATTCTATGGGAAACAAAACAAAATTTAAACCCGCAGAACTCCAGAGCAAAGTAATATATTTTCACCAAACCAGCAAAAGGTACATCTGTGGGGCAAGCCCTTTGTATCCTGAAAATTTCAGACCAAAATTCCAAACCTTTTATGAGCTGTGCAGTGACAAAGAAACAGCTGTCTTAAAATTCCTTTTTCTCAAATTGTGAAAAAGAATCCTTTTCTGCAGTTCCTTTTTCACAATTTGCAGTAAAAGAAAATCCTTTTTTGCAAATTGTGAAAAATGATTCTGTTTCTCAAATCCTTTTTTGCAATTTTCAGAAAAAGAAAATACTTTTTCAAAATTGTGAAAAAGGATCTTGTTTCACTTACCTTTTTTCCGCAGTTTACAAAAAAAGTATTTTCTGCATGTTAAAAAAAGCAAATTTCTGAGTAAGTTATCCAAAACTAATCCCAGAATCAGATTGTATGGGTCCCAGTTAGGTAAAGACAACTGTTGTTGTTTACTAAAGCCCTGTATTTTTTTATGTTATTTAATTTTGTTGCCACCACTAACTGAAAACAAGATGGCGGCAGCATGAAAATAGATTTTGTGTTTGTGGCAAAAGATCCTGCATGCACATAAAAGGATTCCACATTTGCGATAAAGAATGCTTTTTTGAGCAGGACATCTAATTTGTCCCATAGGAAATAATCAGAAACTTTAAAATTTAGCAACTATGGAATGGATTAATGTTTTTTCACCAAACCTTCAAAAGGTACATTTGTGACCCAAGGCCTGCCTATGTATAATACAAATTTTAAAGAAAAATTTCACACAGTTTTTGTGCAGTGGCATGACAAAGAATTTCACTCAACACAGTAATTTTCACATTTTGTGAAACTACGTATCTCTACACCAATGCTTCCAACTGGAAAGAAACTTGCCATACCAAGAGGGATTACTGGTCCCTGATGGCACATGCAAAATGTCATGTGTATCGGTTGAAAGATTGCAAAGTTATTAAAGTCCAAAATTTTGGCTATAACATAGAAGTGAATGAACCCTAATATAGGGGTGCTACTGTGCCTCTACAATGCATGTAAACATTTTTCATTTGATGTGGGCTTGCTGTGCATGCATCTGCTATAATGCCTCTACAAGATCACTTTTAGTATGTTAAATGAGCACTAGGTGGTTCCTCACTTATTACACACTTACAGGAGCCCCATGTTCTTCTCACAATATCCCTCTGTCTGCGTGCAACTTCTGTCCTCAGTAGTTGTATATACAAATACTGAGGATAGAAATTTGAAGTAGACATGGGGAGAGTGTGATCCCTTGTATCAAGGTGTGTGATTTATAGAGATGGCATTTCATTGTCAAACTCCAGTGCCAAACAAGTAGCAGTTTTAACTTCTTCTCTGATGTCAATTGCAGCATTGGAGACTTTGCCATCAGTCACCTCAATACAGTGTGTTGATGGGGACTACTTTAGCATTAACATCATTAAGATCAATATTATCAAAGACTCAGTGCCTTCAGGCCTTTCTGATGAACAGGCATTTGCTGGCTCCCTCACATACTTCAGTCTGATCTTCCAAGAATAAATCTTCTCCATAGAGTCCCTCTAATGGGTCTGAGCAAGCACTTTTGTGGTGGAAGTTGGCATGAGTAAGCCCTGCGCATGAATCACCACATGGGTCCACTGGTATGGGCTCACTGGTATACAGCACCCACAACTACCTCAGTTCCCATTGTCAAGTGCGCAGCATCGCCAGTTTCCTTGTTTGAGCCAGAACTTCACCATCTTTACAAAAACAGCATTCAGTTCATACAATACAGTTTGTTATTTTTGGGTCAGTTTAGTTTTAACACACACACACACACACACAAGTTAACAGTTTTTCTTTGCACTGTCTTGTAGAAACAGTCGACCATGGAAGGTAAGGAGCCTGGACAGGCAGGTTGCTCCAGCAGTGGAACCATGTCCAGCCACCATTTTTCTGTGGGCAGGCTCTCTGTCAGTGGGCAGCCCAGCAGGGGGGAAGGACAGTCCTCCTGGAATCATAAAAAGAAACATCCAGATCTTGCATTTGTGCAGTGCCGGGGTCTTTGTACCATTCAACTGTGACATATTTCCATAAAAACATAAAGGAAGAGAAGGCACTGGTTGAGGTCATTCTCTAGCCATTCTGCTGTGAGATATTTGACACCTGTGAACCTGGGTATGCCATCATTGTTTTGATGACACCAGGGTCACTTGGGCCTGTGGATTCAGTATCTCAATCCCAGTGTGCCTTTCTGTCCAATAGAGGGACCTCCATGAGCAGTTTGTCCATTTGGAGCTCTCATGGAGCAGTGGTTTCAGGGTGGTGGGGCTATTGATGGTGCTGGCTTCTAACCCTTTGGGGCCAGTAGAGCTGGCATTGCTTTTTGTGCCATCAGACATCTTCACGTAATTGACATCATCTGGTCTTGGCTGATTTGGGCACTGCTTGTGGAGCCACCTTTGGCCCATCTGGGCACAAGGGCAGTGACAGTGACAGTGACAGTGCTACTGCTGAGTCCTTTGGGGCCGGTAGGATCCTAAACTCTATTGATAGTGCCATTTCCAGCACCAGTGTCAGTCCCTTTGGGGCCAACCTTGGTGCCACATGGGTCCTCGGTGCCAGGGCAGGCCTCAGGCCAGACCTCATTGCTGCAGATGGCGCTGTTCTCTAGACCCTACTCAGGTCAGGTCCGGTGTCACTTGTGTTGCAAGAGCTGTGGCCATTGCCATCACCCATTAGGGTCCCCTTTTACCCTCTGGGTGGAAAAGACAAGTTGGATCCAGACCTGATCTTCAATGATAGGGACAAAGGTGACATCATCTATAGTTCAGAGAACCTTGACCCAGTTTCTGTCACAGTGCCATAAGAGGATCTCTCTTTTCAAACTCTGCTTAAAACTATGCACAACACTCTGAATTTTAAGCCAGCAGTTAGAGGCCTGGCTGGGCACCTCCATCTGGAGTTCCAAAATGTGCCTAATTTCCTGGTCTCCTTGGTTTCTCCCATCAAGCCAGCCTTAGAAACCCTCTCAGAGGCAGCTTGGAGGAGGCCTGATACTCAGGCAGCTTTTTGCAAACAGGTGGAATGAAAATACATGACTCCTAAGTCTAAGCCCATGGATTTTACTGGGCTAGTAGCTGATGTCATTGTCATTTTGCTGAGTATAACAAAGCTATAGTCCCCAAGGCGGTAACAGTACACCCCACTAACAAGAGGTTGTACAAGAGGGATGCCATGAGTAACCAAGTCTATGCATCAGCTACCTTAGTCATGAGGATAGCTAGCTACCAAGGCCATTTCTCAAAGTGCAAGTACTCCCTTTTGGTGGAAGCTTGAATCCCTGGCAGAAGCCCTGTCAGACACAGAGGTTAAACAAGGTATTGAATCTAATAGCTGCCAGATAAAAGCCCCAATGGATGTATTTGATGCAGCAGCTCACTTCGCAGCTGTATGTATCTGTATCAGACGACACTCTGAATGTGGACAGAGGGCTTCACATCAAATGTCCAACAACAGATCATGAATGTGCCCTTCAATGGCAACTATCTGTTTGCACAACAGGTGGAGCAGTCCCCTTAGGAGGCTAATCAAACGAGAATGACTTTAAAACATCCAGGCTGGCTCCCTACAACCCAAAAAGGGTAGAGGACATGGCTTCTTCCACAACAAGCAGTCCTTTCATGGTAAGGGCAGAGATGACCAAAACAATAGACTTCAGCCTCCCCAGGCCCAAAAGAAAGTGCAGCCAAAGGCACAGGCACCAAAAGTGCTGAGTGTCACCATCAGAAGCTCTGGCCTTAGGTCCACTTCATTGATCCAAGACAGACCATTTCTCGCCAGTCAGGGAATGCCTCACACAGTTTGACCAGCAGTGGGATTCAATCTTGGACAAGACAAGTGGGTTTTAAGGATTATCCTAGAGGACTACTCCCTGGATCTGTTGGAACCCCTGCCCCCAGTTGTCTCAGAAGGCAACTTGCCCTGTCAACTCACATGTCAGTGCTTCTGGCACAGGAGATTGTGGGCCTTTTGAGAAACAGAGCAGTGGAAATAGCACCAGAGTCAGTACTGAACACAGGGATTTTTGCAATAATCAGTCTTCACCATTTAGTCATTTTGTGGCCTAGGATGGAACTGACGTTGGTGCTGGTGCCACCCAAGAGGCATATGTAGTGATGTCACACACATGGGCTGGCCAGAAACCATTGCTGGCACCCCGCTTCCTCATTTCTGTCTTTCTTGCCATTGAGTGCACAATTTGGGAGTAGCTTCATTCGACTTACTGTGTTGCACCTTGTTCCTCAGTTTGTCACCACCTCTGTTCGATGCCAAATCTTCTCCGGCACCGTTTTCCTATCAGTACCATTCCCCCATTCTCTTTAGTTGAGTGCTGACCCTTTCTCTTGCTATTTTCCATTGTTTTACCCATCCTCATGTTGGATCTTAAGGAGCTTGAGAAGAAATCTAAGAAGTAGGACAATGGCAGTCCTCCCATGCATTGGTGTTCCTGTGGGAGTCTGACTGCTGTCCAGGACCGGTGTGACAAATTCTGGACCTGCCTTGGCACTGGCCACAGCACAAACAGGTGTTATGCCTGCTTCTCTATAGCCTACCACACCCTTGAGAAGCGTGCGTGGAAGTGGAGTTGTAAGCCACACCTTTGGAGGCAGACGTTGCATCAGGGATGCCAAGGTGAGGTTCCAGGGCTCTTTCCTTGAGTCCCTTCCCAGTACTTCTAGTACTGAGGAAGTCCAAGATCCTCCCTATGCTTGCATCAACAAGACATTGGAGGTCCTAGGGAGGGTCTGGTGGATAGTTGTTTCCTCTGGGGGCCTGCTGAACACCCCCTGGTCTGTCGACCTTTTGGGGCAGAGGATACTCCCAGTCTACACTGGCAGGCACCTTGGTGCTACAGACTGGCACCACCCCTTCTCCTGGTACTAAGGCTGGTACCAGTGAGTGGGGCAGTGCTGGATGTCAGACCAGGTCCCTTTCTAGCACTGCTCACAGTGCCAGAAGAGGGGGGTGACTCCCAAGCCAGTGCTGTTCTGGAGACGGAGGTGGTGGTCATCTCCTTGCCTGAGCATCCTGGCAGTCTGGGGGAGGATTACAACACTGTGCTTGGGCCTGGGGACAGTGCCAATCATGAGAGAAGCCATTCTGGGCCCCATTCTGAGCCTAACTCCAGACCTGGCATCTCTCTCTCCTGGGGTTGTTCCTTGGACTGGCACTGGGGCCGGTGCTGGGACCCCTTCTGATACCACTCACTGCACCAGGTTCAGTTCCAGTGCTGTCGCAATTTCATGTCCAGTCCAGGGCCATGCCATTTGTGGTGCCAGGTCTGGTTCTCATACAACTCATGATGTTGAGTTCAGGGCAGACTCTAGGGGTCTCTCTGGTCTGGAGGTTAAGCTTGGCCAGGTGGGCTGTATCAGTCCTGATGAGGGGTTTGGGCATAATACTGGGCCTGCAGCAGACCCTCTGACCAGTGCTGGTTGCAACACTGGCCAGGATTCTAGCACTAGCCTGGTGACTTGCTTCTCCCCAGAACTAGTGGCCCTTTCACTGATGGGGACTGGGGCCTCCCTAAAGGCCCTGTACACCTCTGTTCTCCCCAGCTGGGGATTCCCCCAAGGACACCATCTGGACTGGACCTCTGAGATTGGCCAGCTCTACATGGGTGAGGTCCCCTGAGCACTCTTGCAGCCCTGGCAGTGAACCTGGCCTAGTCATCCACGACATTCTTCCTCCTCTCCCTCCTCTGCCCCCCGGCTTGCCAGGTTTGAGGATTCTCTGGGACCCATGACCTGCCAACCATTATGAACAATGGCTGATGTGCATCACCGATGCCATATAAATACAGACCAGGCCCATTTCAGGCTTGAGGGCCCCAGCACCACCTTTATCTGAATCTAGCTCCTTTTCTCTGACTTCCTCTTCTGATGAAGAGGATTTTTCCATCCATATGTCTTCAGATGCTCAGTATTCTGTGTACCAGAGGTTCCTGATGGAGATGTTGCAGGTGCTGAATATAGGGTCATTAATAGATCACAGTACTGCTACCCTGGTACTGAGATTCCTTGTGGATTTCAGCGATGACTCCTTTGTCATCTCTCCTTGGCCCATGCCCTATTTGGTAGACTTGGGAAGCCAGAGCAGGCTTGAGCCTGGCTCAAGTTTAGTGCCTGGCTCAACTTGGTTCGACCTCTGTAAGCAATTAAGAGCCAAGGTCAAGCCAAGCCAGTTATGCTCAAAGTAAGCTTTTTTGTCAGCCTGAGCAGTTAGTGTATTGTCAGAAATGTTTAAATCCTGTATAGAAAATGGCCTGCAGTAGCCAGTGCTCGGCTGGTGTTTTGGCTCACAGAGTCAAGCCAGACCCCAGGCTCAGCTCTGACTTGGCTCTAGGTTAAAAATTCCTGACTTACCCACCTCTACATTTTGGAGGCATCCAGGAATATCTGGCTCCATCCCTATGTCCCTTTTCAAGCCACTAGGGATGTCCAGTGCAGATATTATGCTCCTGTGGGATCTCCAGGTGCGATCCCTTACCTCACTTTCGGGATTCTGTTGCTGAAGAATCAATCTCGGGGGCCTAAATGCCCAGTGCATGACCCCAAGGGTCCTGACTGTGGAAATCAATACTTGGGGCAGAAAGGCGTTTGTGGCGGCATGCACTGTGATGTGCATTTCTGCACATCTGGCAGCTTGAAATACATGCCTGTGAGTGAGTTAACCAAGCAGGCCATTCACCTTCCTACCCAGGTTTCAAAACCAAGAAATGCAGCACTCACCAGTTCAAGGAGGGGTGCTGGTCAGGGAATGCATGTCTCACTTTGGGGATTCTGTTGCTGAAGAATCCCTCTGGGCCTAAATCCCCAGTGCATGACTCCAAAGGGTCCTGACTCTGGAAATCAGTACTTGGGGCAGAAAGACGTTTGTGGTGGCATGTACTGTGATGTGCATTTCTGTACATCAGGCAGCTGGAAATACACGCCTGTGGGTGAAGCTAAGTAAGCTTTTAGCTTCTATGATGGACTGTGAGTTAACCAAGCAGGCCATTCACCTTCCTACCCAGGTTTCAAAACCAAGAAATGCAGCACTCTCCAGTTCAAGGAGGGGTGCTGGTCAGGGAATGCATTTCACAAAGTAGCCAAACCAAACAGACAGACCTCCACACCCAACCCAACCCGTAGAAGCTGGTATGCAGCAAAACAGCCACCCCACCCCCCAAAAAAAAGCCCCACTTATTCAAGTTCAAAGCTTGTGCAGTTTAATAATTCCATCACTGTAAAAGTGTACATATGAACATTCAAACACTGCTTCTAGCACTCCAACTAACAAATTTGTTAACCTTGTGCCCCAGCACTTTGCCCAATCAGAGCTTTTCATCGGGGGCCTGGCATAGGGTGCTTAAGTCATATTACCAGGGGACTCACATTTTCTCCCATTGGGTCAGACCTGAGTTGTCTTGACACCCTTCTGCTCCTAGGCCATGGGAGCCCCTGCCTGCCCCTGACCAGTCTTAGTTCCTGCTGGACCTGTGAGGAGTTCCTACCCTCCAGTAGTTATCCACCACTAGAGGGCTGAGGGTTAATTTTTCCCTCAGGATGAGCCAACTTCTCACTTGTTTTGGGGAAAGACTGGTATCCTGATCCATCACTGTGACTGGTGAAGTCTGATTTTTGGAAGATATGAAAATTAGACTGTAATTTTTGATATTCCAGAATATCTTTACCGTTCAGTCCTATGCTCGCCCAATATCCCCATCTCACATAAGAGCTAGGGCCTCTGGGAAGTTCATCCTGTCATGCTAACGCTCTTGCACTTCTTGCCACTCTCTCAGAGCTCCTCCTCTCCATTGAGGTTCAGCTTTCCTTTCTAGTACTATTAGGTGGGCTATTGCCTTTCCCCTTTATCTCTCCTGATGGGGATGTTCTTTAAAAAAAATGGATGTGAGCCCCCCGCCCTCCTCCAAGCCAAAAATACATTTCTGGGGTGTTTTTGTTCTCCTTTTTTCCCCTTGAGCTGTCTTCCTCTCCCTGTGGGGATCTCTCCAAGACACAACCCTTTGCTGCTTGCAGTCCGTTACTTTGCCTAGATGCTCTGAGCCTATGCCATGTGGCACTCTCTAGCCCTTGCACAAGGTACAGCCTCAACTTTCCAAGTTTAGGGAGAGGCAGATGCAGCTGGGGATGTTATTCTGTTCTCTCAGCCTGTGGGCTGGGTGTTGTTTCCATACCCTTATCATGAGGTTTAATTCATTTTCTTTTCAGTGTTTGTCAGCACTTCTTGGAGTGGCAAGAAGACCTTCTGTCTTGTGCTATGGATTTTTCAATTACTTTGCTCCTTTGAAACACTTGGAGTTTGTCTCCTAAATCTTGGTCTCTGATGAGTACAAGAATGTAGGTTAAGCTGGCATGCTGCTTTCCTAACTGCACTGATGTACTCTGGGACTCTTGCACCATCCAGAGCTCTGTGCTAGGGCTGTTGCTCCTCCTCTCCACTTTTCTGTCCAGGTGATTGAGATAGGTCTGGCTCTTAACACCAACTACCCCTGCACCATGTTTTGCCCAATGCTTAGTTCTGCTAAGTTGGTAGTCAGGTGGTATTATGGCTATTATTTTTATGTTCTATATCCTTTTCTTATCCCTTTGGGCTAGGAGTCCATAGCACTCTCTCTCTCTTTCTCCTTTTTCTGTCCCTCTTGTTGTATCTCCTGGCAAACAATACTGAGGAAGAAGGGGTCCAGTGTCCGTTACTGGCTAGCCCATGTGCGTAACATGAGTACTTCTGCCTCATGGGTGGCACTGGCACAGATGTTGGTCTTATCCTAGGCTGCAAAAGACTTTGCTCCCATGTGGTCTAAAGACTCTGGCTTAGACCCATCAGAATTACTGAATGTTGAAGATATTCTGGAAAATCAAGAATTATGGTGAGTACGTAATTTTCATTTCTACTCCAGTTGCTTCCTGGTACCAAATAAATCAGGGGGCATGTGCACCCATTCTCAATCTCAGAAAACTTAAATACATGGATCAAGAAAAATTCTGAATTATTTCTCTAGAATCCTTGCTACCTTACCGTTAGCATCAGAACTGGCTAGGATCACTAGATATGCACCCATATCAGCACATACTAGTGCACCCCAGACACCACAAGTACCTCCAGTTCTGCATGTGGGGCAATACTATCAGTTCAGAGTGCCACCCTTTGGGCTTTACATGGTGCCATGAGTCTTTGCAAAGTGCTTTGTAGTACTCATAGTGTACTTCAGGAAGTTAGGATTCCAAGTTTTCCCTGCCTGGATGACTGGCTCATATCAAGCCCATCCAGGCAGGAGACCAAGCAGCAGTGGTAATTGCCTTCAAATTCCTAGTCCCCATGTTGTTCCTGCTTAACCCTACAAAGCCACAGATGCAGTCCTCCTAGGTGCTGGTGTTATGGACATGACCTGGGCTTGGGCCTTCCTTCCAGACAGCAGACTATGGGTATTCTTGTACCTGGCATGCTACATAATGGAATGCAAGACTGTGTCAACCCACTCCATGCAAGGCATGCTGGGTCTCATAGCTTTCTCAGTGTTCAGTGCCTCTAGCAGGGCAGCACATAATGATAACTCAGTGGATGCTTAACACCCAGTGGTTATAGACATCACACCCTCAAAACTACCCCATTCAAGTAACCAAACCTCTGGTGAGGTCTCTGATGTGGTAATCAGTGGAGGAAAACCTCCTCCAGGGTTTTCCCTTCTCCCCACCATTAACAGAGGTGACTCTTGCCATGGATGCCTCCTTGCTGCAGTGAAGAGCTCACTGCCAGGGTCTTTATACTCAGAGTATCTAGGACTCATCAGAGACACATCACCACATACATGTGCTGAAGATTCATGCAGTTTTTATGGTCTGAAAGCCCTAGTTGACTTGGTTAGCCAAAAGACAGTCCTCCTTCAGATGGATAAGTATGCTATGTACTGTGTGAACAGACAAGACGTGCACACTCTTACCCTTGCTGTGGGGAGGCAATGCTAGTGTGGGAATGGTGCCTGGAGCAGGGGATCCTGTTCCAAGCAGACTATCTGCCAGTGATCCACAACACTCTGGCAGGTGAACTACATGGAACAGAGGTAGATTTTCAAGAGTGGTCACTAGCACCAGACATCATGAGAGCACTATTTGACGAGTGAGGCACCCCAGATGTGTGTTTTGTTTTCATCCACTTAACACCAGACAACCTGATCCTGCTCCAGAAATCCAGAACCTGGTATTTTTTGTCAGAATGCATTCAGAATGACATAGAACAATTGGTGTCTGTATACATTCCCTCCAGTCCCTTTCATTCAGAGAGTGCTGCCCAAGGCGAAGGCTCAGGGGGCCAAAATGATCCTAGTGGCCCCCTGCTAGTCTTGATAAATATGGTTTCCTCTATTTTATCACCTATAAATCAGCAAACCAAGGATTCTTCCACTCTGGATGGACTTACTGACACAGGGTCAGCTAGTCCACTTCCACCTGCACTTCCTTCACCTTCAGGCCTGACTTCTAAAGAACTAGACGTGAACAGACTTAAAGTGTCTCAGAAAGTCTGCAAAATACTCTTGGCTGCACATAAACCTTCCACCAGGAAGATTTACATAAGCAGGTGGAAATGATTTTTCATCTGGTGTTCTGAAACCCTCATGGACCATTTCAAGTGTCCACCTGAAAAGGTTTTGGAATATTTTTTTGTAACTTTTTTGATGCTGGCCTGCAGTATTCAACAGTCAAGATCCATTTACATGCTATGTCAGCATACCTCAAACCTGTAGTTGCCTTCTCATTGGAACAGCTGCCACGTTTTAAGAGGTACCACAGGGGTATCCTGCACACCAGGTCACCCCCTGGATAGCCAGTGGCTCCCTGGGAACCTTAGTTTTGTGCTGGATATGCTCACTTACAAGTCCTTGGAGCCTATTGCAACTTGTAACATGAAGTTTCTAACTTGGAAAGCAGCATTTTAGTAGCTGTCACCTCTGCACACAGAGTATCTGAAACCCATGCTTTGGTCACATATCCTCCATATGCTGATTTCCATAAAGATAAGATAGTTCTCTGTACACACCCCAAGATTCTACTTAAAATGGTGTCAGAGTTCCATCTGGATCAGACTATAATCCTGCCTACCTGTACCTACTTTGCCAACTCCCAGAATAAGGGAGAAGGGCTTCTCCACTCAGTAGATGTTAAGGGGTCCTTAGGTTTTATCTGGACAGGACTACAGACAGCAAAACAACTCTTTGTCTCTTTGACCCTAATCAGAAGGGACAGCCTGCCATAATGAAATGCATTTTAGCCTGGATTGTAGATTGCCTTCACCAGTACTATGCTACGGCATAGGGGAAACTGGAGGGCAAGGTATGTGTCCAGCCCGCCAGAGCAGATGCCACTTCCCTTCCTAGCAGAAATACTCTCTGTGCCAACTGGAAAAATGTACAAAGTTGCAACTTGGAGCACAGTGTATACTTTTACCAAACACTATGCCCTGGACATCCACGTCAGGCAGCATGCCACCTTTGACAGGACAATTCTAAATGAATTACTATCCTGAGTGAGCCCTGAGCTCCAGCCTCCCTAGTCCAGGGACTTTCTTTGAGCTTGGCACTCTGACCCATTAGTGGAAATCTATGGAGAAGACTGATTTTTGGAAGATATGAAAGTTACGTACTTAACATAATTGTTGATCTTCCTGAATATCTTCTCCATAGATTATCACACCCACCCACCATTCCCTGGACTCGCTACAGTATTCTGTTGGTCTTCCCCTTTTTTTACTTGGTTTGGCCTGTGAAGATACTGTGTTACTGGGTTTGGTGGCCCTGCTGACAAGGAACAAACAGAACCAGCCTACGTTTTCATGGTGGTTTGCATATATATCCCCCAATGCTTTGCATTATGGGGGTATGTGCGATTTTATATATTTATAAAATGGGCAGGAAAAATTATGTCTGCTGATTTGTTGGATCACATCACATGACTGTGCATATATCAGAGCGCAACCGCACACCTGCACTTTTATCCCCCTATAAAAACAATGTTGCCATATTATAAGATAGATAACCCACTCTAAGGTGTGCAGTCACGTTCTGATATACGCATGCCTTGGGTGGTTGACTCACTCAGCCTGTGGCCTTGTGCGTACAATGCACATCAATGTGTGCATATATCAGAGTGTGACCGCACACCTAAGAGTGGGTTATTTATTACATATAATATATATATATATATATATATATGTATACAGTGAAGTCCAACAGGATGAAGCACAATGTCACAGGCTTCCTGCATGACAAAAGGCATTAACTCCCATTGAAACTGCATTGTTTGCTGCAGTATCTCCACTGCAGAATTCTGCAGAGTGGGCTTCATCCTGGTGGGCTTCACTGAATATATAGTAGCACGACAGCACAACTATAGTTAGGGTTGAGTAGGCAGTTTAATGTTAAACCTCAAATTGTGTACATTAATAACTTTGTAACTGTTTAATGGATTTGCACAAAATTTGGTATGTGCTGTCCTGCGGGGCAGCTCTCTTGACATATCAAGTTTCGTTTTGATCTGATTTGTGGATTTCGTGCTGTGTATAGTGAAAAAACTGTAAACGTCTAGGGTTTTTCACCTTTTTAGACTGTTTTTTCCTCATCATGCTGTGGCCACACCGTTTGTACTTTAGAAAGAGCTTGCCTCAAAGAATGAGCCAGCATAGGTTTGGTGAAAAAATATTAATCTACTCCAAAGTTATTCAGTCTTGAAATTTCGGGTTCTGAGCATGCTCAGTTCAGTCTTTTGGATAGCTGCATAGTACGAAAAGTGATTTTGGCACCTCATGAAAAGGGAATCAGCTCGTGAAAAGGGATTTTGACACCTCACGAAAAAGGATTTTTAAATGTTACTGTTTCTTTGCTCCTTCACTACAAAGAAACATGACTTTCATGCTGAAATTTGCAAGGTACAATGGGCTTGCCCCAGAGTTGTGACTTTTGCTGGTTTGATGACAACATTTTGATTGCTTCCGTACTTATAACATTTTGAAGTTTGGAAATTTCCCATAGGATGACATTGTGGCAGATGCAATACTTTCAGAGCCTATATCTCGAAAATGGTTCTGAATACAGATTTTTCGCTAAACACAGCTTAATACACCTTTAGGTATACTAAGCAGTGATGCAGGTTGCCACTCCATGATTACAACTGCGGTGGAATTTTTTCAAATGTTCTTATGTTTACTGAGATATTGCACCATTTGCATCACAAGAATTACATGGAATAACTCTAGGCCTGCGCTGCATCTTCACAATTATAGGTAGATGGGAATGCTGGGCCCAGAGGTCCCTGTGTTCCCACAAATGGATACCATTATGCGGTATTTGGACTGCAGAGCCCTCCATTATGCAATAGTGGGGGGGCTGTACCCCCACAAGAAGATGGCAGTTCATCACAGTGCCTCTACACTTATGGATAGTGTCCCAAAAATTTATACCATTATGGAGTAATGGGAGTTGGGTGGGAGGGCCCTGCGCTTCCACAGGGAGATGAGGGTTAATTACAGTGTCTATACACTTACGGATACATAGGAGCACAGGGGCCAGAGGGACCTGTGCAACCACAAAACACTACAGACTGATGGACGCGCAGGCCCCAGAGGGCTCTGTTCTCACACAAACATATAAGGGTAAGATTACACTTTCTCCAAAAGTAAGGAAATTCATTGCAAAACACTTTGTTAATGCATCAGTTAGGGTTGGAGCAACAAAAGTAGGGAAATGAGGCATTAGGGTTTCAAACCCTAACACCCCCTCACCCTTACCACCCCACCCCCACCCTGCACACACCAACAGACATCGAGGTGTGTTGGGGTCATTGGGCCTAACTCTCACCTCATTATACTATAATGTACCATCTCAGATTACCTAGACATGGTATGGGGCGAGAGTAAGGGCTGATGACCCCAGCGCACACTCCAACACCTGTTGGTGTGTGGATGGTGGGGGTGGGGTGGGGTGGCGTGGTAGGGTTGGGGGGTGTTAGGGTTCAAAACCCTAATGCCTCATTTCCCAACTTTTGTTGCTTCACCCCTAACTGATACATTAAAAGTTTTTTGCAATGAATATATATATATATATATTACACATACAAACATACATACAGTATATATATATATATATATGTATGTATGTATGTGTGTGTGTAATAGATAATCCACTACAGGGTGTGTGGTCATGCTCTGAATTGTCTTACCCATTTCTTTCTTTCTTTCTTTCTTTCTTTCTTTCTTTCTTTCTTTCTTTCTTTCTTTCTTTCTGTCTGTCTGTCTATCCATCTATCCATCTGCAGGGGTGAATATTTGTATTTCTACAGTGTCAGTTATCCAGTTATCCAGTTAACCAGTTGCAGCACTGTTGCAGCTAAGCCAAGAAGATTGGATTTTCCTGGGTTCAAGTTGAGCCACACGCACTTAGGTTAATTTCCAACACAAACACTGCAGTGCCTCACCATTGGAGGTGACATCTGTCAGATGAGATATTAATCAGAGAAAAATCTCACAAATATTTATAATACGAGAAACATTTTAGATAGAAGAAAATCTGCTGGAGATGTAGCTGTCGTAGTGGCAGAAGGAGAACTTGATGGACCTGTGGTCCTCTTTCATCTAGGGCCTCCTATGTTCCTAACAAAGGACGATACAGGATATTGGGATCTGTGTTAGTCATCCTCTGCATTCAACACTCCTCCAACTAACATAGAAACAGCCACACCAAGGAGTTTAAGAACAAACTCATGAGTGGGAGTTCCATCACTCCAGCCTGCTGGTGGTTACATTTCTTAAAGTGGCTGTTACAGTTTAACCTAATTATTACTACCAGGGTTTGATCTCTTTGGGTGCTGGTCACAGCCTGTCTAGCTGGGACATAGCTTCACACATACTGACTAACTGCTTCAGATTAGGTGGTCATTTTTCTGTCCTGCAACCCCTCTGCTCAACATAGAAAACAAAATGTCCCACATACTTTTCTAAGCAGCAGAAAACATAAATCTTGGCTTCTCAGTTAATAGTAAACTATACAGCAGCACTATCTCTGCCTCTGCTTCGGGACTCTTTGCATACAAGTCTTCAGCCTCTAAAAAGCATTACTGGACACAAGAATTATAATAAATAATTTTTTCAATGAACAATACCAAAGCACAAGTTTCCACATTGTTGTAATAGTCTGTCTTCAAGAGAGTAGTATATTAAAACTGAAAATTTGTTAAAAATAGATATGACAAAGCAGCTTCGTAGCACTACCTCTTGCTATGTCAGTAACCTGGATTCAGGAGCGAGCCTGAGCTGTCGTGGGGCAGCCGAGGGAGGAAGGGTTGAGTGTTACAAGAAACCAAAATCAAGTGGCGCTCAGACTGAAAAGTATAGACACTCAAGTCTCTGCCAAGTGAGTTTATTCAGGACATCATGAAGACACTGCTATCACTGCCCTGGTGCTTTGACCACCTAGGTCTTCCTCAAGGAGCGTGTCAGTGCAAACAGATGGACAGGCAACATTGAGTTTTACAAGTGTTACAGGGTCTGCAGTTCTCTCTTGGGGTAGGGTGGGAGGATATGTCCATGAAGCATGTCTGACAGCTAGCAAATAGCTAGGTGTTACCACAGTTGGAGTTCCAGGGCTGGGTGGGATGCTGATGGAGTCTGGCATGGCAGCACATTGTGCTTGATGTATGCATCATTGCACATGGAGCATCCCTGAGGAACTGAAATATGAGGACAACTAAGTGACCAAAGTTGGATGAAGACAGTATCCCACCTGGCCCTGCACCACTGACTGAGGAATTCTGCATGTTGGATACTGCTCCCATGGATCCTGGTCAGCTTTGTGGGACCAGCCACAAGGGATAAGTCACAGGGGACAAGCGGTGACTATGTTCCAGGGAAGTTAACATGACAGGGCTGAGGAAACCTGTCAGAAGGGGACCAGTCAGGCCACTGTAGATTGATTAAAAAAATAAAGCTGAACATTTTAAATTGTTTTCAACTTGGGCATTTGCATAACTTAGTTGCTATTGGCTTCATTAAAGTCAATTTCAACATGGTATTAGCATATTGGTGCTTTCTGCCTCACTCTGTTGGACACTGACAATTGGGTGGAATGTTGTATTTGGGGATGAACACTCTGTGTCTACATGTTCAGTAACATGATCAATCTCCTGCATAGACTTAAAAATGCCAGGTGAGAAATATTACACAGATACACAGAAATGTGACGGCAGAGAAAGGCCCCATGGCCCATCTAGTCTGCCCAACACCCTACCTCCCCCTTCTGTTATGCTTCCACCCTCTTTTCCCAACCCCTTGAATCTATCCCAAGCCCTCTTGAACCCCTCCACCATTTCAGCTGTCACTACCTCCTCTGGCAGCTTGTTCCAGGCCTCCACCACCCTCTCTGTGAAAAACTGCCCCCTGACATTACCTCTGTATTGCCCACCTTCCAGTTTGAGGCTATGCCCCCTCGTGTTCACTCCCTTCTTCAATTTGAACAAGCTGTTACCCTCTACCTTATTTATTCCCTTCAGATACTTAAAGGTCTCAATCATGTCCCCCTCTCCCTCCTATTCTCCAGAGGGTACAAATTCAGCCCTTTAAGTCTTCTCTCATGGGGTACATTCTGCATCCCTCGTACCATTTTGGTTGCCCTTCTCTGCACCCTCTCCATCAGCTCAACATCTCTTCATAGGTGAGGCCTCCATTACTGTACCCCATACTCCAGATGCGGCCTAACCATGGTTCTGTATAATGGCATTAGCACCTCCCTCTTCCTGCTATTAAAACCCCTCTCAATGCAGGCCAACATTCCATTTGCCTTTCCCACCGCCCTGCTACACTGGCTGCCCACCTTGAGGTCATGAGATACCATAATCCCATGGTCCCTGTCTGTTTCCTTCTTCTTAATCACCAACCCCCCAAGGGAGTAAGTTTCTGTCCTATTCTTCCTCACCACGTGCATCAGTGAGCACTTTTGTGTATTAAACTTCAATTTCCAGGTGTCAGACCACCTCTCCAGCCTCTCCAGGTCCCGCCTCATGGCTTGCACCCCACTAGATGAATCCACCCTATTGCAGACTTTTGTATTGTCTGTGAACAGGCACACCCATCCCTCCAGACCCTTTGCTAGGTCACTAACATAGATGTTAAAGAGTATTGGTCCTAGCACTGACATCTGTGGAACCTCACTGGTCACCGCCCGTTCCCTGGAATGTGTCCCATTTACCACCACTGTCTGACTCCTTCCCTTCAACCAGTTTTCCACCCACCTGGTGATCCTGTTGTCCACCCCTAGTCTGTCCAGCTTATGCAGCATTCCACCACGTGGAACGGTGTTGAAGGCCTTATTGAAATCCAGATAGGCCACATCCACTGCTCCTCCCTGGTCCACTATCTGTGTCACCCCATCGAAAAAATCTATCAGGTTAGTCTGACAGGACCTTCCCTTGGTGAAGCCATGCTGCCTGTCATCCTGCATGCCATTCATCTCCAAGTATTCTATCAACCTGATCTTAAGTAGTGTTTCCATTTCCTTCCCCACCACCGAGGTAAGACTAATAGGACGGTAGTTTTTGACCTCATCCTTCCGGCCCCCCTTATGTAGTGTGACCACCTCTGCCCTCTTCCAGTCCATTGGCACTACCCCTGTGGCCAAGGACAAGTTAAACAGCCTCACTAGATGCGGCGCCAGTTCATCCTTCACCTCCTTGAGAACCCTTGTGTGTATTCCATCAGGCCCCATTGCCTTGTCTACCCTAAGTCTACCCAGCTCTTCCCTTACTCCTTCAGCAGTGAATTCTACCACAGCCACCTGCCTGTGGCTGTCACCCTCCCCACCCCTTCCTGGTCCCCTACCCTCCCTTTCCTCCATGACGATGGATGCAAAATAGCTGTTTAATGCCTCTGCTTTTTCGAAGTCCCCTTCCAGTATTGTTCCACTTTCCCCCCTTATCCTTCCAATCCCATGCTGTGCCTCCTCCTTTCTCCAGCATACCTAAAGAAGGTTTTGTCCCCCCTCCTTGCCTGCTTCACTATCCTCTTCTCAGTAGTCTCCTTAGCCCTCCTTATCTTTTGCCCAGCCTCCTTTCTTTTTTCCCTGTAGGTTTCCCTGTCCTCATCCTTTTGCATCCTCTTGTATCTTTGGAATGCTCTAGTCTTCTCCTTGACTCCTAACGCCACCCCTCTAGTGAACCATAGAGGTCTTTTCTGTCTTCTATTCTTTCTTACCCTTCTTATACATGAGTCCATGGCTTTAAATACCCCTCTCTTGATGTCTGCCCATAATTCCTCCACCACCTGCACATCCTCTATCCTCAATATTTCTTCCCCAACTACCTTCCTCATTCCATGAAAGTCAGCCTTTCTGAAGTCCATTGCCTTGGTTCTTGTCCTAACCCTCTCCCTGCCCGCTCTCACCCTGAACCTGACAGCCCTGTGGTCACTGGTCTTCCCCCACCTCCACCTCCTCCACACTGTCCCCATTTGTGAGGACCACATCCAACAGGTTCACACCCCTAGTGGGCTCACTGACCCTTTGTTGCAGGAATATGCCCTGAAGAGCCTCTAAGATGCCCCTACTCCTTGTAGAGATTGCTGTCTGGGCCTCCCAGTTGATGTCCGGAAGGTTTAAGTCCCCAACTAGCACAATTTTCCCTTTCTGTGCCATCCTCACTACAGATTCTACAAAGTGTCTATCTCCTTCCTCCCCCTGCATAGGAGGCCTATAGACTACCCCAACACGCAGGTTTTCCTCCATCCCTTGTCTAGGGTGACCCACATTATCTCTGTTTCCCCCTCCTTATCCTGCCCTTCCATGGCCCCAATCCCTTTCCTGATATATAATGCCATCCCTTCCGCTCCCGATCTTTCCTAGACAACTGATACCCTGGGATCACCATCTCCCAGGCGTAGTGCTCATTCCACCAAGTCTCACTCACTCACTGCTACAATGTCTAGGTTCTCCTCCATTATGGTGGCCTCCAGTTCTCCCATTTTGTTCCCCAGGCTTCTGGCATTTGCAACCAAAGCCCTCCAACATGTAGCCCCATCCCATCCTTCCCTGCTGCTAAGTGTTCCCTTGATGAGTGTTGTGACTTGGGAGGGGGGCTGATAGCCTCTCTGCTCTGCCTCATGTAAGGCTGACCCTATCCTTAGCCACCCCCTCTTATTTAGTTTAAATTGAACTTCCTTGCCATGAAGTCCCCCAGTTTACTCTTTAGTGCAGCTGCCCCTGAAGAGCTCAGGTGCAGCCTGTCTTGGGCATACAGCTCCTCCTCCTCCCACGTAGAGCCCCAGTTACCTATCCAGCCGAACCCCATCCTACTGCACCAACCTTGTAGCCAATTGTTGAATGCCCTTATCTTCTGCTTTCTGGGTGTGCTCGCTCTTGGTACTGGCAACACCTCAGAGAAGGAAATGGAAGGAAAAACAGTGTTGTTCCTACAGAACCTAGCAAGTTCCTCGAACCTTGCCTGTACCTCCATCAGACTGTTCCCTTCCAACTCATGTGTGCCCAGGTGAAACACCAGATGTGTCCTTTCATCCTGCTTCTTACCCCAGGAAGGAATATGATGCTTCACCTCCAGCACCGTCATCCCTGGCATGCACTATACCCATACTGCATTGTTTTTTGCTCCCTTCCTTCCTTCCCCATTTTAGCCCCTTAATTATTGAGTTCCCCAAGAGTGCCACTCTACTGCCCCCTGCTTCCTGGGTGTCCTTTTGGACTCTAGCTTTGTGTCACGGGGTTTGGCTCCCTTTGGACTCCTCCTCATGTTCAATCCTGACTTGGTTTCTTCCCCGCTCATCTTTTGTTCCCCATCACCTAGCCTATCCTGATTTTTATCCACACCCAGCATCTGTACCTCTTCACCCTCTCCCTTTAGCCTTTCATCAGACTCCCCCCTCCTGTACATCTTCATCCCTTGTACTCCTGTCTGGCTTCCTTCATCCCTGCAGATCCCTCCTGCTTCACTGCTTGAGCATGATCCAATTTCACCTGACCCCCCTCTAACTGCTCCTGGCCTTCCCTCATCTGTATCACTGTACGAGATTGTGCCAACTGTGCTTGATACCCCTCCAACTGTTCCTGTCCTGCCCATCTTTGCAGAAGGTTTTGAACACCGTACCCCACATGGGGAAGTCTTCCTCCTTACCACCTGCCCTGTCTGTATATTTCCCCTCTTCTGCACCCTGCCTGGCACATGCCCCAGGCTCCTACTGCAGCTCCTACCCTGCAGGGTTTACTCCAGTTCATTTTCAGCCTCCCAGGAGCTCAACTCCAGCTCTTCCAGTGCTTCCTTCCTGCCCCTTTTCTTATGCCACAGTTCCCCTAGTGCCACCTTTTGGTGTGTCCCTAATGTGCCCGTCCCCTCCTCCACCCCTTCTCCTGCATGTGATGTGCCTGCCCCCTCCCCCCTTCCACTGCACCTGAGACCTTTTCCCCCACGTCCCCCAGCTGCTCTGCACCCCCCTTCTCTGATGGCCCCTGCCGGACCCCTTCCTCTCCAATGTCCTCGACTAGAATACCTAGGAGGGCAAAACTATTTGTTACTTCCACCCTCTGGCCCATTTCACCTATGCCTGCATTGTCCTTCATACTGGGCATCTGTCTGCCTTTTCCTGAGCCTACTGTCTTCCATTTCTCCTGATTCCTGACTGACCCCTTTTCTATAGCTACAGGCATCATTTTTGTGCCTCTAAACTTCCTGCTGTCAGTTCCAACTGACCCCTTTCCTCCTGTCTCGGGCATTACTGTCCCAAATCTGGACTTGCTGTTGTCTGTTACCACCTCTGGTCTATCCCCTCTGGATCCCCTTCCATCCTCTCCCTCCCAAGCCTTTGACTTCTGGAACAGTGTATCTGATCCTCCAATGAATCCACTCAGCCCTTCCCACTCCTTCCTTGGCTTATACTGTCCCGGTTTCTCTGCCCCCTTTCCCCAGCTTTCCCCACCATTTAACCCCCACCTTAGCCCCGCCACTTCCTCTCTCAGCTGAGTGAGCTGCTTACACATCATACAACCCCCCATCCTCCAAGCCCAATTTAGGATCATAGCTGTTCCACAGCCACTGCACCCACCACCCTGCCAAAGATCCCCCTTCCTTGGTCGCCCCTCCCTCTGTGCTGCCCTACCATTTCTTCCGTGATACTTAGATACAGTCATAAAATCACCCTTATGTATTTTTTGGGCCCCCGACCCTCACCCCAACCCACAGTCAAGACTTTTTAGAAATAATAAAGTATGTGCAAACCATAGGCATCAAGAATTAATAACCATAGCCACCATGTTCAAGTCCAAGTCATCAAGTTCAAGTCCAAATCCCCAGCACCTACAGCATCAGGAGTCCAATATCAAGTTCCCAGCACCTCCAGTGTCAGTAGTCCCAACCCAGTTTATTTCACCTCAAATCCAGTCCAAATCCCCAGCACCTCCAGCATCAGTAGTCCAACATCAAGTTCCCAGCACCTCCAGTGTCAGTAGTCTTGACCCAGTTCATTTCACCTCAATTTCAGCTCTTTTGTGAAGGATTTCTTAGTGTCTGTGTCAATTTCCCATATACACCGAGGTTGACGTCCAAGTCCTCTGTGGAGAAATGCAGAACCCAGTTCCCTTTGCTGCAAAACCAGCTCCCTGCTTGGTGATTTCTTTAGCTCAGGGCGCTCCTTGCTCCCACTTTTAGTCCTTCTATCGGTCTGGCTGGCTATTTTTAAAGCCTACCGCCTTGACACCTCTCTCCCTTTTTCGTCTGATCCTACGCCGGTGTCTGCGGTTGGCCAGCCGTTTGTCCCTGCTTCAGTCGCCGGACTGCCATCTGTGCCCCTTGCTACTTCAGCTCTAAACAGCTTAGCTCTCCTTCCTCTGATCACCAACCTCGACCCCACTGCCGACTGAAGCCACAGCTCCATGCAGCTCTCCACTTTCCTTTCTCTGGTCGCCGACAGAGATACGCTCCCCCGCTGCTGACACAGCTAACAAACACAGGAATGCCCAGTCCAATTTCTTTCTGTGCCACCTGGGCAATTGGTATAACTTATGACAGAGGTCACCCAGGGTCACAGCTAGGCAGATATTGACCAGGCAGATATTGACAAATATTGAAGACTGTTAGCCATTACCAGTGGCCTGGGGAGTTACAGAACTTGTTTTACATATGCCTCCCTCATTATACAGAGCAAAGATATCATGGAGTGTCCCAGACTTTCAGGGCCTGTATTTTTCATTTAAGTGACAAAAGGTCAGGTGTTATGTCTGCATTGTCTACTAACGTCTGTAAACAACATGTTGTCAGCTGTATGCTATGAACTAGCTACCAGGTCTCAGGACAGCATCTGCATGGTTTTCTCCTTTTTGTCAGTCATATGATGGTAAGGCTTGAAGGCTGCCATGCTTCTAAAGAGGACATTTTGGTAGGGTTTACCAAAGACATTGTGAAGACTGACAACTTTTTGCTCTTAAAATTTGCAATAATTATATATCTTTGATTTCTGTCTTTATTTTCAGAGATACATAGAAAATGTTACAAGAACGTACACTTGGGCTCCTATACAGAGTGCTGACTACAGGTTAGTCTGTGACTTTCATTAAGTGCTACATGGCCAATCATTGAAGTGGTTCTACATTTGGTAAATTGGTAGTGTAAAATTTACATAGTTTTGTAGTAATGGGATTTCAGGTCCATCTTGTTTGCCCCTCCTGCTGCATGACAGTAACTTTACATTGATTTGAGTATTAGAACATTCCAAGCATATCGGGTACAGTAGAATGCTACTCCAACTCATGCTGTATATTACAATAACATGGTTAATCAATAACCCACAAGAAGGCATGGGTCTCTAGAGAATTAATGTACACTCCAGGTAAATGGGAAGGCATGAAGCCAACAGCTGCTCACCTCTTCACACCAGGAATGTGCATTAGTTCTCAAGGGACCTCTTCCCTGGCGTGGTTATTGTGTTTATAAAAAATTATTGAAAAATGTTTGATTTTCTTGTAGTTCAGCTGTTGCTAGGTAGAATGTGTAAGGTTAACAATGAAGGCCGAATGACTTTAAGTGATTCTGAGAAGTGAAATTATTTTGAAGAAACCTATGCCTTACTGTGAGTTATTGTGTTTAAAAGTGGAAAAAGTAATCTTCCTGGACATAAGTCTCCACCACTCATTCACACTAGTGGGATCTGCGCCGGAGGCACTAGGACCCATCGGTAGCAAACTTTTTGCTGGAGGGTCGGCGCGAGAGATGGTGCCGCGAGGCATGGCGCCCGGACGGAGGCTCACTTGTGATAATGACTATCTCGACGCGACCCTCAACACGCCTCAGTTCCTTTTTCCCGCCCGTCGAGTGCGCTTCAGTGACAACGTCGCTCGCCTGTCGAGTCAAACTTCAAACTAGCGCATAGTTTTCAGTTTATTTTTTGTAATTTTATCTTGATAGTAGTATCAGCAATTTTATTCTATTTCTGTTATATTTAAAATTTAACTTATGGTAAAGAAGTCTCGGCCTACTGGGCCGAGTCGACCATGAGCAGGTCAGGTGACGATGGGGGACTTCTTAGAAAGCTGTTCAGTCAGTCGGGCTGGGTCCGGTCAGCCCCTTCTCCTCAGCGGGGTTCCGACAGCAGTCAGTCTGATGCCGGGGGATGGGTGGTCCCCGCCGGCATAAAAATAAGCGGTCACATTCGGCACCGTTCGGCCTCGAGCTCTTCTTCAGCCCACAGGTCAAAAAGAGAGGCATCACTCAGTGCCGCCCTATGACATCGTCTGCTCGGCGGTCGGATTATCGTTCCTAGTTGCGGTCTCCTCCTCGGGTCGCCAACTTCCGGTTTCGCCGTCTTGCGACATCGAGCCCCACCTCGCCTATAGGTAGGGCTCCAGATGAGCAATTTCATCAGTGGGCCACTCTTATGGGCGATGGGCTCGGAGGTTGGTTCTTCTGCCTGGCTCGGTTGCCCCGGAGCCTTCGGGCTCATCAGGCGATCAGGTAGGGCGGGTGGACCTTCCTAGTTGCACGGCGCCTCCTTCGGTGCCAGCGACTCCGTGCTTAGGTGTTTCCCCCCCTCACATGGCTGCGGCGCAGGGGGCCACACCGATGCCCTTATCTCCTGGTTTTTTCCCTTCTCTTGCTTTCCAGGTTCCAGGGGTGTCCTCGGTGCCTTCCGCGGGGTCGCTGCGCTTGTCGGCACCGTTTTCGGCACCACGGGGCCTTGCGGCGCCGTCTGCGGTGCTGTTGGGTATTGCGGTGCTGTGCGTGGTGCCGCCTGTGGTGCTGCATGCTTCTTCGGTGCCGTGTGCCTCCGCGGCGCCGTTTTCGACTCCTTTCGCCTCCTCGGCGCCGGGGGCCCTCGGGGACTCTCCCTTTCTATCTGCTCTTTCTTCTTCTCCTATTTTTCACTCCTTTCCTGTCCAAACAGTCCTTCCTGGACTATCAGGAGATGATGTTGAGCCTGACCCAGACCTTCGGTTGGGTGATGAAGTGGAGGAAACAGGATCCTTTACCGCTACAGAGCCTGTGGTTGAGGACCTATCCTTTAAGTCTCTGTTGAGGAACCTGAGATCCACTCCTTCTCTCCAGACTGTGGACGTCGATCCTGGGAAAATATTAAGACTCCAGTATCTTCATGCTTCGGAGATCCCTACGGATTTGACTCCTCCGATTCAACCCTCCTTCGAGACGCTATCTCAAATGGTATGGAATAATCCTGCTCTTATTCCCTCAGTGGCTAAATCCATTGATAAGAAATATTCAGCTCCCAAGGATCGTCCTATTTTGGCATCCCAAGCCTTTGCGGATCCTATTGTAGTCCTGGCAGAGAATGACAAGGTCGTTCTTCCTCAAGCTACTACAGCTCGACCTATTAACAAAGAGTCTCGTAAAATTGATACATTGGGTAAGAGAGTCTTTGCTGCCTCCACTTTAAGTATGTGTATTGCCAGCTATCAAGGCTATTTTTCTCAGTATGAGTATATCCTGTGGCACTCTATGAAACGAATGGTTGAAGCTCTTCCAGATTCCGACTCCAAGTCAGAGCTCATTCTAATCGTTATCAGAGGTATTGAGTCCAATAACCAACAGGTTAAAGCCGCCATGGACGCTTTCGACACTGCTTCTCGTTCAGCAGCGCGGGTATCTGTACTCGACGCCATTCCTGGCTGCGTACTTCTGGCTTTACGAATGATGCTCAGCAGCAGGTAATGGCGCTGCCCTTTGATGGCTCCTATCTTTTTGGTCCTCAGGTGGAGCAAGCCCTAGAGGCCACCCAGAAGACTAGGTCGGCCATTAAGTTGGCTAGACCCCCACCTACCCCCTCTCGGGGGCATGTAGGTAAACGTCAGTTTCATAGTCGTCAGTCCTTTCGAGGTAGAGGCACAGGAAGCTTCCATAAAAGCCAACCTGCCCAACCTCAAAAGAAGGCGCAGCAGAAATCACAGGGGCCTAAAGCCCCCAGCGCTACCTTATGAATTGCCGGCCCCAGTTCCATCCACACTGCCCGAGATGGAACTTTCTCCTCAGGTGGGAGGTGCGTCTGATGTACTTCTACAATCAGTGGAAGTCCATAACCTCGGACAAATGGGTCCTTGGATAATTCAGCGAGGGTTATTCTCTCAATCTTTTGGAAAACCCCCCGAGTTGCCCTCCCAAATGACAACCCAGGTTGTCAACCTCTCAGTCAGACCTCCTCACCACCGAGATCCAGGGCCTTCTGAACAACAGGGCAATAGAACCGGTGCCCCCGCATCAGCGAAACACAGGGTTCTACTCCCATTACTTTCTGGTTCCAAAGAAATCTGGGGGGATGCGCCCCATTCTAGACTTCAGAAAGTTAATGATTTCCCTAGGTACTCTGTTACCTTTGCTGCCTCAGCACGACTGGCTGGCATCCCTGGATATGCAGGACGCTAACCAGCATATCCCTATCCACCCGACCCATCGCAAATTCCTGAGGTTTGTAGCTCTGGGTCAGCATTATCAGTTCAGAGTCCTGCCTTTTGGTCTATCCTCGGCGCCGTGAGTTTTTACAAAGTGTTGTGCAGTTCTCGCAGCGCATCTCAGGAAGCTCAGACTCCGAGTGTTTCCCTACCTAGACGATTGGCTCCTAGCGAGTCCTTCCAGCCAAGGGACTCTGGAAGCCGTTCAAACGGCCTCTCGCCTTCTTATGTCCATGGGAGTTCTGCTAAATCTGAAGAAGTCACAACTGCAGCCCTCCCAGAGGCTCCTCTTCATAGGGACTCTTCTGGACACCTCTTCCATGAAGGCTTTCCTTCCAGAGGACAGAAGACTCGACATCCTTCAGATGGCCCGTTACATCGGGGAGAACCAATCGGTCACAGCTCTCTCGATGCAACGTATGCTGGGTCTCATGGCGTCCTCAGTGTTCACTATGCCCCTAGCTCGGTTACACATGAGGACCACCCAATGGATGCTCTCAGCTCAGTGGTCACCGACCTCTCACCCCCAGTCTTATCCCATCAAGGTGACGGAGCCCCTACGAAGGTCTCTCACCTGGTGGTCTCAAGAGAGCAATCTCCTGGAAGGATTCCCCTTTGCTCCTCTGGATCATCAGATCTCCATCACCACAGACACATCGCTAATGGGATGGGGAGCTCACTGTCTCTCTCTCTCCACACTCAAGGTGTATGGACTCAGCTCAAAACTCAGCTCCACATAAATGTCCTGGAGATGAGAGTGGTCCTCTATGCGATCCGAGCGTTGAAGGATGTTCTTTGTCACAAGAACATTCTCCTTCAAACGGACAACAAAGCTGTGATGTATTACATCAACAAGCAAAGCGGTGCTCACTCTTATCCCTTTGCAGGGAAGCAATGAGGGTGTGGGAGTGGTGCTTGGAGCACAAGTCTCTAATTCAGCGGTATATCTGCCGGGTGTACAAAGCGACTTAGCAGATCACCTCAGCAGGATGGAGGAAGACCCTCACAGTGGTCTCTCGACCCAGCCGTGGCTGGTCACTGTTCGAAAGAGTGGGGACTCCAGACCTGGACCTTTGCATCCCCACTCAGCATAAACTGCCTCTCTCTCCAGAAATCCAGGGCCTGGCATTTTCTGTCAGGATGCGTTCAGGCTGCGGTGGACAAAACGCTTTCTTTACGCCTTTCCACCGCTTCCTTTAATTCAGAGAATTCTCCTCAAGTTCGAGTCTCAGGGGACCAAGATGATTCTCATTGCTCCCTCCTGGCCTCGGCAACTATGGTTTCCTCTACTCAACAGTATGTCGGCAGCCTCTCCGAGACCACTTCCCTTGCAAATCAATCTTTTGACTCAGTGTTCGTTGGTCCATCCCAACCTGAGGTCACTTCACCTTCATGCTTGGCTCCTGAAGAGGTAGAAGTGAACCGGTTCAACGTCTCTCGTCGAGTCTCAGACGTCCTTCTGGCTGATTGGAAGCCAGCTACCTGAAAAACTTACGCTTCTAAGTGGAAACGCTTTTCTCTCTGGTGTGCAAAGTCCTCTTGGAATCCCTTTTCCTGTCCTCCAGACAAGGTTCTGGAGTACCTTTTGGTCCTATCAAACTCAGGTCTCCAGTACTCCACGGTTAAAGTTCACCTTAGTGCCATTTCAGCATTCCATGAGCCGGTTTCTTCCTTGTCTCTGGCTCAGTTACCTATGGTGAAGAGATTTCTTAAGGGAATTCTGCATACCAGACCCCCTGTTAGACGTCCGGTCACAGCCTGGGACATTAACCTTGTGCTAGACATGCTCACTCAAAGCCTTTGAACCCCTAGCTACCTTGAGCTAAAATTTCTTACCTGGAAGACAGCCTTCCTAGTGGCCATTACCTCAGCCCGCAGGGTCTCTGAGATACATGCCTGGTTACGGACCCTCCGTGATACTGTGTTCCATAGGACAAAGTAGTTCTTCGTACTCATCCTAAATTTCTTCCCAAGATTGTGTCAGAATTCCATCTAAACCAACCTCTTGTGCTTCCCTCTTACTTGCGAACTTCCAAAATGAAGGAGAGCGGTCTCTTCATTCCTTGGATGTTAAGAGAGCCTTGCAGTTCTACTTAGATAGAACCAGAATTTTCATGAAGACTCAGCAATTGTTTGTTTCCTTCAGCGAGACGGCTGGGTCAACCTGTACTATCAGATGCATCTCATCATGGTTAGTGGCATGTCTTCGACATTGCTATTCCATGCACGGGTTAAATTAGAAGGTAGAGTTTGCGCTCACTCTACTAGAGGCGGTTCTTGGCATCCTTAGCGGAAGTGCAATGTTCAATGCAGAATATCTGCAATGCCATACCTGGAGCTCAGTGCATACCTTCGTTAAGCATTATGCACTGGATGTTCATGCCAGAGTCATTCGCCTTCGGCAGAACTATCATAATGGACTTCTGTCCTAGGCGTGTGAGCTCTGGCTCCCCTGCCGCCCTTTTGGAGATTATCAACTTGGTACTCTCCACTGGTGTGAATGAGTGGTGGAGACTTATGTCCAGGAAGATATGAAAGTGCAGTACCGTAATTCTTGATCTTCTTGGGCTGAGTCTCCACCACTCAATCCTACCTCCCCTCCATCCCGAGCTCACCGCTGTGTTGGTCTTCCTCCCTCAAATCTTTAGGCCGTGGAAGACTTCTTTGCTGACCCTTCTTACCAGGGTCGTCCGGACTATCTTATATCGTTTTGTGAGGTTAGGTTTACTCTTTCGTTGAGTTCGCTGCACCTCCTTGGTAAAAAGGTACTGAGGCGGTTGGAGGGTCGTCGCCGAGATAGTCATTACCGCGCGAGCCTCCACTCGTGGCGCCATGCCTCGCGGCGCCATCTCTCGCGCCGACCCTCCAGCAAAAAGTTTGCTCCCGATGGGTCCTAGTGCCTCCGGCGCAGATCCCACTAGTGTGAATGAGTGGTGGAGACTCGCCCAAGAAGATCAAGAATTACGGTAGGTACGTAATTTTCATTTCATGGTAATGGAAAAAGGTTTATACATAGTAACATTGTGGTTGATGGCAGATAAGGACTGCTAGGCCCATTTAGTCTGCCCATATTTCCTGCCTGCACCAGCAGCCACTATCCCTATGTGGTCATTGGCTTTCTCCTACCCACATCTAAGGATCCCCTATGTCTATCCCATGCATGTTTGAATCCCCCCACTGTACTAGCCCCTACCACTTCCTGGGTTAGACTATTCCAAGCATTCACCACCCTTTCTGTGAAGAAGAACTTCTTCACATTTCCCCTTATCCTAACCCCCTCCATTCTCATATCATGCCCCCTTGTCCTTTTACAACTCTTATACTGAAAAATGTCACCCACTTGCACCTTGTTCAATCCCGTAAGATACTTGCAGGTTTCAATCATGTCTGCCCGCTACTTCCTCTCCTCCAGTGTATACATAATGAGGTCCTCTATCCCCATATGCCTTCTGATGCAAACGCTGCACCATTTTGGTTGCCCTCCTCTGGACTGCCTCTATCCTCTCTATGTCCTTGCGAAGATGTGGTCCCAGAACTGAACCCCGTATTCCAGATGAGGCCTCACCAGCATTTTGTACAGTAGCATTACCACTTCCCTTCTTCTGCTAGTGATACCCCTTCCTATACATCCAACATCTGACTGGTCCTTCCCACAGCCTTGTTACACTGCTTGGCCACCTTTAGGTAATTTGAGATGATTGTCCCTAGATTCCTTAACTCCCTGGTCTCTGCCAGCAACCCCCCCCCCCCATTCTGTAACTTTCTGCAGGGTTTCTTCACCACAGGTGCATTATTTTGCACTTCTTTGCATTGAATTTTAACTGCCACACTTTGCACCATCTTTCCAGCCTTCCCTGATCCCTCCTCATTTTGTCGACAACCCTCTGGAGTGTCTACCTGTTGCAGATCTTGGTGTCATCTGCAAATAGGCAAACCTTACCCTCTAGCCTTTCAGCAACATCACTAATAAAGACATTAAAAAGGACTGGCCCCAGGACTGATCCCTGGGGCAACCCACTGGTCATCCTCCTTTCCTCTGATTTGATCCCATTTACTACCACCCTCTGCTTCCTGTTCCTCAACCAGTTACTAACCCAGTTTTCCACTTTGTGGCCCACCCTCAGGCTGCCTTGCTTGTTAACCATTCTTCTGTGTGGTACAGTGTTGAAGGCCTTGCTGAAATCGAGGTAGGTGATATCCACCGCTCCTCCCTGATCCACCTACTTTGTCACCCAGTCAAAAAAGTCTATCAGATTTGTTGGACATGGCCTTCCTGCCATGAATCCATGCTGTCTCAGATCCTGTGCTCCCATGATTACCAGGTGCTCCATAATCCTTTCCTTGAGCAGCGCCTCCATGAATTTACCCACAACTGAGGTAATGCTGACTGGCCTATAGTTTCCAGCCTCCTCCCTGCTACCACTTTTGTGAATAGGAACTACATTTGTCCCCCTCCAGTCCTCTGGAACAACCCCTGTATTAAGCAACTCAGTAAACAGTGCCACCAATGGTGCTGCTAGCACCATCTGTAATTCCTTTAATATCCTGGGGTGTATATCATCTGGTTCCATTGCTTTGTCCACCCTCAGTTTTGTGAGTTCCTCCAGGACTCTCTCATCTGTAAAAGGACTGGTATTTACCTCTCTACTCCCCACCCGATGTCTAGATCTTCCTGGACTAAGTCTCCATCACTCATTCTCATTAGTGGGATAGCGACAGAGGTGCTAGGACCAAGCAGGAGCCAAAACTTTTCAGAAGGGTCAGCGCCGAGACAGGATCACACCTACGCAGCACCACGAGACTAGCTCATGCCTGTGTAAGCTATCTCAGCGTTGACCCTCCAACCACCTCAGTTCCTTTTCTCTTGCCATTGAGTGCGCTTGGATGCCGACGTCGCTTGTCTGCTGGAGTCAAAGTTTTCTTCTATACGACAGCAGCTTTTAGCGTTTAATTTAATATTTAAGTAGTTATTTCTTATTTTATGAACAAGAAAAGAAGATTATGAAGAAGAAGAAAAAGAAATTCTTTCCTGCCATCAACGGAGCCTTGCTTAGACGGTAGTGTTGACAGTAGGAAGACTTCGTTTGAAAGTTGTTATGACAGAGGGGCTGTGTCCAGTCTGCTGCCCTTGATAAACGAGAGGGGGGTCCGACTACAGACAGCCCTTTGCCGGGGGGAGGACAGTCCACTGAAGCATGAATCTAGCAGTTCTGGGGATCCGGCTCTGCTTAACCTTGAGCTTTTCTTCCTCATTGGGGGAAGAAGAATCTGTGCCACTTGAGTTTACCCTTTGGTATGTCTGCAGGAGGATTGTTCATCAGGAGGGGCGATAGGCCTGAACCTACTTTGGTGGGTCCCCCTTGGCTCTGCTCCTGATGGCTGCATTCTTGAGTCTGGACTCCATCTCTGTCCTCGGAGCTCCAGTGAGCAGTTTCACCTCTGGGCCACTCCTGTGGAGCAGGGGATTTGACTTCTTCCAGTTTTCCTGTCCTGTGTTCCTGATTGTGGGGCCTCTGGGCCTCGGAGCCACTGGACTGCAGCCAATTGATATGGATCAGGATGAGCACAGTGCCCTCTTGGTGCCTCCCTCATCGTGTCGACCCCTCATGCCTACCCATCTCTCCTTTTCCATGCAGGGGCCGGCACAGGCACCACCTTTTTCCTTCTCCCTTTCTTCTCAGGATTTCCATTGGCATTTTCTTTTGGTGCCATGGTTGGTGCCGTGCCTCAGTGCCTTGGTCAGCACATGGCTTGGTGCCTTAGTCAGTGCCGTGGCTTGGTGCCTTGGTTGGTGCCATACCTCAGCACCATGGCTAGGTGCCTTGGTCGGCGCCGTGCCTTGGTGCCTTGGTCGGCGCCGTGGCTCTGCGCCATCGCTCTGTACGCTGCCGCGGGTGCTGTTTTTGCTGCCGTTAGTTGCCAGTGCTGCTGGTGCCATGGGTGTCTCGCAGTGCTGCGGATGTCTCGCGGAGCTGCGGGTGGTGCCGAGCACCCATGAGTGGTGCTGAGCACCCATGGGTGCCGTGGGTGGTGCCAGCACCCATGGGTGCCTTGAGTGCTGTGGGTACCATGAGTTCATGGGTGCTGTGGGTGACACTGGTGTCCTTGGGTGCCATTCTTGCCATGGGTTCCATGGGTTTCATGGGTGCCATGGTACCATGGATGCCCATGGGGTGCCCTCAAGTGCCATTACTGCATGGGTGCCAGGGGAGCCTGCAGGCACTGCCATGGGTGCCCTCAGGTGTCGCCCAGGTTGGCATGGGCACTATTTGGTGCCCTCCTGTGCCACAAGTAATGCTGGTGCCGCATGGGTGCTAGTAGGTGCTGTCTGGCAGAACTAATGACACATTTTTCTTCTTCAGACTTCTTCACCGCAGAACTTGTGGCAAGATGTTTTCCACAGAATGGATTTCTGTTCTGTGGATTATGTTTTTTTCCACACATCTTAGTGAATGGTGGCCTACGATGGATCTTGTGATATCCAACAGTCTTCCGCTGATGGAACTGTTCTGTACTGTTCTGCAGCAGAATCTCTCATTCTGCTCAGCACTTTCTCGGCTCCCTATGTGGTGCCAAGCTCCTCGACATCCTTCCTGGTGGTGGAGTCTCTAGTGGCTCTGACCTAGACCTCCCTTGGGGTCCTTCTGGGGTAGAAGTGCATCTAGATGAGTCTCTCCCTGTCCTTCTGGTCAGTAATACAGCGGATGACTCATTTTATATACACTGAATGGCACACCCTCTCTATCATCAGAGTCCGTGATGGAAGATCTTTTCAGTAGTTCCTCAGTGATGGGGTCCACTATAGTATTTCAGACTGCATCCATGGACCATACACTTCTGTGTCTAGACTTTTTCAGTCTTCAAGACAATTACACTCTGTGGAACATTCTAATTCAATGGTCAGGAGCCGCTCAAGCTCTTCTGCTCCTTTGATAAGGGTATATAGCCCCGTTGTGATATTGCCCCTTTGGTGGCTTCTTCGGTTCAGGTGGTTAACATCTCTCCAGCTGTGATTATTAGTCCGGTCATGATTCAGTATGGATGCTCAGACTCCTCCTGCCTCTCAGAAGAAGGACACCTTTATTATTTTTGTATCGGGCAGTCCTTGCGAAATAGCAGCCTGAAAGCGTTGTTAGGCTCGGACTAATGGTAAAAAAAAAAAAAAATCACAGCACAGGGCCTAGCCAAAATTACACAATACCACCGTTTTGGATCTGGTTAGGTTCTGCCTCAGCCCCCTGAGGTGCTCGTCTCTAGAATACGGTAAAGAGTACCTGACTTCTTCTACCCCTAGGGGAAGTCTGATCCAGTGGCGGTATGGGTCCTCTCTTTCTCCAAGAGAGATTTCTTTTATTCAGAGACATTTCCTAGACCTAGGCGACTGCCCAGTCTGTTAATCCTCCTTTTTAATCAGGCTTTCTTCTCTTGAGCAGAACTTCGAGCAACAAAAGTGACTCTCCAATGAGTCGGAACGCAGGTTCCTGCCTTCTTGCTTGCTTCAACTTAACAGATGACATATTCCTTTCTTGACCATAGGTCAAGTAGGTGTTTTTTTCTGAAATGGCTTCTTAAATATTCACACCTTCGGTTCCTGCGCACTGGTTCCATCCCAGTCACTCAAGAATCTATCCTCTCCGAGTGCATGATGGAGCTGTGATGTTTGTTTTTCAGCAAACAAACTAGAGTCCTTTCCTACCCCCTTCAGGGAGGCCGGAGTGAGTAGTGCCTAACTGCATTGAGTCACTTCTGCCACTGTTCAGTCACTTTCAACGAATGGGTTAGCCCTAACTTGGTCCTGCTACATCCCTCCTCGATGCACATCTGCTTCTATTTGCCTTAGAAATCCAGCCCCAGTTGTTTTCTGTCGGAATGTTTTTCTGCAGTGGACACATCCTCCTGTGCACTTTTCCTCTCTTCTCTGAGTTCGAGACTGGTACTACAGTTGTACACACAGGGACAGGATGATTCCTTTTGGAATATAAAGTGGTTAGGATCTGGTTCTATTAGACCACCACAAGAGGCTTCTAAGTTGTGCTTTGGGCTTCCATCAGGAAGGTTTCAGTCACTAAGTGAAAACCATTCTCCTTGATGGGCTAACCCCACAGGGACCTTCTTTTGTTCACCAAGTAAGGGGTTCAAGTGCTCCTGGACCTGTTGTTTGCAGGTCAGCCATACTTGGTAGTGGAGGGTTTCCATCTGCGCTTTTCAGTCTACCATGAACCAGTAGACTTTACTCCTGGCTTTTCCAGTTCTTGAGGACTTTTTATGTTTGAGTAATGCATGTTTTTGACACTATTATTTTTGGTCCTAGATCAAATTGTGTGGCCAGATTCTCACTGCTCTCCTTAAGTGGTTGTGGCTTTCTGGCAAAGTTTAATTTTGTGTCCATTGCAGTCATCTGCAAAGTGGTGAGTTACAACTCAAGCACTTGTCTTGTAAGCACTATGTTCTAGATGCTCTTCCAATACAGCTCTTTTTATAAGCAGGACAGTCCCTGGCTGTCCTTTCTGAGTGAACCATATCTCCTACCACCCTACTCAGGGTTGTTGCTTTTAGCTCTGTACTCTCTCACTAGTGTGAATGAGTGATGGGGATTTAGTCCAGGAAGATATGGAAATTATGTACTTACCGTAATTGTTGATCTTCTTGGACAGTCTCCATCACTCATTCACATGCCCACCCACCATCCCCTGGGTTCACTCGTTTTCTTTCCAGGTCTTGTTGGTCCTGTGGCTCAGGCTGTGAAGACATTGTTCTTTGACCTTTCTTGCAAAGGCCATCTGGGCCCTTTCAGGCCCAGAAAGACAGGATAAGTTATTTTCATTAGTTACGCTGCACTTCCTCGGTCGAAAAGGTATGGAGGCGGTTGGAGGGTCGATGCCGAGATAACCTACACAGGCGTGAGCTAGTCTTGCGGTGCCGTGCATGCATGGTCCTGTCTCAGTGCCAAACCTTCTGAAAATGTTTGGCTCCCGCTTGGTCCTAGCACCTCCAGCACCATCCCACTAGTGTGAATTAATGATGGAGACTGTCCAAGAAGATCAACAATTACATTAAGTACGTAATTTCCATTTGTGGTTCATGTCCCTCTCCCTCTACTGTGAATACTGAAGTATTCATTCAGCATTGATGCTTTTTCTAGGGCACCCTCTACACACACCTTCTCCCCCCCCAACCCTTTTAGAATTGCAATCCCTTCCCTAGCCTTCCTTCTATTGTTAATGTATCTATAAAATGCTTTCTCCCCTTCTTACCGTCTGTAATAATCTCTTCTCTTTTTGCGCCTTCGCACTCCTAACAGCTTTCCATGCCTCCCTCTGTCTCTCTATGCACTGTTCCCTATCCTCATCCTTCTAGTCTCCTTATATTTTCTGAAAGACCCCTTTTTCTCCCTCACTTTCTTTGCCACCTCCTTTGTGAACCATAGTGGTCTGTTCCTTCTTTTCCCTTTTTTACTCAGCCTTATACATTGGTTTGTCACCCCCACTATGTCTTCCTTAAGGTGTGCCCACTGTTCCTCAACCCCTCCTCCTCCTGGTTCTCTTGTTGCCAGGGCTTCTATCACTTTCTCCATCCTTGTGAAGTCTGTCCTCTTGAAATCCAGGACCCTTGTCTTTGTGCGGCTCTCCTGTGACACTGTACTGATGTTCAACCACACTGTGTGGCGGTCACTTCCTTGATCCTGTCTTCATTGCTCAGTACAAGGTCCAGAATCACCTTGTCCCTTGTGGGCTCCTGCACCAACTGCCTGAGGCCTTCCCCCTGCAAGGATTCTATGATGTCTCGGCTCCTGGCTGAGGTAGCTGCTGGGATGGTCCAGTCTATGTCTGACATGTTGAAATCGCCTATCAGAAGTACCTCCCCCTTTGCTTCCATCCTGTATATTTCCTCCACTATTGCCCCATCTGCTTCCTCCCTCTGTGCCGGATGCCTGTAGATCACTCCAGTGTGAATTGCTGTGCCATTGCCTGTCTCAAGGGTGACCCACAATGCCTCAGCTTCTCCCTATCTTCCCTGCACTGCTGTCACTTTAATAACTTCTCTGATGTAGAGGCCCACCCCTTTTTTATCTTCCCTATCCCTTCTGTGTAGGGCATACCCTGGTACATTTACCTTCCAGTCATAGTTTCCAGTGTACCATGTCTCGGTGATTGCCACTATATCCAGGTCTGCCTCTTCCATCAAGGTTGCCAGGTCTGGGATTTTGTTTCCCGAACTGTGGGCATTTGAATACATGTCTGTCCATGTTTCACAGCCTTTGCCCCTTGTATTCCTACCTTTGCTTTTCTGCTCCCTCTTCCCAGACCTAGTTATTTTCTCTTGCTGTCCTCCTTCCTCTACCTTATCTCTAGTAACAAGCACAGGAATGTCTGTCAGTATTTCACAGCCTACCCCTCTTATGTTTCTACCTTTTCCTTCCTGCTCCCCCTTTCCAACCCTGCAGTTTTTCTTTTGCTGCCTGCCTTTCTCTGCTGTATCTCTTGTAATGAGCTCAGGAATATCTGCCAACAACAATTCCTCCATGTCATCCCTGCTGGCTACTTTGTCCAGTGGGGGTGGGCCGCCTAAGTCTTCCTGCTCCCGACTGCCTCCCCCCATGGTGAGTTTAAACTCTTGGCAATGAAACATCCAAACTTTTCGTTGAGGACTGCAGTTCCCACCTCGGATGGGTGAAAGCTGCCCCCCCATACAAGCCCCATCCCTCCAGGTAGGTCTCCAGTCCCCAGTGAAGCCAAACCCATTATCCCTGCACCAGCTCCTCAACCAAGTGTTGAATTTACTGATGTGGAGATTTCAACCCTCCCCTCTGCCATGGACTGGCAGCACCTCTGAGAATGATGCGGAACCTGCTACCTCTCCAAGGTGCCTACCCAGCTTCCTGAAGTCCTCCTGTATCTGCTCTATGCTCACCTTCTCCCTGGCTAGGTCATTTGTCCCCAGATGGACCATAACCTCCAGTTCCCCCCTACTTGCTATTGCTGTAGTGATCCTCTGGTTTCGGCCCCTCCCTCTAAGCAGTGCCTCCTGGAAGGCACGTGACCTCCCTCTCCTCCCCACTTCCTGTACCCAGCTCCATTCCCCTGACAATTGAGTCCCCCACCAGCAGTAGCTTCCTCTGGGGTCCTCTATCTCCCACCCCTAGGTCTTCCTCCTGGAGGACCCACTCATCCTTCCTGGTCCTATCCTCGGGTTCCCTTGTTGGGCTTGCCCACTCCTCCATGGTAGCAAAGGAGTTGTTAAGTTGGACCGGATGAGGAATGTTCTTCTAACCCCCCCTCACTCAGCCTCCCTAAGCCCACAATAGTCCAGCCTGCCCTCTGCCTGGGTATCCTCTGTGGCAGTGTCTGTGAACATGGTGGCCTCTGGGTGGGGGCAAAGGCTACTAGTATACCTGCTAGCTCAGCCTGGAGACTGGCAACCTCTGCTCTCAACCCACAGAGGTGCCTGCATATGGGGCAGCACTACAGTATCCAGAATGACCTCCTGAAGACTGCAGCCCTGCAATCACTGCGCTGTACCACTCCCTGCATTTTCCTCTTCTGCTCTGCTACTGATCCCCCTTTTTATCCTTAGTAGACTCTACTGTCTGTGAATGACCCCTATTACCCTAAGTAACCCCTCCTATTTTTTTTTTAATGTGGTTTTTACAAGATTAAGCACTCCAGTGGTACAGCACTATTGAAGAGGTGGGCCCTCTCTCTAACTTGCTTCTGCAGTAGATTGACCCCTTTTCCCGTATTTAACTCAGTTCTCCTGTGTCCTCAGGAAGTTGCATTTGGCTGGATGCCTATAAAGGCAGATGAACCTTGGGGTGGGTGAGAATTAGGAGGGTGGATGGGCCTCAGCCTCCAGGACCTGTTCCTGCAAAAAACAAACTACCCCTGATCTGACCCTCATCAACCTTTTGTCCTAGTTCTGCTCCCTGTTCTGTAACAAAAGAGGTGCTGAGAAATTTATTTCCATTTAGTTTGGATGTTGCTAGGCAGATTAGGAAAGGTTGGTACAATTTCTAGGAAATTAATCAGTGGCCATGCAGTGTGTTTCAACCAATGACATTTTTTTGGTTTTGGGTCTCCAGAGTCTTGGCAAATCAGTGGTGGGGTCTTCACTGGGTTTGTCAACCCTAATGCTCACCGCTCCCCCTGGCTGTAGCCTCCTGTCTAAAGCACTGGGTGCAGCTGTAAGCCAGTGCCTCATAGTGATACACTTTTCCAAGGTAGAGAACTATGTCTCACCACATGTTGCCAACACAATCTGTTTTAGCTGTCTTCACAGGGCCCTGTGGTCCCTGCACTTCAATGTGGCCACAGATACAGATACAGATGCACAAGGAAAAGAGTCCATCTGTCAGACAATGCAGAGAAACATAGAAACATAGATTTTGATGGCAGATAAGGACCGCTTGGCCCACCCAGTCTGCCCATTTCCCTACCTAATGGATAAGCTGCAGATCCTAGTTAACCAGCAGCCTACTTCTTCCTACCCCACCCCCTAGAATTGCCTTAAGACTGTCCCATGCATGCTTGAATTCCACTACTGTTTCTGACTCCACAACCTCCTCCGGAAGGCTGTTCCATGCATCCACAACCCTCTCTGTGAAAAAATACTTCCTTAAATTACCTCTGAACCGCCCCCCTTCTGTCTTCAAATTGTGCCCCCTTGTTCTTGCACACCTCTTTTTTTGAAAGATGCTACCCTCTTGGACTTTGTTGATTCCCTTGAGGTACTTGAAAGTTTCTATCATGTCCCCCCTCTCCCTCCTTTCCTCGAGGCTATACATATTAAGCTCCTTAAGTCTCTCTTCATATGTCTTCCGGTGCAGACCCTGCACCATTTTAGTTGCCGTCCTCTGGACAGCCTCCATCCTGTCTATGTCTTTGCAGAGATTGGGTCTCCAGAACTGCACGCAGTACTCCAGATGGGGTCTCACCAACTGTCTGTACAGAGGGATAATAACTTCCTGTTTTCTACTGGTGATGACTCTCCCTATGTATCCCAGTATCCCCCAGCCCTTCTTGCTGCCCTCTCACATTGCTTGCCCACCTTTAGGTCATCTGATATGTTACCCCAGGTCCCTTTCCATTTTTGTTGTTGTTAGTATCTCACCCCCATTGTGTACTCTTCCCTGGGTTTTGTTTCCCAGGTGCATTACCTGCACTTCTTAGCATTGAATCTAAGCTGCCATACATTTGACCATTCCTCTAACCTTGCCAAGTCCTTCTCATCCTTTCCACCCCACCTTGTGCATCAACTCTGTTGCAGATCTTTGTGTCATCTGCAAAGGACATACTTTTCCTTCCAGTCCCTCTGCAAAGTTGCTTATAAAGACATCGAAGAGGACCAGTCCTAATACTGAACCCTGCGGTACCTCACTAGTAACCCCCCTTTCTTCAGAGTGGACTCCATTTACTATTACTCTCTGTGTCCTATTCTTCAGCCAGTTCTTTACCCAGGCTGCCATCTTGGGACCCACTCCCAGGCTGGCTAACTTGTATATTAATCTTTTGTGTGGGACTGTGTCAAATGCCTTGCTAAAGTCTAGGTAGGCCATGTCCACAGCCCCTCCCTGTTCTACTATTTTGGTCACCCAGTCAAAGAAATCTATCAGATTTGTCTGGCATGACCTTCCCGCTGTGAATCCATGCTGCCTTGGGTCCTGAGCCCCTCTGGCCTCTAGATACTCAACAATTCTTTCCTTCAGAAGTGATTCCATCATTTTCCCTACCACTGAGGTTAAACTAACAGGTCTGTAGTTTTCTGCTTCTGCCTTGCTCCCACTTTTGTGAAGGGGAATCACATCTGTCCTTCTCCAGTCCTCGGTACCACCCCATCCTCCCATGATTTGTTAAAGAGGGTAGTCAGTGGTGTTACTAGTTCTACCCTTAGTTCTTTTAGAATTCTGGGATGAATCCCATCAGGCCCCATTTCTTTGTCCACCTTCAGTTTTAAGAGTTCTTTCAGAACCCTTTCTTCTGTAAATGGGCTGGTATCAACTCTGTATCCAGAGTGTTTCTACTGTTTGTTTTAGGTACCTCCCCACTTCCTTTGTAAATACTAAGCAAAAATATTGTTTAGTATCTCTGCCTTTCACAGTCACCCTCTGCCCACCCTTCCTCCTCTTTATTAAGCCTCACTAACCCTCCCTTGGTCTTCCTTCGCTCCCTGATGTACCTATAAAAGGTTTTATCCCCCTTCTTAACTGAGCTGGCTATCTTTTCCTCGGTTTGGGCCTTTGCTGTTCTGACTGCCTTCCCAGCTTCCTTTTGCTTTAACTGATACAGTTCTCTGTCCTGCTCCTTCTGTGATTCCTTGTACTTCCTGAATGCTTTCTTTTTCTCTTGAACCTTCACTGCCACTTCCTTTGAGAACCATAGTGGTTTCTTATATCTTTTATTTTGTTTATTTGCTTCACACAAAGGCTTGTTACCTCTGTGATGGCAGTTTTATTTTTCCCATTGTTCTTCCACCCTTCTTCCTGCCCATTTTGCTAGTGCATTCCTTAGGCACTCACCCATTTTAGCAAAGTCAGCCCTCCTAAAGTCCAATACTTTTGCCTTTGTATGGCTTGGCTCTATTGCTGTGTTTATTGTGAACCATACTGTTCGATGTGTCGCTAGTTCCCAGATGGCTACCCACTTCTACATCTGTGATCCTCTCTTCATCTCCATTTGAGAGAACCAGGTCTAAGATTGTCTCCCTCGAGTGGGCTCCAATACTAGTTGTCTAAGGCCTGCCCCTGTAGGAGCCTCTAGAATAACCCCACTCTTTGAAGTGGCTGCTGCAACTGCACTTCAGTTAACATCTGGCATATTCAGATCACCCATCAGCAATATCTCCCCTTTTTCTGCCATTCTAAGTATTCTTGCTATCATTTCCTTGTCCATTTCCTCCCCCTGAGAAGGGGGTCTGTATCCAACCCCTGTGCAGATTGTGGTGCCATTGCCGGTCTCCAAATTTACCCACAGTGCTTCTTCACCTCCCTGTTTTCCCTTTTGTTCTGTTGCTTTGATTCCTTCCCTTATGTAAAGAGCTACTCCTCCTCCTCTTTTACCCTCCCTGTCCCTCCTGTAGATAGTGTATCCTGGTATGTTTATGTCCCAGTCATGGTTTTGTGTGTACCATGTTTCTGTGACTGCCATGATATCCAGATGTTCCTTCTCCATCAAGGCCACTAATTCAGGAAGCTTACTACTCAGACTACAGGCATTGGTACTCATTGCTCTCCATTTTTAGATGGCTTTACCTTCTTTTGCAGCATCCCCCACTGACCTGTCTACCTCTGTCTTTTTCTCATTTAGTACCCTGTTTTGTAGGGAGAGGCTGGGATTTTCCTGCTGCTTATCAGTGCCTCCCCCCTTGACTAGTTTAAAAGCTTGCCAGTGAAACATTTAAACCGATTGCTCAAAAGACTTGTTCCCTTCCTGGACAGATGCAGACCATCCTGCCAGTATGGGCTGGTGTCCCTTCAGGTGGAACCCCAGTCCCCAGTGAAGCCAAACCCCTGTGCTCCACACCATTTTTTCAACCATTCATTAAACTGCATGGTGCAAAGTACCCTCGCCTCACTCATGCCATTGACAGGCAGCACCCCAGAGAAGGATATTGTGTGTGCTACTTGTCTTAGGCCCCTCCCCAATTCTACAAAGTCCTTCTGCACTGCTCTAATCTCATGATTAGCCAAGTCATCTGTCCCTAGGTGGACAATGACATCCAGCTCAGACTCCCGTGCAGCTGTTCTTGTGATCCTGAGGATGTGCTTCCTGTCTCTCCAAGCCATGGCACCAGGCAGGCACCTTACTTCAGTTTTCCCTGCTCCCCCCAGTTCTATCCCCCTAATAATTGAGTCCCCCACCAGGAGCTGCTTCCTTTCCTTGTGGTGTCCTCTGCCTCCTTCCTGTGGGCCTCCCTTGTGACAGTTGTCCTCAGCCTCCTTAGTCTCCTCTCGGGTGCATCCATAGGGGAGCTATGCTCCCCCAGAATGGTGTATGGATTGTGGTGTGGAACAACTGACTGGGTGTGCCTCTGTTCCACCATCCTCACCCTCCCTGAGCCCACTGTGGTCCAACTGCTGTGCATTCTTTGCAACCTCTGAGGTAGTGGTGGTGGCTCTGGTGCTCCCTGGATGGGGAGATTCCCTTCCTACCGTCCAGTGTGGCCTGGGGGAAGGTCCCCTTACTACTGTCCAGTGTGGCCTGAAGACGGGCAACTTCCTCCCTCAGGGCAGAGAGTTGTCTGCAAGTAGGGCAGCATCTCAGCCTCCAGAAAGACTCCCAGAAGACTGCTGCCCCACAGCCATTACATTGCATTACTCCGCACATTTTTTTTAAATTTTTTTTGTGTGTGTGATTAGTTTGTAAAATATATATATATATATATATATATATATATATATATATGTATACATAATATATATATATTTATATATATATATATTATACAAAGTGTATGCTTATATTGTCAGTGCAGTGTGCTAGAGAGGATATGACAGTGATATGCACCTTGCACTCTTCAGGAAATGATGTCAGAACCCCAGGTATAAAGGAATTATTTCCAGGGGTGGGTGGGGTGAGGGTGGGAAGGGGTTGGGCCTAAACTGTGCCCTCACAAAACAATCAGCTAAAAGCTCTGACCCACCACTGCGATGAGTGCCTTCCTGTCAGCAAGATGCCTTACACAACAATTTTGACAGACAAAATTCCCTGCTAATCAAACAGAGGAAAATCCACACATCCAAGTCAGACACAGGTAAACCTCCCCAGCCCCAAAACAGGCCTAGTGGTTTGTGCTCTGAAAGCTGGCAGCCCCAAAATAAGTCAGCTGTGCTTTAAACTCTTCCTGCACTGAAAATGTTAAGAATTGTAACAAACAAACATAAACCTAGATCCACCTCCCTCTGTTGCTTGAAAGACTGTCTTTTCCTGTTTCACACTGCAGGTTTTTCTATGACAACTCCTTAACCACAGTAACTTATTTAAAAATAGTTTAACTATCACAAACTCCTACGCACCAGTAAATTATTTAAAAATAGTTTCTGTCCCAAAATCCTAGTAGTCAATCCAGCTACCCCCAAGGGACAACCAAAATGCAGTATTCAAACATTTGTGAAGTTACTTCCAAGATAAGCAGAGTTTGCAAGCTCCTTTTTCAACTCCTCAGCCACCTGTAATTTATTTAAAAATAGTTTAACTGTCAGAAAATCCTAGATGATAATCTAGCTACCTCCAAGGATCTACCCAAATGCAGTATTTAAATCCTTCTGAAGTTACTAACAAGATAAACAGAGTTTGCAAGCCCCTTCTTGGTTAAACACTAAATAAATATGTGAATAAAAAGCAATTACAAAGGGTAGTTAGTGTCCCCTCCCACAAAATTAAGCAAAAGTGCACGTTTGTTGCAGATATCAAGTGCAATATAGAATTTCGCTCACAGCTGAATAAAGAAGTAGTGTCCTTCCAGGTCAAGCAAAAGGGCCTTCTGCCACCCACAGGTGCAAAGTTGCAAGGACCTATGCAAAGAGGACAATTGTCTTCACTATATGGTACCAGCACCCATCCATACAACTGTGCACCTTTCATTCCCTGTTAGGGTGGGGGTGTCATATAAACCACAATCCTCCCACCCTCTTTCATTAGGCTGGGCCAATGAACTCATCTCTGAACTCAGCTCACTGGCACAGAATCACAAAGCATATCTGCTGGGGTCAAGACTAGCACTACACGCAAAATTTCTTAACAATTATAAATATTTTTTTATTTTGACCCCAGATTTTGAAGATAGTCATTTTATGACTCCCTATATAAACATGATATGCTGCATTTATAGTATATTGGCTGAAATGTCATTTCATATGAGAAGCGTGAAAACACATCTCGTCCAGGATTTAAAAAAATAACAACTTTCCCAATTTTGAGGTAGTGTGGAAAAATGACAATGTTGGAAGTTTGGAGTCAAAATATTGAAAATGAGCGAAGTTATGAGTGAACATTGAAATATTGCACCATTCACTCATAAGCTGGGCATTGTACTGTATTGGTACACAACATTTTCAGCATAGCCTTCTTATTACTTACCTCATGAACTTGGCAGGTGAAAATTTTGAAATCCCCACTGAAACATAATTCCGCTCCATCAAACATCATTCTGCTTCACAGGGGTGAAAATACATTTTCTCTGTGATTTAGGATATGACTGTTGTCACCTTCATGAGGTGGTGTGAAAAAAACACCTATGTAGAAAATTTTGGGTCAAAATATTTAAAATTGCCAACGTTATGAATGAGCATAGGAATATTTCAATGTACACTCATAACTTTGTCATTTGTGAATATTTTGACCCTAAACTTTCAACATAACCTTCTTATGATCCCACCTTATGAAAACAGTGGTTAAAATGTGCAAATCCCACCACAAAGGTGATTTCACAAAGCAATTACAAAATCTCCTTGCAGACCAGATTTGCATAATTTTATCACCATTGTCCATGAAGTGGGTCCCAAAAAGGCCATGTTGAAAATTTGGAGACAAAATATGAGGTGATGGGGTGTTAGGTTTGAAACCCTAATGTCACATTTCCTTTGTGGCTTTATCCTAACTCCTGCATTAAAGATTTTTGCAAATAATTTCCTTAATTTTTGAGCTATCCATATATCCATCCCTAATATGCTATTGCTTTGGAAAATGAATTGGGGAGGGCAAGTGGAGGGTGGGCACCTCTGGGCAATTGGATGGTGGGTGGTGCCACTAGGCAGCAGGGCTATCATGGGTACGTCGATCACTGGCTGTGGGGTGCCAGTATACTGTACAGGAGGGAAAAGATGCCCATAACCCAAAAAAGGCATTTTCTCTTATGAAAAAGGATCTTTTTTAATGACTCGTGATATGAAAAACTTATTTTTTTATATCACATGATATGAAAAAGATTTTTAAGCAGAAAAAAAACAATTTCAAGGGCATATGTGTAACACTGAAGTAAAGAATCCATGTAAGAGGATCCCGTTAAGTGAGCTGTGTGTGTTGGTCGCTCCAAAGGATGTCATTATAGTTGCTTTTTAACTTAAATTTTTGGAGGAAAAAGTGAAACAGGGTAGCTGCAAATGAAAAAGGATTACTCTCATATGAAAAAGTAATTATTTTTTTTATTTCATATAGCTATCTTGAAAGTCCTTACTGAGCTTGCTCAGTTGCCAACTTTTCTAAATTCGAAATGTAAATAACATTGGAAGGGATTATTATTTTTTCACCAAACTAGCAAAAGGCACATCTGTGGGTCAGCCCCTTTGTGCCCTTAAAAGTTCAGAGCACAATTCCAAATAGTTTTGACTGTAAGTTCAAAGACTCCGCTGCAGCAAAATCAATAGGACAAAAGTTTTAATTTTGCACTGCCCAGAACTTGGAATCTGTGCACCTAACCTAAATGAAACTTGACACATCCACAGATATCCTACATGAGACCATGCTTGCAAAATTTTGTGCAAATCTGTTAAACAGTTGTGAAGTTATTAAAGTGCAAAAGTTGGGGTTTAACACTGAAGTGCCTACTCAACCCTAACTATAGTTGCACTGTCATGCCATTATAATAAATCCAGTTTATACAGATAGTTGCTCTAATAAATGCATTTCTCACACTGCATTTATCTTCATCCCTACTGCATAAATATATGTGTCTGTGTATATGTGTGTGTATATATATATATATATATTATATATATATAAAATAGTGGTGCGGTAGTACCACTGTAGTTAAGGTTGAGTAAGACGTTTAATGTTAAACCTCCACATTTGCACTCTAATAGCTTTGTCACCATTCAGAATATTTCCACAAAATATTGCATGTGCAGTCCCGGGGTCAACGTTTCTTGACTTGCCAAGTTTTGTTCTGGTCAGATGTGCAGATTATGAGATCCAGATAGTAAAAAAAAAAGTGAACAAATTATTGTTGTTTTCTTTTGCTGTTTTTTTTTTTTGTCATTGCCTAGCACCCAGACAGTTTGATACTTTACTCCACATTTTCAGGGTAGAAAGGGCTTGGGTCATAGTGGTGCCTTATGCTGGTTTGGTGAAAAAATATGAATCCATTCCAGAGTTATAAGGATTTGAAATTTCAGTTCTGAGCATGCTCAGTATGGTCTTTTGGATAGCTGTTTCATATGAAAATAGAATTTGGCCCACACAAAAAAAGATTCTGTTTCATATAGGAGTAATCTTTTTTTATGAGAAAAAGTTATTTTTTCATATGGCCACCATCTTGTTTCCATTTTTTTAAATAATTTTCTTTTAAAGCCATAAAAACATATCCTGCAGAAACACCAACACATGAATCTTATTTATTTTTTATTTATTTATTTTGTTTTGTTGACTGGGTAAGTGCATTAGACAAATCCTGCCTATTTTCAGGCACGACCTGGAGGAGGGGGATATAGATGAATGCCAACTGACATTGAACCAAATTAAGCTGTTGGTGGTATTTTTAGTGAATGAGAGAAATTTGGCCAGGACAGCAGGGAAATTCCCCTGCTCTTTTCAATAAGTGCCATGGGATCTTTAACATCCACCTGAACTACCACCAATCCAGGCAGATGGGACCTCGGTTTAATGTCTCATCTGAAAGATGGCACCTCAGAAGTGCAGCACCCCTCTCATGCTGTACTACAGTGTCAATACTGGGATATTTATCCACATGCCAGATGTGGGAACTGAACCCACAGCCCTCTGATCTCCTGGCCTCAGAGGCGAGTGTGCTGCCTACTGAGCCACTGACTTGCTAACAGGGGAACCCCCTTAGGTGGATTCTGCAGTTAGCTTTTAGAAACATCACTCAGAAAGGTGTTTTTAATACATTTTAAACTCTTTTTTCATTAACCAAATTTATTTTTCGTATGACCATACGATAAAAGAATAAGTCCATACGAAAAAAAGATTCCATTCATATGAAAAAAGAAATTGGACTAATTTTTTTTTTCAGATTCTTTTTTCATATGAATGAGTCTTTTTTTTTTTGTATGAATGAAACAACCTCATGACAAAAAAATAACTTCTTACGAAAAAAGAATTTGGATTTCGTTTTTTACACATTTCAACTTTAAGAGGCCCTAACTCTGTCAATATAAGGTTATTGGATAATCTATGCAATGAAATAAAGATCCTAGTGAGTACTACAACACTAGCACATAACACTCCCTAAAAATATTTAGTGGCCAAATAAAAAAACATAAAAAATTAAAAAATTACAGTTTCCATAGGATAATATTGTAACTTTAACAAGCTGTAACTATGTCAGTCTTTGGAGTTATTGGACAATGTATGTATCAATGGAAAGGTCTTAATGACTACCACAACACTATGCTCCCTAAGAAATAAGAACTGAAAATGGTTCATCCCTATAGAAAAACAGACAAGGAAGCACATAAATTGCTTTTCTGGAGGAATGGAAGCACAGGACCCAGAGGGCCCTGCACTTCCACACCCACATACATATGTGGATGAATGGAGGCACAGAAATGTTGGGCCCAGAGGACCCTGTGCTTTTGTAATTACATGGATATGTTCATGCAGGTCCCTTTTTGATCAACGTGAATGATATGATGTTACTATCTCAAAACGTAAGGAAATTCATTGCAAAAAACATTGTTAATGCAACAGTTAGGACTAAATCAACAAAAGTAGGGAAATGTGGTGTTAGGGTTTCCAACCCTTACACCCCAACCCCACCCTGTAAGCAGCAAAAAAAAAAACAATGGTTTGGGCTATCCTGAGCCTTGGCAAATCAGGCATCTGGACTTCTTTGGCGTTGTTAACCCTAACTCTCACCCCATTCTCATATAGTCTGCACTTTTGACCTTATTTTCTGATGGAATGGGAGTAGCACTAAGGTTGATAACCCCAGGGAAGACCCCAGGCCTTATTTGCCAAGACTCAATACAGCCAAAACCATAGAGTTTTTTTCTTTTTGCTGCTTGCAGGGTGGGGGGATGTTAGGATTGAAATCCTAAACACCACATTTTTCTACTTTTGTTAGTGTAACCTTTACTGGTGCTTTAACAAAGTGTTTTGCAATGAATATATATATACACCAGTAATTATATTACATATAGGATAAAGTATGGGTCTCGGTGTGTAAATTTGAGTTTACACACTGGGACTCGTATTTTATTTTATATAATTGTTGGGCTTCTCTTTTTCACCTCAGAAATGATATAAAATTAAAAAAAAGACTGCTGTGCTGGTGCAGTCAGATTACCTCATCGCGCAAGGTCCACTTTCACTTCATTTAAAATATTGTTGTGGGGGTCCATCCGGTAGCCGTATGGAACATCTGAAGTAATTTTAAAAATTACTTACTGCCGAGTGTCCATGGAAGTTTCTCTTCATGGTGGGTTTGCTTAGGGGAATGGTTTCCTGTTCGGGAAGGACACAGTGAGTGAGAAATTTGAGCATGCGCAGTTTGGGAAAAACTGTGCATGTGTTTGCCATTATAAGCGCTCCTTTATAATGGCAAATTATGCCACGGTTTCCCAATGGGAAAAAGAGAAGCCCATTAATTATGAGACTATAATTACTGGTAACCCCCTTTATCACACCATTTACAAGCTTCTTCCAAATGGTGTAATAACCAGAAAGGAATTATTATGGCATTCTGAAAACTTTATTTCACCAATACCGTTCTCAGTTGTCACTCAGTTTTGCTGTGCCACTTCATTAGTCCGAGCTCAGTGTGTGGGCGGGCCGAACAGTTTGGAAAATATGGCGGATCCGCTTACCGACAAGCTGCTGTTTTTCACCACCCCTTAAAACTTTATTTGTTTTACTTATTTATTTTTTATGGCTTTGGTTATGGTTCTGGCTGTCCTGAGTCTTGGCAAATCAGACCTGGGGTCTTCCTTGGGGTTATTAACCCTAACTCTCACCCCATTCTCATACAGTCTGCACTTCTGAGCTTATTTCCTGATGGAATGGGAGTAGTGCTAGGGTTGATAACCCCAAGGAGGATCCCAGACCTGATTTGCCAAGACTCAGCACAGCCAAAACCATAAAGTTTTTTTTTTCCTTTTACTGATTGCAGGATGGGGGGGGGGTATTAGGGTTGAAACCCCTAACGCCACATTTCCCTACTTTTGTCAGTTTAACCCTAACTGGTGTATTAACAAAATGTTTTACAATGAATATATATATATATATATATATATATATATATATATATATATACGTGTGTGTGTGTGTGTGTATATATATATATATACATATATATATATATATATATTTCTATATGTATGTAATAGATAACCCATTCTTAGATGTGCTGTCGCTCTCTGATATACCCACACATTGGTGTGCATTGTACGTACAAGGCGTGCATATATCAGAGTGTGACCACACACCGTAGAGTGGGTTATCTATCTTATAAAATGGCAAAATTGTTTTGGGGGGTAAAAGTGCAGGTGTGCGGTCCCGCTCTGATATACGCATGGTAATGTGATATGTTTTATACAATCAGATTATTGGATTTGAACCATTTATTTATTAGCCATTTTATAAATATGTGTATATATATATATATATATATATATATATATATATATATATATATATATATTTATGGCAAAAAAATCCATTTAATGCATCAGTTAGGGTTGTTCCACAGTGACAAAGGTGAGGAAATTCAGTGTTAGGGTTGCCACCCCTTGCACCCCACTCCCACCAACAGGCATTGAGGGTGTGCATTGTGGTCACTGTCCCTAACTCTCACCCCATTCCATGTGTAAATAAATTGAGGTGGTGCAGTATAAGAGAATGGGGTGAGAGTTAGGACTGACAACCCCAACGCATACCCTGATGCCTGTTGGTGGGGGTGGGGTGGGGTGGGTGCAAGGGTGGCAACTCTAACACTGAATTTCCTCAGTTTTGTCACTGTGGAACAACCCTAACTGATGCATTAAATGGAGTTTTTTTCCATGGACTTCCCTTCTTTTTGAGAATGTGCACTATAAATAGTGAATGGAATGTGGTGGTGGGAGTGCAGGGCCCAAAACCATGTGAATTTTTGTCACTTCGCTGCACAAAAAAAGTACGAACGACTGAAATGAAAATTGATAAATGAAGACATGTACCGTAAATGGAAACAGTAATGCAATTGGAGATGCAAATGGTTACGGTAACACTAACGATGATGCGAAAGGAAACAGTAATGCAAATGGAAATGCAAATGCAGGCGCATACGCAAACACAAATGATAACGCACACGGTGACACAAAAGTAAACACAAACAAAAACAGTAACGGAAATGCAAATGGTAACAGTAACAGAAACACAAGCGCAAATGCAAATGCAAAGGGTAACGCACACTGGGACGTAAAAGGAAATGCTAACGCAAACAGTAATGGAAACGCAAGAGGAAACACTAATGATAACAGTAATGCAAATGCACACCCTTTTTTCCCAAAAAGGTGAATTCAGAAGCACAGTGAATACAAAGAACGTGTGCATAATAATGGCCCTCGGAGCAGAAAATGAGCACTTGGAGTACTAAATTGCTTAGATCTCAGGAACCATATGACACAGAAAAAAATGTAAAATCTCCTATTACTTATGACTTTCCAGGCTAGTTCTGCATTTAGTCCCCTAGAGGGGGACTAAGCATTCTTCTGAAGAAAAGTCCGTATCTTGAACCTTTTTCGAGATAAGAGCCCCTAAAGGCTTGGCAGCTCCCATAATGTTAGCCTATGGGAATAATTGTCAACTTTGGAGTGCCGTAACTTTGCAGCCCTCTAATATCTTGTCACCAAACCACTAAAAGGCACATATGTGGGACCTTGGCTTTCTTCCTTCCAAATTTCAGCCCAAAAGACCAGACTGTTCTTTTACAGCAGGGTGGCAAATATTCCCTATTGTTTTGGCCATAGTGTTGCAAAGTGCTTTCGCAAATCACGACACCTTCGCAGAAAAAATCATGAAAGTATCACATATTTGAAAGTACTTTGCTACACTACTGTTTACAAAAATTTAAAAAACATATTTCTGGGGTGTTTTACCCCCAAAAAAGACCTGACTAGCATCCTCAGGGCTCAACTAGGTGAACACAACTAGAATTGTATCCATACAGGATCTCAAATTTAAATGCCAAGCATTTCTGTGACCACCAACTGAAAACAAGATGGCTGACTTGCAACACTACAAGGGTCATTTGCGAAAGTAAAAAGTGCATTTGCGACACTGTTGCTTATTTTTTTAACTTTGCCCATAGACTATAATGGGAAAAGTCTTTTTTTGAATAACTTTTGAACCGTTTAATATTTTTCACAAAATCTTCAAAAGGCACATCGGGGACCCTAGCTGCATGTTCTCTGAAGGTTTCAGACCAGTTGCGCAAACCATTCGGGCTGTAGGCATGAGCAAAGAATGCGCAAAAATTTGTAATTTGTGCGTTTTTGTGGCGCTCTGTAGCTCCGCAACCATACATCTGGCCATAACAAAACTTGGCAAGTCCAGAGATCTGTGGTATCAGACCATGCATTCTAAATTTCAGGCAAATCCGTTATACAGTGGCAAAGTTATTAAGCTGCCAAATTTCAGATTTAACCTTATATGGGGTACTCAAACCTAACTGTAGTGGCACAGTATAATTAATATTTATATATATATATATATATATACACACACACATGTATATATATATATATATATATATATATATATATATATATATATAGTGTGTGTGTGTGTAGAAAGAGAGAGAATAATGCATGGGGTGGAGTGCATTACGGGAATATAAGTGGTGATCCCTTATAATGACTGGATATCTAGTTTGGATAAACAAAACACCATAATAACCCACTGAATTCCATAATAACTCAATAGTGGTCTTATTACAATGTTTTCCTCCTCAAGCTATCACTTCACTGAAGCGCGAAAGAATGCACACTGTATTTGTGCGAGTGTGGCAGCTGTCAGGGATACACTTGCTCGCCCAAATACAGCTTATAGTTTTCTCTCTGTTGAAACCCTTACACCAGTTATTATAAAAAAATAATGTCTATGCAAAGCTTGTTTTATGAGGCTTTTCACACACCTTTGGTATGTGATATCTCATAAACCCATCGAGCTTCACTCTCAGGGTTTATAGATTATCACACACCTTGGGCATGTGAAAAATCCTCATAAAACATAACTGCACATGCATTATTTTTTATTTAAGACACACCTGAGGTGTGTGATGTTACATAAACCCCAAGAGTGAAGCTTGAGGGGTTTATAAAGTGTCATATATCAAGGGTGTGTATTAAATTTAAGTTGAACACCAGGCTTTATTTTTTATAGTTTCTGGTGAGCAATTTTTTACAACCAGCAATTATAAAAACTTAACCATGGCATAATAAGAAAGCCAGATTCCAGCAGGATTCAGCACTGGATGTTTAAACATTAAAAACATAAGAGGAGTATTTAGTTTGAAATAGATTTATTTAAATACATTTACAGGAACACGTGACCATTTTTAAGCAGAGAAGCATGGTGAATGGATTAAGAAAACTGTAAAATGGGTGAATAGCAGTCTGAAAGACAGAAGAAAAAGCTGATTTTTCAAAACTCGGATATTAACTTTGAAATGTGCAGTGCTTCTGGCACAACAATTTGAACATTTAGATTCTTTGAAAAATAAAAGTCCAACAAACAGTTCTAAATGAAGAAAATCTCTGAATTTATACCCATTTGTAATACAAAGCACATTTGTTCTCACAGTCAAAGCAGGAAGTGAGTGACAGCAACTGTACAGCTCTAAGACTGGAGCTGGTGCTCACATTCTGAGGCAGCACATGTCTACCATAATAACCAGCTGGTTGTAGCGGCAAATAACAAGTGGTGGAGTCCACAGAAAAAAATTGCTGTCATTTTATATATATATATATATATATATATAATCACACATGCCCCCACAATGCAAAGCATCATGGGCTGCATATGCAAATCACCACAGGATATTATGCTGGTTCAACTTTAAGCAGAAATGCATGGTGCCAAAAGGCCTCTCATACGGTTTGCAAAGGATGCCAACAGAAGACATAGACACATGTTTCGTCCTAGCAGGACTCATCAGTATGCCTCATCTGTTTGACACCCCAGTGGAATGAACCAGCTACCCTAAGATGGTCTATCTGGGTTATGTTGTGGTGAACCCTATTTATACACTATGTGTGATATATATATATATATATATATATATATATATATATATATGTAGGGGATACATTATGGGCAGGAGTGGAATATGGAACACATTTTCACTCCTGCAGAGTGAAATATCTAGAGCTCATGATGCAGCAGTTAAAATATGTTTCATATTCCACAATCTGCACATCATGTGTGCTATTTATATCATGGAAGTGGGAGCTCCTCTATTACATTTCTTATATCTTTGTTTGGTGTGTTCATTTGTATTGTCTATGTGAGTGACTAGGTATGAATGGTGTGTCTCTGAGATCTGTAATTGGTCATTTGGTGTCTGTGATTGCTGATTTGATGCTGTTGTTTGTAGTATGCTGTCTGAATGGGTCATTTGTTTCTGAGGGTGGGAATGTGTTTTAGCCTTGGGAAGAGCAGGACTATGAGCTGCATTAGTCAGGTATAGTTCTTATCTGTTTAATGACTTTTTGTGTGTTTTCTGGCAATTTGTAATTGTTTTTCTGAAGTTTTCATGCAGTGTACTTTGCTTTCAGTGTTCATGTTAAGAGAGTCTGCTTCACTTTGATGTATGGCTGTTGCTACGTGCTGATATATGTTTGCTGTAAGAAGTTTCACTTTGCTGTCCATGGTGTGCAATGGCGAGTGATAGAATAAGACAAAAGTTAGCTAAAGAACATTGCTTTCAGTGATTACAGGTAAAGAACAGCATTAATAGTGTTCAAGTTTGTGAGACTTCTTCCGAACAGTTGCTGTTCGGTTCTCATTCAGATGAGAGTTGTTGTGCGCAGCCTGGAGACCGCTTGTGCGAGTTCTGGCAGAGTGGTTCTAAAATGTAGTTGGAGACGTATCTTTCATTTTATGTTTGGAATATGTTGTTTCAACTCCTATTTGTGATGTGTACTATGGCAGTTGTGGATATTGTTCTATTACAGGCTGTAAGAAGAGAGGCATAGTTAGTGGCAGTAATGGGTATACAAACAGAGTGGGTATAAACGGTATTTATTTTAACTCTGCTGATGTCAGCTGCATTTATTTCACTGCAGTGAAAATAACGCAGTTTATTGTCATCTTGGAGATCCCACCCCTGTGGTGTGTGTGTGTGTGTGTGTGTGTGTGTGTATATATATATATATATATATATATGTGTATATATCTATAGGTAGGAAAATCGTGTCTGCTGATTGGTTGAAACACATCACATGACCGTGCGTATCTCAGAGTGCGACTGCACACCTGCACTTCAACTTCAACTTCAAATTTTATTGGATAACAAATTGAGATAACACTATCTCATTTTCAATTGCATCCAATACTTAAAAATTACAATCAGACAGATAGACAATAATACATACTAACAACAGTTACATAGGTCATCATTGCATTATAAATCTAGATTAAATATAAAAACTATCCATAACAATTACAATGCCTATTATAAATGCTTGCTAAATATGACCTGAAACAGGCTAATGACATTAATTCCTGTACCTTCAATTTCTTAGATATACAATTCCATGTCCTGGACACTGATGAAGACAGTGTTTTACCACCAAAACTTGAACTGCGTCTTGGAACACAAAAGATGATCCAAGATGTAGATCTAAGAGAATAGTTTTGGTCTAACCTGATTTTTAATAAATCCGATAAAAATATTGGTAAAGAACGTAGTACAAATTTATATACAAAAAGATTCCAATGAGTATCCCATCGATCCTGCAAAGATGTCAATCCTGATTCCTTATACAGGATACAGCTATGTGTTTTATATGGTAAATCTGTAATGAACCTCAGTGCACTTTTGTAGAGCAGTTCTAAACCCCTCTCCAAAGCAATTTTGCCATTTTATTAGATAGATAACCCACTCTAGGATGTGTATTCGCACTTTGATACATGCACGCCTTGGGTGGTTGACGCACGAGGCCATAACAATGCACACCAAGGCATGCGTATATCAGAGCACGACCGCACACCTTAGAGTGGGTCATCTATTACATATATATAAACACACCAGTTATTCAGACCTCAGTTAACCAAATCTGTCAATTATCCAAAACTGTGGTGTGTCTCCCAGCTTAAAAGGACACTATCAATCAACCCACTTAGGCCTCAAAAAGTTCTGAGCTTAAAATACACAGTTTATGATTGGTCACATTCTGTAGAGATTGTTTATGTAAATGGTTGTTTGATTCTGCTTACATTTTTCTTTTAAAAAGTGAAAAACAAACTGCCCACCATACTGGTGCTACCACACAAGAACATGTTTGTTTGCATTCATGTGATCAATTCCCACGGCACCTTTCCTGGACTTGGGAACACTCACAACACCAGTCTAGCCACTCATGATGCAGTGAGGGGAGAAGAGCCTATTGAATCATGAGTGACTGCACTGTTTGGGGGAATTCCTAGTGTTCTGGAAGTATGTTATAAGAATTGATCAAGGATTTGAAACAAAACAAGGTTGGGTATATTTACACCATTAACATGCATTTCAGTTCTACTAAGAAAGGAAGGAAACAGATCAAACAACCAACAACACCAATGAATTTTATGGAAGCTAATCAATCATAAAATGGTTTTTTTTTCCCTAGAAATAACATGTTGCGAAAAAAGGTTCAGAGTGTCCCTTTAACAGACAACACTGAAAAGTGCTCTCACTCATATCCAAAACTCCATTTATCGAAACAATTGCACTGTCCCCAGCACAATCGGATAAATGATGTTATACTCTATATACATATGGGAAATGCAATGGCCTGACTCAAAATATGCAATTTATCTTAAGTATGAGGTGGCAGGAGGACACACATAAGTCACAAGTGGCAGAGCCACAAGTAAGTTATGAAAGTCATGTCCACTCTCAAATGATGATAAACTGCCTGTCTTGAGTCAAGCTATTGTATTTATTATTTATTACATTTTGTTAACCGGGTAAGCCCTCTGGACCCCGAAGGTCCCTTTTTCAGGGGTGACCCGGAGTTAGTTACATATAATTTGCACGTACAGGCAAGTAATACAGTGTAGGACATACCCTACAGGATTACAAAGACAGTATACAGTTTTTGTGGAAGAGTGCAGTAAGTACATCACATTAGAGAATATAACAGTGGTGGCAGTTAGATGTGGGGTAGTACATGTTTCAAGTACACAGAAGACATTTGAGCTATACAGCAGTAATTTACAAGCCATAACTTTTAAATCTGCAGTTTGAAGGTTTTGCTGTTTGATTTTTAATAGCTAGCTTCAGTGCTGCACTAAGCATTGTGATGTCATCAGCATCGTGAAAGCTATTGTCTGATTGGTTCAGTATTCTACTGTGATGACAGTTGTCACAAATGCACTCCACAGGTCAGGCCCTTTGCTCCCACAGTGCCAACCTAAAAGTGCAACAGTGTGAACAGGAGACAGACAGGGTAACCCTCCTGTCTGTTTTGGGTCCAAATCACCAACTAGCCTCGAGTCCTGGGGGTCAAATGTGAACCTTATGCTAGCCTATCCAGTTAACAGGCTCAGATATATTCTTTTCGGGTGGATGCAATATAATCTTTCACCCAGTGGCACCCAGCCAGGTTCCCAAAATGAACTCTTACAACTCAATATGAGACCTAGGTATATTCTTACCTTTTAGCAAGCTTAGTAATACATTCAAGCCCTTAACAGCTGTCAGACTTAAACACAGGCTCAACGTTCACATGCAAAAGAACTGAGGAAAAGCACAGGTGATATTTTAAAGAAAATATTGTTTACTAAAAATTGTAAAATGGGTAAAATCAAGCACAGAACAATTATATCACTAACTTACAGTCACATAAAACATTTGGGAAGTTACAGAACACAACGTCTTCAGTGTTTGCTTCAGTTCCTTCCCACCAACCTTTTAAAAACTGGCGTTGTTTAGTGGCTAGATCCTCATAGTTCATGTCAGGGCTTCTCCTGAGCTTACAGAATTTAGCACTCTATGCCTCTGCTGTTAGCTCATATTTTTTTAAAGTGCAGCTTTAAGTTAACTGTAATCATTACTGTCCTCATTGTCCATTTGACCCAATGCATCCCAAGCTTTTTCGGTAAGTAGGGGGGATAGCTGGAAGCTCCAGGACCCTCTAGGAATATTTGCCTGAATGCATACTTTTTCAAAGGAATTTAAAAAGGCATCCATATCTCCCCCCTCTTAAATTCAGCTATCAATTTGGAATTTGATTTGTAACCGAGTCCTGGAGTCCTAGTTAACCCCAGGTCACTTACCTGCTCTGGTGTTGGTGTTTGGAGTTGTAGCTTCTCCAGTTCATGCTGCCTCTGGCACTCATGCTGTTCTCGCTCAGCCTGTCTATGAAATTGTCACTCTCTTTCCTCTGCCTCTCACTGAAGCTGTCGCTTTCTTTCCTCTGCCTCTTGCTGAAGCTGCTCCAGCTTCTCCTCTCTTTCCATCTGCAGCTAGAACTTCTTCTACTCAAATTTCAGCTCCATTCTCCACAACTCCATCTTCAGCCTGATTTCTTCTGGCTCCAGAATGTTGTTGACCTTTCCCTACAGCTGTGGCCCTTGGCTTACACTGGCCCTGCTGTTCTCCTCACTGGATCCGGACACTGCACTGGACCCTGGACCCTCCATGCCCACAGTTTGGTCCTTTTCAGTCACAGACAGTGACTCGAGGCTCTGGGCATTGGCTGCCACCAGAGCCTCCACAAGGTTCTGCTTGTTGGCACTTCCCTCATGCTGGACTCCTCTCTCCTGGCACAACTGCCTCAGGCAGTTTGCAGTGTACCGGCTGTAGTTGGAAGCCATCATCTTCCCTAACTACGAGTACACTAACTTGTACTCAAAAAAAGAAAATTAAACAGGTAGGAACTTAAACTGTAAGCACAGTGATATAGTTCTGTTTACTTTTTAAGAATCACTGCCTTATTTTGCATGTGAGCTGTACAGTAGTAATCTGACACACTGAACTGTTAATGCTCATGTTACCAAATACTTTTAAATTGCACTGCTGCCAACCAAATTCGTCACAAACACACTTCTCAGGTCAGGCTCTCTGCTCCCACAGTGCCAACCTCGAAGCGCAATAGCGTGAACAGGGGACAGACAAGCATACCTCTCAACCGCTCAGCATGAAAAATCATAGCACTAGCCTTCAAATATCATAGCAAAGGGCCAGAATGTGTAGCACTTTCTTATTGTGATCAATAATATGTCTACAAATAATGTGCCTCATATAGTTAGTGATAAGGAATGTTTCTATCAACCTAGTTCAATGATTTAATAGTCTGTGTGTCCAGAAATAGCCCTAATATTATTAGTAACATCAGTAAACCTATGTGGAGCAAGAGTAAATTTGAGTCTGAAAATCATAGCACTATGCGAAATTCATAGCAGTTGAGAGCTATGCAGACAAGGTAACCCTCCTGTCTGTTTTGAGTCCAACTCACCTACTAGCCTCGAGTCCTGGGGGTCAAATGTGAACCTTATGTGAGCCTACCCAGTTAACAGGCTCAGATATATTCTCTTTGGGGGGGTGCAGTATAATCTTTCACCCAGTGGCACCCAGCCAGGTTCCCAAAATGAAGCCTTACAACTCAATATGAGACCTAGGTATATTCTTACCTTTTAGCAAGCTTAGTAATACATTCAAGCCCTTAACAGTTGTCAGACTTAAACACAGGCTCAGCATTCACATGCAAAAGAACTGAGGAAAAGCACAGGCAATATTTTAAAGAAAATATTGTTTACTAAAAATTGTAAAATGGGTAAAATCAAACACATAACAATTATATCACTAACTTACAGTCACATAAAACAAATGGGAAGTTACAGAACACAAATGCCTACCCCCAAAAATACTTATGTTCCAGTTGAATTATTTTTCTAAACGTGCCTAGTTACCAGTCCACAGACTTTGTGTGTCTTTGCTTTTCATTGAGTTCTTCTGCACAAACTTCTCTTGCAAGCAATATTCAAAAGCCAGTTTTCTCTACCTCCTAGTGATGTCACCCATGAGGTCACTGTTAGATCTGTGATAAATCTGTAATCTGAGTAGGGATATCCAAAAAGAATAGTATTCTTCTACTGGCTGGAATCAGTAGTTACCAATAAAAAAAATATGTGACAGTCTTTGCAAGCAGGTTCCTTTGATGGCTAATAAACCCACATCCGGTCACTAGTCCCATTCTAGGTGAGAAAACCATGAGGAATCGGTTAAATTACTTCCCTTCCTGCCATGTCATAAAATGCATAAATTGGAACCAACTTCAAAAGCAGGAGCAGGTTATAAGGAGTAATAAACTGTCCCTCTGGAAGGAAGGCATTTAATTAGGTTTCACTGGTCAGTTTCATGACATCCTCACTGACACATTGAAGGTCAAAGGTCAAGTCTCTTACACTCTGACTGCTTGTCCCAGGCAGACAATCACATACCATATATTTATATTACCAGTATCATTTATATAACCATAAGCAGATGCCAGCGTGTCACAACAGTAACCTTAAACATATCCAATGTGGCAGCAGTAACAACAACATATTTTGATATGTTTCTTGATGTCACTAACTAAGATAACTTTTGTTTTGTTAATCTGTTTCTACTCCTAAGCCAGTGGCCCATGTTCAGGTGGGCATCCGAGCCCTGTCCCCCGATGTCCACCGGCACTCACCAGTCATTTTCCCCCAGGGCTTGCCACCCTCCTGTGGGGTTTGGTGGGGGGAGCGCTCACACCCTGCCACACATAGGATCTGGTTCTGGCTTGGTGAGTCCGACTGGCCAGGGGTAGGGCTCTTGGATGCCCATCATTATCCAACTGCCGGCATTGTTATTTTGCTATTTTTAGCCCCACTCCTAGACAGATAAATAGACACACACACACACACACATATGCACTGAATGTGAGAATAAAAACTATGCAATAAATACATTTAGAGAGCTGGAGTGGAAATACATCATTTATTCTGACTCCAGCTTACTTAGCAATGAATATTTCCACTCAAGCTGCATCAGCTTTTTCTAGAATTATGCAGTATGTTTCAACATTTCAGACCACCATACATCCTAGCCAGGGGATGTCATTATACCCGTTGTGGTCATTTGCCATCAGTGCTGCTAACTGATTAAGCAAACTGCCTGATACACTACGGAATCTACCCAAGATTAATCAGCCTAAGAAATCTTTGCAGTCTGCTCTTGCAGTCCAGTGCAACTGTAACCATTAAACTGCTTTATTTGGTTTCTCACTGTACATATCCTGTGACTTTTTATACAATGATCTACATTGATTTTTTCAAAACTATATGTTATTATTCTGTCTTAAAAGGTCACTGTCAGCTTTGGGGGCAATTTTAAGGTGCCTGCACTAAATACACATCTAGGAAGCACTACCTTTATATGTAGTATTGGTGGCAAAATGTTTTACAATAATATGAAAAATAGCTGTCAGTGTTAGTAAAAGTACATTAGCTGTGGTCCGTTTAAAATCTGCATGGTGCGCACCCACAAGCATGAATGGTGCTTGTTCATGAACTAGTTTGACTTTTGGGGTCACACTGTATTTAAACAGTGTGGCTGCTACCTTACATACCACTTATCCCTGTAAAGTACTTCCTTTCGAAAAATGAGCGCTTTAACAGATTTAATTTTGGTTACAAAAGTTGAGGCTGTGATTCCAGACATGCGCATTGGGGTTAACTCTAATGCACATGCCAGGAATCACAGTCTCAACTTTTGCAACCAAAATTAAATATGTTAAAGTGCTGTTTTCAGAAGGAGGAGTATTTTACAGGGATAAAATGTTACAAGCTATAGGTAACAGCCACGATGTTCAATGCTATGTAACCCAAATGTCAAACCTCGTTCATGAACGAGTGTACCCACGGCTCGGCGCCATTCATGGTCGTGGGTGCGCACCATGTGGATTTTTAAATGGACTGCAGCTAATGTTCCTTTACTAACATTGACAGCTATTCTTTATATTATTGTAAAACATTTTGCCACCAATGCTATATATGAAGGTAGTGCTTTCTAGACATGTATTCGGTGCAGGCACTTTAAAATTGCCCCCAAAACTGGTAGTGTCCCTTTAAGTGTTTTGAGCCCGACTCAACTGCATTTCCTCGGAAACCATTTATTGAACTTGTAATTTTGTTTTGTGACTATGTATTTGATGTGTAACCTTTGTAAAAGAGCACTTGTGCTCAAAGGTAGTCTCCAAAGTTTTCAATAAATATGCCATGGGCTGCCTCAAAATCTGTTATTTATTTTTTAGTTTTAGAGTGACCATTGGGGACTTCACTTGTGCTTCTGCCACTTGTGAGGTCGAAAGAGGTCAAAACCTGAAACTAAAAATAAATCATGTATTTTGAGGCAGCCCATAGTATGTCCCCTATATGCATATAGGGGATATACAGTGGCTAGACTCATATTTATGCAGTTTACTTCAAGTGTGAGTGGGCAGGACCACACAGGTCCTACCCCTTCACAAGAATATGCAGTATACAACTTCAGTTTACTATTTTAACTTTTAAAGGAGATAGGAAAATATTTTTGTCAGTTGTTTGTAATGTTCCTATTTCAAGACATAATATTCATATAAATAGATGATCCACATTTCACTCTGCGTGAATAAACATTTATGTGAAGAGTTACATTTTATATTATTTTTATTTCATTTGCAACATTCTGTACATATTTTACTTCAAGGGGGGCTGTTGCAGCAGGCACCACTGATAGGACTAAAGCTGCCAGGTGCCAGGACCACATGAAAAACTTCTAGCTAGCAGTCTATCATGGGGGACTGCCCCTGCCAGCACCAGCATGCAGGTCTATGTGATAACTGCGAACGCCTAAAGGTGATCACCGTTATCGCTCAAGTCAGAGTGCTGAACACATTTGGTGTACCAGCACAATGGCACCAGGACATATTTTTACTACTTTCTGTGGGGGAGGGGGGCTGTGCCCCCCATACCCCCTCATGAGGGGCTTAGCCCCCTAATTCAGGATTCTCAACTCCAGGGGGTACATGTCGGGGGGGGTGAAAGTAGTAAAAATAAAAAGGTTCAAGGCTGGGAGCAATAAAAATTGCACTAGCTACCGGACCCGAACCCAGTACCTCAGCCACACCAGCCATTGCCCAATCCCCAACGCCATGCCGCAGCTGGACCAACCACCACAGCGCCACCCCCTACAGCCTCTCCACCCCCCAGCCCATGCTCGCCATGATCGCTCCCACCCCCCCAGCGCGCATTTGTATAGTGACATCCTGTCACCTAGTTCGCCCACCCCTTCATCCAGTCGCCTTACCCATTGGTCGCTGTGAGTGGATTGCGTGAGGAAGGTGTCCCCATAATGGACGGCGCCCTTCCTCATGCACCCACTTCATGGGTTACCGCAGCATGCTAACATCCATCTGTCCTATAAAGGAGGCAGTCTTCCACACCTACCTCAGTTATTTTACACCATCGACCCATGCATGTCGGACCTTTACAGATGCCAGTTTCATTCAATTGTCATTTTCACATGTTTAGCCCGTGCTTTTTTGTTTCTTTTATTACATTGAAACATTGAGTTTTCAGTGTTTTTTCTCCTGAGTTTATGCCTTCTGCTTCAGCCTGCAGCAGGCAGATTCCCACTAAGGATGGTCACTCTTCCTGCCTGCTCTGCTAAGGCCCAGACCACAACACAAAGGCCTGCCAGCACTGCCAGGACTTCAACCAGGTCACACGAAGACACTGTTTGAAGACCTTAGAAAGCAACCTGGTTAAGCAAAAGTTGTCCATAATGGAGAAGGAGCTACAGGCCAAAAATGTTTTAACTTCCCTGTCTCAATCTTCCAGGGCTTCCTCTTCCAAGAAGGAGAAGAAATCAAGTGGGAAACACAAGCACCGGGACCTTCCGCAGTCATACTGTCGCTTGCAGTCACCACACAGACTGGCCACCGCATCTGGGTCTTCCTCCCGAGGGGGGTCGGCCCCTCCTGCCCCATCAGCCCTTACCTCTTCTGAGCTGCCAGTGGTCCAGCCACCCACCCTCATCTCTGTTTCAGGTGTCGGCTCTTCTAGATAGTGGACATTGTCCCCTGCTTCTCAGCCTCTGATGATCTGGCCCTTAGCATCCATAGGTTCTCAGCTAGGTGGCTTAGCTGGAGTTCGAACCTCAGGCGGCCAGTCTTTGACTGCTCCCCCCCCTGGCCAAGGTGTTGCCTTCTATGGTTCCCGACTCCGGGGCTGGTGCTAGTCCTACCAGCTATCGCCTGAAGCAAGCAGTCTCCTTCTCCTCTAAGCAGGGCATCGACTGTGCCCTAACCTCAGGGGCCCTCTCCCCCACAGGTACCACCCTCACCATTGGGGCCAACATTGGCTACTTCCCTGGACCATCACAACCCTTTACCACCTAGGCTGGGGCCAGTCTCGTTGATGCCTCAGCCGATGACTCCACAACCATCATTGCCTCAGCCAATGCTATACCCGATGCCTACTGGTCCTCCACAGGATCCACAGTCAACACCGAGGTACTCTGCGCTGGCTCCCCTGCTGCCATACCCATACCCCCCTCCACAGTACTCATATCCTCTGATCTATAATCCACCCCCACCTGTGGATTATAACACTCTTTTCACTGCTTGATTGTCTTTCATGCCGAATAAGGACACACCCAGGGGGCCTTCTCCCCTTTGTCCTCCCCAGTACCCCCCCCCCGGGCAGGACCTAGTGAGCACCATGCCATGGAGTCCTCCAGAGGGTATACTGACATGGACTCCGGCCAGTGTGTGGATGACCGTCACCCCCGATGCCAGTCCCTGACTCTGAACTGTTGGGCGGCGACTCCTCTTGTTCTACTTCACAGTCCTCTGAGGGCTCCGGGGGCTCCTCCAAGGGGCAGGATCAGGCTAGTGAAGCTCCTAAATCCCCTCCTGATGACCCCACATTTCTTGACATTATGCATCATATCCAATACCTCATAAGATGGGAAACAGAGGAGCTGGATCCAGGCACCGTCACCTAACCATATATGTGCAGAAAAAGGAAACCCTCCCCCTGGTAATACCTCCTTTAATCGAGTCTTATAAAGATGTTACCAAGGCAATGTGGAACTACCCTTCCTCCACCTGGCCATGCCCAAGAAGGCTTACCACCTGTACCATGCACCAGTGGGCAAGTCCTTCTTAGGGGAGCACCCCATGGCAGACTCTGTGGTCATGAACATGGCCCATGGCTGCACTAAAAGACCCAAACATCTTAGTATCCATCCTCCTGACAAGGAGTCGAAGCAGCTGGATCAGTGGGGCAAGCGAATGTATGCTTCTACTACCCTGGCCATTCAAGCTGTGAACTATTTGGCCCATATGGTGTAGTACCAGAGTGACCTCTGGGATCAGTCGAGGGATCTGGTTCAGACTCTTCCAGAGGATCCTACCAAAACTTAGCTGGCTCAACTCTTAAAGTCAGGATTGGATGTGGGCACTCATGTCCTACTGGTGGCATACAATATTGTTGATGCCTCCGGCTATGGGGTGGTCACATGGTTCTGTCTTCATTGCCATTCATGGCTTAGGGTGTCCAGCATTGATCCTGATGTTCAAGCCAGCACCTTGTATGCCCCTTTAAGAGATTCCGTCCTATTCAGGAGGGATGCCCAAGACATCATCTCCCACCTCTGGGAGTCCGGCAAAGCACTTAGGTCAGTTTATTCCCGCTACTGATATCAGCCTCAGACTGTCCAGCATCAGGCCTTTCATTGATCCTCTTGCCAGCCTGCCAAGGGCCAGCAGGCAAAGGTCCCGTTCAAGCACAAGGCTTAACCCGCCCCAGCCACAGTCTATGCTCCTATGGCCCCATGAGTACCCGCTGTCGTTGTGCCCACCCCTGGGTCTACTGCCTTACTCCTTGCCCAATGCCCCCCCCAGCAGAGATCTTGGGGGAGATGGTCTGGGGTCGGTTCTGCCTTTACCTCGACAGGTGGCAAGCAGTGGCCACAGACCAATGAGTGTTATACTGTAGCTTACCGAACACTGTCACACCCTAGAATTTCTGGAACCTCCTCTAGAAAACCCTCCCTTGCTCTCCCATTACCCTTCAGCCCACCTCTCCCTCATTCAGGAAGAGATTCAGGTTCTCCTGCATGAGAGCCATAAAGCCCATCCTTTTGGCTCAAAGAGGAAGGGAGTTCTATTGCCACTTCTTCCTCGTACCCAAGAAGGCAGGGGTTCTGAGGCCAATCCTGGACCTCAGCAATCTGAACCTGTTCACAGAGTATAAGCACTCATGATGGTCACCCTCCAGGGGATGCTGCCCCTCCTTCACTAGGGGGACTGGCTCTGCTCCCTGGACATGCAGGATGCCTATCGTCATATCCAGGTCTTCCCAGCCCACTGCCACCTCCTCCATTCCTGTTTCCAACAGGACCATTTTTAGTTTCAGGCCCTCACTTTTGGCCTTTCTTTGGTACCTTGGGTTTTTTCCAAGTGCTTGATGGTGGTGGCCGCAGCTCTGAGGAGACAAGGTTTTTACATGTTTCGCTACCGGGATGACTGGCTGCTGACAGCCCCGTCAAAGGATTTCTTGCTGCAGACTTTGGAGTGCACCTTTTAGCTCTTCAGGTTCATGGTCAATCTGCCAAAGTCTTGTCTGTCTCCATGCCAGCACCTCCAGTATATTGGGGCAGTTCTGAACTCTTCCCAGGGCAGAGCTTTCCTGTGCCTTTCCATGCCAGTGGACAGGATGGAATGCTTGATGGAGATGGCCCATCTAGTCTTCTCTAGTCGACAGATCCCAGCCAGAGCATTCCTCCACTTCTTGGGGCACACCGCGGTGGTCATAGCCATGGTTTCCCTGGCCCGCCTACATATGAAGATTCCCCAGTGGACCTTTCAGGTCAAATAGGACCAATGCACCGATGATCTGGATCAGGCTGTCATGGTCTCCGATCCGATTAAGAGGACCTTGGAGTGAAACATAGAAACATAGAAATTGTCAGCAGATAAGGACTGCTTGGCCCATCCAGTCTGCCTGTAGGCCCTATACATTGTACGTGGCTACTGACCCTATGTGATCAATGTCTTTTCATCACTCCCCTCTCATGCTTCACTTGTGCCTGTCCCAGGAATGCTTAAATCCCTCCACTGTGCTTGCCCCACTACCTCCTGTGGCAGACCATTCCAATCGTCGACTACCCTTTCTGTATAGAAAAACATCCTCACATTACCTCTAAATCTACCCCTTTCCAATTTCCTATTGTGCCCCCTTGTTCTAGTACTTTTTCTACATTGGAAAAGGTCCCCACCTGCACCTTGTTTATGCCATTGAGGTACTTGAAAGTTTCAATCATGACCCCCCACTGTCTCCTCTCCTCCAGTGAGTACACATTGAGGTCCCTTAGTCTCTCTTCATATATTTTGTGGTGCAAGCCATGCAACATCTTTGTTACCTTTCTCTGGATAGTCTCCACCTTATCTTTGTCCTTGCACAGGTGTGGCCTCCAGAACTGCACACAGTACTCCAGATGAAGCCTTACCAATATTTTACACAATGGCGTCACTGCCTCCTGCTAGTGATACCCTACCTATTCACCCCAGCATGCCACTGGCCCTCCCTGCCACCTTTGTGCACTGCTTTGATACCTTAAAGTCTTCACAGATAATAACCCCTAGGTCCCTTTCCTCTTTGGTGACAGTCTGCTCTCCCCCCCAACCTGTAGCTCTCCCCAAGGTTCCCTCCACCCAGGTGCATTATTTTACACTTCTTTGCATTGAACCTCAGTCGCCACATCTCTGACCATCTTTCAAGCTTCTCCAGGTTCCTCTTCATTTTCTGCACCCCTTCTGGAGTGTCCACCCCATTGTAGATCTTGGTGGATACTCCAGGGTGGTTGCAAAACCCTGCCAATTTCCTGTGAGGGGTCCCCTTTGGGCTGTGTCCCCTCAGCAGATCCTCATGATGGATGCCTCAGGTTTTGGCTGGTGTGCTCACTTGGCTGACCGCCAAACCAAGGGTACCTGGTCCATAGTGGAGCAGCATCTCCACATTAGTGTACTGGAGATGCAGTCAATTCTTTATGCCCTGCAAGCCTTCCAGGCCCACATTCTTCCTGGCCCACTACTGGTCCAGACAGACAACATGCCCATAGTGTACTATATCAACAAGGAAGGTGGCACTCATTCTTACCCCCTTTGTTAGGAAGCACTGAGAATCTGTCACTGGGCCATCAGTCATGGCCTAGAACTATCAGCCGTTCATGTTCCAGGTGCCCAAAATGTCCTGGTTGACATTTTCAGCCAGTCCAGATCAAGGGCTCGTGAATGGAAACTGTTGCCGTCGGTGGTCAGAGATCTCTTTGACATGGGGGACCACCCAAAGTTAGATCTTTTTGCATCTCCACTTAATGCAAAACTGCCGTTTTTCTGGCCTGGAAGTTTCTGGCATGACACATTGTCCCTCTCCTGAAAAGGGAGATTCCTATATGCCTTCCCTCCCTTCCCACTTCTTCCGAGGGTTCTTCTCAAGCTTCAGTCAAAGGGGGCAGAGATGATCCTCATAGCCCCCTCTTGGCCATGTCAGATTTGGTTCCCCCTGCTGCAGCAGCTGGCAGTGGAACCTCCAGTACCCTCGCCCCTGTGCACAGACTTGCTCTCCCAGAAACAAGGCACCCCAATCCATCCAGACCTCATGTCCCTGCATCTACATGCATGGCTCCTACAGACTTAGCTGTTGCCCACTTTGGGGTTTCTTCCAGGGTTGCTAATGTCCTGGTGGCTGCTAGAAAACCTTCCACTAGAACCACCTGCACCTTGAAGTGGAAGCACTTTTCCCTATGGACCGCTGCTTGCCACCTGGACTCCTTCACCTGTCTGGTGAAATTGATTTTGGATTACCTGCTCTCCCTTTTGGATTCTGGCCTGGGGTACACCTCCCTTAAGGTGCACCTTTCCACTATCTCTGTGTATCATGCACCTATTGAGGGCAAATCTGTTGCCTAGCTGGAAGTGTCCTGCACATTTTTGTGGGGTATCCTACATTTGAAGCTTCCCATCCTGGACCCTGTTCCTCCATGGAACCTTCTTTTCATGCTGGAAAAGCTCACTCTATTTTTGAGCTGACTGTGAGTTGCAAGCTGTGCTTTCCATCATGGAAAGTGTTCCTTTTAGTTGCCGTTACTTCTGCTCAGAGGATTTCTGAGCTTCAAGCTCAGATGTGTAAAGAGCCATATTTGTTTTTTTCACAAAGACAGGCTGTTTTTGCATACTAAAACTAAGTTTTCACCAAAGGTGGTGTCTGAGTTTCAATCCATCCACCTACCAGTTTATTTCCCTGAGTATTCTGATCAGGGGGATACTTTACTCCGCACTTTGGATGTTCATTTGGTGCCTCGTTGTTATACAGTACAAACTGTATCCAAACTGTTAGAAAAAATGGACCAGTTGTTTGTTTCATTTGCTCTCGAGAGAGGGGGCACCTGTTTTGAAACAGTGTTTGTCAAAATGGTTAGCTAACTGCATTGTTTACTGTTACCATAAGTACAACAAGCCCTTGCCTGGGGCAGTTAAAGACCACTCCAACAGAGGTATGGCTGCCTTTACCGCCTGTTTCAAGAATGTGTCTGCTGCAGACTTCTGTGCAGCTGCCACCTGGAGTTCTGTCCACACCTTCATTTGGCACTATAGTCTGGACATTGCTTCTAGACACAGGGCCAGTTTTGGACTTGCAGTCCTTTAGGGAATTCTTTCCTGAGCCTTTTGCTGACATCTACTGCCTCCTTCTGGCTGCCTTTTTGGTCAGTTCTGGTACTGCTTGGGACTCAGTCCTACCGGTGTTGCCTGCTGCAAGAGTCCCCTCTAAGTAAGATAGTACAATTATGTAAGAACTTACTGTAACAGTAGAAGTTTGAGAGGAGCTCTTGCAGCAGGCGCTGCTTTCCCTCTCTCCTTCCCCCTGATACTTTCTTTTCCTTTGCACCTCTTCTGCTTTTTCCTCAGCTCTGAGTACCCACCTTGGTTCTTTGTTTTGCCACCTGTTTGGGGTTTCCGGTGGGAGAACTGAGGTAGGCATGGGGGACCACCCCCTTTATAGACTAGGCAGATGTCAACATGCTGACGTCGGTGGGGCCAGTCTCTCATAATAGACTGCTAACTAGAAGTTTTCTGTATTCCTTGCACCTGGTGGCTTCAGTCCTACCAGTGTTGCCTGCTGCAAAAGCTCCTCTAGAAGATCTACTGTTACGGTAAGTTCTTACTCAACTGTACTTTCTCTTTATGGAACCAGTGATTTGGAATTTTGACAATATCATAGTTTGCATACAAAACTCTAAGCAGTGCTTAGGTCAGCAACTCATGCTTAAAGTTCTGTACACAAACTGACATAATGAAAGCTTCAGATTACTGGTTCCATGATGAGGGCTGTATGGAGTGATGTCGATAAAAAGGAGACAATGCGAAACACATTTTTTCACATCACTGTTAAGTCAGGCACAGTTACATATAGATCTTTGTTTTGGTATGCTTTGGTATGACAATATATTATACATATATGTTATATGCTATGCATAATGATATATATGCATAATGATTAATAACATATAGGACATTGGTACTTATCGTACAAGAGTAAAATAATACTCTTTACTTAGGGGTCACAGGAGGGACCTTCCACAGGTGCAGCTGGTGCAGAATGTGGTAGCCCAGTTACTGGCAGGACTATCTCAGTTGTGCAATGTGACCCTGGTCCTGTGTGCTCTGCACTGGCTGCCAGTCAGGGTCCTTTCCCAAGGTGGGCTTGCTCACCTATAAGTCCCTATATGGACTTGGTCCTAGCTACCAGTCTGAGCTCCTGTCACCTGTGACCTCTGCCCACTCCCTCCACTCCATTTTGAGGGGCCTCCTGGATGTTCCCAGGGTATGGCTCAAGACCTCTGGTGATCAAGCATTCAATGTCTCTGGGCCAACCCTGCGGAACATGCTTCTAGCTGCAGTTCTGGAGGTCCCCTCGACTGGAGTTTTTAACCAGAGGCTTAAGGCCCATCATTTTTGCCAGTCTTTTGGGAATTAAGCCATCTCCCCTTTTTCCAAACCCTCAGTTATCATATATTCATACCGTGTACTTACATTTTATATTCATGTTTTAAAAAATGTTGTTTTAATTATTTTGCTACAGCTTAAATGTTATTTCTGTATTTGTATCCTGCTTGTATTGTGTACGGTGCCTAGAGCCTCCAGGATTGGAAGCCCTATAAATAAAGTTGCCTTTCTTTACCAGCATTTCTGTAAACAGGAACATTACAGACAGTTGCCATTTAGCACACATCTCCTGTTCCCTTAAGTCTGCTGTTTTTGTGAAACATTCATTGCTGGCAAAAAAAGATCATTGATCCATCCAGTCTGCCCCGATATATCCTATCCTACCCCGAGATCTACTGTCTAATCAGGAAGATTTAACAATTTCTCTTTGATTTCAGCTGCTGGTATCAGTAATGCACCCAGCAATTGTGATGCCATCCAAAATGTAAAAGCAGCTCTTTTGAGTTGTTGAGTATTCCATAGTGATGATGCTACTTAACCTTCAAGATATTTGTGACAACAGTAACAGCAACATATTTGTATATCTTGCTGTACTGTTAAGAGTCAATAAATCACTTTTATCTTTGTATATAAATATATATCTTTGCTACATCCTTTTTTAGATTTTCATTGTTTAGAAATAACATTTTGAAATATATATGCTGATAAAAATTATTTACCCATATGTCTCTCCTGTGCAACCCCCAAAAAAAAATTACCTCTAAAAGCCAGAGTCATAAAGCATTTATTTGTTGAACATTTTCAGGTTTTGAGTCTACTTGTAAAAATATAAAAAACTAAAATTCTGTTGTATTTTCTGTCCCCTCATGTGCCAGCCTTGCCCTGGTCCTGCCACCCTACAGCTTAAACTACATCCGTGCCAACCTCAGTGATCAGATCCTTCAGGTGCAGTGTAAGTAGAGATTTTCCTTATTTTCTGACCTTTCACATGCCCTTTGACCCATGAACCCACCAGCTGGCACTGCCGATGTCCAGAAAACGTTCTTGCTTTTTAAGCATTTTTTTCCTTTAAAACAAAAATCAAACACTAATCATACATTTTTGGGGAAAAAAGTGTGCCACAGGCCTTTACTTATGCTCTGCTATAATAAGCAGCTTGTTTTAAACAAAACAGAAAAAAAAAGTAACAATCAGTTCATTTACCACAGTCTGCATTGTGTTTCGCTAGGCAATGATTCTAAAGCAGCAGAGTTGCGATAGGCTGTGAAAACTTGCATGCTTTTCACTTTTTTGATTGGTTCTTGAATTTTCTATTTTAGTTATTTTATTTATTTATGTTCTTATTGTTTCTTTTTCTTTTTTTTTTCGTTGTTTTTGGCTTGATTGCTGCCTGCCTTTGTGCTGACACTTTGGAATCATTCACCCAGGCTTTGTTTGCTTGCATCTCTCTTGCACGGGACAGCATGAGCGTCCAGTCAGGGGTTGTGTTCTTTGTATTTTAACTATTGCAACTTTTTTGGCTATTGATTCTCTTCTCTTTTAGATGTGGATGTGTGTTTGTTTTGTTATCTTTATTCTTTTCTTTTTCATGTATCTTTTTGTCAAGTTTGCAAGATTTTCTTTTTGTTTCAGTATGATTATAAACACAATATTTTTATTCAAACAGTGATTGAATAAAATATTGTTTGTGACCCCCCTCCTTTCCACCCAACCCCCCTTTTTTTCTTGCTTTCTCTCTATGGTGGATTCACACAGTGCCAAACAACAAAACAAAGGGCAAGTATCTTCAATATTGGTCCACTTCCCCTCCACTTCCTGTGTCCAGTACCTCCCACCTCCTGCCTCACGAAATCCTCACCGTTCCCTAAACCTGCTTGCCCATCACCCTGCCCGTCTTGACACCTCCTCCCTTTTCCCACCACTTACTTCCTGTTTCACCCTTTTTCAAGGGTGATATGTCTTGTTCCGTTCACTACGGCTTTGCCAGCACTCTCCTGCATTGCTCTGAAACTCACGTTCTACTTACAACAGGGCTGCTTTTTGTTTTTCCATTTTAATTTTGTAGCCAGATTACTGTCCTGCTCTCTATCTCTCTGCCTTCCTTCCTCCCTCCCTCCCTCACCTATCCCTCCCTTCTCCTAACCTACCTCTGTTGCTGTCATCCTTCTCCTCCCCAAAGACAACTCAACCTTATCATGACCATGTGATTTCGGTTTCAACAAAGCATAGTGGGCTTTTATGCACAAGAAATTTTAAGAGCTGAGCAAAAACAGTTTTTCTAAGTTTTATGTCTTCCCGCTGTACTTGGGGAAATTCTCATTAGCTGAATAATTTGAGCTGCTGCCTTTGAGTCTCAGGTTTAAATCCCAGGAAGGACTGAAGTGCATCTGCCATAAGGGAGGGTACAGGAATTGCAGTGGTGATGAGAATATGGGATGCATCTTTTGAAATTGAAAGCGAAGGATAGTTGCATGTGTGAAATACAGCACCACGTAGGTATGAGAGGCTGCAAATAACATTATTAGTTTTTGCTTGAAACAGTTACCAGGTCTTACTACTGTGTGCTCAGAGAATACAGTACATTGTGGTCAAAGGATGCACTCTGCTCAGACTTGTTATTTCCTGCCAACATCAGTGCTGATGAAGACATTAGGCATTTCAGAATGTATGATGCAGATACAGCATTCAGTTTCTGATACAGCCTGCATCATGCCTAATGCACTTGAACTGTTGACTGCTACTTTCAATGGTTTGGATGACTTTGGGGTAGCTTCTATGGTTTATGATTAAAAAATTAAAAGACAAATAGATAATGTATTTGAGTCAGGTACTTAAAAACAAGTTTTAATTGTGAAAGGCCTTATTGGAGTATAAGGATTTGGAGGTAGGGAGTTTCTAATAATGTGAGTTTTCCTTAGAAGAGCATCAATCACACTCATTTTAAAAATCCCCTAAAGCCCCCACTGTAGCCTACATGGTGAGGACCTAAACAAATCTGTCTTCAGAATTTTCATATTCTAGTTTATGTAGGGGAAGGGATTGTAAATTTTCAAATCAGTACAGAGTGAGCACCAGGAGGAGTGGTGCTGCTAGGTAGCTTAGTAAATTTCCAAAGATGAATACAGTTGCACCCACATTTCAACAGAGAGACCACAGACTCAGCTTGCTTGTAGTCAAATTATTTAATGCAGCATTATACACACCTGCACCACAGTGAGAATATGAGAGGAACAAAGTGGTGCAATACCACCACTCCTTACGTTTCACCCCCCTCATGGGAGTTTCATCAGAGGATAATCATGGTATCAAAGGTAATCAATTTAAACACAAATTAGCCAGTGACATGCTTGCATTGTTCTACATCATGTTGTATTAATTAAGCCTCCACTTATACCCAGTATAACATATCACTAGTGTCCCAAAAACAACATTAACTCTTTAGTAACCAGAGTCATATTTTGAAAACACTCAGTCCTTAGCAGTCCAATTACTCCAGAGAAAGCTGTCCTGTGGAGGGAACAAAAAGGTTTAACTTAAAAAAATCTAACTAGCCTTTTCAAATCAGTCAGTTTGCATACAAAAGTTTGTAACAATCAAAACAGCTCATAATTATATTCTGAGCCTAAAAAAACACTCAGACAGGGAGAAGGGGGGTGGCGACAAGGAGGAGAGGATTTATGCATTCAGCTTCAGTTTTCAGAAAGAACGATGAGTGAACTCATGAAACACAAATGCAGTAATTCAGCAACACACATTGTATAATCACTTAAAGCAACGGTAAGAAAAAAATGGGCTGTAAGCACACTTCGTTAGTACCTCGTTTCAAAAAAGATTTTACCTCAAATTTATAATTGAGCCCTGTTTTTTTCAGGGATCATAGAACATAGATCCGTTTTTGTTCTTTTTGATTTAAAACAGTTTCTGGATCACCTCCCCTAATGCTAACCAAGGCTATTTCTATACCAATGGCACTCATTTTGTTAGTAATATTTTCGGGTGATTTTAATATGTTTGCTGCCATTGCATAATCCAAATTACCTTTTTTAATCACAATCAGATGTTCCTGAATTCAGAGCCTTCATTTGCGTTTACTATGTCCGATGTAATAAGCCTCACATGAACAAGTTAAAAGGTAAATTACGACTTCTGTGTTGCAATCTATATCAGCCTGTATTTTTACCATCTTGCTAGTCCGCGGGTTCAAAAATTCAGTGCGGATATGTAATGTTGAGCACACCTTACACCTCCCACATCTTTTAGTGCCAGATTTATTTGGTACAGTAAGAACTTTATTGCTTTCCCGGTAGTTACTTGTCATGCTATCTTTCAATTTTTTGCCTCTTCTATACGTAACCTGTAAAGGTTTAGACAAGAAGGGTGACAGTTCATACATGCCTCATAAAACACTCAGGTTTCGCCTGACAATATCAGTGACCTGTCTTGAACCACCACCATAGGTGGTGATGAACATCACAGATGGGTCAACTTTAATTCTTTTACTTTTGGGATGGAACATTTGTTTTCTATCCATGAGGTGTACCTCCTGTTCAATTTCAGTATTAAAAAAGGCAATTTGGATTATGCAGTGGCAGCACACATATTAAAATCACCCGAAAATATTACCCACAAAATAAGTGCCATTGGTATAGAAACAGCCTCGGTTAGCATTAGGGGAGGTGACCTAGAAACTGTGTTAAATTAAAAAGAACAGAAATGGATCTATGTTCTATAATCCATAAAAAAAACAGGGCTCAATTATAAATTTGAGGTAAAACCTTTTTTGAAATGAGGTACTAATGAAGTGTGCTTACAGCCCGTGTTTTTCTTCCCTTTGCTTTAAGTGATTATACAATGTGTGTTGCTGAGTTACTGCTTTCGTGTTTCATGAGTTCACTCATCGTTCTTTCTGAAAACCGAAGCTGAATGCATAAATCCTCTTCTCCTTCCCCCCGTCTGAGTGTTTTTTTAGGCTCAGAATATAATAATTTGTTATTTAGTTATGAGCTGTTTCGATTGTTACAAACTCTTGTATGTCGATTGACTGATTTGAACAGGCCAGTTAGAATTTTTTAAATTAAAGTTTTTTGTTCTCTCCACAGGACAGCTTTCTCCTGCGTAATTGGACTACTAAGGTCTAAGTGTTTTCAAACTATGACTCTGGTTACTAAAGAGTTAATGTTGTTTTTGGGACACTGGTGATATGTTATACTGGGTATAAGTGGAGGCTTAATTTATTACAAAATGAAGTAGAACTATGCAAGCATGTTATTGGCTAATTTGTGTTTAAATTGATTGTCTTTGATACCATGATTCATCCTCTGATGAAACCCCCATGTGGGGAGTGAATTGTAAGGAGTGGTGGTATTCCACTGCTTTGTTCCTCTCATATTCTCACTATGGTGCAGGTGTGTATAATGCTGCATTAAATAATTTGACTACAAGCAAGCTGAGTCTGTGGTCTCTCTGTTGAAACATGGGTGCAGCTGTATTCATTTGCGGAAATTGTAAATTTTCACTTTGAGAAGCTGTCCGCCCAGTTCCTTCCTCATGTTGGCTCTGTATAGCTCCACCCCAAAATGCTCCTCTGCTGAGCTGCTTCATGACGTTTTAGTTTCGAGAGTATGAGGGCAAGCATGGTACTGTAGATATTAACACAGGTGGACATGCATGGCATTTTGTAATATTTTAGTGGTTCGCTGGGGTGAAATCAAAGCCACCACTCAACTAACAAGAGCCTTGAAACAGAAACAAGTTTATGTACAGATTTGTGCAGGCCTTTTGAGGTACTGTACATCACACATCAGATGGAATAAGTCCACATATAGCATCTAAGGTACTCTGTCACCTTTACAGAACATGCGGTAGCTTTAGTGTGTGATGTCCAGTAACCTCTTTCAAGTTTGAGTAATTTGTACTTTCACACAATCTGACTTCATAAGTACAGTATATTGACTCGCTTCAGATATTCACAGCAGGACTCAAGCCTTGGTACTGGTAGGATTTTCTGCCTCTACACTCAGTACTGATGGTCAGTAATTTTCATCTCTAGGCAGAAGACTGGAGGATGGTACATCCCCACCTTTTGCTTGGGTCTAGGGTAATTATAATTTGGGTCTCTTTCCATAACTGTCCCCCTTCATCCACACACATACCTTTACCAGTGGGTATCTGCATGGCAACAGCACGAGACTACCTCTGCGAGTGTGCTAGAAACCAGTACCTCCTAGGCATCATGGCTCGCACACTTACCTCTACCTGAGTGTCTAGTTCATTATGTTGACACTCATACCTCCAACTTACCAGGCAGTCAAAAACTACTGCTGGTTAATTTTGGGAACAGGATGTCAGTAAAGCCAATCTAGCAAACCCTTTGAGTTGGAACTCTCACATCAGGCCATTCATCACTCTACATATGGTCTCTCTCCACTCAGGGCAACCAAAGACTAAACCCAACAGGAGATCTGAGCCACAACCCAGATGAAAAACCCATTTTATCATCCCCTGATCCTGGCAGGCCCCCCAGTTAGCCACAGACAGCACCATGAGCTGGATCAACTTATCTCTGTCTCTCACACTGTCTCTCTCTCTCATTGAGATTCTCACAGAATGCCCCTGGAACTCTCTCCCTGGTTCTTGCCAAGTACATTTATACCCTGGGATGATACCACTGCAGGGCCAAGCCCCACATATGAGGCGAACAACGGGTAAAACTAATAGCGTCATATTTGGGAGGTGCTGTGCCCATTTTTGTCCTGATAAAAACATGGAGCCATTTTATTTTGGTTTTATACTTGCTGATGACTGCTGCTGCTGCAGTACAAAGAAAATATTACATTTGTCACATGTAAGAGAATACTTAAATTTTGCTTTGGATTTCGAGCATACTACCGTAGGTGGGTGTACTTCAGATCTCCTCATGGGATTGTGTTTGTATGGCATGCAAGATTTTTCTTCACCACAAAGGAAGCTTTAAAATCTGAAAAAATGAACAGAAAGCCTTTTAGTTTTAGAGTGCTTGAATGATTTCAGCAGCGAAACATGGAAAGTACAGTATACTATGTTTGACAGTCTCTTGGAGGCTGTGTGTGGTCTGATGGTTAGAGCACCAGCTTTGGAACCCAAAGGCCATAAGTTCAAACTTTACCACAGCCAAATATTTATTTATTTAGCTTTTGTTGAATGGGAAACGAGTGCTAGACAGTACTGCTTATTTTCGGCATTGTATCCTGCAGAGTTGCAATACACACCCTGATTTTACAGCATCTCCTTACCACTGCACTTGAATGCTGGCTTTCATAGTATGACCTCAAGCCCAGTGTGGGACTAGAAAACCATGACCTTCTGGCCCAGAGGCAGATGTGCTACCAGCTGAGCCCCGCTGAGCCCTGAGTGTGTGACCGTGAGCAGGTCACTTAACCACTTAGTGCTCCAGTCTTCCCAGCAGTGGAAAGGGGTAGAATCAGACCTCCACTGAAAAGTAGATGCTGCACTGCAGCTTAGCTATCCTGGGAAGTTGTAAAATAAAAAAATAAAAAATAAACTGAGGATGGTGGCTTCTTGTTTTCATCCAGTAGAATCCATAGTCTCACAGTTTCAACCATTCACACACTGTTCATTGGCCATCATTTATTCATGTAATATATACTTGAAGCTTGCCCTCTATTCAGTAACATTTATTTTTATAGCTTTCTTAAGGTATGAACATACAATTTTAGGAAAAGAAAGAAGGCCATCAAGCTGTCTAGTTTTTGTCTCCCACCAGCTAAATGTGAACATCATGTCACTTCTTTTTCTCCAGAGCTCTCATAAAGTTCCCTTAATTATAACGTAAGTTACTGCAAAACCCTGTGATTTGCGTGTGTGTGTGAGGGAAGGGGGAGATTAAGTACTATTTTATTTTTCGCACAGAAAGAGATATCTCATGCAGTCTCTGGTGAACTGCAGCACAGTGATTCCAGGTATAGGCATAGACCCTGGTTTGCATTTGTTCACAAATACAGTTCTGCTACAGACATTTTGGAAAACCTGTCTGGTTTATGATAATTGGAAATGCAGGACTCCCTGGCAATTTTTCTGGCATTTGGCATTCTCAGGCAGCATGAAACAGTGATCCATTTAGTTCTCAGTATGCAATACAATTCTGTACAGAGTATTTTAATGGACACTATCAACCCTATTTGTATTATATTATTTTTAATTGAAAACTCACATATTATGAACAGTAGCATAGCAAATTTCCAGAGGCGATGTTACAGGGCCCCTCCCCAGTTTTGAATAAACATCAAAATTATGATTTGTGCCCCTCAAACTTCATGGGCCCGGGTGCCACTGCTCTCCCTGCACCCTTGTAGCTACACCCTTGTTTATGAATGCTTACCTTCTTTAAAATTCACTGATGCTGATGGTTATTTAATGCTTCCTTTCTAAGTAGAACTGAAATACATGCTAATGGTGTAATGAAATCCAGCCTTGTTTGGTTTAAAACTTTGCATGATGCAATAGTCTCCTCTCCTCTCCTTCCATGGCATGAGTGGCTAACCTATGCTGGGGGTGTTCATAAGTCCAAGAAAGATGCAATGGGAGTTAATCAAGGAATGTAAACAAACACATTTTGTGTGGTAACACCTTTATGGTGGGCAGTCTGTTTTTCAGTTTTAAAAAGAAAAAACAAAACTCAGAATCAAACTACATCAGCAATCTCTACAGGATATGACCAGTCATGATTTTTTTTTTCAAACTACAGACACTTTGAGGCCTAAGGGAATAGACAGTGTCCCTTTAATGCAAAACAATCATTACTGACATAGCCCATGGGTGCAACAGTGATAAAAGTTGCAAAAACTAAGATCCAGGAAGACGAAATAGCAAGTATTGACACCAAGGGAGAAGAGAGGAGTTTTGAGATGAGATTTAAAATGTGAAGGAAGTCAGCAAGGTGGAGAGAGATTCAGGTGGGGGGGGGGGCTGTTCCATACAAAGAGGACTATTCTAGATGTCGCATTTTGTTCAGATATATATCAGTGAGACACTGCAGGATTCAACAAGTCGAGTGCTTTGTCCTGGTAGACAGCATTATGCATTGTACATTGTAACTTGTTAGAATGGCAGCACTACAGTTCTTTGACTGACATAGGCCATTTTATAAGCAGAGGACTATGCTACAATAATTCTTAGTGCAAAGTTACAAACAAATTATCCTGTCAAAATCAGATTCCACTGAGAGCACATCATGTGATCAGCAATTGTCTCTGAAGGAACATATCATCAACAATACTAATTTCAGCTTTCTTGTGCATGGCCTCAAACAAAAAAATGGTCTTTTCAATTGATTAGACATAATATCCATAGCCAATATGCACAAATGCATTGGGTGTTTGTTTTTTTCCTTTACAACTGCATCAGTGGCATTCAGGGCAGATATGCACACTCCTCCAGACACTTCTCTGTCCATAACTCAGCCATAAAAATGATTTAAGCACTGCTTAGGAAGGTGCAGTGCAAGCATGATGATGATGATGATGATGATAATGATGACTTTTGCAGTGAAGGTGGGTAGATGCTGATGTTTAAAAAAGGGAGAGGTAGATTCCAGTTTGATGGGAGATGGCGCTTGAATTTGCTGCAGCACTTACAGATTCTTGTGCAAATAACCTTGTTACATCTGGGTTTAGTTGTCCTGTCAAGGGGATCTGTTGGTAATGCTGATGACTTAATCACTAATGTCTGGTAGCCCTAACCTTCCCTGTCCTTTCTCTATGTCCTTTTTCACCATCTCCTCCTCCTCCTCCTCCTCCTCTGTCTCCTTCTCCTACCCCTCTCATTAGCTTGTATCTAGTCCCTATGATACAGTCCTTTCAAATAATTACAGTCTGACCAAATACTGGGATAAGGAAACCTTTGTAAAGGAGTGTGATATTTGCATTGCATTGTGGGAAGGTTAGTATGAATTGGTGGAAACTAAACCCCATCCTTTTTGCAGGTGTACTGTTTGTAATGAAGGGCCAACATCCTGTAAGATGACTTTGACTTAGAAAACATACAGTACCTAGATGCTCTGCAATTCTTAGTTTAAATATTTACTCAATTTCTCTATCCTTTGTTTATTAAATTACTCCTAAGGACATTTGCACAAATTCACATGTCTATTGGCCTTCCTCTCTTATGAGCAGTGTTAATCTCAGTGTTTTTATATTTCATATGTATGTGTTATTTTGATGGCTTTTAAACTTACATTTTATTATGACAAACTTTGTGGGGACACTCAATTCCAAGTAGCACTCCACAAAGATTTTAAAAAGGTTTACTAGTTAGTATCAATTCTTTAATAATTATGACATTTACTGCTTAGGTTCACTGTTCCAGGGAACAAAACACATACAGTACAACAATTTTTCTCATTAATACAGGATGGTTGCTTTTTTTTCCTATGCTTTAATTTTTTTGCCTTTTGGCGAAAGTGCCATACATTTGCAGTACATAAAGCTACAACAGTTAATACATATAGAATAAAGAAATTGGGTGGTATGTTTGTAACCTGAATATAATTATTGGTTAGGTATGATTAGAACCTAAAACCAGCATGTAGAAATCTCTGTTATGCTCTTTGTTACACATGTACGTGTGTAACGGACACTACCTAACACCCCACCTCAGCTGTTTTGAGGTATGCAGCAAGCAGTCTGGGCTTCACAACACAAGGAAACACAAAACTAGTAATTACATCAAATAAAATATGGACAACAATCAGACTTTTTTTAACACATCCTGGGTGTGTGATATAGGGGATACATGATGGGCGACTGTGGAATACTGGAAATATTTGCATGAGTGCAGAGTGACCTCTGATAATATCACGAGTGGCAAAGCCATGAATGATATTATCTGAGGTCACTCTGCATGAATGCAAATATTTCCTGTATTTCACAGTCAGACACCATGTGTACGATTTATACAATAGGGTCCTGGTGTGTATTGCAGTCTGCGTTTTCAGTTGTTTTTCTTCCTTTTTGTTTTATTTGAAGGGGGGTATTTTGTCCTGTGGTGTTCCTGCTCATGCCTCTCTTCTGTGTGTCTTATGTGTTGATCTTGTATTGGATGGTTTATTTGTCTTCTTTTGGGGTTCTTTACCTGGTTACTGATGATGTCATGTTTGATGATTGGGTGGCGTACTTTCAGGGTCGGCTTCATTATGTTCTGGGGTTTGGAATATTTTGTGATGGATAACATATTTCATTTGTTATTGTTTATGTGTTTATTTATTTATTTTGCTATGGGATGTGTTTACATTGTTATCACAGGTATATGTTTTACTTTTTTTACAGGGACTTCTTTCTGTTTGTTTGGGATGCGTGATTTACACTTCAAGCACTTTTATTTGGGTGTGAGTTTAGTTATGTGTGCCTAGGCACTTAACATTATATATTCTTTTTTATTTGCTGAATATTTCATATTCCTCTGGTGTTATGCAGTTTAGTTAACTACTGTGTTGGTGTCGTTTTCTTTTCTGGTACTGTAGTTTTCATGGTATGTGAGGTGGTGAGTGCTCGCTTTTAAAGTTTTTCTACATTGTTTGTTTGCTAAAGCACCACCAACATTGTGTAAGACTTTCTTTACTGAAACTTCATTCATTTCTCATATTGTAGTTTCTTGTATGTTTGTGTTAGTCAGAGTCGGTGTTCGTGTCATTTACTCTGGGGCTGTCATCTTCTGTTTGTTGCTGTCCCGTTTACTGCAGTGCACAAGAGTTTCGTGGGACGTGATTTTTCGTAAGATATTTTCATGAGTGTTGTATACCTGTCTGTAGTTTTAAGAAAGTAGATTGGCTGGATGAGGTCTGATGTATCTGGAGTGGTTTATTCTGCTCATGACATATCCACTCTGAAGTTTGTTTTCATTTATTCCACTCTGGAAACATCACTGCAAAGTTATTCAATGGGGGTGAGTTTATGTAGAAATACTTCAGTCAGTAATGGGCTAGCAGTATAGCCTAGAGGTTAGAGTAACGAGGTGTGAATGAGCTTGGTACAGCCAGCAGACCAGACCTGGGTTTGATTCTCACAACCTCCACTTGCATACTGTGTGACTCTGAGCAAGTCAGTTAACTGCCCAGTGCTCCCAGGTCACCTCTGAAAACAGGCACTTGTGCCTAGTGGGCCTTACCCGGTTACCAAAGACTAAAATAAAAAAATAAAATACGTAAATAATAAATAAATAAATAAATATACTCTCACCCCTAATGTATACATCTAAATAAACCACTCAACCTTTGGTCTTGTGGTTTATATATATTTATATATTTATTTCTCTGACTACAATACCTTTGAGCCAGAGGCTCTTTTATAAAGGTTCCATGTCAGTGGGTAGACACAGCAATTTACATATCGAGTAGGCATAATAGTTTACATAACAATCCGACAAACATTCAAGAAGAGTGTTAAGTACATTGAAGCATAAATACTGATGAGGTAATCAATCACAGAATTATAGGCAATCACAAAGCAGCCAGAAGTTGGTCTTGTTAATGATGGGGGAGTGGGGTACAAGGGGGTGGGAGAGGGAGGAGTAGAGGGTGGGCTTTTGTAGGAGATAGAGAGGCAAGGCAAGGGGTAACAAGTGAATGAGGTTTCTATCAGTGGGAGGGGTGAACTAGAGAATAGCAGCCAAAGACTGTTCTGAATGGTGAGGCGGGTGTGGCAGGTGGAGGAAGGTGGGTGGGGGAAGGGTATTGCAGGGCTTAGGGGTGTGACAACTTAGAGATGGCAGTCACAGCTGGTAAGTGCAGAGAGGTGTTTGCAGAGTTTCCACTTAAAGGGGCCAACCTTTGTCTCAGCCAAGATTGTTGAGGGGAGGTCATTTAGCCAACTGGGTGCCCAGTATGCAAATAATCGCAGTGCCTGAGATGTATGGCAAAATGGGACTTGGTAAGTCTGTCTTGCATGCCATGAGTCCGAAGAGGGTTAGTCACTAGGTTAATGAGTTTCTGGATGACTGAAGGGGTTTGGCCAAGGCAGGTTTTTTTGCTAGGAGACAGATCTGGTATTTTATTCTACACTTAAGGTTCAGTCATTCAGTCTGCACATACAGGTCACATGTATGGGTGAGTCTGTGGGCTCCCGTGATTAGCCTATATGACTTATTTAGGGCTATGCAGATCCTTTTGAGAGTAGAATCTGTGGCTGCCCCATAGGCGATTAACCCATAGTCAGTTATGGATATTATAGAGTTTTGACAGCAAGTCAGAGTGCATCAGGGGTTAGACAGTGAGTATGTCTATACAGGATACCAATCCTGGCAATGGCCATCCTTGCAACATCATCCATGTGGATGGCATAGGACAGGGAGCAGTTAAGGGTTATTCCTAGATATCTGAAGGACTGGACCTGTTCTAGTGGGGAGCCATGGTTGTTTAGAATGATTAACCAGTGTGCTTTGTGCTTGTTGTGTGTGTTTGTGAATAGAATGGTTTTCATCTTCTTGTAATTCATGAGGAGTTTGTGCTTAGCGTACCAATCCTCAACAGTTGAGAAGTTGTGCTGGAGTTGTGATTCGAGGGGATATGGATCGGGTTGACTGTGAAGATAACGGCATCATCTGCATAGAGTAGTACGCTATTGGTGCAGGCCTGGGGGAGGTTTTTGAGGAACAGACTAAATATTAAGAGGCCCGGGATCGATCTTTGTGGTACGACAAAGTGCACTTGTCAGCTGTCTGAGAGAAAACCATTTATTTTGACTTGTTGGGATCTGCTGCCGAAGTAGCTTTTAAATCACCTCACCGCATCATTAACTAGTCTGCTGGTGGAGAGTGTCTTTAGCAGTATGCTGTGGTTGACCATGTCAAAGGCTATAGTGAGGTCAATGTATATCGCCCCCACTATGTGACCCCAGTCAAGTGCATTTTGTATAAATCCAGTATATTCTAGCAGCACTGTGGTGGTACTGTAAGTCTTGGGAAATCCATGTTGTTGTGGGCATTGCATCTGGTATTTCTCAAGGTACTCTGTTAGTTGGTCAGATACAATGTGCTCCAGAGCCTTCGGGGTTGGAGGGGAGAATTGATATAGGATGGTAATTTGTGTGCTGGGCCTGAGCACCACTTTGGTGGACTGGTATAATCACTGCTGCTTTCTACCTCTGGGGTAACTGTCAAAGGCACAGTGATAGATTCTGTAGGTCAGTAAGTGGAGATACCGTAGGACCACATGAAGAGTTAGGGAAATAAGTTTAAGGTCAAAGGAGTCACTACTGTATCTTGAATTTCCTAGCACCCATTGCAGTTACTTTTTGACCTCTGACAAGGTAACTGTCTTGAAATAGAAAGTTGGGGGGTGTTGAGAGGGACCAGCTCTAGTGGTCTTTTCATTGTTAGCGGGTACATCAAAGACATCAGGGGGAAGGATACCACTAAGGTCTGAGAAGGAAATATTGAAGTTATTGACAATTTGCTTGCGGTCCTGGCTAATTTCCCCATTGACATCTAACATAGAGGGTGAAGATTTGCTCGTTTTGCCCATGAGGACTTTAACGTTGTCCCAAAATTTCCTGCCATCCCCTCAGGAGTTTGAGAGCTCATGGAATCAGTGCAGTGCAGGATGAAATTGTGGAGTTGGGGAGGGGCCTCAGACAGGTAGCAAGCACGGTTACCTTCTCAGAGGTGCTGCCAGTCCATGGCAGGGGTGAGGCTAGGGTACTAAACACCATGCAATTTAATGAATGGTTGCAAAACTGGTGCAGAGCACAGGGCTTTGGCTTCATTGGGGACTGGGGTACACCTGGAGAGATCAAGGTCTATACTGGCACGATGGTCTGCATCTGTCCATGAAGGGAACCAAGATCCTAAGTGACAGGTTTAAATGCTTCCTTGGCAAGCTTTTAAACTAGCCATGGGGGGAGGTGCTAATAAGAGGCAGGAAATTTCAAGCCTCCCCCCACAAAACATGACAGGTAGTAAGGTAAACACTGAGGTACAGTGCTCAACAGAGGGCAGGACAGGGGTAAATGGAAAAATAGACAAGGGCAAAAAGAGCAGGCATGGGGGAAAAAAGGATAAAACCAACATTAAAATAGGGTAATGAGTACCAATGCCAGTAGTCTGGGAAACAAGGTTCCTGAGCTAGTAGCCTTGATGGAAGATGAAAAATTGGATATTGTGGCAGTCACAGAAACATGGTACACTGGGAAACATGACTGGGATGTCGACATACCAGGGTACACAATCTACAGAAGGGACAGGGAGGGGAAAAGAGGAGGTGGAGTAGCTCTATACATAAGGGAAGGGATCAAAGCTACAGAACTAAAAAGTAAAGGGGGAGGACAAGAGCCACTCTGGGTCACCTTGGAGACAGAAAATGGCATCACAATCCACACAGGGGTTGTATACAGACCCCCATCTCAAGGGGAGGAAATGGACAAGAAAATGATAGAGGACATTCTCAAAATGGCTGAAAAAGGGGAGATACTGTTGATGGGGGACCTGAATATACTAGATGTTAACTGGATGACATGTACTGCAGCCACATCCAAGAGCAGGGTCATTCTCAGTGCCCTGCAGGGGGCAGGCCTTAGACAGCTAGTGTTGGAACCCACTCAGGAGGGAGCAATACTAGACCTGGTACTCTCAAATGGAGAGAGGATCACAAATTTAGAAGTCAGTAGACATCTGGGAACAAGCGACCACTGCACAGTGTGCTTCACAATAAGCACAACCATGGAGACAAACCATACAAAAACAAGCATACTGAACTTTAGAAGAGCTGACTTTGGCAAAATGGGTGAATACCTGAGGAATACACTAGCAAATGGCCAAAAAGGAGGGGTGGAAGAACAATGGAGAAAAATCAAAACTGCCATCATAGAGGCAACAAGCCTTTGTGTGAAACAGATAAAGAAAACAAAGCGGAGTAAAAAACCACTATGGTTATCAAAAGAGGTGGCAGGGAAGGTTAAGGAGAAAAAGGCTGCATTCAAAAAGTATAAGGCATCACAGAAGGAGCATGACAGGGAACTGTATCAATTAAAGCAGAAAGAAGTGGGAAGGCAGTCAGAATAGCAAAAGCCCAAACTGAGGAAAAATAGCCAATTCAGTTAAGAAGGATAAAACCTTTATAGGTACATTAGGGAGCATAGAAAGGTTAAGGGAGGAATAGTGAAGATTAATAAGGGAGAGGGGAGGTGGGCAGAGGGAGACAGTGAAAAGGCAGAGATACCGAATGAATACTTTTGCTCAGTATTCACCAAAAAAGATGAGGAGGAGTTACCTAAACCAGACAATAGAAGCACTCTGGATAGGGCGGTTGACACCAGTCCATTTACAGAAGAAAGAGTCCTGAAAGAACTCCTAAAACTCAAGGTGGACAAAGCAATGGGGCCTGATGGGATTCACCCCAGAATCCTAAAAGAACTAAGGGAGGACCTACTGACACCACTGACTACACTTTTTTAACAAATCATGGGAGGATGGGATGGTACCCGAGGACTGGAGGAGGGCAGATGTGATTCCCCCTTCACAAAAGTGGGAGCAAGGCAGAAGCAGGAAACTACAGACTTGTAAGTTTGACCTCAGTGGTAGGGACAATGATGGAATCACTTCTGAAAGAAAGAATTGTTGAGTTCCTAGAGGCCAGCAGGGCACAGGACCCAAAGCAGCGTGGATTTACAGCAGGAAGGTCATGTCAGATGAATCTAATAGATTTCTTTGACTGGGTGACCAAAGTAATAGACCAGGGAGGGGCTGTGGATATGGCCTACCTAGACTTTAGCAAGGCATTTGACACAGTCCTGCACAAAAGAGTAATAATCAAGTTAGCCAGCCTGGGAGTGGGTCCCAGGGTGGTAGCCTGGGTTGCAAACTGGCTGCACAACAGGACACAGAAGGCAATAGTGAGTGGAACACATTCTGAAGAAAGGGGGGTCACTAGTGGAGTACCTCAGGGCTCAGTACTGGGTCCAGTCCTCTTTAACATCTTTATAGGTGACATTGCAGAGGGTCTGTAGGGAAAGGTATGCCTCTTTGCAGATGATACAAAGATCTGTAACAGAGTTGATACACAAGGGGTAGAAAGGATGAGAAGGGACTTGGCAAGGTTGTAGGAATGGTCAGACATATGGCAACTTAGATTCAATGCAAAGAAGTGCAAAGTAATGCACCTGGGAAACAAAAACCCAGGAGAAGACTACACAATAGCAGGGGAGGTACTAACAACAACAAAAATGGAACGGGACTTGGGGTAGTCGTATCAGATGACCTAAAGGTTGGTAAGCAATGTGAGAAATCAGTAAGGAGAGCCAGGGGGATACTGGGATGCATAGGAAGGGGCATCACAAGTAGAAAAAGGGAAGTGGTTATCCCTCTGTACAGACAGTTGTTGAGACCCCATCTGGAGTGCTGTGTGCAGTTTTGGAGACCTCATCTACGCAAGGACATAGACAGGATGGAAGCAGTCAGAGGAGGACAACTAAAATGGTGCAGGGTCTGCATCAGAATCATATGAAGAGAGACTGAGAGAGCTTAATATGTATACCCTTGATGGAAAGGAGGGACAGGGGACATGATAGAAACATTCAAGTACCTCAAGGGAATCAACAAAGTCCAGGAGGGTAGCATCTTTCAGAAAAAGAGATATGTAAGAACAAGGGGACACAATTTAAAGATAGAGGGGGGACGGCTCAGGGGTAGTGTGAGGAAATCTTTTTTCATGGAGAAAGTGGTGGATGCATGGAACTGCCTTCCTGGGGAGGTTGTTGGGGCTAAAACATTGGGGGAATTCAAACATGCATGGAACAGACACAAGGTAATTGTAGTGGGGGGTGGCAGGAAATAGGCTGTCGGTTAACTAGAATCTGCAGCTTATCCAGTAGGTAGGGAAATGGGCAGACTGGGTGGGCCAAGTGGTCCTTATCTGCCGTCAAAGTCTATGTTTCTATGTTTCATCCTTGAAATGGTGGATTTTGGTGAGCCGGACTTCACGAGTACAGGCATTCCTAGCTGCTTTGTAGAGCTGAAAATCTGCCTGTTTATTGGTGGCTTGGGATCAATGCCACAGATTATCTCCAGAGGCCATGTGGATAAGTAGGGATGGGGTAATCCAGGGATTATTTGCACATTTAATTTTACTCTTCCTTATGGGGGCATGGACATCACAAGCCATATTAAATTTAGAGATAAAGAACTCAAGTGCTTGGTCCACATTATGAACCGAGTCAATGGGGGACCAGTCAATTTGCTTGAGATAAGCCTTGAGGTGTTCGAGATGCCCTCTCTTCAGGACATGATGCATTGCCATTTTAGCAGGTGGCTTGGGGGCTCTATTTGACCAATGTCATAGAATAGGAGAATAGTCACTAATCGAATCAGGAAGGACTGTGGTGCTGGAGATTCTCTTCGTATGATTGATAAGTATCCTGTCCAGCAGTGTACTAGAACCAGTTCAGTAACTGACCCTGGTGGTGGAGTCAACTATTTGGGATACATTGATGGTGGCCTTGCAGGGGTCTGCCTCTATGAGCAGGACAACCAATTTACATTAAAGTGACCTAGTAACACCACTTCAGATTTTTGGTGTAGGTAAGTTAGTTAGTTAATGATCATATTAAACCCGTGGCCTGGTCTCATGGTGGGTTGTATACTAAGACTGAAGTGAGTGATTTGTTGTGGGATCCTAGGAGAATCCTGATGACAAGGGCCTGGACATTTTTTCCAGTGTCAAATTTGGGGAGGGTGTGGCTCTACAGGGTATCCTTAAGGTAAATTGCACAGCCTCCATCTCTTTTACTAAGTCTGTCTTGTGTAAAAAGAGTGTAGCCATCAAGGGAGATAGCTGTGTCAGGAATCCTTGGTGTGGCCAGGTCCACCACCGATAGCAGGTCAGGTCTGTGCTGGGTTACCCATACTTGGAGATCATTAAATTTGGACATCAGGCTGCAAATATTGTTGAATGCCAATTTCAATGTTCTGTGGTTGTTTCCATCGTTGTGGATCTGTTGCACTGAGCCAGGGTCATTCTCAGCAGTGACTGCTTAAGTTGCTTAAGAATAATCAGCAGTTTTCACATGCTAAGCCATCCACTTTTATTATAATACAGTGACACAGCAAGTCGGGGTAGCAGGGACAGGGTGGGTGTGTCAAGGACTCAGATTGGACAGTTGTACAAGTTAGTGGGTCTGAGGTAGTTGCCAGTTAAACTGCACATTGTACCAGATCCAGGAGTTAATACAGTTTGGAGGGATGGGGGATAATTGCTTCCCAGCTGGCTCTTACATGGGCTTGCCGAGGTTGTAATGATTATTAGCAGGACTAGTGTGGCCAAGTATTTATGGGCCCTCATGGTCAATAAGTAGCTGTGGAGCTTGTGACTGCTGGGATGGCCTAGTGGTTAAGGTGACCGACTCTGGTGTGAAGGGTCAGGGTTTGGAATCCCAGGGTCATAAACTGGATAGGAGGTTGTGGGTCAGGTCACTAGATGTGGTCTGATTTGGGGGATCGAGGTAGGTCTGAAGCCTTTAATTTGAACTGCAATTGCTATTTTTATTAGGGGTATAAGGTGGAAAGGTTAGGGGCAGCAGTGATTCCTAGTGGCCATGGAGTGTAAGCTGCAGCATGGAAATTAGGAGATAGATTCTGGAACAGTGGGTCATGTGAATAGGTCATGTGACCTAGGCTACCTATAAGGACAGTGACCGACCAGGGTGGGGCAGTCACCACAGAAATGGTGATGAGCTAACACAGGTCCTTTGTTTCTGGGTTTAGATGGCTGCAGACACCTCCAGTTGTTCTACTGTATGGGAGGGCTGAAGTGAGACGCCAACCTGTATGAAAGAGGGAGAAAAGGCACAGGTTAAAATAAAGGGGGGGGATTAAAATGTCAGACTAACAAAGGAACGTGTTGGTGGGGGAGGCAGAGCATGAACTTGGGCATCAGCTACACATGTGCAGTGCAGCTGCTGGAATGGTGGAAAGTCCAAACAAAGGAGACACACTGAAGTAGCAAGCAAGGCTTTCCAGGGCTACACCATGGTGCTGGGCTGTACACATTCAGGTACAGTAATTAAACAGCAGCTCCCTGCACATAACTCAGCCATGAGCAACAGTTAGAATATTAACAGCAGCTCCCTAGCTGAAAGTCAGCAAAGCATTCTAAAAAGCAGCTTATGGTTCCAACAAGTAATAAAAAGAATTTAAATCCACTCTTAAAGCAACAGGTAGTAAAAACAAAACAGTAAAATATACTCTTAAAGTAATGAGAGTACGGGCCTAGAACATACGGCCCTTACACAGGTTACAAGGTTTGAATGAAACAATCAGTAGTATTTCGCCAATGTACAGGTCCTCTGTACCTGGGTTTAGATGGCTGCAGATGCCTCCGGTTGTTTCGCAGTACAGGAGGGCTGAAGTGAGAGGGCAGCCTAGGTTTAGATGGTTGCAGATGCCTCCGGTTGTTCCGCGGTATGGGAGGGCTGAAGTGAGAGGGCAGCCTGGGTTTAGATGGCTGCAGACACCTCTCGATGTTCCACAGTATGGGAGGGCTGACGTGGGAGGGCAGCCTGAGTTTAGATGGCTGCAGATTCCTCCAGTTGTTCCACGGTATGGGATGGCTGAAGTGACAGGGCAGCCTGTGTTTAGATGGCTGCAGACACCTCTGGTTGTTCTGCAGTATGGGAGGGATGAAGTGAGAGGGGAGTCTTGGTTTAGATGGCTGCAGATGCCTCCAGTTGTTCCAAGGCATGGGAGGGCTGATGTCAGAGGGCAGTCTGCGTTTAGATTGCTGCAGAAGCCACCAGTTGTTCTGTGGTACAGGAGGGATGAAGTGAGAGGGCAGCCTGGGTTTAGATGTGGTATCGCACACTTCAGGAATGTAATAAAATAAAAATCATTCCACACTTCTTCCTATATATTATTCTTTATTTTATACATGTCGGAGGTGTGTGTTGCTAACATGCCCTATATAAACCCTGAAAATGAAGCTTGAGGAGTTTATACAATTATCACATATCAGGAGTGTTTATAAAATCTAAGTTCAGTTTTTTTTTAACAAAATGATATCTCCAAAATGTATTGTGCAAAGTACTGTTGCAAGGGAGGCACTGTTAAAACCTTGTAAAGAACTGATGTTTGATGATGTATACTAGGAAGTATAACTTGTTGCAAGAATGGCAAACCATCAAAATATATTATGAAGGGTTTGGTTCAAGATGGCTGAACTGCATGCAGCATAGCTGCTATGACCGTGTACAGTTTTCAGTGTTTCTAATAGGAAATATTGGAATGTGAACTGTTTTCAACAACAATATAGACAGAAAAATAGAAAGAGTACTCTGCAGCTGTAGAGGAGGAATTTATTTTCCTGAAAACAGGCCCTTTGAACCAAAGGTTCCATCCAGAGAAGCCTATCCTAGAGAGTGGTGGCAGGAATGTGAGTTTCATTTCACCACCCACCCTGAAGGCACAAATCTATTCAACTTCCACTGTAATGCCTTTAATTCAAGGTGTTTTACATACTTTCATACATCAGATTTTACTACAATCCTGGCTTTCTGTGGAGTCCAGAAAGGAAAAGGAATATACTCTGGAATCATTATGCAAGTATATGGAACAGATAATAACCTGGTTTAATCTGATGAGTGACAATTTGAAGCACTCAATCAAAAAACAGAGTTCTTGCATTTGGAACTTAAAGCCACAATCGGAATGACACTACTACAAAAACAATGTTACTGAACAGCGTATTTTAAGAAATATGAGGGAAACGGCAGTCTGTGGATGCCATCATGCATGGCATTATCAAGGAAAATTATCGTATCTCATGCAAGTCAGAACAAAACAGAGAACCAATTGTGATATTGCAACTTCTGGTTAGTCAGTATACCTGAAACATTCAGTAAAAACGTTATTTCTTCATGTTAACTGGTTAATGATAACATTGTTAGTACCTTTTATTTACTCGCTGATAATCCACCCCGATTGGCTATGCTTTTTAAGTTTGGAAAACATCACAGTATTCAGCTGCAGCTTTTTAAGTCAGCAATTTTAGCAATACTGGCTTTTGACTTTGACAGAAATTTTAGTTTTAAACTAGCTAAAATGAAAGATGTGTTATACTGGAACACAAGAATTATCAGTACTATTTTTTCTCGATTTCTGTTATCAAACATAACAATAGTATTGGATGTTCCAGGCATATCGTCAAGATGTCTTAGAAACTGGCATACAGTTTTCATTGTTACCACCAACTAATACGAAGATTGCTAAAGATGGCAAAACAACTAAATGTTTTGAGGACAACCAATTAGCAGCATACATGAGGGCTCAATATTGGAAACATCAGGCCTGGATTTAGTCTATTCATCTACTGACTTAGACAAAGATCTTTTAGCATCCAGGAAGAAAATGGACCAATTATATTTTTTACCTATAGTGAAGCCATTCTTTATTTGACTGCTTGATTCCTTTTTTTATTCTTCTTTCCTAAGTAAAAATGCTACCAATGGGAGATTATCTGTACTTATGATATAATGATCTGAAAATGGACAACTGTTGCATGCAGAGACCCTTTATAGTTTTGATTTTCTTTTCTTTCTTTCTTTATAGATAGTTAATTTCTCATATGATGTGGGTTTGAACTTTCTTTTGTTACAGTGAATCAGTGAATGGTGTTTTTACCTCTTTTTATGAATTTCTGAAATTTTGAAACTCTGTATCATATGACAAAAAAGGGGCAACAGTTTTCATGGTGCAAATGAAGTATGAATGTTGACTCTCTTAGTAACCTGTAATAATATTAGTTAAATAAAAATGTATACAACAAAAATACAGTGAAATATATCGCTGTAGGGTAGACCTATTCAAAAAAATATATAATTAAAAATATTGTTAGATGAAAGGCTGCAGTAAATTTTGACTTTTTATGATGTCCACGTTATTCCCTGAAGACTTAAAAAAAAAACCAAAAAAAAAACAATTGTAGCTATTATGAGCATTTCCAAGACATAGTTTTACAGTCCATAGGCTAGCTATACTGGTCACTCATATAAATGCTATGTTTTATGTATTCTCCCTTCCTGAAAAGAAAGGGAAAAAGGAAACATCAGAATTTTGCCTACAGTAACAATTCTGGGCACATAACTACAGGTGTAAATAATTCAGTACAGTAAAAAGTCTCCATTAAAAGAATATTAATGTAGTAGTAGTAGTAGCACTTCATTGTTTCACTGTGATTGCAATAAAAAATAAAATGCAAATAAAAACAGAACAATGACAAGTAGCAATTTAAAGAGAATATATATACCATTTTTATCTATTATATATAGTGCCATTTCCCTATGCCATGCAAGATACCATTGTACTTCTGGTTGTACAGCTCAGCAATAAATCAATTATCACATTGTTGATACACTACTCAATTATGACATCACCAAGTGACAACTTTTTCAAATTTCTTTTGTCAGCCTCAGAACCAGACTTTAATAAAACAGGCTTTCTCCACAATTTCTGTAAAATGCACACAAGCACAGTTTAACAGCAGCAGACTTTCTTAAAAATGGCTTTCTCAATAACATGGGTGAAATGCATTTTCACGTCATGAACGTAGCTTACAACTGTTGGGGTTTACAAACCATTTCCTCTGCATCACTTTCATTAAAACAGCTTTCTTGGAATTCTGAGTTAAACCTTCACAAGCACAGCTTAAAATCCAAATTCTTTAAAAAAAAAAAGCTTTCTTTATAGTGTAGGTTACACTACCATGAGCACAGATAAAATGTATCATTCTAAAAGGAAACCAAAAAATGAAAGAGCACCTTTCTCAGTGCTGCACCAAAATAAGAGGAAGCTTCCTTACCTCAGTGGGAGCTCCTCTGCACAAAAAACAGCTTTTGAAATTGTGCCCCCAAGGAAAGGGAAGGGACTGTAAATTGCCCACAAGGGGATTGCAGTGTGATCCCTTTCCACTTCCCTGTTGGTGGCCATGCCCCTGCACTCTGACATTTTATGACACCGCAATAGGGAGAGCGTGGGGGTTGCGCTACATTGAAATGTATAGAGAATAATTTTAAAATGCAATTTGGGGGCATTTAAGTGCCCATTTGGTAAAAATGAAGCCGGCATTCAACTAACAAGCCTCTTGTTAGTTGAACCATGGCTTGGATTTTACCAAATGGCCATGTAAACAGCTGAAAACTGTACTTTAAAATCACATTCTTACATGTCAATTGAGCATGTCCCCTGCATTCTCCCTATTGCTATGTCATAAAGCAGGGCATGGCCAGCTGCAGGGAAGAGGAAAGGGAACAAGCTACTAGCCCCTCAGAGGCAATTTACAATCCCTTCTCTTGGGGGCATAATTTCAAAAGCTGTTTTTTGTCCAGAGGAGCTCCTGCAGAGGCAAGGGAGCTTCCTGTTATTTTAGGGGGAGTTGTAAAATTACCAAGATTGGTTCTTTTTAAATGCAGCTCTGAAAACATTTCAGTACAGCAAGCATACAGCATGAACTTAAAGAGCTGCTGATGCCTCAAAGAAAATTGTGAAAAACATAATATTTAGGTACAATTCAGCTTGCATTTCATAATATTCAATAGACTTATCCTCCCCATTACTTATTACTGAGAAATGTGCATGGAAACATGCTCTATATCCCTTAGAGTGCATCTGACTCTTTTGCTTACTCCCTACTTCTTGTCATAGTCCTCTGTTGTGACATCACAAACTGTTGTCATGGGAGTAATTCTGATATCACAAGCAGGGCATTATGACCTCACTTAGGGAGAAAGCAATTGGAACAGATGAACTCTTCAGGAGCAAAGATCCCATTTCCATGCAAATGGCCTCAGTAATAAACAAGGGGGATGAGAATACAGAACTACTGTGAAATACAAGCTGAACTATGTCTAAATAATGTTTTGTTAAAGGTGTCCTAATGCCATCAGCTGCTCTTTAACTTACAACTGCTGGGGCTTTCAAACCCTTTCCACAGGCTGCATAGTTCATTCAGTGCAAAAAAAAAAAAACTTTAACAGTGGCAACACACACTGTGGGTCTGATTCTCAAAGAGGGCATAGATCGGTGCAAGCTGCATCTGAAGCCCCTTGCACCAGGGACCCTGCACGAGATTCTGGTACCAGAAGGATCCCGGTGCCTAAGTCCCCACACTTGCGGCAACCTCTCCCATTGGACAAACACACAGCGCAGGGGAAGGGTCTGTGCAGAAAATGCAAGCAGTCCCCCCCCATCCTCGATCCCCTGTTTAACCACAGTAACACCCTCCCGGGTCCCGTGTTAATGAATGATTGTTCTACATCCCTGGTAGTCTAGTGCCCCCCATGTCCCAATCTCCCATAATATAATGTAATATCATTGGTGGTCTAGTGGTCCTCCCTCCCTGATCTGTTTTAGAATAATGTACATCCCCCGTTCACCCTGGTAGTCTAGTGGTCCCCCCTCCCCTATCCTTGATCCTTGTATGAAATATAAAGTCCCAATTCCTGGTACTCAAGTGGCCTCCTACTCCATTAGCCAGTGACCCACCACCCTGCTCTCCCCCAACCCAATCAGAGCTGGCAATTGGCACAGCCCTCCTCACACCACCATGGCCAGCCATCTGAACTGTCAATAAGCATGTACAGTATATAGTATGCGCTCATTGGTTGACAGGTCAACCAATGAGCACATACTATATACTGTACATGCTCATTGACAGTTCAGTCAGCAGCTGGCCATGGTGGTGTGAGGAGGACTGTGCCAGTCACTGGCTCCAATCGGGTTGGGTGGGGAGCGGGGTGGTGAGTCACTGTCTAACAGGGTGGGGGGGCCGCTTGACTAGCAGGGACCAGGAATGTTATATTTCATAAGTGGATCGGGGCTAGGGAGGGGGAACCATTAGACTACCAGGGACTTTATATTTCATATGCTTATCGGGGCTTTTCAGAGGGGACCACTAGACTACCAGGGACTAGGGGCTTTATATTTCATATACAGATTGGGGCTGGAGACAGGGGACCACTAGACTACCAGGGTGAATGGGGGATGTACGTTATTCCAAAACATATTGGGGGGGCACTAGACTACCAGGGTGAACGTGGGATGTACATTATTATAAAACAGATTGGGGATGGGGGGGCACTAGAGTACCAGGGATTTATTATATATTAAAAAGAGTGATCAGGGCTGGGAGGCAGAGCACAGCACATTGCTGCAAAGAGCTCAACTCACCCAGAGGGTGAGTTTCTAAGTTCCATTAGACCAGCCTGGTCTAAGAGTACTTAGAAATTCACCCTCTGAGTGACTTTGTGAATCCCGATCTAGGAGCTTTGGTAGCCACTTTTGTGAATCCCGATCTAGGAGCTTTGGTACCCTGCATCTGCCACACACCCTCAGTGCCTTGCCGCAGCCCATTTTGTGGTGCATGGGTGGGGCAAGCCCTGTTTGGAGCAGACAGCATGTGGGCGATGCAGGCTGCCTTTGTGAATCACTACTGGTACTATTTGAGGCACAAGAAGCACTTTGCGCCATTGCTTATGGTGCAAGCAACTTGTGCCATACCAGGAGCTTTGAGAATCAGGCCCTGTATCTTCAGACTTGGTGCAATTAATGTGCTTAACCGCAAAACACATTTTTACAGAATTAAGCCACTTACCTGCAGAAATCTACTTTTAAACACACAGAAGAGCACATACAATGAGATATGAAGCCCTCACAGCACATAAGCTTATTATAACCATAATTCACTGCCTCACAGTCACATGATCTGCAAGTTATATGACTGACTAATACTAGTTACCTTACAGCCAGCTACAACCATTAAACGTATGCCTCTGGTCTAAAAAAATAGTTAAATTTTAAAAACAACTTATAAACAAATGCTAGAAAACTGTAGAACAAACTGTATGACACAAGAAAGTAATGACTCAAACAGGGTCTAGCAAGCTCATAAACCAGAAGTCTAAAAAGCAAGTTTATTTATGAGTTCTTTAGACCCCAGATGACATTATTTCTTTAGTACACAACACTTTTATAACATTTGTTGTACATAATGTACAAACTGTAGTAACAGGGACCAACAGCTGTGCTGCTTAAACATGTACTAATTTACAGGGAATTCCCACACTCCCTACTTCTCATGGTTCTCAGTAATGCAAAATGCTATCTAGGCTTACCTTGAAGGTCTATAAACTCTTCATGTCCATTGTCTCAGCTAATAGACTGTTCATGTAGTTCACTGCCCTCTGAGAGAAGAAAAGCTTCCTATTGTTACCCCTTCATTTGCCACCTTTGAACTTCATGATGTGCTTCATCATCTTATTGGAAATTCCCAGATCAAATGTCTCCATCAGCTCAATGTTGACAACCACCAGTATGTCATAGACTGTGATCATGCTCTTTCACAGCCTCGTTTTCTTTGAAGTGACCATGTTGAGTGCATCCTGAATTTGCTTAACATTTGTAGTGACTATACCCCTGCTCATTTTAGTGGTCCTGTGGTGTGCCCTTTCTACTGCCAAAATGTACTGTAATTCTTGTATTGGGTAACCCAGAACTGCACACAGTAATCCAGAAGGAACCTGTCCAGGAGCTTGTAAAGTGGTAAGATTAGTTCATCTGCTCTGCTGTTTCCCCACTTTGGATGCACCCCAGTATTCTTCCAGCATCCTTTATAGCAGTTGACACTGCTTGTCATGCTTTAGCCCCTAGTCTGTTATGACCCAAGATCCTTTATTTTCTCTTTCTTTTCTACTGTAGCAAGCTTAGGCACACACAGCGTGTAGATCCTACCTTTGTTTCTCCTCGCCTAGTGAAACACCTTGTAATTGGCTACATTGAATCTAAGACTCCAGGAGTTTAACAAGTGACCCAGTTTATTCAGATCCTCTTGAAAGCCCTTGCCTGACCAATTAAGTGTCATCATCACACTTAAACAGTGTCATAGGCACACTTAAGTAGCCTTCTGATGACTTAGTCTCCAGATCGTTAATGAAAATGTTGAAAAATGGTGGCCCCAGAAATGATTGCTGAGGTATGCTGCTTAGTAGTGCTCCTCTCCACTCAGAGTAGTGCCACCATCAACCATAAGTATTTGCCTCCTTTCCCCCAAGCCAGTTAGCAGTCAACCTTGTACTGTATATGCCTTGTGTATACTGCATTGGTGTACTTTTGCCAGAAGCTTGACATGCACCACACTGCTAAAGGCATTGCTGAAGTCCAGCTAGGTTATGTCTATGGCCGTTCCCCTGTCCACTTCCCTGGTCATCCCTCTGAAGAATATAATCCGGTTAGTTTGGCACTCTCTCTCCCTCATACAGACATGCAAGGAGTGGGTGAGAGCCTTGGCCCTAATGAAAAGATTTATTATTCTGTCCTTGATAATGGATTCTAGGACCTTGCCCATCATCAATATCAGACAGACCGGAATATAATTACCTGGGTCCATCTTTGCCTTCTTAATGAAGATGGGTACAACATTTGCCACTTTACTGTCTTTCAGTACCATACCTGTATTGACAGACCTACTGTTCAAAAGGTTATTACAAGAGTACCCAACAGCTGTTCCTTTTGCTCTACTATGATCGTGTGGGGTGTATCCCATCCACTTTTTGGATTTACCTGGCTTGCACTTTGCCAAATAATCTGCTTCCAGAGTGGGCAAGATGTCTGCGGATTGCTTAATTTTTACACTAAATGCCGTGGGCCCTCCCAGTGAGCAATCTCCCCACCCCCAAAGAACACTGAAGCAAGTTATTTATTCAGCATCTCAGCCATCACCCCAGGCCCATGCATAGGTTTCTCCCCCTTTCATTTTTTTTTCAGGGACCCAGTTCCCTTGTTCACCTTTACATTTCCATTTATGTACTAGAAAAAAGGCCCTGGTGTTATCTGCAACTCTTACTACTGTCCTGGTTTCTAGACCCTCTTTGTCATCTTATGTTTTTGTAGTCACTCAGTGCTACTCCATACTCCTCTTTTACCTGGAGGCAACCTGTCACATTCCAGCAGTTACAGACACTCTGTTTATGTAGTATAATTAACCGTCATTTTCCGTTCAGCCAGGGGAACACTTCTTGTTTGTTTACGTCAAGAACATTCTTCAACAAACCCCACGTGATCTCAACATTACCAGCCTCATGCAGCTTCTCCAGCTCCTTGGCCACCAGCTCCTTCATCTTGGCAAAGTCAACCTTTCCAAAGTTCTGGTGGTCAAGGCCTGATTATTCTTTCCTGTTATGAAGTAAGTTCCCTGACACTGGTCACTGTTCCCCTGATTATTTGATGTTCACACTGGAGATGATCCCATCCCCATTGTTGAGCACAAGGTCAAGGAGTGCTTGAAATCTTGTTTCCAGCTGGACATGCATGTGTCAGGAAGCAGTCTTTGAAAGTGGACAGGCAATTAGTCTCAACCCTTTCATGAGTCTTCTCAAGATGCCGATGCCTGCATTGGAGTTTGAAGTCCCTCATAATCATCACTTCATTTGACATTGCTGTTCTCATAATTTTCCCAACCAGCTGGACTGCAAGCTCTGCTTAATTGTTTAGGGGCCTGTAGCACACACCAAAGGTGACTATCCACCACCCCTTTTTTCCTAACTTGTCCCAGATGGATTCTGTGGCACTGCCCCCCCCCCCCCGATCCTCTTTGTCTTCCATGGTGAGTGTGACTTCCTCCTTAATGAAGAGTGCCACCCCATCCTCTTTTCTGTAAGGCCTATTCCTTCAGAACAGCCTGTTGCCCTCTATCTTGGTGTCTCAGTTGTTCTCTAGCCCCCCCCACCAGGTCTTTCTGTGTGCCATTCTGTCCTGGTCTTCAAAGTGCATCAGACGCTGAAGCCCACTAACTTTGCTTGATTTTTCCCCTCTTATTACCTGCATATACAGTAAGCGAGAATATTCCTTAGGGCCTTTGTGGGTCTCCTCTCTTGTTGATCCCTGCTCTGTTGTTTTTCCCTTGGTGTTTCCTTGTGTCTGCTTCCTGCTCTTGGTGAACCCATGCACCAGCTTCCTCAGCATAATTCTCTAGTTTAAATATCTCTAGCTGCCTTGTTCAGTCTTATGCCCTGTATCTCTGTTTTCTCCTGGCACAGGTGCAGCCCAATTTGGGCATGCAGGTGTCTATTGCCTCAGAAGGCACTCCAGTAAGGCATAAAAATTTATCTCTTGCACCAGATCCATAACCAAGCAATTTCCTGGCTATTGGTTCACTGCTGCACTGCACTAGCCCACACGAGTGGGAGTAAAATTACTTTCTCTTCAAGAACATTACTAATTTTGTGAATGACCTCCTCATGTCCTTGGCAGTTGTGCATCCTATGTCATTCATGCCAACATGCATGGCTTTTCTCCCAGTTGCATTGCTGAGCCCTGAATAGCACTCATTTGACCAGTGGTTGTAGTAGGCAAATCACATCCTCCAAGATAACTTCCTGGTTAGGCAACACTTCATTTTCTGCATCCACTGCCCTAGCAATGAAATTACCAGTGACTACTACTTTCTTGCCATTTCATCCAGCCTTTTCCTTCCTCTTCCTTTACTGGTCTGGTGTTCTGCTGCTTTGACTCTTCCCACCAGACTTGCTCACTTGTTCTCTGCCCCGCCCCCGACTGGCCAGCTGACTGGCAGAGTTCTCAACATCCTGAAGGGGGAGATCAGGAAATGGCTACCCCTTCTCCTCATATTCAGTTCTTGCCCCTTCCCCTCTCTTCTCCACCTGCAATTCTGGGTCACCAGTGTGCACAACCTAACCCCATCCTTTTTACTCCAATAGCACTTGCGTACTACCTCAAGCCTGCTCCTGGTACACTCATGCACTATAAATGGTTCTATCATAGAAACATAGAAATATAGAATTTGATGGCAGATAAGGACCGCTTGGCCCACCTAGTCTGCCCATTTCCCTACTTAATGGATAAGCTGCAGATCCTAGTTAACCAACAGCCTACTTCCTCCTACCCCCTACTAGAATTGCCTTATGTCTGTCCCATGCATTCTTGAATTCTTCCACAGTTTAGACCCCACACCTCCTCAGGAAGGCTGTTCCATGCATCCACCACCCTCTCTGTGAAAAATACTTCCACATTGCCCTGAGCCGTCCACCTCTATCTTTAAATTGTGTCCCCTTGTTCTTGCACATCTCTTTTTTTGAAAGATGCTACCCTCTTGGACTTTGTTGATTCCCTTGAGGTATTTGAAAGTTTCTATCATGTCCCCCCGCTCCCTTCTTTCCTCGAGGCTATACATCTTAAGCTCCTTTACTTTCTTTATATGTCTTCTGGTGCAGACCCTGCACCATTTTGGTTGCCCTCCTCTGGACAGCCTCCACCCTGTCTATGTCTTTGCAGAGATGGAGTCTCCAGAACTGTACACAGTACTCCAGATGTGGTCTTACCAACTGCCTGTACAGAGGGCCAACAACTTCCTGTTTTCTAATGGTGATGCCTCTCCCTATGCATCCCAGTATCCCCCCAGCCCTCCTTACTGCCTTCTCACATTGCTGTCCTACCTTTAGGTCATCTGATATGACTACCTCCAGGTCCCTTTCCATTTTTTTTGTTGTCATTATCTCACCACCCATTGTGTACTCTTCCCCTGGGTTTTTGTTTTCCAGGTGCATTACTTTGCACTTCTTTGCATTGAGTCTAAGCTGACATACATTTGACCATTCCTCCAACCTTGTCAAGTCCTTTTCATCCTTTCCACCCCACCTTGTATATCAACCCTGTTGCAGATCTTTGTGTCATCTGCAAAGAGACATACTTTCCCTTCCAGTCCCTCTGCAATGTCACTAATAGACATTAAAAGGGACTGGCCCCAGTACTGAACCCTACGGCACCCCACTAGTAACCCCCCCCTTTCTTCACTGTGGACTCCATTTACTATTACCCACTATGTCCTGTTGTCCAGCCAGTGTTTTACCCAGGCTACCACCCTGGGACCCACTCCCAGGCTGGCTAATTTGTTTATTAATATTTTGTGTGGGACTGAGTCAAATGCCTTACTAAAATCTAGGTAGGCCATGCCCACAGCCCCTCTCTGGTCTACTCCTTGGTCACCCAGTCAAAGAAATCAATTAGATTTGTCTGACATTTTGTGAATCCATGCTGCCTTGGGTCCCGTGCCCCACTGGCCTCTAGGTACTCAACAATTCTTTCCTTCAGAAGTGATTCCATCATTATCCCTACCACAGAGGTCAAACTGACAGGTCTGTAGCTTCCTGCCTCTGTCTTGCTCCCACTTTTGTGAAGGGGAATCACATCGCATTATTACTGTTTTGTACATTTATATGTTCTTTTGTATGATTTTGGACATGTATTGTAATTTACCCAATGTTCCACTGCTGTTTATTGTACAATACCTTGTGTTCCAACTGTTGCACAATCTTACAATGTTGTATTGTTTGTACTACCCACATACTATTGTAACTGATCGTTCTTCACAACCCTATTTAACCCCTCTCCCAGGTCACACCGTGAGATGAGCAACTTGTTGTTCAGTGTGCCCACCTGGTGAAACATTTCAATAAATAAAAATAAATAAAATATTGATACCTGTTGTTTGAGTCTACTGGTGATGGTACTCCCTTATGAACATGCCTTCTACCTCCATTCTCCACTCTGATCCAGCCCCATCATTTGAGATCACAGCCCCTGGCACCCCCTTCCTTACCCTGCCAGTCCCAGTCAACCACATACCCCTTTGGCCTATTGTGTACCCTTACCCCCCCATCTTTCCCAGTTCCTGATCACTTCCTTTTCCCCACCTGGTGCCTTCAATTAACACTCAAGTATGGCAACATGCTTCCCAAGAGTATTTACCAGCCCATAGAGTTTACAGATGTATCTTCCCTGCCAAAGTTGTCAGGATGGTACACATAGATTGTTCTTGGCAGTGTACCAGATGGGCAGCCCTTCAAGGACCCTGGTTTCTTATCTATCATTCAAGAGTCCTGACCACATCTGCCAGTCTTGCTCCTTGTGCCCCACGATACAGCCATTTGCTGTTCTAGGCTATCAACAAGCCTCTTCAGTGCAGCAGCTTGCTGTCATCAACTGTAGAAGTACCCGCTCTGCCTTCTGCTGGCTAGATGCCGTATATTATACAACTCTGGAAAGACACAATTCTGCTTCCATTGTCCCTGATAACCATATGATTTCCCTTGAGGCTCTGCACTTTTCTGAAACATGTCAGTTCTGCAAACACTAATCCTCTTGCAAAAGCAAACTATAAATATAATTAAAAAAGTACTTGACTATCAGAGATGTCTTGCAGTAAATAAAAATATTATTTGCAAGGTTTTCACTGATCCAGATGATAAAAGCAAATTCCTAGCAAAATATTTATTTCTAACCCCAGGAATTACTCATGTAATCTTTGCACGTTATGCAGTCATCTCAGCCGAGAGTGACACCCTAGGGACAGAACCTATGGAAATTTTAGAATTTGGAATGTAGGTTCAAACTCTGCATCTGCACTCAACTCTGGCATTTGTTCAGATCTGTTTCTCCTCCTGAAGAGAGCAGTCACCCCCTAGTGAACTCTGGTAACAGCTAGTTCTCTAGTCGAGTTTTTATTTTGTAATTGTATCAAAAAGTGTATTCTAGTCAGTTTTCTTGATTACTCAGTGTTTAACTAGGGTTTTCTGTAGATTTAGGTTTCTCTGGTTCCTGTTTGATTCCCAGGAACTGTTACTTGGCTGCCATGACTATTTTTTGCTTATTTTGCTAGTTAACCACATTCCTTTATGCTAAAGTTAGTGTGTTTACTATTTTTAGCTATCCAATTTACAGAGAACGAGCATTTTCACTTTCAGTTTCTGTCTATGCCCTTTTACCTTAATTAATAGGTTCCTGTTACAGGAGCTCCAGTTTGATCTTTGGCACAGTTTCTTCAGTACAAGAGCCATGTTTAGGTTCTTTCTAATTGGTATGTCAGAGAGACATTGTGAGCCATCAAAACTTTACAAATTGTTTTCAGCTCCTGGCAGGCAGATTGTCTTGAGTTGTGTTTAAAGTTTTAGGACAACAACACAACTTTATAAATTGTAAGTCCTGTCATAAACAACCTCAATTAAAGGGTAAACATCTTAAAAAGAAGCATGCCTTCTTGGTCTGCCTCTGTGCCACCTAAAATAATAAAAAAAGGCCCTGAGGATGGCCCCAATGGTGGTGGAAAGCATGCATCTGAAGAGTCCATTTCCTGATGTACAGCAGCAAATAATACAAAAGGTGAAATGAAAAAAAAAAAAGATAAAGCTTCACAGTCATTAGGAAGACTTAGTAAAGATGGTTCAGAGAGCAGGTTGTCTGAAATGGAGAACTCTGAATCCAGTGATGGCAAAAATAAAAAAGCCTTACAGCAGGCACTGGAAATGGTATCTACCAAAAAGAAATTGAAAAAAAAAATTATGTCACTGCCACTCCTCCTGCACAGAGAAAGGAACAGGCAGATGGCACAGAAAAATGCCCTACCGAGGACAAATTAAAAATGTGGCAATTTTTCCAGGTGGTCCAGACCATGGAAATTTCAATAACAAACCTGCCACCCCAAGCTCAGGCTACAGCCTATCTGCCTGTGGAGGAGGAGGAAAAAGAATATTATGTGCACATTGAGGAAGGTGACCTCATGGAGTTAGAGGGCATACCTGAGCAAGATTTCCAACCTCTTTCAAGGCAAACTGAGGATTACTCATCTTTTTCCTCATTTGTCAGACAAATGGTTGATACTGTCAAAGCCCCCCCCACTAGAAACAGAGGAGGATGAATAGAATGTTGATACTATGGACATGCTGGGAGTAACTTCACTAAGAAGGATGTTACTTCCCATCGTAACCCACTTAAAAGGGCCATGGTAAAATCATGGCTGGAACCACTCAGCAGGCAGCCATCAACTGAGCACCCTGGTCCTAGAAGGCCGGCTGGCAATCATGCACACCAGTATAAGGGAGTCAAGCATCACAGAGATGTTCTAAATAAAAGAGAAGCCAGCGATAGATAAGTCAATTCTGAAACTGAGATATTTGGAAATGAAATAATATATTAGAGTGAAAATTAACACTGTGTATGAAAAGAAACAACACAGAGGGTCTGATGAAGGCCATGACATGAAACTGTTACCCTATGAGTGAAGACTGAAAATAAAATTATTTAAAAACACTCTAACAGTCAGTTCATTCCATCATTTCCTACATAATTGACTTGTCATTGTGGATGACCCAAGACTCATGTATGATAACCCCTTGAGTGGATAAAAGGCAGCCTGAACAACAATTTGAATTATCCTTAAGTAAGTTTCCTTGTTGAAAACTACTATCCTTTCCCAGGATACTAAACAACAAGGCCATGTATTTCCTTTGAGGGAGATTCATTATTTGGTGACAAACAGAGGCCTACATGAAGAAAGTGAAGGAATGCAAGATCACTTTCAAAAGTAAAAGTGGAAGGAAAAGGCCTCTGCCTCCTACAGGTAATTCAGAAGGGATACTTCCAAGAGCTTATGTCTTTATGCTCCCTATGAGTACCACTCACAAAGAGGTTACCATAGGGAAGAGGAAAAGGGATTCAGGCATAATGCTGCAGCTCCAGTGCCTAAGCCCCAGCCAAACAAAACTCTGACAATTTTGCCCAGGTCGCCCAACCATTGCCTGTGGAAGGAAGACTGACACCTGACGCACTACTTCCAGGAATGGACAAACATTACCAGAGACACGTGGGTACCGCAAGTAGTGGGCTGGGAGTTGTGTCTGCAGTTCAGACACTTTCCAGACCTGCAGGAATACAGAAGTTTTCCAGCTCACTCTTCCACAGAAAAAAATCTGCTGAAACTGTAAGTAAAAAAAAAAAATGTTAATATCAAAAAGCTATAGAAAAAGTCTCAACCTCCCAGTGGAGCAGGGGCCTATTCTTGAGATACTTCCTGACCCACAAGAAAAATGGGGAGTGGCAACCCATTTTAGACCTCAGATTTCTGAAGAAACATTTGGAAAAAGAAAAATTCAGGATGGTCACCCTAAGAACAAGGATACCATCTTTGCAGAAAAGTCATTGGTTGGGACCCGTATATCTGAAAGATGCCAATTTTCATATCCCAGTCATACAGTGTCACAGAAAATACCTCAGATTCAAGCTGGGGAACTTCTAATGCCAGTTCACAGCTCTCCCATTTGGTCTCACTTCAGCTCCAAGGGTTTTTACAAAGTGCATGGTGTGGTGGCAGCACATCTGAAAAAACAAAGCATGGTTATTTTTCCCTACCTAGATGACTGGCTGGTCTCAGGAAAATGGAACAAGAGGCAGGTTGTTCAGTTCATTTGGTAAAAAGCACCTTGAAGAACCTGCAATTCTTGATAAATGTACAGAAGTCCCAGTTAGAGCCTGTTCAAATATTGGCCTTTAGGAACAGAGCTAAACACCCTGAAGGGAAAGCTTTTCTTCTGCAGGCCAGAGTTACAGCTTTGATAGCAACAGAAAAGACTTTAACAGCAGGTCAGTCAAGACTGCAAGAGACTTCCTACAGTTACTAGGTCAAATGGCTGCATCCACAGCCATGGTGCCATGGTCCAGGTTCCAAATGAGAGATACCCAGTACCCCTTCTTAAGGGACAAGTGGTCTTGAAGATAGGAGCCACTTCAAAAGTTAGTGCCAGTGAGAAAAGCACTAGTGGAATCATTGCAGTGGTGGAAGGAAGAAAGGAACCTCAAACAGGGCATTTATTTCCTTCAACAATCATAGACAAGTATTCTTTCTCTGGGTGCCTCACCCTGTAGGGCACCACCTGCAGGACCTTATAGTGACCATCTGCAGGACCTTATAGTGAATGGCACATGGAGCCCACAGGAGTCACTAGAACACATAACCTTCCTGAGGCTCAGAGCAGCACTGCTAGCAATACAGTCTTGCTCCTCCCAGCTACTGATTCCGACTGTCCAAATCAGGACGGACAACACTACAACACTGTACTACTGTACATAAACAAACAGTGAGGAACGAGATCTTCTAAACTCAGTTGTATGTTGTTTGTCTAACCTGATGATGGCTGGCTGTGTTTGGTTGTGTGGGCTTGTCCCTTTCTGCTTGGGTGGTAGTTAGGTTGAAACCCTAATATTTCCCCTAGTTTAGGGACATTAACTTGAATCCTAACTGGTGAATTAAGACAGTTTTTCCAAAGAATATGTATATATAGCACCAGTTTTGAATAAATTTGGTTTATAAATCATCATTTTAATTTTTACTTAGAACATGTTTAGAATATTTTATCTCACTTGACTTTTTTTTAATTTTTATTTATCAAGTCTAGGATTACAAATACCTTTGAGCCTTGGCTCTTTTACAAAGGTTCCATGTCAGAGACATCTGGAACTAGAACACTGTTTCCCCTTGTTTTAGCTAAAAACTACCTCTTTTTCCATTGTAAACTATCTGCTCCATTGTTCTCTGTGTTCTCATATTGCAGTATTTTTATGTTGAAAAAAGTCTTATAAATAAAAAAAAACACATAAAACAATGGGGCAGATAGATTACAATGGGAAAAAGCAGTTTTCAGCTAAAACAAGGGAAAACAGTAACAAACAAGCATATCAAACACTTAATGAGTTGTAGTGGAAAAACATTTATCTCAACACATGAGGGTAAGACCTTCATAACTAACTTGTGGCTTTGCCACTCGTGAGTTATAGGTCACACCACTCATTAAAGCAGATTAATGTGTTATTCCATGAAAACCCATTATTTTTACACTTTATATACCGTATTACATATACACATGTATATGAATGATAACTTTTTTTGAACAGGCATTCTTTTTCACTAACATACAGAAAATAACTATTTTCTATATTTTTGAAAATTTATGTAGCTATAGCAATGTGGTCCTTTTAGTATTTGTAAAATGTACGGTAACAATGTCTTCTCTGATGAAATGGCACTGTGGTTGTTGCAGAGCATGCCTTTACAGGGAATTATGCCTGCTCATCAATCTGTGTGGAAGTAGGAAGTGGGAGCAGCATAGCAGTAGGAAGATGTGGCTGGGGTTAGAGTTCCTTGGTGAGAGCATTAGCTGTGAGGAGCAAAAGAACTAGCCAGCTCAGAAGACACGGAGGGCATCACAATCAAAGAGCCTTGTGAAAGGATTAGGAGCCTGCACAAAACCCTAGTTCAGCATGTTGGCTGGAGGTGGAAGCTACAATGTGTGCTAGTTCTGCTGCTAGATACTTGGGGTGCTGACATGCTCCTGTAAGGATGGGCTTGGTTATGGCTTGCTTGAGCTCATTCTTTAAGAGCCAGAAAATGTGTGGCCCCAGTACAAATTCCAGAATAAATACAGAAGTTGTGCAGTACTTACTCCAGGAAGGAACCCCAGCCTAAGACATTCTGGCCCTGAGAATATCGACAGTGGGAGTCAAACCTGTGACATTTAGTGGGACAGTTTATCGGGTTTTTATAGGAAGGTAGAAACCCTGGGTGGTACGCCCTTAAAGGGTACTTTCACATTGCCTGTTTGGACTGAGTTGTATGCCCAAGATGCTAGATACAAGCAGTTGTGGCTGGGGGAGAGGTTAGTGTTGTGTAGGCCCCACAGCCAAGACATTTGGGAGAGTAAAGGCATGCACAAGGCTGATGACCGGAGATGTGCACTGGATTAAATACAGGTTGGAAATCATCTCCAGGAAGGTAGTAAGGGGTCCCTGAAGAAGAGGTACAGGTTGAGCACTGACTGGTGCATGGGCAAAATTCCTATGACAGGGTGGGCTATGAGGTGTTGTAGTAATGTGGAGCTTCTGCTGCTGTTAGCGTGTGCCATGAAGGCAGGGGCAGCAGAAGTTTCTGGATAAACCAGTTGAAATAAAGGAAAATGGAATGTAGGTTGAGTTGCAAGGTACCTGCAACTATCTGGACATGCCATGTGAATAAGCATATTAATTATTAGCCAATTGTTAAAAATGAAATTGTAGAAAGTTGGGCAGATAAACTTCCAGTGTAGTGGCTGAGTTGCAGTCAGGGAGTTTCCAAATTGTTGCCTATGCTATGGGATAACAGGGACCAGGAGAATCCAAGAATTACAGTTATGGGTCAGGCTGTAGCTGGGGTGCTGGGTTTCAGGAATACTCATTGGACCACTGTAATTAACTGTGTAAATGTCAAACTTGATTTGGGTCTGCATGACCAGATGAATTTACTGTTGTGTCCCTTTGTACCACTGTACCTTTAGTAAAGGAAAGTCAAAGACAAATTCTTGAGCTTGAATATTTATTGCCATTAAAGAGTAAAGCCTCTCAGAGTCTCAGCAGTTCCTGTAATATTCAAAAAGGGGTAAACTGGTCATTGTTTGTGATTGTTTGCAAGGGGCTCCTAGCAAGCTGAATTACCATCAGTGTACCCTAGACACAGAAGTACCTTAGGCCATACCTCACCTAATCAGGCACATTCACTCAAGTCAGCAAACCAAGTGAAGGGAGGGCTTCATATGCAATGATTGGAAATATATGGCACAGAGTTACATACAGACAATATGGCTAATGTACTCTCAACACAAACATGAGTCACATGCATTTTTTTCATATATCGGCCATTTATGTTTTAAGTATTTGTCATATATCTTCCCTCATTTATTTCAAAGTACTAAAAGGGGACTATTTTCCATATACTGGGCATGAAATACATTTTGTTTGCCATATATAAAAATGTTATTGTTTTCTGTATTTGTAAGAAGTCTATGGTTACTCTACCATGGATTATTTTAACAGTCCCAGAAGGACTACTGTAAGTTTCTAAGTTTATTAAGGCAATAATATAAGACTTTTTGTCTGGAGGAAACAATAAGTAGACATGTAATAAGTAAACACATGGAAAACTGAAATAAAAACATAATTAAAAACAAGACAGGTTTTAAAGGTGACCTACAAAGAAAATGCTGCAGCCCAATCCTATCACACATACCTTTCTATGCTGCTGTGGGAATCTGTGGCTGCTATGAGGATAATGTTCAGAATAATGTCTATATTTTAAAATACTGCCTTAACTTTTCAGCAAATGCAGAAGCGCCGCACAGGTCATGATCAAGCAGGCACAAGTTTTCATGAGTATTCCACCCATTTAGTGATATGGAAAACACCACTGCTAATAATGTAGCAGCAGTGGCTGGTGATTAATATTCTTATTTTATTGCTTCCACGAGGGGTCTTGATGCTTAAAATAATACTGACAGCAATGGTCGTGTCCAGGTGTTGCTGTCAGTATTATTTTAAACATCAAGACCCCCATAGAAACAATGAAATAAGAATGTTAATCACCAGCCACTGCTGCTGCATTAATAGCAGTGGTGTTTTCCATGTCACTAAATGGGTGGAATACCCATGAAAACTTGTGTTCACTCAATTGGGACCCATGCAGCTCTTCTGCATTCGCTGAAAAGTTTTGGCAGTGTTTTAAAATATGGACATTATTCTGAAAATGATCCTCATAACAGCCACGGACTCCTGCCACAGCATTGAAAGGTATGTGGGATGGGAGCGGGCTGCAGCATTTTATTTGCAGGTCACCCTTAAGGAAGCTAGTCAACTCCTATTATCTGCATCCCAACAGCTTTCTTTATTTGCCCAAAAGCCAAAGGAGGCCACCTATACATAACAGATTCCTTCTTTGAAGGTAAAAGCCAAACAGTAATTACATTATCTGAACACATTTTCCAGTTTCAAATCAATGGGTCAACTAGTGCCCTCTGAATATCATATGAATATGGTAGTGAAGAACCTGACTGCTACAACTTAAAAGGCCAACAACACAATGAGAAGAACTTTGAAAAACATAACATATGGACACAAAGTAGCTTATATTTCCCATTAGCTCTATGTATTTAAAGAGCACAGGAATAGATTAGTTGTGGTAAGGGCTGAGTAACAAAGTAAATACTGCAGCTCTGTACCATTACCATTAGCTCTGTATTTTTTATCCCCATTACTTATTACTGAGGTCATATGCATGAAAACAGGATAGCTGATCCTTGAGGATTCATCAGCTCCTATATTTTCTTCCCAACCTGATGTTATAATACCCTGCTTGTGCCATTACAGTGGGAACAGACAGTGATGTTACAACGAAGCATTATAATATCAAGTAGGGAATACGCTGTAAAGGCGTATGAACTGTAAGGGATAAAGATCTTGTTTTTTTGTGGAAATGTTTTCAGTAATGAATAATGGAGAGGAGATACAGTATATACATAAGATATATGAAATAAAAGCTGAATTGTGTCTAAATATTATTGTTTTCCAAAGTTTTCCAAAAGGCATAAGCTCCTCTTTAAGATCACCATGAGCAGTGGTTCTCACATGCGCAGCAACACTGTTCTGTGCAACCACAGCAGACTTTAGTGCCTTGAGTAATAAATGAAAATAACTTTGATTTCTTGCCTCAAGAAAACAAAAGTGATGGATAAACTTAGCGGCAGCAAACAGCAGAAAAATCTGACATGTATTTAAAGGGCACAGGAATAGATTAGTTGTGGTAGGGGCTGAGTAACAAAGTAAATACTGCAGCCAACAGTGCAGAATGTGCTAGTGACCACACATTGTGGCTTTATCAAGGGAGGAACTACTGGCCCAGACAGAACTGAACACCACTGACTACCAGTGAATCTTTCCCACAATGCAATGCACATGTGTGCTTTAAATTCAGTCAATTCTGAAGTCTTGGGAAGTCTTTGTAGTTTTGGTTGGACTGTCTCCATGAAGGACCATGGTTTGGCCATGTTGATGCCTAAGGAATCATAAAGAATGAAAAAAGAAAACAAAAGTAAATTCTGTGGTTTGCACCTAAAACCTGTAGTATACAGACATGATTCTGTTACTTTCAGTGTTTTTTTTTTTACTTTAAATTGGCACATGTACTTAGTTTTAAATTCAGATTTAATTTAAATAGCTTTTTGGCAACATATTGGCTACAACTTACCCTTCTGAGATGCTTCTGGTTGCGATTGAAATTCTTTGTTAAAAGTTCTGTAGCTTATCATTTTTTTTTTTTATGTTCAGAACTTGCGCTGGTCCCTTCCCAGATAATGTTCCTCTATTGCAGATTTTGAATCCCTGTTGCCCAGCAACTTTGAGTCCGAGGGACATGTATTCATTGCGTTCTAGGTAGCTGTGCGTGTGCTCTCACTCCATCTCATGCTGTGTCACTCTTTCACAATCACCCTCCTTCCCTAGTCCTGTGGTACATTCCATTCTTCCCTTACATTGACACACACACACATATACCATACCACAAATGTCTAGTTCTGTTATTGTGTATTTGCATTGTGTATCCAGAGCAGTCCCAACGCAATCATGCCTCTGTACATCCTCTAGATCCCCTCCCCTGCTCCCAAACACCAGCATGACCCATGCATGACCCATGCATGAAGTTGATAAGGCTCCTCCTGCATGCTCTTTGTCCCATTCAGGTGAAATTTCACTTGATGACTGTAATGAAGAAGGGATTTGCAAAAACATTTGGATTTTCTGCTTCAGTTGGGGCAGCCTAGTTTATTGGATAGGACACAGAAGTGTGATCTAGGGAGTTACCAGGTTTGAATCCCATTACAGCCCCTGGCTGTGTGACTATAAGTAAGTCACTTAGCCTTCTTTAGCTTTAGTCCCCTTCCAACAGTAAAACTGCAGACAAGCAAGACCCCACAAAACAAAACAAAAAAGAAAGAGAGAGTGTGTGTGAGAGAGAGAGACTACATTTCAGTTGGGCTATCCTGAGTAAAAAAAAAAAAGAAAACAAAAAAAAAAACAAATAACCCCCCCCCCAAAAAAGGAAGAAATCCATGCCAGAGACCAAAATCCTGAGAGAAAACATTGTGATGCATCACACTGATGATCCAGTGCATAGACCACCTGCTGCAACATGGGCATAGAGTTTAAATATACCAGTTCTGTGACTGAAATGGTTTTGCAATCTTTTCAGATTGTAAATTAAAACATCTACATCCCTTAGCATCCCTTTTCTGTAGAGCAGTTATTCAATGTATAACGTATAAGGCCTTGTACGTTTATTTCTGACTTCTGATTAGGGACCTCATTGGTTGTTGACCATGTTCCACCCCAGATCGAGAACTGCCATGTGGTCCCTATGTTTCATTTGAAGTTGGCAGGTGACTGGGTTTTGTGGGGGCAGTCCATAACCTCTGGAATAAGCTCTTCTCAGTTTTTTGGATTCCAGCCAATATGAGGTATTTAAGAAGCAGGATAAAAGGCTCTGTTTCAGAAGGTAATATGGTTAATGTCTTACACTTAATGTTGTTCCCCTGATTAATGTTTGTTTAATTTATGTGATATCTTTATACTAGATTATTTTATGAAAGGGCACTTGACATGGCCTTGCCCACAAGGATGCACTATAAATACAATGACTTGACTTGGTCAGAACCATGTGTGCATCCTCTGCATTCAAACTGGCAATATACAGAAAACAAAGTGAGACAGGAAAATAACGCCAGGGTTTTTCTGCCCAGGCTAGCCCAAGATATTGGGTGAAATAAGGCAAGTATTAAACTTCCTCTTTGAAACACTCTCTCCCCATTCCCAACATTATGTCAGGCAGTTACACAGGTTGGGGAGTCACATTATTCATTGTGCTAGTAGATAGTGGGGAATTTAATTTAAAAAAAAAAGCGAGATAAAATTAATTACTTGAAAACTGTTTGATTTTGTTGACCACTCATAAATGGCGGATCCTGTTAGTAGTTTAATAAAAGAAAAACAGTACAGCTGAATTTTACTCAGGTGTGTATACCAATACTGCTGGTCTCCAGCAGGCATACCACCTGCTCCCTGGTTCTCCAAAGGTCCCCTGGGGCTGGCCCCTTGGTCATATTTGCACAGCATCTTGAACTCTTATCCTCTGAGTGCATCAAGATGAGCAGACCTGTGTACTTGTGCTAAATTCCAACTCCCCTTTCTTTTTCACATCCTGTTCTCTTAGCCTATTAGAAGGGGATCTGTCCCTCTCTCTACTGCTGCTCATCATGAAATTCCAGTAGACTGTGTAGATTCCTTAGGTCAAAGAAAATTAGTCTTTTATTCAAAGGTAGTGGAGTAAAAGCAGGAATCAAGGCTGCGTCAGTGCAGTCTTTCAGCTGTACTTATCCCCCAGACCCTCCCCTGCCCTGATAAAAAAAATCAGCTCAGAATTGCAAGGTTTAGAAAAATCCAAGCTTTTTGCTTCTCTCTGGTGCTGTGGAAGGAGCAGAGGCATGCCCTTCTATATGTGTGTGCGTGTGTGTATTGTTGAGATTATCCCAGCGCTAAAGGATGGTAAGTGAGGGTGGGGTGGGAAGGGTTGGGACTTTTCACAGACTTCCTTTCCTTTTTTTCCTATCTCTAACTCCACAAATTTCCAATTTACCCATACCTGGATCCCAGGGAATACTGCAAAGCTTTGAACTTTACGGGCAACAACACAGAGTTTCTGGAAAAGTTCATCGCCCTCATGGAGAAAGTGACACCGGATTCCAAACAATGTGAGTATGGATTGAACTAGGTTGTGGCATGGGACGGGGGGAGGGATTTGAGTTTGAACAGCTTGACAAAGTATGTACCATAACTGAGAAAATATAATATTCTGATGTATCAAGTTGATAAAACTGTTAAAAACACCGGTGCACCTACGTTTATTTCTTTTAAAGTCTTCACCAGGAAATTATGCAAAGCTGAGAAGTACTTGTTTGTAGATGCATCCTGGGGGAAAGGGATCAGGCATAACACAATAACATTATGCTGTAATAAAGTGTGACCATACTAAAGGTAAAACAGCATCCAAATGTAAAACATGAGCAAATGTACAAAATTATACTGTGCCAAAACAAACAGGCATGCAGAGGTCCAGCACCAAGAGACTGGTACAAATCAGCCAAACAGAGGCAATTTAAACAAGGCAAAAGTAGATGACAGTAATGTCAGGGAATACCAAATTAGGCCTAGAGAGAGGAACAGAGGTAGTAAGAGGTATGAGTACATGGGTTCAGGGTATAAGTGCAAGAAACAACATGAGGTGTGTGGTCACAGAGTTAATTGTTCAGGACAAAGGGGAAGAGATGGAGTGGATGAGGAGGTGGAGCAGATGATGGCTGGCAGTCTAGCCTAGAGGTTAGAGCAACAAGGTCTGAATGAGCTTGGTACATCCAGCAGACCTGGGTTTGATTCCCACAACCTCTACTTGCATATCTTGTGACCCAGAGAAAGTCACTTAACCTTCCAGTGCACATGAGTCACCCCTGAAAACAGGCCTTATGCCCAGTGGGCCTTAAATGGTTATCAAAGAATAAAAATAATAAAAAAAATGTTTAGAAAATATGAGAGACAAAAAAATCCCTGAGTGTGCACCAAGAAATCTGGGTGTGCACATATGCCGTGTCTGGTGCAGCAGTCAACAACACAGGTAAGAAAAAAGATCTAGGAGTAGTTGTGGTCAGTTAGTTGCAGTCTGATATATAGTATGCTGCTGTGGTCAAGAAAGCAAATACAGTGCAGGGATTTATTAGGAGGGGTAAGGAGCAAGTTAAAGGGACAGTAAACATTGCAGGGATTGCTCAAATTGTAAAAGCCCATAGAGCGTTATTTTGAATGAGGCATTTGGCTTCCTTACAGGTGTCAAAAGTCTGAGATATGAATATTATATCATCTGTAAATCAAAACAAGGTAGCATCTGTGTTATGTAATCTTAAAACAGAAAGTGATGTCACTGAGGGGCAAGCTGTAATTAACAACATACAGTTTGCCCCTCAGTGGCATCACTTCCTGTTATTAAGACTACATGAAATGGCTGTTGCTATGATTTGATTTACACATTACTTAGCTATTCATATCTCAAGACTCCTGTCCCCTACAGGAAAACCCAATACTTAATTTGAAAATCATTTCATGGGCTTTCACAATTTGAGTGACCCCTGCAATGTTTACTGTCCCTTTAAGAGAGGAGAAAGAGACCCCCCCCCATACAAGGTCTTGGTTCAGCCACACCTGGAGTACTGTGTCCAGTTTTTGTCATCACAGTACAGAACAGTCAGTGGAAAGAGTGAGAACGTCTGGCACAGGGGGACCAAGCTGATTAGTGGCTTAGGAGGGAAGATAAAGAGAGATTAGATGTATGAGTATTCAAAAGTATTTATCCTGGAGAAGAGGAGGAGTTATTTAGCCTACAGTAGAAAAGAGAAGACTGACAGGGGACTTAATCATGGTTTTCAGAATATTAAAGGGAAAATAGATAGGGTGGCGAGTACACAGATGTTTGACCTATTGAGTGCAAGCAGAACTAGAGGGCATACTCTCAAACTGAGAGGAAACACAAAACATGGAGATATGTGAAATCATTATTTCACACAGAGGGTGGTTAACACATGGAACAGCCAACTCAGCGTAGTTGCAGAAGCCAGCACTGTTCAGGCTTTCAAAGCTGGACTAGACAGTCATTAGAGGAAATGGCATCAAGGGTTACATGGCATGAGTAGGGGAAACATTGAAACCTCAGGAATTCCTCACTTATGCTTAACAACTGCATCACTCCTCTGGAATGAGCCACCCCGGAGCTCTAGAATTTTATACTAATTCGAGACCTTAGAATGAAATTCAAACCCTCCAATGTAGTCATGCTCACCCCTGCATTCTAATGTCAGATTTATTTCTTCACTTGAAGAAAGCAGTCACCCTGAAGTCTTCTTTTCAAACTTCATGCCGATTACAGTTTATTGTTTTTATTTCTTCTACATTTCAGTTTATTTTAACTTGTTTAGCTAATATATCAAAACTCTACTTTAGTTCACAGGAACCAGAGAAGGCCATTTTGCAAAGTGGTTCTGCTTTAGGGAACTGCTTTATTTTTTTTTTAGGGGGGAGTTATTTAACTTCTAAATTGCACTGCTTTGCAGTTCTTTGCTATAACTATTCTAGGTTCCCTGGTTTTGTGAACCAAGATGATAATTGACCTTATTTGCTGCTTTCAGTGCCATTAAGTGTAATTTTATGTAGTGGTTCTACTTTTAAAAGGGAACCACACTACATTTTCTTTTTTTTTTTAATTCCTACTACTTACATGACAAAGTTTGTCTGCCAAGAGTTTTCTTTAAAGGGATACTACTTTGGTCACCCAGTCAAAGAAATCTATCAGAAAGGTCATGCCAGACAAATCTGATAGATTTCTTTGACTGGGTGACCAAAGTAGTTGATCAGGGCCCAGGGGCTGTGGACATGGCCTACCTAGACTTTAGCAAGGCATTTGACACAGTCTCACACAAAAGATTAATATATAAGTTAGCCAGCCTGGGAGTGGGTCCCAAGATGACAGCCTGGGTAAAGAATTGGCTGGAGAATAGGACACAGAGAGTAATAGTAAATGGAGTCCACTCTGAAAAAAGGGGGGGTTAGTAGTGGGGTGCCGCAGGGTTCAGTATTAGGACCAGTCCTCTTCAATGTCTTTATAAGTGACATTTCAGAGGGACTGGAAGGAAAAGTATGTCTCTTTGCAGATGACACAAAGATCTGCAACAGAGCTGATGCACAAGGTGGAGTGGAAAGGATGAGAAGGGACTTGGCAAGGTTAGAGGAATGGTCAAATGTATGGCAGCTTAGATTCAATGCTAAGAAGTGCAAGGTAATGCACCTGGGAAACAAAAACCCAGGGGAAGAGTACACAATGGGGGGTGAGATACTAACAACAACAAAAATGGAAAGGGACCTGGGGTAGTCATATCAGATGACCTAAAGGTGGGCAAGCAATGTGAGAGGGCAGCAAGGAGGGCTGGGGGGATACTGGGATGCATAGGGAGAGTCATCACCAGTAGAAAACAGGAAGTTATTATCCCTCTGTACAGACAGCTAGTGAGACCCCATCTGGAGTACTGCGTGCAGTTCTGGAGACCCAATCTCCGCAAAGACATAGACAGGATGGAAGCTGTCCAGAGGAGGGCAACTAAAATGGTGCAGGGTCTGCACCGGAAGACATATGAAGAGAGACTTAAGGAGCTTAATATGTATAGCCTCGAGGAAAGGAGGGAGAGGGGGACATGATAGAAACTTTCAAGTACCTCAAGGGAATCAACAAAGTCCAAGAGGGTAGCATCTTTCAAAAAAAGAGGTGTGCAAGAACAAGGGGCACAATTTGAAGATAGAAGGGGTGGCTCAGAGGTAATTTAAGAAGTATTTTTCACAGAGAGGGTGGTGGATGTATGGAACGGCCTTCCAGAGGAGGTTGTGGAGTCACAAACAGTGGTGGAATTCAAGCATGCATGGGACAGTCGTAAGGCAATTCTAGGGGGTGGGGGTAGGAAGAAGTAGGCTGCTGGTTAACTAGGATCTGCAGCTTATCCATCAGGTAGGGAAATGAGCAGACTGGGTGGGCCAAGCGGTCCTTATCTGCCGTCAAATTCTATGTTTTTATGTTCTTATGTTTACATGGGGTCTTTTATTATTGGAATTTGGGATTTTTAGGGGGAACCAGAACATCTTCTCTAGGTTGTTAGTGTTTGGCATGACTGACAGTCCCAAGAAGAAGATGGAACCAACAGACTTTAATTGTAAAGTTTGCTTCCAACTCCTGGCAAAGTTTGTCTGCCAAGAGTTTTCTTTAAAGGGATACATTCATATACAATGGCAAACAGTGTTTGAAAGATCCTAAAAAACTCTTTCAAATGAGGTCTTGGGCTCACATGTAGCTGGAAGCAGTCCAGAAATATCAGTGACTGAGTCTGCTCAGTATTAATACTACATTACAGCCAATTTTAGAACCTTGTGGTGTCAGTGATGAACAAGCTGTGCATAACTTGTTGCAATTAAGCACAGCTTGTTCCTCAGTAACATCACAATGTTCTAAAAATTACTGCAATGTAGTCTTTATATTGCACAGACTCAGTCATCTATATGTCTGGAGTGCTTCTGGCTACAATACATCACATGTAAGAGCTATTCATGGGGTGTCAGACTGTGATGGCCACTGGGCATGAATGTGTCCCTTTAAGGTGTCTGGGTCCAGATCATGATTTTGTCAGTTGTGAACTTTGTATTAAGTTTTGCCCTAAAATGCAAAAGAAAAGGGCTAAAAATTAGAAGACATTATGGTTTCTCAGTCTGCCTCCATGTCACTTAAAGGCTCAGATGAGGGTCCAACCCCTTAAGACAAGCAGCAGTCCCTGTCACAGAGGACAGATAAGAAAGAAAAGGCTAATAAAGATGCTTCATAAATCAGGATGTTTGTATCGGGAACCCTAAATATGATAAAATAAGACAGCCTCAGCAGGCACTGGAGATGGTGCCTGCAAAGAAAAAAGAACAACATGTCACTGTCCCTCCTCCTGACGAAGGAAAGGAGCCACCAGTGGACAAATATATCACCTTCAATAGAGAACATGACAAAGGCATGGCAATTTCTCCAGGCTTTCCAGACTATGGGGAATTTTATGAATATGCCTGCCACCCCCCCCAGGCTCCACTTCTATTCCCAATGCCTGTGGAGGAAGATGTTGCATTGTATTTTGTGGAGAAAGATGATGGCGAACCCATACAGTCAGATGGTTCTCCAGAACAAGAGTTTGGCTCCTCTCCTAGACCCTCAGATGACTATACCTCACACCAGACTTTTGTGAGGCATATGGTAAACACCCTCCACATCGCCGTGCAAGAAACTGAAGAGGATGAAGATGAGGTGGAATTTATGGATATGATGACCTTAACTCCCACAAAGAGGTTGCTGTTGCCCACTTGCAAAACCCTCAAGAAAGTAACCTTTAAATCATGTCAGCACCCACCTCAGTTGTTGGCATAGATCAGAAAATTGGAAAGAAGTATCAGGTCACTAAACAGGGTTCTGAATACCTGTGTTCTCTCCCTGATTCTGAGGGAGTGGTCCAGGCTGCTGCGGGCAACAAGGCCAAAGTGCCTCTTTCTGCCAATCTCCTACGAAAGATTTCGGCAGGCTGGATAGTATGGAAGAAAAGATTTATACTTCAGCCTTCCTGCTATTAAGGCAGGCAAGATACTTGACCTATACATCTCAGTACCAAGAGGTCCTTTGGAGCTCTATATTGGCAATTAGCAAGAAGGCTATTGGTGACTTGGCTGATACAGGTAGATCAGCTATTGATGCCACAAAGTACCAATTCCATATGGCAGTCAACACAAATGACACTGCAGTGTCCTTAAAGGGAAGGTCCCCATGGCCTTTTATTCTATTTACCTGTGTAGTTTGTAGACCTGAAAAATGATTGCCTCTATTGCACCCTCCAAATTTCATCATTTAAATGTAAATGAAGGTCTGGTGTGAAAGCCTGCTTGACTTGATTGCAAAGGTTGTGACCCAACTCATATGAGGCATCCTGGAATTTTATGATGTTTTAGTTCTAAAGCCTGCAGAAGTAATACTGTATTAGTCAGTGCTGTTGTTGTCCTCTACAGTCTGTATGTTCTTGTCTTATGCTGGTCATGACAATTTTCAAGGCATAGTAAGTGCCCTGCTGTTTTCTGTAGTATAAAGTGTATCTGAGGTACAAAACAATGCTGTTAGAGAATACAGGGACTTCACAAGACATGTAACAGAACTGAATGAGTGTTTAACTTCTGCTGGCTTGTGTAGGTGTGCATCAACTCCCATGATGCCTTCCATGAGTGGGACCATGACCTTTGCAGTGGAAACAAATAGGTTTTTATACCATAGCAAAGCAGAGTAAAGAAACCTCATTTATATTTAAATTAGGATGAAATTAGGGGATGCAAGAGAGGGAATAATTTTTCATGCCTACAACTACACAGGTATACAGAAACTAGGTTTTGGGGTCTTTCCCTTAAAGAAAGTTTGCCTGGCTTAGAACTACTAACCAATCCCAGAACACTCAGGCAAAGGCAATCCATTTTCCCTGTGAGGAGTGAAATTCACTATTTGGTGGCAAGAGAGAGGCATATATGTGCAACCCCTAGGTGGTGCTAAACCATGGGCTACTACCCCTGCCTTGCCTGGCCAGAACAAGGTTGAGGGGCCTAGGTTCCCAAATTGACTTTAAACTGGTACATTCCTAAAATAACATAAATTGTGCAGTGCCTTCACCCAGAGTATACCTTTAAGTGGGCCAGCTAGTATCTGGTACAACCCTCTGGGATGCTGTACCCACCCACATTACCATAAAGCCACCCAAGACATGACCCAATAACACTTTCCCACAGTTCAGACATTTTATGATTTTTGACTTACTACCAATAATGTGCTCACGAGGCAGGTTCTGCAAAACAAACAACAAGTTTATTTACGTGGGGAAGGTTAGGATGGGTGAATTGGAATAGAGATTGTGCTAATTACAGTTGAGGTAAATTGGTTTTGATTAGGTTTGGTTTGAATCAACATTTTGCAATTTAAATCAATTGCAAATTACAGTGGCCACCCACCAACCTCTGAAATATCAGCTCCCTAACAAGCTAGCTGCATTAAGGCAGAACATTTATCATTAAAGCCCACACTGGTACCAGTTTCTGACACTGCATAAGACCCCAAAATCCCATACAACCTGGGTGCCCAGAAATTATAGTTGTTAAAATGGTGCAGGCGTGATGAACTGTGCAGCTGTATGTTGGCCATTTCAGGTTACATCCTTAAACTTTAACTGCAGATTGCAGGCTTTACCAACCTGCTGGCTTTACCAACTTTAACGATTTACAAGTCCCTTTCCATGGTGGTGCAGGGCTGACCCTGCATTACCTACTGTTAGATGTCTTCATAGGCTTAGACAAGTCAGGATCAAGTGCTTGCTGCAGGTGGGCTCTATCCCCGAAGGCTAAAATGCTGGCAAAGCTGACAGCCGGCCCTCCCAATACTGACTGCAAAGGTCTTTTTTGTTTTTGCTGGTGGAAAACAGCACTTTAACGTTCTAAAGTCAAGGCCCGTATTCTGGGCTGAGAACACTTTCTGGATGAACCAGCTGGATACATTGCATTCAGCACATTTTTGCATTCAGTCCATTTATAGTTTGGTCAGTTTCCTTTCCATGTGTCCCAGTTGGCCATGGAAGACATAGCCCTTTTTTTCAGTCAGCTAGAACTTGATAACCAGGCACATTCCCAATGATTTTAGGGGCAAGTACCCACATTCCTACATGGCGTGTGCAACCAGAGCCCAGGTCATGGCTCCCACACAGATTATAGAACACAGTCTCTTGGACAACTTTTATCTTCCTTGTCGATTAAAGCTGGAGCTTAAAGCACAACTTTTGTTACCACACTGGATCGAGCTTGAAGCTTGACTTGCTACTAATTAAGATACTTTAACATGACTGGACTTGTGGCAAGGCCCACTACCATTCTCCAGACTTCACTGGCTAGCAACAGATACAATAGTCTCTTTCAATGCAAACACTTGCTCTTGGGAATAATCTGTTAACTGTGGTTCTCTAAGCTCAAACAATACACATGCAGTCCCTTGTGGTACACATTGGTGTTTGCAGCTTCCACAGACAAAATACTGGACCTCCCAGGCAAAGTTAGGAAGATCCCCAGCTCTGAGTACTCCCCTTTCAGTCCTGTAGGCACTTAACAGATCAGACACATTTATATGCTTTACTGGACCCTTCTCATGGTCACTAGGCAGATGTCCACCATCTGGGCATTGATGAGAACGCAGGGTGCAGACAGACAGACAGTCACAATCAGTTCTCTATGGGCTTCAATGTCCCTCACAGCTTTTCTTAAAGTTGCACTTGGCAGATGCAAGTTACTCACTCAGGTGTCATGCAGAAATTAATTCCCTCCTTTCAAGGTTTCTGGATTCATCAGCACTCTCACTACTGAGGCAGGTTCAGCTCTCACAGCTGCCTTCATCAGGTTACTGGCCCATGTTTTTCCAATGTAGAAAGGTTCCGGCTAGCCCTGGAGGACATTCTCTGGCAACCCCCAGGCTAGCGACTTTAACTGCTAGCAGCCACTTGTCTCTGTCTTGGCAGAAGGAAAAGCCCTCTCCCCTGTGGAGGGGCTTGCACTGGATTGCTAGGCCCCTTTCTTTAGCTAAGGGCCAGAGCCCCCACTCCTGTGGGGGGCCCACACTGAATCTGCTCGCACAGCCAAAAACACTCCCTTTTGTGGAACTCCTCTGAGGCTCCCAATTGGCTGAAGCTATTTGTTACCATTCTAATTGGCTGATCCTGCCTGTCAGTCCAGAAAATGAATATTCATTACCTTCACTCGATGCACTATAGACTCCCTGTTTTGGTGCGTGAATTTGATCCCTGCAGCTTTCCCATAAGCACTTTGCTATGTCCCATGAGCTATTGCAAAAGTCCCATAAATCCTGGCTGAAAATCCTTGCTTTCTGATTGGCTGTTGCTGCACTGTCATGACTGCTAATAAACACAGTCCCTTGGCAGATCCTACACAGTCCCAAATAAAAGTCCTGGTGCAACCAGAATAATCACTTTATTTGTTTACATGAAACACGGTTCAATTGCCCTTTGTGTGCCCTCTCAAGCACTGCCCAGCTTGAACATTTGTATTCAGTCCTTTGCCTGTTGCTGCTGCCATAATCAAGTGCCCCCAGGCAGCTGACAGGCATTTTATCTGAGTCCCAACGTTGAGCTGGTGCAGCCAGGAAAATACATTTTATTTTACTTTCACCCTTTAGTGGTAGCCCCTTCTACTGTTCTTGCAACTGCTGCATTTCATTTTACATTTATTGACATTGCTGCAGCAGCTGCCAAAACATGCGGTCCTCCGAAACAGCACAGACACCCTCATTATTATTCACAGGTGATTGGGGCTCTCCTCATTAATATTCATGAGACCTGATCTTTAGTGCCTTGTGGTGCTCCTTAATTTTAAGACAAGAAGGGCTCTCCTGCCCTTGCACAGTTCGCCAGTCCCCACACTGCCCAAAACGGGGACCGAGACCGCCAAATACTATCTCAAATGACCGCGAAGTTAGCAGTCTGAAGATCAAGGTGCTGCAGTGCCTGTGCAACCCCTGCTCACACCGGAGTGCTACTGCGAGCAGCAGCAGGTCGCAGTTCACCCCTTAATCCCAAGATGGGCCAACTTTCACTGGACTGCACAGGAGAAACTAAGGGGGATGCACACTGAACCTGGGCCATGGCGGTGAACTGGGGGAAAATGGTGAGGACCCGGCAGACATCGGGAGGTGCTCCTTGGAGCGGGAGCAGAAACAGGAGAGATCAGGCCATAGGGTAAGCCCCCATATTTTGGGGGGGCTACATATGAAAAAGGTGGATAAATACAAAACCACCTACTGTACAAGAGCAACATCGAGAAGGAAGAGGCCTCTATTTCCTACAAGCCTTCTGGAAGGGGAGATAGAGGAAGGAGATTCTTTCTCCTTGCCTAAAATACCTACAACTTCCCTCCACAGAGGGGTTTCTTCAGAGACAGGGATAGAAGGACTACCAGGTGTGCAGTTGCACAGTCGGCCCCTAAGGCTCAGGCTAAGCAAAACCTCTGACAAGCCTGCACAGGTCACCCATCTGTTGCCCGTGGCAGAAGGGCTGACTCACTATTCACAGAAATGTTCAAAATGACAACAGACAAATGGGTTCTGGAAATAGTGAGTCAGGAACTTTCCCTGCAGTTCCAACATTCCTTAGACTGCAGAATCACAAAGCTTTTCATCTTCACACTTAGCAAAAAGACTCATGTTGGAGAAGAAGGTAAAAAAATGACTGCAAGTAAATGCAATGGAACAGGTACCTTCCTCAGAATGGGGAAAGGGACTTTACTCAAGATACTTTTTTGACCCACAAGAAAAATGGGGAGTGGCAACCCATTTTAGACCTGAGATATCTGAGCACTTAAAAAAGGAAAAGTTCCAGATGGTAACACTGGGCTCAGTGAAATCATCACTGCAAAAAGGAGACTGGCTGGGGTCACTGGTTCTGAAAGATACCTGCTTTCACATACAAGTCAGGCCCAGCCAGAGAAAGTACCTCAGATTCAGAATAGGGATTTGCCATTGCCAAGTCACAGCCCTTCCCTTTGGCCTATCCTTAGTATCAAGAGTGTTAACAAAGTGCCTATCTGTAGTGGCAGCACATTTGCAGAGGCAAGGAGTGGTAGTTTTTCTCTACTTGGACGATTAGTTTCAGGAAAATCATATCAGGAGACCAAGTCCTACCTCCTTCTGACACAAGGCATGCTGGACGACTCTTGCTTCCTCATAAATCTTCAAAAGTCACAAGCACACCCTGTTCAGGTTTTGGACTTTATAGGTGCAGAACTGGATACCCTGTAGGGGACAGAATTCTTTCCCCAAGAAAAGGTAGCAGATCGGTTTGTAGCTGCAAAATCCTTCAAGGAAGGTCAGCCAGACCTACAAAAGATTTCCTGTGCTTGCTGGGCCACATGACATCATCCACTGCAGTAATGCTGGGTTCCAAATGAGAGCTATTCAGTACCACCTAGGAAGCCATTAGTCCCAGAGGTGGGAACCACTTTCAAAACTAGTGCCTCTCATGAAGTCCCTGTTAGGGGCACTGGTATGGTGGAAGGAGGGAATGCAACCTCCAAGATGGGGTACCCTTTAGTCAGCAATCACCTACGGTCTTACTCACAACAAATGCCTCCCCCCAGGCTTGGGTGCCCACCTGGAGGACCTCACTGTAAGTGGCACATGGAGTGCACAGGAGACACAAGAGCACATAAATCTCCTGGAGCTCAGGGCAGTATACCTGACAGTACAGGCCTTTTCCTCCCACATCAGAGATCAGTCTGTCCAGAGCACAACAGACAATACCACACTTATATGTTACATAAACAAGCAGTGCGGAACAAGATCTTCAAAAACTGTACATGGAAGCAATGAAGTTCTGGAACTTAGCATACTTTCTGGAGGTCAAGCTTTTGGTAGTACACCTGGCAGGGAAAGACAACATACTGGCAGATTCACTGAGCAGGATCAGCCAAAGACATCATGAATGGACACTGAACCAGCAGGTGCTGATGACAGTGCTCAGAAGGTGGGGTGCACCAGAAATAGACTTGTTTACATCTTGAGAAAATAACCAGCTCCCACTGTTTTATTGTAGACCCCCATCTTTTAGTACAGTTCTAGAGGATGCCATGTCCTTAACTAGTCAGGGAAGTTTCTATATGCTTTTCTACCTTTCCCACTTTTACTGAAAGTACTTTTAAAACTAAGAAAAAATGATTCTCATAGCTCTAGGTTGGGCCAGGCAGATTTGGTACTCCCTTCTCCTGTCCCTTCCCAGCAGACATTTTATCAGCCTGCCACTGAAATACAATCTGTTGACATTGTCTCAGGGAAGGATAACATTCCCAGATCTGAGGACTGTGCATCTCAGAGCATGGTACTTGAAGAGCTAGAGTCTTTTGGACTAAATCTTTCTGAAGAAGTTATGACCAGCAACAAGGAACGTCTATGCCTCAAAGTGGAAAAGGTTTTCCCTTTAGTGTTCTAAACAGTTCAACCCATTGAGGATGAATATATCAATTCTGGACTACCTAGTTCATCTCCAGTCCCTGGGCCTCAGGCCCACAACACTGAAGATTCATTTGGCAGAAGTGTTAGCATACACTTCAGCTAGCAAGGACATAGGTCAGTTGGTCCACAGCCCATTTTAAAAAAATTCTTAAAACCCCTTAATTACTTGTGCCCCCTAGTTAGGGATCCTTCTCTCCATGGGACCTGAAACTGTGCATTGCTCAGCTGATGGAGGCTCCTTTCGAGCCTATGACAACTGCTGCCTTGAAGTGCACCACCTGGAACGCAGTTTTCTTGGTGGCAGTGACATCTGCCAGGAGGGGGAGTAAGTTGCTTGCATGCCCTCTGCACAGATTATAACAATATTATATGTCACAGGAACAAAGTAGTCCTAAGGACAAACAGAAAAATCCTCCCAAAAGTGGTGTCTGAATTTCATCAGAAACAGTCAGCTACATGTCCAGTTTTCTTTACAACAAAATCCAACACAGGAGAACAAAAACTCCAGTGTGGAAGTTAAGTGAAAACTCTGAGTTACTACTTGAAACTGACAAGAGATGTAGGATCCACTTTTTCCCAGTTATTCGTCATCACCTATGGTGAAGTGGGGAAGGGTAAGCCAGCATCCAAGAGATCCATTTCTTATTGGATAGTTTCCTACATACAGTTCTGTTCCAGCAAACCTGGCAAGTGGCCACCTGAAAGCCTTAGGGCTTACATCACAAGGGGCACCTCTGCCTCTGTGGCAGCACCAAGAGATGTTTCCTTGCAAGAAATTTGTAAAGCAGCTACCTGAGAATCAGTACACACTTTCACAAAACACTACTATCTGGACATACAGTCCAGAAAGGATGCCAGTTTTGGCACTACCATATTGCAGAACCTTTTCCCTAAGTAAGTTCTGTGTGCAGCCTCTCAAGGCACTGCTATGGAGTTTGGAGTTGTTAAGCATGAGTGAGGAATTCCTGGGTTTTGAAGAGAAAATCACTCACCATAGTAATGTTTCTTCCAAAAGGATCCCTCACTATGCGTAACAATCCATAGTCCCTACCTCCCCTTCCAGAACCTGTAAAAAGGTTCATATAGGCATTGGTTCTTTCTGTTTGGGTGAGCATTAATTTTTACAGTGCCTTTACAATTGATACTCAGTGATCTGAGCTATTTTCATTTTTCATAAAAGTTTTAAATTTCTCTGCCACTTTAAAAAAGTTTAAAAACTTTTTAAAATATTTTGGATATTTTTTTGGTAGCCATTTAGCTAATTTAGTGGTCACAGCTCACCCTGGCTTTAGAAATAAATCTGCTGTTAGAATGCAGGGGTGAGCATGACCACACAGGAGAGATTGAATTTAGTGATGTAGCAAAATTAAATTTCACTGGCAAAATTGGGAATTTTGCCCCGCAAAATATTTCACAGAATATTTTGTGGGTGCTTTCTATTTAAAAATTTAAAAAGAAAGTCCTGGCTAACACTGAAATAAAAGTGTGTTCCCACAATCCCTGGTATCTAGTGGCCCACCCCCGGCCAATATGAAAAATCACCCCCTCTCCTGATGAGATTCACCCTTGACCCCCATCAGGAATTTTAAATAACGATAATGTTAAATGTCCCTGGTGTCTAATGGTCCCACCCCTGGCCGATCGCCAGCCCACTATAAAGAATGCCCCCCCCCCGAGATTGACACCCCCCACTCCATCATCTATTAGTGCTGCCAGGCCCACCAACATCAATAATTTAATGTAAAAAAAAAATTTCCCTGGTGTCTAGTGGACCCCATGCCCTGTCTTGTAGTGACCCCACCCTGCACCTCCCTCATCCAGGACCCCAGTGGGCCACCGACACAGCCCTCCACTCACCTCCACTGCTGGCAGCCCGACTGACCACTTTCACCAATGAGCCTGACTGAGCCCTTTCAATGAATGAGTGCATAAAATGTGCTCATTCAGGAAAGGAGCTCAGATAACTCGTGGTGAAAATCTCAGTCAGGCTGCCAGCCATAAGAGTGAGTGGAGGACTGGCCAGTGGCTGATGAGTCCTGGATGGGGGTGCAGGTGGGTAGGGTCACACAGACAGGGTGGGGGTCCACTAAACACCAGGAAAAGTTTTTTTTTTTTTTTTTTTTTACATTAAATTATTGATGTTACAGCACTAATAGATGATGGGGTGTCTATCAGGGGGTGTCATTCTTGATATTGGCTGGCGATCAGCCAGTGGGTGTGACCACTAGACACTAGAGGCATTTAACATTATTGTTATTTAAAATTCTGGATGGGGATGAGGGTGAATCTCTACGGGGTAATTTTCATATTGGCTGGGGTGGAATCTACTAGAAACCAGGGATTGTGGGGATACATTTTTATTTTAATGTTGCTGACCAGGACTCAGTTAGGATAGGGGGGAACACTTTTTTTTAAATTATTTTGAAATATACATGGATCATCCTCCGGCCTTCAAATGTGGAATTTTGACCATGTGTGGAGAAATTCCGCATTTTGCCCGTGGGATTTTGCATTTCACACCCGCAAAATATTTAGCGAAATGCATGAGATTCACTAAATATTTTGAGGAGCAAAATTTTTCAATTTTGCACAACACTATTTGAATTTTATTCTAAGTTCCCCAATTAGCAAGAACTTCTAAAGCTCCAGGGTGGCTGTTTCCAGGGAAAAGATGCAGTTGTTAAACATAGTGCCCTATGGGGAGAGGCTCAAAGAGCTAAATATGTACACATTGGAAGAGAGAAGGGACCGGGGGGTCATGATAGAGGTCTTCAGGTACATGAAGGGGGTAAATAAGGGAGGAGCAGTCAGGGTGCCCCGAAGGAAGGAGGGGGGGCAACTAGAGGCACGGGTGGAAGCTGGAGGGGGATTCAGGGGAGAAAGGAGGAGGTGCTACTTCACTGAGAGGGTGGTGAGGCCATGGAATACGCTGCGCAGGGGGCTGGTAGAGGCAGAGATGGTGGAGGGGTTCAAGAGGGGGTGGGACAGGTACAGAGGAAGGGTTCTGGAAGCAAAGTCCTGTGCAGTAAGAATATCCGGGACTGGGAAGGGAGAAGCCAGAGAGGGTGAGGGGGGCAGCAAGGTCAGCTCCCAGGGTGGGGGCTGACCAAATGAACAGACATGAAAGACCTTTAGGCATATTCTGCTGGCATTTTAGTATGTTAGTATAGTGAGGGATCCCTTTGGAAGAAACATTACTGTGGTGAGTCATTTTTTTCTTCCAGCTGATAAACTTTGACATGTGTCCATACTTGAATTGGGCTTAGTTACTGCTACTCAGCAGGAGGAGCAGACAAGATGGACTCTTCTTCTGTCATCACAGTACTATGCATGTTACTGTGAGTATATGAACTATCTTTAAAGCCTGAGATTAGATGAAAGAAAATTCCTGGGAATAGAAGGACTAAAGAGCCTGAGAGAAACATGAAATTGTTGGGCATAGAAGAACTACATTGAGACACAAAATCCCTGGGAATATATGGCTGACATGAACCTGTTTAGCCCCTGGTTGTCAATGCTGTATCATGTTATGATTAACACAACACTAAGCTTTTCAGCCAGCTTCATTTTTCTTTTTTACAAGTGAGACAAGTAAATGGGTAAATGGCTCCTGTTAAAACTGGTCATTACTTGTATGCCTGTCTATTGAAATGCTTCACTGGAAACCACATTACTGAGGCAGAGTGAGCCATACCACATCCATTTCATGATGCTCAGTGCACGGGCTGATTGTCTTTGATCTAACTAGTAAGGAAACTGCATGGAAGTTACTTCCCTTTATTAAGTAAGTAACCATTGGCTGAGACTATTGAGCTAGTAAACTCACTTTGTAAGATTAGAATGGGTCATGTATGCTTGCTACTAATCCTGGCCAGATTCATGTGCTTTGTCCCCCAACACTTTGCCTTTGGGAACCATTGGACCATTAAATGTAAAGTTGATTTGAGACACTCTGTGTATTCAGTAAAAAGTCTTTTTTTGTGTGTTTATTGTTCATAAAATGTACTACTGGTAGAATTGGACTACCGTATAATGACTTTTCAGGTATCAGTTTTGTGGTTGAAAGTTGGGCTACTCTCTCACTCTTGGATAAGTGTTCCTTACTGACCATGAGAGGGGAGCACAGGTCTAGCAGTGTGAGGAAGCCTGTACTTCATTCATCTGCAGTTCATTGGGATCAGGGGATTTCAGTTTTCAGCACCACCAGTCCCTTACCATACACCTAAGTACGCATTTCATCATAAGATGCAAAACTGTTGATTGAGCTCTAGACAGTGGGTGACTTTACTCATTCCCTGCATTCACATGGAAAATCTGTTCTTCTCTTCTCTTCATTCAAGGTGACAATTTCCTCCTGCACAATCTAATCCTGGACACAGGAATTACACGGCAACTAGCTGAAAAAGTCTGGAAGGAGCAAAGTCTACACACGTAGGTGGAGCTGGAAAAATTAGATCTCTGAATCTTTCTAGGGTGGGAGTGTCAAAACAATTTCAGCTATAATTTGGAGACTTACATAGCCTTACTGCTACTCCAGTCCCAACATTGCACTGCTGAAGTCACAGTAGCTGTAGGTAATGGAAGAGGAGCACTGGTTGTAGTGGAGATCACTTCTGCTCCAGTCCTGGTATCTTCCAATAAGAGTTGTTGCAGGTTAGGAATGTGCAAGTAACGAAAAGCATTTCCTGAATACCACAAATATTGCACTGTTTGTTACTCAGACCTGAATAGTAGCACTATGTGTCTGCAGATACTATCTATAGAGAAAAAAAAGCGCCCTCCAGTACAGATCATTTAAAATATACCAGCCACCATCACCCCACCCTCAGATCCCCATCCCAATGCTCCTCCCCCCAGCACCCACATTTTGATAATAAATAACTGTTTTGTAATTATAACTTCCAACGATGGGCAATCAGCACAACCCACCACCTCCATGACCAGCCCCAGCTTTCAGTGCTTTGCAATACACTAGAACAAATCAAATTGTACCCCCACCTCACCACCCTGGCAGCAGCACTCACCAAACCCCCACAACCGATTGCACCCTATTCTGAAGGGCAATCGAGAATGAAGAAGGCAACTGACACATCATAGTAAAACCAGCTGATCATGTGAGCAGCTGTTTTTACTATGCAAGCAAGTGTGTGAGTGCTTTTATTCAGAAGACGGTGGCTAGCCATGGAGAAGAGCAAGCTATGTCTGTTGCCTTCTTCACTCTCGATTGCCCTTCTGAATTGGGCAGGGTACATGGGTGGGGTTGGTGCTGCTGCTGGGGGAGGAGGAACAATCTGATGTGTTGCAGTGCAAAGTGCTGAAAGTCAGTGGCCAGCTATAGAGGCAGGTGGGTTGTGCCATTGCAGTTATAATTACAAAACATATATTTATTATCAAAATGTGGGTGCTGGAGGGAAAGGCGATGGGGTTCTAACTAAAGGTGGGAGGATGGGGGATGGTATATTTCAAAGGATCTGGGCTAGTGAGATGGGTGGGTGGGGAGCTGTTTTTTTTTTTTTTCAAAACATAATGGGCAACCAAAATGGCGCAGGGTCTGCACCAGAAGCCATATGGAGAGACTAAAGGAGCTTAATATGTATACCCTTCAGGAAAGGAGGGAGAGGGGGGACATGATAGAAACCTTTAAGTACCTCAAGGGAATCAACAAAGTCCAAGCGGGTAGCATATTTCAGAAAAAGAGATGCCCCAAAACAAGGGGGAACAATTTGAAAACAGAGGGGGGACGGCTCAGGGGCAATGTGAGAAAGTATTTTTTCACAGAGAGGGTGGTGGATGTATGGCGCGTAGCCTTCCTGCAGAGGTTGTGGGGTCAAAAACAGTGGGGGAATTCAAGAATGCATGGGACAGACCTAAGGCAATTATAGTGGGGGGTAGGAGGAAGTTGGCTGCTGTGTATCTAGAATCTGCAGCTTATCCAGTAAGTAGGGAAATGGGCAGACTAGGTGGGCCAAGTGGTCTTTATCTGCCATCAAAGTTTATGTTTCTATGTTCCTAAATCAAGAATACCTGAATATTTAGGGGCACCAAATAAAATATTCTGCTGAATATTTAGGCTATGGTATTTACAGCCCCCTGCTGTAGGTAATAGTGTTGCAGCGCTGGCTGTTGAGTAACTGAAAGCTGCTCCATTTTCCAACATGATTCACTGTAGTTAACAGTGTAGGAGTGCGGGTTGTGGTGGAGCTTATTTCTTTTTGGAGTCCCAGCATCTTATAGCATGTGTTACAGTAGGTAATGGTGTAGGAGAACTGCCTGTGGGGAGCTCACAGCTGTTTCAGTCCCAGTCCTACATAATAGAGCACTGGCTGTGGGGACCTCACTGCTGTTTCAGTCTCAACCTCTCCCACCAGGAGTCACTAGACAATGATTTAGCAGTGCTGACAATGGTGGAGCTCACAGCTGTTCCAATCCCAGTCTGCCCCAAGAGGAAACACTGTTAATTAATTGCATAGAAGCACTTGCTGTGGGGAACTCACTTCTGTTGAAACCTCAGCCTCTCCAACCATGAGTCACTAGACTCTTAAGATTTCAGAGTGCTGACTGAGGAGCTCACAGCCAGTCTAGTCAAAGCGTCTCCCTCCAGAAATCATTATAGGCATTCATTGATGCTGCTCAAGCCAATTTCAGTCCAGCCTGTTCCAGCAGGAAACACTGACAACAATAGAAGTAGTGACTGTTGAGGAGCTCCAGCTGATCCTCTTCCAGCCTCTCCTAGCAGGCTTCACTGTAGGTAATGGTGAGGAGCAGGGGGTATCAGGTAGCTCAGAGCTACCATACTGTGATACCAACCTTTTACAGCAGTGATCTCTGTACACAGATGTACCGGAACTGCTGAATACCAATATTTTGAGGATAACAAAATAAATAAAAGGAGAATAGACCAGCCTAATATCAATGTTTTGAGGATAAAAAAAACCTCCTTAACTACTTCTCTTCTCTTTTTTAGGTATAACCTTCTTGCAGTGTTTGCTGCAACCGACGGTGGTATCACCAGGGTTTTTCCCAACAAGTAAGTAGCCAACACATTATATAAAGACCCAGCTATCTACCAGTAATTGAAGCATTGGATGGCTCTGGAGTGCTCCACCTTCAGTTAAATGTGCACTCTTTATTGTTGATGACATTGCTATGGAGAGGGTCTCATGAATATCATATATTACATAGGGGACTTGATCCCTGCTGAGAGTGGAGGAGGATAGCTAGTGTAACTAGACAGAGAGACAAACAGGCAAATATTTACTGATATTTATGTATAGTGCAGCCATGCAAATCCCTGAAACTGCAGATATCAACTTTAATTTTGCAGGCAGAATTCACTTAGAATCCCTGATTAAAGGGGGCAGGACATTTGTGTGAATTTGCATATTTATTCACCCCTGCTTATGACTTTGTAGGCAGACACAGTGGATCTACAGCCCCGTTGTGAAATGAAATTAGTACAGCTACCAAACAAAATATTCAAATTCTGCAGCTGAATCTAACACAACAGTCACTTTTTTTATAAATTACCATTGTATTAGATTACGGAGTAGTGCAAGGAGAACATTAACATATAACAGAACCAGGCATCCTGGTATCAAAGAATGGGACATTAATGGACAGGCACTTTATGTCTCTGTAGCACAGCAGTACTACTTTCTGAAATTATATTAATACCCTTAACTGATTCATATGGCACTGTACCTGAATAAATGTTGATGTGAAACTACAGTTGATATTGTTTTCTTCATGTGGAAAACATTCTGCAGTTTTCTTTAGATTCAGAATGCATTCTCAGAGTTTTTAATTCATTCAATGACTTTGTCAAAAGTAGGGATGTGCAATGCAAATACTGTTCAGGACTGATACACATAAAACTGTACTTTTTACAAATACAAATAAATATAATTCTAAAATATTTGCATTTAAACAGTATAAAATAATATTAGACCATAGCTGAGGCTCACTGACACACATGGGACTACCACTGCTTGTTCTATGATGTAATACTTTTTTTATTGTAAAACTACAGGCTGTATTTTATTGATAACTGTCAGTCCCTTGATCTTGTGCCACCATCAGCAGCAGAAACAAGTCTGAAATGTAAAAATATATTCTTAGTAAACATGAACATACAGGCAGATGATACAAATATAAAAAATCAATCCTGCGCATAGTGCTAATCTAAACTCCAAATTCCTGGCACCCTATACAGAACTGTACAGAATGTTTCCCTTAAATAAACATAAAATATGGTTAGTACATCAGGAGTTATTCGGATTCAGTTAAATATGGATCATTTGAAGGGTAACGATATAATTTCAGAAAATATGAAGAAAATTACTGGTTCTTAGTAACAATCTCATAGATTGATAAACCCATGTGTCACTTCAAAGGGATAGACCTCTCTGAGGTCCATTCCACACACAGGCAAGTGATCCATTTCACCTTAGCAAGACCTGCACTGGTCCAATATCATTCACTCACAGCACACAAGCAGCTGCAGATTTGCACAAAGTTCCCATTCATTTTTAAATTGTAAAAGAACAGAACAGAAGAAAACTCAGATCCTTGCAAATGTGGCTGATACGTACATTTAGAAAATGCCAGAAATTCAATTTATGGAAACTTTTTGGGAAGTATTGGAGATATTAGAATACTAGTCTGATCCCAAACTTAGAGCAAAACTGCGAAAGAAAAGAAAGAAAGAAAGAAAGAAAGAAAGAAAGAAAGAAAACTGAGGATTTTTTTCCATACAGTAGAGAATGTGAGAAAACAAAATCCCCAAATCCCATACTAAATACTTTTAAACAAATTTAGACAATTTTTTATTGTGCATTTTTTTCTTTTTGTTTTAGTAATTTTAGCTCCTCATCTGCCAGCATTCCCCCTTCAGGGTGTCACGTGATGGCAGGCTAGAGTGTGGACGCTCTAGTGCTAGCTCTCCTGGCAGTTTCTTGAAAATACATATTTTGCCAGCATCTCGGCCTATCTCATATTGTATTATTTAAGAGTAGACTGGATATCTTACCTAGATACTGCTGCTTGTTTCCGATTTTTGATGGCTTTGCGTTTTCAGGAGATGGACACATCAACAACCCCGGAGGAGCCTGTGGCCCATTCACCACCATCTAATCGGTCAAAAGAAGATGCGTCGTCGTCCAGGCCGCCCATATTCGCCAACTGAATCTGCATTGCCAGAAAACATTTCTTGAGATCTTAATACCATCAAGGAGGTATTATTCAAATTAATGGAAGAATTCAAAACAGTTAAACCTACCCTTGAGATCCTCAGTCAGAGGATTACTGATTCTGAAGCCCATTTCTCATCCCTAGAGGACCGATCCAACAAGATGGAGCCGGAGTTGATTGACCTTCACAGAAAGTTGGGGCACCTGGAGGAGAGAGTGGAAGATCAAGAGTCCCACAGTAGAAGGAATAATCTGATTATTTGGGGACTTCCTGAGTGTATGAAAGGCACAGATCTTATTGCATTTGTACAATGCCTTTTGGAGAAGATCGCCGCAGGCCCATCTCCGTATGGGACCACCTATATGATCAAGAGGGCACATCAATCATTGAAGCCAATTCCTAACCCATATTTTCATTTTTCCGTTTCTGAACTTCAGAGATAAAATTCATGTTTCATCTAAGATCTATGAACAGAAACAAGTGTGGTGGGAAGGCTCCCATATTTTTCTTTTTAGTGATTTAAGCCCAGAGATACGGTTGAAACAAAGAGCATATCAAGAGCAAGCTATATGTGTCTAGAATTTGCTCTAGGCTGCGGTATCCAGCCACATTAGTGGTAACCACACTGAAAGGAGAAAAACAATTATAGTCAGTTGAAGAAGCTGCAAGTAAGCCGGCTCTGTGGGGCTGAGGGTTGCAGCACGGGACGCCACACCTCGTGCTACGCCTGGGAGCGAACTCGGGCACCGGGGGTCGGCAGGGGGAGGGTCAAGGATCAAGCACCCTTGTGGAGTTCTCCTCCCAAGGATGGACAGGTGGGTTGGCCTGGTGAGCCAGAGGCCCCTGGTGGAGACTGGGGGCACTGCAGTGAGCCAGGGAGCATATATCAGCGTGGCTGATGCAGGAAGGGTTGCCGTGTGCCAGTGCGTCAGGGCATGCACACACAAGGGGGGGACCACAGAACAAGGAAAAACCCAGTCCTGGGGGTAGGTGATGGCACCAACCCCCATGCCCACCGCCGGGCCCATCCTAGCTGGCCTTTCAGGTTCCTCCATCAGAAACTCTGCCCGCAGCTGGAGTCTATGTATGTAAGTGCACCCATAGAGGAGGGGTGGCCCCATCCCAGAGGGGTCAAGCTGAGGGTGCCAGCTATGGGACGAGGGGGAGGAGAGAGGAGGCTCAGTTAGGTGGACTTCGGTCAGGGCAGAATCCGGCTGGATGCCCGAGAGAGGTTCCTCAGACTTTGACTAGGAGGGAAAAATAATATAAAAATAAAAAGAAGCTGCAAGTGAGCTTCTGAACTATTTCCCAAATCTGTTTTCTCTCCCTCACCTTCCACCTTGCTAATCTTTCCGATTCAGATGTAGTCTGCTGTTCAGTGACTCAGTAAGAACATTTACATTTCAGTGTGCATGGACTAATTATTCCTTTGCATTGGCAGACCTGCTGACAACCTAGGAACTGCATTGTTATGCCACAGCCTTTAATGTTATAACATTGAGCTCCCTGATTTGAACTTATTTACTTGGCCGACATGACGACTATGGTATACTGCTTCACTACAGTCTGGATGGACATTATAGACTATTGTGGACATGATCTACACTTTCTGTAGTTTTCTCCCTTTTTTCTTTTCTAGGCAGCAGTTATTTTTCAGCGTGGGACACAGAAGGCCTTAATGGAGGCAGGCTGGCTTAATACTTCATTTGTTATAAACGGGAACGTCAAATGGGATCCAAATTCTAAATAATATGTTTGTTGGTACCAGCATTTTTAGGACAAGGATCAGCCACTAGAGGGGGTGATATCCTTCCTAATTACAATAATTCACCCTCCTTTACTGCCTTATGGCCTAGAGGCTGTAAATCACTTTGTCTTTTGTCTCTCTTTTTGTTCTCTTTTATTTTAGCTTTTTAATGCTGTCAAAGATTCATTTACATTCTGATTGGTTTCTCTTGCATACCTTTTGTTCCTGTATCGATTATTACTTTCACCCCTCGTCCTTTGTCCTTTGTTCTCACTTTCAATAACTAGACTGTTTTTTCATTTATTTTTTACCTTTCTCTTTGTAAGATTAGCACGCTTCTGGATTTTGTTCTTCAAATTTTATTTTCTCCTTGATCTACTATTATGCATATGTAATGCTCATCTCCTGCCTCCTCTTAATGGTTGACTAACACTTCTCATTTTTCTAGGCTAGTGGTTCCTCTATAGTAGCCACCTAACATGTTCAAGACAGTAACGTGTTTGATACTGTTTTTGCTTCTTTCCTACAACATGCTGCATTAATGGTACTGATTGCAATTTCTTGTACAAATTCAGTTAAGGGGCAGACTAGTAAGTTCTTACCTACATATAGTGTTTTTTTTTTTTTTAATTTTTAGGATCTGCCCCTTGGTTACTGTACTAGGGCTGAGTGCCATGGTTATTGCCCAGGTTTGAGGTTCTTACTACCAGGGGCTGGCATACAACCCCTCTGGGATCCATCCACAGACCTGACTGCAGGAGTGTGGCCAGAGGACCGGGGATAGTTATGGTACCTTTTCTTAGTTCAGATAGTTTCTATATAGTTGGTGTTTGTTTCATTGGGTAATGTTTGTTTCTGAATTTTCCGGGGTGGGGGGTTGGAGGGGGACATTGAGCAAGTGCACTTTGTTCTACCATGCTGGTTTCTCATTGAGTATTTTACTAGGACATGGTCAATTATTAATTTATCAACCCAATGTTATCTAGACTTAAATTTGCCATGTGAAATGTTACAGGGGCAAGATCAAGGGTTAAAGGATATCAAATTATAAAGCATTTGGCTCATCTTGAGACTTAAATCGCTTTTCTACAAGAAATGCATTTGTTAGATTCTGAGTCTACACTCTTTCACAGAGATTTTATTGGACAAACATATGGTGTGGGAGGTCATGTCAGACAAAGAGGGATGCTTATTCTTACAGTAAGATCAGTATCATTTAGTTTAACAGACATTATTAGAGACCTGTCTGGCCGATATGTATTAGTGCACGGCTCCCAAGGACAAACTAAAGTTCTCTTAGGGAGCATCTATGGTCCTAATGCAGATACTTTGTCTCTTTTTTTTGTAGATTTAGCCATGGTATTGGCTCATTTTGCACAATTACCGATTCTCTTGGGTGAGGGGGGGGGGATTGTAACATCATTTTAAAACATGACCTCGAGAGAACCCAGAAGATATTTTCAGGGCTTTCACCAGCACAGTGCTTTTTGCATGATTTGATTGACCTATTAGGATTATGTGATCTGTTGAGACTTTTAAACTCCATCCTTAAAAAAATCACTTTCTTTCTCTCCAGCACATCGCTGTAATTCAAGATTAAATTTTTTTCTACTGAGTCGGTTCCTGATTCCTGGCCTTCACTATTGTGATATTTCCCCTAGAGTTCTATCTGACCACTTGGTGGTTTGGCTCTCACAAACAATAGACTTAACCTCTGAGCGAGACACCACATGGAAACTTAATAATCAACTTTTGAAGGATACCTATGTGGTAGACCACATGAGGAAGGTCCTTACTAATTTTATTTCCGAGACCTGGGGAACTCTACGTCGTAGGGATAAAGAATGGACAGCATGTGAAACTACACTACGGGGCAAATTTAACAGGATAGCTACTGTACCAAGTGAAAAACACAGTATCAAGATAAACAGTCTTTTTTATTGGCAGCAATTACAAGCTTGGAAAGAATTCTTTCACCTTCTGAGGTCCAGTAATTGGAACTTGAGGTACTGAGGGATCAGTTTGCAGATCTATTAAGGGAGTGTGCAGGATTCACAATTTATAAAATCAAGTCCAAATTCATTGATCAGGGAGGAAAGGCCAGAAAACTGATGGCCCTCGGGCTCTGTAAGCAGGAAAGTTCTAGGATTATGCAGTATATCCGCTCGCAAATGGATCAGTCCACTCAGTATCACCCCAGAGCAATTGTGCATGAATGTTATCTATTTTATGGGGCTTTGTATGGGCCACCCTCTTTCACACCATCTTCTGAGGCCATCGACAATTTTTGGGGCTCTTTTCCTCTTCCTTCTCTGACTGAAGACCAGTGAGCAGAGAATATTCAGCCTGTCTCCCTAGAGGAAGTTACCATGGCCATCTCATCCCTGGCCTTAGACAAGGCTCCTGGCCCAGATGGCTTCACTTCAGATTTTTACAAAACCTATATAAAAGAAATTGCCCCTTTTCTTGTGCAAGTTTACACTATTTTAGAAAATGGCATGTCAGATTTTACAATAGCGGAAGCTTTTATTGTTTTGTTACCTAAACTGAGCAAAGACCCAGAACAAATATCCAATTATCGCCCGATGTCCCTTATCAATCAAGACCTAAAATTACTCTTTAAAATATTGGCTACACACATCAATAAAGTCTGGGGACACCTTATTGGACCAGAACAGGTGAGATTTATGCCTGCCAGGTCTGCTTCCGATCATCTATGTAAAATTGCCCATATTTTTTCGGAGTCCAGGGATCTGGACTGCCCTGCAGCTCTTGTATCCCTGGACACCAAGAAAGCTTTTGATAGGGTGGCATGGCCATTCTTATTTGTTGTATTACATAAATTCAGTTTTCCACCAGCCTTCATTGGCTGGCTTCGCATACTTTATACCCAGCCCAGTGCTCAAATATTTTGTAACAATGTATTTTCCCCATCTTTCATATTGTGTAGTGGTATTAGGCAAGGATGCCCCCTTTCTCCTTTGTTATTTAATCTTTGTTTGGAACTCTTGTTATTAACCCTTAAAATTAACCCTCTTATTACTGGGTTACTATTGGGTCAATGTCATATCAACTATCAGTATATGCTGATAACATCTTACTTCACCTGACCCACCCAGTTCCAGCTCTCCCAGTTATAAAAGAGATGATTAATCGATGTGTTTCCCTATCTAATAATAAATGAAATTTAAAAAAATTGGTTGTTATGCCTTTAAATAAGTATTTAAATAAAGCTGATATTGCCCCTTTGGGTTTCTCTGGGCCCTGAAAATCCTTCGATATTTAGGCATAGGTTTATTGATAGATCCGTCTAAGCTTAAAAAACATAATCTGAATGGGTTAATATCTTCTATTAAGATGGATTTAGATTGATGGAGCCTTTTGCCAGTGTCTGTTTGGGGCAGAATTAACGTTGTAAAAATAAATGTTTTACCTAGAAAATGTTATCCCCTTTAAAAGTTTAATATTTTCCTTTCCCTTACATTGTTTACCGTGCTTCATTCTATGATATCCAAATTTATTTGGGCAGAGAAGCCCTCGTGCTGCACTTTTGCAAAATTAGTATCAGCCAAGACTCTAGGAGGCTTGCAATCACTTGATTTTAAGATTTATTATTGGGCTATACATCTCAGTAAATATCTCCAGTGGCTCCCCCACCCAGAATTAGCTTCATCTACCAATTTGTCCTTGTGGGATCTCCCCAAACTCTTTGTTGTATCCCAAATATACCAACCTTCCAGTAACACTGAGGAGGTCAGTTGTGGGTACTTCTCTCATGGTACATCATCAAATGCTTGAAAAGCTGTCTTAACTTTTATAATGACGCAACACAACCACTTGTTAAGAATCCTAATTTTAAAAATTGGGGGAAAACCTATACTAGAAGGGTGGTTGCCTAATACTGACACTATTTCTCTAGCTGATTTATTAGTGGGAGGGCACTTTATTCCCTTTGTTCAAGCTTGGGACCAACTTATGTTTTCTGATCGCATGACGTTTAAATACTTTCAAATTAGGCATGAAGTTTTACAGCATATGGGTCCATTCCCCTGGTTACTAAGTTGCGATTCTTATTCATCCCTCCCTCTTGAAAATGGCAGTGAATCAGGTGCACAGTGTTTCAAAATTATATCAGATTCTTCTTCAGGAAGTGTGTGCTAACTGCAAGGCCACTTGTGGGTACTGGCAATCTGTTTTACATGAAGTTTCTTTCCAGTGGTCTCAGATTTGGAAATCTCTTTTTACATATAACACCAAAGACAGACTATGATTAGCACAATTTTTTTATTTTGCATAACTTGTACTACACCCTGCAAAAATGGTTTAAAATGGGAAAAAACAAATATACGCTTTGCACTAGATGCTGTGTTGGAGAAGACACACTGTTACATATTTTTTGGGAAGGTACGCCAATCATTAATCTCTGGTTGGAAATTAAAGATAAGATGGACACTCTTCTGGGACTCCACGACTGTTTTATCCCTGAAATTTGCATTGTGAGAGATTTCACATTGGTCCCTGTCAAGGAACAGAAATATCATATAGCGATGATATCCGTGATGCTCTTTTTTGGCCGGTTTCTTCCCTTGCTTTTTTATGTACTCCATTCTATTTCCTTAAAGGAGATAGGAAATTATTTTTACATAGTTAACTGCCCTTCCATCTTCTTTTCAATGCCAATTATGCATTCTGATAAACTTTGATAATTTTTGATAAATAAATCCTCTGACTTTGTTGTTCCTTCGGATCTGCATTGAGTTCCACTCTCTTCACCAGCTACTGCTATTGATTTTCATATTTCTAAGACATTCTATGACATCAGAAACTCCCATTCCATTCTATTCATTTTTAAATGGATGGAAAAGGTGTTTGTGATGTCATAGAATGTTCAGGCAATATGAAAAGAGAGAGCAGCAACTGCTGAGAAGAGAGGGATTTAGGGTCCTTAAAAAGGCAACAAAATTAAATTATTATTTTAACCAAAAAGGTCAAAAACATAGCAGAATACTGGGTAGCCAATAAAAGAACAACTAGAGGGCTTCTAGAGGTGTAAACATTGTTTCCTATCACCTTTAAGAACAATTGTTTCATTGTAGCTGATTTTCTTTCTTTCTTATAGTGCACTTGCTCTCCTGTATAGAGTTTTGGTTACTTTGGTTTTAGGGGGTGGGAGGGGTCTTATTATCATTGTTGTTATTATTTAGTTTTCTTTGATTCACTTTGGTTGTATTATGTATTTTTAGAATTTTAATAAAATAAACTTATTTAAAAAAAAAATGCCAAAGTTTCTCCCTTTTGGAGTGGTCGCCCCAGGTCCATCACCTGGCTTTCCTGGGACTGACCATTTTTTCTAGTCGTCCTCTGCCACAGGACCTAGAGAGCCCAGTCACCAGTGTGGAGCCTGTGGAGGACCTGGCCTTCATCATGCCATAGTCGATGGCTTTCTTTGGTTTTCTTCTGGGCCCACTGCACATGCAGTGACATGTTGTGTGAGCTCTGTCTCCATGGAGAAGCTCCCCAGCATTAAGTGGGTAGGACTTCTTCCCTGACTGCAGTACCACCCAAAACCTCAAGGTGGCCACCATCTAGCAGGATGCAGGTATGCTCTTCATGGAGGAAGAATAGCTGTCCTTAGGATGCGCCATCCTCCCTCCCCTGACCAGCCCTCAAGTGACCCGCTTTCTTTCCTCAATCCAGCTCAGCGGTATGGTAGGATCCGAGGCACCCAGCACCTCAGCTCTCCATACCACCGAGCTGTTATCATGCATTTTGCTAAATTTGCATGTGGAGCAGGTTTGGGGTTTAGATAGTTCTGTAGCTGGGTGGGTTGAACCAGAGCCCCCCAACCAAACCAAGCTGCATTAAAAATTGAGCCAGGTAAATGGTAGACTGAACAGTTAAACAGCACTTTTTGGGCTTTTTTGGCTCTCTTGCTCCTAACCAATCCTAGTATAGTATGAACAGATTTAAAGTGACTTTGCAAATAATTGTTAAAGCTCGAATAATGTAAAAGCGCTAAAGTAGTGCATGTGCAAACTACAGCGGTGTTCAAAGCCATTAAAAAACATGACATAAGCCCAAAGTTTTAGGGCTCAACATTCCCCTCAATAGAGTAGTAGATGTTGTAACCAATTTTATTTATGGAAACCCACTATAATTTCTTGAGGGCTACACCAACTGCCAGTTTAGATGTTAAATTATAAAGCTCTAAAATTCCTAATTATTAAAAATGAGCACATGATAATTATTTATTTATTTAATTCGAACAAACACCTTTGAGCATATAAGCTCGTTTACAAAGGTTCCATGTCAGTTACAAGTCATAAGCATACTTCTAAGTTCTACAAGATGTAGAGCAGTAACAATGATACAGCAAGCAACAGCCAAGTATTGCATTACATTGCATTTATACATACTTTTTATTTTCTTTACAGCGGTAGCAGCAACCAGGGCTTTGTCATAGAAGAGGAAGAGGCTATAGTGGGGTTATACGCAATCCGTGAGCACTGTCATTGTGGTTGGAGGAGGAGGTTCAAGGGTATTGATAGATGACTTTGGGTGCGAGAATATGTCTAAGCTGCATCTTAAATGGTCCAATCTTATTTAGGTTAAGTATGGATTCCAGGAGCTTGTTTTGCCTCTGAGGGGCTCTGACGGCAAAGGCTTGTGATACTTGTGCTGTTTTCCAGAAAGGAATGTTAAGGTTATTTTTGGTCATGGCCCTAGTGGGGTAAGGGTTTTGTTGAGTTGCTAGAAGGTTCTGTACCCCAGTAGGTAAGAGGCCCAACAGTGCTCCCACCCCACCCCCACCCCCGAGTATGCAGGTGTAAATTTTATTCTATCCTTTAAGTGGAGCACACTGGAGTGGAAGCATAGTGTTCTGGTGTGTGTAAGCCTATCAGCATCCAATGAATCAACAGGCTTTGTTCAGGAGTAGCTTGACCCTGTTGAAGGTGATGTCTGAGGCTGCTCTATAGACAGTGATCCCATAGTCAATGATGGGGAGGAGTGAGCTAGTGACTGTAGCTCTCCTGACTTCCTTGGTGAGGGTGTACCTGTGTCTGTAGAGGGACCCCAACTTTCTACTGGCTGAGTTTACTATGCTGTTCACATGTGGACCAAATGAGTGGGTATTATCCAGTGTTACTGTCAGGTACTTGAAAGTTGTCACTTGTTCCAGTGGCTTATCCTCCTCATTTATGATGATCAGTGGTTGTGTCTTGTTCTTCTTTATGTGCAGCCCAGAGAAGAGCATTATCTTGGTCTTTCTGTAGTTCAAGACTATTCTATTTCTCTTGAACCAGCCCTTAAGTGATCTGTAGCCGCATTGGAGATCATCTGTTATGGAGTCCTGGCATAGACTGCTAGTATAAATCAGACTGTTGTCCATGTATAGTAGTACCTCAGAACTAGGACATGTCTCTGGAAGATTGTTAATGAAGAAACTAAAGAGCAGTGGACCCAAAATCGAGCCCTGTGGAACCCCGACCATCACATCTTTTGGATCTGATAGTACCCTATTTATTTTGACTCATTGCTTCCTCCCGGAGAGGTAGCTGTTGAACCAAGACACTGTATCTGTTGAGAGACCCAGGGAGTGTAAATAATAAGGGGGAAAGAGATGCTCTAAGGTAAACAGTACAAGGCCTATAAGAAATATGACTGATGGAGAGTAACAAAGTACATTTAAATCTGGCATGTACCACGGCTACTTATTAACATATGGGATAAATGTTGATAACCACACAAAATTTTAAACTTAGTAGATGCCAGGGTGTGTGGAAAGGGAACAAATTATAGATTTAAAAAAATCAGGGTGTTCATCCTCCTAGTCAGGTGCAACCCACTTCTCTCTCCAGCTATGTCCAAGCTTCAACAACTAGCTGGCTTTACTCTGATGTCTCCCAGGGTCTACTCTCTGAGGTATAGCCTTCAGAGGAACACCCCCCACCCACAGAGTACAACGGTATACCATCAAAAGGGTGCTTCAATTTGGGCATCGGAAAATGATTGGGGGATTTAGGGCATGGGTGACAGGAGCGCTGTGGATGTCTGAGTGTGTGGAATTAAGAGTGTGTTGTTGCAGCGTATTCTTGTGTGGTCTCTGTTGGGCTTATTTCTATTTTCTGTGGGTTTCATTTGGATGTGGCAGGTGTCGCTGATAGGTAGTTTCATGCTGGTCACAGGTGGGCTTATAAAGAGGTTGCTCTCTATGCTGTTGATGTTTTCTTCTGTCAGTTGTGTGTCCTGTTAGTCTTTGGGAAGGATGCTTTTACAATGTCTGGACATTCAGAAGGGTGCTTACCTGCTTGTTCACGAAAGTTTCCTGTTTTGGACAGAGCATACCCTGGGAGATGCCCTGGGAGATAAGGTGTATTGGAAGTGCCTTCAGTATCGCAGTGGGTGGTGTTTGGCTCGAGAGCACACTATTGGGGATGTTGTGACTAGAGTAATACACTGTCGTAACCACGTACTAGATCATGGCAATATTGTGGTCCACAAAGTAATTCTGGATATCAAGAGCCGAGATTCCACATCCAATAGTCTGTTGCTTTGTCAGAACTGTGTCCTGTCTGCATCCACTGTATGTTCTGGGTCACACAACTGCTGTCAGGGAAAACCTGTTAGGGACTGGGTGTTGTCATGTCCCACATTTCTGGCACCATTTGGTTCTTTTGTCTTTTGTGATTGTTGCCTTTCTGTGGGTTGCTTTTTTATTTTGTTACTTTCTACGTTATCTGTATGTATGAACCAAGTACAACCTAGTGAAGAGCAGGTTTGGCACAAGATTACTGGTGTCATTATATTGAAGACAGCTATTTCCTCCTATTTTTTCTCCCAGTCCCTGTAATGCCCCCACCACCTTCTGATGCTATGCAGAGCCTTGTAGGCCTCGCACACAAGCAGTTTAGTCCCTGTGGAGGAACATGGTTCCTGGCCCTTTTCAATGGTCACTGCAGTGGCAGAATGATACCCTTCTAGGCTACAACTGTTCTTCCCCTGCCCTGGAATTTTAATTAGAATTATTTTTCCCTGTGTGCCCCCGTTGACTCTGGTTACATGGCAGCAGCTGATTTGAGCTGTGAAATAAGTAGGATGGGATATCATCAAATTTCACTCACTGCTCAGCCATTGGACTTTGCCTCCACCACACAGCCACCCTTTATAGACCTGAACAGCAATAGACTGGGGGTGGAGGTAACAGCAAGCTAATCACAGGAATGAACTTTAAGAGGGTAGAGAGCAAAGGCAGCACTTCTACACACAAACAGTGGGGTGAGTTTGAAACTGTTTGACAGAGGTGTTTGTTGAGGCAGGAACCCTAAACTCTTTCAGTTAAAACTACTGTACAACAGGTACATAAGGGAGGTGCTTTTTACAGTTACAAACTACTGAGCAGGTAGGTTCACTCTTGGATATGCAGTCTGCTTTTCTCATAAATTCCTGTATTCTTTCTCAAACTCTGGTCTCCCATACAACAGTGTGATATGTTGCCACCAGGTCACTAGACTGGTGGTCATTAGATATTTTGCCTTAGTGCCATTGCAAACTATGATGATTTTATAACTTGCTGTTTTGAGAGATATCCAGTAAAAATACCGGAAAGCACAGTAACGTATTTTTATGAAAAAACAGAAGATACCTCGATTGTACATGTCTGCAATAGGTTCAGGAGCCCCAAATCACAGTTTGGGGTATGTTAATTAGATAGGCCAAGTTGCCATGGCAAGTCTGTCCCCATGACATGAAATGTAAAAAAATAAATGCAAAAAATGTCTAATTGGTTAGGAATTCTAGAAATAAAAAAACTCCTACTTAACTTACAAGTCTGTTGCAACAGCATTCTGTCTTTTTTTTTTTCTTTTCCATTTCTATGCAATGGACTAGCAAGTCAAGGCTAATCAGTTTTTCATTTTTCCTTCCTACTGTTAAGAAGGTTCCATGTTCCTGACTCCTCCAAACACAGCACCTGCTTGTGAGCAGGTACATAGACTTAACAGGTTAGACTGGTTGGTTGGTTGATACAGTTGGGGGCAGGGGATACAGCAAATGTGATCCAAAAGGGCTTCTAAGCCTGATCTTAGATTGGATTTCACAGACCTCCGATAAAAAGCCAGCAAGGTTTCATGTCTTTAAACCCACTCCTCTTGTTATCCTTTTGATCTTCCAGGAATCAGTCTTCACCATTGATTCACTCAAGTGGGTCTTAGAAGGAGGCGCTAGAACCCTGTGGGAGCCAGAGCTTTTTGGGTGGGCTGGTGCTGAGGTAAACTGCACACTTGCACAATGCCATGAAACTGGCTCATGCTACATGGCTTACCTTGGCACCAGACCTCAATCACCTCAGTTCCTTTTTTCACCACCGTTGAGTGATCATCTGTGATGACATAACTCAGCCACCAGGAGTCAGAACTTCATGTCTATATGACAACAGCATTCAGTTCTCTCAGTTTTAGTGTTTAAAGCTAGAGGCTGTTATTGTTGAGTCAGTTTAGTGATTTTATAACACATTTTTCTGTCAGTCTCTCATGGTCCTACTGAGTCAATGGTTGACGGCCGTGGATGATAATGGAAGGGATCCTTCTCAGGCAAGCTGCTCTGACAGTGGGACCATGTCCAGTCCACTTTCCTGGTCAAGGAAGGGTTCTGATAATGGGCCATCTTTTGCCCAGGAGGAAGGGCATTCCTCCTGGAAGCACAAAAAGAAGTGGGAGTATTCCCAATCCCAGTTGCATTCTCTTCGCTGCTCAGCCTCAAGTTCTTCCTCTTCTTATTAGAAGGGGAAGAAGCAGTACCACTTGAGGTCACCCTCTGCGAGGTCTGCCATGAAATCATCAGCCTCCCAGAATCGTAGACCCTCACTGATGTGGCCAGCTTCATTGGGGGTCTCTGATACTAGGATGTCAATGTCTCAGGCCCGTAAGCCCCCTCTCTCTGTAAGTGGGGACTCTGATGAGCAGTTCCACAACTGGCAACTCTAATGCAGCAGTGGGTGCAGCATCTAGCTCATTTGCCTCTGTCAGCAGAGTTGGTATCTGGTTCTTCAGGGGCATTGAAACTGGAGCTGCAGATGGGGCACTCAAGCCAGGTAGAGCATTTGGCTCTGGCAACAGCCCCTGAGCCCTTGCCAGTGACTGCACTGCTGACTCCTGTCCCACTGGCTGTACCCCCATTCAAAGTCATTGTGATGGGACCAGCCACAGTACCATTACCAGTCTCTTTGGTACTGGCTGGGCCATTGGCAATGGGGTCAACGCCACTGTTGATGCTGAGTTTAGACCCTTCTGGGCCTAGCTCAGCATTGGCTCCAGTGCCATCTTCAGTGTTGGGGATATCCCTGGCACCAGATTTAGTTCCAGTTATAGCAACACCTCTGGCACCAGCCCCTCATCCCTTGGGGCTGGTGTCACTGGTATTGCAAGGCTGTGTTCTAGATTATAGGGTTGAAGATCCACCCCCCATGACCCTCACTCCAGAAAAGATGTGGAGGGGGACAAATCTGATCCCAACCTCATTTTTCTGAGGGTGGTGACAAAGACTCTTTCTTTAGCTTGGACTCTTCGGCCTCAGGCCCTTCTTCTGTTCCACAGGAGGATCTAACTTTCCAGGCTATGCTCAAGAATATGCATTCTGCACTTGATTTTGAGCCTTCAGCCACTGACCCAGATAAATGTCTCTGTCTGAAGTGGCTAAGCATTTCTACCATGCTGGTCAGTTTAGTTCCTCCTATTCCATTCACATTTGAGACTCTGCCAGATGTGATTTGGAATAGACCTGCTTCTATCCCTTCTGTCTACAAGAAGATAGGAAATACACAGCCCCTATGCATAGACCAGCATATGTTTTTCAACCTATAGCTGATGCTGTTGTTAGACAAGCGGGCTTTCGCAGCATCCACCCTTAACATGCAGATTGCTAGCTACTAAGGGCTTTTCTCTAAATATGAGTATACCCTTTGGACCTTGCTTAAGTTTCTGACAGAGTCCCTGCCAGAACTGGAAAATAAACAAAAGACTGCAGACTGTCACACATGGAACTGAGTCTAACAGTCATCAGCTCAAAGCCGTTATGGAGGTCCTTGATAATGCCTCCCGCACTGCTGCAGCAGGCATCCGTATCAGAAGGCATTCCTAGCTACATGCTGCTGGCTTTCCCCAGGATGCCCAACAACAGGTAATGAATGTTCCTGTTTGGACAGTAGGTAAAGAAGTCTCCTGAGGCATCTCAAAAAACTAGAATGACCCTTAAGACTTCCAGGCCTGTTACAGCTAACCCTCAGAGGGGGGAAAGGATAAGGCCTCTTTCACAACTGGCAGTCCTTTTCATAGGAAAGGCAGGGGAGCCAAAAACAAATCTCAGCCTCCCCAACCTCAAAGAAGGCACAGCCAAAGGTACAGATGCCAGAAGCACCCAGTGCCGCCCTCTGAAGCTCCTGATCCAGTTTTTCCATGTGTGGGAGTCCATTATGATAGACAAAAGGGTCCTCTGGATCATCTGGGAGGGATACTCTGTGGAATTCATAGAAATCTCTCTGGACTATCCACCATGAAGTCAAGCCCTCCTATCAAGAACAAGCACATTACAGCACCAGCTTGCTCCGGAAGTTCAGCAAACCCACAGTGAGAGACTGCCTTTGTGGCTGAAACATATTGTCATCTTGTGCTGCTTGTGCATTTCTTTACTGCTTTCCTGCTGTGTGACTGTGGGTTTTATTCTAACCACTGGTGTAGGGGGCTCGAAAGGTGAGCAGAAAGTGGATCAGTTTCAAGGGTGGGGTTTGGCAGCTTTAAAACCTACGCAGCTCCACAACACAGCATGAGTGCTGTGAGTGTGAGCATGAGTGGTACGAGCACCACTCAAACAAAATTTGGGGGATTTAACATTTGCCTCTTGTTAGTGATCCAGAGAATGCTCACATAGCTGGGAATTAACAGTCTATTTTCATTAGACACCAAGGTTATTTTCAGACATATATTTTATTGGTATGCTGTGTTCAGGGACAAGTTAGTTATTAGTACCATTGGCAATTTGAGTCTTTGGTAGTAAATTAGAGTCTGTTTATGATATTAATTGGGCATATTTTAGCATAGTTATAATTAGCATTTCCTGCCTCTTGTTCTTTCCAGTGTAATACTTTATGTAAGTAAGGCAGGGGTGTGCATCATAATAACTTCATTTTCGAATACTGTATGATGTTCAGTGCACTAATTAGGTTCAAGGGGCTGAAATTGTTTTAAATAAATTTGGTAGTAGATCAAGCATGGGTACTCTTAGTGCACTGATTTTAATAATTACTTACAGCTTTTTAATGTCCTTGGAGGTTGCTAATACTTATACTGGGCTGTCATTTGAAAGTACTAATTTGCCACAACATGGCACACAAAAATTGATACATGAAGGGGCCATGAAAGGGAATATTTTAATTAAAGCGAGTTTGTTATCTGAGGCCCATTTTAGGGATTTGATTACGGTCATGATGACACAATGCAATATGATAGAAGGATTTGCTTTTTTAAAGTTTGATATAATAAGAGTGATGAATTTTATTGAGTGAAACTTTCATAGGAATCATCATTTTTTGGGCATTACCAAATATCTTCTTGTGTTTTTCTCTTATGTGGGGATATTCATCCAAACCCAGGCCCATTGGTAACTCAGAATATGAATGCAGATATTTTAAAACAGGGTCTATTTGGGACTGTTCCTTTCAATGTTAGGAGTGTTTGGAAAAAGATTGACCTAATTAAGGACTGGGTAATAGATTATAAACCCGAAGTTATGATAATTACAGAAACTTGACTGAATAAAAGAATAACCAACACTTCTATTGAAATGGACAGTTACCAATTGCATAGAAAAAACAGGACTAAAAAGGGAGGGGAAATTATAATTTATGCACATTCTGAATTAAATACTTGTGAAATATCGTACTCTTCTCAAGCCTGAGGTCTGGAAGTTTTAATTATTGAATCTAATCGAACTTTTAGGAAACCTTTATTTCTGATAGGCATGTATAAACCCCCTAAAATAAAAATGGATGTCTTTAATGAACTCCAGGATTTCCTTCAGGCTTATAAAATCTCCCATGATTTTTTTTTTTATTTAATGTACTTTATTATTTTAATAGTATACACATACATTACATCTTACTTAAAGAACATCTCCAAGTTGGAATACAATTGAATGGGTACAGGAAGGTACAACTAAAAATACATACTATATCATACAATACTATACAACACACTACATCATGCCTCCCTTTATTCCCCCCCCCCCGCCATTAATGGAGACCTTTTCCGAATCTGAGATAAGTACCATACTGAGATTGGGATACACCAACTTTCTGTAATTTATATTTGTAGCCATATGAACCTCTCCTTATTCCTTAAATGATCTAAACAAAAGGAATATATTTAAGATACCAATCTTGTTATGAGCATGTTAGGAAGAAGAGTGCATCGTCAACAGAGTTTACAGCATACTCCATTTTTTTAAATAAGCTGGCAACTGGTTGCGTATACTAGCAATTGTTTTTTCTATTCTTAGATTAAGTAAAACTTCATTCAACCATTCTGAGTAGGAGATATACTCTTGATCAAGCCAGTGGTGTATGGTAATCCTTTTAACAGATAAAGAAATCAATGAGATATGGAATTTCCTTTCGAGCACTGGAATATCAGCCATGTTGTCTAAAACGCATATTTCAGGTGAAAAGCAGTCTTGTAATCCTAATAGTGGATTTAACTCTGCTTTAATCCTCTCTCAAATAGGGGCTACTTTAGGATCTTCCATGAAATTTTGATGATGGGGGATTTTAATGTCAATTGACTGACAATTGATCTGTATCATAGTTTAGTAGAGTTACAAGACAACTTAGGTTTGACACAATTGATTAAGGAACCCACTAGAATTAACCCTAAGGATTCTATTTAATCAACCCTATTGGATCTTGCTTTTATCAACTAGCTACAATTATATTCTGCTTGTAGAGTTTTATCTGATTCCTTTTCTGATCATCAACTTAGTTTTGCATTGAGAAATAAATTATTTGAACCTAAAATTGGAATATTTGTGTGTGGCTTGGAGAAGTTTTTAAACAATTCGAGTACATATCTTTCATGTTGGATGTAGAAAAGATTGCATTGTATTGTTTAGATCTCATCCCAACAGTTACTGAGGCTTGGGATTACTTTTATCAAGAATTCATGAATGTATGTAATCAACATAGCAGTGTCAGTGGCTCAGTAGGCAGCACACTCGCCTCTGAGGCCGGGAGATCAGAGGGCTGTGGGTTCAGTTCCCACATCTGGCACTTGGGTTAATATCCCAGTATTGACACTGTAGTGCAGCATGAGAGGGGTGCTGTACTTCTGAGGTGCCGTCTTTCGGATGAGACGTTAAACCGAGGTCCCATCTGCCTGGATTGGTGGTAGTTCAGGTGGATGTTAAAGATCCCATGGCACTTATCGAAAAGAGTAGGGGAACTTCCCCGGTGTCCTGGCCAAATTTCCCTCATTCACTAAAAATACCACCAACAGCTTAATCTGGTTCAAGGTCAGTTGGCATTCATCTGTATCCCCCTCCCCCGGGTCGTGCCTGAAAATAGGCAGGATTTGTCTAGTGCACTTACCCAGTCAACAAAAGCTAAATAAATAAAAACATGCACCTATGAAAAAAAGGAAATCCAGATATGTAGGTGATAATTGGTTTAATTTTCATCTTCTTAAGCTTAGGAAAGAAAATGACAGGATATGGCACAAGGCCGAAAACACAATGCTAGATAGTGACTGGCAGCAGTATAGGCAAGCTTGTAATGTATATACACAGGCCATTAGTACAACAAAATAAAATTATTTTAAAACTAAATTGGAACATAACATAAAACAAAATCCTAGAATGTTCTGGAAAACCATGACAAAGTTAATGGGCAAAATCAAACATCCTATAGTGAACGAGATACTGGTTAATGGACAAAATATTTCATTAGGAGAAGAGCTTGTTAATGTTTTTTAATAATCACATTAGTAATCTGGGTTCTGTGATGTCAGGAAGAAATGATTTACTTGTCCCAGATATTAAAACATGACCAAAGAAGTGAGGACTTGCATGAATTGTCTAATACTGATGATTTTAGTTTCACTCATATTTCTGTGGCAGAGGTCAGGGACGAGTTATTGAAATTAAATACAACAAAGTCTGAAGGCCTGGATAAAATACCCTCAAGATTGCTAAAATTTGCTGCCCCCTGTATAGCTTACCTTCTGTTGCTTATATTTAATCTCTCTATTAAAACCAGGGACTACCCGGAGGGATGGAAATTAGCCAGGGTTATGCCAATATTTAAGTCGGAAGCTAGGGATGATATTGGTAACTATTGACCAATCTCACTGCTACCTCAGATTTCAAAAATATTTGAAAGATTAATATCAAAACAACTGAAAGATTATCTGGAATCAAAAAATAAATTAAATGCTTATCAGTCAAGGTTTAGATCCATCATAGTACTCAGACAGCACTGATCAAGGTTTTGAGTGATCTTCAAACAAGCCAGGACAGGAGAAGGATGGTAGGTGCCTTGTTTATTGATTTATCCAAGGCCTTCAACACATTGAATCATAAGGCTCTCCTGTCCAGGCTCCAGGATATTGGTGTATCATACTCAGCGCTTGGCTGGTGCAATTTATACTTATAGGGTAGAAAACAGCTGGTTGGAATTGGTCCACTTAAGGCTCAGTTGACCAATATTAAATCTGGCATGCCACAAGGAGTGATTTTGGGACCCCTCCTTTTTAACATCTACATAAATTACCTTAAGTTTGAGGAAGATGATGTTAAATGCCAGCTATATGCAGATGACACAATAATCTATATAGAGGGAATGACACCTGACCAAATTAATGTTAAACTCCAGCAGACATTTGAGTAAGTCCAGAACTTTTTCAATAAACATCTTTTGGTACTCAATGACAATAAAACTTAATCAATTTTGTTTGGGAGAAATCAAATTTTTAATAATAATAACTTATTATTGACTACCCTAGGGGGAAAGAGCATCCAGCAACTTAGTAAATATAAATATATAGGGGTATGGTTGGATAATGCCCTAAAATGGAATGAACATATTGGTAAGATGTTGAAAGTAGGGTCTTTTGTATAAAGTAAGATATAATATGACCCCTGAAGTGAGACTTCAAATAGTAAATACCATGATTATACCACTCCTAGATTACAGGGATATTATCTATGCTGGGGCTCTGGGTACCCAGATGAGATGGATAGGGTGGATTTGATGTTCAATAAATTGGCCCATTTTGTCTTAGACATCCCTTGTAGAACCCATGGATGTATACTACATTATTCTCTAAAGTGGTCTAAACCACAAGAAAGAAGAAATTTTCTTTTCCTTCAATTTATGTACAAAGTATGGAAAGGTGTCTTCCCTAAATATATATTAGATCTGTTTAACAGCAGACCATTTAGGAAAAAACAGCAATCAGCTAAGGGCATAAAATATAGTGTAATTAAATGTAACCTGGGATAGGAAGATCATCTATTTTATTTGGGGGAGCCGTATTGTGGACTTTGATCCCTGTTAGCCTATGGCAGTATAATCTACCAGTGAGATTAAATGATTTAAAGAGATGGTTAAGAGATTGTGAACTGGCCTTAATGTCCTGTTGCTCAGATGCAGACACTTAATATTTATATCTGATTAAATTGTAGGTGAAAGTGAAGTTTGAAATTACCATATGATTGTAGTCTTGTGACTTAGCCCTGATTTTATTAATATATATTTGGATCAGTTACTATATGTATTTTATGTATCCCTTTATGTATTTTTGTATGTATCTTGCTCTTTTTGCACTGCGACCTCATTGAAAATGAGCTTTTCTCAATTGAGTGTTATCCTTACTGATGATTTAAATAAAAAGATCTACCACTACTACATCAGCCCATATATCAGAGCTTCTGGTGCAGGTGATTGTGGGTTTTCTGAGAAACAGGGCAGTGCAAATAGTGCCAGAGTCAGAATGAAACACAGGCTTCTACTCCCACTGCTTTCTAGTACCAAACAAATCAGGGACAATGCCCCAGTCTCAACTTAGTAAGAAACCTGAACAAGTTCATAGGTTGAGAAAAATTCAGAATAATTTCCCTGGGGTTCCTGCTTCTCTTCCTAAAACCTCAGGATTGGTTAGTTTCCCTAGATATGCAGGATGCATGCCAGCACATTGTAGTGCACCCCAGCTACCACAGATAACTTCAATTTATTGTGCTGGGACAGAATTACCAGTTCAGAGTCCTGCCTTTTGGGCTCTTCTCTGTGTCTTGAGTCTTTACAAAAGTGCTCTGTAGTGCATGCAATGCACCTTCGATATCGGGGACTCCAGGTTTACCCTTACCTGCATGATTGACTGATAGCCAGTCCATCCAGGCAGGAGACAGAACAGACAGTAACCATGGCCTCTCAGTTCCTTACCTCCATGGTGGTTCTGCTGAATCTAGAGAAGTCTCAGCTGCAACTCTCACAATAACTGCTGTTCATAGGAGTGCTTCTGGATATGACCAAGGTCCAGGCTTTCCTTTCAGAGAGCAGAATACCAGTGATCTTGCAGATGGCACACTACATAATGGAGTGCAAATCTGTTCAAGCCCACTCTATGCAATGCATGCTAGGTCTGCTAGCCTTCTCAGAGCACACAATACCCCTGGCTTGGTTGTACATGAGAATGACTCAGTGGATGCTCAGTCTCCAGTGGTCACAAGCTTCACAGCCTCAGACCTACCACATTCCGGTGACCAAACCCCTGGTTTAGCCATTCACAATGTGGTCAATAGAGTACAGTTTCCTCCAGGGCTTTTCCTTCTTCCAACCAGAGCCTCAGCTGATTCTTACCATGGATGTCTCCTTGTTGGTGTGGGGAACCCACTGTCAGGGCCTACAAACATGAGGTGTCTAAACTGTTTCAGAGACTCATCTCTACATCAGTGTGTTGGAGATGTGAGCTGTTTGTATGGCCTGTGAGCCTTATTGGATCTTGTTTACCACAAAACTGTCCTCTTCCAGACAGACAGCAAATCTGTGATGTATTACATCAACAAACAAGGTGGAGCACACTCTTACCCTCTCTGCAGGGAGGTGATGAGAGTGTGGGAATGGTACCTAGTGCAGAGGATCATACTCCAAGCCATTTATCTGCCAGGAGTCCAGAAGACTCTGGCAAATGAGCATAGACAGAAGCTGATCTTCACAAGTAGTCACTAGCCACAAATGTCATGAGATCACTGCTCAACAAGTGGGGCACCCCAGATGTGGACCTTTTTGCACCCGCACTCAACACCAAACTGCCTCAATTCTGCTCCAGGAATCCAGGACATTGCGTTTTCTGTCAGGATGCATTTAGACTACAGTGGCAAAATCTGTTTCTGTCAGCATGGCTCAGTTGATAGCAAATCCGTCTCTGGACCAAAAGGTTGTGGGCTCTCGTCCCACACCGGGATTGAACTTGCATCTAAAATGCTGACATCTGAGTGCAGTATTGGAGAGGGGTGCTGTACTGCTGGAGTGTGCTGTCCTTCGGATGAGACGTTAAACCAGTCCCCTTAGTTCAGAGGGTATTGCCTGTTGCTCCCCTGGTCCTGGCGTTGCCGGCGTTGGGTCTCTGACTCTGTGACCAACGCCTCTAAGCAACACCTGGAGCAAGCGCTCACTTCTTCATCCACATAGGTGATGCCTCTGCCTCCATCAGAAGCAAGTCTCTCCTGGGCAGATGTCAGCTTCCCCTTCGGGTTCTGCAGCACCTATCTTTCCAGACCGTGTCAGCCTTTGGCTGTCCGGTAGATGCCTGCTCTACCAGCGTCTACCCTGATGATGTCACAGCCATCATTGCCTCTGCCTCAGCAAACACTGGCTGGCCCTTCAGGCAATCCCCAGCCGACGCCTTAGGGACCAGCACCTGGGTTTCCGACACCTCGGGTACCAACGCCCGGATACCCACCACCTCAGGAGCCGACGACTGGTTACCCAATGACAGGGTATCCAGCACCACCTCCGCAATACCCCCACCATATAATCCACCACCTCCAGTGGACTATAATGCTCTTTTTTTAGCCTGGTGGGCCTTTATGAGAGATAAGGATACTCCCAGAGGGCTGCTTCTCCTCCACCTCCACAGGACCCTCCTCCCTGAGGTAACTGAGTGAGCCCTAGCCATCCCTAGTCTCTAGGACCCTCTCCTGGACATGAAGACTGTTGTAAGGAGTATCGTTGCCCCCCCTCAACACCGGTCCCTGAGAGTGACCCGTCTGGTAGGGATTCCTCCTCTTCCTCCTCAGAAGACTCAGAGGATTCCAGGGACCCCTCTGATGATACTGAGCCCCCCAAGGAGAGTCCTAGGTCTCCTCCTAATGATTCTACCTTTCTGGATGTCATGAGTCACATACAGTCCCTGATGCGGTGGGAAACCTGTCTGGCGATCTACCTCCACAAAAAGGAGACTCTCCCTCTGGTAGTACTGCCGCTCATTGATTCATACGAGGACATCACTAAGGTCACCTGGAACCATCCTTCTTCAATTCCGGCCCTAGCCTAAAAGGCTGACAGCCTGTATCATGTGCCACCTGGCAAGCCCTATCTGGGAGAACAGCCAGAGGTGGACTCTGTGGTCATGAATGTGGCCCATGATCGCACCAAGAAACCCAGGCACCTCAGTACCCACACCCTGACAAGGAGTCTCACCGGATCAATCAGTTTGGCAAGTGCATCTACACCTTTCTCTCTGGCCATCCAGACTCATAATTATTTAGCCCATATGGTCCATTATCAAAATGCCTTATGGGACAAGGCCTTGGAATTGATGCAGGCTCTTCTCAAGGACCCTGCTAAGGCCCAACTGGTCCAGCTGCTTAAGTTGGACTCGGATGTGGGCAACCATGTACTAAGGGCTGCTTATGACACCATCGATGTAGCCGGCTGAGCAGTAGGAGCAGGAGTCTGCATCCACTGTCACTCCTGGCTCAGGGTGTCGGAGTTCGCACCTAATGTGCAGATGAAAATTCTGGATGCCCCTTTTTAGGGTTCTGTCCTTTTTGGAGTTGATGCCCAGGACATCATTTCCCACCTCCAAGAGTTGGGTAAAGTCTTGAGATCAGTCCACTCCATGTACCGTTCTCAGCCCAGGTCCACCCAATGCCAGCCCTTTCATCGGCCCCCTAGACAGCAGACCAAGGGACAGCAACTGAAGGGTGCCTTCAAGCACAAGGCTTTTACCCAGCCAGTTGGAGCTTCTTCCCTAGGTCCCCCAGAGCATCCTCAGCTGCTCTGCCCAACCCCAGTGCCACAGCAAGACTCCTTGCCCAACCCTTCCCAGCAGAGGCCTTGGGGGAGGTGGCGGGGGTCACTTTTCCCTTTATTGAGAAGGGTGGTGCACCGTGACTTCAGACCAATGGTTACTTCAGATCATAGAAAGGGGACACATGCTGAAGTTTCTAGAGGTCCCTCCAGACAGCCCTCCCTTGCACTCCCATTACCCCAGGCCCACATTGCCCTCATCCAGGAGGAGATTCAGGTGCTTCTGTTCAAAAAGGCCATAGAACCCATCCCTCTGGCCCAAAGAGGTAAGGGGTTCTATTCTCACTTCTTTCTAGTCCCCAAGAAGATGGGGAACTTGAGACCAATTCTGGATCTCAGCTGTCTAAACCTTTACATAGAGTACAAGCATTTCAAGATGGTCACCCTCCAAGGGTTACTGCCCCTCTTTCACCAGGAGGAATGGCTCTGTTCACTGGACATGCAGGATTCCAGTCTCCATATCCTGGTTTTCCTGTCCTACCGACGGTTCCTCCGCTTTTGTTTCCAGGAGGACCACTTTCAGTTTTAGGCCCTCCCCTTTGACCTTTCTTCGGCTCCCCAAGTCTTTAGCAAGTGCCTAGCAGGGGTGGCTATGGCTCTTTGGAGGCAAGGGTTTTATGTCTTCCCCTATCTGGATGACTGACTGTTGACAGCCCCCTCCGGAGCTCAGTTACTTCAGACCCTGGAGTCCACCATTCAGTTATTCTAGCTCCTGGGGATTACTCTCAACCATCCCAAGTCTTGTCTCTGGCTGAGCCAGCACCTCCAGTACATAGGAGCAGTCCTAGACTCCTCGCAGGGCAGAGCCTTCCTGCCACAGGACAGGGCAGAACATCTGATAGCACAGGCCAAACTGGAATCTTCCTCCCATCAGGTCCCAGCCAGATCCTTCTTGCATCTACTAGACCACATGGCAGTGGCTATAGCCACAGTTCCCCTTGCTCACCCGCATATGAGAGTGCCTCAGTGAACTCCGATTCCAATGGGATCAACATACCAGTGACCTAGATCAGCCAGTCCTAGTCTCTAACCTGGTGAGACAGACTCTGGAATAGTGGCAGAACCCCTACAATGTCCTCAAAAGGGGTTCCCTTCTTGGCAGCATACCCACAGCGGATTCTTATGACAGATGCCTTGGGCCTGGGCTGAGGCACCCATTTGGCTGACAAGCAGACTTAGGGGGTTTGGTCAGAGTGTGAGCAGCATCTCCACATCAACGTTCTGTGGATGCAGATAGTCCTCTACATTATGCAGGCCTTCCAGACCCATCTTCTTCCAGGCTCGCTTCTGGTACAGACAAACAACATGTCTGTGGTCTACTATCTCAACAAGCAGGAGGGGACTCACTCCTACCCCCTTTGCAGAGAGGCAATGAGTGTCTGGTACTGGGCCATAGGGCACAACCTGGAACTAGCTGCTGTACATGTTCCGGGCATCCAAAACATCCTGACTGACTGCTTAAGTAGGTCCAGTCATGTTTTCCATGGTCAAAGACCTCTTCAGCGGGTGGGGTCATCCAGAGCTGGACTTTTTTGCATCCCCACTCCATGCAAAACTGCCCAATTTCTGCTCGCTCGATCCAGAGCCTGGTGTTTTCTGGTGAGACATGTTGTCCCTCTCTTGGACAGGGAAGTTCCTGTATGCCTTCCCTTCCTTTCCACTTCTGCAGAGGTTTCTTCTTAAACTACAATTAGAGGGGGGCGGATATGATTATCATAGCTCCCTACTAGCCACATCAGATATAGCTTCCACTACTGCAGCAACTAGCAGTGGAGCGCCCAGTCCCCATGCCCCTGTGCTCTGACTTGCTCTCCCAGGAGTAGGGCACTCTGGTCCATCCGGACCTCAGCTCTGCATCTCCATGCATGGCTCCTGCAGACTTAGCTATTGCCCGCTTTGTAGTTTCTTCCTGGGTGGCAGATGTCTTACTGGCTGCTAGAAAACCTTCCACAAGGGCCACTTATGCCGTGAAGTGGAAATGCTTCTCCATATAGGGCACTGCTCAGAACTTGGATCCATTCACCTGTCCAGTGAATCTCATCCTGGAGTACCTTCTGTCACTGTCAGACTCCAGTCTGGGCTACTCATTACTTAAGGTGTACCTTTCCGCCATCTCTGCGTACCATGCACCTGTTGAGGGCAAAGCTATTGCCCAACGGGATCATTCCCGCACTTTCTTGTGGGGTCAGTTGCACTTGAAACCTTCCCATTAGGGCTCCTACCCCAACATGGGATCTTCTGTTTTTGTTGGAAAAGCTTACTTTGCCCCCCTTCAAGCCAGCCACAAGCTGCGAGCAATGCTTCCTGTCATGGAAAATGTTATTTTTTGATTGTCTGGTTGGTCTCAGTTGTAAATAATTTCTCACTGTGCCTGTATACTCTGCATTCAGTTTTACCTAATTGTACATATGCTTTGATTAATTTATTGTTCTCTGACTTTTGTCCCTATACCAGTTTTGAAGATGTAACTTAATTTACTGCCTGTGTGATGTTTTGCTTTGTTTATTATGTATGTTTTTGTAAAAGTGTCTGTGTACACTTACCATGTGCTATTATTTATTGTATCAATGTTCCTCCCTTTGTAACCCTTTTCCCCAGGTTGCCCCTGAAAAAGGGACATTCCGTCTCAGTGGGCCTACGGTAACGTGGTTACCAAAATTCAAATAAAATAAAAAAAATGAATTGTATTTTTGGTTGCTGTTACTTCTGCACGGAGGATTTCCAAGCTTCAGGGTCTGATGAGTAAAGAACCTTATTTGGTTTTTCACAAAGACTTTGCATATTAATCCTGAGTTTTTGCCTAAGGTGGTGTCTGAATTTACGCTGAATCAACCATCCACCTGCCTGTTTATTATCTTGAGTACTCTAGTCAGGGGGAGGCCTTACTTCATACTCTGGATGTTCACCTGGTGCTCTGGTACTATGTGGATCACACTTGCCCTGTCTGAAAAACTGATCAGTTTGTTTCATTTACCCCTAGAAGAGAAGGGGCTCCTGTTTTCAAACAGTGTTTATCTAAGTGGTTAGCTAATTGTATTGTGTATTGCCACCCCAAGTATGACAAGCCTTTGCTAGGTCCGGTCAAAGGCCATTCTGCCAGAAGTATTGCTGCTTCAGTTGCCTCTTTCAGAAATGTGTCCACTGCAGACAATTGCTCGGCTGCCACTTGGAGTTCTGTCCATACCTTTATCAGGCATTACAGGTTGGACATTGTCTCTAGGCGTAGGGTTGGCTTCGGACTTGCAGTCCTTCAGGACCTTCTTTCATGAATGTCCTCTGCCTGTTTCCTTCCTCCTCCTTACTAACTGGGTCAGTTCGATTACTGCTTATGACTCAATCCTACTGGTGTTGCCTGCTGCAAGAGCCCCCTCAGAAAGATAGCACAGTTACATAAGAACATACCGTAACAGTAGATCTTCAAGAGGAGCTCTTGCAGCAAGTGCTGCTTTCCCTCCCTCCTACCCCGATTGCTATTTCTCCTTCTTGACTACTCTGCTTACCTCTGATCAGAAGAACCACCTTGGTTCTCCTTTTTCTGGACATGCTGGGGTCTCTGGCGGGAAAACCGAGGTTGGTCCGGGGGACCACCCCTTTTATACTCTAGGAGGGACATCGGCGTGCCGAAGTCAGGGGCGGTTCCCCCCTGTAGACTGCTAGTTAGAAGTTTTCCATGTGGTCCTTGAGCCTGGTGGCTTAGTCCTACCAATGTTGCCTGCTGCAAGAGCTCCTCTCAAATATCTACTGTTATGGTAAGTTCTTATGTAACTGTACTTTTCATTTGTTTTTGTTACAAGGCTTGACTGACACCTGAGAAGCAGTCCATGTGAGCTAGGTGAGGGGTTAAAGAACCCTAGGGAAAGGAGTGATTGTGTCAGTGTGAATCTGACTAGCACACAAAGAGAATATGTCAGCACTGTCATGTTGACATTATGAATCTAGAGGACAGTCTGATGCCTAGAAAAGGGTTGTAGTCACTGCTAGCTGTAACCTTGCCTTACAGAAACAGATTTAGTGGATTGAGGTTCATTAATGAATAAATCCTATTCCTGCTCATCCTAGATCCAGGTGAACAAAACAACATGATGTCTACCAGCTTGCACCCTGTGTGTTTGTGTTGGTGTCTGTGTTATGTAAATAAAACAATGCCCAAAAGCGTTTTGCACCTGCCATTTGCTAGTCACTGTTCATCACTTACCAACCCCCCGCCCAACAGTTTTGAGCACAGGAACCACGCCCTAAACTAGGCAGTCATTTCTATGATGCTCTTCTCCACCCAGTCTGCAGCTTGACTGGGTTTCTTGCTGATCTTCCAAGAATCAGTCTTCACCATTCATTACTGATGGATCTACACCAGGCATGAGGACCCTGCAGGAGTGTATGCCTTTAAAAGCTTCAGAGGTAGGGGACTGATGGGGATGGCATTGCCCATGAGATGAACATATGACATGGTGCTTGTGGGCTGACCAGTAACCAGTGCCGCCCCCCCCCCTTAGTTCTGTTCTTCCCATCGTCGAGGATATACTCCACAGGAGTGTTCGCCATTTTCATCTATGTCATCAGGCCTAGTTGTGTTCATTGCCACTTGCTCAATGCCATAACACTTCTTTCAGCTTCTGTCGCCGCCTTTTTTCTTCTCTGTCCCTTTTAGAGCATTGAGCCCTATTATTGCTAGTTTTATTTTAATTTCAGTAGTCAGTCATGTCTGGATCCCAGGGGCCTCAACAACCTTGGACGAAGTCGACCAAAAAGATGGAGTCTCCCCCATGCATCGATGCCCATATCTGAGAAATTCACCCATTCAGGAACAGCATGATTGCTGTGGGACCTGCCTTGGAGTGGAACATGACATGGACCATTGCAATGCTTGCTTCTCCATGGACTTCTGAGCTCTACACATCCACATGATGAGGTGGGGCCAGCCGCCCCCCCACCTTTGGAGGCAGGCACCGCACTTGGGACTCCAAGGTAAGGTACCTGGGCTCTTCTCTTGAGTCCCTCCCCGATTCTACATGTATCGAAGGAGACCAGGCCTCTTCTTGTCCTCATCTCACCAAGATGGGGGGCCTGAGAGAGAGATCTGTGGGACATCCAGCTTCCTCCTAGGGGCCAGTTGCACACCCCTCCCAGTTTGGTACCCCCTCAAGGGTCTGGGTACCCCCAGTGATGAAGTCACAGCTATACACTGGGCCTACACTGGTGTCTCTGGCTATTGGCACAGAGGATGGTGCCGGTGAGTGGAGCTATGCCACCTGCATGGCCAGGTCCCCTCCTGCTGCTACTTGCAGCACCAGTAATGGGTAGGTCTCTGGAGTCTCTGGCCTGTTGGAGAGCGTCTGGATTTCATCCTCTGAGCAGTCAGATGTTCCAGGGGACAAGGACCAGGATGATCCTGACTGGCTTCGGACCTCAGGTAAGGAGACCTTTCTGGGCCTAGTCCTAGGCCTTTAGCATTCACGAAGTCATCCCTGGGTGTTTCTCAGTCTGGTGCCTGCCACAGCGCTGCCTCTCTCCTGTTTTGAGCCACTCCTCGTGGTGCCAGGTGCAGCACTGGGTTGGGTTCCAGCTTGGCTCTCAGTGACAAGTTGAGCTCCAGCTCCACCCCCAGTACCGAATCTGACTCCGGTGCCCTTTGCAGTGCCAAGGGGGGGGTCCATTGTCACTTGTGGCACTGGCTACCCTTTGCCTCAAGTACTTCCTGCTGAGGATTTCACTATGCTAAGCCCAAGGGGCAGGTTCCATTCTAGCAAGGGGGGAGCTGCTAGGTCCCAGTCGGCACAGCACTCCACATCTAGAGTGGCTGGTGGCTCTGGCAGGAGTCACAGTTATGACTTGAGCCCTTCAGCCCCCCCCATAACTGTCTGAGACTGTGGTAGGTGGGGATGGGGTCAACCTATGGGACTCCTATGGCTCTGATCTCCCCACCTGGGGGTTCCCTCCCAAGGGCATCACCTGGACCTACCATCTACATTTGGGTGCTCGCAGGTGGATGAATTGCACAGCCCTTCCCCTCAGGTGAGGTCCCCTGTTCACTCTCGTAGCCCTGGCAAAGGACCGGTCCTGGTCCCCCACAACCCCCCCCCACCTCCTCTGCATTACCCCTCCTGCCGTCTCAGTCATTTCTGGTCCCATGGGGCCACTGTCCTGGGAGCAATTCAGGGCTTCGGTGAGTGCCTTTTGCACTTACCTGAGATAACACAGAAAAATAGTTTTGTTGCCAAACTGGTCCTTGTGACAAAAGATCCAGAAAAAAAAGAGATGATTTGATACCTAGTGTATTCTTCCAAACAAACTGTCATTGCTTTCCGATAAAGGATTCTATGTAACCGGAAAGCTCAAGCACCTATTTTTTTTGTAACATCTATATTGGTCCAATAAAAGGTATCAAATCATCTCTTGTTTTCTGGACCACTTACCTGAGAACACTGGGCCAGGCTATCTTCCAGTCTGAGACACCACCACTCCTCATATTCATCTTTCATCTACTTACCCTCCGATGCGGAGTACACCCACTACCAGCAGTTCCTTTTGGAGATGATGAGGGAGCTCTGATTGTCCCATTTCACTGGCCACAATCCTGCATGTCAGATGCTGTCCTTCCTTGGGAAGTACAGTCATGACTTCACAGTCATACCTCCGTGGCCTAGGCCATTTGCGGAGGCGTCAAGAGACATATAGCTCCATCCCTGTGCTCCCTCTCTGGCCTGAGAGACACCCAGCACCAGTACTGCACACCTGTGGGGTCTCCAGGAGCCATGCCATACCCCACTTCTGGGGTCCAGCTCCTGGACATCCCCTCTGTGCATAGGTGCCCAGTGCGTGACTGTCCCCCAGAGTTGGACTAAGCAGAGTTTGACGTCTGGGGTTGAAGAGTCTTCTCAGTGGCACACACCATGTTGTGCATTTCTGCACACCAGGCACACTGGATGTCCTATGGAAAACACCTGTGGGCGACCCTGGGACAGCTCCTGGAATCCTTGCCAGATTGTGAATAAACCAGACAAGCCATACATCTTTCTGCACAGGGCCTGTAGCTGGTGAGATACCAGATTAAGGGCATTCTATGACACCAGCGAGGTAGCCTCCAGGCTAGTGGAAACTGTGGTCTGCATTAGGTGGATGGTGTGGCTGCATCTTTCCTGGTTGTCACCCTTGGCCCAGCATAGAGTGATCACCTCACGTTTCCAGGGGTCCATTTCTTCTCTCACAGGCCCAGGCATGAGCTTGTGGGGTGCATTCCTCCTCCCAGGCCACAGGAGCCTCTGCCTGTACCTGACCAGTCTTGGGCCTAGCCAGGCCCATGAGGGGCCCCTGTCTCTCTGTACTTTTCCCCCACAGGAGGCGGAGGGAACAATCATTTCCCTCAGAGTTTGCCAACACCGCACTTGATGGTAAGCTTGGCACTCAGGCCCAGCAGTAATGAATGGTGAAGAATGATTCTTGGAAGATATGAAAATGACATACTCTCTGAAATTCTTGATCTTCCAGAATATCTTCACCATTCATTACTGCAACCCATCCACCTTCCCCTGCAATGACCAGGCTTCTGGGCAGTCTTTCCTTTTCCCTCTTTTTCTTGTCTTTGCCTCCCTTCTTACAAATAAAAAAAGAGGGAGGCACATGAGGGACAAAACTCTTCGGGGACCTTGTTCACTTCTTATGCCCCTTTGTGGCCCTCAAAAAACAAAACACAAAAAAAAACAGCTCTTTTCATTACTTCCCACCCGTATCTACCTAACCGATCACTTCCACTGGTTGTTTTAAAACAAAATCAAACAACAAAAGAGACAAAACAAACAAATAAAATGAGGTGTTGAGGCATTTCAGTCCTTGTCAGCCTTTCACTTTCTTCCAAGTTAAAAAAAAAAAAAAAGAACAGCGGCACAAAAACAGGGTGAAGGAGGTGGGGTCTATAGTTGCTGCTGTTGGATAAGCTTTCCTTTAGTCCCTCTTCTTGGTTCTTGCAGGAGAACATGCGTACTAGGCACAGGAAACATGTTGAGAGTTGTAGCCCAACCTCCTTTACCAGGATCAGCTTTCTTTTCCCTTGCAGCTCACCTCCTGCATTGGCTTAGGTGGGCTGCCACATCTCTCATTCTTTTAATTCCCTCTTCTTGAGGTAATTTCAGCAAGCGAGAGAGAGAGTGTGGAGGATAAGAGCTTTTCATTTTTCTAGATTCCTACACCTAGCAGCAGCCTTTCCAGCAGGAACACAACACCCATCTCTCAGTCTTTTTTCCCCGTTAGGGGTTGCACTCTTACCTTCTGAGCTCCTAGATGTCTCTCTTCGGCTTGGAAACCTGACCTAGTGGTGCATTTCTTGAGCCCTGGCTCTGCTGCTGTCAGGCTTGTCGAGAGCAGAGGCTCTATATCTTTCCTCCCATATTATGTTTTGGTCATATGGGACCCCTGAGCTTCTAACCTTGTGCATGTTCTCATACCTACAGATGGACAACTCTTGCTGGCAATGCAGTTTCAGGATTCACAGCTCTAATTCTGTTTCTGAGACTTCAGGCATGTTCTCCTTTTCCTGTAATCTACCCCTTCCTGGGCTGTACCTTGGAAATTTTGTGGACCTTTGCAACTCGCTTGAGGGTCATCTAGCCTCTGGAGGAAATATGCAATGCTTTTCTATAGCTGGGAGTAGGCCAACTTTTCTGACACCTCCATTTTCAACTCGGGGTCCCCACTGCTCTCTCTCTCTCTCTCTCTCCCTCCCTCTCACCTCCTGCTGCGTTGTTCTGGTCATCCTTTCACCACTACCAAGACCCTCCTCCCAAGTCTCTCTCCTCCTCTAATGGTTGGTATTTATTCCTTTGTTCTGTTTATATCCTACATACTTTTGCCTCTCCCTTGGGTTCCCTTGCCCCAACCCTTCTTTTTTCTTACCCTTTGTTTCCTCTCTTGGCTTACAGAACTGAGGATGGAGGGGGGGGAGACAGCATCAGTTCTTGGCCAGCCCACAAGCGCCACATCATACGTTTACCTTGTGGGTGGTGCCATCCCTGAAATTGGTCCCCTATCTCTGAAGCTTTTAAAGGCATATACTCCTACAAGGTCCTCATGCCTATATCGTATACCCACCAGTAATGAATGGCGAAGATATTCTGGAAGATCAAGAATTACGGGGAGTTCGTAATTTTCATTTTTTGTCTCTTGCCAGGGCGGCGGAGGACTGGGAGGAGGATCCTGAACCTTACAATGCCAGCTACTACAAAAGAAGCCTGGATAACAAGGCCTACATGTTCAAAGCACCTTACAGGGGAGGTATGTACTATTTCTAATTCACTACATTCACTGCATAGTTCCTCCACAAGTTACATTGGTGGTCCACCAGGGTCAGATGCAGTAGTATGTTACAGCTTCCTGCATGACTATTACCACTGAATTGTACTGTTTCCTGCAGAATTCTGCAAAATTCTGCATGATCAGGCATTTGAGCCTGGTGGGAACCACTGTCTATGCCTGTCACCATGCTCCAATGATTACAGAGCCCCCATCTGGCTGTGATGGAGACCACCTTTCTGTCTACCCCCCTTAATATACAGTCCAGGAAAAACTAAAGAAAGTCCCCATTACAGACTGTTCATCAGTGGGGATACTGATTTTCCCCCAGCATAGCAAAACTGGGATGCATCATCTCATTTTCAGTGAGGTCTTGCTTTTGAGCAGTTTTATAGCTGGGAGAACTGAAGCACAGGGAGGCTAAGTGACCTTCCCAGGGTTACACAGTGAGTGATTGTTGTCAAATTTGAACCTGGGTCCCCTGGGTGCTAATCCTGTGCTCCAAACACTACACCACCCTGCTTCCCTGGATTTCAGACAAACCCAGTTAATGCAGGGTGTGGTCACCAGGAAAAGAAATTCACAATCAGCATCCACAAAGCTCAATTGTATTGTGTTTCTAAAGCAGAGAATTTTAAGTCTTTCTTTTGTTCATTACTTAGGGCATTTTGGACCCCCTCTTCCATTCCTTCTGCTACTTTGCCTCATACTCTTCCCTCACTTGCTCATCACTGTCTCCTCTACCACTATGTCTCTTTCCCTGCTCTTGACTGTAGGCATGAATTTCACTTCACCTCATTTCTTTTTAAATTCTAGCTCTCTTCCCTTCCCCCACCTTCATTGCCTACTTATCCTCTCTCCTTCCTTCAAACAATTCCATCCGATCCTCTGATGCTTGTAACGTTTCTGTTCCTGCCTGATGGACTGCCACTGGGCAAACTGCTTTCTCTGTTTAGCTCCCCATCATGTGGAATAAACTTTCTGATCCCATTGCTTCTCCTTCACCTGTCTATCACTCAGATCTCTCTTTTTTTTTTCCGGTTCTGTTTTCTTCTCCGTGACCCCAGGGTATCCTTCTGGGGTACCCTCTCGACATTACCTCTACTCCATGACTGAAACCCCCTCGCTCCAGCCTCCCCCCAACCCCCACATCAAAAGTCCAGCCCCCCCCCGGTTCACCCCTGGGAGAGGGCCCACCCTTCCATGGTGGCCTTTCTGAGATTAGAGGGACTTACCGTGAGGGTGGGTCAGGCATGGGAGGTACCGGTGTAGGTGGGTCCGGCTCTTGAGATGTGGGTAGGTCCCCGGGGTCCCCATCATCTCCGCTGCGATCACAGGGTTTCTCCCCTTACTTGTTTCCCCTGCAGAATTCGGACATGCAATAACATCTTGGGCACAAGCGTGCTGACATCTGCTGCCACTCCACCCCCACATCCGTTGCACTGCCCTTCCTGGCTGTCCCCCAACCACCGTCAGTGACCACTCAGGAGCAGTGCTTCCCCTGGAACCCTCCCTGGTAAGGGAGAGCAGTCCTCTGGATGCTCGATCCCTTCCCTCCCCTGCCAACCCCCAATGGCCTGAGCTCATTCCCGAACTCGGGTTGCCAGTATGGCGTGAAGTGTGGTGTCCAGCACCTCAACTCTCAGCACCACTAGGCCGGCACTCAGCTCTCTCTTAATAAACATCTTATCCCCCAACTGCTCTTGCCTGTAGCCTCTCCTCTGCTCTGTGGTGTTAAGCATCTCTGCTAATAAACATCTCATCCCCCAACTGCTCTTGCCCCTAGCCTCTCCTCTGTGTTGGTAAGTAAGCAATAAGACATCATGGGGAGGTGGTTGTCATGGGATAAACACCCAATCAGGTGCATAGTAAGGCCCAAGTTGCTTGCTTTGAGGGCCTTCAGAACCTGAGAGGGTGTTTGATCCATGACAACCACTGACCCAGGGTGTCTTACTGTACTTTTGAGGAGGCAGTATAACGCAGAGGTTTAAGGCTCTGAGCTGCAAACCTGGAGACCTGGACTTGAATCCCACAGCCCCCACTTGCATACTGTGTGACCCTGATCAAGTCACTTAACTTCCTTGTGCTCCCAGGTCACACTTGTAAACAAGCTTTCAGCTTAGTGTGTCTATCCTGGTAAAAAAAAAACTTATAAAATGGGTCCACATGCAGAAATTATGAATATAAAGAAAACATTTTACAGAGTTGCAAAACAAGAAAAATTCATATTGTGCTGTACAGATGAAGAAGATAGCCCATGTAGGTTTCTGCCATTAATTTATGTATGTGTGTATTTATTTATTTATTTATTTATTTCAAAAGTTTTACCATGAAAGACATACTGAGCTGGTATCAACTCCAGATGCATCCTGGGGTTAAGGGGAAAGAGGAAAAGGGAACAGATACAAAGTACAGTGTATAAAATAATACAATAATATGGAAATAAGTATATCAAAATATACAGTTTCAAGGATGCTTAAGAATAAATTGACAAACAGTAAATTAACATACAGTAAATTGTGGACCAGGCAAAAGAACATTAAACAGTAAGCAACACAAGAGTGGCTCTGAAGGCTCAGCAACTCTACTGGCAGAGGGTTACCCTGTCTGCCTACTGAAGAGTGTATAGAGTCCCAGGGTCTTACCTTTAATCAAACATCCAGTCTTTGGAACAGAAAGGAACAATTTTGTTGTATGCTGGCAGACTTTCCTTCTAGAATCATCAGCCGACTAGATAAACTGTATCATAAGAGTTGCAGAAAAAATAGAAGCTGCAGTTAAACAGGATTTTTCGCTGAAGGAGGTGCAAGTTAATAAGTTTGAGAGCCCCATAGAATTCGTATTTTCAAGCAGCAACCGGACACTACAATTGAAAATTGCGGTATCAGGATCTGTCGCACTAAAAAGAGGAAATTCAAGAGGGATAGGCAGAATCATTGTGAAGGCAGAATATTTGACTGAAGGGTAAACCAGGAAAATCAATTTTAAAAAAGACCAGCACATCCCGTCCCTCTAGAGACAGTATTCAAGTGGTTCTGATTCAGACAGTAAGGGTCAGAAATATTTTTTTAGACTCCAGCCAGGAGAACATACCCCCCCCCAACCAGCAAGCCTGAGCCCTTCAATTGCCTTCCAGCAATAATCCCCAGAATATCTCCCTGCCACAGCATAATCTGAGATGCAGTCCCCTTTTAGCAGGATTCCATGAGGAGGAAGGATGAGACAGGGAACTAGGGCCAAGGGGAGAGGGAGACAGACCAAACTAGAAAAAGAATTATCAACAGAGGGGATGCTACCACACAAATTAGAACAGCCGGGAACTCAGGTGAGGCAACTGATACAAAGGGGCTCTATTGTATTTAATATCTAGGGGCCCATATTCAGAGATGGCTGGATGTGCATGCTGAACAGTGCATCGCGCAAATAGGTTACGCTAACTGGCTCTGTTGCAATATTCAAACAGAATGCATGATGGGAACAGATCATGCATTCTGTTTGACCCTGGATGCATGGCACATAGCAAGCAGCCACCATGTATGGCATGGTGCATCCAGGGTGTGGGGCTGAATACCTCCAATAGGGGAATGAGCGGCACATACCCGTATGTACCGCAGCCCCCATGGGTGATATTCAGCCAAAACATGCAAATAAGTCCATTGAGCATGCATGGTTCACAGGGGCCATTTGCATGCCCATTATGGGCTCATTTGCATGGCTGCACCTGGCGGAATGCATCAGGCCAGCCCCGATCTGCAAATCAAACCAGATGTCCCTAATTTATACACCCCTAATATTGATACACCAGATTTCTTTTCACAATTGGCACAAAAGATTTCAGAATGGGCTAGTGATCCCATATTTATTATTTTAGGAGGCAATTTTAATTTTGTTTTGGACCCCATTCTAGACAGAACCCCTCAGGAGAAGGGATCCCCTCCCCATCACTGATCAAGAAGTGTACTTAAACAGTTATGTCTAGAATTTGGTCTGGTGGGTTGCTGGAGAACTTTCCACCCTGAGACTTGTAAATTTACTTTTATATCACATAGTTTTGAAACTTGTAGCCATTTAGACTATTTTCTATGCAGCTTCATCATTTGGATAGATTTGCTGGATGTGGCTATCCTTCCTATTATCATCTCAGATCATGCTCCAGTAAGTTTGATTTGGGTGCCCAAGGGTAGTGCAGCCAGAACTTCCCACTGGCACTTTAATCACTTTAAAGGGAGGCAGTATAGTGCACTAGTTTAAGGCTCTGAGCTGCAAATCTAGAGACCTGGGTTTGAATCCCACAGTCCCCACTTGTATACTGTGTGACCTTGAGAAGGTCACTTAACTTCCCTGTGCTCCCAGGTCGCACCTGTCAACAAGCTTTCAGCTTAGTGTGTTACTCCTGGTAAAACAACTGAAAACAAAATCCTGCACTACTTTGTTCTGAGGATTTCAGATGCTGGATGTAGGAAGAAATGGTCTTTAATTTTTAATCCAATGCCACTCCAGAGATCTCGATTTTCACACTCTGGGAGGCTTTTAAGACCTTTGTTAGAGGTTGTATAATTTCCTACACCCTATAGTAAATAAGTAAATGAGGAAGGAAATCACAGATCTTACCAACCAAATTAAATTGCTGGAGGAAGCCATTTACAGGTCTCCCTTAACTCAAGAGCCTCAGATTTCCGAGTTCCTTACCCTTAAATATAGATTAAATACTATTTACCAACAACAAGCATCCAGAGCCCTGTTTTTTTTTTTTTTTTTGCAGCAATCTTACTGGGAATCAGGAGACAAGGCGGGGAAATTGCTTGCCTACAGGTTGAAATGAAAATCTATGGAGACCCAAATTCCATACTCAGAATCAGAAGATGCCCACTTGATTACAAACCCTTCACAAATGGCTACTCAGTTTCAGGAGTATTGCTCCTCTCTTTATAAATCTTCTGTTTCTTCAGACAGAAAAGATTATGATTCCTTTATTACAAGATTAACCATGCCCCATTTACCTCCAGAGGTCACTCAGACCTTAGAGGAAGATATTACCGTTGGAGATCCAACTGGTAATCCACACTCTAGCCCCCAGTAAGGCCCCAGGACCGGACAGACTTAGTTCAGGTTTTTATCAGACCTTTGAATCAATTCATTCTCCCTGGTTATATAAACTTTTTTCGGGTCATCAAGGAAACTGGAACTATGCCTCCCACCATGCAAGAGGCGAATATCACTGTCCTGCAGAAACCAAATAAAGACCCTACCATTTGATCGAACTCTAGGCCTATTTCTTTGCTTAATGTAGAATGTAAAATTTTGGCCAAAATTCTTGTGTAACCCCTAATCCCCAGACATCGTCATGGGGGAGTCAACAGTTGAGAGGGGTACTGGTATTCCTCCTGGGGATAATATATTGCTTGGCTGAGGTCATATTCTGGGGATGATCGACAGCTGGGCTGAGGTCATCTTGGATGGTTGTTTCTGTGACTCTTGGACAGCTGGTTCTGATCGCTGTATGAGTTTTGTAATATAAAAATTTGTTATTGAGTGTCTCTCATGAGACATGCTGAATCAGCCTGTGGAATGACACCCCCCCCTCCCAGGTTTTGGCTATATGGTGTTACCTGGAAGGCCAAGAGATAATTATAGGCTAGAAGAGACTAAATTAAGGATCTCCTGTTGATCTAGCTTTATTGTAGCTTGCCAGCTGCTAGGCTAGAATCATAAACATTTATGACATTTAAAGAATGAATACAGGTTATGTCACCTTGGTGAGAAGTCATAAATGTTTCTTTGATGTCTGTGAAGAACAGTAAGACACTCTACATCAAAGGGTCATATGAGAAAATTAGTTGTGCTGAGGTCACAGAATTTAATACTTTGATAAGACATCCTGTTTTGCATAGATATATTTTTTATATTCTGACAGGGAGGAGCTAGGTGACCTCATGCAAAGAGGTTGGCAAAGCCAGTTTTAAAACAGTATTCTGTTTTTCACTAAGAACACAAATGTTTGGACTCTGAAAAAGCAACATCAGGCACTGTTAGAAGAATACACCTTAGAAGAGACAATTATAAGAGTACTATGGCAGGAGATTTAGTCTGCACTTTTAAACCTGTTTTTTTAAGTGATTTGTATGTTTTGTGATATATGGTTCTGTATTTACATTTTTAACTATGTTTAAGTAAACCTCTACTTTAGAGACTACTTGGTGTGCCTTTGAAATTCTTTCTTTAACAAGGGAAGCATACAGTATATGGTTAAAGCTGACACTGTACAAAGCTTACTGGTTTTACCAAATTGAGAAAAGGTGGGAGTTTATTCTTGGGTCTTTCATAGAGTTTTAAGGGTTCATTTTGTACACCTGGTTAGGTGCCTGTAGGCAAAAGATATCTGGCCCCCGAAGAGCAGAATTATCTGAGCCTGTACATTGGGTACGCTAGCAAGAGGTTCACAGTTTGAATCCCTCCAGAACTTGAGACCAAAGTTTGATTTGAACCCACAAAACAGACAGGAGGGTTACCCTGTTTCTGTTTCCTGTTCACAAGACTGCACTCGGAGGTTGGCACTGTGGGAGCAGAGGGCCTGACCTGCTGAGTGGGTTTGTGACAGATTGGTGGGAGAGGTGGGATACATTTTGCTATTACAAGCTTTTATTGTTCAGTGTGTCAGCTTGAGACAGTCAGCTCACTTGCAAAGAAAGAAAAAGGCAGTGATTTATTTTTAAAAAAGGAGACAGAACTATATCACTTGGCGTACAGTCAAGTTCCTACCTGTTTTATTTTTTTTTCTAAAGTGCAAGTCAGAGTAGCTGTAGTTAGGGAAGAAGATGGCTTCCAACTGCAGCAGGCACACTATAGACTACTTAAAGCAGTTGTGTGGGGACAGAGGAGTCCCGTTCAAGGTGAAAGCCAGCAAACAGAACCTCATGGATGCCCTGATGGTAGCAGATACCCAGAACATCAAGTCACAGACAGTGACTGAAAAGGACAAAACCTTGAGTGTGGCAGGGCCAGCAGCCAGTGCAGTGTCCAGATCCAATGAGGAGGGCACCAGGGCCACTGTCAGTGAAGGGCCACAGCAGAAGGGGATGGTCACCAGTATCCTGGATCCAGAAGTACTCAGGCTACAAATTGAGTTGTGCAGAATGGAGCTGGAGTTCCAGAGGGAAAAGGACCGAGAACAGCGGGAGGTGGACTGTGAGGAAGAGCGAGAAAGCTGAGAGGCAGATCGTGAGGAGCATGACTGCCAGAGGGAACACGAACTGGAGAAGCTACGACTCCAACCAGCGGCACCAGAGCAGGTAAGTGGCTTGAGTTTAACTGGGACTACAGAACTGGGTTACAAATTGAATTCCAAATTGATAGCTGAATTTAAAGAAGGGGAGGATATGGATGCTTTTTTTAAATTCTTTTGAAAAAGTTTGCATTCAGGCTAAAATTTCTGTCGAGTTCTGGAGCTTCCAGCTATCCCCGCTACTTAACGGGAAAGCTTGGGATGCATTGGGTCAAATAGACAATGAGGACAGTGATGATTACAGCAAACTTAAAGCTGCACTGTTAAAGAAATTTGAATTAACTGCTGAATCATACAGAGCTAAATTCTGTAAGCTCAGGAGAAGCCCTGACATGAGCTATGAGGAGCTAGCCATGAAACAACGTCAGTTTTTAAAACATTGGTGGGAAGGAATTGAAGCAAACTCTGTTGATAAAATTGAAAATGTGATTTTGTTAGAACAGTTTTTCTGGGCATGCCCTGCAGAACTGAAAACCTGGCTGGAGGACCGAGATCCCAAAACAGTGCAAGAGGCTGCTGAACTCTCGGACTGCTATGCCAAGAGCAGACCTGCTCTGAGAGCAAATGGGGGTGGGCCTGGCAGTGCAGAAAGGGAAAAGTGTGCTTTCAGGCCAGCTAAAACCCTCACTGCCTCCACCAAAACCAGTTAGCCCCAGGTTTCAGAGAAAAGATTTCTCTGAGAGAAGAAATTAATGTTGGTTGTGTAAAGAAACTGGTCATATTGCCAGACAGTGTCCCAAAAAGGTGAGCAATACACAACAGGGTGCTAGGAAAGAAGTGGGTTGTTTGTGTGTCCCTGGAAACATGCCTGTGAACATGAAGGAACACATGCACCCAGTCATGGTAAATGGTGTACAGACGCAAGGGTTAAGGGACACAAGGGCATCCCTGAGATTGGTAAAGGGGGATCTAGTAGAGCCGGGTCAGCTTATACCCACAACACTGCCACTGTACAGGACTTTTTTACTGTTGAGGCGAAAACATTGCCCCTCGCTAGTGTTCTCCTAGACCAGGTGAACAGGGGAACTGTGCAACAGTGGCTGTAGCCAAAACCTTAGCAGTGGATGTGATCCTGGGCAACAATCTCAAACAAGGGATAGTGTGTGCAGTTACCCGTAGCCAAGCGGTAAGGGAAAATTGTAGTTCCCTGAACCCCACAGAAGCCATTGTGGAAACCACTGAGAGGCTGGTTCCCGAGCCTATGTCTCTTGATATGGAGACTAACGAAAAGGGGGTAGAAATTTCCCCAGTAGCAAGTAACCAAACAGCTACAGAGGGTTACTCCGAAGAGGGAGGGGTGACCCAATGTCAGAGGGTTGGGATTAACAGTGATCCTGAGTGCCCTGATGCTAGTGCTAGGGACCCTAGTTTAGTGACTGAAGGGGACCTGTCCCATGCCTTGGGAATGTGTGAGGGGTTTGCAGCTGCTCAAAGAAATGACCCTAGTCTAGAGAAGCTGAGGGCTTGGGCAGACTCTGACGGGGCACAGGGAGGTGACGGCAGACATAAGGTTTATTGAGAAAATGGACTGATGTATACTCAGGCTGTGCAGACAGGAGGAGAGGTGCTAGGCAGGCAGCTTGTTGTTCCCCAGCGGTATCGTGAGCAGTTGTTCAAGATTGCACATGATAATCCCTTGTCTGGTCATCTGGGAATCGTGTGCACTACGCACCGGTTGGCCCAGAATTTCTATTGGCCTAACTTCACCCAGCAGGTGAAGGAGTATTGCAGGTCATGTCACCGGTGCCAAGAAATAGGGAAGGCGGGCAAGAAAACCCAAGCCACCCTGATTCCATTGGCCATAGTGGAGGAGCCATTCCAGAGGGTGGGGACGGATATTATGGGGCCTTTAAATACCCCCAGCTCCTCAGGGAAGAGATTCATCCTGACTGTAGTAGATTATGCCACCCGGTACCCAGAGGCAGTCGCCCTATCCTCACTGAGGACAGACAAAGTGGCAGATGCCTTACTTGGGATTTTCTCCCATGTTGGGTTTCCGCAGGAGGTTATCACCGATCGAGGGGGTTCCTTCATGTCGGTCCTGATGAAATGTTTATGGGAGAAGTGTGGGGTGGTGCAGAGATGCATGACACCATATCATCCACAAGCCAATGGGCTTGTGGAAAGATTCAATGGTACTCTAAAGTCAATGCTCCGGGCTTTTGCTGAACAGCATGGGAGGGACTGGGAGAAATACCTTCCCAACCTGTTGTTTGCATACAGGAGGTGCCCCAAGAGTTGACAGGATTTTCCCCTTCAACTCTTATATGGACGCTGGGCAACGAGGCCCCTAGACTTGATCCGGGAGGACTGGGAAAGCAAGCACACCACCAGGGAACTCCCATTGTGGATTACATCCTTAGGTTTAGGGAAAGGCTGAAGGAGCTTATGGGGACAGCCCAGAGCAACCTGGCAGCTGCCCAACAGAAACAAAAAGTATGGTACGACCGCAGAGCCAGAGCTTGCTCATACATGGTGGGTCAGGAAGTCATGGTCCTTATTCCGGTCCAGAAAGACAAGCTGCAGGCTGAGTGGGCAGGACCGTACAAAGTGGTTAGGAAGGTAAATGACGTGAACTACATTATAGAGTTACCTGACCGAAGACAGACAGAAAGGATATACCATGTCAACTTGATGAAGCCATATGCAAATAGGGCGGACATGGTGTTTGCAGTATGTAGTCCTGGGGAGGGGATGGATGAAGGAGACCCCTTTCTGGACTTGCTGGAGGAAAGTAATTGGGAGTCCTCTGTGGATGCAGTAAAACTGTCTCCCCAGCTGGCCCCGGACAAGATCCAGGAAGTAAGGGAGGTTTTAGCAGACTTTGCCCCATTGTTTGGCGCCAAGCCTGGACTAACCCCCTTAGCAACTTGCGATGTGGAGACAGTGACACAGACGCCCATACGGCAAACAGCATATCGAATGTAAGAGGCTGTCCAAAAGGACATTAGGAGGGAAGTGGAGGTGATTCTGGATTTAGGGGTAATCCAGAGATCCCACAGCCCCCTGGGCCTCACCTGTAATCCTTGTGCCCAAGCCAGATGGCTCTACTCATTTCTGTGTGGACTTTCGTGGACTGAATGCGGTCACGAAGTCAGACGCCCACCCGATGCCCCAGACGGATGAACTCCTGGACAAGTTGGGAGGGCGATCTGCTCATTTCGATCATTGACCTGACCAAGGCATTGGCAGGTAGAGTTACGGACAGAGTAGAGTCAGCTCAACATCTGACAGGCTTATTTGAATTTTAAAGTAATGCCTTTCTGAATGAAGAACGCCCAGCCACTTTCCAAAGGTTGGTGAACCAGGTGTTAAATGGTGCTGAGGAGTACGCCGTGGCATACCTGGATGACATTGCCATCTTTAGTACCAGCTGGGAGGAACACCTATCCCACCTTAGGGAAGTGCTGGGCAGGATACAGAGGGCTGTGCTCACTGTCAAAGCCGAGAAGTGCCAGGTGGCCATGGGAGAAGTGGCATACCTCAGGCATGTGGTAGGCCAAGGACAGCTCCGTCCTAACCAAATAAAGATAGAGGTAATCCCGGTGTGGCCCGGACCAGAAATGCAGAAGTAGGTCAGGAGTTTTCTTGGGACAGCATGGTACTATAGAAAATTTGTACCCAATTACAGTGCCCTGGCTGCTCCCCTATCTGACCTGGTAAAGAAAAGGATGCCAAAGAAAATTACCTGGGGACCAGCCTGTGAAGAAGCCTTTACCAGATTGAAGGAGGCACTGTGCAGTGCTCCTGTTTTGACAAGTCCTGACTATAGCAAACCCTTTATAGTTCAGACTGATGCCTCAGATGTGGGTATTGGGGCAGTACTGAGTCAGACATCCAGCCAAGGGAAAGGTCACCTTGTAGCATATCTGAGTAAATAGTTACTTCCCAGGGAGCAGGCATACTCCATGGTGGAAAAGGAGTGTCTTCCATAGTGTGAGCCCTAAAGAAGTTGGAGCCATACTTGTATGGGCAGCATTTTGTGGTACAGACTGACCATAACCCCCTGGTTTGGCTGACGCAGATGGGAAAAAACAATGGTAGATTGCTAAGATGGAGTCTTGCTTTGCAAGGGTATGATATGACAATATTACATAGCTCTGGAGCCAAAAATCAGAACTCCAATGGGCTGTCTCGTGTCTATGAGGAGTGAACTGATTTGGGAAGCTCATCCCATGGAGGGGATAGAGTCCTCCCCAAATTCAGTCTAGGTGGGGAGGATTGTGACACTTGGAGAGCTGGTTCTGATCGCTGTATGATTTTTGTAATATAAAAATGTGTTATTGAGTGTCTCTCATGAGACATGCTGAATCAACCTGTGGAGTGACACCCCCTTCCAGCTTTTGGCTACAAGGTGTTACCTGGAAGGCCAAGAGATAATTACAGGCTAGAAGAGACTAAATTAAGGATCTCCTGTTGATCTAGCTTTATTGTAGCTTGCCAGCTGCTAGGCTAGAATCATAAACATTTATGATGTTTAGAGAATGAATACAGGTTATGTCACTTTGGTGAGAAATCATAAATGTTTCTTTGATGTCTGTGAAGAACAGGAAGACACTCTGCATCAAAGGGTCATATGAGAAAATTAGTTGTGCTGAGGTCACAGAATTTAATACTTTGATAAGACATCCCTGTTTTGCATAGACATATTTTTTTATATTCTGACAGGGAGGAGCTAGGTGACCTCATGCAAAGAGGTTGGAAAAGCCAGTTTTAAAACAGTATTCTGTTTTCCACTAAGAACACAAATGTTTGGACTCTGAAAAAGCAACATCAGGCACTGTTAGAAGAATATACCTTAGAAGAGACAATTCTAAGAGTACTGTCGTAGGAGATTTAGTCAGCACTTTTAAATCTTTTTTTTAAGTGATTTTTATGTTTTGTGATATATGGTTCTGTATTTACATTTTACATTTTTATCTATTTTTAAGTAAACCTCTACTTTAGAGACTACTTGGTGTGCCTTTGAAATTCTTTCTTCAACAAGGGAAGCATATATGGTTAAAGCTGACACTGTACAAAGCTTACTGGTTTTACCAAACTGGGAAAAGGTAAGGGTTTATTCTTGGGTCTTTCATAGAGTTTTAAGGGTCTATTTTGTACACCTAGTTGGGTGCCCTTAGGCAAAAGATATCTGGCCCCCCCGAAGAGCAGAATTATCTGACCCTGTACATTGGGTACGCTAGCAAGAGGTTCACAGTTTGAATCCCTCCAGAACTTGAGACCAAAGTTTGATTTGAACCCTCAAAACAGACAGGAGAGTTACCCTGTTTCTGTTTCCTGTTCACAAGACTGCACTCGGAGGTTGGCACTGTGGGAGCAGAGAGCCTGACCTGCTGAGTGGGTCTGTGACAGATTCCACCTGGCATCTGCGCTCCTCATGCCACACCTACCCTCGGGTCATATGGGTAGCACCCGGGGTCTCCATACATGAGCCATACAGTGTCCCCCATGGTCAGCCAGCAGGTGCTGGATCCTCTGTGCAGACCGCAGCTCCAGAACAGGGCAGGCAGAGATGGGCAACCTGAGATCATCCTCGCTAGGACAACTGTCTTCCAGCAGGTGCAGGGGTTTTCAGGCAGGAAAAAAGCAGGAAACACAAAGAATTGTCTCTTTTTCTTTCATGCTATAGGCAGTGTCCAAGAAGCCCCTTATTTGCTCACCCCATAGCAAGCGGGCACTGCCACTCACAGTTCTAAGCAGTCACTATGGCAGTGTCTCTACTCCCAGTCTTTTTTTTCTTACAGGCTGCATGGCATAGCAGGCACAACCCACTTCATTCCTAGCAGGTAGTTACTAGGTCACACCCCCCTTTTAATTCTTTGACAGCCTCAGTTTGTTGCCACCCACTCTCATTATTGTGCAGGGCTAATGGTCAGCAAAACAGTTAATTTTTTCTGATGCACTGTCAAGAAGGCTGAGTGCTTATTGAGTGTTCCTATTTACTCAGTTGTTTGTCTCTTTTTTTCTTTTTAAAGTGTCATGCCAACAGCACAGCACAGCTCTCACTTTCTGGGCTGTGGACTACAATTCCCAGGATTCCCTGCATGTAGACGCGATCGTGCATGCACGATCACACTACAGGGCTTCCGTTTTTTCAGCGCACTCACACCACTCTCCTCTTCTCTCCCACCAGCTGGGGGAATCCTTTAGATAACCAGGCACTAGTTCTTTGAGGGAGGGGGTTTTATTCTCAGAAATCATTCATACCATCATTCACTTCAGAGGCCTCCCAGCACCAAAATCCAACATGTCGCAGGAGGCAGAAACTGAACTCCAACAGTGCAGTCCTGCTCCACCCTCCTTTTAGGAGGCAGCCAATAGGAGGTGGCAGACAGGACAAAGAGGTGGGACCTGAGTGCTTGAGTGATACGCTCGCTCACGTAATCAGGAACGCACATGAACGCGCGCTCCCAGCTCTTGGCCACAGTTCCGGAGCAGCTAATCATGGCTGCATATGCAAATTTGCTCTCTTTTTTTTTAGTGCAGCAGTAGCTCGCGCTGACAACGGCTGCAGCTTTCAATAGTCTCTGTGGCGCGAATTCAGAACTGTTCCCAGTGCCATTTTCAACACTGACCACATAGATTAAAATGCGCAGCTTATTCTTTCAGCCACCAGTTTTAAAAAAATCCAGAATCTGCACCTGCCACCCACCGGACTGCCAGGGAACCCACAAGGCACTCGATTCCCTGCCAATGCACCAATTTTTAGCCCCTAATCCCCAGACATCGTAAAGGGGGGCCCCAACAGTTGAGAGGGGTAAATACAATAACAGAATGCACTTTCTTGACCTCCCTTGAATCAGATGACCTCCGGGTATCCCTTGGCACAGGTGGGCCGGCAAGGCTGCAGATTTAAGATGGTTAGGCATAACTTTAGACAGTGTAATAAACATTTCAATAAACCAATGTCCAAATGGAATAGTAAAAGTGAAAACATCCAAAACAGGATCATTTTATTCTAAAAACAGTTTCTGCATGGAGGCAGATGTTACATTTTGACTGGCCAGCATAAGAACAAACTGGTGGTTGCAGGTTCAGTTCCCAAAGGGGGAAACATTTTTTCCTTTTGGATTTACTTTTTCACCACATCTACTACTTGGTGCACCCCTTGGGGCTGAGTATTACACCCCCCTGGATTCACTTCCATTGAAATCTGTACTTTTCTGCCTCAGGACACATACATGCCGCTCTTTTCTTGTTTTCTTTATTTCCAACCCCCATATCTTTGCAATGGCTAGGGAGGCTGCGATCCCCTTTAGGGTTCCAGAGTGCATGGACCCAACCTCCCACTCTTCCCTCTCATGACTGAGCCCCCATGAGGAGGGAAAAGTCCAATTCCACATGAATGGGTAGCCCCATGGGGCACTAATTTATGGGTAATGGAGGGCAGTGCATCCCCTGGGGGTATGAGGTGCCACTGGATGGCCGCCCCTACCCTCCCTCAAGTGCTGACCCCCATGAGGAGAGGGTCCCAAAAGTCCAAAACAGCAGGCAAAATTCTCTAACATTTCTGGGCCCTTTTCACATACTAGCCACAGGGCTAGTGGGCAGTCTCACCTCGTGTGTCACAGGCAGAGTCCCACACAGGCTTCTGTAAACTGTCACATTTTACTATCAGAGGCAGATAGCATTAACTTGACTTTTTTTTTTCTCAGAACATCTTCACTGAGGAAATCCCTACAGACTGTATTTGCCCAAAGGGGGCATAACAGGTGTCCTTTCTGACACTTCACCTCACTGGCATAAGAGTATATGGCAGCCCCCCCCTCTTTTATTTTAATTATTTATTGTTTGGAAATAACCTTTGAGCAAAGGCTCTTTTACAAAGGTTCCACATCATGGGACAGATTACGGCCATCCAAACAGTAAAGATGCAAAGTATTGGACATAGCAAACACTATTCATTACATTGAAACCATCTTGAATTGTTATAAATACTGTTGGAGTGAAACGGTTCAAGAGGCCCAACAGAGGGCATGGCGGGCCAGGATTAGAGGGGTGAGGAAAGGAGCCCCCTGGGAAAAGTGGGTACAGAGGCAATAGCTGAGATCAGGGGAAGGTGATGTCCCCTTCCTGGGGTGGAGGAGGAGAGGGAGGTAGAGAGGGAGGGGAGGGAAACAGAAGGCTGCCCCTGGAAGCAATCAAGAGTCATTGTCATGGCACATGGTGGCGATAGGGGCTGGTGGACAGAGTGAGAGGAGGAAAAGGGCTGGAAGTGGTAGCAGAGGCCGGTGGCAGCTCCTCCAGGGTGGGTTGGTGGGAGGGCAGTGAGCAGTCTCCAGCTAGAGGCTTTGTCGTGATACTGAAGGTCAGGTGGAGGCCAGGAGGGCAGGCAGTACAGACTGGGGGTGGGTGGTCTTCAAGCGAGGAGCTGGAGAAGTGGGACCAGTGGGCTGGGTAGGAGGAGGAGCAGTAGAGGAGTGGGGAGGAGGGGCTGGGTGGGCCGGGAGGAGATGTGGACAGAGTAGAGGAGGCTAAGCAAGGGAGGTAGTCAAGGCTGAGTAATGGGGACTGAGGTACAGTCCTCTGTTAATTTATAGTAGCAGACAGCAGAGCTAGGCCTGGGCAACCAGTGGGCATCGAATCAGCCTTTGGGGAAACAGGTGCACACAGAGCTTGAGGTCGGGTAGTGCTTGAGATTGGATTTGTAGCTGAAAAGGTTGGTGGAATTACAAATGAACTCAGGGACCTCAATGAGCCATTGTGAGGCTCTGTAGAAGAAAGTGTGCTGCCCGAGAGCTGTGCATCGAAATGGCACCACGAGAGCCCCCTGCATTCTACCTCTGATGCTGTACTCAGAGCCTGGCAGGGAGAAGATGCCAGATATGCATGGGGGCACCTTCCCTACCAATGCTTTTTTGCCTAGGAGGCAGGTGAGGAATTTAATCCTGCACCCTAGAGACAGGAGGTTGGTCTGTTCATAGTGTGAGCAAGTATGGGTCAATCGATTGGCATTCAGGATGAGCCTGCAGGCCTTGTTGAGTTCTGTTTGTACCCTCCTGAGCACAGAGTCTGTGGCTGCACTGTAGACAACCAGGCCATAATCAGTAGTGCATAGGATGGAGCTCGTGACTGAGAGGCGGAGGTCTGCCAAGGTAAGATATTTTCTGCACCTGTATAGCACTCCCAGCTTGGTGTTTACTGCCTTGACCACCAGGTCAACATGTTGAGTGAAGGACAGGGTGTCATCCAGGGTGACCACCAGGTATTTGAAGGAGTGAACCTGTTCCAGGGGAGCTAGGACATTGTTGGAAATGGCAATAGTGGAGAACCTTTTCTTGAGCTGGGGGCTGGATAGGAGCATGGTCTTGGTCTTTTTGTAATTGAGCAGTAACTTGTGCTCACAGAACCAGTCCTCTACTTTGCTGAAGGAGTGCTCAAGTGCTGATTGGAGAAACTCAATTCATGAGTTGCTGTTGAAGATGACTGCATCTTCTGCATAAAGGATTATCTTGAAGTCACCGGCTTCAGGGAGATTAGTTAGAAATAGATTGAAGAGAAGAGGTCCTAGGATAGACCCCTGGGGGAACCCCAGTGAAACTTCCTGGGTCCTGACACAGTTTGTCCTATCTTAACACCTTGGGATCTGAGAGACAGGTAGTCTTAGAACCAGCACATTGCATTGGCAGCATCCCCCAGACTCCATAGCCTGGCCAATAAAAGGGTGCGGTTAACGGTGTTGAAGGCTTTTATTAAGTCTATGAACACCGACCCAACCAATTTGCCTTCATCCATTGCTCTGTGTACGTAGTCAGTGTAATCCACCAGTGCGGTAGCAGTACTGTGCCTCTGCCTGAACCCATGCTGGTTGGGGCATTGCAGTTGATATTTGTTGATGTTGTCAGTGAGTTGATCCACAACAATCTTCTCTAGGGCCTTGGATGGGGGGAGAGGACTGAGATTGGTCCGTAGTTGGAGACATTGGTTCTATCCCTGCTTTTGTGGACAGGAGTGACCAGCACTTGCTTCCAGGCTGCTGGGAATTGTGCCAGAGTCAGGGATTTGTTAAATAGTTCAATTATAGTAACGATGAGTACATCAAGAGTAAGAGATACCAGCTTCATGTCTACTCCATCACTTCCCATTCTGGTCTTCCCAAGCACTTTCTTTATATAGAACGCTGCCTCCTTGATAGTTTCTCTCTTGAGGTAAAAATCTGGGTGAGAGTTGCTGGTTGATTTGTTACAGGAGGGAACCTTGGTGAAATGTAAGTAGTTAGGAGGGAGGACCGTGCTTCGATCAGTGAAGGTGGAGTTGAAGGACTCCACAATGAGGAGTGGGTCAGAGGTTGGAGAGCTGTTAATGTTGAGTAGCTGAGGGTGTTTCTTTTCATCCTTCCCCAGGAGATTTTTTGTGTTCTCCCAGAACCTTTTGCTGTCACCTCAGCTTCTATCAAGCAGTTCCTTGTGGTGGTCAGCTTTGGCCCTCCGTATTAAGTGAATACAGTGGTTTCTGGCAGCCCTGTAAAGCTGGTGGTCATGTTTGTTCCCGGAGGCACTTGCTTTTGACCAGAGGTTGTTCCACTCCTTCATCTTGGCTAGGAGCTTGCCGGTAATCCAACTGTTGATTGACCCATGCACTTTTCTCCTTTTTATCGCTGCGTACTGGTCACAAATATTGTTGACACCATCGATTAAGTAATTTAGTGCCTGGTCCAGGTCTGGTAATGTGTCAATGAGTGACCAGTCATGGAGAGAGTGGGCATTTTTTGAGTAACCCTAGCTGTCCTTTCTTCAGGACCATGCTCTCAATTATGATGGGGGGCTGTTTTTGTACCTATTGAACCACCTGAGGGTGACAGGGGAGTGGTTACTCAGAGTGTCCGGTAGCACCATGACCTCTGATATACATGATGGGGAGTTTGTGAGAATTCAGTCAAGTGGTGAGCCCCTGGCTGTTCTGTGGTTCCTTCTGGTGGGTTCAGTGACTAGTTGTGTTAGGTATGTGCTTGCCACAGTATCCTTGAGGTGGGGTAGAGTTGGCACTGTCCCAGTTTATGTTGAAGTCCTCTGTTATTAACAAATCACTATCCTTAGGTAGGGAGGCCACAGCATCCAGGATCTTTGGTAGGCCATCCCTGGTATTTTTGGGGGGCAACAGTCAGCGATGTACCTAGCTGCCCAACCTGTATTTTCACCACAAGGAGCTCATGGTCAGTGGTCATCCTGGAGATGGGGAGGACGGAGCAGTGGAGGGAGTCCCTGGTGTAGATGAGACAGCCCCCTCCCCTTCTTGCTTTTCTTGTCACTCCTGAATGCTTGGTAGCCTTCTAGCACTATTTTGTTGCTTTTTATCTTTTATCTCTTTGGGGAGGCAGTCACACTCTGACAGGAAATATTCTTTTGATATTCAGCAAACTTCTTTAAACACTTGAATCATAACCCTCTGTAACTGGCACAACATTCTACAAAGGTTAAATGTCACCTTGTTCCTCAAGTTTGTTCACAGGCTGGCAGTCCTTTTCAAAGAAGCTCCTACGAACTCCAAAACTGGTATTCTTCCTTCTGGAGAAGGGCACCCCTCGTTAGGACTAATGTTCAAAGCAGCAGCACCACGGACAATACGTTTTTATTTGACACTGACGCTGAGAAGAGGGTTTACACAGAGAGAGCCAGGCAGTACATGCCAGTCTGAAGGCTCTCTCCAACTGACTAGTATCTCCAGAGCTGTCAAACTCAGAACTACAGCCCCTTCCCTTTAGAATGTTCAGAACTGCAGCTGCACTGAACAGACCAAAAGCACAGCAGTTGGCATAGCCTAGGGCAAAAGCCCTCTTAAAGAAATTACAGTAACTCCCAAAGGGGGATTACATTTGCTTCCCGGTTAGAGAAGGTTTTACCCATAATTATACATAAATCACATGTAGGCTTTATGAGGGGGAGGCAGGGCAGTGACAACATTTGAGCAGTGCTTATTTTAATACAAGTCACCACTAAGGGCCTGGATTCTGCAGCCCTGGTTGCAAAAGACACTGAAAAGGCATTTGATTCCAGTGAATGGAATTATCTATTTTACACGCTCTCTGCAGCAGGCATTGGTCCAATTTTCCAAAAGTGGGTTCGGAGCCTGTATTCCTCACCAAAAGTGAGAGTGATGGCCAATGGAGTCTTATCAGAACCCATTTCCTTGTTTTGTGGTATGAGACAAGGCTGTCCACTGAGTCCCCTTTTGTTCCTGTTAGTCACTGAGCCCCTAAATGCAGCTTTACGTCAGCACCCGGAGATCCATGGTATCTTGATAGGGGGCTGGTCATTCTCTACCCTACTTCATGCTGATGATTTACTCCTGATGTTGTCCAGAGTGGAAATCTCTGCCTGCAACTTGAGGAGCTCTTGACCCCTTTAGTGCAATTTCAGGTCTGAGAGTAAACTGGACTAAAACAGAAATATTACTGCTCTGTAATGCAGACCCAACTGGGCACTTTTTTTTTTTTTTTAGTTATTTAACCAGGTGAGATACACTAAGCTGAAAGCTTTTTTACAGGCACAACCTGGGAGCACAGGGAAGTTAAGTGACTTGCTCAGAGTCACACAGTATGCAAGTGGAAGCTGTGGGATTCAAACCCAAAGTCTAGTCTGCTGGATGTCACCAGATTTGCAGCTCAGAGCCTTAAACCATTGCGCTATACTTACGCAACCGCAAAAATTAAAATGGACCCCCAGTGGTACCTGTTATCTGGGCATGTATATTTCTAATAAGCTACAGGAAATGTGTTGTAAAAATATACAGGAATTGCTGGCAGGCTTGTATTTGGATATGAATAGATAGGCAAAATTTCACTTGTCTCTTCCTGCTACGAACATACGAATATACGAAAGTGCCAATAGAAACAGGCCTTACAGTCTATTGAGTCTGCTTGATTGTGAAGCAAGCCACTCATCTTGCAGCTGCCCCACCCTCCCCTCCTCTACTTATATTAACCCTCCCCCCCCACACTCTGTCCCATCCCCTCTTGAAACCACCCACCATTCTACTGGACACCATGTCCTCAGGCAGAGCATTCCACTTGTCCACTACCGATTGTGTGAAAAAATGTCTCCTGATCTCTCTCCTGAATCTCACCCCCCTCCAGTCTCAGCCAATGCCCTCTAGTGTCCCTCCCCCTCCAAATCTTGAAAATTCCTTCCGTGTTAGTGTTGTTGATCCCTTTTATTTATTTATTTATTAAAGTCTAGTATTACAAGTACCTTTGAGCCCAAGACTCTTTTACAAAGGTTCCACGTCAAAGACAGGACAATACAGTGGAGCAAAATGCAATAAGCAATAAAGCAAGTGCAGGTTTAGAGCAGATAAAACAGATTTAACATACAGTTTCATATTAATACAAGGAGAGCCTGCCAGAGGCAGTTGTCAACTAGAACAGAGGTGTGGGAAGTGGAGTGGGGTGGAATGGTAGAGGGGAAGAGGGGGATAGGATAGAGGGGAGGGAGTGGAAAGAGGGGAGAGGTGCAAGGAAGAGGCTTTATGGCTAGGACTGTTGGACTGAGCTGAGGGGTCCGGCTAGGTATTTAAAGATTTCAGTCATATCCCCCATCCCTCCTCTCTTCCAGTAAAAACATGTTCAGTTCGTCCAGCCTATCACCATAGGATTTTCCCTCCAATCCCTGGATCAGCTTTGGCATAATACGCTGCACCCCCTCCAGCAACCTGATGTCCCTCTTTAAGGATGGTTGCCAATACTGCACACAATATTCCAGGTGCAGCCTGACCAGTGACCTGTACAGGGGAAGGATCACCTCCCTATTCCTGGAGGAGATACCCCTCACTATACACCCCAGCATCTTGTTGGCTTTTGCTGCCGCCTTCCTGCACTGTGCTGAGTTGTTCATACTCCCTGTTATAAGCACCCCGATAACCTTTTCCTCCTTGGTGCTTTCCAACTGTACCCCACCTAGCTGCTAAGTAAGATTACTGTCATCAAACTGATGGCATTTCCAAAACTTTTTTATTGCATAAGTAATCTAGCAATGCCTATCTCTCTAGGGTTGTGGAATAAAATTGATAGGGTGTTTTCAAATTTTATCTGGGAGGGTAAAGCCTTTCATTTTCATAGGAAGGTTTTGCGTGCACCTGTCACAATGGGTGGTTGGCATATGCCTGTGGGCCTACTATGCTTGAAATGGTTTCAAACAAATTTTACAATGGCTTCATCCTGATTCCTGTCACATGCCATTGTGAGTGAAAATAGAACAGTCCATCACAGGGAATATCCCATTGGCTATGGCTTTAAGCGACCCTCTCCCCAACCCAAACTAGCTTACCTCTCCTATTATATTTGCTAGACAGATTTGGAAGAAATTGATACAAATGTTTGGTTGGAATCATAGGTACCTGGGTCTCTTTGAACCTTTATTGAATAATTCTAAGTTCCAGATAGGAGGTTTCCAGATACACTGGGTCAGCTGGGCTTCCAAAGATATTTCCTTAGTAGGAGACCTGTTTGACCTGGGAAGTGGATTGCTTAAGTCATTTTCCCAATTACAAAATGACTATGGGTTACCTGCTCATAACTTTTGGAAGTATCTTCAACTGAGACATGTTTTTGCTACATGGTGTATGAAAGATTATAAGTTGTTGCAAACAGAATTAACAAAGCACTTACAAAGTTGGTTTTCGCTCCCTAAAGGTCATACGAGTGTAATATATAAGCTCCTACAAAAAGCTTGTATCCCAGATTGGGAACCTCAGTGATTAAAATGGTTGGATGAGACTCAGGAGCCATTGGGGGCAGACAGTTGGTTGCGTTGTTGGGTTGAAGCTCATCAAGCTTTTCCTGACCTGAAGGCACAACTTATTCAAAAGAAGATCTTGAGTAGATGGTATAGAACGACGATTAAATTGTTGAGTTTGGGTCTTTTCACTTCAAATGAGTGCTGAAGTTGTGGTAAAGACCCGGGTACTTTATATCATATTTTGTGGGGATGTGCTTCATTGAATGATTGGTGGAGGGATATTATTACAACAATAGAAAGAATTTTGCAAATTAATGTACCTCATTCCCCTTGTTTTTGGATTTTACATGCCCCTTCGTTGTTAGATGCACAAGCCTTGCAGTTTAAGGCAGTTCTTTACACAGCAGAATTAGAGGCTAAAAGACTCCTTCTTCAGTGGAGGAATACTACCCTCCCTTCCATCACACAATGGCTATAGGCCATATTTAGAACAGACTCCTATCAGCAAGTGTTGTCTTGGAGAAGAAAGGCACTTTCTAAATTTTACAAAACCTGGTATTCCTAGTTAAGTTATATAGGGGTGGTGACATAAATGACAGTTTAACCCGGATTACAATCAGTTGTTTGTAGGTTTACCACAAGGTTTCAATTCTTGTACTTTAGGAGGCCAGTTATGATTATGGGGTTTGGTATTCTACTTCTGTGGGTAGAAGGGGGAAGATGTTGCCATATTAGTGTAGAGGTCTTGGAGATATAAACATGCATCTTGTCTTGTTTTGGTATAATGATATTTTGGCAGATTTTCCCAAAGTGTATATAATGTCTGACTGGTTACTGTATTTCATTGTATGACTTTTTGATCCATGTCTGTTGATATTGTTGATATTGGATGTTATTAATTCTAGAAACGTTGTACTCCTTGAAAATACTGTACAATAAAGTGTTGATATGCAAAAAGGAAAACAGAGCCCCCCCCCATCCCTGATAGTCTAGTAAGGCCGCCCTTCCCAACCCCGATCTTCATATTAATAAAATATCCCTGGTATCCCTGGTAGCCTAGTGGTTCCCCTCCCAGGCCCTGATCTTCATATTAATAAACATAATACCCCCAGTATTCCAGGATTCCAGGTAGTCTAGTGGCTCCCCCCTCCTGGGCCCTGATCTTCATGTTAATAAACATAATATCCCCCAGTATCCCTGGTAGTCTAGTGGTTCCCCCCTCCCGGGCCCTGATCTTCATATTAATAAACATAATATCCCCCAGTATCCCTGGTAGTCTAGTGGTTCCACCCTCTTTAGCCTCGATCTCCACAGAAATACATATGACAGCCCTGGTAACCCTTGTAGTCCAGTGCGACACTCCCCCCCCCTTTGCCCCGAGTGCAGTTTCCATAAAAAAAGATTCCATCCCCATTCCCTGGTAGTTCTTATCCGTGTCCATAATTATCACATGCAGGATCCATCTATTCCATCTAGAAAAGCAGAGTTCTGTCTTTTCATTCAGAGAATGGGTAATTTTATTCATTCTGTGTATCTGGTCGACTACTGACCTCCGGGAAGCAAGGGTTATTGGCAGATTCTAGACGTGTAGGAGGAAACACAACACAAGTCAAAAGATGTCACAGGTAATAAACTATTTTTATTACCAGATAGCACAAATACAAACAGGAGTTACCTGCTGGGAGCCATAGAACTCATCAGTATCATAATACAGTACTTCTTCAACAGCTGGACTCAGTTTAGTAAAGTTTGCAGATCATACTTATACCCTACAAACAAATGCTTATTACAGAATAACAGTTATGCTACCAAATGAGGCAAAATACATTATCTCATACATGATTTCTACCCTGAGCTACAACTTCACTTTCGCCTTGGCTACCTTCACAATGGGGGTCCACAGCCGCCCACAGAGCTGCTCCCCCGGCCACCCATCAGCTTCCAGAGGTATGGGTACAAACTGCAGCCATGACCCTAACAGAGAATGCACCTTGATTCAGTTTGAATTTGGCACCTTTTTACTTAAACTTTTTAACAAGTCTACTTCCGCATAAACCTTTTTATCCAGCCTTGTACTTTAAATCACACTGTGTTCAGTTCTGAATTTCATTTTAGCCCTAGAGTTTGATTTAAACTAGCTCTTTATCCAGCACTGGAGTTTGAGTTAATTCAGCTAGCTATTTATCTAGCACCGGAATTTGAGTTAATTTAGTAGGAGTGTAATTTAAAAAAGTAGATAAAAGGAATCATATTTTCACCAGGAAGTAAATTCTTAAATGCAAGCACCTGTAACTTGAGCTGTCTGCTCCTCCTCGTGGCCTGCCTATTTAATCCTCCCTACTCCTTTTCCTCTGCTACCCCTTCACTTTCCCCTCAGGCTACCTTCACAATCGGGGGCCATAGCTGCCCACAGAGCTGCTCCTCTGCCTGCCCATAAGCTTGCTCAGGTACAGATACCAACTGCAGCCAGGACCCCAATGGAGACTGTGCCTTGCTTCTCCAGGCACCGCTTGCGTGGTGGCACCCGACCCACCCTCCACCCTTAACTGTCCTTTAACTTATAGGGAGTCTGAGGTCACATGATTTCTCTTTGTTTTTCTAGCTCCTCACTTTACCATTAGTTTATTATCAGTCACCCCCACTAGGTGTCACTACTTCTCTGCCCATTCAGCTCAGCAGGCGTGATCATTTTTGTTCTGCTCCTGTTAATTATTTTTTCCCACCAAGTCCTCTGAACTCAAAGTCCCCTTACTCCTCAGACCCTCTTCTCCCCCTCTTCCCACCATGAGGACGTTTTTCATCTTCACCCACTATTTTTTCCATATGAGGCTCTCTCCATCTCTCACCACTTATCTTCCTACCCTCTACCACTTTGTTTTCCTACTCGGTCAGCCTCTCCTGACCTCCCCCTCCCACTTCAACCTCCCCTCTTCTGTCCTCTTCTTCTTCTTCAAACCTTTCCCTCTCCCACCAAACTGTTCTAGTCTCTCCACTCTGCCTCGCCCTCTATTATCCCCCCCTTTCCACCCCCCCTTCTCACTTTACCTCCCAGCCTCCTGGTCCTCCTCCCCCTTGCCTGCCCATCCCAGCTTGCTTCCATCCCCCTCACTAAATATCAAGGCCCTTATCCACAGTGTCTGCCTCTCTTCTCCCCCCCTCCACCCACACTCCCCTTAAAGGACTAAATATCCACTCCAATTCTTCCTTTACGTACTCCTCCTTCTCTCCAGGGATGTTGAATTAAACCCCGGTCCTCACCCCTCCCAAACTGTCTCTGTCTCTCTACACAACCCAAGGGCTTATGCATCTTTCATCTTAATGCCAGGAGCCTTCTTCCAAAAATGGATGACCTAAAGGTCTGGATCTCCCAACACTCCCCTGATGTCCTGTGTGTGTCAGAATCTTGGCTTTCGGCCAGGATCGCAGACACCTCCCTCTCAATTCCTGACTACAACCTTTTTCACCAGGACCGTGGTAAATACAGTGGTGGTGTGGCCATCTACACCAGGGAATCCCTCCTATGTGCTATCTCCTTCCAAGATGCCCAGCCCTCCTCTCATGAGCTTCTAATCATCTGCCTCTCCCTCCACTACACCCTCCCCATCTACATAGCAGTACTATACTGCCCTCCCAAAGTACAGCACAACTCCTTGGTCGATTGCATCTCCGCTATCTCCTCACATGTAAGTGGAGGCGAGCTCATCCTGCTTGGCGACTTTAATGTGGACTGGCTTTTCCCAATCGCTAAACCCTCCATTCTCAAAATCAGATAGCTAAACCTCTCACAGATGATCTCTGAGCCAACTCACCTGAACCCCAAATCCTCAAAACACACACTCCTCAACTGGGTGCTCACTTCTCACCCTCACTGCATTTCTGACACTGGTGTACTGCCCAATGCCCTTAGTGACCACTGCATCACATACTGCGTGAGAAAAACCGAAACTCCCAATCATCCCCCAAAAACATTTGGTATCATCCTCTCCACACTCAGGACTCTCTCTTCTCCAGGACTTAGCATATGCAGACTGGTCCCCTATGTATTCTGCTCTAAACGTTGATACTGCTCTCCAACTTTTCTCTGACACATTCACCCAAATTTGGAACACACATGCTCTCCTAAAAAAGGGGAGAGTAAAATGCCACCACCTCCCCTGGATTACCCCGGACCTCCTCTCCCTCTAGAAATCTTGAGACAAACTCTGGGTAACTTTTAAGGCCTCCCACCTCCACTCGGACTATCAACTCTATAGGTTCCTTAGAAATGCATGTACCAGGCCATAAGAAAAGCCAAATCCAGCTATTTCAAGTCTCAACTTCAGACCAGGTCCACCCAGCAAACTTCTGGAAAACCCTCCACAACCTTTTAAACCTTCCCACTGCTGTCTCTGACCCAGCCACTGTCATACAGACATTCAATAAATTTTGTACCACCTGTGACCTCCCTGACCACCCCGTCCCCCCCTCCTCTGACTCTCCTACCCCTATAGGGCCTGGTTTCACTCCCTCCCCATCTCCCCAGAAAAGGTTTACAAGGCTCTAATGGTGCTTAATCCTAGCAAAGCCAGTCTGGATGGTCTCCATCCCAAGATGCTACATATCTCTGCCCTGGCCATCGCATCCCCCCCTCGCTCATTTCCTAAACCTCTCCCTCTCTACCGGCTCTGTCCCCCTAGCCTGGAAGCTGGCCAAAGTGCTCCCCCTAAATAAGCATGGGAATCCCACCTCACCCAGCAATTATAGACCCATATCTCTCCTACCGGCCCTTGCCAAGCTCCAAGAGTCTCTAATCAACTCAAGGCTCATGGAACACGTAACAGCCACAAACTGTCTTACTCCCTTCCAGTCCAGCTTCAGGAAGTAACATTCCACTGTTTCCGCCCTGCTCCGGGTCACTGATACTATCCTAACCGCTATGGACAAAGGCCTTGTCACAGCTGCCATCTTTATTGACCTGGTCAAAGCCTTTGACTTTGTTTCTCACGCTAACCTCACACAAAAACTTCATTCCTTTGATCTTGCCCCTGCCACCACCAATTGGTTCAGCTTGTACCTTCATCAAAGGCAGCAATCTGTGCTGGTAGGAACCACCCTCTTCCTCCCCATCCTAGCTGGTGTCCCCAAGGCTCCATACTGGGCCCCATTCTATTTTCCATATTCATAAATAACCTTCCCTCTGTCTGCTCCCCCTCCAAAATCCATCTGTATGCGGACAACACCATATTATACTTTTCCGGTCCTTCATGCCGTCGATATAACAGCTCCCCTTCAAAGTGACTTTGACAAAGTTCAAAAATGGTTCCACCAGAAACAGTTAAATCTTAGTTCCAAAAATTCAGTTTCTGTGTGTTTTGGTACAAAGCAAAAACTGTCCAAAACTCAATGTCCCCCTACTTTCACCACCCTCTACAGTTCACCCCTCCAATCTGTCAGTTCTTTCGAATAGCTTGGAGTCTGGCTGGGTAGCAGCCCTGACTTCTCCATCCACATAGACTATATTTACTCCAAGCTCTGCCCTAAACTCCATGTCCTTTACTGACATAAACAATGTCGCCCAATGTCTACTCGTCGAGACTTAGTCATACTACATACATACGTACAAGGATGCCAGCAGAGTAGGCCCAATAGTCTATCGAGTCTGCTTGAGAATCAGCACCCAGTCGGGGCATCATTGCTGCCCTCCTCAACCCCCCGTAAATCCCCCCAGCCCCATCCCTCATCAGGGGTGCACCTCCAGGTCCGACAATACTCATTTTCCCCTTCCCTTATACCTGTCCCAGCCCCTCTTGAAACCCTCCACAGTATTTGTAGCCACCAGTTCCACAGGCAGTATGTTCCAAGGTTCCACCACTCTCTCCGTGAAGTAGCGTCTTCTAGTCTCCTCCCTGAGCCTCCCACCAACCAGCCTCATGAAGTGCCCTCGGTGGTCCCCACCTCCTTCAGTTGAACACCCTATCAGAGTTTACCCTATTTAACCCCTTTAAGTATTTAAAGACCTCAATCATATTCCTTCTGTCCCTCCTCTCCTCCATGGAGTACAATTTGAGCTCCTCAAGTCTCTCCTCATAGGACCTTCCCCCAGACCCTGTATCATCCTGGCCACCCTCCTCTGGACCCTGTCAAGGAGTGCAATGTCCTTTTTCAAGTATGGTCACCAAAACAGCACACAGTATTCAAGGTGCAGTCTAACTGGCAGTTATACAGAGGGAGAAGCACCTCCCGCCTTCTCAAGGTTATCTCCCTGGCAGTGCACCTCAGCATTTTATTTGCTATGGCCGAAGTCCTCCTACTCTGCTCAGAGTTGTTCATTTTGGCATCCAAAACCACCACAAGGTCCTTTTCCCCTCCTGAAACCTGCAGTTTCTCCTCCCCAGAAATTACTCATGAACTGTGTTCCCAAGCCCCAAGTGGAGAACCCTGTATTTCTTTGCATTAAACCTCAGTTTCCAGGTGTGAGACCACCTCTTCAGAGTCTCCAAGTCCCCCTGTAGGGCTCTTCTATCCTCCTCCCCATGCACCACTGCCCCCAACTTCAAGTCGTCGGCAAGGAGGCTCATCTCACTCCTGATACCCCTTCTGATTTCTGAGATGTAAGCGTTAAACACGAGTGGATCCAGCACTGACCTTTGGGGTACCCCTCTAATGCCCTCCTCAGAGAGGAAACCTCCCCCCCAACCACCACCTTCTGAAACTGTCCAGTTAGCCAGTTTCCTATCCACCTACATAGAAACATAGAAACATAGAATTTGTTGGGAGATAAGGACCGCTTGGCCCACCCAGTCTGCCCATTTCCCTACCTACTGGATAAGCTGCAGATCCTAGTTAACCAGCAGCCTACTTCTTCCTACCCCACCCCCAGAATTGCCTTATGACTATCCCATGCATGCTTGAATTCCACCACTGATTTTGACTCCACAACCTCCTCCGGAAGGCCATTCCATGCATCCACAACCCTCTCTGTGAAAAAAAACTTCCTTAAATTACCTCTGAGCCGCCCCCCCCCATCTTCAAATTGTGCCCTCTTGTTCTCTTGTTCAAGTAATCGCATGTAATCACATGAACAACCTTGAGAAGGCGGGAGGTGCTTCTCCCTCTGTATAACTGCCGGTTAGACTGCACCTTGAATACTGTGTGCTGTGATTACATCACCTAACCATCCATTCCCACATCCCCATGTCCCCCAGCTTGTTCAGCAGCCCAGGATGTGGCACTGAATAAAACACCTTGCTGAAGTCTAGAAAGAGGACATCCACTGGCCTGCCCTGGTCCAGCGCCTTTGTCACCCAATCATAGAACTCCACAAGGTTAGTCTGACATGATCTGCTATGAACAAAGCCATGTTGGTGATCATCTAAGTGTCCCCAGGCCTCCAGAAACACCTCCAGCCTCTCTTTCAATATGGACTCCATCATTTTGCCTACCACTGACATCAGACTGACAGGCCTGTAGTTACCCGGCTCCTCACGTGAGCCACCATTGTGGATAGGCACGACGTGAGTCATCTTCCAATCCTGAGGCACCACCCCACCTGAACAGAGGTATTAAAAAGGTCCGCCAGGTGTGCAGCAAGGATATCCATCATTTCCTTTAACACCCTAGGATGAAGGCCGTCCAGACCTGGTGCTTTATCCATTTTCAGGGACTTAAGGGCTTCCCTCACCCTACCGACAGGAATTTCAACATCTGTGACCTCCCCCCCTTCTTCAAGTCTAGCCCTCCTCCCCTCTTAAAGTGCTGCCACTCCATCGTCCCTAGTGAAGACTGAGGCAAAGTAATCATTAAGTACCTCCGCCTGTTCCCCAGCCTCCTCAGTCCACCCACTCCCTGACCTTAGTCTGCTACTCTGCTCCTTCACTTTCCTTCTTTCCCTGATATACCTAAAGAACCCTTTATCACCTCTCTTGATCCCCTGTGCCAACCTCTGTTCCATCCTTGCCTTGGCTGATCTCACCACCCTGGTTACCTTTTTGGATATCATATCATACTCACCTTGTCCCTAACCCCATGTGATTACTTGTATCGTCCATAAGCAGCCCTCTTCTCCATCACCACTTCCTGGACCTCCCTGTCCACCAGCGTGGCTTTCTGGCTCTACCAATTTTGTGTTGGACCTTCGTGCAAGTCTTGGTAGCTTCCAGGAACCCTCTTTTAATAATCTCCCACCTGCTCTCTGTGTCCATGTCTGGTCTGATCCCCTCCAGATGTCCCTTGAGGATCTCATCCATACCCTTGAAGTCCTCACCCCTAAAGTCAATTACCACTTACTTAGTACAATGTTCTCCTCCCCCCATGTCAAGGGAAAACCAGATTGTGGCATGATCACTCCCTGCCAGTGGGCCACCTACCATTAGGTTCCTAACCAGTTTGCAGTCCGACAGGACCACATCTAGGATACGACTCATCCCTCGTTGGGTCAGCCACCAGTTGAGAAAGGAATGCATCCTGGAAGATGTCCAGCAGGTGCTTCTCCCTGGTCGACGAGGATGCCATAGTTCCCCAATCAGCCCCCAGCATGTTAAGGTAACCCAGCACCACCGTTCACCGCCAACAAGACTATTCTTCCCATATTCGACTACACTGATATTGTCTATGCCTCTGCTCCTGCAACCTCACTAAGTAGACTTGACACCCTACTTAACTCATTCTGCTGTTTTGCCACATCTCCCCCCACCACCACTGTACCCTCTACTCCTCCCTCCCTCACTCCTCTAAAGACCAGATGTCAGATACACTGCCTCACATTCACTGGCAAATTCTGGTTTGGATCTCTCCCCTCCTACCTCAACTCCTGTCTCTCCCTGGTTATCCCTTCCTTGTATTCCCTTTGCTCTAGGGATGCCCAAATTTTCTCCCTTCCACACACTCACTCTTGCTCAAATCAGGTGGCTGTCTCTTACTGGCTCTCTCTCCTCCGAAACTAACTCCCTTGGGACAACTGTCACTCCTCTACCTGTTCCGTCCTGAAATCCCTTCTCTGTGTCCTTCCCATGAATCCATGTACTTGCTCGCCTTCTCTTTCCTCCACCCCTGCCCTCCCCATCCCCAGCCCCACAGGCCATCCACAAGCCCAGCCTCCTAGTCTGCTAAGCATCACCCCATCCTCCCAGTTCTGATATCTTCCTCCTGTCCTTCTGCTACTCATATTCCATCTCTTATTTTGACACCCTTGAGTTAATCTTTTTTTCCACTTTGCTCCATACATAATCTGTACAGTTGTGCATCTATCATGTAAATAATATAATATAGTACTCATTTAAATATTGTTGTAATACTGTAAAATCATGATGCTATGTATAATACTTGCATTTTATCCTGCCTTCTAAATTTCATGCATTCTACTGTTTTTTATCTGTAATGTACTATTGTGTTTCTCACCCCTGTGTTTGCCTCTCCCCCGGGCGCACCTGGAAACGAGTCTCAGCTCAGTGTGCCATTCCTGGTTATCAACTTTTAAATAAATAAATAAATCTTATTGATAGGTACATTTCAGTGTTTCTCTTATACCCCACCTCAGAGGTTGGGCCCACTGACTGCAGTAAGCTGGTTCGGACAAGTTTGGACTGCAATAAGATTGTTAGCTTGCTCTCTAATAACCTTATCCTAAACAAAGAAGACAGTTCAGAAGAGAAGCTAGAGTAAAATCGTTCATCTCATGTACAATAGAAGTTGTAATCTATCTGGCTACTTGTTCTTGCAATAGATTTTATGTGGGCAAGACAGGCAGAAGATTCAAACAAAGAATCTTGGAGCATCTTGGGTGCATTAGGACCAAGAGAATTGAAAATGCTTTGGCACATCATGTGCAGCAAGCTGGATCTGGACATGTCTTTAGATTTAGGGGTCTTGAACATGTGACTGTTGGCCCAAGAGGAGGAGATTTGGACAATAAACTCCTCTACTGGAAAACTTAATGGCAATATAAACTAAAGGCAGGAACCTTTCCTGGTCTAAATGATTCTTTCCAGCTTGCACCATATTTAAAAAATGTTGTTAAAAAAAGTCGATCAAGTGCCCTGTTTGATGCCCTAGTAATGGACTGCTTTTTCTGAGTCAGTATTGTAACCATTTAAAATGGTTACAATGTTTAGTAGGTCTATAAGTGTTTAAAAAGTATTGAAAAGTGCTTATTGGTATATATAAAAGTTTTTCCTATTATGTTGAACACTAGTATGAAGTAACAAAGCACGTTAGATTCATGAATTTTACTGATATGAATGTTCATGAAATGAGTTGCTAGTTCTCAATTAAGCATTGGATAGTTTGGAATTAGTTTTTAAGTGTGTTATTTCTAAGTGATATGTAGTAGTAGTTTAGATTATTTAGGATTTTTTTTGTGATTTATGTACAGCACATTTATATATACATTAGGTATTAACTTGCTATGAAGTGTATGTAATAGTGTGCTATGGGCTTAAGGATTGGAGTATTCACTTGCTGCTTAGATTATTTAATTATTTTGAAATGTAATCATCTTTATTCATTTTTTAATAAAACAGCAATAAAATACAGATTATTTAATTATTTAATTATTTAATTGATTCATTGTTTTATCACTTTGGAGGGTTATAAAGGTTTGGTCATGTTGAGTTGCTGACGTCTTGACAAAGCTTTTTTAGTTCAAATTTTTATTTGTTCAGTCAGAGACCATTACGTAACATAAAACTCATAACAAACACATATATAATGAATACAGATAATTTTTACATACTTTTCCAATAGCTTATAACCATACTTGAGTAGTTAGTATAGAGGCGAGATAACACCGAATAATTTAAATCTAACGATCTAATAGATCTTTGATACTTTGCAAGCACTAGACTTTATATACAGAATCAACATGTATCCTCACTATACTTTCTATACTGTAGTTATAGTTGTTAAAAGTTCTGCTTTTAGCATATTTTCTACTCAGTGCTATATTTCAAGTGAATTTTAATAATTGCATTTAAATAACCAGCCTCTCTATTAATTATTTGTTCATCTTCTACTGTAAACACAATGTTCAACAAAACCTCCTTATTGAAGGATTGAATTGTTTCCCATACTGGATGAAGCCAGTGAACCCTTAGTTTATTACACCAATGACAATTACAAATAATATGGTATACATCCTCATGTTCTGTCTATGTACAGGCACACAATTTCCCTGATGCTTTCCTTAATTTTAGATACCTACTGTAGCTCTTAGGATACTACTAGGAAACAATTCAAAACAGAATTTAGTATACAATTTCCTGTAAGAATAGTCTGTCAGAACATCCAAGTAATATCTATGTACATGTATTATCATTGTCAATAAGCCATGGAGATATTTTCAAGGAGGATATTCTCTCTATATCTTTTACCTTATCAATGTTAGTAATCTACTTGGTTATATACATTTTGTATTTTAAGCTAATCATAATTCCCTTTTTAGCATATTCCCCTATAAATTCCAAATCATATACTCTTAAGAGCAGAAAGACATTACTTAACCAGTGTGTCTGATTACAGCCCAGAGTCTGCCATTTTATTTTCTCCATCAAGCACTTACAAGGAAGTCTATAAGCATCCAATCTGGTCATTCTAATCTAGTAATTGATTTTTCTTGTCTCCATCAGTGTTTAGTAACTTGGACATTCCGAGTTTTGCTGTCAGTAAACAGGCCGGGACTGAAATACCAACCCCCAAGGCTAATTTATAGAGTTTATTTAATGGAATTTCCAGAGAATCCACATTATTAGAATCCTATATCTCTGCTTGAAAAAGAGCTTGAGAGAAATATTTAGCCTTAATTGCTTTCAGTAGGGGCTTAATTGAATTACCACCATATATTTTGTTAAATCTTATCAATGATCCAGCTGTTTGCTCAAGCTTCAAGGTCAATCCTTTTATATATATACAGCAGAAGGAAGCAGGGAAGGCAGTCAGAATAGTGAAGGCCCAAAGCGAGGAAAAGATAGCCAACTCAGTTAAGAAGGGGGGTAAAACCTTTTATAGGTACATCAGGGAGTGAAGGAAGACCAAGGGAGGGATAGTGAGGCTCAATAAAGGGGAAGAGAGGGAGGTGGGCAGAGGGTGACAGTGAAAAGGCAGAGATACTGAACGAATACTTTTGCTCATTATTCACAAAAGAAGAAGAGGGGGAGGTACCTGTTCCAAACAATAGCATCAGCCTGGACAGGTGGATCGATACCAGTTATTCACAGAAGAAAGGGTCCTGAAAGAACTCCTAAAACTCATGGTGGACAAAGAAATGCAGCCTGACAGGATTCACCACAGAATTCTAAAGAACTAAGGGGAGACCTAGTGACACGACTGACAACCCTTTTTAACAAATCATGGGAGGATGGTGTGGTACCTGAGGACTGGAGGAGGGTGGATGTGATTCCCCTTCACAAAAGTGGGAGCAAGGCAGAGGCAAGAAATTGCAGACATGTTAGTTTGACCTCAGTGGTAGGGAAAATGATGGAATCACTTCTGAAAGAAAGAATTGTTGAATACCTTGAGGCCAGCAGGGCACAGGACCCAAGGCAGCATGGATTCTCAGTGGAAAGTCATGTCAGATGAATCTAATAGATTTCTTTGACTGGGTGACCAAAGTAGTAGACCAGGGAGGGGCTGTGGATATGGCCTACCCAGACTTTAGCAAGGCATTTGACACAGTCCCACACAAAAAAAATAAACAAGTTAGCCAGCCTGGGAGTGGGTCATAGGGTGGTAGCCTGGATAACAAATTGGCTGGACAATCGGACGCACAGTGTACTAGTAAACAGAGTACACTCTGAAGAAAGGGTGGTTACCAGTGGGGTACCACAGGGTTCAATACTAGGACTGGTCCTCTTTAATGCCTTTATAGGAGACATTGCAGAGCGGCTGGAAGGAAAAGTATGCCTCTTTGCAGACGACACAAAGATCTGCAACAGGGTTGATACACAAGGGGGGTGGAAAGGATGAGAACAGAGTTGGCAAGGTTGGAGGAATGGTCAAAAGTATGGCAGCTTAGATTCAATGCAAAGAAGTGCAGTGTAATGCACCTGGGAAAGAAAAATCCAGGAGAAGAGTACACAATTGGGGGGGGGGGTACTAAGAACAACAAAAATGGAAAGGGACCTGGGGTAGTCATATCATACGACCTTAAGGTAGGCAAGCAATTTGAGAAGTCAGTAAGGAGGGCTGAGGGATACTGGGATGCATAGGGAGAGGCATCACCAGTAGAAAACAGGAAATTGTTATCCCTCTGTACAGACAGGTGGTGAGACCCCATCTGGAGTACTGCTTGCAGTTCTGGAGACCCCATCTCCGCAAGGACATAGACAGGATGGAGGCAGTCCAGAGGAGGGCAACTAAAATGGTGCATAGTCTACAACAGCAGCCATATGAAGAGAGACTAAAAGAGCTTAATATGTATACCCTTGAGGAAAAGAGTGAGGGTGGGGACATGACAGAAATTTTCAAGTACCTCAAAGGAATAAACAAAGTCCAAAATGGTAGCATCTTTCAGAAAAAGAGATATGCAACAACAAGGAGGCACAATCTGAAGATAGAGGGAGGACGGCTCAGGGGCAATGTGAGGAAGTATTTTTTCACGGAGAGGGTGGTGGATGCATGGAACTGCCTTCCTGAGTAGGTTGTGGGGTCAAAAACAGTGGGGGAATTCAAGAATGCATGGGACAGACACAAGGCAATTATAGTGGGGGCTAGGAGGAAGTAGGCTGTTGGTTAACTAGGATCTGCAGCTTATCTAATAGGTAGGGAAATGGGCAGACTAGGTGGACCAAGCGGTACTTATCTGCCGTCAAACTCTATGTTTCTATGTTTTGCCCATGTACCATTATTAGATAAGGTTAAACCTAAATAAACATAGGTACTTACAGTGATGAATTTTCTGTCCCCAATTTTCAATTTTAGTTCTAGATTTTTGGACCCAAAGATAAGCACCTGGCTTTTAGCTTCATTTATCCTCAAGTGATATTTTTCTGCATATGACATAGAAATATTTCACTTTTGCTCAAGACCAGAATATGAGAGTGAGATCAAGGCCATGTCGTCAACATACGCAAGTGCTGGGCAGGGCATGTCTCCTGTTTGAGGGGAATCAGATGCAGATTCTAAAAGCTGAATTAGAAGATCATCAATGTAAATACAGAATAGTAATGGTGCTAATACACAGCCCTACCTGATCCCCTTGTTTGTTGGTATCTTTTTTGAATATTGGCCATTATTGGCCAAATTGCTTGGCCATTATTCCCAGTCCTGACCTGGGCCCAGGTATTTGAACTGAGCTCTCTAACAATACTAATGGGGATGGGATCTATACGTTTCTGATACATTATTTGCCATAATGAAACTCGCAATTATAAAAGCAGGTGACTCAAATTACAACTTCCTGTTGCTAGCCTTGCTTGTAGAGCAGAAAGCAGCTAACTAAAAGAAGATACATTTTCTTATTAATTTAACACTTATATCTCAGCAGGAGTCAGGGTCTGTTGAGATTAAGCAGACAGATACTTTATTAGAAGTAGAAGGGGTCTTATTTAGGGTTAAAAAAAGAAAGAAAAGAAAGAAAGTGAGTGTGTGTTCTGTGCTGTGAAGGGTACTGTATCAACTTACTTTGCTAAACTGTTGCTTGCCTTGCTTGTAGATCAGAAAGCAGCTAACTAAAAGAAGCTACATTTGCATTTGCGCGTTTCTGCTGTGTCTGCTGGGCACGCTGAAAATACTGGCATTAGACAAACTTGGATAAGATAATTTTAGTACATCCTCTACTTAGTAAATATACACCTTTAATAGTGGAAAAAGAACTTAGTAAGTGTATGCAATGTTTGATGTATAGTGAGGGAAAGTATGGGAGTGAGTATGTATGTGTTAATTGCCATCTGATTACTACTCTTGAAGCAGAGATAGCATTTCTGCTTAATATTAAACCCGTTTATACTGATATTAGGGAATTGGAAAGTTACATTGATCTTATGGATGAACAACTTCATTCTAATGAACAATTTCCTTCACATTTAGGTAGCATTTCTATGCCTTCTGATGAGGAGACAATTGTAACGATTAGTACTAGTATATCTGTTGCCTCTGCCCCCTCTTATAAGGTGGATGATTATCCATCCTCTTCTCATGATAATGATGGCTGGACCATTGTCACAAAGCCTCTTAAAAAAAGGAGGGGTGGTCAAATACACAATAGTGCCCCTATTGAAACTCGTAATAGGTTTGAGCAATTGACTGTATCGAATAATGAAGTGCTACATGATTTATCCTGTGCATCACCCTATGTTGATAATAATGGTTTAAAAACACTTTTCAATCAGGTGTTAATGCACATGAATACTTGTCCTGGTACGTCTCAAGCTACCAAATCAATACCTATTAAGTTAATCACTCCAGAGTGTGTTAAACAATCACCTGTTTCTGATTCTTGTACCCTACTGTCTCAAAACAAGTGTTAGTCCTGGGAGATTCAATCATTAAGCACATTGACAGAGGCGGTATGCAATAGTGACAAGAGCAACCACACTTGTTCTAGCTTCCGTGGGGCCAGGGTATCTGACATTACCTCCATGATGCCTTAAATTTTACAAAATGCAGGGGAAAATCCACTAGTTATCATACATGTCGGTGTTAATGATATAAACAACACCCCATTTAATCAGTTACAACAGGACTATGTGGCGTTATGTAACCTGTTACTTGATAGGGGATGCTGTGTATGTATATTTGAAATGCTACCTGTCCCAAGAGCAACATCTACCTCTGGACTTGAAAATCAAAGCCCTAAATGAATGGCTGAAAGTGGTGTTTTAAGCAGGATATACCAAGTATTACCACAGGAATCATTTCATATCGTTCTTCCTTGTTTTGCTGGGACGGTTTACATCTCAGTCGTGAGGGTAGTACACTTATGGGGAAAAGTATCACTAAAATCATAAATCATTGTTTAAACTAAAACAATGGGGAGAATGGGTCTATTCCCAAGTCTCTGAATACTTACCAAAATATTATTACAACTAAATGTAAATTCCTAGCTTTGAATGCAAGATCTTTAAACCAACTCAAATTAGCAGAACTCGAAGCCAAATGTGAAACTTTAAATATAGGTGTGGTGGGAGTAACTGAAACTTGGTGGGACGCATCCTCAATTTGGTCCAGAGAAATTCCAGGTTATAAGTTATATCATAAAAACAGATTAGATAAGCAAGGCGGTAGGGTTTGTATGTACATACAAAATGATATTCCTTCTTTTGAAGTGTGTTCTCCCTTTCCTTTGGAAAGTATATGAGTTAAAATCTTATTGGAGGAGCAGTTCTATATAACTATTGGTAACATCTATCGACCTCCATCTGCAAATTCAGATTACACAACTGATATGTTTAAAAAAATTACACATTTTTCAGAATCTCAAGATACTGTAATATTTGGTGACTTTAACCTCCCTCATATTAACTGGGACTCATTCTCAGGACAGTCCTATGCCGAGAAAGGACTAATAGATGTGGTAGTTAGTACTGGATTACAACAACTTGTTGCTGAACCCACTCGAGGTCCTAATATTTTGGATCTATTATTTACTAACATAGAACAACAAATTAGCAATTTACAAATTTGGGATCCACTTGGGACCAGTGATCATTCATCTGTTCTTTTTGAAATTCAACAGTTTAAAACTACACAAAGGAAGTTATACTATACAAAAAATTATAACAAAGCAAATTTTTCTAAAATCAATGAATACTTACAAAACATAAAGTGGGAATCTACTCTTCTTAATTGTACAACACAACAAGCTTGGGACTTTTTTAAAAACATTGTACATTATTTGGAAAATACCTTTATTCCATCTAAGAGGAAATTTAATAATAAAGGAAAAATTCTCCCTTGGTTCAACAAGACAATTAAAAATCAGATTAAAATAAAAATTATACTTTTTAGGAAACTTAAGAATAGTTCTGTTCCATTTAAAACCACTCTATTACATAAATACAGACTATCTGTGAAAAACTAAAAAAATTCTATTAAATTGGCAAAAAATAAGCTAGAATTTAAACTAGCTCACACAAAAGACTGTCACAAATCTCTTTTCTCCTATATAAATAGTAAAAAAGGTGTATCAAGGACCATTGGTCCCATTATAACCAATGGCTCTTCTCTATCTGATATAGAAACCTTGAATCTCTTTAATAAGTACTTTTGTTCTGTCTTCTCTCAAAAATCACCTATTAGTACATTTAAAGTTCACCATGTAGATTATCATAGGTTCTATCCAACTGACATTATATAGGCTATCAAAAAACTAAAAAAAAATACTAGTCCGGGCCCAGACGGTATTCATCCATGGTTTCTGATCGAAACCTCTATAAATATTTCTATACCTTTGTCAATTATCTTCAACAAATCCTTAGAAGAAAGCATTGTACCAAATGATTGGCATTCAGCAATAGTTACTCCCATATTTAAAAAAGGCAATAGAGGTTCTGTGCAAAATTATCGTCCAATTAGCCTGACCTCAGTGGCTGGTAAATTAATGGAACGAGTAATGAAGTCTCTAATAGATCAAGATTGTAAAAAATTAGGAATTTATGATTCAAATCAGCATGGGTTTACTCCCAAGTATTCCTGCACCACCAATCTGATATCTTTTTACAATAATATAAGTACTCTACTAGATGTGGGTATCCCTACTTATGTAATTCTTTTGGACTTTAGTAGAGCTTTCGATAAAGTCTCACATGAAAAACTTATTACTAAAATGTACAATCTAGGTTTGTCACCTGATATTGTCAATTGGACTTTAAACTGGTTGACAAATCATTCTCAGAGAGTCAGAATTAATGATATCTTGTCTGATTCGGGTAGTGTGACAAGTGGTGTACCACAGGGGTCGGTCTTGGGACCAACATTGTTTAATCTCTTTATCAGTGATTTATAAACAGGGCCAAATAATTTCATTGTTAAATTTGCAGACAATACTAAATTGGGGGGGCAAGGTTAATAATCAAGAAAATATTTCTGCATTAAAGAAGGATTTGGTAAAATTAACACTTTGGGCAAATGAAAATCATATGCAGTTTAATCAAGACAAATGTTTAGTAGTGCATTTCGGTGTAAATAATCCAAAAACGATATATTATATAAACGGACTACCACTTCACTCATCAAATTGTGAAAAAGATTTAGGAATATATGTTAATAATAAACTTACATCAAATGATCACTGTGTTAGAACTGCTTGCATGACCAACAGACTTTTGAAGCAAATAAAATGCACTTTTGTTAATCGCACTGAACAATGCCTTATTCCATTGTATAGGGCATACATTAGACTGTATCTAGACTATGACTTCCCTTTCTGGAATCCAAACCAAAAAAAAAAGACATAGCAATTCTTGAACAGGTTCAAAGGAGAGTAACTAGAATGATTCCAAGATTAACAAACTTGGATTATCAGAACAGATTAAAACCTACTGGTCTCTTCTCTCTTCAAACTAGAAGATTAAGAGGTGATATGCTTATGGTTTTTAATTTAATAAATTCACCAGATCTAATGGAAAAATTTGGTCTAACACTTTCCAAAAGGAGACATGTTCCGAGACTGCATAATAAACAGCTTGAAGTAAAAACTTATAAAACCAGCAAAAGGGGAAACTTTTTTCCAATAAGAGCATCCATTGTATGGAACACCTTGCCACAAGAATTGGTAGAGGCAACTAGTGCCACTGTCTTTAAAAACAAATTAGATGTTTGGTTGAGGGATAATAGATAAATAATGTCCCACATAGTGTGGGGAACAGTCTCGATGGGCTCTGGCCTTCCTCTGTTCTTTCATACCAAGTAACCAAGTAACCAATTGTATCAAAAGCAGAGCTAAAATCAATGAAAGCGACATATAGCGTCTGCTTTTTTACATCTATATATTTTTCATAAAGGTGTCAGAGTATGAAGTGGTTGTCTGTGGTGGATTATCAAGAATGGAAACCAGCTTGATATTCTGACAGCCCTCCTAGTTGTTGAATTTGTTTCAATAGTCTTGTTAAAATGATTTTTGAGAAGCTTTTTCCAGTAATATCCAAAAGGGAAATTGATCTATACATTTCTGAATCACTCGTATCCCCTTTCTTATAAATTGAGATAATAGTAGCCCCTTTCCAGGCTTTGGGGATAGTTCTGTACACTATACTTAAATTAAAATATGGTAGAAGAATTTTAGACCATTTAGATGGAGATACCAGACTTCTGGTGGAATCAAATCAGGACCAGGCACTTTTCCTTTTTATGTTTGCTTGCGCGCATGCACAAGAAACATTATGTGGCAGCTTAGGAGAGTAGCGGGTTGTGGAGTTGTGGCACTCTGGCAGCTAATGGGGGCACTGCATTTGGAGGCTTGGCACTGGAGGACTAATGCAGGCCCAGTGTCTTGACACTGGTTCTGCAGAAGTGCCACCAAGTTAAAACATTTTCGCTACTGCAGTCAGGGGCCACCTTGTCATTTTAGCATCAGCCATTTCACTGCAATGAGGGAGTGACCCGTCATTGCAGGGCACTACCTTGCCATCCCCATGCCACCCCAACCCAGTACATTTGCCAATGGGGGAGCCCATTCACCATCGGCATACTGTAAATCCCCCTTCCCCATTTGTTGTGTGCCGAGGAGGTGCCCAATCCACCTCGGGAGCATGTGCCCCCCAACAGTCTTTCTTTGCCGATGGGGCCCCAATCTAATGGCTTCAGTCCCCAATTCAATTTGCCAATGGGAGAGCCCACTCCCCATTGGCATAATGTCCCCAGTTTGCTGTGTGCCGGGGTGCCCAATCCTCTCTGCTCTCCCCCAACTGGTATGTGCGATGGGGTGCCCAATCCCGTCAGCTACAGCCCCCAAAACACTCAGGTGTCACACTGGGAGCCCACCCCAGTGTGCCAAAGTCTCTGGAAAAAAACCAGTCCCGCAATGTTTTTTGTTTTTTTCAACACCTGTAAAATAAGAAAATGGTCTGTCGTAGAATTTGGCAGCCCCTCCTACAACCTGTGCCCACCCTCTCTGCACCCCACCTCCCCACACCCCCCCTCACCCCATACTTACCTCTGGAGCCCAGCACGATGATCTTCAGTGGACCTGGAACATGTCTGCACTGTTCAAAGCCAACCGTGAACTGAAGAAATACCAGTAAGCTGTATAATGGCATAACTAGGGTTTTTTCAACTTTGGTGCATATCTCAGGCATTTTTGGGAATTTTGGCACTGAATTTTCAACATGGGGTTCTTGGGACCCCTCCTCATGAATTCAGTCACTGTCATTGCGTTATTCGGTTCCAAAAGGTGATTTTGCGGTCACTGTGCAGAATCACCTTTCTGGACTGATTAACGATACGACAGTGCCACTGTTCATGACGTGGGCTCTCAAAAGGCCTATGTTGCAAATTTGGTGAAAGAAATCCAAAAAATTACTGTTTTATGAGCGTGCGTTGCATAGTTTCCACACACACTCGTAACTTCGCAAATTTGTAATGTTTTCATGCCAGATTTTCAACGCTGGCATTTTTTCACACCTCCTTATGAACGGTACAGCTGTCATTTTTCACATCCTGGCCGAAATGTGTTTTCACACTTCCAGTGCAGAATAGCACGTTCGCTGTGGGAAATCAGTGTTTGGGACAGATTAAGAAAATGTCAGTGACACTGTTCATGATCTGAGGTCCTAAAATGCCTATGTTGAAAATTTGGTGATGAAAGTTCATAAAATGACTGTGTTACAAATGTGCATTGCACTGTTTCCACACACCCTTGTAACTTCGCAAATTTGTAATATTTTCACGCCAGATTTTCAACACTGGCATTTTTTCACACCTCTTTATGAACAGTACAGCTGTCATTTTTCACATCCTGGCCAAAATATGTTTTTGCACTTCTGGCACAGAATAGCACGGTCGCTGTGGGAAATCAGTGTTTGGGACAGATTAAGATCGAGCGAGTGAGAGAGGGGGAGTGAGCAAGCTTAATGGAGCTCTGTCAGGACTGCTGCAGATTTCTTTGTGGGCAGAAAAAGGCGCCAATGCAGGCAGGAATCCAGTACAAAAGGGCAGCCTGCAGCGCCGGGGGAAACAGAGCGAGCGAGTGAGGGAGGGGGAGTAAGCGAGCTCAACGGAGCTCTGTTGGGACCGCTGTGGATTTCTTTGTGGGCAGAAAAAGGCGTCAACGCAGGCAGGGGCCCAGTACAAAAGGGCATCCAGCAGTGCTGGGAGAAACAGAATGAGCAAGTGAGAGAGGAGGAGTGAGTGAGCTCAACGGAGCTCTGTCGGAACTGCTACAGATTTCTTTGTGGACAGAAAAGGCACCAACGCAGGCAGGAGCCCAGTACAAAAGGGCAGCCTGCAGCACTGGGAGAAATAGAAGGCATGAATGAGAGAGAGGGAGTGAGCGAGCTCAACGGAGCTTTGTCAGGACAGCTGTAAACTTTTTTGTGGGCAGAAAAAAGTGCCAATGCAGGCAGGAGCCTAGTACAAAATGGCAGCCTGCAGCACCAGGAGAAACAGAATGAGCGAGTGAGAGAGGGGGAGTAAGCAAGCTCAATGGAGCTCTGTCGCTACTGCTGCAGATTTCTTTGTGGGCAGAAAAAGGTGCCAATGCAGGCAGGAGCCCAGTACAAAAGGGCAGCCTGTAGTGATGGGAGAAACAGAATGAGCAAGTGAGAAAGGGGGAGTGAGCGAGCTCAACAGAGCTCTGTCGGGACTGCTGCAGATGTCTTTGTGGGCAGAAAAAGGCACCAATGCAGGCAGGAGCCCAGTACAAAAGGGCAGCCTGCAGTGCCAGGAGAAACAGAATGAGTGAGTGAGAGACAGAGGAGTGAGCGAGCTCAATGGAGCTCTGCTGGGACTTTAGAGTTGCCCATCCTCCTGCCCAGGGTCCTCTGTGGTCTTTTTTTACAGCAGGGTCTCTGGGGTGGAGACAAAGCAATGATTGGATACTTTGAGGAGTGCTGTAATAATATAGATTTAGTTGTTCTGTTTATTTCCCCTAACTGAGCTAAGTACTGAGCTATACTGTTATGATTGCTGTAATAATACTTATTTATTTGTTCTGTTTATTTCTCTAACTGAGCTGAGTAATACTTGGAGTGCAATAGGATTTCTAACTAGGCTAAGTGAAACTATATGAGAGCTGAGAACAAAAAGTATGGTAGCTGAGGGGTGAAAAACGGACAAGGAGGCTTTAGGATTGCTACAGTAATACAGTATCTAATGGATGAGATTTGAGACTGAATTATCCCGGTCAGCATGGGGCCAGTAGGGGGACTAGTGTGGGGGGGGACAGGAATTTGAGTAAATAGGGGCCTAACAGTTGTAGTAGGGTACAGAACCTGAGAGTAAGAGCCCATAACATAAGATGGATGCCAAAATGGGGCAGGTGCCACATGTCAATAGGGCGGGCATCTTTGGAAGGGTGGTAGGGTGTACAGGGTGTGGGTCCACCATGATCCTGGACTTGGCTTGGAGGATTGGGGGGGTGTATGATCTGTAGATGACTGGCTAGTTTGAGACTGGAACTGTGGAGGTTATGGAGGAGTCTAAGTGGCAGGGCAGATGAGTATGGTAAGCATCCTGGCTTGGAGGGGGGATAGGGGATGACTAGGGGGGACGGAGGATGAACAACTGGGGACTGAAACCAACCCCAGTATCAGAGGTACTAGTAGAAAAAGAGGACAAGGAGGGGTGCCCGAGGCAAGGGGGCCTTCCATTGGGGAGGAAGAGACCATGGTAGTACCAGGGGAGAGAGTAGATGGCTGTGGGTAGGGAGGGACAATGGCTGGGACCAGGGTTGGCATGGAGGGGAACAAGTAGGAGGGGGGAACCAATAGGGGGAAGAGATGTAGGAAGGGTATTGACTAGGAATATATTCGAGCTTCTGCTATGGGAGAGAGAGGGGAAGCAGGAACATACTGAAGGGGGAGGACAAGTGGGGCATGAGAGGGATGTCAACAGCTAGGGGAGGAGATAGTGAGGATGAAAGGGTAGAAGGCAGGCTAGTAAGGAAAGAGGTGGTGGTGACTGGAGAAGAGAAAGTTACGGGAAGGGGGAAGGTTGGGAGGGGCATCACTATTGGGGTAGAAGAGAATAGGGGCTCTAAATTGACAACAGCGGGGATAGGAGAGGGGTTGGAAATCAGCAGGGGAGGAGGGGACGTCGACATGGGAAGCTCAGTAGGAGGTAGTCAGGCTGGGAAGGGGCTCAAGGTGGATGGGAGGAATAAGGCAGAGAAAAGGGGTGAGGCGGATGTAGGGGGTACAGATGCAGAAGTCACAGAGGGTGCAGCTGGTGGGGGTAAGGGGCAGGGAAGATCGAGTATGGGGTGGTGGAAGGGGCATTAGAAGGGAAAAGGACTAAGGGATGGGGTGTACTCATCCTAGGGAATTGTATACTGAAAGGGGTGAGATGGGGCAGAAAGGGGGGAGGCACAGCCATATTTGGGTTGAAGCTATCCCTAGGTTGACTGCAGGAGGGGTAGGGCAGGCACTGCTGAAGTGTGCAGTGAAGGGGAGGAAGAAACCTCATTTACTGTTGCATGTAGGTACAAACGACTTGATGGAGGAGAATGTGTAAGTAGTGAGGGGGAGGTTTGAGTAGTTGGGCAAGCAGTGTGACTGGGTGTGGGAGTCGGTGACATTCTTGGAGTTACTGCCCGTACCATGTGCAAGCATGGGGAAGAAGGGTAGGATTGAGGAGTTCAACAAGGGGCAGAGGGATTGGTGCCACACCAAAAATTATGGGTTAGTGACTAACTGGGGTAGGGTCTGGGAAAATAGTGACTTGTATGCGGGGGACAGGGTACACTTGAGCAGGAAGGAGAAGGGAGTATTAAAGGTGGGATTAGAGGGGTATATCCCTACTAAGGTGGATTTAAACTAATGAGGGGGTGGCCAAAAGACTGAGGTTAGTAGAAAGGTCCAGACAGGGGATCCTAATGAGCTCACCCCCCTAGATATAGGTAAAGGCAGAGGCGTAGTAACCCTGGGAGGTGTCGGGCAGAGTGGTCTGAGTATAATACAGAAGGCACCACCACCCGGTAAGAATAAGAAGGAGAAGGGGTGCAGACTAACAGGAGGAGGGACACAGGCCAAGGAGAAGAAGAGTGAGGAGAAGTAGGGGTACGGGTGGAAGGTGGTCTTTCTCAATGCAATAAGCCTGGGGAACAAAACTGCAGAGCTTCAAGCGATCCTTTCAGAGAAGAAGATGGATATTGCTGCAGTGACAGAGACTTGGGCCACAGAGTACCATGATTAGGACTTGGCAATCCCAGAATACAGGATATACAGGGGTTGGAAGGGGGTTGCACTCTGTGTGAGGGAAGGGATTAAATGCATAAGGGATGAGGGAGAAGAGGAGAGGACGGAGGAACTTTGGGTGTAGCTCCTGCCCTCCAAGGGCAGAAAGCTGAGGCTGGGAGTGGTGTACAGACCACCAGCCCAATCCAGGGAACTGGATGGGGGATTGGCAGAGCAGATATGGAGGGTGTGTAGAAGGGGGAGTGTGATGATAGTGGGGGATTTTAACCTACCACGGGTTGACTGGAACACCCAGTCACTAGCAGTACCAGGGAGCAGGTGCTCCTTGATGCATTCCAGGACAGCCTTCTCACGCAATTGGTAAGTGGGCCTACAAGGCTTGGTAGCACTCTGAACCTAGTACTGGCAAATGGGGAGGTGGTGAAGGAGGTAAGGGTGGAGGACTCACTTGCAGGTAGCGACCACCAAACAGTGTGGTTTGTTGTCGTGCTTGGCAGGGAGACAGGAGGCACAGGCACTAAGGTGGTGGACTTTATTAGGGTGGACTTTGGGGGGATGGGAGCAATACTGCAAGGAAGACTCCAGGATATAAGGCTGGGGATGGATGCAGAACAAAAGTGGGGAGTCATAAAGACTGGGCTAACAGAGGCCACAGTAGTCTGCACCAGGGCTAGGAGTAAGAAGAGCAGAGGCAAGAAACCATGCTGGCTGAACAAGGAAGTGCTGCAAGGGGTGAGGGCAAAGACCACAGCATACCGGAAGTACAGGAGAACAGGGAAGGGAGAGGATAAGGAGGCTTTCGGAAGTTGGTCAAGGGATGTTGCCAGGAGGGTGAAAAAAGCTAAGGCCTCCATGCTAGTAAGTTCCTCACAGGGCATAAAAGGAGGGAAAAAGGACTTTTTTAGGTATGTCAGGGAAAAGAGGAACTGCAAGGAACATATTGTGAGAATAAAGTGGGGAGGGGATTGGCTGGAAAAGGGGGAGGAGCAAGTGAAAAATCTAAATGAGTACTTCTGCTCCATTTTCACTAAGGAGAGGGATGGCCCACTACCAGAATGGGCTGGGGCGGTAGGGAAAGGGGGGGGAGGAGGAGGTGACAGACAAAGTGATCACTTTGATCGGACTAAATGGGTAGGGTGCTAGAGGGGCTGAGGGCAGTAAGGGTGGACAAGGCACTAAGTCCCAATGCCATCCACCCCAGGGTGCTGAGGGAGAAGGCGGAGCTGTTGGCTGAGCCTCTGGCAGATCTGTTCAACACCTCCCTGGAAATGGGGTGTGTGCCCCAGGACTGGAAGGTAGCCTATGTGGTGCCCATACACAAGACTGGGCCTAGGGAGGAGCCAGGAAATTATCGTCCAGTAAGTCTCACGTCCATAGTGGGAAGGCTTATGGAGCCAATGCTGAAGGAGAGGCTGCTGGCATTCCTAGACAGTAATGGCCTCCAAGATGGGCGGTAACATGGGTTCGCCTCAGGGAGGTCTTGTCAAACCAACCTAACAGAGTATTGTGGCTGGGTGACAAGGGAGTTGGACAGGGTCCATGCGGTACATGTCCTGTACTTGGACTTCAGTAAGGCCTCTGATACAATGCTTCGTGGGAGACTTGGGGGGAAGCTGATGGCAGTGGGGGTGGGGAAAAAGCGGACTAAATGGATAGAGAACTGGTTACAGGGGAGGCTGCAGAGGGGGGTGGTGGTGGTGGTGGTGGTGGTGGGGGAGCTCTCGCCACCCAGAGCAGTGACAAGTGGGGTGCCGCAGGGGTCAATGCTGGGCCTGGTACTATTTGGGCCTTTATCTCCAATATAGCACATGGAGTAGGGAGCAGGGTCAGTTTGTTCACCAATTATATCAGCTTGGGGGTGGTGGTGGATGAAGAGGATGGATGGGGAAAACTGCAGGGGGGACCTAACCAAACTAGAGACATGGTCGGTGGTGCAGCAGCTAGGATTCAATGCAAAGAAGTGTAAGGTGATGCACTTCTGGGCTAAGAACCAGAAGAGGGACTATTGGTTGGGGATCAGAGAGGAGGAGAAGGACCTAGGGGTCTTGGTAACTGGGAGCATGAATAACTCAGCCCACTGCACGAGAGCAGCAGCGAAGGGAAACAGGGTGCTGGGGTGCATTGCAAGGGGGTTCTCATCCAGACATAGGGATGTGATCCTACCGCTCTACAGATCATTGGTCAGACTGCACCTAGAGTACTATGTGCAATACTGGAGGCCAAACCTGAGGAGAGATATAAAGATACTGCAGGGGATGCAAAGGAGAGCAACAAAAATGTTAAAGGAGATGGATGGAAAGAAATATGAAGTTAGGCTGAAGGACCTGAACTTGTACACACTGGAGGAGAGGAGGAATAGGGGAGATATGATTGAAGTGTTTAAATACCTGAGGGGTGACTAAACCTAGCACTGAGGGGGTGTGTAAACGGAGGAGTGGAAGAGAGACCAGCGGGCATGGACTAAGGTTGAAAGGGGGAAATTTCAAGAGGGAAATGAGGAGGCACTACTTCTCTGAGAGGGTGGTGTCTAGTTGGAATGCACTGCCAGAGGGTGTGGTAACATGTAGGACAGTCAATAGCTTTAAGGAGGAGTGGGATAAAGCAAGAGGAAGAGTCAGGGGCTGGGGCTGGGACAAACTGGGGAGGAGGCTGGGGCAGCTGCAATCTAGGGTGCTAGCTGCACACTCGAGCAGACTTACATAGACTGATTGGTGTGTTCTGCTGGCAGATTTGTATGTTCGTATGTAAAATCATAGTGACTCTGTTCATGAGCAGAGGTCCTAAAATGCCTATGTTGAAAATTTGGTGACAAATATCCATAAAATGACTGTGTTACAAGCGTACATGATACAGTTTCCATGCACCCTCATAACTCCATAAATCTGTAGTATTTTCACTCCAGATTTTCAACTTTGCCATTTTTTAAGACCTCCTTATGAACAGTACAGCTGTCTTTTTTCATGTCCTGCCCGAAATATGCATTTATACATCTGGCGCAGAATACCGCGGTTGCTGTGGGAAATCAATGTTCGGGACAGATTAAGAAAATCATAGTGACAGTGTTCATGAGCAGAGGTCACAAAATGTGTATGTTGAAAATTTGGTGAAATAATTCCACTAAATGACTGTGCTATATGCATGCATTGTGCAGTTTCCATGTACTCACGGAAGGTTGAGCATTTTTAATACTTTCACTACAGATTTTCAACATTGCCGTCTCTTCACACCTCCTTATGAATGGTACAGCTGTCATTCTTCACATACTGCCCAATCTCTGTTTTCGTACACCTGGCACGTAATGGCACGGTCGCTGTGGAAACTCAAATTTCAGGACACATTGACAAAATTAGAGTGCCACTGTTCATGAGAAGAGGTCCCAAATGCTTTCATGAGGTGGGGGCCACAAAATTCCCATGCTGAAAATTTGTACTGCAAATACCAACACATGCCCGGGGCATTATGGATTTTATCCATAACGTCCCACCCTGTACAGACTGACAGGCATCAGGGGTGTTTCTTTGGATTGCCGACTGTAATACTCATGCCATTCCAACCCCACCCCCACCCTGCAGCCACTGACAGGCATCGAACTGCGCCTTGGACACTTTGGCCCCACAGTTCACCCCATTCTATATTGCACCCATTTCAGTATATGTCCTTATGGAGTGGGGTGACTGTAACGCCGAACACCCATAGACACACCTCAATACTTGTCAGTGTCTGCAGGATAGGGTGAGGTGAAATGGCATGAACGTTATGGGTGACTACCCAAATGCATGCCCCAATGCCTGTCCGTCTCTGCAGGGTGGAGGTGGGGTTGGCGTGAAGTTCAATACTTCACTGCCATTCCTACTTTGCATCTGTCTAATTCCTGCATTTCCAATGCTAATACCAGCAAGCAAACATTCGGCATTGACAAATGCTTGTTTTAAGGAAGCAATTGCATGGTACAATATATCTCACTTGTGGTAAATGAGTTAAATTCAGTTCTATCCAATTTAGTTTCCCATTATGAGGTCATTTCAGAAATTTCTGGATCATAAAATATTTCTGTATAATACTTTACCCATTGCTCTCTAGAAATATGGGAATCTAATTTTAATTTACTATTGTTGGTACCTTTTGCTACCAGAAGCCAATTCGACTGCTGACCATTATTATTTATTATATGCAGCATTTGATTCCATTGTTTTAGTTGAAAATCCTTCTGCTTGCCCTTTAAGGGTGTTTTATACTCTTCTCTGGCTTTATTTAAGCACTTAACGTGTTCTTTATCCCTGGAATTTTTAAGTGATCTTATTAACTGCATGAGATCCTTTTTCCTTTTACAGCATTCTTGATCAAAAAAGTCTTGTTACTCATGCCTTAGTCACTGGTTTATAAAGGAATGTTCTAATCCTATTATAACTCTCGATCAGTGTCTTCTTTAATTCAATATAATAATTCATAGACAGTGGATGTACCACCTTAGGAAGTAATAATTCTTGTATGAAATGCCTAATATTTTCCTCACAACCCACATCCCACTTTTATTTTACTTAAATTCCTTACTTCAAACCTTTGTGGTAAGATGGGTAGCAGGATTTGAATGTCAGTATATGTAGTATCATCCCAGGACAAAAGTATCGGAAAGTGATCACTTTCCCCTCTGTTTAGAACTTTAAAAGAATACCACCTCATCATAGAGTCATTCCAAAACATAAAGTCAAGAACTAAGGGAATTCTTAAGTTATAGTGTGTATAATTGCCAATTGTATCCCACTTTAATCTACCATTGATAGGAGCCAGATTATTTGACATTAGCAGATCTATCAACTTCCCATCAGATTAGATTTAGAACCTAGGGCGGCCCTAGGGAATTTAAAGGCTTCTGGATTAAGCCAGTTACGAATATTACTATCAACATAACCATCAAAAAGCCCAATTCGGGTATTCAAATCTCTGCATAGGAGTATATTATTACAAAGTGACTGTTCCTGAAGTTTGGAAATTAACTGCCTAGATCTTCCCATACTGATTCATTATAATAATTAGAATTTGAAGGTGGAATATAAACATTGACTAAACAGAACTGAAATTTTTGCACCTCTACCTCAAATGTCTGGGCAACAAAATGTACCAATGGTGGCTAAGTTATAAGCACAGAAATATTCTCAGAAATTTCCACGACTATTAAATTGCCAGATTGTGAGCCCTTATAACTTCTATACCCTTTGTCCAAATGTTATGAAACTTGGTACTCTTTTTGGGACCCTATGAGACAAATTGTATATCAATTGTCAGACCTCTAGCTATAAAATAGACTGAGTTATAGCCAATTAAACATTGTGGAAAGTTCCCCAAAAATTCACAAAATTTCATGAAAATTCTGCAAAGTCTGAATTTACTAATTTTACCCAGCTCTAGGAGCAGGGGTCTATTAGTTTTTCAGATCAGATGTCTGGTATGAAAATGAGTACAGCCACCAGTCAGCAAGGTGGACCTTCCATTGGTTGAGGCCCTATTCTAAAATACAACTGCCAGAGTTGCTTCCTTTTAAAATATGGTGCACTGCCTTATTGTATCACTTTAAATAAAGTGCAGTCCCCAGACAAGGTACTTGAGCTGCCTTATTGGCTTACTTTAAATAAGGTGCAGTCCCCAGCCAAGGTACTTGAGCTGCCTTATTGGCTTACTTTAAATAACGTGCAGTCCCCAGCCAAGGTACTTGCGCTGCCTTATTGTCTCACTTTAAATAAGGTGCAGTCCCCAGCCAAGGTACTTGCGCTGCCTTATTGTCTCACTTTAAATAAGGTGCAGTCCCCAGCCAAGGTACCTGAAGTGCCTTGTTGGCTTACTTTAAAAAAGGTTAGTCCCCAGCCAAGGTACTTGAGCTACCTTATTGGCTTACTTTAAATAAGGTGCAGTCCCCAGCCAAGGTACTTGCACTGCCTTATTGTCTCATTTTAAATAGGGTGCAGTCCTCAGACAAGGTACTTGCACTGCCTTATTGGCTTACTTTAAATAAGGTGCAGTCCCCAGCCAAGGTACTTGCACTGCCTTATTGTCTCACTTTAAATAAGGTGCCGTCCTCAGTCAAGGTACTTGCACTGCCTTATTGTCTCACTTTAAATAAGGTGCAGTCCCCAGCCAAGGTACTTGCACTGCCTTGTTGTCTCACTTTAAATAAGGTGCCGTCCTCAGTCAAGGTACTTGCACTGCCTTATTGTCTCACTTTAAATAAGGTGCAGTCCTCAGTCAAGGTACTTGCACTGCCTTATTGTCTCACTTTAAATAAGGTGCAGTCCCCAGACAAGGTACTTTGCGCTGCCTTATTGTCTCACTTTAAATAAGGTGCAGTCCTCAGACAAGGTACTTGCACTGCCTTATTGGCTTACTTTAAATAAGGTGCAGTCTCCAGCCAACGTATTTGCACTGCCTTATTGTCTCACTTTAAATAAGGTGCAGTTTCCAACCAATCTACTGGTAACTGGTGAAAAGCCAGCTAATGACAGTTGCATTTTAGAATAGGGATTCAGCCAATGGAAGTTCCACCTTGCCGACTGGTGAAATCCCTATGGGGCATGGCGACACGTGGTACAACGAGATGAGAGGAAACTAAAAGATTAAAGCCCCTCCTCTGCCTGTAGCTTTGTGAAGTCTGGACATCCAGACTGAAGGCAGGTATCTCCACCAAAGCTAGAGTAGAGGAGGTGCATAAACAATAAACAAAAAAAAAAAAAGCTAAACCAACATTCTGAATATCTTGGAGATTGTTGGTGTACAATGATTGGTATCTTGCAACTATGGATGGATATGGGAGAAAAGGAGGTCTTTAAATACATTTTGTGAAGTATAGGCATCCAGACCGAAGGCAGGTATGTCCACCAAAGCCGGAGTGGAGAAGGCGAAGAAAAAAGCTAGAACATTTTGAATATCTTGAAGGTTGTTGCAGTGCAACCTGTTTGGTATCTTCAACTATGGATGGATATGGGAGAAAAGGAGTTCTTTAAATACATTAGGGAGAAAAGAGGTGCAGTGACCAAACCACCAAGTTAAAGAAGTACGATGGATGGGTGGGAAGGAACAGGCTGAGATGTTAAATGAATACTTCACATCAATATTCATGAAGGAACAGGAAGAAGCTATCCTGCACAAGCCCGGTGGGCAGTGGGGGGTGGATGGGGGAGAACTTTCATATAGGGAAATCCCAGTACAAAGAGTTAGGGAGGGTCTGAAGGCCTTGAGAACAGATAAGGCACCAGATCCAGATGGAATCCACCCCAGGGTCCTGAAGGAGATGGCAGGGATCCTGGTGGAACCTTTGGCAGAGTTATTCAACATTTCACTCAACTCAGGATGTGCACCCCTGGATTGGAGGTTGGCACATGTGGTACCCCTTCAGAAGGGAGGACCTAGAGATGAGCCAGGGAATTACAGACCAGTAACTCTCACGTCTATAGTGGGGAAGTTGCTTAAGGCCATCTTGAAGGAAAAGCTAGTGGAGTTCCTGGAAGTAGGTGGTCTTCATGATGGCCAGCAACATGGTTTTGTCAAGGGGAGATCTTGCCAAACCAATCTGGTAGAGTTCTACGACTGAGTGACAAAATCTCTGGATGGGGGACAGCCAGTTGATGTCCTGTATCTGGACTTCAGCAAGGCATTTGTTTCAGTGTCACACGGGAGACTCGTTAGCAAGCTTCGGAGCTTCGGAGTGGGGGATAAGATGGTTGAATGGAGTGGGTGTTGGTTGGGCAACAGGCAGCAGAGGGTGGTGGTAGGGAGGGAGTGCTCAACTCCTGGGAGGGTCACAAATGGAGTCCCACAAGGGTCTGTTCTAGGCCCAATACTGTTCAATGCTTTCATAGCAGACATTGCAGATGGAGTTGCAAGTAAAATTAGCCTGTTTGCCGATGACTCCGAACTGGGAACAGTAGTAGATAGCACACAGGGAAGAAGGGCACTCCAGGAAGATCTGGATCACTTGCAGCAGTGGTCAAAAACATGGCAGCTGATGTTCAATGCCAGGAAGTATAGTGTACTGCACTTGGGAGCTAGGAATCTGGGTTATAGCTATCACCTGGGGGGAGCAGTTATCTACCTTGAAGGAAGAGAGAGATCTGGTAAAATGAACCACTCTGAACAATGTAGGAAGGCAGCAGCAAAAGCGAACTGAGTACTGGGTTGCATTGCAAGGGGGATTACTTCAAGGAGGGAGGAGGTTATCCTGCCACTGTACAGGTCCTTGGTGAGGCCTCACCTGGAGTACTATGTGCAGTTCTGGTGCCCGTACTTAAAGAGGGATGTCACGTTATTGGAGAGGGTACAGAGGAGGGCGACTAAGTTGATTCGCAGTATGGGGATAAGACTTATGAGGATAGACTGAGGGGGCTCAATCTGTACTCCTTGGAGGACAGAAAGGACCAGGGGAATATGATCAAGACCTTCAAGTACTTGAAGGGTATCAACAGAGTTAAAACTGAGGGGTTTGTTTAGATAGAAGAGGGAAGGAATCACAAGGGGGCACAGCATGAAGCTGGTGGGGGAGTGGGGAATTTAGGAGGGAACTGAGGAGGCACTACTTTACAGAAAGGGTGGTGGTGCCATGGAACGAGCTGCCAGAGGAGGTGATCTCAGTGGATTCAGTGGGCAGCTTTAAGAGGGGATGGGACAGGTACATGGGCAAGGTACATGTGCAGGGGGAGCAGTGGGGGAATCTCAGTGAGGAGACCTTAGAAGGGAGGGAGTCACTGAGGATGGGGGGGGGCAGCAGCAGCATTTCAGCTGTGAGATGAGCTCAAGCAGACGCGATAGGCCTTCTGGCCTAATTCTGCTGGCATAGTCGTATGTTCGTATGTACCGCCATTATACACTAACATCCCCCATGATGAGGGTGTGGGCACCAGGCCTCAACTGCCTCAGTTCCTTTTTTCCAGCAGTTGAGTTTGTATCAGTGATGACATCGGAGCCAGAACTTCACACCTATATGACAGCAGTATTCAGTTCCTCTCAATTTTGGTGTTTAAAGCTAGAGTTTATTTTTGTGATAGTGTTTACAAAAATGTTGTCAGTCTGTCACAGCCCTACCGAGTCAACAGTCAATGGCCATGGATGATGATGGTGCAGCAGCTGGGCCATGTCCAGTCCACTTTCCTTATCAGGGAAGGGTTCTAACTGTGAGCAGTCCTGTGCCCATAGGGAAGGACAGTCCTTTCAGAAGCACAAAAAGAAATGGGCCTGTTCTCGATCTTAGTCGAGTTCTCAGCACTGCTCATCCTCATGTTCTTCCTCTTCCCACAGGAAGGGGAAGAAGTGGTACCACTTGAGATCACCCTGTGCATAGTTTGCTATGGGGTTCTCAGTCTCCCAGAATCAGAGGCTCTTATCAGCACTGTCAGCATCACTAGGGACCACTGGTTCTAGGAGGTCAAGATCTCTTGCCCAGAGTCCCTCTCTGTCTATCTGTGGTGACTCCAGTGGGCAATTCCACTATTGGGCAGCTCTTTTGGAGCAGTGGGTGCATCAGTTGGCTTGTTGGCCTCTGCCAGCAGAATTGGTCTTAGGTCCCTCGGGGTTGGTGGAACAGGAGCCGCAGGTGGGGCCTTCTAGCCAGGTAGAGCATTTGGCTCTGGCAACAGCCCTTGGGTCCGTGCCAGTGACCATGTCACCGACTTCTGTCCTACTGGCCATACCCCCATTCAGTGTCACTGTGATGGGACCAGCCGAGGTACCATTGCCATTCACTCCAGTGCTGGCTGGGTCATCGTTGACAGGGTTGGTGCCACTGTCAGTGCCCAGCTTAGGCCTACTGAGGCCTATCCCAGTGTGGGATTCAGTTCAAGTTGCGGTGGTGCCATTGGCGTTGGTCCCTTGTAAATCGGGGTCATTGTCACCAGTGTTGCCAAGACTGGATTGGATGGCTTACGATCCACCACCCTCTATGACACTGCCCTTGGGGAGGAAGTGGAGGAGGATAAGTCTGACCTCAACTTCATAATTTCTGAAGGTGGCAATGAAGACTCTTCCTATAGTCTGGAGTCTTCAGACCCAAGCCCTTCTTGTATTCCACAGGAGGATCTCACTTTCCAGGCTTTGCTCAGGAATATGCATTTACCACTTGATTTAAGCCATCTGCCACTGACCCAGGTAAACACCTCTGTCTGCAGTGGTTAAACATTGCTACCATGCCGGTCAGTTTGGTTCCTCCTATTCCACCAGCATTTGAGACCTTGTCAGATGTGGTCTAGAATAAACATGCTTCTGTTCCCTCTATCTGCAAGCAGACAAACAGTAAACCATGCTGCCGCTAAGGACAGACCAGTGTATGTTTCTCAATCAATAGCTGATGACATTGTCATGCTCGCTGAGAATAACAAAGCCATTCTTCCCCAGGAGGTCACTGCATACCTTATTAACCAGGAATCATGCAAGACTGACACTATGAACAAGTGGGCTTCTGCAGCAAGCACAGCTACTGTTGTCATATGGATTGCTAGCTACCAATCATACAAACATACAAAACTACCAGCAGAAAAAGGCCCACAGGTCTATCAAGTCTGCCCGATTGTGCAGCTCTTAGTTTCATATCACTGCAGCTGCCCCACCCCAACCCCTCCCTTCCTCCTCTTTCTCGGTCCTTCCCCATTTTGTGCTTTTGTCTGTACTATCCCTGCCCTTGACTCTATCCCAGCCCTTCTTAAAGCTATCCACTGCCCTTTGAGCGATTAACTCCTCTGGCAGTGAGTTCCAACCTGTCACCACTAGCTCGGTGAAGTAGTGCCTCCTCATCTACCTCCTAAACCTTCCCCCTTCCAGCTTCAGACTGTGCCCCGTAGTGACCCTCCCCCCTTTAAGTAGAACACTTCTCCCTCCCTGACTTTGTTTATGCCTTTCAAGTACCTGAAGGTCTCTATCATGGCCCCTCTTACCCTTCTCTCTTCCAGCGAGCTCATGTTGAGCTCCTTCAACCTTTCCTCATATGGCAACTCCCCTAGTTCCATGATCATTTCTGTAGCCCTATGCTGCACCCCCTCCAGTAATCTCACATCCTTTTTTAGGTATGGGCACCAGTACTGTACACAGTACTCCCAAGTGTGGCCTCACCAGTAATCTATACAATGGCAGGATGACCTCCCCCTTTTGAGAGGTGATCCCTCTGGCAATGCACCCCAGCATCATATTTGCCCTTGCTGCTGCCCTCCTACACTGTGCTGATACTTTCATGTCCCCTGTGACTATTACCCCCAGGTCCCTTTCCTCTTCTGAAGCCATTATCTGCACTCCCCAAACCAGTAGCTTTTCCTGGGATTTCTGGCTCCAGGGTGCACGACCTTGCACTTCTTAGCATCAAACCACAACTGCCACTCCCTAGACCAGTGTTCGAGTTTAGCTAGATCCTCTTTAAGTGCCTGCCTGTCTTCCTCATTGTCCACTTTTGCACAAATCTTATTGTCATCGGTGAACAGGCAGATCTTACTCTTGACCCCCTCTGCACTGTCTGCAATGAAGACATTGAACAAAACAGGGCCCAGCACTGAACCCTGCAGTACTCCACTCATTACTGGTCGTGGCTTGGATGCACCCCCACTTACAACTATCCTCTGTTGTGTGCCCTGCAGCCAGCTGTCAACCCACCCCACCAGTTTTTCCCCCTACCCCCATGTCCCTTAGCTTGTTCATTAACCTCCTGTGCAGCGCCTAGTTGAAAGCCTTGCTGAAGTCCAGATACAGGACATTCACAGTATGGCCTTCATCAACTGCCCTAGTGACCCAATCGAAGAAGTCAATCAGGTTAGTTCGGCAAGATCTTCCTGAGACAAACCCATGCTGTCTGTCATCCTGCAGCCCATTGCTATCAAGAAAGGTTATCTCCTGCAGAATGGTCTCCATCAACTTCCCCACTATGGAAGTCAAGTTCAGTGGTCTGTAGTTACCCAGTTGGTCCTTGGGTCCACTTTTGTGAATGGGCACCATGTGTGCCATCCTACAGTCCCTGGGTACATTCCCCATCTCCAAGGAGGTGTTGAACAGGTCCGTCAGAGGGCCTGCCAACAACTCTGCCAGTTCCTTCAGGACCCTTGGGTGTACAATGTACAGTCCTGGTGCCTTGTCCACCCACAAGGTTTTAAGGCCCTTCAGAACTCTATCCTCTTGGAAGACCTTGTCTGTTATCTCTGCCCCCCCTCCACCCTTTCCCCCTTTCCCCCACAGTATTGGGCCATCCCTTTCTTTTGTGAACATCAAGCAGAAATACTCATTGAGTACCTCTGCCTGATGTTCCCCGTTCCACCCATCCTCCCTCTCTCTTGATTCTAACAGTGTCACCCTACAACTCCTGTTCTCCCTTATGTATATAAAGAACCCCTTTTCTCCCTCTCTGATCTCCTGAGCCAACTTATCTCCTTTGCTGCCTTGGCTGCCCTGACTGACCTGGTCACTTCCCTAGATGCCTTTGAGAACACTTCTCTATCCTCTTCATGCCCAGATTTTTTTTACTTAATGAAGGCCAATCTTTTTTCCCCTCACTTTCCCCTCCACTTCCTTGCTGAGCCAGCTAGGTTTTTTGACCTGGACTGTTTACTCTGAGATTTGGTACATGTGTTTGTGGCCTCATTTATCCCCTTCCTAATGAATGCCCACTTCTGTTCAGCATCCATCCCTGGGTTAATTTCAGCTAAATACCCCTCTAGGATGCTACCCATTCTGGCAAAATCTGCCTTCCTGAAATCAAACACTCTTGTTCTGGTCTTAGCCTGCTCCCTCCCTGTGTTGAGAAGAAACCACTCCGAGTGGTGGTTGCTTCCTGCTAGAGGGTTCTGTGCCACCACATCCTGGACTTGGTCTCCATTTGTTAGCATCAAGTCCAGTATGTTCCCCTCACTAGTTGGATCCATCGCCCCTTGCACTAGGTAGCTGTCTTGGATAGCCTCCAGCAGCACCTGTTCCCTGGCTTGTACTGTAGCACATTTTTTCAAGTATGATTATACCCTTTGGAGCACACTGATGTCTCTGGCAGAGTCCCTGACAGACTGAAACTAAGCAGAAGATTCTGGAGACTGCTACTTATGGCAGTGAGTCTAGCAGTCTTCAGCTCAAAGTGGCTATGAATGCCTTTGGTACTGCCTCCCGATCTGCTGTGGCGGGCATCTGTGTCAGAAGGCACTCCTAGTTATGTATTTCTGTTTTTCTCAGGATGTCCAGCAACAGGTAATGGATGTCCCCTTTGATGGCATTTACCTTTTTGGACAGCAGGTAGAGAAGTCTCTTGCAGTGTCTCAGAAAACCAGAATGACCATTAAGACTTCCAGGTCAGCTCCTGCTAACTCTTAGAAGGGGGAAAGGATGCAGTTTCTTTCACAATCAGTAATCCTTTCATGGGAAAGGCAGGGGAGCCCAGAACAAATCTCAGCCTCACCACCCTAAAAAGAAAGTGCAGCTGAAGGCACAGGTGCCAAAAGCACCCAACGCCCCCCTCTGAAGCTCTGGTTCTGGTCCTGCATCAGCTGCCCAAGGCAGATCTCTCCTCTCCAGTTGCAGGGGTGCCTAACCCGGTTTTACTATCAATAGGAGTACCTCACGATGGACAAGTGGGTCTTCGGGATCATCCAAGTGGGATACTTTCTGGACTTCACAGAAATCCCTCTGAACTATCCACACAGAAGGCAACCCCTTTTACTAGCCCATATGTCAGAGCTTCTTGCACAGGAGATCGCAGGCCTTCTAAGCAACAGGGCAGTGGTGGTAGTGCCAGAGTCAGAACAAAACATAGCCTTATACTCCCACTACCTCCCAGTCCCAAAGAAATCAGGGAGAATGCACCCCATTTTTAACCTCAGAAACCTGGACAACTTAATGGAGCAAGAAAAATTCAAAAGTATTTCTCTGGGATTTCTGCTTCCCTTCCTGGAACCTCAAAATTGGTTAGCTTCCCTGGATATGCAGGATGCATACCAACACATACTAGTACACTCCAGCCATCATAGATATATTCTATTTATTGTGCTGGGGCAGCATTACCAGTTCAGAGCTCTGTCTTTTGGGTTCTATTTGGCATCTTGAGTCTTTACAAAGTGCTTTGCAGTACTTGCAGTGAACCCCGCACCAGGCCTGGTACTGAGGGCTATGCCATCCATGGAGCTAGAGGGGGAACCATCTTTAGGGCATCCAGGGCATGGAATTCTCTCCTCACTCACAGGCTGAGCCCCACACTATAGAGGACCACAGCTGTCCCAAGGGGACTGTGTGGTTCTGCTATCCACACCTGAGAGTCCACCCCCCACCATGTGCACCAACCAGGTCATTTCTCTTCTGTAGGTTGACCTTGTTCAGGAGGTCTTGCCAAGTTGTCCCATTGGGCATGGTCTTCTGAGCATCCCTGTAGCCCAGGTAAAGACCCTGAAGCCTCTGACCCCTGCTTTCCTCTTGGGCATATACCACCTCTGCCGTAACTTCCAGAGATCATGTGCCCTCTGGGGCCAATTCCCGGGAGTTAGCATGGAAGTGCAGTTAGTGCTATGTCCCAGTAACATAGACATGTTGACCAGGTTCATTTCCAACCAGTTCTAAACTGGCTCCCGGTCACCACCCACTTCCATGTCCTGTACTTCCTCTCCATCAACATCCTCCTATGAGGGCATGGAATCCTCCCTTCACATGTTCTTGGCTTCTGAGTACACCCTCTACCAGATATTCCTGATGGACATGTTGCAGATGTAGGACAGCTGGCACAATTGCCATCTGCAGTACCATGTACTTGCAGCTGGGACTCCTGGGAGCTTTCAGTGATGCCAGCTGTGTCATCCCTCCCTTCCTGACCCAAAGATTTTAATGAATGTTCAGGGAAAGTTTGGAGTCCTCCCTTTGCACTCCCTCCAGCCCCATGGAATGTCCAACAATGGTACTGTGCACCTTCAGGTTCTGCAGGTACAGTGCCTCACCTCAGGATTGAGGTTGAGCAGACCTCAACAGGGCCTCATCACCAGAAGCTGACTGCTGAGACAGATATTTTAGGCAGAAAGGTGTTTACCTCGGCTCACACCATGCTGTGCAATGCTGCACATCAGGAAGCTTACAGCAGGCATCTGTGGGCACAGTTAGGTCAGCTCCTAGCTTCCATGCCTCATAGGGAGTTAGTCAGGCAAAATATCTGACTTTTTCTCAAGGGCCAGAAGTGGGTGAGGCACCAGTCAAGAGCATTGTACAATGCCAGTGAGGTGGCCTCCAGAGTGGTGGGAACCAGTGTCTGCATTCGATGGATGGTGTGGCTTTGCCTGTCATGACTGGCACCAATGGCCTGGTGAAAAGTGATTAACTTCCAATTCTAAGGGGATCACTTCTTCTCCTGTAGGGTCAGGCATGTGCTATCAGAGCTCTTATCACTCTTCCATCTGATTCAGACCAGTCTCAGGTCTTGCCAGACCTGTGAGGAATCCCTGCTGTCTGATGTTCTCCCCCATGCTGAGGGCTGAGGGTATTTATTACCTTCAGGGTGATCCAACTCCTCCCCTTTGTTGGGACACTTGGTACTCAGACCCATAAGTATGAATCAGTCATGAAGACTGATTCTTGGAAGCTATGACAGTACATACTGTAATTGTTGATCTTCCAGAATGTCTTCACCATTGATTCACACATCCACCATTCCCCCCTCCACTGAGAGCCAGAGCCTCTGGCAGCTCACCCTGTGGGTGCTGGCAGCAGATCAGTCTCCCATGGTCCTTTCTGACTGCTTTTCAAAAAAGAAATAAAGGGGACTAATCACTTTGGTGCCACCCCACCAAAACCAAGGGGGAGTAAAGGTTACTTATGGCCCCTTACCAACCAAAAAAACCCCACATTTTTTTCATATGGAGTGGGTAAATGGCCCCTTCCCTCCATTTCTTCTTATCCTCCTTCTCCCTGCCTGAGGTATATACCCTCTAGGGTATATCTCTGTTAGGTGCTATATGCAACCAGTGTTGGGGAAGTTACTTTTAAAAAGTAATCAGTTACAATTACTAGTTATTCACAAATACATGTAATCAGTTTCAGTTATTTGTTACTCTTATGTAAAAAGTAATAATTTACTGTAACAGTAACTCATATTACTTTTCAGGTTACTTTATATTACTTTTGATAGCTTTGTTATGTTTCTCCATTAACATAGCTATGTTCTCAGGAATCCCCAAAAAGCATAAAAGAGAAATAAAATATTATCTAATGACATGAGTGAGTATTTATGTTGTTTTATTTCATATTTCCAAATACAAAAAGATTGAAAAAGATTATTCTTATTTCAGTCATATTCATCATGATATACAGCACCAATGATAGCCCCACCTGTGCAAAAAAAAAAGGAGCCAAAACCAAACCCCCAGTACAGGGAGGTACTGTACACAGTGTTGTAAACGAACAAGTTCCAAGATGCGCCTGCCTGTAACTCTGTGTACTGTTCTTCACTAGCAGCAACTATATATACAGTGCTTAAATTTTGGATTTAGGCCTCTTGTACATACTGACTTCTCTAGCCTTCTTCCTATATGTTCTTTTCTTCTTCTAATCTATAAATGGATACGTATATCCTTCCTCTGGATTATTTTCTTTTAGAATTACATTGATTTATAATTCATATATAAAGCTGCTTTCAATTTAGATGTTCAGTTGTTAGTAGTTAAGAATTGTATTTATTTTTATTTATTTGAAAATTGTTAACCAGGAAAGGCACACTGAGCTGAGGCTCTTTTCCAGGTGTGACCCGGGAGAAAGGGCTACAGGAGTAAAACAGTGTGATAATAAAGTGCTGTACATGATACAGATAGTGCAGACAAATTATTAGCAAGGAAACATAACAAGTACAATGTGAAACAGGATAAAGTGCAAAATATGCTGTTGAATGTGCAATATGAAAATTGAAATGGGATTAATAAATATAATGTCAGTCAAAACAGGTGCAGGTGGGTGGACTGAGGAGTTTCAGTTGATACCCTGGAGGATCCTAAAGAGGACGAATGATGAATGAAGAGGGAGCTGGTTCCAGAGTAATGGTCGATGATAGGAGAATGCAGATTGTCCAGCAGAGGAACAGGGATGAGGAGTGGAGACGGTTTGTTGGTCCTTTGAGCAGAGAGATGGAGGGATAGGAGAGAGGAGTGAGGAAAGGTAGGATGGCAGGGAGCCAAAACAGTACTTGGAGATGAACAGACTGTGTACTTGGTGACATGAAGGAAGGGAAGAATGGAGAGAGAGAGAGAGAGAGAGAGAGAGAGAGAGAGAGAGAGAGAGAGAGAGAGAGAGAGAGAGGTAAAGGCAGCAATGGTGCGTGTGTGAAGTGGAGTAAGTCATACAACAACTGAAGGCATTTCAGAGGGTGTCCAGTCTGAATAAAGAAGTAAAAGGGGTAATACTACAGACCATGTCTGCATAGTCAAGGACTAGGATCACCATTTTGGTGATCAGCTCACAGTGGACTGGCATGGATAGACAGTCTTAGTTGCAGTACAAGGCACCAAGTTTAGAGTGGAGTTTTGCACAGATAGCATTGATGTGGGCAGAAAAGTCAAGCTTACTATCAAGCCACACTCCAAGGTACTTGAAAGATGAGATCACATCAAGAGGGGAGCCATCCAACGTGGAGAGGACCGGTGATCTTAATAGCCTGGCCAATGGTACAATGGACTGGTGATCTTAATAGCCTGGCCTGGTACAAAAGGTCATAGACACTGTTTTTTTTAAGTGTTAACCTTTAGATGGTTGAACTGGAACCAGTGCAGTACATTGTTTAGGTCCCCTTGGAGTATGTTTCCCACTGGAGCTGTAGAAGGACTGATGGAGAAGATGACTGTGTCATCTGCATGCATGTGTATATGCGAGTTGACACAGGCAGAGGGGAGATCATTTAAAAAAATGGACAGTAGGATGGGGCCTAGGATAGAACCTTGTGCAACTCCAGCCTGATTGGGGAGGGCAGGAGATAACATGCTTCCAACCTGAACTGACTGCTGGTGGCCTGTTAAGGTAGGACCAGAACCAGTCAGTATAGCGTGAGCTCAGAGGCCGTCTGCACTAATCTTGTTCAAGAGGAGTGTATGGGACACCAGGTCAAAGACTTTGGCCAGATCCATGAAGATGGCAGCTGTGATATGCCCCCGATCCATCACAGAAAAGATGGAGTTAGTAATACATAGCAGGGAAGAGACAGTAGAATGATGCTTCCAGAAGCCTGACTGAAAGGGAGAGAGGAAAATGGAGGAAGTGAGGCAGTCTAGAAGTGTAGCATAGACTAGCTTCTCTTGCAGTTTAGCAAGAGAGGGGAGGAAGGAAATAGGATGGTTGTTTCCAAGAGAGGAGGGCCCCCCCTCTTTGTGAAGTGAAAGAATTTTGGCAGTCTTCCAGGCCTGACAAATGGAGCTGAGTGAGAAAGAGAGACTAAGGAGACGAGTCAGTGGAAGAGCAGTTGCAGAAGAGGAGATGTAGAGGAGTTTGGGATCAAGCCCATCAGGACTTGACTTGGACTGATTAAGGGAGGAGCAGATCAGCAGTGTTTCATGAGTGGTGATGGGAGAAAAGTGAAAACCCAGTGTAGATTGATGGGGAGATGAGCAAGCAGGAAGAGATAAGGGGGAAGAGCAAGTAAAGGGGGAGAGGTAAGGGCAGAAGAAGTACAAAACTCACTGAAGTAATCAGCAACAGAGGAAGGGTAAGAGAGTGGTGAAGCATTTATCCTGAGGACGGGGGGGTGGACTGGGTTGGGGGTCATAAAGTGCATGGATTACCTTCCAGAATTTGGCTGGGAGTTAAGGTTACTCTGGAGGCTGGATTTGAAGTAATTTGATTTAGCTGCTCCAACAGCCTTGAGTATTTGTTTCTCAGGGTCCTCTAGTAGAAAAGATCTGGAAGGGAGAGGGATAATTTGTACCTGGTGCAAGGGAGGTCGTGGGTTTTGCACAGATCAATGATTTCAGAGGTGATCCAGGGGAGATGGGAAGATTTTACTCTGGATTTCCTGAGAGGAGCATGCAGGTCCTAGACTGAGGAGAATATGGAAATAAACAGGGTGAGGGCCTCATGAATGCTGGAGGCATTGGGGATGGCAGACCAGTCAACTGCAGTGAAGTCATTCAGGAAAGCATTGATGTTTAGTGAATGAAGGTATCTGGACCAGATGTATTTAGGAGTAGAGGAGAGGCTGTGGATTTTCCTAATGCAGAATGACATTCAGCAAATGCTGAATGCATCTGGTAAAGCACCTGCTGCTACAGTGCAGTGGGGGTTGGAAGACAGAACCCAGTCCAACAGTGTATGATTAGAGGAGTGGGGATGGATGTGGGTTGGCTTAGATTCAGAGATAACCTGGTACAAATTTAAGGATTCAATCTCCTGTATGGTAGAGCTAGATGAAGATGAAAGCCAATTAAACATTGATGTCGCCAAGAAGAATGAGCTCACCAGAGGAAGAATGTGCAGTTATGCTTGAGAGAGGCTCTGACAGTGAAGCAGTCCGATTGCTGTTGTCTGTTAATGTAGGACCAGAACCAGTCAGTAGTGGGAGCTTAGAGGCTGTCTGCACTCATCTTGTCCAAGAGGAGTGAATGCGATACCAAGTCAAAGGCTTTGGCTAGATCAATGAAAATGGCAGCTGTGATATGCCACTGATCCATCCCAGAAAGGATGGAATCAGTAATACGCAGCAGGAAGGAGACAGTAGAATGGGAGAGGCATAGTAGACCCCAATAGGTATAATTTTATTATTATGTTTGTGAGGACTCATGCCTATCTTATTCAGGCTTGATCCCAGGAACTCCCACTCCCCATTTAATGTATGTTATTATATTATAGTGTAAGCATTGTGTCACCGTCTCAGACATTATTACAGTAATTTATAAAATGCTGCATTACCACTGGTTTCTGTGTACCTATGCATAGCGTCCTTTAAGTTGGGTTGTCATGATCTGGTGAGGACATACATATTCACAGTTATAGAAAGAAACCTGAACAATAACATGTATACATGGACATGCTGAATAATAAATGCTGCTTCAGATTTAAGTATACCATTAGCAGGTTTCTCGTGAATTAAAAAAAGTAGAAAAGGAAACAATATTTAATCAACTATGTAGTATCTGAAAACTATTATACCACACATAGTTGGCAGAAGGGTCTGAAAAGTGGTAGAGCCAAGCATGTAAGGGGTAAATTCTCCCCTTCCCCCACTGAGTGGGTCCACCTACACTTATATTTTTCTTGATCATATTTTTAATATGTGGAGTAACTCCCCTCAGTGACAGACAGCATCTTCTTGTGCCTAGTGCCTGGCTAACCTCTCCCCCCCAAAGGCCTGGGCCATCATTTTCATTTTCATTTTACAGCAACATAACATACATGTATGCATCTATGGAGGGATGGGAGCGCAGGGCCCGGAGGGCAGATGAGGATTCAATTATACTATCTCAAAAAGTAAGTAAAAGAAAACTGCAAAAAAAACTTTGTTAATGCCCTAGTTAGGGATAAAGCCACAAAAGTAGGGAAATGTAACACTAGGATTTTCAAAGCTAACATCCCACCCTCACCCTACACACACACCAACAGGCTTTGGGGGGTGCCTTGAGTTCAACAGCCTAATGCTCATCCCACTCTCCCATACTGTACCCATCTCAGCTTATTTACTTATGGAATGGAATGAGCATTAGGCTGATGACTCAAGACCCCCGATGCCAGAGTTGGTGTGTGTAGGTGGAATGTTAGCTTTAAAAACCCTAATGCAACATTTACCTACTTTTGTGGCTTTATCCCTAACTAGAGCATTAACAAAGTTTTTTGCAATAAATATATGAATATAGATGAATTGTACCATCTCGTATCTGTGGGTCTGTTTCATTGTCCTGCACCACTACACTGGTATTACTATCTAATATAAATCCTTGAAACTGGCATCCTCTGGTCTCACTTCCTTTCAGGGCAAATCATTAGTGTTTGTACATTTAGATTTATTGATTTGATATGATTGATTGATTGACTGATTTTATTCACGTTATTAAAAAGATCTGTAACCCCCCTGCAAATGGGGGTTCCCAAAAGACTTCTAGGAGCTTGCTTGAATGCTCCAAGCCTGAATGGTGTTTGGCATTTAAGCCATTTATCAGTGAGTGTTTTTAGAGCCTCTGGTACTGTCTCTTTAAGAGCTGTCTGCTTGCAGACATAATTAGTTTGTATGGGGGACTGTGTGCTTCTCTGAGTACCACTCGAGCTGCTGCCAATTCACTTCATTTTTGCAGTCACTAGGAGTGCAAAGGGAACCTATCTGAAAGATGTAACTGTTTGCCAGAAATTATTTAGAGTAATAATGAAATTACAGTTTGTCTAACCTGCTTTCTTTGCAGTCAGAACTGTGTCTGCTAGTTCCCCATTCTAGTTTTGAACTGCTGAACTGGACCAATCAGTGTGGGGTAAGCTAGCTCTAAAATGGTGCCTTGGGACGAATCAGAACTTGGACTCATAATCTGAGCCAGCCACAAGAGGATTGTATGGGCAGTGACTCTGGGAGATGTAGTTTAGACTTCAGTGCCTTTTGGACCAACAGCAGCAGTCTATTGTGAGTGACAGCCAATCCAGTCAAGAACTGGGAGGAACTCAAAGGAAGTGCCGGTTTTGTCGGTTGGAGTTTCAGTTGAGCTTTGGCAGTGAAGAAGGAAGGAGCCCTGTGCTTTTTCAGTGTGCAGTTTTAGTCAAAAAACGTGTGTAAGGCCCAGAGTTCCGGTCTGCAGCTTGTGTAACAGCTTGTTAGGACTGAATCCGTCCTGTGAAAAGAATCAAAGGATCTCTGAAGAGTAGAAACCAGGCTCACCCTGTAGAAGACTGGAGGAATTGCTGAAAATTGCAGTCGGTCTGTCAGGAACTGAATCTGCTGTGTGTTCTCCCGGGTATTGTGCAGTAATTGCGATCGGGATACAGATGCAGCCTGCCTGGTATAGTGCTTTCTTTTATATGGATGTGTAAAGAGGTTTGTGTACCTCAAGTGAGCCCTGCTGACATTGAAGGACCCTATCTTATTTGGAGGTCGTGAGTACTAATTCAGGGTCGCTCCCTGTTGAATTGCCACATTAAATCCAAATGGAATTACTGTACTGCTGACTGTTTAATTCTCCTTTTCTCTGTGTGAAGGGCCCTACCAGCTGCCACGGTTTGGACTAGCCACTAGGGCTTGGGTACCCAGGGACAGTAACTGATAGGGATAGGCCTGTGCACAGAGCCATAAATGAGTATTAGAGTGATAAGCTAATTAACCTGATTCCCCCTGTCCTTGTTATATCCCCTAAATAAATCAGAGCTGCTTGTTTCAGAAAGTTATACTGCCTGAGGTATTTGTCTATGTTAAAGTACTGTACTGTGATTGTTGCACTGTATCTCATTTCACAGGAGGTCCCAGTGCGGAACCACACCTGGGGGTAAGTGTATACTGTGAAGGTAATTCTGATATATTATGTGGCCACTAGTGGGAAGAAAGGGGGTTGCAGTGTCCCAGAGGGCTGTGACCAAGTTAGTTTAACTATTGCAAACCCTGACCTCTGGGTGGAGGCACCCGCCATTGGATCCAGGCACCTCAACCTGTTAGTGGCAAATCAGGCAGGGGTAGTAGCCCTGGGATAGCGCCATCTAGGGGTTACATTTTGAGGCTCACCGCTGGGATTGTGTGTCCTCTAGTGGCCATATTCACGAACCACTGTTAAGAAAAATGGGTACCCGACAGAAGTGGCTGTGCACGGCTGGTGGAGTGGTGTACTGGGAGGAGATCAACCCCAAAATGCTATGCTTATCCTGGACATCCCCTGGGTATCAATACGGACACTGTGCAGGGAGTACTTTCCAAGGTGGAAGGTTTACAAAACCCTGTGGTGGTGGGTCGGCATGCTAATCTGCTCACCCACACTTTCCTGGCCCTAGTAGAGTTTAAGGATCCATAGATAGCTCCAAAGTGCCACAGACCATTACCCCAGAGGAGCCCTCACTGCTTGGAGAGTGATAACTAAGGACAGTAAAGACCGGGGAATCAGCCCCACCACTATCTGAAACTTTTGAGGAGAAATTTGCTGAATGGTTGCTGGGAGAGGGAAAACTGTGGAGGACTTGAAGAAACTATTCTTGCCACCTGGGGTGTTCCTCCCCAACACCCTCTCCTGCTCCAGTGCCCGTAATGGTGGCTGAACCAATGCAGACTCCTATTTCTGCACCTGCCATTAGTCACGACTCTTACCGAAGGTTGAGGATCTTCTCTGGCACCCTCCCACTCCTCAAGGGAGGATGACTGAGGAGACCTGGATAGACTATGTTGCCCCAAGTGCTAGAATGGCAATGCTCGGAAGGCAAAAGCGAAAGAGGGTTAGTGAGAGCCTCCGAGGTCCTGCCCTGGCTACCATCCATGCTAAGCACGGCCAGTAACCCTGAGGCGACTGCACAGGCCTATCTTGAGCCTTGGAGAATGTATGGAGCCCAGATTCTGATGAGGACCTATGGTGGAGAGTAAAGATGCACAACAGTACAAAGGGAGTTGTTGTCTGTGTATGTATCTCGGCTGGAAAAATTGTTGCAAGAATGCCTCAGAAAAGGTAGTTTGCCAGCGATTGAACTGGACGAACCAGGCTGGACAGGATCCTTAAGTCTGCCCCTTCTCAGAACTGCTGTTGCTTCAATTACGCCTGGCAGATCGACTGGAATCCCCACCCTCCTATGATGAGTTAATGAGAGAATTCGAGGAGTTGAGAAAAAAGCGACCTCGGGAGGACCTGCACCAATAGCTGCGGCTCGACCCGAGTGACTGAGGGTGACCCATCAAGTGAAGTTCAGGGGCAGAGGTTGGCAGTCAATGAGTGCTCTGACAAGGAAAAGATATGTCACAATGGCGAACTGTTGAGAGATCCGGAATTCAAAAACAGTCCCTTTATGAAGGCCACGCCTGCAAGCACAGGCCCTGACCCATATCCGACTGCATCTACTATGGGGTGGGGTACCCACCCATGTATCTCCTGCTGATAACAGCTCCGAACTCGATTCCTTGACCATGGAAGTGGAGAAACTGACGAGATGTCTCCAAATGCTTATCACGCCGCAGACAGAGATGGCACCAAGGTTTCCAGTTAGTAATACCCCCCTGACTCCCAGTGTGGCGCCTCGGCCAGCTCAAACTCCAGAAAGTATGTTTTGCTATAATTGTGGGAAAGATGGGCACATGAAAGGGATGCCAGTCCCAAAAGACACTGACAAAGTTGCATATAGGCTACAAGGAGAGCTTGGGAGAAAGAAATCAGTGGTTAAGAGGTGCGACATGATCCAGTAGGGGCACAAAAATGCTAATTCACATCCTTTTGTGGCAAGGTCAGTTGCCCAGGCCCCCACTACCGCCTCTCCAGACTGGTCCAGAATAGTGGGTCCCTCCATGGAGACCACTGTAAAGGTGAATGGAGTGTCTACAAGAGCTGTATTAGACAGTGGCTCCCAAGTGACAATTATGTTCCAGGATTGGTATCAGAGCATTTGTCAGACATACCTTACAACCATTAGAAGGACTGCATGTATAGGGGATTAAGTGAGAAGGCCTACCCCTATTCCGGGTATATCGAATTTGGCTGTCTTTCCCCACCTCCGTGGCTGGAGTGGCGAACAAGTAGAGATCCTAGCCTCAGTGTGTCCCCCACTGGACTGTATGATGGTGTCCCTTTGTTGATTGGAACAAATGCTCATATGTTGGAAGGCTGGCACAGTTGTGTTATGAAAACAGGGTCAAAGACTAGTAGAGCTTTAAGAGTTCGGCTTTAATTAAGAAGGCCTATGAGGCACAGAGATGCTGAAAAAACAGAACCAGAGGAACCGGTCGGAATTGTATGGAAGAAGGATCCTGATTCTCTGATCCTGGCGCAAATGCCCAGTGTACCTTACAGGAGAGGTCCGTATCAGAAAGGATGTTAAGAATAAAATATTAATGTTGGATGCACCAGGCGATGGAAAATTGCCAGAGGACTGCTGGTCAAGCCTAGTATTTGCCCGCTAGAGCCCATGCTTATGCCAGAAGGGTAATGGTCCAAGTTCATAATGTGTCTGAAAGAGACATTCGAGTAAACAGAGGTTGCATCCTGGCTAATGTGCATTGTGCAGACACTGCAGTGCTACCCAGCAGCAAGAGTTCAAGGAAGAATGACAGAGTAGCGCCTGACTTGTTTGATTTCGGCGACTCCCCGCTGCCAGCTGAATGGAAAGTGAGGATCAGTGAGAAGCTTGCCCAGAGAGACCAGGTGTTTTCTTTAAAGAAATGGGATGTAGGATGCGTGCAAGGAGCTGAGCACAATATCCGCTGCATGACGAAAAGACCATTTCGTGAGAGGTCTCGACGCCTGGCACCTGCTGACATAGATGATGTGAGACGGCATCTGCAAGAGATGTTAGCTGCTGGTGTAATACAAGAATCCAGAAGCTTATGCTTCCCCCATTGTGGTAGTGAGGAAAAAGAATGGAACAGTAAGGATGTGTGTGGATTATTGCACTTAAACGGCGGACTATCTCTGATCAGTACACAATGCCCGCATTCAGGATGCTTTGGACTGCCTAAGCGGGAGCAAGTGGTTCTCTGTGCTGGATCTCCGCGTGGGTACTACCAGATCCCGATGGCTCCCGAAGGACCGTGGAAGGCGGCCTTTATCTGTCCGCTTGGCTTCATAGAATTCATGAGGATGCCTCAAGGATTTCAGGTGCCCCAGCCACTTTTCAGCGATTGATGAGCGTGCAGTGGGACATGAACTTACTAGAGTGCCTGTATACCTAGATGATGTTATTGTGTTTGGCAGCTCACTGGAGGAACATGAGCAGATTATTTAAGGTATTGGACCGACTGGAGGACTTTAGCCTTAAACTGTCCATTGATAAGTGTCAATTCTTTCAAACATCAGTAAGTATGTGGGACACATAGTATCCACCGAGGAATAGAGACCGACCCAAGTAAAGTTGAGGCCTTGACCACCTGGCCACAGCCCAAAAATCTAAAAGAACTGCAAAGATTCCTGGGATTCTGTGGTTATTATCGGCGTTTCATCAAGGACTACTCAAGAGTGATCCGCCTTTACTTAACCTTACTCAAGGGTATCCCCAACCCACAAAAATACAAAGTCAGTGTCCTCAAGACTGAAAGAGTGTATTTTCATCCGAGTGAAGTATTTGGGGCCGCTGGACTCCTGATTGTGAGACTGCTTTTCATGAGATCATATATCAACTTACCCATGTCCAGTGCTGGCCTATGCCGATCCAAGAAAACCTTACGTCCTGCACACTGATGCTAGCTTGCAAGGGTTGGGAGCTGTGTTGTACCAAGAGCACGAGAATGGCCTGAGACCAGTGGCCTTTGCCAGTAGAAGCCTGACCCCATCCGAAAAGAACTATCCTGTACATAAGTTAGAGTTCCTAGCTTTGAAGTGGCTATTGTTGACCAATTCCATGAGTACTTGTATGGGGCTAAAATACTAGTAAAACTGACAATAATCCTTTGACCTATGTGCAGACCTCAGCTAAGTTGGATGCCACTGGCCATAGGTGGCTTTCTGCATTATCTACATATGACTATGCTCTCGAATACCGAGCAGGTCTGAACCACATAGATGCTGATGTCTCTCCTGGAGGCCTGTTCCCCAGAATGATTGGGTCCAATGGCAGAACCTGACATTCGGGCACTCTGCGGAAGTTTGACAGGAGGAACAAATGTCCCAGGGCGCAGTGGACTGCATGGTGGATTGCTTGGAGCCTCTGAGAATTGCATACCTGCTGCTTATTGCCACTTTTCTGCAATAGACATTGGTGCACTGCCTCAGCTGGACAATGACAGTATTAGCGGGCTCAATCCGCGATCCCATGATCAAAGCAGCTTTAGAAGCCTCTATGCAGGAAAAGATGTGTCCAAATTACTCCACTGATTTGAGAACTACACTGTTATACAAAGAAGGTCCTAAGTTGAAACTGATCAATAAACTGTTATACAGAGAAACAGTAGACAGGGGGACAAGTAGACAAACAACAACTAGTGCTGCTCACTGCCTTTTGAGACTCAGTACTGAGGTCCTTGCACAACCACATGGGGCACCTTGGTATAGACAGAACACTTGACTTGGTGAGATCCAGATTCTATTGGCCTAAGATGGGGGCTGATGTGGAGCAACACATTCGAACTTGTAGTCGCTGCTTACAGAGGAAAGCTTTGCCCCAGAGGGCTGCCCCCCTTGTTAACATCACCACCAGTGCACCCATGGAGCTGGTCTGTATTGATTTTCTAAGTTTGGAGTCAGATCAAAGAAATATCAGTAATGTGCTGGTGGTCACTGACCATTTCACGAGATATGCCCAAGCTTTCCCCACCAAAGACCAGAAAGCATCCACTGTAGCCAAAGTACTTGTAGAAAACTTTTTGTTCACTATGGGGCTCCACAAAGAATCCATTCTGATCAAGGAGAGACTTTGAGAGTCGTCTGATCAAAGAGATGCTTTCTCTGTGGGGGTGCGAAAGTCCAGAACCACTCCTTACCACCCCAGGGGACCCACAGCCTGAACGTTTCAACCGCACTTTGCTAGATATGCTAGGCACCCTGCACCCAAAGGACAAGCCTAGATGGAGCCAACAAATTAGCACCCTGGTACATGCTTATAACTGCACCAAAAGTGATGCCACTGGATTCTCCCCTACCACCTGATGTTTGGAAGAGAAGCTCGACTACCAGTAGATGTGTGTTTTGGGGTCTCTCCTGATGGGGTTCAAGCTGACAACTATTTACAGTATGTGCAAAGTTAAAGGCCCAGCTAACTCATGCGTACCAACTGGCTCAAACCATGGCTGCCAAAGAAATCTGGCCAACAAAGAAAGGTATGATAAAAGGTGAAAGCACAGGAACTCCAGGAGGGAGATCAGGTATTGCTAAGAAATCTGGGACTGCATGGCAAGCACAAGATTGCTGACAGATGGCACCATCTCCCTCACATTGTAGTGGGCAAACTAGATGATCTGCCAGTGTACAAAGTAAGGCCTGAGAATAATTCAAAAGATGTAAAACAATGCATAGAAATCATTTACTGCCCATTGGACAAATCTTAATTGAGTCTGAGCCCTAGAAGATGCCCCCGGACCAGTGACAGAGCTGCTGCTAAGAAAAGACCAAGGAAGTCTGCACCTACAGAAGCAGAGTTAAGTGTTCCCCTGCACAAGTCCCAGTTGAGCATGACTGTCAGTCCATATCAGAAGAAAGTGAGAGTGACTTTGAATACTATCCTTCTTACGAACTGAGTCAATTGTTTAGGGCAATCCCTAGTCAATACTGGAGATGAAGCTGGGCCTTCTGGACTGTCCAAGCCCCAAGCTTCATCCCTGAGCCAATGCTCCCAGAAAGTGAAGTGCAAAGCATCAGATCAGATGAAATGGAATCATTGTGCATGGTTGAACTGTTTGAGCTTTCAGGAGGAAAATGATAGATTGGGGCAGACTGGTGATACACCGAACAAAGAAGAGTATTTTGAGTGCCCTGACAGTCCACTGCCAGTGTCCGAAAGCTCTCCATGCGAGCCAAATGTTGTGGACTCAGAAACTGTAACTCCTGGAGCTGAAAGTGCCCCAAGTTCTAGCCTCTCTACCCCATGGAGACTCCCTGACAAGTGAGGACAATGCTGAAAATGAGGCTCAGAGTGCAGAGACTATAACAGTTCCCCCTAGAAAGACTGGTCGAGCTGTAAAGCCTGTGGTGCACCTCAGTTATGATTCACTTGGGAGGCCTGTGGACTTGCCTCTCAATGTTGTCCATAAAGGTGTATGTGTCCCCGAGCTCATTGCCCAAACTGAGCATCAGTGCTAACTCCAAGTTACTTGTGTTGCCCTCTAAGTATGGTGCCCTTGCCCCATCCAGCCCCAAGGTAACTGATAGGAAGGGCCCCTCTCTTCAGGTTTCATGTACAAGAGGTAATAACTTGAGTTATGGTACAATGTGTATGTAATACTGTGTAAAGTGACGTACTGCAATGTTTCAGAAATGTGTTCTTGGTAAAATTATATATTGACTGATGATTACATATGCGAGCCTAATGCAAATGTATATGGTTGCAGTTGAAACTTATGGGTACTTGCTTGGCGGACGTCAAGCTTTCCCAAGCCAGGAAGGGTGTAACCCCCTGCAAATGGGGTTCCCAAAAAGACTTCTAGGAGCTTGCTTGAATGCTCCAAGCCTGAATGGTGTTTGGCATTTAAGCCATTTATCAGTGAGTGTTTTTAGAGCCTCTGGTACTGTCTCTTTAAGAGCTGTCTGCTTGCAGACATAATTAATTTGTATGGGGGACTGTGTGCTTCTCTGAGTACCACTGAGCTGCTGCCAATTCACTTCATTTTTGCAGTCACTAGAGTGCAAAGGGAACCTATCTGAAAGATGTAACTGTTTGCCAGAAATTATTTAGAGTAATAATGAAATTACAGTTTGTCTAACCTGCTTTCTTTGCAGTCAGAACTGTGTCTGCTAGTTCCCATTCTAGTTTTGAACTGCTGAACTGGACCAATCAGTGTGGGGTAAGCTAGCTCTAAAATGGTGCCTTGGACGAATCAGAACTTGGACTCATAATCTGAGCCAGCCACAAGAGGATTGTATGGGCAGTGACTCTGGGAGATGTAGTTTAGACTTCAGTGCCTTTTGGACCAACAGCAGCAGTCTATTGTGGTGACAGCCAATCCAGTCAAGAACTGGGAGGAACTCAAAGGAAGTGCCGGTTTTGTCGGTTGGAGTTTCAGTTGAGCTTTGGCAGTGAAGAAGGAAGGAGCCCTGTGCTTTTTCAGTGTGCAGTTTTAGTCAAAAAGCGTGTGTAAGGCCCAGAGTTCGGTCTGCAGCTTGTGTAACAGCTTGTTAGGACTGAATCCGTCCTGTGAAAAGAATCAAAGGATCTCTGAAGAGTAGAAACCAGGCTCACCCTGTAGAAGACTGGAGGAATTGCTGAAAATTGCAGTCGGTCTGTCAGGAACTGAATCTGCTGTGTGTTCTCCCTGGTATTGTGCAGTAATTGCGATCGGGATACAGATGCAGCCTGCCTGGTATAGTGCTTTCTTTTATATGGATGCGTAAAGAGGTTTGTGTACCTCAAGTGAGCCCTGCTGACATTGAAGGACCCTATCTTATTTGGAGGTCGTGAGTACTAATTCAGGGTCGCTCCCTGTTGAATTGCCACATTAAATCCAAATGGAATTACTGTACTGCTGACTGTTTAATTCTCCTTTTCTCTGTGTGAAAGGGCCCCTACCAGCTGCCACGGTTTGGACTAGCCACTAGGGCTTGGGTACCCAGGGACAGTAACTGATAGGGATAGGCCTGTGCACAGAGCCATATGGTAATTATTAGAGTGATAAGCTAATTAACCTGATTCCCCTGTCCTTGTTATATCCCCTAAATAAATCAGAGCTGCTTGTTTCAGCAAAGTTATACTGCCTGAGGTATTTGTCTATATTAAAGTACTGTACTGTGATTGTTGCACTGTATCTCATTTCACAGGAGGTCCCAGTGCCGGAACCACACCTGGGGTAAGTGTATACTGTGAAGGTAATTCTGATATATTGTGTGGGCCACTAGTGGGAAGAAAGGGGTTGCAGTGTCCCAGAGGCTGTGACCAAGTTAGTTTAACTATTGCAAACCCTGACCTCTGGGTGGAGGCACCCGCCATTGGATCCAGGCCCCTCAACCTGTTAGTGGCAAATCAGGCAGGGGTAGTAGCCCCTGGGATAGCGCCATCTAGGGGTTACAGATCTATTAATAAATATTTCACTTGTGCAGACTGATGAGAGGTATGAAGGGAGGGATGGGCAACAGAGGGTTACTCATCTCATTTCTTCTATTTGGCAGTAAAGTTTAAACATTTTGTAACAGTCTAATTTGAATCCCTGTCCCTGACTAAATGTCTCCACTCAGTCTTGTGGTCTGTAGTAGAAGGTCACAAAAGCACTAATGTATCTTTTGGTGTTGGGCCACGGTCCCCTGAATTATAACTATTTTTTGTGAAACTTTCATCAGTCTCAGTTCAGTTCAGTCTTATTAGTGGCAAAAAGTGTGGTGGTGTTATTACAGTCATTGGTGCCTTACCTGGATCCTGTTCCTTGTGTTTTCACTACTTACTGTAAGCCTATTGATGAATCAACTCAACGAGGATGTTATGGCATCTATGGTCCAGGCAGAGGAGTGGCCTGTGCCAGCAGTGGTTAGCATGTGTGGACTGGTAACAGTGAAAAGTGGCGGGCAATACTCCCTGCCTTCCTGCCTTACATACTACTCATCTGTTTGCCTTGTTTTTAATCAACAGGCTGCTCTTATCAGAAGAACAAATCTGATTGAGTTATTAATTGCTCAGCCTGCTACCCACTAACCTAACCTGACCAAGATGTAGAATGACAAGACATGTTGGGGACTTGTTACTGACTGATCATCTCCTCTACGTCTCCACTCCACGTAAACAGTGATTGGTGCCAGCTCATGCAGCTCAGCTCCTCTTCCTGCTGTAATGATTGCCAGAGACAAAGTGACAGCAATGCCACTAAAAACAGGGACAGTGATCCATTCTGGCAACCAGTCCCTGAACATGGCACCCGATAACTGCCCAGGGGTCATCAGGTCCCTAAAAATCTAACAGGCATGAGTGACAGGTGCAACAATAAAATGAGGATGGGAGATGAATAAGCAGCATGCAGCAGCTGCATTTACTGATGAGCAGAAAGCTCATCAGGAGAAATGCTACAAGTAATATGAGGAATTGTATTACAGTGACTCATTACTTGCAAAAAAATGTAATATATGACTTCTTAATATTACATTTTTTTAGTAATCAGTAAATACAGCACATTACACAGCAATGTAATTAGATTACTATAATACCTTATTTCTTGTAACACATTACTACACAGCACTGTATGCAGCATGTGTCCTGGGCACTATCCACTCCACTGAGCAGATTATCTGTCTCTGGAGAGGTGGTATGCTATGCACTTTGTTATGGATCCATGTACCAGCTTCACACAGGTCACATCTCCGTGGTTGCAGAGAGCAGCAGGGCATGTTCTTCCTTTCATGTTGGAATTTTTGGCTGGTGTCCTTTGTCACTTCTCTCTGTGCTTTGGGCCTTACCCACTCCACCTGGAGCATGCTAGAGAAGATAACCAGTACCACATCTTGCCTCCCTAGGACTGTTAGTCCTGAAATTGGTATGCCCTTCATCCTTATATTTTCTCCTACCTATAACAGAGAAAATAGGGTTAAATGGGTTTACTCTCAAGTTTACTCAAGTTCTGTCTGGAAGCATGGAGCTACTACTTTTTGGGAGTCCAGATGTCATTTTTCCATTTTGGCATTTTTGTCATCTCATTTGCAAGGTAGTCCCAGATTGGACTTCCACTTTTGTTTCTTTTACCAGAGCCTTTTGCTGAGGGCTGCTGCCCTGTCATTTTACCTATCACAGTCACCACTGTCTGGCTGTTGTAAGAGACTCAGGCTGTTTTTAGATCAACTGCCCTTGTACCACCTGGTAAGCCCATCCCCTATTCTCTCAGTTGGTAGCTGGGTTCTAATTGGGTTTTTTGGTAGTTGGGTCCTAATTTTTTTTTGTTTTTTGTTTTTATTATATTTCCTATAGCCTTTTACTGTTCATTTTGGCTAGAAAGTATCTAGTTCTCTCTTTATTTCTCTCCTGGTGAACAGAATTGAGTTGCGTGAGGGAGCCGACGATGGTTATTGGCTAGTGTGTGGCACCACATGAGGTACATGAGGTGTGCAGGCAACATCAGTAAATGACATAGGCTCCCTCCCTCTAGAAAAAAACCTCTGGCCCTAAATCCATAAGTAGGAAGCAATGGTGAAGATATTCTGGAAGATCAACAATTACTGTAAGTACGTAATTTTAATTTTTATGCTCACCTACATAGCTGGAATTCAGGTGCAATTGGTGTACTTGCACTAAGGGTCCAGAGGAACCAAATGCAAGAAACTGGGATCAATCACTGCACAATTTTCGACACAAAATGAGTTTTAAAATCACTGTAAAAAAAGCATGCGTTAAATCGAAAGATATTTACAGTACACATAGCCAGAAAATTATGACAGTAAATACTGCTTGCTGGACTGCTGCTTTACCTTGAAAACAATTTCACTGCAGCCAGGCCCAATAGCTTAGTGATGACAACTTCCACTGAGCACTCAAATGACCTAGGTTTACACCCTGAGCTCAGTATTTCAGTTGGAGGCTGCACACTATTCCCAGGAGACATGGGAGTTCCATAAGAGGAGTTTGTGATACCTGCCATTGCCTTATTGAGTCCATCGCATCTACCAGTCATGGGCAGCCACCTCCAAAGACTGTCTCTCAATGTTCAGTGGGGTATGATGTGAACCACATAAGCTTGACATGACCAGCTTCCAAACCGGTGTCAGACACAGATACCAACATAGCTCTCCTCAAACTGTCTCCTTCCTGGACTGCCGTAGCACAAAGGCAGGAAGAGGGAGTGGCAAGCGAGCTTGGATGTGGCAGCCCTGCAGCAGAGGAAAGACTTTTTTGTGGGGGGGGGGGGCATGGCACTGTAAGGAGTGGAGCTAAGTCATTCTCATCAGAAAAACTGGGTTGGGGCTGCAATCCCAGAAGCACAGGTATTTTATTTTTTAAACCTCATCTGAAGCAATGCTAACTATTGCTGGCTGTCATCTCTAGCAATCTGGTAACATCACTGTGGCCAAACCAGATGCTTGGCCCCCTGCATGCTGAAGAGTCCCCACACCAGCCCCCATGGATTGACAGATTTGTTTTTGTCTTGTCTTCAGCCTATGATGACAGGCCATTCGACCTCATGAATAACTCCATTGGAATACTGGTCAGTACTGCGGTGGAACTGAATATCAGTGGCCGGAACATCAAACCAGCAGGTAAGGAAGGTTCTTCATATAAACGAACACACACACACGCACACACCAAGGCCCAAAATGGTTCATTTAAATCTTTTTAACATAATAGAGCCATTAACTCAGCAGACAGTTGGGATACACACAGACTGTAGAACTAACACATAACAGGATTTCCTATCACGTATGTCCTGCATGATATTCAGAATTGCCTGACAATAGGTGTTTGGGAGTATTTCACCTACATCCAAATTGCTAAGCAAATTAAAGGCATGGAGGGCTATGGATGGTCTACTAACACTTCTAACTGCCTGGATTCAGTTCACAAACCACACTTGGGCAGTCTTATACTGAGTATACTCAATCACTGAAATAGTCTTCAAGCTTGACCTGTCTTAGTACCCATTCATATGGTCCTTAGGCTCAACCCCCTGCAGTCTACTCTTTTCTTCCACTGGAAGAATCATTTCTCCTCCTTCATAGCTCTTGCCAGTGAAAAAAGTATTCTGCTAAATGTTTGGCATTTTTCAGAAATTTTTTTGAAGTTTCACTTTGATTCGCAGCTCATTTTTTACCTCATCAACCACCTGCTCCAGTGAATATTTGCCATGGAACAGAAGACAGAAGATATCCCCAGTGATGAGGCTGAAGCTGTATGCTTGGTGTTCCCTGGGCATGCCTTGGTGTTGTAGCCTGGTGACACCCTGGCTCCTGATACCATTCATGCTGTCAGTGTGCCGGGAGGTGCCGACTGTGATGTCTGGTCCCCTGCTGACACTGTTCTTGGTGTCAGGAGAGGCACTGGCACCAAGACCATGTGGTGTCTAGTTGCTCATGTGGTGGTGGTAGTCTCTTTCAAGGGCACTCCTAGTAACTCTGGGGCAAGAGGCAACACCATCCCCAGTGTCTGACGTGGTACAGGCCAGAGTGTTGGTCCTGGACCAGATACCAGGTGCAGTATCAATGATATTGTTGCTTATGGGGCCATCTTCAGTCCTGGTGGTGTTCATGGCACTGGGCCAGATCCCAATGCTGCTTGCAGTGACAGGGGTTGGGATGGTCCTGGGATTGGCATAAAACCTGGTACAGGGCTCAGCTCTGAGGATGGTGATGGCTGCGTCATCAGGGAGGAACCTATCTTTTGACTAGTCAATGGCCCTGAGCCTGGTGCCAGAGGTAACAGCAGCTGGCAGTCAAATGACAGCTGGAAGGTGCAGTTCTCCCCAAACCCATGCACTGAACCCACCACTGGTGATGACTGGAGCTACCGTGAGGGGATTGTATGGCTCTGCTCTCCTCACTTGGGGGAATCCTACCATGGGCTTTAACCGGGTCATTCCTCTTTCATGGGTTGACCCTATTTGGGCAGTTCTGCTACTATCTCCCCTTGAGCGGAGTCCCCTGGCTTTTGTTTCCTTCTTGGACCCATGCTACCTTTGCCTGAGCTTCCAGGGATCATGGGCCCTCTGGGGCCACTCACCTGAAGTCAGTAGAGAGATGGCTGGTGCCTTGCACCAATACCTTAGACACACTGAAAGGTTCAGTTTCATCTTGATCCCCAGTTGCCACTTCCCTTTGTACCCAGCACCTCCTCTGCATCAGCATCATCCTCTGAGGATATGGAATCATCACTGCATATGTCTTTGACCTCTGAGTACTCCCTGTAGCAGATATTCATGGCGGACATGTTGCAGGTGATGGATAGGGGCACCATTGCTAGTCACAGTACATTTGCAGCTGGGGCTCCTAGGAGGTGATGTAACTTCTGTAATCTCTCCCTGGCATACAGCCTTCAAGGACTGTTCAGGGGCAGTCTGGAGACATCCCTTCTCGTGCCCTTCATCCCCTAGAGGTGTCCAACTATGATACTATGCACCCATGGGTTCTGCAGGAGCAGTGAGTCATCCCACCTCATGGACTGACGTCCTGCAGACTCCAGTAGGGCCTTAACTCCTGGTGCGTGACCGACCTCCAGAGGCTGATTCTGCTGAGGTAGATGCCCAATGTAGGAAGGTATTTTTCTCAGCTCGCACCATGATGTGCATTGCAGCACATCAGACAGTCTACAGCAGGCACCTGTGGACAGTGCCAGGTCAGCTCCTGGCTGCCATGCCACATAGTGAATTAGTTAGGCAAGCCATCTGACTGTCTGCCAAGGGCCTGGAGTTAGTGAGGCACCAATCAAGGGCATTGCACGTTAATGAGATGGCCTCTAGGCTGGCGGAAACTGCAGTTTGCATTCAGCAGACAGCGTGGCCTTTCAAGACAAGGCATCTCTGACCCGATGAAAGATGCTTAACTCACAGTTCATCACCATCATCATCAGTGATACTGTGCAGGGTTTGAGGGGGAAGGGGAGCCTGTTTGCTGATGATACAAAAATATGCAATAGGGTGGACACCCCAGGGGGGTGGAGGACATGAGGGAGGACTTAAAGATGCTCAAAAAATGGTCTGGGATGTGGCAGCTGAAATTCAATGCCAAGAAGTGCATTGTGATACACTTGGGGAGTAGGAACAGAAGAGCAGGGTACTCCCTAGGTGGGGAGGAAATCAAAGTAACAGAACAGAAGAGGGAATCTGGGGATCATAGTCTCAAGGTAGGAATCCATTATAGCAGGGTGGCAGGAAAGGCCAATGGAATATTGGCATGCATAGGAAGGGGCAGAAGGAGAGAGGCAATAATGCCCCTTTACAAAGCCATGGTGAGGCCACATCTGGAGTATGTGATTCAGTTCTGGAGGCCACATCTCCACAAGGATATAGAAGTGTTGGAGGGGGTTCAAAGAAGGGCAACCAAGATGGTGCAGGGTATGTAGGTAAAGTCATATGAGCAGAGGTGTAAGGAGGTGAATCTGCACACACTAGAGACAAGGAGGGAAAGGAGAGACATGATTGAAACTTTTAAATATGTAAAGGTGCTCAATAAAGTGGGAGTAGGGTTTACTTAAGAGGAAGGGGGGGTCAGAACTAGAGGGCATTGCCTCAGACTGCAAGGAAAAAGATACAGGGGCAATGTGAGAGGGCGTTTCTTCATGGAGAGTGTGGTGGAGCCCTGGAACAGATTACCAGATGGAGTGGTGGGGGCTGAATTGGTGGAAGAATTCAAGAAGGCATGGGACAAGCATATGGGGCTGAGTATCGGGGAGGTGGGGGTTGGCTGGGAGGGAGAGGCGTAGGGGGGAAAAAAGGGCAGACTAGATGGACATATGGCCCTTTTCTGCCATCAAGCTTCTATGATTCTATGAGTTCCAGTGGCTCGTTTCTTCTCCTGCTGGGTCAGGCAAGAGCTGTCGAGGTGCCCTTCTGCTCCTGCATCACAGGAGCCTCTGCCTGATCCTGACCAGTCTTGGGTTTTACCAGCCCCATGAGGAGACCCTGCCTTCAGAAGTTTTCTCTACACAGAGGGCTAAGCATAGTTCTTTTTTTTTATATTTAGTATGCTTTTGTACCCCAAGTTGCTCAGTTCATCAGCCCTACTCATGCTCCTGCCTCGCTCTCCAATGATCGCCACCACCTCACTGATAATCCCTGGCTTGCCTCCCAAGGTGGGGCCCCAGCATCACTTATCTGCCCATCTCCGATGGGAAAGGTGTCAGGAGACCTGACATTGCCTCCCTGGCTTACCCCCCAGGGTAGGGTTCAGGGCCTATAGTGGTATCCAAAGAGCCATAACTGAGTCAGCAAGAGGTGCGGCGGAGTGCCATTGAGACCAGGAGCTAGGCCGGCATCATTAAGAGCAACTGGCATGATTTTGTTTTTTTCTGCATGCAGAGATGTGCAATGACGTCCAGCATCCGGCCCGCCTCCTGACACTCTCAGACGCCGGTCATTGTGGTACCCCTGGCCTCCACCAGGAGTCCATCAAGCTCCGGATGTACACCCAGCCCTCCCCCAGAAAAGGAGAGCAGTCCCTGGGATGCATCATCCTTCTCCTCCGTCCGGCCCTCCAATGACCTGGGTCAGTTCCCGAACTCGGGTCACCGGCGTCGCAAGTGGAAATCCCACCACTGCGCTGATGGGCCGGCCAGCTGAGGATAGTTCTACCTTTAGGGTGAGAAAGCTCCTTCCTAATTAGCGAAGCTTGGTACCCAGACCCATCAGTGAGAATCAATGGTGAAAATAGATTTTTGGAATATATGAAAATTGCATACTTACCGTTATTGTTGATCTTCCAGAATATCTTCACCATTGATTCATATGCCCATCCACCACATCCCTCTCAGGTAAGAAACTGGGCCTTTGGCAGCTCACCCTGAGTGTGCTGGCAGCACCTTCTTAAAATGGCTGTCCACCTCCTCTGCCATTGTCCTTATGTAGGTTACACTGTTTGTTCTTACAAAAAAAATGGCGGTTGAGCACCCAGGAGCCAACCCTTCCCAACAAAAAACAAAACAAAAGGAGTGATGATTACTTGTGGCCCCTATGCTGACCAAGAAAAAAAATTGTGTTTTTGTGGAGTGCACAGGTAGCCCCTTCTTTGTGGATGCTTTTGCAAAATTTGCAAAACTGGTGCAGTTTGCGACAGTACTGCACAAAAAAAAACATTTCTTTGCCACTTTACTGCATCTAAACGGTTTGGACTTTCAGGCTGAAATTTTCAGGGTAGAAAGGGCTCGCCCCCTCAGATGTGCCTTTTTCTGTTTTGGTGGAAACATTTACATCGGTTACATAGTTACAGCACTCTGAAGTTTCAAAATTTCCCCTTAGGATAATATTGTAGCGGCCACACCACCTTTCAGCAGCAATATCTCAAAAACGGTTCGAGATACGGATTTTTCGCTAAGTGCAGCTTAATACACCATTAGGTGTACTAAGCATGCATGCATGGAGGTTGCCAAGTCATGATTACAACAGCGGTGGAATTGTTTCCAAAGTTCTTGAGATATTGCCACATTTGCACCACAAGGGTTACTTGCAATGGCTCTAGGCCTGCACTGTGTCTCTATATGTATGGGTAGATGGGAGCGCAGGGCCCGGAGAATACCATTATGGATTAAACGGCAACATCATGGGAGTGCAGGACTCACAACTACGTATAAGTAAGATAATACTTTCTCAAAAAGAAGGGAAATTCATTGCAAAAGTTAGGGTTTCTATTACAGCTACAAAAATCTGGAAATTCGATTGTAAGGTTACCAACCCTACCAGCCCACCCTGCTCCCCCAAACTCCACACACCAACAGGCATTGGGTTGTGTCTTGGGATCATCAGGATTAATTCTCACCCCATTCTCCTATACTGTACCATCTAAGCTTCCTTATACATGGAATGGGGTGAGAGTTAGGCCCAACAAACCAAGACACACCCCAACACCTGTTGGTGTGTGGAGTTTGGGGTGGGGAACGGTAGAGTTGGCAACCCTAATGTTGAATTTCAAGGCTTTTGTAGCTGTAAGAGAAACCCTAACCAATGCATTAATGGAGTTTTTTGCAATGAATATATATATATTTATTTATTTATTAATATCTCGGATAACACCTGTGAGCTAGGAGCTCTTTTAACAGGTTCCATGTCAGAGGAATACAGTGCAGGAGAACAGACAAATAATGAATTAGACTAGATACGAAACATAATAACATAATACCAGGTACATAAGATAATTTACATTTGGAGCAAGGTAAATAAACAACACGTGGCATTGTACAAAGTATGCCACAGGCACAAAAAGTTGAAGACAGGAGCGGTACAGCCCATAAGGCCAAGTCAAGTGTGAATTACAGAGGACATGGGGAGAAATAGGACCAAAGGGAGGAAAGGGATGTCCCATGGCCAGGTAGGATGGGAGGTTGGGAGAGCAGGGACAGCAGAAGGGAGGGACGGAAGAAAGAAATCAGCCCAAAGGGCCTGGTCAAGGTGCGGACGGGAGGAGATGCAGAGTGTGAAGGCAGAGAGGATGTGATGGGAGTGGGAGAAGCAAGGAATGGAGGGAGGACAGTGACGAAGAACAGTCAGGAGAGCAAGTCAAGTGTGAGCAGGAGGGGATGATGCAGATATATGTACTATGTGATATATATATTCATTGCATAAAATGTCATTAATGCATCAGTTAGGGTTGATAGCACAGTGACAAAAGTATGGAATGTGATGTTAGGGTTACTACCCTTATCCCCCTCCACCCCCACACAACAACAGATGTTGGGGTGTGCCATTGGGTAATCAGACCCAACTCTCACTCCATTCCATGTGTAAACAAGCTGACATTCTACAGTACAGGAGAATGGGGTTAGGCCTAACGACCCCATGGCACACCCCGATGTCTATTGTTGTGTGGAGGAGGGGTGGGTCTGGGGTGGTAGAGGTGGTAACCCTAACATCACATTTCCATACTTCTGTCATTGTGCTATCGACCCTTACTGATGCATTAGTGAAGTTTTTTGCAATTAATTTCCCTTCTTTTTGAGAAAGTGTAATGTAACAGGTAACTGGCACGTGCTTGTGGAAGCATGGGCCCTCTGGGCCATGCGCTCCCTTCATGTTGCCCATTTTTTCATAATGGTATGCGTATGTGGGAGTGCGGGCCCTCTGGGCCTTGTGCTCCCATTTAAACATAAATACGGAGCCATATAGCAGCACCACAGTACTGAAAAGAAACTCTTGTAATACTTATTTGGCAATATCTCAGTAACCGTAGCAACTATGGAAAAAATTCCACTGCAGTCATAATCATGACTTTGAAACCTCCACGGTAGCAAAAAATCAGCACCTTGAACCGTTCTCAAGATACTGGTACCAAAAGAGGCTGCGGGCACCACAATGTGATCCTATGGTAAATTTCTTAACTTTGGAATGCAGTACCTATAAGTCCATAGAAGATTTTGGGACCAAACCACCAAAAGGCACATCTGTGGGACCAGGGCTTGCCACCCTGCAAGCTTCAGCCCAAAAGCACAATCCACCTTGGCACAATGAAGTGACAAAGAAAACAACACATGGGACAATGTTTTCGAGCGTTGTTTTCACGAGAAAAAAAATGTTTCCATCACACCCCTTCCTTAAAATGAAATCTTTTCATGTACAAAAAAATGTTGTCGAGCCACCTTTTATTTTGTGCGTGATCATTTTTGAGCACACATAAAATGTTTTCATGAAAACAAAAGAGTAAAATGGTGGAAATATTTTGAAAAAAATATTTCCAGGCTAGTCATACAAAAACTGATGCAAGGGTCATGTTCCTCAGGGCCCGATTAGGTAAACACAAGTGTTGGTGTTTATCAAGGGTCAGTATTTTTCGATTTACAATGTTTTTTGTCTCTTGCTAACTGAAAACAAGATGGCAGCAGCACAAAAACAAAAATCCAGTGCACAAAAATAAAAATGTTGTTGCAGAAGTTTTCACAGTGCACATATACATTTTTCCATAGGCTAAAATGGGACATGAAAAACTTGCATAACTTTTGAACAGATTAATATTTTTTCACCAAATCTTCAAAAGGCACTACTTTGACCCATGCCACATATACAGATGCACATTTGAATCCAAACAAACACATCTTTCAATCTAAGCCTGATGAAAAAATGCACAAAGGTTGAGGATTTTTCACATTTTTGACACTCTGCAGTTCTGCAACCGTACGTCTGAACAAAACGAAACTTTCCAGATCCAGAGATCTGTAGTTAGACGCTATGTATGCAGCATTTCAGGCACATCAGACAAATGGTTGCAAAGTTATTAAAGTGCAACTTTGGGGCTAACATAGAAGTGGCCTGCCAACCCTAACTATAGTGGCATGGTAATATATATTATAGAGAACGCGTCATGCCCCTATAGTTGGGGTTCGGTAGACACGTCAATGTTAAACTCAAAAGTTCCACTGTAACTTTGCAACTATTCAATAGATTGTACCAAAATGTAGTATGCGCCTTCCTGTGGGGTAGATCTGTTCATCTGGCAAGTAACATTCCAGTCGAATGTGCAGTTTCCGAACTATGGAGAGGTGAAAAAAACATGTTTTCGCTCATTGACTTTGCTAGGATTTTTCTTTGAACTTTTAGTAGAGCCGAGATGCTTTGTTTTTTTGGTCTGACATTTTCAGGGCAAAAAGGGACTACCTCACATATGTGCCTTTTGCTAGTCTTGTGAAAAAAATAATAAGCCACTTTTAAGTTATCACAATTTAGAAAATTTGAAAAAATTGTTTCTGAGCATGCTCAGTAGGCACTTTGATATAGCTGTAGGAAACGAAGTAGGAATCCTGGTTTGTATGGAAAAATTTCTACTTCATATGGCCGCCATCTTGTTCACAGTTTTGCCTGCAATTCAAATTTGGAAACCTCACAAAATGATATTCTGGGGAGGAACCCAAAACATGTAGCTTGCTTATTGTGACCCCCAGGTGCACTCTGCACTTTACTGCTTGTAAAAATGTCATATAAATGTTTTAAATTTATATTTCAGTTCTTCATTCATATTCATATAATACGAAATAGGATCTTACTTTGTATGATGAGATATGAAGTCCCACACAAAAGATTAATATACAGGTTAGCCAGCCTGGGAGTGGGTCCCAAGATGATAGCCTGGGTAAAAAATTGGCTGGAGAATAGGACACAGAGGGTAATAGTAAATGGAGTCCACTCTGAAGAAAGGGGGGGGGGGGTTACTAGTGGGGTACTGCAGGGTTCAGTATTAGGACCGGTCCTCTTCAATGTCTTTATAAGCAACAGTGCAGAGGGACTGGAAGGAAAAGTATGTCTCTTTGCAGATGACACAAAGTTCTGCAACAGAGTTGATGCACAAGGTGGGGTGGAAAGGATGAGAAGGGACTTGGCAAGGTTAGAGGAATGGTCAAATGTATAGCAGCTTAGATTCAATGCTAAGAAGTGCAAGGTAATGCACCTGGGAAACAAAAACCCAGGGGAAGAGTACACAATGGGGGGTGAGATACTAACAACAACAAAAATGGAAAGGGACCTGGGGGTAGTCATATCAGATGACTTAAAGGTGGGCAAACAATGTGAGAGGGCAGTAAGGATGTCTGGGGGGATACTGGGATACATAGGGAGAGGCATCACCAGTAGAAAACACAAAGTTGTTATCCCTCTGTACAGACAGCTGGTGAGACCCCATCTGGGAGTACTGTGTGCAGACCCAATGTCTGCAAGGACATAGACAGGATGGAAGCTGTCCAGAGGAGGGCAACTAAAATGGTGCAGGGTCTGCACTGGAAGACATCTGAAGAGAGACTAAAGGAGCTTAATATGTATAGCCTCGAGGAAAGGAGGGAGAGGGGGGACATGATAGAAACTTTCAAGTACCTCAAAGGAATCAACAAAGTCCAAGAGGGTAGCATCTTTCAAAAAAAAAGAGGTGTGCAAGAACAAGGGAGCATAATTTGAAGATGGGTGGCAGCTCAGAGGTAATGTAAGGAAGTATTTTTTCACAGAGAGGGTTGTGGATGCATAGAATGGTCTTCCGGAGGAGGTTGTGGAGTCAAAAACAGTGGTTGAATTCAAGCATGCATGGGACAGTCATAAGGCAATTCTAGGGGTTGGGGGTAGAAAGAAGTAGGCTGCTGGTTAACTAGGATCTGCAGCTTATCCATTAGGTAGGGAAATGGGCAGACTGGGTGGACCAAGCGGTCCTTATCTGCTGTCAAATTCTATGTTTCTATGTTAAGATCCTACTTCGGGTCACGAAAATGCCAAAAAGAACTGTTTATGCCAACATGGGGTTGCCCTTTCCCCATGTTGTCACTAGATATCTGCACACCAGTATGGGATATTGACTCCCAGTGTCCCCCAACAGAACAAAACTCCAACACATGTTTACTGAAAATGGGGTGCCCAATCCCTGTGACAGAAGTCGACACATCCCCCCAAGGTGGGACACTGGGTAGCCCACTCCCAGTGTCCCCAGTTATGTTATACCCCACACACACAGCCACCAGTAATGAGTAACACTATGGAAGCCCACTCCCAGTGTTACAAAATTAATTTTTTTGTTCTGTGCCTGAAATAAAGAAAACAGTCCCTCGACGTCTTTTTTTATCCTGTGAAAACAAAATGGTCCCTTGTCGCCTCCCCAACATCCCTCCCCATCCCCACCCTCCTCTGTTCACCCATCTCCCTGCACCCCCACCTCAAACTTACCTCTGGATGTCAGGCACTGTCATCTTCTGTGGACCGGGACACGTCTGCACTCTTCAGAGCCTAACCGTGAGCTGAAGAATCAGAGGTAAGTGCTGTATAATGGCAGTCTATGGCATTTTGAACTTAGGTTGATGGCGTAGCCATTTTTCAACATTTTTACGCCAAATTTTCAATACGGGCATTTTGGGACCCCTCCTCATGAACGCAGTCACTGTCATCTCATTAATCTGACCAATAAGGTGATTTTGCAGTCAGTGCATGGAATCACATTTTGGGATGGATTAACGAAGCAACAGTGCCAGTGTCTCAAAATGCCCATGTTGAACATGTGGTGCAAAAATGTTGAAAAATGCCCATGTTATGATTGTGAGTTGCACAGTTTATATGCGCACTTGTAACCTTGCCAATTTTTAATATTTTCACTCCAGACTTTCAACACTGGCATTTATTCGCACCTCCTTATGAACCGTGCAGCTGTCATTTTTCACATCCTGCCCAAAACATGTTTTTGCACCTGTTGTGCTGAACGGCATGGTTGCTGTGCAAGATCAACTTTCAGGGCGTATTAATGAAATTACAGTGACACTGTTCATGAGGTGGGGTCCCCAAAAGGACATGTTGAAAATGTAGTGAAAACATTCCTGAAAATACCCGAGTTATGTGCGTCCATTGAATTTATTCTACTTTGCTACTTTTCGATCTTCTGACACCAAATTTTCAACATAGTAATTTTTTCACTCCACCTCAGGAACAGTACAGCTGTCATGTTTCGCATCCTGCCCAAAATGCAATTTTGTGCCTGTAACGCAGAATGGTGTTACAGTTGCACATAATTATATTTTGCCTTGCATTTTACAATTTCTCTCTACGGGGTTACATGAGGTGGGGTAATAAGATGGCTATGATGACAATTTGGTCACTGTTGTTAGACACATGGAAGCACAGGGCCCAGGGGGCCCTGCGCTTCCACACCTCCATACATATGCGCATCTACAGAGGGATTGGAGCGCAAAGTCTAAATGACCCTGTGCTCCCACAGTAAAATATGGATACTATTATACTATCTCAAAAAGAACTGAAATTCACTGCAAAAAAAGTCTGTTAATGCATCAGTTAGGGTTCCTATTACAGCAACAAAAGTATAAAAATTCAGCATTAGAGTTCCCAACTCTGCCACCCCACCCTTCAGACACCAACAGCCATGGTGTGCTTGAGATTAGTTGGGCCTAACTCACTCCATTCTTCTGTACTGTACCATGTCTGCTAGTTTACATGGAATGAGGTGGAGAGTTAGGTCGATGACCCCAAGGCACACCTCGATGGCTGTTGGTGTGTGGAAGGTGGGGCAGTAGGGTTGGGATTCGGGAACTCTGACGCTGAATTTCTATTGTTTTGTCACTGTAATAGGAACTCTGATGTATTAACGGATTTATTTTCAATGAAAAAATATATATATATATATATATATATATATATGAAATACAACATCACACATGCCCCCACAATGCAAAGCATCATGGGCTGCATATGCAAATCACCACAAAAATATATACATTCACTAGCACCAGTATAGTTAGGGTTGGGTGAACACTTCCATGTTAAACTCGAAATGTTGTGCCTTCACAACTTTGGAACCATTCAATGGATTTGCACACAATTTGGCATGCACAATCTCTTTGGGTAGGTCCCCTAACTTGCCAAATTTCGTGTGAATCTAGTTTGTCTTTTTTGATATATGCAACAGCAAAATATCCTAAATGTATCAGTTTTGTATGTTGTTTGTCACACATATCTCAAAAACAGGTTTATGTAGAGGTCTAACATTTTCAGGGTGGACAGTGTTTGGGTCATAGATGTGCCTTTTGAAGGTTTGGTGAAAAAATGTTACTCTGTTCAAAAGTTATTAAATTTAGTTTTTTCCCATTATTTCCTATGGGAAAAGTTGAATGTCTCACACGGAAACAAGCTTGTTTTTGCAGTTTGCATATTTTTGAATGTGACCTATCTGGACACAGTTCTCATGCTCAATAAATGAACATGAGCTGTGTTGCTAAGCTTTTCTGGTGGGGTAGGTGGTAAGGCACAGTACTGCAAATGTAAGGGTCCCAGGTTAGAGGCTGGCTTACTGAAATTTTTTTTTTGCACTGTGTGAAGAGGAAAACTGTCCCCTGAGGACTCCCACTGTCCCCAGTAATGTCAGCCCCTCCCACTTCCACTGTGGGACACTGGGGAGTCCACTCCCAGTGTCCTCAGATCTGACCCCCCCCATAATGTAGAACACTGGGGAGCCAACTCCCGGTGTCCCCAGATCTGTATCTCTCACCCTGCAGTGTGGAACACTGGGGAGCTCACTCCAAGTCTTCCAGATCTGTATCCCCCCATAGGGTTGGACACTGGGGAGCCCACTCCCAGTATCCTCAGATCTTTATACCCCCTATAGGGTTGGACACTGGGGAGCATACTCCCAGTGTCCCTATATGTGTAACCCCTCGGTAGTCTGGGACATGGGGAGCTTACTCCCAGTGCCCCAAAAAGCATTTTCTTAAACCTGTAAAAAAAGGAAACAGTCCCCTGATGTCTTTTTATTTTTCCTAAAAAAAAAAAAAAAAATGGTCCCTCATCATCTCCCACCTCCCCTTCCCCATCCCAACCTTCCCATTGAGCAACCCACCACCCACCCCCTTGCCCTATACTTACCACGGAGATGCGTCTTCTGTGGACCAGGACAGATTTATACTCTTCACAGCCGAACTGTGAACTGCACAAAACAAAGTAGGGCCCAAGTAACAAAGTGACAGTGTCAGTGTTCATGAGGTGGGGTCCCAAAAAGCCCATGTTGTAAATGTGGAACAAAAATACCAAAAAACACCCGAGTTACGCACGGTCATTGAAATTTTTCTACCCGTGTGTAACCCTGGCAATTTTTAATATTTTCACTCTAAATTAACATAACCATTTTTTCATACCACCTTATGAACAGTACACCTATCATTTCTCACATCCTGTCCAAAATGTGTTTTCACCAGTGGTGCAGAATGATGCAGTCACTGCATGAAATCCCCTTTCAGGAGCAATTAACAAAATCACAGTGCCAGTGTTGATGAGGTGGGGTCCCAAAAAGCCTATGTTGAAACTTTGGTGAATCATTTCCTAAAAATGGCTGAGTTACGCACTTCTGTTGAAATTTTTCAACACACGTGTGTAACTTCAGTAACTTTCAATATTTTGACTCCATATTTTCAACATAGTCATTTTTCACACCACCTCGTGAACAGTATAGCTGTCATTGTTCGCATCCTGTCTGAAATGTGATTTTGCACCTGTGGCACGGAATGGCATTGCAGTTTCACAGAATTACATTTTGGCGTAGATTCAAAAATGTTCTATACCAGGGTACATGACGTAGGGTGATAACATGGCTAGGCTGACAATTTGATCACTGTTCTCCTATGAATAGAGGGCCCTGTGCCTCCACAGGTACATGCGTATATGTATGTATGTATGTATGTATGGAGGAATGACAGCATCACAGATAAATATCTATAGGGGCTATGCATGAATGAGTGCATAGTATGCGCTAGAGGTGCATACCCCACCCACGTAGCTTCACACCTGTGGACAGGTGTGCACAGGCCAGTTTGCACAAACAGCTGCCACCTGTCCGCAGGACCCCCCGGGATTCAGGACCTCTTAGGGCAGCCGGAGGCAGTGTTGCGGACCCAGGTGGGCTTATATCCGTATGCCCATCCTAGATCCAGGAGTAAATCACTTGTGTTGTATGGCATGGATCTGGGTGCATGAATAGTCCCCACAGGCACCATACCCCTAACCCCCTGACATGTGGCAGCCAGGTTCCCCAGTTCACAAGAAAACAGACCCCCCACCTCCTGACAGAAGTATGCCCGTCCCAGTCAGTAATACAAATCGCACCCCCCCACCCCCCGCAAGTGGCAGCCTGGTCCCTGTGTAGTGCATGCCACCACCACCACCACCCTTGAACACAAGTGCTGCCCCAGTCCCAGTGTTGTACACGACCCCCAAACACACAGTGGTGCCCCTGTCCCGGTGATGTACACAGCTGCCCCAACACACAGTGGTGCCCCGCAGAATGTTGTACACGAACCCCCCAAAAAAACCACAGTGGTGTCCCAGTCCCAGTGTTGTACATGAACTACCCCCCAGCACACTCAGGTGCCCTATCCACAACATCCCGTGTCCCGATCCCGGTACCCCCGCCCCCACATTAATGTTCAGTGGTCCCCACTCCCTTCCCCCATGGCACCGACACCACCCCTATACCTCTATGTTGGTACTGTGGTTCCACAGGGCCAGTGGCACAGCCCTCCTCACACCACCTTGGCCGTCAGCTGACCAACTGATGCTGAGAGTGCTCTGCCTATATTTGGGCAGCGCACTCCCTGCATCGGTTGGATGGCAGCGGCCGAGGAGATGTGAAGAGGGCTGTGCCACTGGCTGTCTACAGCTGCAGCACTAACATGGAAGTATGGGGGTGGGCAGTCATGTTGTTGGTGCTGTGGGGGACCTCTGAACACCAATGTGGGGGTGAGGGTACCAGGGTCGAGACTCAGGATGTTATAGATGGGGCAACTGTGTGTTTGGGGGGGGTTGTGTATAATACGGGAACGTGGCACCACTGTGTGTTCAGGGGGGAGCATGCACTACACAAGGACCAGGCTGCTACCTGTCGGGGGTATGATTGGTACTACTGACATGGATGGGCATACTTTTGTCGGTGGGAGGAGTCTGTTCTGTGAACTGGGTCTCTGCATATAGGTCAGGCTGCCTTGTGGTAGGGCAGGGTGTGTCTACCACCATATGGGGATGGGGATGTCATGTCTTGAGGGTGTTGCTTACTGCACACTGGGGATGGTGCAGTCATGTGCTGGGGGCAGGGTTGGCATCTGGCCTGGGCAAGGGGCCAGTTGTGTTGGGGATGTCCATACCTCCCTCTGGGGCCTGTGCAGGTTTCAGCTGTTTATGGAGCTGGGCGCATAAGACAGTTATGGCAGGATCCCCCCAGTATAACTGCTGCCCTCCTATGCCCCCTGTTCGCTGCAGTATGCACCTTAGTGAATGACACGTAGTGCTGGCACACCCCTGGTATGCCCCCAGCATGTTGCTGTCCATGCAGCTGGGGAATCGGGTATGTACAGGATGCACACCCCTTTTGTGCATCCTGTGCAGGGGGCATAGTGGGTGCGGGGTGGCTCTGCACCACAGATACGCACTGCTTAGGCACTCTGCACATTCATGCATAGGGCCCTATATGAATATATTATCTCAAAAAGTAAACAAATTCACTGCAAAAAACTTTGTTAATGCATCAATTAGGGTTGTTTCTAAAGTGAGAAAAGCAGGGAAATAGGGTGTTAGGGTTTCCAACCCTAACACCTCACCCCCACCCTGCAGAGACTGACAGGCATGGGGGGGTGCCTTGGAGTCGTCAGCCTTAGCGCCCCCCACTCTGCAGAGACTGAGAGCCACCGGAGGGTGCCTTGGAGTCGTCAGCCCTAATGTGCACCCATTCCATAAATAAATAAGCTGAGCTGGGGATATTATAGGAGAATGGTGTGAATGTTATAGCTGAGAACTCCAAGGCACACACCCCTGACGCCAATCAGTCTCTGCAGGGTGGGGGTAGGGGCATTAGGGCTGATGGCTCCAAGGCATTCCCCCCCCCGATGCCTATCAGTCTCTGCAGGGTGGGGGTGGGAGGTTAGGGTTGGAAACCCTAACACCCCATTTCTCTGCTTTTCTCGCTTTAGTAACAACCCTAACTGACGATTAACAAAGTTGTTTGCAGTGAATATATATATATATATATATATATATATATATATATATATATACAAACACACACACACACACATATATACATACACATTAACTTCCACCCAAGGTACAGCCATGTGAATGCAAGGAGAAATAGGTCTTGTACTATCTCTTCACTCTGGTAGATTTTTTGATTGGTATACCCTTTGTTATTTCTACCTATGCTTTGTGCCTTGGCCAAAGTCCAGATAGGCCATGTCCACTGACCCACCCTGGTCCACCACCTTAGTCATCCAATTGAAAAACTCTACTAGATTTGTCTGGCAGGATGAGGAAAGAGACCATTGAGGAATGCCAGAGGAGATGAGATGACCATATCTTCTGCCATGGCCCTTATGTGGGTTACATTGTTGTTTCCTCTTACAAAAAAAAATGGCAGTTGAGCACCAAGATGCCAACCCTTAGCAAAAAGCAAAACAAAAGGAGTGAGGGTTATTTGCGGCCCCCATGCCAACCGAAGGGAAACAATTGTGTTTCTGTGGAGTGGGTAGGTTGCCCCTTCCCTCCATTTCTTCAAAAAATGAAGGTATGCCTAAGGGTCACACTGGTAGAGATGGGGGAACAGAAGGGGTGGAGGAACAGGGGGCTGCAGTAAGACAGGGAATCGATAGCGCTACCAAACAATGTGTCAGGCAGGTCAGCAAGAACAGGAGGAGGAGGAAGCAGATCTAGTTCACTAGGGAAAAAGAGGAAGTGGTAAGGGAAAAAATACTTGCCTTCATAAAATACAAAAGAACTCAGGAGGAGAAGGATAGTGATGATCACCAGGAGAGGCAAATGGAGGCAGGGAGGGCAGTTAGGAGGGCAAAGGCGTTAACAGAAGAGACTATAGCCAAGACAATAAAGGAGGGACTAGACATTCTATAGGTGCATTAATGAATGAAGGAGAGTAAAGGGAGGGATAATTAGGCTGAAAGGGGAGGGGGGAGATTCACATAGAAGGGGACTGGCAAAAAGCGGACATACTAAATGAGTGCTTCTGCTCAGTAATCATGGAGGAGGGGACAGAGCCAGAGATGCAGGACAAGGGCACAAAGGCTAGGGAAGTGAACACCAGCCTCTTTACAGAGGAAAGAGTCCTGAATGAGCTAAAGAAACTAGGGATGGACAAGATGATGGGTCTGGACGCAGTGCGCCCCATGGTGCTGAAGGAACTCCGGGAGGTGTTGGCTACACCCCTTATGGCACTGTTCAACCAATCACTGCAGACAGAGGCGGTACCAGGTTACTGGAAGAGAGTGGATGTGGTCCCTCTTCACAAAAGTGGTGATAGGGAAGAGGTTGGAAATTACAGGCTGGTCAGCCTGACTTCTGTAGTGGGCAAGGTAATGGAATCACTGCTGAATGAAAGGATAGTTGAATACCTTGATTCGAGTGGCCTGCTGGACCTGGGACAACATGGATTCACCAAAGGGAGGTCCTCCCAAACAAATCTAGTTTTTTAACTGAGTGACTAAGGTGGGGGACCAGGGTGGGGCAGTGGACGTGGCCTATCTGGACTTCAGAAAGGCCTTCGGCATCATCTCCCATAGAAGAATGACAAACAAACTGTGCAGCCTAGTGGTGGGTCCTAAAATAGTAAAATGGGTGGACAACTGGCTTACTGGGAGGAGCCAAAGGGTGGGGGTTAATGGGCAACACTCTGGTGAGGGAGAGGTGATGGGCGGTGTGCTGCAGGGATCAGTTTTGGTGCCGGTCCTCTTCAATGTCTTTATTGGTGATATCGTAGAGGAGCTTGGTTGAAAGGCATGCCTTAGGATGGACATGTCAGGGGGAGTTTAAAGAATGAGGGAGGACCTTAAAACACGGGAGGAATGGTCTGGATCATGGCAACTGGGATTCAGTGCAAAAAAATGCAGGATCGTGCACATAGGGCACAAGAACCCAGGGGCAACATACGAACTAGGAGGGGAAGAACTGATGGTTACAAAGCAGGAAAGTGACCTGGGAGTTATCATCTTGAATGGACTAAAAGAAGCTAGGTAGTGTGACAAGGTGGTGAGAAAGGCTAGCTGAATACTTGGATGCATTGGGAGGGGTATCACCAGTAGAAGGAGGGAGGTCATTTTGCCCCTGTATAGGACACTGGTGAGACCTCACCTTGAGTACTGTGTCCAGTTCTGGAGGCCTCACCTGAGAAAGGACATAGGGTGGAGGCAGTGCAGAGGAGGGCTATTAAAATGGTGCTGGGCCTACATGGGAAGACCTATGAGGAAAGACTAAAGGAGTTAAATTGGTATTCCCTGGAGGTAAGGAGGGAGAGGGGGAACATGAAAGACACATTCAAGTACCTCACTGGTGTAAGCAGAGTATGGAGGGGAGCATCTTCCAGAGTAAGAGATGCTCCAAGACAAGGGGGCACAGTATGAAATTGGAAGGGGGGCTGCTCAGGGGTAACGTGAGAAAGTACTTTTTCATGAAGGGGGTGGAGGACGCATGGAATGGCCTTCCAGAGGAGAAGGTTGGTGCGCAGCACCATGTGAGATGTGCATGCACCATCAGAACACAACGTCAGCTACTTCCTGCAAAAAAATTGCTCCTGCACAGTCCTGGTGCCTCCTGGCCCAAACCCATCAGCGTGAATCAGTGGTGAAGATATTCTGGAAGATCAATAATTATGGTAAAATGTAATTTTCATGCCATTTTCAGCACACAAGGAGATTCTAAGAGTACAGAGATAAATCAGAGAAAGATTACAGTGAAGTTAAGCACATGGAAGTTACAAGTCTTGCTCTGAGTTTTTAAGTGAGTTACAGTTGTAGTCATGAAGTTTCTGGATATTTCCAGATGATTCACAATATTTCTAAAGTGATTCTCTCTCGTTTCCCTTCACTGGTGCTGCAGACAGTCAGGAAATTTCTCTAGAGCTAGCACAAAACTTTTCTGAAATATCCATTCTGGGTACATCAGTGGCTGCAGCTCAATATAGCAGTTGTGAGATACCAACACAATATTCATGTTCACATCTCTGTTCTAACCATGAGGCGAAGCTGCCTCCCCAGAAAAAAAGAATCCCATAGATCCAAGCCAATCTGAAAATTTAGAACCAAGAAGAACCACCTGTGCCCCTGCCTCTTTATTTACTTCACGTGGAAGGGAAACTCTTGAAGGTGGGGGATGAGGGATTGCCAGGCACCTAGGCCCATAGTGACTACTCAGCTGGCAAAGAGGGGCTTGTGAAATTAAGTTGAAGTGGAGAACTCGCTTCACTGCAGCAAGGAAGGAATAAACAGCCAATTAAATGAAACTCCCAGATAGGGTTTTTGTGGTTCTAAATGTAAATAAGAATATAATTAGCCAATACATGCAAATTACTATATTCACAAATACTGTAGGCTAGAAAACAAAAACCCTTTAGAACCTTTTTGTCTTGGTCATCCCTAGTTTTTGTACTCACCCTGGCACTTGAAATCATTCCAAACATAGCAGGATGCTGCTTGTACCACACTTTTGGCACCTCTGAAGAGGGACCATTCTTCCATGCTTGGATCTCAGTGCAGTGTACAGCACATATAACAGTGCACCTCCCACGCAGTGCCTGGGAAATGTTTACAACTGTTTTTATACCTTGGCAAGAAGTGTGAAGGGTGTGTCTCTGCCAAATGATGAGAGGTTATGCAGAAGGTTGGCCAGGCAGTGAGCGGAATAGGTGACTGACTTGTCATGCTTGCCTTTCTGTCTTTGTTTCAGTGGTGGGAGTGAAGCTGGATCTAGAGTACTGGTTAGCCAAATTTCGAATCCTTGCCAGCAACCAGACAGATCGAGATCCAACAGGAACACGAAAGGTGATCTTTTAATTCAACCGTGCCCCAACACTCTATTAGTCATCTTTTTTTAATCATTCTCATTCTGTGATGTTTCCTTTTTCACCCCCAAGGTTTTGGTTGTAAATGGATCTGCCTTCTCTCACCCACTTTGTAAATCCCTGCCAATCCTCCATCCACCTAGCAGTGGACTCCTTCACGGTGGACAGGAAGTCTTAGAGAAGCACATATCACATTGTCAATTGGGGATCGAGTTGTTCCTGTGTCAGCCTATATTGACACCAGCTTGAGGGGCCAGAGATATAGAAGAGTAGTACAATGTCACTTGGATTTATATAATGCTTTTTGTACACACTGTATCCCAGCATGAAAGTCGAGGAAAGAAGCACTCACCTCTCTTCTTGAAAGAGACACATCCACAAGTCCTTAGTGTGAATAAACATTATACAATGGCAAGAAAAAATCCTGGACTCTGATTGGTCAGTCTTGGGCTGGACCTGTGATGTTATCCCAGTACAACATCACGGGTCTAGTCTCAGCCTCACTGTGAACCTGCAGATGAGCATTTTATGGAGCTTTTGATTGATTGATTGTTTCATCTTCTCTTAAAAAACAAAAATATTTTTCTACACAAAAGCATCTTTAAAATTATTTTTTTTATTCTGTATAACAACGAGCCATTGTATAATAGCAATAATGCCCTCCAGGGTGTGTGTCATTTGGGATGATGCCACGCCTCAGTCATTGGACGCACTCGGCCTGTGGCCTCGTGCCCAACCACCTAAGACATGACGTTATCCCAGTACGACACACACCCTGTCGGGCATTATTGCTTAAATCTTATTTGTGCAAATAACTGCAACAGCAAAAGGATAGTTTAAAACATTACAACTATTAAGCAGTCAAAAGCATAAAGTGCAAAAAAGGCATTCTAATGTTTTGCACAGAACACTTTGTTAGGACTATCTTTTTGCTGTCACTGGTTTTTTTGTCGTTTTTTTTGTGTGTTTTCTGCACAAACAAAATACAGTGTCTTATTCCCCTTTGCGGATGTGTGTCTTTTGAGGGGTGAGGTGAATGCTGCTTTCTTCAACTTTTAATTTTGTGTTGATTTTAAAAGTTTGTGCACCACCATGTCTCACAGCATGTATCGCTTGAGCATTGTATCCTGACGTGCTCTACAAAGAAATGAGGTAGATACTGGTAGTGAAGGGACTATACACAGTATTGCAGTATATAATCAGTAGCTACTAAGCGGTCCTCTACCACAAGTGCAGCAAGATAAAGAATCCTGGGTGGGCAGCCATGCCCATCCAGCCTGTGCTGTCACAGAGGGGTTCTGATTACATCTGATCTCAACGGTGAAACTTGAGAGGTCTGATATAGTCAGAACCCTGAGGTGGCAGCACAGGCTGGTTGGGCAGGAGGTTGCCCTTTCCTATATTTTATGTAGTGTATAGTTTGTTTGTTCTTTGAGAATTAGTGCCCGATCCAGGGAGAGACAGTGCACGTCCATGTATGGCAGATGGCAAAAGTGAAATTGGAGTGCTGTCAGGAGAGTTGTGGTGAAATGATTGTTTCACAGTCATTTAACAAGGCAAGTTTAAAAACAAAATGAAATAAAAAAGTTAAGACCTGACTTATTTGTGTCTTTTTCTCTTCCTTTAGTAGTGCCTCTCATCTCCCACTCCCCACAGCTTAGTAGCGTCGCTTTTTTTTTTTTAAAGTTATTGAGTGTGGGGCGGTTCTCAGTCCAGGTAGCCCAAGGATTTCTGAGTCAGCTGGAACATTGTTATACCACAGAAGAGTACAACGATGTTCCATGACTGTGATGAAGAATACTACGACCACCTTGAGACATTGCAATTAATGTCTCTAGAGGAAAGCATGTACAGAGTAGGGCTAGGAGAACTCGGTGAAGTTCTGACCCTTATTAAATAAGAACCAAAACACAGTGAAGTTCTGATTTTTTCTGATTAGTTCTGATGTATTGACAAATATTTGAAAAAATGCAAGAAAATGCATAAAAGTGGGCAAAGTCAGTAACGTTTGACACAGAGGTCCAAAGGAAATAATTTAATGGATTGTTTGTATAAAAATTAACGTAAAACCGCTAAATAAAAAAGCAATCACTCACTACTTGCCCCCTCATGGCTGGCCTGTAATGCTGGCATATCCTGCTCAGGTCCATGACACAAGCGTGCTGTGAGAGACAGACAGAGAGAGAGACAGACAGCAGATGCAAATACCTATATCACTAATATTCTAACCTGTGAAAAAACTAAGATCCCTCTAACTAATGTGATGTCCTTCTGATGGCTCCCACCCACACCCACAGCACAGGCCAGGGACAAATTTACTGTTGTGAGTTGTGACTGTACACAGCACACCGACAGCACTGCAGTCCACCACCACTTCCTTCCAAGATTACCTGACTGACTCCTACAGAATAGTTTCTGTTAAGTGACCAAATTTAGCAACTGTTGAGTTTGCCTCAGAATTTGAATTGGAGATGCAGACTCATCTGGTGCATAGCAGCATGCAGCACAATCCCACACTAGTGTTAGTTAATGCTTATATGTAATGTAACGCAATATACTATAAAACTAATGTAAGCATTAGTCATGAAAGGGGCAGCTGCAGATTAGGGTTGCTAGCTGCAAAATCGAGCAGACTCAATGGAACAAATGGCCTTTTCTGCTGGCAGTTTTTGTATGATCATATATTCACAATGATAATATGGAGGAATAATGGGGAATGAGTGATGATGATGATGATGACACTTGTGTGTTGTAGTGTAAACAGCCTGCTAAGAGTCACAAAGTCAGATTTTATCCTCTGGGTCACCCAAAGCCAGCAGCACAGGCGCATCAACTGGAATGTTGTTTGTCTGAACAGTATTTTGTTTTAACACATGAAATCATGAATAAACATTAACAAGTGATTGTGATTGGATGACACAAATCAAAGATTTATTTTGCCAGCCTGCTGCCCTTGCCCAGTACACACAGCCTCACTAAAGTCAGGAAAAAAAATGATTTGGGATTTCTGAGACTGTTACATTTCTTGTGGGCCCCCTTGCAATCTCCTTCTCTCCCCTCTGGATGGCACAAGTCAACGATTTATTTTGCCAGCCTGCGCCCTTGCCCTGTACACATAGCCACACTGAAGCCAAGAAAAATAATTGTATGTGGGATTTCTGTGACAGTTACATTTATCGTGGACCACCCTGCAGTCTTTCTCTCCCCCCCCCCGGACATCACAAGTCATGGATTTATTTTGCCACACTGCTGCCCTTGCCCTGTACACACAGCCACACTGAAGCCAAGAAAAATAATTTTATTTGGGATTTCTGCAACTGTTACATTTATCATGGGTCCACCTGCAGTCTCTCGCTCTCCTCTCTCCCCTCTGGACAGTACAGTCAAAGATTTATTTTGCCACCCTGCTGCCCTTGCCCTGTACACACAGCCACACTGAAGCCAGGAAAAAAAATTTATTTGGGATTTTTGGGACCGTTGCATTTATTGTTGGCCACCCTGCAGTCTCTCTCTCTCTCCCCCCTCTCGACATCACAAGTCAAATATTTATTTTGACACCCTGCAGCCCTTGCCCTGTACACACAGCCACACTGAAGCCAGGAAAATACATTTTATTTGGGATTTCTGGGACTGTTACATTTATCGTCAGCCCCCCTGCAGTCTCTCTCTCTATCCCCTCTGGACGAGATCATGAATGAATGTTAACAAGTGATTGTGAATCATGATTGGATGGCACAAGTAAAAGATTTATTTTACCAGCCTGCTGCCATTGCCCTGTACACACAGCCATGCTGAAGTCAGAAAAAAAATTGGGATTTTATGTAACTGTAAAATTTCTTTTGGACTCCCGGTAGTCTCTCCCTCTCTCCTCTGGATCAGAAATGGCACAAGTCAAAGATTTTGCCAGCCTGCCCTTTCTCATATACACAGTCAGCTACACTGTTTGAGGCCAAGAAAAGAGGAAAACTTTCATTTGGGATTTTCTGTAAATGTAAAATCTCTCTTGGGCCCCAGTAGTCTCTCCCTTTCTCCTCTGGATCTGGAATGGCACAATTCAAACATTTTGCCAGCCTGCCCTTTCTTATGTACACACTGCTACACTGTCTGAGGACATGAAAAGAAAAACACTTTCATTTGGGATTTTCTATAACTGTAAAATCTCTCTTGGGCTCCCAGTAGTCTTTCTGCTCTGGATTTGGAATGGCACAAGTCATAGATTTTGCCAGACTGCCCTTGCTCAAGCATACAGTCACACAGTACTGCCACACTGCCTTAGTTTGCAATTTGCATTCCCCCGGCAGCCACCCTTGCCATCACTATTTCCCCAGTCCCGAGTCCTGACTCCCTAACCCACCTTCACCCACCCCCAATGATCGGTTTCTCTCCCCCTCCTTTCTCTCACTCTCCCTAATTTCTTCTCTTCCCTCCCCTCTGACTCATATTTCTGGTGTTTTTTTGGGTTTTGTCCCCTTTGTTTGCGACTCTCTCTGCTGGCTGCCTGGCTCTGCTGAACACAGCTCTTGCTCCTCCAGTCCTCCTTGCTTGTCGAGGGCTGCATTGTACACTCAGCATGGTTATATACTGTGAGTGTGCCACGTGACCTTTTATTGCTTGATTGGATGCCACTGGCTGCCAGTACATGCCGACAGCATCCCCATGGCAACAGACAACAAAATTGCAGAGATGGCATCTCCACTGACCCGGAACTGGACTTCTGTGGTGAAGTCCATATTTATCCAGGTCCGTGGATTCAATCCAGGGATCCGGATCTCCCACAGAACAGTCTGCCCAGGCCTAGTACAGAGGGGACCTGTTGCTTTTTGGGATGTTATAAATGATCCCTATCTGTTTATGAAGATGGCATTTGCCTACAAACAGGATGTGATAGAAACCAAGGGGCATCCTCTCCAACTATGCAGGTTTAAACATAATACCAACAAAAGAAAGTATTTATTTTCACAAAGAGTAATAGGAGCATGGAAAGCACTACCTCTAGACATAATTATCAGCAGAAATAAGTTGGCTTTCAAAAATCGACAGGACAAGTGGTTGCTCAATGGGAGTTTCACACATAGATAAGGGACAATGGATGGAAACTAAAATGGGCAATCTTTGCCTCTAGTTTCCTACAAGACCACAGTATGAACTGCAGCAGTATGTTGAACTGTGGCACAACAAGGGTTCAGCTGGCCTGGAAATCCATACAGAATGAGCTCTCACAATACACTATAATGTGTTATTAACAGTGTTGTTGAGAGAGGAAATGCTGGCCAGGACACTTGGGATAATCCCTTACTCTTTCAAAAAATGCAATGTGACCTTTAACTTTCACTTAGCACCTAACTCCATCTATCTCCACTAAGTTTATTTTTATAGTGTTTGTTTCAAAATAAGGGAAAATGTTTCCTAAGCTGCTTTGTTTTTTTTGGGGGGGAGGGGTTTGTAAGTGGTTTTCTACTTCTTTAAGCAATGAAAACATCTACAGTTATGTCCACACTGGCATCAATTTAAAAAAATAAGTTTTCAAACATAGTGTAATTTCCCTGCTTGAGTATGATTGTCAGAGCATCCACATTGTACACCGACACCATGCTTGTCTGCTTGAGTTCCCAGGCATGATTGCAGCAGTACTGACAAAGCATTGCATGTGCCACAATGCAATGCTGGGATATTCATGATTAAGTGCGGCAACGCATTTGGCAAAAAACAAATCACAGTATTTTGTTCAGGAGCTCATTGTGAACTCAAGGATGTAAGTAAATGTTTCCTGTTTCTTTTTTGACAGCAGAAAAAGCCACAGAAGTGTGGCAGAGGTTGCCTTAAATTGTGTTACAGCACAGTTTGCATCTGCACTGCTGTTAACGTGGTTTAAGGCAATAGTGCTGGTCTAAAACCATGCTAAAGCCCTGATCCAATCAGGGTTTTGGCATGATTTTTAATCATGGTTTGTAGCATGGTTTTACCATGCTACAATCTTAATGCAGGCTTTTAAAGCATTTTAACAGGATTAACATGGTTTAAAACTCTGAAAAAGTGCTAGTGTGGACAGAACCTTACTTAAAGAGCTGGTGTACTGCCTAAAACTAATATTATATTTTAAAAGCAGTCAATACTTTTTATATTTGAGGTACTTTTTTTTTTCCTTTTTTTTAATTAGAAGATTGTTTTCCTGATATTAGTAGGTGTGATGTGTAGAACATCTCTTAGCTTGGCAGCTCACATATCTTGCTCTACTACCCCACACTAGATCATCAGCATTGTGACCTCACTGACTGTGACATCATTGCTTCTTAGAAACAGCAAGTGAGTGACTGCCAGGTCATTCACCTGTGATGTCACTGACAGTGAGATCACAATGCTGATGATATAGAGTGGAGCAGTAGAGTTAGATATGCTAGCTGCCAGGCTAAGAGCTGTTCCACACATCCAGCAGAGTATTATCACATAGAATACTTTCTGATGAGCAAAAGGAAATAGAAAAATACTTCAGAAATGAAAAGTTACAACTGACTACTACTTAAAATTTGCATTATTTTCCCGATGACCTATCATTACAATTATCATACCCTGATAAGTCAATACCTGCCATGTTATCCATCATAGAAGAATTTGCCAATTTTTCGAATTACAAATTAAAAATTGAAAAATCCCTTGTTTTCCCGCTTAACCATAAAGTGATTAAATCAATTATTATAGAAACAGGTATGTCCTGGGCACAGAAATCTTTAAGATACTTCGGACTTCTGATTACCAGGAACCCAGCCTCACTTCAAAAGTTGAATTTGGATACCCTAGTAAATATTATAGGCGCAGACCTAGACAGGTGGGCCAAACTATCCATCTCACTTTGGGGCCGAGTGAACTTAATTAAAATGAATGTTTTTCCTAGGATTTTTTACCCTTTGTATTTGCTTAATAACTGGATGCCTTTAACCTGGTTCCGTAAAATCAGTGGCCTGATTACAAAATGTATTTGGGCTAATAGACAACCTAGGATTGCATTCTACAAGTTAGCAGCTCCTAAGGACAAAGGGGGACTCCGTGTTCCGCATTTGACTTTTTATTATTGGGCGAGTCACATGGTTAAATACATGAGGTGGGTGGAACAGATGAGAGAAGTTAATCCCTCTGCCTTTGTTCCTATTTGGCTCAAAATTGAGTTGTCTTTGATTAGAAAGAGTGCTCTCTTGCCGGCGTCACTGTTTCATATCAGGCCGGGTGCCCTTCCCTTAATTTTGAAATCAACCCCCATTGCAACATCGGTCAGGGTGCACTCCCAGATATGGCTTTTTATGAAATATAATCATACCTTAGACTTAGCTCAACCTATTGGGGGTAACCCAAATTTAAAAATAGATAATAAGCCAATTGCACCTAGGTGGCTTCCTCAATTGGAAGGTGCTAAGCTCTTTCAGCTCGTTACCCTGGACAATTCATGGCTTTCAGTTATTGAAATACTAAATAATTTCAACATTCCTAGTAAACTTGTGTTTAAAGTTTTCCAATTAAAACATCTAATAATGAAGGTGTTTGGGCCGAACCCGCCCCAAAAAAGTATGAAAAGTTTCCTGGATGAACTCTCACTTACGTCCGGTATGGCCCATTCAGTGTCCAACATGTATAAAATTTTATACAATTAAAAGTATCCGACTAGTTTTTCACCTGAGAGGTATTAGGCTTCATGTTTTCCTGATCTGGAGATAAATTGGACAACCTTGTGGTCGAATTGCCATAAATACATTACTCGGGATAGATTACGGCTTACACAGTTTCACATTTTACATAATATATATTATACCCCCAAAAAATTATATAAGTATGGGCTTATTGATACACCCACTTGTTCCCGTTGTCAGCAGGCGGAGGGTTCACTGTTTCACATATTTTGGGCATGTCCTAAGGCCTCCACTCTCTGGAAGGACATCCAACAGAAGATGGATTCCCTGTTGGGCCTTTCAGATATTTTCACTCCTGAGGTATGCCTTTTAGGTGACTATACCCTGATTCCAGTAATTGCCAGGCGATATTATATAGCATTGATCTCCCTATCGGTAAAAAAGGTTATTCTCCGTCATTGGAAAGATGATGGAGATATTTCGAATCGAATGGCTTAAAGAATTGTTAGCCAATCTCAGGACGGAAAAAATGGTGGCAAGTCTTAGAAACAGAATGAATAGATATAATAAAATTTGGGAACCTTTTCACACGCTGCTTACCATTTAGCATATTGCATGCTATGGTCAAATTTAGAGTTTGATAATTCACCTAATAAGTTTGAGCTGTGCTGAATGGGGTGGGGGAGTTTTAGTATGGGGTGGGGAATAGGTTTGGGGGGGAACAGCTCCAGTGTATGCAGTGAAGTACTGTCTCTGGTTTCATTTACAATTCAGATTATTATGATTGGATCTGTTCTTTTTGTTCTAAAAAGCAATAAACTTTGATTTAAAAAAAAAAAATTGCACTATTTTCCTTGCTTCCTGTTTTGGCTCCATTAGCTCTTTACATTGCTGCTTCTAACTGCCTTGATTCCATCTACAGACACACCTGTGCAGTTATTTGAGCATGCACAAAGTCCTCTGAAAGCCCACTGGGTAGAGTTGCAGCTTCTCCTCTACACCTCATGCCCTTGCCTCTTCATGCCTCACGTATTTCTTTTCACTGGAAGCGTTTGGTCACCCATTGGTATTTCTGCCCCAAGGCTTAATTTTTTTAAGTTTCCACAACCAGTTTTAGTTTCCCTCATGTTTTCCATCTTGTGCTACAATTAAGCAATAAGGCACAACAGGGTGTGTGTTATTGTGTAATAACGTTATGCCTTGGGTGGTTGAAGCATGAGGCCACAGGTTGCGTATGTTCAACACTTGGGAAGGAACATTATTACTCAATAACACACACCATGGAGTGCTTTATTGCTACTATACAATGGCTTGTTTGTTGAAAAAGAAAATGGGAAAAATATGTTTAAAATACATATTTTTTTTTGTTGGGGCAGGTTTACCTATTGAAAAAAAGAGTCCATACTTTCTCTTTTCTGCAGCAGGTGGCAGTGCTGCTACATGCTTGTCCATTGCTGGCTTGTTTGGAATGGAGCAGGGTGGTGACATGTGACAGAGTGCACACTTAGTTCAGTTTACTGAGCTGCATCTGTGAAGCCGCTCGTAGCAGCAAATTTTGAAGAAAAAAAACAGAATTGCACTTTGCCCTTTACAGTTTTGTTTTGCCGTGGGGGTGCTTTTGAGGGTGTCCTGGTACACTTTATTTGTGTGTGTGGTGGGGGGGGGTTGTATGATACAATTGGCGGTTGGGAGGTAAGTGTGTGGGTAATATTTTTCATGTGTGAACATGTGAGAGGGTCATGTGTGTATCTGGACTTGATACAGTGATGTTATGCTCAGATAACATCACTGTCCCAGGCATGCACTGACCAGTCAGAGCCCAGGAAATGTTATTGCCATTGTATAAAACTTGGTTAGAGATTCTTCTCCTGTCATGGTGGTGAATATTACACATGAATTTCTACTTGGACTGTATCAACATGTTTTCAGACTCCAAGGATATGGTGGACCAAACACTGGGCTTCAAACGATTAATCATTGCAACAAAAGCTGGGCTTCAAACGATTAATCATTGCAACAAAAGCTATCAGGAATGAATTTCTCTTGACATCTCTTGACAGCTGCCTATACTGTGTAGACTCAATCTTTGACAAGAAGGCCTGCTCTCCCTGCCAGGCCATGCTGCCCTAGTCTTTGGTGAGCGGTGAGCACCAGCTGGCTGAACCCTCGGGTCAGCATGATATATCAGCTAATCATAAGAGTAAAGATCCATGACCCAAAGCTCTCCTTTGGCAGCCTCCTCTGCAACCATGCAGATTGCCAGCCTGAGCCCAAGCTCCCAAATAGTTGTTTGCGATTGAACTTGATCCTTGCTTTATGGAGCTCAAGGAGGAGGAGGTGTACCCTCGAACCCTCATGATACAGACCATGTATGAGTGTAAGTGCCCCACTGTGCATGTCATTCAGTCGGTCCTACCCGATCCAGTGATGAAGCCCTGGTGGTTGAATAGTTAGTAGTCCTGTCACTGGTCTTAACCCTCTCAGGAGGATCGTCACTCAGAGTAATACCCTAAGCACACCCCTTAAACTGGGCCTGGTTGTACAAGGGGATCATCTGAGACTATTGCTTGTGGGAGCTGAGGTCTAGTCTAGAAACCCTTTTCTTAGGAAGACAACCCATGCCTCTCATCATGCAAAGAAATGACCAAAGTGAAGCTTCTGATTGTCCACATCATTGTACTTATTGAGGATCTCCTGCTTATCCAGGCACTCCTCTAGCTCTTCTCATAGGTGGCCTAAGACGAGGCCTAAGATAGGGATAGACATGGCCTACACGAACAACAGTGGATGTTGGTCTCATTCGACCATGCGCTACATGCACCACCAGTAGGTACATTAAGAAAGCCAAACCAGGTGGCATCAGTAAATTAAGAGATGAAAATAAGATTATTTGCTTATTTAAAGCACATTTAATAAAGTGTTCAGTGCTTACTCAGAGAAAAAATCATTATAGTTATAGAAATGTGCAATTTAGAGAGCATAACAACTGAACCCCAACAATTTAGTTGTTCTTATGACCTTCCACAGGAAGTTACATAGAAAAACATAATTTGTTGGCAGAAAAGGACCTCTTGGCTCACTTAGTCTGTCAGATGTTCCCCTGCCTAATCTGTCTCCATAGACCCTAACTGGTCTTCAATGATCCTCCCCTCTTCTTGCATATTTATTAATATAACCCCATATCTATCCCATGCATGCTTAAAGCCCCCACAATGTTTTTGACTTCAGTACTTCCGCTGGTAGTCTATTCCAGGTGTCTACCACCCATTCAGTGAAGTAGTACTTCCTTACATTCCTCTTAAACTTCCCCCTCCAACTTCATCACACATCCCTGGTCCTATACCTTTCAACCTCCTGCCTCACACATCAGGGACGAGGCTTGAACAAATCAGGAACAAAGGACCAAAATCAGGGACATATTTTTAAAATTAATGATATCCACTCAGGAAGCTAGTAGAATAAGGGGCTTAGTATAAAATGCAGTTTCTAAGTTAGAGCAGGTCTGTAACTTTAATGTTTGTCATTAATTTGTGCTGACAATCCACATAGTTTAGTCATGGAAATGCAAATTTTAGGAGGAACAGAAAAAAATTTTGAGGTGAAAATCAGGGACGTCCCTGAAAATCAGGGACAGTTGAGAGGTATGCCTGGTCCTGGTGCTCTTTCTCATTGAAAGAAACTCCCTTCCTGCACCCTGTTCACTCCTGTGAGGTACTTGTAGATCTCTGTGTCCACTGTCACTCTCATCTCTCAAAAGATGTCAATCAATCAATCAATCAAAATCTTTATTTAGTCAGGCGAACATCATTGAGCGTAGCTCATTTACAAGATGGACCTGAGTGGTCATACAAATTAGAGTACAAGTATTTTTACATAGACAAGAAAAACATGAACAACAGTACAATGACATAGAATGAGAGTTTACAACAATTTACATATATACAATGTACAGTAGAATCACTTAACCTGTAGGAAAAGGAAAGAATAGATATAGCAGGCATAGTATACAAATAATAAGCCTATATGGCTTTTATAAGAGATAGCAGCTGGCTGGATAATAGAAGGGGAACTAACATAATGGAATACGGAAGGGGGGGGATGTAGGTTGGATGGGAGATTAGGCCTTATGAAAGCAATTGCAGAACTCTGGAAATATGGTGGAGAATAATCTTTTGAAGGATGATAAGGGTAAGAGGGTATTGAGATTCATAGATTTTTGGAGTGAGTTCCAAGTAACTGCAAGGGAGTAACTGATAGCGGCCCTCCCAAACCGGGTACAGGCATTGGGGACCTTTAACATTATGAGTTTACTGATCCTTAGGGTGTATGGCCTAGAAGTAATTCGAGTAAAACAGTCTGTGATATAGGATGGGAGTTTGCCTGATAAAGCTTTGAAGATCCAGATTGCAGCATTCCTATTTCTTCTGTGTTGTAGTGATGTCCAATTAACTGCCATATAAAGAGAGCAATGATGGGTGCTAGAGGGAAGGTCAGTAATAAATCTGATGGATCTATGATACAGGGTGTCCAGCTTATTTAAGAGGGAGAGTGAGCAATGGCCATAGAGAAAGTCAGCATAGTCAATGAGGGATAGGAATGATGCCTGGATTAATCTTTGTTTGGAGTCTCTTGTAAGGTGGTGTTTTATCCTGTAAAATAGGCCAAGCCTTTGTCTCAACTTTTTTAGTAGCTCTTCAATATGGACAGAGTAGTCGAGTTTATTATCAATCCAGACTCCAAGATATTTGAACTTGTCCACAAATTCCAGCTTCTCTCCAAGTAAGGTGAATAATTGTAGGGTGGTGGGTGATGGGGTAATGGCAGAGCAACTCTTTGTGGCAAAAAGCATAGCTTTTGTTTTTTTGGCATTTAGAAGTAGTTTTTTTCCAATAGATTGTGTTGCAGGATGGAGAATTCTGATTGTAACAGCTTACAGGCTTTAGGTAATGAGGGATTACTGACATATAATACAGTATCATCAGCAAACAGATGAATGTTAGATTGAGAGAGGTTGGCATCGATATTATTAATATAAATGGCAAAGAGGATAGGGCCAAGAATAGAGCCTTGCGGTACACCTCTTAGCAGTAGTTTTAAGGTGGATAGGTAATTTCCATTTTTTACTAATTGTGACCTATCGGATAGATAGTACTTAAACCAGCTGAGTGAGAGAGAATCCAGGCCTAGAGAGCTAAGGGAGGTGAGTAATGATTCATGATCCACTGTGTCAAATGCTTTACTCAAGTCCAGGAACACAGCACAGGTACAATTCTTCTTGTCCAAGGCAATCTGCCAGTCATTAGTTACTTTGGCTAGGGCAGAGATGGTGCTATGCCTTGATCTAAATCCCGATGTGATTTAGATGTGCATGCTGAGATCCCTCAGTCTCTCTTTGTAGGACTTCCCATGCAATCCTTGCACAATTTTAGTTGCCTTGCTCTGTACTGCCTCCAGAGTAGGGTTTGTAGATTGAGAAAATGAGAAGAAAAATCACTGGATATAATGACTACCCTATTCCAGAAGGTTTTGGTGCAGCTGAGTGCCAGAACTCTAACAACTCAGACTCGCATAGAAATCAAGATGGTTCCTGATCTTCCGAGAATCAGTTTTCACCATTTTTTTTATATTACCCTGCTGGCTGGCCCCCATCTGACTGACCCCCCCAGCCCCATCCCCCGGAATCACTGGCTCTTACCTGCCCGGCCCAGGAGTGGCGCCTGCGGGAGGTCGGTCTTCACCCTGCCAACCAGCATTTTTTCCTCCAAGAGTTTTCTCCCGGATGCCCCAGGAGTCAGTGTGCATGCGCATGGAGGCACGCATGCACTGAACAGCCCCGGCCACAGCCTCCTTCCCCCACCCCATGGCTAGTGCCTAGGCCACCTCAGCCCGAGCTTCCTCCAGCCTCCACTGGGGGTTACCTATCAGCCGAGGGACGCCGTACTCCCTCCCCGGAGAGGAAAGCTTGCCTGTCGGCAGCTCCAGCCAGCTCCGCCTCGCCCCGTGACAACCTCTGATGCCCCGGGCTCGTTCCCGAACCCGGATCACCAGCGTGGGTCGAGGTAAGGCACCAGTGCCTTAGCCCTCTGCACCACCTGGATGACTATCAGTTTTCACCATTGATTTCCACTAGTGGGTCTGAGCTAGTGGTGCCAGGACCCAGCAAGAGCCAGAACTTTTCAGAGGGATGGCACTGCAGTAAGCAGCATGCATGCACAATGTCACAAATCAGCACACACAGCAGCTAGTTTAACGCGGCATCAGCCCCCAACTGCCTCAGTTCTTTTTTTTCCCATCATCAAGTGTGCATCAGTGATGATGTCACTCAGGCACAGTGAGTCAGAATTTCAAGTCTGTATGACAACTGCATTCAGTTCTTCTATGTTTCAGTTTTTAAAACAAGAGTTTGTTATTTTTGTGTCAGTTTAGTGTTTATAACGTATAATAACTTAGTTTCTCTCTCAGCCCTGAGTGTCAACAGTTGATGACCGTGGAGGACAGTGTGGAGCCAGAAGAGGTAGGCTGCTCAAGCAGCAAGGCCATGTCCACCTGGGAACAGAAGTAGGAGGTTGTTCAGGAAAGAGGCTTGGTTTATCTTCTGTTTTAACTGAAATATTTGAATAGTTTTGAACTTGAAATTAGTTCTGTGTGTTAAAAATTACTACTTTGAGTTAGAACTGTTACTTGGGCTGTGATATTGTAACTATTGGGGCTTGTGTGCTGGTTGAGGGAACACTTGTTTGGCAGTGATAGGGTGACATTTAAATGTGATGTTTGCCTGGTGGTGGCCCTACCACCCACACTGTTTTGTAGGGTTTCTTAAATACTGAAAAGCCAATGGGGGTTGGGATTGAAGGGCTGTGCATTTCTGTTTGTGACCGAAATTTGAAGCAACAGGAACTGGTGGGCCTGTGACACCATACGGTACCTGATGTCTGAACACACACACTGTTAGCGGGACTAGACACACACTGGACTGTATGTGGTTGTGAGACTTGGGAACATTATTGGTGGGGTTGAAATTGGGTTCGTAAACAACTGCAGTCAGTATAGAGAGAGACTGTATTCCACGGGGAAGGGACTGAGAAAAGGGGTGTGTGCCATTATGAACAGAGAAGGACAAACAGGGTTGCCACATTCCACCATGGCAGGCATCTTTGGAAGGGTTGTAGGCTGCACAGGTTGTGGGGTGGCAATAATTCTCAATTGGGCCTGGAGAGAGGGAGGCTGCCCACTCTGTAGACAGCTATCTCGTATCAGGAGTGAAGTCCGTTGGTTAAGGAGTAAGCTGGGGGAGATGGGGGTGTGTCCAAGGATAAGAGGTGTGGATATGGGCAGCAGAAGGGTGGTGCTGAGGGGAGGCTGGGGCAACGCTCAGAAATTACAGGATGTTATGTTACAGCAAGCAGGAGGGGGGATATTAGGGATAGAGGACCCTTAGATAGGGATGTTGATGCTAAGGGGAAAACTTACGGGGTAAACATTTGAATATAAAGAGAGTGGAGGGGGAAGAGTCAGGAGGGGCTGTTGTGGAGAAGTCTAGAAGAGCAGACAGTGAGAAGGGAGGGGCTGTTGTGGGGAAGCCTAAAAGAGCAGACTGTGGGAAGGGAGCTCCTAAGGAGAATAGGGCAAGAGGGGAGGAAGAGGGACAGTTTAGAGGAGCAGTCGGGGGAAACTCAGGTTACTTGAAGGAGGCTGACATAGAGTGTTACAATAAATTTGAGCTACTAAGCAACCTAGAGGGGGAGGAAGGGGTTGGTGGAAATGAGGAAACTGATACAGAGGCCGAGGGGAGGGAGTCGGATACACATAGGGCATCGCAGACCAGCAATGGAAAGGATAGAAATAGTCCCAGAGGGAGAAGGGGAAATGTAAATGTTAAGCAGATGGGGGAGATGCAACATATTGCAGACATGAGGGAGGAGAGCACGACTGGAGAGCAACTGGGAGACAAGGAGGTGGGGAGGCCCCTTCAGGAGGGGGGTCTGTACCAAGGATGGGGCCCTAGGTAAAGGGGACCCACAGAGGGCCTCTGGAGGTAGGGGTACTATTACAAGGGGAGGATGGTGGTGTGGGGGAAGGGGAAACCATCAGGGCCAGGATAAATGGTTCAGATAAGAGAGGGTTAAAGGGACACCTATTCGGGGGGTCTGAGTTAAGTGGACAAAATAACAAGGAGGCAGAAAGGGAGGGTGACAAGGGGCTCAATAAGGTGGGAAGACTCCCATGGAATTAAGATCACGAATAAAGGGGGGGATGGGGGGGTTGAAAGCACATAGTGAAGGTAACTGTAAGGATGATGGCAGTGTTAAGGTTTTGTTTTTGGGAGACTCAATGATTAGGGGTATCCATTAGGAGGGACGGTGGGAGGGATGCCATAGCCAGGTGAAGGTAGTGAGTATCTCTGGTCTGACGGTGCACAGAGCAAAGTTCATGATGTACAAACTGGTTAGGGATTGTGGAGGGAAAACGGATTTCCTGGTGCATTTGGGAACTAATGATCTAGAGGGAAACAGTGTTTTGGAAACCCAAGCAAGGTTCTGAGAATTTGCCAGAGTCTGTCGGGATAATGGATGCAACATTTCCTTTTCGGAGATATTGCCAGTACCAAAGGCCTCAGTGGAGAAAAAATGAAGATCACAGAGGTTAATGACTGGCTCAGGAAGTAGGATGAAGAAGGTGGGTCGGAGGTGTTAGGGAACTGGAAAGGAGTTTGGGAGGATAAGAGATTGCATGCTAAGGACAGGCTTCATCTTGCCCCGTTAGTCCTTAAACAGGGGGTGGCTGACTACATTCAAGAAAGGTGGGGTTTAAACTTGTGAGGGGGGAGGGATAATGGAAGGGCTGACCAGAAGCCCTCTCCTCCAGATGAGGGAGTAGCCTTCAAACCCAATGGGGGAAGGGGAACAGACTGGGGAGGAGGTTTTAGGAGGAGCAGAGAAAGGATGGAAGTATAAGGAACCTGGGTGGGGTTTGACAAAGGGACTGGGATAAGGGGTGGTGGTGTTAATAAATGCCTGGAGCTTGGGAAACAAGTTGCCAGAATTCCATGCCATGCTGTTTGGGGGTGGGGGGTGGGGTGGATGTGGTGGTGGTCACGGAAACATGGGCCAACAAAACCATGACTGGGACCTAAACGTGTGGGTTGCACTATGCTTGGGAAGGATAGAAAGGAGGGCAGAGGGTGGAATGGCTATGTTCATTAGAGATGACATAGAAATTGCTAGGGTAGAAGAGGCAGAGGGAAACGTGGAGGCCTTATGGGTCACCTTACAAACCGCAGCAGGAGGTAAGGTCAAGCTGGGTGTAGTATATAGGCCCCCCGGGATGGGTGATGTTCTGGAGGATGGTTTGCTGGACAACATCATTGCCCAGTGTGGACCAAAAGGGGAAGGAGTGGTGTTGATGGGGGACCTTAATATGCCAGGTACAAACTGGGGTACCATGTTCTCTAAGGTGGCCATGGAGCAGAGGCTACTGGACGGCTTCCAGGATGTGTTCTTGACACAGCACATGATGGAGCCCACAAGGGAGGGGCATGTCCTGGACGTGATTCTGGCAGATGGGGATCTGGTAAGGGACCTGGTTGTAGAGGATCCCCTGACTTGGAGTGACCACAATACTGTCTGGTTTCAAATAAGCATGAGGGAGGGGAGAGATCTAGGACACTGGCAGTGGACTTCAGGGGGCAGACTTTGTGGGCATGGGAAATATTCTCAAGGATCATTTGAAGGGATTACAACAATGAGAAATGTGAAAAAGAGATGAGAGGTCATAAAACGGGGACTTCATGAGGCAGTCAGGACCTGCGCTAAGGTGAAGTGTAAGGGCGCAAAGTCACATAAACCATGCTGGTGGTCCAGTGAGGTTCGGGTAGCAGTCAGAGAAAAGAAGGCTGCCTACAAAAAATATAAAACAACAAGGGGGATAGGGAAAAGGAAATGTACCATCTTGCATCTAGAAAAGTCACCCGGATGGTATGGGGGCAAAGTCCAGTAAAGAGCAGCGGCTGGCACAGGGGATACGGGGAAGGGAAAAGGGGTTCTTCCGGTACATTGGGGAGTGGAGAAAAACTAAGGGCCATCACGGTAGACTGAGATCAGAAGGAGGGTGGGTGGAAGAGGCGAGGGACCAGGCAGAGGTATTAAATGAGTACTTTGCCTCTGTGTTCACTAGGGAGGGGGATGGGATATCTACAAACAAGGCATGATGGGGATAGAAGCAGTAGTGAGTGGGATCAGGGCAGCAACAGAAATGGAGCAAGAGGGAGGGAGAGGTACCCCAGAGGTGTCACATCAGGATAAGGATAAAAAGGCCAGTAAGTTGGAGGGGACAGATGATGCTATCTCCACCCAAAGGGTGTGGTTAGCCCTTAAGGCCCTAATGAAAGATAAATCTCCTGGGCCGGATGGCATTCACCCGAGAGTACTATGGGAATTGGTGGACATACTGACTGCACCCCTGGTGGAGCTCTTCAACAGGTCGCTTGAGGCAGGGAGGATACCTAGGGATTGGCGAGAGGCACATGTGGTGCCAATCCATAAAGGGGGGTCGAGGGAAGTACCAGGTAACTATAGACCCATCAGTTTGACCTCGGTGGTGGGAAAATTAATGGAAAGTATACTAAAGGAATGATTGGGGTGTACTTGGAGGAGGTGGGAGGTCTGGATAGTCGGCAACATGGGTTTGTGCCAGGTAGATCGTGTCAAACCAATCTTGTGGAGTTCTACAAATGGGTAACATCAAAACTGGACAGGGGAAAGCCTGTGGATGTATTATTCTTGGACTTCAGCAAGACATTTGACTCTGTCCCCAACAGTGGTCTGGTGGAGAAACTGACGGGGTTGGGAGTAGGCCCTTTGATGGTCAGATGAATTGAAAACTGACTAGCTGGATGCACTTAGAGGGTAGTGGTCGGTGGGGAGCTCTCGAACCCTAGCGAAGTCGGTAGTGGGCTACTGCAGGGCTCAGTCCTAGGTCCGATCCTGTTTAATGAATACATATCGGACATCAGGGAGGGTATAGGGTGTGAAATGAGTCTCTTCACTGACGACTCCAAGATGGGAGCAGTAGTTGAGGGGGAAGAGGGGAGGTTGGTCCTGCAAGGGGATCTGGACACCCAGAAAAGATGGGCTCACACATGGAAATTAAATTTCAATATCACCAAGTGCAAGGTGTTACATCTTGGACGGGAAAACCCTAAACACAGGTACACTCTGGGAGGGGAGGCGCTGGAGGCCTCAACAGGGGAAAAAGACCTAGAGGTCATGGTGGATACATGTATGAATAACTCTGAGCAGTGCAGGAGAGTGGCTAGCAACGCAAACAGGATTTTGGGGTGCATCGTAAGGGGGATCACCTCTAGGAGCAGGGAAGTGATTCTGCCGCTGTACAATGGACTGGTTAGACCACACCTTGAGTACTGTGTACAGTACTGGAGACCACATTTGAAGAGGGACATACAGCTCCTGGAGAGGGTACAGAGGAGGGCAACTAAGATGATGCGAGGACTAGGGGATTTGACGTATGAGGACAGACTTGAGGAGCTCTGCCTGTTTTCATTGGAGGAGAGGAGAGGAGAGACAGGGGGACATGATTGAGGTCTTCAAGTACCTCAAGGGAATAAATAGGGTAAACATGGAGGGGATCATTAGACTAAAGCAGGGAAATATCACCAGAGGGCATGGTTTGAAGTTGGAAGGTGGAAGGGTGAGGGAGAAAAGAGGAGGAGGTTTTTCACTGAGAGGGTGGTGGATCCCTGGAATGCGCTGCCTGATGAGCTGATGCGGAGATCCACAGTGGAGGGCTTCAAGAGAGGGTGGTACAGACACAGAAAGTGGATGTATCAGATGAAGGCCTGACCCAGGTGGGTGGGGATGGATGATAGGGGTTTCTGGAACACAAGGGGAAGGGGGCTTGGTACCCAACTAGGGATCTGAGGTTCTAGCAGACTCGATAGACCGTAAGGCTTAATATGCTGCCAATTAGTATGTTAGTATGTCCAGTACGCTCTCAGTCTTCCCAAAAATACAAAAAGAAGTGGCACTGATTCCACACATGCTCTGCATCAGTATCCAGGCACCACTCCACCTCTGAAGGGGAAGAAAAGGCACCATTCGAGGTTGCCGTCTTCTAGGTCTGCCATGAGACATTTGACTTCTCAGATTCAGAGATCCCCATCTTCATCATTGTCAACACCGGTGACTTCTAGACCTGGAAGGTCAGTGTCTCAGGCCTGGAATCTCCCTTTGTCTTTAAGGGAGGGCTGTGGTGGGTGGGTGGTTCCAACACTGCACAGCTCTTATGGAGCAGTGGGTGCAGCATCTAACCCAGGTGGCACTGCTAGTGGTGCTGGTCCCTGACCTCTCAGGGTCAGCTGAACTGGAGTTGCTGGCAGTGTCGCTGGGCCTGGAAGAGTGTTTGCTTGTGGCAGCAGCATTTGGGTCCTTGCCTAGAGGAGTGCTGCTGACATCTGTCCTGCTTGTGGCGTCACCTCCATCCTATTGGGGGACAGTAACAACCATGGTGCCATCACAAGTTACTCCTGTGCCATGTGGGTTGTCGACATTGTTCTGGTATTGCATCTGGTGCCAAGTTTAGGCCCTTTTGGGCCTGGTCCATTGTTGGGGTCGGCATTGAATGGGCTCATGGTACTGGTAACCCTTCTGGTGTCATACGCAGTGTTGATTCTGGCACTGCCTCTGGCACTGGTCCTTTGCCTCTTGGGACTGGGACCAGTGTCGCCATAGCGCTGCACTGCATTTTTGGCTCTGAGACCCCGATCTCCCTTCTATCCTGATGAGGGAGATGAATCAGATCCCAACATCACTATCCTATCTTCAGGAGTTCTCAGGTCCACTTTCTGTGTCTGTATGTGAGGGAAACCTATCTTTTTTTATCTATTTTTATTTATTTATTTATGATTTTGGTAACCGGGTAGGTGCACTGATCCCAGGGACCATTTTCAGGCATGACCTGGGCCACATACAGTGGCACAGAGTTAAACACAAACAACAGTGCATAGAACAGTAGACCGTCTGACAAATAATAAAAGGTTACAATAGTACAAGATACAAGGTAGCAAAATACATAAATCCACATGATGTGAGGTGATATAGTACATAAATCCAATGTGCATATACATAAGGAGAAATATATGTAACCCCTAGGTGGTGCTATCCCAAGGGTTACTACCCCTGCCTGCTTGGCTAGTAGCTGGTTAAGGGGCCTGAGTACTGAAACGGGTGCTCCACCTGGAGGTCAGGGTTGTTAGTGGTCAAGCTAACCTGGGCACAGCCCTCTGGGACACTGTAACCCCTCTCTTTCCCTTCTAGTGGCCTGAACAATATACAATATTCACTTTCACAATGACCCTTATTCACCATGCAATTACCCACACTGTTTGCACTTACCACCAGGGCTGGTTCCTTTAGCTCAACCCTGGGGACCCCCTGTAAAACAAGGTTATGCACAGCAAATAGCAGCAGTACAGTACTCTTGGCACAAACTGGAACCACAGTCCAGGTGTAATGTTCTGGATAGGTCATGATGTAATCTGTGTCCCTCTCATATTGCGAGAGTCTGAATGGGCCGCATGTTTCATAGTGTCCAGGGAACAAGGCCAATGCAGGATGCCAAGGATCCCAGGGTTTGTAGGATGGCATGCAATGTGGGGCTTTGCTTGTTCATTAGTGTCTGAACTTGTGATAGCACCTTTTCAGTTCTCTTCTGAAATGGTCGTGCTTTGCCTGTTGTTGTTTCGATAGTGGCCCCCAGGTGCGCTATCCTTTGGTTGGGGTGCAAACTGCTTTTGTCCCAGTTGATCACCCATCCGTGTGACTGTAGGGTGTGAACCACTGTTTGCGTATGTTGCTTAGCTGTCTCTGGGTTTCTGCCTCTGATCAGCCAGTTGTCCAAGTAAGGGACAATGTGGATTCCTTTTTGTCTCAGATTTGCGGTGAATGTGATGGACACTTTGGTGAACACTCTTGGGGCTGACACTAAACCGAATGGTAAGGTCTGGTATTGGTAGTGTTGTCCTAGGATCTTGAACCTGAAATATTTGGAGTGGGCTGGGCACATGGGAATGTGTAGATAAGCGTCCTTCATATCGATGGATGTGAGGTAATCTCCTTGCTTTATTGCCCATAGTGTTGTCTGTAGTGCTTCCATCTTGAATCATTTGTACTGTATGAAACAGCTGACAAATTTTAGATCTAGCATGGGTCTCATATCTCCTGTTTTCTTGGGTACCAGGAAGAAGACAGAGCAGATGCCTTGATCTATTTGGTTTGGTGGTACTTCTGCTATCGCCTTGTTGGCTAGTAGTGATCTGAGTGTCTCCTTTACCGCCTGTATTTTGTGGGGTTGTCGAGACACTGGGGAGATCAAGGGTCTGTTTGTGAGTGGCTTTTGGGTGAATTCGATGGAGTATCCTTGGGAAACTTCTTCCAGCACCCATCTGTCTGAAGTTGATGTCTACCATATGCTCGAAAACTGACTCAGCCTTGCGCCTACAGGGGGTGTATGTGGGTGTAAATCTGTTAGGTGATGTTGTGCCCAATGGTCAATTTGAGTGAACCGACCTCGTTTGAAGGTGGAGCTGTGTCGTCCCCTTTGGTATTGCCCATGGATTCTGCCTCTTGAACTGTTGTTGAAGTAGGAGGGTTTGAAGGAAAATTATTTGCTTTGTGAGTAGTTTGATGTTTGTCTCCTGTCCTGTTCTGTCTCCCCCTGAATGGACAAAATCTGCCATGAAATGCCAGGAGGTAGGTGTCCCTGGATGGTTTGTCCTTGTCTAGGCTCTTCCCATCACCCTTTTGTTTAACATATTTCTCTAGGCCTTCTTCGAATAAGAGGTTACCCTTAAAGGGTAGTTTACCCAGCATTGTCTTGGATTCCAAGTCGGCATTCCACAGCTTGACCCATATGTGGCGTCTTATTCTGTTGGTAAGGGCTGCTAATCTACCTGACATCTTTAATGCGTCAATGGACGCATCAGCAGTGTATTTTGCTGCTTGTATAGTGTATTCAGCTAGGTCTGCCTGTTTGGAATTGGGGTCTAGGGAAGATGCCAGCTCCTCTAGCCAGGTAACTAGTGCCCTCAAGGTGCATGTGGCTACCGTGTTGGCTCTGCATGCCATGCCCGTCATTTTGAAACCTCTTTTCAGTAGTTCCTCCATTTTTTGTCAGTTGGGTCATGAAGTGGGGTTGTGGTCTCTGAGGTGAGCACTGTCTTTCTGCATAACCCCGTGACTTGGTGGTCTACCATTGGTGGGCTGCACCATGTTTTATTTACATCCTCCTGGACTGGGTAGAACCTGTCGAATGTTCATTTTTCGGAGATCCTAGAAGGGTCAGTGGTCAGCAGACTGCCATTCTTTGTCTATGACCTCCATTAGGGCTTTGCATATGGGGAAGGCTTTGTCCTTCTTTTGCTTCCCTCTGATGAGGGGGTTCAGTTTTGATTGTTGTGGTGGGGCTTCAGGAACCTCGAACCCCATAGTCTCCTTGATTGCTCTTAGTAGTTCTGGGAGAGCCTTGACTGGGGTGAGTTTTTTTGTTAGGAAGAGTTCATCCTCTTCTTCCATTTGGTTATCTTCCTCACCAGAATCTCCATTATCCAGCTTGTCTGGTTGTGCTCTGTCTGGAGCGTTTGTGGGGGATTTGTTCCCCTTGTCATTTGGTTTGTCATGTTTAGGTGGGGGGTTTGCCTTGTTGACCTGGGAGAGCTCCTCCATCCTTTCTAGGATTTTTAGTATGACTGTTTGCTGTGTCTTGAAGAACTCCTCTGCAGTGGAAGGGAGTTCGTTACTGGGGGAGCTGAGGGAATCTGATTCCGGTTCCATTTCTGGGTCCACATCACTTGCTGTGTTTGGGTCTGTATGTCAGCAGGTGGGACAAAGGGGTCCTGACTGATTGCCCAACAGGGTGATGTGACACATTTGACATTTCTTTGCCTTGCCCATGTCTTTATCTTGTAGAGATAGGTAAGGGTGGACAGATGTTGGACCCGGTTGTGGGAATTTTCCTGTTAGATACATTTAATTAATTGAGACATGGTCTACAGTTAGGCATGTCTCATTATACCCCCTATCATTCTGCTGCTGCCATATGTCCATGCTGGGTGTCAGGGTGATGTTACTTTGGGTTGGGACGTGTGTGAGCAGTGCCCTAAGTTTTTGAGCTATTTATCATCATTGTTGCTGATTGTGCAGTTTGTGCTCAATTATTGCTGCAATAGATATGCTTGGAGTGGCTTGGGTAGTGCTCCCCCATGATCTGGATAGGAGCCTGGGTTGGTGCTCAAAATGCAGCTCTTTAAACTGTTTGCTTTAATTGCTATCATAAGCACCTATTGTGCCCCCTTTCAAATGTTATTTAAAGTGGGGGCTTATTGCTGTGCTAAAATGCTCTTTTTGCTATAGTGCTTCCCCCTGTGTTGCCTGACAGTATTAATTTCCTAGTTTGTCTCAGGCTAGATTGTCTGTCTGTTGTAACTGTTGTGTAGGACCTGCTAATGTGCATATGAGGGTGCATGAAGCACGCATGTGTGAGATGTGCACGAGCATGCATGCGCAAGACAGCAGTGCCCTGTAGGCTAGACAACATTCCAAGATAGTGATCGGGTCTGTAGTTCTACAATCCACGTTTGTACCCCATGGTGACCAGCACTTAGGATTCCTTGTATTGGGGCCTGGATGGAGTACCCTGCCTGGACTGGCGGCTCTGACACTTGGCCAGCTGGTTATGATTATTGTATGATATTGGTATTATAAATAAATGGTCAGTGTATGAAATGTCAGTCTGTGAGGTTTGGCCCTTTTAAATTACAAGGTGTCAGCAGCTGAAATCACAGGCTATATTACACTGTCCAGGAGATCTCTGTAATGTAATTAACTTCCTTGAGATATTGCATTTTATGGCCTTTTTATGTCCTCATGCTTTTGAAGTTGGAAACTAAATATACATTTTATTACATCAGGAAAGGACATCATTTAGCTGATTCCTGTTGGCTATCTCACACCTCGGTGATAGACTGCAGGGTTGTAAACCTCAAAGGAACTGGTTGATCAAAGACTCATAATTTGAGAAATGGGTTTTTGCTAATGTCACATTATTAACATACCTCCTGGTAGGAAATCATTTTTGTAATTTTATATTCTAAAAGGAGGAGCTAGATGACTCACAAAAGGGTTGTGGAGACATAGAGTTTAAACTGATACTTGTGTCTGAAATGTAGGTCATATCATCTTGGGACTCTAGAGAGACACAGCTTTCTAATCTGACTTTAAAACACACTTCCAGAGGTAATACCTTAGACAGCAAAGATCTAAATGCATTGTGGTAGGAGTTTTGTTTTTTTTAATTTTCCCTTGTTCTTTTATGTGATTGTGAGCTCTTTGATATATTGTTCTGTGTTTACATTTTTCATATTTTTATCATCTTTTAGTAAAGAACCTTTTCTTTGAAAGAATGCCTGGGTGTCTGCCAGTTCTTTTTGCATGTGACGTATCAGTGGTTAAGTCTGACAAAACTGTTCAACAGCTTGATGGTGTTACTGAGCTTGAGTAAAAAGGTAAGAATATACCTAAGGTCTCTTACAGAGTTAAAAGGGTTCATTTTGGATACCTGGTTAGGTGCCCTTAGGCGAAAGATACATTGCATCCCCCCGAAGAGAATATTATCTGAGCCTGTACATTTGGGTACACGAGCATAAGGTTCACACTTTGAATCCCCCCAGAACTTTAGACTAAAGGTGATTCAGACCCAAAAGCAGACAGGAGGGTTACCCTGTCTGTTACCTGTTCACACTATTGCGCTCTGAGGTTGGCACTATGGGAGCAGAGGGCCTGACATGCTGAGTGCATTTGTAACAGATTTGGTTGGCAGCGATGCAATAAATTTAGTAACACAAGCTTTAACAGTTCAGTGTGTCAGCTTAATACTGTACAGCTCACTTGCAAAATAAGGCAGGGATTTATTTTTAAAAGAGAAAACAGAACAATATAATTTTGCTTACAGTCAAAGTTTCTACCTGTTATATTTTTTTTCAAAGTGCAAGTTAGAGTAGCTGTACTTTGGGAAGAAGAAGATGGCTTCCAACTACAGTGAGCACACTGCAGACTACCTGAAGCAGTTGTGCAAGGAGAGAGGAGTTCTACATGAGGGGAGAGCCACCAAGCAGAACCTCGTGGATGCTCTGATGGCTGCTGATGCCCAGAGTGTTGAGTCACAGAATGTGACTGTAAAGGACCAAACCTTGGGCATGAACGGGCCTGTGACCAGTGTAGTGCCCAGATCTGGTGAGGAGGACAGCAGGGCCAGTGCAAGGCAAAGGCCATAGCAGCAGGGGAAGGTCACCAGCATTCTGGAGCCAGAAGCCATCAGGCTGCAGGTGGAGTTGTGGAGGATGGAGCTGGAGTTCCAGAGAGAAGAGAAGCGAGAACAGTGAGCTGCAGAGGAGAAGAGGGAGCAAGAACAGTGAGACGCTGAACGTGAACAGTGAGAGGCGGACCATGAAGAGCGCCAGAGGTGACATGAACTGGAGAAGCTACGACTCCAATCACCAGCACCAGATACAAATTACATTACAAATTGATAGCTGAATTTAAAGAGGGGAGGATATGGATGCCTTTTTAAACTCCTTTGAAAAAGTTTGTATTCAGGCTAAGATTCCTAGAGGGTCCTGGAGCTTCCAGCTATCCCCGCTACTTACTGGGAAAGCTTGGAATGCATTGGGTCAAATGGACAATGAAGACAGTAATGATTACAGCAAACTTAAACTGCACTTTTAAAAGAGTTTGATTTAACTGCAGAAGCATACAGAGCTAAATTCCTTAAGCTCAGGAGAAACCCTGACATGAGCTATGAGGAGCTAGCCATGAAACAACGTCAGTGTTCAAAATGTTGGTGGGAAGGAATTGAAGCAAACTCTGTAGATAAAATTGAAAATGCTATATTGTTAGAACAGTGTTTTGGGGCATGCCCAGCAGAGCTGAAAACCTAGCTGGAGGACCGAGCTCCCAAAACAATGCAAGAGGCTGTCGAACTCTCGGACTGCTATGCCAAGAGCAGACCTGCTGTGAGAACAAATGGGATGGGTGTGGCAGCACAGAAAGGGAAAAGCGCACCTTCAGGGCAGCTAAAACCCTCACTGCCTCCACTGAAAACAGACCCAGGTTTCAAAGAAAAGATTTCTCTGAGAAAAGAAATGAATGTTGGGTTTGTAAAGAAACTGGGCATATTGCCAGACAGTGTCCCAAAAGGATGAGCAATACGCAAAATGGGGCTAGGAAAGAAGTGGGTTGTTTGTGTATCCCTGGAAGCTTGCCTGTGAACATGAGGGAACATATGATCCCAGTCACTGTGAATGGTGTACAGACACAAGGGTTAAGAGACACGGGGCATCCCTGATGTTGGTAAAAGGATATCTGGTAGACCCTGGTCAGCTTATACCCAATAAATTTGTAACTGAACAAGGCATCACTAGGGAGGAGAAAACATTGCCACTCACTATTGTTCTCCTAGACTGAGGTAAAACAGGTGGAACTGTGCAACAGGTGGCTGTAGCCAAAAGTTTAGCAGTTGACGTCACCTTGGCAACAATCTCAAGCAGGGGATGGTGTGTGCAGTTACCCATAAGCAGCAAGTGAAAATTGTAGTTCCCTGGACTCCATAGAGGCCACTGTGGAAACCACTGGGAGGCTGTTTCCCCAACCTGTGTCTCCTGACATGGAGACTAATGAAAAGGGGGTAGAATTTTCCCCAGTAGCAGTTAACCACACAGCTATGAAGGGTTACTCCAAAGAAGGAGGGGTGACCCATTGTCAGAGGGTTAGGGATGACAGTGATCCTGAGTGCCCTGATGCTAGAGCTAGGGACTCTAGTTTAGATACTGACGGGGACCTATCCCATGTCATGGGAATGCGTAAGGAGTTTGCAGCTGCTCAGAAAAGTGATCCTAGTCTAGAGAAGCTGAGGGCTTGGTCAGACTCTGATGGAGCACAGGGAGGTGACGGAAAACATTAAGTTTATTGGGAAAATTGACTGATGTATACTCAGGATGCTAAGACAGAGGGAGAGGTGATAGACAGACATCTTGTACATCCCCAGGGGTATCATGAGCAGTTGCTCAAGATTGCACATGATATTCCCTTGTCTGGTCATCTGCGAATCGCATGCACTATGCAGCGGTTGGCCCAGAATTTCTATTGGCCCAGCTTCACCCAGCAGGTGTAGGAGTATTGCAGGTCTTGTCACCGGTGCCAAGAAATACGGAAAGCGGACAAGAAAACCCATGCCGCCCTAATTCCATTGCCCATAGTGGAGGGGCAATTCCAGAGGGTGGGAATGGATATTGTGGGGCCTTTAAATACCCCCAGTTCCTCCAGGAAGAGGTTCATCCTGACTGTGATGGATTATACCACCCAGTATCCAGAGGCAGTTGCCCTATCCTCACAGAGGACAGACAAAGTGGCAGATGCCTTACTTGGGATTTTCTCCCATGTTGGGTTTCCTCAGGAGGTTATCACCAATTGAGGGGGTTCCTTCATGTCGGACCTGATGAAATGTTTGTGGGAGAAGTGTGGGGTGGTGCAGAGGTGCACAACACCTTATTACCCGCAAGCCAATGGGCTTGTGGAAAGATTTAATGGTACCCCGAAGTCAATGCTCCAAGCATTTGCTGAACAGCATGGGAGGGACTGGGAGAAATACTTTCCCCACCTGTTGTTTACATACAGGGAGGCGCCCCAAGAATCGACAGATTTTTTCCCCTTTGAGCTCTTATATGGACGCTGGATACATGGACCCCTAGACTTGATCCGGGAGGACCGGGAAGGCAAGCACGCCACCCAGGGAACTCCCATAGTGGATTACGTCCTTAGGTTTAGGGAGATGCTGAAGGAGCTTATGAGGACAGCCCAGAGCAACCTGGCAGCTGCCCAACAGAAACGAAAAGTGTGGTATGACCGCAGAGCCAGAGCTCACTCATACACGGTGGGTCAGGAGGTTATGGTCCTTATCCCAGTTCGGAAAGACAAGCTACAGGATGAATGGGTAGGACCATACAAAGTAGTCAGAAAGGTAAATGACATGAACTATATCATAGAATTACCTGACAGAAGACATACAAAAAGAATGTACCATGTCAGCATGATGAAGCCATATGCTAATAGGGCTGACACGGTGTTTGCAGTGTGTAGTCCTGGGGAGGGGATGGACGAAGGAGACCCCCTTCTGGACTTGCTGGAAGAAAGCAAGCAGGAGTCCTCTGTGGAGGCAGTTAAATTGTCACCCCAGCTGGCCCCGGACAAGATCCAGGAAGTAAGGGAGGTTTTAGCAGACTTTGCCCCACTGTTTAGCACCAAGCCTGGACTAACCCCCTTAGCGACACATGATGTAGAAACAGGGACACAGATTCCCATATGGCGGACAGCATATCGGGTGTCAGAGGCTGTCCAAAAGGACATTAGGAGGGAGGTGGAGGAAATTCTGGATTTAGGGGTAATCCAGAAATCCCACAGCCCCTGGGTCTCACCCATAGTCCTTGTGCCCAAGCCAGATGGCTCTACTCATTTCTGTGTGGACTATCGTGGACTGAATGCAGTTACGAAGTCAGATGCCCACCTGATGCCCCAGACGGACGAACTCCTGGACAAGTTGGGAGGGGCGACCTACCTTACGACTATTGACCTGGCAAAGGGGTACTGGCAGGTAGAGTTAACTGACAGAGCTAGGGAGAGGTCGGCCTTCATCACTCCGATAGGCTTATTTGAATTTAAAGTAATGCCTTTCAGAATGAAGAATGCCCCGGACACTTTCCAAAGGTTGGTGAACCAGGTATTAAATGGTGCTGAGGAGTACACTGTGGCATACCTGGATGACATTGCCATCTTTAGTGCCAGCTGGGAGGAACACCTGTCCCACCTTAAGGAAGTACTGGGCAGGATACAGAGGGCTGGGCTTACTGTCAAAGCTGAGAAGTGTCAGGTGGCCATGGCTGAAGTGGCATACCTTGGGCATGTTGTAGGCTAGGAACAGCTCTGTCCTAACCAAGTAAAAATAGAGGTGATCAAGGCATGGCCCAGATCAGAGACGCAGAAGCAGGTCAAGAGTTTTTTAGGGACAGCAGGGTACTATAAGAAATTTGTACCCAATTACACTGCCCTGGCTGCTCCCCTATCTGACCTGGTAAAGAAAAAGATGCCTTAGAAAATTACCTGGGAATCAGCCTGTGAAAAAGCCTTTACCAGACTGAAGGAGGCACTGTGCAGTGCTCCTGTATTGACAAGTCCTGACTATAGCAGACCCTTTATAGTCCAGACTAACACCTCAGACTTGGGTATTGGGGCAGTACTGAGTCAGACATCTAACCAAGGGAAAGATCACCCCGTAGTGTACCTGAGTAAAAAGTTACTTCCTAGAGAACAGACACACTCTACTGTGGAAAAAGAGTGTCTTGCCACAGTGTGGGCCCTAAAGAAATTAGAGCCATACTTATACAGGCAGCATTTTGAGGTACAAACTGACCACAACCCCCTGGTTTGGCTGACACAAATTGGAAAAACTAATGGTTATTAGACTATTAAGATAGAGTCTTGCCTTGCAAGGGTATGACATGATGATCTTACATAGGGCTGGAGCAACCAACAGAACGCAGATGGCATGTCGCATCTATATGAGGAGTGAACTGACTTAGGGAGCTCATCCCATGAAGGGGATAGAGCCCCCAAATTCAGTCTAGGTGGAGAGGATTGTGACGCTTGGCTAGCTGGTTATGATTATTGTATGATATTGGTATTATAAATAAATGGTCGGTGTATGAAATGTCAGTCTGTGAGATTTTGCCCTTTTAAATTACAAGGTGTCAGCAGCTGAAATCACAGGATGTATTACACTGACCAGGAGATCTCTGTAATATAATTTACTTCCTTGAGAAATTGCATTTTATGGTCTTTTTATGACCTCATGCTTTTGAAGTTGGAAACTAAATATACATTTTATTACATCAGGAAAGGACATCATTTAGCTGATTCCTGTTGGCTGTCTCATGCCTGGGTTATGGACTGCAGGGTTGTAAACCTTAAAGGAACTGGTTGATCAAAGACTCATAATTTGGGAAATGGGTTTTTGCTAATGTCACATTATTAACATACCTCCTGGTAGGAAATCATTTTTGTAATTTTATATTCTAAAAGAAGGAGCTAGAAGACTCACAGAAGGGGTGTGGAGACACAGAGTTTAAACTGATACTTGTGTCTGAAATGTAGGTCATATCATCTTGGGACTCTAGAGAGGCACAGCTCTCTGATCTAACTTTAAAACGCACCTCCAGAGGTAATTCCTTAGATAGCAAAGGTCTGAATGCATTGTGGTAGGAGTTTTGTTTTTGTAATTTTCCCTTGTTCTTTTATGTGATTGTGAGCTCTTTGATATATTGTTCTGTATTTACATTTTTCATATTTTTATCATCTTTTAGTAAAGTACCTTTTCTTTGAAAGACTGCCTGGGTGTCTGCCAATTTTTTTTTTCATGTGACATATCGGTGGTTAAGTCTGACAAAACTGTTCAACAGCTTGATGGTGTTACTGAGCTTGAGTAAAAAGGTAAGAATATACCTACTGTAAGGTTTCTTATAGAGTTATAATGGTTCATTTTGGATACCTGGTTAGGTGCCCTTAGGCGAAAGATATATTGGATGCCCCCGAAGAGAATATTATCTGAGCCTGTACATTTGGGTACACGAGCATAAGGTTCACAGTTTGAATCTCCACAGAACTTGAGACTAAAGGTGATTCAGACCCAAAAGCAGACAGGAGGGTTACCCTGTTACCTGTTCACACTATTGCACTCTGAGGTTGGCACTGTGGGAGCAGAGGGCCTGACCTGCTGAGTGCATTTGTGACAGCGGCTTTTCATCCTGTTTTACTGTCAGAGTCAGGTGAGCGGCACTTACAGTACTGGGGACTCCGAGCGCTATGAGGTATGTGGGTGTTTAGCTGGGGTTGGGCTTTTTTCCCTTCCACTCTTAGCTGGACTCGCTCGGAAGGGGGTCCGACTCGTGGTTGGAGTACTGGAGCCGCTCGCAAGCGGCTCCTATACCAAGTACAGCACATTACTGGATTTTGTGGCCGGGGTAACAGAATCACTTGGCCACACATGTAGAAGTGATATTTTTTCTTCTAAGTGGCAGTCGCTTGAAAATAATTAGCCAGTTAGCAGGCAACAGCAGCAGCAGTTCAACAAATACAGCTAACAACAAAATCACGTTGCTCTGTTTCTTTTTGGATACCAGCATCGTTTTATGGCAATTAGTTACTGAAAGCACAATCACTCTGTTGTCCAGGCTATCACTACGTTCGTCTATGGTTTAGACCTAATATATGGTGAGAATGAATTTGGATAACTGCTAATTTTTTTCTGGTGCTAATGTTGAAATATGGTCAGTATCAGCAATATTAGAATGAACAGAGAGGCTAACTACAAGCTAAAGAGGCAGTGAGCAATCCTCCCTTATTCTAACTGCAGAATAATATTATATGTTTAAGTACTAGTTCCTTCTCATGGTTACCATATTGTAAAGTGCCTATATATCTTCACAGCATCACAGAGTAGTCACTAGTTAGTTGTTACCCTGCTCAATTGTAGGTACACTTTTCCTTTTTTTTTTTTATTCAAAATGTTGTAGTGGAATGATCTCTTACCTTAAGTAATTTTCTGTGGAGCTAGGCGAAGTGCTTGCAACCTCTGTAGTGCACATGAATGAACTGGAGACCTGTGGGGAGGGACAGGACCTAGGCAGGATCAGATTTCTATTCTGGTCACATGTGCATTTGCAACCAATGGGATGGACGTAACCCAGAAGTAATGGATGGGGGGATGCTGTAAGGTGATGAAATATGCAGTGACTATTAAGACCTCCAGACCAGTTCCCTTCAACTCCCAGAGAGGCAAATAACTTGGGTCCTTTAAAGAGCTAGTGTACTGCCTAAAACTAATGTAAGAATTTAAAGAGCTTGTGTACCCAGTTAAACTAGCCACACTGCGCTGACTGAAGTTCTTTAATTAGCTTAGTTTGTGTTTTTGTATTGGATTATCCTTGCTTGACTTTATGATTAATCAAATGTCCATTTCAGCAGTGTTTTCTGTTCATCTCAGTAAATGTCTGTGTGTCGTGTGCACGGGACAGATGGGAATGAGTTGACATAGTGGGGGGAAGCTGCCAGCTACTGAGTGAACTCTGCGATCTAGATCGCTGATCGCTTGCAGTTGTAGGAGTGCACTGTTTGACAGTTCTGCTGCTCCCATCTTGGCACCATGTGCTTGTTCCAGCAGGCCTTGTGCTTTCCCTTTCCATACTTCAGGCAGAGTGGTCTTTCAAGGATTTTTCACACCAAAAGGCTCAAATTTCATCACCTTAGTAAGGAGTTGTTGAAGATTCTGTTTGCATTTAAAGTCCCCAGTGAATTTTCTTTTTAGATTTGAATTATTGCTACGAAGGAACACTTTGCAGGCATGTTTATCTGCACTGGCTGCTGGACCCATCCTTTTTTTATTTTAACAAACGATTTTATTGTTTTAAGTATGTTTTTAGTGTGGTTGGTGTGCTGGTATGAGAAGGAAATATGGAGGTGAAGGTTGAGAAATGGTACAGCTAGCAATGGAGCCCGTTTGAAACAGGCTGACGTTCCCCCCACTCTGTCACTTCTGGTCTAGACAGCAAGGGATGGTGCCAAGCATTTCTTGACGCAGCTTCATTTTGAAAAACAAACAAAATCCAAATCAATTTCACACATGCCAAAATGGCTTACAACATTAAAAATTATGCCAGTTATGAATTGTTTGCATACCCTAGCTAGACCAAACATAGTATTCAGTCCACTAGCTCTTTAAGAATAGCCAACCATTAACCTTTTATTGTTTACCTGATGTTAGTAGGTGTGATGTGTGGAGCAGCTCTTAGCATGGCAGAGCTGACATATCTTGCTCTACTGCCCCACACTACATCATCAGCATTGTGACCTTACTGACTGTGACATCACTGCTACTTAGGAACAGTAAGTGAGTTACTGCCAGGTCATTTACCTGTGATGTCACTGTCAATGAGATCATAAGGTTGATGATGTAGTGTGGGGCAGTGGCGTTAGATATGTCAGCTGCCAGGCTAACAGCTATTCCACACATCCGGCATAACATTATCACATAGAAGACTTTCTGATGAACAAAAGGAGAAAGAAAACTATTTCAGAAATAAAAAGTCACAGCTGACTACTACTTAAACTTTGTAATATTTTCCTGTCTGCCTGTTTTGGCTCAACTAGCTCTTCAAGAGAAAACAGTCCTTTCATGGTAAAAGCAGGGGAGCTGAAAACAACAGAAACCAGCCTCACCAGCCTCAAATGAAGGTGCAGCCAAAGGCAGAGGTGCCGAAAGCACCTACTGCCACCATAGGAAGCTCCAGCCCCAAACCTGCCTCAACTGCATAAGGCAGACATCTCCTCCCTGATGGAGAGTGGAGGGCACTTTACCCAGATTTATTGTTAATAGTTCATCACGATGGACAAGTGGGTCGTTTGGATTATCCAAGAGTGGTACCCCTTGGATTTCATAGACAAGCCCATGGATTACCCCCCCCCAAATGCAAACCCCTTCGTCAGCTTACATGTCAGGGCTTCTGGCACAGGAGACTGCAGACATTCAGAGCAACAGGACTGTGGAAATAGTGCCAGAGTCAGAATGAAGCACAGGGTTCTACTCCCACTACTTGCTAGTTCCAAAGAAATCAAGGGCTTCCCCCCATTCTCAACCTGGGAAATCTGAGAACATTCATGGATCAACAGAAATTCAAAATTATTTCTCTGGGCTTCCTGCTACCCTACCGGTACTTGAAACCTCAGGACTGGCTAGCATACCTGGATATGTAAGATGCATACCGGCACATACTGGTCCACCCTAACCAGCACAGATACAACCATTTTGTTGTGCTGGGACAGCATTACCAGTTCAGAGTCCTGGCCCTTGGGTTCTCCTTTGTGCCACAAGTCTTTACAAAGTGCTTTGCAGTTTTTTCAGCGCACCTCAGGAAATTGGGACTCCCAAGTCTTCCTGTACATGGTGACTAGCTAATTTGAAGCCCATCTAAACAGGAGACAGAACAGGCAATAGCCATAGCCTCTCAGATCCTAACGCCCATGGGGGTCCTGCTGAACTTTGACAAGTGTCAGTTCAAACCCTCCCGACAGCTGCTGTTCATAATTGGTCTTCTGGATACAATCCAGGCCCGGGCTTTTCTTCCAGAGAGCAGAGTATGAGCAATTCTGCAGGTGGCATGCTATATCATGGAGCACAAGACTGTGAAAGCTCACCCCATGCAATGCATGCTGGGTCTCATGGCCTCCTCAGTGTTCAAAGTGCCCCAGGCATGCTCACTTAAACAGAGGCTGAGCGTCATCAGTAGTTCAACAAGTGGGGTAACCCAGATATGGGCCTTATTGCATCTCTACTCAATGACAAACTGCCTTGATTCTGCTTGAGAAATCCAGGACATGGCATTTTCTGTCAGGATGTCATCAGACTGCCATAGCAAAATCTGTTTTTGTATGCATTTCCTCCAGTCCCTCTCATTCAGAGAGTGTTACTCAAGCTGGTGACACAAGGGAGCAAGATCATTTTAGTGCCCCCTGCTGGCCTAAACAGATATGGTTTTATGGTTTCCTCTGTTGAACAGACATCCAGTCAGCAAACCAAGGACTCTACCACTCAGGACGGACTTGCTAACGTAGGGTCAGCTGGTCAATCCCAACCTGTGCTCCCTTCATAGAAGTGAACGGGTACAAAGTATCTCAGAGTGTCTTTGAAATACTTTTGGCAGCACATAAGCCTTCCACCAAGAAGATATAGACAGCCACCATCTGGTGCTTCAAAGCCCACAAGGACTCCTTCAGGTGTTCCCCTGACAAGACTCTGGAGTACATAGCGGACCTTTCTGATGCTGGCCTGTGGTATTCCACAGTAAAGATCCATCTGTGTGCTATTTCAGCACACCATGAGACCATTTGTACCTGCTGCCTGGCACAGTTTCCACTATTCAAAAGGTACCTGTGGGGCATTTTCCACACAAGGCCGCACATCAGGAAGCCAGTAGCTGCCTGGGACATCAACCTTCTGTTGGATATGCTCACTTGCAAGCCCTTTGAGCCTATTACGACATGTGACTTGAAGTTCTTAACTTGAAAAGCAGCATTTCTGGTGGTTGTCACCTCTGCTCACACAGTATCTGAAATCCATGCTTTGGTCACAGATCCTCTGTATACTGTCTTCCATAAGGACAAGGTAGTTCTCCAAACACACCCCAAGTTTACTTTCTACCAAAAATGGTGTCAGAGTCACATCTTAATCAGACTGTAGTCCTGTCTACTGTACCTACATTGCCAACTTACAGAATGAGGGAGAAGGGACTCTCCACTCACTGGAAGTTAAGAGGGTCCGTGGGTTTTATCTTGGCAGAACCAAGGACTTCAGACAGTACAAACAGATCTTTTTCTCCTTTGATCCTAATCAGAAGGAGCAGCCTGTCACAGTCAAGTGCATTTCTGCTTTGATTGTGAATTGCCTTTGCCACTGCTGTGCTACGGCTCAGGTTTAAATTGGAGGTCAAGATACATGCCCACTCCACCAGAGTAGTTGCCACTTCCCTGGCAGAAATATACTCTGTGCCTATTGAAGAAATTTGCAGAGCTGCAACTTGGAGTACAGTGCACACTTTTAAGAAGAACTATGCCCTGGATGCCAATGCCATACAGCAGCATGCCACCTTTGGCAGGACAGTCTTGAATAGATTACTATCCTGAGTGAGCCCCCAGCTCCAGCTGCCCTAGTCCAGGGGACTTGTTCTCAGCTTGGTGCTCTGACCCCCTATTGGGAATCAATGGTGAACTTTGATTCTTGGAAGTTATTAAAATTGTGTACTGACCATAATTTTTGATCTTCTCTGAATTTCTTCAGCATTGATTCACATGCCCACCCATCATTCCCTGGACTCACTCCAGTATGGCTGTATTGGTATTCACCCCTTTATGCTTGGTTTGGACTGTGAAGACATTGTGCTACTGTATTTGGTGGCCCTTCTTACACCAGCCACCAGGGCTGTCTTATGTCTTAGGTTAAGTGTGTAAGTTACTTGTTAGGTTATGCTGTTCACCGTCTCAGTAAAAAGGTACTAAGGTGGTCAGGGAACTGATACTGAGATAAACTAGCAGCCGCATGCAGTGACTTGTGATATCACACATGCACGCTGCTTACTGCAGTGTTAGCCCTCTGAAAAGTTCTGGTTACTGCTGGGTGACTCAGTGGTGAAGATATTCATAGAAGATCAAGAGTTCTGGTGAATATGTAAGTTTAATTTCTAGCACCACCTTCACAAATGGTTTCAACCCCCGCTGTGCTTAAGGAACTACAACCTCTCCCCTCTCCACATGGCCTCTGCTTCCAGACAACCCTGTAGGTCTTATGTGCAGTTTAGCCCTGGCTTTAGGGGTTGCCAGCTCACTATTTCACCAACAAAACCTGTTCAGGTTCAACTCATCAAGGGGAACCAATTTCTAGTTACTGGCCAGTTAGAATCTTACCTGTCGACATAAGGATAAGTATTTCCTAGTCCAAACATGAAGGTTGGGATGATTGTGACCCATCTGAGGATCTGGAGTCCTTCTTTCACTTTCTCAAGAGGAGCTCTTCTTCTCTTAACATCCACTTAAAGGGGATTGTTGCTGCAGGGAAGTACAAACACTAGGAGATCCTTGCAAAGGCCTTCATTTCAAGTTATGATGATTGATGATGTTGTACTCAATCCGGCAAAGGTGCTGTGGTTTCAACCTGCCTTTGCTGATTTGGTCCCTTAACGTGATGAATGTCAGTATATGACCCCTCCTAAGGGGTTTAAGGTCTTCATGGAGCAACCAGAAGCTTTTGGTCAGGTGATATTTCCAAGTCCAAAGATGGAGGTTGGGATGATTCTGACCCATCTGAGGATCAGGAATCCTTCTTCCACCAATTCAAGAGTATCTTTTCTTCCCTTGACATCCCTTTAAAGGATATCATTGCTGCAGGGAAGTACAAACACTTGAAGATCCTTTTAAAGGCCTTCATTCCAATCTGTGATGACTGATTATGCCATACTCAATCCAACAAAGGAGCTGTGGCCCCATCCTGCCTTAGCTGAGTTGATCACCTCAATGTGATTAATGCCAATATGTGGTCTCTCCCAAGGGGTTTAAGTCCTGCACAGAGCAACTAGATGCTTCTGGTCCAGTGATCGGTGCTGTGCAACACAGGATCAGGATGACTGTATCACCGATTACCCCTCCCCTGAGCAAGGATTCCAAGTGCCTTGACCACTAAAGGCATAGAATGTACACTGAGGGATCACTGGGTATGAGACAGGTCAACTACTGTAACTGGGTCACCATGCAGATGTTACAGATGTTACTTCTCAGATACTACCTCTGCCTTGCACTGCTGGGGGCCAAGAAAGATTGAAGGATCTGGGCTTATTAAATTCCTCACATGGAGGGCTTTAATTTGGATGGAAAATAAAGGAATTAGCATGTTGCCTCCACCATGAGAAGGAAATAGGGGGCTTGGTCACAAGTAGAATACTGCCCCCAGGATGCAGTACTAACCCTCCTCCCCAGTAACTATTGTGCACCATCAGAGAAAAAATCTGTAGAAGTACCCACACTTCAATTGCAGTTTCAAACAATTTTGTACCAATTAGGGTATATCACTAATAATATGCTCACGCATCAATTTTCAGAAACTAACAACAGGACTTTATTTTTTCTGGAACACAGGTCCTGTGAAGAGATAGGGGTTACGCAGAACTGGTTCAGCAGTAATTTTATGCATTATCAACAAGGTTACCACTTCTAATATTTCTTAGTGCATCACTGTAGCAATGCAATCTTGGATGTCCAGGCCTCAAGGTTTTGTATACAACTGGGGGACAATTGACAACACCCAGCAGCCTGTCACTTGTTTCTAATTTAGCTTTTTCTTACCTTTCTTGATAGTGTGGAATATCTGCAACCTGTGAGATGGACTGTGATGTCAACAGTGAGGTATGCTGAAACATTTCTCTGCCTTTTTATACAGCCTAAAACAGTGCTTACACTGACACTAGCCAAGTTGCACTTTGCTATGCATTTTTAAATGCAGCTGAAGATAACTCCACGATGCCACACTGCAAACAAAACTGCTTCTGGGTTCTAGACATCCAGCTTGAACATAGTCAAAACATGCTGCTGTGCTGATAACAGATTAACTGATTCACGGAGCATGCAATCCTTTGTCCCCAGTCTAGGTCTGACTAATCTTGATTTGCTTGGGTACAAGGCAATGAGTATAGGGAATGCAGTTTGGACTGTGACTAAACTGTTAATCTTGAACCAGTTATCACCTTCCTCACCTTTTCTTTTTTTACTCAACCTGACTTTGTCTGTAGCAGCAACGTCTAGGCCACAACCAACTTTGCATACCTGGGTCTCATGATGGGAGCACAGATCCAGAAAGAGGAGGTGAAAGCCATTTACCAGTCGAGCTGGAGTGAGCACTACCACTGAGACTGCATGTCATGCCAGCCTCAGGTCTAGATGCTCTACTGCATCTACTTCCTGTGTCAGGCATCCCTGCTGAAAACTGAGAGTGGGTCTGCTTTATGCTTGAGAAGTTCTGACTGTATGACTGTCGCTCTCCTCGGGTATCATAAGCCAAATACTAAGCAAGAGTAGTCACCTCAGATGAAATGCTCACCCTCTCCAGAGCCATTCCATGAACTTCTGTGACTGCTCCAAGATTAATGCCAGCCCTACTAGGAGACTGAGCCTGGGAATTAAATTCAGGCCACCTACACAGAAAATGGAGCACCTGTACTTCTAAAAATTATATTTTCCATCCATGTTGTTAAGACCTTCCTTCTCCTTCTTATGTGAATTATAGAAACATGGAATTTGTAGGCAGAAAAGGACCACTTGGCCCAACCAGTCTGCCTTAGATAATCCATGCCTAATTTGTCTCCACAAAACCTAAATGGCCTTCAGTGACCCTCCCTCTTCTCTGCCTGCTTCCTCATATTATCAAATGTCTATTGCACCCATGCTTGAAGTCTCCTACTGTTTTTGTCTCCGCAGCTTATGCTGGCAGTCTATTCCAGGCATCTACCTCTCTTTTGGTGTACTTCCTCACATCCCCCCTCCCCAGCTTCATCGCATGCCCTCTGGTTCTGGTGCTTTTCCTCATTTGGAAGAGACTGCCCTCCTGCATCTGTTCACCCCAGTGAGGTACTGGTAGGTCTCTAACATATCCCCTCTCACTCTCCTGTCTTCCAGGGTGCACATGTTGAGATTCCTTCAATTTCTCCTTGTAGGGCTTTTGGTGCAATCCATGCACCATTTTAGTTGCCCTCCTCTGGACTGCATCCACTCTGTCCATGTCCTATCTGAGGTGCGGACTCCCAGCACTAAACACAGTACTCAGGTGGTATCTCACTTGCAAGTGATATAGTGGAAATACCATCTAACTCATCCTACTAGAGATACCACTCCATATCCATCCCAGCATCATATTGGCCAAACCCACTGCTTTGTCACACTACCCTGCCACTTTGAGGTTGTCAGATATGGTAACCCCAAGGTCCTTTTCTTGCTTAGTGACTGACAGTACTTCCTCCCTATCTTATAGTCACTTCATGGGTTCCTATGCCTTAGGTGCATGATTTTTTACTTTTTGGCATTGAACCCCAACTTCCATGCTCTTGACCACTACTTGAGTTTACGAGGATCCCTACACATTCTTTCCACCCAGTCTTTATTGTCCACTGTATTACATATTTTGGTTATCATCTGCAAAAAAGGCAAACCTTCCATTCCAGTTCATCTGCAGAGTCACTTATAAAGACATTGAAGAAGACCAGTCCCAATGCTGAGCCCTGTGGCACCCTGCTGGTCACTTTCATATCATTAGAGTAAGTGCCAGTAACCACCACCCTATTTTGCCTATCTGTTAATCAGTTTCTAGCCCAATTCACCACTCTGGATCCAGTTCCACCAAGCTGCAGTGACTGTAAAGTTGCCAACATCCCCCATAGCGACGAAATGCCACTGACGTCCCCAACTGTGCTGTGTCCTGACACCAACGAGGAACACAGCGACACTGGTCATGGGGCAATGCGGGGGAGCTGTACCCCCACGCGACCACCCATGCAGGGGGCTCTGGCCCCGCACGCCCCGGACTTAATGATTGTCAACTTTGGGGGGTGCAGATCAACAGGGAGAGCAGCTTACAGCAGCATCGCTGTGAAGTTTCATCACTACAACAACCCGTTCGACACTGTGGATGTTGAATGGGTTGTTGTTACTATGATGGAGTCGCTGTGGGGGGGGGGTCAATGTTGCAATGTTATACGCTCTGGATCCCACCCCTAGGCTGTCAAATTTATGTGGTTTGGTGATGGTGGTTGTGTGGGGTGGGGGTGGTACATTAATTCGGAGAGGAACAAGTACATACAATATGTTCATATCTCTGGGAGCTACTTCTGTTGTTTTGAATAACTTAGTATTGCTGTAATATTAAAGCACTGAATTCTTTTGCAGGACCTGCTGTGTGTTCTGATTGATGATGGAGGTTTCCTTATCATGTCCAATCAACTAGAGCACTGGAGTCAGGTAATAAGTCCTCCACTCTGTGGCCGATGTCAGGGTCTATAGTGTGTGGACTAGGAATGTCTCTTGTAAAAGTTAGATTAGAAAAGGATGCCTCAATTCTGAGGTGCCTATTTCACATACTGTAGGGAATGGATATGGATGTCTTGCATTAGAAAGGATCAAGATTATCAAGGATCATCTTAACAAACTAATGCTTTTGAATGTAGAAAGTGGAAGTGTCTCATCTTAGAGGCCTATAATGCAGTGTAGAGATTGTCAATTACTGTTATGTGAGCGAATCAAGATTAGGCTAAGAAACTTCAGCTCTGACATGGCCAAGATGTAGAAAGCAGGGAACTGAAATGCCTCTTCACAGACTGCCATGATACAGAATGTAGAGTTTAAAAATCCTTACTCTGGCTTACTAATGCTATTACGAAGGCAAAGGACAAGGGCCTGATCACCTATACCTTATTGGTTGACTTTGAAAATAATAGTTCAAATTGTGCTGACGAGAGTGAAGCAAATATCAGTCCAGACACTATAAACTTGAAAGCAGTGCAACCGACTTTATTGCCATATTGGCACACACCAGCTGCAATTAAAGTGCAAGACTGTTGCCTATCGCTTCAGAGGTTCCATATCCCAGCTCTTCGCCTCACCAGGCTTCATCATTATTGAAGGTGAAGCACCAGAACCTGATCACCTCTGCCTTATTGGTTGACTTTGCCAAGGGTTTCAATGCTGCAGCTCGTACCCTCCTAATGAACAAACTCTCTGGGGCTGGGCTACTGAACCCTGAGGTCAAATGGTTCAGCTCCTACCTAACAGACAGGTGAAAAGCTATCCTTGTAGGAGTTCCACTCCACTCCCCTCCCAATCAAAGTAGGGGTAGCACAGGCCTTGGTGCTCAGTTCCATTCTGTTTTTGATTTTCCTTAATGACTTCCCCAATGCATGAGTCTCCTCCTACATTTATAGGTAACATATATGGATGGCACAGTGCACTGTGCCTCTGGTTCCTCTCCCACTGAGCTGCCTGCTAAAGCTCCACTATTACTTCAGTAGTGTCCAGTATTAGATCTGTGCCAGTTTACCCTTAGTGCAAAGAAAATAGTTTTCATAACCCTTGGGTACTAGGTAATGACTGGCTAAAATCTGGTTCCCTCTGGTTCATAACCTTGAATGGATACCAACTAGAGGAAGTCTTCTAAGTGGTAATGAGGGCTCCAAAGACACTTGTTGCAATATAATAGTAGTTTCACATGCATTTGACAGGTGAAGGAACAACAAAAAAGCTGAGCTGATCTTCCAGAAGTCAGTCTTCACCACTGATTCACACTAATGGGGGCTGTGCTAAAGGCACTAGGACTCTGCAGGGGCCACGACTTTTCAGGGGGGCAGGTGCTGAGGTATAAGATATTCCTTAAGGGCATTTTACACACAAGACCTCAATTCAGGAAGCTGGTGGCTACCTGGGACATCAACCTTGTGCTAGATATGCTTACCTGCAAGCCCTTTCAACCCCCCTCGCGATATGAGATACATTTTGTAACTTGGAGAGCAGCTGTTCTAGTGGCCATCACATCTGCTTGCAAAGTGTTTAAAATCCATGCCTTAGTCACAGTTGCCTTGTATACTGTTTTCCACAAGGACAAGGTAGTTCTTTGCACACACCCTAAGTTACTTCCCAAAGTGGTATCTGAATTCCATCTGAATCAGCCACGTATGCGGCCTACCTGCTTTGCTAACTTCCTGAATGAAGAAGAATGCACTCTCCAATCTCCATTCTCTGGATGTTAAGAGGGTCCTTAAGTTTTACGTGGACAGGACTAAGGACTTCAGGCAACCCAAACAGCTTTTTGTCTCCTTCAATCCCATTTGGATGGGACAGCCTGTTACAGTTGAGTACATTTCTGGCTGGACTGTGAGCTTTCTCCACCATTGCTATGCCATTACCACAGTTCAAGTTGGAAGGTCAGGTATGTGCCCACTCCATCAGAGCAGCTGCCATGTCCCTGGCAGAGATTCGTTCTGTGCCTGTCATTGACATCTGCAGAGCTACAATTTGGAGTACAGTGCACACTTTTTTTAAGCACTATGCCTTGGATGTCCATGCCAGGCAGCATGCCTCCTTTGACAGGACTATCCTGAATGGACTTCTGCATTGACTGAGCCCTCGGCTCCTACCACCCTAGTCCACGACATTTTGTCTGAATGTAGTACTCTGACCCATTAGTGTGAATAAATGGTGAAGACTGATTCCTGGAAGACATGAAAATGACATATTCACTGTAATTCTTGATCTTCTAGGGATATCTTCACCATTGACTCATGTGCCCACCCACCATCCCCTGGGCTCACTCCAGTCTGTTTAGTAGTTTTCACCCCTTGATCATCCAGGAAACAGTCTTCACAATTGATTCACACCAATTGTTTCTGAACCAGAGGCACTAGGACTCCGTGGGAGCCAGAACTTTTCAGGAGGGCTGGTGCTAAGGTAGGCTCATGTAGCAGGGCTTACCTTGGCACCAGCCCTCAACCACCCTGATTCCTTTTTTCCCCACTATCAAGTGCGCTTCAGTTACAATGCAGCTCACCTGCTGAGAGTCAGAACTTCATGTCTATATGATAACAGCTTTCAGTTCTTCTCAGTTTTAGTGTTTAAAGCTAGTGTTTGTTATTTTTGTGTCAATTTAGTGATTTTACACAGTTATCTCTGTCAGTCTCTCAGCCCTACCCAACAATGGTTGATGGCCATGGATAGTGATGGTGACAGTAGGGAGCCTCTTCAGGCATGCTGCTTTGAAGGTCAAGGTTTTGGGCACGGAGTCCCTCCCTGTCTTCCTGTGGGGATGGTGGGCAGTTTCCCCCCTGGGCAGCTCTTATGGAGCAGTGGGTTCAGTGTCTGGCTCATTTGCCCCTTCTTGCAGAACCAGCCCTAGGCCCTTAAGGCTAGGCTAGAGGCATTGCAGCTGCAGTCGAGACCTTCCAGTCAGGTAGAGCTTCTGGCTGCATCAGTGACCTCTGGGTCCTTGCCAGTGACCGTGCCATCGACACCTACTTCACTGGCCACACACCCCATTCAGTGTCATGGCTTTGGAACCAGTCCCAGTACCTCTGCCAGTTAGTCTGGTGCCAGCTGGACCTTTGGCACCGCTGGTGGCAAAAGGGCCTGAAGCCAGTGCTGCATCTAGCACTTCCCCCAGCACTGAGAGAGCCCTTGGCACCAGATCCAGTCTCTTCCGTGATGCCTTCTTCAACACTTGCACCTCTTCTGCCAGTGCTGGTGTCACCAGTGTTGCCTACTTCTAGGTCTGGGTTAGGGAAATTGAGGTCCACCCCTCTTCAAGACCCTTCCCCCAGGGAGGATCTAGAGGGGGATGATTCTGACACCAAACTCATCATTTCTGAGGGCAGCAATGACAACTCTATTTATAGTCTGGACTCTTCAACTCCAGGCCCTATTGCTGCTCCCCAGGAGGGCCTTTCTTTTCATGCTTTTCTCCTCAGCATGAATGCCATGCTTGCTTTTGAGCCTTGGGCCATTGACCGAGGGAAACATCTCCGTCTGGAGTTGCTCAGCTTTTCCACCATGCCGGTCAGTCTCCAACACCCTCTTCCCATTGCATTTGAGACTCTGTGAGATGCAGTATGGAATAGGCCTGTGTCCATCTCCTCTGACTGTAGGCAGATAACTTTAAGTATACTGCCCCAAGGATGGGCCTATCCTTGCTTCTCAGCATATTGTTGACAAGATTGTCATTTTGGCTGAGAATGACAAGTCATTCTTCCTCAGGAAGTGACTGTGAACCCTATTAATAAGGAGTCATACAAGATAGACACTAGGGGGGAAAAGGGCTTTCACTGCTGCTACCCTTAGCATAATGATAGACAGCTACGAAGGGCACTTTTCTAAGTATGAGTATGCCCTTTGGACCTCTCTTAAGTCTCTTGCAGAATCCCTGCCTGAATCTGAGACTAAGCACAAGATTCTTTGGACTGCTACTCATGGTACTGAGTCTAACAGTAATCAGTTAATGGCAGCTATGGATGCCTATGACACTGCCTCGTGCTCTGGGGCTGCAGAAATTTATATTAGAAGACATTCCTGGCTTTGGACATCTGCCTTCTCCAGTGACGTCCAGCAACAGGTTATGAATGTCCCCTTTGATGGCTCTTACTTGTTTGAACCACGGGTGGAACTGTCTCTTGAGGTCTTCCAGAAAACAAGAATGGACATCAAGACCTCTAGGCCTGTCCCATCGTATCCCCAAAGGGAAAAGAGGCAAGGCTTCAACCATAATAAGCAGTCCTTTCGAGGCAAAAAGCAAGGGAGCTCAAGTCAAGTCTCAGTCTCCCCAGCCGCAAAAGAAAGTGCAGCCAAAGGGAGTGGAAATGGGACTCCATCAAGACAGACAAGTGAGTTCTCATAATCATCCGTGAGGGATACTTATGAATTTTACAGAAATCCTTCCAAATTATCCACCAGCATATCCTGGTCCACCCCAGTTATCACAGATTCCTCCACTTTGTGGTACTGGGTCAGCATTATCAGTTCTGAGTCCTGCCCTTTGGGCTACCCTCAGTGCCTTGAGTCTTTACAGAGTGCTTCGCCATAATTGTGGCACACCTAAGAAAACTCAAACTCCAAGTCTTTCCTTACCTGGACGACTGGTTATTAGCCAGTCTGTCCAAGCAGGCGACAGAACAAGCAGTGGCCATGGCATCTCATTTCCTTACCTCCATTGGAGTCCTGTTGAAGCCCAAAAAGTCACAGATTCAGCCTTCTCAGCAGCTGCTCTTCATAGGGGCCCTTCTGGAGACCACCAGGGCTAGGGCTTTCTTTCAGAGGACAGAAGGAAAGCTATCCTTCAGATGGCTCATTTCATAATGGAGCATAAGTCCATTTGGGCATGCTCCATGCAGCAGATATTAGGCTTCTTGGCCTCTGTGGTTACGGTGCACCTGGCCCAACTGCACATGAGGACAATCCAGTAGATGCTCAGCACTCAGTGGTCTCCAGCAGTGCATCCTCAGTCTTACCCCATCAAGGTGATGAAGTTCTGCTTTGATTGCTTGCATGGTGGATACAGAAGGGCTGTCTCCTCCAGGGTCTCCCCTTCTTTCAGCCAGAGCCTCAGGTAGAATCATAGAGTCATAGAAATCTGATGGCAGAAAAGGACACTTTGGCCTATCGAGTCTGTCCCTCCCCCCCTTACTCATCACCTATGTCACAGGATCTCCTCTTCCCCCACTTGCCAACCCCCTATGTCTGTCCCATGCCCTCTTGAATTTCTCCACCATTTAAGCCCCCACCACTTCCTCTGGTAGTTTATTCCAGGCCTGTGCCACCCTCTCCATGAAGTAACAGACCCTCATATTGCCTCTAAATCTTCCTCCTTCTAATCTTAGACTATGCCCTCTAGTTTTAACCCCAACTTCCTTTTAAATAAGCTCCCCTCACTCACCTTATTGATCCCCTTCATGTACTTAAATGTCTCTATCATGTCCCTCCTCTCCCTTCTAGTATCTAATGGGTACAGATCCAGTTGCCTCCACCTCTCCTCATATGGCTTCCCCTGCATACCATGCACCATCTTAGTTGCCCTTCTCTGCACTATCTCAATCCATCTATGTCCTTGCATAGGTGTGGTCTCCAGAACTGGACCCCATACCCCAGGTGCGGCCTGACCATGGTTTTATAAAGAGGCATCAGTACTTCCCTCCTTCTGCTTGTTATACCTCTCCCAATGCACACTAATATTCTATTTGCCTTTCCCACTGCTGTGCTGCATTGATTATAATATTGCTTGGTACTATAATCCCCAGATCCCCCTCCTGCACAGTTGGCTTAATTACCCCCGCCAAGTGGATGCTCCTTGTGTGTTTTTATTTATTTATTTGTACATCAGTTTACAACCTTTGAGCCAGAGGCTCATTTCCAAAGGTACCTCGTCACAAAGAGGACAAATACATTACAACATTTTGTTACGTCTTTGCGGTTACAGCTTTGGCAGTCACATGCAGTTATTTCTTTGTTACATCATTTAGGTTACTGGTTTGGCATTCCCTGGTGTGCATCACTGCACACTTTTTGGCACTGAATTTCAGCTGCCAAGTTTCTGACCACCCTTCCAGAGTCTTCAGGTCTTCACTCATGGGCTCCACCCCCCAGGATGTCTACCCTATTGCAAATCTTCGTATCATCTGCAAATAAGCACACCCTTCCCTCCAGCCCATCTGCTATATCACTGATACAGATATTGAATAGGAGGGGTCCTAGTATCTTCCCCACTCATCACTACCATCTCTCTGGAATGTACCCCATTAACCACCACCACCATATGGCTTCTGTCCATCAACCAGTTTTCCACCCACCTAATTATTTTCTGTCCCACCTCTAAGCTTTCCAGCTTATTTACCAGCCTTCTATGAGGGCTGGAGTTGAAGGCCTTCCTGAAGTCCAGATAGGTCACATCCACCGCCCCTGCCTGATCAACCACCTTCGTCACCCAATCAAAGAACTCTATTAAGTTTGTTTGACGTGACTTCCCAGTTGTGAAGCCATGCTGCCTATTGTCCAGTACTCCACTGTCTATCAGGTAGTTTACCACTCTTTCCTTTAATAGCACCTCCATTACCTTCCCCACCACCGAGGTGAGGATGACCGGGCAATAGTTTCTCATCTCCTCCCTGCTGACCCCCTTGTGGCACCACCTCTGCCATCTTCCAGCTGCTTGGCACCCATCCAGTATCCAGGGATAAGTTAAACAGCCTTGCCAGAGGTGCCACCAGCTCCTCCCTCAGTTCCAGGAGTACCCTAGGATGCAAGCCATCCAGCCCCATTGCCTTGTCTACCTTCAGCCATCCTAGTTCTTCTTTTACCCTGTCCTCGGTGAACAGGCTAGGATCCACTCTTTTGTCATCCCCTCCTCTCTTCTTAAACTTGGGTCCCTTCCCCTCCCCTTCCCTTCCACCATAAAGACCGAGCCAAAGTAGCTATTCAGTACCTCTGCCTTCTCAAAGTCTCCCTCCACCAGTGCTCCCCCTCACTCTCACCCTCACTATCCCCAAGGCAATCTTCCTCTTTCCCCACATACCTAAAAAAGGTTTTATCTCCCCTTTTGGCCTTCCTAGCAATTCTGTCTTCCATATCCACTTTTGCCCATCTAATCTTCCTCGCTGCCACCCTCAGCTTCTCACTATAAATCTCCCCATCCTCCCTCCTCTGGGTTTTCTTATATGTTCTGAAAGCCATCCTTGTTTCCCTAATTGCCCGCACCACCTCCCTGTTAAACCAGAGTGGCCTCCTTCTTCTTTTGTTTCTTCCTACCCCCTTGATGCAGAGCTCAGTGGCTTTCAGTATCCCCCCCACCATGCATTTTCATAATTCCTCTACATCTCCTATTAGCTCCTTACCTTCCATTTCCTGTCTGAAAATCCCCCTGATTCTTGCAAAGTCCACACACTGGAAGTCCAGAACCTTTGTGTTGGTTCAGTTTGTTTCCTTACCCATTTTCATCCTGAAACTCACTGTATTGTGGTAGCTCATACAAAGGCAGTGTCCCACCTCCACTTTTTCCACATTATCCCCATTGGTGAGGACCACGTCCAGTATGTTGTCCCCACTAGTGGGCTCCCCTAACCAGCTGTTGCAGAAAGCTACCTAGATTGCTCCAAATACCTCTCTGCTCCTGGCAGATGTCGCCGTTGGGATTACCTAGTCCATGTCGGGGAGGTTAAGTTCCCCCAGTAGTAGGGTCTCCCCATTGAGTGCCATTCGTTGTACCTCTTGTACTATCTGCCTATCCCCTTCCTCCCCCCCCCGTGTAGGAGGCCTGTAAATCATACCCAGTCTTAATGACGCCCCAGATCATTTTTCCAATATGACCCACAGGACCACCACCTCCCCCTGTTTCTCCTGCTCTTCCATCACCCTAATGTCTTCTTTTATGTACAAAGTCACCCCCCTCCCCCGCCAGGCCTGTCTCTTCTGAAAAGCCTGTACCCTGGGACACCTACTTCCCAGGATTGGTGCTCTGACCACCAAGTCTCTGTTATAGCCACAATGTCTAGACCCTCTTCCACCATAATGGCCTCCAGGTCCACCATTTTGTTCCCTAAACTCCTGGCATTTGCTGACAGTCTTTTCCACCATAAACCTCCTTTGCCCTTGCTATCCCTTGCTGTCGTAACTCTCACTGTGGCTGCGTCTCTGCTGGAATGGGGAGCCCACTGTCAGAGCCCCAAACTCAGGAAGTTTGGAGCCCTGGATACTGTCATCTCCACATCAGTATACTGGAAATGAGAGGTGTTTTTTTTTTCAATTGTTTAACCAGGAGTGGTACACTAAGCTAAAAGCTTTTTAACGGGTGCAACCTGGGAGCACAAGGAAGTTAAGTGACTTGCTCAGGGTCACACAGTATGCAAGTGGGGGTTGTGGGATTCAAATCCAGGTCTCCAGATTTGCAGCTCAGAACCTTAAACCACTGTGCTATAGTTCTCTCTCTTGCTCTCTCTACATAGTGCTCGTGCTCTCTCTGTCTCTCATATATATAGTTCTCTATGCCCTGCAGGCCCTTATGGACCTTGTCAACCACAAGATAGTTTTCCTGCAGACGGACAACAAGTCTGCCAAAAACTACATCAACAAACAAGGGGGAGCACACTCTTACCCTCTGTGTAGAGAGGCAATGAGAGTGTGGGAATGGTGTCTGAAACAAGGCATTCTGATCCAGGCAGTTTACGTAGCAGGGGCTCAGAACATCCTAGCAGACAAGCTCACCTGAACAGAAGCTGAATCCACAAGTGGTCATTAGCACCAGAGATGTCGTGCAGCCACTTTTTGACAAGTTGGGAACCCCAGATGTGGACCCTTTTGCATCCCCAATCAACAACAAACTACCTTGATTCCAAAAATCCAGGACATGGTGTTTTCTGTTAGGATGTATTCAAGTTGCAGTGGACAAATCTTTTTCTGTACACATTTTCACCAGTCCCTCTAGTTCAGAGGGTACTGCTCAAGCTGGAGGCACATGGGGCAAGATAATTCTGGTTACCCCATGTTGGCTTCCGCAGGTATGGTTTCCTCTGTTGAACAGGCTGTCAGTCAGGTATAAAGTATCTCAGAGAGTATCTGAGATTCTTCTGGCTGCTCATAAACCTTTCACCAGGAAAACCTACACAGCCAGGTGGAAGCATTTCTCTGTGTAGTGCTCCAGAACTCATAAGGACCCATTCTGATGCCCTTCAGACAAGGTTCTGGAGTACCTGTTGGACCTCACCGATGCAGGTTTGCAGTATTCTACAGTTAAGGTCCACTTTTGTGCTGTTTTAGCATACCACAAGCCTGTACAGAACCTCTCTCAAGCCCAGCTGCCTCTCTTCAAAAGGTTCTTCAAGGGCATTTTGCACACAAGACCTTCAGTCAGGAAACCTGTAGCTGCTTGGGATATCAACATTGTGTTGGACATGCTCACTCATAAGCCTTATGAGCCCTTGGCTATGTGTGACCCATCTCGATCCTCTCCACCCCCCCCAATCCAAAGCACTGGAAAAGAGTGTGGCAGGTAAACTCATTGACTACCTCAATAAGTATAATCTACTATACCGCAGCCAGCATGGCTTCAGATAAAATCACAGTACCACCACTGCCCTGCTGGACTACACAGACTATACACATAAGGTCTTGGTTGAAGGCAAACTGGTGGGTTCTGTCTTTATTGACCTCACCAAAGCCTTTGATACAGTCAACCACCCACTGTTACTGACCCAACTGCAAAATATGGGTGTGGCTCCCACTGCCCTTTGATGGTTCCAAGACTACCTGATATGGAGAAATCAATGTGTCAAAATTGGGCAAACAGTATCCAGTGCAAGAGAGGTATCATTAGGGGTACCTCAGGGATCAATAGTTGGGCCCCTACTCTTCAGCCTCTTCTTAAATGACCTTCCCACAGCCTGCAACCCCAAAATCATACTATATGCAGATGATGCTGTGCTCCTGAGCAGCAGTACGTCTCAGGCTACCCTACAATCTAAGCTGCAGAACTCCTTCTCCAAACCCGAAGACTGGTTCTGTAGTCATAAGTTGCTACTAAACTACAAGAAGACCAAGGCCATGCTTAAATCCAGCCCCCACAACAAAAATAAGCACCACCCCCCTCATCATCTTAAACTCATGCAGTGAGCCGCTGGAACAAGTCCACTTGTTCAAGTATCTGGGGGTCATAATAGATGATACCTTCACATTTGCACACCATATTGACTCTCTGGTCAAGACAGTCAGTACCAGGCTTGGTGTCCTGTGCAGGCACAGGCAATACCTCTCTCTCTCTGGGGGCCCTCCACCTCTCAGTCCATAGCTCCATCATATCTACTATTGACTATGGACTAGTAGTCTACGGGATGGCAACATATACAGTGCTCAAGAGGGTTCAGACTGCACTCAACAAAGCCTGCAGACTCACCCTGGATGCTGAGCATGGCATGCACACCTGTACTCTGTATGAACGCGCAGACTGGCTGTCATTAAGAAACAGGGTCAAATTCCAGACTTGCATCCTGGGGAAGAAGGCTCTATTGGGTAAAACACTGCCTTGTGTAGACAATTTGATCAAGGTGGCCAACTCATTACATGTCACCAGGGGGAGGACTAGAGGGGCCTTGGCTATCCCCTTCTATCACACCTCGCTTGGGTAATGTGCATTTGCCTACTGGGCCCCCCTGTGGATGAATGAACTCCCTTGGCACCTCATGGCCACCAGTTGTCTGGTCCAATTCAAAACTGACCTCAAACAACACCTAATAACACTCTTTAAGTGCAACTGCTCTCTCTGTGCCCCAGCAAGCACTAGGCAGACCTCAGGTGCCCCCTTCCTCTGTCTCTTCTCATGACTTGCCTCAGCAATCAGTACGCATCATGATTTTTTGGCACCCACCACCCTACCTCCCCCCCAAGTCCAAGTCCTGTAAGTTTCCCTAACAGTCACTACCAATGCAAGCTGCCTGACCATGTCCCCTCACACCTCACCATTTACTCTAGCACGTCTTTGTTCAGCCTTCCCTCACTCCCCCATTTTCTCCCTATACCTTTTCGCCCTTCTTCCCCCACCCTTCACCTCCACCACAGTACCTACCTCTCTCTCAAACCTCCTTTCTTCACCCCACTGCCAGCTATCCCCGTCCCTCTGAACTACTGACAAGGCACTTTGTGGCTGCTTATCCCCCCCCATAAAGTGTTTTTTCTTATTTAACTTGTACATGTGTTATTCTGTAAGTTGTGAATCCAAGCTATATTGTTCATTTTGATGTACCTTTGCTTTCTCTTACTGTATTTTGTTTTGCAATCTATGACGTGGAACTTTTGTAAAAGAGCTTGCGCTCAAAGGTCTTTTCCAAATCACTAAATAAATAAAAAAAAATAAAATAAAATTCCTGACTTGGAAAACTGCTTTTCTAGTGGCTATCTTCTCTGCCTGCAGAGTTTCAGAGGGTCATGCTTTGGTCTCAGATCCTCCGTATACTGTTTTTCACAGAGACAAAGTGGTTCTTCACACACATTCAAAGTTTTTACATAAGTTAGTGTTGGAGTTTCACTTAAATCAGCCTGTAGTGCAGCCTACATACTTTCCTAACTTCCAGAACAAAGGGGAGCACACTTTTCATTCTCTGGATATTAAAAGAGCTATCACAGTCTAACTCAATAGAACTAAGGACTTTCGACAGTCTAAGCAGCTGTTTGTCTTCTTTGACTCTAATCAGATGGGACAATCTGTTACAATCAAATGCTTTTCTGCATGGATTAGCTGCCTTCATCACTGCTATGTTGTGCCACAATTCAACCTGGAAGGCCAGGTGCATGCCCATTTCAACAGAACAGTTGCCACGTCCTTGTCAGAGATTGGTTCTGTGCCTATCGGTGATATTTGCAGAGCTTCTACCTGGAGCACAGTGCACATCTTCATCAAGTACTGTGTCATTGATATCCATGACAGGGTGCATGCCTCCTTTGGCAGGACCATCTTTAATGGACTTCCATCCTAAGTGAGCTCCAGCTCCTACCACTCTGCCCGGGGGACTTTTCATTTGAGCTTGTTACTGTAACCCACTGGTGTGAATCAGTGGTAAAGATTGATTCCTGGAAAATATACAAAAATTACATACTCACTGTAATTCTTAATCTTCTAGGAATATCTTCACCATTGATTCACAAGCCCACTCTCCATCACCCGGGCATATTCTCTCTATTTGTTGGTCTTCACCCCTTGTTCTTGGTTGTGCTATGAAGACACTGTTTCTGGTTTGTTGACCCATCTTGCATAGGTCAACTGGGCTCTCTTATGCCCTTAGGTTAAATGCATTAGTGTTAGTTAGGTTATGCTGCATCTCCTTAGTAAAAATGGTACTGAGGCAGTGCTGTGGTAATCCATGCAGCGCAAGCCAGTCTTGTGCATGTGTGTGTAGCTTACCATGGCACTGGTCTTCCTGAAATACTCTGACTCTTGCAGGGTCATAGCACCTCCTGCTAAGAACCCACTGGTGTGACTCAATGGTGAAGATATTTCTAGAAGATCAAAAATTACGATGGGTACATTATTTTTATTTCTTGGTTTGAACCATGAAAGCACTGTATTACTGGTTTGTTGACCCTTCTTACATGGGTCATCAGGGCTATCTTTTGCCCTTAGGTTTAGTGCATAAGTGCTAGGTAGGATATGCTCTACTTCCTCGGTTAAAAAGGTATTGAGGTGGTTGAGAGCCAGTGTCGAGATAAGGTATGCAGCATGCACCAGTCCCATGGTTCCGTGCATGCATACAGCTTATCTCGATGCCAGCCCTCCAGAAAATTGTTGGCTGCCCTGGGGTCCTAGTACCTCTAGCTCAGATGCCACTAGTGTGAATCAATGGTGAAGAGATTCCTAGAAGATCAAAAATTATGGTGAGTATGTAATTTTCATTTCTGGCACCCGCTGGGTGCAAGTAACCCCACTATTATATTGCAACGAGTGTCTCCAGCCCTTATTAATATATTATAAATCCTCAAGGAGTCTAGTTTTTCCAGAGATGCCCAGCAGCAAGTCATGACTGTCCCCTTTGATGGCTCTTATTTGTTCAGCCAGCAATAGAGCAGTCCTTTGAGGACTCTCATTAGACTAAAACAGCCATCAAGACTGCTCAACCTGCCTCAGCTCACCCTCAAAGATGGAGGGGAAGAGTATTCTACTATAACAAACAGTCCTTTCATGGGAAAGGTAGAGGAACCCAAGCCAAGTCCAAGCCTCCTCAGATGCAGAAGAAAATGCAACTGAAGGCACAGGCCCCAAAGCACCTAGCTCCACCCTCTGAAGCTCTGGCCTTGGTTCTGCCTTAGCTGCCCAAGGCAGACCTCTCCTCTCTGTTGGGGGAGTTCTGACTCAATTTTACCATCAATGGAAATTTAGCACCACCACCAACAAGTGGGTTTTGAGGATCATCTGGGGAAAATACTTACTGAATTTCTTGGAAATCCCTCCTGACTATCCACCCAGAAAGCAGCACCCCCCTGTCAGCTGCCATGTCGGACCTTCTCCCCTTGGAGATAGTGGGCCTCTTGAACAACAGGGCAGTGGAAGTAGTGTTGGAAGTGGAGCACAATACAGGATTCTACTCCAGTTGCTTCCTTGTTCCAAAGACGTCGGGGAGGGGGGCATGTGCCCCATTCTCACCCTCAGAAAACTGAACAAGTTCCTGAATCGAGAGAAGTGCAAGATGATCTCCCTAGGGAGCCTGCTGCCATTTGTCAAGTACCAGGACTGGTTGACCTCCCTGGACATGCAGGACTCCTATCAGCATATTCTGGTCCATCCTAGCCACCACAAATATTTTCATTTTGTGGCTTTGGGCCAGCATTGCCAGTTCTGAGTCCTGCTCTTTGGGCTATCCTCAGTACCTTGTGCCTTTATTAAGTGCTTTGCAATCCTTGCTGTGCACCTTTGAATTCTTGGGCTTTAGGAGTTTCCCTCTCTAAATGACTGGCTCCTAGCCAGCCCATCTAAGCAGGGTGCGGAGCAAGCAGTAACCACAACAGCTCAGTTCCTGACCTCCATGGGGGTTCTGCAGAATATGGAGAAGTCACAGCTTCTATTCTCTCAGCAACTCCTCTTTATCAGAGCCCTCTTGGACACTACCAAGGTGAGGCCTTCCTCCCAGAAGACAGAAGGAAAGCCATCCTTCAGATGGCTCGCTTCATCATGGAGAACAAATTCGTCCTAGCTCTTGCCATGCAGAGCATGTTAGGCCTCATAGTCTTTTCTGTCTACACAATGCTTCAAATGCATCTACACATGAAGACAACTCAGTGGATGCTCAGCACTCAGTGGTCTCTGATAATGCATCCTCAGTCTTATACTAACAAAGTGACAAAGCCACAGCTATGTCCCATGCATGGTGGAAGTGGGAGGAAAATATCCTCCAAAGTCTCCCCTTTTTACCTCCAGAGCCTCAAATAAGCCACACCCCAGATGCATCTCTCTTGGATGAGGATCCCATTGCAAGGGCCTCCACACTCAGGGAGTCTGGAGCCCTATAGAATCTCATCTCCACATCAATATCTTAAAAATGAGAGCAGTCCTGTATGCCCTACGGGCCCTAGTGGACTTTGTCCATCACAAGATCATACTCTTACAGACAGACAACAAGACAGTCATGTACTACATTAACAAATGACTGCAGCACACTCTTACCCTCTTTACAGGGAGGTGATGAGAGCGTGGGAATGGTATCTAAAGCAGAACACTCTGATCCAAGCAATGTATTTGCCAGGAGCTCAGAACAGTTTGGCAGACCAGCTCAGTCGGACAGAAGCAGATCCTCACAAGTGGTCCTTAGCACCAGACATCGTATGGTCTCTCCGATGAGTGGGGAACCCCAGAACTGGACTTTTTTTGAGTCCTGACTTAATACTAAACTGCCTCAGTTTTGCTCCAAAAATTTAGAACATGGCATTTTCTGTCAGGACACTTTCAGGCTGTGGTGGACAAATCACTTTCTGTATGCATTTCTTCATGTTTCTCTAGTTAAGAGGGTGCTGATCAACCTGGAGGCACACGGGGCAAGATGATTCTCACTGCACTGTACCGGCCTCGATAGATATGGTTTCCTCTACTCAACAACTTGTTGGTTGTCCCTCTGAAATCTCTTTCCCTCTGGACCTTCTGACACAGGGGTCCCTGGTTCATCCCAATCTGCGCTCCCTTCCTCTTCACTCCTGGCTCCTGGAGAGATAGAAGTGAGCAGGTACAAGGTCTCTCAGAGAGTCTCTGAGATTCTCCTGGCCACTCATAAGCTTTCTACCAGAAAGACTTGCATGACCAAATGGAGACCTTTTTCTGAGTGATGGTCCAAATCACATATAGATCTGTTCCGTTGCCCACCAGATAAGGTATTGGAGCATTTGCTGGACCTCTGTGATGCAGGGTTACAATACTCCTCAGCTAAGGTCCATTTATGCGCTGTTTCAGCTTACTGTGAACCAGTTCTGAATTTCACTCTGGCTCAGCTCCTCCTTTTTAAGAAGTTCCTGAAATGTATCTTACACACAAGGCCCCTAGTTAAGAAACCTCTCACTGCTTGGGACCTCATCCTGGTGTTGGATATGCTCACCCATAAGCCCTTTGAACTCCTGGCTACCTGTGACCTCAAATTCCTAACTTGGAAAACTGCATTTTTGGTGGCCATCAACTCTGCTCACAGGATCTCTGAGACACATGCTTTGGTCACAGACCCTCCATACACTGTCTTTCATAATGACATGGTGGTTCTCTGCACACAGCTCAAGTCTTTCTCAAGATTGTGTCATAGTTCCAATTGAACCAGCCTTTGGTACTGCCTACATACTTTCCCAACTTCCAGAACAAAAATGAGTGCACCCTCCAGTCTCTGGATGTTGAAAGAGCCCTCAGATTCTACCTGGATAGAACTAAGGCAATTCAGCAGCTCTTTGTCTTCTTTAACCCCAACCGGCTGTGTCAGCCTGTTATGATTAAATGCAGTTCTACATGAATCATCGCTTGCCTTTGTTAATGCTACTCTATGGCACAGGACAAGATGGAAGGGTAGGTTCTTGCCCACTCCACCAGAGTGGTCGCTATGTCCCTGGCAGAGATTCGCTCTGTTCCTATCACTGATATCTACAGAGCTGTCACCTAGAGCACAGTGCACACTTTCATCAAGCACTATGCCTTGGATATCCATGGCAGGCAGCATGCCTCTTTTGGCAGGATAATCCTTAGTGGGCTCCTGTCCTGAGTGAGCTCTGGCTCCTACCACCCTGTCCAGGGGACTTTCGCCTGAGCTTGGTATTCAAATCTATCAGTGTGAATCAGTGATGAAGATACAGTCCAGAAAGATATGAAAATTATGTACTCACCATAATTCCTGATCTTCTTGGACCATCTTCACAGATCCACCCACTGTCACCCGGGCTTAATCTCTCTGTTGGTTGGTCTTCACCCCCTTGTTTTTGGTTTGGGCTGGGAAGAAACTGCTTTCTCGTTGTTGACCCTTCTTTTTTTTTTTTTTATTTGTTTTTTATTGTTTTTCAACACACAGCAAATGACATGGCACAGTAAACACAATGACATAAGTGCCCATTCAGGCAATAGTGCAAGCATAAACAATGTTGCATCATGTCCCCACCCCCTACCACCCTCCTTACTATTACCTTCCCCAAACCCCTCATGATATTCCTCATCCTCCCTTCCCTCCCACCCCCGGCTGGATATATATTCACATTCTTGTACTTTTGGATTGACAGCTTGGTTGGCAGGGATTAGCCCGGTATTAGAGGAATGACCCTAAGCCTCAGAATCTCTCAGTCCAGTGGAACTCCAACTTGTATCATGTACATAGCGTGCATCCCAGCCCATATCTTTTTGTATCTCAGAGGGAGAATGAACCCGGGAAGTTATAAATTGTTACACCTTTAGATTAAACAAGAGGTCTTGGAGCCATTCTGTATAAGAAAGCTTTTGGGTGTCAATCCAATGCCTTAAGACAAGTTTCTTAAGTGTTATGGAGATCATTGCTATGTGGTATCTACGTACTCTGACCTGTACCTCAGAATAATTCCCTATAAGACAAACTTCTGGTGTAAACAACCTTTCTAGACCTAGCAAAGGGTCAGCCCTCCTTTGAATTTCCATCCATAGGTCCTGGACATAGTGACAGTCCCAGAACAAATGGCGGAGGGAACCATCTTCCATCTTGCACCTAGTACAAATTGGAGTTGAGGATTTACGTATCCTAAAAAGTTTGAGGGGCGTCCAATATAAGTTATGTAAAAACTGAAATTGTGTTAATCTCATCTTATCTTGCGATAGGTAAATATATGTATCTTCACAGATTTTATTCCAGTTAATACTAGGTCTGAAATTGACTAGTCCAACATGTCGGGCCTCCTTCCTGAAAAAATAGGCACTTTTCCCAAAAGGGAGCTGTACATCTTTGCTATTGCATGTGGGAGATGTACCACTTCTGCTAAGGTGGCAAAGAGTTCACCAAATGTGTCCTCTGTCACCAAATGTCTACTGAGTTGATTCAAGAGGTGAGATAGCTGGTATATGCTGAGCATTTGTCCCTTGTTCAGTGAAAATTTGTTAAGAACATCCAGTACCGGGAGACATCTCCCTTCTGAATCCAGAAAATCTTTTAACTTTGTGTGTTGAAGCTGAGGGACCCAGAGTTTAGAAATCATCTTATTACCTATCCTAACATTAGGATTCCTCACTAATGGCTGGTTCCAGTCCTGAGACTGTTTATATTTTAAAAAGTTGCATAGTTGAGAGTGGGCTTTTATCGAGATCCCAATAGGAGAGTGGGAGATGTTAACCGGTAAGTTTTTAGTTGTGCTATATAACAACATGGGTATTGAAAGGTTGGCCTCCTCTAATATTGCTTTCTCAAGTGTTAGTCATGGTGGGACATATGATAGGTTAGCCAAAGTTACATCATTAGTCATCCACTTCATATATTTGGAAATCTGACTAGCCAAGTAGTAACCCCCTACATGAGGTAGTCTCAGCCCCCCCTCCTCAAGACTTAGATGCAGACAGCTTCTGGTAAGCTCTCCTTGGGGGCTTGGCTGCCCATATAAAGGAAGATATAATCGCGTGCACTTCCCTGAAACATTTAATAGGCAGCCAGACGTTAAGCATGTATAACGGGTAAAATATCCTAGGTAGGACGTTCATCTTAACTTTATTAATGCGCCCCCAAATAGAGACAGAAAGGGATGACCATCTCGTAAAATCCTGTTGTATAACTGCTAGAGTGTCATCAAGGGTTAGTTTCTTAGTAAGGGAGTCCGATCTGTTGAGATAAATGCCCAAGTATTTTAAACGCTTCGGGGACCATTGAAGACCTAAGGTGGAATATCACTTTTTAACAATCTATAATTTAAAGAAAAAAACATGCTTTTTTTCCAGAATCATTTAATAGTTAGAATAAGTACCAAATTCTGAGATTATTTGCAGGTAGGCCTCAAACGCCTGAGTAGGATTAATGGAGTGAAGCAGAATGTTGTCTCCATACGCCGATAATTTGAACACAGACCCATGCAGAGGTATTCCCGGGATCAGGGGTGATTCCCTGAGTTTAAAAAGTAAAGGCTCCAAATAGATATTGAATAGGAGTGGCGATAATGGGCATCCTTGGCGAGTGCCTGAATGAAGGAGGAACCTCTCCAAGAAAACCCCGTTGCAATAAATGCGTGCTTGTGGATTTTTATAGAAGAAAGTGATCCATCCAATATATTTCTTCGGGAATCCAAATTTGCACATTGTGGAAAACAAGAAACTCCAATCCACCCTGTCAAAAGCTTTTTCCGCATCCAGGGTCAACAGGCCAGCTGGCACGTCGGAGTCCCTGAACATGGAAAAAATGTGTGATAATTTCCTCAAATGATCTGAAGAGCTTCTCCCCTTCATAAATCCTACTTGGTCTAAATGAATAATGGTGGGCATGACTCCTGCCATTCTATTTGCTAACAATTTAGCTATAATTTTCATATCATAATTCAATAAAGAGATAGGCCTGTAGTTAGTCACCAATTCTGGGTCCCGCTCTGGCTTATGAAAAACAATAATTAGGGCCTCCAATAAGCCGTTATCCATTGCATCCCTTTCCAGAAACTTTTTATACAACCGGCTTAGCCAGGGAATCAATTGTTTACTAAAAGATTTGTAGAAATTGAGTGAAAACCCGTCAGGGCCGGGGGCCTTATCCAAGGGGAGGGAATCAATTACTTTCTTTATTTCTATGTCAGTTATGGGTGCCAGAAGTGTCACCTTTTGTGCTGCTGTTATCTGTGGAAGCGAGAGTGACTCTAAATATTTATCTAATTCTTGCTTTCCAGGGGGTAAAGCCTGGGTCCGTACAAGTCTGTATAATTAGTTGCGAATTCCTGCATTATTCTTTTAGGATGCACTTGTATGGTGTTATCCGAGCTAGCCCTAACACCCCTAATTACTCTGGCAGCTTCTTGAGTTTTTAATCGAAGGGCCAGCAGTTTCCCTGCTTTTTCACCATGATCCACATAGTTAATCCTGGTGCGCATTATTGCTTACTCTGCTTTGCTCAGCAACAGGGAGCTATACTGGTCTCTCAAACCCATTAGTTTAAGTCTGTCTACCTCCGGGGTGGAAGGAGATAGTGTTTTCTCTAAATCACGAATTTTGCTGATTAATGAGAGGGCTTCCTGTTGTTTCCTTTTTTTTTATACAAGGCTATTCTGATAATTTCTCCCCTTATTACACACTTCAGGGTGCACCATTCTGAATCTATTCTCCCTGTCGAGCCTTGGTTAACCTCCGTGTACTGATCAATTGCTTTTGAAATATCCTTAATAACTCCCCATCTCTTAGTAATTGGTTATTAATCTTCCATATGGTTTCTTTTGGAACATTAGGTATCAGGTTTAGTGAACATCCCACCACCGCATGATCTGATATCACTCTGGGTTCAACAGCACTCCCTGTTATTCCTGATAAGAAAATGTGGCTAATTAAAAAATAATCTATTCTGGTGGACGTGCCATGAACAGCAGACTTAAATGTGTACTCCCTCAAGTAAGGGTGCAGGACCCTCCATGGGTCTAACAGACCTAACTGATCCATTAAATCATGGCGAGCTCTCTGAGCCGGTGAGAGTCCAGTTTTCCTAGCCCCTGATCTATCCAGGTCAGAGGTGAATGAGAGATTCCAATCTCCTCCCAATATTAGTGGAAATGAAACATAGGGAAGTAATTCTCTAAGTAATTTATGAAAAAACACTGGGGAGTCAAAATTGGGTCCATAGACACAGCAGAGCACAACCTCCATATGATCAAGTAAGCCTTTCAAAATTAAATATATACCTTCGGGATCCTGGAAACAAAACTCACAATTAAAGGGAGTAGTCCAGGAAAACAATATAGCTACCCCTCTGCTTTGGGTACTGTCCCCGGCAGTGAATACCTGACCTACCAGCTGCCATACTTCTAACTGAAGGATGAAATAAGGAACTTAGAATTATCAAAAAAGGCAGTCTTTCAATCAACAGAGGGAGGTGGAGCTTGTTTTACTTTTGTTACAATTATTAAGATTTTCAGTGCAGGAAGAGTTTCAACCCACAGGGGCTGAATACTGTTTTCTGAGTCTGCCCTTCTGCACAGCTGACTTGATTGGAATTAGTGATTGACTGTTTGCATTGCAATATTTGTAATACTGTGAGTTATTCACTGGGCTAAGAATTTTCATAAGTCCTGAATTGAGAGCAGGTTACAGGCTGTGTATTGGACCCAGACAGTGCCTAGGGGGTGGAGACTGGTTTTTCTTTTGTTTATCTCTGTGTGCCTTAAAAGGCCAGGCCAGACTGTGTCAGGAAGTGCTTACATCACAGCTACTTAATAGCCAATAGCTCTGGAAGAATCTTACAGACCTTGATAAAAGTACTAATTTTAGCAGTCTCATCGGATAACCTATAGAGGATTGTGTTTGAGCAAGCATACACAACAAGGTAGGTGTGATCGAGAGGTTTCCATGGTAACCAGAGACCTCGAGAGTGTAGCTCGAGAGGTCCGTTACCACGGAAACCTCAAGATCTCATAACTGCCTTGTTTGTGTATGGTTGCTCATACACAATCTTTTATAGTGTATGGGTAACCGTAAGCAGTACTCCATGAACACCAGAACAAGTATATGGCAAAAAAAGGCTTACTTAGGTGTCGGTCAACAAGATGTTTGCTTCCGCTGCTGCTGTAATACTCCAATTGCGCATGCGCCAATGTGTTTGATCTTATTGTGTGCATCAGATCGTACTCGGTGCAGCACAACAATATCATGATGCACCGAGTTCAGGACAACGCTGTTCCAGGCATGGATTTCCGTGCAGAACAGCATTCCACCATACACTATAATAGTCTTCAGGTGAAGCTACCTCTGGCTGGAAGCTGCAACACTGGACTTAAGATTTGCAAGAAAGCGAGTTGTGCTCACAACAGAGGGAGGTGAACCTTACAATTTACAATTGTGTTTGGTTTGAAGCAGATTCCTTAGGAAAGTTAATATTCTTCAGGTGGAGGATACTTATAACTGAAGGGTGAAATAAGGAACTTAGAATTATCAGAAAAGGCAGTCTTTCAATCAACAGAGGGAGGTGGAGCTTGCTTTACTTTTATTACAATTGTTAAGATTTTCAGTGCAGGAAGAGTTTCAACCCACAGGGGCTGAATACTGTTTTCTGTGTCTGCCCTTCTGCACAGCTGACGTGTTTTGGGGCTGACTGCTTTCAGAGCACAAGTCACCAAGCTGTTTTGGGGCTGGGGAGATTTACCTGTGTCTGACTTGGATGTTTGGATTTTTATCTGTTTGATTAGCAGGGTATTTTCTCTGTCAAATTGTCGTGTAGGGCATCTTGCTGACAGGAAGGCACTCATCACAGCAGTAGGTCAGAGCTTTTAGCTGATTGTTTCGTGAGGGCACAGTTTAGGCCCAAACCTTTCCCACCCCTCACCCCACCCACCTCCTGGAAATAGTTCCTTTATACCTGGGGTTCTGACATCATTTCCTCAAGAGGGCAAGGTGCATATCACTGCTCATATCCTCCAGCACACTGCACTGACAATATAAGAATACACATTATATAAATACATATATTTCTATATAACACACCAATCACACACACACACACACAAAAAAAACTAAACAAGGTAGACAGTTATGTGGGGGAGAAAATGTAATGGCTGGGGCAGCAGTCTCCAGGAGTCTTTCTGAGGCTGAGATGCTGCCCTGTTTGTAGACAACTATTTGCCCTGAGGGAGGAAGTTGCCCGTCTTCAGGCCGCACTGGACAGTAGCAAGGGAACCTCCCCCATCCAGGGAGCACCAGAGCCACCACCACTACCTCAGAGGTTGCGAAGAAAGCACAACAGTTGGACCACAGTGGACTCAGGAGGGGTAAGGGTGGTGGAACAGAGGCACACCCAGTCAGTTGTTCAACTCCATAATCCATACACCATTCTGGGGGAGCATAGTTTCCCTATGGATGCACCCGCAGAGAGACTAAGGAGGGTGCAGACAACTGTCACAAGAGAGGCACTCAGGAAGGAGGCAGAGGGCACTACAGGGAAAGGAAGCAGCTCCTGGTGGAGGACTCAGTTATTAGGGGGGTAGAACTGGGGGGAGCAGGGAAAACTGAAGTAAGGTGCCTGCCTGGTGCCATGGCTTGGAGGGACAGGAAACGCATCCTTAGGATCATGAGAACAGTTGCACGGGAGTCTGAACTGGATGTCATTGTCCACCTAGGGACAAATGACTTGGCTCATCATGAGATTAGAGCAGTGCAGAAGGACTTTATAGAGTTGGGGAGGGGCTTAAGACAAGTAGCACACACAGTATCCTTCTCAGAGGTGCTGCCTGTCAGTGGCATGGGTGAGGCGAGGGTACTTTGCACCATGCAGTTTAAAGAATGGTTGAAAAAATGGTTTGGAGCACAGGGGTTTGGCTTCACTGGGGACTGGGGTTCCACCTGGAGGGACACCAGCCTATACTGGCAGGATGGTCTGCATCTGTCCAGGAAGGGAACAAGTCTTTTGGGCAATCGGTTTAAATGCTTCATTGGCAAGCTTTTAAACTAGTCAAGCGTGGAGGCACTGATAAGCAGCAGGAAAATCCCAGCCTCCCCCCCTACAAAACAGGGTACTAAATGAGAAAAAGACCAAGGTAGAAAGGTCAGTGGGGGATGCTGCTACAGAAGGTAAAGCCATCAAAAAATGGAGAGCAATGAGTACCAATGCCCGTAGTCTGGGTAATAAGCTTCCTGAATTAGTGGCCTTGATGGAGGAGGAACATCTGGATATTGTGGCAGTCACAGAAACATGGTACACACAGAACCATGACTGGGACGTAAACATACCAGGATACACTATCTACAGGAGGGACAGGGAGGGTAAAAGAGGAGGAGGAGGAGTAGCTCTCTACATAAGAGAAGGAATCAAAGCAACAGAACAAAAGGGTAAACAGGGAGGAGAAGAAGCACTGTGGGTCAATTTGGAGGCAGGCAATGGCACCACAATCCGCACAGGGGTTGTATACAGACCCCCCTCTCAGGGGGAGGAAATGGACAAGGAAATGATAGAAAGTATACTTAGAATGGCAGATAAAGGGGAGATATTGCTGGTGGGTGATCTGAATATGCCAGATGTTAACTGGAGTGCAGTTGCAGCAGCCACTTCTAAGAGTGGGGTTATTCTAGATGCCCTACAGGGGGGCATGCCTTAGACAACTAGTATTGGAACCCACTCGAGAGGGAGCAATCTTAGACCTGGTCCTCTCAAATGGAGATGGAGAGAGGATCACAGATGTAGAAGTGGGTAGCCATCTGGGAACTAGTGACCATCGAACAGTATGGTTCAACAAATACAGCAATAGAGTCAAGCCATACAAAGGCAAAAGTACTGGACTTCAGGAGGGCTGACTTTTGCAAATGGGTGAGTGCCAAGTAATGCACTAGCAAATGGGCAGGAAGGAGGGGTGGAAGAACAATGGGGAATAATAAAAACTGCCATCACAGAGGTAACAAGCCTTTGTTTGAAGCAAATAAACAAAACAAAATGATGTAAGAAACCACTATGGTTCTCAAAGGTGGTGGCAGTGAAGGTTCAAGAGAAGAAGAAAGCATTCAGAAAGTACAAGGAATCACAGAAGGAGCAGGACAGAGAATTGTATCTGTAAAAGCAAAAGGAAGCTGGAAGGCAGTCAGAACAGCAAAGGCCCGAACTGAGGAAAAGATAGCCAGCTCAGTTAAGAAGGGGATAAACCTTTTAGGTACATCAGGGAGCGAAGGAAGACTAAGGGAGAGTAGTGAGGCTTAATAAAGGGAGGGGTGGGCAGAGGGTGACTGTGAAAAGGCAGAGATACTAACAAATATTTTGCTCAGTATTTACAAATGAAGAGGGGTAGGTACCTAAAACAAACAATAGAAACACTCTGGATACAGAAGTTGATACCAGCCCAATTGCAGAAGAAAGGCTTCTGAAAGAACTCTTAAAACTGAAGGTGGACAAAGCAATAGGGCCTGATGGGATTCATCCCAGAATTCTAAAAGAACTAAGGGTAGAACAAGTGAGACCACTGACTAAACTAGTGACACCGCTGACTACCCTCTTTAACAAATCATGGGAGGATGGGGTGGTACCTGAGGACTGGAGGAGGGCAGATGTGATTCTCCTTCACAAAGGTGGGAGCAGGGCAGAAGCAGGAAACTACAGACCTGTTAGTTTAACCTAAGTGATAGGGAAAATGATGGAATAACTTCTGAAAGAAAGAATTGTCAAGTACCTAGAGGCCAGAGGGGCACAGGACCCAAGGCAGCATGGATTCACAGCAGAAAGGTCATGCCAGACGAATCTAATAGATTTCTTTGACTGGGTGACCAAAGTAGTAGATCAGGGAGGGGCTGTGGACATGGCCTACCTAGACTTTAGCAAGGCATTTGACCTCAGTCCCACACAAAAGATTAATATACAAGTTAGCTAGCCTGGGAGTGGGTCCCAAGATGATAGCCTGGTAAAGAATTGGCTGGAGAATAGGACACAGAGAGTAAGTAAATGGAGTCCACTCTCTGAAGAAAGGGGGTTACCAGGGTGCCGTAGAGTTCAGTATTAGGACCGTCCTCTTAATGACTTTGTGTTTACATTGCAGAGGGACTAGAAGGAAAGTATGTCTCTTTGCAGATGACACAAAGATCTGCAACAGAGTTGATGCACAAGGTGGGGTGGAAAGGATGAGAAGAGACTGGCAAGGTTAGAGGAATGGTCAAATGTATGGCAGCTTAGATTTAATGCTAAGAAGTGTAAGGTAATGCACCTGGGAAGCAAAACCCAGGGAAGAGTACACAATGGGGGTGAGATACTAACAACAACAAAAATGGAAAGGGACCTTGGGGTAGTCATATCAGATGACTTAAAGGTGGGCAAGCAATGTGAGAGGGCAGTAAGGAGGGCTGGGGGGATACTGGGATGCGCAGGGAGAGGCATCAGCAGTAGAAAACAGAAAGTTGTTATGCCTCTGTACAGGCAGCTGGTGAGACCCCATCTGGAGTACTGTGTGCAGTTCTGGAGACCCAATCTCCACAAGGACATAGACAAGATGGAAGCTGTCCAGAGGAGGGCAACTAAAATGGTGCAAGGTCTGCACCGGAAGACATATGGAGAGAGACCAAAGGAGCTTAATATGTATAGCCTCGAGGAAAGGGGGGACATGATAGAAACTTTCAAGTACCTCAAGGGAATCAACAAAGTCCAAGAGGGTAGCATCTTTCAAAAAAAGAGGTGTGCAAGAACAAGGGGGCACAATTTGAAGATGGGGGGGTGGCTCAGAGGTAATGTAAGGAAGTATTTTTTCACAGAGAGGGTTGTGGATGCATGGAACGGCCTTCCGGAGGAGGTTGTGGAGTCAGAAACAGTGGTTGAATTCAAGCATGCATGGGACAGCCATAAGGCAATTCTAGGGGGTTGGGGTAGAAAGAAGTAGGCTGCTGGTTAACTAGGATCTGCAACTTATCCACTAGGTAGGGAAATGGGCAGACTGGGTGGGCCAAGTAGTCCTTATCTCCCATCAAATTCTATGTTTCTATGTTTCTCTTCAGGAGCGAGCCCTCTGAGATCAGTAAGTGGGTTTCTTGTAAGAATGTGATGGCTCCTTTTAAGCATTCAATATGTTTTAAGACCTGATATCGTTTCACCTTCTTTCTTGCCCCTCTAATGTTCCACGTAAGTAGCCTTAAACCTCCTGCCATTTTTTGTTTCCCAAACTCAAATCACAGTACCCTGTTTCTAACCTTCCCAATATCCAGCCGAGTTGCCCCCCATCTCCTCCCTCTCCCAAGGCCTGGAACCCTGTACACCTTGCCCCCTTTAACCTTACAGATTCATATGCAAACCCACAAATTCTTAACCAAAACATAATCTTACTGGCCAAAAGGGCCAAAAACACCCCCTACCCTCTCAACTTAATAACATCCAGGTACGTGATCTACAGAAACCACGAATATCCTCTCCCACCTCCCGCCCACTCTTAACCCCACCTATTACTTCTTGCTTTGAATCCTAAATCCCTGTATATGTATAAAAGAAACACAGAAGAAATATTCACTGGTTGGAGACTTGTTAAACACAACCATTTAAACTTATCTAATAAGAACTAAAAAATGAAACTTTTGAAGTAAATCTTTTATATACATACAATCCCTTCTTAACTAGGGAACTAAACTCATAATTTATCTCAGGGCGACACCTTGTGGCCACTACCTCATATTACATTTGGGTAAACAAGATTTCAGTTGAACTCTGTGGCCACTTTGCTAAACTTAGTTAAACAATCAAATTCTTCGTTTGGACGCCCCCACCCATTAGAATAAAAAGAAGAGAAAAAAAAACCCTGCTACTTGCCGTATGGCAGTGACTGCAGTTGTAGGGTTCGATCTGCAGGTGAAATGTAGCCTGCTGGCACAGTAATTACTTGCGCTGGGTCCTCCACACGCTTTTGTATCCCGAGCTCCTCCGAGACATGAGCGTGACTAATAAAAAAAGGGGGGGCAGAAGACAAGTAAAACCAAAAAGGAGGGAAGAACTCCCACCCTCTGACGATATTGCCACTGATAAGGTTGAGTCTGACAATCGGGAATCTACTACCTAAACAGACCCTGTCAGTGTAAAATGCTAACTCTTCGATCAGCTGGCAAGCCTTCATCAAACACAGCAAAAGGCTAGACCAGTGCAAAAGGAACAGCATCTCTGGGTTCACTTCTGGGTTGGATTCTCAACTATTTCAGAACATCTATTTTGTTACAGCCTTATCCTTTTGCCCCTTTTACCAGCAGAAATAAAGAACACTGCAGTAGCAAACATAACGAGACCTCCTTCTGCCCAAGCCCTGTTCCTCTTACTATAATTCCCCCATTCAACTTTACAAAACAACCTATATTTTAAGACGATAAGATCTATATTGGGGGACCATAAACTAATCTATCTTAACCAGCATGGCCACATTTTGTAAACTCGCTCCGATTTATAATTCAGCAAGTGTCCTCGGGGAGCAATATATGGCGGTTCTTACACACAAATCTATATTACTCTCATTTCATTTGGCGCAGTCTGTCAGCTGAATCATAGGTAAAGCTCTCTCTTCGAGGTATCTCTCCAGGACCCCATCCTTGAACTTCCAAGTACAGGAGCAACCATGCTACTTGCTGGACAGTTATGCCTCTCTATCAAATACCCCACAGAACAGCTACCGCCACCCTTTTACTTTCTTTGGGAGTAGCAGCTATGACAAAACTGGGCTATCATTCACCGGCTTCTTTAGAACAGGGGAATGCTCGTTATAGCCTTCTCTTTGGAGTTCCATTGAAGATTGGGAATGATGACCCGGGATTCATCCTCTGACTATTAGAGTAAGCCAAGCACCAAATAAGCTAGCTAGCTTTAGTCCCATGTACTTTGCAGCAAACGAATATCTCAACACAAATAGGCCTACAGCAGCCATGTATACCAGGTCAGCGATCACTGAATAGATTGGGGAATGCTCCCTTCAGAGCTGTATCTGCAGCCTTCAGATCTTCGAAAGTGGACCAGTTACCATCTATCAGAACCTGGAATTTTGGAGGGTAAAGCATTTTAAACTTGATCCCTGCTGGTGTCAGTTTGTTAACTAAAGGGGGAAAAAGAGCTTTGCGCTGCCAGATGGACACCGGGATATCTTGTGTGATCCTGAGCTGGACTTCACTCCACTTTATTTGCTCCAGGCTTCAGACTTTCATCAGAAAATGCTGCCGCTCCAGGTAGTTTAAAAATCAAGCTATTAGAGGTCGAGGGAGGGCACCTGCAGCGGGCATCGGACGCAGATATCGGTGGGTTCGCTCTATGCAGTAAGAAGCACTAAACGGGGAGGGACCAACCAGCTTCTGAACAAAAAGAATTGTGTTAGCCCCCTCTTCTTTCTCCGGTAATCCTATAAGCACCACATTGTTGCGCCTACTGCACCCCTCCAAATCTTCGACATTCGATTCCAGGCAAGCCAACTTCTGCCTCGTAAACACCAGCTCTGGTTCTATTCTCTCCAGATGTTTTTCTACCGACACTATCTTTGCCTCATTGTCTCTGACCCTTTGCGAAACGCTCTCTAGAGCCGTGGCCATTGATTTAAATTCAGTCGTTAGCAATCGGAGCTCCTCGCGGAACGGCTTGAACTCCTGTAGGAACCTGTCCATTGTTAGGATGCTGGGATCCTGACTTGATGAGGAACGTTCTGCCGAGGTGGCTTGTGGCCTTGTTTTTTTGCTGGCCTTTTCTGGCGTGGAAGGAGGCATGTGATTTGGCAGAGCTTTCCTCATCTCTGCTTCCATGCTGGGCAACGAAATTGCAGCCAGGTACCGTTGCACACTGCTAGAGTTCTTAGTTATGTTTTTCTTTCAAGATTTCGCAGTTGTGACGCATTTAAACATTAATTACAGTCTCGAGTGAGTGAGAGACATGGAGAGTGCGACTACTCGTGAGCCTGCATCACGCAATCTCGTTGTTAACCCTTCTTATATGGGTCTAAAGAGCTATTGTATGCCCTAATTAGAGTAGGGATTTTACTTAGTTAGGTTACACTGTACCGCCTCAGTAAAAAAATGTACTGAGGTGGTTGAGGGCCTGTGCCAAAATAAGCCATGCAGCCCGAACCAGTCTCATGGTGCTGCACATGCATGCAGCCTTCCTCAGTGCCAGAAACTTCTGAAAAGTTCTGACTCCCACAGGGTCCTAGAACTTTGGCTCAAAACCCATCGGTGTGACTCAATAGTGAAAATGGTCCAATAAGATCAGGAATTATCGTATGTCATTTTCATTTATGTTGTCATGACATCTGGCAGCATTGTGCATGAGAGACTTATTGCTCTATAGGAGTGTTTCATGTGCTAGCAATGGCTTATCTGGGTGACTATTATACAGAATATAAAGAAAGAGCATGTCTAATCTTAGATACCCATGATACAGAATGTAGAGGATGGCAATGTCTTATGTTAGAGGTTCATCATATGTAATGCAGAGAATGGCAAATTATCATCTTAGAGGCCATTCATACAGAATGTGAGAAATGGAAATGTCTCATCATCGAAGCTCATCACTCAGACTGTAGGGAATAGAAATGTCTCATAGAGACCCATGCTACAGAATATAGAGGATGACAATGTGTTATCTTTAAAAGCCCATGATAAAGAATGTAGAGGACAGCAGTGTCTCGTCTTAGAAGACCATGATGCAAAATGTTGGGAACAGCAATGTCTCATAGAAGCCCATCATTCAAAATATAAGGAATAGAAATATTTCATCATTATGGCCAGTGATACAGAACGTAGAGGATGGCAATGTCTTATTTTACAGACCTGTGACACAGAATGTAGAAGTTAGCAGAATTTTAGTGTAGAGACCTATAATACAGGCTGTAGAGGGTATAAAAGTGTCTCATAATAGAGATCTGTGATACAAAATGTAGGGAGGGAAAAGGTCTCACCTTAGAGTCCTATGATACCGAATGTACAGGATGGCAATGTCTCCTCTTAGAAGCCCATGGTACAATATATAGAGGATAGAAATGCTTAATCTTAGAGGCACATGATATTGAGCATAGAGGACTGGAATGTCTCATTTTAGATGCCCATGCTGCAGAATGTGGGGAAAGAGCTTGTCTCATCTTAGAGGTCCACACTACAGAGAGTAAAGATTTGAACTGGAAATGTCTTAGTATTGTTAGGGTCAAGTTAGGAGACCTTAACTCTGAGAAGCAAAAGGATACAGAGGTGCAGGGCCTAATGCACAGCTGGAGTTGTTGACCATACAGTTTTGGGATGCAAAAAGGCATCCCATTGCACCACCACCAAAAACTGCCATGCACAAAATGCAGACTTAGCCATCAAGGTAAGGAGCGTTGCTGTTAAATAAGAGACTATGTAAATCAGCTACCCAGATGTTAATCAGTACAGATAGGGTTTGCATCTGGTACCATTCTGGCGTGCACTGCCACCAGAGGTCTAGGTATGACTTAGCACCAGTCACATGGCTACCCTTCTCTGGCACGGGGTCAATGCCACGCACAGAAAAATCACACACCACTTAATGCCGCAACCATAAGAGCATACACGTCAATATCGTCTGGCAAAACACAGACAAACACAGGTAGCGCACGCTCTTACAGTCTATGGGCTTCCTTGTTTTTTGTGGGAGGCTTCACCCCCCCCCACCCTTTGGAATTTAAATAACAAACTCCGGGGGGTTGCGAATGTTGGGGAAGGGGAAAAACACCGTTGGGGGGGAGCTGTTTTTTTAACAAAAAAAAGTCCTGCAAAAAGTTGCAGCATGGAAGACCTGGGGGGAACAGAAACATAGTCCCAGGTCTCCCATTTCACTGTGTGCTAGTGCCCTAGCCACTCCACCATGGGAGCAGCTTGACCAAGCACCCAGCACATGGCAGCTTGATGAAGCCAGGTAAGAGCGTGCAGCGACAGGGATACCACTATTGTATTTCCCTAGCGCTGTTCTACCCATCACTGAAGCTACATGAACTCACTAGACAACGCGATATTATCCGCACTGTCTTTCATGTGTGATATTGACCCAGTAGGTTCTTCTCCACTGTAGCCCTGTGGAGTTCAAGTGGATTACAGCTAATCGATAAGTAATACTCAATTGCCTGACTCACAGTATGTAATTTATCTTCATGAATCACAGAGCAGGACCATAACTTATGAGTGGCGAAGTCGAGAGTTATAAAAGTCCTACACCTTTACAAGTGGAGATAAATTATGTATTTTGAGTCAAGTCATTGTGTATTCAATTTATACATCAGTTTAAAAGTTTTTACTTTTAAATCAGCATTTAGTATGAAGAGTAAATGCTTTCTGTTTGAGTTCAACAGCTGTCTTTAGTGCAGAGCAGGGCTATTGTAATGCCTTTAGCATTGTGAATGTGTCTTTCTCATTGTTTCCTAGGTGGAAAATAACCACTGGGGACATAACTAACCTCTAGGTAAATGTTTATCTGAAGAGTAAACTGTGTGATAAAAGAGATTTACAGTATCACTACTAGTGTATAATAAATAGCTGTATCACAGAGATTAATACAGGGGTATCTAATATCTCTTTTATTAAAGTATTGATGATACAAATTTTCTTCTCCTTTCTTTCCTTTGCTTGGAGCAGATTGGGATCTTCTTCAGTGAGGTAGATGCCAGCCTGATGCATGCACTCTACAATCTCTCCTTTTTTGCAAAGAGGGAATCCTTCAACTATCAGTCTGTCTGCACCCTAAAGTCAGACAGCCACACAGGAGCTGGCCCCAGAGGGGTCTTTATTGTAAGTACATCAAGTGACTAGACTTGTATTGATTTCATAAAGTCCTTACGCATCCATTTGTATAAATGCATGGGGGGGGGGGCAAAGTCACTTCAGTCATTGTGGAGCTCTCTAGCTGCTTTATCAAGTGGAGAGGGAGTTTACTTCTCATATTATATATTGTATCCTTTTTTTGCCATCACCACAGCAGCAAAAAACACCACCACAATCTCATCACCCCACTCCATATCCCATGGTCTATTGCACACAGGTATATCAGGTCTGAACTCAACTGACTTGTCAGGATGGGTGGGGGGAATCTGTTTGTGTTCCTGTAGATCCCATAGTAGGTGTGGTTACATTTGTAAAACATTTTAGTTTGCCTAGGGATTCTCAAGGATTATGATCCATTTTATTGTTTACACTTAAGGTAAATAATCCACTGCAGAATGTACTATTTTGTTACCTCTACAGAAATAAATACAGTAGTGCATTCTGGGGCTTGTTTTGGCTCAGGCCATGGAGAAACAAGCATTTATCAATGCCGAATGTTGTCGTGCTGGCATTGGCATTGGCAGTGCCAGAGCTAGAGACGCATAATAGGAATGGCAGTGAAGTATTGAAGTGATGCCAACCCCACCCCCACCCTGTAGAGAGCGAGAGACATTGGGGTGTGCCTTTGGGTCATCAGCTATAACACTCATGCCATTGTACCTCACCCTACTGTGTAGACACTGACAAGTGTCGTGGTGTGCTTTGGGGTCTTTGGGGGTTATACATACCCCATTCCATAAGGAAATATGCAGACGTGGGTGCAGTATAGGAGCATGGGGTGAACTTTGTGGCCGAACAGTGCAAGGCACACCACGATGCCTGTCAGTGGCTGCAGGGTGGGGGCAGGGGGTGGAATGGCATTAGCATTACATCCAATGATCCCAGTCACACCCCTGACGCCTGTCAGTCTGTACCGGGTGGGGTGCTACAGTTGGAAACCCTAACACTGTAGGCTTGTGGTGGTAGTTTCACTCCACATTTTCAACATGGGCTTCTCGTCAGGCCATCTCATGAAAAGCAGCATAATCACTTTGTTAGCTGAAAGGTGGTTTTGCACAGCGGCTGTGGCATTTGGTGACACAGGGATGAAAACATGTTTTGGGGCAGGATGTGGAGAATGACAACTGTATTATTCATGAGGAGTCATAAAAAAATGGCAACGTTGAAAATCTGGAGTGACAATATGAAATATTGGTGAAGCAATTAGCATGCATACAAACTGCGCAACACACATCCATAACCCAATTATTTTTTGCATTTTGGTAGCCACATTTGTAACATAGGCATTTTGGGACTGCTCCTTATGAACAGTGGCACTGCGATTTTGATAATCTGTCCCAAAAGTTGATTTCCCACAGTGACCACGCCATTGTGCACCACAGGTGCGGAAACACATTTAGGGCAGGATGTGAAAAATGACAGCTGTACTGTTCATAAGGAGGTGTGCAAAAATGCCAGTGTTGAAAATCTGTCATGGAAATATTGCAAATTTTCAAAGTTACAAGGGTGCGTGGAAACTGCGCAACATACGCTTGCAACACAGTCATTTTATGGACTGTCGGCACCAAATTTTCAACATAGGCATTATAGGACCTCTGCTCATGAACAGTGTCACCTTCATTTCCTCAAATTGTCCCGAAATGTGATTTCGCACAGCGACCGTGCTATTCTGTGCCGGACGTGCAAAAACACATTTCAGGCAGGATATGTGAAATGACAGCTATACTGTTCATCAGGAGGTGTGAAAAATGCCAATTTTTAAAATCTGGAGTGACAGTGTTACGAATTCATGACGTTATGAGCGTGCGTAGAAACAGCGCAATGCACACTCGTAAAACAGCCGTTTTTGGGAGTTTTGACACCAAATTTGCAACATAGGCTTTTTGAGAGCCCCCCTCATGAACAGTGGCACTGTCATGTCATTACTTGGTCCTGAAAGGTGATTCCACGCAGTGACTGTGAAATCACCTTTCGGGACCGAATAACGCCATGACAGTGCCAGAAATCGTGAGGAAGGGTCTCAAAAACCCCATGTTGAAAATTTGGTGCCAAAATTCCCAAAAATGCCTGAGATATGCATTAAAGTTGGAAAACCCCTATTTATTCCATTATACAGCTTACCAGCATTTCCTCAGTTCGCGGTCGGCTTTGAAGAGTGCAGACATGTTCCCGGTCCACCGAAGATCATCGCGCCGGACTCCGGAGGTAAGTATGGGATGGGGGGGTGTGGAGAGGCTAGTTGCACAGTGGGTGGGGCATGGGTTTTTGGGAGGGGCAGGGGAGACCCGAGGGACCCGTTCATTTTTACAGGGAACAAAAAAAAAACATTGCGGGACCATTTTTGTTTTCACAGGGGCGCGCTGGGGTGGAGCTCCCAGCATGCCAACAAGAATCTTTGTGGGGGGCAGCTGTAGCTGACAGGGATTAGAGCACCCCATCGGCACACAACAAAAGGGGTGTTACTTTATGTCGGCGGGATTGTGCACCTCCGTGGGCACACAAGAAAAGCGGGGGATGCAAGAGCCGAGGGGATTGGGCACCCCCTCAGGATATAACAAATGGGAGGGTTCTTTATGCTGATGGGGAGGGCTCCCCATCGGCATATTACACAAGGCAGGAAGCTGACGGGATTGGGCACCACCGAAGTCGGCAGTTTGGCAGGCAGTGTGCCGCCATGTTTCTGTTGCCGGGGAAGCAAGTCAGGATGTCTGCTGCATGTGACGAGCTTTGCTAACATTGCAGCAGACCTTTCCTTAGATGTGCTCACCACATTATGTATGCATGGTGTGTCGCCGGCATGCAGGCTGATTGGGGAATGAGGGACGCACCTACTGATGTGTGCCCTGCATTCGCCCAACAGTGACCATGCCTCCAAATCTGCACTACCGCAAGATGTTGCCTGCGCAAGCATGCCAACATAAAAAGGGCTGTGATTTACAATTAAGCAGGCACAAGAGGAAAGGCATTACCTTACTGAGAGGGGAGAATGGTTAGGAAATCCTCCCATGTAACCAGCCGCACAAGCTATAAGTGAGTGTGGTTCACTGTGGATTGTGTGATTACCAGTCATTATTAAAATGGTACGGAGTGTACTGCATCCTGATTGGTTGAGAAGGTTCCAAAGCTATGAGGGTCAGGAAAAGAACCAATGACTTTGCAGTTCCTTCTGCAACCAATACGCAGTACATTCAGTCTTCAGAACATTAAACAATAAAGTCTGTGGCAGCCATGTTTGTAAAGTAAAAGCAATACTGTCCTTTACTTTACAAAACCATCATATCACATTTTATTCAGTTCACTCTCCCCCAGCTTCACCCACAGCACACAGTACAAAACATACATTTTTAAAGGGGAATACTCAGCTCCCCAGAAAAAATACTGCGGGACCTTGAAGTCTCAATTTAGCCATCTGTAATGTTAAATAATTTTTTTAAGGCAGTTATTTAGTTACAGTTTAATTTATCTGGATGATCCTGCGATGCCTCGCTCACCATGGTTCCGTGCTTTTTATCTCTGAGTCCCCCATGGCCAGCCATCTGATGATGCAACTGATGGACTATTTAGTAATTAATGGAGTAATTATGTGGGTAACTATCATAGTAGGTGCAGTCCTCTGGGAAGCTAATACCACCCACAATCCCACCTAGTGACCATTTATGAAAACCTGTACAGTTGCAGTGTTCAGCATTTAGAATACCAAACAGTCTGACTATTAATGATATGCTCATGTTCAGCCCACTTACCAACAGGGTCTGGATCTCTGGCTTGTGCCCTGTACTTCCCCTGTAAAGACAGTTTCAATAATACAAGCATGCACTTTCAGTATGCTTGGCAGTACTTCAATAACTTTAGACCACATAATAATATGCTTACAATTCAGGTTAACAGCAAAACGGTTAATCAGATTTAAGGGGGACGTGAACAAGGGAGGAGCAAGAATTTAGACAAACGATTACTTTACCGCAGTTAAGACAGGCTGGATTACTTTTCATTATTTTAGTCGCTGAATTTATTAATCAAGCACTACTGGGTACCCAGAGTGGAACACAGGCATGCCTGAGGCAGTGTCGCGGGTTGCTGCAGCTGCTGTTGAGGCCCTTGATAGAAAGAAGGGTGATTAATTGAGAGTAACACATTTGTAAACCATAAACGATATGCATCTGGGGCCCGATGGCCCAATCACTTTAAAGCACATTAACCTGGCAACAGAATCAGATAGTACCATTAAACAATTGAGGATTCGTTGCAGGGAGCTACCCTGATTTTACTCACTGTACCCAATGGAGTAGATGGCAAGGTTGACGAAATGAAAACCTGGTGCTCCATCAAGAAGCTGATGAGGACCAGGGCCAACACTACTCACCTCCTCTTCACAGCCTTTCCCTGTAGGTGGCCACAACCTGCAATTGATTGCTGCGAAGGAGCTGACTCCCCAAGTCTGGTCTCTCGCCACGATGCTGAAGATGGTACAAAAACAGTCTGGCTGAGCCATCGATGGCATAGGCCCAGATGAAGAAAATGTCTCTTTTAAGGTTAAGTTGGGTCTGCGTGTTGGTGAACCCTCCAGCTGGGCTTTGAAAGGAAAAATCTCTTCTGGCTAGAATGGCACCTGAATTTTGTCACAGTAGTTCCTGGTCCAATGTCTCCACACATGCAGAAGGCCTCAGCACATCTAGCTGAAAAAACATAAGACTTCTCTTCTCTTCAGTTTATGGCCAATTGAAATCTCAACCGACTTTGCTAAGCAACGTTTTCTGGTCTGCTGGCAGGCAGTTTCAAGTTCTGATCCCCTTTTGGACCAGAGGATTACTCACAGGAGGCGATGCAGGCCTCTCCTGTGAAAAGGCAGGACAGAGCCACACAGGCTTCTCTCTCTTCGATGTCTCGAGCTGAATCTCAACTGACTGAATTCAAACAGTCCCTCTGAAATAAAAAGCAAAGGTCCAGCAATCCGATTAGCTGCCCAAGCTGTCAATAGCGGTCTTAGTCTTTTTAATTTGCTGGACCTTTGGTGCCAGGAATTTGCCCCTAATTCTCTCCCACAAGTCTCTAGTACTGTCCTATGAGTCTCTGGCTGAAATTCAGGCTCGTGATAGGTTGAATGGCTGCTAAGATGGTGGCTGCTGTGTTTAGGTGTATTGTTCCACCTTCTATGTGCTGGTGCAGCCAGAAGATATATGTTTATCTTACCATTCCCCTCCCCACCAACACATAGCCCCAACAAGGCCCTTTTAATCAAGTCTACTTTTAAACATTTAATTCCTGTAGTTTTCTAGTTGCTTCAGCCACAATACTGACCCCTTAGGTGACAGCAATACCTTATGAATATGTAGTAGGGGCTCATGCATATTAATGAGCCCCATTTTCACTCCATTTTTCCAACTTTAATTCTGTGCTCCCGAATGGCTTTAAAGCCGTGTTGTTTAGGTCACCAGATCCTCATATAACAGAGAAGAGGCACTGGGAGCGCAAGACCACTCTTCCACCGACAGCAGAATCGCCAGTCAGCACATCAAAGGTGCCGCTTGCACCTGCACAATCCCAGCTCGCACCAAGGTGCACTTTCACCGCAGAAGATTGTGGTTTAAAGGGGCACTGTCAGCTTTAACTTTAAATTTAGAGCCCTTGCAATATTAGTGCCTGTGACTCAAAGCTGAAGTCAGCAATGTCTCTGAGTCACTTTGCAGAGCATTTGTGCTATATTAAGTACATTTTTGCAAGTAAAAAGAGTTTTGGTCACCCCAACCATAGTTTGCGAGAGGCTCCTTCCCCTGGGTCCCCTGCATATAGTACGGCAGTACAGGACGCCTAACTCGTGCATGAACGAGTTCGGCAGTTTCAGTGGCATATGAAAAAAACATACTGCTGAATAGCCCTTTGTTTGTTTAGGTCTGCTAGGTAGCTGTTTTATAAAACTGAGGGCTACTTACAAGATTAATTCTTGTTTGGAAAGTGAAACCGGTCTCGTGCTCTGCCAGCGGACTCCGTTTTCACTTTCAGAAGAATGATCTGGAAGTAACCCTCAGACTATAAAACAACTACCAAGACTAAACAAACAAAGGAACTGATCAACATTATATTTTCATATGCCACTAATCGCTGAACTAGTTCATGCCGCGGGATGTTTATCCTGTACTGCCGTACTATACGAAGTTCCGCAAGGAAAAAGCATCGCAAATTTTGATCAGGGCCACCAAAACTCTTTTTACTTACAAAAATGTATTTAATACAGCACAAATGCTTTGCAAAGTGACTCAGAGGCATTGCAGACTTCAGCTTCGAGTCACGGGCATTAATATTGCAAGGGCTCTAAATTTAAAGTTAAAGCTGACAGTGTCCCTTTAATGTTTAAGCCTGATCTGGGCTAAATAAATGGACAGGGCTGCAATGGGGGTCCTTGGGGAGGAAATGGAAAACTTCAGAGGCACTGGAAGAATTGGGCTGTGGCAGGAGATACAGCAGGATGCCAGCAGCTGCAGGAGGAAATTGGAGCCCCAGAGGACATGGGGGCAATTAAGGTTCGCCCCTGAGGGGAGGTTACACAAACATGAACAGAGAGTGTGAGAGAGCAACCAACTCAAAGATGAGAGACAGAGTACAACCAAAACCAAGCCAACAGACTGAGAGAGAGCAACTGACATGCAGAGCGAGGCAGGCATGAAGTTAAAGAAGCATTTGTCAATGCTGAATGTTTGCTTGCTGGCATTAGCAGTGGAAGAGTAGGAATTAGACAGATGCAGTATAGGAATGGCAGTGAAGTATTGAACTGATGCCAACTCCACCCTCACTCTGCAGAGATGGACAGTCATTGGGGTGTGCCTTTGAGTTGTCTCCGATGATGGTCACAACATTTTACCTCACCCTACCCTTCAGACACTGACAAGTGTCGAGGTGTGCCTTGGAGTGTTTGGGCTTTACAGTCACCTCATTCCATATGGAAATATGCTGAAATGGGTGCAGTATAGGAGAATGAGGTGAACTTTGGGGGCAAAGGGTCCAAGGTGCACCTCGATGCCTGTCAATGGCTGCATGGTGGGGTGGGGGTGAAATGCCATGAACATTACTGTCGACAGTCGCAAGTCATATCCCTGACGCCTGTCAGTCCCTACAGGGTAGGGCGTTATGGTCAAAAACCCTAATGCCCTGGGAGTTTCTTGGTATTTTTATTCCAAGTTTTCCACATGGGTTTTTTGTGACCCCACCACGTGAACAGTGACAATATCAGCTTGTTACAGGAAAGGTGATTTTGCAGCGCGACTGTGTCATTTGGTGCCACAGGTGCAAAAACACATTTCAAATAGGATGTGAAAAGTGATAGGTGTACAGTACTATTCATAAGGAGGTGTAAAAAATGGCATTGTTGAAAATCTGAAGTGAAAATGTACAAAAACTGGTGTAGTCACGAGCGTGCATAGAAACTGCGCAATGTACACCCATAATGTAAGTAGTTTGGGGATTTTTTCACAGCAAATTTTCAACATAGGCATTCTGGGACCTCCGCTCATGAACAGTGTTACTGTGATTTTCGTAATCTGTCCCAAACACTAATTTCCCACAGCGACCGCGCTATTCTGTGCCGGAAGTGCGAAAACACATTTCAGCCAGGGTGTGAAAAATGACAGCTGTACTGTTCATAAGGAGGTGTGGAAAAATGTCAGTGTTGAAAATCTGAACTGAAAATATTACAAATTCATGAACTTACGAGGATGAGTGGAAATTGAGCAATGCACCCTCGTAACAGAGTCATTTTAAGGACTTTTGTCACCAAATTTTCAACATAGCCATTTTAACACATCTGCTCATGACCAGTGTCACTGAGATTTTCTTAATGTGTCCCAAATGTTAATTTTGCACACCGACCACGCTAATGTGCGCTACATGTGCGCAAACACATTTTGAGCGAGATATGAAAAATGACAGCTGGATTGTTCATAAGGAGTTGTGGTAAAATGGCAATGTGGAAAATCTGGAGTCAAAACATAAAAAAATTCTCAAAGTTATGAGGATACGTAGGAACTGCACAACGCACCCTCGTAAAACAGTCATTTTTGGGAATTTTTCCACCCAATTTTCAACATAGGGTTTTTGGGGGTCTACCTCATGAACTATGACACTGTTGTTTCATTACTCGGTACTGAAAGGTGGTTCCTTGCAGTGACTACAAAATCACCTTTCGGGACCGAATAACAAAATGACAGTGACTGAGTTCATGAGGTGAGGCACCAAGAACCCCATGTTGAAAATTTGGTGAAAAAATTCCACAAAATAGCCGAGATATGCACCAAAGTTGAAAAAAAAAACCATTTATGCCATTATACAGCTTACCGGCATTTCTTCAGTTCGCGGTCGGCTTTGAAGAGTGCAGACTTGTTCCCAGTCCACCGAAGATCATCACGCCAGCCTCCGGGTAAGTATGGGGTTGGGGGTGAGGAGGTGGGTGCACAGAAGGGTGGAGTGCGGGTTGGGGAGGGTGAGACAGTCAACGAGGACCTTTTTTTTTTTGTTCCAAGTGTTTTTATGTTTGTTTACACTACGAGGACTTTGCCACACTGGGGTGGGCTCAGCCTGGCACCTGGAAGTCTGCTGGGGGGCAATGAAGCTTGACGGGGACTGGGCACCACGTATTAAGTACGGTGCGGGAAGGAGGAGCACACCGGGATGGGCCCCAGCATGCTACTTGGGTGTTGGGGGGGAGAGTAGATAAAAACGAAGTTGTCTATGACAGCTGTAAAGATGCAATGCAGAGTGTAAGCACTTTGCATCCTGCCGACGGTAGTATGCAAATTGCCTACACATTACCACTGCTGATTGCAGCAGTGTTTTGCTTTTAACTGTACGACACTGCATCTGAATGGCTGTCATAGAAAGCTCTGGCATTCATTGGCCGCACCTGCAAAATGGAGCGGACAATTGGAAGTGGGGGAGGCACACCTACGAAAACTTGTATAGTGGCACTATGTTTCTTGCACATGCGTGCAAGCAAACGTAAAAAAGAGCCAAGGCTGCACTTTTCTAGAGGTGTCTTGCTACACTCTCTTGGTCTCTTCCCCTCTCCCAGCTCCCGCTACGGCACATAGTTGTAATTGCAATTTCAACACGAGAAAACAAAGTTTAAAACAAAAACATTAAAATGCCCTGTAAAACTGTTTTTTTATTATCCACTGCCAGAACCTGCAGTATGTAGCAACAAATGAAAGCTGCACCACCTATGGCAACACTTCAAAAACACAATTATGGCGAAGCAGTTACAAATGTAATTACTTTTTACTTTTCATACAAAGGATCAAACAAAGAAAGGTAGCAGCTAGTTAGGCAACATGCCCTTGTTGCTACATTCAGAGGTAGTATTTGAGAGTATTATTCTGTACATACATCTCAACTGTCCCTGATTATGTGGATGTCCCTCATTTTACTCCATAAAATTGCTCTGTCCCTCATCCGCCCCTCATGGAAAAGATGCTGCCCGCTCAGAGCATGTGCTGAAAATTCAGACTTCAAAGCAAAATTTCTAATATTCGAAGATGCTAAATTAAAAATAAACTTTGTAAGTAAACACAGTGGTTTCCACAGTGTTCTTATCTTGCATCTCCATATTTGAGGATGTGTCCCTCATTTTACAGGTCAGTGACCATCACCATCCCTCATTTTGAGAGTCTTTGTCCCTCATTTCAGTACTCAAAGGTTGAGAGGCATGATTCTGAATCATGCCAGAGTCAAGTCTCATTCTGAAGTCCACTTTCTTGTGACTAATAATGACTTCTGTGGAAGAGCATTCCATGGATTAACTACTCTCTGGATATAAAAGTAATGTCGTTTTTTGGTGTTAAACCACTTTCCCACAATCTGCAGAGGATGTCCTCTGGTATTGTCCGCACACTTAAAATTGAAACTCACTTTGTTAGATAAATATTCACTGTAACTACCTCATGCATCAGTAGGAAATCACCTATCAATCTGCCCTTTTCTAGTGTCATGAGATTGAGTTCCCTCAATCTGTCTGAATATAGGAGGGCTTTTAATGTGGTTATCTTCCAGAAATCAATCTTCACCATTGATTTACACCAGTAGGCCGAAGCCAGAGGAGCTAGGACCCCACGGGAGCCAGAACTTTTCAAGAGGGCTGGTGCCAAGGCATGCTGTGCACATGCATGGCACTGTGAGAGTGACTCATGGCACCAGGCTTACCTCAGCACCAGCCCTCAATTGCCTCTATTCCTTTTTTCCCGCTGTTGAGTGTGCATCAGTGACAACATTGCTTGCCCACTGGGAGTCACAACTTCACGTCTGTATGACAACAGCATTCAGTTCTTCTCAGTTTTGATCTTTAATGCTAGAGTTTGTTATTTTTTTTATTTTTGTCTCAGTTTAGTGATTTTACAAAAATTTTTCTATCTGTTTTTCATTCAGCCCTACTGAGTCTACAGTGGACAGCCATGGAGGGCGATGGTAGTGAACCTTTCAGGCAGGCTGTGCCTGCAGTAGGGCCATGTCTGGTCTTCTGGTCCAGAAGGATTCTGTCCACAGGCAGTCCTGTGCTTGGGAGGAAGGACAATCCTATTGAAAGCACAAAAGGGTGAGCCCATTCACGATTCCGGTCAGGTTCTCAGTGCCACTCTGCCTCGAGTTCTTCCTGTTCCCTTCAGATGTCTGCCATGAGACCCATGGTATCCCAGAACCATAGATCCTCATCAGTATCATTGGCATCACCGGGGGACTCTGGTACTGGGATGTTGAGGTCTCAGACATAGAGTCTCCCTCTTTCTTTAAGTGGGGACTGGGACCATGGTGGGCAGTTCTACCCTTGGGCAGCTCTTAGGAGCAGTGGGTGCAGTGTCATGCTTGTGTGTCTCTGCCAATGCATCTGGTCCCTGGCTCTCCGGGGTCAGTGGAACTGCAGCTGCAGGCAGGACCTTTAAGCCAGGTAGAGCATTTAACTCTGGCAACAGTCTTAGGCCCTTGCCAGTGACCACACCGCCAACTACTGTCCCACTGGCTGCATCCTCACCTTGTGTCACTTGGTGGGACTGGCCAGATACTGTTGTTGGTCGCTTTGGTGCTGGCTGGGTCATTGGCACTGGGTCAGATTCTGGCACTGCTGCCAGGTTTGGGCCCTATGGGGCCTGCTAGCACCAGTTCCTGTGCTGACCCCAGGGCCTTGTCAGCGAACTGTCAGTGCTTTGTTGTCATTATGTCAGTGCCAGGTCAATGACAAGTCGATACTGGGGCCTCTTGGCACCAGAGTTCCCCAGTGCCAGATTCAGTTTCAGTTCTTGTGCTGCCCCTGGCACAGGCTCCTTGTGCCAGGGCCATGTTTCTGGATTAGAGGACCTGCGATCCATGCCTCTCTATGCCCTCGCTCCAGGGAGGTTGTGGAGGGGGACGAGTCTGATCCTGACCTCATCTTCTCTGAGAGTGGTGACGATGGCTTTCTTAGCCTGAACTCTTTAGCCTCAGACTCTACTGCTGTGCCTCAGGAGGATCTAACTGTCAAGGCTTTGCTCAGAGACATGTTTCTCCACTTAATTCTGAGCCTATGACCATTAATCAGTGTTTAGATGTTTCTACCATGCCAGTTAATTTAGTTCCTCATATTCCATCCCCATTTAAAACCCTGTCTGATGTGGTCTGGAGTAGGTCTGCTTCAATTCCTAGGTGTTCTATATAGGAATAAGGATTGCATTCCACATGATGCCTGCAGTGCAGTTGTGCAGAATATGATCCTCCCCACCTTTGACCATGCAGACATAGTCTACAGTGCTGCTCCTAAAACTACACTGGCCGTACTAAACACCATCTACAACTCCTTTTGCCACTTTATTCTATCCTGGCCCCCTCAAACTCATCACTGTGACCTGTATAAAGCACTGTCTCTCCCATCTCTGGAGTCCAGATGGCTATCACATACTGCCACTTTCATGGCAGAATACTGAACTGGGAACCTCCCGTCCTATCTCTCCTCCTCCATCTCCGCTTCCTCCCTATGCCCTTACTCCCTCCACAACTCTGACCTAAGGTCCTTCGCTATCTCCCACCGGGCTGCCATCACTGGCCAATCTTCTTCTTCTTCTTCTTCTGCTGTCCTCAACTGTGTAATGCTGTCCCCCTTTCATCTGTAAAGCCACTTCTCTCTCTCCTTCCTACTACGTGACTTCACAACCTCTACATGCTCCTGCCAAAACCTTCCAGCCTCACTTCACACACAGCCTCCTCATCTCCCCTCCTAATCCATACCCTTAGGCTCTGGCTTACCTAGGCCTCTTCTCTGACTGGATTGTCACCCTATGCAATGCTCATTCACATGGGCTCCTAGGGCTTGACCTTAACTAGGCCGCTCCAATTGGCATGCTTCTGTTTACCCTACAATATCTCTTGGCTTTCTCTTGGCTATTGTATTTTTGTATTATTGTCAAAATATGAGCACTTACATCTACCATGTACTTATTCTGCCTGTATTATTTTTGATGTAACCATTGTGTGAACTTGATGTAATATTTAGTAATGTATGCCTGTTATGTACATCTACTCTCATTGTATTCATGTGACTTTGCACTTGCACTACTCACATTTCCCTTCCCCCCAGGACGCATCTGGAAATGAGCGGTTCTGCTCAGTATGCCTTCCTGGTGAAACGCTTAAATAAATAAATACGGAAATTCCATCTGTCTGAAGTGGACTTATATATACAACACAGCCTCGCTCCTTGAAGCAAACCTAACCCAGGTCATCACTGAGTTCACCAGGCAAAACCTAAAAACTGAGAACCACTTCACTCTTGACTGGATCCTAGCCTCCAGACCAGTGAGTATCCAGGTGGCTGGCGTAATGTCGGATGCCTTGAGTGACCATTCTCCACCTTTTGCATCTGGAAAACAGGCACACTAGCCCCCGCCCCCAGCTTAATGTAGCTAGGGACTTCTCTAGCTCTCTCCCGAGGCCTTTCAGTGTTGTTTGAGAAATGTTGACTGGATCCCAATCAGACTGTTAGACAGTGTGGAGGAAGCCGTTCAGTTCTTCCAGTATACATTCTCTACTGTGGCCAATCTCCATGAGGAAAAGACGTGCAAAAGGCCAGTGCCACAGAAGGATCATATGGGAACTTGAAATCCCTAATGTTAGGCAGAGACAAGGCCTGGAAAAAGGCAAGGTGTTCTGCCAGCCCAGAAGACATAGCCGACTACAGATCTCTGAGGAATCAGTGCAAAAAAGTCTCTAAAGCAGCTAAAAGAGACTACTTCAAATCCCTCCAGCGGTGATCCTTGACAGACCCGAAGTCCTTCTGGTCCAGCATCAATTCCCTGATAAAAGGCCAAAATAAATCCCCCCCAGGGCAATATAACCTACTCCGGTCAAACCTTAACAGATGAAGGCGAGGCAGCTGCTGCCTTCGAAAGCTTCTTCACTGACCTGGGCTCAGACAGAACTAATTCGCCAGACCTTAACCAGGGCCCCCTGGTCACTGAAACCCAGGATTCTCCTACTCTCCACTTCCACCGAAGGACAGTGCTCACCAAAGAAGTATTGCTCCTCCTACTATCTTTAAAACCCACTGGTTCTGTGGGGCCAGATGGACTGGACCCAAGATTGTTTAAGGCTGCTGCCCATGCTAATGCCTTGCCAGTCATCTGACTTACTGTATAAACAGATCACTGCAGGAGGGAGTAGTCCCCAAAATATGAAAACAGGCTCATGTGGTCCCACTCAACAAGGACGGAGCTAGAAACATAGACTTTGACAGCAGATAAGGACCGCTTGGCCCACCTAGTCTGCCCATTTCCCTACCTAGAGGATAAGCTTCAGATCCCATTTAACCAACAGCCTATTTCTTCCTACCCCCTACAAAAATTGCCTTATGTCTGTCCCATGCATTCTTGAATTCTCCCACAGTTTTAGACCCCACAACCTCCTCAAGAAGGCTGTTCCATGTGTCCACCACCCTCTCTGTGAAAAAATACTTCCTCACATTGCCCCTGAGCCGTCCCTTCCCCCCCATCTTCAAATTGTGCCCACTTGTTCTTGCACATCTCCTTTTCTGGAAGATGCTACCCTCATGGACTTTGCCAATTCCACTGAGGTACTTAAACGTTTCTATCATGTCACCCCCTCTTCCTCCTTTCCTCAAGGGTATACATATTAAGCTCCTTTAGTCTCTCCTCATATGGCTTCTCTTGCTGACCCTGCACCATTTTAGTTGCCCTCTTCTGAACTGCCTCCATCCTGTCTATGTCCTTGCGGAGATGGGGTCTCCAGATGGGGTCTCACCAACTGTCTGTACAGGGGGATAACAACTTCCTGTTTTCTGCTGCTGATGCCTCTCCCTATACATCCCAGTATCCCCCCAGCCCTTCCTACTGCCTTCTCACATTGCTTGCCAACCTTAAGGTCATCTGATATGATTACCCCCAGGTCCCTTTCCATTTTTGTTGTTGTTACTACCCCCCCCCCCATTGTGTAATCTTCCCCTGGGTTTTTGTTTCCCAGGTGCATTATTTTCTTTGCATTGCATCCAAGCTGCCATACTTCTGACCATTCCTCCAACCTTGCCAAGTCTCTTCTCATCCTTTCTGTACCTCCTTGTGTATCAACCCTGTTGCAGATCTTTGTGTCATCTGCAAAGAGGCATACTTTTCCTTCCAGTCCCTCTGCAATGTCACTTATAAAGACATTAAAAAGGACTGGACCCAGTACTGAACCCTGCGGTACCCCACTAGTAACTCCTCTTTTTTCAGAGTGGACTCAATTTACAATTACCTTCTGTGTCCTGTTGTCCAACCAATGTTTTACCCAGGCTAAAACCCTGGGACCCACTCCCAGGCTGGTTAATTTGACTATTAATCTTTTGTGTGGGACTGTGTCAAATGCCTTGAGGTAGACCATGTCCACAGCCACTCCCTGGTCTACTACTTTGGTCACCCAGTCAAAGAAATCAATTAGATTCATCTGACATGACCTTCACACTGTGAACCCATGTTGCCTTGGGTCCTGTGCCACACTGGCCTCTAGGTACTCAATAATTCTTTCCTTCAGAAGTGATTCCATCACTTTCTCTACCACAGAGGTCAAACTGACAGGTCTGTAGTTTCCTGCCTGTGTCTTGGTCCCACTTTTGTGAAGGGGAATCACATCTGCCTTTCTCCAGTCCTCAGGTACCACACCATCCTCCCATGATTTGTTAAAAAGAGTAGTCAGTGGTGTCACTAGTTCTCTGCTTAATTCTTTTAGAATTCTGGGGCAAATTCCATCTGGTCCCATTGCTTTGTCCACCTTCAGTTTTAGGAGTTCTTTCAGAACCCTTTCTTCTGTGAAAGGACTGAGATCGACCCAGCTATCCAGAGTGCTTCTTTTAATTGGATTAAGCACCTCCCTCACCTCCTCTTTTGTGAATATTGAACAGAAGTATTCATTCAGTATCCCTGCTTTTTCACTGTCCCTCTCTGCCCACCCACCGTCCATTCTATTCAGCCTCACTATCCCTCCCTTTGTCTTTCTACACTCCCTGATATACCTATAAAAGGTTTTATCCCCCTTCTTAACCAAGTTGGCTATCTTTTCCTCATTTTGGGCCTTTGCTTTTCTGACTACCCTCCCTGCTTCCTTCTGCCTTAACTGGTACAGTTCTCTGTCCTGCTTCTTCTGTGTTTCCTTATACTTCCTAAATGCTATATTTTTCTCCCTAACCTTCACCGCCACCTCTTTTGAGAACCATAGTGGCTTTTTCTTTCATTTTGATTTGTTTATTTGCTTTGCACAAAGGCTTGTTGCCTCTGTGATGGCAGTTTTGATATTTCCCCATTGTTGCTCCACCCCTCCTTCTAGCCTGTTTGCTAGTGTTTTTCTAAGGCACTCTCCCATCTTGCCAAAGTCAGCCTTCCTGAAGTCCAGAACCCTCACTTTTGTATGGCTTGACTCTGTAGCTGAGTTTATCATGAACCACACTGTTTGGTGGTCACTTGTTTCCAAATGGCTACCCACTTCTAGATCTGAGATCCTCTCAGTGTCCCCATTTGAGAGAACGAGATTTAAGATTGCTCTCTCACGAGTAGGTTCCAAAACTATCTGTCTGAGGCATGCCACCTGAAGGGCATCGAGAATGGCCCTGCTTTTGGATGTGGCTGCAGCAAAGGTGCTCCAGTTAACATCTGGCATATTAAGGTCCCCCATCAACAGTATCTCCCCTTTCTCTGCCATCCTAAGTATGCCTTCTATCATATCCTTGTCCGTTCCTCCCCCCTGACATGGGGGTCTGTATATAACCCCTGTGCAGATTGTGGTGCCATTTCCAGTCTCTAAGGTGACCCACAGTGCCTCCTCTCCTCCCTGTTTACTCTTTTGTTCAGTTGCTTTTATCCCTTCCCTTACATAGAGAGCTACTCTGCAACCTCTTCTCCCCTCCCTGTCTCTCCTGTAGGTTGTGTACCCTGGTATGTTAACATCCCAGTCATGGTTCTCTGTGTACCATGTTTCTGTGACTGCTATGCTATCCAGGCATTCCTCTTCTATCAAGACCACCAGTTCAGGAAACTTGTTGCCCAGACTACAGGCGTTGGTACTCATTACCCTCCATTTCTTGATGGCCTTACCCCTTTTTGCCCCATTCCTGTCCTTACTGTGTTTGTCACTTTCTCATTCCAGTCTCTTTATTGGTCTTCACCCCTTGTTCTTGGTTTGGGTTGTGAAGCCACTGTGTTACTAGTTTGTTGACCCTTCTTACACGAGTCACCAGGGCTATCTTATGCCCTTAGGGTTAGTGTATAAGTACAAGTTAGATTATGCTGCACCTCCTCAGTGAACAAGGTACTGAGGTGGCTGAGGGCTGGTGCCGATGTAAGCCTGACACTGCAAGCCACTTTCATGGTGCCATGCATGCACACAGCTTGCCTCAGTGCTAGCCCTCCTGAAAAGTGTTGACTCCCATGGGGTCCTGAGCCCCTACCCAGTCATAAGAGCACTACAAGAATAGTTCCAGTAAGAAACATGCGGTCTATACTGCACCACCATGGACAGCGATAGGGGAAAAAGCACGCTATTCACTGAGTGCTCCCCAGGTCACTATCCATGGTACTAGATGCAAGAGAGGGGGGAAAGGAAGTGAGGACCTGGCTGAGCTACTCCCATGGCATGGAGTGCTAATACATGAACAGCTCAGCTGGGATGGATGGTAGTGGAGACCAAGGTTCTCATTCTGGTCTCCCAAACTGTATCCTCCTCCAGTAATCCAACTCTGACTTGGAGTTGATTATTTTAATAACAGGGGGTGCGGGGGTCACAGCCCCCCCCCCGAGTCAGGGGGATGGGGGCAGAGCCCCCCCACCAAAATACATTGTAACAGTGGTAGTGATCACATATCACACTTGCAATCGCTACCACTGGTGCTGTGTTTATTCGCAGCATTTTGTACTGCCACTATTCTGATCAGCACTGTATGGATGCCGCTGTTCTTGACAGTGCTGTCCATGCAGGTGCTGATCTAACCTAGTGCCTCCTGGCTAAGACCCATTAGTGTGAATCAGTGGTGTAGATATTCCTAGAAGATGAAGAATTATAGTGAGTACATAATTTTCATTTTTTATTTCCCTCTTTTTTGAACATCTTCTACCTCATCGACTTCCTTTCTTTCATAGGGATGCCAGAACTATGTGGTATGATCTATGTATGGGCATACATAAGCTCGATATAGGGGGAACAATTATTTTTAATTTCTCTTGATGTGATGTTCTTTTCATGACCCACAAGATGTTGTTTGATCACGATATTGTCATATTGTATTGGGCTTTATTTTCTAGATTCAAGCACGAGAATAGCCGCCCCACAGCTGAGTGTGCTATTGACAAACCACAACCAACATACACAAGAATTCAAGCACTACTCACCACAGACCAAGTCCACACAAGGTAATAATTGAAAGATACTGTTTTATTTGAGGCAAATCAAAAATGTTGCCTCAAATAAAACAGTATCTTTCGATTATTACCTTGTGTGGACTTGGTCTGTGGTGAGCAGTGCTTGAATTCTTGTGTATGTTTATTTTCTAGATTCCTAGATACATGAACCCCCAGGTCTTCTTCACAGTAGCTGTAGACAGTGTCCTACCACCAAAGGTGTAATGATGCCTAGGTTAAGTTCCCCCAAGTGCATAACTCTGCACTTCTCAGAGTTAACGGACATTTTCCACCTTTTTTGCCCATTTGTGTATACTGTATAGTTTAGGTCTCTTTGAAGTGCCTGTCATTGTTTCACTCTTATACACAGGCCACCAAGTTTCATGTCTTCTGCGTACTTTATCGACCATGAATAAGTGAACCCAACACAGAACTTTGTGGGCACCACTAACAGCCACCCCTGGCGCAGATTGATAACCATTTATAACTACTCTCTGTTATCTGTCTTCTAAGCAATGTTGGTCCAGTTTATTAATCTACAATCAAGCCCTGCATCCCTCATCTTATTAACAATGGCCCAGCATGGTAGCAGATCAAAGACTTTATTAAAGTCCAAGTAGATGATATCACAGTTGATTTTATTGTCTAGTAGCTGGCTAAACTTCTCATAGAAGCAAATAAGATTGGTGATACATGACTTACCTTTGCTAAAGTCATGTTGTTTGTATCAAGAGCGGAAATGTTAGCTTGTATTCTATTCCTCATGATGGACTGTAAGACTTTCTTACATACTGATGAGAGGCTAATAGGGTGATAGTTAGTAGGATTAGTTTTCTCACACTTTTTCTAAAAGATTGGCAATTCATGACCCTGGAGCCAGTTGTCAAGAACAATGCCTGTGTTAACAGACTCTACATAGATGTATTTCAGAAGGGTTTTAATTTGGTAAATTCTCATCTTCAAGAAACAAGCAAATATTTGATCGGGGCCTGGTGATGAACTAATTTTAAGCTTATATTGATATTATACACTGTATCTCAAAATTTTGAGAGGTGGGTTGAGGTAATGAGGCGGCTGTTTTGTTCAATCTAGCATATACTGATGAAAAATAGGAAATGAAGATTTCAGCTATTTCTGATGGGGTGGTTACTTTTTTATTGTTGCACTCAATTGGTCCGATTTTGGTTTTGTCATTTTTCTTCAGTTAATTAAATAGCTAAATAATGCACCAAGTGCAAAATATAATATTGCCCTCCTTAGCAAGGAGTTCTAAGATTTCTTTTGTTGCAATCATTTTTTTTTTAAAAAGTTACATGAAGGGTCAGCCCAGTAGCGTGGAGGGCTGAGGCATCTGTGCCTTACCTTCTGCCACACCAACAACCCATTTTCATGGTATGAGTGGGTCGCCGGGGGTCGGCCAGGGAGGGAGAGGATCGAGCATCCGGAGGACAGCTCTCCTCTCCTCTCCTGGGGAGGGGAGGGGATGGAGTCCACTGCTTGCCTGTCCCCTAACAGTGGCTGGGGGATGGCACAATGGACCTATATGAAGGGGGTGGATGTGGGGCAGATGCCCGGCGTGCCACATGCGGAAGCCAGCCATTGGCATCATTGCACACCTCCACTCCACACTTGGGGGATGGGAGAAACAAGGAAATACCCCGACTGGCAAGATGATGCCGGCCTCTCACAGGTGCCCGCACCCAGCTAGGTGGCACCTTGCTAGACATCCAGAGGTGAGTCCAGTAGACACCATGGTGATGGGGCTGGGGAGGCCTGTGGAAGGGTCCGTTCAGAAAGCGGGAGAATAAATAGATAATAAAAAAAAAAAGTTACATGAAGGGGAGTTGGTTACCAGTTCACTTTCCTTGACATGTGTGCCTCTGCCTGTGCATTGCCTCCACTCAAAGACACACTGAAATTGTACTGATGGGGAGTCAGAAGTTAGGTAGCTGACAATGTCCTTTGTTCACATTCTACTTAAGTCCAGGCAAAAGTCGGGGATTAATTCTTTTCTCAGTATCTTGTGGTTAAAACCACACTATAGTGATACCTGGTTCAGCTTTGTTTCCCACTGGTGCTGTTATACAGCTTTTCCTGCCCCTCAAGGTTTCGTGCGGAAATGGCAACCTAGAGTCAAAAGGTAAGACACATACACAAATGGTTGCCTGACTAAAAGTTACAGAGCCCTGATAGGAGATAGAGCTGTCTGTCTAGCTAGCCTCAAAGGTTTACTGTCTCGGAGTTCTTGACAGCTCTAAAAATGTGCAGCTATGCTGCTTTACAATTCCACAACTACTAATAAAATATAAAATAGTGAGCTGTGTATCACAGCCATTCTCCAGTATGGTGTTGTTCAATGAAAACCTTTGTAAATACAGTCTTTCTATTTACTTATAAAAAAAATTAGTTTTTTTTTCTAAATTGTTTAGTGCTTACTCATTTTATAAGTGCAATAAGACACTCCATGGTAGATGGCCTGGTACAGGGCTGATGCACCACGTGCACTGTACCTGTCCACACACCGGCAACCCAGGTTCAGGAACAGACTTGGGTCACCAGGGATCAGCTGGGGCAAGAGAAGACTGAGCATCTGTTGGACTGTTCTTCTTTCCTGGAGGAGGGTGGCTGCCAACTATGCCATGTGACTGCCACCAGGTGGAGGCTTGGTGGTAGGACAGTCAAGAGTGACACATTTGGGTGGGTGCTTTTGGTCTCGGTGGAACGTGCATGCCTCCACTTATATGCTCTGACATGCATGCCCTAGCATCTCGGAGAGATGAAAATGGAAAAATGGGAGAATGGCCTAAATGAAGCCCTGTCCATCTCCCTGTACCCCACTCCACACCAGACCGCATACCAAAAGCATCTGGATATGATGCCTTGGGGAGATGGCTCTTCCCCTTCTAGCCTCATTGCAGGGGGATGGAGTCATGGGAGACTGTCACCAGGAACCCGATGTTGATGGAAGCCAGCTGCAGATAATGGGAACAGGGCTGAAGAGCCACCTGTCAGACCAGGTGGTAGAAAACCCTCTATGGCTAAAAAAAAACACTCCATGGTGTGGTTTTCATTTTCTGAAACACACTTCCAGGTGGTTGAAGGCACTTGATGCAAGCCTTGTGCCATACAACACATCTGGATGTGTGGGTTGGGAAAAGATACACACACCCTGTTCTATGTTATTGCATATGTAACCTACACCCCTCCAGGAATCACCTAGCCACTACTGTAAAACATGGAAAGGTGAATCAACATCGTCTTCTCTATTTTTAGAATACAAAAAAACAAAAAACAAATTCTGTTCCATGGGTGCACCCCTACATGAAGCAGTAACAGTGTGCATGCGACTCATGTGGATATTGTGTGATACTCATGTGGGCCCCAGCCAATTACAAGACTGAGTTCCAGATGCAGTTTTATGACAGCTTTTACAACCACTGTGTTTTTAACTCATCAGTCAGAGGGTGGAGGAGATGATCCAAAACAATAGGCAATCTGTACAAATTAGTTTTGGGACCTCCCAAAATGATGCAGAAATGGTGAGAGTAAACAAAGTTATTGATTCCCAAAATTATTTTTTCAAAGTCATGGCTCTTCTGTTTGTTTCGGATTCAGCTGTAGTACTAGTAGATTGTGTTCCAAGGATCATGAATAGTATTGCTGTGGGTACTTGGTTTATGTATTGTTAGTGTTCCTATTCATTCTATTACTGAGTACATATTTCATTATTTATTTTTAATTATTTAAAAACTAAATAAAAATATATTTTTTAAAAGATTACTGTTGTTCACCAGCCCGGTGGCACTGATGGTTGAGGAGCTGGATGCCATACCTCACGCCACACCAGTGACCTGTGTTCAGGAATGAGCACGGGCTGCCTTGGGTTAGCAGGGGAGGAGATGGATTGAGCGTCTGATGGACTGCTCTCCATCTCCGGGGGAGGGGGACCAGCGGCCGGTGCACACCTGACCCCTACTGGAGGCTGGGTCTCGGTGACATGGAGCTGCAACAGTGTGGGGCAGGAGCGCAGCAGACACCTGACATGGGCATGCACGGGAGCGTGCACGACATCATCATAGGCATCATTGCACGCCATGCACCTGCAAGTGGGGCACAGAAAATAAGGAAAAGAGTAGTGCAGCAGGATGAAGGAGGATGCCTCACAGACCTTGCTCCTGGCTAGCCATGGTGCTGGCCACACTGGATCCTGTCTGCGGCAGAGGTTGGGGAACCCTGCTAGCCCTGCCGGGGGGGCAAGCCCTGGGGGTAAGTGCCAGCCCCAGCTGGTGGATGCTGGGGGACAGGGCTGGGGGTGCCCTCCAGATAGGGGACTGCACTGTAGGAGCAGAGACATAATAGCAAAAAAAAAAGATTACTGTTCTTACTATTGACTCCCCAGGCACATTTACAAATGTGCCAGAACTGGGACTCTTAGAATGTGTTGAGTGCAAAATTTGAACCCAAATGTGTGGTTTGTATATTTTTCGAGGGATTGTGAAAAGCAAACCTTAATACAATGTCTTGTTTGAATTTTGTGCATCTTTCCAAACTACACAGATACTCTAAATCCTCAGTCTCAGCACAATCCATTATGGGTATGCAAGTCTTTCTGCAAGGGAAGCTGATAAGGCTTTGCCAGAACAAATCACCTTTTTACATCTGACCCAGTATAGGGTGAAAATGACAAATTACAAATATGTTTCATCCTGGTGGGACTCTTCAGTGTAGTGCAGCCATCTTCTCAGTCAAGTACCAAGTCAAAGCCAATGGTATTGGCCCACATACCCTGTCTTAACGCATAAAGATGTAATGATTAGTATAAAATGGGTAAGAGAAATACTGTTTTGTGATTGGTGGAGTCCAATCATATGACCATGTTGTTATCCCAGCAAAACAGCACAGGTCAGAAGTGCTAAACTTTCTGAACCTCAATACTTGGTCCTAAAACAAAAAAAAAATCAGGGAAGCTATTTTATAGTTGCAGTAAGACATTTCAGGGTGTGCATAGTTATACTTGGACCTATACTTGGATTGGAAGACAGGCAGAAGGCTCCAGTCACATGGTACCTGTATCCCGCACTAGCAGGGCACATGTAACCAATTTAAGGTTAACAGATGTTTGTCTAGCCTTCCTTTGAAGGTCAAAAACATATCGGCTTCCACCACCTCTCTGGGGAGGCCATTCCACAAAGGTATAATCCTTTGGGTGAAGAAGTATCTCCTCAAATTTTTCCTGGGGAGGGTCAGTTTTAGCTGATATTTGTGACTTCTTAAATTGCCAATCCTATTGGCAGGCATTTAACCCAAACTTTCAGCCAGGTTGCCATCTTTAGATATTCTATACATTTGTAATAGGTCCCCTATGATGCATCTTAATTCAAGTGGGTACACATTAAGTTTCTGTAGTCTTGATTCACATGGCTCCCTATTGATTCCATCCCTCAGCTTCGTCATTCTGCTGTGAGCCCTTTCCAAGTTATTTATGTCCCTCTTTAAATAGGGGCTCCAAAGAGGTAATAATTTATGGATAACAGCATTTCTGGGGTGTGTAAAGCCCTCGGCTTCACCACAGGCTTCACTTCTTGAGGAGTGCCATTATCCCACAATAACGCACACCCTGTCATGTCTTATTGCCTAAGTACAGAGTCACTATCTGCTGGCTTGGCTGATGAAGCAGACCTGCATTAATTTAAAGAGCTCCTGATTTAAATCCAGAAGAACATAGACTTTTATTCACATTTCTTCCTGTATTCAGTGTCTGTTGTGACACCTAGCATTGGATAGGGATTAACAACAGATGGGGTAAGGGTAAACCTTCACAGCATTACGGTGCACAGACTGGACAGCATATGTTTTCTCCTTGCTGGCAGCTAAAATCTCTCAGCTGCCTTGTCTTACAGGTTGCAATGACAGCATTGTAGCTCAAGATTGAGGGAAGATCATAGGAACATAATATGAACTACATGAAAAAAGACCAAGTGTCCCTTGGGTTTGTCAGTAGCTGTCCAGGCAGCTGTAGCATTTGGTATTATGTGAAATACCTGTAACCACTATGTTCTACCAGTAGAATTTATGGAAATCAGCACTGTAAAGAGGTAAACTGCCATTGGCAGAATCCTCTGGGTACCCAAGGTCAAGTGCTCTGCCTTTTTTCTGAGGCATACTGATTCTACTAGGGATGCTCCAGGTGCCCCCCAACTACATTTCCCAATGAATTAAAAGATCTATCCTGCCATTTTATTCTTCATGAGGAAGTGATCCAATTTGAGCTGAAAAGATTCAACATTTGTGACTTGCACCACTTTCTTTGGAAGTATGTTCAATATGGTTAACACTCTTTTGATAAAACATATGCTTCCTTACATGAACCCTACTTCCCCCTCCCATTAAGTGGAGAGTATGCCTTCTAGTTCTACTGTGCTGAACAAGTGGGGAAGTGTTACCCCCATACATGAGTCGTTACAGATTGTGATATGTTGTACTGGACTAACAAATTTGTGCATAGATGCTACAGTACACAAGCTTTCTGAGGCCACACAGGTCCCTTGTTCAGGTGTTATAGTAAACTGAGCAAAATAAACAGGTTTTATACTAAAGGTTGATGTTAAAGAAATAGCTCAGGAAATAAGAAACAAACAAATAAACAAACAAACAGAAAGGCAGAAATTTGACACCTTAAAACTGTAGATGTATCATGGTTAACACTAATGCATAGCCATTGAGACACATGGCCCCCTCTATAAAGTATGCATAGGTATGCATTTGTTGCAGGCAATTCAAGATACATATTTATTTAGTTTTTGTTGACCAGGTAAGTGCACTAGATAAATCTTGCCTATTTTCAGGCACAACCCGGGGGAGAGGGGTACAGATGAATGCCAGCTGACCTTGAACCAGATTAATCTGTTGGTGGTATTTTTAGTGAATGAGAGAAATTTGGCCATGACACCGGGGAAATTCCCCTACTCTTTTCGTTAAGTGCCATGGGATCATTAACATCCACCTGAACTACCACCAATCCAGGCAGATGGGACCTTGGTTTAACGTCTCATCCGAAAGACAGAATATACAGTATGTATCTGAGAACAATGTGATTCCATTGTGCTTCAGTGATTGCACATAATTTTGTTTTATTTTAATTAAGCATACGTTATGCAAACAAACTAACTCAGGCCATTTTATAGTGTGGGGAATTTTTTTCCCTATTTAGTAGTCAGTTTTAAGTATTTTTTTTCATAAAAACACAGATCTTTTGGTGTCTTTCAGTACTTTTGGTCCTTCTGTTTATTATGCACTATAAGTCTACGTCAAATTTGGTTAAGACACATCATTGCTTTTTTTCAACAAACTTGCTGAACTCCCTTTGGCCTTGCCACATTTTTTCTTAACAGAAATAATCGGTTAGTTCAATCCGATGATCAGATACCTCAGTCCAAGGCAGGTTTGCAGAACTTGAAGCAAAACTTCAAATAGTCATGTAGAGGGAGAACCTGCAGCTAGGAGTTTTACAAAGTTTTAGTTCTGTGAATTTTTAGCAAAGTGCCAAACTTTACATTACTTATGCACTTCACCAACAATTCCAAGCACAAAGTTTTTTTTAAAGTCTCAAAAGGCTTAAAAAAGTATGCTCCCTTCCCCACCCTCTCGAATCATTCATCCCACTTTCCTCCCTCTGCTTAGCCTCAACCAGTATCACAATGAACCCCTTCACCACCACAACCACCCACTTAGCAGCAACTAATTCCACCTTCCCCCAGCCAAGACAAAATAATCACTAAAACATTCCTTCCTTCACCCTCTCAGCAACACCCCCCACCCCACACTAGCACAACAGAAATCAGCGCATGTGCTCCACTTTACTGAGACTTTTGATTAGGTGAAGAGGCCTCTGAATCAAACACCATCAGCATGGTGAGATCTGATTGATTTGTTGCTTGAGCTTTTCTTCACACTGGTGGTATGAATGATGACATCCTCCTATAATAACACCCAAGTGGCTGACAAGCAGCCCCTCAGGTGTTACTATTGGAGGATGACATTCTTCATTAATTCCTTCAGATTGAAGATGAATGCAAGCAGCTCCATCACATGACTGATCATTACCCAACAAACTCTACTATCAGCAATTATGTGTGTGTTAGGCGGAGGAAAGTGAAGGTTAGTGGGTACGTTGGGGGGTGCTTTATTGAACTTAGGGGTTGTGGTTGTGCCAGGGAAGGGAGGTGTCCTGATTAATGTGAGTGGAGGCAGAATGTTTAATTATAAGGAGTTGGTGAAATTTATTATAGGCGTAAATACAATAGTGCAGTATGTGCTCTCAAATGCTTGAGGGAAGTGGGAAGTGGAAGCTAATGGTTGTGTTGGGTAGGGGGGTTTAATCAGTAGCAGGGTACGTGTGGGGGCCTGCACAGGGTGGGTGGAGTTTTGTTTCTAACACAGATATGAAATTGGATTGAATTTCCTAATTGGTATTCAAATTAATATCCTAAAATTTAGGATTTAGAAATTTTAGCAATGTTATCAAAAAATCTGAAATCTTAAATTCTTGTTGATATCCAGAGTATCTATTTTTTAAAATGAATATCTGAGCAGCATTACTTTATGTTCTTATGCTTGGCCTTTTTTGTTAAATTATCAGTTTTGTTTTGTTTTTTGTGCCTTTGTAGTCATCTTGAATTCTTCTCTCCTCAGCATCCAGAAGCAAATGATTTGATACCTTTTATTGGACCAACATAGATGTAACACAAAGAACAAAGTGCTTTAACTTTCAGACTAACAAGTCCTTGGTCAGAAGCATAATGACAGTTATTTAGAAAATCCCAGACTTTTAACAACCAGATTATGCAGAAAAAAAATGAAAAAATTCTGATTGGTTCAAAATACTCATTTGAAAAAATGCATATGAAAATGTCAGAGAACTTGAATAGTACCAGTTTACCTTCAGTTGAAAGGGCCTCTAGGTCAGATGTGCTTGGGGCATAACATGTAAGGAGTACACTGCACATAAATTAAAATGATTTGGAGATACCTTCAGAATAAGATAACTACTCAAGCAGAGAGCTCCCAAACCCAATTATGAGTGTCACAGTGTGTATAATAATGCAGTAAATGAAAAACAAAATCCACCAGGATTAAAAACATACTAAAACAGTAAGTTAAAAATAGGCCCCACAAAATATAACTACAGAAAGTATCTGTATATGGCATACAAAGAGTGAACAAAGTTTACCTAAAGTGAGCAATAGTTACACACTATATGGAACATAATATTTAGCTGGAACCATTACCCAACTATAATCTCAAACTAATTATTATGCCCCATAAACCGTAAGGCCTATAGTGTAGTAACTGGAGTTTATAAATGATAATATAAATTGGCAGTACTGTATAAGTGGCAAGCAAAAACTGCTTGTCAAGGACCACCAAGAAATTAAGACCATGCAGCCTGATATGTACAGATTTCAATAGATTTTCAGTGTCTAATATAACAACTTGATGTACTGAAAATGTCTAAGGAATCTGAATAAGAAATCGTAGGAATTAAATCCCACCCCTATCCCCGGGGAGAAGATAACTAGTTTTAAGGAGATATACACACACACGCACACTCACACACACATATCCTAATATGTACAGAGCTCAAAAATGTGGCACTATATAATCATACTACTTTTTGTGCATTAACAGTCCCAAGGATTCTGAATAGAACCACAATGAAATAAAACTTCCACCCTCCCCAGGGTAAGGTAACCAGAAGTAATTGTACAGTATGTGTGTAAGACAGGATTCCTAACATACCTTCATTTCTTCAAATCACTATAATATGATCACAATGGAATTTGATCTGTCAAGGACCCCCATGCAAATGAGATCCTGCACCCCAATATGTTAAGAGTTCAAAAATGTGATAGTATATAATCAAAGTACTGTATGTACAGTAACATGCTAGGGAATCTGAATAAGACCCAATGGAATTAACCCCACCCCGGGGAAGATAAATAGTAAGAAGGAATTAATATACATTATGTGTGTGAACTAGGAGTCATAACACACTGTAACTCCATGTATCTGAATAGAAGCCCACCTCAATGTAACAGCAACCCCCACACCCACCACACTCACATATCCCCCCCCCCACACACACACGCAGACGCTGGAGTCCTGTAATATGTCTATCCTATGAAGAAAAGGTCTGTGGATATTAAGTCCTACAATGTGCCATAAACCCTAAATCTGTGTTCATGCCATGTTTTACCGTATTGAGAAGTAAAATAAGTTTGATCTCAGAAGCCTGTCTCTGTTGTGTACTTTAGAGATTTCCTTTTAAGACCATTACTGATATATCTGAGATCGAGTGGTCAGGCCGAGAGAAATGTTGCCCCACTGGTTTTTCGGTCATCTTCAGATTAATAGTATGTCTGTGGGAGTTCATCCTAGTGCAGAGCGATTGGCTGGTCTCTCCAACATAACCTGTTTGTGGGCATCTCTTACATTGAAAGAAATAAACAACATCCCGTGATGCACATGTATAATTCCCATGTACCTTGAATTGTCTGTTTTGTGATATAACCACACAGTCTAAAGTGGAAATGAGCTCACAGGTCTTACAGCTGCATTGATTACAGGGTCGTGTACCATTTAGTGTCATGGTATTCTGTTCTGGTGAAAGCTTACTCCTAATAATTAGGTTGGCTAAGTTTGGTGGTTGTTTAAAAGATAGTGGTGGTAGTTCCTTAAAAATACAATTTAAGGTCTCATCCTCACTAAATATGAGCTGGAGGTCCTTAATAATCTTACGAAGAAGTTCAAGGTCTGAATGATATGTGACTACTAAGGGTATTCTGTTAGTAGCTGTCCTTTCCTTATACTGAAGTAGTTGTTGTCTCGGTACCTGTGTTGCACTTTCTATTGTCCTGTCAGTTTTTCTGGAAGAGTGTAGCTGCTCAATAAAGGTGTTTTTCAACATAGCCAAATGTGTATCTCTGTCTTCCTTATTTGGTGCTTGACTGTACGTGACAGATTTTTTTGTGTGGCTTGGATGATTACTATTCCTGTGTAAGTATCTCTTCCTGTCTGCTGGCTTCCTGTAAATACATGTATGTAAGGTTCCATCCTTAATGGTGACAGTGGTGTCCACAAAATTAACACTGGTGACAGAATATTCCAGGGTAAGCTTTATGGTAGGGTGGAGGTTATTAAGTTCCTCATGAAATTTTTTAAGTGCATCTGTTCCCTCTGTCCAAATGATAAACAAATCATCAATGTAACGGAAATAAACAAGTGGTTTGTGGGGACAGTGCCTTAAAAAGTCTTCCTCCAAATTTGCCATAAATAGGTTAGCATACTGTGGAGCCATCCTGGTGCCCATTGCTGTTCCCATAGTTTGAACTTAATATAATGTATGGTAGAACGTTGTTATAGGTAGAAATCTACCTTTTTATAACAACATTTTACCATCGATGTGACATCACGATCTTGTTAACCCATCGATGGTACGTCACATCGATGGGCTAACAACTGGGAACAGTCTGGGCATGTGCGCAACTGGATCGGACGGCCTTGAAACGGCTGCGGCGGTGAGGGCAGAGCGGCAGTGACTGAAACAAAACTGCAGTAAGGAACTGCTTTCTTTTCTTAAAAACCTAAATGGTACCATACACTATAAAATATAATGTATGGTACATTGATGATTAACTGTTTTTTTAACGAATCTCAAGGTTGCCATGGCGACTAAAACCTCTCGAGCTTCGCTTTCGAGGTTTACATGGTCGCCCTGGCAACCTCTCGATAGTTAATAAACTGGTTAACCATCGATGACCATACATTATCCTCTATGTTTACCATTGAAGCTGAAGTTGTTATGTGTCAAAATGAATTCAGTATGTTTCCCCACCATTTCAAGGTTGATGTTTTGGTCCAGTCCTTTCTCCTGTATATATTTAAGGCAGGGTGACATGCCATCCGTGTGTGGAATATCAGTGTAGAGGAATGTTACATCCATTGTTGCTAAAATGGTATCGAGTGGTAAGTCCTTATAACCAGAACGTATACACTGGAAGTGTGTAGTGTCCTAGATATAACTGTCTCTTTCCATAACCAGTGGTTTCAAAGTGGTTTCTACAAACTCTGAGATCCCCTCAGTCAGGGTACCATTACCAGAGACTATGGGTCTTCCCGGATTGCCAGGTGTATGTATTTTAGGCAGCATGTAGAATGTCCCTGGCTTTGGTTCAGCAGGGATGAGGTCAGTTAGTCTTTTCTGGACATGGTTTGGAAAAGTTTTAATTAAGTCCTGTAGTTCTTTTTATGTTGGCTTGCCGCGCTTGTGCGCAAGTCAACATATTGGGAGAGTGGAGATTTGGAGGTGCGGCTGCTATTGGGCGAATGCAGGGCATGCATCAGTAGGTGCGTCCCTCATTCCCCAATAAGCCAGCATGCTAGCACTGACACCAACATTATGTGAAGTGGACATAACTTGTAAACAAAGTGCTGCTGCAATCAGATACAAGCTCGTCATGCAGCGGCATAAAGACACACCTCCCATACGTGCCTTTCCAAGTGAAACATTTTGATAAACATGGCGCCAAAGCTGCCGCCACTAAATCTGAAAGGAATCCAACATCGGAGGTACAATCCCCATGTCAGTATGTCCGGCTAATCTGAGTCCTGCGACTCCCGGCCCCCAGCCTTCCCCATGCCACGCTGGGTGCCCACCCCAGCGTGGCAAGTCATTGAATAGCCGACGGGGGTGCCCAATCCCCCATCTGCTCCATTGTCCCCCCCCCGAGTACAGGGTGCCACGCTGGGAGCCCACCCCAAGCGTGGCAACTGACCATGGCCGGCAAGGGTGCCCAATCCCCGTTGGCTCCACGCCCCCCCTACCAGCCATCCTTCTGCTTGCTGGAGCCCACCCCAACATGGCAAGCGTCCCGCATCGTCAATTAAAAAAAGTACCTGAAAATTAAAAATGGTCCCACGCAGTCTCCTGCCCCCCACAACCTGCACCCCACTGCACACCTGCCTCCCCACACACACCTCACCCCATACTTATCTCCGAGTCGGCGCGCGATCTTGGTGGACCGGAACACGTCTGCACTCTTCAAAAGCCGACCGCAAACTGAGGAAATGCCGTAAGCTGTATAATGGAGTGAATAGGGTTTTCAACTTTGTTGCATATCTCAGGCATTTCTTGGATTTTTGCAATTTTCAACATGGGGTTTTGGGGCCCCTCCTCATGAATTCTGTCACTGTCATGGCGTTTATCGGCCTCAAAGGTGATTCGCAGTCACTGCATGAAATCACCTTCGGGGCCATTAATGAAATGACAGTGGCGGTGCTATGAGGTGCCCTCGTAAAAGCCTAAGTTCCAAATTTGGTGGAAAAATCCAACAAATGCCTGTTTTACGAGCGTGCATTGCGCAGTTGCTATGCAGGCTAGTAACTTCACGCATTCACAATATTTTACTGCCAGATTTTCAGCATTGTCATTTTTGTACACCTCCTTGTGAACAGTACAGCTGTCATTTTCCACATCCTGCCCGAAATGTGTTTCCGCACTTCCGGCGCACAATAGCGCAGTCGCTGTGGGAAATCAGTGTTTGGGCCAGATTATGAAAATGACAGTGACACAGTTCATGAGCAGAGGACCTAAAATGCCTATGTTGAAAATTTGGTGATGATACTCCATAAAATAACTGTGTTACGAGCATGCGTTGGCAGATTGCACGCATGCTCGTACTGTCGTGCATTTGTGATATTTTCAGTCTGGATTTTCACCATTGCCATTTTTCCACACCTCTTGATGAACAGTACAGCCGTCATTTGACATATCCTGCCCAAAATGTGTTTTCGCACTTCTGGCGCAGAATAGCGTGGTCGCTGAGCGAAATCACTTTTTGGGACACTTTGAGGAACTAACAGTAACACTGTACATGAGCAGAGGTGCTAAAATGCCTATGTTGAAAATTTGGTGCTGAATGCGATAAAATGGCAGTGTTGCAAGCGTGCATTGCATATTTCCCACGCACCCTAGTAGCTTCGCAAATTTGGTATATTTACATGCTACATTTTCAATGCTGGCATTTTTTTCCACCTCCTTATGAACTGTGCAGCTGTCATTTCTCACATCCTGCCTGACATGTTTTCCCGCACTGCACTAGCAAACACCCAAAGGGACACCCTAATGCTTGTCACTCTCTGCAGGGTGGGGGTGGGTTGGCATCAGTTCAGTACTTCACTGCCATTCCTATGATGCATCTGTCTGACTCCTGCAATACCAATGCCAATGCCAGCAAGCCAACATTTGGCATTGACAAATGCTTGTTTTATAAGTTGTAGTGGAGTCACTCTCCAGTTCTTTGCAGTAGGTAAGGTCAGTTAGCTGTCTGTTGGCTTCATTAATATATTCCTCTCAATTTGCTTTCTTTTGATACTATCTGAACACTCAATGACAGTTACACCATTCCAGGCCATTCAGATGAGTAACATGGAATGGTATAAATGATGTCATGTAACCTCCTGGAAATATACAAACAAAGAGCAATAGCAGCTAAGGAAAGGGGGCCACAATGTAGATTTCAGAGTAATACAAACCTAGATCATTATCAGAACTGGTCAAAGCAAATCGGAATGCATGGTTGGCATGGAACGGTACACAGCAGTGTTTGCCTAAAAAGGTTGAACAGGAACTTTTACCTTTATCTGCTCCTTCTATATTCCAGACTCTCAACACATGACCTAGCACTATATACTATATATCAGTGCTAGTGATCAAATTATGGCAAAATAAAGTTTGTCATATTGGGCTACAGTACCCCCAAAGCACAGGACCATTTCCTGTTAGTTTCAGCCCTGCTGTATGATCTCCCATTGCAGTGCATGCAACGTGTGCCTCACCAGGCTTGAACAGCCTATGAATACACAGTACGGTAATGCTTTTGTGAGACTGTGGCTGCAGCAAGTGTTTCAAATGCATTCAAGGGTGCCAGAAATCCTATTCTATTTAAAGTGAATTTCCAAGTATTTTTTTTATTGGATTTGCTTTAGATATTTTGGTGCATTATATCAGCAAAATACTGTCTCTTTATAGTTTATAATATTTTGTGCTGTTATTTTAGAAGTGGAAGGGATCATATGCAGGTGCATGCTCCATTAAAGTCTCCAGGGCCAGTTTTAAGAACATTTTATATATAATAGTGATCATTTGGCAAATAATCAGTGGCACCGGTGGACTAACAATGCCCTTGTTAGTCAACCAGTGCCCTTTATTAATCTCTAAATGACCATTATTATAAAACAAGTTCTTAAAACAGACTCCATAGATTGTAATGGAGCACGCCCCATGCTCTCCCTGGGCACATGTAATTACTGACTGAGCACAGGGGTGGATCATGGATGGATTGAGAGACCAGGAAGTGGAAGAGATCAGCTGGTTACTGAGGGGGATGGTCAAGATAGAATCCCTTCCACTTCTAAAATAACAACACCTAATATTATGAAACATAAACAGAGTTTTACCACTATAAGGTACCAGGATATATATAATGCACACCTGAATCCTGGTAAATCACTTTAACTTTAATTGCTTTAAAGGAAGTGACGGATTGTACTGTAGAATCCTTATGCCCTTACATGCGCTTGTAACGTTTACAACTGCCACACTCTCGATAAAGCCCTACTGCCCATTCACATGCTGAGCAAGGCTGATGAGACACATATATCATGAGCTGTGACAGGAGATTGCAGAGACTGACCAATACTAACAGAAAATGGAGCAGTGTTTCCGGAATGGTACTCTACAGAAAACTTTTAAAAACTTATTTTACCACAACTTAATCACCAGTGCTACTATACATAGTGCTAGATCTGTGAGGAGGGTGTGGAATACAAAAGGAGCAGCTAAAAGGAAAATATTTCCTTTAACGGTGTAAAGTTTAAGATCCTCTCAAGAAAACTCTCCATGTGAGACACAGGAAACTCCTATTAGTTGGGGCATGGTTTAACTTTTGTGGCAGGTTTAGGAATTAAAAAAAATTTGCAGTGCTGTTAGAGGGTTTTTGTACTGTTACCATTACCATCAGGTGTCGGCCATGCCTAGCAGTCTGACTCTGGATGACAAAATGAGAATACACATGTTTCACTATCCACAAGCACTAATGTTCACACTTCATGTACCTTGGATCATGGCTACTTCCTACAGAACAGTTTCTATTACTATCATCAATGTTTTCCCCTCATATCTCTTTCAGCCAACGATTACAGATTTCCTGAACCTGGCCTGGTGGACATCTGCTGCTGCCTGGTAGGAACAAAATCCAAGATTAGACATTTCACATGAGAATTACTGTAGCATTCTGCTAGTACCTTTTTTCATTTCTTGGAGCTGTAATTAGTTTATTGTTCTGATGAAATATTCTCATGTCTTCTCCTCTTCCCTCTCTGCAGGTCCCTCTTTCAGCAGCTTCTGTATGGACTGACCTACAGCAAGTGGTTTAGCGCAGGTATGCTTCCAGCATCTGTCTGAAATTTATGATACCTGTAGCATTGCAAAAAGTGTTGAGAACCCAGTTCAACTGGCAGAAGAAGCACAGTGGTAACACTGCTGCTTGCAACACTGGCAACCAGGGTTTGGAAAAGAATCTAGGTTGCCAGGGGCACTGGAGATAAAGGGTTGAGCACCCCTGAGACAGCTCTTCTTCCTCCTCCTCTGGGAGGGTTTTTTTGCATTTCCACTGCTTGACTGACACCAGTGAAGTGTAATCTGGAACTCTACAGCAGAAGAAAATAACTTTCTATGGATACATGATGTGCCTTGTGCATGCAATTGTTCATGCATCATGGTGAGTTCCAGGAGAAAGTGGAGGTAGAAAACCCATCTTCTCATTGCGTGGTGATGCTAGACCCTTGCAGGCCTTATGCTACATGCCAGGCAACCCCAGCAATTGGATTCTGCTTCCCTGAGGTCTAAGGCTCACCCTGGTCACCCCATCATGAAGGGTAAATCATGAAGTAAAGTTGAGGGAGTAAGTCCTAAAGAAGGTTATAGGATTGTGGGATCCAGCTGAGTAAGGGCCAAGCAGAAGGGGATGCAGAAAAACCTTGGCTGAAACAAACAAACAAACAGAAACAGACTGTATTTTTGCCCTAAGACTTTGCCTTTTCATGTTGCTTTTTCCTGCCATGAAGTCACCATGCTCTGCTTTATAACATTACAACCTGTTGCTATGGAAATTATTCTAATATCGCAAGCAGCAGATTATTACTTTAAGACAGGATAAACCGCAAGAACAGATGAAGTCCAAGGGGCAAATAGCATTGTTTCATGCACATGCTTTTAGTAATAAAGCTTAGAATATCATGAGATTGAATTTTTTGCAGTGTTATGGGAATGTTCTTCTGATGCCTGTTGTAAGGAAACTGGTAAATCACTTTGCGTAATAATGCCTGATGGCCCAGCAGAAGTGAGTCACAAGTCTGTACCAGCAACCTGGGTTTGAGAGCAGACCCAGGAGTCTTGACCACTTGCAGCCTGGGCTGGGGAGGGCTGCAGCCTGCAGCATATGCCAGCCCAGGGAAGGAGAGAGCTATTGGCACTCACCGATGCAGTGACCCCTTGTGAGGAGTAGCACATGCATGCACTGCACTGTGTGAGGCCAGTGGAGGCTACGGCACATATTGAGGCGGACAGAGGATTCTGGGAGACAAATGGGGATGAAAGTCTGCCTACAATTAGTATGATGGCTGCTGGTATACTCAGACCTTGCGCCATGAAGCCCTCTAGCTGAACTGATCCTTGGTACCGGGAGTGGGGGGGGGGCAGGATGCTGATGCAGGGTAATCAGTAATGGAGAAGTTTAGTGACAGATGGGGGCTGGGTATTGCCTGACAGCAGCCAGAGATGGGGGCCCCAATGTGCAGACAGTGGGGGAAAAAGCAGTATTTAAAAAAAAAATAATGCCCAAACAAGCAATTATTCAGAGGGGAAAAAAAAAACTGCAGAACATTGTTGGTCTGAAGTGAATTTCAGGGCCAGTAACCCCAGACCAGCTGTTAATCACTTGCGCGTGTCTGCATATGAGGGTGTTATTATGATTTTAAGTCAAATCCCTTTTTTTTTCTTTTTTGAAAGGAAAGCTGTCATAAACCCCATTTTTCTCCCAGCCTCTACTCACTTGCCAATCTGCCAACTTTCAGTGAGAGAGTTGCATTTCTGATTTTTATGTCCCGGCGTGAGTGGTGCCACTTCATGGATTGTAGCTGCCAGAGCTGTAACTTGTATGCAAATGAGCACAGCTTTCTTCCTGCCATCTGCTGGAACCCTTGTTCATGACAAGTTGGGCACATTTTCACAAAGGAGAAGGAAATGATGTGCCATGTACTATTTTTTTAGCTGCACTTTTAGAAGCAAACCCAGTTGAAAACAGAGCACTCTAACCTATTTAATTTTTTTATTGAAAGTTGAAGCTCTGAGTTCAGACATGTGCATTAGCATGTGGGGCCGAGCCCTCCTCAAAAACTATGTTTTTCTGTGTGGTTTTAACTGTTATTGACGCTCAGTGTTTTTACTGAGTGCTATAGTTGTCACTGTATTGACAGCGTGGTATGTTGCCGCACTGTTTTTGTCCATGTCAGTTTGTTTGGTATAGTGCATTTTATTTAGTACATTGCAGTTTAATTAGTGCAGTGCAGTTTATTTAGCAAGGCTGTTAATTTTGTACAGTTAGTTTGTTTAGAGTAGTATGGTTTATTCAGTACTTTATAGTTTATTTAGTGCAGTACAGTTTTAGTACTTAGATGATAATGTATGAGCAACTATACACAACAAGGCTGTGTTGCCCTTGAGTGGTGAGATGACATCACAGACCTCGAGAGTGAAATTTGAAAGGTCACTATGATGTCATCTCACCCCGAAATGAAAACATCAGCCTTGTTGTGTATGGCTGTCCATTCATAATTTTGTATGGTACATGTTTATTGTAATTAACTTTCCATCATCTTCCAAGAATTAATCCTTAACATTGATTCCAACTAGTGGGACTGAGCCAGAGGTGCTAGGACCTTGATGAAGCCAGAAATTTTCAGGAAGGCTGGTGCAAAGGTACACTGCATGTCTGTGTGGCTCGACAAGACTGAGCTCACTGGTACAAGCTTACCTTGAAATCAGCCCTTAACTGCCCCAGTTTCTTTTTTCCCACCGTGTAGTGTGCATCAGTGATGATGTCACTCTCCTGCCAGGAGTCAGAACTTTATGTTTATATGACAACAGCATTCAGTTCTTCTCAAATTTTGTTTTTAAAGCTAGAGTTTGTTATTTTTGTGTCAGTTTGGTGTTTTAACAAAAATCATTTTCTGTCAGTTTTCCTCAGTCATACCGAGTGTCAGTGGCTTAAGGCCATAGAGGATGGTCAGAAACCTGCTTAGGCTAGCTAGTCCAGCAGTGGGGCTGTGTCCAGTCCACTTTTCCTATCGGGGAAGGGTTCTGGCCTTGAGTGATTCAGTGTCGAAGAGGATGGACAGTCCTCGTGGAAGCACAAAAAGAAGCGGGCCTCTTTCCGATCCCGGTAGGTTGCTCAGTACTGCTAAGCATCGAGTTCTTCCTCTTCCCACCAGAAGAGGAAGAAACAGTACCATCTGAGGTCACATTTTGTGAGGCCTGCAATGAGATCTCCAGTCTCTTGGAGCCAGAGGCCCTCATCGTTATCTTCGGCGTTGATGTTAGACTCTTGGGCCCCAGTACCTCTCTGTCTGTAATGGAAACTCTGGTGAGTAGTTTCAGCATTGGGCAGCTCTTATAGAGCAGTGGGTGTAATGTCTGGCCCCTGTGTCTCTTCTACCAGAACCAATTCCTGACCCCTCAGAGCTGGTGGAAATGGAGTCAAAAGTGGGACCCTGAGGCAACATAGAGTGTTTGGCACCACAGCAGCCCATGGGTCCTTGCCAGTGACCACCATGCCTCTGACTCCTGTTCCACTGGTCACACTACCATCCCAGTCTGGTATGAGACTGGCCATGGTACCACTTCTGGTTACACTAGTGCCAACTGGGCCATCGGTGTGGGGTCTTCTCCACTGCTGGATTTGGTCCTTCGGGGCCTGACCCAACACCAGTGCTGGCACCACCTTCGGTGCCAGGGATTCCCTGGCATCTAATTCAGTTCAGATTCTGCCACCGGCCCTGGCACTAGCCCTTCATCCTTCAGGGCTGGTGTCTCTGGTGTTGCCACAGTTTCATTCTGGATTAGGGATCCTGTGATCTACACCCCTTTACAACCATCCTTCTGAGGAGTGTATAGAGGGGGACAAGTCTGACCACGACCACATCATTTCAGAGGGTGGAAATGATGACTATTTCTTCAGCCTAGTCACTTTGGACCCAAATCCTGTGTCTGTGCCTGAGAAGGATCTTAGCTTCCAAGCGTTGCTCAGAAATATGCACTCTGCTCTTCATTTCAAGTCTACTGCATTGACGAGAATAAACGTCTCAGTCTTGACTGTCTAAACATTTCTGATATGCCAGTAAATTTAGATCTTCCTGGAATCAGTCTACACCATTCATCACTGGTGGGTCTTAGACTGGAGGCACTAGGATCCCATGGGAGTGTATGCCTTTAAGAGTTTTTGAGGAAGGAGCTGATGTCAGAAACGCTGCCACCCATGAGGCAGATGTATGACATGGTGCTCGTAGACTGGCCAGCGACTGACACCAGCCCCCCTCATCCTCAGTTCTATTCTTCCTGTCATCAGTGAAGGTACTCTGAGGGAATGTTCCAGCATTTTCCACTGCATTGCAGTTCTGTTTGCTGCAGTAACTTGATACCGTATGGTCTGTTTGACGTCCCACTGCCACTTCTTGTCTTTCTTTCGATATAGTACAGCGCCTGGCTCTGGTTTTGCTCATTTTCTTTATTTTTGGTGAAAAGTTCAATCATGTCCCATGCCCAGGAGCATAAGAAGCAGATGAAGACTGGAGAGAACAGATTCTCCCCCATGCATCCGTGCCCCTGCAGGAGAAATATGTCCATTCGGGACCGCCATGATCGGTGTTTGACTTGCCTCTGATCAGACCACAACATGGATCGTTGTGACCCCTGATTCTCGATGGACCTTCACACTTTTGAAATTCATGTGTTGAGGTGGGGATGAGACCCCCACCTTCAGAGGCTGGCATTGCATTCAGGATTCAAAGGTAATGTTCCTGGGCTCTTCCCATGAGCCCCTCCCTGGTACTATACGTATTAGAGGAGAATAGGCCTTTTGCTAGTCCTCATCTCACCGAGACAGGAGGCCTGGGAGAGGGATCTGTGGGACAGCCAGCTCCTGGTAGTACACCCCTCCCAGTTTGGCAGTTTGGGGGTTCGTATGCCCCCAGTGGTGGCATCACAGCTATACACAAGACTTGCACCAGTGGGTCCCTTGGGGCCATGGTCCAGTACTGCTTTAGCTCCAGGAACTATGGCCAGTAGCAAGTGAGTGTGACAGTGCCTCCCGCATGGCCAGGTCCCCTCCTGCTGTCATTCATGGCACCCAGGAGAGGGGAGGAGAGGAGGAGGAGTAGTAGTAAAAACTTAATTTTTATACAGGGGAAACAAATCTTTAGGCCAATAGGCCTAGTTTATAAGACTGTCCTGTTTATAACTTGTTGCTTATACATTTAAAATATACAACTATTAAAAGTAGTTTTAATGTACATAACAATGCTGGAACAATCAGTCACTCCATTCATCCTATATTGCTCAATAGGACACACACTATCCATTTATATCATATTATAATGATATTTAGACAGGTAACCCCCCTCAGGATTCTCTCAGTCCATATTTTATGTTAGCCAAAGCATTGACAAATAACAGGACTTAGTACAGCCAGTTCCTGTAAAAAAAGGCTGTACACTGGGAAAGAACGAGCCAAATTGTGTAGATTGTTCCAATAGTTGACTGCTTGATATCGTAAGGTCTTTTCTCCATATTTATTTTTATTAACAAAACTAAAGATCTTGTTTATTTGACAAGACCTTTTTGAGCTTTGATAAAATTGATCACTTTTTCCAAATAGACCCTCATTTATATAATGCTCTGGATAATATATGTGAAATTTATATATTAATTTTTGCCACAACATGACACATTTAACTTAAAGTGGTTTCCACTGTAGTGTGGTCAACAACACACAATGATGAGTTATTGACTCACACCGTAAAACATATCTAGCAAGTCTTTTATAAACTATATCCAGTTTATTTAAAATGTCTTGTTAGCAGTTCAATACACAAGGTCTCCGTATGTCAATACAGGAAGTATTAGTTGTTCAGCAACTTTTTTCCTCTTGCTTTTTGTCAAGCATTTCGTTGTTCTTCATAGGGCTCCCACTCTGTTATTCACCCTATCTATCAAAGATCCAATATGTTCTTTAAAGGTAATTTCTTCATCAAAAGTAATTCCCAGATAGGTATAGTGGGATACCTGCTCTAAACTTAAAGCATTGCTTACCTTAATGGAAAGTTGTTCATTTCTTTTCAATTTAAATCCAAAATATAATATTTTTGTTTTGTTTGTGTTCATCACAAGGCCCGAGCTGGTGAACCACACCCTCATGTTCTCAAAATCCATCTGCATTTTTTTCCTGTAAATCCCTACTGTTACACCCCACAGTTATCATCGCAGTATCATCAGCATACGACCGTATCCGTGAATGTTGAATAACTTGTGGGAGGTTGTTGTTAAATATTAAATACAACAGGGGTCCCAATATAGACCCCTGTGGCACTCCCCTAGTTATTGATCTTTTTATTGAAGTAGCCCATTCACTGATACGAACTGAGTACGGTTTATCAGATACGATCTTAACCAATCCCTGTGGCCTGCAGTGGTCCCCATTTGTTCTGCAGTTAAGAGTAAGAGGGGATAGTCCACCAGGTCAAAGGCCTTGCATAAATCCACAGAGAGAACAGCTGTATCCTGACCTTTGTGTAACGAAGTGCTAACTACATCATTAAATTCAATTAAAGCAGATGTGATGGAAAAACCTTTTTGGAACCCTGATTGGTATGGAGTGATCAACTTGTACTTCTCTAAGTATTCTATCATTTGAGTATGTACGTGCCTCTCTAAACATTTAGCTAAAACAGACAATAAGGCAATAGGCCTATAGTTATTCAGAAGACAAAGAACCTCTGTGCGCAAACACTGAGGCAAGGGTTACCCCAAAGGGCATTTGGCTGGGAAGCCAAGTTTCAAGAAAATACAAAATCACACATGCCCACACAATGCAAAGCATCATGGGCTGCATATGCAAGTCACCACAGAATGTTATGCTGGTCCAACTTTAAGCAGAATTGCATGGTGCCAAAAGGCCTCTCACACAGTTTGCAAAGGGTGCTAACAGAAGACATAGACACGTGTTTCGTCCTACCAGGACTCATCAGTATGCCACGACTGTTTGACACCCCAGTGGAATGGACCAGCTACCCTAAGACAGTGTGTCTTGGATATGTTGTGGTGAACCCATTAAAATAAAAAAAATATTTAAAAGACAAAGAACCTCTGTGCGCAAACACTGATGCAAGGGTTACCCCAAAGGGCATTTGGCTGGGAAGCCAAGTTTCAAGAAAATACAAAATCACACATGCCCACACAATTCAATTCAGTTTGTTTACCCCCCCCCAAAAAAATGGGGGTTACTTTACTCACCCTCCACTGTTGTGGAAAGTAACTTTCTAGTAAACTTCTATTGAATATATTTGTTACTATGGGTGCTATATATTTAGCTGCAATTTTCAAAAATCTCCCTTCTAAACAATCAGGTTCCATTGCCTTATAAATATTTATTCTAGCTAACCCCTTTTGAACATCTGACACCTTTAAAATCTTAAATCGAAAGACGGGTGTGAACCCTGAAAGTTAACTATACCCTGCTGGTTTTGAGAATCCTGGCTACGTATAGTTTTTGCAAAGCCAGGTAAACCTATGAAAAAATTGTTTAGGGCATTAACAGTTTCCTGAGTACCCTCAATCATAGATCCATTCATTTCAACACAAAGGTTTTTATCAGCTCCCTGCCCTGGTCTAGACAAGGAGTTGACAGTCTTCCAAAATTTTCTAGGATCTGATTCCTTGTTTAGTTTGTCTTTATAATAAAGAATTTTTGCCTTCTTTATTTGTTGCTTACATCTATTTCTTTCTTGTTTATATAATAATATTTGGAAATATTTACAAACTCCCTAATCTGTTTAATACCTTTAAACCATAAGTATCAATCCAGATCCCCCCACCTATGATTTAAAGACCAGTTTGCAGGTGGAAGCACCCTCAAAATCCCAAAGTTAGCTACAGGACTATAATTCTAAATACTCTTCCCTTTCCCAGGCTAGTACACCCAGCAAGTTATTTTCCCTTTAACTTCTAAAGGTTACAAGGTTTAGCTACTAAATTATGACCCTAACACAATTATTGCAGCTTTTCCTTTTACGATAAAACAACCCCACACTTTTTTACTAATGAGTGGTGCTCAAGGCTTGTGAGTCATGCAAGGGGCTTTTTATCTTGCTCTAATCCCTCCTCCTGTAGTTACAAGGTGTCCTCAGATTCCTTCCTTCCTGCTTCAGCTGTAAGACTTAATACTCGTGTTACCGGAATAATTAAAGCAGCCGGAGACAGCCATTTCAGTTCTTTCAGAGGTCGTCAGGTAGGAGCTCCAGCACAAAATAGCTGCAGATGGAAAACAGTAATGGCACAGTTTATACAAGTTCACAGTTCAGCAGGCAAACCCCCACACTGCACATTCATTCAGGGGTATAGATGGAAATGGTCTCTGGAGGTCTCTGGAGCCAACTGGCCATCGGAAATCTTCTTGATCTCATCCTCTGTGTGGTCAGGTGGCCTAGAGGGTGAGGACCGGGATGATCCTGACTGGCTTCTCGATTCAGGTGAGGTTAGGGACCTTTCTGGGCCTTGCCCTAGGCCTTTGGCATCCAAAGTTTCCTCTGGGAGACCTCATCTCAATGCCAGCCATGGCATCTTCTCCCCTATGCCCTACAGTGCTGTTTGCAGTGCTGATTCCAGCACTGCAGGGGATGGCAGGCACTGGGCCAGGGGCCGGGTCATGTGCCAGTGCTGCTTCCAGTGCAGGGTTGGATTCCAGCACCTTCCGCAGCACTGAGTCTGAATTCAGTACTGTTTGCAGTGCTGGGGGGGGGTTCAGGTGCCGTTTTGTAGCCAAGCGCCAGATCCCCTTTGCTCCTGGTTTCTGTACTGAGGATGCTTCTGGGCCTAGTCCAAGTGGCAGAGCCCTCCCTGGTGAGGTGGGTGTTGGGAGGTCCTGGTTGGCACTGCGATCTGTGACTGGAATGGCTGGGGGCTCTAACCAGTGTCATAGTGCTGACTCAGGTCCTTTGACCCCCCCCGGAACTATCTGGGCCTGTGGTATGGGGGGATAGAGGCCTCCCTGTGGGACCTGTATGACTCTGACCTCTCCACCTGGGGGCTCCCCCCATGGGTACCACCCAGATCACCACTGTAAAGCTGGGCATACCTGGCCGGATGAGTTGAACTGCTCCTCCCTTCATTGCTGGTTGCCTCTTCACTCTCATAGCCCTGGCAGAGGACCTGGCCTGGTCCTTCATAACCCTCCGCTTCCTCCTCTGCCAGTCCTTCCTTCTGTCCTGAGTATTTCTGGTCTTAGGGGGCCCCTGACCTAGGAGCATTTCAGGGCATGGGCAAGTGTCTTCCCTACCTGCTTGAGGGCAGTGGACCAAGCCAGCTTTTGGCCTGCCACCCTCTGAGTCCAGCTCCTCTTCTTCTCCATCTTCCTACTCTGAGGAAGATGATACCTTGGTCCACCTCTCCTCTAATGCTGATTACACATGTCATCAGCCATTCTTGTTGGAGATGATGAGCTAGCCAAGATTGTCCCATTTTTCCTGCCACAATCCTGCACATCTGACACTGTCCTTCCTTGGGGAGTGCAGTTCTAACACTATGGTCATACCTCCGTGGCCTTGCCCATTTGCAGAGACATCACAAGACATCCGGCTCAATCCCTCAGCCCCCTCTCCAACCCCAAGGGACTGACAGTATAGGTATTGTGCACCCCTGGAATCTCCATGAGCTGTGTCTTACCCTTCTTCTGGGATCCATCTTCTGGTTACTCCCTCTGGGCATAGGCACCCAGTGTACGATCATCCCCCCCCCCCCGAGTCAGACTCAAATGAGTTTGACATTTGGGGTTGTAGGGCTTTCTCAGTGGTGCACATCATATTGTGCAGTGCTGCACATCAGGCACACCAGGCATCCTATGGCAGGCAGCTGTGGGTGGTGCTAGGTCAGGTCCTAGCATCTTTGCCAGACTGTGAAGCAAGCAGGCAAGCCATTTGTCTTTCTGCTCAGGGTCTAGAGCTGGCAAGACACCAAGCAAGAGCTTCTTATGATGCCACCAAAGTAGCTTCCAGGCTAGTGGGAACTATAGTTTGCATTATGCAGATGGCATGGCTTCACTTCCTATGGGCTGTCACCCTTGGCCTGGCATAGGTTGGTTGCCTCATGCTACCAGGGGCCCACTTCTTTTCCCGTAGAGCCAGGCATGAGCTTGCAAGGTGAATTCCTGCTCCCAGGCCGCGAGAGCCTCCGCCCTGACCCAGACCAGTCTCAGGCATCACCAGACCTGTGAGGGGCTCCTGCCTCTCTGTGCATCCCCAACTGGAGGCTGAGGGAACAACCATCTCCCTCAGGGTTTGCTAACACCACCATTTGGTGGTGGCTTAGTACTCTGAGCCACCAGTGATAAATGGTGGAGATTGATTCTTGGAAGATATGGAAATTACGTACTCACCGTAATTCTTGATCTTCCAGAATATCTTCACCATTATCACTGCAACCTGCCCACCTTCCTCCACAATGGCCAGATTTCTGGACAACTTCTCCTCCCTTTCCTTCCTGCCTTTCCCCTGTTTAAAATAAAAGGTAGGCATCAGGACAAACTCCTTACAGGACATGTTTTCCCTATGTGCCACTTTGTGCCCCGACCCCACACCCAAAAAGTTTTTTAGGGAGAAGGCAATTTCTGTCTGTTTGATGAGTTCACGCTTTTCCTTCTGGCACCCCTAGGTGCAAGAAAAAAACACAAAATAAGAGATAAATGTTGTTTGATAGACCCTCTTTATAGTCCTTGTTTTTCCCTTCTTTAAAAAAATGTAAATAGTAGAGAGTCAGAGAGAGACCTGCTTTTCTAAACAAGCTATTATAGCTTTTGCCCCCCCCCCCTTCCCTGCATCCTTGTGCGGGGGGGTCTATAGTTTTTGCTTTTGGGCCATCTTTTCTAGTCCTTTGTGGGAAAGAGTTTGGCAAGGTAACTTGGTATTCTAGGGACTAATTACTTTTTGAAACTAGTCCACTTCCTTTCAAGTTCAGCCTTCCCATGCAGTCCACTGTCTTTTCATTTTTTGGCATGCTACACCATTATTTCTCTTAATTTCCTATTTTGGGATTCTCCTACAGACACAGAATTCAAGGGAAGCGAATCTTCCTTGGGATTCCTTCCCTTGTCCTAATGAGGGCCCCTGTTCTCAGTCATTGCCCTTAGGAGTTGCTTCTCTCTCAGGTTTCTTATTTTCTTAAGAAACTGAACCTGTTTTACCTGCTTGAGCTCTGGGTTAGTCCTCCAACCTTCAAAATCAGAGGCTTTCCTTCTCCCATATTACATTGCGGTCACATGGGACTCTTAAAGAACTACTGATTCTTCAAACAAAACTTTAAAAAACATAATAATTAGGTACAAATCAACTTACATTTCATATATATTCTATATATTTCTCTTCCCCATTATTTATTACTGAGTAAATTTAATTGACTACATGATCTTTATCGCTTAGAGTTCCCTTAGAGTTCATCTACCTCTATAGCTGACTCCCTACTTCAAGTCGCAAACCTCTGTTGTGACATCACAATGTGTTGCTGTGAGAGTAACTGTGATGTCACAAGCAGTGCATTATGACCTTAGGTAGAGAGAAAGCAACAGAGATCAATGAACTCTTCAAGAACAAATATTTTGTTTTAACGCAAATGACCTCAACAATAAACAATGGGGAGAAGGAATACAGAACTAACATGAAACACAAACTGAACTGTGTCTAAATATTATGGTTTGTTAAAGTTTTCCTGAAGGTGTCAGCTGCTCTTTAAACCATAGCCTGTAATGGTCCTTCTTCCTCAGAGGGACAACCAGGGTTGACTATGCTTTTCCCCAGGGGCTTGTAGGCTCTTTCCCTATTGCTCAGCTCAAAGTACTCCTTTCCTTGCAACCCATTCCTTGGCTGATCCTTCACTTTTGAAGACCAAGCTCTCTGTTGTGAGTCAGCAAACTCAGGGGATGTCAGACGTGCCTCAGTTTATGCTGAGAACAAGCTAGCTCTTCTGATGCACTACTTTTTTGACCAATAACTCAGAGACCTCTCTCTCTCTCTCTCAGTCTGCTCTAAAGCCCCTCCACCTACAGTTTCTCTTCTTCTCTACTCTGGTCTGTCTTTATTAATTTGTTCATTTTAAATCTTATATCATTTTCCCTATACCTTGGGCTCCCTTGTCCCAACCCTTCTATCTTCTTATCCTTTCTTCCTCTCCTAGGCAAACAGAACTGAGGAGGAGGGGGGCGGCATTGGTTTCTGGCCAGTCAACGAGTGCACATTATATGTCATTCTTGTGGGCATTGCCAGCCCCAACATCAGCTCCCTTCCTCCAAAACATTTAGAGGCATACACTCCCATGGGGTCCCAGTGCATCCTGTCTAAGACCCACCGGTGATGAAAGGAGAAGATATTCTAGAAGATCGAGAATTACAGGGAGTACATCATTTTCATTTCCTTCTATTCCACCCACATTTGAAACCCTGTCTGATGTGGTCTAGAGTAGGCCTGCTACTGTAGCATCTGTCTGCAAGCAGGCCAACAATAATTACACTGTCCTTAACCATAGGCCAGTGTATGTCTCTAAACCTATAGCTGATGCCATTGTTATCCTCGCTGAGAATGACAAAGTTGTTCTTCCCCAAAAGGTCACTGTGCACCGCAGTTGCACAAGACGGACACTATAGGCAAATGTGCTCACACTTCAGCTACGTTAGGTATGAAGACTGCCAACTCCAATGCATTTTTCTAAGTATGAGTACACCCTTTGGTGCAAGCTTAAGTCCCTGGTAGAGTCCCTGTCAGCAAGAGACTCTGTTGACTGTCAAACAAGGTATTGTGTCCAACAGTTATCAACTCAAAGCCTCTATGCATGCCTGTTATGAAGCCTTCCACTCTGCTGCTGTGGGCATTTGCATTAGAAGGCATTCCTGGCTGTGAATATCTGTCTTTTTCCATGATGTTCAACAACAGCTTATGAATGTTCCCTTTGATGGAATCTACCTGTTTGGACAACAAGTAAAGAAGTCTCTTAAGGCATCTCACAAAATTAGGCCAACCCATAAGACTTCCTGCTCATGCTAATCCTAGAAAGGAGAAAGGACATGGCTTCTTTCAGAACAAGCAGTCTTTTCACGGAAGAGATCAAAACAAAACTCAGCCTCTCCAGCCTCAGAAAAAGGTGCAGACGAAGGTAAAGGCACTGAACATTCTTAGTTCCACCCTCTAAAGTGCTGTTCCTTGTCCTGCCTCAGCTGCCTGAGGCAGGCCTCTCCTCCCTAGTGGGAAGGGGGGACACTTAACCCAGTTTTACCTTCTCTGGGAATCCACTTTGAGGACCAAGTGGGTCCTCAGGATCATCTGGGAGGGATACTCCCTGGATTTCACAAAATTCCTCTAGACTACCCACCCAGAAGGCAACTTATCAGCTCATATGTGAGAGGTTCTGGTGCAGAAGGTTGCTGGCCTTCTCAACAACAGTGTAGTGGAAATAGCGACAGAGTTAAAAACAAAACACAGTCTTCTATTCCCACTACTTCCTAGTCCCAAAGAAATCGGGGCATGTGCCCCATCATTCTCAGTCTCAAAAATTTGAACAAGGTCATGGATCGAGAAAAATTAAAAATTATTTCTCTGGGCTCCCTGCTTTCCTTCCTGCAGCCTCAGGATTGGTTAGCTTCCCTGGATAAGTAGGCTATATACCAGCACATACTGGTACACCACAATTCCCACAGATATCTCTGCTTCATCATGCTGGGGCATCCTGCCTTTCAGGATTTCCTCAGCAGCACAAATATTTACAAAGTGCTTTGCATTACTCACGGCTCACCTGCTAAAGGTAGGATTCCGGGTCTTTCCATATTTGGACAACTGTTTGATTTCTAGCTATCCAGGCAAGAAACAGAATAGGCAGTGGCCACTGCCTCTCAGTTCCTCTCCTTGATGGTGGTTCTGCTGATTCTCAAGAAGTCTCATCTTCAACCCTTACAACAGCTGCCGTACATAGGAGCTGTTTTGGATATGACCAAGGCCCATTCCTTCTTTCCAGAGAGCAGACTGTAGGCAATTCTGCAGATGACATGCTATATCATGGAGTACAAAACTGCAAGTAAACTCCACACAGCACATGCTAGGCCTGGTAGCTTCCTCAGTGTTCACAGTGCCCCTGGCCTGGTTGCACATGAGAATGGCTTAGTGGATAGTTAGTGTACAGTGATCACAAGCATCACAACCTCAGACTTACTCCATTGAAGTGACCAAATCCTTGGTTCAGTCACTCATATGGCAGTCAGTGGAGGACAATCTTCTTTAATGCTTTCCCTTCTCACAACTGGAGCCTCAGGTGACCCTCAACATGGATGTCTTCCTGTTGGAGTGGGAAGCCCACTGTCAGGGCCTCCAAATGCAAGTGTCTGGGACCCATCAGTGACTCATCTCCACATTGATGTTTTGGAGATGCAGGCTGTTTTGTATGGCCTGCGAGCCATAGTGGACCTAGTCAGTGACAAAACAGTTCTCCAGACAGACAGGTCTGTCATGTACAATATCAACAAACAAGGAGGATCACACTCTTACCTCACTGCAGGGAAGCAATGAGAGTGTGGAAATGGTGCATGGAGCAGGGGATCCTGGTCCAAGCAATTTACCTGCCTGGAGTCCAGAATATTCCAGCAAATAAACTTAGCCAGAGGCTGATCCCCATGGGTAGCCACTAGCTCCAGACATCATGAGATGGCTGTTTGATGAGTGGGGTTCCCAGATGTGGACCTTTTTGTGTCCATACACAACACCAAACAGCCTTGATTCTGTTCCAGAAATCCAGGATGTTAGGGTTCTGTCAGGATGATTTTTTTAGTCTGCAATGGCAAAATCTGATTCTGTATGCATTCCCACCAGTCCGTCTAGTACAGAGGGTATTACTCAAATTGGAGGTGCACAGGAGACAAGATGATACTGGCCACTTCCTGCTGGCCTCAGCAGATATGGTTTCCTCTTTTGAGCAGACTGCCAATCAACAAACCGAGAAATCTTCCACTCAGGACAGACTTGCTGACTCAAGGTCACCTAGTCCCTCTCAACCGGTCCTCCTTTCATCTTCAGTCCTGGCTCCTGAAGAAATTTAAGTGAACTGGTACAAGATATCTCAGCGGGTCTCTGAAATACTTTTGGCTAATCATATGCCTTCCACTAGGAAAACTTACACAAGTGGAAAAGATTTTCCATTTGGAGCTCCAAAACCCATATTGACCACTTTGAGTGCTCACCTGACAAGGTTCTGGAGTACTTGCTGGATCTTTCTGATGCTGGCCTACAGTACTGTACAGTGAAGATCCACCTATGTGCTATATCTGCATACCATGAGTCCCATCATATACATTGTGTCTGGCACAGTTGCCACTGTTCAAGAGGTTTCTTAAGGGTATCTTACACACAAGGCCTTCCATCAGGAAGTCAGTGACTGCCAGGGATGTCAATCTTATGCTGGATATGCTAACTCAATAACTTTTGAGCCCCTTGCAACTTGTGAGCTGAAGCTTTTAATTTAGAAAGCAGCATTTCTGGTGGCCTTCATCTCTGCTTGCAGAATGTCTAAAGTCCATGCCTTGGTCACAAATCCTCTGTATACTGTTTTCTATGAGGACAAGGTGGTTCTCCGTACACACCCCAAGTTTCTACCAAAAGTGTTGTCAGAGTTCCACCTTAACCAGCCACTAGTTTTGCCTACCTACTTTGCCAACTTCCACAATGAAGGAAAGTACAGTTTCCATTTTCTGGATATTAAGACGGTCCTTAAGTTCTATCTGGACAGAACCAAGGACTTTAGGCAATCCAAACAGTTCTTTGTCTCCTTCAGTCATAATAAGAAGGGACAGCCTGTTACAGTTAAGTGCATTTCTGCCCGGACTGTAAGCTGCCTGTGCTACTGCTATGCCATAACTTAGGTCAAGCCTGAAGTCCAGTACATGCCTACTGCACCAGAGTGGTTGCTACATTCCTGGCAGAGATTCACTCTGTGCCTATCGGTGATATTTGCAAAGCTGCAGCTAGGAGCACTTTTACTAAGCACTATGCCCTGGATGTTCATGTCAGGCAGCATGCCACCTTTGGCAGGACAATCCTGAATGGAGTACTATGCTGAGTGAGCTCTTGGCTCCTATTAGTCTGCGGGAATTTGTCTGAGCGTGGTCCTCTGACCCACTAGTGGGAATCAATGGTGAAGACTGATTCCTGGAAGATATGAAAATTACCTAGTTACCGTTCTTGATCTTCTAGGAATATCTTCACCGCGGTTTCACAGGCCATCCCCCAGCCTCACACCAGTATGTTTTATTGGTCCTCACCCCTTTATATTTGGTTTGGGCTGTGCAGACACTGTGTTACTGTTTTGTTGACCCTTTTACATGTGTCAGCAGGGCTATCTCATGCCCTTAGGTTAAGTGCACAAGTACTTGTTAGGTTATGCTGCACCTCCTCAATAAAAAAGTAGAGAGTGGTTGAAGGCCACTGTTGAGGTAAGTCTATGCCCTTGAGCTCAGTCTCGTGGAGTCAAGCATGCAGACAGCTTGCCTAGGTGCCAGCTCTCCTTAAAAGTTCTGGCTCCCGTGAGGTACTAGTGCCTCCAGCTTAGATCTACCAGTCTGAGTCAATAGTGAAGATATTCCTGAAAGATCAAGAATTATGGTGAGCACATAATTTTCATTTTCTTACTGTGTATTGAACTAAATAAACAAAAATCAGCAAACAATAGGATAACTTTAAAAACATTTAATATGATTTAAAGCAGCAGCATTTGTTAGCTGGCAAAAAATGTTATTGTTTTGCAATAATGTATTTCTAACATCCTTAGAGTCATCCTTGGTATATTTTTTGTTTCTTCATATATTTTTTAAAAACATCTTTTGTATCTAATTTTGTTATTAATGACATGTATCATTAAAGATGGCTGCCTTTCGCAATGTTGAAAAATCTCTTCCATTGAAGCTACCTGTTGAATGTACGTACTAGATTCATATTGATGATGCATTAGGATGGTGTTACCACATGTTTCTGATGCTAAACAGCAGAGCACTGTACCGACATATTTAAATTCATCATGGCAGGCATGGCACAGGAATGGGAACTTCTAAAAACTTTAAAATCCCATTTATTAATTCAGGGATGAAAGAAAACAAATAGAAAAAATGGTTGCTGTATATTGATATTTTTGCCAGAGAAACATTATTGTTGAACAAAGCTATATGATAACTAACAAATACTGCTGCTTTAAGGACTAGGTATATGACCTGGCAACATTTCTAATAGTTCATCTTTTACCAGTTTTGTTGGGGTGTTTTCACTCTTTATAATATCTTTGTTATAAGGAATCTGCGGTGTAGGGAAGCATGATGAATATTAATAGGCACGAGATTCTGTGTTGATCTCCCAAGAATCTGTCTTCACCATTGATTCTCGCTAGTGGGTCTTAGCCATAGGCACTAGGACACAGCTGGAACCAGAACTTTTCAGTGGGCTGGTGATGCAGTAGACACTGTATGCACGCCATCATATAATGATGCATGCGCCCGCTGGTAAACAGTGGCACTAGCCCACAACCGCCTTAGTTCCGTTTTTCCCCACTGTCAAATACACATCAGTGACAATGTTGCTCTACCAACTGGAGTCAGAACTTCATCATCTAGACAAATATAAGTGTTCAGTTCTTTAGTTTTAGTGTTTAACTTAGAGTTTGTTACTTTTGTGTCACTTTAGTCTGGTTACATAAACATAACGTCATAAAAGGTCAACAACCATGGAGAATGATAGGGAGCAAGAAGACACAGGCTGTACTGGTAGCAGCACCTTGTCCTTGCCAGCCACTCCTCCATGGTGGGGTTATGATGAAGATGGTGCAGTACTCAGGAGGAAAGACTGGGCTCCCATAAGAACCAAAAGAAGCGGTACCAATCTTGCACACATTCAGTGTCAGTGTCCAGTCACTGCTTGACTTCAGCCTCTTCCTCTTCTCATAGGAACGGGAAGAAATGGAATCAGTCGAACTTTACCATCTGTGAGTTCTGCAGGGAGACATTCAGCTTCTGTGGGTTGGAGGGTCCCAGCATCATCGCCAGTGACACTGGGGACTTCCAGGCCTATGAGGTTAGTGTATTGGACACAAAGCCCCCCAAGTCTTTTTGTGAGGGTTCCGGTGGGCAGTTCCACCAATGGTCAGCTGTTACAGAGCAGTGGGTACAGAATCTGGTCCATGTGGCACTGCTGGTGGCACAAGCCCCTAACCCCTCAGGGTCAACTGGACTGGTGCTACTGGTGATGCCACTGGTTGTGTGTTTACCTGTGGCAACAGTCTCTGGGTTCTTGCCGTAAGCAGAAACCCCAGAGTCTGCCCTGCATTTGATGTTGCCTCTGGCCTATCAGGTGATAGGGACAGCCACGGTGCCAACGCTGGTCACTTTGGTGTTGGTTGGATCATTGATGCCATGTCTGGTGTGGCATCTGAGTCTGGGTTCAGGCCCCTTGTGGTCTGACACGGTGTCAGGTGCAGTGTTGAGTCCAGTGTTGCATGAGCTTACAGTGCCAGGAACCCTCCCAGTGCCACTTACAGTGTCAGTTCCAGTGCTGTCCCTGGCATGGATCCTTTGGCCCCAAGAGCCTAGACTGATGTCACCAGCATTGCTATAGCCATGCATTATGCTGTCAGCTCTGCAACCCCACTATCTCTTCTATCCTCCTTGAGAAGCGGGTGTGGGGGGGGGATGAGTCAGATCCTGACCTTTTTATTTCCGAAGGTGGGGATGGTGACTCTTACTATGTAAAGGAGGTCTCAGACCCAGTTCATGTGTCTGTTCCTCAGGAAGATCTATCATTCCAGGCTCTGCTCAGAAATATGCACTTGGCATTTGATTTTGAGCCAATAGCCATTGCCTACGCTAAGTGCTTCCTACCGGAGTTCCTAAATGTGCCTAATTTTCTGGTCAATTTAATTCTTCCTATCCAGCCTACTCAGGAAACTGTCTGATGTGGTTTGACATAGGCCTACCACTGTGGTAGCTATCCCCGGTTTTACTATGCCGCAGCGACATCCCCCACAGTGACATCCTTCACAATGCCGTAAGCATGCCGACATCCCCAACACCGATGCATCTCGAAACTGACTGGCAACATGGTGATAGCAATGTGGGGGGGCTGCACCCCCCGCACCCCACCTATTTTAGATTACTAACGCCATGTCGCACAGACAGTGGAGTTAGGTACTTACCCCCGGTTGCTGCACAGTCTGTCGCCGTGGAATCCCCATCGCTGCAATGTCCGTCACCATCGGGGTTTCACTGTATGAGTTTTGCTGAGGGGGTGTCACTGTCCCATTGGCATATGGCTATCACCAAGCAGGTGGACAAGAAATACATGTCTCCTAAAAATAACCAGTCTGTATTTCACTCAGCCCGGAGCTGGTGCTATTGTTCTTCTCACTGAGAATGAAAAGGCCATTGTACCCAAAGGGGTCACAGTACAACTCACTTATAAGGAGATGTGCAGTGTTGACACCATGGGAAAACAAGCTAATGTTTCAGCTACCCTGAGCACGAGGATAACTAGCTACAAGGCTCATTTTTTCAAGTATGAATATACCCTCTGGAGCAAGCTAAAGTCTCTGGCAGAGACTCAGCCAGATTCAGAGGTTACCTGAAACCTCAGGACTGGCTAGCATCCCTGGATATGCAAGATCCATACCAACACATGCTGGCACACCCAGCCACCACATTGTGCTGGGACAGCATGACCAGTTCAGAGTCCTTCCCTTCGGACATTCCTCGATTCCATAAGTCTTTACAAAATGCTTTGCAGTACTCACAGCACACTTGAGGAGACTGGGACTCGAAAACTTCCCATATTTGGATGAATGGCCGGTATCAAGCCCATCCAAGCAAGAGATGGAACAGGCAATAGCTGCTTCTTAGTTCCTAACTTCCATGCAAGTCTTTCTGAATCATGACAAGTCTCAGTTCAAACCCTCCCAACAACTGCTGTTCATTGGAGCTTTTCTGGGTACAGCCTGGGCCAGGGCTATTCTTTCAGAAAGCAGACTACAGGCAATCCTGCAGATGGTATGCTACATCACTGAACACTGAATGCAAGACTGTGCAAGCACATTCCTTGTAATGCGTGTTGGATATGATGGCTTCCTTACTGGTCACAGTACCCTGGCATAACTACACATGAGGACAACACAGTGGATGCTCAGCGTTCACAAGCATCACACCCTCAGAATTGCCTAATTTGGGTGACAAAATCCCCGGTAAGGTAACTAACATGGTGTTCGGTGAAGGAAAACTCCTGCAGGGTTCCCTCTACTCCCCACCAGAGCCGGGGAGTGGTTCTTACCACAGATGCCACCCAGTTGGGGTTGAGAGACCACCGCCAGGGCCTTGAGAGACAGGGTGTCTGGGACCCAGAAGAGACTCATTTTCACATCAGTGTGTTGGAGATGAGAGCAGTTTCATACAGTCTGAAACCTCTACTGGACTTAGTCAGCCACAAAATGGTCCTTCTCCAGGCAGGCAACAAATCTGTTATGTATCATGTCAACAAACAAGTAGAAGCACACTTTAACCCTCTCTGCAGAGAGGTGATAAGAATGTGGGAATGGTGCCTGGAAGAGGAGATCCTGCTCCAAGCAATATACCTGCCAGGAGTCCAGGACACTGGCAGATGAGCTCAGCCAAATAAGTGTTTACTAGATCCAGACATCGTGACTACACTATTTGACAAGTGGGGTGCCCCAGATGTAGACTTTTTTGTGTCCCCAGTCAACACCAGACTTCAAGTTCTGATCCAGTAATCTGGTACATAGCATTTTCTGTCAGGATACATTTAGACTGCCATGGTAAAATCTGGTTCTGAATGCATTGCCTCCAGTCTCTTTCATTCAGATCATGTTACTCAAGTTGGATGCACTAGGGGGCAGTATAATTTTATGCTGGCCTCAACAGATATAGTTTCTTCTGCTGAACAGACTTTCAGTAAGCAAACTGAGGACTCTGCTGCTCAGGACAGACTTGCTGACACAGGGTCAGCTGGTTCATCCCAACCTGCGCTCCATTCACCATCAAGCCTGGCTTCTGATGAGATAGAACTGAACAGGTACAAGGTATCTCAGAGGGTCACTGAAATACTTTTGGCTGCATGTAAACGTTCCACTAGAAAGACTTACACAGTCAAATGGAAAAGATTTTCCATTTCGTGCTACAAAAGCTACTTGGACCTCTTTTGGATGTCTACCCAACAAGGTTCTGGAGTACTAACTGGATCTTTCTGATACTGTCCTGCAGTATTCCACAGTTAAGATCCATCAGTGTGCTATTTCAGCATACCATAAGCCCACTGGTACCCTCTACCTGGTGCAGCAGCCACTGTTCAAGAGGTTCCTTGGGGGCATTTTACACACAAGGCCTCCCATCAGGAAGCCAGTAGCTTTCTGGGACATCAAAGCATAATGCATGGCTATATACATCAACCTTGTGTTGGATGTGCTCACTCACAAGCTTGTTGAGCCTACTGCGATGTGTGACTTAAAGGTCTTGACTTGGAAAGCAGCATTTCTGGTGGCTATCACCTCTGCATGCAGAATGTCTGAAATCCATGATTTGGCTGCAGATTCTCTATATACTGTTTTCCACAAAGACAAGACAGTTCTCCATATACACTCCAAGTTTCTACTGAAAGGGGTGTTGGAGTTCCATTTTAACCAAACCTATGTCCTGCCTGCTTTCTTTTCCAACTTCCAGAATGAGGGAGAAAGGACTTTCTTCGTGGACCTCACCAAAGCATTTGATTTGGTGGACCATAAAATTCTTCTCAGAATACAAAAAGTCAAACTTACTGATGATGTTATTACTTGAATGGATACCTATATACAGAAAAGGTTACAAAAACCTGTATTAATGGTTTCTATTCATATGAAAGTCCAATAAGTTGTGGAGTCCCTCAAGGCTCCATTATTGGTCCTCTTTTATTTTTGCTTTTTATTAATTCTCTTTCTGACATCTGTCACTCTACGGACCTAATTTTATATGTTGATGACATAGTCATTTCTAGGGCTGTAGTGGGCGTAGCCCTGCATTCCTCTTACTATCAGAAAAGGAGTCAGCACATTCCTTCTGACCAAACAACATGGAGTTGCAACACAGTCACCTCCATGTCCATGAAGCACTCCACTCACTGTCTCCATGGGCAGTCACACTGCACTATTTTAACTCTGTCGGCAGTCATGGTGGAACAAAACACACACTGCCATGTCCAAGGTGGCCCCCAAACTGTATTGCTCATGCATGACTACTAGCACAGCAGTAGATAGCAGTGACCATCTTATTTGTTCTGATAAGAACATTCCAACCTTGGAAAAAGAATTGCAGAAAGATATTGGTAAATTACATGCTTGGTTTCATAATCACAACTTAGTACTTAATGCGACAAAAACAAAGTTTATGCTCTTTTCAAGTTCTGTGAAAGCTATTACAGCAAATGTCACTCTTGTCAATAATGATGAGAATATGATTGAAAAGGTGTCTGGCTTCAGATATCTTAGCATAATCTTAAATAGTCATCATTCTTTAGAGCAACATATTTATAATCTGATTGCCAAACTTCATTAGAGACTAGACATTTTTTGACTTACAGTTTTGTTTTTTCACTACTTGATTACAGTTCTATAATGTACTTATATACCACTGATAAATTTTTTTCTAAACTCAGTTCCACTTACCATATTATCCATGTTGCCTCTGGACTCCCAAGAAGGACACATCATTGTGACCTTGATAGGTCCCTTGACTCCCTTTCTTTGGTTGGTCAATTAAATTTTGAGTCGCTGTTATTCTAGCACAAAAATACAATTACGTCTTTTTCCTGATTGTATTATCAAGTTATTTCCCAAACTGTGTAATGCTTTTTTGACTAGGCTTCACAGTAGATTATCCTTTCGAGTCCCTGTTTTCCGTTCTACTTTTGGAACAAAACTCTCATGCTTTTAACGCCACTAAATCATATAATAAACTGCCTAGCTCCATTGTAAATTGTACTACAGTCTCTGCCTTTAAAAAATCACTTTAAGATTACATAGTTGATAAATTAAACTGTGACTGTTTTAACTGATTTTATAGCTGTTATACTATTTGTAAATGTGTCATAATCTCTGTCTGTATGTTTTGTAACTGGACGCTTGCATAAAGGAGCATTTTGCCTTTTTCTGGTCAATTACTCGCTGATACTCTGTAATTTTTATTTATTGAAATGTTTTACCAGGAAGGCACACTGAACCACAAGTTGCTCATCTCCTGGTGTGACCTGGAGGAAGGGGGAATGGGGGAAGTACATTAGGCAATAAAACATATCAGTACCCACACTGGGTGTTTACAATACAAAAACACAGCAATTGCTACCCACACTGGGTGTATACAATACAAAAAACACTGCAATTGGCAGGTGTACAGGAGAAAAATACACTCATTGTATACAATAACACAGCAATGGCAGGAGTGAAGGATACAATATACAGCATGGAGGATCTGTAACATTTAGATTGAACATTTAGGGCCCGATTCTCATAGCCTCCATCATGGCACAAGGGGCCTGCTCCACAACAAATGTCGCAAGGTGCACCTTGCACTGAAAGATGCCAGTGGGAGCTATTCACAAAGGCAGCCTGCATCAAATGGAGGCTGCCTACCCCAAACAGGTCTATTGCCACCCTTGCGCACATGGACTGGCTGCGACATGGTGCAGGGGTGCATGCGGCGGATGCAAGCTGCCACAGCACCCAAGTGAGATTCTCAGAACACTGCCAACGGGAGAATTTCTAAGTAACCTTAGACCAGCCAATGCTGGTCTAACGGTACTTAGAACGAAATCTGCTGGAGCAGTGTAGCCCATGGGGCACAGTGCCATGGGCACCCAACACACACAACAAGCCCTGACATGCCAGTGATGATATTATGACATATAAGCAACCCCGGTGGTCTAGTGGACCCTCTCACTGTCCCGATATGCCCGTTACCCCATTGTAATAAATATTGTACCTGGTGGTCTAGCGGTCCCTCCCCCTGCCTCGATATGGCCAGTAGTCACTGTCATAATCATATAAAACCCTGGTGATCTAGTGGTCTCACCCCACCACCACACCCTGGTATGTCATGCCCACCCCGCCTCCTCCCAACCCATACCCCAAGCCGACGCCGGAACTCCACTCCACTCACCACCGCAGCCAGTGCTGACTGAACTGTCATGAGCACATGTAGTATAATACAGTACACACAATGTGCATGTGGTATTATAATACAAGCAGACTGTTGATGGGTCAGTCAGCACTGGCTACAGTGATGAGTGGAGTAGTGTTCGGCGCCGATGAGTGCGGGTTGAGTGAAACTGGAGTGAGCACAACATGCCGGGTGTGCTGGGGGTGAGACCACTAGATCACCAGGGTTTTATATGATTATGACAGTGACTACTGTAGAGGGGGTGGGGGGAAGGACCTTTAGACCACCAGGTACAATATGTATTACAATGGGGTAATGGGCATATCGGGGCAGTGAGAGGGTCCACTAGACCACCAGGGTACAATTATATTTCAGTGGGGTAACGGGCATGTGGTACAGCACCACAAATGGGGACACGGCTGCTTGCCCTGTCAACAGGGGCTTCCGCTGACCCTCTCCTGTGTGTCGGGCATTTGTCGCACAGGAGAGATTGCCACATGTCCGGGCACTTAGGTGCTGAGACTCGTCCTGTACCACAATCTGGTGCAGGGTCCCTGGCACATGGGGCTTGATCGCAAGTTGCAGCTTGCGTTGTATGCAGCCCCATTTGAGAATCGGGCCCTTAAAGTGCAAGTACAATGTACGTAAGTGCAGTTGGTATTGGTTATGTCACAGACACTGCTAGGTGTGAAGTGCTAGGGAGAAGGGGTATGATATCTTAAGAATTAGGAAAACAGATACAGTTGGAGGAGAGGAAATTCTGAAAGGCAGTAGTGAGGTAATGGTGCCTCAATGCCAACCTGTTCCCCATGGATCCAGATCTTTTCTAAGAATGCTCCAACCTATGTGCCTTAATAATAATAATAATAATCATAATACTTTATTTATAATGTACCTTTCAAATACCAAGGTGCGGTACAGTTAAAACAGTTGACGCAGTTAAAAACAGAATCATCATCATATAAAATATACTGTAAATCAACAGTCATCACTACCATATGCTTTTATCCAAAGAAATTCTTTTAGGGCCTGTTTAAAACTCCCCACGGTCGTGCACTCCCTAATCTGATGGGGTAGAGAGTTCCAGATGGATGGGGCTACCTGAAGCATGGGCCCCAGCAGATTTTAATGTCACCCTTGGAATCTCCAGCAACCCCTTGTTGGCCGAGAAGAGTGGTTGCACAGGGTGATAAGGAATCAGAAGCTCCTTCAGGTAGTCAGGGCCCAGTTCATGTAGGGCTTTATATGTCAGTAACCCAACTTTGAAGGTGATCCGCCACTGAACCGGCAGCCAGTGCAGTTCCCACAGCACCGGCATGATATGGGAAGATCTAGGAGTCCCCATCAACAACTGGGCTGCAGAATTCTGCACCAGCTGCAAGCCGCAGATATCAACCCCTGGAAGCCCAAAGTAAAGCAAGTTGCAGTAATCTAAGTGCAAGGTCACAAAGGCATGGATTAATGTAGGCAGGTCACCAGACGGAACAAGGTGCTTGATCCTAGTGATGTTTCTCAGATGGTAAAAAGATGACTTAACAACAGCCAACACCTGTGTCCGAAGTGTCAGCCCAGCATCCAACATCACCCCTAGGTCTCGCACCTGTTCAGAGACCTGAAGCTCAGCATCCCCATGGAACAGTACTAGGGGGCAGCTTGCCTCTGGCCCCCCTAACCAGCGGCCTGGATCCAAAACCATCACCTCCGTCTTCCCAGTGTTCAACTTCAGCCAACTGGACTTCATCCAATCCTGGATTTCCTTGAGGCAGTTATCAAATCCCGAGACTGCTCCTTCCTGGTCGGGGGCAAAAGACAGGTAGAGCTGGGTATCATTGGCATAACAATGAAACCTCAGCCCGTACCATCTCACAATGTTTCCAAGGGAAGCATGTGCACCGCAAACAACATGGGGAACAGTACTGAGCCCTGAGGGACCCCACAAGACAGAGAAATAGGATCAGAGGAAAAAAACACTGACACTACCCTCTGAATTCTTCCAGTGAGGTAGGAAGTAAACCATCTGTGGACCAATACAGAAAGTCCACAGATAAATCTCAGGCGCTCAAGCAGAACCCCATGGTCAATGATGTCAAAAGCTGATGACAGATCTAAAAGTACCAAAATGGACCATTTTCTCTGGTCTCTCACCATAAGGAGATCATTGAGCACCCGAACCAGTGCAGTCTCGGTACAATGCTTCTTTTGAAAACCTGATTGGAGAGGTTTGTAGATGCTATGGATGGTCAAATAGTTCTTCAGTTGAGCAGCCACTACTTTCTCGATCAACTTCCCCACAAAGGGGAGATTCAAGATAGGCCTGTAGTTTGCAAGAGAGTCTGGGTCCAGAGAAGTTTTCTTCAACAAAGGTGTCACCACTGCCTCTTTCAAGGAACAGCAATATTCACCCGAGTCAAGGGAGCACCAGACTATCTGTGCCAGAACCGGGCCAATAGAATCACTACAACCCATAATCAGGGATGTAGGGCCCGGGTCTAAACTACAGCATGTAGGGTGCATCCTCTGGACAATCCGCATAACATCCACGATTTCTGGATGGTCAAAGGTACTCCAGGAAAACGGAGAGATAGTGACCAGGCCCTGATCCTCAGAAACTCGCATAGAATGTGTTATGTGGATCTCCGACCTAATGTCAGCCACCTTATCAGCAAAGAACTGAGCAAGCTCATCACACTGTAATTGTGAAAAAGCTCTTTGGAGCTGCAGACAGGCTGTGTTACACAGCCTGTCCACAGTTCTGAAAAGCTGAGCTGGTCGATTCTGAGTGGCAGAAATTTCCCCGGACAGGAACACTGCCTTCTTGCGAGAGATTTCTGACTGATAGAACTGATAATGTTCTAACAGTCTAAGGTGGTTGGCATATAAGCTGGATTTCCACCAACAACGTTCTAACCTGCATCCTAGTCGCCGCAACTCCCTCAAGACTCCATCAAATGACAGAGCCTGAGGGTGAAGGGAGAGAGAACGAACACATACTGATGCAATAGAATCCAGGGCTGAGGTAATGGCATTGTTTTATACCAAGACCAAAGCCTCCGGATCATTGCAATGCACAGGAAATTGTCATAGGTCAAGCACCGCAGCAAGGCCATCGGAAGTAACATTCCATAAAGGTCTGTCCTTGACCATCTCCACAGGGGTCGGCCTACAAGGGGGGGGTGCCAAAATTGAACCTCACCGTGTAGTGATCAGACCACCAGAATGGTTCCACCCCTATGTCTGAGGCCTCGATCCCCAGGATGAAGACCAGGTGAAGAGAATGGCCACACTTATGAGTAGCAGTGGTAACTACCTGTGTTAGGCCCAGCGAATTCATCATCTGAAGGAAGTGTTGTCCAAATTGCGAGAGTTCCTCATCGATCCAGGCATTGAAGTTACCCAGGACCATCAGCCTGGGCGACTCAAATGCCATATCGATAACGATGTCCGCCACTTCCTTAAGGAATTGCTTCCCATCTCTGGGTGGATGGTAGATGAAAGCAATCCTATAGCTCACACCTGCTACTACAGCACATTCAAATGAACTGGCCTCCTCAACTGGAACACTGGTGTGTTCCAATTCAATCTTGAAACAGACCGCAACCCCTCCCCCCCCGTGGTCCAACCTCGGATGATGTATCACCACATACCCAGCCGGAATTGCGGGCTCAAATATTGGGTCCACATTATCATCTAGCCAGGTTTCGGTGATACAAGCCAGATCTGTCTACCCAAGAAGATCCGAAATCGCTGCGGTCTTGTTTCTGACAGATCTGGCATTGCACAACAGCGCCCGAGTTGGACAGAACTCTTGGGCTGCCCCGACCACCTGCCTATCGCCAACGATGGTGCCCTTGGGTATGGGGACCAAACAAGATGACCCACGCTCTAGATTCCACTTCACCCCAGGGTGTCTTCTGGGCTTAACAACCCTAATGAGCATCCCGCTCCTCCAGCCTTAGCTGTTCACCACCACCCCATCCCCCTCCCACAGGCAATACCTAAAGCCAGCGTTGATAGATAGAAAGCCAACAGAGAGGGGGCAAAAGGCTGAGGCATGCAGGAGCGGAGGCTGAGTAGCGCACAACCGGGGGGATAACAAACTGACACATATTCCAGGCCCACAACCTAACAAAGCAATATAAATCTAATCACACAATATAAAATAACCATAATATATAAAACCCCCAAACAAATACAGCCTATCTTAAACAGCTCCTCACACCCCCCAACTAAATAATCTATACCTACTCCAAAAATTTCAAATAACTAAATTAAATAACTTAAAAATCTAAGTACCTAACCTCCTACCGCATAACTATATTTAGCCTGCAGGTCCTCTCATTACCTGGGGGCCAAACACATAAAACTAACAAAAACAAATTTTAAAGCACCCAGGCCTCTCACTTCCTGCTGCTATATCACTAACAAACTAAAAGAAATATAGGAAAAATTTGAAAACCACCCTCCAGAGAAATCTCTCACAAATATCAATAGGAGGGTGAGTTCACAGATATTTACTAAGCAAATAAATACACCTCAAGGGAATAAAATAATAAACCAAACAAACTAAAAATAAATACATGGATACATAGATACATAGACAGTGTCAGCAGATAAGGGCCTATGGCCCACCCAGTCTGCCCATTTGAGCTTGTAAGTTCAGTTTATGTTTTCCAAGAAGTCTGTTGCCCCTTACCCCGACCTCCAGAATTCCTTTATGTCTATCCCATGCATTCTTAAATCCCGTGATTGTTTCAGCCCCCACCACTTCCTCTGGCAGGGTGTTCCACTTGTCCACCACCCATTCTGTGAAGAAATTCTTCCTCACATTTCCTCTGAATCGTCCTCCTCCAACTTCATCCCATGCCTCTAGTCCTGGAACATCTTTTTCGCTTAAAAATAGTGTATTCCTGCACCCTGTTCCTCCCTGTAAGATACTTGTATGTCTCTATCATATCCCCTCTCTCCCTCCTCTCCTCCAGGGAGTACATGTTCAGTTCCTTCAACCTGTCCTCATAGGACTTGTGATGCAATCCATGCACCATCTTTGTTGCCCTCCTCTGAACCTTCTCTACACTGTCTATGTCCTTACGTGGTAAGGTCTCCAGAACTGTACAGTGTACTCCAGGTGGGGCCTCACAGTGTCTTGTATAGTGGAATTATGACCTCCCTTTTCCTGCTGGTGATGCCCTGCCTATGCATCCCAGCATCCTATTTCTTTACCTGCTGCCTTGTCACACTGTTTCCCTGCCTTGAGGTCATCAGAGATGATAACCCCAAGATCCCTTTCCTGCTTGGTGCATGCTATATCCTCACCCCCCAACTGATATATTGTGCCAGGGTTTTTGCGCCCCATATGCATTATCTTGCACTTCCTTGCATTGAATTTCAACTGCCAAACCCCTGAAATATAAGGAAATAATTTGAAAACCACCCTCCAGATAAGTCTCTCACAAATATCAAAAGGAGGGTGAGTTCACAGATATTTACTGAGCACTCTCACTGCTTATATAGTTTCTACAAATGAAAAATTAAAAAACTTGATGAGGAGAAGTTCAGACTGGCAGTATACACAAATTAAAAAGTACTTGCTGTCAGAAGAAGTTCAAGGTAGCAGTAGACGTCCAATACACAGCCTTCAATGATTCAAGCCACAAAGTTCGTTATACCAGGTCGAACGTCCAGAAAACCGGCAACTCAACAAATCCCAGTCTTCAGCCTCAGACTTCTAAGGCAAAAGACCCACAATAGGCCGGCGGTTTCCTTCTGCTGTTTACAAGGGGAAATAACTCAATGAGTTAGTGGCACATCACTACGACCATGGGACAAGCCAGCCCTCTGGTTGACCACCCCAAAAATCTAGGGGAAGGGAATAACGGACCGGTCCTCCAACCGGCCCCACTCCCCAACCCTGTGTGTGACAGAAACCCCCAAGAACCCTCAAGGAGCCCGTGGATCCAACAATAGGCTGGTCAGGGTCAATCAGACATGGATAGTAAATCCACTGCAACCAAACTCCAAAAATCACCTGGGAAAATATAAATCCTTCAGCCCAAATTTATCCTCAAGAAAGACGGTTCCCGGTTGGACCTCTTAAAATTGAGCACAAAATGCTTCAAAGAACACTCCAAAATCCTCAGTCGAATAATTAGGAACCATGCAAATAGGCAACACTACTAGGCCCACAGCTGAAAGTCTCGACGGCAGTCCCCTAATTAAAAGCCATCCAGTACCCAACAGAATACAAAGGTACTTCCAGGAAACGAACAAACTAGGGGATTCCAAGATATAATCCAGTCACATCGGGCAGAAACAGGGACAGCTTGCAGACAATATTCCCACTAAAGCAGGGACCGATTAACATCCACTGCTGCTCACCGTGCTTAGTTTGACCCCATGAGGCCCGTAAAGAACTCCAAAAACTCTAAACAGAACCGCGGAACTAAGCCGTAGTTCACGAGCCACAACGAAGCACTGCCAGCTACTAACTAAAATAACATAACATAAAATAAATACAAAAATAAAAAGAATATGAAAGCGTAGATAGTGGATGAAGATACTAGGCAAACAATGCTACCAGAAACAGATGGTACTACCAGAGACAGACAGCTAGCCCAGCATGGACGCTGCCATCTTGGACTGTTGACCTCGCCAGCCTTAGGCTTCAGCTGGCACCACTCAGCACAGTCCACGGTAAGCCATAGTGGGAGTTCAAGGGACGAATGTGGAAAGCTGCAATAGCAACCAGGCTGGTCATCAGTGCCATATTATAGTGGTCAACAGCCACCTCTGTACCTTGTGCACAAGCTAGCAACATGCCCGAGATGTCTAGTGCATCCAGGAGTTTGCAAGGATCTAGCTGGTGTTTTGGGTGACATCAGATAGTCTCCGCAGAGGGGGGATTAAAAGAACAGGGGGACCCACACTGGAACTCAAGCACATGATGATCTGACCAAATGACTGAATCAGCCTTGACCACAGATATGTAAAGTCCGAGTGAGAAGATTACATCCAATGTGTAACCATGTTTATGTATCTCAGAGGTAACTACCTGTGTCAATCCCATAGATACAATTAGCTGGAAGAGCTCCTGTCCAAACTGAGAGGATTCATCCCTGACTCAGGCATTGAAGTCCCCAGTACTAATAACCTAGGAGACTTGAACACCTATTTGGTGATGAAATCTGCCAGCTCCTGCAGGAATGCATCCCCAACCCGTGGAATGTAGTGAGTCCCAGGGTGGAGCTAAAACAAATGGCCATACCACCCCTCTACAATCCCTCCTCAGGCAATGCACCACAAAAGACCCAGAAGGGGCAGACGCCACTAACATCGTGCTAGCATCATCACGCGCCCAGGTTTTTATAATGCAAACAAGGTTAACCAAGAAATTGGCAATGAAATTCTCCATTGCCACAGTTTTATTCCTCAGTGACCTTGAGATGCATAGAATGGCCCAAAGGGGATAAGCAGCTCAGGCTGGATGGACTACTTGCTGCCCATTGAAATTTGGCAGAGACCAGGGGAAGGGAACCAGGTATGATGGTCCTCTGTCCTGATTTCTTTTCCACCCATGGCATCTCCTGGTCCAAATCATCCCAATCCTACCCCCCACCTGACAACCGTACCAAGAACCTCCACAGAAGCAAATGCTCCCCTTGCGTAGGATTCCCAGTTTCAGAAAGTGAATGATCACCTCTGCCAGGAGAACAAGTGGGACTACAGCGAAAGGGCGGAATGACCACAAGTGGTCCACGGAGTATGTTTTCCTATGTGGAAAGCCTCTACACATCCTTCATGAAACCTAACTACCAGTAAAGCTAAAAACAGTGTACTAAAAGCAGAATAAATGGAAATAAAAACACAGAGAATCAACTAAACAATTGTGTCCCCGAACACACACCATACTCACATACACCAAGCATACCAAACAACACAAAATATAAACAAACCACCAACTCCACCGACCATAGGAGCCAACTTGTATTTTTCCCGGGAGGGACTTAAGGAATGGCCAGGGGTCTGGGGACTGCGGAGGCCCCAGAAGCTCTGGGTTTTTTGGTGTTCTGTGGTGCATTTTGGGGGGGGTGTTCTGATGAGATAGCACAGCATAACAAACATCATTTCAGTGCTAGCACATAACCCAAATTTGATTGTTTTTTTTTTTTTGTTACTCACCACCCTGACCTACTGCTCAGCAAGTGGTGGTGTCACTCGCCTACCTTACTCCCTCCCCAGCAACTGGCTGATGGTGTCACGCACCCAACTTGACCCTCTCCCCAGTAAGTGTTGCAGACATTAGTGGAGTCACTCACCCACCTTTACCCCTCACCAGCTACTGGCATAACATCTGGTGTTGTCACTCACTACCTTGACCCACTCCCCATCAATTGCTGCAGACTCTTGTGGTGACCCTCACCTGGTGACTTTTTCTGCAGTCTTATCCCCAAATCTTATCACAATAAAATGAATTTGCTAAAAATATTGTCTACTGTTTTATTAAAATTCCACCACTTCCCACAGTCCAGGAATATATTTTTCTGTCCGATCCCTGGTCTGTGGAAAGCGGGTGGCATTTTAATAAAACACGTTTAATGTGTACTGTCAAAAGCCCTCTGGCACACAGTAGGGGGTGGCTGAGGTTGCTATACAAAAATGAAGATGCATCCTGCCCAGTGAAGAAGATGAAGCCGTTCTATAATACCTAAGCATATACTAACTTGATCTGATGGTAAAACTTACATTTTAACAATATAACAACTTTAGGATTCTAAACCAACAGTTTGGGAGCTGTAACTTTCTTACAAAACAAAAAAAAACAAGCATTTGTCAATGCCGAATGTTGATTGCGTTGGTCTGTTGAGCTCGCGCAGTGGGCCTCTGTCACTGGCTCAGTCTGTTTGTCCCAGTGCTGCAGGCTGATCTTTTGAACTGGGCTGCTGTGTGCATTGGCACCTTGTTCTGCCGAGGAAGAAATTCGCAGCTATCCCGACAGAGCTCCATTGAGGTGGCTCACTTCCCCTGTCTCACTCGCTCATTCTGTTTCTCCTGGCACTGCAGGCTGCCCTTTTGTACTGGACTCCTGCCTGTGTTGGTGGCTTTTTCTACCCATGAAGAAATCCACAGCTGTCCTGACAGAACTCTGTTGAGGTCACTCACTCCACCTGTCTCACTCACTCAGTCTGGTTCTCCTGGTGCTGCAGGCTGCCCTTTTGTACTGGGCCCCTGCACGCATTGCTGCCTCTTTCTGCCCACAAACAAATCTGCAGCAGTTCCAACAAAGCCCCATTGAGCTCACTGACTCCCCCTCCCTCACGTGGTCATTCTGTGTCTCCTGGCAGTGCAGGCTGCCCTTTTGTACTGGGCTCCTGCCTGCATTGGCGGCTTTTTCTGGCCAGAAAGAAATCTGAAGCAGTCCCGACACAGCTCCACTGAGCTCGCTCACTGCCCGTCTGTCACTCTTGCATGCTGTTTCTGCTGGCGCTGCAAGCTGGCCTTTTGTACTGGGCTCCTGCCTGCATTGCCACATTTTCTGCCCACAAAGAACTCTACAGCAGTTACACTAGAGCTACGTTGAGCTCGCTCGCTACCGCTCTGTCACTCACTCGTTCTGTTCATCTTGGCACTGCAGACTGCGCTTTTGTATGGGGCTCCTGGCTGCATTGGCACCTTTGTCTGTCCACAAAGAATTCCACAGCTGTCCTGACAGAGCTGGGTTGAGGTCGCTCAGTCTCCCTTTGTAATCGCTCATTCTGTTTGTCCTGGTGCTGCAAGCTGCCCTTTTGTTTGGGGTTCCTGCCTACATTGGCCCCTTTTTCTGCCCACAAAGTAATCCCAGCAGTCCTGACAGAGCTCCGTTGAGCTCACTAAGTCCCCTTGTCTCACTCGCTCATACTGTTTGTCCCACAGCTACAGACTGCCCTTTTGTACTGGGCCCCTGCCTGTATTGATGCCTTTTTCTGCCCACAAAGAAATCTGCAGCAGTCCTGACAGTGCTTCGGTGAGTTCGCTCACTCCCCCTCCCTCACTCACTCTCTCGTTCTGTTTCTCCCAGTGCTGCAGGCTGCTCTTTTGTACTGGGCTCTTGTGTTGGGGCCTTTGTCTGCCCACAAACAAATCCACAGCAGTCCCGACAGAGCTCAGTTAAGCTCGGTCACTCCCTCCTCTCACTCGATCGGTCTTACTCTGTCCCAAACATTGATTTCCCAGAGTGACCATGCTATTGTCTGGCAGGAGTGCAAAAACATATTTTAGCCAGGATGTGAAAAATGACAGCTGTAGTGTTCAGAAGGAGTTGTGAAAAAATGCCACTGTTGAAAATGTGGCGTGACAGTATTACAAATTTGCGAAATTAGAAGGGTGCGTGGAAACAGTTCAACACACGCTTGTAACACAGTCATGTTATGGCAGTCCCAACAAAGGCCCGTTGAGGTCGCTCACTCCCGTTCTCTCTCTCACTTATTCTGTTGTGCCGGCACTGCAGGCTGCCCTTTTCTACTGGGCTTCTGCCACGTTGCTGCCTTCCTAAGCCCACAAAGAAATTTGCAGCAGTTACAATACAGCTCTGTTGAGCTCACTCACTCGCTCATTCTGGTTTTCCTGCCACTGCAGGCTGCCCTTCTGTACTGGGCCCCTGCATGCATTGCTGCCTTTTTCTGCCCACAAACAAATCTGCAGCAGTCCCAACAAAGCCCCACTGAGCTCACCGACTCCCCCTTCCTCACGTGGTCGTTCTGTGTCTCCTGGCAGTTCAGGCTGCCCTTTTGTACTGGGCTCCTGCCTGCATTGATGGCTTTTTCTGGCCAGAAAGAAATCTGAAGCAGTCCCGACAAAGCTCCACTGAGCTCGCTCACTCCCCCTCTGTCACTCTCACATTCTGTTTCTGCCGGCGCTGCAAACTGGCCTTTTGTACTGGGCTTCTGCCTGCAGTGCCTCATTTTCTGCCCACAAAGAAATCTGCAGCAGTCACACTAGAGCTACGTTGAGCTCACTCACTACTGCTCTGTCACTTGCTCGTTCTGTTTCTCTTGGCGCTGCAGACTGCGCTTTTGCATGGAGCTCCTGGCTGTGTTGACAACTTTGTCTGTCCACAAACAAATCTGTCCTGACAGAGCTCCGTTGAGGTAGCTCAGTCTCCCTCTCTCATCGCTCATTCTGTTTGTCCTGGCGCTGCAAGCTGCCCTGTTGTACGGGGCTCCTGCCTGCATTGGCGCCTTTTCCTGCCCACAAAGAAATCCCAGCAGTCCTGACAGAGCTCCGTTGAGCTCACTAAGTCCCCTTGTCTCACTCGCTCGTACTGTTTCTCCCACTGCTGCAGGCTGGCCTTTTGTACTGGGCCCTATGCCTGTATCGAAGCCTTTTTCTGCCCACAAAGAAATCCGCAGCAGTCCTGACAGCGCTTTGGTGAGTTTGCTCACTTCCCCCCCTCATTCGCTCTCTCGTTCTGTTTCTCCCAGTGCTGCAGGCTGCCCTTTTTATACTGGGCCATGTATTCTGTGCTGCAAGTGTGAAACCACATTTAAGTCAGGATGTGGAAAATGACAGCTGTACTGCTCATAAGGAGGTGTGAAAAAAAGCCACTGTTGAAAATCTGGCATGACAGTATTACAAATCTGTGAAGTTATAAGGGTGTGTGGAAAGTGTGCAATGCACACTTGTAACACAGTCATTTGATGGGCTATCATCACCAAATTCTCAACATAGGCATTTTATTACCTCTGCTCATGAACAGTATCACTGTCATTTTATTAATCTGTCTTGGACAGTGATTTCCCACAGTGACCGCTCTATTCTGCGCCAGAAGTGCAAAAACACATTTTGGCCAGGATGGGAAAAATGACAGCTGCACTATTCATAAGTAGGTGTGGGAAAATGGCAATGTTGAAAATCTGGAGTGAAAATATTATAAACTCGCGAAGTTACAAGCGTGCGCGCAAACTGCACAATGCATGCTCGTAACACAGTCATGTCATGGAGTATCGTTACCAAATTTTTAACATAGACATTTCAGGACCTCTACTCATGAACAGTGTCACTGTAATTTTCTTAATTTGTCCCAAACACTGATTTCCTACAGCGACCACGCTATTTTGCGCTGGAAGTGCGAAAACACATTTCCACCAGGATGTGAACAATGACAGCTATACTGTTCACAAGGAGGAGTGACAAAATGCCAATGTTGAAAATCTGGCATGAAAATATTGCAAATTTACGAAGTTACGAGCATGCATAGCAACTGCGCAATGCACGCTCGTAAAACAGTCGTTTGGATTTTTTCCACCAAATTTGCAACATAGGCTTTTTGAGATCCCACCTCACCTAACACTGGAAGTCTCATTTCACATCGCCCCGAAAGGTGATTCTACGCAGTGACCATGAAATCACCTTTCGGGGACCATTAACGCCATGACAGTTCAAGAATTCATGAGGAGAGGTCCCAAAAACCCCATGTTGAAAATTTGGTGGAAAAAGTCCAACAAATGACTGAGATATGCACTAAAGTTACAGGTCGCACCTGTAAACAAGCTTTCAGCTTAGTGTGCCACTCCTGGATAAACAATTGAAAAAAAAAAAAAAGTTGGAAAACCCCTATTTATTGCATTATACAGCCTCCATTCGTGGTCAGCTTTGAAGAGTGCAGACGTGTTCCCGGTCCACCGAAGATCGTCGCGCCGAGCTCCGGAGGTAAGTATGGGGTGTGGGGGGTGTTGGGAGGCAGGGTGCGCTGTGGGTGGTTGCGGGTTGCAGGTGGGGGGCTGGGAGACTACGAGGGACCGTTTCCTTTTTTGCAGGGAAAAAAACAACAAAAGATGTTGCGGGACCATTTTTGCCTTTACAGGGGCATGTGGCACGCTGGGGTGGGCTTCCAGCATGCCACCAATGACTTTTATTTTGGGGGGCAGTATTAGCTGTCGGGATTTCGGGGCACCCCTGGCCGCACAAAGGGGAGGGTGACTATTATGCTGACGGGCCGGGCACCCCATCAGCAGGAATAAATGCGGGGCGTGGCGTACACCAAGGGCTTTATTTTGGGGGCAGCATTAGCTGACGGGGATTGGGCACCCCGTCGGCACACAAAGGGGAGGGGTAATCATTATGCTGATGGGGATTGGGCACCCCGTCGGCAGAAATAAAAGTGGGGGCAAGTGGGGAGGCGGGGTTGGTGTCACAGAATGCTGACGGGGAGTGGGCTACCCCATCGGCAACAGAAACAGGGACACAGAAGCCGAGGGGATTGGGAGCCCCATCAGCAACTAAACATGGTTTGAGTGGGGGTTATTGCGCTTTGAACAGTGGCGCACCCGCCGCCATGTTCACAAACATTGTCAGCTTGTGGGAGATCCCACCCTGCAAATGACGGTCGCTTCCTCATTGCAGCGGATGGCTACCACTGCAATGACAAGGCGGCCCCTGATTGCAGAGGCTATTTTTTTTAGAAAGTTGTGGCACGCTGGCTGAACTAGTGTCAGCAGCAGCGTGCCACGGCATTGGGGGATGGGGAACAAGCCTTTGCAGTCTGTGGGGGCATTGGGCACAACAGTGCCATAGCTCCACAACCTGCTTCTGGAGAAACCTGCCGCAACATGTTTCTTGCGCATGCGCGCAATCAACATAAAAATCAGATAACCACAATTAGCAAACTTCATAAACAAACTGCTTAACATAAGATGCCAGAATTTTTTTTCCTAAGTAAACATAACTGTGAAGTACTGTACCACTAGGCATATCACATTCAAAACACAGATATACTGTACTGCCAAAAAAAAATCCTAAATAGGTTGTATTCATCTCTTCCCCACAAATCTTCACTGTCCTTAGGAAGTCCACTCCACACCAGCTGTATTTTTTTAGCCAATGTTATTTTTAAAAACTACGGTAATTGGTTGCTTTTTCTTGCTGCTGGTGGCAGCAGCAGGTGGAGTCTTTTTCTCTGTGTGTTTCATCTGGCATCCTGATCACAGTGTCGGAGCTGTAGATTGTGACTAACAGGCATGTGCTACATTATTATTGCCTCTCACAAGTCCTACCTCAGTGACAGGCAGGCACAAACACATCAAAAGAGTTCCCCACATCAGAGTAACCGACAATTCCCACATTATCAGTGCTCTTCACTTCTGAGTGTCTGACAAGTACCACATTAGTAGTGCCCCATACAGTATGGCCTACCACGACAGACAAGCCACATATAACCAGTGGCCCCACGTTGGTGTGAATGACAAGCCTCAGAGTACAGTTCCAACTTCTCCAGCCCTCATCACAAGAGCTCCCCAGATCTGAGTGCTTGACAAGTCCCACATCACCACTGTCCCCCATGTCTAAATGACTGACAGACAAGCCTTACATCACTACGGCTTCCCACACCTGAATGACTGACAACTCATCATTGGGTGCTTCCACCTACTATGCAATTTAGATTGGTATTGTACTACAGTGCTTATATTTCAAATAGAATGAGAGTGCCGAGATAAAAAGAATGAATAAAAATCCAAGTTCTTATATCTTCTAATACTGTAGGTGAATAGAATAGAAAAGAATTGCAAATATTCTGAACACTTTACATACAATACTACAACATGTGCAAGTTTCTAGTATGAAAAAAAAAGTTATATTCTTCCTCTTCTACCCCCTTCCATGCACTTATGTGATAATCTGCAACTATTCTCTTAAGATCTTCCATTTCCTTTCCTCATTCATGCTGCCATCTTCTTGTTATCCCATCTTTTCTCTGCTGCTTCTCTTCTCAGTCTTCTTACCTAGCCAGTTACTGATCATTTAGCATGCAGCTGCTGTATATTGTAGCTCAGTAATGCAAAGTACATCCTTCTTTAGGAAATGAAGCTTATCATATTCAAATTATAGCTACCTGAGAGTCTGATACCTATTCATTTCCTTTTCTTTCCTTTACCAGCAAGTGACTAATCAGGTCATATAAAAATATTAATCAAAGCCAGCCCTCCCGGCCTTAACCAGCTGGAATACAAGCTTGAAAGCTTTCCTGTAATTCAGTCCTTATTATGCTTTTCCCATTCATCAAGTAACTGGTCAGGCCACCAATACCAACACAATTTTTAAGTTAGTTGACTCATCACCATAGCACTGCACTGCTCAAGTGCTCCCCACATGTCTTATCGGCACCAAGTGTTTTAGTTGCCTTCTGTGTCCTTCTGCTACAATTCCTCCAAGGCTGTCTGACTGCCTCCACTCTGGTCCTCTTCTCCTGGTCCTCCGAAGCCAGCTGCAGCTGCTCCCTTCCTCACTGCCGCTACCACAGCCCCGGACTGCCACACTGCCCAGTCCCCTCCTCAGCCCATTCCATGCCATATGCTTGCACTCCTTTCCCACAGAGCACCTCACACTTCAGGGGTGATGCAACAATGGTGTCCATGCTGACCCAGATGACTCACGAGTGAGAATGGTGTGGAGAAAGTGAGCAAGGGATCCCGCAACAAGAAGAAACAGTGCTTGTCCCCTATGTGTGAGAGCAAGGAAACCAGCCACTAGCGTAGTGGCATGGCTGGCACAAATCCCACCAAAATTGCATCATGTGGCCACTGCCAAGATACTGTACACCAAACGCAGTGATTGGTCATCGCTCTTCATCCTCAAAATGGTGCACGCGGATTGACTGGGCTGGCAGCAGGGAAGTTAAAAGGAAACTGCTGATGGTGGCTGTCTGATGCCTGATGGTATTGCATTACAGACCTTTCTACCTCTTCAATTTAACCCTCATGGACTACTACAACCCTGTAAATTCTGAGGGGGGACATAGCCCCTACCTAATCTTCCCAGGGGGGCATCAGCCCCTCAGCCCCCCCACAGTTGGTGCCTATGTCACCCCCCACACACACACACATCAGCAGACAGGAATAAATAACTATAATAACCACAAGGAGAATCCAACAAACACAACAAGGTGCAGAGTCATAGAATTAGTCCTAGTTGTATGGAAATAACCGGTATAACTCCAGTATTCCTCTTCTCTCACAAGGGGAACAATGAATTGCCCAAAAACAACAGCAGAGAAAAAGTAATGGCATTCCAGTATATGGTGTTCTAATTTTAAGAGTTAAAACAGCGAAGTTGTACAAACAACAGTAGGCTCTCACCCCTACATTCCAACATGAGCATGCAGTGAAACAAACAGAAATCTAAGTCTTATCACCAAGGGCACTCTCACTCCCCATGGTTAACCAAGACAATGTCACTAAAAGACAGAATATAATAAAAAACGCTGCACTAACAATTTATACTGGTCCCCGGAGGCTCTCTCACAATCTTTGGGAACCAGAGTTACCACAAAGAATTGGCGGCCCAAATGGACCCAACTCGAGGAACAGAGTACCTGGGCCAAACTGTTCCAACATTAAATCAGCAGTAGAACAATATCGAGTAGCTACAATCTCTCTCTAGCTGGTGTTCTTAAGCAGTAAGTCAACCAGCTCTGGTAGCTCCATTGGCTTTCAAGGCAGCACACAGTACTATTTCTCTGTATACTTTCTGAGAGCTTTCCTGGACATAGCAGAAACTATGTCCTGGTTGGAACTAGCCAAAAAGGGCTCCAACAATCCTCCTGCTCCAGACAGAAACACACAATCCCATCCAGGTGAGTCCAATTGCTGACAGGTTCCGAAAGGAAACTCCTTCTGAGCAGGCTCTCCGTAAGCTCCCAGAAATGCTGAACAGTCATCTAGCAAATAGCCACTGAATCCAGCCGCTAATAAAAAAAAACGCCACCACAAAGTAAGTTATAATATAAAATAGAACGTGGGACTAATTGTGCACCGAGGGATGTCTGTAAGAAATGAAACAGCCCTGAACTAAAAACAAAAAACTAACTTCTAATTCTATATCACTATAGCCCCTGACTAAAACTCCCCACCTTAGCCTGTACACTGTCTAAAAAATGATGATGAAAATGATAAAAGCAACCGCAACAAAATACTACAAAATGCAACCCAAAAGCATAAAACAAAAATACATAGAAAATAAAATTAAACAAGCTGTGAAGCAAAACAGGCAAACAGATTCTCCCATCTATGCTTCTGTGAATGATGGTCAGCCCAGCATGGCAGCCATCTTCACTGAGCTATATAAGCAGATCAAGGACTCAGACAATTCCAACAGCTCGTTGTCTCCTTCAGTCCTAATCAAAAGGGACAGCCTGTTACAATCAAGAGCATTTCTGCCTGGATTGTCAATTTATTTTGCTACTACTATGCCATAACTCATGTTAGATTCGGAGCAGTATGTGTGTCCTCTCCACCAGAGTTGTTGCCATGTCCCTGGCAGAAATATGCTTTGTGCCTCTTGGAGAACTTTGCAGAGCTGCAACTTGGAGCACAGTGCACACTTTTACTAAGCACTGTGTCCTGGATGTCTATGCCAGGGAGGATGCCACCCTTGGCAGGACAATCCAGAATGGATTATTAGCTTTTTTGAGCTCTCAGCTCAATCTGCATTTGTCCAGAGGACTTTTTGTGAACGTTATACTCTGACCTATTAGTGGGAATCAGTGGTGAAGATTGATTCTTGGAAGATATTTAAATTACGTTCTTATGATAATTCTTGATCTTCTATGAATATTGTTACCATTGATTCACATGTCTGCCCAACATCCTTTAACTCACTCCAGTATTGTTGGTCTTCACCCCCTGTATTCTTGTTTTTGCTGTGAAGACACTGTGTTAATGGATTTGGTGACCAGGGTTACTTTATACCCTTAGGTTAAGTGCAAAGGTTAGTTGTTAAATTATGCTGCTCATCTCCTCAGTAAAAAATGTATTGAGGTGGTTAGGGACTAATGCTGCTGTATATCAGCAGGCATGTGCATCATCATGTGACAGCACACAAGCAGTGCCTACCTCAGCAACAGTCCTCTGAAACGTTTTGGCTCCCACACGGTCCTAGCACCTCCATCTAAGACCCACTAGTGTGAATCAATGGTAAATATAGTCTTAGCAAGAATTATGGTAAGTATGTAAATTAAATTTGTTGTACCACAGAAGTGACATAAGTAGTGTGGTACAGTGGCATTCTGACATCACTACTGTAGTACAACATCATGTGGAAGTGTATGGATTTCCATACACAATAGCACTAATCATATGTTATAGTACAGTGGGCTTGTTTATTATACTTCAGTTTATTCTGTACATTATAGTTTATTTAGTACAGTACCATTTATGTAGTGCAGTGCGGTTTGTTTTGTTCAGTGCTGTTAATTTAATACAGTGGGGTTCTTTAGCGTAGTGCAATTTATTTGGTAGTGTGTGGTGTGTTGTGGTTTGTTTAGTATAGTACAATTTATTCAGTAGGATGCAGTTCATTTAGTGCAATACTGTGCATTTTATTTAGTATGGTGCATAGTGTTTTAGTACAATACAGCTTATCAGGTATAGTACAGTTTCTGTAGTATAGTGGAGTTTATTCAGTACAGTACAGGGAATTTAGTATAGTGTAGTTTGTATAGAACAGTGTAGTTTGTTCAGGGTAGTACAGTTCAGTTTATTCAGTACACTGCATTTTTATTTATTTCCGGTTATTTAGTATGGTGAGGTTTGTTTAGTATTGTGCAGTTTATTTAGTAGTGCAGTTTATTAAGTGAAGTGTAATTTGTTTAGTGCAGTGCAGTTTGCTTAGTACACTAAAGTTTATTCAGTATATTGCAGTTTAAGTGCACAGTCATTTGTGTAGTATAGTGCAGTTTATTTAGTACAGAGCAGTTTTTTTTACTGTAGCACAATTTATTTAGTATAGTTCAGTTTATGATAGTGCTTTTATTTAGCATAATGGGGGTTGTTCAATACAGTGTAGCTTAGTGCAGTACAGTTTAGTATAGTGTAGTTTATTTAGTACAGTGCAGTTTTAAGGCAGTGTAGTTAATTCAGTGAGTATAACGTATTTAGTGCAGTGCAGATTTAATTGATTTATTTAATCATGGGGTAGGTAGTAAGGAAATTAAATTCCTGTTTTCAAGCATGACCTGGATATGTAACTCATGACATACCACTGGCACTTAGATATTCACCGGTCTCTAGAGAAAACATGCCACATTCCCTTTCAAGACACAGGTTCATGTTGCTGAGGTAAAACTGCATCAGCTGTATGAAGTGCAGAGGTGTAATCTTAGTTGAGAAAATTAGAACTTGTTATACAGTTTGTTAGAGCAAGGGGTAGAGCATTCCACAACTGCAGTGCTTTATATGAGAAAATGCTCTGAACTAATTTAGTGTTTCTCTTTGGGGTGGTAAATCTTGTTTGGTTTGAGCCTCTAGTACAAAACATATCCAGTTTGATTGTAAGTATTCAGGATATTAATGTAAGGGTTCTCCCATTCACAGTCTTCCAATTTCAGGTTACCGATATAAAGCACCATTCTCTGATCAAATGACATTCACAGTAGTTGAGGTTAAAGATCACAGTGAAGTGTTAATCACAGTTCAAAGTGTATCTGCAGGTTTTGTTGACAGAACTTGTACTCTTAGAGCGCACTGATGGTTGCTGAAGAGTAAATTAGGATGCTATATTTAATAACCAACAGAACTAATGTCTGGAACACCTATTTTCTACATCATCATTGAAGTAAATTTTGTTACAGTACAGTATGCTCCTGGAGTATGCCAAGTCATTTAAGCACTGTTTTGTTTACCATTGTTTCAACATGTGCACCAAATGTTTTTTAAAACAGTGCAGTTTATTTGCTACGGTTTAGTCTGTTTAGGATGGTGTAGTTTATTTAGAACAGTGCAGTGCAGATCTTCCAAGAATCAATCTTCACCATTCAGTCACACTGATGGTTCTAAGCTGCAGTTGCTAGAACCCTGCAGGAGCAAAGTTCTCTGGAGCTTAAGGGGAGGACCAACACCGGTGCCAGCACTGCCCACAAGGCAGACGTAGTGACACTGTGCACATGAACCAACAAGTAACTGACACTGGCCCCCACAGTTTTGTTTTTCCCACCATTGAGTGTGCACCATGGGAGCAGTTAGAGTTGTTAACTGAATCACAGTTACTTCAACAGTTCACCACCGCCCAACCTTCTGGTATTAAGGCCAGTACCGGTAAGTGAGATGGCACCAGCTGTGAGACTGGGCCCCCTTCTGGCACTGCTTGCAGTGCTGGGTGGGGGGGTGGAGTTTGGAGACAAACCTGTCTCTGAGTCTGAGGTAGTTGTTATTTCCTCCCCTGAGTACCCCAGTGGCCAAGAGTAGTATGACGATGTCATTCTTGGGCTTGGAGACACAGACGGCAATGAGGGAAGTCACCCTGGATCTGGTTTCAAGCTCAGTACTGGACCTGGTGTCACTCCTGTGTTTGCCTCTGGGCTTGGCGCTGGGACACATTCTGCTGTTGGTTGGATTCTGGCACCATCCCCTATGATGGATCTGGTCTTAGTGCCATTCATGGTGCCGAGTCTGATTCTAGTGCCACTTGCAGTGCAAGGTCTTGGGATGACTCTGGGGTGCCTTTGATCCAGTCATTAAGCTTAGTTCAGGGAGCAGTGCCAGTCTTGGTGAGGGGGTGAGGTGTGGTGCTGGGCCTGCAGCTGACCCTGTGACCGGTGCTGGAGGCAGCACTGGCCAGAGTTCCAGCACTAACCTGATAGCTCGTTTCTCCATGGAAACAACTCACACTGTCACAGGTGGGGACTTGAGCTGCCCTGTGGGGCCTTTACGACTCCACTCTTTTCAATGGGGTTCCCTCCAAGGCCACCATATGGATCAGTTCTGAGACTGGCCAGTTCCACATGGGTGAGTTTGCCAGGAACTCCCCCTGGGAGAGGTCCCCGAGCACTCTTGCAGCCCTGGCAGAAGATATGGCCTGGTCTTTAATGACCCTTCTCCTCTGCTATGCCAAGTATTGAGGGTCCTTTGAGGCCCCTGGCCTGGCATCAGTTCAGCAGAATGGCTGGTGTCTTCATCAGTACAATTTAAGTCTGACCAGGCCCAGTTCAGGCCTGTGCCTGCATAACCACTGTTCTCTGAATCCAGCTTCTCCTGTCCTACTGCCTCCTCTGGAGAAGAGAATTCTTCAGTCCACACGTCTTCAGATGCTGAGTACTCGATGTACCTGTGATTCCTAATGAAGATGTTGCAGAAGCTGAATGTGGGGTTGCAATACTGCTACCCTGGCACTGAGATTCCTTGGAGATTTCCGCGATGGCTCCTTTGTCATCCCTTCTTGGTCTCAGCCTTTTTTGGAGGCATCCAGGAATGTCTGGCTTCATCCTTATGCCTCTTCTCTGGGCCCTAGGGATGTCCAGTGCAGATATTGCACTCCTGCAGGGTCTGTAGGGGCTCTCTCTCACCCCACCTAAGGGATTTTGGTGCTGCAGACCCCTTCTGGGTCTAAGCACCCTGTGCATGACCACCCCGACTCTGACTCTGCAGAGATGGATGCTTGGGGAAAAAGACTTTTTTGGCCATACAAACTAAGATGTGCATTGCTGCACATCAGGCAGCTTACAATAAATGCCTGTGGGCGAATGCTGGTGAGGTCCTAGCTTCCATGCCAGATCACGAATTAAATAGGCAGGCCATTTGTCTTTCTGCCCAGGGCCTGGAGCTGGTGAGGCATCAGGCAGTGATGTTGTACAATACCAATGAGGTAGCTTCCAGGCTGGTAGGAACAGCAGTCTGTGTTCAACGGACAGCATGGCTTTGCCTGTCCTTGTTGGCACCCCTGGCCCTATGCAGAGCGCTTAAATCACATTTCTTTTTTTTTTAATTCTCTCTTTTTACTGCCTGCAGCCGTTGACACATCTGCCCCAGTCATGGACCCCTGGACCCCCACTTCCACATTGGCCATGACTCCTCATACCTCCGGCTTTCCCCCTCGGGGTGGGGTTGTGGCACTTGAGCTCAGTGCCGCAATCATGGGACTAGATCGGGAGCCAGCCTGGAAGCTAATCAGGGCCAGGGGCAGGTGTCATACATGGCAGCCATGAGCAGGGATTTTTTTAAATCCCCAGGGGTGGGGACGGCAGTGACGTCCAGCATCCGCCCCAACCCTCAATGGCTTTAGACACCGGTGCTTGCAATTCCTCCTGGCCTCCGCCAGGAGTTCTACGTGCACCAGGCATTCACCCCAACCCTCCCACCCCAGAGAAGGAGAACAGCACTGAAGGTGCTCAGTCCTTCTCCCCCGGTTGGCCCTCCAGCTGCCAGGGTCCATTCCCAAACCCGGATCACTGGCATCACAAACAGAAATCCAACCACTGCGTCAGCAGGCTGGCAAATCACATTTCTAGTACACTCACTTTTTCTTCTGCAGGGTCAGGTATGAGTTGTCAGAGTGCCCTATGGTTGGACCACAGTGGGCTCAGGAAGGGTGAGGGTGGTGGAACAGAGGTGCATCCCTCCAGTTGTGCCTCTCCACAATTCGTACTCCATTCTGGCAGAATGTGGTTACTCTATGGAGGCACCCACAGTGGAGACTAAGGAGGATGCTGGGAACCTCCACAAAGGAGACCCACAGGAGGGCAGCATGGGACCTAGCAGGGGAAGGAAACAACTCCTGGTGGGGAACTCTATTGTTAGGATGGTAAGAATGGGGGGGGGACAGGGAGGTAAGGTGTCTGCCTGGCACCGTGGCTTGGAGGAACAGGGAGCGAATCCTTTAGGATCATGGGAGCAGCTGCATGGGGAAGAGCTGGATGTCATTGTCCACCTAGGGACAAATGATTTGGCTGGGAAAGGCATAAGAGCAGTGCAGGAGGAGTTTTGGGGGTTGGGGAGGGGCTTTAGACAAGTAGCATGCATGGTAACCTTCTTGGAGGTGCTGCCTGTCAATGGCATGGGTGAGGCTAGGGTGCTCTGCACCATGAAATTGAATCAGTGGTTGAAAACTGGTGCAGAGCTCAGGGTTTTGGCTTCATTGGGGACTGGGGGTCCACCTGGAGGGATGCAGGCCTATACTGGTGTGATGGTTTGCATCTGTCTAGGAGGGGAACCAGGATCATAGGTGATAGATTTAAATGCTTCGTTGGTAAGCATTTAAACTAGCCAAGGGGGAGGCACTGAAAAGGAGCAGAGAAATCCTCCCCCCCCCAAAGAAAATCAGGGTAGTTAGTGAGGAAAACACCAAGATAAAGAGGTCGATAAGGGGAAGGGCAGGGGTAAATGGAGAAAAAGGGAAAGGCAGTAAGGACAGGAATGGGGCAAAAAGGGGGTAAGGCCATCAAAAAATGGAGGGTAATGAGTACCAATGCCCATAGTCTAGGTAACAAGCTTTCTGAACTGGTGGCATTGATGGAAGAGAGACACCTGGATATTGTGGCAGTCACAGAAACATGGTACACAGAGAATCATGACTGGGATGTCAACATACCAGGGTACACAATCTACAAGAGGGACAAGAAGGGGAGGAGGAGTAGCTGTCTATGTAAGGGAAAGGATCAAAGCAGTGGAACTAAAGGGTAAACAGGGAGGAGAGAAGGCATTGTGGGTCACGTTAGAGACTGGAAATGGCACCACAATCCACACGGGGGTTGTATACAGATCCCCATCTCAGGGGGAGTAAATGGGCAAGGAAATGATAGAAGGCATCTTTAGGATGACAGAGAAAGGGGAGATATTGTTGCTGTGGGACATGAATATGCCAGATGTTAACTGGAGTACCTTTGCTGCAGGCACATCCAAGAGCAGGGTCATTATCAATGCCCTACAGGGGGGCATGCCTCAGTCAGCTAGTGTTGGAACCCACTCAGGAGGGAGCAATCTTAGACCTGGTACTCTCAAATGGGGATGGAGAGAGGATCTCAGATCTAGAAGTGGGTAGTGATCTGGGAACAAGTGACCACCAAACAGTGTGGTTCATGATAAACACAGCCACAGAGCCAAGCCATAGAAAAGTGAGGGTACTGGACTTTAGGAGGGCTGACTTTGTCAAAATGGGAGAGTGCCTCAGAAAAGCACTAGCAAACAGGCAAGAAGGAGAGGTGGAGGAACAATGGGGAAAGATCAAAACTGCCATCACAGAGGAAATCAAAACGAAAGAAAAAAACACTATGGTTCTCAAAAGAGGTGGCGGTGAAGGTTAGGGAGAAAAAGATAGCATTCAGGAAGTATAAGCAAACACAGAAGAAGCAGGACAGAGAACTGTACCAGTTAAAGCAGAAGAAAGTGGGGAAGACAATCAGAATAGCAAAGGCCCAAACCGAGAAAAAGATAGCCAACCCAGTTAAGAAGGGGGATAAACCCTTTTATAGGTACATTATGGAGCAAAGAAAGACCAAGGGAGGGATAGTGAGGCTTAACAAAGTGGAGAGTGGGTGGGCAGAGAAGGACAGTGAAAAAGCAGGGATACTGAGCAAATACTTCTGCTCAGTATTCACAAAAGAAGAGGAGGGAGAGGTACCTAATCCAATTAATAGAAGCACTCTGGATAGGGAGTCGATACTAGTCCTTTCACAGAAGAAAGGGTTCTGATAGAACTCTTAAAACTGAAGGTGGACAAAGCAATGGGGCCTGACAGGATTCACCCCAGAATTCTAAAAGAACTAGAAGGAGAACAAGTGACACCACTGACTACCTTTTTGAACAAATCATGAGAGGATGGTGTGGTACCTAAGGACTGGAGGAGAGTGGATGTGATTTCCCCTTCACAAAAGTGGCAGCAAAGCAGAGGCAGGAAACTACAGACCTGTTAGCTTGACCTCCGTGGTAGGGAAAATGATGGAATCACTTCTGAAAGAAAGAAAGAATTATTGAGTACATAGATGCCAGCGAGGCACAGGACCTAAGGCAGCACTGATTCACAGTGGGAAGGTCATGTCAGATGAATCTAATAGATTTCTTTGACCGGGTGGCCAAAGTAGTAGACCAGGGAGGGGCAGTGAACATGGCTTACCTAGAATTTAGCAAGGCATTTGACACAGTCCCACACAAAAGATTAATAAACAAATTAGCCAGCCTGGGAGTGGGTCACAGGGTGGTAGCCTGGGTAAAACACTGGCTGGACAACAGGACACAGAGGGTAATAGTAAATGAAGTTCACTCCAAAGAAAAGGGGGCTACTAGTAGGGTACCACAGGGTTCAGTACTATGTCTGTTTCTTTTTAATGACTTTATAAGTCTCACTGCAGAGGGACTGGAAGGAACAGTACGCCTCTTTGCAGATGACACAAAGATCTGCCACAAGGTTGATACACACGGGGGTGGGAAGGATGAGAAGGGGATTGGCAAGGCTGGAAGAATGGTCAAAAGTATGGCAGCTTAGATTCAATGCAAAGATGTGCAAAGTAATGCACCTGGGAAACAAAAATCCAGAGGAAGAGTACACAGTAGGGGTGGGGGGGTAGGAACAACAACAGAAATGAAAGGATCCTGGGGGTAGTCATATCAGATGAACTAAAGGTAAGCAAGCAATGTGAGAAGGCAGTAGGGATGGCTGGCTTGATACTGGGATGCATAGGGAGAGGCATCACCAATAGAAACAGGAAGTTGTTATCCTTCTGTACAGACAGTTGGCGAGACGCCATCTGGAGTACTGCATGCAGTTCTGGAGACCCATCTCCGCAAGGACATAGACAGGATGGAGGCAGTCCAGAGGAGGGCAACTAAAATGGTGCAGGGTCTGCAACAGAAGCCATAAGAAGAGAGACTAAAGGAGCTTAATATGTATACCCTTGAGGAAAGGAGGGAAAGGGGGACATGATAGAAACTTTTAAGTACCTCATGGGAATCAACAAAGTCCAAAAGGGTAGCATCTTTCAGAAAAAGAGATGTGCAAAAACAAGGGGACACAATTTGAAGATAGAGGGGGGACAGTTCAGGGGCAATATGAGAAAGTATTTTTTCACAGAGAGGGTGATGGACGTATGGAAAGGCCTTCCTGAGGAGGTCATGGGGTCAAAAACAGTGGAGGAATTCAAGAATGCGTGGGACAGACAAAAGGCAATTCTTGTGGGGGTAGGAAGAAGTAGGCTGTTGGTTAACTAGGATTTGTAGCTTATCCAATAGGTAGGGAAATGGGCAGACTAGGTGGGCCAAGCGGTTCTTATCTGCCATCAAAGTCTATGTTTCTATGTTTCTACTCCCAGGCCACGGGAACTTCTCTCTGCCCATTGGCAGTCTCGGGTCCTGCCAAACCTGTGAGGAGTCTCTGTCTTCCCATGGTTTTCTCCCATAGGGAACTGAGGGAAGAACTGTTTCCCTTAGGGTAAGCTGACTCATCCCTTCTTGAGGGAAAGCTTGGTACTCTGACCCATAAGTGGGAATTAATAATAAAGATTGATTCCTGGGTGATATATGAAAATTTTGTACTCATCATAATTGTTGAATTTCCAGATCTTCCAGAATATCTTCACCATTCATTCACATGCCTGCCTTCCATACCCCACTCAAGTAAGAGACAGGGCCTCTGGGCAGCTCACCCTGTTGTGCCTCAGCACACTGGCATCTTCTTGCCACTCCGTCAGAGCTCTCTCTCCTCTGGAGGATCAGCTCTCCTTTCTTAAACACTTTTAATTTTGGAATGGGCCCTCTTGCACTCTTCCAACCCAACTGTTCTTCCCTCTTGATTGTAAAACTTCTTTTTCCCAAAAAATTTGGGATGTGGTCTCCTTATCCTCCAAAAAAAAAAGAATCCTTAGGATATTTTTATTCCTGTGTTTCCCTTAGGCACTCCTTCCTCTCCTTGTTTGGGATATCTCTAAGGACATATCCCTATGTCTGCAATTGCAACATGTCTCCATCCTGTCTATGCCTCTAAGCCTCTGCAATTTGGCAGCTTCTAGCTCTCGTAACAAGATGTAGCTTCAACCTTTCTGTACTGCAGGGAGAGGCAGGTGCAGTAAGAGTTTTTTTGTGTGCTATATTTCTCAGCTTGTTGGACTGGGTACTTATTTCACACCTAGATGTTGGGATTCACTTTTTCATATTGCCTCATCCTTATATCTTTCCTTCACACCTTTGGAGTCCGATCACATCTGCTGCCTGCTCCTCTTTAGGGGTTTTTAGTAGTTTTCCCTTTTAGGTTCTTGTCCTCTTGGAGCACACGGGCTTTAGTTAAGTTGGCATCCTACCATTTTAACTACACTGAGGTCCCCTGGGCCTCTTTGTGCCAGCCAGAGCTATATGCCAGGGCTGTTACCCTTCCTCTCTCTGCCTTCATTCCAGGTGAATGAGATAAGCTTTCGCTGTTAAACACGCTGTCGTTGTGCCACTTGTAGCCCAACCCTTAGTTCTGCTAAGTTGGTAGTTGGGTTTTATTGTGTTCATTGTTTTTTATATCCTATATCCTTTTCCTATCCCTTTGGGCTGGCAGCCTATAGCCCTCTCTGCTTTTTTTTCTCTCTCCCATTTGTTTCCTTCCTCTGGCAAGCAGAACTGTGGCAGGGGGTGAGGGACAGCATTAGTTACTGCCTGGTTCATCACTACATCTGCCACAAGGGCAGCGCCGAGACTGACATTGGCCCCCTCCCAAGGTTGTGAAAGACTGCTCCCACACCTCTGACTTGGACCCATCAGTGTGACTGAGTGCTGAAGATATTTGGAAAATCAAGAATTAAAGTGAGTACATAAGTTTTCATTTTTAGTACAGTGCCAGTACTATGTAGTGCATTTTGTGCATTCCAGTTTATTTAGTGCTGTGTAGTTTTTAAGAAATACTTGTATCATTGTTCAGACTTTCAGGGGTGTTCATGTTATGCTCAAACTTTTCTTTCTAACATTGAACCACCCAACCTGATTTTTTTAAAGGAAGGCTCATTTCTGGCATGTGGAGCCAGGCAAATTTGTGAAGGGCCTCAACATTTTCCAATACAGATAAAGCAATACTAGTTTGATCAAAAATCTGTTTCCTTTTTGATCACCCAGTGTGTTGTCTTGTATTCAGACCTGGTTCACTGGTGAGATCTCATTGCTATGTCCTTTTTTCCATGCATGGCGCTACACTGTTGCATTTTATGTTTGGTAACATTACCTTTTATGTGCCTTTTCTTCTTCATTTTATCTCCTGTGTGATGTGAAATCTGTTTGTATGTGTGCTTCAACAGTACTCCCTTGCAATTTGTATGGTATGTTAAAATTTGGTAAAAAAAATCTTTGTTGGCTACACTACATTATGCAATAAGTTGGCTATTGTGATCATACTATCAGCGCTGATGGGGAAACAGCTGGGTACACATCACAAGTAGACTTCCTAGTCAGAATATCGAGAGTTGCAATCCAGACCGATTTTTCCCCAGAGGATGCAACAGTTTCCAGTTGAGAAATTGTCATTCTGGATGTAGTCTGTTTTGGCCACTGACAGCTGTGGAAGTCTAATGAATCCAACAGTGTTACAGAGTTCACTCAGAAGTTGTAGTTGGACATTTCCTGGTGATAGCTGGTCATGGAACAGTTTTTCCAGCTCATCTGCTGGTATGCACCCCCCTGACACTCTTGTGGCCTGGAAAGAAGTTAACACTGAATTAGAGCACTTTCTCCGATTGCCCAATAATGATACTGCACAAGAGAACATAAATACCACCAGAAGATGAGCTTAAAACATTATACACATAATTGAATGCTTAAAACATTTAGGGAGAGGGGCAAGTCAGTAGTACTGTATTTCACAACAGCCTTTTTTATTCTTCCTGGTAACAGGTGATGTCATGGCTGACAGCATGGAGTACAAGGAAACTAGTTGTACCATGAAGCAGACGCAGTTCTATTTCAGCACTAACAATGCATCCTATGAAAATGTCATCGACTGCAGAAATTGTTCCAGGTCAGTGGTTGGTACTTTAGAGTGGTGAACCTCAGTCTTGAAGGCTACAGGTTCAAATGCCATCAAGAACTCAAAGGTTAACCCAAGTGGGAAAATACAAATGTTGCAGAAACATCTGGCTTCCATTAAAGGATATGCATTGGCTGGTCCAACCAAAGCTTTCAAACCCTATACTAAAAGCTACAGTCTCAGGCCGACCAGTGACTCTTTGTGGGTGGCTTTGGTTCAGAAGTAGACTCAAGCTTTTGCAACTGGGTGGCCAGGGCTTGGAGTAACACTGGAAATGAGTTCTAGTCCATGGTGGGTAGCCTTGATGCTCTGGACACAGCATCCCCGTGTGATATGCCTGGGAAGTAGTTGTCTGGTGAAGGGGCAGGCCATGGCACCATTGCTGTTGCGGACACAAATATGCCACTTTTGGCCCCTCTGCACATGGATCTGGCTGACCTTGCAAAGTCAAGATGGTACTGATGAGCTGAGTTGTGACTGAGAGATCACTGCTGGGGGGAGGGAGGGGGGACAGTTGCTTGGAGGGGAAAAGACAATAATAAAAAAAAAGAAGTTGCCAGCTCAGTGGGCCCAGTGGCTTTGTGGCAGCAGCATGACACCGTGGCATGCAGGCAGTGTGGGCACAGGAGTGACCGCTGGTATCTGAGTCATGGGGTGGTGGCATCACAGAAGAGTTACACTTGGTTTTGAGGAAGGAAGGGCTAGAGCACTTAACTATGTAACAACCCTTGTTGCCAAGGAATGATTAGGATGTAGTAAGAAATTGAAGGGAACTACGGTTTGTGCCTCTTTCAGCTTTGATTGGATGTGCAGTGCATTTGATGAATTCTAGAGTTGTGTGGGGGCAAAAAGGGGAAACACAGAGCATTGGACTGAACTAAACTGACCTTCTGTTTGCCAGTAAAGGTTACCAGTCCATTAACACTGTATTTCCAAATGACATGAGTTCAAGCCCCAACCCCACAGTCAGGGGATAGGATATGGACTCTTGTGCTGATGCAGTGAAATCCCAGATGGACCTGACTGAAGATTTGCCCTTCTTTGGCAATGAAGGAGGAAAAATGAATATGCGTTTTTATACTGCTTTCCATACACATTGTTCCCACAAACAAACTTCCAGCTGGACACCATCAGGAATGGGCAGATCTTGATTAAACATCTAATCTGAAGGAAGGCACACCTGGGCAGTACAGCATCTCCTGAATACTGCACTGCCAGCATTAGGGGTATGAGTTCAAATCTTTGTGGGTGACTAGAACCCATGACCTTCTGGCCCAAAGACAGATGTGTTATTGTCTGAGCGATGCAGACATTCGGTTGGGGGGAGGGGGAGAAGAGAAGGTGTTTGCCTGTCTTGCTTCTCCTTCAGATCTGTTATTATCTCAATGTGTGAAATGCAGGCAGTGAAAAAACAGTTAAGGTATTTTGAGGAATCATAGTCATGAAGTCATTCAAATATGAGATGCACTGATAGAGGAGGTTCAGAATCTTATAAATTTCCATGACCTATTTGGTTAAAAAAGGGCTAAATTGTAGTCAAGATGGGAGTGAAATCTGCTCAAAGAAGCAGCTTTTCTAAATTAACTTGGCAAAATAGCATGTCTGTCTGAAAGTTATGAATGCTGACATGAAAATGTAGAGTTATGAAACAAAAATGCATCCTGCCAGGGCTTGGCAGAAGTACATGTGTTTGGAAAAATTTAAAAAAACAACTAGGTCATCCTGATAATAAAACAGCTAAGAGTGCCATTTTCTGCGCTTGTATTCTGGGATCGTGCTCTGAGTCAAAAAGGCTACTGCAGTGGGCTAACAGGAAAGAGATGAAGTGTCCCCCAAGACTCATTCATCTTCCCAGTGGGAAGGAATACTCCCACCAGAAGAAGTGCGAGTGACTGAGGATTGCATCACTGGAGCTTTGGTATTGGGTGGAGACTTTGTTTCTGTCTGGGTGGGGAAGGGAGGTGGAAGGGGAGGAAGATCATTAAGTCAAACTTGCTGGTGTTGACCAAAGTGAAAGAAACCATTCCATCAACCAGAGCAGCTCTCCCTGTCCTCATGTGGTGCCCTGTCTACTCCCTCACTAGAGCTGGTTCTTGGTCAGAATTGCCCTGGGCCCCATGGGGGGGAGGGGGCTGTGGAGGATCAGACACAGTTATTTAGAATGAGAACAGAATTAGACAGAAGGACTGTCTCTGGAAAACCTGAAAAATATTACTTGGTATTACAGGGTGCTATTACTTCCCATTTTTACACATTTCCTAAGTGCTGCTATGGGGATTTTTCCACTTCTGTGTAAACGAAAAGGGTATGGGCTGCCACAGCATTCATGTGCCCCCACCAATGGTTGATGAAGGGCAAATATTGGCATTAGCAGCAAATGTTGCTGCTGCTTGCCATCCTGTCTACAGGATAAGGCACATCCTTGGTGGCATCATTATAGGAGTGGGGAAACGGGGTGAACTCCTGAGACAAAATGGTGTTTGCTTTCACTTGGGGGACTGGGGTTAACTTGCCAGGGCCAAAATCCCACACTGGGACTGACTAGGGGCCAAGCCCATCACAGAGATGAGGCCCTTGGAGGGGAAGATGTGGGCCATCTGACATCCACGTACACACTCCTGGCAACTAAGGAGCAGCATTGGCATCATCTGTGATAGCAACTGCTCATCTGCCCTTATCAGCTAGAGGCAGGGTGCAGTCATGGTGACCCTTATTGTCAGGGGGAAATGGGGCCTGCATGCAATTTCTGCTGCACCAAATGATGGCTGAGATATAATGCATGATTTCTATGCCAGACTTAAACAAATGATAGACACTTCTTTTCTTACTGAATTATATAGTATGGTAAGTACTGTATTTTGTCTTTAATATTAAAATAATGTAGGTTGCTACTGATTATTGGTTATGCATAACTGTTACCAGGAAATCTGTCATAGAATTAGAGTTTTACTTTTGCTTCATTAAGGTCTATATGGACATTTGTGTGGAGAACAGTGTTAGGGAGCCACAGAACACATGATCAGCAGTAACAAGATCTATACATTTACTAGTGTGTTTAGGGGGAAAAAACTATAAAAATATAAAAGCTGGAACCTCACATTATTCTGTATTCTTTTGGTCATACAGGCTCTTCCATGCACAGAGAATTGGCAACACCAATCTTCTCTTTGTGGTGGCAGAAAAGCTGAACAGTATGTGCAATCAATGTGAAGGTGTTAAGCTTGTCCAAGATGAGGTGAGGTGTATCCTTATCAGCACAGTCATGGTCAGGGTGGAGAAGTGCTTCTAGTGACTGTTCTTTTTTTGTGTGTGTGTGTGTGTATGTGTGTCTAAACTATTGAGGAGTTTGAGTCCTAGCTGGAACAAACTCCTCCTTCCTGGGGTCTGACATTAGGATGGAGGAGGGGAGAAAACAGACAAGGCCTTTGGACTTCTGTGTCTCAGAACTTGCATCCTGCCATAGAACATGATTGTTTTTTTTAAACCCTATTTATTCTCCAGGGCACCTGTTCAGACTTCCTTCCACTACTGCCATGGCCTCTGAGCTGCTTTTCCTGATACACTTCAGGACTTTCAGGGTATCTGCAACACATTGCGATGGTCCTCCTATGGTCCCCCCAACCCCTAAGGTTGGGTCCTGCCTGCAGCTCCATTGCAGCAATTAGCAGTGGCTAATACTGCACCAAAAACACCTAATTGGCATCTCAGTTCCTAGTGACAGAATTTGGAATAGCAGAGAAAGGAAGTGTGTCTGGGAAGAGTCAGGTGCAACCATGTGAGTCTATTGCTCAGTGGTTAGAGCATTTGGACAGTATTCTGGGTGCCTGGGCTCAATTACTAGTAGGTCACATTACAGTGGAGCCCTATTATAACAGACATGTTTGTGTAAGTAGATTTGGGCCATTATAAGGGGTGTCTGCTATATCCTAAGATCATAAAGTATGAAACTTCTCTGCCCCAGGTCACTCAATGAAGTTAAAATAACAACATGCCACCTCCTCTGCCAAAACAAGGATATGGGGAACTGCAATTTATGGCTTATTGGGGACTGAACAGTAAATAAAACTGGTAAGATTTTGCTGTACACTGCCTGTGTTGATTGGGGAAGCAGGGGGCTGAATAACAATGATCATGGCAGAGGAGGGGGAAGTTATGCAAACAGGCAACATGTGTTGTGGCATAATCCCCAGGAGAAAAGTGTCAGGTATAATGCATCAGGTGAGGTGAGTGATGTATTTTCAGTGCCAAACAAACCAGCTGAAGAATAAGAGAATAATTATCAGGCAGTTAGTGGGCAGTTCACAACATGAGGGGGAAGTTTCCTAGTTTATCTGAGCAAAAACATTAAAGGCCAGGTCATGCGTATAATACCAACACAAAGGAAGCTCAAATACTAACCCTAAAGCTCTCCATCGGGCAGCAACCCAAAACACTACTAATAACAACAGTGTACATTCCCCCTGGTAAGCAAGGAAAAAGGTTAGAACTACTCTATGATCACATATGTAAGTCCAAGCAGAGCTGGGAACAGATAATACTTGGGGACTGCAACTCAGACTGGCTAGCGCATGATACGGTGGATGTAAGAGACAAAGTACACAGCCTATACCTCACGCAGATGGTCAATCAGGCAACCAGAAGGAACTACGGCACAGGAACTAGCACACTCACAGATTGGCTCCTAGTAATTTCCCCAGATCATATTAAAAAGGTCTTGGTCCTCCCTGACACATTGAGAGACCAGTCACCGATAGTCTGTCTATGGTCTAACAAGGGCACCAAAGACCTCCCACAACTAGTCAAGAATCAGTCACTAAGGAAAGGGCAGCTACACCTATTCAGGCAATACCTCAAGGATGCTGACTGGTCCCCTCTTGATGCTTGCCACAACCCCAACCTTGCCCTTGATTACTTCGCTTCAGTCTTCAATAGAGCCTGTGACCTATTTGCCCCCATAAAAACATCCAAAATTAAGGGTACTATCAACCCCTGGCTCAACAGTACTGTAACTGAGCAAATGAAATCAAGGGACAACCTATGGAACAAGGCAAGAGCCACAGGCTCACCAGCTGACTTCACAGCCTACAAGACAGCAAGGAATAAATGTACTAGGTCAATTAGGAATGCAAAGGCTACATTTTACAAAAAGAAATTAAGACAGTGCTGAGGAAAAGGGAAACATTTGAGGGAGAACATAAAAACACTCACAGGGAGGGAGTTGAGAGCACCACCCAACCTCATAGTTACTCTTTCGGGCCCTATTAACATCCAAAAGACCTCGCTAATGCATTTAATTTAGCTTTCACGGACCTAAGTTCAGTGCTCCCCCCAGACTACCTAGACCATGATCCTAACAGGACACATCCTAGTTCCCAAACTCCTCCAACTGCAAACCCCTCACAACCCCTCTTTTACTTCAAGGAGGTGTCAAGGTCCGAAACCATCAAATATGTTAGAAGGGTCTTAGGTAAAACTAGAATGAACAGTGACTCCATTGACATGAAGCTGCTTGCTCTTGCACTGGAAGAACTGTCCTATCCCCTTACTAATATCTTCAACATCTCCTTAAGGTTAGGCACATTTCCCAACTCATGGAAGACTGCCCTAGTTACACCGGTCTTCAAAAATGGGGACAGAACCTCCTTGGGTAACTATCACCCAATCTTCATCCTGCCACCCCTTTCCAAGGCCCTCGAGAGACTGGTGTTCGACCAGCTTACTGAACATCTGTCCAAATATAATCTACTCTCCCCCAGCAGCATGGGTTCCGTAAAGACCATAGTACCATCACGGCACTCACAGATTCACTACACATCTTTACGACACCATAGACTCTGGTATGATGGTGGGGTCTATATTCATAGACCTGACCAAAATCTTTGACACCGTCAATCACCAGATCCTGCTCGCCAACCTAATGTCCCTTGGCCTATCTTCTGACACAATCTTATGGTTCTCGAGCTACCTGTCCCATAGGTACCAACGCGTTAGGATAAACGGAGTCACTACTCAGAGCGCACTTCTTCAGCTGCTCCTGCTTCAGTTAACAATTTTAATATCTTGTTGTTATAACCTAACTGTATTGTAAAGTACACTACCCTCCGATTCGTTACACTGTATGTATTCTACTCCTGTCTGTAATTTTCTCCCAATTGTATTAAGGTGCAAGCCTTTGTTTCTCATTTTGTACTGTCTATGTATTAATTTCATGCTATGTATTTGGGTCTCGTCCCCCAGGTCGTATCTGGAATCGAGCATGTTGCTCAGTATGCTTTCCTGGTAAAACACGTAAATAAATAAATAAATAAATAAACTTCTGAACCCCAGAACGTAACACTAGGGGTTCCACAAGGGTCTATCCTTGGGCCACTACTATTCAGCCTGTTTATCAACTTGCTTCCCGGTGCCTGACCTGCCAAAATGTTGCTCTATGCAGATATTGCAGTGATCTCAGTCCCTGGACACTGCTCGCTGGACATAAATGCTGCCCTTCAAGACAGCTTTTCAAAACTCAAGTCGTGGTTCTCACACAGCAGGCTCCTATTAAACTACAAAAAAAACAAGTCCATGCATTTCTCGCATTGGCGGTCTAAGAAGAACACCCACCCCCTGACTGTCCGTAGGCACAAAGGTGACATATTAGAACAAGTCTCCACTTTCAAATACCTGGGCATCCATATTGATGGCTCCCTCTCCTTTGCTACCCACATAGACCACATCATAAAATCTGCAGATGTCAATCTGGGATTCTATATTGACACAGAAAAGCTATGACCCTGGAGGCCCTCAATCTTGTCACACAGAGCTCCATATTGTCAACTATTGACTATGGACTAGCCATATATAGCGCAGCCTCTGAGACCTCACTTAAGCGCTTAAAGCTTCTCCTTAATAAAGCCTGCTGACTTGTTTTGGGGGCTGATTATTAAACTCACACATGCAGCCTGTATTCCTCGACTGGATGGCTCCCTCTCTCTCCCAAAGGACCAAATACCAAGCCTGCCTACTTGAGAAAAAAAGCGCTATTAGGACATACTTCAGAATCCCTGTCTATGCTGCTCCAATTCAACCCTTCCAAAAAAAATGTGAGGAGCTACATCAAGGGCCACCTACAAGTGCCATTTAAAAGAACCACCATGGCACAACGCTCCCTTTCGTATCGCAGTCCACTATGGCTTAACGACCTACCTCCCGCCATCTGGCAGCAAGAAAATACTGGCCTGTTCAAGAAAGCTCTCCATCTCCACTTGGCCAACTCCCCCAACTGTGACTGTTCAGCTTAGGGATCACCGCCTGGCCTTTCAACAAGACAAAGCCACTTCTAGCTGCTATTGTCTTTTCTCTCCTCTTTTCCCTCAACCCTTCTTCCTCCCTCAGCACTTAGCAGCCTCCTTCTTAGCACTTAGTAACATGGTTTATGCTTTCTGTTTCTTGTTTTTCTGAGCAGGTTTACAAGCCTGTATATGTTGTTTGTGCTACATTGTGCCCCCCAACTGTGTACTCAACTTACTACCCACATTGTTATTACCACTGCAATGCCTTTCGTTTGTACTGTTGTTTTAAATGTCACTGCTTGTCTTTTGGTTTATGTACAGTTGTTGTCCATGACATGGAGTCTTTGTAAAAGAGCCAATTGGCTCAAAGGTTGTAATTCCGAAAATGAAATAAATAAAAAATAAAATAAAAATAAAAATGTAGCGGGGCATAGAGGAGATCACAGTGTCCAATATACAGTGAATGCATAGCATGGTATAAATGAGATTTTAAACATTATGGACATAGCTTTTGGCTTTTGGCAAGGCAGATCTACATATTATAAGCAAGTGTCTGCTATAAAGATGTCCTCTATAAGTGGATCGGACTGTAGTTCTTTATCACTACAATTTATGATCTAAATTGGTTAGCAGTAGCTAATACTGCGCTAATAGCATTTAATTGTCATTGTAAACTTGGTAAGGGTTAGGACTGAGAAAATAAAAAAAAACTTATAGTGTGAAGCATGGGATGTACATAGAAAGCAGATTTTTACCCTTTCTTCACCTTTCCTAACCATAGAGATATGTATTGTACAGTATTATAAGTATAATGTTTTATGTACCTGCACCTTATCATTGTGCTGTCTTCATGGCCCAGGTCATGCCTGAAAATGGCCCATTGGACCAGTGCACCTACCCGGTAAACAAATGCACAAACAAATAAATAAATTAGCTTGTAGCTCCAAGGGGGAATCCCCCAACTAGGAAATATTTGAAATTTTCTTGACTATGTACAGCACTTTAGGAATGTCAGTGTGTAGCTTTCTTGATAATGTTTTACTTGGTTTATTCATTGTTTGTTTAGATGTTTGTATATCTGTGAAAATTTGGAAAATTCGGTAAAAAAAAACTTGCATTACAAATAGAATGTAGATTTGACAGGTATGCTAATTTTTTTTTGTTAATTGCAACTGAAAACAGACTTTTTGGAAAAACATTTTTCATTGCACTGCTGCTTTAATATGAGCAGCTAGAATATTTTTTCTGTCTTTTGCTGTGATGTCTCTTATATGTTCTTTGCTCTGCTTAAAGGATCAAATTGGTTTACCTATGTAGAAAGCCCCACATTTACAGCTGTGAAATAGGCAACACTAATGGTATTATATTTTATCAAACTACAGATCTCCTATTTCCTACCCATCATTGGATGGGTAAAGATCTTATCCTTCTTTATATAGCTACAAAATTTACATCCACCATATGGTAATCCCCTGTAGGGGGAATACCCAACCAGGTAATGAAACCAGGTCTTCCAAGAATCAGTCTTCACCATTTATTCCCATCTACTGGGTTTGTGCCAGAGGCAACAGGACCCCACAGGAGCAAAGTCTTTCTGCAGCCTAGAATCTGGGGGGGGGGGGGCTGATGTCAGTGACAGCCCATGAGGCAGATGTACGACATATCGCTCGTGGACTGACCAGTAACCTATCCCGCCGCCCCCACTTTCCTCAGTTCTGTTCTTCCCACTGTCAAAGGCACACTGTGGCAGCATTCCAGTCATTTTTTTCTATTAAGTCATCATCCTCTTCAGTTTGCCGCCACCTTGTTCGACACTGTGCCTCGGTTCTGCTTGCTTTTTGGTGCCGCATTTTCTTTTCTTTCTGTTTTAATGGCACCAAACCCTCTTCTTTTCTCCTTTTTTTTTAATTTGCATGCAATGCCATGTCTAGTCCCGAGGAGCCCAAGAAGATGTCTTCAAAGAAGGAGAAGACTAAGGATGGCCTGTGTATGCATTGGTACTCCTGTGTGGGACACATCTCTGTCTGGGTTTAGCATGTCACCTGTTGTACTTGCCTTGGAAGGTGTGATGCTTGCTTCTACATGGACGTCTGCACTCTTGAAATCTGTGCATTGAAGGGGGGTTGACCGGCCCCACTTTCAGAGGCAGACAATGCACCAGGAACACCAAGGTAAGGTCCCTCAGCTCTTCCTCTTAGCCTCTTCCCAGTACTATACTACTGTGGAAGACCAGGCCTCTCTGCACACTCACCCCACTGAGACATTGGAGAGCCTGGTGAAGGGGTCTGATGGACAGTCGGTGTCACCCAGGGGACTGACTGAGCACTTTTCCCAGTCTGTAGCCCTTCAGAGCAGTGGATGCCCCCGGTGGTGAATTTGAAGCTATACACTGGGCCTACACCAGTGGGTACCTTGGCATTGTAGCCTGGCACTGCCTTGGCTCCCAGTACTGTACTTAAGCCAGCACCAGTGAGCGGGGCAGTGGGGACCACATGGTCGGGCCCCCTACCAACACCACATGTGATTCCAGGAAAAGGAAGGCTTCTGGAATTGGTCCCTCTTGTCTTCTGAAGAGTCTCTGGATAGCCTCCCCTGAGTGGTCAAATGACACAGGGGAGGGTGTTGAGGAAGACCTCAGGACTGTTGAAGACTTCATCAATGATGGAGGCCTTCCAGGGCCTGCTTCTTGGCCTATGTTGAAGACGGGGTCTTCTCTAGTGGCTGTGTCAATGGGTGGCTCTGGGGCTGAGCCAGGGCTGTGGCCTATGTCAGCACTGTTGACTGTGCTGGTTTGGGTTCTGCTGTCATTCCCGGTGCTGATCCTAGTTCTTGCACCATTCGCGGCATCGGGGGGTGGTGCTGCTTGTGGCATTATTTCTCACCGCTACTCCTGTGCTGTGGATTCTATTCCTGACCTTGGGTCTAGCCTAAGGTGCAGGTCTAGTCCTGGTGAGGTGGAGACTGTGAGGTCTAGGTCGGTGACTTACTGCCTGTCCAGAGTAGGTAGTACCTCTGGCAAGAGTTGCAGTGCCAGCTTGGATCTTCATTTCTTTCTGGATCTGTCTGGCTCCCCCACTGGTGGGGATTGGTCCACCCTGTGGGACCTGCATGGCTCCAAAGTCCCACCTGGGTGTTCCCCCCAGGTCACCATCCCAATCAGTCTTCAGTAGTTGGCTGTTTGCTGATGGGTGAGTTTGCCAGGCCCTCCCACCAGGTGAGGTCCCCTAAGCATTACAGAAAGGTAAAAGTTCCAGACACAAGTAGTTTTTCCAAAATTATTTATTTTTATTTTCATATATTTTTTCAAGTAGCCATAAGATCCTTATTCCCAATGTTTCACCTGTACATCAGTCTTCTTCGGGGGAGGATCTAAACTATAAACAGTCAAAAAAGTGTTTTAATATATTTATTTTTTAAACAGAATAAAATATTTTTATTCTTATTAATATAATTACACATAATGCATTTTATGATATGTTCAGCATCTCGGCGATGTATGGTCTAAGCATTTTCCTATACAAGCAATCAGTTATCATTTACTGTTTTCTTATAGAAGTTCAATGTATCTAACAGTTCTAAACATTGCCAGAAGGGGGTGTACTGTAGGAGGTTCCCACTGGAACTAGATAGACTACCGATCTTCAATCAGTTAGACCAAGTGCATACATTATGTACTTAAATATTTTCCATTCAGAGTGTTAAGCTTGATATTCTCTAGTTACTTTATTCTTAGCATAGTTATATTCTCTCAAATAGCATCCTGTTTCAGTGTGTAATTCTCGTACCTTGCTTTATCTAGTAAGTATTCATTTTGGAGTTCGTAACTTGTTCATACTGCAGGACTCATGTTTCTTTCGAACAGTTTTGTAGAAAAGGGTTATAGGTTACTTTGTAGGTGAGGAATATTCTCATTTATAACATATATTGTTCTGTTCATGAGAACACTAACCTTAACTTTGTTCAGTTAGAAACACTGGATACAAGTACCTGGTTGCTATTTCAAATCTTGTACAGTATGTCCCCTAAATTAATTTTAAATCATGAAGTTACAACATGTTATAAGTTATGCAGACAAATTCACTTTCTTGCCATTTCTTTCACAAAACTAACATTGTTTAATAAGTTTTATCACATTTCTGGGGCCTTTTCATTATGCCCCTTAAGCCCACATAGTTGTATTTGAAACAGGTGTAGAGTGTGTAGGCTCCATAATGGGGGCAACTGGAGTAAACATCTAGAATATAGGGAGATGTGCCCGGGTCATTCCTGAAAAAGTGTCCTTGTGTCACCAGTGTACTTACCCAGTTAACAAAATTAAAATAAAATACATATAGAGAATGTCAATAATCATAAAATGCTCTTTTTCAAACTATGGACAATTTGAGCTCTGAGGGGGTTGACAATGTCCCTTTAAGAGGGTCCTTAGGTTTTATCTGGACAGAACCAAGGACTTCATTCAATCCAAACAGCTCTTTTTCTCCTTCAGTCCTAACTGGAAGGGACAGCATGTTCCAGTTAAGTGCATTTCTGCCTGGATTGTAATTGCCCTCACCACTGCTATACCATGGCTCAGGTTAAACTGGAGGTCAAGGTATGCACCCACTCCACCAGAATGATTGCTGAGTCCCTGGCAGAGACACGCTCTATGCCTTTTGGAGACATTTGAAGATCTGCAGCTTAGAACACAGTGCAGTTTTAATGAGCACTATGCCCTGGATGTCCATGCCAGGCAGCATGCCAACTTTGACAGGATAGTCCTCAATGGATTAATATACTAAGTAATCCCTCAGCTCCAGCTTCCCGAGTCCAGGGGAATTGTCTGATCTTGGTAAGCTGACTCAGTAGAGGCACTCAATGGTGAAGATTGATTCTTGGAAGATATTAAAATTACGCACTCACCATAATTCTTGATCTTCTAAGAATAACTTCACCATTGGTTCATATGCCCACCAACATCCCAAGGACTCACTCCAGTATGATTGTGTTGGTCTTCACCCGTTTATGCTTGGTCTGGGCTGTGAAGACACTGTGTTACTTGGTTCAGTGACCCTTCTTACATGGACCACCAGGACTATCTTATGCCCTTAGGTTTAGTGCATAGGTACTTGTTAGGTTATGCTGCACCTCCTTGGTAAAAAAAGTACTGAGGCAGTTGGGATCTGGCGCTGAGGTAAACAAGCGGCTGCATGTGCTGTCTCGCGGTGCTGGGCATACACACTGCTAATCTTGACACCAGCCCTCTGAAAAGTTCAGGGGTCCTAGCACCTCTGGTTAAGTCGCACTAGTGTGAATAATGGTAAAGATATTCTTACAAGACCACGAATTAGGATGCGTAGGCAATTTTAATTTCTATTGTTTTGCTTGTTGATAACTGCCTTGTTGCCCCTTCCATTGTGGTCTCTAGTCTTGTTCCATGGTCCGATTTTTTCCACATTGTCCTTGTCAGCCCCTCATATTTCTCTTTCTCCATTTTCTTATCCAACCCCTAGTCTCTATCCCCCTCCCCTTCCCCCTTTACTTCCACGCCTGGGTCCTTTTTGCCCCCAGCCTGTGTTGCCTACCCCTCCCCCCTTTCTGCCACTCCCCCATTCTCCATCTCAAGTTCCACTCTGGTGTCCATGCTGGCTCTGCTGACTCTCAAAAAAAGCTGTTGGGTCTGTACTTTCCTGGTCTGAGTCAAGAACAATCTGGTTAGAAAGATTCACAGTATTGTTTTTAAGGACTGACCTCAGTGAAGTCCCTATATTGTTCTTTTTGTGTCAGTCAAAGATTTTGTCAGTTTTGTAATCATTTTGATCCTGATTACATTTGTTCTGTTTAATCCTTTTAGCTTGTGGATCTTGTTTCTCTATTGATGTTTCCAAGTTCTTATAATTCTTAAGTCAACTGCCTCTGAAAATTACTATGCTATTTTTTCCTTTTCTTCTAGTCCAGCCTGCACTTCTATATGATTTTTTTTTGAATCTGTATGGATGACTATGTATAGATTGCACAATCTTTACTTAGTCTGGACATGCTACGGGGATCAGTGAAGCATGAACCAGAGCTATTAATAGTTCCTATACTAATATCTTCAATACACTGTCCCACAACTGACCCTCAACTGATGTCAGCTGGGGGAGACTCTGAAATGTGCCCCTAGAGGTGGGGTTCAGAAATGACATGAGTTAAGAATGGCAGGATTAACCAGATAAAAAGGCAATTTAAAAGCACTGGTTAAGGATAAATTGTACTTTTTAAGGTGAAAAGCCTAACTGGGGACTGCTGCACACTAAGGTATGCCGCAAATACTGATGGGCATTTCCCTTTAAATCATTGCCTTTTCCTTACAGCCCCATGTCATTCACAGAAGCCACTGCACTGTATCAATACGGCCCTTACATTACCTTGTCATTAACACAGGGGGAAAAAAACATGTACATAACATGCAGCTTAGGGCCGTCTAGCAGCTAGATCCTAGGACAGCACACATTGCAGTACATTGAAATATTTTTGTAAGTAAACATATCCATAAAAAATCATTTACATCATAAACACATGTATTTTTGTTTAACATTTCTTTATAATTAACGTATTAAATCTATTGCACAATGGTAAGGAGTCACTCCAGGGTTTGAGTTGTGTGGTATAACGGTTCTTCTCAGGTGGCAGAGCCTTTGGCCTATGACCTGTTGCTTCACTCCACCAAAGGCATGCCATTATCCCACCGTAACACACACCCTGTCATGTTTTGTTTGTTAAATAGACCAGAACACACATTGGCAAAATCCAAGACAGAACCAGAAGGCTCGAGTACAACCTGGGGAGGGGGGGCAGTCAAGATGGAGTTAAGAAACAATTTTTTCACACAGAGAGTCATATTGTAGGTTTACTCAGATGGTTGTAAAGGCCAAAGCTCACCCACCCTTACAGCTGACATGAAGGTGTAGCCACAGTAACGCCTAACTGAAAATGGAGGAAGAACGTGGAAGAATGGAATCCAACGATAGTAATGAAAAAAAGTTAGTTGAGGGAGACAGAAAAAATGTAAAGCTTCAAAAACATTCTTCTAATTCTCCCACTGTATTATGAACTTCTTTGGAGAGCTGTACTAGTAGTATTCTAATTCTTTATCAGATAAAAAGAAAAACTGCTGAAAATAATTTAGAATTGAATTTGGGTTTCATAAAGTCACTTTCAGAAATGCTTCCTTAACTTGATTCTCTAGCGGAAGGACCAAAACTGTGTGAGCTAGTGGAGAAGCCACGGTATCGGAAAGGTCCAAGTCTGTGCTTTGATTACAATGTAACAGTAAGTACCATAAATTAAAACAAAAAAACATGCATTTTCTTACATCTGAATTGAATTTTGTTTCCTCACAGATTATGCTATATGGTTTCTTGTTAAGTGGGGGGTTTGAGATGTCACAATGGAAGTACTGTAGATATGGGCTTAAAAATCCTATTAATGTTGTTGACTGTGAATCTGTCTGAATGGGACTGGTAATGGAAAAGCAGTAAGTTTCCTGAAAATAGAGTATCTACATTAACTCCAGCTAGAAGAGGTTGGGATAGGGGGAGTATCCCATAACCAGAGAACCTATTTTATTTGTTTATTTACTGATCAATTTCTCAGATTACAATGCCTATAAGTCAGAGACTCTTTTACACAGGTTCCATGTCAAAACATTTGAACAAAAAAGTACATACAAATAATAGTGAGGAGTTCAGGTTACATTGCAAACAAGCATACATGTTACAGACAGTATCATATAACAAAAATGAGGGCAGGTAATTTATTTATTTATTGGAACATCAATTTAACAACCTTTGAGCCAGAGGCTCATTTGCAAAGGTACCTCATCACAGGGAGGACAAACAGTGGAAACAACAAACATCAAAGCGGACAAAAAATCAGAGTACATTTAGGAGTCAGGCTAAATTGCAGGCATATGTCAAAGCACAGTATTCAATAAGCTTACAGGTGAGCATTGCATGGTAGACAGTATACAGTAGATACATGCAGATTGATTCAGTAGGCAGATATAGGTAAGGCTGGTTGGAAGACATCAGTAGAGGAGTGTGGGGAAGACAGTAGCAAATAAAGGTAGAGAAGGTCAGGAGGTCAGAGAGCTGCTCAGCGAGCTTTGTCTGGAAGAATAGGAGGAGGCTTAGAGGCAGCTACAGCTGCGTGTAGAGAGCAGGTGATTTCTAAGGCTAGTTTTAAAATAAGATATCGAGGGGGCATCAGTGATTCCGGTGGGAAGGGTGTTATACCAACAAGGGGCTCTGTAGGGGTAAGCCCTTGACCTTGCGAGGTTCTTGCCCTCGGTACAACCAGCGCAGTTTTGCAGGATATCCGGGTAAGCACTGAAGGGTTTGCTCGGTGGATAATGGCTGACAGACCCGGTGGGGATAGACCAAGGAGTGATTTTTTTGTTAGGAGGCAGGTCTGGTATTTGAGGCGCTCATCTAGGTTGAGTAGATTAGCCATGGCGTAAAGAAGGCAGGTATGGGTTAGTCTAGGAGCCCCAGTTATCAGTCAATCAATCAATCAATCAAAATCTTTATTTATTCAGGCGAACATCATTGAGCAAAGCTCATTTACAAGATGGACCTGAGTGGTCATACAAATGAGGATACAAGTATTATTACATAGACAAGAATAGCATAAACAGCAATACAATGACATGAAATGATTATATACAACAATTTACATATATACAAGGAACAGTAGAACCATTTAGCCTGTAAGAAAAAAGGGACAAAGTGTATAGCAGGCATAAAATATAAATTATAGGGTCTAACTAGTTTTATGAGAATATAATAGGTGATTTGGAAGATAGAAATTGAATTAATATAATGGGACGGAAAAGGAAGGTGGGTCAGGTAGGGTAGGGATTAGGCTTTATAAAAGCAATTGCAGAGCTCTGGAAAAAGGCGGAGAACAATCTTTGAAAGATGCCAGAGGTAGTAGGCTACCTAGCTTCATGGATTTTGGAGAGTTCCATGCAACTGCTAAGGTATAGCTAAGCAGCCCTCCCAAACTGGGTGCAGGCATTGGGGACCTTTAATATGATGAGTTTACTGATCCTTAAGGTGTATGGCCTAGTTGTAATTTGGGTAAAGCAATCAGTGATATAGGTAGGTAGTTTGCCTGTTAACGCTTTGAATATCCAGATAGCAGCATTCCTATTTCTTCTGTGTTGTAATGATGTCCAGTTGACTGCCATATAAAGGGAGCAATGATGGGTGCTGGAGGGAAGGTCAGTAATAAATCTTATGGACCTGTGATACAGGGTGTCCAGTTTATGTAAGAGATGCGTGAACAATGGCAGTAGAGAAAATCAGCATAATCAATGAGGGATAGGAATGAGGCCTGAATTAACCTTTTTGGAATCACTGTTTAGGTAATGTTTTATTCTAAAAATAGTCCAAGCCTCTGTCTTAGCTTTTAAGTAGCTCTTCAATATGGACAGAATAGTCAAGCCTGTTATCTATCCAGACTCCAAGGTATTTGAAGTTATCAACAAATTCCAGTTTCTCTCCAAGTAAGGTGGATAATTGTAGGTGGTGGATGCTGGGGTAGTGGTAGAGCAACTCTTTGTGGCAAAGAACATAGCTTTTGTTTTTTTGGCATTTAGAAGTAGTTTTTTGTCAAGTAGATTATGCTGCAGAATGGAGAATTCAGATTGTAACAGTTCACAGGCTTTAGAAGGTGAGGGATTGCTGACATATAATACAGTATCATCAGCAAACAGATGAATGTGAGGTTGGCATCAATATTGTTTATATAAATAGCAAAGAGGATAGGGCCAAGAATAGAGCTTGTGGTACACCCCTTAGCAGTGGTTTTGAGGTGGATAGGTAATTTCCATTTTTAACCAGTTGTGACCTATCTGAAAGGTAATCCTTAAACCAGTTGGTGATAGGGAATCCAGGCCTAGTGGGTTAGGAGGTGATTAATAAGTCATGATCCACTGTGTCAAAGGCTTTACTCAAATCCAGGAACACAGCACAGGTACAATTTTTCTTATCCAAGGCAGTCTGCCAATCGTTGGTTACCTTGGCTAAGGCAGTAATGGTGCTATGCTTTGATCTAAATCCAGATTGTGCAGAATTTAGAAGGTTGTTGTTATCCAGATAGTCCCTTAATTGAGAGTTTACTAGTTTTTTGAGCATCTTGGATAGTACTGGTAGGATGGAGATAGGCCTGTAATTGTTGAGATCCCTAGTATCACCAGATTTGAGTCATGGAACTACTTGAGCTGTTTTCCAAGTAGAGGGAATGGATCCAGTAGTTAGGGAAAGATTGAAGAGATGAGTGAGTGAGTTATGAGCCTGCATGCCTTGTTTAAGGTGAGGTGGATCTTGTGCAGGGCAGTCTGGTCTGCTGCACCATACACAGGTAAGCCATAGTCTACTAAGGATAGAACTGAGGATGTGACTGCAAGTCAGAGGGCATCTGTGGGGAGGCAGTTTTTATGACGATAGAGGATACCCAGCCGAGTGTTAGAGACTGAGGCAAGGGCAGAGATGTGGGCATGAAAAGAGAGGGCAGGGTCAAAGTTATACCTAGGTATTTATAAGAGTGGACTAGCTCAATTGGAAGTTTTGAGCTGGAGTGGACTGAGAGAGGATAGTTACTGGGTTTATTTTGGGGGTGGGTAAAGAGCATGGTTTTGGTTTTCTTAAGATTAATTACGAGTCTGTGCTCGGTAAACCAGGCTTCTGTGTCATTGTAGGATTCCTGCAGAGAATCCTGAAGTGAGATGGGATTATGATTGGAGGCAAAGAGTACAGCATCATCTGAGTAAAGTAGGATTTTACCGGTACATTCACTAGGCAGGGAGTTGAGAAAGAGAGAAAATTGTTCATTAAGTAGCAAGCGATGTTACTTGTGGCAATCATATGGTGGGACTAGCTGGGCAGCAGGCAGGAATGGGCAGCCAGAAGTTGGCTTTGTCAGCTAGGAGGAACAGCCAAAGGATGGAGTAGTTGGCAGGGTGTAGACCCTGGTATAGTGAGGAGGGTGGCATCCCTAGGAATAGCAGGGTGGCAGGGGGAGTGGGGATGGGCAGTCAGGCTAGTTGTGGAGTGGAGGTAATAGGGCAGGGAAGGGAGTGCAGAGGAGGGACAGGACAGGAGAGTAGGCAAACAGGTCAGTAAAGGGAGTGGAGCAATAGGGTAGGGAAGGAAAAAGAGGAGAGGAACAGATAGGTTAGGTTGGGGGCTATGCAGGGCAGTCACAGTGGCTGTTTGCAACCAGGTTTTGTCTAAGTAGAAGCCTGAAAGGACCTAGCTTGGGTACTTCTAGGGTATCTAAAGGGAGACCATTTAGCCAACTGGGAGCCTGGAAGCTGAAGGATCGCTGGGCTTGTGATGTATGGCAGAAGGGGACTTTGAAGGCCTTTCTGGTTGCACTTCTGGTGCTATGAGAGTGGGGAGGGTGTGGTTGTGAGAAGGTGCTGGGAGTTGGGAGGAGTTAGGCCCATGCTGATTTTCCTTGCATATAAGCAGGTATGATATTTGATCCTGTCTCTGAGGTTCGTCCAGTTCATATTGGAGTACAGGTCGCACATGTGAGTGCGGTTATGAGCACCTAAGACCAGGTGACATGATTTGTTAAGGGCAGTACTCACTCTCTTAAGGGCCATGTCAGGTGGCAGCACTGTAGATTACTAGTCCATAGACCACAATTGAGAGTATGGAGCTGGTAACTGCAGTTTGGAGCACTTCCTGGATCATGCCGCTTCTATGCCTATTGAGGTCCCCTGATCTACAATTAATCACCTTGGAGACTGCCTCGATGTATTCAGTGAAGGACAAAGTGCTATCAAGTGTGACCCCATGATATTTAAAGGTCTGGACATGTTCGATGGGGGCATTTATGCAGTTGAGTGTGGTTAGGGGGGCTGATTTTAGACTATTGTGAGAGCCAGTGAAAAGCGTGGACTTTGTTTTTTTATAGTTCAAGATCAGTTTGTGTCATGCAAACCATTCTTTAACAGCAGTGAAACTGTTTTGAAGGTTTATAGTTAGGAAAAGTGGGTTTGAGTGACTGGAAAACAACACATCATCATTCGCATAAAGGAGCAGATCACCAGAGCATGCTTGAGGGAAGGAGTTCAGAAAGAGGCTGAATAATATGGGCCCCAGAATGGAGCGTTGGGGGAACACCTGAGCAGACAGATCAACTGGAGGATAGGGCTTCACTGATTTTTACCTGTTGAGATCTATCTTCTAGGTAGTTTTTGAACCAATCAAGAGTCCCAGAGGAGGCCTCAATAGTACTAAGGGAGTATATAAGGTGAGAGTGATTTACCGTGTCAAAGGCCTTAGTGAGGTCAATGTACACTGACCCCACTAAATGACCATGGTCCAGGGCTTTGTGGATAAAGTTAGTATATTCTAGCAGAGCAGAGGTGGTGCTATGATTTTTTTCTGAAGCTATGTTGCTGTAGGCATTGTATGTTATGTTTCAGACAGTTTCTCCGACAGTTGGTCAGCAACTATCAGTATGAGGGCTTTCAAGAGGGGGAGAGGATGGAGATTGGGTGGTAGTTGGAGTGAAGGGCTCTATCACCACTCTTATGGATAGGGGTGACTACTGCAGCTTTCTAGTGGGAAGGGTATTGTCCAAGACAATGAGAGATTCAGTATTTTTGTGAGGGTATTAGGACCACATCCAGAGTCAGGTGTAGCAGCTTCAGGTCTGGTGAGTCACTGCTAAAGGGGGATTTGCCGAGGACCTTAAGTAAGTATTTTTTGGCTGAACTAGGGGAGACTGTTTTAAAGTAAAAGGGTGGCTTGGTTGACGAGGGGTCTGTGTCCTTGAAGTTGGGTGAGGGGGTAGGAGGGTAGAAGAAGACTGTGGGGAGCACTCCACTGAGGTCTGTGAAGGCAGAGTTAAAGATGTTAACTATCTGTAGTGGGTGTCGGATGGTTATCCCATCAATGCTAAGCATGGTAGGGGGGTTTTGCTTGGCTTAGCAGTAAGTTCTTTTAGGTTTTCCCCAAACTTCCTACTGTCACCACAGGAATTGGAAAGCACATCCTTGTAATATGCCCTTTTGGCTTGCCTGATGGCTTGGGTACAGGTGTTTCTTGCCATTCTGTACTGTTGCCATTGGTTTTGATTTCTCATGGCCCGAGCCTTGTGTCAAAGGTGGTCCCTGTCGGCCATATGGGTAAGGAGGGAGGGAGAGAGAGAGAGAGAGATCAAGGGTTGTTCACAGCTTTTAGCCTCTGCTTTTTTAGATGGGCAAAGATTTGGCAAGCTGTATTGAAGCTGGTGATGAAGTATCCCAGGGCATGATCAACACTGGGGGCAGAGTCCAGTGTTGACCAGTCTTGGTTGCGGAGATGGGCTTAAAACTGATTTAGTTGTTCTTTCTTAAGAATGCACTGGTGGTATGTTTGTTTATTTGAGGGTGTGGGAGATTTAACCTACAACAACCCCAACTAGGAGAGGCTCAAAGGAGTTGCTGAGTGTCCTGCAACCATGGCATCTACTGAAACTCGTAACTAGGAGTTACATGGATGGGAATAGCAGTGAGCTCCATGCAGCTAGAGAACCAACAACAGTTCCAACTAGGAGAGGCTAGAAAGGAGAAGCTAAGATCCTTGCACAGAGAACCAACAGCACCTACAACTAGGAGAGACTGAAAGGAAGCAACTACTGAGAGCTCCCTGGAACCAGAGCATCTACAGCAACTCTAACAAGAAAATAGAGAAGGATGGGTGATGCTGTGTGCTTTCACAACTAGAGCACCAACAGCAACTCCTAATTAAAAGGATGGGATGTGATGGGGTTAGCTGGGGGCTTCTTGCAAACAGAGCAGGTAGATCAGCTCTGACTAGGAGAGGCAGGGATGAGGGAAGCTGTGTCTTTCTACAACCACAGCATTTACACCATCTAATTAGGAGAGACAGGGATTGGAGAAGCTGTGTAGTTCCACAACCAGAGCACCAACAGCAACTCTCAACTAGTAGAGGTGGTGATGTATGTATGTTAATACTGCTGCTGAGACCACCATTACAGTTGTAAAAGTGGTCTTGCATGTATTCTTCGGGCGTGAGAACAACAAACTGAAGGTGAGCAGTTCTGATACCCCAAGAATGCAATTGAAATGGCAGTATTCATATCTTATTAATCAAGATCAAATCAAACAATAATATACAGTATTTAAATTATAAAAAAACTTTCCCCAAACAAGCCCATTTCCAGGGCAGCTGTATGTTAGACAATCTACACAGAATAAGAGTGTCTCATGCGCAGAGGAGAGGTGTGCTCAGATTGGTCAGAAGCGCTGCCTGAATCTATAATGGGTTTAGCTGAAAGATTCCTGCAAACAGTACATCTACAGCTCAGCAGCTATAACTAGGAGACGCAGCAAAGGAAAAAACTATGAACTTCACACAGCCAGAACTCCTATACCTACTCTAACTAGGAGAGGTTGTTGTAGAAGTAACTGTGATCTTCCTAGAAATAGAAAACCTAAATTTACTCCAGTACAGAAAGGTTGGAGGAAGTAGCTATGAGTTCCCAACAACCAGAGAACTGACAGCAGCCCCAGATAGGATAGGCAGGGGTGAGTTTAGCTGTGAGTTGTCCACAATTGGAGCAGCTACAGCAACTCCAGCTAGGTGAGATGCTGAAATGGAAGTAGATTTTAAGTCTCCACTGTCACGCTCTTGGAGTAAACTATCTAGGATAGTTTGTGTCAGAAGTAGTTATCAGGTTCCCTCAGCCAGATCTTTTATAGCAGTTCCTACTATAATAGGATAGTGTGGGAGAAGCTGTAAACTTCCTGCAACCAAAGCTCTAAAGTCCACTAGGAGAGGCTGGAAAGGAGTAGCTGTGATCGTCCCACAACCAGAGAACTAACAGATCTTCCAGAAATCAATCTCCACCATTCATTCACACTGATGGGTCTTAGTTGGAGGCACTAGGACCCAGTTGGAGCAAAGTTTTTTGCAGCTTCTGAGGGGACTGATGTTGGTGCTGGCGCAGCCCATGGTGCCGATGTTCTGACATTGTGCATGTGAGCCAGTCAGTAACCAATGTTAGCCCCCTCCCTTCCTCAGTTTTGTTTTTCCCACCATGGAATGCTGACAAAGGAAGCAACTGAAATCATATTTTACTGCATTGTCAGTGTTTTCTTCTCAGTTCAGTACCGCCAACAGTCTTTTTTGCTGCCGAACGCCTTCTGACACTGTTTCTATTATGATTCCCTTGTTTTCACTAGTGTGACGTTGAATTCTTTCATTTCAGATTGTTTTCTTTTATCTATCCAGATGGTCAGGTTTGAAAGGCCAAAAAAGAAAAAGGGCTGCTGCCCCCCAATATGTTGGTGCCCCTGTAGAGGTCCTATGGCAGCAGTGGACGGGCACCTGAAGTGCCATAGCCTCCCTTGGCTCTGACCATAATAAGGATGGGTGTGATGCCTGTTTCACAATAGACAGATGTGTCCTAAAGTTTCACACAATGAAGTGGGGTCATTCAACCAACCCACACACACTTCTGGAGGCAGTCATTGCACCTGTGATGCCAAGGTAAGGTCTCTGGGCCTTTCCTCTAGGCCCATTCCCTATGCCTCTGGTACTGAGGAAGACCAGGATCCTCCCCACACTTGCCAAGACATTAGAGGTCCTGGGGATCTGGTGGACAGTTTACTCCCTCCAGGGGAGTTAACTGTGCTTCCACCTAGTCCATCTGCCCTCCTGAGCAGCAGACACCGACTGCTGGTGAAGCTGAAGCTAGACACTAATTTTTCACTGTTGTTCACCTCAGTATCGCAGCTGTGCTGCCCCAGCTCCTGGTACCACCATTGGTACTGGTAAGCGGGGTGGTGCCAGTCACAAGACCAGATTCTCTTCTAGCACTGTTCATGGTGTCAGAAGAGGGGTCAGTTCCTGAGCTGACCCTGTGTCTGAGGTAGTGGTCATCTTCTGTGAGCACTCTTTTGGCCTGGTGGGGAAGGTGGACACTGACCTTGGACTGGAGGATGGGGACAGCAGTGATGGAACTGACACTGGGCCCTGTTCCAAGCCTGTTGCCGGTGTCGCCCCTGGTGTCATCCCTAGGTCTGCTGCCAGGGATGGTGCCAGGACTGATTCTGGTGCCACCCTCAGCATCTGCTCTGTTCTCAGTATCATCAGCGGTGCTGCAGGTGGATTCCAGTTCCAGTTACAGGAGCAGTTCTGGGGTAACTCTGGCTCAGGAGCAGAGCTTAGCTTGGGGTGCAGTGCCAGTCTTGATGAGGAGAAGGGACTTGCCACTAGTCCTGCTGCTGACCCTGTGATCAGAGCTGGAGACAGCACCAACTGGGATTCCAACGATGATCTGGTGGCTTGTTTCTCCCCACAACTGGCTGACATTGTCACTGGTGAGGATCAGGGCCTTCCAGTGAGACATGTACAGCTCCACTTTTCTCACCTGAGGATCTCCCCCAGAGGGCACCATCTCAGTCAAAGCTCTGTGATTGGTCTACTTCACTCGGGCGAGTTTGCCAGGTCCTCCCACCAAGAGAGGTCCCTTGAGCACTCCTATTGCCCTGGCAGAGAACCTGAAGCCTCAGCTTCTTCATCCCTCCTGTTCCTCTGCAACCTCTCCCTGAACTGCTGGGCATTATGAATCCTCTTGGGCCCATGATCTGGCATCGGTATTGGAGAACGGCTGGTGTCTTCCACTGATACTACCTGCAGTCTGACCTGGCTCAGTCCATGCCTGTGGCCCCAGCACCACCATTATCCAAGTCCAGCTTCTCCTCTCCTACTTCCTCCTCTGAGGAAGAGGATTTTTTCATTCACATGTCTTGCGATGCTGAGTATTCTATGTACCAGCAGATCTGACTTTAAAGATATCTCTTGTAGCAGGCCATAACCAATAAGACCACATGGAAATCTTTCTAGCTAGTGGTCTCCCAGAGGGGGAAGCCCATCTCTGACATCAGCGCCTGACATCAGCCAATCCTGTAAAACTCCCAATCAAAAAGGTGTGAGGCCCGCCCACCTTTTATAGGATTGGCTGATGTCAGAGGTGGGTGGCCTCCTCTGGAAGACTGCTAGCTAGAAAGGTTTCCTTGTGGTCCTGGTACCTGATGGCTTAGTCCTGCCATTGATGGCCTGCTGCAAGAGATCCTCTCTGTAAGTTCTTTTGTAACTGTACTTTCCTCATGGAGATGCTGAAGGAACTGAACATGTGTTCTTTTTAGGTCGCAGTCCTGACCTCTTGTCTCTGAGATTCATTGGGGATTTCAATTATGACTCTTTTGTCATCCCTTCTTGGCCTTGGGTCTTTGAGGAGGCATCCAGGAATGTCTAGTCCCATCCTTTCTGCCCCTCTCCAGCACCAAAGGACATGCTGTGCTAATATTGTGCTTCTGTGGGGTCTGCAGGAGCTGTACCTTACCCAACTTCAGGGATTTTGGTACTGCAGATCCCCACTGGACCTAAACACTCTGTGCATGACCATCCTCCTGAGGTAGATTCTGCAGAGATAAATGCCTGGGGAAGGAAGGTTTTCACCATGGCATGCACCATCATTTGCAATACTGCACACTGGGCACATCAGACTGCTCACAACAAGCACCTATGGTCAAAGCTAGGTCAGGTCCTAGCTTCCATGTCTGACGGTGAGTCAGCCTGACAAGCCATCACCTTTCTGTCCGTGGCTTGGAGCTGGAGTTGCATAAATCAATGGTGTCATACAACACCAGTAAGGTAACTTCCAGGTCAATATGAACAGCAATCTACATTCAGTGGATGGCATGGCTTTGCCTTTCCCAAAGTGCACCTCTGGCCCAGCGTAAGGTGCTCAACTCAAATTTCCAGGAGACATTTCTTTTCCCACTGGGTCAGTTGTGAATTTTTGGTGTGCTCTTCTGCTTCCGGTCAGGGGAGCCTCCACGTGCCCCTGACCAGTCTCGGATTCCACTTGCCCTGTAAGGAACCCTGCCCTCAGGTGGTTCTCCCCCACAATGTCAATGCCAAACTGCCTTATTTCTGCTCCAGAAATCCAGTTTTTGGCACTTTCTGTCAGGATACCTTCAGGCTGCAGTGGAAATGTATATTTCTATATGCCTTCCTCCAATTCCACTCATTCAGAGAGTGCTACTCAGACTGGAGGCTTATGAGGGCAGAATGAGTCTGACAGACCGCTGCTGGCCAAGGCAGATATGGTATTCACTTCTGACCCAGTTGGCAGTCAGCAAACCTAGGACTCTGCCAACCAAGATAGACTTGTTGACTCAGTCCAAGTGTGGTCTACTCCACCCTCTGTCTGAGGGTCTTTGAGGTGCTACTAGCAACTGATAAGATAAACTATCCACCATGAAAACTTACAGGGCTAAGAGTTTTACATTTGGTGTTCCAAAATCCCCATTGACCCTTTTAGGCATCCACCTGCAAAGGCTTTGAAATCTTCATTGGACCTGACAGACTCAGGACTGCAGTATTCCATAGTCAAGGTCCACTTATCTGCTGTCTTGGCATATCATAAATCTCTGTGCACTCTGTCTTCATCTCAGTTGCCACTGTTCAAAAGATACCTGACAGGAATCCTGCACATGAGGCCCCCTGTACAAAAGCCAGTTAATCCTTGGGATCTCAGTTTTGTGAACAAGCTCACCCGCAAACCTCATAATCCAGCTGCAACTTGTGACATGAAACTCTGGCCAGGAAAGCAATATTCATAGTAGCCATCACCTTTACATGTAGTGCATCTGAAATACAGGCACTAGTCATAGATCATCTGTATGCTTTCTTTCATAAGGGTACAGTGGTCCTGCACTTACACCCCAGGTTTTTACCTTAGGTGGAGTCAGATTTCCACTTTAACCAGTTCTTGGTTCCGCCTTCACACTTTCCCAACCCCAAGAATGGATGGGAAAAGGACAGTGCATTTCCTTGATGTCAAAAAAGTCTTTAGGTTCTATCTGGACAGAACTACGGACTAGAGGCAGGCAGAGCAACTGTTTTCCTCTTTCTATTCTAGTTAACAAGGATTCCTTATTGCTATCCAGCGCCTATCTATATGGATTATGAATTGTCTCCACCACTGCTGCATCATGGTAGGGATAAAGTTGGACTGCTCAGTCAGATGACATTCAGAAGGCAATTGTCATTTCATTAGCTGAACTTAATTCAGTGCCCTTTGTAGAGATCTGCAGGGTTGCCACTTGGAGAAGAAGAAAAAGGGAACTAAAGCAGTCGTCTTATTTCATTGGTGCTCTTGTGACAAGAAGATTGGTTCTGATGACTGGCATCTCGTGTGCTTCACCTGTCTTAGACCCAGTTGTGGCATGGACTCCTGCCTCCTGTGATGTCTGCTTCAGCACGAGCTCCCAAACTCTCAAAATCCATGTGCTGAAGTGGGGACATCCACCCCTGACCGTCAGAGGCAGGCTTCTAGCCGGGACATCCAAGGAGAGGATGTTGGGCCCTTCCCCAGGCCCCGTCAATGATCTTCTCAGTTGTCTGAGACACAAGACCCTCCATATCCCCACCATGCTGACATTGTGCCAGAGTCCACGGTGGCAGTGTTGGGTGCATAGCTGACTCCTTCTGAGCAGTCAGCTGTAAGTCTGCTACTGTCTGATTACACTGAGCATCAGATGTCCCCATTGTTGGGGTCGAGACCTTTGGCATTGTCCACTCTGGACTTTGTGACAGTAATGGACAGGATCATCTGCACTGTTGCCATTGTTCATGGTGACAGTTTGATGGGCTGTTCTGGAGGCAGTGTTGGGTCTACTATTGACATAATTTGTGATGTTGATGCAGGGTCCAATGACTGGGATGGTGCTGATGACAGTGTCAGCCAAGATGTTGTTCCTGACCTCAGTATCCACCCTGACACCAAGAAAGGGTGAGGCACTGGGCCTGATGTCAAATTCGACACCAGAACTGGTGTTGAGGTTGCCATCAAGACCATTACTGGGGGGAGGGGGGATCCTAATGTCAGGGGTGAGCAGCACTGACCTTGAGCTGGATATCGATCCTGGCATTGAATTCTCACCTGTGCCTGTCATCAATGTAAATGCTGATAGTAGTGTAGGTCTCCAGAGCAGCCTGCTCTACAGCAGGAATCCCTCACTTATTTTGTGGTCTCCACCCAAGGCCACCATTCTGTCATCTCCCCCAGTGTAGATGTTTCAGAGATAGGAGGTTCTGAATGACTCTCCCTTAGGGCAAGAATGTCACCAGAACCTCAAGGCCTGTCCCAGGGTAGGGTACCCACATGGTACCCCATCCTCCTTTGGCATAGTACCCACATGGTACCCCCTCCTCCTTTGGCATATGTGCCTCGGGACTGGATAGACAGACTCCCCATGTTCTTTTACCCTTTGTGGCTCATCTCATAGGACCAGTACTGTGCCTTGGTTGGCACCATCCAGCTATGGTACCAAGACACGGACAGGACCGAATTCAGTGTCAGGTCCCCAATGCATGACTTGGCTGGTCCTGGAGCCTCTTGTCCCTCAACTTCCTCTTCTGATGATAAGGAACCCTCAAGTTACCTGGCCTCTTCAGTTAAGTACATTCTATACCAGTGGTTCATGAGGCAGATGATGCAGGGCTTAGGTATTAATGCCTTGCCTTGTCCCAATACTGTTGCCCTGCCATTGAGTCTCCTACAAGTTCCCAATACAGACATTCTTCAGGTGTCCCCATGGCTAAGAGCTATGGAGGAGGCTACCAGGGCTGTCTGAGGGCATCCTCAACCTACATAATCCCTCTGCATGGACATCTGGACAAGTTATTGTGCATTCCCTAGGTCTCTGGTGCTCTACCTCACCCCTCCTCTGGGTTGCTGGTCATTCAGTCCCAGTTGGTGTCGGAGTGCCCAAGATGTAACCAACCCCCAGGGCAAGAGTAAGCAACTTTTGATGCCGTATGGAGAAATGTGTTTTTCCCGGCACAGCCTCTCTTAATGTAGGTGCATCAGACCCACATGGCAGGTTATCAGTGCTGCCTGTGGCTTCAGATGCATTCTTTGGCAAGGGCATCTGCCATGCCTGCTAGTATAGTCACTAGACAGGTCATAGACAGTTCCATTTGGGGCCTAGCGTCAGTACTGCACTAGTCAACAGCATCGTACAGCACCAGCAAAGAGGTTTCTAGAGCTGTTTGATCTGCCATCTGCATCAGACGTATGTCTTGGCTTTGCCTTTCCCAACTAGCACCTCTGGCCAAGGAAAGGTGTTCAACTTGCACAACCAGGGAGCACATTTCTTCTCTCTGCAGGTGAGGCAGCAGTTCTTGGGGGACCCTCCTGCTCCTTCACTCCAGGAGCCACTGCCTCAGCCAGACCAGTCAGCCCCCTCCTTCTGGTGCTCTCCCCTATGCTGAGAGCTGATGGTATTCCATAGCATCAGGGTGAGAAGACCCTGCCCTCATAGTAGGAAGCTTGATACACTGGCCCCATAAGTGGGACTCCATGAAGAAGATGACTCTGGGAAAGAGGAAAGTTACATTTTTACCATAACTTAATATCTTCCAGAATATCTTTTCCATGGAGTACTATAACCCGCTCACTATCCCCGTCTTTAGGTGGAAGTCAGAGGCATTTGGCAGCTCACCCTTCCAGTGCTGGTATCTTGCCTGGCCAGCACAAGATCTATAGCCTTTTTCTCTCTCCCTTTCTTGCTCCTTTCTCTCTTCTTTCCCCTTGGAGTATTAGGGTTTCTTCTAAATAGAAAAACACTCCTCTAAAAAAAGAAAAGATTGCTTTTTCATGCCAACTGTTTCTTTCCTTCCTTCTTTCCTGCTGCACCCTTGTTGTGCCTTGGCTCAATCAACCTCCTTTTGATGAAACCCTATCAGTGGTTTTAATCTACTAAAGCCAGACTGAGAAGTATATAGCACCCCTGCTGGGAATAATCCCCATGTCATCTTGCAGGAGATGGGTATCAACTGCTCAGCTAGTTCAGCTGCCATTATCTCCACATCCTGACATTCCTATTAATTTTTCTCAGTCTTTCACTTTTTGTGTTGTTTTCTGGCTCCAAGGGTCTGATGCTGTTAGCAAGCCAGGTTAAAAACAAAATAAAATAAAGAGAGAGATAGTATCACAGACAGCCCTAATTCTTGTTTGGGTCTTTCTCATTGGGGTTCCTTGGAACTGGCATTATTCACTTCTTGGTTCCTTGGTGGGTCAAGAACCCTGTCTGCATTTCACAGTTAAAAAAAAGTGGAAAACAGAATGGGCCTGATTTTAGAATGTGGATGCAGGGCATGCATCAAGCCCTGCGTCCAATGCAAAGGGGGTCGCAGATGTGCCAAAGCCCCTCGGATGCAGACCCATCTGATTTTCAAAGGGGTGGTGCATTTGTGACTTTTTCACCACTTTACGGCACCTTGCACTGAAGAGTTGGTGCAAAAGCCATGATCTAGGACACAAAGTTAGACCAGGGAGTATCTGGTCTAACTCAGCTACGTCCCACATTCTGGACTTGTGGCAGGCATTTGAGGCACACATATTTGAAAATTGCACTTGCTGCATTTTTGGACGCAAGTCGCAACTTGCATCCAACACCCTGCTGGAAGTCCACTGTGCCACCACATCGATTTTTAAAATCATGCCCAATATATCTTCACTGTTTAGTGATGTGCTGTGGACACCTTCCAGGGCTGTCCCATTTTCAAATTTGACATTTGCAGTAGGGTCTCATTCTCTTATAACCCCATATTTTTTGCTAAGCCGTAGCCTAGACTAACATGTTTATAGCACTGCTGCCTGTTCCACTTTCACCTAGACACTAGGTCAGCAAGCTCCTTGCTGTATAGTGAGTTGTTATAATTTTATTTTGGGTGACTCTGGCTAACTTGATCTGATTATTACTGGTCCCTTATAGTAGTCTTGGGCATACCTACGTAATGTTTGTTTATTCCTATGTATGTGTGCCCTCCCTTTTCCTTCTTAGGTTTGGCTCCTAAATCATTTTTCCATCTCTGTATCTCATCTATCCAGCAATCATAGCTTGTCTCACACTTTGCTTACTCTCCTGATAAACCAACCCTTGAGTTACCTTAGAGTTTATTTGTATCTGTTTATTGGCTGTTTTGTTGTGTGCTCTGTATTTTTTTTCTAATCTAGATGATCCTGTCATATACACTGTTCCTATTGTAAATGCCATAACATTTTGCAAATTTTATTTTACCTTTTTCTTTCTATCATCAATTTTCTGTACCACTGGATATTTGTCAAAATAGGCATTTTTGCTCATATACTTTCAAATATGAAAATAAAAATTGAATTGAAAAAGAACTGAGGAAGGTAAGGGAGTCGGCAGTGGTTATTGACAGGCACATACTGTAGCACCATGCACTGTCAAGCAGCTGCTATAGCCAGTAGCTATTGTCGACCCCCTGACCAAAAACTTTAGTCCTGCACTGGTCCTAGCACCTTTAGCTTATAATCATAAGTGCTACTCCATGAAGAAGATATTTGGTAAGATCTTCAGTTGCAGTAAATATGTAATTTTTCTTTTCAGTATATTGATATACAGTAGGGGAAATACAGTAAGTATGTTGAGCTTGTATATTTACACTTAAATTATAACAACAGACTTTTTTTTTAAATGTAAGAATATTTTTAAAACTTTTCTGAATTTGCTATCCTAATTACTGATTTGTCATATTACTATATGTGCAAATACTGACAGAATAATAGTTGGAATTTAATAATGTTTACAGAAAGAGAATGTGCTCATGAATTACATGTCGGAAGCTACTAATGGTGTTCCATCACGTAGGTCCACAACCTTTTTGTTAGTTAATATGCCTTTTGTCTTTGCAGGAAGATCCCTCAGACTGTGGCAGAGGATCCCTGGCTACACCATCCCTTGGCATCTTGTTAACCTTTCAACTACTGCTGCTTTATTTGACTGTTGATCTTTATCTGCTTCCCACTGCCCATTGCCTTTAATTCTTCTTGGGGGGTATGGGTGGGAGGGCCCTGGGTGGGAAGGGAAGGTGTTCTGCTTCCTGTTACTGTACACCAGATCTGGTTGTCATGGAGCCACTGGACTTCCTGTTGCTCTGGAAGCCTGAATTTCTCTCCTCATTCCAACCAGCCTCATATCAAAAAGCATCATGAAGTGGATTGAAAGCTCTGCCATCACATTCAAAGGAAGAGTGGAAAGGAAACCAAAGGGGAGGCAAGAAAGAAACTGTTTTTTTTTTTCAACTATAGGACTGTTTTTCTAGAATATTTGCTTTCTGAGGATGCTGACTGAGTGTATGTGGAGGAGAAACAAATACAAAAGAGGTGGCCATCTTTTTTCCCCTCCGGAGCTCTGACAACTGAGGGATACCTTTAATCTGCGGGTATAGGAGCTTTCCTACCATTTGGTTGTCTTAACAGTATTTAATCAAAAAAAAAATACCATCATGAATAGGATATGCTTCCAGAAATTAGGAAGCAAGTTGTGTGTTTGTAATGTTTTCTGCCAAAATGTAACAGACTCAATCAAATCACAGTTCATTTTGGAAACCAGGTGTAGGACAGTTCATGTCTTAAATGGCAGGAAGCACTTACAGTAGCTGTGACATCATCACCAGTAGACACAGACATTAACTACTACCAGACAGTGAATCTTGCTTCCTTGCTTGAAAGGTTCAGTCCTTTTATAACCCTCCCCCCATTCCCATTTTATACTCAAGCCTAACGCATACCTCTCCAGCACTTGCCACTTATCCAGAAGGTCTGGTGGTTCTTAATAGATGGGCAGGCATGATCCAGTAGCAATTACATGTCCCCAAGAATTTTTTTTTAGACTGGATAGTTTGGTATACATTTTAAGCTAACAACACTTTACAATTTAAGTTATGGTGGGAGGACAGATGTAATTTCCACCAAGTCATGGGCAGGGGGTAGATTTGGGTACAAATTGGGTACAAATCCCCTAATTCTTTGCTACCACAAATTTCTGCACAAACAAAAATGTGGCAGTATGGCACCGAACAAAATCCTCTGTACTTGTAGAGCTTTAGTAATCTTTTCCCCTGTATCCAGTTCCAATGAATGTGATTGATGGGATACAGATACAGACTGATTAGATATTCACCCTGCAGTGGCATGTTTCTTATAGAAGGCTTGTAAAAGGTATTGTTTATGCCTCCTTTTCATCCACAGTTACTGACTCCCAGCAGTTTTAGAGCTTTCCCCAGTGAACTTCTAGCTCCTGCTGGGGCTCAAGTTGGGACTGAGTCCCAAAGGCAGCATCCCTAACACTTCTGCTAAGGAGAAATTCCCACAAGCTGGGCAACTAGAGGGAGCTTTTTGCTTTATATATTTTCATCTCATTCAGTGATCATTTAAACAACAAAGCATGAAAAGGTGTGGGTTATTGGGGGATTTAAGTCCTCCAAAATTGGAACAGTGGGGTCCTTTTTATGATGTTATTTTAAATAGAGAGTTGTGGCTTCCTCAGACTTTGTAAAAATCACTACAAGCAATAGGAGAGGAAGAGGACTGGACTGCAGTTTTTTTCAATTATCAGTGAGTTTTATTGAGCCACTGTATGTAAAAGACCAACCTTTCATTGGATTAGCCAACTTTATCAAGGCCTTATAGTGGCCATGGATTCAGTTAAATATCAGAATAAATAGATTTTGTAAATGTGCCTACATAAACTTTCATATTTCAGTAGACATTTCATTTAGTTTTGTCCACTGAAATATATAATTATGTAGAAACATTTACAAAATATTTATTTTTATATTTAACAAAATTCATGACCACTATATGGCCCTGATGAAGTTGGTTAATCCAACGAAACATTGGTCTTCCAGATATAATGACCCAATAAAATGCATTGACAGTTGAAGAACAAATGTGGTAGAGTCCTGTTCCTTTCCTGCTGCTTTTTGTTATTGGAGGATTTATCCACGCCTTGCGTGGTGTGTAACGAGGTGCAGCCAAATGACTTAACTATGAGGAGTAGGTCATCTCCCAATTGCCCGCATCCTGGAGTGCCTTACTGTAATTATACAATGGCCCCATGTGTAAAATATACTTAAAAATATATTTGATTGTTTTGTTTTGCTTTTTATAAATACTCTTCCTCAGCCATGGGGTTGTTGCAGTATTTACCCATGGATAAAGACCTTAGCTGACCCGCCAAGTTACAGGATCTTTTTATGACCATTGTATAATTTTTGTTTTTTTTGTTCCTCAGCATTATAAGACTCTGTCATTTGCACTTCTTCCATCTAGATGGTGCTGCTTTTCACAGACTGCTTTCTCACAGGCACAACACCCATTACATGCAGAGAATTGTGACAAGTGATTAGAGGATCAGCATCTGCTAAAATGGTCCACCACTAGAATTCAGTGCAAGTCTTGTCTACAATAGCAGAAGCTCCCTCCAAACAAAAGTGGTTTACTGTATATCGACTCTTTTCATGGGGACTAAAGCAGTACAAATGAAGGCCTCATAATACCTGAAGGCCTGAAGGTGATGACAGCATCCCTATATCAGAAACTGTGACATTTTGGCTCTGTTTATTTTGAGGTGGAAGTTCCAGCTAAAGAGCAACCAAAGCTTCTGGAAAAACTTCACAGAAACAACATTAGAGTTATTTCTTCCTTTATATGTTCATGTTCTGCTTTTTTTTTAGTCTTTGGTAATGCCTTTCTTTATCTTTTCCTTCATTCATTATCTCCGAGGACTTTTGCGTGAAAACAGGATTTCTGTCCCTTTAAGTTCATCTACTTCCCTCACCTAAAGTCATAATCCTCTCTCTGCCTGTTTTAGCACAGTTACTTTCAGAGCAGCAGGCTATTTCATTTCAAGCCAAGTGTTGGTCCTTCAGGTGGGGAATAAGTGGGCAATAACATATGATAAGGTGTGCATTTCTTGGACTGTATAGGCACTCTTCAGTTGTGTAATAAGGCATGAGGCCACAGGTTGCATGCTGTGCCCCCTCAGCACACACACTAAGGAATGCCTACAGTACAGTACATCTCACAACAAATACAACACCCCAGAGTGTGTTTTTGCACTTACAAAATTGTTAGTATTAAACATGGTGGTTTAGAAAAGGCTGAACCATGTGTACCTACAGTAAGTACAACACGTGATTTGGCTCATCCAGTGAGAGAGCAGTATTTCTGTCAGCCATGTTGATGCATTTTATAAGTTGTGGCAGACAATGAGGTCTTTCCATGACCCCTTCTAGCTGATGACAGAAAAGCACTGGTGTCACTTGTTAAGTCATCCACTCACCTGCTCTGTTGATGGGACAGTGGTTGAAGCTGTAGTGTCCCAAGTTGGCAGGGTTGGGTAGGAGGGAATGTAATAAATATACTTTTGCAAAATTTGATTGGTGCTTAGGCCTAAGGCCTTAAAAATAGGGGCGTTCACTTATCTTGTGTAGTCAGATACTAACTGGCTTGGGGATAAAATATCTGTACATTCTTCCTTTAAGTCTATAGAGGTTTGTTTCTCATCCCCTCCTCTCATGGTTTGCACCTTTGCCTAGGTAGTATTCTTAAAACTCACAGACAGCATGTTGGCTTTGCACTGGTGCATCAGTATCAGTTAATATCAGATATGCAGTCTGCAGCTTTGGCACTCCCTGCTTTAGTGACTCTTAAGCTGAACAGTGTGTTGAACACACGGATGCTATAGCACAACCGGGTGGCACTGTGGGTGCTACTACCACACCGCTACAGGGGGGCGACTGTGTTCTCCATAGTGTTGAGGCATTGTCTTGTTACCAAAGAAGCAAAACTGCAGTGGAAAATGTCTAGGAATTTCACTTTGCCTTTTTGGTGGGGATCAAGGAAGAGTGGACTATTTTTTTTTAATCTAAATTGTGGAACTACTTTGCTAGAGGTGTGATTTCCCTTAGAGTTTTTACCGTCATTGGGCCATATTCATTCCTGGCCTTTCAATCACTTTATTGTGAGCTTCTTCCCAGGTTTCAGAATTATGACACCTTTTTTTAGACAGTCAGCAGTATTTAATTCTAAACATTCCAGCTGGTTGTGTACAATTACAGAACTGATTCTGGAAATTCAGTAATGCAACCCTCAGAAAACATCAGTCACACAGTATCTAGTTCAACATTACATGACATAGTCTCTTTTAAAGTACTGTCAAGTACAAAAAAAAAACCTGCATGCATTAACTGTGACTTTAACTGTGTTGCAATGCATCACTCTATTTAATGTTGCGCCCGTGGTTTGGAAGATTCTTTCACACAGATGGAGTGCTGTTTCAAAGTCATGAAAAGAAAATTAAATGAATAGAATTAAGGGGGCTACAAACCTGAGATGACACTTCCATTACAATTCTCTTTTGGAGGCTGGCTTATCAGCATGGTAAAAGCCCTGTGACTCTGGGTCACTATAGGGCCAGCAAAGGGGGAGAATGGATCGAGTGTACCAGAAAATGCTCTCCGGAGAGTGGGAGTTCCTGACTCCACTGTGTGACTGTCTTCTGGGTGACCACAGGTGGTACTGCTGGAGGAGTTGCATGGAAGAAAGACACTGAATGGTTCTGTGTGCCATCATGCATCTGCATGCACCGAAGCCCTAGCCATTGGCATCATAGGGGCTGCATGAAAACTGGAGAAGAAAAGTCAGGGCCCATTGATGACTCAGCAGTACTCTTGAGACCCACACCATTACACTGACCCATGGAGAAGTGCCAGTTCCACAATCCAACTGGGATTTAGGGATCCCAGAAGGCCCTACTACAAGGAGTAAGTCAAGGAGGCCTTAGCACCTTGAGCAGTCAGGCTTTGGGTCTGGCCGGTCACCCAAGAAACCAGTGTGAATAGTAATAAAATGCTTTTCTGGAGCCAACCCAGTGGTGGAGATCTATGCTGCTGCATTCAAGTCTCAGGCTCAGGAGAAACCTCAACTAACTCACTGAGCCAGCGGTGGGTGGGTGTATCACTGATGTCATGTGTTCACTATCTGGGGCAAGATGGCTACAGTATGTTCCATGAACACCAGGAAAGAGACAAGAGGGAAACAAGGGGTCTGTCCCCATGTAGACTTTACAAACAAGGAAGAAACATTTTCCAAATCAGCAGAAGTGGAGTCTGATGTTTTGTTTTAGTATCCAAAGCAGGGGTTTACTGTAGATAGAATTCTAAACATGTATAACATTTTCTGAGTACTTTAAACCCCATGTAAGATGGGTGTTTTGGGGAGCAGAGTCTAGTTCAGACATCACTAGCAAACCATATGAATAATGAGAAGAGCTGATCAATCTATCAAACCTTTTTTTTGGTGGGCGGGTGGTGCCAAGTGTGCCTGTGTTTTTCTTCCATTTCCTTGTCTTCTACCCCAAGCAATGGGTCTCATGTGACCACAGCCCACTCTCCAATCGAGAGGATGAAGGACTCCAAAGCTGCTTAGTGATCATCTGGAGGGGTGGCAATTAAAGTATGCTGAGCTGCCTGCACTCTCTTTGTAAACCAAATACCTCGCCTTATAAAATAGGCTTAAGAAAATGTGGACTGTGATTGGTCAATGGGCTCCATGTTATATGGCTATGCCTGTGCATTTATCTTAAATATAATATAGTCCTGGCAATAAGCCGCATAATACAGTCCCGGCATGTGTATTGATTTCCCAAATGCAAGCAGGTGTATAAACATACAGTACTTCAGTATATTAGCAATGCAATCAGTAATAAAGCATTCAGTATAACTTCATAGTAACAATAAACTTACTATGCAGTCTAAAAAGATAAACAAAACAACCACATCTAACAATGTGGACACATTCCTGTTCACTTTTGAAACTAATTTTAAAAATAAGTGTTCTATTTTTCTTGTATATTTTCAGAAAAAGATCATTTTATAAGTGCAATAAGCCCCTTCAGGGTGATCGTCGTGGAGAATCAGTGCACTCCCAGATAGCTGAAGGTATTCAGCAATGCTGTGAGTCTCACAACACACCTGGGACATGCATTGATGCCCCACAATTCCACCCATGTCATCTATCATTGCTTGCTCCTTGATGTGCCTGGTTTAACAGTTAGCCTTAGGGTGCCAAACCCAGCTCTCACAAGTGACAGCAAGGAGTGCAGCCTCTAAGCCACTGCACTGGCTCTATCAAACTTCCTAAAGGCTAGCGACAAATCACAGGAAATGTCAGCTGAGAACCCCCCCCAAAAAAAATACATACATATGACCACAACAATTAAACTGCAAATAGTAAGTAGCTTGGTTTGTATCAATTTAAAAATAATTTGTCAGATGTGAAATAAAACCTCGGGAGGTGTTGCAGTCTTTTTGTTGCCCCACTCCTCCCAAAACATGCCTAAAATCTGCTCTTTAAAGATAGTGTCTGGCCAGGAGCAAAGCATTGTCCTTAGCAGAACTCAGTTGAACTTCATTAAAAAAAAAAAAAAAAAAATCTGCCTCTCAAGTTATTCTTCATTCCATCTGCAAGAGTATTTACATGAAAACAGGAGCTTTGCCACTTACTGTTTATCTACAGCTGAGGCTTGAGTCCTGTTTACACTGTCGCATTTGCACTGGAGTAACCCATGCGCTTGGGTTCCTCCAGTACAAATGTGACTGTGTGGACATGTACCTGATCAGGGTAAGCCGCTTGCTAAGACACTCCCAGATTCTCTGGCAAGCTGGGAGCACCAAGAGGAGTTAGCAGCTTACAACGGCTTAAGTGGCAGTGTGAACTGCCTGTGCTGCAGCAAACTGTCCATCAGCCAGCAGATGGCTGGCTCCCCCTGATGTAGAGTCTCTCACCAGCACAGATTGCCGCAGTGCAGAGAGGGGCCATGTAGACAGACAGGATGTGGGTGGCAAGTGGACAGGACCGTGCTGTAGCGGTATTATATTTGTAGCGCTACTGCTGTGTAAACATGGCTTTGGTCTGAAGTCACAGTATAGTCAAATTGCGTTGCATGTAACATAATAGTCACTTCCACCACAGCAATGTAATGTCACAGCAAGTCAATTATTATAACTTCAGCTCCAGACTCTCAGTTGCAAGGGAACAATAAGGAAAAATGATCCAGTTTTTTTTATGTAGATGTGCTTATTATGGTGTATTAACAAAAATAATGACCCCAAATTCAGCATTTTGTTTTCAAGTTAGCACTTAAGTAACTTTGCAGTGCTTTATCATCTCCTTAAAAGCCCTAAAGAGAAAGTTTCTTTCAAATTGGTTTCTTAGAATGTCCAGTTTAATTGAGAAGGCATTGCTAATGCAGTGCCTGAAGCACAATGGGAATGTACAGTTCACTGATGACACATGTAAAACTCACTGTTGTTCCTACTAGCAGTGCATTTGCAATTAAAATCACAGCCCATTACCAACCAAATGCAAAATTACTTGAAAGCATGTAATGTCATTTTGCTGATGCTAATCGTAACTTTTTCGCTGGTGACCGTAGACCCTCTTAAAAAATTTAAAAAAATATTTTCACTGACATAAGTTCTTCCTGTCAGAAATATTTAAGCCCAATTTTCATTCATAGTATTTTTGTGCCACACAGTGGGGAGCAAAGTATTCCCTGTTAAAACAACTAATGCAGTTGCTGTACTTAAAACTAAAAATCTGCACTAGAGGTCAGATACTTCCCATGCAGATCCTAAAATGCAAGTGCCCAGCTGTTACTGTGCCCTCCCACCCAACCTGTACTTTTGTGATGCTTCTGGCTTTTAGCAGAAAGTTTGTTGGTGTGACTCATTGTTCTCCCTGGTGATACAGTGGGCCCCCTACATGTAGCTATAAAACCAGTTGCTCCTGGTAGTCCAGCAGATCCCTGTTCTCCAGAACCAAATGATCAAATATGTTCCTCAGTGACTGGGTCCCACATTGATCTGTGTCTCCCGACATTCTGGTACATTCAGTAGAGGACTTTAACCCCCTAGTACAGGTTTGCTCTGGAGGTATTAGGGGCCATCACAGAAGTGCTGCCACAAGGGTGCCTGTAGTGGTTGACAGTGTGAATGGCACTGGGTACCATTCACATCCTAACTCGTCCCCCTTTTTATGCACCAACACACTTTGATGTGCATTGGCATTGAAGGCCCCCCACCATGAGAATAGTTTGAGGTGATCACAGGCAAAGTGCTGGCACTAAATGGCTTCACAGTAATTCAGTGCACACCCCTTGGGACTGGCAGGCCCCATATGTTTTCATACACATTTAGGAGAACTGCATTTATCCTGCAAGCCAGTGTTTCCTTTTGAAGCTGTAGTTTACATACTGGTTCACATTCTGTTACCATGCCATGTTAGCCTTTGAATCAATTTAGGATGTGTGTCTGAGTTACAGATTGTTGGAACATAGTAATACAGTAATTTAAAGGGGAGTGTTCACATTCCCTGTGCTGATGTGCTGAGACCCTGAGTTCCCAATTAAGGAATTCATAACAATATCTATTTTTTTTTTTACTAACTTTTTCTTTAATCCACATTTTTATCTGGTTGATCCAGTGAACACATCCCCACCATAACAGCCCTCAGGGAACCTCCTCGGATGAGCCTGTGATGATGCAGACCTTTGCAGATGAGCCTGTTGATGATGCATGTGACAGGTTTAGTTGCTGGGGCCATCTATGTTCCTGCAGATGTATTTTAATTGTTACTTGAGAATCATGGCACATTTCCTCACTGACAGTGCTGGTATCAATCTTGCAGACCAATTAATATTGATTATCAGCACTGTCAGCATGGAAATTGTTTATTTAGGAAAGGCACACTGAACCAATGCTCATTTCCTGGTTTGACCCAGGAAAAGGGTATATTTGAGACAGAATATAAAAAAATATAATGGTAAAAAGAGGTAAGTACAATGCTCAAAAATACAGGGAAGTATATAGCCACAGTCAAAAATGCTTGTGTTGCGAAAGGAATACTGTATACAGTGGAAGTAACAGACAAATAAAACTGAGCACAAAATTCAGTATGCTACTAAGGCAAAAAGCCAGACAACAAAAGGCCATTGGAGAGAAGTGGTGAACTAGAGTAAGAGGACCAGAGAGACAATGTCTGGGAAGGAGGAGCAGGCACTGGGCTGCTTGAAACTGAAGAGGGATGATGAAGCCATAAAAAGGGTAGGAGAAGGTACAGACACCAGGAAAACCACAAGGAAAGAAAATTCCATGTGTGAAGAAGGGTAAGGGAACAGCAGGCAGACATGCACAATGATACTCATGTAACAAAACACATATGTAGGCACATAACTCCCCCCCCAAACAAAAGCAGAGATGAAGTAAGTACTTTATGAGGGAAAGGGGAAATTGTTTAACCAGGAAAGGCACATTAAGCCAAAGCTTATTTCCAGGTGCAACCTGGGAGCACAAGGACATTACTATAAGTGACTTATTCAGGGTCACACAGTATACAGGTGGGGGCTGTGGGATTCAAACCCAGATCTCCAGGTTTGCAGCTCAGAGTCCTAAACCACTGTGCTATACTGCCTCCTATATATATATATATGCTGTTCAAACATGTACAGTACCACACTTGTTGTCACAGTACTGTACATCTGTGCTCACTTGTAGGACTTTGTGTCTGACAGGGACAAAGCTACATAACATCATAAAGTTTTGAAATGTACTTCTTAACAATGTGTAAAGCAAAGACACCCACTGAGTTTACTAAAAGGCCAGAAAAGACAAGAAAATAACAGAACTGGAACCAGTATTCAAACAACCGCTTCTGTGAAATAACCTGATTTTCACGTTCAGTGCGAGTCTCCATACAGCACCTTTCCATTCGCATTTATGCAGTGCCTTCGATGTGGTCATCTCCAAGTGCTTTACAAACTTTTTTTTTATCAGTTAGATTTTTATTAATTTTTTCTAAATATAAACATGACAAATAAGTGAACACTATAAAACTGAATAACTATTACTGTACATCACAAACCAGTTAGAAATGTATAATTAGGATGCATTCATTGAGTAAAATAAAATGGTAAAAAAATTGAAAGTAAGAAGAGAAAGAAAGACAGATGTAAATTAAATAAGAGGAATATAAGAAGGAGGAAATAAGAAGAGATTTCTGATACTAATCCACTTGGTTTTATATACACTTTATAGTTTTTGTATTATGTCATTATGTATGCATATAGTTTAGACCCAGGTATCTCCTGAAAAAAGGCACAAAGTTTCAGCTTGCCTGCCCAGTTAGCAAAATTAACCAAACTAAAATACCGTGCAGCTAAATGCTGAACAACCACCGATGTGTAGCCACATCTGGGGTGGACTGCGATAGTCCCTCTAACCGAGTTAGTCATGTAACATAATTACCTATTCATCAAATTTTCCTGTCAAATATAACCCTTGTGCGTACTGTTATAAAGTGACTACTGTAGCTACACAAATACAAAGGTGGCTTTAGGGACCCAATCACAGTGCTCCCAGCATAGAATATGTACTGTAAGACAAAAAAGAGCAGGAGCTGGGCTCTGTGTAATTGACTTAAAGAGTCCATACTCAGTTGAACATGAAAACAAGGACTTTCATCATGTTAAAGATATCATGGTTAAAAATACAGCATATCATATCTAATACATAAATCAGCAGGTTCAGAACCATGGAAGGGAGAGCTGCTAAATTTATGATCCCCTAGATAGAGGATGATATGCTGAAGGAAGATAATTTACTGTAACTGCATATCTACTTAAAAGAAATGACAATCACAGGTATGCCATTTTCCTTTTTTATTCCATTTATCCTTCATCATTGATTCTGCCCTGGCTACCCACCATTCACCCCACCCCTGTCCTTCCCATTTCTATCACTGACCCATCCTTCATGGAGTCAACAGAGCAAGCATTCCCCTCTGTGGTGGATTTTTTGCAGACTGAGGCAGGTCTCTGCAGGTTTGTGAAGTGTGAAAAGATGGCAGGCAGTTGGGTCATCAGATACCAGCCACATCCTGTGTATTACTGGGATATTTCCACCTTTGATTTCTCCCAGCATCTGGTACAATGCCAGTAAAGACATCATGGCACACATGCAAGGCATTCTGGTGGGCCGAATTCAGACAACATCCCTCTTTCAGCCTAGTGGCTCTAGCTGCACCACAACTTGTAGTCAACCAGGCAGTGGTATTGCTGCAGGACTAACCATCCTCACTTTCCAGAGGATAGCCCGCTTTAGAATGCTAGGTCCTCATCTTTGCAGCTGGTTCGCGACCATCTGGGCGTTTTCTTCAATCAGCACTGCAAGTAGTAACCTTACCACTGAACCTACAGGCTAGCCACCAGTGCCATTTTGTGAAACATGGAACCTCATCAGAACTTTTTTTTTATATGCTGATCATTTTTAAAGAGATGGTTTTGGAACTAAATACACTTCCCATCAGATCTTCACCTACAAAGAAGGCTAGGGTGGTGAAAAGACCACGGAGATGGAGGTTGGTGATGCAGAAAGGGTCCGGTGAGCCAGGTCTATATACAGTGGTCATGCCTGCATTCTGACAGTTCTGGTTAGGATCAGATAACCATCAGAACTTTTTATGGCTTATCAGAACATACAGCCTTTTGTAGTTCCCCTATCCCTAGATGATAATTGCAAATGAATGCTTAGAAAAGTCAGCTACCTCACTTTGGTTGAAGAATTCTCTTCTGCCAAGTGTGTTACTAAGGGCAGAGTTCATTTTGCACTCTTTATGTTTCATTTTTTAACTGTGTCCTATACTGGGAGGGGGAAGGGCTGCCATAATAAATCACCATGGGTTCCAGTTCAATGAACATTGACAGCTTAACACAAAATGGATTGTTTTTCTTTGAGATTGTTTCTTGTATCAAGCTCGCATTTGCAGGCATAAGGTCAATCACCACTCCATGAGGAATTTGTTAGATAATTTTTATTGTCATATCCTATCCAATATGCATGACTCATGGCAGGAACATATTGATAACAACAACAAAAAAACACACTTTTTTAAATAGCTGAATTTATTTCCTTAAATGTTGACAATGATCCATACTTTTTAGAAGTTGTGCTGACTAGATTTCATTGCGTGTTGAGTCAAAGATGTCTAACTGGCAGCCATCATTGATCAAATCTTGTTACTCTGCTTGCTTTAAAGTGGAATGCATTTACTTGCAATACTGTGGGACAATTGCACCTTCACACAATGGTTTACTGATAACATTTTGGAATATGGCTAACTGGCATCCATCTTTGTTCTTGTACAACTGTCATTGCCGCAAAACCTCCAAAATGCCTCATTGGATACCTTGAAGAAAGTGGGAGTCCTTGAGGGGAATCATCAAAATCTGGGTGTCTTTCTAGAGCACACCCTGTAGGAGTTGATTAAAATCAGAGAGAAGAGGGGGCTGCTCAGGGCCAAAAGCAGGCCACCACGCCAAATATACTTATAAGATTCAGCTTGTATTCAACAGCCCCAAAATCTCGCCTGTAGGACTTCATCTAGAATAAATTCCTTAAATAACATACATTTATTACAAATTTTAAATGAAACTGCTCCTAAAAACTAGATTTACTGCCTACCTGAACCTGCTTTTATTTTCGTTGAACTTACTCGTAAAGCATTTGCTTTACTGTCAATTCCTAAATCCAAATGAACGTGAAATAGTTAATTCCAAAATGAGAAAATGTATTAACACTAGATATACTCCCTTCACCTTCATGCAATATTGTAATCTTACTGTTTTCCACAAGTGCATTAGTGATACATCACTTATATCCCACCAGTGCAGACATCCTCAGTGTGTCACTGCTATACAACTTTAGCTTCAATACTTTACTAATTGCACCATATAAATTAGCTGTTTTTCTCATGAAAAAAAAAATATATATACATGCACACACTCTGCCCTTGTCAGAAACAAACTTGCAAATATCTAATGGCTACATGCAATACACTTCCAGCCTGCTGAAAAAGTTCAAAATAACATGGAACTATGCATCCTTGAATGGCATACTGATCTCATTCTACAATGCATTAAGATATTTGTTATCAAAGTATTTTACTCTAAATGTATGCTGACTGTGATTCATACCTACTAGAAGTTGTTGCAATGCTTTATCCTCAAATTCTCAGTCATTTTAAAACAATAACACCAAGACTGTAATCATGTTTTAAAAAAAAAAAATTACTCAGACATGCTTCTTTTCAGGAACTATTCTAGACACTTAACATGGGAATTGCTTGCTTACAGCACTTCTGGCAGTCTGAGCCTTCACTGTTTTGACCTTCAATACAATGTTATATTACATTGCAAACAAATACTGTACTTAATGCTGTTCATTTCCCAACAGGTTCCTGTTAAAGATGCTAGATGTTTTACTTAGCTAGACTTAAGTGCATTTTGACAGTTCATGTTCACGTAAGTGGTTTTCTCAGTATAAAACTTTAGCATAGCTGTAAGACAGCTGTCTTACCTGATCTTGATCTGTGGTGTTCAAACAGCAGTCTGGCTAGCTAGGTAGAACAACTAGCATCTTTACACATGTATCCCCTTCTTGAGGGAGGACTCGGAGAGCTGTCCTACAGATGATTGATACTCCCTCCATCAGCAGCTCCTAAACAATCTGTGTCTGTTTCCAAACATGGTTTGCCAGGAGGTGAGGCGACCAGCACCTCAGCCCTCCATACTACTGGGTCAGCTTTATAAAAATGAGATCAGGTATTTGCAGTTTTTTTTCTAACATGGGGAGGGAGCCAATATATATATATACATATATATATATTTGTATATATTTTGTAACATGGCAGAAAAGACCAAAGCAAAATACAGATTAGCCATTGGAGGAACTGCAACAGGTGACTATAGAGCAACCATGGTTTAATTCTCAAGTAATCCATGGTTGCTCATGTAGTACCATTGTAAACCAGTGAAATAAAGTGGAGCAAACATGGAAACATAGACTTTGACGGCAGATAAGGACCGCTTGGCCCATCTAGTCTGCCCATTTCCCTACCTACAGGATAGGCCACAGATCCTAGTTAACCAACAGCCTATTTCTTCCTACCCCCCACAAGAATTGCCTTATGTCTGTCCCATGCATTCTTGAATTCTCCCACAGTTTTAGACCCCACAACCTCCTCAGGAAGGCTGTTCCATGCATCCACTACCCTCTCTGTGAAATAATACTTCCTCACATTGCCCCTGAACCGCGCCCCCTCTATCTTTAAATTGTGTCCCCTTGTTCTTGCACGTCTCTTTTTCTGAAAGTGCCCCAACCCCCCCCCTATGATGGATTAATTCCACAGTAGGCCGATCCTTTGTCATGGTTTAATACTACAACATATATGTGTATATATATATATATATATATATATACACATATATGTGTGTATTTATATTTATATGCATGTTTGCATGACAAAATGATTGATGTACTGTATATCATGCAATTTGCCATGTATCAAAGCTAAAGTTGTACAGCGGTGATGCACAGTGGAAAACAGTAAGCTGCAAATAGATAAAATGACAGGCATCTACAGAGTGTAAATACAGTTTCTCATTAGAATTAACTATTTCAGTTTTATTTGGATTTAGGCAATGGCATCTTAGCAAAAGTTTTATGCATATGTTTATGAACAGTAAAACCAAGTTCAGATAGGCAGTTCATCTGTTTTTTAGGAGCAGTTTTATGTAAAATGTTACTTATGGCTGGCCCGCCGCACAGCGGTAGTGCTACCGCTTACAATGCTGGTGACCTGTGTTCAGTGGGAGCGAGCCCAGGATGCTGGAGGTTCAGCCAGGGGAGGAGGATTGAATGCCCAAGAGGCGCTGTCCTTCTCCGGCGAGGAAGGGACACTCTCCCACTGCATGCTGCCTCCTGGGTGCACACAGGTGGAGGTGCAGTGTGGGGTGTTTTGTGGGAGGGCTTGACGTTGGCTGGGATCCAGAGTGGCATCACATCTCAGTATGCCACTGCCTCCATGGATCCCCTCAGTAGCCAATGTCCTTGGGACGTGGGGAGAAAAAAGGAAAATGGCCCCACGGTATGCCGGACTACGGGGCTGGCGGGGGTGTGTTACAGACCTGGGTCTGATGGAGACCCGACACATGGTACAGGTGGGGGGTAGTCCCCTCCAACTTTCCCACCCAGGGGGAAAGCCAAGGCAAGATGGGGCCGAGGTCTGGACCCAGAGTTCATGCTCCCCAGCCAGTACAGTCCCCATAGTCCTGAGCCACAGAGATAAGGGGACATCAGCATAAACAAAAAAATAAAATGTTACTTATGGAATTTATTGTATATTTTGTAGTGTCCCCCAAGAAAGCCTTATAGGCAAAATATCAGGGTTGATAAATAAAAGCTGAATATTGAAGTGTTTTTGGTGTGGTGGCTTGTTTTTGCCTCCATGCAGCCCACTCATCTCTCTCATTGGATACTTTAGAAGTTATCTACCCTTCACAAATGCTTATTATATTTTGCTGTATATTGGATCAGTGATGGCCAGCTGGCAGCCATCTGTTTTTATACAACCATGCAGCTCAGTGCTCACTCCCTTCATTCTCACATTTGCCCTATTGCCCTACTGAGACACTACACTGCCTTGGGATCTTCCCCCAAATACCCCAGTGAACGCACAGCCAAAGGATTCTGCTGTACACCCATGGAGGTCCCTTCCAGCCACCAAATGAAAGCAGGCCTGGGTGGGAAGTGGGAATGTGGGCCATCATCCAACACATGGAGGGGTAGTTTACTGTTTCCTTTTCTGATGCCCACCCCACTTGCCCTGTAGTAGAGAAACACCTCCAGTATCCTCTTGCAGGCAAAACCTTGACCAGCAGTTCATGGTCACCCATGCTATCAGTGCCATAATGCAAATCACCTTAGGGGAATGCTTTCAGAACAGGCATCAATGTCCACCCTTTGGATTCTTAACTCACAGCCTTAACTACACATATCAGACTCCAACAACCTGAGGCATGAGAACAATTTACAATTGTAATTGTTCTCAAAGGTGACTGAATCAATTATCACATCTTTGTAATTCACCTTCAGGTAACGGTGTGCCAATTTACATTTTGGTGTTTATTAATCGAAACTCACCAGTCAACAGCCATGGTATTTCATATGACCACATTACTTTCAGAACAGTATACTTGTTTCTTATCTGATTTTACCGAATGTGTAACCTTCATGTGCAGGTATGCAGATTTGGAGAGGATGCAAAACGTACCCCACCCCCAAAATTTTTTTTTTATTTTGCTCCAAAATCAAATGCCTAATTAATGTTGACATTCAGCTTGCCATGAATAACTCTCTGCAGAACTGGAACCCAGCAAACTGTGTTGCTTCTCTGGGTTTGTTTCTTGGCAATAACAAAAAAAAAAAAACATGAGCTAGGCTTGCATCATGCTTGCTGAAGAAAAACCCCTGGTCCATGGGCTTAGGGTGCTCATTTTGCTCTTAATTGTTAAAGTGGCAGTCCTTTAAGGTTAGTGCTTTACATACTGCAGTACAACTCTAACTTAATGTGTGGTCTCAGGCTTGTGTCCCTAACTCCTGCTTGCCAGTGGTAATGAAACGCAAGGTAGACTGGCAACTTATTTGTCCAAAAGCTTGTGTGTTTAGCAATGCCTTAACATCCCTACTAACAAAGTCCTGCCATCTAGTTGTGAAGGGAGAAAAAAGGAATCTGAGAGCAGCTTCTACTATGATCTATAGGAACCAAGGTGAAAGCCTCAGCCTCTTTTTGGTCTACCTGTATGTTTAATGTTGGCCTACAGCATGAATAATAAAAGTGGGAAGGCCACACACACGCACACACTTTTATCACATTACAGCTGCTGCAGGACTAACTGCTGCTGAACCCCACCCTTGCAAGCCCCCTGGGTCATCTGGATCCTCAACCCAGCCCTCTCCTCTCCTGGTAACCTTTTGGATGTATTATATTTTGAGGTTGAGTCTGATCATGCCATTGGAAATGTGTTTGATGTTTGTGTTCTCTGGTGGATGACTGACTGGACAGCAGTGTGATATCCAGTTCAAATAGCCATCCTGCTCATGACTTTTCTGTGTGTGTGTGTGTGTGATGGTATGTGCGTGCATGTGCGTTCATGAGAGACTCTGTCTGGTGCGTCGATGGTGGAGTTGTTTGAATGGGCAGAGCTAGTGCCACTGAGAGTGTATGTGATTCTGTAGTCTGTAGTTAGGTGCTCTTAAAAGAAATCAAAACTAAAGCTGTTTTAAAAAACTTAAAAATAGTTGTTGCTGCTGATGATCTTGTTCTTGAAGGATGTTCTGCTCATTCCATTGTCTGCAAAGCTTTGTCCTTAACACTGAATTTTTTTTGTACAAAAGAAGAAATGAAATTTGTAAAATATTGTGTGTGTGTGATTCCTTGTAAAATATTTTCAAATTGTTTATTACAGAGAATCAGTTATTAAAAATAATGTTCATATTTTCACTTCAAAGTGGCATCTTGACTGCGTTTCTTTCTGTTTTAACGGCTCCTCTCCCCAAAACTGATTTATGATATACTCAAAGAAAAAAAATCACACTGATAAAGTGGGTAATCAGCACCACTCAGTAGGAAGTTGCTCTCTGCAAAAACATTTCAAGCAGCTCAAAGAGAAGTAGAAGAACAATGCTTATGGACAGATAGACTGAGGGCTAATGTGAGAAAGCAGGTTTTCATCAAAAAAGTGGTAAACCTTTTAAAGAAGCTCCCAAACTAACTGGTTAAAATGGGAAGAGTTGAACATTTTGCACTCAAGTTAGACTGGATCCTCAAGGAGAATGAATTCACTGGGGACTGCTTTTAATTCATTCAGGAAGGAAGGGTTATGAGAAGGGTGTCTCATAGCAGAATTAATATGCCTCCAGGAACAGGTAAATCACTTGACCTCAGGTTCCCAGAGGTGTCTGTCACTGACAGAGCTTCCTTGAATAAATCTTCTCCACAGAGTCCCACTCTTGGGTCTCGGCTGAAGGTGCTAGGAGCCCACTGGAGCAAATAATTTGCCCAGGGGACCAGCAATAGCTACTGGCTAATGCACCTCCATGACACTGCATGGTACTATGCACCTGCCAGTAACTATTGTTGATTCCCTCACCTACCTCAGTTCTATATTTCCTGCAGTTGAGTGTACTCCATGGGAGCAAATCATATGTACCTCAGTTTGTAACTTGAGTATTTTTTCCTTCTCATATTATTATTGTTTTTTGAGAATGCTTAAATCTCGAAGATGGGAAAGAAACGTATACCTTTTGTCATTGTTATTGGGGTAAAAATATAAGTAACTTCAACAGCTCCATTTTCCTGTCTCTAACCCAACATGGATTCCTGAGATAAAAAATCCAAAGAAAATGCTGCGAGCTGGAGGATGTGGGAGGGTGCTAGTAAAAATGGCAACTAGCCCAAACAGACACTAGTTCCAAGGGGCTTGTAAGTGGCCAGTGAACACACTCTGGTAATAAAATAAATATTGCAATGTGCTTTACTGCAACAATTGTCCTTTTTTATTTAATAGCTTTTGATAACAGGGTAAGTGCGCTAGGCAGGAAACCTGCCTATTTTCAGACACGACCTGGGAGAGTACAGGTACAGTAATGCAGCAGAGACATCAATGACAACAATGAGGTACAAAGGCAAAGATAACTGTCAAGACAATCTACACAAACAGCATTAAAAAACAACATAAGAATAACAGAAAGAAAACCACAGGTTGGAGTGCTATTTGAAGATTCATTGGAACTGGATTCCTGAGATGCCTGCTACTCTTTCAGCTACTGGATGCTGCAGATCTTCTTCAAGGATATCCCTTGCATCAGGTCACACCTATGGAACTAGGCACTAAGACCACATGGAAACATTTCTAGCTAGCAGTCTACTAGAAGCCTCTCACAACAATGTCAGATGCTGATGACGCCCCTCCCATATAAATGTGGGTGGCCCCACACCCTCCTCAGTTCTTTTCCTGCTGTCAACCATCGCATGTCAGACTCCATGGAGACAATGCCGCTTCAGTCAACTTCCAAAATCTTCGATTTCTATTTTTTAATTTCTTTCTCACACTGGTTTGTTTATCACTTTGTTTCTGAAGTGATTTTCACTCTTCATTTGTGCCAACCTACCCTGAGAAACTCTTCATATACTGTGATTGCTATAAGAAGATCTACGACAAGGACAACCACGATGTCTGCATCTCCTGTCTTGGCAATGCCCATGGTGTTAAGGCCTTAGAGGTTTTCCTCAGCTTCAACCAGGCTACCTGGCAGTGCCATCAGAAAGCCCTTGATGCTTTCCCCCAAGAACAGAAGGTTGCCAGAATGGAGAAGGAGCTCCAGGCAAGAAGCTCCTCTGCCTCACCAGCTCTGTCCTCGGGCTTCCATTCCTCCAAGGCCCGGGATAAATCTGCTAGTAAACACAAGCACTGGGAAAAGGGCAGGAGTAAGGAGCAGTCCTCCCCAGCTCGCTCTCGGTTGCTGCTTCAAGCACCAGCCGCTGCTGGGTCATCTCTCACCTCGGTGGCAACCCCTACCACCACCACACCCTCTCTTCCACACGGTCCGGTTTGGCAGTGTTCCCCACTGGGTCTTCCTTAGCAGGTGATGGCTCCTCAGCATCAGGCCTACTTTCACCCCCATCGAGGTTCTCACCCCTGCTGTTCAATCCTCTTCTTGCTTAGGGGCAACAGACAGGGAGTGCCACTTGACCTGCTTTAGTCGGAGATGCGTCGTAGATGGCAGGCCTCCTGACGCCCCTGCCAATGTTCCTATCCCTGCCATCGCACTCATTCCTGCTAAGAGGCAGTGGGCGGGGAGATATGCTGGACCTGATTTGGCTGGCACTGGCCTGTCTGTTACATCAACTCTGGGGATTCAGCCTCCCCTGTTAACATCTCAGCCCATCATGTCAATGCCAAGGCCTCAGCCCTATGCATCCGCACTTCAGGCTGTACAACTGACGCCGGGGATCCAGCCCCCCCCTCCATTAATGCTGCAAGACACTCCAGTGATGCCCACCACCATCGACATTCAACCCACGCTTAACTGCTTTTGGGAGTTCATGCACTGCCTTTCTCCTCCTCTGGGTCTATTGATGCTGGGGCCTACTAGGCCACCTTCCACGCAGATGCCTTTTCATGTTGACGCATCCAACTTGCTGCTGGGTATTGAATCTCCTGTGCCCCTTTCAGAGCCAGGAGATGAGGATGAGTACCATCCTGACCTACTTTCCCCTTGGGAGGAGGAGGAGGAGGAGGATGGAGTAAGGAGTCCCTCCAGGTCTTCCTCCACTGTTTCCTCAAGGGGTAAAGACTCCACCAAGTATACTCCGAGGTTCCCTCTCCCCGCGATGACACCTCCTTCTTCTCAGTGTTGAGGCAGCTTCAAAGAACTATGAGGTTTGATGCTGAGGAGCAGTATATTACCAGGAGGAATCTGTCTGAATACTTGGAACTGCCAGACTCTCCACCTCTGATTACTCCTCCTCTGCTGGCTGCCTTCGAGGATGCCACTATGGCTACCTGGTACAGGTCAAATATGATCCCTGTTATGCCCAGAAAGGCTGACAAATTGTGCTGTTTCCTCAGGGAAGCATTTTTTCTCAGAGCAACCACAAGCAGATTCAGCAGTGATAAATGCTGCCCATGATAGATCCAAGAGGCCTAAACACTTCAGCTCTCTTCCCCCAGATGAGTCCAGAAGCCTATGCCTCTACCACGTTGACCATTAGGGTTATGAACTACATTGCCCATATGGTCAAATACTAGAACACTCTCTGGAGAAAAACCAAAGTTGCAGCCCAGGCCCTTCTAGAGCATCCCCAGAGGCAGGAACTGCTTAAGGCCCTCCAGTCTGGTGCAGATGTGGGCAAGCACCTTTTGAGGTTGGACTATGATGCCTCTAATGCCGCCACTAGAGCAGCTGTGGTTGGCATCTGCCTGAGAAGGCATTCTTGGCTCAGGGTCTCTGGGTTTGCTACTGACGTACAACTGTCCATCCTGAATGCTCCCTTCAGAGGCTTCAAGCTCTTTCGGGCTGATGTGCAGGACATCCTTTCTGACCTACAGACCTCATGCAGGGCCATGCAGTCAGTTCATTCATTATACCACACCCAGCCAAAAAGAGGCCAGAGGTTACCCTTTTGTCCTGCCACCCATAGGCCCAAGTCTGGTGCCTGAGCTCAGGTCACGCACCGAGCAGCAACAGCCCTGCCTAGAAACATGAACTTAGAAAGAAGATAAGGACCACTTGGCCCACCCAGTCTGCCCATATCCCTACCAATTGGATAAGCTGCAGATCCTTGTAAACCAACAGCCTATTTCCTCCTATCCCCATTATAATTGCCTTATGTCTGTCCCATGCATCCTTGAATTCCCTCACTGTTTTTGACCCCACAACCTCCTCAGGAAGGCTGTTTCATGCGTCCACCACCCTGTCCATGAAAAAATACTTTCTCACATTGCCCCTGAGCCATCTCCCTTCTATCTTCAAATTGTGCCCCTTTGTTCTTGCACATCTCTTTTTCTGAAAGATGCTGCCCTCTTGGACTTTGTTGATTCCCTTGAGGTATTTGAAAGTTTCTGTCATGTCCCCCATCTCCCTCCTTTCCTTGAGGGTATACATATTAAGCTTCTCTAGTCACTTTTCGTATGGTTTCTGGTGCAGTCCCTGCACCATTTTAGTTGCCCTCCTCTGCACCACCTTCACTCTATGTCCTTGCAGAGATGGGGTCTCCAGAACTGCACACGGTACTCCAGATGGGGTCTCAACAACTGTCTGTACAGAGGGATGACAACTTCTTGTTTTCCACTGGTGATGCCTCTCCCTATGCATTCCAGTATCCCCTTGCCTTCTCACATTGCCTGCCTACCTTTAGGTCATCTGATATGACTACCCCCAGGTCCCTTTCCATTTTTGTTGTTGTTAGTAACTCCCCCCATTGTGTACTCTCCCCCTGGGTTTTTGTTTCCCAGGTACATTATTTTAATTTTTTTTTTTAGTTTTTGTTAACCGGGTAAGTGCGCTAGCCAAAATTGTCTATTTTCAGGCACATCCCAGACTTACTTTGTACGTTTTTGCATTGAAGCTCAGCTGCCATACTTTTGACCATTCCTCCAACCTTGCAAAAGTCCCTTCTCATCCTTTCCACCCCCCTTCTGTACCAACCCTGTTGTAGATCTTTGTGTCATCTGCAAAGAGACATACTTTTCCTTCTAGTCCCTCTGCAATGTCACTTATAAAGACATTAAAGAGGACTGGCCTCAGTACTGAACCCTGCAGTACCCCGCTAGTAACCCCCCTTTCTTTGGAGTGGACTCAGTTTACTATTACCCTCTGCATCCTGTTGTCCAGCCAGTGTTTTACCCAGGCTACCATCCTGGGACCCACTCCCAGGCTGGCTAACTTGTTTATCAATCTTTTGTGAGGGACTGTGTCAAAAGCCTTGCTAAAGTCTAGGTAGGCCATGTCCACAGCCCCTCCCTGTCTACTACTTTGGTCACCCAGTCAAATACATCTATTAGATTCGTCTGACATGACCTTCCGGCTGTGAATCCATGCTGCCTTGGGTCCTATGCCCCTCTGGCCTCTAGGTACTCAACAATTCTTTCTTTCAGAAGTGATTCCATCATTTTCCCTACCACTGAGGCCAAACTAACAGGTCTGTAGTTTCCTGCCTCTGCCTTGCTCCCACTTTTGTGAAGGGGAATCACATCCGCTTTCCTCCAGTCCTCAGGTACCACACCACCGTCTCATGATTTGTTAAATAGGGTAGTCAATGGTGTAGCTGGTTCTCCCCATAGTTCTTTTAGAATTCTGGGGTGAGATGCCATCAGACATTGCCTTGTCCACTGTGAGTTTTAGGAATTCTTTCAGGACTCTTTCTTCAGTGAATGGACTGGTCTCGCCCCCCACCCCCATCAGGGCACTTCTATTGTTTGGTTTAGGTACTTCCTCCCTTCTTTTCTGAATACTGAACAAAAGTATTTGTTCAGTATCTCTGCCTTTTCACTGTCACACTCTGCCACCATCCCCCTTTATTAAGCCTCACTATACCTCCCTTGGTGTTTCCTTTCTCCCTAATGTACCTATAAACGATTTTATCCCCCTTCTTAACTGAGTTGGCTATCTTTTCCTCAGTTTGGACCTTTGCTATTCTGACTGTCTTCCTCACTTCCTTCTGATTTAACTGATACAGTTCCCTGTCCTGCTCCTTCTGTGATTCTTCATACTTCCTGAATGCTATTTTATTCTCCCTAACCTTCCCCATCTCCTCTTTTGAGAACCATAGTGTTTTTTTTCCTTCATTTTGCTTTATTTGCTTCACACAAAGGCTTGTTGCCTCTGTGATGGCAGTTTTGATTTTTCCCCATTGTTCCTCCACCCCTCCTTCCTGCCCTTTTGCTAGTGCATTCCTTAGGCACTCTCCCATTCTGCCAAAGTCAGCCCTCCAAAAGTACAGTACCCTTGCTTTTGTATGGCTTGACTCTATGGCTGTGTTTATCGTGAACTTCACTGTCTGGTGGTCGCTTGTTCCCAGACGGCTACCGACCTCTAAATCCAAGATACTCTCACCGTCCCCATTTGAGAGAGCTAAATCTAAGACTACTACCTCCCAAGTGGGTTCCAACACTGGCTGCCTGAGGCATGCCTCTGTAGGGCATCGAGAATGATTCTGCTCTTGGATGAGACTGCAGCAAATGTGTCTAGTTAACATCTGACATATTCAGGTCCCCCATCAACAATATCTCCCCTTTTTCTGCCATTCTCAGAATGCCTCCTATCATTTCCTTGTCCATTTCCTCTCCCTGAGACTGGGGTCTGTAAACAACCCCTGTGCAGATTGTGGTGCCATTTCCTGTCTCCAAGGTGACCCACAGTGCCTCCTCTCCTCCCTGTTTATCCTTTAGTTCCGCTGCTTTGTTCTCTTCCCTTATGTAGAGAGCTACTCCTCCTTCTCTTTTACCCTCCCTATCCCTCCTGTAGACTATGTGCTCTGGTATGTTGACATCCCAGTTATGGTTCTCTGTGTACCATGTTTCTGGCGACTGCCATAATATCCAGGCATCCCTCTTCCATCAAGGCCACTAGTTGAGGAAGCTTGTTACTCAGACTATGGGCATTGGTACTCATCGTCCTCCATTTTTTGATGGCCTTACCCCTTGTAGCCCCATCCCTGTACTTACTGCCATTTTCTCCATTTTCCCCTGCCCTGCTCCCTATTTACCTCTTTACCTTGGTGTTAACCTTGATAACTATCCTGTTTTGTGGGGGGTGGAGGCTGGGAACTCCCTGCTCCTTTTCAGTCCCTTCCCCCTTGGCTAGTTTAAAAGCTTACCAATGAAGCATTTAAACCTATTACCTAGGATCCTGGTTCCCCTCTGGGACAAATGCAGACCATCATGCTAGTATAGGCCTGTATCCCTCCAGGTGGACCCTCAGTCCCCAATGAAGCCAAAACCCTGAGCTCTGCACCAGTTTTTCAACCATTTATTGAATCCCAGGGTGTGGAGTACCCTAGCCTCACCCATGCCATAGACAGGCAGCACCTTCATGAAGGTTACCGTGTGTGCTACTTGTCTAAGGCCCCTCCCCAACTCTACAAACTCCTCCTGCACAGCTCTGATCCTATTCCCAGCTAGGTCATTTGTCCCTAGGTGGGCAATGATATCTGGCTCCCTCTCCTGTGCAGTTGCTCATGCGAGCATGAGGATTTCCTTTCTGTCCCTCCAGGACATGGTGCCTATCCCTATCCCCCAACTATTTGCAATTAATAATTAACCAGATAATGCCAGATAAGCTGATCCCAGATTTGGTTTACCTCCCCCCCACGCTTATCTAATACCCAATCTAAATGTGATTTAACCCTAGAAGGGGATTAGCTGGAATCCCTCTACCAACTATTTACTATAACTATTTGGTTAATTGAGTTAGGACATCATCAGCTAACCCAAGAAAGGGATCAGCAGCAAACCCCTTAATGAGACCTATGCACAAATGGTTGAGTAATATGCACCGGAGGCACATTATCCACTGGCAGAGTTCCACAACGCAGACAGGTGCACACCAGCCAGTATTCACTTCTGGTCACAACCTGACCGCAGCGCCACCCCCCCAGCATGCAGACATGTGGAGGACATTTCCGCGGACCGGGCACGCATCCAGTGGAATGCCCAGACCCAGTCCGCTAATGAATCCCTTGCACCCACAGGGCATGTATGACCTCAGAGGGTGCGATGTGCATCACCAGCTTGGGCAGGTGGGTGCCTGGTCGGCCATCCCCAGCCCTCCTTGTAGATCCATGGGCTGGGGTGGCATGTGGGAGGTCTGCAGTGCCCCCACTTCAGTGTGCTGCCAGTAGCGGCATCCTGGGGGGAGGGTGTGTACCCTACAGCTGGGTGTTACTCAGCATAAAGTTCACCTCCTGGGCCCCGTACTCCACACCTTTGTGAATGGCACATAGTGCAGGCATGCCCCTACCATGCCCTCTGCCTGCCCCTGGTGCATTGCTGTCTGCGTGACCGGGGGAATGGGCATGTAAATGCCGCACACAGCCTTTGTGAATGCTGTAAGGGGTCCTTGGGACCCCGCTCTGTGGCATTTCGTCTTAGCGATGCCAACATGCCCTGTGTACGAAGCGCATTGGCATCGTGCATCTGGGCCAATATGTTTAGCTGTGCTCTAAGGAGTAAATTAATTACAAGCTAACACTGAGCATTAAACTAAACAGGTTGAACTAACTTAGCTACCTACTACAGCTAGGATATGTTTACAACACAGGATGATGAATACAATAGGTTCAATGTTTTGGTGAACAGAGTATGGGGCTAGTAGTGCTTATGCAACTGTAATTTACTTTCTGGCTTTTCTCTATTCCCACCCTTGGTAGGAACAGATACAGAAGCAAATGATTTGATACCGTTTATTGGGCAAACATAGATGTAACAAAAAGAACAAAGTGCTTTAGCTTTTGGACCAACAAGTCCTTCCTTGGAAGCATAAGCTAGGTCCAAAAGCTAAAAGCACTTTGTTCTTCTAACTACATCTATGTTGGTCCAATAAAAGGTATCAAATCATTTGCTTCTTGATCTGTTCTTACAAGGACCAATACAGCAAAGACTAAATCTGTATGTCACCCTTGGTAGGGAAACCGAGTAGTGAATAGGAACCAGAAAGCCCAGTACCAACGGTGAGCAGAGTGCTGGAGAAGGAGGAGGAGGCAAGGGTGGATGGTTGGTGTTTCGCAATGCGCTAAGTGGGGAACTGCCATGGGAGGTTGGCCTTTGAAGGGGATGTGGGAGGAGCTATTCCCCCACATTGAACCTCTGGCTTTAGCCCTCCCATTCCATGTTTTAGTGAATAGAGTATGAGGTTAGTAGTGTTTATGCAACTGCAGTTTACTCTTTGGCTTTTCTCTATTCCCACCCTTGGTAGGGAAACTGGGTAATGAGTAGGGAATAGAAAGCCCAAAAAGAGTACCAAAAGAGAGCTCAAAAGATTACCGCCTCCAACTCATGGAGATTATGACCAGTAACACACAGGAGAGGAACCACCCCCCACCAAGTGGAGGAAACCTCTGTGGACCCATGGTTACTGAACTGCCCGTCCTCCAGGCAAACTAAGAGGAGAAGAACCTAGGTTCTAGCAACCATATTCTAATTCCTGAATGAGGTGAACTGCTTGCAGGGATAACGATCCATCTTCAGAGTCTACTGGATGATGCGATCTGGAAGGACGATTCCGAATTTGAAAAGACAGGTCCATTCTGAAGGAGCATCTGGATCCTGAATATGGATTAGATCCAGCTGTAGAAGAGGTGAACGTAGTCCAGGCTTTCAAGTGTGACATCAGATGATTTTCAATGGGGTACAGAGACCATGCTAGCATGAAGAGAAAGAGTTGAGAAAATGGTCTGCTAGATGCAGAACTGTGGGAAGTATGATGGTTCACAAATTCATAACGTAATATATCAGACTGAGTAGAGGACTTCACAGTCGGATTAGAGTCTGAAGGCTCGGAGTCCAGCAGCGAGTGATACGTTGCTATGTAAGTATCCATGGAGATAATCAAGGATTCAGAAAGAAGCCATAGGTACCAGGTAGGAGGGGTAACACGTAAAATTGCAGACCAATGAAGGAAGGGTGGTATATGCTGTAGAGAAGGAAACTGGGTATTGACAGGACTAATTATAAGGTTCAGCACAATGAGTTTGAAGATTGAATAGAGTTATTGTTGCAATAATGTGATTCATATAAGCTCATATCCAGGAAGGACTGCTAATGGCATTGGTGGATGTGGGTATTGCTGTAGCTTCATTGCCTGAGGCAGGAGCTTGAGTGGACATGGCACCTTTGCAGTGCTGGAGCATCAATGTCTGAATGCTGAGGGTAGCCTGAGAATGAGTCATCAAATAAGTCTATGGACTGATGTGGCAAAGGGAAGTTGAAAGCAGCATACAATGCCTAGCATGCTTAATCAGACACAGGACTGTTGTGGGGCATAACTGGGATAGTGAGACAGCCAGGTCAGTTGCAGATGCGGAGACTGAAGAATCAATGGGAACCTGCTCTTGGTGATGGTGTCTGCTGGAGGGAGGATGGGAGATAAATCCGGATGGATGAGTTAAAAGGATCACTGTATGGGTAGCTGGCATGATTTAAGGTAACATGATGAAGAGATGTAGATAACTTTTGTAAAGTATGGTGACGTCTGGAACAGTGGCTTGGATAGAGTAACTTTAGCAAGGCTACCTGGGATGGAAATCCACCGCTTGCAGCTAGTGCAGAATGCTGTGGCCTGGCTTTTGACGGGAACTTCTAGATTCTGTCATATTACACCGGTGCTGTGCAGACTGCACTGGCTGCCAGTACAGTGGCAGATCACCTTTAAAGTCAGTCTTTTGACTTTTAAAGCCCTACACGGACTTGGCCCGGATTACCTGAAAGAGCTTCTGGTTCCTTACTGCCCGGGATGATTGCTTCACTCAGCCAACAAGGGATTGCTAGAGATCCTGAGGGTTTGTTTGAAATCTTCCGGGGCCCGTGCATTTATGCATGAGGCCCCGACCCTCTGGAATTCTCTACTCTGACAGTTACAGGAGTGCACAACCGTGGAGGGATTTAAACAATCCTTAAAAACATATCTGTGGGCTCAGGCCTTCGGTGAAGGTTGATTTTGTAAAACTTTATCCTGTCTTATTTTAGAATTTTATGATCTGATAACTGATGTGTTTTAAAATGTGTTAGGTGCCTTGACATTTTTGAAAGGTGCCCTAAAAATAAAATTATTATTATTATTATTATTATTATTAAGGCAGCTAGGCACCAGATATCCAGCAATACATGTTCTGGAATAGTAGCTGGAGAACGTCTTAGGAACATCCAAAGGCTTTTAGGTGAAGATGAGTCGAATAACCTGGTTGAACTGAGTCAGTGCTTTTAGGCAAAGACTATGAGGAGAAGGTGTAACGGATGATGCCAGTACTGCTATGATGTATCCTACAGTTCCCGTTATCCTGAACAGTGATGGTTATTACAGAGTTGGTACATCTCTGAAGGAATTAGGGTCACTTTGCCAGGAAAGAAGATAGGAATGATGGAGATTTTACTAACTCTTGGATCCTATGAATACATAGGAGGTAGTGCTACCCACACAGTTTGATTTAAGAGTATAGGGAAGCATTTATTTTTCTATTTAGGAAATCAGAATTACAACCCTTTGAGCCATAGACTCATTTCCAAAGGCTCCACATCAGAATAAAATATAGACATTCATACAGTACATACATAGAATAAATGTGGGTGAGCAATCATACAGAGTATAAATACAATGAGCACGGATTAATGCCTATACATCTGGTACTGTAGCTAAAACAGGGCAGAGCTATCGACATATTTACCTGATGAGCGGTTAAGACCTATACAATTGGTAACTAAAGCAATACATAATATGAGTTGGTAGTAAGCCGCCTCAAGGAGGCCTTGTCTTGTACATAATACAATCCATTCATAGTCCAGTGCAACTATATGGTAACTGAGGGAGGTGAGGATCCTGTAGGCTAGAAATAGTGAAGGATCTCCACTGCCTGGCTAAGGATGGGTGCCTGGCCTAACGGCATGGTGCAGGATCCACAGTTTACCGGTTGCACTGGCATTGATGTGAGGAGAGGATATGGGCCCTTAAGGCAGCTTTAAAAGGTCCTAGATTGGTGATTGATGTGACAGCTAGAGGGAAGGCATTGTACCAGGATGTAGCTCTAAGGGGGAAGGATCACTGGACCAGGGTGGTCCTGACACTAGGCACCTTCCAGACAGTTTTTGGGGCAGCCCATGTGGACGCTGAGATGGTGGCTGCCTGAATAGAAGCCATTACACCTATTGGGGTTAAACCCAGGTGGATTTTTTTGGTGAAGAGACAGGTCTGGTACAATAGTCTTTCCTCAAGGGAGAGGATATTGGTGAGCAAGTATAGGGTGCAGGTATGTGTATTTCTGTCAGCACCAGAGAGGAGCCGGCAGGCCTTATTAATGACTACTTGTATTTGATGAGGCACCATAGGGTCAATGGCAGCATAGATTGTGAGACCATAGTCCACCAGCAATAAGACTGAGGAGGTAGTGGCTAGGTGAAGTGCTTCAGGTGGCAGGCAGTCTTTATGTCTGTAAAGGAGACCAATGAGGGTGTTGGTGGCGGAGGTGAGGATTTTTATATGTTTGTGGAATGAGAGGGAAGAGTCAAATGTAATATCTAGATACTTACACTTTTGGACCTGTTCCAGTGGGATGAGAGAGGTGGAGAGTATTTCCAGGGGGAAATCCTTTGATCTGTTTTGGTGGTGGGCATAGAGCATCATCTTAGTTTTTTTAATGTTGACCACCAATCTGTGTTCAGCAAACCAGTGTTCAATCTGAGAGAAGGTGTTTTGTAAGGTATGCTGGAAAGAGAGAGGATCGGGATGTGCGGCATAAAGAACAGCATCATCCACATACAGGAGAAGGTTGTTGGGGCAGATGCTGAATAGCAGGGGACCCAGGATAGATCCCTGGGGAACTCCTGAGCACACAGGCAGCATAGTAGATATGGTATTATTACTTTTAACACATTGGGTTCTAGATGAAAGACAGCTGGAGAACCATGAGAGTGGACAATGAGAGACCCCAATTTGTTGTAATGTGTTAAGAAGGAGGGGATGAGAAACCCTGTCTAAGGCCTTTGAGAGGTCTATAAACATGGCCCCTGCGAAGTGCCCCTTCTCAAGCATGGAGTGCAGGGAGTTAGCAAATTCTGTGAGGGCGGTCATAGTGTTATGACCTGCTCTGAAACCATGCTGCTCCCTACATAAGAGGTTGTGTGCGAGGAGGTAGTCAGTGAGCTGATTGGCCATGATCTTTTCAAGGGCTTTAGAGACAGTGGGGGGAGAATTGAGATGTACTGGTAGTTGTTTGGGATGGAGCTGTCATCACATTTCAATATAGGTGTTATCACTGCCATTTTCCATGAGATTGGGAACTGTCCCCGGTGCAGGAACAGATTTAGAAGGTCCGTGAATGGGGAGATAACTGAGTCTAGCACAAGGTATAGGATACACATATCGAAGGCGTCTTTGCAGTAATTGGAGCTCTGGAGGGCTTTGGACAGGTAGGCTTTTGCTTCTGTAGGGGTAATGACTCTGCGTTTGAAAGGGGGTGGAGGAGCTCAGGCGGTGGGGTAGGCTGAATTGGATCAAAAAAGTTGCTAGGGAGGACTAAGCTGAGGTCTGAGAAGGTGGATTTGAGGCAGTTAGCTATGTGAAGTGTGTCTGTGGTAGTAGTACCATTAACACTAAGCTATGAAGGGGGGGAGAGTTGGATTTACCATTAAGCTCCTTGATGTTATCCCAGAACTTTCTTATACTACCCCAGGAGGTGGCTAGGGCGGTTCTGTAATGCTTCACCTTGACCTTATGGATTGCCCAGGTACACTTATTGCGGGCAGCATTATAGGCCTGCCTATCGCTTTGCAAACTGGAGGCAGTTGCATGATGCTAGAGGTTGTCACACATTTTGACCTGTTGTAAGAGTTCTGGGGTGATCCAGGGGGCACTATGTTTCTTAGTGGTCATTTTGATGGCCGCTGCAAAAGCATCACAGGCGGTATTAAAGGTGGTGGTGAAGTAGTGCAATGCATCATCTATGTGCTGGGCTTGGGAAATAGGGGACCAGTCCTAGTTAATAAGATATTGTTCGAGTTTGGCTATGCCTCCTGGATGTAGTTGACAACAAAAGGTGATATTTGGTGGTGGTTTAGGTAGCTGACAGGACCAGCTGAAGATGATTGAGGAGTGGTCGCTTAAGGTGTTGGGTAGGACACCCACGTCAGTAATATGGTGGGGACGATTAGTGAGCAGGATATCTAGTAGGGTGTGGGTTTCATTAGTGGGGTTGGTCCTGGTAGGCTGGGATACCAGTTGGGTCATATCTAATGCAGCAAAGGTGTCTTTGGCATCTGTTGTTGAGCTTGCCAGTCAGTTTATGTTGAGATCCCCAATGAGGATTTGTTCCATTTTGTCGGGGTGGCTGGCTAGATAGTCAGAGAGTGCTTTACAGGCAGGGGATTGGCTGCGGGGTGGGATGTAGGTGATGATGAGAATAAGAGGAGCACAGTTTGGGTCAGGGGAGTGTTTTATTGAGAGGGCTTGGGCACCATGGTCTAGGGATGGTGCAGGCAGGGCTTGGTAATGCAGTGAGTCATTTACATAGAAGGCACAGCCACCACCTCTCTTGCCGTTACGATCAAGCATTCTACAGAGTTGATTAAGAGACGAGATCTTCTATAGTCCAGTTGAATGGGATTCCAGAAATGGGTCCTGGGGAGGTTATTGAGAAGTACTCATGATTTTATGGTGACATAGAAGTCTATAGGGCATGCTGTTCAAAAAATGATGCTGGAAGGTTTCCTCAGGTGAGAGGAACAGGTACTCCGTCAAGCATTGGAAGGGAGCTGTTATGATGGCTGAGGTGGGCGTTTGAGGCAGATGATTGGATAGGAGTAGTTAATCAGGCAGGGATGCTGGACATCAAAATTGTCGGAATGCCCCCTCCCCAAAAAAGACACCACAAATGTGCAGGAGCCCCGAGCCACCAGGGCGGCGAAGAGTATGGCAGCAGTCCTGGGATGGAGGGAAAGGTCCTAGCAGAAGTCCACCAACTGAATGATGAAGCCAGATAAGAAGATGGCTGAGCAGTACAGACATCAGCAGGTGCAGGGAATGTACGTGACTGGGGCAAGTGCCACAGCATGCTGGAATAGAATGCAGAAAAGCAGAATCAGGCCTCGGTGGGACAGCCATGGCAAACCAAGAAGCATATCCAGGTACAAGATGCTGCGAGCATGAGGCACGAGGTTCCCATGTCCGAAGGAGATGGAAAACTGGGATTGCAGATAAGGAAAGTAATGGAATCATTGTGGGAAGACACTGGATGGGCTAAGAGGTGCATCAGGGGAAAACTAGTAGACGGCTTCAGGCACACATCCTTGAAGAGGAGCAAATGGCACGTATCCAGCAGGAAGCAAGGGGAATGTGGGCAGCCATGTCCAAGAAGATGGCAATAGGAAAACAGCCATCCAGTGTAGCAACAAGGGAGGAGATGGCAACAAGGAGCTGAAGGACTGAAGATCGGAGGAGGATGAGCCAAAAGGCAAGCCACAACAATGATGCCCAGGAGCACAGGAAAAGGTGGAAGATGAGCAGCAAGGAAGTCCAGGAATCCATTGTACTAAATGGAGGTGGAGATTGAACAAGCTGGTGGGGTCCAAATCCAGAACGTGTGGAGGCCAAGGCAAAGACAAGTACAGAAAGTCCTTGGAGTGTAGGATGATGTCCGGTGTGGTAGGATATTGAGGCAAATGGGTATAGTGGTCCTGTTCCTGAACGGAATGCAGCAACTGGGTATCAAGCATAGAATGCAATTGGTTGAAACAGTAGCTTGAAGACACAGGCTCCCATCTCCAGTAGTCAGGGCGAGATAATCTTCACTCGATGCCTGCTGGCAGAGTTAGAGACTGTGAGCAGGTGGCAAGGTATAGTTGGTTGAAACTTAAGTTGAAACAAGCTCCCATCCCCGGAGACTGGGCAAGCCTACCTTCACTCAATATCTCAGAAGGCAGAGTTAGGGTCAGAGGATGTTGGGGTGCTGGTATGACTGGCAGGTGGTGGTAGAGAATCCAGCAGGGTAAGATGGTAAATGGAGTGAAATGGACTCCCATCCCCAGCAGACAGAGGAAATCCTACCTACCTTCGATGCCTCAAAAGGCAGAGTTAGGGACGGAGACCAGAAAACTGCTGGTATGTGCTGAGCAAAAAAAGGCAGCAAACTGCTGAGAGGTAAAAGGGGAGTAAACAAAAGGCAGCAGGATGAAGGGGATGCAGATAGAGAGCAAGATGAAGAAGATTACTGGAAATGCCATTAAGGCACAGACAAGGGAATCCAGCGAGAAGGAAGCATGCAGCACAGTAATGGAATGCCAGGAGCATCTGAAGCCAGGAAGGCTGCAAAGATAAAGAAATATGCAAGGGTAGCTGAAGCCATGTAGGCAAGAAGGTAGGGCAAAATCATATAGCTGACATAAAACATGCTCCTGCTAAGTGGAACCATGATGCCCCACCAGTACATGCTAGTTCCCCACTGTGGGAATAACAGGGGAGCCACAAGCCGAGCATCACAAGACCAACAGTGACTGGAATATAGATAGTGTAGGAACTGGAAAAGGGGCTCCAGAATTGGCTAGGTCCTAAGAAAGGACAAGCCATGGGCAAATTGGGGAACAGAAGCAAACAATACAGTATGTACACAGAATGGATAATGCCAGACAATACAGAGTACATAAGGAGAGCCAATGATGTGGGACTTAGGGAACACCGCAAGGGGCGCAGAAGTGGGAGCATGTATGAACGTTGCAGGTGACTGGCATGCTGAAAGGTGAGAAAGCACCAGTGGTAGAACAAGGTAACAAAATCAGGAGGCTGAGCAGGGTAGAAATGCTGAGTAAAATGGTAAGGGGTGCAGGCACCAGACTAGGGTAAGTGGTGGCACAGGACTGGACAGTAGAAGGGGTGTAGATGGAAATGAAGTGCTGGCACAAGGAGCAAAAGGCCCAAAAGAAAACCTGGGGAGCACGGGACAAGGGCAAGAATGGGGGAAGGGGTGGAAGGCAGAGCAACAGGGAAGGGAGAAGGAGCTCCAGGAAGGAGATGGCAGGGGCAGACAAGGAGAGCCATGGGATAGAGGGAGGGCAGAGAAGGTTTTTTTTATCTTTCTTGAATGATAGATTCATAAAACAACAGGGGAATGAGCAGAAGGAAGGGGTCGGCATGAGCAAGGGGAGGAATGCTAGAGGGGCGAGGAGAGCATGAGGATGGCTCAGAGGTGGGACCCAGGAATTCACAGCCGGTAATAGAAGAAGGCTGTATAGGGGAAACATGGTAAAAGCAGCAGTCTCTGGGGCAGATAGAGCAGCAACGATGTGCTTTTTTGAGTGTTTGCCCAAGGTGGAAAGGGGCAGAGAAGTGGCGGCATGCACAGGAGGCAGAAAGAGAGCCGAACAGCAGGAAAATTGCTAAGGAGCACCACAGAATGCAGAAAACACAGGCAGTCCAGAACATGAGACAGTACAGTAACAGAATGCACACCACACCATGCAGAGCCCTCCAGACACACCCACACATTGCCAGCACCGGGCCAAGCCGTAAGTCCCATAGCACTGATGAAAACAGTTGTTAGGGTACTTAGTTGGAGGTCATGGATGAACAAGTGGCAGTCATGAGATGTGGTCAGGACTAAAGCAGGGAGATTGGGTCAGGGGAAAATAGCACATAATGGGAGACAGAAAATGAAATGGGTCAAACAGCGTCCACCAGGGGTGGAAAGAGCAGAGCGAGGTGGTTGCAGGAGCTACGGAAGCTGTTGGGAAGCAGGGGAAGCTCACCCGGGATCTGCAAGGAACAAAGCCAGCGGAGGGAGTGGAACTTCCAGACAGTGGGGGTGCACTCCCAGAAGCACTAATATGGGAGTACATGATGGGCACGAGTGTGATATAGAAAATATTTTCACTCCTTTAGAGTGACCTTTGGATATTCACGAGTGGCGAAGCCACGAATGAGTATCCAGAGGTCACTGTGCAGGAGTGAAAATATTTTCCATATTACATGACTGCACATCATGTATCCATTTTATACAATAGGGGCCCCTATTGTTGCAAAAGTTACTGTTTGCGCAGGTGTGTGTGGGTGTGATAACTGGAGATAACTCCAGTTATCACACTGTGATGATGTCATCACAGTGTGATAACTGGAGTTGTCACACTGCAGTGAGAATACCTGTTTTCCTCCCACCCAAGCCTGACTCCCCACATGGTCACAAAAAAAAAACAGAATTTCACAGTCTTTCAAGAATCAATCTTCTTCATAAATTACCATATATGGATTTGAGCTGGAGGCACTAGGACCCTGCTGGAGCCAGAACTTTGCTGGTGGGGGCTGGTGACATGAGTAGGCCTCACACACGTGGTACTGCACAGACCTGCTGGTATACAGCGGCACTAGCCCTCAACTGCCTCAGGTCCCTTTTTCTCCACCAAGTGCACAGCAGCATCACCCTCTCCTCCCTGGGGCCAGAACTTTCCAGCCTCTACAGCAACAACATTCAGTTCTTCAATTTCAGTTGAAAATAATCTAGACTTTGCTATTTTTCTGTCAGTATAGTTTACATAAAAACTACCATTTTCTGTCAGCCCTAACTCATTCAAACAGTCGATGACCATGGAAGAGGGTAGTTAGCCTGAAAAGGCAAGTTGGTCCAGCAATAGGACTGTCTGGCCACCACCTTTCCCTTGATGGGTGCTCTAGCAAAGGTCAATTCAATGCCTGGGAGGATGGACAGTTCTCTCGGAGTCACAAAAAGAAACCATTCAGAGCCCACACACACTCAGCTTCAGGGTCTTTGCACCATTCGGCCTTTACCTCTTCACAGAAAAAAAATATTAGGGAAGAAAAGGTGCTGGTCAAGATCATCCTTTGGTTGTTCTGCTGCGAGACACTCGACTCCTATTGACTCGGGTACCCCACTCTCGTCTCCAGTAACACTAGGGATGGTTAGACTAGTGGGGTCAAAGTCTCTGTTCCAGAGCCCCTCTCTGTCCAATATAGGGGACCTAGGTGGGCTGTTTGGCCACTGAGAAGCTATCCAAGAGCAGTGGATGTAACTTATAAGTTCAGTGGTGCCTTTGTTGGGGCCTGCTCCTGGTTCTTTGGAGTCAGTTAAGCCAGCATCACCTTTGGTGCCATCAGACTTAGGCACATGACTGACTTCAAATCCAACCTCTGTGCTGTGGCCATTGTCCGTGTTTCCAACACCTGCTACACTTGTGATGTCATCTCAGTACTGCCAGGGATAGGGACAGCCATGCTGCTGCTGCTGGCTCCATCGGCCTGGTGGAACCCATGACACCATTGTCAGTGCTTCATCTGGTCCTGCCTTTGGTGCTGTGTGGCTCTTCAGTACTGGGATCAGCCACATCAGGACTGATCACAGAGCAATCCACAGTACTGCCGATGGTGCCATTCTCAAGACCCTAGCCAGGGCTGGATTTGGTGTTGAGTGTGTTACTGCGGTCATAGCCTGAACTGTCACCCTTTCCACCCCCTTCTATCATTCTGCCTTAAATTTTTACCTAGCAGCCATAAACCAGGCTAAGCACCTCCAACTGGGGTTTCTAAATGTGCCTAATATCCTGGTCTCTCTAGTTCCTCCCATCTAGCCAGCCTTAAGAGACCCTCTCTGAAGCATCTTGAAGGAGGCCTGTTACTTTGGCAACTGTCTCCAAACAGGTGGACAGAAAAAATGAGGCACCTAAGCTTAAGCCCATGTATTTCACTCAGCCCGTAGCAGATACTATTGTCATTTTGGTTGAGCATGACAAAGCCATAGTTCCCAAGGAGGTCACAGTGCAACCCACCAAAAAGGAATGGTACAATGTGACCCCACTGGTAAGCAGGTTTGTGCCTTGACTACCCTCGTCATGAAACATGGAAACAGAGAATGTGAATGTGTCGGCAGAAAAGGACCAGTAGGCTCATCTAGTCTGCCTTATGTTCCCTGCCTATTAGTACACCCTGAATCCCATTTTGTCACCGGTGTGTGTCTCTCTCTCTCCTCCCTTGCCTCTATTTATTGTACCCATGTACTTATCCCACACATGGGTGAAGCTCCCATTGTTTTCTCCCCTACCACCTCTTCTGGTAGGCAGTTCCAGGTGTCCGCTACTCTTTCTGTGAAGAAGTATTTACTCACATCCTTCTTAAACTCCCCCCAACTTCATAGCATACCCCCCTGTTCAAGTACTCCTCTCCTGTGAAACAGACTCCCCTCCTGCACCTTTTTTACCCCATGAGGCAGTAATAGGTCTCAGTCATGTCTCCTCTCACTCTCCTCCAGGGAGTACATGTTGTGCTCCCACAACCTCTCCTTGTATGGATTCTCGTGTAACCCCCACACCATTTTGGTAGCCCTCCTTTGGACCACTTCTACCCTGTTAATGTCCTTACAGAGGTGTAGCCTCCAGAACTGGACACAGTATCCCACATAGGATCTAACAAGTGAGTGATACAGAGGCAACACTACCTCCCTTCTCATGCTAGAAATCCCCCTCCCTATGAACCGCAGCATCTGGCTAGCCTTGCCTACTGCCTTGTCATACTGTTGTGCCATGATGAGATAATTAAATATGATTATTCCAAGGTCTATGTCATGCTTGCTAGCTGTAGGTACCTCCACCTTCATCTGATACACAGCCCTCGGGTTTCCTCACCCCAAGTGCAAGAATTTGCACTTTATGGCATTGAAACCAATCAATCAATCAAATTCTTTATTTACCCAGGCGATCACCATTGAGCAAGCTCATTTACAAGGTGGACCTGCATTGTACAAGTCGAGTGACAGTGCATTTATATACAGGCAAATAAACAGTAAAAAAGTGTACAACAGTGCAGGTGGGCCTGCAGCAGACAAGACAAATAAGGGTACATATATGTTCAGATAATAGACAGTCAGTAAGGGTATAACAATAAGGTGGCAGGTAAGTAAAAAGCTACCATTCTCTAAACCACTCCTCCAGTTTCCCCATATCCCTTTACATTTTCTCCAGAGCCTCCTGGGTGTCCTCCCTGTTGCAGATTTTTGTGTAATTTACAAAGAGACATACCTTCTTTTCCAGTTCCTCAGCAACGTCACTTATGAAGACGTTGAAGAGGAGAGAACCCAGTATCGACGACCCCTGTGGTACTCCACTAGTCATTCACTTGTCCTCCGAGTGACTGCTATTTACTACCACCCTCTATCTCTTATCCTTCATCCACTGGACAGCTAGTTACCAGGGCAACTTCTCAAAGTATGAGTATGCCCTCTCATACAGGCTGAAATCTCTGGCAGATGCTTTACCAGATACACAGGTGAAACAAGAAAATGCTGCTAGCTGTTATATAGGGTGTTGAATCTAACAGCCACCAGTTTAAGGCTTCTATGGATGTGTTTGATGCAGCAGCTCACTCTGCAGCTGTAGGTGTTTGCATGAGGTGGCACTACTGACTGCAAACATCTGGCATCACCCCAGAGATCCAGCAACTGATTATAAATATGCTCTTTGATGTCAATTATCTGTTTTTGGACAGTAGGTGCAGCAATCCAAGAACAACTTTTAAGACATCCTGGCTAGCTCCCTGCAATCCACTGAGAGGTAGAGGATGCAACTCCATCCATGACAAGCAGACCTTTCCTGGCAAGGACAAGGGAAACCTGGCTCCCAACAACAGATCCCAGCCTCCCCAGGCCCAAAAGAAAGTGCAGCTGAAGACACAGGTGCCAAATGCACTCAGTGCTTCCATCTAAAGCTCTGGCCCCAGGTCTGCTTCAACTGCTTGTAGTAGACCACTCCTCCCCAGTATGGGGGTGCCTCACCCAGTTTTATCATCTTTGGGAATCCATCTTGGTGGGCAAATGGTTTTAAGCATCATCTAAGAGGGGTACTCCCTGGAGTTGTTGGAAATCCCTTGGACAATCCACCCAGGAGGCAATTTCCCTTATTAGCTTACATGTCAGAGCTACCGTCACTGGAGATTGTGGGCCTGCTGAGAAACAAGGCAGTAGAAATGTTGCCAGAGTCAGAATGGAACAAAGGGGTCTTTTTTTCATATTGAGTAAACTTTATTGAAACCATATACAGTACCTTGACAATGAGTGAAAATGACATACCAAGATAAGCATAGTACACTGGAACAGAGGTCATAAAAATAGAAGCCAATAACAAGGAGTAGTTTTTAACTTGAATCTATAACAAACCTCCCCTCCCCCCCCCAACCCTACCACTACAGGTAACAAAGGAAGGCAAGCACCAAGATAAATATAGTTTACCCAAAATTAATCAGGAGGATTTCCAAGCAAAACAAATTAGTAGACTAAGTGGTTAACAAAACATAGAGAGGTTCCCAAATTCGGTTATATTGTGATAACTTGTGGGACGTACTTGCAATAAGGTGCTCAGCATGGAGAGCAAACAGTATCTCTTTATACCATTCCAAATAAGTTGGAGAGTTTTGATCCAGGCAGTGGCACAGGATGACCTTCTTGGCACAAGCTGAAATCAAGGCCATATGAGACCTTTGGCTGCCAATCAAACTATCTGCATAATCCCCTAAAATACATATTTCTGGAGTAAATACATCCACTAAACCCAAAAGGGGATTCAGCTGAGATTGAATGGAAGCCCAAAAGGGGGTCACTGTCTCTCATAACTACAGAATGTGCAATAGGGTCCCAGGCTCTTTGCTGCATCTGGAACATGTGTTGATGGAAAGGCAACCCATTCTATGCAATTTGACAGGAGTATAGTAGAGATTATGAATGATTTGAAATTGCATAAAACGGTATCCATCTCATTTTATTAGTGAATGTAAATGTGTCCAGATGGTTGACCAGTTTCTAGAAGGAGAAGAAGAAGCTGAAAGAGCCTGGTCCTACCAATAGTACCTTGGACCCGCCTTAGCAACCAGATAAATTTGCAGTGATCGATAATTGTAGGAAATTAAATGAGTATCAGGGGCTGAATTAACAAGGGGGAAAATTGTGGCATTGAAGGGGAACAAAGGGGTCTACCCAAATTTCTTAAGGGTACCAAAGAAATCAGGAGGCATTCACCCCATTTTTGATCTCAGAAAACTGAACAAGTACATGGATCAAGAAAAATTCAAGATGGTTTCTCTGGGATCCTTGCTACCCTACCCAAAGCATCAGGACTGGTTAGCATCTCTGGATATGCAAGATGCATATCAGCATATACTGGTGCACTCCAGCTACCACAAGTACTTCCGGTTCTGGACGGAGGGGCCACATTACCAGTTCAGACTCCTACACTTCGAGATTTTCTCAGCACTGCAAGTCTTCACAAAGTGCTTTGCAGTAGTTGCAGTGCATCACAGAAGCTAGGACTACAAGTCTTTCCATACCTGGACTACTGGCTCTTCACAAGCCCATCCAGGCAGAAGACAGAGCAGGCAGTAGCCACTGGCTCTGAATTTCTGAGATCCATAGGAGTCCTACTGATCCCCGCCAAGTTTCAGTTGGTGCCCTCCCAGGTACTTCTGTTCATAGGAGCTGTTCTGGACATGAACTGGGCATGGACCTTTCTTCCAGACAGCAGAGTATGAGCAATCTTGCAGATCACATGCTTCATTGTGGCATGTAAAACTTCACCCAGTCACTCCATGCAATGCATGCTGAGACTCATTGTATCTTCACTGTTTACAGTCTCCCTAGCAAGGTTTACATGAGGAGGGTTCAGTGGATGTTCAGTATCTGGTAGTCTTAGGCATCATACCCTCAGAACTAGCCCATTCAGGTGACCAAGCCTCTGGTGATGTCTCTGATATGGTTGCCAGTGGAGGAAAGCCTCCTCCAGGGTTTCCTCTTCTCCCCACCAGGGCTAGAAGTGATTCTCACCACAGACAATGCCCTGTTGGGTTGGGGAGGCCACTGTCAGGGTCTCCAGACTCAAGGGGTCTGTGACTCATCAGTGACACATAAATGTATTAGAGTTAAGTGCAGTTCTTTATGGTCTGAAAGCCTCAGTTGACTTAGTCAACCAGAAAACAGCCCTAGTCCAGATGGACAACATGTTTGTCATGTATTATGTCAAGAGACAAGGGGGGTAACATGCTCTTATCCTCTTTGCAGGGAAGCATTGAGAGTGTGGGATACTGCCTGGAACAGGGACTTCTGTTCCAAGTAATCTATCTCCTGGGAGTGCAAAACACTGGTGGATGAGCTAAGTTGTACAACAGCAGATACTCACGAGTGGTCACAAACATCATACATCATGAGATCACTCTTCAACAAATGGGGCAACCCAGGTATGGATCTTTTTATGTCCCCCACTTAATGTCAAACTACCTTGATTCTGCTCCAGAAATCCAGGTCCTGGTATTTTCTGTCAGGATGCATTCAGACTGTCATGGCACAATCTGTTTCTGTATGCATTTCCTCCAGTTCCTGTCATTCAGAGAGTGCTGCTCAAGCTGGAGGAATATGGGGGAGCAAGCTGATCCTAATGGTCCTCTGCTGCCCTTGGCAGATCTAGTTTCCTCTGTTGTATCAACCATTAGCAAACTGAGGATTCTGCCACTCTGAATGAACTTACTGAACCAAGATCAGGGCCAGGTAGTCCACCCCAATCTGCACTCCCTTCATCTTCAGGTCTGGCTCCCGAAGAGATAGAAGTGAACAGATTTAAAGTGTCAGAGGGCCAATGAAATGCTCTTGTCTGCATGTAACCTTTCAACAGGAAGACATATAGAGCCAAGTGGAAATGACTTTTCATCTTTTGTTCCCAAACCTCTATGGACCCCTTTAAGTGCCCACCTGACTAACTGGACCTGTCTGATGCTGGCTTGCAGTATTCCAGTTCCGTCTATGTGCTATATCAGCATATCATAAACTTATGACACCTTCTCTTTGGCACATCTGCCACTGTTCAAAAGGTTCCTCAGGAGTATACTGCAAACAAGGGCCCCATCAGGAAGTCGATGAGTCTCTGGGACCTCAGTTGTTTGCTGGATATGCTAACTTGCAAGCCTTTCAAGCCTGTTGTGACTTGTGATGTGAAATATCTGACTTGGAAAGCAGCATTTCTGTTGACATCACCTTGCCTTGCAGTGTCTGAAATTCATGCATTGGTTACTAGTCCTCTACATACTGTTTTCCATAGAGACAAGGTAGTGCACCATATACATCCTAAGTTTCTACTTAAATTGGTGTGGGAGTTCCACTTGAATAAAGCCCTGGCTCTACCTGCCTAGAGAAAGGACTTTCCACTCACTGGATGTCCTTAGGTTTTACTTGGACAGGATCAAGGGCTATAGACAGTCAAAGCAGCTCTTTGTCTCCTTTGAGCGAAATAGAAAGGAACTACCGGTCACAATCAAGTACATTTCAGCCTGAACTGTGACTTGAATTCTCCACTCCTATGCCATGAGAAAAGTAAAACTAGAGGCAAGATGCATGCCCACTCTACCAGAGTGGTAGCCACTTCACTGGCAAAAATACAGTCTGTGCCAGTTGCAGACATTTGCAGGGCTGCAACTTGGAGCACAGTGCATACCTTTGCCAAGCACTATGCCTTGGATGTCCATGCCATGCAGCATACAACCTTTGGCAGGACAATTTTGAATGGATTACTATCCTTAAGTAAGCTCTGAGCTTCAACCTTTCTAGTCAGAGGACATTCTGTGAGCTTGGTACTCTGACCCATTAGTGGTAATCTAAGGAGAAAATTGATTCTTGGAAGATATGAAAGTTATGTACTGTACTTACCATAACTGTTGATCTTCCTGAATATCTTCTCCATAGATTACCACACCCACCCATCATACTATGGACTTTCTCCAGTATTGTTCTTTTAAAGTCTTCACCTCTTTGTATGTTGTTTGGGTTGTGAAGACACTGTGTTACTCAGTTTGGTGGCCTTTCATACATGGGCCATCATGGGCTATCTTATGCCAATAGGTTGCACATTAGGTACATGCTGCTCACGTGCTCAGCAAAAAGGGTACTGATGTAGTTAGGGTCTGGCGCCACTGAATACCAGCAGAAGTATGCAGAGCCATGTGCATCATGCCTACTCACATCACCAGCATTCACCAGAAATGTTCTGGCTCCCGTGTGGTCCTAGCACCTCTGACTCAGACCCACTCATTGTAATCTATGGAAAAGATATTCAGGAAGATCAACAGCATGGTAATTACAAAACTTTCATTTATGCCCCCTGTTGCACTGATCCTAGATTTGGGGGGATGGCAACACTAAACTCTGGCTAATGACTTGGACCCCTCATCCTGCTGAGCACCCTCATTCATTTCATACAATACCTGCTGGACGCTAGGCAGCCTGAGGTCAATCAGGCTGCCATGTGTCACTAATGATGCTCCGCCTGCTCTGCGCCTGAATACTCAGCTCACACCATTGATACATTCATTTTTTATGGCAGCACTGTGTGATGCTGGAGCAGGTATTATATGAGATCAGTGAGAGTGCTCAGTGGGGATGCCTGACAGGCTAGCCAGATTTTAGTCTTTATATCAAGGGTTGGGGCAAGGGGGAAAGAATGTACATTTCTGTTGTTTTTGTAGTCATGTGGGGAGTTGGACTTGGGTGGGGGGAGCTTTTCAAAGACAGTGTCAGCTCCTGACAGAGTGTCAGAAGCTGCAATTGGATATAAAATTTTGTGAGATTTGGGACATGGAATAAGAAGAAGGTGGGTTGGATACATCTGAATATTGCAAAGTGGTGGAAGGGAGGGCAGGAGACTAGCCCTGGCTTTCTAGGGAGGAGGAATTTTTTTTATTATTATTATTCAGTGAAGTTCTACAGCTGAATAACAAATATCCAAACAGTTCGGTACCAAATAACATATATTCAGTTGAATATTTGAGAGAAGGTATTTGTACAGCTTTAAAAGATACTCTGCTCCTAGTTGTATTGTTCAACTTTTTTTTTTGTTTTCAGAACTTAGCACCATTCGTACTGGACATTTTGTGGCTCTAATACATCACTTTATCAAGGCTTATCAGTGGCCTTCAACAAATAATAAAAGATAACATTCTAATGCAAAAAGTTTATTGCAAATATTTTTTAATGCAAAAGCTGCACAAAAAAGGTAAAGATGATATTTCTTATTTTCCTGCAGCCTTTTTTTTTACATATCTGTGCTTCAGATCATGCCTCTCCTGGTAATTTTATTTCAGAACTTGCAAACCAAGGTGCTGCCACGTTATGTTCTTTTACTTCTCAGATGCCAAAAAGACAGGCTGCTAGAACTATAGGGCATTTAATCTTTTACTTGTTTAATGCAACTTCTTCCATAAGACAACTTGTATGGAGCATTATAAGCAAAGCTTGGGTTTAACAAAACGTCACATAAAAATGCTCATCAAAAGAAAGCACAGGGATAGATAATTCATATCCTTGACTCAATAGTGGATATTCTAAGAATAGTTTTCCTTTCAATCTAATAAATAAAAATTAAAACAAATTGATAAAAAGTAATGCAAATTGGAAGCAAGAGACAGATTACTGGTGTAACAAATTTGCATGCAGCAGACCTGTGCAAGATCCACTCTGCTCCATGAGGAAGTTTCAAAATCTCAATGAAATGTAGTAGTTTTTACAGTGAATTATTAAAATTACACAGTTAAGTTGAGTTTGGTTCCATTTCATACAAACCATTGAGTTCATTGTTAAGTTATGAATTTCTTGGTTAATATTTTGTAAAATATCCTCAGAGAGGTTTGTGGATAAGTTGTCCTGTTCCACATATAAATTGAAAATAGTTTTGGCGAGGACTCCAACATGCTATACCTTTCTCTGGAGAGATCTAATGAATTAAATAGATCAAACCTAATGCATTGCATTTCATTAAGCAAGGAACGGGGAACTAATAAAATCTGTCTGGTCCTGACTTCTGTAGGCAGCAAAGATAATAATGGTGACCAATTTAGGCAACTCTATCCGCAAAGGATGGGAAAAGTTTCTAATACTCCTGTGGTCACTTTGTGTCTTAATATTCTTGAACTTTGCATCCCTTTTCCCTTGATTATTTTTCTGTTTTTTAAAATGTCCTTTTTTGCTGCAGATGTCCCCAGATCCAATTTATTAAAATCCATGTGTAATGGGAGGGAAAGAGGGCAGGGATTTAATATAGTCTCACCTGCCTCAGTCAGCATATCCCTCCCCAAATTATAATGTCCTGCTGTCAGCTTGTGCAGTGTTTTTATTGTCCTGTGTGGCCAGTGTGACATCTACAATTGATATGTGTCCCTAAGAAATGAATCACAGTCTGCCCTGCATGTGTGTTTTTAAAATGTATTTGTGAAAAAAAGCATTACATTTAGATATGGTCTGAGCTTATACTGATAGCTTGAACAAAAAGTTACATCCTTATGGTTCTATGCATCAAAATGTGTTCATTCTAACATGGCATGTTCAACCTGACTGCCTACTCGTGCAGGCATAAGTTTCACCATTCTGATGCCTTATAATATTTTTACATTCATGGAAAGAACTATTACGTAAAAGAAGATCCATGCTACTGTTGTCTGAAAATGAACTGTATTTCGCTTAAATGAGCAATTTGAAATTCAAAGCCATGAGTCTCGGCTTGTGCACTAGTGTACAGTGTTGAATTTCAAACGTTGATACATCCAAATGCCTTGCTTTTTACAGGTAATCAATTTATTTATTTATTATATTTGTTTTTACCAATAAATGGGGTAGAAACAGAGATCAGTTTTTCTGTATCAAACAATGAGCCTTCAGTAGTTCTGATTCAGTGTCTTTGGCAGTTTGCTTTGGTTTGGGTTTACCCTTTGGCCCCTTATTTTTTCCCTAATCTGTCTGAATAGTTTTCCTACTTCTCACATTAATTTCCTTAAATACTATTTATTCAATACAGCACTACAGGCTCCTTAACCAACTGCAAAAATATGGTGTATAGATGGTGTATAGAGCCATTAGGAAAAAGAAAGTTCCAAGTTAATAAGTCTGTAGAACAGTTTTCATTAAGTATCAGCAGTTCAATAAGAGTGGAGGTTGCAAATCAATCAAACTCTCCTGTTTCACAATAAAAAACACAAAGGCTTTCTTTCATTTCCTCCAGCATATTGACAAAAACAATGAATCTTTAAAAGGAGCCCTATAAATATTAAGAATCAAAAAACTTAAAATTAAATAATTTTTCACACGTTAACATTTAAAAAAAAAGTATCTTTCATGTAGGTTAGGTACCCACTAATAGGAAAAGGCCAAAATGTGACAAAAAGCAATTAGTGGTACATACAAAAATCTTTTTACACAGAACTTCAAAGTCTTGAGTATTAGTCCAACATGTTCTTGATACATATATCCTTTAAGAACTGGAGCTGTGGTATGTCAAATCTATTTAAAAAGGGGATTCAGAACAACAACTTAATATAAAGAAGTGCAGATCGCACACATACATCCTCATTGGTTCCACTCTAACAGGCGGTTTGTTTTCTAGAAAGCTTTGGTTGTTCCACTTCACAAAAGAGGCCTCTTTGATGCCCTGAAAAACTAATATCTCATATCCTTCCTTCCTTCCTTCTCTATCTGAAATACTGGAGAGACTGGTTGGTAGGCATCTCACAAACTTCTTGGACAAATCAGGTTTTCTTTCTCCCTTCCAGTTGTGCTTCTGTTCTCTACACTTTACCTCCCTACTGAGAATCACAGACCTTATTCATTGAAACATGGAGGATAGTCAAGGAACTGGAGCTGTCTTCATTGACTTGGCCAAAGCATTTTCATATGATTAAACACTCACTGCTCCTAGCCAAAATAGTGGCCGCTGGTGTCTCTGCCTCCTAGTTATGCTGGTTCAAATCTTACGTATCAAATAGGTCTCAGTCAGTTAAATTAGGACCATCTATCTCCACTCAGTTATCTGTTTCATTAAGGTTCCCCCAGGGGTTAGCCTTTGGTGCTGCACTCTTCCTTCCAGTAGACCAGAAGATGGCTACCAAGCTGGGTGATGCATCAGATCAGCTATAGTATGATAGAACTTACTATACTCTTTTATCTGACTTTTCTAACTTCAAAATATTTTTCTGCTTCACACAGTGTAATTATACCTGTTTTAAGGATGGGGTAGTTCATAGGCTATTGTTCGAGAGTTTGGTGCAAAGTGAGCTGGTTGAGGTGGATCAGTGTTTTGTCCTTAGCTTACTAACCCCCGTAAGTGTTCTGTTTTGCATCTGGCTTAATGCTTTTGCTTATTAACCTAAGCTTGTGTAGAAACTCATGTCATCTGCTATTTTGTGTGTGTGTGTTTTTTTTTGTATTGTTGTGCTGGCTACATTCAATACTGAAATCTTCTGTGCATATTGCATGTTTGAGCTATGGCCATCAGACGTCCGAGTGGAATTTGACTGAAGACCATACTTTGTTCTCGCTGCTGCTGCTTAGATGTAGGAGCAGCCGAGGTTGGTGCTGTCATGTTGATCAAGCAGTGGAGTGGTAGGATTCTCTGGTCAAAGTCCAGGAGGAGCAGCAAGTCCAAGGAGTGATCAGTTTTAAGCTAAATCATTTTCTGGGGGTGTGATCTCCCCTCAGCTCTCCAGGAGGTGGATGTATTGGTATATTCATAGATTATCATTTGGGAATCCATTTGCAGGCCTGAATATTGTTGATAGCAGTCAAGTGTGGGAGATCAGTATGTGAGTGGAGGAGCAAATTGCCCATGTGGGGTAACTTCACTATTTAAAGTTGGCATTTTCCTGCCATTCTTAGGTGTCTCATTGAGAGTGAGGTCTCTGGGTTTGTTCCCTGTACAGTTCCTAGCTATTTTTGGGCCTAGAATTTCAGTAAAACAGCATGATGAGAGACTGTCTCATGCCAAACAGCTTTAAACTGTATCTTTGGTTGCCCTGCACTGAGCCTGTAGAGAACAGGCTGTGGATTTCTCCAAACCTGATTAGATTGTACAATTGATCATCCCTTTTCTGGTTCTACTTTTCAACTATTTGTACTCTCAATGGCAGTGAGAGGGATCTATTCTGTTCAGTTTTTCTCTGTAAATTTTGAGGACTGTTAAGCTTAAACAGTTATAATAGGTACACTTACTGCTTTGGGTTAAGATCTGTTTTTTTGAATTGTTCAACTTTATATGGATACATGAGGTGAATGAGTGGGGTAGTTTGCTTGCTATTAGAGTATGATTGAGTGCAAATGGTCATTAATATTATTTTGGGTTGGGATGTTTGTTTGTTTTTAAGGTGTTTTTTCATTGGGGAGGGTAGCTGGTGGATTATTTAATTAAAATGTGTTGATTGGGTAGTAGTCCCATTACCTCCTACTCTCTTAAGCAGTTATGTCTATTGTGCCCTTTCAGGGGAGGCCAGTGTACCTTGCCAACTGCAGTTATTGACCACTGCAGGTGGTTTGGTATTCTTCAGGGATGCAGACAGAGACATTGGCTTGCTCGATGGAGAGTGGGAAAAGGGTGTGTGATTGGGATTGGAAAGTCAGGAAGGCACCCTGGACATAGATTTGTCTAAGACAGAGAACCTTCCTGTTTGGCATTGATCCCAAGGGCAGTTTAGATTACTGCAGAATGGGTAGATAGGGGGCTGGCTGATCCTGCTCCCCCTACCTTTGTGCAGGTATGTGTAATGCCAGATCTCTGAGGAATAAAACCACAGTGCTGAAAGCATTTATTGCAGACTCCATGGTTGGCCTGGCATACATCATGGAGACCTGGTTTTGTAATGACTCTGGTCCTGCACTGGAGGCATCTATCCCTCCCAGTTATTCTGTCATACAATACATGAGGCAAGGATGCAAGAGGGCAGGGTGGCCATCTGTTTTAGAGTCACTTTGGGACTTATGGCACACCTCATGGTGGAAACCATTTCATTTGAATCCATGGCTGTTAAAAGGAGTCTGGGTAGAAGTTGCAGAATCATTAATGTGTGCCATCTACTGGGGCACAGGAGTAAATTTCTGCAAAAAATGAAACACATCATGGCTGACTTGGTGGTTGACTTGCCTAGTCTGTTGGTGCTGGGAGACTTCAACACTTGAGTCAACAATGAAGACTTTCTGTTTAGACAACAGTTCCTCCAGTTTATGTCTTCACTGGGCTAGTGTGTACCTTTCCGGTTTCAGTTATTGACTGTTGCAGGAGGTTAGATATTCTTCAGGGATGTGGACAGAGACATTGGCATGTTTATTGCAGAGTGGGAAAAGGGGGTGTAATTGGCAGTGGAAAGTCAGGAAGGCACCCTGGGCATAGATTTGTCCAAGACAGAAAATCTTCCTGTCTCGTATTGATGGTACAGGCAGACTTACCAAAAAGGCCATGCCTTAGATTTGCTTTTTGTACTGAGTCTTGACATTAGTAATGTCAGGGTTGATCTGGTAGGGTGGCCAGGTCCTCATGTGATACAGTTCCTTTGTGGGACCACTGATTGCAAAACCTGTTCTGCCAGTAGAGATAGTCAGATATTGTTGTTTTAGAAACTTGCAGGCTGATAGTCTCCTGGTGACTCTGGACAGCTCAAGCTTGGTATCAGCATGTGTTTGAGGAGTGGATAATGCCATTGAGGGCTACAACAATGCCCTCATGGCAGCCTCTGACTGTCTGGCACCTAGCATGTTTGCCCTTGATGTCCCGTCCTAGGTCACCTTGATTTAATGATAACCTTGGGCAGTTGAAGACTAAGGGATGGAGGCTGGAGCATTCCTGGCAGAGATCCAGGTCTGAGGAGGATAAATTCATATGCCAATCACCCGTTGACACCCGCACTGCAAATGACAGTACAGTGATAACATTAACAGGCCACTGTACTGTCACTGTGGGACCCGGCACTGCTTTCTCAGGGTCTTGCATCCCTTCCTCAAATCAACTCCGAGTGAAAGTTGATTAGTTAAATTATGGGTGGTGTGAGGGTTTGTTCAGGGAGCAACCTCCCCCAGAAGAAAAAGAAGCCTACAGTGAATGGTTCTATGCCAACTGCAATTGCGGTCAACTTAGAGCCATCGCTGTAATGTGGGTCGACAATGAAGTTGTCTAACTAGCATCGTAGAGCTGGATAAATTAATACCTAATGCTCACTATGAGGAATCTCAGCAGGTGATTGTGCTGAAAAGGACAGTGATGTTCCATGAATCAGTCTTCACCACTGATTCACACTAATGTGTCTGAGCTGGAGGTACTATAATGTTACAAGAGGCAGAACTTTTCAGGAAGGCTGGTGCTGAAGTAAGCTGTGTGCATATGCTACACTGCGAGACTATCTCACCCTACATGGCTTACCTCATCACCAACCCTCAACTGCCTCAGTTCCTTTTTTCCTGCCAAGTGCACTTCAGTGACAACATAGCTTGCCTACCAGGAGTCAGAACGTCTCATCTGTATGATAAAAACATTCAGTTCTTCTTAATTTTTAGTGTTTAAAGTTAAAGTTTGTTATTTTTGTGTCAGTTTAATGATTTTACAAAAATGTTCTCACAGTCCTGCTGAGTCAACTGTCAACAGCCATGGACAACAACTGTCGGGAGCCTCCTCAGGCAAGCTGCCCCACCAGGGCCATGTCTGATTCACTTCCTTCAGGGGAGGTTTCTGATGATGGGTGGTCCTGTGCCTGACAGTAAGGACAGTCTTCCTAGAAGCACAAAAAGAAGTGAGCCCATTCCTGATCCCCGTTGGAGTCATGGTACCGCTCAGCCTTGAGTTCTTCCTTTAACTGTAGGAAGGGGAAGAAGTAGCACCACTTAAAATGACCATCTGTTAGGTCTGCCATGAGGTCCTCAATGTCCTGGAGCAGAAGACTCTTACTGGTACCATCGGCATCACTGGGCACTTTTGTTCATGGGATCTTGAGGTACAGAGTCCCTCTCTGTCTCTTAGTGGGGACTCTGATGGGTGGTTCTACCAGTGGGCAGCTCTTATAGAGTGGTAGGTGCAACATCCGGCTTGTTTACCTCTGCATGTGGAACTGGTCCCTGGTCCTTTTAGGCTGGTGGTACTGGAGTCACAGTCCATTACATCCAATCAATCCAAATGAAGCAGGACAACAATGGAAACGGCTGGATAATCCAAACAAAAGCAAGAGCTGAGGGTAGCCTCTGTATGACGTCACCTGACGCATTTTGCACGTGGCTTTTTCAAAGGCTTTGTAATGGACTGTTTGAACCATATGGACTCCATTGTACACGTCATAGGAACTTGGGGACTTTTATTGCAGTGAGTTTCTCTTGCTCCTGTTTTATATGGAATAACGCTTGTTTATATATATATATATATATATATATATATATATATATATAGACTTTCTTGGCTGGTATTTATCTTTTTGGAGCACAAACACAGTTTTTATGTTTTTGAGCAGGTGCAGGTTCTCTGTTCGTTATATCTTCCAAGAATCAGTCCCCACCAGGTATTCCTACTTATGAGTCTGTGTTAGAAGCACGGGGACCCTGCAAAAGCCAACTCTTTAGCCTACAGAGAGGGGTCCAACATCAGTGACGGTGCCTACCACAAGGCTCGTGTATGACGTGGAGCTCCTGGATTGGCTAATAATTGATACTGGCCTTCTGCTCACCTCAGTTCTGTTTTTTTCTGCCATCAAGGCAACACCAGGGGAGCTCTCAGCCTTGCCCTTACTGCACCACACCTCATTCATCACCACTACTCACTCAACACCACATTTTTTTCTACTGTTTTGGTGCTTCTGTCTTTCCCTCTCTGTCTTATGGCACTGAGCCCTTTTTTTGCTATCTTTTTTTCCCTCTTATCCTTTATGTCTGACTCCCAGGAGTGAAAGTACAAGGCCAAGAAGAAGTCTAGGGATGGCCCCCTCCATGCATTGGTGCTCCTGTGGTGGACACATTTCTGTCCAGGAGTGGCATGACCACTGCTGGACTTGCGTTTGAGTTGACCATGATACAGACCACAGCGGCACCCATTTCTCCATGCACTGCAGCACACTAGAGATCTACTCAATGAAGTGGTGTTGCCAGCCTCCCACTTTTGGAGGCAGGCTGCATATGCAGAACTCCAAAGCAAGGTCTTTGGGCTCTTCTCCAGAGCCTCTACCTAGTATTATACTTAGGGAGGGAGACCAGGCTTCTTCTAGTCCTCACCTTGCTGAGACAGACAGCCTGGGGGAGGGGTCTGGTAAACAGTCAGCCTCCTTTGAGGGGGCTGGATGAGCACCCCTCCTAGTCTGTTGGCCCTTCAGTGCAGCAGGCACCTCCAGTGGTGAGGTCAAAGCTATACACTGGGTCTACACTGTTGGGCACCTTGGTGTTGTGGCCTTGCAATACCTCAGTTGCTGGCACTAAGGCTGGTGCCAGTGAGTGAGGGAATGACAGCCACAAGATTGGGTCCCCTTCTGACACCAGTTGAGGCACTGGGAGATGGAAGGTCTCCAGAGGTGGGCCTTCTAGGTGTACTGTAGAGATCTTCTAGATCTTTCCCCCAAGAGGCTGGATAACCTGGGGAGTTGAGATCGGGGGGTTTTGGCATCTTTCAGAACTCCAGTGATGAAGGAGACCTTCCTGAGTCTGATTCTTGGCCTTTATCGGGATTGGCATCATCTCAGGAGCTGGTTCTCAGCCTGATGACACTTGTGGTGCCACTACCCTGCCATCTCCTGGTGCAACCCATGGCACCTGAGAGGGGCCAGTGCTGTCTGTGGAGCTGGGGAGGAGGGCAGTGTCATCCATGGCACCCGGCAGGGTGCTGGTGCCATTTGCAGTGCCGGGAAGTGTTCCAGTGCTGCTAGTTGTGCTGGTTCCCTGCAGTCTTGGGGACAGATGCAGAGCCGCCCCAAGGGCACCACCTTGACTACTCCTTGCCTGTTGAGCACTCCCTGGTGGCTGCGCATGCCAGGCTTTTCCTCCTGCTGAGGTTCTCTGAGCACTCTCATAGCCCTGGCAGAGGACCTTACCTGGTCTTGCATGACCTTCCTCATGCCCCCCTCCTCCTCTTCTCCTGGTTATTCTGGGTCCTGTGGGTCCCTTGTCATGGGAGCAGTTCAGGGTAGCAGGCAGTGCTTTTCACCAATACCTCTGTTCCTTAGATTAGGCCTTTTTTTCAACCTAAGGCCCCAGAACCACCCTCTGACACCAGTTCTTCCTCATCTCTGATGTTCCCCTTTGAATAAGAAGATGTCTCCTTGCACCTCTCCTTTGTAGCTGAATACACCTGATATCAGCAGTTACTCCAGGAGATGATGAGGGAGCTTGGACTTGACCACTTTACAGGCTGTAATTCTGCAAACCTGGTGAAGTCATTCCTTGGGGGATTGCAGCCATGACTCCACAGTCATCTTTTCATGGGCTAGGCCTTTTATGGAGGCAACCAGGGATGTTTGGCTCTATCCCTCTGCCCCCTTTCCAGGCCTAAAGAACACCAATGCAGGTATTGCACATCTGTGGGATCTCCAGGAGCCATGCCACATTTCTCTTCTGAGATCTAGCTACAGGATACCCCTACCTGGCATAGGCACACAGTGCATGACCATCCACCAGAGTCAGACTCAGTGGAGTTTGATGCCTAGTGCCATATGATTTTCTTGGTGGCACACACTATGCTGTGCATCTCTGAACACCAGGTAGCCTATTGCAGACACCTGTGGTTGATGTTGGGTCAGCTCCTAGTATCCTTGCCAGATTGCAAGGTAACCAGAGAGGACGTTTATCTTCCTGCCCAGAACCTGGAGATGGTGAGGCACTTATGGAGGGCATCTTATAATGTGAATGAGGCTGGCATGAGCTGTAGTCTACATTAGGTGGATGGTGTGTTTTTGTCTATCCCAGTTGTCACCTCTGGCCTGACATAGGGTGATCACTTTGTGGTTCCGGGGACCCACTTTTTCTCCCATAGGGTCAGGCATGAGTTAGCAGGACACATTCCTGCTCCCAGCCTGTGGGAGCCCTTGCCTTTCCCTTGTCAGAACCATAGGCTGGAATTTCAGTTATTTATTATGTCCATTGAGCTCAGGTTCAAACTTTTCCCCCTTTGCTTCATAGACCAAGCAGAACAATGGAAAATGGCTCAAATTTTCCCTTACAACCTACTGCATATACGAGGTTCTTAACATTTATAAATTAAAATGGCATGCAGCAACCTCAGAGTGATATAAAAATATATTGTATTATTCATGTACAATATAAACTACTAAAACAAATAACATTACTGCATAGATATCAAATCTTGTAAACATTGTACAAGGCAGAATAAATAGTCACAAAGCTTTCAAAAGAAAAATAAAAGTAATCAGACCCAATAGGAAGTCTTAGTGAACTTTTGAAAATAGCAACATTATTCTTACAGAAACATATTTAATAATAAGGTTATTTTGTATACATATATTATGTTACATATGCTAAAGAATTACCCTTATGGAACTAACACTTTCCTAAGATATACTAAAATATAAAATTATTAAAGTGATACTTAGACACTTGAGGTTTGAACAAAATGTGGGGTTTTCTTCATGATGCAAAAATAATGGAGAATCTCTGTCAGTTTGGGTGTGGCTGGCTCTTGTTTGTAGTACAGGATCTCTCCTCACGCTGGCATGAATAACTTTTCCATAATTATGACATTGCATATTCTAGTTTTCCAACTCTGATTGGACCTTGCATATGGGGGGATGCAAATTTCTGTCCTTGGCAACATCCCTCTCTGGCTCAGTTCACATTTGAAAAGAAACTTAACATCAGTTATTTTCCCCTCTGATATCTGGTGGCTACCAGATACATGTGTCTACACATAGGTCTTTGAATTCAGCTCATCATTTAGTACACTCTGATGTAGGTCCCATGTCTCTAAAGTCCACAGTTCACAAGATAGTCCATAAACATTTTTGTCCAAGCAAATATCTTTATAAAAAGTATACCTGCTTAATCCATATTTCTTGTGCTTTAAAATGAGGAATTTTACTCCAAATAAACCTTCAGGAAGTAGGTTAAAAGACATAGAATCTCTCCTGGGTAAAAGTCTCTTTGTTTGAAACTTCCGATGCATAGGAAGTTGTAAATTCAAAGTTGTTGCAAGACTTTTAAAACAGTTGCAGCAGAATTTTGAAATGAGTTACTTGTTTCTGCAATTACTCAGACACATAAAAGACATATATTCAAATGTTTGATGATATGAGCATTAAAAAGATACTAAACATGAGTATTGAAATTTAAACTGTTAGCACAGGACATTTTATAAATAACTCATCTTTCATGAAGAGGTTTCCAGTGAGCATTGGTATTTCGTCATATAGAAATATCTGCTATCATAATTCATTATTCTCATGTTTGCAGTGCTTTCAGTTTCATAGAAATAAGCAAAAATATACCTGTATGTCCAGTATTAAAGAACATTCAGTCTTTGTTTTCCATTCAGTATGTCCATTTAATAAGATCTCATCAGCTGTGTAGCAGCAAGGCAGGTTACTATGGAAACAGTTTCACCAACCTGGCTGAAGTCGGAACCTTGACCTCTGTACCAGTCTGCATTTAGTTTAGAAGGTCCTTTTCTGCTGTTAGAACACTTTTGTAGCATTTTAAACTTTGTTGGCTTTATGAGTCCATTCAGGTAAACAATTATTTGGAGTGTTAAACAAGCCACTAATGCCTCAGTATCACATGACACCCAAATAACCATATTCTATATTCAAATATTAAAAAGAAAACAAATATATTTTCATAATTAACAATTTGTTATGACACACTGACCATTCTTGGGCCTCACCAGGCCCATAAGGGGTTACTTCCTCCTTGTGGTTATCCCCCACAAGAAGCTGAGGGAATAACATTTTCCTTCAGGGTGGGCAATACAACCCTCTTGGGTGGTAAGCTCATTACTCTAACCTATAAGGTGATGAAGATTGATTCTTGGAAGATATGAAAATTACATACTCACCATAATTGTTGATCTTCCAGAATATCTTCACCACCTGTTCACATGCCCCACACCATCCCTCAATTCAGTAAGATCCAGGCATCTGAGCAACTCACCCTTCTCTGTCTCTCTATCTCCCTTCTTTCCTTGCCCCTTGGGCATGTTTTCTAAAACAAAAACAAAAAACAAAAAAACAGAGAGAGGGACAGGGGTCCTGGACCTCCTTTTCCCTCAGCACATCCCTCTTAAAAAAAGATCAACCCCCCAAAAAAAATTCTTGAGTATCTTTCTCCCTTCTCCCTATAGTTGCCTCCTTAAGCTCTCCTGCTCCATATTTTAGTTTTCCCTTTATGCTGACCTTGTCAGTGGTCTAGATAATTGTGTTTCTCCTTTTTCCATTCCCTCTGCTGTGGGAAAATGGGATACCAAAGGTGTCCCCTTTGTTCCCTTTTAGCAAACAAAAAAGAACAGTGTTTTTCTATATATTTTTTGCAAAAAAAAAAAGCAGAAGAAATTATTTTCTGGCAGACAGCTTTTATCTCTGTTATCTCAGTGGCAGTGTTGTTTTTTTCCCTGCATCTACGGTAAAATTATTTTCTGTGCTTTCTTTTGCATTATATAGTTTTTCTTGTAATAGACCTTGTGTCCCAAGGCCATTGCCTGCTGGGGTTTGTCAGATCCTCCCCCTCCCATTTGGAACCTCCTTTACAGTATTGATTTAATATTTGTGCCAATTTTTATGTATTGTCCCTTTGAAAATTTGAGGACTGTGACTGAGCCCGGTTGGTGCCTTGGCTTCCCTCTTACATGCTCGCATCCTCCCTGCCAATCAACTGTGCTCCCTTTGTGCCAAAGATGTGGAGCTTACCTGTGAGACCCAATGACACACACCCAGCCATCACCGATCTGCCTCCCAATCAGTTCCCTTGCACCTGAGCTGCTCTGAGAATCTTTTATGCTGTTCCCCCATCATCAGTTGGACAATCGGCTCATGATCAGGACATGAGCATGCCCATAGTGCATCACTGCACTGCTCAGAATTCACATAGTGCTGCTGTGAGCAAGGATGGAATGTGGCTACTACAATGTCTTGAGGAAATCTTTACCAGCCAAGAAAAGGCAAGGACTTTGCCCATGGCCGGGTCTTATAACAGAATATTTTAGTCAGTGGCTGGCTCACTGGCATGGCAGTAGCGCTACTGCCTCCAATATTGGTGACTCAGGTTCAGGAATGAGCCTGGGTCCTTGGGGGCCAACCAGAAGGAGGAGGAGGAGGTTTTAGCATCCCCTCAGGAGCTCTTCTCCTCCATGGGGTGGGCTGTTGCACTGGGAATATTGAAACTAGGGGAATGATAGTACTCCTTTCTTCCATCATGCTGTAGGTGTTCAGAGGAATTACTTTGTGGACGAAATACTGAAAACATAACAAGAGATGTTTACACTGAGATAGAAATAAGAGTTATTTAAAACAAAAAGGTGTGTGTTTAAATAAGTGTATGTAACAACTAGAAGCACATGTTAAGAAATAAGTAAAGCATGTATATGATGAATTTAGTAAATGAATGTATACGCTAACAGTATACACAAGGTGTACTATACAAGTATACTAAGGTGGTGGAGGGTGGTGTCATAAGCTTTAAGTAAAAAAGTTCTTTAAATTGTATTTTTATGATATTTTTGTATGTTTTGCATTTAGAGATCAACACTGCAGTTTGGAGCCTGATGAAGTGGTGTTTGGCCACAAAACTGTTGCCCGGACTTTTTCAGTGTGGAAAAATATTAAATAACAGAGTTTTTTGCTACATATGTGTTATTTTTTAGTGGAGTTCATCCTATATTAGTTATAGATAGATTAATGTGGCCATGATTTAGGACGGCTCAAGATTTTATATAGGAATGTAGGATTATGGGGCAACCTGAACCAATACATTAACAGTGCACAGTGTAGTAGACAGGCAACCTCAGGGTTCAGTGACCCATTCAAAGGTAAGTGTATGACTACATGAAGCTTACAAATTCATACTTCTTCCTCTGCCACAGTATTCATAATATCTACAGTCACACCTCACATTCCCACCATCTTCACACACATCCTATTTCTGTCTGAGGGTACATATCAGATATAATAGACAATATGAATTCTGCACCGTGGGAGGGAGTTCTAATGCAAGACAAGAACTATTTCAGGAATTTTAGCAGAATACAGAGGGAACCATGTTAACATCATTTCTCTGTGGAAGAACAGGCACAGGTCTTGGGCCTACTGAGTAGGGACAAGACCTGGACAGAAACAACAAGCAATAAATCACTTCTTAATAAAATTTATCATCTTGAACATAAATATATCAGGCTAGAATGGCATGCTCTGTCTTTAGGGGAATATATTAAGAACAGGAGAATCCCAAGAGGATTAAGGGTGGTGGTAGAACCAGATTTGGGCTTCATGAATATTAAGTTAAATGAAAAATGGATGGGTATCCGGAATAAATATTTGATAAATATTATGTTGGCCCTCATAGAGGCCTCAGTAGAAGAAAGAAATAGGTTAACAGCAAAATACAGGGAGTAAAAGATGAATATAAGGCGAGGGTACAACATCAGGAATTTATTGTAACAGAAAAAATTAAGAAAGATTTGGTGGGTTATGAGGAATTTATAAAACAACAAAAGATTAAGAAATTCAAAAGGGATATTGTGGACTAAGAGACAACAAAGTCTACAACTGGTTCATTAAACCAAGACCATTCCGTAGTGGTCAATACCAAGAAGGACAGCATGATTGTCAAACTGATTCTGATAGTGGAGATAGTTAAGTAACAAATGTATACCCCAGACAAGGAAGACAGTAAAACAGATAACCTTTTTTAGAAAGGCAACACCTGCAGGAGGAAGAGAGCTCAAGACCCAAGGAATCAGTAGTAGAGAGAGAGAGAGTATTGGAGATACAACTTGAGAGACAGGGGACGGCAAGGGGAAGAACATCACAGACCAGTACACACAAACCAGAGAGGAGGGGATGGTGGAGGAGGTGGAAGAGGAGGGAGGGGAAGAGGCAGGTGAGGGTACAACAACAGCAGAGGCAGGCAGAGGAACCAGTCATCATTTTCAATTTAAGTAACAGGATTGTCACGGACATGGAAGTCCAGGCCCTTAGTAAAGGTTTATCTTTTTCTCCAACGAGAGGTTCAGATACCTTTCAGTTAGAAGTTAATTTACAGAAATTTTACAGAACGTTGTGACTAGCTGATTGGTTCAGAGATAAACAGGAAAAGCAGCCAACTAGAAAACAGAATTTACAAAAAGCGTTAGGGATCAAATCTAGCTTCTCCCCCACAAGTGGTCAAGCAGTGATTGAGACTAGAGATAGGCGAAGTGGCCTCAGTTTGCTCTGTGGCATGAAGGTGAATTTGTGGAGTGTTCTGTAAAGCGGTGTATTTTGTGTTATAATGGGTAACATGAAGTCCATTGAAAACAATGACTTGCATTACTCCGCCTTCCCAAACCACTACTCCACCAATTTTAAGGTTAAATACATTGAAAACAATGTACTCCACCTCACTTTGCCTTGTTTTTAAGCTCCAAAGATGAATTTTGCAGTAATTCATGGGATTTCAGGTCACATGGGCTCTAGATTGTTATGCTCAGCCTCAGTTCAGGGTAGTGTGTGTAGGAAGCTGTAGGAGACAGTCTACTCTGAGAACCTTCTAAAAGCTATTAAAAAGCATTTTTGAGTAATTTTTTTTGCTGAAACTTTAGTTCACTGAGTGTAAGAAACCTTCCTGTACTCATATCATCGAGCGTTTATTGTTTGTGTATGGATTTTGAATGTTAATGCACAACATCTGGCAACAATGCTGGCAGTATAGCCTAGAGGTTAGAGGAACAAGGTGTGAACGAGCTTGATACATCCAGCAGACCAGGCCTGAGTTTGATTCTCACAACCTCCACTTGCATACTGTGTGACTCTGAGCAAGTCACTTAACTGCCCAGTGCTCCCAGGTCACCCCTGAAAACAGGCACTTGTGCCTAGTGGGCCTTACCCAGTTACCAAAGACTAAAATAAATATAAATAAATAAATAAAAACATTCTGTCTGTGTACTGAGAGACAGGGAAGTGTGCTTTGGGGGAAGGGTGTATCTGTGGTGTAGGTAGATTAACTTGGAGAAAAAGTCAGTTCTTTCTGTTTTGATGATATTTTTCTTGTATTACTGTGTTAATGTACACACAGTAATATTTTCAATAATTCTAGAAATTTTTTTACTGATTGTTGTGGTGCAGCAGTGCATAATTTTAGTTTGTTTCAAATACGTGGTTATATTACTGAAGTTTTCAATTTGCTACACATTACTTAGTGTGTGTGTGTGAGTATGTGTGTGAGCGTGTCATCAAATCAGACACCTTTTATTGTGCCACATAGTAATTTCAGCAATGTGAACCTGCTGTCCACTGCAGCTATATGATTTTTGTACTTCTTTGTGGTATCTTTACTGGTACTAGTACTAGTGACTGTTACTGCAGTACGCTGCCCCCCCATGTGGCCCGACACAACCAGCAAAGGTATTCTTTTCCAGATTTGAATTTCTGATGGCAAGCACTGGTTAGGTGTTGTGCCTTTGCATCTGTATCTCTTCAGTGCGCAGTGCAATCCTAATCTGTCTGTGCATTTGCATCTCTTTAGGGCCCAGTCTCCATCTGTAACTTAAGTCACAGTTGTTTCTTTGGCTTCCCTTCAGAGTACTGGACTGGTGTGGTGCATAATTCTGCATGAACATTGTACTCATTAACATGCATTTTTAAGTCATGGCCATCATCACGAATCAGTCATGATACAAATCACGTTCTTCATCATCGCGGTCACAAATGCAGTCACAAATCACAATTCACGATCACGTCATGAATCACAAAATTAATTTTTTTACTAGTTACTTGGTTGTATTGTAATCCTGTTTTGTAGTGTCTCTCCAGACTTCACCACCCCACCACTGTACTCATTAATAAGAGTTTTTAAGTTGGTGAGTTTTGTGCTACAGCTCATCAGGGAAGTACAGCCATAGGCATTTGCATTCCCATACAGTTCCATATTGGTTATCTCACACCGAATCACGTTCTTCATCATCATGGTCACAAATGTAGTCACAAATCACTATTCACAATCACATCACGAATCACTAAATTTATTTTTTTACTTGTTACTTGGACGTATTGTTAGCCTGTTTTGTCGTATCTCTCCAGGCTTCACCACCCTATCACAGTACTCATTAATAAGAGTTTTTAAGTTGGGGAGTTTTGTGCTACAGCTCATCGGGGAAGTACAGCTGTAGGCATTCGGGTTCCTTCCTGTACAGCATGTGAGTTACAGTACTGTAAGTAGTGGTGGGTGAAGTGGCCCCAGTTTGCTCTGTGAAGTGATTCATGGAGTAACGCGGAATCTGCAGAGTATTCTGCAATGTGAAGCGGAGTACTTCACTTCATAATAAGGAAAGCAAAGTCCATTGAAACCAATGACTTTGCATTATTCCACTTTCCCCAAACCACTACTCCACCAATTTTAAGGTGAAATTCATTGAAATCAATGTATTTCGCCTCACTTCGCCTTATACTTCGCGGGCACTTCGTTGGCAGAATTAAAATTTGCTGCATCTCTAATTAAGACATACATAAAGTGATTAAGAAACTTGCATATTGTGTGGCCCTGAGTAAGTCACTTAACTTCCCTGTGCTCCAGGTCGCACCTGTAAACAAGCTTTCAGCTTAGTGTGCCACTCCTGGTTAAATAATTGGATAAAAAAAAACAAGTAAAAGAAATGACAAGTAAGGAACCTATGTTTCCTAAATATAACAACATAACAAATAAGGAGAGGGAAACTTTAAAGAAATTGGAAGAGGACAAAACTATTGTTATCAAACCAGCAGATAAGGGGGTGGCATTGTGTTTTGGGATTATCAGAAATATAAGGAAGAATGTTTGAGACAATTGGGGAATGAGAACACATATTTAAAATAGGAAATGGATCCAACCAATGAAATAGCAACAGATATTACAGAATTTTTAGATCATGCAGTGGATGTGGGATGGTGTACAGTAACAGAAAGGGACACATTAATCAATAAGAAACCAAGAAGACCCCTTTTCTACATCATGCCCAAAGTCCACAAAAATCTGGAAACATCACCAGGCAGACCCATAGTTTCAGGGGTTGATTCCGTACTGGAACCGCTATCCAAGTACGTGGATTTTCATATCCAGGCTAAATGATAATACAGTAGATATGGAACATTTGTGGTTGGTATCTTTAGATGTAAAGGTTCTGTATACCAGTATATCCCATGAGGATGGTCTGGCATCCTTAGATCAAGTCTTAAGGACTAGAGATCAGTTTCCATCTACAGAATTTATCCCAGGTCTAGCAGATTTGGTTTTGGGAAAAAACTATTTTAGTTTTGAGGAAGACCTTTATTTATAAAGACATGATATGGCAATGGGAAGCACAATGGCAGCCTCTTATGCCAACTTATTTATGTGGCGGGTGGAGCTAGCCAGCCAAGATGGAAGCTGTGTAACTGAGCTGCTGCAGTTCCAATCTTATCCATCCTGTTACATCTGAATTCTCAACACCCATATCCCTAGGATATTTCTCTGGACTTGCACTCTGTGCATCGAGCTGAAGCCAAATATACCTAAAGTGAGTAAATCAGACAGGGGATTGCTATTTTATTGACTGTTGAAGATTTTACCTCATTGTTAACTCAGGCCTGTAAGACATTTGTAAACCGCCAGGCTTCAGTTGGGGAGCAGTCCCAAAAAGAGGAGATGGCCCACTCTATTGAACCACAGATCGTCCTTACTCAGACAGTGGACCAACAACCGGGTAATATTACCTCCATGCTAAATAAAGTATTACTTGACACAGCTGCACTTATTTTCACCACCTCCAACACCAAAAAGGACGTTGAGAAGTTAACCTCCAGAGTGAAGGATACTGAACATCAAGTTAAACAGCAAGATCAAATCCCACATGACCAATTTCTCAAAACAAGGGACCATCATAGCCAGATACAATATCTACTGGCCAAGGTCGATGACTTTGAAAACTGAGGTAGAAGAAAAAACATTCAGATCCGGAGGGCGCTGAGGGCCCAGATATGATGTCTTTCTTGCAAACATCTCTACCGATAATGCTTAAGCTGAATAACCTTTCTCCCCTGGAGCTGGATAGGGCCCATAGGTCACTAGCCCCAAAGCCTCAGCCGGGGGACCGACCTCGTCCAATACTACGTAAATTCTCCAGATACCCAGTTAAAAAACTATGTCTAAAAGCTGCTCGAGACCGCAGAACGCGGCACTGGGATGGGGCTCCCATTCAGATATTTCAGGACTATTCATATGATTTATCTCGTAGACATAGAGCCTATGGTCAGGTAAAGCAAGCCCTTTACAAATTAAACCTCCCGACCTCTCTAAGATATCCTTCACAGCTATGTGTTTTATACGAAGGAGAGCAGCTTACCTTTAACTCCCCGGCTGAGGTGAAACTCTTCCTGGAGGACATCGGAGGTGATACTAGGCCGCAACAAAAATCCTCTCCTCCGCCTTGTGGTGATGCCACACCGCTTATGGATACTTCTGCTCCACCGGAATGCTCCCATGGTTGAGACTTCATGCACCCCCCCCCCAGCACCACCTGAGAGACCCGAGTGGCAGATGCAGCAGAGGGGCAGACAAAAGAAAAAAGTGCCTGGCAAGTTGGGGAAACCCTCTCTGCCATTTGCAGCAAAATAGTGCAGGAATCACTCGAGGAGCTGTCAGTGGGCCCATCCTGCTTCAGGGAGCAATGGCTCCTCCACCTACTCTACGCTCATGAAGCTGACCAACAGGTATGAGCTCCTCAGAGATTTTCTGCCTACAGCCCTGATCATGCCCAACAGAAGCACCAGCCAAGAAGATGCTCTCCACCTGAACAAGGCCAAGGAGTCGGCCGAATGGACTTCCCTCGAGAACGAATGGGCAGCCGAACCTCAGAGCCTGCGGGAGAACAGGAGCACCTCGTCCATCTTAGCAAAACCACAGGATGGGTAATGACCCCAGGATTAAGTACATTTTTTTCCATGTCTGTGGAGCTAAATGGTGCGGCTGGTAAATCCAGGGCTCCCCTAGCTCATTCTTGGTATAATGCCCCATCTCTTAGGGCAAGGCCTTAGCACCCACCTTGCACAATGTACACTAAGTCTCCCTTATTTTAAGACCCAATCCCCTTTCCCTAACCTTTCCTCAGTCACATCGCTCGCACTTTGCTACCTGCAAGCGCCGATCAGGACCCGGAGTAAATGTGCCATACACGGTCCAACCTGATCGGCAGTAAAAATGTAATTAGTTGGGCCCTTAGTCTTGGGTTAATCTCCTCTGTTGAGGAGATATTGCTGATACACTGTCTACAGGGGAGCTTAGCTACCATAATTAGTGGCATCAATGGATTTCTCCCTTCCGTTTTGTTTTTGGTTATCTTTAAATAGCCATTGAGTTCCTGCATGTTTTCAGGTAAATGGTTTTGATTAAGCCCTATATTAGCAGCCCCTGACATGATTCCTTGTAACTTTTCTGGGTTTTTAGCCCCCAAGTCCACTCCTCTGGATTGGGGCTGCTGCCTTATACACATAAGGCGCTTTGACTTTCAGGGGATAGCTCTCATGAGGGGTGAGACAGAAAGTACGGAATGTGAGCCGTCTGTAGAATGTTGCCCTAGGAATTATGTTAAAAGGCTGAGGTTTATTGGGAGCCAATATGGCTTCTGAAGGTTTACTTTGGAATATTTCTAGTCACAAAGGCCACTGTCAGGTCCAGAGGCCACTATCTTTTCAAAGGGCTTCTGGATTATGAATTTACCCTTCGCTTTTATATCCTTAGGACTCTGGTATAGCAATGATGTCACCCTGGTGACAGTATTTGAGATAAAGAAAACGTATAAATCAGTGCACCTCCCAATCTGGTAGAGGTACATATTTTCTTTTCTTTCTATACAAAACTAAGAAATCTCACCATTGTTGTAATTCTCACTACATTCTGGCTCTCCCTGCTTTTTCTACTCATTGGCGCAAGCTAGTCCAGGGTAGATGTTGATGTATATGTTCCAGGATATGGAGAACTGACACCCCCTGTACAATGTTATTGGTGGTTAGAGATGCTCATACTGTGTGGACCACCTCGTGGGACACGGATTCCACTTCTTACTGCACTCACCCCACTCCCGGGGATAGTTTTGGGCCATTGAGAGCTGTGGGTCCGTCTCCCTTCTCCCTGGTCGAAAATAGACTACACCCCCCACACCGACCTTGATGAGGCATCTCAGCATTTCAACGGACTCAGCTACATACACAGCCTGCTGACCTGCCTTTCAGTCGAGGTGCTGCTTTCTAACTTACCTAATCTAACCCCCTGGAACGTGATGGTACTCTGGGAACAACTGGGACAACCCAGGGTGGTATATAGGTCTCCTTCTCTCTTCTTTGAACTATTAGGTTTAATGACAGTTACAAAAATGATTTCAGTGTCCACTAGAACCTACAGAGAACATGCTATGGCCCTGATTAAGGCTGCTGTACTACTCAGTTTAGGGTGGGGACCCTTATTTATCCATTGGAATATTCATTGTGGCTGTCAGCTAACACTCCTCTTAACTTCAATGTTTGTTTATAGTTGTTGGCACGCAAAATGGATGCATCCTGAATATGGCTAAATTTTCTGATATTACAACCACTACTTGGAATGTCAGGGGTTTGAATTCTCCCATAAAGAGAAAGGCAGTCCTGTCCTGGTTAAAAAAATTGGGCACACAAGTTGCCTTTTTGCAGGAGACTAAATTAAGTTCCAAAGAAGCTGTGAAGTTAGTGAGGGATTGGGTGGCTACAGAAGCTCACTGCACGGCCAAATCAGCCAAATGGGGAGTATCCATTTTGTTGCATAAATCACTGCAATGGCAGACTAAAGCGGTCTATAGAGGGGGAGATGGTAGGTGGATCATCATGAAGGTCTCTGCTCCCTCTGGCCCCCTGATCCTAGCAAATATATATGGTCCCAATGAGGATTCTTCTGGATTTTTTCATACCATTTCTCAAAAACTCATGGATATATTGTATGACAATCTGGAGGTGCTCATGGGAGGTGACTTTAATTTGGTACTGGATAACCTCCTGGATAGGCCCAATGCCAGACTGGAGCCCCATTTCAGAGCACTGCAGGCACTGCAGGATCTTATCTCTCTGCACTAGCTGTCCGATGCGTGGAGGGTCTTGAATCCTTCAGTAAAAGATTTTACCTTTTTCTCTGCGCCACGCCAAATGGCGAGTAGATTGGCTTATTGGCTCACTTCCTCTAACATCTCTACAGCCACCTCTGGGGTAGTTATTTCCCAGATTTATATCTCCAACCATGCCCTTGTCTCCCTTACCTTTGCACCTGCTCTAAAAATCTCCAAATCACTACTCTGGAGGTTGGATCATCTCCTGCTGTATGTTAAAGACTTTACCCTGTGGCTTCGGATGGCTACAGAAGAATTTTTCCATCACAATCCCTCCTCCTCTGCCTCAGCTGCAAGCACATGGGAGGCCTATAAGGCCACTATTAGGGGAGGAATCATTAGCTTCGCATCATATAGACGAAAGATGAGGGACCAGGAACTCCATCAACTTGAGAACACTTTAAAAAATATGGAGGCTAAGTATAAAGTGAAGCCCGCACTGATTCAGACTCCGTCAGTACTAACCACTCTGGCTGCCGCCCATTTAAAAAGCAATACACTGGTAAGTAGGAAGGCCGAGCTTTATATTCATAGAGCCCAACATCACTACCAAGCTGATGGAGAAAAGGCTAGTGAGTTGCTGGCCTACAGGCTAAAACAAAGACAAGCTGAAAGAGCTATCCCCAGCCTGAGGGACCAGTCAGGGAAGCTTTCCCTTATCCCCATCTCTATTAATAACACTATGACCAAGTTCTCTAATATTCTTTACTCGTGCTATGGATGTTGGGATGATGACTCTTACACTAAATTTACTGAGCCCTTGCCCCTCGCTAAACTTTCTGACTCACAGAAAGTCACACTAGACCAATCCATTACGGAGACAGAAATTGGTAGAGCCATTACTCTGATGGCCCCTCATAAAGCACCTAGGGGGGAATGGGTTCTCAGTGGATTTTTACAAATTGGTACAGCCTTTGATTACAGCCCCTTGGCAAACATGTTGAACGAGGCTCACTCATGTGGGCAGCTCCCTCCTACCCTATCTGAGGCCATAATTACCGTACTACCAAAGGAGGGTAAAGATCTCTCCCTCCCCACCACTTACAGGGCCATTTCATTAATCGATGCTGATGCCAAGATCCTGGCCAAGGTTTTGGCCACCAGACAGGAGGAATTCCTCCCAGAGATTATTCATCCTTCTCAGGTGGGGTTTGTTAAGGGCAGAATCAGTTCAGATCATATCCAAGCCCTGGTACCTTTAATACAGTTAGTGACCTCACTCCCTACCCCAGCGGCAGCAGTTACAATTGACTTCGAGAAGTCCTTTGACTCGGTGGGCTGGGAATATTTATTCACAGTCCTGAATACTTTAAACTTTGGCCCTTACTTTACCTCTTGGATAAAAACCCTTTCTGCCTGCCCTACGGCCAGGGTCCTTACCAATAATGTCCTCTCTGAACCATTTTGCCTACAGAGTGGGGCCAGACAAGGCTGTCCGCTGTCCCCCTTACTTTTTGTTTTAGCTATTGAACCCCTTGTGGCAGCCCTCAGAAATCATCGTCATATACATGGACTTCAGTTTAAGGACAAATGTTATATCACTAAGTTGTATGCCGACGACTGCCTGATCCTGACTCGACACTTACCACACAGCCTCCCAAACATCCTGTCTACATTACAAACAGTCAGCAAAATCTCAGACTTGAACATCAATCTGGCAAAGTCTGAAATCCTCCCCCTTAATGCTCTTACAACATCTACTGGTGTGGATTCCCAAGGCTTGGTCTGGGTGAGATCCGAAATAACATACCTGGGCATTCGGCTTACCCCCAAACTCTTGTCTCTAATGGACATAAACCTAAGACCCCTAGTGACCAAACTCCAAACTGCCATAAACAGATGTGCTCATTTGCACCTCTCCCTGGCAGACAAGATCACCACAATTAAAATGCTACTTGCCCCTAGAGTATACCACCTACTATCCCACATTCCCTTTCTTCTTCCCGATACCCGGAATCAAAAGCTGAACACTCTGATTAGCTCCTTCCTATGGGGTTCACACAGACCCAGATATAGTAGAGCTAAATTGAGGGCTCAAAACCTGAGGGGAGACTGGAACCTACCCGACTTCTCACAATACTCCATTGCATTTATAGTAGCAAAGACCTTAAAGGAGGAAAGTGCCTGTCACTCCCTTCACCCTCCTGCATGGTCCCAACTTGAAAGGGACCTCTTGCAGGACCCTTCAGTTTCCATACTGGTTTACCCCCTCCCAAAACTGCACAAGCACTGGCTCTCCATTCAGCAAGCACATCAGGCCTGGCAAAAATTGGGGCTCAAATCCTCTCGATGCCTCAACTTGGGAATTCATACCCCACTCTGGAATAACCCCAGCTTTTGTATCAATAAATCTCCCATGTATTGGGTGGACTGGGCCTCTAAAGGAATTCTCTACACTGGGACTTGAGGTCCCCAGAACACTCTGACATGGACTTGTTCCAGGGTTTGCAAAACAGGTATGACCTTCCCCACAGTGATTTTTGAAAAACATCTTCAGATGAGAAGCCTTTACCAGTCTTGGGTTAAGAAAAGTTGCACCTGTGTCACTTGTAAAAAATGTAAAGCTACTAGACCTTCTCTTCCTATTACTGACTGGATTATACATTTCCAAGGTAGGGCTGGTCTTATACATAGATTTCAAAAAGACAGTGCTCCCAACCCCTCTCTGCTGGCCAAAACCAAGTGGGCCACCACCTTAAAAATCGCCATTACAGATTTACAATGGCGTCAGTGCTGGTTGAGAACTCACCAGGCCTGCTGCATCCCCCAAAGCCTTCTTTTACAGAACAAAATATTGCACCTTTGTTATTACACCCTGTCCCAACTAAACAAGATGGGTCTTCTCCCCTCTGATTGCTGCTGGAGATGTGAGGCCCCAGAAGCAGATCTGCTTCACATCCTGTGGTCTTATATTCCTTTGAAGTCCTACTGGGAGGCAGTAATTCTACAATGCTCCCTTATCTTAAAGACGTCCCTCCCAGCAGACCCGGGTCTTTGGATATTAGGCCTTATACCTGAGGCTCTCATCCTCCCTAAAGCCTCTACACTGTGGCTCATACAGGCCTTGGTAGAATGTAAACGTCTAATCATACAACATTGGAGAACCTTAGAGGTCCCACCCCCTGCCGAGTGGCTTAGTGCCTTAGAAAGGTTGGCCACCCTGACCAGGATATCTTGTGTTAAAAACCAATGTTTCAACAAGTATGAAGTAGTGTGGGCCTCTTATTTAATATATATTGATCCCCTTAACCATGCCTTGTCCTCCAGATATTTGAAGGACAAACTAAAACCTCCCTGACTACCCTGGTAGAAATGGTTGACTAATTGTTTAAAGACTGCAGTTGCTTTTTCCTTATAGCTATCTTGAGTGTTCCATCTTCTGATGGTCATACAGGTGCCCCCCCCCAAAAAAAGCAAGTTTCTACACCTTATGTGAATAGGATCTGTCATCCTTGTTTCCGCCTTTTTAAAGTGAGTAAGTAGCTTCTCTTTAGATTTGTCTTAATGTTCCCATAGTAGGATTATCCAGGTTTAATGATGTTTTATCATTTCAATAAGCTAATTGTAATACATGTACACCTGCATGATTTGGTTGTATGTCCGGAGCCTCGACTACTTGTATTCAGTTGTATGGTTGTAAACCATTTTGTCAGCCATTTTGCCTAATGGTTCAACATATGCAGAATTGGAAATCTCCTAATAAAAAGATTAACTGCAAAAAAAAAATTATTTCTGTGGCATTTTGAAAAGGCACATATTGTAAATCATGACACGAATCCTTTTCTGGAACATATCGGGGGTGGAAACATTTCATAGATGATGTATTATTGTTGTGGGAAGGTACGAGAGAAAAGTTGGAGAGGTTCAAAACATTTTTGAATAGTAGAAATCAACACAGAATGTTCTCAATGGAAGCCAGCCAAGATGAGATAGCATTTTTGGACCTAAAAATTTATAAAGGGGAAGGTAAGCTAAAGATAAGACTTTTTCTCAAGGAGACGGACAGGAATACACTGCTACATTTCAGTAGCTTTCATGATCCAAGGCTGAAGGAAAGCATATCGAAATCTCAGATAATAAAGGCTAAAAGAAACAGTAGTATGGAGCAGAAATTTTGAGAAGAGGCAGGGAGAATGACAGATAGATTTCTCCAAAGAGGGTACAAAAGGAATACTATAGAAACAACAATATCAGAGGTAGGGTAGGTCCCTAGAGAGGAATTACTGAGAAGTAGAGACGGAATAGAAGGGGATAATAGGATGGTGTTCTCGATGGCTTATGTAAGCAATAAGACACGATGGGGTGTGAATTACAGCATGATAAATGCACCTCTAGGGGCGTAGTTAAGTGTGAGGCCAAAGGCTGAGTGCCGGTCTTCCCCAGGAGTGTGGTTATCACACTGTAATGCACAACCCCAGAGTGTCTTATTGTGCTTATAAAATGGCCCTTTATTTTTAGAAGCAGTTTGTTTTTACTTTGAAACACATTTTTAAATAAGTAAAAATGTAAGTGAATCTGTGCTTTTAACATAAAATAGTCCTTCTGCATATTGGTGCGAGATTAAAGTAATGTTATACAGTGTGTGCCTCCCTGCCCACTTAAACTTCATATTGCTCTGCCAGTCACAACAATTCACAAATGCTGTTTTCCTCATTCTAAGTATGACACATAGCCCCTTACTTTATTTCATTCTCCTCACTCTGTAGACAAAACTAAAAGAAGCCATAACAGAGGCTTTTCAGTTCCTTGATGCTGCAACCATGAGCGTGGTTCAAAACTGCGACACTCACTGGCAGCATCATGAGCTGCTTACTGTGTCCCAAAAGCTAAACAGCAGGGTGAGTCATTTACCTAGTTTTCTCTTTGTTTATAGTATTATTGCTTAGTTTCTTCATTCTGTTTTTTTTTCTCTGTGTTGCTCCACATTCAAGAAATGGAATATTTATCATGGAACGCTGAGATTCAAAATTCTGCTCAGTTCTACTAGCAGAATGTTCCTCTACTAACATACTATACACACACAACAAATGAGCCAAAGACTCAATTTTCTTACTGTCAGGGCAAGCAGAAGAGATTTCCCTGCTGAGCAAGTAAAGACAGAAGGGGGATTTTCACTGTTAGCAAAGAAACAATTGTAATGAAAACAGTAAACAATACTTACTGTTTCTAATTTGTGTACGTGTGTAAGGAGAGTGTGATGGTCTGGTAAACAGCATTTAATTAATTTGTTTTTTTATATTTAAGGTAGCTTTATTTTTAGGGCCCAGTTGAAGGTTTCTGTAGTGTAAAGGTAACAGCCATGTTTGTGGTGGAAGATCAGTTCTGGCTGTAGGGAGATTGATGGAAGATAGTTCTGGTTGTAGGAGGATTGATTTGCTCATTGTGTGATGTGGTTTAGGACAAGGATGACTGTGCGTATATAGAAATTTAATGTATGGTCAGCTGATATCTCTTGGCCAATGAGATTTCTAGATTTTTTCTTGCCAGTTTACAAAGCCATTTAAGCAATAACATAAGAAACATATTAACAAGTAATTGGCATATACTTCAAGTGGGAGACAATATGAATAATACATTTAGGGAGCTACCCTTGGCTTAGTATCATTGGAAAGGAATCAAACTTTAAGGGACAAACTTGTTCATACAGCACATTATGTCCCATAAATACAGCAGAAACAATTACTTCTGGGTCCCTGGATGTATGGAAGCAACCCTTGTGGACTGTGCTTCCAATGTGGGAATGCAAGTAAGAAATGATATTTTGAGCATCCTCATACAAATGTGAAACATGAAATAAAGCAACATATTACATGTAAATCACACCATGTCATCTATGTTCTACAATGTCCATGTGACATATATAGGAAAAACAAAGAGGGAGCTGTGTAATCACATCAATGAATATAAAGGTGACATTAGATTAAAGGATCAGAATTCTTCAGTAGCAAAACACTTTAATGGAGTGGGGCACTCAGCCACATCTCTTAGGTTTTGGGGCCTAGAAAGAGTAGAAGAACCCATAGGGGGAAATACTAGTTGGGATGATCTCCTACTAAAAAGGAAAGTTTTCTGAATTTTTAAAATGGATTGCATGAACCCAGGAATGGGTAGGAACAAGACATGCGACTGAAGTCTGTATTGGTGAAGACAAAGCAGAGTATGGCTATACAGCAAGGGTAAAAAGAGACTTTGTTCTCCCTGCCTCTGACTGCTCCATGGATGCTGTCTCCATGTGGAATATGCAATCCATCAGACATATATTGGGACTTTGAACAAAACATTTTTGTTTGGACCTTGAAGACATTCTTATATGAAGGAATGGCTAACATAGTGGAGTACTCTGCTGTTGTGTGCTTCCTCGGTGGCCTGTGATATTGAAAAATTGTTGATATTATTGAAAGATTAGAAAATCGTACTGGATTCTGTAAGGAATAAGTGATGAAATGAGAGACGTAATATGTGTTAAATGTAACAGTAAAAGGACATGAATGGCAAATCTAGAAGGCATTTAATTTATCATCAGATATTGTTATAATCAAAAATGAATTTGTTTTGGCAATTAGCCGAGGGTGGGGTGGGTGTGAACCGCTGACCTCTCTGTCCAGGGCTGAGCTTTTCCTGCTTTAATCTGCTCAGCCACTGGAGGGACTTAGCCACCTTGATGCCCAAACAGAGATTTCAGGTTAACCCCTAAGTGGGAGGGGTTATGACGTCACTAAGTGACGTTAGGCTCCTCCACCTGTCTCACAGTATTTTATGTGACACTGAAAAATTGTTGATATCATTGAAAGATTAGAAAATCATATTGGATTCTGTAAGAAATAAGCGATGAAATGAGAGACATAAAAATATGTGTTAAATACAGCAGTAAAAGGACATGAATGGCAAATCTAGAAGGCATTTAATTTATCTTCAGATATTGTAATAATTAAAAAATGAATTTGTTTCAGCAATTAGCCGAGGGTGGGGGGGTGAACTGCCGACCTCTCTGTCCAGGGCTGAGCTTTTCCCCCCTTAACCTGCTCAGCCACTGGAGGGACTTAGTCACCTTGCTGCCCAAACAGAGATTTCAGGCTAACCCCTAAGAGGGAGGGGTTTATGACATCACTAAGTGATGTTAGGCTCCCCCCACCTGTCCCATGGTATTTAAACCGGGCATGTATGAGGGCCCAGTCTCTTCTGCAACCAGGAAGTAGGCCGGACCCCATGAGCGTTGTTAGTGAGTGTTGCTAAGAATCTTTATGAAAGCATACTTGTTATAAACATTTTTACTTGGTTTGAGCAAGGTAAAGGAGTACAGGGGGCTTTTGACAAGTGTGTTTTGTCTTTCCCCATTTGTAGAAATGACAAGTGAGTTGCTAACATTAACATGTTTGTACACATAGTAATAGAGGTAAGAAAGTTGAGGGAATAGAACATGAAATGGATATATAGAGAAAAAAACTTTTAAAACGAGAGAAATAGGGGTCAAATGTTTGTGAACTAAAAGGGGGAACCCCTTAAAAACAAAATGAAGTAACGTTAAGATACTTTTACAGTGAGGGGAAGATAAATTACAAAACAGGAGAAACTACCCAGAGGAGCTATGAAAGAGTGGCATTTTAAAGGTGTAAGAAGTCACACAAGGGCAGTCAGAGAAGAATAAAGTAAGAAGCAGACTATAAAAAAATAAATTGATATATATATAATATTGAAAATAGGGGAATGATAGTACTCCTTTCTTCCATCAAAGGTGTTCAGAGGAATTACTTTGTGGATGAAGTACTGAAAACTTAACAAGTGATGTTTACACTGAGATAGAAATAAGAGTTATTTAAAATAAAAAGGTTTGTGTTTAAATATGTGTATGTAACACTGTGAAACAATGCTAACTAGAGGCACATGTTAAGAAATGAGTAAAGAGTGTATATGATGAATTTAGCAAAAGAATGTATAAGCTAATAGTATACATGAGGTGTACTATACAAGTATACTAAGCTGGTGGAGGGTGGATTCATGAGTTTTAAGTAAAAAAGTGTTTTTTAAATTGTATATTTATGATATTTTTTGTATGTTTTGTGTTTCGAGATCAGCATTGCAGACTGGGGCCTGATGAAGTGGTGTTTGGCCATGAAACTATTGACCAGACTGTTTCAGTGTGGCAAAATATGAAATAAAGGAGCTTTTTTAGCTAAATATGTGTTATTTTTTAGTGGAGTTCATCCTATACTAGTTATAGACAGGACATGAGCATGCCCATACTGCATCACAGCACTACCCAGAATTCACACAGTGCTGCTGTGAGCAAGAATGGAACGTGACTACCGCGATGTCATGAGGAAACCTTTACCAGCCAAGAAAAGGGAAGGATGTTGGCCGCGGCTGGGGCTTATAACAAAATATTTCAGTCAGTGGCTGGCCCATTGGCATGGTGGTAGCGCTACTGCCTCCAATGTTGGTGACTCAGGTTCAGGAATGAGCCTGGGTCATTGGGGGACAGCGGGGAGGAGGAGGAGGAGATTTGAGCATCCCCTCAGAAGCTCTCCTGCTCCATGAGGGGGTGGGCTGTTGCAACGGGAGGCATGGAACCCCTGGTGTCGGGAGGGGAGGATGCCATTTGGCACTTGGCTGGGACATATCTTCGCATGTCCACAGTCTGGACCTCAATCCTTGTACCGACATCCTTGGGGGATGGGACTTCCAGTGACCACAGAAACAAGCCAGCAATGAAAAATTACAGCCTCCCCAACTGTGCAGCATGATTCCCTGTGGGGAAGGGGAGAGAATGGAGCTCCGTGTGGTTGGCATAGCCACCGCCAAGCTCCTGGCTAGGAGTGGGTGAAAAATATGATATAAAATAAAAAGACTATTTCTGCCAGTGAGCAGGTAAATGTTGCTGGTGGTTACTGGAAGATCAGTTGTGCCTGTAATTTGGCAGGACATATGAACACATGAAACTTGCCAGCAGAAGCAGGCCTCACAGTCTATCAAGTCTGCTCAAATGCACAGCTAGCACCCCTATACTGCAGCTGCCCACCCCAACCCCCACCCTCAGAAACTGCTCAGCATTGTTTACGGTAACAGGACTAACAGTGCAGTTAATGGGTCAAGGAGAGACGTTTATGGGGGAAGGGAAGATATGTGTCTGACTAAATAGGACTGCAGCTCAACAGCAGATAGGTATTTATAAAACTGCTATCAAACAGTGCTGTTAATAACAGCACTGTAGTAATGCCCATGTGTAGGCTGTTTAAACCATCACTGGATCGTAGCTTTCTTGCAAAGAACCTACGGCCCATTTCCTGTGTATTTTTAATGAAATTGTCTCTTTGACTACAACTGCACCTGACTCAGCATTTGGCCCTTGGAAATATTATTTTTTAATCAAAGGCTACTCTTATATTCCATTAAAAAGTTCTTCTCCAAGGGTTTCTGATATATGCTAGTAGTTAGACCTGTGGAGCCCTTTGTGATAGATCCAGGTAAGGGACGTTCATCTCAGTAAGCATCCAAGTAAATTTCAAGTTTTAATCACATTCATTGAAGTACTGAAGGAAGATATAATAAGTCTGCATCTGCCCCTCCCCCCCAAGTATTGTTACATTATGTAGGCAGATCTTTGTTTTAACCACAGAGAAGCAAATGAAGAAAAAAAAGAATAGAAACCACAAAGGAAGAAAGGGAGAAATGGGAAAATTGTGGGACTGTTGGAGTGGACAATTCCTAGGTGCCACAAGGAAAACTGGATTACCCAATCAGACAAGCAAGAGACAGACAAGTGATAGAATAGGAGAGGACAGAGTAGATCCTTGATGTTAACTCTCTGTGCATAACAGATGGGACGAGATCATACCCAACCCTGTCATGCAAGCCAGCAGGGCAGCTGAAAGGAAACACAACCTGTTCTGATCCTAGGATGGGAAGCACACATATCTTTCTAAACCAAAACAGGAATGTAGAAAGTTCTATGTGTACCAGAAAGTGGGCAAGTCTCATATAACTGCTCAAGACACCAGGTAGAGAGACCAGGAGCAGTGGGAGAGAATCTTGTTGTCTCAGAATCTCATAATATTAAATATGTCTGGGAGGCAATAGATCCTAATTCTGCTAAATACATGCTCAATGTTAAAATAAATGGGAAGCTTACACAAGCCTGTAGAAATACAGGAGCTACTCTCTCTGTAGTGCACCACGATCTAGTTAAACCTGAGCAGGTCCTGCCTTATTAATTTGCCCTGGTAAAGTGTGCAGTGGGACCAAAGAGCTAGTTCCATTAGCTCAGGTATTCCTGAGTTGGCAGGAGGGCCAAGGAATGGAAATGTGGGAGCAGTGATAACCTTGATGTGGATATATTTGGGTAAATAATCTGAAGTGTGGGGGTGACATAGTACAAGCAGCTGCTTGAAGTCAGATGTTCAGACTGAAGCCTGATGACACTGACAGCAGAGAGAAATTGCTGCAGAAATTATGCCAGTTTGCCCTGAGATTGAGTTGGTACAGACTGACACTGAAGCAAGCTGGAGGGCAGAGAATCTTCACACTTTAGACACTGTTGCAACTGCCAGTTCTTTACAAGAAACTCCAGAGGAGGGTATTATCTCTTCAACATTAATAAACTGTAAATCATTTTAAACAAGCCTTAGAGGAGATGAATTCTTGGGGGAGTTAAAAAAACAGACAACCAAAAGCCAATGCTGACTTAAATCTTCTAGAAGGGAAAAAGAGCAGGGTATGCTGTGAGGACAGCTTACTCTATCAAGAAGGGGGGAGCAAGAGCAGGGCATACTGGAAGGATGGACAGCTTATTCTATGAGGTGGGTACCTCATAGGGTGCAGAGGGCTGGCAGGTAGGGAGGCAGTTTAGTAGTTCCTACGGAGTATAGGAAGCAGCAGCTGGGTACTACACATCACACTCATCTTTTGGGACATGTTGGGGTGAAATGCACCAATCAGAGGTTGACTTGAAATTTCTATTGGCCAGGCATGCATAAAGATGTGGCAGAGTACTGTCACACTTGTTCGTTATTGTGTGTGTGAGACACTGCTCTGCACACAACGTAGCTGCAGCATTGCCTATTTTCAATCTGTATGCAACATTGAATGTTTGAGCCCCGCTAGTTCTTACGGGCAGAGGGACAAAGAAAGTCCAGTGTTTGTATCTGAGCTGACAAGCTCTACTTTTACTGTGTGTGGTGTGTGTTGTACTTCGTTTACAGGAGCAAAACCTGTTTTATTCAAGCCCTAAAATTAGGCAAATCTAGTGTAAGAGCTCTGTGAGTTCTCAACCTCACTTCCAGGTTTGGGCTCTACTTAAACCTTCCCTGTAGTGAGAAGGGCGAGCTCGGACAGGGCGTGCACACGTCGAGCACACACAAAGACGTGCGCAAAGACATGCGCATCCTTGCGTGTGTTTAGCGGGGTTAACTGGGGCAAGGTAAGGCATAAAATCCTCATCTTCTTAAGCTTGTAACTGTATTTTCTGTAGTAATATGAGGCCATTATTTGTCATCAAGGTTGAGACTATTATGACTACTGAGGGTGATGTAGGGATAAAATGTCATGGCTGCAACATGTATTCTATAATACACTATAATAACAAACCTAATGAATACAAATGTGCAAAATGTTTAATAAATAAAGATTTAGAGATGGAAATCAGCCATTTCAGTGAGAGACTGATAAATCTTGAACTTAGTCAGCAACAAATGACTGACAGATTTAACCATAGGAACTGTGGCACAAGCACAAACACTATAGAATCACCCAAACTGTTAGCAGACAACAATGAGGAAGCCATGTTCTCAAAATCTAATAATGTCCCTAAAAATCCCATTTCTACTAATAAAAAGCGTGTAAGAGATGAACAAGATGCTGATTTACCTGATACAGAATGGTTCACAGTTAAAAAGGAAAAAATGACTAAAAAAGGGAGAAGAGCAGGCAACTACTCTCTACATACAGAGAACAGTTTTAATATATTAAGTACCTTACCCCCTGCTGAGCAAGATTCTTTACCATCAACCTCTACTAATTTCATGATTAATGTCCCCTTAACTCAAAGTGAGACATCACTAATGGGGATTGTTAGCAGCATGGATCTATCCTTAACTCAGGAAGCTAATGATGTTACTAATAGACCACCTTTAGTACCAGATAATCTGGAGCCAACTTCGACTGTAAAGCAAATAAATGTCCTGGGGGATGCCATGGTTAAGCACTTAGATAGGGCAGTCTGTAACCAGGACAAGTCCAATAGAACCATGTCTTGTTTTAGGGGAGCAAGAATTTCAGATACAACAACCGTGATTCCTGATATTCTCAGTAATGGAAATTCAGATGCTCTTGTCATAATACATGCCAGAGTAAACAATGTTCTCCATGATCCCATTCTAACAATTAAACAGGATCATGTGGCAATTGCTAATCAGATTATCAGTTTAGGAACTGAAGTGGTACAATCAGAAATTCTCCCAGTTCCTAGGTTTTCACCAATGATAAACAACAAAATAAAACAAATAAATAATTGGTTAAGGCAATGGTGTTTAAGGCAGATCATCCAGTATTTATCTCACTGGGAAAACTTTGAATATAAAACTGATTTGTACAGTTGGGACGGATTACACCTTAACAGGAAGGGCTCTACTACCCTGGGGAAAAGTTTTGTGAATTGTATTAATAAAAATTTAAACTAATGCCTGAGGGGGTGAGAGGGATTATTTCTCCCTCTCAAATAGGGTGCATAGTACAAGATAATTCTCATCTGCTCTCACCAATTAGAGTACAAAAACAACATAAAAATAATGAAAAAAGTAAATCACTAAAATTACTTTTAAATAATGCCCAGAGCTTAAAGAATAAACTAGAAGAGCTTGCACTATATCTACATAGCCATGATATTGATATCTATGGAATAACTGAAACATGGTTTACAGAAGAAGACTGGGGTGCAATAATTTTAGGTTATATCCTGCTTAGTAAACCACGTAAACAGAAGAAAGGTGGAGGAGTAGCTTTCTATATTAAGGAAGGGTTAAAACATTATGAGATTCAACCATCACAATTCTCAACAGATGGCAATTAAATATTATGGACTAAATTATCAGTGACCCCTACTGTATTAATCATTGGACTTGGCTACCGAACTCCTAGTCTGAGTATTGAAGAGACACACACATTTCTGAATGAGATTAAATACATGGGCCCAGATATTCAAACTGCACCCAAAAAGTGCGCAATAGCAGGAGCAAGCACAAGTCCATTGCGCCCATGCACAAGAGGCGCGATATTCAAAAACGGAGCAGGCCAAACTGCGCCTACAGATGATGACTGAATATCGCACCACCTGCGCCATAGCACAACTAGGGAGGGGAAGCTGAGCAGATCTGATGCGCCATAGTGCAACAAGGGATGTGCAGCTGAGCAGTCCAGAGGCACCATAGCACAACCAGGGATGGCCCCCCCCCAGCAGCAGAGCAATGCAACTGCACAACCAGGGAGGTAGGGGCCCACTACCCATGCCACAGATGGGCACAGGAAACACACAGCAGAACAGACATCATCCTCACACCCCATGCACTGCACAACTGGGGAGGGCTGGAATAACCACCGCCCATGGAGACAATCAAACAACCCAGCTGGGCCTGGTGCCTCATCACACCCCCGCAAGCCGTGATCAGACACAAGGAGGGCTGACCACGCTCATGCCACACCATCCCCCCAATGCAGAGCACACCCTGCACCGTGACCCCCAGACACCCTCCCCAGGAGCAGCGATCACCACTGCAGGAAACCCCATGCATGCCAACACCCCCACTGTGACACTGCAACCCTGTGCACCACAGAACCATGCAAGGCAGCCCCACCATGCGCACCCATCAGCAGGTGGCAGCACACAGCGATGCAACAATGGCATACACAGTGCCACCATGCACAGTCCCCCTGAGGTAGTGCTGAGAGACCAACCACGTGTCGGCACATGAGGTACACCACACGGGACAGGGCTTGCCCCGGACACCACCACCACCAGTGGTACAGCACCCTGCTCAGTATCCCAATGACACACCCCGACCCAGCACTGACCACAACATCCAGCACAGACACCCACAGTGGTGCATGGAAGCATGCACCACACCGGATGCCCCACAGTGCATGGACAGACACCCACCCATACCCAAGGGCACAACAACACAGGGATGCAGTGGCGGGGCAACCAAGCCCCCAGCGTGGGCCCATGTAAACTGTGTACACACAACCTGCAGTCCTCCATGGCACTGGAGTGCCAGCCACCCTGCGCAGGCACTGTGGACCCATACGCCACCAGAATTTCCTGGAGCACAAGTCACAGACAGTGGTGCACATCCCCTGCAACACACACAAGGTGCAGCATGGAGGTGGGACAACAACTGTGGAGGCCACAGTGTCACCCGAGGCAGACATGCACCACACCAGTGACAGGAGGCAACCCAGTAGTGTGATGGGTATAGTGGCTGCCCTGCAGGGACTGCCACCACTGACATGCCAGTGGACCATGCAGGTCGCAGACATGCATGTGTGTCAGCTGCACAGGCCATGGATGGGCTGATAGGGGCACCATGGACACAGAGCATGCACCATGAACCACTACGCACAGTCATCCAGTGCACAAGGAACAACACACACACCACAGACGCTGACTGATAGCTACCCCCACACCATAGTCACCTCCACATGGACACACACACATCCCCATGACCGCACCACCCCTGACGCCATGCACACCACTGCAGCTGAGCACCTATAGCCCGCTGAAAATCAGAGACCACCACAGTATTCATATCAAAATAACTGCATTGAAAAAACATATAAAAGTTAACTATTTAAAAAACTATTTACAAAATATATATGGGGGTGGGCCCACAAACAAGGTGGGGGTGGGTAAGGGGCAGGGGTAGACAAATGGGACAGGAAAGGAGAAGTGTGAGGGTGGGTCCAGGGGGGTAGGGGATTTCAGGGGCTGAGGGGCTCCTAGCAGGAGCGCCGCTCCCCACTCCGGCTCCATCTCTGTCGGTGCCTCTGCAGGACCCCGGTGTCATCAATCCTGCGGAGGATGTCCAGCGATGCCCTTGCTACCTGGAGAATCTCCTGAAACACCTCACTGATCTCCCAAAGATGGCATGTACTTAGGACAAGGGAGCACAGTCAATAGGTGTGAATGCACAGCCCCATACAGCCCACCTACTGTGCATGGCATACAGCCATGGGACATACCTTTGTGATGGTGTGTGACCACCCACAGTGATCACGTCCACATGACCTGCCCACCCAGGTGCATACAGGCATGCGGAAAGCTGCACACACCCACCAGCCAAGTCACACACAGCACCACCGTGGCCGTTTAGTGACATGGCTATGTGGTGCAACGGCAGTGGCACAGCCATGTACCCAGTGCACGCATGGACCACTATTGACACACTCCCAGACATGCATTGCCACTGGACAGTGTTGACTGTAACAAGTTGCATGCATGGCAGTGGTGTCAATGGATGGTGGTCATGCCCCACTGCCCACCCTGTTTCACAACATGCAATAGTAATCATGGAGTTACGGCACTCACCATCATCGGGCCGGTCCAGTAGGCAGTGAGGGCCCTCGCCCCGCCTGGCTTCCCTCTGTTCCTCCTGCCACCGAAGATCACAGGCAAGGCGACGTTCCTCCAGGCCTGTGGTGCAAACATGGAGAGGAACATCAGTACAATCCATAGCAAAGCCCCCTGCCCCCAGGTGTGGCCCTCCCACCCAGCCAGACCCACCCACCCACACCTGATAACACCAGCACAGCCAACCCCGGATGGTCCCTCCCCCATGTGCTGGATACATACAACTGCAATACCCATATGGAAGATAAAAGTGTGTTGACGTAACACCTACCTGGCTGTGGCACCGTAGCCCTCCTGGCACGTGCCCGCAGGCGGGTTAGCAGCACTGGCTCCCTCCGCTGCAGGTCCCCATACCTGTGGTGGCACTACTCTGTGCTTCTCTCCCATCCTGTGGCCTCCTTGAGTGCAGTGGCCACCTCCTCCCACACCTGGGTCCTGGACCTGTCCAGGGGTGCCTCCCTGAACAGTGGCCCATGGTGTGGCTCCACAATGGCCACTAGGTTGGCCAGCTCTATTGGCGACCACTGAGCAGCCCTCCTGCGTGCCATGCTGTCTGCTCGATTTGCAAATATGGCACTCTGCAGTGCGGCTCTCCACGTGCAGATGCTGCGCGGTACAGCACTGCCATTCCCTATCACGCTGTCACCAAACAGCGCGACAGAGGTGCACCAATGCCTGACACATGGTGCCTAGGGGGCAAAGGTCGGGCACAGGGTCAAGGGTCTCTGGTGCATGGACACACACAGCACCATTGGAACCCAATGCATGTAGCGCGACTGGCTGCCTGTGTGCTACTGCCAGTAGCAGCCTACTGCGCAGTTGCCTCAGTGCGCCTATGATGGCCCAGTGCCACAGCGCCATGTAGGTGACCATCACTATAGTGCCACTGGCACAATCATGGCTGTGCCCCGCATTGCCTACCGCACACAGCACGTCAGCAGCACGGCAGACAACTGCGTCAGCAACCCTGGCATGCGCAGTGAGGTGTGTACTAAGCATGTCACAGAACTGCGCCATTGGCTCAGCACATTCAACACAATTGCACAAAGCTCAAAAGAGAGATATTCAGCCGTCATATGCAAATCATCTAATCAGCCATTCAATGCATCCACTTAAAGTTGTGCCTTGCCTCATTTGCATAGGTTGCACTATAAAAGTGCGACATTGGGCTGCAGTGGCCATAGTCGGTTACTGCAGTCTATTGGTGAGTTGCATGCTGTTTGGGAGTGTGGACTGTGGATTTAGGGACATGCATGGGACTGCACAGTCACAGGTAACAACTGCTATTCTTACAGGCTAAATAATGACCGAGCAAGTTGTGGGAGAGGAGGAACACAGTGGTGGGAGGAGGAGGAGGCCTAACTTTACCAAGGCCGAGACCAAAGCCCTGTTTGAGGCCTACCTGGATCAGGAGCCATTTCTCAGCGGACGGCAGGGAACACCTCAAGCCCGTGCTGCTGCATGGGAGGAGGTGGCACATGCTGTGATCCTGCATGGCAACCACCAGCGCTCCGTGCAGGAGTGCAAGAAAAAGATGGGCACAGACAGGAGGAGGATAAAGGAGAAGGTGGCTGCCATCAGGGCAGCATGAGCTGCAATAGGTGGGAGACAGCCGGAGGTGGTACATCTGACCACACAGGAGGAGATGATTTCTGGAAGCATGCAGCGTAGTGCCATTGAGGGTGTTCTGGGTGGTGGCTTCCTCCAGACGTGTGGTGGCCCATCACTGCATGGTAAGTCATGGTCTGTCTATGGGGGGGCAGGGTAGGTCATATGCAGTAATGCGACTTTGCTTTCCCTTACAGATCCTGAGCATCTGCATGGGTCAGCGGTGGTGGGCCTGTCCACTGAGGACAGTCAGCTGGAGATGGAGGAGGGCCCATCTACCTCCACAGGTATACGTGGCTCAGGGGGACAGTGGGGCCACCTAGCTGTCCACACTGATGTTGTTGTAACAGGTGCAGAGGAAGCCCTGCCTGTGTCTCAGCGTGCCAGCGTCCATGGATGCCAGCATGCTGTGCCTGGGGCCAGTGCCGAGCCTGCCACTGATGATGATGTCACTAACATCATGGGCAGTGACACGTGTGTGCCACGGGATGGCCACACAGCAGGACACATCACAGCCATGGCTGTGGGTGGTGCTGCCATGGAGGACTGCGTGTCATCACAGTCAAAGCCTGTGCCTGTCAGCACCAGTGGGGCAGCACTGGTGTTTGTTCAGGACAGTGGGACTGTTGCAGCCACTGTGGCAGCACCACTGAGCCCTGGGGAGCGGCAGCTGGAGGGGCAGCATCAGCAGTCAGCCAATCGGCTTGGGGGTACAGGGTTCAGGGGCGACATCTGTGCACCGCCTGTGGACATGCCCAGACCTGGTCCTGGTGCACAACGCCCACCCTCAAGGGGTGCTGAGCATCAGGGCTGTGCACACCCTGAGGCACAGGATGCCGAGGAGGCAGATGACCTCTTGGACGAGCACACCCGCCTACTGCAAGCATCAGTCCAGCAGCAGATGTGGCTTGTGATGTCGGTGGATGCACTGCGTGCAGCTCTGGAGTGGGCAGAGGAGCATCGCAGCAGGGACACCGCTCTGATCCTGGCAGGGATGGACCAGTTGCGGGAGGATGTGACCGCTGCCATTGACAGACATGCACAGTCATTCAGTGCCATCATGGCCACAATGGGCACACAGTCATGTTTCCATGCATCGCAGACACCACGCAGTGCACTGTCTACCTCCCCATTCCCAGCATTGTGTGACACCCTCATTGTCGATACCGGGTTCAGCTGTGGGCATCCCGAGCATGCCTGGTGCAGGCATGTTCGGTGTGCTGCAGATCCCTGTGCGAGCACTGTTGTGGTCATGCAGTGGAACCCCTGGGGGACCATTGGTGCCACCCTATGAGGCCAGTGGTCAGCCTGTCAGTGCTGGCAGGTCTCAGTGGGGCTGCCCACGCATCCGTGGTGGCCGGAGCACTGTGTCGCGTGACTGACCTGTCTTCCAGCGTGGCTACTGTCTGGTGCTGCCCTGTATGCATTGTGTCATTCAGTGGGCAGTGCATGGGTGGGTACCCGGCCCTGCATGTGGACACACAGTCCACCTGCACACCCTCCCGGTTGCTGTCCACAGTTGCATGTGTGTGATGATGCCTGCATTGTGCTGTACACCAATGTGCAATGGTGCTCAGCATCTGACACACGCACATGGACAGGCAGTGGGTGTGGTGGCCTGTGGACATGTGTGTGGCTAGGGTTGGCATTCTGGGTTGGTGTGCCTCCTGCCCTTTGTGCAAGTTTGGTGCATTGTGTGTGTGTGTGTGTGTGTGTGTGTGTCTGTCCACGTGACATGTTACTCCTCACCCATCCCTGGTTGTTTGTGTGGTTCCATGCCCTGCCACTTCCCTTGAAAGCATGCACCCCTGGTGTGTGTCCATGCATGTTTGTGGGTTGTGCCTTAGCCACTGTTGGCTGCACATGGCCCTATGACTTACCTGGGTTGGCTGAAATGCTCCTTGTGATGGTGTCCCGGTGCAGCTGTGCCAGCTGGATCAGTCGGGGTCCCGGCCACCCAAGGGGCTGCCCATCACCATCATCACCGGGCGCCTCATCGTCCCCATCACTGTCCCCTGCTTCGACCTGTACGGCTATCCCACATTCATTCACCATGTTGTGCAGGATGCAACAGGCCAGGAATAGCCTGCAGGCCTTTGAAGGGCTGTACTGTAGGGCACCGCTGGAGGTGTCCAGATAATGGAAATGTGCCTTCAGCATCCCGAACACCCACTCAATGACATTACGTGTGGTGGCGTGTGCCTCATTGTAGCGTTGCTGCGATGGGGTCATGGGCCGCCGGTTGGGTGTGAGCAGCCAGAGATGGAGTGGGCATCCACTGTCACCTGTGTGTACAGGGTGGAGGTTAGTTTGGTGATCAGTATCTCCTGCCCCAGGCCATGTAGGCCACTACCCATGTCACCTCTGGCCATGTCCCCCCAGGCCCTATGATTGTCCATGTGGTTTGCATACTCACCCACTAGGTGGCCAGTGGGGATGTCCCCACTCTCGAATCTGTGGCACAGTGCTGACTGGTGCCAGGTGAAGGCATCATGTGCTCCACCAGGGTGCATGGCACAGACATTGCTTATGTGCCCCCTGACATCGCACACCACCTGACAGTTGATGCTGGCATAGCCCTTGTGATTTATGTATGTGGCCCTCTCGGGGCCAGGTGGTGTGTGTATGGCCACATGGGTGCAGTCTATTGCCCCTAGCACGCCAGGCATACATGCTACCCTGTGGAACTCCTGTATGTTTGCTGTGTGCTCCGCCGGTGTGCTGGGGAAATGGATGTACTCCGTAGCATGTAGCAGTAGTGCGCTGAGGAATTGGGTGAGGTGGCGTGACGTGGCTGACTGGGTTATGCCTGTGGTGTCCTCAGTTGGTCTCTGGAAGGTACCCGTGGTGAGTCAGCACATACAAGATGTCACTTTAGTCTCCACTGATGGGGCATGGCTCCATCGTGTGAGTGCCTGCATCACATCACTGCACAGCTCATAGAGCTGCCTCCGAATTTCCATATTCAGGTGGTACCAGCCCACAATCTCAGTATCACTGTACAGCTTGAAGCTGGTGCAGGCTCAGTACTGCCTGTTGGGGGCATACCGGTGATGGGCCCTTCCACGGCCACGCCGCCCCTGCCACCTGCCTTCTCACCCTCCCCTTATAACGGCCTCCATCTGGAAGGTGACACTGGCCATGTCCCTGGCTTGTGTTCACCCCCCAGCAGCTGTTACTGTATCCCCCCCCCGCTGTCCTCACTGCTACTTCCCCTGCACTGGGAACACCTGCCTGTGGTGGCCTCTGTGCTGTGTGGCACTTCCCCCTTCTGCACTGGCTGTGTCTCCCCACACCTTCCCTGTGCCTCTGTGTTCAGGGTGCCCTTTCCCTGGCCTGCCCTGTGTGTCCCTCCTGCCCTGTCTGTGTGGCTAGAGTTCTGCCTCATATGCCTTCCCTGTAGCGTTCTTGCGCCTCTCCCTTGCTCCTTTTTATTTTGGCTCATTTCCACTATGTGCAGCTTCCGCTTGCTCCTCTATTGCGCATGGCGCAAGTTTTTGAATATCTCACTGCACCATTTATGCATGGTTCCTCCCCCTTCAGTTTCACATGCCTTCATTATCATTGCGCTGTTGCTCAGCATGATTTCGGGGGCACAACTGCCCCCTGCTGAATATCGCAGAATGGCACAAGTTCAGACTTGCACAGGCGCAACCCTACTGTGCATGGCTCAACTCTTTTGAATATCTGGGCCATGGTGTCCAAAAATGATGTTATACTTATGGGTGATTTTAATTTCCCTTCTATTAATTGGTTGACTATGACTAGTATCGGCAGTCCAGAAAATAGACTCATTGATATAATTTCACAGGGCAACCTGGTACACATGGTGAATGAGAGTACCAGGGTAGGGAATATTCTTGATTTAATATTTATTAATCAGGATTTATGCTACTCACCCCCTAAGGTATTGTTGCCCCTTGGTAGTAGTGACCATAACATGATCCAACTTGATTTACATTGTACAGGGATTAAACCTATTAAAGGTATTACAAGATTTAGAGACTTTTTTTTAAAGCAGACTATTCTAGTATTAAGTCCTATTTAAACCTGTGGAACTGGAAGAAGGATCTGGAAAATCTGGATGTTGAACAAATTTGGAAGAAATTATGTCACAAGTTGGACATATGCATTAATACCTGGGTACCAGAAAGAAAGAATTATATTAATAAACATAGAGTCCCAGTATGGTGGAATAGGAAACTCCAGAAAGCTATAAGAAAGAAAAAGAAATTATATAATAAGGCCAAAAAATACCCCACTAGCACTAATAAGACTGCCTTTACAAAAGCAGTTAAGGATGTGAAGAATAAAATTAAAAAAGCAAAAAAAGAAATGGAAATTAAACTGGCTGCCACTATAATAGATAACAAGAAGAGTGTTTATAATTACATTGGGTCATTAAGAAATAAGAAGGGCAATTCTGTAGGTCCCATAACATCAGATTTGGGAACCATAAGCACAGAAAGTGAAATGGCTTCGGCTATTCATAGTTACTTTCTTAGTGTGCACAAAGAAAGAGATATTTTGTCTAATGATCTTCCACCTATACAAACGGATTGTCCAATTATCTGGCCAGATGATATTATTCAAACTGTTACAGCATTAAAGAATAACAGTTCTGCAGGCCCAGATGGCCTACCGCCAACATTTCTGAAAGAAATAATTTATGAGCTAGCAGGTCCCATTTCTGTTTTATTTAATGGATCATTGAAACAAGAGAAATCATTAAACATATGGAACAAAGCAATTGTGACCCCTATTCACAAGGGAGGTAAAAAGCAAGACATTACAAATTACAGGCCTATTAACGTTACATCAGTATTAGGCAAAACTTTTGAAAGAATATTACAGAAATATATTATACAACATCTAATTAATATAGGTCACTGTGATATAACTCAACATGGTTTTGTATCAGGAAGATCTTGCTTGACTAATCTGTTGTCCTTTTTTGAACCAGTTAGTGCTGCCTTGGATAAAGGCATGCCAGTGGATGTGGTCTTTCTGGATTTTTCTAAGGCTTTTGATTCAGTCTGTATTAAAATCTTAATTCAAGAACTAATTAGGCTTAACTTCCAACCTAATATTATAAACTGGATTAACTTATGGCTAAGTAATAGATCTCAATGTGTGTCGATACGTGCTTTTATGTCTGCTTGGGGGGTTGTGTCCAGGGGAGTTCCACAAGGCTCAGTTTTGGGACCTATTTTGTTTAATATACTATTATCATCTATGCAAGTGCCATTGGGAACTTGGTGCTACAAGTATGCAGATGATTGCAAAGTGGGTGGTATCGTCCATAATGATGAAACAGCAAAAGCCTTCCAAGATAGTTTGCACCACTTGACTCGTTGGGCACATGAGCATAAATCAGTTTTTGACGAACAAAAATATAATGTTATGCACCTCGGAATACAGAATTTAAAGTATCACTACAGTATTAACAATGTTAACCTGGAGGCATGTACTGACGAAAAGGATTTGGGTGTCTGGATATCTGACAACCTGAAATTTGATTTTCACACAGACAAAATTGTCAGGAGATGCAATCAAATTATACACTGTATCCTTAGAGCAATAAAAAGTAGGGATCCAACGGTTATCCTTCCCCTGTATGCAGCCCTTGTACGTCCACATATAGAATACTGTCTCCCCTTTAGTGCTCCTTATTCCATGAAAGAAAAAGACAGAATAGAAGGAGTACAAAGGAAAGCAACTAAACAAATATTAGAGGTTAAAAGATTACAATATCATGATAGACTACAGTCTTTACAACTATATTCAATGGATTACAGACATCTAAGAGGAGAGTTATGTTTGATTTTTAGGGCATCTACTAATCCAGAATTATTTGAGCTTATTGGTCTAAATGAAAATACATATCATCATAAGAACACAAGGTCACACAATTTTAGGCTCATAGGAGAAATGAATAATACAGTAAAAAGGAGTCAAAGGTTTACTCAGAGAGTAGTAACTGCTTGGAATGTACTGCCAAGATTTGTGGTTGAGAGTGGAAGTATGTCAGTTTTTAAAAACGCTTAGACATCTTTATGGGTGATAAAAAATTCTTATGATCCACCACTGTATGGTGGCAAGTTCATTCATGGACCTTGGTCTTCTGAACTTGATATTAAAACTATGACACTATGAAAATGTCAGAGAGGAAAAGAAGGAAATAAGAGAAAGGGAACATTAATTCCCTTACCCATTATAGAGGTACCATTACAATGATGTGTATCAACAGGCAATTGACCTTGAAAAGACAGAATTCCTGTCAAGTTCAATTGCTGCAGGGAGAACCATTCAGCTCAGCTCTTTCATGCTGTTGACAGGCTGCTAAATCCTTCTTGTCTTCAGTCAGTCAAAGCCTTTTCTGCAGAAAAGTGCGAGGAGTTTGGATGTTTTTTTTCTCTGACAAGGCGTCCGCTGTTAGATCAGATATTTTTTCAAGTGTCCTTTCATGGGCCAGTAGTGGTCGCTCCTTTGATGATGTAGATTTGCCTGTCAGGGAAGCATTTCGGCCTGTTTCTGAAGTTGAGGTACTCTGGGTAGTCTGTAGTTTGCACTCCACCAGCTGTATGCTGGACCCAAGACCAACATGGCTGATTCTCGGCTGTTGTGAGTTCATGGCTCAGTATCAGTGTCAGTGGCTCCAGTAGGTAGCACACTCGCCTCTGAGGCCGGGAGATCAGAGTGCTGTGGGTTCAGTTTCCACATCTGGCACTTGGGTTAATATCCCAGTACTGACACTGTAGTGCAGCATGAGAGGTGTGCTGCACTTCTGAGGTGCCGTCTTTCAGATGAGACGTTAAACCGAGGTCCCATCTGCCTGGATTGGTGGTAGTTCAGGTGGATGTTAAAGATCCCATGGCACTTACTGAAAAGAGTAGGGGAATTTCCACAGTGTCCTGGCCAAATTTCCCTCATTCACTAAAAATACCACCAACAGCTTAATCTGGTTCAAGGTCAGTTGGCATTCATCTGTATCCCCCTCTTCTGGGTCGTGCCTGAAAATAGGCAGGATTTGTCTAGTGTACTTACCCGGTCAACAAAAACTAAATAAAATAAATAAATGGGTCTGGTGTTCGCTGAGATTGCCAGTGGTTCCATGAGGGAAGGTGTTTTTCCATCTGCCTAGAAAAAGGCCATGGTTAGGACCCCCCTCCTAAAAAAAGCCTTCCTTGAACCCTAACGTTCTGGCAAATTACACACCTGCCCTAATCTTTCCTTTATAGGCAAGGTTATTGAGAAGGTAGTGGTGCTGCAACTTGTGGACCACCTGGAGACTCTTTCCATCTATGAACCTCTCCAGCCAGGCTTTTGACCCCGTCATAGCACTGCCACTACACTCGTCAAGGTGACTTGTGATCTCCACCTAAGAAGGGACCAAGGACTTTGTTCTGTCTCGGTTCTCCTGGATCTTTCACCAGCATTTGATACAGTAGACCATGGGGTGCTATTGGATCTCTTGAGAAACTATGTGTGCCTCACTAGCACAGTTCCTCACTGGTTTGAGTTCTACATAACCAGGAGAATGCAGCAGGTTGCCCTAGGTAATTTTACCTCTGGGACCTCTCCGCTATCCAGTGGAGTCCCTCAAGGCTCAATTCTCATGATGGTGTTGTTTTCTGTGTACATGCTGCCTGTCAGAGAGATCAGATGGTACAGTGTCGAGTTTTACTGCTACGCGGATGAAACTCAGTTGTACTTGTCTTCTCCTGGTGCAGATCATGCAGCTTCCATGTTACAATGATGTCTTGCTGAGATAAACAATTGCATCACCTCGAATTATTTGTCTCAATCCAGGAAAGACAGAGGTTATGGTAATTGATCCTGAACACTGGGGCTTGGCTGCTGTGGGAGGCAGGCTCTTCCTTCAGTGGGAGGCTAATCTCTCATGGCTGTCAATATAGTTAAAGACCTGGAGGTCATTTTGGACTGCAGACTGACACTAAAACAGGTGTTGACTGTGGTCTGATCTGGCTTTTACCACCTCTGAAACACTGCTAGGAATAGACAGCATTTACCCAATGCAAACCTGGTGATGATCATCCATGCTTTTATCACCTCCAGGCTGGACTATTGCAACAGTCTTTACTTTGGGTTTTCTGAAAGGTTTATGTGACACCTGCAGCTGGTCCAGAATGCTGCAGCTCAGTTGATAGTGGGCCCCTCTCAGAGTGACCACATCATGCAAGTCTTATGGATACTGCACTGGCTGCCTTTGTGGTGGTGCACCTTCAAGATATGCTCATTAATGTACAAGGCCCTATGTGGTTTGGTACAAGAGTACTTGAAAGATCTTGTCCCTTACTGCCCAGTTCACCCTCTGCTTCACCAATGGGGTCTATTTGCTGTACCCCTTTCCTGGTGGGGATTCTTGTGGAATAGAGCGTTTGGAGTGGCAGCTCCATTACTATGGAATTCACTGCCTGGTTATATTCACATGGCCAGCACAGTAGAGTCCTTTAAGGCATCTCCCAAGACCTTTTTATTCAAACAAACTCTCACTAGCTAATTGATTTTTTTTGACCCATTGCCTCTATTGTAGCTCAGGCCCCGACAGTCCTGGTCCACTCACCTGCTGGGACTTACCCCAGCTGATGCTCCACCCAGGCTTGCCCCCCAGGGCAGGGATACCAAGATGGCCCACCCCAATTGACATTCATCCAGATTACTGACAGATCCAGCTTACACTAGCAGGGCTCCCTTGGCTTGCCCCACTAGGGTAAGGCCATGGGGTCAGGTCACCCTGATGGAAGACAGTCTTGGTCACAGCTAAGGGGGTTGCGGTGGGTGCAATGGAAGCAGGACATGGGGTGTCATCAGTGGGGCCAGCAGTTTTTGCTTTTTAGCCCTAGTGGGAGGCGTGATGTGCAATGATGTTTGTGCATTATGCACAACATCTGGCTTACCTTCTGAAGCACTCAGCACCAGTTGCCACTCCCCCACCACCACAAGGGGTCAACCATGTGCTGATCACTAGCCCATCCTCCCCCCCAGAGGAGGAGGAGAGCAATCCCTAGGATGCTCAATCCTCCTCCCCCACCAGCCAGCCCTCCAACTCCTCGGGTCAGTGTCTGAACCCAGGGTGTTGCAGTCACAGTTGGAAGCACTACCACTGTGCCAGCAGGCTGGCTCTAATTTATTTTAAGATCTGCTTGATATTTGTTTTATTTATCTGATCATATTTTAAAATGCTGATTTATGATTTAGTTTGGTTTACATTTTGAGACTTGTTTTATGTTCAGCACCCAGAGCCTTTGGGATTGGGCACTTTATAAAGATTGCCTTGCCTTGCTAATCTAAGATATTGAGGGGCCCCTAAGTAGTCTACTGAGCTTGGGAATTAGGTACTTTCTGGACTGGATCATGGCACTTCTTGTTGGCCTGAGATGTTATGTGGCTCATTTATATCCTTTTATTACAATAAAACTGATTTACTAACTAAATTCGAGATCAGAGCCTTCCTCTACCCTCTGGCAATTGCCATTTGTTCTTATGTACACCAGAGATTAGACTCCTCTGAGTACATTGAACACTAGGCAATTGCTCATTAGGCCAGGTAAGCATCTGGGTCCCCCCCTTCATAAATGTGCTGTGGTGGGAGACTGACAAAGTGCAGCAGAAGCATGTAGCATCAGCATATAGAATTTCTGGGTGTTGAGAACATCTGGGGAAATAAGAATTCAATACAGTATATTGTGTATTTATGTGCAATAAAGTACTTTACAATACAAGAGGTGCTGTGGAGGGAGACTGATAAAGCTGAGCAGCAGCATATATAGTCCCTAGGGGGCCGATTCCAGGATGAATGTCGCAACTCACAGGTGTATGCGAGTTGTGACATTCTCCACTATGCTGGGGACCCTGCACCATATTCTAAGAGTGGCAGGGTCCTGGTACTTACAACGTGTGACTTGTGACATGTGTAGGCTAATGCCACTGGCATGGCATAATAGTCCCACATGTCGCAAGTTGCAGCCCACTGCAGACTGCCCCCAGAGCCCTACCCCAGCCCAGAACACCACAGCACACACCAGGAGGCATGGGGGGCTGGACAGGTGGACCAGGAGTCGGGGGAACAGTGGAGAATGGACCCCAGGGGGTCTCTGACCTTTGGGGTGGGGGGCATGGTCATGTCTATGGGGGCACAGGGAGTACAGCGGGACCTTTACCACAGTGCTGCACAGTGAGCATCTGATGGATGCCCCTTAGAACATCTCCAAGATGTTCTTTTTTTTTCAATTTAAAGTTTATTGAAATTATTTTCACTACATAGACAGGGCAGGTATACATGAACATGTTTCTTGGTACATAAGACATCCTTTTCCCATTAACCTTCCTCCCCCCCGGCACCCCATCTTCCCCCCTACCCCCTACCCCTCTATCCCTCTCCACCCACAATGAGCAACAACAATTTCAAATCAAAGCAAACTTAAGCATTATTCCTGTCCTGAGTTAACATGTTGGGCACATACAACCTATATGGCCAGATTACCCTTATTGTAAAGAGTATAAGGTGTATAAGGGATCCCAGATTTTCTTGAATTGTCCCATTTTATTATTAAGACTGGCAATTGCTTTTTCTGTGTGAAGATTCACCAAAAGTTTGGACAACCATTCATTATAGGTAAGCTCCTGCTGGTCAGTCCAATGTCATAATATAAATTTTTTAACTGACATGACTATGAGGGTTACGTGGTATTTATTAGTATTAACTTTCACCTCAGAGAGACCCCCTATAATGCACACTTCAGGTGTAAACAGGTCTTTGAGTCCCAATAGGGGGTCAGATAACTGAATGATGGTAGCCCATAAGGGGTACACTTGGAACAGGACCAAAATAAATGATATAATGTTCCTTCTTCCAGTAAGCACCTAGAGCATGTAGGGGAAGGCTTTAGACCTAATTTAAATAACTTAGATGGTGAATAATATGCATTATGCAGACTGTATAAGTGCATTAATCTTAGTCTATCTTGCGTCACAAATTTGTGGCAGTTGTACCAAAGTTTCAGCCATTCTACATTGTGATTTGGGAACAAGGATTCCCACATAGATGTGGGCCCGAAACAGTCAGGGAATTTCCAATCATGGATTGTGCTGTAAATCTCCGAGACTGCTCTGGGACCACCTCAAAACTTCAAAAGTTCTAGACAAAAGGGAATACAGCTCGCAGACTGGGGACTTCTACCTATAACTTTATTAATAAATGTCGTAACTGCATAAGTCAGAAAATGTGTTTATTTGGGATCCCAAAACTGACTTTCAGTTCCTCAACCGAGAACCAATCATCTCTGTCCTTAATAAAGTTGGAAATTCGCATATTCTGTAAGCCAGGTAACCAATTTAAGGGAATGACTTTGCCATCTATTTGAAAATGGAGATTTCCCAATATTGGTTGATTGAGATCTTTGCCAGGGTCATATTTGAGGTACCGGCAAAACTGTGCATGGATCTTTAATGAGGTTGTAACAAATAGAATTTTTAAACTTTAAAGGCAGAAGACTCAGCTTGTTAAATTGTAATCCCTCAGGTTTCAGGCCACAAGAACGAATAAGGTTAAGTTCAATTTTAACCCTTTGAGAACTGAATATGTGTGAACGTATATAGATTCTGGATGGATGTATATATACGTCCACAGTCTTCTAAGGGTTAAGCCAGGCCGGGGCAGAGTGCAGGTTTTCATTAGTAAGCTATCTTAAATATTTATTAATGTGACTGGCCCAGAAATAAAATGCAAGATGGGGGAGGCGTACCCCCTTTTAGCTTAGAGGCCGTCATTTTATAATAGGCTATCCTTGGGGTTTGTTATGCCATATAAATTTTGTGAATAGGAATTGTATTTTATTAAACTATGACACAGGGAGCCAAATATTGAGCATAGAGAGGGGATAAAAGAGCCGGGGGAAAACATTCATTTTAATTAAATTTATTTTGTCCCACAGTGACATTGGAAGTAATGTCCATCTACTGAGGTCTTGGGAAATAGTGTAGATTAAGGGGTCAAGATTTAACTTGATGACTAGTCCGGAGCTTCTGGTTAATTCAATACCCAGGTATCTTAGTGAGTCGTATTTCCAACTGAGCCCCAAAGCCAATATGTCGGCCTTAAACACCTTGTGGTTTAGTGGAAAAACTATGGTTTTACTAACTTTTAATTTGTAATTGGAGATTCTACTGAACACACCAATAATGTCTAACATGGGGGATATGGATGACTCAGGGTTGGCAAGTTGGAGAAGCAGGTCGTCCACGTAGAATAGAACCTTCACTTTACACAGATGAATCGGGATCCCCTGCACCTCTTGACAAATTAGCAATTTACGGATTAATGGTTCTAGGTAGATGTTAAATAATAACGGGGATAACAGGCACCCTTGGCTGGTTCCAGACTGTAAAGTGGAAACCTCGGAAATCACCCCGTTGCCCGATACACGCACAGTAGGGGAATGATATAAAGACCTTATCCACCCAATAAAATTTGATGGGAAACTGAATGCTTCCAGAGTTAAGAACAAATATTGCCAGTTTACCCTGTAGAACGCCTTCTCAGCGTCCAGAGAGACCAGGACAGCGGGATAAGGTGCATCCCTGCACACCGAGAAAACATGCAAAAGGGTATACAAATGATCAGAAGAGAATCTACCCTTCAAGAAACTGACCTGTTCAGGTCCAATTAGGGTATTTAACACTGTACTGAGATGATTGGCCAGCAATTTGGATAACATTTTTATATCCAGGTTCATTAGAGAGATGGGCCTATAATTTGTAACCATGTCTAGAGCCTTGTCAGGTTTTGGTATCAAGACTATTAGTGCTTCAAATAGTGTAGAGTCAACCACTTGCCCTGAAAGTATTTGTTGAAATAAGGGAAGAAGCATTGGGATTAACTGGGTTTTAAATTTCTTATAAAAGTTAGCCGAGTAGCCATCCACCCCGGAGACTTATTCACTAGTAAATTGCCCATCACATTGGAAATTTCCTCAGCAGTAATAGGGACTGCTAGGGTGTTCCACTGATCCTCTGAAAGTTGGGGTAAGTTAGCTTCAAGCAAATAATTACGTATGACCTGCTCGGATGGGGGAGATTGCATGGGGCCATATAATTCCTTGTAGTAACTGGTGAATTCCCTTAAAATATCCTCGGGGTGAGTTTTGGAGGAACCGTCTTGCAGGAAAGTTATCGAGGGTATATATCTGGAAGACTCCATTTGTTTAATCCTAAGTGCTAAAAGGCAACCTGCCTTTTCCCCTTGGTCTGTATAAGATGCCTGAGTTTTTAACATGGCATAATCTACTTTCTCTCTCAACAATTCAACATATGCTGCTCTCGCTTTGATTAATTCTTGTCTAATGGAATCAGGGGATTGTGGGGAGAGATTCTGTTCCAACAACCTAATTTTAGATAATAACTAGGTCAACCTAGAACTGGAAGCTTTTTTCCTTTGTGTGGATAAACTGATTAAGATACCCCTCATATAGGCTTTAAAGGCAAGTCAGAGCTTATCTGGTCTCCCGAAGGGGTTGAAATTGTACTCATAAAATCTTTGAATGTGTTCTTGAATATACTTAACAGAGTCAGGGTCTGACAACAGTAAATCATTCAGTTTCCATCTAGAACCCCTATTGGGTAGTGAGACTAGCAATATCTGACATGAGACTATAGAATGATCAGAGAGGGGACCTGGTAAAATCGATGCTTCTAGTACCCCTGGTATTAGAGAGTGAGATTGGAGGATATAATCGATTCTTGAGGAGGAATAATGGACAGGAAAAAAATAAGTGTACGCCCTCTCCAGGGGATGCAACACCCTTCAAATGTTGTAAAAACCAATCCAGTCCATTAATTCCCTGAGTGCCCTCTGTGCAGGAGATAACCCCTTTCTCTGTTGACCTGTTTTATTCACCATAGGATCGTAAACTAAATTAAAGTCCCCCCCCCCGATGATCATACGTAAAGAGATAAATGGTAATAACACCTTTATCAGCTGTGTGAAAAAACCTGGTGTGTCCTGATTAGGGCCATATACTGTATACTACTCAGCAAGGTTTCTTTGTTGAAAAGCATACTGTGAACAATTAAATATCTGCCTTGTGGGTTCTTGACCTCCTTAATCACCTTAAAAGGTACCGTTCTATGAATGAGAATCAATACTCCTGCACTATGAGGTGTGCCCCACACTGTAAAATATTGACTGAATTGTTGTCGGCGAAGCTGAGAGGCTTCTGGATCTAACAAATGAGACTCTTGTATATAAACAATGTCAATATTCAGAAGTTTTAAAGGTTTTAATACTTCATATTGTTTGGCTTTTTTCCTGACCCCTTTTACATTCCAAGAAGCTATTCTAATGGGATTAGCCATCTGTCCTGTCTGAAAAGACACCCTAAATCAAGACTAACACTGTCCTTGTGATCAGACCGTACCAAAGGTACTCTGGACTTGTAGGTAGTTGTGCTCAATTCCAGTAACCCACCCGCCCCAAGTCCCATGCTCTGTATTAATGTTTGACTATTCCTATACATTATCCACCATCCAATACCTATTCCACCCACATACCCCCTACTATATGGCCTCCGCTATGCATACTATCCTATGCTTTCTCCTCCCCTCTAACTTTCCCTCGCCCAGCCCCCAACAGAACTGAAAATCAATGTGCAGATCACACTGTTTGCAAGAACGTTTGAGATAAAGTAACCATCATCCATTAGAAAACATCATATAGGAATCATTACCCATAGTAGAGACAAAATAGCAGATTAACAAAAAAAAAAAATGCTCAATGGGAAACACACTGTCCCAACATATTATTTTAGGGAAGAAATGAACAGAACCTGGACAGTAACTATAAAAAACTTCAAACATTGTTACCCCATGTACAGCTGGAGTTTATCCTTCCCTTAAGTAATTCAGGTAATACAAAACCATTTACTGCTGAAAATACACTAAGAATAAACGTAAGCATTGAGCTCCCTCTTGTGGCATCTTATCGTCAGAACCAGACTCATCCGTAAATTAAACATGAATGAGCACTAGCTACAAACTCTTTGATTTGTAGTAACCTGCACGAAATTTGCACTGTGGAATTAAATTAACTGAAGAGAGTCTGAGATAAACATGAACTCAATAGTCCATTTTGAAGCATGCAAGGATTTGCCCTGGTTTTAGTTGACAATAATAGTTCTCCACCTGTGTTGGCACCCACTAGAACAATTTCCTGGCAGATCAGTCTGTAAAGACATGTTCTTAACTTCGTTTACTGGAGAAAAATCATCTCCATATGCTCAAAGCATTGTAAGCATCCCTTCTGATCCTTTCAGCGAGTGAGAAACAGATCTGGAAAAGCTTTCTGCAAGGCCGCTTTCCCGCTTTCCACCTCTTCAAATGCCACCCAGGCTCCAGAGATAAGAACCTGCAAACGTGCAGGATAGCCCATACGGAATTTTATTTCAGCAGCAATGAGCTTTGTAACAATAGGGTGAAACTGTGTTCTCCGTTGCCACACTGTAGCAGGTAAATCCTGGGTAATATGGATTTTTTCCCCTTCCATAGCACCTTCTGCATTTCTTTGATCTTCCCCAGAAAAAAACTGTTTTTCTTGGTAATTTAAGAATTTGAAAATTATAGGTCGGGGATATGCTCCGGGTGCAGGCATCAGCCTTAGGGCTCTGTGGGCCCTCTCTATAGTATAGGCAGAGCCAAAAAGGCAAGGACCAGCCAGTCTCTCTGTTAATTTTTGTATAAAAAGAAGGGTATTGGAGCCTTCCTCCTTCTCAGGTGTTCCGATTATAACAACATTATTCCTGCGACTCCTCCCCTCTAAGTCTTCTATTTTTTGTTCCAGTTTTTTTAACCTGTATCTGTTTTCAACCAAATCATTGTTGGTATGTTCGTTTGTTTTCTTCAGGTAGATGAGATGTGACTCGTTGTCCGTCAGCCATGAAGAAAGATCCTCTAAAGCTGAAGCCATCTGCTTCATTTCACTCACAGCTGTTTTCAGGTCTTCCCAGAATGGTTTAAGCTCATGAAGAAACAGCTCCAGAGTGAGGGGAGTCACATCGGGAGTAGTATTTGAAGAGGCTGCCCCAGTATTCTGCCTACTGCAACCCACTGGCTGGGCCCTGGATCTTTTACTGGACTTGTCCAGCGAGACTGGAGGGGTGTGCTGTGGCATAGCGAGATGCATTTCGGTGTCCATTTCTGATCAAACAGCTTCTAGGAGGATCGCTTTGGCTTCAGGTGTAAGAATGGGACTGTAATCTGCAATTGTTACTCAAAATAACCCGAAAATAGCACTAGGTGATGGGAGCAGAGCCGGGAGGCAGCTACATGGATCTCAGCATCACATGATCCACTCCAAGATGTTCTAAGTTAGCTCTGCCCGTCCGGCTCCTGGAATTGAGGATGTGGGTTACAGCAGCTGCTCTTCTGGAATAGGGTGCAGTTGCTACCGTAACCCACCCTTGCACCATGTCATTGTGGGTTGCAGTGCAGTGGGTGGCATATCCCACAGTTGGCATAGCCCACAGCTGACATGGCACAAAACGCCTTTCAGAATAGGGACTGGCGTAAGGCATGGTGCAAATCACGAGGTACAAGATGGGGTTTGGTGTAACTTAGCCTGCACCAGCATATGCTGTCCTGGAATTGGGCCCCAGGACTTTACATCTCAGCAGCAGCCTATGTAATTCCTAGGGTTCTATGCCATAATATTGAACGCGGAATGGTGATTGCTATTATGGTGAGTGTATATCACTGAAATACAAATTGGCGATATACACTTACCGGCGAACCAACACCCAGCAACCTAAAGTGTTTCCTAACTCCAGGGGTACATGTTGGGGAGGAGGCACAAATTTTTCCAGAAAGAAAATTAAGTCTGGGAGCCGCAGGCAGCAGCAAAATTTAGACCCTTCCTTCCTCAGCCCCGAACCCAGTACCTGCTGTGCTGGAGCCAGCCTCCCTCACCACCACACCTCATGGCACAGTCTCTCCCAATAACCCTCTTCCCTATCACTCCGCTTCCCCTCACCAATCCCTTTTTCAGTCGCCTTCCCCCACCCTTGCGGTAGAAGTAGTCACAACCCTTGCAGGTTGCCCATCCCAGTAGTGCTGAATATGGAGTTGCTGTTTTGATGGTGGTTAATATTCAGTTGCTATTATCACTAGATACCAGTTCCTAGGACTTGAGAACCTTTCAGGAAATGCGAATTCAATGTATTATGCATTAATATGCAATAAAGTTTTTTATTGTACAAGTGGTGCTGTGGAGGGAGACTGGCACAGCACAGCAGCAGCATATAGAAACAGCTTACTGAATTTCTGGGACATGTGAACATTTTATGAAATGAAAATTTTATATAGTTAGAATTTCTGTGCACTGTGTTGCATAACAAGAGGTGCTGTGGTGGGATTCAGCCCAAGAGGGAGACTGACATAGCACAGCAGCAGCATACAGCAGTAGAAATAGAAACATTCAGGAATTACAAATTATAACAGGTGATGTAGTGGGAGACTGTCATAGCACAGCAGCATACATAAACTGTAGTATTGGCGGACAACTGGAGAACAAGAGAATGTTGGTATATTGTGCTTTTCACATGTACTGCATACAACAGTGCTTTACAGCAAAAGAGTAATGAGAAGAGAGTGAAAGTGCAAGGACTGTGCAACTGCACAAAAAAGAGAACATTAGAGAGGAAATAAATATTTTCTTATACAATTTTTCATTTTTCTGGAGGTAGATAGCTAACATCAGAATTTAAAGCATAGAGAACGGATTGACTGCCATACACTAGCAACACACCTCTATTGTCATCCTGTTTCTGTTGCCTTTCAGAGAATGGCCATCAGCACAATAAGGTCCACGTGCCATTTTCTATATAGCCATCACTATGTCGAGACATGACAAAAGGTATGCAAACCCCATTGGCAGAAGGAAAAAAATGATCTCTGCCACTGTTCTGTTTCTTCAACCATTCACCAGCCCTCATGTCAGATGTACTGTGTCCTGTGTCCTAATATCAACTAAATGACAACATCACAGATCCTATGCTACCACAACATACTGGCTATAACCACGGCTTATCACTCCAATGTAATGGACAAACTTGTCTCATGGTTAATGTCATCGAAACTTATGCTCTGCTTCAACCAGCAGATCCAAAATTTTATTTTCCAATAGATTTTTGTGACAGGGATGGAAATTGCAGAACCTGCAATCCCCTTGAGTCCCGATTTGGACTGCCTGATACAAATATTTCAAAGAAGCAGAACCTGTAATCCCCTTGAGTCCCTAGTTGGACTGCCTCATCCAAATATTCCAAAGAAGCAGCTTTTCCTAGAACTAGAGGACATGGTGGAGCAAAAAACCTCTGGCTATTTCCCAGAGACAAATCAACAAATAGATCTGACTTATTGGCTATTCTCTAAATTAAATAATGACAATTGAAAAATGTGTTACTTCTGGTTTTCCTGAATTGAATTAAATACATCATTATTGCCAAGCATAATTCTGTTTAGCCAATACATTGAGTGTGTCTTACTGTAAAATAGTTAAAAGATACATTTAAATCAAAAATGATTATAGCTTTTTTGCAATATTTGGTTGTAACATTAACATTTTACAGTTTAAAGAACATGTCTTGTTTTGAAACTAGCTGTAGAATGGGGAAAATGTATTTGGGGAAGTGAAAAAGACCACACTTCAAGAAAGCAGCAGGCTATACCAGTTTCCTGTATAGCACATAAGTTATATCACTAGCATTTGCAAGCTGCAAAAATTATTATTATTATTATTATTCAGTGTGCCTTATACACAGTTTGAAGATACATTTAAAACAAGAATGATTATAGCTTTTTTTTGTGATATTAACAGTTTACAGTTTTAAAAGAAAAAATATATCTGCATGTCTTGTTTGAAATTAACTGTAAAATGGGGAGATTTTATTTGAGGAAGTGAAAGAAAATGCATTTCTTGCTAAACAGAATGCTAGCTAAACCACAGTTTCCTCTGTAGCAAAAAAGAGTTAGTGCTTACAAAACAATGTTCCAGTAAAGCAAGAATCTGACATGACATTCCACTTTTAAAATAAGAGATTTTTGTTGCCACCTTGCATAATTAACTCACTTCTACAAGAAATGCTTCACGGGGCATACTTCTACAAGAAGCGTGTCACGGGGTATACTTCTACAAGAAGTGTAACACGTGGTACATCCAAAAGACATATAAATTTAGACTTATTTAAGCTAAAGGATGGCAGAAGAGAGGAAGGAGCTGTGACAGCACATGCGTCTGCCTGGGACTTCGTTTGAGACATCAAGGTATGGTACTGTGTGTTATGAACTGCTATGATCCCTGATATGGAGCAGGGAGGGAAGATACTTGCATTTTATGTTTTTTATTTTTACTTTATTGTATGATTGTATCTAAAAGTAGGAGAGACTTCAGCTCCAGTTAATCATACATTGTTTGCTTGCACTGCTCATCCAAATGATGTTAATTCTGCATACCAGTTTTAAGTAAAGAATTAAGACAAGATGACATTTCCTGGTATTTCTTTTCCGTTAAATATGTTTACTTATAAAGTTGTTGACTTACAATACAGGAGTAAAGCTTAATTGTGACTATTGGTATATATAAGTGGTACAAGAGTATTAAAAGAAAAATAACTATAAAGGTTTAGGATAAGGTAATTTTAATCAGACAAATAGACTAGACCATGATTGAGGTAGTGTGGTTGTAACAGAACACGCAGCCATGTGCATGCTATCATGCACACCCAGTTTGACTTCCCCTATTCAAGCAAAATTTCTGAATGGGGTGGTTTGCTCCCAAAGGGCTTGGTGAGGTCAAAAGACCATCCCATGTACACGGAGTAAACCGAAGAAGGCAAGCTGGGGGGTCAGGTTTGAACCCCAGCCAGCACAGCAGAAACATAACAGTAGTCTCAGGAGTCAGGATTCAAGACAGAGTAAGAGAGCAATTAACACCTTTAAATTGTTTTTTACATTTTTAAATGTTTTATTATGTAAACAGGATAAGTCATGAGACACAGAGGTGACGAGGAGGAGACAGGTGCTACTTTTTAGGTGCACAGTCTTGTTAGGACAGAGGGTGCACTGCCACCATGGAGACCTGCTATTTCCTTAAGAAGAATCTGCTGGTTTTCAAGCAGCATCTGAAGGGCAGCCTCCATCATCACAACTCTATCTGCAGTTCTACATTTCAGTGCAGAGTTGTGAGACTTCAGTTCTTGTGGAAGTAACCAGAGTAGGGGAGATGAGCATCTGAAGCTTGGGTCTCAGGATCTGCCCCCCACAGTCCCCAGGTCTGACTGCAAGTCCCACTTCCAGTATCCTCCACTCCCCCTCCATCAACCGGGCTTTTCATCATCTCTTGCTATGCCAACCCCCCCTCCAAAGCACAGAAGGACCACTAGGAGTGGCACCACTTCCACCCTTCTCAATTGCCATCCTATGCTACTCCCACTAACACTGGTGCCTTACTTTGAGGTGGGTGTGCTGCCATCACTGGCCAAGTGGTTGTCACTTTTTTCCACACCAAACAACAGTGTGATAAAGTTTGCCAGTTCGATTGGCTTGGGTATTCCAGAGTTTGAAGGGGAAAAGGAATAGAAAAGGTGAAAGCAAGTGATCTTGTTTTTTTTACTTTCTATTTTTGTCCCCTATTTTCACCTTGCCATCTACTAGGACCTCCTTCCATCTACCCAAGCTCCTATATCCACTGCAGGAATCCTTTGGTGGGCTAGCCCACCACCAGCCTTTGATTGACAACCTCCGCAGATATTCTGACCGTAACCCATGGCTTATCCCCCATAGACAGAACTCCCTGGTTCCCCCAAGTGAGGAGGAGGATACTTCACTCTACAGTTGGTGCCCATGAGAGGAGCTGGTAAGTCATGGGAGGAGTCAAAGTGACCCTGCTGTAGCATGAGGGGTGGGGTGGCTTCATCTGATTGGTGCTGCAGGGGATATTTTGTCCCCTATTAAGCCCTCCCCTTATACCACCCCAGGGGGTGGTCCTGAGAGGTGGCCTGGTGATTTGCCTATCAGGGCCATCGGAAGGGTGGGTAAGCCCCACCCTTCAGTACCCCCTGCCCGCCTGACTCTGGGCAGGTGACACCTCCACATCACTTGCCAGGTGAGTGGATATGTGCTGACATGAGGTCACCCAGGGGGACCACTTATTCCTTCCTGCATGACACCCTCCCTCCCCCTGGGTCACCCGGGGGCAGTCATGCTGCAAAAGGAGGTGTCTTTTCTCCCCAAGGCAGGAGGCATCCAAGGGATGCCCAACCCTGCCTCACCAGTTGGCACCAGATGTTCTGAATTTAGGGCATAAACCCAAGTCATCTGGATGACAAGCGGTAAGGCCACAAGTGATGATCTTGATGTGGATATGTTTTGGGGGAATGGTCTGTAGTGTAGGGGTAACAGTGCATGCAGTTGACTGGAGTCAGACCTTCTGAATGAAGACTGATGACACTAAAAGCAGGGAGACAATTGCTGCAGAAATTTAACCAGTTTACCCTGAGATTGATTTGACATAGACTGACATGGTAGCAAGCAGGAAGACAGAGACTCATCACACTTTAGTCACTGCTGCAGCTGGCAGCTGCTTAGTAAAAACTGTCATGAACAGTACAGATTTTAAACAAATATTAGTAAACAGTACAGATGTTAAAAAAGACTTGGAGGAGATAAATCCTTAAGGGAATTAAAAAAAACAGCCAATTTTGACCTGAATCCTCAGAAATGGGGACAAGAACAGGGTATACAGGGAGGATAGCTTACTCTATGGGGGGGTACCTCACAGAGGTGTAGAGGACTCGCAGGTGTGCAGACGGCTAGTAGTTCCTAGACAATATAAGAAGCTGCAGTGGAGTACCACACATGAAACTTATTTTTTAGGACACATTAGAGTGAGATGAACCAAACCAAAGCTGACATAAAACTTCTGTTGGACAGGCATGTATAAATATGTGGCAGAGTGCAGTCATCCTTGTGACAAATGGCAGAGTAGGAAAACGAGGAAATAAGAGAAAGGGAACATTAATCCCATTACCCATTAAAGAGGTACCATTCCCAATGGGTAGCCATAGATATAGTGGGGCACCTGAGTGTGCCATTGAACTCAGTAATTCTTGTAGGACTGGATTATGGCACTTAGTATCTTGAGGCTGTGACAATGTCTTCCACTATGGCAGAGATAGTGGCAGAGGGATTGCTGGGGATTTTCGGCAAGGTTGGATTTCATCAGTACATTTTACTTAATCAGGGCACAAACTCCATGTCTGCCCTGATTAGGAATTTTGTTAGTAAAGTGAGAAAAAAGGATGGAAAGAGGCAGTTCTCTGGATTACTGGAATTTAAATCTTGTTCAAGATCCGATGCATACCCCATATCCCCTAGAATAGTGCTACCAGAGCAGCACCGGTGAACTGAGCACTAGTCTGGATAGCGCTACCACGGACAGCGAGAGGGGGATTTACAGCACTTGCAGTAAGTGCTCCCCAGGATACTGCCTGTGGTGCTGACAGTGGACAACTGCATCAGAATCCAGGAAGCTAGCCAAGCTGCTCCTGTGGTGTGGAGGACTGAGGCACCAAACAGCCTGGCCAGGTGTAAGTGGAGACCAGGGTTCTAATCCTGGTCTCCTAAGATTTTAGCGATCAGGACTTTTTTTTTTACAAGGGGCTATGGAAACAGTATTCCACGGCCCCACAATTTCATCTTGCCCTGTGATCCCCCCCCCCGGAGTGAGAATGCTTTATTCTGGGGTGTGCGGGGGGAAGAGCCCCCATGTCGGGGGGTGCAGGGGGCAGAACCCCCTGCAAAAACAAGAGACAGCATTTTGCTATGCAGTTCTTGACCACGCTGTTCTGGTCAGCAATGTTCCGGACCCAGTGTCCCCTATACCATGGACAGAAAAGATAATAGAAAAGTTAGGGGAGCCAAGTATCTGACCACTATTGACCTTTCAATGGGTTATTGGCAGTCCCTTTCACCCTGATGCATGAGAGTGCCCAGCATTTATCACTCCATTTGGGTTGCACATATTTCTTGTCATGCCATTTGGAATTAAAAATGTACCAGCTACCTTTCAAAGGTTGGCGAACCGAGTGCGGTTTAGCGAAGCAGACTTCTCCTTGGCTTGCATGGATGATATCCCTATATTTAGCTAGGCCTGGGATGAGCATCTGACACATGTGGGGGAGCTACTTGGGAGACTGAAAGCTGCAAAGTGGACAGTTAATGAAGAGAAGTTTTGGGTGAGTGTGGCAGAAGTGCTATACTTAGGACATCAAGCTGGGGTGGAGCACATCTGGCCTGAATTTGTGAAGGTAGAAGCTATTGAAGGATGGCCCATATCCTAAGCCAAGATACAAGTGTGAGCATTCTTGGGGACTATGGGATAATATAGCCAGTTTGTTGATAGTTTTAGCTCTATGGCAGATCTAATGAAAAAGAGAATAGCTGAAAAGGTGAACAGGCCAGAATGGAATGAGAAGACTTTCTGTCAGCTAAAACAGCCCCTTTGCCAGGCTCCACTCTAGCCAGTCTTAACTATGACCTAAGATGCATCATGCGCCCAGATGCATCAAACTGTCAGGTGGGGCAGCACTGAGCTAGATCAGTTCCAAAGGCAAAGAACACCCTACAGTGTATCTAAACCTGAAACTCAGACAGACCCCCATCTCAGGGGGGGACTGGACAAGGAAATGTTAGAAGGCATCCTTAGAATGGCAGAAAAAGGGGAGATATTGTTGATGGGGGACCTGAATATGCCAAATGTTAACTGGAGCACCTTTGCTGCAGGCACATCCAAGAGCAGGGTCATTCTTGATGCCCTACAAGGGGCATGCCTCAGACAGCTAGTATTGGAACCCACTCGGGTGGGAGCAATCTTAGACCTGGTACTCTCAAATGGGGACGGAAAAAGAATCTCAGATTTAGAAGTGGGTAGCCATCTGGGAACAAGCGACCACCAAACAGTGTGGTTCACAATAAACACAGCCATACAATCAAGCCATACAAAAGCAAGAGTATTGGACTTTAGGAGGGCTGACTTTGGGAAAATGAGAGAGTGCCTCAGAAAAGCACTAGCAAACAGGCAAGAAAGAGGGGTGGAAGAACAATGGGGAGTAATCAAAGCAGCCATCACAGAGGCAGCAAGCCTTTGTGTAAAGCAAATCAACAAAACACAACGAAGGAAAAAAAAACGCTATGGTTCTCAAAAGAGGTGGCAGGGAAGGTTAAGGAGAAAAGGATAGTATTCAGGAAATATAAGGAAACACAGAAGGAGCAGAACAGAGAACTTTATCCGTTAAAGTAGAAAGAGGCAGGGAAGACAGTCAGAATAGCAAAGGCCCAAACCAAGGAAAGGATAGCCAAATCTGTTAAGAAGGGGGATAAGACCTTTTATAGGTACATTAGGAGTGAAGAAAGACCAAATGAGGGATACTGAGGCTTAATAAAGGGGAGGGAATGTGGGCAGAAGGTGACAGTGAAAAAGCAGGGATACTGAACGAATATTTCTGCTCAGTATCCACAAAGGAAAAGGAGGTGGAGGCACCTAAACCAAACAAGAGAAACACTCTGAAGACGGGGATCGATACCAGTCCATTTACAGAAGAAAGAGTTCTGAAAGAACTAATAAAATTGAAGGTGGACAAAGCAATGGGGCCTGATGGGATTCACCCAAGAATTCTAAAAGAACTAAGGGAAGAACTAGTGACACCGCTGACTACTCTCTTTAACAAATCTTGGGAGGATGGGGTGGTACCTGAGGACTGGAGGAGGGTGGATGTGATTCCTCTTCACAAAAGTGGGAGCAGGACAGAGGCAGGAAACTATAGACCAGTTAGTTTGACCTCAGTGGTAGTGAAAATGATGGAATCACTTCTGAAGGAAAGAATTGTTGAGTACCTAGAGTCCAGTGGGGCACAGGACCCAAGGCAGCATGGATTCACGATGGGAAGGTCATGTCAGATGACTCTAATAGATTTCTTTCACTGGGTGACCAAAGTAGTAGACCAGGGAGGGGCTGTGGACATGGCCTACCTAGATTTTAGCAAGGCATTTGATACAGTCCCACACAAAAGATTAATACACAAGTTAGCCAGCCTTGGAGTGGGTCCCAAGGTAGCCTGGATAAAAATTGGCTAGACAACAGGATGCAAGGGTAGTAGTAACGAGTCCAGTGAAGAAAGGAAGGTTACTAGTGGGGTACCGAGGTTCAGTACTGGGACTGGTGCTTTTAATGTCTTTATAAGTGACATTGCAGAGGAACTGGAAGGAAAGTATGTCTCTTTGCAGATGACACAAATATCTGCAACAGGGTTAATACACAAGATGGAGTGGAAAGGATGAGGAGGGACTTGGCAAGGTTGGAGGAATGGTCAAATGTATGGCAGCTCAGATTCAATGCAAAGAAGTGCAAGGTAAAGCACCTGGGAAACAAAAACCCAGGGGAAGAGTACACAATGGGGAGGTGAGATACTGACAGCAGTAAAAATGGAAAGGGACCTGGGGGTAATTATATCAGATGAGATGACCTAAAGGTGGGCAAGCAATGTGAGAAGGCAGTAAGGAAGGCTGGGGGGATACTGGGATGCATAGGGAGAGGCATCAATAGTAGAAAACAGGAAGTTGTTATCCCTCTGTACAGACAATTGGTGAGACCCCATCTGGAGTACTGTGTGCCATTCTGGAGACCCCATCTCCTCAAAGACATAGACAGAGTGGAGGCTGTCCAGAAGAGGGCAACCAAAATGGTGCAGGGTCTGCACCAGAAGACATACGAAGAAAGACTAAAGGAGCTTAATACGTATACCCTTGAGGAAAGAAGGGAGAGAGGGGACATGATAGAAACTTTCAAGTACCTCAAGGGAATCAACAAAGTCCAAGAGGGTAGCATCTTTCAGAAAAAGAGATGTGCAAGAACAAGCGGGCATAATTTGAAGATAGAGGGGAGACGGCTCAGAGGTAATGTGAGGAAGTATTTTTTCACAGAGAGGGTTGTGGGTGCATGGAACAGCCTCCCTGAGGAGGTCATGGAGTCAAGAACAGTGGGGGAATTGAAGAGTGCATGGGACAGACATAAGGCAGTCCTAGTGGGGGGTAGGAGGAAGTAAGCTGTTGGTTAACTAGGATCTGCAGCTTATCTGTTAGGTAGGAAAATGGGCAGACTAGGTGGGCCAAACGGTACTTATCTGCCATCAAATTCTATGTTTCTATCTAACTCCTGCCAAGTTGTAACATAAGGCACCTCACACAAATGTCTTATATGTGATTTTATTTCATTGGTATAGTTATTAGTATATACATGCATGAATCCCTGAATATATTCAACCACAGCTTAACTGTGACAGCCTTTTATACAGAAAACTTAAAGCTGCACCCTTTGGTCACATAACCTGTGGTACGAAAATAATTTGAGTACAGTTTAAATAGGTTTTTGGATGTAGTTCTTATTCTACTTTGTTCTGACCAGTCTCCAAATCACCATCTGGACAGCTATTACATTGTTTTCTGTCCCCAACTCTAATTAATACATTGTTTTCTTTCTGTCCCACATTCTAATTACTTTTTGCCTGGGGCATACTTGTAAACATCAGCAGATATTCCACCTACACTGTATTAACATCTTGCCTTAGCAATAGCTTGATATACATTACATGGCTCAATATTATCTTGCATTATACCTTACATTACAATCCCCCTGTTTGAGACCATTAAAACAGAAGAAACCTACGGTCTCATAGTATAGGTTGCTGTTGCCACTGTAGATAATGCAGTTGTCTCATTAGCCTTTTAATTTTAGCATAAAGACAGCATAAGAATATAAAAAGTGCCAATTGGAGGGCAACAAACATGAGTACCATCACTAGGGTTGGACTGGTTCCTAAAACAACCGAGCCCCAATCCCACCAGGAGATAACTGGCAAATACTGAGCATTGTGTGCAAACTGTTGACTAGTGTGTTATTGTTTCAAGACCAGATCCCTTGTCTGCTGTCTCTGCTGCAGCACCGCCAACCATACAGGCATGAAGGCAGGCCAAATCATATGTGGGGGGGGGGGGACTGCTAGCTGGAAAAGCCCAGTAATTTCTAGGGAAGCATCATTCAAGTGAGTGACATTAACCCCGTGAGTAGGCTGTCCTCTTGAAGAGTGCCCAATTAGCCACCTGCCAGGTCTCATCACTGCATTCCCACACCTTCCATGGTTGTCCAGCCAGGACACACCATGATTGGTTCCACCACACTGTCTCACAGTACCCATTGGCACCAGTTAAGGTAAAGGAGTATTGGTGCAGAACCCAGGGTGAGACCAGGATCTCCTCACCACATACCAGAGAATGATCCTACTTTATGCAGTGATCTTGTTTGAGGATGTAATATTGTCCTTGTTTGGAAAAAACTGTGTTGCCCACTGGCTGCAGATGTATAATCTGGTCTTGCATCAAGACACCTAGATTGTGTATTTGCCAGGAGATGGTGGTTGGCTCAAAGCAGACAGGAACAACCAACAGGACAGGGATAATATGTGTCAATACATAATGGTACTCATTAGGCATGGGCCACACCTTTATTAAATCTAGATTTGGAAGTACCACATCTTTTCTACCTAACAGGGTAGAAATGTTACTTTTTGATATTCTTAGTGGCAGTCTATTAGTTTCAATGCAGTTAAGTTCACTATGTAAATTGTTGTGAGCCTCTGAGGCAATTTGAGCACATGCAAGTTCCACAAAGGTAACATTTAAATTTCTAACAACAGAAAAATTAAGCATTTGAACCATATTAACAATCAATTTAAAATTCGTAAGAGTATCCCCAAATGTCAACCAATCTAAATATTCATTTTTCCCAGATAACTATACGGTTTGAGCCAGGGGTCCAGCCGTGAGACTCCTGAGGGTGACCTGCAGGGATCTAATATGCCCTTTTAGAACAGCCACATCAATACCATTGGTGAGCCACATGCCAGCCCCCGCCCAGGCAGCTGCATCAGAAATGTCACTCCTTCTCTGTGACAAGGTAGGCTCCTTTGGAAGAGAGTCAACAGTCACTAGCCAGTCACTATGATGAGCATGGTAGTGTCTCAGAGTTTCATTGTAATAGTTTTTCCACACCAGCACGGATTGTGCGGTGTCACAGACAGGGGGCAGTTTGGGGAAGGGGACATGTAACAACAGGTTATAATACTCCAAATGACAGGGATAATACAAGGGGTATATATTTGGGTCAATAAACCATCAGTAGGAGGGGAACATTTTCCTTTGTGCACACTAGTTTGATTAAACACAGCAAGGATACGTGTCTGATTATGCAACCACTTTGGATCACACTTTGTGCCTACATGTCCCGGCATTAAAGATACAACAACCTTATTAAAAGTAACATCAAGAGGTAATAACAATGTCAACTGTACAAGTCCGATAGTGTAAGCAGCATATGAGACTTTATCTTGGCAGTTCCACCAATAGGATCGATTTCTTAACATGGGCCCCTCCTCCATTGTAAGCAAGCGCTTTTGTTTTTGCCAAGCTTCAACATATTTAATGATAGTCCCATCTTTGTTCTGCACACACATTGCCTTTTCAGGCCATCCATAGTTGCCTGCTTCTGTGAAGCATAGGGCAACAAATTGCTTTTCATTACACACCAAAGAAAAATTACTGCATATTGTATACAAGTTCATGTCCCATTGCCCCTCATGAGTATGACTTTGGCTAGTAACCAGCGTTGTCCAGTTCCATGAGTATATTGCTGATTGTACACTTAAAATTCACAGACACAGACCAAACAGCACATACATATTTATCTACAACAGAAACAACAACAAATGCAGTATTAGGTTTTATCAGATTAAAGGCCGATACAGCTTACAATGGTCTACATGCACCCATTGTAATTGCTTTGTTTTTCCTTTAACCCTTTCAATTTGCACTACCCATGATCCTAATAATTGAACCACCCAGAATGCCCCCATCCAATTTGCTTCCCAAGGCCCTTTTTGGGCAAAGTGTTTGACCATTACCTGATCACCCAAGCCAATTGGTGGGAGTGGGTCCTTTTCCACTCTTTGTTTGTTTTTCCAATGTGCCCTACCCATTGTTTGTGCAGCTTGTGGTAGGTACGTGCTAAGTTGTGCCTGTAATTGCTCCAAGAACAGATCTGCCCCAATGCGGTCTTTTACTGGGGTGGACAGGTACGGATCTGAGGGGTAGTAAATTTGCAAGTCCCTCCCTGTCACTAATTGATAGGGTGTAAATACAGTGCTCTGGCTGGTGGTCCCTCTGATGCCATAAGGATTCCAGGTAAGTTAGTGTCCTTACCTGTGTCCATGACTGCCTTTTTGAGAGTGATTTTGAGAGTGGGTCTGATTCATTTGTTCCACCAATCCCAAGGACTGTGGGTGGTAGGGAACATGCAGTCATTGTTCGATGCTCAGGGTGCCACACAACATTGACATAATTTGAGATGTGAAATGTGTTCCTCTGTCACTTTCCAGTGCAACAGGAAAGCCCCAAAGGGTGAAAACTTGTTCCTATAGGACCTTGGCTGTAGCCGCTGCTGTATCAGCGTGGAGAGGGCATGCCTCGACCCATTTGGAGAAAGTGTCCAGAATGACCAGCATATACCGATACCCTCCCTTTGTTGGTGGCAGGGGAGCCACAAAATTGATTTGTAGATTGGCCCAGGGGCCATCTGTGAGCAGCACCCTGCTCAACAAAATGTGTTTGCCTTTGGGACAGGGTTCATTTGAGCACAAATGAGACAAGATTGCAGTGGCATCTTAATTTTCCTGCCCATGGTAGGCCACCAATATTTGGAGGTGACTAATTGGCTGGTCTTATGCAGCCCATAATGACCTCCAAGGCGGTGGTTCTCCATAATAATATCTTGGTGCAGCTTGAGAGGGGGAATCCACTTAAGGAAACCCTCCTGTCTTTCCCAGATGAAAGTGTCATTTTAGACCTTGAGGTGCTGATGAGGGTCCTCGAACTGGTACCCTCGTTCCACCTGCTGACGACAAGTGACTAAGAATGGGTTTGTTTGCTGAATAACTTTTAGACCCGGAAGAGAACGCAGACAGGCAATCCACCTTTGGTGGTGCTGATCAAAGTCATGGATCTCCCATAATTGAGAAGTATCCTCAGTGTCTGGTAGAGGATTTGTCCACTGTTTACCATGTCAGGCTGTTTTATTGGCCAAACTGATCAATAATGTTATTGTTGATTTGATGCACATCAGTGGTGTGCTGCTGGTGGGCTTTGACTTTACAAATGGCAATCTGCATGGGTTTGTCCTAACCCAACTGCCAGATGTGTTAAAGTACCGAAGCGAAAGCCACTGATTCACCCAATACCATTTGCATTCCCCTGCAAGCCCATATTGGCAGTGCTCTGTCAGGGCATTAGCCACAAAGGCACAGTCAGTAAAAATGTTAACTGTGCAGTGCCCAGACATTAGAACTGCTTCTTGAACTGCTTCAAGCTCAGCGCAGGGTGCCGGAAAAAAAGATGGGCACATTACTAAGACCTGGTGCTCAGTATCAGGAGCCCACATGGCATAGCCCGTGTGAATGTGCCCATCCTCCCAATAGCGAGAGCCATCCACATAGAGATGGACCACCAACGTAGAGGGGAAACAGGCAAAAATTGGTTGCAGGGTCTGGAATGGGACATGTCCACAGTCATGATCCTCCCCCTACCACTGTAACATATCTACCAGCAATGGTGTCATGCACCGTTGCACCATCAGATTACAGTCTCGCAGAGCCAAGGTCCATCTAACCAAACATTGCAAGGAGACACCCTTCACTTCATTTTCCAACAAATATTTTAAGGGAGAATGGGGCGTTTGTAAGATAACATAGGAGAAACCCACAATGTGTTCTGTAACCTGTACCTCCCAATATACCCCCAGGAGATGGCGAGCACACTTTTCGAATGTCTGCTCCACTGGGGAGGGCACCCTCGAAAAATACCCCACTGGTCACAGTTAGCCATGCCATTCCTTTAATACGACGGTATTGAGCACCTCGGGGGTGGCGCAAACCTGTAACAAGAAATCCAGGTTGGGGCAAGGGTTTATAAGGGCGGGTGCCCTCATCATAGCTTGTTTTAATTCTATAAAAGCAACTTGGTGTTGGACATCCCATGGAAGATTGTCATCGGTGTCCCCTTTAAGGAGATCATACAATAGCTTAGCCTTGACAGCAAAGGTTTCTATGAAATCTCTACAGAACCCTACCATGCCTAGAAACTGTCGGAGTGCAGTTTTGGTCTTAGGGCGTGGAAACTGCTGGATAACTTTATTTTTGTGAGGGTCCATGGTATGCCCTTCCTTATCTATTTGAATGCCTAAAAACAGAACTTTTGATTGGGCAGTTTGAGGCTTTCTCGGGCTCAGTTTCAAACCAGCAGAAAATAGCAGTGAGAGAAGCTCCACCAAGGGCTGAACATGATCCGACACAGAATCGGACTGTACCAATATATCATCCACATATTGTATTATCTGACTTGACTCAAAGAAACCAGTCAGGATCTCAGCCAGACACTGATGGAAAAGAGTGGGCGATGAGTGGAAACCTTGAGCTATGCATGTGAAAGTATATTGCCTATCCTCAAAGGTGAAGGCAAATTTGTACTGGGAGTCGGGGTGCACAGGGACTGACCAAAATCCATCAGATACATCTAGCACTGTATGAATGGTTGCTGACGGTGACAATCTCACTATCAGGTCTGGGAGACGTGCAACCACCAGGGTTATCAACGGGGTAACCTCGTTGAGAACCCGATAGTCAATGGTTAGTTGTCATGCTCCACTGGGCTTTAAAACTGGCCAAATTGGTGAATTTACCATGGAGCATATGGGGCGAATCACTTCTTGGCTTAAAAGTTGGTCGATGACCTGTTTGATGGGTTCCCTCTCCTCCTTGGGGAAGGGATATTGTTGCTGTGGGAGTGGATCAGGTCCCTCTGTTTTTACTATCTGATTATTGACTCTCCCACAGCTGTTTGAATGTTTAGCCCAGACTTGGGATCGATTTGCCACAACTGCTTTTAGTTCCTCAGGCAGCTCTCTGACCAATCGGTCGAGATCATAGGCAGGATCATTTAAAACAAAACATTTGATGGTAAAGACGGAGTGGGTATCCGATACTTTTGGTTTAACTGTTTTACTGTCGCACACCCAGAGTGTCATATTACTCAGGTCCACCACCCGTTTCCATTTGAACAACAGGTCCATTCCCAAAATAGTACCCTCGTGACTCTTACTGGTCCAGAAGGGACAATATTAGGTGGTTTGCTCAATGACCACCTGACAAGGCTCTGTGAGCCATGCTGCTGTCCCCCCTCCTGTCAGTCCCTGTAAAGTGATAACCTTGGTCTTTTTCTTTTGTATGGGCAATAGTAAATTTGTGATGCTGATGGTGGCTCCGGTGTCTATTAACACAGAAGTTTGGCAGCCCCCTACCAAAGCGGATACCACCAGTCTGCCCTCCCCATCTTCCCCGAGGAGTGCCACTCTGCATCTGGGGGGCCTGCGACCATCAGTCGCTGCCCCTGCCCTGTTCAGGGGCAGATGACTTAATAGCTGAGATACTCTTAGTTTTTAACAGTCGGGTCAGGGTTTCTAGGACCGCTGTTAGATCACAATTTGTATTGTTTCCTGACCCATTGTCACTCCTTTTTTGGAGGACTTGATTTCTCCTGCCTTCCATTCCTCCTCCCTTAGCCCAACAGTCCCTCCTAAAATGTCCTTCCTTATTACAATTATGACAGGTCACCTTTACCTTGTCCTCACTGTGTACCACAGCAGCTACCTTTTTCCTTTATTCCCCTGTCCCAGACATTGCCTTCCATCTCATCTTGTTGCAATTTCTTCCTTGGCTGCATATGACTCTGCTCGCTTGCATAACAACCAAACAGAGGCAGGAACCTGCATGGCCTGCCTATCTATTAATCCCAAGAAGATATGGTCCTCTTTGGACGGTCTAGCAGCCCCCCATAAGTGGCATATGCAGCATATAATTTGTTTACAAACATTATGGGAGACTCTCCCAGCTGTCATTGCACTTCATATACCTTTCCTCAGTCTGCTTGGGTAACGCCATACATGCCCTGCAGAGCAGAGAGTATGTCTGGGATTGATGCCCAGCTGTCAGGATCATCTACATCTTCTTGCAGGCCCACATTATTGTCTGGTAAACTCCCCAAAAGCACCGAAGGCAATGCCAAAGTCAAAACTGTACACACATCCTGATTTGTTAGGTTAAAACTTTTTACCAGATTTTTTAACTTGTTGCAAAAGAGGGCTGGGTTCTGACCCAGCTCCCATTTACCTAATCTTTTCCCTAGGGCCATGGCTTCCTGGATGGTTAGCTCTTTTTGGGACATTTGCCTATCCTCCACTTCCAACTCTTCATCTGACTTAGGCTTGCTTGCTTCTCTAGCCTTTTCATCATCGTCTATTCTCTGTTGCATTTTCTTAACCTCCTCCTGCATCTCCGCTATTTGGGCTTCGATCTCTTTCACTTTAGGTTTTTCCATTTTTGGATTTCGCCTCAATCGGTCCTGTAACTTATCAACCTTTTTCAAGGTGTCCATCACATCGGACATAAGTTTTTCCCTAAGTTTTGGGGACAATTTTCTACCCTTTTGTTTGTGTTTGACTGCCGGTCCCACCGTCACTGTCTTTCGGACATATGTGGTCATCCTCTTTGACTTATATTTAGACTTACGATGCCTAGCTTCGTCAGATGAAGTGGGACCATCCTCCATTTCAGAGGACATAGAAGTCAAGGAGGAGGATACTGAGGTGGGCTCTTTGACTGTGGTGACCTTACACTTTTTCTTAATTTTTTCCGTACAGTCTCCCTGACCTCGCTTAACTGCTGTAGCAGTTCTAAGGAAATTTGGGTCTGCAACTGTACCTCATTCTGCAAATGAATGATTTGCTCTTGTTTGTAATCTAACTCTTGGACATGTTCCTGACTTTGCTGACTCATTCTCTCCTCAAATGGTCCTTTAATCTTACCCTATCTTCTTCTTTTAACAAACGATTATTGGCATGTTCTTCCTCCAACTTATCAACCTTATTTTGCAATAATATAATTTCCTGGTTCAAATCAGTTTGAGTCTGTTGACTAGATTTATTTTGATATTTTGACAGTTCACTAAGATGACTGCTCTTGCAAAAGGAGACACTTTTCTGCCTGAAGATTGTCATTTTGACTCTACTTTTGTTTTAATAATTCCTGCACTTCTTTTAGTTGTTCCTTTAATTGTTTCTTTTCTGCCTCATCTTCCTGTTTAATTTGACACATTAGTTCTACTCGCTGTTCTACTTCTACTTGATATTGCAGAAACATCTGACAAATATTAGCTAATTTGGTTTTGTCCACCTTACACTTTTCATTTCTCTCCTCGGACTGTGTCTTTAAACATTGTCCCATTATTTCCCCTTTTTCAGGAGCCTGAAAGGGACCCTCCTTTAAATGTTTTTCTAAGAAATTTCTTAGTATAATTTCCATACTTACTCCTGGTCTGGCGAAATCGTCCTTCCCAGCATTAACCGGAGTCATTTCTTTACCGAGCCATTTTACAGCCCCCCTCTATCCTGGGTGATCAGTGATAGCAGAGCTAACTATACCACTTTTCTTCCGCAGCAACCTCAACCACGAAATACCGACAGCAACGACAGGGATATGCGGCGATCGGCATCTGAGTCATGGCACCAAATTGTAACATAAGGCACCTCACACATATGTCTTATATGTGATTTTATTTCATTGGTATAGTTAGAAGTATATACATGCATGAATCACGGAATATATTCAACCACAGCTTAACTGTGACAGTCTTTTATACAGAAAACTTGAAGCTGCACCCTTTGGTCACATAACCTGTGGTATGACAAGAATCTGAGTACAGTTTAAATAGGTTTTTGTATGTAGTTCTTATTCTACTTTGTTCTGACCAGTCCCTAAAACACCATCTGGACAGCTATTACATTGTTTCTGTCCCCAACTCTAATTAGTACATTGCTTTCTTTCTGTCCCACACTCTAATTACCTTTTGCCTGGTGCATATTTGTAAACATCAGCAGATATTCAACCTACAATGTATTAACATCTTGCCTTAGCAATAGCTTGGTATACATTACTTGGCTCAATATTACCTTGCATTATACCTTACATTACACAAGTGAAGTGGCATATGCCACTACTGAAAAGGAGTCTTTAAGTGCAGTCTGTGCCTTGCAGAAATTGTAGCCATTCTTGTATGGCCAAGAATTCACCTTTGTCCAAGACCATAACTCCACATTCAGGAGTGCCAGCAAGGATGCAACGTTTTAGTGTTACTGTAGAGTGCTGCAGTATTCTGCAGGGAACGGTGTAATTCAATGGCAATTAATCCCTTTTGCCATGCAGTATTTTATGACATATCATTTACTGCCAAGGTACTGCATTGTATCCTGGCTGGCACCACTGTTCCTGTCTACAGTGCATGAGCAGAGAGACTAAGTTAATTTTATAGAGAATGACAAGTTAATTAGCTATAGTCTTGCTTTGCAGGAGTTTAATATTAGTATCCATGAGTTCTGATGTACTGTTCTGACAGACAGCATAGCATGACCTAATTAATCACAGCATTGTACAGCCACACAGCTATAACATTGGACTTAGGAAAGGAGGTATGACATATATGTGTATAATTTTTTTACAGCAAATCAGTTTAAAACATTTATTCTTTGACAAAAATATCCTGAATCATCTAGGGAGGACAAAGGTTAAATGTCAACAGATACTGCCTGTTGTTGAAATCTGAGTACACTTTTACAACTAGGCCATTAAGTAGCTTATCTAAACTGAGATGACTCTGCATGGGTGATTAATGAAGATTCTGAATATGTGTGAAAGTATTTATCTTTCAGGTTACAGGAAGATGGGTAAACAAACTATGGTTTTAATTGTATAGTAAGTCTGTAACACACCACTCAGAACAGAGATGGGAGTAGATCTGAGGCACCAGCCTACTCAGTGTGTCAGGAGATACAGAACAAGAAAGCAGATAGTACTGAAGCATTCAAACTATCTTGTGGGGGTGTTGATAGAGGGAAAAGATCTCTTCGGGGTTATAGCTGGTCACCTATTGCCGATTTGACTAATGTAGCATTTTTGCCTCTACGTTTGAGCCTAAATCAGTGTAGATTTACATATTTGAATTTACTGTTTAAAACCTTTTTATGTGCTTTTCATGACTACACTATTTAGCCTTGTTTACTTTAAAGTATGTCTTGTAAATAAATAGCACTACTTATTTAGATATAAGTGTCTGGTGGTGAATTGTGTAAAGGGTATTCTTGTGGATCTCTAAGGTCTTAAAGAAGAGACGCTATTATAAATAATCAGAGCTTTGTGGATCTCTGAGGTCTTAATGAAAAGACATGCTATCAGAGCTAAGTAATTCTTCTTAATACTGGGAAAAATAAAGTAAAAAGTGTTATACAAAACCACACTCTACCTAAGATTTGGGCAAAAGATAAAAAAAAAGTGGTTATTTGACACCTTTTATTGGACCAACATAGATGATACAAAATAAAACAGGTACTTGAGCTTTCAGATTACATAGAATGCTTCATCATCTGAAAGCTCAAGCACCAATTTTCTTTTGTAACATTTTGAACACCTAGGGTACTCAGGGAGCTGGAGAAGATCCTGGCAGGACCACTGGCTGACCTGTTCAATACCTCCCTGGACACAGGATGCATACCACAAAACTGTAGGATGGCCCATGTAGTGCCCATTCACAAAAGTGGCCCTAGGGATTAACCAGGCAACTACAGAGCAGTGAGCTTCACATCAGTTGTGGGGAAGCTCATGGAGACAATCCTAAAAGAGAGGCTGGTGACCTTTTTGGAGGACAATGGTCTCCAGGACAGCCAACAACTTGGGGTTGTCTCGGGCAGATACTGCCAGACAAATCTAACTATTACGACTGGATGACCAGGGAGCTGGACAGGGGCCATGCAGTAGATGGCCTGTTTTTTGACTTCAGCAAGGCCTTTGATTCCATGTTGCATGGGAGGGGGGGAAGCTGGAATACAAAGGGGTGGGAATGAAGATAGTCAGATGGATCGCCAACTGGCTAAATGGAAGGTAGCTGAGGATGGTGGTGGTGGGGTGGGGGGACTCTCATCACAGAGGGAAGTGATGAGCGAGGTGCCACAGGGATCAGTACTGATACCATTGCTGTTTGGGATATACATAGCTGATCTCTCACACGGGATCTAGATTAGGATCAGTCTGTTCATAGAAACATAGAAACACAGAATTTGATGGCAGATAAGGACCGCTTGGCCCAACTAGTCTGCCCATTTTCCTACCGAACAGATAAGCTGCAGATCCTAGCTAACCAACAGCTTACTTCCTCCTACCCCCCACTAGGACTGCCTTATGTCTGTCCCATGCATTCTTGCATTCCCCCACTGTTCTTGACTCCACGACCTCCTCAGGGAGGCTGTTCCATGCATCCACAACCTTCTCCATGAAAAAATACTTCCTCACATTACCTCTGAGCCGTCCCCCTCTATCTTCAAATCGTGCCCCCTTGTTCTTGCAAATCTCTTTTTCTGAAAGATGCTACCTTCTTGGACTTTGTTGATTTCATTGAGGTACTTGAAAGTTTCTATCATGTCCCCTCTCTCCCTTCTTTCCTCAAGGGTATACATATTAAGTCTTTCTTCGTATGTCTTCTGGTGCAGACCCTGCACCATTTTGGTTGCCCTCCTCTGGACAGCCTCCACTCTGTCTATGTCTTTGTGGAGATGGGGTCTCCAGAACTGCACACAGTACTCCAGATGGGGTCTCACCAATTGTCTGTACAAAGGGTTAACAACTTCTTGTTTTCTACTATTGATGACTCTCCCTAAGCATCCCAGTATCCCCCCAGCCTTCCTTACTGCCTTCTCACATTGCTTGCCCACCTTTAGGTCATCTGATATAATTACCCCCAGGTCCCTTTCCATTTTTACTGCTGTCAGTATCTCACCCCCCATTGTGTACTCTTCCCCTTGGTTTTTGTTTCCCAGGTGCATTACCTTGCACTTCTTTGCCTTGAATCTGAGCTGCCATACATTTGACCATTCCTCCAGCCTTGCCAAGTCCCTTCTCATCCTTCCCACTCCATCTTGTGTATTAACCCTGTTGCAGATATTTGTGTCGTCTGCCAAGAGACATACTTTTCCTTCCAGTTCCTCTGCAATGTCACTTATAAAGACATTAAAAAGGTCAAACAATGTGAGAAGGCAGTAAGAAAGGCTGAGGGATTTTCTCCAGAAATAGGGAGGTGATTTTTCCCTTGTACAGATCTCTGGTCAGGCCACACCAGGAGTACAGCATGCAGTACTGGCGCTCATTCCTGAAGAAGGACATCAAATTGTTGGAGGGGGTGTGACATAGGGTGACCAATATGATCCAGGGATTGGAGGGAAAGTCCTATGGGGATAGACTGGGTGAGCTGAACATGTACTCCCTGGAAGAGAAGAGGGATGGGGGTATGATTGAAACCTTTAGATACCTTAAGGGGATAAATAAGGCCACTACAAAAGGAATTTTCCAGCTTAGAAGAGGGAGGGATAAGAGAGGGCATCAGCTGAGATTGGAGGGGGGAAGATTCAAGAGGGAAATCAGGAGACATTTTTTCACTGAACAGGTGGTGGACAGGTGGCATGCTCTGCTGGAGGAGGTGGTATTCTGTAAAATGGTAGGTAGCTTTAAGAGGGGTTGGAACAGGGTGAGTGAGGGGTTGTAATGAAGAGGGTGGGGAGGGTGGGGCAGCTGCAAGTTGAGGGGGCTAGCTGCACAATCGAGCTGACTCGATAGACCATAAGGCCTGCTTTTGCTGGCATTTTCATATGTTCATATGTAACATCTATGTTGGTCCAATAAAAGCTATCAAATCATCTCTATTTTTCTGGATCTTTTGTCACAAAGACCAATACAGCAATATAACTAATTTCCTGTAAGATTTGAGCAGTCGGCATTTGTCTGATCTAAAGAGACTGGTGATTGGATTTACTGGTTCAGCTGTCTGGGATGTGTTAACTATGCACATTGGTGAGTGTGGGTGAAGGACACAGAATGGGGTGAACTGTGGTGGAGGTCTGTGATATGGTGGTGCAAGTGGGGCGCTGGTAAGGTTACAAATGCACAACCTGTGACTGTGGCAAGAGGGTATTATTTCCAGAAGGTGGAAGCTGAGTCAGATTCTGAATGGCTTTACTTGACTGCAGCTACCAGGGACTACATAATGGAAAACTGAGAAGAGTGGCAAAAGGAGGAAGCCTGATGGACTAAAATAGGCCATTGTGATTGGGAACACCTCATGACTAATTAATGTAAGCAAATGGATGCGATTATCAACCAAATGTTACTGTATTGGGAAGTGGGACAGCACACATTTAAGCACTGAATTTGCTTATCTTCTTGTGAAGGAGCTGATGTGGCACAGTCCTGCCCAGTGATAGCTCTGGATTGAGAACAAGTCAAGAAGCTGGACCCTTACCTATACTACCACACCTCTGATAATCCAAATTAAACTGCCAATGCACACAGAAATTGTTACTTCTGCCACAGGAAGAGCTATTGAACTTTCTTATGGTCCTGTTGGTCTGAATACTGGTAAATGACATTTGTTCCCAGGTGGAAAAAGTATCTTACCCTCATACTGGAATCATGGGTCAGTGCTCCAATAAAGATGAAGTGTTGTGGCCATCCACTCACATTGGAGAGAGTGGTCTTTTCTGTTACCATATCAGCACTGAGAGCTTCTTAAGATTTAACAACAAAGGGCATTAAATTGCCCCGCTGATGCAGTTGGACTCTGGGCTTGAATTGATTATTGTTCTACCCCTTAAATGACCTTTCAGGGTTTCCTGTTACCTGTTCTTAAAAAAATCTAAAACTAGAGTTTGAAAGTATGGGGCATTTTTAAGTTTCTTTCAAGTGTAGTAGAGAAAAAGTTGAAGATTCATAACTTCATATAATTAATTACTACATTGTTTCTTTGCAGATACAGAGCAAGCCTTTAGAGCATGGCTTATAATGTAGGCTTCTAAAGATTGTTTAGTATATTGAATTTGGGTGATGAGTTGTAGTTCTGGGTTGGGGGAGGCAACGCCCAGTATGCCCTGGGTGAGAGACTCCTGACTGATGCCCCTAGCAATGGAAAAGGACCTCAGTGCAGGGATGAATATATCCCTAGACATTTCTGGGGTGAGTATTCCTAATAAATTACTCCCAGTATATGTAAACGGTCCCAAAGAAGCAACAATTGCTCCTTTAAATTTCTGCTTCTGCAGGTCACAAGTAGGAGGAGGAGGATAAGCATACCTCTCTGTAGAAGCCTTAAGGGGTTAAACTGTAAGTCCAGCACTCTTTCTGTGGACATCAAGATATTTAATGGGATAGTATACAGATCCCAAGACCCCCAGGGCTTCCTTGTTAGATTCTCTATGTTTTACAGAAAGGTCCTCTCAGACTGCTGGTGCCAGTCATGCACCATTGACAGTTGGCAGGAGTTAAAGCAAACTTGTGTTTTGGCATGCGAGAAGGGAAAAGACAGAAGGAGAGAGAGAAGAGCAGGATAGGGGAGGAGTCTTGCTGCACCCATCCAGAACTGTTTTACTGGAACTGTGTAGGGTGCTGAACAACTGGCTGAAGTGATGGGGCCATCAATTCCTTTTTGTGTTCCTTGCACCCGTGTGCAAGAAACACATTGCTTCAGTAGGGCCAGTTAATGAGCAGGCCATTATGCACAAAGAAACTCACGTCACAATCAGCTATGTTCTGTAAAAACATTAGTCTGCAGCTGTTAGGGAACTTAGCACATTCTTCTGCTGGTCTCCCACTGCCGCCCCCACATTCTCTTTGTGTCTCTCTCTCTCTCTCTCTCTCTCTCTCTCTCTCTCTCTCTCTCACTCACACACACACGCACACACACACACACACACACACACACACACACACACACACACACACTCAGAGTCCAGAGCTGCTGCAGTTAAGAAATCTTCTGTCAAACAATGTTTTTATAACCTTCAAGCTGGAATTTATTACTCTGGTGGTGGAACTCACAGATGTTATATTTCCCACATTGAAACATCCCTTTGGGGGTGGATTTCAACATAATGCATGTATATGTACAGTACTAGCCTGTCTGTAAGATTATATGCTCTTGAAAATGTAATTCTGAGGCTCTCTGTTAATTCCGTTGATAAAATAGAATCATTAAGTAATACTGGCCAGTGTTTTCTAATTGATGTTCCAAGGGCCCCAGATAAGGGAAGTACCAACCTGTTTTACTCACCTCATTTTAGGAAATACTCTTCAGAATTGTTTTAATGAGTACCAGTACTCACCTAACATTTGTCATTTTACTCCACACTCCAAAGAATAGTGCTTCATAACATAACTAGTTATTCAAAATTAGCAGTTTTTTTCCCCAGATTTACAGCACCTGTATGCATTGCAGTTTTGTTTACTCACTGTATTTTAAAACTGGTGAGTAAATTACTCCTTCCTGCCAAGATTATCGGGACCTCATAAGTTCAAGAATTTTTAATGTTTTCATTCCAGATTTTCAGCATTGCCATTTTACCACACCTTCTTATGAACAGTACAGCTGTCATTTTTCACATCGCGCCTGAAATGTGTTTTCGCACATGTAGCGCACAATGGCGCAGTCGGTGTGCGAAATCAATGTTTGGGACAGATTAAGAAAATCAGTGACACTGTTCATGAGCAGAGGTCTTAAACTGGCTATGTTGAAAATTTGGTGACAAAAGTCCATAAAATGACTGTGTTACGAGTGTGCATTGCGCAATTTCCACTCACCCTCGTAAGTTCACGAATTCATAATATTTTCAGTCCAGATTTTCAACATTGCCATTTTCACACACCTCCTTATGAACAGTACAGCTGTCATTTTTCACACCCTGGCCAAAATGCATTTTTGCACTTCCAGCGCAGAATAGCGCGGTCATTGTGGGAAATCAGTGTTTGGGACAGATTAAAAAAATCACAGTGACACTGTTCACAAGTGGAGGTCAAAAAATGCCTATATTGAAAATCTGCTGTAAAAAATCCCCAAACTAATTACATTACGGGTGTGCAATGCGCAGTTTGTACGCACGCTCGTGACTTCACCAGTTTTTTTATATTTTCACTACAGATTTTCAACATTGCCATTTTTTACACCTCCTCATGAACTGTACAGCTGTCATTTTTCACATCCTGTTCAAAATGTTTTTTCACACCTGTGGCACCAAATGGCACAGCCACTGTGCAAAATCACCTTTTGGCTAATGAACTGATAGTGTCACTGTTCATGCGGTGGGGTCACTGAAAGCCCATGTTGAAAACTTGGAGTAAAAACACCAAGCAATGCCCAGGGCATTAAGGTTTTTGACCATAATGCCCTACCCTGTAGGGCTGACAGGCATCAGGCATGTGACTTGGGATTGTCGACAGTAATGCTCACGCCATTCCCCCCCCCATCCTGCAGCCAGTGACAGGTATCAAGGTGTGCTTTGGACCCTTTGGCCCCAGAGTTCACCCCATTCTCCTATACTGTACCCATTTCAGCATATTTCCTTATGGAATGAGGTGAGTGTAAAGACCGGACACCCTAAAGCACACCTTGACACTTGTAAGTGTCTGCAGGGTAGGGTGAGGTGAAATGGCATGACCATTATGGGCGACAACCCAAAGACACAACCCAATGTCTGTCCATCTCTGCAGGCTGGGGGTGGAGTTGGCATCAGTTCAATACTTCACTGCCATTCCTATACTGCATCTGTCTAACTCCTGCACTTCCACTGCTCATGCCAGCAAGTAACATTTGGCATTGACAAATGCTTGTTCCCTTCCTGACCAGAAGTTAGGAGAGCAGGATGAAGTATATGCAGTCTTATTTGTTTGAGACTAAGTGCAATAAGGGATAGAATGACTCAGAATATTTGCTACTTAACATTGTTCCATTAAGAAATTAGATATGAAAGCATTGTGGGAATGTAGGCCCTGATCCATGACAAAGCACTAACCTGACTGTGTGAAATGCTTTTTTTTTTTTGGGGGTGGGGGGGCATTGTAACCTATTTTCCAGCATTGTACATATTTCTGGACACAAATTTTGCACCTTAATAAAAGATAGCACCTTTGTTTGAATTTGTGCTTTGAGTGTGCTTTTTCTAAGTTGCTGGTTACTGGGTACATAACTTTTTTTGTTTTTGGCTCCCCCTGAGTTCCTTTGTATTGGTGTCCCTGGGTGCTGCTGCTTTCCTTTGACTCAGAATATTAACTTTGTATATGGGACATGTGGGTCCAGAATGGTATAAATACTGGACTGGTATGGTGCGGCATGACATAGAAACATAGAAACATAGACTTTGACGGCAGATAAGGACCGCTAGGCCCATCTAGTCTGCCCATTTCCCTACCTACAGGATAGGCCGCAGATCCTAGTTAACCAACAGCCTATGTAGCTTCTTAATACCCAAGCTTCCAGAAAATAGCTTGGGGCTGGAATTCTGCATATATTGCTAGATGTTGAACTGAATTGTATTGAGTAAAACTGAACTAGACCGAATCGCATTAATTTCGTGATATACCCAACATGGCTGAGTATGAAACAGAGTTCAGCATCTGTCTGCATGAATGTGGCCAGCATGGCTGTCACACAAAAATCAGTCACCTACTGAGACCCTGTGTCTTGGGCTGCCTCTGCGAGGTGGGAAAAAGGAGGCGGAAATACCCACATATTGATTGCAATGGTTGTGGGGAAGTACTAGAATGTACAAAGAATGGAATGTCACTTGTGAATACTGAAACTAATGCCCTGCGTAAGAATTGCTAACATGTTTGTGGACATTACATTCATTGACTGTCTGTTAAAGAACCAATGCAGCCTCCATATTGAAACTCCTTAAAGAGCTAGTGTAGTGCCTAAAACTAATATTAGATTTTAAAAGCAGCCAACCATTATCTTTTATATCTGAGGCACGTTTTCTTTTCCCTTTGTTTAGTTAGAAAATTGTTTACCTGATGTTAGTAGGTGTGATATGTGGAACAGCTCTTAGCCTGGCAGCTGACATATCTTGCTGTACTGCCCCACACTACATCCTCGGCACTGTGACCTCACTGACTGTGACATCACTGCTACTTAGGAACAGCAAGTGAGTGACTGCCAGGTCATTCACTTGTGATGTCATTGTCAGTGAGATCACAATGCTGATGATGTAGTGTGGGGCAGTAGAGTTAGGCGTCAGCTGCCAGGCTAAGAGCTGTTCCACACATCCAGCACAATATTATCACATAGAATACTTTCTGATGAGCAAAAGGAAAAATAAAAATACTTCAGCAATAAAAAGTTACAACTGACTACTACTTAAAAGTTGTATTATTTTCCTGTCTGCCTGTTTAGGCTCCACTAGTACTTTAAGAGCCCTTTGCCATGTGCACATCCCAAAGGGTCTCCCTGGTATTGAGAAACCCTGGTCAGCCCCCTTCCTCGAGGAGGAAGGGCCCCATTTGTCACCCTGAAACAAATAGAATATGTTGTGTCATGCCCCAAGCCAATTAATGGTGCTCTTTAACCAGGAAAATGCAAACAAAGCAAGAACTACAAAGTACTGGGAGGACCAACTTGCTTGTGCAAATATATTTCATGCAAGTCTGGAGGAAAGACACCTACAGGCCCTGTTGCTTCATGCTACTCTGCGCTGCATCAGGGGGCACCCCCTATTTGTATTATCTGTCCAATATGTAACCCGACTGCTGGGGTCAACTTGCAGATTGCTGATATGTTTTTCTAACATTTTAATTGTAGAAGTATTGATGTGCCACATAGACTGTGATATGGGCTGGAATTTTGTTTTGCTGTTATCCACTTTGTGGATGAATTATTAATCTGCAATATGTAAACAGCACAGATCATGGAATGTAATTGACATGTCATTCAGATGCCTGTGAGGCCAGTTGGCTGGCAAAAAAGAACCCACAGGAGCTACTGATCACTAGCAGGGTGTTTTGCCAACCAGCAGAAGACTTCAGTAGTGACAGCTACTGATAACGTCACTGTGATCTATGCTGTAGAATAATGCTTGGGGTGATGTGCATAAGGAGAATTTTATACACACCTGAGGTGTGTAATGCTACATAAACCTCAAGAGTGACCCACCACCCCATGACTTATTTTACAACATTTTTGGTCCCACTCAACACCCCACTCTTTCCAGGTCCCACTTAAGCCTCACCCTACTCCCACCTTTCGTATCAAACATCTTGGATTTTTTTAAGAAAAGGATATTTAAGGAAATCATGTCTTTGTAAACAGAAAACATGTTAACAAGTGCTAAAATCACAATTTCTCATACCTATACAGGAAGAAAAAGGGACTTTCAGAGCCCAGTGGGCTTACCCGGTTAACAAAATTTAATAAATAAATAAATAAATAAAGTATTACAAGCTCTGGTGGAATTTAAAGAGCCAGAAGAGGTCTCTGATCAGACTACAGCTGGGGGTACATATAAAGGAGAAAATCCTCCACTTTCATGGCCCTGGTTACAAAGGCAGTTGGTGTGTTTCAGAAGTTGGTGGAAAATGATATAAGACATTTGACAGCCAGGGATTTTCACCCTGACTATGTCAACCTTTCCACAAATGAACAAAAGTGTCTGAACAATATAAAAGGCAACGCAGAAATCACAAATAAGCCTGCAGATAAGGAGGCAGTGTGGTGGTCACTGATATGGTCAAGTGTGTAGCAGAGGTACAGTACATAATCCACTAACCAATACAGAGTTCTATAGACCAGTGAGCCATGACCCCACATTGCCCCTCAAGAAAAAGGTGAACGATTTCGTGAGAGGGGCCTATAATATGGGCTTTATTATGTTACAGGAGAGGGAATATATGGCAACAGAATACCCATTAATATCTCAGATGTACATTCTCCCGAAGATCCATAAAACTTCATTGAATCCTCCTGGCAGGCTTATCATTTCAGGGGTGGGGTCAGTCACAGAGCCCCTGCTGAAATTTACAAGTGATCACATCAAACATCATGTACCTCAGCTCCCCTCTCATGTGAATGATACTGGGAACATGCTTTGCCTCCTGGAGGGACTCCATGTTGAGGCTGAGGACCTTTTGGTCACACTCAATGTGGACTCCCAATATATGAACATACCCCATGAGGGGGGGACTCTGAGCTCTGAGATACTTTCTTAGCAAGAGAGGAATGGAAGCAGTTCCTGATACTGACTTGCTGGTGGAGATGGCAGAACTGGTCTGAATAAGTAATGCCTTCAACTTTATAGGAGAGTATTTCTTGCAAATAAAGGGTACGCTGATGAGTGCATGTTTTACATCCAATTACACAAACCTCTATTTGGGCAATCAGAAGGAGCAGGTTATTGGGAACTTAGAGCACACTGATTTTGCTACAAAGGTGCAGACATGATGTTGTCATAGTGATGATGCATTCATGGTGTGACGGGGAACAAGAGGAACTTACCACTTTTGTGCATTATCTCAATAGCACAAAATGAACACCTCAAATTAATCATGAACTGTAGCCTTCATGAGATTCTGTTTTCGGATATAATTAGCAAGACAGGGCAAGGCAACATAGCCACAGGTACCTACAGGAAGCCTACAGAATGGGAGGGCTATGCCCATGGTTCAATGTGGGGAATGGCTCCTCCTACAACCTCTTCTTAAGCCCTACACTAACCGCACCTCCCTTGCTTAGGGAGTGTTTTTTCCCTGGGCTCCTGTGCAGCTGTGCTCCTTCTGTTCGCTCTGCTGCCTGGCTTGTTCTTCTCTCTTCCCCCTCCTGCCTCTTATTTTTCCCTTGCTTCCCCTCATTTTGTCTGTCTTCTTTCCCTCTGCCTCAACTTGCTCTCGTTCCCTTCTGCTCCTTCCTCCATCTTGGGATTTTGTTTTTTCTTTATCCCCGTTCTTTTTGGGCATTTTGCCTACCCGATTAGCGCTTGCGTCCAGTACACTACCTCTAGCGCCACCTCCCCTTCCGGCACCGGTCTCAGTTTATGCCAGCTTTTTTCAGTGTCTGGCCTGACTTCCCCGTAGCTCCTGCTTCTCAACGCTATTCTTCTCGTTCCTGCAGCCCATCGTTCAATTACGCATCCTCGTTGTTTCGCATGGTCTTTGCATTATCCTAAGCATTTAAACAACGATTATCTGCAGACCTAAAGCACCAGCAGCATGCCCTCCAACATGGATCTTTCTTTTTCTGCTTCCCCATCCTCACTTGCTCATCTCCTACCTCAGCCACAACAGAACTCTCCCTTCTGGTGCCAGTGACTGCTCCATAAGTCCTTTTCATTTCAGTTTCTGGCCGCATTCACTACAATGCTCCCATTATCCCTTCAAGCATTGAAACCTCACAAACACTGGCCAGTACTGACAGTCTGTGCTTGAATATGCTTTGTATACACACGTAGGTGTAAACATTGACATGGCGGAGACAGTTATAATGGCCCTCGTTTAGGTACATTGCATTCTCTATTTTCCATAGCTGGACGGATACTAGGGTGGTTAAGACACTTGTCGAGGGTCACACACTGAGTATCAGGATTTCGTGGAGTTTGCATCTGCCATCTCTCATCTTCTAACGTCCTCACACAATTGGGAAACACTCTGCTTTTTCTGCCACGGTGGGGAGGTGGTTGGCTGGCACATGGTAAGTGAGTGCCTGCAATTCTTTTTGTTTAACTGATTTATGACCCAGGATAGCCCACCTGGGATGCACAATCTCTTTTCCAGTGCAATCCCTTCTCTGCCTATTTTCATGGCTGGTTGCTCCGGAGCAATGTTTCCAGTGGGGTCCTGCTTCTGTCTGCTTTTCCATATGTTTACCAAAATAGCTCAGGCAAACAGCACCATCTCAATTCCCTGCGATTCTGCTTCTCTGCATTTTCCCAGCCAGGTAGCCTGGAATGAGAGGACATGAAGCTTTCCTCAGCAAAAGGACGGTCCAATTTGGAAATGCAGCTTCACGGCAATGATTCGCATTCAGCATCTGACCTCAGCATAACATCCCCTAACTTCTCCTCACAATATGTTCCAGAGCTCTTCCCTATTTACTTCGTCATCTATGTTTACTATACCCTTCTTGTTATATATTCCTCATACCCTCTACTAGTGCTCCCACACCTATGATTTCATAAACTTAATTTCTACTTACCGTCCTATACCAGCTCCATTACTACTCTCCTCTCCTCTCTCTGCAGCAGTGTTGTGCATTGGCCATCCCGTACCAGCAGTGTTCTGGACTCCGTCCCTAACTCGCGCCTTCTGAGGTGCTGCGTGAAGGTAGGATTCCCCTGTCTACCAGGGATGGGATTCTGTTTCAGTCATTACCTCCTGCTATTTACCTGCCAACATCCTCTGTCCCTAACTCTGGTGGACAGCATCGAGTGAAGGTTAGCTCGACCCGACTACCAGGGATGGGAGCCATGTTTACATTCTGCTGAGTCATACCATACCTTCTCTACCTCATACCAGTTGCCACTTCCCTTAGGGACTGGAACTACCTCCTACTTACCAACTCGACATTCTCCGTCCCTAACTGTGCTTGGCAGCATCGAATGCAGGTTAGCTCACCCTGACTACCAAGGATGGGAGCTCTGTCTCCATTCTGCAGACTTATACCATACTGTCTCAGCCTCATGCCAGTTGCCGCTTCACTTCCGGAATGGAACTCTGACACTCTGAGTACCCCGATCATGCTACTTATGCTGCTTCAGGTCACTACCATCAGCCTTTGCCATCCCCGATGATTGCCTGGATCTACAGTCTACTGCTTCATCTTATATGTTCTCAGCCTGATACCCGGCTGCCGCTCCCTTCAGGAACAGGATCTTGCCCGACTTGCTTCTCCATCTTACCTCATCTGCAGCCTAGGCTCTTTGTCCCATCTGCCGACTTCCATGGCCAGAAGCCTGACTCTAGCATGGACCGTCTCCACTTTTTGCATCTACACTGTTGCGGATTGCCATTTCCATTCAGGAATGGAACTTCTTTGACCAGGTTCTCTCATTGTTCTACATTCCCTAGCTGAATACAATCTGTATCACCTTGCTTTGAAAGACCCATCTAGCCCATGTTCTTCCATTCCGCTGCTTCACATGTGTTTTTCTCCAGTGGCTACCTGATGCCACGACCCTTCTGGACCTGGACCTCCTTCTCCTACCTACAACTTTGACCGTGGATCGTGGACCTCTTTGACTTGCTTGCCTCCATCCTGCCAGTTTGTCACTTCCCTTCATTCACAGGTCCCTTGTGCTTTGAATGACTCCCCTCACCATCCCGCTCTTCCATGGACCTTTGTTCTCTAACCCCCTTTGGCCTCCTTTCCCTCATTGTCTGGATCCTGCAGGCTAGTCCAGTCCCTCTCTCACTCCAGGTTGAATGCCTCATGGACTTCTTTGCTGCAGGTCACCAGTTCGGCTGTTGCACAGACTTGTTTTCTTTGCAGATTTGCAGCCTTAGTCAGATGTGGGACTCCTGTGTCTCACCTCAGTTACTCGTGGTGCTTGGCTGGGCTCCTCAGTCTTCTGTGGATCATCATCTGATGCCTTGGTTCAGCTTTCCAGTACTTCGCTGCTGTTCACCTTTGAACTGACCCAGTCCTGTACCTTCCTGCTCTGGATGTCCTCCAACTTTACCTAGCCCATAGCTTCTTCTGTTTATTCCTTCAGTTCCTCAGGATCCACTCCGAACTTCCTTCCCATTTGTAATGGCTGCTTTTCATCTTCGCCTTGCAGGCTTGGGGCTTTATACCACTTGCAGTGGCTCTTTTGGGCCTTGTATCCTATTTCAACCAGTACTCATATCTAGTTATCTGCTCCTCCATATAATCCATCTCATACTCCTACTCTGGCCATTCTAATAGTACCCTTCTAGTACTTATTGGATCACTCATTCATTACTCTGGAGATATATTCCTGTCAGCAAACAACACTTAGCTAACATGCCACATAGAATCTTGTGCCATCATAGAGTTTTACACTGCCCAATCAGCTCCTCATGATCATTCAATAAATCTCATTAGCTTAGACATTAGGAAGATCTTCTCCATCTCTACTGGATTCACATCCCGAATCCTGTCCATTCAACCACTGTGACTTCCTGGATTGCCTCGTCTCACTGACTATCCTCATACATGGAAAGGACTAAAATCCTTTGGCTATGCCCTAACATAGTAGCCAGCATCACTTCTACAGATACCGGGAATCGCAAGATAACCCATTCAATTAAGGATATTATCCATTTTCCTTCTCAACCTAGTCTTCCAACACCATTTCATTCACCAAGTTACTTGACTCCTACTTCTCAATAGACAGTGCTCATTTTTGAATTTCACAGATATCTGCCAGAACATTCAATGGGGACCTCCACCGCCTAGCTGATTACTAACTCCACACCATCCAAATCATCATTTGCTCCTGGACTCCACTATTCCGCGCTACACTCATCCACACTTTTCACCTAGTACCTGAAGCTGGGTTAACAGTTCTTCCAGCGGAACCTTCAGTCTTTTCTTCTCGATTTACCTTAGTTAACTGCTGCAGTAAAAGACCATCACTGAGAACTGGCTCTCTTAAATTCTAACTGGCATGTTGTATACAGTCAAGATAAATTTCACCAACTCAGCCTTGCCTCCCACTTAGTATTATTCAACAGTATCACTATGATTCTATAATGTCCTGCACTAATTAATCTCACTGCCAATCCAGCTTACAGACTCTTATTGCATCTGTCTCCAAGCTTCTCTCAGTACTTCAGCATCAGGATTACCTGTACACTTAACCAACCTATGCCACCACAGTGCATCTCCTAGACAATCACACCACAAATAACCACACTTACATTGGGCAGCGTACCAGCAGATCTTTTACCTATAAAGTCGCAGATCTCATTATCAAAGAAGCCATCCATCTCTCATACCGAATTTCCAATCAATTCCTATATAAGTTAGGGTACCATCTGGGCTAATCTGCAACTTTTCTTCTATTTATTTACTAATCACTTATGGCATTACTCTCATCAGTCAACCAATCTCTCCTCTACTCATTTCACTCTAGGATGCTTACTTAGCGACTTATCGCTTGCTAATCGATTCCTTACTGACGGACTACTTTGAACATGAAACCTTACATGAATTGGAGCTATCACCAGAACTTTACAAATCATCGCAAATGCCACAGAGTACTGTCTGGTTTATATCTATCAAATTATGCTGCCCCAACACATTATGCCTCTACAATCTCTTTGGACATGCATCTTTCATTACCTTGGAAATACTGACTACATTAGGCCTTCTTTAACTGGACCTGCTCCACACATATCTTTCAGAAAAGAAGTACCCTCCATCCTCAGGATCATCATTCAGTCTGTATTATCCTCGGATTGAGAACAAATCAACATCTCTTGGGCACTCAACAACTCTCTTCTACTCTTTTCTACTTCATGGATGCTTCCTTAGCGACTGCTTGTTCATTACTCAATTCCCTGCCTCCAGACCATACCTTTATATTCATACCTTTCACAAGTTGGATTATTCACCAGTGACTTCTTGTACCATTACATTTCCACCATTCACAATTTAGTACCTTATCGATCCAGTCATGCTCTCTCTGTTCATTATACCTTTGTAATTCAATTGGACAAGCATCATTCATAATCTTGGAAATTGGATTTCTATTGCCCTCCTTCACCTGGATTGACTTCATACTTTGGATTCTATCACTCATGCAGAAGACCTACTCTTCAACCTCAGGATCATCGTACAATCAGCATCATCATGGATCAAGGATGGATCATCATTTCTCCAAGTAGCTCACCAACCTTAAATTAGTTATGGTTACTAGAACCTAGGTCTTTCTCCTTTTAGTATGCCCAGAGGATGGGCAGACCTCTGGCCATGAGTCCTCAGAGGTTTCCTCCACCTGGGGGGGGGTTCCTCTCCAGAGTGCCAGGGGCTCATACTCTCTGTGAGTTGGAAGAGGTATCTTTTTGGGCCTTCTATTCCCTAAATATCACTACCTATGTATCTACTACTCAAGGGTTAAGCCACAAAGTACTACAAGTTACACAAGCACTATATACCCCTAAAATTGGAGCCATTTCTGCCAGCTGAAACCCCAAATTCCAGGAGGTTGTGAGAACTTTTTGGAGCAGCCCTTCCCCAAAACTGGAGCCATTTCTGCCAGCTGAAACCCTGAATTCCAGGAGGTCATGAGGGATTTTTGGAGCTGCCCTCCCCCAAAATTGGAGCCATTTCTGCCAGCTGAAACCCTGAATTCCAGGAGGTCATGAGGGATTTTTAGAGCAGCCATCCCCCAAAATTGGAGCTGTTTCTGCCAGCTGAAACCCCGAATTCCAGGAGGTCGTGAAGGCTTTTTGGAGAAGCCCTTCCCCAAAATTGGAGCTGTTTCTGAGAGATACGGAAGGCTGAAACTCTGTGGAGGTGCCTGAAGTCACGACCAAGCTATTTGTACACAGTGCATGCTGCTATGACAAAGAAACTGCTGTTTTTGGCACCTTTTTTCTTCACTCATTTGATTTAAATGTCGGCGCAGCAGTGGAGATAGTTTCTGCTAACATTAATTTTGCTCACTGTTGCCTTACTTTAGAGGTGACTGTGTAATTAACTTAATTAAATTTTAACTCAAGGTGCATTTATAGCTGACAGAGTTGTTACATTAAGTGAGCTATCTCAATTTAGGGCATTGTGAAGTACACCAGGCTACTGAATGTTCACTTGCTTAGCTACAACTGCTTGTGATAAAGAACCTTAGGACTTCAACGTTCTCTAAAAAATGTGCCTTAAGTCTTTGTTAATCCAAGCAATCTAGTTCTCAGGAGCACTTATATAAATCGAATTCCTAGGTCAGCATATGGCTTAAAAAGGTTTAAAACTAAAGTAGCCAATCCAGAGCTCAGCAGCCCTTTTGCATTTGAATCTCCTATGTCAGCAGTCAGATTATATTAAAGTAACCAGATAAAAAGGTGAGCCCTCCCGCAGGGTCCCTTCCCTCCTGTACCTTACTTAATGCTCCATCCTCTCCTTCTCCTTCCTCCACAGCTGAAACACCGAGTTCCAGGAGGTCGTGAGGGCTTTTTGGTGCAGCTCACCCCCAAAATTGGAGCCATTTCTGCCAGGTACGGAATACTGAAACTTTGTGGAGGCACATGAAGTCACAATCGAGCTATTTGTACACAATGTGCTTGCCCCACCACCCTCACCGCCACCCTTGGTAAACACTGTAATATATAGGGAAGTAAAATATAGGGAAAATCACGTGGCTAAAATAACCTATCAGCCCACTTCCCCACTAGCAGCTTATATTACTCCACCACTACTGGCCACCAAATGCAGCCAGCTTATACAGTACATAGACAGCAAATCATGGACCCACACCTCCTAGTGCTAGTCTTTCTCACCTCCCTGATCTCACCAGCAGCTCTACCCATTTCCATCTGCACAGCGGCATTGCCATTAAACAGGTCTACCAGTGGCAATCTCCCTCCCTTCCCCCTCATAATGTACCACTGGGGCCCCCAAATCACTGTTGGAATTCCCCCCATTGCCCCATAATGTCCACACTTATTTCCGCCCAGGGATACTAATTAACCCCTATGCACACATCCTTCACTGCACTGCCACCCTAACCCCCCAAGGGTCTTACCCCCAAACCCTTGTCCACAACTACCTACCTGGACACCATCCACCTTTGTCTCCGACTATTTTAGCCCACCTCATATGCACCCTCCCAATCCAAGTTGTACCTACAAAAAATACTGCCTCCAAACCATCCACGCCTCACTAAAACTGCTCTGGCTAGTTCTATTCTGGCATACCCTCCTCCTTCTCCTCCTATTGGGGAATGTGCATCCTAACCTGGGACCACCTATCTCTGGCGTCACACAGAAGGGCAAGCATGGAAGCCTGCTATTGGCATCCCTAAATATCTGCAGCCTTCAGAAAAAGTTCACCTCTCTCCAGGGCTGGATTGTGCTGCACTCCCCAGATGTCCTTGCCTTATTGGAGACCTGGATCTCAGAAAACATCCCAAATGGATAAGCCACCCTCAGTGACTACACCTTATACTGAGCTGACAGGATAAACAAGAGGTGAGGTCATTGCGCCATCTACATTAGATCCTCCCTGCACGCCCTCTCAGTCTCCATCCCACCACCCGCCCATGAAGCCTAAACCCTCACTGTCAAGCTAAGCTTTGGCAATTCAGGTAAAATACTATACATCTTGGCAGTCTACATCCCCCAGAAAACAAAAGCCTGCCTTTGACTTGGTACTGGCCAGTATCTCCCACCTCCCTCCCAAGAATGAAATCATTTTATTGGGTGATTTCGACGTGAATTGGATAGCCACTGCGTCTTCCCACTACAAAGAGACTGTTCTTGCTTATGACCTCACTCAAGTTGTCCAGTCCCCTACCAGGCTGGACCCAAAAACTGGGGCAGCCACACTTATCCACCTTATCCTCACCAACCGCCCCAAAATCTTCTCCCATATCAAAGTGCTCCCAGACTCAAAAAGTGACCATTCCCCAGTTACCTGCTGGTGGTCTAATAAAATCCACCCCCCCCACCTCCCTAAGGTCAACATCCAAAGACGCCTTAAAAAAGGTGCCCTCCCTCACCTCAAATCCTACCTTGCCTCCTGCGATTGGTCTCCTATTCACACTGCCCAGTCCGTAGATGCTGCCCTTACCTATTTTATTGTCACCTTTAACTCTGCCTGTGACATCTTTGCTCCCTCCTCCAAATGTACGGTAAACCATCGGGACACCCCCCGGATTTCCCAAGCTATACTTGACCAAATGCACCTAAGAGATAACCTCTGGCAAAAGGCCTTTGACTTGCAACTCCCCCAAGACAGACAGCATTACAGGGAGGCTCGGGATAGCTGCACATGGGCTATCAGGCAAGCCAAAGTGGCATACTACAAACAAGCCCTCACCTCCTCTTGGGGCTCCGAAAGCAAATTCTGGAGCAACATCAAGGAACTATCTGGGAAAAATGTATCCCGTACTGCAGTGCAGCTTCTAATAGATGGGGTTATCTCCCAGGATCCAAAATCTATCACTGATGCCCTCAATACATCTTTCACTGACCTCAGCCATATCCTCCCCCCTAACTTCTTTGACCTGATCAGTAACAACCCCATTGACATTTCTACCACCCTTGACCATACCCCTTTTTGGCTACAAATCATCTCCTGCAATGAGGCAAAACGCTATGAGAACAAAGCTCTGGCGAACTCTCGCTGTAGTAGCGACTCCTTGGACCTCAGGCTCATCCGGCTTGCTATGGATGTGACCCTGCCCAATCTGACCAAAATCCTTAACTTATCCTTATGCCTCAGCCAATTCCCCACATCTTGGAAAAGAGCATTTATAACTCCCATCTGGAAGAGTGATGACCCCTCTTCCACTAACAACTATAGGCCAATATCTATCCTGCCCCCCCCCAAAGGCCCTTGAAAAAATTGTGGCTGACCAGCTCACAGACTACCTGACCAAACACAATCTGCTCTGTCAGGAACAACATGGTTTCTGGAGGGGTCACAGCACCTCCATTGCCCTTGTCGAATTTACTTCATATATACATGAGGTCCTGGAACAGGGCTCAGTGGTAGGGGCTCTCTATGTTGATCTGACCAAAGCCTTTGATACAGTCAGTCACGCGCTTCTTCTCCACACCCTACCATCCCTGAATATCTCCCCAGAGGCTACCTCCTGGCTCAAAGACTATCTCTCTGGCCAGACCCATCAGGTAAAAATTAATACAACCTTATCCTCCAGTAGGCCAGTCCTAGCAGGTGTCCCACAAGGGTCCATTCTAGGCCCATTACTATTCACCCTCTTCCTGAACTCCCTCCCTCAATCCTGCAGTGGGAAGCTACTGCTTTATGCAGACAATGCTGTAGTTTTTTTTGGAACATCCCCATCCCAATATTTTACAATCCGCCTTGCAGGGTTTCTTCGGAGAGCTGGAAACCTGGTTCTCTGAACACTGCCTTATACTTAACAACAAGAAAACAAAATCTATGATCTTCGCCCACCACCAGAACCTGCTCTGTAACACACCACTAATAGTGACAAACTCCCTTGGCATTGTGCTAGAGCATGTGTACTACTTCAGATACCTGGGAGTCATGTTGGACACCTCCCTCACCTACCACACACACATACAATAAGTCTCCTCCTCTATTAACTCCAGGCTGGGGATCCTGTACAGACATAGACACTGCATTCCCCTGCAGACGATGCATCTAGCTGTGTCTTCCTCAATTCTCCCCTTGGTGGACTACGGCATAGTTATTTATGGGTCTGCTGACAATACTGCCCTACGCAGCATCAGCCTCGCCCTCAATAAAGCTTGCCATCTGGTCTCTAATTGTGACACGTTAACCCATACTTGTGAGCTTTACAAATATACTGGTTAGCGAAACTTCCAAGTTAGGCTTAAGCATCACACCTGCCTCCTTGCAAAAAAGATACTACACAAACAGGTACCAATTGGCCTCCACCCCCTTATCCATACAGTCTCACACAGGAGGGCCCCAGGGCACTCTGCAAACACCTCCCTACAAGTACCTCACTGTAGAACCTCCCTTGGTCAACAGTCCTTCCAATATCGTGCCCCCGTGTGGCTAAGCAACCTACCATACACTATCTCCCTTGCATCCAGTCTGGGCCAATTTAAAGCACGTCTCAAATCCATTCTCCTGAACTCTGCTACTTGTGACTGTATATAACTTGCCCCCCCTTTCTGATTTTACTTTCCTTTCTGACTCTCAAACAGAACCATATTATAAGCAGGTTCCTGCTCTAGTGCAGTGAGGTAGGCCCGGCACAGATGCTTCTTCTTTCTTCTCCCATGCTAAGACTCTTCAAATTCATTGTAAATATTTATGACTCTGGGCCTATTTTTAAGGCCCTCTGAAACTATGTACTGTCATATGTACATAATGTTGACCCGGGACCTTCTTTTAAGATCCCTGCTGATGTAACCTTACAATGTATACTATGCTGAATGTTTTGATTTGTAATATTTAAGTGATGCCTGTGTATTTTCTTTTTTCTTTCCTACTTACGTGGAGTCTTTGCACAGGAGTCTATGACTCAAAGTATTGTAATTCCAATTCTTTCAATAAATAAAATAAAATAAATAAATATCCCATTGCTATTCCCCAAACATTGAATGGGAGGGCTATGCCTGTGGTTCAATGTGGGGAATGGCTCCTCCCACAACCTCTTCTTAAGCCCTATGCTAACTGCATCTCCCTTGCTTAAAGAGTGTTTTTCATTCACCACCATCCCCTCCTCCTCCTCCTCCTTCTCCGGTGCTCTTCTCACCCTTGTGCCTGGACCTTCTGTTCCCTATAAATCACTGCCTAAATATCTGCTACTCAATGGTGGGAATAGAGTTAAGCCACAAAAATTACTACAAGTTACACAAGCACTATATACCCCATTGCTATTCCCCAAACATTGAACAAAGTTACGTTTTGCTGGTAGTTCATGCCACTCCGTCCACACTGTGAATAATGTCCCCAAAACCTTGTTCTGCAGGGCCACACTTAATTGTAATTTGTAACAGGCATTCCAGAAAGAAATGGATATCTTGGAAGGGAGATTTAGGGCCAGGGACTATTCTGCTTCCACCATTAAAAGTGCCTTGGGCAAGTACAAGAGTGTTAGTAGGGAATAGAAATATAGAAGCTGTCATCAGATAAAGGCCTATTGGCCCACCTAGTCTACCCTGTTTCCCCCTACCTATAGTGACACTATAGCCCCTACTTGGTCCCCGGTCTTTCCCCTTCCCTTGCTACTAAGATCCCTCTGTATCAATCCCATGCATTTTTGAATCCTGTAACCATTCTGCCCCATCACCACTGCCAGGAGGCTGTTCCATGCGCTGACCACCCTTTCTGTGAAGAAGTATTTCCTCCCATTTCCTCTGAGCCTCCCCCTTCAATCTTCATAGTGTGGCCTCTTGTCCTTGGGCATCTTTTTCTGTGGAAAATGCTTCCTTCTTGTATCTTGTTTTTACCAGTGAGGTACTTGAATGTTTCTATCATATCCCCCCTTTCCCTTCTTTCCTCCGAGGAGTGCATTTAATTCAGAACTGCACCTGCACTCCAGAGCCAGGAGTAAAGGAATTACTCCAGTAAAGGACTTTCGGGGCATGAGGTCTTAATGTTGCAAGACATTATGCCGCATGGCAAAATTGTGCTGCCAATACAGCATGATTACTGTCATGCAGCATAAGTCTTTTTTCTGTGGGGGTCTCACACCCAGACCCCTGCTTATGGGGCTAGATTTCGAACCCCCCACTGGAGGATTCTCAACTCTGGGGTTACCTGGGGAGAGCACAATGTGAAAAAATAAAATGTCTGAACTGGGAATCAAACCCAGTCTCAGACACAGTGCCTGGGTTCCTGCTGCTGTGGCTCAGTCCAGTGAGCCACGGCAGCTACTCAGTAGAACCCACTCCCAGCAGAGGTCTTATCTTCTGCCTGGGATTGTGTGAATGGTGCAATACCACATACAGCAGTATATGCGGTATTGCACCATTCGCTGTCATAGACAGCGCTGTTTCGGGTTAGCTATAATGCTGTAGGCCATTAAGCGTACGACATTATGACCTGGTAGGGATTTGCCACAGCAAAAAGGTTTCCACAAAATAAAGATTTATTCATGGGTAAATTCTCACTGAAAATAGCAAGTAGCGACAGAGTCCATCAGACCAAACTACCTCAGCGCTTCAAGACATGAGGGCTTCGTCAGGAGACAGGTGTTTGGTATTGTACTGCCCCTAAAGTACAATCAAGTATATGCGACATCATGAATTACATCATTCAGTTTCATAGTTAACAATGGTTCTCTCTAATTCAAAGATTCAAAGTTAAAAATAAATGGTCTCATGTACATATAAGGGGCAAAATGGTTTCAGTATTCAGTAACACAACATAAATATAAAACCATAGTAACAAAATCGTAACCTTAGTGGTGCTATAACACTTGGCTTGGTTAAAGTTAATTATCAGTTTCAAAGTGCTTACTTAAGTCTGTACTTGACAATGTTTTAGTTTCTTTTGGACCAATACTAACCACGTCGTATAGACAACAACAGTTGTAGAATCTTCACTGTTTGACATACAGCACCACAGAATCAACAAATGGGCATGCTTTATTGACGATGCCCTGTGCATATGGTCAGGAAGTGAGGATGAAGCTCAGGAGTTTGTACACTGGCTGAATATAAATGAGAGAAACTTACACTTCACCCATAAATGTGACTCACAAGTAATTTAATTTTTAGACATAAGTCTGCATAAAAACTTGGACAATACTATAACCACTAAAGAATATAGACGGCCAACAGCAACCAATAACTTATTGCTAGTTTCTAGTGCATATCCAAGATCCCTTAAAAACTCAATACCATACTCACAATTTGTACGGTTGAGACGTAATTGCAGTGAATTTGAAACTTTTTTGGGACAGGCAGAGGAACTGGAACGGGGACATGACAGGAGTGTGCTAGACAAAGCAGTTGGTCAAGCAGCAGCACTTAATAGAAAAGATTTGCTAAAACTGAAATAAAGAAAGGGCACCTGAAAGGGAGGGGGAGGGTGAAGTGAATTTTGTCACAAGATTTAACCCACTCACAGGATGACTGGGAAATAGAGTCATGAAATACTGGCCTATATTATTAAATGAGCATACTCTTGCTACACATATTGGCATGAAACCTAAAGTATCATTTAAAAGGGGAAAACATTAAGGGATACACTAGTGAACAGCCAGTTCTCTTGAAAACAATCAGCTATTACAAATACTTGGTTACCAATCAAGCCATGTGGCATGCATAAATGTGGCCATTGCAGCGCATGTTCACACTACCAACAAGGAACCAGCTTTACAGCACAAACCAGCCAGAGGAAAGCCATAATTAAATAATTTATTTAATGTATTACAACCTATACTGTTTATGCTCTGTGGCGTGACTGTCCCCAGACTGTTATGAGGGTAGAGCTATCCGCCCTCTAAAGGTACAGATCCAGGAACACATTAAGGATGTGAAAAATGTATTGATTGAAAGTCCAGTTGCTGAACATTTCCTTGAGTGTCACAACAGTAATCTTAAATGTTTACATTTCACTGGTTTGGAACAGGTAAAGGTTGAGACCGGGGGGAGACAGATTGAATGGTTTGTCGCAAAGAGAAACCTTTTGGATTTTCTCATTAAAAGCTTTAGCACCAGAAGGCCTTAATCAAGAAATGAATTTCAAACCATACGTGTGAATATGCCATTGGTTATGTGTATCCATCCAGTGATTAATCTTCAGTAATTATAAAATGTTACCTTTGAAATAATCTATCCCCTCCTCCTTTATTTCCCCATGTCTATATATATATATATTGACTAACATAATCTCTAGAGGCATAACCCTGATCTGGATAGTCTCGCCTGCATTTCTAGTTTTGTCATTAAACTAATGCCTCAGTAACATTTCTTTTGATTAACCTTTATGTATTTTTTATTTTCACAGTGTTTACAACTAGAGAGCTTAGGAATTCCTGTAACCCACAGCTTGGCAGCCTTGATTTACTGGCAATGTGGAATAGCTCCCAAAGTAAATTGTGAAACTATATAGGAGGTCAAATATTATGCAGAAGGTCAAACCATGTTTGCTGATTACATTAATGAATGAATTTTAGCTTTCCTATATGAGTCAATGTGGTGCTGTATGACAAACAGTGAAGATTTTACAACTGTGGTCTATATGTCTTGGTTCAAAAGAAACTAAAACATTCTCAAGTACAGACTTGCTACTTTCAATGGGAATTTACCTGCTAATAAATCTTTATTTTGTGGAAACCTTTTGCTGTGGAAAATTCCTTTACCCCTTGCTCTGGAGTGCAGGTGCAGTTCTGGTTTGTTTGATTCTTTAGGGCCGAAGCCCCGCACCTGCACCCTGCCTAGGTCTCTGTAGTGCAACACACCATTACTGTCTGAGCTAAGTACATGTTTAATTCCTTAAGTCTTTCCCGTAGGCTTTTGATACAGGCCATGCACTATTTTAGTTGCCCTCCTTTGTATCATCTCCACCCTATCTATGTCCTCCCAGAGTTGAGGACTTCAGAACTGTACACTGTGCTCGAGGTATGTTCTCACTAGTGATCCATACAGGGGTATTATTACCTCCCTCTTTCTGCTAGTGACTCCCCTGCCTATGCATCCCAGCATCCTGACAGCCTTCCTCACTGCCTTGTCACACTGTTTGGCTACCTTCAGATCATCAGAAATTATCACCCCCAGGTCCCTTTCCTGCTTTGTGGCTGTTAGTGCCTCTCCTCCCAGCTGGTATGTTGCCCCCGTGTTTCTGTGCCCCATGTGCATGATGTTGTGGGGTTTTTTTGTGTTAAATTGTGGGTTGGATGGGTTCTGGAACCAAAAAGCAAAAATGAGAAGCCTAATATGAGTAACAGTTTTATCACCACCTATTCAGTAAGAGTGCACAAGATTAGAGAGATTTAGCAAAAGCACCATGGCGGGGGGAGGTGTTCTTGATATTTTTGAAAGGTTGATGGATAATGTAACCACCTCACCAAGAATGGTAAGCAGGAGGGCAAGAAACCTAAGGGATTAGCTTGTTCACGGAGTTCAACCAAGGGCAAAACCTGATACCTAGTGGCCTGCACTCCCTGGAGGCTGTAAACAGTGAAAACACAGCAATATTGCAAGGGCGTCAATGACACAAATAGTTTTTTTATTCTTTTTACTCCTTCTCCCCAGACTCTCTCCAGTGTAGGCACTCAACTGCACCTCCATCCCGCCCTGCCATAGAGTCAGTCCTGCCATCCAGCTCCCCTAGCTCCTCTACCACTTGCCCGGTACCTGGTCCCCCCAGTTGAAGCCCCCCGGGGTGGGACCTTCCTTTTCCCTGGATGAACTTTCTGCAAAGCTGGTCAGGCAATCTGGGGGTGGAGTGGGCACCAGAGGCAGCCACTGCACTCGGCATTGGTCATGGGGGGGTGGTTCCTGGCTCCACCTTTGCCTACCAGAGCCATGGGGGTTTTCAGTAGTAGTTCCCCCAGAGCTCGGACATGCAATGATGTCCTGCACAATGTGTGCATGCACCCACACATGCTCGTTGGTCATCCGCTGTAGTTCTTCCCTCTATACTGCAGCAGCCTTTTGCTGCAAAACCCCCAGCTGCCGCTAGAGGCTGCTAGAGCAGTGGCTTGTGCGAACCCCCCTTCCCACGAAAGGAGAGCAGTCCCTGGGATGCTCGATCCTTTCCAATCCCTGTTGACTCCCAATGACCCGTGCTCATTCCAGAACACAGGTCACCAGCATGGCATGAGGTGTGGCTTCCAGTGCCTCAACCCTAAGCGCCACTGGAATGGTGCAAATAGTTTATTTTTTAATTTTTTTTTTACTCTATTTATGCTCTTCCTAGGCTGGGCATCCTTCTGGTGTGCTCATATGGCTAGGACTGCTACTCCCTGCCTGAACCCTAGTCTTGACAGCACTCTCCCAACACCCCAGGCAGACCTAGCCCCCCGGATCACCCCCCAGGACAGGTCCATTCTCCCTTAATGGCCTGTCTGAGATTAGAGAGGTCTTACCTGGGTGCCAGATCAGCCGGGAGTCCCCTGAGAAGATGGGCCGGTAGTAGGATGTGAGTTCTGCCCCTGGAGTCCCCATCATCTCCACAATCCTTGGAAGTGTTTTTTTCCTTGTTGGTTCCCTGTGGGAGTGCAGCATACAATGACCTCCATGCACGGCTACCCTGCTGACATCTGCCACACTCCTCCCCTCTTGCATTGGATGGCATGCATGTGCTGCCCCTGATCTCCACTGGGGGCCACTAGGATGCCGAGCAGTCCCCAGAACCCTCCCCAGAGAGAGGAGAGCAGTCCTCCAGAAGCTCAATCCTCGCTCTCTCTCTCTCTCCCCTGCCAACCCCCGGCAGCTTGGGCTCGTTCCCGAACCTGGGTCACCGGTGTGGCATCCAGCACCTCAACCTTCAGTGCCACCGGGCTGGCTGCAAATAGTTTTCTTAACCCAGAAGAAAACAAGGTGCTAAATATTATTGATTTTTACCAGGTGTGATACCACCTATGTAGTATACCTGGAAGAGTGTGCATGTGGAGTTTACTATGTGGGCAGAACTAAAAAAAAGGTTTAAAGATTGCATCGGGAAGACTATGAGGACTATACAGTCAAATAATAAAGACTATGCCCTGGCAGCACATGTAAACTGCACTGACAAGACCAACCAGAACAAAGTGTCTTTTACTGGCATTGAACATGTGGTAATGGGCCTCAGGGGGGGCTGACAGAGACCTGCCACTGGCCAGGAGGGAAACTTTGCTTTTTTCAAATTGAGTGCCACGCACTGGCCAGCTTTGAATGACCAGCTGGATTTAGTGCCATTCCTGATCAATAACTGATTTGGTTTCCCCTTGTGCTTAGGGTAGCACATTTATGTGCATTTTGTTGCAATTCTGAACTTGCCATTTCTATGTGATCTCATTGATAAATGCTGTGTTTGATTATATTATTACTGATATTACTTTTTCTCCACTCTTTACCTTCATAGGTACCTTACTTCCATACTCCCCCTCTAGCCATTTTGGTGACACTTGAGATGCTCTTTTGGGCACATTGTGACTGATCCAAATGGACATTTGTGAGCCTTTGGACTAACAGGTTTCTTGGTCTGTATGTGCATTTTGCACCATCAGTTGGCTATTTTGCTTTTCACACTTGCAACTTATTCCATGTCTTATTTTATATAACTGTTGGTCCCACGCAAAGCCCCCCTCCTGGTCCCACTCAAGCCTCAACTTATGTCTACCTTTCATAACAAACAGCTTAGATCTTCCTAAGCACAGGATGCTTCAGGAAATCATGTCTTTGTAAACAGCAAACATGTGAACAAGTACTAAAATCACTGTTTCTCTGTGCTGAAATTGGGTTGCAATGATGATGCTGATTGGCATCTGAAGGACATGAAGTGAGGAAGGTGGATTTCAGCTAAGAGAGATCAGACTGCTGAAATAAAGATGTCTCACTTCTCTTTAGTTGTGCCCCCTCATTGGATTTTACCTACTTTTTACTGAAATTGTGGAGGCTTTTGACTGTAAAATTTGGATTGCTCAGTTCAGAGTGTGTGTGAGGAGGCAGACCATGCTGTCCCAAGACAGCTAAAAGTGCTATATTTGATGCATAACCATTGTTACGCCCAACCGATTATAAAGGAAAATTACACACAGCTATTCCTTTAGGAAAACTGCTTTTTAAGTCAATGGAACTCTGTATCATTACTTTTTATGTTGCTTGTGCAAGAAACATTTTGGGTACAGAGAATGGAATTTCAGAGGTGTGTCACTGACTAGCCCAATGCAGGTCAAGCTGCGTTGGGCTCATCCTCGACAGGCCAATGAACATGCAAGTTAATTATGACAGTGGTTCACAGTTTATGGGTGGGAACTTTGCGTAGTTGACATAAATGAAGCATTTCAATGAGAGAGTACTTTGTCCATTTCAATTGCATAACGTTGTCCCCCCCCCCATTTTCCTTGCTGTTTCTCTGATTCACCCCCCCACACCTTTTGTCTCTTGTATTCCCCCGTACCTCGTTTCACCCTTCTTGTCCCTCTCACAGTTCATTTTTCAGTACCAAAAGCTCCTGCTGCCCCTGGTTGGCTTCTCATCTGTTTGGTGGATCACGGTTTACCAGGGGGAATTGCAATCAAACCTCTAGTTCCCAATGCACTGCTGAAGGCAGAATGCAACCTGACAATGTCCCCAAAATGGCTTGGAGTTTGCCCACAGTGAAATGCAATAAAACCTATCTGAAAACATTTACTATGTACAGTGTCTTATTTGCAATACGATTGTGTGGTTGAGTCTTCATATCTTGATGCCATGGTCATTTGGGGAACAAGCTTTTTTTGCTCCAGTTTTGAGCCAGTCGGTGCCCACTGGAAAAGCATCACTTCTGTGGACTATCCTCTCAGTGACTCCTCTCTTGATTTTCTGGCCATGAGACAGTACATATGTCATAGCCTCTCAGCTGAGCAGTCAGTCTCACTCAGCTGTCAAACGAGAGTGCACTGTAACATGACGCAGTTAGGATTCCTTGCTGTAGCTGAACTTTTTAAATATAAGTTTGATTTTACTGGTTGGTTTTACACAAATTTAATAAGCAACATTAGAGTAGAACATGGAATGCCTGCGGTCATCTACCCTTTTTTTATTTTCTCACTCGGTATATCTGTGGCTGTTTGTCAATGATAACAGTGGACTCTGAATGTTATAGTGTCGTGAGGCTTTTTGTATGACCCCGTGACAGCTGACTGCCTTTCCCCGACTTGAGTCAGATGTTTTCCTGGGTAAACTACCATTTGTGACTAGGCTCTGATGAACAGGAAAATACAATGTGGGGAATAACATGGAGTTATCACTGACAAACAGACGCAGGTATGCCGAGTGAGAAAATACAAAAAGTGCAGATGACCTCAGGCATTCTGTGTTCTAGTCTGATGCCATTTATTAAATGTGTGTAAAACCAGTGAGTAAAATCAAGTTTGTATTTACAAAGTTCAGCTGCAGTGAGGAATCCTGTTTTGCACCACAGTGCACTCTCGTTTGACAGCTGAGTGAGAGCTGAGAGGCTGTGACGTGCATGCCGTCTCATGGCTAAAAAAGCAAGCAAGGAGACGTTGACAGGACGGTCCACAGAAACATAGACACAGAAACATAGAATTTCACGGCAGATAAGGACCGCTTGGCCCACCCAGTCTGCCCATTTCCCTACCTAATGGATAAGCTGCAGATCCTAGTTAACCAGCAGCCTACTTCTTTTTATTCCCCACCCCCTAGAATTGCCTTATGACTGTCCCATGCATGCTTGAATTCAACCACTGTTTTTGACTCCACAACCTCCTCCAGAACGTCATTCCATGCATCCACAACCCTCTCTGTGAAAAAATACTTCCTTACATTACCACTGAGCTGCCCCCCATCTTCAAATTGTGCCCCCTTGTTCTTGCACATCTCTTTTTTTGAAAGATGCTACCCTCTTGGACTTTGTTGATTCCTTGAGGTACTTGAAAGTTTCTATCATGTCCCCCTCTCCTCCTTTCCTCGAGGCTATACATATTAAGCTCCTTTAGTCTCTCTTCATATGTCTTCTGATGCAGACCCTGCATGATTTTAGTTGCCCTCCTCTGGATGGCTTCCATCTTGTCTATGTCCTTGCGGAGATTGGGTCTCCAGAACTGCACACAGTACTCCAGATGGGGTCTCACCAGCTGTCTGTACAGAGGGATAACAACTTCTTGTTTTCTACTAGTGATGCCTCTCCCTATGCATCCCAGTATCCCCCCAGCCCTCCTTACTACCCTCTCACATTGCTTGCCCACCTTTAAGTCATCTGATATGACTACCCCCAGGTCCCTTTCCATTTTTGTTGTTGTTAGTATCTCACCCCCATTGTGTACTCTTCCCCTGGGTTTTTCTTTCCCATGTGCATTACCTTGCACTTCTTAGCATTAAATCTAAGCTGCCATACATTTGACCATTCCTCTAACCTTGCCAAGTCCCTTCTCATCCTTTCCACCCCACCTTGTGCATCAACTCTGTTGCAGATCTTTGTGTCATCTGCAAAAAGACACACTTTTCCTTCCAGTCCCTCTGCAATGTCGCTTAAAAAGACATTGAAGAGGACCGGTCCTCATACTGAACCCTGCGGCAACCCACTAGTAACCCCTTTCTTCAGAGGACTCCATTTACTATTACCTCTGTGTCCTATTCTCCAGCCAATTCTTTACCCAGGCTATCATCTTGGGACCCACTCCCAGGCTGGCTAACTTGTATATTAATCTTTGTGTGGGACTGAGTCAAATGCCTTGCTAAAGTCTAGGTAGGCCATGTCCACAGCCCTCCCTGATCTACTACTTTGGTCACCCAGTCAAAGAAATCTATTAGATTCATCTGGCATGACCTTCCTGCTGTGAACCCATGCTGCCTTGGGTCCTGTGCCCCTCTGGCCTCTAGGTACTCAACAATTCTTTCCTTCAGAAGTGATTCCATCATTTTCGCTATCACTGAGGTTAAACTAACAGGTCTGTAGTTTCCTGCTTCTTTTTTTTTCCATTAAGATTTTATTAAGATTATTAAACACAGAGAATGCATCTGAGAGAAACATACACATACAGTTTGGATATACAGACATATCTCAGACAACAGCTGGATCCATCCTCTGCTAAACCCCCCAAACCCCACCCCTTACCCCCCATCCCTCCCCCACTCTCCCCAGCACAAGACACCAGATCATACAACCTTACCCCACAAGGGGGCAAGTTCTATTCTATAGGGAGTAAATGGTATAGAGGGGGCCCCAAATCTTATTGAACCTAGGTAGTTTATTCTGAAGAATAGCTATCATCCTTTCAACTCTGAGGTTGGCGAGTAGCTCCTGTAACCATTCGGTGTAACTAATTTCCAGAGAGTCCTTCCAGTGTTGAGGACCACTTTTTTAAGGGATGCCGAGATTAGGGATATATGGAACTTCCTGTTCCTGACTGGAATATGAGCTACATCTCCTAACAGGCATATTTCGGGTGTGAAAAGGTCCCCTAGACCTAATAACGGGTCCACCCTACTTTTGATAGCTGTCCAGAGCGGTACTATCTTGGGACACTTCCAAAAAATATGCAACAGGTCTCCTTCCCCTTGATGACATCTTGTACAGGCAGAGACTGAAACCATTCTTAAGCTCGCCAGCTTCTGGGGGGAATAATAAATGTTATGAAGTATTTTAAATTGCATCAGTCTCAGCCGGTCTTGGAGGATGAATTTGTGACAGCTATGCCACAATGCTGTCCAGTTGAGCTCCTCTTCGGGAAAAACAGAAGCCCAATAAGAGCTCGGTGCCAAATTCTGGGAATAGGCCCAATTAAACAGGTTACTGTATAAATTGGAGACAGAATGCGGTAGGCCCACCAGAGGCCTCAAAGTCCCCCGAAATTCTACTTTCAGAGTCTGAATTGGCATGGTACCCATCTTATTAACTAAGAAGTGACGGAGTCGGTAAACCTTAAAGATCACCGATGTTGGCAATTTAAATTTATTCAAAATCTTTAATGAGGAAAGCACTTATCCGTCCAATGAGATTAAATCTTTTAATTGACATTCTCCCAGTTGCGCAAGCCAAGCGACGTTGAGTGGCTTACCTTCAATTAGAAAATGCGGGTTACTATTTATGGGTTGTGACGGGTCCCTGAAGTGATTATATTTTAGATAACCACAAAGCTGTGAGTGGGTCCTGACTGAAACCCCTATCAGAGATTTTCTGAGAGCAACCGGTAGGAGTTTAGGGCTGATACAACAAGGCCTCAGGTGCAATACCATATTTCCTAATGAGGGATATTTCAATTTGTAACCATAATTGTGTATATGAAGCTGGGGTTGAAAGGTCCGCGACCTGCACCCATCTAAAATATTTATTGACGTGACACGCCCAGACGTACAGGCCAAAATGCGGGAGTCTTAGCCCACCCATTGGCTTAGGAGCAGCTAATTTGTGATAGGCCATCCTAGCTTTTTTATAGCCCCATACAAAATTGGCAATGAGCCCGTGGATTTTTTTAAACCATGAGAGTGAGAGCCAAATGTTTAACATATTAAGGGGATAGAACAACCAGGGAAACACATTCATTTTAACTAAGTTTATCCTCCCCCATAAGGAAATTGGAAGCTGAGCCCATCTTTTCAGATCTAAATCAATTGTATGCACCAAGAAGTCCAGATTTAGGTGACGTATCCGTGTCGTGCTCCTAGCCAAAGTGAGACCCAAATATTTAATGAAATCCGACCTCCAGGCTAAGCCCAAATCAGTGATTTCCTGTTTGAATACCTTATTATTTAGGGGGAACACCACAGTCTTTTCTAAGTTTAATTTGTAGTTGGCCAATTGACTATACTCCTGTACAGTTTTCAATAAGGCCAGGATAGATACATTAGGATGCGATATATACACCAATAGATCATCGGCATATGCAGTTATTTTAACAACATTCTCCTGTATTTTAATGCCATGTACCTCCTGATTATGCAGTATACTCCTTATGAGGGGCTCAAGATATAAATTAAAGAGAAGAGGGGACAATGGGCATCCTTGCCTGGTGCCCACATGCAATTCAAAAGGATCTGATATAATCCTGTTACATGAGATCTTGGCTGAGGGCATTAGATACAGAGAGCCAATCCATTTCAGGAACAGGTCAGGAAAGCCAAAATTTTTCATTGTGGTTAACAAGTACTTCCAATGGACCCTATCAAAAGCCTTCTCGGCGTCCAACGAGACCAGCACCATGGGGGAGCTACTCTCATCGGATGCCGAGAAGACATGAGCCAATGTTCTCAAATGGTCATTAGCTGATCTACCCTTCATAAAGCCGACCTGTTCCACCCCAATTAAATCAGGTAAAACCTTATTTATACGGTCAGCCAATAACTTTGCCAGAACTTTGATATCATAATTAAGCAGAGAGATGGGCCTATAACTAGAGAGTTGTTCCAGGGGTTTATCTGGTTTTGGGATTAGGACAATGAGTGCCTCAAATAGGGAGTGATCTGTTGCCTGGCAGTTGAGAATATACTGGAATAGATAAACCAGAAGTGGGGAAAGCAGTTTGGAGAATACTTTATAGAAATGCGATGAGAATCCATCTGGGCCTGGTGTTTTGTCCAGAGGGAGATCCTTAAAAACCTGCTCAATTTCACCCTGAGTAATAGTGGTAGTAAGATGCACCCGTTGAGACTCTGCGAGAGAGGGAAGGTTCAGGCCTTCGAGAAAGTACTGTATTTTTCCTTCCGTTGGGGGGTTTTCCATTGCTCTATAAAGAGATTCAAAATATTTCCTGAACTCCTCTGCTATCTCCTTAGGGGAAGTCTTAACCGGACCACCCTCCATGGACTGGACTGCCGGGATTATTCTAGAGGATTCTATTTGCTTAATACGCCTTGCAAGCAGCTGACCTGCCTTCTCCCCCTGGTCTAAGCAACTGGCTTTGGTTTTGATTAGTGCTAATTCAGCTTGCTCCCCCAACAAGGTTAAGTAAAGATCTTTCAGTTTGATTAACTCCTGTTTGTCTTCCTCCGTAGGCTGAGGGGGTAAATTGACCTCTCTAAGTCTTATCCGAGCCAGTAACTCCAACATATATCATTCCTTTTCTCTTTTCTTTTTAACCACCTGTCCTATTAAGATACCCCGTATGAAGCCTTTAAATGCCCCCCAAACCATGTCTGGTCGGATATTACCCCTCAAATTATTTGAAACAAACTCTTCTATTTGTGACGAGATGTATTTAACCGCATTATGATCCCTCAAAATTTGATTATTTAATTTCCATCTATTACTACTCCTAGGTAGGGATGAAAAGGAGACTGATACTGACACTGCTGCATGATTGGAGGGAGGCCCTGCCTGGATTTCAGCTCCCAGCACTCCAGGAAGGAGAGTGTGAGAAAGTAGTATATAATCGATTCGGGAAGCTGTACCGTGAACTTGAGAAATAAAGGTGTACTCTCGGGTTTTTCGGTGAAGAAGTCTCCACACATCAGAAAGGCCAAATTGGTCCAAAAGTTCCCTCGTAGCTCTTTGGACCAGTGAGAGACCTTGGTTAGAGAGTTTAGACCTGTCAATTATGGATCCAGTACTAAGGTTAAGGTCCCCACCTATGATCATAGGGACATCTACAAAGGGTGTTAATACCTCCATTAAGTGCACAAAAAAGTCTGTGTATCTGTGTTTGGGCCGTAAACCGATCCGAACAAAATTTCTAGAGCTTGTAACTTCCCCTTGACAAAAATATATCTACCTACATTGTCCTGTATAACCTGGAGAGAGGTAAAAGGAACCGACCTATGCACTAGCACCATAACACCTCTACTTTGTGTGTTACCTTGGGAAGCAAAAACTTGCCCCATTTGTAGACATCTCATGTTTGTCTTATATTTTGGGAGAGACTTTAAACAGAAAAGAGATGACCACCTTCATCCCACGGTTGCAGCACCTGGAAATGCACAAACCAAACTAATAACTAATGAGAGACACATTAAGCAGATGTGTCTCCTGTAAAAACTCTATGTCTGCTCTTAATATATTTAAATGTTTTAGAATTTTATATTGCTTGGATTTCTGCCGTGCCCCCTTGACATTCCAATTTAAGAATTTAATGACTCTAGGTGATGCCATGATGCCTATTAAAAATATGATACATTAACCTGCTGGGTTTTAACCGTTTCCCCCAGCACATTATCATTGGGTCTTGTGCACCCCAACCCCCCACCCATCGCCCTAAACAAGAAAATCCCACAAACAGAGTACCTGCAAACCCAAACACAGACCAAAACCTATGCAAGTCCCACCCTCCATCCCACCCTTATTGTCATGGTCCATGATGACAGCTCGCCCAGCTGTATCCTCTCCGCTCTGCTACCCCTCTGTCCCGCTCCAAAAAACCTAGCCGTACCATACCCTTTAACCTAATAAACACTAAATATCCTAAAAATGAAAGCATTCAGTAAATACTTTAAGTCGGAATACCAAACATCGCTAAACAGGAGCCAAAACCCTCCTCACGGATACATTGCTAACCCAGCCCCATTTAAACTTCTACATACCCTGGGCAAAGCTGTACCAACTTCTGAAATGCAACCCCACTGAACTTTGCCCTTGTATATCACAGTCAAGGAAATAAAATATCTGGGGTTGGTCTCATGTGGCGAATACCACCCTCGTAACTATAACCAAAGCTCTCCCTTTGTACACTAAAACAGTTAATGCTTGCATTGTCTTATATTTTGGGAGAGACTTTAAACAGAAAAGAGATGACCACCTTCATCCCACGGTTGCAGCACCTGGAAATGCACAAACCAAACTAATAACTAATGAGAGACACATAGTTAGGGCTCTGGCTCCCTCTACATGTGGAACTATAGTAGTACAGTTAACAGTCAAATAAAGGGACCCAAAGACTGGATCCTCACTGAAGTCCTCGAGTGACACAGCTGAATTCATCCTTTTCTACTCTTGCCTGCGTCATAAAGTCAAAACAAGGGGACATCCCCAACTACAGGTCAGCTAGTCCAGTCCCTTTAAACATTGCCGACGTTTTGGATAATCTCCCCAGTGACAGACTCTGGCAATCAACATTGTAGGTTAGAGTTGTGCTTCTGAAGCTACGGTCCCCTATTGCGTGGAGATACAACAGCTATAATAGGGCAGGAACACCAGGAGATCCCCAAAGAATCCCCTTTTAAACAACAAAAAAAAGAAAGGAGCGAACGCCCCACCAAATAGCAACTTAAGGTGAATCATTCAACCAAATTTTAATGAGATGGCATATTTCTCGAGGAAAGTCACACAAAGCTCTCATTTTGCTTTGAATAAATTAGGGAGCGTGGATTGAAGCGCAGCAGATGCCGATTCCACATCGTCATAGGCTTTCCATGTGTCAGCTGTGAGGACATGCAGCTTTGCCGGGTAAGACATTTTAAACTTAATGCCCACAGCAATTAACTTGGATACCAGTGGGTGGAAAGTAGCCCTCCGTTGCCGGACAGACAAAGGCAGATCCTGGGCCACTCTAAGGCTTGCCCCCTCCCACTGCAATTCCTTGGCCTCCTTAACTTTCCCCATAAACAACTGCTTCTCTTGAAAATTCAGGAACTTAGCAAAGAAGATACGAGGGGGTGCACCACGAGGTAGAACAGGACACAGAGCACGATGCGCTCTCTCTATGCTGTAACAGGGCCCGAAGGGCTAGGGACCCGCTATTTTTTCCACAAACCTCTGAAAAAATTTCACTGGATCCAGTCCTTCTTCTTTTTCAGATAGGCCGATTAAAACTACATTATTACGTCGGCTTCTGCCCTTGAGATCTTCCACCTTCATATCCAGCTTAGCAAGAAGGTGATTAATATGGGCAAGCGCCGGATCTACCTTGTCGGCACGGTTCTCCAAAGATCGCACCCGAGCCTCATTGTCAGAAGTCTTTCTTGCCAGATCGTTAAGAGCTGAGGTAATATTTTTAATTTCAGAGGCAACCTCGGCCATCTCTGCCTTAAAAGGGCAAAATTCCTGTAGGAACCTTGTTACGGTCAACGTCTCTGCCCCTTCAGTACCGGGGCTAGCAGTCTGGGAGTGCTGTTGCAATGAGGCCCGTGATTTCTTCGGGGCCTTCTCCGGGGTTGCTGGTGGGGTATGTTTAAGTAGAGCCTTAGGCATTTCTTCTTCCATCGGTGGTCTTGAAGGATGCTCAGACGTAGTCAGGCTGCTGATAATCCAATCTGAGTGCAAATTCTTTTAAATTAAGTAAATTAGAGCAGTTTTAAACAGGGGTTAGGCAGAGCTCCTCGAGAGTGCAGCTAGCAAGAGGACTGCATCACATGACTCTCCTGTAGTTTCCTGCTTCTGCCCTGCTCCCACTTTTGTGAAGGGGAATCACATCTGCCCTCCTCCAGTCCTCAGGTACCACCCCATCCTCCCATGATTTATTAAAGAGGGTAGTCAGGAGTCACGTGATGCAGGAAGCGGAGTAGTTGGGTTCCCGAGAGCTCCGTCTTCCACCCGATTAATTACTAGAAAATACCTCGACAAAACAAGCTAAACCCGGGGCATTAGTGATCTCGTAAGCTTGCCGAAGATCTTTGGAGCGATATTTATGGATGCAGAAATGAAAAAACTTCCCCCCAGGCACACGCCACCGGCGAGCCCCGAAAAAGCAGCGAAGAAATCCAAGGCCTCGGTCTCAGCTTCACTTCAAGGGCCTGGCAGTGAGACTATGTCGGAGGATCCTCTAACGCTGACTCGCTTTCTAGATGAAATCAGTCCTCTCAGAGATTCAATCCTAGGGGTGGCAGGAGAACTCAAAGATATAAAAGGGGCGATTACTGAATTAACACGGAAAACAACAGATAATGAAGCCCGTTATCAGATCTTTAGAAGGGAGCAAGGAAAAGGCCGACTTGACGATCTCTAAGCTCTCCCAGAAGGTGCACAAGCTTGAACTTAAGGTTGAGGACTTGGAAGGTAGGAGCCAATGCAACAATGTTGTGTTCATTGGTCTACCGGAGAAAGCTGAGGGGCAAGACCCGATTCAATTCGCACAGAAAATTGTTGAGAAAATTGCTGGGCCCTCGCCTTTTGGGGCCACATACACTGTGGAGAGAGCTCACCGTGCACTGCGCCCCCTTTCCTCACCGGATCGTCCACCCAGGCCTTTTATTATAAAATTTTTAAACTTTCAAGAAAGGCAATTGCTCATAGACAAAGCACGAGAAGACAAAGAGATCTATTGGGAGGGAGTGCGAGTCAGAGTTGCGCAAGATCTGCCGCTCTCGATACGACAGAAGAGAGCTGTCTTTCACCCACTAGTTAAGCGATTGATTGCTGCTGGGTTGAAGTTTCGAATGGGATACCCTGCAAGACTTCAGGTTTTCGTCGGTAATGAGTGGAAATCCTTTGAATCCTTGGATTTGGCCTCGGTAGCTCTTCGAGAGGCCTTCCCAGCGCTGTTTAAGGAGCCGTGAATTGGGTTCTGAGGAGCTTATCTGGCCATGTTTTATTTTTAAATATGTAAACTGTACACTCCTAGCATCATTAGACATTATCTTGTTTGGGACTGGTTTGTGTTGGAAATCGGACTCTGGTCACCGTCTCTGGCAGAGATTAAAAATAAAATGATTTATTTTCTATACTCTTTTGGGGGAACATGGCATATGAAGACATTAGCTTTTTTGTTACACTTTGACAATTCTTCATATTTGGTTAATTAAAAGGGACTAGTCAATTATTTGTTAATAGGGGGAATCATGATTCATTAGGCTTTGGTGTCGGCTAGTAGTATGATATAGTTCTCCCATGGAGGGGGGGGCGTCCGGTGTCTTAAATTCCGGTGCCCTATGTGTGTACTAGGTTGTCTAATAAATGTGTTTGGGTCTATTATGTGAGGTATTGTAAAGTTTATTAAAGGTAATTACTGGTAGTTGGGGGGGTGGTATGATGGTGAGTGGAGGAGCAAGCTGGCTATCCTGCTGTCATGGGCCATAGCGAGGAATGCTCTGGTCAGGGGGGGGAGGGATGGGAGGGCTGTTGGATGATCGCTAGGGAAAAGTGGGGGTTTCAAGGATCGGATGTAAGGTGGGATAGTGTTAATTGGGGGTGGTGGGGGTTAGAGTTATTTGGGGAGGCACAAGGCTATTGTAAATATCCATTTAAGGTGGACATGGAGGACTACTTATATATTTTATCTTAGTTCGAGTATAATGGGGCTGACATGTTTATTAAGCTCTGTACATGGAACGTTAAAGGGGTCGCCTATAAGTCCAAGCAATATAAGATATTGAAGTATATGGAGGCAGCGAGGTGAAAGTGGCTTTTACAGGAAACGCATTTGTTGCAGACTGAGGCCAGTTGTAAGAGAAGAATGCAATTCGGGGTGGTTTACTTCCTCTAGGGCAGCACAAAGAGCAAAGGGTTATGATATTATTTCATAGATCGGTGCCCTTCAGCCCCATCAAAGTCATTCAAGATAATGAAGGTAGATGGATTTTAGTTAAGGGAAACTCTATAACCTAGAAGTTTTGTTAGGGGGCAATTTATGGCCTAATTCAGATAATCAGGATTTCATAGCTGCATTACTTAAAGCTTTGTTACCTTTTGCTCACTTCCCTATGATAATTGGGGGAGACTTCAATTTGGTTCTTGACCCATCATTAGACAGATCCACCAGGTCATCAGCAACTTCCACGCCAGCTAGTTTGGCTTTCAATGATCTGTTGGAGCGGTTGGGCCTGGCGGATATCTGGAGAGTACTTCACCCACAAGCAAGGCAATATACCTTTTTGTCCCCGGTCCATGAATCAGGCTCTCGGATTGATTATATATTGGTTTCACGTGTCCTTCTTAGAGGGGTTATTGATTCTGAGATAGTGGCGGCTCCACTATCGGATCACTCCGCAGTGGAGGTCACGCTCACCTCTCCCTCTTTTAACCATAAAAGTGGCAGATGGAAGGTGAATAACCAGTTACTAAGGGTTCCTAAAATAGTACAGAATTTGTCTTCACAAATAGAGGAGTTTATTGATTTTAACGCGAGGGCAGATGTAAGGCCTGATATTCTTTGGGCTACTTTCAAAGTGTTTATCAGAGGCCTCTTGATAAGTCAGGCATCTAGAAAGAAAAAAGAGATCTATGCGAATATGACCGAACTGTTAACCCAAATCAAGACTTTACAGAATGCCATGATTGCTAATCCACAGGATGAGACTGAGACCAGGTTAATTAAGGCGAAAAATGCTTAAGTTGCTGGGGGATCAGGCGGAGTTAGCAATTATTAAGACAAAGGCTAACTATATAGATCAAGGTGATAAACCAGGTAAATTTCTGGCCAGACGGATCGCTCAGTTAGAAGCATCTCGCCTAGTTGGGGGACTCTGGTCAGAACAAGACAAATGCATTAAAACAAATCCAGAGGATATTACCAGGATCTTTAGGAATTATTATGAGGTTCTTTATGGACCCATGCAGTCTCCTCCTAGTCAGGATAGGATTGGGGCCTATTTAGATGGAATTTCTCTTCCTAGCTTAGTAGAGGCAGATCAAGCTCTCTTGACTGCAGATATTACATATGGGGAAATAGAGCTTGCAATAAAGAATTTACCAAACAATAAAACACCTGGCCCAGACAGATTCTCACCTAATTTTTATAAAACCTTCTCACCCTCCTTAATTCCCCTCCTATTTAAATTGTTTCACCATATTCTCTCGGGTAAGTATACTGATAGGTATCTTACAGAAGCTCTTATTGTGGTCATACCCAAACCCAATAGGCCTCCGGAGAAACCTGACAGTTATAGACCTATATCCCTGTTAAATTACGATATAAAAATTTTATCTAAAATATTAGCCGAGAGGATTACTAGGGTATTACCTAAATTAATTGGCGCAGAACAGGTCGGTTTTATGAAGGGGAGGACTGCAGCAGACCACTTTAGAATGCTTTCACATGTCTTCTCGGCTTCTGAGGAGGCTACACTCCCTTGGGCGTTGGCCTCTTTGGACGCCGAGAAGGCATTTGATAAGGTTTATTGGCCTTTTTTATTTCAAGTATTGGAGAGATTTGGTTTTCCGTCCCAGTTTATTGGTTGGGTTAGGGCCCTATATTCAAACCCATCAGCCAAGATTATGTGCAACGGGGTTATATCCTCATCTTTCTCTTTACGGGTGGGGACGAGGCAGGGCTGCCCCTCATCCCTCTCCTTTTTAACCTTTATTTAGAACCCTTGATTAGGCATATTGTGAGTATAATAGGATTAAAGGATTCAAATAAGAAATCAGGTAATCAAAGTCACTGCATTCACGGACGATCTTTTAATTTATGTTGCTAACCCTGCTTCCTCATTGCAAGCATTGCTCGGGGTTATAGCGGAATTTAGTGAAGTAGCCAATTATAAATTAAATCAAGAGAAGACGGTTGTCTACCCCTTAAATAACATGGTATTTAAAAGGGATATTGTTGAGCTTGGTTTGGGTTGGACCTCCAAATATCTGAGATACCTGGGCCTTATGCTGACAACTAATTCCGATAAGCTCCGACATCTTAACTTGGATAATCTAGTCCATACCATAGAATTGGACATGAAAAGATGGGCTCAACTCCCTCTTACATTGTGGGGTAGGATAAATGTTGTGAAAATGAACATATTCCCTAGGCTTTTTCCCTTTGAACAACCTTAATATTTGGCTCCCCTTAGCGTGGTTCAAGAAATTGCACAAAATGATAGCGGACTTTATTTGGAATTCCAAGAAAGCTAGAATGTCCTATGTCAAATTAGCGGCACCTAAATTGCAAGGGGGTTTGAAGTTACCATATTTTGCTATTTATTTCTGGGCGGCTCATATGAATAAATATGGTAAGTGGGCGCTTTTGCTCTTCCCCACCTCCAACAATATTGGGGAGTATCTGCCTTTATGGTTGAAGATGGAATTTGGTCTTATCAAAAGTTTAGGTTTAAACCCAGAAACCTTACTATACAATACTCCTAAGATGTTTCCTCAACTTAGGAATACAACTATTGGAGTATCGCTTAAGGTTCACAACCAATTATGTAATTTCCTCAAACATAATCATGTCTCAGATAGATTCCAGCCAATTTTAGGTAATCCCCAATGGTGTATTGGTAACAGGATTATCACTCATTAATGGTTGCAGGGACTGGAAGATTGTAGGTGGAAAGACCTTCTCACTGAGGAGGGTCATCCTAAATCCGTTGTACAAATAACCCAGAAATTTAACTTATCAATAAGGGAGGTGTTTAAAGTCTATCAATTAAGACACCTCCTTGTGCAGAAACATGGGACTAATAGGGCGGTAACACCTTGCTCGGATTTTTGGGCAGACCTAAGACCTTTAATTGGATCCCCTCATGCTGTATCCAAGATCTATCAGGTTTTGTATCAGAGGGCCCTATCGGAAAATTTAGCCCCCTCTGCATACTGGGCTAAGGTCTTTCCCAAGGTTAACTTAGATTGGAGGCATATATGGGGCAATTGTCACAAATATACGAGACAGGACTGTTTAAGATTGACCCAATTGAAAGTCTTACATAACATATATTATTTGCCTCAGAAATTACTGGATTTGAAAGTTGTACAGGAACTCAGATGTTATAGATGTGGCTCAGGGGAAGGTGACTTGCTTCATGTTTTCTGGAGTTGCCCTAAAGTGGCTCCATTATGGAAGGAAATTAAGGATAGAGCCAACCCGTTGCTTGGTATTGGTGAGATGTTCAAACCAGAGGTGTGTCTATTAGGGTTCTATCAGACTTCCTAAAAACTGAGGAAATACCATATAACCCTGATTTCTATTATTGTGAAGAGGTTAGTTCTTAAACATTGGAGGACTCTTCCATAATCACTTATTCGGAGTGGCTTTGAGCTATTTGCTAGCCTTAGAATTGAAAGGATGATAGCGACACTTCATAATCAATTGCCTCTCTTTGATAACATTTGGTCCCGTTAGAAATTACTTACCTTAACTGCATTGGGGATTGATGCCATGCCAATTAGATCAAAAGACAAAGCCTTGTGTGGTGGGGGGATATTGGGGGTAGGGAGAGTGGGAGATTGGGGGTGGGGGTGGGGGCAGAGACTTAAGGTTTCTCTACACTGATTTTACTCAATGTACACTTAATGATGTTTATCCTCATTGTATGATACTTGCATTGTAAGTCTCTGTATCTACTTTTTCAAAATTTAATAAAAAAGTTAATTGCAAAAAAAGAGGGTAGTCAGTGGTGTCACTAGTTCTACCATTACTTCTTTTAGAATTCTGGGATGAATCCCATCAGGCCCCATTGCTTTGTCCACCTTCAGTTTTAAGAGTTCTTTCAGAACCCTTTCTTCTGTAAATGGGCTGGTATCAACTTCTGTATCCAGAGTGTTTCTACTGTTTGTTTTAGGTACCTCCCCCTCTTCATTTGTAAATACTGAGCTAAAATATTTGTTTAGTATCTCTGCCTTTTCACAGTCACCCTCTGCACCCCCTCCCTTATTAAGCCTTACTATCCCTCCCTTAGTCTTCCTTCACTCTCTGATGTACCTAAAAAAGGTTTTATCCCCCTTCTTAACTGAGTTGGCTATCTTTTTCTCAGTTCAGGCCTTTGTTGTTCTGACTGCCTTGCCAGCTTCTTTTTGCTTTAACTGATACAATTCTCTGTCCTGCTCCTTCTGTGATTCCTTGTACTTTCTGAATGCTTTCTTTTTGTCTTGAACCTTCACTACCACCTCCTTTGAGAACCATAGTGGTTTCTTACATCGTTTTGTTTTGTTTATTTGATTCACACAAAGGCTTGTTACCTCTGTGATAGCAGTTTTTATTATTCCCCATTGTTCTTCCACTCCTCCTTCCTGCCCATTTGCTAGTGCATTCCTTAGGCACTCACCCATTTTGGCAAAGTCAGCCCTCCTGAAGTCCAGTACTTTTGCTTTTGTATGGCTTGACTCTATTGCTGTGTTTATTGTGATCCATACTGTTCGATGGTTGCTAGTTCCCAGATGGCTACCCACTTCTACATCTGTGATCCTCTCTCCATCTCCATTTGAGAGGACCAGATCTAAGATTGCTCCCTCTCGAGTGGGTTCCAATACTAGTTGTCTAAGGCATGCCCCCTGTAGGGCATCTAGAATAACCCCAGTCTTAGAAGTGGCTGCTGCAACTGCACTCCAGTTAACATCTGGCATATTCAGATCACCCATCAGCAATATCTCCCCTTTATCTGCCATTCTAAGTATACTTTCTATCATTTCCTTGTCCATTTCCTCCCCCTGAGAGGGGGTTCTATATACAACCCTGTGCGGATTGTGGTGCCATTGCCTGCCTCCAAATTGACCCACAGTGCTTCTTCTCCTCCCTGTTTACCCTTTTGTTCTGTTGCTTTGATTCCATCCCTTGTGTAGAGAGCTACTCCTCCTCCTCCTCTTTTACCCTCCCTATCCCTCCTGTAGATAGTGTATCCTGGTATGTTTACATCCCAGTCATGGTTCTGTGTGTACCTTGTTTCTGTGACGGCCATGATATCCAGATGTTCCTCCTCCATCAAGGCCACTAATTCAGGAAGCTTGTTACCCAGACTACGGGCATTGGTACTCATTGCTCTCCATTTTTTTATGGCTTTACCTTCTGTAGCAGCATCCTCACTGACCTTTCTACCTTGGTCTTTTTCTCATTTAGTACCCCGTTTTGTAGGGGGAGGCTGGGATTTTCCTGCTGCTTATCAGTGCCTCCCCCCTTGACTAGTTTAAAAGCTTGCCAACGAAGCATTTAAACCGATTGCCCAAAAGACTTGTTCCCTTCCTGGACAGATGCAGACCATCCTGCCAGTATAGGCTGGTGTCCCTCCAGGTGGAACGCCAGTCCCCAATGAAGCCAAACCCCTGTGCTCCACACCATTTTTTCAACCATTCGTTAAACTGTATGGTGCAAAGTACCCTCGCCTCACCCATGCCACTGACAGGCAGCACCTCTGAGAAGGATACTGTGTGTGCTACTTGTCTTAGGCCCCTCCCCAACTCTACAAAGTCCTTCTGCACTGCTCTAATCTCATGATGAGCCAAGTAATTTGTCCCTAGGTGGACAATGACGTCCAGCTCAGACTCCTGTGCAACTGTTCTCGTGATCCTAAGGATGTGCTTCCTGTCCCTCCAAGCCATGGCACCAGGCAGGCACCTTACTTCAGTTTTCCCTGCTCCCCCCAGTTCTATCCCCCTAATAATTGAGTACCCCACAAGAAGCTGCTTCCTTTCCCTGTGGTGCCCTCTGCCTCCTTCCTGAGGGCCTCCCTTGTGACGGTTGTCTGCACCCTCCTTAGTCTCCTCTGCGGGTGCATCCATAGGGGAACTATGCTCCCCCAGAATGGTGTATGGACTGTGGAGTGGAACAATTGACTGGGTGTGCCTCTGTTCCACCACCCTTACCCTCCCTGAGCCCACTGTGGTCCAACTGCTGTGCTTTCTTCGCAACCTCTGAGGTAGTGGTGGTGGTTCTGGTGCTCCCTGGATGGGGGAGGTTCCCTTACTACTGTCCAGTGTGGCCTGAAGACGGGCAACTTCTTCTTTCAGGGCAGATAGTTGTCTGCAAACAGGGCAGCATCTCAGCCTCCAGGAAGACTCCTGGAAGACTGCTGCCCCACAGCCATTACATTGCACTACTCCCCACATAACTGTCTACCTTGTTTAGTTGTTTTTGTGTGTGTGTGTGTGTGTGTGTGTGTGTGTGTGTGTGTGTGTGTGTGATTGGTTTGTTATATAGAAATATATGTATTTATATAATGTGTATGCTTATATTGTCAGTTTTCCATTGGGCACCAACCAGTGCAAAATAGGAGCAAAAAAAAAAAACGTGTTCCCTGAATGACCCTGGCATCAAAATATCAGAATCAACCAATAAATCACATTACAAATAAGGTGTTGTACATAGTAAATGTTTTCAAATAGGTATTATTACATTTCACCTTTAAGGATGGCCAGTGGGAATTACTGTCAGTGTACTCGGGTAGTTCAGCACCCCCAACCAGCGCCAAACATTAAATAAATTATATAGATCCCCACCCAATCGAGTCCTCCGCTAGCCAGATCCTCACACACACTCTGCTGATTTCCAAGGTGAATGCACAGCTATTAGCTACTCTAGTCAAAAAAAAAAAACACACAGAGAAACAAATCAGCATGATAACACACAATGCTGGCTGCTGCTTCTTTGTAACCCTAGTCTGAAGCCCAATCCCCCTGCACATAATTCATTTTGTGGTGGGTCTCGGTGGGGATGGGTGGGTTGAAACATTTTGCACACTGAAGGACAAGCACTCCATTTTATTCCCCACATGTTGTATTTTCCTGTTCATCAGTAAAAAATAAAATGCCAGCACTGGAGTAATTGGTGGCTAGGCTACACTAAAGCATTTTGAGGAAAAATAAAACACCAACCCACTCCCACTCTGAATGAAGGTCATTCAAAAGTGATTTGATTTGGTACTGTTAAGAGACTGACTTGCTGCTATGGTGTAGAATTGGATTCATCGATCTGTTCTGCAGGTAAACCTGGAGATCACTTTCCTCGTCTTGGCAAGGTGGCTCAGGGCTGTGACTTTGGACAGGTTAGTATCGGTGGACTGATTGATTCAGTAGATAGATGCACTGTCTATCTATGATTGCTTCAGTAGATCTATCTATCTGTCTATCTTTTGAAAATGGGTAAAAATATTTGAGGCTTCTGACTGGCTGAGAGACTTGTCCAGGTGGGCATCTATCAGACAACAGATGCTCACCTAAAACAAGTACCTATGCCAGTGGACCTCATTACCTAAATCACAGTGTTAGTATTTTGCAACTCTACCTGATGTCATTTTTTCACCCTCACTACGCGAGACGAAAAATGGACCGTGGCCCTGCCACTGTTACACAGAACCCTCCCACAACTCCACATACATTTATTTATTTCAAAAATGTAACCCCACACCAAAATCCAGCCTGGTTACTAAAACCAATGGAACTTGATAAAAAAAAAAAAATTACGCCAAGATAGCAGAGGGAATAGGGATAGAAGTGGCGGTCACAAAACAGATTGCTGGCAAGAGTACGGGCGTGATACAGATAGTTTGGCAGAGTGAAACCTACTGAACATCCCTGCCCCTTGACAACAAACTGAATTAAGTTAAACAACTTATTTAAAACTACCTAATGTTTCCTGGCTGTTCTTTTCTGTTTTGCCGCTTCTCTGGAAACATCACCTGCTCACCACCTTCTGGCTGACTCAAGCTTCCCAACATAATGCTCGTCTTGCTCCCGGTCCTTAGGGCAGAAAACGAGGACCGGGAACCCATAAAAAATTAAAAATATAATAATAATAATAATAATAATAATAATAAGTTAGTCCCGGTCCTCAGAGCAAGCAGCGAGGACCAGGAATCCATAAAACAAAGTTAAGCAAAGGAAAATAAAAGACATGAAGCAGGGCACACTGAATCATCACTGTAGTCATACTTAAGAGCTTCCCCTAGTGATGACTAGCAGACAAACTATTGCCACCTGTACCTGTAACCATGGCAATCACCTCCAAAAATGCAGGCGGAGGAACTATTTTACTACAAATCTTACTTTAAATACATTTTTCATTAACATTTTTCTTATTAAACTTATTTTTTTTGACAGTGTTCATTTTCTAAGTGCAATAATACACTCCAGGGTGGGTGATATTGTGTTATGCCAAACCTTCCAGGGGCTGTAAGGCCCTCTACCTGCGGCGTCGGGCCTCATTATGTCCCTGGGTGGTCTGGTATAGCACAATACTTCACACCCTGTTGGGTATTATTGCTTCTATCTATCTATCTATCTATCTATCTATCTATCTATCTATCTATCTATCTATCTGTCTATCACTCTCTCTCTGTCTGTCTATGGTTAAATCACAAGCATACTGTCGTGCCTTTTCCGATGTGTACCCCCTGTATTTTTTTTTATCTGTAAATGACGATATGACATGCCAGCAGAAAAGGTAAGAATTTTGATTGGGGTTAGTATTTTTTATGTTGCTTCAGCAAAAAATGTTTAGCTACAGAGAGCAGCATTTCATAGGTATGTCACTGACTAGCCCAATGCAGGTCAAGCTGTGTTGGTCTTGTCCTTAACAGGCCAATGATCATGCAAGCTAAGCATGACTGTGGTTTACAGTTTATGGATGGAAACTTTGTGTAGTTGAAATGAATGAAGCGCTCCAATGAGAAAGCACTTTGTACATTTCATTTGCATAATGCCATAATGCACACACACCGTTTCATGTTTTCCAATACTTTATCAAGGTGATATATTGATAAAACATTAGAAAATGTGAAAAGTTGGTGTGTATGCATTCATTTTGGCATTGTTTGCTCAGTGGTAACATTTTTGCTGCTACTACCATATTATGTATGTATAATAAATGTTGATAGTTTTCACTTTAATTCATAAGTGGTTGTGGACGTTTGAGTTGCCAGACTTCTTTCTTTGGCATGTATTATAATTTGTATGAGCACCACTGATATGAGTAGCCACCTTTTCCTCCCTTTTTTATATCCCTGTTAATCCAGGTCCTTTACAGACAAGTGTTATTGAAATGAATACTTTGAACAATGATGCCTTTTCTTGTGTACATATTGATGTATGTAGTATAAGTAAAAAGATGGATGATCTTAGAGAATGGGTCATAGGCTTTAAACCTCAAATTGTTGTAATCAGTAAAACACAGCTAAATGAGAAAACTCCCCCATCATTTTTAGATATTAATGGGTATCAAATTTATAGGGCAGATCGAAATAAGAGGGGTGGGAGAATCATGATGTACATAAAGTCTAATTTGGATGTTAAGTCTATTGTTATAGATGTTGATTTACAGGAATTTGAGGCTTTGGCTATTGAATTGGGGCTCCCTTTTATACAACCTACATTGCTAATGGGAGTTCATAAACCTCCAAAGATCCATTCATCTAAGTTTAACATCATGCAGCATTTTTTGATGAATTACAAATCATCTCATGAGATATTATTGATGGGAAATTTGAATGAAAATTGGGGCAATGTTGCAGTTGAAAATGAACTAGTGGATATGTCCACTAGTTTGGGGTTGTATCAGTTAATTGAGGGATTTACAGGAATTAATCATAGGAATGGTGAAGCCTCTTCTACATTGGATTTGGTTTATACTTCAAAAAAAAGCAAATTATAAACAATATGGGGTCCTTTCAGAAGCCTTTGGCAATCATCAAGGTATTATATGAGTAAGGGCCAAAGAATTTGGTGGTTACTGGGAACTGGGAGTTTAAAAGATCATTTAAACATTTTGATTATGTACAGTTTATATTGGACTTGGAAGCCGTTATGTGGGATAGAACAGAGTTAATTCCAACAGTTGGAGAGGTTTGGCAGTATTTCAGGGATGAATTTGCTAAAATATGTAATAGACATGCACCTTTAAGAAAAAATTATCATAGCCCAAAACGTGCAATATGGTATAAGGGGGCACTGCTTGATATTAGAAGAAAAAGGAACCAGCAGTGGAAAAAAAGCAAAAAAGACAATGAGGAAGGTAGATTGGGACCAATACAGGGCTTTAAGAAACAAATACTTAAAGGAAGTCAGAAGGACTAAAGCTGAATATTACAAACAAGCATTACATGATACACAATACTCCCATCCAGGCAAATTTTGGAATTTAATAATTTGCAAAATCCAGGTACAGCCGGTTACCTGAAGAGGTTCTGTATAAATGGTAGAGACAAAGAAATAAGACAATCAGTAGCAAATTATTTTAATGATTACTTTGTGAACTTGGAGTTAGTTAAAGATAGTGGAAAAATTACTGAATTAACAGGAAATGATAATAAGAAATTAGATACAATACCATTTAATTTGTCATATATAAAAACCAAGGAAGTATTGCTGGAAATATTAAAAATAGATGTAAAAAAGCAAATGGGCCAGATGGATTATGTGGGAAAATGTTAAAATATGCTGCTACAGTAATCACATACCCACTTGCACATATTTATAATTTGTCTATAACTACTATGGAATTGTCAGGGGAATGGAAATTAGCAAAAGTGGTTTTAGGAACAAAATTTCAGATAATAGACTGATTTCACTTTTGCCAGTTGCAGCTATAGTCTTTGAGAGAATAATTTCCAGGCAGGTCAAACAGTTTTTAAATGAAAATAATATGTTGATAATGTATCAAGTCTGGTTTTAGAGAAAAATACAGTACACAAACTGCTTTGGTCAAAGTGACCAGTGATATTCAGAAGGCTATGGATGGAGGTTCAATGGTGGGGGAGGTCCTGGTAGACTTATAGAAGGCATTCAACACTTTAAATCATGTTTTGTTATATAAATTAAAATATTTTGGATTTCCTGATAATGTAATTGCATGGTTCAGTAGTTATTTAAAAGGTAGAAGCAAATGATTTATTTAAAATCATAGCATTCAAACTGCAGAGTGGTGGCACAGCGAGTACCTTAGGTTCTGCTTTTTAATTTGTATACTAATGACCTGGAATTTTAAAATCAGAAAGTTATGTGGCATCAGTATGCAGATGATACAATTTCGTACCTAGATGAGGATGAAACAAATAATACACAAAGTAGTCTACAGGAAGCCTTTAATGACCTACAACACTATTATCTACTCAATAAATTAGTATTAAACAGTGGGAAAACTAAAGTGATGTTATTTAGGTATAAGAATAAACCAGGTGTAGCAATAATGTTTTGGATATTAGTGCAGATGATGGGACCACGATACAACAGGTGGAGGAATATAAGTATAGTGTATGGTGGAATGTCGTTCTCCACCGAAATCGATCGTTTTCGAAACCTTGTAGTCACACACTAGTGACGTTCGCAGTACAACAGAATGATGTTTTCTACTGTACTGCAAACGTCACACTGTGTCCCTCACAAGAAAGCATTTGACAGTTAGGCTCACCCATAGACAGGACAATATGGCTAAAGCAACAATATGAGGGCAGTATTAATGGTTAGTGTGAAAACGTTCACAATGTAAATTCTTTTTTCCTTCTAGTAACTGTTTTTTCCCCTCAAAGCGATGTTCCACCATACACTATAAAGAAAGTGCATGAGACAATTGACAACAGGGCATCTTTGCCTCGTTGGCACTATGACAGCGGATTATCTCTCGACTGGCTCTGGGTAATCCGTCGTCATAGTGCCAACTCAGTGAAAGAATAGCCCTGTTGTCAACCGTTCCCCATGCACTATCCTATATATCTTGGTTTGCGGCTTGATACATACTGTACATGGACAGGGCATATCAATAAGACTGTGAAAAGGTTAGGACACCAGTTAGGAATGCTTTATACACTTAAAGATAATTTCTCTAGACAATCAAAGTTACATATTGTTCAAACTATGTTGATACCAATTATAGATTATGCAGATATTATTTGTATGGAGGCCTCAAAGCAAGACTTATAAAAGGTAGATATTATGCTAAGATGGCTAGGTATATTCTGAAGGCCCCAAGAATGACACATCATTGTGTCCTTTATAGGGAACTTCAGTGGGAACATCTAGATAATAGAAGGGATAAACATATGATTAAGTTAATGTTTAAAGTCATTAAAAAAAGTGTCCCAGGATATTTGCTTAACGAGTTTGAACTGAATGTTCCGGCTTGACAATTAAGATCAGTTTGTTATTTTTAATTTATAGTCCCTAGAAAGAGAACAAAAAAGGGGGGTAATACAATTGCCTGTCAGGGACCCCAAAATTGGAATAAATTACCCTCTTATCTTAGATTACAAGAAGCTAATGTGACATGAGCCCAGATAGATAAATGGTTTAGGAACCACTTTGGCACTTTAAGAGAGTGCTGTACTTGCTATGTTGCTGGATTATTGAAGTTAAACGTCTTATAGGACATTTTTCTTAGTATGTGATATAGGAATTTATGTGCAATATGTATTTTTTGTGTTCTGTGTTGCTGCGTGATTATAATGCATTTGTGTTTTTACTGTTTTTGTCCTATGTCATTAATTTATATATTGACTGTATTGGAAAAATTGAAGTAGGAATGTATGTATTCTATGTGTGTTAAGTATTGTATTTATTTATGATATTAACTAACATTTTGTATGTAACTGGAAATATTTGTTTCTTTTTTATATGGAGACTGTTGTAAATTAGCATAATTTTATACTCAGTCTAGTGGCAGATGTTGGGAGACACTGCAGACTGGGCAGGGGAAGGGTGGTGGTGTTGGGGGACTTAAACATGCCAGGAACAGACTGGGAGACTATGACATCCTCAGTGGCCAGGGAACAGAGGTTGTTGGATGTCTTTCAAGACGCATTCCTAACTCAGCAGGTGGGGGAACCGACCAGGGAGGCGTGGGTACTGGATGTGGTCCTGGCAGACAGTGACCAGATTGGGAGCCTGGGTAGGGACCCATTGGCAGGGAGTGACCATGCCACAGTCTGGTTCTGCCTGGACCTAGGAGGGGTAGAAGGCTGCACAAAGACGGAGGTAACTGACTTCAGGGGGGTGGATTTTAAGGAAATGGGAAGAACCCTTAAGGAGCATTTGGATGGGACTGGGTCAGACATGGACGCTGATAGTAGGTGGGAAATCATCAGGAGAGGGGTGCAGGATGCTACCAGCACCTGTGCAAGAGTAAGATGAAAATGCAGTAGGGCCCGAAAACCCTGCTGGTGGACCAGGGAGGCCCAGAAGGTGGTGCGGGGAAAGAAGGCAGCCTATAGGCAATTCAAGTGCTCAAGGAGTGAAAGGGATCGAGGTGAGTACGAGCTGATGGCTAGAAGGGCCACTAGGGTGGTGAGGGCGGCTAAGGCAAGGAAGGAGCAGAACCTGGCCAGGGAAATTAGGAGAGGGAACAAGGGGTTCTTTAGATACACTGGGGAAAAATGAAGGGTGAAGGGGCAGATTAGCAGGATTAAAACAGGGGAGAGATGGGCACAAGACCCGGGGGAGCAGGCTGAGGTACTAAATGAGTACTTCACCTCAGTTTTCACCAAGGAAAATGGGGGTACTGCATCATACATGGGAGGAGACAGTGATACTGAAGGGGGGACCCTTACCAATCGGCGGGTCTGGGGAGAGGGGGAGGCATCACTGGCAGGAGGGGGGAAGGCTAAGCAGGGAGAGAGGTAGCAGAAGTGGAAATCACAGCAGAGAGTGAGGAAGCCTTAGGTCCCTTAAGATGGAGAAAGCACGGGGCTGGATAAATTACATCCCAGAGTGCTGAAGGAACTTGCGGATGTCCTGGCAAAACCCCTGGTGGAGCTTTTCACCATTTCTCTGAGGATAGGGTGGGTGCCCCAGGACTGGAAGGTGGCACATATAGTGCCTATCCACAAGGGGGGATAAAGGGAGGTGGCAGGGAACTACAGGCCTGTCAGCCCTGACATCGGTGGAGGGCAAGATGATGGAGAGCATTGTCAAGGAGAGGCTGGGGGGCACCTGGAAAAGTCAGGGTGCCTGGACGATAGACAGCATGGATTCATCCCAGGGAAGTCGTGTCAGAAAAACCTTGTGGAGTTCTATGACTGGGTGACGAGTGCCTTGGACCTGGGTAGACCAGTGGACGTCCTCTTTCTAGACTTCAGCAAGACATTTGACTCTGTTCCTCATGTGGGCCTGTTGGATAAGCTGGAAGAAATGAGGCTGGGGAACCTGATGATCAGATGGATAGGCAATTGGCTCCAGTACCGGACCCAGAGGGTCGTAGTTGGTGGGATAGTCTCATCCCCAAGGAGGGTCATTAGTGGGGTCCCACAGGGATCAGTCCTTGAGCCCCTCCTGTTCAATGCCTACATCTCTGACATAAGGATAGGTATCAGGAGTGAGATGAGTCTCTTTGCAGATGACTCAAAACTGGGAGCGGTGGTGGATGGGGAGGAGGGGAGGGTGGCCCTACAGGGGGACCTGGAGGCTCTGGAAAGATGGTCTAGAAAGTGGAAGCTGATGTTCAATGCAGGGAAATGCAAGGTATTGCACCTGGGGTCCAGAAACCTGGGCCAAGTGTACACCCTGGGGGGGAATGCTACAAGTTTCGATGACTGAGAGGGACCTGGGGGTGGTGGTGGATGTCAAGATGAACAATTCAGAGACTTGTAGGAGGGCAGCAGCCAAGGCCAACAGGATGCTGGGATGCATCACTAGGGGGATCACCTCCAGAAGGAGAGAAGAGATACTCCCTCAGTATAACTGCTTGGTGAGGCCACACCTCGAGTACTGCATGCAGTTTTGGAGGCCACACTTAAAGAGGGACATTAAACTCCTGGAGAGGGTCCAGAGGAGGGCAACCAAAATGATTTGGGGCTTGGGGGACAGGACCTATGAGGAGAGGCTCGAAGAGCTAAATATGTACACATTGGAAGAGAGAAGGGACCGGGGGACATGATAAAGGTCTTCAGGTACATGAAGGGGTAAATAGGGGAGGAACAGTCAGGGTGCTTAGAAGGAAGGAGGAGGGACCACTAGAGGGCATGGGTGGAAGCTGGAGGAAGATTCAGGGAGAAAGGAGGTGCTACTTCACTGAGAGGGTGGTGGAGCCATGGAATGCACTGCCTAGGGGGCTGGTGGAGGCAGAGACAGTGGAGGGGTTCAAGAGAGGGGTGGGACAGGTACAGGGGAAGGGTTCTGGAAGCAAAATCCAATGCAGCAAGAATATCTGGAACTGGGATGGGAGAAGCCAGAGAAGGCGGGGGGGGCAGCAAGGTCAGCTCCCAGGGTGGGGGCTGACCAAATGAGCAGACGCGAAAGACCGTTAGGCCTATTCTGCTGGCATTTTAGTATGTTAGTTATTTTCCACGTTCTTTTATGAATAAATCATTACTACTACTACTATAACAAAGGTAAAAAGGAAGTTGGCATTTTCTCTTTGCTGCTTACCTGAGGTATTTTGACAGGAATGACCTAACCTGTAGGCAAGAATCAGTCAGTGGTATGGAATGAACCATTTACATAGCTGAACTGTCACATCTGTACATATTGCCTTGGCACTACCAGTGCTAAACACCTAAACAGCTAATACAGACAAGCAACGTTTGGCATTGACAAATGCTTGTCTGTTATGATTTTATGTGTTGTGTGATGTTGTTTGTATTCAGTGCCTTGAGTGCCCCTACAGAAAGATGCATTATAAGTAAACATACCTACCTACCTACTTACCTACCTCAGTGGTACCTTAATTGCAGTACTCAGGTAGGTTATAGTAATTATTATTCAGGTGAAGAAATGCAGTGGTGGTCTTATTAAATGTGATTTAATCCACAAAATATACTATACATCATTAACCCTCCTGATGCACCTGTGCCCATTAACTGCTTAAACTCAGGGCCCTGACATTCAAATCAAATAAAATCAAACTTTATTTATAAAAAGTGCTTTTCCAGAACCAAGGCACATGTACATAACACAAAAATAAATCAATAAACAAAACAGTCAATTAAAACCATAAATAACAGATAAAACTCATGACAGCGTCATTAAAAATCATTATATGCTAGGCTAAAAAGAAATGTTTTTAATGCTACTTTAAAACTTTGGATGGTCAGGCAATCCCGCACCTGATGAGGTAGAGAGTTCCACAGGGTTGGGGCCATAAAACGAAAAGACCTGGTCCCAGATGTCTTTAAACAACCCTGGGAATCTCTAGCAATCCCTCATCAGGGGATCGGAGAGAGCGGGAGGGACAGTAGGAATGAAGGAGATCTTGCAGGTAACAGGTCCCTGATAGTGCAGGGCCTTATAGGTCATCAAACCAACCTTGAAGGTGATCTGCCACCATATTGGCAGCCAGTGCAGTCCGTGAAGCACAGGCATTATATGACTGGTTCTAGACGAGCCAGTCAAAAGCCTGGCTGCTGCATTCTGCACTAGCTGCAGGCGGTGAGTATCAAACCCGGGTAGCCCAAGGTAAAGATCATTGCAGTAGTCAAGGTGTGAGGTTACGAAGTCATGGACCAAAGTTGGAAGATCGTTGGAAGGAACCAGGTGCTTCACCTGGGCGATATTCCTTAGATGGTAAAAAGATGCTTTGACAACTGCTGACACCTGAGATTTAAGAGTCAAACAGTCATCAAACACAACGCCCAGGTTACGCACCTAGTCTGAGGTAGTTAGCTGAACACCCCGAAGCCATAGACCTGAAGGTGATCCCGCCAACAAACCCACCTCCCAGCAACCTGGATCCACAACCAACACCTCAGTTTTTTCTGGGTTTAACTGCAGCCAACCCACATTCATCCAATCCTGGATTTCGACGAGACAGTTGTTAAAGACCAAAACAGCAGCATTCTGACCAGGCGTAAAGGACATGTACAGCTGAGTATCATCTGAATAACAGTGAAAACTCAAGCTGTATCACCTAATAATTGCTCCCAATGGCAGCATGTACACTGCAAACAACATGGGTGCCAAAATGGGGCCCTGCAGCACCACGCAGGATAGGGGGAGTGATGCCAAGGAAAAAATCCCAGACACTACCCTCTGAGTCTTACCCGCAAGGAAAGATTGAAACCAACTGAGGACTGTACCAGACAGCCCATAGATGAACCGCAGGCACTCCAGTAACACACCATGGTCCACGGTGTCAAATGCCGTAGGGAGATCAAGGACCAAGATGGAACGGGTCCTTCGATCTCTCCCTATTAGGAGGTCATTTAGTACCCAGACAAGGGCTGTTTCGGTACTATGTCTCTTCCTAAATCCAGACTGGAGAGAATCATAGACATTGTGGCTGGTCACTAAAGGCAAACAACTGGAAAGACTGTCTTACAAACAGAGGCCACATTTCATTTCTGTGTTGTTTATCTAGTTATGAGTTACAAAAAAAAAAAAAAAGGAGAGCTGAACAAAACACACAGTTGTAAGCATTGGTCCACAGCCAAACTGAAAGAAATCAGTTAGTTACAAGAAAAACACAGAGGCTTATGTAGTAACATGCATTTTTTTTAATGAGCTACTATTTACATTTTTTTTGTTTGTTTGGGAAATGTCTTGGGCTGGAGGCAATCTTTGCATTTTGCAAGCTGCCATACTTCAGAAAGCACTTTGGGTGTTGAACCTTTGATCCCTCCAATGAGTTGGGCGAATGTTGTTCGAGACATCTGACAGCTAGCAAAGCTCTCTTCAGCACATAAAAATTGAGTGCCATTGTTTCAAACTGAGGCTTGATGGTAATTCCACACACTATGATTTTGCTGTGCTGTCACTGAATGTGCCACATTCTTAGCTCATGTTCGCCTTTAGTTCAATTTAATTGTGTGTTTATATACAGTATATGTGTGTGTGTGTGTGTGTGTGTATATATATATATATATATACAGTATACAGTATATACAGGTATATATATATTTTTTTTAAGAAAAGCTTTTGGAGCAGGGAAGAAAAGTTAAGCATTCACTCTATGAAACAGGAAACTGGCCAGTGCCTAACCCTGACTCCCCCTCACAGCCCCACCACCTATAACTAAATATGACTTTGGACAGACAATGGGAATAAGAAGATTCTGTACATAGCTCCGCTGATGCATCAGTGCCAGTGTTGTATTTGTTTCATGGATTCATGGGGTTTTCTTTTTTCGTATGCTGTTTTTTTGGTTTGAGAGTAGAGTGTGATCAGCTTTGATTTTGGACCCGTATCTTGCTGAACCATAGGCTGCAGGACTCCCAGCATGGGTCGCAGATGCAGTGAACGCAGGCTCCCCAGAACATCTTCACACAGCTTACGTTCATGTTGAACAAGCGGATGCAGGGCCCCACTGCCCAGATATGGCAGAACTGGATACAGGCAAAGTCCAGGGCCCAGCAGAAAGCCAGCGGGCAGCCACAGAGGAGGGACAGCACAAAGTAACAGCAGTTCTTGACACCCTTGAAGGTCTTGTAGGACATGTTCCACACACCGGGAATACTGTGGGAACCGTCTGGCTCACCAAAGGCATCTTCAAATAGGACCTGGGTAAAAAACACAGGAACACATGGTATATTAGTCAGCAAATCCTTCAAAATGCAAGCCTTCTTGTAAGGCAGAGTTCATTGTAAGGTGGGTGGTATATAGGAGTAGAGATTACTGTATCACCATGCCATAAGTTTGAAGGGGGGTGGTAACAGACTGCAATTCATGCTGATCTGTATGACAAAGGAATCTTTAAAAGGAGCCATCTCATGGTAAGAGGCTGCAAAGAATGACAAACCTTCTAGTGGTAAGAGGCAGCAATGACTGGGCCATCTAGGGCTGGGGGAAGCACAACAAATGAAAGAGCCTTGTGCAGCTGGTGGCCGAGATGCACGAGTACTGTAGTGGTGGGAGACCAAAATGCATGAGCCCTTTACTGATGGGAGGTTTCAATACAGTTCATGAGCCTCCTACTTTCATGATGCTGGAATGCACTAGTCTTCTACTGGTGGTCTATTATGGAACAGCCCTCCAGTGGTGAGAGGCTGCAGTGCATTGCAATAATAAAAGCTCCATCCCAGCTAACACATTTTTCTTTTATCCCGTTTCTAGAGCTGCTGCTTTTTGGGACTCTATGTCCATGGTTCCATTCCTGAAAAGGGCTGTTTTTGTGTCATGTTCTAAAACCTTGGGTCCCACCACAATTATTGTCATAAAGTGGTTCGTGTGAAGAACAAAGTTCTACCTGGTGGCCCCTTTTGGTATACACAAAGAGGTCACAAGTTGGCATTCCTTGTGCCAGCACATTGCGTTGTGATTGGAAAAGGGATAGGGGTTGGTATGCTAATGAAGTGCTATGCAATTAACAGTCTCTTCCTAGTCCCCAAATCTGCTGCTGCATACTGAAAATGGGTGTGTTTCCGGAGGACTGGAAGAGGGCAAATGTAGTCCCTCTCCCACAAAAGTGGAAGCAGGGAGGAGGCTGGAAATTACAGTACAGTCAGCCTGACCTCGGTGGTAGGGAAATTAATGGAATCACTGCTAAAGGAAAGGATTATGGTATATCTTGAATCCAGCAGTGCACATGATCTGAGGCAGCATGGATTCACAGTGGGAAGGTCTTTTCAAACAAATCTGATGGATTTGACTGGGTGACCAGGGAATTGGATTGGGGAGGGGCAGTGGATGTGGCCTACCTTGATTTCAGCAAGGCCTTCAACACCATTCCACATAGGAGGCTTACCTGAATAAACAAGTTGGGCAGCCTGGGAGTGGGTTGCAAGTGATAAACTGGGTCATAAATTGGTTGAGGGGTAGAACACAAAGAGTAGTGGTAAAAGGAGTTCAATCCAAGGAGAGGAGGGTGACCAGTGGGGTGCCACAAGGATCAGTTCTGGTGCCAGTCCTCTTTAATGTCATCATAAATGACACTGCAGAGGGGCTGGAAGGGAAGGTGTGCCTCTTTGCAGATGACACTAAGATATGAGACAGGGTTGATACTCCAGGGGGAGTGGAAAAAATGAGGAGAGACCTAAGCAAGCTTGAGCAGTAGTCCAGAGTGTGGCATCTGAGATTCAAAGCAAAGAAGTGCAAAATCATGCATTTGGGCACAGAAACCCAGGAGGAAATATATGATGGGGGGGGGGGGGACTGACAGCCATCAAACAGGAAAGGGACCTGAGATAATCATATCTCATTACTGAAAGGTGACCAAACAATGTGAATAGGCAATGGGGAGAGCCAGTGGGATGCTGAGGTGCACAGGGAGACCTACCTTGATTTCAGCAAGGCCTTCAACATCATTCCACATAGCAGGCTTACCTGAATAAACAAGTTGAGCAGTCTGGGAGTGGGTTGCAAGTGGTAAACCTAGTCAGAAATTGGTTGAGGGGTAGAACACAGAGAGTGGTGTTAAACGGAGTTCAATCCAAGGAGAGGAGGGTGACCAGCGTGGTACCACAAGGATAAGTTCTGGTGCCAGTCCTCTTTAATGTCATCATAAATGACACTGCAGAGGGGCTGGAAGGGAAGGTGTGCCTCTTTGCAGATGACACTAAGATCTGAGACAGGGTTGATACTCCATGGGGAGTTGAAAAATGATGAGAGACCTAAGCAAGCTTGAGGAGTAGTTAAGAGTGTGGCAGCTTAGATTCAAAGCAAAGAAGTGCAAAATCATGCATTTGGGGCACAGAAAATCAGGGGAGGAATCTATGATGGGGGGGGGGGACTGACAGCCACCAAACAGGAAAGGGACCTGGGGTAATCATATCTCATGACTGAAAGGTGACCAAACAATGTGAATAGGCAATGGGGAGAGCCAGTGGGATGCTGAGGTGCATAGGGAGATGTATCACCAACAGATAAAAGGAGGTGGTGATACCACTGTACAAATCATCTGGAGTACTGTGTCCAGTTCTGGAGGCAGCACCACCAAAAGAACATAAAGAAAGTAGAGGCCATTCAGGGAAGGGCAACAAAAATGGTGCAGGGTCTGCAACAAAAGTTGTATAAGAAGAGACTAGAGGACCTCAATATGTATACCCTGGAGGAGAGGAGAGTGGGGGACATGATACAGACTTTCATATACCTCAGGGGCATAAATAAGGTATAAGAGGGTAGCATCTTTCAGAAAAAAAGATTTTCAAGAACAAGGGGTCATGATATGAGGCTGGGGGGTTAGACTCAGGGATAACGTGAGATAGTAATTTTTTTACAGACAGGGTGATGGATGCATAGAACAGCCTCCCAGCGGAGGTGGTGGGGGCCAAAACAGCAAAAGAATTCAATAATGCATGGGACAGACATAAGGGAACTGTACTGATAGAAAAAAGAGGGTAAGACGGAGATCAAGAAGGGTCTGCGGTATTGCAGTAGGTAGGGAAATTGGAAGACTAGGTGGGCCAAGCAGTCTCTATCTGCTGTCAGATTCTATGTTTCTATGTGACACCCCTTGCTGTGTGCTATAAGGTGTGACACCCCTTTGGAACTGCTGCAAGCAGCTGAACTGGGCTACTACATCCATACATCGAGGAGAGAGACATCTCCAAGGTCATGATGTGGGACTGAGATTTGCAAGGAACCCCTTTGTCATTACTAATGTGTGGGGTAAGTGGATGGAAAGGAAGTTCCACTGGACACCAGGGCAGGAAGTTGTATTTATGGATTTTGGGGGGCACTGGACCACCAGGGAAGAATGCTGAGGGACATAATTATTAATCAGTTCTGCCCACAAGTGAGCCATGAGGTATAGATTACAATGGATTGGGAGGATGATTGTGGCACCTCAATGCACAGACACTTGGCATGGTAGTATGCCATGAAACTGACACACTGGCATTACCAACTACCTGTGTATGTTGCACATCCCCATTTACAACAACACACATCTGGCAACCCTGAATTTCACTGAGAGTCAGCCACTAGGGGAGACTCCTCACATGCCAGCTAATGAGGACTTTTGTGTATGGCAGTTTTAAGGGATGCTGGTCTGGGGAGCCGCTGTGCATCCCTGACTGTCTGCAGCTTTATATAGTGAGTTAGAGGTATTGGTTGGTAGTTGCTTGGCCCCATATAGTATTCTGCAGCATGGCTCAGTCTCCTGGTGTATCCCTCATCTCCCTATCACAGAAGTATGGTGCAGGATTTTATGAAGAGATAAACTCCAAAATGAAGCAATATACGTGGAGGTCACTGTCCCACTTCATTCTACATGGAAGGATATCTATGCTTTCCCTGCTAGAGCACCCCCCCTTGCCATTTCAACAAGGCAATGTACCCAATTCATATTTGCCACAACATTCTGTACTTCACAGCTGATTCACATTAATCATTGTACTAGCAGTGTGTGTTTGTTTTTTAAGTTATTTTAGCCAAGATAGTACAACCAAGCTGCTTAAATTGATCACTCAGCTCTGTCAGCCCATGTCTGGTTCCTGCATGGTTTGCTCTCCCTTCCTGGTTGAGCCCTTGGCTAAGGGACATTCCCCCTTTTTGTCTGATTATCATGGAGATCGTGCAAGGGTATATCCCCGCCTGAGGTCCTTCTATAGCCAGCAGAGTTAGAAGAGACCATTACTGGTAAACAGAACCATTTTCTCTAATGCAAATGTTACAGTACAAAAATAAACTTTTAATATCGATCATCATCATCAACATGCACCTCTCCAGTGCCATGTGTCATCTATGTCAGCCTTGTCAACAGCAGTGCCTCTTACCGTATGTGCCACAGTCAGAAGAAAGCAGGCTCTCTGGGATGCCATGAGAGGGTGCTACTTTGGCAGACAGTGGCACAAATCCCTTCCCCCAGCTGGTCAGGCTGCTTATAACCTAAAAGTTTGCTCATAAACCAGGGTCACCTGAAAGGATGCATGAGGTGCTTTCTCTCTTGGCCATAAGGCACCCTTATCAAAGGCTGCTGATGTGTACATCCTTCAGTCCTCAGTTAATTAGCATTGTCTTAAAAAGCCAATGAGATCACTGGAATAACTTAATAAAAACATAATATTTAGTTAATGCATTTAGTTTTGTTAACCAAGTAGGTGCGCTAGACATAACATGCCTGTGTTGCGGTACGACATGGGATAGTACAAGTTAATTAATGTACAATGCAGAGTTACAATACAGTGCAGCCGAGAAAAATAGAACAAGCATAAATTATTTACACATATTACAAATGAAACAGCAATTATACAATCAAGTATAAGTACAGGCACAGGATGCAAGTAAACACTTTCTTTTTTTTTTTAAATTTATTAAACTTTATTGTTTTTGGCAGCATTACATCCAATACAATTAACAGGGATAATTACGAATTTGCTGCAAACATACTATAAAACAAAACAACAACCTCTACCCCACCCCCATCCCATACCCCAGTTTGCGACCAATTCATAAGAAAAAGGTGGACAGCAGAGGTATGGAGTTGGGCTGCTATGGTTTCCAGAGGAAAAGTAGTGTGAATAGAGGCTCCCATGTAGCCTGGTATGACTGAGGTCTGTGTTGCATGGAGGCAATATGCCTTTCCAGTAGACGTGCTAGCAGGGCCTCACGGTACCACTCCATGACTGGAGAGAGGGAGTCATCCTTCCAATGTCTTAACATGACCAACTTTGCTGTAGAAGCTAGTAAGGCTAGGTGAGCTTTCCTAATGCGAGGTGTACATGGGGGAAAAGGGTCAATAAACAGCTTTTGGGGGTGAATATTGATTCTAGACCTAGTAGGGGTCTAGTACTCCCTTTATGGAATTCCATACGATTGGGTTTTAAGGCAACTCCAGAGTAAATGGTATAGGGACCTAGGGGATTCACTACAGCAGGGGCAGGCAGGAGACTAGCTTGCTCATCCTATACAATTTGACTGGTGTAAAATAAAGGCCATGCATTATATTGAATTCAGTCACGTGCAATATGACCTGTTTGATAAATTTGTATATATTGCTCCAGGTTTTTTTCCAAACATCTTACCTGGTTGGGAGGGATAATTCTTGCACCCAATAATAACATACCCCTGAAGGGAGTTGAGGGTCCAAGGACTGTAGGCATTTATAAACTTTGGAAACTGCATGAGGCTGGCTAGCTGCTGTGAACAGCGAAGACATTACCTCTGAAGTTGTAGTAGTCCATGGTTTTGGACCCAGGAATGAGAGGAGTGTGTTTTTGATTTGCAAGAATTTAAAGAGGTCTTGGTTTTTAAGCTGTAACCGGGTCTAAAAGGTAGGATAGGAGATTATGTCCTTTCTATGAAGAAAATTAGCTACAGTACACTCTTTGAGGGAGAGGGAGAGAGTGCAGGATAGGGTGATGACCGATTTGAAAGTTGGGGTTGGGACATATTGGCTGGGAAAGCGAACTAGTCCAGTTTAGGGAGACATGTACCGGAATCTGTTTCAGGGCCTTCAGAGACCAACCAATTGGGGAGCTCTTGAGTGGCTTAGGCAGGCGAGAAAGTGGAATATGCAGGAGAGAGACAGAGAGAGACAGAGAGAGAGAGAGAGTAGGGAACATTTCAGTTTGGCTGCCAAGGCCAGCTCAGTGTCAAGTCAGAGAGGGGTATATGTGGGAGAATCTGTCTGCTCCCCCCTGCTTTCCCAGAGGCAGAGTTTGCTAATATGCTGAGCGCCATAGTACATAAATAAGGAGGGTAAAGTGAGTCATCCTTTTAATTTGGGGGCTGCAAGCTTATTATAGGCTCTACATACCCCCTTGTTGTGCCAGAGAAAATAACTGAATAAATTTTGAAGGCAGGAGAACCATGTTTTAGGTAGACAGAAGCCGAACATACCCAATGGATAGAGTATGTGGGGCAAAATATTTATCTTCAGGATGCTGATATGACCCCATAAGGATAAAGGGAGTGCTACCCACCTGTCTAGGTCAGCTTTTAGAGTTTGCATCAATTTATGGAGGTTATCCTTGAGCATGAGTGGGATGGAACAGGAGATTTTGATGCCCAGGTACGTCAGCGTTTTAGGTTCCCATGCCAAGCCACAGTCCTCAACATCTGCTCGCATCAAATAGTTGTTGAGGGGAAGTATTTTGGTCTTTGAACAGTTCATCTTGTAGAAAGAGACTCTGGAAAAAGAGTCAATCTTCTCAAGCAGCACAGGGATGGAGGTGGCAGGATTCTCTATGTGGAGCATCAGGTCATTAGGATAAGCTGAAAGAGAATATCGTTTCCTTGCAACTTGAATGCCTAATATCCCAGGGAGCTGATTATTTTATGGATCGGTGGTTCTAGGTAAAAGTTTAAAAGAAGGGGGGAGAGAGAGGGCAACCTTGTCTGGTGCACTGTTGGAGAGGGAAGGGCTTGGAGAGACAGCCATTGCACCAAATACATGCTGCTGGGGAGGAGTACAACAATTTGACCCATTGAATGAAGTCACTAGGGATCCCAAAGCATTGTAGAGATGCAAATAGGAAGTCCCAGGACACCCAATCAAATGCTTTCGCTGCATCTAGGGACACTTAAATTAGATAGAGCAGGGCCATTAGTACCCTGGCATCCCTGACACTTAAATTAGATAGAGGAGTTTCCTTAGGTGGTCCCCAGAGACTTGCCCTGCCATGAAACCTATCTGTTCTTGACCTATGACCTCCCCCATGACAGGTGCCAGCCAGTTTGTTAGTACCTTGGCAAGGATTTTTATGTCTGAGTTTGGCAGAGATATGGCACAGTAGTTTTCTGGTTGGAGGGGGTCCCTACCAGGCTTCAGAAGAAGATTGAGAAGGGCCTCGAGAAAGTTGAGGTCCTCTATACCCTCTGTAAACCATAAGCTGAAGACTTCTACAATCAGGGGTGCGAGCTGGGGGTGCCAAGTTTTATAAAGGGTATTTGAGAGACCGTCTGGACCGGGAGCTTTGTCAGTGGGTAAGAGATTAACTGCAATTTCCACTTCTCCTAGTGTGATAGGGACAGCCAATTTTGCTACAGAGGTAGGGGATAATGTTGGGAAGAGTAATGGAATTGAGAAACTGTAGGTAGTGACAGAGTCTGTGGTTGGGTTGGAGACTTCATCCTCCGAGTAGAGTTTCTGGAAGTATTCTCTGAAAACTGAAGCAATCCTTCTGGGATCGGTGACGGCCTCTTTGCATGGGGCAGGACGTAAACCCGGTACGGAATTTGGACTCCTCTGCTTGGTGGAGTCGGAGTGCTAGAAGTTTGCAAGTAAACACTTTCTCATGTCACATCTGAAAAGAGTTATGACGAATGTCACATTTTCTGTACTCCTCTTCCATCATTGCTAAGGAAAGCTGCTTTAAAATAAGATTTCTGTCCATCAGACTACATCTGTATACCTGCTGCCTGACTTCACTTGGTGTCATAACTTTCCATTAATGGATCACATTTAGTTAAGATGGAAATGATTATGATGTCAAAAGGAGGAGACAGTGACAACACATGTAGAGGAGGAGGAGATGAAGCCCAATGGACAAGGATCCTGTTTCCATACAGACTTCCTTAAGTAGTAAAGAGAAGAAAAAAACAAGAAATACAGTATCTAGGAAATACAACTAAAATGATGATCAATCCCCATAATTTTCTCTGAGCTATCACTGGTTCTTTAAGCCCTTCATTTGTTGGGTGATGAAAGATGGTTCAATGAACTATCAGTGGTTCATGGAGTTGGCATTCACCCTAGGTCACTGATTTAAATTTGGTCTTGGACAGTAGTAGCTAAAATCCATTATCGTATGCCACTAGTTCAGTGGCCTACATGAAATCAATTGTGATGCATCTCAGTCCAATTTCTTGTAAACAGGTGTGTATGTTTGAATGTCCTCAGTAACAGCATCTTTTATGGTTAAAAGAGTGCCTTATTGAGTTCTTTGGGTGAGAGACCAGAGAAGCAAAGCTGAGCAGTTCTGACACACAGAAGACTTGAGAAGGCACTCATAACAATAAGTGATGGTGGAACTGTCTATATAAGCTTAGAAAATGGGCCTTTTATTTCCTGATTTCTGATTGCCAGATACTCCTGGCAGAGGGGTACATTAACTTTCAATAGACAACCAGGAAACAAAAAGTGCCAGCCCCAGTGTCCCTTCTTCCATTCAAGTATCTTTCTGCCCAGCCTACTTTCTCATTGGTGGAAAGCACCTAATTCAATTTTAAATCGCCGCCATTTTTTCTCTCGCCTAGGGGAAGAAACTGACCTCCATGTCTCCATAGTTCAGTACCAGTTGCCTGATTAAACCTCATACAACCTCCCCTGAGCTAATTTCTCACTACATGTGTTATTTATTTTTTCTCGTCTCCGATGGTTCATCCACAGAGTCTCTCTCTGTCTCTCGCTCGTACACACCGTGTGTCAGTTCCCGATCTTTCGCTCTCACATCGGCACACATTTTAACTGCTCGACTGAAAAGAAAAAAATATTCTTACTATCTAAGCTCTCAGATCAACTTTTCAGTGACACAGCTCTCCACAGATTCTGTGCTCCTAAAGTGAAGCCCCAGTAAAGCTTGTCCCATTCAATAAGTGTCTCTCTCTCTCTCTCCCGGTGTCCTCTTACAACTGACACAGCGCTTCACCAGCTAGACATTCTCTCCCTTAAATTATCAGCATCTTCTTACTAAAACAATTACCTCCAAAAAGTAAACACAATAGTGTGAAGGGAAGAGATGATTTTCCAGGTGCCACCGTGCCAGTAAAATTACCACAATTGTACAAGGGAGAGGAGGGGGGGCGCAGCGGATGACAACTTGTAGAGGTGCGGGAGAGAAAGAAAACAGAAACACAAAACGAAAACCTTAACTGAAAAAAAAAAACAAGGCTTTAACACACAAGTGAGTGTGTGTGTGTGTGTGTGTAGACGGGGAGACACCTAACCATGAAAAAGTGAAAATGGTGGATGCGTGAGTATGACAACTAGGTTGGGGGAGGAACTATTTTATCAAAAAAAAAAAAAAATTATTCTACATAAAACATCTACACATAAAAATATTTTTTTTACAAACATAAAATACAGTTGCCCATTTTCTAAGCGCAATAATACCCTCCAGGGTGGGTGGTATGGGCAATACCGGACCGCCCAGGGGCTATAAGGCCCTCCACCTGAGGCATTGGGCCTCATCACGTCCCTGGGCGGTCCGGTATTGCCCAATACCACCAACCCTCTCGGGTATTATTGCTTGCATATCATATTAGACACCTCTGTTTCCAGGAACTGGAACTTGAATTTAAAATCAAAATGTTTGACTTTGTAGAAGACCCCATGTGAGAAATGGACTACAGTACAGACTGCAACTACAGTTATTTTGCATTTGGTTGGTAATGAGCTGTGATTTGAGCTGCTAATGCACTGATAACAGGAACAGCAATAAGTTTTAAATGAGTTGTCAGTAGCATTTTGTAACAGGCACTGCATTAGCAAGGCATTCACATTTGAAACTGAACACTATAAGAAACCAGACTGAAACAAATTGTCTCCACTGGTCAATGAATTGGGAATTTGGTGAAAAGTTAGTTAAACACAGTCAGTACTATGATGAAAGAGCTTAGAACTACGGAATTTTAGAATTATTTGCATAAGAGACCCTCTTATGGTTATAACAGTACTGTATCTGGAATGTTTAGAAATAATCTTGATTGGCTAAAATTGATGTCATGATTTATAATCTACATTATAAGTCTAGGTAGCCAATCAAGAAGCTACTTTCCACTGCACATGAGACACTACTATATAATGTATGGGGAGCCCTTATTATTAACTGAAATCAAGCAGATTACAACCTTGTTATGCCATTGTTATGACATCACTCTGTTGTTAACCCTTCTTAAGTATGTCACATCAATAGCATAACAAAACGGAATGCTCACAACAATCAATGTTCTAACAAAACAGAATGCTCAGAACATTTAATGTTCTAACAAAACAGAATGCTCACAACAATCAATGTTCTGTAAAGTAATTCAGTAAAGTAATTCAATCTGCAATTACACAATCTTGGTAGCCCATACACTATAAAATATAATGTATGGTTTTTGGTTAACAACCACCCCGAAAACACTTCTTGAGGTTGCCATGACATCTGAAAACCTCTCGAGCTGTGCTCTCGAGGTTTACAATGTCACGGCAACCTCTCGATGTGTTTACAGTGTGGTTATTAACCAAAGACCATACATTATCCTCTATATAATGTATGGTAAGTGCCTATTAACCACCATAATCAGCAGTTACACAGCTTTGTTATGCACTGTTTAGAATTTTAAAAGTTGTTAACCACACTTCGGAACTTCCAAACAGTGACAAAACAAAAAAGAATGCACCAGAGTTCCATAATTCTCACACATTGAATGCAAACAGTGATTTTTTTGGACCATACACTATAAAAGATTATGGCTGGGGATCAGGTGACAACCACACTGAAATCACCTCTCGTGGTTGCTAGGGCTACAGTAAACCTCTCGAGCTGCGCTCTCGAGGTTTACCACGTTGCCCTAGCAACCACTCGAGGTGATTACAGTGTGGTTATCACCTGATCCCCAGCCATTATCCTCTATGTTGTAAATACTGTCTTATGCACGGGTGCCTCGGAAATGGGCATGTTAAATAATTTGTGGGCAAGGGAACTTGTGTTTCATTTGAGGACATAAAAACACACTTTCATTTTTATGTTTGCTTGCACGCATGTGCAAGAAACATAATGCCATCATCCGAGTTTCTGTGGGTGTGGCACCCCCTCTTCCCAATTCCCTCAGTGTGTTTGCAGGTGCGGCCACAGTTCGCCAATGAATGCTGCAGCTGTCTGTGACAGCAGCTGAAATGCAGTGCCTTACAGTTGAAAGGCACAGCTACGCTTCAGTGAGCAGCAATAACAGTGCATGCACATGCACCCCCCACACACACCGCGCGCATTCCCAAACCTAAGTTGCCGGTGTCATGGGCAGTAAACATACAGCAGTGGCAATAAACTGAGTTTGTGTGGAGATACACTTTAATCTAACACACGCATCCATCTTGGTTTGCTTTAACAAGTCTTTAGTTCCTATTTTAGCTGGGGCAGGAGGGGGTGCTTTAACACGTTCTTGTCGGTCTGAACCCAATGAACTCGTCTGCTTGAATTGTTAGATAACCGGCATTTCGGGATTAGAGTTGCAGTTATTTTTTTTTTTTTACTGTTGCGAAGTAAATGTGAGGATACGAGTTACACAGCGTTTGGCTATGAAATACCCTACCTTGAAACACTGACACAACATACAGACCGCACCACTTGGTCCGACCCGCAGTTCGGGTTTTCTGCTCTTGCTTGCATAGACGGTATTGATCCCTCCACTGTGTCTAAATGGCATTTCAGGTTGATGCTGCTACTCGTGTGGAAGGCCGGTACCGGATATATGGATATTGCTTGGTTTACATGTTCGGCGACACCGTTGGTGGTATTTCGAAGAAAAGGTAACACAGAAGTTGCGTTGCCACTTCCCTGTGACTTGACCAGCTATGATGCAGAGATTCCAACCAACCTGAGTGTCCTTGAACCAGCCCCTTATAGGCCAACAAGACTGCTGTCTGCCTCCTGGAACCAGTTACCAGGGTCTCTCAATATGTTGTATGTTAACACACGGCTTCTGCATTTTTAATTCTGAAATCAAGTTTAAATGTGTCTGGAATGGCCGTGGTTATGTGTTCTGCCAGTCCTTCGGCTGGTGCTGTTGGACAACTCATGTCTGCAATCGAGTTCTGAGTCACTGATCTGGTTGCTTTGTTTGGCAGTGGGCATACATGCCAATACGCCTGAGGACTGTCATGATTTGGGGGTGGGGGCTTGGTGGGTTAGCAGCAGGAAAACGTGGCACGTTTTGGAAGGAGATCCTCGTTTTTTTATGCTGCTTGAGGGAAAGAGTGTCATTGACTGGAAACGAGGATGACCTTCTCCAGGTGAAGGAGGTTTGGAGGGCCTGCAATGAGCTATTGCAAAACTGAGCTGAACATTTTGAATTTACGTTATAGTTTGATTAGTAAGTCTGAGACGCAGCTTCTGGCTTTCAGCAGCACCCTGCTTTTTCTGATTTTAAAATGTCATGGTGAATTATATTACAGTTATAATTAGTTAACCTTTAGTTATTTTATTAGTGTTTATGTTAAATGAGAAGCATTCAGGTATAGAGTAAGTGAGTGTGAGTGTGTGTGTGTGCGTGTGTGGGTGTGTGTAGGATCGTGGTCGCATTTAGTTATAAAATTGGTAAAGTAGATACAATTGTGGATCCTGAGTAACCAGAACAGGCTGGCACCTTTTAGCTCTGGAATAAAAAACATACATCCATGTGCAATGTTCACTTGTCAAATTTCTGGCATTTTCTTCCTTGCTTAGCAACCCCCACCCCACACTCATTACTTGACACTCCACCTACTGTTTACCTACCTTTTTTTTTGTTTTGGTTTAAAGAAATGCTGCTATATATATATATATATACACACACACACAATATCCTTCCCACTTGCTCTCGCATACAGTGCATCTTTTGGCTTGCTGCCACAAGTGGGATGGGAGCCCTTTCAGACATGCAGCTGTGGGAGCACTGGAACAGTTCCCTACATCTTCTCTCCCCTCTGCCAGTCACACGCTGCAGTTTCTTGCTCCCTGCTAGAAGCAGCAGAGTACAGCTGTTGAACGAGCCACAGTATACTGGCATTGCCGGGCTCACAAGAGGTTGCTCAAAAAAAAACACCCGATTGCTGACGTGCTTGCATGCCTGTACAAATCCTCCCAGCACTTGGGACAGGCAGAGGGATGGGAAACAAGAAAATAAACATCTGAAAATGGCAACAAACGACCTACTTTGTAAATGAAATAAGGAGCTGCTGACACAGAAACACGGCTTCATGAGCGGCAGGATCTCCTCTTACTACCTTAGAAAACTTGAGCATATTGTTTCCGTGTCTGGGGACCCCGGAATACAAAGAGTCCTGATGCCCCTAGATGTGGAAAAAGCATTTGACAGGGTATCCTGGCCATTCTTGTTTGGAGCACTGAGGAGGTACAGAATAGCAGAAAACGTGTCAGTAGGTTAATTTACTGTACACCACAAATCCTAAGGCTCGCATGTTTTGTAATGAAATGTTCTTTAAATCCTTTTTGTTATGCAGAGGAACCAAGCAGTGATGTCCCCCCCCCCCTTCTTGTTGTGTAACCTGTTTTTGGAACCCCTAGCTTGCAAACTGTGTGATGATCTGAATATTAATGGAGTCGCAGTGGGTTAGGAGCATTACAGATTTTCCATGTAAGCAGATTATACTTTTGCTGCACGTCGTAGAGCCCAGACATCCCTGCCTGCAGTACTGGACACGGTATCAAAATTCAGCTAGGTATCGGACTACAAACTAAATGTAAATACGATCATAGTTATGCCATTAAATCATGGGTGTTAAACAGAAATTACAGGTTTAGGATTGTAGTGGTTATCCTATTCACTAACCTAATTGGGAATAGTAGGTTCTAAACACCTGAGAAATTAAGATCTGAAAACCTGGACAAGTTGGTGTCCAAAATTCTGTCTTTTCTAGATAGATGGACCAATCTGCCTTTCTCGCTGGTGAGTCGCATCAGTGTGATAAAAATTGACAACATCTTACCCAGGCTGCTTTATCCTCTTAATACGCTAAACTTCACTACCATTCCTATTATGCAGCTCTCTAACTCCTACACTACCAATGCCAGCAAGCAAACATTCGGCATTGACAAATACTTGTCTACTAATGACATATTCTGTTTCCTTCAGGTCAAACACCATGTTATGACTGGGGATAATCTACATAAAGTTATGAGAGATCTAACCCCATGGGAGGATTTTTTACACCGGCTAACTGATTTAAGGACTAGGTCTAGATATATTTTTGGCAGTGTACCAAATTTTGCTAACAGCCCAGGGTTACCCATTGGAAAAGATCAGAGCCAGATAGGTAAGGAGTTTGGGAGGACAAGGGACTGTATGCCAAGGACAGGCTTCATCTTGCCCTGTTAGGGAAGGAAGTCCTTAAACAGGGGGTGGCTGACTACATTCAAGAAACGTGGGGTTTAAACTTGTGAGGGGGAGGGATAAGGGAGGGCTGACCAGAAGCACTCTCCTCCAGATGAGGGAGTAGCCTTCAAACCCAAGGGGAGGGGAAACAGACTGGGGAGGAGGTTCAGGAGGAGCAGAGGAGGATGGAAGTATAAGGAACCTGGGTGAGGTTCAACAAAGGGGATCAGGGATAAGGGGTGGGGGGGTGGTATTAGTAAATGCTAGGAGCTTGGGAAACAAGTTGCCAGAGTTCCAGACCATGCTGTTCAGGGGGGGGGAGTGGATGTGGCAGTGGTCACGGAAACGTGAGCCAACAAAAACCATGACTGGGACCTAAACGTGCTGGGGTACACTATGCTAAGGAAGGACAGAAAGGAGGGCAGAGGGGGTGGAGTGGCTATGTTCATTAGAGATGACATAGAAATTGCTAGGGTAGAAGAGGCAGAGGGAAATGTAGAGGCCTTATGGGTCACTTTATGAACCCCAGCAGGAGGTAAGGTCAAGCTGGGTGTAGTACATAGGCCCCCCGGGATGGTTGATGTTCCGGAGGATGGTTTCCTGGACAACATCATTGCCCGGTGTGGACCAAAAGAGGAAGGAGTGGTGTTGATGGGGGATCTTAATATGCCAGGTACAAACCAAGGAACCATGTCCTCTAAGGTGGCCAAGGAGCAGAGGCTGCTGGACAGCTTCCAGGATGTGTTCTTAACACAGCATGTGATAGAGCCCACAAGGGAGGGACATGTCGTGGACGTGGTTCTGGCAGATGGGGATCTGGTAAGGGATCTGTTTGTAGAGGATCCCCTGACTGGGAGCGACCACAATACTGTCTGGTTTCAAATAAGCATGGGAGGAGGGGGGGAGAGATCTAGGACACTGGCAGTGGACTTCAGGGAGGCAGACTTTGTGGGCATGGGAAATATTCTCAAGGATCACTTGAAGGGGATTACATCAATGACAAATGTGGAAAAGAGATGGAAGGTCATAAAACGGGGACTTCATGAGGCAGTCAGAACCTGCGAGAAGGTGAAACGTAAGGAAGCAAGGTCACATAAACCATGCTGGTGGTCCAGTGAGGTTCAGATAACAGTCAGAGAAAAGAAGGCGGCCTACAAAAAATATAAAACAACAAGAGGGGATTGGGAAAATTAAATGTACCATCTTGCATTCCAAAAAGTCACCCAGCTGGTGAAGGGGGCAAAGTCCAGTAAAGAGCAACGGCTGGCACAAGGGATACATGGAGGGGAAAAGTGGTTCTTCCGGTACATTGGGGAGTGGAGAAAAACTAAGGGCCATCTCGGTAGATTGAGATCAGAAGGAGGGTGGGTGGAAGAGCCGAGGAACCAGGCAGAGGTATTAAACGAGTACTTCTCCTCTGTGTTCAATAGGGAGGGGGATGGGATATCTACAAAGCAAGGCACGATGAGGATAGAAGCGGTAGTGAGTGGGATCAGGGGAGCAACAGAAATGGAGCAAGAGGGAGGGAAGGAGACGTACCCCAAGGGTGTCACATCAGGATAAGGATAAAAAGGCCAATAAGGTGGAGGGGAAGGATGATGCTATCTCCACCAAAAGGGTGTAATTAGCCCTCAAGGCCCTAAAGAAAGATAAATCTCCTGGGCTGGATGGCATTCATCCAAGAGTACTATGGGAATTGGCGGACATACTGGCTGCACCCTTGGTGGAGCCCTTCAACAGGTTACTTGAGACAGGGAGGGTACCTAGGGATTGGTGAGAGGCACATGTGGTGCCAATCTATAAAGGGGGGTCGAGGGGTGTGCCAGGTAACTATAGACCCAGTTTGACCTCGGTGGTGGGAAAATTAATGGACAGTATACTAAAGGAATGATTGGAGGTGTACTTGGAGGAGGTGGGAGGTCTGGCTAGTCGGCAACATGGGTTTGTGCCAGGTAGATCATGTCAAACCAATCTTGTGGAGTTCTACGAATGGGTAACATCAGAACTGGACAGGGGAATGCCTGTGGATGTATTATTCTTGAACTTCAGCAAGGTGTTTGTCCCCCCATAATGGTCTGGTGGAGAAACTGATGGGGTTGGGATAGGCCCTTTGATGGTCAGATGGATTGAAAACTGGCTAGCTGGACGCACCCAGAGAGTAGTGGTCAGTGGGGAGCTCTCGAACCCTAGAGAGGTCGGTAGTGGGGTACTGCAGGGCTCGGTTCTAGGTCCGATCCTGTTTAATTCATACATATCGGACATCAGGAGGGTATAGGGTGTGAAATGAGTCTCTTCACTGATGACTCCAAGATGGGAGCAGTAGTTGAGGGAAAGAGGGAGGTTGGCCCTGCAAGGATCTGGACACCCTGAAAGCTGGGCTCACACATGGAAATTAAATTTCAATATCACCAATTGCAGGTGTTACATCTTGGGCGGGGAAACCCTAAACACAGGTACACCCTGGGAGGGGAGGTGCTGGAGGCCTCAATAGGGGAAAAAGACCTAGGGGTCATGGTGGATGCATGTATGAATAACTCTCAGCAGTGCAGGAGAGCGGCTAGCAAGGCAAACAGGATGCTGGGATGCATCGTAAGGGGGATCACCTCTAGGAGTAGGGAAGTGATTCTGCCGCAGTACAATGGACTGATTAGACCACACCTTGAGTACTGTGTACAGTACTAGGGACCATACTTGAAGAGGGTCATACAGCTCCTGGAGAGGGTACAGAGGAGGGCAACTAAGATGATATGAGGACTAGGGGATTTGACGTATGAGGACAGACTTGAGGAGCTCTGCCTGTTTTTATTGGAGGAGAGGAGAGACAGGGGGGACATGATTGAGGTCTTCAAGTACCTCAAGGGAATAAATCGGGTAAACATGGAGGGGATCTTTAGACTAAAGCAGGAAGGTACCACCAGAGGGCATGGTTTGAAGTTGGTAGGTGGAAGGGTGAGGGGGGAAAAGAGGAGGAGGTTTTTCACTGAGAGGGTGGTGGACACTTGGAATGCGCTGCCTGGTGAGCTTGTTCAGAGATCCACAGTGGAGGGCTTCAAGAGAGGGTGGGACAGACACAGAAAGTGGATGTATCAGATGATGGCCTGGTCCAGGGGGGTTGGGATGGATGATAGGGGTTTCTGGAACACAAGGGGGTGGGCCTCGGCACCCAACTAGGGATCTGAGGTTCGAGCAGATTCGATAGACCGTAAGGCCTAATTTTCTGGCAGTTAGTATGTTAGGTATCAGAGGGTGGGCACTGATATCCCAAAAGAGAAATGGAAAAAGATCCTGGAGGTGGAAGATCAGACTTTGCTGACAGTGGAGTGAAAGCACCTAGCCTGATCTTAAAGGTATATTAATATTTATTTATACTTCCTTGTGAAAGCAGCAGAGTAAGCGGAGAGAAAAGAAGAGATCCATAAGCAGTGCTTGGGGCACTTTGAAACTTAGTAGGTAGTATTTGGAGTACCTTGAAACTTGGGTTTTAAATTGTAACAGGTGGTGTGGGGGGAAACTAGCTCAGGAGCTTAATCTTGGGGTGAGTAGATTCAAGAAGCCCTGTGAATCAAGTATGTAATGGGGGGTTGGGGAGTTGGAGCTGACAGAGGCTCAGTGCCTTCTTACAAGAGCACTATAAAAGTACTTTCACTCTAATGTGTCCGGCACATTCGTATCAGAGCGAGTGAGTGGAACAGCAAAGTAGTGGAACAGGTACCCGATACCTCAAGGGTATAAATAAGGTTCAAGAGGGAAGCCTCTTTCAGAGAAAAGGATGCACAAGAACAAGGGGTCATGTGATGAAGCTGAAGAGGGGGGTAGAGTCAGGGGAAATGTAAGGAAACAGTTCTTCACAGAATGGGCAGTGGATGCCTGGAACCGCCTCCCTGAGGAGGTGGTGGGAGCAAAAACCGTAATGGGATTTAAGAAGGCATGGGATTAGTATAAGGGAGCCTTAGAAGCAAGGGGGGGGATAAAGCCAGAGATCAAATAGAGTCTACAGTGTGACAGGAGGTAGGGTACATGGGCAGACTAAGTGGGCCAAGTGGTCCTTATCTACCATCAAATTCAGCATCGTAGGCGTTGGCATACATCAGCAGAAGAAAGCAGAGATTGGAGGACTCTGCTGGTTGACAAAGGCAAGGAACCTGTTCACTACTGTACAACAGTCACTGCTGGGAAGGGTAGAAGATCAAGGGTAGGCCAAAATTGGGAAGAGATGCAATGCCTTATCTAGAATAGGAGTATAAAGAGATTTAAAACATTGGGAGGATTTAAAAGGGTTTTAAAAGAACAACAGGCAGATTTGCAGGAAAGGATGACAGGAGTGGTACAGTGCAGTGGCTGTGGTGTGGCAGTTTTCAGGGAGACCTTTTGGAGACTACGGTGCTGCCCCATCTGCATACACCTCTCTGGGCTGAGGAAGAAAGGTTGCTAGTCTCCAGGCCAAGTTGGCTAGGATTTAGAGAACCACCAAGTTTGCCGCTGTTAACTCAAAGAATGCCTAAGAAGAGGAGCGACTGGACTACTGTGGGCTTGGGGTGGGCAGTGGGACAGAGGCACTTCCCCCATCTGGTAACACTGCGCAACTCCTATGCCACTCTGGCAGGGTAGGACTGTCCCATGGAGGCACCTGAGGTAGTGACCAGTGAAGATGTGGGGGGTCCTCCGTAGTGGAAATCCCAAGCAGTGTGGCAGAGAACCCTGGAGGAGAAGGAAGCAACTCCTGGTGGGGGACTCCATCGTGAGAGGGATAGACTTGGGAGCAGGAACAGGATGGGAGGGGGGAAAGGGAGGGAGATTGCTAGAGCTGCAGGATGGAAGGGGGAGTTAGATGTCATTGTCCACCTGAGTACAAACGACCTGGCTAGGCATGGGGAGAGGATATTTCAGGAGGAGTTCAGGGAGTGGGGAAGTGGCCTTAGGCAGGTAGCAAACTCAGTGGCCTTTTCTGATGTGCTGCCTGTCTATGATGGGGGAGGATAGGGTACTGTGTACCAGGAGCTTCAACCAGTGGTTGAAGGAATGGTGTAGAAAGGAGGGGTTCAGCTACATTGGCGACTGGGGTAACATCTAAAGTCCTATACAGGGGAGATGATCTGCATACGTCCAGGAGGGGGACCGCAGTCCTCAGTGAAAAGTTTAAATGTTACATTGGTAAACATTTAAACTAGCCGAGAGGGGTGGGGAAAGAAGCAGGAATCATAAACTGCCCCCCCAACAAACTGGAGTAGTTTGCAGGGAGAACCCTAAGGGAGACAAATCCCCAAGGGTAACTAATAGAAAGAAAAACAAGTTAGTAGTGATGAAGAGAGATGGGAATGTGAACAGAGGCAATAAGAAGAGAGGGCAACAGGGCAAATGGGGAGGCTGCAGAGCAGGATGGCACTAGAAGTTGGAAGGCCATGTGTGCCAATCCTCGAAATTGGAAATAAAATTCTGGATTCAGAGGCCGACCTGGACATTGTTGCCATTACAGGAACATGGTGCCCTGAGAACCATGACTGGGATATAGCCATGCCAGGCTATACTCTGTTCATGAAGGACATGGCGGGAAAAAAAGGGGGGAGGAGTTGCTTTTTAAGTGAGAGATGCACAAAAGTGACAGAGATACAGAAAATATCGGGGGGGGTGGAGATACTGTGGGTCACCCTATAGATGAGGAATTGAGCCACTGTTCACACTGGTGTGATTTAAAGACCTCCAGAATGGGAGGGGGCTTCTATATGGTTCTGGGGGAAGCCATCCAAAAGGTAGCAAATAAGGAGGAGATGCTGCTGGTTGGTGACTTTAATCTGCTGGATGTAGATTGGAGGGTATACCATTAGAACAGTGACTGAAGTTTGTCACCACAACAAGGGCCACAATAACAGGAGCGATCTTGAGTTTAGATTGCCCCTCAGTCATGCCGCCCTTTGCACCCACAAAATTTCTGCCCCCTTCAGGGCTTGCCCACCCCAGAGGAGGCTCTATTTAGTTGTGGAGGGTGCAGGGCAAAGCCCCTCGCTAAAGCAGACTGTTCCCAGGGATGGGCTGGCAGTATAGCCTAGAGGTTAGTGTAACACGCTGTGAATGAGCTTGGTACATTATTTATTTATTTGCTTTTGGTAACCAGGTGAGTGCACTAGGCATAGAGATGCCTATTTTCAGGCATGACCTGGGAGGATACAAGTCAAATACATGAACAACAACAACAATGTGACACAGCACATAGAATAGGACATACAATGCTAGGCAGTAGAAAAAAAAAAAACATTTTACAAGAACAGTGAAATTACAGGGTTGTACAAGTAAATAATATGAACAGGCACTGGGATATTCAGAAATAAACAAGTGCAACACAAGTACAGAAAAATTGGCACTAGTCATGTGATTATGAAACGGTATACAGTAAGTGCCATTAACAAGGCCAATGCACATAGAGGAAGAGAGGTGGGGAGGAGTAGGGAGGGGAGAGAAAGAAGAGGATGGTAAAAAAGCATGGAGGGGGGAGGAAAAAAAGTAAGACAAAAATGGGAAAAGGGTGAGCTTAAGGTGGATGGAAGCAGGTGCAAGGACTTGATGCAAGAAGATATTAATGGTGGAGTTTCTTAAAGCCAGAATGTGTAGGGGCTAGGTGAATGTTATGAGGGCTAGAGTTCCAATATTTAGGGGCAGCATGAGAGAAGGCATGAGCAACCATATAGGTTTTTGCACCTAGGAATATAGAGCAAGGTTAGATCATTGGAGCGGAGACCATAGGAGGGGGTTTGGGAGTGAAGTAACGAGGCAAGGGATTGAGGGAGGCCATATCTTGTTGTAAGAGTTATAAGAGCACCATAGGATAATAGCCAGTAAGCAGCAGGACTTGGCCATTCTAGGTCAGCTTAGAACTGACAATGATGTTTGTACCGTGGCGAGACAGAAGTGAAACAGCAAATATTTATTATAAGTGGTGTCCCATTTATGGAGGGAGGTCTTTGTTGCACCTAAGTAGGTAACAGAGCCATAAGCTAAAGATGGGAGCAGAAGTCCTTGAGCCACAGCAAGTCTAGCCAATGGAGTGAGGGCATAGCTAGTACGGTAGGCTCCCTCGATTTTAGCATTAACAGATTTGCAAGTGGCAGTGATGTGGAGATCAAACTCCAGGGATTCATCTAGCAGAGTGCCCAGGTATTTAAAGGAACTAGTGCTAGCCAGCAGGGAAACATCAGTACAGGATAGTTTGAAGGAGTTTCGGTTCACTTTTAGTCTAGCTGGAGAGCCAAAAAGCATAGAGTGAATTTTACCTACATTGAGAACAAGGTGATTGTCAGTTAGCCAGGATTGTATGTTCAGGAAGTCCAAAGCTAAGGAGTTGTTTATGTCTGATACATTACTGGCACTATGGTAGATGACAAGGTCGTCTGCATAAATCAAGGAGGAACATGTAGGTGCCAGGGATGGAAGGTTATTTATGAAAATTGTGAAAAGCAGGGGGCCAAGTATGGATTCCTGAAGGACACCAATATGTATGGATGAAAGATCTGACAACAGACCTGGGTTTGATTCCTGCAACTTCCACTTGCATACTGTGTGACTCCGAACAAGTCACTTAACTACCCGGTGCTCCCAGGTCACCACTGAAAACAGGCACGTACCCAGTTAACAAAGAATAAAAATAAATAAAATAAAGGCGCTTTGGTGCTGTAACTCCCGGGAGAGATAATGCTTGGTGCTGTAATGCTGGGCAGTAGGTTGCCTGCACTGCAATCAGCATCAGAAACATATTTTTCACACCAATATGGGTAAACCAGATTGAAGCATCCCAGCTGCAGCTACAGCTAGGAGCAGGGACATCCTGGACTTTCTGCAGGAGGCATTCTTCAGGCAACTAGTTAGAAAGCCCATTTGTGAAGGAGCAATATTGGACCTTGTACTAACTAATGGGACATGTTGCAGACGTCATGGTGGGTGGCCACCTGGGGACCAGTGATCAGCGTACTGTGTTGTGCAATATAAGGACTGGAGCAGAATCAAGCCACACAAGGACAAGGGTCCTGGACTTCAGCAGGGCCAATTTAAAAAAGATGGGGGGAATGCCTCAGGGATGCCCTGGTCGGGGATGGGGTGGGGCTTGAGTCGAGTGGAGGAACTTTGGACAAAACTATAGGGGGGCATAGGGAAGGCAACAAACCTCTGTGTCAGGCTAGTAAGCAAGGGCAAGAGGAGAAAGAGACTGCAATGGTTCTCTAAGGTGGTGGCTGGGAAGGTAAGGTCAAAAAAGTCAACAATCAGGAGGTATAAGAAGACACAGAAAGAGAAGGATAAGGAGTTGTATCCAGGGAGGCAGGGAAATCAGTTAGGAGTGCAAAGGTGCAAACAGAGGAGAAAATAGCCCAGGAAGTAAAGCAAGGAGACAAGACATTTTTTAGGTATGTAAGTAAAAAGAGAAGGCCCAGGGGAGGGATTGTAAGACTAAGAAGGGAAGGGGGGATTGTGTGGAGGGGACCAAAAAAAGCAGACATCTTGAACAAATACTTCTGTTTAGTGTTTACAGAAGAAAGGAAAAGAAAAGGCTACGGAAAATAACAGCTGCATCAAAGGAAGAGCGGTGGACACCAGTCCATTTGTAGATGAGAGAGTCCTGAAGGAACTTGCAAGTCCGAAAGTGGATAAGGCAATGGGGTCAGACGGGGCCCATCCAAGAATACTGAGGGAACTCAGGAAGGTGCTGGCTGCACCACTGACTGTACTGTTCAACCTTTCTCTGGAAAAGGGTGAGGTTCCAGGGGACAGGAGGAGATCAGATGTAGTCCCACGTCACAAAATTAGTAGTAGGGAGGAGGCCGGCAACTACAGGCCAGTTAGCCTGACTGCAGTGGTGGGGAAATTATTGGAATCGCCACTGAAGGACAAGATAGTGGAATATCTTGAGTCCAGAGGCTTACAGGACACAAGATAGCTTGGATTCCTGTGGGGGGGGGGGGGTTCTTGTCAATTGAATCTAATATATTTTTTGGACTGGGCGACCAGGGAATTGGATCAGGGAGGAGCAGTGCATGTGACCTACCTGGATTTCAGCAAGACCTTTGACACCATCCCACACAGGAGATTAGTAACCAAGCTGGGTAGCCTAGGAGTGGGACCAAACTGGTTAAACTGGGTAAGAAATTGGCTAAAGGATAGGAGACAGAGGGTGGTGGTAAACTGAGTTCACTCTGAGGAAGGGAGGATGACCAGTGACGTACTGCACCTCAGGGATTTGTACATGGGCCAGTCCTCTTTAATGTCTTTATTACCGACATTGCAGAGGGGCTGGAGGAAAAGGTCTGCCTGTTCACTGATGACACCATGACACCAAAATCTGCAACAGTGTAGACACTTTGGGGAGGGGGGGGGTGAAAAAAATGAGATGGTATCTGAAAAGGTTACAGGAGTGGTCAAGGGTATGGCAACTAGGCTTCAATGCAAAAAAAGTGCAAAATCGTGCACTTGGGGCACAGAAACCCAGGAGAGGAGTATAAAATGGGAGGAGAGGTATTGACACCCATCAAACAAGAAAGAGACCTGGGTGTTATTATTTTGAATGACCTAAAGGTGGCTAGGTAGTGTGACAAGGGAGTCAAGAGAGCTAGCGGGATGCTGGGGTGCACAGGGAGGAGGACCACCAGCAGAACGAGGGAGATGGTGTTACTCCTGTATAGATCACTGGTGAGATCTCACCTGGAGTACTGTGTCCAGTTCTGAAGATCTCATCTCTGGAAAGACACAGAAAGAGTGGAGGCGGTCCAGAGGAGGGCAACCAAAATGGTGCAGGATCTGCATCAAAAGCCCTATAAGGAAAGGCTGACGGACCTTAATGTGTATACACTGGAGGAATGGAGGGAGAGGGGGAATAATGATAGAAACTTTCAAATACCTCACAGGTATAGATAAGGTTCAAGAGGGAAGTATCTTTCAGAAAAAAAAGATGCTCAAGGACAAGGAGTCATGCTATGAAGCTGGAGAGGGGCAGACTCGGGAGATGTGAGGAAGTACTTCTTCACGGAGAGGGTAGTAGATGCCTGCAACAGCCTTCCAGTGGGGGGGGGCAAAGACTGTAATGGGGATCAATAAAGCATAGGATAGGCATAAGGGAACCTTAGTGATAAGGGGGGGGGATAAGCCTGAGATCAAGTAGTGTCTGCGGTGATACAGTACAGTATGTAGGGAAAAATGGGCAAACTAGGTGGGCCAAGCGGTCCTTATCTGACATCAAATTCCATGTTTCTGTGATAGAAGATGACTACCACCACACCATCCTGAAGGAAGTATTACTATATTAGTAAAGTTCTTCCACCTTCAGTTACTGCATATGTCTGTTGGGGGCATAGACTTGTACTGGAGAGGTTGCAGAACGCGTGTTGATCACTATATCTTTTGGGATGGCCTGGAACACCATCCATACTGGAAACAGATCCAGTTAGAACTGAGCAGACTCTGGCTGACCTCCAACCCACTTACAGTTAACCGATTCTCAGCCTTCCACTTGGTCATGTTAAAAGGAGGCATAAAAGGGGGCTATTCCATACTTGGTGGCCACAAAAGGCAGTACCATTTATAAATTGCCTTGACTTCATTTCTACACCGACACCCCCCCCAAAATATACTTGTGCCACACCTTGTAATGCTGTCTCAGTTTATTTTGCCAGACTAAAATATTGAACTATTTTGTAAGGAAAAGGTGAACTTATGGGAGAACATAGATATACTGTAACGGCAGATTTTGGTAGAACACGTCAGTATGTTAAGTGTTAAAAGTCATATGAATGGTTGTGTTCCCACTATGATTATTACTGTTTATTTTTATTATTTATTTGATAAATCACAATTCTCAAAGTATTAAAGTGCTGCGCAATAATTCTTCAATACAAATGCGGTGACTTACAAAATGCAAATAGCTGGGCTTCTATGTTTCTAAGTCACAAAACCACCATAACGGTATGGTCAGCCCTCAAACAGAAACGGCCTATCACACATGAAATTAGCCAAAATTGTTTACTTCATCTACTTAATCAACTTAGCAGCAGCAGCAAGAAGACTCCAGGTTTGGTGGTTGCTGTTATACATCCATAGGTAAATCCATTGGAGAAAAACCCTAAAGCGATCACCAAACCAGGGGCTAGATTCACAAAGTCGCAAACCTCAGTGCAAAAGTTTGTGTTGCGCTTTGCGTTTGCCCAGGTGTCTAAGGGCACTATTCTTTATTGAATAATGCACCTGTGTTATCTGACTGAGAATAGGGCTAGGTCAAGTCAACAGTAATCCCATTACCACTAGCGCTAATTTCACTAGCGCTGCCCTGACATCACAGCCTGAGGTCGGCCCCACAATGGATAGCGCAGGTGCACTATTTTCAGTTCGCAAAAGCAGCCATATAAATGAGCCCTTTGAGCATGCAAGGCACTATGTGGTCATTTGCATGCCCCTTAGGGGCCCATTTACATAGGCTGTGCTGGAGTTCAGCATGCCCACCCAGCCCCTGCCCCAGAGGCAGCCCTGTGTCCCTGGTGTCTAGTGGTCCCCACCCTACTGATCGCTGGCCAAACTGTAAATGTCCAAGTGTCCCTGGTGCTAGTGGTCCCACCTCCAGCTGGACAGATTATAAATTTATAACTTTCCCTAGTGCTAGTGGTCCCCACCCCGCCAATTGCTGGCTCGATTGTGGATGTTATTTTCCCTGGTGCGAGGTCCCTCCTCCCCCCATCGATCGCCAGCTCGATTGTAGAATTATTATTTTCTGTGGTGCTGCAGTTGTCCTGCTCCTCACCCAATCACCCACTCAATGCAAACAAAACATATTTCCTGGTGTCCAGTGGCCCATCCCCCCCCGTCCAATGTCTGTACACTGTTTCCCTGGTGTCCAGTGTATCTCCCATATCCTGATCCCCTGTACATGATCATGCAACCATTCCTGATGGCTAGTGGACCCCCTCCCTATACCCAATATCCTGTATGTTACAGTTAAACAACTCCCTGGTGTCTAGAAGAACCCCACCCCCTACCCAAGCAGGGTGTACCCCACCAATCTGCTCCCCCCATCCCGACCCCAAGCCAGCGACCGGCACAGCCCTCCACTCTCCACCATGGCTGGCCACTGGCTGAGATGTCAAACAGTGTGTACTATTACAGTACACACTCACTTACAGCTCAGTCAGTGGCTGGTTGTGGTGGAGAGTGGAGGGCTGTGCTGGTTGCTGGTTTGTGTCAGAATGGGGAGAGCAGGGTGGTGGGGCACTACTTGCTGGGGTGGGGACATGGGGTCTGCTAGACACCAGGGAATGGTTTAACTATAAGATACAGGGGATTGGGGATAGGGAGGGGTGTGCACTAGTCATAAAGGAATGGCTGAACTATCCTGTACAGGAGATTGGCCTGGAGGGATACACTGGACATCAGGGGAACAGTGTCCAGACATTGAGTGGGTGTCAGGTGGGGGAGGACTACTGGAAACCAGGGAATGTGTTTTTTTACATCATGTGGGTGATCAGGTGGGGGGAGGGATCAGTAGCACCAGGGAAATATATATTTACAGTCGGGATGGCAATTGGCAGGGTAGTACCACTAGCACCAGGGAAAGTTATAAATTTACATTCAGGGCAGCAGTCAGTGGCGGGGGGGCTGCTAGACATCAGGGACAATGGTGTCATACATTGGGTGAGGGATCGGGAGGGAGGATCGATCACTGGACACCAGGGACTACTGTGCTGAGAGTAGGGCGGGCGGGGGGCCACCTCAGTACCTCTGCCAACCACAAGGGTTGCATAGGATTAAGGCAAGGTCTCAGTTGGCAGTATTTGCTGTGGGCAAGGGGACCATGCAACAGGCCCTTAAACACAGCAAATGCTCTGTGAATCGGACTGCACCGACATTCAGGTCCCACACACCTCATTTGCATTGCACCCCCCTTTACACTTTGCTTGAGTATAAACACAGTTTGAGAGCACAAACCAGGCTTCTGTGAATACTAACGCAGCACAAAACCCGGTTGCTCACACAAAACTGGTTTGCACCCGGGCAAAGTTTTCTGAATCCTGGCCCTGGAGTCTTCTTGCTGCTGCTGTTATGTTGATTAAGTGGATGAAGTAAAGGTTTTTGGCTAATTTCATGTGCAGCAAGCACTTTCTGTTTAAATGCTGACCATACTAATATGGAGGTTTTGCTGCACAGTAATGTCATGATTACTGTGTAATAGAAACTTCAGCTACCTGGATTTTATATGAACTCTTTATTATACCATTTGCAACATATAATTTACATATATATATATATATATATATATATATATATATATATATATATCATGCTTTCTTTTTACTGGAAAGATATATTAAAAACAAAATTACTGTATTGAATTACATTAAAGGGGGCTGAGAGTTATCCCTGATGTGCAAATGCTTATGTTGATTATATTTTCAGAAATCATATTGATACCTACAGAGGAGCAATATTTAACTGTACCTAAGTGAAAGATTAAACTGTAAACTGTGTTTTGTATTGTTTTTTTTGTATGGGCAACATTCTGTTTTATAGTTTGAGGGAGCGCTCTTGACCAATTGGAGTGCTCCTTTCCTCTGTGCATGAAACACTCATTCTGTGAAGAGTGTCTCACATGCAGATGCCCTAGAAACGGGCACATTCTGGGAACAGTTTTTTTTTAAATACATTATTGATCACGTTCGATCACGCTCAGTCAATAATATATTAATATGTCATGTCACCACTCGCTGTGTAAGAGTCATTTCATGCACAGCTTGAGCCAGAACAGCTCAGCTTTGCTTCACTCTTCTCGCTCCAGCCAAACATGTGTCAAACCACTCTTATTCAGCAACAAGTGTCTCCTGGAGATATATTAATATATACAGCTTCTTTCATGGAAGTAGGAATTTGGAGTTCCGCCTCTGTCATTGCTTGGATTCAGAACTCTGAGACCTGGCTATTAGCCAGACAGAACAGTGTACAGAGTTCTGAATCCATGCAATAACATCGGCAGAACTCACAACTCCTTTTCTGGGAAAGGAACCATACAGAATTTTTCCCATACAAAACAAACAGTATAAAACACAGTTTGCAGTTTAAACTTGTACTTACAGTTAATCAGAATCCCTTTAATGTATAGATATAATTTTTTCATGAAAAATATGATTAACACAAGCAGCTGTACATCAGAAATAATTTCCTGGCCTCTTTAAATTTAGGCTGATTTTATTCACCATGGGATTGTACCTTCATTGCTACCCCTTTCTAATTAATCATATCTCACTTCAGCCACTTACTATGTGACCTTGAGCAAAAAATATGTTACACCTCAGTTGCATTTGACTGCATAAATTGGCAAAAAAAAAGGAACATACCTCCATAAAACATAATATAGTAATGTAACAACCCAAATTCGGAGGCAAGCTATAGGTCAGCCAGGAGAAGAAGGATTGAGCAACGCAAGGACTGTTCTCCTCCTTCAGAGAGGCATGGATGCATGTCCCACCTGCCATTTGACTGCCACCTAGCAAGGATTAAGTGGCAGCATGGCTGGGACATGACAATATAGGGGTCCAACTGCTGCCAACATCAGCACTAACTGCACAGGCATAGGTGTGACCTATGTGCATTATTGCACAGAAACATCCCTGAGGAGGGAGACACATAGGAAAAATGGCTGCCACCAAGGCAGATGTTGCACTGCCGCCCCCTACATCCGTCACTGATCTCTCACCTTCTGGCATCTGGATTGGCTCTTGGGCTTCACCTCCACCATGGACATGTGGATATTGGGAGGGGGGATGCAGCTGCTGTGAAGAAGAAAGCAGGCCCCAAAAAAGGGAAGGGGGAAGCCAAGGATCAATTCAATGGAATATCACTGATGGCCTGAGAATCCTGGGAAGTCCAGGTAAGGAGGAGTCTCAATGGAGGAGTAGGTGGCCATGGTGGAGGATATAAAGAGGTCCTGGCTGGAGTTAATAGAATTTAAAAAAATAACAAAAATGCTCAGCAAGAAAAACTGAAAGAAAGTGCCCTACCCTGACATGCTCATTCATGTTGTTTGGGTCCCGATTCTCCATATCCAGAGGCATGGGCTCGCTGTGGATGGTTTTGGGTTGTGCCATTGTTGCTATTTTATTATATTCCCAAGCCAGGCATCAAAGAATACCTGGAGTCTCCTCTCCTGCTTGTGACTTTTATACCTTTTGCACTGGTAATTTTCTTTGTCCTGTCACTATGCAACACATACTTCAAACAGAACACCTCTTCTATAATTACACTGCTTTGTATTTCTGTTGTGCATAATCTGATCTGGAAAGATGGTTTGCACCTATTACCCCCCACTGTCTCTCCTGTGCTGTGTACTGTACGAACACTTTCAGGCACCATGGAGATGGGGAGCTCTTCTGTCAAACTTTTCTATTGTATGTTTATTGACCTGCCATCTGTTTCAAAGAATTTGTGAACAGAAAGTGCATAAGCATAATTATTTATTTGATTAATAACTGGATAAAACAAACTGCAACTAAGGATAGGATTTTGAAAGAAGTCTGCTGGCTTCTAGCTGCTCTACCATGGTTCCTGTGCAATTACATCAAAACATTAGACCTTCTGTTAAGTAAGCTAACATTTGGACACAGTTGCTGACATTTGCAACAAAATGGTTGATACTTACATCACAAAAGTGACTTGTGCCATTTTTTTGACAGCAGTAGTAAAATGTTATTCACTGCTTAAATCAGATACTCATTTGAGTGAACCTAATTTTCAATTAGGTACTTATTGTACAAACTTTGTTGCATAAAATCACAGTTAATTATACAAGCATTTCTTACAACACATACTGTATAAAAAAACATTGGCTTTCACAACTAGAAATGCAAAGCAGAGTCAAGGTCCAGGGTTAAGATTAAACAGACATACAGTATATGCTTACATAATAACTACTATACAAGACCATTCATTACAATTAATATTGTACAGGGTTAATGTCTAATAATAGTTCAATGGGTTTACACAACTTAGCAAGGAGTTATACTTATGCAACTTTGTTGATAATCTGAAGGTATTTGAATGAATTTGCTGTTGACTGTCATAGGTGAATACTTTGGCCATTCACTCTCTCTGTCTCACGGGAAATTACCACCCTGTTGGGGTACCATAAAGACAAAAGAACCCTCCTTAGAGAGTTCCACCCCTAGAGTTGCTGCGGGAACTAATTCTTTTAGACTAAAGGTATCTAGGGAACAAGAAGGAGCCTGAAGGAGAGAGTCGTGCCACTGGAGGAGGAAGGGACAATGATGGCGCAAAGAAACAGTACTTCTAAGTGAGGCTGGAAGGAGCTGACTTAAATAGCTCAGGCAAAGAGCATTGCTGGTCGCACCCATACATTGAATTGCAGGCATAGCCTTCGAATCCAATGAGCTTACACAATTTAATGAAGAGTTATGCTTGTGCAACTTTGTTGATGGTCTGAAAGTATTTGAATGAATGTGTTGTTGATTGTCATAGGTGAATACTTTGGCCATTTGTACTCTCTGCCCCATGGGGAACTACCACCCTGTCAGGGCACCGTAAAGGCAAAGGAACCCTCTTGAAGAGAGTTCCACCCCTAGATGTGCTGCAGGAACATAATTCCTTTAGGTTAAAGGTACCTTAGGAAGGATCCCTGAGGAGAGAGTCTTGCCACTGGAGGAGGAGGGGAGGATGATGGGGCAAAGAAACCATGCTTCTGACTGAGGCTGGAGGGAGTTGGCTTAAATAGCTCAGGCAGTGGGTGTGGCTGGTTGCTCCCAACCACTGAATTGCAAGCATAGCCTTTGAATGCAATGGGCATGCACAACTTAGTGAGGAGTTATGCTTGTGCAACTTTGTTGATAGTCTGAAGGTATTTGAATGAATGTGTTGTTGATTGCCATAGGTGAATACTTTAGTCATTCACACTATCTGTCCCACTGGGAACTACCACCCTGCCGGTGTACCATGAAGGCAAAGGAACCCTCTTGAGGAGGATTCCACCCCTAGAGGAGCCACAGGAACATAATTCCTTTAGCCTAAAGATATCTTAGGAAGGAGCCCCAAAAAAGTACTGAGCAGCAAGTAGTGACCACAGAGCCTGAGTGAGTACAGATTGACAGCAACTAGTGATGACCAGAAATGGAGACTGAATTGATCAATAACTGACAGATATTGGAAATGATAACAGAAGAGGCCTGACATCTATAGGGAGAGAAGGAATAGCAAAATGTAAGTAGGGCCATCATCCAACCCCAACTCACAGCAGAAACCTACCTGGGTAAACGTTATACTAATATAAATGTACTACATTATAGACCACCTGTTGCAGAGACTACTTAACTTTAATGACCTTCAACATGGAGGAGAGGAAACCCCTCCTATTAGGAGGGAACCTCTGGGGATACAAGGCCTTGGTCACCTGCCCTCCAGGTTTGGGATAAATTAGTGATGGCTCAGCTACTGTAATTTAGAGACCCAATTCAGGGGGAAGATTTTTTACAGGAAGGGCTCTCACTTTATCCCTTTAATGGGAAAGCCTTGGTGGTGCTGCAAGTCAATCACTGCAGCTAAAGGAGTCTTCCTGCGAAGGAAGCCCACCCCGCAAGGCAGGAGGAGGAGGAGGAGGAGGAGAGCAAAAACCGCTGAAAGGCACTTACCTTCCCTCAACGAGCAGAAGCATAGAAAGGGAGCTGAACCCTTGAGGTGTAAGGCACAGGAGTTCAGCCTTTGAGGGGCTTGGACTTCACAGTTGTATGATCTTCACCCTTGAGCAGCAGAGGAAGGGAAGGAGATGGAGACCAGGTAAACCTTAGGCGGCTGTATAGGGAATAGCTTTTGAAGGTGCTTCCAACATAGTCTATACAGCTAAAGGAGCCTCTGTGGACATAGAGGCCTCACCCTCCAGCAGCTGAAGTCTTAAATGCTACATCAAGAGATGCTGCCGAGTCGATCTGCAGTGCTAAAGCTTCCCCTGAAGTGTAGTACATTCTCACCTGGAGGGCAGAAAGAGAAGGACCCTGCTGGAGGGACCCACCCTTAAGATGCGGACTTCAAGGGAGCAGAGTGAGCCCATTGGCTTAAAGGGCAGGAGCCCTGAAAACCATGCTATGGTTGTGGCTGACATGCATTTGAACGCAGGAGTAGTGGGAGGCTGATAGTGAAGACTGTTGGCCATGAGCATGTGGTAGAAATGAAACATAGGTAAGGCTGAATGGCTGATTGAAACACTGAATGACAACTAGGACATTGAATGAGACTGAATGATACGAGCTTGAACTAAATGATGAATGCATGCCAACCAGTTCCATAAGGGAGGTTAGTGTTAGTTGCTGATGCCCTGCAAGTAAGGTAGGCTGAGGTAGTAGAAACAACAAATGAAACTGCTAGGGGAAGCAGGAGCATATGGGAACCAAAAACTAGGAAGCAGTAGCTGCTGAAGTGAACAACAGCAGAATCCAAAAGGGAGTGGTTGCCTCACTAAGTGCCAGGTGTAAATATTTAAGGATTGCAGCTGAAATGAGAGATTGTGAAAGGTATGGGAAAAACAGAAAAATGAGGGCCTGGATAGCACAAGTCAAAAGAAGATAACAAAAGCAGGACACTGGGAAAACTAGAAGGCCCAAAAAGAACCATAACAGAAAGAAATACAAGCTACAGGAGAACAGGAGTGCAGCAGGAAGAGGTGACTGAGAGAAGCACAAACTGCAGCCAGGAAGGAAGAAAGCAACACACTGACCTAGAAAGCCAGAGAGACACAAACCAAGCAGAAATCCAAAATCACGAAGGGGAAGTGGGAGACAAACACTGGGAGAAAATGGGGGGGGGGGCAGAGCCTCCAGCTGCAGCAAAGAAACAGTGCTTCTGTGTGAGGCTGGAGAGTGTTGACTTCAATACCTCGGGCACATAGGCAGCAGACCCAGGGGGACAGCTGACCCCTCGCTTTCAAAAGTAAGGGTCAGAATGTACATTTTGACACCCTACTTCTGATACATGATTTACTAACCTGTTATCTTAAGTCTGCATGTTAGTTCATTTTAGTCACCAGAAATGATGTTAATGAGTGTTCAAAAACAACACCTTGAGAATACTGATGAAAGTCTATGGGATGCTCCTTTTTCTCCATTATTTATTTTTATTCTGTGGTAACTGGGTAAGGCCCACTAGGCATTTGCGGGTAGCGGCGTTGAATAGTTGGCAGTGCTGGCACTTCTCCACAGGATATTCCAGGCCTAGACAGAAGAGGCACAGGGAGTGACCGTCCTTATGCGGGAGCTGTGATCCGCACGAGTCGCACTTATTCTTATGCAAATCGGAGGGTGTAGGGGACAACCTAGACAGTGTTTTTTAAGAATAAATTAAAAAAAAAGATGAAAAAACTCGGTAGACAAGATCGACGATAAACTGACAAGCAGAGGAATTTAACCGTGAGGCACTTTCACAAGTCGATGGTGGGAAAAAAATTGGAAGGCGGGCATGGGGGACCACCTTTTTATACTGACGTTGCATGACGTTGGTCACCTGACATGGGGGGCGGTCCCCCATCAGAGACTGCTAGCTAGAAATTTTTCCGTGGGGTCCTGACACCTGCCGCTTCAGTCCTATACGTAATTACCTATATGTAATTACCCACTGCAAGAGTCCTCTCGAAGTAAGATCTAAAGTTCCAGCAGGAGAATTAATAGTGTACACAGCCAACAGTTGTTAATAATAAGGACAGGGCTAAGGAGGGGAAGGACTACTAGACACCAGAAAATAAGTTTATTTGCTGGAGTGCTCAGTGGGGCCACTTGACTGTACAGCTGGCACAACAGAAGGATAGGAATAAAGCAGCTTAAAACTGGGCAATAAGAGAATGTCTGGTGGATGGGGGACAAAATGGGATGTCCATAATGTCAGGTTGATGTACATGGCACAGCACCATACTACTGGTGCTATGTGATGCACAGATCCATCAGCAACCATCAGTAAGCATGTTAGGGAGTGCCAGTCCCATTTTCACCCACTAACATATAAATCTTCTCATTTAAACATACAGTACTGTAGTGCACTATCGCATGGGGAATCCAACCCTTGGGAGATCACTGTAACATTGTGCATGTCCAAAAAGTGCTTTGGCACTATGGGGCGACAGTCTGCACTATTTAGTACCATCATACTTTTTCCACTTGTGTATGAAGCCCATAATGACTGAGTTGCAGAAGGTTGCTCTCAATCATGTATGGACAGAGACACTCCTAAAAATGTGCAGCAAGACCATATTCCCCCCACAATCAACCTGGTGCCAAACAGTTATAACGGAAAGAACATTCCCTAAAAAAAGTTTATTTTGTATGCTTTAAGTAATTGGCATGCAATATGCATACATAATATATTTGAATTAGTAACATGGTATGGGATAATTTCAGCTCCACACTGACAGTGTAACCCCAGCAAAGGTGACCCATGGAGACAGTTAGAAATACAATTGTTAGGGGGTTAGGAATAAGGTGAGTGAGCACAAAGTAGGTAGGGACAAAGAAAGATGCTAAAACGAGGTACAGACTGACCTGCAAAGCACAGTGGTGACAGCTAGTGACCCAGAAGTTTTGGTAATGGGATACATGCTTACTATATGTTCCTGTCTATAAGATGAATTAATTAAGGTCTATGGGACCGCAGAACAAATTGATATGTACCTTTTTCAGAATAATTTTTTAAGATTTTACATTTACCACAATAAGGGAGGGAAAGATCTGCCTGTTTGCAGATGGCACCAAGATCTGCAACAGGGCAGATATTCCATATGGGGTGGAGAAATGAGGAGGGACCTGGGAAAGCTTTAAAAATGGTCTGTGCTGTGACAACTGAGGTTCAATTCAAAGATGTGCAAAATAAGGCATCTGGGATGAGGGAGCCCTGGGGAGAGCTACATGATGGGGCTGGGAGCTGCTGATAATCACAAGAGAAGAAAGGGGCCTGGGGTTATCATTTCAGATGACCTAAAGGTTGGGACTTGGGGGTTATCATTTCAGATGACCTAAAGGTGTCTAAGCAGAGTACAAAGGGTACAGTGAGGGCCAGTGGCATGCTGGGGTGCAAAGGCAGAGGTACCACTACCAGAAGGCAGGAGGTAGTGATGCCATTGTATAAAACAGTAGTGAGGCTTCATCTAGAGTAATGTGTGCAATTCTGGAGGCTGCACCTTCACAAGGACATTGACAGGGTGGAGGCGATTCAGAGAAGAACAACTAAGATGGTACAGGGCTTGCACCAGAAAACATATGAGGAGAGATTAAAGGACCTCAATATGTACTCGCTGGAGGAAAGGAGGGATTGGGGGGACATGACAGAAACATTTAAGTACCTTAAGGGCATAAACAAGGTTCAGGGGTAAATAGCTTCCAATACAGAAGGAGTACAAGAATGAGGGGGAGAGACAGAATATGTACAGGGACCTAGGATTATTGGAGGCTTGGTCCAAAAGGTGGAAACTGGCCTTTAATGTAAAAAAGTGCAAAATCATGCACTTGGGGAGGAGAAACCAAAATGAGACTTACTACCTGGGGGTTCTGGCACTGGAAGAGACTGAGGAGGAGAGGGACCTGGGAATTATTGTTTCCAGGGACCTAAGGGTAGCCAAGTAATGTGGGCAGGTGGTAGCCAAGGCTAGCAGGATGTTGGGCTGCATCGGGAAGGGATTCACTAGCAGGAAGAGAGAGGTTATCATCCCCTTATATCAACAACTGGTCAGACCGCAGTTGGAATACGGGAGTGCAATTCTGGAAACTGTTCCTGAAAAGAGATGAGGAAAGGCTGGAGAGGGTACAGAGAAGAGCGACTAAGATGGTGGCGGGACTTAGTAACCAGACATATGAAGACTGACTGAGTGAACTGGGAAGGTTCTCCCTGGAGCACAGTAGGGATAGGGGGATATGATTGAGACCTTTAAATATATGAAGGGGATAAACAGAGAACCAGAAGAGGAACTTTTCAAACTAAAGGGGCACAAGAGGACCATGGGGCATACGCTACAGATAGAGGGAGGCAGGTTTAGGGAAAACACCAGGAAGAACTTTTTCACCGAAAGGGTGGTGGAAAAATGGAATGAACTCCCAGAGGAGGCGATAGGGGAGGTCACCATAAGGGGCTTTAAGAGAGCTTGGGATGACCACATGGGTCTGGCATCAGGAGCGGGAGGGGTGAGGGGAAGAGGAGGCAACAGGGACAAGTAGGCTGTGGGAGGAAGTCCTAGCCTTCTGCTAGGTGCCTTGGGCAGATTTGGTAGGCCAGGCGGTCCTTTTCTGCTGTCATGTTTCTATGTTTCTACACAAATTAGCTCTGACTCTGTTAGTGGTAGCATTGAAATATATAATGGCTTATTGGCTGCAGCAACTCCCCCCCCAAGATCTCAGAATGGTATCACAGAATGAAACAAGTCTGTGAGATGAAAAGGATGACAGCTCGCCTTCACCTTCAGGAAGAATGCCATCAGCAGTGTTGGGCCCCATGGTTGAGTTGGATAGAACAGGCATTGGTTGTCACCCTCTTTTCTATGGCATACCAGCCCTAGCTTGGTTAAGATGCTAGCAGATGGTTTTGCTATGAAGGTAGTACCAGAACTGGCCTCCTTTAGATTACAGTCATTAGTAGCTGAAATCCCAATAGCAGTGCACGTCATAATGTTAGTTACTGTGAATTTTTTCCTTTTTATGTTTGCTTGCACAAGAAACATCTTGGGACAGTACGACATTTTAGAGGTGTGTGTGTTCTGCCCAATGCAGTTGACACTTTACGGGGCTTGTTTTGCAAGGCACTAATGAATTGGCAAGCTATGACAGCAGTTTGTGAGAAGCAGTCTGCACTTGAAAGAAAAGTGTGACTCCAGTCAGGAATGGTTACGAGTTGACGCTCTATGGGGCTCGTCCCTCAGGCACCAATGAATTCATGAGCTGTCTATGACAGCAGTTTGAGACAGAGGGCTGCACTTGAAAGAAACCTGTGGCTGCAATGAGGGACAGTATCGTCACTGCAGAGGGACCTTCCCCCTCCCTCGAAACCAGGCACACAGACATATCTTCTTTCTGTTGGCAGCAGCTGACAAGACTCTGGCCATGCACATTACAGTGCACATTAATGTGCATGGCCGGATTTACAGTTATTGTTGGCTCCTGCTGCTGACCACTCTGTCCCCCTTGCACCACAACCAACTTGTTTGTTCGGTGCACCTTTGCTCGTAATCCATTTCAATAAATAAATAAATTAATGAGCCGTGGCATGGCTTTCCACATTAGAGGTTACTGCTGCCTGCCACACACTCCTGGAAAGCCAACATCAGGGTGCCCAATCCCCATATCAGCATGTATCCCCCCCTCCCTCCCATTAATGTGACACACTGGGAGCCCATCCCAATGTACCAACATATTTTTTTATGTTTCCAACACAGGGATGCCCACTCCTGGTGTCAGATGCCACCCCACCTGAATATTTCAAGTGCCAACATTGGGGTACCCAATCTCTGTGTCGGCATGCCCCACCACACACACACACACACACACACTCACACACCCACCCCAGTGTACCTAAATATATTTAATTTTTGGTAACCTGTAAAATAAAACTGTCTCCGAAGTCTTTTTTTTTCCCCTGTAAAATAGAAAACGGTCCCTCGTTGTCTCCCCATTCCCTCTTCCCCTACCCCACCATCCCCCGGCAGATCCACCTCCCCACACCCCCACTTATCCCATACCTACCTCCAGAGGACGGAAGCAACGATCTTCTATGGACCATGACACATCTGTACTCTTCAAAGCCGACCGGCAAACTGAAGAAATGAAGGTAAGCTGTATAATAGGATTCAATGGGGGTTTTCAACTTAGATTGATATCTCAACTAATTTTAGGAGAATTTTGGCCCCAAATTTTCAACACGGGGTTCTTGAGACCCCACCTCATGAACACTGTCACGGTCACTTGGTTACTCTGTCCTGAAAGGTGATTTAACGGTTGCTGCGTGGAATTACCTTTCAGGACCAATTAACAAAACAACAGTGTCACTGTTCATAAGGTGGGGTCCCAAAAAACCCATGTTGTGAATTTGGTGAAAAAATTCCAAAAATGACTACGTTATGAGCGTGTGTTGCACAGTTTCTATGCACGCTTGCAACGTCACCATTTTTTAATATTTTCACTCCAGATTTTCAACATTGCCATTTTTTCACACCTCCTTATGAACAGTACAGTTGTCATTTTCCACATCCTACCTGAAATTTATTTTCACACCTGTGGTGAAGAATGGCGAGGTCTCTGTGGGAAATCACCTTTTGAGATTGAGTAATGAGATGATAGTGCCACTGTTCATGAGGTGGGGTCCCAAAAATCCCATGTTGAAAATTTGATGAAACAATTCAAAAAAATGATTGCGTTACAGGTATGCGTTGCACAGTCTCTACACACACTTGTAATGCCACCAATTGTTCATATTTTTATTCCAGATTTTCAGCATTGCCATTTGTGAACACTTCCTCATGAACAGTACAGCTGCCATTTTTCACATCCTGCCCAAAATGTGTTTTCACACCTATGGTGCCGAATGGCGCAGTTACTGTGTGAAATCATCTTTTGGGATTGAGTAATGAGATGATAGTACCACTGTTCATGAGGTGGGGTCCCAAAAATCCCATGTTGAAAATCTGAAGTGGAAATACCAACAATGCCCAGGGCGTTAGGGTTTCCAACCGTAACGCCCCACCCTGTAGAGACTGACTGGCACTGGGGATGTGACTTGGGGTTGTCGGCCATAATCTTCATATTATTCCACCCCCCACCCTGCAGCCAGTGACAGGCATTGAGGTGTGCCTTGGGGTTTTCGTCCCTAACATTCACCCCATTCTCCTCTACTGCACCCATCTCAGCTTATTTCCTTATGGAATGGGATGAGCGCAATGACCGAAGACCCCAAGGCACACTGCAACACCTGTCAGTGTCTTAAGGATGGAGTGAGGTGGAATGACATAAGTGTTATTGCTGACGACCCAAAGGCACACTCGCAAACACCTTTCAGTCTCTGCAGGGTGGGGGTGGGGGTTGGCGTTAGTTTAATACTTCACTGCCATTCCTATCATGTATCTCTCAAACTCCTGCACTAACAATACCAATACCAGCAAGAAAACATTCAGCATTGACAAATGCTTGTTTTCTTTAGGTTGTTCTTGTAGCCAGGACTAGTTGTCATATGTTTAAATTAACTTATTAGGAACACATAGTTTTTACGGGCACATATTTCCTATATGGACAATATGAACTTTAATTATATTCACTAGCTTTGAACTTTGTATTTTAGCCCAGCAGTTCAAGCATGAGTCTCATCAGTTAGGTTCTACTTCTTGTTGATCAACTAATGCAAGTACCTATTTGAGCTCTGACTCTGGAGAAGATGTCATTTTTTTGGCGTTCCTACCCTGTATTCTTGAATAAAGTTGAGTTACAAAAAAAGAAAATCAGCTGCAAATAAACAAACTCTCTGCTGTGATTGTTTATTAAATTTTATTGAATTTGGTAACTGGCTGAACACACTGAGACCAGTATGACTTTTACTTTTAAAAAGATACCTTATTAGAATATCTACAAGAATTAAGGGGTGCTTATACTTTTAAGAATTCTAAAGTCTTTTATATGCCCAAATGCTGCTCCAGTTACTCAACAGAAATGTCATCATCTTCTCCAGTATAGAGAAGAAGTGGAGGATTAGTGTGGCCTACAATCTATTCTGTAACCAAGTAAAGCCTGTGTAGTGCTGAGAAATCAAGAGCAGATTTTTACTGAGGAGGAGCAACTAAGAATTACATTGCTCAACAAAATTTAGCATGAGTGGCAGAAACTTAAATGGAACCAGCTAACTTTAATCAGGACAATGAACACACCCCAGAATCTGAATCAATGGATCTTTCCTTAAAATCTCCAGATCAAATGAATTTTATTCAAACTGAAGTGAAGCTAACCACACCTGAAAATCTGATTGCTCCTCTAATGCCAGTTTTGCAAACTGCACTTCAATCTCCATCAACGCATCTCAAAAGTACAGATTTAATCAGACCAGTCGGATCAGAAATTGAAAAGATTTCAACATTTGTGTCGACACCTCCAATAGAATCAGACAACGTAGAAACATAGAAACATAGAAGTTGACGGCAGATAAGGACCGCAAGGCCCATCCAGTCTGCCCATTTCTTTTTCTACCTTATAAATGTGCCATCGGCCTTTGCTCTGTCAGTGACCTATCTATTCATAGTCATTTGTATTGCTCCCTTATGCCTATCCCATGCCTGTTTGAAGCCCTGCACTGTATTCATAGCCACCACTTCTTGTGGTAAGCCATTCCATGCATCTACCACCCTTTCTGTGAAAAGAATTTCCTCACATTCCCCTTAATCGGCCTCCTCTAATCTCATGCTGTGTCCTCTTGTCCTGCTATTTTCTTATATTTAAACATGTTAGACTCTTTCACCTTGTTTATGCCCTTAAGGTGTTTAAATGTCTCGATCATATCACCTCTCTCCTCCTTTGCTCAAGGGTATACATATTGAGCTCCTTTAATCTGTCCTCATATGTCTTCTGATGCAGTCCCTGCACCATTTTGGCTGCCCTTCTCTGGACTGCCTCAATTTGTTAATGTCCTTGTGAAGGTGTGGCCTCCAATACTGCCATGAGTACTCCAGATGGGGCCTAACCAATATCTTGTACAGAGGGATTATTACCTCTCTCTTACGACTTGTGATACCCCTACTAATACACCCTAACACCCCCCTAGCCCTACCTACTGCTTTAGAGGTCTGCTTGGATGATTTTAGGTCATCAGTGATGATGATGCCCAAGTCTCTTTCTTCCTTTGTGACTGCTAGCAACTCCCCTCCCAGCCTATAAGTGGCTTCAGGGTTTCTCTTCCCTATGTGCATGATTTTGCACTTCTTTGCATTAAATCCAGTTGCCACTCTTCTGACCATTCTGCTAGTTTATCCAGATCTCTTCTCATTCTGCCCACCCCATCTGGATCATCTACTCTGTTGCAGATCTTGGTGTCATCTGCAAACAGACAAGCCTTACCCTCTAGTCCATCTGCGAGGTCACTAATGAAGATGTTGAATAGGACTGGCCCCAGGACTGATCCCTGAGGTACCCCACTTGTGACTTGCATCTCTTCTGACTGTATACCATTTACTACCACTCTCTGTTTTCTGCCAGTCAACCAGTTTGCCACCCAGTTGACCAACTTCTGACCCCAGAGCCTACCTAGCTTATTTATCAATCTTCTATGTGGAACAGTGTCAAAAGCTTTGCTGAAGTCAAGGTAGGCGACATCAACTGCTCCCCTTGGTCCACCACTCTGGTTACCCAGTCAAAGAAATCTATGAGATTAGTTTGACAGGACCTTCCTTTGTAAACTCATGCTGTCTTGGATCCTGTGCCCCTATGGATTCCAGGTGTGCACAATCCTTTCCTTAAGGTGCCTCCATAATCTTGCCCACTACTGAGGTAAGACTGACCGGTCTGTAGTTCCCGCCTCCTCCCTGCTACCACTCTTGTGGAGTGGGATCACATGAGCCCTTCTCCAGTCTTCTGGGACCTCTCCTGTGCTCAGAGACTCACTAAACAATTCTGCTAATGGCTCTGCTAGTTCCTCCTTTAGCTCCTTAAGTACCCTGGGATGTATGCCATCAGGTCCCATTGCCTTATCCACCCTGAGCTTAGCAAGCTCTTGTAGGACCCTTTCTTTTGTGAAGGGAGTAGTGCTCACCTCCCTCCCCACTGTGTCCATGATGCTGAGCTGTGGGCCCTGCCCTACCTTCTCTTCAGTAAATACTGAGCAAAGTATCTATTTAGGATAGATGCCTTTACAGGGTCCTCCTCCTCACATGCTCCCTTTTCTCCATTAAGCTTAGCAATACCCCCTCTGGACTTTCTCCTTTCACTAATGTATCTATAGAAAGTCTTGTCACCTTCTTTTACTGTTCGTGCTAGTGTTTCCTCAGTTTGGGACTTTGCCTGCCTTACTGCCTTACCTGCTTCCCTTAGGGCAGTTTGGTATGCTTCCCTATCTTCATCCCGCTGTGTTCCCTTATATTTTCTGAAGGCCAGCCTTTTGGCTCTGACCTTTTCTGCTACTGTATTTGAGAACCAAAGTGGTTTCCGTCTTCTTTGCACTTCGTTTTCTGTCTGCAATGGGATGTTGCTTCAAGTATTGTATCCTTAATGCTTGCCCACTTTGCCTGTACCTCCTCACCTGTGTTTCTTTTGCCAGGGCTAGCTTAACTCTGTTGGCCATCTTATCAAAGTCAGCTCCTCTGAAGTCCCATATGTTTGCCTTGGAATGGGATGATTTAGATGTAGTAGCCAAATTGAACCATACCATGTGATGGTCACTGGCCTCCAGGTGACCTTCTACCTGGAGATCTGTGATCCCTTCTTTGTTAGTCAGTACTAGATCTAGGATAGCCCTGTCTCTTGTGGGTTGCTGTACCAGTTGTTTGAGGCCCTCCCCTCAGGAATCCACTATGAGTCTAGTTCTGGCAGATGTTCCTGCTGGTATTGACCAATCTGTATCCGGCATGTTGAAGTCTCCCATTATCAGAACCTCCCCTTTAGCTGTCATGTTTTGTATATCTTCTAACAGTAATGTGTCTATGTCCTCCCCCTGGTCTGGGGGGTCTGTAGACAACCCCAGTTCTTATGGCTGTCCCATTTCCTGTTTCCAGGGTGACCCACAGTTCTTCTGGCTCCTTATGTGTATTCTGAATTTCTGTAGCTTTGATATTTTCATTAACATACAGGGCCCTCCTCCCCCACCACACCTCGGTCTCTTCTGAACAATACATAGCCAGGTACTGAAGTCTCCCAAGTGTGGTTACTGGTAAACCACGTCTCACTAATTGCTACTATGTCCAGTTTAGCCTCTGACATTATTGCCTGCAGGTCTGGGATCTTATTTCCCAGGCTGTGAGCATTTGTGTACATGATTTTCCATTGGCCAGATTTTGAAGTGTTAGTTGTTGGGTGAAGTTTGGCATTACCCTGTGCATCGTATGGGGAGACAAACCTTTTTCTTACCTGGTGATGCAAATGAGCGGCAAACACGCTGAATTCCTGTTTGACCACTAGCTGAGGGGAGGGTGTTCTTCCCATTCGACGTATGGGGTGCAGCACCCTCTCCCCATTTGCTAGTTTAAATATTCTGCAAAGACGTCAAACTTCTGCCCCAATGCACTGACTCCCTCTTTAGTCAGATGCAGTCCATCAAATTTAAAGAACTTTCGCTCCCAGAACTGTTGCCAGTTCCCTACAAATCTGTGTCCTTTTTCCTGGCACCAGTCCTTGAGCCACGTGTTTAGCTCCCCTATCTCCGCTTCTCTGACCTTCCGTCCATCTGCTCCCTTCTCCCAGACTGGCAGGATCTCAGAGAAGGAGATGCGGATGAAATAGATGATAGTTTGTCACCCAGCCTAGTCAGGTGTTCCTTGGTCTCCACAACTGACCGGCTGGCGAAATCATTAGTCCCTATGTGTACTAGGACATCAATGTTTTCTCCTGCTTTGTGAACAATTTTAGCAATGCGGTCAGTGTCTCTCCATGCTGATGTACCTGGGAGACATCTGACCATCACCCTGGCTGGAGATGGGTATCAACTCCCCGAATCATGGAGTCTCCTATGATCAGAAGTTTTTTGGGTTTCCTTTGTGCTTGTTTAGTTTTGGTTCCTGATTTGGGTGAGTATTGTTGTGCTAGCTCCTGTCCTGCTCTGCAGTGTCTTCTGCCTCTTTATTTGATTTCAGAGATAGAGGCAGATACCTGTTTGTAGTGTTTATATGGTTTTTGGAGGTAATGTGTTGGAGAGGAGAGAGTGATGGGGCACCTGATTTGCTCCTCCTAACCACCTGCCAACCTCCTGGACCAACTACCCTCTGCGGTCGAGGTTTTTCTGTTGGATGCTGGGGAAATGGCTCCTATAATGTATTTCCTCTTCAATATGAAATTTGAGGCGTGCAATCTCTGCCCATGCTGCCCGGAGCTGAGACCTAAGATCTCCAAAGGCCCAGCATGTAGGACAGTGTCCTAAATCCTGTAAGACTGTCCTTCTGAAAATTGTTCCACAGTACCTGCAGTTAATGAAATCCATTCCAAATAAGTTGCTGGGTTTGTAACCTAGTCAGAGTAATTAGAAGGGAAAAAAAAAAAAAAAAAAAAAAGTGACTGTTTTATTCTTACAATGAAACTCTGTAAAAGATTTGCAAGGCTCAATAATTAAACTTTAAATTATTGATGGACTTTGACCTGTGAGATGGATAATTATTTGATGATTGCCAGTGGGACTCTCATTTTAAGGACCTTCTTTTTTTTTCCCCCAAGATAAGCATTAAAATAAAAAAGGGAATAAAAAATGTACTTTTTAATGTACTAAGTTATTTTATTTCATTAATGTGTAATAATAAATGTACAAATTATGATAGGTTCTAGCATAAATGTTGTACTACACGAAGAATATAATAATTAAACAAGGCTGGCAGTATAGCCTAGAGGTAAAAGTAATGAACAGTGAATGGGCTTGGTACATCCAGCAAACCATGGTTTGACTCTGGTAACAGGACAAAATGGCTTAGGATGAAAGGTCTCTGGAGAGAACATCACCAGAATAAATGGCATTAGGTCAATACGGCAGGTGGATGGATACTACAGCTCAGGAAAGAAATGGCTCTGGTGTGTTCTGAAGTTTTATATGTGTTGTAATTTGTGGGGTTTTATTTATTTTATTTATTCAGTCTTGGATTACAATACCTTTAAGCACAAGTCGGCTCATTTACAAAGGTTCCATGTCAGTGGGGAGGGTGAACAAACATACAAAGGAGGTAAGACAAAGTTACAAATAAATAATCAGCTATATACTTCACATCTAGTATTAAAACTTTAGGTTGGAGAGTGAACAAAGAGATGGAGGAAAACAGAGAGCAGAGAAGGGCAGGCAGCCAAATGCCCATGTCAAAACCTGAGAAGATAGAGTTGGTGAGAGAGGAGTACTGGCAAAAGGGTGGACAGGGGATGAAAGGGGGTAGTAGGATGGTGAGCAGGGTAGGAAAGGGTCCTACTACAAAAGTGGAGAAGAGAGAGAAAAAAGGGGTTTGTTGTGCCCACAGGTGGTGGTAACTTAGGTGTAGCAGTCACAGAAACTATTAGCCGTGAGATGCTGATGGAGCATGTGTTTGAAAGGATCTAGTTTTGGTAAGGTTGAGATGTCTCTGTGAAGAGCGATGAAAAAAAGAGGAGTTTTATAAGTGAAAGAGCGCTGCCCTTGTGATGTTCAGCATCTTGGAACATGGAGAGATTGGTAGGCAGAGCTTTGAGTATATTAAGAACTGCAGTGAGGGCTAAGAAGGTTAATGATTCCAGGGGGCAGGAGGCCAAGAAGTGCTTTTTTGGCTAACAAGCAGGATTGAGATTGTAACCTTGTGCTGAGCTGCAGCCATCCTGTTTGAGCGTACAGGTCACATGTGTGGGTGAGGCTGCAGCACCAGTAAGAAGTCTGCAGGCCTTATTTAATGCCTCGGATATTCTACGGAGTGATGATGTAGTAGCAGCACCATAGATAACCAAGCCATAGTCAGCAATAGATATGACAGAGCTATGGACTGCAGTTTTGAGGGCTTCAGGCATCAGACAGTGTTTGTGTCTGTGGAACAGACCAATCTTGATACTGACAGCCCGGGCAACATTAACAATGTGCTGGGTATATGAAAGGGCGCAGTCCAAGGGTACCCCCAGTTATCTGAAATGGTGGGGGATGTTTATAATGAAAAGTCAGAAGAAGTGCAGCTACAGAAACAATCAGGCACTGGAGCCAAGCAAAATACAGATGTATTCACAAAAGCAGAGAACTTGGCCTCACAGTGTCCACTCCTGGGATGAAGAACCACTGATTGCTGTGTCGGGGTAATCCAATTCTTTATCACAAAAGATATTAACACCAGCAGTGAGATGCAGCATGGACCCTCCGTCTCAAAATCCCACAACCAAAAGTTTTCTTGCAGCACTTGAGCTTTCTCAAGGCTCCATGCTTCATCTTACTGCTGGTGTTGATATTTTTCGTAATAAAGAATTGGCTTAACCCGACACAGCACTCAGTGGTTCTTAATCTGAGGAGTGGACACCATGAGGCCGAGTTCTCTGCTTTTGGGGGATGTTTATTTATATTCCGGGGGGAGTGGGGGTGCAGGAGGCAGAGCCCCCTGCAAACATTTTAGTAGAAATTGTAGTTGTTGAACTATTTCTGTATGGGAGGAGTATGCTTGATAGGTGTCTTTAGTAGTCAAGATTTGCTTATATGTTTACTGGTATTAAGTAGTACAGGCAGGGCCAGAATAACCATTATGCCAATTAAGCCATAGCTTAGGGTCTCAAGGGCACTAGGGGCCTCCCAGCCCTGGAGTTTGAGCATTTCTTGATATGGAGGGGGCCCACAAAGTATGGCTTGGATTAGGGCCCCCATACAATGTATGGCTTGGAGTAGGGCCCCCATGTCCCTTAATCTGGCCCTGAGTACAAGTGCTGTTTTTTTTTCCTACTTAGGATTTCATCCCTTTGGGTCCAGCTAATGTTTTCTCCTTGTGCCTTCTTATCCAGGGCCATTTTGTCTGGAGCCATTTTATCCTAGAACCTCTAGTTTCATAAGTTTTGCCATTAATCATTTGGTCAAGTTTTTACATCATTTGTATTAGAATGTCAAAGCTTTTGTTAATGCCTCATACAGTTCGATTTGTCTCATTCTGAGTTGCCAGTATAGGTTTCAGGATACTCACTGTTCTGTCTTTGGAGTCTCCTCCTACAGAGACCACCAGCTGTGTAGTTAAGGGATCTGTGTCTGGATCTTTTTGAACTTATCAAGTGCCAGATGAGGACATACTGCTTGTCTCTGCATGCTTTGATATCTAAGACACTCCTTTGTCTACTTCAGCCAACATTAGACTTTTTTCAGAGTTGAAGTCTATATTGACAAACAAGCAATCAGGCGTGGATTGCTGAACACTGACCGAACTAGCAGCGTACAGATACTTCTCAACCTATCCCATTTTCTCTCTTTTGTCTGGGTTCAGGTCTGAGGGAGAGCTTCCTTTCCCTATTTCTTGTTCACATAGCTTTTTCTTTTCTTTTTTTTTTAAAGAACCAGAGTGGAAGTTTGTGGCTCCAACACACTCTTCATGGGTGCTGGGATTTAAGATTATGGGGCCGTGATCCATGGGGTGGGTGGGATCCACTAGACACCAGAGATTTAGATTATTTCTTTTTATATTGGGGCTGGTGATCAGTGGGGGTTAAGGGGTCTACTAGACACCAGGGATTTAAGATAATTTTTTAGGGCTGTGGGCAGTGCCTACAGCCCTTCTGTCATCAATCAGACTCTAGCTCTAAAACGGCTTTTCATGGAACTCAATTTTTAGACATTGGGAGGTATTCCTCCACAGCTGCAAAGTAGTGCACTCCCCCTCTGATTTTTGCTATTTGCTGCTCTATGTTAAAGGTATCTGAAGGGAGGGGGAATGCTACTGTATTGTGCCTCAGAATTTCTCAGGCTATTAACAAAAAAAAAAAAAATTTTTAAACTACTGTTTCTATCATCTGTCCAGCTCAGTCTAATAGATGTATTCTATTTCTTTCAGCAACATAGGTGTTAACTCATTATATGATGTCTGTAAATTATTGAGCTTCTACAGTGTCAGATTACAGACAGTGGTCTGTGAGCTATTTCATTCCTATGAACACACTGCATACAAACTGCAGGGCGAGGGGGGCTGTAGCCCTATCACTTTTTTTGGCCTGAAGGATCTTGCCCTTTAAACAAACAAAAAAGTAAGCATAAACTAGCGTGATAGAGTTAATTAAGTCCAGTTGCCCAGGCACACAAAGAAAATAGCTTGTTTTCTGTTTCTGGAGTTGGAAGTGTCAAGTGGAAAATGCTTTTACGTGTGTGTGTGTGTGTGTGTGTGTGTGTGTACAATCCTGCTTTGGGATGGGCCACGTGAGGCAAACTGCTCATCTCTTATCAATGATTTATGATCTGAGGCTCAGCTACACTGTTTGAGCCCTCCCACACAGCAGAGGGAAAGTGTAAAACAAAAAAATACTCACCTTAGTAATTATGTTTCTTCTAATGGAGTCTTGCAGTATTCTGACTATTGCAGTTAGCCCCAGCACTCAAACTGCCCTGGAGAGAAGAGGGTTAATTTTCTATGCAGACCATAGAAAGTTGAGCTCAAGCTTGGTTCAAACCTCTGTCTGCTGCACTTAGAAGCACAACCGTCAGATTCTTATGAGCTAATACTAACTACTAAGTGGAAATTGTAAAATTTTTACTAGCCAAATGGCAACCAAATATTTGGATACCCAAAAGACTCAAGTCAAGAAATCCAAAATCAAAAACCAGGTAGTTGAACAACTTAAGACTGTTAAACTAATAATATAACCCACTCCCCCTCTCTAAAAGGAGGGAGTGCCCAAATGCACCCCTTGGGTGCAAAACTGCACCTGCCAGCCTACTTCCCAAAAACAGGTTCTGAGAGGGGAGGCAGGGAGGGAGGTCAGAATACAGCAAGACTCCATTAGAAGAAACATAATTACTAAGGTGAGTAATTTTTTCTTCAAACCACATGAAGTCTTGCTGTATTCTGACTATTGCAGACTACCAAGCAGTACCTCCATGGAGGAGGGAATCGAACCTCCATTGGGAATAGGCTCTCAGTACTGCTGTACCAAATGGGGCATCACTCCTAGCCTGGATGTCCAGGGAGTAATGTTTGGTAAATGTATGGACTGTTTTCCAGGTGGCTGCTTTACATATCTTTAGCAACGGAATATCCCTAGCCACAGCCAGGGAAGCAGCTGTACCTCTAGTCGAATGAGCCCTCAGACCTGAGGTAGGTATTTTGCCTAGCTTTTCATAGCAGAATTGAATATAAGATACAATCCACCTGGCAATAGTTCTCTTAGTGGCAGGTTTGCCCTTTCCCACTTCCCCATAAGTGAGAAACAACTGGAGGGAGTCAAACCTGTGAGCCTTAGTATGCTCAATGTAGAAACTAAGGGCTCTTTTAACATCCAAACTGTGTAAACTTCTTTCTTCTGAAGAAGTATGATCAGTGAAGAACACAGGGAGAGACACAGACTGGTTCAGATGAAAATCTGAAACCACTTTAGGTAAAAACCTCTTGTTAGTTCTAAGAACCACCTTATCTCTATGGAATGAGATAAAATGAGGCTCCATTGACAGAGCTTGCAATTCACTGATACTCCTGGCAGAGGTAATAGCTACCAGGAACACAGTTTTCCAAGTCAAGTACTTTAGCTCTGCTGAAGACAAAGGCTCAAAAGGGGGTTGCATAAGCTGAGCAATGCAAACATTAAGATCCCAAGCAGGGGTACAATCCCTAAAACGGGGATTGGTATGAAGCAATCCCTTGAAAAATTTACAGAATACAGGGTGAGATGACAGTGAGGAAGGCTTTCCCACTGACAGAAAAGCAGAAACAGCTGACAAATGTACTTTGAGAATAGCTGGTCTGAGGGCTAGGCCATTAAGATGAACCATATAATCCAGAACTGTAGACAATTTAGCAGTGTCTGGGGATATATGCTTCTTGAAACACCAAATGCTGAATCTTTTCCATTTGGAGTTATAAGTTTTTCTGGTGGCAGGCTTTCAAGAGGCTTTGAGAATATCCAGAACCCCTTGGGACAGATGCAAATCTGCATACTCTAACTCTTCAAGAGCCATGCCTTGAGATTGAGAGAGTGAAGATTGGGGTATCAAATCCTCCCCTGAGAGGAAGTTAACAGGTTGTAATTCCTGGGAAGACACAGGGAAAGATGGACTGTTAGGGACAGCAACAGGGGGTACCAAGGCTGCCTGGCCCAGTCTGGAGCAATCAGAATCACTTTGTGGGGTTGTGACCTTATCTTGACCAGAGCCTTGAACAGTAGATGAAAAGGAGGGAAGGCATATAGAAATTTCCACTCCCAGTTCAAGATTAGAGCATCCAGAGGGAATGAGCCCAAGACTGGGGGCCTGCAACAAAACAGAGGAAGTTGGTGAATGTCTGGGGTTGCAAAGAGATCTATCTCTGGAGTGCCCCACCTTGAAAAAATCACTTTCAACACCGGAGGGTTCTGGGACCATTCGTGATGGCCCTGGGAGATTCTGCTTAGTGCATCTGCTAGCACATTGCCCTTCCCTGGAAGGTGGACTGCTATCAGAGAGGTCTGCAGAGAATAAGTTAGAGACCACAATTTCATGGCTTCCGTGCGCAAGGCCGTGGACCGAGTGCCTCCCTGCTTGTTGATGTACCACATGCTGGTGGTGTTGTCTGTCTTGACCTGAACCACCTTGTTCTGCACTGACTGAGAGAAAGCTTGCAAAGCCAGAAAGACTGCCCTGAGTTCCAAGAGATTGATATGAAGAAGGATTCCTGAGGGGACCAAAGTCCGTGGGCTGTGAGAGCCCCCAGATGGGCTCCGCACCCCAATAGAGAAGCATCCGTGGTTAAGCCCACAGAGTGAGACTGAGTGACGAATGGGGCTCCTTGTCTGAGGGAGCCCTGATCCTGCCACCACTGGAGAGCCTGGATCAGAGTCTGAGTCACTGGAACTAGTTTGGTTAAAGAATCTTTCTTCTGAGACCAAAAGGCCCTCAAGTGAAACTGAATGTCCCTCATCTGAAATCTGGCCCCTTGGACCACTGCTGCAGAAACTGCCATGTGGCCCAGAAGCTGAAGAAAGTGCCTTGCTGGCCGAGAGACCAGAAGGTGGAATGAATACAATAGCTCTTGCCCTTTCCAGGGGAAGAAAAGCTTTTGCTTTGACTGTATCCAACTCTGCACCTATGAAGGTGAGGAGCTGTACAGGCTTGAGAACTGACTTGGGAAGATTGAGAAGAAATCCTAGGGAAGTGAGCACTTGCTGAGTCACTAGTAGGTCTGACTTGACTTAGTCTTGAGAATGACCCACAATGAGCCAGTCATCCAGGTATGGAAATATGGAAATATTCTTCCTTCTTAAAAAGGCCACTACTACTGCTAGGCATTTTGTGAATACCCCTGGAGCCGATGTCAGTCCAAAGGACATAGCTTTGAACTGATGACGGCCTGAAGGCAATTCGAACCTGAGGTATTTTCTGTGGGAGCACCTGATGGGAATGTGAAAGTAGGCATCTTTTAAGTCCAGGGAGGCTAGCCAGTCCCCTGGCCTTAGAGAGGGAAGGATCATTCCCAGAGTCACAATTTTGAATTTTGGTTTTAAAAGATGTTTATTTGGGTATCTTAAGTCTAGGATGGGTCACCACTCTGCTGTCTTTTTTGGGGTAAGGAAGTACCTGGAGTACAGACCTTTGCCCCTGTGCAATGTAGGAACTCTCTCTACAGCCTTTAGAGCCAGTAGAGTTGAAACCTGTGCCTCTAAGGCAATGGTTTCAGAGATGCTTGCAGGTGGAAAAGATCTGGCTCTCAGCTTTGGAAATTTCTTGAAGCTGAGAACCAGCCCCTGGCCTATCACCTCCAGGACCCACTTGTCTGAGGTAACAGAAATCAAGTCCTGGACTAAGTAAGCCAGCTTGCCTCCTACAGGAATGAGGGAGTTGACCCGGGCTGACACATCAGGGTGTCTGCTTGGCAGGAGCCCTACATTGAGGGGTGGATGCAGCCCTGCTCATCCCCCTTCTGCCTCTCCCTCTGAAGAACCCCCTTGGAGGAAAAGGAGAAGAGACCCGTCTTGGTAGAAAGGCCTATGAAAAGGCCTGCCCCTGCCCCAAGCTTGCTGCCTTTGAGGAGTTGCCTGCCTTTCCTTGGCCTGTGCACTCCTATAGGTGGTCCTATACTCATCCATCTTTTTCATGTAATTCTCTCTCTGCTCCCCAAACAAAGAATTACCCACCACAGGGAGATCCATGGCCTTAGCCTGGGTGTCCTGTGAGAGATTAGTACATCTGAGCCAAGCCATTCTCCAAACAGCCACAGATTAGCCATAACTCTAGATGACACATCATTGGAGTCCACAGCAGCATGGAACTGTACCTTAGATGCCTCAATCCCATCAGCAGCCACCCCTTCCAGCTCCGAGGCTAGCTGGGGGAGGCCTGCTTAGCCAGTGCCAGTACAGTGTCCCACCTGGACTTCTGGTACCTGGCTGCATAGGCCATATAATTAGCCTGCCTAAGTCCCAAGGTGGATGCCATGTACTGTTTCTTTGCCATGGCATCCAGCTTCCTAGAGTCTTTATCTGGGGGTGTGAAGCCAAGGGTATAGTAGCCTTATCACAGGCTGCAGCCTGTGCAACCCCAACATGGCTGCATTGTTGATACAAGTACTCTGTACCTGAACCTGATAAGGAGTACCTTTTGTCCATCCTTCTGTCGACAGGAGGTACAGAATTTGGAGTTTTTAAAATCTTTTGTATCTGTTTCCCAAAAGACTTATGAAGGGGAATAGACAGTCTCTTGGACTCTGGGATGTCCATCATCTCTACATAATCAGGTTCCTCTTGTTCCTCCATGGTTTCCTCCACAGGGAGCTGGAGGGTTTCTGCCACTTTCCTGTAAAAGATGTAGTGGGAAGGGGACTCAGAAAGCCTAGAAGGGGAAACACCAGAAGGCCTGTCTGGGGAGATGTCTGGTTCAATGTGCTCATCCAGACCTTCCCCACCATCGTCATCTTCATCATCATAATCTTCATCCCCCTTCAAATCCGGTTCATAAAAATCTTCAGAGGCATAACCTTGAACTGGAGGAACCGACCGAACTGAACGCCTGCCAGAAGGTGCCAGATCAGACGGAATCAGACCAAGCAATTCTACAATCCTTATCGCTTTGGCAATCTCTTCGGCGGTCAGAAAATGGGTCTCTGTATCCGAACCAGCTGATTTTTCTTTTCTTTGTCTTTTTGTAGGAACTGATCCCTCAGGATCGTCTCTCCTCTTGCCTGAAGAAGTATCGCCCTGGTCAAAGGGCACTCCTTCAGGTTCAGTCAGAACCGAACTAGGCTGGCCATCCGGGTCAGCGGACTTCATGGCCTCCTTATCCCTAAGCCTACCTAATCTTTTTTTCAGGGTAGACTTAGAGAAATTTTTACAGATTTGGCAGTCTGAATCGAGATGGTCAAACCCCAGACAATAAACACAGGTGGTGGGGGGATCAGCCTTAGCAAAGACTTCCCCACACACACTGCAGTGTTGAAACCCAGTGGGCTCGATTTTTCTTTTGGGTTTCTCAGACATAGCCATCCTAACCACAAACTTACCCTTTTTATGGCAAACAACCAGACAAGACACCCTTATCGGTTTCTAACCGTGTCACGGATATTGGAAAAAAAACAAAAGAAAATGCATTTTTTTTTAAACTGATAAGGACCAGTAACCACACTTTAAGTTTAGAAACAAAGACAGAATATGTAATTCACTAAACGGCTGGTTCAGCCGAACCGGTTGAAAATCAATTTTTACAATTTCCACAAGTTTACTGTGTCTAGTTCACTACCTAGTACTTACTGTACACACAGACAGAGATCTGAATCGAAACTTGTGAAAAAATAATAGGTAAAACCGAAGACTTTAACCGACTTTCGAACTGCGAGCAAAGGAGAAATCACTGGAGCGACCATTCAGTTAGGTGGAGTAAAGAATATGACGGTTGTGCTTCTAAGTGCAGCAGACAGAGGTTTGAACCGAGCTCGAGCTCAACGTTCTATGCTCTGCATTGAAAATTAACCCTCTTCTCTCTGGGGCAGTTTGAGTCCTGGGGCTAACTGCAATAGTCAGAATACAGCAAGACTTCATGTGGTTTGAACTGCTGTTTCTATCCTCCAGATAGACAGTTTCAAAAGTAAACTAAAAGGGAAAAAAATAATGTAATTTTATAAATATATTTTTTACTTTGGTAATCAGGTAAGGCCAACTAAGCATAGGGGTGCTTGATTCTATGGACAACCCAGGAATACTGGGGAGATTAAATAACTTAATCTGAGCCACATAGTATGGAAATGGGAGGGTGTGGGAATCAAACCCATGTCCAAATGCTGGATGCACAAAGCTCCTTTATAGCTCATTACTCTAACCTCTAAGCTATACTGCCAGACCCATAAATAGTGAACAATTTAGACTGGGCTGTTAATATCTCAAAAGAGAACTGCTTCGAATCAGCAAGCATGCATTTTTGTAGAAGTAGATGTTACTTTTGAAAATACCAGTTCTCATTTTGTTACTGCTTAATCTGAACTGACCTTTTGGTAAATTCAGTGAGTGTTTCTGATTTACACACTGCTGGCATTGATCATTTTAGAACAGTATGATCATGTCAAGAACTTACATTGTTGGTACAATGCATCTGTGTTCTAATTTATAATTCTTAGGTTCATAGGGACATAAACAACATTGTATAATTCTTAGATGGCACTTTGCAGCAATATGTAACCCCTAAATATCCAATGGGTTAACTAAAAGGCCAGCAAAAGTGGTGCAGAAACAGAAGGGAACCCACTATATGAAAACGAACTTCTACAGGAAACATTATTCACAGGTTCAGTGCAGTTCTCCTTTAACTAAACTTGTAGGGAATGTCAGGTATTTTATCTAAATGCTAAGGAACTCTTATTACAGGGATTTGGAGCCATCTACAGGGAAATTCTTCCCATAGACTTGCATTAGTTATATGGGAAAAAAAGAGGAATGTGGCTTCCATTGGAAATAATGTAATCTACAGAAAAACAGGAAAATTGCCCTGCAGCTACAGGAAAAAGGAACATTTAATCTGGGAGCAGTCACACACACACACACATACACACACACACCAGTAGCATTTACTCTGACTAAATAAATTCAAGAGGACTGATTAAGCAGCATGGCAGTTTTTGACAAATGTGACTAAACAGCACTATATGACATCAACAAGAAAATAACTTTGGTCATTTGGTAGCTTTTCACAGCCCTATCAGCTCTGGCTAGAGTTTGTTTTATATTGGGACTGGTGATCATCAGGGTGGGGGAGTCCACTAGACACCAGGGATTTAAAATCATTTATTTTATATTGGAACAGTCAATCGGCAGGGTGGGGGGGTCAACTAGACACCAGAGATTTTAGATTTTTTTTTATTGGGGCTGGTGATCAGCGGGGGTGGCATATTCACAATTTGTAACATCTCCTTGCTTTTGGGGTTTTTTTTTTAGTGCAATTTTCACTTTAAAAATCAAAAACAAAGCAGAAGTTGCAAATGGCGAATTTTAGGTTTACAGCTGTAACTTCGCGAACTGATCCTCAGAGGCAAATTCTGCAACTTCTCTGAGAATTCACAAGTGGAGTAAAACTTTGCTGCATCTCTAATCACTTATACAGGAACAAATACAAGCCAAGAAATATTCTGATTACTGCACATTTATCCTGCTCCCGCATTGCTTCCTACCCAAGAGAAACAAACAAAAAAGACTGCAATGCCATCACACACAGTGTGCCCCTCCATTGTTTTGTATGATGGTCCCCTCTCTTCCACTTTCTGCACCCCCCAGCCCACTGAACCCGAGGATCCCACAATAGCAAGTGTTCAATCAATCAGTCCTGGCTCTGCACACACACAATAGCTGACATTATCATGCACCTCATCACTCTTTCACCATCACCAACATTGAAATGAACAGAGTCAGGCAGAGAAAGATCCTCTCAGTCCCTACCCCATGATTAATCGGAGATCTGCACTTGTGGAAGTTTTCGTACAGTGTCAAGTGACGCTGGGGTGCATCTAGGTTTTCTTTAGGGAAGGGGCTTCACAAACCTAAAGGATTTCAGAAACAGAAAACTGTATGGCATTTTTTATATTTAAAAGTATTGATTTTAACTTGCTGTGCCCCAACAATAACATATTTTTTTTTAATATTATCTTTTCATCAGCCCAAGGTAAACAGTACATAGGCATGATGCTATACTACCTCTTCTTCTGTATAGGATGATCTACAGTATGTATCCCAGAAATGCCTATTTTAATGTTTCAAATTAAATATTTTATTAAGGTTTATTTTTGTACCATACTTGTGCCAAAGCTTTGTTTTTAGGATGAAAGGACATGCAGGGTGGCATTAGGGTAGGACTTCATGGATGTCGTTGGCTGGCATGGTCCATTTAGAAGAGCTGGGGATACCTACACTTCCCAGTAATGGCAGCTAAGGATCTATGGTTGGTCATTTCAGAGACTGGTCTGCAGTAGTGTCCAGAGAAAGTATGAGTTGAGAGATCTGGAGGGGGGTGAGCAGCTATGGTTAGGCTAGGATAAACTGCACCACCTGCAAGGCAGACCCTGTATACCTCTTAGCATTTTATCACTATAAGAATATTGGATACAGACACTCAAAACATAGGGAAAAGAGGGACACTGGTCAATAAATGTGGTGCAAACTGTCAGAGACATATTCATAAAACTGGAAGCTAGTGACTTAACAGCACTCTACTGCTGATCACAGCCTGGACACTAGCTGAAAGTCCTAATAGTGGCATGATAATGACTCACATTGAGTCTTTTGTGGGATTCCCTTTGAACTGCCAGATAATTGCAGTTCTTAATGAGCTGTTAATCATATCAGGCCATCTGGTACAATGCAAGATTAACATGCAAACTACAGCCTGCTAAATTAGGGACTTTCAATTTCATTAACAGCCATGAAAAACCTGCACTCGTCAAGATAGACAAGTAGAGAGTTTGCTGCACTAGCCATGGTCAATTTGCACTAGATTTTGGGCTAGTAAATCAAAATAGACTGCTGTATATATTATACAGGTGCAGTTGCATCTGTATAGTATGGTTAAGTAAGCACTTCAGTGTTAATCCCCATCCCCAAGTTTTGCACGTTGATAAATTTGCCTATGTTTATTTATTTATATTCACATCGGAATTACAATCCTTTGAGTCATAGACTCATCTCCAAAGGCTCCTCGTCATTTACAGAGTATGGAGATGCAGGATGTAAGTACAGCAAAATAGCAAGACATAGTAAACAATAGCAGCGTTACAGGCAAGGTTACAGACTTGATATTGTTTAGGAGGATTACAACACATTTGAGTGGGCACATTTACAGTCTTAAGTACTGCAGTTGCCGTCCCATACAGGCAGTAACTATGCGTCTAACATAGGTAGGTGCATTGATTCTAGTGGTGTTTAAGGATGCAGTCTTACAGGAGAAATTTTCAATAAGCAGTAATAAATTGAAATAGATGGTAAGTGGGCACCCATAAACTAGGACCTCACCCACTGCACACATGAGCATATGCAGGTGGAGAGGATGTGATTCCTAAGTGCGACCTTAAAAAGGCCTATTTTCGAGGGGGTGGAGACTGAGGAGGGGAGTGCATTGAACCAGTTAGGGGCCCTATAACAAAAGGATCTTTGGCCAAGTGATGTCCTTACCCTGCGCACCAGTAATTTCGTCTTGGACGATCTGCGGGTGGCAACAGAGGGGGTGGCAGGGATTAGAGAAGTGGACACCCAGGGGGGGAGAGACCAAGGAGTTTTTGGTTTTTGCCAGGAGGCAGGACTGGTATTACAGTCTCTCCTCAAAATTGAGCATGTTGGCTAGGGTGTATAGAGTGCATGTATAAGTCCGTTTGTCGGCAGTAGACAGTAGTCGGCAGGCCTTATTAACGGACATTTGGATTCTGTTGATAGCAGTGGCATTAGCAGCTGCATAGACAGGAAGATCATAGTAAAGCAGAGACAGGACAGAGGAGGTGACAGCCAGGTGGAGGGCTTCTGGAGGCAGACAGTCCTTATGCCTATATAGGAGGCAGATACAAGCATTGGTGGCTGAGGTGAGTGTGCTGATGTGTGTGTGGAAAGAAAGTATAGGGTCAAATGTAATGCCCAGATATTTATATGAGAGGACTTGTTCCAGAGGGTAAAGTGAGCTGGAGAGTATCTGGAAGGCAGTGTCCCTGGCTTTACTTTGATGATGTGCAAAGAGCATAGCTTTGGTCTTTTTAATGTTGATGAGTCTGCGGTCTAGGAACCAGCTCTTGACCCAGTTGAAAGTGTGCTGTAGAGAGGCCTGAAGTGAGGAGGGGTGTGGGTGGGAGGTGAAGAGGACCGCATCGTCTTCGTACAGAAGAACCTTTCCTGGGCAATGGCTAGGTAGGGCATTTAGGTAGAGACTAAAGAGAAGTGGGCCCAGAATGGATCCCTGGGGAACACCAGAGCAGACTGGGTGGGTGCTGGAGAGGGTGCTGTTTATTTTAACACATTGGGACCTTGAGGAAAGGTAGCAGGCGAATCAGGAGAGGGGTCCTTGAGAGAAGCCAAGTTGAAGGAGTGAATCCAGTAGGAGGGGGTGACTGACCGAAATGAATGCCCTGGAAAGGCTGATGAATACGGTTCCAGCTAGGTGGCTCTTGTCTAGGGCTGAGTGAAGGAAGGTGGAGAATTCCATGAGCGCTGTGATTGTACTATGACCAGAGCGGAAACCATGCTGTTCCCTACAAAGCAGGCCATGGGTGGCCAGGTATTCAGAGAGTTGGGTAGCTACTACTTTTTCCTAGGGCTTTTGAGAGTGGGGGGAGGATGGAGATTGGCCGATAGTTATTTAGTGATGCGCTATCCCCTCCCTTGTGTATGGGGTTGATTACCACCTTTTTCCAAGCCGTTGGGAACTGTCCCAGACACAGGGAGCGATTTATTAGATCTGTGAGTAGTACCAGTACTGTGTCAAGGACTAGACAAAGCAGTTTCATGTTTAGGGGGTCGCCAAAGGGGCTGGTGCCATTGAGGGCTTTAAACAGGTAAGGCTTGGCTTCCTGTGGAGTAATGGTACACAGGTAGAAAGGTGGGTGGTGGAGTGTTTGTGTCGGAGTGGCGGGAATTGGGTCGAAGGAGTTGTTGGGGAGGACTGTGCTGAGGTCAGAGAATGCAGTGTTGAGGCACTTTGCGATGCTTAGTGGGTCAGAGGTGGTGACTCCATTAATATTAAGTTGGGATGAGGTGCTGAGCACGTTTTCCCATTTAACTCTTTTATATTGTCCCAGAACTTCAGGGTGGACCCCCAGGAGGAGGCTAAGGCAGATCTATAGTATTCAGCCTTGGTCTTTCGAATGGCCCATGTACATCTGTTTCGCTCGGTGTTATAGGGCTGTCTGTCCGCCAGATTACCAGAGGCACTGGCTCTGTGCCAGAGGTCATCTCTTAGCCATAGTTGTAGGAGCAGGGAGGTGAGCCAATGCGCATTGTGTTTCTTGGTACATATTTTGGTAACTGGGGCAAAAATGTCACAGGCCTTGTTAAAAGATGAGGAGAAATAGTCAAGGGCTGCGTCCACATTTGGGGCCAAGTTTATAGGGGACCAGTCCCAATGGGTCAGGTAGTGTTTTAGCTTACAGAGATTTCCAGTGCGCAGGTGGCAGCAGGAGGTCATACTGGGCTCTGGTTTGGGTAGCTGACAGGACCAGGTAAAAAGTATTGGTGAGTGGTCACTCAGTGAATTAGGATGGACCTCAATGTCCACAATTCTGTGGGGGCGGTTAGTGAGGAGGATGTCCAGTAGTGAGTGTGTACCAGTGGAGGGGTTTGACCTGGTGGGCTGGGTTACCAGTTGGGTGAGGTCAAGGGTTGCAAAGATGTCCTTGGTGTAAGCTGCCGAGCTACCGAGTATCTATTCGACCTTGTGCGGGAGGTTGGCGAGGTATTGAGAGAGTGAGTGTAATGCAGGGGGTTGGTTTCATGGTGGGACATAGGCCACAGTGATAATAAGAGGAACCATGGAGGGTGCTGGGGTGATTTTTAGTGAAAGAGCTTGGGCGCCTTGGTCCAGTTTAGGGGCTGGAATGTCCTGGCCCTGTAAGGTGTCATGCACGTAGAAGGCACAATCACTGCCACACTTACCCACTCTGTCCTCTCTAAAGAGGGAGTAGCTGGGGAAGGTGATGAAGGAGTCCAGGGTTGATTTGGAAAGCCAGGTTTCCACAACAGCCAGTACATCTGGTTGATGCTGTGCTAACCAGCACTGGAGGGCTACGGCTTTCTTCAGGAGGCTACAGACAGTCATGGAGGCGATGCGTAGTCCCGAGGATGGGGTGGTCTATGGCTGACTGGTGATTCAGGGGCCTGGGTTGGGATGGATGTTTCCCAACAGCATGAGTAGTAAGGAGACCAACCTGAGAACAGTGAATTGTCTGTTGCTTGCTGAGTGAGGATACAGTGTCTGTGTGGGCTTTGTTGGTAACGAGCATGGGATTGGCAGAGCACGGAGGGCTGGGGTGGTGAGGTAAGGTAAGGGGCAAGGAGGTTTGGGAGAGAGCAGTGTCAGGGGGAGGTGGACTGGGGTGGGGTGTGGGGGCTATCCAGGGTAGGGGAGTGGTGAGTGGTGGGGGGCGGGGGATTCATCCAACAATGTAAAAGTGGGGTGTGTATGTGGGCCAATGTGCGAGATGAGGATTGAGATGAGTAACATTGCAGCCAGACCCGATAGGTGAGCAGGGATGGCCATGGTTTGCAGTGGGTTGTCCTGGAGATCGGTATATGGTTAAGGTGAACCCTTCCAGAAGTGTGGCAGCTGTGATGGTGGCAGCTGCGATAGTACAGTAGTATGGCTGTGGACGTTGGCACAGAAGGTCCAAGGTTCACAACCCGGCACAGGGGCTTGCGATATGCCTAGTCCAGGGGCCTGGGAGGCAACAATTTGGCCTGGAAAATCAAGGGTGCAGAGGGGAAAAAGGAGGTCACAGCAGTGATTCCTAGTGGTCAGAATGGGAATTAGGCCAGTGGAGAGGTGGTGTTGAAGGGAGTTGAGGTGAGGGGTGATGAAGTTGGCGTCAGGGGGCATGAGTGGAAGGGAGCAAGGAGAGTGAAGTGGGTGTCAGAGAGAAAAGGGACTGGTAGGGAGTCAGGCAGTGCAGTGAAGAAGAGGCAGGTGGCTAGAGGGTAAGATGAGGGACGTAGGCAATGGGTCAGGCTCCCTCTGGTGTGTGATCAGTATAAGCTGAAAATGACAAAGTGGGGACCCACTGGAAGTCATGTGACATGGGCCATCCTTAAATTAAGGGATACCCCTGGGAGGGGGGCAGTTGACACGCAGTGTCGACCGCCACAAGAATATGGTGCAAGAAGGGGAATGCCTGAATTACCTTTAAGGCATCCCTGCGTGAGCGCTGCTTCCCTGGCTGCTGTCCTGTGCTTGAGTTGGGGTGGGGGGGTCCGTGGCCTAGTTAAGGGAAAGAGAACAAAGACAGCAATTAGTATGCAACTGATTTACTTGAAATTTGAGAGCACAGACATGGTGCCAGGATCTCTGGATTGTGGAACTTTTTGTGACGAGCAGTCCACCAGGGCAAAGTTTTACAGGTGCAAAACAACCCAAAGTACATAAATTAAGATCTTTTTTGCCCACCTATAACTAAAAACCTAAGGGGAAATTTGTAATGTTTCAGGTTTGATAGGGTTTGGCTCAATGTGTGTGTAGTTTCTGGGTTTTAGTTCCCAAACTAAAGTAGTTTTTTTAAAATATTTAATAAATAAAACCTGTCTTTAAATCCATCAGAGAAGATTTGGATAGATGGTCAAGACTTTCTTTGTCCTTTTCTGCGAGAATCAACACAATTAAAATGGTGGTCTTGCCGAGAATTCTTTATCCCCTCCTTAATCTGAACATATACCTCCCCAAATCTTTATTCAATAATTTATGCAGACATTGTTCGGATTTCATATAGAGAAATAAACCTCCACGCAGAGCTTATTATAAACTTTGTCGGCAACGTAATCTGGGTGCCAACAACTACCAGACTTCTTTAAATATTATTTGGCTATCCATGCCAGGGCGGTTCTGTGGACCGAAAATTGATACTTTGCTACAGGCCTAGAGTTAGACGGCCATAGTTAAAGACTTAAAGATAGACTTAGAATCTCCTATATATCCCTTGGACCAAAGTACCCAGAAAGATCAGAAATACTCCCTAGGGTGGGATATCAAGGCTATTCATCAATTATATGCCGGTCTAAAATTAGTCCACAGTTTGATTTCTCACAGCCCTTACTGAAGAACCCCAATTTCTAATTGGCAACCAACCTGTTTGTAAATTACTTCCATCATCCCTTCCAAGATTCGGATCTCTGATTTTTACGTAGGTAACTCTATGCTCCATCTTTCATCATTAGCGTTAAAGTTTGGAGTTAAGTCTCAGTTTATGTTAAGTTTGGCTCAAATTAGGAGTTGTATCCAATCCTCTTTGAGATATGGCAATAGATCTGACCTAGTGGGGGACCTATGGAAACATCTATCCGTTTCTTGTTAATCAGGTAAATTGGTTTCTAAACTTTACCAGTGTATTATTAAAAAGATTGACCTTAACTCTTCTCCTATCCCTTTCTATTGGAAAGTCAATATGTCTTTGATTGGCGGGAGAGAGTTTGGGAGAAAGTTTGGATAGATATTTATGCACTTACTAAGCAGGATAGATTAAGGAGATTCAGTTCAAACTGTTACATAACATTTATTGGTCCCCGCCAAACTATACCGCTGGAATAACAAATGCTCCCAGCCTGTGAGAACTGTGATGGTTCTTTAGCCACTTTTCATAAGCTGTGGTCCTGCCCAAAAAGTATTGAGCTGTGGGAGGTGGTCAAACGGGGACTGAGACCTTTTATGACCTTACAGCATTTTTACACCAGAGATCTGTGTATTTGGGATTACGGTCTTATCCCATGTAACACTCTAAGGGTCCGGATGGCATTAGTGGCAATGGTCACTAAGCTGGTGATTCTGCGCCACTGGCGGAAGGAATGGACTCCATCTTTCAAGGAATGGTGGAGGAATTCTGAAGCTTATACACGCTTGAAAGGACTGTGTATTTATCTGCCAATACTCAGCATAAATTTGACAGCTATTGGAAGGGCTTCAGTCAATGTTTGAGGTTAGGTTTGGTTTCTAGTGTAGTGGGTACTCCGGTATTTTTGGTCTTATTTGGTTCCGTTTGTTTATCTTTCTTTTCTTCCGAATCCCTTTCTACTCTTTGCCTGCATCTGTCTTCCTGTTCTTCCCTTTTTTCTATTGGAGGTCTGTATGTTCCAGGCATTACTATCCTCCTTGTAACCTTGGTCTCCCCTTCCCTTATTGTTGATAACTAATATTTTCCTCCCTCCTCCAAGTTCTGACCTTGTTTGAGGTAATGGCCCTTAATTTTATTTTATTTAATACCTGATATACTCAACGTTACAGATAGCTGCGGGGAGGGGGTGGGTTGGGGTGTTTGAGATGTTAGGCGGTTATTTTGTTTTGTTATTCTCTTATTGTTTTTGTAATTTTATATTGGTTACTGTGCACCCTTTTCTGATGCAGTCTGTGTAACCATTACTATCTGTACGCACAATGTTTGTTTGATGTGTTTGCTTTTCTTAATAAAATAAAGTTATTGGCAAAAAAAAATATTTAATAAAAACAGTTCTGTTTCTGAGCATGCACTGTTTGAAAAATCAGTGTTCTGAGGACAACTGACCTTTTACCACATTGCTTAATGAACCTAAGGAACCTACCCATTACAACCCACTTTCCACCAATCATACCCTCCTTGATTGGATCCTGTCCTCCCACCCCCACCGTATACCTGCTAGAGTCCTAACCAACGCCATCAGTGATCACTACCTCACATACTGCATTAGAAAGGTGCACCTTTTTTTTCTTAAGGGGGGTACCTGAGTCATGTACAACTTCCTGCATTTTCTTAAAGCGATTTACCAAGTTTTGATATATGAACGCATATACTGCAAGGTGACTACATATAGAACTGATTTGCAATGTATTTTGATAGATGCATAGCCTATTTTAGCAAATTAAATCATGTTTTCACCCTCACAAACCAGGAAGTGTCAATTTGTGTATTGGAGCCTGTATCTGGTGACCTTTGACAATCATTACCTTTGCAATGTCACCACAGGGAGATCTGTGCTCTGCAATTAAAATTAGTTCTTGGTCACAGCAATTCTGTCTTGATAACAGAGCTCTTGGTCGCAGCATGTAGCACGACAATAGCAATGTCAAACAGTTCATTTTCAGGGTCCGATGATGAAAGCATTATTTGTCCTGCACTAACAGTGATCTTTCGGACACTGACATAGTGCCACTATTTGACAGTCGCTGCATAGTAGATCCCCATAGGGATGACCCTATGACAGCAGCGAGAATGATGTGGGCCATAGCTCAGACAGTCACAGCAGTAGTCCTGATCCATCCCAGTACAGCAGTGAGAGCAGACTTAGCAACATGGACTGTTAATATTATATTTTGCTACTTAGTGCTACGGTTTGGTTCCTGTCATTGTTGTCATTTTACTGTGCAAAATCGAGGTATGGTTTGTGTTCTGTTACTCCCAGCATTGATGTGCCCACACAAATGCTAGTGATAGCACCCTGAGTTTTTATATTTCTTTTTTTTGGGGGGGGAGGGATTGCTTTCCCTATGCTATCGTTATGTTTCTATGTTTCTATGTTTGTTGGCCACTCCAGCTTGACACTGAGAGCACGGCTCGATCTGGTGGCATTGCTTGAGCAGGATAAATGGCTCACAATTTGTCCAAATCCAATTTGTCCAAATTCCTCACCTGGCACTAGTTAGTAGTGACCTCCCACCAATTGATTTATCAGTCACTCACTCTGATGGAGCACAAGGTGGAAATTACAAGCAGGCACCTTGTACCCCAACCACTCCAAAACCCCCAGCTGCACACATACACTTAGAATAATGCTGCAGCATAGAACTTTTATGATCTGTAAATTATTTATACTGTTTGGGTCTGTCTTTGCCCTAGTGCCAATTGGTCTACGCTACAGCTTTCTTCTCTGTGTATGTGTGTGTTTGGGGGTGGGAGGCCTGCTTGTACTTTCCCCTTTAGAGGTATCAGTGATTGAGTAACGTGTTGAAGTCACCGGTTCCCCTGTTTATGGTACGTTATAAATTTAAAACTACAAATTATTGCACCAGCTTTGTGTTACCTCTAAACACTTAGGAACTATACAGACTGCAGCTGTCATTAGTGTCTGCATAAGCATCTGTAATACCATCCTGGCATTGGCTTATTGCCACTACATGTGTGCCTCCAGGTGTATTATGAACTGAACAAAAAATACACAGTACAGTCAGTGATTGTCCCCCAACCCCAAGGTCAAAAATGACACTGCCAGTACCCTTCTCATGGAGAAAAGAGACCACATTTATGTTTAGATAGCCTAAGAACTGTTTGATTAGTCCACTACAAAAAGGGACATATCCTTGCGGTAGGTACTCAAGTATTAGACTGCATTTGAACCACCTTTCCTCACTTATGTCACCATACTTCATTACCACTTCGGACTGTGTCAAGCCGTTTGTGTTTTCCCATTTTTTTCCATTACAGTGGATCTCTGATGCACATGCGTAAAGTGTACAGCAAATAAAACAGATGCTGCACTATACTGTCTCCCATGCCTTACCGATGTCATAGTGCATTGTGTAGACTCCCTGCATTCATTGCTGTGTAGCCCATATTTTGGTTCAGACATTATTCCCTAAGTATGCCGAAGTGACTAGCACACTTTGCAATATAACACCATAGAAGCCGTACATTGGTACCACTGTGTTGGGAGAGGATGGCAACTGCAGTCTCTTCTTTTTCCTGATGTTCTGGAACACATACAATGATGCTATAATCCTAATTATAAATAAAGACTGTATGTTAAAATGTTAAAAAACTAAGTGTTTTTAATTTTTATTTATTTAGTTTTTGTTGACCAGGTAAGTGCGCTAGCCAACATGTGACTATTTTCAGGCATGACCCGGGAGGTACAGTTACAGAACACAGTGATACATAAAAAAATTACACAAAGCAAGATACTTTGGCAAAGGACAAAAGTCACACAGTGTAGTCAAAGCATAACAATTAAGGATAAACTTACACGTATTCATTGTTGATAATTAGGGGGTGAGGTGGTAGGGGACAGGTGGATGGGTAAGGCAGAGAGAGAGAGAAAGGGGGAGTAGAGCAAATAGTGAGAAAAGGGGAGGGCATGAGGGAAGGTTAAGGCGGCAAGTGCGGCATTAGCGGGAGAAGGTTACCACCTGCAGCCGGGTCGGTGGAACCGGGAGTCGGCAGGAGAGACGGAGAGGTCTGGGAGCAGGGGAGAGTAACTATGGGTGCAAAAAATAGGAGAGGGTGATGTGCAGGAGAGGACAGTGGGAGGGACCAGGTGCAAGGGTGTAGAGGGATTTGAACTAAGGGGATGGGGAGGACAGGAAGGTAGGGAGCAGGGCAGGGTGGGAAGTGCAGGGTATATATGGGAATGGGGATGATGGGGCATGGAATAAATTGGGAAATGAGTGAGGGAGGTTAGATGGAGTGCTCCTAGTAAAAGCGAAGGCGCACAGAAGGAGAGAAGAACAAGAATTAAGGCGGTCTACGGCATTGGCGGCATAGAGTAGCAACCTGCGGCCGAGCCGGTGGAACTAAGAGACGGCAGGAGAAGAGGGGGAGATCGGGGAAGTCACGGTCGGACGCAGACAGGTGGGCGGTATGATAAATAGGAGAGGGGAGGGGGTGATGACAGAACAAAAGGGGGAAGAGGGAAAGAATGAAAGAAGGAGGGGAATGATGGCAGGGAGAGGGGCAGAAAGGTGAAAGGAGGGTAAGAAGGGTGACGGCGAAGTACGGCATTGGTGGTACAAGGTTGCAACCTGCAGCCGGACCGGTGGAACTGAAAGACGGCGGAGAGGGGAGTAGAGGGCGGCTAGAGGGGGATGTAGCGGCAGAGAGAAGGAGGAGGGAAGGGCAGGAAAAAGGGGAGAGTAAGGATAGAAAAGGTACTGGAGGAATGGCTAAAGTGGGAAGGGAAGAGAGGAGAGGCGAGGATGGTTAGGGTTACAAGACCAGAGGGTGAGGGTTAGGAAGGAAGGATGGTAGGGGAAATAGGTTCAGGGGACGAGGGCGAGCTAAGTGACTAGGCAGAAGTAGAGAACTTACAACAGGATGTTACAGTTACATCAGCATATCAGGGGTATGAGTACAGGGCATCAGAACACACGATTATACAGCATCATCAAACATAAAGAAAACAAGTGCAAGTGCATATCATTCAAAATAGAGGAGGAGGAGATCTGGTTAGGAACATGGGATTCAAGAGGATCAAAACAAACACATTTGTCCATCGAGGCAAGGAAAGTTCTGAGACTGTGCTTAAATGCAGCATGGGAAGGAGCATTTCTTAGTTCCAGGGGCAACAAGTTCCAGAAGTGAGGAGCAGCATAACTGAAGGATCCAGAACCCTTGTTTGTACGGCAGAGAGGAATATTTAGTAAGGACTTGTCAGAAGATCTAAGGTCCCGTGAAGGTATTACTGGCTGGAGCAGTTTTGAGAGATCAGCTGGCTTGGACACTCTGATGATGGTGTCAGAAAGGCTGCAAAGGTAATATTGCCTGATGGAGGAGGGAGACAGCCAGCCTAGGTCTTTTTACAGCTGACTGGTGTTTCAGGTGTGGTGCTTTAGCCGCATACCTACAAACATTGTTAAAGGTGGTGTCCCATTGATGCAGGGCAGTTTTGTTGGCCATGGTTAAGATGGGAGCACCGTAGGTGAGGGTTGGTAATCGGATTCCTCTGGCAATTGCCAGTTTGGATGGCGGAAGCAGGTAGTTAGTCCTGTAAGCGGCCCTAGCTTACAATTGACAGATTACAGGTTTCCTGGATATGCTGTTTTAAGTCAAGATTTTGATCTAGATGGATGCCCAAATAGCGAAAAGAGCTAACCGACTCCAGAGGATACCATTAACATCAGGCACAGAGAGTGGAGAAGAGCAGGTTCTTATTTTGTGTGGTGATCCAAATAGCATAGCTTTGGTTTTATTTGAGTTGAGGACAAGGCGTTGAGTGTGTAGCCGCGCTGCACCAGGTGGAAGTCAGTGGTAAGGGCATCATTCAGGTTGATTATATTGTCAGAGTGGGCATAGATGACCAGGTCATCAGCATAAAGTAGTGAGTGGCCAGAGGTTATTACGTCAGGAGATTGTTTATAAATAGTGAGAAGAGGAGAGACCAAGTATGGAGCCCTGAGGGACACCAATATTGATTACTGCACTGTCAGAGATAGCCGAGTTGAATTTCACTGCTTGAGACCTGTTGGCAAGGTAGCTGCTGAACCAAGTAGCGACAGGGTAAGAGAAACCCAGGTTTCTGAGGGAGGCAAGTAGTAATGGGTGGTCAACAAGGTCGAATGCTTTAGTAAGGTCGATGAAAACAGCCCTGTTAGCTGCCCTTTGTCCATGTTGGTGAGAATGTCAGAGGAGAATTTTGCTAGTGCAGTCATGGTGCGTGGTGTTTTCTGAAGCCATGCTGTGCGGCACAGAGTAAACTGGAATTTTCAATGAATTCGGTAACTTGAATAGAGACTAATTTCTCAAGAATCTTGCTAAGGACTGATAGTATAGGAATTGGTCTGTATTTGGACATATCATTCTTGCTGCCTTTTTTAAACACAGGAGTAATTCTGGCAGCCTTCCAGATTTCGGGGACAGAGCCATTGGAGAGGGATAGGGTGAAGATTCTAGCTATAGGTCTGGATATGAGGTGAGCAGCTATCTTTAATAGACGAGGTTCCATTGCATCAGAACCAGGGCTGGTATTGTCAGAGATAGCTTTGAGCAGTTTGAAGACTTGATGCCAAGTGACCGCCTTGAAGTAAAATGGTTTAGCCAAGGCAGATGAAGTGCCAGAGAATGTTGAGTTTAGTTGTGTGGCTGGAGATTGAAGGGAGGCTGTGTAGGCAGATAGGTCGGAAAACTGCTGGTTAAATGCGTTTGCAATAGTGAGGGAGTCATTACAGTGGACACCTTGTAGGATCATTTCAGAGGGAGTGACAGCTTGCGTGGATCCTAAGAAGGTTTTAATGTGGCTCCAAAATTTTCGAGGATCGTTGGAGGAGTTAATCAGCAAAGTTTTGACAGTACCTGCTTTTAGCTTGCCTGATGAGCTTTTACAATCATTTCTATGCTGTTTGTATAGGATGAGATCCGGGGAGCCAGAATTCTTAAATTGTTTCCATTGCTTGTCCCTGGCTTTAGTTTACATAGAAGTTCTTTATTTAGCCATCTTGATTGCTGACCTCTGACCCTTCTTTTTACCTTTGGGAGGTGTTTCTTTTGTACCAGCCAAACTTGGTAAGGAATATGTCAAGGGCAGTGTCAACACTGGATGTGGAGAAGGCGTCAGACCAGTCTATGTCAGATATGTCAGATAGAAAGGCTTGTACATCCAGGGCAGCATAGTTCGGAAAGTAATCGGCGTGATCGAGGAGCAGCGGTGAGCAGGAGCGCCAATGACAGATCGTGGTGAGTGATCTGTAAGTGAGTCAGCCAGGACAGCAGCTTTAGAAACATGATCCGGTCTGTTGGTAAGGATCCAGTCCAGTAACGTACCTGATAGTGAATTAGTGATTCTAGTGCATTCAGTTATAAGTTGGTGAAAATTGTGCTTCTGGATCAGAGAGGCAAGGAGACTGTGATGTGGGCCCAACCAGTTCAGGTTCAAGTCACCTAGGAGGAGGGTTTCATTTACTTTTACAGTTTGAGAAACGTACTGCAGTAGATTCTGGAGACCGCTCAGCCCACTGGTGGGCGGGTTATACACGCATATGATGTGCAGGTATTTCGACCGTGTCAAAGTCGCATGCAGCGTTTCACATTGCATGAGGGAATCAGGGTTAGGCAAGATGCTAAGAGACAGATGATTTTTATAGTATATGGCGACCCCGCCCCTTGGAACCAGATCGGTCTCGTCGAAAAATATTATACCCAGGCAGAGAGCAAGAAGTATCAGATACATTTGGTTTCAACCACGTTTCGGTGAGGCATAGTATGTCAGGATTCACCAACTTAGCCCAGGCTTCAAGTTCAGCAAGGTGACTCAGGAGGCTTCTAATGTTCATGTGGGCTAGTACCAGGCCTTTTTTTGTGCTAGTTGAGTTAGACAGTGGGGTGTTAAGTTTGGGACCAGGGTTAGATTCAATATCACCTGATAGCATGAGGAGCCTCCGTACAAGGTGTATAAACATGTCTCTAGGGAACATGCCTAGTTTACGTTTAGGTTTGTGACTGCCTTGGAGATAGAAACGGAGGAATAGGTAGGTACACCCCCTTTTGAGTAGTATAAGGTGGGTGATGGGTAGATGAGCATGAAAGGAAAGGAGAAGATTGGAAAATCTAAAGTCATTTGTAGACTGAGTGTAGCATTCCTCGGTAGTGGAGAAAGATACAGTGATCCAGTTCAGACCAAATAGGAGAAATAGGCAGATGATGGGGACTAGTTTAGGATGGCTAATAGTACAGAGCAGATTCATCGTGGAGTGACCGGAGTGAGGGGGCATTCCAGCAAGTAGGGCGGAGAACAGAGGCGGGTTAGGCAGGGTGTGAGGGGTCGGGATAAAGCTGGGATCCTGTAGTACATGTATAGCCGGTTTCAGGTTACGGCGTAGCACTGCAGGACAAGTTAGTTAGCGCTGGAAGCGTGCGAGGGATAGGATGCTGCCCTAGTGGGAGAGGAATATAAGGAGCCAATGGACAAGTAGACACTTAGTCATATGACAGACAGGAGACTATATAGCTAAAGAGGGTCGACCAGGGTGGGTGAGGTGGGGGAGGGTGGGGAGCCGGTATAGCGCCCCGTGAGGCATGCTATGGAGGAGCATCACGAGCCGCAGCGGCAACGCTCACAGTCTCCGGGGGTTCCAAAGTAGAAGCTAACTTTTGAGATACACTGTAAACTATGTACAGTATAACTATGTACAGTATATAACTGATTTTATTGCATTCATGTATAAACTTAGTGAGGAGCTGGCAAGCTGCAGAAACAATTCAGTGCACCATGTCCCTTTATTCATGCACATCTAAGCATACTTTGGTGATCAGTGGTATGGTGCTTGCATGAGAACACCAAATGAGCCCAAGAAAACACAGGAGCACAGGAAAAAATAGATTGTCTATAATGATGGTGAGAATCAGAAATGCAATAGTAAAGGCAGTTTACTGAAGCAATCACACAGAAAGCAGCACTTGCCAAAAATAGTTTATTGCACTGTTCTCCTGGGATTGGACTGTGCAGCTCAGTGCTTATACTCTTGCTGCACATTACAATTCTGAACTGTTGAAAAAGTCATCCATTTAACACAGACCTCTATGTACCAATACTGAAAAGCTTACTTCAATTTATAGATCTGCCCAGTTCAAAAGTCATCCTTTTGTGTCCCAATACGCTACAGATCACAGCTCCACTCAGTTAAAAAAATTTATTGTTTATACAGACTCGTTATAATGATGTACTTGCAGCACTTATTAAAACTGTAATACTGTACTCAAGCAATGTAGATTGTGATGTTCCTAGAACTGATGGACCTAGGACACAGAGCTTAGTCAGATGAGTAAAATTGAAAATCAGGAGAAATCACCACTTCTGCAATCCCAAAAGCAAGTATAACAACTGCCAATATAACAAACAGTTTCAGTCATCAGTGCTTGTCATTTTTGCCAGTTCAGTTTTGGATCTACACTCACTGCCGCTGAGTCCAGGAAAGATGAATGAAGGAACAGTGAGAAAGGTGCAGTGGGAACACCTTCCCTGTGCTGATGTCACTCATGCTTGTGGATGTACTGCTCATGTGCGAACTTCAAACAAAGAAAAAAACATGCAGTGACAACTGTGGCACAGAAATGTTAAAAAACTAAGCATCTGAATATATTTACTACTTAACTTCAGGGCAGCTGAGCTTTGCATCACTCAATGAAGGGAAGGTGATCTGCAAACTTGACATCGGGGGAAGTTGGTAAATCATTTTAAGGGGAAACAGCCCACTCCTCTACACAACACTACTACCAGGGAGCAAGGAAGAACCCTTTACAGATGGGTGCAGATGCCAGGACGGACACAGCTTGGAGCGAGGGAAGTGCTTTTTGTTTGGTGTTGTTGGGGGACACACTGTGTTTCAGCTGCAGTAACGCTAGGAATGTTTTAAAAAGAAGTAAAAGTACAGTGATGCTGTGGAGTGTTGGGGAAGAATTGCATGGGATGGGGTGGAGGGAGGAGATGAGTGAGGGAGGCTGAGGCAGGGCCTGCAAGGGAAAAGGGGGGTCACGTGACTACAACAGCCGGTAGAGAGGCTGCAGGCAGTATATAATTCCCAGGGGGCCAACTGACCCTTTGCGTGAGTGTCCCCAATGCGTGAGTGCCACGATGCAGGAGTGTAGTGTCTCGAGTAGCATCTGCCAAGTGTCAGCAGCCAAGAAGGAAAGCAGGCAGTAGGCCACGCTGGGAAAGGGAGAGTAGGATACAGGGGAGAGGAGTTTCTGAAGGGAGAGCTGACCTGGTATTGCTTAGAAATATACCATATGGCAGGAAGCCCAAGGAGGATGCCGGGTCCTAGGGAGTGGGCCAGTAAGTAGGCATGGGGAGGGAAGGTGTTTGTGGGCAGTCAAGAGGGATGGGTGGCAAGTTGTAATAGATGTGGAGCAGCCATATTCTTAGGGAGTGCATGGAGGGCAGGTGGGTGTATGGTGTGTAGATAAGTGATACAACTTAGGGGGAGCTTGGATGACTGTGAAGAGAGCTGAGTAGCTGCGGGGACAGCGGTGGGGGGGGACACCCAGGAAATGGGGACCTGAGGAGGCAGTTACCTGAGGTTGCAGCAGGCAAAAGAAAGGATAGACAAGGTGGGGAAACAAGAGGGGCAGTTAGTCAGGAGCAGCTGGGGGCAGGCACCAACATCTGGAGGGTGGTCAAGCACCAGGGCAAGATAAGAATAGGGGCAATGCAGGGGTATAAGTCACACAAAGGGGTGGTTGGAGTAGCTCAGGGAAGGGAGAATGATAATAGGAACAGATTCTCTGCTTTGGCTATCCTGGAGGAGCAGGAAGGGGTGGGGAAGGAAACTGCAGAGAAGGGAATGGTGGCAGGCACTACAAAGGGTAAGGGTTACAACAGTGAGGCAGAAGGCACAAGAGGTAGTCCAAGTGGTAACAGATGCAATGGAGGGCAGAAGGAAGGTGCCGAAGCAGCAGGTATGAGAGGGGGACAGGAACAGACAGGGTGGTGCAGCAGGCAGACCTGGAAAGGATAGCACAGGGAGGAGTGTGGGAAGCAGGGAAGAGAAAGAGAACAGATCAGTGGGGACACAAGGAACCAGTGGCAAGGGGGGTGTTAAGGGGGGTGGGAAGGCAGGCACAGGAAGGGGGGAGTTAGAGCAAAAGAAGAAATGTACGAGGGTGGAATCAGATAATCTGGGCACAAGTGGTACAGGGAAAAACATGGGACAAAGAACAGGGGATATACATGGCTCAGGGAAGCCACAGGGGTACAGAGGCAGGGAAGAAGGAGGGGGAAATCAAGTTGTGTGGCAGAGGATTAGCAGGCAGCAGGAGGGTGTAAAGCAGCAATGAGGGAAGGTCATCATTCTGGGGAACTCGATACTTACACCTTCGCACAAATGACCTGGAGGATAGAGGGAGAGGGATAGAAGAGGTGCAGGACAGCTTCAAGGAGCTGGAAAAATGCAGTATGGGTGGAAGGTCAGTAGCTTTCTCAGAAATCCTACCAGTGCCAAGAGTGAGTACAGCCAGGAAGCAGAGAATCACAGAATTCAATAGATGGCTGAAGGAATGGAGTGGGTCCATGGGGTATGGATTGGTGGGGGGATGAGGCAATAAGTGGGAGAACACAGACCTGTATGCAGAGAATAGGCAGCACCTTAGTAAGGAGGGCTCACAGGTACTGAAGCTTAAGTTGGGGAGTTTATCAAATAAAATTTATAATCTAAACTGGGTAAGGGGTGGCAAAGAGGTGGGAATTCACCAGGAGAGGGGGTTCCTTGGACCTCCCCCCACAGCAAGGCAGGAACCAAATTCAATTAGATGGGAAAATGGAGGGGAGGGTAAAGACACAGAGCGCAGTAGATCAAAATGGAGTGTAGTGTCACTGAATGTTGGGAGCTTAGGAAACAAGATGGCAGAGTTGCAGGCATTGATGGTGGAAGGGGAGGTGGACATAGCTGCCATCACCGAGACATGGGTAACCCAATGCCATGGCTGGGACCTAGCCATCCCAGGTTTCAAGCTATACTGGAGGGATAGGGGAAAGGGGGTGGTGTGACCATCTACATTAGGGAAGGGATAAGGTGTAATAGGGAGGAGGGGAGGAGGCTATATGGGTGCAACTTTAAAACCCAAGGGGTAGCAAGGTTAGACTAGGGGTAGTTTATAGGCCTCCAACAGAATAAGGAAATTGATAGGGAGCTATGGGAGCAGTTAAAGAGGCTTAGCAACAAAGGGAGCACTGTGGTGGTGGGGGCCTTTCATCTACCTGGGGTGGACTGGAGCAACCCAGCTACCCCATGTGCCATGGAGCAGATCCTCCTGGGAGCCTTCTAGGACAGCTTCCTGACACAGAAGGTAACAGAGCCAACTAGGGAGGGGAACATCCTGGACCTGGTGCTGGAGGATGGGGAGCAAGTCAGGGATGTTGAGGTGTAGTAACCCATGGCGGGAGGTGACCACCACACAGTGTGGTTCTCATTCAATCTAGGTAAGGAGGTAGCCACTACAAGGACTAAGGTCCTGAATTTCAAAAGGGCAGACTTTGGCAGGATGGGCAGTATATGGAAGGGCACATAGTTAGCATCCACCTGATCATGGACGCTGAGGAAAAATGGGCGATCGTCAAGCGGGGCCTGGCTGAGGCCACAAGCACATGTGTCAATTCAATTCAATTTTTTAATTAACCAGGAAAACGCCATTGAGACAAGTCATTTTCGAGGTGGTTCTGGGAGGACACAGATACATAACAGTCATGAAAAAAACATAGCAGGTACAATAACGTAAGTACAAGCAAGGAATACAGTACATATTTGGGAAGGCTACAGCTTGCAGTTCAGGGGAAGCGGTGCAACTGCCCCCACCCCCCTTTTTGGCCTATTTAAGGACTGCTTTCCTCACACAAACATTTTTTCCTTGCAGCTGGAGGCTCTGTTGGTCTATCTACTCTCCTGGGGCCTACTGGGACATGCCCCCCCCCAGTACATGCTTGGACTCTGCTTGGTTTGTGCTGGACTTCTGTTTTTCTGTTCCCTGCTTTTGGTTTGTATTACTGGCCTTCGGCTGCTCCGTGCTTCTCTGTGTACCCGTCTGTGTGCTGGTTTCCTTCCTGTTCATGTCCTTGTGTTTGCCTTGTTTCTTTTCGGCTTTCTAGTGCCCTGTGTATACATTGCTACTTGTGCTTCAGGTTACACTGTGTTTCCTTGCCTCAACCTACCCTATGACTGTACCCCCCAGGCTCCATTTCTCACCTGCTATTGCAGCCTTCTGTTCACTGCATTGTTCTCCGTATGTTTTAGCTCAACCTGCTTTCTGCCTAACAAGCCTCAGTCCCTATTATTGACATTGTCTGTTTCCGCTCACACTGCAATCTGCTACCTTGCTCCCATTAATTGATTACACATGGTTCATGACTTTGCTGCCTAGCTAATAACTGCTCCTGTTTTATTGCTTCACAATAACCTAAGCAACCTAGTCCATGGAACTCAATCATGCTTCCTGAACTTATATCAAGCAAATATTGCTGCTGTTTTCAGTGCATTGCCTCAACCTACAGTTCTATGTTCGTTCAGATTGCTACCCCTACAAGCTATAGTAAATTGCTGCTGCTCAATTACTTTTGCACATCACTTTATTATACTCTGGAGGTCATCCCAGCTACTGCTGTTGCTGTAAACTAGTTTAAAAATCTTCATGTGGGTCACAGTGCTTTCCCTTTACTTCCTTGTTTTTCCCATGGCGGGGGACTGGGGGTTTTGTTGAAGAGCCGTGGCACTGTGTGGCTTAATTACCTATGTTCAGCTATTGCCTCTGCTGCTAAACCCCTCTGAGTATTTGTTACCTTTATTTGGCACTCAGTCATTGGATGGACTGGTTGGCTAGCCTCGCACCACTAAAGGCCCAGGTTCCTTTGTGCTGAACCTTGCTTTAAAACATGTCTGACCTATGTATGGTCTTCAACACTCAACGTTTCCATTGTTCCACATGCTTACTATGCTACTCACTGCTGCCTGTACCGTACCTACTGTGTTTCTTTTGCTGCTTAGTAGATGATATTCTCTCCAGTGCCTTGTGTAGTCTGCTCCATTGCTACATGAGATTAGCTGACCATGCCCATCAATTTGGCTCAAGCTCACTTGTAGCAGACGGTTTCACTCTACACCCTAGTCCGTATCCTGAGCATGTAATGCCTGGTGTGGGGTCCTTCCTTTCTGGCCAACAGTGGGAATGTCCTCACTCCAGGTAGAGCTTTAGCCATTAGGTCTAAAAGCACAGTGGCACCTCATGATGTCGAATTGGAGGCAGTCTAGTACAGTGGTTTAAGGCTCTGAGCAGCAAATCTGGAGACTTGGGTTTGAATCCCACAGCCCCCACTTGCATACTGTGTGACCCTGAGCAAGTCACTTAAATTCCTTGTGCTCCCAGGTCGCACCTGTAAACAAGCTTTCAGCTTAGTGTGTCTCTCCTGGTTAAAAATGAAAAAAAAAAGATTTTGACTAAGCTGAGAAGGCAGGATATATTGCTATTCTTTAGTTGCAGCACCAGCTGCCTAAAGCACCTTTTACGCTATTCTCCCCATGACTGCCTCTGGTTTACTTGGTTTGTTTTTAGATTGGTAAGCCAGCTGAGTGCCTCAGCAGTCATCGCTCTCCTCTTCCCGCCTTGGAGGAGTTGTGCTGCAGAGTTCACTCACTACCCTTCACGGCATTCCTGTTAGAGAAATAGTGTGAGAGCTTTCCTCCAAACTGGAATATTTTTAACCCCTCTCTGACTGGGTTTTCAAATTGCAGCAGCAGAGCTGTCACTAATCAAAAACATCCCAAGCCTGGAGGGAAGGCGACCTCGGCCTTGGATCCCCAGAGATTTCCTCCTCAAGGGTTTTTTTTCTCTCTCATAATATTTAGTTAGCTTTAGGCAATAATCTCCATGTCACTTACATAGGTTTCCGCTGTTGGATGGAGTGGGTGGCCATCCCGTAGGTGTCCTGTCTCCCACTTTGGCTGTTCTGTCTCTCATTAGGAAGCCAGGCCTCCAAGCCTTACACTTAGACCTCTGAGTGGGTCACTATTCACCTGTTGTTTCCTGCCTACTCTACTCAAACATACAGTATTACCAACTGACCCTTGCTACCAACCGAACCTATGCTACCAACCGACCTACATACAGGTCCTCAACCCTGATAAGTGTTCATTACCTTGTATTCTTTGCTTGACACTCTTTTTGGGCTTCTTCCTAAGTAAGGTACATTTAGCCAAGGGAATCACTCCCACGGCACCTCAAGGGGTGGAACCCTCCCCCTAGGTTTCCTTGCCTTCATACCCCTACAGGGTGGTATATCCCATGGATAGAGAGGCAAACAGCCAAAGTTTATCTATGTTACACAAGCATGAAACCAGTCTCACAGGCACACTGAATTGGAAGGCTACTGCCTGTTGTTCGGGGGGGAGCGGTGCAACTAGCCACACACCCCTTTTGGCCTATTTAAGGGCTGCTCTCCTCACTCCACACACAAGCATTTTTTCCTTGCCCCTCCATCCACCCTTCCTCCTCCAGTGGCACACCTCTCTCTCCCATGGGCTTCTTCCTAAGGTACCTTTAAACAAGGGAATAACTCCTGTGGCACCTCAAGGGGTAGAACCCTCCCCTAAGGTTCCTTGCCTTTGTAACCCTACAGGGTGGTATATCCCATGGATAAAGAGGTGAACAGCCAAAGTTTATCTATGTTACACAAGCATGAAACCAGTTGCACAGGCACATAGAAGGTACAATAATGCAAATACAGGTATGGAATACAGTGCATATTAATAAAAGGTCACCTAACAACAAGCTAAACATTTTATATATGAATGTAGACAAGATAAATAAAAAGGAGAGAAAAAGAAAAAATAAACAAAGAGCAAAAACATACAGAAGTGCAAATAGAGGTAGGAAGTAGGGCATACAATTGGGTTAGATGAAAGAGGAAGTATGGAGGAAAGGAAAAGAGATCAAGACTGGGGGATGGAGGCCTAATTGAATGGGATGAGGGACAGGTAGGAGGAGGTAGCTGCATGGAGACAGGTGAACTTGGGTAGGTGGGAGGTGGGTAATCAGGGAAAGAGGTAAGGAGAGTAACAGGACATAGCTGATTAGGAAAGATGGAACAGTGGAGGAGAAGAAGATGATTATAGGTAGATGAACATTATGTGGGGGTAGAGAAATTGGAAGAGTGTTTAATGAGTAGGCATGGGAGGGATAGAATAGTAGTAACGAGGAAACAGAAGGCCTTAGTGGCAAAATAAGTGCAACAGAGCAGCATGGTGAGGGGTAATAAATGTAGCAGGCAGTTATGCCTAGCAGTTGCACTTGTCCTTCAGGGTGAATCTAAGTAGAGACTTGAAAGTGTACATCCCTACTGGGTGTGCAAGTTTAAGTGTTCTTTGAAGGGTGTTCCATATGTCGAAAGCCAGAGCAAGAAATCCAGGACCAAGAAGCTGAGCTGGATGAACAAGGAGGTAGGGAAGAGGGTGGTGGAAAAGAAAGCTGCATTTAAAACCTACAAAGGACCCAACAGGGAAGAGGACAGGGAGGAATATGTGAGGAAATCCAGTGAAGTGAGTAGAACTGTAAGGGCAGCCAAGGCATTGAGAGGAATGAGGCTGGCCTAGGGGAACAAAGAAGGTGAAAAGGATTTCTTCAGGTATATAAAAGAGAAGTGAAAGAGTAAGGATCAGATTGTTAGGATCAAGAATGGCAGTGGGTGGGTGGAAAAGGGGGCAGAGCAGACAGAAGTACTCAATGTGTACATCTATTCAGTGTTCACTAAAGAGAGGGATGGGTCTGTACCAAAGGGAAAGGCTGGGGTGGGGGTTGGGGAGATCACTGATGGAGAAATCACTGACAGAAGAGTGTTGGAGAGCCTTAAGTCCCTGAGGGATGATAAGGCAGCTGGAAAGTATGGAATTCATCCTAGAGTACTGAGAGAGTTGGCAATAGTCCTGGCGGGGCCATTGGCAGACCTGTTCAACACCTCTCTGGAAACGGGATGCATACCCAGGGATTGGATGGTGGCACATGTGGTGCCCCTCCATAAGAGTGGGCCCAAAGACAAACTAGGGAATTACATGCCAGTCAGCCTAACCTCAATTCTGGGAAAGCTAATGGAGACTATCCTCAAGGAAAGGCTGGTAAATGTTCTGGAGGATAATGATCTCCAGGATGGCAGACAGCACGGTTTAGTCTCTAGCAGATCCTGCCAAACGAGTCTGGTGGACTTTTTCAATTGGGTGATGTGGGCACTGGACAAGGGTCATGCAGTAGACATTCTATACCTGGACTTCAGCAAGGTCTTTGATTTGGTGCTGCATAGTAGGCTGACCAGCACACTGAGCAACCTGGGATCGGTGAGGAAACTGGTAGATGGGTCAGGAGCTGGTTACAGGAAAAACAGCAGAAGGTAGTAGTGGGGGTGAGATATCTGAGCTCAGGGCAGTAACAAGTGGTGTCCAACAGGGCTTGGTGCTGGGACTGGTGCTGTTTAACGTTTTCATTGCTGACATTGCAGAAGGGATAAAGAGTAAGATCACTCTCTTCGCTGATGACACCAAGATCTGTGCAGAGGTTGATGTAGAGGAAGGAAGTACAGTACTCCAGGAGGATTTGGCAAAACTGGAGGAATGGTCTAATACATGGCAACTTGGGTTCAATGCCAAGAAGTGCAAAGTCATTTACTTGGGAGCCAGGAACCCCGGAAATAGTTGCTGGTTGGGGGAGTGCAGTTATCCAAGTCAAAAGAGGAGAAGGATCTGGGTGTACTGGTGATATGGTAAATGAACCACTCAGCCCACTGTAGGAAGGCAGCGGCAAAGGCCAACAGAATTCTGGGGTGCATCACAAGAAAAGTTACCTCCAGAAGGGGGGGCGTCATCCTGCCCCTGTACAGGTCCCTGGTGAGGCCACACTTGGAGTACTACGTACATTACTGGCACCCCATTTGAAAAAGTCACAACATATTCTCCCACTGCATAGTAATGAGAGGCTTTGTTTTCTCCACTACATAGGCAGCTCCCACCCCCCAAGCTAGGCACTCGGACAATCAAGCAACTGAAGCAACAAGCAGCTCACCTGAGTAGCTGAGGAAGCCAAATCTCCAGCCTGATAACTTTCGAGGTAAAGAGAGCCTCTTCTCTCTTAGTCTGGGCGCCTGCAGGGGTGCTAGCCAGGCGGCGCTTGCGCCATCTCCCCCCAACCACCCTCCCACCCAGGGGTGGCTGTCAATTTAAGGATCCACCCCGTGACATCACATCCGTGATGTCACGCCTGTTGCCAGAACCTATCTCCCACTTTCCCATTTGCAGGTTATACCTGCTGGCCACTAGAGGGATCTATGCTCCCTCACTACTTCCTACTCCTACCTGTACAGCACTACTTCCCTGGGATCTTGCTCACCACAATGTATTGGCCCTGCCTCACATTCTGCCTGTGCCTATCCCCACTAGCAGTGCACTTACCCACTTACCCATCTGCTAGTCCACACTGTGCCCTGGCACCCCTCCCTTCCCTTGCTCCTGAACCTCCTCTCCTGCCCCTTGGGACCTCTGTGTGTCCCAGTCCCCCCTGCCCTCCCCTAGCTTTCTTCACCTCAGGCACATCTGGGTGTCTTCTTATTCTTGTTTTCCTCCTGTACCTCCCTGCCCACCCCTGCTCCCTTAGCCTCCCTCCCTCCCTCTCATGTCAATCGTAGGAAAACCTCTCACCATCTCCCAGCCAGGGTGTTAGTCATGCTACTACTTCTGTCAGGGAACATTCATCCAAACCCTGGCCCGGTTCCCAGGAGCTCCCCAACTCGCACCACAGGCCTATGCATGGTCTCCATGAATATCAGTAGCCTCCTGAAAAAGTTTGACTCACTACAATGCCTGGTCATATCAATTAACCCTGATGTCATCACCCTGGTTGAGACTTGGCTGTCAAAATCCTCCCCTGACTCCCTAGTCTCCCTTCCTGGTTTCACCCTTTTCCGGTCCTACCGTGTTGGGAGACGGGGCTGCGGCTGCGCTATTTATGTCAAGGAATCTCTCCCGTACTAGCCCTGCCTCCATCCTTGACTCCAGGGCCCAGGCGCTTACTGAAACTAACCCCATACCCTTTAAAGGACCCCTTTATCTGACTACTGCACACGTGCCCCCAGGGACCAAGCATGAGCCATTGCCTCTCTTACAGAATACCTTACCTCTCTACCTCTTTCCACTGATCAAATTCTGGTGGGTGACTTAAATGTCAACTGGCTCAGCCCTCCTCCTCCTCTACCGAGACTCCTTTTCTGCAATAGACCTAACGCAACTAGTTACCCACCCTACCAGGACTAACCCAAGAGAGGCTCCAGTACCCTACTTGATGTGGTACTCACCAACCGCCTAATCGGATCCCCAATGTACAAGTCCTCCCAGACTCTCTCAGTGATCCTCCCCCATTCTATTCCACTGGTCAACCTCAGTCCCCAAACCCATAGCACAGTCCACATGCAGCGGCGTCTAATACCTGGTGGACTGATAAAACTTAAGGAACTTCTGTCCCAAATTGACTGGTCTCCTATACAGGCAACTCCTGACATTGACACAGCTCTCTCCTTCTTTACCCAAACTTTTAATAATGCCTGTGATATTTTTGCCCCAGTGTTGACCGCCGTTCTAAAGGAAGAATGCCCTAGGTTACCCCAGCTTTGATCCACCAGCTCAAACATAGGGACAACCTATGGCACCGTGCCATTGAGACTGGCCGACCCAATGACAGGCGGTTATATCTGCCACCAAACAAGTGCACTCGGGCCATCAGAAAGGCCAAGTCTGAGCACTATCGGTCCTCACTCACTGCCTCATGGGGAATCCCAGAACCTTCTGGGATAACATTAAACAGTTAAATGGGAGTGCACACTCCCCCACCCACCAGGTCAACATTAATGGTGTGATCTCCTCAGACCCAGCCTCATAGCCAACCACCTCAACACCTCATTCACTGACCTTAGCCCTATCCTCCCTACAAATTTTTTTGACCCTCCTCCCCCAGCACCTGCTGTAAATCTTTCTCGCCCTTATTTTCTCCTCCGCCGTGTTTCTGCCCAAGAACTTAGGCCGCACCTTGTCACTGCCCTCAAGAGTAATAGTACAGGCAGTGACACCCTGGATCCATGTATCCTACGGCTGGTCTTAGACACAGTCCTTACCCCGATCACATGCCTCATCAACCACTCTCTTTGCCTGGGGAAGGTTCCAACTGCCTGGAAAGTCACCACTGTCACCCCTATCTTTAAAGGTGGTGATAGGACTGTGGCTGGAAACTATCGACCGATCTCCATTCTCTCTCCTCTCTCCTCTCCAAGGCCTTGGAAAAGTGGTGGCCTCTCAAATCTCTGACTACCTCTCCACCTACAATGTCCTTTGTCCTGAGCAGCATGGCTTCCAGGCGGGCCACAGTACCAACACAGCCCTCCTAGAGTTCTCCAACTTTCTCACTCCTCCTTAGACACTGGTTCTCTGGCTGGTGCTGTCTTCATTGACCTCTCGAAAGCTTTCGACACTGTCTCCACCCCTCCTTCTTGATGCCCTTAGTCTCTCTGGTTTTGCTGCTGGGCCTATCTCCTGGTGCACCAGTTATCTGTCTGACCGCACACAGTGTGTAAAATTAATAGGACCTACTCAGACATCTGTCCCATCTTTTCTGGGTTCCCCAGGGCTCCATTCTGGGCCCCTTACTATTCTCCTTTACCTTAACACCTTCCACGCTCTTGCTCGGGAACATTCTATTGTCGCTGATGATGCAGTCATCTTTGCCTCAAGTCGTAACCCTACTGCCCTCCAGGACTCGCTGCAGAAGTTCTTCATTGAAGCCAAGGGCTGGTTCAAGGAACATAGATTGGTGATAAATCTTAAAAAAACCAAAACCATGTTCTTCACTCATCCCCAAAACAAGTCCTGCAACTTCAAACTCCTCATTCACTCTGGGTCCTCATTCCCACTTGAACAAGTTTGCTCCTATAAATACCTAGGGATCCATTTTGACCCCTCCCTCTCCTTCCATGGACACATCGTTGCCCTAGCCACTGCCACTAATATCCGATTGGGCATCTTACATCGGTATAAACACTGCCTCCCCGGAGGCTCTTTGACTCACAGTCACCTCCTCTATCCTGTCCCTAGTGGACTATGGACTGCCGGTGTATGGTGCTGCTGATCAGACCGCACTCCATAAAATTCGCACTACTCTGAATAAGGCCTGCAGGTTAATTACTGGAGCACCTAGGATGACACACACCTGTCTGCTGTATGCTAAAGCACTGGTACTTGATCTCGACGAGCGCCTCAAATATCTTACCTGTACCCTTACAAAAAAGACCCTCCTTGGGCTTTCCCCACCAGGATTGACCACCACCATACGCGCTCTGTCTCACTAGTTCATACTGGACCTCTGGGAAAACCTCTCTGTTATCCCTAGAGCTAGGACCTCTCACGGCCAAAGAGCCTTCAGCTTTAGGGCCCTTCTGGTTCAACACACTGCCCCTCCATCTCTAGCTCCAACTATATCGTGCTTCAAAATTCCTTACATAACCACCTTATTAACACCGATGCTGTAACTGCCACTAGTCAGCCGTACTCAGTACTTATGACAAAGCTTATTACTAAGCTGCTAAGGACGACATAACTCTGGTATTGTTTGCATCCATCCTACCTGTACCAGCTTGTTTGTATCTATGTCTTAATTTTACTGTTATACTTATGTGTTGTACTGCTATACTGTGTATTTTGGTTTGTCTTACTGTGACAAGGTACCTTTGTAAATGAGCCTATGGCTCAAAGGTTTTCCAAACTGCTGTTTAAATAAACAAATAAATAAATAAAAGGACATCTTTTTTATTTTTTTTTTTTTTTGAACATTCAGGAAAACAACCTTTGAGTATAATGTCTTTTACAAAAGTTGCACGTCATGAATACAGAGTAATGATACAGACATACAATGACACTAATTAAGGTGACAAGCATTATGCATAACAAGCATAACTTTCCGTTAGGCTAGGCAATATACATATGTGACATCAGGGTTAAGTTATTAGGACAAGGAGCAACAATTAAGCGGCCTCAGAGCCTTGTCCAAAAAGGACGGGTGAGGAAAAGTAGGGAAGGAACTTAGAACAGGGATTGTGGGGGGGGGGGTGAAGAAAGTTAAAGGGACAGATGGGGGGTGGCCAGGGTCAGGGTTGGGGAGAGGTGGGTACGTGGGCAGTGGGCAGAAGGGTATATGAGCTAGCTCCACAAAGGGAATGGGATCAGGGCAGGGACTGGTAAAATGAGGAAGTGTGGGAAGGTTGCTGTTACGCATTCTCAGGAGGGACTAGGCGTGGAAGTGCGAGGGGCGAAAAGAGAGGGAGAGGGGAAGAGAGAGAGAGAGTTAGAGTAGATTAGGAGGTGAATACATGAGCAGACAGGGATAATGGACAGGAAACCCGGGGGAGGGGATCCGCTTCTGAATGGCCATTCAACGAAAGAGGGTGATCAAGCTATTGGAGGGGGTGCAGCGCTGGGCAATGAAAATGATCATGGGATTGGGAGATAAATCTTATGAGGAGAGACTGAGAGAGCTCAATAAGTATTCCGTGAAGGATATAAGGGAGAGAAGGGACATGACTGAGACCTTCAAGCACCTGAGAGGTATGAAGAGAGTAAGAACCAGAAGTATTTTTAAATTAAAAGGTGAAAAGGAAACCAGGGGGCACAATGTGAAGTTGGAAGGAGGCAGATTCAGAAGAGAAATGAGGAGGCACTATTTCGCTGAAAAGGTGGTGGCAGGGTGGAATGTGCTACCGGGGGAGGTGCTATATTACTGCAGACAGTGGGCAGCTTCAAAAGGGGGTTGGACAGGTTCAGAGGGGGTCAGGGGGTGGGACTGAAGGATACATGGGAAAAATCATTGGGGGGGCAAGGGGAGGGAGGCAGCTGCAGTTTAGAAGACTGAAGTGCTGCACACACGAGCAGACTAGACAGACCAATAGACCTGTATCTGCTGGCATTTTCATATGTTTATATGTTCATACCTCCCCAAATCCTCCCTCAAATATATAAACTACTGCTCTGTGCATAACCTAAACCCCCACCTTCTCCAGGCTGACAATCTCTGCTGACTGGTCCTCTGTTCTCTCAGCCTCAGTCATAAACCAGGCCCTCACACACTTCTCCTCCATCCTGTCTGGTATTTGGGATTGTCATGCCTCCCCTCCACACTACCAGAGGGAGGCATCACCACCTTCCCTGGATCTCCCCCAATATCCTATCCCTTTCCACAGCCCATGACAAAGCATGGTCACAATTTAAATCTTCCAATGCCATCTCTGACTTTCACTACTACCACAAGCTCAGAAACAGCTGCACTAAAGCAGTGCACCAAACTAAATCAGAGTACTTCAGGCCAAACCTTTCATCCTGCCCTGACCCTTCATCTTTCTGGAGCACAGTCAAATCCCTTATCAGTCCCTCCTGCCAGGTAACTACCTCCACACTCAAGGCTGACGGGTTCTCTGTCTCTGACCTAACCTTTATTGCTGATATTTTCCACAAATTTTTCACATCCTGTGCACTTCCCAACAGTCCCGTGCCTCCCAATTCCCCTCCTTGTCCCACGGGCTTAGCCTCCCCCACCACCCGCCACAAAGTTTCTCACGCTCTCAGCACCCTAAACCCACACAAGTCTAGCCCAGACGGTTTTCACCCCAAGCTCCTCCATCACTCTGCTTCAGCCATGGCCACCCCTTTCTCCTACATCATCAACCTTTCTTTTTCTACCAGCAGCCCCATATCAATGGAAACTGGCCAGAATAACTCCATTACCCAAAGGTGCAGACCCCTCATCCCCAGGTAACTACTGCCCCCATATCCCTGCTCCCTTCTCTGGCAAAACTCCAGGAATCCCTAGTACTCTCCAGACTGGCAGACTTCCTCTCATCTGCCAACTTTTTCTCAGACCATCAATCCAGTTTCTGGAAAAAACATACCACTATCTCCTCCTTGCTCCATGTTACAGATGCAATCCTCACTGCAAAGGACAAAGGCCACCTCACAGCTGCTATATTTATCGATCTCGCAAAGGCTTTTGATTCTGTCTCCCACTGGCTCCTCCTCCAAAAACAGCACTCTGCTGGCCCCAGATTCTCCACCATCCACTGGTTCAAATCTTACCTTTGTGACCAACATTAGACAGAGTGAAACTTTGCATCTCACCCCCCCCCCCCCATCTGATCAGGAGTTCCGCAAGGCTCCATCCTCGGCCCTATCCTCTTTTCAATATTTCTAAATTACCTCCCCACTGTCTGCTCACAATCTAACATTCACCTCTGTATGGATGACACCATCCTCTGTGTCTCTGGTCCCACCTCTGGCTCAGCCCCATCACCACTCCAGTACGATTTCAACCATGTGCAAAAATGGTTCCAAGACAACAGCCTAAAAGTGAATGCTACAAATCACCTCCTACAAATATCTTGGTCTCTGGTTATACCAGCACCTTAACTTCATTGCCCGTATTGACTCCCTTTGTTCGAAAATGCACCCCAAACTAGGCATTCTCTTTCGCAACAAACATGACATTTCCCTTTACAATTGCCTTGACTTCATTCATAAGACTATCCTCCCTATCTTCAACTATGGGTACATTATCTATGCCTCAGCCTCTGCCTCCTCTCTCTCCAAACTTGACACCTTACTCAATTCTTTTTGCAGATTCGCCACAAACTCCCCACTTCGTACTCATCACTGCACACTTCTCTGTTCCCTAAGCATCTCCCCCCTTTCCCACAGACGACACATTTACTCACTAATTATCACTGCAAAATTCTGGTTCAACCTTCTCCCTCTGTACCTCTCATCTCTCCTCTCCCCTGCTGCCATTCCCTCCTACTCTCTCAGTTCCTGGCACCCCTGCTTCTTCTCCATACCCCACTGGCATATCTCTGCAGGTGTCTCCGCCTTCTCTTTCCAACTACGGCACCTCTAGAATCAACTGCCCTCTTCCCTCTGTGAATCCCCATCCATCCCTGCTTTTAAACACCAATTTAAGCTTATCCCCCTTCCCCCTGCTTCTGCCCATTTCCCTCTCCCCCAACTCTCCCTCTCTTCCTACTCCCCTCACTACTTCCCCTGCTTCCCCCCAAGCAGCATACACTTTTTAACTCTACTCTCTATTTATTACTTATACACCACTTTTTTCCTCTTCTGAAAGGTTTACCTATCTAAAGCATTTCTACTCTGTCTCAGCTGTATAACTTGGAAAACAAACAACTCGGTGTTGATACCTTGCACCATGTACTGTCTAAATGACTGCTGGCATTTGTATATGTATGTACAGTATGTATTTAAATTTCCTCTGTCACCCTTGTCCCTAGGTCACACCTGGAAATGAGCCCTGGCTCAGTGTGCCTTTCCCAGTTACCAAATTTTAAATAATATAAATAAATGAATAAATAATGTGGTCATTTTATGAGAATGCATCTGTGTGTCAGGCAGCAGGACTATGTCAGGCCAGGTGTATGATGATTCTCTGTGTACAGCAGGGACAGGGCAACGTGTCAATGCATAACTCCATCCCTGCTGAATGTGGCTGTACATATGGGTTTTCTTTCCACTGGCTGTCCCACATTATCCACATCAGAGGCCTTACTGATTTAATCTGGACACCAGGGTGCCCCATTCCTGGTGCCAGCTAAAGTATAATTATTCCAACACCAGAGTAGCCACCTACAGTGCTGCTTCATCTCCCCCTCTGTATCATACCCCCACCACCACCACACGCCACTTGAATCTGCTGACACTGGGGTGCTCAATCCCCAGTTGTCAGTGTAGTCTATCCCCTGACCAAGCAGTCTGGGACACCAAGGTGTCTATCCCCCATGCCTCCATGTTTGAAGTTGACACTGGAGTGCCCAGTCCCCAGTGTTGGAGGTACCTGAAATAAAGAAACTGTCCCACCTCCAGGCTAGTGGTGCAGAGAGCTGAGATGCATTTAGTGACTTACCTCTTCCATGCTGGCCATCCAGGTTCAGAAACAAAAATGGGGGTCAGCTAGGGGGAGGGCTGGGAAAAGGATCAAGCAGCTGCTTGGCAGCTCTCTTCTCCCGAATCAGAGGAGGCAAGGCTTCCCAGCTCTTGGCTGCCATCAAGTGGCGGCTCGGTGGTAGTGTCAGGAAAATGGGAGGCTGGCGCTAGGCCAGGTAGGTGGAACAGGGTTGCTGGTTCTGTCACATACGTGCACCTCCATGCACATACATGACCATACTGCTGAGGCCCCAGAGAGTTAGGGGTGATAAAACCTGAGTAAAACATGTATCCATCATCATATATGATGGGCCTTGGAACTCTTGGGTTCTGCACCATGCAGATCCCAGCCAGCCTGATGGTTGGGGGGAGCGGCAGATGAGACTGGGTGTCCTTAGCCCAGGGCCTGAAGATGGGTGTAGATGGCAACGGGAGGGCAAACAGATGAATGGAAATAAAAACTGTCCCATGATGCCATTTTCATTTTTCTTTAACCTGAAAAAAAGAAAACAGTCCCTCATCATTGCCACAGTCCCGAACCCCCACCCACCCCACGTCAACCTCCACTCAGCACCCTACACCCCACTCTACCCCCACCCTATACTTAACCTACTGGAGGTCTAACACTGTAATCCTCTCTGGACCATACACATCTTCACTCTTCAATACCGATCAGGAATCAAGGAAATCAGGTAAGTGCAGTTTAATGTATTTCAATGTGTTTTGAGCTTTTACTCATAATTTGCTCATTTTTTAATATTTTTCTTCTAAATTCTCAACTTGGTCATTTTGGGACCCCACCTCATGAGCAAGGTAGGTGACATTTTTCAACTCTGGCCCATAAGGTGATTTTACAGTCACTCCGCGAAACCACCCTTCGAGTGAGATTTGAAGCTTTTCACCTACTTGGTTCATGAGATGAGGTCATACGAACCTACAAACTTGTCAGCAAATAAAGGCCTTATAGTCTATCTAGTCTGCTCTAGTGTGCATGTCCCCCTCTGTTTACAGAGAGACCTGCCCCCTCCACATTTCCTTCATAACCACCCTCTAATACCCTTCCCCTATTCCCCCTCCTCTACCTACAACTTTCCCCTTCACTCTTTCCCATCCTCTCTTGAAGCTATCCACTGTCTTCAGGGAGACCACAACCCTCCAGCAACTCATTCCACATGATCACCACCCTCTCACTGAAAAAGTGTCTCCTCATCTCCCTCCTGAACCTTCTCCCCACCAGCTTTATGCTATACCCCCCAGTGGACTTGTTTCCACGAAGGCTGAAGAGTCCCTCGGTGCTCACCATGTTTATACAGTACCTTTACTTGAAGGTCTCAGTCATGTCCCCCCTCTCCCTTCTGTCCTCAAGAGAGTACATGTTGAACCCCCTGAGTCTCTCCTCAAAGGTGTTGCCCTGCCTACCCTGGAACATCTTGGCTGCCCTTTTGTGGTCTGCTTCCAGCAAGTTCATATCTTTCTTAAGATAAGGGCAGAAATACTGCACACTGTAGTCTAGGTGCCATCTCACCAGTGCTCTGTACAGTGGTAGTATGAGTTCTGCTTTCCTGCTGGTAATCCCTCTGGCTATCAGGCTATGCAGCCCAGCATCCAGTTTGCTGTGGCTGCTGCTCTTCTGCAGTTTGCCTAGTGTTTCTGGTCACCTGCGATGATTACCCCCAGGTCCTTTTCTTCCTGACCTGGTTATCTGCACACCACTCAACCAGTATTTGGTCCCTGGGTTCTTCACACCCAAATGCATACATAGCCTTACACTTTTTAGCACTGAACCCCAGCTGACAAATGCCAGACCCCTTCTCTAGCCTAGCCAGGTCTTCCCTGAGTTCCTGTCTCTCCTCCTCCATGTCCACCTTCTGAGGACAGATTTTTACATTTAATCCCATCTGCTATGTCACTGATGAAGATGTTAAACAACACCAGACTGAGCATTGAGCCCTATGGAACCTCACTGGTCACAGGCCAACCTCTAAGAATTCTTGCCCGACTACCCACCTTTGATGTCAGTCCTGCAACTAATTTTTGACTAATCTAGGAAGCTTAGCCCCATCCCCAAGTCTTCCAGCTTCCTGACCAGTTTCCTATGAGGCACAGTCTCAAAGGCCTTGATGAAATCCAGATACAGGATGCCAACTGCTTGGCCCATGTCTACTATCCTGGTCACCCAGTGGAAGAATTCAATTAGGTTAGTCAGGCAAGACTTACACACCACAAACCCATGTTGTCTCTCATCCTGGAACCCATTTTTTCTAGAAATCTCACCAGTCTTTCCTTCAGGATTGTCTCCACCAGCTTCCCCACAATGAAAGTCAGGCTGACTGGCCTGTAATTCTCTGGTTCATCTCTTGGCCCAGATTTATAGAGAGGCACAACATGTGCAGTTCTACAGTCCCAGGACAGACTCTCTGACACCAGAAAGGTGTTAAACAGGTCTGCCAAGGGACCTGCCAGTACCTCCACCAATTCCCTTAGGACCCTTGGGTGCACGCCATCTGGCCTTGGGGATTTAGTCACCTTCAGTCCCTTAGACCCTTATGCACTCTGTTAATTTGTATTACACTGTCCATGATTCCCTCCTTCCCATTTCTTACCTCTCTGCTCCCTTGTGGTAATGGTCTGTCTTTCTTCTTAGTGAAGACTGAGCAGGAGTACTTGTTACGTACTTCTGCTTTTTCCTTATTACCATCTGCCCAACCCCACTCCTTTTTCAATCTGATAGTCTCATCTTTTATGTTCCTCTTCTCTCTTATATATATATTGGAAAAATGTTTTTTCACCTGCTGGCTAGGTAGCACAGAGGGCAGAGACACCCATGCCTCACCTGCCACATGCTTGCGATCTGGGTTCAGGGATGACCTTGGGTCGCTTAGGGATCAGCCAGGGGGAGGTGGATCGAGCATCCCAGCAGATGCTGTCCTCCTCTAGGGAAGTCAGATCAACTGCTCCACTTCCATATCATCATCCAGGTGACCACAGGTGGCAGTGCAAGTTGGAGCATCAATTCCAGATGGGAGACACTCCCTGATGAAAGACGACAGCACGTCCTATGATGTGCGTATCTGGCCGTCACCTCCTCAGAGCGTCTGTGGGTCAGGGTACCAAAGAGCACCAGAAAATATCACCATTGGCAAGATGCCACCTCATGGGTCGTGGCAGACCTCACATTGCCTATTGGGAAAGGGACCACCAGACTTAGCATGGCACCAGAGAGGGGTATGGGGTTCCCTCTGAAGGCCTCACCACAGGGGATGATCTGTGGAGGACTCTGTGGCACTCAAGGAAAGTCCCAGAGATAGCAGGTGGTGGGGTTGGGGAATCTGCAAGGACTGAAGGGTGCCATCGGTGGAGTAGAAGGGAAAAAATGCCTTCTCACCTATTTTTACTCCCTGTGCTAGCTGTATTTCCCTTGCAGCCATTGCCTCTCTAACTGCTCTTGTCGTGTCCCTTGATTTAGCACAGTAATGCTCCCTATTCTCATCTTTTAGAGTATGTTTGTAAATCCAGAAGGCTGTCTTCTTGTCCCTTACTGCTTTTGTTACCTCCTTACTGAATTAGCTGGGCTTTTTGGACTTGGATTTCTTGTTTTTGATTTTGGCGCATTCATTAGTGGCCTCCATCAAAAGAAGAGTATGTTGAGCATTTGGGGTAATAATATTAAGAGAACAACAACGTTATGAACAGACTTTGACATTTTTCAATGGTGAGTCATAACTTTGGTAATTTACAATATTTTAGACCTGAAGTTTTCAACATAGCCATTTCTTTTACACCACATCTTGAATGTGACAGCTGTCATTTTTCAAATTCTGGCCAAAATACACTTTCGGGTTGGTTGCACCAAATGACATCTTGGTCAGTATTTGAAACTTTTTTCCTATTGGGTTCATAAAGTGGGGTCATAAGAAGACTATGTTGAAAGTGTGGGGTCAAAATATTAAAAACAACAACATAGTTATGCAGGTATGTTGTCATTTTTCCATGCTCGCTCATAATATTTGTAATTTCCAATATTTTAACCCCAAATTTCCAACATAGTCATTTTTCCCACCACCTCATGAACCTGACAGCTGTCATTTTTCAAATCCTCACTGAAATCTGAGTTTGCACTTGTGACGCAAAATTACGTTCCATCCAATATTTTATAAATGGCACCTGTCATGTTCAAAAAGAGGAGGTCATAAAAAGACTATGTTGAAGTTTGGGGTTCAAAATTCACACAAAAATAAATAAGGAATGAATACTGTTTGCAGAGATGGCCACTGACCCAGTGCGGACCACATTGCCTTCCCATGCTAGTTACCTGAGTTTGGGTGTGAGTTCAGTGAGCTGGCTGAAAGGGACAAAGCTGAGGGGAAGGCACTGCAGTATGCAAGATCGGCCCCAGCCTGGGGAGGAACATAGCAGTGTTCTGGTGCACACACAAAGCCTTGCGGCATGCCAGGGAGCCTTTCCTCACAAGAGCTTGACATGCATGTCGAGGCCTGATGGGCCCATGCACTGTGTTGTGAGTGTCTCCAGTATTCTATTTATTTAATGCATGAATGAGGATACAATTCCACTATCAAAAGAAAAGAAGGGAAATCAAATGCAAAAACCTATGTTAATGCAGACAGAGTTGAATAATGCAAACCGCGCAAAGCACGAAAATAAAAAACATTAGGGTTACATAGAAACACAGAATTTGACAGCAGATAAGGGCAGCTTGACCCACTTAGTTTTTTAGGGTCCTCTCCAAGGCCTTCAACATGGTAGACCAGCAAATCCTTCTTAAGAGTCTGATGGACATCAGGTTGTCTGTCAATGCCCTAAAGTGGTTTATTTCCTATTTAGAAGGGAGGATGCAGATTACTACTATTAACATGATGACCTCCACCCCATTGCCCATTGTTCAGGGAGTCCCCCAGGGCTCAGTGTATGGGCCTTTATTGTTTTTAATCTACTTGAGAGGCATTGGACATCATGTGATCAGTGCGGCTTACTATCTGTATGCCGATGACACCATAGTCTGTACTTCTGCTCCATCTTTAGAAGAGATTCAGGCAAAATTGCAGTTAAGTTTTGATGGTCTATCTGATTATTTTACCAAGTTAAAACTTAAAATGAACATTGGTAAGACGAAATGCATGGTCTTTGGCTCTGGTAAGAAACTTAAGGATTGTCCTGGTCTATCAATATCTGATATTGATGGGACGAAGCTAGATCAGGTAATGACTTATACATATCTAGGCTACTTGGTGGACTCCTCGGCTACGGGCAACTCACATGTGGACAAACCTATTGGCTCAATGCTGGAATAAAAACTGCCTGGGTTGGTGTATGATTAAAAAAAATAGTTAAATCACAGATTATTCTGTTATTTGATTATGGTGATGTATTGTATGATTATTCAAATTTAGGTAAACTACATAAATTACATATACTGTACAATCGGTTGACCAGACTAATATTGCAATGTCCCAGGTACACTCATCATTGTCTCATGTACAATAAACTTGGTTGGGTTTCTTTATCTGAAAAAAGGCAACTTCATAAATTTATTTTGGCTTATAAAAGTGTTACAGGAAAAATTCCTGATTATTTGTCTGAAAAACTTGAAGTCAAGGATGTAAATATTTCCCTTAGGAAAGCAGCATATCAGCAGTTAATAGTTCCAACGACAACTACTAAACAATCTGAATACTTCTTCACTCAGTTAATCCCTTTGTATTGGAACCAACTTCCTCCTAAGTTTGGTCTGTTTAATACTAGAATTCCTTCTCAAAATGCTGATAAGCATTGTTTTTTAGAGACAATGTTAACTCAAACCAAGGCCTGTTGTGGTTGACACAAATGCAGTGTTGTATGTGAATATCTGTATTTGTACCGTGTAATTGATATATGTTATGTGTTTATGCTATGTTTTTACATGTTAAGTAATTGTTGTTCACTGTATGGTAAATGCTACGGGTCACCATTTCAAATGAGTTTTACTCAGTGGTCTAACTCATTTAATAAAAATGAAATGAAAAGGGTCATTTAGCGTTTTAGTTCTACGGAGTACTGGCAAATGTGTGGTGGGGTCTTCCTTTGGGTTGTCAGGTCTAATGCTCGCCCCTTCCCCTGAGCAAATAAGGTCAGACGTGATCTCTTCTCTTCATGCAGGGTCCTGTGTGAAGAAAGCCATGACAGATTCCCTTGGCAACATGTGCTGAACCATACTTCTCTGCCTTTGAAGAGTGCATCACTATGAGGCATTGGCTTGGATCTGTACAGTACCTTGTGCTTGGGACAGGAGGCTGGGGAAGGGAGGGGATAGGCATTAGGTGTGATGACCCCAAGGGAGACCCCACTATTAATTTGCCATTACTCTGGCAACCACAAATCCTAATATTTTTCATTTACCTACTTTATGCACTTTGTATTCTTCAACCCTAATGTCTGCATTAACATACTGTAGTTTTTGCAATTGATAGGTGTGTGTGTGTGCATACAGTATATTAGGGTTGTGTTGGGGTTTCATTAAAAAAAAAACATTTTAAGAGCCTTATATCTTGGCTGTCTTAGACCTTAAGGCTGGAAAATTTGGCATGCAACTTCTCATTCCAAGGGTCTTTAACCCTGCAAATTATATCAAAATCGGTTTTGTACTTTCAGAGAAAGAACTGAAATTACATACTTTTGCCTGATTTGGCACCTTAATGTTTGTGCTCAGATAAAATTAGTAAGTGTTGAGCTGTGAAACTTACAGATTTTGTAAGGGTCTACTAAGAACAGATTATTTTGGGGGTTTTGTTAGCAAAAATAACTGCATTTTGATTTAATTGCAAATAAGTGGTTATGCATGCATGTTAATAAAGGACAGTAAAATATAACTAAACCTACACTACACTTTTTTCCATGTTAAAGTTCTGCATGGCAAAAACTTTAAAATAATGTAACTTTTTAAAGCTTAAAAGTAGAGAGTAAGAGCCAAGTGTTTGTGAGGAAGGGGGGCTATGAGATATATTTATTCATTTACAATTTCGGATTACAACCTTTGGGCTGTTTTTCAAAGGCTCCATGTCAAAAAGAGACAAGACAAATACATGAAACACAAAGGAATAACAAGATGAAGAATGACAGATTAATACAAAGATAACAGTCTGGTAAAAAAATAGTAAAAAACAGCCATATAACATTTGTTATTGTAGGTACAATTATAAAGTGCTGATGGTAATTATGGTGGCACTTGGGTAGTGTGATACATAGAGTAAGCAGGGGCAAGAAGTGCATTAGATTCCTAGGGCTAGGGAAGAAGGGCTTGGGAAGGGCAGAGGGCTAGGAGCAGCCTGGTTAGGCATTGTCGGGACAGTTGCTTTGGTGCACAGCAGAGTGGTGGGGGTTAGTTAGGAGGAGGAGCCATGAGTGGGAGTAGGAAATGGAAGGTAAATTTCTTAGAGCAGGGGTCGATGGGATAAGTTGGGTTGGGCAGCAGAGAAGGGGGAATAGAGAAAGGGGGGTATAGAAGGGAAAAGTGATTTAGTAGATGGGGTAGTTTCTAGGAGAGGGAAAGAAAGGTGCAAGATTAAGCAAGAAGACCAGAAGACCTGGATCAATTGCAACAGACACAGTTGATTTCTTGAGCAAGACAGGAGCGGAGTATACAATGGTATACAATGCAGTTTGTTGTTTAAAGAGAACCATTCCTTGTAATTTTACCCCCCCCCCAAAAAAAGAGGAAGCTCCTTTACCTCCATGGGAGCTCTCTGTAGTACAAACAGCCTTTGTAATTATATCCCCAAGGGAATGGAAGGGATTGTAAATTGCACCAAGGGGCTAAAGTGTCATCCTTTTCACTTCCCTGTTGCTGGCAAAGCCCCATTTTATGACATGGCAATAGGGAGAGTGCGGGGGTGCCCTCCATTGAAGTGTACGGAGCGTGATTTTAGAGCACAGTTTTTAGCTGTTTAAATGGCCATTTGGTAACATCGGAGCCAGGGTTCAACTATTGAGTCTTGTTAGTTGAACCTTGTCTTTGGTTTTACCAAATGACCACTTAAAAAGCTGAAAACTGTGCTTTAAAATCATACTCCATACACTTCATGGGAGCGCGCCCCCATGATCTCCCTATAGCCACATCATAAAATGTCAGAACATGGGGGCATGGCCTGCAACAGGGAACTGGAAAGGAATCAAGCTGCTATCCCCTCGGGGGCAACGTATGATCCTTTCCTTTTCCATCAGGGATATAATTACAAAGGCTGTTTGTACTACAGAGGAGCTCCCACTGATGTAAGGGAGCTTAGTCTTGTTTCTGGCCAGCATGAAAAAGGTACTATTTAAATGAAGTAATTATAGTACTTTTAATTCATTAAAAATAAAAATTATCACAAAGTAATACTTCACAATTTTTTTGTACAAATCTAGTCAAAATGGGACCTATGCACAAATGGCTGACAGGCCCTAAGTGGTACATATCCACTGCATGCATGGAAATACATCAAACAAATGCACTGTCCACGGCCATGTAGCATGCACAAATGCTGCACAGAAGCAAGTGGAGGTGGCTTGCATGTACCACTGCTGTGGCAATGGAGTAGCGTGGCCAAGTAACGGTTGTGGGTTCCACACATGTGTGCAATCATGATGTGCAATACCACTCCCCAGCATGTGGGACTGCAAGCACAGCACAACACCATGTGGAAGGCTGCCATAAACTGCATGTGCACAGGATCTGCATTCAGGAAACTTAGTGTGCAGAAAAAAATGTCTGGTTGGTAAGGGTCTTGGGTATAGGACGATGGATGGATTACACCTGCGGAAGCTCTTTTGTGCAACATTGTGCCAAAGTTGGCATTTATCATTAATAAAACATTTCAATAAAAACCCAAAAGCAGACACATAACATCAAGATACTGTAGGAGACTAAGTGACAAAGGAACTGCACCCCTTAGTACACATGTTCCCATGTCATTCCCAACACCGTACATGAGTGACATATGTCAGACACTTGCAATATGCCCCAGACACACAGCAGCACCCTTCACAGGACACACCACAACCCCCATGGGTCTGGCAATCATGGCCAGCAGCATGCCACCCACCACTGCCTGGAAGAAGCATCTGTACAAGGAACATGTGATAAATACAGCTCTATTGGCACAGGGGACAGCTGTCCATGTGCATACCAAATTTAAAAGGAAAGGGACTGTCAACTGACAGAAAAACAGTAAACTGTAAAAGATAATCATAAAAATAATGGAACAGTCCAAAATGACATAGAAGGTTCACACATGCCCAATCTGAATTCCCACAGTCCCCTGATACTGGCCCCCAATATAGTGGGAAGTGTGGCATGGGGACAGGCATCCTCCTCAGAAGGCCTGTTGCTGCATAGTCCAGCAGGCACCACTCAGTTTTCCTCCACCTCCTGTGAGTCCTCACTGGACATCACAGGGGTCATATTGGTGTACCCCCCTCTTTATAAGGACTATCTGCCATAGCGGTTCCCAATAGCCCTGAAACAACAAGAACACAGGACAGGCATATGCCAGATTCCCAAGCATAACCACAGCAGAACACAGTCGACATGCAGGGCACCCCACCCCCCTTCCACAGCATCACTCACTTTAGAGGGCTCCATCATTGCCCAGTAGTCACCAGTGCTATCTTTATAATAGTCGGCCAGTGTCCCCTCCCTCCAGTAAAGCCAATCGGGTACATGGAAGCCCCACTTGGCCCACCAGTCTACAACCACTGCCGGTGCTCCATAAGCTTGCTTCCTCTTCTTGAGGATCATCTGATCTGGCCTGCCACAGTAGTCATGCTGAAACATAAATAATGAAACTGTCATGATGTACTTGCATTTTTCTCTGTACAATTCTGTATCCCTGTGTTGTATTCTACTGGGTCGTTCCTGAAAATAGGCATAATACTTGTCTAGTGTACTTGCCCAGTCAACAAAAGCTAAATAAATAAAAATCACCATCACAGCCACAGTACACAGAAATTATGGCATGCATTCCCTCTCACCCCTTGCCAGTTGCATACATACCTCCCCTGGCCCTGAATACTGCTAGGTTGTTTTCAACATTCTCCACAATTTCCATTGGTAGTCACCCACTCACTTCTCAGAGCTCTGTAGGGGTGCTACTGCTATGTCACAGTCCAGTGTGAAATGCAATACCGATGCACGCCATGTCACTCAGCAGGTATGCTGGCTACACACATCTTTAAAGAGCATCCATTCCTCGTGGGACATCTGTGCAGCATCCCAGTCAGGGGAAGCATGGACAGGCACGGGATGAACACCGCAAGACAGTAGGGCTATGTGAAATTTATCTTCTGTCAGAAAAATTCTGGTGAAATTTTGATTTCACTTCTGTGAAATCTCACAAAATTTCCATGAAAATGATGCGAAATTTTGCCAAAACTGTGATTTCAGTTATTTCCACCTAATTTAAAAAGCATTTATCCTAAATGCACCGTATTTGGTGTGATGACTTACCAAGGCCCCTACAGCAGTTTACCAATTTTTAGATCTCTATCTTTAAAGGTGACTGAGTTATAAGCCTCTAAATTTTCAGAAATTTTAAAATGACATTTTGCAATTATGTAAACTGCAGAATTTTGAGCCCCTATAACTTTAAAACTAGAGAACAAAATATCACCAACTTTATCAGGTTAATTGACCCTCAGTAGTAGGCTTTGAGGCCACCCCCATGGCCCAGCAGCAGACTGTCTCTGTGCCATACTGCCGACCCTGTTCGAAAGTGAGCCTGGTAAGTCATGTTGGAAGGCAGGCCATGACTGAGACAGCTGCCGCTCAGCAGTGCATCTCAGCCAGGGAGAGCTGGCTGTGGAGTCCACCAATACAGAGACCCCTGCAGCAGGGCCAGGGAGTTTGATCCTGCAGTAGGGGAAGCTGTGGCTATGTGAGACTGACAGAAGCACCGCCCCCTCCAGGTGCAATGAGAGGGGAAAAAATGTTGGAGAAAAAACAGGTAGCCACTGAATGATGGCTGGGTTCAGCCTAATCAGGGTATACCCCTGTGAGTACTATATACCCTGAGAGACGAGCTGCCAGATGGAGGAAAAAACAATATGGAAAACATCTTGTTCAAAGGCTGACTAAGTTATAAGCAGCCAAAGATTCCAGAATAACATCAGTAATTAAAGTTTAATTTCAAGAGCTTTTGTGAAATTGTGGAATGTTGCGATACTTTTGTCGAAGCCATATCCATACATTTTGTCCAGTTATACACTTGAATTGCCATTGTAAAGGATGGTAAAGGCTGAGTAAAGTGGCAATAAGGTAGCATTCATAGGAGGTTCCATACTATAAATATAATGACACCAAGTGTCAGGTCACTATCTTGAGTGACAAGTCATGAAGAAAAGTCATGGATATTACTATGTACTAGCTTGAATTCTTGCATTCTTGCATTATGCCAGATAACCACTAGCGCTCACTGACTTAAAGCAGCAGTGCAATGAAATGGGATAAAATTTTACCACTCTATTTTTTTCTTCCTGATCGATGCCAGATGTCTTCCAGTTTATTTTGGTTGTAAAATTTTCATTTTTCATCATTTAAGAATTTTATGAAAGTTTTGAAGTAATTATTTCTCAAGAAAAAAGATGGCTGCCTCATTTTTGCATAGAAATAATATTGAGGACCCAAGAAGGGTAAGAGTCCAGACAGAAATGCAAATGTAGAGTACACAGCATAGAAAGCATCCAGAAAACCCAAATCAACAGTTCTGCCAATATTTTTCATAACCATACCAGACAATTAGCTTTTCAGAATAACTTTTTTTGTTGCACTGCTGCTTTAATGACTTTTGGAATCACATGCACGTGCAGCATTGTTTCTGTACAATGCAACCTGCTGATTCTTTAACCATGTAGAAAAGAATGTATATGTTTACTATTTGAAAATAGTGGTACCAAGTGACACTAAGCTTTAAAACTAGTTGTGACTTAGGCCATTGTGACAGAAGTATGCAGATATCTTTAGTCATGATGGAACATGATGCTGGGCATCTCTGTCACAAAATATTGGATGGGCATTGCAGGGCCATGGTGCTAGCGCTAGTGCAGGTAAAGTGATTCAGTGGTGAGAAGTGCTTTGTGAAAAGTTAAATTCCACAAGTGGATTTCTAGTGGCATTCCCTATGATGCCTCCATGAATTTTGAGCACATTTTGGCAATTAGTAATTTCTAAAGTATTCACAATAAATTTTAACTGACTAAATCACATTTATACAACTTAATTAAATACCTGTACATATTTATGGTGGTATGCATGCCAAATATTGAGTGTATACCTGCAAAAGAAGTGGAGCTATAGACATTCATATATTTTGAAAATTTTCACAGTTTAACAAATAATTATATTGTGAAATTTTGGACTCCTGTTGCTTACAATTTACATAACCAATTACGTAATTATCTCTCTATTTAGCAGATTCTACAACTCTTCCAAGAAAGCATGCATATACATTTTTAGTTATCTAGCTCCAGTTTAGCAGTTTCCAAGACTGTTCCAAAAAAGTATGCATTTACATTTTCAATTATATAGCTCCAAAGCATAGAAATATTTTCAGAAGTGTTCACATGAATAATAAATTGACAGACTTTGAGCCCCTATAACTTCCCTGCCTCTCATACAAATGTCAAGAAACTTGAAATCATTTTAGGGCATTATCTATGCAATAGGCATAACACATTTCACACCTCTAGCTGTAACACTGTTCAAGTAATGACCAATTAAAGGATTGTGGAACATTCTGTGAAATTTCATGAATGTTTGCAGAATTTCATGAACATTCAGTAAACTGGAATTTGACAATTTCAGTCAACCCTACATGGCAGCCATTCTGGGGGCACAACAGAGAGTTACAGACGATGTACCCAGGGCTGCTAATGAATGTCCTCCTGCTGGACAGCAAGAGGGAGTACAATCAGGCACTAAGAGCCAGGGCATGGCTACATGTAGTCTGGCCAAGGCTGGATGCCAATGCCCTATGGGAAATAGACTATCTCAAATTATTATGTCTGGACCATACCACGATCATATGGCTGTATGATATGGTCCATGCCCATGTTGCCCCACATTCCCATCAGTCGATGGTGATGTTGGTTAAGACAAAGGTGCCAAGTGCATTGTTATACTATGCCATGGGTCCTTCAAGACAGTGGCAGGGGATGTCTTGAGTGTCAACTAGTCCTCTGTGTTCAGGGCACTGGACCAGGTCACTGATGTCCTGCTCCTGTGTGTGCATGAGCACTTAACATTCCCCATCACACAGACAGACATAATGTCCACAAAACAGGCATTCTATGCCATGCATGTCATTCCCAGTGTATTGGGGGCCACTGACTGTATTCATGGGGCAATCCTGGCACCATTTGTTGAAGAAGAGACATTACACAGCCACAAATGGTATCACAGCATCAACTGCCATATAGTCTGTGATTCTTTGATCATAATCACTAATTTGTGTGCCAAGCACTCAGGGTAATTTCACGATTCCTATATATTCAATAGGTCCTGGCTGAGTGCCCTTCTCAGTGGATATGGGGGCAGGGATGGACAGTTGATCGGTGAGTAGCCATACTCTTCACATGTGGTATAACGGTGGATACCATGCAGCAGCAGCATGGTACTAATCCTGTTGTTTACCCACTACAAGGGTGACAGTGGATATCCATTATGGTCATTCTAGATGGCCCCATACGTGGAGGCACAGGGTGAGGTAGAAGAGGCATACAGTGAGGCCCGGAGGAAGACATGGTCCGTGATCAAGAGAACAGAAGGGCTTCTGACAGTGTGGTTCCAAAGCCTGGATCTGATAGGTGGCACAATGATGCTTTCCCCAGAGAAGGCATGCAGTATTCACAACATGTGCTATGATGTATAAAATAGCTGTGCAGCAGCATTTACCCATGCCACTTGACAGACACAGGAATGGTCCACCCGGTGAGTAGGAAGGAAAGGCTTTTCAGGGGTGAGGTGCAGTCACTGTTTAGATGAGTGGCACAGCATGGACCCTTAGAGGGAATGTTAAGCTGCTAGGGCAGGGGAAGGGTAGGCAGGTGAGGTACTGTGATGATGGCCCACCCCGAGTGCTCAGATAATGATATGGGGGTCTTATTTATGATTGTGCTTGGGGAAGATATATGTGCTTGTTCTTGGGGGATATATGTGCTTTTGCTTGGCAAGGTTGGGCATCACTGTTTTGGTCCTAGTTGCTGCCCTCTGCATATAGAGGCATGCATGCTTAGGTGGCATGTTTTTGCTGTGACCTTCCCGCTGGCTTTGTCATGTGTGCCTGTGCACCTTACAGACATCAGTAGCATGTGGTGTCCTCCTGCTCTTTGGTGTTGCCAGGGCATGCAGGTGTGGGGCCCTCCTGTCTGGCTCAGCTACTGACATGGTGACTGAGTTTGCCCTTGCTAGAAGGGTGTCAGCTATCCTTTCCAGGATGCCCCATTTGGTCTGTGCCACCCTGCATGCCACTCACCTCTGTGGTTAAATCCTGTAGCTGTTCTGTGTGTTCCTGCTGGGAACATAGCATGTTCTGTTCCAGCTGTCATACCTCTAGATAGCAGATATGGAGTATATCAAATCAAATCACTCTTTATTTATAAAAAGGTGCCTTTCTAGAAACCAAGGTGCCTGTACAACATCTATTTAAAACATCAAAAAATAACCAATACAAAAAAGATTACGACTAATAATGAATAAAGACAACAGCAGCATTTAAAAATCAGGAAATGCTAGGCTAAAAAGGTAGGTTTTCAAAGCCTCCTTAAAACTTTGGACGTTCAAGCAATCTTGTACCCGATGAGGTAGAGAATCCCACAGGGTCAGGGCCATAAAACTAAATGCCCTTGCCCCAGATGTCTGCAAACGGACCCCGGTATACTCCTCCTCACTACCCTACATGAACCACAAATGGGACAGCTAAAGGGGTCCTTGTCTCCATTCTCCCCATGATGGTGTGTGTTCCCCTGCTGCCTCCCTTGTATTCTGCCATATGCCCCCATTAGCCTGATGAGCTGTGTTGTGCATCTGCCCAATGCTGCTGGCAGGCCATGGCTGCATGTCTTTCTTGCCAGATGCCCACAGGGTGCCAAGGTGTCTTGTAGACTGGGCTCTGCCAGCTCTTCAAGGTGCGTCTCTGGATGGGATTCATGCCTGTGTGTAGGGGGTGGGAGATTGTCAGTGACTGGGTTATCTAACCCCTCTCTGGCCTCCTGCGTGTCAGGTTCCAGATCCAGGTCCTCATTCAGGTACTCCCGTCCACCTTCCTCCTCCTCTGCCATGTCCATGGGATCCTGCAGTGTAACCGGTGGTGAAGACATGCCACATGTTACAGGCAGTGGCACAGTTGTGGCCATACTATGGAGCTGTTGTGGGCCACTGCAAGTACCACCCACCTGTGTTGGCCTGACCCCATCTGCCAGTGATGGTCTCCGGGCACTGACTCAAGTCCAGGGGTGTCACCACCTTCCCAATGGGTGTGTGTTCCTTCTCAGGGTCTGTAGGGTATAACACAAGGTAACACAGGATGGCAAACATGGCCAAGCTGTCCTGTGCCACCACCACCCCTCCAGGCGGTCCATGTGGTTTCCTACATCCCTGGTGCTGTATCCATCCTCTCGTCCTCACCATACAGGGACACCTGTGTGAGGGTCTCAGCCACCGTTCTCTCAATCAGGGTCAGGCTGTATTCCCTTGCATGTGGGCCACCACCCATGGCAGTCTGTGAACTTTGAGGGCACTGTGTTTGCAACCCTAATAGTTTATTTCTAACCTTTGTGCATTTTGCATTGTGTGCAGTAGCAACCCTAATGAGCATTAACAGATTTTTGCCATAAGTGTGTGTGTATGTGTGCGTGTGTCTGTGTTTTCAAGGCATATGCACTGCAAGCAGTTGTTACATGTATATTTCCTGTTCTATTTTGGTTATAACAGCCTTGTGCTAATGTGTACAATGTTAAAATTGAAAAAGTTTAAAACTTTTGTTTCTGAGCAGTAGTTATGGTAAAAATGCTCCCTGAAAATAGTAGGTTTACCTGTTGGAGTGGATACTGCTGCACAGCAACATGGTTATGTAATTGTCCTGAGGTTTTAGCCTTTCTTCTGAGAAGGTGCTGTTCTGAAGAGTGAAAAGATGATCTGTCACTCTGGGGGGCAGAGTGTAGAGAACAAGACGAACGATAAGCAGCTAAACATAAACACAGTAGCGACAACAGAAAGTGCTTTTGTCTTGTCAACATGGCAACCAAAGCTTGAAAAGGTTAAGTAAAGGCAAGTAAGCTACTTGATGCATAAAGGCTGTCATATTACTATCTTTGTGATGTTATTTATCTACAAGTGAGGAAAGCTACATAAATATGTAAGTCTTTCTCACGCATAGATAAAAAAAGTATATCACAATGCCAGCCTTAATCTAGTACGTGGGTGTGGCAGTTTATCTCTGATTCCATTCAAATTGATGTTCCAATTGAGGAAATCTAGTCTCCTAACTGAAGCTGGTGACTCCAGAAAATAAGGATCACCTTAGAGACCCTGTAACAGGGCACATATGTGGAATTACAGTCTGGGTTACATTGATAGCTATGTGTCTCTGCTGGGTACAGCTTGGACGTAGCAGACTTTTACTGAGGCATGCATCCTTTCTAGCACTGCCTGGTGCTGCTTCTAATTAGCTGGGAATCATGTGGAAGTGACTGATGTTCTATGAATCAGCTGACATTGATTCCCACTAATGGGTCTTGGCTGGAAATGCTAAGAATAAGCAGGAGCCAGAACTTTTCAAACAGTTGGTGATACAGTAGGTTCCACGTGCACACAGTCGCACGACAATAAGTGTGCCCACTGGTATACAGCAGCACCAGCCACCAATCTCCTCAGTTCAATTTTCCCCATGATCAAGGAGCACTAGGTAATTCCAGAACTAGCTCTGATCAACCGGACCTAAAACTAGTTAGGCTCACCCTGGACATAACTCTTAAACCCCTCACCAAAATCTTATATCTCTCGGTATCGGGCAAATTCCCACAGATCTGGAAGGTGTCGGTGGTTACCCCTGTTTACAAAAGTGGTGACAGGGCCAACTCTACAAATTACCACCCAATATCTATCCTTTCTCCACTCTCAGAGGCCCTGTAGCGAATCATGAGTGACCAACTGACGGAATATTTAGACAAGTATCATTTACAATGTCAACAACAACATGGATTTCGAAAACAACAACCGCTCTAGTGGAGTTCACCAGCTTTATCCATAATGCTCTAGGCAGAGGGTTCTTGATGGGGGCAACATATATTGATCTCAAAAAGGCCTTCGACACCGTCAATCACAATCTGCTCCTGGATCAGCTCTCCAATACCAGCCTCTCCCCTGCAACAGTAGCAGGGTTCAGAAGCTACCTCTCTGGAAGGGTCCAAAAAGTAAAAATCCTGGACACCTTCTCCAACATCCTTAGTGTTAACACAGGTGTTCCTCAAGGCTCTATCCTTGGCCCTCTACTATTTAGCCTATTCTTAAACAACCTCCCTCATTCAGTAAACGATCAGCTACTACTGTATGCAGACAATGCAGTCCTATATTCATGTAATTTTAACCCCTACAAACTGGAAAAGCAAATTCAGGCTAATTTCACTGTGGCTGAGCACTGGTTCCTTCAATCAAAGCTGCTGCTCAATTATAAAAAAACTAAGACTATATCACTGTGTTATTCGCATCATCCCATAACAAACACCGCACTCACCAACTTTGCATTCATAACAATCAGAATACTTCCCTGGAGGTGGTTCAAACATTTAAATACTTAGGATTGACACTGGACTGCACCCTCTCATTTACCCAACACATAGACGCAGTTGCAAAGTCGTCAAATGCAAAACTAGGATTACTGTACAGACACCGAAAAGGCCTGACTTCTGAGGCACTCAAAAGTGCTGTAAATAGCTCAGTCCTCTCAGTGATAGACTATGGTCTAGCAGTATATGGGGCTGCCTCCCAAACTGCTTTGAAACATATAAAAACAACACTAAATAAAGCATGTCTTTTAGCCCTAGGTGTACCCCATCTCACTCACATCTGTGAGTTGTACACTCAAACAAAATGGCTCAACCTTGACAGTCACTTCCAGTATCAAGTATGCATGCTCGCCAAGAAGTCTATGTTAGGACTTACCACCCCTGGCCTGCAGAGCCTCCTTAGCTGATCTAAGTCCATCAGATGCACTAGGGGTACAAACAACTCAGCTCTCTGCATCCCTTTCCATAGAACCACACAAGGCCAACGGTCCTACGAATACCGGGCACCACTTTGCCTCAATGCGCTCGACCTAAGCATCACAAAAGAGGACAAAATAGGACCCTTTAAAGATAAACTCTGAGTGGCCCTCGCCACAAACAGGATCTGTGACTGTGAGACCTGAACTTCCCCACACTCTCCCCTCCTCTTTCCTGCTACCCTTATTCTAACCTGCACCCTTGCTTCTCCTCTCTTCTTGCGAACTAACACTCCCCTAGTAGGCTCCAGGTCCCCACCTCAGCACTTCCCTCCCCAGTGAGTCCAGCCCTCCTTTATGACTACACTCTTTAGCACTTATGACAAAAGAACTGCTACCCATCAAGTTCTCGCCTCCTTGCGTATACTATTAGTTAATTATTTTACAGACTATATCATCCTCTGCTCCCTACCTGATTCACTCTATATCCTGTAGAATCTCAAGTTGTTCACTTAACAACCTGTCAGCCTAGCCTGCTTTAAATTACAGTATGTGTCTGTATACTTTTACTTATGTACTCCCTGTTATTGTAATTATGTAACCTCTGTAACCTGATGTACTCATGTCTTTCTAGGCATGGAACCACCTTGTATCTGCTTATGTACTTGTAACCATTGTGAATGATGTAATGCCCATGTATTACTACGACGTGGAACCTCTGTCAAAGAGCCTTCGGCTCTAAGGTACTTCCTAGAAATAAATAAAATAAATAAATAAACAAGAGAGCCTCAGTGACATCATTCGCCCACTGGGAGTCAGAACTTCACCGTCTGTACAATGACAGTGTTCAGTTCATCAGTTTTATTGTTTAAAGTCAGAGTTAGTTTTTTTGTGTCAGTTTAGTTTATTTACACATAAATGGGGGAGTGTGTGGAAGAGAACCAGGGAAAAGCATCTATCCTAAATAGATACTTCTGCTCAGTATTTACTGAGGAAAAGGTAGGGCAGGGCCCACAGCTCAGCACCATGGACACGGGGGGAAGGAGGCGTGCACAAGTCCCTACACAAAAGAAAGGGTCCTACAAGAGTTCGCTAAGCTCAGGGTGGACAAGGCAGTAGGACCTAATGGCATACATCCCAGAGAACTAAAGGAGCTAAGGGTGGAACTAGCAGAGCCATTATCAGAGCTGTTTAGCAAGTCTCTGAGCACAGGAGACATCCCAGAAGACTGGAGAAGGGCTCATGTGTTTCTGCTCCACAAGAGTGGCACCAGGGAGGAGGCAGGGAACTACAGACCAGTCAGTCTTACCTCAGCAGTAGGCAAGATTATGGAGGCACTCCTTAAGGAAGGGATAGTGCAACACCTGGAATCCATAGGAGAACAGGATCCAAGACAGCATGGGTTTACAACAGGAAGGTCCTGTCAAACTAATCTCATAGATTTGTTTGACTGGGTAACCAGAGTGGTGGACCAAGGGGGTGCAGTTGATATCACCTACCTTGACTTCAGCAAAGCTTTCGATACTGTTCCACATAGAAGATTGATTAATAAGCTAGGTAGGTTCCGGGTGGGTCGGAGATTGGTCAACTGGATGGCAAACTAGTTGGCAGGCAGAAAACAAAGAGTCATGGTAAATAGTATACAGTCAGAAGAGATGCAAGTCACAAGTGGGGTACCTGAGGGATCAGTCCTGTGGCCAGTCCTCTTCAATATCTTCATCAGTGACATTGTAGATGGACTGGAGGGTTAGATTTGTCCGTTTGCAGATGACACCAAGATCTGCAACACAGTATATGATCCAGATGGGGTGGGCAGAATGAGAAGAGATCTGGATAAACTGGCAAAATGGTCGGAAGAGTGGCAACTGGGGTTTAATGCAAAGAAGTGCAAGATCATGCACATAGGGAAGAGAAACCCTGAAGCTACCTATACGTTGGGAGGGGAGTTGCTGGCAATCAGAAGGGAAGAAGAGACTTGGGCATCATCATCACAGATGACCTGAAATCATCCAGGCAGGCCACTAAAGCAGTAGGTAATGCTAGAGGGATGTTTGGCTGTATTAGTAGGAGTATCACAAGTCATAAGAGGGAGGTAATAATCCCTCTTTACAGGATACTGGTTAGGCCCCATCTGGAGTACTGCATGCAGTACTGGAAGCCACACCTGCACAAGGACATTAACAAAATGGAGGCAGTCCAGAGAAGGGCAACCAAAATGGTGCAGGGACTGCATCAGAAAACATATGAGAACAGATTAACGGAGCTCAATATGTATACCCTAGAGCAAAAGAGGAAAAGAGGTGATATGATCGAAACATTCCAACATCTTAAGGGCATTAACAAGGTAAAAGAGTCTAACATGTTTCAATGTAAGAAAAACAGCAGGACAAGAGGACAAAGCACGAGATTAGAGGGAGACCGATTAAGGGGTAATGTGAGGAAGTTCTTTTTCACAGAAAGGGTGGTGGGTGCATGAAACAGCCTACCTCAGGAAATGGTGGATATGAATACAGTGCAGAGCTTCAAAGAGGCATGGGATAGACATAAGGGAGCAACACAAATGAATATGAATAGATAGGCCATTGACAGAGTAAAGGCCTATGGCACATTCATAAGGTAGAAAAAATGGGCAGACTGGATGGGCCTTGATGTCCTTATTTGCCATCAGCTTCTGTTTCTATAAATAACTTTCAGTTTCTCTCAGCCCTACATGTAAATGGTTGAAGGCCATGCACGGTAAGGAGCCAGAAGAGGCAGGCTGCTTCAGCAGTGGGCTGTCTCCAGTTTACCTTCTTCTCTGGAGAGGGGTTCAAATGATTGGCAGTTCAGTATTTGGGAGAGAAGACAGTCTTCTTATAAGAACAAAAATAAAGCTACCAATCCCGAATACACTCTGTATCTGTGTCCAGGCACTGCTAGACCTCAGCCACTTCCACTTCTTGTAAGAAGAAAAACAGCACTCACTGAGGTCACTGTCTGTGAGGTCTGCTGTGAGACATTTGACTTCCGTGTGCTGGAGGCCCCCATTATCATCACAGATGACACTGGGGACTTCTAAGGTGGTGATATTGCCCTCTCAGGCCCAGAGCCTCCCAGTATCTTTTAGCAAGGTCTCTGGTGGGCAGTTCTACAACAGGGCAGCTCTGATGGAGTAGTGGATGCATTGTCTGGCCCATGTGACATGGCTGGTGGCACAGGCCCCTGACCCCTCGGTTGGTTAGGCTAGTGCCACGGCAGATGCCGCTGAGCCAGATAGCATGTTCACCTGCAGCAGTAGCCTCACGGTTCTTGCCATGAGTGCTACCACTGATATCTGTCCCACTTGTGTGTTGTGGTAGCATTGGTCATGCCAGAGCTGGCTGGGTCATTGACCCCTCAAGACCTGCTCAGTGTTAGTTGTGGTACAGGGCCTGATGTCAGATGGGCTCATGGTGCCAGGAACCTTCATGGTGCCATCCATGGTGTCAGTTCTGGTGCTGCCCATCATAAGTCCTTTGGCTCAAGGGGCAGGGACCAGTGTTACCACAACCAACCACTGCTCTTTAAGCTCTGCGACCTCATTCTCTCTCTTCTATCCTCTTTGTGAGAAGGGTGTGGAGGAGAATGTGAAGTGGGATGAGTCAGATCTTGACTTTATTATTTCTGAAGGTGGGGATGATGTCTCATATTATGGTCAAGAGATCTCAGACCCAATTCCCTCAGGAAGACCTTTCTTCCAGGCTCTGCTCAGAAATATGCATTTGGAATTGGAGTTTGAGCCAGCAGCCATTGACTAGGGTAATATTCCAGTCAGTTTAACTTCTGCTATCCAACCTGCTCTGGAGACCTTGTCTGATGCAGTTTGGCACAGGCCTGCTACTGTGGTGGCTGTGGCCAAGCAGGCGGACAAGAAATATGTTGCTCCTAAAAATAAGCCAGTGTATTTCACTCAGCCCATAGCTGATGCTATTGTTATTCTAACTGAGAATGATAAGGCCATTGTGCCCAAGGAGGTCATTGCACATCCTACTAGTAAGGAGTCGCATGAACGTGACACCATGAGCAACTGAGATTATACTTCAACTACCCAGGGCATGAGGACAGCTAGCTACTAGGGTAATTTTTCCAAGTATGAATATATCCTCTGGAGCAAACTAAAATCTCCAGCAGAAAATCTGCCAGATTCAGAGGCCAAAAAAGATATACTGCTGACTGATTAGCAAGGTATAGAATCCAACAGTCACCAGGTCAAAGCCTCTATTGAAGCCTTTGATGCGGCTGCAGGCATCTGCATCAGGTAGCTTTCCTGGCTGCAGACTTCTGGCTTCACCTGAGATGTCCAGCAACAGGTAATGTATGTCTCATTCGACAGAGCTTAGTGTTCCGACAGCAGTTGGAACAGTCTCTTAAATCATCTAATGAAATAGCAGGAGAGAATGGATGAGTAATGGGGCAGTGGGGAAAGGTGGAGGGAGGGCATCTCAGGCATTCCAAGCCCATCTGGGCCACTACCACACACGCAGCCCCTGTCTAGGAGACCAGTACTGTGCAATCCCTCCGAGTGAGCAAGAAAGGAGCCTGCACAAACCCCCTCGAGCCAGCTGCCAGGCATTCCTCCGAGCCAATCTGGGCCACTGCCACACATGCAGCCCCTGTCTAGGAAGCCAGCCTGCCTCGCTCCGAGCGGGCAAGAATGTAGCCTGCACCCACCCCCTCAAGCCAGCTGCCAGGTACAGTCTGCAAATTCAGACTGCAACTGCTGCCTCTGAATTTTCAAGATTGGCGCCTTTTCCCTGACTGAGACCTTACTGGTCTCTGCTGGGATTCGGAGCTCTTTTAATTTGTTATCGCTGCCTGGCGCTACAGCTGCACACTGAAAAGTGGCTTACATTTAAATTCTCGTGCGAACCCTGGACTCTTACCTTTAAACTTGATGTATTAGCTGGTGACTTCTTTACATAATTTCTGTCTCCGAGGGATAGTGCAGGATTTTTTTAGCCTTTCTGTACTGTATTTCTACTGCCCATCTGGATTATTTCCCGAAATTACTTAGAGCCAGTCTTAAGACTGCAGTTATTTGTGATTTGATTGCTACTGATGCTGCTGCTGTTAAAGCTGCTCTTTCCCCTGTCCTCCCCCTGCTTTTCAGACCCCCTTTTGTTTTCTTTGTTCTCTCCAGACCCTGCTGGCATCTGCCTCGGTCTGTGACATGCCCCCTGTTTTAGCCCAGCGTTCTTTCTTTTGTTAAAGAAATTAATTCCCCTCTCCACTGCAAATCCTCCCTGATAAATTCTCTCTCTCTCTCTCTCTTATCCCTCTACTCAGGCATTCCTTTGAGCCCAACTGACCCACTGCTGCACATGTGACCAGTCTTGGAAACCAGCCCACCTCCCTCTAATTGGGCAAGAAAGGAGAAGGGCACCCACCCCCTTGAGTCAGCTGCCAGGTATGGTTCGTGACTTCAGACTACAACTGCTCTCTGAATTTTCTCCAGCCTGCTCACCCCTAGCACAAATTAAATCCACCTAAACTCCTCCCTCTCCAATTTAAGCCCTCCTCTATTGGACAAGCCAACCGGCACAGCAGTCTTAAAGGTACAGCCCCTTTCTACTCTACCCACCACACTTAGAGTCAATATTTCTAGCTCCTTTTAACGCCTACACAGTTTCTCTTATTCCACTTATCTTCCCATTGCCTTGTTCACTCTGACTTAATTTTCCTCCTACCCACCACCACTCTTATTTTCCTCTTTGCTTGCTTATCTTTCATTCTCTCAGCTTTTGGCTGCTGATGACTCACCTGTATTTACCTCCAAGTCATACAGTCTATTACTTTCACTAACTTTTCAAGCTTTCCTGCACCCCCTTTGCACTGTGAATCTACTATTTTCACCCTATTGGATGTTTCTTTGCCATCCATACTACCGCTTATTGACTCTTGTGCCCAGGATCAAGAATCACTAATCTTTTTCAGGACTACCCACTCCCCTCTGTTCCACTCTTCCCCTTGCCACAGTTGGGAGCGACCCCCCTTTGGAACTGTCACCTTCTGTTTTCTCTCCAACTTCAACTGCCGTCTTCTTGGCAACTACCTGTTCTCTTGCTCATGGACTCACAATGTACCCCCTTGACCCTACACCCTCTTCCTTTCCCTCCTACTACTAGCTGGCGATGCAGAGTGTAACCCTGGCCCTCCTAACTCTTGTATTACCTCCTCCACTAGCACCTGGGCAAATGCCGCAGGGCTTAAAATTGTTTGTATCAATATCTGCAGCCTCCCCTCTAAATTCCCTGACTTGGAAGCATGGGTATTGCTCCACAAAAGCCCCATGTGCTGGCCTGGGACTCTCAGAAACCTGTTTAAAGTCTCACCTACCAGAAACCTTGTATCAGCTACATGGATACTCTTCCATCCATCTCGACAGTCCTGGGAAAAAGAAGAGTGGAGGCATAGCACTGTTCCTCAGAGAACCCCTCTCTGCCACAATTGTCCTCTGCTCAGATCCCACCTCCCCTAGGAAATGGCTCCTCTCTTAGCTAACCCTGGGTTCCACAAAGAAACTCCACATTGTCTGCTGCTACAACCCTCCAACTGCAGGGCATAATGGTTTGAACAACTTCCTAACTGGTTTCAGCTCACTCTCCCCCACTAGAGACACCATTCTCCTTGGTGACCTCAACTTAAACTGGCTGAGTGCCCACTAGTCGGAATATATGAGCCTCCTAAAACAGCATAACCTTATCCAGACAATTATGCTACCCACCAGGCAGAATCAACATGTTGCCACTCAAACCCTTTTGAACTGGATCATCACAAACAGGGATGACTGCGTATTGCAAGCCGGAATAATGGCTGATTCCATCAGTGACCACTCCCCACATTTATCCCCTGGTCAGCCAAGACAAAACGTCCCCACCATACCTGTCCTTTTGAAACTTTTGTACCGCTGACACCTCCCTCCTCCTTAGTGAAGTAAGGTCATTGGACTGGCCCTCACTCCACTCACTCACAGACGTGTCCTCAGCAGTAACTTCCTTCACACAGACCTTGCTGGCACTGCAAGAAAGGCACTTCTTTCTCACCACAAGCAGGGTCAGACGGGGGTTGCTTCTGCTGGATCACTAAAGATCTACTCACCCACATGAAGGACAGAGATCGTGCTTGGACAGCCTTCAAGGCGTCCCCCTCCCCTGCCCTCTGGGAAACCTATAGACAATTAAGAAACCAGTGGAAACACTGGGCCAAATCCCTGAAGCAGCACTATTTTAGTAACCTTCAGAAGGATAGTCTTGGTCACCCTAGGAAATTCTGGGACTCTATCGGCTCCCTTGTAACCCCCCAAACTGGCAAATTTGCCCTGAAGCTACACTCCTCCTCAGATCTGGTGACTGACCCTCTGGAAGCGGCCCGGGCCTTCAACAATAAATTCACAGACCTCTCTGCGCTTCTCTCCAAGCTCTCAAGTGGCCAGCTCAGTGGATCAGCATGCTACCATAAAGTCGACTCCTCCCTCTCTAGTCCTCCTTCCGTAATCCCCACTTTTTATTTTAAGGTTGCCTCCCTTCTTGAAACCACTAAGCTCCTTAAATGCCTCCCCAACCATGACTCCCCCAGGTCTGATGGCCTCTCCCCAATATTCCTTAGACAGCTCCCCTGCCATTGTCAAACTCCTCACCTTCATTTTAAACCTTGCCCTATCTTTCTCTACCATGCCCGACCTATGGAAGACTGCTAAAGTTATCCCCATTTTCAAAGCTAGTGACCCCCCCACTCTACTGACAATTACTGACCTATCTCCATCGTCCCCCACCTAAGTAAACTCCTCTAGAAAGTCATCCACCACCAGCTTACCGAACACATCACAAAGTACAACCTTCTGTGCAACCAGCAACATGGCTTTCTCAAGAATCATAGTACCTCCACTGCCTTTGCACTGCTAACTGACCACATCCTCATGAACATGGACAATGGGCAAGTCACCGACTTGGTGTTCGTTGACTTCTCCAAGGCCTTCAATTTAGTGAACCACACCCTCCTCCTCTCAAAACTCCATCTCCTTGGCTGTTCCCACATGGCAACTAACTGGTTCAGGAGCTACCTCTCAGACTGCTCCCAATATGTCTGCATAGGCCCTGCTTGCTCCTCTACCCTGCCTATCTCTGCCAGAGTCCCTCAGGGCTCCATTCTGGTTCCCCAGTTTTTCTCCTTATTTATAAATTCCCTTCCCTTGGACAGTCTTACCTGTCACTCCCTCCTCTATGCTGATGACCTTGTCTTTTTCTTCAGTAATAAATCCCTTTCCCGCATTTCCTCTGTCCTCACCCAGAACTATGGAGTTGCCCACTACTGGTATGCAGCCATCTTCCTCCTGGTTAACGTCAAGAAAACCGAGTCCATGCTGTTCAGGTCAAATCCCTTCCCAGCTACACTCAAATCTCCTTCCTCCCTCAACAGTCTCCCCAGATGGCCAGGTTCTCGAAAATGTAGAGACCTTCAAATATTTAGGTGTCCTGCTTGAACCCTCCCTCTCCTTCTCTGAGCACATTAACTCATTAGTCCACAGGATACACCAAAAGCTGGATGCAACCTACAGATTCAGGCACTACCTCACCCCTGAGGCCTGACTAGCCATAGTCCAGGGTAACCTACTCCCCATACTGGATTACTGTTCCACCATCTATGCTAGGTCATTTTCCACCCTCACGGCAAAACTCTCCACTGCCTACAATTGTGCCTGTCGCTTTGCTTTACTGGCCTCTTTTTTCACCCACCACTGTGTCCTTTATCAGTGACTGGGGTAGCTTCCACTACAAAGCTGCTTCAACGTCACCCTCTACTGCTTGGTTGATAATGCTACCTGCACCGGCTAAGAATTTCCTCTTGTGGGCATTTTCAGAGTCAGAGCAGTGCATAGCTGCCTATGCTCTAACACTATACCCCATCCACATTCTCAGAGTATCTACCAACAAGGGTGGGACAGCCCTGTCAGCTGCAGCCCCCTAGCTATGGAATCGGCTGCCCACCAAGCTCTGCACCCTCGACACCCACCGCCTGTTAAAATCATGCCTCAAGGACTGGCTCCTATCTGAATCTTGCTGCCAGTGCTTCCCTGGGTAGCATTTCCACTTCACCAGAACGCTGTTATTCCCCTGAGTCTGTTCTAGTTATCCTCCTTTGTTTCTCATTCCCTACCACTCTTTGCACTTACCCCCTCCCTCCCCTTGTTTGTCTGACATGATTACCCTCACCTTGTATTTTTGCTGCTCTTTGAACTTATTTACCATGTAACTATGTTTCTGTACCTAATTATTTTAATGGACTGTTGTTGTAGCTTTCTTTATCAGTTTTGACATCATTCTGTAAACTGACCTTCATATTCTATATACAATGCTTTTGTTTGCTTCTGTGCCATTGTCTTGGCCCAGAGCTGTGCCTGAAAATGGTCCCTGGGATCAGTGTACTTACCCGGTTATCAAAGTCATAAATAAATAAACAGGGGGATCAGGTAGATTAGTGGGGTGTAATGGATGCAGAGCTGCGGTGTATATGGCTATGCTGTGGTGATTGGGGCTTTACCTAATTTGTAGAAGGCTGACTCAACTAGAGACAGAAATCATCAGGCTGAGGAGGGAGTTGGAGGAGCAGAACAGGGGAAGAAGTATGGGTAGGGGAATGGATATGGGGCTACCAACAGGTGGAGGGTGGATGAGACAATGGATGAGATGATGAATGGCGGATAACCAGGAGTCACTTCTAGTGAGGGAAATAGTCTAGGTTGTTGGAGGAAATGAGTATGACAGGAGGTGGGTAGGAAAAGGAGAGGGGAGAAGGAGGAGGCAAGGCAGGAGGAAACAAGATATGGGTATGGTTGAGGTGGTTGGAGGAATGGGGGATGGCAGGTGATGGGTAGTAGGAGGAGGAAGAGTGTGGAGAAGGAGGGGACTATGCAGAAGGAAACAAGAAATGGGAATAGCAGTTAGACTATGGGTAGCGTGCATAATGGGCATGCTCCCTTAAGAAATCTAACAGACACAAACAATCAGGAGGGGGCTGGTGCCATGGTGGATAGGAACAGTGAGGGGAAAGGAAGTTGGAAGGGGGATAAAAGGATGCATGGATGGGGAGAGACATGAGCGGGGGAGGCAAAGAGGGGGCTAAGGCTGATAAATCAGAGATACCAGGATGGGACAAGAATGGGGATAGACTGGGAGAGAGGGCATGTGGGGGACCTGCTGTAAGAACTGTACGTGGAGAGAAGGGGGCTGGGGGTATTGAAAAAACTGAAGGTGACAATGATTCAGTAGGTGATGGGGAATTTACTGGCAAGTTATGCACCAATGCAGATGGAAAGGAGATACAAGGGGCAATTCAGAGTGACAAAGCAGCCAATGGGCAAAAGGAAAGGGGGGGATGGAAACAAGGAGTTAACAAAACCTCCAGAAGGAGATTCTATAGTGGAGATTTTGGGGAACAAGATGGGGACTACCATAGCTATGCTTCATGGTGACAATAAGAATTCCGGGGGGGGGCCGGCCCGGTGGCTCCGAGGGTTGAGGCGCTGGACGCCACACCTCGTGCTACGCTGGCGACCCGGGTTTGGGAACGGACTCGGGTGGCCGGGGGTTGGCAGGGGAGAGGGAGGATCGAGCGTCCCAATGGATGCTCTCCTCCCTCAGGGGCGGGAGGCCATGAACGCACTTGCGTTCTGCATCCCTTCAGTAGCTGGTGGAAGCACCTGCAACAAGAAGGGGTGGAGGCGGCTCCGCTCTGTAGAGCCGGGGGGGGGGGATGACATTGCAGCGCATGAGAGGTTGGTGTGCGTCAGCACGCCACCACTCGGGATGTATGTCCCAAGTGCCGACGTCTCAGAGGGTAGGGGATCTAGGGGAGAAAACAGAAAAACCCTCTCGGCAGCCCTAGATGAAAGCCGCTCCGGGTCCATCCAGACCACCAAGAAGGGACAGACTCCACTGTGCAAGGTGAGGGGGGAGAAGCACTCTAGGGGCAGATCCCATGGAAGGTGGATTGGAGGACATGAGTGGACGGAAGGAGTGGGCTCCGGGAGTAGATAGGAGGGATAAAGAAATAAAGTAAAAAAAAAAAAAAAAATTCCAGGGGAGAGGAAGTACATGTAGGAGGTTTGCAGGAAGTCAATGGCAGGGTAAAACCAAGGGAGCAAGGAGACAGAAGCAGGGACACAGAGGGCGAATTAAGGTTCAGCCAGCAGAGACGGGAGATAATAGTCATCATAATTGGTGACTCCATTATTAAGGGCATCAGGTGGGGTGGCAATTGGAGCAGGAAGAAGTCAGTCTGGGTGGACTACTTGCCGAGGATGACAGCGCACAAAAAGAAGCGCATCAACCCCACATGTAACAGGAGATGGGGGGAGGGCCCCACTTGGTAGTGCATCTTGGCACTAATGACTTAGCATGGAACAGTCTTCAGGTGGTTAAGGCAAGGTTTAGGAAATTGGCAAGGGTGTATGGTAACAAAGCGCAATTAATTGCCTTCTCCGAGGTACTGCCTGTACCTAAATCTAATACATATGGTAAGCAAAAAATGAAGGAATTAACAAATGGATGAGAGGGTATTGTGAGTCTATGGGATTTAGGGTGGTAGATAACTTGGGGGAGACATGGGCAAACAATACCTTGTATGCCCAAGACAGGCTGCACCTCAGTAAGGTGGGTACAGCAGTCCTGAAGAAGAAACTTGAGGAGTTTCTGACATCTAACTTCGATTTAAACTAATGGGTGGGTTGGGGGCAATACATACAGTCGTGGCCAAAAATATTGGTGCCCTTTCACTTTTTAAATAACTCACAATTCCTCTAAACATAAGTTGAAATTAACAACAGTACAGTATTTGGTCTCCACAATTCTTTATTTCTCTGTTAATATTACAGAACCTTTGTTTTTGAGTCAGAATTTAATATATCCTTTTAAATCAGAAAATGAAAAGCAATGGCATTGACAAAATTATTGACACCCTAGACTTAATATTTGGTAGCACAGCATTTGGTCAAAATAACTGCAATCAACCGCTTCCTATAGCCAGAGCCTCTGGTGTTCTGCGGCAGAATTTTCTGATTTCTGCGGCAGGGCTCCTTGACTTCTGCGGCAGCATTTTCTGATTTCTGCAGCATGATTTATTCATTTCTCTGGCAGAATGCAGTCCTGTCATTGGCTAAATATGATGTGATGTCATCGATTACATCATATGCTGAGCATAGAGGAGGGGCTTCAGGATAAACGAGGTGGGAAAGAAAGCCTGACACTATGGAAAAACAGTATATTTATATGAAAATTCACCAAAAACAATGAATTCTGCGGCATTATATACATTCTGCGGCATGATGCAAATTCTGTGGCAAATTCCGCAACCTCAGAACCGTAGAATTCCAGGGGCCTTGCCTATAGCCATGGATGAGCTTCCTGCACCTCTCTACTGGCAGTTTGGCCCACTCTTCTTGTGCAAACTGCTCCAGTTCTCCCAGATTTGAAGGGTGCCTTCTCCCAACTGCTGTTTTCAGATCTCTCCACAGGTTTTCAATGGGATTTAGATCTGGACTCACTGCTGGCCACTTCAGAACAGTCCAGCGTCTTGTCTTGAAACATTCCTGGGTGCTTTTGAAGTGTATTTGGGTCATTGTCCTGCTGGAAGACCCACGACCTTGACAGAGACCCAGCTTTCTGACACTGGGTTCAACATTGTGCTCCAAAATGGCCTGGTAATCTCCAGATTTCATGATGCCATGCACACGTTCAAGGCACCCAGTACCAGAGGCAGCTCAGCAACCCCAAAACATCACTGAACCTCCTCCATGTTTGACTGTAGGGAAGGTGTTCTTTTCTTTCAAGCCTTCATTTTGTTTTCTGTAAACATAGAGATGATGTGCTTTACCAAAAAGCTCTAATTTGGTCTCATCTGTCCACAGGACATTCTCCCAGAAGGATTTTGGCTTGTTCAGGTGTGTTTTGGCAAACCCCAGTCTGGCTTTCTTATGTCTCTCTCAGCAGTGGGGTCCTCCTGGGCCTCCTACCATATAACCCCCTTTCATTGAGTTGGTGATGGATGGTGTGAGTTGAAACTGTCGTACCTTGTGTCTGAAGGTCAGCTTGAATCTGTTTGGCAGTTGATCGAGGTGCCTTCTCCACCATTCGAACAATCCTGCGCTGCAATCTTCGATCAAGTTTTCTCTTGCGGCCAGGTCCAGGGAGGTTGGCTACAGTGCCATGGGCCTTAAACATCCTGATAAAATTACGTACGGTGGAAACAGGAACATCAAGGTCTCTGGAGATTGATTTGTAGCCTTGAGATTGTCCATACTTGGCTACAATCTTCTGTCTGACCTCCTCAGACAATTCTCTGGCTGTCTTTTCTTTTCTCCATGCTCATTGTGGTACACACAGTGACACAAAACAGAAGAATGAGTCCTTTTCTCTATCCAAACTGGCTGAATGAGTGATTTTTATATTGCAGGCACCTGCAACTCACCACAGGTGAGTTCAATTCCAAAGTGAAGGAGAATCACCTGCTTGAAATCTAATTATTTCTAACTACTTCTAAAAGGTGCCAATAATTTTGTCCGGGCCATTTAAGGATTTCTGTGTGGAATAAGCAAAGACTTAGTACATTTTTCTGCTTTTTGTGTTTTATTCCACTGCAAACCAAAGAAATACATATGTGGATACCAAAATATTTTTTAATTTCAACAATTTTCTGGAAGGAATGGAGCATTATTAGAAAAAACTGCAAGGGCGCCAATATTTTTGGCCACGACTGTATCAAACAGTTGGAGGCTCAGATCAATGGTGGATGTTTGCCTCCCACCCTAGATGGTAATATAGGACACTGGGAAGCTAATACAGGTGGAAGGTATGAAGAAAGGGTTAGAAATGATGGTGATCATGGGATAGGATGAGTAGTAGTTTACAGGAATAAACGGAGTCTGAGCAACAAGATGCCAGAGCTCCAAGCACTTTTGGTGGTGGTGGTGGGGGGGGGTAGATATTACCACCATCACAGAAATGTGGGCAAATCAAAACAGAGAATGGAACTTAATAACACTGGGCTTTAGATTGTATAGGCGGGACAGGGAAACTGGCAAGGGAGGATTGGTTGCTGTTTACATATGGGAGGGGATAGAGTGTAGTAGAGAAGAAAGTGCAAGGGGAATATGGAAACCTTGTGGGTCAATTTAAGCAAGGCAAAAAACATGAGGGTCAGGCTAGGGATGGTATATAGACTACCCTCCCAGACAGAGGAGAAGTATAGGGAGCTAAACATAGAAACATAGAATTTGACGTCAGATAAGGACTGCTTGGCCAACCTAGTCTGCCCATTTCCCTACCTAATGGATAAGCTGCAGATCCTAGTTAACCAACAAACTACTTCCTCCTACCCCCCAGCTGGTGGGGGTTGTATAGCAGAACTGTAGAAGGGGCAGCACAGTGGTGGTTAGAGACTTCATCCTACCAGGGGTAGATTAGGCCACCATGACATCAGCTAGCAGCAGGGAACAAGTCATCCTGGATGGACTCCAGGATGCATTCCTGATGCAACTGGTAAGACAGCCAACAAGAGAAGGCAACATCTTGGACCTTGTCTTGTTGAATGGTGATCAGGTAAGGGAGGTGAGGCTGTAGGACCCCATAGCGGGGAGTGACCATAGTTCATCATGGTTCTCCCTCGAGCTGGGCAGAGAGGAGACATGTACTGCCACCAAGCAAGGTCACTGACTTTAACCGAGCCAACTTCAGTAAGATGGCTGCAGTGTTGGGGTGGTATGTGGCTACCATAAGTCCAGAAGTGGACGCCACCCAGAAACAAGAGTTCATAAAGCTGGGGCTAGTGGAGGCCACAAACTCCTGCACTGAGTGAAGGAGTAAGAAGGCTAGGTCCAATAGACTGAGCTGGTGGACCAAGAAAGTACAGACAAAGGTGAGGGAAAAAAGGGCGGCCTTTAAAACCTGTAAGAGGACCTGCAAAGTAGCAGATATGGAGAATTATGTTACATCAGGAGATTACCAGGGTAGTAAGGGCAGCCAAGGCTAGGAAGGAACTAAGGTTTGCTAAAGGGATTAAAAAGGGTGAAAAAGGGTTCTTCAAACATATTAGGGAGAGAAGGAAATGCAGGGAGAAGATCTCTAGAATTAAGACGGGAGGAGAATGGGTGGATAAGGGGGCTGAACAGGCAGAGGTATTAAATGAATACTTCATTTTTACAAGGGAATGGGATGTACCTAGCCAACAGGGGCAGGACAGGGTAAGGAAGGATGGGGAGCTAGGATGGTAGACTAGGGGATCCTTGTGGTGCAGAGGGAGCTAGAGGGCCTAATGTCTCTGTGGACATATAAAGAACGAGGGTCCTGAAGGAACTTGTAGAGGTCCTGGCAGTGCCTCTGACAGACGTATTCAGCATATCCTTTCTATCAGTATGTGTGCCTCTGGATTGGAGGATGGCACATGTGGTGCCAATCCACAAAAGTGGCTCCTGGGACGAAATCGGGGAATTACAGGCTGGTCAGCCTCACATCAATCATGGGGAAACTAATGGAGACCATACTAAAGGAATGAATAGTGGCATTCCTGGAGAAGACTGGTCTCCTTGATGATCGGCAGCACAGGTTCATCCAGGGAAGGTCTTGTCAGGCAAACCTTTTGGTCTTTTATGACCGGGTGACTAGGACTCTGGATGAAGACAAGGCAGTTAATGTCCTATATTTGGACTTCAGCAAGGCCTTTGACTCTGTGCCACATGGGAGGTTGATAGGCAAGCTGAAGGACCCTAGGGGTGGGAAATAAGGTAGTCAGATGGATTGGGAGCTGGCTGGAAAACCGACAGCAGAGAGTGGCGGTAAGGGGGGGAACTATCACCATCATCACAGGCAGTCATTAGTGGGGTCCTGCGGGGCTCAGTGCTTGGACTGGTGTTATTTAACGTCTACGTAGCGGATATGGCAACTGGGATTCAGAGTCAGATAAGCCTGTTTGCCGATCACACCAAACTGGCAGCAGTGGTGGATGGGATGGAGAGGCAGGTACTGCGGAAAGGACTAGAAGTATTGGAGAGATGATCATGCACCTGGCAGCTGGGTTTCAATGCAAAGAAGCACAGGATTATGTACTTCGGAAACAAGAATCCTGGATATAGTTACCAGCCGGGGGGGGGGTGCAGTTATCAGTATTTGTCAAGGAAAAAGAACTGGGGGTGCTGGTCACAGACCATATGAATCACTCTGCACAATGTAGGAAAGTGGCAGTGAAGGACAATAGGATGCTGGGGTGCAGAGCAAGGGGAATCACCTCAAGGAGGGAGGAGATGATCCTGCCGCTGTACAGGGCACTGGTGAGGCCTCACTTGGGAGTACTGCATGCAGTTCTTGCGCTCCTTCTCAAAAAAGGACATCAGACTGTTGGAGAGGATACAGAGAAGGGTGACCAAGATGCTAGGTGGGATGAGGGAAGATGTTCAATATATGCTCCCTGCAGGACAGAAGGGACAGGGATGATATGACTGAGACCTTCAGATACTTGAAGGACATAAATAGGGTTAGCCACGAGGGCCTGTTTAAATTTAGAAAGGAAGGGACCACAAGAGGGCATAGTCTGAAATTTCAGGTGGGTAGGTTCAGAAGAGAGATGAGGAGGCACTTTCTGACAGAGAGCGTGGTGACGGCAAGGAATGCCATGCCTGAGGGACTGGTTTTGCAAACATCAGTAGGGGGATTTAAGAGGGGGTGGGACAGGGTCAAGAGAAGAATCAGAATGGGAAAGGGGGAGGATGGGGTAACTCAGATGGTGCAAACAGTGCAGAAAGGGTAGAGAGGGTTGGGGGGCAGCATCAGTACTCAAACTGAGAGCTGCACACTCGAGCAGACTTGATAGACTATAAGGCCTGCATCTGCTGGCTTTGCCGTATGTTTGTATGAAACTAGAGTGACTCTTAAAATATTTAGACCAGTTCCCCTCAGCTCCCTAAGGGGTGAGGGGTGTGGGTATTTTTCACAACATAAGAAAAGAAGTCTGGCATCACAGTTACATGAACAAATGACTTAGAAGACAGGTACCAATAAAAGCTGGTTTATTACAAAAAAACAAATAAAAACAAAGCACACAACATAGCAGCACCCTCCTAAAACAAACCATGATTTGGTGACTTGTTTTGGGCAGCGGGGGGCCTGCCATATTGTGTGCTGTGTTTTTATTTGCTTTTTTGTAATAAAACAGCTTTTATCAGGTATCTATTGTCAAAGCCATTTGTTCAGGTAACTGTGATGCCAGACTTCTTTTCTGTTGTACTCAATTTTACTGTCAGAGGCTCCAGTTTTTATGTTTAAGTTGCCACCTTCTTTGTACCTCTTTTCACAACATGCAGTCCTTTTGTGGAAGAGGCTGGGGATCCAAAATAATAAAAATCAGCCTCCACAGCCTCACAAGAAAGTGCAGCTAGCCGGCCCAGTGGCGCTGAGGGTTGTGGCGCTGGACACCACACCTCGCGCCAAGCCGGTGACCCAGGTTCGGGAATGGACTCGGGCCACCAGGGGCTGGCAGGGGAGAGGAAGGATTGAGTGTCCGATGACTGCTCTCCTCTCTCTGGGGTGGGTAGTGAGGCTTGCATCGACCTGTAGCGGCAACTGGCGGAGGCCCGCCACAATACAAGCGGCATGTAATAGCAAGGGGGGACAGCGTGGCGGGCATCAGCATACGTGCTCGGACGTCATTGCATGTCCGGCTCTCCACTGGGGAGAAAATGTGGAAAATATGGAGGACGATCTTCGCGGCGGATAGCCGCGCCTTGTGCCCCCAGTGAGACCCAAGAGGGACGTGTACCCAGTGGGTGCGAGAGCGATAATGGCCGGCCCACTGGGGGAGCGGGTTCGTGTGGCCTGCACGTACGACCGGGTCCGGGGGTGCAGGGCCGGCGGCCGGAGATCATGTGGGGCCGCTCTGCCGAGGAAAGTAAATAATAATATGATAAAAAAAAAAAAGAAAGTGCAGCTGAAGGCACAGGTGTCCAAAGCACTTAGTGCCATTATTTGAAGCTCCAATACCAGTTCTGTCTCTGCTGCCCAAGGTAGACCCCTCCTCCCCAGTAAGGGGGGGGCATGATCCAGTTTTGCCATCGGTGGGAGTCCATCATGATGGACAGGTTGATCCTCAAGATTATACAAGAGAAGTACTCACTGGATTTCCTGGACCCCCGCCAGTCCATTCATCTAGAAGCCAACCCCCTTTGTCAGCTCACATGTCAGAGCTTCTGGTGCAGAGATTGCAGGCCTTCTGAGCAACATGAAAGAGGAAATAGTGCCAGAGTCCAAATACAACACAGTGTTCTACCCCACTGCTTCCTGATTCCAACGAAATCAAGGTATATATGCCCCAGTCTCAAGCTCAGAAATCGAAACAAATTCATGGACTGAAAAAAGTTCAAAATGATTTCTTTGGGCTCTTTGCTACCCTACCTGAACCCACAGGACTGGCTAGCATCCCTAGATATGCAAGGTCTATACCAGCACATACTAGTGCACCACAGCCACCACAAATATCTGTTTTGTTGTACTGGGACAGCATTACCAGTTCAGAGTGTTGCCCTTTGTACTTTCCCTGGCACCATGAGTCTTTTCAAAGTGCTTGCAGTACTACTAGGTCACCTGAGGAAGTTGGGACTCCCAAGTATTCCAGCATTTTCATGACTGGCTAATATCAAGCATGTACAAACAGGAGATGGAACAAGCAGTAGCTACTGCCTCTCAATTCGTAACTTCCACTGGAGTCTTGCTGAACCTTGACGAGTCTCACCTCAATCCCTCCCGGCAACTGTTGTTCTTATGAGTGGTTCTGGATACAACCTGAGCCTGTGCCCTTCTTCCAGAAAGCAGAATATAAGCAATCCTGCAGATAGCAAGTTATATCATGGAACATAAGACTGTGCAGGCCCACACTCCATGCACTGCATGCTGGGTCTGATACATCCTCAGTGTTCATAGTGCCCCTGGAATGTCTACACATGAGGACAAGTCAGTGGATACTCAGTGTTCAACCGTCACAAGCATCACACCCTCGGAATTAGCCCATTCAGGTGACCAAACACCTGGGAAGGTCCCGGACATGGTGGGTTAGTAGGGTAAAATCTCCTCCACAGCTTCCCATTCTCCCACTAGAGCTGGAAGAGTTTTTTTTTTTATCTCAGATACCTCCCTGCTGAGGTGGGGAGCCCATTGATAGGGCCTTCAGACACAAGGCGTTTGGGACCCATCAGAGAAAGATTCATTTCCACATCAATGTGTTGGAGATACAAGCAGTTTTATATGGTCTGAAAGCCTTAGTGGACTTCGTCAGCCACAAAACAGTCCTCCCCAGACAGACAATAAGTCTGTCATGTATTAAGTCAACAAACAGGGAGGAGCACACTCTTACCATTTTTGCTGGGAGGCAATGAGAATAAGTAAGTAAGGATTTATTTATATTATAGTGCCCAATCCTGGAGGATCTGGGCGCCATTACAAACAGAAACAGGGTTCAGGCATTATAGACAGTATCATTATAGTTAATAAAACAAAACAGATATAAAATCACATTAAAAACTATTATAAACTGCTTTTTTTTTAAAAAGAGAGATCTTCAGGCCCCCTTTAAATACCTCCACCATTGAAGCCTCCCTCAAGTGTGGGAATGGTGCTTGGAACACGGGATTCTGCTCCAAGCTATCTATCAGCAATGGTCCAGAACACTCTGACAGATTAGCTCATCTGAACAGTGGCCGGTCCTCATGAGTGGTCACTAGTTCCAGACATCATGAGATCGCTATTAGACAAATTAGACAAGTGGGGCGCTACAGATGTTGTTGACCTTTTTGTGTACCCACTTAACACCAAACTGCCTTGAATCTGCTCCAGAAGTTCAGGACATGACATTTGCTGTCAGGATGCATTCATGCTGCCATGGTAAAATCTGTTTCTTTATGATTTTCGTCCTGTTCCTTTCATGCAGAGTGTGCTGCTCATGTTAGAGGTGCAAGGGGGCATGGTGATTCTAATGGCCCCCTGCTGGCCTCAGCAGATCTGGTTTCCTCTGCTGAACAGACTTTCAGTCAGCGAACTGAGGACTCAACCTCTCAAGATGGACTTGCTGTGCCGGCCCGGTGGAGCTGAGGGCTGAGGCACTGGATGCCTTACCTCGTACCACGCCGGCGACCCATGTTCGGGAACGAGCATGGGTCACTGGGGGTCGGCCGGGGAGAAGGATAGGGCACCCGATGGCCACTCTTCTTCTACAGGGGGGTTCACTGCATACTCCCGCTGCAACATCGCCATCTAGGGGAGCCCAGTTGGAAGGTGCGGTAAGATGGAGGAGCAGCAAGGGATCGGGTGGACGTCGGCAGAGGGGCGGAGCAGAAGGCATGTCTCGGCGCGCCTACTAGTTCCTTAGCCCTCATTGCATGCCAACGTCTGGGGACAAGAAGAAAAAATTACTCACCTTAGTAATTGTGTTTCTTCTAATGGAGTCTTGCTGTATTCTGACAATTTGTAGTTAGCGCCAGCTCTTGAACTGCCCCAGAGAGTGAAGGGTTAAATTCTATGCCAGGCATAGAACGTTGGGCTCAAGCTCAGTTGAAATCTCTGTCTGTGTTCTTTAGAAACCAAACCGTCAGATTCTTACGAGCTAAAACTCACTGACTAAATAATGTGGAAATTGTAACAACTCCTAGTAGCCAACTGGCAACAAAGACTTTGGATTCCCCAAAAGACTCAGGTCAGGAAACCCAAAGAACCAAAACCAGGTAATAAGAACTAAAAACTCTTAATTAAACAAATACAAAGCACCCAACACAACAGGAGTGGGGTAAAGACACCTCTGGTGTGCAACACTGCACCTGCCCACCCACTTCCCAAAAACAGGTTCTGAGAGGGGAGGCAGGGAGGGAGGTCAGAATACAGCAAGACTCCAATAGAAGAAACATAATTACTAAGGTGAGTAAATTTTTCTTCAAACATGAAGTCTTGCTGTATTCTGGCAATTTGCAGACTACCAAGCAGTACCTCCAAGGAGGAGGGGACAGAACCTACTTTGGGAATAGGCTCTCAAGTACTGCTGTGCCAAACCTAGCATCACTCCTAGCCTGGATATCCAGAGAGTAATGTTTGGTGAAGGTATGAAGTGTTTTCCAGGTGACTGCTTGACAGATTTCTAACAGGGGGATATCCCTAGCTGTAGCCAGAGATGCAGCTGTACCTGTAGTGGAATGAGCCCTCAGGCCTGAGGGTGCAGTTTTTCCCAGTTTTTCATAGCAGAATTGAATACAGGACACAATCCACCTGGCAATGGTTCTCTTGGTGGCAGGTTTTCCCCTTACCTACTTCCCCATAAGTGAGGAACAACTGGAGGGAGTCAAACCTGTGACCCTTTGTACATTCTATGTAGTAACTAAGGGCCCTTTTAACATCTAAACTGTGTAGCCTCCATTCCCCTGAGGAGGTGTGATCAGTAAAGAACACAGGAAGAGACATAGATTGGTTTAACTGGAAATCAGAAACCACTTTAGGTAGGAACCTTCTATTGGTTCTAAGGACCACCTTATCTCTATGGAAAGAGATGAAGTCAGGCTCCACTGACAGGGCTTGCAATTCACTGATACGTCTGGAAGAAGTAACAGCAACTGAGGACATAGGCTTGAAGCAGGGTAGCATCAGCTGAGCAATACAAATATTCAAATCCCAGACAGGAGCTGATCCCTAAAAGGGGGATTGGTATGAAGCAATCCTTTGAAAAATTTACAGAGTACAGGGTGAGATGACAGAGAGGAAGACTTCCCCACTGACAGGAAAGCAGAAATAGCTAACAAATGAACTTTGAGAGTAGCTGGTTTGAGGCCAAGGCCATTCAGGTAAACCATGTATTCTATTACTGTAGACAAGTCAGCAGTGTCTGGGGAAACGTGCTTCTTAGAACACCAAATACTGAACCTTTTCCATTTGGAGTTGTAGGTTTTTCTTGTGGCAGGCTTTCGAGAAGCCTTGAGGATCTCAAGAACCCCTTGGGACAGATGTAAATCTGCATACTCTTCAAGACTTCAAGAGCCTTGCCTTGAGATGGAGTGACTGGAGATTGGGGTAACAAATCCTCCCCTGAGAGGAGGTTAGCAGATTGTAATTCCTGGGAAGAGACAGGGGAAGATGGACTGCTAAGGACAGCAACAGTGGGTACCAAGGCTCCCTGGCCCAGTCTGGAGCAATCAGAATCACTTTGCATGGTTGTGACCTTACCTTGACTAGAACTTTGAACAATAGAGGAAAAGGAGGGAAGGCATAAACAAACTTCCCTTCCCAGTTCAAAATCAGAGCATCCAGAGGGACTGAGCCCAAGACTGGGGGTCTGCAACAAAACAGAGGAAGTTGGTGATTGTCTGGGGCTGCAAAGAGATCTATCTCCGGAGTGCCCCACCTTGAGAACATTACCTTCAAAACCAAAGGATCCAGAGACCATTCGTGATGGCCCTGGGAAATCCTGCTCAATGCATCCGCTATCACATTGTCATTTTCTGGGAGGTGGACCGCTACTAGAGAGGTCTACAGGAAATAAGCCAGGGACCATACTTTCATGGCCTCCATGCACAAGGCCGTGGACCGAATGCCTCCCTGCTTGTTGATATACCACGTGTTGGTAGTGTTGTCTGTCCTGACCTGAACCACCTTGTTCTGTATTGACTGAAAGAAAGCTTGTAGGGCAAGAAGTACTGCCTTGAGCTCCAGAAGGTTGATGTGAAGAAGGGATTCCTAAGGGGACCACAGTTCCTGGGCTGTGAGAGCCCCCAGATGGGCTCCCCACCCCAAAAGGGAAGCCTCTCTGGTAAGAACCACAGAGTGAGTCTGAGAGACAAATGGAACACCTTGCCTCAGACTGTCCAGGTCCTGCCACCACTGAAGGGCCTGAATTAAGGTCTGAGTAACAGGAACTAGCTTGGTAAGAGGATCTTTCCTTTGGGACCAAAAGGTTCTCAGATGGAACTGAATGTCCCTCATCTGAAACCTGGCCCCTTGGACCACTGCTGTAGAAGCTGCTGTGTGGCCCAGAAGCTGCAGAAAATGCCTTGCTGGTCAAGAAACCAGAGGGAGAAAGGAAGAGGCCAGCTGAGAGATGGCTTTTGCCCTTTCCAAAGGAAGGAAGGCTCTTGCCTTGAGGGTGTCTAGCTCTGCTTCTATAAAAGTGAGGAGCTGTACTGGTTCGAGAACTGACTTGGGAAGATTGAAGAGGAACCCCAGGGAAGTGAGAACTTTCTGGGTAACCTGCAGATCGGACTTGACTTGGTCGGAAGACTGGCCCACCAGAAGCCAATCGTCCAGATATGGAAAAACAGAAATCCTTTTCCTTCTTAAAAAGGCCACCACTACTGCTAGGCACTTTGTAAACACCCTTGGAGCTGAGGTTAGACCGAAGGGCATTGCTCTGAACTGATAATGGCCTGAGGGCAATTCGAACCTGAGGTATGTTCTGTGGGAGCACCTGATGGGAATGTGAAAATAGGCATCCTTGAGGTCCAGGGAGGCTAGCCAGTCTCCTGGCCTCAGAGAGGGAAGAATTGTTCCCAGAGTCACCATCTTGAATTTTGGCTTTACTAGGTGCTTGTTTAGGTATCTTAGATCTAGGATGGGTCGCAACTCCCCTGTCTTTTTCGGGGTAAGGAAATACCTGGAATACAGACCTTTGCCCCTGTATGGAGTAGAAAGTCTCTATGGCCTTTAAAGCCAGTAGAGACAAAACCTCTGCCTCTAAAGCAAGGGTTTTTGAAGTATTTGCAGGTGGAAAGGATCTGGGTCTCAGTTTCGGAAAACTTTTGAAACTGAGAACCAGCCCCTGGCTTACAACCTCCAGGACCCACTTGTCTGAGGTAACAGACATCTAGTCCTGGACAAAGTAAGCCAGCCTGCCTCCTACTGGAATGGGGGAGTCAACCCAGGCTGACACATCAGGGTGTCTGCTTGGCAGGAGCCTTAGGCTGAGGGGTGGATGCAGCCCTGCTCATCCCCCTTCTGCCTCTCCCTCTGAAGAACCCCCTCTGAGAAAAGGAAGAGGAGGCCTGCACCTGGTAGAAAGGCATGTGAAAAGGCCTGCCCCTGCCCCTAGCTTGCTGCCTCTGAGGAGTTGCCTGCCTCTCCTTGGACTGGGCACTCCTATTAGTGGTGCTGTACTCGTCCATTTTCTTCATGTAATTCTCTGTCTGCTCCCCAAACCAAGAATTACCCACTACAGGGAAATCCATGGCCTTAGCCTGGGTGTCCTGCGAAAGGCTAGTACATCTGAGCCAGGCCATTCTCCGAAGAGCCACAGATGTAGCCATGACTCTTGATGACACATCATTGGTGTCCACAGCGGCATGAAATTGCACCTTTGATGCCTCAATCCCATCAGCAGCCACCCCCTCCAGCTCCTTGGCTAGCTGGGGGGAGGCCTGTTTAGCCAGTGCCAGTACAGTGTCCCACCTGGACTTCTAGTACCTAGCTATATAGGCTATATAATTAGTCTGCCTGAGTCCCAAAGATGATGCCAAGTACTGTTTCTTTACCATGGCACCTATCTTGCTGGAATCTTTGTCTGGGGGGTGTGAAGCTAAAGGGATGTTTGCCTTGTCACAGGCAGCAGCCTGCACTACCCCAGCATGGCTGCATTGTTGGTAAAGAAATTCCGTATCTGAGCCTGACAAGATGTACCTCTTGTCCATTCTCCTGTCAACAGGAGGTACAGAATTGGGAGACCTAAGAATTTTTTGTGTCTGTTTCCCAAATGACCTATGAAGGGGAATAGACAGTCTCTTAGACTCTGGGATGTCCATCATCTCTATGAAGTCAGGCTCCTCTTGATCCTCTACAGCCTCCTCAATAGGAAGGTGGAGGGTTTGAGCCACTTTTCTGTAGAACAGAAAGTGGGGAAGGGACTCAGAAAGCCTAGGAGGGGAAACACCAGAAGGTCTGTGTGGGGAGATGTCCGGTTCCACAGGCACATCCAGACTTTCACCGTCGTAATCATCCTCTTCAAAATCCCCCTCCTCATCAAACTCCAGTTCGTAAAAATCTTCAGGGGAATAATCCTGAACCAGGGGAACCGACTGAACCGAACACCTGCCAGAAGGCGCCGGATCGGTCGGAACCAAAAAAAACGATTCCACAATTCAAATCGCTTTGGTTATTTCTTCGGCGGTCGGAACATGCAGCTCTGGATCCAAATCGGCCGATTTATCCTTTCATTTTCTTTTTGTAGGAACCGATCCCTCAGGATTGGCTCTCCTCTTGCCTGAAGAAGTATCGCCCTGGTCAGAGGGCACTCCTTCTGGTTCGGTAGGAACCAAACCGGGCTGGCCTTCTGGGTCAGCAGATTTCTCGGCCTCCTTATCCCTAAGTCTACCTAACCTTTTCTCCAGGGTAGACTTAGGGAAATTCTTACAGATTTGGCAGTCTGAATCGAGGAGGTCAAAACCCCAGAAAGTAAACATAGGTGGTGTGGGGATCGGCCTTAGCAAAGACCTCCCCACACATGCTGCAGTGTTGAAACCCAGTGGGATCGTTTTTTTTCTTGGGTTTCTCAGACATGGCCAACCTAACCAACTTACCCTTTAAATGGCAACTGCCAGGCAAGACTTACCTATTGGTTTCTCACCGTGTCACGGGTGATGGAAAAAAACACTAAAATTAAGTTTTTTTTAAAACCGATACAGACCGGTAACCACACACTAACTTTTTCTTTTTCAAGATCTTTTCAAGATCTTACTACAAGATCGGTTCAGCCGAACCAATCAGAAAAATTTCACAATAGCTACAAATCTAAGTACTTATGGTACCGAAACCGAAAAACCGAACAAAAATCGAACTAAAACTGAAACTTTAACTGCGATAGAACCGAGCAGAAGGAGAAATCTCCAGAGCGACTGTTCAGTGAGGAGGAGTAAAGAGTTAAGAATCTGACGGTTTGGTTTCAAAAGGACACAGACAGAGTTTTCAACCAAGCTTGAGCCCAACGTTCTATGCCTGGCATAGAATTTAACCCTTCACTCTCCTGGGGCAGTTCAACAGCTGGAGCTAACTGCAAATTGTCAGAATACAGCAAGACTTCATGTTGTTTGAATACTAGAAAAATACCTTGGCATCTCCTAGGTGACGACACCTCTCTGGGGGATCTTCAGGCTCGTCGGACAGACTCCGTTATCCTGTCTCCACAACACACAGTATGTTGGTTTGAGGAGGTAAGTACTGGGGTCCCTCCTCACCCCTACCCGGGGGGATTGCTAGTGTGGAGATAAGAATTCTAGGGGCAGATCAGGACGAGAATGGAGCCTGCAGCTAGGATGTCCGAGAGAGTGGAGAGAGAAGGCGGGTAGGGGGCATAAAAATAGGGTTAAAAAAAAAAAAAGATGGACTTACTGACACAGAGTCGGCTGGTCCATCCCAGTTTGCACTTCCTTCACCTTCAGGCCTGGCTCCTGAAGAGATAGAAGTGAACAAGTATAAGGTATCTCAGAGTGTCTCTGAAATACTTTTGGCTGCTCATAAGTCTTTTACTAGGAAGACATACACAGCCAAGTGGAAAAGAATTTCCATCTGGTGCTTTAAAACCCACATAGTCTCCTTGTGGTGTCCTTCAAATAAGGTTGAATGGGTGTATGCAACTAAGTGAGGAGTTATGTTTGGGCAATACTGTTGACAGTCTGAAGGTACAGTATTTGAATGAATATGTTGTTTGACTGTTATATGTGGGTACTTTGGTTGTTCGCAGTCTCAGTCCCATGGAGGACTACCACCCTCTCGGTGTACTGTGAAACAGAAACATCAAAGCTGATGGCAGATAAAAACTGCCAGACAGACACAGGCTCATCCAGTCTGCCCATTTACCCTACCTATATCAGCACCCGCTGACTCTACTTAGTAATCAGTCTTAGCTACTCTGTCCCATCTCTATGGTGAAGGCAAAAGAACCCTCTTGATGAGGGTTCCACCCCTAGAAGTGCCGTGGAAACATTTCCTCTAGGCTAAAGGTACCTTAGGAGGGAGCCCAAAAGTACTGCGTAGCAGGTGGTGAACACAGATCCTGACTAATGACAGAGTAACAGCAACTAATTAGAACTGATAACAGACCGCCAGATAGTAAACAGCACAGATTCATAACAGGGAGGACTTCCCAGAATAGCCTGATAGTTTTCTTTGACTGAGTGTCAAGCGAACTGGATAACAGCTATGCTGTGGATTTGTTCTACTTTGATTTTGGCAAGGCTTTCTACTCAGTGCTTCACAGGCACTTGCTGAAGAAAATGAAGGATCTGAGTGTAGCTAAAGTCACAGTAACCTGGGTAGTAAACTGATTAAAGGGGAGGCAGCAGAGGGTAGTGGTCAATGGAGTGAGATCAGAAGACAGGGAAGTCTCGAGTGGGGTTCAACAGGGATCTGTCTTGGGGCCAGTTCTCTTCAATGTGTTCAACAGTGATACTGGCAAGGGGATATGAACAAAAACAGGCTGCACTCCTCGGATACAGTGGGTGCTGGAAAAATATATAAAGCACCATACTGTTAAAAAAATCCAGCACTCCAGACTTACAAATTCAGTAAGAGTAATTTTTAATCCACATTTGATACAATAGTAAATACATTTTTTAACACACATATAGTGGATTTCTGCCACCACACTCTTCTCCCAGCCTCAGCGTTTCGGGGTTATGCTACCCCTACATTAGGAAGCGTGACCTCACACATTGGTGAGGGGATCCAGGACAGGTTGTGTCTCTACGCAGATGATACTAAGTACTGTGGGAAGATGAACAGTGTTGAGAGAATAAGGAAAATGCAGAGGGACTTGCAAAAGCTAGAAGGGTTGTAAAGGGTTTGGCAGCTGACATTCAAACCCAAAAAGTTCAAGGTGATGCATCTGGGGAACAGGAACTCTAGGATGGAGTACTAGATGGGTGAGGTGAGACTCGTACCACAACTGAAGAAAAAAACCTTGGAGTTATCATAAGCAAGCCCCTAAAGCAATCACATCAGTGCAACATGGCATATAGCAAAGCAAGTAGGATGCTTGGTTGCATTGGGAGGGGTAGTGATAGCAGAAAAATAGAGGTAATTCTCACGCTGTATAGATCTTTGGTAAGGCCACACCTGTAGTATTGAGTCTAGTTCTGGATTCCTCACCTCAGGAAGGATAGGGATAGGCTGGAGATGGTGCAGCACAGGGTAACAAAATGATTCAGGACTAGCAGGGCAGGACCTATGAAGAACGCCTCAAGGTGCTGAACATGTACTCGTTGGAAACCAGAAGGTAGAGGGGACATATGATAGAGACCTTCAGATTCCTAATAAGAGTTAACAGAGTGAATTGTGGGAAACTATTTAAATTGAATACTGGCTCATGGTCACGTGGTCATGAATGGAAGCTGACAGGATGGAGGTTCAGGAGGGATGTGAGGAAGCACTATTTTACAGAAAGGGTGGTGCAGACATGGACCAGTTTACTGGCTGAGGTGGTGGGCGTGAACATTAGTAGTTTTAAGCATAGTTGGGACAAAATGAAGGGTATTGTGGCTACTTGGGGCATCCGATATGGGGAGCAAAATATGAGTGAAGATGGGAGGGTCAGCACCATGGAGGATCAGTAGGTCCCAGGGCAAAACAGGGAATTCGGGCAGACTGGATGGACAGGTGGTCTTTTTCTGCCATCATTGTCTATGTGTCTATGTTTCTATGACAGAGACTGAATTAAGCAATGACTGTCAGTAACTGATAACAAACAGAAGCATGACTTCTGTAAGGAGAGACAGAATGGCAGGATGGAAAGAAGGCCAACCACCCAACCCCAACTCACAGCAGAAACGCTATACTAATACAGATATACTACATTATGTGACCACCTCTTGCAGTGGCTACCTAACTTTTATGACCTTTGGCACAGAGGAGAGTAAAAAAACCCAATGAGCAGGAAAATACTGAGGATCCAAGGCCTTGGTTGACTTCCCTCCAGGCTAGGGATAAAATTAACTGATGGCTCAGCTACCGCAATTTAGAAACCCAATTCAAAGGGAAAATTTTTATAGGAAGGGCTCTCACTCTATCCCTCAAACAGAAACACAGTAGGAGTACTGCGAGCCAATCTCTGCAGCTAAAGGAGGTTCTCCACAAAGAACCCCCCCTCCCCCCAAGATGGGAAGAGGACAGCAATGACCATTGAAAGGCACTCACTTGGTCTCCACTGAAGGGAGGCCTAGAGAAGAATCAGAACCCTAAGCGGTAAAGCATAGGACTTGGGCCCTTAAGGGGCCAGGACTAGCATAATGATAAGATCTTCACTCTTGAGGAGCAGTGGAAGGGAAGTAGCTGAAGACCAGGTGAACCTTGAGTGGCTGTGGAAGGGGCTTTCCAAGGTGCTGCTGACGTGGTCTGCACAGCTAAAGGAGTCCATGTGGACTTACAGGCCCCACCCTGGAAGCTGAAGTCTTAAATGTTATTTCAGGAGGTGCCACTGAGTCAATCTGCCAAAGCATCCTGCAGAACATAGGACATTCTTACCCAAAGAGTAGAAAGAGAAGGACTCCATGTGAGTCGAGGGGCCCACCTTCAAGATGCAGACTTCGAAGGAGCAAAGCGAGAGTGTCAACCTAGAGGACAGAGAGCCTTGGAAGCTATGCTATGGTCGAGGCTGGATTGTGCCAGGATGAAAGAGTAGTGGGAGGCCGATGGCAAAGCCTGACTGCTGTGTTGAGGGACTGTCACCACCTTCTGATGGTGAATTTAATAACATTTTTCATACTGCAACACAGCAGGAGTGTTTTTGCTTCTGTTGCTTGGGACTGTAAGCTAAGCTTTCCTGGGAATATGTTCCAACAACTAAAACATAGTATAAGACTGAATGATATGTGCCTGGATTGAATGGTGAATGCATGCCAACCAATTCCATAACGGAGGTCAGTGATAGTTGCTGATACACTACAGGCCTGAGGCAGTAGATAACAAATTAAACTGATGGGGAAAAACAGGAGCACTTTAGAACTGAAAACTAGGAAGCAGCATGCTCCTGGATGGAGCAACCTAATGTGATTAAACCACCAGAACAAAAATAGGAGTGGCTATCCTGCTAGGAGCCAGTTGAAAACATTTAAGGATTGTAGCTGAACTGTGAGACTGCAAATGGTCTGGAAGAAACAGCAAAATGGGAGCCTGAAATAGCAAAAGCAAAACAAGAACGACAAAGGTACTGTAGGACACTGAGAAAACTAAAAGCACACAAGAATCAAAACAGAAACACAAAAGGTAAATGAGAACAGGAGTACCGCAGGAATAGTTGACTGATTAAAAGTACAAACTGCAGCCAGGAAGGCAGAAAGCAAAATACTGACCTAGAAAGCTGTTGAGGCCCAAACCAAACATAAAGCCCAGAAGCACAAACGGAAAGCAGGAGATTAACATGGGGGGGTAGGGGGGCAGAGCCTTTGGCTGCAGCAAAGATGTAGTGCTTCTGAGTGAGGCTGAAGGAAGCTGGCTTAAATACAGTAGATCAGGCAAGGGACATGGCTGGTAGCTCCTGCCCATTGGACTGCAGGCACTGCCATTGAATTCTGGAGTGCTTACTGGACATTTCTGCTGCTGGCCTGCAGTATTCCACAGTTAAGGTCCAGCTGTGTGCTATTTCAGCATACCACAAGCCCACTGGTAACCTCTACCTGGCACAGCTGCCACTGTTCAAGTGGCTCCTCAAGAGCATTTTACTCACAACGCCTCCCAAGAGGTAGCCAGTAGCTCCTTGGGACATCGCCCTTATGTTGGATATGCTCACTCACAAGCCCTTTAAGCCTATTTTGACATGTGATTTAAAGCTCTTAACTTGTAAAGCAGCATTTCTGGTAGCTATCACCTCTGCCCGCAGAGTATCTGAAATCCATGCTTTGGTCACAGATCCGTCCTATACTGATTTCTATAAAGACAAGGTAGTTCTCCGTATACATCCCAAGTTTCTACTGAAAGTGGTATCAGAGTTCCATCTTAACCAGGCCCTAGTTCAGCCTACCTACTTTGCCAACTTCCAGAATGTGGCAGAAAGGACTTGCCACTCCTTTATCAGTGCAGAACCAAGGACTTCAGACAATCCAAATAGCTCCTTGACTCCTTTGATCCTATTGGAAGGGCAACCTGTTACAATCAAGTGCATATCTGCATAGACTGTGAATTGCCTTTGCCACTGCTATGCCATGACTCAGGGTAAATTGGAAGGCAGTGTACACTTGACAGTCTATACTTCAAAGAGCTCCTTGTGCCTTACCATCTGGTGCGACAGCTGCATTCAGCTGATGTGGGGTTGCTAGAGATTCCGAGGGTGTCTTTGAAATCCTCTGGGTCCCATGCATTTATGCACCTGGCCCATACCCTCCGGAATTTTCTACCCCATCAGCTTCGGGAGTGCACGACCATGGAGGGGTTCAAACAGGCTTTGAAAACCTTTTTATGGATCCGTACCTATGAAGGCTCCACATAATTTGATTCCCTGTTTATTTCTGTTTGTTAGTTATTTATTATGCTGTTTATGGTTTTATATAATTGTAATTGTTTTTTATCTTTTGTAAAGTACCTCGATGGCCCGAAAGGCGCTTTTGTGAAATAAAATTTATTATTATTATATTATTATATTACACGTCTACTGCATCAAGCAGTTGCCACGTCCTTGGCAGTAATATGATCTGTGCCCACTGCAGAAATTTGCAGAGATGGAACATGGAGCATGGTGCACACTTGTATCATGCACTATGCCCTGGATATTCATGCCAGGCAGCATGCCACCTTTGGCAGGACAATCACTCTCAATCACTCATGTAACCCCTAGATGGCGCTATCCCAGGGGCTACTACCCCTGCCTGATTTGCCACTAACAGGTTGAGGGGCCTGGATCCAATGGCGGGTGCCTCCACCCAGAGGTCAGGGTTTGCAATAGTTAAACTAACTTGGTCACAGCCCTCTGGGACACTGCAACCCCTTTCTTCCCACTAGTGGCCCACACAATATATCAGAATTACCTTCACAGTATACACTTACCCCAGGTCTGGTTCCAGCACTGGGACCTCCTGTGAAATGAGATACAGTGCAACAATCACAGTACAGTACTTTAACATAGACAAAACCTCAGGCAGTATAACTTTGCTGAAACAAGCAGCTCTGATTTATTTAGGGGATATAACAAGGACAGGGGAATTCAGGTTAATTAGCTTATCACTCTAATAATCTATATGGCTCTGTGCACAGGCCTATCCCTATCAGTTACTGTCCCTGGTACCCAAGCCCTAGTGGCTAGTCCAAACCGTGGCAGCTGGTAGGGGCCCTTTCACACAGAGAAAAGGAGAATTAAACAGTCAGCAGTACAGTAATTCCATTTGGATTTAATGTGGCAATTCAACAGGGAGCGACCCTGAATTAGTACTCACGACCTGCAAATAAGATAGGGTCCTTCAATGTCAGCAGGGCTCACTTGAGGTACACAAACCTCTTCACACATCCATATAAAAGAAAGCACTATCCAGGCAGGCTGCATCTGTATCCCAATCGCAATTACTGCATAATACCGGGAGAACACACAGCAGATTCAGTTCCTGACAGACCGAGTGTAATTTTCAGCAATTCCTCCAGTCTTCTACAGGGTGAGCCTGGTTTCTACTCTTCAGAGATCCTTTGATTCTTTTCACAGGACGATTCAGTCCCAACAAGCTGCAGACCGGAACTCTGGGCCTTACACACGTTTTTGACTAAAACTGCACACTGAAAAGCACAGGGCTCCTTCCTTCTTCACTGCCAAAGCTCAACTCAAACTCCAACCGACAAAACTGGGCACTTCCTTTGAGTTCCTCCAGTTCTTGACTGGATTGGCTGTCACTCACAATAGACTGCTGCTGTTGGTCCAAAAAGGCACTGAAGTCTAAACTACATCTCCCAGAGTCACTGCCCACACAATCCTCTTGTGGCTGGCTCAGATTATGAGTCCAAGTTCTGATTCGTCCAAGGCACCATTTTAGAGCTAGCTTACCCCACACTGATTGGTCCAGTTCAGCAGTTCAAAACTAGAATGGGGAACTAGCAGACACAGTTCTGACTGCAAAGAAAGCAGGTTAGACAAACTGTAATTTCATTATTACTCTAAATAATTTCTGGCAAACAGTTACATCTTTCAGATAGGTTCCCTTTGCACTCCTAGTGACTGCAAAAATGAAGTGAATTGGCAGCAGCTCGAGTGGTACTCAGAGAAGCACACAGTCCCTCCATACAAACTAATTATGTTTGCAAGCAGACAGTTCTTAAAGAGACAGTACCAGAGGCTCTAAAAACACTCACTGATAAATGGCTTAAATGCCAAACACCATTCAGGCTTGGAGCATTCAAGCAAGCTCCTGGGAAGTCTTTTGGGAACCCCCATTTGCAGGGGGGTTACACTCAAATCACTCTTCATTTATATAAGGCACCTTTCTTAAACCAAGACACCTGTACAATATTACATACAACAATAAATAGTTAAAACAACATTAAAGTATTCAAAAAATCATTATAGGCTTTACTAAAAAGGTAGGTTTTCAAAGCTCCTTTAAAACTTTGGACAGTCGGGCAGTTTCGCACCTGACGAGGTAGAGAATTCCACAGGGTTGGGGCCATGAAACTAAAAGATCTGGCCCCTGAAGTTTTTAAGTGAACCCTGGGAATCTCTAGCAATCCCTCGTCAGTGGATCGGAGAGAGCAGGGGGGGACAGTAGGTACAGAGGAGATCTTTCACGTAAGCAGGTCCCTGATTGTGTAGGGCCTTATAGGTCAGCAAACCAACCTTGAAGGTGATTCACCAGGAAACTGGCAGCCAGTGCAGTCCACGGAGCACAGGCGTTATATGACTGGACCTAGAAGAACCAGTCAACAGCCTGGCTGCCGCATTCTGCACTAGCTGCAGGCGGTGAATCTCAACCCCCGGTAGCCCAAGGTAAAGGGCATTGCAGTAGTCAAGGCAGGCGGTAACGAAAGCTTGGACCAAAGTAGGAAGATTGTCTGGAGGAACCAGGTGCTTCACTGGGGAGATGTTCCTCAGATGGTAAAAAGAGGTTTTGACAACCGCTGACACCTGAGATTTAAATGTCAGACAGCCATCAAACACAACGCCCAGGTTCCGCACCTGGTTTGAGGTAGTCAGCTGGACACCCCCAATCCATAAATCCGAGGGTGATCCAGCTAACAAACCCACCTCCCAGTGACCCTGGTCTACAACCAACACCTCAGTTTTTTCTGGGTTCAACCGCAGCCAACTCACATTCATCCAGTCTTGGATTTCGGCAAGACAGTTGTTAAAGACCGAAATGGCAGCATCCTGACCGGGCACAAAGGACATGTACAGCTCGGTATCATCTGCATAGCAGTGAAAGCCCAGACCATACCGCCTAATAATCGCTCCTAATGGTAGCATATACACTGCAAACAACATGAGTGCCAAAATGGAACCCTGTGGTACCCCACAGGATAGGGAGACTGATGCAGAGGAAAAAATCCCGGACACCACCCTCTGAGTCCTACCCTCGAGGTAAGATCGAAACCAGCTGAGGACTGTATCAGACAGTCCACAGATAGATCGCAAATGTTCCAATAGCACACCATGGTCCACAGTGTCAAATGCTGCAGAGAGATCAAGAAGGACCAAGATGGAACAGGTCCTTCGATCTCTCGCTATTAGGAGGTCATTTAGTACCCGAACAAGTACTGTCTCAGTACTATGCCTTTTCCTAAATCCAGACTGGAGAGAATCATAGACGTTGTGGCTGGTCAAATGTTCATCCAACTGCGATGCAACCACCTTCTCAATAACTTTACCCACAAAGGGTAAGTTAGAGACAGGCCTGTAGTTTGTCAGACAGTCCTGGTCCAAGGAGGACTTCTTAAGAAGGGGCTGAACCACAGCCTCCTTGAGAGGATTTGGAAAAATCCCCCTCTCCAAGGACTTCCAGACTATCTCAGCAAGGACAGGGCCGATTTTATCCACACAACCCACTAAGAGACGTGTGGGGCCCCGGTCCAAACCACAGTTGGTCGGACGCAGTGATTGGATGATCATCACAGTGTCACAGATTGTGGGGAGGCTGAAGTCAGACCACACAAATTGAGTGTCTGACATCTCCTGCCGACCATCACAACTCCCACTGGAGAGGGTCAAGCGGACATCAGATCTGATTTTGGCAACCTTATCTGCAAAGAACAGAGCAAACTCCTCACACCGTTCTTGAGAAAAAGCTGTTCTGGGCTGAAGACAGATTGGATTGCACAATCTGTCCACATTCCGGAAGAGCTGAGCTGGTCTATTCTGTGCAGCCGCAATCTCTCTGGACAGGAATTCTGACTTCTTAAGAGAGATTGCAGATTGATAGACCACACAGTGGTCCATCAAACTAAGTTTGTCACCATCCAGACCCGACCTCCGCCAGCACCTCTCCAACCTTCGTCCAACTCTCCTCAAGTCCCTCAGAGTCTCATCGAACCAAGGAGACCTGGGGCGAAGAGTGAGAGGACAAACACAAACAGGAGCAATGGAATCCAGGGACCCTGCCACCACCTTATTATAGGCTAGTACCAGCTTTCCTGGATCCATGCAATCTCTCGGTAAACCCGATAGGTCCAGCACCGCCATCAGGTCATCTGGGTAAACACCCCTTAAAGGGCGGTACCGGACCATTTCCATAGGGGCTGACCTACTAGGGGTGGCCTCAAAACTGAACCCAATGGAGTGAGGGTCCGACCATCCTACTGGTTCCACCACCAAGTCGGATATCTCCATCCCTAGAAGGAACACCAAATCCAATGAATGACCACCAATGTGTGTCGAGGAGGAAATAACCTGTGTGAAGCCCAGTGAAATCGTTAACCGGAGGAAGTCTTGAGGAAGTCATGAATGGATTACTATCCTGAATAAGCCCTCAGCTCCAGCTGCCCTAGTACAGGGGACTTTTTCTGAGCTTGGTACTCTGGCTCATTAGTGGGAATCAATGGTGAAGACTGATTCTTGGAAGATATTAAAATTACATTCTTACTGTAATTCTTGTTTTTCCGGAATATCTTCACCATTGATTGACATGCCTGCCCACCATCCCCAGGACTCATTCCAGTATGGTTGTGTTGGTCTTCACCCCTTCATATTTGGTTTAGGCTGTGAAGCATACCTCTCAGCCTTCTGCCTCATAAATCAGGGACAAAGGACCAAAATCAGGAAAACATCTTCAAAGTTGGAGATATCCACTCAGGAGCTGGTAGAATAAGTGATTTAGTGTAAAAGGATTTATGTGATATGGGCGAGTCCCTTATTGTGCAGCTCACAAAGACAGACGCAAAATCAGCCACGTCAAATGGGCGACTTGGATTTAGAGAAACCGCCACAAATAGCGACGATCCTCTGAAATTAAATTACTCTTTTTTGGGGGGGGGGCTTAGCCCCTGCACCCCCCCAAAATAACAATTCTCAACTACAAGGGGAGTGGACTTAAGCAAAAATAGAAACTCCCCCTGGAAGCAAAACATTTATCTGCACTGAGATCTGAACCCGGCACCATAGGCTCCAGGGGCAGTGGATCAAGCCACCACACTACACAGCCAGCTTGGCAAAATAATCTGTTTTATCCCCTTTCTCACGAGTGTAGTGCGTATCCCTTAGCACTACACTTTTTTTTTTTTCTCCCCAATTGTTTAACCAGGAGTGGCACACTAAGCTGACAGCTTGTTTACAGGTGCAACCTGTGAGCACAGGGAAGTTAAGTGACTTGCTCAGGGTCACACAGTATGCAAGTGGGGGCTGTGGGATTCAAACCCAGGTCTCCAGATTTGCAGTTCAGAGCCATAAATCACTGCGCTATACTGCCACTTGCTATACCTATTCAGTGCTCTTTTTCCCTACTCGCTCTACATGAGAGCAGAATTATTGAGTGACTCATATTGAGTCACTCAATAATTCTCGCCCATATAGGGTGCTACCAGTGTAAAATGCATTTGCTAAAGAAAAACAAGTCTGTAACTTCAATGTTTGATATTATGTTTTGCTTACAGTCTTCATTGTTTAATTACTGAAACACAAATTTTAGGATGGACAGAGTAAAATTCTGAGGCAAAATCAGGAACATCCCTGAAAATCACTGACAGCTGAGAAGTATGCTGTGAAGACAAAGAGTCACTTGATTTTGTAGCCCTTCTTATATGGGACACTAGGGCTATTGTATGCCCTTAGGTTAAGTGCATAGGCTCTTTTTAGGTTATGCTGCTCATCACTTCAATAAAAAAGGTACTGAGGCAGTTATGGGCTGGTGCTTAGAGGTGGGCAAAGTCGACAAAATATACTTCACAAAATATTTCCCTACTCGCTCTACATGGGAGTGGAATTATTGAGTCGCTCAATAATTCTCACCCATATAGGGTGTTACCAGTGTAAAATGCATTTTCTAAAGAAAAAACAAGTGAGGAGTGGTCAGAGAGGTGGCAGCTGGGGTTCAATGTAAAGAAGTGTAAGGTTATGCACTTTGGGGTGAAGAACCCAAGGAGAGAATACTGGCTGGGGGGAGGGGGTAAGTTAGGGAGGAGAAGGACCTAGGGGCAATGATAACAGGGACCATGAACAACACTGCCCAGTGCAGGAGAGTGGCTGTAAAAGCATACAAAATGCTGGGGTGCATAGCGAGGGGTTTTTCATCCAGGCGAAGATAGGTGATCTTGATCCTCTAAAGGTTGCTTTTAAGGCCGTACCTAGAGTATTGTGTGCAGTTTTGGAGCTTATACTTAAAGCGTGATATCAGCCTACTGGAGGGGGTGCAGAGGAGATTAACAAAAATGATATGTGGAATGGAGGGGAGAGACTATGACAGCAGGCTGGGAGACCTGAATATGTACACCCTGGAGGATAGAAGGGACGAGGGGACATGATAGCGACATTCAAGTATCTGAGGGGAATCAATAAGGATGGGGCAGATGGGGTCTTTAAGTTAAGGAGGGGGAGGGTCACTAGGGGGCATGGGTTAAGAATAGAGGGGAAGATTTAGGAAGGAAATGAGGAGGCACTATTTCACAGAGAGGGTGGTAGCAAATGGAATGTCCTACCAGAATGGGTGGTATCATGCAACTCTGTGAACAGCTTCAAAAGGGCATGGGACAGGGGAGAGTGAGGGTGGGGAGGTGGGGGGTGGCAGTGGGATGGCAAAGGGGGGGTGGGGAAGCTGCAAACTAGGGGTGATGTCTGCCCACTCGAGCAGACTTAGTCTGGGTGGTCTGATTCTGCTGGCACATTTGAATGTTCGTATGAATAATGCTCAATTTGCAGAGTGCAATTCGGGAAGTGCGGATCGACGGGGAAAGTGTGGAATTTTGTATGAAATATTCCACACTTTGCACAAAAACTACTGTTTGTCCACCCTCCCGCCGATCGCCAGCCCCAATAATAATAAAAAAAAAGAAAAAGACTACAGATCCCTGGTGTCTAGTGGACCCCCCACCCTGCTGATCACCGGATCCATTAATGAAAAAGATTTTAAAGATCCCTGGTGTCTAGTAGACCCCCCCAATCCCACCGATCACTGGCACCAATAATGAAAAAATGTTTCCAAATCCCTGGTGTCTAGTGGACCCCCCTACCCCACCAATCGCTGTCCTCATTAATGAAAAAAAGTTTCCAAATTCCTGGTGTCTAGAGGATTCCCCACCAGACCGATCGCTGGCACCATTAATGAAAAATGTTTCCAAATCCCTGGTGTCTAGTGCACTCCACACCCTGCCAATCGCTGGCCCCAATAATGAAAAAAGTTCCCAAGCTCTGGTGTCTAGTGGACCCCCCCACCCTGCCAATCGCCATCCCCAATAAAAAAATCCATGGTGACTAGTGAAACCCCCCAACCCCCTCAGGTAGTGCTCCCCCACCACCACTCCTCTCTCTGAGTCGCCCCGACCCCCTCCTTGTGCCAGCCACTGGCACAGCCCTCCACTCACCTCTGTGGCCAGCAGCTATGACTGACCCTCTCTAAATGAATGAGCACGTACTTGTACAAACAGCATGCTTGTATAAGCACACATTCATTCACTCAGTAAGTCAGCCAGCTCGTCATTGTAGGAGATGTTTTCAGGGGCTAGAGAAGGGGGGCTACTCTGGCCTTCTGCGGGGGTGGGGTATGAGGAAACCATGTTGTGGATCCTGGGAGTCCACAATGCAATTCCTACATCCTGCCCCCCCCCCGCCGAAGACCAGAGCAGTCCACCCTCCCTTCTCTAGCCCTCTGAAAAATGTCCCATACAATAACAAGCTAGCTGACAGAATGAATGAGTGCATGCTTGTACAAGCAGTGTGCTTGTACAAGCACACACTCATTCATTCAGTCAGTCAGTTTGTCATTTTAGGGGATGTTATTCAGGGGCTAGAGAAGGGAGGGGGGCTGCCCCAGTCTTCTGCAGGGGAGGGGGTAGGATGAGGGGGAACAGCGTTTTGGACCCTGGGAGGGGTCCACAGTGCCATTCTCCTGCATCCCACCCCTGCCAAAGACCAGAGCAGCCCACCCTCCCTTCTCTAGCCCACTCAAAAACGTCCTCTACAATGATGAGCTGGCTGACTGACTGAATGAGCATAAGCCTGTACAAGCACGTGCTCATTCATTCAGAGCAGGTCAGTCGGACTGCCGGTCACAGAGATGACTGGAGGGCTGTGCCTGTGGCCCACTTGGGCACGGGGTCAAGGTGACTCGGGGGAAGCAGAGTGGTGGAAGGGGGGACACTGCCTGATGGGCTGGAGGTTCCACTAGACACCAGGAATTTTTTTTTTGGTGTCAGCGATCAGCGGGTTAGGGAGTCCACTAGACACCAAGGATTTGGGAACATTTTTTCATTATTGGGGCCGGTGATTGGCATGGTGAGGGGGTCCACTAGACACCACAGATTTGGAAACTTATTTCATTATTGGGGCTGGTGATTGGTGGTGGGGTGTGCGGTCCACTAGACACCAGGAATTTGGAAATCTTTTTTCATTATTTGGGCCAGCAATTGGCAAGGAGGGGGCCACTAGACACCATGGATAGATTGGGGGGTGGTGTTGGAGGATTCCCCATTTGTAACTTCTACTTGCTTTGTTTTTTTTAAGTGCAGTTTGCACTTAAAAACCCCAAAAGCAAGGAGAAGTCACAAATAGCGAATTTCGGTTAATTTAAAAAAATTACGCGAAGTGCTCCACAGGTCAAATTTGGCAACATTGCCGCATATTCGCCCGCGGATTAAAACTTTACTACATCTCTACTGGTGCTGCTGTATACCAGTGGGCATATGTGTCATCATGTGAGGGCGCGCACATGAAGCTTACCATGGCACCAGCCCTCTAAAAAAGTTCTGGCTCCTTCCAGGTACTAGCACCTCTGGCTAAGACCTATTAGTGTGAATGAATGGTGAAGATATTCTGATAGATCAAGAATGATGGTAATAATGTTATTTTAATGTCCCTGTACATCTTTCTCTTGCTCCTCTTGCCCCCCTCTCTTTTTCTCATGGACTTGTAGTAACCACAAAACTGAAGAATAAATTTTGAATCTTAGACCTTTGCTAAAAATTAATATCCTGTGTTCTCGGTCACCTAGCCTGCAAAATTAGAAAGAAAAAGTCAGTGTACTCCTAGAAAGTTCAGCACATAAATATAATGTTAAGTGTAGAGCTGTTTTAAACTGGAATTAGCTCAGTTTTCAGTGCAACTCTAGAATTCTAGAATGAAAGAAATTACAGCAAAGAAACAGTATTTCATGGCTTTAAAATCCCTGGTCCCATCATGGGACAGTACCTGTGGAAACTGACTGGCTGCAGAGAAGGCCATTATTTATTATTTATTGACATTGTGGTGACTGGGTAGGCCCACTGAGACCGAAACAGTCCCTTTTTCAGGGGCGACCCATAATTAATTACATACATCTATAAACATAACAAAATACATACATGGCATTGCACAATTAACAGTCAATATAGACATACTGACCCAGTCAGGGATACAGTGACAGGTTAATTACAATAGCAACAGGAGCAGAAGTACTATTATACACAAGACAGTCACAATCAGATTGATGTCCCAATAAGCTTAGATCGGCAGCAGGGAGTCTGGTAGACTCCACGGTAGCAGCTGCAGAGGCTCAGATGCAATGGGTGGTCTTTAAGACCCTTCTTGAAGCCCCCAAGGGAGGTACATTCCAGGAGTCTGCTAGGGAGACCATTCCAAATTGGAGGGATGAAGGCAGCATAAGACCGGAGTCCTAGGGAAGGAAAGATAGCAGCACAAAACAAAAGTGGAAAGAAACCAAGCTACAATACTCTGCCTAAATGTCAGTAAAAGAGAACTGTAGTAGAATAAAACAGTAATATTAGGTTAAATGAAGTACAAATCAAGCATTTGCCGATGCCGAACGTTGCTTGCTTGTATTTGCTGTTTAGGTGTTTGGCACTGATAGTGTAGAGGCAATAATGAACAAATTAACAAACTAGTGAAATTGTCATGATTGTGAATTCATAATATTCATCTTTCATGGCTGCACCTGTAGCCCTGTGCCCCGGATCCAGGTTGGACCCCCGTCTCCCCCTACCTAGGGGGAGCCCTCCAGCAATGGGATCCGCCAGGCGCATCCAGGAATATGGAATCAAAATGGCAGCAATGGCACAAGGGGGGCAGATCTGCTTGGTTGGGGGCCCCTGGCAGCCCAAAGAAGTGGTCAACTGAATGACGGGGGGCAGAGCAAAAATAGATAAAGCAAAACAAAAGTGAAAGCTACTGCTCAGCTAACAAGTAACAAGATTTTGTTTTCAGTGGGACCCTGTTTCTGCACAGTTTTACAGCTGTGAGTGACTGAGGCACAGGGAGGTGAAGTGACAAAAGTAACATACAGAGTCAAAACAAGGAGGAAACCACATAAAGGGGTTTTCTCGATGTTTAAGTAACAAAAAAGGGACTGTGTTCTGCCACCTGGAAAACTAGTCTCCATCTGTCACTGCTTTTTATTTATTTATTTATTGAAAAAATCAGAATTATAACCTTTGAGTCAAGGACTCCTTTGCAAAGGCTCCACGTCAAAAATGAAATAACATAACAGGGTACAAGAAAGACAAGAACACAGCAATATAGAGGATTGTGTATGAGCAGTCATACACAACCGGGTTATTCTTGAATCGAGCCATTTCCCTGTTAACAGTAGACCTCGAGAGCGAAGCTCGAGAGGTCTCCTGTTAACAGAGAAACAGCGAGATTCAAGAATAACCTGGTATGAGTATGGCTGCTCATACACAATCTTTGAGAGTGTATGGGCAGTCATGGTTACAATTCAGATGAAAAAAAAATGTCCAGAATGAAAGAAATAAAGAGTTTCCTTATCTGCCACTATCCTGCTGTGTAACTTTCCCCTTCATGGATCTCACTGCAGTCAAATCAAGGCTGACTGGTGGATGCGGATGACTTTTTTTATTTGTCGCTTTGTGGATTTATTTAGTTTACTTCTACTTTTTTTTGGGGGGGGGGAGCATAATGCTGTTGACCGCTGCTGCTGTCTGTGTCGTATACCAACTCAAAACCATGAGGCATCAAGGCAAGCAAAGGCAACCGCTACTCGAGGGCTTTGAGGTGCGAGACAGCATTCCATTTTGTTGTGCTGCACTACTGATGTACTGAGTGCAGCACAACAGCCAGTATGACGGAGTGAGTGAAGCACAACAACACTATTGCAGGCATGGATTTTCATGCTGAATAACATTCTACCATACACTATATTACAATGCTGAAAAGCGGACAAGTAATAAAATTCAAGGGCAGAGAGATCCAACCAGAGTCATACAGCGAGCAGTAAACAATAGTTACAGTATCAAAATACAGTTATCAATAAACTACAGTCTGGTTACAATTTATGCAGGGTCAAGTGGTAGGGGCAGAACCCAGATCAAAGGGATAGTGGGGGAGAGTGGTGGGTGACTTGCACCCGCATTGCGGATGAGACTAAGTGGCAGTCGCAGCAGGAGTGGAGAGAATTTCCGAGCACATGATGTAAAAATCCACTACTGACATTTGTTGTGCATACCGTGCTTTCTGCCACTGCCAAAGCTCTGTAACGCTGTGCCCCTGGGGGGGGGGGGGTACAGCAATGCTCACCTCATTCCACTTATAACATAGGTTGAATGCCATGGTTGAAAAACACAGTGAACACACGGTTTTAACTTGAAACATGGTAACATTTAATAGGTCTGTGAAAGCAGTGTATGAAGTACAAATAGCAGGTGTTCATTAATGCAACTGTGGGGCGGTATGGCAAGCGGCTTCATAGGTAAAGCACTGTAATTGTGGGATTGCTACCATGTAGAAACAGCAAGTGGTGTACAACAGGTGTTACCATTACTGTCCATGGCACTGGGTCCAAAGAGTGCTGACAAGAACAGCATCAGCTAGAACAGTGCGGTGAAAACAATGCTGATTTTTCTTTTGTGGGGGGCTCCATCCCCCACACCCCCCATCTTAAGGATTCTCACTCTGAGGGGGAGTGGATCTTGGGGAAAGTTAAATTCATGGTGCTATACTCGCTGCAATACCAGCAATGGTTCAGTGCTGCAAGACTCCAGGGAGAAAAATCAGGTGTTGCTGACTGCAATTGTGCCGTGTTACAGGAAGTGGGTTCAGAGGTGTAGCACTGTAAATGAGGGACTGCACAGCAACTCAAGGAATTCAATAACTCATCATGGGTGTGTTTCTGATGTGAATAACAGTCTGGGGGAGTAACTGATTTTATTACCTGATAGTAGGAGTGTTACTGATGTCAATAACTACACATAGTCCTCGGGGAACACAGACACATTCCTGCTACCCCATCCTGTGCTGTTCTGTCTCTGTCTGTGTTTCTCTCTCTCTCTCTCTCTCTCTCTCTCTACCCGAACGGTCATGTCCCCACTGACTTTGCAATTTGCTGTTCATTTCTGTCTCAGTTTTGCTCCGTGCTGTCTACCTGTCACTCTGTCTGTCTCTGTTGTTCTCAGCTCTGTCTGGGGCATGTGGCATGCAACCAAAGTCAGCATGACAGTGGATGGTGGTCCATTGTGTGATGAGCATGGATGGTGGTCTGCTCTGTGACTGCGGATCATGGGGGGGGGATTCCAATAACATGTCTCCCAGGATGGACACCCGATGACTGTATGCCCAGCATTGCCAGTCTGTCAGTCTGCTGAATGGAGCACAGGGAGCGGAGGTTGTTTTGGGGGGGGCAACCTCACGGTGTGAGCAGCTCCAGCACTGTGATTGTGTTGCTGTGGTGACTGGAGTTCAGGCAGCACAGGTTGCATTGGGGGGGGGGAGACAAAAAACACAGTCTCAGGAGCTTCGATCACCTGCTCACTCGGACTGTAATATTTGCTTCAAAACGACCCCTGTTCCTTTATTTTTCTTCATTTTGCTGTACTGTATTGTGGGTTGACTGTCTGTTGACTTGGGGCTTATTGAGATCGGTGCCCGGGATCTACCGTGTGGAATCTGTGTTTTTGGAGCTGGGGTTTAGAGGAAAACAGACAAACAGAACCAGTCAGGAGCAGGAGGAACACAGGAAGGTAGAGGAGTTGGGGCTGAAGAGGGCAGGAAGCAGGACAACAGGCTGCAGAAATGGTGGGGGGAAGGGGGATGCAACAGAAGCAGGAAACAAATAAGTGCTCTCTCATTGGATTGGTTCATTTGTTTCAGCTACACAAAGTTTCCGCCTATAAACTGTGAAGCACTTAGCTTGCATGATCATTGGTCTGTCAAGGATGAGACCAACGCAGCTTAACCTGCATTGGGCTAGTCAGTGACACACATCTGAAATGCCATTCTCTGTAGCAAAACAATTCTTGCATGAGCAACATAATAAAAAGGACAAGAAATAGCAAAAGACACAAGTGGGCATTGGTGGAAGACTGATGACCAGTTGTTACACAAGGCATCAAGAAATAAGTAAAACTTGTATGCTAGGCGTCAAGATGCTGTACATACTCATGTTCTGTGCTGTATGCTTAATTGTTACTTGTTTTTTACTTTTTGTGCTGGTGATTCTGTTGCCTCCTTTTTTTTATAGGGGATTGAAGGGGTAAATCACAACATTAATAAACCAAAAAAAATGTTTAAAAACAAGCTTTTGTCATTTTTTCCTTTATAAATTTTTATTATTTCATTAAAATACAATATACAAAAAAAAAACACTGACAATAAATTAACCATCTCAAAATAGAACACTATAAACACTGTACTATGATATATTAATCGAATGAAGGATAATCTAATTATGTAAACTACTTGTCTGCTTTTCCTCTAATATTCATTCTAACTTGTTTGCCCGGCCTCTGAGCTGCCTGTACCAATTGTATTTTTTTTCTTACTTCTGCATATCCCTGCGTGGATAACTGATGCTATTCTGTAACATTGTAATAACTTGTCTACCGTTTACTATATCCTGATTGTATCTTTGTATTGTCCCTGGTAGTGCCCGAAAATAGGCAGGGTTATTGCCTACTTCACTTACTCCATTAGTAAAAGCTAATAAATAACTCTATGCATCAAATGTCAATAATACTTACTGTTCAACTATATCTATACGTGTATAAAATGTTCCTATTAATAAGTACACGTACTACTGAAATACTTTAAACTGACATTCTCTTACAAGTATCAAAATAACATACATCCAGTGGTTTATTGTTTGCCTCTAACTTACTTAATAATAACAGTGCTTTCTTCAATTGTTCCCTAACAACTAGATTGCCTGCACATAATAATAAAACAATAAAATACTAATTGTTTTATGTTACTAATGAATGGGTGCCAAATTTGGTTAAATGTGTCAAGTAATGGAAGACACACAGATCTTTGAAAGAGTTATACTCCTCATTGCACTACAGGAGAAATTTATTAGAAAATCTTGAAAACCACCTTAAGAAGTAGTAGGAGGGGATAATGCTAGAGGTGATGAGTAGTATATTTTCTCATGCAGGTTATGTAGTAGTCATGTTAAATGATTTGATATGGTAAACTAGAAGAATCTAGTGGAAGTTTTGATTAATTTTATGATCCAAATGCTATGCACGAGCTGTACACCTGATCTCTGAAATAAAATTAAAAAGAAAAACAAACATGTCAAGTAAGTAATAAGGCACCACAGGGTGTGTGTTAGACATTTATAATTACTGGCTTCCCTTTTTTCCCATAGGGAAACTGTGGCATAATTTGCTATAATAAAGGAGTGTTTATTACGGCAAACACGGGCATGGTTTTCCTCACTCTGAGCATGCGCCCGCTGCAGTTTGTCCCTTCCTGACTGCTCACTGCTTGCCTTCAGTTCTAGCAGAGCGTTCAGCCACCAGTAGAACTCAGTGCCGGCGGTAAGTTATTTGGAAACAAAACAACATGAGTCTGACCTAATTTCAGTCAAGGGGGTAAAACATTTAAAAAATGCTGGCAGGACAAATGTTGGCCCCGGGTAAAAATGGAACTGGAGCGCAGCCACACCAGAACAGCCAGTATTTTATATAATTGCTGTGGCGAAAAAGAGAAACACAGCAATTATATAAAATATGGGGTGGTATGTGTAAACTCGAAGTTTACACACACCCTCAGTGTTGGATGCTTTAATAAACCCCTCAAGGGTTTATGTAGCATATAACACCTGGGGGGAGGGTGTAAACTTCTCATTACACACACCACCCCATACTTTATTCTGTATATAATGCACAGCTAGGGGGCATTGTGAGACACGAGGCTGCAGGTCGATTGTGTCCAGACACCTAGCCATGCATTAGAACTGTCTAACGCACACCGCAGAGTTACTTACTGTGCTTATGAAATGGCTATTTAAAATATAGATGTATGCAATAACTAAAATGCATAGTATTTAACAGTAAAAAAATGTAATGTTTGTCTTAATTGTTAATAAAATAGTTTCCCCACCTACTCATCTCCATTTTTTTTTTTTTACCTGAGTACTTTTGAGCTGGTAAGGCTTCCTTACTTGTATTTTTTTCCTACTCATGTAGTTGTCATGGCACTCCACCCCACCAGCAGCACTCCTAATTTATTTACTTTTGAATGTCTTGAACAAAACATTATGCTGTCTTTTTTTTATAATTTCTGTATGTTATGGCAGCAGGCAACACTAGGGAGAAAATGCTAATTTTGTTTGGATGACACCAGCAGAAATCCGTTACACCGGTGCAGAAGCGAAGTATGAAAATGAAAGTCTCGTGTAAGTGCAGGATTAAGCTGTCGTCTCAAGTATAGCTCATATTGTTGTTTTGAGAAGTACATGGAAAATATTGCTAGAATATGAATAATGTGTTGAACAGTGTAGGGCTAAGGGAGTGAAGTATGGAGTCTCCATCTGCTTGGTGTGGAGTCACAGAGAGAGAGAGAGAGTGAGAGAGCATGCAAGAGAGAGAGAGAGAGTGGTCGGCTGGGACCAGGTCAGCTGTTCAGCCGTAGAGTGAGTAGGCGGGCTGGGATTGTGATTGTGGCAGTTTTTATGTTTTTTTTTAAGTCACACAGGTTGAGCATTTAATTTAAACCTGTTAAGCCTGGGACAAGTGAGCCGTGAGAAATAAAAGTAGCAGCCGTCCATCAGCTCGGTCACTTAGGGGCACAGCGAGTGAGCTTTTGAGGGGAGAAACTTAACTGGAGTGCTTTTTTTTATACACTGTTTGTTGGTTACAGTTAAGGTTGTTGTTTAGTATGAAGTGACTGATTAATGTTTTTATGGTTGTTAGCCTGAGAGTAAGTGTGGCATCACTTGTGGCACAAAACAAGATGACGTCTGTTTTCTGCAGCATCACCCATATCAATGACCAGTGGGCATTGCAGGGCCAGCGGGCCTTGTTCCTGTGCATTAGACACTTTAGCGCACAGTCAGTGGCCAGTTAGATTACTTATAAATTGAAAGCCATGAGCTTGTCTAGGGCTATATAACTCAATTTCTCTTTACTTGTTAATGATCCCATATTTTGAATCCATTCTGAGAAAGAGAGGACCTGCTGGGTTTGTCACTGTGAAAGTATGAGCCTTTCCAAACATAGGGCTGCAAGTAGTATCCATAACTGAGTGAGCCTTGGAACACCTAAGATGAGTGATGCGTCTCCTAGTACTCAGAGTAAGGGACTAGAAGGTATGCCCACCTTAAGAATACCACTGCAATATGTTTTTTTTTTCCAGATTTCAGAAATTCTGGGGCAATACTATAAATATGAGAAAGATTTGTGCTTTCTGGACATATTTTCACCATTGATTCACACTAATGGGTTCTGAGCCGGAGGCACTAGGACCCTGCAAGACCCAGAACTTTTGAGGAGGGCAAGTGCTGAGGTAGGCTGCATGCATGCATGGAACTGCAAAACTAGCTCACGCTGTATGGCTTACCTCGGCACCGGCCCTTTGCCGCCTTAGTTCCTTTTTTCCCACCATCGAGTGCACTGCAGTTTTGATGTCGCTCACCCGTCGGGCGCCAGAACTTCATGTGTATATGGCAACAGTGTTCAGTGTTGTTTAAAAAGAAAACTTTTCTGTAAGTTTCTCTCAGCCCTACTGAACAACAGCCGAACACAATAGAAGGCAACGATGACGGTAGGGAGCCTCTTCAGGCATGCTGCTTCAGCAGCAGAGTCGTGTCCAGTCCACTTCCTTCACTGAAGGAGGGTTCTGATGACGAGTGGTCCCATGTTCAGGAAGGAGAACAGCCCTCCCATAAACACAAAAAGAAGCAAGCCCATTCTCTATCCCAGTCGGGGACCCAGCACCACTTGATCTTGAGTTTTTCTTTTTCTCCTCAGAAGTGGAAGAAATGCTACCACTCAAGATCACCCTCTGGAATGTCCGCCTCAAGGTCTTCGATGTCCTGGAATAGGAGGCCCTCTCTAGCACTGTCAGTATCCTCAATGACTCCTGCTCATGGACGTTCAAAGTCTCTGGCCCAGAACCCCTCCCTATCCTCCTGTAGGGACTCAGGTGGGCAGTTTCACTGCTGGGCAGCTCTTATGGAACAGTGGGTATAGCATCTGGCTGGTTTTCCCCTTCCTGCAGAACCAGTTCTAGGTCCAATGGGAATAGGGATACTGGAAACACAGTCAGGACATTCTAACCAGGTACAGCATTTGACTCTGGCAGTGGCCTCCGAGTCCTTGCCAGTGACTGTGCCACGATGCCTGTTTCTTAAGCCATATTCCCTTGCAGTGTTACTGTCTTAGGACTGGTCCAGGTACCTTCTTCAGTCACTTCTGTGCTGCTGTGGCAGCACTATGATCGGGCCTTTTGGGGCCTCTCCTGGTGCCATGCCCAGTGGTGCACGCAGCACTGCACATGGTGCCAGCTTTGGCATCAAGGGGTTTCTCAGTGCTGGGCTCTGTCTCTTTGGTGATGCCACCCCAAGCACCAGTCCCTTACTGTTTGGCACCAGTGCTGGTCCTGATGCCAGCTCCCTCTGGGCCAGTGCCAGTCTCAGCGCCATCTCCCTCAGGGCCAGTGTTGGGCCCGGTTCCTCACCTGCTACCGATGCTGGTATTGCCTGTTTGTCTGACTCCAACAGCTGGGCTGGGCATTTCTAGATCCACTTTTCTCCCAGCTCCTCTTTCCAGAGTGGAGTTTGAAGAGGATGAGTCTGACCCAGACCTCATCATCTCTGAGGGCGGTGGTGACAATGACACTCTTTACTGCCTGGATAATCCAACTCCAGGCCCCCCTCCCATTCCCAAGGAGGATCTTTCTTTTCAGGCTCTACTTCACAACATGCATGCAAGTCTTGCTTTTGAGCCCTCTGCCACTCAACCCAGGCAAACAACTTTGACTGGAATGACTGTGTTCCCACCATTCCGGTCAACCATATGCCTCCCATCCCACCTGTTTCTGAGACTCTTTCAGAGGCAGTGTGGGCTAGGCCTGTGTCCATCCCTTCTGTCTGTTGACAGCTCATAAGATAAGGTCATCTTCCTTCAGACGGACAAGAGGTCTGTCACATGTATGGCAGTTTCATCCCCGGACAAAATGCTGCAGTCAAAAAGACACGGACATTATGTCCTGAGGACAAAAAGAAACAAGTCAAAATGTAGCCTGTCAATTAGTTGCAGTCGAAGTCACCGCATATTTTGACTGCCGGACAAATTGCCATGGTTAGAGCTACCTGCAAACAGTCTATCTTGCTGTTCAATCAGGCATCCTCTGCACTAAGGTTCCACTAACGTTGAAACGTGGGAAAGGAAACTGGGGTTTGACCGAGCTGAAACCATGGCCAGCATTGGCCAAGCAGGCTGGAGGCCTGGAGCTGCCGTCGCCAACCCAGCCAAGCCCGCAGTCATGAAGGAGATACCCGACATGCTGGTGGATCCCCGCAACATGAAATGCTACCTGTGGGGCTGCTATGAGATCTTGGGCATGTGGCATCCTTGGAAAAGGTAGCCTTGGTCTACACTGAACCTCACAACTCTGGCAGGAGGTTGGCATACTGCCTTTGAGTTTATCAGGCCTGAAAGAAGGTAAGACCAGTGGATGCCTCATAGGCTTCATCCTTCAAAAAGTTAAGGAGGGCAGGTCCACATGGAAAGTTGAGATCTTCCTGGGCTAGTATCAAACCCAATTCCCTATATCCCACTGATAGAGGTCATCTTGACTTATACACTCAGTGAATTGTGGTTGTCAAGAAGGACTGGGTGGCTGCGTAGAGGAGCTGCTTTGGGTTCTACCCTTTTTTGTCTCATTTGGTCAGGGAAGAGTATAAAAAAGGGAGCATAGCTCAATGCCAGTACATCCTGGCATGGTTACATATAGCTCTGAGCATAAGGAGTGGATCCATCCCTTCCCTGGACACTAGAACAGTAGTCTGTGGACCAGTAAAGGTTGTGGTACCAGGGATTAGAGTGTTGTTGGTCAGACATTAAAAGGTACAAAAGAACCCTCCAAACACCTTGCAACTTGTATACCATTGAAGAAATTATACAAAAAGAAAAGAATAACACTATGAACTGAGCTGTCAATCATCTAGTCATCCTGTTATGGACAAAAGTCGTGCTGTGAGAGGGTCACTCAGTCGCCAGTCTTTGGTCACGGAAGCCACATTTGCTTCGCGATCGTTTCTACCGGTGACTGCATTTATATTTAGCATATTGTCTGGCGCGCTTTCTCCACAGTGATTATTGCCAAGACATTCCGTCTGTACACCGTCTGTCATGCACTACATCAACAAGCAGGGTGCAGCACACTCTTATCCTCTTTGCAGGGAGGCAATGAGAGTGTGGAAGTGGTGTCTGGAACAGAATGCTCTGATCCAGGGGATTTACCTGCCAGGGGCACAGTTTGGCAGACAAGCTCAGCTGGACAGAAGCAGATCCTCACAAGTGGTCGTTGGCACCAGACATCATTCAGAATCTCTTCAACGAGTTGGAAACCCGAAAGATGGACCTTTTTGCATCCCCACTCAATGCCAAACTGCCGCTATTCTGCTCCAAAAATCTGCAACGTGGCGTTTTCTGTCAGGATGCATTCAGGCTGTGGTGGACAAATTGTTTTCTGTACACATTTCCTGCTATCTCTTTGGTTCAGAGAGTATTGCTCAAGCTGGAGGCACACGGGGGCAAACTTATTCTGATCACCCCATGCTGGCCTCAGCAGATATGGTTTCCCCTGCTCAACAATTTGTCAGTCAACCTTCCGAGATCCCTTCCCCTCCAGACACATCTGATGCAGGGGTCCCTGGTTCATTCCAACCTGTGCTCCCTTCATCTCCATGCCTGGCTCCTGAATAGATAGAAGTGAGCAAGTATAAGGTGTCCCAGAGAGTCTCTGAGATTCGCCTAGCTGCTCATAAGCCCTCTACCAGAAAGGGTTACACAGCCAAATGGAGATATTTTTTCTGAATGGTGCTCCAAATCCCTTATAGCTCCATTCTGATGCCAACTGGACAAGGTTTTGGAGTATCTATTGGACCTTTTGATGCAAGAATGCAAAATTCTTCAGTTAAGATCCATTTGTGCGTTGTGTCAGCATACTACGAGCCAATTCCGAACCTCGCTCTAGCTCAACTGCCACTTTTTAAAAGATTCTTAAAGAGCATTTTGCACACAAGGCCCCCAGATAAGAAATCTGTCACTGCCTGGAATCTCAACGTGCTGGACATGCTCACCCATAAGCCATCTGAACCCCTGGCTACATGTGACCTCAAATCCCTAACTTGGAAAACTGCATTTTTAGTGGCAGTCACCTTTGTCCTCAGGGTCTACGAGTTACATGCTTTAGTCACAGACCCTCCGTATACTGTCTTCCATAAGGATAAGGTCCAGGCCCCCTGTTTACTGCGGCAAAGTGGGCCTACATTCTGCGCAGGACCTCATACCTTCTGCGGCAGAACAACTGCTGATTCTGTGATCAATCTGTGGCAGATAAATTTAGACTAAACAGCATACCTTCAAAGGGATTAAGTCTTAGCTAACCCTTTGCCTGCCTTCATGCAACCACTCTGCTACACTGAAAGTGGAACAGCAGGCCATTTAATAGTATGTAGTCTTCTTATCACAAATATTAAACTGCAATAACTGAAACCTGGCACAGCCATGGGCATCAGTGTTCTCTTTTAATGAATTTTCTCTCCCACCCTGAATTTGAAGGCTCATCTGTTCGTGTTCTTCTTCTAGAAATTGGTGGCCTTTGCTGTTCTCCTAGGTTATAATCAGAGGAGGACATACACACTTAGCTAAAACTACACAAAAGGCAAAACCTGCTTGGATTTCTTCTGGTTTATATTTACAGTTAGCAGATATAAAGAGAGACACCAACTTAAAAGACATTTTTTTTCTGATTTTGATCAATGTCCTTTTAGATAATTTTTTTAAACTAGGAATACTCCAACTGCCGTGCAACAAATATGTTGAGAGCAGTGTGCAAATCTGTGTGTTGGGGGGAGGGATTGTCTTCCTATAGCAGTGAAGGAGGGTATAACTTGCAGTGTCTGTAGGATTTGTTGACTCCTGATTTTTCTTTTGGGGGGACACACTACAAAATGCAAGCAACTCGTTCTTATTAAGCTGGAGTAACCTTGGTTAGCATGTTCTCGTCTTGCCACTCAGGGGGCTATGGTTTTATTCAGGCAGTGACCCTCATTTTACTTATGTATTGCAGCAATCAAACTCTCCATTCCAATTTTTTTCCATACCTGCTTGCTCCAGTTCTAGTATACCCGGGTCCCCAACTCTGCTGCGGCTGGGCAACATGACCCTCCTTAAGAACTGAGCTTGATGCCACCACTTAGGCTGCAGGCTCAAATCTGCCAAGAAATTCTCTCACATGTGCAGGTACAGAACTGCAGCCCACAAATCAAAACTGTGCTCGATGTCCACCAGTGTGGACCAAGTCCTCAGTCTGGTGCCAGCCCTGTGTTTCTGCAATCAGCTTCTCCTCCGACACCTGTCACCACACCGAGCTAGACTGCACCTCCATGGGCACCACTGAATCTTCTCACTTCTTGACTACAGCTCACCTTCCAGTTCTTCTTTCCAAATTCATCTTCCAAGGATTCAGCGTGCACCATGAGCAGCCTCACAATCAAAAATGAACATGGCTGAGCTACCCACACCTACACAGCAGCAAATCATAATTGCCATGGACCTAATCAATCTTTGTAACTCTTGCTTCGGTTCCACCACCCCCCACCCCCACAATACTGGCTAGATGGAGTTATGTAACAACAGCAAGCATGAGTCAAGATGCCACGTGGCCATTAGCTTTTCAGCTTTGTAGCGGATGGCATCAGTTTACTGCCTCGTCAAATGAGCATGTATGCCATGGCATACTTAACATCTCAATAGCTATGCCATTGCCTTGTGTGAACGCATAGCATAGCTAGCATTTCAGCGGCTGTGTGACTGGTTTTCCTGGTTTCTGCGATGAGCACTGATTTCTGCGGCCACTGCTGCAACCGCAGAATCGCAGAAAACACGGGGACCTGGATAAGTTGGTTCTCTGCACACACCCCATGTTTTTACACAAGGTGGTGCCAGAGTTCTACCTGAACAAGCCTTTGGTACTGCCTGCATACTTTCCCAACTTCAAGATCAAGGGGGAGCACACCCTCCACTTTCTGGATGTTAAGAGCTCTCACATTCTACCTTGATAGAAATAGGGCCTTTGGCAGCTGAAGCAGCTCTTTGTTTCCTTCAACCCCAACTGGTTGGGTCAGCGGGTCATGATCAAATGCATTTCTGTGTGAATAGTTGCTTACCTCAGCCAATATAACTCCATGGCGCAGGTCAAGTTGGAAGGCCACATCTGTGCCCACTCCACTAGAGTGGGTACTACATCCCTGGCAGAGATCTGCTCTGTGCCTATTGCTGAGATTTGCAGAGCTGCCACTTGGAGCACGCTGCACACTTTTATTTAAGCACTACACCCTGGTTGTCCATGCCAGGCAACCTGCCTCCTTTGGCAGGATAATTCTTAAATGAACTCTTGTTCTGAGTGAGCTCCAGCTCCTACCACCCTGCCCTGGGGGCTTTTGTCTGAGCTTGGTACTCAAACCCATCAGTGTGAATCAATAGGTCCAGAAAGATATGAAAATTATGTACTTACTGTAATTCTTGATCTTTTTGCACCATCTTCACCACTGATTCACAAACCCACCCACCGTCCCCTGGGCTCACTCTTTCTGTTCGCTGGTCTTCACCTTACCTTGTTTTGGTTTGGACTGTGAAGACACTGCTTTCTTTGTTGTCGATCCTTCTTACATGGGTCATAAGGAATATCTTATGCCCATTTAGTTAGGGTTATATTTAGTTAGGTTACGCTGTACCTCCTCAGTAAAAAACATACTGAAACGGTTGAGGGCCGGTATTGAGGTAAGCCATGCAGCACGAGCTAGTCTTGCAGTGGGGCGTATGTGTGCAGCCTACCTCAGCGCCACCACTACTGAAAAGTTTTGGCTCCCGCAGGGTCCTAGCGCCTCTGGCTCAGAATCCATCAGTGTGAATCAATGGTAAAGATGGTCCAAGAAGATCAAGAATTATGGTGAGTATATAATTTTCATCATCATTTTCCTGATTACATCTCCAGCAGTGCCTTTCTTTTCCACTTTTCATTTTAGAAATCCTATCAAGAGTGTAGTCGATGTTATGTATATTTAGTCCACCCCCCGTGTCTAGGGGTATGAATGGTAATGAGTCCATGGTCAGGGGGTGCCCCCAGCAGCAGAAACACTTCCAGAACTGACCTCATTCTCTCAAGGCCCAGATGTACAGAGGGGTACCCATTTCTTCTTTGGTGCTAGTTGAAAAGTAATGAGTTAACGGTTTAGGAAACAGTTCTAACAGTTCTTAGAATAAACAGAATGTCCACTCAACTTTTCAAACAAATGGGAATCCTGAATTTATTAAACTGTAACCCGATGGCTCCAAGGAGCACACTTTCCAACCTGAGCAAAAGCAGCTGTGATCCATGGCCGATATGACCGTAGCAGCATAAATACATATCCTTGACTGTGGAGGTCTCAAATTCTGGGCTGTGTTCTAGGGCCATGGAGGTCACAATACTAGCAAGCGGCAGCAGCTACACTCATTCTTCCCAACCTGGCAGCCCTAATATATTTCCTTCAGTCACTACACTGTTCTCCTGGGGCACTCTTCTTCTCTGCTTTGGGTCCCCTAATCCCGAGGTCCCATGGTCTCAGGCAGACACTAAGGACCGGGGCCGACGTATGTCCACAATGGAATCCTGTCATCAATGGAGACTCAAGTTAGCGACTGCCCCCCATAATCACAGAGGGACAAATCTTGGCAGTTTGTCTACTGCAAAGGATAACCACACCTTCCTTCCGAGGTGCTGTCCCGGCTCTCAGCAGACGTGCACTGGCTGACCGACCTAGGTTCGAAGCTCGGGCCGCCCAACTCCTTCCTGCCACAGCTGCGTTTTGTCCAGGTAAACAGGATGCAAAACCCAGGTGGTCCCCTCATACATTGCAGCACAAAGCTAGCTTCAATATGTCACTGCCACACTGACAGCTGCAAAGAACAAGACTAGCTGGCCGGGGGCCAGAGTGAGCAATCACCCACACCCGGCTCGTAACACTCCTACTCCCACCAAACTCTCCCTGGCAGGGCCTCGTACTCCTGCCAAAAGCACAGTTAAATCCCCCCACACTCTACAGCGACCATCCCCTGACCAGCAGGGAACTGTGCCCAAGAGCACAGCAGAATTAACTTATTTTGCCTGGGCTGAGGTAGCCACATAAGGAAAAGGGGTACAACCGGGCTGGAACTTGAAACCTCCCCAATGGGGGGGATTACATTCTTCCCCACACTTAAATGCTCACCAACCCAGGTGAGCATTTACCACAGCTACCTATCAGGCTACACAGGGAGGTATGCACACTCCCTCCATGCGCATCAAGGCATGCTATACTGGGCACACTGCTGCAACAGTGGGAAACTCCCCTCTGCTAAACCATTATATCTACACTATAAAAATCTCCCAAAACCCTTTACCATGGTGACCCAACCACCTGCACTGCTCCGGATTGATTGCCTGGCTAACAGGGGCGGCATCCCAGGCCGCCATACTATTGGATACTTCCCAAACTTGCTGCCTGGAATGACCAAATGCTGCCCAGCTGCCAGTACAGACTAGAGGTTAGAGTCATGAGCTGTGAATGAGCTTGGTACATACATCAGACATGGGTTTGACTCCCACAACCTCCACTTGCATACTGTGAGACTCTGAGCAACTCACTTAACCACCCCAGTGCTCCCAGGTCGCCCCTGAAAACAGGCACTTGTGCCTAATGGGCCTTACCCGGTTACTCAAAAAAATTAAAAAAAATATCCACACACACACACACATACATGATCACACATCACAAGAAATGTACAGTGACATTATAAAAAGCATAAATCATCAATGGCCAGGCTATTTCAAACCATTATCTCTAACAGTGTCCAGCAACCCTCTAACAGTAGCTAGTATCGTACATTTCCTTTAATAAGGGCACAGGTTAGTGCAAATTCTTACAGTTGATATTACAATAATGAAAAGTTACACAAACTCTGACAGTTACTATTGCAACCCATGTCAACATTGTAAACAGAGACCCCCCCCCCCCAAAGTCTGCACTGCTATGCAGGGCAGTTAGTGCAAACTCCCTTGAGGTAAAGATAAAAGTCAGTTTAACCTATTGAACAAAATAGCAAAAAAAAAAGGGTTGATCTACACAATAACATAAGGAGGAGTCCATAAGTCCACAATCTCTATAAAGATCACACCCTTGAGGAGGAAACAGGTCAAATAGGAGGGTCACATAGCTTTACATTAACATTTGAAAACTTTAATCTAACACATGGTTTTGAACAACACTGATATTCTAAATAGCCATTACAAACAAAACGGTGGAAGAAATTTCAAATTAACAGCCACCAATCCCTCCACCATAGAGCAATTCATTAAATGCAGTAAATCCATGCCCACAGGCACAGTTAACAGTCACTGGAACCTGCAGAAATAAAAAAAAAAAAAATGAAAGGGCTTATTTCACCCAAGTCTGAGGTAGATGGTAGTTTGGAGGTACACATCCATCCCAGCATCACAACTATGGCAACTTCGAGGAGGAAGCAGTTCGCGACGGGGGTGACAGTCCAAACATATCACTTGTGGTCTCTACCATGGGCCTCCTTCTGAGTGTTTCCTTCCCAATAGCTGAAGAATGGAAATGAGAAAGGAAAAGTGCGGCCTACTGGGATTTAAACCTCAGATCTCTGGTATGCCGTTCCAGCGCTCTAACCATTAAGCTACAGGCTCACTGGTCAAAGTGTCTGAGGAATTTTCCTTATAGCCACACACCTCCTTTTTTCTAGTGTTAAAGAATTTATAGACAATTCAATACCACTTTCAGTGAAGTTTCCTCATATGTGTTATAATTTTTAAATCAAGGATGGAAATGAGAAAGGAAAAGTGTAATTTTCATCCTTGATTTAAAAATATGTATACCTTGCAGGGGTTAAACTGCACTGAGAGAAGTGGTATTTCTAACATTGGTTCCTAGTTGCATAATTGCACAACACTAGAGAAAGGAGTGTGTGTGGCTGTAGGGAAATTCCTCAGACGCTTTGACCAGTAAGCCTGTAGCTTAATGGTTAGAGCGCTGGAACGGCATACCAGAGATCTGAGGTTCAAATCCCAGTAGACCACACTTTTCCTTTCTCATTTCCATCCTTGATTTAAAAATATGTATACCTTGCAGGGGTTAAACTGCACTGGGAGAAGTGGTATTCCCAATAGCTGAAGTAATACTTGGGGTCTGGCTTTGCACAGGGCTGACCGAACTAATCCACAGATGCCACACTAAGCTTTGTTCTTGCACACATGATATCCATGATCATTGCATCATTTTTGAAGAGGGTCAGTCCTTCAACCCATGCTGGGTGTAGATTCCTTGGGCAATCCTCTGGGCATGCGACAGTTGATAAATCTCACTAAGCGTCGAGAGATTGTGGTACCTATACACATTCCAAAACAGTCCATGGTAGATGAAGTCAGACCTCTTGCTCTCAATATAGTCCCAAACCTTTTCAGGGAAGTAAGGGTAAACGTATTGTGGAAAGTCCCTCTTGACACACTTGTGGATAATCCGCTCAGCCTGGGACCACTCAGGGATGCTTTTTAAGGTGGTCCTAGGTGCCTGCCCTTGTGGGACCTACACTCCACTTTCATACTTGTGCTTCTGGTGCTGGACTCCTTCAGCTTGCCCCTTTTTTCCAGCAGATGAGGTAGAAGCTGCATCGTTTCCCTTGGACTACTTGGCAGGCTGGAACAATTTGACCAAATACAGAGGGGCCCCATTTCAGTTCACATTCTAGCTCACGTTGTCCTCTTCCTTGACGTCCACTGAAGCTGGACTGTGGCTGGGCGACTTCATTTTTTGGCTGGCAACTAACTGCTTTGCCAGTGGGCTAGACGGTGGCTATGGAGGTGGGGGTGCTCGCTCAGATGCCAGACCAGGGGTATCTTCCTGAGGGCCTACTCGTACAAAATCCTCAGGGCTCATCAAGTGCTGAGCTTCAAGTGCCATCCCACATCTGATATCCCAACCATCTGGCCATCTTACAGTGTGGGCAACTGCAGGAGATTTGCTGGATGTGGCAAACACACTCTCCCAGCCTTCCAAGCTGACATTGTCAGAGGCCAGGAAAGCAGATGACATACAGCAACTTGAAAGACTCTCTCTGATTCATCCACAAACAGTACACATAGGCAGTAGCTGTATCCCAGGGCCCCCTTGAGTGACAAACGGCACACTCTGCAGTCAGTGCAGTTTTGCCCACCTGTGCTCACATTCAGGTGAACATCTCAGGTGGGACGGTCATTCCCATCAGGATAGGTGAACGTGCCATGATTAAAGTGCCAAAGTCTCTCTGCTCAGAACCAACAGCACAGTACACAGTTCACAGGGATAATCTCTCAGCTCCATGAAGTTTAGGAAAGCAACCACCACACAGGAAGCTGAGATCCTCCTGCCAGAACCAAACAGTCCAATCCACAGCAGATCCATGGGCCCATTTGCATTCTTCTCACAAGTTTCTGACACTGGTGCCCCAGCACAACACTCCCTGGTGCCACAGTCAGCTCCAAAGGCACAAACTGCCCAGTCTCAAGCACCATGTAGATGTCACAGTTCCCGCCAAAGTCCTGCCGCAGCAGAAACCAAAGGGCAGCAAAAACCAAGGGTATAGGCAGGTATACTCATTGTACTCATTAGTGTACAATTTTTTTGTACCCGTCCCAAACTATATTCCTTTTGGTTACCATTGGCATTGTTATGTGGAGTATTTGAGTTAGTGTAGACCACTGAGTAATTTATATCTTTGTTTAAATGTCTGTTGTTGGGACATAGATATGTGTATAACCTGTTTAGAGATTAGATAAGACATATAACAACAACCTGTTTTGTACTGTACTGGGGGGAAGCAGTTGGAGAGTGTGTGTAGAATTATTTTTTAATAGGGGCAGCAGCTGGATGGTGTGTGTATAAAACAGAAATTCAAACACCATGAAGTCTTGCTATATTATAACAATAGCAGTCAGCCACTGCAGCTGAACTGCCCCGGAGAGGAAGGAGTTAAGTCCAGAGGATCTGGAGTTCTACAGCACAAGGGCGCTGAGCCAAAGCTCTATCTGGCCAGTTTCAAATGAAACTGTCAGATTCTTTACTCCGTTTCACTGAACAGTCGCTCCAGAGATCAGCTCCTTCAGCTCGGTTCATTCTCGGTTTAAGCGAGTATTTTCGGTTCATTTGAACCGCAAAAGTATTTATTTTACCGCATTTCTGTTAAAAGCTCTATCTGGTAAACCGTAGTACAAATTTAAAGTCTGTGGAAATTCAATTATCGGTTCGGTTTTGAACCGATCAGTTTGCTGATTTTAACGTTTTGAAGTGTTTGGTTGGCTTTTAGAGTGCGGTTCCCAGTTCTTATCGGTTCTAAAAAACCTGGTTTTTAAATAGGTTTTTTCAAATACCCGTGACACGGTTAGGAACCGATAAGGGTGTCTTGCCTGGCACTGCCATCAAAAGGGCAAGTTTTTGGATAGGCTGGCATTATGTCTGAGAAACCCAAAAGAAAACAGGGCCCACTGCTTCAACACTGTGATGTCTGTGGGGAAGCCTTGCCAAGGCTGACCCACACACCACTTGTGTCTATTGTCTGGGGCTGACCACCTCCTGTCAGACTGCCAGGTGTGTAAAAATTTCCTGCAGCCACCCTGAAAAGAGATTGGGCCGGCTCAGGGAACGAGAGGCCAAAAAGTCCGCAGACCCAGATGGCCAGCCCGGTCCAGCACCCACTGGACCAGAGGGAGTGCCCTTTGACCAGGGCGAGACTTCCTTGGGCAAAAGAAAGGCTGGTTCAGATGAACCAGTCCCAGTTAAAAAGACAAAGAAATCAGTAGGTTTGAAGTCCAAAATTGTCTCTCCAACTGCTGCAGAGATAGCTAAAGCCATTCAGATTGTCCAGTCACTGTCTCAGGGACCTGTCGAACAACCGACAGTTGGTAAAAGGTTGGTTCGTTCAGTTCCAGTGGTTCAGGAGTATGATGTTGAGGAATTTTATGAACCACAGGAGGGGGAGGAGGAATTTGATCAATATATGTATGGCTGGGAGGGTCTGACGTGCTCATTGAACCGGACATTTCTCCAGACAGACCTTTAGAATCTCCTCCTATTCTGTCTGAGTCCCTTCTCATTTTATGTTTTACAAAAGGTTGCAGAAACCCTCCAGCTTCTTTTAGAGGAGGCTGTGGATGAGCAAGAGGAGCCTGATTATGTAGAAATGATGGATATACTAGAGTCTAGGAGGTTGTCTATTCCTTTGCATAAGTCATTTAGGAAGCAAACAACAAAGATTTTAAAAATCCTCATTCTGTCCCTCCTGTAGATAAAAATGGACAGAAGGTATACTTTGTCAGGCTCTGATACGAGACTTCCTCACTGAACAATGTAGTCATGTAGGTGTGGTACAAGCTGCAGCCTGTGACAAGGTTAATATTCCCTGGCCTCACATCCTCCTGATAAGGATTCCAGGAAGATTGATGCCATGGCTTAAAAACAGTATATGGCAGCTTCTTTGGGACTCAGGCAGGCAAATTATATGGCTTATGTAGCTAGATATCAGAAATCTAGATGGGACACATTATTATAGTTAGCCAAGCAGGCCCATGGCCAGCTGGCTAGTGAGTGGAACAGGTGGCTGCTGATGGCATTGAAGCCTCTAAAGTTCAATTTCATACTGCTGTTGATGTTAATGATGTCTCCTCTAGGTCATGGCCACTTCTGTAGCTTTCCTGAGGTTGGCATGGCTCAGATGCACTAATCTGTCCCAGGATACTCAGTCAAAGGCTATGGATTTTCCTGTAGTGGGAAATTCTCTGTTTGGGGAACAAACAGAAAACTATATGAAAAGATGGATGAATACAGAACTACCTACAAAAGTGCCAGGCTAAGGAGAGGCATGCCACTCCACAAAGGCACGCCTCCCAGAGGTAGGGGCAGGCCTTTTCACAGGCCTTACCAATTCAAGCTTCCTCTGCTTTTAAGTAGAGGGGTTTCTTCAGAGGCAGGTAGATGAGGCACAAGTAAACCATCCCTCCTCAGCTTCCAGGGCTGTTGCTTACAGGCACCCTGATGGGGTGCCCAGGGCCGATTCTCCTGTACCAGTGGGGCAGGTTGGCTTATTTCAGCCAGAACTGGCTGTCCTTAACTTCGGACAGATGGGTTCTGGAGGAAGTCAGGTCTGGTTCTCAGCTTCAAACAGTTTCCAAAGATGAGAGCCAGACATTTTCCACCTGCAAATCCTTCAGAAGCCCTTGCTTTGGAAGCAGAGGTTTTCTCTTCTGACTGCAAAAGCAGTGGAAGGGTCCTCCTTGCCATCAGGGCAAGGGGCTATATTCAAGATACTTTCTTACCCCAAAGACAGGAGAATGGTGGCCCATTCTAGATTTAAGGTACCTGAACAAGCATCTTTTGAAACCAAAGTTCAAAATGTTGACTCTGGCAATGATATTGTTCTCTCTAAGGCCAGGGACTGGCAAGCTTCCCTGGACCTCAAGGATGCCTATTTTCATGTTCTGATCAGGCCTTCTCACCGAAAGTACCTCAGGTTGAACTGCCCTCAGGCCACTACCAGTTCAAGGCAATGCCTTCGGCCTTACCTCTGCGCCAAGGGTATTCACAAAATGTCTAGCTGTGGTAGTGGCTCACTTAAGAAGGCAAGGGTTGTCAGTTTCCTACCTGGACGACTGGCCCATTAGGTCAGTCTCCAGATCAGGTGAAATCCCACTTGCAAGTCACCCAGAAGCTTCTCACTTCCTGGGATTCCTGCTAAATTTACCAAAGTCAGTTCTGGAACCAGTTCAGGTCCTAACTTTCATAGGTGCAGAATTGAACACAAAGTTAGCCAGGGTATTTCTTCCGGAAAGGGTAGACAGACTCATTTCCTGGCATCCTCCTTTACCCTCAGAGTCTCTCGACCAGCAAGGCATTTTCTGCAACTCCTGGGGCACATGGCTGCTTCCACAGCTGTAGTGCAGGGAGCAAGATTCCAGATGAGGGACATTCAGTTCCATTTGAGGGCCTATTGGTCTCAAAGGAAGGACCCCTTCCAAATTGGTCCCAGTGACTCAAACTCTGATCCTGGCCCTCCACTGGTGGCAGGACGAAGCAATCTAAAACAAGGGTTCCCTTCATTCCATTTCACTCCCTCACCCTCACCACGGATGCCTCCCTGTTAGGTGGGAGCTCACTTGGGCGACCTGTCCACTCAGGAGTGTGGTCTCCTCAGGAATCTCTGCTCACATCAATCTTTTGGAACTCAGAGCTGTCTTTTTAGCTCTTCAGGTATTTTCAGTTTCTGTCCAGAACAAAGTGGTTCAAGTCAGGACAGACAACACCACCACAATGTGGTACATCAACAGCAAGGGCACTCGGTCATCAGCCTTGTGCACCAAGCAATGAAGTTGTGGTCTCTGGCCTACTCCTGAACACCTCCTGATAGCAGTTCACCTCCCAGGGAAGGACAATGTCCTGGCGGATGCCCTCAGCAGAATTTCTCAGGGCCATCACGAATGGGCTCTGAATCCACAGGTGCTGGGGTCCGTCTTTGCCAGATGGGGCACCCCTCAGATAGATCTTTTCGCAGCCCCAGACAACCACCAACTTCCTCTATTTTGTTGCAGGCCTCCAGTGCTGGGCTCAGTCCCCCTGGACGCCTTTCTGTTGGACTGGAAAGGGAAGTTCCTGTATGCCTTTCCCCCCTTTCCTCTTCTTTTCAGGGTACTAGTGAAAATCAGATCTCAACCCTGCAAAGTGATTCTGATTGCCCCAGATTGGGCCGAGACAGCCCTGGTACTTTCTGCTTCTGTCCTTGACAGTCCACCCTGCCTGAGCCTGCCCAGAGTCCACGACTTGCTGGCCTGTGCACAGGGGAGAGTGTGGTATCCGGACCTCAAATCCTCCATCTCAAGGCCTGGCTCTTGAGGAGTTAGAATTTGCTGATTTACACCTTTCTCAAGGTGTCCTGGATAAATTAAAGGCTTCAAGGAAGCCTTCCACTAGGGCCACTTACAATTCTAAGTGGAAGAGGTTTTCCATCTGGTGCTCTGAGAGGCAGATTATTCCAGAATCCGTGATCTTCCCATTTTATTGGACTATTTGGTCCATTTAAATTCCTAGGCCTTAGGCCAGCTACCTTGAAGGTTCATCTGGCAGCTGTCTCTGCTTTTGTGTCAGCAGGGAAGCCTGCCTCCCTTTCTTCTCACCCTGTGTTTTCCAAGTTTTTAAAGGGTTACTTTATACTAACCCCCTTTCGGAACCAGCCTGCCTGGGACCTGAATGTTGTACATTGCTCAGTTAATGCAACCTCCCTTTGAGCCTCTGTCCTCAGTAGAGCTCAAGTATCTAACTTGGAAACTGTTTTCCTAGGGCTACACTTCTGCCAGACGATAAGTGAATTATAGGCCCTGTCAGTGGAAGAAGATTTTATTTCTTTCCACAGAGATAAGGTAGTCCTCAGGACTAATAGAAAGTTTTTGCCTAAGGTGGTTTCAGATTTCCACCTGAACCAATCCATCTCTCTCCCAGTATTTTTCACTGAGCATTCTTCCTCAGGTGAGAGGAGACTGCACAGCTTGGACGTCAAAAGAGCCTTAAGCTACTATTTGGAACGCACCAAGGGTCACAGGTTCGAATCCTCCAACTTTCCTTACTTATGGCGAGGTTGGCAAGGGAAACCTGCCACTAAGAGGACAATTGCAAGGTGGATTGTCTCTTGTATCCAATTTGTTATCCAAAACTAGGTAGAGAACCCCCTCAGGACTGAGGGCCCACTCCACCAGGGGTACAGCCTCTCTAGTGGCTGCTAGAGACATTCCATTCTGGAAATTTGTCAAGCTGCTACCTGGAAGACAGTTCACACTTTTACTAAGCATTATTCCTGGATGTCCAGTCCAGGAGAGATGCTCATTTTGGTACAGCTGTGCTTCAGAGCCTATTTCCTAAGTAGGTTCTGACCCTCCATGGAGGTACTGCTGTGTAATCTGTTATTGTTATAATATAGCAAGACTTCATGGTGTTTGAAGAAAAATTACTCACCTTAGTAATTGCTTTTCTTCTCATGGAGTCTTGCTATATTATAACCACCCTTCCTCCTGCCCCTCTCAGAACTTCTACTTGGGTAGGGGTGGCAAATTAGTGCAAGCACTGTGTCATGCCATTGTAGTTTTTTCCCTTTACCCTCTTTCTTTTAGGGTTAGGGAACTAGGTTGTTCGTTTAGGTAATATATTGGCCCCCTTCCTGGACTTGAGTCTTTGGGGGAAGGGGGGGTCCTAATGGTGCTTGTCAAGGGGGGAAAACTAATAATAATGATACCATTATTCATTGTTATTATGGTTATTGGTGTTTCTATTGTTGTTTATATTGTTGTTATTACTACTAGTAGGTAGTCATTTGGCTAGTGTAGAGCTTTCCACACAGACTTGTTGCTTAGTGTTAGCTTCGTAAAGATCTGACAGTTTCATTTGAAACTGGCCAGATATAGCTTTGCCACAGCGCCCTCGTGCTGTAGAACTCCAGATCCTCTGGAGTTAACTCCTTCCTCTCCGGGGCAGTTCAGCTGCAGTGGCTGACTGCTATTGTTATAATATAGCAAGACTCCATGAGAAGAAAAGCAATTACTAAGGTGAGTATTTTTTTCTTTCTGGCTACACCACTGGCAACAACAGTCCACACAACCTCAAGGACACCCCAAAGTAACATCCTGGATGAGACACCTCATTGTAGCCCCCCCTTCCTGTATCTAGGGGTATGGACGATAATGAGTCTGTGAGGAGCGGGTGCCCACAGCAGCAGAAACACTTACAGAACTGGCCTTGTTCTCTCAAGGCCCAGATTTACAAAGGGGTACTTTTTTTCTTTCTTGGTGCTGGCTGAAAAGTAATGGGTTAACGGTTCAGCAAACAGTTCTAACAGTTCTTAGAATAAACGGAATGTCCACTCAACTTTTCAAACAAATGGGGATCCCAAATTTATTACATCACAATCCGATGGCTCCGAGGAGTAAACTTTCCAATCTAGGCAAAAGCAGCAGTTATCCATGGCCTACATGACCTTATCAGCATAAATATATATTCTGGATCACGGAGGTCTCACATTCTGGACTATATTCTAGGACCGTGGAGGTCACAATATTAGCAGGTGGCAGCAGCTACTACACTCATTGTCTTCAGCCTGGCAGCCCTAATGTACTCCCCTCAGACTCCACACTGTTCTCCTGGGGCACTCTTCTTCTCCTCTAGGGGACCCCTAATCCTCAGGTCCCATGGTCTCAGGCAGCTGGTACAGATTGGGGCTGACATACTTCCATGGCAGACCCTTGTCATCAATGGAGACTCAAGCTGGCGACTACCCCCATAACCACAGAGGGACACATCCCAGCAGGTCACCTTCTCCTAGGATAACCACACCTTCCTTCCCAGGCGCTGCCCCAGTTCTCAGTAGACATGCACTGGTAGACCAACCCAGGCTCGAAGCTCAGGCCACCTGACTTCTTCGTGCTGCACCTGAATTTGTCCTGGAAAACAGGACACAAAACCCAGATGGTCTCCCACACACACTGTAACACAAAGCTAGTTTCAAGATCTCACCACTGCATTGACAGTGCAAAATACATGCCTAACCGGCCTGAGGCCAGAATGGACAATCGTGCCTACCTGGCCCTGTAACACCCCTACTCCCACCAAACTCTCCCTGACAGGACCTTGTACTCCCACCAATACAGTGGTTAGATTCCCCCCCCCCCATGATCTACCGCGACTCCCTGACCCACAGGGAGCTCCTCCCAAGAGCACAGCGGAATTAACTCTTATTTTAACTGGACTGAAGTTGCCACATAGCGAAAAGGGATAAAACCGGGCTAGAACCTCAAACCCAATGGTGGTGGTGGGAGGGGTACATATAAATTTAAGTTGAATTCTCTCCCTCTTACCTCCCTGTCATGTTTTATATGCTGTAGTCTACAGACCTTGCCATATTTCCTCTGGTATTTGACACTGTAGTTTTTTTCCCAGGTGTTCCTAGAGTTCAGTGTTGGATCAGATTCACTATTGAAGAAGAGTTTGTAAATTATACTCGTCGTACCTTTCACCTCTGCATTTTTGAAGATTTTTTTTCTCACTCTGTGTCAACATATTCAGATTTTCTTTATTACTTTTTTGTTTGTTTGTTTAACCAGGAGAGACACACTAAGTTGAAAGCTTGTTTACAGGTGTGACCTGGGAGCACAAGAAAATTAAGTGACTTGCTTAGGGTCATACAGTATGTAAGTGGGGGCTGTGGGATTCAAACCCAGGTTTCCAAGTTTGCGGCTCAGAGCCTTAAGCCACTGTGCTATACTGCCTCTTCAGTGGGTTGTCTTTATTGCATGTATGTGCAGCAATTCCACCTTCGTACTGCATATTTTAATCTGATTCCTGAAATGTACAGATCTCAGGGGCCCAATATTAAACAACTGGCAAAACAGACTGCAAATATTTATTCTGTAAATTGCGCTTGCCCAGGTAAAGAAAACTGCTACTTGGTTTACTTGGTTTGTTTGGGAAAAAAGAAGGCAGAGGCCCAGCTAGATTTCCCCCCCCACACTAAGTAGGAACATTTCGCATAACATATTTTTAGGTCAACCAAATATCAACACCCGTTTTGAATGATTCAATGTTAGTTGAATCAACCAATTCCTGAGGAAGTCTGTTCCACAGTCTTAGTGCCCTTAGTGAGAAAAAGTTTAATCTTACATTGTTTTTTGCCTTAGGGACCATAAGTTGTTTAGTGTGACATCTTGGAACAATACGTCTTGTAACGCAGGATAGTCCACATTTATTCATCAGGTCAGGGTTTTTTTGAAGCTTATATATTAAGAGTAAATCCCCCTAACTCTTCTACTCTGAAGAGAATGCAGACCAGAAACAGATAGTCTGGATTTATAGGGAAATTTAGCTAGCCTAGGGATCATCCTTGTTGCATGTTTTTGCACTCTTTCTAAGCGATCAATATCAGCCTTTGGGTAGGGTTCCAAAAAGAGACCCATAGTCAATAAGGGATCGGACACATGATCTATAGAGGGCTATCATACACTGTTCGGTTTTATTTACAAATGATCACTGGATTTGTCTTAGTAGACCATTTGTAGAATTAGCCGCTTTAGTTCAGTGATCAACTGATGAAAGTTTAGAATTAACTAGAACACCCAAGCCCCTTTCCACACATGATGAATTCAATAGTGAGTTACAAATGTAATATTTATTTTTGGGATTTTGAGATCCAAAACGAAGAACTACACACTTATCAACGCTAAACTACATCACTATAGTCAATGGAATAGCACACTGGTGCAATTCGACTGAATATAGGACCATTGCGGCCCAGTGCTAAGCCACTTAGCGCTGGACAGACATGGCTCCTGAAATAAAGCATCATAATGGCTTGCAAACATGCTAAATTTTTGATATTTAACAGGACCCATGCAAATGAGCCTATTGGGCATGCAAGGCATAAGGGTACATTTGTATGGGCTCTACAATGCTGGTTGGACAAAAATTTTGTTGACTGACGTTACAGGAACGGATTTATGTTGACCGCAAATTGTGGTTGGCATAAATCAGCCTGGAAACCTGTCAACACCCCATACAGGGGGCTTTGCTCACCCCTCAGACTTAGGGATTATCAGCTCCGAGATGGCGTTGATTTGGGGAGGGCATGCAGGAGCAGAGGAAAGAGTGCTGGGGTCCCCGGTGAACTTTACAGTGGTCTGTCGATGTTGTCAGCATCAACGCGATCGCTGTAGAGGTTTTGCTGCGGGATCGGCATACAATTTGCATGGTTAGCCTGGCAATATAGTGCAATACCACCCCCACTTGCCTGGTCTCAGAAAGCTATCCCTGATGCTAGTGGTTCCCCCCACCAATTTCCATCCCGAAGTTAAACATTAATGTTTCGCTAGTGCTAGTGGTCCTCCCCAACCCCACTGATCACTGTCTCAAAGTTATAAATGAGAGTTTCACTGGTGATGGTGGTCCCCCCTCGCTGATTACCATCCCAAGGTTAAAAATTAATGTTTCCCTGGTGCTAGTGGTCCCCCCGACGATCGCTGTCCCAAAATAAAATACTTTCCTTGGTGTCTAGTGGTCCCCCTTCACTAATCACCATACCAAAATAAAATAGACACTTTCCCTGGTGTGTAATGGCCCCCCCCTTGCTGATCATTGGCCTGATGTAAAATAGACACTTTCCCTGGAGTCTAGTGGTCCCCCCCCTCACCAATCACCATCCTGAAATAAAATAGACACTTTTCTTGGCATCTGGTGGTTCCCCCTCACCCATCACTGGCCCGATGTTAAATGGGCATTGTCTGGTGTCCAGTGGTCCCTTCCCCCACCAGTACCCATGCCCGATGTTGCTGTACATATTCCCTGGTGTCCAGTGGTCCTTTCTCCCACTCACACACATGCCCAATGTTGGAAGAACTATTCTCTGGTGTCCGATGGTCCTTAGCACATCTGACCCCCCTATAGTGGTAACTGCATTCCCAGGTGTCTAGCTGACCCTCTCCCTATGCTGATACCTGTACATGACAGTAAAGCCCTTTCATGGTGTCTAATGGATCCTCCACCACACAACCCTGGCAGGTAGTGCCCCAACATCCCACTTTCCCCCATCCCGACCCTGAGCTAGTAACTAGCACAGCTCTCTGCTCTCCACCATAGCTGATCACCAACTGAGCTGTCAAAGAGCGCGTTCTGTACAGTATGTACTCACTGATAGCTCAGTCGGCTGCTGGCTGAGGTGTAGAGAGATGAGGGCTGTGCCAGTCTCTGGCTTAGGGTTGGAATGGGGGGAGCGGGGTAGTGGAGCACTACCTGCTGGTGTGGGGGTCAGCTAGAGACCAAGAATGGGCTTTACTATTATGTACAGGGGATCAGGATAGGAGGGGGTCTTCTAAACACCAGGAAATGGTGCCACTACCATATAAGGGGATCGGGATGGGGAACAGGACCAGTAGGCACCAGGGAATAGTTCCTTCAACACTAGCATGGCCGCTGGTGGGAGCAGGGACACTGGACACCAGGAAATACATATAGCAATATGGAGCATGGGTGCGGGTGGGACCACTGGACACCAGGGAATATATTTAACAACATGAAGCATGAGTGTGGGTGAAGGGAGGGACCACTGGATACCAGGGAGAGTGTCTGTTTCACATCAGGCCAGTAATTGGTGAAGGGTGGGGGCCCCCACTAAACAACAAGAAAAGTGTCTATTTCACATTGGGCCAGCTATCGGTGAGTTGGGGATCACTAGACACCAGGGAATGTATCTATTTTACATCGGGCCAGTGATCGGGGGGGGGGACCACTAAATACAAGGGAAAGGGTCTATTTTACATCAGGCTGGTGATTGGGGGGGTACCACCAGACACTGGGGAAAGTGTCTATTTTACTTCAGGCCAGTGATAGACAAGGGGTTGGACCACTAGACACCAGGGAAAATGTCTATTTTACTTATGGATGGTGATCGGCGAGGGGGGCCACCAGAAACAAGGTAGTCTTTAATTTATAACTTCAGGATGGCTATCGGTGGGGGGGACCACTAGCACCAGGATAACGTTATTTATAACTTTCAGATGGCAGTTGGCGGGCGCCACTACGTGCCGAGACTAGTGTGCTGGGGGTCGGGGGGGGGGCCTCTGCACTTCCTCTGCCAACCGCTAGGGTTGCTCAGGAGTAAGTGAAAGTTCTGACCAGTGGTATGTCCACCACACAAGGGGACCTAGCAAAATGGCCTTGCACAGTGCACATACTCTGGATATTGGACTGCACCAATATTCAGACCCCCTCCTCTTCATACACATTGCACCCTCCTCTGAATATTGCCCAGGCAGAAACCCTGTTTGCCCACACTAGCCGGGATTTTGGATATGGTAACTACGCAAGAAAAATTGGGATTTACGTGGGGGCAAGGTTTTGAATATCGGGCCCCAGATGTTCTAGGGTCTATTACATTTTCCCATTTGAGAATGTCTTTCTTCTCCCAACTATGTTTCCTAAGTACAGTAGCTTATTCTCACACATATTGAAGATGTCCCATAAGGGAGTTTTTTCTGCAGAAATTCTTTGTTTTTAACATGCTTTCGAATGAAATGACATACAGATATTAGTAAATCAATTGAGGGATGTGACTTTACCCTTCTTGGGAGTTTATCAAAAAGAAATTTGGGACCAAATTTTGGGTTTCCTTATAGCTTTTTCATATTCCACCAATACTGTTTCCCTAAGTTAGGAAGCAGGGTTTTGAAACTGGGGACAGATCTTGCCACACATGCAGTGACATAATTTAAAATCAGTCACTCCACCCCAATCCCCATTTCTTTACTTTGAACTCATTTATGAAAGCTAATTCTTGGAGTTTTGTTGTCCCACAGAAAAAGTTAAGAGTTTTTGTATGTAATTTACTAAACCATGAACCCCCCCCCCACTCACATGTAAACTGCCAGGTGTATAAATAATCTTAGGGGCTATTATTAATCTTATTGCATTTACTTCCTCCAAAGTGACAATGATAGTTTCTTCCGCTTTTCAAATTCTGTGTTGATATGATCTAACAGGGGTTCAAAAATATGCGTCGTTATCACATCGAATATTCAAATAAATAAAATGTTAATTTGAATCTTAATACCAAGATATGTTATGAAGTCTTTTCAATTTTAAGAGATCAGTGGTCCTAGAGTTAACTTCGATAACAGGCTTCCTAGAGGCATCAGTTCTCACTTTTCCAGTTTATATGAAGTCATGATACTTCCCTAAATTCTTTAAATCACAGCCATAAGATTATTAAGAGAATTATTAGTCTGTATAATGACTAATAAATCACCTGCACAAGCTACAATTTTTCCATTTATTTTTATTTTAATCCCTTCTGTAATGTTATTATTCCTGACATTGGTTATACATGGTTACATCGCAAGCAGAAATAAACTGGGTGATAATGTGTAGCCACATGTAGTTCCTCCTTCTAATAAAAAGGGTTCAGATTTGAGGTCATTAGTCAGAATAGATGCAGTAGAAAATTTAAAGAGCCATGAACCAATTAATACAATATGCAAGAAATCTGAATTTCATAAGGACTGCTTTCAAGTAGGGCAATTCAGCCAAGTCCAACAATAAAAGAACAAAAAGGGAAAAAAAAAAACATTTGTCAATGCTGAATGTTTGCTTGCTTGTATTTGTTGTGTAGTTGTTCAGCATAGACAATGCACACTGTCACCCTCAGAACCTCCCAAACATGCCCTATCACCAACACAAGCCAGCACAGATGCTCTGCTCGATAAATCCCATAGATACAGGCACGATCATCCCCCAGAACTCAGTGGGAAGGCTTTGCCTGTAGTTCAATGGGGGGAAATAGCTCCTCCCCCATCCCCTACATAAGTTTTAGCTTCTGTTCCTTCTGCTTATGTGGTCAGACTTGCTTCTCAGCAGCGTGGCTAGTCAGGCCCTCTCCTCCCCCTGTGGATGTTTATTGGTGTGCTGCTCTGCCCCTTTGTTCTCGGTCTCTGGTGGTGCCTTGCTTTTTGTCCCCCCCCCCTCTTTCTGGGCTTCCTCCTTCCCCTCACTCCTGTACCTTGCTCTCTCTCTCTCTCTGCCTCTGGTGCTTCTTCTCTTTTGGGCTGTCTTTCCTCCACCAGCCGTGCCTCAGTGCCTCCGCTGGCTAGCTATGCTCCGATCACATGGATTGCTCTTGCTTTCAGCTCGCAGCATGCTGCTGCAGTGCCTCTGCTCTTGTTCAGTCTATTTGATTTTCCTGTTGGCTGTACTGCTACCTCCCTGTACCATCTGGCATTCTATGCCTCAGGACGTCATTGCTCCGCACCCGCTAGTTCGGCTGTCTCCGGACTGCTACCTTGACCACATCCCCTCCTCAGTGATGGGATGGTGTCTAGCACCACATCTCTTTTTCGCCACTTGCCACCATGGCTTCCCGGACTAATACATTCCTCCTCCTGGAGGTCCCCATCTGCCAACTTGTCTCTTCCTCACTGACTTCGCAGTCATGCCCGAAACTTTACTGCAAGCAAGACTTTTTCAGGACGTCTACTTTATCCTGTTGTTATACTTACTCACACATTGAACCTCATTTTAAGCCTGAAGGCATATACTATAGATCGTATCTGTCTTTTGACTAAAAAACTAGGAAAACCCTGAGGTTCACTGATGTCAGGAACTGACTTTTTTAAGCCCTAACCTGGAGTCATCGGTGCAGGAAGGCTGACTTGCCACCAACAGATCAGCTGCCAGTTATAGAACTTCAGTACATTACAAACTCGCTGAAAACCATGTTCAGGTCCATTCACTGACTCGAGAAATTATTTTTTTTTTTTAAACTTATTTTCCCAAGGTACCAAAAGCAGAAATTCTGTCCACCTTACTGTTATTTCTTTTCTGATAGCTTTAACATTGAGAATGGGAATTACTTACAAAATGGGTAATGTGCATTCCAACTAGGAGTACACTGCTACAGCTACAGGAGCTGAACCTGGAACACCGAATGCTGGTGTTGTGAATATTCCATTGTCTCCTTACGGGCAGTTGACAAATTTGCCAGCAGTAAGTATAGATGCATAGAACACCACCAACAACCAGAATGAGTATGTCGGGGATAGTTGCCTTCCTATCACCTAGTCTGCGCCTCACTCTGCTGCTCCCTTCTGGGAATCAAAGGGGGATACTTCCCTGCACATCTGCTCACCTCACTTGCTCCGTGTAAGGATGGTCAGTTTACAATCAATATGGGTGGCTCAATCACTTCAACTCCTTACTGCCTGTAACACTATGTACAACAGTGCTGATTTTTACTGCTCATGACTGACAACTTGATCTACATAGAAATATAGAATTTCACAGGAGATAAGGACCGCTTGGCCCACCCAGTCTGCCCATTTCCCTACCTACTGGATAAGCTGCAGATCCTAGTTAACCAGCAGCCTACTTCTTCCTACCCCCACTCCCTAGAATGGCCTTATAACTGTCCCATGCATGCTTGAATTCCACCACTGTTTTTGACTCCACAACCTCCTCCGGAAGGCCGTCCCATGCATACACAACCTCTCTGTGAAAAATACTTCCAATTACCCCTGAGCTGCCCCCATCTTCAAATTGTGCCCCTTGTTCTTGCACACCTCTTTTTGAAAGATGCTACCCTCTTGGACTGTTGATTCCTTGAGGTACTTGAAAGTTTCTATCATGTCCCCCTCTCCTCCTTTCCTCAGGCTATACATATTAAGCTCTCTTTAGTCTCTCTTCATGTCTTCCGGTGCAGACCCTGCACCATTTAGTTGCCCTCCTCTGACAGCTCCATCCTGTGTCTATGTCTTTGCAGAGATTGGTCTCCAGAACTGCACAGAGTACTCCAGATGGGGTCTGACCAGCTGTCTGTACAGAGGGATAATAACTTCCTGTTTTCTACTGGTGATGCCTCTCCATATGCATCCCAGTATCCCCCAGCCCTCCTTGCTGCCCTCTCACATTGCTTGCCCACCTTTAGGTCATCTGATATGACTGCCCTCAGGTCCCTTTCCATTTTTGTTGTTGTTAGTATCTCACCCCCCATTGTGTACTCTTCCCCTGGGTTTTTGTTTCCCAGGTGCATTACCTTGCACTTCTTAGCATTGAATCTAAGCTGCCATACATTTGACCATTCCTCTAACCTTGCCAAGTCCCTTCTCATCCTTTCCACCCCACCTTGTGCATCAACTCTGTTGCAGATCTTTGTGTCATCTGCAAAGAGACATACTTTTCCTTCCAGTCCCTCTGCAATGTCGCTTATAAAGACATTGAAGACGACCGGTCCTAATACTGAACCCTGCGGTACCCCACTAGTAACCCCCCTTTCTTCTGAGTGGACTCCATTTACTGTTACTCTCTGTGTCCTATTCTCCAGCCAATTCTTTATCCAGGATGTCATCTTGGGACCCACTCCCAGGCTGGCTAACTTGTATATTAATCTTTTGTGTGGGACTGTGTCAAATGCCTTGCTAAAGTCTAGGTAGGCCATATCCACAGCCCCTCCCTGATCTACTACTTTGGTACCCAGTCAAAGAAATCTATCAGATTCATCTGGCATGACCTTCCCGCTGTGAATCCATGCTGCCTAGGGTCCTGTGCCCCTCTGGCCTCTAGATACTCGACAATTCTTTCCTTCAGAAGTGATTCCATCATTTTTCCTGTCACTGAGGTTAAACTAACAGGTCTGTAGTTTCCTGCTTCTGCCTTGCTCCCACCTTTGTGAGGGGGAATCACATCTGCCCTCCTCCAGTCCTCAGGTACCACCCCATCCTCCCATGATTTGTTAAAGAGGGTAGTCAGTGGTATCACTAATTTTACCCTTAGTTCTTTCAGAATTCTGGGATGAATCCCATCAGGTCCCATTGCTTTGTCCACCTTCAGTTTTAAGAGTTCTTTCATAACCCTTTCTTCTATATCCAGAGTGTTTCTACTGTTTGTTTTAGGTACCTCCCCCTCTTCATTTGTAAATACTAAGCAAAATATTTGTTTAGTATCTCTGCCTTTTCACAGTCTCCTCTGCCCACCCTCCCTCCCTTTATTAAGCCTCACTATCCCTCTCTTGGTCTTCCTTCACTCCTGATGTACCTATAAAAGGTTTTATCCCTTCTTAACTGAGTTGGCTATCTTTTCCTCAGTTTGGGCCTTTGCAGTTCTGACTGCCTTCCCAGTTTCCTTTGCTTTAACTGATACAGTTCTCTGTCCTGCTCCTTCTGCGATTCCTTGTACTTCCTGAATGCTTTTTTTCTCTTGAACCTTCACCGCCACTTCCTTTGAGAACCATAGTGGTTTCTTACATCATTTTGTTTTGTTTATTTGCTTCACACAAAGGCTTGTTACCTCTGTGATGGCAGTTTTATTATTCCCATTGTTCTTCCACCTCCTTCCTGCCCATTTGCTAGTGCATTCCTTAGGCACTCACCCATTTTGGCAAAGTCAGCCCTCCTAAAGTCCAGTACTTTTGCCTTTGTATGGCTTGACTCTATTGCTGTGTTTATTGTGAACCATACTGCTCGATGGTCGCTAGTTCCCAGATGGCTACCCACTTCTACATCTGTGATCCTCTCTCCATCTCCATTTGAGAGAACCAGGTCTAAGATTGCTCCCTCTCGAGTGGGCTCCAATACTAGTTGTCTAAGGCATAACCCCTGTAGAGCATCTAGAATAACCCCAGTCTTCGAAGTGGCTGCTGCAACTGCACTCCAGTTAACATCTGGCATATTCAGATCACCAATCAGCAATATCTCCCCTTTTTCTGCCATTCTAAGTATACTTTCTATCATTTCCTTGTCCATTTCTCCCTAGAGAAGGGGTCTGTATACAACCCTTAGCGGATTGTGGTGCCATTGCCTGTCTCCAAATTTACCCAGTTTCTTCTCCTCCTCCCTGTTTACCCTTTTGTTCTGTTGCTTTTATTCCTTCCCTTATGTAAAGAGCTACTCCTCCTCCTCCTCTCTTTTTACCTCCCTGTCCCTCCCTGAGATAGTGTATCCTGGTATGTTTATGTCCCAGTCATGGTTTTGTGTGTACCATGTTTCTGTGATTGCCACGATATCCAGATGTTCCTCCTCCATCAAGGCCACTAATTCAGGAAGCTTGTTACCCAGACTACAGGCATTGGTACTCATTGCTCTCCATTTTTTGATAGCTTTACCTTCTGTTGCAGCATCCCCCACTGCTGATCTGACTCCGCAACATCTATAGTGTGTCCAGCAGGATGGTGCATGCTAATAATGGTCGATCTCCATAATTTATACTGCACTCCAGACCTTTTGGGCCATGCTCCCATAACCCCTGCACAGCTTTGCTTATCTCAGCTTTAGTACTCACAGGAGTGCCCAGGATGTCATACTCTACAAGATGACTGAAGCGTAACCTGACATTCGAGGATCTTTATACCTTCCTGATATTTACCGACCAACTCATCGCATTCTCGTAATGATCCCTCCTGTAGCATCCTTTTCCCAACCAGTCTAGATGGAGGCCGCTACTCTGCCATCCCAATTCAGCCAGTTCGACTAGCCGGACCAATGTGGAGGTCCCGCCGGTCCAACTAGCCTACGTGGAGGCCTAGCTCGACTCTCTCACTATACTCCTCCTTAGGCAGATCTATGTGGAGGTCCAGCTAGCCTATGGGGAGGCCTAGCTTGACTCTCTTACTTCTACTCCCCCTCAGGCAGACTTATGTGGAGGTCTTGCCGGTCTGGCTAGCCTACGTGGAGGCCTAACCCGATTCACTCAATCCTACTCCTCCTCCTCAGGCAGACCTACATAAAGGTCCTGCTGCTCTAGATCACCCACATGGGGTCCAAGCAAGCTATTTGATCAGCTTACCATTAATGTGCTTATGGCGGGTGGACTCACGTCTTCTTAGCTCAAACGTACTCAAGTCTTTACAAGCAGACTCATGCGAGAGTTTCCCCTCCTTTACTCTGAAGCACATAGTATAACGTGATGGCGAACCCATGTGGGGATCTTACCATCCCAAATCCATCGTTCCCACAGGGAATTCTCCTGCTCAATCATCTTTCCATCTTCCATGAGCGGACCCACGTGGGGGTCCCGTCTCCTTATGCTAACCAACTGAGACCTACTCAATCGCTCAAGCATTCATCCTCTGCAAGCTCAGGACCTACAGGAGGTCTGTGCTCCTGAGTGCTCATCCGGACCTCCCCTACTCATCATTTCTACTTCTAATTCTAACCAAACATCAATGCTGCACACCTTCGTAGCTTATTCCTCAATCCTTGGACATCTTAGGACCATCTCATATCTGATAAACTACTCGAGTGCAACTTACCGTTTCACTGGATCTCCATCACCAGGCATGCCTTCCAGTCGCATAGACTCCCTCCTCATCACTGTTCTCTGCTTGCTCAATGCATTTCAATCCACCATGGCTGAACCATGTTAAAGGTCTTGCCATTTCAACTGGAACTTTGTAATGTCAGATCACGAGGGATTTGCCATTCTTTCCTATTCTGCCTCACTAAGGGGGCCTGGCTACCTGCTCATCATAATTTATTGCATCTTCTAGAATGAACTTCCTCCTTCTGCACTTTCAGGATTACCATCGACCAGTTCTACATTCTCGCCCCTCCTAGACAAGATTCAGCAAACAGCCACTAGCTGAGCTGCCGGACTAGCCACAATTCCTCTCCTTCTATACCTATAGTCATTAGAGACTTGGATTTGCTAACCTCTTTAGCTATTGTCTCTCCATGAACTTTTCATTCTGTAGTACCTCATCTCCAGGATTCCTGCTTGCAATCAAACTGAGGATATGCCTTTGTGACCGATACTCTGGATCTAGTTAAGACAAATTATCTATATTTGCCTAACTTAGGAAGTTTCCCACTAAGGGGGAGGGTCTTCTCCTGTGTGCTATTGGCCACACTCTTCGGAAGTGGAGGAGGTACTCACATTGATAATTACATTCTTTTTGGGTCTTCAATCCTACACTTACCTAGCATTCCTCCAAAGGTGGGATATAAAAAAAGGTCAAAAGATCAAGTTCTAACAGCAAACATATATCGTCTAGCTCAATGTTCTAAGCATCAATCATATTTCATCCAGTGCCTATGTACCACAAGCACAGACTTATGCACCAATCCAGCTCAACATACCCAAGCACCAATCATAGCTTACCCAGCTCTTATGCATCATAAGCACTAAGCTATGTACCACACACTGAATTGGAAGATTTTGCCTGTAGTTCAGTGGGGGGGGTAGCTCCTCCCCATCCTCTAGCTTCAGCTTCCGTTCCTCCTGCTTAGTGAGTCGGACTCGCCCTCCATCCACCCCTGCCTCCTCCTCTTTCTCCTTCTCCAGCACTCATATCTCACCTTGTGCTGGGCATTCAATCCTACACTTACCTAGCATTCTGCCAATGGTGGGATATAGAGAAAGGCAAAACGATCAAGTTCTAACAGCAACCATATATCATCTAGCTTAATGTTCTAAGCATCAGTCATAGCTCATCCGGTGCCTATCTACCACAAGCACAGACTTAGGTAGCAATCTGGCTCAATGTACCCAAGTACTAACCATATCTTACCCAGCTCCTACGCATCACAAGCACTGAGCTATATACCACACATTGAACTAATACATGGGGTTGTGGTAGAAGTGTGCAAAAAAATTTCAGCAAAAGTCAGACTTTCGCTTTTGCGAAAGTTCAGAAATCCATTTCCAAACTTTCATGGAATTTCCACCTGCCCTGCACCCTACAGTATCAAATTACTTCTGTGGTGTCTAGCTGCCCTGTCACCGATCACCGCCCAATGTAAAAATAATAATTCCCTGGTGGCTAGTGGTCCCCTGCCCAACCCGATCAGCCACCCCGTATGTTAAAAGAAACTCCTGGTGTCTAGCAGTCCCTCACTCCACCCGATCACCCACCCAAAGATGACATCGGTCCAGTGTACCCCCCCACTCCAATCACCCATGTAGTTCAAAAAATAAATGTTTCCCTAGTACTTTAATGAACTCCCCTCCCTATCCCCAATCCCCAGTTCATGAATTCAGACAATATCCTGGTGGTCTAATGTACTCCACCACCCACCCACCCCAGCAGGCAGTGTCCCACCACCTTGCCTCCCATCCCAAACCCGGTGGGTGACTGGCACAGACCTCTCTCACTCATGACCTGCCACCCACTTGATTGAAGTTGTCAATGAATGAGCGCAGTGCTTGCAAGGCCGCATGCTCATCTCACTGACAGCTTAGTAGGCTGTGCCCACAGTGAGAGAGAGAGGCTCTCCAGCACGCCTGCTTGGTTTGGGATGGGGGAGCAGGGTGGTGGCACACTGCCTGCTGGGGGGTACATGTCACTAGACCACCAGGATATTATCTGAATTCATGGATTGGGGATGGGGAGGAGGGTTCATAGACCACGAGGGAAATGTTTATTTTTTGGACGATACAGGGGATTGGGATGGGGGGTTACACTGGACAGATGTCCTTGTTGGACAGGTGATCAGGTGGGGGGAGGGGCTGCTAGCCACCAGGGATTTTTTCTTTTTAACATATGGGTTGGGTGATTGAACAGAAGGAGGGCGCTAGCCACTTGAGAATATATGTATTTTTCCGTCAGGGCTTTGGGTGTGGGGGGAGAGAGACACTAGACACCAGGGTAAGTATCTGTCTATGCGAGACAGGTTGAAAATTCGCCCAAAACCATTTGGAAGTTTTCTGATCTGCCATAGGTGGAAGTCTGGAAACGTGGGCAAAAGTTGTGAAATTTTGCAGCAGTTTCGCTAAGGTGGAAATCACAACGTCCGACCACCTCTAGGTTGTGGTGATGAGCCAGACAGAGTGTGCGTGTGGGGGACAGTAATATTTATCAGCAGACTGCAATACTCCCAGGTTGATTTGAAATTTTGTCCATAACTCCAGGACAATTTTCCTGTGTTTTCCTGTAGATTACATTATTTCACATGGTAGCTGAATTGCTCTGTTTTCCTGTATAACCAATGAAAGTCTATGGAAAGAATTTCCCTGTAGCGGGCTCCAGTTCTTTGTAAGATACAGGAATCCCTGTAGATCTGGGAGCCCTGAGACTGTGTGTGGTTGGTACTAGTGGGTGGTGGGGTGAGAACAAAGAAAGGAGAACAGAGTGAAACGTCCCTGTGCTCTCTTTTCTTTTTTCTCCCCCACACCTTACCAACCACCAAGCTCAGGCAATCTGGTTACTAACTATAGACAGACACGTGCCCTTTGTCTGGCTCATTAACAAGGCAATGCACCCACCCCAGCGAACCAACACAGCCAGTTTCCACATCCCACCCAAGTGAAACTATCCAGCTCCCAGACAACAACATGGCCAGTCCTCGACCCAGGGCTAGAAATAACCGTTAATAAAACAAAAAGAACTGCTCCTCGTGGACACCTGTGGTTGGAGCAATACATAGGGTGAAACAAGACAAACAAGCTTGCCCCCGGCTACTGCACCAGTCCTGATAACAATAACACAGTTTAAAAGTGTTGAAAAAATGCTTTATTGGCAAATACAGTACACTTGCACACCTCAAACAAGACCCATTCCCTTGCAGTCCACCAACTTTTAAAGCAGACAGCCTCTGCTCTTTGTCAAGGTGTGACAAACCTCTAGTGATTAACCTATTGACTATAACTGATTTAAAGTGACAGTGCCTCAAGCTTTAACAGCCTGCGTAATACATACCTGCAGGCACAAGATAGCAAATACAACTGATCCATTATCTGTCTCAACATTTATAAAAAAGGCAGAATACAAAAAATATTAAGTATGATAAATATATGTGGCAGGTACCTCGGACCGTACACCCTTTAATAAATAAGGGATATGTGGGGGGGTGTGACTGTGTGATAACTCATTTATCTGGTACAGTTGGCAGAGACCTCTAGTAACCCCACGAGTTGATGGGTTAGAGCGATAGCCACTGAATAACACATACTGGGATATCGCACATACTGCACTGTACTACGCTAACAGTCAATTTGTGTGACTTGGCGTAACCTTTGACATAGTAATTTGCGCAACATTGCACAACTTGTGATGTAGTAACTGTGTAGATAAATTTATCTACACAGTGACTCAGATAAATGGATTTATCACACACTTTTTATACAGACGCCTGTTGCATAAATACATTTATCACCCACACATATCATTCTTAAATACCCACTGTACATTCGTATAACGTAACATGCAGAAGGGTGTAACTGGAATATACTGTTATATACATAACACAAATTCTTACTGAAGTACCATTACAAACACAGATAATGTGACTACCAATATTAGGAAATTATACAGTAAAGATATTTCTGCCCTATTACACATTACATGACTTCCCACCATAGAACTAGAAGATTCAACAATTGCTCAATTTCCTTTCAGATGAAACAGCCTCCCAACTCACCTTGGCTGTCTCGGGAACCGCAGAGTCCATACTGTACACACCTCTCGAGGGGGCCGGCCTGGGTTCACCAATGGATGTAATACCTGGAGAAAAATGGCATGGTGCCACCATCTGGGGTAGTGATATGGGGTACATAATGAGTAAAACACAAGGTTACCACCCCTCTGGAAAATACAATAACTGCCTGCAGAGTATCTTCCCCACACAGTAACAGTACACACTTTGTAATACTCAGCAATACCAAGTTGTGACATAAATTAACTTTAGGTTTATTTTAGGGAGGGATAAAAAAGGGGAAATAGCACAACACAGTAATGTGTAGCAAACAGTCGTACCCCACACCGTCTCAACACCTCCGCCCTGCTGGTGCACCCGACTCTGCTCCCAAATGGCTGTTAGATTAATAACAGTTAGTCTGTTGCAGTGGATACCACACGGGGTGCTGGCAACCTACCGGTGAATGCAGGGTGATGATCCAAGATGCTGGGATACTGTGAGGATAAAAGTCTGATAGCGCAAACTTGAGTACTTTTGTTGGGGGCCCAAAACACTTCAAACACAGCAAACTTTCAACCTATTTGCCTGGACTTATCTTGGCGAGTTGCTCAGTCCCGCCCAGGACTTAACACCCTTTTAAACTCTCTAGTTAGCTAACTAAATGCAAGAAGGATCCTCAGAGCCACGGCTTAGAGGTACTTACAATCTGGAGCTTCAGAGGATGCAGGAAACTCAGTTCAAACTGTACCGTTTTGGTATTGCGATATAGTTTTGTGGTGCACCACAGCTGGATAGGGATATGCAGCAAACTGGACTTCACTGGTTAGGCCTTTCACAGCTTCACCTCTGATGCCTTTTGTGTCTTCACCTGACAGGCCTCTTGACTTCTTCACCTCTTCTGGCCTTTGTCAGTCCACGGTGTCTGGGCAGGCTAAACTTGCCCTGGACATATAACTGGGCACACAGTTCTCTTGGGCACTGCAACACCGCTGGGCTCCTAGACAGTCCTGAGCCCCAACACAAGTGACCTTTTCCTTCTCTGGCAACACACAGTTCTGATCAGTCCAAACTGCTCAGTACAAATACGTTTCAGAATAGCAGTGCAGGTTCACTTTCTTACATGGGGAAACAATTAGCTGTTCACTTTATACCTATGCTGCTACAGGAAGCTTACTGTCTCTCTGCCTTAAAGTGCCTTTTCTGGCTAGAGGGACCAAAAAGCATTGAGATTTGCCTTGGGGCTTAGGGAAGCCCTGCTGTAGTCTCTCTTCCCTGGATCTCTCAGGATTTCCCTTTGGTGGTCTCTCAATGGCTTTTATAGCCTCCCCAAATCCCTCAGCCCATTGTCTGCACAGTTTCTGGGCTTACAGGCTGCCCACTGACACCTTCCCAGCTGCCCCCCTGCTGCAGGGAACTTATGGGGGCCACCATTATTGTTTATGTGTCTGCTGACCAATTTTGGCAGCCCATATCTTTTAATTACAGCTCATTCAGGGGCTGTCACCAATATGTCCTGGTCCCGCTTTCCCCAATGGGTCCAAGAACCTCTTTATTTATTCAGTGGAAGCCCCATTTGCCCATTGGGGCTCCCAAACTAATAGGAGCCCATTTCGCGCCCTTTGCTGCTGAGAAGTATAGAGTCGTGGCTCCTTTAAGACTTTAGAGCTGCACATGCACACACGGTGCATGATGGCCATGTTTTTTTGTTTACACTCTCCAGTCCTCCACTTCTCAGCCTCTCCTCAGACAGGCACACTGCCCCAACAGCGCCCGAAGGTGCAAAGCATCTCCCAGATCTCGGCCCCCTTCCCCTGTGGAGCCGAGGAACAAACACAGTGAGTGACAGCCGCCATGAAGATTGAGCCTGAACATGGCCTGAACCCCACCCAAGACCACTGACAAGCCCTCTGATCCCAAGGCAACTCAACTCAACTCTCTTTATTTGTAAAAAAAGTGCAATTTTCACCAAAGTATCAAAGCACTTGTACAATGATTAAAACTCTAAAATTAAAAATACCAATAAATAATAAAATATGTATCTTTGTCAACAGTTCATCCAAATGCCAGGAATGCAAGGTTATAAAGATGTGTCTTTAGTGCAGACTTAAAACTCTCCACAGTCAGACACTCCCTTGTCCGACAAGGTAGAAAGTTCCACAGGGTAGGGGCCACAAACGCAAATGCCTCAGCACTTGAGGTCTTCAAATGAACCCTGGGAACCTCTAGTAGTCCCTTGTGGGCAGTAGGGACAGAGTAGATTTTACAGGTAACATGGTATCTGTCCGTGTAGGGCTTTCTAGTCAGCAAACCAACCTTGAAGGTGATCCGTCACTGAATAGGCAGCCAGTGCAGGCCGCGGAGCACAGGCGTGACATGGCACGATCGAGGTAAACCAGTCAACAGCCTGGCAGCCACATTCTGCACCAGCTGCAAATAGCAGATATCAACCCCCGGTAGCCCTAGGTACAGGGAGTTGCAATAGTCAAGGCGAGAAGTCACAAATACGTGGACCAACATTGGAAGGTCATCGGACGGGACCAGGTGCTTAATCCAGGCAATATTCTTCAGATGGTAAAATGAGGTCTTGACGACGGATGACACCTGAGAGCTAAGCATCAATCTATCATCAAAAATAGTGCCCAGGTTTCACACCAGTTCAGAAGTCATCAGCTGGCTGCCTCCAAGCCAAAGCCCAGAAGGCCGCTCAGCTGAAAGCCCCTCTGCCCAATGACCTGGGTCCACAACCAACACCTCGGTCTTGTCAGGGCTCAACCTCAGCCAGTTGGCACTCATCCAGTCATGGATCTCAGAGAGGCAGTTGTTAACTGTCGAGACAGCTCCATCCTGCTCGGGCACAAAGGACATATAAAGCTGAGTATCATCAGCATGGCAGTGAAAACTCAGCCCACACCGCCTTACAATGTCTCCCAATGGCAGCATATACACCGTGAACAACATGGGTGATAAAACAGAGCCCTGTGGCACCCCACAAGGCAAGGAGAATGGGTCAGAGGAATAAATCCTCAACACCACTCTGAAACCTGCCACCGAGGAAAGAGTGGAGCCACCTGAGGACTGTACCAGACAGTCCATAGATCAGCTGCAGGTGCTCTAATAACACACCATGGTCTACGGTATCAAATGCCGCAAAGAGATCTAGAACCAAGATAGAATGACTCTTCCGATCTCTCGCTATCAGGAGGTCATTGAGTATATGAACTAGGGCTATCTCAGTACTGTGCCTCTTCCAAAATCCAGACCAGAGAGGATCGTAGACATCATGGATGATGAGGTGGTCCTCCAGCTGCAGTGCAACCACCTTCTTAATAACCTTGCCCACAAAGAGAAGGTTAGAGACAGGTCTGCAGTTAGTGAGACAGTCCAGGTCAAAAGAGGATTTCTTAAGGAGAGGTGTTACCACCACCTCCTTTAGGGTGTCCAGAAAACACACCTGTCTCTAATAAACACCAGACTATCTCAGCTAGGATTGGGCTGATAACATCAACGCACCCCACTAGGAGGCGGGTTGAGCCAGAGTCCAAACTACAGCAGGTTGGCCGGATACTCTGGAGGATCCTCACAATATCCGCAATCACCAACTGGTCAAAGTCGGACCATACAAACCGAGGGGCTTCAGCCTCCCACCGACCATCACCACACCCACTGGAATGAGCAGTGCAGATCTCAGACCTGATGTCAGCAACCTTATCTGCAAAGAATCAAGCAAACTCATCACACTTCTCTTGTGACAATGCTCTCCAAGAAAGCAGACAGGTTGGATTGCACAGTCTAGCAACAGTTCAAAAGAGCTGAGCTGGCTGATTCTGTGCTGCAGCAATCTCTCTAGACAGGAACTCTGCCTTCTTATGGGAGACAGCTGATTGATAGTCTGTATAATGAATCATCAATCTAAGTTTGTTGGCATCAAGGTCCGATTTCCACCAGCACTGTTCCAGCCTTCGTCCCACTCACCTCTACTCCCTCAAGGTCCCATCAAACCGAGGATGGCGGGTGAGGGAGCAAACACGGACAGGAGCTATAGAATCCAGAGCCTCAGTCACAGCCTTATTATGGGCCTGTAACAGATTATCCAGGTCCATGCTTGCACTCGGAAAGTCCAATAGGTCCAGCACTGCCATCAGGCCATCTGGGGTCATGCCGCTTAAAGGGTGGTACTGGACCATCTCCGTAGGGGCAGGCATATAGGGATGAGCCTGGAAATTGAACCTTATAGTGTGATGGTCTGACCAGTGCTTAATTTGAGCCGGTGCTGTTCGGAGCTCAGCCCCGGCACTTCTTTCCATGCCAGGGCTCAGCTCCAGGACCTCTTCTGTCTCTCTCTTATAAGTTTGTGCAGTGCAACAACCACTAACACTTACAGTGGACCGGCGGCAGCTTGAGCAGTAGCCAGGAGGAGCAGGCATATTTTTAAATTTTTTTTTCCACAGTCTAGTACTACTCACTGTGACTTGAGTGAGACAAGTCTGTCTGCTGCAGCAGCGGCGATCGCTGCTGTCGGCACCTGGCTCTGCCCCCAAGTCCAGTCCTCTTCATTAATAAATAAATAAACTTTATTTTTACGGTGCCTTTAAAAAAAATCAAGGCACCGTACAAATGCACAGATAAAATTCCAATCATTACAATAAAAACAATTAATCAAATTAATACAATCAGACTCCAAATACTTGGGTCCACAAATATGTTTTTAGGGCCTTTTTAAACTCCTCCACAGTCGCGAACTCCCTTATCTGGTGGGGTTGAGAATTCCAAAGGGTAGGGACCGCGTACATAAATGTATGAGCCCCAGAAGAGTTCAAGAATACCCTTGGAATCTCTAGCAACCCTTCGTCAGCTGAGTGGAGCGATCGCCCAGGGCAGTAAGGGACCAGGAGCTCTTTCAGGCACTCAGGGACAAGTCCATGAAGACTGACTTTAAAGGTGATCAACAACTGTACTGGCAACCAGTGCAGTCCACGCAGCACCGTCGAAATATGGCTGGACTGAGAAGTACCAGTCAAAAGCCGGGCCGCTGCATTCTGCACTAGCTGCAGGCGGCAGATTTCAACTCCAGGAAGCCCTTGGTAAAGGGAGTTGCAGTAGTCCAGATGCAAGGAAACAAAGGCATGGACCAGCATAGGAAGATCGCCAGACAGAACAAGGTGCCTAATCCTGGAGATATTCCTGAGATGGTAAAATGCGGACTTGACGACAGCAGACACCAGCAAATGCATAGTCAAACCCTCGTCAAGTATTACCCCCAGGTTACGGATCTGTTCAGAGATCGGGAGAGAAACACTCCCAAGATAAAGTCCTGAGGGTGAACCAGCTCCCGACTCCCCTATCCGGCATGCTGAGTCCACTACCAACACCTCCATCTTTTCCAAGTTCAACATCAACCAACTCGAATCCATCCACTCCTGGATTTCACTAAGGCAGTTATTAAAGACTGAGAGAGCTCCATCCTGATCGGGTGCAAAAAAAAAAAAAGGTAAAGCTGGTTATCATCAGCATACTTACAATGTCTTTGAGGGGCAGCATATACACTGTGAACAACAGGGGGGACAATACTGAGCCCTGAGGCACCCCACAAGACAGAGAAACTGGGTCGGAGGAATAAACCCCGGACGCCACTCTCTGAGTTCTTCCAGTGAGGTAAGAGGTAAACCACCTGAGGACTACATCCAATAGTCCACAGATGAACTTCAGATGCTCAAGCAGAACCCCATGGTCCACAGTGTCAAAAGCTGATGAGAGATCAAGGAGGACCAGAATGGAACGGTTCCTCTGATCCCTAGCCATCAGGAGAGCATTGAGCACCTGAACTTGCGCTGCCACTGTACTATGCCTTTTTCGAAAACCAGACTGGAGGGGTTCATAGATATCATGGATGGTCAATGGTTCTCCAGTTGTACAGCCACTACCTTCTCAATCATCTTCCCTAAAAAGGGAAGATTAGAGATTGGTCTGTAGTTTGCACGGCAGTCCAGGTCCAAAGAAGCTTTCTTCATGTAACCCTCCCCACCCCTGTCCTTTTACCAAAACAACAACAGGTATCATGCTGTTGGCATTTGGCAGCAATACCTGGTGGGGAGTGTATATCTACGGGTTCGGGGAAGGATGAGGCTACCTGGCACAAGAGGCCTAGGTTTAACTACTCTGCACAGGGGCACCCAAGTAAATCCAACTACAGGAAGCAATAACTGTAATGTCCAGAACCAAAATTGGGATTTTTCAGTGTGGCTTTATTTATTAACTCACTGAACATAAACAAAGCTCTGTATGGTCCCCCACAGGGCTATGTAACTGTAATGCAGATTAGAGGTTAAAACACAGTGGTCCATTTGAGGAATGAACACTTTACAATAGTTGTCTGGCTTTGGACCCACCAGGCACTCAGCCCGGACTTTGCATGGGCATTGGATACACAGCCCGACTGGCCTGGCCCCTGCCGGCCACTCGACTGACGGTCCACTTGGCGAATGAACCCAAACTTTACTTGGAAAGACATCCCATCAAACAAGGAGACTCCCAAACTGTGGCTCCCCACACCACTTGAAGTCTGTGACTCCTACAGAGATTTTGTTTTCGTACTTCCAATTCGAAACTCCCATCAAACAGGGATACTCCCATCCTACAAGGAGTAATTTTCCCATCCTGTGACTCCCCACACCACTTGAAGTCTGCGACTCCTAGAGAGATTTTCAAGTTGCGACCCACATCTGGGTACCCACCCCATCACTGGCCAAGCGCATGAGGCGAGTAGCAAAAACAGAAGAAATCCATAGAGGTGGACCTGGTTACTAAAGATGGGGATCTATCCACCTCCAGCTCCCACAGCCCAAACCCGGCCATTTCTCTGAGCACACAGAAACTTCAGGACTGTAAAACTGTAGATTGCATGGTGGATGAACTGTTGCACCCCCTCTACTGTGAACTCTAAATCCATTTAAACTTGAAACTGACTGCTCCATTTGTTCGTCCTAGTGTATATAGTGCTCCCAAACAGCAGTCCCCAATAAAACCATTTGAAACTTGAAACTGAATTGACTGCTCCATTTGTTCATCCTAGTGTATATAGTCCTCCCAAACAGCAGTCCCCAATAACATTTCCTGACTGAAAAACAGTTGTTTGCCCCTTAAACTGGAGCCAAACACTCACCCAATCGTTGCAGGGCCCCACAGGCGAAGTCCTTTAACCTTTTCTGTATACCCAAACAGACAAATTAATTTCAGGCAGCTTCTTTCCTTGGTGGGAAAAGGAGATTGCCCCTGGAACCCACAGAGACCTTTTCCTACCCCCGCCCCGGAGGGAGGGGGCACTGAGACCGAGGGGACGGTCTCCACCACTTGAAGTCTGGTGAAACACAGAAAAACTTCCTTCTGTGTGTGAAGGCAAACTCAAACTACAGTCTGATGCTTCCTTCTTGCTCAAGGACAAACGGAAGACTGGCTTTTCAAATTCCCAAGGTTCTAGAACTACTCTGAGCTGAAGATTCCCAATGTGGCTCATGCAGCTGTAACAATTCTATAATGATGTCATCTCTCCAGTCTCAGCTGTGACTGAGGACAGAGTGAGACAGTGTGAAACCCATTTAACTGGAGTTTCACAAGCTGCCTTCCCTGCCTACCACTAGGTCTTACTGGGATTCTAGTAACCCCGGGGTAACAAAGGGGTTACACTCGCCCTTGACCAGGAAAATGACTGTCCCCAGTCATTATGCACCCGGCCTTAGGCCATCCCACCCTATGTGCTACCTGCGGAGGGGGGTGATCAGGCCCCCTCCTACCGTGTGCGAGCACAGGTAGGCAACACTAAGGGCCTAGAGGCCTATAGCTGACATTTCAGCCTCTACTCTATCCACTTACTATGGACACCTAGTGGCTCTGGTAGAACCGTCCAGAGCATAGCCCTGATAGATCAGCACTGCAATCCCTACGGCCGTTCAGGACCACAGCCTGTCTATCCCCCCCAATCCTCTAGGGAAAACCTATCTGCCTCTACATAACATCCCAAATAAAAACAAAACCCGGGGACCTCCCCGACCTTTGGCAGCCTACAACTACAACATTAGAAACACAAACAGTACTTTAATTTCTAAACATAAGCACTGAAATGAGGAACTCCGATGAGCCCCTCCTCCTCTTCTTGTCTTCTCTTCTTTCTTCCAGGAACACCTGTAGAAAAGACAAAAAACCAAAAACAAAACACCCTAATCTAATTTACGATCTACCTAAATAACGATGACTACAACGACAACAACCACAACCCTTACCATACAGGATAAACAAAACACTAAACAATCCCAAAAAGAAAAAATATATTTTTTTTTTTAGAAAAGTAGAAAAGACAGTATATACATTAAGTACAGAAATGACATTGATAACAATACACTTTTTTGGGGGGATGGAATGCCCTAAATGTCCCACTAGTGACTACAAGGCCCGAAGGCCAGTCCATTAAAGAGTCTCTCCTGGGCCGGAGCCCCGTGAACATAGTCTTTTAAGGCCATAATCCTGAAGGGGAGAGTCTTTGCGGACAGTTCACACACTGTTTGAAGTCTGTAGTGTAAGGTGTGTATTGCAATGTCATAAAGATAGAATAAAAAGAGCTTTTGACTCACCAGCCTCTTGAACTATTCAAACGTCACCAACCTGGTCCCTGCCGAAGACTCTCCCTGGCAGCAATTCTTCTGATACAGCTCGGCGGACATCTTCCGGGAACCCACAGGAGCACACATCTGGAAACAGCTGGGCTGATGTCATAACTGGAGAAGGAACCTTAGAACAGGAACAAAAAGAGAAACAGCTGGTCCGGCGTCATCCGATTACCAGGCGATGAACAGGAAAACAGCTGGGTAGGTGTCCTCTCTGGATCTGAAGTCATCTGGTGGTACCAGTAGGTGGTTGGTGATTGCAGGCAGTTTACTGTAGACTGAAGAATGTGGAGCACCTGAGTTTTTGTTTATTTATTTTGGCAGTTCAATAAAGGTACTTCACAGTTCAGATGTGGCAGTATTGACTACCACTGCTCGGCTCTCCATTTTGTAGGCATGGGCTTAATTACTGGGAGGTCCTTGCATTGAGGCCAATAGTAGAGGGGGTCAGGGGCTTGAATTATTACTCCATCTGGACGCACATAATTCACACAGTGGGAGACTTCGCATCCCTCTCTGTCCACAATTCTCACTCTGTCCATAAACAGTGTCCTGCCTCTCTTCCACTGTGTATCCTTTTCGTGGAACAGTCTATTCTTTACATGCTGGTTAGCCCCAGGATGCACATGTTTCATTGCTTCATCCCAGATCCAGGATTTCCTGCAGTTCTCAATCTCCTCCTAGACTCTCCGAAGAAAGGTAGGAAAGGTCATACCAAAGATTTCATTGGCCTTTCTACGAACCAGTCTCTCCTCTTTACTTGCTTTGGTCAATCTGAGACCGCTGGCCTGGCTTGGGGGTGGCCAGTCCTGGTTCTGCCAGCTTCACATCCTCAATGAAATTAAAAATGGATCCCTGACTTCTTTTTCTTCTGTGAAGCCAGGGCAGTGGCATCACCACCTTTGAACACATTCCTCCAAGGCAAGATCTTGAGGCTGTGTACCTGTTCCTATCTCACAAGGCCACTTAGGTTCCTCCTCATCTTCCTCTTCACTGAGGATCTGAGCCCAAGAGTGAGCAGTAGTTCTCACCCCCGAGACTATCCATTCATCACTAGGAGCGGAGGTCGACACCTCCCATTCAACGGCCTCCCGCATCTCATCTTCACCTTCGAGACTTGGGCTAGGCCCCCACCCAGGGGTCTATTGATGCTTTATCTGAACTTGCCTTCTGAGATCCAGCATCTAAAACTTCAACTTCAGATTCAGTCTCTAATTCTGCACTCTAACTTTGTGCCACACTCCAGGACCTTGTTCCACAGGCCCGCCTGATGCTGTGTGCTGCCAACTGCAGATTCTTGAAGTTGTGTCCATGTGGGAGCCAAACGAATTTGAGGCACTTTATACAAGCCATATTTCTGTAGACAACCAGCACAGTGAGGAATCATGAAGACATCCCTTCCAGCACTAAAGCACACCTGGCATACACGCACTGGATAATTAGGAATTGCCACATCAGGAGGGAGTTGCCCTCTATAGCACCAATTTTCAATGTCTCTCAATCTATTTACTGCTGCTGTTACTGCAACCCGGGCATGATCCGGGTAATGAGCTGGTCTTGAGGCCATAACTGCAGAAAACAAACAAAAGTTCACTGTAAGTGAAAGTCCCACTTTAATTGAACACATTCTGTAGCTTTAAAATGGCTCTTCTGCTGCTGTGTTTACTTTACTACCCCACCCTGTAATGGCGGCGGCAGCACTCCTGTGCATCAACATTCAGACTCTGGGTCAAGCCACTGCGCACCCGATTTACATCAGCTACTATTAACTTTTATTTCAAACTGCACAACTTGCTCTTTTCTGGCTGTTCTCACATTTACAGGATTTTCCGTGGACTTTTCACATGCTGGCAACATTTATTTAATCACAGTCCCTTTTAAAACTTCAGGTTTCAGCACACGATTGCCTGCTTCTACTAGCGTTGCACTTATTTTACAACCCACAGTCTCTCTCTGGCTGCAAACTTCAAACTGAGGCTACTTTCATTGCTATGCTCACATTTAATGGCTTTACAGACTTGCACTTGCTAGCAGGATATCATACAATCGCTACTTGCAAAGCGACTATACAGCTGCACTCACATTTTATATGGCATTACTGAAAATCACTGATTTGAGCAGTTTTAAATCGTTTACTCACTGATTCCAAATGTGGCTCATGCAGCTGTAACAATTCTATAATGATGTCATCTCTCCAGTCTCAGCAGTGACTGAGGACAGAGTGAGACAGTGTGAAACCCATTTAACTGGAGTTTCACAAGCTGCCTTCCCTGCCTACCACTAGGTCTTACTGGGATTCTAGTAACCCCGGGTAACAAAGGGGTTACATTCAGAAGTGGTGTTACCACAGCCTCCTTAATGGAGCTCAGAAACTCACCTGTTTCCAGGGAGCACCAGACTATCCGTGCTAGGACCGGGCCAATAGAGTTGATACAACCCAAAATCAGGGAAGTTGGCCCTGAATCCAAACTACAGCACGTAGGGTGTGCACCCCGGACAATCTGCATGATATCCACAAATTCCGGTTGGTCGAAGGCACTCCAGGAAAACCGAGGTGCAACAGCCTCACTCTGATCCACAACAACACCCTTAGAGTATGCCGGTTGGATCGCCTCCCTGATGTCAGCCACCTTAGTAGCAAAGAGCCAAGCAAGTTCATCACACTCCTTTTGCGTAAAAGACCCTTGGCCCTGTAGACAGGCTGGGTTGCACAGCCTGTCCATGGTACGAAAAAGATGAGCTGGTCGATTCTGAGCAGCTGCAATCTCCCGGACAGGAACTCTGCCTTCTTACGGGTGACTGTAGATTGATAGGCTTGATAATGCTCCATCAATCTAAGGTGGTCAGCATCAAGGGAGGATCTCCGCCAGCAATGCTCTAACCTTCAACCTAGTCACCACATCTCCCTCAAGGTCCCATCAAACCATGGGGACCGAGGGCGAAGGGAGATAGGGCGAACACCGACAGGAGCAATGAGATCCAGAGCCGCTGAGATGACCCTATTATAGGCCACCATGAGGGCATCTGGATCATTGTTTGCCACTGGAAAGGACGATAGGTCAAGTACCGCCACCAGGCCTTCAGAGCAAACATCTTGTACAGGGCGATATCTGACCATCTCCACAGGGGTACGCCTACAAAGGGAGGGCACTAAAATTAAACCCCAAGGTGTAGTGGTCGGACCAAAACTGGTTCCACCCCCAAATCAGAGGCCTCGATCCCCAGGAGAAAAACTAAGTCAAGGAAGTGACCATGTTTATGGGTAGCAGTGGTAACTATCTGTGTAAGGCCCAGAGATGACATCAACTGGAGGAAGTGCTGTCCAAACTGTGAGAGTTCGTCATCGATCATTGACTCGCTCATCCTCCTCCTCGGCTCCTCCTAGTCCTCTTTCAGCACCTGCACTCCCTCCCAGGACCCGAGCTGACCTTGCTGCTTGCTGGGGGGGGGGTCGGGGTCGAATTTGCTTGCCGGTGGTGCACCGCACGCACACAACACACGACCTGAATGCTGCAGTCCTGAGTACCTGATCATCTGTTCTGTGGTGGTCAGGTGATCTGAACATCTCATTGTCTGCCCTATGCCTTTGCCTCACGTGTAACATCGGGGGGATGAGTTAGCAGACTCACCGACCTGAGGCAGTGTGTAGCTGCATTTTACAGTCGGCTCTGTAGTCTAGTCCCTGGTTGCGAGGAGGAGGAGAGACCGACTACTACTGCATATTTAATAAAAACAACAGTGGACCAGTGAAAAATGATATACTGTGTAGTGTGTTGATTCTTAGATCATCAGATAGAGAAAGTCATCATTGGGGGTTAGATTGTCTGTGAAGCGGCAAGCCCGCGGTAGGGAGTGTGGGCGCAGCTGCGCGGGTCGAGCAAGCGCAAGGGTTTAAGAAAAGCAAGGCGGGGATTGGGAGGTGGGCAGCACAGCAGGAAAGAAGTAATAAGGAAAAAAACTCTGAACTTATTAAATAATTTCAATCTTGGTAGCTGAGAAACTGGGGACAGGGGAATATATAATATCCTACCATACCTGGGAGGAGGACTCAAGAGATTTAGGCAAGGCAACTTGTCAGAGAGGCTGCAGCTGCAGCAAGGCAGAACAGAAGCCTGCTTCTCAGCCTAGGCCAGGCAGGGCAGGGCTGATTGAGGGAAGCTCACGCTTGTCTTTTCTTTCACCAGTTGGTCAGAGAGACTAGTCCAGACTTGGAACAGCTGGAAAACCACCACTCAAAAAAATAAAAAAAACCTTGGTGTTTGTTATTGGCTTTTTAAACTAAACCACTACCTAGTAGGCTGCATTGAGTGCTAACAGGTTTTGTAGCAGGAGGAGCTGAGAGACGGAGCTCCTCAGCTCAAGCTCAGCGCAGCTGTGTGTGATCAGAACTTCAATCACATTTAGCCAGCAGACTGTGTGGGTTTCGAAAAGTTCCACAAACTGAAATAAAAAGTAGACTCCTAACCAGTAGCTCCCCCCCAAGAAAAAATTCATAAGTGTAAAATAGGGGAGCGAGCTGTCTGTGTCACAGAGTGGTTGTTGGTAAAGCCAGCACAGTGACTGAGTATCATTTTAAACTTACATAACTTGACCAATAAAAAAAGGCTAAATAAGAAAGGCGGAGGAGCAGCAGCGTGTGAGCTTAGTTCATAGAGCAGACTGGGGTTCATTAATTCTTATAAGTAACTAAAAATAAGGCTAACAAAGTCAGGGAGAGGAGCAAGTGTGTTTCCCACAACTTCCACCTACATACAGCAAATCAGTGTGTGTTCTAGTGACTGTCTCCGAAGGGGCAAGGACTGTAAAAAAAAAAAAAAAGAAAAGAAAAGAAGGCTAAGAAAGACAGGGTCAGGAGCAAGTGTGTGAGGTTCGGTTTGATTCCCACAACTTCCACCTACATACACCACATTACTGTGTGTTCTAGTGATTGTCTCTGAAGGGGCAGGGACTGTAAAAAAAAAATTAAAAAATTAAGGCCAGCTAAGGCAGACAGAGGAAGCAGGTTAGTTTTGTGTTCATTTTGGTAACAGTTGAGACACAAATCAAAAAAAATGTCCCACGGTCAAAAGAAAATATAGTTGTATTTTTCTAAGCCAGTAGACAGTGTGAATGAGGCTGAGCCAGTCACTAAGCAGAAGAAAAAGGAGACATACGAAAATCATGGAAAAGAATCACGAGATGTACCAACTTTCTCATTGCTCCTGTCCGTGTTCGCCCTCTCTCCCTTCGCCCTCAGTCCCCATGGTTTGATGGGATCTTGAGGGAGGTGCCATTGTAACATGTGTCAGCAGCCTCAGTGCTACAAAACAAAAGCAAGTGCATGATTATTAAGGGAAGTGTGTTGCTGAAAGCATTTGTGCCAATAGTGACTCTGAATCACAGAGCTCTGGTAGTGAAGACGAATTACCTGAACATGGTGCGACTCACAGCAAAGATTTACTTCCTGCAGGATAGAAGCGTGAACAAAAACTTTTTTTTTCAGAGCAAATGCTGGTGGTTAGACATCTACGTATCAAATCTCGGTTGCTGTGTGTGTCAGCAAGTCACTAACTTAGGTCCTGAAAAATCTGCTGAAATGAAGTTGGCTAAAGAATGGATAGAAACTGCTATTACTTCATATGGTACCAATAGAACAAAGCAACAGAAATCAATATGAAGACAGGAGAACATGCACAAACTAAGGCACATGTCGCAGCTTCTCGCATTCTTGAGCAGTCAAAGAAAGACACATTGCTGCAATTAGTAGCAAATGCAGTCTTCCCAAGTTGTTACTTTTGCCAGAATCTTCAGAACTGCTCATAAAGAAGCAAAGCGTAACAGGCCGTCATATGGTTTTGAAGTAGAAATCGACTGCCAGCAGTTGAATGGACTGGATATGAGGCGGATTTTGCACTCCAATGTGGCATGTTCTAAAATTCAACATCACATTTCCTCTGGAATGAAAAAAAAAGTTGTTTGCCCAAATCATAGTAATTGCTCCTAAAGTGAGTCTTCTACTTGATGAAGCTACTGCTTTAAACAAGAAGAGTGCTTTGATTGTACACAGGCGAGCTACCTGACAAGGAGTCTCCTGCTAATTTATTTGTGGACCTTGTGGAGCTACAGGATCTGACGGCTGAGGGAATATTGAACAGTTTATTGTCTGCACTCAAAAAGATTAACATAACTGAAAACTTCCTTGCCAAGTGCCTGGTAACGGTTGCTTGCGATGGAGCTTCAGTGATGTTTGGCCGCAATACGGGTGTTGTGAAGCGGTTGCAAGACATGTTTCCAAATATCATAGCATGGCACTGCTCTGCTCATCACCTAGAGCTTGCAGTCAGTGATGTTATGAAGCATGTTGGAGCTACGAAACACTTTAAAAGTTTGCTAGACAAGCTATATTCTCTTTATAGCACATCTGGAAAAAATAGTTTAGAGCTGAAAGAGTGCGCTGAAGCTCTTGACATTTAGCTTTGCCAGATAGGTAGAGTGTTAGACACTCGGTGGGTCGCGTCCAGCTTTAGAACAGTAGAGGCTGTTAGGAATGCTTAACCTGCTCTCTATAAGCACTTCACATCTGTGGCTGATGACTTTTCTAGTGACAGCGCAACATGCAAAACTTACTCTGGCCTAAGCAAGCGGTTGTCGTCTGTTCAGTTTGTCAGCAACCTTGGAATTAAGAATGATGCCCTACAGGAGTTGTCAGAGTTATCTCTTGAATTGCAACATTGCGATTGTACCATCGTTGATGCACACTGAGCTATCTGCCACCAAATAGCGGTGTTCGATGCAATGGTAGAAAAGTGAGGGAAATTTTCGGCACAGTGTGAGAAAGTTATAGAAGAAAGGATGTTTCAGGGTGTTCTATTGCATGAAGGAAATGTTTGCGACAAGAAGATTCACCCGGGGCAATTTTTCCGCAGCTTAGCGGGCAATTTATGAAAATGTATGCTGTCCACAGGAGGCACTGCTGGTGACAAGAGTGGATACGAGAATCTGATCAACGAACTGAAAGTATTATATAAGCAGTACTGGCCCGATGAGCTACCTACACTGTACGGAGAAAGTGAGATGGAGTCTCTTTGCGAAAGATTTGATATTGGTAACACTCGTGAAACTATTCGGGCTTACGGGGTGTACAACGAGTCAGGTAGTAAAGAAATTCACGAGCAGTATAAGGACCTGTTGACAGCTGTGAACAACACTGCTATCTCCAGTGCGGAGTGTGAGCGAGGCTTTTCCCAAATGAGTCTCATATGCACATCAACACGAGCATCAATGCTTATTGAAACTATTTCATCATTACTAATTCTCAATCTAGTAGACCCACCATTGAAGAAATTCAGTCCCATCCCTTATGTTCAGTCGTGGCTTGCCAAAGAGCACAGAGCAGCCAATGACACACAAACTAAGGAAAGAAAACATGAGGATAACCAGAGAAATATGGAAATTCTTTGGTCTTTTCTTGATAAGTAGAGAACAAACCAAATCAAACTCAGAATTTCTTTCTGCAAGCTATAAAGCTGGTGTAGCAATCTTGATGTTTACTTAATCTTATTTGTAGTATAATACAGAAACTGTATTTTAGCTAGCAGCTGCTGAAACAGTGCTTCATATACTCTTCTCTTTGTGCTACACTTCCATCATGTTCATGTTTTAACGTCCCACCCCCCCACACACACACCAAGTTACTGTAGCATTTTGTGAAGCATCCATCATAAAGTAATGGTAGCCTCCACCAACATCCATTATATTATGATGATTACTACAATATATTTTAGTTAGATGCCAGGATGTACCATGCCTTGTGTGTTGTTCGGTCAAGAGGTGCAGCTGAGCTACCAACAACACACTAGAAGTGGGAAAATCCTGGCATCACCCACAGTCTCGAGTGGCATATTGCTACTATACAATTGGGAATTGTGAAGATGGAATCAGAAAACTTCATTTTTTAAATGATTAATTTATTACTACGGTGGAAAAAAATAGTGCTCCTAAGTTGCAGGCAGTAGGAAGTGCAGAGAGACATACAGTAAAGTGTTGCATTGGGACCAAGGAGACGGGGACGTGTTTACAGCTTACAGAACGAATCTGACAAGTTTTAGAAAACCAGGACCAGTTTCTTTATAGGAATGGTTTGTTTTGTGCAGAAAACTTGTGGAAATCGAATGTTTTTTTAAGTGGGACTTGTCAATTGGACTGCTTGGGGAACTGTAGTGAAGTGGAACCAGACGGGGAAAAAAATTTCATGCGAGCCGGGTAGAAGCAGATGTCGGGTAAGATTTGTGATGTTTTCTTTGGGCTGAACGGGGCCTATGTGACTTTCTGGAGTTTTTCCATGCAGTTCTGGCTGTGTTCTGGTGTGCAGTTAAGTGGAACAAGCAGTTGATTTTAGGTTTTGAATTTCGCGGTTAGTGGGTGGCAGAACATGGTGGCTGCTACTTGCGCAGTTAGTGTTAGCAGGCAGTAGGGTACTAGTGTAGGGGTGATTAATTTTTCATGTTGGCAGTGTCAGAGCGATTCCCGGTGGCCAATATATGAGGCTAGCTGGTACTGGCACTTCTTCCAGTGGGGTCATACCACGATTTACACGTTGTAAATCATGGTAGCTAGCCAATTACAAGCCAGGATTTAACTTGCCTAGTGTATAATTACACAAAATGTTATGGTAACTTTTGTTAAGGAACGGTAGTGTCTCTTACCTGGCCAATCCAAGTTGGGGATTAGCTGTTCATCAAAACTGTTCCTGAGGAATGCCTGAAAATGGAAAATAATAAATTTAAACAGGACACAAAGGATCAAGGGTTGGATTTAAATCACATGTAAATCATCAGATTAAAACAATGTTTCTACTTATCTGATACGGCAACTGTAAAACATGTCAAGACCTGTAAAATAAAAGAAAGTTAACTAAATAAAATCTTCTAGAAAATATATATATATATATATATATATTTTTTTAAAAAGGCAGGTGGTACAATGCTAGACATTTTAGTAACCTGTTCTGACAGCCCCCCAGATACTCTTGGGTTATCGATGTTCTGTTTTGAGTATTGTAGCTTTCATTGAAGATAAACAGACTGCAGGGGAATACCCTGACAATACCCAGGTTGAGAACCAGAAGGGTGGATGTTCTTCTGGATTGCCAGAAACAATGAGGCATGGATGCAAGACCCTTGTGGCTGGACCCCTAAGCAGTTGATGCAAACAGATTTAGTCCGAAACACGCTGGTGTTCGCTTCCAACTTCACTGCACAATACACTGTACTGGGGACAAGAAATAACGATTCTCCACAAGCTCTACGCACATTCATATGTAAAAAGGAAAGTACTGTACCAGGCAGTCTGGTCCTCGATCCTGATCGCAATTACTAGAAAATACCCCGGAGCACACACAGCAGTTCAGTTCCTGACAGACCGAACGCGATTCAGCAATATCTCCAGTCTTCTACAGGGTGAGCCTGGTTTCCACTTTGCAGTCTTCCTTCTTCTCAGAAATTCCTGATTCAGTCCGATTATCGCTTACCATGGCAGTAGGTCGACTTCAAGGTCTCTCATGCGCTTCCCGCATGAACTGTACACCGCAGAAAAATACAGACCTCCTGCTCCTTTCACAGGTGACAATGATCTGACTCTCCAGCTTCAGTACAGGGCATTTCCCTTAGGTTCCACCAAGTCCAGTTGGTGGATTCGGCTGTCAATCACTCCAGAGCTCCCTCTGTTGGTGTAAAAAGGTGCCAAGGTCCAAACTATAATTCCCAGAACCACTAGCTATACATTACCCTTGTAAACCGGCTCCAGAGAGAGTCCAAATTCTGGTTGGTCCAAGCAGTCTCCATTTTACAGCTCTCCTAAACCCAGTTGGCCTAGCATAGCAGTTTAGGTCCAAAATGGAGGGGCAACACACACACACAGAGTCCCAGCTGCAATAAAGGCAGGTTAGACAAACTGCAATTTTACTAAGGCTATAAATGATTACAGGCAAACAGTTACATCTTTCAGATGGGCTCCCTTTACGCATTTAGCGACCGCAAAATGGAGTGATTGCACCACAGCTCAGACGGGATTCGAGCAAGGAAACGCCAGTCCCCCTCTGTAAGCATTAATTATGTCTGCAAGCAGACAGCTCTTAAAGAGACAGTATGTGGAGGCTCTGCAAGCACTCACAGTGCCATTCCAGCGGCTTAAATGCCGAATGCCAGCAGGCAGGGGGGGAACACTTAGGCAACTCCTAGGAGGCTTTTTAGGAATCCTCATTTGTAGGAGGGGGGTTACAACAAGATCTGTGAAATGGCCCAAAGGCCAGAGGTCTGAGGGCTGGTAGACCCCCAGAAGCTCTTTTGTTTTAGATGCTCTGTGGTGAGTTTTGGCCGGGGTTATATTGCAGATAAAACACATTTCTATTGTGTCATTTTCCCTACCCCTGAATCCAGGGGGAGAATTTTTTTGGGGGGGTTACCCAGACTCTGGCTGACCTTACTAAGCAATAAAATGTACCACATGGCATTTGGCATGGCACAAGTAGTAGAAGAACTAACTAAAACTGAAGCATGAAAAGGTTTTTATAAGTAAAGGATCATAGGCATGTAGAAGCAATGGCACAGTGCTGTGATTTATTTATTTATTTAAAAGTTTTACCAGGAAAAACATACTGAGCAGACTACCGCTCGATTCCAGATGTGTCCTGGGGGAGGAGGGAAAATGGGATATAACATACTAGTAACAATAAAATTATAGAACAGCAAAATTTCATAGGAGATGACCCAAAGGCCATGGATGTGGGACCAGTAGTCCCCCAGCTTGGGTACTGTGAGTACAAATCAGGGTATTCCCCTGCAGCTTGTTTTCCAATCACAAGTGTGTCATCTAATTCTTGTAGTTTCACTGCTTCATGGACTGAGCCATCCGGCTCCAGATTACAATAGGGTATTGTGCATATATTTTCTTCTACAGGGCCCCATCCATCTGCACCTGCCAGCCAACCCCGGGCAACGGACCCGGCTAGCCCCCCCCCCCCAACCTGGGTACCCAGAGTGTGACTTTTCAGACCCTGTATGTTTGCACAATACTGTGATTTAATACCGCCAATTAACCTGATTCCCCCTCCCGTGTTCCATTCCCCCTAAATAAACCAGATTCAATGCTGTTGAACTTTAAACTGTCTGAAGTGTTAGTGCCTATAAAACAAGCATTGTATTGGGTTGTGTATGTTGATTAACCTTGTTTTACAGGGGGTCCTCAGAGACGTGCTGCAGAATCAGTCTTGAGGGTAAGTGGTACTTTATGAGTGAACAGTATGTGTATGTGGGGTATTGGGGCTGTAACTCCTGTGTACTGTGTGAACCACTAGAGGGAATAAAAGGAGGTCGCAGTGTCCCAGAGAGCTGTGATCAAGCTAGTCTAACCACTACAAACCCTGACCTCTGGGTGGAGGCACCCGTCATAGAACCTAGGCCCCTCGACCTGTCAGTAGTCAAGCAGGTAGGGGTAGTAGCCCTTGGGATAGCGCCACCTGGGGGTTACATTGCCATTGCATTAAACTTATACATGCCCACGATCCTTCACCAGTGCCCAATCTGCCAGACTCCCCAACCCTGACTCCACCCCACCAAAAAAAAATGTGTCCCCTAGATTCAGGGGTAGGGAACCAGACACAGAAATGTGTTTTATCTGCAATATAACCCCCAAAACTCACCACAGAGCATCTAAAAACCCACAGCTTCTGGGGGACACCCCCAGCCTTTTGTGTTTGGTTTTAGAGTACTTGCTCCTCTTTCTTTGCAAATTAAGCACTAGGTAAGACCATCCGACTGGCTCCACCATGAGGTCAAAGGTCTCCATAACCAGTGGGAAAACCAAATCCAATGAGTGACCATGAGTATGGGTCGCAGAGTTAAATAAACTGTGTGAAGCCCAACCAATTCATAAGCTGGAGGAAGTCCTGACCAAATTGCAAGAGTTCATCATTGAGCCAGGCACTGAAGTTCCCCAAAACCATTCATCTGGGGGACTCCAACACCATATCAATGATAAAGTCCACGACTTCCTGCAGGAATTGTTTCTCACCCCCCGGGTGGACAGTAGATGATAAGAATCCTGCACCCCACACCTGTGCCAACAATACACTCAAAGGACTTGGCCTTCTCCACTGGCACATCTACAAGGCCCAATTCCGTTTTAAAACAAATGGCAACACCCCTGCTCCTACGATCCATCCTTGAGCAGTGTATTACCGAGAACCCAGATGGAATAGCTGACTCAAGAACAGGGCCAGCGTTACCATCCAGCCAGGATGTCAGTGGCTCAGTAGGTAGTACACTCGCCTCGGAGGCCGGGAGATCATCAGAGGGCTGTGGGTTCAGTTCCCACATCTGACACTTGGGTTCATATCCCAATACTAACACTGCAGTGCAGCATGAGAGGGGTGCTGCACTTCTGTGGTGCAGTCTTTCGGATGAGACGTTAAACCGAGGTCCCATCTGCCTGGATTGGTAGTAGTTCAGGTGGATGTTTAAGATCCCATGGCACTTATCGAAAAAGAGTAGGGGAATTTCCCCGGTGTCCTGGCCAAATTTCCCTCATTCACTAAAAATACCACCAACAGCTTAATCTGGTTCAATTTCAGTTACTTACCATCTGTATCCCCCGTCACCCCTGAAAAAGGGACTTCTAGGCCCAGTGGGCTTACCAGATCAACAAAATTCAAACAAACAAACAGGTCTCGGTGACGCAAGCCAGGTCAGATGAGCCAACTAGATGAGCCAACTAGATCAGTAATCACTGCTGTCTTGTTCTTGATAGACCTAGCATTACATGGCACTGCCCAGGTAGGATGAGCCACCGATGCCGGCCGTGTCATCTGCCCACCCAGACTGGAGCCCTTGGGTATGGGAACCAGACAAGGAGGACCCCTCTCAGGAACCAATTTCATCCCAGGGCATCTTCCAATCCCCACAACCCCAATCCGCCACCTGGCTCCACTCTCCGTTCAGGTCCCCGCCCCTTCGCCTCCTCCCTACTATCCCCAAAGCCTGACATTGCCCATAGACCTCAGCGGCAAAGGGGGGACAGTCAAAAGGACAGAGACTGTGGAGCTCAGAGGGAGAGTAGTGCCTGACCAGGAGAGATTTCTGCCAACACATACCTATGGGAGCCCACCACAGCATTCAAGCAACAAATACAGAATAAATACAACAAATCCAACAACAAATACACAAAAATAAAAAACTATAGCCAAAATCCCCCACTTCCTTGAAAGAAAATCAACCCCTTAAAACATATAGGATAGTGTATGGTTACCCATACACTACAAGGCTATTCTTCCACCGAGTTGATACAATGCCGACTGATGACCTCGAGAGTGAAACTCGAGAGGTCTCCAAGTCAGCATTGTATTTGCATGAGGTGAAAGAATAGCCTTGTAGAGTATGGGTAACCATAAACTGTTCTTTATAGTGTATGGTGCCCGAAAAAAAGACTAAGAAAGACTCACTTTTCCATATTTTCACTCGGTTCTGCCGAGGCTGTCAATTCACAACTGCCGCTGCCCAGCACACTCGTGCGCCCCTCTCACACAGCAAGGGACAAATCAGTACATCTGCTGTAGCCCCTTGTATTATGACATCCCCACTAAGCAGAATGACTTTTCGTTCTGCATTAGTGAGGACGTCACTACTGCAGCAGAACAACTTTTTGCGGTGTATGGATTTCCATACACAACCGCATTCCACCATACACTGTAATGTAAGGTCCAAATTCACTGATAAATAACAATCCGAGTTTGGGAATAGGGCTAAGCATGCCAGAGCTTCGAAGTTGATATTTTGGAGAGATGGGGTCCTCACCTCCACCATCAGCCAACAGAGTTCAAATCCAATCTGTTCGTACGGCCAGTTTTAGGCACCAGCAAACCCTGCAATCGCTGGTGGACCCCTGCTTATGGGGGGCCCCAACTAGAACAGTTTACCTTAATTATTTTAAATATTTTTTTCTTGTTATCATCTCGGACTGTGCAGATTTTGATGTGGGATCATGACTTCATGAAAAGTCTTACTGAGCTATGACCCAGGCAATAAGAGGCAGATGGGTAACAATGGATGTGAGAAAATGAACAGTATGCGCTGACACTGCAGTCTCTCTCTACATTTTTTTAAGATGCCACTAGTACTGAAAATACAATAAAATTATGTGTGTATTGGCTACAGTCAAACATATGGGGTGATGGTTGGCTAAGTGGGGGGGCCCCATGACTTAATCTGCTGGGGGCCCCCAAAACCCTAAAGCCGGCCCTTACTACTCCCACTACAGCAGTCAAGATGTGCCAGTTAAAATAAGTTAAGTACAAGTTCCAGAGGCCCTCTCACAGCCTCACCAGTCAGAGACTTATTAAACTTTCCAACTGCCCAAAGACCTCAACACTTCTCTGGATATCCAGTGTCTTCCAAAGCCCGATGTAGTAACAGCACCACAGAACCAATGGCCGAAAATGCGATGCTTCCCAAAGGATGGCAACCCAGAAAGATCAACCCCACCCCCGAAATTAGGGGTTCCAAAGGCGCAGGCTCACTGGCCACCCCTAGGTAATCAAGTCATCACCACCCACCAGAAGCGATCCCCAATGCCCCTCTGCTGGGCCATCCACCCCCAGTCAGCAACCGCAATGCAAGCAAAGGAGACTGGACAGATCTCAAAGTGACTAAAGCGGAGTCAGAGCCCTCGAGTCACATCCGAGTTAACAGATAATAAAGCCCAGGCCCCAAGGATCAAGGCCCCGAAGAAGTTGTCCTCCATGTACGGCCCACTGAGGCAAACACGAGCTTTGCATCCTTCGGTGAACGCTCCCACGTTCTTTGCCTGCAGATAACTCAGGCCAGACCACCACTCCCCATTCGAGAATGTAGGGCCCCAGTAAAGTCAGCAACAGACTTCAGATGTTATGAGTTCAGTGAAAGCAGAGGTCTGGTAATGCCAAAACTGGGAGGATTCGATTCACCACCTCCTAGTCTACCAGATCAGCGGCGTTCCGTGTAATCCTCGGACCACAATTCACTCTTCGCAGCTTGCAAAAATTCCCCAATAAACTCCTCAATATATCCAGGGGTGCGGAGGTTGTGATCTTAAGCTGGAACTCCTCGATGAATCCGGGGTTGTGGAGGTCACGATCTCAGGTACGAACCCTTGGGGAATCCATGCAGGAACTCCTTGGTGACTCTGGAGATGCAGGGGTCGTGGTCTCGCGCACGAAAGTAATAAACAAGCGTTTGTGCCGATTATGAAAGGGGTAGACAGAATGCTGGCTCTTGATTGGCCAAGAGCAGCTTTCGGTTGGGCCGTCATCCCAGCACAATGGCCCAGCTAAAAGCAAAATGTTTAAAAAAGGCATAAAATTTACTAAAAATTACCCATTTCATAATTTCAATAAGGCACTCCAGGGGGTGTGTTATGGTGGGCTAACGGCCCTTCTCAGGTGGTGGAAGCACTGGGCCTTTTTCCCACTATAACACACCACCTGTCATGCCTTATTGCTTAAATGTTTGCTTGCTGTAATTAGCAGTGGAAGTGCAGGAGTTGGACAGATGCAGTATAGGAATGGCATTGAAGTGTTGAACTGACACCAACTCCACCCTCACTCTGCAGAGATGGACAGGCATTGGGGTGTGCTTTTGGGTCGTCACCTATGACGGTCTTGACATTTCACCTCACCCTACCCTTCAATCACTGACAAGTGTCGAGGTGTGCCTTGGGGTGTTTCGCCTTTACAGTCACCAAATTCCATAAGGAAAAATGCTGAAATGGGTGCAGTATAGGAGAATGGAGTGAACTCTGGGGGCAAAGGGTCCAAGGTGCACCTCGATGCCTGTCACTGGCTGCAGGGTGGGGGTGGGGGTGAAATGGCATGAGCATTACTGTTGACAATCCCAAGTCACACCCCTGACGCGTGTCAGTCCCTACAAGGTAGGGAACGTTATGGTCAAAAAAAAACCCTAACGCCCTCGGAGTTTCTTGGTATTTTTACTCCAAGTTTTCCACATGGGTTTTTTGTGACCCCATCAGTGACACTATCAGTTTGTTACGTGAAAGGTGATTTTTGCAGCGCGACTGCGTCATTTGGCACCACAGGTGCAAAAACACAGTTCGGACAGGATCTAAAAAGTGACAGGTGTACTGTTCATGAGGAGATGTAAAAAATAACATTTTTGAAAATCTGGAGTGAAAATATACAAAACCTGGTGAAGTCACGAGTGTGCGTAGGAACTGCGTAACGTACACCCGTAATGTAAGTAGTTTGGTGATTTTTTACAGCAGATTTTCAACATAGGGAATTTTGCACCTCCACTCATGAACAGTGTCACTGTGATTTTCGTAATCTATCCCGAACACTAAATTCCCACAGTGACCACGCGCTGGAAGTGTGAAAACACATTTTGGCCAGGGTGTGAAAAATGACAGCTGTACTGCTCATAAGGAGGTGTGGAAAAATGTCAATGTTGAAAATCTGGACTGAAAATATTACAAATTCGTGAACTTACAAGGGTGCGTGGAAATTGCGCAATACACGCTCGTGACAGAGTCATTTTATGGACTTTTGTCACCAAATTTTCAACATAGCCATTTTGCCACCTCTGCTCATGACCAGTGTCACTGTGATTTTCTTAATGTGTCCCGAACATTGATTTCACACACCAACAGCGACAATGTGCGCTACATGTTCAAAAACACATTTTGGGCGTGATATGAAAAATGATAGCTATACTGTTCATAAGGAGGTGTGGTAAAATGGCAATGTTGAAAATATGGACTGAAAATATTAAAAATTCTCAAAGTTACGATCGTGCATAGGAACTGCGCAACGCATCCTTGTAAAACAGTCATTTTGGGGAATTTTTTCACCAAATTTTCAACATAGGGTTTTTGGGGCCTACCTTATGAACTGTGACACTGTTGTTTCATTACTCTGTCCCAAAAGGTGGTTCTGCACAGTGACTGCGAAATCACCTTTCGGGACCAAATAACAAAATGATAGTGACTTAATTCATGAGGTGGGTCCCCAAGAACCCCATGTTGAAAATTTGGTGAAAAGATTCCCAAAAATGGCCAATATATGCACCAAAGTTGAAAAAAACACCTTTATTGTGTTACCCCCCCTGTTACCCGGGGTTGCTAGAGCCCTAGTAAGACCTAGTGGTAGGCAGGGAAGGCAGCTTGTGAAATTCTAGTTAAATGGATTTCACACTGTCTCACTCTGTTCTAAGTCTCAGCTGAGACTGAGGGATGACATCATTTTAGCACTGTTGCAGCTGCATAAGCCACACTGGAATGTTGCAGTTGGAGATTAGAGTAGAACGTTGGGGAATTTGAAGTCAGTCTGTAAGAGTCTGTTGCAGTGTGTAGTAGAGGAAGGAGGTGCTCTGCTGTAAGCAGGCCCTCAGAGCTCTAAGCTCTGTCAAAGAGCTATATGTTTTTGTATAGGTGTGTGTTCTCACCTGAAGAGGAACACAATAAGAGCACAGTGAAGTGGTAGAGACCGCTTTCAGTGGTTCAGGGCCCCATCCCTGCAGGGATGGGGGGAAGGAATAAGCCTGCTTCCAAGGGCAACCCCCCTGGTCCGGCTAGGGAGAAAAGAAGCTGCCTGAGTTAAGTTTGTGCTGAGGCACCAGAACTTTGGGATGAGGTTTCTTGTGAAGAGACAATGCCTGTGGGGCAACTGCAACCAAGGGGTGAGTTCACTCTGCTAAAGGGCCAATGTGTTTTCACCTGAAACAAGATGGAACTAAAGTGACTGTTACTGTGGGGTCAAGAAAAGACAGCCAAGTACAGTTTGGAAGATGTGGGGATTGGACTGTTTAAGTCTTTGGCATCTAGAGTAATGGACACAGCCACTTATTAAGTATGTTTAAGTTCAGCACAAATGGGATGTAAAGACAGTAGACTGAATGTGAAATACATTTAAAAAGAATCTACACAGCAAAGTGTTTTAAAGGATGAGGTGTTACAGTCCAGAGAAATGGCCGGGTATGAATTATGGGAGCAAGAGGTGGAACACCCCCCCATTAGTAGTAACCAAATTCACCTCTATGGGTTTGCTTTGAGACACCTGTTGCTTTCTCTCAGGTACTTGGCCAGTGCCTGAGGAAAGTACCCAGACGTGGGTTTGATGAGGAAGATTCCTGTATGGAGCCAGAAGTGCTCATAGGTGGTTCAGGGAGCCACCAGTAAATGTTTCCATGCTATATGGAAAGCGTCCAAAGGGCTGGCAAGGGAGCCAAGTCAGGGAAAACCCAGAGCAGCGTACAAGTTCAGGCTGTGTGTTTCAGAGCCTGAGGGCTAGAGTGAATAAGGATGTGTTCTGACCTCCATAAATCTGCATTACCAGGAGCGTAGCCCCGTGGGAGTCCATCTATGCTTTGTTTATTCTGTTGGATGTGAATAAAAGCCACACTTTAGAATCCCACTTCTGGTATTGGACATTTCAGTTATTGCTTCCTTTGTCCAGAGTTACTTTGGTGCCCCTGTTGCAGAGTAGCCAAACCTAGCTAATGTGTCAAGTGACATATTTCTTCCTGAACCAAGCCCACCAGGTAGTGCTGTCAAGATGGAAACGGCATACCTGGGTGGGGGTTACTATTGCATTATACAGCTTACCGTCATTTCTTCAGTTCACGGTTGGCTTTGAAGAGTGCAGACGTGTTCCCGGTCAAACGAAGATCATCGCGCGCCTCGGAGGTAAGTATGGGGGTGGGTGCACAGGACGGTGGGTGCGGGTTGGGGAGGGGCAAGACACTCAACGAGGGACTTTTTTTTTTTTTTTTTTTTTACAGGTGTTTCTGTCTGTTTAGACTACATAGGACTTTTGCCACGCTGAGGGGCTCCCAGCGTGGCGCGAATCTGTTGGGGGTCAGATGAAAGTGGCGGGGATTGGGCACCCCATCGGCCTTACCATGTGCGGTGGGGGTGCATGGGCACACTGGGTGGCCTCCCAGCGCACACGGTAGAAACAACAGAGCTGTCTATGACAGCTATATGGATGCAGTGGCAAAGTGTAGGAACTTTGCATACTGCTGATGGCAGTATGTAAATTACCTGCCAATGGCAGTATTCAAATTGCCTACATGTTACCACTGCTGATTGCAGTGGTTATTTGCTTTCAACTGTACACCACTGCATCTGAATGGCTGTCATACACAGCTCCGACATTCATTGGCGTGGTGCAGCCTCACCTGCAAAAGGGAGCAGGGCTTTGGAAGTGGGGAAGCACACCTGCAGAAACTCGTATGGTGGCACTATGTTTCTTGCACATGTAACCCCCACCCAGATATGCCATCTCCATCTTGTACCCCGTAGGCGCATAGCCCCCAAAACTTCGACAGTACTACCTGGTGGGCTGGGCTCGGGAAGAAATATGTCACTCGGCACATGGACTAGGTTTGACCACTCTGCACAGGGACACCCAAAGTAATCCAGAGACTAGAAGCAATATCATAATATCCAATACCAGGAGATGGGATTCTAAAGTGTGGCTTTATTCAACAACACTGAATGAAAATCATAGACGGACCCCCAAGGGGCTACACTCATAGTAATGCAGATAAGGTGATGACACAGACACAATCCATTCTTGGATCCTAAAATTCCATATGTCATGGACTCTTTAACTAGTGGCACACTACCACCCTCTACTCCATTCCCATGTCTAGGCACCCTCTTCAGGCACTGGCCAATACCTGACAGAAAGGTGACTGGTGTCTCAAAGCGAATCTGTAGAGGTGAGCCCTGTTATGCCAGGTGGGGGGTCTTCCACCTTTTGCTCCATAAACCCATACCCGGACATTCCTTTGTTTACACACATACATCCTTGGCTACTGTAGTGCAGACTGTACATGGCTTTGTAATGCAGTAACACATCCTTGGCTACTGTAGTGCAGACTGTACATGGCTTTGTAATGCAGTAATTGTCTTTCTCTTGAAGACCCCCCACATACAGCAGTCGTTACATCTCACTGTTCCATAAGCCTCTTCCTTGGCTACTATAGTGCAGACTGTACATGGCTTTATAATGCAGAAACTGTCTTTCCCTTGAAGATCTCCCACATACAACAGTCTTTACATCTCACTGTTCTATAAGCCATGGACTTGGCATCCTGACTGACCCACAGCCCCAGAGACTTATGTACTCACTGTTTTGGTGAATGACACTGGCCTTTTGTTAAAGCTTCATCACCCTCCACAGTGCAGGCATCCAAAACTCTGAAGGAGCCTCTATTCCACAAAAACTGTAGTGCCCCAGCACTCTTCATCAGGCAGCTTCTTCCTTTTCCCAGACCAGGGGGTTGCCCCTGGGAGTTAGTTCCTTGTGCCTCTCTTATGGTGGAAGCACACACCCTAAGGTAGCTCTGAGTCAGAGCAAAGGACAGGGGGGCCTGCCCCTGCAGGGCACCCCCTCCCTCCACTGCACTGCAGGATCTACATCCTTCTCTCTCTCCTGAGCCTACTTCAGACTGACTTTGAAATTCCCCAACGTTCTATCTAACTCCCAACTGCAACATTCCTTTGTGGCTTATGCTGCTGCAGAATTCTAAATGATGTCATAGCCCCAGCTCAGCAGAGACTGAAAACAGAGCAAGACATAGTGAAATCCATTTAACTGGAGTTTCACTAGCTGCCTGTCCCTGCCTGCCACTAGATCTAACTAGGGTTCTAGTAACCCCGGGTAACAGGGGGGTTACACACATGTGTGCAAGCAAACATAAACAGGCAAGATAAAAAACACAGTGATCACAGTAGGCTAGGTGATCACGGAAGTTCTACAAAAAAAAAAATTAAAAAATGCTAGCGGTAATTGAAAGCGCCAGCGTTTTAGCATACAAATTTTCTTCGGCACAAAAAAGCAAACACTCTGATAACGCACAATTATTGAAACAATTACTAAGCCCCCAAAACCAGAAAAAAAAATGCAAGGACCTTACTAATGTTACTCACTGACAAGTTCCCTAAATAAAATAACTAACACGGGTGAGTGACTAAATTCTAACCCCTTCCCTAGCGCAGTGGTCTGGGAAGAGAAGGTAAGACTACAACCCTGCTTTGTCAGCAATGCAACAGCTCGAAACAAGGTTGAGAGGTCTGGGACCAGATTCTGATGGAAAGAAGGGGGTTCTTTCTCAAAGGTTAGGTAACTAGCAGGGTGCCTTCACCCAGAGTTAAATATAAAGTGGGCCAGTTGTTTTAGCAGTACAACCCTCCAGGATGCTGTACCTACCCAACTCCCCTTACAGTCATCCCAACGAATGGCATACCTGAAACCAAAACCTCCATTTTCATAACATTTGCAATTAAAGACTCCAGCTAACAATATGCTCATGAATCAGGCATTGTTTCAAAACAGTAAAACACATTTATTTACATCGGGGAGGGCTAGGAAAAGACAATTGGAAAGGAGTTAACATTTGGATTCAGTTTTTTCATGTTTGAACACATTCACCTTTCAGGTAGCATTTTTACTGCACACCTCCCACCACCATTTCCCTTTAAATCATCACAGGTGTTAACACATTACCCACTCCTAAACTGGTACCAGTATAACCCCTATGAGTCCTATCTGGGTACCCAGGTTCTAGTTGCAGGCCTGTATGATACCGCTGGTTGGACGGCAGTCGATGCACTTTAAAATCAGAGTAACAACCCCATAACCCCAAAGGCCATGCAATTGCTTAAATGGCATTTAAAACTTTCCACGCCATGGAGTGTAGCATAAAATTAATAACTATGTACAGTTCCCCATGTGCAGGACAATCCCTGTGGTTACTCATGGTTCTGCAAACTCTGGTGGCATTGAATCTGTAGCACTGGGGCGGATGGAACTTGCAGAAACCTGAAGACTTGAAAAGCCTGAGACTTGATGCAGGCATCTTGCAGCTTGGAACTCAGGCATGATGAAGGATGCTGGTCTTCACCTGTCAAGCCTTTCCAACTTCACCACGACGGCCTTTGTAAACAGTGTTCACGTGACAGGCCTGTATCTTTATTCTCTTCGATGGTACCCAGGATGTTGGGGGGGGGGTGCAGGCAGCTGTAGTCACCCTGCAGGTTTCGCAAGATACTGCAGTCTCTCATTGCTTTACAGTCAATTGTATTTCATTTTTTTGAACAAGTGCAGTCACCTCATGTGACAAGACAGGAATCTTCGATCACCTACCGGATGGCAGCTGTGGCCCATGGCATTCAGCACACAGTCTCTGAGCTAAATTCTAAAGTCACTTCATGTGACAGGAAAGGCATTTTCTGGCCACCTTCCAGCATGGCAGCTGTGGCCCATTACATTCAGCACACACTGTCTCTGGCTAACAGAAGACGAAAACAAGGCATTTTCAGCCACCTGTCCACGTGGCAGCTGTGGTCCTTTGCTTTCAGTTCATACAGTTTCTGAGTAACAGAAGACAAAAAAACAAGGCATTTTCAACCACCTGCCCATGTGGCAGCTGTGGTCCTTTGCTTTCAGCTCATGCAGTCTCTGGGTAACAGAAGACATTTTTCATTTCTGTTATTTCTCACTGTGTAGGTGATGATGAACAAGGATAACTCACCGATCAGGTGCAGCAACAGGTTCAACTTCCATCACACTGGAAATTAAGGCAGGCTCCTTGGGGCATTCAACGGCCCTACAGGCGCCCAAAAGACCTTCACCTTTTCACAGAACTCACAGGCATCTGGGCAATTCCTCTCTTCCTTCAGGAAGTTCAGGGGATCCCAGCCGATGACCTCGACTCTGCTTCAGACACACATTTGTGCTGGAAAAATACTTTATTCCCATCAGTGAGGGGCATGCTGGCACCTCCTGAGCTTCGTGGGTCAGACAAACCCTCAGGCAGTCCTTTTATTTCACTCAAGAGTACATAGCAACTGTCAGGCAACTCCCCTGCCTCAGACAATTAAATTTCTCTCTTTGAACTGGAGCACCTTCCAGGCATTGGACCTAATACTCCACTGCATTTCTTAGGCATTTACTTCTCTTTTGCCCCCACAGGATCAGGGAGCAAGGAGGCAGGAGCCCCCCTCCGTGAGGAGGGGACTTCAGTCAACACACTGACTGAATTCAAACTCTCACATCCACTAACTGAGTAGAACTCAACTTGAACTGAACTGATTGTCTCTCCTCACGAGCTTCAGAGAAAGAAAAACAGCCTTTGATTGGTTGAACAGATCAATAGGGGAAGCCTGGCATCTGCTGAGTGGTTGACGCCAGCTGTCAGTCACAGAAAAAACAGTTAATGGACTTCCTCGACGCCCTATTGGCTGGCAGTCTTGGTGGCAAAAACTGGCACCACCTTCATTTCCCAGGAGCCTTTACAGTAGATCCTTGGAATCCTGGCATTCTGAGTGGCTGTTGGCAGTCACCAAGCTGGCAAAACGTGGCCACCAGTAAAACATTTAAGTAGTATCCCAACTTTAACATTAAAATGCTGGCAAACAGTACAGTTAATACATTTATTTAATAACATGCAGCAGTAGCTGCCTTTGTGCCCTTTTAAGCGACTGAATTAAATATTTACACAGGAGCTTCATGCTCCTCCTGCTACACTTGTAGTGCTATCCCCCTAGGCACTTCAGTGCTCATTTACATTTTCATTCATGAGCAGCCTCGGCTACTCTTTAAAGTGACAGGCTCTCATTAATAAATACTAGTGCTTAAGAGTGCTTTAAAACACATTTTATTTATTTGTCCCCCAGTGCCTCCAGACCTCCCTAATTATTTATTTATTTACTTGGGGGGGGCACAAACAGCAGGCTTCTGAATTACAGCCTCACCGAGTGGCTACTACATACAAGCGCCGCAGTGCTCCAGTGTGCAAGAGGAAGAGGAGCCGACCGCAGCAGCTCGCATAGGAGTTGCGCGTCGATTGGCAAACCCACCGCAGCATGCAGCTGTAGATTTAAATAATTTTTTTCATGCTCTGCCAGTCCCCAAGCAGGCAACAGATAGCAGGGCCAGCAGGAACATTCAGGAGCCACTCAGGAATGGGGACAAAGCGCCATGGGTGTAGGCAGACATACTCCAAGCACTCCATGGTGTGCAATTTTTTTTAAGGGGGTAGCAAATAGGCTCTGAACTGCTTCCTTTCTCCATAAAAACTAAGAAAATACTGAACCTTTCTGTAATTTTATTCATAGGAGTCAAAACTAGAAGGACTGGTCACTAATACTCTTTTTGTCTTAGGGAACAATGCATGGCATTTGTTACCCATGCATGGCAACAACCATTGTCATGAGATACAAAAGTTGCATTTATTGTGCCAAATGAGGCAACAAATACAGTCCTGGTGTACATTTGTATATTGTCTGGCTACACGGGGGTAGCTCACCTTAACAAGGAGGGGGTAGCAGTGAGTCCACTTGGTGTGCAGATCTGAAATCCCTGGCTACACCCCTGCAAAGCGCACCAAACAAAGGGGGCGGCATCTGGTAAGCCCCCAACTGTGGGAGAGGGGTGTTTACAAAATCTAAAATAATCAAAATAAAATCTTCTGTGCTGCTGCTGCTTCTGGCAGACCCACACTGGTCGCCATCTTGCTTTTTAAGTATGACTGGAGGCTAAAAATCATCTATGATCAATCTGCAGCCATGGGACCAGAGTCAGAATGAGGACCCAGCGGGGCCATAGCCTCAATAAGGTAAGCCCTAAACTGGGGGGAGGCTTACACAGACAATAATAATACTGATATTTATTCAAACCTAGAACTATGGTGTAAGTTAACAGAAATCTGATAAGGAAGCATTGTTACCCGTAATACCCTAACTGTTATACCTAATGAGAAAAGGGAAAAAAATATTACAAAAAAAAAGACAAAACAAATGTAGCCCATGTGCTAGTGGGCTACTTCCCCTACCTGTTGTCTACCACACAGGTTAAGGGGCATGGGTTCTGTTTCGATGGTGATTGGGGTTCTTTCCCTGAGCAGAAATAAAATAGCGTGGTGCCTCCACTCAGAGTAATATAGCAGTGGACAAGGTGTTTGAATAGTACAGCCCCCTGGAATGCTGTACTTACCCACCTCCCTTCCAGTCACCCCACACACAGAATACCATGTTGCTTGCCAGCACAGAAAAATACACATACTTAATAGCGATAGCTAATAATAAGCTTACCACACAGGAATTGCAAATAAAACACAGCTTTATTTTAGGGGGTAGGGCTAGGTAAGGAGTACTTGGACACATGATTGCTGTTAGGGAAAGAAAAAGCTGATTGGGTTAACAGGGCCCGTAGGTCAAAACATCAGCAGTGTTAACACCTACTGGTACCAATACAAACCCCCTCTGTCCTATCTGTCCTGACTGGGTACCCAGATTTACCACAGGCCTGCTAATTGCTGCGGGTTGGCTGGCAATGGGGCCCTTGGAGTAGTTTTTTCCCACAATGCTAACTGCTTTAAATCACTCCCCTGTGGCAGGGAAAGCCCTGGGTTACTCACAGTTCTGCAGACTCTGAGAACTTGGATACTGGCACAGTGGGATCGAGCAAACCAGGAGCATCCGCTCCGAGAGGCAACAAGCCAATGGGCAGTGAATACTGGTCTGGAAGCTGAAGCAATGGCTAGAATTTGGTTGACTTTGGACTTGCTTGAACAGTCTTGCAGCTTGTCACCTTCTAACCTGCTTGAAAATTCTTGCAGATTGTCACCTTCAGTCCACACCAAGCAGGCCAGATTGGAGAGCTCAGATGCAAGGCCTACTAGGCCAGAAGGAACCCAGACCCAGGAGTGACCCCACGGTCCAGCTTCCCTAATGGGTCCAGAGTACCCTGCAGCCAAGTCTGCCTCACTTGATAGGGGAGTGTCCAAGTTGCAGCTGGGAGGATCGCAGTTTTCGCCTTTTTCCTGTGTGAAGCAAACAGCTCCGGGTGCAGCAACAATTTCTCCTTCTTCAACCTTGCCAGTGGCTTTCAGCTAGTAATGTACAGTCTCTGGAGTAGACTTCCATTTTTCACAGCTGGATCTCAGCAAGATCAACAGGTTCCCGAGCTCTGGATATCTGCATACCTCTTTTCCTCAAATGTCCTCAGATTGAGGCGGCGTGTTACCTTTAGCTCTGGCACACACAGTTCCAAATTACCCTTCTTTCAAGCTCAGGGTTCACCACACTGATGCAGGCTCACTGCAAACACTGGATCTCCAAACCACTAAGAGCTTTTACCAAATGCTTTGGACATTCAGCTGCAAAACCGCAGTTCTTTCAGTCAAAGAAAATCCCCTTTTCTGATTCTCTGACAATTGACCAGTTACTGTAAGTCCTGTAAAACGCCTCCTGCCTTTCCAACACACAGCCTGAACCCTTCTGACTTGATCAGAGCTCAGACCAGACTGCTCAAACTGCCCAGAGCTCCTGGGGTTTCACACAAAAATCTCAACTTGTGATTGGTTAGATTCTGCTGACAATCACAAATAGTAATAGTCATTAACCCAGATTGATTATTGATTGGTAAATGGGCTTTGGCATGTGGAATAAAGTTCACACCCCTCCCATAAGTCATTTCAGTGTCCTTTTGGTGCCTAAGTTATTAATTAGCTACTACAGGGGGCAAAGTAGCAAAGATGGCTGCTCACATACACAGTCCCCTACAGTTCTATAACAGTCCCCACTTCTAAGTTTTTTTGCCCGCTAAAATATACAGTCTGCACCTTCATTTGCCCAAAAGTCCTTTAACAGTCTTTGCCCCATGTTAAGTGACTGCAAGACTATATTTAAACACATTGTACTCTGGCTGTCACTGACGTTGAAACACACATTCCCCCAAAACAGCCAGGCAGCTCATAAATGATTCATATCCCTTATTAATATTCAAATATGCCCCCCACCGTCTGTTTGCAGTGCTTATTGGCGTGTTTTAAATAAAGTTTAATGAGGCTTCCGATATGCCTCCTCCAGGTCTTGGGTCCCCAGTCAGCTTAACTTGGGGACAGAGACCTCCCAAATGGTTCCTGGTTTATACAGTCACAGTAAGAAAATCAAAAGGCACTACTGTGTATGCACTGGGCCTGCACTACACACAGGTGCAGCAAAGAACAGGGTGGCTCCACGGTTTAGCTCCTCCGACTCCGTCTTGAGCTGCAAATTGATGCAGGTGCCAGATAGAGACTCAAGGGCCAAACAGGACTTGGGCCAGACAGTGGACCAGCACAGGGAACTGGGAAAAGAAGATAAGCTCTCACGGGGTTACACAAACAAACAAAAAAAAACAGAGCAAGGTCACTCTGTAATATCTAAACAAGGATTAGTAAAACCAAAAGAGGCAGAAATCCAAAAATCTAAAAAGCTCCACATGTGCATGCCTGGCTTACACTCCAAAAATAAAATTAATGATGTTATAGTGTTCTATTTTACAAGTCAGTAAGTTTCTGGCACTCAGGACATTGTTCTATATCTGCAAATACCTTTGGCTTTTATCAGTTCAACAAAGTCAAATTTGTCCATGCATGAGTTTTTGGACACTGCAGCACCATGTTGGTCGTGCCCGTGCAATACAGAGCAGTCAACCGAAGTTTAAGATGGGACAGAAAAAAGGCATATAATCAAATACACCAAAGAAAAGTGTTCATTTTACTACTGCTAGCATTTTCTAACCGGAGGCTATTAATATATATGGCTGCAGATACCATTTTAGCAGGACACTAAAACACAACCAAACGCGGACAGTGTCCCTATAAAATAAACTGAGAACTTAAATAATAAAATAATCACTAAGTACACAAATTATAACTACACTTTTAATTATGATTCGGATACAAAAATACAATTTGCACCCCAAAATGACACCATTTTGTATGCATGGGGATTGGGAATAGACAGAGGCTATGTAGTGGAACTGGCAAGGTGTATAAGTGTGCAGGGGCTCTGGGTTTACACTCGTGTATGTACAGGACTTGATGGGGGGGGGAATGAGTGAAGGCAAATACTTTTACTACATTACTTGCCCTCAGTCATTCAGTGGATGGTTTTGCTTCAGTGTTTAATAGATAATGTGATCCCACAGATCAAGGGGGATTAATAGTTCAGCATAAAAGGTGAAAATCAATTAGCGTCGCACGAACACAGTAGATCATTCTTAACGAATTTGTGGAGCCCTCCCTGCTGCACACAGGTGACTGAGTGGATGATACTGAAGCAGTTACTGTACTGGCAAAACCATTTGGGACACTATATACTCATGGTCTTTGCTGCCTGCCTCACTCCGTCATCTCTCTCCTCTTCTACGAAGGCGTCTGATTCAGAGATGGCAAAAGTGTTTGCAGGGAAAGGGTTGGTCTGCAGAGGTGAGTAGATTTCTAAACAATTCACCGCCTACCAAAACAGCTCCTGCAGACAGCCAAAAGTGTTTAGCGCACACTATGCATGTAGCACACAGAAGCAGCCTAGGCCAAACTTATGCTGTGAGTGCATTCGTAGGAGCTTTGGACAACAGTCAAGAAACTATACTACCATCATCACTCTGGGGCTGGCTAAGGTCCATGCTCATAGTTGAGGTGAAGTGCTTGACTCCCACAGATGGAGGAAAGGGATCACTCACTCGCTTGTTGTTCACTTGCTGCCTGCCGAACAAGGATTGGCATTGACTGTGAAGACAGTCCTTAGTGCAGTCCTGCTATTATGAGGTGCCTTTTAACTGAAAGGGAGATGTAGTGAATAGGAGATTTATAAAATGGTTAATTCCCCCACCCCCAACCCCTTTGGGATGTGAGTAGCAGAAAAGCTAGTTTCTCGAGGATACTCCTGAGATAGAAAAAGAAGTTAGCAGCTGAACATTAAGGTTACTCCTTTCGGCTGCTGTGTTTAAATGTTCTGTGAGAGAGAGAGAGAGAGAGAGAGAGAGAGAGTTAAATCATCTGTTTAGAAGCAATTAGTGTATATTCTGATAAAAGCCTGCATGTTATGTTGGAGTCAAGAATTAGGGTATCAGTGGAGAGCTGACTGTGTGAGGTGTAAGACCTCTGATGCAAGAGCGTGTGTTTGTACTTAATGGAGCTGTATGTGAGACATTGGGCACCACAGTGACTTCTGACTTGAAAACTGCTGAACTAACTAATACTTTTCTTGAATTCTGTTCAACTACTGATCATTTTATGAAAGGAAAATAAAATGATAAATGCCACCTGGCATTTTTTATGCACTGGAGCTGTGGTCTGCCTGACTTCATTATCCTGAAATCTCTACCCAACTAAATTGACCATCTCCATAGAAACATAGAATTTGACAACAGATAAGGACCGCTTGGCCCACCTGGTCTGCCCATTTCCCTACCTAATGGATAATCTGCAGATTCTAGTTAACCAACAACCTACTTCTTCCTACCCCCACCTGCTAGAATTGTCTTATGACTATCCTTTGCATTCTTGAATTCCACCACTGTTTTTGACTCCACAACCTCCTCCGGAACCATTCCATGCATCCACAACCCTCTCTGTGAAAAAATACTTCCTTACATTACCTCTGAGCCGCCCCCTCTATCTTCAGATTGTGCCCCCTTGTTCTTGCACACCTCTTTTTCTGAAAAATGCTACCCTCTTGGACTTTGTTGATTCCCTTGAGGTACTTGAAAGTTTCTATAATGTCCCCTCTCCCTCCTTTCCTCGAGGCTGTACATATTAAGATCCTTAAGTCTCTCTTCATATGTCTTCTGGTGCAGACACTGCACTATTTTAGTTGCCCTCCTCTGGACTGCCTCCATCCTGTTTATGTCTTTGCGGAGACTGGGTCTCCAGAACAGCATGCAGTACTCCAGGTGGGGTCTCACCAGCTGTCTGTACAGAGGGATAACAATTTCTTGTTTTCCACTGGTGATGCCTCTCCCTATGCATCCCAGTATCCCCCCCAGACATCCTTATTGCCCACTCACATTGCTTGCCCACCTTTAGGTCATCTGATATGACTACCCCCAGGTCCCTTTCCATTGTTGTTGTTGTCAGTATCTCACCCCCCCTCCATTGTGTACTCTTCCCCAAGGTTTTTGTTTCCCAGGTGCATTACCTTGCACTTCTTAGCATTGAATCTAAGCTGCCATACATTTGACCATTCCTCCAACCTTGCCAAGTCCCTTCTCATCCTTTCCACTCCACCTTGTATATCAACTCTGTTGCAGATCTTTGTGTCATCTGCAAAGACATACATTTCCTTCCAGCCCCTCTGCAATGTCACTTATAAAGACATTGAAGAGGACCGGTCCTAGTACTGAACCCTGCGGTATCCCACTAGTAACCCCCCTTTCTTCAGAGTGGACTCCGTTTACTATTACCCTCTGTGTCCTGTTCTCCAGCCAATTCTTTGCCCAGGCTACCATCTTGGGACCCATTTCCAGGCTGGCTAACTTGTGTATTAGTCTTTTATGTGGGAGTGTGTCAAATGTCTTGCCAAAGTCTAGGTAGGCCATGTCCACAGCCCCTTCTTGATCTACTACTTTGGTCACCCAGTCAAAGAAATCTATTAGATTTGTCTGACGTGATCTTCCTGCTGTGAATCCATGCTGCCTTGGGTCCTGTGCCCCTCTGGCCTCTAGGTACTCAACAATTCTTTCCTTCAGAAGTGATTCCATAATTTTCCCTATCACTGAGGTTAAACTAACAGGTCTGTAGTTTTCTGCTTCTGCCCTGCTCCCACTTTTGTGAAGTGGAATAAAATCTGCCCTACTCCAGTCCTCAGGTACCACCCCATCCTCCCATGATTTGTTAAAGAGGATAGTCAGTGGTGTCACTAGTTTTACCCTTAGTTCTTTTAGAATTCTGGGATGAATCCCATCAGGCCCCATTGCTTTGTCCTCCTTCAGTTTTAAGAGTTCTTTCAGAACCCTTTCTTCTGTGAATGGGCTGGTATCAACTGCTGTATCCAGAACATTTCTGTTGTTTGGTTTAGGTACCTCCCCCCTTCATTTGTGAACACTGAGCAAAAATATTTGTTTAGTATCTCTGCCTTTTCACAGTCACCCTCTGTCCACCCCCCCCCCACTCCCCTTTATTAAGCCTCAGTATCTCTCCCTTGGTCTTCCTTCGCTCCCTGGTGTACTTATAAAAGGTTTTATCCCCCTTCTTAACTGAGCTGGCTATCTTTTCCTCGGTTTGGGCCTTTGCTGTTCTGACTGTTCCTTTTGCTTTAACTGATACAATTCTCTGTCCTGCTCCTTCTGTGATTCCTTGTACTGCCCGAATGCTTCTGCTACAGCAGGTTAATGTCCTTTTTGAGGTGTGGGCACCAGTACTGAACTCCATACTCTAGATGCCATTTTTCATTTTTGAACACTTAATGTTCATTTTTGATACCTATGCTGCTGTGTTGTGTGTCTTTCATTGGTGCCTACTCACACCCACTGCTTCCCCTGTATTCAGCACTATCCTCAGTGCTATATTCAGTGCTGCACAGATGCATTGTGCTGTGCTGCTCTATTCATGCTGCACCAGTGCAGTGCATTTGTGCTTCATGTGTGCAGCCCTATATTCAAAGGTATTAGCACCAGTGTAACGGCTTTGACTATACCTCTGGTTAGGTACTGCTGCAAGCACAACGCTACCAGAAATGTATGAATGTAGGACCAATAACCTTTAATATTTATTTCTTGCAACTAGAAAGATGGGATGGCCATGTGGCAGGATGGTTTTACTGACTTTTAACCTTGCAGTTTTCTATTTACCTTGTACCTGTGTCCATTAGAGTAACCCATATAAATGTCGACTGAATAATGGCAACCCATCAGAAGGACGACGAAACTATGGTGCTGACAAATTTGGGCAACCCGGGTTTCCCCCTTCCCCAAGTTGTGTCCCCCCTGAGTAAGAATCCTTAGTAAGAGGGCATGGGGAGCAAAGCCCCCCCCCACATAAAACAACTTTCCTAATTGTTGTCACCCTGGGGGTCTGGCACCCTTCTGATGGGTCGCCGTTATTCAGTTGCCTTTATGACATGGAACTGTCCATTAGAAGCTATGTGCATGGCTGCAGGATGAACACAATAATGTATGAGAAAAGAACAACAATAATCTCTGTTTTACAGCTGAGGTTATCTTGTTTTTAGTTTTGTAAAATGTGTTTCTGGAAACTAAATAAATTAGCAATTACTGAGCCAGTCTGAGAGCCTAGTGATAAGAGCATCCACTCACCGTGCAGAGGACCTGTGTTCAGTCTTGAGCCTGGTGTTAGAGCTGGAGTCGCTGAAGGCTCGGCCCAGGCTGTCTAATGCACAATACCTCCAGAGATGTTTGCTGCTTCATGCCTGCACTGGTAGACCTATGCAGACAGCCTGGCAAACCCCTTTCTGATATCCAGCAGGTACATGTCAACATTGTGGGTGTCACTGAGTACTGTTAACATGCATTACATGCACCATGGAGATGTCCCATTGGATCTCCCCTGTCAGGCATTTCATGACTCTCTCTCTCTCAGATCATCTGGGGACAGGCGCCTCACACAGCAGCAGGTTGGGGCAGTATTGGTGGTCCCTCAGAAGGTCCCACAATGCTATCTGCACCCCTCCCTTGGTGGGCAGTTGCAGTCGGTAATGGTACTGGGGAGTGGGGATAATGACATCAGGATCTGGCATGCTAGTGCAGAAAAGGGTAACAGTCATTAGGGTATAGGAAGGCCCCCACCATTGTGTTGATGAGGATTAAGTCCCTATCTGGGTCAAGCAGCAGTGGATCATGAAGGGACTGTCTGTGACACTACAGTTCTGCCACAGTGGTGATTTGCCATAGGGTTGGTTGGTGGGGGATGCATCAGGACAGTGCTGGCAAATAACACAACCCGCAGAAGTTAGAGTAACAAACTGTGAATGAGGTTGGTATATCTAGAAGACCTGGGTTTGATTCCCATAACCTCCACCTGCATACTCTGTGACTCTGAACGATCCCTCCTGAGTGCACCACAGTGCTCCCCAGTCACCCCTGAAAACAGGCATTTGTGCCTAGTGGGCCTTACCCGCTTACCAAAGAATAAAAAAAATTAAAAATAAAGAAGTGTTATGGCAGTGAAAAGGGGAGGAACCAAGAGGAGCAAATGGAGGGAAACTGAAGAAAGGAAACTAAAAATGTACACCAATCAATATCGTCTTTCTTCTTGAATAACTCTTTTCTATTACTACTACCAATTGTTGGAAATGATGTTTACTTGTCCTTTGTAAATTATATACAAATCTTGTAACATTTGTGTTATTCTGAAACAGTTTGCAAATGGGACCTCAATGTAAATGAGCCTTGGCTCAGTCGAGCAGAACTTTGTTCATATTTTATGAATAAAATGTTTATCTATCTATCTATCTCATACAGTATGTGTTCAGTGTTGCTGTGTATGGAAATCCATGCACTTAAAGGTGCTATTGTACCTCCGTAACAATGTGAGAATGCTCTTGTACCACAGTGACCTTGTCAACACTGTTTTACAACAGCATATAATCCTTCTAGTGAGATTCCTCATGCTTCCTACACAGCAGATTTCTCATAATGAAGATACAGTATCAACAAGACTGAAACACCCCAAGTGAACTGTTATGTTAAAAGATGAACTACTAGAAATGTTGCCAACTCACATTTTAATCTTATCGTGGTGTTTTCTGTTTTCTGCTTATTCAATCACTGTTCAAGACAGAGTAATAAAGGACGGAAGCAAAATACAACCATGAATAAATGACAGATTGCAGGCTGTCAGGCTAATAGCTGGCACCATTGCCCTCAAAATCCCTAACAAAGAGCAATAGTTCTGGCATCAGTCTCAAAATCTATTGCCAGCTACACTGGCAGATGCACACACTCCTTTTTTTATGATGCCAGTCCCTCCCTGGTGCTATACCCTCCCCAGCCATTTCTCGTTCTTAATGTTCTTTTCATTTGTTTAAATGCAGTTTTCCCTTGTAGTCTAGTGGCCCCCCTCCTAGTCCCCCTCCCAGTCCCAGTGATCACCTCCCTGCCCCCAATATGGCAGCAAGTATTCGCCCTCTGCTTAACTCTAGTGCCGCCCACCATCTAGTGCAAATATGCCGACTTGCATTTGTAAACATAACTTTGTTGACAAAGTGCTACATTCCTGCCTGTACCCTTTTCACTGCACATATTGCCTGTACAATTTTATTTTAAATTTTTGCCTGTATCATTATCTGTATGTAATTAATTCCTGTATCCCTCTACCCGGGTCACCCCAGGACATGAGCCTTTCCTGGTTACCAATTTTCAGTCAGTAAACAAACAATAAATTTCTGGTCATTTGACCAGGTTTTGACCAATTACAGGCCAGAATTTTAGTCTAAGGTTTAATGATGTCATTTAGTACCTGCAAATGATTTAACTGGCTCAGTGTTGTCTTATGCAGTATGAGCATTTTGTAGCTTCATCGTGGGCAGGGCTAGTAATACACATTTACACAGATGGTGGTGAGACAAGAGACACTGGGTTAGTGAGTTAGACTACCTTGCCATTATTGCACTTTATTACTTGTTCATTATTTACTTTGTACCCCATGTTCTCCCTTCCCAGGTTGCACCTGGAAACAAACTGTCTCAGTGCGCTTTTCCCAGTTACCAATTTTCCAATAAAAAATAAAGTTCAATATTGCTGTCATTGCTTGGTCAGAGCCTTTGCTGGTTATCAGGAGTCTCAGTAATGCCAGTCCACCCAAATCCCTTAACTCAGTGTCTCGTATCTCACTCCCACACGTGTAAATTTGCATTTCCAGCCCTATCCACGATGAGGCTACAAAATGCTCATGGGTGGAGCACATGAAGAAGAGGAAAATATTTTTTTTAAACAAAGGTGCCTTTATTTAGTTAACTATATGGTAATAGTGGGGAGAAAGTCAAATATTGGCCGACTCTCCCAGCTATGAAATCTTTACTGCCCTGCTGTTTATTAACAGTATGGTAATGCTTCCATTTCAGGTATTGTATGTATCCAACACACATTCTGCTGTTGCTGTTTTGTTTAAGTATATGAAAGACCTGTCAGAGCACAGAGGCCTAAATGGCTAGGTTATGACACCTTCACTCCAAACACAGAAATATCAAGCTGCAAACATGGTAACCTTTGTGAGAGTTGACACATTCCATCCTGACTGAGAAATGAAAAAAAACATTGATCACAGCCTGCCATACCAGTCCATGGGCCTTAATTGTTCTCTGTAATATGTACAAAAATACACGAGGGCATTGTTTTGGTAAACAGTAAGGTTGCTAAGATAATGTCACGATCTCACCAGCCCTAACAGAGTATGGTAACACTGGTGAGAACAATTGTTCTTGATTATCAGAATCCTGGTAGGGATAATAAAAAAACAGGATTCCTAATTTTGTTGCAGTTTAAAGCATCAGTTCATATTAGCCATAAAATAGGGCACTGCTGTTAAAGATTCAGTAGTGAAGAAACTAGGTTACTTCAGTGAATTGTGCTAGTCTAGTTGAAATAATTTGGCTAACATACTGTACTTAATTTTTATCTTTGTTATTTTCTTTGGGTCTTCAAAAAAGATGGTGCTGGCTCACCCCTGCTGACTCTAGAAGACCAATTACAATAGATGTCTTTTTCAGTAATCTACTGTGAGAGATCAAGAGTTGGTGCCAGTGGGGGCAGGCCAGCAGCATTTCTTCTATGTTTAATTTATTTATGCCCCTGTCCACAGACTGTCATCTCAATCAGACCCCCAACCAAGATTTCTTAGCTGCCTGCTAGACTCGCCCTGGATCAACATCTTGCACTTCCAGTCTCTCCAGAATGCCCACAGTCCCAGAGCATCATGGCTAACTCTTCACACCCAGTAGGTCCCCTTCTCTGTTGCCACCAGAGAGAGCGGAGAAGGCAGTCTCATGGGAACTGCAGCTGGAGGAGGGCACAGATTTCACTACAGTGTCGGAGTGGTGTTGGAGGGAGCACACATGAAGGCCATCACCTGAAGTGTGCTGACGGGACAGCTTTCCATTTGTCTGACACACCCACACACAGGGCTGCACTTAGACTGCTGGCTGTTAATTGCACTGGTGCCTAGTGACATATGGTCCCCAGTGCTGCCAAAGGTACCATCAAAAGAAACTCCAGTAGACAATATTAAGCAGTCCTACACTAGGAAGAGAGTTTCTGATTGGATTATTTAAGTCCTCCACAGTGACCTCCCCTCCTGACATCCCAGGCTCATGGTGCAAACCTAGGCCGCACACATGCCAATGCTGAGCAGATGCACCATTGCTCAGCAACATGGAGCTGGCATCAAGGCCAGTGCCATCTTTTTGAAGGCTCCGATGAGAATGACTAAGGTAAAATTAAACTACCATTATTTATTTAACTTACACAAAGCTCTGTAACAGAGTAGACACACCAGAGGGTGTAGACAGAATGAGAAGCGACCTGCAGAAACTTGAAGAATGGTCAGGGGTTTGGCAGTTGAAATTCGATGCAAAGAAGTGCAAGATAATGCATATGGGGCACAAAAACCCTGGCACAATATATCAGTTGGGGGGTGAGGATATAGCATGCACCAAGCAGGAAAGGGATCTTGGGGTTGTCATCTCTGATGACCTCAAGGTAGGGAAACAGTGTGACAAGGCAGCAGGTAAAGCAAATAGGATGCTGGGATGTATAGGCAGGGCATCACCAGCAGGAAAAAGGAGGTCATAATTCCGCTTATACAAGACACTAGTGAGGCCCCACCTGGAGTACAGTGTACAGTTCTGGAGACCATACCTACGTAAGGACATAGACAAGGTAGAGAAGGTTCAGAGGAGGGCAACAAAGATGGTGCATGGATTGCATCACAAGTCCTATGAAGACAGGTTGAAGGAACTGAACATGTACTTCCTGGAGAGAGAGGAGGGAGAGAGGAATATGATAGAGACATACAAGTATCTTACAGGAGGAACAGGGTGCAGGAAAACATTATTTTTAAGCGAAAAAGATGTTCCAGGACTAGAGGGCATGGGATGAAGTTGGAGGAGGACGATTCAGAGGAAACATGAGAAAGAATTTCTTCACAGAACGGGTGGTGGACAAGTGGAACACCCTGCCAGAGGATGTGGTGGGGGCTGAAACAATCACGGGATTTAAGAATGCATGGGATAGACATAAAGGAATTCTGGAGGGCAGGGATAAGGAGCAACAGACTTCTAGGAAAACAAACTGAACTTACAAGCTCAAATGGGCAGACTGGGTGGGCCATAGGCCCTTATCTGCCAACACTGTCTATGTATCTATGTATCTATGTACTTTTAGCTCTCAGTAGCACTATTCAGCAGAGTGTTTATGCTCATATAACCAATGTGGCCCCTCTGGGGCCCCCAAACAGCAGCCACCCAGCCCTGTACAGTATTCTGACTCCTTGAGTGCTTACTACTGCCCTTGAAACCACCCCTTGCTTGCCCCTTGAGGCAAGCCCACCAAACTTGGTCATTGACCACTGAGGTGTTGGTCCTTACCTTAAGGATGACCAAGGTGGTGGGTAAGTGGGCCAGTCTCCAACACCAGGGCTTTAGCAAGCTTTGTCATTCTGCTTGTGCTCTGGTGTTTCTCTGTCTGTGGTGTTCCCACCCCCACAGACATTCTGCACATGGGGCTCCAAGTGTGCCTTCAAGCAAGTGTGCTACAAGGAGCCCAGCAGATGCCCACCCCTCCCACTGCAGAGTGCCACTGCACTACCACCCATCATCCAGATGGCAGTGCAGCAGCGGGGCCTGTAATCCTCCTTTCCCAGAGATGGAGAGCATCCTCATGGATGCTAAGTCCTTCTTGCCCCAGCTGGCCACAGATGACCATGGATTACTCTGTACCTGGGTCCTTTGCATCATGGGAATTGTGGAGCTATTAGTGCACTGAATGATCTTCCAATGAACTGCTGCTTTTATACAGTGAGTATGTTTCTAATGTAGCTGTCTGCCATTCATCAGCCTGCAGGGTTTGGCACTCCCGGGCCAAGGTTAATGTTTTCAGCTTGCTAGCAGGAGGAGCCCAGCATAAAAAAAAAGCTTCACAGAAGGTTCTGTGTGGATCGTTGCCTCTCTGGAAAGATTGAGTGAGAGCAAAAGGACTGTAGGGGGCCTCTTCTCAAGAGTGATGCCTATGGGCCTGAGGACAGTCCAGGGGATAGGGGGATGCCCAGGAAGCCTAGTATAGCCTGCCAAGAGAAATGCTTGTTGAGGAGAGCTCATTGCATTATCAGGATGTTGGAAAGAGAGACTTCAGGAGGCCTTAGGGCTGGAGCACAAATTTAGTTATGTAACTAATATTAGTAGATTTTATTTGATATGGCACCCTTCCCCAGAGGCTCTGGGTGACATACAATAAATAAAACAATATAAAATAAAGATCAGCATCACAAAATAAAGTATAAAACAATCAACAGCAAATACAGATATATATTCCACTGGGCATCCTTCAATTGTTGTTGAAAGCCTCCTTAAACAAATAGAATTTGAGGCCCTTTATAAAGGTCTCCACCAGTGGGGCTTCTGTTAGGGCTCTCGGGAGTGAATTCAAGACTACTGAGGCTGCCACGACAAACACCAGGTCACCAGAGGATTTCAGATAAGCTCTAGGTATCTTCAGGGGGCATATCATTGGTGGAACAGAAAAGATAGTAGGGAGAGTAGGGAGACAGGAGTTCAATGAGATAGCCTGGGCGCCTTACCATGTAGGGCTTTATAGGTTAGCAAACCAACCTTGAAGGTTATGTGCCACCTCACTGGCAACCATTGCAGCTTGCACAGCACAGGGTCAATTGACATGACCTTGCAAAGCCCACCAATGACCAAGTTGCAGTGTTCTGTACTAGCTGCAGGTGATGTAGCAAATCTCCATTTACCCCACAGTATAGAGCATTGCAGTAATCAACTCTGGACATCATGAAAGCAAGCACCAACATCATCAGGTCTTCAGAGGGGATTAAGGATTTAATACAGCTGATGTTCCTTAGCTGGTCAAAGACATTCAGACCACTGCTGACTCCTGAGCCTCAAGTATCAGCTTGTCATCTAAAATGACCACTAGATTTTTCTCCTTTGTGGAGGTCTCCAGCTTCAAGGAACTGAACCTCAGCCTTATAACCTCTTTGTCCATGTCTGCTGTGCTCCTCCAACTCAAATTGATCCCCTGCACATCCATCTTGTCCAGATTACATCTCAGCCAGCTTGATGCCATCCAGTCCTGGATCTTGGCCAAGCAGCTATTAAGCACTGTCACCACATCCTGAGTCCCAGGTACAAATTATTTATTTAGTTTTTGTTGACTGGGAAAGGAAGACTAGACAATTCTGCCTATTTTCAGCCTCATCCTGGGGGAGGGAGACACAGATGGATGCCAACTGACATTGAACCAGATTAAGCTTAACAGGTACAGCTGGGTGTCATCTGCACAGTAGTGAAAACATAGCATGTACCATCTACTGATCCCACCCAAGGGCAGCATGCACACTGCGAACAGCATAGGTGATAGGAGAGACCTCTTGGGTACCCCACATCTCAGAGGTGAAGGGTGCATGGAGAAAGTCCCCAACACAACCCTCTGCATCCTGTCTCTGGGAAAGGACTCAGAGCAGCAGAAGACTTTGCCAGTGAGCCCTCCATACTCCCTTAGTCCAACAGAAAACCACTGTTTACAGCATTAAACACTGAACAGAGGTCGAGGAGAACAATAATTGACTGTTCACTTCCATTTTATTTTTTTTTATTTTATTGAAATCTAGGATTACAAATACCTTTGAGCAGGAACTGCTCATTTACAAAGGTTCCATGTCGAAGGAATGGGGGTATACATACATACATACAAAGGTCAACATAGTAATACATAGTTACACAATAAAAAGTAGTAAGAGACTGAGGCTTAGGAAATTCCAGTAATTCAAAATGTGCCAAATGTTAGGTAGCATGACATACCAGCCAAGGACAATCTTAGAAATAAGTGCTGCAGGTGAGGGGGGTTATGCAGGCAGGAAAGCCATTGTTGGAGGGTAGAGGGTGAGGGTAAGAGCTCTAAAGGGAGGAGGGAAGGAAGATAAAAGTCAGAAAATGCCTGGGGGAGGAAAGGGAGAGGGGGCAAGGGGGTAGGCAGGTAGAAGGGGGCAAGGTGGGGAGAGGTAGCTGTCAAGACTGAAGTGGAGGGCAGTGAGCAGTGGGCCCCTGATTAGGTGAGACAGTCACAACGACTAGTTGAAATGAGATGAAGTCAGAGTTGTCTCTTAAAAGGGCCAAGAGCAGCAGCAGTAAGAGTTTCTTTGTTGAGAGTATTGTACCACTGTGGTGCTCTGTGGGCAAAGGCCCTCTGGCCCATGGTAGTCCGGCATCTCTATTTTTGTTTTATTTATGAAGTCTTGGATCATTTACAAAGGTTCCATGTCAGTGGGGAAGGGTATCAAAGCATACAAAGGTAAAACAATTACAAAGGTTTTAAGTAGAAACAGATTAGGACTAAGCCTGTGCAATGTGCTAACAGTCAGTCAACTTAAGTTACTTAAGGAAACAACTTTAGTAGTATAGGATAGCAACAGGTTGACCAAAAGTGAGGAGGCAACCTAGGAGGCCTTGTCATCACAGGAGAGTTAGATAAGTGCTCAAGGGGATAGTAGAAGTGGAAAAGAGAATAGAGGAGAGCAAGTGAAAGGTGAGTGGGGAGGTGAGTGCAGATGGGGGAGGGGAGAAGTGAGGAGGGGAGAAGTAAAAGGGGGGGGTCATGATGGGGGTGGTGGAAACAGGCTCACATATTGGGGAAAACTAAGATCACCGAACAGCAAACATAAGAGAGGCGGCCCCAGTTAGGAGAAACTGTCACAGTTGCTGTTAGCCATGAGATACTGGTGGAGCAGTAGTTTGAAAGGGCCCAGTTTGGAGGCAGACAGGATTTCTGTGTTCAGGGCATTGTACCACAGAAAGTCTCTGTAAGTGAAGGACCTTTGCCTCTGGGTGGTCTGGCATCTTGGAACAAGGAAGCTTGGATTTACAGAACTTTGGATGCGCTGAGAGCTACAATGGGCACTAAATAGCTGTTCTACACCAGGGAGTGTGAGACCAAGAAGCACTTTTTTGGTTAACAAACAGGTCAAGTATTGAATCCTACTATTAAGCTGTAGCCAACCAGATTGAGCATATAGATCACAGGTGTGCATTCACTGGACTGCACCTGTAAGGAGTCTACATGCTTTATTGAGCACCACAGATATCCTATGGAGGGCCATCGAGGAGGCTGAGCCATAGATGACCAGCCTGTAATCAATAACCAAGATGATGGAACTGTGAATAGCTAATCTTAGGGCATCAGGCTGTGTTTATGTCTGTGTAGTAATCCAATCTTAATATTGACAGCTCTGGCAACTTTATCAATATGTTGTACATAGGATACAGAGCTGTCCACAGTAACTGAAAGATATTTAAACTGCTGGATCTGTTTGAGCAGAACTCAGTAGCCTGTGACAATGGCGACTGCGAATGAGTGCTTTCAAAAAGGGTGACAACTGCGGCGCCTGTCCACAGGGCTACCGGGCAGGGAGGGTGAGTGGATGGGGGGGTCCGCGAATATAGTGACAGGATGTTGCTATATGTACACACACACACACACACACATGCACGGGGGAGGGAAGCACGCCGTGCGATGGGCGGAAGGGGAGGGAGAGTTTGTGAGGCATAGTGTGGTGGGCTGCTGAGCTGGCCCTGTGGCATGGTGTGTGGGTGGCAGGCTAGGGTTGCGAGAGTGCAGGGTTCAGTTCAGGGCGCACATTCGTTTTGATGTGCCTGGCCATTTTATTTTTTAGGGGGATTTGCACCCCCCTCCTGACATGCACCCCCCTGTAGTTGAGAATCCTTTAGTAGGGGGGGTGCAGGGCACAGTCCCCCTGCATAAAAGAAAAACAAGTCCCCAGCACCCTTTTGCTGTGCGCCGGGAGTGTACATCGCCAGAAATGATTTTCCGTGATGTACAATTGCCCTAATGGCGATCACCTTTCCATGATCGCCGTTACCACATGGAACCATGGAACTCCAGTGCAATCCCTGATAGTGAGAGACTGGAACTTGTGCTTGCTGCATGCAATGCTGAAAAGCAAAACTTTGTTTTTTTTATAGTTCAGAACCAGTTTATGAATGCTGAACTACTCTTCCACTCTCTCAAAATCGAGCTGCAAGTGATGCTCCAAAAGTTTAGGGTCATGGTGACTAGTGAAAATGACAGCATCATCCGCATAGAGGAGTATCTGCTGGTAACAGGAATGGGGGAGGTTGTTTAAGAAGAGCCTAATAGGATGGGTCCCATTATTGAGCCCTGTGGCATGCCAGAGCTGACTGGTTGTTCTGAGATGACACTGGCAGTCTTCACTTGCTGGGATCAGTCTTTGAAGTAACTTTTAAACCAGTTTAATGCATCCTTAGATAGCCCAATGGATGGCAGTTGTTTGAGTAGCAGAGAATGGTTAACAGTATCGAAGGCTTTCGTTAGGTCTATGACAACCGCACCGACTAAGTTATCCTGATCAAGTGATTTGTGAATAAAGCCAGTGAATTCCAACAGTGTTGTGGTGGTGCTATGCCCTTTTCTGAATCCTTGCTGTTGCAGGCACTGAATTGCATATTTTTCCAGATATTCCACCAACTGATCTGCAACTATGCGCTCCAGAGCTTTGGACATGGGTGGGGGGAGGATAGAGATAAGCCTATAATTGGTGTTCTGATCCGATCACCACTCTTGTGCACAGTGGTTACCAGAGCTGATTTCTGTATTACGGTAAATTGTGCCAGCCTTACGGATAGGTTCAGGATCTTTGTAATGGGTACTAAGATTTCTTCCTGTGTGAGGGCAACCAGCTTGAGATCAAGGGAGACTCAGCTGTGTCTTGATTTCCCTAGTACCTTGTGTAGATAGTTTCTGGCCATGTGCAGTGGGACCTCTTTAAAATATAAAGAAGGTGTGAACAGGTTTGAGCCTATGGTGTCCAGAGTACTACCGGTTGAGGAGTCGTCAAAGAAGTCTGGAATGAGGACACTACCCGGGTCTGAAAATGCATTATTAAAAGTATTCGTTTTATGGTTTCTAGATCCAGGGTCGGGATGCCATTGTTGTTGAGCATAGTTGGCACCAACTTGGGGTCTTTCCCTGTAATGTTTTTTAGGTTGCTCCGAAAGTTCTTACTGTCACCCCAACTGTTTGTGAGGACTTCCCTGTAGTATTAGTTTTTTCATTGCGGATAGCCCAAGTGGATTCATTTCTGACTTTTTTATATTCTGGCACATCCACTTGCTTACCAGTGGCTCTTGCATGGTGCCAGAGGTGATCCTTAAGCTTCATATGACTAATAAGCTCAGGCGTTATCTGAGGGTTGTAGGTAGGCACCTTGGACTTTCATTCTTTTTAAAGGGGCATGGATGTCACAGGCAGCATTAAAGTGCCTGATGAAAAGATCCAGAGCTAAATTAATATCATTGGTGGCATCCAGTGAGGCTCACTCTAACCTACAAAGATGTGATTTTAAAGGCTCAAGGTGACCCCTCTTTAGCACCCTACTATATATACATTTTGGAGGGGGCTTATTGAACTTGTTTGACCATTCACAGATAACAGAGGAATGGCCACGTAAGGTGTCAGGGAGCACAGTCACATGAAGATATGCTTGTGGTGGCTGGAAAGTATCCAGTCAAGCAGGGTATTACTACTTGTCCTATAGTTACATCTGGTGGGAGAGGTAACACGCTGGGTAAGGTGTTGTGCCAAGATAGCATCCTTAAAGGAACCTATGTCAGGAGAAAGTCAGTTTATATTGAAATCACCCATAATTATAGTTTTTGAGTTGTGGTGCAGGCTTCTTAGGCATTCCATTATGTAATTAAAGCCAGCAGCCTGTTCCTTAGGCAGTAAATACACATTTACTATCATTAAGGCTTTATTATGAGCCCCAAGAAGAACTTTGATGACTAGGGCCTGTATGGGGCAGCCAGGGTTATTCACTGGTAAGGCACAATGTAGCCACCACCTCTTTTTGTAAGCCTATCCTGCCTAAAGATGGAATATCCAGGAATAGAGACTGCAGTGTCAGGGATCTTGGGATCGAGTCACTTTTCAATAACAGAGAAGACATCAGGATTGTATTGCTGAATCCAGGCTTAGAGGCTGTCGAGATTACTTAGCAGGCTACAAATGTTAACAGATGCCAGTGTTATGTACCCAAACATTTTACGTCTGTGGGGTTAGGCCGGTCCAACTGGGCCAGGGTTGAGGTGAACATTGCCAGGCAGCAGTAGAAGCATTGGTAGGAGATGCAGGAAGTAGGCTTTAAGTTGTTTAGAGGTAGTTTTGTTAGATCGTTGATAGTGTGACCTTTTGCTGTGCTTATGTTGTAGCACAGCGAGGCAGAGTGGTATTGCGGGGGAAGGGCAGGCTGCTTTTGAGCTTGAAGATTGCATCCACTGACAGTAATCCAGAAGCCAACATAAGGTATAAGAGGCCATAGATTTGCAAGTAAGAAAACATGTAGCAAGGCCAGGGTTATAGTGTATATTGCAGACTAATGTGTTTTGGAAAAGAGGTGTTGTGGTGCTGATTTCCAGCTGGGTTGGATGGGGAGCTGAGGATGAGCTTTGTCTACACTGGAGGCTTCTTGTGTCAGGTCCCGAGGGGCAGGCAGTGGCAGAGGAAACAAAACCACACTGCCGGTGAGGATTGAGCTCCTGGTCAGGGGCCTTGCACTGATTTCCAGCTGGGTTGGGCAGGGAGCCGAGGATGAACTTTGGCCCCACTGGAGGCTTCCTGCGGCAGGTCCCGAGGGGTGGGTGGTGGCAAAGGAAACAAAGCTGCACTGCCAATGAGGAGTGAGCAGCCTGCCAGGGGCCTCATGCTGATTTTCAGCTGGGTCAGGCAGGGAGCTGAGGAGGAGGAGCTTCGGTCATACTGGAGGCTTCTTGTAGCAAGTCCCGAGGGGTTGGCAGTGGTAGAGGAAACAATGCCACACCACCAGTGGGGAGTGAGCACCCAGTCAGGAGCCTCACACTGATTTCCAGCTGTGTCAGGCAGGAGCCAAGGAGGAGCTTCGGCCGCACTGGAGGCTTCTTGCGGCAGGTCTCATGGGGCAGACAGTGGCACAGGAAACAAAGCTGCACCACCGGCGAGGAGTGAGCGCCCAGTCAGGGGACTCGCACTGATTTCCAGCTGGGTCGGGCAGTGAGCTGAGAAGGAGCTTCAGCTGCACTGGAGGCTTCTTGTGGCAGGTCTCAAGGGGTGAGCAGTGACAGAGAAAGCAAATCCACACTGCCGGCACAGAGTGAGCACCCAGTTAGGGGCCTTACTCTGATTTCGAGCTAGATCGAGTGGGGAACCAAGGAGGAGCTTTGACCGCACTGAAGGCTTCTTGTGGCAGGTCCCAAGGGGTGAGCGGCAGCAGAGGAAACAAAGCAGCACTGCCGGCAAGGAGTGAGCACCCAGTCAGGGGCCTCATGCTGCTTTCCAGCTGGATCGGGCAGGGAGCCAAGGAGGAGCTTCAGCTGCACTGGAGGCTTCTTGCGGGGGTGGACGGTGGCAGAGGAAGCAAAGCCACACTGCTGGCAAGGAGTGAGCGCCTGGTCAGGGGCCTCACGCTGATTTCCAGCTGAATCAGGTGGGGAGCCAAGGAGGAGTTTCGGCCGCACTGGAGGCTTCTTGCGGCAGGTCCCAAGGGGTGGGCGGTGGCACAGGAAACAAAGCCACACTGCCAGTGAGGAATGAGCACCTGGTCAGGGGCCTCACGCTGAAAGAGCTCTCTCTCTCTCTCTCTCTCACACTGAGCGGGTCAATATGCACCCTGACTAATGCATTTCCAGTGCTATGCCTGGACTTTCATCAATATTGGAGGGACTCAAAGATGTCAAAGGCAGTGGGGTGCACTTCAAGCTGCAACACCATGATTTTCTCAATATACTTTCTCCAAAAGGGCAGGATGGAGAGAGAGGTCTATAATCTGTTAGGATCTCAAGCTCCAAAACACTTTCTTCTGGAGGGGTCTCACCAATGTATTTTTCAGTGTAGTCAGAAAAACCCATTCTAACAAGGAACACCAAATTGTCCCATTAAATACTGGACCCAGTTGCCCCATGCAGCTCACCAGTAGTCCTGTCAGTTCACAAAATGTGGGCCACAGCTCTGAAATCACCTCACATACCTCTTCCACTGAAACTGGCATAACCAATACTGTTCTCCATTTTGTGCCACATATTCTATCCTGGGAAAAAAACAAGATGGAAAAAGTACAGAGAAAGGTAACAAAAAAAAATAAAATGGTAAGACATTTAAATTATCATAACAGATTAAAACATCTGAATTGATATTCTGTTGAATATAGTAAACTGAGAGGTGACTTGTGTTTTAGCTTTTAGAGCTATTAAAGATGATGCTTTTATAGAATTAATTGGGTTAACAAAAAAAAAACTGTAATATATAACACAACTACTGTAGATCTCATAATATAAAATTAGTAGGAGAAACTTCTAAAACAGTAAAAAGAAGTCAATGGTATACCCAGAGAATTATTGGGGTATGGAATACACTTCTCAGTAATGTGGTTGAAAGTGAGAATATAAATAGTTTTAAGAAGAGGCTTGGTATGGGGGATAGAAGATTTTTCAATTCCATCATGCCAATTTGACATGGTGGCAAGTTCCACTATGGACAATTGTCTTCTGAACTTGAACCTAACCTGTGAACCCTCCACAGGCAAGTCAGGCACATCAAAGATGACCAGACCCAACACTACCGGGCTGCCACAGCCCGCTTGGAGAAATCACAGCTTGAATGGAAGACACCCTGTCTGAGAAGAATTGAGCAGACTCCTTGCACTTTGCAGATGACAAAACCTCTCCAGACAGGTTTGACATAGCAACCTTCCTACTGTTCAGAAAAGCTGTGTCTGTCAATTCTTTCCAGCAGCTAACTCCCTAACAAAAAACACTGCTACCTGTCTAAGTGACATAGGTCAGAAAGCATAGGCAGATGAGGAGAAGTGTAACATTTGCAAGTAGCATTTTATTATTATAAATAACAATAAAATGAAACTGTATAGGATAGCTCTTCATACAGGTCATGGAGTATTGACAAAGAAAGTCCTACATCCGAGAGTCCCTCTCTCATTGTAAATCTCAGTCTCTCTATCTCTCTCTAAATATAACACTGCACTTTTTATAAAATGTCTTTTCCTAGCAGTTTAAACTTTGCATCATGATTGTTGTTAAGTTATACCTCCTGTTTTTCACAAAATCTATCAGAAAGTTGTCAATGTATTTCCTGAGGACAGCCTGAAGAACACATCTAGTCTTAACAGGTGTAACAAAATATGACATTCTGACCCAGAGCTGGTCTTCTGCTGGCTATTCTTTAAAGAAGCTTATGGAGGTCAAGCTACATCTCAAGGTGCGCCCCATAGATTTCTGCAGTAATTTCAACACTATAATTGGATACATATGCAAATGAAGGGATCCCAGTTTCACATAAAAATTCACATATACTTGTTTAACCACAAAGAAGTAAGGGGAGAAAGAAAGAATAGAAACAGCAAATGAAGAAAGGTATATAACAGCAGAAAATTGAGGGACCATGGAAGTAGCCAGTTCCTAGGCACCACAAGAAAAATTTGATTGCACAACCAGACAGACAGGCAAGGGACAGACAAGTGGCAGAAAAGGAGAGGACAACATAGATCCTTGCTTTTAACTCTCCCTCTGCTTAGCTGTGTAGCTGTAGCCTCAGCAGTGTCAGTGGCACAGTAGGTTGCCTGCTTGCCTCTAAGGCCTGAAGATCAGAAGGATGTGGATTCCATCCCCACACCAAGAACTTGGATTAAATTCTAGCCCCGGCACTGTAGTACAGCAGGAGGGGGGTGCTGCAATCCTGAGGTGCCGTCCTTTGACTGAGATGTTAAACTGAGGTCCTGTCTACATGCTCTGGTGATTGCCTAGGTAGACATTAAAGAAACCATGGCACTTCTAGAAAAAAGAGTAGGGGAATTTTTATTGAACAAGAAAAACACACAAAACAAGGGTAATGTACAAACAAAAAAATCAAACAATCCCATAACCATCAATTACAATAAAAATGTATTACCAACTAGAGATATTATTTACATACATTATTATATAACTATTGTGTTCACCTAATTTTAAGAAAAGGAAGACCACTTTTTCCTTCACAACCTTAACTGATTTTTTGGCAGGGAATTTTCCTCCTCCAAATAGATTTTTTTGTAATTCCATACTCACATTCCTTAATATTTCAATGTATGTGACACATTTTTGTTGTAGTTCCCATGAAAATTGGTCTTGCCATATGTAATATTTAATTATGACTCCTATTACAGTACTTGCAGTGTGTCATTATTAGACCTTTTCCACCTGGTGGAATAATAATCCTAGTACTAGCTCTTCATTGGTTATGGAAGTAAGTAAGGGTCCCCTCCCACCCATTGCTGTGCTATATACTGCTATAGCTGCTGAACATAAGGACAATCAAAAAACCCATGCTCTTGGGCTTCCAACAATGTTCCACAATGCCCCCAGGAAAATATAGTTTGATAATCTGTTTATGTTTATGTGAGTTCCGTACTCTAAGTTGCCCATAACAGTTTAACCAATAAACATTCCAGAAAGTGGGGAGTCTTTTATTATTAAGATAATGCAAATCATCTTTGTTTTTTGGACTGGACAAAGTGGGGATTCTAATACTATATGAAAATGCTTCTCCATGATCCCTTGATACAACTGTAACCTAGTGGTTGTAAGTAACTTTTCAACTATGATTCTCCATCGTTTTATTTTGGAAATGCCTCCAGTATGAAATCAAGGTGGAATCCCATTTTTTTATAACCTTGTCTACAGGAAGAAGCTGAGGTACTGTGGGTCATCCTGGAAACATGTAAGGGGCCACTGTTAGCATAGGAGTGATCTACAGACCTCCAGCATAGGGGGGAAAGGTGGATAAGGACATAATGGAAGCCATCCAAAAGATGGCATGCAAGGGGGAGGTGTTGTTGGTGGGGACTTCAATCTACCAGATGTGGATTGGAGCCTACCAGCTGCAGCAACAATCAGAAGTAGGGACATCCTGGACTCCCTGCAGTGGGAATGCCTCAGGCAACTAGTTAGGAAAACCTCTCTGGGGGAGGGGGGTGATACTGGACCTGGTACTGACAAACGGGCCCGTGTTGCTGACATCATGGTGGGTGACAACCTGGGGTCCAGTGATCACATTACAGTGTGGTTCAATAAAAGGACTAGGCCATAACTGAGCAGCACTAAGACAAAGGGTCCTGGACTTCAGGAGGGCTGATTTCAGGGAAAAAGGAGAATGCCTCCAACACCTCCTCCAACAAGACTGGACTTCTATCTTCCTGGCGTCGGATACAAACTTGTCATTGGACCACTTCATCCACATCTTTAATAAAGCTTGCAACCTATCTGTACCCCTAAAAAAGTGCAAAGTTAAAACCCTCTGCAACCCTTGGCTAACTGGTGACCTCCTAAAAAAGCTAAATTCTAGGGACCACCTATGGGAACTGGCTAGATCCACTGGGAAACAAGCTGACATACACAATTATAAATGAGCATGAAATGACTGCACAAAAACCATCCGGACACAGAAATTTGACTACTACAAGAAAGCACTCACTGACTCCTGGGGTAATGGGAGAGACTTCTGGAACAACCTAAAAGAAATCACTGGGAAGCAATCCAAATCCACGCTGACCATGCTAAAGGTGAACGGGAATACCACACTTGACCCAAAAATCATTGCTGATACCTTCAACACCGCTTTCACTGATCTCAGCAGTGTCCTTTCCCCCAAATGTCTTTAATGACGATGATGCTCCCGAAACCCCCAACTCCAAAACTCCCGGTTGTCACCCTTCCTTCTACTTTGAAGTCATGCATAAGAACATTGTCCGTAAGTATGTCACCAAAGCCATCAGCAAATCCAGATCCAGCAATGATACACTCGACCTTAAGTTGCTGTCCCTCACCCTAGAAGATGTGTTGGAGCCTCTTACCAGATTTTTAACCTCTCCCTTACACTCAACCAATTCCCAGCAAAATGGAAGTCATCCACTGTCACCCCAATCCACAAAAGTGGTGACAAGACTGACCATGGGCTCTACCGCCCGATCTCAATCTTACCAACCCTCTCAAAAGCCCTGGAACGCATAGTATCAGTCCAGCTTACTGAATACCTAGACAAGCACAATACCCTCTGCAGGCAACAACATGGTTTCAGGAAAGGCCATAGTACTGCTTCCACATTACTTGAAGTCACCGAGGCAATCCACAGCTCCCTGGACAAAGGACAACTCACTGGTGCTAGCTATATTGACCTAACCAAGGCATTTGATACTGTCCACCACCGCTTTCTCCTCGCCCAGCTTCAAAAGGCTGGGCTCTCCCCTGATTCTATATCTTGGTTCAAAAGCTACCTTGCAAACAGGTCTCAGTGTGTAAAAATTGCGGATGTGCTCTCAGAAGCCAAACCTGTTTGCTCCAGTGTCCCATAAGGATCCATCCTGGGTCCACTCCTTTTCAGCCTGTTCCTGAATACACTACCAACCTCCTGCTCTCAGCAAATTGTACTCTACGCCGATGATGCAGTAATCTTAGCCTCTCACCAGGATCCAAACCAGCTGCAAGTCAACCTCCAGCATTGCTTCTCCACTGTTGAGAACTGGTTCACTCAGCACAAACTGATCCTCAATCAGAAAAAAACTAAGACCATGCTTTTCAGTAGCTCACACAATAAACATAAACACCATCACCTCTCTATTTATACCAGTCATGGCGGCCTACTTGAACAGGTCTAAGCTTTTAAATACCTTGGGATCACCCTAGACTCGCACCTCTCCTACATTGACCACATAAACAACATCTCCAGAGCTGCCAACTCCAGACTAGTCCTGCTGTTCCACCACAGGAGACACCTTCCCCCTGCAGCACTGGCTGCTGACGACCAGTGCTCCATCATTGCCACCATTGACTATGGCCTCATCATCTATGGCTCAGCTACTGTTAGCGCGCTCAAACGGGTAACCACCTCCCTCAACAAGGCTTGTCGTCTCATCACTGGCACTCAACGTCATACACACACCTGTGACCTCTACTCCCAAACCAGCTGGCTGCAACTTGACAAGCATATTAAATACCAAAACTGTGTAGTGGCAAAGAAAATTCTGATGGGCCTTGCCCCACCCAGTGTTGCAACTCTCCGACAATCTAAAAAAAGCAGCCGGTGCACCCGGGGGTCCAAACTGCAGCAGTTACAAATCCCCTGCTGCTGCACAACCCAGGGTCAAAGAGCTTTTGCCTACCAGGCTGCAAGATGGCTTAATGGACTCTCCAGTGATATCACCACAGCCCCCATGCTCAGTGCCTTCAAAACCAGGATCCGCCACTCACTCATTGCCTCCAGCACCTATGACTGTAATGTCTAACAACGAACTCACCGCAGTCTGGCCTCCCATATTATGAACAGATCCCAACAATCATGGCTCCCCTTGTTTCTGTCTACATCTACAAGGGTCACAGCCTCTTAGCACTTGTCCGACACCACTCTGCCCAACTCTTGCACTTCTCGTGTTCTCTGACAATGCCCCCTGGCTGAATCCTCCTCCTCCCCACCCTAATCAATTTTTCCTCCTCTGCCCCACCAAATCTCCCTTGCTGCCCCCCCACACTTCCTCCGCTCCACCCCCTCATTTCTTCTATTTTTCTTTTTGTCACTCTTCCTTTCTTCTTTAAGATGCATCACTCTATGTTCCTCCAATGCAATTTTGATGTACATCCATTTACTCTTTTGCCTGTTATGTTCTGTCTAGCTGTAGCTCAAGATGTGGAACCTTTGTAAAAGAGCCTTGGCTCAAAGGTATTTGTAATCCTAGACCTCAATAAATAAAAAATAAAATAAATAAGTCATCTTATCCTGGTGCTCTGTTATTACAAATTTTTTTAAAGGCAAGCTATTGGCAAAAAGCAAGCAGCCACCGCTGCACAGATTGGAGCTTCAATACTTCAGTCCCCCCCTTCAGGCAGAAAATTTATGAAAATATTTAACTACCTGTGATGTGCTGGTTAGCTAGTGGTGTCCCGATGGTAGTGTGCACTGGGATACACTAAAGAATAAAAGGGCAATAGAGTAGCAGTGTCGTGATGACTCAAATAAATCACACATAATTTATCAATACCAGTGTCGCTCCCTGTAGGTGGAATGGCAGGACACTTAGGTTCACAATGAGGTGGATGTTGTCACCTGACAAAGAGATGTAGAAGTCAAAAGTAAGTTCCAAATGCTAGACAGCTGTTTATTCTTAAACTGGGGAAAGGGGAACATGATCACTGAGGTAAGGAGGGATTCTATCACTCTGTCCTCCTGTACGAGGAGATCTCTAACTCTCAAAATTGACTGCAACATCTATGCTGTAAGAGTGTCCTTATCTCTAAACTCAGCAAATTGGATGTAACAGCTACACTGTAAGAGCGTCTTGTGCAAATCCTTCTAATTGTACCCCCCCCCCCCGAGGTGCACCTCTAACTAAGGCCTATTACCTGGAGCACTCTGCACTACGGAACATTCAACATACTATAGCAAATCTCTATACAGGTTACATGCACAGTTGTACTTTCTCTGCCATCGAGAAGAGAACAGGGACAGAGAAACTGGCGTAACAAGGAACAACTTGATTGGCTGACCAGTGCGACTCTGGGTACTTCTTTAGAAACTAGAGGAATGCAGAGAGGATTTTGAACAGACCATGAGTTCCTTGGCCACACCCCACCTCTCTAGGGGTGCTGAAATTCAAGAACAAGCACAAAGATTTCCTCAGCCTCGAGTGGGATTGTGAGACTACAAAGGGAAGGAGGGAAGTGTGCAGAGGGGTACCAAGAAAAAGCAGAAATCCTGAACAAGTATTTTTGTTCAGTGTTCACAGAAGAAGGGGAAGGGGAGGGGAGGAACCAAAGTTAGGTGAAGGAAGCACTGGTAGGGAGGTGGACACCAGTCCATTTAAGGATGAGAGAGTCTTAAAGGAACTCGCTAATCTGAAAGTGGACAAGGCAGACAGGCCCAGTGGCACTAAGGGCTGAGGCACTGGACGCCTTACCTCACTCCATGCTGTCGAACCAGGTTCGGAAACGGACTCAGGTTGTCGGGGAGCCAGCATGGGGGGGGCGCAGCAGGATTGAGCAGCCAGAAGGCAGCTCTCCTCTCTGGATGATAGTTGCTGCCCCCCTTCCCGTAGTCCCGCTGCTACCAGGTGGAGGCCCAATGGTCAGCGTAGGTGGTTGGGGCGACACGTAGTTGTGTAGGTACCTCAAGATGTAGCGTACATACGCTTTCACATGCATGCATGCCTCTGAGGTAGGGGGCTGGGTTACAGGGAAGACAATGGAAAAATGCCATAAAACTTCATATAGAAAGTGGATAAGGCAATGGGTCCGGACGGGATGCATCCCAGTGTATTGAGAGAACTCAGGGAGGTGCTGGCAGCACCTTGACAGCCGTGCCAAACAGTTGGCTGGAAAAAGGTGTGGTACCAAAGGACTGGAGGAGGGAGAATGTAGTCCCTTTCCATAAAAGTGGGAGCAGGGAGGAGGCTGGCAATTACAGGCCAATCAGCCTGACCTCAGTGGTGGGGAACTTAATGGAATCCCTACTAAAAGAAAGGTTTGTGATAAATCTCAGATCCAATGGAGCATGGGATCTGAGGCAGCATGGATTCACAGCCGAAAGATCTTGTCAAATAATTCTGATAGATTTCTTTGGGGTGACTAGGGAAGTGGATCAGGGAGGGGCAGTGGATGTGGCCTGCCTGGATTTCAGCAAGACCTTCAACAACATCCCACACTGGAGGCTAGTAAACAAGCTGGGCAGCCTGGGAGTGGGTCCCAGGGTGGTAAACTGGGTCAAAAATTGGCTGAGCGATAAGACACAGAGGGTGGTGGTGAAAGGAGTTCAATCCAAAGAGAGGAGGGTGACCAGCATGGTCCCACAGGGTTCAGTGCTTGGACCAGTCCTTTTTAATATCTTCATAGGCAACATTGCAAAGGGGCTGGAAGGGAAGGTGTGTCTCTTTGCAGACAAAATGAAGATCTGCAACAGGATTGTCACTCCAGGAGGGGTAGAGAAAATGAGAAGGGACCTAAGCAAGGTTGCATAGTGGTCAAGAGTGTGGCAGCTAAGATTCAATGCAAAGAAGTACGCGATCATGCACTTGGGGCACAGAAATGTGGGGGAGGAGTACGTGATGGGGGAAGAGGTACTGACAGCCAACAAACAGGAAAGGGACCTGGGAGTAATCATATCTGATGATTTAAAGGTTACTGAACAATGTGGAAGACTGTGAGGAGAGACAGTAGAATGATGGGGTGCATAGGGAGAGGTATCTCCAGCAGAAGGAAGGAGGTGGTGATGTACAGAACACTGGTGAGACCTCATCTAGAATACTGTGTCCAGTTCTGGAGGCCACATCTCCAGAAGGACATATAGTAGAAGCAGTTCAGAGACGGGCAACCAAAATGGTGCAGGGGCTGCACCAAAAGTCATATGAGAGGAGACTGGAGGATCTCAATATGTATTCCCAGGGAGAGCGGGGGATATGATAGAGACTTTCAAATACCTTAATGGTGTAAATAAGGTACAAGAGGGTAGCATATTTTTTAATTTTTTTGCTCCTCCCTCACTTCCCGGCCGACCACTCTTTTGGGTCACCTAGGACCCCAGCCAGCACTCTACCCCCACCACCAGCCACCACCCCACATGTCAGCTCCCCCAGGTAACCCGATGTAAACCTTCGTCAGATGGGTCCCCTCCCTGAGGGGGGAAGGTGCCGGGAGGGGCTGGCCAGTGCAACTTGTTTGGCGCAGGTGCTTCTGGGGTGGACTGGGTTGGTCTGGGCCTTTGTGGCTGTGGAGCACTGGCAGCCATCATCCGGCCAGGCAGAGAGCCATTTCTAGTTTTCCCCAGAGCACGCATGTCTGAAATGTCAAGGTAAGGGCTGAAGTTCACGTGTTCACGTACGGACCCCTACGTTGCCATACCCTACATACTGCCAGAGGTTGGTAGACACCGGGCTGTGGACTCTTCCTCCCTCCAGGAGATGGTGAGCCATCATGGGATGCTCAGGCCATCTCCCCTGGCTGGCCCTCTGACACCTGGGTCCGTTCCCAAACCTGGGTCATTGGCGTTGCAAGAGAAAATCCAACCACTGCACCAGTGGGCTGGCAGTAAGGGTAGCACCTTAAAAAAAAAAAAAAAAAAAAAGATGTTCAAGTACAAGGGGCCATGATATGAAAACAGAGGGGAGTAGACTTAGGGGTAACATGAGAAAGCATTTTTTCATGGAAAGGGTGGTGGATCTATGGAACAGCCTCCCGGCAGAGGTTGCAGGGGCCAAAACGATAGAGGAATTCAAAAATGCATGGAGAAGACATAAAGGAACTCTAGCGATAGGAAAGAGAGGGTAAGTAACAGATCATTTAGGATCTGAGGTATATGAAACAGGTAGGGAAAATGGGCAGGTTAGGTGGGCCAAGTGAACCTTATCTGCCATCAAATTCAGTGTTTCCATGTTTTCTTTCTTTCAGGCACTGACACTGGGGATTGGGCAACCCAAATAAATTTAACCTTTACGTGCATGGGAAGCATTGGGGAGGTGGGATAGATACTTGGCAGATGGTGGGATTATAGGGACTAAAAAAATAAAACAAAGACTATGTGCAACAATTTTTTTTAATTTCAGGTACCAACACTGGGGATTGGGCACCCCAGTGTAGGTGTTAGGTTTGGTGGCACAGGTGGTGGCCTCCCCAGTGTTGAACAGTGAAAACAGGGAAGGTGGGGAGTACTAACTAGCCCCAGGAATTGGGCACCCTAGTGTCAGAAATTTAAGAAGGGAGGAGGAAGCAAGGGGAGGTAGGAGGGATACTTGGCAGATTGAGAGCGATGATTTTTACATTGGGGGAAGGACCACAGCAGGATATGTAGGACGGTTTTCTTTATTTCAGGTACTGACACTGGAGATTGGGCACCCCTCTGTTGGTTTAATTTCTATGGGCATGGGAAGCGATGGGGAGGTGGGAGGGATACTTGGCAAAGGGTGGGATTATAGGAATTAAAAACAAAATAAAAACAGATTATGAGGGATGTATTTCTTTATTTCAAGTGCTGACTCTGGGAACTGGGCACCCCAGTGTCGGTGTTATGTTTGGCGACACTGAAGGTGGGCTCCCTGTACTGCACAGTGAAAACGGGTGGGGTGGGGTGGGGTGGGGGATACTAGCCAGATCTGGGGATTGGGCACCCCAGTGCCAAAAATTTAGAAGGAAGGGGGAAGCAATGAGAGGTGGGAGGGATTGTTTTTACGTTGGTGGGGGGAGGCCCACAGCTGGCTGATCATGATGCTGATCAGCTGTGCCTGTTGGGCAGCTTATGCAGATCAAAGGAAAGAGCTGCCCAATGATTCAGGCAGCTGTTTTCTTTGAACTTCATGGAGTTTCCACCCAGTAAGCCCAGAAGAGTGTCACTGATTGGGTGAGTCAAATAACAGGTTCTCAGTGCAGGGTGCCCTAGATGGGCAGAAAGGGGAGGAGCTTGAGGGGGCAGGAGAAGGGGGAGTTGTAGCAACACAGGGGGGAGTTGTATGGCAGTGAGCAGGGTAAAGGCATTAGTTACTGTGGGGGTGAAGGCTAAGGTGGTTGGTAAGGAGTCTGACTCCAAGGAGGAGGGGAGGGATGCGTGGAATTAAGAGTGATGAAGTTATTCTGGGTACTGGATGTAGGGAGGTGGAAGACAGGATGGGGGAAGGGGCAAGGCAGGAGGCTGGTGAAACAGGTAAGATCAGGGACACACAAAATAATGAAATGGTTCAGGATTGTGACTGGAAAAGTTTGAAACACCAGGAGGTGGGGGCATGAGAAAGGAGGTAGAGTCTTAGTCCTTGTTGAGTTGATACTGAAAGGGGCGAGATGGGGAGGTAAGGGCATAAAGCATAGCCACATATGGGTGGAATGTATGTCAGGCATGACAGCAGGAAGGGTGGGGCATTGCATGCATTTTCTTGTTGGACTTGTGAAGCACAAGTAACAAACTGAAATGCTGACTATGTATTCCTCTCTCAAACTGATACAGCTTCCTTCGGCAAATATTATTAATTCATTTAATCATAGAAATATAGAATTTGTTGGCAGATAAGGACCGCTTGACCCACCTGGTCTGCCTATAACCACTCATTCTGCCCATTTAGCTGCTGGTATTACATTGTGCCTTGGCATATTGAGAGTAGGTGTGTGGGGCATGTGCCAATAACTGCTTACTTACAGCACAGGATGAAAAAAAATATAACTAATTTCTTAGATGTTACTCGTAAAGTGCTTTTTCTTTTTTCTATCAAATGATGGCAACCATTTTGCCTGTTCAAAGAATTATTTCAGCCAGCCCGATGGCACTGAGGGTTGAGGCGCTGGACGCCGTGACTTGCGGCACACTGGCGACCCGGGTTTGGGAACAAGCCTGGGCCATCGGGGGTCGGCAGGGGAGAGAGAGGATTGAGCATCCAGAGGACTGCTCTCCATTCTCTGGGGAGGGTACTGCGGCTGCTCAGTGTCCTAGCGACCCCTGATGGAGATTGGCGGCAGCACAGGTATGCCAGCCAGAGTGAGAGGGGGTGGGAGTGTGGCAGATGTCAGCAGGGAAGCCCTGCATGGACATCATTGCACACCGCACTCCCAAGGGGCAACAACCATGGAAAAAATCCCTGCCTAGGATCGCGGAGATGATGGGGGCACCAAGGGCAGGACGCACATCCCATTGCTGGCCCGATCTCCATGGGACTCGTGGCGAACCCGGCAACTGCGGTAAGCCCTCTCTAATTTCAGATAGGCTGCTGAGGGTGAGCAGGCCCAGCCTGGGGGTGATCTGGTGAGCTAGGGCTGCCGGGTTGTCAGCGGAGTCCTGTCGGACTGTAGGGCTCAGGCAGGGAGTAGCACTCCTAGCCTAATGTGTGCACCCCAGAAGGATGCCCGGCCCGGGGGGGGCATAAAAATAGTCTACAAAAGAAAAAAAAGAATTGTTTCATGTCTGTTAGAATTCAACACTCTCTCGCCCCACTGTCACCCTTACACAGGTATTGTCTGACAACCAACCCCCCCCAGTTATTGCAAACAGCGGATTAACTAGATTTCCCAAAAGCAGTTCCTTTGGACCGGACGAGCACCATCAGCATCAGCCACTAGGCCACCGGTATGTGAAACTAGTAGTAGCTCTCATATTCCTTTGAGATAGGCATTTTCTAGACAAGGATTTCTAGTTTTTTGTCAAAGTAAATGACAAAATCATAGCTTAAAGTGTGTATTATAAAAATAATACACGCTAAGCTATGATTTTGATAATTTTTGTGTAGCTACAATAGGAAAGCGCAGAGAAAACTTGAGTGAGTTAGAACAGTAAAGAGCCATATACAAAGGCTCTTGCTCCTATGAGCTCATCATGTAGTGTGTTTGGCAACCATTTTATGTAGCAGACAGATTGGGAGGTTTGAAAGGAGAGGACTGTTTTCATTTTTCAAGTGCCTCAAAACTGCATTTATGTTAATTATATAACTTCAGTTTTAGCACAATGTAAACAACTGCATTTTCTTTACCTCCTTATGAAGCTGGATTTTGGAATCGGTAGTTGTAAAAAATGCTTGTATATTTGTCCTTTAAAGGTTTGCATGCAGCAGGCAATTGCAGACCTGGGCCTAGATTCACAAAACTTTGCCTGGGCGCAAACCCAGGTTTGTGTGAGCAAACTGGGTTTTGTGATTAGTTCCTATTCACAGAAGCCTGATTTGCCAGTCAAACCAGGTTTGTGCTTGGGCAAAGCATGGGGGAAGGATGCAAATGAGGGAAGGGACCATGACAAAGCGCAGTCAGATCTACAGAGCATTTGCTCCATGCAAGGACCTTAAACAGTCCCTTAGAAATACTCGCCAACCAAGACATTGCCTTAATCCATTCAACTCTAGTGGTTGAGCAGAGGTAGTCCTCCCTATGCGACAAAATTAACATTTCTGGTGCTTGTGGTCGCCCCCAGTGTTCATCATCCTGATTGTACATGTATACTTTTCCATGGTGCTTGTGCCCCCCTCACCAATCACCAGCCCGATCGTATTTGTATACCTTTCCCTGGTGCTAGTGGTTCATCTCCACCATTCACCGGCCTGATATGTAGTATATATCCATCCCTGGTGGTAGTGGCCCCCACCTCCCGTCGATTGCCAGCCTGATGTTAGCATACATCTTTCCCTGGTGTCCAGTGGTCCTTCTCCCCACCCGATCGCCCGCCCAATGTCTGGATCAACCATTCTCTGGTGGCTATGGGACCCTTCCCCCCTACCACATCAGCTAATGCCCCACCATCCTGCTCCACCCCCATCCCGACTACAAGCCAGCAACCAGCACAGTCTTCTGCTCTCCACCATGGCTAGCTGCTAGACTGAGCTGTCGTGACAGCGTGCATATACAGAACGCGGCCACTGACAGCCCAGCCGGTGGCAGCTATGTGGAGAGTAGAGGGCTGTGCTGGCCACCGGCTTGGGATCAGGATCGGGGGAGTAGGGTGGTGGGACACTACTTGCTGGGTTTGAGGGGGTGGAAATTCCACTAGACACCAGAGAATAGTTTAACTATAATATATGGGGGATCGGGGATAGGGAAGGTGGTCTGCTAGCTACCAAGGAATGGTTGAACTATTATGTACAGGGGATCAGGATGGGAGGAATACACTGGACACCAGGGAAATGGTGTCCAGACATCAGGCTGGTGATCAGGTGGGGGAGGGATCACTCGACACAAGGGAATATGTTTTTTTTACATTGGGTCGGGGTAGGTACCACTAGACACCAGGGAATATGTTTCTTTACATCAGGTGAGGGATCGAGTGGGGAAAGAGACCACTAGACACCAGGAAAAGATGTATGTTGACATCGGGCTTGCAGGGGAGGTAACACTAGCATCAGGGAAAGCTATATCTAAATATATTTATATATATTACATATTGGGCTGGTGATTGGTGGGGGACCACTAGCACCAGGAAAATGATATAATCGTATTGGGCTCATGCGATCCTGCGGGGACCACTAGCACCAATGAAAAATATATATTACATACCTGGTCGGCGATCAGTCAGGGGGTCCACTACCACTAGGGAAAATGATATATTACGTATCGTGCTGGTGATCGGGGGGGGTGACCACCAGCATCAGGGAAAGGTATACAGTTACGATCGGACTGGCGATTGACAGGATGGGAACACTAGCACCAGGAGGAAATATACATTTACAATAGGGCAGGTGATCAGCGGGGAGGGGCACTAGACACCAGGGACCCAGGGCTGCTTCTGGGACGGGGAGTGGGGGGAGGCACGCTAAACTCCAGCACAGCCTATGTAAATGAGCCTGTAATGGGCATGCAAATGGACACATAGTGCTTTGCATCTCAGTGGGCTCATTTACATGGCTGCTTTTGAGAACTGGAAATAGCACATCTGTGCTATTCCTTGTGGGGCCATACTCTTGGCTGCATGTTGGGGCAGCTGTATTGGGGATTGCGCTAGCAGTAAGGGGGTTACCGCTGACTTGACCTAGTCCTGGTCTCAGTTGTATCATTCAGGTGCGCTGTCTATCTAAGTACATAAACCTTAGACACCTAGGCAAATGCAAAGTGCAACACAAACTTTTGTGCTGTACTTTGCGACTTTTTGTGAATCTAGCCCCTTATGTTGGACCATAGTGTGGTAATGATAAAAGGCTGGTGATTGAGGATCCCAAATGAATTATCCAAACAAATGTTAATTGCTGCTGACTGTTGCACTCGATAGGCCTTTTATAACAATCTTGCAGAAATTCTCAACCATTACTTTTATCTCATCCTGACTAGCAAAAGTATTTGAGGGGTAACTGACCCAGTTCTCATAACCTTAGCAGGCTGTAATGAGGGGTGTGGGGAGACAGGAGGCAGTGCACCGTGGCCATGGAAGGGCCCATCGGTGGTATGCCCTGAATGGGTGGTACCAACCCCACATCAGCTATGAGACCTATGCTGACACTGAGATCGTGGGCCAGTACCGACTGAACTGGGCAATTATGAGGCAGCTCTGTGAGCTGTGCAGTAAGGAGATGCAGGCACCCACTAGATGGAGCCACTCCCGGACAGTGGAGACAAAGGTAACAGCTGTCATGTGCCTGCTTGCCACGGGCACCTTGCAGAGACCAACAGGGGACACCACAGGCATAACCCAGTCGGCCGCATCATGGTTCCTCACACAATTCCTTAACGCCCTGCTGCCACATGCTGTGGTATACATCCACTTCCCCAGAACACAGGCAGAGCATTACAGCAAACTTGCAGAAGTTCCACAGGGTAGCACGTATGCCTGGTGTGCTAGGGGTCATTGACTGCACCCATGTGGGCATCCGCATGCCACCTGGCCCGGAGGGGGTAGCCTACATCAACAGAAAGGGCTACCCCAGTATCAACTGCCAGGTGGTGTGTGATGCCAGGGGGTGCATAACCAATGTCTGTGCCACACACCCTGGGGGAGCACATGATGCCTTTATCTGACACAGCTCAGCACTGTGCCACAGGTTCGAGAGTGGGGACATCCCCATCGGTCATCTAGTGGGTGAGTATGCCGAGACCACGAGCAGCTGGGTACACTAGGGCATGGGAGGGGGCAGCTAGGGCAGGGGCGCCACAGAGTGCAGCTGGGAAGGACAAGGGGTACAGCAACAGAAGACACCAGGCTAACCATATCTCCATCCACACAGGTGACAATGGCTCGCCACTCTGGCCCTGGCCGTTTAACTCCTACCGGTGCCCATCGTCCCCTGCAGAGGAGCGGTACAATGAGACACATGCCAGCATGCGGGACATCATTGAGTGTGTCTTTGGTCTGCTGAAGGCATGTTTCTGCTGCCAGCACAGGTCTGTCGGTGCCCTACAGTACAGCCCCTCCAAGGTCTGCGGCCTATTCCTGGCCTGCTGCATGCTGCACAACATGGCCACTGACTGTGGTATAGCTGTCGAGGTCGAAGAGGGGAACAGCAGTGGGGACAACATGGCCGATGGTCTGTGTGGCAGTGGCAGTCCCCCCCCCCCAGTGAAGGGATCCCTGGCTGATGAGGATGGCGTGCCAGCACTGAGATACGATAGCAGAGGAGCACTATGGTGCACCCAGGTAGGTAGACAAACACCCATGCTTGGGACGGCTGCAGTGGCATGGCACACAGGCATTGACTCAGTCTCACACAAAAGATCAATATACAAGTTAGCCAGCCTGAGAGTGGGTCCCAAGATGATAGCCTGGATAAAAAATTAGCTGGAGAATAGGACACAGAGGGTAATAGTAAATGGAGTCCACTCTGAAGAAAGGGGATTACTAGTGGGGTGCCGCAGGGTTCAGTATTAGGAACGGTCCTCTTCAATGTCTTTGTCAGCGACATTGCAGAGGGACTGGAAGGAAAAGTATGTCTCTTTGCAGATGACACAAAGATCTGCAATAGAGTTGATGCACAAGGTGGGGTGGAAAGGATGACAAGGGACTTGGCAAGGTTAGAGAAATGGTCAAATGTATGGCAGCTTAGGTTTAATGCTAAGAAGTGCAAGGTAATGCACCTGGGAAATAAAAACCCAGGGGAAGAGTACACAATGGGGGGTGAGATACTAGCAACAACAAAAATGGAAAGGGACCTGGGGGTAGTCATATCAGATCACACATGCCCACACAATGCAAAGCATCATGGGCTGCATATGCAAATCACCACAGAATGTTATGCTGGTCCAACTTTAAGCAGAATTGCATGGTGCCGAAAGGCCTCTCACACAGTTTGAAAAGGGTGCTAACAGAAGACATAGACACGTGTTTCGTCCTACCAGGACTCATCAGTATGCCTCGTCTGTTTAACACCCCAGTGGAATGGACCAGCTACCCTAAGACAGTGTGTCTTGGATATGTTGTGGTGAACCCATTAAAAAAAAAACTATTTAACTGACAAAGAACCTCTGTGTGCAAACACTGAGGCAAGGGTTACCCCAAAGGGCATTTGGCTGGGAAGCCAAGTTTCAAGAAAATACAAAATCACACATGCCCACACAATGCAAAGACATCATGGGCTGCATACAAATCACCACAGAATGTTATGCTGGTCCAACTTTAAGCAGAATTGCATGGTGCCGAAAGGCCTCTCACACAGTTTGCAAAGGGTGCTAACAGAAGACATAGACACGTGTTTCATCCTACCAGGACTCATCAGTATGCCTCGTCTGTTTGACACCCCAGTGGAATGGACCAGCTACCCTAAGACAGTGTGTCTTGGATATGTTGTGGTGAACCCATTAAAATAAAAAACTATTTAAAAGACAAAGAACCTGTGGGTTCACCACAACGTTTCCAAGACACACTGTCTTAGGGTAGCTGGTCCATTCCACTGGGGTGTCAAACAGACGAGGCATACTGATGAGTCCTGGTAGGACGAAACACGTGTCTATGTCTTCTGTTAGCACCCTTTGCAAACTGTGTGAGAGGCCTTTCGGCACCATGCAATTCTGCTTAAAGTTGGACCAGCATAACATTCTGTGGTGATTTGCATATGCAGCCCATGATGCTTTGCATTGTGTGGGCATGTCTGATTTTGTATTTTCTTGAAACTTGGCTTCCCAGCCAAATGCCCTTTGGGGTAACCCTTGCCTCAGTGTTTGCACACAGAGGTTCTTTGTCTTTTAAATAGCTGATGCACTGACCCCCCACCCCCCCCAATGCCACTGTACTTACCATGCAGTGATGGGCTCCCACCAGTCTGGAAGCCACCGCCTGGCACGCCCTCGACAGCGCTGTGCCATATGGTGGCCACCACCAGCTCCTCCTGTGTTGTGAGCTGTAGCATGTCAGCCTGGCCCCTACCCATGGCCATCCTTGCAGCCTGTATGGCCACACACCTTCTCCTTGATCCGATGCTTGTTGGTGCCCACCTTCTTCTTGCACTCCTGTGCAAATCGCTGGTGGCTGCCCTGCTGGTTCACAGCCTCTTCCACCTCCTCCCTGGCTGCAACCCTGGCCTGGGGTGTGCCGGTTGCACCACTCAGCAGAGGCTACCTGTCAAGGTACGCCTCAAACAGGGCATCTGCCTCCACCTTTGTAAAATTGGGCCTGCGCTTGCTGGCAGGCCCACGCTCCTCACCCTCCTCTTGTTTGGACATGCTGCTACCTGTGGGCAGTGACATGTGGTTAGTGGCTGCAGCGGCCCACACCAGACCACCATCCTGCTGTGCTGTCTGTCCCCTTGGCAGGTGCATCTTTCCTTGGAAGGTTGCAATACCGGTCCATGGCCTGTGCAATCCCGCGGCACCTTTATAGCGCATCGCACGCAAATGGGCTGATATGCAACTGTAAAGTTATGCGTTATGCTAATTTTCCCAGTGTGCTGCGGATAGGCTGATGAACTAATCTGCATATTCCGGCTGAATATTGCATTGTTGCACTTTGTGCAATGGACTTGGCGCTGGCAAAAGTCATGGCACAGTGCTGTGACATGTGCAGTGCGCCCGCCAACACGCATGCACCACGGCATGTACCACTGCCTATTGCGCAGCATGTGCTAGGAGAGCTATTGGCAGCAAAATGTGCCCTATGTGCAATAGGGCCAGTAGTGATCGGGCACCATTGGGCTTATGGCGCTCAAGCACCATTGGGTCTATGGCACTTGGATGCAATTGGGCCTATGGCACTCGGGTGCTATAGGGCCTGTGGCACTCAGGCGCCATTGGGCCTATGGCACTCGGGCGCTTTTGGGCCTGTGGTGCTTGGGTGCCATTAGGCCTGTGGCACTTGGGCGCCATTGGGCCTAGTGAGCTCAAGCGCTATAGGGCCCATGGCACTGGGTCACTATCAGGCCCATGGAGCGTGGTGCCTCAGGTCCCTAATGCGCAACACGCATCATGGCCCCAATAATGCACACATACACATTGTGTGTGCTGACCCCTTACCCCTGCCCTATGCTCCCTAGTGACCTCTGCCCCACATGCCAGTGTGGCCATGCCCATGCCATGCATCCCCAGGGATGCATGATTGGGGCAGGTAGCACATCTCCGGGCAATGCATGCATCCCGAACATGTGGAGCTCATGCGCTACAGGGTGCCATTTTGAACTGCTACATTGCGGAGTAAGCATGCCACAGTGCGCAGTGCCCCGATCTCAGAACTGAAGCCAGGTAGAGCTGGTGAATCTGGTGGCCCAGGTGGAGCCCCATGCTACCAGCATCTTTGGACAGCAGCCCCCTCGACAGGCCCAGACCGAGGTGTGGCAGGATGTGGCTGATGACCTTGTACTGGCCACCGGTGTGTGGCGCACAAGTGAGCAGTGTTGCCACCATTATGGGGACCTGATGAGGTGGGACCCGGAGAGGCTCAGGTCACTGCAGGCACGTGTCTGGAGGTGGGCTGTGCCACGGGCAGGTAAGTGTGCCCCACCTGCGTCGGTGCATGTCCAGTGTTCCATGGGTCTGGCAGGGCTGCATGCCATGCTGGGGGGGGGTGCTGTCACTGTGTGCCCTAAGGCCTGGCCTTGCATGTCACTGGGTGCGCTGCGCCACTGCCTTGTGGCTGTGCCAGGCCGAGGTGCACTCTGTGCCTAGGGGGTAGGACGGTGGGCTCATAGTGTTGCTGTGTACTGATGTGTGCTTGTCTGTGTTCCCATCCTAGGTCTTGAAGACCGGAGGAAAGGCAGGGTGGTGTGGGCACCTGGCGGACCGCGGATGGCTGCTGCGGGCCCATTAGCAGGAGCTACGGGACTGAGTAGAGAAGCTGCTGGACCATCGCGCGCAGTGCCACGGCTGGCAGGTAGGCACTGTGCATTCATACATTGTTGTGCAGGGTGGTTGGCAGGAGTGGGGGTATGGCCTTGGCCCCTTGTGAGCTGAGCCATGGCAGCTGTGTTCAGCCTGCAGTGTGCATGGCGCCGTGGGGCAGCCAGTGCATGTGTGTGCCAGCTGTTGGTGGACTGTGGGTATGTCCAGCTGCTACCTGTGCCGCTGCAATCCCACTGCTGCACCATGCCACCTGCTTGCCACTGTGCTGGCGGTTGGCCCTTGGGTGGTGGTGTCCAGTGCTTTGCATAGCCGTGGCATGCCAGATTGGCAGCAGTCATAGGCCCACCCACTGCAGGTGGCCAGGGTACCACCCCAGGGGCATGTGTCCCCACTGTCCGCTGCACATGGTGGGAGGGTTGGGGTGCCCTGGACATGCACTAATCACCTATTCCTTCCCTTGCCATATGTGTCCAATGGGGAGGTCGCCAGTTGAACTACAGCCGTCTACTGTGGCAAATCATCACTATTATCACCGCCACTCTGGAGATTGCAAGACTGACTAGATGGCTCGAGCTGTGGGGGCAGCACAGGGGTCAGTGCCAGGTGGTGGGATGTGGCCACCCATCGGGGCCATTTATACTGTTCCTGCACCTGACCACCCTTTCTCTGCCTTCCCCTGTCCCATTGTGTAGCCCTGTCCCCTGTCCCCATCCCTCCCTTTCCTACCCTGTTCCTGCTTTGTAAATAGTTTCCCCTGCCTTGTTCCCTGTTTTCTATTATATATAGTTATTTAATACAGTTTGCATTGTTTACCCATCTGTGTACGTGTCTGCTTTGTGGCTGGCGAGTGCAGCCATGCTGCAGTGGTGTGGTGGATGGCTGTGTGGTGTGCCTGTGTTGTTCTGTGGGCCATACATGGTGGTGTTTGGCCATAGGTCAGTGGCTGTGCCCTGGGGTGGCCCTGGGCTGGCTGTTTGGGCTGTGTGGCATGTGTGTTGGGTGCTGTGTGCCAGGGTGTGGCTGGCTGTGGACCGGGTTGGGTGGGACATGCTTTCCAGTGGGGAATGGTGTTGGCGGCCCACCCTTGGCCATTGGTGACGCCTTTTCATACGTCTCCTGCTCTGGTGCTCATGGATGGGGGCTGGCTACATGCCTGCGTTCCTTGGGTGGTGTTGCTTTGTGGGCCAGCTGTGCCTCTCAGCCTGGCTCCACCTCCTCCCCGGCGGCCACCCCCCTTTCCCCAGTGCTTTGCTCCCTGTTGTGCCTGTGGCTGGTCCATTTATGCCTTGGTGCATCATTCTCGGCCCCTTGCGCATCCATGGTTGCCCTATTGCGCATGTTGGGTTGCTCCCTGGTGCACCTCTGACTGCGCTCTGGTGCATCCATGCGGTTTTCAGTCGTGTTGTGCTGGTGCATGTTGCCATGCGCACCTGTTGAGTATCGTACTCATTGCGCAATGGCGCATTGGATTTGCACTGCGCCGGCCTTGTGTTGGCGTCTGACGCATTTCTGAATATCCCACCCTATGTTTAATGTTCCATCATCTAAGTTCAATGTCTTTCGTTGTAGAATGCTTAGATTCCCCGGGTCGCCACTGAAAAAGGGACTGTCTTGTCTCAGTGGGCCCACCCGTTCATCAGAATTCAAATAAAATAAATAATAAATTTGTTGCTGTGATGCTTTGTGCAGCTTTGAAAGCTGCTGGAAACTAAGCAACCTCCTTTCTGTGGGCTCCCAAACCCTGAAGGCAGTTCAGGGATCAGGTGAATGAAGTATTTGGGCAACATGAGCCACTGGTGTCCCTGGCTGATCTGCACCAAAGTGAAAGACTGCAAATACTGGATTGACTCCCTGGCCCTCCTGCCACAGTGCATAGCAGCCATGTGAGTGAAGAGAGGTGGTGGCTTGCCAGTTGCAGTGAAAAGGGTGATGAACAAGCCTGCAGAACAAATGACAGTGTCCAGTCCAGTCCAGCCCGCGGTCCAGATGCTGCATTCTGGACCAGAATCAGGGTGTAAGAGTAGTGTAAGTGAAGGAGGCAGGGATGCTCTAGAGGGATCCAAAAGTGAGTCCCTTTTAGTAGGGATTTACAGTACAAAGATTTTAAAACTTAAACTAATAGCATCTTTCAAAATTCACAGGGAGCACTGTACTGTTAAATTAAATCAACTAAAGAACCGTGGATCTGATTATAGTAGTGGATTGAAAATGCAGCTGTTTGTCCTTGTTGTTCTGCCTCGTTTTCCAACATTTCTTGATGTAACAAACAGGAAGCTGTAATGAACTCATGGTATATGACCCCAATTCTGTTCATTATAGTGAGGCTGTACTGCACCGCCCCAGGTAGTATATGGGAATTTGAACAAATAAACACAGACTCACTGCTTTTAAGTAGGTAACAGTGATAAAAAGTAAAAGGACTTTGACCTGTCCCTTCCAAATGAAATAGTTAAAGAGATGACAGTTGCAGTTTCTGTCGTCTGAAAAATTATGTCTGATAGAGGGATTCCAGAAATGAGGCTGCAGAAGTATACTAGAGAAAGAATCAGAAAAGAGTTAGCAACACTGAAGGTAAACAGAGCCCAAGGGCTGGATGGAATGCATCCAGGTGTACTAAGGGAACTGGCATCAGTGCTAGCCAAACCCCTGGCAGGGCAGTTCAATAGCTTTTTGCAACAAGGGGTGGTTCCCAAGGACTGGAAAATGCCGAATGTAGTTCCACTACACAAGGGAGGAGACAAGGAGCAGCCAAGAAACTAGACCCATCAGCCTTACCTCTGGTAGGGGAACTGACAGAAACGCTAGTTGGAATATATGGAAAACAGTATACTTCAGGGTATTAAGAGCATGGGTTTGTGGCAGGGAGGTCTTCTCAGATCAACATGATACTTTTCTTTGACTGGGCAACCATTGTGGTTGACAAGGAGCACGCAGTAGAATTAGTATACTTTGATTTCAGTAATGGGCATTTTACTTTCAAGGCCACACTGAAGACTGCTGAAGAAGTTGTGGGATCTGGGTACAGCTAGGCAAATAGTAAAGTGGATAGGGAGCTGGCTGGAGTAGGGGAAACAAAGAGTTGTGGTGAATGGGGTCATTTCATTGGAAAGAGAGGTCACCAGAGGAGTAGCACAAGGCTCTGTATTGGCACAGCTCTCGTCAGTATATTCATCAGTGACATAGGAGAAGGAATCTAGGGCAGGTTGTGTCCCATGTTCCCCCAAGGTGTGCGCTTGTGCAGCCACACAGATCAAAGAAACAGCTGCACACTGCAGTATCAGTGGTACGCAGACAAAAACCCCACTGTGCTTAACCCTTGCTGTTCCATGGACTGACATATCAGTTCAGAATTCCTTTATATTCTGCTTGTCTGCAGCAGTAGAGGTTGAATGAATAGTGTCTGTGTTCCTCACTGCTGTCTTATCTCCTCTTGTCTTAGGTTGTAAATGTTCACATACACAAGGTCCAGATTTGATGTTAGGGGTGCCTGTCACAGCTGAACAAAGTTTATGAGAAAGGCTGCTCTAAAATGGTATGGGGGAGGATGACTTTGGCATAGTTTCTTTTTGAGACTGTCTGCCCATAGTAAATTCTGTTTGTATTTTAAATTCCCGTCTGTGTCAAAAACTACAGCTAGACAAGTAAGAAATTATTTGTGTTTAATGGTGTCAGGTTTTAAATGGCTACATCTCATTGCATTTCAGAGCATGGTTTTAAAGATTTATAAAAAAGCCTAGGGAATTGCCTGAATGTCTGACAGTTTAGAGCTCCTGACAGCTGACAATTGCGACAACATTGAAAATAATGTAACATTAAGGCATAAATGAAGCTTATATTTCATATTTTATTCTGAAATTCTCATCATTATTTCCTTATTACTGAACACATTTGCATGAATGCACTATCTCTGCTCTTTTAGCTCTTGCTGCTTACATACACCTGATGTCCTAATTCTGTTTATGACATCAAAATATGTTGCTGTGGAGATAATTATGATGCCATATGAACATATGAAGAAGCCAGCAGAAGAAGGCCATTTGGTCTATCAAGTCTGCTCGTGTTGCAGGATCCACAGCTTGAGCTACTGTCCCTGCCCCCTCTACCCTCTCCTCCCATCCTCCCTACCCATGACCCTTAACCTCCCCCTACACCTGTCCCAGCCTCTCTTGATGCTGCCCACTGTCTTCAACAAGATTACCTCTTCTGGCAGCACATTCCAAGTGTCCACCACCCTCTCTGTGCAGAAGTGCTTCCTGACCTCCCTCCTAAACCTCCCACGCTCCAGCTTAAGACTGTGCCCCCTTGTGTTATGGTTGCCACTTAGGTTAAAGAGACTTTCCTTATTAACCTTATTTATTTTATTTATTTATTTATTTGTACAAATCAGAATTACAATCCTTTGAATCAAGGACTTGTATCCCTTTCAAGTACTTGAAGGTCCCAATCATGTCCTCTCTCTCTCTCTCTCTCTCTCTCCTGTCTTCCAGAGAGTACATGTTCAGTGCCCTCAGCCTCTCCTCGTATGCCTTACCCTGCTGACCAGCTATCATCTTTGAAGCCCTCCTCTGGACCTTCTCCAGCAGGTTAATGTCCTTTTTGAGGTGTGGGCACCAGTACTGAACTCCATACTCTAGATGTGGCCTTACCAGTGACCTGTACAAGGGCAGTATAACCTCCTCTCTCCTACTACTGATCCCCCTAGATACGCATCCCAGCATCTTGTTTGCCTTTGCTGCTGCTTTCTTGCACTGCATTGAGTGCTTCGGGTCACTAGTGATCATCACTTCCTGGTTCTTCTCCCCCTCTGATGCAGATACTTGGACTCCACCCATGTAGTACTCTATCCTAGAATTCTTGGCTCCAATATGCAAAACTTTGCATTTCTTGGCATTGAAGCAAAGCTGCTAGATCCTGGACCACCTCCCTAGATTTCCAGATCTTTCTGTAGGTCCTGTATCCCTTCAGCTGTGTCCACTGTCCCACAGAGCTTGGTGTCATCTGTGAATAGACACATTTTGCCCCTAATGCCATCTCCAGTGTCATTGATGAAGACATTGAACAACACCGCCCCAGCACAGAGTCCTGCAGGACCCCACTGGTTACCTGTCTTGTGCCAGATAACTCTCCCCCCACAAGCACCCTCTGGGTTTTGTCCTTCAGCCAGTTTTCCACCCATCTGGCCATATTTTCCCCAACCCCGAGACCCACCAACTTCCTGATCAACCTTTTGTGGGGCACAGAGTCAAAGGCCTTGCTGAAATCAAGATAGAGGATGTCTATCACTCATACCATAAGCAATGCCATATTTATGTCAGAAACAAGGGATTATGATGTGTAGAGAAGCAGCCAAAGTAGACACATGTTAGGCATAGGGATCTTGTTTTCATTCAAGTTTTTTTCAGTAATAAAGAAAATGTGGTCATAATTACTGAAAATATATTAAGTAATAAAGAAAATGGGATGGAGCTTAATATAAATCTTACTTTCTTCAAAGTTTTCCTAATGCTGTCGGGGCTCTTTAAGGCCTAGTTCAAATAACTGAGCAAAATGAAACTGGACTACAAATATGCTTAAGTGTAGAACTGTTAAAGTTAAAAGCCACTGACAGCATTAGCAAACTTTGAAAAAAGTAAGATTTATATTCAGCTCCATCCCATTTTCTTTAGTACTTCATATATTTTCAGTCATTAATTCTCAATTTTCTTTATTACTGAAAACAGTTGCATGAAAACAAGATCCCTGTTCCCTAGAATCTGCCTACTCTGGCTGCTTCCCTACACATGAAATCATAATCTCCTGTTTATGACATCATAATTATCTTCACAGCAACACATTTTGATATCATGAACAGAATTATGATGTCAGGTGTAGGTAGGCAGCCAGAGCTCAAAGAGCAGAGATGCTGCATTGATGCAAATGCCCCTAGGATAAGGAAATAAGGGTGAGAATTACAGAATAAAATACTAAATCTAAGCTACAGTTATGTCTGAATATTACATTTTTTCAGTTGTCTCAATTGTGTCAGGTGCTCTTTAAAGCAGCAGTACATGTTATTGTGAAAAATGCAAGCTACACTTTTTAGTGGCAATAAACGGTATCTCTGTTATAGACTCAATCTGATTTGTGCACATAAATCTCTTTCTTGGTACCCCGTGCTGCACATACACACACACACACACACATATGAGACTTCTGCCCACAGAGTCAAAAAATTAAAGGGAACATTGGAACTTGCATCTATCGCAGATGACACTAAACTCTCTGGTAGGGTTGACAATGTGGAGGGGATGAGGGAATTAAAGAGAAACCTGCAAAGTCTGGAAAATTGGTCCAAAATCTGGCAGCTGAAATTCAGTGCCGAGAAGTGCAAAGTGATGCACTTGGAGAACAAAAACCCAGAACAAAGTATTGGATGGAAGGGGTTCAGCCGGGTACAACATCAGAAGAAAGGGAACTAGGAGTTTTCATCTGTGGCTCCCTTAAACAAACCAGCCAGTGTAACAAGGACTTCAGCAAGGCTAGCAGGATGCTAGGGTGCACTGGTAGAGGGTTCATCACTAGGAAGCAGGACGTAGTGTCATCTCTGTATAGGTCACTGGTAAGGCCACACCTGGAGATACTGTTTCCAGTTTTGGAGTCCCCACCTGAGAAAGGACAGGAACAGGCTAGAGACGGTACAACACAGGGTGACCAAGATGATTCAGGGCCGGGAAGGCAGATCCAATGGGGAATGGCTAAAGGCGAGATGAGAGAGGGGGGGATATGATTGATACCTTAAAGTTCCTGAAAGGAATAAACAAGGTGACCTGTGAAGGGCAATAAAGCAGGAACAGAGAAGCCTGGACATGGGGTCACAAGTGGAGATTAATGGTAAGATTTAAAAAGGATGTGAGGAAGTATTAGTTTACTGAGCCACGGAATGGTATGCCAGCAGAGATGGTTGGTGCCCAAACCATAAACGGCTTCAAACACAGCAGGGACAGTGCTAAAGTATAGTAGTTACTCAGCAGATGAGGGAGGTGATAGAAAGGAGAACAAAAGGGGGAATAGGGTAAGTGCAGATCCCACAGAGATAATAGGTCCTAGGGTAAGATAGGGCAACATGGTCAGAATAGATGGACCGTTGCTCTTTTTCTGTCGTCATCTGTGTTTCTGTGTTTATATGATGGAGGCTGTCCCCAGTAGGAAGAAATTACTGCTGCTTCATCAATTTTAGTTCTACTCTATGCATTCTATCTTGTCAAAGTTTGAAATTATTTTTCCTCTTCCTTCACATTGTGTGTACACACAGAATGGCCTGCCACACCTGCAGTCCAGCCAGCCACTGGTCACATGTTCACTTGCTTCAGGCACTTTCTGAGATGTGGACAAAATGAACTGCTTTCCCTTTGTAGTCTCGTTTCATATGTAGGTCAACTTGATAGCCAATTGGTCTAGCTTTTCCTGGGTTGGCTAGCTGAGGGCTGCAAAACCCAGTCATGCAAGACATGAATGCAGTCTTTTTCCCTTACAAGCTGCTGATTGGCTCAGTTATCCTGGTTACATTCTCTGTGCCTCTAACCCCTTTCTATAAGTCTCTGTGTGGTCAGAGGGCTTACTCAGCATCTATGTTTGCATTTTTACAGTCCTTTAGTGCAGCTTCCTACCACTGATTGCAACCCCCAGAGAACTAAATATGCTCTATCCTGGGCCTATCTCTTGCCCTGAGGCCAGGACACCATTTGGTTTACTGGACCCAGAGCCTACTGCTGAGTTGAGGACTCTGCTTTTCTCTGAGTGATTGACCCACTGTGCTGCTAAATGCTTTGCCACTTCAAATCTTAGCCTCGCTCTCTGCCATCAAAAATGGTGGGTCCAGTTTCCTTCCATTCAGTTCCCATCCCTCTGCCAGTCTCTGGGGACTAGGAACACTTGCTAATGCTGTCACAGGTTTTTGGGCACAGTGTCCTGCCCCTGTGGTTGACCTGTGCCTCTGTCCATAAAACACAACAGTCTGGGCTTGACTCCCTCCCAGAGCTACTGGATGTGGCGTGCATGCTGCTGAGGTGCCCATCCGACTCCCACACACAGTCCTGTGCACTGGGGCTGGAAAGTGAAGAAACATGCTGATCCACTGCTGGGAAAATCTGGAGCCTGATACAGACAAGCTCCAATTGGGGGGCTTACATTAGTAGTGTAGTGGACTCTGTAGGTGTGTTGGGGCATTAGCAAGTGAGTGATGGAGAAAACAGCCACTCCCACTTGCCAGCAAATGGTGCTGTAGGGTTCTGGCTTCCTTTTGATAGCAGCATGTGACCATTTTATGTATACCACTGACTAACAAGCTTTACCTGTTGAAAGTCATAGTTACTTGTGAGCTGAGGTGTCAGTCGGCCTGACTGGTTGAAGTGTCAATCCTGTGAGGCAGATACGTAACTAATATGGAAAGCCCTGTGGCTCTGTGTACCTGACTCCACCCCCAACCACAATACCAGCAGCACCTCTCCAAACCCTAGCACAGAAGACCCTCCCCTGATAGGCAAACACTGCCGTTTGTGGTCACTTCTGTGCCCACCCAGCAGGCTTTTACACAGGACACTGGTAGTGGCTTTTTCTGTGCCCACTCTCCCACTGCATGGACCTTTGCAAATGCCACCATAAGCAGCTCCTGCTGTGCCCCCTGAGCTGGCTTTTGTAAATGCTGCTGCTGGCGGTTCTTGCTGTGCCTGCTGAGTGGGCTTTCTCCATTTGCGAATGCCATTAGCAGGGGCCCCTTCCATGCCTACCAAGCAGAATTTTGTGAATGCCGCCAACAGCAGCTCCTGCCATGCCTGTGGAGCAAGGTTTTGCAAATGCTGCAGCTAGCAGCTCCTACTTTGCCCACCAAGCAGGATTTTAATAATTATTCTCTCTATGCCTTCAATTATATCCCTTTTCACTTTTAAACTTCTTTACTTTTTTTACTTATGGTGGCAATTGGTGTGTTTTAGTAGACTGTGGCTTATATGTTTTTCACTGTTCTACTTTTTACTATTTGTGTAATTTCGCTCTTTTCTTCTAGGTGGAGGCATTATCCTTTCTGTAATAAAAGTTTCCGTCTTCTCTATCAGTCTTCAACATGCTATTTTGCATTTGTCTAGTATACCCTAGGATTTTACTTTTTCTCAGGTACGAGTGTGTTGTCGTTTTATGGTTTTAACATTAGGTTGCATTGATGTACATTTGCCACTGGATCCTATATTCAGAATATTGGTACAGTACTGAGCTACTGTAGGGCTTCTATACATTTAGCAGCATAAAAGATTTGCCTCTTTGCACAATGATATCTCATACGAACATACCAACATACGAATTAGCCAGCAGAATTAGGCCTTCTGGTCTATCAAGTCTGCTTGTTATGCAGGGATTTCAGTTTTGCTCAGGCTGATGTCCCCGCTTCCCCTTCCCTGACTATTTCATCCCTATTCTTCTCCCCTCGACGGATCTTAATCCTCCCCCTATATCTATCCCAGACCCTTTTGAAGCTACCCACCATCCTTCCTGTGATCACTTCTTCTGGCAGTGCGTTCCACTTGGTTACCAGCCTTTCTGTGAAGAAGTGTCTCCTAACCTCCCTCCTAACACCCCCCCCAACCCCGGATTAAGACTGTGCCCCATCATAGTTTTATTGTAGCTTTCCCTAAATAGACCTACCTTGTTTACCCTATTGAAGTTTTTCATGTACTTGAAGGTCTCTACATGTCTCCCCTGTCCCTTCTGTCCTCCAGGGAGTACATGTTCAAGACCCCCAGTCTCTCCTCATACAATCTACCCTGCAATCATCTTTGTAGCCTGTCTCTGGGCTGTCTCCACTAGGTTGATATATTTTTTAAGGTGACGGCTCCAGAACTTCACTGCATACTCCAGATGCAGCCTCACCAATGACTGTGCAAGGGCAGAACCACCTCCTGTCACCTACTGCTAATCCCACTGGCTATGTAGCCCTATATCCTGTTTGCTCATGCCACAGCCTTACTGCACCCCTCAGAGTACTTTAAATCACTAGCTATCATCACTCCTAGATCTTTCTGTTCCACTGTGGGAGTTACCTGGACCCCTCCCAGGTAGTGCTCTGTCCTGGGGTTTTGGGCTGCAACGTGCATGACTTTGCTCTTTTTTTTGTATTGAAGCCTAGTTGCCAGATCCTTCACCACCTTTCAAGTTTTCTGTCCCCTCTGTTGAGTCCACCCTCCCAGAGAGCTTGGTGTCATGGGTGAACAGACTCATTTTGCTCTTGATGCCATCCCCAATATTATTAATGAAAAAGTTGAACAGCACTGGCCCTAGCACTGAGCCCTGTGGATGCCACTTGTGACCTCCCTGGTACTAGACAGCTTTCATCCAATGATCACCTTTTGGGATCTGTTCCCTAGCCAATTTTCCACCCATTTAACTAACATCTCTCCTACTCCAAGGTCTGCCAGTTTTCTGATCAGCCTCTTGTGTGATACAGAGTCAAAGTCCTTGCTGAAATCCAGGTATAGGATGTCCACTGCTTGGCTTCTGTCCACCGCTTTGGTTAACCAGTCAAAGAAGTTGATCAGATTCATTTGACAAGATCTTCCTCCCATAAATCCATGCTGCTCTGCATCCTGGAGGCCATATTCCTCTATATGCTCTATCAATCTTTCTTTCAGAATAGTTTCCATAAACTTGCATACTATTGAAGTTAGACTGACTGGTCTGTAGTTCCCGGGTCATCCCTGGGGCTGCTGTTGTGGAGGGGCACAACATATGCCATTCTCCAGTCCTTTGGTACCATGCATGACTTCAACAAACAACTGAACAGGTCCACCAGTGGCTCTGCAAGCTCCTCTATCTGTTCCTTAAGCACCCTGGGGAGCACTCCATCTGGGCCTAGTGATTTGTCTGTCCTCAAAGCTAATACTGGTAGTCCATTTTTCACTCTTTCCTTGTCTATTGCCCCATCTGGCACATTCCCCCTTCTGACTCCCTTCCCCCCCAATCAGTGCCAGCCTGTCTTTTTCCTTTGTGAAGACAGAGCAGAAATTTTCATTCATTAATTCACTTTCCCCAATTCTCCTCCACCCACCCTTCCCCTTGTCTTGGTATGACTATCCCTTCTTTCTTGTCTCTTTTCTCAGTTATGTAGTGGAAGAAAGCCTTTTCCCTCCTCTTGATACCTTCCGCTAATTGTAATTCCTTCTGAGCCTTTGCTGTCTGAACTGCCCTTCCTGCCTCCCTAACCTGTCCTAGGTATAATTATCTGTCCACCTCCTTCTTGGTCTTCTTGAATTTCCTGTAGGCCAGCCTCTTGTTCCTCACTAGATCCAAAACAACAGCACTCAAGGACAATCACATGCATGGATTAAAATAAAGAGTTTTAGCAATGCAATTTATTGATTATAATGCAAGCAGTAAGCCTAAGCCCCAGTGCTTCGGCACACAGCCTTCTTCAGGGGTGTGCTGAAATGTGGGGCTTAGGCTTATGACTTGCATTGTAACCAATAAATAGCATTTGTAAAACTCTTTATTTGAATCCATGCGTATGATTGTCCACGAGTGCTATTTTTTGAATCTTGTTTGTGTGGGGCTGGGTGGCCACCCTCTCAACAGCACCAACCCTGTGTCTAATTCGCAGCAACTTCTTTGGGACTCTTGTTCCTCACTGCTTGGTCTACCTTGGAACTGAACCAGCTTGGTGCTTTGGAGTTCTTCCTTTTGTACCTAGCACACTCCTCCGTTACAGCCCCTACTCCTTCTTTGACAATAGTCCATTTTTGGTTCACATCCATAGTTACAGTAATTTGTGCTAGATGCCATTTTAGCCCTCGCCCATTTTCTCAAAATCCTCCCTCATAAAGTCCAGGATTTTGGTCTTAGTAGTGACACTTTCCCTGCCCATGTCCAGCCTGATGCACACTGAGTGATGATCACTTCCATCAAGTGGTTCCCTGACTGTCATATCCTGTATGTGCTCTCCATTCATGAGCGCGAGGTCCAGTATTGCCCCTGTCTCATGTGGGTTGTCCATTTCTTCATCCTAAGTGGGTGGTCTGTAGAGCTGTGCTGAATGAGAAAATTCTGAATTCATAGAATTTTGATAAAATTTCACAAATTTCCTTGACATTTCATGGAATTTAATTGGAAATTTGTGGAATTTAAAAAATGTATTATTTGCTCATAACTCAGTCGTCTTTTGAGCTAGAGCTCTCAAATTTGGCATGTTTACTCTCTGGGAGGGCTTCCAATGATATGCAAAAATGTCATTAAATTAGACAACATGGGAAGACTCACACTGGGCTGGGGTGCTCGCAGCAAAATTGCAGAATTAAAACAAAAAGGAAGCCAGGCATTCTCCATCTCATTAATAAAAAACAGCACTAAATATATTTTTTTTGCATTATTTGTTTAGCTGCCTTCTCGTCTCAACCGGCCTCTCCTTTGGGCTGCCAGGGACACTCTCACCTCCCCCGAGAACACTGGTCGCCAACTCCCGCCTCACATTGCAGCAACTCTACAGGTTAACTCAACGTATCCCTTCAGCAGACAGGTCCTCTCCTTCCGCAGAGAATGTGCCATATGGCTTACCTTTCTTGGCCTTGGGTGCTGCTGAGGTTGGTCCCAGCTGTCAGGGGGCTCCGTGTCGGTGAGTGTCTGGGTGGCCATCATCTGGTCAGTTGAGATGCCAATTTTCCCTATTTTTTCTTAGCCCCTGTGCAGCATCGACTGCAGTGCTCCCGGTCTCTACCAGGGGCCGCTACAGAGTGAGGCAAGCTCCTCAGTCTTCCCCAGGAGATGAAAGCAGTGCTCCGGACACTTATTCCTCTTCTTTCCCTTCCAACCCCCGGTGTCCTGAGTCCATACCCGAACCCGGGTCGCAGGTGTGGTGCAAAATGTGGTGACCAGCACCTCAGCCCTCAGCACCACCAGGTCAGCTCTAGCACCAAATATTGAAACAAATATTGTTTATTTGCTAGTAGGCCAAACAGGTTATACCTGACGCATTTCAGACACAAGGTCCTTTATCAAAGGTATGAACCAGTATACAAAAAACATTGCACTTAAATAGACAGAATGACATCACAATAGGACAAGACCACATAAATCCAGATATCACTTAACAGACGATGCATGATTGGCAGTATAATTCATGACATACTGACCCTTAAAAGAACACCCAGTCAGAGGACCCAGATAAAACAGATTCTCTACAGTTAATCAGTGTAAAGATAATGAACCCTTATAATAAGCATTCAGTGCTTTTTTAAAAAAGGTTTAAGGTCAAAAGGCCCATTGAGCCCAGGGTATTCTGTAGCCCTAAAGTTATAAATTCAGAAGGCTTCCCTGCATAAAACTAGGGAATTGTAATCCCCACCTCTAGGTTTACAGTTGACTTTATCCAGGACACGAAATTAAAACACATGTTCCTTGAGGTTTCTAGCCTGGCTAGCATGTAATGCAGTTGCATATTTAGTATTCTGTGTTTGTATTGCACGGTGGTGTTCATTTACTCTGCATTTAAATTGTCTATTTGTTTTCCCTATATAAAATGCACCGCATTCACATGTTGCCAGATATATTACCCCCTCTGTGTTACATGTCATGAATTGTCTGATCTCAACTTGTTTCAGTCTAGGTCCTAAAGAAGTGGAGCCTTCAGTAATGTATGGGCATGCATTCAGTTTTTTAAATCTAAAACAACCTTTAAACCTCTGTCCATCCATGTTTTCTTTTGGGTTTCATAGGCAATAACCTGACTATGCACTAAACAATCTTTAATAGTTTCCACTTTTTTATAAGCCATCCTTGTTTTTCTTGCAATGTTCCGTAGGCCCACATCATTTTCCAAAATAATCCAGTTTGTCTAAATAATATTTTCTACATAATTCATATGTGCTGAAAACCGTGTATCAAAATGAAAGCAATCCACATCATTATTTCTGGTTCTTTCTTCATAGACCAGCATTATATACAACCTGAGTGCCATAATCCCTAGATAAAAATCTTTCTTCCATATTCCTTGATTCCCTTTAAAACATTTCCTTGGTGCTGCAGTTTCTCTTTAATCTTAAAAATTGACCCTTTGGTATATTTTGGATGACTTGGCGGGGGTGGCAACTTGATGCTTCCAATAAAGGGTTTCTATCTGTCAGTTTCCTATAGATTGAGGTTGTTATGCCATCTTGATCATTCTTACTAATTTCTAAATCCAAACAGTAAATTCTCTCTTTACTAACTGTATAACTGAATCTTAAGTTTTCATTTGTAGAATGTAAATATAATATGAATTTCTCTAACTCCTCCAAGTTACCCATCCAAATTATAAGCACATCGTCTAGGTACCGTCTCCATAAATCCACATAATGTACAAATGGATTTTTGTCCTGATCATAGAGTACATTAGACTCCCAATGTCCCACATAAAGATTCACCAAAGTGGGAACAAAAGTTGCCCCCCATGGCTGTGCCTTTTATCTGATGGTACCAGTTTTTCTTAAAAGAAAGCACATTACATTTCAGAATGAATTCTGCAAGCTTCATTGCCATTTCTGTATGTGGGCCATAGCTTTCACCTCTTTGATTCATAAAGTATGTAATGGTGTCCAGGGCATCATCCTGGGGGGGATGTTGGTGTACAGGGTCTCAATATCCATGGTAACTAGATATGAGTCCCTGTCCACCTGAACATCCCCCAGGATCTGCAGCACCTCCTTTGTGTCTTTTAAAATAGACCTAACTTGTGACAAATAAGGTCTAAGGCAAAAATCAACATAATTCAATAAGGGTTCTGTCAAAGATCCCACGCCACTTATAATTGGCCTACCAGTGGGGTTGCACAAAGATCTGTGAATTTTTGGTAATAAATCATAGCTCTAATGGGGTGTTAAGTTTTTAAAAAATCTCTTACATTAGCATCAATAACACCTCGTTTTAAAACACTCTGAAATATATTGATCAATATAGCTTTTATATTCATGAGTAGGATCATATGTAAATGCTGTATTATCTACTGTAACTGTCACTCCAATGTATTTAACAATTGTAACTACTGTATTATCGTCCAGTGTATGTATTTTCTGCTGTATTTAACTAATGCCAGGTCGCCCCTGAAAAAGGGACCTCTGGTCTCAGTGGGCTTACCCGGTTACCAAAATCTAAATAAAATGTCAGTTTCTCATAAAAGTCTACACAGGAGAGTTGTCTGCAGACTTCTGTCTCATAGTCCCTTTTACTCATAAGGACAGTCGCTCCACCTTCGTCAGCTGGTTTAATAATCAGATCTTTTTTATTGAGTTCTTCCAGTGCCTTTTTCTTAATATTTGATAATTGTAATATTTTATTTTGGGCGATTTAGAAAACAGTTTCTCTAGATCAGGGGTTCTCAAATGGTGAGGCCAGCCTCCCTTGGGAGGCCCCAACCTGTTCCAAGGGAGGCTCAAGCAAGTCTGAAAAAGTACTGTATTTAAATTTTGAGCTTTATGTATTTTGTGTGAAGAGATGAAGCAAGCTGAAAGAGGATAGTAGTAGGTGAATGTTATGTATTTATTTACTAATAGGTGACAAGGGAAGGTGAATGAGCCAAGGCTCATTTCAGGTGTACCTGGGGAAGGGCTGGGAGTGAATACATTTCAAAAGGTAACTGCAAAACAATCAAGAAATACACAGTGAACAACAGTGTAAATAAATATGAACAATAAACTAATAGTGAGTGGTGGTAATTGATCAATTTGTAGACTAATGGCAGAACAGCCCAAATACTAGGGTTGAGCATAGAAGTGCTAAGAGCAACAGCAGGAAGGATCAAAGTAATCCCAGAGAAGTTGCTTAGGAGCAGGGAAGGAGTGGGAGAGGCAAAGTAAGTAGGAAGGTTATTTCATATTGAGAGGAAAAAGAGAAAGTAGTCTGACCCGTGAAGGTACTGCAACAAGGGGCAACAATGGTTCAAGAATGAAAATAGCAGAGCAAGTAGGCTGGCCTATTGAAGGGGAAGGGGTACAATAATCTGAATAATAATATTTATTTTACTTATTTGTTATTCAGATAACTCCTTTAAGCATATGAGATCGTTTTCAAAGGTTCCATGTCAGTATAAGACAAAGAACTGAATGTGAGCCAGTACTCAAAGGGGTTTCAATTTATTCATGGTGTACTGCGCAAAGTACAGTATGTTGTTTTTCCTTTGGGGAGGCCCAAGATTATTTCAGTTTTTGGGGGAGGCTCAAAATCTTTTCCATGGATTTGGGGAGGCTGGGGAGGTGTCAAAGTCTGAGAACTACTGCTCTAGATCTCTTTCATGACTATCCTTAAATGTTTGGATAGCTTAAATGGGGGGACAATGACAAAAACAAGATCTTTTTTTAAAAAGTTCCGTGGTTACAGTTCTTATTTACCACATTGTCCTCAGTTTCCAAGCAGTCTGTTACTGTTCCAGTATCATTTATACTTTCAGATTCAATATTATCTGTATGGGAATGTTTTCTACTAAAAAAAAGATTTAAGACTGAGGTTTCTGCATGCAGTGTGCAAGTCTACATAAGTTTCAAACTTGTTTACTGGGGCGGTGGGTGCGAAGGACAATCCTTTGTTTATAACTTTCTGTTGTGCACCTGTTATTATAAAGTCAGAGATTTTATTACTTTGTCCTCTCTAAATAGAAGCTCCTCCATCTCCCCTTGCCCTAGCGTCCCTCCCAAAATTGTTGCTGCTGTTGCCATTGATGTTGTGGGGGCTCACAATTCATCTGCGCTCCCCAAAGAACATGTGTTTTCTTTTTGTATCCTGGATAAAGTCAACTGTAAATCTAGGGGTGAGGATTACAATTCCCTAGTTTTATGCAGGGAATCCTTCTGAATTTATAAATTTAAGGCTACAGCATACCCTGGGCTCAAGGTACCTTTTGACATTAAACCTTTTTTAAAAAAGCATTGAATGTTTATTATAAGGGTTCACTTCCTTTACACTGATTAATTGTAGAAAATCTGTTTTATGGGGGGTCCTCTGACTGGGGGTTCTGTTAAGGGTCAGTATGTAATGAATTATACTGCCAATCATGCATTGTGTGCTAAGTGATATCTGGTTTTATGTGGTCTTGTCCTATTTTGATGTAATTCTGTGACGTCATTCTATTTAAGTGCAATGTTTTTTATATTCTAGTTCATATCTTTGATAAAGGACCTTGTGTGTCTGAAATGCATCCAGTATAACCTGTTTGTCCTTGTGGCAAATAAACAATATGTTTTTTTAATATTTGGTGCTGCTTTTTATGTTGGCTTGCACATGCACAAGCAACATCTTGCGGTAGTAGCACTTTTAGAAGTGTTTCAGTGTTATGGCGCATGCAGGGAACGCTTTAGTGGGTGCATCCCTCAGCCACCAATTGGCAAGTATGCTGGTGATGACAGTGGTTTCAAAGAGAGTCACTGAGTTGAAAGAAATGTGCTGCTCCAATGAGGTGCAGCTTCCTCATTGCAGTGGCAGATGACAAGACTCTGGCCATGTGCATTACAATGCATAGTAATGCGCATGGTCGGAGTTACCAATGGAGTTTCAGTGTGCCTTTCCTGGTGAAACATTTCAAGAAATGAAATAGCCATGGCGCGGCTTTCCACAATGATGACTCCTGCCATCTGACACACACTCCCTGGGAAAGCCGGCATCAGGGTACCCAGTCCCCGTGTCGGCATGCCCCCCCCATTATGTGGCACACTGGGAGCCCACCCCAATGTGCTGAAATATAGCTGCTCCTGCCGCCCACCACACAGTCCCGCAAAGCTGACATCAGGGTTGCCCATTCCCCGTGTCGGCATGTATCCCTCCCTCATTAATGTGGCACACTGGGAGCCCACCCCAGTGTGCCAAAATATTTGTTTCCAACACCGGTATGCCAACTCCCAGTATTGGATGCACCGCCCCCCCAACCCATCTATGTTCTTTACTGATAATAGGGTGTCCAATCCTCATGTTGGCAATGGCATACGCACCCCCCCCCATTGTGGCACATGGGGTGCCCACTCCAGTGTGCCTAAATGTTTTTCTTTATTGTTTCCCTCTGTAAAATAAAAAAACAGTCCTCCATAGTCTTTTTATTTCATTTAACCTGTAAAACAGAAAACGGTCCCTCGTGGTCTCCCCCATTCCACTACCCCAACCCGCACACTCCCTCTGTGCACCCACCTCCCTGCACCCCCCTCACCCCATACTTACCTCTGGAGGTTGGGAGCAGCGATCTTCTGCAGCATGGGACATGTCTGCACTTTTCAAAGGCCAGCTGCAAACTAAAGAAAAGACAGTACGCTTTATAATGGGGGTTTCAACTTAGGTTGATATCTCAGCTATTTTTTGGAATTTTGGCCATAAATTTTCAACATGGGGTTCCTGGGACCCCACCTCATGAACATGTCACTGTCATTTTGTTTCTCAGTCCCGAAAGGTGATTTTGCAGTCGCTGTGCAGAATTACCTTTCGGGACCAATTAATGAAACAACAGTGCAATTGTTCATGAGGGGAGGCCCCAGAAAGCTCATGTTGCAAATTTGGTGAAAGATTTCCAAACAATAACTGCATTATGAGTGTGCGTTGCATAGTTTCTACGCATGCTCGTAACTTCGCCAATGTTTTATATTTTCACTCCAGATTTTCAACATTGCCATTTTTTCACACATCTTTATAAACTGTATACTGTCATTTTTCACATCCTGTCCAAAACTCGTTTTAACACCTGTGGCGTAGAATGGTATGGTCTATGTGGGAAATCAACTTTTGGGACAGATTAACAAAATCACAGTGCCACTGTTCATGAGGAGAGGTACAAAAATGCCCATGTTAAAAATCTGGTGAAAAAATTCAAAAAAAATGATTGTGTTACGGGTGTGTGTGTTGCGCAGTTTCTACGCACACTCGTAACATTGCCAATTTTTCATATTTTCACTCTAGATTTTCAACATTGCCATATTTTCACACCACCTCATGAACAGTACAGCTGTCATTTTTCACATCCTGCCTGAAATGTGTTTTCGCACCTGTGGTGCCAAATGGCACAGTAGCTGTGCAAAATAACCTTTTGGGTAACGAACTGATAATGCCACTGTTCATGAGGTGGGGTCACAAAAACCCCATGTTGAAAATTTGGAGTGAAAATACCAACAAACACCCAGGGCATTAGGGTTTCCAACCGTAATGCCCCACCCTGTAGATACTGATAGGCATCGGTGGGGGTGACTTGGGATCATCGGCTGTAATGCTCACGCCATTCCACCCCCACCCCGCAGCCAGTGACAAGCATCAAGGTGTGCCTTGGAGTCTTTGGCACCAAAGTTCATCCTATTCTCCTATACTGCACCTGTCTCAGCGTATTTCCTTATGGAATGGGGTGAGCATAAAGCCCGAAAACCTCAAGGCACACTGCAACACCTGTCGGTGTCTGCAGGGTAGTGTGAGGTGAAATGGCATGAGCATTATGGCTGATGATCCAAAGGCACACCCCCACTGCCTGTCAGTTTCTGTAGGGTGGAGGTGGGGTTGGCGTCAGTTCAATACTTCACTGCCATTCCTATTATGCATCTCTCTAACTCCTGCACTACCAATGCCAGTGCCAGCAAGCCAACGTTCAGCATTGACAAATGCTTGTTATTAATGATGTGGAGAGTGCCCGGCTTCCTTCTTGTTTAACTTTATCATGAAATTAGGATGGATGGTCTCAAAATTATTTATTTTATTTATTTAGCTTTTGTTAACCGGGTGGGGTATGCTAGGCAGACATTTGCCTATTTTCAGGTACAACCCAGGAGAGATACAGTACAATACAGTAGAATACAAAACAATGTAGTACAATGCAATACTTTGCAGTGGGTACAGAAAAAGAGAAATACAATGGTAGAACTTAGAGTAAGAGAAAAAATTATAATAACAGCAGTACAAATTCAAAACATAGTGTAGTAACCAGGGGCAGATTAAGGAAGACAAAAACATTAAAATACATATTACATAGAGAAGCAAGCAATATAGCAATCAAGAGCCAGTGCAGCCATGGATGGACAAGTAGTAGTATTGGGTTGGGGGGGGAACAAGACAGAGAGGGAAGGGGAGTAGGTTGGGAGAGAGAGGACAAGGTGTAGAGTGAGGGGAGAGGAACTAGGTAGGATTAGGGACAGGTACATGTAGAGGGATAAATAAGTAAGGTGAGGAACTGTTTTTTGATCATGCATTTATTGATGCAGGAGTGAAGGGCAGCTGGGAAGAAGTTCCATTGTACAGGAGCTGCAGAGGCAAAGGCCATGGAACCACACTTGGAGCGAGATCTAGGAACAGCTAGTTGCATAGTGTCGGAGGCTCTAAGGGCGTAGTGGTGTGAGCTGGGCACTAAGAGGGCGGCTAGTGAAAGAGGTTTCTGCACAGTAATGATGTTGAGAGCCACTTTGCCTAGTGAGGAATCAAGTAGGGCTGTGGGGGAGGGCAAACCAAGCTTGCTGTAGAGGGAGCAGTGATGCGTGAGACAGTTGCAGGATAGAGCGAACCTGCAAATATTATCTATTTTATTTATTTAGTTTTTGTTTACCGGGTAGGTTCACTAGCCATAACAATGACTATTTTCAGGCATGACCCGGGAGGGTACAGAAAAAAACATCATAGCTTATGAGACAAAGAACCTCTATGCGCAAACAGATGAACAAAATCACAGTGCCACTGTTCATGAGGAGAGGTACAAAAATGCCCATGTTAAAAATTTGGTGAAAAAATTCAAAAAAATGATTGCGTTACTGGTCTGTGTTGCGCAGTCTCTACGCACACTCGTAACATTGCCAATTTTTCATATTTTCACTCTAGATTTTCAACATTGCCATATTTTCACACCACCTCATGAACAGTACAGCTGTCATTTTTCACATCCTGCCTGAAATGTGTTTTCGCACCTGTGGTGCCAAATGGCACAGTAGCTGTGCAAAATAACCTTTTGGGTAACAAACTGATAGTGCCACTGTTCATGAGATGAGGTCACAAAAACCCCATGTTGAAAATTTGGAGTGAAAATACCAACAAACACCCAGGGCATTAGGGTTTCCAACCGTAACGCCCCACCCTGTAGATACTGATAGGCATCGGTGGGAGTGACTTGGGATCATCGGCTGTAATGCTCACGCCATTCCACCCCCACCCCACAGCCAGTGACAAGCACCAAGTTTCAAGAAAATACAAAATCACACATGCCCACACAATGCAAAGCATCATGGGCTGCATATGCAAATCACCACAGAATGTTATGCTGGTCCAACTTTAGGCAGAATTGCATGGTGCCGAAAGGCCTCTCACACAGTTTGCAAAGGGTGCTAACAGAAGACATAGACACGTGTTTCGTCCTACCAGGACTCATCAGTATGCCTCGTCTGTTTGACACCCCAGTGGAATGGACCAGCTACCCTAAGACAGTGTGTCTTGGATATGTGTGAACCCACAGGTTCTTTTGTCTTTAAATAGTTTTTTATTTTAATGGGTTCACTCATAACATATCCAAGACATGCTGTCTTAGGGTAGCTGGTCCATTCCACTGGGGTGTCAAACAGATGAGGCATACTGATGAGTCCTGGTAGGATGAAACACGTGTCTATGTCTTCTGTTAGCACCCTTTGCAAACTGTGTGAGAGGCCTTTCGGCACCATGCAATTCTGCTTAAAGTTGGACCAGCATAACATTCTGTGGTGATTTGCATATGCAGCCCATGATGCTTTGCATTGTGGGGGCATGTGTGATTTTGTATTATCATAGCTTACGGTCCACTTGCGACGGAGAAAAATGGAGGGTAGGGCAAACACGGGCAGGCCGTAGGACAATTTGGGAAGGAGAAATCCACGAGCAACTGCATTGCATACCGCAGGAGAGAGATGGCTTTTAGCATGGTAAGCCATGCCTAGGCCGGAGTTGACTCCCTTACAAACTGAGTGAATGTGAGTTGAGAAATCAAGGGAGGGGTCCAGCGCGATTCCAAGATACTTGAAAAAAGTGACTGTAGTGAAAGGGGTACCATTAACAGTTGCTACCAATAGGGGTATCTGTAATTTTTTTAGATTATGTGGGGTTCCAAAGAGCATGGCTTGGGATTTGGAGTATTTCATAAGGAGTTGGCTGTCCTTGAGCCAGGATTGCACTGAGGAAAGGTCGGAGGTTAGGTCCTGGTTTAAGCGAATTATGTCAGGGGAGTAACACAAGAACACCAGATCATCTGCATAAAGGATGGGGGTTGATTTGGTAAAGCAATGTGTGATAGAGTTGATATGAAGAGAGAACAGCAGGGGGCCGAGGATGAAACCCTGGAGGACACCGAGGGAGGTGGGAAGATACCCCAAGAAGGTTGAGCCAATTCTGGTGCATTGTTGTCTATTGGAGAGATAACTGGAGAACCATGGTAGTGCACTATCTGAGACACCTAAGGATCTGAGTCTGTTAAGTATGGGGTGCCACCAGTGACCCGGGTTCGGGAATGGATTCGGATCGTTGGGGGTCATCGGGGCAGGAGAGGATTGAGCATCCGGAGGACTGCTCTTTTCTTCTGGGGTGGGTTAGGGTGATGCCTTGGTCTGTATCAGCCCCCCCGGTGGAGACCGGGAGTACTATAAGATGAGGCGCGATGTTAGGGGTGCCAGGAAAATGCAGAAAAATGGTGTATGAGTGACTGAATGATGGCCGCCTAGATCCCCGCCTCCACGGAGCACCCGGAGAGCCAGGACTGATCTCAGCAGCACCCAGGGCCAAGAAAAGGAATGCCGGAAGGCAGTTCTCCCCTGGAAGGAAGGAACCCGCCTGACGATGGGTTATGTCGGGCTACCCTGGGCTGGCTGCAATATGAGATTGGGAAGCTGGTACCGGGGTGGGTTCAGAGTGGAGGAAGGGGAGCTCCTTGGCAGAAGGCCTGAAGGAAAGGCTGGTCAGATGTGGGGGTAAAATAAATAATGCAAAAAAAAAAGGAGTATGGGGTGGTTAACAGTGTCAAAGGCCTTTGTTAGGTCAACCAAGATGGCGCCTGTGAGGTGACCAAGATCAGACGCAGAGTAGATCACATTAGTCAGGGTGAGTAGGGCTGTGGTGGTACTGTCATATTTATGAAAGCCATGTTGAGCAGCTCATCCTTTTCCAGATAGGTTATTAGCTGCGCAGCAACAGCTTTCTCAAGAATTTTGCTGAGTGCTGGAAGTATAGCAATTGTCCGGTAGTTAGATAGTGAGTTGGGGTTCCCTTTTTTAAGAATGGGCATGATATTGCACATTTCCAGCCCACAGGTACAGTGCCTGTGGAGAGGGAGAGATTTATAATGTGGGTAAGGGGAGGGGTAAGCTGCCAGGCTGCCAGTTTCAGGAGTTTGGGGTCAGGACCGTCCGGGCCTTCAGTCTTGATGTCGGGTAGCAAGAGGAGTTTTTGCACTCCAGTATTGGTTACTCATATCAAGAGGAAAGGAGGTGGGAGTTGGGAGGAGGTTCAGGCATATGTGCAGCAGTGGGGTCAGCCAGAGGGTTTAGTGCTGCTGTAACAGGTAAGAGATCTGAGAAAAAGTTGGTTAAAAGCATTGGATATAGTAGTAGGGTTGTTACAATTGATTCCATTGATTTCAAAATCCAAAGTGGGTGCTAGGATTAGAGTACCCCAGGGATTCCTAGACATTTTTCCAGAAACTGCTGGGTGTATTATGTGGTGCGGCTAGCTTTTCTCTATAAAAGCATAAAAGCAGCAAAGACAAACAAGATGCTGGGATGCATATATAGGGGGATCAGTAGTAGGAGAGAGTAGGTTATACTGCCCTTGTACAGGTCACTGGTAAGGCCGCATCTAGAGTATGGAGTTCAGTACTGGTGTCCAAACCTCAAAAAAGGGCATTAACCTGCTGGAGAAGGTCCAGAGGAGGGCTACAAGGATGATAGCGGGTCAGCAGGATAAGGCATATGAGAAGAGGTTGAAGGCACAGAACATGTACTCCCTGGAAGACAGGGGAGAGAGAGAGATGACATGATTGGGACCTTCAAGTACTTGAAAGGAATAAATAAGGTTGATAAGGAGAGTTTCTTTAAGCTGAGTGGCAACCATAACACGAGGGAGCACAGTCTTAAGCTGGAGGATGGGAAGTTTAGGAGGGAGGTCAGGAAGCACATCTTCACAGAGAGGGTGGTGGACACTTGGAATGCACTGCCAGAAGAGGTAATCTCTTTGAAGACAGTGGGCAGCTTTAAGAGAGGCTGGGACAGGTATAGGACAGGTATGGGGGAAGGTAAGAGTCATGGGTAGGGAGGCTGGGAGGAGTGGGGAGATGGGCAGGGACAGTGCTCAACCTGTGGACCCTGCAACACTAGCAGACTTGATAGACCAAATGGCCTTCCTCTGCCAGCTTCTTCATATGTTCGTATAAATGTTGCTCTTACTTTGCCTAATGGCAGTCCTGCATTTGTTTCGTAGTAGCCTATAGCTATTTCAGTCATGAGTAGAGTGAGATTTTGTGTAAGTGACCCAACTTTTATCTCTCTTTCAGTAGGTTCAGTAAGGGACAGGTAAGCCACTTTGTTTTATGGCCTCTGACATGCCTAGTGGTGAGTGGAGCGTGCTTATTTTGTAATTGAAGTAGGGTAGAATTGCAGTGATATAGTGCATGGTCCACTTCATCAGTGGCCCACAGGGGTGTCCAATCAGTGTTTGCTGTGTCATACAGGCATTCGGCTTCATTGAAGAGCGAGTAGTTCCTGTACTGAATGATCCTAGGAGGAGCATGTTCAATGTAAGCATGCCAGGTGCAGTAGATCATGGAGTTATCAGTGATGGAGTCACGAAGAACCCTCACTGTGGAGATTTTGTCAGGATTTGGAACAAAAATCCAGTCAATTAGGGTGACTGTTTGGGCTCTATTAGAGGGTCTGGTGGGTTGCTTAATTATTTGACAGAGAGCAAGTTTATTTAGCAGTATATCAACAGACTTATTAGACCAGGTGAGCCAATCGATATGGAAATCTCCTAGAATGACAAAGTCATTGTTACTGACTAGGTGACCCAGAGCATCAATCAAGGAGGAGAGTTTACATAGGTTGTTTGGGGGAGGGATGTAAACACAGAGTATATGTAGCTTTTTGGAGTTGCCAGACCCTAGAGTTCCAGCACAGAGTTCAAAGGGGGCAGGCTGCGGAAGTGAGGGTGGGGAGAGGGAGGCGAAGTTGAGATGGATCTTGAAATAGATCATGGTGCCTCCACCACGCTTGGGGGGAGGCCTATCACTTCTGATGAGGCTGTAGCCAGGTAGCTCACAGAGTGAGTCTGACACCAAAGGTTTCAGCCAGGTTTCCATTAGGCATAGTATGTTGGGTTGGTAGTGTGATGTCCAAGTGGTTAGCTCAGTTATATTACATTGGAGACTCCTAATATTTAGGTGAGCAAGTTTCAAGTCTCTAGTGGCCCCCCGGGGGGGGTGAGTGGGGTAGGGGAGCCATGACCCGGGCCTGGATCAACTTCGATGTCCCCAGCTGTGAGGAGTAGGAGATCAAGCCAGAGGAGTAGGACCACCACTTTTAAGTATTTGCCTTTATTATACTAAAAACAGGGGTGCAAGCCACAGAATTTGAGGTAGCGCATTATAGGGAACCAGAACTTTGTAGGAACAAAGTTAGAGTGAGTAAATGACTGATTTGGGAGAGCCAGGGTGTCAGAATTGGTGAAATCAGTTACAGTGGGAGGGTCAGGGAGGTCAGTAAGGAGAAGGATGGCGTCTACAGGGTGGACTATGAGGGTGAGGCCAACTAGAGTGGTTGGGATTAGTAGAGTCATAGGGTAACTGCTGTATTTGTTCATGCTGGATGGAGCAAAGAGTACTGAGGTAGTGAGAAGAGGGCAGCTAGCTAAAGACAGGCTGAGAGTGTGGGGCCAGGGCTCGGGAGCAGGTGGCTGGATGGGGCAGCAATGAGTCATTATGCTAGAGAGCGGGTGAGTATTTGATGAGGGAACGGGTGGTGGTTATTAGCAAGGTCAAAAAAGGAAAATAGTTATCAGTACACAGTTCTGTCGATTGGGCAGGCTAGAGGGTGGATAGGAGTCCTCTGGAGGTCGACGAATATAAGTGCAAATGGAAAAGTTGGCACTTAGAAATAGGAGAGCAAGATGCTGGTGCACAGCGCTGGTGGGAAATTAAATTCATGCACTCAGCCTAGTGTGTGCAAATAGCTCTGAGGCCTGCCTACTGGTCATGTGCCTAAGGGTAACCTTAAATAAAATGCCCAGAGTAGGTGGGTGGGTGGGAGCTGGTGGCATTAAATTCAAGCACTAGCCTGGCACTGGAAATAGCTCTGAGTCCATTTCCAAGCAGCCATTAAACTGCATTCACAACAGCAGCCTGGCAGAGTATAAAATCTGTCTGCCAAAAAACAGCCTGACTAAGCTTAAAAGCCATTCAGAAAAAATGCCTTTTAGAACCAGAGAACCTAAGCCATAGAGTAAAAATCAATTAAAGGTCATTAAATGTGCTCCAAGGAGGGAGAAGATTAATTCTCAGCTACAATGGCCCAGCAGGGCAGCAGAGCTGTGAGCGGCAAGCCTTAGGGGCTAGGAGCTATGAAGCAGAAAAGGTGCCAAAATTTAAAGTGGAGCAGCAGAGTAGTCTCTATCTGGGTCCCAGGAGGTCTGCATCTTCTTCCGACGCTGGTGCTGCTGACAATCTTCAGAAGGCATAAAGCCCAGGATGGGTAGGGGTTCTTGGAGTGCTGGCAGTCTGTGGAGGGGTCCTTCAGTGGGCATGAAGCCCAGGCAGGTGGGGGGCTTCCTCGGATGATGGTGCTGCTGACAATCTTAAGAGGGCATGAAGCCCAAGACGGGTTGGGGTTTCTTGGAGCACTGGTGGTCCGTGGAGGAGCCCTTCAGTTGGTGTGAAGCCAGGGCCAGTGGGGGGCTTCCTCCGACGCTGGTGCTGCCAACAATCTTCAGAAGGCATAAATCCCAGGATGGATTGGGGCTTCTTGGAGCACTGGCAGTCTGTGGAGGAGCCCTTCAGTGGACGCAAAGCCCAGGCCAGTGAGGGCGAGGGCTCAAATTCTGTCATTTTATTTTTTGTGAGAAATTTCATGAAAATTCTTATCTGCATGTACCTCAGCCATCTAATGTGCCAGTGATCTTAAATTTGGCATGATTGCCTGATGATAGGAGTTCTAACAATGTGCCAGATTTCATGACATTATGCTGCATCATCTCAAATCATGGGTTAGAGAAATTTTAAGTTACAGAGGTCAAAACTTTACTATTGAATTATTTGCAACATTTTGTGAAAACTCTCAAAAATGTGGGTGTTTGTACCTTTGCTACTCTTGCAGGCATAGAATTAACATTTAACATGCATATCTGATGTCAGTGTATCCTGGTGTCTAACACAACTGGATAAATTGGTTTATCAGTTTTAAATTTACATAGAAAAAAACAAACAAACAAAAAATATTGGTAACATTTTGTCAAATATTTATGGTAGCATATTTTTATTTATTTATTTAAAAGTTTCACCAGGAAAGGCATACTGAGCTAACAGCTAGTTTCCAGATGTGTCCTGTGGGGAGGGGGAGGTGGATAATACAAGGCATGGTGTAAAAGACAATTCAAAAATACAGTTACAAATTGACACTGTAGGATTGTAAGCATTTCATCAAGAACACAATTGCAGATTGACACTAGAATTATGAGCATTTCAGAGGCCAAAGTGCCTATCTACTAAGTGCAATATACTGATAATTACATAGTTTGATTACAAGGGAGGGAGGGAGGAAAAGGGGGGAAGAGGGGGTACGGGGGTGTGGAAGGGAGAGTACAGGAGGAGGGGAGGAGATTAGGAACAGTTGCAGGAGTGGGAGGTGAGGCCATGGAGGAGATAGGAAAGAGCTTGAGAAAAAGAGGCATTTCGGATGGCAAGAGGGAGAGAATTTCAGAGCCTAGAGAAATGATGGCTGAAGACTGCTTGGCCGATAGTCGTTGATGTGGTAGTGGTGGTGGGGGAACAGCCAGGGACAGAACATTGGAGCTCCTAAGGGATTGAGGGGTAGGGAAAGTGAGGTGGAGAGGTGGGTTGGGAGGGAACTGACCCAGAATTTGCTGACAATGTTGATACAATGGACATGGCCCCTGTCCTCAAGCAAGGAAAAGGAGAGGGATTGGTGCTAGGAACAGTGCTGAGTGTGTGTGTGTGTGGGGGGGTGGGACAGTCAAGTGTAAAGCAGCAGAAAGAGCGGAAGAGAGTGTCCAGTCTGGCAAGGGTTGTACTAGTGGTGGCACTATAGGCAACATCACTGTAATCAAAGTTCAGGATGATCGTTCTCTGGATAATAGCTCAATGGTCCAGCAGAGGGATGCAGTCGCGGTTCCTGTATAAGGCACCAAGCTAGGGGTGCAATCTTTTGACAATAGCATTCGCATGGCCAGAGAAAGTGAGGTGTTGGTCGAGCCAAACCCCTAAATATCTGAGGGAAGTAACATCATCCAAAGGGGAACTATCAAGGGTGTGGAAGGAGAGAAGGGAGAGAAGCCTGGAAAGTCTCTGCCTTGTGCCAAAAGACACTGAGATGGTCTTCTTGGCATTCAGAAAAAGCTAGTTAGAACATAGCCAGAGCCAAACTTGGTTGAAGTTGAACTGAAGTCTATGTGCCACATCTGCTGTGGAGGGGCTGGAGGTATACAGAACCGTGTCATCCACATACATGTGACTGGAAGCACATGAGCAGGGGATGGGGACATCACTGAGGAAGATGGAGAATAACAGCAGTCTGAGTATAAAACTTCGCGGAACACCAATGGTTATGTGCAGGGGCGGGGAGAGGGTGTCACCAGTTTTGTCTGACTGGGTCCTGCCCTCAAGGTAGGAGTGGAACCAGCTGACAGCCGCTACTGAGAGGCTAGCAGTCAAGAGCTTAGAAAGGAGGAGGGGCCAGGAGACAGTAATGAATGCCTTAGCCAGATTGACAAAAATAGCAGAAGTGATAAGGCTCTGGTCCATATCTGCGTGGATGACATCAGTGAGCCTGAGAAGGCAGGTAGTCATGGAGTGGAATTTCTGGAAGCCAGACTGGTAAGAAGTGAAGAAGGAAGAGGAGTCTAGGAAGGGAGACAGCTGTGATAGGGAGGAGGGAGATGGGGTAGTATTTACCAGTAGCAGAGGGGTCACTATTCAGCTGTTTTCACTCTGACCTGTAGAAGAGAGTTTTGTCTCTCAAAAGCTAGTCTCAGAAATAATTTTGTTAGTCTAATAAAATATATCACCCGCAATATATTTGTTTTTTTTTCCTCTACATTGAAATAACTGAAAATGAAATTTTGATTTAATGTTTGGCCTCCCATAACTCCACCACATTTCAACCTATGACTCTGAAATTTGGTACACGTGTGAATACATTAAGAACTGTCTTTGGTGTCAGCTGAATGTGTACTTTTAAAATCAGAACAAAATAACTGAATTTAAAAAAAATGGCAAAAATTCCACAGAACTTTTGCACAAATTCTGAAGAAGTTTGCGGAGTCAGAATGGTTATTCCGCTGGAATTCTGGGGGTGGAATTTTATATTCTGCACAGCTCTAGTGGTCTGCTACCTCACCCTGCTGGTCTGCAGTTGGATCCACATTGCTTCTGCCTTCCCTTCTGATTCCTCTCTTGTGCTTGTTATGCTTTCCCTAATGAATATTGCCACCCGTCCTTCTTTGCCTACTGTTCTGCCTCTCCTCTAAAGCCTATACCATGAAACTGAGAGGTCTCAGTCATGGTTAGGTGTGGCCCAAGTCTCCATTATTGCCGCAATATCTACCTTCCCTTCTGCAAGCAGCACTTGCAAGTCATCCATCTTGTTTCATGGAGCATATGAAGCAATTGAATTATGATCTACTAATTAAGTAATAAGTTTTAATGCTCCCTCTGAAGTAGGATTTTGCCAATTCTTGGAGCAATACAGTACACTATGGATATATATTATACTCAAAAGTATTGGCATCATAGATATTACAATTGTTTTACTATTTATTGTACATTGGCACTAGAGATGTGCTAAGTCAGCAAAATTCACTCCACAAATTATTTCACTAATGGTGTGAAATTTGCCAATTAGCAGAGATTGACTGACTGCAAAGTCTGGAACTTCACAGGCAAAATTCCACACTTCAAGCAAAAACATTCCCTGGTGCCTACTAGTGTGTGTGCCCCCACCCCACTCCCACTGAGGCCACTGGCTACATTGTTAAAAATATATATTTACATGCCCCTAGTCTCTCAAAACAGTCTCTCCCGAAAGCCAGCACAACCGACTTTAAATTGCTTTATGTCCAGAATATTCCATTAAGCAGCTCTTACAGCAATGAGGCAAAAGTTGATTTGAAACATAAGGGTAACTGTCCATAATTATTTAACTACTCTGTTTCCTGCAGTGTTGCTTGTACATTTCAGCAGGACTGGCATAAAGTCAAAAATGTATGCATTACATCAAAGCCTCTTGAATCCGGTTATTAGATATTGTTTCTTTTTATTTATTTCTGAATGTGATCAAGACAGAATCCGGCAATTTCTATTAACATCCCCCCCCACACACACACACACACATATATCTCCATATGTTATAAATCTTGAAATTCATACATTTGACAAATAAAACATTTTCTTTTATTCTATAAAATTTCAATAGAATCACTAATTTCTCTATGCCCAGTTCAATGACTGCTTTAATATAGCTAGTGAGCAGATCATCATGTATATTCCACTCACTTCCTGATGTGCAGGTGAAATACTGATGGAAACCTTGGAGGTCTTGACATGGAGTCACGTCATGTGGCGTGTCATATAGCCAGGGAGTCTCACTGTGGACTAACTGTAGATACAGACTTCAAACCCTTCCTGTCACCATCTTATCTGCCTTAGGCCCACAAATTTATATTGTGTTGGAGAGGCATGCTGGGAAGGAAGGAGGAGTGACGCTTTGTCGGAGGAGCCCCCGCTGCATGGTGGTGTAGAGGATGCCAAACTTTTGCAGCAATAATGGGCCCAGTAATGCTGTATATCTAATGTGAATTTAGAAGGCTATTGGACCAACCATGCTACAGGTGTTGTTCAGAAAGAAAACATCGACAAATAATGTTTAGTAAAAACAAAGTGCCCTGCAACTAAATATTATAGATCTGCACCTGGAAGGTTCTGGTCAGCGATCTTTGTGGAATGGACTTTTTCCACTGGGTCCAGACCGGTTGATGGAAGGCATTCTTTGTACAGAGGACCATGGAACAGGTTTTTGGAGTAGCTTTGCTGGTGGCCTTTGGTGGAGGTTTTTTTCAGCAGTGTGACCGACTGAGGTGCTCCAGCGCCATGGAGTTGGATTTCGGTGGGCCCTCATCAGCAGGCTTCTGGAGGGAGCAATCACTGGTAGTACCAGTCTTTTAGGCAGCTTAACAGTCAACAATTTTGAGTTTTCTGGAGCATGGATTTTATTAACAGAGGAATCTCACCAGCGATTTACTGAAACTGATCCTTTGTGTGCTGCCACAGTGGTGACAGCAGTTACCTTAAAGAAAGCAACAGGGATGCAACTTTAAGAGGAAAGGAAAAGGCAGAAGAGAAAATAACGAATGAAACCTGTTCTTCTAAGGACAAAAGTTAAGTCTGCCAAAGTAAGTCTGTATCAAATTTTGATAAAGCTTTGGTTATTAAAGCCACTCAGTAGTTATCAATCAGTATTTTTCAGAATTCTCTCTCTGTGGCGTCCCCCCCATTGCCCACATAATTATGGTTAGACTTTCCCAAGGTTTTTACTCTGTTCTTAAAATTTGTGTTTCCCATTCTAACTGAAAACCATCTAAGAAAGTTGATTTCTGGACTTAGTGCTTGTTTCCAACTGTAGAAGAACCACGGGAATCATCTGTGCTCAGAATTAAAAGAATTGTTTGCACTATTTAATTTTGTACAATTGCTTGTTGGTGGAAAAAGAGATACAGGAAAGAAAGTGTTTCAGGAACAACTGAAGTCGTGCTTTCTGTTTTTGCTTGTGTTGTCCTCTATTTTGATTTGCACAAATTAAAAAGACTTGTCCCCCTCTTAAGTCTGACATAAACTTTCCCTTACCAGGGAGCAGAGCAGAGGGAGGGGGGCCTCACATACTAAACACCGTGAACCTTCATATTCAATTGCTGCTGATCTGCTTTATATCTTGTAACATTACAAAGTTTTGCTGGGTATTTTGACAATGTGCTCTGTGTTTACCAAATGAATACCAGAAGTAATGTAGTAAAAAAGCACAAAACAAAGATAGTGGCACAGATTCAGATTCTAGCACGGGGAAAAGACACAAGAGAATAACAGGGAGAACTCAACACAAAAATACGAGCAACCCTAAATCTAAACTTCCAGAGGACCAAACTAATACAGGTTCACAGAGTAAAGAAAAAATAACTAATTTTTTCTCATTACCTATTGCTGAACTGCCACAACCAATTTCTCCAATAGTGACTCCTATTGAAAATATTATAGAAGGTCAAGGCACAACAGCAGAAGTGTTGAACCCTCAGCCTATATAGTATGACATAATCTCTGGGACTGATTGTTAAAAAAAAACTCATCAGAAAAATGAATTTCGCTTAACCCAGTCCAAATGCCGGAGAAAGAACAAGAACCCCCACGTGGGCTAAAACCATACTAAAGGAAATCACTGAAGTAAAGGAACAAATCACATCCTTGGAAAAAAATGGTATCAGATATTGATTCCATTAAAACCACTCTGACCAGTATGGACACAGAAATTAAGCAAACTGGTTCAAGAATTCAAGAGATGGAAAAAACAACTGGTATAAATGAAGAAGATATAACCAGATTTAAACAACAAAATTTTCAACACAAAGCATGGTTGAAATTAATGCAGGAGAAAATTATAGATGCAGAGACAAGAGCCCGAAGAAAGAATATAAGGGTACTTGCTATCCCTGAAATATGGGATCAACATTCCACATCAGCTAAAATAATGGATGAAGTTATATCCCAGTTCATGGATTTACCTAAGGATTCAATAAAAATAGAATATGACTGCATTCATCGAGCATTAAGACAGAGACCAGGGGATGACCAACCACCTCGAGCTAAGATCATCAAGTTCATGAAAGCAAAGGACAAAACTAATGTCAGCTGTGTTCGGAAAAAAGAAAATATTTATGAACGGTGCTACCATTAATATTTACCAAAACCTACCAAATGAAATCATGATAGTAAAGAAAAAATACTCCTATATTAGAACTACAATTTGGAAAAAAAGGTTATAAATCTGCCTTCTACCCCCTGAACAAACTGATTCTTTATAGAAATCAACCAGTGGATGTACACCTCTGCAGTAGAAGCTGAAAAAGACTTACTAAACCATTTCTCTTACTTTTTTAAGGAATAATATACGGTATTTCCTAAGATATCAAATGTATAGATCGGCTTCAACAATATTAAGAAAAGGGTTATTTCTGTTAGTTTGTATGCATTGAAAAGAACGAGTGAAGGGATACATGCAGAATAAAGGTACAGCTTGTACGTAAGAATGATATTAACACAGAACATAGGGTGGAGTAGTAGGGAAAATGGTAAGGAAGAAATAAAGGAAAAGGGGACTGAAAGATGAAAGAGCAAAAAAAAAGGATGAAAATGAAATGGATAGCAATTGGAAAATGAAAGGTAAAAAACAAAATAAATTAGCAGGGAAAAGATGTTGGCTCCACCATCAGAGGGGCATCCATGCAATAAGGGTGTCAGAATAATGCCCACCGAGAATATGACACCTACGGGTGACACAGAATCTTTAGCTTAGGGGGGATTCAAGGGTAAAATAAGAAGCATAAATAAGGTGGCTAGAAATTGAAAAATAAAGATTCATGCAATTTTCTTTTGTGTGTTAAAAAGAAGAGGAAACATAGGAAGATCATAATTGATTAATATGAAGGATATAAAGGTAGGAGGTAAAGGAGAATGTAAAATGTTCCTGAATTTATCAACCTGATATTTAAGATGATGACTCAAGAAATAAATATCTCTTATGCTGAGGGTTGAGACACTGGATGCCACACCTCACGGCACACCTGCGATCCGGGTTCGGGAACAGACTCGGGCGCTGGGGGTCAGCAGGGGAAGGGTTGAGGTCTGAACGCCCATATGGTGCTCTCCTTCCCGGACCTAGGGGATGGGATGGCCCAGCATGCCAGTGACCTCTGGTGGAGACCAAGGGGTACTGCAGCAAGCAGGGCCAGCACGTAATAGCATGGCCAACACAGGCAGGGTTGCCGTGCACCAGTTGCATTGAGGCATACACACGCATGGGGAGGGAGGTACAGAAAACAGAAAAACCCAGTCCTGGGGGTAGGCAACGGCACCAATCTCCATGCCCGCAGATGGGTCCAACTCCGCCGGCCTTCATTGATCTTCCACCAAGGGCCCACATCCGCAGCTGGAGTCTAAACTTCAAGAGCGCCCAAAGTAGGAGGGGCGGCCCCACCCCAGAGGGGTTAAACTGGGGGTGCAGCTGTGGGGCGGGGGAGAGGAAGGTTCAGATGGGGGGCTTCAGGCTGGGCAGGAACAGGTTGGATGCCTGAGAGACGGCTCTCAGGACCACGACCGGAGGAAAGAGAGTTAAAAAAAAGAAAAAAAAAAGGAAGAAATATTTCTCCTGAAATCATTTCCTCTATAAATGTTAATGGGATGAATAATCATAAGAAAAAGGACATGATTTTACTATACACTTAAAAGAACAATGTCAATATACTTAATTTTCAAGAAACACATTTAATCAGTCATGAACAACAAAAGTTAATAAAGGGATGGGTTGGATAAGTCTTATTTTTCAGTCGGCACTTCAAACAGTAGAGGGGTAGCAATTTTAATTATGAAAGGTGCTGACTTTAAAATATCCCAGCAATGGAAAGATGACAAAGGGAGATTACAATTGATTAAAGGTTTGTTATGTGGAAATGAAGTAGTTCTGGATTTTATATATGGCCCATATGTAGCATATTCTGAATTCCTAAACACAATTTTGAAAGCAGTAGAGGAACTAAATGTGGCTAATACAATACTAAGTGGTGACTGGAATGCCTTACTGTCTCCAGATTAAGACAAATCCTCTAAAACTACCATATAGGATGTAAGAATTGCACATATGATACAAGATTTTATAACAACACATACTTCATATGATCCATCATCCATATAAAGAAGTTTATACATGCAAAGTTAGACATTTAAGTGCTTACTCAAGAATAAACTACATTCTTATACATAAGGATTTATTGAAAAATATAAAAACATCGGAGATTAAGGATATACATATTAGTGACCATGCTCTGAGTCTTATTAAATACATCCCATCAGTAGAAAGACAAAAACTTACCCAATAGAGATTTGACAACTCTTTCCTAAAAGACACTGAATTTCTAAGTATGATTAAAAATCAAATGTCATTATTTTGGGAATTTAATCATCAGGATAACCAGAAAATAGATCAATATTTGATGCTTTCAAAGCTACCATAAGGGGCCACATAATTTCTTATGAGATTCAAGTTAAGAAAAAACAAAACAAATCTTAGACTCTTTGAATCAGATTATCACAGATTTACATTTGCAAATACTAAATGGCTCTAATATGGCCAAAACTACTTTAGAGTAAAAGATAATAGAAAAGAAAAATATGTATTTTAGAGGAAGTGGAAAAAATGCATTAAAGTTAAAGAATAAACTATACCATAATGCTGACAAAACATGTAAACTGTTAGCATATGCCCTGAAAAGCAAAAGGAATTTAAGACTATTATTAATATTAAAAATAAAAATGAAAAAAATTCTGACTAAAGATGCTGAAATTGCCAAAGTTTTTATATATGACTATAAAACCATATATAACAGAAAATACAAAAATAATCCCCACCAATTTAAAAACTATTTAGACAATGCAAACATGTCCAAAGTCCAAGTCTAATTAAATAGGTTTGAAAAAATAGACATAATTGATTTTATCATGGCAATGAAAAATAACTCTACTCCAGGACCAGACGGTTTCACTGCGTAATTTTACAAAGCATGTATGAACTAATTATTACCATGGCTTTTAAGATTAACAGAGGAGTTGGCCAATGAATATCCAATTTCCAAACACTTTCTATGAAGCAAACATTATATTAATTCTGATAGAAAATAAAGATCACACTAACCCTGAAAATGTTTGTCCTATAGCATTACTTAACACAGACTACAACATTTTTGCAAAGTTAATTTTTATCAAAATTTAAGACCAAATTCCAGAGATTATATAGTCAAACAAAAAAGGTTTAATCAAAAATAGAAACATTTTCAATGGTTTGGCCGATATTTGGTTTGCCATTTCTTACGCTTCTCAAACCAACACCGAAACAATAGCTATAGCACTTGACGCCACCAAAACTTTCAATTTTTCAAACTGGGAGTACATGTTTGCAGTTTTAGAAGCTTATTATTTTCTACAAATTATACTAACAGCTATAAAAACTCTATTTAAAACCAACTGCAGTCTTCAAAATTAACCAATGCAGATCCACACCATTAAAGATATCCAGTGGAGTCAGACAAGGTTGTCAGTTATCCCCTCTTTTGTTTATAATAAGTTTGGAGCCCCTTTTAAATCATATTTCAGAATAATAAATACATTACAGGTATAGACTGAATGATAGACAACTAAAACTTAACATCTATGCAGACAGTATCATGTTTTTTTTTTACAAATCCTATTTTGTCTTTTTCATTTCTTATGCAAGAGTTTAACAAATTCTCTAAAATGTCAGGATATGAATTAAATAAAAATAAATCAATCATATTGCTCATCCATAATGTTAAACCCAGCACAAAAATGTTACTTAACGAAATGAAAATAGAGGACACTATTAAATACTTGGGAATTTACTTTACAAACAATGCAGAAAAAACTACAGCTACAAATTGATCATACTTTTCAGATAAAATCAAGAGACTATTAAATGACTGGAAGAACAATTCACTATCAATATGGGGAAGAACTGAAACCCTAAATATGGTAATCATGCCTTTGCTAATGTATATTTTTCAAGGGACACAAGGGGAAATATTGATTCTATCGCTAGCACAAATGAAGAGTAAATTTTAAAAATGCCTCTGGAGAGGAGTCTCCCCAAGAATTGCATGGAAAGAACTGACTAGAATTCAGTCTGAAGGTGGGATGGGATGTTCTGACCCATTGATATACTATTGGTCTGTTAAAATTAAACAAATTTTAAATTGGACAATTCCAGAAAAGTATAAAAGAATCAAGGAGCAAAATGATACTTTAACTATTCAACAATTACTAAATTTAGAAAACGACAAAATTAAAAATTCAAGACCTTTTAGCTCAACCCAAAAAAATGTACACAAATTAAAAATTCTATTATTGATTACTATGAAATAATAATTAAATGGAATAGAATCCTCTTCAGCAACAATGTCATGCTACTATCAAATATTACCGATCATAATAAAATAAAGAATGGGTTAATAACCAGCCTGAATTAAATCAGATCTTAATAAATTGAATTTGAGTATATGGTTAGATACTTTAATAGACCACGAATTCATGGCTTTATGAAGAATTTAAGAACAAGGCCAAAGATCAACAAATAAGTAATCCAATAATGAAATATTTACTGTTAATGACATGTCATAAATGTATAGGACCAAAAAATATCAAAATATCAAAATATTAATTTTCTGGATATTAATGAGATTTTGCAAATATACCATACAGGTAAAGGAAGCATAATCACATTGTGCTACCGGAACTTGTGTAAAGCATTAGGAAAAATATCTGTAAAGATCTTTTTAAAAAACAATAAAAAATGGGAACAGGAACTCAATCAAGAGTTAAGTGATCATAACTGGTTACAAATTAGAATAAAAGCTAAGAAATTATATAGTTATGCTAAAAACAAATCAATTCAATACAAATAATAGACCGGGCATATATTTCATCACATAGACTAAGTTTCTTTGGCCCTCAAAACAAAGACATACAGTGTGTTGGCACAATTGTGACAAAAAAGAAAAAATAGATAATTTCCATCTATTGTGGAATTGTCCCAAAATACATGAATGGTGAACTAACACAAATGCCAAAGTGAAGAAAATATTACACAAACAAATTCCCCTTGGATCCACAAATTTTTATATTAAATGATTTTGAGAAATTAAAATTAAACTCCTTGGAACAAAAAATAGTTGCATTAGCAACCATTACTACCAAAAGAATGATTCTTGCTGAGTAGAACTCACCTAGCTTAACAGAATGGAATTTGCATAAATGGTGTAACAATATGAAAGAATGTTTGTTAATGGAAAGATTAACAGAGCATATAGAATGCTATGAAGATCTTTTTGATTTAACTTGGAGGAACATACTAAATCCATTACCACCTTTACTACAGATCTGATTACTGTGATCATATTAAAAGAATACAAAATAGCCACTTTATGAGAATTTACGGGGGGGGGGGCAGTGATGGAATGAAGGAAATTCTATGTTTTTCTTTTTCTTTGTTAAATTTGACATCAACTGTAAGTATTTATTGCAGCATAACCTATTGTAAGTTAAATGTCAAATTAAATTGTTTTTCTATGTGAATGTTAGAGGTTAAAAACAAAGAATATACTTAAAAAAAACAAATTTATATTATGAGCATGTACAAATATTAATTCAGATGATGTGGGTTTCCATCTAGTTGAAATCTTGTATATATGTGAACTGTAGTTAGAGCATGGTCATGTCACTTATGTCTTGTATTTACATACTGATAAGCAGCACAGTCCTTTGTAGTAATTCTGTTCTTATATTTTTGCAGTAGTTATGACCCCATCTCATTACTAAAATGCATTTGTCTGAACATAATGACCCAGATATTCAGAAATGCACCAAAGCCTGATGCAAGTCCAGTACAGAGCAAATCTGATGTGCCATGGCACAACTGGAGCCTATTCGGAGGTTGTGCAGGCTGAACTGCACCAGCGTAACCCAGCTGAATATGGAAGAGTTGCGCTACGGCTCAAATAGAGTTGTGCCATGGGGCCAACAGAGATGCTCCAGCACAACCCTGGAGCAGAGTAGCACAGCAACAGAGGGAGGCAGGGCACAGAGAACAGACCCAGGGACACAGCCATGGAAGCACAGTGACAGGCCACAGAAGGCCACCACCAGCAGGGCACACACAGGCACACAGACACAGGACCCCAGAACACAACAGTGGCACAGATAGCTGGTGACAGGAGGTGCCAATGGAGGGCCACCAAGGGAGTCCCTCCAGCAGGCCACTGGACATGTCCCCCTCCCAGACCATAGCAGGCCACACCCAGGACCATGCAGCCAAGCACACACACACACCACACAGGCACACAGGAAGCCCACACAGTAGGCACGGAGCGTGCTGGGTTGCAGGCCGCATGGCAGACCACATGGGACAGGCCATACAATGCCAAGCAGAGGACCCCAACAAACAGTGTGTGGACAGTACCCAACCAATGACCATGGCAGTGTGTTACCACCATGCACACACCCACCACACACCCCTGACAGCCACCCCATGGGCACCCCAAGGCTCAGCCACCGACCCAGAGGATGGATACCACCACAGTGGGACACACCACAGCACACAGCACTGAACCACGGAAGCACAACACATGTCCCTTCTCATGCACACCACATGGACAGACACTGGGCCACTGCAGCATGGCTCCTCATGCCACCTGCAAAGCAGAAGCAGAAGCAGACCCAGGCAGGTATGTCAGACAAATATATATTTAAGTAAACTATTTACAGAAAAACAGGGGCTATGAAAGGGTAGGTACAGCGAGGGTAGGGGACAGGGAACAGGGACTGTACAGTGGGAGGGGGGACTGTAGGGGAAGGTTAAACAGGGGAGATAGGGGAAAACTGGTGCAGCCTCAGCGACGGCCCCATCCAAATGACCTGGCATTCTGCCATTCCCGCCTCTCTGCTGCCATCATGCGCCTCATTGCCACCACCACCTCCAGTATTGAGGACACCACTAGGAGGGTCTCCCACATTAGGTGGCTCAGCATCCTCCTCGGGGCTCTGTGCACTGGCCGCCGGACATCTATAACAAGGGACAGGACAGGTGATCAGTGCAATGGCCCAAGGAACCATGCCCACCCACAGTGCACAATGGGCAGTGGGAACACACACTTCCCTGGAGGGCCCGTAACAGCCACCCACAGGGGGGAAGGCCAGTGCCAGAGGCACAGACTGAGCTGGAGAGACACAGGAACATACAGGGAATGTACAGGATCTAGGGGGAATGCAGTTAACGTGCAGCTGTTGGGCTGACCTGTCACCATGGAGATCACACGGGCCAGACAGACAGGTACTGGCAATGTGCCAGGTGTGCCGCAGGAACATAAGGGTGTGTAGTGGAGCACGGCAGACACTCTGTTGTCTGGCAGACAGGCAGACAGCAACATGGCTGCAGAGTTCCTCAGAAGACAGAAGAGAATGCTGATTGCAATACACGGTGGGTACATGTACCGCCGTGACAAGGAGGGACCCAAAAAGACACCTGCCACTACAACTGCCTTGCCCGACTGCACACTGTGGAGGACAAAGTGGTGTGCACAGTCAGAGAGTACATCCAAGTCCCTGATGCTATGGACATCAGCATGTAACAGGTGATGGTCGACCTTCGGGAGTGGGCCATGATGATCATCGAGACAGTGTTGCAGGTGGTGGTGGACTGCACCGCATGGCTGTCAGCAGCCATTGATGGTTGGATGCCGGGCATGCGACTCCTCCATCAGATGGTTTAGCACATGTGACAGGTGGTGAGGGGGTGGCTGGGCACCACAACAACTGTGACAGACCTTGTTATCCCTGATGAATTCCAGGTCACATGCACAGGCAAAAGATTCCTCGTTATGATAGTGAACAAGAGCAGGACTGGTTATTGGTGTGTGCCACCAACAGGGGCCTCTAGTTCCTGACAGAATGCCCTGACTGGCTCATGGATGGCACACTTAAGTCATGCCCTGTGCTATTTGACCAGTTATACACCATCCATGGTGTCCAGTCTGGGGTTGTGGTGCAAGCTGTATATACCCAAACCTGCCCAAGAAAGGCACCAGCATACATCCGGCTGTTTAATCAACTGAAGAGCCACAGCCCAGAACTGTCCCTCATGAGTGTCCTGCTGGATTTTGAGTGTGCCAGCTGGGGGGGGGGGTCGCCACTGTATTCCTCATTGCCCAGGTCCGGAGACGTTTTTTCCATTTCTCTCAGGCACTGTGGCAATGAATACAGCAGTGCCCAGAGGTCCACGAGAGCTATGGCACTGACCTGGACTTCACCCTGCACCTCCGGATGCTCCTGGCACTAGCAAACATGCCAGTGGAGGAGGTGGCCAGCGTATTTGAGGAGATGTGGAGATGTGGGAATGGGACTATTTCTAGTGGAATGAAGACCTGCTGCAGTTGATCCTCAGTCATTTTGAGGATCACTGTATAGGATGATCCTCGGGACACTCTGGGAGGAGGAGATCCACTGTCCCCCATGGTGCAGTGGAACTGCCACGAGGCCACCCTCCAGGAGTTCACCAAGATGAACAATGCAGTGGAGGGGTGGTGCAGGGCACTTAATTCCCACATTTGTACGTGCCACCCCAGCATCTGGTGCCTGCTGCAATGTCTCCAGCAGGAAGAGTGCATATTGGCGATAAAGATTGAGCAGCTGGTAACCGGGGCCCAGATGGCACAGGTCTGCAAGAAATACAGAGACCTTAATGCTAGGATCACCATAGTAGTAGATGAGTAGGCCACCCATAGCCACTTTGATTACATACGTGGCTTAACTCATAACTTCCAGTTCCAGGTCTGATCTTGGGGGCAGGATGCCGGTGCTATGGTGTGGGCAGTGGTGTTGCAGTGGTTGGGGAAGGTATGCGGTGTCACCCATCTGATGGGTGCCCACTGTGCAGTTGCTCCTCTTGAGTCACTCTTTTGATGCTCTGCCAATTGACACTCCCACCCCAGAGTCATTCATATCACTTTCTGCATTGTGCCGTTCGCTCCATGGTTTCACCCTTTTGACACATGTGCATGTTACCAGTCGCGGTTTCGGCAATTGCCATTGTGCAGGAGCCCTTAAGGATGGCACCTTTGATTTTTCGGCCCATGTCACATAAACCCCCCAGTTGGCTTTTTTATGGCTTTGTCCATTGCCCAGGTGGAAGCCGAACAAGAGAAGTGATGTTCTTAATCAAGGCTAGTTTGTGTGGCTATGTATATGGCACAGTTACACTTTATTTGGCTTGGACTAGCATTTGGGATATACTGCAAAGAATATTTTTTTTTTAACCCGTGTTTAATAACGTAGTCTGTTCTATACTGTATATTGAATTTGTAAAAGACTTGCAGATTGTGTGCAGTTTAACAAGGTGAATAACATTGCTATCAAATAAATGTTTGCCATCACTGCTTTTAATGTTTTTGGCACGTAATGAATTGTAATTGTGAAATGGGTAATAATTGTAATGATAAGCACCTTTTTCTGAATTTTCTGAAAATGCACTAGAAGAGTTTGTGAGGTCAGAATGCTGTCATGAATAAAAATGATGGAACAGTAAGCCATATTTGATATCACTTTTCACCACCTTAGTTATATGGAGTCACAAGTAAAGCAGAACATGGGGGTTGGAAGGGGGAGATAATTCCACTTGCAGGTATGGGTGGTAAAACTTTTCAATATACTGTAGGAAGAAAGAGGCAGAAACTGGTAATAGGGCTAAATCATATAATGTAATAGCATGCGTTGCTGGGGCCTCTTTACAGAGATTTTTTTTTTCATGTTTGTTTAGGTGCCATTTTTCCAGGACACCTTCTATATAAATCAAGGAGAAAGGCTGACTGACTCAAAACTGATGAGCTGTCATCGCAAAAGAGACCCTTAAAGATTTGCAGTATAACTATGCCAATTAATTTTTGCTGGTAAAGTTGTTAGTTCACTGCTATATATTATACAAGCTATAGAGTATGTTTTCACTATAACTTTCATAATGATTTGCACTTTAGTATTTCTTTAAGTACCTCTCTATTTGATTTTAAATGTTGATGACTGCACTGATAGTCACATACTACAATGTAATGACAGAAAATATTTCAAGGCATAGCCCCCATTATATATAGATATCATAAGCTGGCAAATACTCTCACTACTGCGAACAGGCTGCATTGCTATGATGGTGAGAATGCAATCAGCTCCAAATCATATGCTTACTTCTTTTTCAATGTGTGAATAAAAATTAGCAGTGGTGGTCTGCCATTAATGTTACAAAATCAGTACATTTAAAATTGTATCAACAGTACATGTACGCACTCAGTCCAAGTCAGTTGGGCGGCCAGCTGTGGTGGAGAGTGGTGGGCTGTGCTGGTCACCCGCTTGGGCTCAGGGTAGTGGGGTAGTGGAGCACTATCTGAGGGAGTGGAGGTCCACTAGACACCAGGGATTTAATTGCAAATTTGATTTTATTTTACACTGTGGCCAGAGATTGGCGGGGGGGAGGGGGGCCACTGGACACCAGGGATTTGGGGGATTCATCATTTGCTAACTTCTCCTTGCTTTGTTTTTTTTCTTAAAGTACAATTGGATTTATGTGATAACGGCGACTTTTTAATGTCATTGACCAAAATGAGCGAGTAAAATACTGGCGGATGTCAAAAGGAGCAGAACTATATCGACCACCGCAAACAGTGACTGTCGCTCAGTATTCCAAAGGAGACAAGAACAGAAATCATTTTTATGTGGGGGAGGTTGCCCCCCGTGCCCCCCAAAGATATTATAATCAACTCGGGGGGGGGGGCAGACACACAGGAAAAGAAGAAACCCAACAACAAAAAATGTTTCCAACCAGACCCCAAACCTGGGTCCACCAGCTCCAAGGGCAGTGGCTCAAGGCACTACACCAAACAGCCAGCTCGATAGGGCTGGACCAAACATATCCCTATATCCTGTTCTAGCGAGTGTAGCTAACTGCTACACTCACTATATAGTGTTCATTGGTGTTTTTCACCACTCGCACAAACTACGAGAGGTCAAATTGAGTCACTCAAATTGAGAAGCTCAATTTTAACTTGCTCACATCACTGCACACTGTGCAATTTGCACTTAAAAAAAAACCAGAGAAAGGCGATGTTACAAATGGTGAATTTTCTGTAAATGGGACAGCTTCGTGAAGTGATCCATGGAGGTGAATTTGGCAACTTCACTGAAAATTCACCTCCGAAGTAAAACTTTGCAGCATCTCTAATTGGCACACATTTACATATCGTCAAATTAAGGATAGGTACATATGTCTTGTTTATACATCAGTGGTTTAATTACATGTAGGGATATGCAATGGGCTGACTCAAAATACCATAGGCAATTTATCTTTATGTGTGTGGATGCAGGACCATAATTCGCAAGTGGCAGAGTAATGACTGAGTTATGAAAGTCCAGTCCACTCACAAACGATGATAAATTACTTATTTTGAATCCAACTATTGCATATTTAATATATACAACAGTAATTTACAGGGTTACATTCTGAATCTCAAGTTTGTTTGAAGACTTTGCTGTTTTTCTGCTGCATTAGTTATTATGATGTCATCAGCATTGTAGAAGCTGCTCTCTGATTGGTTCAGTATTCCACTGGTATGACAGTAACCATATGCATAGACAATGACAGCAGAAAAAGGCCTGTTGGCCCATCCAGTCTGCCCACCCTACCTAATTACTCTACACCGGCCCTAGTAGCCATCCCTCCCTTTGTTTCTGCCCTCTTTTCTAACTAACCCCATATGCTTGTCTCATCCCTTCTTGAAGCTGTTCACTGATTCATCTGTACCACTTTTTCTGGCAGCCTGTTCCACGTGTCCACCACTCTTTCTGTGAATAAGTGCTATGAACATCCCCTTTTGAATGTTCTCCCAATGAATAAAATAATTACCCCTTGACCCTGTAGTTGAACTCAAGGAGTAGTGTTTTTTGTCATCAACCATATTTATCCCATGCAGGTACTTGTACTATATGTCTTGAACATGTCACCCCTTTCCCTTCTTTTCTCAAGGGTGTACATGTTCATGTTCTGCAACCTGTCCTCATTTGTCTTGCCCCTAGTCCATGGACCATCTTGGTTGCCTAGTGCTGTTTCCGCCTTGTCGTATCTCTTCTCAGGTGTGAACTTCAGTACCTTGCAAACTATTCCAGGTGTGGTCGCACTAGTAACCTGCAGTGGAAGAATCACCTCCCAACTTCTACTGCTTATCCCTCAACCTATGCACCCAAGCATCCTGTTTGCCATGCCCACAGTATTGGTGCAATGTGCTGTTGTTTTTATGGTTCTGATTTCATGGCCCCTAGGTTCTTTTCCTCCTTAGTGTATACCAGCACCACTCCCCCCATTTCATATTGCACTCTTTGATTCCTCTTCCCAATGTGCATCACTTTACTTTTTTTGTGTTGAAGCCCAGCTGCGAGATCTTTGACCAGCTCTCCAACCTGCACACAGCCTTCCTGAGTTCCCGTATTGTTTCCTCCATGTCCACCCCTGCACAGATCTTGTGTCATCTGCGAAGAGACAGATCTTGCCATTGATGACTTCTCCTATGTCACAAATGAAGACATTGAAAAGGACTAGGCCAAGCACTGACCCCTGAAGTACTTCACTTATCATTTCCTTTACCTGTGAAAACTCCAAATTAACTACTACCTCCTTGTTCTTTCCCTCAGCCAGTTCTTTCATTTTTTTAAATTTATTTATCATTTTGTTCACCAGGTAAGCACACTGGGCCAAGGCCCATTTTCAGGAACAACCCAGAGCTACTAGAGCAGCAGCTGAGATGTTACAGCTATACAAAAATTACATACAGTATAAACACAGGGTACAAACAGTACAAATAACATACAGTTTAGAAAGTCATTAATAACATTTGCAAGTAGATTGTTGCTGTAGATAGAATTTTAGTTTTTTTTCTTAAAACTGCATGACTTTTAGCAGTCAAACAATGTTGTGACAATGTGTTCCATAATTTAGGCACTTGAACAGATAGTTCTCCACCAAAGTTGACAATTTTTCCCCTACCCCCTAAGTCTCTTAACTTCTTGACTAGCCTCCTGTGTAGGACTGAGTTAAAGGCCATGCTAAAATTCAAGTATACCACATCTACTGACTCTCCCCTATTTGCAACCCAGGTCACCATGTCAAAAACATCAACTAGATTTGTATAACAAGACCTTGCCTTCATGAACCCATGTTGTCTGGGGTCCTGTAGCCCATTTTCTTCCAGGAAGTTCACCAGTTTCTCCTTTAGTAAAGTCTTCATAACTTTTCTTACTATAGATGGCAAGCAAACCAGTCTGTTGTTCCCTTGCTTATCCTTCCTTCCATTCTTGTGTAGAGGGACCACGTCCATTGTCCTTCAGTCCCTAGGGACCACACTCGTGGCCAGTGAGCAACTGAATATGTCTGCAAGTGGCTCTGCTATCACCTCTAATACCTCCTCCAGTGTTCTCGGTTGTAACTGGCCATCAGATCCCATAAATTTATCTACTTTCAACCTTGAAAGCTTTTCCAACACCCTTATCTTCATTATTTCTACCATGCCACGTGCGTCCTTGTTTTACTACCTTCTGCTCTGAACCCCACATTCTGGCAGTGGCCCATCTTTCTCTCTATAAATAAGGAACAAAAATGTTTGTTCAGTATCTCTGATTTCCCTTTGTCCCACACCTCCCATCATTCTTCACTCTTCAGTCTCACAACACTCCCTTTGACCTCACACTTCATCTGCAAGTACCTGAAGAATGTATTTTTCCTTTGCTTCACTCCCTTTGTCAGGGGGCATTCTGTCTCTGCCTTGGCCTCCCTCAGCTTCCTGCTAGTTACCTTTGCTACCTCCAGGTACTACTCCCTATCCCCCTTCAAATGGCTTCCCTTGTATCTTAAGAATGTCTTCCTTTTGACCCTTACCATTGTCTTTACTTCAACCGTGAACCACATTGGACCCCTAGCCCTTTTTCCACTTGATATCTTCACAACTGAGCTTTCTGCCTCTTCTAGCATTGCTTTTTTAAATTCTTCCCATTTTTCTGCAGCCCCCTCCATCTGCTCTATATCCCTTGTGCTTTTTTCCAACTATTCCTTTATCTTGCCAAAATCTGCTTTTTTAAAGTCCCATACACTTACTGTGTTTGTCCTGTTGGAGGCCCCTATTTGGACTTCCAACGCCACTGTTCTGTGATCACTGGAATCAAGTTTTTCATGGACTGATACATTTTGGTTCTTTTCAGTTAGTGAGCACCAGATCCCATAGAGCACCTTCCCTTGTTGAGCCCTGGACTAGCGGAACTAGGAACATCTCTTGCCATGCATCCACCAGGCACTGATTCCTAGTACTTGCTACAGTTGGCACTTTCCAGTCCACACCTAGAATATTAAAGTCCTGTGCTACAGCCACCATCCTAAGTATCTCTCCCAGTTCCTTGTCTGCCTTCTGATCCTGAACCAGTGGTCTTTATGCCACCCCACTCCTGATTTGTTTCCCATTTCCCACCTGAAGTTCTGGCATTTTGTTGTCAAGACTCCTTGCAACATCTTCCAAAATGTAACCCTGCCCTCTCGGTTTCCCTTTACCCTGGGTATATTTGATTCTGCTGTATTGGTTGGGTAAGAAGCAGGCAAGGCCACCATTGTTTGTGAGATCTTGTGTGTACCTTGCCACTCTATATACAGGAGGAAGTAAAAGATCCCATGGCACTGATCAATGAAGAGTAGGAGAATTCTTTATTAAAACACATCAGAAAAAAGAAACACATAACTTGTTACTTTACAGAAATTAAACTAAACAAAATCAAAACAAAATTGTTCAAATCAATCAGCAATAAGAAATAAAAAAAAGGAAATCATAACTACAAAAAGAATAATACACAAGGAAAAGAATTTAAACCCTACTAACTTTGCATGCTTGCATATCTCACTTACTGAAGCTATGTAATAACATTTTCCAAAGACCATTAAAGGTTGATCTGGGCAGAGATCTGTATTCCTTTTCCCATAACAAACTCAATTCAGTGTTGATTTTTTTTGCTCACTGCCACTAAAGATAATTTTGCTGTAATATATATTGTCAGCATACTTGCCGTACCACCCATTTGATGTAAGCCAACAAAACAAACTACATATTCTTATAGTACCTCAGAGGAGTACCAGGCAGATTCCAGTATCTCAGTAAGTAATAAGTTATTTCTGGGTCACCCCATTTAATGTTAACTAAACACCATGGATTTTGTGTTTTCTTCTGTACTGCTTTTTGCTCTCCCATTGCCACCTTGCCTTACTTGGCAATGGAGGAGACACTGATTTGTATTTTCACCCCCTAAGTCCCAGGACCCCAGATCACAATTGCTCATGTGTGTGGAGGCATGCATGTGCACAGCAGTTCCAGTGACCACCTCCCATCCTAATGCCAGATTCCCCCAGTGGCTTGGTGCTACCACCTAGCCTCCATCGTGTAGCAGCCAAGAGCCAGGGAAACCCTACGTCCCTCCCCAGAGAGGAGAGCTGCCTTGCGGCTGCTCAATCCAACTCCTCCCTCCCCGACTGATTCTCATGCACCCAAGTTTGCTTCAAACTCAGGTCACCAGCGTGGAACAAAATGCGGTGTTCAATGCCTCAACCCTCAGTGCCACTGGACCGGCAATGACAGGGATTTTTTATGTACGACACTCAAAGTATAAATTAAACATTGGGTCCAATTCTCAAAGCCCTTAGAAGACTGATGCAAGGTGCCTATGTCAAACAAGAATGAGGCAAATGGCACCTTGCGTCAAAAGAAACGGCATTCCTGATTCTGAAACTTGATCTGCATCAGAAAGGGGAGTCGCTGCACCAAAGGGGCACTGTGCCACCCTTGTGACCTATATCAGGGTGTACCAGGTCACAAGGGAGCTTGTGCCATGGTGGGGCATCAACATCCCCATAAGTGGATTCAGGAAGCCCTGACGTGGGCACAGCAAGGGACTCAAGTTAGACTAGCCAGAAGCTGATCTAAGCCCCTTGAGCCAGTGCCGCACAAGGTGGTGAATTGGGAGGGGGCCCTGAATGTGGGTTCCAGGGGCAGATGGGACAGGGGAGTGCCATAGGGGTGTCAGGAAGCCAGTGGGCATGCCAGGGGGTGAACGGGAACCTGTCGGGGGTGCCCTTAATATAACTACTATGGTAATTTATTTATTTATTTATTTTATTCTTGGATTAAAATGCCTATGAACTGCAAGCTCATTTACACAGGTTCTGCATCAAATGAACAGACGTTAAATACAGACATTGACAAATGACAGCACGAAGTGCAGAGATCAGCAAGATATTACATGTAATTCAGTAATCACAAAGTCAGTAAGTGAGTAGGAGCAACAGCAGAGGTCTCTAGGCACAATAAGTCATTCCAATATAACAGAGAGAGGAAATTTAGCAGAGGTCAAGAGGAGAGGGGTGGGATGAGGGGAGGGCATGAAGGAGCTTGCGGGTATTTAGCCTATGCTTAGGGAAACTATGTGGAGGCCACACTGCAGTACAAGCAAGCCTAGTTAAGGGGAGACTTAAAGAGTAAGGTTAGGATGGATAGTACTGGGGGGGGATTCCAAGGACAAAGCGTGCCATGGCCCCAGGTGGGCACAGCCCTGGCAGCAGCCCCAGCCTTGGGAAATGTTTGTCCCTGGAACTCCCCATCATCCATTAACATAATAATTATAATAAAGGCACCCCCACTGAGTGCCCGATCACCCCCCGTCATACCCACTGGCTCCCCAACACCTCTATGGCATCCCCCATGCCGCTGCTCTCCCCAGATCCCTCCTGGCAATCTTGTTTTGAGTTATGCCAGTAGGGGGGAGGAGCTGGATCCCTGCAGCAATTCTCTCAGATGTGCCTATTGTTTAACGCTAGCCTGCGAGTGAGGCAACTCCCAGGTTTTTGGCACAGGGACCCCTATTTTTTCAGAACTAGGGGCAGGGTCTCTGATACACCTATAGTTTGCAGAAGCCCTAGATCAGCACAACCTGTGGCAATCTAAGGGCTCTTTGAGAATCAGGCCCATTGTCTCTTCTGTCTCTAAAAAAGAATGGCATGGACAAACTGTTTCCTGAGTACTTTTATGCTTCAAGTTACTCTTTACCTGTAGCCTATCATGTGTGTATAACCAGAGTCCCACATTTTATGGGGGATCCTCCTATCCAGAAGACACAAAGTTATGGTATTAATGGGGCCTGGAAACCTTGGCACGGGGTCATAATGTCACGGTCAAAACCGCGCATCACAACAATGGTGCACAGAAAACAGCATCGGTAAAATAAGGTCTGGTAAATATGCCAACTTTACTTCGAACATGCACACCATTAGGAACAATAGGGGATGTTTGTTTATGCAGTGGGGGGGGGCTCAGCTCCCCCCCCCCCCCGACTAATATAACTAACTCCTAGGGGGTGTGGACTGAGGAGGAAAGGGAATACTCGGAGTGGGGGCACTTAGTTTTTTTTTTTGATAGAATAAACAAAAAAAGTCTTGGAGGCTTGGGAATCAAACCCTGATCCCCAGGACACCATGTGCATGTGCCTTAACCACTCCAACAAGGGTGCAGCTCAACCAAGCACAGCTCCTGTGTCCTCTTCAGACCTTCTTCCAGTTCATAAAGTGCGACAGGGGTAGCAGTAGTGTCCTACTTCTATTATACCCCTGTCGCTACAAATGCATTTTGCGCTATAGACTGCAGTTTTTTTATGCACTGTTTTGGCAGCGCTATACTGACCAAGTATCGAAAAACCTTGGAGTGTAGATTGGATCCAAAAAAAGACCTTGTCTGGGATAAAATAATAGAGCAGCTTTCTTGAAAGTTGCTATGGCAAAATTTTCCATGTTGTCATCTCCCTAAAATATATAAGAGATAGCATGGAATGGGATTTGGACTTCTCCTAATTACCTTCAAAGTGCCTTCCCTCTACAGAGGTAGGAGATGACAAGAAGAGACAAATAGAGGTGTCCACAGTTTATGAGTCTGTCAACCTCCAAATAAAATATGTATAGCATAGAGGTTAAATAAATGAGCTGTTAATGAGCATGATACATCCAGCAGACTTGGGTTTGATTCCCGCAGCCTCCACCTGCATGCTGTATGACTCTAAGCAAATCACTGAGCCACCCCAGTGCTCTCAGGTCACCTCTGAAAACAGGCACTTGTGCCAAGTGGGCCTTACCCAGTTGTCAAAGAATTAAAAAAAATACTAAAGAACGTTATAGGATTCAGCATTTGCCATCTTCCTCTCTTGTAGTCCCTCTAAGTACAGTATAAGTCACATTAAACTGTTCTACCAATGAGTTGGTTTAGCATTGCTTTTTACAGTTGGCAATGCATTGGCAACTGATATTGTATTGTTTTTCAATGCTTAACTAGCTCAAGAGCAATGTTTTTAAAATGCTTTTACAACTCACTTGGAATGCATCTGCAGTCCAGCCACAGTGCCATGCCAAACTGAGTTTTAACTCTTAAGAAACAGTTTGTGCAGGACTTTGTGCTGTATGGGCTCTCTTAATTGGATTGAGGTGACTGCCCTGACACAAACGAGAACAAAATCAAAAAAACTGTAACTTCTAAATTGGCAAGAAAAGGGAATACCTAACAAATGTACAAAAAAGAGGAGTTTAAAAAGTCTTAGACATGTAAATTTTCTTTTTGACACTGCCATTTATGCTAGTCAGAGGCCTGATGTTCTGCAATGTCTATTTTCTCAGATCAATTTTTTGTGGCCATAGCACCATCACCAGAGGATGCCCCTCGAATCTTAAGAGGTTCAGTAGAAGCTGGGATACCCAAACTATTGTTAGGCAAAGATGACTCAGGTTCTCCCAACAATTAAGGTCCTGCTTTCTTGCACATTAAAGCTGGAACCTAAAGCAGCCAAAGATTCCTAAAAAAACTCTGCCATTTCTCCAGACTCGACATCATGTACCAAAATGCAGATGTCATCTTCGTATGTCAGGACTATAGTGGGGGCCAGATCCTGCTTCATCTGGATTAGAAGGAACCTAGGATCCATATTCAATTTCTGCAAAACTGGTTCCAGAAAGAATATACACTGTACAAAATCAGGCTTGAAGAACAAACCTGTCTAACACCCCCATGGAGCTGGCACACTCTACTCAGTCTTCCATTTACTAATGGCCGCAGAAGAGCAGATTTATGCAAACATTTTACCCATGTAGTAGAAGGGGCAGGTAACCCATATGTGATCAAAAGTGTACACAGAAATTCATGTGATACTGTATTGAATGCCTTCTTTTGATCCAGAGATAAAATTAAGCCAGATGAAGAACTGGACTTGGTTCTTTCTATAACTTCCCATAGCAATACAAGGTTGCTCTGTATCTGCCTGCATTTCTCTGAGCAAGCCTGCAAAGAGGAAATTAAAAGAGATGCAACCGTAGCAAAATTGGTCACTGATATTTTTGAAAGGATTTTTAAATCTGTGTTAAGGAGACTGATTGGCCTCCAACCGGTTATCTCACCTTTGTCTCCTACTTTACACAAATAAATCAATATCCCTGTATTGATGCCCCCATCTACATCTCCCCTGGACAATATGTAATTATATAAATCATCCAGAGGGGAGGCAATAGTTTCTTGCAAATGTTTATGTAAGCCCCCACTTCCCCCATCTAGGGGTATCCAGATAGTAAATGTCCTGCGGAGGGAGGCATTGTACAACCAAGAAAACGCAGCCCAGAATAAAATAGGAAAATAGTACCTGAATTCCCTTGGGTGTTGCAGGTGATGGATAAGCTCCATTGGGGGTGCCCACAGACCACCAAATGATGCAGGGTTGGCACACTGGTGGGATAATGCAGACCTTCACCTGCCTGGCCTTGCCAACTTCGCCAGCAAACCTTTGTAGACAGTCTTCACTGTGCAGGCCTCGCAACAATTTCCTCTCTGTGGTGTGTCGGTTCTTTGGGATCAAACCCTGGAACACATTGGTGACTGGCTGTGGAGGCAAACTTCTTTTAACTGCAAAACAGTTTCTATAACAAATGAGGTGAACACCAGAGCTGAAGAAACAGGGGATCTCATTTAATGAACAGTTGATAAAACAAGAACAGTCACTCTATGCAGCAGGGGGGTAACAATTCACAGTAGGGTTACTTTACAGGTAGGCACTTGGCATTTTTTCTGCAACAGTCTCTTTTGCCAACAGTTTGATTCAGCTTGCAGACATTCCCTTGAACCGAGAAGGCTACATTCCTGACAGCAGCAATACAGTGGGCCGAGGTGGGCCACACTTTGAAGTGTTTCCTACTTAGCAGCACTTCCATTACATATCCCTTCTTTCCACATTAAACTTTACACAGGCACTTGCTTACTTTTCACTCTCTGAGTCTCAGCAGAACTTCAATTGAGGTAGTATTATGACTGCACAAGACATTTCTACTGTCCCAGTCCAGTTTACAACTTGGTCTTTCTTTAAATTTTCTCCACCGGGGGGGGTGGGGTGGTAAACACAGAGAGCACAAGGAATTCAACAGGCAATCATCACTGTAAGGAAAGAAAAATAACACATGTAAGTACAGAGGGCACCATGAAACAGAGGGCCAGAAGAATTTCCCTGAGTACTAATAGGACAGTCAAGGGTAAGTGGCCAGCAGCTTGGTTTTAAGAGCAATGAGTTGGGATAGTGGAGTCCCAGAAGTGCTAGTGGGACTTTGGGGAGAGACAAGAACCAGGTCAGTATTCCATAATGTTTAGGGGCAAGAGCATTTGTCCTTGATTTTTAGGTGGCTTTTAAGGCCATTTTTAAAGATATTATGTTCAGAAACTGCAACAATCCATGATCTGAGCACCACTCTGATTTATTAATCAGAGAAAGTCCTATTTTTAACTCTATTTTTACCATCTCAAAAAGGGAGTCATCTGTTCTTTTTTTCCTTAGGTCCAAAATTCTGTTCCTGAAGAAGACTAAGCATTTGATTATTCTGAATGCTACCCATTTCAGTTTTCACAGCTCTAATCTGGGTGGAAAAATCTCCCTTGGTGGTTTAGGCCAGTGACTGCAATCTTTGAAACTGTTGTTCGATTTATATGCTGTAAAGTCTTGGGCAGTTTTTATATTTTTGGAGTGGGACTGAAAAAAATGGCATAATTAAGCCACCACTTGTGGGGTGTAACAAACATTATTAACAGGGACTTTTGGGTACCCATAAATTATTTCAGTGCCTTGCTTAGTTCACGGTTTTTGAGTAGGGAGGTGTTTAAATACTACAAACCTGGTCACATTGGTTCTGCAGATGCTCTTAGTTTGACCATCAATAATTCATGGTCAGATGTACAGTCAGATGTTTCTACTGGTACCATGTGTATAACATCAATCTCTAATCAAAGGGAAAACAAGCAGAAACCAATTTCGGTAGACAGGGAGCCTTTACTAATGGTATGTTCTGCAACTTGATATTTGGCTAAAGCAACATCTATCAAATTTGCCTGAGTGAAAACGTGATTCAAAACAGACAACAAAAAATAAATTCTGTTTGGGCTCTGTTATCTGCTTGGTCAGGCCACAATTAAAGCCCCCCTCCCAATAGAATACCTTTTGCAGAATATAAATAGGGTTAGGCTACTCTGAAGAGATCCATCCAGGCTGCTTTTGTCTGGGGTGCACAGATGTTAATAAGCTGAAGGTGCATAGTTTGGTAGCAAACATCCAACAGGAGGGCCCTCTCTGGTACCAAATCCATGAGTTTTTCTGCCTTAAAATGACAGGAAGAAAAGAGGATGCCTACTCCAAAGCAGGCGCCTTACACAATCAACCAAAAAGAAGGCCCCTCTGGCCATTTCCATTTTGTCCTATTAATATGAAACTGCAGTTTCAGTCTACTAGTGCTGTGCTGAATTTTCAAATTCCAGCAGAATGAAATTCCATGGAATTTTCAAATTTCTGCTGAAATGATTTCACTAGAAATGGAATTGTGGAATTCCATGGCAGAAAATAGTTGTGGAATGATTTTCCACAGAAAAAAATGCTGTTCCGTGGAATATCATTTTGTGGATCTTGATATTTTCCATAGAAATTGTTGCAGAATAATTTTCTGTAGACAAATGCTGTTCCATGGATCACAGTAGGCAGAATTCTGCAGAAGAACCAGTGAAATTATGGCGGAAAATCTGCTGGCGGAATGGGCATTCCACATGAATTTCTCTGGCAGAATTCCGCATTCTGCACAGCACTGCTAGTACTGTATCTTGCAAAAAGTAAGTATTATGGCACATATTGCATGTGATAGTATAAGTGGACAGCTTTTTTCCTAGGGGTCAAAATGCTATTCACATTCAGGGAGGCAAGGGACAAATTGTAACCTGATCCATTACTCATGACTAGCATTAAAAAAACATAGAAGGTCAGGTCTTAAGTACTGTTATTAACTATTGGAGGGGAAATGGGATTAAAACCTTCCAGACCCTAAGGAAGAGATTTGGTCTCTCACAGAGAGATATGTTTCAATACTTTCAAGTTTGAGCATTTCTACCCTCTTGGTTCCGACGGGGCCCTGTACTTGATTTCAACAACCTTCTGTTCCGGTTAATAATTTCGGCATTAAGTGGGGACCCTATGCAACATTTACTTTCTTGTCTGTATTCCACTCTTACACAACTTTGGGCTCTCTCCCCACTACCGGTCTTGGACAGATGGAACAGAGTGCTTGGTTAGCTCCTTACCCCAGAGCGGTGGCAGGTGGCATGCTTATGACTCCCAAATAATTTCCTCCTCAGTGATGTGGAGGGAGTTTAGCTGAAAGTGTCTAAAGTGTTTCTTCCTAACTCCAGTACAACAGATTCAACACAAAACTGCACAGAATAGTCACTATTTGAGGCAGTGTGGAGAGGATCTGACAGCACTATCATATTCTCTGGGCCTGTCCACAACCGGCATCTTTCTTGGCCTCTTTAGGAGAGGCATTAAAAGAGATCTTCACCCCAGAACTTCGATTAACAGAACACTTATTCATTTTCACGCTATACCCATGAGGCCTGAAGGACCCTGCTACCAAATACCTATTAAGAATGCTTATTTTAATGGCCAAAAAGTTCATTACAAAATGATGCCTTACAGCAGCAGTCCCTGCTCTCGCAGACTGGATCACATTGGTGAACACTACTTGCGCAATAGAAATAATATCATATAAAGTCCGACAGCAGGAGTGAAAAAATTGGGGAATAGATGGAGTAGATGGCTTTTGTTCACCAAGGACTGGGATCTCACCTTTTTGCCTTGAGAATGAATTGGGGGTTAGGAACTACAAGGAAAAGCACTGGAGATTTCCTGTTTATGATGTTGCGCAGTAGGGTGGGATCCTGCACACTGCTTCTCCTGTTATACTTCACGTCTGTAATTGTCATTATTGCAGTCAGATAATACTCATGGAATGTTGCTTTGAATCAGTTGTCAGTCTCAAGAACTGTTGTTCATGATATCTGTCTGTAACAGTCCTTTTTCTTTGAAAAATCAAATAAAGTTTGATTATTAAAAATAAAGAAAGCCAGACTTTCATCATTATTTACTGTCCCCACAATCTCGTTTCCTTTTTGTCCATAGTAGTGGTCTGGGGATTAGCTTTTCAGTGCACGAGGAAAGATCTGGTTGGGAAGAGACTACAGAACAAACATCAGAGTCCTTACTTGTGTAACCAAATTCTGAGTCCAAAAGCACAGAAAAATTATCCTTAAGAGAAACAGAATCTTATGTAAGCCCCCTCCCCTTCCCTCCCAGTGTCTAGGGGTGTGCCAGATGGTAACTTGGGGCACTTGCAGCCAGAAACACAGTCCCAGAAAATTTAGACTCGTTATCTGGGTTTCTAAGAGATGTCTACAGGGAGTGCAGGCCATGCTTCAGCAGCGAGGGTGACAGCAGCTGTGGAAGCAAGCTGAGTTAATGCAATCACAGAGTACCATAATTAAGTTCATTGTCCACTCAGAGGCAAAAGAAGAAAAAAAAATGATTCAATTGTACAAATTTAATTTAATAACTCCATGGAGCATGGGGTGCAAATCACATGGTGGGTAACCTTCTGGGCACAGAACCCGGCAAAGTCTGCAGCAACTTTCATTTCCCAAAAGCTTTTACTATAGTGCTCCCTCAGGGTCAAACAGGCTCCTCAAATCCTGGTAGCAGCAACAATAGTGAGCCCAAAGCAAGGCCACACAGGGTCTTGTCTGCCAACTTCCCTGCTGCACCAAACTTACGTTTCACCTCTTGATTCAATGAACACACTGGCCACACATTGCTTTAGCAGCTACAAGGTATAGAGTAGCTGGTATCTGAGCAGTAACTCCCTGTGCTGGTGGTTTGAATCTGGAGCTCCCAAATTGGTGGTCTGAACAAACAGTAAACAAAGTTCCAGCAAGAAACGCCAAGTTCCCGCTATCTGAAGCCAGTGCAGCTCTGAGCATTCCAGGGCAACATATACTCTGAAGAGTCCTGGCAATCCCAGAGACCCATGCACTTTCCGTTCTTTGGCTGTATAGGCTTCCAGATGCCTCCTGGCCAGGGTGAGGTGCCACTGGAAAGGGAGACAGGCTGCTACCACTGGCCTCCCTGCAGTACAGACTGCCACCACTGCACTGCCCCAACAACCTGGCACAGGGCTTCAATCACGCTTGCCCTGTGGACGAAGATAAAGGAACCCACCTATGCCACCCCAACAAGGAGCCAGAGAGCACTAGGTGGGCCACTACCCTTTCTTCTCATACTCAGGCTTTCCGATGGCACATGTGGTCCCAAACAAGGTGCTCTGGACCACACACGGACTCCCAACCGCTACATCTTCTGCCAGTCTTCGAGGGAGGAGGGCCAGGGTGCCAAGCAGCCAACCCCTGCCCTGAACCTCAGCCATCACAGCCAAACACTCACAGGCCATCTCCTCACTCTTCACACTCTCTGGGACTCTCCGGATCTCGCTCTTCATGCCAAAACCTCCCTTTTATACCGGCTAGGCTGAGGCCTCAGTTCCACACACTGCAGCTACAAACACTAACTAGTATGTTCCCAAGGGGGATTTGCACTTTCCCCCCGAACAAGACATTCAACCCCTGGTGAATGCCTACCAGCTGCCCACCCCCTGACTTCCAAGAGGGGAGATATGCACCCCACCCGAATGCCAGGATAACACCATTGGAAACACTGCCGCAGCAGTGGAACCCAATAACTTCCTTAATTTAGGGCACTACTGCTACAAATTATACCTACTAACACATTCACTATATACCTACAGGGCCCCATGGTGACCCACCTGCTGGTTCCCATGGACAGATTGCCAAGTGCTGCAGCTGTGGCATGCCACCCCTCCCTATCACACTTCCAAGCTGAAAAAAAAAAAAACTAAATTTGCTGCTGCTAGGTAGGGCTTAAAGCATACCCCACCCCCATTAACAATGCATAGGCACCAAATATTTGATTAGCAAATAAGTAAACGCAGTCATTTAAACAGAGAGAGACAAACACTGCAACTTTAAATGCTTGTACTACTTGAACTTTTCAGCATTTCTAAAGTCGGATAACCACTCACACATGCACATACACACACACAGGTATTACACTACATTTCACTCACACTAGCCTTACATATTCTCTCACAGTATTAAAGCTTAACTATCAGTCCCGGAGGGGCATATTTCAGTCCAGCCTCCTCTTGCTAAATTCTACTAACTAGAGCTCTCTTTTTTTTCAACAAAATACACATTTTAACTTAGTGGGGGAGTCAACCCATTAATACTTTTAAAACATATTAAACAACAAATAACAAGAAAAGGGGTTGATCTTACCCAGCATCGAGTGGTGGGGTCCATATTTTTGTTTTCAGTCCCGCCAGTTCACCCGATGCCAAAGCCTGCATCGGGGGTGGGTGGGGGGATGGGGGTGGGATCAGTCCAGACATAGCTCTTTCACTGGGCAGTATTTCAGGGCAGGAAGCATCACTATTTCTTGGATTCTGAGGCATCGTATAACTTTGAATCAGGCTTGGAGACCTCTTCTCCGAAAGCGTCTTCACAGATAGTGTGGTATTTTGTCCTCTGTCCCTCTCCATCCTGGACCACGGCAAAAGTCTTAAACAATGTCACGCCAATCCACACCATGGAAGTACACATCAGTTTGGCCTTACTGATGGCTTCCTGCTCGTGTCCTTCCAGGTCCAGGGCACTTCCTCTGCTTCGCTACTTTACCTTGTCCAGGGCTCCTTGGAAGACCCAGTCCTCTCTCCTTTCCTCAATGATGTCCCAAATACGCTCACACAGGTATGGATAGTTCTCTCCTGGGTACTCCTTTTTGATCCTTCTCCTTATCTGATTCTCAGCCTGAGACCACTCAGGTATGCTCCTCACAGTGGTCCTAGGGGCAGTACCCTTTAGCAGCCAACTCCTCGAGTTGTACTGGGAGTAGTGGTGGTCAGATGGGTGAGGGTGTTCATGTCCTTCCTCCTTTTCTGGCAGAGCTAATGCAGCCTAGGGATGATATCTGGAAAAAATAAACTGGGGAAGCAAAAAGGCCTTGGAATGTCTCACTCCCAGAGAGGATCATCAAAGATAAAAGATCTAGGGTGGACACCCTGAGCAGGGGATAATGTATCCATCCCTTCTGTGTCTTCTACTGTGCTAGAGTCTCCCTCAAAGATAACCTCTTCCACCTCTACATTGGGCTTTTCAGCTCCTGCAGCACTGGTGGGGGGCCTTGGGTGGTCTTCTCGGCACCTGCCATGGTGGGGAGTGTACCATAGCAGGGGGCTCCTTCGACTTAGGCTTCCTTGCCACACCATGGCCTCTACCAAGAGGAGGGTCAGGCACCAGTGGGGGAGAAGGGCTGGGCAGATGGCTAGCAGCACCCCCCACATACAATTTCCTCACTGGCCACAGTTTCCACCTCCTCCCAGTTCTCAAGGCTTGAAGTGTCTGTGCTCACCATGGCTGAGGTGGTGGTCCAACTATAGGCAGGCTGGTAGGGAGGTGCAGGTTGGGCTGGAGTTGGTGCTCCACTGATGGCACAATTCAAACACACTGACAGCCCTTTCACATGGCCTACTGTTCTGTGGCAGATCATACATTTTTCCTGAGTGCTATGTTATTAAGCTACCTCCCATAACCAAGACAGGAGTGAAGCAGGAACAGGAACCATCTTGTTTCCATCACCAGATGCTTCTGCCATCTTTTCTTCTATCCTTATTTCTCTGCCACTGCTCAAAGTGTAGAGTGTCCTTAGCTAGCAGATTTCTCCTTGAGCTCAAATCACTTATGACACAGTTTACTGTGGCCCTTCACAAAATGGCACTCCCACTCCTCACTCTGTGACCTCTGGCCCCAACCCTGCCACTTCCACCCAATGGCATACTGTCCCCAGAGTTCTACATACATTAAATCTATGCTAATTAGACCACCTTGGCAAAAAAATTGCACTGTGCTAAAGGCGCAAAATCTCACAGGTTCAGTATGGTGCCTAATAGCAAATAAATCTCCCACGCCGCTGTACCCCCATGTTAACAGTCCAGGAAAAATTCCTGCAACCCCACGATGATCATTAAAAATCCTGGACGAGCACCCATGTTGTAAGCTCCCCTTGCCGATGTCTAGACTTAGGTGGAGTGGGGCACTTGCAGTCAGAAACATAGTCCCAGAAAATTTAAACTCATTACATGGGTTCCTAAGAGAATTCTACAGGGGATGCAGTCTATACTTCAGCAGCCATACTTTAGCAGCGAGGAGTGACAGCAGCTGTGGAAGCAAGCTGAGTTAATGCAATCACAGAGTACCATAATTAAGTCCATTTTCACTCAGAAGAAAAACAAGAAAAAAAAATGATTTAATTGCACAAATTTAATTAAATCAGTCCATGGAGCATGGGGTGAAAATCTCATGGTGGGTTACCTTCTGGGCACAGAACCCAATACAGTCTGCAGCAACTTTTGTTTCCCAAAAGCTTTTACTACAATGCTCTCTTGAGGCTGAATAGTATCCTTGAATCCTGGCAGCAGCAGTGATAGTGGCCCCAAGGCAAGGCTACACAGGTTCTTGTCTCCCAACTCCCCTCCTGCACCAAACTTACGTTTCACCTCTTGATTCCATGAACATACTGGCTACACACTGCCTTAGTAGCTACAAGGTATAGAATAGTTGGTATCTGAGAGGTAATGCCCCATGCCAGCGTTTGAATTTGAAGCTTCCAAATTGGTGGTGTGAACAAACAGCACACAAAGTCCCAGTAAGAAACACCAAGTCCCCGCTATCTGAGCCAGTGCAGCTCTGAGCATCCCATGTTCAACATATACTCAAAAGAGTCCTGGTGATCCCAGAGACCTGTTCACTTTCTGCTCTTTGATTGTATGGGCTTCCAGACACCTCCTGGCCAGGCCAAAGTGGAACCAGAAAGGGAGACGGGCTGCCACCGCTGGCCTTCCTGCAGTAAAGACTGCCACAATGACCTGGCACAGGGTTTCACTCATTTTCACCCCATGGATGAGGATACAAGGATCCCACCTGCACTGTCCCATCATAGTGTCATTGATCAAGAGATGAGCCACTACACTTTCTTCCCAACTTTGGCTCCCCGAGTGGCACAGGTGGTCCCAAACAAGGTGCTCCGGATCCCATACAGACTTCCGACCACTATATCTTCCACCAGTCTTCGAGGGCAGAGGGCTGGGGGGTGTCAAGCAGCCCACCCTGGCCTCTAACCTTGGCCCTCATGGCCAAACACTCACAGGCTTCCTCCTCTCTCTTCACTCTTCCTGGGACTCTCTGGATCTTTGTCTTCATGCCAAAACCTCCCTTTTATACCCACTGGGCTGAGGCCCCCTGCCAGTAGGCAGGGCCCTAGTTCCAGACACAGTGGCTACAATAAATTAACTAGTAGCTCCCAAAGGGGGCTTACACTTTAGGTAGTTTTGTTTTAGCCTGACCTCTAAATCTGATTCTGAGTGTCAACATGTGCAGAATTTCCTGGAGTTGAAGGAGGGGGCATTTTATGGTCCTTAGCTGATCGGTCTGATGCACTAGGTTCAGCTTGCTTCTTTTGTGTCCTCCATCAGTTCTTGTAACTGGAGTCAAACTGATTCAGGTAGTGTAGAGACACAAACTTCTTCCCACTCTAGAGTTGTAATCCCTGAAGGTATCTGTGCTTTTACAGGAATGGGATCTGGAGTAAGGGATCCCAAAGCCACTGGTGCAGCATCCACTTTCACTTCTGTCTCCTGAGGGGCCACCTTAGGCTAGGGTTCTTTGGTATGCTGCAGAGGAGGTGGGGGATCTGTGGGTCTCAGCTGGAGGGGCTCCAAGTTCTACTAGAGTCATGTCTTGGGCCTATACTTATGGTCTACTGATGCAAAACTCTTGTTCAGCCTTAATTGTCAAAAGGGTCATGCTTATTATGTGCTGTCCATGGGTGGGCTGTATTTGAGTGCCCATATTCCTCACAGAGATTACCTCTCAAGTGGTTTTGACAATGGGCACTCAAGTGATAAAGTTCTGAACAAAGCCTGCAGTGGACTGTATCACAGGTGCTGCTAAGGTGTGTCCTTGATCTGCAACAATAGCAGGCCTTAGTCTGTCTTTGTAAAAAATAATGACTTTGTCTATCCCTAGATAAAAACAATTATGAAGGTGCTGCAGTCATAGAATCATAGAACTTGATGGCAGAAAAGGACCCCATGGTCCATCCAGTCTGTCTTTTTCCCCATACTAAACTACCTCCCTCCCTCCTAGGTTACCCACCCCACTCCCTAGTAACCCTTTGTGCCTGTCCCAAGCCCTCTTGAATCCTGTCATTGTCTCCACCCACACAACCTCATCTGGAAGCCTGTTTCAGGCATCCACCACCCTCTCCATAAAGAACTGCCCTATCACGTTCCCTATGAAGTGTCCTCCCTGTAGTCTCAGGCCATGCCCCCTTGTCATGGTGTCCTTTTTCATTTGGAATAAACTCCTTGGGCCCAGCTTATTTATCTGTTCAACATACCTGAAAGTCTCTATTATGTCCCTTCTCTCCTTTCTGGTCTCTAATGTGTTAAGCCCCAGCTCTTTGCATCTCTGTTCATATATTTTGCCTTCCATTCCTCGCACCATCTTGGTCACTCTTTTTCTGAACCCTTTTGATCAGATCTATGTCCTTGTGCAAGTAAGGCCTCCAAAACTGCACTCCAGATGTGGTCTCACCATAGCCTGGTACAGGGGCACCAGGACTTCCCTTCTCCTGTTGGTGATTCCCCTGCCTATACTTGCCAGCATCCCATATGCCTTCCCCATCGCCCTAGCGCACTGTTTCCCCACCTTAAGGTCACTGGTGACTACTATACCTAGGTCATTCTCCTGCTCCGATGTCCTGATCTCCTCCCCCCTCATTTTATAACCTGCCCTTGGGTTCCTGTGTCCCAGGTGCATAACAGCACACTTCTTAATGTTGAAGTTTAGCTGCCAGGTCTCCGCCCACTCCTCCAGCACCCTCCGGTCCACTCTCATGTCTTCCACCCTCTTTCAGTGTCCCCCCATTGCAGATTTCCATATCATCCACAAAGAGTGCCACCTGTCCCTTTAGTCCATCCATCCGTTATGTTGGATATGTAGATACTGAAGAGGAGCGGTCCCAACACTGACCCCTGGGCACCCCACTTGTCACCCACCCCATTAATTACCACCCACTGGGTCCTGTCTGCTAGCCACTTTTCCACCCATCAAGTTATCTTGTCCCCCACCCCAGTGCTTCCAAGCTTGTTGACCAATCTTCTGTGGGGGACAGTGTCGAAGGCCTTGCTGAAGGCCAGATAGGCTACGTCTACTGCCCCCCCCCCCGGTTTATTACCCGGGTCACCCAGTTGAAGAATTCTATTGGACTGGCAGGATTTCCCCCTAGTGAACCCATGCTGATTGTTGTTTAGCAATCTGTTCCCCTCCAGGTATTGTTACCCTTTCCCTGACAAATGCCTCCATGACCTTCCCCACCACTGTGGTGAGGCTGACAGGACGATAGTTCTCCCTCACTTCCGTGCTCCCCCTCTTGTGTATTGGCATGACTGTAGCCCTCCTCCAGCATCCTTCCTGTGTCCAAGGACAGATTGAATTGCCTTGTCAGTGGGGCAGCCAGCTCCTCTCTTAGTTCCCAGATAACCATCGGGTGCAGTCCACCCGATCCCATGGCCTTGTCCACCCTCACCCTGCCCAGCTCCTCCCTGATTCTCTCTATGCTAAAGGGACTCAACTCCACCCCTATGCCCCCCCATCCTCAAATCCAGTCCCCTCCCCTTCCCCCTTCATAAAATTTGAGCAGAAGTACTAGTTTAGTACTTCTGCTTTCTTGCAGTCATCCTGTTTTGATGCACCTCCATCCCCCCAGAGCCTTGTGATCCCTTGTCCAGTCTTCCTCCTAACCCTCATGTATCTGAAGAATGTCTTCTTATCCCCCTTGACCTGCTTCACTATCCGTTCCTCCATTTCAAGGCAGCATGGATTCACAGCAGGAAGGTCATATCAGACAAATCTAATTGATTTCTTTGACTGGGTGACCAAAGTAGTAGACCGGGGGGGGCTGTGGACATGGCCTACCTAGACTTTAGCAAGGCATCTGACACAGTCCCATACAAAATATTAATAAACAAATTAGCCAGCCTGGGAGTGGATCCCAGGGTGGTAGCCTGGGTAAAACACTGGCTGGATAACAGGACACAGTGGGTAATAGTAAATGGCGTCCACAGTGAAGAAAGGGGGGTTACTAGTGGGGTACTGCAGGGTTCAGTACTGGGGCTGGTCCTTTTTAATGTTTTTATAAGTGACATTGCAGATGGACTGGAAGGAAAAGTATATCTCTTTGCAGATGACACAAAGATCTGCAACAGGGTTGATACGCAAGGTGGGGTGGAAAGGATGAAAAGGGACTTGGCCGGGTTGGAGGAATGGTCAAATGTATGGCAGATTAGATTCAATGCAAAGAAGTGCAAGGTAATGCACCTGGGAAACAAAAACCCAGGGGAAGAGTACACAATGATGGGTGAGATACTGACAACAACAAAAATGGAAAGGGACCTGGGGGTAGTCATATCCAATGACCTAAAGGTGGTCAAGCAATGTGAGAAGGCAGTAAGGAGCGCTGGTGGATACTGTGATGCATAGGGAGATGCATCACAAGTAAAGAACAGGAAATTGTTGTCCCTCTGTAAAGACAGTTGTTAAGACAACATCTGGAATACTGTGTGCGGTTCTGGAGACCCCCATCTCCGCAAAGACATAGACAGGGTGGAGGCTGTCCATAGGAGGGCAACCAAATGGTGCAGGGTCTGCACCAGAAGACATATGAAGAAAGACTAAAGGAGCTTAAGATGTATAGCCTCAAGGAAAGGAGGGAGAGGGGGGACGTGATAGAAACTTTCAAATACCTCAAGGAAATCAACAAAGTCCAAGAGGGTAGCATCTTTCAGAAAAAGAGATGTGCAAGAACAAGAGGCACAATTTGAAGATAGAGGGAGATGGCTCAGTGGTAATGTGAGGAAGTATTTCTTCACAGAGAAGGTTGTAGATGCATGGAACAGCCTTCCTGAGGAGGTCGTAAAGTCAAGAACAGTGGGGGAATTCAAAAATGCATGGGACAGAAATAAGGCAATTCTAGTGGGGAGTATTTTATTTATTTAGTTAGTTAGTTTTTGTTGACCGGGTAAGTGCACTAGACAAATCCTGCCTGTTTTCAGGCACGACCCGGGGGAGGGGGATACAGATGAATGCCAACTGACCTTGAATCAGATTAAGCTGTTGGTGGTATTTTTAATGAATGAGGGAAATTTGGCCAGGACACCGGGGAAATTCCCCTATGCTTTTCGATAAGTGCCATAGGATCTTTAACATCCACTTGAACTACCACCAATCCAGGCAGATGGGACCTCGGTTTAACGTCTCATCCGAAAGACGGCACCTCAGAAGTGCAGCACCCCTCTCATGCTGCACTACAGTGTCAGTACTGGGATATTAACCCAAGTAGGAGGAAGTAGGCTGTTGGTTAACTAGGATCTGCAGCTTATCTCTTAGGTAGGGAAGTGGGCAGACCAGGCGGGCCAAGTGGTCCTTATCTGCCATCAGATTCTATGTTTCTATGTTTCATCCTTTGCCCTCCTAATCACCCTCCTTGCTAACCTCCTTGTTTCCCTGTAGGCCTCCCTGTTTTCTTCCTTCTGTGATCCCTTATATTTCCTGAACGCCCTCTGTCTGCCCCCTACCACCCTCGCAACCTCCCTGTTGAACCACAGTGGCCTCCTGCAACTTGCTCCCGTCCTCGCTCCCCTTATACATGTGTATGTGGCCTCTCTGACCCTGTTGCCCCCCATAGTGCCTCTACTTCATTCATTTCCCCCATACCCTTCATCGCTTCCTTCACTAACACTCTCACCCTATTAAAGTCTACCCGACTGAAGTCAAGCACTGTTGTACTTGTTTTGCCTACTTCCTTCCCCGCCCTGACCCTAAACTTAGTGGACCTGTGGTCGCTAATACCCAGCTCCTCCCCCCCTCACCACCTCCTCTACGCTATCCCCGTTAGTCAGGACCACATCCAGTAGGTTGTTCCCCTAGTTTGTTCCCTGACTAACTGAAGAAGGAACACCCCCTGCAGCACCTCCAGAATTTCCCTGCTTCTGGTCAGTGCTGCTTCTGGGATGGTCCAGTCGACATCTGGGAGGTTCTGGTCACCCACCAGTATCATTTCCCCTTTTAGGGCCATTCTTACTATGTCCTGCGTCATCTTCATGTCCTGCTCTTCCCCTTGGGTGGGGGGTCTGTACACCATTCCCAGTCTCATGGATTCCCCCAATCTTCTGCTTATTGGCACCCATATAGTTCAGTTTCCTCATCACCCTCCTGCCCCTCTGTCACCTTCACATCTTCCTTGATGTATAAGACCACCCCTCCCCATTCTTTTCCATACTGTCCTTCATCATCAGTCTGAAGACAGGAATAGTTGTCTCCCACGTGTGAAATTCCGTTCACCACGTTTCTATGACCGCTATAATGTCTAGCCCATTGTGAGCAATGATGGTGATTAACTTCTCCATCTTGTTTTCCAGACTCCCTAGTGCTGACCACCAAGCCCTTCCACCCTTTTTCCCCTTCCTCTACTCCCCCATAATCTTCCCAGTACCTACTGCTGTATTCCTTCCCTTGGGGGATCTTGGGTCCCCCATCTCTGCCGTGGTACGGCATGGCTCCAAATCCAGCCCCTTCTCCCCTTTTTAGTTTAAATTATACTCCTTCTCAAAGAATTTCCCCAGCTTGCACTTCAGCACAGCTGACCCGTCCTTGCTGAGGTGCAGCCTGTCCAGAACGTAGAGGCTTTCATCCTCCCAAGTTGTCCTCCAGCCTCCCAACATCCTGTATCCCATCTGCCTACTCCATCTTGCCAGCCAATCATTAAAATCTTTTATCCTGAGTTTTTTTGTTCATGCTGGCCCTTGGTATTGGCAACACCTCCAAAAAGGCTAGAGATTTAAAGCCTATCCCCCCGCAGAATTTAGCCAGAGCCTTAAATCTTGCCTGTACCTCCATGAGACTGTTGCCTTCCAGGTCATTTGTTCCCAGGTAGAAAACCAGATGCACATTTTTATCTTGGTCCCTTCCCCATGACGGGATGTGGTGGATTACCTCCAGTGCAGTCATCCCCGGCATGCACTCCACCCACACTGCACTACTCCTGCCCCCTCACTTGTTCCCTTTAGGATAGAATCTCCAATCAGAAGCAACCCATAGGTTTGGAATCTCCAATCAGAAGCACCTTGCAACAGATGTACCCTGAATCTCCACCTCCCAGTCCAAATGGCTTTAGAGTAGTTTTTGCTCGGATAGCGCTTTGTGGATCCTACCACTATCTGTCAGATAGTGCTGGTATCCAGACTTGAATCCTACCAGATATCCTGCCAAAGACAAATGCAGGATCCAGGGGCAGATGGTGATGGATCCTAGGGCAGATAGTTAGGATCCAGGGCCAGATATTGATGGATCCTGGTTAGGATCCATGTATCCTAGTTAGGATCCATGGATCCTAGGGCAGATGGTTAGGATCCAGGGCCAGACAGTGATAGATCCTGGTTAGGATCCAATGGCCAGATCCACAGGCAGATAGTGGAAGTATCTGGCAGATCCACTATTCTGCTGCAAAGGATAGGAATCTGTGGATCGGGATTTGTCTGGATCCATCTGAGCAACACTACTTTAGAGTACAATATTGGTTCAGGGTTGTTCAGGACTTCACATTTCTGTTTGAGCCAGTATAAAACATCGACAGCACTCATGCCTTCATGGTTAAACAATATATTTATAGTTTTAAATGCTGGCTTGGTCAATGGAATAGCTGCAAATGAAGACCACAATGGAATTTATTTGAGTGCACTATAGTGTGTTCAGAAAGTTTCCAAACCTATGAGTTGCTTAAAACTGATATCAAAATAGACCTCCCCAGGAGTGTGAATTCATGCATACAGTTTGGTAGCTAGAAGACCCATGCTGTCCTTTAACAGTTTTCGTGTAATAAAGACTCTTATCAAGCAAGTCCTCCAGGCCTCCCCGGTAACACAGGCGGACTGAATTCATGCATCTAACAGGTTCGACCGTTGGTTTAAAAAAAATCTGAATATTGCCTGTGGTCTGTATTTTCTCCTTTGAGTTTGTGAAGGACTTCTAACTAGCAGACTCTTCTACCACAGAATGTATTCCCTGCAAATATTCAGAACCAGCAGCAGTCCATTGTCTGGGGTCAGAATGTGATACAAAATGATGACCAGTGCATGTGGTCTCAGAGGGACACTCCCATAGACCGAAGTCATTGTCCTGTTGTACATGGTTCTGTTTCGTCTGGACAAGTGGAACAGGTAAATCCTCTGTTTAACAACCTCTGCTGTTACACAGTAAGCAACAGGGACAGCAGAACAGCCAGACACAATTTATTTTAATCTTACTGTTCTGCCTCCCACAGGAGTATTAATGAACAAGATATTGGAGGGTGAGACACTTTCAGTACAGTCCTCCAACCTCCACTCTGGATTTTAACAATTCTGTAACTGAGGAGAAATGAAAGTCTGAGAGCATTTCTAAATTAAATGTTTCAGGTACAGTGTTTTCACACTCTGCCCCAAAGACAGGTCCCACCTATTCAGTTAGTTCAGGAATAACAGTTTGTACTGAGGACACTTTATGGGCCTCAAAAAAACTTTCTTTTTTTTTACAGTAGAAAGCTAATTAGGGGAGTTACAAAAATATGATGGTACTTGTAAATTGTACACACTTGATGCCTGCAGTCCTGAAACGCCGGCTCCTGTATCTGTGTCGGAAACAGAAGGAGGATGACTCGTTATGTACTAAGGAGTTCCATGCTGCATTACTGTTTGAACAGGACTCTGCTGCTGGTGCAAGGAAGACCCCCTAAGAAAGTCATTCTGGCGAAGTGCAGAGGTATAATGGTGGCTGGCGCACTGAGACTGGGGTAGGTGTATGTTAATAGTTGTTTGAATAAGTCCACTTTAACTTGTCTTATTGTCTTAAATAGTGGGGACAACAAGCATATTTGTATTAAGCACTTTATTGCAAATGTTTTATTTGCAAACTGCAAAATAACAGAAAAATAAAAATATTGTTATAATTTTTGCATAAGTTTGGTGCTTATGTAGATTTATTCACATCACTACCCATTATTTGCTCACCGTAATTTTGTGGAAGAATGGTGCCAGGAAGCTGCCTGTTTCACTACAAGCTTCCTAGGAGAGTCATAAAACTCTGATTCATCAGGTTTATGGGTCCAGCCTACCTGAAGTAATTTCTCTGCCACGTTCAATGTCTGGTGCAGTGGTTTCAGGGAGCAATTACTGAAGTTCACAGTCCCATTGTTTGCGGTGGGAAGATCAAAGGTCTACGTTTCTCTCAGCTGTGCTGGCTGACAAGAGTCTTCAGAAATATCACCAGACTGCACTGTGAGGGCCACTGCAGTGCTCTGAGTTTCAACCTGAAGAATTCCTTCTTGATTTTTAACAGTAGAGCTGCTCCTCTGAGGGACTATCCCGAGACTCCTCCAGGAGTGCTGGTCATCTGTGATGTTAAGGTGTAGTCACCATTTAGCCATTTTAGTTTTTTCCTCCTCCGCTGCAAGAAGGTGGAGGAGAGCAGAACACTTTTTTTCCCCAATGCCAAGTCTAGACATCTTTCAGCCAAAACCAGGTCACATACCCTAGACTCGTCCTCCTTGTGTCTCTGGCTAGGGACCTCCTCAATGGATATACTGTCTTCCAAGGAGATACAGAAATGTTGATTTTTCACATTAGCTGCTACATTGTTCAGAACAGGTAAACCTTGGCCACCCTCAGGGTCTTCACAGTCCATAAACTTTCTGTCTTTTCCTTTGGAATGCCTCCAGTGATGGCTGCAACTGAAAAACTACAATTTGCCTCCTGGATACTCTGGGTGGGAAGCAAATTCCTCCACCCAAGACTTCATCACCAGCCCCTCTCCAGGCTTTTCCATTCCTTCACACAGGAAGCAGATGGATCCCCCTGCAGGAAGAGTAGGGGTATTTTTATTATAAACAATATCAATCACATTACAAAACTTAAAAAAAAAACAGAATTACACAGCGTATACTATGCCATACATCCCAGATTTCTTGTACCAGGAATACCATTCACAAGGTAACTCCCCGGACCTAGAAATTACCCATATACCTCTGGCTTCTACTATCTAATCCAACCAAGTGACTCCATTTTGTTAAACGCACTCCTTTGTAAAACACTGTGTTCATTATCTCTGCTGTTTCTTACTTCATTAATAATTATTTGATATAATACATCAAGCTTCATGTCTTTTTTTCTGAAGCACATAATGGCACCTTGCCTGTCAAATATGCCATTTTATACATGCTGCCAAATACATCATATTAGACATGCACATATTACTACTATCATACTCTCAGACTGTTCTTACAGATCCCTGAAATCAATTGTGAAATATACTAGAATTTCTCCACCTTCCATGCAGTAGCTAAAAAAAAGTCCACAAGGGGGCAATATATGTACATATAAAAATAAGTGTTCCATAGTTTCTGTTTGTTGTGAACAACTCTATGTCATCTCCTCTCCTCAGTACTTTCATGTTTAGCATTGCCCTTGACATTCAGTCTCCCATATGCAATGAACCATACCGTGCCCCACATATTTTTTGGAATGCTTTGATCAGACAATTGCTTTACTATAAGGGACCACTGTTGTTCCAAAAGTTAAATCAAATACTGAAACACTGAAAAAAACTTCTCTCATTACTTTTTTTTTAGTATAGCACCTTCCCACTGTTGTTTTTAATATTATCTGTGGTCAGATTCCAAATTTTTTATTTTCAAAAAAAATTTTGTGTGTGATTTATATTCTGAAATGTTTTACCTTTTACTTGTTTAAGTTTTTCCTGTTCCCAAACCTTAACCGCTGCTGGTGGCAGCTGCACCTCCGCTGGACAGCTGCATCCATCTCCTGCCTGCCCACTCCGACCAGACCTGAAGGTGAGCCTTGAGTGGGCTTCCCGCTGCTGGCAGCCTCAGCACTTCTGCTGGATGGCTGCATCAGTCTCCTGTTTGCCTGCCCCACCCAGACTTAAAGGTGATCCCTGAGCGGGCTCCCTGCTGCTGGTGACCTTAGCACCTATGCTGCACAGCCACATGCATCTCCTGTGTGCCCACCCCGACCAGACCTGATGGTGAGCCCTGAGCGGGCACCCTGCTGCCGGTGGCCTCGGCACCTCTGCTGGATGGGCGCATCCATCTCCAGCCTGCCCTGACCAGACCTGAAGGTGAGCCCTGAGCGGGCTCACCACTGCTGGCGGCCTCAGCAACTCCGCTAGGTGACCGCATCCATCTCCTGCCTGCCCGCCCCGAACACACCTGAAGGTGAGCCCTGAGTGGCCTCCCCACTGCTGGCAGCTGTGGCACCTCTGCTGGATGGCTGCATCCATCTCCTGTTTGCCTACCCCAACCAGACCTGAAGGTGAGCCCTGAGGAGGATTCCCACTGCTGGTGGTCTCGGTGCCTCCGCTGGATGGCCACATCCACCTCCTGCCTACCCACCCTGACCAGACCTGAAGATGAGCCCTGAGTGGGCTCCTCACTGCTGGCAGCCTCAGCACCTCCGCTGGATGGCTGCATCCATCTCCTGCCTGCCTGCCCCGACCAGACCTGAAGGTGAGCCTGAGTGGGCTTCCCGATGCTGGCAGCCTTGGCACCTCCACTGGATGGCTGCATCCATCTCCTGTTTGCCCGCCCCAACGAGACCTGAAGATGAGCCCTGAGCAGGCTCCCCACTGCTGGTGGCCTTGGTGCCTCCGTTGGATGGCTGCATCCATCTCCTGCCTGCCCACCCTGACCAGACCTGAAGATGAACCCTGAGTGGGCTCCCCGCTGCTGGCAGCCTCTGCACCTCCGCTGGATGGCTGCATCCATCTCCAGCCTGCCAGCCCCGACCAGACCTGAAAGTGAGCCCTGTGTGGGCTCCCCACTGCTGGTGGCCTTGGCACTGCTGCTGGATGGCCGCTTCATCTCCTGCCTGCCTGCCACGACCAGACCAGAAGGTGAGCCCTGAGTGTTCTCCTCACTGCTGGTGGCCTCTGCACCTCCGCTGGATGGCCACATCCATGTCCTGCCTGCCCCAACCATAGCCACATAGAAACATAGAATTTGATGGCAGATAAGGACTGCTTGGCCCACCTAGTCTGCCCATTTTCCTACCTAACAGATAAGCTGCAGATCCTAGTTAACCAACAGCTTACTTCCTCCTACCCCCCACTAGGACTGCCTTATGTCTGTCCCAAGCATTCTTGAATTCCACCACTGTTCTTGATTCCACTACCTCCTCAGGGAGGCTGTTCCATGCATCCACAACCCTTTCTGTGAAAAATACTTTCTCACATTACCTCTGAGCCATCCCCTCTATCTTCAAATTGTGCCCTTGTTCTTGCACATCTCTTTTCTGAAAGATGATACCCTCTTGGACTTTGTTGATTCCTTGAGGTACTTGAAAGTTTCTATCATGTCCCTCTCTCCTTCTTTCCTCAAGGGTATACATATTAAGCTCCTTTATTCTTTCTTTCAGATGTCTCTGGTGCAGACCCTGCACCATTTTGGTTGCCTCCTCTGACAGCCTCCACTCTGTCTATGTCTTTGTGGGTATGGGGTCTCCAAAACTGCACACAGTACTCCAGATAGGGTCTCACCAACTGTCTGTACAGAGGGATAACAACTTCCTGTTTTCTACTATTGATGCCTCTTCCTTTGCATCCCGATGTCCCCCCAGCCTTCCTTACTGCCTTCTCACATTGCTTGCCCACCTTTAGGTCATCTGATATAATTACCCCCAGGTCCCTTTCCATTTTTACTGTTGTCAATATCTCACCCCCACTATGTACATTTCCCCCCAGGGTTTTTGTTTCCCATATGCATTACCTTGCACTTCTTTGCATTGAATCTGAGCTGCCATACATTTGACCATTCCTCCAACCTTATCAAACTCTTCTCACCCTTTCCACTCCATCTTGTGTATCAACCCTGTTGCAGATCTTTGTGTCGTCTGCAAAGAGACATACTTTTCCTTCCAGTTCCTCTGCAATGTCACTTATAAAGACATTAAAAAGGACTGGTCCCAGTACTGAACCCTGTGGTACCCCGCTAGTAACCCTCCTTTCTTCACTGTGTACTCCATTTACTACTACCCTTTGCTTCCTGTTGTCTGGCCATTTTTTTATCCAGGCTACCACCTTGGGACCCACTCCAAAGCTGGCTAACTTGTGTATTAATCTTTTGTATGGGACTGTATCAAATGCCTTGCTAAAATCTAGGTAGGCCATGTCCACAGCCCTCCCTGGTCTCACTACTTTGTCACCCAGTCAAAAATCCTATTAGATTCGTCTGACATGACCTTCCCATCGTGAATCCATGCTGCCTTGGGTCCCAGTGCCCCACTGACCTCTAGGTACTCAACAATTCTTTCCTTCAGAAGTGATTCCATCATTTTTCCTACCACTGAGGTCAAACTAACTGGTCTGTAGTTTCCTGCCTCTGTCCTGCTCCCACTTTTGTGAAGAGGAATCACATCCGCCCTCCTCCAGTCCTTGGGTACCACCCCATCCTCCCATGATTTGTTAAAGAGAGTAGTCAGTGGTGTCACTAGTTCTACCCTTAGTTCTTTTAGAATTCTGGGGTGAATCCCATCAGGCCCCATTGCTTTGTCCACCTTCATTTTTATTAGTTCTTTCAGAACCCTTTCTTCTGTAAATGGACAGGTATAGACCCCCATCTTCAGAGTGTTTCTCTTGTTTGGTTTAGGTACCTCCCCCTCCTCTTCCTTTGTGAATACTGAGCAGAAATTTTCATTCAGTATCCCTGCTTTTTCCCTGTCACCCTCTACCCACAATCCCTCCCCTTTATTAAGCCTCAGTATCCCTTCTTTGGTCTTTCTTCGCTCCCTAATGTACATATAAAAGGTCTCATCCCTCTTCTTAACAGAATTGGCTATCCTTTCCTCGGTTTGGGCCTTTGCTATTCTGACTGCCTTCCCAGCCTCTTTCTGCTTTAACTGATAAAGTTCTCTGTCCTGCTCCTTCTGTGTTTCCTTACATTTCCTGAATGCTATCCTTTTCTCCTTAACCTTCCCTGCCACCTCTTTTGAGAACCATACGTTTTTTTCCTTTGTTGTGTTTTATTGATTTGCTTTACACAAATGCTTGTTGCCTCTGTGATGGCTGTTCTGATTACTCCCCATTGTTCCTCCACTCCTCCTTCTTGCCTGTTTGCTAGTGCTTTTCTGAGGTACTCTCTCATTTTCCCAAAGTCAGCCCTCCTAAAGTCCAATACTTTTGCTTTTGTATGGCTTGATTGTATGGCTGTGTTTATCGTGAACCACACTGTTTGGTGGTCGCTTGTTCCCAGATGGCTACCCACTTCTAAATCTGAGATTCTTTCTCCATCCCCATTTGAGAGTACCAGGTCTAAGATTGCTCCTTCCCGAGTGGGTTCCAATACTAGCTGTCTGAGGCATGCCCCCTGTAGGGCATCAAGAATGACCCAGCTCTTGGATGTGCCTGCAGCAAAGGTGCTCCAGTTAACATCTGGCATATTCAGGTCCCCCATCAACAATATCTCCCCTTTTTCTGCCATTCTGAGGAAGCCTTCTATCATTTCCTTGTCCATTCCCTCCCCCTGAGATGGGGGTCTGTATACAACCCCCACGCGGATTGTGGTACCATTTCCTGTCTCCAGGGTGACCCAGAGTGCCTCATCTGCTCCCATGTTTACTCTTTAGTTCTGTTGCTTTGATCCCTTCCTTTACATAGAGAGCTACTCCTCCTCCTCCTCTTTTACCCTCCCTGTCCCTCCTGTAGATTGTGTATCCTGGTATGTTGACATCCCAGTCATGGTTCTCTGTGTACCATGTTTCTGTGACTGCCACAATATCCAGGCAACCCTCTTCCATCAAGGCCACTAGTTCAGGGAGCTTGTTACACAGACTACGGGCATTGGTACTCATCACCCTCCACTTTTTGATAGCCTTACCCCTTTTAGCCCCATTCCTGTCCTTACTGCCTTTGCCTTTTTTTACATTTACCTCTGTTCTGCTCCCTAATAACTTCTCTACCTTGGTGTTTACCTCACTAATTACCATGTTTTGTGGGTCCAGAAGCAAATGATTTGATACCTTTTAATGGACCAACATAGATGTAACAACAAGAACAAAGTGCTCTAGCTTTCGGACCAACCAGTCCTTCTTCAGAAGCTCATGGCAGTTGTTTAGAAAATACAATACTTATAACAGCTAGATAATGCAGAGAAAAACAGAAAAAAATCCCCATTGGTTTAAAATACTAATTTAAAAAAAAACAAAAAAAAACAGAAGATGATGTCAGAGAAGTTAAACAGTACAATACTGCCCTCAGTCCTAATGAACCTTGGGTTAAGATGTGCTTGGTGCAACAAACATAAAGAATCCTACTACACATAAATTTAATTGACATAAGATAACACTGCTGAAGCAGATAACTCCCAAATCAAGCCATGAGTGTCACAGTCAGTATAAGGATGTGATTACTGAAAGGCAACCCCACCCAACTTAAAGACAAACTAAGATAGTTATAGGGCTCATGAAATTACAATGTATGCATTAAAGACAAGAATACCAGTAAAGTTGTCTAAAAACATCAGTGCACACTGTGTGATGTGTAAACCTAGCTAGACATGTCACCCAGCTGTATTCTCAAGCCAAATAAAGGCCCAAGAAATTACAAAACCTCAGGACTATATAAATGATAATATAAATATAAATTGATAATATTAGTGTTAAACAAAAACTCTAGTAGAGGAACCCTAAAGAATCAGACCATGCATCCTGATATGTACTGATGTCAATATATACTGAGAATGTAGCAACTACATGTACCACAAGTGTCTAGGAATCTGAAAAAGAGATAAAAGTTATTTATCTCTTCCTGCTCATACAAACAGTAATAATCCTAACCCACCCCACATCACAATAATGTGTGGGGAGATACATAGCTTAAACGAGATGTTGTCTCTCTCTCCCCCTCCTTTTCTCTCTCTCTCTGTCCCCCACAGACACACACACACACACACACACACACACACACACACACACATACACATACACACTCTCAATCTCTCTCCTAGTGAACCTATATTAACTTCAGTCACTGTAATTGTTCCCCAAAGGAATACAACTTGTAATGACATTCTGAGTAAATTACTACAATATTAGCCTAATGTAAAAGATATGTGCAGGACCCCAAGCAAATGAGATCACACATCCCAATATGCACAGAGCTACAAAAATTATATATAACAGTATAAGATAACACTCCTGTATGTACACTAGCAGGCTGGGTAAACTGAATATGGGGCAATGAATCAATCCCCCACACAGGCAAAGATAAAAAAAGTAAGGAGAAATTTGTTGTGTGTGAAATGAAAATAGTAACACATTATACCTCCATATAGCTAAATAGAGACTTACTCAATGTGACAGCAAGCCCCACATCTATTATATCACATACCACAGCACATACCCACACACATACATACACACACGCATCCACATCTCACACATGCTGAAGTCCTATAATATGTCAGCTTGAAGAAGAAAAGGTCTGTGGATGTTAATTTCTGTAGTGTCCCATAAAGCCAATATCCAAGTTCATCCCATCATATTGAGATGTAAAATAAGTTTAATCTCAAAAGCTCGTCTCTGTTGTGTGTTTTTGAGATTTCCTTTTAAGACCATTACTGACATATCTGAGACTGAGTGGTCAGGCTGGGAGAAGTGATGCCCCACTGGTTTTTCAGTCTTCCTTGCTGTAATAGTATGCCTGTGTGAGTTCATCCTAGTGTGGAGCTGTTGGCGTGTTCTCCTACATAACCTGTTTGTGGACATCTCTTGCACTGAATGAAATAAACAACTATATCGTGACATGCATGTATAACTCCCATGCACCTGGAATTGTCTGTTTTGTGATGTAACCACACAGTCTGAGGTAGAAATTAGCCATAAGTCTTGCAGGGGCATTGATTGACTGAGGGTTGTGCCATTGTGTGACATGGTATTCTGTTCCGTGAAAGTTTGCTCTAATAATTAGGCTGGATAAATTTGGCGGTTGTTTAAAAGATAGTAGTGGGAGTTCCTTAAAAATACAATTAAGGGTGTCATCCTCACTAAATATTGGGTGGAGATCTTTAATAATCTTACGCAGACGTTCAAGGTCTGGATGATATGTGACTACCAAGGGTATTCTTTCTGTAGCTGTCTTTTCTTTATATTGAAGTAGTTGTTGTCTTGGTACTTGCGTTGCCCGTTCTGTTATCCTGTCAATTTCCCTGGAAGAGTGTCCCTGCTCCATAAAGGTGTTTTTCAACATAGCCAAATGTGTATCTCTGTCATCCTCATTTGAACAAATACGTTGACAACGAAGTGCTTGACTGTATATGACAGATTTTTGTATGATTAGGGTGGTTACTTTTCCTGTGCAGGTATCTCTGTCTGTCTGTTGGCTTCCTGTAATACATGTATGTAAGGTTCCATCCTTAATGATGACTGTGGTGTCCAGAAAGTTAACCTTGGTGGTAGAGTACTCAAGGTAAGCTTTATAGTAGGGTGGAGATTATTAAGTTTGTGATGAAAATCTTTGAGTGCATCTGTGCTTCCGTCCAGATGATAAACAAATCATCAATGTAACGAAATGAGCCCGTGGTTTGTGAGGATACTGCCTTAAAAAATCCTACTCCAAGTTAGCCATAAAGAGGTTAGCATACTGTGGAGCCATTTTGGTGCCCATTGCTGTTCCCATAGTTTGAACATAATGTTTACCATTGAAGTTGAAGTTGTTATGTGTCAAAATGAATTCCATAAGTTCCCCCACCACTCCAGGGTTGATGTTTTGGTCAGGTCCTTTCTCACGTATGTATTTAAGGCATGCTGCAATGCCATCTGTGTGTGGAATATTAGTGTAGAGGGATGTTACATCCATTGTCACTAAAATGGTATCAGGTGGTAAATCCTTATAACCAGAAAGTACACAACAAGTGCGTAGTGTCCTGGATATAACTGTCTCTTTCCATAACCAGCGGTTTCAAAATGGTCTCTACAAACCCTGAGATCCCTCAGTCAAGGTACCATTACCAGAGACTATGGGTCTCCTGGATTGCCAGGTTTATGTATTTTAGGCAGCATGTAGAATGTCCCTGGCTTTGGTTCAGCAGGAATGAGGTGAGCTAGTTTTTTGGACATGGTCAGGAAAAGTTTTAGTTAAGTCACATAGTTCATCTTTATATCTTGTAGTGGGTCACTCCAGTTCTCTGTAGTATGTAAGATCTGTTAGCTGTCTATTAGCTTCAGTAATATAGTCTTCTGTTTAAAATCACCACTGCAGAACCTTTATCAGCTTTTTGATGACAATGTTGTGGTTTGATTTCAGTGTCCCTATAGCTCTCTGTTCCAGTGGAGAGGGTTATAATGGGTTTGTTTTTGCCTGGTAAGGATCTGACCACTGACTTGTTGGCGGAAACAATTAATATAATTGTCTAGTTTTTTGTTACGCCCACTTGAGGGGGTAAAATCAGATTCCTTTTTCTTATCCATTACATTATTGCTGTTTGCACTGTCTTCACTACCAGTGATTTCTTCCCTGCCATGAAAGAATTCTTTAAGTCTCAATCTACGGAAGTACTCCTCTAGTTCACCACAAAACAGTATGTTATCCAGTGGTTTTGTTGGGCAGAAAGTGAGGCCCTTTGAAAGTACATTCAGTTCTCCAGTAGTCAGTGTGTGGTTGGACAAATTAACAACTGAAAGGTGCCCATCATGTTTTGTGGGGGGAGACTGGGATTTCCCTGCTCCTTTTCGGTGCCTCCCTCCTTGGCTAGTTTAAATGCTTGCCAATGAAGCATTTAAACCTCTCACCTAGGATCCTGGTTCCCTCCTGGACAGATGCAGACCGTCGCACCAGTATAGGTCTGCATCCCTCCAGGTGGCTCCCCAGTCCCCAATGAAGCCAAAACCCTGAGCTCCACACCAGTTTTTCAACTACTCATTGAATTCCCTGGTGAGGAGTGCCCTAGCATCACCCTTGCCATAGACAGGCAGCACCTCTGAGAAGGTTACCGTGTGCACTACTTGTCTAAGGCCCGTCCCCAGCTCTACAAACTCCTCTTGCACTGCTCTGATCCCATTCCTAGCCAGGTCATTTGTCCCTAGGTGGACAATGACATCCAGCTCCCTCCCTCGTGCAGCTTCTCCCACGATCCTGAGGATTCGCTTCCTGTCCCTCCAAGCCGTGGTGCCAGGAAGACACCTTACCTCCCTCTCCCCTTCCTCCCCCATTTCTACCCCCTAATGATTGAGTCCCCCACCAGGAGTTGTTTCCTTCCCCTGTGGGGTCCCATGACACCCGCCTGTGGGTCTCCTTTGTGAAGGTTCCCAGCATCCTCTTTGGTCTCCACTGCAGGTGCCTCCATAGAGGAACCACTATCCACCAGAAGAGTGAATGAATTGTGGAGAGGTACAGCTGGAGGGATGCAACTCTGTTCCACCACACTCTCCCTCCCTGAGCCCACCCTGGTCCAGCCTCTCCTCTTTCTTGGCAACCTCTGAGGTAGTGGCATTGGCCCTGGTGGTCCCTGGGTGGGGGAGAAGGTTTCACAAATCCTAGCCAGGTCAGCCTGGAGACGGGCAACCTCCTCTCTCAGACCAGAGAGGTGCCTGCAAATAGGGCAGCATCGCAGCCTCCAGAATGTCTCCCGGAACACTGCCGCCCGACAGCCATTGCACAGCACCACTCCTATCATGTCTTTTTTTGTGTCACCTCTACTGTTTCTTTGTATTCTTACTCTCTCTTCTCCTTACAACTCTCACCCTTCCTGTTCTGGGACAGCAACTTCCTATCTTCTTCAGTAGCCTCCTTCTTCCTTGCTCAATGTCAGACCACCAGCAGCTGGGGGGGAGAGTGAGCTACTTTTTTCCTTTAGGGTTGACAAAACCAATGTTTCTCTATGATACTTCCCTTCCTACTGCCAAACAGGAAGTTCCTGTTGACAGTCAAATCCAGTGGCTATAAAAGTAGAACTGGCTTTGGGTGGGATGGAGGGCAATTAGAATGAAAAAAGACTAGCAACAGGAAGTTGTAATTTGAGTCACCTGCTTTTATAGTGTCTAAGCCACACCCCCAATTAAGCTCTCTTTCCTCCTACTGGTTTAGCAAAGTCAGCTGACACAGTACCCTTCCCAGCACAGAACACACCCTAACTTTCTTTCTTTTCTTTCTTTTTTAACCCTAAATAAGACCCCTTCTACTTCTAATAAAGTATCTTTCTACTTAATCTCAACAGACACTGACTCCTGCTGAGATATAAGTTTTAAATTACTAAGAAAATGTAGCTTCTTTTAATTAGCTGCTTTCTGCTTTACAAGCAAGGCTAGCAACAGCCTGACAACAAGACCTGAAGGTGAGCCCTGAGCAGGCTCCCCACTGCTAGTGGCCTCAGCACCTCCGCTGGATGACTGCATCCATCTCCTGCCTGCCCACCCCGACCAGACCTGAAGGTGAGCCCTGAGCAGACTCCCTGCTGCTGGAAGCCTCGGTACCTTCACTGGACAGCTGCATCCATCTCTTGCCTGCCCACCCTGTCCAGACCTGAAGGTGAGCCCTGAGTGGGCTCCCTACTACTGGCAGCCTCGGCACCTCTACTGGATGGCTGCATCCATCTCCTGTTTGCCCGCCCCAACCAGACCTGAAGGTGAGCCCTGAGTGGGCTCCCCACTGCTGGTGGCCTAGGCACATCCGCTGGACAGCCACATCCATCTCCTGCCTGCCCACCCCAACCAGACCTGAAGGTGAGCCTAAGTTGGCTTCCCACTGCTGGCAGCCTTGGCACCTCCACTGGATGGCTGCATCCATCTCCTGTTTGCCCACTCCGACCAGACTTGAAGCCGAGCCCTGAGTGGGCTTCCGGCTGCTGGTGGCCTTGGCACCTCCATTGGATGGCCACATCCATCTCCTGCCTGCCTGCCCCAACCAGACCTGAAGGTGAGCCCTGAGTGGGCTTCCCACTGCTGGTGGCCTTGGCACCTCCACTGGGTGGCCGCATCCATCTCTTGCTTGCCCGCCCTGACCAGACCTGAAGGTGAGCCCTGAGCGGGCTCCCCGCTGCTGGCAACCTCAGCACCTCTAATGGATGGCCACATACATCTCCTTCTTGCCCCGACCAGACCCGAAGGTGAGCCCTAAGTGGGCTTCCAGCTGCTGGCAGCCTGAGCACCTCCACTGGACAGCTGCATCCATCTCCTGCCTGCCCACCCTGACCTGAAGGTAGGTTCCATGTGCTCCGGGACTCAGCGGCTTGAAAACCGCATTTCCGATTGGTCTCCCAAGGACACAGCCAGCCTATCATTGGCTGAATATCTTATTGAGCCCTCTCTTAAAGGAACCTCCCCTATATTGCTTACTGCTAAATTTAGATATCATAATGCTAGCCCTAAGCCTGGCTCTACTACTTGTTTTGGGGTTTGGGAAAGTGGGAGGTAATGGCCTAAAAGGCCCGCGCCCCCCAACACACCCACCTTCCCTCTCGGATACCTTCCTGCACAGAAATGGTCTATCCAAGGGTATACCAGCAGACATCCTACTGATGCTAGCACGACTGTGGAGGAACCAGGCATTTGGTGACTGACTGTCTTAATTTTAATGTTTTTGGAGGTTTGTGTACCAACTGATTTGCTGCAATTTATACAAATGTTGCTTGTTTTTAAACCTGTTTGGCACCTTGATTTTGGAAAGGTGCCTTATAAATAAAGTTTTATTATTATTATTATTATTTATCTACCCCTGCAGCTCCCTGCTGTGATGGTACCCCTATCATTACCTGTGGCAGCCTTTCTTCACAGTCGCCCCCATGCTGTACCCACCCAAAACCCAAAGCACAGCTCACAGAAACTCTCCAGCTCTAAATGGGTGTTTTGGTCTTGGCACATCAGGAAACTGATCCTGATACTGCTTTTGTTATCAGGCAACGTGCACGCTAACCCTGGTCCTCCTGACACAGGTGCCTCCTTAAGGATTGGGCAACTCAAGATAGTCTCATTAAATATAGGAGGCCTTATGCCCAAGCTAATTCAATTTCAGGCGTGGGTAGAAGTACTAAAATCTTATATCATAGCACTGTCTGAGACTTGGCTCTCAAAAAAGATACCTGATGCTGCAGTCACTCAGGTTGGGTTTAAATCATTCCATCAGGAGAGGTTATCCAAACGAGGAGGTGGATGCCTAGTTTACCTTAGGGATGATATCCATGGTCTAGTACTACCTGGCAATTTAAACACTAAAGATGGGCAAATCCTTACCATCAAGCTCTACACTGATCAGCAAAACAAGGTTCTTGTACTATCCACTGTTTACATACCCCCTGGAAAGCATGCCACTGGGATGGAACAATTCATTACCAACCAAGGACTGCTTAATCATAACTGGGAGAGAATTATAGTCAGCGACTTTAACATCAACTGGGAATCACATGCTGTAACCACTGCTGAAGACCAGTTGCAAGCCTGTACCTGACACAGATGGTCACCTATTCCACTCAACAAAACTATAAGACAAGTACTAGTACACTTATTGATTGGATCCTTACAAACTGCCCTGATCACATACCCTATGTATCAGTCCTGCCCGACTCCCTTAGTGACCACCCCCCGGTACTATGTACTGTACATGGACTAATAGATTTACTAAGTGACCCCCAATATCACTACATCCTACTCAGTGAAACGAGGGCTGCTGGACACCTTCAGACAATACCTCAGATTAATCGACTGGTCACCACTTGACACTGCAAAGGAAGGTTTTGACTTCTTCTGTTGCACTTTTACGAATGTTTGCAATATCTTTGCTGCTTATAAGTCAAAAAAAGTAAAAGGGTCTGTTAACCCCTGGCTCTCAAAAGTCTTTCTGGATCTCATGCACACCAGAGATAATCTCTGGCACAAGGCCAGGGCCACTGGCAAACAGGCTGACTTCTGTGCCTATAAGGCCACCAGAAACAAATACACATATCTGATAAGACAAGCCAAAGCTACTTACTACAAATAACTACTAAATAATAGCCGGGGTCATGGCAAGAAATTTTGGAACTCCTTGAAAGCACTTGCAGGTAGAACCACAAAGGCCCCACCTGATCTCATAGTAACTGCAACTGAGACATTACAAGAGCCAAAGAATAATGCAAATACTTTCAACTTGGCATTCACTGATCTGAGTGACCTTAACACTCTGTTGCCTGGACAGCCCCGTGTCTTATTACACCTCCTACACCACTGCAAAGGGTTCTGCCCTTCTACTAGACAGCTCTCCAAGTCTGAAACATTAAAGTATGTGAAGCGAGTCCTTGGTAAAACCAGGATGGGGAGTGACTCCATAAACCTGAAGATGGTTGCCCTCACCCTAAATGAGTTGGCTGATCATCTAACCAAAGTTTTCAATGCTTCTCTAAAGTCTGGTATCTTCTTTAATAACTGGAAGAAAACACTTGTCACCCCGGTGTTCAAAAACAGTGACGGTACTAGCCTGACAAATTATAGACCCATTTCAACTCAACTCACTGAATATCTTGAGAAGTACAGTCTTCTCTCTTCTGAGCAGCACAGCTTCAGAAAACAACATTCAACTTTCACCACTTTGGTCGAATATACTACCCATCTCTACAACCCACTGGACAATGGCCTGGCGGTGGGGTCCATATTCATAGACCTCACTAAGGCATTTAACGGCATCAGTCACCAGCTGCTACTACACTGCCTATCGACCATTGAGTTATCCACATGTACTGTAAACTGGCTTGAAAGTTACCTTTCAAATAGGTCAGAAAGTGTGTGCATAAATGGTGCCCTCTCTGAGCAGAGGGTAGTATCCCTAGGGGCCCCACAAGGATCAATTTTCGGACCGCTCCTGTTTAGCCTTTTTATCAACTCCCTACCTTCCGCCTGCCACATGGTGCTTTATGCAGATGACGCAGTTATCTCAGTTCCAGGCAGGGAACTGCCCACTATAACTGCTGAACTGGACACCAACTTTCATAGGCTAGAAGCCTGGTTTACACAAAATAAATTACTACTCAACTACAAAAAAAGAGTATACTATTTGCAGTGCCACACAACAAAAGAAAATATGGCCCACTACTGGTACAAAGCCAAAAAGGACATCAAATTGAGCAGATCAGCACTTTTAAATACCTAGGTGTACACCTAGATGCCACCCTCACCTTCATAACACATGTGGACCAGGTTGTAAAATCAGCTAATATAAAGTTTGGGGTTCTGTATCGACACAGGCACTCGATGACACCCGAAGCCTGACATTGGCCACAAGTAGCTGTATGCTATCATCCATAGACTACGGGTTGCTCATTTACAGGCTGGTTCAGATTCTGTACTTAAAAGGGTCAGAATACTCCTCAATAAGCCCTGCAGGCTAGTCCTTAGGGCTGACCACCTAACCCACACTTGCACGTTGTACTCCGAGACTGGATGGTTCCCCCTTCTTCTACGAGTCAAATACCAGGCTTACTTGTTTGTTAAGAAATCTCTGATGGGGCTTGCACCTAAGATTACCTCAAGCCTACTCACAATCCACCAACCCACTGTCAGCACCAGAAGAGCAGCTAAAGGTGGTGTTCAAGTGCCCTTCAAGGGTACCACATTTGCCCAACGATCATTATCATATCAGGGACCAATGTGGATAAATGACTTCCTGGCTGAATTACTATACGGTGGAAAGCTAAGCCACTTTAAAAATGGATTACACTTCCATCTTGCCCTTGATAATATCTCCAAATGTACCTCATGAACCTGTATATTCCTTTCTATTACAACACCTCCCTCACCCCCCCCACTCTCTCTCAACACCTTGCCTCTTCCACTTCCCTTTCTTTTTACACCTGACAAAGCCACCTCTGGTTGCTATTATTCTCTACCACAAATGACCTAAGTCTGGGATCCACGCTGACCCCAAGTTAGTATTGATTATAAAAGTTGTTTGCCACACTCCAGTAGTGTTGTTGTTATCTTTGCTCCTGGCTTCTTGTATATAGCAACATATATTTGCACTATGTGACTTATGTAATCTTGTTATATTGTCATCGGTTATCTCCTGTTGTGTATTGCCATTGATGTGTTCTAGTTACTTGTCTGACTTGGAACCTTTGTAAATAAGCCTCAAGCTCAAAAGTATTGAATCTTAAACATGAAATAAATAAATAATATGAGTGTGGAACAACTGGGCGGAGATTTGACTATCACCAAGATTTTAACCTCATTAAGATTTTTATTTAGTTACGTGATATTTGCACATGTGATTTGTGATTTGCATATTGAGAGGCATATAAGGGGCACATTTGACTATGGGGGAGGGGCTAACCCTGAGGAAGCTTGGGAGAGCCTGAGTGAAACATCAGTAGACAGTGGCGTAGCCATGACGTCATGGGTTCGCTGGTTGTTTCCACACAGCCGGTCTTGGATTTTTATCTGCACTTTTTGTACTAAATAAACAGTAAGAATTGTCCTTTATTCCATTTACTGCATGGAGTTATTGCTGAGGGTGCTTTATTCTTTTTGTGTATTCTGCCTGTTTGAAATATAAATAGCAGGACAGCATTTTCCCGGGGCTGGCTGTTTGTTTTATTTTGTTCCCAAACTTGCATAAACCCCTCACATGTTCCCTTAAATAATCCAAAGCCTGCTTTCAATGGTGACTGAAACAAGTCTGATATAAAAACTAAAGAACAGAAAATAAAAAAAGACACTACGGGGTTCACCATCCCTACTCTACCCTCCTGAATATATCTATATGTAACCCCTCTTTCAAATGGGGTTCCCAAAAAGTGTTCCTTGAGCTTGCCTAAATGCTCACTGCCAGGCTGGTGCCCTGCGTTTTAGCAGTTTGAATGTGATTGCCTGAGAGTGCCTGTATAGCCTCTGTGTACTGTCTCTGTAAGAGCTGCCTGGACTGCAGTCATACATAATCTGAGAGGGAGCTCTGTTGAAAGATGTAACTATTTGCTGAAAATCATTTAGAGTGATAATGATAATGTAGTTTGTCTAACCTACCTTCTTTGCAGCAAGGACTGTTTTGTTTATCTCCACTATCTTGGTCCTGGACTGCGAATTGGACCAATCAGTACTGGTGGGACTTAAAATGGAGCCAGACTACAGGAGCTGTCTGGAGTCAAAATCTGTAGGAATTGTAGTTTTCGGCTTTTGTGCCTTTTTGCAACTGGGGGGGGGGAGCCTTTGTTGTGACTGACAGACAGATCAGCCAACCGAACCTTTTGGATTCTGGGGAAAGTGCCAGGCTTACTGGCAGTTGAGTCAGATCTAAGTTGGGAGCTGAAGAAGCAAAAGCTTGAGAAAGTCAAGCTGCTGTCTGAGTAGTTTTGGGTGGGAGAACTGTGAAAAGGCCTGAGCTGTGGCCTGCATGTCTGCCTCCTGCCCCTGAGAGGGAGAGAAGAGAATTACTTCGGACTAAATCCAAGTCTGTGAGAATGAAGTAAGCCACTGATTTTTTTACCAGGCTCATACCTGAAGAAGACCGAAGATTTTGCTGAATGTGATCAGCCTGTCAGGATTTCCAGCTGCTTTTGAATCCCCGGTTGGTGCAGAGACTCTGCAATCATGACCAGAGAGCGGTTTGCCTGGTACAGTAGATTTTCCTTACATGTAACTGTGCTGTGAGTTTTTACTGGGTCGTGATTTGGTCCCCCATTGTGTGAACTGTGTTCTGCTTGCTGGAAGCTGTATCTAGCCCAAAATGGACTGTATCCAAATTTGTCTCCATTTGGCTGGGGCCTTGCCACACTGGCCCAGCCAGACTACCCACTGCACAGAGAAAGCCATCGATGAGAGACCTGCCTGGAGATCAGCCCACTGCTCCACGCTTGAACAGGAATAACGCCTCGGTGATTCATGTGGGCCTTGCTTCTCCTGGCACTCCAGATTAACCACCTGCTTTCTCGATTTTCGTCCAGCCTGTGTCCAGTCTTGGGTATCATGAGTAATCATCAGGGTAGCTCCCTACAACAACAGTCTAATCTAAAAGTGTGTCATCTGATTGTCTTGTTGTTTTCTTTTCAACAACTGAGCCCTCTTGCTACAGATTGCAAATTGTGTGTGTTTTGCATGTTGTTTTTGTTCCATCACAGGACCCCAACCAGCTGCAACGTTCCTGGCTAGCCCACCATTCTCCATCTGGGTACCCGGTGTGTGACTGTTTATAGACCCTGAAGTGCATTCATAACTGTTTGATTGATACTGCCTTTAAGCAAATTAACCTGATTATGCCCCTCCCTTGTTCAAGTCTCTTAAATAAATCAGATCTAACTCTTTTTTGCATTTATCCTGACTGTGGTTCCAGTTTGTGCAAGAGTTCTGTACTGCTGTTATTTGCTGTGTATAACCTCATTTCACAGGGGGTCCCCAGGGCCAAGCCAGAGGAAAGCCCTGGTGGTAAATGCAAACAGTGTGGGTACTTGTGTGGTGTATCAGGGGTGTTGTGAAAGTGATTATTGTGTATTGTTCTGGACACTAGTAAAGAAAGAGGGGGGTTTCAGTGTTCTGGAGGGCTGTGCCCAGGTTAGCTTGACCACTACCAACCCTGACCTCTGGGTGGAGGCATCCGTTTCAGAACTCAGGCCCCTTAACCTGCTACTAGCCTAGCCGGCAGGGGTAGTAGCCCTTGGGATAGCGCCACCTAGGGGTTACCTATATGTATGGCACCTTTTGATAGGATTCAGCCTACTCCCCCATAACCCCCTGAAAAACACACACTATATAATATTGATTCTAATTCTTGATATAGAGGAAATATAAAACTTATGTATAAAAAATAGGGATTAAGAAAGTCTTAATAATATATATATATATATATATATATCCTTTACTTTTTTGACATTGACAATTGGCACCACTTGTTAACTTTTACCTCTGCTGATTTTATCTTTTGTAGCCAATGATGACCAGCCTTATCTGCGTTATTGCACCAAATCCCTAATATTTTTACAGGGTCTGTTGTGAACTCCCCCCCTACTGATTGTACTTTAGTATCATCTTGCTTACCTGTCACCATTCCTGTTCTTTGTGTGTGTGTTTATTTTTGATCCTGAACATCCTGCAGACCTTCCAGAATGTTGAAGTGCTCTAACAGCTGACTGTACATTCTGAACTAATAAGCACACATCATCTGCATATGCTAAAGATTTACTCTGAAGCCTTCCTTGAAATGTAACTATCCCCTGAATCCTAACATACTGATCTATGGTCCTTAAGATTGGGACTGAAGCAAATAAATACAAGATTGGGTTCATTGTACAACACTGTTTCATCCCTGAGCATCAGGCTATTTCTTTACTTCAAACCCCATTTACTACAGGAAACACAGTACCTTTTGTGATGTGGACAAAGAGTTCTAAGTGCTGTAGTATCATTTTTTGTAATATCAAAATGGGTTATGGACTGTCTGTCATGAGAGATGCTGAAAATCTGTCGCTCACCCCCCCACCAGGTTTCAGCTGAAAAGATGAAAGCCATGAGAAAATGCTGAAACAGCATGTGAGATCACACACACACACAGGTTTTAGCTACCAGGTGTTACATGGCAGGCCTGAAGCTAATGACAGAGTAGAACAGACCTTGATCAAGGATATTCTGTTTTATCTAAAGTTAATTACAGGCTAGAAGAGATCTGAGCTGAGCATATCCATTTTATGACGTTAGGAGAGGAAACCAGGTTTAGTAAACTGGTGCAAAACTATAAAGATGCTTTCATGTCCTGGAAGGAGGAAGCTTATCATGAGATCAAATAACTGTTATTTGAAGGGCATGAGTCATGCTGAGGATTGCAGAAGTTAATACTTGGAAAAAAAAAAGACATCCTGTTTTATATAGATATATTTTTATATATATTCTGACAGGGAGGAGCTAGGTGACCTCATGCAAAATAGGTGAGGAAAACCAGCTTTTTAAAGATTATTTTGTTTTCCTTCAGGACACTTTTATCTAGACTCTGACAAAGAAGCATCTTTGGAGCACTTTAAGCAGGTATTTAGAGAGACAAATCTAAGTACGATAGTAAGAATTTCATTGTTTAAAAACATTGTTCTTTTAAAAGATTTGTATGTCTTGTGATATAATAGTTCTGTATTTTGTGTTTTACATATGTTTATCTATTTTAGTAAAACTCTTTTTAGAGCATAGTTGGTCTGTATTTGAATTTCTTTCATTTGTAAGAAAAGTATATATGGTTATAGCAGACACTGGGCATAAGCTTGAATGGTGATACCAAACTGGAAAGAGAAGCGTTTTAAATCTGAGGTCTTTATTAAAGTTTTCAAGGGTTTATTTCTGTACACCTGGTTAGGTGCCTATAGGCAAAGATACCTGGCCCCCCAAAGACAGAAATATCTGAGCCTGTACTTTGGGTATGCTAGCAAGAGGTTCACATTTTGAATCCCTCCAAGACTTGAGACCAAAGGTTGATTCGAACTCACAAAACAGACAAGAGGGTTACCTTGTTCTGTTAAACTGTTCACAAGACTGTGCTCGGAGATTGGCACTTTGGGAGCAGAGGGCTGACCTGCTGAGTGGGTTTGTGACAGATTGGTTGGCAGTGGTGGCATAAATTTTGGTATTACAAGTTTTTTTTTGTTCTGTGTCAGCTTGAGACTTTAAGCTGTCTTGCAAAGAAAGAAAAAAGGCAGAGTTTTATTTTAAAAAGGAAACAGAACTATATCACTTGGCGTACAGTCCACTTCCTACCCGTTTTATTTATTTCTCTCTAAAGTGCAAGTCAGAGTAGCAGTAGTGAGGGAAGAAGAAGATGGCTTCCGACTACAGCAGACACACTGTAGATTACCTGAAGCAGTTATGCAGGGACAGGGGGAGTCGCTTTTGAGGTGACAGCCAAAAAGCAGAACCTCATACATGCCCTGATGGTAGCAGATACCCAGAGCAGCGAGTCATGGATCATGACTGGAAAGGACCAAGCCTTGAGTGTGGCAGGACTGGCGGACAGTGCAGTACCCAGATCTGATGAGGAGGGCAACTGGGCCGCTGTCAGTGAAGGGCCACAGCAGCAAGGGAAGGTCACCAGTATCCTGAATCCAGAGGTACTCAGGCTGCAAATTGAGTTGCGCAGGATGGAGCTGGAGTTCCAGGAGAAGAAGAAATGAGAGAAGTGAGAGGCAGACCATGCGGAAGAGCGAGAACGCCTTGATGCAGAGCAAGAACAGTGAGAGGCAGAGTGACAACAGAGGGAGGCAGACCATGAGGAGCATGAGCGCCAGCAAGCTGCAGAGGAGAAGAGAGAACAAGAATGCCGAGATGCAGACCATAAGGAGCAGGAGCACCAGAGGCAACACAAATTGGAGAAGATACGACTCCAACCTGCGGCACCAGAGCAGGTAAGTGGCTTTGGTTTAACTGGGACTGCAGGACTGGGTTACAAATTGAACTCCAAATTAATAGCCAAGTTTAAAGAGGGGGAGGATATGGATGCCTTTTTAAATTCTTTTGAAAAAGTTTGTATTCAGGCTAAACTTTCTAGAGAGTTCTGGAGCTTCTGGCTATCCCTGCTACTTACCTGGAAAGCTCGGGATGCATTGGGTCAAATGGACAACAAGAACAGCACTGATTACAGCAAGCTAAAAGCTGCACTTTTAAAAAAGTTTGAATTAACTGCTGAATCATACAGAGCTAAATTCTGTAAGCTCAGGAGAAGCCCTGATATGAGCTATGAGGAGCTAGCCATGAAACAACGTCAGTTTTTAAAACTTTGGTGGGAAGGGATTGAGGAAAACTCTGCTGATAAAATTAAAAATGTGATTTTATTAGAACAGTTTTATTGGGCATGCTCAGCAGAGCTAAAAACCTGGCTAGAGGACCGAGATCCCAAAACAGTGCAAGAGGCTGCTGAACTCTCGGACCGCTATGCCAAGAGCAGACCAGCTCTGAGATCGAATGGGGCAGGTGTGGCAGCGCAGAAAGGGAAAATCACACCTTCAGGGCAACCAAAATCCTCACTGCCTCCACCGAAACCAGTTAGCCCCAGGTTTCAGAGAAAAGATTTCTCTGAGAGAAGAACTGAATGTTGGTTGTGTAAGGAAACTGGACATATTGCCAGACAGTGCCCCAAAAAGGCAAGCCATAATACACAACCGGGTGCTGGAAAAGAAGTGGGTTGTTTGTGTGTCCCTGGAAGCATGCCAGTGAACATGAGGGAACACATGCACCCAGTCATGGTGAATGGTGTACAGATGCAGGGGTTAAGAGACACAGGGGCATCCCTGACATTGGTAAAGGGGGATCTGGTACAGCCTGGTCAGCTTATACCCAATAAATATAATTCACTAAAAATACCACCAACAGCTTAATCTGGTTCAAGGTCAGTTGGCATTCATCTGTATCCCCCTTCCCTGGGTTGTGTCTGAAAATAGGCAGGATTAGTCTAGTGCACTTACCCGGTCAACAAAAACTAACTAAATAAATAAATAAATATGTCACTGTACAGGACTTTGCGGGTGGGGAGAAAACATTGCCCCTGGCTAGTGTTCTCCTAGACTGGGGTGAAACAGGGGGAACTGTGCAACAGGTGACTGTAGGCAAAACAATTAGCAGTGGATATGATCCTGGGCAACAGTCTAAAATGGGATAGTATGTGCAGTTACCTATAGCCAAGCGGCAAGGGAAAATTGTATTTCCCTGAACCCCATAGAAACCATTGTGGAAACCACTGAGAGGCTGGTTCCCCAGCCTGTGTTTCCTGATATGGAGATTAATGAAGAGGGGGTAGACATTTCCCCAGTAGCAAGTAACCACACAGATACAGAGGGTTACTCCAAAGAGGGAGGGGTGACCCATTGTCAGAGGGTTGGGATTGACAGTGATCCTGAGTGCCCTGATGCTAGTGCTAGGGATCCTAGTTTATCAACTGAAGGGGACCTGTCCCATGCCTTGGGTATGTGTAAGGGGTTTGCAGCTGCTCAGAGAAGTGACCCTAGTTTAGAGAAGCTGAAGGCTTGGGCAGACTCGGATGGCACATAGGGAGGTGATGGCAGACATAAGATTTATTGGGAAAATGGACTTATGTATACTCAGGCAGTACAGACAAAGGGAGGGATGCTAGGCAAGCAGCTTGTCGTTCCCCAGGAGTATCGTGAGCAGTTGCTCAAAATTGCACATGATATTCCCTTGTCTGGTCATCTGGGAAGCACGCGCACAATGCAACGGTTAGCTCAGAATTTCTGTTGGCCTAACTTCACCCAGCAGGTGAAGGAGTATTGCAGGTCTTGTCACCGGTGCCAAGAAATAGGGAAGGCGGGCAAGAAAACCCAAGCCACCCTGATTCCATTGCCCATAGTGGAGGAGCCATTCCAGAGGGTGGGAATGGATATTGCAGGACCTTTATATACCCCCAGCTCCTCAGGGAAGAGATTCATCCTGACTGTGGTGGATTATGCCACCCAGTACCCAGAGACAGTCACCCTATCTTCTCTGAGGACAGACAAAGTGGCAGATGCCTTACTTGGGATTTTCTCCCGTGTTGGGTTTCCGCAGGAGGTAATCACTGATCAAGGGGGTTCCTTCCTGTTGGACCTGATGAAATGTTTATGGGAGAAGTGTGGGGTGGTGTAGAGATGCATGACACCGTATCACCCACAAGCCAATGGGCTTGTGGAACAATTCAGTGGTAAACTAAAGTCAATGCTCCTGGCGTTTGCTGAACAGCATGGGAAGGACTGAGAGAAATACCTTCCCCACCTGTTGTTTGCATACAGGGAGGTGCCCCAAGAGTTGACAGGATTTTTCCCCTTCGAACTCTTATATGGATGCTGGGTACATGGGCCCCTAGACTTGATCCGGGAGGACTGGGAAGGCAAGTGTGCCACCCAGGGAACTCCCATTGTGAATTATGTCCTTAGGTTTAGCGACAGGCTGAAGGAGATTATGGGGACAGCCCAGAGCAACCTGGCAGCTGCCCAACAGAAACAAAAAGTGTGGTACGACCGCAGAGCCAGAGCCCACTTGTATATGGTGGGCCAGGAAGTCATGGTCCTAATTCTGGTCCAGAAAGACAAGCTGCAGGCTGAGTGGGCAGGACCGTACAAAGTGGTTAGAAAGGTAAATCACGTGAACTACATTGTGGAGTTACCTGACCGAAGACAGACAGAAAGGCTGTACCATGTCAACATGATGAAGCCATATGCAAATAGGGCTGACATGGTGTTTGCAGTGTGTAGTCATGGGGAAGGGACAAACGAAGGAGACCACCTTCTGGACTTGCTGGAAGAGAGCAAGCGGGAGTCCTCTGTGGAGGCAGTAAAATTGTCTCCCCAGCTGGCCCCGGACCTGATCCAGAAAGTATGGGAGGTTTTAGCAGACTTTGCCCCCTTGTTTAGCACCAAGCCTGGACTAACCCCCCTTAGTGATGCATGATGTGGAGACAGGGACACAGACGCCCATACAGTGGACAGCATATCGGGTGTTAGAGGCTGTCCAAAAAGGACATTGGGAGGGAAGTGGAGGAGATGCTGGATTTAGGGGCAACCCAGAGATCCCACAGCCTCTCGGCCTCACCTGTAGTCCTTGTGCCTAAGCCCGATCACTCTGCTCATTTCTGTGTGGACTATCATGGACTGAATGCAGTCACGAAGTCAGATGCCCACCTGATGCCCCAGATGGATGAACTCCTGCACAAGTTGGGGGGGCGACCTATCTTACGACCACTGACTTGACAAAAGGGTATTGGCAGGTAGAGTTGACAGACAGAGCTAGGGAGAGGTTGGCCTTCATCACTTCAATAGGCTTATTTGAGTTTAAAATAATGCCTTTCCGAATGAAGAATGCCCTGGCCACTTTCTAAAGGTTGGTGAACCAGGTGTTAAATGGCACTGAGGAGTACGCTGTAGCGTACCTGGATGACATTGCCATCTTTAGTACCAGCTGGAAGGAACATCTATCCCACCTTAGGGAAGTGCTGGGCAGGATACAGAGGGCCGGGCTCACTGTCATAGCTGAGAAGTGCCAGGTGGCCATGGGAGAAGTGGCATACCTCGGGCATGTGGTAGGCTGGGACAGCTCTGTCCTAACCAGTTAAAGATAGAGGTGATCCAGGCATGGCGCAGACCAGAAACACAGAAGCAGGTCAGGAGTTTTCTAGGGACAGCAGGGTACTACAGAAAATGTGTACCCAATTACAATGCCCTGGCTGCTCCTCTATCTGTCCTGACAAAGAAAAGGATACCAAAGAAAATTACCTGGGGCTCAGCCTGTGAGGAAGCCTTTACCAGATTAAAGGAGGCACTGTGCAGTACTCCTGTTTTGACAAGTCCTGACTATAGCAAAGCCTTTATAGTTCAGACTGACACCTCAGGCGTGGGTATTGGGGCAGTACTGAGTCAGACATCCAGCCAAGGGACAGATCACCCAGTAGTGTACCTGAGTAGGAAGTTACTTCCCATAGAGCAAGCGTACACCATGGTGGAAAATGAGTGTCTTGCCATAGTGTGGGCCCTAAAGAAATTAGAGCCATACTTGTATGGGCAGCATTTCATGGTGCAGAATGACCACAACCCCCTGGTTTGACTGACGCAGATGGGAAAAAACAATGGCAGATTGCTAAGATGGAGTCTTGCTTTATAAGGGTATGATCTGACAATCGTACATAGGGCTGGAGTGAAAAACCAGAATTCAGATGGGCTGTCTAAGGTATATGAAGAGTGAACTGATTTGGGACGCTCATCCCATTGAGGGGATAGACTCCCTCAAATTCAGTCTAGATGGAGAGGATTGTGATGTGGACAGCCAGTTCTGAGTGCTGTAGTATCATTTTTTGTAATATCAAAATGGGTTATGGACTGTCTGTCATGAGAGATGCTGAAAATCTGTCACCTCCCCCCCCCCCCCAGGTTTCAGCTGAAAAGATGAAAGCTATGAGAAGATGCTGAAACAGCATGTGAGATCACATACACACAGGTTTTAGCTACCAGGTGTTACATGGCAGGCCTGAAGCTAATGACAGAGTAGAACAGACCTTGATCAACGATTTCCTGTTTTATCTAAAGTTAATTACAGGCTGGAATAGGTCTGAGTTGAGCATATCCATTTTTATGACGTTAGGAGAGGAAACCAGGTTTAGTAAACTGGTGCGAAACCATAAAGATGCTTTCATGTCCTGGAAGGAGGAAGCTTATCATTAAGATCAAAGAACTGTCATTTGAAGGACATGAGTCATGCTGAGGATTGCAGAATTTAATACTTGAAAAAAAGACATCCTGTTTTCTATAGATATATTTTTTCATATATTCTGACAGGGAGGAGCTAGGTCACCTCATGTAAAATAGGTGGAGAAAACCAGCTTTTTAAAGATTATTCTGTTTTCCTTCAGGACACTTTTATCTAGGCTCTGACAAAGAAGCATCTTTGGAGCACTTTAAGCAGGTATTTAGAGAGACAAATCTATGTACAGTAGTAAGAATTGCACTGTTTAAATACATTGTTCTTTTGAAATATTTTAATGTCTTGTGATATAATAGTTCTGTATTTTGTGTTTTACATATGTTTATCTATTTTAGTAAAACTCTTTTTAGAACATACTTGGTCAGTCTTTGAATTTCTTTCATCTGTAAGAAAAGTATATATGGTTATTAACAGACACTAGGCATAAGCTTGAATGGTGATACCAAACTGGAACGAGAAGCATTTTAAATCTGAGGTCTTTATTAAAATTTTTAAGGGTGCATTTCTGTACACCTGGCTAAGTGCCCATAGGCAAAGATATCTGGCCCCCTGAAGAAAGAAATATCTGAGCCTGTGCATTTGGGCACACTAGCAAGAGGTTCACAGTTTGAATCCCTCCAAGACTTGAGACCAAAGGTTGATTCGAACTCACAAAACAAACAAGAGGGTTACCTTGTTCTGTTAAACTGTTCACAAGACTGTGCTTGGAGGTTGGCACTTTGGGAGCAGGGGGCTGACCTGCTGAGTGGGTTTGACACATTTTTCATACAAAAACTTGACCCAGAGTATGAATCATAAAGGAATGCTGTGGTGATCTAGCACATTCCAAAGCTATTTATGATTTACTCTGTCAAATATCTTCTCCTGATCTAAAGCCAGGAGAAGGCCCTGCACTTTCTTCATTTTTCCTTTGTTCCATTAATTCTCATAACAGTGCTAAATTATCTTGTGTTTTCCTATCAGCAAGAGCACGGGGGCCAGATTCACAAAACTTTGCCAGGGCGCAAACCTAGTTTGCCTGGGCAAACTGGGTTTTGCTAAGAGTTGGTATTCATAAAGGTCACTTTGCCCCTGCAAACTGGGTTTGTGCCCAGGCAAAGTAATGAGGGGGACCGCAATTCAAATGACGAGGAGGGGACCTGCATATCTTGCAGTCTAATTCAAAAAGAGTTTGCTCCATGCAAGGGCCATTTGCTAAGGCCCTTGCATGGAGAAATTACTGCTGGCAAAAACCTGGCAATATTCCATGCAACCCTAGTGGTTTGTGGAGGTACTTCAGCCCACTCCCAATCTCTGACCGCACAGTAATAAACCCGTTTCTATAATGTAGGGTTCCTTCCCCCTCAACAATTGCTGAACACATAATAATAAACCCCTTTCCATAGTGTAGGGTCCCTCCCCCGCCCTGATCACTGACCACATAATAATAAACCACTTTCCATAGTGTAGGGTCCCTTCCCCACCCTGATCACAGCCCACATAATAATAAACCCCTTTCCATAGTGTAGGGTCCTTCCACCCTCCCTGATCACCAACCACATAATAATAAACCCCTTTCCATAGTGTAGGGTCCTTCCACCCTCCCTGATCACCAACCACATAATAATAAACCCCTTTCCATAGTGTAGGGTCCTTCCACCCTCCCTGATCACAGCCCACATAATAATAAACCACTTTCCATAGTGTAGGGTCCCTCCCCCATCCTGATCACAGCCCACATAATAATAAACCCCTTTCCATAGTGTAGGGTCCCTCCCCCACCCTGATCACCGACCACATAATAATAAACCACTTTCCATAGTGTAGGGTCCCTCCCCCACCCTGATCACAGCCCACATAATAATAAACCCCTTTCCATAGTGTAGGGTCCTTCCACCCTCCCTGATCACCAACCACATAATAATAAACCCCTTTCCATAGTGTAGGGTCCTTCCACCCTCCCTGATCACAGCCCACATAATAATAAACCCCTTTCCATAGTGTAGGGTCCTTCCACCCTCCCTGATCACAGCCCACATAATAATAAACCACTTTCCATAGTGTAGGGTCCCTCCCCCACCCTGATCACAGCCCACATAATAATAAACCCCTTTCCATAGTGTAGGGTCCCTCCCCCACCCTGATCACAGCCCACATAATAATAAACCACTTTCCATAGTGTAGGGTCCCTCCCCCACCCTGATCACCAACCACATAATAATAAACCGTTTTCTGTACTGTAGGGTCCCTCCCCTTCCCGATTCCCAGCCTCATAATAATAAACCCCTTTCCACAGTGTAGGATCCCTTCCCTCTTCCTGTTCACCAACCTCATATTAATAAACCCCTTTCCTTAGTGTAAGTTCCCTCTCCCCTACCCACTCACCAACTCAAGAAGAATATTTTCCATGGTGTAGTGGTGCCCTCCTCTGCCCTGATCACCGACCCAAGAAAAATATTTTCCATAGTGTAGTGGTCTGACCCTGCCCCAGGTCACTGATCACCTGCCTGAACCCGAAAAGCCCTATTTTCTGATAGTCTAGGGTCCCTCCCCCCAGCCACCCATCCTGTTCAGTGTGACTCACCAACTCACTCCCCCATCCCAATATATGATCAGTGACAAGCACAGCCCACCTCTCACCACTGTGGCTGGGCATTAACGAGCCCTAATGGAGCATGTATAGTTTACAGTATGGCTCAGTGACTGTAACTGACCAATCACAATCACTGAGCCATACTGTAGACTGTTCCATTATTAATTATGACATTCTGGGATATTGAAATTTCCCCATACTGTTTTTAAGTGTTTTATTTGTTTATTATAGTTCTGCTTAGTTTCTATAGCTACTGCTGTTTTCTGAAGTTGATGTCTCAATGATATATATTTAAAATAATCATCTTTCCTCTTCTTTTTAGCTGCGCTAATACTGAGATTCTTAAATTCAGTTTTTACTGACTCCCACTACTCAACAACATTATCAAACATGTCCACTACCGTAAGTCTGCTTTCAAAAAAAATCTCTTACTTGCTGTTTAATCTTTTTATCTGAAAACATAGAAAAATGTAATCTCCACATGGAAGGTTTAACACAAGGGATTGAAGCAGAGTTAATCTTAATCTGAACTGTTTTATGATCCGATGTTTCTACTAGTACTGTAGCCATAAATTTAACAGGCAACCATGAAGACAAAAATAAAAAATCTATTCATGTGAACAGTGTCTCTTTAAAAAAAGTATTTTCTATTGGGCAACCAGATGCTGCTGCAGCATCAACTAGGAGCACAGAGGTGATCATATTGGATAAAAAATATTGAATCACAATATATTTTCTTGCTGCCACATTTTGTCATGTTCTCAAAAAAACAGTTTTGGTCCCACCAAATATTATCCCTTTGTAGTATATATATATATATATATATATATATATATATATATAAGGTTTATGACTTTAAATACATCAATCCTTGCTGTTTTAGTTTGAGGCAGTAAGCATTTATTAGCCATAACTCCAATCCTTTATATAAGATATCTAGTCTTAAGAATCTACCAGGAAGTACATCCATGATGGTATGTACCTGTGCATCATAACATGTGAAAAGAATACAAACCACAGAACATCCATCCTCCCCCAGTGACCAGAAGGACAGGCCTCTCATCCAGGATTTATTTGCCACTTTCACCCCTTCCTGCATATGGATCCTTGTGTCCTAGAGGAAGATCATGTATGCTGCTATAGTCTGCAAAACAGAAAATATTATAAGCCTTTTTTTTCCATTTGTGAATACTATTCACATTTAATGTGGTAACAGAAAGATCAGGTGTTATACTAGCGCTCATGAAGAGAAATATAAAGAGCCATGCCATTAACAACAACATCATGCTAGAATCCTGCTTTTCAGAGATTTAGTATTCTTGCGCTTCTTTGATATTCCTGGTTCTAGGCCTGGATCATCAGTGCCTGAAGATGGATCTTGTTGAGAAGATGGTAGGGATACAGCATTGGAATCTTCTTTTGTATCTCCCCAGTCTTAAGCTGCAGACAAAACTTCAAATGTATTCTGTAATTCAACCAACTTTCCTTGTCACTCGTTCTTCAGACTGTTCTTGCAGTTCTTGCTGATGTTTCTTCCTCCTATGTTTTGTCCCCATTGTAAAAACTTCAGTCTCTGTGGTGGTGGGTGGAGGTATGTTCTTGGTGGATGAATCGTCCTGTATGCCAGCCTCTTCTCCAGGCCCTTATGCTATTTCCTTATTCCTATCCTCATGACCATCTTCTGGATGCACTGTAGAAACATAGACTTTGATGGCAGATAAGAACCGCTTAGCCCACCTAGTCTGCCCACTGTGGTCTCCATTTGTTTTGTCTGCTCTTTAGGTTCCTCCACATCAGTGCCTAAATCCTGAACTGCATTTTGCTCTGACAGCACAGTATCTATAGTAGCTGTAGATGTGGATGACTGTAGTCTGTCTACCACTGGCCCTTTCAGCAATGATACCCCACTTCTCCTTGTCCATGTGGTTGTAATCCTGGTCAAGTAATGCGTAGATTGTTTAGCATGTGTTTTTTTGTGCTGTATTTACATAGAAGTCCTGTTCTGTTTGTTCCATTTCATCACCTCTATTGTGGGAGGTCCATGGGCACAGTCTAAATGAATGCCCTTCCTCTTCACACAAGTTACATCTCACCTTATTCTTACATTGATTGTTGGAGTGACCTAGTTCTGAACATTATCTGCATTGGACTGCATTACAAACACTACTCAAGTGGATTTGTGCTCCACATTTGTAAGAAGCCTTGGGTTATCCTACATAAAACAGAACTCCTCTATCCCAACCTAAATAGAAACAGGGAGGTGTTGTACCCCTTTTTCAGAATACAGCAATTTGACCCTTATTTTCTACCCACCAGTCCAAATATATTCAGAAACAATGATTGATTCCAGGTTTCCTATCACTGTTCATCTCTGTTTCAGCCATCTCAGGATGTCCACTATACTGACCCCATCATTATTAAATAGAATAGTTACCATTTTTATTTTGTGTTTAGTTAAAGTAATCATTGTAAAAGGGTCCACAGTGGAGTCTGTTTTATTTGTTGATATTTGGACTAAAACCTTTCTAGACTTATAGTTTTGAAACTAACATTGAAATTAAGGTCTCTGGGGATGTGTATCAACTCATATATTTCCGTAGCTATAAACTTTAAGCTATCTTTCAATAATGATCATGCTACATATCTGCGGTCAGGTATTTCAGCCAATTCACTGACTGGCAGACTGCATTCTTTCACTTTTCAGGTTCAGTCCACAGTCTAAAATAGCATAGCTTCTAGTATCATGAGGTGTAGTAGGGCCTTTGTTCTGCCCATTCTGACATTGATGGGGTCTATTAGTGGATTCTATGTCCGCTTCTTGCAACTCTTGCTCTGGTACAGCCTGATTGCTATCCACCAGTCTTCCCAAAATGTCATCATCCAGCAAACCAACATTTGTATTTTCAGTGTTTATAGCCAAATCATTTATCTGTTCTTCATTTATTTCAACAGTATCCATCAAGAAACTGTTTCTGTGGGTTGGGGGTTACCTTAACTAACCCACTTGTTTCTCCTTTTTTGTGTTGATTGCGCGCATGCACAAGAAATATATTGTGGCAACTTATTCCACAAGCAGGTTGTGGAGGCGTGGCACTGTTGTGGTCAGTGCCCCCACAGCCTGTAAAGGCTTGGCTGCCTTTCTGCAATGCTGTGGCATGCTGCTGCTGACACTAGTTCAGCCAGTGTGCCACAACTTTCTAACGTTTTAGCCACTGCAATCAGGGGCCGCCTCGTCATTGCAGCATCAGCCATTCGCTGCAATGAGGGAGCGACCCGTCATTGCAGGGAGGAACTTTCAAACACTGATATTGTTTGTGAACAGGGCGGTGGCTTACCGCCCTGTTCACAAACAATATATTTTTTTTTTACCAATTATTTTACCAGGTGAGACACACTAAGCTGAAAGCTTGTTTGCAGGTGCAACCTTGGAGCACGAGGAAGTTAAGTGACTTGCTCAGGGTCACACAGTATGCAAGTGGGGGCAGTGGGATTCAAACCCAGGTCTCCAGATTTGCAGCTCAGAGCCTTAAACCACTGTGCCATACTGCCTCCACAATATTAACCCTCCTCCACCCACAGAAGGGGTGCCCAATCCCCCTCGGCAGCATTTTGCCCCCCCACCATGTTTGTTTGCCGACAGGGGCCCCAATCCCCGTCGGCTTCAGTGCCATAAGTTAACTCACCCCCACTTATAATTGTCTGCTGATAAGTGCCCAATCCCGTTGGCATAATGTCACCTCCCCCGTTTCTTGTGTGCTGGCAGGGTGCCCAATCCCCGTCGGCTACAGCTGCCCCCAAAAAAGTTGATTCCTTTGGCATGCTGGGAGCCCACCCCAGCATGCCACATGCCTTGTAAAATTAAACAGTCCCGCAATGTCATTTGTTTTTAACCTGTAAAGAAGGAACTGTCCCCAGGTCTCTCTGACCCCTCCAGCAACCTGCGCCACCCACTGCCCACCCTACCTCCCCATATCCCCTCACCCCATACTTACCCTGGAGTCCAGCGCCGATCTTCGGTGGACCAGGAACATGTCTGTACTCTTCAAAGCCGACCGTGAACTGAGGAAGTGCCGTAAGCTGTTTAATGGAATAAATAGGGTTTTTCAACTTTGATGCATATCTTGGGCATTTTTTGAATTTTGGCACCAGATTTTCAACATGGGGTTTTGGGAGCCCTCCTCATGAATTCTATCACTGTCATGGCGTTAATTGGCCTCGAAAGGTGATTTCACAGTCACTGCACTGAATCACCTTTGGGACTGATTAACAAAATGGCAGTGCCAATTCGTGGGTGGGCTCTCAAAAAGCCTATGTTGCAAATTTAGTGGAAAAAATCAAAATATGACTGTTTCTGACGTGCGTTGCGTAGTTGCTATGCACGTTAATGTTACTTCATGAATTTCAAATATTTTACCTCAGATTTTCACCATTGATATTTTTCACCCTCCTGTGAACAATACAGCTGTCATTTTTCACACCTTGGCTGAAATGTGTTTTTGCACTTCCAGCGCAGAATAGCATGGTCGCTGTGAAAAATCAGTGTTCGGGACAGATTATGAAAATGACAGCAACACTGTTCATGAGCAGAGGTCCTAAAATACCTATCTTGAAAATTTGGTGATGATACTTCTTAAAATGACAGTGTTATGAACGTGCGTTGTGCAGTTATCACGCACGCTAGTAAGTTCATGAATTTATAATATTTTCACTCCAGATTTTCAACATTGGCATTTTTCCACACCTCCTTATGAACAGTACAGCTGTCATTTTTCACATCCTGGCCAAAATGTGTTTTCGTAGTTCCAGCGCAGAACAGCACGGTTGCTGTGGGAAATCCGTGTTTGGGACACATTATGAAAATGACAGTTACACTGTTCATTAGCAGAGGTCCTAAAATGCCTATGTTGAAAATTTAGTGAGGAAAGTCCAGAAAATGAGTGTGCTACGAGCATGCAGTGCGCAGTTTTCATGCACACTAATACCGTCACAACTCTGCAATATTTTGACTCCAGATTTTCAACATTGCCATTTTTCCACACCTCCTTATGAACAGTGCAGCTGTCATTTTTCACATCCTGGCTGAAATGTGTTTTTGCTCATCCGGTGCACAATAGCGCGGTTGCTGTGGGAAATCAGTGTTCAAGACACATAAAGAAAATTACAGTGACACTGTTCATGAGCAGGTGTCCTAAAACGCCTATGTTGAAAATTTTGTGATGAAAGTCCATAAAATGACTGTGTTACGAGTGTGCATTATGTGGTTTCCATGCACCCTTGTAACTTCGCAAATTAGTAATATTTTCACGTGGCATTTTCAACACTGGCATTTTTCCACACCTCCTTATGAACAGTACAGCTGTCATTTTTCACACCCTGGCTGAAATGTGTTTTCGCACTTCCGGCACACAATACCACAGTCGCTGTCGGAAATCAGTGTTTGGGACAGATTAGGATAAAGCGAGTGAGAGAGGGGGGGAGTTGCCGAGCTCAACTGAGATCTTTTGGGACTGCTGCAGATTTCTTTGTGGGCAGGAAAAGGCACCAACGCAGGCAGGAGCCCAGTACAAAAGGGCAGTCTGCAGCGCTGATAGACACAGAACGGGCGAGTGAGGGAGGAGGAGTGAGTGAGCTCAATGGAGCTCTGTTGGGGCTGTTGTGGATTTCTTTGTGAGCAGAAAAAGGCAGCAATGCATGCAGGGGCCCAGTACAAAAGGGCAGCCTGCAGCGGCGGAAGAAACAAAACAAGCAATGGAGAGGGGGGGGAGTGAGCGAGCTCAACGGAGCTCTATCGTGACTGCTGCAGATTTCTTTGTGGGCAGAAAAGGGCAGCAATGCATGCAGGAGCCCCATACAAAAGGGCAGCCTGCAGCGCCGGCAGAAATGGAATGAGCGAGTGAGGGAGGGGGAGTGAGTGAGGTCAATGGAGCTCTGTCGGGACTACTGCAGATTTCTTTCTGGGCAGAAAAAGGTGCCAACAGAGGCAGGAGCCCAGTACAAAAGGGCAGCCTGCAGTGCCGGGAGAAACACAATGAGTGAGTGAGAGAGGGGGAGTGAGCGGCACAACTCAACAGTGTCAGGACTACTACAGATTTCTTTGTGGGCAGAAAAAGGCAACAATGCACGCAGGAGCCCAGTACAAAAGGCCAGCCTGCAGCAGCAGGAAAAACACAATGAGCAAGTGAGAGAGGGGGAGTAAGAGAGCTCAACAGAGCTCTGTCATGAGTGCTGCAGATTTCTTTGTGCGCAGAAGAAGGCGGCAACACAGGCAGGAGCCCAGTACAAAAGGGCAGCCTGTAGAGGTGGCAGAAATGGAATGAGCAACTGAGAGAGGGGGAGTGAACGAGCTCAAAGAAGCTCTGTCAGGACTGCTGCAGATTTCTTTGTGGGCAGAAAAAGGTGCCAACAGAGGCAGGAGCCCAGTACAAAAGTGCAGCCTGCAGTGCCAGGAGAAACAGAATGAGCGAGTGAGACAAGGGGAGTGAGCGACCTCAACGGAGCTCTATCATGACTGCTGCGGATTTCTTTGTGGGCAGAAAAAGGCAGCAATGCAACCAGTAGCCCAGTACAAAAGGCCAGCCTGCAGCGGCAACAGAAACAGAATGAGTGATTGAGTGAGAGGGGGAGTGAGCGAGCTCAACGGAGGTCTATCGTAACTGCTGCAGATTTCTTTGTGGGCAGGAAAAGGCAGAAATGCAGGCAGGCGCCCAGTGCAAAAGGCCAGCCTGCAGTGCCTGCAGAAATGGAATGAGTGAGTGAGAGCGGGGGAGTGAGTGAGGTCAATGGAGCTCTGTCGAGATTGCTGCAGATTTCTTTGTGGGCAGAAAAAGGTGCCAACAGAGGCAGGAGCCCAATACAAAAGGGCAGCCTGCAGCACCAGGAGAAACAGAATGAGCGTGTAAGACAGGGGGAAGTGAGGGACCTTAATGGAGCTCTGTTGGGACACCGACGGATTTCTTTGTGGGCAGAAAAAGGTGCCAATGCAGGCTGGAGCCCAGTACAAAAGGACAGCCTGCAGCTTCGGGAGAAATACAATGAGCAAGTCAGAGAGGGGGTGAGTGAGCGAGCTCAACAGAGCTCTATCGTGACTGCTGTAGATTTGTTTGTGGGCAGGAAAAGGCGGCAACGCAGGCAGGAGTCCAGTACAAAAGGCCAGCCTGCAGCGCCAGCAGAAACAGAATGAGCAAGTGAGAGAGGGATACTGAGCAGGCTCAAGAGAGCTGTGTCAGGACTGCTGCAGATTTCTTTGTGGGCAGAAAAAGGCGTCAATACATGCAATGGCCCCATACAAAAGGGCAGCCTACAGCAGCAGGAGAAACAGAATGAGTGAGTAAGTGAGAGAGGGGTAGTGAGCGAGCTCAATGGAGCTCTGTTGGACTGCTGCAGATTTCTTTGTGGGCAGAAAAAGGCGCCAACAGAGGCAGGAGCCCAGTACAAAAGGGCAGCATGCAGTGCCAGGAGAAACAGAATGAGTGAGTGAGTGAGACAGGAGGCATGATCGACCTCAACAGAGCTCTGTTGTGACTGCTGCAGATTTCTTTGTGAGTAGAAAAAGGTGGCAACGCAAGCAGGAGCCCAGTACAAAAGGCCAACCTGCAGCACCAGCAGAAACAGAACGAGTGAGTGGGAGAGGGGGAGTGAGCAAGCTCAACGGAGGTCTATCATGACTGCTGCGGATTTCTTTGTGGGCAGGAAAAGGCAGCAATGCTGGCAGGAGCACAGTCCAAAAGGACAGCCTGCAGCACTGGCAAAAATGGAATGAGCAAGTGACAGAGGGGGAGTCAGCGACCTCAACAAAGCTGTGTCAGGACTGCTGCAGATCTCTTTGCGGACAGAAAAAGCCACCAGCGCAGGCAGGAACCCAGTACAAAAGGGCAGCCTGAAGCAGCAGGAGACACAGAATGAGCGTGTGAGGTAGGGGGATTGAGTGAGCTCACTGGAGCTCTGTTGGGACTGCTGCAGATTTCTTTGTGGGCAGAAAAAGGCATCAATGTACGCAGGAGCCCCATACAAAAGGGCAGCCTGCAGCGGCAGGAGAAACAGAATGAATGAGTGAGAGAGGGGGAGTGAGTGAGCGAGCTCCATGGAGCTCTGTCAGGACTACTGCAGATTTCTTTGTGGGCACAAAAAGGTGCAAATGCAGGCATGAGCCCAGTACAAAAGGGTAGCCTTCAGTGCCAGGAGAAACAGAATGAGCACATGAGACAGGGGGAGTAAGCGACCTCAATGCAGCTCTGTCGGGATAGCTGTGGATTTCTTTGTGGGCAAAAATGGTGCCAATGCAGGCAGGAGCCCAGTACAAAAGGGCAGCCTGCAGTGCTGGGACAAACACAATGAGTGAGTCAGAGAGGGGGAGTGAGCAAGCTCAAAGAAGTTGTATCATGACTGTTGCGGATTTCTTTGTGGATAGGAAAAGGTGGCAATGCAGACAGGAACCCAGTACAAAAGGCCAGCCTGCAGTGCTGGCAGAAATAGAATGAGCGACTGAGAGAGGGGGAGTGAGAAAGCTCAACGGATCTGTGTCGGGACTGCTGCGTATTTCTTTGTGGGCAGAAAAGGCAGCAATGCACACAGGGGCCCAGTACAAAATGGCAGCCTGCAGTGGCGGGAGAAACAGAATGAGTGAGTGAGAGAGGGGGGGAGTGAGCGAGCTCAACTGAGCTCTATCGTGACTGCTGCAGATTTCTTTGTGGGCAGAAAAAGGCAGCAATGCAGGCAGGAGCCCAGTACAAAAGGGCAGCCTGCGGTGCTGGCAGAAACGGAACGAGCAAGTGACAGAGGGGGACTGAGCGAGCACAATGGAGCTCTGTCGGGGCTGCTGCAGATTTCTTTGTGGGCAGAAAAAGGTGCCAACAGAGGCAGGAGGCCAGTACAAAAGGACAGCCTACAGCGCCACGACAAACAGAATGAGTGAGTGACACAGCGGGAGTGAGCGACCTCTACAGAGCTCTTTCAGGACAGCTGCAGATTTCTTTGTGGGCAGAAAAAGGTGCAATCGCAGGCAGGAGCCCAGTACAAAAGGGCAGCCTGCAGCACCAGGAGAAACACAGCGAGCGAGTGAGAAGGGGAGTGAGTAAGCTCAAAGGAGCTCTATCGTGACTGCTGCAGATTTCTTTGTGGGCAGAAAAAGGCGGCAACACAGGCAGGAGCCCAGTACAAAAGGGCAGGCTGCAGCGCCGGCAGAAACAGAATGAGCGAGTGAGAGAGGAGGAGTGAGCAAGCTCAACACACCTGTGTCAGGACGCTGCAAATTTCTTTGTGGGCAGAAGAAGGCAGCAATGCATGCAGTGGCCCCATACAAAAGGGCAGCCTACAGCAGCAGGATACACAGAATGAGCGAGTGAGGGAGGGGGAGTGAGTGAGCTCAACGGAGCTCTGTTTGGACTGCTGCAGATTTCTTTGTGGGCAGAAAAAGGCAGCAATGCACGCAGGGACCCAGTACAAAAGGGCAGCCTGCAGCAGTGGGAGAAACAGAACGAGTGACTGAGAGATGGAGAGAGAGTGAGCGAGCTTAACGGAGCTCTATTTTGACTGCTATAGATTTCTTTGTAGGCAGAAGAAGGCGGCAACGCAGTCAGGAGCCTCATATAAAAGGGCAGCCTGTAGTGCCAGGACAAACAGAATGAGTGAGTGAGACAGGGGACGTGAACGACCTCAACAGAGCTCTATTGTGACTGCCGCAAATTTCTTTGTGGGCAGAAAAAGGTGGCAATGCAGGCAGGAGCCCAGTACAAAAGGCCAGCCAGCAGCACCAGCAGAAACAGAATGAGCGAGTGAGAGAGGGGGAGTGAGCGAGCTCAACGGAGCTGTGTCGCGACTACTGCAGATTTTTTTGTGGGCAGAAAAAGATACCAACAGAGGCAGGAGCCCTGTACAAAAGGGCAGCCTGCAGCAATGGGAGACACAGAATGAGTGAGTGAGGGAAGGGGAGTGAGTGACCTCAATGGAGCTCTGTTGGGACTGCTGTGGATTTCTTTGTGGGCAGAAAAAATCAGCAATGCACCCAGGGGGCCCAGTACAAAAGGGCAGCCTGCAGTGGCAGGAGAAACACAATGAGCGAGTGAGAGAGGGGGAGTGAGCGAGCTCAATGGAGCTCTGTCTTGACTGCTCCGGATTTCTTTGTGGGCAGAAAAAGGCGGCAATGCAGGAAGAAGCCCAGTACAAAAGGCCAGCCTGCAGCACCAGCAGAAACGGAACGAGCGAGTGACAGAGTGGGAGTGTGCAACCTCAACAGACCTGTGTTGTGACTACTGCAGATTTCCTTGTGGGCAGAAAAAGCCACCAACACAGACAGGAACCCACTACAAAAGGACAGCCTGCAGCGCCACAAGAAACAGAATGAGCAACTGAGACAAGGGGACTGAATCACCTCAACAGAGCTCTGTCAGGACAGCTGCAGATTTATTTGTGGACAGAAAAGGGTGCCAATGCAGGCAGGAGCCAAATACAAAACAGCAGCCTGCAGCACTGGGAGAAACAGAAGAAGCAAGTGACAGAGGGCCACTGAGCGAGCTCAACAGACCAACGCAATCAACATTCGGCATTGAAAAATGCTTGTTTATTTACATTATTTACAGGTAAATGTTGAGGCACAACCAACACTGATGTGTCATTGATCCATTTTTTAAACAAAACTGGTTTTCCACTTGCTGAGAATGAAAAGCTGTCAGGGACCTCTAGCTGTAATGCTGCACTGTTTTCCATATTATCCTATTCCTGGTTTTGTTGCAATGCATCTTTTACTGAGCCATCCTGTACAGTTTGTGATGTTATTTCTCCCCCACAAGCAGTTATTTTGTTGTACTGACCTGTATTCTCCAAGGATTCCTTTCCCAAATCTGCTGCAGCAACAAGTTCTGGAGAATACCACTGTATCTCGGAGGAGTCTTGAACCCACCACTTATGCTAAAACACCTTGCTTCCACCCTCCCTTAACTAATTCCATCTCCTACACCCTACACCCACTCCTATTTTAGTCCCTCATGTTACCCTGAGCATGCCGTACCAAGCTTCTTTACACCTCCTCTTCTCTGTCTACTCTGACAAGGCCACAGGGCTGCTTTCCTTGACACCATCTTGACAAAGCTCTAGTGCTGCTCTATAACAGAACTGTACAGTAGTCTACACTGTTACAAGTATCACTGTTACTTTCCAGTATTGTATACCCATGTATATTTTAATAATTGCTTGTCTGTACTGTCTTTTCTGTATCCTTGACGTGGAACCTTTGCAAAAGAGTCTTGTACTCAAAGGTTGTTTCCGAATAACGAATAAATAAATAAGTAAAAATCCTGCCCCCTGCAGTGCAGAACAAACCAACCATTCTGTATCTGAAGCTTCCTGTGTGTGAAGAGCATATTTTTTCTTTATATATTGTTTTCTCTTATAGCCAGGCTTCCCCAGGTTATTCATAACTTTTCCCAACGAAAAAGACGGTATCTCTTTAAGCTGAGGCTTTCCCACGGTGTCAGTGAGCAGTGTTACGATCTCTGTCTACCATTGGAGTAGTCAGTTTCTGCTACATCAGCAGCAGGCCCTGCTTTGGAGTTTGTGACAGTGCCGGTTTCTGTCATCAGGTTTTGCTCAACCAAAACACCAATTTTGCTTTGTACTGTAGTGTTGGTTTTAGCTATAGAGTCTGTTTCAGTTCTGCTAGACTGAACAGTTTCTGGTAGCCTGATATGAGCACTGACATTTCTTACCTTATAAACTGCTGATACATCCACTTTCACTTATTTGCAGCTTTCAGTAAGCAACTCCGTCTTCATACTTCTGAATTTTTCATCCTCGTTTGCTAGTACTTTATGTAATGCTCCTGCCTCATACAGCATTTTCTTCTAACAGCAGTTCAGCTGGAATCATGCCCACATTCTCCGGTTGCTCCCGTTCCACACCAGCAGTCATGCAGGGTCTTTCAGCTTTTTCCAAACTCGGTACCTCTGTAGTACTTCATATCGCTTCCGCCCCTACTACCAGTATCAGGACTTGATTCTTGATTCTGGCTTCCTCAGTTGTCTATGTGGGGAGGGAAGCATGCTCCTCCACCCAGGACTCCATAGTCTCCTTCATTCTCACCAGCAGAACTTCACCAGTGCCCCCTGTGATAAGAGTAGAGGAATTTTCCTGTTGACATGGGCAGCATTCCCCATCAATAAAACAGGTCCATATAACCGATCCCCCAAGACGCACCTTGAATCAAGGTATCACAGCTTGGTGTGCCTTTCCTGGATGAAAATTACAAATAAAATGCAAGCCACTCCTTTTAATAAGCCTCCAGTCCCACCAGGTTGGACCTCAGTCCCTGAGGAACCAAATTCCCTCTTTTCTGCACTAACTCTTTAACTATGCAATTAACTGAAACACATGGAACTGTTCCCTCTGATTCAGGCATGACCGTGGTAGCACCTCAGACAAGGTTAGCATTCCTGCTCTCTCCTTTGCTGCCTCCCCTGGCATGCTCTCTGGCACTGCCTGCCTGCCAGGTGTCCATGTTCCCTGTATCCTTGCGGGGGGGGGGTGGAGGTTAGGGAACCATTTGTTACAATAAGGTAAATCTATTGGTGGTGCACAGCCTCTGTACCTCTTTTCTTCCCTTCCTTCCCCCACTTCTGTCCTGCCCTCTTCTGCAGCAGTATTAGCCTTGGGGTGACTGTGGCAGTAATGTGCTATGGGGCCTGATGACTGCAGCTCTCAAGTGGCATATTTCAGCTCTTGCAGCTTCGGGTTCCACTCTCATGACCTGGAACCTCCAAAACTTGAGACAGTGGCCAAAATCCCAGAGCGCCCTCTGGTTCCCCATGGGCCTACACCCTATACGTATGCACTAACCCCACCAATGTGTCCTCCTGCATCATGGTGAGTTTAAAAATGTAAAGGTTTAAACAAAGTTGAAAATATCCATGGTGACAACAGTACCAACAATGTATTTTTGATATATTTCTCTTACTTGGGTCACTAACCAATATATCTTTTTTCATCTCATCATTTTTACCCCCACTCCTGTTGTATATATGGTGATGCTAAGGTTTTTTATTAGGATCTATCAGTACAATTGGATTAGGAACTTACACTTGGTTTATAAATGTATTTTTGTATGTACTTCTGAGGTGCATTGTTGCTTTAATTTCTAAATATAAATGACCTCAGGTCCAGAGGCCATGCCAGCCACCTGATCAAAATGGTTGATGTCAAAATTGTATGGTGTCTGGGGCAACAGGAGGGTCTGTCTGAACTGTAGTAAAGTTTTGCTTTTTGCAATTCAAATTTTTGTCGTTTTGAGTTATTTTGGGTACATCTTTGCTAATTCAGTAGGACTGTCTCTAAGGCAGTGACCAGTCCACTATGTTCCCGTGTGACTGCCAGTGTTTGTCTTCCAAGTTCCTACCTGTGGCTGGTAAGCTACCGCTTCAATTTGGTAGGCTAAGTGAGACTTAGCATGGAATGAAAGAGGCCAGAGCTAATTGTTTTCTGTTTTCCTATGAAACTTATTTTTACATTTCCTTGCAGAATGCAAGGAAACAAGTAGGTATTGTGGTGACTCTGTAGGTGTGTCAAAGTGTAGACAGTGAGTGGTGGAGAAAACAGCCACTACTATCTACCAGCCAATGGCACAGCAGGGCTCCTGGTTAATTTGAACATTAACATGTAACCATTTTATGCATGTCGTTGCCTACTGACATTTTCCTGTTAAAAGTCATAGATACTGTATTTTGGATGTTAATTTTGAGATGAGGCATCAGTCTCCCTCAGTGCATGAGATTTTAATGGCTGAGGTGTCAACAAGCTGCCTGATAGCTATGCAGCTAATATGTGGCTGATGTAGAAAGTCCTGCATCTTGTGTTTCTGGCTTCTTCCTCAACCCCAGTACCATCAACATCGGTCCCAACCCAAGCACAGTATCCCTCATAGCCAAACTCTTCTATTGGCACTCCTGCCACGCTTGCATAAATATTTAAGCACTTCAAACCCCCTTACACTCACACACACACACACACACACACACACACACACACACGCACACGACTCTAGCAGCAGCCCTCAATTAGCTTGCATTAAATGAATTCTTGCCAGCTGTCTACCCACTGTGACTGTATCCCAGTCCTGCCTCTGTAGAAGGGACATTTTTCAATAATGTCTCCGGCAATGTGGCTATGTTCTGGCCCCTCTCCAGAGAAAGGGACTTTGCCAGAAATGCCACCCTTAGTATGGCTGTCCCCCAGTCCTCTTCCATAGAGAGGGACATTTTTCACCATGCCACTGGCTGTGCAGCTCTGTCCCTGTCCCCCTGTCCTGGGTCCCCTCCGTAGTGTGGCTGTCCCCCAGTCCTCCAAGATAGAGAGGGACATTGTTAACATGCCGCTGGCAGTACAGCTCTGTCCCAGTCCCCCTCTGAAGATGGGGACATTGTTAACATGCCGCTGGCAGTACAGCTCTGTCCCAGTCCCCCTCTGAAGATGGGGACATTGTTAACATGCCAGTGGCAGTGCAGCCCTGTCCCAGTCCCCCTCAGTATATGGGGATATTGTTAACATTCCGCTGGCAGTGCAGCTCTGTCCTGGTCCCCCTCCGTTGATAGAGACATTGTTAGTATGCTGCTGGCAGTGCAGCTCTGTTCCGGTCCCCCTCTGTAGATGGGGACATTGTTAACATGCTGCTGGCAGTGCAGCTCTGTCCTGATCCCCCTCCATTGATGGGGCATTGTTGACATGCCGCTGGCAGTGCAGCTCTGTTCTGGTCCCCCTCCATAGATGGGGACATTGTTAACACACCGCTGGCGGTGCAGCTCTGTCCCAATCCCCCTCCATAGATGGGGACATTGTTAACACACCGCTGGCGGTGCAGCTCTGTCCCAATCCCCCTCCATAGATGGGGACATTGTTAACTTGCTGCTGGCAGTGCAGTTGTCTCCTGGTCCTCTTTTGTAGAGGGGAACATTTAAACAATAATCCACGCAAGATGTGGGTTGTAAGTGAATTTACCCATGCCTGGTCTGGTTTGGTCATGAGGACATAGGCCAAGTGACTAAAATACATGAGAAGTGGGTTAATCCCACCACAATCCACACCCTGGAGTGGATTATTGCAATTATACAATTGGTACTTAGTAAAGGTTTTTTTTTTAAATTACTAAATATTATATAGTATATGGTGGAATGCGGTTGTGTATGGAAATCTACACACTACAAAAAGTTGTTCTACTTCAGTAGTGACAGCCTCACTAATGCAGAATGACTTTTTGTTCTGCGTTACTGAGGATGCCACAATGCAACTGCCCCCACTGGTGCTGCTTATAGGACAGGTGTTACTAGGTAGAATATGGAAGGAATTCCCCCCACACACACTCACATAGAGACAGATTCTAGTATTTTTTTTTTATATTTTCTCTATTTTGTCATTTTTTGATAAGGAAGGCAGCATGGTGCAAGCTGTGAGTGGCTTCAGTTACTGAGTATACAGACAGTGCATTGCATGCTGTATGTGGCTCGTGTAGAGGATACAGCGTGGCTCTCCTAGTTTTCTTCTGTTTGTTCCATGAATAGAGTGCCTTGCCTCTTGGTGGCTTGTAGCATTAAATGTATTTTTAGTTATGTTTTATTTGTGAGCAGGTATGCTGAGGTGGGGGGTCCAGTCGGAGTTGCATTACTAAACAGGGATGTGGTAGAAAGAGTGCATCACAGCAGAGAGAGCATGCTGGTCTGTGTTACTGATGGTCAGACAGAGCAACAGAGTGAAAAAGATCAGTAGTAATGTAGAAATGATTAGCACTGCTGTCATTGGGGAGAGACACTGTTTCAAAACATGAAAGTTAGTTATTTGTGGATTGGGCCACAAATGAGAAACATGGCCCACAATGTTTTGCATTTCAACATTTTATAGAAATTCACTGGACAGTGTATGTTGCTGTCTGCACCTGAACACTGTCCATATGCTGCCCTATTTTTCATTTATTTATTCATTTTTATTTATTTAGAGTCTAGGATTACAAGTACCTTTGAGCCAAGGCTCTTTTACAAAGGTTCCATGTTAACTGAGGTGCAATGCAAACATTACATAGAGCTGAGTAACAATGCAGAAATGGTGCACAGACATTTATAAGCAGCTGAAATACATTACATTGAGGGAAAGTGAGTACCAGGGGACAGGGTAGCCAGAGGTAACTGAGGCTTGGAATGGACACAAAAAGAGTGGTGCAGCCATGGGTATTTGTCAGGCCTCAAAAAAGTGCTTGGGGGTAGGGGGCAAAAACAGGAGGGGAGGGGAGGCTGTAGGAAGAAGAAGAGAGGGGGTAGGAGTAGAAGTGCTAGGAGGGAGATTGGGTTATGAGGGACGGTCGCAGGAGCTAGAGGCAGCTAGATGGAGACGAGGGTTGGCTTTGAATGGGCCTAGCTTTTGCAGAGAGGAGATGTCTTTGTTGAGTCCATTAATCCAGCTAGGAGCTCGGTATGCAAAGGATCTTTGGCCCTGTGTGGTGCATCACCGAGGAATGTGCGGCATTTCATTTTCTGAATCCCTGGTGAGGCTGGGGTTGTGTGCTGTATGGAGAAGACTTTGGACTCCAGGGGGGGCAAGATGTAGAATCATTTTCTTAGCCATTAGACAAGTTTGGTACTTGATATGGTTTGATAGCTGGAGCCACCCTGTTTGGGCATAGAGGTGACACGTATGGGTGAGTCGGTGGGATCCTGTGATGAGTCGGCAAGCTTTATTTAGGCTAAGGATAAGCGCCTGAGGGCTGTGTCAGTTGCAGAGCCATAAATAATCAGACCATAGTCAATTAGAGAGACCACTGAGCTCTGTGCTGCTATCCTTAAGGCATCCGAGGTGAGGCATTGCCTGTGCCTGTAGAGGAGACTAATGCATGTGTTTGCAGCTTTGGCGATGCTTTCTATGTGGATGCTGTAGGATAGGTTGCTGTCTATGGTGATCCCCAGATATTTAAAGGAGTGAACCTGTTCGAGGACAGCACCAAGGTAGGTTGTAATATTAAGGGGATGAAGCCTGTGTTTGTTGTGGGAACCACAGAAAAGCATTGACTTTGTTTCTTATAGTTGAGAACCAGCTTTTGACTACTAAACCATGTTTTAATGGAGGTGAAACCCTTCTGAAGCTTTTTTTGGAGTAGGTGGGGATCCTGTTGGGTGGTGTGAATCACAGCATTGTTAGCATAGAGTAGGACTTGTTCTGGACAGAATTGTGTAAGATTGTTCAAGAACAGGCTGAAGAGGAGTGGCCCGAGAATAGATCCCTGGGGGACTCCTGAGTGTACTGGTCTAGCATCTGAGAGGACATCAGCAATTTTCACTCTTTAGGAATGGTTTTCCAGGTAGCTTTTAAACCAAGTTGTAGACTTGGGGGAGAGCCCAGCTTTTAGCAGTTCTATGAGGAGTATTCGATGATGAACAGTGTCAGAAGCCTTGGTCAGGTCTATGAAGACCGAACCAGTGAGGTAAGTATTGTCCAGGGAGTTGTAAATTGCTCCTTTTAATTCAAGGAGGGCAGATGTGGTACTGTGGCCTTTTCTTAAACCATGCTATTGTTTACAAAGGATGTTGTACTTGTCCAGATATTCCATTAGCTAGTCAGATACCAGATGTTCAATGGCTTTAGAGAGGGGGGTAGTATGGATCTAGGCCTATAATTTCCATGAAGGGCCTTGTCCCCACTCTTGTGGACTGGTGTCACGGTGGCAGATTTTCATCTGTCAGGGAAATGGCCAAGGGTGAGGGAGAGGTTGAAAATCCAGGTTAGAAGAGATAGCACTTCATCAAGAGTAAGGGACAGCAGTTTGAGGTCGAGTGAGTCGCCACTTATTCTAGATTTAGCAATTGCTTTAGAGACATATCTGTGGACTTCATGTGTCCTGACTGCTCTGAAGTAAAAAGGGGGGTGATTTGAAAAAGGGGGCAGGGGGTAGGGGAGGGTGCAGGAGGGAGGTCGTCATCAAAGAAGTCTGGAGGAAGAACACTACTGAAGTCAGTGAATGCATTATTGAACACGTTAGTTATAGTGGAATGGTCAAGAGTTATAGTCCCATCCACGTTCAACACTGAAGGTAATGTTTTGGGTAGTATTCCTGTAACTTCCTTGAGATTATTCCAGAAGGACATCCCCTTTTCCCAGGTGTTTGTGAGGGCATCTTTGTAATAGTTACTTTTCTTCAGGCATATTTCTTTGGTGCAGTCATTTTGGGCACGTTTGTAGTTTTGTATATCTACTTGCCTACCAATGGCCCGGGCCTGAAACCAGAGGTGGTCCCTAGCTTTCAGCAATGTAAGGAGATCAGCAATGAGCCATGGATTGCTAAGGCCTTTTACTTTCCTCTTTTTGAAGGGGCATAAACGTCACAGACAGCATTGAAGGAGCTGATGAAGAAGTCAATCGCAGAGTTGACACCTGATGCATGGAAGATAGGTGACCAGTCTTTGTTGTCTAAGGAGTAATTTGAGGTGCTTCAATTAACCATGTGGAAGGAGTCTGCTGTTTATTAGTTTGGGTTGTGGTGGGCTGAATTTGTTAAACCATTCACATGCGACTGGGGAGTGGTCACTTAGCGTGTTTGGGAGAATGAAGACTTTTGAGATGCGGGAAAAAATCCATTTATGTTTGCAAATTTGTTGAATAAACATGTTGCTGTCTGCCCTGAATGCTAATTTGAAACATTCTGCGAACTACATTGCAAGTGTTTGCTGACAGTAGATTTCTGGCTTTAGCAGTTGGGGAAAAATGGTGTCCGTAATGTTTTGAAAAAGTGTTGAGTGTGTAGTGATTTGGGATCATTTTTGTGAAGGGTCAGCTTGTACTTTATGCGTGGGTTGTGGTGGGAGTTATGTATGGCCAGACAGCCATCTTTACCAATTATATTGCAGGATTTATAATGCCCATGTAATAGTGTTCAATATGCTGTCAGCAGTGCGACTCTGCCCTCGTTCCCCACCATAGAATGAATATTTATTTGCTGCTCATACCAGAGTTAGAATGCCTGCTAGTTTTTCTGCTGGCCAGTTTCCAACTTAATTTGTCTGCTTGCCTGCTGCACCATTCTGTGGCCTGGGCTCTTGCTTATATTTTCAAATCAAAACAATTTTAGATGGTGACCTCCTTTTGTGATGTTTTTCAGTTGTGGGTCATGACTCTGAGCGGGTTTGAGGTATGGGAAACATGTTATTCTAAATTACGTTTTTAGATAGGAAACTATTTTTAGCTGGAGCCCCACCTGAAATAAATACTTGAATCTAGCTGCATTAGTTTCTTTTTCTAGTGAACTGGATTGTGCAATGAATGCTATGTACATGGTATGCTCTACTTTGCAATCCTTCCTTCATCTGGGGTCCTGACTATATCTAAAATTGTGAATTAATCATTCCCTACCATTGATAATATATTGAAATTGTGGAGGCATTCTATATTTAAAGGTTGTTTACAGCAGAAAGACATTTTTAGATTGTAACCTCTGGTGACCTGCCATTCGGGATTTTGCCTTTGTGAGTCATGTCTCGGGGTGAGTTGGTGATTGGAATTTAGATCACATTTACACATTTAGAGCTGAAGTGTAATTACTTTTAGTATCACCAGACATTTCTACAACTTTTGAACTGAGGATTTTCAGATGGTGAATACAATATTTCTGTATGTGGCATTCCTGGCAATTCCAGTCATACAATTAATAAATTATGAATGTACGTAAACTTTGTCATCTAGAGATTTTATCGACAATATTAGCCTTTTATGTAATATGATTTAATGACATAGTAATTTGTTGTGTTCAATACAATTTGAATGTATTCACCATTAAATAGGTATGTAAACAGCAAGGTATTATGGTACAAACCCACTCCCTGATGAAGAACTGCCTCAATTCAAAGCACTGGGGGACCAGTCACAGTAGTTCTTGACTGTCTTGCTTTGTTTTAATCATACAAATAAACAGCACTATTTGTGCTTGTATTAGTTCATCTGTTACCATGTTCCAGTAGAGGTTGAGCATCTATATTTTTATGTTTGCTTGCACGCATGTGCAAGAAACATAGTGTCATCATCTGAGTTTTTGTAGGTGTGGCACCCTGTCTTCCAGTGCAGTCAGTGTGTTTGCAGGTGCGGTCACAGTTCACCAATGAATGCTGCAGCTATCTATGACAGCAGTTGAAAATGCAGTGCTGTACAGTTCAAAGGGAGAGCTCCGCTTCAGTGAATAGCGAAAAGATACTGCGTGCGCATGCGCTCCCCCCCCCACACACAACAGTTTGTATGGCCGATGGGGGTGCCCAATCTCCCATCGGCTCCACTGCCCCCAAACAGCCTTCCAGCTTCCACACTGGGAGCTCACCCCAGCGTGGCACAAGTCCCACGCCGCCCAAGAAAAATCAAATCTGCAAGAAAAACCTTCCTCGCTGACTGTCCTGACCTCTCCCAACACGCGCTTCACCCTCTGAGCAGCCTGCCTCCTCACACTTTCACCTCACCCCATACTTACCTCCGGAGTCTGGCGCGATGATCTTCGGTGGACCAGGAACACGTCTGCACTCTTCAAAGCTGACCGCGAACTAAGGAAATGACGGTAAGCTGTATAATGCAATAAATAGGGTTTTTTTCAACTTTAATGCATATCTCAGACATTTTGTAGAATTTTGGCACCAAATTTTCTAAATGGGGTTTTTGGGACCCCGCCTCATGAATTCTGGCACTGTCATGGCGTTAATCGGACCCGAAAGGTGATTTCGCAGTCACTTCGTGGAACCAACTTTTGGGATCAATTTATGAAATGACAGTGTCACAGTTCATGAGATAGGCCCCCAAAAACCCTATGTTGAAAATTTGGTCAAAAAATTCCCAAAAATGACTGTTTTACAAGCATGCATTGCGCTGTTTCTACGCATGCTTGTACGTTCACGAATTTCCAATATTTTCACTCCAGATTTTCAACATTACCATTTTACCACACCTCCTTATGAGCAGTACAGCTGTCATTTTTCACATTTTGCCCCAAATGTGTTTCCACGCATGTAGCGCACAATGGCACAGTCGGTGTGCGAAATCAATGTTTGGGATACATTAAGAAGATCACAGTGACACTGTTCATGAGCAGAGGTGTTACAATGGCTATGTTAAAAATCTGGTGAAAAAAGTCCATAAAATGACTGTGTTACGAGTAACCATTGCGCAGTTTCCACACACCCTTGTAAATTCATGGATTTCTAATATTTTCAGTCCAGATTTTCACCACTGGTATTTTTCCACACTTCCTTATGAACAGTAGAGCTGTCATTTTTAAGACCATGGCCAAAATGTGTTTTCGCACTTCCAGCGCAGAAATGGGTGGTCGCTGGGGGAAATCACTGTTCGCGACAGATTAAGAAAATCACAGTGATACTGTTCATGAGTGGAGGTTCCAAAATGCCTGTGTTGACAATTTGCTGCAAAAAATCCCCAAACTAATTGCATTACAGGTGTGTGTTGTGCAGTTTCTATGCACGCTCGTGACTTCACCAGTTTTTTTAGCATTTTCACTGCAGATTTTCAACATTGCTATTTTTTGCACCTCCCCATGAACAGTACAGCTGTCATTTTTCACATCCTGTTTGAAATGTGTTTTCGCACCTGTGGTGCCAAATGGGTAGTCGCTGTGTAAAATCAGCTTTCAGCTAACGAACAGATATTGCCACTGTTCATAAGGTAGGGGTCACAAAAAAAACATGTTGAAAATTTGAACTGAAAATGCCAATGAATTCCTGAGGTGTTAGGGTTTCCGACCATAATGCTCCACCCTGTAGAGATTGACAGGCATCAGGGGTGTGACTTGGGATTCTCACCTGTAATGCTCATACCGTTCCACACCCTGCAGCCAGTGAGAGGCATTGAAGTGTGCCTTGGACTCTTCGGCCCCAAAGTTCACCCCATTCTCCTATACCGCACCCATCTCACCATATTTCCTGATGGAATGGGGTGAGCATAAGGGCCAACGACCCCAAGGCACACCGTGACACTTGTCGGTGTTTGCAGGGTAGGGTGTGGTGAAATGGCATGGCTGTTATGCCTGATGACCCAAAGGCACATCCCAATGCCTGTCAGTCTTGCAGGATGGTGGCGGGGTTAGCTTAAGTTCAATACTTCACTGCCATTCCTATTATTCAGCTCTCTAACTCCTACACTACCAATGCCAGTCAGGGCTGGATTAAGGCATAGGCAACATAGGCACAGGCTTAAGGCCACTGCCTGCCAGGGGGTCCCTAGCAATCCCCATCATATATTTACTATATATCCTTTTCTTTCTGCCTGAGCTGCATGTTTTTCGTAAAGGACAAAGCCACTGAGTAAGTCAGGGGCTGAACTGTGACATGACTCTCACCTCCCTGATTAGGTGTTAAGTGTAGCTGACAGCTTCAGGGGTCCCAGCCAGGATTACTTTTAAGGTCTGAACAAGCCCATTTCCTTTCCTTTGTCTCCCACACCCATTTAGAATCCCAGCTTAGAATCTTACTCTTAAATATAAAAAAAATAACAGTGCAATTCAGTGTGTATGCTTTACATTTTATCTTAAGTATCTGTTTTATTGGCTTGGGAAACCTTGTATCATCCATGAAATTTGAATGTAAGCAATAGCTAAATTTGCTTGAAACCTTTGTACCATGTTCAACTCTAGGTTGTGTTACCCTTCGCATTCAGATGAAATACCTTTCAATGTATTGTTCGTTACCTTTGTACCATACTTGACTTTGGGTTGTTTTACCCTCTGCTTTCATTTGTAATACCTTTCACTGTATTGTACATTTCTCTTGTTTTGTACTTCCATGACGTGGAGCCTTTGCAAAGGAGTCTCTGACTCAAAGGTTTGTAGTTCTGATATCCCAGTAAATAAAAAATAAATATTTAACCTCACTCCTAAAATTAAGAATCTACAATAAGTTTCAATGGTACAATTAAAAATCATACTCTTTTTTTAATTCTCTCATCTCGTTCATACTCACATTCTGACCCTGATACAGTTCTGTTTTCAGGGTGAACTAATGAATGTATTTCAAGATTCCCATCAGTAAGTCTTTCCATTTATGGATCCTGGCTTACTTATCAATAACATAAATGTTTGATCCTGGGAATAATTTCAAATTCTTCCAATAATCACTCACTTTGCAGTATAATCTCTAAAGTTCATAACCCCCCCTAGTAAACCACAAACTTAACTCCAGTACCACCCAGGACCTAGCCTCTTTTAAAGATCGATCGCAACCCAACCCAACCCAACAAAACTCCCACACCCTGGTTCATACTACCTGATAGGACAATGTGATAACACGCAGTCTGCACATGCACATGCATGTTTGGGGATGGGGGGTTTTGGAGAAGTGCAAATCATGACATTTCGTATATAAAAAATTATTTTTAACAGGCCTGTTATTAATTATTTTCCCTAAATTATCAAAACTCAGGCTATTGTTATTTTTCCATACTAAATAGTATTAGTTTAATTCATTTTTAAGCATATTATGCCACTTTTTAGGGACAGTATGAACATTGTTTTAATGTTTCAGTAAGTGATATGCAATAGCCAAGAGCTGCAGTCATGGCAAAGGGGCATTTTATTTGTTTATTTATTCATTCTCAGATTAGAAATACCTTTGAGCACAAAGGGGCTCATTTACAAAGGTTTAATTAATTAATTAGTTTAATTAGTATTTCAGAAAGACCTTTGAGCGTGAGCTCTTTTACAAAGGTTCCACGTCAGGGTGGATAATAAGACAATACACATATTCAGTGGTTACAGAGGCCTGATCATTAGGCATTAAAGAGCGATTACATGACAAAGGTTCCACATCATAATGGGAGAGGGTTACAAAAACAGACAGAGGAGGAAGCATATACATTCTAGTGTACAGAGAAAACAAAATCATTAGATATAGCTATTAACATTTCAAAAATAGTAGTGTAAGCAAAAGAGGGAGGTCATACAGTAGATGGAAAGGGGTAGGGGAAATAAGGGGAAGGGATAGGTGGCATGGCACAGTAGTGAAAAAGGTTGCTGCTGTGAGGCATTGTCAGGAAACTGAAGCAAGGTAGGAGGGGCGTATGAGGGTGGCTGGGAGGAAAGGGAGGGGGAGAGGATGACACCAGGAGGGACAAAAGTGCCTAAATGGTAGGGTGTTAGCAAGAGTTAAAGGACCGTGAGAAAGGAGGCAGCACATATAGTGGTCAGAGGGTAAACCAGGTAGAGTAGGAAGAGGGTAAGAGGCGAAAGGGGAAAGGGGTGAGTGGGAGGGGGAAAGTGGTGCAATTGAAGGAGGCAGCCAGGGCCAGCGTCATTGTGGTAGATGTCAGCTGGGAGGTGGCAGATGGCAAGAAGTACAATTAATTGAGGTAATCACAGGAAGCTTCATTCATGATGTGCTGTTGCAGGAGACGCTTTACATTGGGCAATATATGGAAGATTGATCAGTTGGAGGCCCAGACCATTAAACCAGTTAGGGACTCTGTAGATGAAGGATCGCTGCATTGGGTAGTCCGTACTCTAGGAACAAGAAAAAGTTCAGTGTCAGAGGTCCGAGTTTGACGGGACCTAAGGGACTTAGGCAAAAGACAGGTGATGCCAGCTGGCATGACTCCAAGTAGCACTTGTTTGGCAAGTATGCACGATTGGTATTTGATCCTGTCATGTAGTTTTAGCCAGCCAGTCAGGGTGTAGAGGTCACAAGTGTGTGTGAGTTGATCAGCGCCAGTGATAAGTTGACAGGCTTTGTTAAGGGTAGTGCTTAGCCTTTTGAGAGATGTGTCCACGGCAGAGCCATATATTACCAAGCCATAATCAATAATGGATAGTACTGAGCTGTAAACAGCAAGTTTAAATGCTTCTTGAGTCAGACTCCTTCTATGTCTGAATAGTGACCTACTTTAGCATTCACATTTTTGGCAACATTTTCAATGTGAGGGGCACAAGTAAGGTGATTGTCCAAAGTAAGGGGTTACAGTGAGGGGGGCCCCCAGATTTCACTTGGGCCTAGGGCCCCAGGTTGCCTTAATCTGGCCCTGATGCCAATGCCAGCAAGCAAAAATTCTGCATTGACAAATGCTTGTTTTATTTTGTCCCTGCTTATACTGGCCCTGCATGAAATCATGTTGACTTCTGGCTACCGGACTCTCCCTGCTGCACTCACAGTTATCAGCAGACCCAATCACTTGTGGCTGGTAGTAAAGCATAGGGGTTAGAGTAACAAGATGTGAATGTTGGTGCATCCAGCAGACCAGGATTTGACTCCTGCAACCTTTACTTACATACTGTGTGGCCCTGTGCAAGTCAAGTAACCTCCCTAGTGCTCCAGGTTGCTCCTGAAGACAACCATTGTGCCCAGTGGGCCTTAATTGGTTACAGAAGAAACAAAAAAAAATCACCTTTCCACCACCACAACATCCCTTCTCTCTTCTTACACTGAATTACCACTTTCTAAAATGTGTGTGTTTCCCTCACTAGCTGTTATGTTGTATAATGCTACTATGGACAATACCACTTACTGCCACTAGATGTCATTATAGTCTGCAGATGCATACAGCTGTATGTACATTCTCTTTAGTGTTGTTGTTGTTGTGAAGTGGAATAGACGAAGTCTGCACAATAAAGGTTGAGTTCTGTTCTTCTGTTATTAGTGTCTCTGGGTTCATTCCTGCCTGGAGTTCTTACTGTTAATCAGTACACTACACGAACCCTGTCTGTTGCACCATGAAAACACATGAACAGACATTAGGGCACTGACCAGTGCTTGTTGCAACTATGGAGCTTGAGCAGAGTAAACCTGTGGATGCTGTGTATCTAGAATCACATCATGCAAGCCTTTGACACTGTGCCACACAAGAGATTACGGTACACACTGTATTTAAGTAATTTAGCACTGCATTCCTACAGTAACTCATTACCAGCAAGCTGGGACAATGTATTTCAATTAAATTGGCTTCTTGGAATTTTCAGTTTCAAATGTGACTGCATTGCTAATGCAGTGCCTATTAAAAAATGCCTTGCAAAATGGAATGTGCAGTTCACTGCTGTTACAAGGGTCAGTGAATCTGCCGCTCAAATCATAGCTTATTGCCAGCTTCCTGGTCAAGAAAAACTAACTAAAGGAATGTATCATAAAATACAGTGTTGGGATTATAGGGGAGCTTGCCAGGGATCACCCCCAGCTCTGAAGTGAGCCCCAGTAGCTCACACATCACTACCATAATAATATGGCATATACTGTCATAATGTCATAATACTAATGGCCCAGTATAATGGGAAGGGGAGTTCAATTTAAATATGGGGCCATTATGGGCCCACCTATCTCCCAATCAGGGTTCGACCTTAACATAGCTTTACTAGTCCAGGGCATAATGCAGATTGCCTTGGTCTAGTTTAGATGTCTCCCTACCTGTCCGTGTGGGCTAGAGCATTTTGCATCAGACGTCAATTTCAGACAGTCCGCCTACTTCCCATTCCAAGTGCGAGTACTGATCCGCGGTGCAAGGCAGCAAAATTGCACCGAGGGCATGGAACTCTAATCGGCCACTAGTCAGTCTAAATAGCAGTGGGAGACCCCAGTACTTCCACAATTCCTTGCAAGTTGCTGACTGGCTTGTGATAAGGCAGTCTTATTGGCAAGCAAAGTCTGTTACCGAAGTATCGTATGTTCCTATTGGCTAGCCCTGTGTTTCGCAAGCTGGCAGGGAGGGGGAAGCGTTGACAATGGGAGCAGCACCAGGAGCTCACGTCACAGCGGAAGCCACCAATTATATTTTTAACTGCAGCAGCAGGGGGGATTAGGGGCAGGAGATTAGAAGAGCACAGTAAAGGTGGATGGGTCGGCACACAGCACAGGACTGATCACGGGATTGGGCAATTTCCTGAGTGTGCGTGGCAATTGGCACCAAGTGGGGGTGGGGCGGGGCTTTACTGTGCCGGAATCGAGAATATAAGGTGGCATTTGTAAGGACAAAACCACGGAAGATTTAAAAAACTGTAAGAAGAAGAAGGCGTGGTGATTGTGAAGGACTACACAGGCTGTTTGGCTTCTGAGGACCTTGCTACAGAACTTTAACTTCATGGAAGATTTGCAGTGTCGGCGGTTGCGGCGGTCTGTGATCAGATCTGTTTCGGGACGCGTGAGACTGCTGCTTGACTTTGAAGGTGTTTGGACTTCTCATGGACTTGAAAATCAAAGATGAACAGACTGGGAGCTGGTCACTCGACTCTGCACAGAACGCTAGGCTGTCATGTAAAGTCTATTTTTTTTTTTTTTTTTACAGAGTACATTTCTGAGGTTGTCTCAATGTGGTGGGCAGGGAGGAATGTACCTTCAGAGTCTGCCAGCTGTTGGGCTGTATTTTAAATGATGAAAAAAAAAAACTGCTTACTGTGTGATTCTCTGGATTTTTTAACTGTTTATTTTTTCCAGTTTGTTGTTTAATACTAACATTGCAATTAAAGCCCCAGCCCAGTAAATGCAAAGGGGGTGCTGGTGTGTAAAATTCTCCTGTTTTTGTGTTCTGTTCACTGCCTGCAAAAAGAGGGGGTCTGTGGCTTTGTTGTGGGATTGGCCATTTGGATTGTTGTGAGTATGGGCATGTTTGGCTTGCAGTGAGGCTGGTGGTGTTGGGAGGAAGAACAACAAGCATTACATGTACTCAGTGCCTGCTGCAACAAGTATAATGTGGTGTGGTTTGTTGTCATGTTCCCAATTTTCTGCTGTTTACTTTGCTGCTGAATGAAAGCCCCAGTGACTGCAAAAAGGGGTTGTGGCTTGCTGTGTGGGTGGGCGTGGGCATGTCTGTGGCTTGCTGTGTGGCTGTTGGTTTGTAAGGGCCAGAAGAACAATTCATTTCCTACCCAAAATGTACTCCTTAGTTGAATCATGTCTGCAGTTCTAAGGTGGCATTTGTTTTGTGGGATGGGGATGTGTGGAGTGCAATGGTGTTTTGTTGTGAGGTTGTGTGTGGGCAGAGGGTAAATGCACTTAAACTTGCAGTGTCCCACCACCATTTCTTTTCCTTTTTTTGCAGCTTCAAACATTGATTACGCTGAGCTCAGGTAAGTCATGGATTTAAATAACAGTAGATCTGGTTACCATTCTGAGGTTTTGTGGGGGCAGTGGGGAACTCTCTGAAAGTGTGTCTTCTGTTCTGGGTTTGCCGATGCTACATCTGATGTAAAATATATTTTGCAGACAGTACAGATGTCACAGTGAATTATTGTGTGCTGCTTTACTCCTTTTTCCCTTTGGGGGGTGGCAGATTTTTCTATATTTATGAGTTACTGAATGCTTATCTTTTGAAAAAATTGTTCATTTTGTGTTACTTCACTATATAAATGTAAATACATTTTTTTACTGTACTGCTTTCATTATTTATTCATTGTGTTGTGGGTCAAAAGCACATGGTGACTCAGAGTGCAGATTAATGCAAATCACTGCGGGCTAGTGCAATTTTAAACTGACTTGTCCCGCTGGCTAGTGCAAAACAACCTTAAGGTCAACCCCTGCTCCCAGTGCTCATAAAGTATCATTCCAACACTGGGAGAGCCTAAGTTGTGCAATGCAGTGGATCAGAAACTGATTTCATGATGGAAAAACAACTATAAACTTATTTTGTTTTTTATCTTTTTTGTTACCAGATTAATTCATTTATGTTTATGGAGCTAGTCTTTGGTGTCTTTTATTGTGTAACAAGAGGATTATGGATGGGTGCTCATGAAGAATAATGTGGCAATTTCAAGCTGAGTGGCTGATTCTGCTTCCAGTCTAGCAATATAATTACCACCGAATTCTTCACAGGCACCAATTGTCTAATGAGTTACATCCCATGTTTAGGAGGCAACACATTTTGAAAATTGAGTGCAGGAGATTAGTGTGAAATGCAGCAGATATCCGTATCTAAACACATTCAGAACAACTCCCATAGGAGCAGGTTGCATTAGACAAAACACGCTGCTGCCACAAGTAAGTAAATGCTCTGCTGTGCCATTTATTGGTAGTGCCAAAAACAGAAATGGACTAACATCTTTCCAGCACTTCAGATACTCAGATCTTTCCTTCGATTGAGGGGCAGCAAGGAACATTTGATATTTATTGTGCACAGTTAAAGGTACAGGTACCAGTATAAAGAATAAATGCTGCAGCCCCACTATGGATCGTGTTAAGCACTATTAAACAGGGTAAAACAAACTATATATATTCAGCAATGAACTACAAACTACAACTCAGTGACAAAGTGATAAAACATAAAAAATGAAAATATGATGTAAGCGGGGCAGATAAGTGCTAGAGGATTAGGACTTAAAAACTCAACAACATTACTTGAAGAGGTCTCAGCAAAACTAGAGTGGAGGCTGTAAAAAATGAAACCACATGAATCTGAACAATAAGCAGAGAGATAGGGTAAGAATCACAAATAATATTGATCAGTCAATTAATTACAAGAATGGGATGATATCCCAACCATCATTCAGCCCTAATGGTAACAATGCTACAAGTTCTAATATTAGACTACTTTCACTCTGAAGTATAGTGTGAATCCTGTCTCCCCCTTGGGGGTGGGGGCAACATGGTCCAGTTCCATGATGTGTAATCCATTGATTCCAGAACCATGGACCAGCTTTATAAAACTCTGCCTGGGCTGAAATCCAGTTTTCCTGGCGCAAACTGGGTTTTGCCTGGAGTTGGTATTCACAAAGCCCAGTTTGCCCATGCAAGCTGTGTTTGCACCCAGGCCCACCCCCATCCACTTGTGCTTAATCCTCCCCCTTATTCCTATTTATTTTCTTTTCAGACAGCCCTTCCCCAAGCATGCTTGCAGCCCCTCGGCCACAGACAGAGCTCTGCCCATCCCCACTCCAGCAACCAGCAAGGTACGCTATGGACATCTATTTATTTATTTAAATTGTTCTACCAGGAAAAGCACGCTGAGCAGCAAACTGCTCATCTCCTGGTGTGACCTGGGGGGAGAGGGTACAGTGGAGAGGATAACACGCAGGTTATCTTACATACATTTGACAGAATACAGAAGCAAGGTTAACATTAGTACACGAACAGACATGGTAATGGTAAACAACGTGGATACAGTTTGGGCTTGATACAGGAGTATATAACACTGAGGGATACAAGTACAAGGGCTGACTAGCAATGGGACTTGCACATGAAAAACGAGACATTAAGTGCTGTAGTTGGGCAGTGAGTCAGATACTTAGTGCACTTAGGTGCTGCTGGTCAAGTTAGGGACATCCGCAGCACCCTGCTGTGAATCAGCCCTTCCTGCCCCCCACCATGCCCACGCTTGGCTGTACTTTCTTTTATAGTCACTCATTGCTAGAGGGTGTTGCCAGGTCAATTTGCAGTTGCGTGTTACAGCTTGGAATTTGTGGTTGCGTGATACGGCTTGGGAAAAATGTTCATCTCCCCACTTTGCAATTTGAAGTTTATACTAGGCCACCACTAGAGGGTGGCAACTTAAAAAAAAGATCCAACTAGTGATAACAGTCATTGACTTAGTTAATGCCTACACTTTACTGTGGAACGTTACTTAAATTCTAAAAACTCTGCACTCTTTCTTGTTGTCCAGATATAATCCCCCTGCAGCGCAAACCTAATACTCTTCAAATTATATGCCCTCAGCAGCTCAGACCAAACACTTTTTGGGCTGATATTTACATCTCCCCTGATTCTTATCCCCCCCCTTTACACAGTCTGTGACAACTCCGAAGAATGAAAATTCACATTACCAAGGTACTCCTAATATCCTGTGTCTTTCTTGTATGCCTTCAATATGACTTGTAAAAGACAGGGCAGACAAGTGACTCACTTCTCTCCCATGGACCCACACCACCACATCCCAATTCCATCACTCTGGGTGCTCCATGAGTACTCATCATCCATAGGGTTTCTGGCTCTTGCTCAGTGCAATAATACTATTCTACTTTTGTCTCAGGCTAAGACCTTCTACAAGTCATCATTTCTCCCTCCACCCTCTACTCATTCCCAGACTTGCCTTCTACCAGTATCTTGGGATATTGAGTTAAACCCTGGTCCAGTAGGGGCAGTAAGTCCAAACCTCCTCTCCTCTCCTTATGTCCTTATTGGTCCAATATTAAGAGACTTAAAATAGCTCATATGAACATCCAAACTATTAGGCAAAAAATGGCTGAACTTGAAGACTGGGTCAGGCACTACAAACCAGATATCCTATGCATCACAGATACCTGGTTAAAGCCCTCCATTTTTCCCATGAAATCACACTGCCTGGCTTTACCTCCTACAGGAGAGACAGACACTCCAAGAGAGGAGAGGGGGTGTTAATCTATACCAAGGCTGAGCTAGTATCCAGTGAACTACATGGCATGACTATTAACTTGTCAACAGAACATCTGTTTGTCTCGATCACCCTCGCTCAAGTCAAGCAAATAACTATAGCTTGCATCTACCTACCTCCCAACTTTGTTTCCTCCTCCTCCTACTCTGAATTCCTCAATAACTTAGACAAAATCCCCCATAGAGATATTATACTCAGTGGGGACTTTAATCTAGACTGACTTGGCCCAAATAGCACTAACTACCTTGCCGCACTCTTGGATGCTAAGCTAGTGCAAATAATTGACCAGCCTACTAGACTCAACCTGAAAACAGGCAACCATAGCTTGTTGGACTGGATGTTAATGAATAATAATCAAAATATCAAGGCAGCAGGTGTCTTCCCTGATGCCCTAAGTGACCACTCCCCAACCTTCTGTGTCTGGAGGAATAACTTCCATAGCCCCTCCCCCCAAAATCATAAAAGCACGGGACCTTACAAATCTCAATGCTGCTGCTTTTTTTTTTCAATTTCAACTTTATTAACAGATTTTCCACAATACAGGGGACAGAGAATTACAACGTACACTGCATATGTACAGAATGATACATGATCTGCCCCTATCCCCTCCCTTCCCCACCCCATACAGCAGTAAGAATCCATGTTGTGGTACAGAAAGCATTACAGTGTGCTAGAATAAATTACAGTTCACTATTACAATGACTCATTTATCCATACTAATCATGATTAGGGTGTGAAGGGGATCCCAAATACTCTTGTATCTCTGCAACTTATTATGGAGGCTCGCTATAGCTTTCTCTGTGTGAAGGTTAGCCAGAATTTCATTGATCCATTCCTGAAATGTTGGACTAACCGCATCCTTCCAATGCCTAAGTACAATTTTTTTAACGGATAATGCAATCATGGAAATGTGAAATCTCCGGGTTTTAACTTTGATAGAGGATAAATCTCCCAACAAACAGATGTCTGGGGTGAAGCAATCCTGCAAACCCAGAATAGGATCTAAGTTAGTCTGGATAGCCACCCACAATGGCCTTATCTTGGGGCATGACCAAAAAATGTGAAGAAGTGTACCATCTTCCTGACATCCTCTGGTACAAGTCCCCGACCCTATAAGGCCCCATTTCATCAACTTTACTGGGGTGTAATACATATTGTGCATAATATGATATTGCATAAGCCGTAATCTATCCTGAGATACATATCTATGACAAAACTTCCATAAAACTGGCCAATTGGGAGTGTATTGGGGAAAATAAGAAAGCCAGAGCTTGGTGGGACCTTCGGGTCTCCCGTACTTCCAGTGGAATAAAGCTCGGTATATTTTAGAGATAACACTTGAAGAACCCATTAGGGAGGAAAGCTCAGATACCAATGAAAAGGCAGGTGGGCGAGGAGGGGTATTACCAAACACTGTGGAAAGCAGGTGCTTTAATTGGACCACTCTGAAATGATGAGCTATTTACGAATTATATTAGAAACTAAGAGCCATGCCTCCTCATCGTCCAGAAAAGTAGAAACTATCCCATCCCCAATCTGAGGCAACCACACACGAGAGATCCTCCGTTTATTTATGGTGAAGGATGGGGAGTTTCAAATGGACTGGGACAGATCCAAGTGTGGGGTGTACAGCAAAAATGAACAGAGCTGTACATGAACTTTTAATGATGTCCAAAGGTTGGGGCATCTGCAAGCATCTTGAAGGGACGCAATTTTTACATGAAGCATAGACAAGGGATCCATATTCTCAGACTGGATAAAGTCTAACTCAATTTTAAGCCAGACCAGTCTTAGGTGCTCAGGACCCGGACTCACCCACCGCATGTATTTTGCTATGTGACTAGCCCAGTAATAGATTGCCAGATGTGGGATTCGCAACCCTCCATTCGTTTTCAGAGCAGCAAGTTTATAACATGCCAACCTGGATTGCTTATTGGACCAGATAAAGTTGCTAAAAGTTCTGTGCATTCTTTGAAACCAGGACAAAGGAATGAAGAAGTTAAGGAGCAAGAGGGGGTAAAACAAATGAGGGAAAACATTCATTTTAATTATGTTAATGCGACCCCAAAGGGAAACAGGAAGCTTAGACCATCTACTGAGGTCCTGGACAATCGCTTGGGAAAGGGGCTCCAAGTTCTCTTTGAACCATGAAGAGGGGTTACGTGTTAAATTGATACCCAGGTATCTAAGAACGCGGGGTGACCAACAAAGACCAAAAGGGGTAATATCACTCTTAAAAGCATTGTGGTTAAGAGGGAAAATGGATGATTTGTTGGCATTCAATTTATAATTTGAGAAAGCACTGAAATTAGCTATTTCCCCTAACATAGCAGGGATAGAGGCTGTTGGGTAAGACAGATGGAGGAGAAGATCATCAGCATAAGCCGTGATCTTCACCACATTGCTCCCTATCGGTGTGCCTCGTATCTCCAGATTATTAAGAATATTTCGGATAAGGGACTCTAAGTATAAATTAAATAAAAGAGGAGAAAGGGGGCAACCCTGCCTGGTGCCGGAAAATAAAGAAAAGAGTTTGGAAAATGCTCCATTGCCAGAAACTCTGGCTGAGGGGGTCCAATATAGACCCCGAATACAATCTATGAACATGGTAGGAAAGTCGAATACCTTCAAAACCTGTAACAAGAAGTTCCAGTTGACACGATCAAATGCCTTCTCGGAATCCAGGAAAACCAATCCCACAGGAAAGGTGGCATCCCTGGCCTCCGAGAAGACATGCAAAAGAGTGCGTAAATGGTCTGACGATGACCGTCCCCTCATGAATCCCACCTGAGACATACTAATCAGGTCCGGGAGGACCCGGGTTATCCTGTTGGCCAGTATCTTCGAGAGAATTTTAACATCCTGATTCAAAAGGGAGATGGGCCTATAAGTTTGAACTAACTCAGGGTCTTTGTCAGGTTTGGGAAGAAGAAAAATCAGGGCTTCAAACAAATGTACAATTCCTGTACAATCTCTGAAGGGGATACCTTCAAGGATCCATCTGCCTGGGCCCTGATTGGAGGAATAAATCTAGCAGATTCCTGCTGTTTTAATCTTAGAGCAAGCAAGCGACCTGCTTTTTCCCCCAATCGGTGTAGCTCGCTTTAGTGCAGATGATGGATATCTCTGCCTTTTCCCTCAACAAGTCTAAATATTTATCTTGAGCCACCAAGAGCCTCCTCATGTCCTCATCTGAGGTGCTGGAGGATAAATTGGCTTCCAGAGACCTTACTAGTGATAGTGAGGATAATAATTCAGCCTCTCGAGCCCTTTTCCTCTTTGTAGCTAGGCTAATAATAATCCCTCTCATATAGGCCTTAAAGGCGCCCCATAAAATATCAGGTGCCATACCCTCCGAAAAGTTGGTGGAAAAAAAGAAATCAATCTGTTCTTTTATTAAGCTACAATATTTAACATCTTTCAATAATTGTTCGTTTAATTTCCATCGGGTTTCTTTTTTGGGAATATTAAGGAAAGCCAGATTGCAAACCACCAAAGAGTGATCGGACACTGGACCTGGCTGAATCGAGGCTGCTAAGACCCCTGGTAAGAGGGCCTGGGAAATTAAAAAATAGTCGATGCGAGACTGGGTTCTGTGCACAGGCGAGTTAAAAGTATACTCCCTGTCCTTGGGATGTAATATGCACCACACATCACACAGTCCGCACTGATCCAGTAAATCCCTGAATGCTCTCTGCCCGGGAGACAAACTCCTCGACCCACTGCCAGACCTGTCCACATTAAGGTCCAAAACCAGGTTAAAGTCTCAGCCCATAATTATAGCATTGGGAAGCATAGGAAGAATGATGGAAATAAGCTTCATAAAGAAGCACGGGTCATCTACATTAGGCCCATTTATACTGCAAAGTAAAATTGACATGGACCAAAGATTCCCCTGAACCAGAATGTATCTACCACCTGAGTCCCTAAGGACTTGCTTAGAGACAAAAGGAATGCCTCTATTAACCAGAACCATAACCCCGCAACTGTTGGTGGACCCCGAGGCATTGAACACCTGTCCAATCTGTTGCCTCCTAAGTTGCAGAGTTTCACACTCTAGTAAATGAGATTCTTGCAAGAACGTAATCTGAGAACACAATAAATTTAGATGTTTTAACGCTTGATATTGTTTAACTTTTTTCTTTATCCCCTTCACATTCCAAGTAGCTAGAGTAATACTACTAGGCATCTAAGTAGGAAAAATTAAGTCCCTTATATAACATTCGGAAATTACTACAACAATAATTAAATGTCCAGAACCCCTGATTACTGCTGTATCCCCTTCCCAACTCTGCACCCTCCTCTCCCGCTCTAATCCGCCACAACCCCCCCGACTAAGATGCCCTCCAACATCCTATAGATTGAGTAAACCAAAAGTCTTAAATTTAACCTTAACCCTACCCACCCTACCACCCCAACTATCATGAGCAACTTTCAGCAAAATACCGTTTTTCTTCCTCCCCCTCCAGCCTCTCCAGCATGCCCCCCAAATCCTGCCTAATTATGCAACACCTTCCTATAAAAACCGATAACTGTTAATATTCATGAAAAGGAAATAATGTTGGAAGTGACATCACTCAAACATTAAGCTCCTGATAGCCAGAGGGGAGCGTTCTCTGATCAAAAACAACTAATGAACCAGATTACTGGTATGGGAAAGCGGTAACATACCAGGTGATAGCTGAGCTCGCTATCGTAACTGCTGCTACCAGCGACAATAAAGCCATTTTAAAGCTGTTCCGAGCCAACAGCAGGTCTAACTGATCTTAAATAAAGAATCTCAATATATTCCCAGGCCCCCACCAGAAAGCTCTATCAGGAAAAAATAGACTCCCAAATTATCTAGTGGAGCTGAACTTCCAAATTAATAACTAGGGCGCCCTCTGGCAATACGAGCTCGAAAAATCATGGCCATTCAAAATTATACAAAGGGGTCACTCTCCTGAATATTGCCATAGCAAAATGAAGCATCAAGTCAGAAGACTTCATTCTGACATTTAAACAAAAAGAAACACTCTGGTGCCCCTGTAAATAATTGTCAAACACAGTGCATGCAGGGAGAGAACCCTCCCCCCAGACAAAATATACCCCTATTGAGCAGTGTCTTGGCATATGCAATTGCCCTGTAGTACTAAGCAATAGAATATGCTATGAAAATAACATGATCCCAATGAAAGTAGTCCCTTTGGTCATAACTCTCAGGAACAAACAGGATCAGACAAAAATTCTTTTCTCATTTCTGATAGTAACTCGAGAAGCACTTCTCCCTTCCAATGCTGATTTGAGTAACACCGAGAAAGCAGATCATGTGTCCCGGAACAGGTCAGGCAAGGCAGACTTTAGCCCCATAAGAGCAGCTTCAGGGTCCTCATAGGTTGACCAGGTACCAGCCATCTGTACCTGCAATCTAGCTGGGTAGCCCATTTTAAACTGGAGGCCTGCTGCTATGATCTTTGAGACGATGGGATGGAACGCTGTAAGGTTTAATCTAACCGACCCCGGTAAATCTTGTGCAATTCTGAGCCTGGCACTCTCCCACTTAACTTCTTGCAATTCTTTCACTTTTGCCAGGAAATGTTGCCGCTCCAAATAATTCAAAAAGCGGCATATAATGGGATGTGGCATTGCTCCTTGGGAAGGTTTGGGTCACAAGGACCTATGTGCCCTCTCTGTAATATACTTGGCCCCGAAGGGAGAGGGGCCGACGATCTTTTCCACCAATTTCTGCACAACTGTAATTGTATTCTGGCCCTCTTCTCCTTCTGGGAGCCCCAGAATAACTATATTATTCCTTCAGCTGAGGCCCTGTAAATCTTCTAATTTAGCTTCCAGTCGAGAGAATTTCTGCTGCATGGCCACAAGACCGGGGTCAATTTTTTCCACTTGTTTCTCAAGGGAGGAGATTCGGGCTGCGTTGTCTGAGGTTGCCATTGACACCTCTTCAAGCTTTTTGGAAAGGGATTTGAGTTCAGCTGAGGTTTCTTTTACTTCTTCACAGAAGGGTTTAAACTCCTCCAAGAATCTGCTCAATGTTAGCGGTTCTTGCTCAGCGATCAGGTTCAAAGGCTCTGGCTTATCCGCTGCACTCGAGGCCCGTGATTTCTTCGGGGCCTTCTCAGGGGTGACCGGCGGGGTGTGCTTCTGTGGAGCTTTTTTCATGTACATCTCCATCGCAGCCGAAATCAAGCTAGCAGGAGCACAGGATTCTAGGAAGGCGATATTAAGCAACTTTTCTGGGTTTTAGGCAAACATAGTCACCCAAACTACAAAGTTTTTCGGTTGGGAGGCTGGAACTGTACAGAGGAGCTTCTACCCAGTACCCTGCATCACGTGATCTCATGCTGCTGCTTTTATACAATCTTAACTCAGTTGACCACCATCACTACCCTTCCTGACATAAATAAAGCATTAGATTATCTCATTAACACCTTCTCCTCCATCCTTGACTCCCATGCCCCCTTCAAGTTGAGGAGAGCCAAAGGTAATCACTCCCTTGGCTTTCTCAGGAATTAAGACACCTAATGCACTCTTGGGATAGAGCTTGGAAAGATTTTAAAAAATCTGGACTAGGGTCCGATAGGCATTCCTATCGGCAGCTGAGGAACACCTGCAAAACAAAATCCATCAAATCGAAGTGAGACTATCTCCAACTCCTGCAAGAAAAAAATCTTGCTAACCTGTATATCCCCATAGTCCAATTCTCTATGTTTGTGCTCTACACATGGACCATCTGCAAAGGCCCTTGCATGGAGAAAGTACCACCGAAAAAACCCTGGTGGTTCCTTTTCTTACACAGCCCCTACCATGTGGAATTCTCTATCTCGTCGGGTGAGAGAGTACCTGACCGTCCAAAGCTCTAAGTCAGCCCTTAAAACCTATTTATTCAGGCTAGCATTCCTTGATAGTGTTAGCTGATAGTTTTAGCCATTAATGTTATGCTGCTGTTGGAATTTACATTATGGATTAAATTATTTTAACTGGATTTTGAGGAATGTTAATGTTATTTGTAAGTGTTTCTATTTTATGTACAGCTCCTTGGTTTTTAGGAAAGGCACATTATAAATAAATGTATTATTATTATTATTATTATTATATAGGGTTGGCAATCAGGGCAAGGGAGAGCATCACTACACTATGGAAAATTAATATAGCATATGGGGTCAGAAATTGGGGTGGGGGAGGGCCTCACTACACTACACTACGAAAATTTAATATAGCATATGGGGATGGCGATCAGTGACCAGGGTGGGACCATTATTCTATGGATAGGGAAGTTTTCTTATGGGGACGGCGATCGGTGGGGGTTGGGGGATAGGGACCCTAGACTACCAGGGTATACAAACATCTCTTTGGGGATAGCAGTCAGAGGACGGGGAGGCACTACACCAGGGGAATGCTGCTGTATGGGGCATGGGCTGGTGGGGGGGGGTCACTCTAAGGCCAAAGGCCATGCAAATGGGCCCATAATGGGTATGCTAATAGCCTTGCATGCCAAATGGGTTTATTCACATGGCCACTTTTATGAATATGGACTTAGAGCATGTGCGCTATTGTTGATGGTCCATACTCCTGGCTGCCTGTGGGGGCAGCACTACTGGGGTTCGTGGTGCTTTTACTGGGTTAGTGCTACCCCTGCCTGCCCCTATTCACAGTCGAATAATGCAGTGTGCTATCCAACTGTGAATAGTCTGACTGCCCACCAGTGCAACCACGGGGTGAAGCACAACCTTTTGTGCTGCACTTTGCCTTTTTTTGTGAATCCTGGCCCATGTGTATTGTACTAGTGGGCACCTATACAGGTGACACACTTACCACTACATATTGACCACACATGCTCTTGGATCATTTCTTTTAATGGTCTCACTTTACAGCCCATATACAGTTTCGGACAGTCATACCACAATGCATACACAATGAAGTTAGTGTAACAGGTAATCAGCTATCTAACTTGATAGTTGTTGACATTTGTGGGTCTTGTAATGCTTTTACCCTGGGACGTGTAAGTACACACATTACAGTTCCAACATCTGTGGAAACCCACTGGTGCTGATCCATAATGGCAAGTATGCATCTTAGGAGCTGGGGTAAGGTGGCTATGGACCAACTGGTCCTTGAGGTTGCTACCTCTTCTATACACCACCTTTGGGGCTTCTCCCACCTCTTTCTTGAGGTCTGAATCTGTAGTAAGGACATGCCAGAATATTTTGAGGGTACTGGCAGTTTTGGGAGTCATATGCTGATTGACCATTGACACCTCTACCGTGAATGACAGTACAGTGACACAGCGACGAGTCGCTGTACTGTCACAGTGAGACCCTGGCACTATTTTCTCAGGGTCTTGCACCCCCTCCCCAAATCAACTCTGACCTGGAATTGATTGCCTTAAGTCCGGGGGTGTGTGGGGGCATTGGCCCCTGTATGGGGGGTTCGGGGGTGAAGCCCCCTGAAGAAAACACAGTGTTCTCGGACAGATTTATGTTGACCACAATTGCGGTCGACATAAGTCCATCCCTGTAATGTTGGTCAACAAAACATTGGTCGAACTTGTGTCATGGAGCCTTTGGGAGTGACTCTGTTAAGTTTTGCAATATAAATAGATAGGAGCATAGGGCATAATAGGTAGAGGAAAGGGAAGAGGGAGGGACACATGTGACCTAATAGGGTCCAGGGTGAAGTAATTCACAAGGAAAATAGGGAAGACTAGATGATCCTACCAGTCCTTTTCTGCTGCCACAGTCTGTGTTTCTGTTTTTTTATATAGTTGATGCCTAATACCCATATTTGTATTTTTCTTTTGAGGTTGTAGAAGGTTCTGCCTGTCTAATGATCTCACATATTCCTGTGCCTCTGATAACAGGGCATGGCCCCTGGCTAGAAAGCACTGCACACAGTCCCTGGACTGGCTGTCATAACTATGGATGCCAGTACAGGTACTGCATAGCCATTCAGCCTGACCAAATTTTTATTTATTTATTTATTAAGTCTAGGATTACAAATACCTTTGAGCCTTGGCTCTTTTACAAAGGTTCCACGTCAGAGAAATACAAATTATGGGGAACATCAAGACAGACATTACAACAATGTGGACATTGCAAACAGAGTACAGATTAATACAATTCAAGGGTAGCATTGTAACAAGGCAGCCAGCGGCATTTGTCAGAGAAAATAGACAACAGATAAAAAGTGCCAGAGTCATAGGGAGGTGGGAGGGGGGAGGAATGTAGGAAGGGTGGGGAGAGGGTGAAAAGTTTCTTTCTTCAGATGGTGAACCTGAGGAATGTATTACCTGAAATGGGTTTATGGTATCCTTCCATCAAAATAACCCCATTTGAATTTCCAAATAGCTTGATGCCTAAGATAGCTTGATTGACTAAGAGAGGTGGTGGCTGAACCTCTGGCTATCCTGTTTAGCCGATCACTGGAAACAGGGGAGGTACCCAAAGACTGGAGGACAGCAGATGTAGTCCCCTTATACAAAAGTGGGAACAAAGAGGAAGCAGAGAACTACAGACCAGACAGCCTCACCTCGGTAGTGGGGAAGATCATGGAAGCACTACTGAAGGAGAGATTGGTGGAACATCTGGTTGTCAATGGACTACAGGACCCAAGGCAGCATGGTTTCACCAGGGGAGGTCATGTCAGACCAACCTCGTTGAATTTTTTGACTGGGTGACTAGGAAGGTGGATCAGGGGAGGGCAGTGGACATGGCCTATCTGGACTTCAGCAAGGCCTTTGACACTGTGCCACATAGAAGACTATTACACAAACTGGGGAATATGGGTGTGGGCAGGACAGTAGTGTGGTGGGTAGGTAACTGGCTGGGTGGCAGGACACAGAGGGTGGTGGTAAATGGCTGTCACTCCACAGAGGGAAGAGTGACCAGTGGGGTACCACAGGGATCAGTGCTGGGACCGGTCCTATTCAACATCTTCATCAGTGCCATTGTGCAGGACCTAGAAGGCAGAATTTCAGTCGCTGATGACACAAAGCTCTGTAACAGAGTAGACACACCAGAGGGTGTAGACAGAATGAGAAGCGACCTGCAGAAACTTGAAGTATGGTCAGGGGTTTGGCAGTTGAAATTCAATGCAAAGAAGTGCAAGATAATGCATATGGGGCACAAAAACCCTGGCACAATATATCAGTTGGGGGGTGAGGATATAGCATGCACCAAGCAGGAAAGGGATCTTGGGGTTGTCATCTCTGATGACCTCAAGGTAGGGAAACAGTGTGACAAGGCAGGAGGTAAAGCAAATAGGATGCTGGGATGTATAGGCAGGGGCATCACCAGCAGGAAAAAGGAGGTCATAATTCTGCTATACAAGACACTAGTGAGGCCCCACCTGGAGTACAGTGTGTACAGTTCTGGAGACCATACCTACGTAAGGGACATAGACAGGGTAGAGAAGGTTCAGAGGAGGGCAACAAAGATGGTGCATGGATTGCATCACAAGTCCTATGAATACAGGTTGAAGGAACTGAACATGTACTCCCTGGAGGAGAGGAGGGAGAGGGGATATGATAGAGACATACAAGTATCTTACAGGGAGGAACAGGGTGCAGGAAAACACTATTTTTAAGCGAAAAAGATGTTCCAGGACTAGAGGGCATGGGATGAAGTTGGAGGGAGGACGATTCAGAGGAAACATGAGAAAGAATTTCTTCACAGAACGGGTGGTGGACAAGTGGAACACCCTGCCAGAGGAAGTGGTGGGGGCTGAAACAATCATGGGATTTAAGAATGCATGGGATAGACATAAAGGAATTCTGGAAGTCAGGGGTAAGGGGCAACAGAATTCTAGGAAAACAAACTGAACTTACAAGCTCAAATGGGCAGACTGGGTGGGCCATAGGCCCTTATCTGCTGACACTGTCTATGTATCTATGTATCTATGCCCAGGAACACAATTTCTGTGAGATATACAGTGTGAAGGAATCTTGGCTCTAGATCATTAGAGTTCAACATTTGCACAGATAACTCTGCTTCAGAATCACTCCCCTCCCGGACATACAAGATGTTGTTAATAAAATGAACAATTTTAAATCCTCTGTAGCCATGGGTTATGTATGGGGTTGTAGATTGAAGCCATCTCCCACCAACCTAGAAAAAGGTTGGCATAGGAAGGTGCCACTGATGGAAGGGGCTAGCAGCCCTTAAGACAAACAAGGCCATAGGTCCAGATAGGATACATCCGAGGGTGCTCAGGGAATTGGCAGATGAACTAGCTGAACCTCTGGGAGGCTTATTAAATAGCTCACTTCAAATGGAGGTTGTCCCAAGGGACTGAAGGGTGGCAGACATGGTTCTGCTCCATAAAGGGAGGACAATGAGCAAGCAGAAAATCACATACCTGTCAGCCTTACTTCTATGGTGGAAAAGCTGATGGAGTCACTGTTCAAAACAGACCTTGTAGACTACCTAGAGGGTAATGGTCTCCAGGATAGTAGACAGCATGACTTTGTGTCAGGCAGATCTTGTCTGACTAACCTAATAGTCTTCTTCAAGTGTGTGACAAAGGAACTGGATAAAGGCCATGCCATGGATCTACTTTACTTCAGCTTCAGAAAGACTTTAGAGTCTGTGCCTCACAGACACCTGCTGAGGAAGTTGGGAGACCTGGGGTGGCTAGGGATACGTATATAGTTAGTTTGGTGAAAATAGGCCAAAAGGGAGGCAGCAGCAGGTTGTGCTAAACAGAGCTAAATCAGGGGAGAGAGATGGCATGAGTGGGGTACCACAGGGTCTGTCTTGGGCCTGGTCCTTTTTAACATGTTCATCAGTGACACTGGAGAAAGGAGTCAGAGTAGGATAAGCTTCTTTGCAGATGTCACTAAACTCTGCAGAAGGGTGAATAGCGCCAAGGGAATTAGAGAATTACAGGTTGACCTGCAAAGGCTAGAGAGGTTGTCAAATGTCTGGCAGTTGAAATTCAATGCCAAAAAGTACAAGGCATCGCATCTAGGAAAAAGAACCCAGGGAAAGAATACTGGATGGGAAGGGTTAAACATAGCACCACAGCTGAAGAACAGGACTTAGCAGTCATCATCAGTGACACCCGTAGACAGGCTAGCCAATGCAGCTAGGCTTGTAGTAAGGGAAACAAGATGTTGGTGTGTATCAGTAGGGGTATTAACAGTAGAAAGAAAGAAGTGATACTTCCCCTCTATAGATACTTGGTGAGACCACACCTGGAGTACTGTGCCCAGTTTTGGAGCCCTCACCTTACAAAGGACAATGATGGGTTAGAATTCATATGGTACAGTGTAGGGTGATTAAGATGCAACAGGGCCAGCATTGGAAGTCCTATGAGGAGCACCTTAGGGCACTGAACATGTATTCGCTGGAGACCCGAAGGGAAAGGGAGGATATGATAGAAGCCTTTAAATTCCTAAAAGGAATAAACAAAGCGAACTATGAAGAATTATTTAGCAGGCATTGCGGTTTGACATCAAAAGGGCATGACTGGAAGCTAACAGGAGGAAGGTTCAGAAGAGATGTGAGAAAGTATTATTTTACTGAAAGGGTGGTGGAACCATGGAACAGCTTGCTGGGCAAGGTACTGGGAACTAAAACTACAGAGGAGTTCAAACGGAACTGGGACAGAGCAAAATGAATAGTGCTTGCTTGTAGAGATGAAACTGGAAAAAGGAGCAGGAAGATTGATGGGGATGGTTAGAACCCTGCATCGACACTAGGTCATGGGTTTGTATAGGGCCCAATGGGCAGACTTGATGAACATATGGTCTTTTTCTGCTGTCACTGTCTATGTTTCTATGTAAACTAATATTTGAACTTGGAGTGCTGTCAATCAATCAATCAAGCAATCAAAGTCTTTCTACATGCAATCACCATTGAGCATGCTCATTTACAAGGCGGACCTGTTACACAAAGTAAGAAATAACAGATACAGTCCAAACAATGTACAAGTATACAGTTATGAACATAAAAAAAACAATAGTACAATGCAAATTTAGCAATGAAAGTACTTGTATGCAAGCGAAAAGGGAAAACATGGACAGGGTTCAGTTCAGTGAGGGACAATTATGATCTTTCATAAGCTGAATGGTAATATATACACGATCAGATGATTATTAGAGACATGCCTGTCCTTAGGGACCCAGGAGGGCAGTAAACTGAGGGGAGGGATAAGGATGGAACAGGGCAGCAGGGGTCGGGGTAGGAGATGTGGCAGGAAGGGTACTGACAAGGAGAAAGGGGATATAACAGTACAGGAACAGGACTTTGCATACTGTGTGACCCTGTGCAAGTCACTTAACTTCCCTGTGCTCCCAGGTTGCACCTGTGAAAAAGATTTCAGCTGAGTGTGTTACTCCTGGTTAAAAAACTAAAAAAAAACGAAGGCCACTGGCGAGGCCTGTAGCAGTGAGCATGTAACACCATTGGTGAATGGAGAAGGAGCAGGGAGGGCTGCATAAGCTAGAATGAAATGCAGGGCCCATGCTGACGTAGTCGGCCAACGTGCAAGTTTTATCGACGGGGAAAACAGTTGTACAGTTCTTTTACTGAACTGTTGTATAAGGTCTTAAAGGAGAATATGCTGATCGGAGAGCTAAACTTCAGTGTTTTTTGTAAAGTATTCCACAAAGAAGGCAGCGCAAAACTTATAGCCATTCTCCTGGGCGTGTTTTTAGTTTGGGTACCTTCATGTAAATGAAGGAGTAGCTTCTCAAGGCATAGGTACCAGGTTCACATAGCGGTAGACAATCGGAGATATACAGGGGAAGTTTCTTGATAATGGCTTTGAAGGTCCAGAGTACAGCATTTCTTTGTCTCCTGAAGTGGAGGGAGGGAAGTGCTGTCACCATTAGGGTTGAATGATGCGTGAGACATTAATTAATTGAGCAATATTATTTGTGATTCTTATCCCTGTCTCGCTGCTAATTTTTCAGATATGTGTTATTTCATTTTATCAGCCTCCACTCTGGTTCCTGCTAAGACCTCTTCATGTAATTTTTTTTTATATACGTTTTTGCCGCCTGAGCCCTGGCAGGTGGCTACAGCCCTTCAGATGGAGCGACTCTCTCCATGGTCCCACGGCCCCCGTGCTAGGTGGCCCCAGTGGTTCCCCCATGGATTGCCCTCCACGGTGGGGCCAGGAGGAGGTTGCCGGTTTCTCCTTTCCCCCCAGAGACCCAAACCAGAAACCGTGACTGCTCCTGGGAGTCGCAGCCCATCTTTGAGCCTGCCAGGCTTGATTTTCCTTCATTTTGCCCACCTCCCACCCCTCCAATGCAGAGACATCGGCTCCAAGTCTCCCGACCCATACTGCCCTCCAGCCACCACCAGAGGGCAGCCAGCAAGCAGGACAACTACTTTCCCCTCCCTCTGAGAGAGGAGAGCAGTCCTCCAGACACTCAATCCTCTCTCCCCCTGCTGTTCCCTGGTGTCCTGAACTCGTTCCCAAACCTGGGTCAGTGATGTGGTGCGAGGTGTGATGTCCAGCACCTTAACCCTCAGTACCACCGGGCCGCCTCTTCATGTAATTTTTGTGAGTTTTTAAGTCCTTTACACTATATAAGTTGATAAGGAGTGGGCACAAAAGCAGTTAAATAAGTCTGTTTATTCTCACTGATGTTAAATAAATGTCAGAAGCACCATTTATTTAACACCCTAGAATCAATCAACCACATTTATTTAACACTCTGCCATCAATCATCCACCCTCCATCCGGAACTACATCACTGATACTTCCCCCTCCACCCTAAAATTGTTCCTGTTATGGTTTGTTTTGGCTACACACACACACACACACACACACACACACACACACACACACACACACACACACACACATACACACACACAGCCCTTCAGAAATGCTCATTCCTGCCCCACCCATCCTCACCTTACCTACCCAAGTGCATAACAGTACACTTCCTCTCACTGTAAAGCATACCCCAATTTTCAGTCCATCCAGCCGTGTGATCTAAATCCCTCTGTATAGGCACTTGTATTTCTCCAAGTTGTTTGCCACCCCACCCAGTTTAGTATCGCTTGTGTGTCAACTTGCTGCATCAGTTTTTTTACATTCTTTCCTAAGTCAGCAATGAACAATCCAAATATCACAGGGCCCAGTACAGAGCTTTGTGGATCCCCACTAGTGACACTCCCTCATTTAGCCTAACACGTTGGGTTCAATTAGATAGCCAACTCTGAATCCAATTTATTATATTATGGTTAATGGTGGGATCATTTTCTCTTAGTTTGTATATTAGTTTATGATGTGGCACTACATTAAGGGTTTTACTTAGCTCTGATATCAGCTATATTACCTTGGCCAGTGCCTTACTCACTGGTTCATTAAAACTGAGCCAATTGGTGCTGCAGCACCTCCCTTTTTTAAAATCTACATTGTAAATAATCAGCATCACTACATGTATTACATTCTGTAGTAATTGTTTCTTTTAATATGGTTCCATTACCTTCCATCCTATTGTAGTAATGCTTCTCAGTCTATAATTCTACCAATATTTTATTTATTTAATTAGGACAAACACCTTTGAGCATATAAGCTTGTTTACAAAGGTTCCACGTCAGTTACAAGTCATCAGCATACTTCTAAATTCAACAAGATGTAGAGCAGTAACAGAGATACAGCAAGCAACAACCAAACATTGAGTTACATTACATTTATACATACTTTTTATTTTCATTACAGAGGTAGCAGCAACCAAGGCTTTGTCAGAGATGAAGAAGAGGCTATAGTGGGGTTATACGCGGTGCCATGAGCACTGTCATTGTGGTTGGAGCAGGAGGTTCAAGGGTATTGATAGATGACTTTGGGTGCAAGGATATGTCTAAGCTGCTTCTTAAACTGTCCAAGCTTATTTAGGCTTAGTGTGGAGCAGGTTTAGCCACTGAGGGGCTCTAATGGCAAAGGCTTGTGATGCCCTATACTTCGTCTTCTAAAAATAGGAACCACTTCAGCCCTTCTTCAGTCATATGGCATCTAACCTGAGTTTAATGATTTATTAGGAGCAGATACACCCAGAGGTAACTCCTTTAATGTATGAGGTGAGATGTCATCAGTTCCTACAGATTTGTTTTTGTTAATTTGAATTTATACTCCACTATACATTTGAAGAGTCATCTGTGGTAACATCTGGGCATAACACTAAGTAACATTACATAGCAAAAGTGCAACAGGTACTTTGTGTTACATTCTTGAAGTGCATTGTTACCATGAAGTAGGAGAGTTGTATCTTAACACATTGATATGCTATATACCCCTTCTTCAACCTGCCTGGTTTGCCTTATCTACGGTGATCATGAATGGACTACCATGCTAAGACTAAGATAAGGTACATAAAATAAGGCACTTACTCAGATGTCTAGGCCTGGGGAGGGTTAGGAGCCGGGGTCGTCTGTATGAGTCCTCAGGAGTGCATCTTCAATGCATCCTGATGAGTCGGGGGTCTGTGGAAGGCTTGACACCTGGCAGCTTGCACTGTAGAACAGAACAGTACACAAAAAGTATACCAGCAGTGAAAAGATTCAACATCAACTACAACTAGAGAAAGACAGTGTATTTACAGCATATATATGGTTACAACATCATACCCAAGATCTGTATGCTAGGCTCATTCTTTCTGACATGCATGTGACAGGTTACTACTGGCTATTTTAGTCTCTGTCTGCTTATTGGGGGGGTATAAGAGACAAAGTTTGGGTCAGGTAGGCAAGATGGCCTAAAGTAAATGGCCTACTACTTTCTTTCTTTAGCCTATGCCTGTGGGGTGTATCAAATGTATGGGACCCAGCAGCTGTGGAACTTCTGTTGCTGATTACTCTTGATGCAGGACTGTCTATCTAGTTCCACCACCTTGGTGAGGGATGCCGTAATCTCTGCCATGGTGGGGACCAAGGTACTGCACCAGTTACAGAGGATCGCTCTCTTCACCTGTATGGCTAGCAAGAACAGCCACTGCCAGTCATTGTAGGAGAGATGTAGGTCTGGTGTCTTGACGCCCAGAAGGAAGAGCTGTGCAGTTGCTGGTATTTGTTTGCTTAGCACTGTGCTAGCTGTTTGACACACCTGTTTAGAGGGGAGCTATTTTCAGGCAGGACCAAAGGATGTGGTATAGATCCCCACCTGCAGAGTGGCACCTCCAACAACTGTCATTTTATAAGAATTATGCCTGGTGCAGCATGGTTGGAGTGTGGTACCATAGATGCAGGATTTTATTCTGAATGAGGCGACTGCGAGCATCTAGGAAGGGAGTGTGGGGGTATTGCCAGGTTTGGGATCATTGCTCATCGGTGATTGGGGCACCTGTATACCTCTCCCATCTAGATTTAGATTTCCCTGTTTGATTGGGCACGATGTCCAGTATTCTAGAGTAGATCCAACCAGGCAGCCAATAGTGTTGCTCGGATAGTATCCTAGCAATTAGGATACCACCAAATACCTGTCATTTGGCAGGATAGTGGATCTGGTCAGATAGCAGCACTATCCAACTGCGGATCTGACCCCCACAGACCAGGTCAGATCCCCTGGATCCTGACGTCAGATCCATGAATCCAGCTTCGGATCCCTGGATCTGACATGGGGATCTGATGTCAGATCCCTGGATCTGCATTGGATCCCTGGATCCAATGTCGGATAACACAGGATCCAACCTGGGATATGACCTCTGAATTCAGCCAGATCCCAGGTCAGATCCCGCTTGGATAGTGCTGCTATTCGAAAGATCACAGTTGGATCCATGGAGGCACTATCTGAGCAACACTACCAGCCAACCCTCTGGGCACCTTCAGCCAAACCTTTACTGTGTTGCTTTTGATCTTTTGGGGGTATGGGGTCCAGCCTTTTTTTTTTTTTTATTAACTATGTTTCTTCTCCCCCAGCACCAGAACTCTCTCAGAACTCTCCTCTGGCCTGATCCACTCTACCGCCTGCTGTGGATTCTGCCTTCTTCAAAGACGTTACTTTCTCCCCGAGCGGCATATGGGCCTGAGGATACCGAAGGGGCAGAGGCAGGTAACCAGCATTGAACGTGTGGTGGAGCAGCACTGGGAGGGTCATTGCCTATCTGGGCTGGAGGGACTTTTCTGTACTTTGCCCCCAAGTTCCCCCCCCGATCGTGACAAGCCCTGACGTCATGGCACATGGCAACCCTGCCCACGTCTGCCACTGTCATCCATATGTGTGGGCCGTGTCCTGCAGTGCCCCGGATCTCCACCTGGGGTCACTGGGATGCCGGACAACCCATCGCCCCCCACCCCAGTAGAGGAGAGCTGCCCATTGGATGCTAAACCCTCTCCCTCACCTGTCGACCCCCGGTGCCCAAGTTCTCTCCCAAACTCGGGTCGCCAGCATGACGCGGGGTGTGGCATCCAGCGCCTCAACTCTCAGCGCCACCGGACCAACAGGGGTCCAGCCTTAGAGACTTAATAGCCCCCCTGAGTTGTAAGTATTGCCAATGGGCTTTGTTCTGCAGGCCACATTTATCTTTCAGTGCCTGAAAGGTGAGTACTATTTTGTGAGTTAGGTCCAACAAATCCGGTACATACTGGATGCCCTTGTTGTACCAGTGTGTCCAAAAAACCTGTCAGGTTGCTATTTGAATGTGTGGGTTGTTCCACAGTGGTGTGGGGGAGAGGGGAATAGGGGGAACTTAACTTTCGGTGGACCCATCTCCATCCTTTGATTGAGGAGGTAATACTGGGGGTTCTGTAGGTGCTGATTTCCAGTAGATTGATAAAGGAGAGCAGGGGGATTGACAACTGCTCCCTGATACTCTTTCATTCTTACCTACTAGGGTGTTTGTTCTGTAATTGGCTTAAACCATTGCAATGTCTGGACTGCTTGAAATACATGTTTGCAAGCCTCCAACCACAGAGGTTCCACCCCCTTTCCAGTGGGCATGGAGCTTACTTCAGCTATATCAGGGCTTGTGACCTTCCTATAGGAAATCTCCTATTACCTTGTAGATCTTTTGGAACCAGCTTTGTGGGATGGATAGGAGGATGTGGGTTAGCAGATAAAAAATCTTGGGGGCCGTGACCGCCTTGATGGCTGCTATCTTCTCTGCTAGTGTGAGTCATAGCTGCCTCCATCTGTCAAAGTCAGCATCACATTTTTGAATTAATGGTTAGAGATTCAAATGCCATATTTTCCTCAGTTGTGGCATGAATATGATCCCTAGGTATGTAATACTGTACCTTTCTTTGCCCATCTTAGGCCTGTGCCTGCTGCCATGTCAGGTTGGGCCAGCTATGTTTAGGGGCAGAATTTCTGTTTTTGCCTGGTTCAGCCTAAGGCCAGAGAGTACAGCAAAGTAGGATACTAGGGTGAGCAGCAGTTCCATTGATTCTTGTAGGCTGCGGACTGGAATTAGCAAATCATATACATTAGGGTAGGGTAGTTACAGTCGTCTGTTTGTATGCCTTGTATAGAATGCTGCCTTATGGTTACTGACAGTGGTTCCACCACAAGTATAAAGAGTGACGGGGAGAGTAGGCTGCCCTGTCTCATACCTCTTCCCAGCTAGAAGGGGGCCGAGAGTATCTAGTTGGTGGTGAGCATTGCTGAGGAGCCTGTATATAGAGGTTGTATCATTACCCGAAAATTGGCACCAAACCCCATCTGGGAAAGTACCAAGTTCAGGTAGTCTGATTCCAAGGAGTCAAACACCTTTTTGAAATCTACCGCAATGGTGGCTGCTTGCGAATTAAGTGTTTGTGCAGTGTGAATCAGGTTTATCAGGGTTCTAATTTGGTCAGTGCTGCATCTCCCTGGAACGAAACCTACCTGTGAGGGATGTATTAGGGTGGGGAGTAAGGGAGCTAGTCTGTTCGTCAGTATTTTGGCATATGTTTTGCTGTCCACATTAATTAGTGAGATTGGCCTGTAGCTGGCTGCCAAGGTTGGGGGTTTACCTTTCTTGGGTAGGACCACTATCACTGCCTCGCTTAAGGTGGGGGATAAGGTACCTACTTCCTTAGATTCAGCAAATACCTGAGAAAGAATGGGGACCAACTTGGATGCCAGAGCTTGGAGGAAATCTACCGGGAATCCATCACCCCTTGGGGACTTACCAGCATGCAGAGAAATTATGGTTTGACCTCACCTCTTCCTCTGTGATGGGGGCATCCAGTAGTGCTGCTTGTTGTGGTGATAATTTAGGGAGGGAAAACTGGGCCAAAAATGGATATATGCCTTCTGGGGTTGGGGTTTTTGTGTGTGTGGAGGTATAAAGTGCAGAGTAAAAGGTTTTCATTACCTGATTGATTGCCTGATTCTCAACAACCACATCCTTCTGTCAATTCAGAAGCTACGCTATATGCCTGTCTACTTGTTGTCTGCAGAGCTGGTAAGCTAGTACTTTGCTTTCTTTGTCTCCCCCCTGCCAGTATCTGTGGTGCAGTTTCAGTATAGCTGTTTCAACTTTCCTGCTCAGCAGGGTATTGATCTCCAAGCGTAGGCCCAGAATGGTGTGACTGAGCAGGGAGTTTGTCCCTGATGGGGCTTGAACCTTCATTTGGGTCTCCGCCTGCCGTAATTCTGATTCTAGGTTTAGGAGACACTGCTCCCTTTCTCTCCTCCTCCTGCCTGAGTAGGCCACAATTTTGCCCCTCACTGTGGCCTTGTATGCCTCCCAGGTATTACCTGCTGAGGTAACTGATATGTTTTTCTCCTGAAAGAACAAGGAGGATATTTCCCTTGCCCAACTTATAAAATCCAGCTCCCTTAGGAGTAGCAGATCCAGTCTCCCAATTTGTGGAGGTTAGGACTGTGGGGCCCCATGTGAAATATAGCTGCACTGGGGCATGGTCAGAAATGACTGTGGGTAGAATGGAGAAGTGTAGGGACTGTTGGGTCAGTTGGGGTAGGTTAGCCAGAAGTCAGTTCTGCTGAAGGATCCGTGTACCTCTGAGTCGTGGGTATAGTCCTTCTCCCTAGGACTGAACAGCTGCCAGATATCTGTAAGGTCTAGTTCAGACATTAGTTGCTCGAGGGCAAGCTGGGACCTCACATGTGTCTCCATTAGCACCTCTGTCCATTAATGAGTCTCTTACCAAATTAAAGTCACCTCCTAGCAACAGGGAGCATTGGGGGGGGGGGCAATAGTGGACATTGCATTTATTAGCTCATGGAAGAAGTGCAGATCATCTTGGTTGGGGGCATACAGGTTACTTAGCAGAATGGGACCTGTGGGGTAGAGTATGTTGCCGACACCCAGCGCCCAGCCTGATCTGCCTGTGAGGAGATAAGGGACCACTTAAGGCTTTTGTGTAACAGTATGGCCACTCCACATTTCCTAGATGAAGCTCAGGAATGCATCTCTTGTCCAACACAATCTCTAACTAGGTATTTGTGGTCATTTTTGGTCAGTTTTGTTTCTTGGGGGAAAGTCACTTGAGATATTCTTTTCAGATGTGATAGCACCTTTTTTCTTTTGACAGGGGTATTGAGACCCCTGACATTCCATGTATGTGAGATTATTTCAGCCATGGTCACTTTCTAGGGTATTAATCATTGATGTGGTAGGCATGCTGTGTTCGGGATGCAGCGGTATCGGGGATGTTGGCGGGAGTCTGTCACTGTAAAGGACATTGCTGTGATTACTGTCTCTGTGGCATGGTGGAACCACTACCCGTGGGGGCATGGGGGGTTATTAACTCAGTTGTACTGTGGTACCAGCAAGCTGGGATCCCTAACTGGCAACTGGAGACTGTCACAGACCCACTCTGCAGGTCAGCCCTCTACTCCCAAAGTGCCAACCTCTGAGCGTAGTCTTGTTAACAGTTAACAGAACAAGGTAACCCTCTTATCTGTTTTGTGGGTTCAAGTCAACCTTTGGTCTCAAGTTCTGGAGGGATTCCAACTGTGAACCTCTTGTTAGCATACCCAATGTACAGGCTCAGATAATTCTGTCTTCGGGGGGCCAGATATCTTTGCCTACAGGCACCTAACCAGGTGTACAGAAATGAACCCTTAAAAACTGTAATAAAAGACCTCAGATTTAAAACGCTTACCTTTTTCCAGTTTGGTATCACCATTCAGGCTTATGTACTGTGTCTGCTTTAACCATATATACTCTACTTGTAAAGGGAAGAAATCAAAGACAGATGAAGTAAGCTCTAAAAATAGAGTTTTACTACAATAGATAAAAAATATGTAACACATAAAATACAGAACTATTGTATCACAAGACATACAAGTCTCTTAAACAAAACAGGTTTTAACAGTGCAATTCCTACTACAGTACTTAGATTTGTCTCTCTAAAAACCTGCTTAAAGTGCTCACAGAAGTTTCTTTGTCAGAGTTTAGATAGAGGTGTCTCTAAAGGAAAACAGAATAATGTTTAAAAGCTGGTTTTCCCCACCTATTTTGCATGAGGCCACCTAGCTACTCCCTGTCAGAATATATATAAAAAAATATCTATACAGAAACAGGATGTCTTTTCCAAGTATTAAATTCTGCAACCTCAGCATAACTCATGTTCTTCAAATGACTCTCTTTGATCTTATGATAAGCTTCCCCCTTCCAGGACATGAAAGCATCTTTTATGACTTCGTACTAAAATGTCACAACCTGCTCTTCTTCCTCTAAACATTATCAAAGTTTATGATTTTCCCTCTTAGCAACTACAGCTATAATTAACTTAGTTAAAGTCTGTAATTAGCTTTGGGCCTTCCAGGTAACACCTTGTATCTAAAACCTGTGCATGTGTGAGTGATCTCACATGCTGTTTCAGCATTTCTCATGGGAGACAGTCCATACACATTTTTTATATTACAAAAAATGATACAGCACTCAGAACTGGCTGTCCACGTCACAGAGACTACTAGTTATGCAGTCATCTTGTCATCTCAGGGAAGGGTGGTGAATATGTACCCTTGGGTTTTAGGCTACTGCATGGGAAGAACTCTCCCTCCCAAATCCGGGGGGGGGGGGCAGTCTATGGCATTTACCCTGGCTCAGTAGTTATGTGCCGGAAGATGGTGCAGAGAGTATTGCAGTGTGGATCCTGGCTTGTGGGGGCACTATCTTCTAGGTTATGCAGGCACAGTCTATAGTGAGGGGGAGTAGATGTAGATGCCTTGACACTTTGAGTATATTGACACAAGACCACCTTTCTGCCAGTTGCACCTTTCCCCTGCATAGCTGTGGGAGAGGTGCTACTCATTCACACCGACCCCCATATCTTAGAACTCATGTAACCCCTAGGTGACGCCATCCTAAGGGATATCACCCCTGCCTGCTCGGCTAGTAGCAGGTTAAGGGGCCTGAGTTCTGAAACAGGTGCCTCCACCCGGAGGTCAGGGTTGGTAGTGGTCAAGCTAACCTGGGAAAGCCCTCCGGGGCACTGTAACCCCCCTCTTTCATTACTAGTGCACAGAACGATAAACAATAATAACTTTCAAAAGACCCCTGATACAGCACACAAGTACCCACACTGTTTGCACTTACCACCAGGGCTTTCCTCTGGCCCGGCCCTGGGGACCCCCTGTAAAACAATGTTATACACAGCAAATAACAGCAGTACAGTACTCTTGCACAAACTGGAACCACAGTCAGGTTAAATGCAAGAAAGAGTTAGATCTGATTTATTTAAGGGGCTTGAACAAGGGAGGGGCATAATCAGGTTAATTTGCTTAAAGGCTCTATCAGTATAACAGTTATGCATGCACTTCAAGGTCCATAAACAGTCACACACTCTGGGTACCCAGATGGAGAATGGTGGGCTAGCCAGGAACGTTGCAGCTGGTTGGGGCACTGTGATGGAAGAAAACAACATGCACAACACACACTATTTGTAATCCAGAGCTGGAGGGCTCAGTTCGTGAAAAGAAAACAGCAAGACAATCAGATGACACACTTTTAAATTAGGCTGTTGTTGCAGGGAGCTACCCTGATGATTACTCACAATACACAAGACTGTACACAGGCTGGACGAAAATCAAGACAGCAGGTATTTAATTTGGAGTGCCAGGAGAAGCAGGGCCCACACAATTCGCCGACGCGTCGTTCCTGTTCAAGCATGGAGCAAGGGGCTGATCCCCAGGCAGGACTCTTGTTGGTGGCTTTCTCTGTGCAGTGGGGTAGTCTGGCAGGGCCAGCATGGCATGGCCAGGCCGAATGGAGATGAACGCAGATTCAATCCGATTAGGCTGGATAAAACTTCTAGCAAGCAGAACACAGTTCACACAATGGGGAACCAAATCACAACCCACTTTCAATACACAGCACATTTACATGTAAAGGATTCTACGGTACCAGCAAGCAGAACACAGTTCACACAGTGGGGAACCAAATCACAACCCACTTTCAATACACAGCACATTTACATGTAAGAAAATTCTACTGTACCAGGCAAACCGCAGTCCGGTCACGATCGCAAAGTCTCTGCACAAACCAGAGATTCAAAAGCAGCTGGAAATCCTGACAGGTCGATCGCATTCAGCAAATCTTTGGTCTTCTTCAGGTTAAAGCCTGGTCACAGTCCAGTGGCTTAAATAGTCCTCATAACTCGGATTAAGTCCGAATAAACTCTAGTTTCCCCTCTCAGGGACAGCAGGCAGACAGGCAGGCCAAAACTCAGCCCTTTCACAGTTCTCCCATGCAAAACTAAACAGAACTGCTGCTCAAAATCACTTGAGCTGTTACTTCTTCACTTCTGAACTCAAAACTGAAAGTAGCGGCAGCAGCCTGGGAAATTCCCCAAAATCCAAGAGGTTCGGTTGGCTGATCCTCCATTCAGTCACAACAATGGCTCCCCTTCAGGTGCAAAAAGCCCAAAACTACAATTCCTACAGATTTTGACTCCAGACAGCTCCTGTAGTCCAGCTCCATTTTAGGTCTCACCAGTACTGATTGGTCCAATTCGCAGTCCAGGACCAATATAGTGGAGATAAAGAAAACAGTCCTTGCTGCAAAGAAGGCAGGTTAGACAAACTACATAATCACTCTAGATGATTTTCAGCAAATAGTTACATCTTTCAACAGAGCTCCCTCTCATATTACTTATGACTGCAATCCAGGCAGCTCTTAAAGAGACAGTACACAGAGGCTATACAGGCACTCTCTGGCAATCACATTTAAACTGCTAAAACAATGGACACCAGTCTGGCAGTGAGCATTTAGGCAAGCTTGAGGAAGACTTTTTGGGAACCCCCATTTGTAGGGGGGTTACACTCATATTCCTTAACCCTTCTGTTGCAGCATAATGCTGTACTGTTTTATTTATATACTTTATATTGCAGATATTACAGTATTTGTTCTGATAATTGTGCTGTCCCAGACAGACATTTCCCTTAGTGTACACTGCATGTGTTTTGGACCCCACGCTGCTAGACACTGTGACTCAGGTGCTGCTGTTTAAATATGGCTTGCTACGCACCTAAGAATGAATTTCACATTTTTCCCTCCATCCATTTGAGATTTGTGCCTGTCAAGGGGTGGGGGTGGGGTGTACATTCTTGTTTGCCTAGGATACTGGGATTCGGGGGCATCAGATATAATTCGCTAAACAGATATCATTCATGCTGATTCAAGGGGATTTTCCCAGTTTTTGTGGCCTTCAGGAGGCAGGTTGATAGAGTGGCAAGCACCTGTTTATTCAAGCTGCCCATTATCGGAAAAGGGGGCCATGAGGAGTGACAACGCTTGGACCCAGCTCACTGTGCAACTGCTTGCCCTTCAAGTAGCCAACACCTTAGTAAACCCCCCCACCTGCTCCCCTCCATCACCCAACCCCCAAAACAGAAAAGAAAACAGCACTTATTTGACAAGCTCAGAGAGAGTTCAGTTCAGATTAAGAGGTGAGTGTGTGGTCATCTTGAGGAATCTCTGCTCAATTTGTGTGTCTGTGATGTCCTGTAGTACTGAGTCATCCTTGCTGCTGTTGACTGCTGCAGTCTGCTTCACAAGGCCTCCTTCCACCTCCTGGGCCTAAGAATCCACAATAGCTAATCCAAAGTCAGAGGCCTCTTGTACATCATAATTCATTCCTAGCTCAGCAGTTGATTCTTGGGGTGTGGATCCTAGGGGCGAGAATCTATTCCTGGAGAAGTAGGGGCTCACCATGGTGTTCTCGGCTTCCCCATTGCAGTCGCTTTAGTTCTGATTGTCTCTTCTGTCCCTTTCCATGGAGTGTGATCTCCGATTTTTTCTGGCTTGCTGTGGCCATTTTTTGTACTGAGAAGGAATGGCCCAGATGTCTTGCTACTGGTCCACAACTGGTATGGCTCTGTCTCTCCTCTATGGTCTGCTGGGCCACACTGCTCTCTCTCGAGTCCCTCCTTTCACCTCACTGCCCTTGCTCCTCGTGGCCACAGCCTGGTGGTCTCTCATTGCATGGGGCCAGATGCAGTGAATAAACTCCATCACGGCATCCAGAGATTCAGAATTCAGAGGGTTGCCATTCACCATGATTCTCATTATTGATGGGTATCTAAGGGAGAACTTTACATCCAAACTGCAATAAGTACCTGGTTTCAGTAAATTCTCTGTTGCAGTCTGACAAGCTTTTGTCATAGTCCTGAAAGATTAAAACCTTTTGTGATTGCCAGACCAGGGTACCCAGCTCCTTGGCCCTTGTTTGCACTTGCTCTGTCTGCACAAAGTTCAGGAAATGAGAAAGGATCGACTGCAGCCTCTAACCTTGCTTTGGTCTAGACTGCAGGGAGCGATAGGCTTGCTCAATTATGAAGCGAGTGTCCTGTGGGATCTTTAGTATCCGAGGGAGCTCCCTTTACAGGAACCCAATCATATTGCCTTGTTCAGCCCCTTCTGGTATTCCAAGGAGCCGTAGGTTGTTGTGGCGGCTCCTATTCTCTAGGTCATCAACTTTGGACTGGATCATTATAATGGCCTGTTCTCGTTGTTGCAATGTCGTGGTATGCTCCATTAGCTTCGTATTATGCGCCACTAGCTTTCTTTCTGTTTGGAAAATCCAACTGTCCAGTTGCTCGATAACTAGTGTAGTGTCATTTGATGCAGTGGTAACTTCATCCATTCGCCGGAGTACAGTTGCAAACATTGTACTGACCGAGTTGGAGTCCATAGTGCTGTGTGTGGGTGCCGCTGTCATGCGGTTGGTAAATCAAGCGGAAAGGCTTTGCTTTTATCTAGAGTAACAACCTCTGGATCATCACAGCAGTTTTTTGATAGATTCATTCTTCGATGTAAGGGTTCTCCTTTGTACCTTTTATATTTATTTGCGGTTGCCTGAAACAGCTAATTCAGGTGCAGGTAAGAGCCCCAGATGAACGAGCTACACGGTTATACCACCATCTTGGATCAGATGAAACCACGCCCCTCAGTCTGCTTGTTTTTAAATTCCTACGTACCATATGAACATTAGAATCCTTAATTAATTTGAACATACTGCCCCTCGATATGTTTGTTTTTAAATTCCTAAGAACAATATGAGCATTAGAACCATAATTAATTTGAACATATGGACATATGAACATAAGAAAGAGCCAGCAGAAGAAGGCCAAATTGGTCCATTGAGTCTGCTTGTTAGTAATGTAGTGTCCCTGGCTTACGCCATTGTCCCTACCCCATGCCCCGCCCCCCACTGCCAACCCTTCCTTCATAATTTCTCCCTCACAGTCCCATCAGTTCCATTTATGCCTATCCCAGGCTGTCTTAAAGCTTCTCACCATCTTTGTTGATACTTCCTGTTCTGGAAGTGCATTTCATGTGCTCACCACCCTCTCTTTAGAAAATATGTTTCCTAACATCCCTCCTAAACCTCCCCCCCAACTTCAAACTGTGTCCCCTCATGGATTTGTTGTCAATCAGCTTGAAGAGACCTTCCCTATCAACTTTATTGACTCCCTTCAGGTACTTAAAGACCTCTCTCTCCTCTCTTCCGGAGTACATTCTCAGGGCTCCCATCCTTTCTTCGTAACACTTTTTCTGCTGTCCCTCCATCATCTTGGTTGCCCTCCTTTGGACCATCTCCAATATGCTCATGTCCTTCTTATGATATGCATTCCAGTACCTTGCCTCATATTCTAAATGCAGTCTCACCAGTGACCTATACAGGGGTATTATGACTTCTTATCTGCCTACTGCTGAATCACCTGGCTATACACCCCAACATCCTGTTCGCTTTCACTGCTGCCTGCCTGCAATGTGAGGAGTGTTTCAGGTCACTGGTGATCACCACCCCCAAATCTTTTTCTTCGCCCAATGCTGCTCCCAGACCCCCCCCCCTCCCCAAAGGTAATACTCTGTCCAAAGATTTCTGGCCCAATGTGCTTCACTTTGCATTTCTTGGCGTTGAAGCCAAGTTGCCAGTTCCCCGACCATTTCTCAGGTTTCCTGAGGTCTTTCCATAGGTCCTGTATCCCTTCAACTGTGTCCACCTTCCTGCAGAGTTTGGTGTCATCCGCAAACAGGCACATCTTGCCCTTTATGCCTTTCCCAATGTCATTTATGAAGACATTAAACAACACCGGCCCCAGCACCGATCCCTGCAGAACCCTGTGATTAACTCCTTGGTACTAGATAACATCCCCCCACCCTCTGGGTTGTGTCACTAAGGCAGCTGGCTACCCACTTTGTCATTTTTCTTCAACCCTAAGATCCTTCAGTTTGCTGATTAACCTCTTATGCGGCACAGAATCGAAGGCCTTGATGTCCAGGTAAATTATGCCTACTGCTTTGCCCCCATCCACCACCCTTGTGACCCAATCAAAAAAGTCAATCAGGTTCATCTGACAGGATCTTCTTCCCACAAACACATGCTGCATCTCATCCAGGAGACCATTCTCCTCTCCTTGAAAATGGTCTCCATGAGTTTGCACACGATCATTGTCAGTCTTACCGGTCTGTAGTTTCCCGGATTATGCCAGGGCCCGCTCTAGTTAAAAGGCTCCACTTGTGCCATTATCCAGTCGAACAGCACTACTCCTGACTCCAGGGATTCATTGAAGAAGTCCGTCAGTGGTCCTGCAAGCTTTTCTGCAAGCTCTTTCAGTGCCCTCGGGTGTATGCCATTCGGTCCTGGGGATTTGTCTGCCTTCAGTGCTTGTTGCCCTTCCCTCACTCTAGCTACCTCTATTACTATGTCTGTGACCCCTCCCCCCTCCACCTCCCTCCCCCCAGCAGTACTGACCCATCTTCCTCTGTAGTGAAGACAGAGCAGAAGTACTTGTTCAGTACCTCTGCCTTACTCACTTTTTACTCCACCATCCACCCCCTTCCTCAGCTTAGCTACCCCATCCTTCCAGTCCTTCTCACTTATACTGCAAAATTTATGACTCTGGCACTTATCTGTTGTCTATTTTCTCTGACAAATGCCGCTGGCTGCCTTGTTACAATGCTTCCCTTGAACTGTATTAATCTGTACTCTGTTTGCAATGTCCACATGGTTGTAATGCCTGTCTTGATGTTCCCCATAATTTGTATTTCTCTGACGTGGAACCTTTGTAAAAGAGCCATGGCTCAAAGGTATTTGTAATCCTAGACTTGATAAATAAAAAAAGAAGGCCTTCTTCCTGGTCCAAATCCCTTCTGCTATTTGCAGTTCTTTCTGTGCCTTTGCTTGCTACACCACCTTGCCTGCCACTTTAGTGAATCTCAGGTATTCCTCCCTATCTGTTTTGCTCTTGGTCCTCTTGTATCTCTTGTAGGCCACTTTCTTGTCCCTCACCACCCTGGCAACCTCAGAGCTGAACCAGATGGATGATTTGGGCCCCTATTATTTTCCACCTAAGCCTAATGCAATCGGCTGTGGCTGCTGGTATTGCATCCCTGATAATGGTCCATTGTCTGTCCACCCCCATGTGTGCTTTAGTGCCCTCGAGATGCTTTCTTAGCACCTCCCCCAATTTCTGGAACCCTGCTCGCCTGAAGTACAGGGTTTTGGTCTTGGTTGGGAAGCTTTCCCTTCCCATATCCAACCTGAACCACGCTGTGCTGTGGTTGCTACCACTCCGGGGTTCATTGACCATTATCTCAGGTATGTGTTCCCCATTTATGAGCACTAAATCAAGGATTGCTCCCTCCCTGTTGGGCTCTGTAACTCCCTGGGTCATGAACCCTCCCTGTATTGCATCCAGGATCACATGACTCCTGGCACCAGACATGACTGATGTACTCCAGTCCACCTTAGGCAGAATAAAGTCCCCTACCACTACCACCTCCCCTTTTCTATCCAGCAATTCCTTACATAGTTCTTTGTCCCTGTCTTCCTCTTGATTGGGTAGTCTGTAGACCACCCCAACCTAACATTCCTCCTCCTGTTGGTCTGGAGCTGGATCCTTAGCAACTCCACTTTTTCTTGTTCATTCTCCTCCCTAGTGCATGTTATCCGCTCCCTGAATGTATGCCACCACCCCCCCGCTTGACACTGTCCGTTCTGTACCGCTTGTACCCCAGGATTGAGAAGTCCCAGTTGTGGTGTGCTGTAGCCCAGGTCTTGGTAACTGCTGCTACGTCTACCTTCCCTTCCACTAAAAAGGTCTGCATGTCTGCCATCTTGTTATCAGTACTGCGAGTATTGAGTGTCACCACCCTCCACCTTGACTCTGCGCTTCCCTGCTTAGCTCCTGTATCCTTCTTGATCTGTCTATCTGTTATACACCCCCTTTCTCCCCCTGTTCTTGGATGCCCATCCTTGCCCCCATTCTCTCCCTACTGAATGTTACTGCATGTGCATGGGGAGCCACAGAGCTCCTTGACTTGAAGTTTTTATGCCCGATGGCCCCCCACTACCCCACTCAGCAGTTTAAACTCGGCTCCTTTTCCGTGTATTCCATCATCTTGTCCTGGAATACTTTCAATCCCTCCTAATTAAGGTGCAGCCTATCCTTTGAATATAGCTCCTTGTCTGACCACTTGTCACCCCAACCTCCATTACAGATGAACCCTTCCATCTTGCACGCACCAGCTCCTTAGCCAATCGTCAAACTCCTCAATCCTACTTTTTCTGACTGTGCTAGCCTTGGGAACAGGAATTACTTCTGAAAAGGCCAAAGAGCACACCAAATCCTTGAACTTCTTTGCTAACTCTATGAACCTGTTCTGTACCACCCACCACCTCTTCCCCTGCTAAGTCATTGGTTTCCAGGTGAATGACCGAGTGAGGCTTCCCCGCACCCCCCTTACAACTTCCCTGATCCTGGGATCTGCTCTTCCCACCTCAATCCCTGGAATACAGATGACCATTCTGCTATTCCTTGGGTCCCCCTTCCTCCCCACAGTGGATAACTTTGATTATGGAATCCCCAATGATAATCACTATTTCATCCCCGCAGGCTTTTTATTCAACTTCCTGTGCACTCCTGATGAATGTTCCTTGTCAAAACCACGACTGCAGAATGGCGACAGGTGACAAGGGCACCGAACCAGCAACACTACCAGTTTGGAAAATTACTTTTTTTCTGGAGGGGTTCACACCCCACACTCCCCTTTGTGTGGGGCTTTGTCCTCCACACTCCCTTCTTTTAGATTCCAACTCGGGGGGGCACCACTTGGGGATGGGGAGAACTGTCAGTTGCACAAAGGTGTTGGTGCTGTGATTCCCTTGCGGTTGTCATGGGATGCCGTTCTGCAGTCATGTTATTGATGAGCTACCCCAGTGAAACAGCCTCTTCCCCCTTTGTCTGCTCTCTGTCTGTCTTGGATGCATCTCCATCTGTACCAACATTGTTCCCTCCTACTTCTCCATCATTCCCCTTGTTCCCATCCCTCTTCTGCTAGCTTTGCCTGCCTCTACTCTATCCTCCCTATTTTCTCCCCTAGCGCCACCTTCCCCCCTTCATTTGCTCCCTCTGACTACTTTTCCTTCCTTGCCCCCCCAATGTACTCACTCCTCTCATCCTCTTGCCACCATCTTCTGACTCTGTGATTTCTTGATCGTTTACCTCCCCATTCCTCTAAACTGGCAAGTATTGCATACCTATTCGATGAGGGCCACCCATATCAGAACATTTCTCTGTTCTCCCACACCAATTCCTTACCCTTTCTCCTTGCGTTGATCCACCTACCTGGCAACCTTTTCTCCTTACCACCTGCCGATCCCCTGCTCCAGTTCCACATTGTCCTTGAAGAGGAGGTGTCCCTGGGCACCTTTGCAACCTCCCTGCTTCCAACCAGTTTCTGCTGTCTCAATGCCCTAGGGCAGCCGTTACCTGCCCATAAAGCCACTGCTTTTCCCCCAGCTTTTCCCCACCCCCTCTTCCCAATGGCTCTATCATGCTGAAACGACAACAGTGTTGTCGAGGTTCATTATGGCGTGATCCCCAGTGTTGACAGACGTAATTTCACCTGTAAGAAATTGTGTATTTTCTATTGGGGGGTGCACCCCCTGCATTCCCTCTTCTTAAGATATCTTACTCTGAGTTGGAGTTGTTCCGAAGGTGAGTCTAAAGATGCCGAAAGAGCAAAATTTCGCACTCAGGTCCCTAACAGCGACATTCTCAAAACCTGTTGAGATTGTTGCTATGAGGGATTTTGCCATTGTGCAGTCACTGTGCGAATGGCATACCCTTCCCAACTCCCATCTCAGCCACCTTATCTCTGCCCTGAGTTGTTCAAAGTTTCTGCACACTGGACAGCCCCTTGCTCTCCTCTTCTCAAAACATTTCTATGCCTGCTCCTAATTTTCTCCCTTGTTCCCAATCCAAACTCTCTGAACTTCTGACCCTCACTGTTTTATTCTCTCCTTACCTCTCAGATCTGTCTGTTTCTATGGGTGCCCAGTCTCAATCCCTCCCCCACCCCTCTCTCCCTCTCCCTCTCTTTTTCCATTTTCCCCTTATCTATTTTCTAACTTAAGTAGTTCTTTCCCCTCTGCCTCGTCACTTATCACCCTTTTGACACTCTGACAATTTCCTCCAGACTGCCACCCCTACTGCTTATCATGTTTCTCCTGCGGCCCCTTCCCTTCTCTGTGTTCTTTTAGTCAACTGCTTTATTTCCTCTCTCCACCCTCTTCCCAGCACTTCAGTCCCCTTGTCCTCACTATTGGTAAATATCTTGTTTTACTCTTACTACAATTCCTATCACCCCTTCTCTCCTCTCATATTGTAGGTTCATAATATTTTATATGCATATTGTTACTGCCAGTTCCAATTGTAACTTTTTCTCTTTTGTAAATCATACTCCTGTTGTTTGTATTTGCTCCCTCTCCTGATTATCCCTTGTGTACTGTTGTATTATTGTACTTGACTATTGTACTGTTGCTCATACTTGTAATTTTTTTGTACTGTTGATATGGAGCCTTTGTAAAAGAGTCTCCGACTCAAAGGTTTGTAATTCTGAATCTCAATAAATAAATAAATTGTTCCCAGAAAGACTGCTGCCCAACAACTATTGTAGCTGACCACCTTCCCTTCCCTTCCCCCATCCTGTCCTCTGTACTTCCATGCTTCCATTGTCCTCCACCCATCCCAGCTGTCCTGCTGTCTGTGCCAGACCCTTGGATCCCACATCTTCCCCAGTTAGCACAAACCAGCACAGCTATGCTTCTCTGCTGTTCCCTGTTCATATTTCACAAATGGGTTGACTCTAGATAGAGTTTTGCTGCCCTCCCCTTTTCCAGCCCTTATTTGTCCCCCCCTTATAGTAGTACTAATGCATGTATCCCCCAACTACATAATCATAACTCTGCTTCCCTTTCCCTGTAGTGTTCTTACCTTCTCTGCCCTGACCATCATGGCCTGCAGTCCTCCCTGCCGACACCACCAGATGCCAAACTCCTGCTTTGTGACACTCACACAAGGGGTCTCTAGGGATTATGGGTGTTAAATAGGAAGTACAGGAGCAATATTGGTGTCCTGCAGCCATGTGGTTTAGGTCCCCTCCAATGGCATTTGCACCAAACAATCCAAACCCTCCCCCAGTCCTCCCATTGCTGTTTCCCCCTCCTCCATTCCATGCAGTGTCTCTGCGCAAACAAAATGTTTAAGCACACATCAGTATTTATTTCATTAGCACATGATGTAAGCCTCTTAGGAAGAAATAAGCATTTATCTGGTTGATCACTGCCTCTGAATCTCCGCTCCCACCTCGCATCCCACTGTGAGCCCAAGCAACACACAAGCATACTGTATAGGATTCCAGCCAGTAACATCGTGGAACAAAAGAAAGTGGTCAAAAATAAAGTGGAAAAAACAGTGACACCATCAATATTGGCAGCACAAAATGCAGCATGCCAAAACAATGCAGGCCACATGATAAGCAGGTAGCAAACAAAGTCCACTGCATGGAGACACTGCACTAGAACACACAGCAACAGGCACCAGTGCACAGGAACAGCACAGGGGTGCAGGGAGATGGAACAGGGCAGGGGGCAACCACCACTGTGGGAAGTAGGCCACTGGACACCTACCATGTAATCTAATGGCACAGGCACCCACATGGTGGGGTACCCCCACTCAGAATGCCGTGTGATGGAGAACGTGCACCGGGGTAACCACTGGAGGACAGGTGGACCATGGCCAACATGTGGATGGCCATGCATAATGCAAGGGACCAGGAACACAAGCCAGCATGCTGTTTCCCCTGTCCTGTGTGTTGTGTGTGTTGCTCTTCCATCTCCTGGCACCCTTTGCTGTTCCTGTACACTGGTGCCTGCTGCTGTGTGTTCCAGTGCAGTGTCTCCATGTGGTGGACGTTGTTTGCTACCTGTGTATCGTGTGGCCTGCATTGTTCTGGCACGCTACATTTTGTGCTGCCAATATTGATGGTGACACTGTTTTTGCCACTTTATTTTTGTCCACTTTATTTTGTTCCGTGTTGTTACTGACCAGATCCCTATATAGCTTAGAACTACAGGAGCCCTATTGGTGCCCTGTGCTGTTTTCATTAGCACGCAATGTAAGCCCCTTCACTAGTAGTGGAGTTGTACTTTTTTTCTGTTGTAGTCTTATTTTGAAACACTGAGTAAAATACTTGTTTAAGGTTCCTGCAGTTTCCTCCTTCCTTGTAAGCAGCTCATTTGTGAGTTTAAGTGACCCCTCCTGTGTTTTATTTTTCTTTCTGGAGTTGAGGTAACTAGTAACTAAAAATGTCTTAGGGTTCTGTTTGTCTAAAGCCAGCTTATCTCATGGTCCCTTTTGGCTCTTGTAATTTCTTGCTTAAGTTTCATAATCTTTTTTATAATCATACTGGTTATTTTTACATGGGTAACAAGACATCATTTTGTAAGCTTTTTTCTTGTTCACAGAAAGACATGCCAATTTTTTCACATACCATGAGGAAATTTTGACTCTTTTTGTTGTATACTGATTTTTTTTTTTTTTGCAAAATTTATTTGTGGAATTTCCAATAATAAAAGGTCAACATATAAAAAAAATCCCATTAATATACATGTACATAGATAGGCATCAGATGGTATCTGTTCAGCATTATGTACATAGGTCAGTAATAAAAAGAAAATATGATGCTCAGATACAGACAAGTCAGCCCAGTAAAGTCAGTAGGAGTGAAATTTCAGAGAAGTAAATCCATAGAGCATAATGCTATCACCACAGGATGGAAAAGAAATGAACAATTAGCCAGTATTTATCCCCCGCTCGCAAGCATGAAAACTATAGGGGGAGCCTGAACACATGTTTATGGGACACAGAACTGAAATAAGACTGAGCTCAGCAGCATTAACTTTAGACGCTGCACATCCAGGTGTAAAATTGGACACCCTGCAAGGGAACAAACAACAGATTAATTTTTAAAGTTCACACACCAAGCTGCAAGCCATAGTGCACTAATATTGGAGATATGCCCCAGAACAATAGGAGGTAACTTTTGAGACATATAATATGTTAATTAAGTAAGGACTAAATGATCCAGCATTCGACAGTAAGTGTATGCCCACAGAACTTCAAAATACGGAGAGTCAGTGGCACATTGCAGAGGAGCTGCTTATCCCAGAGACCCAGCATGATGTGTCTTAAATCAGGTGAAGTGAAAAAGAATCCAAAGGTTAGTCAATCTAAGACCCCTCAATGTCTATCTCTGAAGTCTCTGACAGCAACTGATTGATCACTTAATTGAGGAAACTTTATGCAGCATCAGGATCTGTAAAAATGTGTACCTTCTGGTGATAACTTCTGGTGATAGGTAACTTTAGGATAAGCTGGGAAAAGTAGTTAGGTCACTACACCCCATTCCATGAAGGATTGTTTTATAACCTGTAATTTTTTCTTGTGGTCCTGAGTTTGAGATGAGAGATCGGGGGGAAAAAAAAAAACCTGCTTTCTTCCCATGTAATATTACCCAAATGGAGTATTGCCTGCAGCAGGGGGATTCTAGCCTCCGGCATGGAAAGTGTAATGATTGCTGTGAGCGGTTTATCCCCAGTATTGCCTCGTGGTCTATGATGGACCAGAATGACAAATGCTTGTATTATGTGGACTTTGAAGTCTCTAGACAGGAGAACTAAGTCATCAAGATCATTTTGTCAATGTTAGTAAGTAACTCTGCCCATCCCACCAGTCGAGGAGGATAGCCAACTATATGAATGTTCTGCTGTCTCTGTCCATTTTCCAAGGCCTCCACCATGGCCGCCAGGAAGCCAATGTCCCAGATTAGGGCAGTGCTGATTTCAGCCTGTTGTTCTGTAGCTGCACTGATGTCAGTAACTGCTGTTTTATTTTCAGGAATTTTTTCATCCAGATCTGAAAGCTTCTGCTCAGAAGAGGCTAACCGCTTGTTTGTTTCATCCCCGGTCACCTGCAATTTAGTAAGGATAGGCATTACTGGCGAAAAGTCTTGGCCACAGGAGAGAGGTGGTCCACTAGATTTAACTGGTGCACTTTTCCCAGAGAAGAAAAGTAGGTGCCGAGCCTCTGCACCTGTTGCTGCTGTTGGTTTTTTGGTCCCATCATGAACTTGAGGTAAGCTACTGTTTGGATCCGTAACTGGGTTAACAAAGTAAGTAAGTTAAAAGAGTTGCAAAAGAAAGTTTGTTAAACATGGAGCTGAGTAACAAAAAAGACATCCTCAATTTTGGCTGCTCCACAGTGCCACCCATTGTATACTGATTTGTGTGGAACAAATTTGTTCTACAAGTCACCCATTTTATCTCTAAATATTACCCAGTGGCCTTTTACATCCTTGTTGGCCATATCTTTTTTCCTTTCTCACGTTCTCATCATTTGCTATGTCATACTGTAGTTATAGAAGACAGAGTTTCTTTTGCTATTGATTTTCAACACCACTGATGAGTGATCACTAGATTCTAGTGGATCCATTGTTTTTTATGAGTATTTTTCAATATTGCTCATGATTGCTAGGTCCAATATATTGTCACCTTGAGTTTTATGTTTAATGACTTGCATAAGACTGCATTCTCTAATAACATCCAGGAATGCATTCCCTTGTGAGCTGTTTGACACCTGACTGTGTCATTCAATATCCAGCCTGTTAAAATCCCTTAGAACTAGTATGTCCCATAGATTACTAAAGTAAGTTATCTTCCTCATGTATTCAGTGAATGTCTTTATTAATACCAGGTAGAATATAAACTGTTCCTATTAGTAATCTTTGTGGTTTTATATTACTGATTTAGACCCAAACAGTTTCCAGGTTTGGTGAGTCTAAACTATGAAGATCAATACTTTTGAATACGACTCAGATTTAATGCCATCCTCCTCCCCTTTTTCCCTTCTTGTTTTTTTCAATAAGTCAGAACCTTCAATTTCTTTATCCAGTATGTCATTGTCATCCCACCATATTTCTATACACATTCCACAAACCACATTAACAATGTATTAAAATAAAATGTAACTACTTTCACACTTCCCCATCTGAAAATGTGACACTCTGGGCTTTTTTCAGTTTTTTTTTACACTAACATTGTATCAAGGAAACCTTAAATTGCTTTAAATTGAAATTCCCACTCATGAAAATTGACAGTCTGCTATACATTGTCACTTTCACTGAGAAGAAAATACTGCTTAAATTATAGCTTTCTCCTTTTAATCAATCACTTTCACTTGTCAGTGGCTTAAGTATGATTCTTGCTAATGTAGTGGTCTCAACCTTCTCCCAGGGGCTGGTCAAAGGGCTCCAGTCTGATACTTGTGCCCAATAGCACACTCCCCTTCCAGGTTCCTCCTTCAACTTCCCCTGTCTTCCATCATGGCTTCTGGACTTATGATTTTCCTCTGTGATCCTTCTTTGCACTTTGCAGTTCAGCAACATCCTTTTCCATGTCACTCTGACACATGTAACTATTGTTTTTCCTGATAGCACATTCATTAAGCTATACATGTTCCAAGTTTCATATTTTTTCTGAGATAGAATGGCTAAGATACAGCATTTAATACAAAATATTATGCACATTTCTGCAGTTTAAATTTGCTCTCTCATTTTCCTCAATCACTCTGTCTTCAGATAGCTCCGTTTTTGAAATTAGGCAAAGAATAAAACAAATATATGTCTGTATTTGTAAGAATCTCATTTAGCCCTCTATGGCATTAGTTTAATGATTTAATTATTTGTCTTCATCAAGTGTTTGCATTAGGCATTTTTCTCTGCTGTGCAGTCTGCTACTGCCTAAGATGGTGCCCATTTTCCTTGTGAGCACACCCCCGTTATGCATGGGTCTGTCTCTCTCTCTCTCTCATATCTTTTCCCAAGAATTACTTATTTATATTATAATTTATTGCAGCCAGTGTCCCCAATAAGACAACCTGGTGCTTGCTGCCTGCTCAGCTAATGTGCATATTTTTACCTGAACTAGAGGAATGACCATTGAGCACACTCCCTTGCAGGCCTCAGCCATCTTTGCCTCCATAGTATTATCCTTGGAATAAACGAGCATTAATTTATCCCATTCCTGAGTGCTCATTTCATTTTGGACTGATTGCCTGCATAGTAGCAGTTTGTTATGCCCTGAGTAAATGTTCTTGCTGGGACTCACCATGCAAAGTGTGGTAACGTTAATTCTGAGCTCACTCTGCTCCTCTTTCCTGGCACTTGGCATTGTGCAGCGGCCACTCTTTATCCATAAAAAAGAGCAACTGCTCTACATAATAACTTTTGATTCTGATCTATTTTATAGAGGATAATGGATGGGCAACAATGAGAAACACTGTATACACTTCGAAAGGTTGTTATAACAACCTAGTAAACCTCGAGAGCAAATGTCAAGAGGTTGACAGTTGTCATGAAACCTCGAGAACTGAACTCAGCTGTTGTTGTTTAATGTTGACCATCCAGAATAATGTATGGGCAACAGTAAATCAATAGTGGACCACTTCTTGAGCATCTGACTCCATTTCAGACTTTGCCCTCCCCCAACCCAAGAACAAGCTGTGCTCCATCCCCAGTTCCCCAATCTCACTGACTTAATTTTCTTTTTTTAAGAAAATAAATGTACACATGCCTGCTACTTAATGGGAGTCAGGAGGAACTTATGCTTTTACATTTTGTGCCTTTGTCATCCCTGTTCTCTTGTGGGTCCACCTTTCACTGCAGTGGCCGTATCCTGAAGTGTGGTGCTTTGGTAAAGGTGCATGTATGAAGATGTTCAATGTTGTTCTACCATCGATGTGACATACTCATGATGGTACAACAGCAATATGATGTCACATCAATGGTACAACAAAATTATCTTTTGATCAAATCTGATGCATAACAATGCTCTCCCATACACTACACATATATAATAACATCAACTAGCACTGTATGAAGGCACTATATATGTATTTATACAATGACTGTGAGAATACAATTTTATAAATAAACGCATTTATTTTCATGTGTGACATGTCCGATGTGGAAATAAATCATTTATTTCAATCTTAGGTGGGTCATCAACATTTATTCCCACTTCAAGCTGGTCACAAAGGGTAGCACATGAGATGGGCCCCTGAATCACGGCACCATCCAAAATGGCGATGCAATATGGGCAAAAGCCCAAAAGATGAGGGGGCAGGGAGGGCGACGGATGTGGTGAGGTGGGTGACCGTAGTGACAGGATGTCGCTACATGTCTGTGCGTGGGGGGGAGCGAGCATGGCATGGGAGGGGGCAGAGGGGATGTAGGGGTGGTGCTGTGATCGGCTGCCAAGCTGTGCCATGGCATCAGGGGTTGGCCTCTGCTTGTGGTGCTGGGGTTCCGGGTTCAGGTCTGGGTCCAGGCGCTACTGTGCTTTTCTTGCACCTGACCCAACATCTTATTTTTTTTTACTTTTGCACCCCCCCGACATGCACCCCCTTGGAGTTGAGAATTCTTAAGTGGGGGGTGGGGTGAAGCCCCGCATGGGGTGTGTGTGTTGGGGGGCACAGCTCCCTTACAGAATGCAAGTATTTTTAGTCCCTGGCACCATTTTTCCGTGAGCCGGGGTTGTCATGGTGGCAAAATTGTTTTCACCACCCTGACATTGCTCTTCTGTGGGTTGCCCTTTCACGGTCGCCGAGATCACATAGAACCATCACAAAGTTGCTTCTAACCAATGGGAGAACAGCTTGAACAATGCCTGGTGACATTACAGTCACATCTGCTGCAGTTAAAGACAAAGCAGTGAAATCAACCAGAACAAGTAAAATCTTTACTGAAAGAACTAATCTGGCCTGAGTGGCACTGTCATTGTGTAAATGAAATATGTCATGGCTGGCTCTGCCACTTGTGAAGACATTGAGGTCAACACCTGCAGATAAATATAAATATGATATTTTTAGTCAGCCCAAAGCCTGATCATCAGGCTTACTAGCCTGTGGCTACCAAATGTGGCATATCCATTTTTTATAGAAATGGTGCCAGACACCTGTTTTTTTTTTCTCATGCCAGTTGTGTGAGTCAGAGCGTGGGTGCCAAAATCATTTTAAATGATCAGTACCTTTCACTGTCATCATTGTCACCTTAACGCCAGTTGTTGTCAGTCATGCTGTCCCATTTAATGTTTCTTATAAACCTAAAGTATTTATAAATTGGTGCCACATTTCTTGAAATGATGATAAATCAAACATTAATTGTAACCAGGTTTGGGATCCTTCAATTTTTAAAAAAATTACCTTCTTAGCAAATGTTAAGCAAAGATTAGACAAAATAAAATAATTATGTTCTGATTCTTCCTCAGAAACATAACCGAATAAGACCATTCCTGGGTCACATGGGACATCCTTACCTACTAACTTACCCATTATCTGAAAAATCTTTCCATAACATATGAAAAATAGAACTTTTTTCCTTTGACATAGATCCATGGGGTTTGTCCCAAATTTATTTGATCTAGTGGGTATTAAAAAAGTTCTATGTATTGTATTTATATGTATTTGTTTTAATCTAGTAATCTTTGTTTTAAATTTAGATGTCTATAATTGATATCCACCTTAAATCTGATATTGAAGAGTGCAACTCTCCCACCCAAATCTCTCTCGTGTTGTAATGAAAAAAATTTCTTTTCTTTAAAGTGTTTATATAAAAGAGATTATTTTTTGATCAGGGGGAGTATATATTATAAGTTCCTCTAAATTTTATATTTTAGAAATTGTTAAGCTTCCATTATTTTTTGAAAAATTAGGATTTGATTTGATTGTAATATAATATCACTGTGTCCCTAACAACATATTATTCTTGAAGGGCCATAAAAGAGAGAAAATCTGAATTTTCAAAAAATAAACCCTAGTTCTATTATACTTTTGTCAAGAAAAGCTTTTTAAATGCCTCTCCATCATGGAAGAGGGGATATGTCCATTTTTCCATTATATATATATATATATATATATATATATATATATATATTTAATTTCCTAATAAGCCTTGAGCTTGTATCCAGAGGTAGCTTATAACGTTAGTGGAGGTCAAAACTAAATTATAGTTCTTTAGCTTATTTAAATTTAGCATTAAAGATTGTTCCAGACCTGTTTAACTATGAACTACAATGTATGTGGGGTCTACACAACCCCCCCCCCCCAGCTTGCTGTCTCAGGAATCTAATAATATGTGTATGACTTCTATTTAAATTATTACAGTTTTGACATCCTATGTGGCAAGATCCCACTATTCTGCTGGACCTGCCACCAAGTGATCCACAATTGTGTGGTACAGTTAGGCTGCTTGTGGAACAGGCTTTCACAATGGTTACAACAGAATGTTATACAATACAGCAACTTGCACTCTTTCTTGCCTCAAGAAGTGACCATATATGTGCTTTCACTGGAGATTGCTACTGGAATTTCATGGAAGCACTACTGGGATGGCACTAAGACTAGTGTGTCAGAGATGTCAGCAGAGGTGACAGAAGTACCTACAAGCATGACAGACCTGGACAGATGATGATGCAATGCATCAGGAAAATCACTGTAATAAATATTAAAATCTTAAAGTGTAAGATACACACTGAACATTTCTGATTGGTTCTCAAATGCTAAAATGGTGGAGAAGGATACCGGACATGCACAAAGGTGCACATTCCCTTAAAAACCTTAAACAAATTTTTATTTAAAAACAAGGCCCATTGGCGAAAAACTCATTTTAAGTGTGTCCTACAACCTACAGTACACAAAATAAACATAAAGAAAAAGAGCATAAATGATAGAGACGTGTGATGCACAGGGAAATGATACCATCAAGGATGGCTAACAAGTTCATAAAACAACAAGCCCAATGGGTAAGTGGTCTTTATGAGCTTTTTTTTAATTTATTTTATTAAACTCTAGGATTACAAGTACCTTTGAGCAAGAACTGCTCATTTACAAAGGTTCCACATCAGAGGAGGTGAGTAACTTATGTACATAGGTAGACAATGATTTACAGTCTTAACACATTTCACAGTTACAGTCATAATTGTTGCTAGAATTCAGAGGGCAGCTTAAATAGAGTTTCAGAGTCACAAAGCCAAAAAAGAAATGATAGGAAAGACAGTTATGGCGTGCAGGGTAGTGGGAGAAACTGGAAGAGGTAGGCAGGTAGAGGTGCCTCTATTGGAGTGATGGGTGGTTGGAAGTACTGAAAGTGGAATTATGGAAGAAGGGGCAGATGCCTGTAGGGTGCAGTAGTGGAGGGAGGTGGTGTGAAAGCATGGGGAAGGGCAGGAGTGAGGCAGTGGGGGGGCATGGGTAGGGCAGGGGGGGCAGGTGCCATGAGGCGGTTATCTGTTTATGGTTACTGGTCGCATGTCAAAATGACCAGGGGGACGGAGAGCCAGTTATTTAGGAGAAGCAGTTACATTGTGAGGTTGAGGTGAGACAGAGCCAGAGATTCCTTTTGAAGGGTCCAAGCAAAGCAGAAGAAAGTGCTTCCTTGTTGAGGGTGCTGTACCATTGTGGCGCCTTGTACGTAAATGCCCACTGGCCCATTGTAGTCTTGCACCTGGGAACCTCAAAGATTGTCTGTTGGGTGCTACATGTATGCTGAGTACTGTTATGGGTGGTCAGGAGTATTTCAACCCCTGGAGGCATGAGACCGAGGAGTACCTTTTTGGATAACAGGCAGGTCTGGTATTGTGTTCGACTGTGTAAGGGAAGCCAACCCACCTGGGCATACAGATCAAAGGTGTGTGTTTGATGGGCAGTGCCCATTAGTAGTCTGCAGGCTTTGTTGAGTGACACTGAGATCCTGCAGAGGGCAGTTGTAGAGGCAGACTCATAGATGGCAAGATCCATAGTCTATGACAGAAGTGACAAGAGCTGTAAATAGCCAATCTATGGGCATCTGTAGTCATACAGTGATTGTGCTTGTGGAGTATGCCAATTTGTATGTTGGCAGCCTTTGCTACATTGTCTATGTGTCGAGCATAGGTGAGGGTACTGTTCAGAGTGATGCCAAGGTACTTGAACTCAGAGACATGTTCGAGTGAAGTCCCCAAGTGGATCTTAATGGAAAGGGCCAGAGATTTAAACTTGCTTCTTGCATGACATAATGTCATAACTTTAGTTTTGCAGTGGTTCAGGACGAGTTTATGTGTACTCAGCCAATCTTCAACATGCTTAAAATCTAGCTGCAGCTGGTATTCCAGGAGTTTGGCGTCATGGTGGCTTGTGAACAGAATTGCATCATCCACGTAGAGTAGTATTTTTTTGCTGGCAGATGCTAGGGAGGTTGTTCAGAAACAGGGAGAAGAGTAGAAATCCCAATATTGACCCCTGCAGAACTCCAGAGAGGACTGGCTTTTCATCTGAGGTGACACCGGCAATCCTAACATGTTGGACCCTGCCTCCAAGGTAGCTAGTAAACCATTGCAGTGCATCATTAGCTTGTTAGCCCCTGAGATTGTATAATTGGAGTACAGTTCACTTTTCAATATTTTTTTTTTATATACTGTACTTCATTGAATGGTTAAATTGCATCACTATCTTTATTGGTACCTTTAGAACATGTGCAGAGTGGGTGGTATGTAACAGACTGTACCTATCCACCATGCCATGCCTGCTAATGTGTGTGCATGTGCAGTAGCATGCACATTGCCATGCAAACTGTTCTATAGTAGCATGCACGTTGCCATGCAATTTGTTGTATGGAGGGTGTGGGAGTTTTGCTATAAAAGGAGGTGTTACAGGTGATACTTTATGTTGCATGTTGGAGGTGTTGAAAAGAACAACGTGGTGACATCCTAAGGACTGTAAGTATGTTTGTTTTAGCTGTTTTCTTTCTGCAGGGATTACATTTTTTTAGTTCTTGATCTGCAAAGGTTTGAAGATTATTTATTTATATATTTATTTAGTTGCGTTTGTTAACTGGGTAAGTGCACTAGACAAACACCTGCCTATTTTCGGGCATGACCCGGGAGAGTACAGTTACAGAGAGCAAAAAAAAAAAAATTACAGATACAGAGAGCAAAAACTTTTACAAATAAACAGAAGCAAAACATTCAAGAATAAACAGGATTAAACAGATTAATTGTTGTATTGGTCTTCGTAAGAACAGATCCAGAAGCAAACGGTTTGATACCTTTTATTGGACCAACATAAATGTTACAAAAAGAAAACGATGTCTAAGGTTTTGGATCAACCAAGTCCTATAAACATCAGGATTGTTTAGGAATTCCAGGGGATTACAGAGATACTGGTTTAAATTGCAATGGATACAAAGATTTGGCATAAATGTATTTACAGTGAAAATAAGATCAGAGTACGATCAGCAAAAGCTGAAATTTAGACAGGCAGTACAATACAATTCAGCAGTTCGATCTAGTATGGCAAAAATTAAGACTGTGGTACTATATAGATAGCCCAGGACATTTACAGAGCTATATATATAATCCAGGACATTTGCAGAGCTGAGGAGGCAAGATAAAAGGGAGAAGTGTACAAGTGCAGTTGCTGTAGAGGAAAGTGTGTGCTGTTTGTGTGACAGTTTGGAGTTTATGTACATGTCACTTTATATTTGGGTCGTGCCACTTTTTTTGATTTTGACTGTGGGTGTCTTCTGTGGCATGTGGCCATTTTATGTGGTGCTGTGTGTTTGATGAGTCATATGGGAGTAGGTGTTTGTGGTTTTTGTGGTGTTCATTTCATCTGATTTTACTTTGTGTGTTGGTTAATTAACTGTTTTCAGTATGTGAATAATGCACTGAATGTTGTTCACATTTTAATAAGGTGTTTGCTTCATGTGTTATGGTGTTAAAGTGTTAAAAAGAGATTGTTACATTCATATAACTGGTCAACCTATTTTTCTTAATACAAATTTGTGTGCAAGTTTCCATTATAACTAGCTAGTTACAATGACAGTCATGTGCAACATAGAGTATTTTGTATTGTCTTGAAACAGCTCACTCTCAGCCCCACACACAGCTGCAGTAAATCAATAAAAAAATTTAAAATTGCACCTTGATGTCATAAAATAACACTCTCAATGCATTCTAAGTAGAAAATATAGCGAGAGGCAGCACATCTGTAAACAAGTGAGTTACCTTCTTTTCAACTGTTCAGTGGTAAACAGTCTGCTCTGTGTCAGCCAATGTCCTCATTTTTCTCTGGGGAGGCGGGGTAGAGGATTTTTCTTAATTGATTGTGGGGGGGGGGCCAGGAATTATATAAAATAAAACATTGGGTGGTGTGGGTGAATTCACATTTTTAACACTTCCTTGGTGTGTGATGCTTATATAAACACCTTGAACTTTGCTCCTGGGCATTTATGTAGCATTACACAGCTCAGGAGTCACCCGAGACTAATCCCATTAATCTGGCCCAGTGGTGTGGAGGGCTGAGGTGCTGGTGCCTTACCTCCTGCCACACAGGCAACCCACGTTTGGTGATGAGCACGGTTGCTGGTGGTTACCGGGGTGGGAGGGGCTGGGTGAGGATTGAGTGGCCACCCGGCTGCTCTCCTTTCCCAGACTCAGGAAGTTAGCCTTCCTGGCCTTTGACTGCCACTGTCTGGTGGTGGTGTAATAGCAGTGCGGGCAATGGGAGGGGCTTGGCATTAGTCCGGGTTGAGGGATTGGGGCTGTTTAGGCCAAGGCAGCATGCACACCTCCATACACATGCATGTCTTTGCACTGAGGCTCTGGAGATGTAAGGGGAGAAAATCAGGGGAAAAATCACCCTCAGCGATGAATGAAGATCGCCCCTTGCAGGGTCTGCACTGGTGGCTGGGTCCTGCTTCAAGTCCTGTGGCAGAGGATGTTAGTAGCAAAGGTAAATCCTGGAGGAGCCCGTGGATGGGGCTGGGGGGGGGGCTGGTCTGAAGGGGGAGGTCACTGAGGGAGTCAGGCAGAGAAACAATGGATAGAAAAAAAAAAGACTAGCCCCATTAACATAGGACCAGACTAAATTTTTATGGTGATTTGCATATACACCCTTCAATGCTTTGCAGTTTGAGGGGTATGTATGATTCTATATTTCCATCAACATATATTGCGTCATCCTGAAGTAAAAAGAAGTCTATCAAAAACAAGAAGATTTATTTTTTTAGTTTATTACCTTTTTTAAAATAATGCTTTTGATGAGGCCAGTTGCAAAGCAAAAGGCAACATGTGGTGCTCCTAAGAATGGGACTAGCAGGTGAAAAACCTGCTTGCCTATATATTTTAATTATTGATTGAGAGAGCATTCCTGACCATTCAAAGTGCTCCTTTTCTCTGCACATGAGATACTCTTATCCTGTAATAAGTGTCTCAAACATAGCTGCCCTGGAAACAAGTTTTTTAAAAGTGTAATATATTACTGATCCAGCTCAATCAATAATGTACTGTACTAATACAGCCTCCATAACCACTCTCACACTTGTAAGAGTGATCTCACTTACATTCTTAGTGTATCAGAACTGCTCACCTTTGGGTTATGGGCCTCATACCCTAAGAATGCATGTGAGATCACTCTTGCAACTGTTAAGAGTGGTCTCAGTGGCCATATTAACATACAAGATAGTTCTGCTGGAATCAGTAAGCGTTGCTTCAAAGAATACAGGGATTGTGAAGTTAGACTCGGAATAAGACGCAAGAAGACATAAGAAATCAAGATGGATGCAAACATGGGCACACAGTAAAATCATCATTCGTGTTTTTTGTAGGTTAGTCATAAGTGATCATTATTAATTATCAAATGTCACTCTATGATCACCAAGGAAGATCATTATCTTAGATCATCATCTAGATCTTGATTTACTCAAACACATAACCTTCAAATCACCAATTGATGACTATTATTTTTGAAGGTTTAAATCAGCATAATGAGCTTTGATGATCCAAAAATGATAAAGGGATGACACTGATGATAATATCAGTTCCATACTATATGCTTGTAAGTCACCTGTGTAATATTAAGCAATTTTTTTGTTACTAATATAAATATATGAATGAGTCAAATAACAGAAAAAGATTAATATTAATAAATTATATTAAGTAAATTTTTAATCACAGTAGGAAGAGTACATGCTAAGTTTTGTATAGTTTATAGAAACATAGATATTTGTCAGCAGAAAAAAAAAACATGGTCTATCTAGTCTGCTCAAGTTCCCCCCCTCTAGGAAGACCTCCACCCTCCATCTTTTGTCTGCCCCCTATTGGTCAGGCCCACGTATGTATCCCAGGCTTTTTTAAATTTGTCCACTGAATCAACCACCACCACCCATTCTGGAAGTCTGTTCCATGACCCCACCATCCTCACAGTAAAGAATTTCCCCCGATGTCACCTTTAAATCTGCCCCCCTCCAGTTTTAATGCATGCCCCCTAGTGGATTTGTTCTCACTCAAGATGTTGTCAACCCTCACCCTATTTATGCCTTTCAAGTACTTGAATGTTTCAACCAAGCTCACCTCTCCCTCTTCTCCTCCAGTGTGTACAGGCCCAGCTCACCCAGTCTTTCCTCGTATGACTTCTCCTGCAGCCTGCTAACCATTCTGGTAGCCCTTCTTTGAACCCTCTCCAGCCTGTCCTTGTCCCCTTGTAAGTATGGCATCTAGAACTGTACCCCATATTCCAGGTGTGGTCTGACCATAGTCTTGTATAGTGGCATGATCACCTCCCTTCTCCTGCTTGTAAAGCCCCTCCCTATGCACGCCAACATTCTGAGTGCCTTCTCCGGTTCTTTGTTGCACTGACTCTGAATCTTCAGGCTGTCCAAAATAGTGATCCCCAAGTCCCTTTCCTGTTCTGTTACCTCCAGTTCTTTCCCCTCAAGCCAGTATTTTGCCTTTAGGTTTCTACACCCTATATGCATAATTCTGCATTTCTTTGCATTAAATTGTAGCTGCCATCTTTCTGACCACTCCTCCAACCTTGCCAAATCCTCTCTCATACTTTCCACACCCCCCGTTGTATCCACCCCATTATATATTTTCATGTCGCCTGCAAACAGACTCACCTTCCCATATAGACCCTTCGTAATGTCCCCAATGTAAATGTTGAAGAGTATGGGTCCCAGCACTGAACCTTTGGGAACCCACTCATCACCCTTTCCTCTTTTGAGTGCACCCCATTTACCATAACCCTCTGCATCCTTCCCTCTAACCAATGCTCAACCCATTTTGTGAGCTTGCTCCTCACGCCCAAGCTGCCTACTTTGCCTACAAGTCTCCTGTGGGGCATGGTGTCAAAGGCCTTCCTGAAGTCCAGGTAAGCCATGTCCACCACCCCTCCCTGGTCCCATATCTCTGTAGCCCTGTCAAACAATTCAATCAGGTTGGTCTGGCAGCACCTACTGCCTGTGAATCCATTCTGGCTGCCATCCAGGAGGCCCTCTGCTTCCAGATATTTACTCAGCCTTTCCTTTGTAAGGGTCTCCATTAGCTTACCCACCATAGAGGTAAGGCTAACTGGGTGGTAGTTTCCCGGTTCCTCCCTTCCTACCCCCTTATGCAATGGCACCACCTCAGCCCACAGTTTTGCCTTATATACCTCACTGTCCATCTCTTTCTGAGAGACTTTCTAGGCCCTGAATGCCCTCCTTTTCTCCCTAACTGCTTCCCCACTTCCTTTATGAACCAAACTGGTTTCCTCCTATTCTTTGTTTTGGTCACCATCCTAACCCATAGTTCTGTTGCCTTCAATATTCCTCCCTTAATTTCCCCCACAGCTCCTCCACATCATCCACATTCTCCTTTCCTTCTAGTTCCTTCCTCACAATTTCTATTGTCCTCCTAAAATCTGTCTTCCAGAGGTCTAGCACCTTAGTAGTGGAAATGCTCTTAACTGGCCCTTTGCGAATTTTAATGCTTACCATCCTGTGGTCACTGTCCCAAAAATTTTCCCCAACCTCCACCTCCTCGACCCCATCCCCATTTGTCATTACCAGATCTAGCTGGCAGTATAGCCTAGAGGTTAGAGTAATGAGCTGTGAATGAGGTTGGTACATCCAGCAGACCAGACCTGGGTTTGATTCTCACAACCTCTTCTTGCATATTGTGTGACTCTGAGCAAGTCACTTAACCACCCTGTGCTCCCAGGTCGCCCCTGAAAACAGGCACTTGAGCCTAGTGGGCCTTACCTGGTTACCAAAGGCTAAAAAATAGTATGCCCCCCCACCCAGTAGGTTCTGTGACCAGCTGGTGCATGAACAATTTCTGCATGGCTACCAGCAGCTCTCTACTCCTTTCTGCGGATGCTGCTGGGATTTCCCAATTCACATCTGGTAGATTCAGATCGCCCAACACCACTATTTTCCCTTTCCTGTCCATCTCCTGTATTTCTCTAACAAACTCTCTATTCAATTCCTCTCCTTGATTTGGTGGTCTGTAGACCACCCCTACCTTCACAGCCCCCCATTCTGCTTAAAGTGACCAATAGTGTCTTCGCTGGTCCATCCCTTCCCCTACTTGCCATTGCTCAAATTCCCTCCTTTACATACAAGGCAGCCCCCTTCCCTTCTTCCTGTCCTGTCCCTCCTGTAGAGTCCATACCCTGGTATTTCCACTTCCCAGTTGTGGTTGTCAGTCCAGCAGGTCTCCGTGACTGCAGTTATGTCCAGGTCATCTGCCATCACCACTGCCTGCAGGTCCACCATTTTATTACCAAGACTTCTGGCAATTGTTAGCAGCCCTTTCCACCAGCCCTGCCTTCCTCCATTACTCTCAGCCCCAGCGTCTCCCCACCGCAGCCGTGGAAGAGTGTGAGTTACGTAAGTCCCACCAGAAATTTTCCCTGGACCACCCCTAGCTGTGCACTACGTCTCTCCTAGTTTAAATCACTCCCCAGCATTTTATCTATGCATCCTTAGAGTTTCTCCCTCAACAGTCTAGCCCTCTCATCATTGATATGCAGTCTGTCCCTCACATACAGATGCTTGTCTATCCACGTGTCCCCCCACTTACCTATGCATTCATAGCCCTCCCTTCTACACCATTGCCTCAACCAGTGGTTAAAGTCCATGATTCTCAATTGCCTAGCCGTACTGGCGCAGTCTAATGGCAGGATTTCTGAAAAAGCTATGGACCTCACCATCCCCTTGCACCCTCCTGCTAGCTCCATGAATCTCTTCTGCATCTCCTCCTCCACCTCCTCCCTGGCTATGTCATTTGTTCCCAGATGTAAGACCAGGTGAGATTCCCGTCAATCTGTCTAATGAACTCCCTAATCTTTGGTAGCACCCTGCTCACCTCCGTTCCTGGCTCACAAAAAACTGACCTCCCTTTAAAAGCCACTCCCTTCCTTAACCAGCAGATCTTTATAACTGAGTCCCCATACACTATCACAGATTTTTCCTGCCTTAACTCTAAGGGTGCCTCCACATCCCTTACCTAGCTTCTCCCGGTGCTACATATGTGCCCCTGGCCACCCCCTATCTCCACTCCTGCACCCCTATCACTCCATTCACCTGCCCTCCCTGATTGTTTCCTGTCTCACCCACTACCCCCCATCTCCTTTCATCCTCCTCTGTGCCATTACCCATATCCCTTCCTCCCTGTATCCCATCATCTGCCTGGTTACCTGCACTCTGACTCCTTTCCTGTTGGCCGCCTTGTGCTTCATTCCCATCCCTAGTTCTGCCCTCTTCCTTACCACCTTGTCCCTTCAAAGTATTACTCATTTCCTTCAGTGTGCCACCCCTGCTGCTCTTATCTTGTAACCCCTTTGTTAAAGCTACCAACAGTCCCTATTTTCCCAGGACAGTCCCTATTTTAGACAGCATGTCCCAGTGTCCCCACAAGTTTTGCAAAATGTCACTTTTGTCCCAGTTTTGACCCTTTTTTTTTTTGCTGACTGCTAATCCGTGAGTGACAATTATTTCAGCACCACTTTGGCACTGTTCAGGCTGGACAGCAGTTTGTAACTTCAACCCCTGCGCCTGTGTTGCACTGCAAGCATGTCAGTGGGAGCACAGTAAAGCATGTTCCTTCCAGTTAGATTACTGGGTGTAGTGCAAACAAGCACATGTTGATGTCTGCTTGTCAGCAGCTTAAAGGAACTCCAGACAGAGAAGAGACTGGCAGCAGGGAACTAAGGTACCTGAACCTGATCAGCTGTAGAGAAGTGTGTGAAAACAATCTGGTGTGGTGGTGGGAGTCACTGACATGAAGTTTACACAGCATATGAGGTGAGTGTAAATGGGTTGGATGGGACTGTCAGGAGGAGCAATACATGCAGCTTGAATGTCTGATCACAATTTAACATAGGTTTGCTTCTAATGAACTTTCTGTACATCATGATTTGGAACTTGCTGCAGCAGAATGATGTATTGTTTTAATTTTAATGTTTGCTGCTGGTGTTACTGTGGGGTGGCATGACCAGAGCAAGCAGCAAAATGTAATTGATTGTGCACAGCATTGTCTGTGGCAGTGCTCATGGGAGTGACATGGTGGGGTGGTATGGTCAGGATGGACCGTCCCAGTTTTCAGCCTCAGAAAGTTGGTAGCTTTACCCTTTGTGAGATCTGCCCTTACTTCTGGCTTGTTACTCATTTCCTTCAGTGTGCTCCCCCTGCTACTCTTATCTTGTAGCCCCTTTGTGAGATCCTCTCTTACCTTTGGCTTTGTCTGCCTTTCATGGCCCAGCTGCCTAGTACCCTTAACTTCTCTTCCGGCTACTTCCTCCTGTTCCTACATCTCCCTTAAGGACCAATACCTGTTTGAACCTGTTGTGTATCTATGCTCATTGACATTGTCATACATGCCTATATTGCCCCTGAATCCTGCACTGGCACCTCCCCCCCGGTCCCCAGTGTGTCCTGCTTGCTCCACCTCTCTTTCATCCTGTCTCCTGTCCTCTACCCATTTATCCTCTGTGTTTTTCCTTTCCCTTTCTCTTTTTGACCATGACATTTCCCTGTTCAGCCATAGTAGTTTGGCCTCCATCCTCCTTAGCCTTTGACAAATTGGGCACTCCGCCAGCCTCCACAGAGTGCTCATGAATATGACTGCTCCAAGGTTGTTACACCCCATGATCCTCCCTCCACTGTGTTCTTTACCTCCCTCCATCTGTCCACCCTCCCTTTTTGCTGTCTCTGTCCCTCCCCTGGTGTGCCCCTCTACCTTGCTCCCTCCACCAGCCTCCACCATCTCTCCTCCTGATCCATGCCCTTCTCTCACCCTTATACCCCTCTTGCTCCATGTGCCCAATTTTAACCAACAACTTTAGAACAAGTTGTATCCAAATCCTTCACCCCAGGTAATCAGTTTCCTAAAAACCTCAGAAACAAGCAGTATCCCACCACTTCACCCCGGGTAATCTGCTATGCATCAGGGGAGGACATCAAAGTCCTAGAAGGGACAGATGCACACTCTCTTAATACCAATCAATCAAAATTTGTACCACCCTCAAAATTTGTACAAGCTTTAAGATGACTACTTTGTTAATACCTATAAATCAAAGTTTGCTTGATATTCCACATTATCTCCCAAAACAGTCCAAGATTTCCACATTAATTAATTAATCTCACCCAAACAGTCCAAGTTGAAGATTTGCTTGCAGTTATGACAAACCCTTACTGTCTTAAGCCTTCCTTTTAATTTGTCCCTCCAAATCAGTTCCCTGTCCTATAGCTGTGATCATCCCTTTCCTGCAAAAGTTCTTCTTCCTTCCAGATGGCAGCACCTTCCAGCTCACCTAGGGCTTTACTCTGTTACCTCCTTCAAGATGGCTGCTCCTTTCCCAAGTATTTAACAGAGGTTAGGGCCGGGGTGCATGGGCGGGATGAAAAAAACTGCTGCTGCCCTTGTGAGTGGCTCCTGCCACTGCCGCCCTTCTGCTGCTGGCGTAGCAAGCAGCTCCTGCTACTGGTCCTCCCTCCCCCTTCTGCTGCCGATGAGATCTTTTGTGGATGAGGGTGATGGCGGCTCCTTCTAAAACCTGCCTGATGTTTGAAGCAGGTGCCCTAGTTTCCAACTGGCTCCTCCAGGAGCCCTGACATCCCCTCTGTCTGCTTGGCTCCTCTGGGAGCCCAAGAATTGCGGCACTTTCAAACGTACAAAATGGCTCCTGCCATTGGTCCCCTTCTGCTGCTGGTGCTGACTGCATGGGATGAAAAACCTGCTGCTGCCCTTGTGAGCAGCTCCTGCCACTGCTGCCCTTCTGCTGCTGGTGTAGGAAGTGGCTGCTGCCACTGGTCCCCCTTCTGCTGCCGGTGAGCTCTTTTGTGCTTGTGAAATAAGCAAATTAATTTGTGAAATAAGCAAATTAATTGTAAAATAAGCAAATTAATTACTCAAATGTATCATTTTAACATTTATGTGTAACCATTGCTGGTCATGATCACAATGACAGTTTTTGACAACTGAACATGATCTTTGAACATAATAATCATTAGTGATACAGCATGATTAAATCGTCATCTTTTCAGCTGGGGTACTGTCCTTCACTAACTCAGCAGCTAGAATCAAGAGACCTCTAAGATATTTATTTATGTAAGAGTTTTACCAGGAAGGCATACTGAGCAGGGTACCACTCGATTTCAGATGTGCCCTGGGGGTTGGGGGATGGGTAGAATACAGTGGAAATACAAATTACAACTATACATAATTCAATACAGTCATAACAGAGTAGGCAAAGCAATATATATATATATATATATATATATATAGATATATATATATATATGCACACATACACAGACAGGGTAGCATAGGTGAGGCAGCTATATACACATAATTACACAGCATCCAACATCATAATGGTAGACAACAGCAGGAGTAAAATAAGCAAAGAAAATAAACAGCTGCCATTGAGACTGCATGGGCTTCAGCGGAGCAGAATGCATGAGCAAGTAGTGGAGAAATGTGTCTTGAATAGAGCATTGCAGTGAGGGGTGCTGGTGGAATGCCTAATATCAGCCGACAAGGAGTTCCATAACTTAGGCATCCGGAAGCTGAAAGTAGCCTGTCCAGACCTGGTGGACATGTGGGGGATGTGAAGTAGCCGAGAATCAATGTTCCTGAGTAAGTAGGCTGGTGGGGGAAGAACATTAAGGGCTGTCGCAATGTAGGAGAGGAGGGACTGCGACCAGAATTTCGCAGCGGTTCTAGCACAGTGTATCAATCTCCGATTATGGAGAGAAGGGAGATCTAAGGAATGGTAGAGGTCACAATGATGGGTACTGGGAGGGCAGTCCAGGGAGAAATGGCAGAATGAGTGGAAGAGAGGGTCTAGTCTGGTCAGGGAGGATTTAGGGGCTACACAGTAGACTACATCCCTGTAGTCCATTATTGGGAGGATCATCTTTTGAACGATTGCCAGGCGCTTGGGCGGGGGATGCAACTTTTATTACGGTATAAAGCACCTAACATGGGCTGTAGCTTCTTATGTATAGCATCAATATGTGCAGTGAAGTAAAGATGCTGGTCTAACCAGACCCCGAGGTATCTGAAGGAGGTGCAAACCTCCAGGGGGTAGCCATCTAGTTTGTAGAAAGTTGGGGAGGTGGGGAGATGGGAAAGTTTGACCCAAGCGCCGAATGTTAGGGAGACAGTTTTTTTTTTTAAGGTTTAGAAATAGTTGATTTGAACAGAACCAGCATTGGACAGTGTCAAAATCCTGCTGTAGGCAGGCTGCCACGGTGGAGGGGGATGACGCAGAGGCATACAGCATCGTGTCGTCTGCATACATGTGGATACACGTTTGAGGGCAGGCTGCAGACAGATCATTAAGGAAGATAGAAAACAACAAAGGGCCTAGGACAGAGCCTTGGGGGACCACAGTGGTAACAGGGAGTGAGGTGGAGATGGCGGAGCCAATATGGACTGACTGGGACCTGCCTGCCATGTACGACTGGAACCAATTGGTGGCAGGCTCAGTCAGTCCAGCTTGGGCGAGTTTGGACAGTAATAGAGCATGAGAAACCATGTCAAAAGCCTTAGCCAGGTCAGCGAAGATAGCCACAATTATTTCCCCTTTATCCATGCCTGTGAGGATGGCGTCGGTCAGATGGAGGAGAGAGGTGATGGTGGAGTGATTTTTCCTAAACCCAGCCTGGTAAGGAGTGAAGAAGGAGATGGAGTCAAGGAAGTGGGAGAGCTGGGCTAGTACAAGGCACTCCTGGATTTTGGCTAGGATGGGGAGCAGCGAGATTGGTCGGTAGTTGCTCGGGGAGGAAGGGTCACCTCCTTTGGTGAGGGGTATGACTGTGGCACGTTTCCATTTTGTAGGGGTAGTACCAAGTCTGAATGACTGGTTATAGAGAGCAGCCAGAGGGCTGGCTATGGCTGGGGCAGAAAGATGAAGCATTTTGGAGTCAAGGCACAAGGAGCATTTTCCTTTGGAGATATTTAGTGACCAAAGTATTTATAATACGTCAGTGGGTGTAACAAGGCGAAAGGAGAAGTTGGCAGGTGAGGAGAAAACTGGAGGATCGGGGGAGGGAGCAAGGGGTGAGAGGAGAGTAGAGAGGATGTACAGTTTGTGAAATAGGAGTTAACTCTGTGGTTACAGTGCTCGGTGCAGTGATAGTACTTCCTGCTATATTGAGGGTTGGTGTAGGGGGTTGGGCTGGCAGGGTGAGGAGGGTTTTAACTGACTTCCAGAATTGTGCTGGGTGAGTAAAGTTATTGTGGAATGCAGACTTGAAATAATTTGATTTGGCCTGCCAGATGAGTCTTGTGCAGGCATTCATTAGCGAGTGGTAGTGTTGCAGAGCCGTTTGAGTACCTGTTGCTTTATAGGATTTCCAGGCTTGGTCTCTGACTAGTAGCTGCTCCAAGAGGTTGGTGGTTACCCAGGGTAGGTGGATTCCCCTTAGTCTGGATCTTCTGAGTGGCGCATGGGAGTCCCAGATAGCAAGGAATCTGGCCGTGAAGAAATCAAGTGCCTCATCCATGGAGAAAGCCCTAGGGATGTAGGACTAGTCGATGTTGGTGAGGTCATTTAGGAGCATGGTCAGATCCAGGGATTTGTAAGATCTATTGTACAGTGTGTGGGGGGGGAGGGGCTTTAGGTCTGAATATTTTCCGCACCATATAAATCATGTGGTGATCACTGAGAAAGTCCGGTAGTAGGCCAGCATCAATTATACGATGGGGGTGGGTGGTTAGGACCCAATCCAGTAGAGTATGCTTCTTGGATTTGTGTTTTAGGCATGTGGGTTCAGTTATTTTTTGGGACAGGTTTAGCGCATTTACTTGGCATCATGCTTTAGAACCTGTACTGGCTAGCCAGTTCAGGTTGAAATCCCCAAGGATATGAAGCTCACCTCCAGCCGTGAGGGACCTCAGGGTGCCTAGGTGGTCTAGGATGATAGGCAGCAGTGTGTCCGGACAGCAGTATGACCCTGCTACATATATAGGGATTGAGTGAGGGAGATAGATTTTGATTAGTAGGGAGTCTATTGACAACGTGGGTGAGGTAGGTCTGATTTTGGTGAACTGGAATTTGGAGGAGATGTACATGGCAGTGCCACCACCCTTCTTTTTACCCTGATGGTCCTGCTGAATGAGGGAGTAGCCAGATATTGAGAACTCAGAATCGAGGTTGTGGGGATTCAGCCAGGATTCTGTAATGATTAAGATATCAGGGCACAGTAATAGGACACTTGTTTATAGGGCCGTTATTTCATTCAGAATGCTGCATATATTTAGATGTACTATTTTGAAACCTCTTGGAAGGTGATTTGCCAGGGCAGAGAGGCATCTGTTTTGTGGGGAGGTAGGACCAGGGTTTCATTCTACATCACCAGCTATAAGGAGCAGGAGTGACAGGAGTTGTTTTAATAGGCGCATGTCCCTTTGTGACTTGCAGCAGATAAGGAGGTGGTGCAGTGTACACAAGGTAGACATAGGGTCGAAAGTGTAGGAAACATTTAATGCAGACAACCTAGCATGAAAGGAGGGATGGAGGATGGTAGCTCCCAGTACCGAGTTTTGCCAGCAGTGCAGAGGGTGGTACACTAGGGTACAAGAAGAGTAGGGAGGTTGCTTCACAGTCGCAGTGATGAGAGGCACAGAGAATTGTTGATTAGGGTAGGAAGAGGGTGGGAGGGATGATATGGTTATGAGCAGAGCAACCATAGCTAGGGTGAGAGGGAACATTTTAATGTGAGTTTGGACTGCTGCTCAAGGGAGGTCACTAGTGTTAAAAAAGTATAAGGAGCAAAGGGGAAAAGAGGGCTGATTGGTTCAGACAGTCTTGTGGTATAGCCTATATAGGTAGGAGCTTACCAACGGTGGTGGGGCAGCCGGCACGGAGCGCCAGCAGGGATCCCTCTCACACAGCCAGCTGGAGCTCTGCCTTGGGCATGGGATCACTATCTGGATTTTTTTTGTTTGGCGATCCGTGGGGCTCGGGGGTTCTGGGAAGGGCTGGACAACCTGCTTGCCCTCATGACCTCTGGAGCTATGGAACAGAAGAGAACAGGGTTTAAATAAACAGGTAGGTGGAGGAGGAGCTGAAATTACAGGTACAATGACATTGCTTGCAATAGGAGGTTCTCTGACATACGTTGCCTAGGATTCAAATTAAATGCAGGTGTCTAAGAAATTAGAATTACAGCTGATTCGGCTTACTATTTAGTTGCTTGTCTTAAATTTAAGCAGATGAAATGGCAGAATGAACTAGCAACCCATGCACAGTCCCCTGTTTAAAGTCCCCTTCAGACAGAATAAAGTGTATAGTAGTAGGTTTCCATAAAGTTCCCTTCTGTCTGGAATCAAATATAGCAAGGTGGAGCGGTGGAACGGGCAGGAAAAAACTATCTAATATGAGGGTCTTAAACCGTTTATGACTTAAGAGAAAATAAAAAACTTCAAATCAATCCTGTACTGGGGTGGAACATGTAAGTATGCATGGCAAAGCATCAGATGGCAGCATGGAGTTTTGCTGCCATAACAAACTTTTCCAGTTCAAATGGTAGTTTATTTTTGGAATACCTTTCCAAAATTTGGGGGGTTTGGGATTATCTGTCCCACCCATACTGATCCACAGGGAGCTCTGTATGAGCGGTGCAGGTTGTAGAAGGACTAGATACTCCGGCCCCCCTCCATGGAAAGCTGTTCTACACAGCAGACCGGCTGATACCTTCCTGCTGTCGACAGTCTTGTGGTGTCTTCTCACAAGGTAGGTTTGATGCTTTTGGTTGTTTCTTGCTGAACAGACTGGGCTCCATTACAGCTGAGACATATTTTGGTGAAATGTTATGGGACAGCAGTGGCTGAGTTGAAAGGTACAGGGTACTCTGGAGTTGTGAGTTTCAGCTGTTATCTTTGAAGTAGGTGCTTAAGGTAGTCTCTGGTTTGTATCGCACCTGACTCAAAGCCCATGTGGCTTTTGGTGGACTGCTGCAAAGCACTCATTTTGGGGTTCTCTGGCATTGTCTGCTGTTCCCTTTATTTAGTTTTTGTTTACCGGGTAAGTGCACTAGCCGGTAGATGACTATTTTCAGGCATGACCCGGGAGAGTACAAGGCAATACATACAGAAGGTGTTTACAGGGAAAAAATGACATTTGACAATACAGCTTGGAAGACAATAAATAATAGACAGTAAACAAAGTTCTTGGCATGAAGCATAAGTGGCTAAATTAGCTATGTAGGTTTGGATAACAGTAAATGAGCATTGGTCAGCACTGTATGCAACAATAGCAGAAAGAATATAACAATCAGCAATGTAACTACAAATTCAGGTGCAGGTTATAACATGAGGGAGTACGGTTCTTACAGGTAGATATAAAATACAACATGCAGGAGAGAAACAGGCATCTAAATGAATAAGTGTGTTTAGGAAGATGAGAGAGAAAGGGGAGAGGAGAGAGGGGTGTGACATATGGGGTAGGGGTTTCAATCAAGCGGGAGATTATGGATCGTCCAGTGGAGATTGGCGTGGGGCAGGGTTCATTGGCATGGTCAGGTAGGGTTGAAACAGGTACACTGTTCAGCAGTAGCTAGGTAATGTTGTAGCCCACTTTTAAAGTGATAGTGGGATGTAGATTGCCTTAGATCCAGTGGTAGCATATTCCACATCTGAGGGGCAGCATGCCCGAAGGCCCCGATGCCGTTGGTGGTGTGACACCTGCGTACCCTTAGTAGTGATTTGTCTATTGACCTCAATCCACAGTTTGAGGGGACGGGATGTAATAGCTCTGCCAGTGATGTCGGGATTTCCAGCCTGATTATGGAGTCAGATAGACAACTAAGATGGTATTGTCTGGATGCAGAGGGGGAGAGCCAGCCAAACTCGCTATAAAGCCAACATTGATGCTTGAGCCGAGGGGACGATGATGCATAACGACAGACATTATTATAGGTGACACCCCATTTTTGTAGTGATGATTTGTGGGCAGCTGCCAGGATAGGAGCACAGTAAGTCAGGGTTAGGAGTAGGATCCCCCTGGCAATGGCTAGCTTAGCAGAAGGTGTTAGCATATAGCTTGTTCTGTAGGCGACACCCAGTTTACAGTTTACTGTTTTACAGGTTGATTGAATGTGGAGGTTTAGGTCTAGAGATTGGTTGAGCAAAACCCCAAGATACCGAAATGAGGTGACAGCCTCTAGTGTGTTCCCATCCAGGTCGAGCACCATCAAGGGGGAAGGGCAGGATCTTAGTTTGGGGGCGGAGCCCAGGAGCATGGCTTTAGTTTTGTGTGTACTTAGAACCAGTTGATGGTTGCTCAGCCAGTTTTGAATACTGTTGTAGGCCATGGTCAGAGACGAATTTAGGGAGTCGATGTTAGTAGAGCTGGCGTAGATGACCAGGTCATCAGCATAGAGAAGAGAGGAGGAAGTTGAGATGTTGTGCGGAATGTTGTTTATAAAGAGGGGAAAAAAGAAGAGGTCCCAGAATGGATCCTTGGGGAACTCCAATGTTGATTGTGGTGCTGTCTGATGTTGCAGAATTGAATTTCACTGCTTGGGTCCTGTTGGTTAAATAGCTCATGTACCAGTTTACAACAGGAGTGGAGAAGCCTATGGTTTGAGGAGTGGATAGGAGTAGGGAGTGATCCACAAGATCAAAGGCCTTGGTAAGATCAATGAAGACAGCACCTGTTAACCGTCCAGCGTCCATGTTGGAGAGAGTATCTGATGTGAATTTGGCCAGGGCCGTTGAAGTGCTATGGTTTTTCCTGAAGCCATGCTGCCTGTCACAGAGCAGGTCTGAAATTCCCATGTAGTCCAGGGTTTGGGTGGCGACGATCTTTTCCAGTATTTGCTCAGGACCGAGAGAACGAGAGAATAGCAATCAGCCTGTAATTTGAGATCTCATTTCTATCCCCTTTTTTGAATATCGGAGTTATCCTGGCAGTCTTCCAGAGGTCAGGCATGACACTACAGGAAAGGGATAGTGTGAAGATTTTGGCCAAGGGTGAGGCAATGAGATGGGCGGCCATCTTCAAAAGGCAGGGTTCAAGAGAGTCAGATCCTGGGCTGGTGTTGTCGGAGATGGTTCTTAGTAGTTTTAGGACCTGCGAGCTGGTTATGGCTTTAAAGTAGAAGACTGGGCCAGCTGAGACCCAGTTTGTGAAGATGAGAGGCCTCTCGACTTGCTTGAGTTGGTGGGCTGAGATATGGTGGGTGCCTGTGGAAAGGTGGCGGTGTAGGGTGAGAGATCGGAGAACATTCTGTTGAAGGCATTCACTGTGGTGTAAGAGTCATTGCAGTGGGCACCATTGAGGATCATCTTTGAGGGGGTTATAGATTGAGATGTGCCAAGGAAGGTCTTTATATGGGCCCAGAATTTCCGAGGGTCGTGGGCTGAGCTGGATAGCAGGTTCTGGCAGTACATACTTTTGGCTTGCCTTATCTGCTTTTTGCAGGAATTTCTGTGTTGTTTATATGTCATGTAATCTGTAGGTAGGCCAGTGTTTTTGTAGTGCTTCCATAGTTTGGCCCTGTGCCGTAGCTGTAAGAGCAGGTCTTTGTGGAGCCATCTGGTTTGGTTTCCTCTGACTCTCCTTTTCACCTTTGGTGCATGTCTATTCTGGACTTCACTAAAATTGTTAAGGAAAGCTTGTAGGGCATCCTCAACCTTTTGAGCACGGTGGACTTCAGACCAGTCTATGGTGGAAACATCGTGAAGCAAGGTGTCTGTGTTCATGCCTGCAAAGTTAGTAAAGGTGACAAGGCAGGGCGGAGGAGATGGTGGGGCACCTGAGGTCCATTGACAGAAAACTGGAGAGTGGTCAGTTATAGCATCTGCCAAGATACCAGCCTTGGCCACGTGCTCAGGTCGATTAGTGAGAATCCAATCAATAAGAGTACCTGGTTTAGATGGAGTTACCGTCCTAGTGTTCTCGGTTATGAGCTGGTACAGGTTAAAACTGTGAACTAAGGACATGAGGGCACTGTGCAAGGGACACAACCAGTTTAGGTTTATATCCCCGAGTATTAGGGCCTCATTTAGGTTGACAGATTGTGATGCTAGGTTTAGTAGGTCCTGAAATCCAGCCACTCCTCTGGATGGTGGGTTGTAGATGCAGACTATGTGCAATTTCTTTGCACCGAGGGTGACAGTCGCATGAATGGACTCACAGGTCATTGGTGGGTCTCGAACTGGGGCTGTTGTGATACTGAGGTGGTTCTTGTGGTAGAGTGCAAAGCCACTGCCCTGTTTGATACCAGGTCTGTCATGTCGGATAAGAAAGTAGCCTGGTATATCGCACAGTGCGTCAGGTATTCGTGGTTTTAGCCAAGTTTCTGTAAGGCATAGTATGTCAGGTTTATAGACTTTGACCCATGCTTCCAGTTCGGCCATGTGGCTCATAAGACTCCTAATGTTCATGTGGACAATGAGAAGTCCTTTATTTGCCTGTCCGGTTTGGATGGTGGCAGTGCTGCAGCTGGGAGGGCCTGGATTTGGTTCAATATCACCTGATAGTAGAAGCTCCAGTGATGCTAGGAATGTAAGCCTTACCCTGCAGTAAGTTTTGGGTGGATAGTGCTTCCTGCCCAACTTACTAAGGGCATGAAGCGTGTAGTACGTGCATCCTTTTTTGTGGAGAAGATATTGCCAAATGGTGGCTGTGCAGCACTTGGAAGCCAGCATACTGGAGAACCTGAAATGCCCAGCTGTAGGACGATTTTGATTCAGTCCACATGGTAGTGATAGTGAAATCCTGTTCACACAAAGTAATATTAGCAGGCTAGACAAGAGAGATATAGTGCCCTTGTTATGCCACTTGGGGGCGGTGTGCCTGCAGAGATGGATGACATGATAGTTGGCAACACCACCTAGACCTAGTGAGGGCTGCAAGCCAAGACTGTGATTGATCAGAAAATAGTTATAGAACTGTAGGCAGGCAGAAAATGTGAGGGGTTACGATCTTCAGTTCAACCTACAGAGTAGCTAAGAATTTTCCTCATTTAGGTCTGGGTAACCAGGATCGAGTTGGTTAAGAACCAGTGCAAGAGAGAGGGAGAGAGAGAGAGGGGTAGGGGAAGGTAGTTTGGCGGGTTTCAGAGCAACCTGACTGGGAGACTGATTCAGTGAAGTGTATTGCAGTGCAGCTAAAGTGGCTGAAACGGCTTGGTTCTCCTACTGATGCACAGCAAGAAGTAGAACGATCACCCCAGTGGTGACAGAATATAGGGAGCCAATGAGAAAGTGGACACTTAATCATAAGACCTACAGTATCCTGTATAGCTAGAGGTCCACCCAGGGTGGGTAAGGTGTGGGGGGGGGTGGGACGAATTTAGCACAGGAGGAGCTGTACCACTTGGTGAAATTGCCCGAGGAAGGCGCTCTGCAAGCGGGTTGAGAGGCCGGCTCACAGCAGTGCTGGGCTGTCCAAGTCTCAAGCTGTCGGTAAAGGGCAGCCAAAATTGCATGTCCCAGGTGAAAACAGCCGCTTTCAGTGAGCGGGTTCAGTCCAGGCAACGTCTAGCACTTTAGAGACAAATCCGGCAGCTGAAACTGCTAAGACATGTACCTTGCTGTGGTTTACTGCTTTAGCGGGAGCAGGAGCTAAGAAGCGGCCGGGCTGCTGGTCCTCAGTCCGGGCTTGAGTGTAGTGGGCGGCTCCTTCCACAGGCTTTCCTGGAGGAGCGAGGCATAGTCTTGTGCGCTTGCCGCTGGGCTTTCCGCTTGGTCAGCGGGTCCACAGCAGCACTTGGGTCCATAGGAGTCAGCGATCCAAAGCCCTGGTGGGCTTGGATGGACCTGAGGAGGAGAGCAAGGGAGAGGGGTTAAATAAGTGTAGGTGTGGAGGGGGCAGGATTAGAAACAAAGGAAAAGAGCGGGCAGTGAGAAGAGGGGAGGAGGACAGTTGCAGGAGTAGGAGAGAGTTTAACAGGTTTAAGGCAGATTGATTTAGGCTGTAAACAGTGTGTTAAGTATCCAACAAACTACTGTGCTGCTAAAAACTGTGTTTCCATTTAGTTGCTAAAACTTCTATACATGCAGAAATCACTGGAAAGTTATACAGAAGTACAAGGCACACCAGGTCGAACAGTCTTTCATGGCAAACTGGGCACCCCCGTGAGTTTAGCACAGGAGGAGCTGTACCACTTGGTGAAATTGCCCGAGGATGGCACTCTGCAAGCGGGGAGGAGAGAGGCCGGCTCACAGTGGTGCTGGGCGGTCCGAGTCTCGAGCTGTCAGTAAAGGGCAGCCAAAATTGCAAGTCCCAGGTGAAAACAGCCGCTTTCAGTGAGCGGGTTCAGTCCAGGCAGTGTCTAGCACTTTAGAGACAAATCCGGCAGCTGAAACTCCTGAGACACGTACCTTGCAGCAGTTTACGGCTTTAGCGGGAGCAGGTGCTGAGAAGCGGCCGGGCTGCTGGTCCTCAGTCTGGGCTTGAGTGTAGTGGGCAGCTCCTTCCACAGGTTTTCCTGGAGGAGCGAGGCGTAGTCTTGGGCGCTTGCTACTGGGCTTTCCGCTTGGTCAGCGGGTCCACGGCAGTGCTTGGGTCTATAGGAGGCAGCGATCCAAAGCCCCGGTGGGCTTGGGTGGACCTGATCCCTTTCAGAGGGTTTTCCCTGGTGCTCTTAAAAATGCCTTGACCTGACCATTCTTGCAAACAAATCATGCTTGGACCTGGATGTGCCAGCAAACTACAGGCCTGACTCTGATCTTCCCTTTTGGTGGAAGGTTATTGAGGGGACGGTGGTGATGCAGCTATAAGCTAGCCTCAAGAAACATAACATCTATGAATCTTTCCAGCAGTGTTGCTCAGATAGTGCTTTTGTGGGATCCTACCACTGTCCATCAGATAGTGCTGATATCCTACCTTGGATCCTACTAGAAATCCTACCAAAGACAGATGTAGGATCCAGGGTCAGATAGTGATGGATCCTAGTTAGGATCCAGGGATCCTAGGTCAAATAGTTAGGGTCTGGGGTCAGATAGCAATGGATCCTAGTTAGGATCCAGGGATCCTAAGTTAGATACAATCTGGGGTCAGATAGTGATGGATCCTAGGTCAGATCCAAGGATCCTAGGTCGGATAGTTAGGATCAGAGTTGGATCCTAGTGGATAGGATCTATGGTCAGATAGTATTACTATCCTACCACAGCAACTATCTGGCCAAATGGGAGGTATCTGTTGGTATCCTAATTTCTAGGACACTATCTGAGCAACACTACTTTCCAGTCAGGTTTCTGACCTTGTTACAGTACCAAGACTGCGCTAGTCAAGGTGTTCAATGAGCTGCTCTTGATGTGAGAATAGAGGGGCAGCCTGTTATCGTTCTCCTTGATATCTCTGCAAAATTCAGCACTGTGGATCACGGGGTTTGATTGAGCACCTTCAGGAATATGTGGGACTCACTGGGACAGCCTTGAAATGGTTTACGTTCTTTTTATCAGTTAAGACTGCAAAGAATTGTGATGGGTACCTACACACTGCGACTAGCAGCATCACAAGTGTTGTTCCTCAGGGTCACCTATCTCCACCGTATTATATGTGGTGTATATGCTTCTGCTAGGATGGGTCATTAGGTGGCATGACATGAGTTTTCAATGCTGGGCAGCTGATAACATAGATGTTCTTTTCACAGACAGACAAGGAGAGATCTTGGTGCTGGAACAATGCCTCCAAGATATTGCAGACAGCATGACTGTTTGAACACACTTGAAACCATTTTTTTACCTTTTGCAGGAATTGTCTTAGAGTTGGTGGGACTAAAGAGCAGGGAAAGAGTTCCAGGAAGCCTGCATGGGGACAGGAACATGTGACTAGGCTCAGCCAACCACGCCCATTCAACAAATCAGGAGGATTATTTAAAAGAACAGGGAAATCTGATTTTTTTGGCACATAGGGAATCTGAGTGGGAGCACCAGCACTTTAAACTATTCGAAAACATTTAAAACCATTTTTTTACCTTTTGCAGGAATTACCTGGGAGTTGGTGGGGGCTGTAGGGCAGGGAAGGAGTTCCAAGAGGTTAAAAGGGGGAAGGGAGCATGTGACTGGGCTCAGCCAGTCATACCTGTCCAGGAAGGCAGAAGGAGCATAAAATCCCATCCACTCAGTATGTTCCATCGTACCTGTGTCCCAGGGCAGGAGTGGAACAGCTGGCTGGTGTCTTAGGCAACATCAGGTGACAGCAGGTGACTGCAAGAAAGCAGGGGGCTCTGCCAAACTGACAGGAGAAGGTTAAGATACTCCTAAACACCGAATACAATTACTGTTACAGCTGCATAGGTAACTATAGGTGGTGGGGCAGAGGGTAATTGCTGGGAGGAGAAAAAAAAGACAGCAAATACAGGGACAGCTTATTTAGGGTAGGGTAGGGTGATACAGCAGTTCAGGATGGGTAAAAGGGGATAATTAGTTAAAAGAGAGGAGTGAAAGAGACAAGGGGGGTTACAGGAAGAGCTATAATTAGAATTAACTACTGTTAAAAGGGAAAGCAGGTAACACCCTGAGGTGGTTTAAAACCTACTTGGAGGGAAGATTTCAACAGGTTATCATCAATAAATGGTCCTCTGGAATAAGAACGACCATCTCAGGTGTACCGCAAGGATCAATATTAGGACCAATTTTGTACAATTTTTATATGAATGATTTTTTTGTATCTAAGCAGGAGGTGGATTTCCACCTCTATGCTGATGATACTGTTTTGTATGTCAAAGGGATGTTATTGTTAGGCATCCAACTGTCTTTACAAAATGCTTTTGATCACTTGCAAGATATCCTGACAAGATCCAAATTGGTATTAAACGCAAATAAATCCAAGGTGATGTTGTTTAATAAAGATAAAGGGAAATGTATGACCGAGAAGTCTATACATATTGTAATGTTGTCAGGATCAAAGTTGGAACAGGTAGGACATTACAAGTACTTGGTGATTTATTTGGATGAGAATTTAAAGTGGGACATACATATTGACCAAACAGTGAAGAAGGTGGGACAATACTTGGGATCACAATACATGTAACCCCTAGGTGGCGATATCCCAAGGGCTACTACCCCTGCCTTCTTGGCTAGTAGCAGATTAAGGGGCCTGAGTTCTAAAACGGGTGCCTCCATCTGGAGGTTAGAGTTGGTTGTGGTCAAGCTAACCTGGGCACGGCCCTCTGGGACACTGTAGCCCCCCTCTTTCATTACTAGTGGCTGGAACAATACACAGTAATCACTTTCACAATACCCCTGATACACCACACAAGTACCCACAATGTTTGCACTTACCACCAGGGCTTTCCTCTGGCCCGGCCCCGGGGAACCCCTGTAAAACAAGGTTATACACAGCAAATAACAGCAGTACAGTACTCTTGCACAAACTGGAACCACAGTCAGGGTAAACACAAAAAAGAGTTAGATCTGATTTATTTAAGGGATTTGAACAAGGGAGGGGCATAATCAGGTTAATTTGCTTAAAGGCTCTATCAGTCAAACAGTTATGCATGCACTTCAAGGTCCATAAACAGTCACACACTCTGGGTACCCAGATGGAGGAGAATGGTGGGCTAGCCAGGAATGTTGCAGCTGGTTGGGGCCCTGTGATGGAAGAAAACAACATGCACAACACACACTATTTGTAATCTGGAGTTGGAGGGCTCAGTTCGTGAAAAGAAAACAACAAGACAATCAGATGAAACACTTTTAGATTAGGCTGTTGTTGCAGGAGCTACCCTGATGATTACTCATGATACCCAAGACTGAACACAGGCTGGACAAATCGAGACAGCAGGTACATAGATACATAGATACATAGACAGTGTCGGCAGATAAGGGCCTATGGCCCACCCAGTCTGCCCATTTGAGCTTGTAAGTTCAGTTTGTTTTCCTAGAAGTCTGTTGCCCCTTACCCCTGACCTCCAGAATTCCTTTATGTCTATCCCATGCATTCCTAAATGCCGTGATTGTTTCAGCCCCCACCACTTCCTCTGGCAGGGTGTTCCACTTGTCCACCACCCGTTCTGTGAAGAAATTCTTTCTCATGTTTCCTCTGAATCGTCCTCCCTCCAACTTCATCCCATCCCCTCTTGTCCTGGAACATCTTTTTCGCTTAAAAATAGTGTTTTCCTGCACCCTGTTCCTCCCTGTAAGATACTTATATGTCTCTATCATATCCCCTCTCTCCCTCCTCTCCTCCAGGGAGTACATGTTCAGTTCCTTCAACCTGTCTTCATAGGACTTGTGATGCAATCCATGCACCATCTTTGTTGCCCTCCTCTGAACCTTCTCTACCCTGTCTATGTCCTTACGTAGGTATGGTCTCCAGAACTGTACACTGTACTCCAGGTGGGGCCTCACTAGTGTCTTGTATAGCGGAATTATGACCTCCCTTTTCCTGCTGGTGATGCCCTGCCTATACATCCCAGCATCCTATTTGCTTTACCTGCTGCCTTGTCACACTGCTTCCCTTACCTTGAGGTCATCAGAGATGACAACCCCAAGATCCCTTTCCTGCTTGGTGCATGCTATATCCTCACCCCCAACTGATATATTGTGCCAGGGTTTTTGTGCCCCATATGCATTATCTTGCACTTTTGCATTGAATTTCAACTGCCAAACCCTTGACCATTCTTCAAGCTTCTGCAGGTCGCTTCTCATTCTGTCTACACCCTCTGGTGTCTCTACTCTGTTACAGAGCTTTGTGTCATCAGCTAACAGTGAAATTCTGCCTCTAGGTCCTGCGCTAATGTCACTGATGAAGATGTTGAATAGGACCGGTCCCAGCACTGATCCCTGTGGTACCCCACTGGTCACTCTTCCCTCTGTGGAGTGACAGCCATTTACCACCACCCTCTGTGTCCTGCCACCCAGCCAGTTACCTACCCACCACACTACTGTCCTGCCCACACCCATATTCCCCAGTTTGTGTAATAGTCTTCTATGTGGCACAGTGTCAAAGGCCTTGCTGAAGTCCAGATAGGCCATGTCCACTGCCCTCCCCTGATCCACCTTCTTAGTCACCCAGTCAAAAAATTAAACGAGGTTGGTCTGACATGACCTCCCCCTGGTGAAACCATGCTGCCTTGGGTCCTGTAGTCCATTGACAACCAGATGTTCCACCAATCTCTCCTTCAGTAGTGCTTCCATGATCTTCCCCACTACCGAGGTGAGGCTGACTGGTCTGTAGTTCCCTGCTTCCTCTTTGTTCCCATTTTTGTATAAGGGGACTACATCTGCTGTCCTCCAGTCTTTGGGTACCTTCCCTGTTTCCAGTGATCCAGGTGGTTAATTTGGAGTGCCAGGAGAAGCAGGGCCCACACGATTCACCAAGGCATCATTCCTGTTCAAGCAAGGAGCAGAGGGCTGATCCCCAGGCAGATCTCTCGTCAGTGGCTTTCTCTGTGCATTGGGGTAGTCTGGCAGGGCCAGCATGGCATGGCCCAGGCCGAATGGAGATGAATGCAGATTCAGTCCAATTAGGCTGGATAAAGCTTCCAGCAAGCAGAACACAGTTCACACAGTGGGGAACCAAATCATGACCCACTTGCAATACACAGCACATTTACATTTAAGGAAATTCTACTGTACCAGGCAAACCGCTCTCCGGTCATGATCGCAAAGTCTCTGCACAAACCGAGGATTCAAAAGGAGCTGGAAATCCTGACAGGCCAATCGCATTTAGCAAATCTTCAGTCTTCTTCAGGTTAAAGCCTGGTCACAGTCCAGTGGCTTAAATAGTCCTCACAACTTGCATTCAGTCCGAATAAACTCTGTTTTCCCTCTCAGGGACAGCAGACAGACCAAAACTCAGCCCTTTCACAATTCTCCCATGCAAAACCACACAGAACCGCTGCTCAAAAATCACTTGAGCTGTTACTTCTTCACTTCTCATCTCCAAACTGAAACTAGCTGCAGCAGCCTAGGAAATTCCCCAAGATCCAAAAGGTTTGGTTGGCTGATCCTCCTGTCAGTCTCAACAAAGGCTCCCTTTTTTTTTTACCTTTTGCAGGAATTGTCTTGGAGTTGGTAGGACTAAAGAGCAGGGAAGGAGTTCCAGGAAGCCTGCATGGGGACAGGAACATGTGACTAGGCTCAGCCAACCACGCCCATCCAGCAAATCAGGAGGATTAACAAGTGCAAAAAGGCGCAAAAAGCCCAAAACAACAATTCAGTTCTCATGCTCCTCTAAGGTGCTCCCGAACACAATGACATTGTCCAAGTACACCAGGCATTCCAGCAAATTCATATCTCCCACAGCATGTTCCATCACTCGCTGAAAGGTGGCCTGGGCACCCGATATTCCCTGTGGCATGCTCAGAAAGTCGTAGAACCCCAATGGACAAATTAAGGCTGTTTCTCATGGTCTTTCAGGGCCATCGTGATCTGGTAGTATCCACTGCGAAGATCCAACACCGAGAACCATTTGCTCCCATTCAAGCAGTATAGGGCATCTTGTATACGAGGCATAGTGTATTGGTCTGGGATGGTCCACCGGTTCAGGTTTCGATAATCAACACACAACCTCACAGACCCATTTTTCTTATGCAGAACCACAATGGGAGAGGCATATGGTCTCCTGGATTCTTGTATCACACCAGCAGCGAGCATTTCCTGCAGATGTCTTCTCACATTATCTATGTCTGCTGGTGCTAGGCGTCGGGATCTCTCTCGAAATGGCCATTCATCATGCAGATGTATGTGATGCTCCACACCCTGGACACATCCCACATCCCATTCCTTCAATGAAAACACTTGGTCTCTCTGGGCAAGTCTCTTGCTAATTCTAGCCTTCCATTCAGCTGGCAATGGGGAGTCACCAAAGTCAAACAAGTCTGGGGTCACTCTCTCCTTCTCACCAGGGTGCTTGTTGCTGGGCAATACTGCAGTGTCTGCGCAGTGTACCGTAACTAGGGTGCACCCTCTGTTCACGCAGATCTCCCGATCTGACACATTGTGAATCTGGACCATCACTCGGCATGCATAGGTATGGGCATGAGCAGGCAAGATGCTGGGCTTGACCAATAATCCTTCTGGCAATTTTCCATTGCCTGGTGCATCCAACATCAGTATTTTGTTTTTGACATCTTTCCGGAGGCATATCTCCCCTTGAATGGTACACTGGGCATTAGGGACCAGTACCATTGAATCAGGATCCTTCTGCCACACAATTCCCACCCAGTTCATACTGGTCTACTTCCTCGGGTTTCTGTTGCAAATCATAGGCCCTCTTGATCAGAGCCGGAATTCTCAGAGCCCTCCCAGTCCGTTGCCCTTGTTTCTCGTGACAGAGTTGTGCCAGTCTCCCAAACATATGGGCATTTGTCCCAATTAACAGGGATATCCCATCATACAGTCTTGTGGGGGGACACACTAGGGCCTATGTCTCTACTCGCTCCTCTACACCCATTACTGCTGCAGGAAAAGACAACCAGAGGAGGACATACCCTAGATAGGGATAAGACTTGTTGCTCAGGCCTCACACATGTAGGCCTTCCAGGGTTTGCAAAGGCACATCAGATAAGTGTTTGTCATACCAGTCCTGGAATACAATGGTCATTTGCGACCCACTGTCAAGCAGAGCCTGAGTATGAATACCATTAACAGTCACCGTAGTCTCCATTGAAGGGCCCACTATTTTGGACCAGTCTGGAGAGGCAGTAGCAGAGGCCTGGACAGATGATTTAGCCACAAAGAGTTAGGGTTTCTCGAACTCTCACTGCAGTCATTTCGATCATCCCTTGGCCATTGATTAGCTTTTCAGAGCTCCCCTTGGAGTCTGTTTACTACTCTTTCTAAGTCCTTGTGAGACCGGCATTTTCTTTTCATGTGGCCATCCTTTCCACAGCTGTGACAAATGATAGACTCATGGGTCATCCTGGGAGAGAACATCGTATAAGGAACTGAAGCAGTAGTAAGAGGTTGGGGTCTAGTATCTGCTTGCAGTGGTGAGAGTGGTGCAACATGTCTTAACAGTTCCTTTAGAGTGGCAGTCAATCTGGTGATCTCAGCCTTGGAGCCAGCCTCGGTAGCTGATGCCTGAGGGTGCACCCCCCACCCTCTTGGCAGTCACATCCTGAAAGGGGCCCAAATCTTGTTCCATGGGGGAAACCCTTGCAGAGGCACCTGTCTTCAGCTCTTGGAATTCCTTTAGTAGCTCAACTTTCCAATGCTGGGCCCAGGGTGGGAAGTCCTTTGCATTCTCAGAGTGCTTGTTAAGTGCCAACTTTTGGCCCTGAGCCTCACTTGGCTGATCCCTCTCAGTCACTTGCACAGCAGCAGCAGATATGGGTGCAATTCCCCCACGGGGTCACCTTTGCTCAACCCCCCCTAATTTCTTTCATTAGTTTGTCATAGGAGGGGGGCGATTCCAGTCGGGTGGCAAGGCACAACTGAAGCAGTAACAATTCTGAAAATGGAGCAGACTTAAGGATCCAGTCCAGCCTAGTTTGATCTAATACATTTGACTGCAAACTACCCTTTCTGAAGCACTCTTGTAGCAGCTTTTCAAGCCAAGGTGCATGCACAGACAATGGCTCCCCTGGGTACTGCTGAACGTTTCTTGCTGTCCACCACAGATCCTCATCTGAATTCAGGCTTCCACACATTTTCCAATGCATCAAGATAGTCCTGTGCAGTGTTTCGGGGTTATTGACCCGCTTGGCATGGATGGTAGCCAGGGCAGGACCTTGGAGGCTCTCACTCAATCTCTTTCATTTCTCTGCTTCTGAGCATTGCCATTCAAGTACTAGATGGGCAGCATGGTCTATCCAGGTATCCCAGTCATCCTCCCTCTGGGGGGTTGGGAGGGTGCACGAGAAGATTCTCAGCCTTTGGTAGGAGTCGTGACTAATGGCAGGTACAGATATAGGGACCAGTATTGGCAAGGGCACAGAAGGCGGGGCAGTAACAGGTGTTGGAGTGGGGGGGGTGTTGGGGAAGGAACACCCCCAGTTGGCAGGAATAGTTTCTTAAAGTCCTCCATGGTTTTCCTTTCCTCCAGCAACAACTTAGCAAATTTCTCCTCAAAAGTCTCGGATAATGGTGGGAGTTCATCCTCCCCGGGCTCTTTACTGTCTTTTGTTATCACTCTTCAGGCAGCTGGAACCCCTTCTGGGGCAACAGTCTGTGGCACTTTTGAGCTGTCCATGAGGTCACTACACTCTACCAAGGTTATGAAAGTTTGGGTGATCAAATCAGCCTATCGACCCACCACCACAGGGTTTTTTAAACATTCAGCTATGGAGAGTGCTCCCTCTACAGTGTCTTTACTGGTAACCAGGGAAATATCCAGTATTAGTAGAGCATTTAGGGGGTTAATCTCCTGCCCAGTACACCACCCCACCAACTGGTGTACAGCCATTTCTACTGAGGTAGCCATTAATCTTTACCAATAATTCTTAATTTTTGGCCACTAGAAGGCACAAAATCCCAGTGGCGAGCCTCCAAAATGTAACCCCTAGGTGGCGATATCCCAAGGGCTACTACCCCTGCCTGCCTGGCTAGTAGCAGGTTAAGGTGTCTGAGTTATGAAACGGGTGCCCCCCCTCCGGAGGTCAGGGTTGGTAGTGGTCAAGCTAACCTGGGCACAGCCCTCTGGGACACTGTGACCCCACTCTTTCCTTACTAGTGGCCAGAACAATACACAATAATCACTTTCACAATACCTCTGATACACCACACAAGTACCCACAATGTTTGCACTTACCACCAGGGCTTTCCTCTGGCCCGGCCCTGGGGACCCCCTATAAAACAAGGTTATACACAGCAGATAACAGCAGTACAGTACTCTTGCACAAACTGGAACCACAGTCAGGGTAAACACAAATAAGAGTTAGATCTAATTTATTTAAGGGGCTTGAACAAGGGAGGGGCATAATCAGGTTAATTTGCTTAAAGACTGTATTAATCAAACAGTTATGCATGCTGGTTGGGGCCCTGTGATGGAAGAAAACAACATGCACAACACACACTATTTGTAATCCGGAGCTGAAGGGCTCAGTTCATGAAAAGAAAACAACAAGACAATCAGATGACACACTTTTAGATCAGGCTGTTGTTGCAGGGAGCTACCCTGATGATTACTCACAATAACCAAGACTGGACACAGGCTGGACGAAAATCAAGACAGCAGATGGTTAATCTGGAGTGCCAGGAGAAGCAGGGCCCACACGAGTCACTGAGGCATCATTCCTGTTCAAGTGTGGAGCAGGGGGCTGATCCCCAGGCAGATCTGTCGTTGGTGGCTTTCTCTGTGCAGTGGGGTAGTCTGGCAGGGCCAGCATGGCATGGCCCAGGCCAAATGGAGATGAACGTGGATTCTGTCCGATTAGGCTAGATAAAGCTTCCAGCAAGCAGAACACAGTTCACACAGTGGGGGAACCAAATCATGACCCACTTTCAACACACAGCACATTTACATGTAAGGAAATTCTACTGTACCAGACAAACCGCTCTCCGGTCACGATCGCAAAGTCTCTGCATAAACCAGGGATTCAAAAGAAGCCAGAAATCCTGACAGGCCGATCTCATTCAGCAAATCTTTGGTCTTCTTCAGGTTAAAGCCTGGTCACAGTCCAGTGGCTTAAATAGTCCTCACAACTTGGATTCAGTCCGAATAAACTCTATTTTCCCTCTCAGGGACAGCAGGCAGACAGGCAAGCCAAAACTCAGCCCTTTCACAGTTCTGCCATGCGAAACTACACAGAACTGCTGCTCAAAAATCACTTGAGCTGTTACTTCTTCACTTCTCAGTTCCAAACTGAAACTAGATGCAGCAGCCTGAGAAATTATCCAAGATCCAAAACGTTCCGTTGGCTGATCCTCCTGTCAGTCACAACAAAGGCTCCCCCTTCAGGTGCAAAAAGGGGCAAAAAGCCCAAAACTACAATTCCTACAGATTTTGACTCCAGACAGCTCCTGTAGTCCGGCTCCCTTTTAGGTCCCTCCAGTACTGATTGGTCCAATTCGCAGTCCAGGACCAAGATGGTGGAGATAAACAAAACAGTCATTGGTACAAAGAAGGCAGGTTAGACAAACTACATTATCATTATCATTCTAAATGATTTTCAGCAAATAGTTACATCTTTCAACAGAGCTCCCTCTCAGATTACTTATGACTGCAATCCAGGCAGCTCTTAAAGAGACAGTACACAGAGGCTATACAGGCATTCTCTGGCAATCACATTTGAACTGCTAAAACGCAGGACACCAGCCTGGCAGTGTGCATTTAGGCAAGCTTGAGGAAGACTTTTCAGGAACCCCCATTTGTAGGGGTTTACATACAGAACAAGGAAATGCATGAAAGTTGAGGTTAGAAGACATATAATAAATATGGTGGTGCTGCCAGTATTGGATTATGGAAGCTTAGTCTATGAGGGAGCATCCTATATGCATTTGAATAAATTAGATGTAATGTATAGCAAATTAGCCAGATTTGTTTTGAATGTCCCTACAAGAACACATAGGCTGGGCATGTACAAAGATTTAAATTGGATACCTTTGGGAGATAGGAGAAACGAGAAACTATCAAGTTTTGATGTTTATGATCAAATTCATAATGGGATGGGTTCCCAAGTATATTATAGAGAACATACATTTTAAAAACACCAAGCAAGGCCTTAGATCCACTGATGGCCTAGAATGTTTATTACCAAAATTTAAAACTGTAAGAGCAAGAAATCATTTTATTTACAATGGGCATGTAAGCTGGAATAAACTTCCAATAAGCCTGACACCCATTAACAGAAAAATCCAGATAAAAAAAGTAAAATCTTTTCTCTCGTCACAAAATATGTAATAAGGGCAAGGTGTTAATACTAGCCCTTATAATATTTTACCAACAAGTTATGTACTGTGCTGTGGTTTCTTTATGATAGAAATGAGCTCTATATATGGATTTTAAGTATTGCTGTCTATTATTTTTCCTGTCTAGGAGAATTAAAACAAATTTGCCTACGTGCTGTATGTTGTCACATAATTGTGATGATTTTTATATGTTATGTACATCTTAAAGTGTTTGATGTAAAAGTAACTGGAATTTTGTAAATGGACCTCACTAAAAATGAGCCTCAGCTCAGCTGAGTTATCCAATTCATTTGAAATGAATAAAAATGTTACTACTACTATTACTACTCCCCTCGTTAGCATAAGGTGTTAAAGATAGTCCAAATAGAGAGTGCAAGTGGCTAAAGATTAGGGACAGTAATGGCAAGCTACAATTAGAAGCAGAAGTCACAGTATTCCGGGACACATTTTGGAGACAGGTGCTACTCCATCTGCATGCATCTCTCTGGACTGAGAGTGGAGGTCGCTGGTCTCTGTGTCAAGTTGGCTAAGAGCCAGAGGACCTCTTGCCCCATCCAGAGGCCTCTGAGTCTGTTGCCATTGCATCAGAGATTGCCTAGGCAGAAGAAGGCCATCTGGACCTTGGTGGGCTTTGGGAGGGTCGGGATGGCAGGTCAGGTGCACATTTCTCAGCATGTGCCACTACAGAATTCCTTTGCCATTATGGCAGGAGAGGACCACCGAGAGGAGGCACCCAAAGTGGTGGCAAGGGAGGATGTGGGATCTCCTGAAGGGGTGGCAATAAGGTGGAGGTTGAGTATCCCAACAGAGGAGGAATCTGCTTCTGGTGAGGGACTGAATTTTGAGAGGGATAGATCTGGGAGCAGGAAGGGGTGGAGAGAAGGAGGTTAGGTGCCTACCTGGTGCCTTGGCTCAGAGGGGTGGACAGTCTATCCTAAGGATCTTTAGGGTGGCAGGACATGGGGGGAGCTGGATATCATTTTCCACCTGAGGACTAATGACCTGGCAAGGGATGGCATTGGGGTAGTACAGGGAGAGTTCAGTTAACTGGAGAGGGGCCCAAGACAGGTAGCACAAATGGTGGCACTCACCAAGATACTACACATCTATGGCTGAGGTGAGGACAGAGTGCTCTGTACTAGGAGCTCTAACAGTTGGTTGAAGGAATGGTGCAGAGAAAATGGGTTTGGCTTCAGTGGAGAATGGGGGCCAACCTGGAAGTATATCAGTCTATAGAGGGGTGATGGCTAGCACCCCACTAAGAAGGGGACCACAGTTCTCAGTGGAAGGTTTAACTGTTCCTTTGATGAATATTTAAACTAGCTGAGGGGGCTGTGGGCAATATTAAAAAGGGAAGCATAAACTTCAGAGGACTGGAGGAAGGCAGATGTGTACTCCAACTCTATAAGGGTGACAGCAGGGAGGAAGCTGCCCTGACAATTATAGGCAGATCAGTCTAACATTAGTGGTGAAGAAGTTAATGGAAGCACTATCAAAAGAAAGGCTAGTGGAGTATCTTGAATCCAGCAGGTTACAAGACCCAAGGCAGCATGGATTCTTTGGGGGGGATCATATCTGATGAACCTGATCCATTTCTTCAGATGGCCAGGGAAATAAATCAAGGTGGGGTGGTAGACGTGGCCTACTTAGACTTCAGCAAGGCCTTTGACACTATAGCACATAGGAGGCTTATAAGGAAATGGGCAGTTTAGAGGTGGCACCCAAGATTGTAAACTGGATAAGGTACTGGTTGATAGGTAACATAGAAACATAGAACATAGAAGTTGAGGGCAGATAAGGACTGCAAGGCCATCCAGTCTGCCCATTTCTTTTTCTGCCTTATGAGTGTGACATAGGCCTTTGTTCTGTCAATGGCCTGTCTATTCATACTCATCTGTATTGCTCCCTTATGCCTATCCCATGCCTGTTTGAAGTCTTACACTGTATTCATATCCACTATTTCCTGAGATAGGCCGTTCCATGCATCCACCACCCTTTCTGTGAAAAAGAACTTCCTCACATTACCCCTTAATTGGCCTCCCTCTAATCTCGTGCTGTGTCCTCTTGTCCTGCTATTTTTCTTATGTTGAAACATGTTTGTATCTATGTCTTAATTTACTGTTATACCTATGTGTTGTACTGCTATACTGTGTATTTTGGTTTGTCTTACTGTGACAAGGTACCTTTGTAAATGAGCCTATGGCTCAAAGGTTTTCCAAACTGCTGTTTAAATAAAATAAATAAAATGTTAGACTCTTTCACCTTATTAATGCCCTTAAGGTGTTTGAATGTTTCAATCATATCACCTCTCTCCCTCCTGTGCTCTTGGGTATACATATTGAGCTCAGTTAATCTGTCCTCATATGTTTTCTGATGCAGTCCCTGCACCATTTTGGTTGCCCTTCTCTGGACTGCCTCAATTTGGTTAATGTCCTTGTGAAGGTGTGACCTCCAGTACTGCACGCAGTACTCCAGATGGGGCCTAACCAGTGTGTTGTAAAGAGGGATTATTATCTCCCACTTCCGACTTGTGATACCCCTACTAATACACCCCAACATCCCTCTAGCCTTACCTGCTTCTTTAGCGGTCTGCTTGGATGATTTCAGGTCATCGGTGATGATGCCCAAGTCTCTTTCTTCCCTTGTGACTGCCAGCAACTTCCCTCCCAGCCTATAGGTGGCCTCAGGGTTTCTCTTCCCTATGTGCATGATCTTGCACTTCTTTGTGTTAAACCCCAGTTGCCACTCTTCCAACCATTTTGCTAGTTTATCCAGATCTCTTCTCATTCTGCCCACCCCATCTGGATCATCTTCTCTGTTGCAGATCTTGGTGTCATCTGCAAATAGACAAACCTTACCCTCCCATCCATCTGCAATGTCACCGATGAAGATATTGACGAGGACTGGCCCCAGGACTGATCCATGAGGTACCCCACTTGTGACTTGCATTTCTTCTGACTGTATACCATTTACCAGTACTCTTTGTTTTCTGCCCATCAATCAGTTTGCCACCCATTTGACCAATGTCTGACCCACCCCGAGCCTACCCAGCTTATTAATAAATCTTCTATGTGGAACGGTATCGAAAGCTTTGCTGAAGTCAAGGTAGGCAACATCAACTGCTCCCCCAGGTACACCACTCTGGTTACTCAGTCAAAGAAATCTATGAGATTAGTAGGCAACAGAGGGTGGTGGTCAATTGCACTCACTCTAATGAGGTGAGAGTGACCAGTGGGGTACCTCAGGGCTCAGTGTTGGGACCAATCCTCTTCAGTGTCTTCATAAGCAACATTGCAGAAGAGCTGGAAGGGAAGGTCTGCCTCTTTGCAGATGACACCAAAATCTGCAGTAGTGTGCAGAGAATGAGTAGTGACATGAGAAAACTCAAGGAGTGGCTGAGAGTAAAGCAACTGGGTTTCAATGCAAAAAAGTGCAAAATCATTGACCTAAGATACAGAAACCCAGGAGCAGTGTATAAAATGTGTGTGTGTGTGTGGGGGTGGCGGTATTGATGGTCAGAAAGTAGGAAAGAGACCTTGGGGTTATCAATCTGATGACCTCAATGTGGCAGGGCAGTGCAACAAGGCAGTAGACAGGGCCAGTGGGATGCTGGAGTGCATAAGGAAGGGAGTCACCAGCAGAAGGAGAAAGGTGGTGTTATCACTGTATTGATCATTTGTGAGACCCCACCTGGAGTACTGTGTCCAGTTTAGGAGACTACATCTCAGGAAGGAAATAGACAGGATAGAGGCTGTCCAGAGGAGGGCAGCTAAAATGGTGCAGGGGTTGCATCAAAAGTCCTATCAGGAGAGACTGAAGTATTTCAACATGTATACCCTGGAAGAAAATAGGAAGATGTGTGGCTTGATAGAGACCTATAAGTACCACAGGGGATGGTACAAGAGGGGACTATTTTTCTGAGGAGAAGGTGCACCAGGACCAGGCAAGGCAATTTTACTGATATGGCACCTGATCCTAGGAGCTCTGGGCACCTCACAATGTACACAGCAAATTTTAAATAAAATTAGTAAAATACCACCGAATATAAAATAACAAAAATCTTTGTGTTGCAGCACCAAGCCCCGAACTCAAAGTAAACAAGTGAGTTTTCAGACACTTTTTAAATGTGGCCAGAGAAAAAACATCTATTATCGACAGGGAAAGGGTGTTCCAAAGAATCAGGGCCTCCAGTCCAAAGGCCCAATCACATGAGGATTTTAAATGTGATCGTGGGACAAATAGGAGGTCTGGATCCAATGACCAGAGGGGGCAGCCAGGAGCATATGTTATCAAGAGGTCCTTCTGGTAGCCCGGACCCTAACAGAGAAGGACCCTGCAAATAACAAGCACACCTTGAAGTTGATGTGTTACTGCATGGGAACCAGTGAAGGGCAGAGAGAACCAACATGATATGGTAGAACTGGGAGGTCCCAACAACCAGCTGGGCTGTCACTTTCTGGTCTAGTTGTAAATGACGTAGCAATTTTGAGGGATAACTCAAAATATATAGCATTACAGTAATCCAATCTTGACGTGACTAAGACATGTGCCAGTGCTGCTAGGTCAATCAGTTGAAGATAAGGCTTGATCCAGGAGATGTTTTGAAGATGGTAGAAGCCACTGCAGACAACAGCTGACACCTGATATTCTAAGGTCAGCTTGGAGTCCACAATGACCCCCCAGTTCCTCACTCTATTTACAGCTCTGAGCATCATGCCATCCAATGAAGGTAGGATGGCACTACTACTCATCACTGCTGAACCCAATAGACACAGTGCCGCCAGTAACACTTTGCCTTCCATTTGTTTAATCTAAGTCAGCTCTGCCATCCAATCCTGAATTTCTCGATGGCAGTTACTCAATTCCGAAAAACAACTGCACCATTGTTAGAGGCACAAGACACATACAGCTGGGTATCATCGGCATAGCAAATAAAACCCAAGCCACAGCCTCTAACAATCTCCAGGAGGTCATGTAATGAAGCTGAAAGGTGGTGGTGGTGGTGGTGGTGGGGGGGGGGTGGGGTTATGTGGGATGTAAGTAATTCTTCACTGAAAAGTGGTGGACACCTGGAACAGTCTAACAATGGAATTGGTGGGAGCGAAAACAATGGTGTCTTCAAGCATGCATGGAATAGGCACACAGGAATTTTAGTAGAAAAGCAGGGAGGAGAGGAAACAAACAGAGATCAGGTATGATCTGGGGTGACAATTGCAGGAGTAGCCGGGATTATGTGTGGGAAGAGCTCCTCCCCCACAGCCAGCTTAATAGAAGCAGCTGACTCCCGCTCTGCTTAGAACTCATCACACTCGCTACGTTAGTGTGACTGGTCGCACCCCCCCTTTCCCTCTTCTCCATCCCCGCTTCCTCCCTGCCTCGCTGTTGCCTTGTCCTCTCTACTCCTTGTGCCTGTTTTCCGTTGTTTTCTCTATTTTGGGGGGGGGGGAGGTTCGCCAATCATGCTCTGGTTTGTCCGCCATTTCTCCACACTCCGTACCTCACCTGCTTGTTCATTTCCTCCGCTCTCAGCCGCGGAGTTGCTCCCATACCTCTTGTCCATCAGTTACAGCATAGCCGACCTCGGTTATATCCGACTTGCTGTTCTCCCTTCCAATTCGGGCTCCACATTGTTTCCCTGATCTACAACTCCTGAGACTCCATCAATACTTTCATCCACTGTAAGTCTACCTTTTCTTCAACCCTGAAGCACGCTTGTATAGAAGGCATGTTACTTATGGTAGTCAGAGATATATCTCTATGGCACTGCAGCGCTCTTATACAGCGTTTGACTGCATTGATTCTCAGTCCTCACCATTCTTACAGGAGCCAGTTATCGGTGGGGGAACAGCAACCGCATCCTAGGACTACCATTATTTCACCGCACATTGCAGTCCGTTTGAGCGTGCTTACTCCGAGAATATGCCATTGGGCCTTTTCATGTCTTCCCTTAGCTACTGTTTACCAGGACATGCCTTTCTCATATGTTGTGCATTTAACCATGGCTACAGGTACTGCACACTCCACAAGGTCACATTGAATTATGACTGTGCAAACCATCTCTATGCTGATTTCTGATTGCTGTCTCAATTTGCTGTAGTTGCGACCGTGCTGGCGCCATGATTATGTCACTCACTCCATATTGGATCTTGCTGGGTTCCTTTCTTGTGTTGCCAGATGCTTACATCGGTCTCTCAGTTTTATTGGTTGTGCTATACCTTGTACTTCAGCTGCATGTTTTTCCCTATCATGTCAAGCACTTCTGGAACTATCCATTTATTCTGGGACCCTATACTGCCACTTTACATACCAGCAGACATACGACGGTTTGGCTGCACTTCAGCTGCTGGCTTATGACTTTCTTTGGAGGGGGAGAGGATACTTCAGGTACTAATCAGGATGGGTTGTATACACTTCTCAGTGCTTCTCACGTATATCACTGAGTGCCATCTATAAAGGAAGCCAAATCCCAGCACTACGGCACATATAATCGTAGTACATGGTTCTTGAAACTCAGAAACTCAGTTGAATTAAGTGGATACTCAGTAGCTAACGGAATGCCAACGGCATTCTTCACTGACCGTAATTGCTACACTGCTAGCCATGGATAACTTCCCATTCCATTGCTTGTATATGGCACTTAAGTCCTGTTTACTTCTGATTGCTCTCATCTGCTGCACGGGTACAGGCCCCCTACTGTGCACTTGACTCTGTGATACTTATCTCAGCATGACCTGCCTTCACCCATCGGGCTGGGAGGTTTACCTATCTAATCGCCTGCTTCGTTTACTTGCTATACAGTTGTTATGCAGGTCCACCTATTACTACTACTACTGCTTACTGACCTATCAGGTCCCCACTTGCTTACGCAATCATAGAAACATAGACTTTGATGGCAGATAAGGACCACTTGGCCCATCCAGTCTGCCCATTTCCCTACCTATTGGATAAGCTGCAGATTCTAGTTAACCAACAGCCTACTTCCTGCAATCCCCCACTATAATTGCCTTATGTCTGTCCCATGCATGTTTGAATTCCCCCACTGTTTTAGACCCCACAACCTCTCCAGGAAGGAGGTTCCATGTGTCCACCACTCTCTCCATGAAAAAGAATATCCTCACATTACCCCTGAGCCTTCCCCTCTAACTTTAAATTGTGCCCACTTGTTCTTACACATCTCTTTTTCTGAAAGATGCTACCCTCCTGGACTTTGTTGATTCCCTTGAGGTACTTAAAAGTTTCTATCATGTCCCCCTGTCCCTCCTTTCATCAAGGGTATACATATTAAGCTCTCTCAATCTCTCTTCATATGGTTTCTGATGTAGACCCTGCACCATTTTAGTTGCCCTCCTCTGGACTACTTCCATCCTGTCTATGTCCTTGCATAGATGAGGTCTCCAAACTGCACAAGTACTCAGATGGGGTCTCACCAACTGTCTGTACAGAGGGATAACCACTTCCCTTTTTCTACTTGTGATGCCCCTCCCTATGCATCCCAGTATCCCCCTGGCTCTCCTTACTGACTTCTCACATTGCCTACCCACCTTTAGGTCATCTGATATGACTACACCCAGATCCCTTTCCATTATTGTTGTTAGTACCTCCCTTGCTATTGTGTACTCTCCTCCTGGATTTTTATTTCCCAGGTGCACTACTTTGCACTTCTTTGCATTGACTCTAAGTTGCCATATGTCTGACCATTCCTCCAACCTTGCCAAGTCCCTTCTCATCCTTTCTACCTCCCCTTGTGTATCAACTCTGTTACAGATCTTTGTGCCATCTGCAAAGAGGCATACCTTTCCTTCCAGACCCTCTGCAATGTCACCTACAAAGACGTTAAAGAGGACAGAACCCTGTACTAAGTCCTGAGGTACTCCACTAGTAACCCCCCCTTTCTTCAGAATGTGTTCCATTCGCTATTACCTTCTGTGTCCTGTTGTGCAAGTGGTTTGCTACCCAGGCTACCACCCTGGGACCCACTCCAAGGCTGGCTAACTTGATTATTAATCTTTTGTAAGGGACTGTGTCAAATGCCTTAATAAAATCTAGGTAGACCATATCCACAGCCCCTCCCTGGTCTATTACTTTGGTCACCCAGTCAAAGAAATCAATTAGATTCATCTGACATGAACTTCCTGCTGTGAATCCATGCTGCTTTGGGTCCTGTGCCCCACTGGCCTCTAGGTACTGAACAATTCTTTCTTTCAGAAGTGATTCCATCATTTTCCCCACCACTGAGGTCAAACTAACAGGTCTGTAGTTTTCTGCTTCTGCCTTGCTCCCACTTTTGTGAAGGGGAATCACATCTGCCCTCCTCCAGTCCTCACGTACCACCCCATCTTCCCATGATTTGTTAAAAAGTGTGGTTAGTGGTGTCTCTAGGTCCTCCCTAAGCTCTTCTAGGATTCTAGGGTGAATCCCATCAGACCCCATTGCTTTGTCCACCTTGAATTTTAGGAGTTCTTTCAGGACTCTTTCTTCTGTAAATGGACTGGCGTCAACCCCACTACCCAGTTTGGTTTAGGTAACTCCTCCTCTTCTTCTTTTGTACGCAAACCATTGCTTTATGCCTAGTGCCATCCCCTCGGCTTTGCCTGGGATTCTACTGCTCTCAATCTGTATCCGACCTTGCAAGGTCTCAGCATGCAGTGCTCATTACGATCTCAGCACGCCGAGCTCATTCAGCTCACTGGCTTTACAGCTCTCAATCAGTTTCGGGCAGGGAGAATTTCCTTCTAGTCATCTGCTTCTATGATCTGCCTTCGCCCATCAGGCTGGGAGGTTTACCTACTTCTACTCTACTTCTGCCGCGCTCATCTCGGAGCCTGGAGATTCACTCATTCTACTATACGCCTACATGCTACCGAGTCAGCTAGGCAGCAGCTCTCTTTATGATGCCTCGTCCAGCTCGGGGCCTAGAGAATTACAGTTTCTATGTCCTGCCTTCGCTCTTCGGGCTGGGAGGTTTACCTACTTCTACTCTATGCCTGCCTCGTTCAGCTCAGGGCTTGGAGATTCACAAATTCTACAACCTGCCTTTGCCCAGTAGACTGGAAGATTTACATACTACTCTCTTGCTTCTATGACCTGCCTTCACCCATTGAGCTGGGAGGTTTACCTACTTCTGCTTTTCTTCTGCCTCACCAGATCAGGAGCATGGAGATTCCCACATTTTACTATACGCTTACCTGCTGCCGTATCAGCCAGCCGGAAGCTCTTTTATTATGGATCCGCATTTGGCTGTTTCTTCATTCTTCTTCTATCCTTGGATGCTTTGCCCTGCTGATTCAGCTGTGTGGAATTGCTGCTGCTTCACCCTTTCCGGGACACTTAGTTGCACCTCATGATGACCTTATCCTGATTGTGCTCTACCGCTTTTGACCCTGTGACAACGCTACTCCATTTGACTCAGCTGCTTCAGTTATCTCCATCCAGGACTCTTACGCTCGACTATTCAGGTCTTGTCTTGTTATTGCTGCCTCAAACATTGCATACCTCCAGTTTCGACTGCTATTCATCATCAAGTTGCCATCTCTATGCCACGGTCTCTTCAATGCGATCCCTGCCATCCATGATGTACTGGACCTGTCAGTCCTCAGCACCATTCCATTCTCTACATCTGCCTTACCAATGCAGTACTACTCTGCTTTACACTGACTCAAAATACGTCTCCTGGAAGCATATACCACACAGTATTCCTCCTGACTGACCTCCATAGGTCTGGCTGTATTTCCTGTTTCCTGGAGTTAGTCGCCTCTCTATTTACGTCTCTAGCTGATGGAAAAGCTGCGCTTCTCGTCGAGGGACTACCTGCCATGCTCTATTCTACCAGCAGACTTCCATGGGTCTGACTGCGCTTCCCATACCTGGAATCAGCCGCCTCTCTCTCCTACCTCACCAGCTGTCGGTTAAGCTGTGCTTTCTTCAGGGGCTGATTGCCACATCCTGTTCAATCTCATCTGCTTTCGTGGGCGCAATCCTGCTCATGCTACCTCTTGCTTCGGATTAGCAGTCCGACTGCTTTGCTTACTTTCTGGGCTCACCTTATTCTACTATTTGGATGCTTCATACCTTGCACCAGTGTCTCTGATTATCCTTTACAGCTTGCCATTATTCCAGCTCAACTCTACAGCCGTTGCCTTCATATCAATTCCTAAGACTATACTTCACTTATTAGAACTGAATTCATCAGTCGGTAAACTGGCCTATAAGTCTTCTCATTACACCTACTTTACAAACCCTCTATTAGAAATCAGGAAGTCATGCTACTTCTATTCATCCTGCCTCGTTGACGTCAAATCTGGATACAACTATCTGCATCTGGTCTCCTGTACTGAATTCGTCAGTCATCACTTCATCTCCACCGTCATTCATTTCCTGGATTATACCATCTATCAACTGAAGTCTGGAAGAAGGTTCTTCATATCTACTCTCCATCATTCCGAATTGCACATGGATTCTCGGACTCGGACTTTATTAGAAGGAAATTACTTCACTGGACATTTACATTGAGTTCTTCTTAAGCTCCATTTATCTGGATTCAATTCTACAATTAGAATTCAGATTCAGCTGATTAATTTAGTTTAATTAGGATCTCTCTCCTTTAGTATGCCCAGAAGGATGAGCAGGTCAGTAGCCATGGGTCCTCAGAGGTTTCCCCCCAAGGGGGGTTTTCCTCTCCTGAGTGCTACTGGTCACACTCTCCAGAGTTGGAGGAGGTGATCGTCTATTCATATCATTAAGTTGTTATGCATGACTTCTTCAGCATTCAGTTACAGAACAATCACTGATATTTTATTCTTTTGGGGCTTTCATAATTCTAAACCAAGCTTCCTTCCTACAGGTGGGATACAGAGAAAGGCCAAAACCATCAAATATTATCAAACAACTCAATTCAAGCATCCAAGTACCTAAGCACAAACATTCTATACTACTACCTAATTAACATTGTCCTCTTAATGCTGGCCTCTGTATCCAACAACCATCAACATGTTACATAAGCCCTGAGCTATGAACCACGCATAATTGCAGGAGTAGCCGGGATTATGTGGGGGAAGAGTTCCTCCCCCACAGCCTACTTAATAGAAGCAGCTGACTCCCGCTCTGCTTAGAGTGAGTTGCACTCACCCACCATCCTCCCCGACACCTCCTCCTTCTGCGGCACTCTGATCCCACCGGGGGGCTTTCATAATTCTAAACCAAGCTTCCTTCCTACAGGTGGGATACAGAGAAAGGCCAAAACCATCAAACATTATCAAACAACTCAATTCAAGCATCCAAGTACCTAAGCACAAACATTCTATACTACTACCTAATAAACATTGTCCTCTTAATGCTGGCCTCTGTATCCAACAACCATCTACATGTTACATAAGCTCTGAGCTATGAACCACACATAATATAGGTAGGGAGAAACTGAGCAGACTAGGTGGGCCAAGCAGTCCATATCTGCTGAACAATTCTGTGTGTTTATGATTCCATGGCCTCCAGCTGGCTGAGCTTGAGTCCAGTCAAGATGGAGCTGCTATTAGTGGAACCAGGTCTTCACAGGTCAGCAGCCAGTTAAGATGCCACTGGTTTGCCTTCAATAAATGGCATTGTCTTGACAGCTGTGGATAGTGTACAAAATCTAGGAGTCACTGTGGACCCTGGGCTAACGCCCTAACACTTGAACATCATGCATTGGTGTAGTGAATCTTTCCAACTTCAAAATGTCTCCTGGATTAAACCCTACCTGATGCAAGAGGACCTGCTAACCCTGGGGCATGTGCTTGTAACCTCAAGGCTCAACTACTGTAATGCTTCTTATGTGAGGTTATCTGTGAGGTTGGTGTGTACCTAGAGCAGATGCAGAATGCCAAGGTCAGGCTAATCACCAGGTCATCATATGTGGATCACTTAAAGCCTGGACTGCAGCATCTTTACTGGCTACCGATAAGGTGGTGCACCACCTTCAAGACTGCTTTAATGTACAAAGTCCTGCACAGATTGGGTGTTGGATACCTCAGAGACCATTTATCCTGGTATACTCCCAGCCACTCACTCCACTCCACTGTATTTTTATGGGTCATCATGAGAACACACCTGGAGCTGTCTGGAAATACATCTTTTTCGGTGAATTTATTTATTTATTTGGAGCTCCCTTCCTCCACCTAAGAAATGCATCCTCAGTGGAGGCATTCATAAAGGTGATAAAACATTTGTTCTTAGCCTTTGAGACTAATAACTGATTAACATCTGTACATCTTAGTATTATACTGTATATTTTAAAGGTTCTAATGTTATTTTACATTTTGTTTATGGCTGAGCGATAGGGTGCAATATAATTAAAACTGCCTTGCCTTGCCCTGCTGTGGAAGCCTTCATTATACTGCAGCAGTGTGGGACAGTGGTTTTCTTCCTACCTCCTCCAGATTCCTCCTTAAAGGGTAACTGTTCCAAGAGCTGACCCTATTGCCAGGCATATGGTGCTACTATTTCAAACCTTGACCTCAGCAGTGGGGGGCAAACACACAGCCTCTGACTGCAGTGGGATCAGCATCAAAGTGATGGGTTCAGTGGAGGAGCTATAATGTGGGTTCAGCTGTTTGTTGGCAGTATCACAAAACTAACTGATGGGTTCCTCACTCTTGCACACTCTCTTTCTCTGTTTCTAAGGCCCAGCAACTACAAGAGACATGCTTCAGGGGAAATTATTCTCAAGACAGCCTCCTCCCTCCCTCCCTACCTGTTTCCCATCCTTGGTCAGAAATGACAGCAAGGCAAAATGATCTGTAGATAGCAATAATAGAATGATGTTGCACAGGTAGAGCAAGGTGAGAACCCCTCCCCTTTCCCCAGAAGGTGATAGGATTCTGGTTCCTTGCAGTATGCAGCCATGTTGTCATCACAACACTAAGGGTCTCATGATGACGGGCACAAACAAATGCACTCAGTGAGAAACTGCATTCTGGTACCACCCCCCTCCCTCCAGGGCATGGAATTAGGACAGACCTTTGGAAACATTGGTTACTATGTTCTCACTGTAGCTTGTAGTTTCATGTATGACTAGTATACAAAAACCACTCCTGATGCAGGAAAAAATATAAGGACTTTGTTGTACAGTGTTTGGGCCCAACAAAAAAATGTGGTAGCCATGTTAGTTCGGTTGAAGATAGAGGAAAATCAAATATTCAAACAACAGATATGCTGAAGACAATAATTTATTGGACTAACTGAAATGTTTTTAAAAGATTAGCTTTCAGGAGATCATTTTTCTTTCAGATCAATGGGAACAGAACTGAAACCCATATCAGATAATATGAAGGGAAGGAGGAATTAACTTAGCACCTTCTGTGCACACTGAATCCTCAAGTGATTTACAGGCCATGAACAGCTGCATCAGAGCAGCACAGGTTATGCAAGATATCACTTTAAGGAAACAAAGGGGGATTAAAGGAACAGAAAGAGAGATTGAGAGATATCGGTAAAGAAAAAAAGAGAGAGGAGTGTAACCCCCTACAAATGGGGGTTCCCAAAAAGTCTTCCTTGAGCTTGCCTAAATGCTCACTGCCAGGCTGGTGTCCTGCATTTTAGCAGTTTAAATGTGACTACCAGAGAGTGCTTGCATAGCCTCTGTGCACTGTCTCTTTAAGAGCTGCCTGGATTGCAGTAATAAGTAATCTGAGAGGGAGCTCTGTAGAAAGATGTAACTATTTACTGAAAATCATTTAGAGTGATAATGATAATGTAGTTTATCTAACCTGCCTTCTTTGCAGCAAGGACTGTTTTGTTTATCTCCACTATCTTGGTCCTGGACTGCTGAATTGGATGAATCAGTACGGTGGGACCTAAAATGGAGCCGGACTACAGAAGCTGTCTGGAGACAAAATCTGTAGAAATTGTAGTTTGGGGCTTTTGGCGCCTTTTTGCACCTGAAGGGGGAGTCTTTGTTGAGACTGACAGACAGATCAGTCAACCGAACCTTTTGGATTCTGGGGAAAGACCCAGGCTTGCTGGCAGTTGGGTCAGATCTAAGTGGGGAGCTGAAGAAGCAACAGCTTGAGACAGTCAAGCAGCTGTTTGAGTAGTTTCGCACGGGAGAACTGTGGAAAGGCCTGAGTTGTGGCCTGCATGTCTGCCTGCTGCCCCTGAGAGGGAGAGACGAGAATTATTTCGGACTAAATCTAAGTTTGTGAGAACAAAGTAAACCACTGATTTTTTGCCAGGCTCATATCTGAAGAAGACTGAAGAGTTTGCTGAATGCAATCAGCCTGCCAGGATTTCCAGCTGCTTTGGAATCCCCGGTTTGTGCAGAGACTCTGTGATCGTGACCGGAGAGTGGTTTGCTTGGTACAGTAGAATTTCCTTACATGTAAATGTGCTGTGAGTTGTTAGTGGGTCATGATTTGGTTCCCCACTGTGTGAACTGTGTTCTGCTTGCTGGAAGCTGTATCCAGCCCAAAATGGACTATATCCGAATTTGTCTCCGTTTGGCCGGGGCCTTGCCACACCGGCCCAGCCAGACTGCCTGCTGCACAGAGAAAGCCATCGACGAGAGACCTGCCTGGGGATCATTCCCCAGCTCTACACTTGAACAGGAATGACACCTCAGCGATTCATGTGGGCCCTGCTTCTCCTGGCACTCCAGATTAACCACCTGCTATCTCAATTTTCGTCCAGCCTGTGTCCAGTCTTGGGTATCATGAGTAATCATCTGGGTAGCTCCCTGCAACAACAGCCTAATCTAAAAGTGTGTCATCTGATTGTCTTGTTGTTTTCTTTTCACAAACTGAGCCCTCCGGCTCCGGATTACAAATAGTGTGTGTTGTGCATGTTGTTTGCTTCCATCACAGAGCTCCCAAACAGGTGCAACTTTCCTGGCTAGCCTACCATTCTCCATCTGGGTACCCAGACTGTGTGACTGTTTTTGGACCCTGAAGTGCAGGCATAACTGTTTGATTGATGCAGCTTTTAAACAAATTAACCTGATTATGCCCCTCCCTTGTTCAAGTCCCTTAAATAAATCAGATCTAACTCTTTTTTGCATTTACCCTGACTGTGGTTCCAGTTTGTGCAAGAGTACTGTACTGCTGTTATTTCCTGTGTATAAACTTGTTTTACAGGGGGTTGCCAGGGCCATGCCAGAGGAAAGCCCTGGTGGTAAGTGCAAACAGTGCGGGTACTTGTGTGGTGTATCAGGGGTATTGTGAAAGTGATTCTTGTGTATTGTTCCAGCCACTAGTAAGGAAAGAGGGAGGCCACAGTGTCCCAGAGAGCTGTGTCCAGTGTGTCCAGGTTAGCTTGACCACTACCAACCCTGACCTCCAGGTGGAGGCACCCGTTTCAGAACTCAGGCCCCTTAACCTGCTACTAGCCAAGCAGGCAGGGGTAGTAGCCCTTGGGATAGCGCCACCTAGGGGTTACATTTTGGAGGCTCACCGCTGAGATTTAGTGCCTTCTAGTGGCCAAAAATCATGAATTATTGTTAAAGATTAAAGGCTTCCTCAGTAGAAATGGCTGTACACCAGTTGGTGGGGTGGTGTACTGGGCAGGAGATTGACCGGCTAAATGCTCTACTTATACTAGATATTCCCCTGGATACCAGTAAAGACACTGTAGAGGGACCACCCTCCAAAGCTGAATGTTTAAAAAACCCTGTAGTGATGGGTCGACTGGCTGATTTGATCGGCCAAACTTTCATAGCCTTGGTAGAGTGTAGTGACCTCATGGACTGCTCTAAAGTGCCGCAGGCTATTGCCCCAGAAGGGGTTCCAGCTGCCTGGAGAGTAATAACAAAAGGCAGTAAAGACCCTGGGGAGGATGAGCTCTCACCATTATGTGAGACTTTTGAGGAGAAATTTGCTAAGTTGTTGCTGGAGGAAGGGAAAACTGTAGAGGACTTTAAGAAACTATTCCTGCCAACTGGGGGTGTTCCTTCCCCAGCACCCCCTTCCACTCCAGCGCCTGTTACTGCCCCACCTTCTGTGCCCATGCCAATGCTGGCCCCTATATCTGTACCTGCCATTAGTCACAACTCCTACCAAAGGCTGAGAATCTTCTCAGGCACCTTCCCTACCCCTCCAGGGGGAGAATGACTGGGAGACCTGGATAGACTATGTTGCCCCTCTAGTACTTCAATGGCAGTGCTCAGAAGCAGTGAAACAAAAGTGGTTGAGTGAGAGCCTCTGAGGTCCTGCCCTGGCTACCATCCATGCCAAGCAGGCCAATAACCTCAGAGCAGCTGCACTGGACTATCTTGATGCATTGGAGAATGTGTATGGGAGCCCGGATTCAGATGAGGATCTGTGGTGAAAAGTAAGAAATGCTCAGCAGTACCCAGAGGAGCCATTGTCTGTGTATATACTTCGGCTTGAAAAGATGCTACAAGAGTGCCTCAGAAAAGTTAGTTTGCCATCAAATTAATTAGATCAAACTAGGCTGGACTGGATCCTTAAGTCTGCTTCGTTTTCAGAATTGATACTGCTTCAGTTGCGCCTTGCCACCCAACTGGAATCACCCCCCTCCTATGATGAGCTAATCAAAGAAATTCAGGGTGTTGAGCAAAGGTGACCCCATGGGGGAATTGCACACATATCTGCTGCTGCTGCTGTGCAAGTGACCAAGAGTGATCAGCCAAGTGAGGCTCAGGGGAAAAAGTCAGCACTTAACAAGCACTCTGAGAATGCAAAGGACTTCCCGCCCTGGGCCCAGCACTGGAAAGACAAGCTACTAAAGGAAGTCTGAGAGTTGAAGACAGATGCCTCTGCAAGGGTTTCCCCCATGGAACAATATTCTGGTCCTTTTCAGGACGAGACTGCCATGAGGGTGGGGTTGCACCCTCAGGCATCTGCTACTGAGGGTGACTCCAAGGCTGAGATCACGAGATTGACTGCCACTCTAAAGAAACTGTTAAGACACATTGCACCACTCTCACCACTGCAAGCAGATACTAGACCCCAATCTCTTACTACTGCTTCAGTGCCTCATATGATGTTGTCTCCGAGGATGACCCAGGAGTCTATCATTTGTCACAACTTTGGAAAGGATGGCCATATGAAAAGAGAATGCTGGTCTCAGAAGGACTTAGAAAGAGCAGTAAACAGATTTCAAGGGGAGCTCCTAAAAGCAAATCAATGGCCAAGGTGTGATCGGAATGAGCACAGTGAGGGTTTGAGAAACCCTAACTCTAATTTCTTTGTGGCTAAACCATCTGTCCAGGCCTCTGCTACTGCCCTCTCCAGACTGATCCAAAATAGTGGGCCCTTCTATGGAGACTACGGTGACTGTGAATGATTGGTTGATTGATTGATTGATTGATTAAAAGTTTATTTTTTCACAGGGAAATTCATTTTTTAGGACAAAGTCCCGTTTACAACAAAGTCCTGCATGTAGATTCTAATACAATTACCAATTAACAATTGACATTTAACATAATTAATACAAACAAACATAATCGCAGTCTACATAGATACATTATTTAAAACACATACATAAAAAATACAAACTATTAAACAATTCATTTTTAAATTTAAAAAAATCTAAATTTGTTTTCTGTGATTCAGTCAAATCATTCCAACTTAATGCTACTCTATTCTGGAGCATACTGTCCCTAGTCTATTAAAGCTTCTATACATTGGGATATTGCTTAATGGATTCCTAGTCTTTATATATGATTAGTTATTTATCTTTCTTTTAATTGCTTATACAAAGGATGGTTATACTTTTGTGAATTATCTTATGACATATAGTAAGCCAGAGATAGTTTCTTTTTGCTTCAGGTTGAAGCCAATTTAACTTATTATAAATTATACAATGATGCTCATTTTTAATACTTACGGAAGCAAATTTACCTATCCTATAATATATTTGACTAAGCAAATTTAAAGCAGTTTTAGTCGAATTCATGTAAATTATAGAACCATACTCCAATATGGGGAACAGCATCTGTTTTGCCAATCGCTCCTTTGCCACCAAAGGTAAAGCTCCCGCAACTCTTCTAAGGGCCCCTAATCTTTTATTCACTTTCTTTACCTGAACTGATATATGATTTACATATGTCATTCTAACATCTACTTGAAACCCTAAGTATCTGTATGTTAATACATTTTCAATCGTTGTACCATCTTGTAAATGTAATTGTGGTTTGAGCTCTTTTCCTCTATATGAACCAATCGAATGGTATTCATACTCGGGCTGTGCTTGACAGTGGGTCACAAGTGACCACTGTATTCCAGGACTGGTATGACAAACACTTAGCTGATGTGCCTTTGCAAACCCTGGAAGGCCTACATGTGTGGAGCCCGAGCGACAAGTCTTATCCCTACCTAGGTTATGTCTGCCTCTGGTTGTCTTTTCCTGCAACTGTAACTGGTGCAGAGGAGCGAGTAGAGACATTGGCCGTAGAGTGTTCCCCCCCAACGGACTGTATGATGGGGTCCCCCTGTTAATTGGGACAGCGCCCATATGTTTGAGAGACTGCCGCAGCTCTGTCACGAGAAACAAGGGTGGCAGACTGGGAGGGCCCTGAGAATTCCAGCTCTGATCAAGAGGGCCTATGATTTGCAACAGAAATCTGAGGTAGTAGACCAGGATGAACCTGTGGGGATCATGTGGAAGAAGGATCCTGATTCAATTGTACTGGCCACTAACACCCAGTGTACCATTCAAGGAGGGTTCCGCCTCTGGAAAGATGTTGAGAACAAATTACTGATGTTGGATGTGCCAGGCAATGGAAAATTGCCAGAAGGGTTATTGGTCAAGCCCAGCATCTTGCCTGCTTGCGCCCATGCCTATGCATGATGAGTGATGGTCCAGATTCACAATGTGTCAGATTGGGAGATCCGGGTGAACAGTGGATGCACCCTAGCTATGGTACACTGTGCAGACACTGCAGCATTGCCCAGCAACAAGCACCCTGGTGAGAAGGAGAGAGTGACCCCATACTTGTTTGACTTTGGTGACTCCCCATTGCCAACTGAATGGAAAACTAGAATTAGCAAGATACTTGCCTAGAGAGACCAAGTATTTTTGTTGAAGGAATGGGATGTGGGATGTGTCCAGGGTGCGGAGCATCACATATGCCTGCACGATGAACAGCCATTTCGAAAGAGGTCCCGACACCTAGCCCCACCAGACATAGATGATGTGAGAAGACACCTGCAGGAAATGCTCGCTGCTGGCATAATACAAGAATCCAGGAGCCCATACGCCTGTCCCATTGTGGTTGTGCATAAGAAGAATGGGTCTGTGAGGATGTGTGTTGATTATCAAACCCTGAACTGGCAGACCATCCCAGACCAATACACTATGCCTCATATAAAAGATGCCCGGGACTGCTTGAATGGGAGTAAATGGTTCTCGGTGTTGGATCTTCGCAGCAGATACTACCAGATCCCAATGGCCCTAGAAAACTGTGGGAAAACAGCCTTCATCTGTCCATTGGGGTTCTACGAGATTCTGAAGATGCCACAGGAGATATTGGGTGCCCTGGCCACCTTTCAGCGACTGATGGAACGTGTGGTGGGAGATATGAATTTGCTGGAATGCCTGGTGTACTTGGACAAGGTCATTGTGTTTGGGAGCACCTTAGAGGAGCATGAGAACTGACTGTTTAAAGTCCTAGACCAACTGGAAGACTTCAGCATCAAGCTGTCCATTGACAAGTGCCAGTTTTTCAAACATCCATGAAGTGTGTGGGACACATAGTATCTACAAAAGGGATAGAGACTGATCCATGTAAGGCTGAAGCACTGACTACTTGGCCCCAGCCACATAATCTGAAAGAACTACAACATTTCCTGGGGTTCTGTGGCTACTACCACAGGTTCATAAGAGACTATTCCAAGGTGATTCACCCCCTCTTGAACCTTACCCAGGGTTGCCCTCCTACCAATCATAAATACAAAAAATGGGCCATTAAAGAACCAGAAAAAGTACACTTCTGCCCATGTGAACTCTTTGGGCCCTGCTGCATGCCCGACTGTGAAGTAGCCTTCCATGAGATCATATACCAGCTCACCCATGCCCCCATCCTCACCTGTGCTGACTCCACCAAACCCTATGTACTGCACACAGATGCTAGTCTGCAGGGTTTAGGAGCGGTGCTGTGTGTCAAGACCATAAGGATGGCCTGAAACTAGTAGCTTTCACCAGTAGGAGCTTGACCCCGTCCAAACAAAAATACCCTGTGCATAAGTTGGAGTTCCTTGTGCTAAAATGGGCAATTTTTTCGACCAGTTTCATGAATACATCTGTGGGGCAAAGATATTGGTGAAGACTGACAATAACCCATTGGCCTATGTACAGACTTCAGCTAAGTTAGACGCCACTGGGCACCGGTGGCTTTCTGCATTATCAACCTCTGATTATGATATCGAATGCAGACCTGGCCTGAACCATATTAATGCTGATGCCCTATCACGAAGGCCCACTTCCAAGAGTGATTTGGTCAGGCTGCCTGAACCTAACATTCGAGCATTGTGCCCGAAAGATTGATAGTGATGAACAGATGTCTGCGGACACAGTGGACTGTTTAGTAGATTGCTTGGACCCTTCTGACACATGCATACCAGCTGCTTATTGCCACTTCTTTGCTCTAGATATTAGTGCACTACCTCAATTTGAGAATGGCAACATTCAGTGGGCTCAATCCCAAGATCCTATGATTCAGCCAGCACCTGATGACCTGTGTGGGGGGAAAGATGTGTCTAAGTTACATTCCACTGACTTGCGAACTGCTTTATTGTTTAAAGAAGGCCTCAGATTGAAGTTGCTCAATCAGTTGTTGTATAGAGAGAGACAGTAGATCGTAGTGGGAAAGTAGACAAGCAACAATTGGTCCTGCCCACAGCCTTTAAAGATTTGGAGCTGAAGTTTCTCCACAATCACATGGGACACCTCGGTATTGACAGGATCTATGACCTGGTACATTCTCACTTCTAGTGGACCAAAATGGGGACCAAAGTTGAGCACCATGTAAGGACTTGTAGTCGCTGCCTGCAAAGAAAAGCCCTGCCTCAGAGGGCTGCCCCCCCCATTAATATTACTGCTGCACCCCCATGGAACTAGTCTGCATAGACTTCTTGTGTTTAGAACCTGATCTGCGGAATATTGGGAATGTTTTAGTGGTTACGGATCATTTCACACAGTATACACAAACTTTTCCCTTCAAAAGGCATCTACCATGGCCAAGGTGCAAGTGGAAAATTTCTTCTTCCACTTTGGTGCCCCCCAGCTGATCCACTCTGACCAGGGCAGAGACCTTGAGAAATGACTAATCAAAGAAATGCTCTCTCTAAGGGGGGGGGTGCAAAAATTAAGAACCATCCACTATCACCCGAAGGGAGACCCTCAGCCAGAATGTTTTAACCACACCCTTCTAGACATGCTGGGCACACTCCACCAAAAAGACAAGCATAAATGGAGCCAGCAGATTTGCACCTTGGTAAACGCATACAGTTGCATGAAAAATGATGCCACTGGGTTCTCCCCCTACTGCCTCATGTTGTGGAGAGAGGCCTGGCTGCCAGTTGATGTCTGTTTTGGGGTATCTCCAGATGGGGTCCAAGACAAAAAATACTTGTAATATGTACAAAACCTGAAAGCTCAATTGAACCATGCCTATCAACTGGCCCAGACAATGGTCGCCAAGAGAAATCTAGCCAACAAAGAGAGATATGATAAAAAAGTAAAGGCTCAAGAGCTTCGACCTGGAGGCCATTTGTTGTTATGCAATTTGAGACTGCATGGTAGACACAAAATTGCTGATTGGTGGCACCATCTTCCCCATGTAGTAGTTGGAAAGTTGGATGATTTACCCGTGTACAAGGTGCGTCCAGATAACAACTCCAAAGTTGTCAAGACCATGCTCCATAACCACTTGCTACCTATTGGCCAAGTCATGATTGAGGCTGAACCCCCAGAAATTGAGCCCCCTGGGCCAGTGACTCATACTGCTGCAAGAAAGAGATAGAGTTAACCTACCCCAGTGGACACAGATTTAAGGTTTCCTCCGCAGCAGGCTCAGAATGATAGTGACTGTCAGTCCACTTCTGACGAAAGTGAGTGCGACTATGCCTATTACTCCTCTTATGAACTGAGTCAGCTGTTTCAAGGTAACCCCATGATTAATTGTTGGGATGAAGCTGGGCCTTCTGGACTGCGTAGTCCCCCAGCTTTGTCCTTGGAGCCAATGCTCCCTGAAAGTGAAGAGCAAAGTATCACGTCTGAAGATGCTGAGTCTCTATGTATTGTGGAACTGTATGATTTGCCTGAGGGAGGGGCTGATGAAATGAGTCTTTCTGGTGACATACCAGAATTTGAAGAATACCATGATAGTGCTGACAACCTCCCCCCTTCAGTGCTTCAAAGTTTGAGTGTGCCTGAGCCTTCGCAAAATGTGTCATGTGTAGAAACAGAGCCTGCAGAGCAAGGAGCTGATAGTGCCCTAAGTTTGGACATTCCCATCCAAGAAGACGCACCCCTCACAAGTGATGAGAGTCCCCAGACCAGTGCTGAGAGTACAGAGACTGTAGTTGTCCCCTCAGAAAGACTGGCTGAGCTGTCAAACCAGTAGTATGCTTCAGTTATGATTCTCCTGGGAGGCTAGTGGATTTGCCTCTCAATGTGGTGCACAAAGGTGTTTAAGTCTCACCAAGCTCACTGCCCAAATTGAGCTTGACAGCCAATTCCAGGTTATTTGTCTTCCATCTCACCATGGTGCCCCCACTCCCTCTTGCCCCAAGTTAGCTGATAGGGAAGGGTCCCCCTCTTGCATTGTTTAATGTACAGGAAGTTATTACCTGATTCAGTATAGTAATGTTCAATTTACCTGTCTGAAATATGCACAGTGTGTTGTCAGAATGGATATAGTATCATGAAGTGTAGTGAATATGTATAGTAAAGTAATAAGTTTATGTTAACTGATGCATGATGGTACCGACTTGATGCAGACACCACGTTTTCTCCAGGCAGGGAAGGGTGTAACCCTCCCTTAGAAATGGGGGTTCCTGAAAAGTCTTCCTCGAGCTTGCCTAAATGCTTACTGCCAGGCTGGTGTCCTGCATTTTAGTAGTTTAAATGTGACTGCCAAAGAGTGCCTGTATAGCCTCTGTGCACTGTCTCTTTAAGAGCTGCCTGGATTGCAGTTATAAGTAATCTGAAAGTGAGCTCTGTTGAAAGATGTAACTATTTGCTGAAAATCATTTAGAGTGATAATGATAATGTAGTTCGTCTAACCTGCCTTCTTTGCAGAAAGGACTGTTTTGTTTATCTCCACTATCTTGGTCCTGGACTGCCAAATTGGACCAATCAGTACTGGTGGGACCTAAAATGGAGCCGGTCTACAGAAGCTGTCTGGAGTCAAAATCTGTAGGAATTGTAGTTTTGGGCTTTTGGTGTCTTTTTGCTTCTGAAGGAGGAGTCTTTGTTGAGACTGACAGACAGATCAGCCAAGCAGACCTTTTGGATTCTGGGGAAAGACCCAGGCTTGCTGGCAGTTGGGTCAGATTTAAGTGGGAAGCTGAAAAAGCAACAGCTTGAGACAGTCAAGCTGCGGTCTGAGTAGTTTTGTGTGGGAGAGCTGTGGAAAGGCCTGAGTTGTGGCTTGCATGCCTGCCTACTGCCCCTGAGAGGGAGAGTAGAGAATTATTTCGGACTAAATCCAAGAATGTGAGAACAAAGTAAGCCACTGATTTTTTACCAGGCTCATACCTGAAGAAGACCGAAGAGTTTGCTGAATGCGATCGGCCTGTCAGCATTTCCAGCTGCTTTTGAATCCCCGGTTTGTGTAGAAACTTTGTGATTGTGACCGGAGAGCGGTTTGCCTGGTACAGTAGAATTTCCTTACATGTAAATGTGCTGTGAGTTGTTAGTAGGTTGTGATTTGGTTCCCCACTGTGTGAACTGTGTTCTGCTTGCTGGAAGCTGAATCCAGGCCAAAATGGACTGTATCCGAATTTGTCTCCATTTGGCCGGGGCCTTGCCACACTGGCCCAGCCAGACTACCCGCTGCATAGAGAAAGCCATTGACGAGAGACCTGCCTGGGGATCAGCCCCCTGCTCCGCGGTTGAACAGAAACTACACCTCGGCAATTCGTGTGGGCCCTGCTTCTCCTGGCACTCCAGATTAACCACCTGCTGTCTCAATTTTCATCCAGCCTGTGTCCATTCTTGGATATCATGAGTAATCATCAGAGTAGCTCCCTGCAACAACAGCCTAATCTAAGTGTGTCATCTGATTGTCTTGTAGTTTTCTTTTCATGAACTGAGCTCTCCAGCTCCAGATTACAAATAGTGTGTGTTGTGCATGTTGTTTTCTTCCATCACAGGGCCCCAGTCAGCTGCAATGTTCCTGGCTAGCCCACCATTCTCCATCTGGGTACCCAAAGTGTGTGACTGTTTAAGGACCCTGAAGTGGATGCATAACTGTTTGATTGATACAGCCTTTAACAAATTAACCTGATTATGCCCCTTCCTTGTTCGAGTCCCTTAAGTAAATCAGATCTAACTCTTTGTGCATTTACCCTGACTGTGGTTCCAGTTTGTGCAAAGTACTGTACTGCTGTTATATTCTGTGTATAACCTTGTTTTACAGGGGGTCCCCAGGGCCGGGCCAGAGGAAAATCCTGGCTGTAGGTGCAAACAGTGTGGGTACTTGTGTGGTGTATCGGTGTATTGTAAAAGTGATTATTGTGTATTGTTCCGGCCACCAGTAAGGAAAGAGGGGGGTTACAGTGTCCCGGAAGGCTGTGCCCAGGTTAGCTTGACCACTACCAACCTTGACCTCTAGGTGGAGGCACCCATTTCAGAACTCAGGCCCCTTAACCTGCTACTAGCCAAGCAAGCAGGGATAGTAGCCCTTGGGATAGCGCCACCTAGGGGTTACAGGAGCATTTAACCACCAAGCCCAACATGGCAGGAGTATGGACCATGTCTACCTGTTTTGTGACATGGCTGCATGCTCTTGTTGGAATGTTGCCATGCTGTGGCAGAGAACAAGTGGACACAGAAACAGGTGTAGGGGATGCTGCTTGCTCACCATTCACAGTGACTGCACTAAAACAAACCAGTCTTTGTATAGTCCCTGACACTGCTGAGTGATACCAGTTACAAGGAGGGATATGTATATATAATAACTGGTGACCCACTATAATGACTGGATATCCAGTCTTGATAAAATGGTGTAATAACCCACTGAATTCCATAATAACTTGATAGCAGATTATTATAGAGTTTTCCTCTACGTCACTGTATTTGTATGAGTAGGACAGCTGCTCAGGGACACCCTCGCTCGCACAAGTGCAGCTAACAGTTTTTCTTTCTGTTGAAACAACGCAACAATTATTATAAAAAAATCATGCCTGTGCAAAATTTGTCTTATAAGGATTTCCTCTTGAGTTTTGCTCTCTGGGTTTATGGATTATCCTCATAATACACCACAACAGGCATTATTCTGTGTTTGTGAGGGGGAGAAATACGATACTTCAATGTGAACTCTCCATCTCAAATGTTGTTCACTTGGTTTTCCTCATATTAGCCATATGATGTAGGTATGCATTACCTTTGGCTGAGATGAAACATGAAGTCCTCATTATAAATCTTTCCAGTAGACACATCAAACCGGGCCAGTGAAGTTTTGTAAACATGCAATGCTTACTGTACCTGTAAGTGACCATTCAACAGAACATGAAAAAGTAAATACCCCCTTCTGCAAAGAAAACTGCACACTCTTTCCCATGACCCTCTGTGTTGGTACTTTTCCTGCCACACATATTTGGTTGTTAAGGGAGAAGTGAGTTGTGTAGCCAAGTTTGACTACACCTTATATTAGTTTGTCAGGGAAAGGCAGGCTGTTTGCTCAGGAGTTGTACTAGCCTCAGTCTTATCTCCTGAAACATATGCTTTCCACATGTCCCTTGGTAAGAGTTACTTCCAGAGCAATGCATGTACTCACAAAACTGTTTTGGACATGTGGCCTCTCCAGAAATGAAATAATTCAGTCACCACAGCTTCCTTCAGGGCTCGTATGTTCTTATCCCCACTTCACATTAGGCTGAAATCTGGGCCCAAGAGCCCCTAGGTACACACCCTTAGAGAAGGCTCCTTCCTCAGCCTCCTACCCCTTCCCCCAACTCTGGCTCATGCTCCCTTATCTTTAATTGAGCTCCTCATTTCATACTCCCACTGCCTAGCAACCCTGGTTGGGACTTGGCAAGTCATGTACAATAAGGGCACACATTTACCAATTTTTTGTCAAAGTAGAGAAAGTCTTGTAACAGCAACCCTTTTTGAGAGAAAACTGGTTTGTGCAGAACATTTTTAACCCTTCTGCTTGCCTGCAAGAGTGTTATGAATGCATTATGTCTTCTGTCATCTTAAATACTTTTGAATCTTAAGTAGATGCTGACATCCTGAACAGATGCTTCTGCTCAGACTTTACAGTGGATGGAGGGGGAGAGACTATGAGGGAACAGCAGGAACAAGGGGCAGAGTGAACACAAGTCCATTTTTAGAGTAAAGAATCTTGAAGGGACTTGTAGCTCTGCAAGTGGACAAGACTGTGGAACCACACAGGGTACACCCAAGGGTACTAAAGGATGTCAGGGAGGAGCTAGCCATCCCATCAACAACCATATTCAAGAGATCATTAGAAACAGGCATGGTTCTGGAGAACTGGAGAAGAGCAGATGTGGTTTTGCTCCATAAGAGCAACAGCAAGGAGGAGGCTAGCAACAATAGTTGGGTCACTTTCACATCAGTGGTAGTGAAACTAATGGAAACCCTGTTAAAGGAAAAGTCAGTAGAATATCTTTAATCCAGTGGACTACAAGATCAAAGGTAGCATGGATTTACTGGGAAAAAAAGAGGTTATGCCAAGTTAATCTGATTGATTTCTTCACTGAGTGACCAGGGAAATATATTAGGGAGGGCAGTGGATGTGGCCTATGTGGACATTTGCAAGGCCTTCAACACTGTGTCACATTGAAGACTGATAAAGAAATAGAGCATCCCGGGGTGGGATCCAAAGTGGTGAACAGGGTAGGGAACTGGTTAATGGATAAGCCATAGAGGGTGGTGATTGACAGCACTCGAGTAACCAGCAGGTGCTGCAGAGCTCAATGCTAGAACCAGTCTTTTTCAACGTCTCCATAAGTAACCTTGTAGAAGAACTGAAAGGGAAGGTATGCCTTTTTTTTGCACCAAAATCTGTAATAGGGTGGAAACCCAAGAGTATGTGGAGAGAATGCATAGGCAATTTGGGAGACTCAAGGAGTGGTCAAGAACATGTCATGTGGGTTCAATGACAAAAAGTGCAAAATCATGCATCTAGGGCATAGGAACCCAGGAGATGAGCATAGGATGATGGAGAGGTACTGATGGTCACTAAGCAGGAAAGGGACCATGGGGTTATCACATCTAATAACCTCAGAGTGGAAGGGCAGTGTGACAAAGCAGGGGGTAGGGCCAGTGGGATGCTGGGATGCATGGAAGGGACTTGGCAAGGTTGGAGGAATGGTCAAATGTATGGCAGCTTAGATTCAACACAAAGAAGTGCAAAGCAATGCACCTTGGAAACAAAAACCCAGGGAAAGAGTACACAATGGGGTGTGAGATACTAACAACAACAAAAATGGAAAGGGACCTGGAGATAGTCATATCAGATGACCTAAAGGTGGGCAAGCAATGTGAGAAAGCAATAAGGAGGGTTGGGGGATACTGGGATGCATAGGGAGAGGCATCACCAGTAGAAAACAGGAAGTTGTTATCCCTCTGTACAGGAAGTTGGTGAGACCCCATCAGGAGTACTGTGTGCAGTTCTGGAGACCCCATTTCCGCAAGGACATAGACAAGATGGAGACTGTCCAGAGGAGGGCAACTAAAATGGTGCAGGGTCTGCACCAAAAGACCAACAAGGAGAGACTAAAGCAGCTTAATATGTATACCCTTGAGGAAAGGAGGGAGAGGGGGGACATGATAAAAACTGTCAAGCATCTCATGGGAATTAGCAAGGTACAAGAGGGTAGTGTCTTTCAGAAGAAGAGATGTGCAAGAACAAGGGGGAACAATTTGAAGATAGAGGGGGGACGGCTCAGAGGTAATGTTAGAAAGTATTTTTTCACAGAGGGAGTTGTGGATGCATGGAACAGCCTTCCTGAGGAGGTTGTGGAGTCAGGAACAGTGGGAGAATTCAAAAATGCATGGGACAGGCATAAGGCAATTCTAGTGGGGGGCAGGAGGAAGTAAGCTGTTGATTAACTAGAATCTGCAGCTTATCCATCAGGTAGGGAAATGGGCAGACTGGGTGGGCCAAGTGGTCCTTATCTGCCGTCAAATTCTATGTGTCTATGTTTCTCAAGGGAATCAACAGAGTCCAACAGGGTAGCATCTTTCGAAATTAAGATGTGCAAGAACAAGGGGGCACAATTTGAAGATAGAGGGAGAAGGCTCAGAGGTAATGTGAGGAAGTATTTTTTCATGAAGAGGGTTGTAGATGCATGGAATGGCCTTTCTGAGGAGGTTGTGGATTCAAAAACAGTGGGAGAATTCAAGAATGCATGGGACAGATAGAAGGCAATTCTAGTGGAGGGTAGGAAGAAGTAGGCTGTTGGTTAACTAGGATCTGCAGCTTATCCATTAGGTAGGGAAATGAGTAGACTAGGTGGGCCAGGCAGTCCTTATCTGCCATCAAATTCTATGTTTTTATAGTGATAGGTATCTCCAGCATGAGGAAGAAGATGGTGTTGCCACTGTATCGCTCATGTGTGAGATCCCACTTGGAGTATTGGGTTCAGATCTGGAGGCCGCACCTCAGAAATGACATAGACAGGTGGGAGGCGGTCCGGAGGAGGGCAAGTAAAATGGTGCAGTAGTTGCATCAAGATCCTTACAAAGAGAGATTGAAGGATGTCAACATTTACACCCCACAAGAGAGGAGAGTGAGAGGGGACATGATAGAGATCTACAAGTACATGATGGGGGTGAACAGTGTACAGGAAGGGAGTGTATTTCAAATGAGAATGAGCACCAGGACCAGAGGGTATGTGATGAAGCTGGAAGGGAGCAGGGTTAAGAGGGATGTGAGGAAGTACTACTTCACTGAAAAAGTGGTGGACACCTGGAAAAGGCTTTCAGCAGAAGCTGGGAAGATGAAAACAGTAAGGGGTTTGAATCATTCATGGGACGGACATAAGGAAATATTGATAAATAGGCATGGAGGAGGGAGGGTGACTACAGACCAGTTAAGGTCTGTGGCAATAGACTAGGCTTGGACCATCTGGGAAGACTGTATGGGTTAAATTTGAAAAAAAGGTGCCAACTCTGATCACCTCCGGCTGCCTATTTAACGGCCACCTTGCTAATTTTGCCCTCAGAGAGCTCATCGGAGCTCAAGGTGGACATTGGGGGACCAGCCTCAGCTCTCCTGAGCTGGAAATGTTAGTTGTCACAAGAACTGCTCCTTGGAGCCCAATCTAGGACTGAAACCCCTTTTTCTGCTTTGAGGCCGCTGCTCAAGCTCACGGGAGCACCAACAAAACATGGAACTGTGCCATTTGGGTCCTGCCCAACTAGACTGAGGAATCTAAATTTGAAACAAATTCCCATCCTCCTACCCCCTCCTCTGCAACTTCTTAAAAGGGCCATAGCTCCACCCTGAAGGGCTAGGATTGGTGGCCACAGTGACTGAAGGTAGAAGTTAATACGGAAGGGGGAAGGTTGCTACTGCTTTCTTAGCTCATTACTATGCTCCTATATGAGCTATTTTCCCCTCTGCTCCCAGGGTATAATTTATTAATCTGGTTGGAACAGGACATCCGTTACTAATTTAAAGGGGCACAAGCCATATCTTGTTAATCTTTAGGGTCTTAAACCTTAAACTTGCCATAAGTGTCTTGTATGCACTCAAGGGGCTGTCACTAACACCCCAGTTCACTTGCTATGCTTCTCTACCTCTTGTGCTTGCCTTAATAATTGTAGCCTATAAACTTCTCCTTTTAAGCTTAATGGTCACACCTCCTACCAGGGGATTAGCTTGCATTGTGAGCTTATAGTCCCACTGACCGGTTTTAGTGCCATACAGTCTAGTGACTCGTGATCTTGTCTGTTTCGTTAGGATGCCAAACCTATGTGCAGAATAGTGTTGTTAGGAATCCAACGAGATAACAGTGGTTTATAAAGTTAATGAACTCGCATAGAATATTGTATAACACGAGTATTATGAATCTGATACCTTGCATATAAATGCTGAAAAGGTAATTCTACTAGATAAGCTTAGTTTTCTCTGCCTATAGGGGTGTCTCTGGACATATGACCACAGCCAGTTGCTGGCATGGGTAGACTCTGCTGCTAAAAGCTTATAGGCAAGAGCAGATCACAATACCCAAGTGGCTTGGTCAGGATGTGAGGCAGAGTCCCCCTGTCACCATGCCAATGACTTGGACCAGCACTGAGCAGGTATGCCATACCCGGGTAATGAGCAGCCCCAGAGCCCTATAACCACATTTGGCTGGCATGGCATCCCCCAAAAATGCCAATCAGGAGCATAATCCTGGTAGTTATGTACATATGCGCTATTAGTTGGGTGGATCAGTTCCTGAATGTGTGTGATGGTCACTGCCCAACCTGGGGACTTCAGGACTATTAACAACCATATCTGCATGTCCTTCCTGCAACACACTCAGTGAACTTACTGCTGATGATGCACCAGCTCACTAGAAAGGGAACCTGCTACTTAATGTTCCACGGTACCAAAAGTAAGGGGTTTAGAACTGCAGTACTCAAAATACCAACAGTACTAAGCCTAATCTCGGTACTACCAATACTAATGGCAGGAGTTGTCGAACCCAACCCCGGACCCCCGTGGCAAACTTTAACATTGGGTCTCTTCATGATCCAAGCTGGGTCTCACCCAAGGGCCTAAGGCTAGCCCACATGAATGTTCACAATCTGCAACCCAAAATACACAAAATACAAAGCTGGGTAGATTTATACAAACCAAACGTCTTGGCTGTATCAAAGACATGGCTAAAGCCCCACATTTTAAACCATGAGATAGAATGCATTAACTACAATATCTTCAGAAAGGATCAGGAGGAAAAAAAGGAGGCTGGGTGCTTATGTACGTAAAGGACTCCCTGGAGGCATCGTTAGCCTCCCTTCCTCCCATCGGCTGCACTGGACGCGAGTCTATATTTCTTAGGATTACCCTTGGTCATGCCAAATATCTAATGATTGGGTGTCTATACAACCCTGCCAAGGTAACCCCATATGTACTGGAGGCATTAACCAAATTGCTAGCAGAAAATGCCTCCTCAGACATGGTAATTCTAGGGGACTTCAACCTTAACTGGGCCCCCGACACTGAGCAGGCTCTGAGGGCCTCCCTCATGGATGCCAACCTGTCCCAGATCATCACTGAGACCACAAGGAATAATGCCAAATTGGGGAACCATTCCACCCTAGATTGGGTACTGGCCTCCAACCCTCTAAATATCCAAGCGGCAGGTACTTTGGTGAATGCCTTGAGTGACCACTCACCAATATTTTGCATTTGGAAAATCGCATGCCTGAAGTCCCTCCAAGAATCCTTACAGCAAGAGATTTTTCCAAATTCTCTGCAGAGACCTTCCAGGAATACCTACTAGGTCTAATCTGGAGCCCCATCCAACTTCTCTCTAACATAAATGAAGCACTGGAATATTTCCAAAATACCTTCATCTCAACAGCCAACCGGCACACTCCTCTAAGGAAACTTAGAGTTAAGGAGCGCTGCTACAAATGGATAACACCTGAGCTAAAATTCATGAAGATCAAACAGGACAAGGCCTGGGTCAGGTACAGGGAATCGGCCCTACCTGAAGATCAGATAACCTATAGGTCCTAAGAAACAATTGTAAGCAAACAACAATGGTGACAAAGCGGGAGCATGTTAAGAACCTACAGTAGACCAACTTAACTGACCCAAGGACTTTCTGGACTCAAATCAATGCATTGGGGAAGGGCAGTGGTAAACCCCCCAAGGACAAATAGTCTACAATGGCCAACCACTAAGGGAAGGCCAGGAGGTTGCCACTGCCTTCAACAGGTTCTTCATGGACCATGAAAACCATAAAGCAGGTCTTCCCTTAAAAGTTCTGAGTGGCTGGGCCCTGAGAAACAGAATCCTCAGCACCCACAATTTCACTGGTGGATAGTATGGCCAAAGGAAGTGCTTCCCCGTTACTTAAGAACATCACGGCAAAGCAATCCACTGGCCCAGATGGCCTGAACCCTAGATTGCTCTGGGCTGCGGCCCCTGCCATAACCTTACCCGTTACATGGCTTATCAACAGGTCACTGTTGGAAGGTGTAGTACATAACACATGGAAACAAGCATATGTGGTACACATCCACAAGGGAGGCCTCAGGAAGCCAATTGGTAACTACAGGCCAATCTCCCTCTTAAGCATACTAGCCAGGCTGCAAGAGTGGCTAGTCTACTGCCAACTCCGTGACTACCTTGAGGCAAACCAGCTGATGGCGAGCACCCAGCATGGATTCAGACAGAAGCATACTACTGACACCGCCCTCATCAGATTCTTCACTAATATTCTCAAGGCCCTCGATGATGGCACCCCAACGGGGGCCGTATTCATAGATCTGTCCAATGCCTTTGACTTGACGGACCAAAGCCTATTGGTAAACAAACTGAGTCACTTTGGCCTTGATCAGCGCTCATTAAACTGGTTCAGCAACTACTTCTCAAACCGATCCCAACAGTTCAAGTGGAGAGGTGCCATATCTGAGTCACTCCCCAGCAAAGAGGGCATACCCCAGGGCTGTATCCTGGGGCCCCTCCTATTTTCATTGTTCACAGATGACCTGAACATGCACTGTGGAGGCAGCTCTGCGGTCTAGTATGCAGACGACGCCATACTCTACAGAACCTCAAACAGCACTACGAACCTGGGTCACCAGTTATAGTCCTATTTCACTGTTTTACAAAACTGGTTATTAGATAACAGGCTAATTCTGAATGCCAATAAAACAAAAGCTGATATGTTTGGACCTCAAACCCTAGGCTCAGACAGAAGCTCCCTACTACCATTGGCCACTGCCTCAGGCTCTTCCATAGAGGTAGTGAGGTCCTTCAAGTACCTATGCCTAACTCTGGACTAAGGCTTCACACTGAAAACCCATGTGGATCAGATAACTAAAATGATCTACCAAAACCTAGGTCTACTATATTGCTTGAGTGGACAAATGGTACTTGAAACCAGGATTACCATAGCTCAAAGCATCCTTCTACCAACCTTAACCTATGCTGCTCCTGTATTACACTCAATTGCAAAGCAAGAACAAAAGAGGATGCAAACATTATGTAATAAGATAGCACGATTTGCCACAATGTCCCACCCAAGGTGACATCATTGCAAAGTACTGGCCAACCTAAAGTGGCCATCTCTTAGCTGAAGGCTACAGTACCCTCTACTGTGCAATGCCTACAGATTCATTAATGACCACCCTCCAGTAAGCCTTGTTGGTCTGCTGGCCCCCAAGTGCCCAGGTAGACAACTCTGCACCATGGGTAGAAATCTTCTGGAGGAACCAAGAGTTAGAACAACAGCTGGCAGCAAATCCTTTGCCCATGCCACACCTGCACTCTGGAATAAGCTCCCTGGCCACCTACAAGAAGCTAGCTCTCTGGGGGTCTTCCACAGGGGTCTCCAGAAACACATGTTGGACAACAGCAAATGCTCCTGCACTTGAAAAAAATACCTAGACCCCACCCAGTCCTTACTGTTCTGTAGAATGCTCTTCTATAGTCTACAAACTGAGTTAATGTGTGCTGTCAATCATTGTTTTGTACTAATGCCATTGCCACCCAGGACAGATGTCTAAGTTCTAATGTGACTGTATAAAGTGATTGTATTAAGTATTGTCTAACTGGAGACTGTTTTTCCCTGTTGTGCAATGTCTTGCATGTAAGCAGTTGTGGCCTACTGCTATGACCTGTATCTGATAAAGGTTTTTACTCTATGTAACTAATTCCGGGTAACCCCTGAAAAAAGGGCCTTCGGGGCTCAGTGGGTATACTTGGTTAGCAAAATTGAAATAAATAAATACCTGATCCATTTTCTGCTGACAATTTCTAATGTTCTAGATGATTTATATGGATTAAAATATATGGAAGGGCTATAACTAATGAGTTTTAAAATTGCTTTGGTCTTGAACTTGTATTTAACATGTATCATGTGACACTGACGTCATCTGTATTTTCCTGGTTGAAGACATTTTTAGTAAACCTTTTCACCACTACCAATGAGCAGCAACCCAGTGAAGTGTAAGAATTGTTATCAAATGTGTTTTTTTCTCTTTTACTTTCTCTTTTTTCACCTTCCTCCCAGCTGGCCGCCATCCTCTGATGATCTCCCCAGCCCCATCATCCACCATCTCTGGGACTTGATCCCTTACCTACATTTCTCCATAGCTTACTCCCTTTTGTGGGGCTGTTGGAGTTCCCCAATCCCCTTCAGACATCATGCTTGGTATGAGGCAGGTGCCCAGTAGATCATGTGGGGCCTGCAGGGGGTTGCCACATCATGCTGCTCAGACTGGGTGCCAGTCCCATTTTCTGTTTCCCCAAATCCCTCCCCCCTCCCTGGATGCCTTGATGGCTAGGACAACAGTGGCTTGAGCATGAAGAGTGTGCTCACATTGTCATTAGGATACATCCACCCACCCCTGCAGCTCCAGCTTCCACCACTACCAGTGGTCACCCAAACGCTGTTAGCACAGTGGAGTTCAACAACTTCCCTTCCTGGAGGAGCAGAGGATCCAGTGGGATTTTTCAATCCCCCCCCCCAAGTTGGCTCACATGACTCAAGCTTCTCCTAATCCTGGGATACTCGTGTCACGAGTGGTAGTGTCACTGAGGCACTGATGGACCAGTCTTAAACTGCTATTAGATGTATTTGAAATGGAATAAGCGAAGTTGGTGAGAACTTGCTATCTTGTAATTTTCCAAAATGGTATTTGCGTTCCACACAAATTCAAAACCTTCAACATTAAACAAAAGCCTTGAGCTGACACATTGTTTTTGTGTAGAGAATGTCAAAAAAAGTTTTAGAAAATCACTTTTCGCATGACCTCTGAATTTTTGGTTACTTTTTTTTTTTAATTGACATCAGTACAAGTATAGGGTGAACAAGAAAACACAAGTCATCTGGTGAGGAAAGAAACACATTTTAAATGCTGCACAACAGATAAGCCCTTGCTCTTAAACATTATACAGCAAACACAACCCCATGATAAACAAATAAAAGACAAGAAAGAGCGGGCTGCCATTACATCAGTTCCTGATGAATTCTTAGTGAACGAAAATATCCCCCCTTAAAATTTCCAGTTAAGGCACAAGATATTTCTGTATGGCTTTTCTGAGATGTATTATTATGGCACACCTTTGATTTTGTTCCTTTAGAAATGAAACACTTGTTATTTTTAATTCTTCATTAATCCTCCTTCTTCCTAGATTCACCCCACCACCACCATCACATTTTCCTTTTTGCAAGGGGGAACAAAATAAAACAGAAGGGTGGGGTGCAGTTATAGTCATAATTTTGTTGTTATCTTCATTGTAATCTTCATCACTCCCCGAATGTGCACAGTGTAAATTTTATACCACCCTACTAGGACCAAGTCCCCAGCTAGAAAGGCTAGTTGGTTAGGTTCTAAAACCATTGCAGACTGACTCATATACCCCCTCCCCCTTGCTGAGACCTTGATGGAAAGTGTCTTTTTTTTTTTTAATTAAAATATCCCACAGACCACTGCAACGTGTAACCATTCCGTAATTTTTGTTACCAGCATGATGCAAGTAAGAAATGTATGACTTCAGGGGAACATCTCCCTGGGAAAAATGTTATTTAAAAACATTTGCATAGCAACTGCTAGAATATAAAGCTGCATTGTAGCAGCTGACGTGTGTGTAGCTGGTTTGCAGGCAAATTTGTAGCAAATGTACAAGCTCTTTTTGAGTGAAATAAGATGCATAGCAAGTAATATCTGTACATAAACAATTGTCTTATAACAGACATTGCAAACTGTGCTGCTATACTGTTCTAGATGAAGTTTCCCCTGACATTCCCCTCAATTTTTCCACCAAATCTTACTGTAAACAGTAACCTAGTGGTACTGGCAGAGCATATCACACTCTATGTAGGTAACATGAATTTGCTTAGCCTTAGTTCTGTGGTGCTGTGAAAGTGCTGTGGAGGTACAGCACTCCAGCTTCAGGAAAGGAGACTCTGCCCACTGGTATGGCCTAGGTAACATGGGTGACTATGACCATGCAGCTTTGGCCCTCGCTCAGGTCAGGTATGCTGCGAGGTATGTAATGCACCTTGCACTTGGGTGTGTGTGGAAGGGAGTTAAAGGGAAGGAAAAAAGTCCATTTGGTGGCCTGCATGAAGGCAGATCCAAGCTCCCACATCACTGGGCCTGTCTCTGACTGCCCCTCCATTCCAACTTTGGTTCAGTGCCCTGGCCAGGTTGCTGGCATGCTGCCATGGGCCCAGTTATAGAGGGGCAAGTCCATGGATCCACTGCTGAAGGCTTGGAAATCTGGCTTGGAAATGAAGCACTACATAACAGAGACCCCAGTGGGAAGCACAAAGAGTAGGAACAGCACGATGAGCAGAGTAATGGAGTTGGCACATGGCACAAGGTAAATACTAAATATAAATGAAAAACAAATTGAATGAAAACGTTGAAGAAAAAAATCTAAACATCATATCCACTTCAACTCCAATTTAAAGAAAAATTGGACATCACAGATAATTTTCCCCATTTGCTCACTTCCGGTACTGTCCTTTAGTTTGGTCCTCATGTGATATCATCAAAAGTGAATCTTTGAAAATATACTATAGGAGGCAAGCAGAAGGCAGAATGGGCTGAAAATTAAAAAAATAATAATTGCATTCACATAGAGAAGAGACAGTCCAGATTAGAATGAGTAATGTGAGGTACTAGAAGATGTACAGGTCATGGTTCGGAGCTCATCCTGAGTACAGTGTACAGCTTCAGCCTCAGTTATCGGAGGACAGATATTAGCAGTACTGAGACGGGGAAAGGAAGATCAACCAAAGTGGTCAAAGGCTTGGGAAACATGGGCTGAACTGTGACAACTTTCCACAGAATGGAGAAGACTCAAGTGCAACATGATTGCAATCTTCAGATATTGAAGGGGTAACAGCATTGGACCAAATGCAGTTCTTCAGGGTGTACATGGACAGAAGGACAATGGGATACACAATGAAGACTCAAGGGAAATATCAGGCAGAACACCACAAAATGAAAGGAGGGCACATGGAACAGACTTTCAAAATACTGTCAGCCATCGCTTCTATCAAGCTACAGTTGGACAAGTATCCTGAAGTAAAGGAACTGAAGAATGTTCCCACTGAGTTGGGGAGGAGGAGTCTGCCCAGCAATAGTCTTGTTTATTTTTTGAATTCATATGTTCATAATATAAGATAAAAATATTTTTTAACAGCAGTGGTATTTAACGATGTCACCTAAGCCACCAAAGGATCAAAAGACTGTACTGGGGTGGGGGCAAATTGAAAAGCGTTGCTACTACCTTCAGTTTTCCTTTCTGCTGGAGATGGGTGGAACACATCTTTGTGTCAGATTAGGATGAGAAATGTAGTGAATTTTAAATTTGTAGGTGATTTTTGTGCGCCAAGTGGGACACTTTGCATGTGACAGAGTTTTCACAAAATATTTTTTAGATGAGAATCATGCAAAATTTCTGCAGAGTGCAACTTAGCACCATTTTTACAAAAATCCACACCTCATGTTTCATTTCCCCATAAATTGTGTACTTTGCAAAGTGAATAACTCTATGAAGTGTGGAAAATATGTGGAAAACTCAAGGGAAACTGTACACATCTCTGTTCAGGGCCTACCAGACTAGTCTGGCTTGACTCAACCCTGGAGAGCAGAATCATTTGTGATTTGACTTTGATTCAGCACAGTCTGGTTCATTGACCAGGGTCAGATCTGCCAGTGACCTGGTTTTGACCCAGTCCAGATAAGGTAAGGGATTCTGGAGCTTTATTCCTATTAGAAATGACAAATTTGAGGACAATCATATAATAATCATTACATGACATCAAGGAAAAGCTTATTAAGGGGCGATTAGGGGAAAACCTATTTCTGCCATTTCACTCAGTCTAGAATATGCCACTGACCTATTTCTAGCCCAGTCTGGAATACTTACATATCTCTTACAAATCAGAATCATCTCTAAAAAGATTGTGGTTAGAATCAGAACTGCGTTACAGCAAACCTTACCATCCTCACTTCATATTAAGCAGTTTCAGAGCTGTAGAAGTTTCAGTTTTTTACAATTACGTTACCCTTCAGTGAAAAATCAGGGATCCCCAGCCTTCCTGAAGGCCTAGTACACTCTGCACCAAGGCATTCCTGGCAGTTCCTCATGAAGGTTTTGTTCATTTACTTTGCATTATTCAAAGCAATAGCCAGATTCTCTGTAATGTCAAACCATAACTGTCTGTACAGCAGGTGGCAGAGCTGTGGCTGGCTACTGAAAACGCCATCCTGGCATCTCTGATTGGCTCTTAGGACTTGGAATGAATATTGCAATTCAGTGATTTGCTCATGATGCATTGAAGTGAAAGACCAGAGGGCAGACACCGCAGCCACATGGGCTTGGATCTGCTGACTCCTGCATTTTGACACCTCAGACACCTCTAGTCTGCAGTGTGGCTTTCTCAGGACAGAATGTCAGCGTGGTTTGCATGCTGATGATTCAGATATTGCTAGCACTGTGATGGTGTGCAGGCAAACCAACAGTCATTAGGCGCTCACCACCATGCCCAATTCTTGGAATGGTATTTACAGTTTTCCTACAGAATGTTCAGTTTCTATAGCTATCATCATCATTCACCTCCCATGTTCCTGAAAACAAAATCAGTGAAATTGCTCCCCTTGGGAAACAAAATGCTCATATGTACTGTACTTGCCTTGCTTTTTGTGTCCTTCTCAGCTTTCCTCTTCTTTAGACCATTTACACTTACAGTGTGCTACACCGCTGCAGAATATGTAACATTTTGAAACAGTTCCCAGGAATGCAGTGATGCATTCTGGGACTTGCTTCCACACAGGCCATGGGAGAAATTTTTCATGAAGTAGAGGAGCCAAAAGTGATCTCACCGATTTGCAGCCTGGACAGTTTACATCACCTGACCTACCACTGAAAAACAATTTAGGCCTCCAAATCTCCCTAAACGACTCAGCAATAATTGAAGTGTAAGCAGGGCTAAAGTCTTACTTGCTGCCCCAGTTATGAGATGGGAATGCAGTGGGCAGATATGAGATCAGTCAGGTCCTCACTTCTTTCATTTCCTTTATCTCTTTCCAGTTGTAAAGTGGGTCATTTATAACCCCCTCCTCCATCCCATGCCTGGATCCCAAACCAGTTTAAAATCCCAGCTGCTTCAATGTGTGCAAGGTGGGGGTGGGAGCTTCAAATGTCCCTAATCTTTTGCCACTGGAAGAGTGGAGGGGGGGGGACTGACCTCATTTTGTAAGGAGTGGGGACACTGGGTTAAATGGCCTAAAGTGACCGGCTGGGACATCCTTTTGTGCTCTTCTGCCACGCCATGCTATACAATGATACATCGATATACAAATATGTGCAGAACCTACTATACAGAGCCAAAAAAGCAACATGGAATACAAAACAGTCAATATTTTATATACATTATTTTACACAAGCTGGTATTATTAGGCTGGAACAAGAAAATACTTTACAGTTATTGATTTCTAGTAACCTAGATCAGTAATACTAATCACAGTGCTGGTAAAACACTATCACACCATCCCCAACCCCACCCAGAGACTTCTAGTCAAAGGTATCAAAAATAGGAGACAAAAATACTTTGAATTTGGGATAAAAAAAATCAGAAATACTATTCAGTTGAAAAACATTTTTTTTGAAGTCTGTGATTGAGAGCACCAGATTTGGAAATCCCCCCCAGCCCTCATTAACCATGCCACCCTCTTAATCCCTGGATTGACTTGAACATTAGGCCAAAGGCATTGTCAGTATTTTAAACTGTAGATTGCATGAGCTGGGGTGGAACCTGTCTGAGGTGAATACATTCTACAGTGCCAGGATTGGCACCCGAGACCCTGGGGAACGGCCAAGAATTGTAAATGCAAGTTGCTAGGAGTTAGCTGTCTCCATAGCAATGATTGTCAATGCAATTCAGTCTCCCCTTCCCAAACAGGGACACCTAATTCTCTGCTGCCCTGTTTTTCCTCAACACTCACCTCCTTCCATCCTGTGCTGGCCCATGCTCTTTTGCTGACACTGCCTCCCCCCCCTGTGATTTCCACAGCCCTGGCCCTGCACTGGCAGCCCAGTGTGCAGAGATGTGAATTCAAAGGGCAACTCAGCATTGGGGTGGGGGTGCCCAGAATAAGTTGATTCACTTTTTGAAGCAGCAATGCACACTACAGTAAAACTGGTGCACTTTTGTCATTTCCATTACTATTTTCAGATGTTTTTGAACATAAGGTCTGGAAGCAACATCTGTGGCATGCAAGTTCACCTTATTAGTCACAGGACAAAAGATGTTAACAAACAGTGGGTATTCACAATCAACTGAGAATGCTGATTCAAACCTGAAAACAGCTGTATTTAAAAGAGCACCGTTCAGATTATTTTTAATCTATAAACAGTGCAAAAGCAGATTTAGAATGGGAAAAAGGGGACTTGTACAAAACTGGAGACAAAGGCAATCTAGAATAGGCTACACAAGTTTAGATATAACTGTTTACCATAACATGCACTGTTCCTCCCAGCAATAGATACTTCCCATGGAATCTCACAGTTGCAGATATATATCTATATCGTAAATGGGTGTATACGTTTATCTTCAGTGTAGATATTATATGCAGCTGTGATTTTATTTTTGCCTAAACCCCTAGTCTTGATACACTGACATTTGTTTATTTAGTTTTTGTTCACTGAAAAAGGAGGGTAGATAATGTTGCCTATTTGTAGCCTCATCCTTTCCCAGAGGGTAAGATACAGATGAAAATCTACTGAAATTGATCCATACTCAGCAGTTGTTGGTATTTTTAGTGAATGGGGGAACTTTGGCCAAGACACCAGGGAATTTGACCTACTCTTCTTAAGAGGTCCCATGGGATCTTTAACATCCACCTGAACAACCAGCAGAAAAGGCAGATGGGACCTCAGTTTAAAATCTCATCCAAAGTATGCTCCCTCCCACCCCAACTGCACAGCCCCCGCATACTGCACTTGGATGCTAGCATTTATGGTATGAGCCCAATCCCATTGCAGAACTAGAACTCATGACTTTCTGGTGGAGAGGCAGATGTTCTGTCAACTGAGCCACGCTGACATCTAACATTTGGATAATTATTTCCTTGTATGTTTGTTTGGGAACAGAACCCCTGTCCGTTGACCTGAGCTCCAATGATTTCTCCCCAAAAAAGCCTACCAGAAAATTTACAAAATGTTGGGAAATCTGTTGCAAAGTCCCCCCCCCCCACCTCCCGCCAACAAACTCAAGCTCAATATAATTCACAGAACTTGTGGAATTCAGAGGGCATGGAATATGGGTTTATGGGCCCCTCTTCCCTCAAAGGTTTTGACTTCAATCTAATTTAGCTTTGATCCTGTGTTCTAAAATCTGGGAAAATCTTTCCACTTTACTGCATCCCCTTCCCTCAACAACACAAAAGGACTGCACTGCATGAGGTGCTAACTGTGCTCTGGTGATATAACTACCTCTGTTTCCTAATCTCACTCCCCCCACCCACACTTCTGTTCCCTCCCTCACAGTCTGGTGCACTGCAATCAGTCAGATTTCTAAATGTTACAACTGATCCAATCAGTGGATATTTCATGCATCATTCAAATTATTAAAAAAAAAATTAGTACTGCCTCTTGCATTTGAGGCACTAAGTGCTAGCTGGTAAAACATATATAGGTGTTTTTTAATTTTATAATATTCTCAACTTGTTTTTAGATAAAACCTAAAAAAAACACAAACAAAAAAAAAAACGCATGAAGTTAATAGCTAGTTCATGCAGATTCAAGTTCAACTCTGTATCACATAACACTAAAGACCCCAAATAAAATATGCCTTTGATAAATTAGAATTGAATTAAACACTAAATGTAAAATGTATTACATAATGAAGCAACAAAAACTATAAATACGACTGGGACAAAACTCCAGTTGCTTGAGGAGACAAGCAATGTTGTGATGTGGGACCTCACCAGCAGTGACAGTGCTCTTACCCACATACATCGACTCTTTACATAAAGGGTACCTTTCTTTTGATATCAAACAACAAACAGGAAACTCCCTTTACTGTATGGGACTTCTTTTGTGAAAGCTGGACATTTTTTACTAGAGGGGAATAGAGCATAATTTGCCCCCAAGGGGCGGGTTGTGCGATTCCTTCAACTTCCCTATTAGCCTTCTCTACCCCCTGCTCAGATGTTTCGTGATGCTGGTATCGGGATAGCTCAGGGGTGTGCTCCATTCTTTTCTATGGAGCATCATTTAGATTTTTTATTTTTTTTTATTTAAATGGACATTTGGTAAAAACTGAAGCCAGGGTTCAACTAACAAGAGCCTTCTTAGTGTAACCCTAGCTTTGATTTTTTTAAAAGAGCTCTGTTAGTTGAATCCTGACTTTGATTATTTCCAAAAGTCCATTTAAATTAAAAAGAAAGTATTCAAAATGACACATTGCTGAATGGAGCCCACCCCCACACTCTTCCCATATCCAAGTCACCAAATGTATGAGTGTGGGGGCAGAGACGGTTAATAGGGGAAATGGATGCGACCTTCTGGCCAACCACTCGGGCAAATTACAACCTCTTCCCTTCCTTAGGGGATATTATTAAAAAGAAATCACAACTGGCATGAAAAAACTCCCATAAGGTAAGGGAGCTTCATGTTTGTTATTTTTGTTCACTGTAAAGAGCTGAAAAGATGCTCTAGAAAAGGAGAGTCCTTTCAAAGAAATCTTAGGACGATTAGGAAGGGGTGTCAGCTTACTGTATGATTAAAATGCATACCTGTGATGCGGGAGAATCTTGGGTTTAGATCACACCACTGGCACTCACTGTGTGACCTTTAGCTAGTCACTTGATCTCCTTGTATTTCAATCCACCCAGCTGCTGAATCAGGTACAGGCAGGACCCCACTGAAAATGTGATGTTGCATCTCAGCTGTTTGACCCTAGTTTAATAAATTGTATAATAAAAAGTATCTAGATCAGAACTCAGATTTGTATAGTGCTTCTTTCACATACTACATTGTATGCCAAAGCCCTTTCCAAACACATAGAAACATAGAATTTGACGGCAGATAAGGACCACTTGGCCTACCTAGTCTGCCCATTTTCCCTGTTTCATATTCTGCAGATCCTAATGATATGTGGATTACCCTCTCTTTCCTATCACTAGAGTTCCTTTATGACTGTCCCATGCATTTTTTAATTCCCCTACTGTTTTTGGCCCTACAACCTCTGCTGGGAGACTGGTCCATGGATCCACCACCCTTTTCATGAAAAATACTTTCTTTCGTTACCCCTAAGTCTCCCCCATTTTCATATCATGACCCCTACCCTCTTGTACCTTATTTATACCCTTAAGGTATTTGAAAGTCTCTATCATATCCCCCCTCTCTTTCCTCTCCTCCAGGGAATAAATAATGAAATTCTCCAGTCTCCCCATCTGCACTCCTGCCATGCTCCACCTGCCTGTACTGGAATCAACCAAACCCAGTGTGAACTACATCCGGAAGAAAGCTTCAAAATGCATACACCTCTACAGGCCAGTGGCAGGGCCTAGCAGAATCCAAATTCCAGTGGGGGTCAGCTGTGTTAAATCAGTAGCTGTGGCCAAACAAGACCTTCAGACTGCTACACTGCTGCTACAGTAAAGGTCTATTTTTATATGTCCTTCGTCTGCTCTCTAACTCCAGTCCCTAGCATAGAAAAAATAAATCCTCAAGGAAGCATAGTGGCAGATTCGCCACAATACAAGTTTATGTAATGAGGACAGCCTGAGCGAGCACATTTTGTTTTTCGCTGGGGCCCTTCTTTCTGAATGGGTTATGCTACAGGACATCAATACTTGGAACATTCTATTAATACTTATTATAAGTCTAATTAATTATTCGTGAGCTAAAGTAGCTCACTATTTGGCTATTGTGCCAGTCTGAAATCTCTTAGAAATGCCCAGTATGGCATAGACTCTCTATTGATCACTGGTACCTCTCTGCTCAAAAAAATAAATGGTAAAAAAAGAAAATTGGCATTGAGATTAGATTCATAATCCCAATGACAACCTAGAAGCTGGTTATTTTCTTGGATTAATGACTGGCTGGAGGGAAGTGGCCCTCAGCTACACCTTGGGCCACTCATCTCTCCACCCAGCCATTAATCCCTTGGAAATGACCTGCTTCTCAGTCATTATAGCTTAAATATGCAGCTCTGTCTCCCCTCCTTGCCAGATCATTTAAATGGACACATTCATGACAAATATCAATCATAGTGTGAAAGCCCATGAAAAGCTCTTTCAAATGAGGTATTGGTCTCACCTGCAGCTGGAAGTAGTCTAGAGAAATAGATAATTGAGTCTGTTTAACATTAATACTACACTGAAGCCATTTTTAGAACATTGTGATGTCACAGAGCAACAAGTTATGTCTAACTATATTGAGACAAGCACAACTTATTTCTCAGTAATACCACATGTTCTACAAATGGTTACATCATAGTATTAATATTCAACAGATGCAGGCATCAATATCTCCAGACTACTTCCAGCTACAGGTGAGCTTGACACCTTGTTTGAAAGAGCTTTTCATGAACTTTCATACTATATATGCCACTTTGCATGAATGTTTTCCTTTAAGGAAAAAAGCTGGCTATTACTAGCCCATCTTTGTGTGTGTGTGTGTGTGTGTGTGTGTGTGCGCTTCGTGTGTGTGTGTGTGTGTGTGTGTAGGGTATGCTGGACAAAGTCACCAGAATAAATTGTGTAAGCACTGAACATTTAGCTGCACATTAAGTGTGTGTGTGTGTGTGTGTGTGTGTGTGTGTTTAATGTATTACATCCATACAACATTTGTTTAAATCCTAAGGGAAAGGTTTAGCTGATTTTTCACCATGCAAAATGGCCAGTCTTCCTCCTGCTGCCCTCCCTAGCACACAAACTACTTCTCCCCTGTGAATGCTCCCAAGGGATACCATTAAAAGTTGCTCAACCAACGGTTTTTGTGGTTTATGTGGCTTCATACAGCTTGGGTGTGTAAAAAAACTGTAGCCCATACATTTTTGTATATTTTGTTTCCTTCGGTTCTTATATTTCACACCCCATACATAGCCCATCCTTGAGCTCACCTTCCAACCAGCCCAGATTTGCCTGACAGATATAGCAGGGATTGATGGGCGGTCATTACGTGTCTCTCCCCTCCCCTTTGAGCACTGCAGGTCTCTCCCTGGCATTATCAGGGATGAAACCTAGGGCATACAGCACCCTCTGTATCGGATGGAGAGTCATCATTAGCTCGTGCTGCTAACTGCACTTTTTTCTTCCTCACAATATTTTATATACATACAATTAGAATGGAAAGAAATGAATATGATTTTATATAGCGCTTTCCATACACACTATACCCCAAAGTGCTTAAAATCCAGGAAAGGAAGGGGCAAGAGTGTTGCTGCACTGACAGATACAAGCAGCACAAAGCTAGAGTATGGAAAGTTTAGAGATGTTGAGTGACTTTCTCAGGGTTGCACAGAATGAGCGAGTGCTGGTAGAGTGATTCATGCTGGGTCTCCAGCTTCACAGTTTTGTGCTGTAATAATCATTAGGCTAAACTAACTCCCCTGAAGTGTTGACAGTGAATAGTTCTGGGGATGTGGTAGTTATATACTGCAACTCACACCAAAGTATTTTCAGCACAAGCAGCTCTATAGTGGATCATATTTCCCACAAATCTTCATTAATGTGGGCATAATTTCAATGCAACATTTGGAAATAAACTGCTATGAATGTTTGAACGGAGGTCTGAGCTGGCTTAGCCCCCTGGATGGGATTCCACCCCAAACAACCCACCATCTGTTTTTGATAGATGAACCACAGTTTTAACCCAGTCCTATTTGTACAATAAATTACTGTTTTAGCTGAAACTTATATAAAAAAAACTATAAACTTTAATTCACCCTCAACATGCACTACCCAGTTCACAGTAGTATCCGGCTCAAGTGTACACAGACTATGTTACTGTACAGTACTAACGGTAGAGTGTGTGTGTGTGTCTGTACGTGGTTATGGGTGGGGTGTTCAGAATAAATTGAGGTGCTGTAGCCTGCTGTAGAAGTGCCAACATCAACATCTGCTGTGAGGGATTGAGGGTTGGCCCCGGTCCTAGTGTCCACTTTTTACGCTTCCGCTTCCTGACGTCCAGTCTATAATGATGAAGCTCAGACTCATAACCATAAATAAGAAGCCAATAGCAGCAAAACAGGCAGCCTGGAGTCGAGAAAGAAAATAAAAACAAAGAAACAGGGTGTGACAAAAGAATCAGATATTTGAATGTGACATAAATATTAAACATTTTCTGTCATGACCAAATAAAAAAAAATACTGCTACTGGTCAGATTCTGATAAGCAGACTTCTCACTTACTCAGCTAGGAGGCAACTATACCATAAAACCTATCTAAGCTACAGTATGTTGCAGATACATGCAGACTTCTTTTTTTTTTAACCTTGTATTTATGTGCCATACTGCCTCCTCTCTTCACTCTCTCAGATAATCTCTGCTGCATGATCCTCTCTCATCGTGGTGTGCCTCTAGAGTACGGTTCCACTAACCTAGGTGCCCGGATAATCTTCCTGGGTAGGGTGAGGAGGGACCCCCCCATTCATACCTCCTCAGAGCCATGCATACTGTGATGTGGTCCTGGTACAGTGGAGACTTCCCTGACGAAATGAAGATGTGCAGTGAGGAGTTGTTACCTAGGAGAGACTGAGGTGATTTTCCTTTGTTCATCCCCAGACATCAGCATGCAATGAGCTAGGCAGCATGCTGAGACGTGCCTCCCACTCTGCCCCTCTGCTGACATCTGCCCGATGCCCTTACTGCTTCCCCCATCTACCACACCTTCCACCCGGGCTTCCCCAGGTGGCAGTATTGCAGCGGGAGCGTGCAGGTGACCCCTCCCCAGAGAAGGAGAGCAGCCACTGGGTGCTCCATCCTTCTCCTCCCCAGTCAACCCCTGTGGCTCATGCTCATTCCCAAACATGGGTCACCAGCATGGTACGAGGTAAGGCATCCAGCACCTCAGCCCTCAGCACCACCGGGCCAGCCATGCAGGCCTCTTTGAAGGCTAGCAGACTATGGACACCTATGGCTTGATTTTCAAACGGTGATGTAGGGCTTGTATCAAGCCCTGCATCAACCCTGTTCCTTGGCACAGCTGTATAAAATGCCTTTGGTGCAACTGCTCCCGATTTTAGTACATTGGGCACAGTTGCAACACTTTCTACACTTTACTGCAGCTTGCACCAGATATTTGGCACAAGCCCCATAGAAATGGTCTGCAGCATTCCAAAAGTTAGACCATGGGGAAGTTGATCTAACTTGCGGTATGCAGTGCATGGGATTGAAAATCCCTATTGGTATCAGGAGAATGCCAATAATTGGTGCACAGGGGGATTGTGGCATTCTCAGGCTTTTGAATATTGAGTCTCTAGTCTCTGGAAAGGATGCAACCCAAAGAATCCTTCACTGTGCTGTCAATCAGCAGTTAGTGGCAGGACAGAGCACAATACTGAGGGTGCATGCATGCACAGTTCCCCGTATTCAGCTGGGTACGTGCCTGAATGCCAACTGAAATGTGGGCTATGCAAAGCTAGACACAGAAGATGGATCTTATTCTGCCTGCCTATGCAAGTCAAAAAATTGACCAAAGAGGTATCCCATGGGGATCCAAGTGTGGCAATTGGCAGTTGTGCAAAGGAATGACTGGAAACATATTGCATGTTTTTCAGTTTTTCACTGAGCTAGCCAAATCCTGGCTGCCATGAATTTACTGTCAACAAATTTACTAGTCCCTGAACACAGTGGGCAACCTGAAGTTATACATTATATGCAACTTCCAGCCAACCAAAAACTACTATTTAAAAATCTGAACTACATCTTACATGACCATAAAATTGGTTGTACTGTGTAGGTAAGATATGGTACTGGAAATAAGGGCTATGACTGATGAAGAGCATATTGTCAGCAAGGGCTCTGGGATTTCTAGGACAGCTCAAGCTGCTGTATAAATATATCAGCAGCTTAATGAAAGCTATGCAGTGAGAAATGTCCAAATGCACCACTGTGTGGTGAATCTAAGGGAGGCAGTATAGCGCAGTGGTTTAAGGCTCTGAGCTGCAAATCTGGTGACATCCAGCAGACCAGACCTGGGTTTGAATCCCACTGCTTCCACTTGCATACTGTGTGACCCTAAGCAAGTCACTTAACTTTCCTGTGCTCCCGGGTTGCACCTGTAAAAAAGCTTAATGTGCTACTTTTGGTTAAAAAACTAAATAAAGAATCACCATTCCCTGGCATCGGCAGTAGTCTGTCTTTAGTGCTGTACCATTAATCTCCACTTGGTGGCAAAAACTCCAGCATTATAAGGTCACTACTGTGCCACAAATCACTATGCAGCTGCAGAAACAGCAGTACCAGATTTCACTATATTCCAAGAAGCACCACTTGATGATGGCCACTGTACCTGTGAAGGGTTACAGAAGTTGTTTGCTTTTGAATAGTTTCTGATTTTGGCAGAATAGCTGAATTGCCAAGTATCTGGAGTGCTGCAGGAATACTGCTAAGTATTTAAAAAAAGGTACTCGCACACCCCCTAGCAAATAAACGCTATGGCTTAAACTTAGTTTCTAGCTCCTACACACCCATCTCCTCACGATCATTTTTCAGAGCATATTTGATTATTCCCAGAGAACCCTCTTACTCCTATGACAAAAATGTCAGGGCTCAAGCTTGTTGGCAGGTTGGGGGGACCAATATCCTAAGACCAAAACTGAACATTTTTCAAACCATAGACACCACAAAGATTCATAGTAGAATTGTTGTGAGCTGTCTTGATATCTGTATGAAGTGCACAGCATGTGCTACAAATTTTCAATTTTTTCCAGTAATGTACTCTACAGTATGCCAGATCTGATCACATTCCAGATGCATGTCTCTGTCCCTGTCTCCGTTCAGTAGGTGGAATAGAAAATTTGTATCATGTTTTGTTTCATTGTACATGTAATGAAAAGTTAAAAGGTTCATGGATAAACACCATCGTATTGTGTTTTAAGTTATATCCCAGAAGATCTTCTCATATTTCTTTTCACAGTGAACGAGATAGTTATTACTAATCAACTTGCTGATTATTGTTATATTGTTAAGGAGACTAGGAAGAGTAAACTTTTTATGTACCATGAAAACGTATTTTCTGTTTAAAAAAATCCAATGTAACATCCATTATGAGATTGTTATTCTTTACCTTTCTTGAAAAACATACATAATATTTATTGTCAATATCAGGTTTGAATCTCCCAGGACTCTTTCTCTATGTCTGAGAATTCCAAGTGAAAAATACATTTCTTTTTTTCTGGATTACAGGTAACTTTGCTGCATCTGCTGATGTCTCATCTTGGTGGGTTATCAATTTTCTTGTCTTTTTTGGTCTCCAATGAAGCCAGATGATTTTTTTTGTCCCAGTAGACTTATACCCTTTCATTAGGATATGTGACTATAAGTATTTTTCTGATTTGTATGCCTTTAGCATAGGCATATTTCCCGACTGTGACCTAAATATTTATATCTATGTGGTTTATCTACCAAACTTTGTGGTGACTCAAATTGATTCTGCACCACTGTCATCCTTGTATTCATTCTATTATAAAAGTCTATGGTCTTTATGAATATGCTCGTAATACATGCATCTGTGACCATGAATCTTCATCTAAATTTTTTATGTTAATTTATTTTTGTCTGTTGTGTGTGTTTTGTTTTGTTTTTTAGTTGTAATGGCATATTGCTAAACAATAAAGCTTTTGAACCTGAAACCTGAAGTGTACAGCAACTCAGTCCGCAACTGCTATTTTACATAGTGCAGCAGGAGAGGTTTCCCATGCTGTACTGATACAAGACTGGCAGGCCAGAAGGGTAAGCTGGAAGACCTTGCCTGATTTCAACATTCTTCAAAATCCCTTTTGTGAATTTAATACTCGTGAAAGGTTGTTAACTGGAGTCTCACATTTTCTCTGTAGCCACATTAAATACTGTATACAGCATGGCATACCTCTCAACCTCCTACCTCATGAATCAGGGACAGTGCTTAAAAAAATCAGGGACAAAGGACCAAAATCAGGGACACATCTTCAGTTAGTGATATCCACTCAGGAAGGTGGTAGAATAAGGGAGCTTGGTGTAAAATGCTTTTTCTAATGAAGAACAGGTCTGTAACATTAATGTGTGACATTATTTTGTGCTTACAACCCCTGCTGTTTGGTCACGGAAACACAATTTATAAGAGGGACAGGGTAAAATTTTGAGTCAAAATCAGGGACGTCCCTGAAAATCAGGGACAGTTTAGAGGTATGCAGCATGGACAGCTGCAGTGCAAGCCTCCCCACACTGCTCCACCAAGAAGCCTCAAAGCTAACATGGACTGAGGTAACAATGGGAAACCTATTCTTTACATACACCCATTGATTCCCAGAAAATACATTGACTCCATTCCCCCCCCACCCAAGAAACCCATAATGTCTTTCCTAGCAGGATCTGTATACAACCCAAAGGCATTCACTTGCTCCCAAGCAGTGAGACAGGGTCCACCTGCTGGAGGGCAAGAGCGGGAATTGGATTTTCTTGCTCGCCCTACAGTGGACATAATAGCTATCACTCAGATTGTGAAGCACACACTTTGGTCAATATCTGGTTCCTGGTGACATTAATAAAAAGACAGGAGAATGGGCTTGAGAATAGGAGAAGGGTCAGGAGATACGCACCAGAATTTTAGGAGTGGATTTCATGGGTTCCTTGTCTTCAGGCATGATGCGGATATAAAAAATAGCAGGGAAGATGAAGATCAGACAGGGCGCAGAAGTGGCTCCTGCAAAACAAAAAGAGTGACAATAATATCGATCTGCTTTCCAGTGCTCACTACGTAATGGGATCTATTGGTTAAGCTGGGCTACGACTGGTTCATGACCTGAAACTTCTTCATTAGGCTACTAATCAGTTTAACTGGAGACTCACTTTAGGGGTAGCCCTTCTACCCTACCCCCACTCAGTTGAATACCTCAAGCTTCAGATCGCAGAATCATGCGGAAACATATTTTATATTCTGCTCAGAGCTTCCTAATAGACATTATCTTGAGAAGGAGCCATTTCAGGTTGCACATCAGTGTCTGCACACATTACCTCAGTATGTCAGAAACACAAGTTGCGACTTTCTAAAGAGGAGGCTGCAGTCTTTCAAGTCCCCACAGAAAAGCAACACCTGTAGTACTGGAATTTTACAACCATTGAAGCTTGTGAACTGCATTTTCTGGGTGGTAGTCTCTGTAAGCAATAAGGTGGTCTGGGGTTAATGCACTGTGTAATGAGACATGAGGCACTTGCACCAAGTGCCTTCAGCACCTGGTTGTGCATGAACCTAAGACAACTGAAGACCTGGAGTTTCGTATTGCCTTACAAAATAGGTAAACAGTAAAACATTTAAAAAGGACAAAAGAGATATAGTTCCTCATCATCACTTGTCAGTCATCTGCCTTCCACACAAGCAATAGATGGGATGTTTGTTTATCACAGAATACAGGATACATTTCTGAAGAATTCCTCTAGGAGAATGTTCATCCCCACAACAGAAGGACTTAGTGGAGCCAAAGTCTCGATTTTATCTATAGCAGGATAAGCAGCAGAGATTGCCCTAAGAAGCTGGTAAGGATAGGAAGGAAATTTCTCATGCTCACCAAATACACACTAGGAATTAAAACTTTGACCAGTACTTCAATGTTCTAAATGAGTTCATGTGTGTAAGGAGGCACTCATGAGGGGAAAGAATGTTTAATTATATATTAGGGATTGGCAGACCTGTCCACTTGAAATCTGCCTCCCTCCCCGGATTTCACAGTATCTGACGGACCCAGGTAGATCAGGACATTGATGTTCAGTGCACCAGTTCTGCCTTGCTACTTCCTTTTACTTTTACACTAACATAGAAACATAGAATTTGACGGCAGATAAGGACTGCTTGGCCCACCCAGTCTGCCCATTTCCCTACCTAATGGATAAGTTGCAGATCCTAGTTAACCAGCAGCCTACTTCTTCCTGCCCTCACTGTCTTTTCTTTTTTTTTTTTTTTTTCACTTTACAGTTGTTATCTAAACCTCCCCTCCTATCTGCAAAAAACACCTGATTCCTGGTTCAAAGTAAAAAAAAAATATTTTGCCATGCTGTCACTACTCCTGCTCAATAAATGATACAGACTGCAGTGCACATGCTTGCATTTATGCACAGGGAGCAGGAGTGGACATCTAGCAGCCAGTTGCAACAAATGCAGCATGGACAGGCCAGAAGTAATGGCCTACAGAAATATTTTTTTCTTCTTTTTTTGATTAGGACAATTCAGTGTCCTGGTTTAAATTGCTCACACTACAGCTGGTGCATTTATAAGCAGCAGAAAGCCTAGGAGCATGAACACACACTGATGCAATAGAATGGTAGGAATTATTTATTTATATCATGAGTGAAAGTCCAATATCAAAAACACAAGTCTGACTGGTGTCTGTCGTAAGGTAGCAGATACAACTAGTCAGCACGTAGATATTTTTTATATAAGGGTTTATCCTCCTCCATCAAGGGGGGGGGGGCTGCTTCAGCCCAACCCCCAGCCCTGTGTGGGCTCGGTCATGGTTTCTCCCCATGAGTTCCCTCTCGTGACAGGGCTGGGAGGCCATCTCCCCCTCAGTACATCAGATCTGGGGCAGACCAGGTAGCTCTCCTGGCAGTGGTGCAGGCTCAAAGATGGCTGGGCTTCATGAAGCCCCATATGTCCATTTTCCTCCTGTTTTTTTATCTCCTGTCCCATCTCTCCTGCAGAGCATATGGCTCATACGGGAAGGTGTGCCCGTCCTATGTATCCCTGCAGGTCCCTCGCATACTTTGACTTCCTGACTGGCTCTACCCCCAGGCCTCCATCTGGGGACAGCTGAGTCCGGGATGAAGCCACTCCTTCCCCGAGAGAGGAGAGCAGTCCCTTGGATGCTCAATTCTCCCCCCCCCCCGATGACCCGAGTCTGTTCCCGAACACGGGTCACCAGTGTGGCAGGAGGTAAGGCACTTTGCAACCTCAACCCTCCGTGCTACTGGGCCGGCTGCAAAAGTGTTGGCTAGTTGTAACTGCCATCAAGCAGACTTGTGTTTTTTGAAAGTGTGATGCCACTTGGGTACTGTGCACTTTAGTTTATCCATTTGAGCTATACTGCACTATGTTTTTTTCTATCTGAAAGTCCAATATGTTTTATTCACAGGCTGGGGAGCAGGCAAGCGTGATAATGAAAGCTTTTTCTTTCCTTGTTTTGTTTGCACTGTAGGGAAAACAATCCCCATCAGAGGCCTTAGGGTCATGGGCAAACCAAAAAGGAATAAGAAACCTAGATCTAGTGGAAGATTTTTATACTGATCACCTCTTTTACCTAAGCAGCCTCTCCAGTGTAAGGACAGTAGTATGGTTACAGAAGATGAAAATATATACGAAAAACAGCAGCAGAGGAGGAACTCAATGGTATTTTGGATTTGATGCAAAGTGCTGCTGGGGTACGTCTGGGGGACTGCATAGCTCTGCCTCCATTCCTGGCTATGTTGATTTCATAGGTGTAATCAAGCTTATAGACCTTAGTCCTTTAAAGTTTGCAATTTCCTGGTTTATTTTAAAATTGGAAAATTTTGTCCCCAAAATGCCTATCCAGCCCATTTTTGAAACTATTCATGCTGGAACTGCTCACTACATCATGTGGAAGATTGTTCCATAATGCCAGCACTCTATGACTGAACCAGGATTTATGCAAGTTGAGATTCCATGTTTGAAAAGTAAGGGAGGGGAATGACACCAGGGGCCATGATATGAGACTGGAGGGAAGAAGGTTCAGGAGGGAGATGAGGAGACACTTTTTTACAGAGAGGGTGGTGGCTGGGTGGAATGCGTTACCTGCAGAAGTGGTATCCAGTGGAACAGTGGACTGCTTCAAAAGGGGATGGTACAGGACAAGGGGGAGGGTTAATGAAGGGGAAGGGTGGAAGGGAAGAGCAGCTGCAGAATAAAGGGTGCTAGCTGCAAATTAGAGCAGACTTGATAGACCTCTAGGCCTTTATCTGCTGGCAAATTTCGTGTGTTCGTAAGAAGGAGCTGCTTATTATGTTCCTAGTACTGATCCTCCCGAGATATAGATGTGTTTCTGTTATTTTCTTTTTTTATTGTTCCATTGACATTTCTGATGGCCTCACTGGTTTCTTGCTGGGATTTGAATGAGGACATATTATAGTTAATACTCAAGTGTATTTGTGTACTGTTTCCATGGCCAGGGCAGGGAGAGATGTACAGTATTACCTTTGTAATACTGTGATACTGGGAAGGGTGTGTCCTAGCTGATGTGAGGGTGAAGTGTGCATACTGGGACAGGGTTGGTGTCAGCAGATGAGAGGGGCAGTATTGTGTAATGCATACTGGGGGAAGGGTAGTGTTGGAGTGGCAAAGATGTAAATAGTACTGGAGCAGAGCGGGTATCAATTTGTGTGCTGTGGATCAAGGATCTGCATACTAGATGGGGAGACTGTCAGCATATAGAAGGGGCTAAAGATTAACATACTTGGGCAGGGAGGGGTCTGCAGTGATAGCATGCCCCCAAACAGATGACAAGGAAATAGGGCATAAATGGATTCTCTGTAGCCATGCTCTGTAGAGCATAAGGACATAAAGGATAGAGTCAAACACACAGACTGATGCACTCCAGCTAGAAAATACTATTTTCAAAGCTAAGTGCATTTTGTGACATTATTTCAGTATTAACATTAACTTCTTAAAGGTTCTGATTTGAATCAGCCCCAGTCAGAACTAATCAGGACTATGACCTGGATCTTGGTCCTGATAATAAGGGTCAGGATCTTTTCAGATCCATCCATCCCAATTATTTATTTTTAAGCATTTAATAGAGATTTACTGATTAGGGCCTTGTTAAATATTTCAGTGAGTAACAATGGCAGCTTTGTTTGTGATGTCCATCAGGGATGTGTGAAGTGGGTCATGATGAATGAAATGGTGAAATGTATGTGAATTACCCAAATTCCAAATCCCACTGCCTGACTGTGTTCCAAATTGTGCCTTCCTTGGGGGTTAATATATGGATCTCAGAACTTAATTTAACCAATCAGGAAGCAGGAAATGTCCAACTCATTTTATAATAGTTATTTTCCAGCCCAGCTGCTGTTCTAATTGAGGCCCAGGTCCAGAGACAGTAGATGCACACTTAAACATGTTGAACATTTATGATCACCTTAGGAAACTTATAAGACATTACAATATGTCCACCCATGAATAGTATAGGAAAAACTTGCATTTACAGTACATAGCATCTAACATACATGCTGTAACCTAAAGCACTTTGTAAGTCATGAGAAAGGCTGGTAGTGCGGTCAGTGAAAATGTGCAGTGGCAAAAGTTCCACTAAGCAACATCCACCAACAGCCATGGACAAAAGCTGAACTGGTCTTATTGGGAAGGGATTTCTTGCCAGGACACTGTAGAAGACCCCTGTTTTGGGAAGTGTTATGAGTTCTTGGCTTCCATGTGATCACACACTAAGTGAGCACCAGAGACTGACAAAAGGGACCTCAGTTTAATGTCTCTTTTTAAGGCTAGCACAGCTCAGCAGTACAGTCATGGGTTACGGAGCTTAAAACTGTCCTGTAACCACCACAAATGAGGCAGAAATCCATTCTGCAGTTTTATTAATGTAACATTGTGCTCCCTCCCCTGATCCCTGAATGGTGACACAAAAGGTGCCAGAGTGCACAGCACTTTTCACCCCACACTTGCCAATCTCAGGAAAAACCTGGCCCAGCTGCCTATGAAGAAACATTCTGCCTCATCTTGCTGACACCAAGTAGTTCAAGAGTTACTTGAGAAGTCACTTGAAATGCAACTCTCCCGTCATGGTGACTTGGGACTCATATGCAAGGTTTCAGTTCATACAGTGTGGGTAGCATTTGAAGTCCCCAGTTTACAAAGAATTTCCAAACAGAAGTTGTGTTTATCATTGAATCTTTCAGTTCAGTTAGGAGTAAGCCAACCCTAGATCCATTAAATACCGTACTTTTTGACACATTTTACTTGTATTTGCACTGGTTATTAATTTTGACTTATGACCAGTCTCAATATTTTGTGTAGTATGAACACTTTGAATTATAAGTCTAAGTATTCATGAGCCTAACACATATTCTAATCGGCTGCTGTACCAAATGCTAATCCCTTACAAATGCCTGGTACAGCTCAGAGCAGCATACACATGTGTACATTTTTTTTAATTCCATTTTGATTCAGCAGGAATAGACTTTTTGATCACAATGATGCCTGTACAACTGGGCATTTCCATAGGATTCACACTCTTACTATCATTAATTGCCTTCTGCAGTGCTTCAAATCATTATTCCCGCAATTGGATTCTAACATCTAGGAAATTCCAGGTTGTTTGGCTGCTGCCACTGCTATACCAGGATGTCTCTGGAAATGAGATGCTGTTGTATGTTTGCAGTCAACAAAAAGAAACAAAACAAAGTCCATGATTTTTCTGGATTGACTGCAGTTGATTTCTGCTACTGCTGACTGTGATGTATAATAGTCAAGTGTTTATTTTTCATCAGGAATTACAACATTAGGGCTATACGCCCTATTTACAAGGTGGTCCTGTATGATTACATAATGTAATTGATATGCATTGCTGGTGGGTGTACCCCATTTTATGTGGTTGAGAATAACCAGATATGTTCTCTGCACTGCCAGTACAGTAACACAAATATTGGTTTGTAAAACACTTTGGGTTACAGATTGTATAAAGGTGCCATATATTTGTTTCTCAGAAAAGATCAGTTATAAAGGGGGAATGAAAGGACAACTTATACTCCCCTAGAGTAGACATTGCAGATAAGATTTGTCTAACTTTATCTGTGTTTACAATAAATAATCTACATTACACTTTATGCAGAAAACACAGCCAAGTATGCAAGATTCAGGCAGTACTGTACACTCCCAGGACATTGGTCTGTAATTGATGCAAAACTATCAGTTAAAGGAAGGGAGACAGAGGGAGAGACAGTAAGAGGAGAGAAACACACAGATAGACAGAAGGAAAGAGAGACAGAGATAAGAAAAACACAACCCCAAAGGCTCCAATCCTGCCACCTTAGAATAGAAATAAAACCTTTTTTTTTTAAGGGACTAAAAAGAATGGAATTTTATATAGTGCCTTTCACACACACAGTATCTTAAAGTGCTTTACAAGCTATGAACAGTTACAGCAGCCATAAGGGATGTTTAAATAGGAAGGACGGAAGGAGAAGCACATGTAGGTTAAGTGATTTGCTCAAGGTCACACTGAATTTTGGCACAGCTGTGCTTGCAGAGCAACACTGTGCTCTGAACTGCCATGGGTGCCTCGTGTCAGCACTCTCAGCCCTCCCTTGTCTGAACTGTGAGGGCTTTGGAATACACTCTGTATGAAAAGCACTATATAAAATCTGGGGAACATCCAATGTGGCCGCTTTCATCCCTGAAAGCAGAAGGCAACAGGGAGGAAAGGAGTCTGTCCCAATACAGCCTGACAAAGCGCTGGCTGATAATGGGAAAATAATTCACTCACAAAATATATTTACAATTATTCGATTTTATTGTAAAATATGTACACCAATGGAGGTTTCAGTACTGCATAAACTCCATCAGTCAAAGTTTGAGGAAATCCTCCCTATCAGGGCATGCAGTTACAGTTCCTTCTGATGCAATGACCTATTTGTGAGACCTGAAATAATCAAATTTTGTAAAGCGGCTTGCATTAGCTTTTTCTTAATTTTGCAGTTTCCCAAGCAGCAGCTTCAGTGCACTATTGAATTTTCATGCGGGTCAAACAGCTGATCATTTTCACAGTGCTGAAGGGGTTATCAGGGTTAATTTAACTTTTAAGTACCTCAGTGGAATCAACAAAGTCCAAGAGGGTAGCATCTTTCAGAAAAAGAGACTTGCAAGAACAAGGGGACACAATTTAAAGATAGAAGGAGGGCGGTTCAGGGGCAATGTGAGGAAGTATTATTTCACAGAGAGGGTAGTGGATGCATGGAACAGCCTTCCTGAGGAGGTTGTGGGGTCTAAAACTGTGGGAGAATTCAAGAATGCATGGGACAGACATAAGGCAATTCTTGTGGGGGGTAGGAAGAAATAGGCTGTTGGTTAACTAGGATCTGCGGCCTATCCTGTAGGTAGAGAAATGGGCAGACTAGATGGGCCTAGCGGTCCTTATCTGCCGTCAAAGTCTATGTTTCTATGTTTCTAACCGAGTTCACAGTTCTGGTGATCAGTTGATTGGCTGCCATACACTTTACAGCCTACAACTAGCAGCAATAGACAGGTACTTAGCTCAAATTACTGAGGTTACCTGAGTTCACCTTTCACCTAAGCCCAGAAGTTTGCAGCATGCCTCTTCATCAGTGGCTGTCTTGTTCTAAGCCACCGAAAAGGGAGCGGGATAGTGATTTTGTGGTTGTAGTTACTCTTATCCCTGAAGTACTTAGTAAATCTGCTGATGTTTTTGTAAATGTTCCAGAAAATGTTGTTCAACACCTTACTGAAACCCAGCCTCCCTGCAAGAAGCAGTGGTCCAATTATACCCATTACCCACCAGAGGTTCATTGTTTTGCTGGTAAGTATTCTGCTGAGTTTGGGGTCAAGAGTGGTATGCAGTTTTACCATAGAAAACACAGTGCTGTCGTAAATGAAGGTACAGTTTGTAAATTTAAAGCAGACTACCATGACAGGCTGAGAGTGACTCCTGACTCAACTTAATTGCACCCTATGCTCCTTCTACAGACCAAAAGGACATCCTGCTGGCCCAGATGTGCTGAGGGTTGAGGCACTGGATGCCACACCTCATGCCACGTTGGTGACCCAGGTTCAGGAAGGAGCCCGGGTTGTCGGGGGTCGGCAGGGGAGGGAGAGGATTGAGCATCCGGAGGACAGCTCTCTTTTCCTCTCCTCTACTGGGGGGGGGGTCCTGCTCGGTGCTTGGCTGGCCTCTGGCAGAAGCCAGAGACATAGCAAGTGCTTCAGCATAGAAAAGGGGGTTGAGAGTGGCAGACATCGGTGGCAATGCCTTGATGTCAGGACGCTAGCCACTCCCTAGAACAGGAGAAAAAGCCCTTCCAGCTCTGGCAGAGACGGATCACTGGAGCTTGCCCTCGATTTGCGACTGCCCTCCTGACACCTTCCCGACTGACAAGACTAGATGTTCGGGGTGTCGGGGCCCACCCTGTCCCTGCCGGTGGGTAAACTGCAGCTACATGTGCGAAGGAGGGTCAACCAGGTGAGGCGGACCACAGAGGGATGACTCCTAGGTGCTCCCGAGGAGACCAGAGCTAGAGGGGGGAGAGGAGGAGAGCAAAAATAGCAAGTAAAAAAAAAAAAAAAAAAAAGGACATTCTACTCTATTGGTTAATCCAGTGGGTTACAAGACCCTAAGCAGCACGGATTCACAGGGGATGTCATGTGAGATGAATCTCATTGATATCTTTGACTGGGTGACAAAGGTTTTAGATCAGGGTGGAGCCGTGGAAGTGGCTGGCCTATCCAGATTTCAGTAAGGCTTTTGACACTGTTCCACATAAGAGGCTAGTAAATATGTTGGCTAGCTTAGGAAGGGTTCAAAGGTGGTAAACTGGATAAGAAATTGTTCAGCAGATGGGTGACAGAGGATGATGGTAAACGGAGTTCACTCCGAGGAAATTAGGGTGACCAGCTGGATGCCTCAAGGATCAGTGCTAGGACCAGTCCTCTTTAATGTCTCTATACTGTAAATGACATTGCAAAGGAGCAGGAAAGGAAGGTCTACCTCTTTGCAGATGACACAAAAATCTGCAGCAGGGTGGATGTGCTCGGAGGAGGGGGTGGGGAGGATGACCCTGAGAAAGCTAGAGCAGTAGTCAAAGGTATGGCAGCTGGGTTTCAATGTGAAAAAGTGCAAAATAATGCACATAGGGCACAGAAAGCCATGGGAGGAGTACACACTGGGTGAAGTGGTATTGATGACCACCAAGCCGGAAAGAGACCGGGGGAGTAACTTTTTTTTTAATTTAATAAACTTTATTGAAAAGTTTACCAAACACATATACACAATAAAAACCATGACCTGTCACATTACGTTTGTCAGCTTAAATATAATAACAACCCACCCTCCCTCCCCAATAACTTGACCATCCGGTTCAAACTTTGAATAACCCCCAAATGACCCTCCCTCCCTCCTCCCTACCCACCCTTAAAATACAATATGGGCATTTTATTAGACCTGTTTTATACATTCCATCAGGACACCCATTAATACAAATCTTGACTATATCAACAATTGGATCATACATCTTACTAATGGAGGGCTAATGAGACAAAGGCCATATATGTCCTTTCACTTCCCAGCTAAAAATGGCAAGAATGACTCCCATCTTTTTTTAAATGAAGAGAGAGTGTGATACTGTACAGCAATAGCCATTTCTATGTTAAGTGCTGTATATATTTCTTGGAGCCATTCTCTGGTTGTTGATAGAGAGTCCTTAATCCAATATCTCATAATAATAAGCAAGGAGACAGCTGAGATTAAGGCCATATAAAACTTGTGAATCTTGGGTGCCACTGCTGAGAAATTAACCAAGCACACATATTTCTAGTGTAAAATTGTTAGCACCTCCCAAAAATGGGTCAAGATATTTCCTAATTTGCTGCCAGAACAATCGCACTTTAGGACAAGTCCAAATTAGGTGCCGTAACGAGCCTTCCTCCTGTTGACACCTTTGGCATTTAGAATCTTGTTGTTTACCCATACGATAGAGCTTAAGCAGGATATAATACAGATTATGGAGGATATTAAATTTAATAAGTCATAGCCTGTCTTGTTTTATGTATCTGTTAATATCTGACCATATTGATTTCCATGTATTGGCGTCATAAGAAAGGTCAGCTGCATGCTGCCAGTAAGAGGGTGTTGGTAATTGGATCAGTTGGTAATTGGATCAGACTCTAGTGACCAGCCTCTGATATCATTGTGAGATTTGTCTAGGCTGTATGGCAATACTGGCTAAGTCTGAGAAAAAAATGAGAGGTCTCTGAGGACCAGGGAGATGTTCCAAGAATTGTGGACATGCAGTGTTTGATCTGTATATATTTAAAAACAGGGAAATCTGGAAGATGAAAGGATTGTCCGAAATCAGCTACAGATATAACCTTATCCTCTTTAATCAAATCTGACAGGGCTGTGATCTTTAGGTTATTCCATAAACCCGGGGTAATCACCTTGTTACTGATTAACACATTTAAATTATTGAAGAATGGTTGCCCCAAATCATGCTTATTACAGATTTTATAGAAATGACACAGTTGCATATGGGCCTTCACAGCCCAGCCAATCAGAGAGGATTTAAGAGAAATGGGTAGTTTATTGAAGCGTGAGGAGAGGGAAAAATTCTGACTGCCCACTATGCACTGCTTGATATTTAACCATGCTATATATAAGAACTCCTTTTTCTGAGACTGTAGCCAGTGTAAATATTTGCATCCCTGGAAGGCAAAATAATAAGGTAATAAATGCTGGTTATTAAGCCCTCCCATCTCTCTTCTTCTTAAGAGTTTGACTAAGGCCCTCCTGGGCCATTCTTCTAATCATAGGAATGCAGACCAGATAGAATTTATCTTCTTAAACCAGGCCATTGGAAGGACACGGTTCAACGTTAACAATGGATACATTAACCTTGGAAAAATGACCATTTTCAAGATGTTAAGTCTCTCCCAAAGGGATAGGGGCAAACATTGCCACTTCTTTAAGTCTTGCTGCATCTGAGTGACTACTGGGTCCAAATTAAGGGGTTTCAACTTTTTAACATCTTGTGAAATCTCTGTCCCTAAAAAGGTAATGGAATTCGAGGCCTATTTAAGGCCCATGTCTTCTATGTCTGCTCTCAAGCAGGAGGGAGTCAGGGATAGGACAGTCGTTTTGTAATGATTCAATTTGTAGCCAGCCAAAACACTGAAGTCAGCTATTATTTTCAAAACTGTGTGCAAAGATTGCTTCTAATGTGAAAGATGTAAAAGAATGTCATCTGCAAACATTGAAAGCTAATATTCAGCTGGTCCCATCCCTATCCCCGTACATCCCATGTGGAATTAATTTTCCTAGCCAACGGTTCAATATGAAGGTTAAATAACATAGGTGATAAGGGGCATCCCTGATGAGTATCCCTAATCAAAGCAAAATTTGTGGCTAAAGCCCCATTACACATAACCCTAGCAGATGGACTACTATATAATATTGAGACCCATTTGATAAATTTTGGTGGCAGTCCATATCATAGGAGAAAGTCAAATAGGAAGGTGCAGCTTACCCTATCAAAAGCTTTTTCTGCATCTAGGGAGATGAGCACTTTATCAGAGCCCTCCTCCCCAGACGTGGACAGGAGGTGGAATATCTTTCTAAAATGATCACAAGAATGTCTTACAGATACAAACCCCACCTGTTCTGGACCTATCAGGATCTCCCATACTTTCTTTAGTTGGTATGCCAGAATACTGGCTAATAACTTGATCTCTATATTTATATCTATATTTAATAATATGACGGGCCTGTAATTATCTGGAATAGTATGGTCCCTTCCGTGTTTGGGCAATACAACAATACGGGCCTCAAACAATGCTGACTCTTTTATAGGGGCCAGATAAAGATAATTAAATAATTTACTTAAGTAAGGGGCCAGATCTGATTTAAAACATTTATAGAAAGAAGAGGGAAAACCATCTGGTCCCGGGGACTTGTTGGCAGACAACCGGTCTATGGCCTCTAATACCTCTTGGATTGTAATTTCACCAATTAATGTCTTTTGCTGAGTTGCTGTGAGTTGAGAAGCTCCACATCCCATAGGAACTCTTTTAGTCTGTTATCATAATCCTTGTCTGGTGGAGGTGCTGTATATAATAACTGATAAAAATTCCTAAAAGTACTCACAATAAATTATGGGTCAGAGATCATTACTCCGGATGTCTTGTCCACTAAAGTGGAGATCCATCTTGCTTCTTTCAGTTGTTTTAACCTATTGGCTAGTAACTTTCCTACCTTCTCACCCTGGCCAATATATGTAGCCTTCCATTTAGAAGCTGAACGTAAGGTGAGATCTAAAGGGTATGCAGTATATTTTGCCCTTAGAGAATACAGTTCAGACCATAGCTGTTCCCCTGAGGATTTATCCAATTGTGCCTCAAGAAGTTTAATACGGGACAACCATTCCTTAGTTTCCTTGGTCAATTTATGTTTTCGTATAGTAGCTAATCTAATGAGTTCCCCCTGCCAAGTTGCCTTTAAAGAATCCCATAGGACATATATAGCTTCAAAGGACTGGTAGTTTATTTCCCATGTATCGCTAATGAATGATCTCCTATGCTCTGCAACCTTCCCATCTGTTAACAATTGTGTGTTAAGAGACCACGATCCAGGGCCTTGAGTATAGTGTGAAACCACCAAACGAATCCAAATGGGTGAATGATCTGAAAGCATCCTGGGATGAATATCAACCGCCTCAACTCCTTTCAGAAATGAGGAGCTAAGGAGAAAGTAATCTATTCTAGAATAAACCCCATGGGGTGAGGAATAAAATGTGTAGTCCCTGTCATCAGGATGGAGGGTTCTCCAGGGGTCAGAAAGGTCTGTGTCTGTCATAAACTCCCATAAAGCATGTTGTGCTGGGGATAAGCCCACCCTTCTATGATATGATCTATCTACTTTGAAAAAACTAGATTCCAGTCCCCTCCTAGAAGGCATGGAACATTGCAAAATGAAGCTATTAGGGTTGCTAAAGGGGGAAAAATGTGGGAGTATCCACATTAGGGCCATATATTGAGCCAATGAGTACCTCTACTCCAGCGAGATAACCATGCAGCAGCACATGGCGGCCGTCTGGGTCATTCCAAACCTTGATTTCTCTGAAGGGGAAATTTTTATGAAATAGTATTGCCACAACCCCAGTGCCTATTACTTGATCCCATGCCATATACCTGTCCTACCCATAATTTCCATAGCCTATCTAGTTGATCTAAACTGATATGTGTGTCCTGAAGCATCACCATGTGTGGATGGTAATGATTTAAATCTGTCCCACCTCTGACCCCACGTTGGCAGTGTTGGTGTGCCACCCCCAGCCTCTGCTAGGGGCCAGGTGTGCACCAACTGCTGATCGCCCCCTTCCCAGAGAAGGAGAGGAGTCCATGGGATGCTTGATCCTTCTCCTCCACTACTAACCTCTGGCGGCCCGTGTTTTTTTCCCGAGCATGGGTCACCGGCATGGCATGAGGTGTTGCATTCACACCTCAACCCTCAGCACCACCAGGCCAGCCATCGATGGGAATAATTGGAAAGTTCAGTACAATGAATTTGAGGGTTGACTAGAGTTATGGTTGCTATAATGAGATTTGCATATGCTCATATTCAGGAAGAACTGCTAGTGGGAAATGGTGGATATGGGTATTGTTGTGACTTAATTACCTGTGGCAGGAGCTTAAGTGGCCATGGTGGCTTTACAGTGCTAGAGCATCCAATCATGGAATGCTGAGGGGAGCCTGAGAAAAGTCTATAGAATGATATGGCAAAGGGAAGTTGACAGTAGTGTAGAATGCCATGGGTGCATAGCATGCTTAGTCAGATACGAATTTGTGGGGCATGACTGGGATAGTGAGACAACTAGGTCAGTTGTGGATGTGCAGATTGAGGAATCAATGGAAGCCTGCCTTCAGTAATGGTATTTGCTGGAGGGAGTATGGGAGGTAAATCCTGAGGGATGAGTTAGGAGGACTGCTGGATGGGTAGCTGGCATAATTTAGGGTAACATGATGAAGAGATGTAGATAAGTTTATGAATTATGGTGATGTCCAGGGGCTAGGGAATGGTGGCTCAGATAGAGTAACTTTAGCAAGGCAGCTAGGCACCAGATATCCAACGACATGTGTACTGGGATAGTAGCTGAAGAAGGTCTTAGGAACATCCATTGGCTATTAAGGGAGTATGAGTCAAGTAGCGTGTTCAAATGGAGTCAGCACTTGTAGGAGAAGACTATGAGGAGAAGGTAGAACAGATGATGCTTGTACTGCTATGAAGTATCTTGCAGTTCCCATTATCCTTAACAGTGATGGTTATTATGGAGTTGGTACCTTTCAGAAGGAATTAGGGTCACGTTTCCAGGTAAGAAGATAGGAATGAAGGAGGCTTCACTAAATCTTGAATCCTATGAAGACACGGGAGGTAGGGATGCCCATACTGCTAGAATTAACAGGCTACATAAGAAAGCATCCTGCAGAGTTGGTCGAGTGATGAGATCTTCTATAGTCCAGCTGACTGGTATTCCAGAAATGGGTCCTGGGGAGGTGATTGGGAAGTACTGATGATTCTATGGTGATGTAAGAGTCTATAGGGCATGCTGTTCAAGGATTGTTGCTAGAAGAAGGTTTCCTCAGGTGAGATGAACAGGTACTCTGTAGAGCATTGGAAGGAGCTGTTATGATGGCCGAGATAAGAGTATGAGATGGATGAACGGGTAGGAGTAGTTGATCAGGCAGGGATGCTGGATGTCAATAGTTGTAGCAATGCCGAAAAAGAGAAATAGCAAATGTGTAGGAGCCCTGAGCTGCCAGGGTGGTGAGGAGGAAAACAGCAGTCCTGGGATGGAGGGGAAAAAGTCCAAGCAGAAGTCCACCCACTGAAAGATGTAGCTGGATAAGAAGACGGCTGAGGCCGAGCACTACAGACATCGGCAGGTGCAGGGAATGTACTGGATGGGGGCAAGTACCACAACAGACTGGAAAAGAATACAGAAAAGCTGAATTAGGCCTCAGTGAGAGATCCATGTCAAACCAAGACTCTAATCCAGGCACAAGGTGCTGCAAAGTTGAGGTGTGAGGGCCCCACATCTGAACCAGATGGCGAACTGGAGTTGCTGACAGTGCAGCGATGATGGGGAATGGGTTCCCACCTCCGAAGAAGATGGTAAACTGGAATTGGAGTTAGGGAAGCACTAGAATCATTGCTGGAAGACCACTGGATAGGATAAGGGGAGAATTAAGGGAAAACTTGTAGAAGGCTTCAGGCACACATCCTTGAAGAGAAGCAGATGGCAAATATCCAGCAGGAAGCAAGGGGAATGCGGGCAGACATGTTCAAGAGGAAGGCAATAGGGAAACATTGACATCCATCATAGCAACGAGGAAGGAGATGGCAGCAGGGAGCTGAAGAACTGAGGATTGGATGAGATTGAGCTGGAAAGCAAGCCACAACAATGATGCCCAGGAGCACAAGAGAGGTTGAAGACAATCAGGAAGGAAGTCCAGGAGTCTGTCAAACTGAGTGGAGGTCGAGACAGAACAAGCTGGCGGGGTCCAAATTGAGAACATGAGGAGGCCAAGGCAGGGACAAGTACATTGAGTCCATGGAAGTGCAGGATGTAGTCGAGTGAGGTAGGATATTGAAGGCAAATGGGGTATAGTGGTCCCGTTCTCAAAGGGAATGTGGCAACTAGGTAACAGGTTTACAATGCAGTTGATTGAAGGCAAATGAGATATAGTGGTTAAGTTCCCAAAGGGAATGCAGCAACTGGGAATCAGATATAGAATGCAGCTGGTTGAAACAGTAGATTGAAGACACAGGCTTCCATCTCCGGTAATCAGGGCAAGCTAACCTTCATTTGATGCTGTGCCAGGCAGAGTTTAGAGATGGAGACTGTGGGAAGGTGACTGGGAGTATAGCTGGTCAAGACTGAAGGTAGAGGAAACAGGCCCTCATCCCCAGTAGACAGGGGAAGCCTACCTGCACTGCTATGTCTCAGTAGGCAGAGTTATGGAAAAGGCTGTTGGACCGCTGGTATGGGCTGAGCAAGGATAGGGGAGCTGACAGCTGAGGAGTAGGAGGTAGGTAAAACAAAGAAGGAGGAAGTGAACGGTAGGAAGCAAGAAGTTAGAGGACTGGTGGAGTATGATTACTGTAAATGCCATTAAGGCAGAGATAGGGGAATGCAGTGAGGAGCATGCAGCACAGTAATGGAATTGCAAGGAACATTCTAAGGCCAGATGGGATGAGAGGTCAGTGGGTAATGTAGCGATGACTGAAAGCCATGTTGGAAAAAGCAGGGTAAAATCATGTGGCTAACATAAAGCATGCTCAAGCTAATTGGAGCCACGATGCCCCAGCATGACACCACAGTCCCCTGCTGTGGGAATAACAGGGAAGCTAGCTGAGCAGCATGGACCAAACAGCACTGCAGAAGGGAAGGGCAGGAACCACCAAAAGAGGCTCCAGTACTGGCAAGGTCCTAATTGAGCCACAATTATAAAGGGGACATGGGCAGGCGAAACACATTACGGTAGGGACAAAGAAAGAGAACGCTAAACAAAACAAACATAGGAGGAGGAGGAGCACTAATTGCAGCCGTACTGTGGGACCCACTATACACAATGCAGGAGAAGGAGCCAGCACAAGTGTTATGGTAATCCAGCAAGCCAGAAAGTCATGAAGTACAAGGGGAGAACAAGGCAACTTAGGAATGACAGACCGGGCAGGGTATAGGAATACTGGAACTAGGAAATGGTAAGGTAGAAGTAGCATGGGGATGGACATAGACTAGAAGTGAAGGCTGATGTGATGGATGGCAGAGTGGGGAAATATGGGGAATTGCAGGCTCCAAGAGAGGGTCAAGAGTGGAGCAGGACTGATGCAGGAGAAGGGGCTTAGAGATGGAGACGGCATGCTGGTGTGGGAGAAGCCCAAAGAAAACACACAAGTGAGGGACAAGGTCCAGAATGAGGGATGGCGGGGGGTGACAGGAAGACAATGATGAGGAGAGGGTTTTTGTTTTGTGTTTTTTTTTTTGTTTGTTTTGTTATTCAGCTTGTCAGCCCATGCATTGGTGGAGCTGTGGGTCCAGGAGCAAGCCAGGGCACAAAAACCACTAAGGGAACACTAGACACAGGAGGACAGGGAGCAATAAAGGAAACAGCACCATGGAGAAGGTAGCTGCATGCGATGCATGCCAGAAACAACAAGAGGGGCAGGATACCAAGGATTTGGACAGAAGTAAGCCGGGGATACCACATGCATTTGGCAGTCATAGTGATGTGGAAGGAGAGCAGACAGCCACATTCAGCTAGACAACACATGGGCTGGGCAAAGCCTAGGTTATTACAGCCATGAAGTCAGTCCACAGGCAAAAGACACAGGGAGACAAGTAGGCCAAGCATGTCCCAAGCTGCCGTCGCTGAAGGTGAAGCATCTGGGGGCGAGTGTTAGGTACAGTCAGGGAGGGGCAGCAAACCACAAAACATGGCTGAAATGAGGAGAAACTAATGTAGCAGCATTTTCATTTGAAATCAACCTTAAATCTACTTGTCTCCAAGGGCTAGCCCAACAACTATTTTGAAGAACAAAGGAAACATACAGACAAGGTTTTCACATCCTGCATATGCCCAGGCCACAGTTCATCACCTCAGCCATTTGACACTCTGTGACTCTGGTCCTCAGCAGTTCACCATTTCCTCTGGATTTGACTTTTTTTTTTGTTTAGTGCTTTCTCCTTGGGTATGAGACAAGGAGGCTAAATTTGACAAGTCAGTGGTTGCAGCTTGTGGGTTATCAATCCGTTTCATTTAGTGCCTTCTCCTTGGGTAAGAGATAAGGAGATTTAATTTTATTATCTTGCTGCCAATTGTTAGAATAAGAATAAGGGGTAGTGGGTATTTTATTCTGTTCTGTGGTAGGATAGACTTAACCAATATTTTAATTCTGTAATTTTTTAATGGCTGTATTTTTTATAAATATACTAGAATGTTTTTACACTTTCTCAACCCCTTCTAAGCATGTTTATGTGCTGCTGAAACACATTCCCTCTTAAACTCTGACTTAATCCTAAGAAAAGAAAATCCTAAAAAAATCCTAAGAGCACCACTCTTAAAGGGACAGTCCCAGTCTTAAAGGTGCAGTACTACTCTGAACATGCAGCACACCAGAAGTCTAGCTTATAGGACCTGCCTTTGAAATCTTATTGCATGAGTGCTGGAAAAATGACTGAAAGCACAAACTCTTCACTGTCAACTGTACCTCGAGTGACATACTTCCTCCTCAAGTTAAGCAGTATGGTCTGCCTTGCCACCATGCTGCCTCCAAGAGTCCCTCTGTTAACACTAACCATCCTCGTGTATCTAGCTGCTGCTAATGCTAACACACCACCTACCTTGCCTGCCCAGAAAATTGTATTAAATGCATACGGCACCATAACCGCAGACTATTACAAGCCATCCTCTGCCTATCCAACCCAGTGGGATACCAGTGCTCACTACTGCCCGTACTGGAACTCCACTCTGGCACTCATCCCATGCTTCCTCATCTCCCACAGAGCATGCACCCTGTGCCACTCCAGTAGAAGGTCGCAGATCCATAATAACAAGCTATTTAAGGAGATGATCAAAAGGATAGTTCTCCTGTTGCTCTTGCTCTCAGGTAACATACATCCCAACCCTGGCCGGCAAACAAACTCAAACTCTCCTCAACAAAATACAGGATCTCTAAAACTGGCTACAATAAACATCTGCAGCCTACTCCCTAAACTGGATGGACTCAAAGTGTGGATTACCCAGCATAATCGAGATGTCATCTCTGTAATAGAAACCTGGCTCACCCCGAACCTCCTGATGCCTCAATACTTCTTCCAGGATACTTGTTTTTTAGGCAGGACTGCCTCACCAAGAGAGGTGGAGGCTGTGCAATCTATATAGGGGATACACTACAGGGCCTTGCTGTCCCTGTACCATACCCTAGTGACTTAATACAGATGCTGACAATCAAACTGCTCCTAGGGGCACACAATAAAGCACTTACTGTGATCTCAACCTACATCCCCCCAGGAATACAGCAGACAGCTTTGCGTCACTACTTAACAGCTTAAGCAGCCCGAGCCTGCACTCTGAAATAATAATACTAGGAAACTTCAACATCAACTGGCTCTCCCCTACAGCATCAGCCCACAGGGATGCATTGTTAGCCATTCACTTTGCTCAGCTTGTGGAGACCCTCACCAGACTAAACTACCAATCCAGAAATGGCACCCTACTGGACTGGGTGCTTTCCAACTGACCAGAGCATTTGTCTGCTATCACTGTTCTTCTGGATGGACTTAGTGACCACTCCTCCATCATATGCTGCTGGTCCAACAATTACTGCAAACACCCTGCCAGGACTATTACCAGCCGAGTACTGATTCATGGTTACCTTCAGCAACTAAAAATTCAACTTCAGAATCAGGACTGGACAGTAATATATACCACGAACAATGTCAATACAGCACTTGACCACTTCATCAGTCAGTTCAACGCTGTCTGTGATAGGCACGCACATTTAAAAACCAGGAAAGTAAAGGGGACTTACAACCCTTGGATCACTCCAGATCTTATCGAACTCGTAAAAGCTAGGGATCACCTGTGGTAGAAGACACGGGCCTCTGGAACCAAATCCAATATTCAAAACTACAGAAGGGCTAGAAATGTGTGCACCAGTGCAATCTGGTTGGCCAAAAGCCTGTACTACAAGGATGCCTCTCAAATACTGTAGCTGTAATAACAGCAGGTCATTCTGGAAAAATATCCATGATATCACAGGGAATGACCATAAGACTACCCCCAACATGCTGAATCTTGATGGAACCCCAACCAAGGAGCCAAAAATCATCGCTGATGCATTCAATAGGATGTTCTCTGACCTCAGCAGCTTTCTTCTCCCAGACTATTTCAACAGTGCCTGAACAGGTGGAACCCAGATGAACCAAGCCCCACTACATGACCACCCACCATACTATTTCAAGGCTGTGTCTGAAGGTGAAGCAAGATGATACCTCCAGCAATTACTTGGGAAATCAAGGCTTTGTAGGGATTCCCTAGATCATAAACCTTGCACTTGATGACGTTCTTGCACCCCTTACTAAGATAATCAACCTATCTCAGCATCTCACAATTCCCAACATGCTGGAAATCTGCCAAGGTCACCCCAGTGCATAAGAGTGGTGATCGTGCACTTCTTGGAAATTACCGCCCAATTTCAATCCTCCCTCCACTCTCTAAAGCCCTGGAGTGCATTGTGGCTGATCAGCTTGTGGAATACTTGGAGCAATATCAACTGCAATGCACCCAACAGCATGGGTTTTGGCATGGACATAGTACTGTCACAGCCTTACTAGAATTTATGGGAATCATCAGTGACTCACTGGAACAATGGCTTTTGGTTGGGGCAGCTTTTATAGACCTAACCAAGGCCTTTAATACTGTTAATCACACACTCCTTATTGGACAACTCACTAACATTGGACTTTCCCCAGACACCACCACTTGGTTCTGTAATTACCTAAACAACTGGTCACAACAAGTGAAAATCGGAGATGCTCGCTCTGAAAGCAGGCCAGTATGCTATAGGGTCCCACAAGGTTCCATCCTGTGCCCACTTTTATTTAGTTTCTTCGTAAATAAGCTCCCAAACTCTTACAATGGCCATGTACTTCTTTACACAGATGATGCCATTATTTCACTAGTCACTCGCAACCAAAGCAACTTCAGGACCAGCTCCAGCAAGGTTTCACATCCACTGAAAAATGGTTTACTGACGGGAAGCTTATCTTGAACTACAAAAAAACTAAGACTATGATGTCCACCAGTAACCACAGCAAGCACAGCAACTTTCCGTTCACCATCACCAGTGTCGCTGGATCACCCCTAGAGCTAGTCCAGCAATTTAAGTACCAGGGTATAACTACTGACTCTACCTTATCCTACACCCAGCACATCAACAGCATCTCAAAGGCAATAAATAGAAGAATAGGTATGCTTTACAGACACAAATGCAACCTGATCCCAGATGCTTTGCACCTTGTTATTCATAGCTCTGTTATCTCACTCACTAACTATGGCATCATCATATATGGATCAGCTACAGACACAGTCCTCCAGCACATCAAAACAGCCTTAAATAAAGCCTGCCATCTTCTTACCAGTGCTGACCGAATGACCCACACGTGTGATCTTTACTGCCAGGCTAACTGGCTACAATTTGACAGCAGGCTCAGATTTTAAACCTGTCTGACTGCTAAAAAAGTCAGCCTTGGTATGATGCCACCCGGCATCCAAGCCTTCTGACTTCTCTGTTAAACCAGTGAGCTACAAGAAACTCCTCCAGCCAGATGTTTAGAACCCCAAGGTGCTGTACTGCACTGGAACAGTGTGCTTTTGCATACAGAGCCTTGCACTGGAGCAATTCGCTGCAATCTGATATATTAAATACAACCACACTGTATTCCTTCAAATATCAGCTACGACAGTGCCTAGTCACTGAGGCTACCTGTAACTGTTACCACTAAGACTGCTTCCCTGCTCCATACATGCTCCTTATGTCTTACACTCTACCCACATTACCCTACTGTACCATCACCCTTTCAGCACTTACTCTCTGCTACCCTTCCCCTGCTTATCCCCACTTATCCCTTTCCTCCCATGTCCTTCCCTCTCACCCACCTCCTTCCCCTTCGCTCGTCCACCTCCCCCTCCACTTTTGACCTGCAATACCTTCATGCCCTTAGTATGCTAGCTATTACCTGACTCAGGCATACCTAATACACTGCTTCCATTGTTTAAATGAATTGTACTGTCTGTTTGAAGTGTATTCATTTAAAACCCCTTGTCTCTGTCCTTTACCTATCCCAATGTGTCTAGTTCCACCTCAATTTTGATCTGTATTTTTTCAGTGAACCTATGGCTTTTGCTGTATTCTACCTAGATGTATTCAGACCTGGTGACATTTACAATGCACCTGTTATTGTAATTGTTATCATGATGATGTTTTTCTTTTGACATGGAACCTATGTAAAGAGCTGTTGCTTAAAGGTATTAATCCAAGATTTCAATAAATAAATAAAAAAGGTGACAGGAACAATGTCACCCACAGAGTTCAGTAGTAGCCGGCAGTGACAAACAGCCAGATGGCACAGGAAGGCGAAAAAAAAACAGACAAAGTGAATAGTTCCCTACTTGCGCAGTACAACAAACTGGGACCAGCTTACGAAAGAGGCAGCGGGGCTGAAAGCAAAAGCAGCTAGACAAAGAAATAATTCAATGTGTGGCCAACGGAAAATGGAATGAGCAATATCTCAAAGGTAATCCAAGGTAGAGTGAAGCAAGGAAGTCCCCATCAGGAAGTAGAGCACAATGGGAGCACAATGGGGTGAGACAAAGCAGGGCACCATGTAAAGGAAGAGCAGAGCAATGATCTGCAGTCACGGTTGGTCGAGGGAATGGGATGTAGCTGAGGGAAAGGGGTCAGTGGAGCAGGGCACAGCACAGGAGGGAGTGTGGTCAGAAAGCAGGGGAATGGGTAGAGCCTGCAATGCAGCAATGAAGAAGAATGAGGGACCAATGGAGTCTGGGGAGATGGAGGCAGCAGGACAGTTGAGCTGGCACATCGGAGAAGATGTTGCACCCTGGGAGAGCAGGCAAGAATAGAGTGGTGGCCCTGAGCAGGGCTCTGAACAGAGGGACAGCCCAAAGGAGCCATGGCAACCATTGAGAGGAACAAAAACAATGTATGGGTAAGGGAGGAGGGAAACGGCAGGCAAATGGGGGAAATGGGATGCTTGACAGGAGGAGGGAGACCAGGAGAACAGGGAAGGGGGAGACAAACAGGAGCAAAACTAGGGTCAAAGGGGAGGGGGAAGCAACAAGCCAAGGAATGGAGAAAGGAGAGGAGCAGGAAGGAGCACAGACAAAAATGAGCAGGGATGTCAAAAATGAAGGAAAGGATGCTCAGTCACACAAGCCACATAGGAGCCCAGCACCTGCGAAGTGGGAGGATTTGCAACTCGCTAAGCGGGGAACTGCTGTGGGAGGCTGGCCTTTATTGGGCATGTGGGAGGAGCTATTCCCCCACAATGAACCTCGGGCTTTAGCACTCCCATGAAACTTTAGTAATGAACCAAAAACACTTTGCTACCTTTTTTTCATGTCGATCTGCTAGTCTTGTTTTGTGGTTCACTTTGAGCTTTGAGATTTTGAGATTTGCTGGTGCTATAGTGTATGATCAAGAGGGTGTTTTAGTGACTGCTTGGTCAGTGCAGCTGTGATTAACAAAGTTTGCTGTTCATTTAATTTTGTGGGTTGATTTCCATCAACAAATATGCGGTAAACTTAGTTTTATAGTATAGCACATTTCATTTTGAGGATTTGTGTTTCTCAGTGTTGTTTAACATACCAGTTAGTATCAGAGACATCTGTCTTTTCTTCTTCCTATGTGCAATGTGCAGCTCTCTACATGCTGGAGTATAGGAGCCTAATGTGAAATACAAGTTCTAGACATGAAATGTGATATATTTGTTGAATATACCAAAACCTCCATTGCTGCATTTATTTTACAATAAAATACAAATACTTGAACTTATACAATAAGGGTGAAGTGATATGCTATCACATAAAAAGTTGTATCACAACCTCAGTGTGATAACCAGATCGTGATGTGTATAATATGAAGATATCAACCACAGTGTACACGTCACCACTGGTTATCAGCACAGTGTACATGTCACTTCCCCCTCCTCATGCCGCTAAAACAAACAAACAAAAAAAAAGAAAAGTAACAAAAGCCAGAGCCCTATTGTATAAAACGGTTATGTGATGTCCTGTTGTGTGATATCTATGTATCACAACTCGGGGACAGTGACCTCAGAAACCTCACTTGTGGCTCCTCTGCGCTACGTCACTTGTGAGCCGAGGTCACTGTCCACTCATTGTGATACATATGGTATCACACGCTGGGCCATGACGTATCCCCTTAATATATAAATGGTGAATGAGTCTACTTTGCAGTATCCCCCTTCCCCGGTATACTGTATAAGACCCTGTTCCTTTCCTTTCCTTTCCTTTCCTTTCCTTTCCTTTCCTTTCCTTTCCTATCTTTGCATAATCTAACAGCTCTGACTCCCTGTGCTACCAATCCCATGTCATTCATGGGTCCTCAGCTCATCACAAATGCTACATTTTCCTGATGACTGGTGGTTGGGCAGTTAACATTTAGCATTAAGAATTAGTCCCCCAATTCCCACAAAACTTAATTTGATTTGTAGCTTAATATCAGAACCAAGCATACCTCTCCCTCAAATCTGGGACATTATACAGGGGGAAAATAGAATAACAAAATGTACAACATATTGTAACAACTCAGAGACAAATGATTACAACACTGCAAATAAGTGCTTTCATGTTCACTAAGTTTGTTGATTGATCATTCAGCATAGATCACATGCTCTCAATGTGGGCCAGAGGGCTCAGAATGGCAAAACAAGGGATGTCCTTCCTAATGCAAACAGCTAAGAAGAAAGAGCAAAACAAATAGTAAGGCCTCATAGTTGCTGCCACTGTCAACAAAGACCTGACGTGACACTGCCACTGGCGCCAGATCCTCTTCTTATCTTATCACAGGGTGGTCACGCCTCCCTCCCCTCACCAAACCTATTTTTAGATTGATCTGGACCCCACTTTGGTGAGGTCACTTTTCTTGACTGCACGTGGACATGCAGCATTATGATCATTCCTGGCCATGAGACTGAGATAGTGGACAAGTTACATACAAATGTCCCTGTCTTCATCCAGCACAGAGCAGGGAATATGTGAATTACTCTGTCCTACGCTGAATGTTGCAGTGGGCACATGCCAAGTGCACAAGCCATTCTCCAATCTCCACTTACTGTGTGGTCCCAGATTCTGGAATTTACTGCAGTCCTATCATTTCTACAATAATCTGGGATTATGCTCCTTTTCAGTGTTTGGGGTATAGATCATTGTTAGCATGGCTTTTCAAAGATACTGTACCTTAAATACACTGATTAAATGAGACAGTGGCAGACAGACAGGCGAGGGGAAACTGGTGGATACACAGAGTGTGAGCCACACAGACAGAGAGAGGGAGTGAAAGAGACAGGCAGACAGATAGACAGAATGAAAGACAGGCAGCCTGACTGGTAGTAACCTATGCCACAACACACCACAGTGTGTAATTATTTATTTATTTATTCAATTTTGAAAAACAAGTTGGCCCACTGAGCCCCAGAGGTCCCTTTTTCAGAGGTGACCCAGAATTAGTTACAGAGATGAAGGCAAAAATAACAATGTACAAGGCACTTAGTACATACAGGTTGACGTGAGGCAGTGTGGTGTGCTGACCATGAGGGTTACAATCTGGTCAGTCCACTGCATGAATAGATACGTTCAATGGGAGACACAGACAACAACAAGCAAGGAATATGAACAAGCACCTAGTGTGCTGAGGATTCATAAGCAGGGGGTTGTACTTAGTAAAAACAGGAGTAGCTGGTGGTGGAGGAGCTTGTCAGAATTGGGGGGGGGTAGCTCGGGGAGGGTGCAGGCTCAAATGGGAGCCGTTGAATAGACTCTGAGAAAGAGTTGCTCAGAAGCATGAACCGCAGAGCTATTATGGGCGACTGATTGCACAACTTGAGTGAGTTGTTTGAGTGCTTTACAACACAACACAAAAGTGGGATTATTGGCCATCATTATACAACCCAGAAGTGTCTTATTATACTTTTAAAATGGGTCATACACATAAAAAATAAATAATATTTTGTATTGAAAATTATTTTTAAAGTAGTCCATTATTTTCTTGCCCAGGCAGATAGAATGTTCATCTTATTTGGCTGGGAACTGCATACCATGTAACAACGGGGTGAATATTTACATGGTTTGGAGTAGATTCCACTAACGTAACCACAGTGTCCAGGATACCCCTTTCTGAAGGAAGACCAAGGGAGGGATAGTGAGGCGTAATAAAGGGGAGGAGGGGGGTGGGCAGAGGGTGACTGTGAAAAGGCAGAGATACTAAACAAATATTTTTGCTCAGAATTTACAAATTGCCAGTGTCAGTGGCTCAGCAGGTAGCACACTCGCCTCTGAGGCTGGGAGATCAGAAGGCTGTGGGTTCTATCCCCACATCAGGCACTTGGGTTAATATCCCAGTACTGCCACTGCAATGCAGCATGAGGGGGGTGCTGCACTCCTGAGGTGCCGTCTTTTGAATGAGATGTTAAACTGAGGTCCCATTTGCCTGTTCTGGTGGTAGATCAGGTGGATACTAAAGATCCCATGGCACTTCTCGAAAAAAAGAGCAGGGGAATTTCCCGGTGCCCTGGCCAAATTTCCCCAGATTCAGTAAAAATACCACCAACAGCTTAATCTGGTTCAAAGTCAGTTGCCATTCATCTGTATCTCTGTATCCCCCTCCCCCGGGGTCGTGCCTGAAAATAGGTGGGATTTGCCTAGTGCACTTACCTGGTCAACAAAAAAAAAAAAAAAATGAAGAGGGGGAGGTACCTAAAACAAACAATAGAAACACTCTGGATACAGAAGTTGATACCAGCCCATTTTCAGAAGAAAGGGTTCTGAAAGAACTCTTAAAACTGAAGGTGGACAAAGCAATGGGGCCTGATGGGATTCATCCCAGAATTCTGAAAGAACTAAGGGTAGAACTAAGGGTAGAACTAGTGACACCACTGACTACCCTCTTTAACAAAATCATGGGAAGATGGGGTGGTACCTGAGGACTGGAGGAGGGCAGATGTGATTCCCTTTCACAAAAGTGGGAGCAGGGCAGAAGCAGGAAACTACAGACCTGTTAGTTTAACCTCAGTGATAGGGAAAATGATGGAGTCACTTCTGAAGGAAAGAATTGTTGAGTACCTAGAGGCCAGAGGGTCACAGGACCCAAGGCAGCATGGATTCACAGTGGGAAGGTCATGCCAGACGAATCTAATAGATTTTTTTGACTGGGTGACCAAAGTAGTAGATCAGGGAGGGGCTGTGGACATGGCCTACCTAGACTTTAGCAAAGCATTTGACACAGTTCCACACTAAAGATTAATATACAAGTTAGCCAGCCAGGGAGTGGGTCCCAAGATGATAGCCTGGGTAGAGAATTGGCTGGAGAATAGGACACAGAGGGTAATAGTAAATGGAGTCCACTCTGAAGAAAGGGGGGGTTACTAGTGGGGTACCGCAGGGTTCAGTATTAGGACCGGTCCTCTTCAATGTCTTTATAAGTGACATTTCAGAGGGACTGGAAGGAAAAGTATGTCTCTTTGCAAATGACACAAAGCTCTGCAACAGAGTTGATGCACAGGGTGGGGTGGAAAGGATGAGAAGGGACTTGGCCAGGTTAGAGGAAAGGTCAAATGTATGGTAGCTTAGATTCAATGCTAAGAAGTGCAAGGTAATGCACCTGGGAAACAAAAACCCAGGGGAAGAGTACACAATGTGGGTGAGATACTAACAACAACAAAAATGGAAAGGGACCTGGGGGTAGTCATATCAGATGACCTAAAGGTGGGCAAGCAATGTGAGAGGGCAGTAAGGAGGGCTGGGGGGATACTGGAATGCATAGAGAGAGGCATCACCAGTATAAAACAGGAAGTTGTTATCACTCTGTACAGACAGCTAGTGAGACCCCATGTGGAGTACTGTGTGTGGTTTTGGAGACCCCATCTCCGCAAGGACATAGACAGGATGGAAGCTGTCCAGAGGAGGGCAACTAAAATGGTGCAGGGTCTGCACCAGAAGACATATGAAGAGAGACTAAAGGAGCTTAATATGTATAGCATCGAGGAAAGGAAGGAGACGGGGGACATGATAGAAACTTTCAAGTACCTCAAAGGAATCAACAAAGTCCAAGAGGGTAGCATCTTTCCAAAAAGAGGTGTGCAAGAACAAGGCACAATTTGAAGATGGGGGGGGGCGGCTCAGAGGTAATGTAAGGAAGTATTTTTTTACACAGAAGGTTGTGTATGCATGGAACAGCCTTCCAGAGGAGGTTATGGAGTAAAGAACAGTGGTTGAATTCAAGCATGCATGGCACAGCCATAAGGCAATTCTAGGGGGTTGGGGTAGAAAGAAGTAGACTGCTGGTTAACTAGGATCTGCAGCTTATCCATTAGGTAGGGAAATGGGCAGACTGGGTGGGCCAAGCGGTCCTTATCTGCCATCAAATTCTATGTTTCTATGATAAGATTGGAGGATTAATATCACCAACAAAAGGTGGATCCACTCCTTTTTTTCAGATACTTATATCTTTATTGTAACCTTCAGCAAAACAGATTACGTTGATGTTTTGTGGCATAACTGACCATTTACTCAGAACATGGTGGTTACTAAAAATTAAAAGCAAAATGAATTAGTTATTGTAGGTTTGGGTGCATATATACCCTGCCACTAAGATGGTCATGCAAATGAAAGGGCCCTCTAGAAACATAGTACAAACTGTTATTTACATTATTATTATACTATAGTTACCATAACACCATTAAGTGACATTATCTCAATATGTGAATATAATAACTGGTCAGCACTTTTTTCCATTGCCTGACCGAGTTCTAATTTGCCATTATAACCTGTGGGTTATAATGGAAAAACACACATCAAGTCACTCGAACACAGCCGTGCCCTGATTCACTAGTCACCTCCTTCTGGGCGGGCTAAATGGTTCCACAAACGTGGTGGGAGCTGCCAGACCTAGAGTCCTCTTCGCATTTCTTTTTTTAAAAATAAATATAACACTCCATAAAAATAAGTCTATCTGGTTGATCCTACCATTTGAAAACTGCCACGGAGAACTGCATCAGATGACGTCTCTGACTCTTACTCACAGAGGTAAGATTGCAATCATGATCTAAATTCGAAGTCTACCAAAAGTAAAACTACATGTGCATAAAACTTAAAGAAAAATGTAAAATACAAAAACTGTCTCAGAAAGAAAGAGACAGACTAGAGAGAAAGATTGTGTGTGAGAGAGAAAGAGAGTCAGTGTGTGTGTGTCAGACTCATAGAAACATAGAAAACATAGACTTTGACAGCAGATAAGGACTGCTTGGCCCACCTAGTCTGCCCATTTCCCTACCTAGAGGATAAAGTGCAGATCCTATTTAACCAACAGCCTATTTCTTCCTACCCCCCCCCCCAAAAAAATTGCCTTATGTCTGTCCCATGCATTCTTGAATTTTCCTACAGTTTTAGACCCCACAACCTCCTCAGGAAGGCTGTTCCATGCGTCCACCACCCTCTCTGTGAAAAAATACTTCCTCACATTGCCCCTGAGCCAGCCCCTCTATCTTCAAATTGTGTCACCTTGTTCTTGCACATCTCTTTTTCTGAAAGATGCTACCCTCTTGGACTTTGTTGATTCCACTGAGGTACTTAAACATTTCTATCATGTCCCCCCTCTCCCTCCTTTCCTCAAGGGTATACATATTAAGCCCCTTTAGCCACTCCTCATATGGCTTCTCTTGCAGACCCTGCACCATTTTAGTTGCCCTCCTCTGAACTACCTCTATCCTGTCGATGTCCATGCGGAAATGGGGTCTCCAGAACTGGACGCAGTACTCCAGATGGGGTATCACCAACTGTCTGTACAGAGGGATAACAAATTCCTTTTTTCTGCTGGTGATGCTTCTCCCTATACATCCCAGACTCAGTACTCAGGGTTGGAAAAAATTGCTGCCCAGCAATTATAAATAATAAAAGAGGGGAAAATGTGTTTAATTTTCAAAATTAGTGGTTGCCCTCAGTGTGGGATGCTTTAATAAACCCCTCGGGCTTCGCCCTCGGGGTTTATATAGCATCCCACACCTCGGGCAACCATTAATTTCTCATTAAGCACACTTCCCCATCTATTATTATATGTATTATGACCACAATATAACAGTGTACCTACTGCAAAGCACATAAAATAATCCTGAATCACCTTATGAATTATTACCTTTGCAATCAAGAATATACCTACATGTTAGTGTTTGCCCCCGTGCCCCCCTATAAAAAGTAAATCTAGCTGACCCAGGTTTCACAATCCGCAAGTAATATAATACACCTTACTGAATGTTTGTAATGACAACAGCAACAAAAAACTATACAAATTAAATGTAATAGGATCTTTTAGCATTTAACTAACAATGCATGAACTGAAAACTGAAATACCTCACGATGTCCATAGTTTATTGAGCCTTTGCAGATTCTTAATTTAAATACACTACTAATCATATAGCAACTGTGGTAATATCTTTCTTTTTAACACAACCTTGCCTTTAGTACAAGATATACAAATGCTGCTGTGTGCTGTTATATTCTTACTACTGTCCTTTTACAAATGCTTTTAATTTACATACACACACGGAAGGTTTAGAATTAGTTCCTACTTATTAACAATCAGGTGCAGTAAGTTATCTTTGTTCTGTTTATTTATTTATTTATTGATGCTTTGATAACTGGGTAGGTGCACTGGTGCCAAGCACTTTTTTTTAGGCACAGCTCATCTCTATAATTAGGTTAACTCAGGCTAAAGTTTCAACAACTATGGTTTCCTGTATTATTGTATTCAGCAAATTCTAGTGTTTTCAGGATAGGTTTTAATAACAGGCTCAGTCATGCAGCTTTGCTGTCATCTACTGGCCAAAATATATGTCAAGCATAATTTAGAAAGCACACAGGTCTATGGCTGGCATGTATCTTTTTATGGCTTGTGTGCATGTGATCCCCCCTAATGCAAACAGCTAAGAAGAAAGAGCAAAACAAATAGTAAGGCCTCATAGTTGCTGCCACTGTCAACAAAGACCTGATGTGACACTGCCACTGGCGCCAGATCCTCTTCTTATCTTATCACAGGGTGGTTACGCCCCCCTTCCCTCACCAAACCTATTTTTAGATTGATCTGGACCCCACTTTGGTGAGGTCACTTCTCTTGACTGCACGTGGACATGCAGCATGATGATCATTCCTGGCCGTGAGACTGAGATAATGGACAAGTTACATACAAACGTCCCTGTCTTCATCCAGCACAGAGCAGGGAATATGTGAATTACTCTGTCCTACGCTGAATGTTGCAGTGGACACATGCCAAGTGCACAAGCCATTCTCCAATCTCCACTTACTGTGTGGTCCCAGATTCTGGAATTTACTGCAGTCCTATCATTTCTACAGTAATCTGGGATTATGCTCCTTTTCAGTGTTTGAGGTATAGATCATTGTTAGCATGGCTGTTAAAAAGTCAGTGCCACTCCTATGCAAATGTCTCCTAATTACCTGAGATTTTCAAAGATACTGTACCTTAAATACACTGATTAAATGAGACAGTGGCAGACAGACAGGCAAGGGGAGACTGGTGGATACACAGAGTGTGAACCACACAGACAGAGAGGGGGAGTGAGAGAGACATACAGAATGAAAGACAGGCAGCCTGACTGGTAGTAACCTGTGCCATAACACACCACAGTGTGTAATTATGGGCCACTGATTGCACAACTTGAGTGAGTTGTTTGATCGAGTGCTTTGAAACACAACCCAAAAGTGGGATTATTGGCCATCATTATACAATCCAGAAGTGTCTTATTATACTTTTAAAATGGGTCATACACATAAAAAATAAAGTTAAAGAACAATATTTTGTATTGAAAATTATTTTATAAGTAGTCCATTATTGTCTTGCCCAGGCAGATAGATTGTTCATCTTATTTGGCTGGGAACTGCATACCATGTAACAATGGGGTGAATATTTACATGGTTTGGAGTAGATCCCACTATCGTAACCACAGTGTCCAGGATACCCCTTTCTGATTATATGATAAGATTGGAGGATTAATATTACCAATGAAAAGTGGATCCACTCATTATTTTCAAATACTTATATCTTTATTGTAACCTTCAGCAAAACAGATTACGTTGATGTTTTGTAGCATAACTGACCACTTCCTCAGAACATGGCGGTTACTAAAAATTAAAAGCAAAATGAATCAGTTATTATAAGTTTGGGTGTATATATACCATGCCACTAACATGGAAACACAAATGAAAAGGCCCTCTAGAAACATAGTACAAACTGTTATTTACATTATTATTATACTATAGTTACCATGACACCATTAAGTGACATTATCTCAATATGTGAATATTATAACCACATTATAACACTGTCCCTACTGCAAAACACATACTGTAAAATAATTCTGAATCACCTTATGAATTAATACCTTTGCAATCAAGAATATACCTACATGTTAGTCTTTGACCCCCCCCCCCGCAAAAAAAAGTACATCTAGCTGGCCCAGGTTTCACATTCTGCAAATAATATAATACACCTTACCGAATGTTTTTAATGACAACAGCAACAAAAACATATACAAATGAAATTTAATAGGAGCTTTTAGCATTAAGCTAACAATAGATTAACTGAAAAATGAAATACCTCATGATTTCCATAGTTTATTGTGCCATTGCAGTGTGTGACCCTGAGCAAGTTACTTAACTTCCTGTGCTCCCAGGTTGCAACTGTAAAAAAACTTTCCGCTTAGTGTGTCTCACCTGGTTAAATAACTAAATAAAAAAATAAAAATCACTACTAATCAAATAGCAACTGTGGCAATACCATTCTTTTTAAAACAACATTGTCTTTAGTACAAGATATACAAATGATATTGTATGTTGTTATATTCTCACTACTGTCCTTTTACAAATGCTTTTAATTACATAGGTATAAGGTTATCTGGGATCCCCTTCACACTTTAATTATGGTGGCGATGAAGTAATGTGTAGTCGAGGTTACTACCTTAGTTATTTTTGGTAAAGGTAGTTAGTGGGTGATAACAGAGCTAGAATGAACTGCTGTGCCGGGGAGGGAAGGGTTGGGGGCAGTATGATTTGTTTTATGAATCCTATGTCAAAGTGTTTATTACTGCCTCCTGTAATGTGGAAAATGTGGTGAATAAACTCTGAACTGAAAAAAAAAATGCTTTTAAATCACAACACACATGGAAAGTTTAAAATTAGTTCCTACTTGTTAACAATTGGCTACAGTATGTTAGCTTTGTTCTATTTCTTTATTTATTGATTGATGCTTTGCTAACTGGGTAGGTGCACTGGTGCCAAACACCTTTTTCAGGCACAACCCATCTCTATAATTAGGTTAACTCAGGCTAAAGTTTCAGCAACTATGGTTTCCTGTATTATTGTATTCAACAAATTCTAGTGTTGTCAGGATGGATTTTAAAAACAGGCTGAAATGTAGTCATGCAGCTTTGCTGTCATCTACTGGCCAAAATATTTAAGTCAGGCATAATTTAGAAAGCACACACGTCTATGGCTGGCATGTATCTTTTTTTAAGCTGTTGAGCACTCTGTTTCTAGCAGGTCGGTCCAGACACAAACTAATTTATTGTGACGCATTTGTGTTTAGAAAATGGGGGACAGAAATTAAAACCAAATGGATATTAACACAGATAGCAGATAACACAGAAACACAAAAGTTGTCGGCAGATAAGGACGGCAAGACCCATCCAGTCTGCTCATTTTTTCTACCTTATGAATGTGCCATCGGCCTTTACTCTGTCAATGGCCTATTTATTCATACTGATCTGTATTGCACCCTTATGCCTATCCCATGCCTGTTTGAAGCCCTGCACTGTATTCATATCCACCACTTCCTGAGATATCATACTTAGCTTGAGTTAACCGAAATATAGATCGAGGCTAACATAGCTGATTGCTAACAAATAGGAACACATTCTGAGCCTTTGTGTGTTTATGTGAATTGGACGCATTTGTAAAAGGATGGTAGTAAGAATTTAATAACAGACAACAGCATTTGTATATCCTGTACTACCGACAGAGAGTTTAAATAAGAATGGGATTACCATGATTGCTATTTGTTTGATAGGTGGTGAATTTAAATTAAGAAATCTGCAGCGGCTCAGTAAGCTATGGAAATTATGAGATATTTCAGTTTTCAGTTCTTATACTGTTAGCCTACTGCTAGGGCATGCTACTAAATTTCATTTATATATATTTTTTGTCATCATACAAATTCTGTAAATGTAATATACAGACTTGGAAATCTAAGCCAGACAGATTTTTTGACAAATACCAAAATGCTGGTATAGTCTTGATTTCAAAGGTACCAATTTTTAAGGTGATTCAGAACTATTTACATGTTTTACAGTGGGGACACTGTTATACTGTGACTGTAATATTCACATATTGAGATAGGCTCACTTTTAAAATATATATAATATTTTGTACTGTGTTTCAAGGGGTTCTTTTCTTCTGGAGTTCCCTGTTAAGTGGCACAGTATATATGCACCTTGGATTTTCCAAAGTGTTTAGAATCTGTAATGAGTGGGTAATTTGCTATTAACTTTTGGTAACCACCATGTTCTGAGGAAGTGGTCACTTATGTATGTATTTGTTTATTTAGCTTTTTTTTCATTTATTTTATTTTTTATTATTTATTTTATTTATTTCATAACTGGGTAGGTACACTGGTCTAAGGGACCATTTCCTGGAATGAGCCATGCCATCAAAATGGCACATACAAAGCAATAGGTCACAAAACATCAGTGTAATCTGGTTGGTGATAGTTACAATAATAATACAAGTGTTTTAAAATCAGGAGTAGTTCCTATTTTATTTGGTGATACTTGGAGAAGTTCCCAGCCAATGAGAATTTATTTAAAGGGACACTGTCGACCCCCTTAGGCCTCAAAGTGTCCCTTGTTTAAAAAAACACATTTTATGATTGCTAACATTCCATAAAGATTGCTGATATAGCTGGTAGTTTGATTCTGATTATTTTTTTTTCTTTTAAAAAGTGAAAAACAGACTGCCCACCATACTGGTGTTACCACACAATAACAGGTTTGTTAACAACATTCCTTGATCAACTCCCACAGCATCTTTCCTGGACTTGGGAACACCTTCAGCACAGTCTAGATGCTCATGATGCAGTGGGAGTTTAGGAGACCACTACCTCACGAGTGACTGCACTGTTTGGGGGTGCTTCTAATGTTCAGGAAGTATTAAATAGGAATAGATTCAGGATCTGAAACAAAACAAGGTTGTTTATCAATATACATTAGCATGCTTTTCAGCTCTACTAAACAAGGAGACAGACGAAAGAAAGTGCAACATCAGTGCATTTTAGAAAAGGTAAGCAATCATAAAATGTGGGGTTTTAACTAGAAATGATATGATGCAAAACAGGTTGACAGTGTCCCTTCAAAGGTTTTACCAGGAAGGACATACTAATCTGGTAACAGCTCATTTTCAGATGCATGCCTGGGAAAGGGGAAGAAAGGACGTGATAACAGGTACAAAATGCAGAGTAAAATGCATAACATGGAAATAAGTATATCAAAAACAAAGTAACAATGTTTAAGAATAAACATTTCCAAACAATAACATGCATACAGTAAATTGTAGAACTGATGGATGAGCAAATCAATATTAGTCAACATACCAAAGTAAGAAGCAAAGGGAATTAACAATGTAAGGGAAATGGGAAGTGCTGAAATAAACATAAGAGTTTCAGGAAAAAAGAGCTTTCAAAACAAAATCAGAAACAACTGCAGGAGTGGGAAGAGAAAATATGGAGAAGAGCGGGAAAGGAGAAAGAAGAGTGAATCAAAAGGGGAAAAGAACCCCATAGATTAGGGAAACAACTAACAGGAATGTAGCTTGACCACCAGTAGATTTCATATGAGAGAGAGCAAATGAGAGCAAGCACTGCAAAAAGAGTAAGAGGATGAAGGGGGAAAGGAGAGGAGAGAGGCTAGATATGAGGGGAAGGAGCCATACCAAAGTCTGGAGACAAAGGAAACACAGTGGGTAAAGCACCTGGCAACAAGAGAGTTGAGGGACAGGGAAGGAAGAATACAGGGTACAATGATGTGCCCACAAGGGTTTATCACAGGCAAAGTGACAGAAGGAGTAAAAAGGAAGGTCCAGTCTAGCGAAAGTGAACTTTAGAGCAGCGCTATAAACAATATCTCCATAGTCAAAAATAGGCAGAATCATCTTATTAAGGATTTCTTTGTGTGCAGGAAGTGGAATGCTTCTCTTAATTCTGCATAGTACCCTGAGCTTGGGGTGGAGCTTCTTGTATTAAGCATCCACATGAACAGAAAAGTCTGGAAGCTGATCTAGCCAGACCCCGAGATACCTGAAAGAGGAAACATCGTCAGTACTTGTACCATCAGTAAAAGAAAGGTAGGAAAGTCTGCCGAGTACCAAAAGTCATAGAGACTGTTTTTGGGGGGGCATTAAGGGATAACTGATTATTACAGAACCAGTATTTGATATTGTTAAAATCCAGTTGGAGTTGGTTTGTAAGGTCAGGGACAGAGGTGTCAGAGGTAAAGAGGACCGTATCATCTGCATACATATGTATAGACACAGAGGAACAGGCCTAGGGGAGGTCATTTAGAAAAATGAAGGAAAGAACTAGACCTAAGACAGACCCTATGGGGATGCCTGAGCTTATAGGGAGAGGAGGAAAAGGGGAATCTCCAATCCAGACTGCGTGTGACCTGCCCTCAAGTAAGGAGTGGAACCACTCAACAGAAAATGCAGAGAGTCCAGCTGCCTTAAGCTTGTTCAGGAGAACGGGAAGGGCTGCAGTGTTGAAAGCTTTGGCTAAGTCAACAAAAATAGCAGAGGTAACAAGGCCCTGATCTACGCCAAAGAGAATGATATCAGTGAGCCTAAGGAGAGAGCTGTAAGTGGAAGGAAATTTTCTAAACCCAGGCTGAAGAGGCATGAAGAAGGAGGGTAAGTTGAGAAGAGTGGAGAGTTTGGATAGAACAAGGTGTTCCTGGAACTTAGCCAGAGTGGGAATGAGAGAAATAGGTCAGAAGTTATTAAAGGAAGAGAGGTCACCCCTTTGAAGGGGAATGACAGTAGCCAACTTCCAAGACTTAGGGACACAGGATTGGGAGAAAGAGAGATTAAGGAGTTAGGTAATAGGGAGGGCAATGGCACGAGCAGAGAGAAATAGGAGTCTAGGATCAAGACCATCAGTACTCCTACCCTTGTGAAGATTTAGAGACAAAAGGGCCTTAAGAGCAATGGCAGGGGTAATGGGAAAGAAAGAAAAAAGGGAGGAAGAGGACAGAGGGAGAGGTTGAGGGATGGAGTGAGAGGGAAAGAAGACAAGACTGATGGAGAGGAGGAGGATGAACCCTATATTATTTGACCCATTTTATAAAGTACTGTTATTTAGGGTTGGATGGGACTCCAGGCCCATAATGCCTTCCCTTGGACTTCACAAGCAGAAATGAAATAAATATGCCATCTGGTACATAGAGAAAAAGAGAAACAGAAAGAGAGAGAGAGAGAGATAATTATTGAATTTCAGATTATTTGCTATTAGAGGTATGTCATTAATTCAACATACTGTCGCACATCTAATGCACATAAATTCAAAATGAAAATACAGTATATTAGAGATGTTGCAAAATAAAATTTCAGTGGTGAAATTGCCACAAAATTGGCAATTTTACTGTGTGAAATGTTTCACGAAATTGTGGTGAAATTTCCCCCGCAAATGGGCATCTCCTCCTAAGAACCCCACTGCCTGGTGCCTAATGGCCCCCCCCCCGAGGCTCACTGGCCAAAATTTAGGGTCTCCCTGATGTCTAGTGGTGGCTCCTCGGTCCTGGCTGATTTCCAAATGAAATAAATAAATCCTCCCCGAGTTACCCTCATGTCCCTCCTGAGCCCTCCCAACTCTCCTTTAGTTAAAATAAATAAATAAATAAAATGTCCAACTCCCTGGTGTCTAGTGGATCCTCCCACCTCCACACTGTCAGCAGATGGCACCCACCCGCTCCTCCCTAGTACCTGATCAAGCCACGGTACAGCCTCCACTCACTTCCCAGAGAGGCCGACTGAGTGCTTCAATGATTGAGCACCTGCTCATTCATTGAAGCCCCCAGTCGGGCTGCCAGCTGTGGAGGTGAGTGAAGGCTGTGTCGGTGGCCCAATCAAGGTACTGGGGCGGCAGGGTGGGCACCATCTGCTGACAGGGTGGGGGGTCCACTAGACACCAGGAGTTGGACATATTTTTTAATTTTAACTAAAAGAGAGTCGGGAGGATGCAGGAGGGACATGAGGGTAACTCAGTGGGGATTTATTTAATTTCACCTGGAGATCAGCCAGGGTCAGCAGGGGGCAACCACTAGACACCAGAGAGACCCTAAATTTTGGCCAGTGAGCCTGGATGGGGTGACCACTAGACACCAGGGAGTTGGACATTTAATTTATTTATTTATTTTAACTAAAGGAGAGTCGGGAGGACTCGGGAGGGACATGAGGGTAACTTGGGGGAGGGGGGCTTTATTTAATTTCCGCCAGAGATCAACCAGGGCTGGGGGGGCAACCACTAGAAACCAGGGAGAGGATATATATTTATTTTTTTTAAATGTAGAAACATAGAAGTTGAAGGCAGATAAGGACCGCAAGGCCCATCCAGTCTGCCCATTTCTTTTTCTACCTTATGAATGTGCAATAGGCCTTTGCTCTGTCAATGGCCTATCTATTCATGCTCATCTGTATTGCTTCCTTATGCCTACCCATGCCTGTTTGAAGCCCTGAACTGTATTCATATCCACCACTTCCTGAGGTAGGCCGTTACATGCATCCACCACCCTTTCTGTGAAAAAGAACTTCCTCACGTTACCCCTTAATTGGCCTCCCTCTAATCTCATGCTGTGTCCTCTTGTCCTGCTATTTTTCTTATATTGAGACATGTTTGACTCTTTCACCTTGTTAATGCCCTTAAGGTGTTTGAATGTTTCAATCATATCACCTCTCTCCCTCCTTTGCTCTAGGGTATACATATTGAGTTCAGCTAATCTGTCCTCATATGTTTTCTGATGCAGACCCTGCACTATTTTGGTTGCCCCTCTCTGGACTACCTCAATTTGGTTAATGTCCTTGTGAAGGTGTGGCCTCCAGTATTGCACACAGTACTCCAGATGGGGCCTAACCAGTGTCTTGTAAAGAGGGATTATTACCTCCCTCTTCCGACTTGTGATACCCTTACTAATACACCCCAACATCCCTCTAGCCTTATCTACATCTTTAGAGGTCTGCTTGGATGATTTCAGGTCATCGGTGATGATGATGCCCAAGTCTCTTTCTTCCCTTGTGACTACCAGCAACTCCCCTCCCAGCCTATAGGGGGCATCAGGGTTTCTCTTCCCTATGTGCATGATCTTGCACTTCTTTGTGTTAAACCCCAGTTGCCACTCTTCTGACCATTTTGTTAGTTTATCCAGATCTCTTCCTATTCTGCCCACCCCATCTGGATCATCTACTCTGTTGCAGATCTTGGTGTCATCTGCAAGCAGACAAACCTTACCCTCTAGTCCATCTGCAGTGTCACTGATGAAGATATTGAAGAGGACTGGCCCCAGGACTGATCCCTGCGGTACCCCACTTGTGACTTGCATCTCTTCAGACTGTATACTGTTTACCACCACTCTGTTTTCTGCGCATCAGCCAGTTTGCCACCCAGTTGACCAACGTCTGACCCACCCTGAGCCTACCCAGCTTATTAATCAATCTTCTATATGGAACAGTATTGAAAGCTTTGCTGAAGTCAAGGTAGGCAACATCAACTGCTCCCCCTTGGTCCACCACTCTGGTTACCCAGTCAAAGAAATCTATGAGATTAGTTTGACAAGACCTTCCTTTTGTAAACCCATGCTGTCTTGGATCCTGTGCCCCTATGGATTCCAGGTGTTGCACTATCCTTTCCTTAAGGAGTGTCTCCATAATCTTGCCCACTACTGAGATAAGACTGACTGGTTTGTAGATCCCTGCCTCCTCCCTGCTACCACTCTTGTGGAGCGGGATCACATGAGCCCTTCTCCAGTCGTCTGGGACCTTTCCTGTGCTCAGAGACTCACTGAACAGTTCTGATAATGGCTCTGCTAGTTCCACCCTTAGCTCCTTTAGTACCCTGGGATGTATGCCATCAGGTCCCATTGCCTTATCTACCCTGAGCTTATCAAGCTCTTGTAGGACCCTTTCTTTTGTGAAGGGACAAGTGCGCATCTCCCTCCCACCTGTGTCCATGGTGCAGAGCTGTGGGCCCTGCCCTACCTTCTCTTCAGTAAATACTGAGCAGAAGTATTTATTTAGGATAGATGCTTTTACATGGTCCTCTTCCTCACACGCCCCCTTATCCTCTTTGATCTTAGCAATACCCTCTCTGGACTTTCTCCTTTCACTAATGAATCTATAGAAATGAAATGTATAGAAATGTTAGTCATGAGCGGTCGGGGGGAGGGGGGAACTACACTAGACACCAGGGGCTCAGGGAATAGTGTCAAAATTGAAGAATTTTGCCCACGGGTGGCAAAATTTCACCCACAAATGGTGAATTTTGCCGGTTCGAGGGAGAAATTTCACCCATTCTGAGGGTGAAATTTTGCCCTGTGAAAAATTTCGTGAAATGCGTGTATTCTGTGAAATATTTCGTGAAACAAAATTTGTCAATTTAGCACAACACTACAGTATATGGTTCAGTGTTGTGGTGCATGGAAATCCAGGTACTCCCACATGCTGTTGCACCACAGCAGTGATGTCTGAAGTCTGCTGTACCACAGTAGTGATGTCAGAATGCTGCTGTACTACTGTAGCTGTGTTACTACTGTGGTAACACGACATAGAATCCCATTTCTATTAAGATTCTTCATGCTGACCTACACTGCAGAATCCTCACAACTAAGATATCCCAGCAAAACTGAAAACACCCAAAGTGAACTGAATGTTGAAAGATGGACCACCAGAAATGTTGCCATCACATGTAGCTATTACTTAAATAACATTAAGTGTTTTCAAGTCATATCCTGTTGTTTGCTGTTTCATTTTTTTTACCGCAGTTCAATACAAGGAACGAAGGTAAATTAATTAAAAACAAACATTCTATACAAAATAATGTAAGGGCAAAAATACACAACGAGGCTAGTGTTTCCATCTTGGGTATGATAACATGATGGAGACCCCTCAGCATTTTCTCTTAAGGTCTATGATGTCAGCTCACCCCTTGAAAACACTGCCTTGTTGTGTATGGTTGCCCATACATTATTCTATATGATCTCATTAAATAACTACTTGGGTCACTGAGATCAGAGTCGACGTATTTTGCATTAGCTTGATTCAATTCTATGTAGTTTTCATTTCTTGCTACTGTTATAAGGTTGCTTAGCTTTAGTAATTCTTTATAGTCGTTCAAAGAGAGCAACAGTGAAACTGAGTAGTGAACAGAGAGGCAAGAGTGTTACAGATATGCAAGCAGATGGGTAATCAGAAGGGATTTGACACAGACAGAACAGTGGACTAGAGATGCATTGAAGTTTTACTTCACTGGTGAACTTCGCAAAGTCGCCAAATTTGACTCCACAGAGCATTATGTAAAGTTGTTCCATTTATTAAAAATTCACCATTTGTAACTTCGTCTTGCTTTTGTCTTTTGTTATTTAAGTGTAAATTGCACTTACCAAAACCCTAAAGCAAGGAGTAGTTAGAAATGGCAATTTGGTGTCAATACCTGGTGTCTAGTCCCTCCCCCTCTACTGATTGTCGGCCCGATTTAAAAATAAATTATTTCATTCTAATCCGTTGTGCCCCTTCCACTGCTGATCACTGCTCAATTTAAAATTGTATTAATTGAATTCCTGGTGTCTAGTATCCCCCCCATCACTAATCCAATGCTGAATAACATTTCCCTGGGGTCTAGAGTATCACCCTCAATATCCCAAACCCAAATGTTTCTTAGTGTCTCCTGGACACCTCATGCTGTGAAGTTCTGCTCAACCACCCTTCTCCCCCTCACGCCAACCCAGAGTGGACAACCAGCTAAGCCATCCACTCTCCACCATGTCTGGCCGGATGACTGAACTGGAATGAATGAGTGTGTACTTGTATAAGCACATGCTCATTCATTGCCAGATTGCATGCATTCATTAAGCTCTTTTGGGGCACAGACAAGAGTAGAGTGCTGTTTCCGATCGATTGCGGGGTCGGGATGGGGGACAGTGATGGGGGATGGCATTGTGGACCCTTGGAGGGTCTATTCTGGTCTCGGTATACAACTGGAATGTGTAGTTTAGAAACCAGAGCTGTTAATAGCTCCATTTACATAGACTGCCTATGGGCACTCCCCTGGCTGCTCCCCTTATGAAACATCATACTGAGACAGCTGTGGGTGGTTGTGGGCATGCTGTGAGGGTCTGAAATGCTGGCAGCACAGCGGCATGATCAACCTGATAAGAGGAAAATATTTCAGGACAGGTACGATTAAAAAATACATACATTTTATGAAACATCTAATCTTGTCATGCCTTTCACCCAGGCATGGCCCGATTATTGCTGGATGTTTCCCTTTAAAAAAATACTTTAGCTGTTCCCAGGTTGCCAGAGCTAGTTCCATAACCACCCCTTCCCCACACTAGTCATTTCCACCCTCATCCTCCCATTCCAGACTTTTTTTATATACTGTAAAACATAGAAACATAGAAACATAGACTTTGCCGGCAGATAAGGACCTCTTGGCCCACCTGGTCTGCCCATTTCCCTACCTACAGGATAAGCTGTAGATCCCAGTTAACCAACAGCCTATTTCTTCCTACCCCCCTCAAGAATTGCCTTATGTCTGTCCCATGCATTCTTGAATCCTCCCACAGTTTTAGACCCCATAACCTCCTCAGGAAGGCTGTTTCATGCGTCCACCACCCTCTCTGTGAAAATAGAAACGTAGACTTTGATGGCAGATCAGGACTGCTTGGTCCACCTAGTAAAAAATCGAATTCCTGGCATTGTGCCAGATGCTCCCCCCCAAAAAAAAATCTGACTGTAGAACTAGGGGAGGATGGAAAAGGTTAGGATTGACTTGTGTGGATGATGGGGTGGTAAATGAATGTCATTTACCCCTATTCATAGTCTGCTTAACCTCAGTACCAAGGACCCAAAGTGCAGAAGCCAAACTAAAGATGAGGCTTGACCTGCAGCAGAACTGAATTTGCCAATTTCCACATTCACCCACCTTTACTTCATTTCCTACATACTATGTATAATAAGGAGGAGGATGCTGGCAATCTGTGGTGGCTGTGAGCCTTTCCACCCTGCAACCCACTTTTTTCATCCTTTTATATGTTTCCCAAATGGTGAGGCCCAGGCAGGCCCAGGGGAGGCTCAAGCAAACCTGTCATGATACAGTATTATGGAGGAGGAAAGGACTTTCCTGCCTCTCCTGTCATGTGGCAGTAACTGTAGCATCACAGCACAGCTTATTTTCATTGGCCTCAGCACTCAGATGCCATCTTCCTCCCCATCGCCCGCTATGACTCTTCTCCATCAAAATCAAGTGATCCAACTGCCATGAGGGTAGGGAATGAGTTGGATGAATCTATTTTACAGTTTGAGTATTAAAGTACATCGAAGCATAGCTGCAGGAACATTCTTCCTACTCATGTTGTTTAACCCTAAGTAGTATTCTCTCTCTCTCTCTCTCTCAGAAATCTACATGGGTTCCGGGTTGCATTCCGAAACAACAAGGAGATACACAGGAAAGTGTATCAAGGGAAACAGAGGGAAGCAAAGAAAGCTGTATAGAGAGCGAAGGTGCAAACTGAAGAGAGAATAGCCCAGGTCATAACAGATGAGGGCAAGACAGTTTAAGGTATATAAGCAAAAAGAGAAGGATTAAGGGAGGTATTGTAAGGTTAAAAAGGGAAGAGGAGACTGTGCAGAGGGGGACCAGGAAGAGGCAGACATCTTGAACAAATACTTCTGCTCAGTGTTTACAGAGAAAGGGGTAGGGGAAGGACAGCAAGAAAGTAACAGGAGCTTTGAAGGGGGGAGGTGGACACTAGTCCTTTTTCAGAGGAGAGAGTCCTGAAGGGACTCGCTAATCTGAAAGTGAACAAAGGAATGGGGTCAGACAGGGTGCATCCAAGGGTTTGAGGGAGCTCAGGGAGGCACTGGCTGCATCTTTGACAATCCTATTTAACATCTTACTGGAAACTGGAGTGGTTCCTGAGAACTGGAGGAGGGGGAATGTAATCCCACTTCACAAAAGTGGTAGCAGGAAAGAGGCTGGTAATTATAGGCCTGTCAGCCTGACTCTGGAGGCGGGAAAGTTTAATGGAAACACTGCTGAAGGAAAGGATCATGAAATATCTTAAATCCAATGGACTACAAGACCTGAGGCAGCATGGATTCATGGGAGGGAGATCATATCAAACTAATCTGGTAGTTTTTTTTGATTGGGTGACCAAAGAATTAGATCAGGGTGAAGCGGCAAACATGGCCCACATAGAGTTCAGTAAGGCTTTCAACACCATTCCACATAGGAAACTATTGAGCAAGCTAGGTAGCTCAGGAGTATGTCCAAAAGTAGTAAATTGGGTAAGAAATTGGTTAGGGGATAGGCAGCTGACAGAGGGTGGTGGCAGAAATCTGATGGCAGATAAGGACCCCAAGGTCCATCCAGTCTGCCCATTACACCCAGACCCTTAGATAGCCTTACACCCCCCCCTTTGCACCCTGTCCCATGTCCCCCCAATTTTGTCTCCATTCTCTGTGCCCTTTCTTGGTTCTTCCCCCCATCTCTTTTGTTTATTCACATGTGTTCATCCCATAACCTCTCAAATTCCCCAACCATTTTTGCCACCACCACCTAAACCGGTAGACTGTTCCAGGGGTCCACCACCCTGTCTGTGAAGAAGTATCCTCTCCTATTACCCCTGAACTTTCCCCTTTCAACCTCAGACTGTGCCCCCTAATTTTTGGACTGGTTTTCCTACTAAATATGCTCCCCTCCTTCACCTTGTTTATTGTCTTTACATATTTAAATGTCTCGATCATGTCCCCCCTCCCCCCTCAATTCCAGGGGATACAGATCAAGTTCCTATAATCTCTCCACATAGGGCCTTTGATGCATGCCATGCACCATTTTGGTCACTCTCCTCTGGACTCTCTCTACCCTGTCTATATCCTTGCACAGGTGAGGTCTCCAAAACTGGACTGCATATTCAAGGTGGGGTCTCACCAATGACCTGTAGAGGGGCATTAGCCCCTCTCTCTACTTGTTATACCACTCCCTATGCATGCCAGCATGTGAGATGCCTTTCCTGCTGCTTTACTGCACTGGTTAGCCATCTTCAGGTCATCTGAAATGATGATCCCCAGATCCCGCTCCTGTTCCGTCACCATAAGTTCTTCTCCCCCTAGTGTACTTGACCCTTGGGTTTCTGTGCCCACTATGTATTACTCTGCACTTCTTAGCATTAAAACTCAACTGCCAACTTTCTGCCTACCTCTCCAGTCTTCTCAGGTCTTCCCTCATAGTTCCCCCTCCCCCGCATGTCCACCCTATTGCAAATCTTCGAATCGTCCACAAACAGGCACACCTTAACCCCCAGTCCCTCACCAATATCTCTGACGTAAGTGTTAAAGAGGATGGGCCCAAAAAACAACCCCTGTGGCACCCCTCTTGTCACCCGTCCCTCCCTGGAGTGCACTCCATTCACCACTATCCTCTGCTATCTGTCGCTAAGCCAGCTGTCCACCCATTTAGTTATTTTTGACCAAACCCCTAAACTGCCCAACCTTTTCACCAGCCTCCTATGAGGGATGGTGTCAAATGCTGTGCTGAAGACCAGATAGGCCACGTCCACCCCCATCCCTGATCTACCACCCTCGTCACCCAGTCGAAAAACTCAATCAGGTTTGTCTGGCATGACTTCCCCTCTGTGAACCCATGCTGTCTGTCATCCTGGAGACCACTAGCTGTAAGGTAATTGACAATTCTCTCCTTCAAGAATGACTCCATAATTTTACCCACTGCTGAGGTAAGGCTGACTGGATGATAATTTCTTGCCTCCTCCCTGCTGCCGCTCTTGTGGAGTTGCACCACATCTTCCCTTTTCCAGTCACCTGGAACCCTCCCCTAGTCTAGAGTCATATTAAACAGTTTAGTCAATGGTGCTGCCAGTTCCTCTAGAAGCTCCCGGCCCACTGTCAGATGCATAGTGTCTGGACCCATTGCCTTATCCACCTTTATCCTGCCCAGTTCCTCCAGTATCCTTCCTTCCTTGATTGGGCTGGAGTCCACCCCGTGCTCTTCTTGCCCCTCTTGCAACTTTGGACCCTTTCCCTCACTTTCCACCATAAATACTGGACAGAAGTACCTGTTCAGTAAATTTGCCTTTTCAAGATCATCCTCTACCAGAACACCCCTCCCCGAAAGTCTCACTACCCCTGCTTGGATTTTCTTTTCTCGCTGACATATCTGTAGAAGGTTTTATCCCCCCTCTTGACATCCTTGGCTATGTTCTCCTCTTCTCCTGCCTATCTGCCTTAGCCTTTCTTTTTTTTTGTGCTGCCATGCCGCCATCCCTCTGCCTCATTCACTGCCCCCTCTGCTTCTACTCCCACATTAGCCGCGACTCCCTGATACCCCCTGACTTGCCCCCCAGGGTGGGGTTGTGGTACCGGCCCTAAGTGCTGCAATTGACGGGACAGGTCAGGGAGCCAGCCTGGGAGCTCATCAGAGCGGAGGGGCAGGCATCATCCAGGTGGCAGGCAGCTGACTTTTTCCCCCTTTATGCGGGGGCGGGGACGTGCAATGATGACCAGCATCTGCCCTGTCCCACGTATTACGTTAAGGAGCCAGTCACTGTAGTGCCCCTGGCCTCTGTTAGGGGACTATCAAGCACTGGACACAATCCCTGCCCTCCTCCCGGAGAAGGAGAACAGTCCTTGGGATGCTCGACCTTTCTCCCCCTGGCCGGCCCTCTGACAACCCGGGTTCGTTTCTGAACCCGGGTCACCAGTGTCACAAGTGGAAATCCAACCACTGAGCGGACAGGCCAGCATTGCCTTAGTCTTTCTTATTATCTGCTCTGCTATCCTCAATTTCTCCCTGTATACGTCCCTATCTCTTTCCCTCTGTGTTTTTTTTTAAATCTCTTGAATGCTTGTTTCTTTTCTTTCACTGCTTTTCCCACCTCCCTGGGGAACCAGAGTGGCCTCCTTCTTCTTTTGCTTTTGCTGACCTTCCTAATACACTGATCTGAGGCTCTCAAGATCCTCCCCTTTATTGACCCCCACAATTTCTCCATGTCCTCTTGTTCTTCTTTGCCCTCCATAGCCCCTCTGAAGATCTCCCTCATTCTGCTGAAGTCCATCCACCTGAAGTCTAGTACCCTTGTGCTAGTGTGACTCGCTTCTGCCCCTGTCCTGATCTTGAACCTCACGGCTCGTCGGTCACTGGACCCCAAACCACCACCCCCTCCACTGTAACCTCCACTACACTCTTCCCATTTTTTAGCACTAAGTCTAGTATCACCCTGCACAGAGTAGGTTCAAGAACCAACTGTTGGAAGAATGCTCCCTGTAGTGAGTCCAGAAATTCCCTACTTCTTGCGATGACGCTGCTGTGATCCCCCAGTCCACATTGGGGACGTTAAAGTCCGCCAACAGCAGTAGTTCCTCCTTGTGTGCCATCCTTTGCACCATTTGTAATAATTCCCTGTCCACTTCCTCCCCCTGCACCAGAGGCTTATAGATACACCTGTATGTGGTGTTGCTCCTGACCACTTTTCCAGTGTGATCGACAGGGCCTCTGCCTCACTGTTCTTTTTTGTCCTTCTGTCTCCCAGATATCATACCTTACATACAATGCAACCCTATCCCCCTTCCTACCAGTTCTATCCTTCCTAAAGAGACTATACGCATTAATTACTACCTCCCAGTCCTGGAGCTGTGACCACTATAGCACTGTTAAACAGAGTTCACTCAGAGGAATGAGAGGTTGACCAGCTGGGTACCTCAGGTATCAGTGCTGGGTCCGATCCTCCTTCATGTCTTTATAAATGACATTACAGTGGAGCTAGAAGGGAAGTCCTGCCTCTTTGCGGGGGGGGGGTTGAAAGGATGAGCAAAGACCTGAGAACTTGAGGAGTGGTCAAGGGTATGGCAGCTGGGTTTCAATGCAAAAAAATGCAAAATAATGCAGATAGGACACAGAATCCCAGGGGCAGAGTACAAAATGGGTGGAGAGGTATTGATAACAACCAAGCAGTAAAGAGACCTGGAACAATCATATTGGATAACCTAAAGGTGGCCAGGCAGTACAACAAGACACTTGGGAGGGTTAGTGGGATGCTGGGGTGCATAGGGACTGGAATCACCAGCAGAAAAAGAGAGGTAGTGTTGTTCCTGTATAGACCACTAGTAAGACCCACCTCGAGTACTGTATCCAGTTCTGGAGACCACATCTTTGGTAGGACATAGAGTGGAGGCAGTCCAGATGAGGGCAACTGAAGTGGTGGACGGTCTGTATGAAAAGCCCTACGTGGAGAGACTAAAGGACCTCATTATACGAACATACGAAAATTGCCAGCAGAAAAAGGCCTCAGTGGTCTATCAAGTCTGCTCAATTGTGCAGCTCAGTATATTTTACTGCAGCTGCCCCACCCTCCTCCTGCCTCCAAGAGAAATCCTCTCCCCCTTCCCCATCACCCTCCTCCCTCCCGATGCAACTCTCATTTTTACCCTGTCCCACCCTCCCCCTTAAAACGTCCCACTGTTTCCAAAGATACCACCTCCCCAGGCAGTTCAGTCCACTTTGACACCACCCTTTTCGTGAAAAAGTGCCTTCTTGTTTCTTTTTTAAATCTACCCCCCACAAGTTTCAGACTGTGGTCCCTGAGTGGTCCCCTCCTTTTTTAAATTGAAAATGCCTACCACTCCAACCCTGTTTATACCCTTTAGATACTTGAAGGTTTCTATCATATCCCGCCTTTCCCTTCTGTCCTCCAAGGAATACATATTAAGTTCCCTTAACCTCTCATATGGTTTGTCTCTCATGCTCTGGATCATCTTAGTCACCCTACAGTGGACCCCCTCAAGTAGCTTTATGTCTTTCTTCAAATAAGGGCACCAGAACTGCACACAGTATTCCAAGAGCGGACTAACCAATGACCAGTACAAGGGCAGAATGACTTCTCTCCTGAGGTGATTCCCCTGGAGATGCATCCCAGCATTTTATTTGCTTTGGCTGCTGGTTTACAACACTGCACAATGTTTTACGTTACTCCTTACTATCACCCCTAGATCTTTTTCCTCTTTTGAGCTGGACACCTGTACCACCCCAGCCAGTAGTTGGCCCCTGGGTTCCTAGATCCCAGGTGCATGATCTTGCACTTCTTGGTGTTTAAATCCCAACTGCCAGATTCCAGATTATTTCTCAAGTCTGGTGGCCAGATCCTCCCTGAGTTCCTGTCTCCCCTCATCTATGTCCACCCTGCTACAGATTTCAGTATTATCTGCGAAAAAGACAGGCCTTACTTTTGACCCCTAATGCTATGTCGCCAATAAAGATACTGAATAATACTGGACCAAACATTGATCCCTGCGGTACCCCACTAGTTACAGGTCTAGGCTTGGATAGTTCACCCCCTACCATCAACTCTCTGTTTCCTTTCCTGAAGCCAGCTCCTGACCCATCCCAGCAGCTTAACCCTGTCTTACAGACTACTTAATTTGCTAAGCAACTTACCATGCAGCATGGAGTCGAAGGCCTTACTGAAGTCCAGGTATAGTACATTCACTGCTTGGCCTTTGTCTAATGACCTCGTGACCCAGTCAAAACATTCTATCATGTTTGTTTGGCAGGATCTCCCCATGACAAACCCAGGCTGCCTATTGTCCTGGAGACCGTTAACCTCCAGAAAATTTACCAACCTTTCTTTTAGAATGGTTTCCATAAATTTACCAATGAGGGATGCTAGACTGACCAGTCTGTAGTTGCCAGGCTCATCTCTGGGACCACTCTGGAAGGCTATAGGGAGAGGGGGATATGATAAAGACCTTTAAATACCTTAGGGGGTAATTAAGGTACTGGAGGGAGGTATTTCTTCAGAAAAAATGGAGCTCAAGAAGAAGGGGACATGCTATGAGGCATGAGGGGGTAGATTCAGGAGAGATGGTAGGAAGTACTTATTCACAGAAAGAGTGGTGAATTCCTGGAACAGTCTACTAGTGAGGGTAGTGGGGGCAAAGATAGCAGAGGGGGTTAAGAATGCATGGGATAGGCATAAAGATGTATTAGGTGAAAGGAAGTGGGGGGAAGCAGAAGGAACCACATAGAGGATAATGGATGGGCAACAGTGAACAACAATGCTGTGTTCACTTCGAGAGGTTGTCATGACAACCAAGTAAGCTTCGAGAATGAAGCTCAAGAGGTTTACCATTGCCATAAAACCTCAGGAAGTGAGCTCAGTATTGGTGTGTACTGTTGCCATCCATTGTCTTTTATAGTGTATGGGCAACAGTTAAATGACAACGAAGCAGTTCTTAAGAAAATGTGTTTGCTAGCACAGTGCACAATTACAAACTTTCCCCACCCTAATGCTTGAGTGCAACTCTGTCCCACCGCTCAAACAGACTCAAAATATGTTTTAAATATGGTAATCTGAACGAGCCTACTGAATGATGATTGTTCATGTGTGCAGCAAAATCAACAATGTCTTATAGTAGCTCCTTTCCACAGCCCTTCCCGTAAGTGTGTTACAAGCCATGTTCAGTGCTGTTTAAACAGTGGTGCTGTGATCATGGCAGCAGCAGCGTGCACCATCATTCTATATTGTTATACCATCATAATGACATACTCAAGAGGGTACAACAACCTCTTGACATCACAACGATGGTACAACAGTGCTAGGAATCCATTCAATTCTGTTAACAATAGCCCTCTCCTATACACTATAGCTCGATTAGGGGCTACTGTGATACTGTAGGTAGGGAACAATGGGCAGACTGGGTGGGCCAAGCGGTCCTTATCTGCTGCCAGACTCTATGTTTTTGTATGTCTAGTTATGAAAATATGAACTGTGCTTGCTTCCAGTATCTCACTGGATAAACAATTCTACATGATGGCCACCTTCTGTGTGAAGTGATGCTTTCTGATTTTTTTCCTTACCCTGCCAACCACGTCTAGTGCTTGCAGGCATGCCCACTAGTTCCATACGCATTCACCAGTTCAAACAATTGTGTATACCCCAGTCTGTCTATCTCTTTTAGTAAAACGAACTCTGTGAACCCATCCCTCTCAACTTTCTCTTCTTTAGTCTAAAAAAGTTGAGTATAGCCAGTTTCCTTGTACCTCTTGCCCCCCACCCACTTATGATCTCTCCAATTTCTTTTCTGAAATGGAGATGGTCATTAAATGTTTTTGGTGCAGTATTAGCCACTGCTTAGGATGAAATCACAAATTGTAGCGAGACAGAAATAATGTGACCTACTAGGAATCAAACCCAGGTCTCCAGAGCTACAGGCTTATATGTTTGGATCTGGGGTTCCCAGACACACATCTTTTCTCTGGTATTGCATATCCTGCAACTAGAAGCAATTGTGATGACAATTATAGGTTTTTAAGTTAGATGTTTAGATGTTTCTGGGGGCCTGGTTTCAAGATCTAGTAGGTCCCATTATTTAATTCTCACTACAGTTTGTGATTTCATTGCTAAGCAGTGACTAATACTGTACCAAAAATATCTAATTGTCATCTTGATTGTCTTTAGTTGCATGACATGCAATACCAGAGAAAGGAAGTGTGTCCAGGAACTACAGGTCCAACCATGTGAGCTGGTAGCTCAGTGAGAGCACTGGGACATTTCTGGAGGCCTGAGCTAAATACCCAGAAAGTCACATTATTTCTTTCTGACAATGACAAGGTTGTGCTGTAGTGAAATGAACAGGATGAAGTAATCCCAGTGCCATCTAATCAAGGTGTTACAAAGGTAGGATCACAATCCTTGATCTGCTCCTCACCCACCTCTTAGCACATCCCAACATTGTGTTTGCATTTTTAACTGTGGCAGTTCATTGCCAGACAATGCACCAGGTACTGGAAGTTGGAGATTTGGATATTCTGTGTAAAGGGATGTGACAAAATGAATATTTGTAATGCCAGGTGAATTAATGAATTAATCTATTAATTAGGTAATTTATTTATTTCAAAGGTTTTACCAGGAAATACATACTGAGCTGATAACAGCTTGTTTTCAGATGTATCTGGAGGAGGGCTATGGAAGATAGTACAAGAGGAGACAAAAAATAGTAGTCATAAACTTCAATACAGTACATCAACAAGCATACTCATAAACACTGTAAGACAAAACAGTACACTGGTACTTATGGTAGATAAAATCGAGCTTTGATAGGCAAGAGAGGGAAATCACCCATATAGGCAAAGTGGTGGGTGAGCAAAATGGCAAGAACAATGGGCCCTATGCACGACGTCAATGTGCCATAGAAACCAGGCACATTGGCATTGATATGCGTGAATGCCATGGAGTGGGGTCCCATGGACCCTGTGCGACATTCACGAACCAGGTGCAAGACTGTTGTGCGCCCGATCCCCCGGCCACATGGACAGCAACACACCGTGGGCGGGGGACATGCCAGCACTATGCACCATGGTGCCGTAACTCACTATGCGCCCCTTTGTAAGTGCCCCGCCGGTCATGGCAGACCACAGACAGCATCCTCTGTACTGCCCCAGCTCACTAGGATGATGGTGAGGGCTGGGGCATCTGGGTGGGTGGGTCCCCATACAGCGCCGGACTCCCCAGGACATGGAAGCCCATCCCCATCTACCAGGCAAAACCCCCATCCACCCAGTGGTGTCCAGTCCTCCCATCCCCACCCTGGGACCCCAGCATCCACAGTGATAGCCACTGCCCCACCACCCCCTTGGCACTGACAACCCCCACTCCCCTGTACCTGCAGGTTGGTGCCATGGCACAGGACAACCAGCGGTACAGCCGTCTGCACACCTCCTCATCCACCCACCATCCAAGTGCTTCCAGGAGTGTGCTGCCTATTTATAGGGGCATGATCCCAGCAGCACTTGGATGGCCGGCGGCCAAGGAGGTGTGAGGAGGGCTGCGCCATTGGCCATCCTGTACTGCGGCACTGATGGGCTGGGGGCATGGGTGAGGTTGTCAGTACTGTGGTGTGTGGGGGTAGGTTCACTGCCCAAGGGCATGGGCGTACCCCTGGCACCAAAGGGGCTTTTGTGTGGATGAACTTTTGGGCTCAGGGTTGCCGGGTATGGTGTCGAGGTCTGGGGGTGTGTGTGCATGAGCAGGGTCCAGACACATCTGTACTGGGGAGCAGTCTATGGGACGGGGGTTGGGTACCACAGCCGGGGTCTGTCTGTGTGCCGGGAGGGCACCATGCAGTTTGGACTGGTGGGGTTGTCCGCTGGACATCAGGGCCATTCCGTGCAGGTCCGGGTGCCTGCGGTGGGCATTCGCACACCCAGACCCATGCTGTAGCACAAGGGATCCACTGCGGGACCCATGCCAGGCATCTGATTGGATGGCTGGCTGGGTCCGTGACTCTACCTGTGTTCACCCTGTGTGCTGGGGGGGCGGAGCCATGGACAGATGGTGGCTGTTCATGAATGATGGTGGGTGCGCGCCGTCTGCAGTTGTGGAGCTGCATGGGTGGGTTATGCACTTTAAGCATGTAACTTGCACCCAATAGTGCATAGGGGCCATTATGAGTAGGGGGAAGGTATGAATAAACTTAGACATTGATTCAAAGGCATTTGCCTTTATTTCTGTCACACTGTGAAAATTAGAGTATGCTATTTTTTTTTTAACTGAGATACATAAAAGCCTATTTCTATACCTTATGGGAGGCTTACTATGACAAAGTTTGAAAATCCAAGTATACTGATAAATGCTGCTAGTCATGGGTGTTGGATGAGGTGGGGCATGGTAAAGAATGCCTCTGTGTGCACTTAATCTGTGACTCACCAATAATGCCAAAGATGCCTAGGATGTTAGGGGCGAAGATCACCAGTAGATTGATGAGGATCAGCAGCAGCAGTGCAATCAGGCTATGCCGGAGCCAGCTGAATCTGTGAGTGGGGAACAACATCTGCTGTATGGCACGGCGGACCTGGTGAGAAAATAACAAACAACCCAACATTACAAAACCAGCAAAGAGCCAAGTTAGTGATGAGTACAATAAACAGAAGCATTCAATGGTTATATAGCTAGCGCTCTGGCAGCTTCAGTCAGACAGCGCAACCTTGAAAAACTTGGCCATGGCACTGTGTACACTCAAGGCTTGCGTGTCTGTGTATACCAGGATCTGTATCCCACCCTACCAGTCTCTTCTGGTTCCTCCAGTCGGTTGGTTTTGGGGTTGGGGAAATAATACATTACACCAATGATAAGGTTAAATTACAAAGTTAACTGTTTATGAGTAACTTTTCTCTGCACTAATTAGAAGAGTCATAAATGGGGAGCAGGTCTTCCAGATCCTCATTTTTTAAATAGCCTGGATTTTCATGGTGTGGTGAGAATTGGAAACTAAACATTAAAGCACAGTATTATTCTTTGGAGGCAAAAGCATCCACATGGTCTACAATGACATCTTTCATTAGATAATTCAGTTGAGATACCTGCAGCTCTGAGGGATCTTGCTTCAACCAACTTTATAGCTGGGCAGACTGAAGCACTGAATGATTAACAAGTCCTATTCATAACTTGGTGGTGGGGAGGGGGGGCGTGATCATGAAGCATGTATTACTAGACAGTGAAGCTCTGCACTGAATGCCACTCAATATGCCCTGCACACTGGCAGCATACACTGTTTCCATCCACCTCTGTATGTGAAGCACCATAAACGGTAAGTTTGTAAGTCACTAGACTTCTGACTGGAAACCCAGTTTGTCCACAGAGTTGACCTTCTGCTGTGCTGCAGCATGGGATCATGGGATATCACAGTCTGCAACCAAGACTGCTATGTCCCCTTAGAATGAGAAACTTTTTTTTTTCTAGCTACAGTTTATCCTCCTTAGATGTCTGGGCAACTGCTTCAGCCACTGCCCTGCTACCACATCACTGTCATCCATCTCCCCAGGACTTACCTTGGCTCTGTCCCTAAAGGTTAAACCTCCACAGGAGGGTGGAGAGAGGAGGGCCCTCCTCCCCACCAGGTATGCATCCAATGTGTGCCGAGGTGTCCATAGCAACAGCACGGGTCTGTGGTGAGTGAGCAGGGCATCATGTAGCCCAAGCTCCATTTTTTGTCTCCTGCTGTTTTCTGCCTCATCTCTCCCACCACCCCGTGACAGCAAGGCAGTCTCTGTTGACCTTGACAGCAGCAGTGCACTCTGGGCATGCACCACCCCTTGTGAGAAAGCAAGGTCCCCTGCTTGCTGTGAGGGGCCACGGCTGCGCAAAAGCCTGGCCACTTCCATATCTGGCTGGCTCGGGCTCCCTTTGGAAGCACTCTACAGCCTGGCTGCCTGATCCTAGCAGACTCAGACTTACTTCCAAGCCTGGGTCACTGACATGGAAATGGGGTTCAAATCTACTGAACTAAAGGGCTGTCCTGCATGAGAAACATTTTTGTAAACAAAACACATCTATACCCTCCCAGTATTTTTTTTTGTTAGTTATTTCTTTCTACTGCTGGCTGTTATCCAGAGGGAGCCCCCAGCCACATTCCCCAGTGTCTACCATCCAGGGCTGACCCATACTCCCAGGGCTTACCCCTATGGCTGGGCTAATGGGGTTCCCCAACCTCCACCAGAGACCGGATTCAGTGTGGCCAGCACATGGCTGGCCAGGAACGGAGCCTGTGAGGTGCCCTCCACCATTGTGCTGTGGCATCTTGTGTTTTTCCTGGTTTTCTTTCCCAGGAGTTGAAGCGTGCAATGATGTCCATGGAAAAGAGCGTGCACACATCCACACATGCTCCCTCCAAGTGTCTGCCCCAATTTCTCCCCCTTCTGTAGCACAGTGCCCTGTCCCCCAGCTGTTACTAGGGAGCAGGCAAGCACTGACCACTGAGGACCCCTTTCCCTGGAGAAGCAGAGCAGTTCATCAGACGCTAAATCCTTCTCCCCCCCCTCTGACCCCTGGTGGCCCATGCTCATTCCCGAACACAGGTCACCAACGTAGTGCAAGGTAAGGCATCCAGCGCCTCAGCCCTCAGTGCCACCGGGCAGGCTACCCTCTCAATTTTAAGTGGCATGGAGGCACAGCCTGACTTGCACTGGTGGAATTACTCCTGAGGCCAGCTACAACCATGCTAGGAGTGTATGTAGCTGGCTGCTGTGGTAGTGTCTTCCATGAATGTACATGTACTCAACTGCCTCCCCACCCAGCAGCCACATGTAAGTAGCTTTTTTTGATTTTCTGTTTCTCCCTCTCTGTTGGCCCCCATCTCCCGGACACCCCAGCTCTATCAGACCAGCCTTCACCGGAACATACTGCTAGATATCTTCTAGCAGGGCTTACTTCCCCTGGTGAGATTGGTGGGGTTCATTAACCCCAGATGTCAAATCAGATCTAGTTCTGTCAGTGGCTTGGCTAGTCAGGTGCAGGGCCTGAGGGTGTCCGATGTCATCCTGCTGCCAGGAGTTTCTCCTCTCTTTGTTCCCCAAGGGGGGCATAGCATGCAATGAGATCATGATGCACACCATGTGCACCCAGATAACATGCATCAACATCTGTCAAGCCTTTACTTTCAGACAGTCCCAAACTGCATTTCACCCAGCTTCCACTAGAGGCCACACATTTGCCAGGCTCCACAAACCCTCTACCATGGAGGAGAGTGGTCCTTCTGTTGCTCAATTCTCCTCCACCTGGCCAACCCTCTGACTCCCACAATTTGGTCCGGAAACCTGGGTCCTCAGCTCTATAAGCAGTACAAAGTAGTTTCATGAATGCCACAGATCACATCCCTGCCCCAGACATGCCCCACAGTTCAGCTACTCATGTAGCTCTGCAGGAGGTACAGAGTCAGGTTGGGAGGCCACTGATTTCTAGATGGAGAAGGGGTCCTGAATGTCTCATGTCCCTAACACTAGGGGTGGGGTGGTGCGAATACCTTCTGTGGAACATTCAGAAATATTTATATTTGGGGCCCCAAATATCCCTCCATAGTTGGCAAGTGCTAGTCCCATGTCCACCCCAACATGTCAAATTACTCCTCCTCCCCCTTCTGTTCATCATCATACAGTAAAAACAAATGTGGAGCTGGCACAGTGTCAGACCTATTATGAATTGTTTTCATATAATGTAACTATTTCTCCTCAACTGCTGTCTGCCCAGCCCTCAAGCCTAAGGCATATCCCTGTGGTGGCATTCTCAACCCCGTCTGCCACTATCCCCACTGACTCTCTGGTGGGAAGCCATATTGTGAGGCCAGAGGTTACTACTGGTCATCATCCTGATGGTGCAGTGTTTTCTTCTGGCATTTTCTCCATGCTTTATTTTGCCTCCCCGTGCTGTATGGTAATGACCATTTTGCTAGCCCTGTGTGTACACATCCAACATGCTCTGGAGAAATCAAGCTCTCTCGCACTCTACAAATATGGCTGTCATGCCAGATCCCGGAGCCATCCCTCCCCAGCTATGAGTTCTGCACTGTGGAAGCTACTTTCCCAACCCCACTTCTGAACCTGTGTCCACTTCTGAACCTGTGTTACCAATGAGCCACAACTGGCCCAATGTGTGGCCCATGCTATGTGACTGTAAGACACCCAGTTCTCCTTAGCCCCATTTCCCCCTCAGCACCAAAGGTTGATATCCTACTAACTTCTGATCATGATGGGGGGGGGGTGATAATAGTACTGAAGGAGGAATACAGCCTTACTAGTGCCGCACTGGGACTGGACCCATGAAAAGCTAGCATTGAGCACAGTACAAGGTGGATGCTGTACTGGGTGGGGTGGGGGTGATCTATCCTTAAAGATTTCATGGCACTTGTTGAGAAAAGTAGGGGAATAAACCTAGTGGCCAAATTTATCCCATTATAGATCGAGGGAGTGCTCCATACCAATTGGAGCACTCCTTTCCTCTGCACGTGAGACTATCTTATTCTGTGAAGAGCATCTCATGTGCAGATGCCCTGGAAACAGGTAGGTTCTGGGACAGTTTAAAAAAAAAAAATATATATATATATTATTGATCATGCTCGATGAAGAATATATTAATACTACTTGTAAGAGTGGTCTCACGTGTATTCTTAGGGTATGAGAACCACGATTAACTTGCATCCCAATGCAGAAAGGAGCCACACATGTTCTGTCTGTACTGAAGGAGGACCCACTGGTTCTAAGGAAGGTAAATGCCAACCACACCACTGAGAGCTCCATCAGTGCTGAGGAGGCAAACTCAACATGGAGAAGGCATCATCAGTGCTAAGGATGTTGGAACAGTTGGGGCCCAAGTTGAAGACTGAGGTGACAAAGATGTTGCAAATGACACCACAAGCAAATGGGCAAACAATCTTGGCACCAGAAGGAAGGTGGCTCAGGAATTTCAGAGAGTGTAATGATCTCTATGTATTCAAGGGACCTAAGGAGCAAAGAAGTTTATTTTTACAATTTTTGGCCAGGAAAGACACACTAAGCTAAGGCTTGTTTCCAGGTGCATCCTGGGAGCAGCAGGAAGTTAAGTGATTTGCTCATGGTCACACAGTATGCAAGTGGCTGCTGTAGTATTCAAACCCAATTCTCCAGGACTACAACTCAGTGCTCTTAATCACTATGCTATACTGCTTCTCTGAAGACTGTGTCTCCTTACCCTGACCTCCTGTATCTTTTTTCACTGTTAGGAGAAGATGATGATGATGTGGGTGATGCCATCGAAAATCACAAATGATTGGTCCCAATCAAATAAAATAAAATCAAACCAGCTGGGATCCAGATTGCTCCCTCAACTGCATCTTATAGGTAAGCTGGTCCACAGACCCCATCTGCCTTTCATTTGGTGTCTATCTTGTCCTTGTCACCCATTCAGGATATGGAGGCTGTCATGGTCCAGACCCACATACTCAAAAAGCAGAGATTGTGGGTCCTTTACAGTAACTGTTTCACTTCAGGGCAACAATAGAAATTGGCCCTATCTGACATGAAGACAGGACTATAGGTTTTGACACTTGAAGCTGCTGACAGCAAAATTTACTATTGAAGCAAAAATGGTATACAACACTAGTAGGAAAATAAACATTGAAATAATTGGCACAGAATTGACAAAGACAAATGGGGCAGCTGTGTTCTGTGACTGCAGGAAAAAAAACTGAGATGGTTAGGGCCAGTGTTGATATATATATATATATACATATATATATATATATATATATATATATAGCAGTAGTGTGCATGAATCATCACTTATTGGCCCCAGAAGTTCTGATTCCCATGTGGGACTAGTGCCTCTGACCTATGACCAAAGAATGGGGCTCCATGGAGGAGATTATTTGTAAGAAGTTGCAGTGTTCCATAGTTAAAGTCAGAGGTGGCAGTTGTGAGTGATGGTGACTTTGTGATGTGGACGGCTCTCTCTAGAGGTTAGACTGAGGCCAACCGCATCTACTTTCATACAGGCCACCAAATCACATATGTGATGATAATGGCTTTCTTTCACTGTTGAGCTGAGTGGATTTGAGCCAGCAGCTTGCAGGTGAGAGACTCTGTATCCTGCTACCATTTTACTGAGACATTCAGCACCCCCCAAGTGCTATTCATTTTTGAAACCAGAGCCCTTGGGGTATAAGGAAAATCCTGGCACTGAGATAGTTTCTTTGAAAGCTGGGTGTTATAAGACATTACAATGTATGAGAGTGCAACATCAAACATATACTCAACACCAGAGGGAATACGGAAACTTACCGGGAAGAGGACAATAGGTACAGTCAGGGTCACTGCTATCAGCACTGCAACCCGCACACAGAGAATCAAGACATCAAAGGGGTCAACCCTACTGTATGTGTGAAGTAGCTCTGGTTCTACATTGCCTGCAGAGACAAAAAAAGAACTGGGTTTACTTCAGTTTATCCATTTGTTAATTTTACAGATTTTTATGCACTCATCCATCCAACAAATAACTTCAGGCTTTGTTACTTCTGTCAATCTCTCAGCTCTGAAACCAGGCAAACCATTACTGGTAATGCGGTCTGGACACGAAAGAGAAGCTGGGCTCACTAATACAAGCCAGGCTGATGTTACTAAGTAAGCAGGTAATTATGGTTAGGAAGAATTCAATAAATTCTTTAATGAATACAGATCCCCTGCCCCTGCAACAATGGTGACCCTTGGAATTAAGAAGACCGCATTCTGCATCAAGTTTTGGAATCTCAAGCAAGTGATAGGGGTCCTTGTTCAACTGTGATGACTGCTGTGGTGCCCCTTGTGGTGCAAAGTTGGGAGCTGAAAACATAATGTTGTTTGGAGGATAGAAAGGGGGGGCTTTAGCTACATGGGCAGTTGCAAGTAGGAAGTTTAGTCACAAAAATAATAAAAAGAAATTTAACCAATTAAGCCATTCTCATTTTTAATGGGTTCTTGCATTCATACATAAAAAATATTACTAACAATTTCAATGTTTGGGGAATAGCAATGGGGTATATAGTGCTTGTGTAACTTGTAGCACTTTTTGTGGCTTAACTCTATTCCTACCCTTGAGTAGTAGGTATATAAGTAGTGATTTGTAGAGAATAGATGGCCCAGGAACAAGGGTAAGGGGAGCGCCGGAGAAGGAGGAGGAGGAGGAGAGGATGGAGGTGGATGAAAAACACTCTCTAAGCAAGAGAGGTGCCTATAGTGGAGGACTTATATAGAGGTTGTGGGAGGAGCTGTTCCTCACATTAAACCATGGGCACAGCCCTCCCATTCAATGTTTGGGGACTAGCAATGGGGTATATAGTGCTTGTGTAACTTGTACTTTTTGTGGCTTAACTCTATTCCTACCCTTGAGTAGTAGGTATGTAGATAGTGATCTGAAGAGAATAGAAGGCCCAAAAAGATACCTCCTCCAACTCATGGACAGTATGACCCCCTGGCACTCAGGAGAGGAAAAAAACTCAGGTGGAGGAAACCACTGAGAACCCATGGCCAGAGGTCTGCTCGTCCTCTGGGCATACTAAAAGGAGAAGAACCTAGGTTCAAGTAACCATAGCTAGTTTTGAGGGTGGTGAGCTTCTTGGAGAGACAATGATCCATCCTCGATCCATGAGTGATGCAGATTGGATGATGATTCTGAGGTTGAAGAGTAGGTCTTTTCTGAAGAGGCGATGGAATCCATAGTGTGAAGTGGATCCACGTGAAGGAGGGAGAAGGAAGTCCAAGTTTCCAATATGATGAAAAATGCTTGCCTAAGGAATTACAAGGGTGTAATGAGTAGAGGGAGCATGACTTGATTGATAATTTGCTAGATGAGAAATGGTGGAAATGCTATGGTATGAGACGTCATTGAGGAATGATCCAGCTTGTGAAAGGCTTGAATGTCAAGATATAGTCTGGAGGCAAGGAATTCAGCAATGAACAAGGAGTCATCAAGGAAGTAAAAGAGAGTCTTTGAGTAGAGGAGTGCCCTGGAGATGATGGTTCATTCTAGATCCAAGGACGATGTAGACTCCATGATGATCCTGAGGATGAAGGGTGCTTCTTTTCCATGGGGAATGATAGAATCCTGTGTGTGGAACAGATCCAGTTGAAGAAGGGCTAATGTAGTCCATGTTTCCAAGGTGATGAAAGATGCATGTCCAAAGGGACTATAGGAGCAGAATGAGATGAGAGAGCATAATTTGGTCGATATAAAACCAGACAGTACACTGTGGGATTTGCGATTTGTAAAATTATGGGTGACTGATCCAATTCATGTAAGGTTTGATGTTCAAGGTAGACTGGAGGTAAAGAATCGACTAGTGAGTGATAAGTCCCTAGATAAGTATCACAAAGTAACTGAGTAGAGAAGTGTTTGAGTAACTGATGAGAGTAATGCCATAAGTGATTAGTAAATGAATAGAAGATTATTTGTGAAAGTGGTCCAGATGGAAGCCTAATGTATATGAGGAATGATTGGAAATCCAGTATAAGGGATGGATGGCTGCTTTGGTCATGATATTCGAGACTGTATATGTCAATACTCTGCTAGTACGCTGCCTGAAGTAAGTGCGGGTATTACTGTGGTGTGATCATCTGGGTGATACACCATGGTGGTTTATGGTCGGTTAAAGTTACAGGTAATCCTGATGCTGGAGTACTTGAGAGAAGCTTGGAGATGGATATAAGGAAGAGTCTGTAGGCTGAATTGGTAGTGAGATCGATTAATGCAGGATGCCATAGGAGCTTAGTGCTATGGCTGATTAAGACCAATTGGGAGGCAAGACTGAGTTGGTAATTTCTTTTTTTCTTGACTGGTACAGATTGATGGATAGAATGAAGGAGATCCAGTTCCTGGTGATGTCTTTACTGCAGAGATTAATGAGGTAAATCAAGAAGAAGAGGCAGAAAGGGCAGCTGGAAGGGTGGTTAACCCAGCTGAAAGTACTCGGTGAAAAGGTGCGGATAATTGAATAAGTAATGGTGAAGTCCAGGAGGTAGTAATCAGCTATGCGGTGGAGATCCCATGATGATATTCTAAAAGACATCTGTGAAATCTTTAAAAAGAGCAATGGTTGTTGAGAAGTAGGAGTCGAGTAACAAGGTCAATTGAGTCGGAGGTAGTAGGAGAGGCTGCAAAATGTAAGCCAGATGATGTTCATTGGTGAATGGGTTATCCTGTGATTCCAGGTATCCATAGAAGGAATACTAATTACAAGTTGAAGCACAGCAGAAGGATTTACGCTTTCCGTGGAGAAGGATAGCCAGTGAGACAAAGTAGACAGGAAAATTGTGGTAATGGAATAAACAGGAGTCAGAGGGTATATTCATTAGAGACTGAGAATATCTTCCTCTGTCCAGGCGAATGGGATTTTATGAATGATCCCAAGGAGCTGATTGGGCAGCATATAAATCTCTATTATGATGAAAGAAACTATGAGGCATGTTTGCCAAGGGATGTGTGCTGGCAGTAGTATTTCTCCAGAGTAATGAACGAGTGATCCAATGAGTAGTAGAAGGGTACTGATAGAATGGCCAGAGTAGGAGTATGAGATGGATCATAAGAAAGAGCAGATGACTGGGTAGGAGTACAAGGCCCAAAAGAGCTGCAGCAAACAGTATGAAGCCCCGAGCCTGCTAAGCGAAGATGAAAAAGCAGCCATCCAAAATGGGAAGGAAGGCTGGAGTGGATCCTGAGGAACTGATGGAATAATCTGGGGAAGCTAAGGGCTGGGTGAAGCCGGATGACATCCAGAGCAGGAAGGTACAGGACTGGGCAACTCCATGGCGAACAGCAGTGAAATGCAGAAAAGCTGAAACAAGGCATCAGAGGATGATCCACGGAAGGCCAAGGAGCTGGGCCAAGCACCATGAGCAATGGATGAAGGCTGGAAACTACTGGCGAAAAGGATGGACGGTGCTGGAGCGAAGAAGGACGAGGTTCCCAAATCTGCAAAAGAAAACAAGTTTGTACAGCAGCCAGACAGGGGACGTGCAGCAAAGAAGTCCATGAGGCAGTCAACCAGGATTGAGAGAGGGACTGAACAAGCCAGCATGATCCATATCATGAGGGAAAGGAGGCCAAAGGGGTTAGAGAACGACAGTCCATGGAAGAGTGGGATGTCGAGTGGAGTCAGTCAAAGCAAAGGGGTCCTGTGACTGAAAGGAAGTGGCAAACTAGCAGGATGGAGGCAGACAAGTCAATGAGGTCCTGATTCCATGGTCGAAGTCACAGACAGAGCTGAGAGGTGGAAGGCAGGTGGAGTGGAAAGGCCCCGTTCCCGAAGGGAAGCATCAACCTGCATCGGGTAGAGAAAGCAGATGGTGGACACTGTGAGGTGAGCTCAGGCTAAGGATCAGGCAAGGTAGGCTGGAAACAATACTGCAGGCAAGGAGACTTGGAGATCGCTAGCAGTAGGAGGTCCAGTTCCAGAATGGTTGTGGCATCAGATAGCAGGTGGAAAATGAACATGTGAGAGGCAGTGGAATGGAAGGCAGGCGACCATGTGGACGTTAGATGCAAGATGATCCTGGTTGGATGCAGCTCTTGGAGGTAGGGCAAGAGAGTACATGGTGCAGATGTTCCAGTCCAGAATGGAAGTGGCAATCCGCATCGGGTTCAGGATACAAACAGGGCAAACAGTCGATTTCAAAGTCAAGCTCCCAGCCATGGAAGTCAGTGAATTGGACGACGAATTGAGGCTGCAGACATAGAAAGATGGAGAAGGCAAGTTGGACAAAGTCATGTCCCTGGAGGGAAGTAGGATCTGGGCAGCAGGCTGAGAACACATAAGCTGAAGCAGTAGAGTGTAGACCAGGTCCCCGTCAGGACGGTAGACATGGATGATGTTGACATGGGGCAGTCAGGCAGAGTTAGAGATGAGGGGATGTGAGGTGGAAGAGTTCCATTCCCAAAGGGAAGCAGCAACTGGTATGTGGAAGATAAGGCATGGTACAGTCTGTAGAGTGTAGACATGGCTCCCATCCCTGGTAGTTGGGGTGAGCTAACCTTCACTTGATGCTTCCAAGCAGAGTTAGGGACGGAGGATTCCTAGTTGGTAAGTAGTAGAAGGTAGTGAATGTAATGGAATCCCATCCCTGGTAGACAGGGGAAGCCTACATTCACTCAGCACCTCAGCAGCTATGAGTTAGAGATGGAGTCCGGAATACTTCTGGTATAGGCTGGCCCAAGCGCAAACACTGCTGAAGAGAGAGAGAGAAGTGATTTAGGTAAGACTGAAGTCCAATGGTCCAAAAAATATCTGTTGTCTTTATTCTTCTTTTACTTCACACCATATATTCAATCGGCAACAGTTTCATAGTTTCACACCACTTTTTCAGGCCAGAAATATATGTTACAGTGCTGATTCTAAATATAAACAAATATACAACTCAATTTCTAATTTTCCTTCACCATAATATCCTCTTTATCAGAGATACTACAGTTTGCAAAAATACATAACCCCCAGATTTAGCTAGGAGCAAGCTCATTAGTATACACCAAATAATTCACAAACTTCATTAAGCTATTTCATTTAACACTTAACCTTTTTGTAAAATTCCTTTGTGACTAGATCTATGATTAAGTGGTCCCACTATATTTCATTTATTAACCAGCTACATACCTGCTTAGTTTATTTTTCCACCAAGAATATATTTTCAATTCTTCCTTTAATAGATCATGTTTCATAAATGTAGTGCTTTAGATTACTGAATACAAAAAGAAGAGAGGGCTTGTTGCAACAAAGTTAATTTTAGAACAAGCTTTATAGTTGCTTTAATAATTTACTATTATATTAGTCTTACTTTGAATTTGTTCTAGGTTTCTTAGTCCTTTCATATTCTTTGATGGTAGCATGTTAATTGCCCTTAATATTTGCTAGTATCTTGTTCAACTAGATTCCCCTGCAATGAATTATATGGAGAAATGCATAAATGATCCCATTATTCCTGTTTTATTGCAATTGTGCAACATTCTCAAAATATTTTACTTATGGTGATACTACCTTTCTGTTTTGACCTCTTTGTTTAAATCTCCTTGTTTAGCCTGTTATCCTTGTTTTGTTTTTTTGCAACAATATTCACTATAAATAAACAAAATCACACATGTTATATTATCATGCTTGTTGACACTGCTCATTATGTGTGCAAAGATTTCAAAACACTTTTTGGGGCATTTTAAATTCCATTAAAATCCTTTGTCAAAAACATTTAACCTTAGTTATTATTTTTTGCTTTATATGTTGTGCCATATTTTACAATTCTTTTGTTTATAACACTTGTAACTTTCCGTATTTGCTTCTATGTCTGATCCTCCTTGTTTTACCTTCCGTTTCTTGCAACAGTATGTTCTATGAAATAATAAAGTCCATGCCAGTATATTTCACTAGTGAAATTTTAATCTATTTTTAAACATTCTAGTATGTTGTTGAAGAGTTTGTAGACTCTTACCTGGCTAGTACGCCATTCTGTGACTGTCTTCACAGTAAAGGGAGCGGTTTGAGCCTCTGATTCTGTGCGGTTTAAAAAGACCACGAAAATGGCAGGGGGTAATACGTCATTCCTGACACCACACCTATTACCTCCATAGGTGTAGCCTTGATGTAGAACAGATGACCGAAATGTCTGTGTCCCACCTGTAGCCAAGTGGAAAGAAGTGTGTAGACTCACTTGGTACTTGGTGAGAATCGACGGTTCGCCCCTCCCGTCCTCGGCTTGTTGCCAAAATAACTTTAAAGTACTGTTTTAGGATGGTAAATTATCCAGATTGTTAAATCCCTTTATTATGCTAGGCAATTCTGATTTTTCCTTAACTACGATTATACCTAAGAGCATGATATCGGTGAATACAGAAAAACGGGGGGACGGGATCTTTCCTCATGTTTTCTCTATAAATTCTCAATTCTGATAATAAACTCAGAAAAATTAAAAAAATGTAATTGATTTATCAAAAGAAAAACCCATACATTAGTTTAAATTAGTATTAATTGCCTCATTTGATTTTAGAAATGAATTCTCCGTGTTCTTACGCCATACAGTTCATTATACCAACTTTTCATCTCCTTGTCCTGATAATGTGTGTATATTTTTAGTGCTTATCAATCCTTGGTGATCCATCAAAACTGGCAGTTCAAATCCCACCTCCGGTCACTATAAGGCAAAGTCTTAATTCTGTATACATTTCTATGGAGTTATATCTTATTTTACTAGATAATTTTCCCAGAAATTCCTTCCATGGGTTAACAGATTTTTCAGACTGACCAGTGTCACTTGGATTAAGGTTCATTCTGGATAAAAAACCAATCAGGATGATTATTTCCAATACAGATTCCAATTACACAATTCATTCATTCCAATTCTTGGATTTATACTGTCCATTGTGTAAATCCAGTAGACTTCTCTTCTCAGTAGAAGGTCATCCCACAATATATTTTGTCCTGTAGGTTCATCAATTCTCTCAAGTCCCCAAAATGTCAGGGAAGCTGGTGAATGTTCTTCACTATTAAAATGTTTTGCCACTATATAAGTCCTCCACTATACGCACCTTCCTTGCTTAGGAAGTGTTTTTTCCCCGGAGCTTCCTGCATGGCTCATGTGGCTGTGCTTCTTTGTGCCTGCTGCTGCTGCTTCTTCCTTCCTTCCTTTCTGAGCTCCCCTCTTATTTTCCCTCCCCCTCTTTCCTGTGTCTGTGCCTACCATTGTCCTGTGTCTTCGTTTGCCTTCTCAGCCACTCCGGCTGCCTCCCAGGACCACCTCGCTGCTCCCTTTCTCTCTCCCTCCTTTGCTTGTACTGGTGTTCCCTGTTCCTTGTTTCTTTTTGGGGCATTTTCCAGCACCCGATCTGCTTACGAGCATCCACTCTCTTTTTCGCATGTCCAATCCACCAATCTTAGTTTTCTGTAGAATTTCTGTAAATCTATTTCTAATTGAAATGGATCTATCCCCTTTGTTGGTGAGAAAGAAAGTCCCTTACTTAAAGCTTGGATCAATCACAAATAATCAGGGCAAAAAGGAATAGCAGCATGGAGGAGGTTTCCAAAAAAGAAACTGAGAGCATAAGGTTAAGGTTTCAGCAGAGAGGATATGAACACACACCAATATAGAGGAATCAGTTTCAGAAGTGGAATTGATGCCAAGGGAAACATTGTTGAGGAAGAAAGAAAAAAGTATGACAGACAAATAGAATAGTTTTTTCAACACCGTATAGCCATTTAAGCAATAAAATAAGGGGCACATTGATAGGTAACTGGCACATTTTACAGGCAGGTGAAGGTCACAATAAGAGATTTGCAGAAAAAACAATTACATCGAAGAAAAATACAACACTTCGAGATAAGTTAGTACACACTAAGCACATAAGCAGTGGAACTAAACCTTCACAAAAGAAACAGTTACTTTTAGGACCTTTAAAAGAAGGAAGTTTTCCTTGTGGACAATGCTGTCACTGCAACAATACTAGTAAGAAAGTGATATTTGAACATCCATACACTAATAACAAATTTGAGATTCACCAACACATAACCTGTAAATCTCACCATGTAATATACATATTACAGTGTCCTTGTGACAAGCTATATGTGGGTAAAATGAAAAGGGAATTAAGAGTTCGAATCAGCAAACATAAAAGTGATAACAGTGGGAGAGATGAGAGTTCATCAGTGGCAAAACATTTTAATAGTGAAGGACATTCACCAGCTTCCCTGAGATTTTGGGGACTTGAGAGAATTGATGAACCTACAGGACAAAATATATCGTGGGATGACCTTCTACTGAGAAAAGAATTCTACTGGATTTACACAATGGACAGTACAAATCCAAGAATCGGAATGAATGAATTGTATATATATATATATATATATATATATATATATAGAGGGTTGTGGATGGAGCAATTCCCCACACTGAACCACAGACACAGCCCTCCCAAAAAAACTATAAGTGGGTACAAAAATGGAAACATTCAGTTACAAAATTGTAATTAGTTGCTACATTTGACCACAAATAGAATTCTCGTTTCCTTCATAAGTAGGGGACAATGTTGCACTTATGTCTGAGACGAGCCTAGGTATGGCCAAGAAAAAAGTGTATTCTGTGTGAGTGGGCCAAAGGGGAGGGACAAGAATTGAAAAATGAAAAAAAACAAACAAACAAAAAAAACAGTCATTGACCTTTGAAGGTCTGTTATCAGGAATTACATGAACTATGCGCCTGCTAAGTCAATGCTACAGCACCCACTATAGACAGGCATGGCATGTGAGAGAGTGGAGCTTCCAGGGTCTTGGGCTTTCTTGCCAGACTTTTCAGTACCCAATTAACAGGGGAGAATATCTGACTGAGAAGCCAAGGGGATCAGTCATCTCAGAGACAGACTGACAGAAAGACAAACAGACAGACAGACAGACAGACAGACAGACAAAGTCAACACAGAGAGAGCCAGCAGTTGGGTGATGAGAAAGAGCCAGTTGAAAGAGGGAATCCTCCTTTGTTCTACAGAAATATCCTTCACCCTAGACATCTTTAATTGTCCCAGTTTATTCTCACACAGGAGTTGTGCCTGATCATTGTGAAGCCCAATTTGCTACAGAAACTTCACAAAAAACGTTAGTTTGCCGTTCTTAGCTATATCATTCAGTATTATACAGAAACAAAGGCATCTTCTTTTTAGTGCAACATTCATGCAATATAAATGATATTTTTTTTGTTTTGTTTGGCTTTTTTTGTAGACTCTGTTTTTGCTCTGAAGGTCCAGGGCATCCTTCCAGAGTTCCCGCTTGACTGCTGCCTTTACTCCCAGCCTGAAACTCCCTTACCTTGGTCTCCTGCTTGATTCACAATCTGTCCAGCACCCTGGATCCCCTTTGGGAGAGGGCCTGCCCTCCCTTGGTGGCTTTTCTGAAATTAGAGGAACAGCTGTGAGACTGAGCCCTGGATCGGGAGATCCGAGGAGGGCTGGTCTGGAGACAGGATGTGGGCAGGTCCATCAGGTCTCCTTCATCACCACTGATCCTCCAGGGTGTTTTTCTTTGAGGTTTTCCCTGGATCGCGGACATGCAATGACATCTGCGCAGGTGCACTGCTAATGTCTGCTGCTGCTCCACCCCTTGATCATGCCGGCTCCTGTATAGCCCTGATCTCCATCAGGGGCCACCAAGGAGCTGAGTGAAGCCCACAACCCACCCTGGGAGAGGAGAGCTGTCCTCCAGTTGCTCAATCCTCTTCCTCCCCGGCCGACCCCTGGTGATCCATTCCTGAACCCAGGTCACCAGCGTGGCATGAGGTGTGGCATCCAGTGCCTCGACCTCAGCGCCACCAGGCCAGCCAATACTAATGATGTTTCATTAATATGATGAAAGATGGAATAAATTCAAAAGCAATATTGTCATTAAACATTCTAATCGGTCCTTCAGAAGTGGTGTGTGTGTGTGTGTGTGTCTGTGTATTCTTTGTATTCACTTCAGATACAGTAGCTTAGGACTAAACAACTTATGACCTAGAAAGGATCACAGAGAACATGAACCTTTGAGGTGTGTACTGCTTAGCAGTGTCTCAACCATATGGGCTCTACTGCCATACAGACATCTGCGGAACCTCTTACAAGGAGTTGCACAAGTGTACTAGGGAGTCACTGTTCAGGAAGCAGTAATTCCCACTCATGGAGCTACTGTAGACTCTGTGCAGGTGAATCCTCTTATATGTCATCTGTTAATGTGCAGGCCCATTCACACATGGCTTGGACTAATGCCTAGGCTGATGATACCTTTCACACAGAATCATAGGCAGAAGTGTTCCAACAGCTGCATTGAGTCTCTTGTCATTACTATGCCTCCCAAAAGCTATCCCTTTTGAAGCAAGTACCTACTGCTGAAATTGCAGCATGTGTTATTGCTGCTTTTCTTATCACAACAGTCCTATTTTTTCAGACAATTTGTATTAAGTGTTCAAGTTGGGGAAAGTATTTTGGAGACATCATTATCTGATGTGGTCCATACTGATTGAGTTCACCTGCAGTGTAGTGTTAGACTGAGTCTCTGGTAGCCAGACATCCATCAGCTGTCAATAAGGATGGTACTGAGGTAGTGTTGCTTGGGTATTATTTAATGAAATTGGATACTGTTAGATACCAGCAATTTTCTTGGATATTGATTGTTCATTGGATATTGTTGTTATTCTACTGGATGCTATCTCTTAGGATCCAGCTGAATGCAAAATAGTCTTATATGCTTGTGATCTGGGTGTTTTAATTATCTGACTCAAAGTCTCAAGCAAAATTTCTTTACATGGGATATATTTTTAAGTTTTTGGTGAAGAAAGACACACCAAGGCTTGTTTCTAGGTGTGTCCTGGGAGCACAGGGAAGTTAAGTGACTTACTCCTGGTCACACAGTATGCTAGTGGTGGCTGTGGGATTCAAACTGAGTTCTCTAGGTTTGCAACTTAGTACTCTTAACCACTAGGCTATACTGCCTGCCATAATTTCATTACATTTCATTGAGTTTGCTCAAGGGGCGTAACTGTTTATTGCCAGTAAAACCAAGTGTACCTTCACCCAGGATACAAGTTTGCTGGGTCCTGGAAGCTGAAAAACTAGCATTGGCCTGCTAGTGTAGTGCACTTTGCATTTGTTTTGGAAGGAAAAAATGATTTGCAGGCAGCCATGGTTTCAAATATCTGTCAGATGCTGGCGCTGGCAATCAACGAAGTCATCGCTTCCATCACTACAATTTTCAATAAATCCCTCCAGCTCGCCAAATTCCCTTCTCCTTGGCAACACGCGCTAGTGACCCCGGTGCAAAAGGGAGGTGATAGGTCACTGACCGCATAGTACAGGCCCATCTCTATCCTCTCGCCCCTCTCTAAAGCACTGGAAAGGATTGTGGCAGACCAATTTACTGTCTATATTCACAAATACCAACTGCAATGTCCTGGGCAGCACGGCTTTAGGAAACTCCACAGCATGGACACTGCACTGGTGGATTTCACTGAGTATGCCCATAAGGCATTGGATGAGGGAAAACTGGTTGAGTCCATCTTCATTGACCTAACAATGGCATTTGACACAGTTTGCCACCCACTCCTCTTGTCTCAACTGCATGCCCTTGGTGTTTCCCCAAATGCTGCTCTATGGTTCCAGGACTATCTAACCTCCTGGTCTCAAAGGGTCAAGACAGGTCATTCTGTATCTGCATCCAAGGAAGTGTTGCTTGGGGTGCCTCAAGGGTCCATCCTGGGTCCACTGCTCTTCATCATGTTCCTGAATGACCTACCCGATGCCTGCACTAACAAAATCATTCTATACGCCGATGATGCTGTCCTACTTAGCTGTCTCTCGCATACAGCACCTACAGACCGAGCTACAGTCATCCTTCCAGCAACTGGAGACCTGGTTCTACTCCCAAAGGTTGCTACTAAACTACAAAAAATAACAAGATAATGCTCCTCTCTAGCCCCCAACTAAAAAAGGAGATGCCCAGAACTAACAATCACAAATCACCTGACTGCCCCATTGGAACAGGTTCACTCCTTCAAGTACCTGGGTGTCATTGTGGATGATACCCTCTCATATGTTCAGCACGTTGACATGGTGGTGAAAGCTGTGAACACTAAATTAGGGATCCTGTTTAGGCACAAGAAAGGCCTAACTGCTCAAGCCCTCTGGCTCTCAGTCTTCAGCGCTGTCCTCTCCCCGGTCAACTACGGGCTGGTGGTTTACAACGCTGCCACTGATACAGCCCTCAAAAAGATTGCCACTACCCTTAACAAGGCTTGCAGACTATTGCTAAATGCTGACTGTTTCATGCACACTTGTACCCTGTATGGTCTGGCCCACATACTACCATTTAAATCCAGAATCAGATATCAAATTTGCCTGCTAGGGAGAAAGCCCATGCTCTCCATAACCCCTACCTGCATTGCAGACCTGGTAAAGGAAGCAAGCTTCAAATACAACACATGAAGAACAATGAAACACAGCATGATGTCCCACTTTGTAGAACTTCCCTAGGACAAAGATCCTTCATGTACTGAGGTCCACTATGGCTAAATGAGATCCCTGCTGCAGCTCTTCATACAACAAATGTTCGGTCCTTTAAAAGAGAACTGAAGCAATACCTGCTGAACTCAAATGCCTGCAACTACCTTACCTGAATCCATATCTTCAACCTGGATACCACCTCTTAAACACCTCTGACTCCCTTACCTGAGTCCATATACTCAACCCGGATAACCCCCTCATCTGTCTGAGCTTTCATCCTGTTTTACCTACCCTGGACACCCACCTGCAATCCCTTGCCACACACCCCCATAGCTCCCTCCAACTCCCTCCCCTTCATACTCCCCCAGCACCTCCCCTTTCCACCCACTCTCCCCCCTAAATATTCTCCTTCTCCCAATCCCTTTCTCCCTCTCTCTCTCTCTCTCTCTCGCTCTAATCTACCCCTTGATTGCACTCTCCCCCCTTTCTTTCTCCTACCCTTTCTGATACTCTACCTTGACAGGCCCCCCTGGGGCAGCTATGCTGTATGTTGCTAATTGGCAAACCTCATTTGCATGCTCCTCCCTTTCCTTCTCCTACTCTTTCCGATACTCTACCTTAACAGGCCCCCCTGGGGCAGCTATGCTGTATGTTGCTAATTGTGAATCTCCTCCCGCTGTTTAATTTCAGTTGTCTAGGTTACTCAAATGTATTATTTATCTATTTTCTGTATTACATAGCAATCTTATGTTTTGCGTTAACTGTCAAGTTTTTGTTATGTCTCTACTGTCTTACATCCTGACGTGGAACCTTTGTAAAAGAGTGTATACTCAAAGATTGTATCCAAATTACTAAATAAAATAAAAAAGATAAGGAGACTATTTGAAACTGCTATTGCAGGCTTATATCTGGTCACCACACCAGACTCATGGAGTCTTGTAACTATGTGTTTGCACACTCAACATCTTGGGCTTGCTTTTCAAAGGGCCAAATATCATGCAAGGTGCTTGCATCAGAAAAGAATAATGCAAGGAGCAGGCTGCGTGACCGCATCAAAGCTCACATCAGTTCTGATTTTCTAATGCTGCTTGTGTCAAAAGCAGAACTTCCTGTGCTAAAGTGACTTGTGTCAAAAAAATGGGTGCACCAAGTTGCAGTGGGGCTTGCATCAAAAGAAATGCCCAAACCCCTTTTTGGGGATTTTCAAAGGTGGAAGCTATTGACAGTGTGCAAAGATGCATGCTGCTGTTAGACCAGTAAGAGCAGGTCTAGCTGACACTAGAACATATAAAGGTGAAGGTAGGTTATGTAGGTTATGTAGGGAGTTGGTTATATAGCCAGTATTTCCTTACAGGCCTAGCTGACAGTGTTCTGTGGACGTAACATGCCATTGTCTTGGCCATTTCATCTGTGGTCATTTTTGACTGAGCTTGCATCATTTTTGCTCCATGCGCCATTTTTTCACTCAATTTGCATCATTGTTTTGACTCCGCTTGCTTCTTTGTTCAGCTCCTCTTTGTGTCACTTTTCCCCATACATGCAGTTTGACTCAATTTGCTTCATTTTTTTGACTCAACTTGTTTCATTTTTTTTATTCAACTTGTGTCATTGTTAAACTCGGCTTTGCCTCACTTTTCTCTCTGCATGTGGCTTTTGGCTCAGTTTGCTTTATTTTTTACTCATCTTGCTTCATTTTTTTGACTAAACTTGCATCATTGTTAAACTCAGTTTTGTGTCACTTTTCTCCATGCATGCATTTTTTTACTCAACCTGCATCATTTTTTTTACTCAACCTGCTTCATTTTTTGGCTCAACTTGCATAATTTTCACTCTGCATCATATTTTTGACTCAGCATGTGGTAATTTTTTCTACATCTCACTCCGTGCATTGTATTTTTGCCTCAGCTTTGCCTCATCCTCAGCTTGAGTCATTCTTACCCCATGCACCATTGTCTGATGTGGCAGACCTCTTGCATCATTCTGGTGGACCCTGTCACAGAGAATTATGTACCAAGTGTCATGTGGTAAATTCTTTTTGTACCTGCATCAATTTTACCTTAGTCATAGTAAAAGATTACTGTTACTGTGTCATTGTTTCCACACATGTGGGACTTGGTGTCACAGCTGATACAAATATAATCTGCAATAACAAATGATTCAAATTTGGGACTTAGTGCAATTGTGGGGGTTTAGGAGCTCATAATTGATGCAAATGTGAGTTTGTGTTAAGAAATAATGCACATGCATTCATTTTGTAGACATCAAGAAAAAATGGACAGAAATGGACAATGGGTGAAAAACCATAATAAAACCCTCCCAAACACCTGACAGTCTCAAGAGATAGCCAAGCTCTATTAACCACCATAAAATGCCCACAAAATAATGTATGCTCAAAAAAACAGATCCATCCTTGGAAAAGACTAAGCAGATGATGATAAGAGAGGGAGGCTGTTCTGAGGAGGAATACCGAATCGTACCTCAGTCAACTGATTAGAAGGCATACCACTTACAGCAAAATTGTTTAAACTTATTTGTCACCCTGAAATCATTGAGGCAGTCAAGTAAGACTGGCAGAATGCCTGGACCTCCACAGGAGATGGCACTAAAATAGCAAGAAGGCACTAAACTGTCAAAAAAAACAGACTTGCTTTGCATTTAAAAAGACTTTGCTGAAGACAGATCAGACTTTCTCTGCTGTGAGTTACTAAAAGAGAATAATAATAAAAAAAAACAGTAAAAGTTGCAAAGCACAGATCAAGGTGAAGAGCCTTACAGGCTTGCTTCTTGTCCTGTGAACCCACACAGTTTAAACGGATTGATAACCCAGTGGAATGCTGATGCAAGATGGGTTTTGTCATTATTTTACAGCATTGTTACTGGATCAGTGCCCCAACAGGATGACCTAACACGCACACGCACACACACACACACACGGCAAGGTAAGTAATATATGCAAATTATCGTGAAGGAATATAGACTGGCTATGCTTTAAGCAGGACTGTAAGGTACCAAAAGGCCTTACAAGGAATCTACTAAGGCTGAAAACAGCCAACCACAGGTTTGCATTTCATTCTTGTTAAGATTCATTAGTGTGATATAGCCATTATCTTAGCCCAAGACAAGGGGTCAGTCAACCAATGTTGACAATTATATGGGTCGTGATGAGCTCAAAGCAGGAATTTATTTTTATTGCATAGTACATACAAAATAAGTGTCTGAATGTAGAGAAGATATGTAGGATAAGCATTTTAATTGTAATAAGGTGTAGCATGGTACATGAAAGTGACTGACCTGCAGAATGGATGTACATTATATGTATTATGAATGCAATAAGGTAGGGAATAGAATGCATGATTCCTTGAAAGACAGAGTAGGATCACAAAAAGTGTGTTATAATACAATATGGAACTGCATAGTATGTATTGTATTATTGTCTGAAAGTGCCTGAAAAAGAGAGCAGATACACAAGATGTATGACAGAAATACATTAAGGTACTGCACTACATTTATTAATGTCTGACAGTGCCTGAAAACTATAGGGGATATGCAAGAGGTGTGATTTAAATGCAATAAGGTACTGCAGAGTATGTGTTAATGTCTGAAAGTGCATGATACTGTAAATAGAGGGAATGCAAATGTGGTGTCATATAAATTCAATAAGGTGTTGCACAACACACATTAATGTCTAAAAGTGCCTGGAAAAGAAAGGGCTACAGTGGAGATATGATATAAATACAATAAGGTACCACACAGTATGTATTACTGTCTAAATGTGCCTGAAAAATATAGGGTATACACATGAGGTGTGATATACCGTAGATGCAATAAAGTACAGCACGGTACTGTATGTATCAGTGGCTGAAAGTAACTGAAGAAGGGAGGAGGTACAAACTAGTTGTGATATAAATACAATAAGGTACAGCACAGTATTTATCAAGGTCTGAAAGTGACTGAAAATGAGAGGGGATATGCAAGAGGTGTTACATACAATAAGTACCATAAGGTATCACATAGTAAGTATTAATGTCTGAAATGGCTGAAAAAGAGAGGTAATACAAAGATGTTGAGAGATAAATTCAATAAGGTACTGCACTGTATTAATTAGTGTCTGAAAGCGCATGAAAAAGAGAGAGGATACAAAGGAGGTGTGATATTCTGTAAATCTAATAAGGAACTGCACAGTACTGTATTTCATTATGTCTGAAAGTGACTGAAAATGAGAGGTAGATGATAGGGTACACACGAGAGGTGTTATACAAATAAAATATGTTACTGCACAGTACTGTATGTAGTAATGTCTGAGTGTGACTGAAAAATATGTTAACTAAATGCAATATGGTAGTACACAGTACATATTAATGTCTGAAAGTGCATTCAAAAGAGAGAAGATACAAAGGAGATGTGATATACCATTCATAAATGCAATAAGGAAAAGATAGATATACACAAGAGGTGTGATAAAAGTACAAGTGATTGAACGGTGCAGATATTGATGTCTGAAAGTGACCGAAAAAGATAGGGGATATACAAGAGGTGTACTATAAATGCAATAAGGTACTGCACAATATGTTCTAATATCTGAAAGTGCCTAAGAAAAGAGAAGGAATACAAAGAAGACATTGTATACAGTAAATTTGGGTTGAGTGGAACCAAAAAGGCCCGGACCCTTATTATCAGGCTTAGGATCCAGGTAAAAGTCCTGACAACTTCCGATTAGTTCATATTCTAATCAGAACCTTTTGTAAAATGTGAGAAAATTGAAAATCTGTCATACAATTTCATAAAATGACACTGAGATCTATGACACATACATATAATTGCAAACAGCATTTCAGGAAATGAAAACTGAGAGATTATTATGGCACAGATGGCTGGTCAATGTAACTTAAGGCAGAAGCTCAGATAGACAGTCACTCTGTTACTCACTGCTCTTTGCCCTTCCCTTCCTCCTGCCAGGTGGTTGATTACTTTTTCCCTTTAGATATTTTTTTAATAACTGCTCAGTGCTTTTTTTATAGTAGGCAGGCTTTTGTATGCTTAACTTAGTTGAGATAAGTTTACTACTCTGTAAAGAAGAAGGCAGACAGTTTAGAAAAGAGAGTGGAGGGACTTCCCCCTCCATGGTGTGACAGGCTGATCCAAGTTTTGTTCTTTAGTTGTGTTTTTTTTTTTTGATAGGTGGTGCTGCTTGCTAATTTTTTATGGTACTCTGTCTTGACCTAGACTCTAGTTTGCTAGAGTCTGAGCATCCCGAGTTGACTTGAAAACTGTGGTTCACTCTGGGGACTGAGCACAAAATTTATCCTTTCTCTATTGCTCCAACCCAGCACTGATCAATTTCTACCATACACAGCCTTATATACCTCATTACCACCTGACCAACATAAGTACAGTAGAAGCTGGTCAGGTGGTTGAGGTGTTGTGTGTGGCACAAGCCCAGTGCGCTCCCTCACTCTCTCTCACTCACTCACTCAACCCTTGGCCCCAACCCCCAACTTGAGTGGCATGGCATCAGCCCATGCATGCCATCACAGAAACTGCAAAGCAAGAAATAGATACACTGCTATGTCTGCCACATATGAGTCTTTGACTCCTGACTAATCCAGAAGCAGGGCAGGAGGAGTTTTTCAGCCTGTATTATCCGCAGCACAAGTAAAGTAATTAAGTGCGCTTACTGTTATTAACTTACAACCAAGCAACTGATTCTGGTGGAGGGAAATTAGGTCTGCAATACACCTGGGAGATGCAAAGTTGGAGTCAAGTGTGGCACTGAGGGTGATTGGGGGTATATTTTAAAGGTATACATGCCGCCAGCTGCTGCTTCAGCTGCAACTGACATAATTGTAAGTGGTGAATGACTTGATTGGAAGAAACCAACAGACAAGTCATTCATTGGGACAGCTAGGCACACTTACTATTACTCGCTGGCGTCACTTGCTGCTGCTGCCCCCCCCCCAACAATCATGAGAGAAAGATATAGATGCCAGCTAACTGTGTTACATTAGCTCAGACTGAATCCTGTGCCACCTGTCACTGTCTCAAACTGTCTGCTTATCCTTTCTTTGATGAAAACAGCCCCAGGCTGACATCAGCAATAGCAGCACCTGGCAGGCCTGGTACAATTAGACAGTAGGGTCTTATTGATCCAGGTCCATCAGGCCCCATTGGATGCACAGGGTTCCTGATTTTTGGTAGGTTGGTCTGCCCAACCCTATTATAAATGCAATATATTACTATGCAGTAGGTATTAAGTGTCCAAAATGGCCTGAAAAAGGAAGGGGACACAAGGGAGGTCTGATATGTACATAGTAAGCCACCACAGGATGTGCATTACAGGATTTTAGTTAATGCCTTCGGGTGCAGTGAGGTACAAGGAGAAAGTCCGAGTGTCCTTATGCCACTGGGAAGGGCATTAAAATTCTCTAATGACTGGGTCACGTTTTTTCCCTTAGTAAAAGCCAGTTGTAATTTGTTGTTATACACGTGCCACTATCATTAAGGCAAAAGCACAAACCAGACAGCATTGATCCACAACGTTCCAACTCCTCAACTGTTAGAAATGCACATACCTTGTCACATACTGTAAGTAACTGCATCATGGAGAACCACATCCAGGTGTAAATTATCCCTAACCTGTCATTTTTTTTTCTCTCTCCCATTCCCCCTCTCTCTCTTTCCATCTCTTGCCCCTTCCTCTGCAGGTCACACAGTAACAGTCTCCACGGATACCACTGATTTCATTGAAACAGATTTTTTTTTATTGTTTCCTGCGATCCTTTCAGCACTTTGACAGTTTAACATTTTAGAAGTTGAGGAATGTTCACCTTTGGTTTTACCCCCCACCCTCCCTCATCCAGATCACGTGATAAGCATCTCCACGGACACCACAGCTTTTGTAGAAATGGAGCTCTTTTTCTTCTGGGATTGTGCAGCTGTTTTATCATTTTAAAGTTTTAAAATTTAATGTTTGCCTTCTGTTTTACTGCATTACATGTTACATGTGCAGATTTTTTATTTAAATAGCTCTTCCAACAAACTCAACATGCACACTTCAATTTTCTCAACACGGAGTGCCACAATTTTTATATAATTGCTGTGGCAAAAAAAAAAACATGACCCAGCAATTATATAAAATAAAATATGGGGTTTGAGTGTGAAACTCAGAATTTTATATACACCCTTGGTGTTGTATGCCTTGATAAACCCCTTGTGCTTGGCTCTCGGAGTTTATGTGGCATCCAACACCTCGGGTATGTGTAAAATTCTCATTATACACTCAACCCCATATATTACTCTATATGTAATGCACACCCTGAAGTGGCTTATTACATTATAAACTGGCTCATTTCAAGTCTATTTATTTATTTTATTAATTGAAATCTTGGATACACCTGTGAGTGGATGCTCGTTGAAACATTCCACGTCATGTACATAAACAAGAATGCAAGGAATTCAGGACAATATACAGATAAAACAGCGAGAGTACAGTAAACAGATAATGACAATATTAACATAAGGGTACATAAAATCCAAACCAAACCAGTAACTGCAGTGAAGTGCAAAGTAAGCCTGCATCAGAAGGAGAAGTAAGGGGAAAGAGGAAGAAGGGGTGGGGTAGACAGGACAGTGTGGACAGAGGGAGGTAGGCTGGGATAAAGGTATTGGAGATGGGGCTAAGTGCCATGATTTGCCTGTCCCGGGGATAGGGGCTGGGAAGTGCTGTGGGGAGTCAATGGGTGTGTAGGATGACTCAGCGGTGGCACCTACAAATACTCATATGACTAAGCTATTGGCACAATTTAAGTTTGAAGGGTCCAGGCAATGCAGTGCTAGAGATATCTGGTGGTAGTGCATTTGTCCAGAGTGGTGTCCGGTATGCAAAGGCACGTTGTGCCATGGGTGTGTGGCATCTGGGTACATAGAAAGTTTGTGTGGGGAGCTCCTGGTTTGCCTGGTATTTAGCAGAAGGGACAGCAGGCTCTGCACTCCAGGAGGAAGCTGGTTTAGTGCAACTTTTTTGGCAAGAATGCAGGCTTGATATCTTAATCTGTCATTCAGCTGGAGCCAGCCAGTATGGGTATAGAGTTTACAGGTATGGGTTAATTTAGGTGCATTAGTGAGCAGGTGGCAGGCTTTATTTAGTGCAACAGTGATGCATTGGAGTACCGAGTCAGTTGCAGATCCATATATTACCAGTCCATAATCTATAAGGGATACAATCGAGCTGTTAATTGCCAGGTTCAGTGCTTCGTGGGTGAGTTGATGTCTGTGTTGGTAGAGAATGCCAGTTCTGGTGTTGATGGCTTTGGCAGTGTTGTCGATGTGCTGTGTGAAGGACAAGGCAGAGTCAATAGTTACTCCCAGGTATTTGAAATGTGGGACGAGTTCCACGGTGCTGCAACTGTCATTCTGTATGGCCAAGGAGTAGCTTTTATGTTTGTTGTAGGTTGATGCATAGAGCATGGTTTTGGTCTTTTTAGAATTCAAGACCAGTTTTTGTTCTTTAAACCATTTTTTGGCTGTTGCGAACCCACTTTGGAGGTCCTTTTCGAGGAGTTCCGGGTGCTGGTTGCTGGCAAAGATTACCGTATCATCTAGATATAAGAGTATGCGGCATTGGCAAGCTGCCAGGAGGTTGTTTAGGAAGACACTGAATAGCAGTGGCCCCAGAATAGACCCTTGCGGTACTCTGGATCTGACATGTCATGGATCTGACATGTCGGCTGTCAGATAGGACTTCCCCAATCCTGACTTGTTGGGAGCGGAGGTTCAGGTAACTGTTAAACCAGCCCATGGTTTCTATTGTCAGTACAATTTCAGAGAGCTGCTTTAGGAGGAGAGTGTGATGAACCACATCAAATGCCTTTGATAGGTCAATGAAGGACACTTCTACTAGGTGGCCTTGGTCCAGGGCATTATTGATGAACCAGGTGAATGTGGAATCATGGTACTGTGGCCACCATGGAATCTATGTTGTTCTGGGCAGAGAAACTTGCATAGGTTAAGATACTCCACCATCTGGTCAGCCACAAGTAAAAAATGAATGTGCCTTTTTTTAACCTGAGAAATTCAATAAATAAATAATAAAAATAACCAAAAAATGTTTCAAGGTAATTACAATGAATAAAGGTGTGGGACTGTAGCAGTTGTTTAAATAATGCTTTTTTGTAATGGGGTTGGTGGCACTGTTATGTTTTAATACAGCAGGTTGCACTGTAGTATGAAAAAGTATGGTGATATTGAGAAACTGCTTTTTCTTTATTTTTTTAAGTTTTCAATTGGGTCAGTATAACGTGAAGGTTCTTACTAAGGCCACTGCCTACTATGGATTAGTGTGGAGTCAGAAACTGTTCCGGATGGCTTGCAATGCCCTGCTGCCCCCCAACAACAATAATAGGACACAGATCAAAAAGGCAAAAACAGCTGTTAAACTTTTTTTTCTGCAGTTCTGAAGCCATTAGGAAACAGTTGCTCTGATGTACTGGGCTGCACCCCTACCCAGAAGACCAGACTGGGAAGATCAACAGGCAGATCAACAGGTAATCACCTCAGAGCCAGACTAGCACAGCCAACACAGCACCATGAAGTTCGGTATTACTCACTCTTCCGGCCCTCACAAAGTTTGCAGAGGAGCCCGAGGAGCTAATCTACAGCTGGAGATGATTTTCCTTGTTGCTTCCCTCTCACCTCAAACAGTCAGATCACAGTTATGTTGACTCACAAATCACTTACTCTCCTGGTCCTCAAAAAGTCTGGAGATGAGGCCAGGGTGCTGATTAAGAGCAGTGGCAGCTTTTCATTGTGGCCAGAGCCACATCATCACTCACTCTCCACTGCCGCCCCCCCCCCAACAGCAGGACCAAATGTGTGGATGCAAGAAAAGGAAAATAATGATAGTTTTTTACACTGAATTTATATGTAGGGTGACATAAGGATTTGGAGAGTAACAGTGATTGCGCTGCATTGTTTACTGAGGAGACCACAAAAAGTTGTTTTATACAGAAGCCACCAAACTTAGAGTATTTGAGATGTTTAAAACTGTATTTAATGTGTATGTAATGTTTTATAGTGTGTTGTGATTGTGGAAGTACAGCTTCTTTTTTAGAAGACTGTGTACAGTTAATTAAAAAAACGTAAACAAAAATCATGGTAGTAAAATATAGCAATTTCAACATGATGGCTGCTGGCATTTGTTTTCCATTTTATTTTTGTTTTAGTGGTGCAATGATATTTTTAAGTATGTTTTTGGGAGTGGGAAATGAGATTCGGTGCCTGACTGTGGCTTTATAGAGAATTAATGCACGGTAAGCATGGCACTTGGCCAATGAAATTTTTAGAGTTTTTTCTTGCCATTTTATAAAAATATATTATTAAATGGGTAGCAAACCCTGCATCCTGATTGGTTGGCACCTATGTCTTAGATCTGTTTATAAAATGGGTATAGACAATATTGTGTCCTAATTGGTCAGGTGCCACCCCCAACCATGCATTTATAGAGAAACGACCCTGAGGGTGGCACTTTTGTGGCAAGCAGGATGCAATGCATTCCACATATCCATGCCTGTTAGAAATATTTGTAAAAAAAGGAATTTCTGGCATCCATGTTAGTAAAAGCAAAATGATTATAACCATTACTTTCCCTTACATATAAAATTATATTTTTAACACATTTTAATAACTCTGTACACCTACACCATAATTAAAGAACATGAAATGTATTTATAAAAAATAGTTCCGTGCATCATTATACCTTTTCTTTGCTTTCTATACATTTTTTCTAGGCCTCAGATCCATGGCTTTTGACTCCATTACCTCGCTCACTGCAGCTCCCACGCTCACCACAGCTCTTGACCCCCCCACCCCAGCCCCACAGACCTGGTCTGCTGCACTAGCTTTCCTGTGATCCACTAGGTTGCCTCCCTTCCATCCAGATACGCTTCTCCCACAAATGAAAACTGGAAGACTGTTAAAAAAAAAAGAAAAGAAACAACTCAATCAGAGCAACAGTACTTATGCCAGAAGCTTGCAATAATACACTCCTGCTGCTGGCTTCACATAAGGGAAAGTGACCCAGAACCCAATTTTGGCTCTGCTCTTCACCTTAGTTTGTAGCTACCTCTGAAGACTTTAATAAATAAAAATAGGAAACTACTTGATCAAGGAAGAAAGCATGTTTCATTATGTAATGGAAACAGCACCTTCAAACTCGAGCACTGATTGTGACCACTGAAATAGGAAGTACCACAACTGAAGGCAGCAACTTTCTTTGATGTGCTCCACAGCTTAATGTGGCACCCACAGCTCAAAGAACTAAAATAAAAATGTTTTTATTCAGTTCTGTGCTCTTACCAACCCCTGACCCTGCGTCTTCATGTTCAGCACTGTAATATGACTGGAAGAAAAATGCCTGGACTGGGATTAAGCATTTTTTTCAAATTTTAAAGAGAAACAGGGCTGCCAAGCACTAGCACTGAAGTCATATCTGGAGGTACCACAACTGAAGTCGGTGGCTTTACTTAAGATGCTCAACTGCAAAACAGAATAACATTTAATCACCTCCTACATAAAACATAAATCTAAACACAGAGAGATTAAATGCTGGGGCGGGTGGGTGCGGGAGTGAGGTGAGGAGAATATGGCGCAACATTGCAGCACCAAAACTGAGGAACTACTTTGTTACAAATGTGAGAATCGCTGCAAAATACCTGTTTAAAAAATCATTTTAATAATGTTATATAAATGGTTACTTTTAATGCATTTTTTTTACTTTTGGGACCCATTTTATAAGTGCAATAAGCCACTTCAGGGTGTGGGTTGTTTGATAAATGCATTCCCAAGGTGTTGAAGGCACTCCGCGCAAATGCCTTGGTTGTGTGCTTATCAGACAATAACCCACACTCATTTGTGGGTTATTGCTTCCTAATACACAGGTAAAAAAGTGTTGGCAATGAAGATATACCACAATAACAGTTTCAATGCTTTTTTTTTTCAAACATTTCTGATTGCCATTACAAACATGGCTGTCACCTTTACACATTAAAAATCATCTAAGCCCTAAAAGCAAAACTCCCTCAAAATAAAAAGAACAAACAAGCTAATGACCTTTATTTTATTTTATATTCCCCTTTTACTCACATACACAAATGTAAACAAGCATTAAACATTGCAAATCGTATTTGCTTGCTTGTATTTGCTGTGTAGTTGTTTGACCTAGATAACACAGCAGTTAAAATTTAAAAATTAAAAACACAATTTTAAATAGCCAAATTGTCATGATTGGGAAATGATGAGGCTCACACATGCATTGCTGTTTTCCTAGACTGTGACCTCAGATTTTCAAGATAGTATTTTTATTACCCCAACATATAAACATGAGAATTGTCATTAATTAAATCCCCCTCAAAAGTAATTTTGTTGAATAATCACAAAAACGGGCTTGGGAAAGGGATTTGAAAACTGCCACCTGCCACATTCATGATGTGGGATTAAAAAAGATGGTGTTGAAAATGTAGGTTCATAATGTAAAAAATGGCAATGTTATGTGTAAACACTGAAAAATTTCAATGTTTCTTCATAACTATGTTTTTGAGATTCTGAGTCCAAATTTTCAGCATAGCCTTTTTATTACTCCACCTTATTAACGTGACAGGTGTCAGTTATGCAGTCTTGCCTAAGATGTTGTTTTGCAAACAGCTGCACAACCTTGAAAACACATTTTTTGGGGGTGTAATGGATGACACCTATCACGTTCATGGGAAAAAGTTGCTGTATCTTGAAAATCTGGGGTCAAAATCTCAAAGAAAAAAATACTAAAGCTATGAGTAAATGTTAAAAAAAAAATGTCAATGTTTCTTCATGACTCTGTTGTTTAAGATTTTGACCCCAAATTTTCAGCATAACCTTTTATTACCCTACAGTCAATTTTTATTTTTATTTTAGTTTAGTTTTTGTTGACCGGGTAAGTACACTTGAAAAATTCTGCCTATTCTCAAGCATGACCCGGAGGAGGGGGATACAGATGAATGCCAACTGACCTTCAACCAGATTAAGCTGTAGGTGGTATTTTTAGTGAATGAGGTGACATTTGGTCAGGGCACCGGGGGAAATTCCCTTACTCTGTCGGCAGGTGGCACTGATAGCCCATTGACGGAGAATGGAGGAGCCCTGTCCAGAGTTGGCTGTGGAGGAGATTGGCGGTGCTCCAAGAGAGCAAATTTGCCAATCACACCAGAATGTTGTGGAATGCATTTTTCATCTGAAGCAACATATTCTGAGAGAACCAAACAGACTGAAAGTCCAAATCTAGCAGAGGTAAGATTGGAGAGTGCAGCTCCTGAAAGCATGCTCCAAGCGAGTGCTACACCTATGGAGAATGGCCCAGCAATGATTTCGATAGAAGAATTGTGGTTACTAAAAGAGCTGGAAATGAAAAGGAAAAAACTAGCAGAGATGTTGTTAGAAGCGGAGAAAGAGTTTAAAAAAAAAAAAAGAAAACCTGGAAGAGGAGAAAAAAAGAAGGAAACGGAGCACTGTAAGCCTGGTCGGTTCTTCAGGAAAACAAATCTTATTAGCAGATGTACCTGTTCCAATGGAAGACACAGAGAATATATAGCAGGAGGTATACTATGATTCACAGGATGTACCTTCAACAGATGAATGACACCCAGAAAATCACTGAAAGGTGCTGGCTGGTTATTCCAGGATGGGAAATGGATCCCAGATTGAGTAGTACCGCTCCCGGGTAGTCCACATCAGGCAACACAAACATCGGAACAGAAGCACTATATCAAAGCATTAGTTGAAGCAGAAAATGAACCAGTGGTGTCCAGGAAAGATGTGGGTGACACTGCATCAGATGTTAAGGCCCAGACCACAACTACAAACTCAGCATCAGGGGTGCCACTCCCTAAACTGACAACCCAAATGGAGCACAGCTACTGCAATTCTACTACAGGAGACAGTTTGGACGGTGAGGACAGTCTGCACCTAAATACAGGTACTCCCTTAATTTCAAATGTCTTTAAGAATGTTTCTAAGCTGGCTCGTTGTCACAGCAGTTGGATTTCCGCTTGCGACGCCGGCGACCCGGGTTCGGGAACGGACTCGGGTCACTGGAGAGCCGACCGGAGGAGTAGGCTCAAGTGTCCCATGACTGCTTGCCTACTCCGGGAGGAGGGGATGAAGCTCAAGAGTCTGCACTCTGGCAGAGGCCAGGGAGACCAGCAGCAGAGCCTCAATGCACATGGGGGTGTGGTGAACGTCGGCTTTGCCCAGACGTTAGTGGCACGCCACGCCCTGGGGAGAAAACGGAAAATCCGGCCTCCTGGTCTGCCGGATGATGGCTGCCATGCTCCTGTCAGCCCGAGATGCCCTGATGCCTCCAAACCCACCTCAGCAGCACACAGGGACTGAATCTAGTGTGCGCTGGTTGCCCCCATACAGCGCCTTCCCCCTCGGAGGAGGGGGACCCACCCGGAGAAGGGATACCTCGGGCCACCCCTGGGTCAGCTGCAATCTGGGGTGTGGGGAGGAGGGTCGGGGCGAGGGGGTTGCAGGAGGCATGAGCAGCCAGAAGGAGTGGTAGACCAAAGGGCAAGGAAGGAGGATAAAAAAAAAAAAAAGAATGTTTCTGGGCATGCTGCTTTAATAGATGTTTCATCCAAAGAAAGAGCAGCAACATATGCTAGTTTATTTCAGCAACCCCCAGAAGCAACTAAACGCTGGTATGTGGTCTGGCTGAGGTATTGGGCTTGCCTAATTTCCTGCGGGACAGAAATTATGGGGGGTCTTTTTTTAATAAAGGAATCATTACACTTTACTCCAGCAGAGGTGTATGCCTTTATACGTGCACCAGGGGATCCGAACTTCAATGTCAGTTTTTGCTCAGCCCAGTTACTAGATAAATTCTGGAATCGATATTGTACAGTTTGTGACTCTCTACTTTGATTGCCGTTTGTGGAATTCCAATAACAAAGCCCAAAACCAAGACAATAAGAATCTTGTTCAGGAATGAGGGGGTTTGTGTTAACAACATTATTTTTTTGGCTGGAGAAACTATATGAGCTGAAAGGGACCCCAGACCTGATTATAGATGACAATGGTGTCTGGACTGGGGGGTGGAAGTTTAGAGTCTGTTTGAAACGCACAGATAGAAGTATTCAACATCTACCAAACTGTTTCTTCCTGAGCAGGGACAGAGGTATCTTGTTTTATCAGGGTCAACTAAAGTCCTGTTACCACTGCAGAGCTCTGAAACCTTTAAACATGGACTGTGACTAAATTAAATGCCTCAGGTGTGGTGCCTTAGGTCACTCTGGGAATGGATATAATGTCCCCCCAACATGTAATCTCTATGGGGGTAATGAATATTTGTTTAAATCATGCCCCCGGGCTGCCCACAATTCATCCAATACTGCAAAACAAGAATTATACTTGAATAAAGCTAAGAGAGCTTTTCAAGCCTCAAGACCAAGGCCACCTATGGACTCCAGACAGCCTAAACCACCCCAGTATAGAAAACAACAAATAGTTGCATCTGCCATGACAAGAGCAACAGAACCCCTCCCCCAGGTGCCCAGTGAGGTCCAACAAACAACATCTAGTGGAGAAGTCTGGCAGGATAGTCTGGAATCAGCTATGCTCCCCCCCCCACTCCCATCACAGCCTGAGGCTGCCCAGACTGATACAATGGAACCACATTTCCAGGTTGTTACAAAAAACCAAGATAAAGCATTCTCAGAATCATAAAGGATCTGTAGAGTCAGACTTACATATGGGCAATACATTTGCAGTGTTACAAAGCTGGGGGGATGGACGAAGGAGACTCAGACTTATCAGTCCACTCCTCCCAAAGTGATTTGGTGGCAGGGGGTTCAGAAACCAGCGAGAATGCTTGAGGGATTCCTAAAGGAAAAAGAATTACAAGATCTAGTATGAAGAAACTGTCGATTTAAATTCATCCTCACCCCTCACGTGAACTTAAGGCTTGCTAGCCTAAATGTTAATAGTATAAAGTCAGATGTAAAACGCTTGGCTACCTTTTCAGTATTATCAAAGCTATTGTATGATAGCTTCCTTTTACAGGATACCCGTCTCCATACCACCTTGAACATAGAATTAATACGCAAGGAATGGGTCTATGGAGACTATTATTGGTCTATAGGCAATGATTTATGTTGTGGCCTTGTGGTTTGCTTTATGAACTCAGATAAATTACATTGAGAAAACTAATAGACCTGGTACCGGGGAGGATTTTAATTCTGGATATAGAGTTTCCCAAAACAGATTCTAGGTTAATCAAGTTCCATGGGTGATAGACCAAAGTGTCTCATATTCATTTATTCAAATTGATTCAACCACATTTATACTCGGAAAAACATGTTTTATTTGGTGGGGATTTCAATATTGGTTTATCCCAGACAGACAGAACCAAAGCTCAAAGCAAAACATACTGAGATTCTCATTTTCTACAAAAACTGACAACACAAGCAGGTTTAAAGGATACACATGGATCCTTAGTAAACATCTGTCTCATACCTTTTTTGAAGGGAAATCATCCACATGGAATAATTATTGGTTAGCATCACAACATTTCCCAATATCATATATAGAAACGGTTCCAATGGACACTTCCGATCATGCCTTAATTGGAATTTTTTCTGTATAATTCCCCCATAGAATGGTGGAATAATTCTAAATTATGCATTGAGGCATATCTAGAAGAAATATCTATACAGAAACAAAGGACTAAAAATAAGAGCTACACACAGTTAAGAGACCAATTGTATAAATTATCAGAACAGTTTACACATGAAACAAATCTTTCTCAGCAAATCTCTGAACTCAAACAAGAACTGGTCCTCTTTCAGTACAATAGGCAGGCCTCCCTGGAATCAGAACAACGATTTGGCACTCAAGGTACCAAACACCAAACAAATCCCTTTGATGATTGCCAAAATAGGCTAAATATTTGACAGATTAAGGCACTGAAAAATAAAGCAAGGGTTATAGAAACTGGGAATAACGGGATAATGAAAGTGGTAGGAAAGTTTATATTTGATCATCAAAATATTACAAGACCAGATGAAAAAGTTAATAGAAGCAGCTGAGCTCACACAATTGAATGCATTACAGAAATCTCAGTTGTTAAACCCAATTAATAAAGAGGAATTGTCTAGAATTATATCTGAAATTAGGAATGGGGTAGCCCCTGGTTCTGATGGGCTCCCTGGGAAAATATATAAATCATATGGAACCTTATGTAAAATTAATTATTAGCAGTGTACCAAGCTTTATTAGATGAGTTTCAGCTCCATCCTCAGATGTATGAGGGGTTATTGACCTTTATTTTCAAAAAAGGAGGCAAATTGCAAATAAATAATTGGAGACAACATTAAATATGGATTTTAAATTGCTAACTACATTACTGTGGAAAAGGCTTTCTAAAGTATTAGAATCTATAATACACCAGGGTCAAGCGTGTTCAGTTCCAGGAAGGAAGGTCACAGATGTTTTATTTTTATTAAGAGAAATTTTGATAAAGGAAGGGAAAATGAGATACAAGGCTTACTAGTGTGTTTGGATCAAACCCAGGCCTTTGATTGTGTAAATCATACATGGTTATGGGCAGTATTACAGGGATATGGGTTTCCTGAGACATTTATTAAATGGATACAACTGGTATATAAGGAGGCAGTTAGTATACCATATGAGAACAAGAGGGGTTGGCAAGGCTTGTAAGATACAGGTGGGTGTAAGGCAGGGGTGCCCCATAAGCCCCCTTTTGTATATTTTATCCTTAGACCCTTTGATGCGTATTTTGCAAAGGTCCCTTATGATACAGGGCCTACAGTCTGGGCTTTCCACACCAGTTAAAATCTTGTCATATGCAGATGACACGATTTTGGTAGTTGCAAATGAAGATTCAGGTGCAATAGCACTAAATCTAATGGTGTCTTTAACAGAATCTGTTGGAGCAAAAGTGAATTTAAATAAAAAAAAACACTGTTTGGTCATTGCAACTAGAAAAAGGAAAGAAGAAGGTTATGAGTTGTAATAGATGACATATGAGTAGAAGGATATATTTAATAAAGACTTTTTTATTATTACCAATATTCTTATACTTAAGTTATGTGTTTCCAGTTCCTAAAAAATTGGAAGCTGCCCTATATTCACGCTTGTTCTCCTGTCTACGGGGGGAGCAGATTAAATCTGATAAAAAGGGCAATTACATACCTACCTAAAGAGAAAGGGTCAGGGATGCTGCAACCAGTAGTAATGTTTCAGAGTATTTTTCTTTATTCTAATTTAGGCCCTATCCTACAACAGAGTGGGAGAACTTGAATAGGATGGGTCCGGCCACCCCTAGATGAAATCCTGAGCCAATGGTCCAGTAATACATTTACCCATAAGAACAAAAGAGTGATTAAACTTAGTTTGTCTTGGACATATTGTTTTGATTATATTAAGCTTTGGGGTATTTCAGTGACACATTTTAACTCTTTTCACGGAAATTCCTATACCATTTTGTCCTACAAACATGGTTTCAGGTGTCTCCATTTGGACACTTGCCTGCATCAGAGCAACAGAGTGTCTGTAGATATTTAGAAGATCCCAGAATTCTGTTAAATATGAAGGACATAGTATGGTTGGGGGTACGTGGGAGGGTAAACGTAAAGGGAAACCCAAAACATTAAGAGGTGGCAGAGAGAGAGAGAGAGAGAGTGCCTGAGGACCACTTGTGAGGGTATAACCAACAGTGTGGATCATTTATACTTAGAATGTCCTTATATTAAATATTTCTGGGTTCTGATAGAAGCACAATGGGGAATAAAACTTCCTTTAACCCCGGCATTATTGTAAAGGGGTTATATTTTTTCAACCGGGGCACAGATACAATGAAAGTACAATAAGGTAATTGATGGCCTCTTTTCTCTAATGGATATGGCAAACCAGATGAAGGTTGGGTCTTCAGAAACAGTTAATTTCACAACAAGAATTAATATGTTCAATACAAAAAGACTATGTTCTATACAGAAGGAGATTCTACAAGTAAGAAAGCTAGAATCAGTAAATCTAACACCAGACATGTGGAAAAAGTATTGGGGGAAAGATTTTATAGTTTAAATAATGAGGTCAAATTTTGTTTGGTTTTCTGTATTTTATTGTGAAACGGTTTAAATATGTATATCAGCCTTAGAACAAACGTGTTGTGGTAAAAATATACAGCATTATATAGTGGTATATGAAACTGCTATCTGTCAAAAACACCACCCTGTAAGGTATTAGGGATTAAATGTCTGAAGAAAACTCCCACGGTTTCTGAGAGGGGAGGCAGAGAAAGGAGGAGAAGAAAGGGCAGGGGGATAAGTAGGGGAACAAGCTATTGTTGTCAGTATGAAGTAAATACTGTGGGTCCCATAGTATTTTTTTCCTTTTATTTAACCAGAAGTAGCACACTAAGCCAAAGCTTGTTTCCAGATGCAACCTGGGAGCACATGGAAGTTAAGTGACTTGCTCAGGATCACACAGTATGCACCTAGGCGGCTTTGGGATTCAAACCCAGTTCTCCAGATCTGCAGCTGAGAGCCATAACCCACTGCACTATTGTGCCTCTTCCTTTTTAACATGTACCAGTGGAAGATGTATGTTTGGATGAAGTGGATGGTTACTGTTTTCTTTTCAGTCTGACCTATATCCAGTTGTTTGTTTTTTGATTTGTTTATTGATTTTAATAAAAAATGCCCCTACTCTTTTCAAGAAGTGCCATGGGATCTTTAACATCCAACTGAACAAGCAGATGGGACCTCAGTTTAATGTCTCATCCAAAAGACAGCACCCTCCTCCTGCTGTACTACAGTGTCAATAATGGGATTAACTCTAGTGCCTGGTGTGGGAATAGAACCCACAGCCTTCAGATCTCCCAGCCTCAGAGGTGAGTGTGCTACCTGCTGAGTCACTGATACTAAGCAAGAGAAGTGTCATTTTTTAAATCCTGTCTGAAGGGTGATTTTCGTGGTACAGCTACGAAAACATGTTTCAGAAGGGATATGAAAAATTACAACTCTCTTGTTTGTGAGGTAGAGTAAAAAACCCATGTTGAACATCTGGCATCAAAATCTTGAAAAATTAAGGCATTTTCTTTTTGAAGTTAATTTATTTATGCTCCTGGTCTAGGCCGCAGTACATCTCATCAGATCCCCAGCCCTGTCCCCCACTTGCTGCTCACCTTCCAGCTTCCCCATGGCTTGTCCCCCGTGGGGGAGCAGCGGGGATCCCTCAACTTGCTGAACACATGGAGGTTACTGCTATTTGTGGGGGTGGCACCTGAGGGCATCAGCTTCATTTGGTTGAGCCCAGACACTTTTCCTCCTCCATTATTTCTTCCCGAGATGAGGCATGCAATGACGCCACAAGGAGAAAGTGCGCATGCATCTGCATGCACTACTCCAAGCATCTGCCTCATCTCTCCCTTTCTGAAGTGCCAGTGTGCCAGCTCCGAGCCTCCACTAGGGGCCAGTCATGCACCGACTGCTGGTGTCCCCCTTTTCCTGGAGAAGGACACCAGTCCTTTGGATGCTCAATCCTTCTCCTCCCCTGCCAACCCCCAGTGGCCCTTGCTCATTCCTGAACATGGGTCGCTGGCGTAGCGCAAGGTAAGTCGTCCAGCACCTCAGCCCTCAGTGACATCAGGCCAGTGAAAAATTAAGTCATTAAAAAAATTCCAAACTTACAGTTGCTTGTTTTCAGTTTTTGATTGGGTGATGTAGCTAAAGCATCAGTGGCCCCTTAGAGGAGTATATCAGTGGGACACGCATGAGGAAAGTGAGGGATGGGGTGTGAGGTTGTAGGTGCTGTAAGTGGGGTTGGAAGGCTGGGGGGCGTCAAGGAAGTCTAGAAGACAACATACAATTTTCTTTTTCTTTCATTTTTTTGTAAGACCAATAACAATGGATGGTTTTCTTAGTTTCAGAAATCTGACACTGGGGATTGGGCACTCCTTTGTCAGTATGTGTGTTTGATGGCACCGGGGAGTGAGCAACCCAGTGTCAGACTTTGGTGGGGGTGTTGTTCGGAGGCACTTGGGGTTGAGCACCCCAGTGCTGGACAGTGACATAGGGGTGTTTAGCCTAGTGATGCTGCAGGTTGGTCACCCTGGTGCTGGATTGTGGCAAGGGAAAAATTAACATAATGAAACCGGGGTTGGGCACCCTGGTGTCAGACTGTGCACTGGGAGGGTCAGCATACTGACTCTGGGGGTTGGGTGCCCCCGTATCAGACAGTGGAATGGGGTTGCCAGATCAGCAGTTATTTGCCATTTCTGTCTAATGCCACCAGAATTTGCTGCTGTTTCAGGCAGTGGCTTGGAGAAAAGGCTTTGACAGGCCTTGTTCTGCTCCACATGGGCCAGCAAAGACTGTAAAGTGCTCTCTTCCTGCTCACCATTGCAGACCACATTGCATCAGTAGTGGGTGAAAGAATACAACAAATGCCACTGAGCAGCAAGGCCACAGATCTGGCACTGCTGGTATGGGGGGGCAGAACAAGTGCTGCCAAGAGGCATGGCTGGCCACATACAGAAATCAGCTGTAGCTGTTGTGCAATGTCTCTGCCATTCCTATGAAGCAGAGAAACAAAGAACTGAACAGCATCACATATGCAGAATGAAAAGCATGTGAAATATCTGTAGGAACTATAAGCTGCACAAGAAAATCCACTACCATCTTATATTTTCCAGCCATCTGATTGGCTATGTACTTTAAAGGAGAAGGCAGCATAAAGGCTGACATTGAGAAGAATTAGGGCAAAGACTGGTGATTATTAAGCTGTGATAGGTAGAGGACAGTCAAGCTCCAAAAGCTATCTCACAGCTCAAGTGATCACAATGTGTTTGCTAGAACACCAGAAGGAAGGAGCTACTGGTATAACTAAACTTCTCTACTGGGACTAAGAACTAGAACTCTTGTACTGGGTGGGACCTTCAATTTAGGGTAAAAAAAAGAGTTAGTGTGATTGTCAGAGTTAGTTGACGTGAATTGTTATTTGTTATCTGTGTTAATCTGTGTACTTATCTAGGTGCTTGTCACAGGTGGCAGAAGGGAATTGTTATCTGTGAAATTAACTAAGTGTAGAAAGATTTGAAAAGTAGGGGGAGTGGCTTAGCTAGAAGGAGCCAGGTTAAAACCAGATTTGAACACTGCCCTAGATAGCTTCTGCCAGAGAACAGACAGAACACCAGGAGGAAGGCACTACCGGTATAACTAAACTTCTCTACTAGGACTATATTGCCCTCCTTACCTCCCCTCTACACTAAACCAGTTCTACTTTAATAGGCACAGGATTTAACTGACAACAGGAACTTCCTGTTTGGAAGCAGGAAGAGAGTGATCGTAGAGCCACCAAAGACTCATTGTCCTAGAAGGGCAAGAGTAGCTCTCCAGTCCCCCCTACCTGCTGGAGGTCTGACTCTGAGCAAGTAAGGAGACTACTGAGAAATATAGGAACTTCTTGTCTCAGAACAGGAAGATCAGGAGCTAAAAGGGCACAGAAGCAGTAAGTAGGGAGAGACAAAAAAAGAAATAAACAAACAGAGGAAAGAGTAAGTATTCCAAACAACAGTTAGGGAGCCAGAAAAAAGACATGATGGGAGCGGTGCAGTGCAGTGGCTGTGGAGCAGCAGTCTTCCGGGAGACGTTCTAGAGGATGCAGTGTTGTTCCATCTGGAGGCACCTCTCTGGGCTGAGGGAGGAGGTTGTGCATCTCCAGGCTGAGTTGGCCAGGATTTGTGGGACCTCCTCTCCCACCCAGGGACCACCAGGGCCACTGCTGTTGCCTCAGAGATTGCCAAGAAAGAGGAGTGGTTGGACCAAAGTGGACTCATGGAGGGTGAGGGTGCTAGAACAGAGGCGCATCCCTCCACTTGTACCTCTCCACAATTTCTATGCCGTTCTGGAAAAGTGTGGTTCCCCTATGGAGGCACCCACTGTGGAGACCATGGAGGATGCTGGGAACCTCCACAAGGGAGACCCACAGGAGGATGGTATGGGACCTCACAGAGGAAGGAAACAACTCCTGGTGAGGGACTCCATTGTTAGGAAGGTAGAACTGGGAAGGAAGGGGAGAGGGAGGTAAGGTGCCTGCCTGACATCATGGCATGGAGGGACAGGGAGCGAATCCTCAGGATCGCAGGAGCAGCTGCACAGAGGAGGGAGCTGGATGTCATTGTCCACCTAGGGACAAATGACCTGGCTAAGAAAGGGATCAGAGCAGTGCAGGAAGCATTTATGGAGATGGGGAGGGGCCTTAGACAAATAGCACACACGGTAACCTTCTCGGAGGTGCTGCCTGTCTATGGCACTGGTGAGGCTAGAGTGCTCCACTGCATGGGATTCAATCAGTGGTTGAAAAACTGGTGCAGAGCTCAGGGATTTGGCTTCATTGGGGACTGGGAGTCCACCTAGAGGGATGTAGACCTATACTGGCATGATGGTCTGCATTTGCCCAGGAGGGGAACCAGGATCCTAGGTGACAGGTTTAAATACTTCATTGGCAAGCATTTAGACTAGCCAAGGGGAGAGGAACTGGAAAGGAGCAGGGAAATCCTAGCTTCCCCCCAAAAATCAGGGTACTAAGTGAGGTAGACAGCAACATAGAGATGTCGATAGGGACAAGTGCAGGGGTAAATGGAGAAAGTGGCAAATGCAATAAGGACAGGGATGGGGCAAAAAGGGGTAAGGCCATCAAGAAATGAAGGGTAATGAGTACCAATGCCCATAGTCTGTGCAACAAGCTCCCTGAACTGGTGGCCTTGATGGAAGAGGAATGCCTGGATATTATAGCAGTCACAGAAACATGGTACACAGAGAACAATGACTGGGATGTTAACATACCAGAGAACACAACCAGCAGGAGAAACAGGGAAGGGAGAAGGGGGGGGAGTAGCTCTCTATGTAAGGGAAGGAATAAAAGCAACTGAACAAAAGAGTAAACAGGGAGAAGAAGAGGCACTGTGGGTCACCTTAGAGACTGGAAATGGCACCACAATCCGCACAGAGGTTGTATATAGACCCGCATGTTAGGGGGAAGGAATGGACAAGAATATGATAGAAGGCATACTTAGGATGGTAGAGAAAGGGGAGATACTGTTGATGGGGGACCTTAATATGCCAGATGTTAACTGGAGCACCTTTGCTGCAGCCACGTCCAAAAGCAGGGCCATTCTTGATGCCCTTCAGGTGGCATGCCTCAGACAGCTAGTTTTGGAACCTACTCATGAAGGAGCAACCTTAGACCTCATACTCTCAAATGGGGACAGTGAAAGGATCTCAGATCTAGAAGTTGGTAGCCATTTGGGAACAAGTGACCACCAAACAGTGTGGTTTACGATAAACTCAGCTACAGAGTCAAGCCATACAAAGTGAGGGTTCTGGACTTTAGGAGGGCTGACTTTGGCAAGATGGGAGAGTGCCTTAGAAAAGCACTAGCAAACAGACTAGAAGGAGGGGTGGATCAACAATGGGGAAATATCAAAACTGCCATCACAGAGGCAACAAGCCTTTGTGTGAAGCAAATAAACAAATCAAAACAAAAGAAAAAGCCACTATGGTTCTCAAAAAAGGTGGTAATGAAGGTTAGGGAGAAAAAGATAGCATTTAGGAAGTATAAGGAAACACAGAAGGAGCAGGACAGAGAACTGTACCAGTTAAGGCAGAAGGAAGCAGGGAGGGTAGTCAGAATAGCAAAGGCACAAACTGAGAAAAAGATAGCCAACTCAGTTAAGAAAGGGGATAAAATATTTTATAGGTATATCAGGGAGTGTAGAAAGACAAAGGGAGGGATAGTGAGGCTGAATTGAATGAACAGTGGGTGGGCAGAGAGAGAGACAGTGAAAAAGCAGGAATACTGAATGAATACTTCTGTTCAGTATTCACAAAAAAGGAAGTGGGGGAGGTGCCTAATCCAATTAACAGAAGCACTCTGGAGAGGGGTTCAATCCCAGTCCTTTCACAGAAGAATGGGTTCTGAAAGAACTCCTAAAACTGAAGGTGGACAAAACAATGGGGCCAGATGGAATTCTCCCCAGAATTCTAAAAGAATTAAGCAGAGAACTAGTGACACCACTGACTACCCTTTTTAAAAATCATGGGAGGATGGTGTGGTACCTGAGGACTAGAAGAAGACTGATGTGATTCCCCTTCACAAAAGTGGGACAAAGACAGAGGCAGGAAAATACAGACCTGTCAGTTTGACCTCTGTGGTAGGGAAAGTAATGGAATCACTTCTGAAGGAGAGAATTGTTGAGTACCTAGAGGCCAGTGGGGCACAGGACCCAAGGCAGCATGGGTTCACAGCAGGAAGGTCATGTCAGATGAATCTGATTAATTTCTTTGATTGGGTGACGAAAGTAGTAGACCAGGGAGGGGCTTATGACATGGCCTACCTAGACTTTAGCATGGCATTTGGCACAGTCCCACACAAAAGATTAATAGTCAAATTAACCAGCCTGGGAGGGGGTCCCAGGTTGGTAGCCGAGGTAAAACATTGGCTGGACAACAGGACACAGAAGGTAATTGTAAATGGAGTCCACTCTGAAGAAAGAGGGGTTACTAGTGGGGCACCGAGGGTTCAGTATTGGGTCCAGTCCTTTTTAATGTCTTTATAAGTGACATTGCAGAGGGACTGGAAGGAAAAGTATGCCTCTTTGCAGATGATACAAGATCTGCAACAGGGTTGATACACAAGGAGGCGTGGAAAGGATGAGAGGGACTTGGTGAGTTGGAGGAATGGTCAAGTATGGCAGCTTGGATTCAATGCAAAGAAGTGCAAGTATTGCACCTGGGAAACAAAACCAGGGAAGATTACACAATGGGGGAGGTAGTAACAACAACAAAAATGGAAAGGACCTGGGGGTAATCATATCAGATGACCTTAAGGTTGGCAAGCAATGTGAGAAGGCTGTAGGGAGGGCTGGGGTGATACTGGGAAGTATAGGGAGAGGCATTACCAACAGAAAACAAGAAGTCGTTATCCCCCGTGCAGACAGTTGGTGAGACCCCATCTGGAGTAATGTGTCCAGTTCTGGAGACCCCTTCTCCGCAAGGACATAGACAGGATGGAGGCAGTTCAGAAGAGGGCAACTAAAATGGTGCAGGGTCTGCAAGGGAAGCAATACGAGGATAGGCTAAAGGATCTTAATGTGTATACCCTTGAGGAAAGGAGGGAGAGGGGGGACATGATAGAAATGTTTAAGTACCTCAGTGGAATCAACAAAGTCCAAGAGGGTAGCATCTTTCAGAAAAAGAGATGTGCAAGAACAAGGCTACACAATTTGAAGATAGAGGGGGGATGGCTCAGGGGCAATGTGAGGAAGTATTTTTTTCACAGAGAGGGTGGTGGACGCATGGAACAGCCTTCCTGAGGAGGTTGTGGGGTCTAAAATTATGGGAGAATTCAAGAATGCATGGGACAGACATAAGGCAATTTTTGTGGGGGGTAGGAAGAAATAGGCTGTTGGTTAAATAGGATCTGCAGCTTATCCTCTAGGTAGGAAAATGGGGAGACTAGGTGGGCCAAGCTGTCCTTATCTGCTGTCAAAGTCTACGTTTCTATGTTTCTATGAGTACTGCATCCAGTTCTGGAGACTCTATCTCCGCAAGAACATAGACAGGATGGAGGCAGTTCAGAGGAGGGCAACTAAAATCTTGCAGGGTCTACAAAAGAGGCCATACGAGGAGAGACTAAAGGAGCTTAATATGTATACCCTTGAGGAAAGGAGGGAGAGGGGGGACATGATAGCAATGTTTAAGTACCTCAGTGGAATCAACAAAGTCCAAGAGGGTAGCTTCTTTCAGAAAAAGAGATGTGCAAGAACAAGGGAACACAATTTGAAGATAGAGGGGGGACGGCTCAGGGGCAATGTGAGGAAGTATTTTTTCTCAGAGAGGGTGGTGGATGCATGGAGCAGCCTTCCTGAGGAGATTGTGGGGTCTAAAACTGTGGGAGAATTCAAGAATGCATGGGACAGACATAAGGCAATTTTTGTGGGGGTAGGAAGAAATAGGCTGTTGGTTAAATAAGATCTGCAGCTTATCCTCTAGGTAGGGAAATGGGCAGACTGGGTGGGCTAAGCGGTCCTTATCTGCCGTCAACGTTTGTTTCTATGTTCTATGCTAGCCTTTTGGAAAGCAAACATAGCAAGCTATAGCCAGTGCCGATAGGGCTGTAACTGAGGGATCTGGGGTTAAAAATAGTGAAAATGTGTTTTCTTATATTTTTATACCAAATTTTCAACATAGTCTTGTGATTCTTCCTCATGAAGAAAAGCAGAGAAAATGTTCAACTCCTGGCCTAAAGGAGATTTTGTGCAGGGACTGCGAAATCAACTTTGGGGATGCAGAAACACATTTTGGGCAGGAGTTGAAAAATGTCAGCTATTGCATTCATGTGGTACTGTAAAGATATGGATATGTTGTAAATCTGGGTTAAAAATATTGAAAATTACCAAAGTTATGAGCCTGCATTCACAAACAGAGAACCATAGAAACAGAATTTGATGGCAGATAAGGACCGCTTGGCCCACCTAGTCTGCCCATTTCCCTACCTGATGGATAAGGTGCAGATTCTAGTTAATCAACAGCTTACTTCCTCCTAACCTCCAGTAGAATTGCCTTATGTCTGTCCCATGCTTTCTTGAATTCTCCCACTGTTCCTGACTCCACAACCTCCTCAGGAAGGCTGTTCCATGCATCCATAACCCTCTCTGTGAAAAAATACTTTCCAACATTACCTCTGAGCCATTTCCCCTCTTGTCTTCAAATTATGCCCCCTTGTTCTTGCACATCTCTTCTTCTGAAAGATGCTACCGTCTTGTACTTTGTTAATTCCCCTGAGATATTTGAAAGTTTCTATCATGTCCCCCCTCTCCCTCCTTTCCTCTAGAGTATACATATTAAGCTGCTTTAGTCTCTCCTCGTATGTCTTCTGGTGCAGACCCTGCACCATTTTGGTCACCCTGTTCTGAACAGCCTCCACTCTGTCTATGTCTTTGCGGAGATGGTTTCTCCAGAATTGCATGCAGTACTCCAGATGGGGTCTTACCAACTGTCTATACAGAGGGATAACAACTTCTTGTTTTCTGCTGTTGAAACCTCTCCCCTATGCATCCCAGTATCCCCCCCAGCCCTCCTTACTGCCTTCTCACATTGCTTGTCCACTTTTAGGTTATCTGATATAATTACTCCTAAGTCTCTTTCGATTTTTGTAGCTGTTATTAACTCACCCCCCATTGTGTACTCTTCCCCTTGGTTTTTGTTTCCCAGATACATTACCTTGCGCTTCTTTGCATTGATTCTGAGCTGCCATATATTTGACCATTCCTCCAACCTTGCCACATCCCTTTTCATCCTTTCCACCCCACCTTGTGTATCAACCCTGTTGCAGATCTTTGTGTCATCTGCTAAGAGACATACTTTTTCCTCCAGGTGCTCTCCAGTGTCACTTACAAAGACATTAAAGAGGACCGGTCCCAGTACTGGCCCCTGCAGTCCCCGCTAGTTACCCTACTTTCTTCACTGTGGACTCTGTTTGCTATTACCCTTTGCATCCTGTTGTCCAGCCAGTCTTTTATCCAGGCTACCACCTTGGTACCCACTCCAAGGCTTGCTAACTTGTATATTAATCTTTTGTGTGAGACTGTGTCGAATACCTTGCTAAAATCTAGGTAGGCCATATCCACAGCCCCTCCCTGGTCTACTACTTTGGTCACCCAGTCAAAGAAATCTATTAGGTTCATCTGACATGACTTTCCTGCTGTGAAACTATGCTGCCTTGGGTCCTGTGCCTCACTGACCTCTAGGTACTCAACAATTCTTTCCTTCAGAAGTGATTCCATCATTTTCCCTACCACTGAGGTCAAACTAACTGGTCTGTAGTTTTCTGCCTCTGCCCCGCTCCAACTTTTGTGAAGTGGAATCACATTTGCCCTCCTCCAGTCCTCAGGTACCACCCCATTCTCCCATGATTTGTTAAAGAGAATTGTCAGTGGCGTTACTAGTTCTACCCTTAGTTCTTTTAGAATTCTTGGGTGAGTCCCATCAGGCCCCATTGCTTTGTCCACCCTCAATTTCAAGAGTTCTTTCAAAACCCTTTCTTCTGTGAATGGACTGGTATCACCCCCCCCCCATTCAGAGTGTTTCACTTGCTTGGTTTAGGTACCTCCCCCTTCTCTTCGTTGTGAATACTAAGAAGAAATATTCGTTCAGTATTCCTGCTTTTCACTGTCACCCTCTGCCCACATTCCCTTCCCTTTATTAAGTCTCTGTATCCCTCCCTGGTCTTTCTTCACTCCCTAATGTACCTATAAAATGTTTTATCCCCCTTCTTAACAGAGTTGGCTATCTTTTCCTCAGTCTGTGCCTTTGCTATTCTGACTGCCTTCCCTGCCTCCTTCTGCTTTAACTGATAAAGTTTTCTGTCCTGCTCCTTCTATGTTTCCTTGTATTTCCTGAATGCTATTCTTTTCTCCTTAACCTTCCCTTCTGCCTCTTTTGAAAGCCATAGTGTTTTTTTACTTCATTTTGTTTTGTTGATTTGCTTCACACAAAGGCTTGTTGCCTCTGCGATGGCTGTTTTGATTATTCCCCATTGTTCCTCCACCCCTCCTTCTTGCCCATTTGCTAGTGCTTTTCCGAGGCACTCTCTCATTTTCCCAAAACCAGCCTTCCTAAAGTCCAATGCTCTTGTTTTTATATGGCTTGATTCTATCGCTGTGTTTACTGTGAACCACACTGTTTGGTGGTCACTTGTTCCCAGATGGCTACCCACTTCTAAATCTGAGATCCTTTCTCCTTCCCCATTTGAGAGTGCCAGGTCTAAGAGTGCTCCCTCCCTAGTGGGTTCCAACACTAGCTGTCTGAGGCATGCCCCCTGCAGGGCATCAAGAATGACCCTGCTCTTGGATGTGCCTGCAGCAAATGTACTCCTCTTAACATCTGGCATATTCAGGTCCCCCATCAACAATATCTCCTCTTTTTCTGCCATTTTAAGGAAGACTTCTATCATTTCCTTGTCCATCTCCTCTCTCTGAGATGGAGGTCTGTACACAACCCCCATGGGGATTGTGGTGCCATTTCTTGTCTCCAGGGTGACCCACAGTAACTCATCAACTTCCTGTTTACTCTATAGTTCTGTTGCTTTAATCTCTTCCCTTATATAGAGAGCTACTCCTCCTCCTCCTCTTTTACCCACCCTGTCCTTCCTGTAGATTGTATATCCTGGTATGTTGACATCCCAGTCATGGTTCTCTGTGTACCATGTTTCAGTGGCTGCCACAATATCCAGGCATCCCTCTTCCATCAAGGCCACTAGTTCAGTGAACTTGTTACACAAAGTGTGGGCATTGGTACTTATCACCTTCCATTTTTTTATGACTTTAGCCCTTTTAGCCCAAACCCTGTCCTTACTGCCTTTTTCTGCATTTACCCCTGTCCTGCTCCCTACTACCCTGGTGTCTACCTCACAAATTACTGTGTTTTATGGGGGGAGGCTGGGATTTCCCTGCTCCTTTTCAGTGCCCCCCTTGGCTAGTTTAAATGCTTGCCAATGAAGCATTTAAACCTATCACCTAGGATCCTGGTCCCTCCCCCAGCCAGATGCAGATCATCACGTCAGTATAGGCCTGCATCCCTCCAGGTGGCTCCCCAGTCCCCCAATGAATCCAAATCCCTGAGCTCCACACCAGTTTTTCAACCATTCATTGAATCCCATGGTGTGGAATACCCTAGCATCATCTTTACCATAGACAGACAGCACCTCCGAGAAGGTCACCGTACATGCTACTTGTGTAAGGCCCCTCCCCAACTCTACAAACTCCTCTTGCAACGTTCTGATCCCATTCACAGCCAGATCATTTGTCTCTAGGTGGACAATGACATCCAGCTCCCTCTCTCGTGCAGCTGCTCCCGCAATCCTGAGGATTTGCTTCCTGTCCCTCTGAGCCGTGGCGCCAGGCAGACACCTTACCTCCCTATCCCCTTCCTCCCCTACTTCTACCCCCTAATGATCGAGTCTCCCACCAGGAGTTGTTTTCTTCCCCAGTGGGGTCTCATGCCACTCTCCTGTGGGTCTCCTTTGTGGAGGTACCCAGCATCCTCCTTCAAAAAATTCAACATAGGCTCATAACTTTATTGTTTTTTAATATTTGTTCACCAAATTATCAACATGTCCCTCTTATGACCCCGCCTCATGAACAAGGACAGAGAACATTTTCAACTCCTGCTCGAAAGGTAATTTCACACAGGGATCGTGGAATCACCTTTCAGGATATAAAAAAAAAAAACATTTTGGCCAGGATTTGAAAAAAGACAGCTATTACATTCATGAGGTGCTGCAAAGCTGTGGCTATATTGTAAATTTGCAGTACAAAATATTTAAATATTGAAAATTACCAAAGTTACAAGCCTGCATTCACAAAATTCAATGTAGGCTCATAACTTTATTATTTGTTTTAAATACTTTTAAACCAAATTTTCAGCATAGCCTTCTTATGACCCCACCTCATGAACAAGGGCAGATAAATTTTTCAAATGCTGCTCGAAAGGTGATTTCTTGCAGGGACCATGAAATCACCTTTTGGGACAGATCTACCTAACGACAGTGCCATTGTTCATGAGGTAAGGTCCCATACAAGGCATGTTGGAAAATTTGGTCCCAAAATATGCAAAAATGCCCAGGTTATAACACAAAGTTCAAAACCCCTTTGAAATACATTAAACTGCATACCTGTTTCTTCAGTTCACTGTCTGGCTTTGGAGAGTGAAGACGTGTCCAGACAGGATAACGGCAATGAACCCCCAATGGGTAAGTAAGGCTTGTGGTGGTGCATGGTGGTGGGTACTGAGTGGGAGGGTCATGTGGGGGGGCAATTATGGCCACAAAAGACATTGATTGACAGTTTTCTTTTTGCAGGGTTTTAAAAAGAAAAACAGCAGCATGGGGGATTCCTCATTGAGACACTTGAGGATTGGGTACCCCCAGTGTCAAACGTATGTTTCTGGGGGAGGGTGATGGGTGCTAAGAGGGAGGGTTGGGTGGGGTGTATATATACAGTATATATATATATATATATATTATGGTAGCACAGTAGTGCTACCATAGTTAGGGTTGAGGAGCCATGTCTATGTTAAACCCCAAATTTTGTACCTTAATAACTTTACAACTGTTTGACGGATTTACCTGAAATTTGGAATACTTAATCAAGAATCATAGGTCTTTCGATCTGCCAAGTTTTGTACTGGTCAGATATACGGCTGCGGAGTTATTAAGCATGATCTGCACGTGCATTTACGCTTTTTCTGGAATTCTACTGTCGTGCCTACAGGTTGCACGGTTTGCAAGACCTGCCCAAAATCTTCAGGGAACATGTGGCCAGGGTCCCCGATGTGTCTTTCAAAGATTTTGTGAAAAAATATTAAACGGTTCAAATGTTATTCAAAAAACAATGTCCCATTATGAGTCAATGGGAAAAGTTAAAAAGTTCGACAGTGTCGCAAATGCACTTTTTACTGTCGCAAATGGCCCTGTTACTGTCACAGACCCACCATCTTGTTTTCAGTTAGTGATCATAAAAATGCTTGGCATTTAAAATTGAGACCCTCTAGCAACCTAATTATTTTTGTATTCACCTAGTTGGGCCCTGAGGATGCTAGCCATGTCTTTATTTTGGGGTAAAACACCCCAGAAATATGTTTTTCAGATTTCTGGAAAAAGTACTTTCGCACAGTAGTGTCGCACTCATGCAAGTGTCGCAAATTTTTGTGAAAGCTTTCACAGATTGTGACACTACTTTGCGACACTATGCCCAAAATAACAGTAATTCTTTGGCACTAAGCTGCAAAAGAACGGTTAGGAGTTTTGGGCTGAAATTTGGAGGGAACGCAGCCGACATCTCACAGATGTGCCTTTCAGTGTTGTATTGAAAAAATATTACATGGCGGCAAAGTTACATCACTCCAAAGTTGACAGTTTTTCCCATAGGATAACATTACGGTGCCCGACCCATTACAGGAATCCTTTGGCACCCTGCTGCAAAATAACGGTTTGGTCTTTTTTCCTGAACTTTGGAGGGAAGACAGCCAACAGTCCACAGATGTGCCTTTCAGTGGTTTGGTGAAAAAATATTACAGGGAGGAAAAGTTATGGCACTCCAAACTTCTCTTTTTTTCCCATAGGATAACATTACGGCATTCGCCGCATCTTTCAGGGCCCGTATCTCGGAAACGGTGCAAGATACGGACTTTTTGTCGGAAAAATACTTAGCCCCCTAATGGGAGCTAAGTTCTAAACTAGCCAGGACAATCATAAATCATATGACTTTTAAATTTTTTTTCTACGTCATACGGTTCCTGAGATATAACCTATTTAGTATTCCAAGTCCTCATTTTCTGCTCCGATACCCATTATTATGCATACATTCTTTGTACTCACTGTCTTTCTTTATGCAGATTTTGGGGAAAACCAGCCTGTGCCCTTACATTACTGTTACCATTGCCCTTTACGCTTGCGGTTCCATACCCGTTTCACTTAACGTTGACGTCTACGCCACCATGTGCGTTATCCTTTGCGTTTTCATTTGCGCTTGTGTTTCTGTTATTTTTTGCCATTTGTGTCTACAGTACTGTTTCTCTTTCTGTTTCACTTTGCGTCACCATGCCCATTGACATTTCTGTTTGCAGGCACCATGTTACTATGTGACAACAAATCACGTGGCAGACCGTTCCGTCTATGCCACCGTGTGCATTACCCTTTCTGTTCTCATTCGCTTGCATTACCATAGGTGCCACTGTTGGTGCTTCTGTTTGCATTGCTGTTCCTGTTACTATGCCACAAGACATCTGTGGCGAATGTGAGGTCAAAGGGCCGCTCCCAGCCGCTACATTACGTTCACTATTTCTCATTATCATTCTCAAAAGAAGGAATTAGAGGCAAAAACTCTGTTTAATGCATTAGTTAGAGTTGTTCCACAGTGACAAAAGTGAAATTTGGTGTTGGGATTAGCCCCCTTGGACCCCCTGCCCACCCCCAACGGCATTGGGGTCGCATTGGGATCGTCGGTCCTAACTCTCACCCCATTCTCCTATACTTCTGCTGCTTTACACATGTCATGGGGTGAGAGTTAGGCTGACAATCCCAATGCGCACCCCAATGCCGGTTGGGGAGGTGGGCGGGTCCAAGGGGTTTTCAACCCTACCACCGAATTTCCTCACTTTTGTCGCTGTGGAACAACTCTAACTAATGCATTAAACTGAGTTTTTTGTCTCCTATATATATATATATATATGAAATAGGGCATGAAGGGGTGTGTGTGAAACATATTTTACAGTATGGCCAGGGGTATAGGAAGGCAAGAGGCTGAAGGCCAAGTGACTTCAGCCACTGGACATGCTGTAAAATATGTTTTACACACATCCCTGAGTGCCTTATTGCACTAATAAAATTGTCTCCTTTTTTTTTTTTACTTTTTTACTGTTGGGAAAAGTATGTTTATATGTAGAAACAATAGATTTACTTGTGTGCATTTGTGATAAAATAGTCCTTCCACCCACTGCAAGTGATGTCATTGATTATATCATTGTATTATTGACTACTTTCTTCTTCCTGTTTTTTTTTCTCTCTGTTTTTCTCCACATTCAAGATATGGAATGTTTATCATGGAATGTTTACCATATAATACATGGATTCAAAATTCTGCTCAGTTCCACTTGCAGAATGTTTCTCTCCTAACACACTGTACACACACACAACAAAGGCCTTTGTTACAGCCAGAGACTTAATTATATCACTGTCAGGACAAAAAGAAGAGAGTTCCCTGATGAGCAGGTAAAGAGAGAAGAGGGATTTTTCACTGTCAGCAAAGAAACAGTTGTAGTGAAATTTATAAACAATACTTATTGTTTCTAGTTTGTTTATGGATTTAAGGAGAGTGTGCTAATCAGGGAAATAACATTTAAATAATTTGTTTTATTTTTTATTTAAGGTAGTTTTATTTTTAGGGCCCAGTTGAAGTTTTTTATAGTGTAAAGGTAGCAGCCAAGTTTGTGGTGGAAGTTCAGTTCTGGCAGTAGGGGACTAACTGACATGCCTGTGTTCCAAATGTCCATTGATATGGGTTCCAGACTCTTCGCTGCTAAGCAGTCCTTTTTTATGCACGTGTAAACCACATTTTATACATAAATAAGAGCCAATCAGATTACTGGATGTTACCCTGCCATTTTATAAATAAATTTATATTTATAATATACGTGTGTGTGTGTAGATAGATAGATAGATATTAAAAAGAAGAAATAACCGCACATGCGTGGTAGTAGGAGGTGGTGTTTTTAACAAAAATCAGTAGTGGGGAGTGGTGTTTTAAACAAAAAAATTGAGAATTCCACATTGGGACACTGGGGGATTGGGCACCCCCAGTGTCACTCTTTTGTTTGTGGGGGTGGGGGGAGGTGGGTGCTGAGAGGGAAAGTGGGTGGGGGGTTAACTCTAATTTTCAAGAAAAAAACAAACAGCGTAACTGCGCATGTGGGGTAGTGGGGGTCACTTTAAACAGTAACTCTCACTCACTTACTGCTTTCATCTGCTACTGCTCCTGTAACTCTTGCTAGCTCACTCTGAAGTCCATGTACTGTTTTCACTCAAAGTCACTCAAATACCTTGAAAGTTTCAATGAAGTAGTACCGATACCACCATATGCAGGGATCACTATTTTTACATGGCTGCCTTTCACTTTTGCACTCTCCAAGAGGGAATGACTGTAGTTCCCTCACAGAGAGTGCAAAAGTGAAAGACAACGATTAAAACCATGATCCCTGCAGGCAGTCTCTACAGTATTGCTTATTGACACCTTTGAAGGTATGTGCCACACAGACTCACAACCACGGACAGCAAAGCACAATTCCTGCACTCTCACTCACTCTCTCCCTTCTTTACATGGGTGCCGCTCAGCTTTGCAGGAGGGACAGAATTCCTTAAGGAAATGGCAACGTTTGCACCAGCAGGGGAGGGAATGATTCTACAATGATTTTAAGGGCTACCCTGTTCAGTATAACTCTGTTTAACATGTTACATAGGGGGAAATGTAGTGTGTCTCTCTTGCTCAGTTTTGCTTTGTGTATGTGTCCCTCTCTCAAACTGACTGCCATTATATGGTAACACTAAGGAACTTTGGAGCTGGGGGGGCCCGGGAATCTAGGTACGAGACACAGAGCAGCAACACATACATACAGGGGAAATGTAGTGTCTCTCTTGCTCGGTCAAGTGACACAGACAGAGCTGCACAACTCACCGGAAGAAAACTCCTACACTGTATGAGAATGCAGTGAGACAGTGACACAGACACACAGGCAGAGAGAGAGAGAGAGGGGAGTGAAAGAGAAAGAAAGACTCACACTACCAGAATTCGCTGTCACTGTGTGGGTCTCTCTCAGTCACTGTACACTTCCCACATGCCTGCTCCTCTGCACTGAACAGATCATGCCTTGTTCACTCACGGTCACTTTCTGCCACACCACCAGCATATGGCTGCTGCTTTTGCTTCACTGCTCTCTACAGAAAATGAAAGCCAGTGGCACAGCACCTAATCCCCTTACCATGGAGTCACACACAGCTGCTACACCAGTCAGGTGCCATGTTTTGTACAGTCCTGTACAACCCATGTTATAACTGCCAGCAGAGAGTGCTTCACAGATGCAGAGGTGACTGTGTTGTCATTCAAACATGCTGTTCATTCTCAAAGAATGCACAAGTCCTTTCCTTATAGAAAGAGATCTGCAGGGCTCCACCCACTGTAGCCCTAAAAATGAGGTACTACTCATAGGTTTATTTTCTGGAGCTTCTTTTTTTTTCCACCTAGTGTTTCTCACCTGGTCACCCTGAACAGCCCCATCTAGATCTGTCCCCCTGGCCCCATCATCTGACATCCTTGGGACTTACCTATTTCCACAGTTGTCCAGGCACAAGACCTGGCTGGAGGCACCCAGTCATCAGTGTGGAGCCTCAAGGAGAGTCATCACCACATTGTGGTCAGAGGGTTTTCCTTCATTTTCTCACTTGGGTCCCATGCATGTGCCATGATACAATGTGCTTACTCTGCTTCTGTAGAGATGTCTCAGTATTCAGGACCATGGTCCCCATCCCTTGCTATGCCACATCACTGCCAATTAGAGTCCTCTAGGTGGCAGTCAAAATGTGGGACATGCACTCTCCCATCCCAAAGGGAGTAGAGCTGTCCTACTGATGCTCAATCCTCCCTCCCCCAGCCAGCCCCTGAGTGATCCCAGTCCATCCAAAACCCAGGTCACCAGTGTGGCAGGTGGTGTAGCAGCCAGTGCCTCAGCCTGCCATGGAGCTTCATTTCTCACCATGGAAAATCCACCTCCTATCCCTACCTGCATTCCAGGGAAATCTTTGCTGCCTACCCTGTCACAGCAAAAACTGAATCTCTGGCTTTATTGAGGCCTTCTGTTGTATGCATTTGTGTGGTGAAGAGGTGAATATTCTGCCAGAAGAAGTCGGTAGAAGTTGTTCCTGCATTTCATGGTAAACAGACCTTCCATCTATTGAATGTGTGGATAGGCAGATGCTCAACAGCTGGGGATGGACTACATTGTACTGTTTTTTTTAACTGTTTTTAATTTAAAAAGTTGGCATTTTATTTATTTCTTTTTAATTATTTCGGCTCATACATTTTATAAGTGCAATAAGACATTTTGGGGTGTGCATTATGCTGCTCTAACTGCACTTCCAGGGGCTGAAGGCACTCTGCCTATGGTGCCGTGCCACACTACTGTCCTGAGCATGCAGTTAGATAAGCAGAATGTAAGCCCTCTTTTGTCATATTGCTTACATAAGGTATTACATAGTATGTTTTATTGTCTGAAACTGTCAGAAAAAGAGAGGTAATGTAAAGGAGGTCTGATATAAATGAAATAAGGAACTGTATATTATGTTTTAGTGCCTGAAAGTGCCTTAGAAAGATAGAGGATACAATGCACTGTATGTATATATTTGTATCTGAGGTGCCTGAAAAAGAAAGGGTATACACAAGAGGTGTGCTATATATGCAGTAAGGTACTGCAGTATGTACTGAATTAATGTGTGAAACTGCCCAATAAAAGAAGGGATATACACAAAGAGTGTAATAAATAACCTAGAGAACTATATGCAAGTGCCTGAAAGGCAGAGGGAAACATCAGGAGTGTTATAAGTGAGCAGTAAGTCACAAAGGGGTGTATATTAAAGGATTAATGATGCACATCCCAGGGACATAGTAAGGCATGAAGCCAAAAGCCAAGTGTCATTACACCCCTGGAAAGTGCATCTTGAATCCTTTTATGCACACTTGGAGTGGCTTATTGTGCTTATAAAATGGCTCATTTTTTGGAAAAAATGCCATTCATTAAAAAAAAAATCCCTAATGTAAATTACATCATTTAAATTTATTTTAGATGGAATTGTAGCATAGTGGTTGGTAACCCTGTTCTGTTGTAACAGGTGGTGCTGTTCAATTATCAGTCAAAAGATATTAACAGTAAAGGCAAATTTTTCATTTTTTTTTTCAAACTCTGTTTATTCATCAGCTACACCGAGGCATCCCTCAGAGGTGCCTGCTTGATCTTACCCTTTCTACTCCCCACTGTGGCCGACCACACTGGCTCACCCTTCCCTCAAGGGACTTCCCAGTGCCCTGGATCACCCCCCGGGGTAGGGTCCGACCTCCCTTGGTGGCATCTTTCTGGGATTAGAGAGGTCATCCCTCTTGGGAGGTCTGCCGTGGATCCCCAGTGTGGCCTAGTCTGGTATTGGGGATGTGAGGGAGATGCCTGAGTTCCTTGCCATCTCCTTGGTGAGCTGGGATGTGTCTTGAGTTATGCCCCAGACGTTGGATGTACAATGCCACCCAGCCTGTGATGTGGATGCTCCCACCCACGTCCGGAAGGCTGCCGTCTGATGTCTTCCCCTACGTGCGAGCCCTGCATGTTGCAGTGCCTCCAGTCTCCACCGGGGGGTGCAGCAGCACCGACCTGACCCTGGAACCCTCCCCGAGAGAGGAGGGCTGTCCTCTGGATGCTTGATTCTCTCCCTTTCCTGCCAACCCCCAGCAGTCCGGGCTCATTCCCGAACCTGGGTCACTGGCGTGGCGCGAGGTGTGGCATCCAGCGCCTCAGTATATGTACATGTTTTTACCTGTTCCTTGACTTGTACTCTCCCATGTCATGCCTGAAAATAGGCAGTTCTCTCTACTGCACTTACCCAGTTATCAAAATCAAATAAATAAATAAATAAGCCCTCAGCGCCACCGGGCCGGCAGGAATTTTCTTTTTTAAATAGGGATACATAATGGTATGCTGTTTTGCTTTAATTTATTGAGCTGAGTTTGTTTTCACATTTATGACTTTTGAAGCAGGGTTAGAATTTGTTTGGTGACCCAAGTAAATCAGCTTGTCTGAGCTGTTGGAGCGCTGCTGCAAAGTTAAAGTAAAGATGTGAGATTTTAACTTTCAATTTTGGGCTTCATAGCCCGTTACCCTGCCCCAGCCCAGCGATAGTCCCTCCTTGTCAAAATGATACATTTTAATGCTGTCCTGTAAGGGAGGGAAGGGACTGTAACTTTGGCCAAACTGCCGGACAGTCAATCCCTTCCATGTCCCTGTCCATTGACTATGCCCTCGTGCTCTGACATTTTGTGACATCCTACGAGGGAGAGCATAGCAGCATGCCCCATTAAATTCTATGGGGGAGATTTTTAAAACATTACTATGCAAGATGCATATGAAAGCCATCACTCAGCTAATAGTGGCCCTATTAGTTGAGCGGTGGCTTTCATTTGAGTCAAAGGTAGCTTAAAGATGCATAGTAATATTTTTAAACTCTCCCCCATAAGATTCAGTTGGGCAGGCCCAATGCTCTCCCTGGTAGGATGCCACAAAATGTCCGAGAGTAAGGGCATGGTCAGTGGACCGGGAAGTGGAAGGGATCAGCTGGCCAGCAGTTCGCTCAGAGTTAAAATCCTTTCCCTCCCTTACAGGACAGCATTACAGTTTATAGTTTTGACAAGCAGGGACTATCACCATGGCAGAGTAAAGGGGTATTAAGCCCAGTACAGAATCTCACACCTTTACTTTAACTACCAGGAAGTTGCAAGCAGAGCCAGTTGATGTGGACTTGAGATGCCAATGCTGAAAAAGGAATGCATCACATGTGGTGGGGAGAAGCTTGTGTATGTAGTGACTGGAGAGGTTGTAAATGTTTGACATGTGTGTGCGTGTGTGTGTGTGTGTGTGTGTGTGTGTGTGTGTGTAAATGTTTGATACGTGTGTGTGTGTGTGTGTGTGTGTGTGTGTGTGTGTGAGCTCCATTTATGAACTGTCTGTTTGCACTCAGCTGGGGGGAGGGTGAGCTTTAGTGAGCAGCACAATCACACAGATTTGGAGACATGGTTTAAATGTTGACTGAATGCAATGCCTTTAGAGAGCTGCACAATCACACACATTTGGAGACATGGTTTAAATGCTGACTGAATACAATGTGACTCTCACTTCTACTGGCTTCAGGTCCTAGGCCTGCATGATGATGGCAAGGGGGTTGGGAGGCTGCATACTATTAGACAGATACATTCATGAGTATTAAGTGCATTTATAAATGTGGTTATTGTAATAAAGGACTGGAAACAAGATGTGTTGCAACAGAAGGAAGTGTGTAAATGAGAACTGTCTTTTTACGTTTGGAGTAGTAAAGTTTAGGATTTTAAATATGAAGTCAGTGTAGCATTTGAAATTTTGGGTGGTGGTGAACTTGTATTTACCAAGCAATTAGGTTTTTTTTAAACTATGTTTATGAGATCTGGTATCTGACCATGCATCATTAGATTTTTATAAAATGGCAAGATGAAATTCATCAACCTGGTTGGCTAAGATGTCAGATGGCCATGCAGTGATGTTGCCCACTGCACAGTCAGCCTGGTATTAGCCTTGTCACATATCTCTGTGCAGCTCAGACTGAGCATCTGTAAAGAAAAAAAAACAATCTGGCAGCCATATTTTCCCCTCAGTAACAGCAGCATGGTGTGAACACGAAATTGTGTTTAAAACTGCACCCAACACACCCAAACAACATCAAATCATCTTTTCCCCCCACTATTAGGCACATACTACAGAAGTATTTTCCTTTTCTGTTTAATCCCCCTTTTGAAACCTGCAAGCAGTAATTGTTTTAAAATGGGGATGGCAATCAGAGAAAGATGCGAGCGGTTATTGCACTTTCACCTTTACTCACAGTCACACTGTTACACTCCTCTGAATTACTTGAAAACAGAGCTGCACAAATATATATAAAAAAAAAAAAAACACCTGCTCCCTTGGTACCTTGTAGACTGAATGTTTCTCTTTCCATTACACAAAGGGGAAGGACTAGCTAAAAACCATGAAAAAACACTGGAACTACAAGTATGGCAGCCTCATTAAGACAAGTGTCTTAAAGCAAAGTCAAAACTAAAGTGTAGTTCCAGTAGGCAGAATGACTATTTGAGCAATTTGTTTACATACATTTTTAACTTTTTACATCTTTAATCATGATTATTTGAATTTAGTAAATAATTTGAAAAGAAATAAAGACATTTTGTAAGTGCAATAACACATTCCAGGGTGTGCATTATGCTAGAGTGTCTCAGTTCCAAGTCGGAGGAAGGCACTCACCCTGTGGCCTCATGCCTCATAATGCACCTGGGGTGTGTAGCGATACAGCATAATGCATACCCTGTCATTTGTTATTACTAGCATAATGCACAATCTGGTGACCAGTCTTGGCTACTAACATTTCTGAATTGTTCTTTGCCATTTTACAAATACTAATAATGAATTTCACAGGGGCCTATATTCATGTTCATGGTATTATAATTAAAGGAACACTGTCAGCTTTTGTTATTTTTCTGAAGTGCGAAACATGAAGCCTCTTGCGATCTAAATGTGCACTGCTTTGGCATATATGGGGAAGGATACCATAATGATAATAGAAATGCAGTATGTTTATAAATATATATATATATATATATATATATATATATATATATATATAATAAGCATCCCAACTGTAACTGACTTGGTCCTCTCCTGCACATTCCAAGCCAGAACTCATTTATGAGCGAGCTCAGTTTTTCAAGGCTTACCATTTTAATGCCAAAAAACTAGACAGTGTGCTGAGCTGGACAAGGAAACTTACTTTTTTAAAATGAGCACTATATAAGAAAACTTGGCTTGTAAAGCAAACCTGTGACTTTGGGCACGTGCATCAGTGCCTGATGCTTATGTGCATGACAGGAGTCACGGATTTACTTTTGAAAGCCAAGTTTTCTTCTCATATAGTGCCTATTTGGTCCAGCTTAGTGAACGTCCTAATTTGTTCTTTGCCATTAAAATAGTATGCCTTGAAAAAAGTTGAACTTGCTCACAAACAAATTCCAGATTGGGGATGCACAGGAGGAGCAGACCAAGTGAGTTACGGTCGGGATGCTCAATATTCTTTTTTTTTTTTTTTTTAAAAATACTGCTTTTACATTATCATAGTGGTACTCCTTCCCGTATATGCCATCAGTGCACATGCAGATGGCAAGAGGCACCATGGTTAGCATTTCAAAAAAAATAGTCCGCAAATGCTGACAGTGTCCCTTTAAATTGTGTACAACTGATTTACCCAAGCTAGCCCAGATGAGATACAATATCCCATTTCTAGTGCAGTTAAGCTTTTACTGATTTCCTCACCTGTGTGGAGTGTAGCACTAGGTGGTTAAGTGGTGTCATTTCCAAGGTCCTCCATTGATTATTTGAGTCTACTGGGGCTTGAACTCAACTATACCATACTGTACTACTGGAACAAAATACAAACCCCCTTAAGCTCACCAAGCTTGTTTCTGTCAATTGCTTTAAATCTTTGTTCAACAAAATCTTCAGGGAAGCCTGCCAATGCCACAGCAGTTAGCTTTACCCACAGTGGTGGGTCTGCCCACCTCACTGCTCCCAGTTCTGAGGCACTGTTACCCCAGCCATCTCTCACTCCACAGTTATCCTCAGCCAACACATATCATCCACTTCCATCCTCCTCACTCCGTACCCGCTGGGGTGATGGCCCCCAGCTCTTGGATCACCCTCTCTGAGCCCCGACCCATCGATGCCCATCGCTGCATTCTGTCTTTCCCTCCTTCCTTACTGCAGATTCTTCTTTCTCAGCACCATCCTTTATCGTTGCTCACTTACCAACTATTGATTCATGTTCTGCTCAGTCACTAATGTGGCTGCTCCCGCAACATCTTTGTTCCTGATATATTCTGCTCTTAAGCAGCCTGCTCCGTTCTATACTGTGTTGAATACTCACTGCTCATATTGCACTGTTCATTACCAATTATGCTATTACTGTCAAGTGCTATCACTGCAAACTATTGTTGTGACCTGTTTTTATTTCAAACTTGTAAATTGTTTTCGATCTTGTCTTGTTAATCGCTGTCATACCAGGTCTACCTTGTAAATGAGCATGGTCAATGGCGTTTTCCTGGAAATGAACCTGAACTCTGTGTTCCCCTGGTTTCCAAGCCAGTGCTTTAACCCCCTAGACCACACTGCCTCCAACTTTCTGGCTTGATTTTTCCCCACTATTGCTGAAACCTTTTTTAATGTAATTGTGACTTCATTTGGCTTCATGTTACTTTTCCTCTTGTTTTACTTGACTCCTTTTAGAGCAACAGTTGCCTCTAGGAAAACTTTGAGAAATATAATATTTAGACTATTAAAAAAACAAAGAACTTCTCACATCAAAGCAATGAGTCACTGGTTATCTGGGAAGGGCACTGGCAACAAAGTCGTGTTTCAAAGAAATACAAAAAGGAAAAAAATCACACATACCCAATATTGCAAAGCATCATAAGATGCATATGCAAATCATTACAAAAGAATTTAGACCCAAATCCGTAAGACTGTCATAAAGGCTGGATAATTTCCCCTTTGTTGAGATACAGATAATGTGCACTAATGCATCATGAGAAAGACAGTTACATGTTTCTGTGTCTTCTATTCTCAAACTTTGCAGAGTGTGGGAGGTTATTTAGCACTCTGTGTTGCTGCTTAAAGCAGACCAGTTTTTGTTTTCACGTGCACGCTAGCGCAATCTAACATGTTGGTATGAGAATGCCCTTTGAGGGTGTGACACTGTTCACCCAATGCAGAGTAGTGTACCAGGGGCATGGCAGTGGCAGACCAATCAGCACCCATGCTGACTATGACAGAGTTTCGGCTTGCTGGGCAGGGACAGTCACCTACTTCAAAAGAAGTTGCTATCCCTTTAATCTGGGCCACCCAGCAAGCAAGGCTGATCTGTCATGGTCAGCCTGGAATGCATGCCTGCAACAAAGAAAACCGTCCATCAATGTCTGTTGCTGGCAGCCCTAACTGTCCTCAACACGACCCTCCCTGTCAGTGCTCCCCCCCACACACACACAAACAGTAGTGACACTTGGGTGCTAGATCCCCAGTGTCTTTCCTTAAAAATAAAGAAAACTGTCCCTCTTCCTGTTTCAAAACCATCCATCGATATCTGTTGCCACCACCCCCAAACATAACACAGTGACACTGGGGTGCCCAGTCCCCCAGTGTTCCCAACATAGCAGTCTCTGAAACAAATAAAACTGTCCCTCATCATTTTTCTCCCTGACAAGAAGAAACCCATCCATCGACATCTGTTGTGGCCTCCCTCCCCAAACATTACTCAGTGACACTGGAGGTGCCCAATCCCCCAGTGTCCTCAAACGTTTAAACAGTGTCCCTCCCAGTGACCCTGGGGGTGCCCAATCACCCAGTGTTCTCCATTGATATGAAATTGTCCCTGAAATAAAGAAAACTGTCTCTCATTGTTTTTTTTTCAAACCTGAAAACAGAAAAATGCCCATCATTGTCTGCTGTGCCATTAACCACACCCCAATCCCACCCTCCACTCAGGACCCCCACCCCATACTTACCCACTGGAGCTCCATCGCCATACTCTTCTCTGGACCGCAGACATGTCTTCACTCTTTAGAGCCCAACCGTGAACTGAGGTAAGCACTTTAATGTATTTCAATGGGGTTTTCAGTTTCAATGTATTTCAATGGGGGGGGGGGTCCAACTTAGCGGCATAACTTGGCCATCTTTAAATATTTTTGCCTCAAATTTTCAACATACCTTTTTGGGGACCTTACCTCATGAACAATTAAGATACATAATGCAATTCTGCCCCGCAAGATGATTTCATTGCCACTACGTGAAATCACCTTTCGGGCAGGAGTAGGACATTGTCTCCACTTTTTTTTATGAGGTGGGGTCATAAGAATGTTATATTGAAAATGTGGGGCAAAAATATTAACAAACAACAAAGTTATGAGCCTAGGTTGAAATTTATGAACGTAGGCTTGTAACTTTGGTAATTTTCAAAATTTTGACCCCAAATTTTCAACATTGCCATTTTTTCACAGTACCTCATGAATTTTTTAGATCCTGGCAAAAATATGTTTTTGCATCCTGAAAGATGATTTCGCTGATGCTGCACAAAATTACCTTTTAGGCAGTAGTTGAAAATTTTCTCCACCTTTGTTCATGAGGTGGGGTAATAAGAAGGCAATGTCGAAAATTTGGTGTAAAAATAAAAAACAGCAAAGGTACTGTATGAGCCTGCATTGAAATTTGTGAATGTAGGCTTGTAACTTTGGTAATTTTTAATATTTTGACCCCAAATTTTCAACATTGCCATTTCATCACAGCACCTAATGAATGTGACAGCTGTCATTTTGCAGATACTGGCCAAAATATGTTTTTGCATCCCAAAAGGTGAGTCCGCTGTCGCTGCATGAAATAATCTTTCAGCCAGGAGTTGCACATTTTCTCTGCACTTGTTCACAAGGTGGGGTCATAAGGATGGTGTTGAAAATTTGGGGCACAAATATTACCAAACAAGACAGTTACTCTGCCCAGCATTATCACTTCTACTTTGTATTCTTAAATGTTAATAATATGATTCCTTAACAGAAGCAATTTTCAAACACACACACCCTATTACACCAGAGCACATGGCGAACATTCAGCATTGACAAATGCTTGTTAAATTCTTTCATGGTGACTTGCATTACATTCCATGATAGTTTTCATTATTGGGGTATGTCTGATTTTGTATTTCTTTGAAACCTGACTTTGTTGCCAATGCATTTTTGGTAACTGGAGGCTACTTAGACAAAGGTTACATGGAAAGGATGCTAGCAAAATAATCCGTGGTCACATGATGTGTTTCAACTAATGAGGTTACAGGGTTTACATGGTCAATTTTATAATGTTTATTAACCAACAGACAAACAAAAGGCATACAATTAATTCAAAGAGGAAGAGCACCATGTCACTCACCACCACAAGTCTGAGTTACAGGTTCTCATTTATTTATTTAAACTATCAGGTCACATCATAGACAATTTATTAACCAAAGTTGTATGGTCAACTGGCCACTTTATCTTGGTATGTGGTTTTCCAGTATTTATGACTCGAATTGTGAAATACATAGTATATACTATCTCCTGGCTGCCATTAGGTCTCAATACTCACACCTGGTCTCTGTGGACCTATTGGATTTCTGGATGCCTTCAACCAGCCAATAATATCAGCAGCACCTGGCAAAGCCCAGCTACAGCCAAGTCATGCACTCTCCTGGGAATGGATCTTGGGCTCCTTTTATCTCTTATCCATTACAATTTGGGGCATGGAATTATTTACTTCCGGAAAACTCAGAACTGACAAATGTTCCAGTAAGGTGCTATACAATTATTATTCTGCCAGTGAGTAGGTCATAAGGGCCTCAAAGACAGTATGTGGGTGCTGATAGAAGAGACACAAAGTAGCTGGGGAATATAATAGTTTACAGACAAAAGAAACCTACTGGTAAATGTGAGGTATCCAAAGAGAGCTGCCAGGAAGTACATGATGTACATTACAGTGATGGAAATATTGGAAATGTGTTGCATCTTCCTCTTGGAGGGTCTGAAAAGGAAAAACAGAATTCCATGCAGTCAAGCATTATAGACTTCCAATCAAATGCAATACTCTGAATCACTCTGAGATGTCACATAGAGCTGACTGCAGCACTCTGTTACCCCCCCTTGGCTAGATGCAACACTATGAGCGATGACACCACTGGCTATATTATAGGGTTGATCAGAACCCAATTTTCTGAATTGGATATAGTCAGATTTAGGTGATTTTTTTTTTTTAGATTTAGAAATTTTAGATTTTGAGGCAAAAACTCACAATCCAAAAAGATGTGAATCAGAGTCAGACTTAGAAATGGAGTCCAATTCCACATTCGACTACTTGTAACACCGCCCCCCACCTGGTATACACAGTAAAAGAGGACTCCCTTCCCCCACCCTTGTTTCCCCTCCTCCCTTACCTGTATAACTGCTGCTGCCTGATGAACTGGGGGAATTGCACTGAAAGCATGTGGAATGGGTTGGTGGTAGTTGTAGATGCTGGTACCAGCTTTGACTCTTCTGCAGCTAAAGTGCAGCCTATTAACAAGCACTAATCAATGACAAATGCTGGCCTGCTTGCAGTAGAGCAACCAGCCTCTTAAAAAATGTATGCTCCAAGTTTTTGAAATTAAGAGCCAGCTCAGTGGTGCTGAGGGTTGAGGCGCTGGACACCACACCTCATGCCACACTGGTGTCCCGTGTTTGGGAATGGTCCCAGGCCACCGGGGGTCAGCAGGGGAGGAGAAGGATCGAGCATCTAGATGACTGCTCTCCTTCTTCGGAGAGGGGGATTTCCTGGTGCTGGCATCAGTTGCCCCCTGGTGGAGGCTGGGGGACAGGGCATTGTGCCGTAACGTGGGGTGGAGCAGGGACGGACGCCTTCCCGCTGGCATCATTGCACATTCCCAGCCCCAGGGGGACAGTACAGAAAAAATTGCCATTCCCCACATATGAGCTGCCTCGGTGCCCAACCCTCCAGCCACCACATTTCCACTTCAGCGGCCCCACACTGGGGGGGGAGGCTTCCCCAGGTGAGGGTCACCAAGGATAGGCAAGCCCGTTCACAGGGCTAGGGGTGCCAGCGGCACAAAAATGAATGATAAAAACAGTTGGTGAAATTAAGCTATAGGCAGGGAATCTGGGGGCTGCCTAAGACCTGAGAAACATTTGTGGTTTGGGTACATTATGGTGCTTTTTGGAAGTCATTTGTAACAGAATTTGCTACCCTGCAACCCCTGATGCAGCCCAACAAGTTGCACACTAGCCCCGTCTCCAGAGTCCCACAGTCCTACATGTTGCCCTGAGCCCTGATCCCATAAGCTTTCCTCTCCAGAGTGAGGCCCTCAGTCCACCCTCCACCCCATCAAGATGCACCCTAGCCCACAGCCCTCTACCTAGAATCTGTGGCACTCCCCACACAGCCCAGCAAGTTGCATCCTAGCCCATTCCCCAGAGTCGCCACAGTCAAATATGTTGCCCATACCACCTTTATATAGCCCAGCAAGTTGCTTTAGAGTAAGGCCTTCAGTCCATCTCACCACCCAGCAAGTTGCTCACAAGCCCTTGGCCCCCTCTCTAGAATCTGTAGCCCTCCACCTAAGCCAAAAAAGTTGCACGCTAACCCCCTCCTAAGAGTCCCCACAGTCCAACATTTTGTCCCAAACCCTCCTTCCACAGCTTAGCCAGTTGCTCAGAGCGAGACTCTCAGTCCACCCTCCAGCACAGCAAGTTGTACACTAGCCCTTGGCCCCCTTCCTAGAACCTGAGGCCCTCATCCCACTCCAGCAGGTTGCACCCTCCTAGACCTCTCAACTTGAAAGTTCTACAATCCTCACTAGGCCAACATACTCTGACCATTGAACAGTTCAGCATACCAAACATTGAACAGCCCCACAACCATGGCCAATACCACACATATCACACATACCTTCTTTCACAACTTCCTGAACCCACCTCTGGCAACAAAACAACATCACAAACAGCCTGCCACTAGCACAGGCAGCCACTTTCTTAAATTTCTTCTCAGAGAATGCCTGATGAAGTTATCATTTATAGCTCCGGATAAAGGAAAATACTGTTTAAAATAAAACAGAAGTGCATCTCTTACCTACAGTTCCAGCTTTCCCTGCCACCTCCTTGCTCCTCCCCTCTCACACACACACACACACACACACACACACACACACACACACACACACACACACACACACACACACACACACACACACACACACACACACACACATTACTCCCCTTCTCATTCTTATCAGTTGCCCCAACTTCCTCTCTAAATGCTCTCCTGGCTCTCAGCCCTCAGAAAGGTGGGAGCCCTGATAGGTTAGATCCCAAACTCCTGCACCTCTCTGCACCTGCCATTGCCTAGCCCATCTCCTCCCTTCTCAACCTCTCATTCTCTTCAGCCTCAGTCCTGGACACCTGGAAGCATGCTACAGTCATTCCCCTTCCAAATGGAGGTGACTCCTCCTCCTCTCCTGGCATCTTCCTTCCCATATCTCTCCTTCCAACCTTATCCAAACTCCAAGAGCACATATACTGTCTCAGCTCCCCCCTTCCTTGACTCCTCCTCCTCCTTCTTCACTCCTTTCCAGTCTGGCTTTCACAAACACCATTGCACCACTTCCTTTCTTCCCAGGCTCCCTGAATCCATCCATACTGGCATGGACCAAGGCCTCCCCACTGTTGCCATCTTTGTTGATCTAGAAAAAGGTTTTGACACTGTCCCCCACCCTCTCCTCCTTGGCAAACTGAAGTCATCAGGTCTCTCAGACTCTGCAACCAGTTGGTTCAGCTCCTACCTAGTAGTGCGATCTCAGTCAGTGAGAATTGGTAAATGCCTATCCCTTCCCATCCCCATACACACCGGTGTCCCCCAAGGCTCACTCCTTGGCCCATTGCTTTTCTCCATATTCCTCAACCACCTCCCCCCATGTATGCAGGTGAACTATCCTATTTGCATCTGACTCTTCTCCATCAGAGTAACACCCAGGCTACAACTTTCAGAACTGTTCAGAAACGGTTCAGGCAAAATCAGTTATCCCCAAATGCAAAAAAAAAAAAATGGTCTCCATGTGTTTCGCCACTAGGCAAGGCAAATTTTATTTTTCGGGTGCCCAATCCAATAAATACTTAAAATCCAAACACTAGAATTAGGGTCTAAATTGCCAGCAGAATTTTAAGGTGCCATAATACAAATATCTCGAGACATTGTCTAAAGGACAGTGTCTGGGAATGCCCGGCTGAATAAAAAGGCCTTGAGGCGGGCTTTGAATACCTCAGCTGAAAGAGCTTCCCTTATTGATGGATGAAGCGAATTCCACAGGACAGGGTTGGTGACGCTAAAGGCTCTGTCACCGGCTATTTTTAACCTCATCCTGGGAATTACGAGGAGGCCCCTAGAGAAGGATTGGAGGGAGTGGACCGGGGCAGCAGGTGTTAGAAGATCTGACAGGTAGCCAAGGCCCAGTCCATGTAGGCCCTTAAAGGTGAGCAAGCCTACCTTAAAGAGAACCCTCCATTGAACTGGTAGCCAGTGCAATTCACACAGCACCAGGGTGACGTGACAGTATTTAGGCTGTCCTGTCAACAGCCTTGCAGCTCCATTCTGCACTAGCTGCAATCGATGGAGGGTACCTGCAGAGACCCCAAGGTAGTGTGTATTACAGTTGTCAAGCGTAGATGCCATGAATGCATGTACCAAGATGGGGAGGTCCAGGGATGGAACCAGGTGTTTGATCCTAGCAATATTCCTAAGATGGAAAAAGCTGGACTGGACAACGGATGACACCTGAGATTCAAATGTCAATCTGCTGTTGAGGAAAACACCAAGATCATGCACCCTAGAGGGGGTCTTCAATGGCACAGATCCCAGAAACAATCCAGTCTCTGCAACGGAGGCCATCCTATCATACCTCCTGTTCAACTCCACCACCAGTATCTCCATCTTATCGGGGTTCAGTCACAACCAGCTAGAGGCCATCCAGTCATTATTCTCGGCCAGGCAGTTGTTAAGTACATCCGCTGCATTGGATGTCCTGGGGCAAAGGATAGATACAGCTGGGTATCATTGGCATAGCAGTGAAACTCCAAACTGTACTTCCTAATGATCCCAACCAGGGGCAGCTTACACACGGCAAACAACATTGGTGACAAGACCGAACCCTGAGGTACTCCACAAGACAGAAGGCTAGGGGAGGAGGAGGAGAAATTCCCCATCACAACCCTTTGCCTCCTGTTTGTGAGATAGGACTCAAACCAGTGGATGACAGTGCCAGCTAGTCCACAAAATTCCCTCAGGCAGTTGAATAACACACAGTGGTCCACCATGTCGAAAGCTGATGAGAGATCAAGAAGAATGAGAATTGTCCCCTCTCCTCGATCTCTCGCCCTGAGGAGATCATTATGTACTCGAACTAATGCGGTTTCCGTATAATACCCCGCATGAAACCCAGACTGGAGCAGCTCGTAGATATCAGAGTCCACAAGGTGTTCTCCCAGCTGCTATGCCACAATCTTCTCTACAAGCTTTCCCAGAAATGGAAGGTTGGAGACAGGATGGTAATTCACCTTGATGTCAGGGTCTAAAGATGATTTCTTCAGAAGGGTTTCACCAGTGCCTCCTTCAAGGCATCTGGGAAGACTCCCTCTGACAAAGAGCACTGCACAATCAAGGTGAACACCGGGCCAACAGTGTCAACACATCCCATTAAAAAACGAGATAGCACTGGGTCCAGTTCACAATATGTGTGCTTCAGCCTCGAGACAACCTCAATGACCTCGGCCACCTCCACTGGTTTAAACTCCTCCCAACCAGCTGGAGTGCACTGTGGACAATCTGGGTGACCACTGTCAGCCACACTGTGGCTCACTGGCAGAATTCCCTGCCTTATGGTGGACACTCTGTCTGAGAAGAACTGAGCAAACTCATTGCATAAAGCATCAGAAAATGCTTTTTTCGGCTATTGACAAGCTGGATGTAATAGCCTGTCCACAGTCTGAAAAAGCATAGCTGGTTAGTTCTTCCCAGCAGCAATCTCGCTGGATAGGAACACTGCCTTCTTACGGTTGATTGCCCCCTGGTACACAACTTAGTGTGCATTCAGGGCCAGTCTGACTGTCTACAGTCAGGTCCTCTACCGGCAGTGCTCCAACCTCTGACCCTTGTCTTCATCACCTTGGGCTCCCCATCAAACCACGGGGACCTCAAGTGAGAGGATCTGGGTCGTACACGGACCGGTGCAAAGGAGTTGAGTGCCCCAGACATCACCTCATTATAGGCGGTGACTGCTGCACCCACACCCCCCATGCATGCACTGCCCACACTAGATAGGTCAACCACAGCCAGAAAGCCCTCTGGGGTCAAACCCCTTAAAGGGTGGTAGCTTACCATCTCTGCAAGGCAGAGGCTTTTGAGGCTCCCTTCCAGGCTTTCCAGGCTCCCTTCTCTCCCCTCCTTCCACACCCTAGATGGGGGTACAATTGACAATATGCCCTTATTTAAGTACATAGATACACAGACACTGTCAGCAGATAAGGGCCTGTGGCCCACACAGTCTGCTTGTTTGAGCCTGTAAGTTTCCTTTACATTTTTCTAGAAGTCTGTTGCCCCTTACCCAGACCTCCAGAATTATCTTATGTCTATCCCATGCATTCTTAAATCCCATGATTGTTTCAGCCCCCACCACTTCCTCTGGCAGGGTGTTCCACTTGTTCACCACCCTTTCTGTGAAGAAAGTCTTCCTCGTGTTTCCTCTAAATTGCCCTCCCTCCAACTTCATCCCATGCCCTCTAGTCCTGGAACATCTTTTTCACTGGAAAATAATGTATTCTTGCATTCTGTTCCTCCCTGTAAGGTACTTGCATGTCTCTATCATATCCCCTCTCTCCCTCCTCTCCTGCAGGGAGTACATATTCAAGTCCTTCAGCCTGTCCTCATAGGATTTGTGATGCAGTCCCTGTACCATCTTTGTTGCCCTCCTCTGAACCACCTCTACCCTATGACCTTACGTAGGTAAGGTCAAAGGAACTGTACACTATACTCCAGGTGGGACCTAACTAGTGTCTTATATAGTGGACTTATGACCTCCCTTTTCCTGCTGGTAATGCCCCTGCCTATGCATCCCAGCATCCTATTAGCTTTATCTGCTGCTTTGTCGCACTGTTTCCCTACCATGAGGTCATGAGAGATGATAACCCCAAGGTCCCTTTCCTTCTTGGTGCATGCTGTATCCTCATCACCAACTGACATTTGTTCCAGGATTTTTGGGTCCTGTATGCATTATCTTGCACTTTTTTGTGTTGAATTTCAGCTGCCAAACCCTTGACTATTCTTAAAACTTCTGCGGGTTCCTCCTCATTCTGTCTACATCCTCTGGTGTGTCCACTCTGTTACAGATCTTCATGTCATCAGCAAACAGGGAAATTCTGCCTCCTACAGTAAGTCCTGTGCAATGTCACTGATGAAGACGTTGAATAGGACTGATCCCAGCACTGATCCCTGTGGTACCCTACTGGTCACTCTTCCCTCTGTGGTGTGACAGCCATTTACCACCAGCCTCTGTGTCCTGCCACCCAGTCAATTACCCACTCACTGCACTACTATCCTGCCCACTCCCATATTACCCAGTTTGTTTAATAGCCTTCTAGGTGGCACAGTGTAAAAGACCTTGCTGACTTCCGGATAGGCCATATCCACTGCCCTCCCTGATCCACCTCCCTTGTCACCCAGTTGAAAAATTCAGTGAGGTTGGTCTGGCATGACCTCCCCCAGATGAAACCATGCTGCCTTGTGTTCTGTAGTCCTTTGGCAACCAGATGTTCCACCAGTCTCTCCTTCAGTAGTGCTTCCATGATCTTCCCCACTACTAAGATCAGGCTGACTGGTCTGTAGTCCCTCACTTCCTCTTTGTTCCACTTTTGTATAAGGGGACTACATCTGCTGTCCTCCAGTCTTTGGGTACCTCCCCTGTTTCCAATGATCGGCTAAACAGGATTGCCAGAGGTTCGGCCGCAACCTCTCCTAGTTCCTTTAGGATCCTGGGGTGCACTCCATCTGGCCCTATTGCTTTATCAACTCTTATTTCTTCCAGTTCCTTTAGGACCCTTTCCCGTGTAAAGGGACTTGTGTCCATTTAGTGCTGCTCCCACCCCTTGTACTCCCTTTAGGCCCATTACCTTCCTCTTCCTCTTCCTCAGTAAGACTGTGCAGAAATATCTGTTCAGTATGCCAGCTTTACTGTTGTCATCCTCCACGTGGCCCCCATCCTTCCCCTTCAGTCTCACTCCCCTTGCTAACCTGCTTAATGCATAATTATGTTGCTCTTATTATCCCTGTTTTAAATATTGCCCACTGTTCCTCCACCCCTGATTCCCTCCCCATTCCAGTTAGTACCTCTTTCAAGCATGTCCTCATTTTCTCAAAGTCTGCCCTCCTAAAATCCAGCATATGTGCTTTTATGTGGTTTGGTTCTGTTCCTTCTATGATTTCAAACCACAGTGACCAGTGGTCACTGTCCCCCCATACCTTGTTGTCTGGTTTGACTGTCACCTTTTTTTTTCAGCATGTAGACGCTATTCACACAAAACTCCAAACTCAATGCCATTTACAGGAGCAAAAGCTGCATCCCTGTACCTACCTGCTGAGATATAATCGCGAAGATGATCCTCCCCATATTTTATTATGGCAACAGTGTCTATGGTATGGCCACAAAGTCCACGCTGGCCAGACTGGACCCCTCTTCCACTATTTCTAATGGTTTGCCTTGGCCCAATCTCTCTGCTCTCAACACTGCTCTCTGTACTCTGATCTCTCCCTTCCCTGCTTAGATGATCACTGCATAACCCACTGTGCTGCCTTCACTTCTAAATTCTGGTTGGCTTCACTCCTCCCTTACCTTAGCTCTCTTCTCTCCCCTGTGCACCCCCACCCCCCAATCTTACTCCCTTCACAAGCCATACTATCACTCCCTCTTGCTTCCCTCTCATAAATCCACTGCTGGACAGGCTGCCTTCTCTTTCTGCTTTCCTAATCTCTGGAACTCTTCCCCTAACAATTCGCGCTCTGCTTCCTCCAAACACCCTTTTTCCTCTCTACTCCAAGTTCACACTGCTCTCTCTTGTAAATGCCCTTAGCCCAATTTGCCTTATACCCCCATATCTGCCGACTCCTTACTTATGCCAACCCCAACACTCTTCTTCATCTCCCCATCTCAATCACCTCTCTATCTCCCCCCAACCCTCACCTTCTCCTTCCCTTTCTCCTCCTCGCCCTCTCCATCCCTTCCTCCATCCTTCTCCTCCCCTCTCCCTCCCCTATTTCCTCACCCCCTCCTCCCCTCTCTCTCTACCCTATCTCCTTTCTCACTCACAGTGCTTCAGTTGCTTCTTTCTGTAGCCCTCCTGTTTTACTATCCATTTCTCCTACCCTGTCCTCCATTTTTGACATTACAGTCTGTGGGTGCTTGGTACTATTTTGACTTGTACTTTTATTTTTGTGCCTACATAATATTGTGTTTACTGTACAAAATATTTCAATTTATAATCTTGAACTTATCCCACCCCCTCCCCCAGGACACATCTGGAAATGAGCATTATGCTCAATATGTCTTTCCTGGCATATCTCTTTTATATAAATAAATTAAATACATAAATGGCCATTATCCAACTGTGCATCCAGCACAGGAGTGACATCATTAATATAAGGGTTTATTTCAGTCTCTAGGGTATATCCCACCACAATTGACTCAATTCCTATATTCGCAGGCTAAGTGACCAGAGGTCAATGGGTTGCTCTAAGGTTGGTGAGTGTTTATCTCCTCCCAATGATGAGGGTTCCAGCAGATGGTGGTGTAGAATGGTACTATTTTATAATGGTCAGTAGTGTAGCTTGTGAGTCACCCATTAAAGGTGACCAAATAACTACATCTTTGTCCTCATCAGAACTCTCTGCAGTAGGGTGCTGATTAGACAGAGCATTAAGTGTTGGTGCAACAGCATCACTGTCAACATTGCCTAAAGGTACTGGTTGACTCCTAGCAATGAGTTTATGTGCTCTAGGCTTTTCAGTTTCTATTTCTGCATCTAATAGCAACTATCCAATTAATAACATATAGTTCCTAGTTCTAGTCTTTGCTAATCATCTACCCTGCTCCTGCTTTATCTAGTACACAGGTCAATTCAGCCATTGTTCCAGACACTGTAAGACTCTGGGGCCCATGGGTTGGCAAGTGCATGTTTTTCCTAGAGACCAAGGTTCAACAACAGTACCTTTATCTCCAATGTGCAACACTTGGTGTTATACTCACTTGTCATACCTGTGTTTCTTGACAAGCTTTTTCTTGTTGGTGGCCGATAAGTGCAAGTGGGCAAGGAAATTATCATAAGGTAGGGGATGGGGTATTAGCATCAGTACTGATATTAGGAGCCTGGCCAATAAGACTGGCTAGCATCACTACTGGTGATGTTACCATGTCTGTTCCCTCAAGATCATTTCCACACCTGCATACACTCAACATTCATGACTTATGTGCACAGCAAGACAGGAGTCAACTGACTAACCAGGATATATTAGCACAATCCCCTCAACCTTCAAATCAAGGATGAAGCTCAATGGGGGATTGACACAGACCTTAATTTTACAATTTGAAGAATGGGGGTAGTAAGGCTAGGTAGGGAGATGTCATTATAAAGATGTTGTCATCTCATGGTAAAAGGGTAGGAGCCAACCACACACTTTCTTCTTTATAAATGTTGCATGCTACACCAGAGAAGGGGGAGGTGGGCAGGAAAAGCTTGGAATCAGGTGAGTAGGATGAATAGGAGGCTACCCTGATCACCTGTGGACTAGGAAAGCCTTTGACCACCCATGCCAAATGCCAAATATTTGGGATGAATATTCAGAATAACATATTTGCACACCCCTAGTTATTATAGTGTCTTCTTATTAGGCATGGGTGGGTATTAAAATACCTTATAAATAACACTACCCATGGGTGCCTCCAAACTACCCTAAATTACCCTACAAATAACCTAATGCAAAATGGGTAGTTGGTTAGGGTCAGGCAATTACTACCCTACACATTCTACTACCCTATTACCCTACCCTGACCATAACAATCATATGTAGGACTGCTGTATTACACTGGTTGTTAGGATTCCAAAAATTGCTGAAGCAGGAGCGAGAGGCTCACAGTAATAAATGACAGGGCTCAACCCTCAGGGCAAATAACAAATGGTGTAATACAACCGTAAAAGTATTTCACTATGCTGCAGAGACAGATAATGTAGCTGCCTATGTCACAGTAATAAATCACAGGGCTGGAGTCTCAGGGGCACCTCACAAATAGTGTAATACAGCTGTAAAAGGTGTTCACTAAACTACAGAGACAGACAGTGTAGCTATGTCACAGTAATAAATGACAGGGCTCAGGGGCACCTAAAAACAGTGTAATAAAGTTTTGAGTTTTTCAACTTTTAATTTCAAACCAGCTACCTTCTGTGTTCTTGTCTATCCTTTCCCCCACCTTGCTTCTCTGTTCTCTCCCCAGCACCACCTCCTCGACTGAGGCTGATCCCCCCTTCCCCTGAGATTGTTTTACCCAGATTCACTATGAAATCTCGACATTTGGTCTTCTGAGCTCCATAAGCCTGCGCCCCGAAGACTGAATATCAGAAGCCCGACAGGGTCTTAGTACAATGGGCGCTACATTGCCAGTTTGACAACTAAGTTGTCGACTGCCATTACAGTGACAGATTTATGTTGACAGCAACTTGCAGTTGACATAAATCTGACTGGAAACTCCAGCTGTTTTTTCATCAGGGGTTCTCTCCCCTGCACCCCCCTGTCTCTTGGATTCTAACTCCGAATCTAAGTCGGATCCGGGAGGGGGTTCAGGACCAGGAGAGAGAGTGCTGGGGTCTTGGGCAGACTAATACAGCAAAAACATCAATGTTGTTGGCATCAATGTTTTCACTGTAATAGTGTCACCATCCTGGAGGCATACCGTGCAATGCGGGGGGCATGCCCCCTGCACCTCCCATAACTAAAATAACCAACTCTGAGGGGGAGTGGATCTCTGGGCAAGTTAAAAAGTTATGGGTGGGCAACAATAGTGGTCAAAAAGGTCAGCACTCCTGGGAACAGAACCCGGGTTGAGGGCTCCATACTGGCCGAGTTGCCTGTGGCCTTGCCCTCCATGGTACAGGAGCAGCTCGACCAGCCTCCAGAAACTCCACGTTGGTATCCTACCTGACTCAGTGTGTGTAGCAGTTCGACACATCCACCACCATAGCCCTGTTGGACAGGTGTGTGTGAGGCTACCGCACTTGGGATCCTGAATATCGGGATTCCGAGTTTCAGTCTTAAAAAATACTTCCTTTTACCCCCTCCTCCTGTGATCATTTCAGTCTCTCGCTATTTCTCTCTTAACTTTGCTCCTGTTTGACTCCTAGCTCATGTAGTACAGGTTTTTTTTCTACTGTTGGTTCAAAACACAAGTCTTTATTGCTGTGAGCACCCACAGAGCTGCTTCCTTTCCAGACTGCTCTATCTGCACCACACAGGCTCAGAGCAGATGGAACACAACCCTTTAGACACCACTGACCAATCAGGTGTCAGCCTGACATCATGTTCTCCTACGTTGCTATAAGCTCCATGAAGGACCCCACAGGCTGCCTTTTTAATGTCTGTTTCCAGCCTGGAAGTCCTTTACATGTTACCCATTGCCCATCTCAAACTACCCGACATGAGAATTACACCATGATATTGGATAGGGCAGTACATTACCCAAACTACCCTTTCTGGCCTAAATAGGCTATCCTCACACTACCCGACCCAGCTACCCACCAGGTAGCCCATGCCTACTTCTTCTTATGCCTTTTCTGTGTCAGAAATGCTCAGCTTTACTTTGCATTTTTTTCACTCAAGTAACTCAAGATGACTGTACTACAACCAAAGGAGAACTAGGAATCATAGGAAGGGTTTACATGTAAAGTAGACACATAGTCCATTATATGCATGCCATTCCTCAGTGGTTATATCCATGTATGTTACTTAGCCTTAAATATATATCCAATTGGGCTTTAAAGCTATCCATTGTTTCACAAGATATTATTTCCTCTGGGAGTGATTTCCACACGATCGCCACTCTCTATGTAAACCAGACTGCCATTCTGGTAGTTTTAAAGTGGTCACCCTTTAGTTATTTATTGTGCCTTCTGCCCCATACCCACTGTCTTTTGTTTCCAAATCTAGACAGTCCCACAGGTCCTTATCTTGAAAGGCCTTGAAAAGAATACACATATCTCCCCCCCCCGAACTCCAGGCTGTGCATCTTCAGTTCCATCAGTCTCTCATCAAAGCTTTTTCCCTTCATTCCACCAACCATTCTAGTTTCCTCTCCTCTGGACAGCCTCCAATATTGCCATGTCCCTTCTTATTTGAGGGGCCCAGGACTGGCCACAGTACTCAAGATGGGGTCTCACCCCAGCTGTATACAAGGCCATTATCACTACTCTATTTCTGCTGGCTGTATTCCTACCTTTGCACCCAAGGATTTTATATTTCTTACTGGTTGCCAGTCTGCTCTGTTCTTCAAACTTTAGGTTACTAGTCACCATTATTCCAAAGTCTTTTTCTTCTGTTGTCTCTTTGAGCTCCACTCCATATAGTTTGTAACTATATTTATAAATAGCTGTGCATACAAAGTTTAACATTTACTATTAGGCTAGCAAAATGTTATTAGCAGTTAAACTGCGGTGGTCTAACCAACAGCATGTTGTGTGTATGGTGTTTGCATGTTCCCATAATCATTATTTAGGAAGAGAGGGTGCAGAAGGAGAATATGAAGTGTTCCTGGAGGAAACAACAACTGTAAACCCTGTTTCTTTTACTATACACAAGCCTGATCTAGAGAGACTGAGCTTCTCTTCTCTGCCAGAACTGCTATTCAAGAAGGTGTTTTATATTCAAGGTCCTGAAGCCCTGGACTAGTAAAATACATGCATGTTGGACCCCTCCTCAACATCAGGGTAATATGATACTCACTTCTTTAACTCTGTGTAGATGGGCAGCACCTCTGGATGGCAGACAAATGCGAAGGCCAGAATTGGGATTGTGTATGCTGTCTAAAGAAAAAGGAAAGCACCATCAGGAAAGCTTTTTGGTGTCCCTCAATACAAGAAGAACAGTTGTGCTGTCAAGTAGAAAGTAGCCTCCTTAGTAGGATGGCTGGGTCATCAAGGTCACAGCAATCCCGAAAAGACTGCTGAAGTCAGTATAGCACTGGCACTGTGAGAGGTAGTCAAGGGTATAATCTTATCCCATCTCTCTCTCACTGTGACGCATCATAGGAAGGGCTTAGCTAAGTAATCCTGGCATAACTCTTTCCAGGATAGTGGACTCCTGCCATGTCATTTGTTGCTAGATGGACAATAGCATCTTGCTTCCCAGTCCCACACATTTGCTTAACCAACTGTTCCACTCTGGAGAGTACCCGAGCAGCTGTTTTCCTTGGGAGACAATACACTTCTCTCCCCTTCTGATCTGAGACACAGACCACATTTTCATTACCCCTCAAAATGGAATCCTCCCAAATGATTACCCTCTTCCTGGTATTCCCGTGCTGCCTGCTGTCCTCCTTTATATAGTATGCGCCACTGCTACAGCAGCCTAGGGGGATCTGGTTGCAGCAGACTTCTCTCTCTCTCTCTCTCCCCTGGAAGGGGGAGTAGCAAATACTGCATTGCTCAGTATTGTGAATCAGCTGCATGTTGCAATATTAGGACACCTCCACAGTCATTGCCTCCCCCAATCCACATGTGAAAAAGGGCTAATTTAGCTCACTATATCTTCCAGTATCACAAATAAATGAAATTAAATGAAACGAACCCCCATTCCTGCCCACCAACTTCGAAGCCTTTGGAGGCCACTGAGGAAGGGAAGCAGCAGGATGCAGCCCCAGTCCTACTCCACTGCTGCCTTATTTCAGTGCAGTCTGTAGCAAGCTTTGAGTGGAGTTTCATCAGTCTCTGCAGACTTGGCAGCCTTCACATTACCACAGTTTACCCTGGCACAGCATGGCACCACAGTTTCTGCAGCTAGCTAAATTCCTCCTCCATGCTCCTGTACCTGCCCACTATACATGACTGTTACTACTGCCCTCCCTTTGGCACTTTATTACTCTAAATTTATCACATAAATTATTGTAGATTAAAAGACCACTGCCAACCAATCAAAGCGTCACAGTCCTCAGAGTTTTAGACACTCTTAATCATCAAAAAGTGTTTCACGTGCAGCTGCCCTAGACACAGGCAGGTTTGAAACATCATCCCATAATGGGTTAATCCATACTCTGTAGCCACTCCTACAAATTAAAAGGGAAATGTTCACATCCCTATGTCCCACACCTCAATATGGGATACCACTCACCACCCTGATTAGCAGTTTCATGTAGTGTTTATTATATTCATTTACTTTGCTTTTGTTTCATTTAAGTTTTAGCTGTTTGATCCTTCCACCTGTTCCACCAGCATTTTGACTAAAGTGCCTCTGGGGCACATCCCACAATCTCTCATGACTGACGTCAGAGCCAGGGAGCAGACACTGGAGCATGTATAGTGTAGTCCTATAGACAGAGCTATTAATAGCTCCAGTTTGCAAGTTAGCAGTCTCAGTGCTATATCGAGATCAAGTATAGACTGGCAGTCAACTACCATTCTATACTTGGTCTCATTGTAGAACTGAGACCTCCAACTCACAAACCAGAGCTATTAACGGCACCATCCATAGGACTACGATATACATGCTCCTGCGGCTGCTCCCTGGCTCTGACAGCAGTGGCTGGGCAGCCACGGGAGACTGTGTGATGCACCACTAGAGGCACTTCAGTCAAAATGCCAGCAGGAGGGATGTCAGGATCAACCAAATAACATAAATACGACAAAAGCAAAGTAAGTGAATATGATAAACACTACATCAAACTGCTAATTTTTTGGAGGGGATTGTCCCACATTGAGGTGTGGGACATAGGGATTTGGATGTTTCCCTTTAAAAAAAAAGGTTTAATTTGTCTGCATTGGATTACAGAACAGCTCAGCTTCACTTTGCTGTTCTCTCATCTGACTAATGTGTGTGAAACTACTCTTACCCTGCAGCAAGTGGCTCTACAGGACATACTTAAAAAAGCAGCATTCAACATAAAGTCTACCAAAACAACCCTAGGGCTTTCAAGCTGTCATGGCATAATACATGCCTTTTTTTTTTTTTCTTCTTTTTTGTTCCTCCCCCCCCCCAAGTTCAGTAGTTAGTTTTCCAATATGTTATTGGATAGTAGCGCTCTATAATGCAGGCTGTTACCTGTGAGTTAAAAGTGATGAAACGTGAGATGCACTGTTCCTCATTGACATCATCGACCACAGTGTTGCCGTTCTCATATCCAATCATATCACCCTGAGAGACAGTGGAGTTCACTTGTGTGCTGTTTGACCCATACTCTGTGAAAGGGCAGGGAATCTGAAACTTTTTGTAAATCACCTACAGAAAAAAAAAAGCCATATTTAACATTCTAGCTGGATTCATAACCCACCTTGTTCCAAGTAGGCCATCCTCCTCCAGCACAGACATCCACCTGAAGTGCCGGGAGTGATTGCTACTTCATACCTCCTCATGGTGACAACTCAGCCAAAAACAATCAGGATGAAAGAATGACATTGCTGGCAAAGCCACATCTGCATAATGATACTTAATGATGACCTGTCATTTTACATAAGGTGCCTCCTTCCATCCCAACAGGATCCTGCTCTTAATATTTCGCTGCCTCACCTAATCATGACAGTAGTGCCTACTAATAGGTCTGTGGCCTGTGGTGTTCAAGAATGTGATTTCAGGTGTAGGGAACTGTGATTTTATCCAATGGTGTTGGGGTTTAGGATCCTGTTCTGTGGTATCATGAGTTGTCATGTAAGGAGCTATGATTCTGTCTTGTGGTTTAAGACTCGGAGGTTTGATTCTGTTCTGCAGTATCAGGAGCAGTGATTCTGTCCTGTATTACCAGAGCTGTGATTCTGGCCTGAGGTGTCAGGAGCTATTATTCTGTCCTATGGTGTTGGGAGACATGATTCTATCCTACAGTGTTGGGAGCTTTGAATCTGTCCTGTGGTGTCAGGACTCGGAACTGTGTCCGGAGCTATGATTGAGCCCTGTGGTAACGAGAGCTGTGATTTTCATTTCATTCATTTAAAATGAAAGCCTATGGATAAAAATGCCCATTTTCATAGGCAACTGTAGTCAAAATACAAATTACAAAGAGGTAGTTACATACATCAATAGGTGCAAACGGCAAGTAAGTTATTTCTCATAACATTTACAAGTGTCAGTAGTACTTATTAAATTTCTTAAGTTTGTTGAAAAAGAATTGTTATTAGCCAAAGTCCTGATAGTTTCAGCTAATGAATTCCAAAAGCAACTAATTCAGTAATAAAATACAAATTGTCCAATATTTTTATGACACTTAGGTAGTTTAAGATGCAAGTCTCCCATTGACCTGGTTTTAGTGTTTAATAAAGTTTGTCTTTCCACCATGGATTTTTTATTTAATTGGTGCTTGTCCACTTCCCAACTTCCATGCCTAACAACCCAGTTGTTGATTTATTTTTTGTTGTAATGTTTCTCAATTTGCCAATATTGTACAAAGAACAAGTATGATAGTCTAGTGGGAGAGCAAAAGCAAATCCACAGGCTTTATTTGTCAAAAGTGCAATTATTTGCAAGGGTGTTTTACTTGCAGAAAATAAATGACAATGCCATAGTCAATCAGAGATAATATATATGTCAATACAATGCGCTCTTTTTGCATCAGTTGTAAAATTAAGTCTATTTCTATATAACAAACCAAACCTTTGGTTTAGTGACTTTACTAAGTTTCCAATGAGTCGGTAATAACTGAGGCAACTGTCAAGGGTTTGGCCAAGATATTTGTATTCATTGACCTGCTCCAAGATAGTACCATCAAGTGTTTTGATAGAAAGAAATTTTAATGAACTTGAGAGTTTCTTTGAACAAAAAAGTATAGCTTTTGTCTTTTTTATTTTAAACATAACTTATCTATGAACCAATTATGAACAACATAAAAATAAGCCTGTAATACATTTGCCAAACTATTTAAAGGATACCTAAGCAACATTTTGACAGCAAACTATTCAAAAATCTGACTTCACAGGGGACTAAAGGAAAGGCTGCTGTACAAATTAATGCTAAGACCACATTTATATAATTTACCTAAATGTGGTTCCAAAGCATTTGAAAAATGTAAAATCAGCCTTCCAATTTCAAAAAATTGCCTTACCTGTTTCCTAAAATGGTTGCCAAATATGTTATGTGATGACATCATTGGAGCCAGAGTCAGAGAGCTATATGGCTGTCTATGTAAGCAATAATACCAGCAAAATTGGTGATAGGCAATACTGGACCGCCAGGGTGTAATGAGGCCGACGCTGCAGGCGGAGAAGCCTATAACCCCTGGAAGGTCCGGTATTGCCTATACCCTGGAAGGTATATTAACAAAAAATAGGTTGTATGTAAACATTTTTGTGTAATGTTTAATAAATAGTGAAACAAATTATGAAAAATTAAGTTTAAGTTGTTTTGCCAGTAAAGTAGTCCCTCTACTGATATATTTACTTATGCTTACCAGTAGAAAGCAGTGTATGATTTCTCATTTGTTTTTGCACTTTTCTTTCTACTGTGTGCAGCATGTCATTACTTGGTTCTTGAACTGTGAAACCTCCCCCCCCTCCCCATCTCAGTTGCTTTCCTTTTTTTTTTTTTTCCTCCTTTTGTACGTCTTTTGTGAGACCCCGCAGTCCTTATGTGAGTGGCTGGCAGTGCTAATGGCCGATCGGAAATGGAGGAATAAAGTTACGAGTAACCAAGTTTTCTATCACAGCAGAGGTTATTTAAAAAAACAAACAAACAGAAGGACAAAAAAATAAACATTTCTAAATGTTTTGCCACAATGGAAGTGGAGCCGTGGCATTGTAGGGACATGGTTTACCGAGGTTCAGTGTAGGGATGGCTCTGATCGTGGAATGTGGTAGCACTCCTGATTTAAAAAGGAAAACCTTTTTTTTTTGTTACTTTAGGGGATGAGAAAATTGACTGCGTGTGTAGAACCTCAGTATTTAGCGTGTCATCCTGTTCTGTGTTAGCAAGCCGAGATTCTCAGCGGGTGGGAGACGCAAGAACAAGGCATTTGTTTGTGTACATGGTGCAGTCGGGGTGACTGACTGAGGGACACAGCTTACGAAACTGCTGTGTGCCGTTGTCGGTAACTTCGTTACGCTTCAGTGTCTGTCACAGTGGATTGGCATTGGGGATGTCGCTGCTCGATATGGAGTTGCACTGTGAAAGAAGGGTCAGCTGAATGGTGTTTTACTTCTGTATGTTTTTTTCAATTTATAAAAGGAAAGTGAATCGTGTCATGGGGTGGGACAGAACCTTGGTCAGCACTGCTGCTCAAAGCCCGTCGGATTGACTGCTTGTTGTTTCCTTACTTTTTTAAATTGTGGCTGTTCTTTTGTTGTCCTATCATAAAACAATATACTTTTGAGGGTGTGTGTGCATTTTTTGGAGGGGGTTAGGATGGCTGCCAAGTCATCCGCTAAGCTGCGAGGAAAAAAGATGACATGGAGAGAAGGTGGGGGGAGCTGCAGACAAGTATAATGGGCGGTTTCTCCTCTTTAGAATGAAATACTGTAGGTTCGTTTTTACTTTTATGTGGAAAACTGCTTGTCATAGCTGTACCATGTGTCTGTGGCAGGCTGACTAGCTGTGGGCAGTTTGTCTCGCTAAGCAGGGCAAAAAACATGGCGTCGATTTGAAATTCATATTAGGTGGCTTTAGCCAATTACTAAGCAGGGAGGGCACTAGGATACTGGTGATGGGGCAGGCTAGACTGGCACTTTTAATAGCTGGGCATCTGTTGTCTGATAGATGCCCAGCTAGAAAAGTGTCTCAGCCAATCGGAAGCCTCAAATTATTTTACCCATTTTCTAAAGTGCTAACTAGTTCTTTTTTCCCTTTGTTTAGAATTGTTTCACCAAAATGGTCAAAACCATGTGCATTATTATGATTGCTACACATGTTAGGCTACAGTTCTGTTCATTTTGTTTATGTTAACATACTGAAATTGTGTTTTAATCCAACTGACTTTCTCTTTGGCAAACCACAGTGTGGTACAAATCTTAAATACCCTGGTGGTCTAGTGGTTATGGCAGATCCAGGATGTTATAATGGCTGGTGCTGTGGTGGTGTGCATACTTGATATGCACTATTTAACATTTGTATTAAACCTTTATATTGCCTGCTATTATTCTTTTTTAGTACATTTTTGACAGAACCTACAAATGTAATCCATAGTTTTGAACGTAAACATTTGTACAATCAATAAATCAGACTTCTTCAACAAAGTGAAATGCAGCAGCAGTAAGCAAATAACTTACAATGGGGGCAGAGGGTGTAGCCACACCCTTCACCACCTCCTAGATCCACTACTTGTTTGTAGCAAAGGTCTTGTGTAGTCCAATGCCAGAGTTCATACTTTCTCAGAAATCAAAAATATGCTTGTCTTGTCTTCTTTTTCCATGGGAAATAATAATAAGAAGAATCAGCATTTATATAGTGCTTTTCATACACATTGTATCCCAAAGTGCTTTACAAGGAATGCTAGACTGGTAGTGAAGTGACTAAATGTGTAGTGGCAGCCATTTCACACATTAATACCCACACACAGCCTTGAACAATTGCATGAACTGGTTTTATGGGAAGGGGAATTTTGGCCAGGACAATGGGGCCAGGTAGTGATCATGGTGCTGACAGCCTCACATCTTATATCTCACAGTGATCTGCTCATACATTTGTATTTCTCCCCTTCCATCTTCCCCCTTCCCTGAATATAGCAGTACCTTGCAGGATTGGCCTTCTCAGTCCCCCTCTGGTATTCATTCTTCACTCCTTTTCCCCACAACAAAAACTGGTGAGCTCATCACCCTTCTGCATCATGAATGCAGGTAGTACAGTCCCCGGGTTTTTTGACATATCATAAAATCCAGTACTGTAAGTCAAGCTGATAGCAGCAGGGAACAAGGGGAAAGATGGGCTTTCCTATCCTTAAAAGATCTAGGCTACCTTTGATTAGGCACTACTAGATGATGGGTGTGCACATCATTATGCACATCATTTTATAGTACCTAATCATAGGTGGCTTAGATCTAATATGGGTAGGAAAGCCTATTCCCCCCTTGAGCCCTGCTGCTTTCAGCCTGGCTTACAAGAAGATCACATCTATTATTAATATGTAAAACTAACATGGGAGACTGTGCTAACCACATTCATGATGCAGAAGGCTAGTGAACTCACCAGTTTTTGGTGTGGGGAGCAGGTGAGAAGAATGAATGCCAGAGAGGGACTGAAGATGCCATTCCAGCAGTGCACAGCTATATTCAGGTTAGGGGAAGACAGGAAGGGGGAAGTTGAGCAGATCATTGTGAGATCTGAGATGCCGGGTTGCTAGCACCATGATCACTACCTGACTGTGGATAACAGCAGCCAGCAATGACAAATACTCAGAGTGGCAGGACTGCACCAAAACTTTTACTTGAATTCAGCGTAGGGAGATTACCCTCAAGTGGGTGGTGGGGAGGATATTGATGTTTGTTAGGACAGCATTGCGGGAGCTGTATATACAGTACCTCATTCAAGATTTGGAAGGGTGGTAGCCAGTGAACTCACATTGTGGAGTAGGGCACAGAAAAGTACTGGAGAAGAATTGCTGGGAACTGTCCTGCAGAGTTCTGCAGATTACAGGTAAAGGAGTAGACCAACACTGGAAGCTGGTTGGATTCATTCAAGGCATTAGTATGCCTCTCCTGCTAATAATATTGTTATCCATTGTAATTGCAGCCCTTATGAGGGTATGAACAGCAGTTTTACCGGTGTGTCCTGATGCTTATTGCTTTGCCCTTCAGGAAGACCTAGTTGTTGGTTAATGATGGGGGGAAAACACAACAGGGGGATTGTACATACTGCCTTCACTGTGCAGAAGGGTGGTGATCGACTCAATGTTTACTGTGGGAGAAGATGTCAAACATTGAGAAAGTGGACTGGAGAGTGATTTGGGAGGCATTTTTTAACAGTGCCAGTTGATGAAGCGTATCGGTATAGGCGTGCATTACTCTCTGAGGTACAAGATTACAATCTGAGGTGTGATAATTCTCTTCCTGAGACCACAAGCTCAAATGTGGCATAAGGCAGTACTAAGGACAGAGTATGGATGGTGGGGTGTTCAACAGAAGGCAGGCTAGATGCAGGGGTTCACGTGGAAAAAGACTACAAGAGAAGCGTAGTTGGGGATTACCAAGAAAGCACAAGCTTTGGAATTGGACCAAACCACTACTTCTCTACAAATTTCAGGGCATCACATAACCACTAGATCATCAGGTATTTGGAGTGTTGTACTGTACTGCATTTTGCCACATAGAAAGTCAGCTGGATTACAAAACATTTTCAGCAAGTTAAAGTAAGCAACATGAACAAAACCATAGCCTAACATGTGTACTGATCAAAATAATCCGAGTGTTAACAGATGGTGTTGATCATTCTGCTGAATCAGTTCAAAACAGAGGGAGAAAGAAGAACTAGTTATCACTATAGCGAGTCATGTGGATCTCTGCCTCTTGCTCCAATGATGTCATCATGACTTAACACTTGACACACTTGGCAGACATTTTAGGAAGCAAGCAAGGTTGTTTTTAAAAGTGAAAGGCTGATGTTTAAATTTTTCAAAAGCTATGGAACTGCATTCATGTTATTTACATAAATGCAGTTTTAGCATAAGTGTAAACAGCAGCCTTTACTTTACCTCGCAATGAAGCCAGATTTTGGAGTTTGCAATTTTAAAAAAAAACTGCTTGTTGAGGTACCCTTTAAGTCTTTGTTCTGGAAGAAAATTATAGTGTCATCCACGTACAATTTGATTGTTTCTAGAGGTGTTGAGAGCTGTGATTCTGTCCTGTGGCATCAGGAGCCGTGATTCTGTCCATTGATTCTGGGAACTGTGATTCTGTCCTGTGGTGTCCAGAGCAGTAATTCTGTCCAGCAGTGTCAGGAGCTTTGATTCTGTCCTCGGTATTGGAAGATATGATTCTGTCCTGCAGTATCAGGAACTGTGATCCTGCCTGGGGTGTTGGGAGCTATGAATCATCCTTGTTGTGTAAGAAGCTATGATTCTCTTGTGCTGCATATAGGAGCAAGTTTGCCTCTCCACAGTGATTTGGCATGTCATTTATGAAGATAGAGAACAGTAAGGGCCCCAAGATGGATCCCTTGGGAACCCCATCAATGATTTGTCCTTTTTCAGATTGCTCACCTTGCCATCTGACAAATTGGGATCTCATCTGGAGATAGTCAGTGAACCACCAAACTGTAAGTCTAGGCCTATAAGTTTGACTTTGGTTAGGAATAACTGATGGGCGAAGGCCTTGGTGGAGTCTATGAAGACAGATCCAATAAACTGACCTTTGTCGAGCACTGTGAAGAGGTGATTGGTGAGGCAGACAAGAGTGGAGTCTGTGCCATGTTTTTTTTGTAAAACCATGTTGTCTAGGTGTAAATATGCAATTCCCCTCAATATACTCCATTAGTTGGTTGTAGATGGCCCTCTCGAGCACCTTACTAAGGATGGAGAGCATCGATTTGGGGTGATAGTTTTCCACGTGTTTCCGTGATCCCTCTTTGTGGATGAGCATGACCAGGGCTACTTTCCAGAGTGTTGGAACTTTCCCTTCAAGAAGGGATCATTTGAGCAGCCACGAGACAGGGGCAGCAATGGCAGGGGCAGCAATCTTGAGCAGTCTTGGTTCTAGCTTGTTGTGCCCAGCTGAGCCATGAGGCTTTAGGGGGGAGTGTGACTACAGCCTGGTTGGGGGGGAAGTGGGGCCCTGTAGGGGGGATCTTAAACTTGCTTAGGTCTGTGAAGAAGCAGTGGATTGCATTGGCGGTGTCTACAGGGTTCTTTAGGTGGGTATCGTTATCTATTATGGCACAGTATCCCTCTGCAGGGTTACACTTAATGAGGGCATTGATCTGTGACCAGAATTTTCTAGGGTTGGAGAGATTTATTTTCCAGAGATCTCTGACGTATCGCTTTTTTTTGCAGATTTTAGCTCTCTTTGGCATTTATTTCATAAGATACAATTCTATCCTATTGTTTCTGGAGCTATGATTCTGTCCTTTGGTGTCTTAAACTATGACTCTGTCCTGGGATGTTGGAAGACTTGATTCTGTCCTGGGATGTCAGGTGCTGTGATTCTATTTGGGATAGTGGGAACAGTGATTCTGTACTTTGTTGCTGGGTGCTGTTATTCTATCCTGTACTGTTAAGAGCTTTGATTCTCTTAACAGAGATGTGGAGAGTTGTGATAAGCTGTGTTTACATGGTGGCAGTGCTCCAGCATCTGTGCCGCTCCCTTCATGTTGTGCTCCCTGCTCCTCCAGTAATTCACCATTTACACAGCCTGCCCTCGCAGTGCTGCAGGTAGCTCTGAGGAGGGGCTGTGAATTAACTGGAGGATGAAGGGAAGAAAGCTTTTGCATCAGAGCGAGCGCAACAAAGCATTCACACCACCACATAAAGCGCTCACTCTGCTGCTGATCTCCCCCAGCGGAATCAGATCCAAAAAAGGATCTGAAGGGGGCTTAAGGTGCTCTGGAGAGTGCATAGACTGACGACTTTGCAGCACATCAGCCCATGCACATGGGTTGAAGCGCTGCAAAGTCAGCAATGTAAACAGGGCTTTAGTCCAATGGGATCAAAAGTTAGGATTCTGTTCCACAGTGTTAGAAGTGCTGTTCTGCTCTGTAGTACTGGGAGTTAACAATTCTGTGTTGGGATGTTAAGAGATGTGATTCTGTACAGTGCTGCTGAGAAGTTTGATTCTGTCCTGCAGAACTAGAAACTGTGATGACGTCCTGTGGTGTCAGGAGCTGTAGTTCTGTCCTGTGGTGCTGGAAGCTTTCATTCTGATCTGTCCCAGGATACTGGAAGAAATGATCCTGGTACTCAGATGTTGGGAGGTGTGAATTTGTCTTGGGCTGTCTGGAGTTTGGATTTTGTTCTGCTATGTCAGGAGCTGCTATTCTGTCCTGTGGTGTCGGAAACTGTGATTCTGTTGTGGAATATTGAGATGTGATTATGTCCTATAGTGCTAGAAGCTTTAAATCTGTCTTGTGATGTTGGAAACCATGATTCTGTCCTGGGTTATAAGGGAGCTGTGGTGCTGTCGTGTAGTGTCAGGAGCTGTTATTCTGTTCTATGGTGTTGGGATCTTTGATTCTTTTGTGAAATTCTGGGAGCTCTGATTCTGTACTGGGATGTTGGAATGTTTGATTCTGTCCAACGGGATTAGGAGTTGTGATTCTGTCCTGTGCTATTTGGAGCTGTGAGTCTATTGCGAGATGTTAAAAGATGAGATTCTGTGCCTGGATGCAGAGATATATGATTTTGGCCTGTGTGCCGACAGTTTGATTCTGTCCTTGGCTGTCAGAAACTGTAACTCTCTCCTGTGGTGTCAGAAGCAGTGGTGGGTGAAGTCCAAAAACTTCAATTCATGGATAAATTTGCAAATTTTACTGAATTCACAAAATTCTCCTTTTAGGCAAATTTCTATTTCGCCTTAAAAAAAGAACTTTGCGAATGGTGAAAATGCAAACTTTGCCTGTGAATTGTGGCTCTAAGGGGAAGTTTGCAAGCATCCATGGGATTAAAGGTCACATGGTGCTGCAGTGAGCTGTATTGTCATGTGTACAGTAGGCTAAATTCAGTGCAGTGAAAGGAAGGGAGAGCTGGTGTTAAGTGTGCTCTGTATCTTTGCGCCTAAAAAGCTTTGGAAAGCATTTAAAACACATTTTTTTTCTCCAACAAATCACTCCATTAAGTGTCTGCTATGCTTTGCATACCTAGATCACCAGTTAGTTTTGGTATTTGTTGTGGTTTAGTTAGATTAAAGTTGCAGTTTTGTTTTCTGTATTCCGTGTTGTGAGGAAGTGCTGTGGGGGGAAGCTGCTGCAGCAACCTCCTACATTAAATAAGGCAGTCTAGGCAGCCTTTTCTGTCTTAGCAGATAGCATGGTTGAAGTTAGTGTTTTATGTGAATTTTTTTTTCTGATTTCTGTGGTTTGTTATTTTAGTTCTGTAGGACAGTTAGGTGTGTTTTACTGTATTTTATTTGTCTCTGTAATTTGAGTATCTTGATTTCATTTTTATTGATAGAAATTCCCTTTTTTGTGTACATAGTAACATCGTGATAACTACCTACAGTAATTTGTTGCATGTCGTCTGTGTCCTCTTAGTTCCTGAAATTCCTGTTGTGTATTGTTCGTGCAAAGGAAAAAAACAAACTGGGGGAGGCGCAGGTGCTGCTGGTTCAGGAGGAGCATGAACTTCAACAGATGGTGCTGCCACTTTCACAGGGTATGCCCACTGCCCACCATGACATGGGAACTTCCCTTATGCCCTCCACAAACTACTGCTGGCATGAACAGGCCACCACTTCCACCACCTCCACTTGTTGCTTTCCTTTGGTTTTTCTCCTATTTGGCAAGGTGATTTGCCATAAGATGGGTCCTGTTGCCCCCAGGACCCATGTGGGTCCCCTGCTTGCACCAGCAGACACATTTATTTTTATTTTTTTGTAACTCAACTTTATTTAGTTCAGAAAATATAACATGTAGCAGAATCTTTCACATCCATTTACTGTATAAGAAGAGGCATGTAAATAGTTCAAAACTATACCAAGACTCCATCTACATTTGTTAAATAAAGAATACAAAGATGCACAGTTTGAACAACTTTTCCTTTTTCTTTTATACAGATTAAACAACCAGAGAAACAACATCTTAAAATTCTGTTACCTGGGGTGACTTAATTTCGTTGGTCAATGGCTATGGAGTAAAGGAATTTTTTTCCCCCCATTATAAATCTTTCTTATGGTCTTATCTTTTTCTTAGCGGGGATGGTCTTATCTTTTTCTTAGGGCGGAAGAGAAGTGGGGAGTCTATGACCGCTCAGAAATTTGAATTGCATGGGAATGTGCAATAAAACTAAATAAATTTCAGGAAAATAATGCATGCTATTGGGCTATGGGTTTGGGAAGGCCGTGTTTGGCTGTTCCTAATCTCTGGAGATGTTCAAGAGGGTTCTATCTCAAGGAAGGTCTTTATATATCCCAACAACCCGAGAGGTGTGTTATTGTCCATTTCAGCCAGGGATAACATATCTCAAGGTATTTGTCCTCTTTTAAGTATATTCCGGCAGTTAGCCTCTCCATCTCTTGTATTTGCTTGATTCTTTTATACCATTCTTCTATGACTGAGACACCTTTATTCATAGGTTGCAAGTGACCACACTGTGAGCATTAGGGTCACAGGTAAAAAACATATCACACAAGTGGCAAAGACCACACAGGAGTGGACTTGGGGTATGTGAGTACTACAAGACTAAATCCCTAAGAAATACCAACTGAAAATAGACACATAAAAAACAAAAATTACAAAAAAATTACGATTTCCATAGGATAACATTGCAACTTTAACAAGCCGTAACTCCTACAATCTTTTGAGTTAAGGGACACTCTATGTATTGAAAAAAGTTCTTAGTGAGTACTTCAAGTCTAAGTCCCTAAGAAATACCAAATGAAAATAGACATATTTATTTATTTAATTTTGGTAACCGCGTAAACCCACTTGGACCATGACAGTCCACTTTTCAGGAGTGACCCGGGGTTAATTACAGGCAGTCATTAAAATTACACAACAGGTACAGGATGACATTTCGTAGGTGAACACAGTTTACAGCAGACAGTTAAGCAGAGAACATAAAATGGTATACAACAGAAATAATGCAGAGTATTATAAAACAAATTATAGTTTACAGTTTAACAATTTTCAACACTCTGCATGTGTTAACAATTAGGATATGTTTGTGGTTACAGACAAAAAGATTGCAGTAGGGGGATACAGGGAAGGGGAAAATATTCAATGGTAGCAAGTGCATTGGTTAAGCTCTAACAGGTGAGCCTTGAGCCCCTTTTTGAATCCCCTTAGGGAATTACAGGATTGAACGTTTGCTGTGAGAGCATTCCAGAAGGGTGGGATGTTGGCTAAGAATGATCTCTGTCCCAGGATTGACCTGACTCTAGACTCAGTGAGGAGTAGCCAGCTCAAGGATCTAAGGAACCTTCTGTTTTGTTTGGCAGATAGAGTGGTTGCTAGGCTTGGAGGTGCCGAGTCAGACACAAGCTTGTAGGCAAGGCATAGAGATGGGTAGACAAGACGTTCTTTCAGTGGAGGCCAAGACAGGGCTTGGCGCACCTGGCAGGGGTACTTCCAAGGGTGAGCACCCACGGCGAATCAGCTCACCCTATGGTAAAGGCTACTACATTTTTGGAATTCCCCACTTTTGACTGTGAGTAGTACCAGTGACCCGTACAGCAGGGTGGGTATCAGGGTACCAGTTGCAATTCTTAGTCTGTCTTCCTGTGTGAGGAAAGGGCTAAGACAATACAATAGCCCCAACTTCTGATTAAGTGTCTTAGTCAGCAGTTCAATGTGTGTCTTGAAAGTGCAATTCTGGTCTAAAGTAATGCCTAGGTACTTTATAGTATCAACTATCTCAATCTTTGTGCCACTCAAGAGGCTAAGAGTTAGAAGGGAGACTCTATCCAGACCCAGGCTTGTAGGGCCGAATGAAATAGTCTTAGTCTTTTTTGCTATTAAGCAGTAGTCTGTTTCTGACCAGCCAACTCTCATGGAGTTGCAGGTCACTTGTCAGAGAAGTGTTAAGGCAGCGCAGGTTCTTGAAGGACCTGTATAGCACTGCATCATCTGCATATAGGAGTATGTTCACCTCTCCACAGTGATTTGGCATGTCATTTATGAAGATTGGGAACAGTAAGGGCCCCAAGATGGATCCCAGGGGAACCCCATCAATGATTTGGCCTTTTTCAGATTGCTCACCTTGCCATCTGACAAATTGGGATCTCATCTGGAGATAGTCAGTGAACCACCAAACTGTCAGTCTAGGCCTATAAGTTTGAGTTTGGTTAGGAATAGCTGATGGTTGAAGGCCTTGGTGGGGTCTATGAAGACAGATCCAATAAACTGACCTTTGTTGAGCACTGTGAAGAGATGATCGGTGAGACAGACAAGAGTGGAGTCTGTGCCATGTTTTTTTCTAAAACTGTGTTGTCTAGGTGTAAATATGCAATTCCCCTCAATATACTCCATTAGTTGGTTGCAGATGGCCCTCTCCAGCACCTTACTAAGGATGGAGAGGATCGATTTGGGTGATAGTTTTCCACGTTTTTCCGTGATCCCTCTTTATGGATGGGCACAACCAGGGCTACTTTCCAGAGTGTTGGAACTTTACCTTCAAGAAGGGATCTGTTGAGCAGCCATGAGACAGGGGCGGCAATGGCAGGGGCAGCAATCTTGAGCAGTCTTGGTTCTAGCTTGTCGTGCCCAACTGAGCCATGAGGCTGTAGGTGGGAGTGTGACTAGAGCCTGGTTGGGGGGGGAAGGAAGCCCCTGTAGAGGGAGGTCTTAAACTTATTTAGGTCTGTGAAGAAGCAGTGGATTGCATTGGCGGTGTCTACAGGGTTCTTTAGGTGGGTATCGTTATCTATTATGGCACAGTCCCCCTGTGCAGGGTTACCCTTAATGAGGGTGTTAATCTGTGACCAGAATTTTCTAGGGTTGGAAAGATTTATTTTCCAGAGATCTCTGATGTATCACTTTTTTGCAGATTATAGCTCTCTTTTGCATTTATTTCATAATTCCATGTAGTCCTGCCAAACGTTGGGTTGAGGGGGTGGTTTTAAACTTCCCCCAGGCCCTGTCTCTCTCTTTCATGAGTTTTTCAAGATTGTGGGACAGCCATCTGTCATCCTGACCTTTTTTTTTTTATTTCTCTTTATACTCCCCCTACCCACAGTACCCCCACTCTTTGGGAGACACACATATGGCCTTATGGGTCCCTGTCCTCTTACCTGGAGCCTGGCGCAGTCCATCCCCCATGTAGCTTTGGTTATACCCCCCAGGTGGGGTATGAGGTGGGGGCCCTTACACACCGAGGTCCTTCCTGTTCTCATTGGGATGCCGTCACCAGGGCAGGTAGGAGCATTGGGGATCGGGCCCATGGTGATCTGTCTAGCGGCAGCACTGCAGGGTGTTTTTCCATGTTTCTTTGCATGCTGTGTGCCCTGATGTCAAGGCGCTGAGCGCCAACATCCAGCACTCCACCCTTCTCACTGGCTTGGGCTTGCTGAACCTCAGGTCTCCACCAGAGGTCAGATGCACCGAGCCCTAGATCCCCCCTCCCCCAGAGAAGGTGAGCTGTCCTTGGGATGTTCAGGCATCCTCCCCTGGCCAGCCCTCTAGCTCTCGGGCTCATTCCCAAACCCAGGTCGTTGGCATCGCAAGCTGAAATCCAACTGCTGCGCCAGTGGGCTGGCATTCATCCTGACCTTTTACCCTGATCTTTTTCAGAGGAGCATGCATATTAGTTGCAGATAGGAAGTTGTTTATGAAGAATGATATATATATATATATATATATATATATATATACACATATGTATCAATTAAAAAGTGAAAATCCCCTTAGGATGACACTGTAACTTTAACAAGCCATACTTCTGTCAGTCTTTGAAGTTAAGAGATAATCTATATATCCAGAAAAGTCTCAATGAGTACTACAAGACTAACACATAATACCCCCACGCAAATTTATGGGGTACATACAAGAACCACTAAATTACCTCTCAACTTCACCATGGTGCCAAATCCAGTTTAAGTCTGATAATCATCCTGAATGCAACATACGTGTATCTCCTTTTTGGCTACTACCATACCAAGCTACAGATGAATTCAGCAAAAGTTGACTGAGTTATGCCTATAGAACCACAAAAGAGTAGTTGGTGGAGGTGGGGTGGTGGCATTCGTGTTGCCAAATTATTGTCCACCACATCTGCAGCATCCATGCTGATAGGTGCTGTGGGAGGCAGCAACAAGATGATCAGTCCTAGAGGTAGAAAAATCTCTTGCTCAGCAACAGTGGTCAAGGAGGAGGTTGTTGGTGTCCCCTTGAGTGCTGGTGGTAGTGGTGGCACTAAGCCCGGTTGGGATAATAGGTTCCCAGTATGGATATGTGAACCACTGGCCAAACAGTTGGTCCTTTCTGTGCATTACAGTACCTTGGCACATGTACCAGGGGTAGTATTTGATTGTGTCTGACAGAAAAATATTGTACTAAGCCCAATAAGAGAGGTAGCAATGCTTTGGGTGTTTGCCAGCATGTCACACTAGCAGTGGAAAGTGTAATTGAATCACTGACACAGGCAAGACAATATTGAAAGTACTCCTGACTGAGACTGATGAGTGGAAGCAGCCTGTAGTGCTGGTACCATTGGAAGGTGAGGTGGCAAAGGGCATTCAGGCTCTGGAGTGTGGGGGACAGGGAACTGCTGGCCTTGAGAGTTTTGTGAATCAGTAGCTTCATTTTGACCCAACTTTGCCTTGGTGTACCCTAAGGAGAAGTTCCAGGTGAAGTTGCCAGGCAAAGTTACCAATGGTGAATTTCCTATTAAATAGAAACTTTGTGAAATTATCCATGGAGGCAAATTTGGCAACTTCACCTTAACTTTACTAGTGAATTAAGACTTTGTAACATCTCTAGTAAGGAGCTGGGATTCTGTCATATAATATTAAAAGCCGTTATGTCCTAGGATTTGGGGGCATACCTCTCAAGTGTCCCTCATTATGAGGGACATCCCTCATTTTGCCCCTTAAAATTGCTCTGTCCCTCATCCGTTCCTCGTGGAAATGGTGCTGTCCACAGAAAGAATGTGCTGTAAATTCAAACTTTAAGGCAGAAACTCTTAATATTCTAAAATACTACATCCAAAATAAACTTTTTTCAAGTAAACACTACGGTTCTCACAGTGTTCTGAGCTTGTATCTCCATGTTTGAGGATGTGTCCCTCTTTCTGAGGGTGTGCGTCCCTCATTGTCCCTCATTTTGAGTGTCCAAAAATGTCTGAGTCCCTCATTTCATTGACAAAAGGTTGAGAGGTATGTTTGGGGGAGCCATGATGCAATACTAGAATGTTAACAGCTGTGATTGTACCCTGTGGTGTCAGAAGCTGTGCTTCTGATCTGTGGTTTCGGGAGCAGTGATTTTAACCCGTGGTGTCAGCAGATATAATTCTGTCATGAGCTATTAGAAGATGTTAAATTCTGTCCTATGGTGTCAAGAGTTGTGACTCTTACTCGGATGCTGGACCTGTTATTCTGCCCTGCTATGTTGGGAGTTGTGATTCTCTCCAGCTGTGTCAGGAGCTGCAGTTCTATCCTGCAGTGTCAGAAGCTATACTTCTGTGAAACATAGAAACATAGAATTTGATGGCAGATAAGGACTGCTTGGCCCACCCAGTCTGCCCATTTCCCTACCTACTGGATAAGCTGCAGATCCTAGTTAACCAGCAGCCTACTTCTTCCTACTCCCAACCCCTAAAATGGCCTTATGACTGTCCCATGCATACTTGAATTCCACCACTGATTTTGACTCCACAACCTCCTCGGAAGGCAGTTCCATATATCCACACCCTCTCTGTAAAAATACTTCCTAAATTACCTCTGAGCCGCCCCATCTTCAAATTGTGCCCTCTTGTTCTTGCTCACCTCTTTTTTGAAAGATGCTACCCTCTTGGACTTTGTTGATTCCCTTGAGGTACTTGAATGTTTCTATCCGTCCCCCCTTTCCTCGAGGCTATACATATTAAGCTCCTTTAGTCTCTCTTCATATGTCTTCAGTTGCAGACCCTGCACCATTTTAGTTCTCTCCTCTGGACAGCTTCCATCCTGTCTATGTCTTTGCTGAGATTGGGTCTCCAGAACTGCACACAGTACTCCAGATGGGGTCTCACTAGCTGCCTGTACAGAGGGATAATAACTTCCTGTTTTCTACTGGTGATGCCTCTCCCTATGCATCCCAGTATCCCCCCAGCCCTCCTTGCTGCCATCTCACATTGCTTGCCCACCTTTAGGTCATCTGATATGACTACCCCCAGGTCCCTTTCCATTTTTGTTGCTGTTAGTATCTCACCCCCATTGTGTACTCTTCCCCTGGGTTTTTGTTTCCCAGGTGCATTACCTTGCACTTCTTAGCATTGAATCTAAGCTGCCATACATTTGACCATTCCTCTAACCTTGCCAAGTCCCTTCTCATCCTTTCCACCCCACCCTGTGCATCAACTCTGTTGCAGATCTTTGTGTCATCTGCAAAGAGACATAATTTTCCTTCCTGTCCCTCTGCAATGTTGCTTATAAAGGCATTGAAGAGGACCGGTCCCTAATACTGAACCCTGTGGTACTCCACTAGTAACCCTCCTTTCTTCTGAGTGGACTCCATTTACTATTACTCTCTGTGTCCTATTCTCCAGCCAATTCTTTACCCAGGCTGCCATCTTGGGACCCACTCCGAGGCTGGCTAACTTGTATATTAATCTTTTGTGTGGGACTGTGTCAAATGCCTTGCTAAAGTCTAGGTAGGCCATGTCCACAGCCCCCTCCCTGATCTACTACTTTGGTCACCCAGTCAAAGAAATCTATCAGATTTGTCTGGCATGACCTTCCCACTGTGAATCCATGCTGCCTAGGGTCCTGTGCCCCTCTGACCTCTAGATACTTGACAATTCTTTCCTTCAGAAGTGATTCCATCATTTTCCCTATCACTGAGGTTAAACTAACAGGTCTGTAGTTTCTTGCTTCTGCCTTGCTCCCACTTTTGTGAAGGGGAATCACATCTGTCCTCCTCCAGTCCTCAGGTACCAACCCATCCTCCCATGATTTGTTAAAAGGGTAGTCAGTGGTGTCACTAGTTCTACCCTTAGTTCTTTTAGAATTCTGGGATGAATCCTATCAGGCCCCATTGCTTTGTCCACCTTCAGTTTTAAGAGTTCTTTCAGAACCCTTTCTTCTGTAAATGGGCTGGTATCAACTTCTGTATCCAGAGTGTTTCTACTGTTTGTTTATGTACCTCCCCTCTTCATTTGTAAATACTGAGCAAAAAATGTTGTTTAGTATCTCTGCCGTTTCACACCTCTGCTCACCCTCCCTCCCCTTTATAAAGCCTCACTATCCCTCCCTTGGTCTTCCTTCGCTCCCTGATGTACCTATAAAAGGTTTTATCCCCCTTCTTAACTGAGTTGGCTATCTTTTCCTCGGTTTGGGCCTTTGCTATTCTGACTGCCTTCCCAGCCTCCTTTTGCTTTAACTGATACAGTTCTCTGTCCTGCTCCTTCTGTGATTCCTTGTACTTCCTAAATGCTTTCTTTTTCTCTTGAACCTTCACTGCCACTTCCTTTGAGAACCATAGTGGTTTTTTACATTGTTTTGTTTATTTGCTTCACACAAAGGCTCGTTACCTCTGTGATGGCAGTTTTTATTATTCCCCATTGTTCTTCCACCCCTTCTTCCTGCCCATTTGCTAGTGCATTCCATAGGTACTCACCCATTTTGGCAAAGTCAGCCCTCCTAAAGTCCAGTACTTTTTCCTTTGTATGGCTTGACTCTATTGCTGTGTTTAGTGTGAACCACACTGTTCGATGGTCACTAGTTCCTAGATGGCTACCCACTTCTACATCTGTGATCCTCTCTCCATCTCCATTTGAGAGAATCAGGTCTAAGACTGCTCCCTCTCGAGTGGGCTCCAATACTAGCTGTCTAAGGCATGCCCCCTGTAGGGCATCTAGAATAACTCCACTCTTTGAAGTGGCTGCTGCAGCTGCACTCCAGTTAACATCTGGCATATTCAGATCACCCATCAGCAATATCTCCCCTTTTTCTGCCATTCTAAGTATACTTTCTATTATTTCCTTGTCCATTTCCTCCCCTGAGAAGGTGTCTGTATACAACCCTGTGCAGATTGTGGTGCCATTGCCTGTCTCCAAATTTACCACAGTGCTTCTTCTTCTCCCTGTTTACCCTTTTTGTTCTGTTGCTTTTATTCCTTCCCTTTTGTAAGAGCTACTCCTCCTCCTCTTTTACCTCCCGTCCCTCCTGTAGATAGTGTATCCTGGTATGTTTACATCCCAGTCATGGTTTTATGTGTACCATGTTTCTGTGCTGCCACAATATCCAGTTGTTCCTCCTCCATCAAGGCCACTAATTCAGGAAGCTTGTTACCCAGACTAAGAGCATTGGTACTCATTGCTCTCCATTTTTGATGGCTTTACCTTCTGTTGCAGCATCCCCACTGACCTTTCTACCTCGGTCTTTTTCTCATTTAGTACCCTGTTTTGTAGGGAGAGGCTGGGATTTTCCTGCTGCTTATCAGTGCCTCCCCCTTTGACTAGTTTAAAAGCTTGCCAATGAAGCATTTAAACCGATTGCTCAAAAGACTTGTTCCCTTCCTGGACAGATGCAGACCATCCTGCCAGTATAGGCTGGTGTCCCTCCAGGTGGAACCCCAGTCCTCAATGAAGCCAAACCCCTGTGCTCCACACCATTTTTTCAAGCATTCATTAAACTGCATGGTGCTAATTACCCTCGCCTCCCCATGCCATTGACAGGCAGCACCTCTGAGAAGGATACTGTGTGTGCTACTTGTCTTAGGCCCCTCCCCAACTCTGCAATGGCCTCCTGCACTGCTCTAATCTCATGATGAGCCAAGTCATTTGTCCCTAGGTGGACAATTACCTCCAGCTGAGACTCCCTTGCAGCGGTTCTCGTGATCCTGAGGATGCGCTTCCTGTCCCTCCAAGCCATGGCACCAGGCAGGCACCTTACTTCAGTTTTCCCTGCTCCCCCTAGTTCTATCCCCCTAATAATTGAGTCCCCCACCAGGAGCTGCTTCCTTTCCCTGTGGTGTCCTCTGCCTCCTTCCTGAGGGCCTCCCTTGTGACAGTTGTCATCAGTCTTCTCTGAGGGTGCATCCATAGGGAGCTATGCTCCCCAGAATGGTGTATGGTTGTGGAGTGGAACAATTGACTGGGTGTGCCTCTGTTCCACCATCCTCACCTTCCCTGAGCCCACTGTGGTCCAACTGCTGTGCTTTCTTTGCAACCTCTGAGGTAGTGGTGGTGGCGCTAGTGCTCCCTGGATGGGGAGGTTCCCTTCCTACTCTCCAGTGTGGCCTGGGGGAAGGTTTCCTTACTACTATCCAGTGCTAAGATGTTGAGAGATGTCTCTGTTCTAATGTGTTGGTAGCTTTGATTCTGTCGTGGAATGTCGGGAGCTGTGATTCAGTCCTGGGTTATTGGGAGCTATGCTCCTCTCCTTGGATGTTGAGAGCTGTGATTCTGTACTGGGATGTTGGGAAATGTGATTCTGTCTTGGGATGTTGGGAGTTGTGATTCTGTCTTGGGATGTTTGGATATTTTGAGTCTTTCCTCAGATGCAAAGGAGATGAGATTCTGTGCACTGAATCTGGCAGACGTGATTTTGTTCTGTGATTCTAGGAGCTGTAGTTCTGTCCTGGGATATTAGGGGTTGTGATTCTGTTCTTTGATTCTGTGATTCTGTCCTGGAAAGTTGGGATATGCAGTTCTGTCCCAGTGTGTCAGGAGCTGTGAGTTTGTTCTGGAATATTGTGAGATGTAATTCTGTCCTGGTATGATGGAAGCTGTGATTCTGTTCTGGAATGTTGTGATATGCAATTCTGTCCTGGTGTGTTGGGAGCTGTGATTTTGTTTTGAAATGTTGTGAGATGTAATTCTGTCCTGGTATGATGGGAGCTGTGATTCTGTTCTGGAATGTTGTGATATGGAGTTCTGTCTTGGGATGTTGGGAGCTGTGATTTTGTTCTGGAATGTTGGGAGATGTATTTCTGTCCAGGGATATCGTGAGCTGTGATTACGTCCTGGAATGTTGTAGGATGTGATTCTGTCTTGTGATTCTTGGATCTGTCATCTGTCCTGTGGAGCTAGGAGATTTGATTGAAGATTTGATCATGTCTTACAGTGTCGGGAAATGTTATTCTGTAATAAGATTCTGGAAGCTGTAATTCTGTCCTGGTATCCTGGAAACTAATAATGTCCTGATATGTTATCAGATGTGATTCTGTGCTGGGATGTTAAGCAATGAGACTGTCCTGCAGTTTTGAGGAGCTTTGATTTTCTAATGGGATGTCACAAACGATAATTCTGTACTGGAATTTTGGAAGATGTGGTTCTGTCTTGTGATGCTGGGAGTTGTGATTCTGTTCTGTTGTGTCAGGAGGTTTGATTCTGTCCTGGGATGTTGGGAGCTGTGATTTTGTTCTCCATAGTTGTCAATTTCAGAAATTTCCTGCATTATAAAACAAATTTCTTCGCTACTCAGGTAATTTCATTTTTTCCAAAGACCATAACATTCTGTAATGAATACATGTTATGCAAGCATACTTTTAAATATCTTTTATTTGCTTACCCATTGCTGCTGTTGTTCCTCTTTTTAGCGGAGTCTCTTCCCTTCATAACAGATACAGTATAATGGCTTAATATTATTTATACTACATAAAACTAAACTCTTTTTCTTAGTTCACTTCTCCTCGGGTCCCCACCAGTCGGCCAACCACCAACCCAGCCCCGCACCTGACATCAGGCAGCTAAACCCTTCTTCCCCCACATTTTGCCCTCCATGGCAGGACAGTGAGGAGCCCTCACTCAAACTCTCCTCGAATAGGATCCAGATTCTGGGGAGTGCCATTCTGAGTCAGGGCCTGCGGTGGGTGGCTGCTAACATTCTGTCGACCTTGTACCTCAGTTTCCCTTGTTCTGTGTTCCCCCTGGGTAGAGCGTGCAATGTCAGCAATGGCCGTGCTGTGCCATGTGCACTTCTGCCCACATCATACCAGCTGACTGCTCCATCCCCCTCGTTGGTGACATGCTCAAGCTGTGCTGGCACCCAGCCTCCACTAGGTGTCAGGAAAGCATCAAGCCTGTATCCCCCCTCCCTTGGAGAGGAGAGCTGTCCTATGGATACTATATCCTCTCCCTCCCTGGCTGATCCCTGGTGACCCACTTGCACCATGAACAAGGGTCGCTGGCGTGGCAGGAGGTAAGGCACGGATGTCTCAGCCCTCCATGCCATTGGGCTGGCCCACTAAACTTTTTCTAATAATTATTACACTGATTGCAGTGTCTCAACCTGCAAACTATGTCCATAAAATTTCATAACGACTTTCTTATGTGGTATCAACCGGGTATTATGGAACTCTGTAATAACTGTGTAACCAGTTGATATCATCGCAATTTCAAAATGTCACACTTGTTTTCACATTCATCATTAAAATTACTTTCTAAAGTCTTCCCAATTGATAAAAACGATATCCTTAATTTAGATTATGGAACTACTAATGTGATAGAAACATAGAAATTGTCAGCAGATAAGGACTGGCAGGCCCATCCACCCTGCCCATAGGCCCTATACATTGTATGTGGCCACTGACCCTATGTGATCAATGACTTTTCATCATAACACGTAATAAAACACATGGGCCCCAACAGCCTAACCCCAGGAGCACTGACAGGTCTGGGGAGCTCCACCTGGCTACTATCAATATTTGCAGCCTCCTCAAAAAAATTCACCTTCTCACTGCCTGGGTTACACTCCACAACCTTGATATACTATCAATAATTGAGACATGGCTGTCACTTAAGATCTCCGATGCAGCAATATCAATTCTGGAGTATGCTATCTTCAGGCAAGACAGATGCTCCAAGAAAGGTGGAGGCTGTGTCCTATATATAAAGGACTCTCTAAATTGGCATGCCTTACCTATACCTCACCCTGTGAGCGACATCCAGGTTCTTGCCACCAAGACAACGGCTATGGGCCCACCACAAAATACAGACAGTGGCATCAGTCTACATATCCCCCAAACTCACCAACCAAGGATTGAACTCTGTACAGGACTTTATCCACTCTTTTGATCAGAGCTCTGAAGCTATCCTTCTTGGGGACTTTAATGTTAATTGGTCCTCCCCTAGTGCACATAAGTATAAAGATGCCCTGACAGCTGGCAACTTCTCCCAAATGGTTAAAACACCATCCCAGGTAAACTACAGAACAGGTACCTCAATGCTTCTGGACTGGGTACTTACTAGCTAGTCCTGAACACATCACTAATACAGTAGTTCTCCCCAACTGTATAAGTGACCACTCACCAGTCCTATGCTCATGGTCCAACAAATTTACTAAGCCTCCAGATAAAACCATCAACAGTAGAAAACTAATGCCAGGTCACCTTTGACTTCTAAAAACTCTCCTAAGGGAACATGACTGGTCACCTATAGATGCAGCACTGGACGTGGACTCTGCTCTGGACTACTTTATCCATAACTTTAACACTGCCTATGATGCAGACGTACCTTTCATGAAATGCAAGATAAAGGGTGTTAACAACCCATGGATCAACCTAGGTCTTCTTGAGCAAATGAAGTCCTGGGATCACCTCTGGCAATGTGCTAAGCTGACTGGCAGCCAGGCAGATATTCAAGCTTTCAAAGCAGCGATAAGGGCCTGCACTAAAGCAATTCATAGAGAAATGGCCAGCTTCTACAAGAGCACTCTAGCAAACACTTGGAAATACAGAAATAAGTTCTGGGCCATCCTAACTGAACTAACTGGAAAAAAAACCAAAGTCCCACCCACCATGGTCAACCTAAATGGATGCATCACCACAGATCAAGTCACCATGGCAAATGCATTTAATGCAGCATTTACTGACCTTAGCCCTGTTTTGCAGCCAACTTTCTTTGATCCTCCACAAGACACCATAAACTCAGACAAAGTCAAAAATATGAAGGGACACCCGTGGTTCTACTTTAAAGCCATCTCCAAGGACATAACAAAAAAGCACCTCCTTAAAGTACTAGGGAAGTCTAGATCAAGCAGTGACTCCCTTGATCTGAAACTCCTTGCTCTTACCTTAAACAAAGTCTTGACTCACCTCACCAAAATCCTTAACAGATCTCTTATGCTCTCACAGTTCCCCCAAAAATGGAAATCCGTGGTGGTGACACCTATCCACAAAAGTGGCAATAAATCTGTTTCTAGCAACTATAGGCCAATCTCCATTCTCTCCCCTCTTAAAAGTGCTGGAGAGAATAGTTGCTGACCAATTGGGGGAATACCTTACAAGCCACAACCTGCTATGTCAAGAACAACATGTTTTTTGCAAAGGACACAGTTCGACCACAGCACTCCTAGAATTTACCTCTTACATCCACAATGCCCTGGACCAAGGGCATCTCGTCGGTGCCACCTTCATCGACATGACTAAGGCATTTGATACCGTCAACCATTCACTACTGCTTCAACAACTATCTCTTATAGGACTCTCAACCTACACAACTCATTGGTTTCAAAGCTACCTCAGTGAACATATCGACTATGTTGCAAAAACAGTGACTATCCACACATAGTTTGCTCTATAGACACAGGAACTGCCTCATGGATGAAACCCTAAGTACTGCCATTCAGAGCTCAGTAATCTCAATTACAGATTACGGGCTTGTGATCTATGGGTCTGCCACTGACACTGCCCTCCGACACATCACCACAGTACTAAACGAGGAATGTTGTCTCCTGACATCAGTCAACCACCTTGCACACACCTGGGAAATTTATGAACAAGCAAACTGGCTCCAACTATCTGGCAGAATTAAATATCAAACCTGCATCCTAGCTAAAAAACTAACCCTGGAATGCCTACCCCCTGGAGCTCAGGCTCTGCTGGCTCTTCATAGCATTCCACAACAAACCAAGAGTTCAAATAACCTCACCTTCACCATTCCCCATTGCAGGACTACCCAAGGTCAACGATCCTTCAAATTCCGGGCCTCATCCTGGTTCAACTCACTGCCACCAGAAGTTATCAACAAACCAACCTTGGGGATCTTTAAGCTCAGACTTCATCAACACCTTGTCACTTGTGCCTCATGCAACTGCTACTCCTAGCTGGTTAATTCCCCCACCCTCCTGCCTTCCCCTCACTCCTCCACTACTCTCTCCCTCCCTGTCTCCTCCCCTAACCCCTCCACTCACCTCTCACTGACCCTGCTCAATGATCAATTTTCCCTCCCTCTTTTTCTCCTTCTCTCATCACTACCCTCTTGGCCTAGCCTTCCCTCACTCAGATTGTTACCACCATGAAACTATATTTTTAAAGTGTTCATTAAGTGTTTTCTTATTTGTGATGTTCTGTAATTGACAAAGTCTTCTGGTTGCATTTATGCTCATTTCTTTTGTACGCAATCTCTGTATTTTCTTTTTCTCATGTAAACCAATGTGGAACCTTTGTAAAAGTGCTTTGGCTCAAAGCTGTATTCAATACCTTGATAAATAAATAAATAAGTAAACAAACAAACAATGTTTATATTTTAACCAGGTACCATCCATGACATAATGTAACATAAATTATTTAGATTCTGGAACAACTACAATGTTTATATTTTAACCAGGATACCATCCATGATATAATGCAGCATAAATGGTTTAGATTATGGAACTACTGATATAATAAAACACTACAATGTTTATATTTTAACCAGGATACCATCCATGATATAATCTAACATAAATTGTTTAGATTATGGAACTAGTGATGTAATAAAACACTACAATGTTTATATTTTAACCAGGATACCGACCACGATAAAATCTTACATAAATGATTTAGATTATGGAATTACAGTACTAGTGTAATAAAACACAAAGTTTAAATTTTAACCAGGATACCATCCATGACATAATCTAACATAAATGATTTAGGTTATGGAACTACTATTGTAATAAAACACAACAATGTTTATATTTTAACCAGGATACCACCTATGATATCATCTTCGACAGGATACAAACAGATTAAATTTAACTAATACTGTATCATGATTAGAAACCAAACCATAGCTAGCCCAGTGGCACTGAGGATTGAGGCACTGGATGCCACACCTTGCTCCACGCCAGCAACCTGTGTTCAAAAATGAGCATAGGACACCAAGGGAATGAGATGATCAAGCATCCCAAGGACTGTTCTCTTCCAGGGAGGGTGAACTGTTGGCTCTGCCAAATGACTGCTATCAGGTGAAGGCCTGGTGATAGTCTGGGACAGAAGCTGCACACAATGGGAGGTGCTGAGGTCTCTGCAACATCTGCATGCCTCCACGCATGCACATCAACATATTCACCCCAGTAACATGGGATGGGAGAAAATGGAGGAAAATAGATGAGGGACAGCTGTCAATGAAGTCCTGTCTGCTGATCTCTTACCCACCTTGCCACCAGGACTTCATCGGCCAGAACCAAATACTTTTCTTGAGTGGGGGAACAGCCCTCACCATCCTGACCCAGCACTGGAGGGAAAGCCATGGGGGAAGACAGGCCAGGTGGTAAGTCCTAAGGAGGCTGGGGATGGTGGGGATTGGTGGGACATTGGGAAGGAAGCCTTGCCTGTCTCTGCTGCAGGGAGGAAAAAAAAACATGCTGCTACCTGAAATATTTAAATTTATTTAAAAAATTTTTTTTAATTTATGAAATTGAAAATGAATTTAATTTCCCTAATCAGTCTCTCTTGATTGCACTTGTTTCCAGGCATTTGAGCATCAACCACGGACAATGTAGTCCTTGAACCATAAACAAACCATAGCTGGAGTTATCACTGACATATCTTGGAGACAGAGCAGGGCTAATACTACACAATATACGATATGTGACATTAAAAATTTGTTATATTACATGTTGTTTGGAGAGTTCTAAATGTTACAAAAATAACAGCTGGCTAGAAACACTAGTACCTTTATAGTGTATTTGCCAAACAGAGATGCAGTATCTCATTTACAGTGGGATCAGGGAAATCGAGTCACTTGCTTATGAACAGCATCAGTGGCTATGGCTAAGGTCACATTTCCGAGATCTAACCCCCCCCCCACACAGCCACCACACCATGCTATACACCCTCTTTATGTAAAGTGTCAGCTTCCCTCTTAGTTTCAGGTAGGTTTTTAGCAGTGAAGTCCAACATTTGCAAACACTCACCACAACCAAAAAGAAAACCATACAGCTGAGAGAAAATCCGCTGGCATAGCCCAGGTACCCTGTGGAAAGAGAGAAAAAACAAACAACTAGAAAATGCAGATGAGATGCCCAGCTGATGATAGACTCGCACACAGAAACATAGCATGTGTTGGTAGCAAAGGAACACTTGGCCCAACCTGTCTACCCCAATGGTCCCTGCCTAGTCTGCCTTGTAGACTCTAACTGGTCTCCAGAGACCCCCCCCTCCTCCCTGACTGTTTACTAATATTCCCCTATGTCTGTCTTGCACATGCTTGGAGCCCCCTCTGTTTTCACCTCAAACACTTCCGCTGCCAGTCTGTTCCAGGCATCTACAATTCTTTCAGTATAGTAGTACTTCCCTACATCCCTACTAAACTCCCCCAATAGCTTCGTTATATGCCCTCTGGTCCTGATGGTCATGATGCTATTTCCCATTTGGAAGAGGCTCCTCTCTTGCACCCTGTTTACCCCTGTGAGGTAGTTGAACGTCTGTATCATGTCCCCTCTTGTTGTCCTCCCTTTCAGGGTGGGGTGTACATATTGAGAATGAGGAAAAGGGAGGATCCTGGCACAGTGGAACTAACTATGGAGCAGTGGCCTAAAATACATTCGAACCTGAAACAAACAGACTGTGCTGAAATAAAAAGTTGGCAAAACCAAATTTGTAATGAAGTACTTTATTACTGGGGACAGTGACAAAAAACATATGGCACCACACTACTCCAGTACTTCAAACCTTGCATATCTTCCTGGACTGCCTCCACCCTTTTAATGTCCATTCTGAGATGCAGTCCCCAGAACTGGACACAATACTCCAGGTGGAGTCTCACCAGCAAGCGATATAGTGGTAACACCACCTGCCTCCTCCTGGAGATAGCTCTCCCTATGAATCCCAGCACCCACTGGCCCTCTGCACTGCTTTGTCACAATACTTTGCCACTTTGAGGTCATCAGATATGATAATTCCATGGTCCTTTTCCTGCTTAGTGACTGTTAGTACCCTCTTGTTATACTCAGCTCCTGGGTTCCTATGTCCTAGATGCATGATTTTGTACTTTTTTGTCATTGAACCCCAACTTCCATGCTCATGACCACTCATTGAGTTTCCCAAGATTTTGGTGCCTCATGCAAAATACAAACTTTCCCTTCCAGTTCATTTGCAGTGTCACTTACGAAGACATCAAAAAAGATCCATCCCAGTACACAGCACCCCACTGGTCACTCTTCCATCATTAGAGTGAGTACCATTAACTGCCACCACCAGTCTCCTGTCTGTTAACCAGTTTCTAACTCAATTCACCACTTTGGATAGCACACCTAGGCTGCTCAATGTCTTTATCAGTCTCCTCTGCTACACAGTGTCAAAGGCCTAGCGAAAGTCTAGATTGGCCATGTCCATTGCCCTCCTCTGATCTATTCCCTGGACACCCAGTCTAAGAAATGAATCAGATTTGTCTGGCATGAACCCCCTCCCAATGAATCTTTGCTGCCTGTAGTCTTGTAGCCCATAGGATGCAAGACACTCTACCAACCTTTCCTTTCCTTTAACAGGATTCCTATTAATTTCCCCATATTGAGGTGGGACTGACCAGCCTATAGTTGCTAGCCTTCTCCCATCTCTCACTGTTATGTAGAGAGACCACACTTGCTCCTTCCAGTTCTCCAGCACCATGCCTGTTTCTGAGAGCTGTTGAATAAAGCCATCAGTGGGGCAGCTAGCACCTCCTTGAGTTCCTGTAGAACCCTTGTGTGTATCCCATCTAGTTCCATAGCCTTGTCCACTATCAGAGCTGCAGTTGGACTCTTTTCTCTTAACGTGAACTTGTGTCCACCTCTCTCTTCCTTTGTTCCTATTACTTCCTGGTGGTCCATCCCCCTTCCTCTGTACTGAAGACTAAGCAGAAGTATCTGTTCAAGATGTCTACTTTGTCTTGGTCCTGTTCTGTGCAGTCCTTCCTCCCTCCCCCCACTGCACTCCTCACCCTCACTATCCCTGTTCTTGCCCTCCTATTCTCACTTATGTATCTGAAGAAAGTCTTATCTCCTTTACCTTGGCTATCCTTTTCTATCTGCACCTCCACTCCACTCCCTGCCTTTCTTGCTTCTCCCTGTTGTACCTGGTACATTCCCCAGTCTTCCTCCCTCTGTATTTCTTCATACCTCCTGAATGCCACCTTTTTTTTTCCCCTTCATCACTTTGCAACTTCCCTAGAGAGCCATAACAGTGACGTTTTCCTTTTGCTTTTACTCATTTCCTTCACAGACAGGCTAGTTGCCTTAATTGTGCCCTCCCTTATTTTTCCCCACTGTGCCTCTACTCCTCATTAGGAAGCCCCACCATGAGCCAGTTTCTGAGGCAGTCGAACACACAGTTGACATGCCCACCTCAGCGCCATCCCGGTTCACAAATAGGTCTACTTGATTTATTTAACAATGATTATAAAGAAAAGACCTGTGAGGTACAGTTGCGTCTCATTTCCTCAGATGTCCTGGGAAAATATTGCATATAAACTAGTGCTAAGTTATAACTGGGTGTTATAGTTAAAGGGTTTGTGACATCACTGTCCTTTTTGGTGACTGTGATGGATGGCAGAGGTAAAAAATCTTGATTATACAATGGCAATAACATTTCTTGTGCTCTGATTAGTCAGAATCCACCTTCACAAGTGATGTTATCTGAGCATAGCATCACTGCATGAAGGTCCAGTGCACTTGGCCACCCTCTTACATCTCCAAACATACCACATATTCACATGCCCATGCTTTTAAACAGAACAGGTCTCTCCAACCTAGTGAGACACTGTTCCGACACCCAAACAAAACCTCTGTCTTAAAAAAAAAAAATGTATCTGTTTTACTATTAGTTGGAAAAAACGGCTGCTGTGTACAGCCTGGTTGGCCACTCAGCACTCTGCCATTCCTCACAAAGTGGCAACTCAGAGTCAAATATGTAACTGCTGTCCTCCCCATTTTTTCCTGCTGTTAGCAAACGCACTGTGTGACCACCAGTGCTTTTAAAAGCACTTCACAGTGCACTTAGTAATCATCTGCTCCACTTTAAGTTTTCCCTACTCAGATCAGAAATTTAAATTGCTGTCCCTACTGCTATCCCTGCTCAGCAGCCCAGCACAACATATCTAATTGAAGCTGTTCTGCCTCTGCATGTAGAAAGTGAGAACCACGCACCACCCTGCTCACCAGCTGCCCAAACATCTCAAACTGAAAGCCATGCAGACCTCACAATTTTCACTCAGCCGCCTGTCCAAACACTTCTGATCATCCAAAACTGTCTTTCTGTTACTGGAGTTGTGTGTGTGTGGGGGTGGGGGGGGTGGGGGGACTGTGTGCTGGGGCACAGAAGGCAAACAGCAGAGGAGACAAAATATGGAAGTTTAAAGAATGACAGAGGGAAAACGGGGACTTAAAGATTATGCCACCTACTGGCCAATAGCAGTAACAAGGGGCTTCTTTTTAAACTGTCAGTTTTGGCCCTCGTTTTGTCTTCAGTTTCCATCTGACATTCTGGAGGCACATAAGTGTAAGAAGGTAACTGTAGAATGCCTCTGAATAAAACAAAAGGTAAGTACAGTAGTTTACCAATTTTCATAATTTGTAGACTATTTACATTACTGGCATCCCGACTGTAAATTTCCATGTCCCCAGAAGCTCTTCCACACCGAGAATGCACATCTACTGGGAGCGCTGTCCCGACCAGCAGATTTGAACATCAGCATGCCAAAAAACAGTTAATCTGTAAGGAAAGGGTATTCTAAGTCGTTCAATCTGTTTGCAAATAAAAACCGATGACTCGTCCCGGTGCAAAATACTTTTAAAAGCTGATGCCCAAATACCATGCATGTGCAGTAGTTGCACTTTCTCGCGCATGCGTAGGATCTTTTTCCAAGCCACTACTGTGCATACGCGAGCTTTGGGCACCAGCTTTTACAAGTATTTTGCACCAGAACAAGTCCTCTGTTTTTATTTGCAAACACACTGAATAACTAAGAATACCCTTCTCTTATGGATTAACTGTTTTTTGGCATGCCGATGTTAAAATCTGCTGGTCAGGACAGCACTCCCAGCAGATGCAAGTTCTCAGTGCAGAACGGCTTCCGGGGGCATGGAGACTTACAGTCAGGACACCAGTAATGTAAATAGTCTGCAAATTATGAAAATTGGTAAGCTGCTTACCTTTTGTTTTATTTGGAGGCATTCTACAGTCATCTTCTTACACTTATGTGCCTTCAGAATGTCAGATGGGAACTAAACACAAAATGAGGGGCAAAGTTGACAGTGCATCTTTAATATTTGTATTATACCTACCCACCAAAAAAAAGCTGAAAATGCAATTGAAACAGTATTTTTTAATCATTTTGTTTGTTTGTTTTATAAATGAGCCATTGTATAATAACAATAATGTGCTCCAGGGTGTGTATCATGCTAGGATAATGTCACTTCTTGGGTGTTAGACACACTTGGCCTGTGGCCTTGTACCCAGTTCCGGAAGGCGCAATGTTATTCAAGCACAACACACACCCTGTCATGCATTATTGCTTAATTAAAGGACTTTTGACACAAAACCTATGGTTAAGTTGTCCATTATGTGATGTTAACCCTGAGAAGGGCAACTGAAATAAATAAATGGTATTCTATGGTAATAATGTGTAACTGCAGCATTCTTGAGGTTTCTAAAGGCACACACTCATGAACATATGAAGAATGCCAGCAGATACTGGTCTATCTAGTTTGCTCGAGTGTTCAGGTAGCAGTCTGTTACACTGCAGCAGCTCCCCCTCTCCTACCCACATATCCAATTTCATGCCCATATTAGCTGTTACCCCACCCCCTAGTGCCTCATTGGTGACCTTCCCCCTGACTTTGTCCCATTCCCTGTTGAAATTGCCCACCATCTTCAAGGATACCACTTCCTCAGGCAATGTGTTCCACCCTTTCACCAGTCTCTCCATGAAATAGTGCCTTCTAATTTCCTTTCTGAATCTACCGGCCTCTAACTTTAGATTATGCCCCCTAGTGGCCCTCCCTCACCTTAATCTTAAAATTCCCTCTGTACCATCTTTATTTATGCCTTTCATATATTTGAAGGTTTCTGTCATGTCTCCTCTATCCCTCCATCCCTCCAGGGAATACATGTTGAGCTCCCTCATTCTCACCTCATAGGGTTTGTCCTCCATACCGAGGATCATCCTGGTTTGCTCGGCGGTGTGCATCCACTCCAGCAATTTAACTTAGCTGCTGCTTTTCTACTCTGCACTGAATGGTTCATTTGCCATGTTATCATCCCAAGATCTTTTTCCTTCTTTGTATGGGATAACTGTACCCCCCAGTTGGTAATGATTCCTTGGGTTTCTTGCTCCCAAGTGCATGACTTTGTACTTCTTTGTGTTGAACCCCAGCTGCCACGTTTCTGACCAGTGCTCAAGTCACAACTCGGTACTTGAGGGGAAGTATGTATTTTAAGAGATGTTGATGTCACAGGGGAAGCTAAAGACATGATTATAAACATGTCAGCTAATATTTTATATTTATTCTGTACAGGAGTAAGTATCCCCATTTTCTTTACAGCACATGATGCTAGCATAATTGTGGGTACCCCTTGTGCATGGATTCCCATTCTAATTAAAAAGCTGTTTTACCACAGTTCAGAAGTCACTGAATTCTATTATTTCATGTTGTGGTATAATAGCTTTTTCAATTAGAATGGAACTTCTACATAAAATTATTAAGGACCTCCGACCAACATATTTTTCAAGAACTACCTCTATTGTCTTTTAAGCAACCACCCAATTAACCAACCTGATTGTTAGGAGAAACAAAATAACAGAACACTTGGTGGCACAAGACCCCGCAGTTACACTAGATGTAAGACTTGTGAGCAAATTTCCACTTCCAATTGTGTCAATACCCTACAAAACAAACAATTCAGGATATCTGGGAATTATACATGTGTATCTTGGAATGTTGTTTATTTTATCTAATGCAGGATATGTCCACAAACAGGTTATGTGGGAACGACGGGACAACCTCTCTGCACCCGAATGAACTCACACAGACATGCTATTAAAATGAAAAAGACTGAAAATCAGTGGGACAACATTTCTGTCAGTCTGATCACTCCATCTCCAATATGTTGGTACTGGTTTTGAAAGGACATTTCAAAAATACACAACACAGGTGGGCTTTTGAGGTCAAACACATTTTACTTTTGAACACGGTGGGGGACGGGATGAATATAGATTTGGGTTTCATGTCACATTACACTGCTTAAACTGCTCCTGTTTTTTCACCTGCTTCAGGGACAACACATGGATATATAATTGTGGTACATGGTGGTATTGCAATATGTTTAGATACAAAATGAATATATGGATTCCTTTAAACTGGTTATCAATACATTGGTTTCAGCTGGGGGTGTGGTGGGGGGGTTCGATTCCCTCAGTTTTTGATTCAGATTTATAGAACTGTTATTTAATAGTACAGAATATTAGGTATATACAGACACATGTTGATACATGGACATATTAAGATAACAGTATCTCACTTACAAGGGGGTCTGTGCTAGGTTTGGGTTTTGAATGCGCACAAACACTAGTCACTTGTTACAGAGTTGCAGACAGATCATGTTTAAACAGTATAATTTTGAATATTCATGAATAATATTGACTTTTTTGAACACAGAGTTTAAGACAAACATATCTGAAGCTTATTTTAACTTGTGGTTTAAAATCATAGTGATTTACTAATGCATGCACAGATGCACACAGTCATAGTTTTAAGTGCACCATTAGTATGTTTTATGACTTTTCTCAGGGAAGTAGCTATTTGTTCTGTGACATTTGACCTTGAAATACCTTTCCTTTGATGCAACTCTGCTGTCTTTATACACTTCTGTGTTGATTTTTAAATGCAAGTTTAGGCCAATGGGATTCTTAACAACTTTTTATCTGTTTTTTTACATATGATCTGGTCTTTAATTAAGTGTATTCTTCCAAACCAACTGTCATTGTTTTCTGATGAAGGATTCTGTGTAGTCTGAAAGCTCAAATCACCTGTTTTATTTTTTATGTTGGTACGCTTGCGCAGCCAACATCGTGGGACAGTGCAGCTTTAGAGGTGCAGTCACTGTTGGGCAAATGCAGGGCACACACCAATAGGTGCGTCCCGCATTCCCCAATCAGCCTGCATGCTGGCGCCACTCCATGCATACATAATGTGGTGAGCACATCTAAGAAAAGGTCCTCTGCAATCTGAGCAAACCTCGTCAGACACAGTGGTCCTTTTCTTGCCATACTCGCTGCCATTATGTACATGGTGGGACACTGGCCATACAAATGCCAACTTTGGGGGTGACCAATCCCCCTGTCAGCTGCCCCTGCCCCCTGTGAATATGCCGATGGGGAAGCCCATTCCCCATTGGCATAAAGCACCCCCTCAATTGTTTAATGCCGAGGGGGTGCCCAATCCCCCTCGGCTCTGCAGCCCCCACCCTTCTTTGTGTGCTGATGGGGGTGCCCAATCCCCATCGGCATAAATCCCCCCTATGTTGTTTGCTGACAAGGCTGCCCAATTCCCCCATCAGCTACAGACATCCCCCCAAAGATTTAGGTGGCACTCTGGGAGCCCACCCCAGCGTGCATAATGTCCTGCAAAACAAAAACTGTCCTATGATATTTTTCCTGTTTTTTAACCTATAAAATGAAAACGGTCCCTCGTAGTCTCCATGCCCTCCACCCCCCACCCACACCCACCTTCTGTGCACCCTGCCTCCCGACACTCCCTCACCCCATACTTACCTCCAGAGTTCGGCACAATGATCTTCGGTGGACCGGGAACATGTCTGCACTCTTCAAAGCCGACCGCAAACTGAGGAAATACCGGTAAGCTGTACAATGTAATAGACAGGGTTTTTGCAACTTTGATGCATATCTCAGGTCTTTTTGTGAATTTTGGCCCTACATTTTCAACATGGGGTTTTTGGGACCCATTCTTGTGAATTCTTGCACTGTCATGGCGTTATCTGGTCCTGAAAGGTGATTTTGCAGTGGCTCTGTTGTCCTTTTCAGTCACAGTCAGTGACTTGCTGCTCTGGGTATCTGCTACCATCAGGGCCTCTATGGCATTCTGCTTTTTGGCTGTCACCTCGAACGGGATTCCCCTGTTCCTGCACAACTGCTTCAAGTAATCTACAGTGTGCCTGCTGTAGTCAGAAGTCATCTTCTTCTTCTTCTTCCCTGACTATGGCTACTCTGACTGCACTTTAGAGAAAAAAAATAAAATGGGTAGGAACTCGACTGCAAGCCAAGTGATTTTGTAGTTCTGTTTCCTTTTTAAAATAAAACTCTGCCTTTTTCTTTCTTTGTAAGAGAGCTTATGGTTTCAGCTGACACAGAACAATAAGCTTGTGATACCAAAATTATCCCACTGTTACCACCAACTCTGTCACAAACCCGCTCAGCAGGTCAGGCCCTCTACTCCCAAAGTGCCAACCTCTGAGCACAGTCTTGTGAACAGTGCAACAGACAAGGTAACCCTCTTGTCTGTTTTTGTGAGTCTGGATCAACCTCTGGTCTCAAGCGTTGGAGGGATTCAAACTGTTAACCTCTTGCTAGCATACCCAATGCACAGGCTCAGATATATCTGTCTTCGGGAGGCCAGCTATCTTTGCCTATGGGCACCTAACCAGGTGTACAGAGATGAACCCTTTAAAACTTTAATAAAGACCTCAGATTTAAAATGCTTCTCTTTCCAGTTTGGTACCACCATTCAAGCTTATGTTTAGTATCTGCAATAACCATGTACTTTTCTTACAAAACAAAATAAGTCAATGACAGACCAAGTAAGTTCTAAAAAGAATGTTACTAAAATAGTAAAAATATGTGAAACACAAAATTCAGAACTCTTATATCAAAAGACATACAAATCTTTTAAAAAGAAACAAGGTTTAAACAGTGCAAATTCCTACTACAGTACTTAGTCTCTAAAATACTTGCTTAAGTGCTCACTGATCTTGCTTGGTCAGAGTCTAGGTAAAAATGTCTCTCTGTAAAACAGAATTATTCCTTAAACAACTATATTGGCCAACCCATTTTTGGTGAGGTCAGCTAGTTCCTTTTCTGTCAAATTATATTTAAAAGTGTATCTAATTAAAAAAAAAAAAACAGTAATCTTTTCAAAGTATCAATTTTGCAACCCTTCAGCATGATTCATGTTTCAAATGATATAGCTTTTGATCCATGCTGCATCCTCCTTACACAGGCTTCATATGAGCATTTACAACCTTGCACCCCTGTGTAATAACCTGGGTTTTCTCTTCAACGTCATAAACCTTTTTTATGATTTCCCTCTTAACAAAGTTAACTTAAACAACTCTGTAATTTGCTCCTGGTCTGCCATCTAACAGATTGTATCTAAAAACTGAGTGTGCGTGATACACATTCAGTCAGCATTTCTCTTAGCTTGCATCTGTCAGCTAAAAACTGGGGGGGTTGAGGTCACTCCTAGAGCATTAGATTTTTTCAGCAGAGCTAGTCATTAATACATTTTTATATTAAAAAAAATATTATACAACACTCAGAACTGGCTGGCTACATTACAGGAAGTACCCAAGAACTATGCTCATGGCATAGCACCATTGAACTACCAATCTGCTTTAAGTATACCTCCATGAGTGATACACCAGGAGTAGTAGGTGTGTTAATCCAGTTTATGCCCACTGACAGATGGTGACCTTCATTTAGATGCTGCCATAGTCAAGGGGGGGAGCTTCTCCCCTGCTGGACTGTGACTTATATCCAGAGCTGCAAAGTGATGCAACAGGGAGGCTGTTTGCTCCATTCCCATTTGTACCGCCATACATTTTAGCCATTAATAGGTACCAGGAAGTGATATCACTTTCTGTGTCAGCTGACAATTACTTCTTTTGTTTGCATTTCAAGCCTAGGTTTAAAGGTGCCTGTATTGCAACTATGGTCTATTGGATTAGTCTGCAATTGTAAGCACAGAAAGAAAATGTTATGTTTCAGGACAGAATCTGCATTAAAATGAGTCTTTTCTGCACACCAGTATCCCCATTAAAGCATGTCAGGTGTAACATCAGCATGCACACAACAGCAGGTTTGCCAAAACCTAGGCATGGAACTGAAGGTTTAATTCCTGCCGACATGATGAGCAAATGTCTTACAAATGGCCTTTGTCAGAAATGCCATCCCAACATTGCCTTCAACAGTGGTCAAACTGGTCAAGTCCATACTGTGAAGCAGTGGCTGTGGTGGGACTTAAACCTGTGCTTCTCCACTTTTCCAGAGATCACAGCTGTAATTAGAGAGGCAGTTAGGCCAAGTACTTAGAGAGCAGAGCTGCGAACCAAGAGACCCAGGTTGAAAACTCACAACTGTCTCTTACTCTCTGTGTGACCCTGAGCAAGTAATTTAACCTCTCTGTAATCTCTGTTTAAGAAGAATGTAGTTACTGAAATGAAAGGTTTAAACTAGGTCACTGTGCTTGTATAACTGAGCTGACATGCGTGAGCTTTGGGTTACACATAGGCAGACTGAAGGTCAGACCCGTCCCTCTCTGATTCAGATTAGAGAGAAGGCCACAGTGTGGTTCTGCCTTCTGAGCTACAGTTTCCATTGGAGAACCAGATACACAGAATCAGAAGCAGAAAGTAGGTCACCGCAACTGGATACAGCAGCTACTAACTGGAGCACACTGCTTCACAGGGAAGCTTGACTGACCTCAGCAATGTCAGCCTCCTCAACCCCCTGAGGCACAACATGCCAACTTGCCTGCTGGTTCTGAGATGGATGTCATTTAATCATTGAATACAGGGATCTCTTGCTTGCTCAAAGAGTAGAACAGAATTGGGGCCGGGAATACAATATTTAGGCCTATATAATAAAAAGCAAGATTTGGCCTGTGCACATGTCTCAACCTTAAAATATCACCAAGTGATAAAAAGCGCTCTCAGAGGATACACTGGCATCTCATGGCAAAAAAATATATATTTTTTTTTGTTTACTATTTATGTTTCCAAGCAGCTCTCAGAAGTTACACTGGCATCTCATAGCAAAAACAAAAAAAAAAAGATTTACTAGGTATGTCTCTAATCGTCTGTGTGACCCCCCCATTCCCATCGCCCATTTTCTCCCCAGACTTACTCCCACCTCTGTCTTCTGTGGTTTCCCTCCAAGGTGGCACCACTAAGGGGGATTAAAACCTACCTGGTGGTGGCTAAACTCCAGTAGAGGAGCATGTGGGAGTCCTGTGATCATCTTCTGCAGTCAAGACTGTTTCCTGGTTTTCTTTCCTAGCATCTGGGACACTGGCTGTGAGGGTGCACAAGCAGGTGCAGGCAAGCGTGCAGAATGCCACACCAGCTGATGTCATGGACTCCCTGCAGCACTGCTGTGTGGCTCCATCTGTGGTCATCTAGGTGACACTGGCATAGTGGAATCTGACACCACCCCTCCCTGGTGAAGGAAGAGAGCCTCCACTGGGATGCTCAATCCTCCTCATTCCCGACATCCCCCTATGACCTGGGCTCACACCTGAATCAGGATCACCACCCGCATGAGCAGAAGCCCTACTGGTGAGACAATAGAGCTGACTACCTGATGGCAAACATTGAGAAAAACAACATAATACAGATAATGTTGTATTTCATATATTTTCTATATTCTTTACAAAAAACTTTGTTAATGCACCAGTTAGGGTTCAGAATAAACTGGCAAAAGAAAAAAAACATTAGTTTCACCTCTACTGAGTCTTTGAAAATCAGGCCTGGGGTCTTCCTTGGGATTGTTAATCCTAATGCTCACCCCATTCCATTACCAAACAGATGTGCAGACTATATGAGAATGGGGTGAGCATTAGGGTTTGTTTACCTGCTGTTAATAGGTGTGATGTGTGGAACAGCTCTTAGCCTGGCAGCTGACATATCTTACTCTACTGCCCTCAGTGGCGTAACCATGCATACTTATTGTACGCCTGTGCGTACAGAAAAAAAAGTATTTTTTTTAAATGCTGTACATAAAGTCATTTTTTATTTTGTTTAATACAGCTGAGCTCTGTGCTGGTCCAGAACTATGGTTCGTTGTTGCCACCTGGGGGGGAGTGAGACTAGCGGGAGGACTCAGAGACATGCTACTGCCACTATCACAATCTTTCTCATAAGGCGGCAGTTACGGCATCCAGCTGGCAGAGGCAGAGCAACTGGACAGTTTTAGTCCATGATATGCTTCCTTGCTCCGTGGCTCCACCGACCACTTGCTAAGTAGCCTGCATTTTCCCGCTGCACACACTCATGGGACTAGGCCCGTCGGGGTCAGCAGTCTGACTGACTTATACAGCAGAGTGAGTGCCAGTAGAACTGTGTGACTGTGAGTGGGGAATTAATTTCTGAATTACTCAGTGACAGTCGGGTTACCTGGTAGTGTATGGTCGGCCGAGTGCCACGGCCAGATGGAGCCAGAGTGCCAGACAGTGATCCTCCACCCCACACAGAAGAAGAACCAGCAGAGGCCTAGTAGGGTTGAGGTAGGTTTGGGTCGGGGAGGGTATCAATTTGTATTAGGAGCAGTTAAGTGAAGTCTGACATTCTCCTTCCTTACAGTTTTTATGATTTTTTTTGTGCGTTTTTTTTTCTACATAAAAGGTACTCCAACATTTCTGTTCTTCCATTGTATATGAATGCAAGTTTGATACCAATCTGTAAGATGCTGAATTACTCTTTCTTTTATATTGTCAGTTATCTAGGGAGTCAGGACTAGAGAGGGCAGTGGAAGAGGAGGCGGAGCGCCTTTCAGCACACACTGGGGCATTGGGGAAGGTCTGAAGGGGTGCAAGGAACAGTTTGGAAATAAAGCAGCGCTGGTGAAAAGGAATGCAGATCTGACCAGGCAGTGGCAAAGAACCAGAGAGAGCATCTCTCTGTCTACCTTCCCTAAGGTTTCCACTGAGCACTCCAGTCTGAGTCAGCCACCATAGTGGGTAATATTTCTGAAAGACAAGAGAGGCTGGCTGCCCCCACACACACGCACACACTCTCTCCAATGAAGATAATAATATTCTCTGGATGGGCATGCCTTTTGTTTTCATTAAAGTTTGAGTAGCTTTTCCCCAGCAAGGGGTTCTGATGAATGGCATTGCTCTAAGGGGAGTGCACCACACTGAAGCATTTATCTAGGGAAGTCAGGTATTCATTGGGTGCAGTTCCCATATCCTTCTATTCTTTCGTGACAGTCCCCAAAAACATACTGGACACAGGTACTGGTGCTGAACACAGGTATACTTGGGATTAAAGTCAAGCATTACAAAATCTTATTTTATTTACTTTGTGGCTAAGTATGCAAACTGGCTGGGGTCTCTCTCACTTGCTCACCTCCTCTCCCCATGGATCTAAGGGCAATAACTGTACCAGTGGGCCACATGACCCATGGACCATCCTTGTGGCACAAAATAAAAAAAAAAGGTAACAAAATAAACAAAATGAAGTCCCACCACCAAACATGCCCATTTCCATGGCAGCAGCTGACCTGCATAATGCCTTAACAGATAAGTGTCTCACGCGTGGCAAATGAAGTGCTGCGATCAGTCAGTAGTACTGTACACACTCTATATAACCTCTCAAGTGAAGTGTCCCTCATTGTCAGGTGTGTTCTGCTCCAAACTGACTTCAGTCCTTCCCAAATGAGGCACTTCTGTCACTCAAGAGTAGGAGTTTGAAGCATTCCAGTTGCTAGTATTGCAGTTCAGCTCTCCTTTACAAAATGTTTTGCCCACTGAGCCTCTCATCATCCTGTAATCGCCTCTCCATCCAATACTTCCTGATCAGGGGTGGGTGGTCTGCACCATATACCCCCGAACACATGATATATAGTTCTCTCTGACCCTCTTTCCTGGGGGTTGGGGAGTCAAGTCTACCTGCTCCATTTATATACTCTCCAATACATAATGGTTCTTGGCATCTCTCCCCTCGGCTCTGTTTTGGGGGGGGTTCAGGTCAGTCATCTCTATATAACCCCCATCATAAGTGTTCTCATTGTCTCTTTCACCCTCTGTCTGGAAATGAAGCTGCTCAGTCTGCTACATATGTCTGCCCACAAATATAAAGTTTCTCGCTGCCTCATTCCACTATCTGTTGGGGGAGGTTGCAGGTCAGTTGGCACCATGTACCTCCCAATATATAATGGTTCATGAAGCATCTGTCTCCGGAGGAGGACAGGTCAATCTGCTTTATATATATAACCCCTCCAATAATATATAACAGTTCCTGCTGCCTCTCCCCCCTCTGTCAGGGTCACACACATTCACTCTATTCCTTTGCTAGATTCCTTTCCAATCCTCAAACTCTGTCCAGTCCAACTAATAAAATCCTTTCCTCTTATCCCCCTCATCTGTCCCATCACATCTATATATCACAGTGCATATAACCCCCCTACCCCCAGAGCTTTTCTGTAAAAATATTTTATGACATATTACAAAAATTGCATATGGGGCGGGTGGTTGATGGCATTGTTGGACAGGCCAGCCAGTTGTCCACAACCACTGGAGCTGCAGACTCTAATGTCAGCCAGAGTCTGTCACTCCCCTGATTTCATGGGGAAAATTTTCCCCTGAAATTAGGGATAGGAAAGATGTAACAAAAGTGTCCCCCCCCCAAGAAAAGCCCCAAAACTCACCAAAGAGCATGCAAACTCCCTAGAGTGACCCCCAGCCTTAGTGTAGAAATCGTTCACAGTATATTACAAAAAATGCATATGGGGTAGGTGGTTGGTGGCACTGTTTGACAGCCAGTTGTCCACAACCATTTCAATTGCAGACTTGCAGACTCTAATGCCAGCCAGATCCTCCAACACCCCTGAATCCATGGGGGGGGGGACATTTCTCTTGAAATTGGGGTAGGCAAGATATAACAAAACTGAGTTTTTTCTTCAGAAAAAACCCTAAAACTCACCACAGAGCATGTAAAACCCCCAGAGCTTCTGAGGCCTGGCGGCCCCCAGACCCCCGGCTTTTATTTGTCCTTATTCATAAATATCACATCCAAGTACCTTCCAAAAAACTTTCTGCCTATGCCCCTACCTGTTATAGGTGGGATGGGAGGGACTCAGGAGGAAAGGAGTTGACAGGCAGGTGGTTTAGGCAACTCACTGAACTGTGAGGACCACGGAAAAGACTATAGTGCAACTTACTAGGCATGGAGAAGGGGGTAACAGGGTAGCTAATTCTGTTTCAGATTACCCCCAAAATGCACCAGAATGCACCAAAAAACAAAAATGTTCTGTGGGCCGCCTCCAGCCTATAGTTTAGATTATTGGTGCGTACACTTTTTTTAAGGCTGGTTACTCCACTGACTGCCCTCACACTACATCATCAGCATTGTGACCTCACTGGCTATGACATCACTGCTACTTAGGAACACCAAGTGAGCACCTGCCAGTTCATTCACTTGTGATGTCACTGAGATCAGAATGCTGATGATGTAGTTGGGGGGGCATAGAGATGGATATGTCAGCTGCCACACTAAGAGCTGTCCCATACATCCAGCACAATATTATCATATTGAAGACTTTCTGATGATCAAAAGGAAAAATAAAAATAAAATAAAAAGTTACAACTGACTACTACTTACATTTTGTATTATTTTCCTGTCTGCCTGTTTTGGTTTCACTTACTCTTTAATAGACAGTACACATACTACATTTCATTTCAGTGGTCCTGGCATTATGAATTGCTAGAAGTCTCATTTGAGCCTTGGAATAGCGGTCATTTAATTGGCCTAAATGTTCTCAAAACTTTCACTTTCAGGGTCTGTTGTAAGGCACAGTTACTGTGTTACTGCTGAACCTAGAGTAGTGAGACAGAAAGAGGGGAAGAGAGATCAAGCAAGCAAAAGAGGGGGAAGCAGCTTTAAAAATGCAGCTACTCAGAATACTGAAAGAAATACATACCTGATGAACTCTGAACTTAAGTCTGTTCAGAATTCTGAATAGACCTAGGTTCAAATCCCAGTTAAGGAACTCATTTATTGCAAATTTATTAAGATTTCTATTGTGGACATTTAATTAAGGAGTTGGCTTCATAGACCCCTTAAATGTTTTATTTATTTGATGAATAAACAATTTTGATCAAAATCATTTTCCTACAGTAAACATATTAGGCCATATTTCCAAACGAGTTAGAATGATGCAAGGGACTTGCATCAAAAGAGTTTGACACAAGTGGTAACTTGTGTCACAGCTTGCATTAAACATGATTTTCTAAAGCAGCCTGCATCAAATCCTGATGCCACTGCACCAAAGTCCCCTTGTACCATGGCTGTGGCAAACAACCAGGTGTCCCAGGTCGCAAGGGGGCTTGTGCCAAGACAGGACTGTCACATCTTTTATTGGGGGATTTTACAAGCCCCATCATGGATGCAGCAAAGGACACCACTTAGACCATCCAGGAAGTGGTCTAAGTAGCTTGTGCCATTGGGAGGGGATCTGACAATGGGCTGCCGGGTGCAGAAAGGGCATGTAAAGTGTCATGAGGGGGGTTGGGGAGACAGCTGGACAGTAGAGGGAATGAAGGCACTCAGAGGAGTGCTTTTGTATTGTACTGTATGTACAGTATAGGCACTGCACTGTATATACAGTATAGGTATCATCCCCGGAGGTTTAGCAGTTCCTCCCAATCCCGATATCCCCCCTAATGACAGATCAACCCTGGTGGTCTAGCAGTCCCACCTCTCCAACCCTGATGTCCCCTGTAATGGCAGATCATCCCTGGTGGACTAGCCCCCCTATCCCCGATTCCCCCAGAAATAGTTAAATAACCTCTCAGGTAGTCTAGCACCCCCATTCCCTAATGTCTTCCAAAATCATTTCTGCAACATTCCCTGGTGTTCTAACAGACCCTCACCCCAGCAGGAAGTTCCCCACTAACCACTCCCCATTCCCAAACCACAGCTGGTGACTGACATAACCCTTTGCTCACTACCACAGCTGGCCACCAGACTGATCTGTCACTGAGCACCTACTGTATACAGTACATGCTCAGTGACAGACAGCTCACTGTTTTTAGCCATTATGCTATGTATTTGTTGATATAATAAAAACTGAAAGACAAAATGTAGATAAAACAGGCTTTCTGCAATAAGTTCTACTTCAAGCATGCAATATAGCTGATACTGTATGTTAATGTGTAAGGCTGCCATGAATGTGATTATGTAGTTATGATTAATATAATTTGAATAGTTTGTTTAATTGTTTTAATATTAGTCTAGTCTTTTTCCAAAAATTTCTACTTGGAAGTAACTGGTGTTTGCTTTGCATTTCTACTACTTCTGCACCACTTCTGAGAATCCTGCTTCTGCATCCTGTTCTAGACAGATGAAGTATTTTCTAAATATGTAACATTTTATATTCTTGATAATTTCTGAATGCACATTTGGCAAGTTATCGTGGATTCATACACCAGACAGCTTCTCAGGGAGTCCAAGGAAACATATCAGAGTTTTTTAAACTTAGTCACCTACTCCTAATAGTTTACCCAAATTTATATTATTTGACATTACTTACAAATGTTGCATTATGGAACTGTCGAAGATAAAGGTGAAACTAATACACAAATATCCTCTTTCCTTGGAAGCAATGTTTCAAAGCCACAAGCCACGTCAGACAATCTTGACCTGAGATTTTCATACCAAGGTCATTCCAGCAAGCCTCAGATAAACATAATTGTAGGTATCATTCTGTGACCTCAAGGTAATCCACACCACAATATTTTATACTCCATTTAAAAAATATTGTAAACTTAGAAGCGCCACTGCACATCCTCATTGGACCATCCTTACCTGAGCCACCCACACAGGTGATTGAAAACAATTCCAACTGGGGCAAGGTGAAATATTCAGCCTGAAAACATTATCACACACTAAAAAAAATAACCATATGATAGATATATCACCAGCCAGACCAGGGTCAGGTGGTTCTGGACGACAGATGCACCTATGAAAATGGTATCATAGGTGTTGCTGATCTGAACCCAGGCTGGTAGCATGGGAGTCAATAAACCAGTCCCTGTAGCTTTTATTCAACAGTTTACTGTCAGTCACCTTTGCCATAGCGATGCAGTGTGGAACTCCACTCCCGCTATGTATAGTAATGTGGTGTGTGGCATAACTGTAGTTCATATCAAGCTCCACTCAAGAATTTTAACCCAGCGTTTAATGAAGTTGCTCATTTCATTTATATTTGCCAGATAATAACTGCAGTGTGTATTGCGAATAAACTACTTATAGAGATATGGCAGAGTTGTAAATCATCAGCAAAGTTGCTACAAAGTGACTGAAATTCACATTTGCTGAGTTCCATAAAGTTTTCCGTGCACTCAGCAACTTCAACTTTGCCCAAATTGTGAAGATTTTGCCATGAAATGCAGAATTTTGCCTGCAAATGGAATTTCTCCTGTGAACAGTGAAATTATGCCATTTGCGGGTGAAATTCCACACTTCATGATGAAACTCCACACTTCACGGCAAAAGCTTCAAACTTCTCAGATTGATCCATGCTCCGCAAAGTGCGTTAAATTCATGGATTAATTTGTGGATTAATTCATGGAGTGAATTTTACCAACTTTGACCATCTCTAACTACGTAGAGGGAGTGTGCCTAAGTTTTATAAATGAGACCCGTCCCACCATTAACAGGGTCAGTGAGATAGATAGACAGATAGATAGATAGATAGATAGATAGATAGATAGATAGATAGATAGATAGATAGATAGATAGACAGACAGACAGACAGACAGACAGACAAGTAGATAGACAGATAGATATGAGAAAGAGAGAGAGAGAGAGAGACGCTTAAACGGGATGGCCTGGTGGAAAACTGATCATTCCTCTTAAGCGGCTGTCTGTACAAACTGAAGTTAGCATTTCTATTGCATTTAGTGCATCAAGTGAGAGAGACAAGTAGATTTTTTTTTCCCTGTGCTTTTAGTACTGTGAATAAAAGCTTGGCTCTTTATTTAAGTATTTCTTTATTTATTGCAAAGTGCTTGTGCTTTGCTGTGCTTTGTAGGACTGTATAGCGTCTTCTTGTTTCGTCCTCATTTACCTCTGGTTCCAGTCTTTCTACTGTTGACAGAACCACAGCTGGAGCAGTTTGTGGGAGAGCAGAAAGTCGATGTCGATGCTGGAGCTGTAGCTTTGGATGTGGTGGCTATAACTGTCAGTTTGCCAGCGGGTGTTAAAGAGCAACTAGACACAAGGCAATTATAATTATAAGACACAAGTCAATTATAATGGGGGGGGAAGGTTGCAGGAAGTAGGCTGTTGGTTAACTAGAATCTTCAGCTTATCCAGTAGGTAGGGAAATGGACAGAATGGGTGGGCCAAGTGGTCCTTATTTGCCGTCAAAGTCTATGTTTCTATGTAACTAACCCACTCATTTTAAAATTTCCCCCTAAGAACCATAATGAATCCTTACCTTCCCCCAAGTCATATGTTGGTAATATTTATTTTTCTAGTTGCCCTTGTTTTGGAAGGGAAGGGCTTGTATTTTGACTCCATGGATCCAAGCCATGCCGATCCCTTCCACTTACAGGCATCTCCTGAAAGTGTGATCTGCCCCCTGATCTGCCCCCACGCTAGCATGTTTTTTGATGTCGCTATACAGAAAGCATAGGTCCACACTCCAGAGACATGAACGGGGCCATTCTTCAAAGTCAATTTTTCATGCTTTATATGGCCATTTATAATCGAATGGCCATCGAAAGCATGAAAAATTAACTTTAAAAAACTGCCCCATTCTTGTCTATGGAGTGCACTCCCACGCTCTCCGTATAGTGACATCAGAAAACATGTAATCATGGGAGTAGACTGGTGATGGATCACACTTTCAGGAGGTACCAGGAAGTGGAAGGGATCAGCTCGGCTCCATGGAGCCAAAATATTATCCCTTCCCTTCTAAAATACAGTAGGGGCAACAAAAAAAAGAAATATTGCCAGCATGTGACTTGGGGCATTAAAAATTTGTTATGGTTCTTGAGGGGAGCATCTTGATAGTTACTCTTTAAGAAATCTGTTATGCAGAGCTGCTTTTGTCTTGTATGGTTTGATTCTGTATGATACACTAATTTTGGGGGTAAACACCTGGACGGTGGAGGCAAGACAGACAGTAGTGGGGGTGTGCACCCTGGTATGCTTATTGTTTAAATTACGAAAAAAAAAGTTAAGAACAACATGGGGGGAGGGGGGTGGTGGTCGACCTTGAGTGGAGGGGAGAGAAAGAAGCGGTACCAGAGGAGGGCATCCTAGTTTGCTTAACAGTAAATAAACAAAAAAAAAAAAAAAAGATAGATAGCTATTTACATGGATACATAGAGACATAAAAACAAATGAGACCATCTTATCTAGCTTGATGGCCCATGTTGAATTTTTATGAACTTTTTGTGAAAATGTTGCTGCAGGAAAGGATTTTGCCTCGATGAACTTGTTCAACTGAAGTCATAAATTAATATTTCTCAAGTGTAAGTGTTAATGAGTTTTATCTCTAGGATATTTGAAGACTCCTGTGAAACAAATATGACAGTTTCCTTCATTTTCACGCAACGCAACTTTATTAGGAGTAAGCAAATTCTATTACGAGTTTTAACAGCTTATACAGGAGGATATTTTGCAGCAATATAGAAACATTGACAATGATGGCAGAAAAAGACCAGAGGTCCATCCAGTCTTCCCAAGTTCCCTAAGATCCCTGGAACCTACTGTTCCTCCAGAGTGTTAACCCTCCCTGTCCTCTCTCTGTTCTCCTCCTTGGTCCTGTCACCCCCGGTAACCACTATGCCCTTCATTTTGTCCCAGCCCTGCTTGAATCCCCTGACTGTTTTTGCACCCACCACTTTAGCCAACAGACTGTTCCAATATTCCACCACCCTTTCCGTAAAGTAATACTTCCTCACATCTCTCCTGAACCTACTTCCTGTTAATTTCCATTCATGTCCACGTGACCATGAATTGGTATTCAGGCTAAATAGTTTCCTGCAGTTCACTTTATTAATTCTTTTAAGGAACTTGAAGGTCTCTGTCATATTTCCCTTCTATATGACCCTCTTTCAGACCTTAGTCATATGCATACAAGGCCTATTGAAACTATGATGTTATAAAAGTATGTCACAAAAGCTCTGAGACTATTTGCACCGCAGTGCAAAGCAGAGTTAAAAATGTTCAAAATAAAGACCATCCTAAAAAGTGTATTTGTTTCTTTCAGTTTGTGTATTTTGGAATAAACGGATATAATTTATCTGCCCTGAGGGAGGAAGTTGCCCATCTTCAGGCCGCACTGGACAGTAGTAAGGAAACCTTCCCCCAGGCCACACTGGACAGTAGAAAGGGAACCTCCCCCATCCAGGGAGCACTAGCGCCACCACCACTACCTCAGAGGTTGCGAAGAAAGCACAGCAGTTGGACCACAGTGGGCTCAGGGAGGGTGAAGAGGGTGGAACAGAGGCACACCCAGTCAATTGTTCCACTCCACAATCCATACACCATTCTGGGGGAGCATAGCTCCCCTATGGATGCACCCACAGAGAAGACTGATGATATCTGTCACAAGGGAGGCCCACAGAAAGGAGGCAGAGGGCACCAAAGGGAAAGGAAGCAGCCCTGGTGGGGACTCAATTATTAGAGGTATAGAACTGGGGGAGCTGGGAAAAATGAAGTAAGGTGCCTGCCTGGTGCCATGGCTTGGAGGGACAGGAAGCGCATCCTCAGGATCATGAGAACAGCTGCAAGGGATTCCGAGCTGGATGTAATTGTCCACCTAGGGACAAATGACTTGGCTCATCATGAGATTAGAGCAGTGCAAGAGGACATTGCAGAGTTGGGAGGGACCTAAGACGAGTAGCACACACAGTATCCTTCTCAGAGGTGCTGCCTGTCAAAAGCATGGGGGAGGCGAGGGCAATTGGCACCATGCAGTTTAATGAATGGTTGAAAAAATGGTGTGGAGCACAAGAGTTTGGCTTCATTGGGGACTGGGCTTCCACCTGCAGGGACACCAGCCTATACTGGCAGGATGGTCTGCATCTGTCCAGGAAGGGAACAAGTCTTTTGAGCAATCGGTTTAAATGCTTCATTGGCAAGCTTTTAAACTAGTCAAAGGGGGAGGCACTTACAAGCAGCAGGAAAATCCCAGCCTCTCCCTACAAAACAGGGTACTAAATGAGAAAAAGACTGAGGTAGAACGGTCAGTGGGGGAATGCTGCAACAGAAGGTAAAGCCATCAAAAAATGGAGAGCAATGAGTACTAATGCCCGTAGTCTGGGTAACAAGCTTCCTGAATTAGTGGCATTGATGGAGGAGGAACATCTGGATATCATGGCAGTCACAGAAACATGGTGCACACAAAACCATGACTGGGACATAAACATACCAGGATACACTGTCTACAGGAGGGACAGGGAGGGTAAAAGAGGAGAAGGAGTAGTTCTTTACATAAGGAAGGAATAAAAGCAACAGAACAAAAAGGGTAAACAGGGAGGAGAAGAAGCACTGTGGGTAAATTTGGAGACAGGCAATGGCACCACAATACGCACAGGGTTTAGATACAGACCCCTTCTCAGGGAGGAAATGGACAGGAAATGATAGAAAGTATACTTAGAATGGCAGAAAAGGAGATATTGCTGATGGGTGATCTGAATATGCAGATGTTAACTGGAGTGCAGTTGCAGCTGCCACTTGAAGAGTGCAGTTATTCTAGATGCCCTACAGGGGCATGCCTTAGACAACTAGTACTGGAGCCCACTCAGAGGAGCAATATTAGACTTGGTTCTCTCAAATGGAGATGGAGAGAGATTACAGATGTAGAAGTGGGTAGCCATCTGGGAACTAGCTACCATCAAACAGTATGGTTCAATAAACACAGCAATAGAGTCAAGCCATACAAAGACAAAAGTACTGGACTTTAGGAGGGCTGACTTGCCAAAATGGGTGAGTGCCTAAGGAATGCACTAGCAAATGGGCAGGAAGGAGGGTGGAAGAACAATGGGGAATAATAAAACTGCCATCACGAGGTAATGAGCCTTTGTGTGAAGCAAATAAACAAAACAAGACGATGTAAGAAACCACTATGGTTCTCAAAGAAGTGGCAGTGAAGGTTCAAGAGAAAAGAAAGCATTCAGGAAGTACAAGGAATCGCAGAAGGAGCAGGACAGAGAACTGTATCAGTTAAAGCAAAAGGAGGCTGGGAAGGCAGTCAGAACAGCAAAGGCCCAAACCGAGGAAAAGATAGCCAACTCAGTTAAGAAGGGGATAAAACCTTTATAGGTACATCAGGAGCGAAGGAAGACCAAGGGAGGGCTAGTGAGGCTTAATTAAGGAGGGAGGGTGGGAAGAGGGAGACTGTGAAAAGGCAGAGATACTAAACAAATATTTTGCTCAGTATTTGCAAAGGAAGAGGAGGTACATAAAACAAACAGTAGTAACACGCTGGATACAGAAGTTGATACCGGCCCATTTACAGAAGAAGGGTTCTGAAAGAACTCTTAAAACTGAAGGTGAACAAAGCAATGGGGCCTGATGGGATTCATCCAAGAATTCTAAAGAACTAAGGGTAGAACTAGTGACACCACTGACTACCCTTTTAACAAATCATGGGAGGATGGGGTGGTACCCAAGGACTGGAGGAGGGCAGATGTGATTCCCTTCACAAAAGTGGGAGCAAGGCAGAAGCAGGAAACTATAGACCTGTTAGTTTAACCTCAGTGATAGGGAAAATGATGGAATCACTTCTAAAGGAAAGAATTGTTGAGTATCTAGAAGCCAGAGGGCTGGGACCCTAGGCAGCATGGATTCTGAAGCGGAAGGTCATGCCAGATGAATCTGATAGATTTCTTTGACTGGGTGACCAAAGTAGTAGATCAGGAGGGGCTGTGGACATGGCCTACCTAGACTTTAGCAAGGCATTTGACACAGTCCCACACAAAAGATTAATATACAAGTTAGCCAGCCTGGGAATGGGTCCCAAGATGACAGCCTGGGTAAAGAATTGGCTGGAGAAAAGGACACAGAGAGTAATAGTAAATGGAGTCCACTCAGAAGAAAGGAGGGTTACTAGTGGGGTACTGCAGGGTTCAGTATTAGGACCGGTCCTCTTCAATGTCTCTATAAGCGACATTGCAGAAAGACTGGAAGGAAAAGTATGTCTCTTTGCAGATGACACTAAGATCTGCAACAGAGTTGATGCACAGGGTGGGGTGGAAAGGATGAGAAGGGACTTGGCAAGATTAGAGGAATGGTCAAATGTATGGCAGCTTAGATTCAATGCTAAGAAGTGCAAGGTAATGCACCTGGGAAACAAAACCCAGGGAAGAGTACACAATGGGGGTGAGATACTAACAACAACAAAATGGAGAGGGACCTGGGGTAGTCATATCAGATGACCTAAAGATGGGCAAGCAATGTGAGAGGGCAGCAAGGAGGCTGGGGGTATACTGGGATGCATAGGAGAGGCATCACCAGTAGAAAACAGGAAGTTATTATCCCTCTGTACAGACAGCTGGTGAGACCCCATCTGGAGTACTGTGTGCAGTTCTGGAGACCCAATCTCCGCAAAGACATAGACAGGATGGAAGCTGTCCAGAGGAGGGCAACTAAAATGGTGCAGGTCTGCACGGAAGACATATGAAGAGACTTAATACGCTTAATTGTATAGCCTCGAGGAAAGGAGGGAGAGGGGGGACATGATAGAAACTTTCAAGTACCTCAAAGGAGTCAACAAAGTCCAAGAGGGTAGCATCTTTCAAAAAAAGAGGTGTGCAAGAACAAGAGGGCTGAGTTTGAAGAAGATGAGGCGGCTCAGAGGTAATTTAAGGAGTATTTTCACAGAGAGGGTTGTGGATGCATGGAACGGCCTTCCGGAGGAGGTTGTGGAGTCAAAATCAGTAGTGGAATTCAAGCATGCATGGGATAGTCATAAGGCAGTTCTGGGGATGGGGTAGGAAGAAGTAGGCTGCTGGTTAACTAGGATCTGCAGCTTATCCAGTAGGTAGGGAAATGGGCAGACTGGGTGGGCCAAGCAGTCCTTATCTGCCGTCAAATTCTATGTTTCTATGTTTCTATAAACATTAAAGGCAAATAAAACAAACAAGACCAGGAAATATGGCCACCTTATAAAAACGTATACCTGTTTAAAATTATAGCTAGGTTATCTATCAACGCAAAAAAAAAAGAAACTTGTAAAAACATTTTATTACACTTTGTTAAAATGCTGTAAAGCTACTGATGACTGTCGTTCTACTGTTAGCATCTCGCTTGTAGGATTCATTGACTATACAGTATCACAAAAGTTATTAGACACAACCACTATATAAAAAGCAATACTACAAAATGTCTCATCTGTACAAAGAGTATCCTCATTTAATTCTTTGGTGTATAAGTAATTTGATAACTTCTATGAAAGACCCTGTCTCATATTTTGTTCTTAAATATTCTGAGGAATTTATGTCATTAGTATGGCTATGTTAATATGGATGCCTTGCCCCTGGATGCAGATGCAGGTGGTGGTGGGAGTGGGGTGCGGAGGTGGGGCTTCCTCAGTGCTGAGATCTCAGCTCAGACTAAACTAACATGGGAGGTCATTTGAAATTAACTTCCTCAGGGTCATGGCCTATATGTTATCAGTTGCTTAAGAGTCTTTATATCTTAGCCTCATGAACCTTATACGTCTGGCACTCCTTGACTATATCAATTGCTTTCAGATACATGTTTCAGAGATGGGGGTCTTAAACTTGTAAGATAGTAAACATCAACTAAATATTTTGCTCTCATTTAATGTACAGAAAAAAAATGTTGCTTTTTTACGTATTATCATTTTACCCTGTAGGGACCATTCTTTATTTTTTCTCATTAATTATTTGCATTTAGTTATTTAAAATTGTCCAGGAAAGGCATGCTTCATTGGAACTCAGTTTCAGGCTAGATTTTGGGGATGGGGTTACAGGGGTAAGGCAGCAAATTACAACAAATGCTTACGGGCATCTAAAGTGCAAATACTGCACAATTAGTGTAAATTAAACAAGTCACTAAACAGAGGGATGGAGGGGTGTGTGTGTGTGTGTTTTCCTGGTTGTTCTAACATGTTAGCTTTTTATGGTGATTTTTTTGTTGTTCTGCTTCTTTATATTATTCTATATCCTAGTAAGATTACCATAAAACTCAAAAACACAATGCCACTCCTCCCAGCACCCACTTTTTTTTAAACAAGTTTAATAAAACTTTAGACCCCCAGTAGTGACCTACTCAACCCTCCCACCTCCATGGCCAGCCACTGTCTTAATATGAAGCGCTATCTGCACTTAAAAAGCAAAGTATAAATTATATTCCCTCCCCGAGCACAGCACCCAACCCTACACCCACCCACCAGCACCCAGTTCTGATATACAGAAGGTGACCGGCACAAACCTCCCTCCTCTATGGCGGCTACCATCTTAATGTATGGTATTTCACTTAAAAAAGTATAAATTATAAACCCCCCCAGCACAGCACCCGACCCTACTCTCACCCACCAGCACCCTCTTCTGTTCTGATATACATGGAGAAGGTAACCGGCACAACCCTCCCTCCTCCATGGCTGACCGCATTCTCAGGAATGAAAGTGCACACATGCTTGCTATTGTAAGATCAGCTGGTTTTACTATCGCAAGCATGCATGTGCTTTCATTCCTGAGATGGAGGCTAGTCGTGGAGGAGGAAGGGTTGTGCCGGTCACCTTCTCCATGCATTTCAGAACAGAACTGGGTGCTATTGGGTGGGAATAGTGTCAGGTGCTGTGCCAGAGGGGCCATAATGTATACTTTTTTAAAGTGCAAATAGTGCTTTAAACTACGATGGTGGCCGACTGTGGAGGCGGGTCGGTTGTGCTGATCACCTTCTGTATATCAGAATTGGGCGCTGGTGGGTGGGAGTAGGGTCAGGTGCTGTGTGTGGGAGGGTGGGGACATAATTTATACTTTTTTAAGCACAAATAGCGCTTTACATTAAGATGGTGGCCGACTGTGGAAGCGGGACGGTTGTGCCAGTCACCTTCTGTATATCAGAACTGGGTGCTAGTGGGTGGGAATATGGTTGGGTACTGTGCTGGGGGTGACATAACTTATATTTTTTTTAAGCACAAATAGTACTTTACATTAAGATGGTTGTCAGCTGTGGATATGGGAGGGCTGAGCTGGTCACCCTTGGGAGGGGCTCCATGTATTAAAAAACAACTTGTGGGTGGTGGGGTGTGGAGGGAGTGACAGTGCTTCTGCTAGAGGGTGGGGCGATGAGGGGTACATTTTCTTGGCTGGGGTGAGAGAAGGGAAGGGGCTGTTTCTTTTTTTTGTGTTTAACAACTGAATACTGGTAAATACTTTTCCGTGCACCAAACACTAATCATTTTCATGTTGATCAGCCTGCCTAAATAATTTTTTTGTGTCAATGAATACTTTTTCCTGAGATGGTGTCATTCTCATGAAATAACATTTTTAATAAGAAAAAAAAGAATGTGACAAATACTAAGTTGAAATTATTTTTTCGTATTAAGGGACTCTTTTTTCATATGACTCTATTCTTTTTTCATATGACCATATGAAAAGAGAAATTCAGGTCATGAAAAAAGATTTTAAAATATGTTAAAAACACATTTCTGGGTGATTTTTCCAAAATCTAACTGCAGAATCCACCTGATAAGCAAGATACATGTGTTGCTGTCTCTGTAGGATATTATTTTTTTATGGGTTTTGAAAGAATTAAAAAAAAAACAAAAAAAACAAGATGGTGGCCATAAGAAAAAAATAATTTTAATCATAAAAAGGATTACCCCCATATGAAAAAGAATCTTTTTTTCAAATGGGCCAAATTCTTTTTTCATAACAAACAGCTATCCAAAAGAATGTACTGAGCATGCTCAGAACAGAAAATTACAAATCCTTTGGAACGAGTTAACATTTTATCACCAAACCAATGAAAGGTACCACTCTGGCCCAAGCCCTTTCTATTCTGAAAATTTAAGAGCAAAATTCCAATCTGCCTAGGCTCTAGGTGATAACAAAATAACAGTGATTCTTTTTTTATGTTATTTCACTATCCAAGTTTCAGAATCTATACATCCAATAAGAACAAAACTTGGAAGTTCAAGTGATCTACCCCCAGAGACTATGCATGCACATTTTTTTGCAAATCCATTGAATGGTTGCGATGATATTAAAGTGCAAATTTTGAGATTTAACATAGAAACCCCTGCTCAACCCTAATTATAGTGGCTCTACTGCACCACTATATATTAGCTCACCTTTTTTCTTTTCAACTGTTCTGTACAAATTACATTGAAACAGGATCACTATCCCCTAGACATAGTGGCTCTGTCTGCTTGAGGGCTGCCCCATGGCTAGATAGATAGATAGAACTTTATTTTCATACAGGTAACATGTTATTAGAGGAGGGTATCTCTGTTTATAAGATGGTCCTGGCATTGTGCTCCCATGCACATGACCCAAGTTTGAGAACAAACTTGGAAAGTTGGCTGAGTGACCTGGGGCTGGTGAGTGGCACTACCTTATCTTCAGATGTTATAGACTGGGGAGAGATGATGTAGCTGTCCATCACATGGGCTGCACTTTGTGGTTGGCCAGGGAACTTTGCCTTTGCAAGGTGTGCTGTTTGTGATGAGGACAGTTTTAGTTCTGTGTGCTGCATCAGTGGAGGTGGTAAAGAAAAAACAGGGAAAAAGGGTGCTGGCAGGATGGCACTGCCAGACGCCAGTTGTTCTCCTGACAGGAATCCAGCCCTATTTCTGGATATATGTCTCTGGTGGGGGGTGGCAATCCCTTACCTGGCACTGCCATGAGGAAAAATCCATGGGGGATACATGTTCTGAGGTAAGTCTCTGCGAAGGTGGGTGGTGGGGCTGGGTGACTGGGGCAGAAGTGGGCCAGAAACCAAGACACAGAATAAAAACCTCTATGAAAAAAAAAATCCTTTGCTTATGTCATCACAGTCTGTTACTGAGGAAATGATCATGAGGTCATAGATGATGGATTATGATGTCAGGTAGAAATGCAGCAAACATTTTCTTTGCCAATTGTTCACACAGTGCCAAGTGAATTTTTCAATTGTTCTCTTCCATACCGTAGTCCAGCAGCCATTGACCATCCTAAAGCTCAGTCTCATCACTGCCAGTTCTGGGCCACAAAGAAACCCTCCCTTACTGACCCAATGGGAAGTGACTTTCAGGACACGCCTCTGACAATACTGATCCAAATTTTGTGGCAGCAGTGATTCCTTGTAGTGGATGGGCTGTGCAGGACCCAAGCATATGCAGGTCACCCTGCTGAAGTTGTTTTTTTCCCTTATGTTCCCTCCTGAGACACTGGACTGTGACTGCATAGCCCTGCATGCAGTGGGCATGTGTTGCAAGGCCCTGGTGTCCCTCTGCTGTCTCCATCTGACTTAGGCCACCTAGGTTCCCCTAGGTGGCACTCAAGCAATGGGAAACAGATGAACTCCCACCTGGAGGATGAAAGCATCATCTGGGACTCTCAGTCCCCTTCCCCTCTGGCCATCCCCTGATGGCCCAGAGGTGCCACTTCATGCATGGTACCACAAACACTGTGCAAATGGGCTGGCTGGCATGGTGGCAAACTGAGCTATGCAAACTTCTTGCACTTTGTGCAAACATAAAGTCCTTTTTAAGTTGTCTTGCGCACGCACAAGCAACATATTGTGGTAGCTAGGAATAGCAGGTTTTGGAGGTGCGGCTGTGTTGTGGCCAATAGTGCCACTGTTTTTTCAGGCTGGGCTCTGTGGCACGAATGAAGTAGTAAGCTGTCTATGACAGCAGTGCAAAAGCATGCCACCAGCCTGAAACAATTTCACCACTGTAAGAAGGGAGTGACCCATCATTGCAGGGTGTGCCTTGCCTGGTGTAACATTTAAGTAAACATGGCAGGCGGCGGCTGTCACCGTCTGCCTGTCACAGTCCCCAGGAAGCTGACTTCAGAGGTACCCAATCCCCCCTGTTGGCATATGTGCCCCCTTTACTGTTTTTGTCTGCCAAGGGGGTACCCTATCCCCCTCAGCATCATCCCCCCAAACACAGACACACTTGCTGACGGGGGGCCCAATCCCCCTGTCGGCATGTTTACTCCCCCATTGTATTGGCATTTTCATGCCCTGACCCCAATTGTGTGCCACACTGGGAGCCCCCCCAGTGTGGCTAACATGACCCTCAAACAAATTTGACACACTGGGAGCCCACACCAGTGTGCACAACACCTGCTAAAAAAGAAAACAGTCCACATTGATTGTTTATTTTTTTAGTAAACTGCCATTCCCCAACCCGCACCCACCATCTGTGCACCCAACCTCCACAACCCCCTCACCCCATACTTACCTCTGGAGCCCAGTGCGACGACCTTCGGTGAAGCGGGAACACGTCTTCACTCTTCAAAGCCAACCGCAAACTGAAGAGATGGCGGTAAGCTGTATAATGGCATAAATGGGGGTTGTCAACTTAGGTGGATATCGCAGCCATTTTTGTGACTTTTGGCTCCAAATTTCAACATGGGATTCTTGGGACCCCACCTCATGAACTCAGTCACTGTCATTTTGTTATATGGTCCCGAAAGGTGATTTTGCAGTCACTGCGCGGAATCACCTTTTGGGACCAAGTAACAAAATGGCAGTGTCAGTGTTCATGAACTGGGCTCCCAAAAAGCCTATGCTGCAAATTTGGTGAAAAAATTCCAAAAAATGACTGTGTTGTGAGCGTGTGTTGTGCAGTTTCTATGCACTCTCATGACTTCAAGAATTTTTAATATTATCACTCCAGATTTTCAGTATTGCCATTTTTTCACACCTCCTTATGAACGGTGCAGCTGTCATTTTTCACATCCTGTCCGAAATGTGTTTTCACACTTGTAGTGCACAATGGCATGGTCGCTGTGGGAAATCGACATTCGGGACAGATTAATAAAATCACAGTGACACTGTTTATGAGTGGAGGTCTCAAAATGCCTATGTTGAAAATTTGGTGACAAAATTCAATACAATGACTGTGTTACGAGCATGCATTGCGCAGTTTCCAATCATGCTAGTAACCTTGAGAATTTTTTATATTTTCATTCTAGATTTTCAACATTGTCATTTCTTCACACCTCCTTATGAACAGAACAGCTGTCATTTTTCACATCCTGCCCAAAATGTGGTTTTGCACATCTGGCACAGAATGGCTCAGCCACTGTGGGACATCAACGCTCGGGACAGATTAACAAAATCACAGTGCCACTGTTCATGAGTATAGGTCCCAAATGCTTTCATGAGGTGGGGTCACTAAAAGCCCATGTTGAAAATTTGGAGCGCAAATACCAACAAATGCCCAGGGCATTAGGGTTTCTAACCATAACATCCCACCCCGTAGAGACTGGCGTCAGGGGTGTGACTTTGGATTGTCGGCTGTAATGCTCACACCATTCCACCCCACCCTGCAGCCACTGACAGGCATCAAGATGTGCCTTGGACTCTTTGGCTGCAAAGTTCACCCCATTCTCCTATAGTGCACCCATCTCAATTTATTTCCTTGTGGAATGGGGTGAGCGTAAGGCCCGAGGACCCCAAGGCACAATGCAATACTTGTCGGAGTCTGTATGATAGGGTGAGGTGAAATGTCATGAGCATTATGGCTGATGACCCAAAGTCACACCTCAATGCCTATCAGTCTCTGCAGGCTGGTGTGGGGTTGTCGTCACTTCCATACTTCACTGCCATTCCTATCATGAATCTCTTTAACTCCTGCACTACCAATGCCAATGTCAGCAATACAACATTCGGCATTGACAAATGCTTGTTTATTATGATTATTATTATTAAGAAAAGGGTTTTTCTGTGAAAAATAATTTGTGGAAAAAAAAAACCTTCCTCTGCATTTGTAGTGCCCTTTTGAACCTTTTTCTCCACATCCTTGACACAGTCCTTCTCCCCTCAGCCTCATCGTACCCCATCCTCCTTCTCCTCCTCCCATCAATGCAGTGATCTACTATTAAATACGCTGTAGCAATTTTGGAAAACCGAGGTATTGAAGAAAATTTGATGATTTTTCCCCACCAATCAGGCCCCTTGAGAGGAATTCTGGACCCCTTAGGAAAGTTCAGACTCTGGTTCCCTACCAGTTCCCAGCCCCTTCTCTGTATACAGTATGCTGGGAGGCCTGGGCCCTTCTTGTTGTTGGGCCCCGGGGATTATCCCCTGATCTCCTACCCTCTCAAGGGCCCTGTCCACCATCATAGCAGTCCAAATCCTACACTCCTCCCTTCAGCCCCAACCAATTGAACATGAGTTACTCTCTCCGTCCATCTTAACATACAGTCCCACCTCACCCCATGCAACCAAGAATAATACTTGAAAATAGTGAGATGGCAAACAGTGCAGACCTTCTCCTCACCACCTCAGTTGCCGGCTGTCTGAATAAATAAAAGCATGTGAAATAACTGTACAATATTTATTATTGTGTGCTGCAAAAGTGGTTGTTTGGTCTCAAATTTCCTCCCTCACTTGCTTGTCTAACTAATGTGGCTTCTTTCATTTCTTGATCTTGTTATTTTAAAAGACTATGCCTGGAGTTTGATGTTCAGCTGACAAAGCTGCTGCCTTACTCCTTCTGTTTGCCCCACAGTCCCAGAAGAAGGCACTGCGTTCATGTGTGCCTCTTTATCTCCTCCTTTGCTGTCTGGATCTTTATGCTTGTTGCTCGATGTGTGTTAGCTTGCTGTTCTCTTGTTCATCTGCTGTTCCCTTTTCAGTTTTTGTGTGATTTAGTTGTTGCTCTTTTCCCTGTGCTCGTTTTTGTCTCTGTGTTTGGGGTTTGTGCACCTTGGCTCCCTGTTTGCTCCCCTAGTTGCTATCACCCTTGCACTTCCTTAGTCTATATCCTTGCCTCCCCTTCCTTTCATTTTAGTCCTCTCATTTAGTTTTCATTGCATCCTCTCTCTTTACTCCCATCTGTCACATTTGTTAATTTGGAGCTATGCCTCACTCTGCTATAGTCTCACTTCCTTCTGATCTTGCACTGTCATCTCCAGCTTTCTGAGTCACTCCCACTACCCACACTCCTATCTAACCACATTGCCTCCTACCTGATTTCCTACTCCTGGTACTCTGTCCTGCAGTCTACCTGCTGTCCTGGTCTAATTCTCTCCTCCCAGCCTATCTACTCCTGATCCGCCCTCTCTATCATCACGTTTGGTGATGGCCATTTGCTTCAACTCTTAGACTGCTTTGCTGACAGAGTGGAGTGAAAGCACCTAGCTTTACTTTAAAGGTATATTAATATTTATTTATACTTCTGTTCCTTGATAAAGTAGCAGGGTAAGTGGGGGAGAAAAGAAGAGATCTGTAAGCAGTGTTTGGGTGACCTTGAATCTTGGGCTTTAAATTGTAACAGGTATGGGGGAACTAGCTCAGGAGCTTAATCTTGGAGTGAGTAGATTCAGGAAGCCCTGCGAATCAGGTGTGTAATTTGGGGGGGGGGGCTGACAGAGGCTTAATTCCATCTTACAAGAGCACAATAAAAGTGCTTCCACTCTAACGTGTCCAGCATGTTAGTGTCCCAGCGCGAGTGTGTGGAACAGCGAAGGAGTGGAACAAGTGACTGGCATCGTAGGCATCGGCAGAAGGAAGTGGAGGACTTTGCTGGTCAACTAAGGCAAGGAATCTATTCACTACTGTATAACAGTCACTGCTAGAAAGGGATGAAGATCACGGGTAGGCCAAAACTGGGAATAGATGCAACACCCTATCTAGGATAGGAGTATAAAGAGATTTAAAAGATTGAAAGGATTTAAAAGGACATTAAAAAAAAAAACAGGTGCAGTAAAAGGAAAACATTGTGTAGCCCAGGCGCTGTGTGCCAGTGCGGTACTACTCCTGCCTGTGATGACTACCACACAGGTTAAGGGGCCTGGGTTCTGTTTCAGTTGTAATTGGGAGTTCTTTCCAAGAATAGAAATAAAATAGTGCGGTGCCTCCACCCAGAAGAAGAAAACAGTGGGTCAGGTATTTGAATAGTACAACCCACTGGGATGCTGTACCTACCCACCTCCTCTTCCAGTCTCCCCACAAGCTGAGTACCACTGTGTTTGCCAATACTGTAGAATACATATGTAACCCCTAGGTGGTGCTATCCCAAGGGCTACTACCCCTGCCTGCTTGGCTAGTAGCAGGTTAAGGGGCCTGAGTTCTGAAACGGATAGTGGTCAAGCTAACCTGGGCACAGCTCTCCGGGACACTGTAACCCCCTTCTTTCCTTACTAATGGCTGGAACAATACACAGTAATCACTTTCACAATACCCCTGATACATCACACAAGTACCCACACTGTTTGCACTTGTCACCAGGGCTTTCCTCTGGCTCAGCCCTGGGGACCACCTGTAAGACAAGGTTATACACAGCAAATAACAGCAGTACAGTACTCTTGCATAAACTGGAACCACAGTCAGGGTAAATGCAAAAACAAGTTAGATCTGATTTATTTAAGGGACTTGAACAAGGGAGGGGTGTAATCAGGTTAATTTGCTGAAAGACTCTATCATTCAGACAGTTATGCATGCACATCAGGGTCTATAAACAGTACCCAGTAAACAGTACTCTAGGTACCCAGATAGAGAATGATGGGCTAGCCAGGAACGTTGCAGCTGGCTGGGGCCCTGTGATGGAAGAAAAAAACATGCACCACACACACTAATTATAATCGGGAGCCGGAGGGCTTAGTTCATGAAAAGAAAACAACAAGACAATCAGAAGACACACTTTTAGATTAGGCTGTTGTTCCAAGGAGCTACCCTGATGATTACTCACGATACCCAAGACTGGACACAGGCTGGATGAAAATTGAGACTGCAAGTGGCTGATCTGGAGTGCCAGGAGAAGCAGGGCCCATACGATTCACCGAGGCATCGTTCCTGTTCAAGCATGGAGCAGGGGGCGGATCCCCAGGCAGGTCTCCCGTCAATGGCTTTCTCTGTTCAGTGGGTAGTCTGGCTGGGCCAGTGTGGCAAGGCCCCAGCCAAATGGAGACAGATTCAGATACAGTCCATTTTGGGCTGGATACAACTTCCAGCAAGCAGAATACAGTTCATACAATGAGGAACCGAATCACAACCCACTAACAACTCACAGCACATTTACATGAAAGGAAATTCTACTGTACCAGGCAAACCGCTCTCCGGTCACAATCGCAGAATCTCTGCACAAACCAGGGATTCAAAGCAGCTGGAAATCCTGACAGGCCGATAGCATTCAGCAAAATCTTCAGTCTTCTTCAGGTATGAGCCTGGTAGAAAATCAGTGGTTTACTTCGTTCTCACAAACTCTGATTGAGTCCAAAATAATTCTCTTTTCTCCCTATCAGGGGCAGCAGGCAGACATTGCAGGCCAAAATTCAGCCCTTTCACAGTTCTCCCATGAGAATCCACTCAGGATTGCTGCTCAAAATCACTTGAGCTCTTTTTTTTTTCAGCTCCCAGCTTAGATCTGACTCAACTGCCAGCAAGCCTTGGGATTTCCCTCAGATCAAAAAGGTTTGGTTGACTGATTTGGCTGTCAGTCAAAGCAAGAGCTCACCCTTCAGTTGTAAAAAGGCACAAAAAGCCCAAAACTACAATTCCTACAGATTTTGACTCCAGACAGCTCTTGTGGTCCGGCTCCATTTTAGGTCCCTCCAGTACTGATTGGTCCAATTCATCAATCCAGGACCAAGATAGTGGAGATAAACAAAACAGTCCTTGCTGCAAAGAAGGAAGGTTAGACAAACTACATTATCATTATCACTCTCAATGATTTTCAGCAAATAGTTACATCTTTCAACAGAGCTCCATCTCAGATTACTTATGACTGCAATCCAGGCAGCTCTTAAAGATACAGTACACAAAGGCTATACAGGCACTCTCTGGCAATCACATTTAAACTGCTAAAACGCAGGACACCAGCCTCACAGTGAGCATTTAGGCAAGCTCGAGGAAGACTTTTTGGGAACCCCCATTTGTAGGTCAGTTACACACCTGCCTGTGTATTATTCTGAGCATGCCAATCCAGTGGAAGCACTGCTCCATACTTTAGATGTACATAGAATACTCAGGTATTATGTTCATCGTACAAGGGACTACAAGAGGTCCTTGCAGCTGTTTGTTTCCTTTGCCCCAGGAAAAGAGGGTGTACCAGTTTCAAAACAGTGCCTCTACAAATGGTTGGCTAACTGTATTATTTTCTGTTACAGGAAGTATGATAAGGAACTTCCTGGGGTTGTGTTGCCACAGAGTCCCACACAGTGTGTAGGTCCGACCTATATTTTTTCTCCCCAGCTGTAGCCCCTTGCATTTATTTACACGGGATTTAAAACTCCAGGAATTTGACCATTTATCCAATTATTCAAGTCCTACTGAAGTTTGTCATCATCATCAAGGGAGTCCACCAGCCTGGCCAGCTTTGTGGCATCATTGAACTTAAAAAGACTTCTGGAAAACACAGCAACTAGGTTTTTTTACCGCTACTGGATCATTTATAAAAAATGTTTGACTGCAGTGGCCCCATTACTGATCCCTGAGGGATGTCACTGTGTGCATTCTTCCAACTGGATCTGTGCCTGTCCATTCCAACCCTCTACTTCCTGCCCCCAAGCCACTTAGAGAGCCACCTTTGTATGCCTCGTGTGTACCACACTGAGGTATATTGCTCAGACATTTGTCATGCACCACTGTTTCAAAGGCTTTACTAACATCCAGATAGATTACATCTATAGCTATGCTCCAATCCACCTCCCTGGTCACCCCTGGAAAAAAGTCATAGATACACAGAAGAATAAGGACAAAAAGACTATGAGCCCATTGAGCCTGCCATGAAGCTTTATATGATTTACTCAGCCCCTCCAGTAACCTCCCTATCCCCTGCCTCACTATTGTTCCTAATATCCTCTTTGACACTGTACCACTGTATTTTAAACCCTGCTATAGTCCCAGCATTGATCACATTACTGGGTAAACTCTTCCACCTGTCTACTACCCATTCCATGAAAAAATACTTTATGATGTCCTTTTTTAACCCCCCCCCCCAACCCTGAGGTTGTGCCCCTGGTGGTTGTATTGTTCCTAAGCTTCAATAACTGTGGAGTCCACTCTATTGTATTACTGTAGATATTTGTATGTCACTGTCATTTCCCTTATTTCCTCCTGTCTTCCACAGAGAACAGCTTGAGGCTGACCAGTCTCTCTCTCTTTAGTTTTCACTCTGCTGTTCCTGAATCATTTGCATTGCCCTCTGCTGGATAGTCTTAACCATCTCCCTGTCCTTTCTCAGATATGGGGCCTGATTCTCAAAGCTGCAGTAGAGCAAGACAGGGTGCACCACCAGCAGTGTGCACTGATTGCCGGTGTGCCAGGGACACTGTACCCCATTCACTATCGGGTTGGGTCCTGGCATCAAAGTCCCGCAGTTCACAGCACATGTGGTTGTATGCTAGAAGGACGGTGCACTGGAGAGGTTGGCTACAAGCTGCAAGGGTGATCAGGCAGCACTCCAAAGATAGAAACCCACTCAAGGAGTGGTTGCATCTTGCTTGTAGCATGCATTGCTGTTGGCACAGTATTACAACATGAGGCAGCCCAAGATGTGCATTTGTAATGGTAGTCCTCACAAAGGCCATAGCACTCATGACACAGTCATGATACAATTACATATGTATAGTGATATACACTGCATAGTATAGTATTATGTTATATACTGTACTGTAGATAATACGTAGATGTGTTCTCCATGGTGCCACAGGAAACCAGTGCTCTGCCCATAATGTTGCCATATCGTACTTAAATTGCAACATACACACAGCAAATAAGTATGTATGTATACATACAATAGTATACATGTACTAATTCTATCTGTCACAAACCCGCTCCTCAGGTCAGACCCTCTGCTCCCACAGTGCCAATCTCTGAGTGCAGTATTGTGAACAGGTAACAGACAGGGTAACCCTCCTATCTGCTTGTGGGTCCAAATCACTTTTGGTCTCAAGTTCTGGAGGGATTCAAACTGTGAACCTTATGCTAGCGTACCCAAATGTACAGGCTCAGATAATCTGCTCTTCAGGGGATGCCAGATATCTTTCACCTAGGGGCACCTAACCAGGTATCCAAAATGAACCCTTGAAACTCTAAAAAAAACCTTAGGTATATTCTTACCTTTTCCCTGTTTAGTACACCATCAAGCTTTGAACAGTTTTAGTCCGTCTTAACCATCTATACATCACGTGCAAAAGAAAGAACTTCGAAGACACACCAGGCAGTCTCTTTAAAATAAGTGGTTTACTTAAAAATGGATAAAAATATGTAAAATGTAAACACAGAACACTATATCGCAAAGCATACAATCACGTAAAAGAAAAGCAAAGAAACTCCAGACAAACTCGTACCAACATACAGTTAGACTTTTCTATCTAATGTATACCTCTACAAGTGCCTTTAGTTAGATCTGAGATCTTGTTTCTACAGAGTCCAAAAAGAAATGCGTCTCAGTGGAAATACAGAATACAGTTTAAACTCTGTGTCTCCATCCCTTCTATGATGCCATCTAGCTCTTCCTCCTTTTAGAATATAGAAATTATACAAACAGGATGTCCTATCAGGAGGTAAATCAAATAAGGTGACATCAACAAAAAACTTATTTCCAAACATGACTCCTTAATTAAATCAAGCCCGTTCCTTTGATCTTGTGTGGTTTCCTGCTGCAAGGACAGCAAAAGGGTTTACAGCTTTTTAACATCATAGTGGGATAACATGTTTTTCCTCTAAGACATCATAAAATGTTTATGATCTCCATCCTCTGGCAGACTCAAAAAGTCCCATTTCATTTCCACTTCAAAGCAGCAACAGGCCATAAAATGCAATGTCTTGGAAGTTAATCACATTACAGAGATCTTCAGTTTAATATATATCCTGTCATTTTAAGTGAAACTTGGGGGGGGGGGGAAGCACCCATAGCTCAGCTGTCTTATGGAGACAATCACACACTACATTTTTATATTACAAAATCATAAAACAATCATAACCAGCTGGCCAAGCATCACAATCCTCCCCACCTACACTGAATTTGGGGGCTCTATCCCCTGCCTGGGATGAGCTTCCCAAATCAGTTCACTCCTCATAAAGATGCGAAAGACCATCGTTGTTCTGATTGTTCACTCCAGCCCTATGTAAGATTGTTATGTGATACCTTTGTAAGGTGAGACTCCATCTTAACAGTCTACCATTAGTTTTTCCCATTTGCATCAGCCAAACCAGGGGGTTGTGGTTAGTTTGTACCACAAAATGCTGCCCAGATAAGTATGGCTGTAACTTCATTAGGGCCCACACTATGGCAAGACACTCTTTTTCCACAGTAGGGTACACCTGCTCCCTGGGAAGTAACTTTTTACTCAGATACACTACCGGGTGATCTTTCCCTTGGTTGGATGTCTGACTCAATACTGCCCCAATACCCACATCTGAGGCGTCATTTGGAACTATAAAAGGTCTGCTATAGTAAGGACTTGTCAACACAGGAGCACTGCACAGTGCCTCCTTCAGTCTGGTAAAGGCTTTTTCTCAGGCTGGTTCCCAGGTAATTTTCTTAGGCATCCTTTTCCTTACTAGGTCAGATAGGGGAGCAGCCAGGGCACTGTAACTGGGTACACATTTCCTATAATACCCTGCTGTCCCTAGAAAACTCCTGACCTGCTTCTGCATTTCTGGTCTGGGCCATGCCTTGATCACCTCTGTTTTTACTTGGTTAGGATGGAGATGTCTCCGGCCTACAACATGCCCAAGGTATGTCACTTCAGTCATGGCCATCTGGTACTTCTCAGCTTTGACAGTGAGGCCGGTCCTCTACATCCTGCCCAGCACTTTCCTAAGGTGGGATAGGTGTTCCTCCTAGCTGGCACTAAAGATGGCAATGTCACCAGGTACACCACGGTGCACTCCTCAACACCATTTACCACCTGGTTCACCAAACTTTAGAAAGTGACCAGGGCCAGTTCTTCATTCCAAAAGGCATTACTTTAATTTCAAATAAGTCTATCGGAGTGATGAAGTCTGAACTCTCCCAGGCTCTGTCAGTTAACTTGACCTGCCAATACCCCTTTGTCAGGACAATAGTTGTAAGGTAGGTTGCCCCTCCCAGCTTGTCCAGGAATTCATCCATCCAGGGCATTGGGTGGGCATCTGACTTTGTGACTGCATTTAGTCCATGATAGTCCACACAGAAATGAGTAGAGCCATCTGGCTTGGGCACAGTGACTATGAGTAAGGCCCAGGGGCTGTGGGATCTTGGGATTACCCCTAAATCCAGCATCTCCTCCACCTCCCTCCTAATGTCCTTTTGGACAGCCTCTGATACCCGATATTCTGTCCGCTGTATGGGCGTCTGTGTCCCTGTCGCCACATCATGCATCGCTAAGGAGGTTAGTCCAGGCTTGATGCTAGACAGGCTGGCAAAGTCTGCTAAAACCTCCCTTACTTCCTGGATCTTGGCTGTGGCCAGCTGGGGAGACAATTTTACTGCCTCCATAGAGGACTCCTGCTTGCTTTCTTCCAGCAAGTCCAGAAGGGGGTCTCCTTCGTCTGTCTCCTCCCCAGGACTACACACTGCAAACACCATGTCAGCCCTATTTGCATATGGCTTCATCATGTTGACATGGTACATCCTTTCTGTCTGTCTTCTGTCAGGTAACTCTATGATATAGTTCACGTCATTTACCTTCCTAACTACTTTGTACAGTCCTGCCCACTCAGCCTACAGGTTGTCTTTCCTGACCAGAATAAGGACCATGACTTGCTGACCCACCATGTATGAGCGAGCTCTGGCTCTGTGGTCGTACCACACTTTTTGTTTCTGTTGGGCAGCTGCCAGGTTGCTTTGGGCAATACCCATAAGCTCCTTCAGCCTTTACCTAAACCTATGGACATAATCTACTGTGGGAGTTCCCTGGGTGGTGTGCTTGCCTTCCCAGTCCTCCCAGATCAAGTCTTGGGGCCCATGCACCCAGCATCCATATAAGAGCTCGAAGGGAGAAAATCCCTGTCTACTCTTGGGGCTCCTCCCTGTATGCAAACAACAGGTGGGGAAGGTATTTCTCCCAGTCCCTCCCATGCTGTTTAGCAAACACTTGGATCATTGACTTCAGGATACCATTAAATCTTTCCACAAGCCCATTGACTTGCGGGTGATAAGGTGTCGTGCATCTCTGCACCAGCCCCACACTTCTCCCACAAACATTTCATCAGGTCTGACATGAAGGAACCCCCTTGATTGGTGATAACCTCCTTTGGAAACCCAACACGGGAGAAAATCCTAAGTAAGGCATCGGCCACTTTGTCCGTCCTCAGTGAGGATAGGGTGACTGCCTCTGGGTAGCGGGTGGCATAATCCACCACAGTCAGGATGAACCTCTTCCTGGAGGAGCTGGGGTATTTAAAGGCCCCACAATATCCATTCCCACCCTCTGGAATGGCTCCTCCACTATGGGCAATGGAATTAGGGCAACTTGGGTGTTCTTGTCCGCCTTCCCTATTTCTTGGCATCGGTGACAAGACCTGCAATACTCCTTCACCTGCTGGGTGAAGTTGGGCCAATAGAAATTCTGGGCCAACCACTGCATAGTGCATGCAATTACCAGATGACCAGACAAGGGAATATCATGTGCAACCTTCAGCAACTGCTCACGATACCCCTGGAGAATGACAAGCTGCCTGCCTATCATGCCTCCATCTGTCTGCACAGCCTGAGTATACATCAGTCCATTTTCCCAATAAACCTTATGTTTATCATCACATCCTTGTGCTCCATCAGAGTCTGCCTAAGCCCTCAGCTTCTCTAGACTAGGGTCACTTTTCTGAGCAGCTGCAAACTCCTTACACATTCCCAAGGCATGGGACAGGTCCCCTTCAGTCTCTAAAATAGGGTCCATAGCACTAGCATCAGGGCACTCAGGATCACTGTCATCCCTAACTCTCTGACGATGGGTCACCCTTCCTTCTTTGGAGTAACCCTCCATAGGTGTGTGGTTAACTGCTACTGAGGAAATTTCTACCCCCTTTTCATTAGTCTCCATATCAGGAGACACAGGCTGGGGAATCGGCCTCCCAGTGATTTCCACCATGGCTTCTGTGGGGTCCAGAGAACTACAATTTTCCCTTGCCAATTGGCTATGGGTAATTGCACACACCATTCCCTGGTTGAGATTGTTGCCAAGGATGACATCCACTGCTAAAGTTTTGGCTACAGCCACCTCTTGCACAGTTCCCCCTGTTTCACCCCAGTCTAGGAAAACACTAGCAAAGGGCAATGTTTTCTCCTCACCAGTAGTCTTGTACAGTGACATATTTATTGGGTATAAGCTGACCAGGCTCTACCAGATCCCCTTTTACCAATGTCAGGGATGATCCTGTGTCCCTTAACCCTTGTGTCTGTACACCATTCATCATGACTGGGTGCACGTGTTCCCTCATGTTCACAGGCATGCTTCCAGGGACACACAAACAACCCACTTCTTTCCTAGCCCCTATTGCATATTGCACCCTTTTGGAACACTGTATAGCAATATGCCCAGTTTCTTTACAAAACTGACATTTGTTTCTTTTCAAGGAGAAGTCTTTTCTTTGAAACCTGGGGCTAACTGGTTTCGGTGGAGGCAGTGAGGGTTTTAGCTGCCCTGAAGGTGTTCTTTTCCCTTTCTGTGCTGCCATACCCACTCCATTCGCTCTCAGAGCAGGTCTGCTCTTGACATAGCGGTCCGAGAGTTCAGCAGCCTCTTGCACTGTTTTGGTATCTTGGTCCTCCAGCCAGGTTTTCAGCTCTGCTGGGCATGCCCAAAACAACTGTTCTAACAAAATAGCATTTTCAATTTTATCTACAGAGTTTGCCTCAATTACTTCCCACCAATGTTTTAAAAACTGACATTGTTTCATGGCTAGCTTCTCGTAGCATATGTCAGGACTTCTCCTGAGCTTATGGAATTTAGCTCTGTATGCTTCAGTAGTTAAATCATTTTTTTTAACAGTGCAGCTTTACGTTTGCTGTAATCATTACTGTCCTCATTGTCCATGTGACCCAATGCATCCCGAGCTTTCCCAGTAAGTAGCGGGGATAGCTGGAAGCACCAGGACCCTCTAGGAATTTTAGCCTGAACGCAAACCTTTTCAAAGGAATTTAAAAAGGCATCCATATCCTCCCCTCTTTCAATTCAGCTATCAATTTGTAACCCAGTCCTGTAGCTCCAGTTAAACCCAAGCCACTTACCTGCTCTGGTGCTGGTGGTTGGAGTCGTAGCTTCTCCAGTTCATGTCACCTCTGGCGCTCATGCTCCTCACGGTCCACCTCTCGCTGTTCATGCTCCCTCTTCTCCTCTGTAGCTTGCTGTTCTCACTTCCTCTTCTCCTCTGCAGCTCGCTGGCACTCACGCTCTTTACGGTCAGCCTCCCACTGTTCCTGGTCAGCCTCTTACTGTTGTCACTCCCTCTTCTCCTGGAACTCCAGCTCCATTCTGCACAACTCAATCTGTAGCCTGAGTGCTTCTGGCTCCAGAATGCTGGTAGCCTTCCCCTGCTGCTGTGGCCCTTTGCTGGCTCTGGCCCTGCTGTTATCCTCACCGGATCTGGACACTGCACTGGCCGCTAGCCCCTCCACACTCAAGGTTTAGTCCTTTACAGTCACAGTCTGTGACTCAATGCTCTGGGCATCTGCTGCCATCAGGGCATCCATGAGGTTCGGCTTGGTGGCTCTCCCCTCACACAGGACTCCTCTGTCCTGGCACAACTGCCTCAAGTAGTCTACAGTGTGCCCACTGTAGTTGGAAGCTATCTTCTTCCCTAACTATGGCTACTCTACCTTGTACTTTAGAAAAAAAAGAAAACAGGTAGGAACTCCACTGTAAGCAAAATTATATAGTTCTGTTTCCTCTTTAAAAAATAAATCACTGCCCTATTTTGCAACTGAGCTGTATAGTATCAAGCTGACACACTGAACAATTAAAGCTTGTGTTACCAAATGTATCTACACCGCTGCCAACCAATCTGTCACAAACCTTTGCTCCCACAGTGCCAACCTCTGAGCACAGTATTGTGAACAGGTAACAGACAGGGTAACCCTCCTGTCTGCTTATGGGTCTGGATCACCTTTGGTCTCAAGTTCTGGGGGGGGGATTCAAACTGTGAACCTTATGCTAGCGTACCCAAATGTACAGGCTCGGATAAGCTGTTCTTCAAGGGATGCCAGACATCTTTCGCCTAAGGGCATCTAACCAGATATCCAAAATGAACTCTTACTGTTTTTTGTATTATGTAAACAGGTAAGCCTTGTGAATAGGGATTTTCAGAACCCTAATGGCCTTATCACTGTATAAATAACATTTTACCATACCAATTTTACTATACCTTAAAACTCTAAAACAGACCTTAGGTATATTCTTACCTTTTCCCAGTTTAGTACACCATCAAGCTTTGAACAGTTTTAGTCAGTCTTAACCATCTATACATCACATGCAAAAGAAAGAACTTCGAAGACACATCAGGCAGTCTCTTTAAAATACTATATCACAAAGCATACAATCACTTAAAAGACAAGCAAAAAAACTCCAGACAAACTCCTACCAACATACAGTTAGAATTTTCTGTCTAATGTATACCTCTACAAGTGCCTTTAGTTAGATCTGAGATCTTGTTTCCACAGAGTCCAAAAAGAAATGTGTCTCAGTAGAAATACAGAATACAGTTTAAACTCTGTGTCTCCACCCCTTCTATGATGTCATCTAGCTCCTCCTTTTAGAATATAAAAATTATACAAACATGATGGCCTATCAGGAGGTATATCAAATAAGGTGACATCAGCAAAAACTAATTTCCCAAATATGACTCCTTAATTTAATCAAGCCCTTTCCTTTGATCTTGTGTGGTTTCCTGCTTCAAGGACATCAAATGGGTTTTACAGCTTTTTAACACCATAGTGGGATAACATGTTTTTCCTCTAAGACGCCATAAAATGTTTATGATCTCCATCCTCTGGCAGACTCATAAAGTCCCATTTCATTTCCACTTTAAAGCAGCAACAGGCCATAAAATGCAGTGTCTTGGAAGTTAATCACATTACAGAGATCTGCAGTTTAATATATATCCTGTCATTTTAAGTGAAACCTGGGGAGGGGGGAGAAGCACCCACAGCCCAGCTGTCTTATGGAGACAATCACACACTACATTTTTATATTACAAAATCATAGAACAATAGTAGCCAGCTGGCCAATCATCACACTATATACCTGCTATATCCTGTAAAAATACCCTTAACTCGGACATTGGGCTCACTAGTATGTGCCATCCCACCCAGGGAGGGCTCTGCAGACACCAGCTCTGGCTGGTCTAGTGGGTGTTTGTTTTGTGTCTGCACTGTACGCCTTTATGAATTCCAGAAAAGGGATGTTGTGGCATTGCCCTGGCACGAGGCTCCCTGCACCCTGCAGCAACCCCTTTTGTGCCATAAGGATGGCACAAGACCCCCTTGGCAGATGCTGAAGGCTGCATTTGACAAATGCTCTTCGCACAATTTCTAACACAAATCTCTCCTTGCATCATTCAGTGTGACACAAGCTCCTTATGTCATTCAGGACACTTTGAGAATTGGGCCAATGGTCTCCCGAATTGTATGTAGTATTCCAGATGCAGTCAGTGAATGAAAAACGTGTTCTATTCCCTCCTTTAACTGTGTCATTGAACACTCAGCAACTTAGATGTTAGTTCCCATGAAAAGGATTTATTAGGTGTGACGATGTAGTTTTGATATTTAGACTGCCATCTAGATCAATGAGGATCATTGGCAAGATCAGTCAACTTTGCCTATACCACTCTGTTATTGATTGTTAATTATTGGTATATACCTTTACTTATTCAATGTAAAAAGAACAAAACAAATTGGATGGCTGGATGTGTAGTGTGCAGAAGCAATGGGTTTTTAAAACAAAAGATAGTATTAAGCACTTTGCACGTGTTTTTTACACAGTGGTACAAAAGTAATGAATTAACATAGAAGTTGTATAAGTTTTTATGTATCGTGGTTTGTGGACCCTGACTGCATCCCTCTTTACTAGTGTTTTTTTGATTGAATAATGGATACTGATCCTTGAAAATAATGGATTAGCATGGGGACATGCCTCAGAGTGCATGGGCCAAGTTGTGACTTCAATTAATTGTATCACTTAATAATTTATTGCACCTGATATGTCACTATAAATGCTTGTGTGATGTGCAGATAGCCACGACCCCTGAGGAAGCAGTGCTCCTTGCCTCGAAGTGCTGGGGCTGATCAGTGCAATGGTTTGGTGTCATTATTATTTATATGTACTTATTTTGTAATGCACAGTTTGCAAATCAAAAAAGTAACATTATTCCCGATACAGTGAGTACTTGTTTTGTTTTACAGTCAAACCTATGACCTCTACTTGGGACCGACTTCATTTAATCTCTACATTACAGATACTGTATGCATGAAAATGCAGTAGGGTTGTCTGCAAAATTTGAAGATGATGTAAAGATAGCGTCATAACAGATTCTTTAAGAGATTGTAAGACTATGCAGAAAAACATAATATTTTAGAAGAATGGTCAGCTGTCTCTGGGATGAAAAGTAACCCATATGAGTACACTGTATTGCATTTTGGCAAAAAAAAGTCAGCCATTTCATAGGTAAGATATTAAATAATAACACAAAACAGAGAGATCTGAGGGTAATGGTAAGCAATGACCTCAAATGGAATACCCAAATGAACACTACAGTTAAAAAAGCACATTAAAGTTTGGGATGCATAACTAAAAATAGTACGAGTAAAGACAGAAAGATTTTAAGTCTACTGGTTATACAATGGGATTTGAGAATGCTGGAACCTGACTGACTGGCACCTTTCAGCTGTGATAAATCCTGGCATAACCCATGGAAAAGGTGCCAGCCAGCCACATCTTGAATCTCCACCTTGTCAAAATTACTCTGAGCCCCCCGAACGCCATATTGAGTTGCCCCAATCACCGACACTAAAGCCTCTAGAAACAGATACCAAACAAACAAAGTCTGAGAAGTTAGACTCACAGTACCCAAACAGCTGAATTTCTTGAGACAGTTGCTTATTTCATGCCTCTGTAGCTGTAAATGCCGGCTCCGATAACAGCTTGCTCCATCCGGCTCTCTGTTCTGCTAATGGCTCACACCTAACAGTCACTCCCTCCTATCTACCTTGCATGACAGCAGTCTCTCCAGTATGTCCAGCACTCCAGCATTCACACAAAAATATCTGTTATGCATGCGAGAGGGAGATGCTGTTACCCTGACATAATGTGTGCTTAGCGTACCCTCCCCTCTCTCTGACTCCAGGATCCCAGAGCCGGAAAGAATGTAGGCATGGACCTTTACACTGGTCAGAGACATAAATGTCACAACCCAGAAGAATGTACACTCTCCAGATGGAGTGAAATGGAGAACCACTATCAAAAAACAAAATGGGCACTAATATCAGTAGAGACTACAGAAGACACAGGAAAACAGAGGGAACCATAACAACAGGTGCAGGGGGCAGTGGAAGGACTGCCGGTTGAAAACGGAAGGATGGTAACCAAGAAACCCACACAGAAACTAAGGACAGGGGCTGGGAGGGTGGGAAAAGCAGAAAACTGACAAGTTGCAACCCACACACAGTTTCCATTGTGTTTGGGAGAACAATGGATCGTAGTGTGAAACAAAGTTGAACACTCAACTCTCAGAGACGGAATGGACTATTTTTTCTGGCAAAGGAATACATTAAATAAAAATAATTTAAAATGCCAAAAAAATGAATTTTTCTTTTTTTATAAAAAAAAATTAACTGGGACATTATATAATCGCAAATAAACCACTCCAGGTTGTGGGTTATGTTGGGATTTACCCACATCTGGTGTGGTTTGGTCACTCGACCTGCGGCCACAAGACCAAACCACACCAGATGTGGGTAAATCCCAGCATAACTCACACCATATTGTAGATTATTGCTTAATTAAACCACACCTGCAATACACAGTGCATGTATGAAACCTGTAAACTAAAGGTGAAAGAAGGAAACTAGAAAAAGTACAGAGTAGGCACACCAGGGTGGTCAGGAATCAGGGTTGAAGATATATCAGGAGAGACTGAAAGATGTATCTGCACACACCCTGGAGTGATGATTAATAAGGGGAGATATGATGCTTGCTTATAGAACTAGCAGACATATCACCTTAGCAGAAACTTTACATTTAAAATTAAAAGTCTATATTACAGGCAACAGATCTCACAAACTACAGTATAACAATGAATTAAAAGGGACAAAGGAAAATACTGGTTTACTAAGAGAATAGTCTCACAATGGAACATATTGCCAAGAGAGGTGGTTGGATGTAATTCACCAGACAGTTTCAAAAGACAGACATTTTTGTGAATGATCATTATGATATGCAATCAAGTTTTATTGTGAGTGAGCAGACAATTTTAGTTTTTTTTTTACTATTTGTTTATGCCCTCTTCTGACACTCCATCGACTGCTATCCTTAGGGTCCTCATGTGCCCTACCGACCTGGATGTGGAGGATATTGCTCCCCTACCTGCCTCCCCCCCCCCGCAAGCCCTTTTAGTGGGCCTGATTGCCCCCCCTCCAGGTGGGGGGAGGAGGGTCCACCATTCCCCCTCCTTTACCTGATATGAGGTGGACACAGTCCCAAAGCTCCTCCAGCCCTCCTGGTCAGCAGCATCAAGGCCCAGCTCCAGGAGCCAGCATAGGGCTTTTTTTCCTGGTTTTCTGGTCCTGCTGCACAGACATTGGCACACAGGGAGGGTCAAGGAGACAAAGGCACGCTGAGACATGCCTTTGATCAGCCCCTCGGCTGATGTCTTACCCTCCTTTTCTGCTGTTCCCCTACTGCACCACCACCTGTGGTCACCCAGGTGGTGGTATAGCAGTGAGAACATGCAGCCCTCCCCACCCAGAGAAGGTGAGCAGCCCATCGTGTGCTCAATCCTTCTCCCCCCCGGCTGGCCCTCCAGCAACCCAGGCTCACTACCGAACTTGAGTCACTAGTGTAGCAAGCTGTAGCTCTACTGCTGCACTGGTGGGCTGGCTTAAAAGCATTTTTAAGCACAATTTTATCTGTAAATAAATAGCTGTGTAACTATGTAATTACTGCAGCAGTATCCTTCCCTCCTGCGTCTTGTGAAACCCCTTCTGACACACCCCAGCATCCCTTTTGTCTTTCCAAATTCCACATTGTATTGGGAGGATGTTTTCTAACTATTGTTAATTAATATCCCCTCCAGGTCCCTTTCTTTTCTCAAGTGCTCCACCTTGATCCTATTAATGCAATATTCTGTCTGAGGATTTTTGTTATCAGTATTCATCACTTTACCTTTGTTGGCACAGAAGTTCGGTTGTCAAATTTTGGACCACTGCTCCAGCCTCTATACACCCCTTTTCATGTTGCCAATTCACTCCTCACCACCCCACCCCCAACAAAGCTGTGTGTCATCCATAGATGGAGTTTGTGCTCTGTAATACTATCTACTGTATCTCAGTGTTGAGCTTGCATTGACAAAAGCTGATCAGGTTGGTTTGGTATCAAAACTGAGGATGCTAAATACAGATAATTTTGATTACAAATGACAGAGTGTGCACTTATAAGAGAATAATGCACAGCTTGGGTGGTTGTTAGGCATGAGGGGTAGTTGAGTGCTACAGACACCCAAGAAATGCATTAGTTCTTATGACTGCACACACTGAAGTGTGTTATCTGACTTTAAGAATTATCCTTTATTTATTTAGCAAAATTTAGTTCAGGTGAGGTATGCGGTTGTCAGAAAACAATCAGTGCTCATGTGGCCTGTTATGGCCAATGACATTATAAGATTTTTCCTAGCTCATTTTAAAAGTGAAATCTAATCAGAAATGTGTCTAAAAATTATGTTTCTCCAAAGTTTCCCCCTGAGACATCAGGGGCTCTTTAAAGACCCGATATCCCTTTCAGTTTGTTTATAGATGTAATTTATTTACATTTTAAAAAGGAACATAAATCCTACTGTTTACACTTTTTAATATAACTGTAAATTTCAGCATGTATAAAGTCAGTTTATTTATTTATTTGAATGCTTGTGACTGGGAGAAGCACACCGAGCTGTGGTGTGGTTCTAAGTGTGCCCCCCGACCCGGAGGGAAAGGGAAGGGGAATATGTGTACAGATGCAAACTGACTTACATAACCAGATTAAGCTGTTGGTGGTATTTTTAGAGAATGTGGGAATATTTGGGCAGGACAATGGGTAAATTCCACTTCTCTTATCAAGAAGTCCCACGGGATTTTTAACGTCTAGCTGAGCAACCACACCCTAGATGGGACTTCACTGGAGGACACCTCCTCCTTCAGATACCTGGGGATCTGACTTGACCAACACCTCAACTTTTCTGGTCATGTGGACGCTATCCTGAAAAAACTGTGTCCCGGGCTTGGCGTGCTTTTCAGGAACTGGAACTGTTTATTTGTACCAGCTAGGTGTGAACTAGTCCAGAAGATGATTCTCCCTATCTTTGACTACTGCTATGCAGTTTACAAGGCTGCCTTGAAGTCTGCCTTAACCAGACTGGACCCTCTTTTCAACTCCTTCTATTGCTTCACACTTGACTCTTCTCCTCGCACTCACCACTGTGATCTTCACCACTCTCTCGCCTTCCCATCACTAAATGACTGTCATCTCTCCCATATTGCTAAGTTCACATCTAAATTCTGGTTTAACTCTCTCCCTTCTTACCTCTCGTCTGCTCTGTCTATCCCTCCACCCCCATCGCATTAACTCAGATCCACAGACACAAAGACCCTGGCTATCCCCTGCAAACTCACGTCAGCTGGCCAGTCCACCTCCTTCCACTACTTCCCCAAACTCTGGAACTTGTTACCACCTTAAGTCAGACACTCATCATCTCTCCACTCTATCTCAACTGCCCTATCAAATGACTACTCCTCAAATTGCTCTTGTACCTGAGATGTAAAGAATTTCTACCAGCTCTATCTACCACCCAGCTATGGCTACCTTAGTGACACATATTACAGCAGCATCATGCTCTTGTATTTCAAAAATGGCACTTAATACTGTTCTAATTTTGGCAATTGCCCCAATTTTTGGGCTCACAGATAGAAATGCAGTGAATTTAAATTCCGCCTGTGAAGTGAACGCGAAGTGGGCACTTCGCATTGGCACTCTGCTACGTGAAGTGGGCAATGCAAAGTGCTCACTCCGCCTTGTCATTACCACTCCGCGTTAAGGCAGAATGGCAATGCGAAGTAAGGTGAAGTCATTGTTTTTAATGGACTTCGCGTTCCTCATTATGATTCTAAGTAATCCACTTGGCGTTTCAGATGTTGCAGCCCCCCCACACATCACATGGCTTACAGTACTGTAAGTCACATGCTCTTTAGCTAGGCAGGAAGAATGTGACAGTGTGAGTAGTGATTGCTCGGACTGAGGGAGCTCAGTAGGAGAGATGGACCAGGGTGAGGGAATGTCTGGGATGGGGCAGCTCTGGGAGAGCATGGTAGTGGTAAGCATTGTACTGTGTGCATGTGTGGAAGGCATAGATGCCCATTCCTGTTGGACCGCTCAAAACTTGTGAGTGCCCCCCCCAAAGAAGGACCAGCACTGCCTCCTGTCCTGACTCTGAGGCAGTTGAACCACCACCACCACCACCAAGTCCAGCACCAGGTCCTCTGGAGCAGGATGTGCCTGTTTCCCTTGGCCCAGGTGTGGATCCCATCCCTGTTCAGCACCATGACCAGCAGGCTCACAATACATCCAAGTAACTATTACAAAAAATTAATGTTGTGATTCATGACGTGATTGTAAATCATGATTTGTGACTGCATTTGTGACCGCGATGATGAAGAAACGTGAATGCCTATGATTGTACTTCCCCAGGCCTCGATGAGCTGTAGCTTAAAACTCCTAAACTTAAAAACACGTATCAATGAGAACAATGGTGGGGGTGGTGGAGCCAGGAGAGAAACTACAAAACAGGCTTACAATACATCCAAGTAACTAGAAAAAAATTAATGTTGTGATTTGTAACGTGAATGATCGTGATTCGTGAATCGTGATTTGTGACTGCATTTGTGACCGTGATGATGAAGAAACGTGAATGCCTACTACCTACGGCTGTACTTCCCTGAAGAGCTGTAGCTTAAAACTCCCAGACTTAAAAACATGTATCAATGAGTACAATGGTGGGGTGCTGAAGCTTGGAGAGATACTACAAAACAGGCTTACAATACATCCAAGTAACTAGAAAAAAAATTAACATTGTGATTCGTAACGTGAATGATTGTGAATCGTGATTTGTGACTGAATTTGTGACCGTGATGATGAAGAACGTGATTTCTATCATAAGTGACTCGTGATGATGGTTCTGACTTAAAAACGCGTATTAATGAGTACAATGTTCATGTAGAATTAAGCACCACACCTGTCCAGTACTCTGAAGGGAAGCCAAAGAAACAACTGTGACTTAAGTTACAGATGGAGATTGGGCCCTAAAGAGATGCAAATGCACAGACAGATTAAGATTGCACTGTGCACTGAAGAGATGCAGACACAAAGGCACAACACCTAACCAGTGCTCACCATCAGAAATTCAAATCTGAAAGAATACCTTTGCTGGTTGGGCGGGCCACCTTGAGGGCATGTGCTGTGCTGCTGCAGTAACAGTCACTAGTACTAGTACCAGTAAAGATACCGCGAAAGTACAAAAATCACACAGCTGCAGTGGATAGCAGCTTCACATTACTGAAATTATTATGTGGCTCAATAAAGGTGTCTGATTTGATGACACACGTCCAACATACTCACACACACATAATGCATAGCAAATTGAAAACTTCAGTAATATAACCACATATTTTAAACAAACTAAAATTATGCACTGCTGCACCACAACAGTCAGCAAAAAAATGGCAAGAAATATTGAAAATATTACTGTGTGTACATTAACACAGTTAAACAAGAAATATATAACCAAAACAGAAAGCATGGTCTTTTTCTCCAAGTTAATCTACCTATACCACAGATACACCCCTCCCCCAAAGCACACTTCCACTGTCTCAGTACACAGACTGAATGTTGTACATTAACATTCAAAATCCATACACAGACAATAAACGCTCAATGATATGAGCACAGGAGGGTTTCCAATAATCGAAGAACTAAAGTTTCAGCCAAAAAAATGACTCGAAAAGGCTTTTTTAACAGCTTTTTGAAGGTTTGAATCGCAGAGAGCTCTCAGAGCAGATTGTCTCCTACAGCTTCCTACACACACTACCCCAAACTGAGGCTGTGCAGAACAATCTAGAGCCCATGTGACCTGAAATCCCATGAATCACTGCAAAAGTCGCGTTTGGAGCTTAAAAACAAGGCGAAGTGGAAGGCGGAGTAAAGTGAAGTCATTGTTTTCATTGGACTTCACGTTACCCATTATAACGTGAAGTACTCCACTTCTCGTTGCGGAGCACTCCGCGAATTCACCTTCACTCCGCGAATCACTTCACGGAGCGAATTGGGGCCACTTCACCATCACTACTCATTGACTGTACATTATGTAAACTGTTTCCATGTTTACTCATGTATGCATTGCTAGTCCCTTTTTCCCTTTGGTCTGTAATTGTAAGCTACTCAGTTTCTTCAAATTGTATTTATCCGCATTTTGTAATTGTACTCTGTATACTTGGTCTCCCATTAGCTTTTCCCCCAGGATGCACCATGAGATGAGCAACTTGTAATTCAGTGTGCCTTTCTGGTGAAACTTTTCAATAAATAAATAAATTAATGCTAGGTGTAGCTTGTGATATGATTTAGAGATTATTATGTCTAGTGTAGGTGGAATCTAAGGAACAAGTATTTCATGTTAATGCCCACTGCTATGGAAAAAGGGGGAGCTAAAAACAAAACAAAAATATGCAGTACATGTTAAAATGTATCTTAAAATAATGTTTTTATGATGTGTCCCTTCTAATGTTAGGGTCTCTAACATTCCTTAGGATTCCTTAGAACTGTTCAGAAAGATTTGGGATGACCATGTTGTTCTACCCAGTATCTATCTCCTTATTTAATGCAAATCTTCACTGCTATGTATGCATCTCTTCTCTCAGCCTAATGTGTTGGTCCATGACTATGTGTGGGATGCTGTTCAGTACCCCTGTCTTTCAGTGTAATGTGATCTTCTAGGACTGTGCATGGGATTTTTTCAGTATCCCATCTCACAATCTAATTCAATGATCCACGGCAGTGTGTAAGGTATTCAGCATTCCCATCTCTTAATACAATGGTCCGTGGATATGTGTGTGTGTGATGTTGCTCAGTATCCCATCTCTCAATTTAATGTAATAGTCTGGGACTGTGTGTGGGACATTTTTCAGTATCCCATCTAACAATCTGATGTAATGCACCATGGTTGTGTACAGGATATTATTCAGCATCTTGCTCTCAGTCTAATGTGATGGACAATGGCTGTGTGTGGGGTTAGTTCAGTATCTTGTCTCTCAATCTAATGTGATAACCCAGGACTGTGGAACTGTGTACAGGATGCTATACAGTATCTCATCTTTCAATCTAATGTGATGATCCATTGGATGTATTTGGGGTGTTATTCAGTATCCCATCTAAAAAATAAATGTGATTGATTTGTGACGTGTGTCTAGGATGTTGTTCAGCATCCCATATAACAATTTAATAGAATGGACAATGCCTGTACAGTGCATGGTAGAATGATGTTCAGCATAGAAATGTATACCAGGAACAGCATTGTTGTGCTGCAGTAGTGATGTCACTATGTTTTTTGTGCTGCCTGAGTGACATCACTGCTGCAGCACAACAACATCGAACCTTGTTGCATGTGTCTGCAACCAATGAAAGATGCCTAATCCGTAATTTGAAATCTGCTTGGTTGGGCATATGATCTAACATCCTAGGTCTATACTATTCTAGTAGCCCCTCATTAATCTATTTGGAACTGCCAGCAACCAGATGTTTACTCCAAACATGTACATACGTATTCGAAGTACCGTTTAATTCTTTGTCTGAATTTGTCCTAGGTAATTCTCAAACTGTAATTATAATTTACCCATTTTAATTGTTTCACGAGTCTTTCAGGGGTTTCCAGTTTCATAATTTTATACAATAAAGTATTCCATACTATTTCTCTTTTATGACACAAAGGGATCCAGGACAAAGCATCGTATAGGGAAAAGTGATGTACTGTCTGACTACATTGTAATACATATCTAGCTACTTTATGATATAATACTACCAGTTTATGTAAGGATTTTTTTGTAGAAAAATAATAAACGTGATCCATACTCCATGGCAGGCATAATCAACTGATTTGCTACCAACTTACTATCATTTTTGGTCATACAAAAAGTAACCCTTCTGAAGGCCCCAATTTCATTTTAGTTTTCTTTATTATGCTATCTATATGTTGATTAAAGGTAAGGTCAGAATAATTTTCAACTCCCAGATATTTGTAAGTATCAGCCTGTTCCAATATCTGTCCATCTATAGTCAAAATCTGCTTAGAAAATGGTTTTTTTATTTCCTGGCATCTGATTGGCTAGTAACCTTGCCAGGGGGGTACATTAGCTTTCAATAGATGCCCAGGAAATAAAAAGTGTCAGCCTACAATGCCCCTTAACCCACTATGATATCCAAGTGCCCACCTTGCATCCTAATTGGATAAAACCCCTTGTTTCGTTTTAAATCACCACCATGTTTTACCCTCGCTTAGCGAGACAGCCAACGAGAGCCCCCCCAATTTTTAGCTCAGTCAGACACTATACTTAGAAGATAAAAATTAAGCACACCAGTACAAAAGAAATATTAAAATATGTATTTTCTTCTTTCTGTTCCGATCACTGACGGAGTAACAAAGTGAGTGTGTCAGTTCCCTGCCATAGTTCCTTCCCTACCATACAATAGTATGCCCACGATGTCCCTGCTTGTTAAACTAAATGAAAAAAAAGCTCATCAAAAAATTATCCTAAAACAGTACCTAATGTATACTGTCCACTACCACAACTAGTACCGCTACAATCACTTTCCCCAATGGCACTGGCAGCACCGTTGTAGTTTTCTCCTCTCGCTCTGCCATACTCGCGCTAACCGACCGAACAGAACTCCTCTTCATGCTCCCGGTCCTCAGGATAGGAAGCAAGGACTAGAAAGCAATAAAACAACTGAACTGACTCCTGGTCCTCAGGGTATACAGCGTGGACCGGGAAACACAGCATAGAGATCACAGCATGATTGCTCCACAACTATGCTCATATTCATAGTCCTGGTCCTCAGGGCAGGCAGTGAGGACTGGGAAACAGTAAAACAACAGCTATTTTTTTTTAAAAGAAGAAAACAGTAAGAAGTGACTCTCGATTGTCAGTGTAGGCAGCAAGCACCTGGAAACTTTATAAAAAAAACTGTTTTATCTCCAGGACATGCAGCGGTAAAAAAGTTAAACAAAACGTGGTTAACAGCATTTCCGTTTATTTAAATGTCTCAAAAAGGGACTATTTTCTTTCTTTTACACAGTATAAATTACTTATTTAATACAATAAAAAGAATTTACTGTTCAAACTTACAAATCGGACTCTGCTTATCTTTTTACAACAGGTGCCCATTTTCTAAGCCCAATAATGCCCTCCAGGGTTGGCGGTATGGGCAATACCGGACTGGCAAAGGGCTATAAGGCCCTCTGTCTGCAGCGTCGGGCCTCATTACGCCCCTGGCCGGTTCGGTATTGACCAATACCTCCCACCCTGTCGGGCATTATTGCTTGCATAGCACTATCCACGCTTTTATTTTTAGATTTAGAAGTTTTAAACAACATTGTTTGTGCTTTTTTGATATTCATCAGTAAATGTTTAATATTAAACCAAATTTGGGTGGCTTCAAAGTCAGACTAGAGCTTTCCTTCTACTTCCTGCCTAGCTATCCCATCAGTGATTAACACTGTGTCATCAGCATATAATATGATGTTTGAATATTTTATACAATTTGGGAGAGCATTCATGTAAACAAGAAACATCAAGGGGCCCAGAACTGAGCCCTGTGGAACACAACGTTTCACAGGGGGCAATTCAGAGCTAGCAATGGCAATGGAAACCAGCTAAGTACAATCTTTTTAATATGATGTTAACCATCTCAATGACTGATCAGTGTCCCCTATATTTTCAAGGGATTCCAGCATCAAAGGGTGGTCCACCAAATCAAAGGCCTTTGACAAGTCCATGAAGACTGCGCTCATGGACCTCCCATCCCCTAAAGGAGAAGCTATTCAATCCTATTTCTTTTTAGAAAATTAGGCACATGCCCATTCTCCCCCAAACAATCTAGTTTAAAAGGTTGTCTGTAGCAGAAACTATGCTTTTACCCAACGGGGCACTCCCTGTTCTGCTGAGGTACAAGCCATCCCAACAGAAGAGTGAGTCCCTAACACAAAATCTCTCCTAATGTGGAATACAACATATGTTTTGCTTGAAGCATCATTTCCTAAGCCATTCATTTACCATCTTAATTTTGTCATTAATAGCGTTAGTTGCTCTCGGTACTGGGAGTATTTCTGAAAAGCATACAGTATAGCCTTTTTCCACTAGTAAATTGTTTAGTGCTATGTAGTCTTGCATGAGTTATAAGGGATTAGTACAGTTTATGTCATTTGTCTCTGCATGTATTATAACTGGTGGGTTAGGACCAGGGTTGGAAAGAATATTATTTATCATTTCTGAGATGTTTGATACTTTTGCTCTTCGAAAGCTTGAGCATGTATGGTTTGCTTTATCGGGGTTACAAATGATCCTATTCAGGTGTTTAATCAAGGAATCTCCTAACACAAAAACTTGATGAGTTTGCATGGGGTTTAGAGTGGAAGATGTTTCCATGGAGTTATTGATTTGCATAGGGGAAGACGTATCTATGGGTTTGTTATTTTGCATAGGGGGAGAAGAGATGTTGGTTGGCATAAGGTAAGAATGCCCATTAGGTCCCTTAGGTTTTGTTTGCAATCAGAGCATGTTACTTATCGGGTTATGGGGAGCCATAGAGATGGTTTTATAGTGGGACTCTATAGGGACTAAAACTGAGGGTTCAGTAGTGCTTGTCCCAGAAACAGAGGAAAGCAGTGCCACTTCATCAGGTACTTCGTCCTGTGTGTTTGTGATAGGCAGCTCAGATAGCGCAGAAAAGGAGTTTTCTGTTGTAATACAAAATTGCTCAGCTTTGTGGCCCTTTTTGCATACCCTAGAACTGGGTACTAGAGCCCAGTCAGTGTTTTCTCTACCTCATCCTTATCACCATCATCTTCTCTTACCCTCTTCCTAATAATGGGTTGAGTTGAATTTTTATTATTACAGCTGTTAATATCTAGCTGGTTAGCAATAGCTGTGTTTACCTTGTTTAATGTTGTCAAATCAGATGCGGCATGTGGGTGGGGGATAATGAACTCAACTTCACCGAAAATATGGGTGCTTCCTTTACATAATTCCCCAATGTGGGTAGAAGAACTATTGGACTGGTTATAGCGTTGAAACAGAACTGCTTGGCTTTTTCTAAGAAAAGTAGCCTAGCTCCAAACGAGGAAATCTCCTTTTCATTTGTATGTTGGTGATGCATTTGTCCTAGGTGAAACTGAGTTTAGGTCTAGGCGGTGTTTGCACTGACTGATATATATAGTACTGTAGGCATTTAATACCAATATTTCCATCCAGTGTCATAATGATCATGGTGATATTAGCTGGTGCATTTTCACCAGAATCAGGACTTGTAACTACATCATTATCCATGTTAAGAGTCGCATGTGTAGTTTCTTTTATATTTGTAGTATTTGTGTTGGTACCTCACAATATATACTTGTTAAGGCGCAGTAATTTAGAGTGCACTGCAAAACTTCTTCTGACAACTTTATAGAGTAAAAGTATAGTACTTACAGGGATGGAACAACTGAATGCCAAACACATGAAACACCGCATGCAGACACGTGTATGCATAAATCTTGTATCTTGGTAACTTTTACCTAAGCCCTACTTCATACAGGGCTATGTAATATAGTGTGCTGTGACCCAGACATGCTAACCGAGGTCACGGCAAGTTATTTCAGCACAAAACATAAAAATAAGGTTTTAAAATAAAATAGAACCACTGATTTGTGACTCTAAGTGCTAAAAAAGAAGTAGCTTTGTCTGCAGGACAGAAGAAATTCAAATTGCTGCGTGAGTTGTTGTTTCCTGGCAACCCAGTGAAACTACAGCCCCTCCTCCTGCTCCCTGAACATTTTCAGGGCTCAAGTCGAGCAACGCTCATTGCACAATTGGTAATTTACAGTTTAATGCACACTAGAAGTGCAGTCCAAGCTCCCAGCGACAGCTACATATGCTGCCACCAGAAAAATAGCTAGGTAGAGTAAGTGCAGAAGTATCCAGTCGGTAGAGGTGGGGTATTGAAAGGGAGGGAAGAGAGAGTAGGGAACAAGAGAAAGTACAAGTGGGCAGAGGGGAAATTTGGTAGGGTCTGGAAGGTGCTATGATTTTAACAGAGAAGAGTTAGTGCAGGCAAAGCAGAGCTAGGTGAGGATAAAACAAGTACATTGGTCTACTGAAGACAGGTACCGTCGCAGCCCACTTTTAAAACTAATGTGGGATGGGGCTTGTCGAAGAGCTAATGGAAAGGAGTTCCAGAGCCTAGGGGCCACATTGTTGAAAGCTCTGGAGCATATGGATGTCTGGCATCTGGGCACGGTAAGTAGCTCCTTACCAGCTGAGCAGAGGCCATGGGAGAAGGACTGGGGTGTAAGCAATGCCGCCAGTGAGAGTGGTGTTTTATTTCTAATTACTGAGTTTACAAGAGAGTCTAGGTAGTATTGTCAGCATGCAGAAAGGGAGAGCCTGCCCAAGTCACTATAAAGATTACAGTGGTGATTGAGCTGTGGTGATGAGGAAGCGTATCTGCATATATTGTTATAGGCTACGTCCTATTTTGTAGAGGGCAGTTTTGGATGTAGAAACAAAAATTGGAACATTATAAGTGAGAGCAGGGAGAAGGATACCATTGGCAATAACCAACTTGGCTGAGGGGCTTAGCATATAGCTGCTTTTATAGGCTATCCCTAATTTAACATTCACTGATTTACTGATGGACTGAATATGTTATTTGAAATCAAGTGATTGATCCAGGAGAACTCCTAAATATTTGAAGGATGAAACATTCTCAATTTGTGCCCCACATGACTCAAGAACTACCAGGGATGTTTGATAAGCCCTGAGCTTAGGAACTGAGCCAAATACCATGGCTTGCATTTTCTTCATATTTAGTACAAGTTTATGGACAGTTAGCCAGGCTGTATGTTATTAGAGTCAGAAGAGAGGGAAGCATTTATGTTGAGGTGCTTTTACACACATTTTAAAAACAGAATGAACATTACCTGTATGGCACCATTGTGCTCTGTTGTGTTCTTGGATCCCTTTACACTCCGTGAGTATTCTGGTAACCCCTGCCTCCATTTGTGTTTCAGCACCCCCACAGAGTTTGCTGCTCTATAGCTGTTTCTGCACTGCTTCAGAATGGCTGTTTTACAGAGCCAGAAATGGAAACGGAAATGGAAGACATCGAAACGAACCGAAAAAAGCTGAGAATGTGGTTCAGGTGAACATTCACCAAGGCAATGGAACAGATTTGTTTTACACACAAGGGATGTAACAGAATACTGTTTCTGTAATGGTCATTCTGTTACAGAAACCTGTGTGTAAAGCGCCTTTGGAGACATTGTCTGAGCTGGAATAAAGGACGAGATCATCTGCATACAGGATGGATGAGCAGGAGCAAAGACCGTCAGCTGTATTATTAATAAAGAGTGAGAAAAGAAGGGGGCCAAGGATAAAGCCGTGTTTATGACAGTTTTGGCGGACAGAGAGGAGTTGAATTTCACAACTTGGGATCTGTCATACAAGTAGCTACTGAACCATTCTACTACAAGGACAGATACATTCAGATTTCTGAGACTAGAGAGAAGTAGGGGGTGATCAGCAAGGTCAAAGGCTTTAGTGAGGTCAATAAACACTGCTACCATTAGTAAACCAGCATCCATATCAGAGAACACATCAGTTGTAAATTTGATGAGTGCCATCAATGTGCTATGACCCTTTCTAAGGCTGTGCTGTGTGCCAGAGAGAAGGTTGTATTTGGCAAAGTAGTCTGTCATTTGGTTTGTGACTAGTTTCTTGAGAATTTTGCTTAAGACTGAGAGGATGGCTATGGGTCTGTAGTTGGTAATCTCAGCAGGGTCCCCTTTTTTATAGACTGGTGTGACACAGGCGAGTTTCCATAGGTTCGGCACCACACTGGAAGCAAGAGACAACGTAAATATGTTTGCAAGAGGGGAGGAGATGAAAGGTGCAGCTAGTTTCAGAAGTCTCGGTTCAAGGGTGTCGGAGCTGGAGCTAGTAGTGTCTGAGATGGTCAGAAGTAACTTCAGAACATCAGACCTCAGGACTTTCTTGAAGAGAAATGAGGGTGTGCTGCACCACCTGCTAGAAGGATCAAGGACAGATGAAGCAGGTATGGAGGAAGATTATGCACTTGCTGGAGATGTCACAAAGGAAGAGGTGCACTGAGATAGGTCCATGAACATGCGATTGAAGGAGTCAGCTATGGTATTCAAGTCATTGCAGTTAATCCCATTCAGTATCATGTCACCAGTGTCTTTTGTTTGAGTGACACCAAGGAAAGATTTTATGTGTGCCCAGAATTTTCTAGGGTTCCCTGCAGAGCTAAGTAGCAGGTCTTTACAGTAGATACTTTTGGCAGTACAAATCTGCTTTTTGCAGGAGTTATGCAGAGCTCAGTAGGTATGGAAATTGGCTGGAAGACATGACAGTTTGTGCTTTTTCCAGCACCTGTCTCACTCAAGCAGGTTAGCCAGAAGTTCTTTGTGAAGCCATCTAGTGAGTTTTCCTTTAACCCTGTGCTTTACTTTGGGAGCATTTATATGCTGGACAGCCATAAATTCGAGAAAAATTCCTAATGATATCTCAACATTACTCGTGAGATAGATGGCAGACCAGTCTATTCTGGAGATGTCAAGTAAAAAGGCCTCAGCATCCAGTTGGGCAAAGTTGGTGAAAGTAACATAGAGCGGCGGGGCAGAGGGAAATTCTATCAGGCTCCATAGGCAGAAAATCAGGGAATGATCCGTTAGTGCGTCAGTTAGAATACCTGCCAGAGGTACACGGTCTAGTCAGTTAACCAGCACCCAATCGATGAAGGTTGAGGAGGTCATGGAAGGAGTTGTTCTTGTAGGTTCCATTAGTAGCTGGTGCAGGTTATAGTTTTGTATCATGGAGAGCAGAGAGCTTTGAGCTGAACCCAGCCAGTTAAGGTTTGCATCACCCAAAATGATGATCTCATTTTGTTTTGAGATCAAGGAGATTTGGTTCAGCAGTTCCTGTAGGCCGGCAGTACCACCAATGGGTGGGTTGTAGGCACAAATAATGTGTAATTTCTTGGCACCCAAGGAAATGACCATATGCACGGATTCGCAAGCAGAGGTGGTGTCGATTGCTGGTATGACTTCAACAGTGAGATGGCTTTTGTAGAATACAGCAACCCCACGACCACGCTTAGATGAGGGTCTGTCTCTACAGACCAGAGAGAAGTTGGTCAGTGCACAAGTAGAGTCAGGGATCTTGGGTTTAAGCCATGTTTCTGAGAAGCAAAGAATGTCAAGCTTGTATACTTCCCCCAAGCTTCTAGATCAGCGTGATTTAATGTGAGGCTTCTAATGTTCATATGAGCAACAAGGAGACCTTTGTTGGGGAAAGCTGATATGTCAGCAGATGAGAAATATGCAGAGGGGCCAGGGTTCAGTTCAACATCATCTGATAGAAGGATGGCTAAGAGGGGGACAAACCAGAGTGTACGGCTTTGAAGGGTCAGTGAAACAGCTAACCTCGGAGACTGTTTTCTAAGCCTCAGGATGCCAAATTAGGTGCAGCCTTTCTGGAATATAAAGTGTGGCCAGTCCAGTTTGGAATGTTGTTCAGCTATAAGGTTTGAGAAACAGAATTCAGAGGTAATCGATGGTGTCAGACCACGACTGTCAAGGAGAGGGATAGATACTGTGACTTTATTTATGTAAAGCAGGGCTAAGGATGTAGCGAGCAGTACTACCACACAGAGGAGATCCATGCTTTAACACTGTCACTCTGCAGTTTAACCACTAAAGTAAGAGAGTAAGGTAGGCCTATGAGGAATGAAAGGACTAGGATTGGACTGGGGATTATCCTAAGAAGAGTGAGCTAGCAAGAGCTAGATGCTTAAAAAAGAGGAGGATGCATTTGATTGAAACTAGAAGAAAGACAGTGGTGTAACACAAGAGAAAAGTCGAGAAATAGAATGTTTTCTGTTTGTCCCCTAGAGGTCGCACTGGTCTGAAAACACAGGCAGCAGTTTAGCTGAGTAAGACCGGTGAAAGTAGAGACCAACAGAAACCCCTAAATAATGGGATGGATAAGGGAAACTAAAACTCAGCCAATGAGATACCTCAGGGGGGTCATCAGTTGGCAAATCCTTGAAGAGATTGTAAAAGGGTGGGACAGATAGTGTATTTAATAAAGGAAGGAGGTGGGGGATGGGAGGGTGACTGAAAAAATTCAGCACATATAAGAACTTAAACAAGTGCCCAGGTAATTCAGCACAGCTATGAACTTAAACAAGCTGCCCAGGTTTAAACAGGCTCTAGGCAGCACCTTCATTCCAAGTTGCACTTTCTTTCCCAGTGATTTTGAAGAAGCAGGCAGAGTGAAATCAGAGCAAACACCAATCCTGCAGAAAGGCACCAGATATGAAAAGTTTTGCTTCATACCCGATTCTCTCAGACGGGAAAAGAGCAGAGCCAAGGGGGTATTTTTCAAACCACGTTGGCAGGTCAGAGGTCCGAGGAGGCTTCTGCCCAGGTGGGCTGAGATCCCCTGAGAAGTAAGGGAAAGCAGGATTAATTAAATAATGACTGAGCAGGAGGGTGTGAACTTCAGCAGGAAAAAGGGTTACAAGACTGGCAGGGGACTTACAATGAGGACAAAGAGGCAGAGAACAGGAGGAATATCCAAGGGTCAATCGGTGGGGGAGGTCACAGAAAGCACCTCAGTCTGCTATGGGGTCGTCTGAGAGGGGAGGGAGAAAGAGGCAGAAGTAAAGGCAGTGAGTGAGAGTTTAAAGTCAGGTTAAGCCAGAAATAGGAGAAGAAAAAATATATAAGTACAGATTTTGGGGTAACAAGCAAATTAGTTAGCTAGGCAGAAAAAGACTAACTCGTGGCAAATCAGACTGTAAATGCAGTATATAAAATTCAGTATATAACGTTAGTGATGAACTACAAAAAATACAAATCCTGTTTGCAAGTTCACGAAGTAGGCATAAAACATACCCACTCTCCATTTAGAACAACAATGGCGCCTCCCTCAACCTAGTGCAGGAGTTCAAGTATCTGGGCATTACTTTAGACTCCAACCTGTCTTACCTCTCGCACATTGCCAGTACTGCGAAAGCAATTAACATGAGAACTGGCATGCTTTGCCAGCATAAACACTGCCTCACACTGGATGCCCTCAACATTGCAATTCACAGCTCAGTATTTGCACTTGTTGACTACGGTTGGCCATCTATAGGTCAGCCACAGATATGGCCCTGCATCGCATCACAATAGCCATGGACAAGGCTTGTTGACTTCTCACAGGCACTGAGTGCCTAACACACACCTGTAATCTTTATACTCAAGCCAACTGTCTTCAGCCCAAATTACAGAATTCACTTTCAAACCTGCTTGTTAGCTAAGAAGATATAGCTTGGATTGCTGCCCTTCAGTGTTAGGAACCTGCTCAACCCTCATTAGCCTACTCATAACACCAGGAGCTCAAACACTCAAGTTTTTAGCATCCCTAGGTGCCGCACGACCTTATAACAGCATGCCTTGGCCCATCGAGCTCCGCTTTGGTTCAACTCACTCCAGCTGGATCTCAGCTCTACCACCTCAATAGGCTCATTCAAGCACAATCTGCGTTATCAACTTCTTGCAAGTGCCACCCATGTTTGCCACCACTAAGCCTCCCCTCTCGCATAACCACACAGCACTTAGCCAGCAACATCTGCCAACACCTGACCTGTTGCCACCTCTAGCACTTACCACTCCCTGCCCAAATACCTCTACCCCATCATACCTTCCCCTCTTCCCCTCCACCTCCTCTCCATTGCCACCTACTGCATCTCTCCTACCAGACGTCAGCCAGGCCAGCTTCCTCCACCCTCTACCCTCCCCAGTACTCTTTGACTGTCACCCAGTGCTTCCTGACAAGGGTATTCTATTGCCTGCTATGTTGTTTCAATGTACCATTTGTTTTCCCAGTTTTCTCTTCGATGTTTACCTTTACCAGCTGTTTGTTTAATTAGAAATGACTCATTGTAATTTGCCTGTATTCAATGACCTGCCTGTATGTTTTGTACCTGTAATTTAACTGTCTGTTTGTAATTAGTTCTGGCATGGAACCTATGTAAAGAGCTTTAGCTCAAAGGTTGTAACCAAGCAAAATAAATAAAAAATAGCTCATTATATGAAAAGCACAGAAAAAAAGGTAAAGTTAGTGTGACTAAGTGCCACGTTTGCAGAAATTGCTGAAGTAGGGAGAAACAAACATCTTCAAATAGTGGTTGCAAATACACTATAAAAGATTGTATATGGGCAACCATACACAGACAAGATTGTGTTGGAATCTTGAGGTATCCATGGTACCAGGAGATCTCTCGAACTTCACTCCCAAACCTCCTGGTTACCATAGATACCTCTCGATTCAGACACAGGCCTGTTATATATAGTTGCCCATACACAATCCTCTGTGAGCTGGATGTTTTTCAGTATCCTCTCTCAATCTCCTGTAATGGTTCATGACTGCATGTGGGGTGTTGTTCAGCATTCTGTGTCTCAGTCTAATGTGATGGCATATGGCTGTGTTTAGTATGTTTTTTTGAGTATCCCAACTCTTAATCAAATGTGATGGGCAATGTCTGTGTGTAGAATGTTGCCGAGTATACCATTTCTCAATCTAATGCGATGGTCTATGAATTAGTGTGGGATGTTGTTCAGTATCTCATCTCTCATTCTAATGTAATGATCCATGACTGTGTGTGGGTGGTGTTTAGAATCTCACCTCACAATCTAATGTGATGTACAATATTAAGTGTAATATGTTATTCAGTATCCCATCTCCCAGTCAAATGCAGTAGACAATGTCTGTTTGCAGGGTGTTGTTCAGCAACACATCTCACAATCTAATGCGATAGGCAATGGCTACATAGAACATATATAGAAACATAGAAATTGTTGGCAGATAAGGACTGCTAGACCCATCCAGTCTGCCTGCAAGCCCTGTACTCAATTATGGCTTCTGACCCTCCCCATGCTTTTCCTCTACGATTCCCCTATGTCTGTCCCATACATGCTTAAATCCAGCTACAGTGCCCACTCCCACCACCTCCTGTGGCAGACTATTCCATGCATCCACCACCTTCTCTGTGAAGAAAAACGTTCTCACATTCCTTCTTAATCTGCCTCCTTCGAGTTTCATGTCATGCCCCCTTGTTCTTGTACTCCTCCTGTATTGGAAGATGTCTCCCCCCTGCACCTTGTTTATGGCCTTGAGGTACTTGAATGTTTCTATCATGTCCCCTCTCTTTCTCCTCTCCTCCAGCGAGTAAATACTGAGGTTCCTCAATCTCTCCTTGTGTGTTTTGTGGTGCAAGCCCTGTACCATCTTAGTCACCCTTCTCTGGACCATCTCCAGTCTGTTAATGTCCATTTGAAGGTGCAGCCTCCAGAACTGCACACAGTACTCCATGTGAGGCCTGACCAGGGTTTTATACAATGACATCATTACCTCATACCTTTGGTGGTGTTCCCCCGCATATGCATCCCAACACGCCACTGGCCCTTCCTACTGCCTTTGTAATCTGCTTTGACATTTTTACATCATCTGAAATAATAACCCCCATTTCTCATTCTTCTGTGGTTACTGCTAGCAACCCCCACCCATCCTGTAGCTCTCCCCAGGATTTCTATGCCACAGGTGCATAATTTTACACTTATTTGAGTTAAACCTCAGTTGCCACTCCTCAGACCATTTCTCAAGCTTCCCTAGGCCTTCTTAATTTTCTCCACCCCTTCTGGAGTATCCACCCTGTTACAGATCTTGATATCATCTGCAAACAGGCAGACCTTTCCTTCTAGCCCCTCTGCAATGTCACTAATGAAGACATTAAACAGGACTGGCCCAATTACTGATCCCTGAGGTACCCCGCTGGTCAATCCCCTCTCCTCTGATTGTACACCATTTACTACCACCCTCTGCCTCCTGTCTGTTAACCAGTTCTTAACCCAGTTTACCACCTTTTCTCCCATGCCCAAACTATCCATCTTGTTTACCAGCCTTTTATGTGGGACGGTGTTGAAGGCTTAGTTGAAATTGAGGTAAGGTACCCCCCCGGTTTCTCTCTCTCATCACCCAGTCAGAGAAATCTATTAGATTCGTTTGACATGACCTACCCACTTTGAATCAATGCTGTCTAGTGTTTTGGATGCTGACGGCTTCTAGATGTCCCACTATCCTTTCTTTTAGCAGTGCCTCCATGATCTTCCCCACTACTGAAGTGAGGCTGACTGACTGACCTGTAATTCTCTGCCTCTTCCCTACTGCTAGCTTTGTGTAGAGGGACACATGTGCCCTCCTCCAATCCTCTGGCACCACCTCTGTGTTGAGTGATTCTGTGAACAAGGCTGCCAGAGGTTCTGCCAGTTCCTTTCTCAGCTCCCTTAATATCCTTGGGTGTATGCCATCCGGCCCCATTGCTTTGTCTGCCTTCAATTTAGTGAGCTCCAGCAGGACTCTCTCCCCTGTAAATAGACTGTGGTCCACCTCTCCCTCCCCTTGGCCTTTGTTGCTCAGCTGTGGTCCCTGCCCTTCCCCCTCTTTTGTGAATACTGCACAGAAGTATTTATTCAGTATTTCTGCCTTCTCCACATCTCCCTCCTTACACACCCTTTCCTCTCCTTGGAGCCTTACAATCCCCCGTGGTTTTCCTTCTTTCGCTAATGTACCAGGCTATGCATAGGATATGTTTAGCAGTCCATCTCTCAATCCAACATGATGGTCCATGGTTATGCATAAGATGTTGTTCAGCATCCCCTCTTTCAATTAAATGTGATAAATAAAGAGGCACATGAGCATAAATGGTAACTTTACACTTGATTCATGAAATGTAAGAATTACAGTGGCATGCCGCAGTTCCCAATTGCCATGCACATTTAGTTCAGCATGACCAGGAAGGCATGATCTTGCAGATGTTCAGTTGATTACATGGTAGGGGAGTGGCCTGGGTACTCAGTGTGCATCAGTTACACACCTTGTGTTTTTTAGATGCATCTTTGATTATCACATTCCATGGAAGGAATCAGTAATACAAATCCAGAACCACAGAAAAGGAAAGTTCTGACCCACCTACAGAAAACTCAGTGGTACAGGTGGATAGATGCAAAGGTTGGTATTTATTTCTGGCAGATAAAATATTGTCACTGCGACTTAACTAACCATATAGGAAAAATGAACTGAATACTGAACCAGTGCATTCAGCTAGTTGCTGTCTAGTTATCCATTGAATGCTAGCTGAGTGTGAGTTTACATTTTTCCATGCAAATTAGTTAACATTAAAGTTCTGAGCAAGAAACATGCTTAGGGAAGTTTGCATCTCTTTCTTGCAGATAATTTACAAACCTGTGAAATTCAGATTTTGCATTAACAACTTGTATGAAAGAGGTGAGAATGTTAATTTTTTACACCTCTGGGGCCAAGTCAGGTTCACTAAAGGCAGATGCTTTGTAAGTGTAAAAGGACTGTATTAATTACAACAGCAATTTTAAGAGTGCCTGTGTTAGGAAGAATGGGTGGACATATATGGGCACATATATATGTATAACCAGGGCAACACTGTTCTGAACATATAATCTACTGTGGTATACACGTTGCAAAGCAGTTTATACAAAAACATGTGTTCAGATGGTATAATGCATATCAGCCTTGGCAGGGAGTAATAATATATGACTCACCACTTAATGTTTTGTTTTCAACAAAGCCCTGTTTCCACCGATAACTGTCTTGGATATGATAAAATGTTGGAAATGTGGAGGCAGAGATGCCACTTATTTCATATTGATACACAATACTTAAAATAAATTTACCCAACGTTTTGGTGAGTTGTGCCATGATTTCTTTAACTTCACGAACAGTTTTTTTATCTGTCAGCTAAAGGTACCAGCTTTTGTATTCACCTGTTGCAGTGAGCTCTCTGTCTGCAGGTTAGAGTGTGTACATTTCCTTTCCTTTGGTTTTGTGCCATATTTGGTGACAGTCTGAATAGTTAGGTAGCACCTCACTGTTTTCTGGTGTTAGCCTTTTTTGCCATTTTAAACATACCAGTCCTCCTGACACATGACAGGAATTTATTTGAGGGGTCAGTTGCCCACAGTTCAGTGTTGCTGGGTCTGTGCAGTGGTGTGTTCCCAGAATTACACACTAAAATCAGAGTTCATTAGAGGTGAGGTACTTTGCTCCTAGGAAGGGAGCACCTAGATATCCTTAAATATGTACCGCCCTTTGCCAGATTATTGGGGGTGGGGGCAGCATTCGTCTATGAAAGCAGCTTGTCACCTGCCCCCTCCCCACTGGGGCATGGGTACAGCTAGCAGGAACACCAACTGTCTGAACAAAGGTAGAAATGGAACACAAATGGGAAAAACAAAAAAATGTACTCTGTCCACACTGCTATGTCCATCCTGTATACCCCCAACACACACACACACACACACACACAATGCATGTAATGCTGCTACTCACCAAGCTGTTTCATTAGAGCCAGGGGTAAAATAACAGAAGCCGATACCATGACCACCAGGTAGTTTCCATTCAGGAACCACTCGCTAAAAAACAACCAGACATTGCATGTTAATGTTAAACTCTAAAATGCATGAACTTTGCCATGACTTCTTTTGCTGAGAGGAGCTATGCAACCATTTGTATCATTTAAAATAAATAAATACTACTCTGCCTCGTATAGATAGTGACAATCCCTTTAGTTCTTCCTCATGTTGTCATTTTGTTTTGATGGTTTTATCCCCCCTGAAATAGCTTTCATTAATATGGCTGTTGTGGTTGGAATGCACAATAGGGGGAAGGGAAGCTGCAGGCCACACATTTAATTAACAGTCACCACAGTTACTGTTGATATGGTGCGAGACATTGAATTCCCTTCTATGAATATTATTGAAAATCTGCTAGTACAACTATTAAGTCCCCTCCTTCCCTACATAAGCTCAAAGATGTATGTTATTACATTCTTGAAGACCAGTCCTATAGATGTAAGCATGATCTCACATGCATTCTTATGGTTTGAGAGCCATGAACCAAGATTGTTATGCTTTACACCTTGAATACATATCTATTTAGCTTCTTTACAACATGTGTATTGTAACAGATTACATGCTTGTAACAGTGCTGACCCAGTTATACTGTATATTATTTGTACCCAAATATTTCGCCCCATTTTTATGTTGGTTTGCACATGTGCAAGCAACATCTTGCGGTAGTAGTACTTTCAGAGGTGTGCCAGTCTTGTGGCCAATGCATAGAACGCTTTAGTGGGTGCGTCCCTCAGCCGCCAATCAGTGAGCATGCTGGCAATGATAGCAATTTCAAAGAGATCCTCGGAGCTGAAAGAAGTCTGCCGCTGCAATGAGGTGCAGTTTCCTCATTGCAGCGGCAGATGACAAGACTCCGGCCATTCGCATTACAATGCACAGTAATGCGCATGCCTGGAGTTACCAGTGGAGTTTCAGTGTGCCTTTCCTGGTGAAACATTTCAATAAGTGAAGAAGCAGTGGTGCGGCTTTCCACAATGATGACTCCTGCAGCCTGACACACACTCCCCGGAAAGGCGACATTGGGGTGCCCAATCCTCATGTCAGCATGTCCCCTTCCCATTATGAGGCACACTGGGAGCCCACCCCCAGTGTGCCAAAACATTGTGGTTCCTGCCACCCGCCACACAGGTCCACAAAGCCGACACTGAGGGTGCCCAACCCCTATGTCGGCATGTATCCCCCCAATTAACGTGGCACACTGGGAGCCCAACCCAGTGTGCTGAAGTAATTGTTTCTGACACCATGATGTCCACTCCTGGTGTTGGATGTGCCACCACCCCAACCCGTCTATGTTCTTTGCCGACAACGGGGTGCCCAATCCCCATGTCAGCAATGCCATGCACCCTCCCACATTGTGGCACACTGGGTACTCACCCCAGTGTTCCTAAATTTTTTTTTAAATTGCCTCCCCCCCCCCCGTAAAATTGAAAAACAGTCCCCTGTAGTCTTTTTATTTTATTGAACCTGAAAAACAGAAAATGATCCCTCGTGGTCTCCCCCATCGCCTTCCTCCAACCCGCACCTTCCTTTTGTGTACCCACCTCCTCACACCCCCCCACCCCATACTTACCACTGGAGGTTGGGAGCAGTGATCTTTTGCGGCGCGGGACACATCTGCATTGTTTAAAGGCCAACTGCAAACTAAGAAATGACAGTAAGCTTTTTAATGGAGGCAGTATAGCGCAGTGATTTAAGGCTCTGAGCTGCAAATCTGGTGACATCCAGCAGACCAGACCGGGGTTTGAATCCCACAGCCCCCACTTGCATACTGTGTGACCCTGAGCAAGTCACTTAACTTCCTTGTGCTCCGGGTCGCACCTGGAAACAAGCTTCGGCTTAGTGTGCCTTTCCTGGTTAAACAATTTCCCCTTTCCCTTTCCATAATGGGGTGTTTCAACTTAGGTTGATATCTCAGCCATATTTTTGGAATTTTGGCACCAAATTTTTAACATGGGGTTCTTGGGACCCCCACCTCATGAACATGTCATTGTCATTTCGTTACTCGGTCCTGAAAGATGATTTTGTGGTCACTGCATGGAAACAGCTTTTGGGGCTGATTAACAAAATGACAGTGCCACTGTTCATGAGGGGATGTTGCAAAAAGCCCATGTTGCAAATTTGGTGAAAACATTCCAAGCAATGAGTGCGTTATGAACATGTGTTGCATAGTTTCTACTCACGTTCATAACTTCACCAAAGTTCCATATTTTCACTTCAGATTTTCAATATTGCCATTTTTTCACACCTCCTTATGAACAGTACAGCTGTCATTTTTCACATCCTGCCCAAAAGATATTTTTACACCTGTGGTGCAGAATGGCGGGGTCGCTGTAGGAAATCAACTTTTGGGACAGATTAACAAAATCACAGTGCCACTGTTCATGAGCAGAGGTCCAAAAATGCCCATGTTGAAAATTTGGTGAAAAAATTCAAAAAAATGATTGCGTTTCAGGCGTGCATTGCGCAGTTTCTATGCATGCTCGTAACGTTGCCAATTTTTCATATTTTTGCTCCATATTTTCAACATTGCCATATTTTCACACCACCTCATGAACAGTACAGCAGTCAATTTTCACATCCTGCCCAAAATGTGTTTTCGCAGCTGTGGCACCAAATGGCGCAGTCGCTGTGCAAAATAATCTTTTGAGTAACGAACTGATAGTGCCACTGTCCATGAGGTGGAGTCACAAAAAGCCCATGTTGAAAATATGAAGTGAAAACACCAACAAACACTTGGGACATTAAGGTTTTTAACCATAATGCCCCACTCTGTAGAAGACTGACAGGCGTCAGGGGTGTGACTTGGGATCATCGGCTGTAATGCTCATGCCATTACAGCCCCACCCCCACCCTGCTGCCAGTGACAGGCATCGAGGTGTGCCTTGGAGTTCTTGGCCCCAAAGTTCACCCCATTCTCCTATACTGCACCCATCTCAGAGTATTTCCTTACAGAATGGGGTGAGCATAAAGCCTGAAGACCCCAAGGTACACTGTGACACCTGTCGGTGTTTGCAGGGTAGGGTGAGTTGAAATGGTGTGAGTGTTATGACCAATGACCTAAAGTCACACACCCAATGCCTTTCAGTCTCTGCAGGGTGGGGGTGGGGTTGGCGTCAGTTCAACACTTCACTGCCATTCCTATTATGCATCTAACTCCTGCATTACCAATGCCAATGGCATTGACAAATGCTTGTTCCTTACACAAGTGCTCTTAAAATAGCCGTTGTAATCAAAGCAGTCTTTTTACACCCTACTAAACACCCACCTTTGGTGAGCCTTACTTGGCCCCAGAGGTGTAAACGTTTGTATTTTTACAATTTTCATCTAATTTGCTAATGTAAAATCTGCATTTCACACAGTTGTAAATCCACGTGTAAATACCTTGCCATTAAATATGGAAAGGGGAAATTGTTTATCCAGAAAAGACACACTAGGTCAGAGACGGTTTCCAGGTGTGGCCTCAAGGTCACACAGTATGCAAGTGGGGACTGGTGGGACTCAAACCCAGTTCTCCAGGTTTGCAGCTCACTGCCCTTAACCACTGTACACTGTACTGCCTCTAATAAATTGCAATAATAATAATAATAATTTAATTAATAAATTAGAGTGTTTGTTGTATTATCTGCAAGAAAAAGTTCTAAATAGTTGCAATAATTTTTTACCTCAGCTGAAACTGTTAAGTGGTAACTAATTTGTATGACAATAATTTAACTTGTACTCATTTGCAAGCGTAGTCTCCAAGAAAGTATTAATATACTCCTAACTGAGGGTGAACAATAATATATATATATATATATATATATATATATATATATATATATATATATATAAATACTCTGAATATGCCAGTTTGCAGGGCATCTGTATGTGAGGCACTCTTTACACTATAAGGGCTGCATGCACAGGGGAAAGAAGTACACTGATTGGTCAAGAGAAGTCCCTCAATCTAAAAAAATGAATTAAGAGTCTGTTTTTGGACCAGTTCTGTGGCACGGCAGCAGTGCAATACACTGGCACCAGGGGACCAGATGGCTGCACTGCTTGCAGAAGTGATGCATTTGGCTTCTCTCAGGGAGATAGGGTGCTGGCCACCTGGCAGTCATGCTCCCCCTGCAGGCAGACACCGGAGCGGTACTGGCAGTAGAAGTGAAGGCAGCCACTTGCTCACCTGCCCTCTCACAGAAACATAGAATTGCTCTCTTACAGAAACATAGAATGTGATGGCAGATAAGACCCCCTGGGCCCACCCAGTCTGCCCATTTTTTTTTAACCTTTATTTTTTGCTGCAGATCTGCTGCTGATCTACAGCACCATCTTCTCTCCTCCCTTCCATACCTCTACAAATCCCTTGTGCCTGTCCCAAGCATTTCTGAATCCCACTACACTTTTTGCCCCCACTACCTCCACTTGAAGGCTATTCCAGGCACCCGCCACCCTTTCTGTGAAGAAGAACTTCCTCACATCCCTCCTGAATTTACTCCCTCCAGCTTCATAGCATGCCCTCTTGTTCTAGAGCATCTTTTTCTCTGAAAATAACTCCCTTCCTGCACCTTATTAACCCCTGTGAGGTATTTAAAGGTCTCTTCATACTCTCCTCTCCTCTCCCTCCTCTCCCTCCTCTCCCGCAGGGTGTAAATAGTTAGCTCCTTAGGTCTCTCCTCATAGGGCTTTTGTTGCAGACCCTGCATCATTTTGATAGCCTACCTCTGGACTGCCTTCACTCTGTCTATGTCCTTCCTGAGATGCGATCTCCAGAACTGGACACAGTACTCAAGGTGAGGTCTTACCAGTAATGTATACAGGGGCAGCACCACCTACCTCTTCCTGCTGGTGATACCCTTTCCTATGCAACCCAGCATTCCACTAGCTCTTCCGACTGCCTTGTCACACTGACTGGCTACCTTTAGGTCATCTGATATGATTATCCCTAAGTCTCATTCCTGCTAGGTCTTTGTCTATCTCACTCCACCCATTTTGTACTCCACTCCTGGGCTTCTATAGCCCAAGTGCATTATTTTGCACTTTTTTACCTTAAAACCCAGCTGCAATACCCTTGACCATTCCTCCAGTCTTTTTAGATCCCTACCCATCCTTTTCACCCCCTGGAGTGTCCACTCTGTTACAGATCTTGATGTCACCTGCAATGAGGCAGACCTTTCCTTCTAGTTTCTCTGCTATGTCATTTATAAAGAAATCAAAGAGGACTGATCACAGCACTGATCCCTGATGTATTCCACTGGTCACCCTCCCTTCCTTGGAGCAAATTCCATTTACCACTACCCTCTGAGTCCTATCTGCTTACCATTTTTTTATGGCTGCAGTGGGTTGAGCTTGCAGCTGTCTTGCTCCTGGTAGCTCTAAAAATTAGCCTCAGGATTGACACCGTACAACACTTCCATTTTGGAGTTGCAGAACACTCATTCCGCAACTCCAACAGTCCACTCACTCCCCACCCCCACACTGCGGGTGCACTATTTCGGCTGCCAGTCGCCAGACATGTGCAAGATGGCCACTGACATTTAGTGTGCATGCACTAGTAGTTGCACATGCATGACTCCACCCTGGCCATCTTGGTCATGGCAGACTGTTTTGCCATGAGCTCGGCAAGTGCAACTGCAGCTGTGTGGGCACTGGTAAGAGTTTTTTGGTCAGGTAACCACATTATTCCCCACCCTCAAGTTACCCAACTTGCTTAGCAGTCTCCTATGTGGAACGGAGTTGAAAGTCTTGCTGAAATCCAGGTAGTCGATGTCCAACGATCTTCCCTGATCCAACTCCTTGGTCACCCATCAAAGAAATCTATCAGATTTTTTCGGGCATGACCTTTCCCCTATAAAACCATGCAACCCTGGATCCTGTAATCCACTGGATGCAAGATATTCCACAGTCCTTTCCTTTAGTAGTGTTTCCATCCTCTGTTGGAGGCAGGGCAATCTTATGGCCAACCAGTTGTTGGGGCAGGAGACAGGATAAAATCAGGGGACACAAACAGAAATTAAATAACAAAAACATAGTTTGAAGTTCTCCCCATTTCAGTCCCCTTGTATAATATGCAATTTAAGGATGAGGTGATGCCGAATATGTATTCAGTAAATGCACCAAAATTTGGAACTTTTCCTTTGCATCAGCCCAATCAAACTATTGGACCACTTTGGATCACTTCAACATTCCAGTAAATCGTTACACAGATAGCACTCTAGACCTTGCCAGGTGGCCAGGGCTAGTCCTGAGACCAACTCTTTCTCCACCCTCTAACTTTCTCCTTCCTCACTAGACCTTTCAAAAAATATCAGCTTCTGGCACTGTCAGGTGCTGACATTTCTTTTTAAACTGAATGGAGGAACAAAGGAGGAAGGAAGAGGCTGGGATTGACTGGAACAGGCCGGGGTGGTGCACAATTGTCTCTTACCCCTATTGCTAGTGTGCAAGACTATCATACTAAGGACCTGAAGTGTATTTGGCTAAAATGTAAAAGTCAAACTGAAGACAAGGGGCCAAAATCAAAGCTTATCCAAGCTGACAATTTTCACATTCGCGCACCCTTATGGTCAACACTGGTGGCAGTGAACCTGACACACAGCACCCTCACACAGCTCTCGCCCTTCAGGTAGAAAGATGACTAAGTTCTGAGTTTCTGTGGCAGCATTTTATTATAGAAAACACAAAATTCCAGCACATGAGTGGTCAAGGAAGAATTCCACAGTGCAGGTAATGGAATACTAGTTTTCACAATCACAATGGGGCACGTCTGTGGTAGGGTACACCTCTTATGTGATATTGGGACAGGAGAGTAGTTGGCCACTCATGTATAGAGCATACAAGATCCCAGGGGGAGTGAGCATAAACATAAAAACTGATGCCTGATAAGGGCTGCTTGGCTCATCTAGCCTGTCCTTTTTATATTTGCTTGCATGCACAGCGCACAAGAAACATATTGAGATAGTAGAGCATTACAGAGGTGTGGCAGTGTTGTGGCCAATGCAGCGGATGCTTTAATGGGCACATTCCTTGGCCACCAACTAATGCTGAAGCTGCCGATGATGGCAGTTTCAGAGCGAGCACTACACTTGAAAGAAATCTGCCACTGCAATCAGGGGCAATTTCGTCATTGCAGCGGCAGTTCCCCCTCCCTCCCAACCAGGCACACAGCAGATCAACAGATTTAAATATTAGCCCCCTCCCGCTGCTGCTGCCCAACCCACACCCTCTGTTCCCAGTCCCCTGTTGACAGCGGGGTGCTCAATCCTCGTGTCAGCATGTATCCCCCCCTTCCTCTATTAATGTAACACACTGGGAGCCCACCCCAGTGTGGCAAAAAATACTTATTTGATGTTTCTGACACCGGGATGCCCTCTGGATGCACCACGGCCCCATGCCCCATGTTGTCAGCCAACCTCAGGGTACTCAATGCCTGGGTCGGCATTGATCCCCCCAGTACTCTGGCACACTGGTAGCCCACTCCAGTGTGCTGAAATCTATTTTTTTAATATTTCACCTGTAAAAAAAGAATACAGTCCCACAGTGTCTTTTTTTTTCAAACCTGAAAAAAAAAAGAAAACTGTCCCTCGTCATTCAGGCAGCCCCTCCCCAACCGCACCCTCTCTGCACCCCACCATCCCGCACCCCTCCTCACCCATACTTAACTCTGGAGGTCAGGAGCAGTGATCTTCTGTGGACCGGGAACATGTCAGCACTCTTCAAAGACCAACCGGGAACTGAAGAAATGCCGGTAAGCCCTATAATGGCAGCCAATGGGATTTTTCAACTTAGGTTAATATCTTAGCCAATATTTTGAGTTTTGGTCCCAAATTTTCAAGATGGGGTTCTTGGGACCCCTCCTCATGAGCACTGGTGCTGTCATTTTGTTTCTTGGACATGAAAGGTGATTTTGCGGTTGCTGTGCGGAATCATCTTTTGGGACCAATTAACAAAATGATAGTGCCACTGTTCATGAGGTGGGGTCCCAAAAAGCCCTTGTTTCAAATTTGGTGAAAAAACTCCAAAAAATGACTGGGTTACAAGTGTCCATTGCACAGTTTCGACACATGCTCATAACTTCATCAATTTTTAATATTTTCATTCCAAATTTCCAACATAGCCATTTTTCTCACTCCCTTATGAGCAGTACAGCTGTCATTTATTGCATCCTTCCTGAAATGTGTTTTTGCACCTGTGGTGCGGAATGGCATGGTGGCTGTGCAAAATCAACTTTTGGGACAGATAAACTAAATCACAGTGCAACTGTTCATGAGGGGAAGTCCCAAAAAGGCCGTAGTGAACATTTGGCGAAAACATTTCAAAAAATGACTGCATTACGAGTGTATGCATTGTACAGTTTATGTCCACACTCGTAACTTCGCCACTTATTCATATTTTCACTCCAGATTTTCAACATTGCCATTTCTTCACACCTCCTCATGAACAGTACAGCTGTCATTTTTCACATTCTGCCTGAAATGTGTTTTCACACTTGTTACTCCGAATGGCACACTCGCTGTGCAAAATCACCTTTTTGGATTGAGTAACGAAATGATACTGCCACTGTTCATGATATGTGGTCCCAAAAAGCCCATGTTGAAAATTTGGAACAAAAATACCAACAAATACCCGATGAACGTACCAGTTTGGGTACGAAATGCCATCTGTTTTTTTTCTCCAGGCTGTGGGAGTGTGTATTTTCCATTCCTCTTGGTGAGAATAAAATATTTATACCTTTATATATTGGTTTCTGGCTCTATATTTGAGTGCGAGCCTTTGGTTTGATATGCGATTTTGTAATTTCTGGCTAACGCACCAGTATTACAGGTGAGCCTCACTCTGTTTCTAGTTTTCCATCAGTTTCCCTACTACAGATGTCAGACTTACAGGCCTGCAATTTCCCGTCTCCTCCTTGCTACCATTTTTGTGCAGTGGGACTATGTCTGCTCTTCTCCAGTCCTTTGGGACCATGCCAATCTATAGTGAACTGTTAGTTTGACAAGGGTGCAGCCAGCACCTCCCTGAGTTCCTTCAGCACTCTTGTATGCACCCTGTCCAGCCCCATGACCTTGTCCACCCTCCAATAAGCAAGTGCTTTCCTTATCCTCTCCTCAGAAAAGGGACTGGTGTCCACTTCCCTCCCCTTCAAGCACTTGGTGCTTATTTGTGGTCCCTTCCTTTCCCTCTCCACTGTGAATACTGAGCAGAAATATTTTTTAAGATGTTTGCCTTTTCCATGTCCTCCTCTGTGCAGCCCCATCACTCCTTTTTTAACCATACAGTCCCTCCCTTGATCTTCCTTTTCTCGCTGATATACCTGAAAAATGTCTTGTCCCCCTTTGATACTGTATAGGCTATTCTTTCCTCAGCTTGCACCTTTGCACTCCTTACAGCTCTGCCTGCCTCCCTCCATTTTCCCAGATACACTTCCCTGTCCTCCTTTCTCTGGGTCTCCTTATACCTTCTGAATGCCCATGTTTTTGCCCTTACCTTTTCTGCCCTATCCTCGAGAACCATAATGGTCTCCTCCTTCTTCTGCTTTTGCTTATTTGCCTGATGTACAGGTTTGTTGCCTTTACTATGCTCTTTTTTAATCTGGCCCACTTGCCCTACACCCCACCCCCCCTTGGCATATCTCCCCACCAGGTCCTCTCCCCACCAGGTCGTCTCAGAGACATTCCTCCATCTTTGTGAAGTCAGCCCTTCTGAAGTTCAGAATCCTTGCCCTTGTGCAGCAGGATTCCGCTGTTGTTCTTCTATTAAACCATACTGTGCAATGTTCACTGGTCATAGAAACATAGACTTTGACGTCAGATAAGGACCTCTTGGCCCACCCAGTCTGCCCATTTTCCTACCTATTGGATAAGCTGAAGATTCAAGTTTACCAACAGCCTACTTTCTCCTACCCCCCACTATAATTGCCTTATGTCTGTCCCATGCATTCTTGAATTCCCCCATTGATTTTGACCCCATAACCTCCTCAGGAAGGCGGTTCCATGCGCCCACCACTTTCTCTTTGAAAAAATATTTCCTCACGTTGCCCCTGAGCCATCCCCCCTCTATCTTTGAATTGTGCCCCCTTGTTCTTGCACATCTCTTTTTCTGAAAGATGGTACCTTCCTGGACTTTGTTGATTCCCTTGAGGTACTTGAAAGTTTCTATCATTTCCCCCCGTTCCTCCTTTCCTCAAGGGTATACATATTAATCTCTCTTGGTCACTCTTCATACGGTTTCTGATGCAAATCCTGCACCATTTTAGTTGCCCTCCTCTGGACCGCCTCCATCCTGTCTATGTCCTTGCGCAGATGGGGTCTCCAAAACTGCACGGAGTACTGCAGATGGGGTCTCACCAACTGTCTGTACAGAGGGATAACTACTTCCCATTTTCTACTTGTGATGTCTCACCCTATGCATCCCAGTATCCCTTCAGCTCTCCTTACTGCCTCCTCACATTGCTTGCCTACCTTAAGGTCATCTGATATGATTATCCCCAGGTCTTTTTCCATTTTTATTGTTGTTAGTGCCCCCTCATTGTGTACTCTTTACCTGTGTTTCTGTTTCCCAGGTGTATTACTTTGCACTTCTTTGCACTGAATCCAAGTTGCCATATATCTGACCATTCCTCCAACCTTGCCAAGTCCCTTTTCATCCTTTCCACACACACCCTTGTGTATCAACTCTGTTGTAGATCTTAGTGCCATCTGCAAAGAAGCATATTTTTCCTTCCAAACTCTCTGCAATGTCTCCTATAAAGACATTAAAGAGGACTGGACCCAGTACTGAACCCTAAGGTACCCCACTAGTAACACCCATTTCTTAGGAGTGAGTTCCATTTACTATTACCCTCTGTGTCCTGTTGTGCAGCCGGTTTGTTACCCATGCTACCACCCTGGGACCCACTCCCAGGCTTGCTAACTTGATTATTAATCTTTTGTGTGGGACTGTTTCAAATGCCTTGCTGAAGACTAGGTAGGCCATATCCACAGTCCCTCCATGGGCTATTACTTTGGTCACCCAGTTAAAGAAATCTAATAGATTCATCTGACATGACCTTCTTGCTGTGAATCCATGCTGTCTTGGGTCCTGTGCCCCACTGAACTCTAGGTACTAAACAATTCTTTCTTTCAGAAGTGATTCCGTCATTTTCCCTACCACTGAGATCAAACTAACAGGTCTGTAGTTTCTTGCTTCTGCCTTGCTCCCACTTTTGTGAAAAGGAATCATATCTACCCTCCTCCAGTCCTCAGGTACCACCCCAAACTCCCATGATTTGTTAAAAAGGGTGGTCAGTGGTGTCACTAGTTCTCCCCTTAGTTCTTTTAGGATTCTGGGATGAATCCCATCAGGCCACATTGCTTTGTCCATCTTGAGTTTTAGGAGTTCTTTCAGGACTCTTTCTTCTGTAAATGGACTGGTGTTGACCCCCCCCTGCCCAGAGTGCTTCTATTGTTTGGTTTTGGTAACTCCTCCTCTTCTTCTTTTGTGAATACTGAGCAAAAGTATTCATCAGTATCTCTGCCTTTTCGCAGTCTCCCTCTGCCCATATGCCCTTCCCTTTATTAAGCTTCACTATCCCTTCCTTGACCTTTCTTTGCTCCCTAATGTACCTATGAAAGGTTTTATCCTCCTTTCTAACTGAATTCACTATCTTTTCCTCGGTTTCGGCCTTTGCTATTCTGACTGCCTTCCCCGCTTCCTTCTGCTTTAACTGATACAGTGCCCTGTCCTGCTCCTTCTGTGTTTCCTTATACTTCATGAATGTTGTCTTTTTCGTCTTAACCTTCCCTGCCACCTCTTTTGAGAACCATAGCGATTTTTTTACTCTGTTTTGTTTTATTTGTTTAACACAAAGGCTTGTTGCCTCCATGATGGCAATTTTGATTTTTCTCCATTGTTCTTCCACCCATCCTTTCTGGTCATTTGCTAGTGCATTCCTTAGGTATTCACCCATTTTGCCAAAGGCAGCCCTTTTAAAGTCCAATATCCTCATTTTTGTATGGCTTGTCTCCATGGTTGTGCTTATTGTGAACCACATTGTGTGGTGGTCACTTGTTCCCTGATGGCGTCCCACTTCTAAATCTGTGATACTCTCCCCATTTGAGAGTACCAGGTCTAATACTTCTGCCTCCTGAGTGGGTTCCAGCACTAGCTGTCTAAGTCATGCCCTCTGTAGGGCATTGAGAATGACCCTGCTCTTGGATGTGGCTGTAGTAAATGTCTTCCAGTTTACATCTGACATATTCTGGTCCCCCATCAATAATATCTCCCCTTTTTCCGTTATTCTGAGAATGCTTTCTATCGTTTCCTTGCCCATTTTCTCCCCCTGAGATGGGGGTCTGTATACAACCCCTGTGCAGATTGTGGTGCCACTCCCTGTTTCCAAGTTGACCCACAGTGCCTCTTGTCCTCCCCCTTTGCCCTTCAGTTCTGTAGCTTTGATCCCTTCCCTTATGTAGAGAGCTACTCCACCTCCTCTTTTACACTCCCTGTCCTGTCTGTAGATTGTGTACCCTGGTATGTTGACTTCTCAGTCATGGTTCTCCGTGTACCATGTTTCCGTGACTGCCATAATATCCAGGTGCCCCTCTTCCATCAGGGCTACTAGCTCAGGAAGCTTGTTTCCCAGACTACTGGCATTGGTACTCATTGTCCTCCATTTAGTGGTGGCATTATCCTTTTTTCTCCTATCCCTGCCCTTATTACCTTTGTCTATTTTTCCATTTACCCCTGTCCTGCCCTCTGTCAGACTCTGTACCTTAGTGTTTACCTTACTAACTGCTATGTTTTGTGGGGGGAGGCTTGAAATGTCCTTCTTCCTATCAACACCTCCCCCCTTGGCTAGTTTAAAAGCTTGCCAATGAAGCATTTAAACCTATCACCCAGGAGCTTGATTCCCTTCCTGGATAGATGTTGACCATTGCACCAGTATAGACCTCATCTCTCCAGGTGGACCCCAGTCCCCAATGAAGACAAAACCCTGTGCTCGGCAACAGTTTTGCAACCATTCGTTGAACTGCATGGTGTGCAGTACCCTAGCCTCACCCATGCCACAGACAGGCAGCACCTCTGAGAAGGTTACCATGCTTGCTACATGCCTGAGGCTCCTCCCCAACTCCACAAACTCTTCCTGCAATGCACTGATCTCATGCCCAGCTAGGTCATTTGTCCCAAAGTGGATAATGATATCTGGTTCCCTCTCCTGTGTTGCTGCTCCTGCAATCCTGAGGATTCATTTCCTGTCCTTCCAAGCCATGGCACCAGGCAAGCACCTTACTTCCCTCTCCCCTTCCTTCCCCAGTTCTACCCCCCTAGCAATTGAGTCCCCTACCAGAAGTTGTTTCCTTCCCCTGTGGTGTCCCTTGCCACCCTTTCATGGGTCTCCCTTATGGAGGTTCCCCGCATCCTTCTTGGTCTCCACTGAGGGTGCCATCATAGAGGAACCTTGCTCTGCCAAAATGGCATATGAACTGTGGAGAGGTACAACTTGAGGGATGTGCCTCTTTTCCACCACCCTCATCCTCCCAGAGCTTACTGTGGTCCAACTGCTCCTCATACTTGGCAGCTTCTGAGGCAGTGGTTGTGGCACTGGTACTCCTTGGTTGGGGGAGGCTTCCCTGGTCCTTTCCAGATTAGCTTGGAGATGGGCAACCTCCTCCCTCAGAGCTGACAGTTGCCTGCAAATAGGGCAGCAATGCAGTTTCCAGAATGTCTCCCAGAAAACTGCTACCCCACAGCCAGTGCATTGTTCTACTCCCTACATGTCCCTCTCCCTTAGAATATATAATATGTAATATATATATATATATATATATATAAATATATATTTATAAAATGGGTAGGGAAATTGTTGTTCTTTATTGGACAATGAGCATCACATGACCATGCATATATCAGAGCACGACTGCACACCTGTACTTTTAAACCCCTTCAAAGCAATTTTGACATTTTATAAGATAGATAAACCACTTTGAGGTGTACGATTGTGCTCTGATATATGCACGCCTTGGGCAGTTGATGCACACAAAGGCATACGTATATCAGAGCGTGACCGCACACCTCAGAGTGGTATATCTATTACATATATATATATATATTTTTTTTATTTTTTTATTTTTTTGGGGGGGGGGCATGTGTGCTACTCTTTTTGCACTGTGCTGGGTTATTGAGGTTATGACAGAGTTCTGCCACCTGACCTGTTTTGGAAGTGATGTCAGAATCTTGGGTATAAAGGAAATGACATGTCTGGGGTGGGTGTGGTGAGATGAGGGGTGGGTGGGTGTCCCCCAGCCACCACTGACCATCAAAAACAATCAACTACACCACTGCCCCACCACCCTGGTAAGTACTACCCTTCCTTACAGTAATTCAACCCACACCACAATTTAATAGACCAGTCCACATACACAAACTACTCTACTGAACCCAAGGATAAAACTGAAATTAATCCTCAGCCAGCAGTACAATTCTAAAAGTTGCAAAAATATCCTTTCAAATCCTAGGTCTCAACAACAGTGATCAATCACAGTTAAAAGCAAATTCAGTAGTATTTCATGCTTTCTGGTTATAAAATTAACCCACTTCAATGGAATCCTGCAAGTCTCTTCTATTTTTATCGTATAAAGATTTCATTATTTTTTTCAAGTACATCCAACCAAGGTAGAAGCACCCAGGCATTCATCATACAAGTAAACAGGAATACCATAGCCATGTTTGAAATATTCCATAACTACGACTGCTAGGAGAGATTTGCATATGACCTCCCATCACTTTTATGAACCATAAAACCTTACATTCTGCTCAAGCTAATTTAAAACATATCTATATATAGAAGACAAGTTTTTAGATTAATACCTCCTTTAACCAGGGGAGTCTCCAGGAACTAACTGCTCATAGAGTAGTCATAAGTGTCATAGGTCAGAATCCTCATATCTCTTCTTATTAGTCAGACCACCCAAGTCTTTTCAGAATGGTCATCTGAGGCCTATGACACATGAATAGCTAATAAAGATAGGTTGACAGTAATATGAACAGTGTGACTGCAAGTCTCTTCTTGATTCCAATAAGCAACAAGCATTTGTCAATGCCGGATGTTCGCTTGCAGGTATTTGCAGTGGTGTTTGGCACGTATGGTGCTTTACCCTAATGCCCTCTGCGATTGCTGGTATTTACACTACAAATTTTCAGCATGATCTTTTGTTACCCCCAATTTCATAAAAGCATTTGAGATCTCTCGCTATGAACAGTACCACTGTTATTTTGTTAATCTGTCCTGAACATCGATTTCCCACAGCGACACACCATTCTGCTCCACATGTGCAAAAACACAGTTCGGGCAGGATGTGAAAAATGACAGCTGTATTCATAGGGAGGTGTGAAGGATGGCAATGTTGAACATCTGGAGTGAAAATACAACAATTTCTCGAACTTACGAGTGTACATGGAAACTGCGCAATGAACGCTCATGACACAGTCATTTTTGTGGACTTTTGTCACCAAATTTTCAACATAGGCATTTTGGGACCTCTGCTCATGAACAGTGTCACTGTGATTTTCATAATCTGTCCTGAGCATTGATTTCTCACTATGACCACACCATTGTGCACTGGATGTGCAAAAACACATTTCAGCCAGGATGTGAAAAATGTCAGCTGTACTGTTCATAAGGAGGTGTGAAAAAATGGTAGTGTTGAAAATCTGGAGTGAAAATATTTCAAATTCTCGAAGTTATGAGTGTGTGTGGAAACTGCGCAATGCACGCTCATAACACAGTCATTTTTTGACATTTTTTCACCAAATTTGCAACATAGGCTTTTGGGAGTCCATCTCATTACCAGTGACACTGTTGTTTAGTTAATCAATCCCAAAAGGTGATTTTGTGCAGTGACCATGAAATCACCTTTGGGGACCGAATAACTCACATGACAGTAACTGAATTCATAAGGTGGGGTCCCAAGAACCCCCTGTTGAAAATGTGGTGCCAAAATTCGCAAAAATGCCTGAGATAGCCACCTAAGTCGAAAAGAAAAAACATTTATGCCATTATACAGCTTACCATCATTTCTTCAGTTTGCGTTTGGCTTTCAAGAGTGCAGATGTGTTCCCACTCCACTGAAGATCATTGCGCCAGGCTCTGGAGGTAAGTATGGGGTGAGGGGAGGTGGGGTATGCAGAGGGTGGGTGTGGGTTCGGGAGGGGCACAAGACACAGCAAGGGATGGTTTTCTGTTTTCACAGGTTTTAAAACCAAAAGATGTTGCAGGACAGTTTTCCCATTTACAGGGACAATGGGCATGCTGGGGTGGGCTCCCAGCATGCCATCTGGGTGTTTGTTGGGGGGGGGGGCCTGGAGACAATGGGGACTGGGCACTTCATCTGCACACACAATGTGTTTGGTGGGGGCAATAACAAGGGAGCAGGGTAGACGGCAGCAGAGGGAGGAAGTGGGAGGGATTTTATTAGCAGCCAGATGGAAAAGGGTGACGTCAATATGTTAAATACACACACGTTACCATCGCTGATTGCAGTGGTGATTTTCTTTTAACTGAAGACCTCTGTAGCCAAACTGCTGTCATAGACAGCTCATGCATCCATTGGTGCAGTAGGGTTGCACACGTTACACTGAGCACTGCATTGGACAGGAGGGTCACACACCTTCAAAAAGTCGTACTGTCCCAAAGCGTTCCTTGCACATGCATGCAGCGTAATGCAAAATAAACAAGCATTTGTCAATGCCGAATGTTGCTTGCTTCTATGTGCTGTTTAGGTATTTGAAGTCATTGGAGTGCAAATATTGAAAATTCCCATGGAACTTACGGAAGGCATGCGTAGGAACTTCGTATAGCACGCTCATGAAAAACAGTCATTTCTAGAATTTTTCACCAAATTTTCAACATAGCTATTTTAAGACCTCTGCTCATGAACAGTGTCCTGTGATTTTCTTAATGTGTCCTATACATTGAGTTCGCTTTACATCGACTGCGCCATTATGCGCTTCGCCAAGCCAGGCTGCGTTTTGGGCATGATGTGAAAATGACAGTTGTACTGCTCATAAGAGGTGTGGTAAAATGCCAATGTTGAAAATCTGGGTAGTAATTGAAAATTCACGAACTTACAAGCCTGGTAGGAACTGCTAGCAGCATGCCTAAGTAAAATGGTCATTTTAGAATTTTTCACCAAATTTTCAAAATAGGCTTTTTTGAGAGCCTACCTTATGAACGCCGCAGTGTCATTTTCATTAATCAGGCCGAAAAGGTGATTTTGCGCAGTGACTGCGAAATCACCCTTCAGGCCCGAATAACGCCATGACATCATTCATGAGAAGGGGTCCCAAAAACCCCATGTTGAAAATTTGGTGCCAAAATTCCAAAAAATGCCTGAGATATGCAACAAAGTTGAAAAAAACCCATCTAGCCCGTTATACAGCTTACCGGCATTTCCTCAGTTCGTGGTCGGCTTTGAAGAGTGGAGACATGTTCCTGGTCCAGCGAAGATCGTCTCGCCGAGCTCCGGAGGTAAGTATGGGGTGTGGGGGTGTGGGGAGGCAGGGTGAGTAGTGGGTGGGTACGGGTTGTGGTAGGGGTGGGGAGACAGCGATGGAACATTTTCTTATTTACAGGTTTTTTTGTATTCAGCCGGCAGCGGGGCGTTTGCCATGCTGGGGTGGGCTCCAGCGTGGCAGCAGAAAAGCTGTTTGGGGGAGATGGAGCCGACGGGGGATTGGGCACCCCCATTGGCCAAAACAAGGTTTGCCATGCTGGGGTGGGCTCCCAGTGTGGCACCAAAGCTTTGGGGGCATGAGGCGCTGCCAGCACACAGTGGTGCGATGCGGGACGTTTGCCACGCTGGGGTGGGCTCTCAGCATGGCAGCAGGGAAAGCTGTTTGGGAGGACGTGGAGACGATGGGGGATTGGGCACCCCCATCAGGTAAAACAAGATTTGCCACGCTGGGGTGGGCTCCCAGCGTGGCACCAAAGCTTTGGGGGGGGCGTGAGCTGCTGCCAGCACACAGCGGTGGTTTTCTTTGAAGTGAAGACCACTGCTGTCATACACAGCACCCGCATCCATTGGTGCAGGACTGCCATGCCTGCTCAATGGAGCAGTGGATTGCACAGGACAGTCACACCTCCAAACTGTCCTATTCTCCCAAGACGTTCCTTGTGCATGCGCGCAAGCGAACGTAAAAATGAAAGTATCAATATAAAGTTTTGTAAACCTTTCTCACAAGTCCCAAGCAATATTATGTCTTACCAGGCAGTTCTGAAAATGAGGATTATTTTGTTCTCTGCAGTATAACAAAGTTTAGCTGCCTCAAAGAAAGACAAGCAAGGTCCCCAGATGACCTCCCATTCTGAGGTCCTCAGCACTGTCCCCGTTCGTAAGTACCAGGTCCAGTATTGCCCTACCCCAAGTAGGTTCATTGAACAGCTGCCTGAGTAATGCCCCCTGCTGGGAGTCCAAGATATTTCTGCTTCTAGCTGATGCTGCAGCAAGTAGGCTCCGCTCTACATTTGGCAGACTGAAGTCCCTACCAGCACCGCTTCTCCCTTCTTAGGCATTTTGCCTATGCCTTCCAATATTTTTTTGCCTAAATCCTATCCTTGTGTCGTAGGCCTGTATACCACTCTTATTTGAATGGTGGCTCAGTTTCCTGACTCGAGGTTGACCCATAATTCCTCAGTCACCCCCTCAAATTTCCTTTAACTACATTGCTTTTATGTTTTCCTTAACATAAAGTGCCTCTCCCCCACCTTTCCTTCCTACCCTGTCTCTTCTAAACATTGGGTATCCAGGTCTGACTATTTCCCAGTCATGGCTGTCAGTGCATCATGTTTCAGTGATGGCGACAATATCTCGGTCTGCCTCAGTCATGGTGGCATCCAGGTCTGGTATCTTATTTCCCAGACTTCTAGCACTGGCACACATGGCTGTCCAGATTTTGTTAATGCTACTTTTGTTCCTTCCCATGTTTTCTCGCTCTTCCTCCTTCCTTTCCTTTTTGTATTGCCTACTTCTCTTTTCCCCTTCCTCCCATGCTGATCCCTTGCTACCCTGGTTGTCTTTCATTCTGGTTGGAATCTTTTCCCTCAGGATTTCTCTATCCTTCATCTCAGCCTATGGGGGGGGGCAGTTTCTGCCACTCTTTTACCGTCTGCCACCCCCTTGGCTAATTTAAATGCCCATTGAAGTGTTACTTAAACCATCCACTGAGGACTAACGTTCCCTTCCTGGATGGATGCATGGAAGCTCTAATCCCTCCAGGTGGAGCCCCAGTCCCCAGTGTAGCCATACCTCTCCTCTGCACCATTCTTTTAACCATGAGTTAAAGGCCTTAGTGCGGAGCTCCCTCTCCTTCCCTCTGTTGTAGACAGGCAGCACTTCTGCAAAGGCTACAGTGTGTGCTACCTGCCTAAGACCCTTCCACAGCTCCCTAAACTGCTCCTGTACTACTCATGTCCCTTCCAGAGCTAGGTCATTTGTCCCCATGTGGACAATGACATCCAGCTCCCCCTTCCCTCTTATTGCCCTCACGATTCACTGGATCCACTATCCATCACTCCGAGCCAATGTACCAGGTAGGCATTTACCCTTTCTCTCTGCCCTCTCTCCTTCCCTAACTGTATCCCCCTAACTATAGAGTCCTCCACTAGAAGTTGCTTGTTCCTTCTTTGGGGGTCTCCTCCTCCCCCTGGGGACTCCATTTGGGCAGTCTCCCTTGACCTCGCTGTTCACCACCTTGGGTGCCCTTTCTTGATAATCCCACTCAACCAGAGTGGTGTAGGAGCTTCCTAGTGGCACTGGATGAGGAGTGTGCCTGTTACCCACTCTACCCAGCCTTCTAGATTCTACCACCCCTGCCCACCTTGAGCCCACTGTTGTTCAACTGCTCCTTCTTTCTGGCAACCTTTGAAGCAGCGGTGTCTGGCTAGGTTGTCCTTGGGTGGGAGAGATGGTCCCCCGACTCCTCGCCAATGCGACTGAGTCTAGTGACATATTCCTGATTCTCTCTGAGCACTGCCAGGAGCCTTGAGACCTGTTCCTTCCACCCAGAGAGGTGCACACAGATGGGATAGCACAGCAGTCACCAGATGGTCACTCTGTAGACCGCCACACCACAACCACTGCATTGCACCACTCCCTACATTTCCTTTATCCTATACTTCTTGTCCTTCCTATCTTCCTCTCCCAGACCTAGTAGGGCTATCCTACTAGCACCCAGCATCTTAAACCCTGAAACGTTCTACTGCCTAGCTAGTGTTGTACAGCAAGTCCCTGCACTCTAATATACCTAGCTACTATTTAGCAGTAAGCATCTGATCACTGAACTCTCACAGTCTGGTAACAGTTTACTGTCATCTTCCGTAACCCAGAAACACACTCATTAGCTAGTAGCAGTTTGTCAAATAGAAACATAGAAAGAACAACAAATGGCAAGCCCTAAGTCCACCGACACTCTTACCACCTGATGCCTAGCTAGCCTCCCAAGTGCAGCCACCCTACAATGCAACCCACAACAGGCTTTCCTGGGTAAGGCGTCCACTTGGGTCAGCAGGGGAATAGAGTGGCTGGCTGTTGACTGCCTCATTGGGCTGACTCCAGTGGACAGACTCTGGCATCCTTTGCATGTTGGTCTTTCACCTGGGGGGGGCTGCAGTATGGGGCCACTTGATGTCCTAGTCCACTTATAGTAGCAGGAAGCTTTCTGTTCCCACCAATCCTTGCCTGTGATTTGTGCCATGGAGGGCTGGAGGTGCAGTCTTCTACCTGATTGGATCCCACCTGTAGCTTTCCTAGAGCTTCAATCTTCTGTGTCTTCAAGTTCTGCCAGGCAGAGGGGCCCTGCTGATGTGTCTGAGGACCTCTTCCAGTGGTTTCTAAGCTGCGGTGGCTTGTGGTGGGACCAGTAGACTGCAGCAAGGGTTTAAAACCCCACTCTTCCTGTTTCTGCTAATCCCTGCCACCAATTGGTGCCCTGGAGGGCCATAGGCATGGTTCTCCATCTGATTGGCTCCAGCTTGGAGTATTCCTGGAACTTCAAGCTCTGCAGTGTCTTCTTGTTCTGCCAGGCAGAGGGGTCCCATTGCTGTGCCCATGGACCCCCCTCTGATGGCTCCAGAAGTGAGGTGGCTTGTGGAGGGACCGAAAGACTGCAGCAGGGTTTTAAAACCCCGCTCTTCCTGTTCCCACCAGTCCTTGCTACCGATTGGTGCCCTGGGGGGCTGGAGATGTGGTCTTCCACCTGATTGGAAGCCACCTGGAGCCCTCCTGGAGCTTCAATCTGCTGTGTCTTCTTGTTCTGTCAGGCAGAGGGGGTCCCACTGATGTGTCTGCGGACCCCCCAGCAGTTCCTGTGCTGAGGTGGCTTGTGCAGGGACTGCGAGACTGCAGCAGGGTTTTAAAACCTCGCTTTTCTTAGTCCCACCAGGCCTTGCCACCGATTGGTGCCCTGGAAGGCCAGAGGCATGGTCTTCCACTGATTGGCTCCCACCTGGAGCCTTCCTGGAGCTTCAGTCTGCTGTGTCTTCTTGTTCTGCCAGGCAGAGGGGCCCTGCTGATGTGTCCAAGGACCTCCTCCAGTGGTTCCTGAGCTGCAGTGGCTTGTGGAGGGACCAGAAGACCGAAGTAGGGATTTAAAACCCAACTCTTCCTGTTTCTGCTAATCCCTGCCACCAATTGGTGCCCTGGAGGGCCATAGGCATGGTTTTCCATCTGATTGGCTCTAGCTTGGATCCCTTCTGGAACTTCAAGTTCTGCTGTGTCTTCTTGTTCTGCTAGGCAGAGTGGTCCTGCAGATGTGTCTGCAGACACCCTCCAGTGGGTCTTAAGCTGCAGTGGCTTATGGAGGGACAGAGAGGCCACAGTAGGGTTTTAAAACTCTGCTCTTCCTATTCCTACTGGTCCTTGCCTCTGACTGGTGTCCTGGAGGGCTGGAGGTGTGGACTTCCACCTGATTGGCTCCCACTTGGGGGCTTCCTGGAGCTTCAATCTGCTGTGTCTTCTTGTTCTGTCAGGCAGAGGGGTCCCTCTGATGTGTCTGTGGACCCCCTCCAGCAGTTCCTGTGCTGCAGTGGCTTGTGCAGGGACTGGGAGACTGCAGCAGGGTTTGAAAGCCCCACTCTTCCTGTTCCCAGCAGTCCTTGCCACCAATTGGTGCCCTGGAGGGCCAGAGGCACGGTCTTCCACTTGAATGGTTCTAGCCTGAAGCCCTCTAGCTGCTTTAAGTTCTGTTGTGTCTTCTTGTTCCACCAGGCAGAGGGGTCCTGATGATGCATCTGTGCTCCCCCTCTGGCAGTTCCTGAGCTGCAGTGGCTTGATATAAAAAGAAAGGTCTACATAGCTACTTTTTAGTGTCAGCTGATTTATCTTATTTTGAAATTTTCCTCACCAGCCTTATTCAGGTGTTGCACCTACGTTTTCAATTTTTATTCATTTAGCTTTTATTAACCAGGTCAGTGCCCTAGACAGTCAAATGCCTATTTACAACCACAAACTGGGAGCAAATGGGTCCTGAGGGAACCAATACAGCAGCAGAACTCCAAGTATTTTCCCTTGCCAGTGGTAATTGTTGCAAATAAGCTTATGATTTGGCAGCAGACTTTAAAATTGAGGTACTGATAGTAACATCAGGTTATTGTAGTAGTAGTACAGTAGTAGTAGTACAGTAGTAGCAGTAGTAGTACAGTAGTAGTAGTACAGTAATAGTACAGTACTGGTAGTACAATAGTAGTAGTAGTACAATAGTAGTAGTACAGCAGTAGCAGTAGTACAGTAGTAACAGTAATAGTAGTAGTAGTTTATTTATTGAGCGCCCAATCCTGGGGGCTCTGAGTGCTGTACATCACTGAAACGTAGATCTTGAAAACAGGATAGGATAGAAGTGACTCCAAATAAACATAACTTAAATAAATCTAAACAGTGTAAATAGCAAAACAGCCAGTGGGGCTAACTGAACTCAAACACCTGTAGGAACAAGTAGGTCTTTAGGTCGTAGGCATATGCTCTTCATGGAGGTGGTGCCAATGTATGAATCAGTGGGATTTTCAATTTGCAGTAGAACCCATTGATTGTTGTGTAAGTTACTTTATCTGCCTGTCATGCTCACATTTATTTGCTAATGAGTGTAACGTGTCATCTTTTTGGTAGTGCCTATCTGCCTTGATGTGCTCGTTGTCACCTGTAGTGCCTGCTTAAATCCAAAGAGCCTGGTTACTGCTTTGATTATTATTGTTCCCAGGTGCCCAGCTTTGGTTGTACTGGCTATATTTATCTAAAAGCCTAGCAGTATGCTGTAGTGCAAATGCCTCATAACTGCTTAGTTGCTGAATGGAACTATCCCATCATGATGGTACGTATGGGTGGAAGAGAAAGCTCTGACTGAATTTGCCATCTGTCTCAGTCTCTTGGGAGCTAAATTTCCTCACCGAGGAGGATGAATGGCTGAATAAATCTGCCATGATGTTTGACTATTACTGTATGGACATTCATGTTATTGAGATAGTGTGCTAATGGGTATCAACACATACCTCGTGCTCAGACCACTGTTATTTACCTTTACTCTATCTGGCCCCATCCTAAGGTGAAGGGCCTCACAGTACCTGACTGCCAAGACCATGTCTGCAAGAATTTGAATAACTCAATTATGCGATATCTACCCTCAAATCTTCATTTTCTAGGGATTATTACAACACTTCTCCATCATCTCCTCATACTATAACACATTCTCGAGAGTCTACAGATGTTTGCAGCTATTCTCTGTACTTTTGCCTGTTCCTTTGCCATTTATTTGATGTCCAGAAGTGCATACAGTACTCTAAATGGGGTCTAATGCCTATATGGGTGTTATTAATAGCACCACCTTTTCTCTACTGTTTTCTCACATGGAGTACATACAGTACTAGTTATTATTATACAGTTCCCACTGCTAATCCACAGATTCTTATCAGGATTAGCAAAAAGAAGGTCACTGAAAAACAGCTCAAAGCAGAAGCCAAATCACTTGCACGCTGCTCCTGATTAAGGATGCAATTCCAAGTCATCTTCCAATCAATCCCCATTTGAATAATCCTTGACCCTAATACTGTACCTATTTTTAAATGTAACCAAAAAGTTCACCACAATAAATCATTCCCTGTACAAAATAAACCAGCCAGGACCACACTTCATTTTTTTGTGTCAACAGAAATAGAGATAACAAATGTTACACATCAGAAATGCATAACTGGATCTACAATGAGAAAGAGATTTGGGTGAAAACAACAGGACAACTATACCAGCCAACAAGTCTTTGCCCATTAATCAACATAACCGTCAAATGGTTAAAGGCCTAATTGACACTTTAATCTGCCAATAAACTGCACACTGTGTGTGAGTGTGGGGGGGGGGTGATGTTACTAAAGGCTATGTCATACACAGTGTTTAACCAACTGCTAGTACAAAATTTACTGCCACTGAGAGGCCGGGGGAAGGAAAACTCCTTCACGTGATGACAGAAGTGTAACACTGTGGGGTAGTGTGACTATATTTTGTGGTTTGGGGATTATATAAATCACTTATGTGATTTCTGCCAAATCAGTGCTCACCCACAGGTCCCCTTACCCTGTCCATACAGTTGTTGTCTGTGCGGGAATGTTAAAGTGGAGCATTCCACTAAACATGCGGAGGAAGGAACACTTATTATCAATTACTTTAGCTAACGTGAGTGATTTATGAGTTTATAGGTGCTGTGAGAGATGTCTCTTGATACAAGGGCATACAGTTTCAGTAGTCTGTGCACTGCTTTTAGTTTCTGAAACTATTAGCAGTCAAGAGGGTGCAACCTATGGCCACTAAAATAGTCAGAGGTTGGGAAGACAAAAGTTATGAAGAGATACTGGAGCCCCATAGCATGTTTACGCTAGAGTGGGGGGGGCTGAGGGGTGTTTGATAGAAGGCATCCACATACTGATGGGTATCAACAAATTTAAACAGAGATGCCTGATCCGGAGTCCTCCAGCTGGCTGTGAGAACATGCCCTATAGCTCAAAGGTGGAAAATTCAGGGGTAACATTAAAAGGCACTTATTCTCTCAAGGGGTGCTAAATAGATGGATCGACCTAAATAATAATAATAATAAATTTTATTTCACATAAGTGCCTTTCAGGCCATCAAGATGCTTTACAAAAGATAAAAAATGATTACAATTATATAAAACTATAACAGCATAATAAATAACTAACAGACAAGAGTAAACAGGGGATCAAATTATGTGGAGCCTTGATAGGCAAGAATCCATAAAAAGGTTTTCAAAACCTGTTTGAACCCCTCCACGGTCGTACACTCCTGAAGCTGATGGGGTAGAGAATTCCAAAGGGTAGGGGCTGTGTTTATAAATGCATGAGACCCAGAAGATTTCACAGATACCTTCCGAATCTCTAGCAACCTCTCATCAGCTGAATGCAGCTGTCACACTGGATGGTAAGGCACAAGAAGCTCTTTCAAGTAGTCAGGGCCCAGTCCAGGCAGGGCTTTATAAGTCAGTAAACCAACTTTAAAGGTGATCCGCCACCTAATCAGCAGCCAGTGCAGATCGCGCAGCATGGGAGTAATATGGGATGCTCGAGAAGCCCCAGTTAACAATCATGCTGCTGCGTTTTGCACGAGCTCCAGGTGGCGGATTTCAACCCCAGAAAGCCCTAACTATTGAGAGTTGCAATAATCAAGGCGCAAAGTCACAAAGGCATGAACTAATGTTGGCAAGTCCCCAGACGGAACCAGGTGCTTAATCCTGGAGATATTCCTAGGATGATAAAAGAAAGACTTGATGACGGCCGACACCTGAGATCATAATGTCAGCCTGTCGTCAAGCACTACTCCCAGGCTTCGCACCCATTCAGAGGAAAGGAGCTGAGAGCCCCGAAGAAAGAGTCCAGAGGGCTGATCAGCTCTAAATCCCTCTATCTGGCTACCTGGTTCCACTACCATCACATTTGTCTTTCCAGCATTCGACTTTAACCAGCTCGAGTTCATCCAGTCCTGTATTTCAGTAAGGCAGGTATTAAGTACCGTGGTAGCTCTATCCTGGTCAGGGGCAAAAGACAGGTAGAGCTGAGTATCATTAGCATAGCAGTGAAACCTCAGCCCCATACCGTCTTACAGTGTCTCCGAGGGACAGCACATACACTGCAAACAACATGGGGGACAGCACTGAACCCTAAGGAACCCCACAAGGCAGGGAGAAAGGGTCCGAGGAAAAAATTCCTGACACCACTCTCTGACTCCAGCCAGTGAGGAAAGATGTAAACTACTTCAGAACTGTACCTGACAGTCCAAAGATGGACCGCAAATGTCCAAGCAGTATCCCATGGTCTGTAGTGTCAAAGGCTGAAGAGAGATCAAGGAGCACCAAGATAGAACAGTTCCTCCGATCCCTTGCCATCAGAAGATCACTGAGCACCCAAACCAGTGCCATCTTGGTACTATGCCTCTTATGAAAACTGGACTGGAGAGGTTCATAGATGTTAATGATAGTCAAGTGGTCATCCAGCTGTATCGCCACTACATTCTCAATTACCTTCCCTATAAAGGGAAGGTTTGAGATCGGTCTGTAGTTAGCCAGAGAGTCTGGGTCCTAAGGAGCTTTCTTCAGGAGGGGAATTACCACCACCTCCTTCAGGGAGCTTGGAAACTCACCGGATTCCAAGGAGCACTGGACTATCCGAGCTAGGACCGGGCCAATCATATCCCAACAACCCATAATCAAGGAAGTTGGGCATGGATCCAAGCTACAGCACATGGGGCACATACCCCAGACAATCCACATGACATCCTCAAGCTCGGGCAAGGTAAAGGTACTCCAGGAAGCCCGAGGTGAAGTGACCAAGCACCAATCATCAGCAACCCCCATAGAATGAGTTGAATGAACCTCTGACCTGATGTCAGCCACCTTATCTGCAAAGAACTGAGCAAGCTCATTGCACTCCACTTGCGAAAAAGGTCTTTGGAACTGTAGACAGGTTGGGTTGCACAACCTGCCGACAGTTCGGAAGAACTGAGCTAGTTAGTTCTGAGTGGCAGCAATCTCCCTGGACAGGAATTCTGCCTTCTTACAGGAGATTGTTGATTCGTAAATCTTATAATGTTCAACCAATCTAAGGTGGTCGGCAACCAGGACGGACTTCCACCAGCGTTGTTCTAACCTACATCCTATTCGCCGCAGCTCCCTCAAAGGCCCATCAAGCCAAGAGGCCCAAGGGCAAAGGGGGAGAGGATGCACACGGATGGAAGCAATCAAGTCTAGGGCTGACGAGATGGCCTAATTATAGGCCACTACCAAAGTCTCAGGACTCAAGCTGGCCACAGGAAACTCCAAGAGATCAATCACCACTGCCAGGCCTTCGGGACTCACTTCCCATAAAGGGAGGTAACTGACCATCTCCACAGGGGCAGGCCTCCGAAGGGGGGCACAAAAGTTGAAACTCACTATGTAGTGATCAGACCAACTGACTGGTTCCACCTCGAAGTCAGAGGCCTCAATCCCCAGGAGGAAAACCAGATCAAGGGAATCACCATGTTTATGTATGGCAGAGGTAACAACCTGTGTAAGGCCCAGAGATGTCATTAGCTGGAGGAAGTGTTATCCAAACTGTGAGAGATCATCGTCGACCCAGGCATTGAAGTCTCTGAGTACAATCAACCTAGGAGACTCCAATGCCATGTCGGCGATGAAGTCAACTACTTTCTACAGGAATTGCATCTCGTCCCCAGGTGGATGGTAGATGAGAGCTAACCTGCAGCCTACACCAGCCACCACGGTACACTCAAATGATTTGGCTTCCTCAACTGGTACATTCTTGTGGCCCAACACAGTCTTAAAACAGACTGCTACCCCCCCCCCCATGATCCAATGTCAAGCGGTGTATCACAGAGTACCTGGCTGGAATTGCAGTGTCCAAACAGAGGCCAGCATTTTCATCCAGCCAGGTCTCTGTGATGCAAGCCAGATCAGTTGTTTCAATAAGATCTGCAATAATTGCAGTCTTATTTTTAATAGACCTGGCATTGCATAACACTGCTCGAGTAAACAGTGGAGAAAGTGAAAATGAAGACAGTACTGTACCTGCCTTTAAGGTAAGCCTTGGCAAATTTCTGCTTACCAAGTACTCTGGATAGTTGCATGGGGGATTCCTATAAATTAGTACAAGTTTACAACAGCATACTTATTGGTCCCTTGCTTAGGAAGCGGAGTGGGCAGACTTGAGAGACCTAGAGTCCCTTCTGACCTTAAATTGCTAGGTTACTATGCCTAAAATAAACTATGGCTGCAGTCAGTAACATTTATTATGCACCTGGGTGTGTGATAATTTTAGGGTGCTAGGAAACTGTTTTTTACCTTTGAATACCCTCCTGTCTTCCTTTCAGTGCTTATTAGTGTAGTGCAAAATCCTCTTGCTATGCTTAGTCTTTGTGTAGTCTTAATGGTGAAGTTTAGAAAAGTTTCAAAGGGTGAAGTCTGTGGAGAAAACTCCACAAAGTTCACCCTTGGCAAAGAGCCAGCTTTGGCAGACTGGCAGTTCACTGGCGAAGTCTGCTATACATAGTATAGCCAGCACCCTGGCTATAAAAATAAAAGTTGCCATTTCCCCTACCTTGGTAGGACACCATCAACACATGTTTCCCCATGGTACCAGTAATATAAAAAAGCTTCCTGTTCTGTTAACCCACTTTGTACCACCACTCTCACCCTCCCACTCCTACAGTTTCAGTAATTTTCTAAGATGACCCCCCTTCTCCCACACTTGTAGCACCAAATAAACCATCCTCCTCACCCTCCATCCCAGTAGTAGAAAACTACTCTGTCCTATACCTACAGTACTTAGTACCCCCCCGACACTCAGATGTGCTGATCTAGAAAAACCAAAAGTACACACAGAGGCCAGTGATGGTGGCTATTGCAGCCCTCCTTGGGCTCATGTTCTCATTTATTTAGACAACTGGCCAAAGTGGTCTGAAAAGGGCAATACCAGTCGGTTTTACTAGTTCCAGTTATCCTTCTTTTTTTCTAAGTATGTGCACGCAATGGGGCAAGTTAACTTGGCGATACAAGGGTGGAGGGAAGTGGATTGTATAAAAAAAAAATATTACTAAGACTGGGGTGGAGTTGGGGGGAGGGAAACTTTTTTCATGCTAGTAGGAGCATGGAGTGGTGGTTGAAGGATTTTACAAGGCTGGGGAAGGGTTAACTTTGCTTTTTTGTTTTTTTAATTTTAGGTAGTCACCTGCAGAGTCTATTGGGTTTGACAAGCACTGTGAGTGAATTAAAGTGACACGTCATCAGAAAAGAGCACTTCAACACTTCACAAAGTGTTCTTAGCAAAATGTCAAATTTGGTGGCACTTCTGAGACCTTCCTGAAGGGTGTTGTTTGCCACACTTTTCTGTATCTTTGCAGGCAAAGTTGTTACTTTGCAATACATACTAACATACTAATTGCCAGCAGATTAGGCCTTACGGTCTATTGAGTCTGCTTGAACCTTAGATCTCTAGTTGGATGCCGAGACCCTCCCCCCCTTGTGTTCCAGAAACCCCTATCATCCATCCCACCCCCCCCGGGGCAGGCCATCATCTGATACATCCGCTTTCTGTGTCTGTCCCACCCTCTATTGAAGCCCTCCGCTGTGGATCTCCAAACCAGCTCACCAGGCAGTGCATTTCAAGGGTCCACCACTCTCTCAGTGAAAAACCTCCTCCTCTTCTCCCCCTCACCCTTCCACCTTCCAACTTCAAACCATGCCCTCTGGTGATACCTCCCTGCTTTAGCCTAAATATCCCCTCCATGTTTACCCTATTTATTTCCTTGAGGTACTTGAAGACCTCAATCATGTCCCCCCATCTCTCCTCTCCTCTCCTCTCCTCCAATGAAAACAGGCAGAGCTCCTCAAGTCTGTCCTCACACGTCAAATCCCCTAGTCCTTGTATCATCTTAGTTGCCCTCCTCTGTACCCTCTCCAGGAGCTGTGTGTCCCTCTTCAAGTGTGGTCTCCAGTACTGTACACTGTAATCAAGGTGTGGTCTAACCAGTCCATTGTACAGTGGCAGAATCACTTCCCTGCTCCTAGAGGTGATCCCCCTTACGATGCATCCCAACATCCTGTTTGCCTTGCTAGCCACTCTCCTGCACTGCTCAGAGTTATTCATACATGCATCCACCATGATCCCTAAGTCTTTTTCCCCTATTGAGACCTCCAGCGCCTCCCCTCCCAGGGTATACCTGTGTTTAGGGTTTCCCCGCCCAAGATGTAACACCTTGCACTTGGTGATATTGAAATTTAATTTCCATGTGTGAGCCCAGCTTTCCAGGGTGTCCAGGTCCCCTTGCAGGGACAGCCTCCCCTCTTCCCCCTCAACTACTGCTCCCATCTTGGAGTCATCAGCGAAGAGACTCATTTCACACCCTATACCCTTCCTGATGTATGCATTAAACAGGATCGGACCCAGGGCCATGCCCTGCAGTACCCTACTACTGACCTCTCTAGGATTCGAGAGCTCCCCACCGACCACTACTCTCTGGGTGCATCCAGCTAGCCAGTTTTCAATCCATCTGACCATCAAAGGGCCTACTCCCAACCCCATCAGTTTCTCCACAGCACCTAGTACCTTTCCTATAATCCTATATGTTTTGACCCTTTTGTGTTCAATGCATACTTAGATGTTTTCTGTCCTTTGTAGCTACCTAGAATACCTTACTCCTCTAGAGTAACTGCTTTTCCTTTCCATAATGTCTGAACACTCTGACATCAGTTACACCATGCTGGATTATTCAGATGAACAGCGTGTAACATCCACTGATGTTATGGAATGCCACGTTGGAAATATTATGAGAAAGGTAATCTGCTGAGTAGATGGGAGCACAATGTAGATTTGAGGGCACTACAACACTAGATAATCAGTTTATCAAAAGATGGTCAAAGAATATCAGAACACAGGACTGATGTGGAAAGGAAAATGAGGACATTTAATAGTATAACAATTTCCTATTACCTTCGGCCACTACAGCTTTATTCTGGTTGTTTTAGATCGCATCACAAGCCTTGGCTGTTTACAAAACAAAACTTGATACACATTACTTACCCATACATAGTAATTGATTATAACAGATGTGATGGCTGCACCCAAGGTTGCCTCTAGACTTCCTCCCCCACTTCCTTCAGGATTTTATATGGAGAGGGTCAAGGGACAAAATCTGGATTATGTCTAGATAAATACATTACCCATGGCCTCCATAGCACCTCACATGTGTGGTGTTTATTGTGTAGTTTAGCCGTAAGGGATTCCATATAGTAAATATCTGATACCACCCCTTCCATTCTTTAATAGTGGGAGTAATAGGAGACATCATCATCTTATTATTGCCTTTTTGGCTGGCAGAATATAAATTGGTATTAGGGTTCGATACCAAGGTGGTCTATGTGATGGAAATAGAGACAACAAAACCATCTCAGCAGTGAATTTGGTCGCTTCCCCTAGGCAATATGAGAGTTTCTATTGTAGTTCACTGTACACCAGAATGGTGTCAACTGTGGACATGTTCAAAAAACATGACCAAGGTTTGCTAACAAACATGAACATCTCCGCCAACATCTGCCATATGAGATGGGGAGGTATTTAGTTAGAATTGCTGGTGACCAAAAAAATTGACTGCGGCATTTCCAGATGAATTCACGCCATTTAATAGAATGGGTGACTCTGCATGCCAGTGAGGATGCTCATAACCACTCTTGTTCTGAGATATGTAATTCTAGATTCCTGCACCAACTATTCAACATCGAAACCGATGAGTCACCCATCCCGTCTCGAAGAATTTTGTATATGTGGCACACCAGGTGTCCCCATGTATGACCGTTAATATTATCCTCAAAATATTTCCAACACATTGGGAGGGGTCCGGTAATTTAGAGGTTACACCCCTTTGTCGCAGCAAGTAGTTTTTAACCTGGGTATACCGGAAAAGGTCATTGTCAGATAAATCATAACTTATTTTAAGGGTTTCAAATGGAATAATATCTGTTGGAGAAAGAAATTGCCAAAAAAATTGAAACCCCACCCTTCTCCATTTTAAAAAGGTGTGGTCCAGGGCTGCCGGAAGAACCCATTCATCCTCTGAGATGTGTGTGTAGATGAAAAGATTTCCCGTAAACCCTTATGTGATTTTAACTTGTACCACAGTTTTAGGACCTGAGATGTAAAAGGTGTGAAGTCTCTCATGGGTGGTGGCTTGTTTACCGAGGCCAATGTTATCTTAATGATATCACATAGGCAATTTATTGCAAATTCCAAGTCTTTCCAAGGTGCTGAGTATGTAGAAGACAACCACAGGTCAGTATTTTGAAAAAAGCTGCCATTGCATAGAATTTCAGATTTGGTAGGTTAGCTTCACCTAAGGAAAGCAGAAGTTGCAATAGAGACATCCTGATCCTCGGCCTCTGACCATTCCAAATAAAGTTCGATATAATTTTGCCCCATGACTTAAATAAAAATTAGATGGGAAGGTAGGGATATTTTGAAATAAGTATAATAATTTTGGCAGGATTATCATGCAAATGGTCTCGAGTCTTTGAAAAACATTTTAAGGTAATTTGGACCAACAGGATAAATCCGATTAGATCTGGATTGATAAAGGTTCATAATTTAACAGCTCCAGATAATCGAAGTTATTTGGAATATAGATTCCCAAATATTTAAATTTTGTTTTATATCACTTTATGAGGTATTTGTTTTTAAGAAATTGGGATGGGTAAAAAATAATAGGAGAAAACCCGTTTTAGCTACTGTACGTGTAACTGAAAAACTGAAGCGGCTTTAAAGTGTTCCAGAGTTTCCCATAATGCCGGAAGAGAAGTCTCTGGAGAGAGGGCTGTCACCTGAATATCACCGGCGAACAATGCCACCTTGTGTTCTCTCTGACCCACAAGGACTCCTTCAGTCCAAGCATTCCTCTGAATAGTCTTGGCTAAGGGTTCGATATAGGAAGCAAAAAGCAGTGGGGATAAGGGGCATTCTTGTCTTGTGCCCCTTTGTATTTGTATTGGTTGGGATAAAGAACCATTAACTAGTATATAAGCCTTAGGGTGGAAATAAATATTTTTCAGGCAGGTAAGGAAAGAGTCTGGGAAAGAAAATTTTGAAAGGGTAGCCCACAGGAAATCCCAACCCGCCCTATCGAACACTTTATCTAAACTTATTATAGTGGAGGGAATTTTTCTGGAATGTATATACTCCAACAGTTACAGGACTCTGCATAAATTATCAGATGTACTTCTCTGTTTATTAAAACCTGATTGGTCCCTGTGTATTAACTGAAGAAGTATAGGCTCCAGCCGTTTAGCCCAAATGGACATAAATATTTTGTAGTCTAAATTTAAAATTGAACTAGGATGATAGGATGCAGGGAGAGTAGGGTTCTTCTCAGGTTTAAGTAGGGAAGAAAGAACAGCATAACTCCAGGTGGGTGGGGGGACTTGTCCTCTGCCACTGCTAGGCAAGCCGATAGAAGACTGAGAAGTAGCTGAAGGATAAAGGTTTCATACCATTCTAGACCAAAACCATCTGGGCCTGGACATTTCAAGGGTTTTAAATCTTTTACCAGTTGGAGTATCTCTTCAGGTCTAATGGGTCACTCCAACAGTCCTTTAGGGAACGCTGATAGCTTGGACAAGTGGAGTTTATCCAAAAATTTGGATATTTCTTTATCTTGTATTGGAGACGGCTGAGGTGCTGCATATAAAGATTCATAAAATTGTGTAAAAACCTGTCTGATTTGTTTTTCCTTATAGGTAGTTGTACCAGATACAGAAGATTTTATTTTTAAAATGGTAGAAGCCCATTTATTGGCTCTTAATTTCTGTGCCAAAGCCCAAGCTCCTCTTGCTCCCTCCCTCATAGTTATATTGTCTTACATAGTTCAGGCTCTGGAGAGTTCTAAAGTCTAGTATTTTTTGTATTTCTTGTTTTAAACTTCTAATCCATCGTTGGAGGGCTCTATCTCCCTCTCTATATGAGAGTTGGTATGAAGCTAGGTGGTCTGTTAAATAGTTAAGCCTAACATTCATTGCCTTTTGTTTTCGGGAAGCATATTCCCAATCTCACCACGTAAAACTGCTTTTAAAGCGTCCCACTGAATCAAATGGGAGACTTCAGGAGTGGAGTTGTCCTCAGTTACTTGTAAAATGTGTTCCTGAAAGTAGTCCTGGAACTCCTGATCCCAAAGGAGAGAGGCATTTAACCTTCAGAACCTGAATCTCTTTTGTTTGCCCAAATTTATTTTAAGAATTAATGGACTGCGGTCAGATAATACCCTCAGTTCAATTAAAATGTCCTGCACCAGTGTAAGATGTTCCCCTGTAACAAAAAATGTATCTAGCCTTGAGTATGTGTTATGTTTCCCAGAAAAAAAAGTGTACCCTGGGACAGATGGAAAGATTCTCCTCCACGTATCCTTAATGCCCAAAAAGTAAAGCTACCAACTTTCCGAGGGCAAAAACTTGGATGGTCCATCCTGACCATGACCCCCCCCCCCACTGTGTCACTCGTCATTCCCATGGGCACCACCACAGACAACGCTGCACACAAACGATTACATTTTGCTGCTTGCTCTGGCCTTGCTGCCCCACAGTAACACCAGTAGCAAACATCCAGATTAAAACAATACATCATTCTCCTGCAGCAAGTTCCAAATCATGATGTACAGAAAGTTCATTAGTAGCAAACCTGCGTTAAATTGTGATCAGACAATTGAGTTACATGTATTGCTCCTCCTGACAGTCCCATCCAATCCGCTTACACTCATCTCATTAGCTGAGCAAACTTCACTTCAGTGATTCCCACCATCACACCAGATTGTTTTCACACACCTCCTACAGCTCATCAGGTTCAGGTACCTTAGTTCACTGCTGCAGTTCTCTTCTTTGTCTGTTTCTCTGTCTGGAGTACCTCTCAGCTGCTGGCAGGCAGATGTCCACATGAGCTTGTTTGCACTACTATCCAGTCTAATCCAACAGGAAGGAACATGCGTTACTGTGCTCTCACTGACATGCTTGTGGTGCAGCACAGGCACAGGGATTGAAGTTGCAAACTACTGTCCAGCCCGAGCAGCGCCACAGTGGTGCTGAAATAACTGTCACTCATGGATTAGCAGTCACCCCCCAAAAAAGGGACAAAACTAGGACAAGTAAGCAAAAACCAGGACAAAAGTGGCATTTTGCAAAACTTGTGGGGACACTGGGACTTGCTGCCTAAAATAGGGACTGTCCTGGGAAAATAGGGACTGTTGGTAGCTTTACCAAAAAGGTCAAACTCCTTTTTAAATATTTAGCTGCCTTAGATAGTCTACATGGTTTAGGATTAGAGGAATTCAAATGTTGGTGAAAGGGGATATTAAAATCCCCCCCCCCAAAATCAAGACACCCTTGAGCCTCTCCATAACCCTCTGTAGAAAAATCTGTATAATAGGGAGAGACGTCTCTGAGGGAAGATATGTGTTAACTCAGGTTAATATCTGGGAGTAAAGTAGCACCATAAGGGTCACATACCTACCCTGCGGGTCCAGATAAGTATCCTGGATTTCTAGTGGAGTTGCTGTAGGAATTAAAATGGCCGTTCCCCTCTAAGTAGTAGCCACAGACATTGCCAGCTATTTCCAGATGTTTCACGAAATTTCTGAAGAGTTTCTCTCTGCTGCCCCTACTGTGGAAATGCAGAAAGTATCAGATATTTCTGGAAATATCACAGAAATTTTGGGAAATAACTGGCAGCATCTGTGGCTGCTACTGTATGCCCTCCCGGATGAGAGAATGCCAGTACCTGATACCGGCCACCCCAGTGTAGTTTCGAATGTTCAGCTGGTGAGAGGTGGGATTCCTGTATAAAATATAAATCTGCTTTCTGCTTTGCTAGATGCTGCATAATCCTATAGCATTTAACAGGGGAGTGCAAGCCATTCACATTCTGAGAGAAAATTTTTACCAGTGCACTAACCATAATCCCAGAGAGATAATATTATAGTTGTTTGCCTAGAGTAATGCTGGAATCCAAGAGGGCATAAGTAAATAGTAAGGATTATACTCCCTGTACCCCACCCCAAATCTGGGGGTCTATCAAGACCAGTTCCAGAAAACCCGGATTGAGTGATATCCCAATACATGGTAGCCCTCTGGTCTTCAGCATCTCCGGCCAAAGATGGGGTATTATGACTCATAATTAAAGTTGTGTCACCATCCATTTTTAAATTAAACACATAAACAAAACTTAGAACTCTTAGCAACAGCCAAAAACCTTGTCTATTAACCTGTCTCCTTTGGGAGAAAACTATGTACATTTGTTCTTCATCTGTCGGGGGAGATAAGACCATCTCCAATCCAGGTCCCAGAGTAAGGGGAGGCCCCTTCTTTCTAGGAAAGTGGGACACGACCCACCGAAGATGGATACAGACCCACTTGAGAGGGAACTCCCCCTCTAGGAACAGTCCCACAATAGTAACTGTCCCTGCGGTGGTGGTGAAATAGATGTTATATACTAATCACACAGTGGTAAGTAACCCAAAATACTAGGGGGGATGAGCCGCCCCTTCACCTTTAAAACTGAATAATTCCCCTCAGGGTTCAAAATAGAACGTTAACTCAGAAAAGCTAAAAGAGGCTGAAAATCTCCTGGTAAGACATGGCCAAGGGACTTTTATATTCAGGGAGCAAACGGGGTGCCCAATTCTAGCTATCACCCTCCTGTATCTATGGGGCCAACTTTAGCTTCTAAAGCTTCTGGATAAACCCCCACAACACCTCAGCTCTGTTGTATAGGGGGTAAAAGGATGGTAGTGATGCCACAGGATCCTTGTACTGGTAATTTATATTCCCCTCTAAACTGCCATACTGAGAGACAACATTCAGATACTGAAAGTCTAGGACCATAGACAGATAAAGTCCCAAGAGGTGGGGTTGGGCTCCAGGCCAGGTATTAACTCTTCAAAACAGAGATGCTGTCTTCAGGGCCAAGGTGGGCAGTCCCCAACCCCCCACGACCAGGTCTAATAAGCCATGGTTATTGTTACAGACTTAAAATGCCTGTTTATGATAACCTGAGGTCATCAGGGGACAGCAAACCATTTATAATTCCTTCCTCCCCAGCCCCAGGCACCACTCATCAGCTCCCCAGTGGGGGTGTCAGGTATTTCTGCTGTTGCCAGCCCAATCTAGGCATCAAATCCCAATTTCACAGTCTCTGCCTGTGTTCATCTTAATTCCATCTGGACAGCTTGAAATAGAAATGGAAACAGGACATTTTATTTTATTAGTTCAGTTCCAATTTTTTCCACGTAGCGGTCGACTAGTAAAAGGCTTCACAAGTAAAGGAACCATTGGGGAACTGAACAGTTAATTTAGCTGGATGTGAAGTGCAGAACCTTAGATTTTTAGCTGTTAAGCAGGGGAACAGGGGGGAATACTCTCTTTGCAAGCGTTGAGTGGCAGGTGCATAATCTTTGTTGAAAATGATATGGAGTTCTCCTAACATGACTTTCTGTTTGTGCCATGCTTTTATGAGGATCTGGTCCTTCTGGTAAAATTTCAAAAATCTCATGACAAAAGATATGGGTCTGGCCTCAGGTTTTGAGGGCCAGGGGGCCAGCGCCCTATGTGCCCTCTCGATGTCGATCTGATAATCAGGGTCCAAGTCCAGGACCAAGCGTAGTAAATAGTCTGCGAATGCCACCGGGTCATTCCCCTCCTCTCCTTCTGGAATCTTGTACACTCTTAATATTTTTTCATCATCCTCTATTTTCCATATCATCTTGTCTTACTGAGGTATGGAGTTGCTCCTCTGCTAGAACCTGAACAGCTCACTCCAAAATGGCTATTTTATTTGTATCTTCCGAGATTTGGACATCTGCCTCCGTTACCTGCGTTTGTAAATCTATGAGGTCTGTACGAATATCCTTCAGCGCATCCCTCATTTTGGTTCGAAACTCGGAAATGGCAGAGAGGATTGCCTCTGATTGAAGGTTTTCAGGCATTGGCTTTTTCCCCTGTTTTGCCCTGTTTGCTGTCTGATTGAGGGGCCGTATGGGAGGCAGCTTCAGAATCCAGCAGACCACGATCCTCCTCCTCTGGTAAGTCTTGTACGGGCTGATAGTGGTTTCTTTCTTGACGTGCCATGCCCAGAAGGGATATTTTATATATAGACATCTCTCCCGAGGTGTGAATTTGTAGATTTGTTCAAATTTGTTGAAAGATAGTCATTTTATTGGGAGGGAAGTGCTGAAATTAGCCGTGGAGGGGTAAGAGCTCAAGCCCTTGCGTACTTACGCTTCCATGTCTCCACCGGAAGTCTGCATTTTCTTACTTTTGTTGCTTTAAAACACTAACTTGTGCATTAATGTCATTTTTTTGCAATGAATTTCCTGTCTTTTAATGAGAGATAGCCATAGTACCTTAGTATTGCTTCTTGAAGGGACCTTCCCAAAGCAGGAGGTCAGTTGTAGCTGTCTCTCTTTAAGCAGCTACATGATGATGTGCACTGTACTGGACCTATAGCTTGATTCACAAGGGGCCCTGTGAGCTATTCATGAAGCGGCTGTATAGTGATGTGCACTGCACCAGACTACAAGTGTCCCAAAGCAGCCCCCAATTTTGGTGTCCTGACACTGAGTGTCCAATCCCAGTGTCACGCAGTCATCCCCAAAACAATTACTGCCCAGAAGAATGTGGATTCCTAGTCACTGCTAAAATCAAGCTTCAAGAGACCTGTTGCTCCAAGTGAAAAAAGATTCCTTACCCCGCTTCCCTCCCCCTCTGTTCTGCCTTTTTTGAGGCTTTTCCATTCTTAACAATAGTTACATGTTTTAACATTTTTTGTGCACTGAATATGCTGAAGACTGCACATTAATGAATTCATGCCTGGTGTTTGCTTTTGCACATTTGCACTTTTAATGGCTGTTGTGTACATTAGGTGATTTTTTGTGTACTGTGGCTTTAACATCAGGCACTTTAAAAGGGGTTACTATACAACCATTCCTACAGTCTTGAAAAAGCATGAGAGGCACAAAAACATTTGACTTCTTGTGAGGGATGTCTAGTTCAGCTCACTGGTGGTGCTAGCTTTGTTTTATAAGAATGCACCAATAAAGGAATCTCTTTTTTACTTGGAGCAACAAGTCTCCTGAAGCGTGAATTCAGTAGTGACTGGGAAGCCACATTCTTCTGGACAGTAAGTGCTTTCACATTTTTTGTGGCTGTGGTCTTTAGTGTGTTTTGTCAGCTGCCTGGCTGTTCCTTTGTTCATCCAAAAAACAATGCTGCCAGCCACTACCTACTGTAGCCAACCTCCCTCCTGCACCTTTATTTTAAGTAAAATTAAGGGTTGGGAAACCATACAACTTTACCTCCACCCCAGTCAGCTACCATCTACTAAAGTTTAAAAAAAAAACTGGGAAGAAACATAAGTCACAAAATACGCAAACTTGTACGTGCCCCGAATGGTTTTATGTGATAAGAGCGAGTCTATATGACAGCTGATCACATAAAGTGAGTAAACAACCGCCCAATGTCAAATAGGCAAATCACTCAGCACCAACTGTCACAAACAGTGACAGTTTCTTACTTTACAAAAAAACCCCAAAAGAAAACGATGTCTCTTATGCGGACGGGGGCAAGCCCCCAGAGCCGCCAAAATAAAGATTGTCAACTCCAGGGGGAGCAGACATAGAAAAAAATAGCAACTCCCCCAGGAAGCAAAATAGCTTCTTGCACTAGGATCTGAACCTGGCACCACAGGCTCCAGGGGCAGTGGTTCAAGCCACTGTGCCATATGGCCAGCTCAGCAGAGCTTTGCCAAATTGATCTAATTATATCTTTTCACGTGGGTGTAGTGCATACCCCTCAATGCTACACTTGCTAAGATCGTTCAGTGCTCTTTTTCTGCTCTCACTCTATGGGTGAGTGGTATTATTGAGTCACTCATACTGAGCCACTCAATAATACTCACCCATATAGGGTGTTACCCTCTGAACTTAGTTTTTTTTTTTTTCTTTTTTTTTGCCCATAAATTGGTCATTTTGGGCCCTTCTCTGCCTAAGGTATCAGGGTGTCCTAGTTGTCATCCCACCTCATTTCCACAAAAGTTACATCTTGTAGCTATCACCCAAAATGTGTTTTTGGGTGTCACCCCCAAAAACACATTTTGAAATAGATTTATAGGGTTCCACTTAGGTAGTTATGAGTAGGGTGTGATGAATTGGCCCCATTAAAAATATTGGCCCAAAATGGCCAATTTATTAGCAGAAGGAAAAAAGCCTGGAAAAAACTAAGTCCAAAAATACGTGTATTGTGCATGTGTGTGGACACTGGGGTCTATCCCCAAAATGCATTCAGGTCAGATTTAAAAAGCGACTTTTATGTGGTCATATGTGAGGAGATGCCTTGGGCATGCAGAAAAAGGTGGGTCCCAAATGGCCCAAAAATAGGCAAGTTATGAATAAATGAAAAAAAAAAGCTGGAAAAACCTACAGTAAGTCCACATGTTTGTGTGATACATGCATTTTGGAACTTAGGTTTCTACAGTTTTTGTTTTATTTCTTATCCTAGATAGATGATTCCAGGTTTTTATCTCTTATTCTAGGTAGAAGAGATCATTGATAGACATTGACCAGGAACCAGAGGTTAACACCGGTTGGGGGAGGCAAGTATGTAAGTTCTAGAGGTTTTAGTTCTTGGTGGGGAGGGGGAGTGTCAGTGGTGAGGTTGGGCACCCACCACCAGGATACACTGAGAGATCATGCTAGATGCTGGGAGGAATCATCAATGGGGTTTGGTACCCACCACTGATATATTCTAACATATCAATGAGCAAGAGAGGGTACCGGCGATGGGTTTGGGCACCCACTGTTGATGTATTTTAACAGATTGGTTGTGCAGGATGGAGGGGATACTGGTGGTTGGATTGGGCACCCACAGCCAGTGTATTTTCACAGATCTGGCTAGCAGGAGGGTGGTAGGTACTGGTGGTAGGGTTGGGCACCTGCTGGAGGTATGTTTTACAGATTGGGGCAGCAGGAGTGGGTACCCATGGTGGGTTTAAATACACACTGTTGATGCATTTTAACACACTGGGCATGCAGGAGGCAGACAGTACCAGCAGTGAGGTTAAAGCACCCTGCTGGTGTATTTTAACAGATCGAGTGGGAGGTATGGGTTACCACCTAGCAGGCTTAGGCACCTGCTGCCAGTGTATTTTAATAAATCAGGCAGACAGTCTATGGACGGGGGTAATTTTTGTGACCACTAAGAGTCACCAGAATGGCTCACGTCAACAGATTACAAGTGATGAAAAGAGAAGCAGCTGTTGATGTGCAAATCTGTATATGAATAGAACACTGAGAAAATGTTCAGAGTATGCCAGGAAGGGGTACCACTGTTGGGTTTAGGCACAAGCTACTGGTGTATTTTAACAGCTTTGGCATGCAGGGGAGAGAGAGTACCACCTGCTGCCAGTGTATTTTAGTAAATCAAGCATGCAATCTTTTGACAGGGATGGTCATATCTGTGACCACAAAGAGTCACCAGAATGGCTCATGTCAACAGATTATGAGTGATTAAAATAGTAGCAGCTGTTGTCATGCAAAAGAAGATAGGAATAGAACACTGAGACTATGTTCCGAGTATGTGTGAAAATGGTGCTCTCTTTTCTTAATAATTTAAAATCTACACATTTTGTAGCAAAGTTAACTATCAGAGGCACTTGACTGAGCCAAACTCTAACAAACCTGAAAGTTTGCTTCAACTGTTAGTCATTTTTATGTTGCTTGCACACATGTGCAAGAAACATAGTGCCATCATCTGAGTTTTCGGACGTGTGGCACCCCGTCTTCCAATTCAGTCAGTGAGTTTGCAGGCACGGCCGCAGTTCTCCAATGACTGCTGCAACAGTCTATGACAGCGTCGAAAATGCAGTGGCATACAGTTGAAAGGGAAAGCTCTGCTTCAGTGAACAGAGCTCCCCCCCCACACACACCGCATAAGCATATTGCATGCTGATGCATTCCCTCCCCATGCACACACTGTATGGCCCATGGGGTGCCCAATCCCGTTGGCTCCCCCCCACAAAGCTGTCCAGGTGCCATGCTGAGAGCCCACCCCAGCGTGGCAAAAATGTTATAGCCAACAGGGTGCCCAATCCCCGTTGGCTCCACGGCTGCGCCCCTCCCAAAAACTTTCCAGGTGCCACGCTGAGGAGCCCACCCCAACATGGCAAATCTTGTTATACAACGTGGGGTGCCCAATCCCTGTCAGCTCCAGACCCCCAAACAGTCCTTCCAGCTGCCACGCTGGGAGCCCACCCCAGCATGGCAAACGCCCCGCCTGCCTTAATTACAAAAAACCCTGTAAGTAAAACGTCCCTCGTAGTTTCACTGCCCCACGCGCACTCCACCCACTGCATACCCTACCTCCCACACACACCCTCACCCCATACTTACCCTCTGAGCTCGGGCGATGATCATCGGTGGACCGGGAAACGCCTGCACTCTTCAAAGCCAACCGCGAACTGAGGAAATGCGGGTAAGCTGTATAATGGAATAAATAGGGTTTTTTCAACTTTGTTGCATATCTCAGGCATTTTTGGGAATTTTGGGCCCAAATTTTCAACATGGAGTGTTTGGGACCCCTCCTCATGAATTCTTGCACTGTTATGGCGTTAATTGGGCCTGAAGGGTGATTTTGCCATCACTGCATGAAATCACCTTTCAGGGTCAATTAACGAAATGACACTGCCAGTGTTCATAAGGTGGGCTCTCAAAAAGTCTACGTTGAACATTTGGTGAAAAAATTCCTAAAAATGCCTGTTTTACGAGCGTGCATTGTGCAGTTCCTACGCATGCTCGTAAGTTTGAGAATTTTAAGTATTTTCACTCCAGATTTCCAACATTGCCATTTTACCACACCTCCTTATGAGCAGTACAGCTGTCATTTTTCACATCTTGCCCAAAACATGTTTATGCCCATGTAGCACACAATGGAGCAGTCGGTGTGCGAAATCCATGTATGGGACACATTAAGAAAATCACAGCAACACTGTTCATGAGCAGAGGTCTTAAAATGGCTATGTTGAATATTTGGTGAAAAAATTCCTAAAAATGACTGTTTTATGAGCGTGCATTGCGCAGTTCCTACGCACGCTCGTAAGTTTGTGAATTTTCAATATTTTCACTCCAGATTTCCAACTTTGCCATTTTACCACACCTTCTTATGAGCAGTACAGCTGTCATTTTTCACATCTTTGCCCAAAATGTAAGTCACTATATAGCGCACAATGGCGCAGTCGGTGTGTGAAATCCATGTGTGGGACACATTAAGAAAATCCCAGTGACACTGTTCATGAGCAGGGGTCTTAAAATGGTTATGTTGAAAACTTGGTGAAAAAATTCCTAAAAATGACTGTTTTACGAGCGTGTGTTGCGCAGTTCCCACGCACGTTCGTAAGTTCGCGAATTTTCAGTATTTGCACTCCAATGACTTCCAAATACCTAAACAGCACATACAAGCAAGCAACATTCGGCATTGACAAATGCTTGTTTTAACTGTAGGAGAGCAACAAAAACTTCTTAATTTCCATACGTTGATGTATTTATGTAATTTCATTCGTTTAGAACTTTTACCAATCAGTATCAAATTTTCAGGCTCATGAGATTATGGGCCCCAGAACAGACATGCCAAATGTTGGCCATTTCATCCATGGAGAGTCATGTTATGTACAGTAGGTGCAAAAACTGGGGTTTAATATAGTAGAAAATCACTTTTATCCCTAACTACAGAATAGGGTCACATCATGCCCTATGTGTGTACTGTATGTATGTATGTATGTCTGTCTGTAAAGTGGTATCTTAATATTGTGAGTCTGAGGGATCAACAGAGGAGCAGCAATGAAACAAACACATTGTCACATTCCTGCAGTAATGCTGAGGGAAATTTTTTTCCAGTTTCTATTGCTAGAACTTGGTGCTGCCAGTACAGATATAACAACCTGGATCGAATCGCAGTCACAAGGGGCTGTCTCGAAGTTTGTGCAACAACAAATTTACACCATTTCCTTGTCTGTGACCATTAATCTACCCTCAAAGGGGGTTGCACCTCAACCCTACGCAGTCACAAAGTCAACTGTGACCTTACAGGAAAAGGGACAGAGGTCACTATGCACATGGAAGACAGTGCCATCCATACTGCATGACAATCATTGCTTGTACAATCACATCTTTAGTGACCCCCCTCCCCCCACCTGTTGATTTATAACAGGCAGTTCATGGAAGTGCCAATAAAGTGCAGCTATGGATGAAGTAGTTGGTAAAGAATGAAACTGGTAAAGAACTGACACTGCAACTTCATGCTCCAGGGGAAGGGGTTCAGGAGGGAAGGTACACTGGAAACCAGGAACTGGGCTTTGCTGGGGATAGGGAGGGGGAAATGGATCATCAGTAAGGACTCTTGGGGCTGAGTAAAACCTTTCCTTCCCAGCTCACAAGCCAACTTAAAGGTATGGGTGGGGTTGGGGGGGGGGAAATGATATAGGTGGTGGCACCTGTGCTATGGACCTACAGGAATTGCACAGTGCAGGTTGACTTGCACTTCACCACTGACACAATCAGTGTGAAGCAATTTATTGTTCTACTTTACATTGCATTTCAAATGACAGGACTTAGAAACAAAACTTATGTGTCACAAATGCACTCAGCAGGTCAGGCCTTCTGCCCCCACAGTGCCAACCTCAGAGTGCAGTAATGTGAACAGATAACAGACAGGGTAACCCTCCTGTCTGCTTGAGGGTCCGAATCACCTTTGGTCTCAAGCTCTGGTGGGGATTTAAACTGTGAACCATATGCTAGCATATCCAAATGTACAGGCTCAGATAATATTCTCTTCGGGGGATGTAATATATCTTTCACCTAAGGGCACCTAACCAGTTATCCAAAATGAACCAGTTAAAACTCTATAAAAGGCCTTAGATATAGTCTTACATTTTCCCAGGTCAGTAACACCATCAAGCTTTTGAACCTGCAAACAAGCTTTCAGCTTAGTGTGTCTCACCTGGTAAAATAATTTGTAAAAAAAAAAAAAAGGTTTTGTCAGTCTTAACCCTCTATATGTCACATGCAAAAAAGGACTGGAAGACCCAGGCAGCCTTTCAAAATAAAGATTTTACTAAAGATGACAAAAAAATGAAAAATGTAAACACAGAACACTATATCAAAGAACATACAATCACTTAAAAGAAAACAAGGAAAAATACAAAACAAAAACTCCTACCACAATACATTTAGATTTTTTCTAATGTATTACCTCCATAGTGCTTATAGTTATATCAGACAGCAGTGTCTGTCAAGAGTTCCAAGATGGTATGTCAAAAAGAACAGACACCAGTATTAGTTTAAACTGTGTCTCTCCACACCCCTTCTATGAGTCATCTAGCTCAGCCTTTTAGAATATAAAAAAAATACAAACATGATGTCCTATCAAGAGGTATTTTAAATAAGGTGACATCAGCAAAAAAAATTTCCCAAATTATAAGTCTTTTACTTCCCAGCTCCTTCTCCCAAGGCATTTCAAAGGGTTTTATAGCTTTTTAATACCAGTTGATATTAAGTGTTCTTCCTCTTAAGATGTCATAAAAGTTTATGATTTTTATCCTCTGGCAGACTCATAAAGTCCCATTTCATTTCCACTTCAAAGAAGCAACAGATCATAAAAAGGCCATAAAATGCAATGTCTCAAGGAGGTTAATTACATTACAGAGGTCTCCTGGTTTAATATATATCCTGTCATTTCACAGAAACCTGGTTGGGGGGGGGGTCACCCAGGAGCACAGGCTGTCTTATATGAGAAAATCACATAATGTATTTTTATATTACAAATATCATCCAACAATCATAACCAGCTGGCCAAGCATCACAATAAGCATTTATAGGAATATTTAGAAACCAAACTTAAGCATTTACATGATTGTCCTCAGCCCGCCCACATATCGTTGTGACATTTAAATATCAGCAGTATTGCCAAATTTAGCAGAGATGCCTTCTGTAAGTGTTAATTCACTTTGCAACCTTGTCACTGGGGAACATCTGATCCCTATTGACTAAGGCAGCTGTATGTGGCTAGCAGTTAGGAGTTTGATCACAATGGGGCTCATGTCCGCCCACATTTTATGACTCCACATCTAGTAATTGTGCACTGGGCAGTCTATATTTTAAATCTGCAATGACCTTCAAGGACAAGCTAGTCAAGTAAGGGACTAAAACAAATGGAGTAATAAAAAAATCCCAGACTGAAGGGCATTTTGTGTTATTGTACAGTAACCATTTTTATGTTTGTGCTTGCATGCACACAAAGTGAACGTGTTGCTATGCTGGTGGATTTTAAGAGGTGTGTCACTGTCAGTCCAGTGCATTGCACTCTGCCAGGGGCTCGACAATGTCAGACCAATCATCAGCCAAACTGATCATGACACTTTTCTAGGCTTGCTGAGTGGAAATTTTGTGATGTTTAAACAAAAGAGCCACCTGAATCATTGGGCAGCTCTTTCCACTGATCTGCATAATGCCACCCAGCATGAACTTCTGATCAGTGTCATGATCAGCCTGCTGTGGTCCTCCCTTATAAAGTAAAAATAATTCCTCCCATCCTCTGTCAAGTATCCCGCCCACCTCCCATTGCTTCACCCTTCCTTTTTAATTTTCTGACACCGGGGTGCTCAATCTCTGGTGCTGGCTAGTACAGTACCTGACCCACCCATTTTCACTGTGTGACACTGGGGAGTCCACCCCCGGTGCCACTAAACATAACACTGACACTCAAGTGCCCAATCCCCAGTGTCAGTACCCGAAATAAAGAAAACTGTCCCTCATAGTCATATTTATTTAATTTTTTTCATTCCTGTAATCCCACACTCTGCCAAGTACTCCTCCCACCTCCCCGTTGCTTCCTTGCCTATAGAGGTTAAACTGACACTGAGGTGCCCATTCTCCAGTGTCGACACCCAAAATAAAGAAAACTGTCTGTTGTAATTCTTAAATTTGATACACCCTGTAAAAAAAGAAAATGGTTTATTGATGTCTGTTGCCAACAGCCTCCTGCTGATGTTACCCTCCCACCTGACCACCCCACTCAGCACCCACCCACCCTCCCTTACTTACTTACCAAGGGCCCAACACCATAATCCTCTCTCCACCAGAGACACATCTTCAGTCTTCAGTGCTGGACTTAGAACTAAAGAAATTAGATATGTAGTTCAAATTTCAATGCATTTTGAACTTGTACTCATAATGTGGTCATTTTTTTTACATTTTCCCCCCAAATTTTCAACATGGCCTTTCTGGGACCCCACCTCATCAACTAAGGTGGTGAAATTCTTCAAATCAGGCCTAAAGGTGATTTCCCAGTCACTTCATGAAATTGCCTTTTAGGCGGGATTTGAAAATGTTCACCTACCAGGTTCATGAGGTGGGTTCATAAGGTGACTATGTTTAAAATTTGGGGACAAAATATTAAAAAGCAACAAAGTTATAAAAGTACCTTGAAATTTTTCAATGCTAAGTCATAACTGGTGCACCCATTCTTGCATAAATGTACGTCCATCATACATAAATTACAAAATTCACACACCTTTATATGCGAGGGGGGAGGGGGAGTACACTGCATGTAAAGGACTCAGCACAACAACTAGTATACTTGTAAATCATTAGATCAGTGCAGCAGCTCAGCAGAGTAGGGGAAACATGGCCAGAACTTGTTTTCAGCAGAGTTAGGATGAAGATGAGCTGCACAAGTGGCGGGCAGCAATGATGGGCACCATCATCAGATCATGCCTCACCTGCCCAAGAGAGTTTGTCTCGGTCAGTACCTATCTCACTCCCTCCTAATACATCAGCCTCCAAACATGCCACACAGGTCAGGAAGTCAGTGCCATCCTTCAGCAGCACCAAAGAAGAGGAAGAAGTTGCAAAGGCAGAGAGGCAGCAGTGGCTGTGGTGCCCATTGCTGACTGAAACCAGGACCAGAAGGTATGTAATAGATTCTGTGTGCCCGTTGAGAATGAGTGATGGTTCCCTGCTTAATGTGTGGTGTTTTTGTGTGTGTGTGTGTGTGTGTGTGCCTGTGTGTGTGTGTGTGTGTGTGTGTGTGTGTGTGTGTGTATGTATTTCAGCTGCTATTTGAGTTGTGATGTCTCTGAATCGTGAGACAAGCACAGCAGTGATTCAATGATTGTGCAGTAGTCACCACGAGTCACCGTCAGTTATGTGCTGCCTTTACCGGTCAGTCTGAGTCCTTATTCCCCCCTACTAGCTGAGCACCATGGGCATCTGTGGGTTAGGCAAAGCAGGTTACTTTCTGGACACACAGAGCAGACACAAGTGCTGTGCAAAATAAAATCACTGAAAGAGGGCTTTTATAATGTATAGAGGAAGCTTATTCTGCATGGATTTTCATCCTAAGCAGAACACTGTTGTACCACAGTGCAAAGGCCATGGAGTGCAGTTGTACCATTCTGTGGTGCAACAGCGTTTTACACAGGTGAAAACAATGTCCACACGACCACCTGTAATGAAAGAAACACTGAAAAATGTTTTAGCTCCCAACAGATACCAGAAAACCAAACACGACAATGCGGACCTTTGCTAGTTTGCACTGTTTTTCCTCAAAACTTTGAGCAATTAAACTTTCTATGGAAATTACTGTTTTATTTCCAAAGGGAAAAAAAACAGCCGTTTCTTTGTATTAGCTGTCACTTATAATTCACAGTGGGAGAACGGCTGAAAACAGGACATGACTATGGCAGAATGGATAAGATTGGGACACAACAGTTTAAGCAATTTAAAAAAAATATTTTTTGTATCTCTATACACTATAAAAAAAATACTGGTTGGGTAAAACCATGCCCAGCGAGCCTGTGCTGCTGCCTTGAGGTTCAGATTACAATGGACGTCTCGAGCTTTGCTGATGAGGTTTGACATAATCTGAACCTCTCAATGGCAGCACTGGCTGGTTGCACATGGTTGTCCAACCAGTATTCTTTATTTTTTGAAGGTATGCAGGTTACTGATCTTAAATTGGCCAAGTATTTCTGTGGTTGGGCAGCCTTACTGTCAACGCCTTCTTTGTGTAGGATCTGTGAGCTCTCAGTAAATTTCTGGAGTGAGAATGAAAATGGTAAATGTGCCACAGTTTGATTAGGAGATTTAGGTAGTTGGGGTAGAGAACATGCACACATTTGGTGCACACTCACACATTTGAATTCCAGGGAGGCCCACTTATGTTCCCAGCTTCCCACCTATTACTATGGGAAGGAGTATTCAATGTCTGTAAAGGAGGCAATAATGTGTTCTCTTGTTGTAACTAAGCCTGAGTATGCACATGGTGTTGGTGTTGAATACTGCAGTAATTTTGGATATAACTGTGGCATTGCCTGATTTATAAATTTCACTCTTTCACTGTAAGGCTGTCAAAAGGAAATGTCATTCTCCAATAAGAAAGTGTACCCTCAAAACTCATTTTGTACCCTTGAAAAATGTCGACAGGGGTACATTGCACCCTCTGTTCTGTCGCTGTGGTGGGAACACTGCTCATAACTTTGGTAATTTTCAATATTTTGACCCCATATTTTCAACATAGCTATTTTTTTCACACCATTTAATGAATGTGACAATTGACATTTTTCAAATCCTGGCCAGAATGTGTTTTCACATTTGTGGTGGGAAATAAAATTTCAGCCAGTATTTTATAAATGAAATTGTCATGTTCAGAAGGAGGGGTCATGCAAAGACTATGATGAAAATCTGGGTCAGCCAGCCCGGTGGCGTTGAGGGCTGAGGTGCCGGATGCCACACCTCGTGCCACGGTGCCGACCCAGATTCGGGAATGGACTCGGGTTGCTCAAGGGTAAGTAAGGGTGATGAAGGATTAAGTGTCCCTAGACAGCTCTCCTTCCTTGGGGGGGGGACAGTGCTGCACGCTGTAGACTTACACCCAGCAGTGGCTGGTTGTCAGCACAGGCACGCTGCCCAGAAGAGAGAGGGCCGACATCCAGGGCATCTGGCTGCTTCCGTGGAGGTGGGGGCTGGCCACTCCACCCATTGCAAGGTTTGTGGGCCCAGGGGAAAAAACAGGCAGAAAAACCAGGAGCCGACAAGGTCCATGACGACCTGAAGCACCCCCCCCCCCAAAACTTGCCGCCCTGACATCTGGATTTCTGTTCTGGGGGGAGTAAGCCAGCACTCCTCTCCTTAGCCCCACTGCATGGGGCAATCCATGGGGGAATTAGGGGGTCTGGCTGAGCGGTGGATGGTTGGGGTCAGAGGATGAGTCCCTCCAAGAGAGGGCCAGAGCTACCTGTCGGCTCCATGGAGAAAGAAAAATTGTAAATAAAAAAAAAAATAAAAAAAAAAAAGAAAATCTGGGGTCAAAATGTAAAAAAAACTACTGCAGTAATTTATGAAGAAACATTGAATTGTTTCAGCATTTACTCATAACTTTATTTTTGCAGATTTTGGCCGCTAATGTTCAGCATGCTCCGTTTGTTACCCCACCTCCTAACATGATAGGTGTCATTTTACAAATCCCCTCCAAAACACATTTTCACAGTTGCACTGCAAGATCACCTTTTGAATGGGATTTAAAAAAAATCCACCTGTCTTGATCATAATGTCTGGTCATAATAAGACTGTTGGAAATTTGGGGTCAAAGTGTGGGAGCCCACTGAAAATTATATATTGCCTCTCTGCTGGCCTATCCTGGGTAAGTTCGGTCTGAAAATGTGTAAAAGCAGGACACCACTGAAAGTAAGATACTGCATCTCATATGGTCTATTCTGGGTAAATATTTAGCAAATAAAACGTGTAAATCAGGTCCCCATTATGGCACACACCCCATTGAACTGTGCATCTATGCTGCTCTATCCTGGGAAAAATGCATTGGAAAAGCTGGGCCCCACTGAAAATGTAGCTTGCCTTTCAGTTGGACTATCCTGTGTAACTGCATTATAAAAATGGGTAAAGCAGGGCTCCACGGAAAATGAGATATTGCATCTTAGTTGTACCATCCTGGATACAGAGCAAAAACTGTGAAAAGCAGGATCCCACTGAATACATAGAAACATAGACTTTGATGGCAGATAAGGACAGCGATCCTAGTAAACCAGCAGCCTAATTCCTCCTTACCACCAGCCTACCCCCTCCTACCCCTCACTATAATTGCCTTATGTCGGTCCAACACGTTCTTGAATTCCCCCACTGTTTTTGACCCCATGACATACTCAGGAAGGCTGTTCCACGTATCCACCACACTCTACATGAAAAAAATCTTCCTCACATTACCCCTGAGCCGTCCCCCCTCTATCTTCAAATTGTGCCCCCTTGCACTTGCGCATCTCTTTTTCTGAACTATGCTAACCTCTTGGACTTTGTTGATACCCTTGAGGTACTTGAAGGTTTCTATCATGTCCCCCTCTCCCTCCTTTCCTCAAGGGTATACATATTAAGCTCTTTTAGCCTCTGTTTGTATGGCTTCTGGTGCAGACACTGCACCATTTTGAATGCCCTCCTTTGGACTGCCTCCATCCTGTCTCTGTCCTTGTAGAGATGGGGTCTCCAGAACTGCACGCAGTACTCCAGATGGGGTATCACAAACTGTCTGTATAGAGGGATAACAACTTCCTGCTTTATACTGGTGATGCCTCTCCCTATGCATCCCAGAAACCCCCTAGCCCTCCTTACTGCCTTCTCACATTGCTTCCCTACCTTACAGTCATCTGATATTAGTACCCCCAGGTCCCTTTCCATTTTTGTTGTTGTTAGTATGTCCCCCATTGTGTACTCTTCCCCTGGATTTTTGTTTCCCAGGTGCATTACTTTGCCCTTCTTTGCATTAAAACTAAGCTACCATATTCTTGACCTTTGCTCTAACCTTGCAGTGTCCCTTTTCATCCTTTCCACCCCTCCTTGTGTATCAGCCCTGTTGCAGATCTTTGTGTCGTCTGTAGAGAGGCATACTTTTCCTTCCAACCCCTCTGCAATGTCACTTATAAAGACATTAAAGAGTACCGGTTCCAGTACTGAACGCTGTGGTACCCCACTAGTAACTCACCTTTCTCCAGAATGTGCTCCATTTACTATTACCTTCTGCATCCGGTTGTCCATCCAATTTGTTACCCAGGCTACCACCCTGAGACCCAGTCCCAGGCTGGCTAACTTGTTTATTAATCTTTTGTGTGGTACTATGTTAAATGCCTTGCTAAAGTCTAAGTAGGCCATATCTACATCCCCTCCCTGCTCTACTACTTTGGTCACCCAGTCAAAGAAATCTGTTAGATTCATCAGACATGACCGTCCCAATGTGAATCCATGTTGCCTTGTGTCCTGTGCCCCCCCCTGGCCTCTAGGTACTCGACAATTCTTTCTTTCAGAATTGATTCCATCATTTTCCCTACCACTGAGGCCAAACTAACAGGTCTGTAGTTTCCTGCCTCTGCCTTGCTCACAGTCTTGTGAAGGGGATCCCATCCGCCGTCCTCCAGTCCTGAGGTTCCACACCATCCTCCCATGATTTGTTAAAAAGGGTAGTCATTGGTGTCACTATCTCACTTTAGTTCTTTTAGAATTCTGGGGTGAATCCCCGTCAGATCCCTTTGTTTTGTCCACCTTGAGTTTCAAGAGTTCTTTCAGGACCCTTTCTTCTGTGAATGGACTGGTATCGACCCCCCTGCCCAGAGTGCTTCTATTGTTTGGTTTAGGTACCTCTCCCTTTTTTGTGAATACTGAGCAAAAGTATTCATTCAGTATCTCTGCCTTTTCACTGTCACTCTCTGCCTACCTCCCCTCCCCTCTATTAAGCCTCACTATCCCTCCCCTGCTCTTTCTGCGCTCCCTAATGTATCTATAAAAGGTTTTATCCCGCTTCTTAACTGAGCTGCTATCCTTTCCTCAGTTTGGGCCTTTGCTATCCTGACTGCCTTCCCACTTCCCTCTGCTTTAACTGATACAGTTCTCTGTCCTGCTTCTTCTGTGATTCCTTATACTTGCTGAATGCTGTCGTTTTCTTCCTAATCTTCATTGCCACCTCTTTTGAGAACCATAGTGGTTTTTTTACTTCATTTTGTTTTCTTTATTCGCTTCACAGAAAGGCTTATTGCCTCTATGATGGACGTTTTGATTTTTCCCCATTGTTCTTCCGTACCTCCTTTCTGCCTGTTTGCTAGGGCATTCCTTAGGCACTCCCCCATTTTGCCAGTCAGCCCTTCTAAAGTCCAGTACCTTCACTTTTGTGTGGCTTGACTCCACGGTTGTGTTTATCGTGAACCACAGTGTGTGATGGTCGCTTGCCTTGTTCCCAGATGGCTACCCACTTCTAAATCTGTGATCCTCTGTCCATCCCTGTTTGAGAGTACCAGGTCTAAGATTGCTCCCTCCAGAGTGGGTTCCAGACCTAGTTTTCTGAGGCATGCCCCCTGTAGGGCATCTATAATTACCCTACTCTTGGATGTGGCTGCAGTAAATGTGCTCCAGTTAACATCTGGCATATTCAGGTCCCCCATCAACAATATCTCCCCTTTTTCTGCCATTCTGAGGATGTCTTCTATCATGTCCTTGTCCATTTCCTCCCCCTGAAACAGGAGGTATGTATACGACCTCTGTGCAGATTGTGGTGTCACTAGCTGCCGCCAAGGCAAACCACAGTACCTCCTCTCCTCTCCTGTATGTATGTATGTATGTATGTAAATGTATGGCAGCTTAGATTCAATGCTAAGAAGTGCAAGGTAATGCAGCTGGGAAACAAAAACCCAGGGGAAGAGTACACAATGGGGGTGAGATACTAACAACAACAAAAATGGAAAGGGACCTGGGGGTAGTCATATCAGATGACCTAAAGGTGGGCAAGTAATGTGAGAGGGCAGCAAGGAGGCTAGGGAATACTGGGATGCATAGGAGAGCATCACCAGTAGAAAACAGGAAGTTATTATCTCTCTGTACAGACAGCTGGTGAGATCCCATCTGAGTACTGTGTGCAGTTCTGGAGACCAATTTAGCAAAGACATAGACAGGATGGAGCTGTCCAGAGGAGGGCAACTAAATTGGTGCAGGGTCTGCGAGAAGACATATAGAGAGATGAAAGGAGCTTATGTATAGCCTCGAGGAAAGGAGGGAGAGGGGGGACATGATAGAAACGTTCAAGTACCTCAAGGGAATCAACAAAGTCCAAGAGGGTAGCATCTTTCAAAAAAAGAGGTGTGCAAGAACAAGAGGGCACAATTTGAAGATGGGGGGGCGGCTCAGAGGTAATTTAAGGAAGTATTTTTTCACAGAGAGGGTTGTGGATGCATGGAACGGCCTTCCGGAGGAGGTTGTGGAGTCAAAATCAGTGGTGGAATTCAAGCATGCATGGGACAGTCATAAGGCCATTCTAGGGGGTGGGGGTAGGAAGAAGTAGGCTGCTGGTTAACTAGCATCTGCAGCTTATCCAGTAGGTAGGGAAATGGGCAGACTGGGTGGGCCAAGCGGTCCTTATCTGCCATCAAATTCTATGTTTCTATGTTATGTTTCCTCCCCATGTACCCTTTAGTTCTGTTGCTTTGATCCCTTCACCTATGTAGAGAGCTACTCCTCCTCCTTGTTTACCCTCCCTGTCCCTCCTGTAGATTGTGTACCCTGGTATGTTGACATCCCAGTCATGGTTCTCCATGTACCATGTTTCTGTGACTGCCACGATATCCAGGTGTCCCTCTTCCATCAAGGCCACTAGCTCAGTGAGCTTGTTACCCAGACTATGGGCATTGGTACTCATTGCCCTCCATTTTATGATGGCCTTACTCTTTTTTGCCACATCCCTGCCCTTACTGCATTTGCCTTTTTCTCCATGTACCCCTGTCCTGCTCCCAATTGACTGCTGTACCTTGGTGTTTACTTTGCTAACTAAGCCATTTTGGGGGAAGGCTTGTAATTTCCTGCTTCATATCAGCGCCTCCCCCCTTGGCTAGTTTAAAAGCTTGCCAATGAAGCATTTAAACCTATCACCTAGGAGCCTGGTTCCCCTCCTGGACAGATGCAGACCATTGTGCCAGTATAGGCCTGCATTCCTCCAGGTGGACCCCCAGTCCCCAGTGAAGCCAAAACCCTGTGCTCTGCACCAGTCTTTCAACCATTCATTGAACTGCATGGTGCAGAGCACCCTATCCTCACCCATTCCATTGACAGGCAGCACTTCTGAGAAGGTTACCGTGTGTGCCACCTGTCTAAGGCCCCTTCCCAACTCCACAGACTGCTCCTGCACTGCTCTGATCCCATGCCCAGCTAGGTCATTTGTCCTAAGGCGGACAATGATGTCTAGCTCCCTTTCTCATGATGCTGTTCCTGCGATCCTGAGGATTTCTTTCCTGTCTCTCCAAGCCATGGCACCAAGCAGGCACCTTACCTCCCACTCTCCTCCCTCCCTTCCCCAGTTCTACCCCACTGACAATTGAGTCCCCCACCAGGAGCTGCGTCTTTCCCCCTTGGTGTCCCTTGCCATGCTCCTGTGAGTCTCCCTTATGGAGGTTCCCAGCATCTTCCTTGGTCTCCACTGCAGGTGCCTCCATAGCGGAACAATGCTCCACCTGAATGGCATATGAACTGTGGAGAGGTACAAATGGAGGCATGTGTCTCTGTTCCACCACCCTTACCCTCCCTGACCCCACTGTGGTCCAACCACTCCTCTTTCTTGGCAACCTCTGAAACAGAGGTGGTGGCACTGGTGTTCCTTGGGTGGGGGAGGCTTCCCTAATCCTTGCCATTTCAGCCTGGAAATGGGCAACCTCCTCCCTCAGTGCAAACAGTTGCCTGCAAATAGGGCAGCAACGCAGCCTCCAGAATGCCTCCCGGAAAACTGCCGCCCCACAGCCAGTGCATCGCACCACTCTCCACATGCCTCTTTCCCTTCCTGCTTAATATGTATACAATTTTTTTTTCTTTTTAATTTTTGTGCCTTTTTTGTTTGTGTATATGTGTGCTTACCTTCTATGCACAAGACAGCATCTGAGCTGTGCTATGCTGGGTTAATACAGCACAAAAAAGCGCCAAAGCAGAGCTCCATTGAAAATGAGATACTGCTTCTCAGCTGGGTTATCCTGGGTGAAAGTATTATAAAGCCATGTAAAAACAGAACCCTACAACATTACTTCACTGAACAGGGGATGTTGCACCTAAAATTATCTGTCCTAGAAACATGCATTATAAAAGCAGGACCCCACTCAAAACAAGGTATTGCATCTCACCTCTACTATCCACATTGTTCACAGCGGGAAGGTCATGTCAGACGAATCTAATAGATTTCTTTGACTGGGTGACCAAAGTAGTAGACCAGGGAGGGGCTGTGGACATGGCCTACCTAGACTTTAGCAAGGCATTTGACACAGTCCCACACAAAAGATTATTAGTCAAATTAACCAGCCTGGAAGTGGGTCCCAGGGTGGTAGCCTGGGTAAAAACATTGGATGGACAACAGGACAGAAAGGTAATTGTAAATGGAGTCCACTCTGAAGAAAGGCGGTTACTAGTGGGTACCAAGAGGTTCGACATTGGTCCAGTCCTTTTAATGTCTCTATCAGTGACATTGCAGAGAGACTGGAAGAAAAGTATGCCTTTTGCAGATGACACAAAGATCTACAACAGGGTTGATACACAAGGAGGCGTGGAAAGGATGAAAAGGAATTGCATGGTTGGAGAAATGGTCAGATGTATGGTAGCTAGGATTCAATGCAAAAAGTGCAAAATAATGCACCTGGGAAACAAGAACCCAGGGAAGAATACACAATGGGTGGGAGGTAGTAACAACAACAAAACAGGAAAGGGACCTGGGGTAATCATATCAGATGACCTTAAGGTTAGCAAACAATGTGAGAAGGCAGTAGGGGAGGGCCGGGGTATACTGGGATGTATAGGGAGGCATCAGCCGAGAAAACAGGAAGTTGTTATCCCTCTGTACAGACAGTTGGTGAGACCCCATCTGGAATACTGTGTCCAGTTCTGGAGACCCCATCTCCCAAGGACATAGACAGGATAGAGGCAGTCCAGAGGAGGGCAACTAAAATGGTGCAGGGTCTGCAAGAGAAGCCATATGAGGAGAGACTAAAGGAGCTTAATATGTATACCCTTGAGGAAAGAAGGGAGAGGGGACATGATAGAAACTTTCAAGTACCTCAAAGGAATCAACAAAATCCAAGAGGGTAGCATCTTTCAGAAAAAGAGACTTGCAAGAACAAGGGGACACAACTTAAAGATAGAAGGAGGGCAGTTCAGGGGCAATGTGAGAAGTATTATTTCACAGAGAGGTAGTGGATGCATGGAACAGCCTTCCTGAGGAAGTTGTGGGGTCTAAAACTGTGGGAGAATTCAAGAATGCATGGGACAGACATAAGGCAATTCTTGTGGGGGGCAGGAAGATATAGGCTGTTGGTTAACTAGGATCTGCGGCCTATCCTGTAGGTAGGGAAATGGGCAGACTAGATGGGCCTAGCGGTCCTTATCTGCCATCAAAGTCTATGTTTTCTATGTTTTCTATGTAAATGCAGTATAAAACTATAAAATCAGCACCCATTGCAAATGACATATTACATCTCATCTGGTCTAGTTTGGGTAAATATATAGTAAAAATGTATACACACAAGACCTGGTACAACAGCAATGCAAGCAGAGAACATATGACATTGACAAATGCTTGTTTCTGCATTAAAATAACACTATTAAAAATTTTATTGTGATTTAAAAACACTGCACAAAAGTACAAGTGACACGTCCTGTTAGCACTTTTGTTCCTGAGCGTGACTAGTTGTTGACAGTAATGCTGCTTTTGGGACTGGATTTCATGAGGGATGCAGCAAAATAAAATGTCTCAGATGAACCCTTGCCTTTATTTAATGGTTTGTAAATAATGACGCCTGTTAAATCTCTCTAATAAACTACATTAAAAAGAAGTCCTGTGTGAGCTGGCTAATTCTGTGAGCTAGCTGGAACTGGTATGGGAGAAAACTCAGAGTCTATGTGTCTGTACTCCAACATGTAGGATTTACACAAAGTGCTTTTATTGCCTGCTAAGTATACACAGTACATGCCTGCTACACATTCAGTGGCTTGGTTGAGGTTATGATTGTCCCTGTTCTTCAACACATGCCCTTCAGTGTCACAAAGGAAAGCCTGAGTTGAAGGTCAGAAACTGAGGTCTGTTCAAGCCCAGATAAGGCATCTCCAGAGATGCATGCTAGGTACTGGTGTGAATAGCACATCTGTTTACCGCGGCCTGTACAGCAGGGCAGGCTTCCAACACTCCAGACACAAACTGAGACACCCAGGTCAAACAGCAGAATCAGGACAGACTTTCAGGTAAATATTGGCAGGTCTGCAGAAAGGCTAGCTAGCCAGTGCTGATCTATCAGCATAGCAGTGGTGCTACTGTCTGCCATGCTGGCGACCTGAGTTTGAAAGCAGACTCAGATCACTCGGGGGGGGGGGGGGTCAGCCATGGAGGAAAGAAAGGATGGTGTATCCTAGGGGTCTCTTTTCTTGGGGATGGAGTGGGGTCTGGCATCCTACTACCAGCTGAGCTGCCTCGGGGGAGAACATAGTAGGGGAAGCCCACGACAGGCTGGATAACAACCTGATCCTCCACAGACCCCACTCCAACAACTATGAAGTGCTCCATGTACCTGGACTTGGGCTTTAGGGAATGGGGAGATGGCCACCGCCCCTCTGGCCCTGCCATGGGGGAAATCTGCTGGGGACTAGCATGGAACCAAGTATGTGCTAAGGAAGGTGGGTGATGTGGTTAGGTGGGCTGGAGTTGGTAGGGGACAACTGGCAGATGAGGAGGATAAATGCTTCATCAAAAAAAGAAAGGATAACCAGTTTTGTCTCTGTACTTCCAGAATTTTCACAAACATAGTAAATGGTAGCCTGCATCCAGCTCGGAATTACCCCCTCCCAAAGATATCGACTGCCTTCATTATCAGTTGGTCTAAAAGGTTCAAAAATGTGATACTAAATGAGAGTCTGCACATCTCAATGTGCCCTGCCAATCTACTTGAGGATCACTTCTTGAGAAATAAGCAGAATAACAGATGTGGAGTGCAGGAGAGGAGTCAAATAACATCATCTGAAGACAGTCCCCCCCACCTCCAAGATTTAAAACTATGAAGCTGGTGAAATTCTTTTTGCATCTGGAACACCTCTCTTGTCTCTATGAGGAACTGAAGCTCCAAGCAGGGTTTATTTCCAATGCTGGTTTCAGGCCCCTTGAGAGGGATTCTGGTCCCCAGGGAGAGTTCAGACTTTAAGGCCCCTGCCAGCTTGCAGTTCCTTCCCTGCATGCAGTATGCTGGGTGGTCTGGGCCCCTGTTGGCACTGGGCCCCGGTAATTATCGCCTGCTCTCCCACCCTCTCAGGGGCCCTGGCTGGTTTCATCACAATACCTGTATTCTTTAATTTTCTCAACTGGGCAGCATTTGAATGCATAATGGGGAGGTGAAATGCTGCAGTTTGGATTGGCTAATAGCCATGCTTAATTACACTAGCACCAACTCCTACAAAAGTTCCAGTACCACCAGGCAGAATTCCCTGTACCATTGACCTAACATGTCCCTTTGCCAACTAAAATTTCAGTGTTGATAACTGCTGAATGAGCATTATTGCTTTCCCACCCCACAACCTGCAATCTCTGCTCATAAAAGACAAGAATCTTTACAATGCCCCGCTCAGTTACTACAACAGTTCAATAAATTCAACAAATAAGTTCCACAGAATAACAGTTTTATGTGTATTATTTTTTACTACCGTTATTATCTATTTCTTACTTCAACAGAAAAATTTACTAGCAGCAGCAACTTCTGACTGGCAAGCCAGTACTTAAGGGTCCTGTACCAAGCTGGAAAGCAGCCTTAGACACTTCTGGACAGGCAATGTCCCAACATTAGGCAGATGATGGATGTAGGCCCAAGTTTAACACCCCCCTACCGGTTGGGTGCAGCAACCGGGGTTCACATCCCTGCATGGTGACAGCAATGTGTCACACCTGGTTGAAGGAGTTGGAGTCGTTTGTTCTTCTGTCATAGGCGGGTTCATCCCAAATTAGTATATAGCGTGGTGCCTCCACCCAGAGAGAATAAGTGGGCCAGATGTGTGCAGTACCACCCTCTAGGATGCAGTACTTGCCCACCTCCCTGCACTAGACAAGACCACTCCCTGGGGACCACCAACAGCTGTTACTTTTACCAAACAATAATTCAGTCAGGAAGTATAAACTGAGTACCCACACAATGATAAAATGTAAAAAATGAAACTGTGCCAGCCTGGTGAGGCTGAGGGTTGAGGCACTGGACACCACACCTCGTGCTATGCTGGTGACCTGGGTTTAGGAATGACCTCGGGTCACTAGGGCGTTGGCACAGGGGGAAGAGTGTGAGCAGGATCGAGTGTTGGCTGTCCTCTCCTGGGTAAGGGGTGGGGTCACCTGCCCATAGCCCCACCATCACTGAATGGAGCTTCAGTGCTGGTTCAGGTGGTTAACGGCATGACTGGAAGGGAGAGGCACCCTGAATGGAGTGCGCGCATGTGCCTCCACAAGTGCTTGCTACGTGGGGAATGCATGGGTGTAGGGGCTGGGAGTAAACCAGTAAAAAACCCAAAAACTGTATATGGAAAAAAAATGAAACTCTGCTTTAATTTGACACCCAGGCCCACAGACTGTGGAGAGAGTAGGGGTTAGACAATAACAAGTTGCTGTACACTCAGCCACCCTCAGACAATTACCCTTGAACCCAACTGAATATATACACACCTGCCCAAGCCAGGGGCACATACAATGGCTATTTTACATGGGGTGTGACCACTTTTAACTGGTTTCAATAATAAAACTATAAGCACAAGTATGATATTACACATTAAACTCTGGGTACCTAAGAATTATGACATAGGTCCCAGAGCAGACCTGACTGAAGAGTTGCCTGGGATCTTGCAGTGGTGCCCTTGATGGAAAATTCAGCAAGCTTGAATTTTAAACCCACCCCCCAAACTGGCCATAGAGTGCTAGCACAAATTTAATGAAGATTGAAGTCCCATCAACTTGCCTTGACTTTTGAACAAATTGGAAACCCCAACTGTAATCCAAACAGGAAGGACAGAAAATTCTGCCAGCAATGCCAGCAACTCACATGACCCTTGGATGCTGCAGACCAGAAACAGAATGGTGGTTCTGAGGAGCAGGGAGCAACACACAACAGCAGGAAAGCAGCCCAGAAACCTTGGATTCTTTGGAGAAAGTGACAATGATTCAGCCCTTCTTGTCTCATACCTTTTTGAACGCAGCTCATTTGTATTAGTTCTCCAGCCACAGCCTTTCTGGATCAACTTTGCCAATGCAGCTCTTCCAGCTCACACTTCTTTGCTATGACGCCCTTCTGGCTCACACTTCTCTGGATATATAACCCTTCTCTGGTTATGGTTGTTTTGAACCTCACCCAGGATAAAGGAGCACTGCGGAGTGGCTTCCCAGCTCCTGAGGAACCCAGACTCCAACACCCCCATTGGGGTCGAGACTACCCCAGCACTCAGGCCCATGCATATGGCCCCCTTTTCCCCAATCCACCCACTTGACAAGAGCTAACTGGATCCTTACCTGGCTCCAAGGTGGCCTGAATGGGATGCAGCCTCTGTCTACTCTTGGATCAGCAGGGGCCCTTTCATTCACACTTTCTGCAGGGCACTGTGGAGCTGCCTCTGGAAACAGATGAGCCCAGATGTAGGTTCACAAGGAAGGAGCCCTGAGGAGAACTTCCAGGAGTCTTCTGGATGAGTCCTAGGGAGTACTCCAATAAATCTTCATAAAAAGCCCAGGGCAGGACATGTAGGACGTATGGACTGGCTATGCCATTCTCTTACACTCATGGTGCCCTTCTGGCACAAGCACTTCGGCCATGCTGGTGCCCATCTGGCACAATCACTTTGGCTCTGATGGTGCCCTTTCTGGCACAAACACTTCAGCCCTGATGGTGCCCTTCTAACACAGACACTTCAACTCTGACTGTGCTCTTCTTGCACAAACACTTCAGTTCTGATGGTGTCCTTCTGGCACAAACACTTTGGCTCTGATGGTGTCCTTCTGGCACAATCACATCAGATCTGACAGTGCCCTTCTGGCACAAACACTTCAGGTTTCTCTCTGATGACTTGTGCCCAGGAAAGAGCCCACATAACTTTCCAGGAGTGGACTCTAGAAAGGAACCAAGGAACTACTAAGTAGTGGGCCCTGTGGAGAATTCAAGTGAAGCAGGCCTGAGGAGGCCTTATCTCCTTAACAATACAGCAGCTCTACCCTGTTTGACATCCCAGCTAACTTCCCTTTAGTTCTGAAGGGCTCAAAACCACTTTTCTCATCTTCCACCTCTAATTGGGCAAACAGGGCTATTCTTCAGTCCTTCTGCCCTGTCCTGCCCTCTGTTTGTGTAAAAAGCATGCCAGTCCAATTGGGAGGGCCGTCTTGCCTCATCCTCCCACAATCCATCACTTGGCTTTGCTGCTCTGCGATTGGCTGCTTTCTGAGTCGGGGTCGCCAAGGTGGCAGCTCCTTTAATTCAGTGGAGCCCTGCTCTCCAAAATTCTTTCTTATTATTTCAAAATTGTACCCCCTCCCCCCATGTACTGTCCTGAATTCAGTTGCAAGCTCCCCAGGGCTGCTATCCAGTTGTGGCATGGGGTGCATTTGACTCGGGAGCTCCCCACCAGGAGCTCCATTCTCTGCTTCCCCCACGATCAGCTGGCAGTCTCTCTGTCCAGTGGCAAGGCGCCTCTCTCTTAAAGGTGCAGCACACCAAAATGTCCTGGTCCTTCTTCCTCTCTCCCTAATGCCTTCAAGCCCGCTGGAGCACACTAGGGGAAGTGCTGTAGTGGCCACTGATGAGGGTCTTATCTGGTGGCGCTTCCAGGGCTGAAACACATTCGAGCTGGCAAACAGCTCGCACACCGTGGTGCAAAATTGTGGTGATTTCTCCTGACTGCTTCTCTGGTCCCTACTTCAGCTTCAGTGTGGGGCCAGAGTGAGCAGAAAGACTGGTGGAATGCTTAGAGGCTGGCCCTCGGGAATCCAGATAAGCCGCCCCCTTCGCCCCAGAGGGGGAAGTTACAAAAACAACCTCCGATCACTGCGCCACAGTGCTCTTTGATCTCAATCAACACTTAGTAGCTTTGCAAGTTCAGAACAGCCAATACCAGTGTATACTGTATGGTGGAACGTCGTTCTCCACCGAAATCCATCGTTTTCGGAACCTTGTAGTCACACACTAGTGACGTTCGCAGTGCAACAGAATGATGTTTTCTACTGTACTGTGAACGTCACACTGTGCCATCGAGCAGCATTTGACAGTTAGGGCTCACTCCACAGACAGGACACATGGCGAAAGCAGCAATGTCGGCAGCAATACTAATGTTTAGCGTTAAAACGTTCACAATGTAAAGTTCTTAAGCAGTTAAAATGTCAAGCGTCAAAACATTCAAAATGTAAAGTTCTTTTTTCCTTCTCGTAACTGATTTTTTTTCCCCAAAAAACGACATTCCACCATACTATAAAGAAAGAGTACATGGGGAACCCAGTGAGCGACAGGCATCTTTCACCTCGTTGGCACTATGACGACGGATTACCTCTCGAGCTGCGCTCTCGAGGTAATCAATCCGTCGTCATAGCGCCAACTCAGTGAAAGAATAGCCCTGTTGTCAACTGTTCCCCATGCACTATCCTATATGTTATCCTGCCTTCCACCAGTGGGCACTCACTCAATCAAGGGTACTTACAGTACCCTGGAGACAAGCTCTTAACCATTTCCTCTCTTGGCACACCAGACAGAGTAGAACAGCTTGTTCTTACCTTAGCAGTCTACAGATAGCTTCAGCAGGTTTGATCTTTCACAGTTATGCAGATGTCACAGCACTTTTAGCTCAGATGGAATTTCCATCAACTGGATTCAGCTCATAGTAGGATCTCTGTTTCTGAAGCTTGGCTATAGGTCCTCAGCTCTCCTGCTCCACCCTTTTTTCCTCTCCAACCACTTAGGAAGGACTTCCCTAAACCATTCCTAGTCTGGGGGACGGGTTTAGTTTAGTCACCTCCTCTCTCAGTCTGTTACGGGCTATCAGACTTATCAATTCCCAATCTGGTTCATTCAATAGCTGTAACACGGTAGCAAGCATTGTGCCGCTGTTCCTCTCAAGAACCTATGTCTGTACCAGGACCCCTTATATTCTGGTTGGTTGATCACGGGGATCAAGGGTAAACAAGATAAGGCTGTTCTTCTGTTTACATTCAGTTCCAACCCTGCCAGCTGTTTCTCACAGTTCTATTACTGCTGCCTGCTACTTCAACTTTTCAGAACACTTAATCCAGGCAAAATTATAGCCCAGTTTACTATGATGACATCAGTGATTCCTGCAGCTCATTTTTAGTTGCAGGAGCACCACATTCATTGGCAGCGTACAATGAAAGAACAAAGAGACAGGTATGCCATAGCCAAAAGGGTTTCTAGACTTCTGATTGGTCACTGTCCTCCTTGAACAGTGATGTTATCCCAACACAATGTCACTATATTAAGGTCCAGCACACATGATTGCACCAAAAAGAAAAAAAATTACTCCCTCATGTGAAACCTGTCTTCAGCTTCACATGTCCCTGCTCAACAAAATCCCAAACCAGCCAGTAATCTAAGCAGAAATGTAAGTAGGCAGGGTTTTACACAAAAATAAAGGTGTAGGTATGATTTCTCCCCACTCCAGATGTCAAACAGCAAACTGCACATCTGCTTTTCAAAAGCAGCTAATCACATGCCACTTACCGTTCAGTGGGTTCCCAAATCTTAAAAAAAAAAAAGATTTGCCCCTCTTCCTACAATACTGCTTCTTAAAATGAAACGGCTTGTTTACAGATTGATTATTAATTCGACATGGGACAGGATATGATGCAGATAGTGGCACTTACCAATCTGATCTTCACTACATCCTGTTAGCAGCAGGTGCTCGTAAGTAACATAATTCAAAATACATTTCTCCACATCCTGGTCAAACTTGCAAATGACACGATAAAAAAAAATTCTTGACAACAGGAAGACAGGAGAAACCAGCACAAACTGCGAAGGGGTGACAAACTGGGAGGTGGTGAAGGAGTGTGCAGAGACACATGATTTATCCAACAACAGCACCACCTACTGGCCACACCAGGAGCACTTTTTTCTACTTATACCACAACATTCAAAAAGAACTCAAAGCATTTACAATTTTTTTAAAATCTTATTTTGTAAATGAGCTATAGTATAATAGCAATGATGCACTCCAGGGATGTATGTTGTGGTGAATAACAGCACTTCTCAGTGTTGAATGCACTTAGCCTGCAGCCTCATACTTTGACCATCTGAGGTGTGACGTTTATCTCACCATAACACACACACCATCATGCATTTTTGCCTAAATAGCAACTGTTCTTCTTTTGGCTTCCAGCAAGGGAGGCGATGCATACTGAAGCATGCTGTACTCTGGGGCAGTACACCGTTTTAGAAATCATGACATCATTTTTAGTCAGTCCAGAGTGTTTATTTCTATGCATTCCAATCCAGACACTCTTATAAGAAATCATAACAGGGTGTCTAATGTTAACAGTTTTAAAATTCTGGAGTTCTAAGTTCAATTTGCATAGTCCATTTCCCACACCAGGACTCTCTAAAGTTCTTCAATATGAAACACTTTGATTTTAAATTCTACTTTCATTTTTGTATGGTTTTTTTAGCAATGTTTTCCCCATAGTAGGTTGCAGTGTTGTTACTTGCAATGTCCATCAGAGCACTGGATGCTTTGGAACCATTTCTGTGTCCTTAGCAGGTTAGGAGGAAACTAGAGAAGGGAATATAAAGAGGTTTAGGTGGAAAGTTCAGGAAGAGTCATGAGGTTCCGAATGAGCACAGGTTAGGGGCGATGAGGTCTAGATGTGTCTACCATGGTAGGCTAGAAGGGGCCCAGAAGGCCCTAGGTGGTGGCAGGATCCCAGGCCTGGGATGGCAGGGAACCCTTCATCACCATCTGCCTGTAACATCTGGAGGGGGTTGTTGTGACTAGTTTTAGAATACCCATGTGGGTGCTTGCTGTAGTTGGCTCAGTTAATGTGCCTATTGTTGGGCTGGGTTGATACCTCATGGAAGAAGAGAAGTGAGCAGGGGGTCCTAAGCACTAGGGGAGATGGGTAGCACTGGCAGCAGGCACACGGGGTGTCCCATAAATGGCTGGCTGCAGGACTTGGCCAGCGTGGCACAATGTCCCTATTAAACAGGATTCTCACCTTCAATTAATGTCGTGTGTTTTTTTTTGTTTGTTTTTTTGTACACATGGCCATTGGTAGCTTGGACCTCCATGCAGCCTGAACTATCCAGGAACTGCATTATGGAGTGGGTTTCCAAGGTGGGTGACCCCTCAAGCAGTGTGCATCAGTGGCTAAGATTCCCAGAAAAGCAGATATCTGAAGGAGTGACATAGAGAGGGGGAGAGAGAGAGAAGGAGAAGGAGAAAGAAAGAGAGAGAGAGCAACAGAGAGAGAGGGAGTAAGATTTACCTAGACAGTCAAGATGAAGTGCAGGATTTTACAGTTTGTGTACTACAGAGCTGGCTGCACCACTTGGCCAGGTGGGAAATCATGGGGGCGGGTCTGTGGGGCTGTTTCCTGTTGTTCTAGTGGGTCTGGCTGCAGTGCTTCATGTGGTAGGTGGAGGCCTGGGATCCCTTAGGGTGCCACGGCCTAGTGGGAAAGATTTGCCTGGTATATGGTGATAAATGTAGTAATTTTGAAAAATGGGGCATTTCTTGCTGTTCCATTTCTGCCCTTTCCGTTGCCTATTAAGGAAATGGCTCTTGTACAAGCAGGGTTCTTTTAAGATAAGTGCAAGGAGAGGGGTACAGACGAAACCCCAAATTAACTATTAAGCCATGTTACAGGTAACAAGGATGGGAGAGTGTATAGACACATGCTGACTTCAGGTGCCCTAATGTAACTGCAAGCACAGACCTCAGTATTACCATAATTACTGATTATATAATATGATGAAGTGCCAGAGTTCCTCGGCGCTGTGAGCTGCAAGATGAATCTGAACATACATGAATTGCTAAGAACAAGTCACCCTAGTAAATGGGCACATATGAACTGCCACTCCGGGTGTTTAGTAGTAATTTCTACCCATGCTCCCCATTCTTTGTCTCAGTGGGACTGGATGAAAGACTGGTATCTAGGCTGAAATGTTTTGCAAGGGGGGATCCTGGTGAGCTGTAACACCTATATACCCCATGACATGGGAGTCATGCTGGGCCACGTCCACATCATCAGAGTAAATGCAGGAGCAGCAGGCAGGCCAAAGGGGTTGCAAAGTGGGGGCTCATACAGCATTTGAAGTCTGCAAGGTGAAGAGTAGGAAAGGATAAAATGAATTTAGAAAGTATAAGCAGGAACTGGACTGTAGTTTTTGCTACTGGAGGACAGGATTGAAAGCTGACATGTGCATGATAGTTTTGTCTTACGATGAATATGAGGACTTCTGTGTTAAAGGGAAAGGTAACAAGGAAATTGTTTAACCAGGAGAGGCACACTAAGACAACGCTTGCTTCCAGGTGCAAACTGGGAGCACAGGGAATCAACAAAATTAAATCCGATCCTGCCCATACCTGCCTTGGCGTCCCACCAGGATCTATTCTTGGACCTTTACTGTTTTCTTTTATCAACAACCTGCCTCAACTCCCTGGCCCCTCCTTCTTTATCCTCTATGCGGATGATATGGTTCTTTACACCAGCAACAAGGACCTTGTTTCAATAAATGCAACACTAAATACAGACTTTGAATGGCTGATGCATAACCTGCTCCTGCTAAATGAAAAAAAAAAAAAAAAAAACTTTTGCCATGTTGTTTGGCTCTGCCCCCAGACGTAAATCCTATTCTGCACTGCTCGCTACAACTGGTCCCAATGGCTCCCTCCTGGAGGTAGTGGATAACTTTAAATATCTGGGAGTCACCCTTGACCCTTCACTTAATTTCTGCCTTCACATAACTAACTCTTGCAGAGCTGTAACATTAAACTGGGAATGGTGAATAAAATTAGATTTTCAATAATAGCTGCTGCTAGGCTCATTATTGCTCAAGGGGTCTTCAGGCCTAATCTTACCTATGACCTCATGGCATTCATGGACTCCAACAAAAGCGCTATTCAGAAATGGGACACCTGCTATAATAATATCAGTCACTTCACTCTGGCTATCCCTAAACTCACCCAGTGCTGTGTGCTCTACTCCTGTATATGGTGGCTGCCCCCACCTCTTCTACTTGTCCTTACACAGTTGGCTGCCAAATAGATGACAGTATCTGTTCTAGAGCACCTAAGTCCCTTGCCAACATGTTATACCTAAACTCACAATCTTACCCGCTGATCTGCTGAGAGGTCATTTCTACATACTCCTCGATGTGCAACCAAAATGGGTGAACATGTTTTGCCTCTGCAGCACCTACTCTCTTGAACTCCATCCTGGATCATAACAGACTCTTCCAGTGACACCACGCCTTTAAGAAGGTTCTTTTCTGTTTTCTCCTTGCCACTGACAAATGATCCTGTGCTGTACCCTGACTCTCCCCTCTAACCCCTATACCTGCAGGCATTCCTGCACTTATAGCTATTAGTACTTAGAAATTTGATGTGACAACTGTACCACTTATATGTTTTCATCCCAATGTCATGGGAGTTTTGTGTTGAATTCCATTATTCAGTGTTTACTATGTTGTAGTATCTCTTGTTTTACCTTTGCAACCTGCCTTCCTATTTACGTTGTAACACTTGCAGGTCGTGCCTGAAAATAGGATCTGTCTAGTGCACCAAAACAGATGTCCTGTACCAAGCTGGAAAGCAGCCTTAGACAATTCTGGACAGGCAATGTCCCAACAGTAGGCAGATGTTGGATGTAGGCCCAAGTGTGACCGCACCCCCCGGTCAGGTGCAGCAACCAGATTCACACTCTACATTGTGATGGCATTGTGACAGACCTGGTTGAAGGAGTTGGGGTTGTTTGTTCTGTTATAGGTGGGTTCATCCCAATAAATAAATTATGGTACAGAGTCATATAGGCAAGAGTAGTGAGCCCTTGAGCAGCTTGTTCAGTTGCAGTGCAATGTCATAAAGGGTGATGCATACTGAAACTATGAGGTTGTAGTTGGGACAAAAGCACAATTGTTGGTAGGGCATGAGTCCAGTGTTCAATGAGGTGTAAGCATGCTGATCATAAAGAGTAAGAACAAATGATGCCAGCTGTGAAAGGTACTGAGCTCTTGAGGGTCATCAGCAGGGCAAAGTCTGAAAACAAAAAGGGATGACAAAATGAAGGTCCAAAAAGCAAGGAAGTGAAATATGGCCAGAGCCATAGCTAGTAGTATCCAGAAATAGGCAGGAATGGAGCAGGAAAGAAGCTGAAGGAAGGAGAACCAACAACTGGTAGGCAAGGAGGGAGAACAAACTCCAGTGATCACCTCCCCATGAATGAGGTCCAGTTATCAAAGGGCCAGGCAGCAGCATGTAGAATGGCCCACCCCCAGAAGAACCCCAAGACAACAAATCAAGGGTGGAGGTGGGTGGTTAGGCAACATGCAGCAGCAGAGTAGAAAGGACACACAGTACCAAGCACAGCACACCCAGAAGCTAAGTACCAAGCACAGCACATCAAGAAGCACAAGAGTGGTACCAAATGAAATGAGCCACAGCAGAAGACAGTGAGGTGGTGGAGCCTTAGCAGAAACAGGGGAGTTGTGCTGCATAGGAGGCCACGGAGCGGTAGAAGGAAAAGAGCCAACTGCCAAGCATATAGAGTGCACCATGATGATCTAGGGGAGCAGGAACACCACAAGCGGCAGCCATGTAGCAGAGCTAAATGTAGGGTGCAAGGGTGTGCAGGAGACCACCAGCAACTGTCAGCATCACACTGAGAAATGAGCATTCAAGGATCCTTAGTGCATGCATGATGTATATAGTGCTAAGTGGTGGTGCTTGGCAAATACCGTCTGCTGCTCCACGTAATCTCAGTTCTGATCATTTTTAAAACATTGATTTTGGAGCTTAGTATACTCCCCAAGCTGCTCTTTGTCTAGTGAGAAGGCTGGTGGTAGTGGTAGGAAGACCCAAACGGAAACTTCAGAATATTTTAAAACCTCAGAAACCTTTGTAGTTCTCACATCACAATGTGATGTGGTAGTGCTGTGCTGAGCTTTATCACTGGATCTTATCTTAACCCACTCTCAGTTATAGAAGCCACTTGGACGTAATGCTGAGCTTACCATTTAGTCAAAATGAATCTGCCAGACAAAAAGCTCCTGGAATGATCTGTTTCTGTATCCAGGGAAACCGTTGAAAATATAATTACACAATTTTCTGACGTAATGCTGTTTATATTTTTATCTCCACCCATTCTGTATTACTGAGGAAATTTGGATAAAAACAGGATCTCGCAGACATTGTCAGCTTTTCCTACTTTTCCTTCTGCAGAAGTCATAATTCTCAGTTTGTGACATCACAGTTTGTTGCTATGTAAATTATTGATTATGAATGTAATCTCTTTGCAAATTGTCTAGGTCTGTATGCGCTGTATTATTATGGGATTCTGTCTAATGGATATTAATGTATTTGTTGTATCTATATTTATGATTAGAAAAGTAATATCAATAAAGAGAAACTGATTATGAACTCCAACAGAGGACTATGGCATGGGGGGTAGAGGGATGCAATGAAGTTTAGAGACACAGAGCCTGATTTCATGCAGCTTTCCTCACTAATAAAGAATGAGGGGAGAAGAATATAGAACATTTGTGAATTATAAGCTGAACTGAGTGCAAATATTATTTTAAAAAAAGTGTTCCTGGATACTAGGAAATTGTATTAAACAAAAGTTCCCCTTGTACTTGCAGGATCAACAGTAGGATGACTCATAATGCGCTGCAAAATGCTAAGAATATTGCAGCTAGTCAGAATGAATTTATTTACTAAAATGTTTTCTCTGGAGGAGCCTGATAAAATGTGACTTTGGAATCAAGTAATATTGAGAGGGTTATAGTCCAACCATCCTACCAAATAAAGGAGGATGCAGCCCTCAAGCAAAAAATTCACCATTGACTCAAAAACAAGAATAATAAACAATTGGAATAGATTGTTTCGGATTCAAAAGGTCACTCTCAAGCCACTAGAATTTCAAACAGAACTAATGTTGTTACAAAGTTAGCTCAACCTCCAACCTCAGGATTCTGTGTGCCACTGGAATGCTTGCAGACCAAAGGCTAACATCTGCAGGAAGGAGTCTCCTCAGTGGCTAAGTGGCAATGCAAATGATGGTTACCTGATGTCTGTTGTTACAAACAAGGTTTTAGACTGAAAATATTAACACTGCAACCACCCCAGACTTCTGGGCATGGTATTTTGCCAGTCATATGGTATGATGCCATGTCTAGAGGCTGTGGGATGAGGTGCTACCACCTTAGTTATCCTCCCAGCACCTTACTGTACTTTATTTCCCACTTATAGCCTGAATAGTTGTATAATTTTGTCATCCCTCGATGGTCATCCCTGGTGATCTACTGGCCCTCCTACCACTCCAAGTACATGTAATCTCTGGTTTCTGGTGGAACACCCTCCAAAGCCCCATTCTCCTTGTGGACTGTTTCATGACAGTCCCTCGACAAATGTTCTGAGGGCCCACATCAACAGCAGGGTTTCTTGTGCCAGAGAAGTGCCAGGTTTTCTGAGGGCCCACTTCTTCAAGCAAGATTTCTTGCATCAGCAGAGTGCTGAATGTTCTGAGGTCCCCTATCTGCTACTGGCAGACTGTGTGTTGTTGAAAGGCTCACATCTACAGGCAAGAGGTTTTATGTTGACAGAACATCAGTTGTTCAAGGCCCCGTTCCTCAAGCAGGAATTATTGTACCAGTGGAGTGCTAGGTGTTCTGATAGCCCACATCACAGGTAGGATTTCCTGTACTGGCTCAGCAGCAAATGTTCTAAGCACCCACATCTACAGGCAGGATTTTATTTTTACTGGTTCAGCACCAAATGTTCTGAAGTCCCACATCTACTGGCAGGATTTCTTGTACTGGCAGAGTACTGAATGTTCTAATGTCCCACATCTACAGGTAGGATTTCTTGTACCTGTAGAATGCCTGATATTCCAAGGGCCCACATCTACAGGCAGGATTTCTTGTACCGGCCAAACGCCTGATATTCTGAGGGCCCATGTCTACATGAAATATTTCTTGTAGTGGAGAAGTGCTGGATGTTCTGAGAACCCACATCTACAAGCAGGATTTCTTTTACTGATGATGGTATCTTCAGTACTATGCTGTGTCAGTTCAAGAGCACAGGCCACAGCTGCCAGTTCTGCATACTGAGAAGATGCAACACTGCAGCGTTTGGAAGCATGAACAGTGTTACCATTAGGGTACATGATGGGCACTCCAAATCCAGCTATCTGTTCTCCTAAATAATATGAGACAGAGCCATCAGTAAAGACATGACACAAGGAAGTGTCAGCAAGGAGCTTTGGAGTAGCAGGAAGAAAAGGACCTGGATCAGGCAAATCAGGGGGTTGGAGTGCGCAGTCATGTGGGTCTCCTTGATACAGAAGACCATGGGCTAAAATGAAGGGCATTTTGGCAGTGTGGACTGGTATGTCACAGTCCTGGAGAAGAAGAGACCAATGAATTAGTCTGATGTTGGATACAGAGACATCTTTCACTCTTTCTGAGAGCAGAAAATTTGTGGGAGTGTGGTTGGTATGCAAAATGATAGGTGAGTACAAAATGATATACAGGAAATGCTTGACAGCCCAGTAGGTGGCCAGAAGGTTTCTTTCACAAAGACTGTACTTCTGTTCCACTGGTGACAGCATTTGGGAACCATAGGCAATGGGTCTCGGAGTGCCATTCACTTTTTGAGCAAGTACTGCAGACGTGGCTATGTCTGAAGCAGCTGATTCCAGATGGAAAGGTACAGCTGGATTAGGGCTAACTAATGCTGTAGCAGAGGCCAAGGCTTGTTTCAGAAGGGTCTCAGCCTTAGTGTGAATGGGACCCCAAGTCCAGGGAACATTCTTTTTCAGGAGCTCATACAGAGGGGTGGCCTTTTTTGCAAACACAAATGAAATCCCTGAAATAGTTGACCATCCCCAGGAAATGTCTGAATGTTGCCACACTGGTAGGAAGTGGCAAGCGTTGTAGGCCTTGGATCTTCTTCCAGGCCAGGCTGCTGCCTTGTTCTGTAATATGCAAGCCAAGAAAGATGACCTCTTTCTCACACAGTTGTGCTTTTGCAGGATTGCACTTGAGGCCTGCTCTCTGTAAGAGAGTCAGTAGTTCATCAAGGAGATCAAGATATTGCTCCTTGGTGGCAGTTACCAACAGTAAGTCATCCATATACTGCAGAAGGCATTGTGGTGAAGAGAAACCCTGCAGGGCATCCATCATGTGTAGATGGAAAAGACAAGGGCTGTTGTGAAAACTCTGTGGTAGGCAGGTCCAAGTGTACTGTCAATCCTCAAAGGTAAAGTCAAATTTGCTTTGGCTTTCCTGAGCAAGGGGCAGTGACCAAAAGCCATTGCAGATGTCAAGGGTGCTGATTCACCTATGATTTGGCGTTAGCAGTTTGAGCACATCTGGTGTTGATGCTACAGTAGGGGAGCAGCTAGGAGTGACTTGATTAAGCCTCCTATAATCAGTAGTGAGTCTCCAGGATGCATTGGGCTTTTTGACTGGCCAAATGGGTGAGTTATCAGTCGAGACACAAGGCCTGATCATGCCTTGCTTAAGAAGTAACTGAATGGTTTCTCTGAGTGATGGTAAGGCCTTGGCAGGAAAAGGGTATTGCCTCTGCCCATTGTGTGCTGGACCTGGGATTTTGGTGATGGTCTGCATTTTCCCACAATCATGCTTGTGTGTTGCAAAAGCATCCAGATGCTTCTGCAGAATGGGTAGAAGTTCTTTGAAGAATTCACACATCTGGAATAGAGCTATGACGTCATATTCCTTGTCATTGACCGCAATGGTGGCAACCACATGAGAATCAGGAATCATGACTGTATGGTATTGCCCCTTGATTTGGATCAAGAGCATGTTGGCCAAGTCCACCACACAGCCATGTAGTGCTAAGAAATCGATGCCCAGGATGCTGCGGTGATGACGTAATACCATAAGGTCAAATGTATGATTCATGCTGAGGCTACATGTCACCATGGGAAGTACAATAGAACAGTAGGTTGACAATTTCATGCCATCCACACCTTGTGCACTGGTCCACCATCTGGTGGATCAAGAGGAATTAGCCGGATCCTCATCATATAATATGGACACAGCCGTGCCTGTATGTAACAGTATGACCTATTGGCAGCCCCCAACTGTGGCCTTAGTAGAAGGCCGTCCATTTGTGTCAATGGTGAGCTTGTTCACAATACGGACTGGGGCCTGTAGTTGTCAGTCTGAACTATTGCTGATGTCTTAGGGTGGTTCCTGAAAATGTAGGCCGGCAGGATCTCACCCGGCCTCTTCCAGGTCCTGCATAGGATACAAGGAGGGCTGGGTGCTTGTAGTTGCCGCAGTGAACAAGACCTCAGGATCTGGGCATGGAGTGGTTCTGAGGAGGTTCCAGTATCTCCTTGGCCTAGCAGGACCTGGGCTGCTGGAGCTAATGATGCAACAGCTTGCTTTGGGATAGAGTCAGCCACTGACTGGACTTTCCCAAGATGAGCATGGAGGCTGCTGTTCTCTTTGACCACATCATGGTAGGAAGGACCTTGTCAATAATTTCAATTGCCCCAATTATCATTCTGATCGGAGTTAGGATTGTTCCAATTCCGCTTGTTCCTATTTCAGTTGCAATCCCCCCCAACTTGTAGTTCTGTTTATCGTCTGTGGGTGCGGCCTTTTTGTCTTGGGTCTTGCCGATATCCTGTGACATGTGCTACTTGCAAGTGGGCACCTACTGAAATGGTGACCCGCTTCTGGCACATGTCGACAGGGCGAGGGAGCAGGGAAGGAGACCAGATGGGGTGGGTTTGTGAATAGCGACAGGATGTTGTTATATGTACATGCACAAGGAGGGGAGCAAGCATGCTGAACCAGGGGCAGGAGGGTTTGTGAGGGGTGATGCCACAGTGAGCTGCTGAGCTGGCTCCATGGTGTGGTGGGTGGGTGCTGGGCTGTGGTGGCCAGGATGCTGGGTTTGGGTCCGGGCACAGGTATGTTTTGTTGCACCCAGCCCGAGTAGCTGTTTTTTTATTTTGTACAATTTTGCACCCCCGACATGCACCCCCTGGGTTGAGAATGCTAAAAAGATGAAGTGCGGGAGTAAGCCCAGAGGGGCCAAACCCCCTTCGTGACATTAAAAATCCGAGTCTGTTGTGCCGTATTTTGCTTTCCACGGAGGTGTACATTTCCAAAAGAATTTTGGCAATGTACACTTGCCATAATGATGATCGCCTTTCGGCAGTCGCCATTATGATGTAGAGCCGGCCTTGCCCTCCACAGTGTACTGGATTGTGGACTCGCTGGTAGATTGTACTGCAGCCACCTTGGCTTTTGAGCTGGAATTCAAATTTTGGAGGTAGAGCTGGTAGACACTCTCCGTTCTTGTGAGAATGTCCACAAATGTGTCAGTTCTGGGGTAAATCATCATTTCAGCCTTGTCACGTACAGCTGGAATTATGTTCTGAATAAACAAGGTCTTGTATTCAGTTTGGTCTCTGTCTGTCATCTCTTGAGATAGCACTTTACCAGTTCAATAGGCCAACCATAACCTCTGGTGGTATGTCACTGGATGTTCCTTAGTGTACTGCTTGACGGATTAGGCCAACATAATGCCAACCATGCCTGGGGGTGCGCGGCAGTGAGTTCCACTGCTATATCATAAAAAGTCACATCTGTGGCTTGATGAGCGGTCTCTGGGAGTTTTGACCAGAGGCCAGGATCTACGGTCTGCTGGAGGACTTGTACTTGGTAGCCTGCCAGTAGACTGAGCATCTCACATTTGGAATGAACTTTTTCCATATGACAGCTGAGATTGTCATTGGGGATCTTGTGGCCTATACTGTCAGTGATCTGCTGCTCAGAGTGAGCTGCCTGAAGGGACTAGTCTGAATCACAGGACAGTGATCAGGAAAAGGATTTTGGGATTGTGCACCATGAAGGGTGGCCTCCGCTGCAGCATTGGCCACAGTGCGGATGAGTGACTGCTAAGCAACAGCTTCCCTCTGCTTAGCCTCCATGTTTTTCCAGAAGACCTGTTTCTGCTTCTCAGTTATCTCAGTCCTAGTGAGGACAGCCTTGATCATTTGATCAATCTCCTATCTATCCTTTTTCTTGAGGACAGGAATCAGAGGGTCTAGGCCTTGACTTTGTCTCCCACTATCATGGGGGTCGCCATGTTGGCAGTGCACATGGTAGTTGTCATCTCTCTGATGGTGTAGGGTCACACTGTTACAGCATAGGGGTCCACCATGTTGTGAGTGGTGGAGGAACCCTGAGCCACATTGAGGGTATGATTGGGTGTCATCTTGGCAATTGTCGTCACCAGAATAGTCATCGCCGGATGATGTAATGTCATGGGCATATAGTGAAATACTCCCATTGCTTTGACATGACCAGCCAACACCTCTTGCTGATAGCGTAGTTTTGCTATATTAACTCTACACCTTTTGTGACTAGCTTTTGCAATGTTCTGCTCAACACCTTTTGCAACCTCTTCTGTAACACTCTATATGTGGCACTCAATTTGCTGTTGTCCCTAAGCTCCCTATCCAACTCTTCACTTACCCATTTCAGGTCCTCTCTCATGTCATGAAGCTCCTCACACAAGCTCACACAAACTCTCATTCATATCACTCAACAAATCATTCATTTGCAACACCTGTTTCTTATCTGCTTTAACCTATCACATTCCTCTCTCAACATGCATAACTCTCGATCATTATTCTCTACAGTACAGTACAATAGAGTCTCGTTCTTACTACACAGCGACTGAAGTTCTTCTAGTCATTGCTCTTTCCTTAAACTGTCAGTAGCCTGCAGTTCCATCTCTTTCTTAAGAGCTGAGATTTGCAGTTTGAGGGAATGAAACCTTGCTTCGGAGGCTTCCAGAGCAGCATAAAGAGCCATGACCAACAGCCCTTTAGTATCACACCTTTTGGCTGTTTGCCTTGCCATAGAATACTGGGTTGAGATCCCCAGTATGGGGCTATCAGAGTGATTAGCATCTGGTATAGTTTAGAAAATATCTCCAGATAAGTTTAATTCTGTATGACTGTTTTAAACAATTGTTCATACAAGGTACATTTTTCATAAAATGTCATAACATCTCTGTGTATAAGCCAGAGTTGAGCTTGCTAAATCTTTAGCATTATATTGCAAACAAGAGAGATGCATCCTTTTCCTAACTGGTGGGTTCCCCAGTGGTTGCCTGTGAGCCTCTTTTAGGCCAGAGCACACTATATAAAAGATGAAGCCAGAGAGTGGGTTCCCCACAAGAAAGAGAGAAAGTGTGGGACTTCAGCTCATATTGGCATGGTAAAATTTTAAGTTAAAAGAAGAAGTCATAGAGTTGTTTCCACACAAGAAAGAGAGAGGACAGGGGGACCTCAGCTCATATTGGCAAGTTAACATATAAAGTGTAGGGCCCTGTTCACACTGGGCTACTTAAAATGTCTTACCCACCATAAAACATTTTAAGCAGCCACAAGCACGATTGCGTTCGCAATGAACACGACTTCTAACCATTGTAGTAAATCGTGCTCAAATCCTGATTCAAGGTAGGCTTGAGCACATTTTAAAAAATGGTTCTGAAGTTAAATCTAACTAACCTGCAGTGCTGATGGTCTGACACGATTCCCTTTAATAAAGCTGGATGTCCCCGATTTGGAGCCGGTCGATAGTTAATTCGATCTCAAGGCAGTAGTGCAGATGCTGTAAACCATTTGTAATAATGGTTTACAACATGCCAGTGACAGTGTGGACAGAGCAACACAGGTGCTACAGCATGGTAATTAATCCTTATTTAAAAACATTGTGATCACCGTGCAGTTGTGTGAACAGGGCCTGGTTTTCTGACTGATGAGTGGGGCACCTTGCCATTGGTTATCCTGCTGATTGTGATTCGGCCAAACTGATTGGACCAAGGACCACTCTATGTATTAAAATAATGGAATGAAAACCAAGTAAGAAGCTTGAATTGACATGAATGAATTGCAGGCTTTCAAGCAGCTTTTTCTTGGTGGGGGGGCACTGGAACTATAACTATTTGATTTTGGCCACACACCAAGCGCACTCCTGTAAACATTTAAAATAACATAAAGATGTATAAGAAACAGATAAAATATACATGTATTTGCCAGGGTTGAGCTTGCTAAACCTTTAACATGGCCCAAATCCACAGGCAGGATGCTGGATGTTCTGATGATCCACATCTACAAGCACGAGTACTTTTATTTGCACAGTGCCAGATATTCTGAGGATCCACATATATACTTGTCGGGTTTTGTGGATTACTCCACTAGAGTCCCACAGGAAATGAACTACAGAGTAAAATGCAGCCGCCACCCCTATGTGCAAGGATAAGAAAAGTTCAACCAAAAAGGACGGGAGGTGCTAAAAAAAAAAAAATGGACGGACGAGAAGTTCCTCAACTGGTGCTGTTCTTTTTATTTTTTTGTTGTATAAATAGGTTATTATCTCAACGTTTCTCATATATTTCATGTGCTTCCTCAGGAGAATGCCTTATATCCTTCAATAATAATGCATAACAATATATATATATTTCAATCATCCACCCTTAATGAAATGGAATAATATCATAATACAGTAAGCATCAAGTTAATGAACTCACTCTCTCAATTGCCTGTGAGTACATTCATTGCATACCCAGCACTACAGTATATTAATTTTAATTGTTCCTATATAGATTTTCAGGAAAAAGAAAAATCAATTTTACTATAAAGTTATTAGATGTTGAATACACCTTAATCTGTGCACTAACATTTCATTACTAGCATGGACCTATTCAATCAGGTATCCATTTAAATCTTTATCTACCCCTGATAAATCCACAACATTTATACAATTGTTCACTCATTGTCACTTAAAAATAATAATTCAATTAAATCAATACAATACATCCACTTCCCTGTGCCACTTTTCTTTAGTGGGGAAACAAACATTTCCGAGTTATCACAAATGTGTTTAAACTGTTTTAATAAAACATGTTGATATATATACACATCAACATAAATAGCAGTAATTAAATTTCTATGATAATTCTTTAATGAAAACCATGACCATAGGTCAATGTTGCTCCTGCACACGTGCAGCTTATAACATTTACTAACAATTTTGCCCCTTATTTAGGCTGCAGCATAAAAATGAAGTACACATATTTCAAAAAATTGCAACAAGTAAAGTACCACTCCAAACTTTCATTTGCCCAAGCTGAAATTTAAAACATTATTTGCTCTAGTTTTCCAATTCATTCAAAGTATCTGCTGTAAGACAGTTGAACCACTCTGATTGTCATTATTTTCTAGTTTTCTCTCAGACATTTCTAACCTTTATAGCTAACAAATGTACTTTTCAACTAACCATATTGCAATTTCCAAAAATTCAAATCAAACTGGGTTTCTAAGGTGCTGCGATGTTATTAAGTGCCTATTAACAACAACCGTGAGAGATGCTTTAACTAAAAATACTGTCATACAGTAACATAACTACTCCAGTTATTATTTTTGTTTCCTTATTTTCTCACAAGCATTTCTAAACTTGGTAGCTGACAAGAAACTTTTAAACAACCATATTAGGATTTCTAAGGTGTAGTCTAGTATGGTTTCTATAACGTGACAATGTTTATATAAGTGGCTTGTGGGCAAGAACTAAAGACATTACTTAAACTAAAAATGCTGTGATACAGCATTCTGTTATGGATGTTTATTTCTTTTAACCATAGCCCAAAATTATTATAAAGCAAAAAACTGTGAAGCCATTATCTGATGTGCTCATTTGCCAAGAAAAATGCTAACCTCTAACTGCTCAAAAACATTTTTTTGAATAACAGGGTACTTTATCTAGTCATCGTCCCGCTCTGCTCTGTGACATCATCCAGAGCAAGACAAATGATCAGTTTACAATTTCCAAGGTAACATTTCAATATAAACCATATCTAATCATACCATCCGCTTTAAGTTCACTACAAATGTCAAGTATATGCTAATTACATGACCTGTATTGTTTACTATATTTTAAACCAAAAGCTCCTTGTATTATTGTAGCAATGTTCTTATTATATGCTGCCTCAATTTCTTTAAAATAAAAAAAAATCCTCACATTGTACTGTACTGTAAGAGGTTTGTCTGTATATCTTATGAAAAATTAATAAAAAAGTTTAACTTTAAAAAAACTATTTCCAAGGTGATGTAGCAGAATTGCTGATGTGCCCAGGTAGTAAAAAGGGACTTTGAAAAATCTTTTGCATGTTGCACCCATTCTTGTATTTAAACACAAGTGCGCTCCTAATGCTTCAGCTTTTCCTTCATTTTGCCTCTTTCCAAATCTCAAACTATTAGTCCCTGATATGTACAGAAGTCAGTATTTAAAAATACATATTATTTACTCTTTTAACTTTAGTTCTTATGTAAATAGTAGGACTTGTTAAGCGACTAATCGTGCATAGCTACAAATACTATGACAAGTTGTTCACAACAATCATTCCCCCTCTGCAGAAAAAGTGGTCAGTAGGACAATAAATGTGACAGCTTTCAGTATTGAATAGAGCACATTAAACTAATAAAGAAAGATACAGTATGTCCAAAATACATCATTAAATAAAATTATTTCTACCCCCTGTTTAATATATTCTAATATTAGTAAGGCAGAATAAAGGGCCGGATAGAACAGGAAAAAGGCTGCGACAAGTGATTTTTACACTAGACTTCAGTTCCAATAGATTATTTTCAAACTATGTGTATTTATTATTAGTTATTACTATGGCTAAATGGAGAGCAGGTTCAAAACGGTCCACATATATAGGCAAAATTTCTTGTACTGGCAGAGTGCCGGATATTCTGAAGGCCCACATCTTCCAGCAGGAGGGGGAGGACCATTTCCCCTAACTGTACACAAATCTAGACTTCTGGTGCCCAAGTAGTGGCATGGACTGGAGTAAGGTGGGCACAACTTTATTAAGCCTGCACATCCCCCCTTTTTTCTATACTTCTGTGGCCCCTGCTCACCCCTGCAGTAGACTGGCAGTGGTGCATACTGTGTTAAGGCACACATGTGCCACATCAAACCACATAGAAACATAGAATTTGATGGCAGATAAGGACTGCTTGGCCCACCTAGTCTGCCCATTTCCCTTCCTGATGGATAAGCTGCAGATTCTAGTTAACCAACAGCTTACTTCCTCCTACCTCCCACTAGAATTGATTTATGTCTGTCCCATGCATTCTTGAATTTTCCCATTATTCTTGACTCCACAACCACCTCAGGAAGGCTGTTCCATGCATCCACAACCCTCTCCATGAAAAAATACTTTCTAACATTACCTCTGAGCCGTCTCCCCTCTATCTTCAAATTATGCCCCCTTGTTCTTGCACATCTCTTTTTCTGAAAGATGCTACCCTCTTGGACTTTGTTAATTCCCTTGAGGTACTTGAAAGTTCCTATCATGTCCCCCCTCTCCCTCCCTTGCTCAAGGGTACACATATTAAGCTGCTTCAGTCTCTCTTCATATGACTTCTGGTACAGACCCTGCACCATTTTGGTTGCCCTCCTCTGAACAGCCTCCACTCTGTCTATGTCTTTGTGGAGATGGGGTCTCCGGAACTGCATGCAGTACTCCAGATAGGGTCTCACCAACTGTCTGTACAGAGGGATAACAACTTCCTGTTTTCTACTGTTGATGCCTCTCTCTATGCATCCCAGTATCCTCCCAGCCTATCTTACTGCCTTCTCACATTGCTTGCCCACCTTTAGGTCATCTGATATAATTACTCCCAGGTCCCTTTCAATTTTTTTGTTAGTATCTCACCCCCTTTTGTGTACTCTTCCCCTGGGTTTTTGTTTCCCAGGTGCATTATCTTGCACTTCTTTGCATTAAATCTGAGCTGCCATACATTTGACCATTCCTCCAACCTTGCCAAGTCCCTTTTCAACATTTCCACCCTACCTTGTGTATCAACCCTGTTGCAGATCTTTCTGTCAACTGCAAAAAGACATACTTTTCCTTCTAGGTACTCTCCAATGTCATTTATAAAGGCATTTAAGAGGACCGGTCGCAGTACTGAACCCTGTGATACTCCGCTGGTTACCCTCCTTTCTTCACTGTGGACTCTGTTTACTATTACCCTCTGCGTCCTGTTGTTCAGCCGATATTTTATCCAGGCTACCACTTTGGGACCCACTCTAAGGCTAGCTAACTTGAATATCAATCTTTTGTGTGGGACTGTGTCAAATGCCTTGCTAAAATGTTGGTAGGCCATATCCACAGCCCTTCCTTGGTCTACTACTTTGGTCACCCAGTCAAAGAAATCTATTAGATTCATCTGACATGACCTTCCCACTGTGAATTCATGATGCCTTGGGTCCTGTGCCCCACTGGCCTCTAGGTACTCAACAATTATTTCCTTCAGCAGTGACTCCATCATTTTTCCTACAACTGAGGTCAAACTAACTGGTCTATAGTTTCCTGCCTCTGCCCTGCTCCCACTTTTGTGAAGTGGAATCACATCTGCCCTCCTCCAGTCCTCAGGTATCACCCCATCCTCCCATGATTTGTTAAAGAGAGTCATTAGTGGTGTCACTCGTTCTACCCTTAGTTCTTTTAGAATTCAGGGGGAAATCACATCAGGCCCAATTGCTTTGTCCACCCTCAGTTTCAAGAGTTCTTTCAAAACCCTTTCTTGTGTGAATGGACTGGTATCAACCCCCCCATCCAGAGTGTTTCTGTTGTTTGTTTTAGGTACCTCCCCCTTCTCTACTGTTGTGAATGCTGAGTAGAAATATTCATTCAGTATCCCTGCTTTTTCACTGTCACCCTTTGCCCACATTCTGTCCCCTTTATTAAGTCTCCATACCACTCCCTTAGTCTTTCTTCACTCCCTAATGTACATATAAAAGGTTTTATCCCCCTCTGTAACAGAATTGGCTATCTTTTCCTTGGTTTGGGCCTTTGATATTCTGACTGCCTTCCCTGCCTCCTTCTGCTTTAACTGATAAAGTTATCTGTCCTGCTCCTTATGTGTTTCCTTATATTTCCTGAATGCTATCCCTTTCTCCTTAACCTTTCCTGCTACCTCTTTTGAGAACCATAATGTTTTTTTCCTTCATTTTGTTTTATTGATTTGCTTCACACAAAGGTTTGTTGCCTCTGTGATGGCAGTTTTGATTATTCCGAATTGTTCTTTCACCCCTCCTTCTTGCCTATTTGCTAGTGCTTTTCTGAGGTACTCTCTTATTTTCCCAAAGTCAGCCCTCCTAAAATCCAATACTGTTGCTTTTGTATGGCTTGCCTCTATGGCTGTGTTTATTGTGAACCACACTGTTTGGTGGTTGCTTGTTCCCTGATGGCTACCCACTCCTAAATCTGCGATCCTTTCTCCATCCCCATTTGAGAGTACCAGGTCCAAGACTGCTCCCTCCTGAGTGGGTTCTAACACTAGCTATCAGAGGAATGCCCCTTGTAGAGCATCAAGAATGACCCTGCTCCTGGATGTGCCTGCAACAAAGGTGCTCCAATTAATATCTGGCACATTCAGATCCCCCATAAAAAATATCTCCTCTTTTTCTACCATTTTAAGGATGCCTTCTATCATTTCCTTGTCCATTTCCTCCCCCTGAGATGGGGGTCTGTACACAACTCCCATGCAGATTGTGGTGTCATTTCCTGTCTCCAGGGTGACCCACAGTGGCCAAACCAGTGGGCCTTCCCAATGTGCTGCCCCAGCCTACACTACCACCAGGCCTCCACCAGTCTGTCACATACTCCATCTTCTACCTCCCAGCTGACAGTCACTGACATGAGCCTTTTCTCAAAGCTGTTGACTGATGTGGAGGCAGATGAGCTGCAAGCACCCCAGCCATCTGCACCACTGGGCAGTATGTAAACTGTTGAACAGAACATGATTTTCTAAATACTCTTCATTACATGTACAAGTATGCTTTATTTAATTTATGGCTGCCTTCTGAAACCCTTGAAGGGAGGAATTTTCTCTAGATTTAATGAAATTCTATTATGTGATGAAGTCCTTGATCTAAATATCATCTTATCAAACTTAGTAAAGTTCTTGAGTTTTCCAACTACTTTATTCTCTCTGTAGACTATTGAGAAAATAATTCAGTACCTGGGACTAACAAGTTTTTCAGAGGACATGGTGGATCTGATCTTAAGATTTTGCATACCATAATTACCAACCTCTCTCCATTTTAATATTTATTGTTTGTCACTTCAGATTCTGGTATGATTGACACTGATGAGTGCAGTAAATGTACATAGTAAAACAAATCTGGCAATCTCATTATAAACCTTATCTAAGATTATAACATTTGAGTTTTTAGCATTATAGTAAAAAAGTATGTTGTCATATTCCAGGGCTGACAGCAATATTTGCTTGGCTGTTTTGTTCCAGCCCTCTTTAGCTAAGCAGAAACTAACCTTCTGAGGGTCACACTTTTTCTGTTGAGTTTCCAAACTACAGATTCTATGTGGAGCAGATCACTTAATTGATGGTCAAGTATTAGTCACATTTATCTGTATTCTTGTGCATTTGTCAACAAATCCTGTAAATGCTCTTTTCATTTTGCCACATTCACGGCCATTGACACGAGTTTACATTGAAATGGTGAAGCATGTGTCCAATAGTGATGCATGCATCATTATAAAGTGCACAACCTGGAAGGGGTCGGTATGGGCTGAGGTGCATAAGGCTGGAACCAGACAACACACCAGAAAGCCTAGCGCACACACACACACACACTACCTAACAAATACTTAGGACTCAGATACACAGTGCAGTAAAATGTTTATTACTTACATACATAGAAGTTGCTGAGTGCTAGGCATTTTGCCATAGATGCAACTCCCACAGCCTGCAGAGGACTGCCCGATGCAAGTTCATGGTGGACTTGGCACTTTCTCAAGGCTCAAGATGACAACTAGATTATAGTGTATGGTGAAGGCTTATAGTGTATGTTGAAGGCTTGTTGTGTATGGAACTCAGTGGCTTTCAAAATGTTGTAGTACCACAGTTCAAAAGGTCATGGAACGTGATTGTACCACACTGTACTACAACATTTTGAAAGCCTATAGAGGCTGCATGCGCTCAGCTCATTTTAAAACTGGACCAAACACAGAAAAACTCGGAGCCAGCGGCACGATCATCCCCCGAACTGATGACAAACAGGGCACCACGTAAAAAGGCAGGATTGATCAGATACTTTAAACTATAAAAAAAAAATGCAGGATCAACCAGATATTTAAAACTACTCACATTAACAGGTGAATCCTTTCACTCACGGTCCTCTCGCTTAGCGAGAGATACATCCGCCATGGTTTTTTTTCCTGGAATCCCCACCCAAAGGCAACTGACAGCCAATGACAGACCATGCCACAGACATAGGGATGCTTGGTCCCTAACAACCACAGCACTGACCTTAGCAACCTGACGAATACCATATTGAAACGTAGTAGAAAGAATTCCTTTTACGGCTTAAAAAAAAATTAAAATGCTCACTTAAATTATCGTAGGAGCACCATACACTATAAAAAATAATGGATGGGCAATGTTATGCCCAACCAGTGTGCTGTGCCACTTCGGGGTTCTGATTCCCATGGACCTCTCGAGCTTTGCTCTCGAGGTCATGGGGAATCAGAACCCCTCAGTGGCACAACACGCCGGTTGTGCATACTTGCCCATCCACTATTCTCTATGTTGTGTATGGAACTCAGTGGCTTTCAAAATGTTGTAGTACCACAGTTCAAAAGGTCATGGAACGTGATTGTACCACACTGTACTACAACAACATTTTGAAAGCCTCTAGAGGCTGCACGCACTCAGGTCATTTTAAAACTGGACCAGACACAGAAAAACTCGGAGCCAGCGGCACGATCATCCCCCGCACTGATGACGAACAGGGCACCACTAAAAAAGGCAGAATTGACCAGATACTTTAAACTATTTAAAAAAATGCAGGATCAACCAGATATTTAAAACTACTCACATTAACAGGTGAATCCTTTCACTCACGGTCCTCTCGCTTAGCGAGAGATACATCCGCCATGTTTTTTTTCCTGGAATCCCCACCCAAAGGCAACTGACAGCCAATGATAGACCACGCTACAGACTTAGGGACGTATGGTCCCTAACAACCACAGCACTAACCTTAGCAACCTGACGAATATCAGATTAAAACGTAGTAGAAAGAATTCCTTTTATGGCTTAAAAAAAAAAATTAAAATGCTCACTTAAATTATTGTAGGGGCACCATACACTATAAAAAATAATGGATAGGCAATGTTATGCCCAACCAGTGTGCTGTGCCACTTCGGGGTTCTGATTCCCATGGACCTCTTGATCTTCGCTCTCGAGGTCATATGGAATCAGAACCCCTCAGTGGCACAACACACCGGTTGTGCATACTTGCCCATCCACTATTCTCTATGTTTTTAGTTCAGCATTAGCCACTGCAATTGCTTAGCAGTGGCTAATACTGCACTAAAAAAAAAACATCTGGTTGTCATCTTTGTTCCTAGTTGCAGGACTGTGCAACACTAGAGAAAGAATGTGTGTCTAAGGAAAACACAGGCCCAGCCATGAAAACAATAGCTTAGGGATTAAGAGCACTGGGATAGTATTCTGGGGGCCTGGGTTCAAATCCCAGTGGGTCACATTATTTCTTTCCCACTACAATTTGTGAATCAAGGCTCAAGAGAAAGTGCCAAGTCTGACACAAAAGGGTGTTGGTGGTTCTGTGCAGGGAGTGGGTGTTGCACCTAGGGCAATATGCCTAGCACTCAGCAACTTGTGTGTATACAGAAATAGACATTTTGCTGCACAATGTATGTATCTGAGTCCTGATTATTTGTCAGGTAGTATGTGTGTTTGTTTCAGGCTTCCTGGTGGGTTATCATTATAAAGCACCCATTTGACCACAGCTTGCAGCAGATATGCTTGATGCATAGCAAGCATTGGGGATGCAAGATGATCATGCAGCAAGACCCCAGTGCTTGGCTGAAAATCCATCCCCTTATCCTTTGTTCAAAACATTTTATTATTAAATTATAATACAGAGCTTGAAAACTCATATATTAGGTCTTTCTGATATTTAGCAAACACACCTCGACTTGCTGGGCCACTTCTGTATAGCAAGAAAGTCCTCCTGTAACTTCTGTTCTACCTTTACTACTGTGATGGTCAAGGCCACCAAAACACTGTTGTCAGCACTGGTCATGTGACAGTGTTGGGTAAGACCCTGTCCCATTTGTTATGCAGAAAGAGTTAACAGCAAAGATCTATTTTGTCCTCTCCTGTTTTGCCACTTGTCTGTTTCTTGCCTGTCTGATTGTGCAATCAAGTTTTTCTTGTGTCACCTAGGAACTGGCCACACCCATGGTCCTGCAATTTCCCTCCATTATCTCCCTTCATTCACTTGCTGTTTCTATTCATTCTTTCTCCCCTTGCTTCTCTGTGGTTAAAATATATATATATATATATATATGAATGTTTATGTGAAACTGGGATCCCTTGGGTTGCAAAAGTATATAATTAAATTATTGAAGTGATTGCAGAAAGCAGTTTGGGTTTACTACACTAAATAACAATCTGGAACACGGGGGTTGACCTTGCAATGCACTGGACCTCCACCAGCTGGTTTATAGAACTGTCAACAGGAAATCAACTCTGGGACAAATGTATTATTTTGTTGCACCTCTTAAGACTAGATATACTCTTTAGGCTGGCCTAAGGAAGACAAATGATGGAGTTTTTCTACATTTTGTGAAAAACAGGAAATTCAACTTACAAGAAGAGAGAGTTTAAACTGCCAGGCAAAAACATTTTTATATAAACAGAGCAATGCTTTCCAAGGGGAGACACAGATGGGGACCTTTTTTGTTTGTATTGCCCTTATGAAGAGCTATCCTGTACAATTTAATTTTTTCTGGTTTACTGTTATTTTTTATTTATTTCATTTTGTTGACTGGATAAGCCCTGGGCCCAAATGGTCCCTTTTTCAGGAGCGACTTGGATTTAGCTACACAGAAACCTGTAGTATACGGAATACATCAATGATACATACTGATGACATAAATAGTTTTAGAACAATAACTGTAAGACAATGAGTGTAATATTACCGATAATAATAAAACCCTACCTGCAAATGTTATAACTTCTCCTGGGTAGCCTGTGCTTCCTGACCTATGGCACTACGACAGTTATATATCTCAGACAAATTTATGATGACTATCAGGAAAAGCAGGAAATCCAAAATGGATCCCTGTTGAACTCTACTGGTGAGCCCACATGTTCCCAATAACACATTAGCCTCTTGTGCTCTTTGAGTCCATTGTGCTGAATAAGATAAATAGAAACATGGAACTGTAGGCAGAAATGGACCACTTGGGCCACCCACATCAAACCACAACAGGGGCTCAGGATACACGTTACAGTACAGGTTTAGTTACTGATACAAAAATCAATTCAAGAAATTGCCAAGGAGTGACCCATTACAGTACAGAAACAAAGTGAGTGCCATGACTGAGAGTGTGATATTTGTCACACAATACTCATTAAAATCTTAGAGTACTATTTATTATATATGTTATTAAAGAACTGGCACATTTTGGTTATAGAACTTGTTTTTCATGAATTAGTGAAACACCAACCACTTAAAATGATTCATAGGAGGGACCCCAACTTGGCAGACAAACTCATCCACAGTTATTAACCAACTGAATCCAGAAGTACTAAGATTTTGCTACCACAACCACTAGTAGGTTGCCACACCTGTGGACTTTGCAAATTTTGTCCAGTTGCCAGTTATCTACGAACATACAAAAATTGCCAGGAGAAAAAGGCCATCTAGTCTATCAAGTCTGCTCAAGTTTGCAGCTAGCTCCCCTACTCAGCAGCTGCACCTCCCCTTCCCCCATTATCCTTCCCTTTGCCAAGTCCCACCTCTTATTGAAGCATTCTACTGTGTTATATGCCACCACCTCTGCTGGTAGTGTGTTCCACTCTGCCACCACCCTTTCCATTAATAAATGCTTCTCACCTCCCTCCTGAATCTTCCCCCCTTCAATCTCATGTCATGGCCTCTAGTGTCTCTCCCCACCATCCTCTTGAATAGACCCTCTGTGTCTGTCCTGATTATCCCCTTCATTAATTTGAAGGTCTCAATCATATCCTCCCGTCCCTCCTTTCCTCCAGTGAGTACATGTTTAACTCCCTCAGTCTGACCTCATTTGACAATTCCCCCAGACCCAAAATCATTTTGGTTGCCCTATATTGCACCCCCTCCAGGAGCCTAATGTCCCTCTGCAGGTACGGGCACCAGTACTGTACGCAGTACTCCAGGTGGAGGTCTAACCAATAATCTGTATAATGGCAGAATCACCTCCCTTCTTCTCGAGGCTATGCCCCTTGCAATGCATCCCAACATTTTGTTGGCCATTATTGCTGCCTTCCTGCACTGCATGGAATGATTTATTGCATCCATGATGAGCACCCCCAGATCCTTCTCTTCCTCTATTACTTCTAGCTGCACACACCCCAGATTGTAGCTTCTCCTTGGATTCTTTGTTCTGAAGTGCAACACCTTGCATTTTGTTTGTGTTGAACCCAAGTTGCCAGTTGTCAGACCATGCCTCAAGCCTTGCCAGATCCTCCTGTAGCCCCCCCCCCCGGTCATCCACCACTGCCCCCATCTTGGTGTCATCTGCTAATAAACTGATCTTGCTGCTGATGCCCTCCGAATTGTCTGCAATAAATATGCCAAACAGCACCGGCCCCTACACCACCCTGTGGAACCCCACTTGTTACAGGCTTAGGAAATGAGAATTCCCCTCCTACCACCACCCTCTGCTGTGGTTCTAGGTCATAATAATGATCACGGAATAGTGATCACCATTTGGGCAAGTGTACATGGCTGAAAATGAATTATGATGATGTACACTCACAGAGAACTGCAAGGCACCCCCCCTACTTAAGGATTCTAAGTTCCAGGGGGATATAAAACTTAAAAAAAAAGAAAACCCAACCTGATGGAAAAAGCAATTGCACCCCAGAACCGAACCTGGCACCCTTCCCAACCCCAGCCTGCCACCTACCCACCACACCACATGGCCAGCTCATCAGTTGACTGCTGCACTACAACCCACATATGCTTCCTCCCCTTCCACCATCGCTCCAGTGAGGTCCCCGCCCATGTGCATGTATATATAGTGACATCCTGTCGCTGTATTCGCCTACCCCTGTATCCGGTCGCTACCCTTACAGGAAGCTCAGAACACAGGTGTTGTGATTGAGTCACCCTTTTTGTAAGCACTTAGTCACGGTCACCGTGTTCACATTATACCCTGTGCTGCCTATACTGTAGTGAGTTCTCCACCCACTCCACCAGTTTTGCTCCCACCCCTGTGCCCTGTAGTTTACTACCAAGTCTCCCATGTGGTACCAAATCGAAGGCTTTACTAAAGTCTAGGTACAGGACATCCACTGAATGACCCCCGTTAATTTGCCTAGTCACCCAGTCATAGTATTCCACTAGGTTGGTCTGGCATGATGTGCCCTTGACAAAGCCATGCTACCTCCTGTCCTGCACCCCATTGACTTCCAGTAGTGCTACTAGCCTTCCTCTCCTTTAGGATGGTCTCTGTTAGCTTCCCCACCATGGACGTTAGGCTTTCTGGCCTATAGTTCCCCAGTTTGTCCTTGGATCCACTCTAGTAGACAGGAACCATGCAAGCCAGTCTCCAATTCTGTGGTACACACTTAGAGATGTATTAAATAAGTCTGCCAAGGGGCATGCCAGGACCTCTGTCAGCTCCTTCAGTACCCTTGGATGCACTCCATCTTTTCCCGGTGCCTTGTCTACCCTCAATGCCATTAACCCCTCCAGCACCCTTGCCACTGTGATTTCTCTATCCATCACCCCTGTCTGTTTCTATCCTCCTTTCTACTATGGGTACCGCCCCCTTCGCCTTCGTAAAGACTGAACAGAAGTAGTCGTTCAGCACTTCTGCCTTTTCACCCCCCTCTTTCACCCATCCCCCTTCCTTCTTAAGTCTTACAATTTGGTCCCTACAGCTTCTTTTCTCCCTGATGTACCTAAAGAAGTCTTTCTCCCCTTTTTGTATGCCTTGCACCAGCCTGAGTTCTCTTGATGCCTTGGCTGCCGTACCTCCCTGATCACTTCCTTCTCTTCTTTCAGATACACCTCCCTGTCCTCCTCTTTCCCCAATTTTCTGTATCTCCTATATGCTGTCCTTTTCCTCCTCACCCTGTCTAACACCCCTTTGCTTATCCAGCTGGGTTTCTTCCCCCTAGCTCTTTTAGTTTGGGCCCAGCAGCAGGTTTCTGTTGCCTCCACAAACCCTTGTTTTATCAGCTCCTACCTTTGATGTGTGTCCATATTTGGTTGAATTTTGTCCAGGAACCCCTGTACCATTTCCCCCATCCTCTTAAAGTTGGCATTCCTGAAATCCAGCACCCTTGTGCCAGATGCCCCCCTCTCTTTAGCCATTTGTAACTGGAACCATACTGTCGGGTGATCACTCCCCACCAGTGGTTCCTCGACCCTCATGTCCCCCACCCATTCCCCACTTGTCAGTATGAGGTCAAGGGTGTTCCCTTTCCTAGTTGGTTTACTGACCAACTGTGCCAGAAAGTTATCCTGGAAGGCATCCAGCATTACCTGCTCCCTTCTGCACTTTGTGGTAGGTGTTTCCCACTCCACCCCTGGCAGGTTGAAATCCCCTACTATCACAACTCTCCCCTTCCCACTGTTCCTCCTGACCTGCTCTGCCAGTACCCTGTCCTTCCCTTCAGATTGGGAGGGTGGTCTGTACACCACCCACAACCTTAGTGATCTACTTTTGGGATGCTGGAGTTGCACCTACAGAGCCTCTGTATCTCCCTTCTCTGCCTCTTCCCTTACACATTTTGATCCTTCCTTTACGTACAGTGCCACCCCCTTTCCCCTTCTCCCTATCCTTTTGGTGTAATCTGTACCCTGAAACTGCCAGGTACCAGCCATGGTTTTGGGTGGCCCATGTCACGATTATAGTCACCAAGTCCACTCCTCCCTCCATAATGAGAGCCTGTAGTTCCGCCCCCTTACTCCCCAGACTCCTAGCATTTAATGTTACTACCCTCCAACCCTTGTCTGTAACCTCCCCCAGCCCCTCTCCCCTTATGTCCACTCCATTAGTATTTGTCTCTCTCTCCTTACCTTGCTATTATGTGGTAAGCCCATTTGGTTTCACTTCTCTAGGCCTCTGAACATCTCTATTCATCTTGCTACCCCCCTCCTAGTTTAAATGCTCCTCAATATGTTCCCCTATCCTTTCCTTCAGTACATTTTTTCCTTCCTCATTTAGGTGCAGTCCATCTTTTGCATATAGATTGCTGTTTTCCCAGGTTCCCCCACCCTCCTACCAGCCTGTACCCTTTCCTGACATCAGGTTCCCAGCCATTCTTTAAACTCTTGCATTCTCCCTTTCCTTGCTATACTTGCCATGGGAACAAGAAGTACCTCCGAGAAGGCGACTGATCTCCCTGCTCCCTCACAAAGAGGTCCCAGTTCCTCAAACCTCCTATTCACCTCCAATACTGTCCCATCAGCCAGTTCATTCGTCCACAGGTGTATTATTAGGTGAGGCCTTTCCCTTCCCCTATTTGCATACCTTAGCACTGGTTGCACCACCCTTTCTGCCTTCATTCCTGGCATCAATTTCATCCAAATTCTACAGTGTATTTCCTCTTTGCTGCCCTACCTGACCCCTCTTAGTATCAAGTCTCCTAACACTATGGCACCTCCCTTCTTCTCCTCTTCATTTCTCCCTTCCACCTTCTCCTCTCCTTCATCCTGCTGCACATTGTTCCCTCCTACTGTCACTGTTTCTCCCCCATGATCTTCCCTGTACTAAACCCCTCCTGCCCCACTTCATTTGTCACACCAGTTTCTCCACCACCCACAGCCAACCTATTCATTGTTCCAATGGACTGTGCCTCCCCATTCTCATTCCCTCCTTTTGACCACTTTGTCAGAGATCTGCTCCCATTTGAGCACGCTGTGTTACCTTAAACCTGTACTCCTGCTCCTATTCTCCTTGTACCCTTTTGTCCCCTGTCTTGACCACCCCTCATCCTTCCCATCTTCCCCATCCTTTTTCTTTTCCTGGTTGTATGTTGTGCTTCCCACATTCTCTTCTCTTCTCTTTCTGACTTAATCTGTTCCTTCTTCATCAATGACACTTCCTCCTTTAGCCTTAATTCTTCATTCTCTAGCTTTCCCAGCCTTAGACAGACTGGGCACCCCCCCGGGCCTCCACAGGGTGTCCATGAATGTGGCCACTCCACAGTTATTACAACCGATAATCCTTCCTCACCTGTGTCTTCTGTTCCCCCCTTCCCTGGTCCCTTTGCCCCCTGCTCTTCCACTGGCCCTCTTTCTGGCTTGCCTCCCTACCTCATCCCTTCCACAGTCTGCCCCAGTCCATCACTCTGGTCCCTTTACCCCCCTCCTCTTTGTTCCCTCTGCTCCATTCTCCTTCTTGTGGTTTCTCGTTTTTCTTCCCTTGACCGCATTAGTTGGCAGCAATATTTCATTTAACTTTCCCAATTCCTATACCCCTAGCTAACACCTGTCCTCTTCTGACCCTTAGTTCAGTTCCATACTTTTACCTGTTACTGCTCATATCAATCAACACTTAGAGAGCCCCCAGAAACACATAAAAAGAATATTTTCCACTCCCAAACTATACCTTTACAGTTCTTTGGTTACATCACCTTACCAGTTCTTCTAGCTTCTCCTCAACTTCTCCATCTAGTCCCCTCCTCTGCTCTGCCCCCCACCCCCCGGTTGGCCAGTCACTCCTGAAGTCATAACCATGAGCATTTAACAAAGGAGGTGCTGCGGAGTGGGTGGGTTGGAGAAAATTCAAAGCCAGTAGAGCACTACAAGTCACAATCAAGTCCCAAAGTCAAAGCCGACACAAGTCTAACGGCAGCCTCGAGCCTGAAAGCGGCATACAGCTCCCCTGCAGGTGTACAGCTCCCCTGCGCTCCTTCCGCCAGTGCAGTTTCCCAGGCAGGCTGCCCAGAGGTAAGTCCTCTCTGCTCCTGAATCTCCACAGCTACGGCTACACTCCTTCCTTGCCCAGTTCCTATTCCCTCCTGGTTCTCCGCCCAATCCTCCTTCACCATCTTGCAGCTGCAAGCCTTCTTTTCTGCTCCCTCCTGCTTACTCATTCATTTCAAGCTGTTAACAACAGAAAAGAGTACCAAATTGATAACTATATCAATTCGGGTCTGAATGGGTAATTTATTTGGCTACATATTCCTGCAATTCATTTTACATTGGTAAAATGAAAAGACCATTTAAAATCAGAGTATCTTAGCTCAGTCAGAACAAAGGACATCCATAATGCATTATAGAATCATCTATCCATAGTAAGAGACAATTTAACATATGCAATTTGACTTTGTGGCATAGAAAAGGTTTTACAGTGTTAGGGAAGAGACGTGGGGACCTTGATTGTATGATCTCCAAAAGGGAATCATTTTGGATTGTTGAACTTGGTGGTCTTAGACCCTTAGGCCTGAATGACTCAATACATTTAAGACCATTTCTTGGGTATAGGTATGCCTAGATGTAAGAACAAAATACGATTTTTGACTATGATTTTTGTGGGAGATAAAATTTATGAAGTGCCACCCCAGGTATATTTTTCCTTTGACTGCCATTAATCATGCTGATGTCCATAAAGTGCAGAGGTATGCCAGTAAAGGTTTTCAGCTCTAATAGTAGACCTTCATTGGCAGGACTTATGGTTCAGGATACTGTTTATTAGAGTGAGTTTGTAAGGTATTAAACTGTGATGACCAAAGAGTTTAACCTTCCCTCCCCCTTTCCCCAAGTTTCGTTTATTCTTTCTCCTCCCCCACCACTGTTTTGTTTCATTCCTTTTCTTAGTTTAGCACCCAAGTCATTTCTGTGAATCTTTATAGCTTTTTTTAACTGCATGTATTTTTGATTTTAGTGGCACTGCATGATACTAAAGAGATGTTAGTCTGAAGGTGCTGGCAATACTGATGTTTCAGATCGTGCTACATACAACAGTTGAAATATAAATGCTGGTGTTGATATATTTATTGACTTTGTATTTAGCAATAATAATATAGGAGTATGGATTTTTGCCTAGTTCTTTTATAAAATATGTATTATTGCTAATGAAATTATACAAGTGACAATTCATCAATTTTCCATATTGGAAAAAGCTGTCAACAGGAAAACCAGGCTGTCATTTTGTGTGGATGCACGATTTTCTTTTAATTCACTAAATGCATGTCACTTTAAATTGTAAGCACCAAAGCTGTGTCATTGTCATCTACGGCTGTTCTTCCTGATGATGCACTTTTATCACAAAACTGGTAGGTTTGTGTGTACACATCAGTGTCTCCATGAAGGGAGTCCTAGCACACAAGTCATTTTTTTGCACAAATATAAAATCAGTACTCATTTTGTAAATCACTGCTTTGACATTATATACTGTGGATGGTGCTAAACCAGTACTTTTGGTGTAAATCAGTGCTTTGACATTATTTACTGTGGAGGGTGCTACTTTTACTGTCTGAGAGTCATAATTTCCTGAGTCAGCATGTCTAGTGGTTGAGCAGTTTTTGTCTGCTGGACACTCATGAAACACACATATTCCAGCCAATCTATCCAGGAGGGTATCCCATGACTTGGCGACCATGATTGGGTGCCTACCAAAAGGGCGACTCAATTACTGCACCTGTCATTGGGATGACTGGGGAAGGTGGGCAACCAGATGGAAGGGTGTGAAATAAGCGACATCCTGTGCTAGATGCCCTACATGCATGGGGGAGTGAGCATGCACGTGGGGTGGGAGGGGATGGAGGAGTTGTAGGGGGTGGTGCTGGGGTGAGCTGCTGAGCTGCACTTCTGTGGCATGGTGGGTGGGTTCAGGGCTGCATGGGAATGGTGCAGGTACTTTTTGTTGTGCCCGGCCCAAAATTTTATTTGTTTGCACCCCAATATGCACCCTCTGGGTTGAGAATCCTTAAGTAGGGGTGCAGTGGGTGGCGTACCCTGTGGGGGTGCAAGGGCAGCCCACCCCCACAAAAGTTGAAAATCCCACTCTCTGGAGCTGTTTTGCTGTGTGTTGGGGAGTACATTACCGAAATATTTTTTTTGTGATGTGCTGTAGCCCTAATGGCAATTGCCCATCGGCGAGCACCGTTATCAATCAATCAAACTTTATTTAATCAGGCAGTTACATCATTGAGCAAGCTCATTTTCAAGAGGGTCCTTGACCCAGAGGACATTTTTGCTTACAGTAGACAACACTTCATGCAAAAGTAGACGTTGGTACGGGCAGTTACTGTACAATATACAAACTCAGTACTTGGATGAATCAGACATGTAAAACAAGTGCAAATATAGGCATTTAAAGTGCAGTGTATACAGGTTACAGCTTATAGAGTACAAGTGAGGAGAGGAAGGCGGGACATATAAAAGGGCAGTGGGAAGGAAGGGTATCAGACACATAGTAGAGAGGGAAAATAGGGCAGCCTAATAGAGTGAGGCACTCTGTGACGCTAATTGATGAGAGGTGGGAGGTGTTGGGGGGGATGTTTGCCTTAAAGGGATGCTGGCAGATACAGAAAATACTTGGCCCAGGATTACAGAGGTTAAGGGACTCAGTTGAGCAGGGTAAGGCTTAGACCCATCACATAGATCCATCCAGGAGTATGGGGTGGTCCACCAGGTTGAAGGCATTTCTCAAATTTATAAACACTGCCAAAGTTTCTTTCTTCTTTTCTAAAGAGTCTGTAATTAAATTCAGCAATTACATTGTTTAAATGAATTAGGGAACTGTCTTTGGAGTCATTGGAGTGAAAATATTTTCTGAACAAAAGACTGTTTCATAAGTGGGACAACACACTTCAGGATTTATTTATTTATTTATTGAAATGTTTCATGAGGAAGGCACACTGAACAACAAGTTGCTCATCTCCCAGTGTGACATCAGGGGAGGGGGTACAATGAGGTTGGAACAGATTTTCATAACAATTTAACAGAAAACAAACAGTTACATTTGGTAGCAAAAACTAAACAGTAGTGCACAGAGATACATACAATTTACATACAATTTTACAGGGACCAACTACTTGTGTTTGGTAAACAGCAGGTAGACAGCATTGTTATACAACTGGAGTGCAGAGGGGAGGGACTGAAGAGGTGAGGCTTACAGGCATTAGGATTGATGAAATATATATATAGTACAGCAGCTGAGAAAGACCAGACTCAGACAAGTAGTGTAGTCAGGATCATGAGGCACAGTACATCAGAATACAATAGAGTTTCATAGTTAATACTCAGAGACAAAAAGATTAAGTGCAAGGGGAAGGGGAAGATGGTCAAGTGCTTTATTTTGATGTGAGTGCACTGTGGACGAGGTTAAACCCATTTACCCTCCAGGATATTAGGACTGCAAGGGGACTGGGGCAGGCAAGTTAGAGGAGAAATCAGACTTGAGTAGACAAGTTGGAGAAGAGGGGGAGAGAATAGCAGGAAGAGACAGAAGGAGTATTTAGAAGGAAGGCTGGATTTTGGCTGACATAGGGAGGTGGGGAGAACAGTGGAGGAAATGAGGGGTAGAGGAGGATAGATTAATATAGAACAGGAAATGGGTAACGAGAGAAGTTAGGGAGGATTATAACAGGAACAGCTAGAAAAGAGGTAGTTATGGAGGGCAGAGCTGAGGGGGAGTATGAGGAGGAAGCGTGGTGCATTTGAGGGGGGAGGGAATTCCAGATTTTAGGGAAATGGTGGGAAAATCCTGACTGACCAATGAGAGTAGAGTGACGGGGGATAGCCAAAGTGCAAGAGTCATAGGATCTGAGGGAGTGGGAGGGTGGGAGAAGGATGGAGAGAGATGAGGAGAGGTAGGGAGGGAGTTTACCAAGCCAGAATTTAAAGCTCAGTTTGATGCAATGGGAAAGGTGTCTATTTGCCAGTGTGGAAAAGGACAGAGCATGATAGAGAGAGGGAGCATCAAGAGCAAAATGGCAGAATGAGTTAAAGAGAGTGTCCAATCTGGCCAGGGAGGATTTGGGAGTGGCACCATAGACTACGTCACAGTAATCAAAAATGGGGAGAATCATCTTTTGGATGAGTTCACACCTAGCCATAAGAGGGATACTGCTATGGTTCCTGAACATGGCGCCAAGCGTAGTGTGCAGTTTTTTTCAGGATGGCATCTATGTGTCCAGAGAAGTTGCATTGTTGGTCCAACCAAACCTCAAGGTATCTAAATGAGGTAGTGTCCTCAAGGATAGTCCCATCCAGGGTGTGGAAAGAGGGCAAGCCACATAACCTTGAGAGTCTCTGCCTAGTGCCAAAGGTCATGGAGACTGTCTTCTTGGCATTAAGAAAGAGCTGATGGGAAGAAAACCAGAGCTGAACTTGGTCAAAATCATGCTGAAGACTGGATGCAACATCAGAGGGACATGTGCTGGATGCAAACAAGACAGTGTCATGTGAATTGAGGAGGAAGGAGAGCAAACTGGGAGAAGGTCATTTAGGAAGAGGGAGAAAAGCAGGAGGCCGAGCACTGAACCCTGGGGGACTCCTGTGCCGATAGGGAGAGGACGGGAGATGGAGTCCACGATCCTGACTGATTGGGTTCGGCCAGTTAGGTAAGCCTTGAACCAATTTGTGGCTGCAGTAGACAGGCCAGCAGCAGAAAGGAGTCCAGAGGAAGGGTGTGAGAGATGGAGTTGAAAGCCTTTGCAAGGTCGACAAAGATGACTGTGGTGATAAGGCCATTTTCCATCCCTGTAAGGATGGAGTCAGTGAGCCTGAGCAGGGAGATGGTGGTGGAGTGGTTTTTCTGAAAACTAGATTGGAATGGTATGAAGAAGGAGGAGTCAGAAAGAAAGGTAGTAAGCTGAGCGAGAACCAAGTGTTCTTGGAGTTTAGCAAGGGTAGGAAGGAGGGAAATGGGACGATAGTTGCAAAGGGATGTGGGGTCACCACCTTTAAGAAGTGGGAGAACAACAGCATGTTTCCATGATGAGGGGACTGAGGCAGATGAAAAGGAGAGATTTAGAACAGTAGAGAGGGAATGGGCAATAGTCAGGGCCAAGAGAAAGAGGTGCTTAGGGTCAAGTTTGTCAGGAGAGGCACCTTTTGAAGGGTTGAGAGAGAGGAGGGTGTTTTGGGTTTCAATATGGGTAACATTGGAGAAAGAAAAGGGATGGATAACTAGTGGGGGAGGGTTGACAGTGTTGGAGGGTGAGGGAATGTGGCAGGAAGTGGGAAGGGAGTTTAGGAGGGTTTTGACACATGAGATATAGTAGGAATGAAATTCCTCAGCCATAGAGCAAGGGTCAGTCACAAGGGATTTATTTTTATTTTGAGCACTGTAAGGGAATACACTTTATGCATTCAGGCCTTAGAGCTGCATTGAAAGTAAACCCATTACATGCAACTCCCTTCTTGTTTTGCTGGTCATTCAGCAACATGGTATGACATTCCCTAGTACATCTACATGGATAAGTCTGTATAACATAAGGAGTTCTTTTGTGCTACTATTTGATACGGATGTGACCAAATAACCTGCTAAGTCACTGACCCAGTGGCTCAGAGGGCTGAGGCACTTAAGTACCTTACCTCTCCTATGCCAGTGACCTAAGTTTGGTAACAGGCTTGGGTTGCTGGGGGTCGGCTGGGGGGGGGGAGAGGGCTGGGAGCAGGATTGAGTGGCTGGCAGGCAGCTCTCCACTGCTGGAATGGGGAGGTTGGTCTTCCCACTGCTGGGCTGCCACCAAGTGGAGGCTCAGTGGCAATGCCATGCAGATGAGGGGCCAGGTGTTAAGCCAGAGTGGGTGGAACAGGGCCACCGGTTTCAGGGTGCATGCACACCTCCACATATGTGTGTGACTGAGGTGCTGAGGCCCTGGGGAACTAAGGGAGAAAAGTGGTGAAAAAAGGTTGCACATGGCAAGGGAGTATGATGCTCACTGGCCACACCTCCACCTGCCATGTCACCATGGCAGTCCGGAACAGGGAACAGGATTATGAGCATCGGGGGTGAGGTCAGACCTTCCTCTCCTGGCCTGGTAATGCGGGGCAAAACTGTTGGTATGCCCTTGCTACCGTTACCCCTGAGGAGGTGTTGGAAGGTGGAAGGAGATGGCAGCAGCTGGCAGAAGGGAGCCTTCCCTTGCCATGGCCCCAAGGAGAATAAACAGAATATGGAAAAAAAATAATAATAACCAGGCAAGCCTACTGAGTTAAAGCTGACATTTTCATTTTGCTTAGTTTACACTTTTATTTATCCAAGGTAACCAACCCCAAATAAAATATGATGTCTGGTTTTCAGTTCCACATTCCATGGCTGCATCAACCCACAAGCTGAGACATGGAAGGGGTTCTTTCCTTTACACAGGAGAGCTGCATACCTCAGTGGCTGCTTTGTAATATGCAACACATTTAGGGAGGCATGTAGAAAGAAAGCCCAGAAAAAACAGGGGGAACCCATGCCATGCTATCAGCTTGATAGTCAGTACTCCTAGACCCTGCACCACTCAGACAGGCTCAAGAAGACCTGTGGAGGGGTTTCATGTCAAAATAGCGATTGAGGAATGGCAACACGTGATAATGGTGCTGAACCCAAATCTCGACCACTCTGGACTAAAGTTGTTTTCTACAGTGGGCTCCCCTCCACCCAAATCCCCACTTTTGGGGGGCTTTGCCCTCCACACACACTTACTATATATTCCTACTCTGGGGGGGGGGGAACTCAGGGATGGGGGAAACCAGGATCACTAAGAAAGAGTTGGCACTGCGGTTCAGTCACCATTATGTTGCCTTGCCGTTCCTCGATCGCTATCTTCACAGGATACCCTGTGGGGGTACCGCTGGGAGGACATCAACCAGAAGGCAGAACAAGCTCGGGTAAGGGGAGAAATAGTGAATCAGAAAAAGTTACTTAGTCACTGTCACACAGTAAACCAGTGGCTGTGATTAGAGTCAAATCCAAGATCCTTTTTTAATTCTGCAGCCTGTGCTCTATCCATGGACTGCACTACCTTTCAGTACCTGACACTAATGGCACCATGCTTGCCTAGGAAATTGATTTCTAGGGATTCAAGACAAGGAAACTTGGACCATTTCATTATTAGATTCTATGTCGGTTACCATAGCAATGTAAATTAAAGTCATTATTTCTACAGCAGGTAATTGGCTGTGATTAGAACTCTGCAGGATAATGTCATGTGCTGCTGAATGCTGACCTAAGAGTTCAGTCTTTGGAAAGATTGGCTTGGCTGGGATGGGTCAAAGTCAGTATACTAAATGTACTTGTCTTTTGTTGGCAAAGCCAGTAAAGAGGCTGTCAGGCTTTCTGCCTGTGGTTTTGGATTTCTGTATGCTCCTGGAAATACAGAAACATCAACATAAATCCCACCCTGCTGTGTCTTATTGCTTACTTAAGAGACACTGGAAATTACAAAATTAATTTGCATTACAGGACAATACCAAAAGGTGCAATAAATGTACGTTGCCTACAATGCTCCTATTTAAACAGAAATCAGCATTTTACAGAGAAGACACAATCACACATGCAAATCCATCCTTTGGCACACACATTTAATCAGGGCTCGTAAGTATATCTCACCTGTCCACCATAATTAAAATTTAATTACACCTTCTCAGTATAACAAACATTTTAGGAGAAAATCATGCCATTGTCATGGTCAAAATGACAAAACATAGTAACATGGTTATAAGGGACTCTAGGTCCATCATGTCCATCTCTTGCCATAAACAGGTATACTATGAATAAGTATACTGTGCAAACAAGTACTAATATATAAGGGTTCAAGTAGGCAACAGAAATCCTTGGAAATCCTAGTAAAAGTCATGGATTTATTTTCTGTTAACCAAACTCTCTTTTTTTTATACAAGTTAATCAGCAAAGATTTTTGGGTTGACCCAGTGGTAGGTGACAGCCCGTTATGCTGCCAGCTGGGAGACTAGGGTTTGTGTAGGAGCTTTTCAGTCTCACACTGGGGACCAGCATGTGATGGATCATAATGGAGTATAGGCACAAAATAATATGCTTGTTATGGCAAATGCAACACTATATTGTGTTTTAAGGAAACTGCTAAAAATCATGGTATTTTCATATAAACAGAAACAATATGGCATCAGTGCCAAAGGAGACCTAGTTATCCCTTACTTATTTGGGTGTCAGTCACTCAGTAGGTAGCAAACTCACCTCTGAGGCCAGGAGATCAGAGGGCTGTGGGTTCAGTTCCCACATCTGGCACTTGGGTTGATATCCCAGTACTGACACTATAGTGCAGCACGAGAGGGGTGCTGCACCTCTGAGGTGCCGTCTTTTGGAAGAGACGTTAAACCGAGGTCCCATCTGCCTGGATTGGTGGTAGTTTAGGTGGATTTTAAAGAGCCCATGGCACTTATCGAAAAGTGTAGGGGAATGTCCCTGATGTCCTGGCCAAATTTTCCTCATTCACTAAAAATACCACCAAGAGCTTAATCTGGTTCAAGGTCAGTTGGCATTCATCTGTATCCCCCTTCCCGGGTCGTGCCTGAAAATAGGCAGGATTTGTCTAGTGCACTTACCCAGTCAACAAAAGCTAAATAAATAAAAATAAATATGTGGCTCAGATTAGTCAGTGTCTTGTATCCAGGTCTGTACCTGCTAACCAGCCAGCATTGAAACTAGGAATGAGCGTAGTAGGCAAAATTCCCTTTGCAAATGATTTCACCAAATTTGCAAAATTGTGACTGGCAAAGTTGCTGTTTTTGCTAATTGACCAGCATTTGCTCCTGAAGTGGCCTCTTCGCTGAAAAATGGAACCTTTGTGGTAAAAGAAAAAAATAGCAATTGCAGCAAAGTTGAAATTCCTATGGTCCGTGGAAACCTTTTGAAATGAATTTTGGCCACTTTGCAGCCACTTTACCAATGTAGTTTAAATTCGAAACATTTCTAACTCAAACGTATAGCACCAGCCTTCAAAATGCAGAGCAAATGATCAGAACGTGTAGCACTTTAGCTGTCCCCCAAAACTGCACTTTCATTATGCGAAGTAGGGGAGGGGCTATAGAGCTATTAATAGGCATATAATGTGATCAGGGGCTGAGCTTGCCTTTGTATACTGATATTTGTTTTGCTGGCAATTGTACATGTTAACGAGTGTAGCATTACATACCCATTAACATGTAAAATTGCCACAAAACAAAAGCAAAATCCTAAAAGTATGCAACATCTGGAACTGCCCCCGATTACACTATCAATCAATAAACTTTATTGATTGGTCATTTGACCACTGCACATAATAACAATGCAAAAAGAAAACCATCATACATTAAAGAAAAGAAGTTTGTACATTAAAAACATATTTAAAATATATCAGCAGAGTGGGAATTTAACATAAATAACTTCATACATTTATAATTAGATGTAGAAAAATTGCAATTTCCATAAAGCAAAAAGATTCACTTAACAGTTCTTCCACATACTCCAGTACACATGTTACAAAGTATACAGCTCATATCAATGAAGGTGGATGAGAACATAATTCTGAATAAATCTGGTAGACAAAACTGAGTGATTCATCAGAAATCATAAATAAAACAAGTTGTCAATGTATTAAAGTTTTAGCTAACTCATCTCTGAATAGACATACTGAGCTCAATTTTCAAAGCCCCAAGAATGCCGGAAGCCCCTGGCGTGCTGATCATTTGGCGCCAGGGGCTTGCGGCATTCTCCGGGCTGGCAATCAGGATTTTCATTCCCAAGGGCCAAATGTCACAAGTCAGACCAGCTTTATCTTGGTCTAACTTGCACCATTTGGAGGACCCTTTTTACAGGGCTTGCGCCAAATATTTGGCACAAGCTGCTGTACAGTATGTAAACTGTTGCAACTTTGCCTGATGTATTAAAATCAGGTGCAGTTGCATCAAAGGAGTTTGATGCAGATGCACCAAAGAACATGCTTGATGCAAACCCTACGTCACCCTTTGAAAATCGAGCCCACTGTTCTTTTTGAGTTTAAACAGGTCATTGTAAGGTTCAGATCTGGCTACCTACGCCCCATAACAATCATTAGCCCTGCAGCCGCTTCCCTATCTTGCATCATCAAAATGCATTTTATAGGGAGGTGGCAGCAGCAGGAGCTCTGGAACTTGACAGTTCACATAAGTTAGATCATAGATAATGTAAGATATATAACTACAGATTCCTTTATTAAAAAAAAATAAAAAAGTGGCTGATTCAGGTCTGCAGGCAGGCAGTTCTTTCCCGTAATTTGCCTACCTCAGTGAAATAAATGGGGTCAGCATCTCTTTAAAGAGGGACTCCCACCAAAAGTGCTACATTACAGAATCAGAATAATCAACCCCCCAATAAACCTCATATCAAACATTAGGTTTCTAAGTTACTTCATTTTAAAATTATCAGCCATTTTGTAATCCTGATTTTGCTGCCTATTTCAAAAAGCCATTTCAATGAAGAGCCACTGATGATGTCATCTCCTGAATTCATGCTCTAGTCTTCCCTGTCAGCAACCTTATAGGACCTGCTTCTCCAAAGTTTAACAAACTGTAGCTATAGTACAGTTGATACCACTTACAATGCCCACGCATTATGTAGGCGGTCGGTTTTAGGAGGCAATTCCTGAAAATCATTTGCCATCTCCACTGACGACAATGATAGAGCAAGGCTTTTCAACAGATGTTGTCAGGCTGCTATTTTGGACTTTCTGCATTTGTTTCAGCTGCTTTCACATGTGAAATCAACATATATTTCAGATAGACTGAGGCTTACCACTGATTAAGCACTGATGTAAGTCATTCACTGTAGCTAAACCTGATTAAGCACTGACTAACTGAAATGCAGCATGTAAATGTCACCACTTGACAGCCACTGAGCAAGTGAACAGTGTGGACTGCAGCAACAGAGAAGAATCTACAAGTGTCCAGGAGAAAATCAATGACTTTTACACAGTAGGAATGGACTCACAGGAGCTAACAGATTTTTTTTTTCCCTTCTCTAACAGCACAACATGATGCAGCACAGCACGATGCAGTAGTATGTACAGTATACAGTCATCCTACAGTCACTATGGAGTTCTGACAGAGTGCCTAAACTTAAGTTGTTTGTGTGTGTATGTGGGAAATGTATGATTTGAGCAACAACGGTGGACTCTTTTGATCATTTACTTGTGTTTCTGTGGTACCGCAGCCTAGAAAACATTTTTCCTTTAGTTTGTCCATTCTGTATTGTGGACAGAATGGAAGATCACGGATGCGCCCAGTATAACTGGTTTTAACTGTAATCCTTTTAAAAAAATGACATAGTGTTGGCTGTAGTGCTTACTTTTCCAGACTGTTCAGATGCATGGCATTGTACTTTAAAACATGTTAGAAGGTGGTTTTGGAATGCAGCACTGAACCAAGGCATAGAACGTCGAGGTGGTGCACACTTTTAAAATGTTAGTGTGGAGGAGACAAGCAATCTCAGAATGTGACAGGGATGTGCCATCTCAAAATGTGGTGGGACAATCAGTCTATGAATGTGACAGGACACCATTTGTTCTGAAATTTCTTGTCTCTGCCACATTCCAGAATGGTACGCACCCACCGTATTTTAAAACTGTGCATCACATCCCCACCTCATTCCAACATTATGCTTCCCAGCCACATTCTAAAATTATGCATCCCTGCTACATTTCAAAATTGCACACCCCTTCACAATTCAAAAATTGCACATCCCAGCCACATTCTGAAATGGTGCATCCCCACCAAATTCTGTAATTGCACATCCCTGCCAAGCCATGTTTCAATGCTACATTCCAAAATTGTCACTACCTTGTTCCCAAATTGTGTGTCATGCCACATTCCAAAATTATGTGTCACCACCACATTCCAAAATTGAATATCACCACCACATTCTGAAATTGATGGTCACTGCTACATTCTGAAAATATGCATCACCGCCACATTCCGAAACTGTGCATTACCACCAGATTCCAAAACTATACATCACCACCACATTCCAAAATTGTGTGTCACCATCACATTCCAAAATTCTGCATCACTGCCACATTTCAAAATTGTGTGTCTCTGCCACAGTCCAAAATTGTGTGTCACTGATACATTCCAGACCTGTGTGTCACCACCACATTCCAAAATTGTGTGTCACCGCCACATTCTGAAATTATGCTTCACCACCACATTCTAAAATTGAGCATCATTGCCACATTCTGAAAATGAGTGTCACCTCCACATTCCAAAAACATGCTTCACCACCATATTCTGAAACTATGTCACTGTCACAATCCAAAACTGTGCATCACTGCCACATTCCAAAATTGTGCATCACCACCACATTCCAAAATTGTGCATCACACATACACGCACACACATATTTCAAGATTGTGCATCACTGCCATATTCTGAAATTGTGTGTCACCATCACATTCCCAAATTATGCCTCACTGCCACTTTCCAAAATTGTGCATCACTGCCGTATTCTGAATCTGTACATCACTGCCATGTTCCAAAATTATGCATCACCGCCACATTCTGAAACTGTGTGTCACCACCACATTCCGAAACTGTGCATTAAAGTCACATTCCGAGATTGTATGTAACAGCAGCAGTCTGAAACTGTGCATTACCACCACATTCCAAAACTGTGTAACCCCTGCATTCTGAAACTGTGAATCACCATCACATTCTGAAACTGTACATCACCACCACATCCTGAAATTGTGCATCACCACAATATTGCAAAATTGTGCATCACTGCCGCATTCTGAACCTTGGTGTCTTCAATGCATTCTGAAATTATGTGTCACTGCCACATTCTGAAACTGTGTGTCACCACCGCATTTTGAAACTGTGCTTCATCGCCACATTCTGAAACTGCATTACCGCCACATTCCAAAATTGTGCCTCACTGCCACATTCCAAAATTATGCATCATCACTACATTCTGAAATTGAGCATCACCACCACATTCTGAAATTGAGTGTCACTACCACATTCTGAAAATATGCATCACCACCACATTCTGAAACTATGCATCACTGTCACATTCTGAAACTGTGCATTACTACCACATTCTAAAATTGTCTGTCACCATCACATTACTAAATTGTACATTGCCGACACATTCAAAAATTGTGCGGTACTGCCACATTTCAAAATTGTGCATCACTGCCATATTCTGAAACTGTGCAGCACTGCCACATTCCAAAATTGTGCACCACCAGCACCACATTCCAAAACTGTGTATCACTGCCACATTCCAAAACTGTATGTAATGGCCACATTCCAAAACTGTGCATCACCACTGTATTCTAAAACTGTGACACCACCGTGTTCTGAAACTGTACATCACCACCAAATTCTGTCACTGCCAGATTCCAAAACTGTGTGTCACTGCCACATTCTAGACCTGTGTGTCACTGCCACAGTCTGAAATTATCCATCACCACTGCATTCTGAAGCTGTCACCTACACATTCCTAAATTGTGCCTCACTGTCACATTCCAAACCTATGCATCACCACCGCATTCCAAAATTGTGTGTAACTGCCACATTCTGAAATTTTGCATCACTGCGGCATTCTGAAATTGTGCATCATTGCTGAATTCCAAAATTGTTCATCACTGCCACATTCCAAAATTTTGTGTCACTGCTGCATTCTGAAATTGTGCATCACCACTGTATTCTGAAATTGTACATCACTGCTGCATTCCAAACCCATATGTCACTGCCGCATTCTGAACCTGTGTTACCACCACATTCCAAAGCTGTGCATCACTGCCACATTCCAAAACTGTGCACCACCACCACATTCTGAAATTGTGTGTCACTGCCACATTCTGAAATTTTGCATCACTGCCACATTCTAAAATTATGTGTTCCAGCTACTTTCTGAGACTGTGTCATTGCTGTATTCCACAGTTGCAAACTGGTGATATTTTGAAATGAAATCAAATATCTGCAGTAGTTTAAAAATTGCACACAACTTTATCATTCTAAAGTCATGTTTGCCACTGCATTCCATCCCTCATCACATTCTGAAGTAATGTACCTTGCATCTACACATTATGGAAGTGCATGTGCTGACCCCCGTGTCAGTTTTCCTGTTTCAGATATTTACTACTTCTGCAATTTTAAGTAACGTGGAGAAAAAAGTCATTGGCAGTGTCAGTGGCTCAGTAGGTAGCACACTTGCCTCTGAGGCCGGGAGATCAAAGGGCTGTGGGTTCAGTTCCCACATCTGGCATTTGGGTTAATATCCCAGCACTGACACTGTAGTGCAGCATGAGAGGGGTGCTGCACTTCTGAGGTGCTGTCTTTTGGATGAGATGTTAAGCCGAGGTCCCATCTGCCTGGATTGGTGATAGTTCAGGTGGACGTTAAAGATCCCATGGCACTTATCGAAAAGAGTAGGGGAATTTCCCCGGTGTCCTGGCCACATTTCTCTCATTCACTACAAATACTACAAATATCACCAGCAGCTTAATCTAGTTCAAGGTCAGTTGGCATTCATCTGTATCCCTCTCCCCCGGGTCGTGCCTGAAAATAGACAGAATTTGTCTAGTGCACTTACCCGGTCAACAAAAAAAAAACTAAACTAAAAACTATATAAGGTAGCTTGCAGGGAGGACTAGGTTGTGAGTTCAGGAGATGACATCATCAGCAGTTCTTCAGTGAAACTGGATTTTTGAACAGGCAGTGAATTCAGGGTTTCAAATTGACTATTAACTTTTAAACAACATTTTTGGCATGAGGCTGATTGAGGATATGCTGATCCAATTTCTGAATTTATTGATGCCAAAAAGTTTGGCCTCAGTCCCTCTTTAATTTATTTAGTTACCAGCCAGCAGGGTCATCAATCAATCAGTTTGCTTCCTATTCCTACTACTCAACACTGTTCTCAATGCTTAGGTCTTAGTTGTAACTTTTGCTTCAAAGACATGCTCTGTCATTACACACCTCTTGTTTGGGCCAGTTTTTCCCAGTGCACTCTGCATGCTTCTGGGCTGAAGTACTTAGTGTTTCCAATAAAAGGGGCTGCCGTATTCTTTCATTATCCATTCCAAAGGCACTCAGCAGGACCAGCCAATTGATGTAATTAATTCAGAGGTTTGGACAATTAATTGCTAGGCAGTTGTAGAAGGAGGGCTTTGTTCTTTATTTCTCTCTTGCCAAATTTGTCCCCTCAAGCCCCTTGACCTCAAGCTTTAGCTAGCCAGGGAGTTGGGGGGGCCAGGGCCTGTTGTTTCCTGTTGAAAGCGTGCACCCTGCTGGTGTTACTACAGTGGTTCCCAGCACACTCACACACCAACTCTCAGCACGGTCTTCACCTGCCTCAGGAAATCTCAGGATCTCTGTGCTGCTGGTAATAATCTTTCTTTGTACTTGCTCTTAACAGCCAAGATTTGTTACAGCCAGAGGATTTCTCAAAGCTTATTGCACTTGAAAATCTGGTTCATCCAGTAGGGTTAAAAGGAGATCATAAAAGGGGTGCAACTCACTCAGATGACAATGCTTTTTGATGATACAGTACCTGGGAAACCTAGGTTTTCAAACAATCGTGGACTCTCCACCTCTGCTAGAGTGGGGTCTTGAGGCATTAAGATATGCGAAGATGATGCTGCAAATACTGTCTTATTGGATGAGCCAACTCACGTGATCTGCCCATAGATACATATGAATGGTTCTGCATTAAGCAACCCAAAGTGTAGGACTTTTAGACCCTTGTATCATGTTTTTAGTGCAACTGTGTCACTATTTGGGCCCCTGGTAGACCACCTACTAGGTGATCTAACAGCCTTTAAACTTTAGTCACAGTTGTACTGCAGAAGTGGAGCTTGCATAACAACAAAACAAATATTATATTTGCATCATATTATCATTTTTTTTGTTTAATGTAAGGTAGTCCAAATCTCAGAAACTCTCACAAACTCATGAGTTTTTAGAAATAGGGCTTCCAAGTTTGGGTACAAATGGGCAGCCACTGATGCAGGTATAACATGTACGTGCATATGTGTCTGCCCGTATTGAAAATCCTTCCCTACGTGCTTAATACCAGGCAATTTTATAACTTCTGTAATACACTCAGGATACTGTGTTCACTGAAAGATACATGCACTTCTACTGGGTGTGCTGAGGAGCACACAGCCTGCAGCATCAGACACACACTGGAGGAGTGCCTATATCTCCCAATGAATGCAAACACTGACATGAATCATTGCCTATATATAGTCTAAAAGCTAAAGCACAGGCTTGGGAACCAGGAGACTCAGGTTCAAATCCTAGCTGAGCCCCCCTACTTGCGGTGAAATGTTAAGAAAGTCACTCAGCCTGTCAGTGCTTCAGTCCACCCAACTTTACAAATGGGTAAAAGTAGGACCCAGATGAGAACAAGATATCACACCACAGATGTGCTATCCTGAGTACATATGATTATATATAAATACGAAATATGCAGGTGGTGCCGGTGGGATGACCAAGTTATTTGTACGGTAGCCTGTGACCTCGAGTAACCTTACAAGTGGCGAAGCCACCCAGTGAGGTTTACTTTAGAGGTCACAGGCTACTGTATAAATAACTTGGTTATCCCACAGGTGCCCCACGCATATTTGGTTTATGCAACAGGATTTTTTTGGTTCAGTTTTGTTATATTTTATTTTTTTCTTAAGTTCCTTTTCATGTTTTTTCTCTGTGCCTGGTTGCTATGTTTGGTTTACAGGATTGCTGTGCTGAGAAAGAGGAAAAAATGATTTTTTAAGACTGTTTTTATTCAAAATGTGGTTCCAGATTGGGGGGGTAGGGTGTGAGTTTTGGGACTGTGATAGCTTGGGTTGTAAAGAGCACTGTGAGAAAGTGAAAGTGAAACTGGGAGGCAGTACTGCTGAGCAGGCAGCACAGGTGGTGGTGGTTAGTGATGTAGTCACTGTGTGGATAAATGAGTGATGATGTAATCACTATGTGAATAACTTAAAGTTATCCTCATAGTGATTACATCACCACCCATTTATTCACACAGTGACTCAGATAACTGAAGTTATGTGTCAGTTTTTATTCTGACACCTGTTGCATAAGTATATATATATATAAATATATATATATATATATATATAGATATATATGAATGAGAGCAGATCAAAATAATATTTGTGGAATTGGTACTCAGGTGTGTATACATGCATACATATACACACACACACACACACACATATATATGTGTGTGTATTTATATATATATATATATATATATATATCTATCTGTATGAGAGAGAGAGAGAGATTGCCCACCTCATTTTAAAAGGGAGAAAATTCAAATCTATCATTCATATTTGGGGCTTCAGCAGCACATAACATAAAAATCCACCATGCCTCCCTCTTTAAGAACACATTATCAAGTCACCCCGGAGACCAATGCTAGGTCTTTCTATGCCTTTAAATCAGAAACAATGTTCACCCATAGTATGTTTCTTGACATGGTTTGCCAGTGCATTACCTATCTCACTTTTTTCTATAGCCCTTGCATGTTCTCACATGCTCAATTTCAAACTTATTTTGGTTTTACCCACATAATATGAGTTACACGCACGTGTCCAAATAGATAACTCCACTAGACTCACAATTAATAAAATCCCTATTTCAAAATCTTATTAAAATTATCCACCTGAAATGTCCCAGACTTTGTGACCAAAGGGCAATATTTACATTTCCCACATCTGAAAGGACCCCACTCCCAATAACTCAGGTAGCCATGTATCCTGGGTTACAGGCCTCTGATAACTATTGATCACATAGCGCTTCACATTTCTCCTCCTTCTACAAACAAACCTAGGAATCACACCTGATATCTCCTGAAGGGCTTGTTTAATTGTTATCACCACCCAATGTTTTCTATTATCCTTCTGATACAACTTGCATCTTTAGAATATGTTATCAAAAAAACTGACTCTAGAACTGTTCACATTAAGCTGGGCATTCCTCTCCTCCCTAGTAAGGGACCTAGTTCCAGTCTTGCTTGCTGCATCATGGCCTGATTGTATATCTTGTGATACAGTTTCATTTAGTATTTCTTGCTTCCTATTCTGCTGATACTCAAGGAGCTATTCTCTGTCCATCTCCTCCACCTCACTTCTAGCTTTTGCCACACATGTACATGTATACCCTCTACTTAAAGAGCCCTTTTCAACTCATTGGAGTGCTTAGTGCATTCCTGCTGAGTATCACAATTCCTCTTCACTCTAATCAGCTAACTCTTCGGTATATTTTCTATGGTGTGGCGAGGCGGCAACTTGTGAAATGGAGTAAAGCATTTCTATCTAGGTTTATGGAAGAGTATGGTAATTACCCCCTTCCCCCATACCATCTTTTTTAATTTCCAAATCCATAAAATGTACCTTATTCAGATCAGCACTTGCACTGAATTCTAGATTCTGATTGCTGTGCTCCAAATACTCTTTAAATTGTTGAAGTTGTTCCAAAGACCCCCACCACACCATAAGTATATTGTCAATAAAGTGCATCCATAAATCTAACCTGGCAAAATGTGGGTTTCTTTCAGAATTAAAAACCATGTCCTGTTCCCAAGGTAAATAATTGAGTAACTGGGGACAATTACGGCTAGGCACCATTGCTGTATCATGTTCTTGCACGTAAAATTTGCCTTAAAAAATGAACACGTTATACTGCAAAATGTTTTCAGTGAAAGAAAATCTGTAAATCAATGCACTGGTCGCTATAAGATGTCTTATCTTGTAAAGCCCTCTTAATGCAACCAGCCCACCCTCACGAGGGGGTGTTGATGTAGAGGTACTCCACATCCATAGTTACCAAACACCAATTATCTTTCATAAATAGATCTTTCAACACATTTAAGATTTGTGTGGAGTCCTTCACATATGACAACATCCCTTGTGCCAGAGGTTCGATGTACGCACATCAGCAAATGTTGCCAAGGGTTCTGTAAGTGACCCTATGCTGACCACTATGGGGTGCCCAGGGGGATTTTCCAGACATTTATGAATTTTAGGCAGCATACCATATATATAGCCACTCATACAGGGTGTGTAACTGTCAGAAATTCACCTGGTGTTTTGCTTATCAAACCCCAATCTTTAGCCTACCCTCTGTTTTCTTCTATCTCACGTTTGAAGTTCATAGTTGGATCTCCCTTGAGCACCACATAATGGACAGCATTTTCAAGCTGTCTATACAACTCATTCACAAAGGTGTCTCTATCCAAAATGACTACAGTCTCTCCCTTATCAGCTGGTTTCACTAAAATGTGTTCACTATTTGGCAAACTGGACAAAGACTCATATTCTTTCCCTGTACAGTTTACATAACTTGGAACATTTATATTAGAAAACAATAAATCAATGTCCTGTTCACACACTTTCTCAAAAGTGGCAACTGTAGAGTTATAAGGGGGCAATAAGTTGACGTTCTCTGTAATGTCTGGTTCATATCATCACTCTGAGGGGTGTCATTGCTTTATGGTAACATAATATTCTCTGAATCTGCAGACATCTTAGAAAAGTGCACCCTCAAATTCAGCATTCTGCAAAACTTATATAAGTCAATTAATGTCTCAAAATAATTAGCTGATCTTGCAGGAATAAAAGACAAACCCTTAGTACTTATCTTCCTCAGGGCTCAAGGAGTAATCAGATATATTTGTTACCTTAGTGTGTCCGGTTCATCCTGGTGTTCTCTTTCTTCCCCCCCCCCCCACCTTTTTCCTTGGGTCTCTGTTGTGGCCCTATTTCTTAGAAACATAGAAACATAGACATTGATGGCAGATAAGGACCACAAGGCCCATCCAGTCTGCCCATTTCTTTTTCTACCTTACGAATGTGCCATAGGCCTTTGCTCTATCAATGGCCTATCTATTCATACGCATCTGTATTGCTCCCTTATGCCTATCCCATGCCTGTTTGAAGCCCTGCACTGTATTCATATCCACCACTTCCTGAGGTAGGCCGTTCCATGCATCCACCACCCTTTCTATGAAAAAGAACTTCCTCACATTACCCCTTAATCGGCCTCCGTCTAATCTCATGCTGTGTCCTCTTGTCCTGCTACTTTTCTTATATTGAAACATGTTGGACTCTTTCACCTTGTTAATGCCATTAAGGTGTTTGAATGTTTCAATCATATCACCTCTCTCCCTCCTTTGCTCTAGGGTATACATACTGAGCAGTTAATCTGTCCTCATATGTTTTCTGATGCAGTCCCTGCACCATTTTGGTTGCCCTTCTCTGGACTGCCTCAATTTTGTTAATGTCCTTGTGAAGGTGTGGCCTCCAATACTACATGCAGTACTCCAGATGGGGCCTAACCAGTGTCTTGTAAAGAGGGATTATTACCTCCCTCTTCCGACTTGTGATACCCCTACTAATACACCCCAACATCCCTCTAGCCTTACCTACTGCTTTAAAGGTCTTCATTGTCTCTGGTGTCCTCCATGTAGAACACATCTCCTTGCCCCCTCCTGAATCAAATAATGCATTTGTTGCATCTTGGCATTTGCTCCTGACAGGTCTGTGTTTCTGGTTTCAGAACTGCTTGTGGTTTGCAGATTTGAATATGAGGATTGGGTACAGGGCTCTCCCCTATAAAAAAAGACTGGATCTGGAACTTTCCAAATCTGAGCCACTCATTGCTGCTTCACCCCGCTGGTTATTCTTTTATAAAATCAATTTGGGTTTGTCATTTTTATGTTGACTCGTGCTTGTGAGCCAGCCAACATATTGCAGTAGTAGCAGATTTGGAGGTGTGGTCACTGTGGGCGAATGCAGGGCACGCATCACTAGGTGCGTCCCTCATTCCCCAGTAAGCCAACATGCAGGCGCTGACACCAGCTATACATAACGTGGCCACTAGATCTAACAAAAGTGACACTGCAGTGACAGGCAAGCTCCTCATGGAATGGCACAATAACACGCATCCCGATGTGCCTTTACTGGTGAAGTTTTTCACTAAACATGGCAGCACTGACTGCTGCCGCTGAACTTCAGTGGTGCCCAATCCCCCTGTGATGCCCCAAAACACTTCATTTGCTGACAGGGGAGCCCACTCCCCATCAGCATAATGGCCCCCCTTCCATTTCAAGTGTGTGCTGAGAGGGTGACCAATCCCCCTCAGCATCATACACCCCCCCAATAGTCTTTCTTTGCTGATGGGGGGTCCAATCCACATTGGCTTCAGTACCCCCTTCTTAGTTTAATTTGCCGATGGGGGATCCCTCCGTTGGCATAATGTCCCCCCCCATTTGTTGTGTGCCAAGGGTGTGCCCAATCTCACTCGGCTCTTGCCCCCCCCTTTGGTATGTGCCGATGGAGGTGACCAATCCCCTGTCAGCTACAGCTCTCCCCCCCAAAAAGCACTCAGGTGGCATGCTGGGAGCCCACCCCAGCATGCCAAATGTCCCTGTAAAACAAAAAACCATCCCGCAATGTTTTTCCTTTTTTTTTTAACCTGTAAAACAGAAAACGGTCCCTTGCGGTCTATCCTGCTCCATCCCCCAACCCTCGCTCACCCTTTGTGTACCCTGTCTCCCCACACCCCCCTCACCCCATACTTACCTCCAGAGCCTGGCGCAATGATCTTCAGTGGACCGGGACACATCTGCACTCTTCAAAGCCGACCGCAAACTGAAGGAATGCTGGTAAGCTGTATAATGGCATAAATAGGGTTTTTTCAACTTTGGTGCATATCTCAGCCATTTTAGGGAATTTTGGCACCAAATTTCAACATGGGGTTATTGGAACCCTCCTCATGAATTCAGTCACTGTCATGGCATTATTCGGTTCTGAAAAGTGATTTTGTGGTCACTGAGCAGAATCACCTTTCGGGACTGATTAACAAAACGACAGTGCCACTGTTCATGAGGTGGGCTCTCATAAAGCCTATGTTGCAAATGTGGTGAACAAATCCAAAAAATTACTGTTTTACGAATGTACGTTGTGCAGTTTCCATGTACACTTGTAACTTCATGAATCTGTAATATTTTCACTCCAGATTTTCAACATTGCCATTTTTCCACACCTCCTTATGAGCAGTACAGCTGTCATTTTACATATCCTGGCCGAAATGTGTTCTCGCACTTCCAGCGTAGAATAGCACAGTCGCTATGGGAAATCAGTTTAGGGACAGAGTAACAAAATGACAGTGCCACTGTTCATGAGCTGAGGTCCTAAAATGCCTATGTTGAAAATTTGATGATGAAAGTCCATAAAACGACTGTGTTACAAGCATGCATTGCGCAGTTTCCACGCATCCTTGTAACTTCACAGATTTGCAATATTTTCATGCCAGATTTTCAAAAGTGCCATTTTTTCACACCTCCTTATGAACAGTACAACAGTCATTTTTCACATCCTGCCCAAAATGTGTTTTCGCACATGTGGAGTACAGTGGCATGTTTGCTGTGGGAAATCAACTTTTGGGACAGATGAACAAAATCACAGTGCCACTATTCATGAGGGGAGGTCCCAAAATGCCTATGTTGAAAATGTGGTTAAAAAAATTCCCAAAATAATTGGATTACAGGTGTGTGTTGCGCAGTTTCTATGCCTGCTCATGACTTCACCAAATTTTCATATTTTCACTTCAGATTTTCAATGTTGCCATTTTTTTTACACCTACTCATGAACAATATAGTTGTCATTTTTCACATCCTGCCCAAAATGTGTTTCTGTACCTGTGGCACCAAATGGCACAGTCGCTGTGCAAAACCACCTTTCAGCTAACAAACTGATAGTGCTGCTCTTCGTGAGGTGAGGTCACAAAAAGCCCATATTAATAATTTGGAGTGAAAATACCAACACACGCGTATGGTGTTAGGGTTTCCAGCTGTAACACCCCACCCTGTAGAGACTGACAGGCATCAAGGGTGTGACTTGGGATCATCAGCTGTAATGCTCCTGCCATTCCACCCCCACCCTTCAGCTAGTGACAGGCATCAAGGTGTGCCTTGGAGTGTTCGGCCCCAAAGTTCACCCCATTCTCCTACACTGCACCCACCTCAGCATATTTCCTTATGGAACGGGTAAGTATAAGGCCCAAAGACCCCAAAGCACACCACGACACTTGTCAGTGTCTACAGGGTAGGATGAGGTAAAATGGCATGAGCGTTATAGTTGACGACCCAATGGCACACCCCAACACCTGTCAGTCTCTGCAAGGTTGGGGTGGGGTTGGCATCAGTTCAATACTTCACTGCCATTCCTATTATGCATATCTAACTCCTGCAGTATCAATGCCAATGCCAGAAAGACAACATTCGGCATTGACAAATGCTTGTTAGATTTGCCCTTTCCCCTATAAAAAATGTGTCCTTGTTCATAGTCATTTTGATCCCTCAAAAATGTCTTTCTTTTCGCAGCACTGATTTTCAGGTCACTTTTCTCTATAGTGTCATTCTGAAATTTTTTTATACATGTTTTATTTATTTAAAAGTTGATAACCGGGAGAGGCACATTGAGTCGAGGCTCGATTTCAGGTGAGACCCGGAGAGGAGGGTAATAGGTGCAATACATACAAACATACATGAAAAATGCAGAGCAGTATACAAGTATACATATGGTACTCTGGATGATCTTAAAAACTTTTAACCACTGCCTCTTTTTCTCTAAGTTCCTTTTTAATCAATTCTTCCACCTCTTTTCCATCCTCCAGAATTATTTTAATAAATCCTGCTGAGGACTGAGGGGCATACTGTTCCCATTTTCTTGTAAAATATTACCTTTCGTGGCCAAATGCAGGTTGCTTAGTAATCCTTAATCCCTTGAGAACGTGCTCCACACTTAAGTATGCCTCTGAACTACACCTCTGCCACTACATTCTCCTTGCTTTGAGAGCCACTCTATCCAAATCATGGAATGCTTGTTTAATGTCTATCTCCTGTACTGGTGCAACATTTTGCTTGTGCTTTGATGTTTATCCATTTGACAGACATTATGAGGAGCTTCACTTTGTTGTTTTGTTTTACCAGGAAAGCACCTCTCATACACACTATACCCCACAGTGCTTCATAAAAGCACTTATTTAGATATTGGCAATGTAGGAACAGTATGCGGTATACATATCGTAGCACAACAGTGGTACAATTTTTTAAAACTGGTAGCTAGGTAAGACATACAGACCTGATGCTCATTCCCAGGTGCAACCCAGGGAAGGGGGTGACAGAGGAAGGCACAGGCAGTAGACAGTTATATGCAGCACTTAAAGAATATGTCATGCCTCCTAGAATAATATACTTGATATGTTAGTGAGTATGCATCCTTCTCTCTTCATCTTGTGAGAGGTGGAGGGAAGTGAAGCCTTGAGTGAGGGGAGAGGGCTGCACATGAGAAAAGACTGATCTGATTAGCAATAAACTGTTCTGGTTTGATCAGCTTTACTGATCCGATGAAGATTAGAACTCTTTCAGTTTGAACTGTTTTATTCAGAGTGTAGCACAGAGCCTCTGTGATGTCAATAGGCACTGTGAAAGTTGCTCTACCAATGGTTCCATTGTGACAGGCCTAATATGAGAATACCAGTATTTGCTGATTGCAGGTCTTAGGTGAAAATATCAAAATACTGCCATCCCATCAAAACCAATAAGCACTCTAAATCTTTTTTTTACTCTTTTTTTGCTGGGCCCCTTGACTAGCGAGAGATACTCCTTTTCTCAGATCAGCACAACAGAGCAGGACAAACCAACCTTTCCCCTGTAAATTTGTTGAATGTTGTCTTTGGTTCCTGTATTTGTGTCACTATTGTTTTGGGATCAGTTGCTGAAGAGAAACTAGAATCTAAATGAATTGGCTCTCATTAGTTCTGTTTAGTAGTAGAAACAGCGTCTGCTTGTAAATGGCTGTAAATGAATTTTCTCATTCATACTGTTTTGAACATAATTTATAAGGGCTTGTTGAGCATGGTGCCCATACACTATCAAATTCAATGTATGGGCAGAGATGTACAGACAAGCCTGTGCTGGCATCACAAGGTTGCCATGGCAACCAAAAATCTCTCACGCTTCAATCTTAAGGTTTAGTGGCTGCCAGGGCAGCCTTTCAGTGTGAACACAAGCTTTTGTGCATGGTGACCCATACATTTTACTCTATTTCATCTTCACAAGAGGGTATTGGGGTGTTGAAATCTCATGAGTGGCACAAGCGATAAGTAAGACAGCAATACACCAATACACCAATACCCTCAAATGAAGATAAGAATGATATTTTAAGTCAAGCTATGCGATATTTGGTTGATACAAAATATGTTAAGGTGATTTGGTGATAGAAATGGTAAAAGGTTATGAAAGAAAGGAACAAAGTCCACTCATATGCATATAGTTCAAAAATAAATGACATCTCTTATGTTAGAATAAATATCTAAGCATTCTCAATGTGGCCAAAATGAGCAAAATAAATTTATGAGCCTGCTAAGTGATTAGCTCCATTTATTTTGCTCCTGTTCCCTAAAAGAACATGTCTGTATTTGGAAAATGTATTTCTCCCTGTTGTTTATACAAAAACTATACGGTCAGTTAGTTGGGAGAAATGGAAGTGATGACTTGGTGGCACCCAGGGTGAGAGTAGGATGATAGCAGTTAAGAGAGTCTTCTCAGGGGAGTAGAGAGGGTTATGGGGGGGGGGGAGAGGTAGGGGATGGTCAGGTGCCATCTGGGACACAGAGAGCAGAGGAGAGGGGGATTTGGGGGTGCTGGTGCACTTGGATACCAGTGATCTGGTGAATCAGCCTGTGGAGCAAGTGAAGTGAAACTTGCAGAGGCTGGGAAAAGACTGCATACACACTCACCTCCCTGGCCTTTTCTGAGGCCCTCCCAGTGTGGAGTGGGGAGCAAAAGATATAATAAAGAGAGAAGAGTTTAAGGAGTGAAATGGGTGGTTAATGGGATGACATTTGTAGAAAGGGTACCACTTTAAGGGTAACAGGGGACTTCCTGGACAGGAAGTTGTTCAAAAGCGACTGCATTCACCTGACAAGAGAGAGGACCAGTGTACTGGAGCAGAAGTTTGATGTCTACAACGGACAATTAAACTGACTCATCAAGGGACAGTGAGGCCAGGAGAACCAAGGTAAAGGGAATAGGTGCCCCTAGCCAGTGTAACCCCTATACAGGGGACTAGTAGTAGTAAGGTGGGTTAAAATAATGTTAAGATTTAAACAGAAGTAGTAGAAGAGGCAAAGGGTTGAAAGCTCTTAACGTCTGCAAGCAGCAGGAAAAATAAATTTATGGAAACTGGAAACAATGCACTAGTAGGATCACACTACAGCAAAAGGGGATCTGGAACTAGCTGGAAGGGGGTCTCTGTTAATACCTAGAGTCTATGTAATAAAATTAATGAGCTCCAGGCACTGGTGGCAGACATTAAGGTGGACCTAGTAGCCATCACAAAAACTTGGCCAGAAAAAATAATGTCTGGGACCTGTCTGTCCCAGGTTGCACAATGTTTTGACAGGATGTGGAAAAGGCAAGGGGAGGGTAGTCCTACATCTCAGGGAGGACATGAAGGCTGTGGAGGATGGACACATCAGGGAAGCAAAGGAGAAATGGAGTCATTATGGGTTTACCTCACAGCACTCTGAAGCAAGAAAATATGGTTGGGGATGACCTATAGACCACCAGGACAAGGAGAAGGAGAAGTGAGAACTTGGGAAGGAGCTGGCAAGGGAGGCGAAGAAGGGGAAAGTGGTGGCAGTGGGTGATCTGAACCTGTCAGATACTGACTGGGACATTCGAGTGGCCAGGTTCACCAGACATCTGGCCCTGTTGGATACATTTCAGGACTGCCTGATGGTGCAGCTGCATAAGGCACCCACTAGACAGACAGCCATTCTCTATTTGGTGCTGATGAACTTGAAGATGGTGGTGGAGTGAAGGTAGGGGAGCCACTGGGGTTCAGGACCATAACTTCACTTGGCTCAGCTTGGCCCTCGTGATCAGAATACTCCTATCAAGAACTGAAGTCCTACATTTCGGGAAAGCAGACTTCAACCAGATAAAGGAGCTGGCCTGAGACAATTTGACCAGGGTGGACAGCATCAGAGGTGTAGAAGAAAGATGGTAGGCAATCAAGGGAGGGGGACATTCTCGAGGCAACAAAGTCATACATGAGAATTATTATAAAACAAAACAGATACAAGAATGTAATATGGTTCTCAACAGGGTTCAGAGAAGCACTGAGGGCTAAGAAAAAGGCTTTCTTCAGATACAAGGAAAAGGAGAAGGATAAATTGGAAGAGTATCAACTTAGAACTAGAGAGTCTAAGTGGGTGGTCAGGGAAGCAAAGGCAGACATGGAGCTGCATACAATGGAGAGATCAAGGGTGGGGAAAATCAATTCTTCAGATATATTAAGGAAAAAATGAAACAGGGAGTATTGTTAGGCCACAAGAAGGGGGGCAGGATAATGAGTAATGCATGCCTAGCCTGGCCTCTGGTCTGGTGCATGTTTGGGGCAGGTTTGAGGAGTGATTGGATGGAGTTGGGGGGTTAGACCTAGGAGGGTTTTTTTACCAGATAGGCAGATGTGGTATTTTATCCTTCCCTGGAGGTTTAGCCATTTGATTTGTGCAGAAAGGTCACAAGTATGTGTGTGGCTGCCTGCAACTAGAAGCAGCCTAACAGGTTTTGTTGAGAGCAGTTTTCATCCTACTCAGAGCAGTTTTGGTGATTGTGCTGTATACGATTAGCCCGTAGTCAATGATGGAGATAACAGAGCTATTAACAGCGATGGATAGGGCTTTGGTTGTTAAGCAATGTCAGTGCCTGTAGAACAGGCAAATTCTAGTGTTTATAATTTTTACTACGTGGTCTATGTGGTGATAGTAGGAGAGGGAGCTGTCCAGTGTAATTCCAAGGTACTTGAATGTAGATACTTGTTCAAAGGTTTTGAGTTTGTTGTTAACTATTGTTAGTGTACTGGATTTGTTTTTGTTGTGAGGGTTGGAGAATAAAATTACTTTAGTCTTCTTATAACTTAAAAAATATTTGTTTTGGCTGAACCATTCCTCTTTAGTAGTGAAACTATGCTGCAGCTCATTGTTGAGTAAGCTGAGGTGGTGATTGCTGGATAAAATGCCTGCATCATCTGCATAGAGCAGAATTTTGGCTGGGCAGGCACTATTGAGGGAGTTGAGGAAAAGGCTAAATAAGAGGGGTCCCAAAACGGAGCTATGCAGGACCCCAGTGGTCACCATGCTGCTATCAGATAGGGTATTATTTATTTTTACTTGCTGAGTTCTGTCAGACAAGTAGCTCTTGAACCAACCAGTGGTATCAGGGGATAGGCCAAGTGCAGGTAGCTTTCTAAGCAGGATGTTGTGGTTAACCATATCGAATGCTTTAGTTACATTGATGTATATCAACCTGACTATTTGGCAGGTGTCAAGTGCCTCATGTAAGTAGTCTGTGTATTCTACAAATGCAGTTGTGGTGCTGTGGGCCTTTCGAAGCCCATGCTGCTGGGGGCACTGGATGTTGTATTTATTCAGATAGTCAACCAATTAATCTGAGATGATTCTTTCGAGGGCCTTTGACAGCAGGTGCAGTATGGATATTGGCTTATAATTCAAATGTGTTGCTCGGTCGTCACTTTTGTGCATTCATGCCACCACAGTGGATTTACACCTCTTAGGAAATTGGGCTTGTCAGAGTGATAGGTTCAGTATTCTTGTGATTGCCATCAAAACTTCATCTAGAGATAGGGCAATCAGTTTTAAGGCAAGGGAGTCATTACTGTGCCTAGTTTTTCCAAGGGTATGCTGTAGGTATTTTGGGGGTTCAGTAGGGGAGATTTGTTTAAAATAGAAGCGGAGGGTCTGATTGTGTGGATTTTGAGAACAGACAGTGAACCCTCAGGGGTGTAATCTTTTTCATCAAAGAAGTCTAGGGGGAGGACAGAGTTAAGGTTAGAGAAGGCCGTGCTGACCATGCCAGCTATGATTTCTGGGTCCTAAGTAATGTTGCCATCTACTAAAAGCATGGATGGGGAGGCTTTACTGTTCTTTCCCGTTAGTTCTTTCAGGTTACTCCAGAACTGTTTCCCATCTCTCCACATTTTACTCAGACAGTCTTTGTAATATTGGGCCTTGGCAACTCTGATCTCATGGGTGCAGTTGTTAATAGCAACCCTGTACCTTTGAAAGTCAACTGAATTGCCTGTGGCCTTCACCTTGTGCCGTAGGTAGTCTCTATTGCCCATGAGATCTAAAAGCAGTTGGGCTATCCAGTTGTCACTGGGATTCCTCTGCTTCTGTTTCTTTATGGGGGCATATATGTCACAGACTGCATTAAAGGTATTAATAAAGAGGTCTAGTGCCTGGTCAGCATCTTGATGCATGTCAAGGGGGGACCAATCAAGTTGTGCTAGGTGGGCTTTGAACAAGCCCAGCTGCCTTTTTCCTAGGACCTGATTAGTGGCAGTGTTAGGGGTGGATTTGGCAGCTGTGTTGGACCATAAGCACGTGACTGGAGAGTGGTGACTAAGAGAGCCAGGATGGACTGTAACATCCGTGATCTTGTCATGCTGGTTAGTAATGATCCAATCAATTAGAGTTTTTGTACCAGTATGGTAGTTAATCTTTGTGGGGACGTCAACCATTAGGGAGAGGAAGATGTTGGCTAACAAGTCCTTGTAAGGGACTGCATCCTGGGAGAGCCAGTTAATGTTGAAGTCACCGAGGAATACCACTTCCCAGGTGCTGCAGATGTTTTTTACAACGCTAATAACCTTGTTTAAACTGTGGGTCTGATTCCTTGGGGTATGTACTGTATATTGTCATCAAGTTTAGTGATTTGTTATGGCTACCCAGGAGTATTCTTATGGCTAGGATCTGAGCAAGTGATTTTTGGTTCTAGTGCATGGCCCCGGAGTGTGTCCCGTAAGTATACAAGACAGTCGCCACCTCTCTTGGCTATTCTATCTTGCCTAAAGTGGGAGTAGCCATTAATGGTAATGGCTGAGTCAGGGATTTTGGGGGACAGCCAAGTTTCTGACATTGAGAGCACATCCAGATTATGGGTGCTGACCGAAGCTTGAAGTTGGTCAGTTTTGGGGAGGAGGCTCCAGATATTAATGAAGGCCAGTTTTAGGACCCTTTTGCTAGATTCCCGGACATGCATGGGTCCACAGGGGCCAGGGGTAGGGTGAATGTTGCCAGAAAGCAGGAGAAACAGCAGGGTGCATTGCAGGACACTGGTTTTAAGGATTTTTAGTTTAGTAGTCTTGGAAAGTAGGAGTTTGGAGAGGGATAAAGTAACTACTCGATTGGGCAGGCGGGATAGAGAATTAATACTGGCAGGGCTTTAGAATGGCAGACAAGGTAACCAGTCAGGAGTTTGTTTTTATGGCTATTGTTAACAAGACAAGAACCAGTGGTACTAGTGGATGATAGGTGCATGATGGGTGGTGTGCCACCGCCTGTGCATGCCTTAACTGATGGGTCATTTAGTGTCAGTGCAGTTGACAGCACATATGCAAAAAGATACAGATTGTGTTGCAACATAGCGTGCTTTAGGTGGTGTGGGGGACAGGTATGCACTAGAGTTAAGTATGAAGCCCATGTTCAGAACTGCTAAGTAAAAGCACCGTATACACAGATTTTGGTAAATTCCGCTTATTGCAGTTAAGAATTGGGGCTGCAGCCACAGGAGCCTGGGGTGGGTGGTGGGACAACTGTGGCTGGTCTGGTAATTACAGGACAATAGATGCACTGCAGAAGCAGGGTTAGAGAAATAGGTTCCAATTAGCAATACCAAGTTGTAGTCATTTGGGGGGGGTGGAAAATGGGCTGATTATTTTCAAAGGAACCACTATAAAGTTCAAACCACTTCTGAGTAGGAGAGTGTGTGCATTTTAATAAATTAGTTTGTACAATTTTAGTGACACCTAGTGGTGTGATCTAAGAAGAAGTAAATGAGAATACTGTGAGATAGATTCAAACATGACCCTGTGACCCATATAAGACTAAAGACTAAGTCAGCCAAAGACACAGTTAGATAAGTGGGAAACTAGTTCAAGGAGATACAGCAGAGGGTGCTGGAATACAGGGTCAAGTCGGAAGAGAGGGTGGTTATGAGTGCGTGGCAAAGGGATCTGTCCTGGGTTCTCTCCTCTTCAATATGTTCATCAGTGACATTTGAGAGGGCATCCGGGGCAAGTTGTGTCTCTTTGCAGATGACATGAAGCTCTGTGATAGAGCAGGTGGCAAGGAAGGGATCTGGAAGATACAGGGGGATATACAAAGGCTAAAGAGGTGGTCTAAGGTTTGGCAGTTGAAATTCATCACCAAAAAGTGCAAGGGTATATACCTAGGGAACAAAACCCCTAGAACAGAGTACTAGATGGGAGGGGAAAAACTGAGGAACACTACAGAAGAAGAAAGGGACGTGGGAATCATCACTATTGACTCCCTCAAACAATCAAGCCAGTGTAACAAGGCCTATAGTAAGGCTAATACAATGTTGTGGTGTATTGAGAGGTATACTGACAGCAGGAAAATAGTGGTATTACAACCTCTGTATAGGTCACTGGTGAGGCCACACCTGGAATACTGTGCTCAGTTCTGGAGCCCTCAGCTAAGGTAGGATAGACTGGATAAGATGCAATGCAAGATCAAGTCTTGCACTCTAAACTCGCACTCCAGGAACACCTTCTTATGGCTGTGGGTGGAGCCTAAAGTACAGTCGTTTTGCTTTCTCTGGTCTGAGAAAGGTTGATAGTGGCACCTTCTATTGGACTATTGGAAGTATCCTTCCGAAAGTCCAATGGAGCTTGTAATACTCCGACACGGTCAGCCGCTATGGAATAAAGCCACACTATTTCGGCTGTTACTTCTACATTTCAGGGCAAGAAATGCAGTTCCACTGGTGCCGCCATCTTGTGAATGGAAAAAGCCCATGTTTGCTCCCTCTGACCCCCAACCCTAAATCTTAAACATTAAACGTGGTGCAGCTTTGTCTCCCAGTGCTCGGTTCTCTGCACCCCCTGCCTCAACATTAGCTGCGGTGCGGCTTTCTGTTAAAGCCGACATAGAGGTGCCCAATCCCCATGTCTGCATGTATCCCTCCCATTAATGTGGCACACTGGGAGCCCACCCCAGTGTGCTGAAATGTGCTAATAAAAAAATAAACTTGTGAAAAAAGAAAACTGTCCCCCCCCCGATGTCTTTTCTTGGTTACTTGGTTGAAAGGACAAAAGAAGGCCGAGGCCCATCAAGATTGTCCTCCACATGTGTGGATCATTGTTATGGTTCTATCTGGTTACCCATTTATCTAGTTTCACTTTAAAAGACGTTATAGTAGTTGCATCAATAATATCTTGTGGAAGAGTGTTCCATAGACGGGGAGTTCTTATAGAGAAAAAGTTTTGTCTCTTATTAGTATTACATTTAGTGATATTCAACCGTTTATTGTTTAGCCTTGGTCCGATTTTTCTAGTGGCGACTGATATGCCATATTGTCTCATCAAAATGGGTGATTTGATAATCTTAAAGAGTAGTAGTAAATTGCCTCTTGTTCTTCTTAATTCAAGGGAATGCAAACCTGTCTTTTGTAATCTGGTCTCATAGTCCAGACGTGCCAAATGAGGAATAATTTTTGTTACTCTGCTCTGAGACTTCTCAACTCTATTTACATCTTTAATGAGATAAGGACTCCAAAATGGGGAACCATGATCTAGATAGGGCCTGATATGGGATCTGTACAAAGTAATGATGCACTGTTCAATTTTTGATACAAATGTGCAATTAATCCTACGAAGTAGAGCGTTGGCTTGGTTAGCGATTTTATTGCAGTGTGAAAATGACGTAAGTTTAATATTTACTTGGATCCCGAGATCTTTTTCAAGACAGGAAACCTTAATTTTGATATTGTTCAGTGTATATGCCTGTTTAGGGTTATTTTTCCCCATATGTAAGATAGCACATTTAGACACATTAAAGTCCATTTTGTTGGTAAAAGCCCAGTATTCAATTGTTGCAAGATCAGTTAGCATTGCCTGCATGTTGACCGCATTATCAACAGCTCCTCCTAGCTTGGTGTCATCAGCGAATTTCATAAGGATGTTAGATGAGTGGATTTTCATATCGCTAATGAAGATGTTAAACAGGGTGGGTCCAAGGACAGAGCCCTGGGGAACACCACTTGTCACTCTACCCAGGTCTGACATAATGCCATTGACCCGGACTCTCTGAGATCTATTAGTCAACCAGCTTCTTATCCATGACACCAATGTTGCTGAAAAGCCTAAGTGGGTAAGTTTGTTAATCAGAATAGCATGGGATACTTTATCGAAGGCTTTACTGTAGTCTAATAGTATGACATCCGAGGGAATGCCTAAGTCCAGATTCAAGCTTATGGAATTATAGAAGGACAGCAGATTAGTAGTACAAGATAAACCAGCTGTAAATCCGTGTTGGGTAATGTCAGTAATATTTAGAGATTCAATTTCTTTTTCTAACATTGTTTTGATTACTTTCTCCAATAATTTACAGACAATCGAGGTTAGACTGATTGGACGGTAATTATCAACTTTAGAATGCAATCCATGTTTAAAAATGGGGGACACTATTGCCGTTAACCAGTCTAGGGGAACCATGGATTCTTGGAGAGATTTGTTAAAGATAAGTGGTGGTGTAATTGTATCTATTGCTCCCAAGAGGAATTTGGAACAAATATTGTCGGGTCCAGGACTGGTATTTTTTTTTAAAGCTAATAATAATTTATAAATATCGCTTTTGTAGTACCTTATAATCTTCATTTCTTAATGGGAGATTTTTGGATGGGGGAAGGGATATGTCCTGAGTAAATACTGATACAAAGTAATTATTTAACATATTAGCAGTGATGAAGTCAGAGGATATTATTGAATTGTTTATTTTTAAGGGACCTATTGTTTTATTATTACCCTTTTTACTATTTAGATATGCATAAAGTGATTTATGTGAGTCGTTAGTATGTGCAATGCGGAATTCTAAGTTCCTTTTGGCTTCCAGTATTAGTTTTTTAAGGATTTTAACAGATTCCCTATATTGACTTAATAGTTTATTATTAGAGTTTATGGAGGAATTTTTTAGGAGAGAAAATAGCTTACGTTTGTGTGAAATTTGTTTTTTAATAGAGGAGTTAAACCATAGTGGGATTTTACCTTTACTATTATACCTATGTTTATCAGGAACGTATTGTGTTCAAGTATCTGTAGTTATGCTTTTAAAAAATCTCAAGATTCATTAGTGTTAAGAGGTGCTATAGTATGTATCCAGTCAATTTTGCCTAAGTGGTCATTTATCTTTTGAAAATCAGCTCATTCATGGTGTTTAATTTTATCGAACTGGTCTGCTAGCCCAAAGTCTTTTTGCTGACATCGGGATGCCCAATCCCCAAGTCAGCATATATTCACCCCTCCCACATTGTAGCACACTGGGAGCCCACCACAGTGTACCCAGATAAATTTTTTTTTATATTTTATTTATCTTTCTGACACCGGGGTGCCCACTCCAGGTGTCAGATGCCCCCAAGCCCACTTTCTTTGCCAATGGAGTGCCCAATGCCCCCTGTTGGCCGCATGTATTGCCTCTCCACAACCTGTGGCACACTGCGAGCCCACCCCAGTGTGCACAAAAGTATTTATTTTTTTTTACCTGTAAATAAAGAAAACCTTCCCTGACATTTTTAACCTGCAAAAAAGAAAACTGTCCCTCATCGTCTCCCCAGTCCCCCCTCACCCATCCCCACCCTCCCACTGAGCACCCACCTCCCGTACCTCCCCTTACCCACACTTACCTCCAGAGGTCGGCACTGTCATCTTCTCCTGACTGGGACATGTCTGCACTCTTCAAAGCCGACCAGCAAACTGAAGACTCAAAGGCAAGCGCCGTATAATGGCAGTCAATGTGAGTTTCAACTTTTGTTGATATCTCAGCCATTTTAAGAAATTTTAGCCCTAAATTTTCAACATGGAGTTCTTGGGACCCCACCTGGTGAACACTGTCACTTTCATTTTGTTACTCAGTCCTGAAAGGTGATTTTGTTGTCGCTGCACGGAATCACCATTTGGGGCCGATTAATAAAATGGCAGTGCCACTGTTCATGAGGTGGGATCCCAAAAAGCCCACATCACAAATCTGGTGACAAAATTCCAAAAAATGACTGCGTTATGAGTGTGTGTTGCGTAGTTTCTCCTCACACTCATAACTTCACCATTTTTTTTATATTTTCACTCCACATTTTCAACATTGCCCTTATTTCATACCTCCTTATGAACAGTACAGCTGTCATTTTTCATATCTGGCCCAAAACATGTTTTCGCATCTGTGTCACAGAATCGTGCAGTCGCTGTGTGAAATCAACTTTCAGGATGGAGTAATGAAATCTCAGTGTTACTGTTCATGAGGAGGGGTCCCAAAAAGGCCATGTTGAAAATTTGGTACAAAAATACCTAAAAATGCCTGAGTTGTGTGGTGGTTGAAATTTCACTATGCATGCATGTAACTTTGCCGTTGGAGTGTTGGAAGCATCCTTGCGAAAGTCCAGTGGAGCTTGTAGCACTCTGCCATGATTGGCCTCTACAGAGTTACAGCTGCACTATTTCTGCTGTTACTTCCACATTTTGGGGCAAGAACTGCAGAAGTGTGCCTCATGCACATGGGCAGTTCCTCTGGTGCCACCATCTTGTGACTGGCAAAATGCTATTCACCACAGCTGTGCATGTACGAACGCCACGATTGTGCAGTTGTGTCACTGCCACCATCTTGGAGATGGCATTCAGTGGCACTCGCTCTCCAGAGCTCCCAAGCTCACCACAGCCATGTCAACTCTGGCTACAGCTTGTTCAATTAGCTAGGTGAAAGTGCTGAACTATATATCCTGTTGAAGTATGACAGAAACGGATTACTGTAGTTACTTCCTTTTTCCTGTAACTCGATGTTCAACACAAAAGTATATAAATTTTACTGGATTAAATCTATCAGCTAAATTTTGTTGTGGGGCTCTTCCCTTAAGCTGTGTATGTGTGTCAAATGAATAGTCTGCGTATCTATGTAATCTGTATTATTGCAACTAGATTTTCCCTCGTGTGTGACGTAGACAGACAGTTCGGAGTGCTGTATCATTTTTTTTAATATAAAATGTATTACTGACTGTCTCTGCTAAAAAATCTGGTGCTCTTAGAATGACCTCACTCATCCCCCCAGATTTCAGCTAAAAGATGAAAGCTATAAGAAAAATGCTGACAGCATGTGAGTTCACACACACTCAGTTTTTAGAGACCATGTGTTACATGTAAGGCCTTACTTAAGGATCCTGTCTGTCTGAGTTAATTACAACCATAGTTGCTAGAACATATCCATTTTATGACGTTGGAAGGAAAACCCAGGTTATTACATAGAAGTGCAAAAATCATAAAGATGCTGTCATGTCCTGGAAGAAGGAAGCTTATTATGAGATCAGAAGAAGTGTCATTTGAAGGACATGAATTATGCTGAAGTTGCAGAATGTAATACTTTTTTTATAAGATATATATTTTTTTATACATAATCTGACAGAGAAGGAGCTAGCTGACCTCACATAAAAATGGGTTGTCTCATACAGTTGTTTAAGGAATACTCTGTTTTACTTACACACACTTTTACCTAGACTCTGACTGAGGAAAGATCTTTGGAGCACTTCTAAACAGATATTTAGAAAAATTTCAAATCTAAGTATTCTAAGTAGGAATTTGCACTGTTTAAACCTTGTTCTTTTAAAAGATTTGTATGTCTTGGGATATAACAGTTCTGTATTTTGCGTTTTACATATTTTTAACTATCTTAGTAAAATTCTTTTTAGAACTTACTTTGTCTGTCTTTAACTTCTTTTTAGTTGTAAGAAAAGTATATGGTTATTGCAGAGACTAAACATAAGCTTGAATGGTGATACCAAACTGGAAAGAGAAGCGTTTTAAATCTGAGGTCTTTATTAAAGTTTTGAAGGGTTCATCTCTGCATACCTGGTTAGGTGCCCATAGGCAAAGATATCAGGACCCCCCCAAAGGCAGATATATCTGAGCCTGTGCATTGGGTATGCTAACAAGAGGTTAACAGTTTGAATCCCTCCAGAACTTGAGACCAAAGGTTGATCCGAACTCACAAAAACAGACAAGAGGGTTACCTTGTCTGTTACACTGTACACAAGACTGCGCTCAGAGGTTGGCACTTTGGGAGTAGAGGGCCTGACCTGCTGAGTGGGTTTGCTGAACTATAGGTCCTGTTGAAGTATGACATAAATGGATTACTGTAGTTGCTTCCCTTTTCTTGTAACTCGTTGTTCAACACAAAAGTATATATATTTTACTGGATTAAATCTATCAGCTAAATTTTGTTGTGGGGCTCTTCCCTTGAGCTGTGTGTGTGTGTGTGTGTGTGTGTGTGTGTGTGTGTGTGTGTGTCAAATGAATAGTCTGCGTATCTATGTAATCTGTATTATTGTAACTAAATTTTCCCTCATGTATTACCCATGTATATCTGATTTGCTTGACTTGTGAGTTTTTTGTCTTGCTCTTTTTGCTCCTGCTTATGTATGATGTGTATATGTTCGATTATGTAACTAATTAGGGGTCACCCCTGAAAATGAAACATTTGCCCATGTGGGCCTCCCTGTTACTGAAAAAATATACTAACTAATTAACTAAGTAAAATATCATACTGCTCTATAAGTGGCAGAATATTCCACCAGGTAAATATTTTTGCTGATTATGCATCAAAGGTAAAAATAAATGGCTATAGCCTATCTAAAGCCTGACATAGAAACATAAAAATTGTCAGAAGATAAGGACCGCTAGGCCCATCCAGTCTTCCTGCAGGCACTACACATTGTATGTGGCCACTGATTCTATGTGATCAATGGCTTTTTATCACTCTCTCTCCTCTCAAGCTTGCTATGTGTCTATGCCTGTTCCAGGCATACTTAAACCCCTCCACTGTGCTTGCCCCCACTACCTCCTGTGGTTGACTATTTCAAGTGTCGACTACCCTTTCTGTGTAGAAAAACTTCCTCATATTACCTCTTAATCTACCCCCTTCCAATTTCATATTGTGCCCCCTTGTTCTAGTACTTTTTCTACATTGGAAAAGGTCCCCCACCTGCCCCTTGTTTATGCCCTTGAGGTACTTGAAAGTTTCTATCATGTTCCCCTGCTGTCTCCTCTCCTCCAGTGAGTACATATTGAGGTTGCTTAATCTTTCCTCTTATGCTTTGTGGTGCAAGTCCTGCACCAGCTTTGTTGCCCTTCTCTGGATAGTCTCCACCTTATCTATGTCCTTGTGCAGGTGTGGCCTCCAGAACCTTATAGGTATCTCTGAAACCTGGCTACAACCCTCCATCCCGGACCACTGCTGCACCTTACCTGGCTACTCTTTCCTCCAGAACGACCATTTTTCCTCCTGCCATGGTGGTGTTATACTCCTGTATTACAAGAGTGATCACACTGCCAATCTTCTTGACCAGTCCAGCAAGGACTCTAATGCTGAGAGGCTTGCTGTTGAGCTAACGGTCACTACCAACATGAAGCTGCTTGTTGGGTGCTGCTATAATCCTCCAAGGTCAGGTGTCCCTGGTCTTGCTGCTTTCCTCAACAGCATAGCCCCTTTCTCCCTCTCAAGAGACACCTATCTGATAGGGGATTTGAAGATCAACTGGGACTCAAACCCCCTCTCTGACTGCAACTCCATTACTCAGCAATGCAACCACTCTCAGCTAATTACCTCCCACACATGCCTCAACAGCAGTTCTAACACTCACATGACTCTTGACTGGATCCTGACAACTCGCGGTGACAGAGTGACCCATGATAGCACTCTGTCAGATGCTATTAGCGACCATTCACCCATCTACTGTTTCTGGCAGACCAAATCCACCTGCCCCCACCCACGTTCATGTTCTTCTGTGACTTCTCTAACTACAACACCTTTAAGCTGCAAGATGATCTCAGATCCCTTGACTGGACCAATCTCTATAATTCCTCCAATGCTGACCAAGCACTTGGCATCTTTTTCCCAGCTTTCTCAGCCATCCAGGATAAGCATTTTCCATGCACTAGCCATAGAGTGTGAGGGGGAAACACTCAGTGGCTCTCATCTGACCTCTTCAAGCTGATGAAAAAGCGTGACTTGTCTTGGACTGCTTTTAAAGCAACTCCATCCCCAACTCTCTGGAATACTTACCGACACCTTTGTGATGTCTGCAAATGATTTATTAAAACTAGTAAGTCAACCTGTTTCCAATCCCTGCAATCAAAACATGTAGGTAACCCCAAGTGCTTTTGGTCTGCCATTAATGCCTTGCTCTCCCCCTCCTCTAAGCAGTCCCCTTCCCCACTCAATACCCAACAGGCCAACTGACTGACCCTACTGAAATTGTGACAGCACTTAACAACCATTTCTCTAACCTTAGCAAATACCTAGCTAAACTTCCCCTCACCTCCACCCCCTGCCTCGGCTCCAAACTGCCCCCCTTTCTATTTTAAAACCATCTCTCCATCTGGTACTCATAAACTCCTCCTCAGCCTGCCATCTCGAGGGAGTGCTAGTAGTGATGGAGAATCCCCCTGTTTCTTAAAACTTGTGGCCTTTTACATTACCTACTCACTCACCTTCATCTATAACCTCTCACACTATGGCCTCTGTCCCTACTGCATGGAAGCAGGCCAAAATTGTCCCCATCCATAAAGCAGGAGACCACAAGCTCATGGACAACTACCACCCCATTTCCATACTTCCTCACCTTGGTAAACTTCTTGACAAGGCAGCAATCCATCAAATCACTGAGCATATTACAAAATACAACCTCCTTTGCCCTCAACAGCATGGCTTTAGAAAGGGGCACAGCACCACCACAATGCTTGCTTTTTTCATTGACCACATTCTAAGGCAGATGGATGCTGGGGAACTAACAGGAGCAGTGTTTGTAAATCTGTCTAAAGCACTTGATCTTGTTAACCACTACCTGCTGATAGAAAAATTCACTGCCCTTGGTTTCTCCACTGCCTCCGCAGCTTGGGTCTCAAACTACCTCTTTGGCAGAACCCAAATGGTTTGCCTTGGTGAGGCCTCCTCCCCTTTTCTCTCTGTCATGGTGAGTGTCCCCCAAGGTTCTGTCCTTGGTCCCCTCCTTTTCTTCCTCTTCATAAACTCTCTCCCACCTAAGGGTCCCACTTGCAACACACTTCTTTATGCTCATGATCTAATACTATACCTGAGTGACTCTTCCCCTGCATCTCTGTCTAACTCCCTCAGTGATGTCTATTGCAAGGCCCATCACTGGGTATCAGACAATAAGCTCCTAGTCAATGCTCAAAAACTAAGGTCACGTTATTCTACTCCAAACCAAAACTCTCTGCCCTTGCTCATTCTGGCCTCTCTCTCTCTATCTCTCTCTCTCTCTCTGTCCTTTCCCCAGATGGCTTGCCACTCAAAACCGTTACTGCCTTCAAATATCAGGTGGTGATCCTTGACCCATCCCTTACTTTCACCAAACACATAGCCTCTCTAATAAAGTGCATAAACCAGAAGATTGGGCTTTGCTGGCATATCATTAAGAACCTCACTCCTGACACCCGCCTAGCTGTGGTCTGTGGCAATCTATTTGCCCTCCTCGACTATGGGTGCCCTGTCTACTTCCTCACCACAACTGCCAACCTAACACAACTAAACTCTACCTATAATCGAATATGTCACTTTGCACTCTGTGCCCCCCCAGGTACTCACCACTGTTGACTCTATCAGTTCCTCAACTGGCTCCCCCCTCAAGCCTGGCACTCCTACCTCTTGGCCCGTTTAGTTGGTGACACCCTCTATAATCCCTCCTTCTCTCCGCTATCTCCTCTGATCCAACCTAGACTCTTCAGGTGGAATTTGCATCAGTCATCCCACCTCCAACTTGAATGTCCCCACTTTACCACAAATATGGGCAGAAGAGCTTTCTCAGCCACGGGCCCCTTGCTTTCAAATGACTTCACCTCATCCCTACATTCAACTGACCCAACCCCCCCACCACCAAATCTAAATGCTCTTTGAAAAGCTCACTTCCCATGCTACTCTGCCTGCAACTTTCCTTTGATATCTTCTACTGTCTCCTCCTTTGCTACCCTGCCTCCCACTCCCCTACAGGACCACCATATTGCCCCATACCTCACCTGTTCTGCAGTTCTTATCACTGTATATATACCTTTCCTCCTATTGTCTCTACTGTGAATTTGTTGTATTGTTGCTTGTGTATTCATCAGCTGCCATCTCAGGTAATTATTCATAAGTTTTACTTCCAGTGTATTCTGGATTTTGGTGATGTCACTGCCCCCACTCCCCCAACTGTTGTACTGACCAGCTTACTTGTATTATGCCTGTAGTGGAATCCATATTCATTTATTTATATATATATATATATATATATATACACATATATATATATATATATATATATGTTTCTATTAATGTATACAGACTCTTGCATTACATGTTGCTCTGGAACTGATACCTCTGTGTTTGCCAGTATCAGGCCATGCCTGAAAAAGGTCTTTTGGATCAGTGCACCAATCCGGTTATCAAATGAAAAATAAATAAATAAAATGAAAACAACATGTTTATTTTCCTTTTAGAAATGTCATCCGCCATTTACTTCAACACTGGATATATCAATAGTGACTGTTGAGCTGTCATTCATATTGATTGACAGTTCAAACACAGCAGTCAGCCACTTCAACTGGTATTACTGGAAGCCAAAGAGTGTACTGCTGGCACTGGTACTTCTGGCATCATGCCTGTTTCTGCATCTCTACTAGTGTTGACATCTTAATACACACAACTTCAGAAGTAGAGAGACCCAAGAGACAAAAACATTTTAAAATGTCAAAACTATAAATCGAATGAATGTGAGAATTTGTCTTATCAATGCATGTATTGTATTTCTATTGATAATGTGCCTGGAGTGGAAACTGAATCATTTATTCCCATTCCTGAAACATTAGATATTGATTTTTTTTTCATAAAGCTTTCAGGGTAGAATCAGACTGTGCCAAGGTAGTGCCTTTCAATGTTTTTGTGAGAAAATAATAGTTCCAAAGTTATAAGGATTTTACATTTTTCTGAGCATGCTCAGTACAGCTTTTGGCTAACCCCCTGATAAGAATGATTAAAAAAACATTGAGTGCGAATGCTTAGTTTTCATAATTTACTTGTCAAGAGAAAGAAAATACCAATCGTTATGGCAGCCATCTTTTTTTTATAAAAAACATTGAAAATACGTAAAGATTATGTATTTTCAAGAAACAAACATCTGAACCTACATAAATGGGTCCCGTTTAGCTAGATTCTGGTATTAGTTTTTTTTAAAATGTGCCTGGAAATATTGTTTCTGGGCACTCAAATATCCTGGATGCCCAGCTTAGTGAGAGGAGACATTTATCTGCATTCTCAATATGAGAACGGTATGACTTTCTTGAATTGTGAAGCTGCAGCTGGAGTTCTGCTGCTGGCTTCAGCTGGAGCAGTGAGCCAGTGATCCCCTAACCTCTCATTCTCCTCTCTGTCTGTCTATCTATCAACTTTCTATTATCTATATATCTGTCTGTCTACCTATCCTATTTAAGTACGTCAAGTGGACCAGGGTGTCCACTCCTGGTACCACTACTCTCTATTGCCCTCCATCCAGGATGCACACTCCCTATTCTTAATATAATAATCTAATAATAATCTAAAACAGTAGAAGATCAGTGTGACCACCCCAGTACTGCTTCTCTCCCCCACTTCCATGTTGTCACCCCCCCAAAAAAAAAAGAATAGGCACCTGCACCAGGGTACCAAGATCATCATGACACTGAGGTGTCCAATCCCCAGTGTTGGCTTCTCTGTAACATAAAGAAAGCCATTTGTCAGTTATTTTCTTTTGAAAGTTAAACCTGTAAAAAAGAAAATGATCCCTCGTCAATCTGACTGCACCCCACCTAGACCCCCCACTCAGCCTCCTACAGACCCACCTAAAACTGTCCATGCAGTAGATTCACTCTCTGATCAAAACGACGTCTTGCTGCTAAAACCGGTGACTGGGATATGAGGAAATAAAGTAAGCCTGGCCTGGCTTAATGTATTTCTTTTTATTTATCATAAAAGGCTTTATTGAGTTTTTCAGGTTTTACAAGCAGAAGTAACAACTGAAACAAAACATCATGGGTCCCTAGAGGAGGGATCCCCAAACTCATATATATACATTTTAACAGTACTTCAGGATGCATTGCCACCAAGGAACAGCCAACCAGGCAGTACCTTATAAAGAGGTACCTTTTTATTTATTTATTTTTATTTATTTCAGATTACAGATTAATACCTTTGAGCCGGGAGGGCTCTTTTACAAAGGTTCCATGTCAAAAGGATGTCCATAAGTCCAAGTTAGAGTTGGAGGGGCAGTCTAGCATTTTTAATCATGCCTACTGTTGCATATTTGTGCTAGCCACTGGCTTAATGTAATTCAATGTGATTTGAACTTTTACTCATACCTTTCTCTGCTTTATTATTTTCATACCAGACTTTCAACATAGCTTTTTTGGGACACCATTTCATGAACGATGGGGGTGAAATTATTCCAACATGTCCTGAATGGAGATTTCACACAGGCAGGATTTGAACATTTCACCTACCGGGTTAATAAGGTGGGGTCATAAGAAGACTATGTTGAAAATTTGGTGGGGAAAAAATATAGTTAAATGATAAAGTTAAGAGTGAACATTGAAACACTTTAATGTTGACTCATAACATCACTGTTTTTCTATTTTTTTTCCACCAAACTTTCAACATGGCCTTTTTGGGACTCCACCTCATGAACAACACAGGTGAAATTTTTCAAATCCGGGCCAAAAGGTGATTTTGCTGTCTGTGCGCAAAATCACATTTTGGCCAGGATCTGAAACTTTTCATCTACCTTGTTCATGAGGTGGGGTCATAAGCAAACTTTGTTGAAAATGTTGGTGCAAAAAGATAATAAAATGACCAAGTTATGTGTGAACATTGAACGTTCTCTAATTTTCAATATTTTATTCCAGACTTTCAACATAGCCATTTTTTCACGCCACTTGATAAATACTAGTGTCATATTTCAAATCCTGGAGGAGATGTGTTTTTGCTCTTGTGGTGCAATATGACATTTCAGTCATGTCATGCTTATAAGGGGAGTCATAAAATGACAACCTTGAAAATTTGAAGTCAAACTAAAAAATGTAATAATTATTAAGAAATTGTGTATGTAGTGCCAGCTTTTATCACAGTGGGTAATGTCTTGTGATCTTGTGCCAGTGAGCTGAGTTTGGGGGTGAATTCAGTGAGCCAACTGGTTGGGGCAAAGCTGCATGGGCTTAGGTATCATATAGTGAAGAAAACTGTTCTCTTGGCATGAGGCTCTGCACCTCTGCACCCATAGGTGGCAGAGGGTCCCATGAATTGTCTGAGAGATGTATTCATTGCCCTGTGTATCTGTATCTGTGACCACATGGAAGTAGCCCATCAGACGGCCCCATAAATTCTTGACATCCATTGCTGTTCTTTCATAGGCTGAAATAATCTTTACTTGGAGCAGGACCCAGAGGGCCCTGCACATCTGCATCTGTAGTTCCACTATCTAAAAACAAAAGGAAATTCTTTCCAAAGAGCTATGTCAATGCACCACTTAGGGTTCAATTTAATGTCAAAATATTAGGGAAATGCGGCAGTAGGGTTTCCAACCCTAATTCCCCACCCCCACCTTCCAAGCAGCAGAAGGAAAGAACATTAGGGTTTTGGATTTCCAGAGTCTTGGCGAGTTGGGATACTTCTGATCAGCCAAAATGCATCAGCCTGACTGGCAATATCCCGACCCCAGGTGCCCGAAACACGGTTGCCCGACATCAGAATTTCACCCCCCCACGAAGTGAGAATCCTTAAGTATGGGGGGGTGGGGCAGGGGGGCAAAGCCCCCCAAATCACTCCCTACAGGCACAATCCCAACATCAGGCAACCGTGTTTTGGGCACCTGGGGTCAGGATATGACAGTTGGGCTGATGCATTTCAGCTGACTATAGTATATCCAGGGCAAATCAGTGGTGGGATCTTCTTTGGGGTTGTCAGTCCAAATGCCCCGTCCCTTCCCTAAGCAAAACTAGATCAGATGTGATCTCTTTTCTTCATGCAGGGCACTCAAGGCCCTGTGTGAAGAAAGCTACAACAGAGTTTGTTGACAACATGTGGTGAGACATACTTCTCTACCTTTGAAGTGTGTATAACTATGAGGCACTCACTTGGAGCTCTGCCTTGTGCTTTGGACAGGAGGCTAAGGAATGCAGGGGGTGAGGGAGGGGTGAGCATTAGGGTTGACAACCTCAAGGAATACCCCACCCTGATTCACCAAGATTCTGGAGACCCAAAAGCCTAATGCATTTTTCCTTTGGCTCCTTGGGGTGAGAGTGGGGATTTAGGGTTGAAAACATGTACATTTCCCTACTTATGCAGTGTTATTTTGAACCCTAAATGGCACATTAATGCAGTTTTTATGCAATGAATATCTATATATATATATATATATATATATATAGTGTGTATATATATATATATATATATATATATACTGTGTATATGTATAGATATATATATATATATATATATATATATATATATATATATATATATATATATATATATATATATATATATAGAGAGAGAGAGAGACAGATAGATAGATAGATGTTTGTGAATATACTAGAGAAGTCAAGTGGGTTTCCAGGATGTCCAAGCTCCCATAGGAGTATTTGTATAAAATGTATTTCAGAGGAATTTCTCCTGAAACACGTGCAGCAAAGGGAAAACATCAGAGAGTTTCATTCCTGGGTATAGTAATAGCAATTTCATTTATTTTATGTAATATTCACCTCACAACAATGCTGATGTTTTGTGTGAGGACCTTTCACACCTATATCAAGGTTACATTTTTGCTCACACTAGGGGTGCCATTTCTCACTCTGTTCTGGTACAGAAGATATCACCCTTTGAGGTGAGTAAACATTTAACCTTAATAAGCCCAGAGAGGAAAATTTATGTAGAAGCTTCTGAGTGAGCCTGGCTTGCCAGCTAAGAAGAAAGAACTGGTGAGACTGAGTCAATAAGGAGAATAACAGATCTCATTATATTTCATCACTGCTTAAGGCGTGAAGCAGCAGTATTTGTTAGTGACAGTATAGTGTTTTTTCAGCAATAATGTTTGTCTGGAAACTATCAAGATACATATTTTTCTGTTTTGTTTTCTTTGATTCCTTAATCAAGATAATGGGAGTTTGATGTTTTTAAACGTTTCCACTTCCATGTCATGCCTGCCATGATAACCTTTAGTATCTTGACATACTGCTATGCTGTTTAACACCAGTAACTTGTGGCAACACCATGCATTAGTACTGAACTCCAAAAAGACTAAGGCTATGCTGCTTGCTAAGTACCAGGATGTTGGGTGGGGATAGAGGTAATCTACTTAATATATCTTCCATATGTGGTTCTCGCATAGAGGTAAACGATGCTACAAAATACCTTAGTGTTTACCTTGAACAGGAATTAAATTTCAAGCTGCACAATTAACAATTGTGGAAATCCATTCACCAAAAGCTTGATCTAATGTACGTACCAGATTAGAGACTGTCTTACCCCATCCGCATGACTATCCATCACTAACTGTATCCTCCTACCCAAGCTACTATATGGAACTCCAGTGCTATGCTCTGTCAGGGAGATGGAGCTCAGTAAGCTAGAAGGCTTATATAACAAAGTTGATTGATTCGCTCCAGATATTTCCTACATAGAGCACTACTGCCCGGTCTTCTCAATGCTTAATTGGCTCTCCTTTGACTGCAAATTAGAATTTACCCTCCCTATGTTTAATGCACAAGCTAGTGTTTGGTACCCTTCCTCCTAACCTGCAAGGCATTTGAACACTTAAGCCAATGAGGCGCGCTCCAGATGTTCCTAAATCAAAGCCTGGGAATAGATCCTTTGTCTGCTTTGCACCTAGAGCATGGAACAATCTCCCTTCTGAAACTCAGGACTGTAAGACTTTATCCAGCTTGAAGAATAGTGTGACCACTCTTTGTTTTATTTTAATTTTAGTCTTTGGTAACTGAGTAAGGCCACTAGGCACAAGTGCCTGTTTTCAGAGCTGACCTGGGAGCATTGGGGAGGTTGAGTGACTTGCTTAGAGTCACACAGAATATGCAAATGGAGGTTGAAGGAACCAAACTTAGGTCTGCTGGATGTACCAGCCTCATTCACAGCTTGTTGCTCTAACCTCTAGAGTCTAGGCTATACTTCCATCCCCAAATTACCTACATGGGGAAGGGCCAATACACCTGCTACTATTAATTTGTTAAGACAGCACATTGTTTTGTATACGAAATTCTATTTTTGCATAATTATAATATTGTCTTAATGTTGGTTAACTTTATCTTATGTATGTGTTGTGCTACTGCATACCTGCCTAACAATTGTTGTGTTGTTCTGTCTTGACATTGTATTTACTCTTGAGTCACTGTTATATATTGCTTTGTTACTTGTTAACTAATTTTGGGTCACCCCTGAAAAAGGGACCTTCAGTCTCAGTGGGCCTACCCGGTCAACAAAATCCAATAAATAAATAAATGAATAACTAATACAGCCACATTATAAATATAGCATGTACATTCAACAGGAAACCTTAAAGGTGAAGTAAACATTTCAGGAGTCTTTCAAATTGTGAAAGCCCATAAAAATATATTTCAGATGAGGTATGGAACTTCCTTGTAGGTGTCAAGAGTCCTCAGATATTAATATCTAAACACTCTGTAAATCAAAACAAGGCAGCAGCCATTTCATGGGATCCTGAGACAGAAAGTGATGTCACTGAGGGACAAGTTATAATAAACAACATAGAGCTGGCCCCTCAATGACATCAATTCCAGTTTTAAGATTACATGAAATGGCTGCTGCTTTGTTTTCATTTACAGATAATTTAATATTCATATCTCAGGACTCCTGACACCTACAGCTAAGCCTAGCAACTTGTTTGAATGGTGTTGTCTTGTGCTTTCACAATTTGAGTGACCCCTACAATGCTTACTTCCCCTTTAACAGAAGATATTATTTTTAATTGTGAGTGGTGGCCATCTTTAATTATGTGAATCATTAAAATTACAAAATGAGCCCCTAGGGTCACTAAGAGGTGCTCATGCAGTGGACCACAGGCAACCATTCACCTCAGAGGGAGTGAGCCTTCACTGGGACACTGAAGCCTCCACTCTCCATTGGCATTATTGTGGCCTGGATTTTTTCCTGAACACAGGTCACCAGTGTTGCATGTAGAAGTGCTTTCACTGTGCAATTGGACCTGCTAATACACCCAAAAATAAACAACATTACAACAGATTTGATTTGAAGAGATTCCAATTTTTTTGGCCCCGAACCAGTTCACCAGTCCCTATAAAGTGCCCTCCTCACTGCTCACCCCAACCACAGCCTCTCAGGATGAGGGCCTGCTGCTGACTTTATATAATAATCTCCTGGCCTCCTGCCATTGCCGCATGCTCCTATATGCTGATGACACAGTGATTTTTACCAGCAACCTGTGCCCTGAACTTCTTGAAACTGATCTCCAAAATTGCTTTACATCAGCTGAAAACTGGTTTAAAGAGCAAAGACTGGTCATGAACTATAGAAAAAACAAAGACCATGCTCTACTCAACAGCCCAAAGAAAGCAAAAAAAGCTACCCCCCGGCAATAAGGAATGACAGCTATGACACACTGGAGCTCATCTCACATTTCAAATACCTGGGGGTTACAATCAACTCCTCTCTGTCCTTCTCCCAGCATATCGATATCACTGCAAGAGCTATTAATACTAAAATCAGGATCCTCTACTGCCACAGGTATTGTCTAACCCATGAATCTTTAAACCCGGCAATCAGCAGCTCAATTGTCTCCCTCATAGATTATGGACTTGCCATATACAGTTCTGCTACCAACACGGCGCTCCAACGAATCTCAGTTGCCTTAAACAAAGCCTGCCGCCTACTCTCAAATGCTCCAAGACTCACACACACCTGTGATCTTTATGCTTGGGTTGGCTGGCTTCAACTGAATTAAAGAATCAGGTATCAAACCTACCTTCTTGCCAAAAAAGTCACATTAAATCTGCTTCCAACAGGGGTGCAGAACCTGCTAACACAGCCTATGAATACCAGACAAACCAGAAGCTCTGCACTCAAATTTTCCAAGTGCCCAGATGCTGCACTACCATGGCACAGTGTGCATTCTCACACTGTGCACCCCTCTGGGTAAATGCACTGCCCTCTGACATCTCTGGCTCCTCAACGATTGGTTCTTTTAAATGTAGACTGCACCAGCACCTCTTTGATATGAGTAGTTACATGTGCCCCCACTAAGGCTCAGCACCCAGCAACTCTCTGCCTCTAGCACTTATCTTTGCCTCTGTCAAGACAGGATAGTCAAAGAGCAGCACTTCACCCCCCTCCCTACCCCCCGGCTCTGTCTCTTACCCCATGATCTCTCCCTACCCTCCCCTCCTCCCTCCCGGTCTTATGTGCTCTGCTCACCTAGCTCACCCACTCTCATTGTATCCTTCCCTATCCTTGCCTGCTTATCTTCTTGACACAAGCATACTGTACATTGTACAATGCCTCAGCATAGCTAGCGCTTTGTTTGTTTTCTGTAACCTCCATGAATATTTTTCTCAGTATTTGTATATTTGTGCACAGTATTGTACCTTGTTGTCTAATGTATCTGACGTGGAACCTTTCAACTTGCAGCCACTCACAGGTATTATCCAAGATCTCAACAACAACAAAAAAATTATACTCACTCAGTCTTCTCTTGGATTTGCATGAAGGCCTGTATCACCAGAGGGAGTTCATATTTCACAATGTAGAGGTAGCTGGACATAGCTGCAAACAGAAAGCAGAGCTGGTGAGCTCACTAGCCACAGTGGGACTGCAACTACTGGAAGCCAGAATCCCAGTATAGAAGACAAACCACTGATTGTCAAAGTCCTTAATCAACAGGACAAAATATTTGATGCTGAACACTTGGCTCATTGGACAATTTGATGCTTCATTATGGACTGGTATGTACATGGAAGGAGGGGCCCACACAGGTCCCTTTGTCAAGGGAAAAGAAAAGAGATGACAAACAGGTCAAATATATCCTAATAAAGTGACTAAACACTGTTAAAGTGCATTAACAAATTTATTGTGGGAGAATTCTAAGGTAGGTGGTCATTAGGGAGTAGAAAATAAAGACCATTTAACTTGTGCTGTAGTCCCTCCAGTTTTTCTTTTATTTACACAAATCATATCTCATGCCTGGCTTTCCCAGTAGATGCATGTATTGTGCACAGGCAGCAATTCCTGACACCATACCAGCGAGAGGGGGCCGAATGGATTTATCTGCCTTCCTCCTTGCTCTCCATTAAGTGGCTCCAGTAATCAGTACTTCAGTGATAATGAGATAGCACATGGCATCACAGTACTCCAAGCACTGCCAGCAGGGACATCAGGGTTGCTGGTGTGCTGTCACCCCCTTTCCTTGCAGCACACTGGGTAGGGGAACAGTGTTGACTGGATATCAACTGTCAGACTGTTTCAGCATTTAGAAGTTTATAGACCCCCAACCGAAACCTTTGGAGGCCAGGGAACCTCAAAGAGATGTGAGTGTCTCTCTTAGGCAGCAAAACGTGGTAACTCTTTCACTTCATACTGAACTGTAATGGTCAAAGGTCATCAGATTACTAAAGAAGTGCTTGTGCTAAAGATAGAAGGAAACATATAATAGGAATTTTGACCATTACCCATAAGCAAGGCCACTGATTTACAGTGATTAAAATAATAACATTCAATTCTGATGGCTGGAAATTCTGGGAAATGCAACAGTGATTGTTAATCTAATATCTGGATTTTACTGGCATTCTACTATCATTCTTTTAGCATGTATATAAATGATCAGAATAAAAGAAGGCGTGATATACATGACATTAAATGAAGCAAATTAAAAATAGTACAGGAAACAATTATTAAAAAAAATACAAGTGCTGTACATTTAGTGATCTGGTATAAAATGCCAAATTCTGAGAAATTCTTTGTTTTTACCAGTGTGCAGGCAGTTTAGATTCAAGAATTTTACTGGGTTTTCCAGTAAAAACCAAAAACCAGTGGCCTTGCCTGTATGATCAAAACTAGGACTGAGTGGATTGTTCCAGATCAAAGCTAATCCTGCTGGATATAGGACTCACATACTTGGATCGATGGACTCAGCTGAGGGAGTCTGTATTCAATGGACTCAGCTGAGGGAGTCTGTATTCAATGGACTCAGATGAGGGAGTCTGTATTCAATGGACTCTGCTGAAGGAGTCTGTAAGTACTTTAAATATTTTAAAATATATTTAAAAGGAAACATCCACCTACGAGTGGGCCCCACCTCAGAGTGAAGCAGGGCCTGACTAGCACTTTATGAAATAGTTGCATGTTTTACCTTAATGTGCCATCCATAAATATAAAGATTTATCTGGTTGATCCTGCCCCCTCTCCGCTGGCATTTCACAATGAAGGTACTTGCTGGCATGCCAGCCACCTGTGGCTATCCTCAGGAAGTGACGTGTCTTCACGGGAGCAACAGGAGTAGATCCATAGGAATACTGTATGGTAGGCTTCTAATAGCTCTGGTTTGGCAGCTACAAGTATCAGTGCTATACAGAGCCCAGGCATAGGCTGGCAGTCACCTGCCAGCCTATACCTGGGCTCTGTATAGCACCGAGACCCATAGCTTCCAAACCAGAGCTATTAGAAGCTCTGGCCATACAGTATTCCTATGGACGCACACTGGCTGCTCCCCGCATAACACATCACTCTGGGGACTGCCGTGGGTGGTTGTGAGCATGCTGGCAAGTGCTCTTCATTGTGAAATGCTGGTGAGGAGGGGGCAGGATTGACTAGATAAACTTTTAAATTTATCTATGGCACACTAAGGTAAAAAATGCAACTGTTTCATAAAGTGCTAATCGAGCCCTGCTTAATACTGAGGCGGGGCCTGTTCGTAGGTGGATGTTTCCCTTTAAAACAAAATTCATCACCAGCCCAGGCAGCACACCATCCCATCCTCCTCTCCCCAGTTATACCTACAATTGCTAAATAATTTAATGAACTGATTCCCCAGCCTATGTAGCACCCCATTGCACTGACTGAACACTCCTCCACCCTCTTGGGTGCACTGACTTAAGTGGCAACAATAGCAAGGCTAAGACAATGTAACAGGTGTAGCCCTCTCACAGATTCGGTTTGCCACCGTCTACCTCACAACTGAATGTAAGTCCTTATACTGATATCCCTAGGGTTATGTATTTTGATACAGTAGTTGCAAGACATAAAATAATCTAATCATATTTCATAACTGCTTTATTGATGTACCCTTGGGTTATCGATACTGGGTCTTGTGTTCAGCTGTGAGATAGATAGCTTCTGGCCAAGATTGTTGGAGTGTTGTACTGGGTGTCATGTCTTTGCATCTCAGCCTCTTTAGAGTCGTCAACTAAGTCAGCACATTTAAGGGTGGGAGGGTGGGATGGGGTGTTACATAGGTTGGGGAAGGGGGTTGTTATTATTGGTCTGTTGTATGCTGTGGCTAGGAGGAGGGGGTGGATTGTAGTGCTACAGTACATGGACTGAGGGAAGGGGGTTGTGATCTACTGTGTGCTGTGTTTTGATTTAATGTATTCAGTGGCTAGGGGAAGGGTGGGTGAGTTGGGGAGCTACAGTAATATTAGCCTGCAACAGATAATATTTAAAAGTATCAGAAAGGGACACTTAAAGAATTGCTGTTGATGCAGAAAAATGACCAGCTCTAAGATCAAATGAAACCTTGTCATTGGTTCTTTTCTTATGCAAATTGACCTGAAGAAGAGAGTATTATCTCTCAAAAGCTAGTCTTAGAAATAATTTTATTAGTCCAAGAAAAGGTATCATCTGCATCATATTTTTTTTTTTTTCTTCTACATCATCGGCTGAACTAACAAAGCTACCACATTCTTTTTACAAATTGAAAACCGGACAGTAACCATTTTCTTACCAATCATCTTATGTGTGGACTCACCTGCCTTTGAACATTAGGAACTCTGGTACAATTACAGTTTTATGGAACATCTTGAAATTTATTTGTTTAATTCAGAAGTTTGCACTTGCTTCCAAATAATTTTTAGGTTGTATATTTGTATTGTATTTTGTACATAAGATTATTTTACACCCGTATTTGTATGTATTGTGTTGTGTGTTTCTGGATTGAGCCATTAAATGGGCCACATGGCCCTGTGTACCCAAACAGTAAATCAAACAAAATTAAATTGAATTGAAGATTAAAAAAAAACAGTCACAGACTGCAGCAACCTTTTGCAAGCAATGAAACACATCTTCAGCAGCAAAATAATAAAAATGATACAAAAAGGAAACAATACAAAAAAATAAATGCAAAACAGAAACCGTTTGCATGCTGGCCTAAGGCTGGGGCTCAAAAATGGTAAGCAGTAAGTATGTTATACTAAGCAGCTCAATCCTCCTGCCAGTATAACAATTTTTTAAAGGACAGAGTGTTGAACTGAGGTATGATGGGTCTCCATTTTCTCAGCTATGTGCTGTAACCACAAGGATGTACAGTCTTCACAATGCACTCTTTGTATTTTTCACGCAAATTATGATTTAAAAGTATTCCCTTTGCTCCACTGTGTTAAATACGACAGATTTGGTCTTTTGTTCAGCATTTTGAACATTTAATTTGCATCAGTATAAATAATCAGGATTTATCAAAATCAATCAGACCTCCTCCTCTTTCTGGTTCTGTTTCTTAATAAGGATCATAATGCTTCAAGTTCTGCCACTCCTAATATAAAGTCACATGTGCTTGGCTTCATAATTTAAACTGTATATAATTCATAATTGTTATACGTGATCTCCAGGTGAGTGCATATAGCTGAGCTGCCAGGTTTTCTGACATCAGATTTGGAAAGATAGTTGCATCTCAGCAAGAAGTTGGTGAAACACAGTGGGATGACGATATTCTCAGGAAGTGGAATGAAAAATGACTAATGAGCTTCAATGTTAAAAAATGTAAAGTGGTACATCTAGATAAGAAGAGTATAAGGATTGGTAGGGTTTGCAAGGCAAAAGGCAGCCAAATAGCCCATTTAAACTGCCTTCCCACTTCTCTGTGGTAGCTCTTTAAACTGTGACCTGATGGAATGTGTTTGTCCACTCTATATTTGAATATCAGTTTACTTTCAGTGTCTACTAGGGGTGTGCAAAGACATTGTCCCAAATGCTCAGCCCGAATAGCTTATTCCGGCCCCCATATATTTACATATTTGGTATTCACATTCATTATTCTGTGGTGATTAAAAAAAAAAGATAAAGAACAGCCCCCATTCTCCTCCCCAGCCCCAATCCTTTAAAATATACAAGCCCCAGTCACCTCACCCTCATTTAGAACTACAATCCCACCCCAACCCCCAGCACTCACAATTTTATAATAAACTGTACATGCTGATTAAAAAAAAAAATTCCAACAATGGGCAACTGGTCCAACTCATCTGCCTCCATGGCCACCTGCTGTCTTTTCAGTGCTTATTGTGCTAAAACAGATATGCCCCCCCCCAACCCTGGCAGCAACTTCCCCCTCCCACACTACTCCCTCCCAGCACCCAATTCAAGAGGGTCCTGGCAAGAAAGAAGGTGACCAACACAGACTGTCCTTCTCCATGGCAGGTTGACTTCTCCTGTATAAAAGTACTTGTGTGTGTGCTTGCATGGTAAAACCAGCCTATCACGTGATCAGGTGGCATTTTCTATGTGAGCAAGCATGAGAGTTCTTTCATTCAGGAGCAGGTAGTCAGAGGAGGGTGTGCTGTTTTGGTCATCTTCTTCCTTCTTTTTCACACAGGCCACTTCTGAATTGAGTATTGGTGAGGAGGAGGAGGGGGTAGGAGAAGGGGCTGAAGCCTGGGTGAAGGAACATATTTTGTTCTAGCACAACAAGCACTGAAAGATGACAGGAGGCCATGGAGGAAGAAGGATTGTGCTAGTCGCTCTTTGTTGGAGTATTTTTTAACAACATCCCACTTCTCTGTAGTAGCTCTTACAGTTTATTATCAAATTGTGGGTGCTGGGGGGGGCAGGAAGGGAGACTGTGGTTCTAACTGAGGGCAGGAGGATGGCGGCTTGAATATTTTAAAGAATCTGGGCTGGGGAGGAGGGTAGGGGCTGTTTATTTTTCTTTTTTAAAAAGATTACATTTCTGAAATAGGAATAGGCACAAACAGTGCCACTATTCATTATTCGAATCCAAGTAATGAATGATGCATTATTCATGGTATTTGAGAAATACTTTTCATTACTCATGGTTCTATGTCATAATAGTGAAAACAGAATGGCAATTTGTGTAACAGTGAGTATATTTCCCCGAATACAAAAATCGCTATACACCCAAACAGCAAACCCACATGAGCAACAGCACTCCAAACATTACATGGGACACAAAATTTACTAATATTCAATATGAGAGGATTTGCCCCCCAGCACCCCCCAAATTATTATAATCAACTCCAGGGGGAGTGAACACTGCGGGAAAGAGGAATTCTTGGGAGGGGGCTACCATTGCTGAGGCACCACAACTGGGGAAACGGGGGACAGGGAAAACAAAAAAAATTGCAAACACCCACACCAAGTTACTAAAATAAATACCTGTGACCAGTCCCAAACCCACAACTCTCAGCATCTCAGGCAGTGACTTACTCCAGCACTCCAGGTGGCCAGCTCAGCAGCACTGTGCTGCACTACTCCATTTAACCCGCAACGTCAAACCATCCCCAACATCACAGCATTTTCCACCCCTTCAGTTGTCTTCGCTGTTCTTTCCTCCCACACTTGCTATTCCCCTTCATTGCTATTGCTCCATTGTCATCAGGCGTGCATACTGAGTCTCTCATATATGAGTCACTCAATTTGCATTGCCCTTATCATTGGATACCATTACTTGTATACTCCCAGCAACTACAATTCATGTTCAAGTTTATTTCATCAGGAAAACTCCATTGAGCAATTGGTTGTGGGAAGTTATTCTAATGACCAATGCTCCCTTCCAGTCACTAGGTATTGTTCCAGTCTCTAGTGATTTATTAACATACTAACATACTATTTGCCAGCAGATTAGGCCTTACGGTCTATCGAGTCTGCTCGAACCTAGATCCTTAGTTGGGTGCTGAGACCCTCCCATCCCTTGTTCTCTAGAAACCCCTATCATCCATCCCCACCCCCCCCGGGACAGGCCATCATCTGATACATCCACTTTCTGTGTCTGTCCCACCCTCTCTTGAAGCCCTCCACTGTGGATCTCTGAACCAGCTCACCAGGCAGTGCATTCCAAGGGTCCACCACCCTCTCGGTGAAAAATCTCCTCCTCTTTTCCCCCCTCACCCTTCCACCTTCCAACTTCAAACCATGCCCTCTGGTGATACCTCCCTGCTTTAGTCTAAAGATCCCCTCCATGTTTACCCTATTTATTCCCTTGAGGTACTTAAAGACCTCAATCATGTCCCCCCTGTCTCTCCTCTCCTCCAATGAAAACAGGCAGAGCTCCTCAAGTCTGTCCTCATAAGTCAAATCCCCTAGCCCTCGTATCATCTTTGTTGCCCTCCTCTGTACCTCTCCAGGAGCTGTATGTCCCTCTTCAAATGTGGTCTCCAGTACTGTACACAGTACTCAAGGTGTGGTCTAACCAGTCCATTGTACAGAGACAGAATCACTTCCTTGCTCCTAGAGGTGATCCCCCTTACGATGCATCCCAACATCCTGTTTGCCTTGCTAGCTGCTCTCCTGCACTGCTCAGAGTTATTCATACATGTATCCACCATGACTCCTAGGTCTTTTTCCCCTATTGAGGCCTGCAGCACCTCCCCTCCTAGGGTGTACCTGTGTTTAGGGTTTCCCCGACCAAGATGCAACATCTTGCACTTCGTGATATTGAAATTTAATTTCCATGTGTGAGCCCAGCTTTCCAGGGTGTCCAGGTCCCCTTGCAGGGCCACCCTCCCCTCTTCTCCCTCAACTACTGCTCCCATCTTGGAGTCATCCGTGAAGAGACTCATTTCACACCCTATACCTCCTCCTGATGTCCGATATGTATGCATTAAACAGGATCGGGCCCAGGACCCGAGCCCTGTGGTACCCCACTACCAACCACTCTAGGGTTCGAGGCTCCTCACAGACCACTACTCTCTGAGTGCGTCCAGCTAGCCAGTTTTCAATCCATCTGACCATCAAAGGGCCTACCCTAACCCCATCAGTTTCTCCACCAGACCATTGTGGGGACAGAGTCAAATGCCTTGCTGAAGTCCAAGAATACATCCACAGGCTTACCCCTGTCCAGTTCTGATGTTACCCATTCATAGAACTCCACAAGGTTGGTTTGACATGATCTACCTGGCACAAACCCATGTTGCCGACTCATCCAGACCTCCCACCTCTCAAAGTACACCCCCAATCGCCTTTAGTATACTTCCATTAATTTTCCCACCACCGAGATCAAACTGATGGGTCTATAGTTACCTGGTACTTCCCTTCACCCCCCTTTATGGATTGGTACCACATGTGCCTTTCGCCAATCCCTAGGTACCCTCCCTCTCTCAAGTGACCTGCTGAAAAGCTCCTCCAGGGGTGCAGCCAGTATGTCCGCCAATTCCCATAGTACTCTCGGATGAATGCCATCCGGCCCAGGAGATTTGTTTTTCTTTAGGGCCTTGAGGGCTAACCACACCCTTTTGGTGGAGATAGCATCATCCGTCCCCTCCCCCTTACTGGTCTTTTTATCCTTATCCAGATGTGACACCCCTGGGGTACCTTTCCTTCCCTCTTGCTCCATTTCTTTTGCTCCCCTGATCCCACTCCCTGCCGCTTCTATCCCCTTCATGCCTTGCTTTGTAGATATCCCATCCCCCTCCCTAGTGAACACAGAGGCAAAGTACTCGTTAAATACCTCTGCCTGGTCCCTCGCCTTCCACCCACCCTCCTTCTGATCTCAATCTGCTGAGATGGCCCTTAATGTTTCTCCGCTCCCCAATGTACCGAAGCCCCTTTTCCCTCCATGTATCCCCTGTGCCAGCCGCTGCTTTACTGAACTTTGCTCCTCACCATCGGGTGACTTTTCTAGATGCAAGCTGGTACATTTCTTATCCCTATCCCCTCTTGTTGTTTTATATTTTTGTAGGCCGCCTTCTTTTCTCTGACTGCTACCTGTACCTCACTGGACCACCAGCATGGTTTACGTGACCTTGCTCCTCTCACGCTTCAACTTAGCGCAGATCCTGACTGCCTCATGAAGTCCCCGTTTTATGACCTCCCATCTCCTTTCCACACTTGACGTTGAGGTAATCCCCTTCAAGTGATCCTTGAGAATATTTCCCATGTCCATAAAGTCTGTCCCCCTGAAGTCCACTGCCAGTGTCCTAGATCTCACCCCCACTCCCCCCATGCTTATTTGAAACCAGACAGTATTGTGGTCATTCCCAGTCAGGGGGTCCTGTACAACTATGTCCCTTACCAGATCCCCATCTGCCAGAACCACATCCAGGACATGCCCCTCCCTTGTGGGCTCCATCACATGCTGTGTTAAGAACATCTGTCAGGGGATCCACCAGCTCTTCCCAGTTTAGTTTAAAAAGTTTAGCAGAAGTACAGTCTGGTCCAGCTGAAGTATTTTGTTTAATATTCCTAAGCTTATTTTATACCACTTCCTATTTTTATTATTTTTTTATTTTATAACTCTTTTGCCTGCCTTTAAAGCTGGAGATGGTAATGCAGGATGGGTTTATCTGAAAACAAATGAAGTAGGCATTAAAGACTTCTGCCATGTTCTTCACATCTGTAATTAAGGTACCCTGGACCTGTACAACCCCAACGATATCCCATGATTATAGCGACAACAAAATAGCGCAGAAAAAAATAGTGACTAAATAATGCTGAAACCAACAATAGCGACTGATACAACCTAACGACTGACATTAATGGCGCCTGTTACATGTCAAAACAGCGAAGCTCTAAAAATGAAAAGCAGAGTGATCCTGTAGGTGACACTTGTGGGTATTTAGCTCAAACAGTTGGAAGTTAAATTATTAGAACAGTAAATATCATAACTGGCATTTTTGCCTTATACAGTAGGTCTATACCAGTGAGAGAGACAGAATATTATCTGCTAGGTATCTCAAGATGTGAGGGGTTAGTTAGTATACACTGAGACTGTGTTTACTCACTGTTTCCAATCAACAGTTTGTGTTACAGTACATCAAAACACTTATTTCCTGTTTTAAGAACTGGGAGGGAGGCATCTCTTGCCGCTAATGCCTGTTGTTTTAAAATCATCTAGGTGATGCTCCGTGTATTTAAGCAGTGCTCTGTTACTGATCAAGAACATGTGCAGTAAACTTCTCTGTTGGCATACAGTAGAAACACAAGACATTTTTAACCCACAGCTGAGCTGCTGCAAATAAAGAGAGCCAGGGCTGGCATCTGGTATCGGGTATTCGAGGTTAGCATTAGACGGTTCTATTTTGTGGTTCATCATTTTAACCTGTCGCTAATAAAGCGATCACCATTATACATTCGCTATAATGACGATCGCTATTTATTTTCGCTATTATTACATGGAACCGCGTCAACATAGGCATTGCTTTGTTTTACAGAATTGTCCTACATAATCTGAAAAATTGTCTGGTGTCTGATTTATTTGTGGCCAGTTGCCTTCAAACTTACATTTCTCCCCTCCATTTGTTTGTTTACATGCTTTCCACAATTTTTTGTACTTTTTGGAAGAATGAGCAGCGGGAATTTTAATCATTTCCCTAGGTGCACTTTTTTGCTGTTACTAGTCTATTTAGCTTGATGGTTAGCCATGGAACCTTTCCCCTTTCCTTTTGGATTCTTTCCTCTTTGCATAGATAATGATACATACATACATACATACAAACACACGTGCATAGATAAATTGATAATGATGACAAAAAAAAAAATATCCACAGGCCCATTCAGCCTGTCCACCTTACTTAATTACTCTGCACTGGCCTTAGTGGTCATCCGCCTTTTTGTTTCTGATACCCCCTTTCTAACTAATCCCATATGTGTGTTCTATCCCTGTTTGAAGCTGCTCACTGATTTGGCCTGTATCACTTTCTCTGGCAGCTTTATCCCTCATGTGACAAACATGTCTTGAAAAGTTTTCAGTTTGCTTACCAAGCCATCTCAAGATTCATTTGCATCTTTTCCTTCCATGTCTTTGATCCATTCTCAGTTCCTGACATAAATAATGCTGGCCTGTTTAAAACTGGATATGGTGACTGTGACAATATTTCTAACATTTGTATTGTTTATAGTGAATGCTGTGATATTGTGAACACCATTTGAGAAGGTCTCCCCCACCTTGCATTTATCCACTAACCAGTCATTATTACTTACTACAATGCCCAGCATGGGATTGTATCTAGTAACCCCAGAGACACATTGTAGTAAGTTGTCATCACATATGGTATTCACTAGCTTATCCACTGCTTTATTTTTGCTCATGTTCTTTGACCATATAATGACGGGATAGCTGAAATCTCCTGTGATGACAGGATTTTTATGGTTTGCTTCCTTAGCGATTTCATTATTAATGATTTTATCCAGTTCTTGAGTACTCTTAGGCAGTATATAATAAACCCTGAATAAAATAGGAATGCCACCTTTTCCATCATACTTCACCCACTAGAACTCACATTTGTGATACATTTGTTTTGATTTGTTTAGAAACATTTGAAGCTTGATTCCTTGATTTACAATGCTACTCCTTCCACTCTTCTATCACATCTGTCATGCTTAAGGAGGTTTTACCCATTTATTGTTTTACCCCAGTCATCTTTACTTTCCCACTAACTCTCTGTGATTGCAAAGATACTGGAAATATCCAAAAACCTAGAATTTTTAGATCCACAAATTTGGGCAATACATATAACCACACTTTTTTGTCATTAAATATTCCAGTTATCTTCTGCTTTTATGTAGTGATAAACTTTTCTGTTCCACCAAAATCTGAGTTTTTTTATAAATATTTGAAATTGTTTTTTCTTAAAAAAAAAAAAAAAAGAGGGCCATTACATTTGACTTAGAAATAGAATTGTAGACCTGGCAAAAGGTGAGGATAAAAAAAATCTACCCCCCCCCAAAAAAAAAAATAAAGGTGCACAGCATAGGAGATACCGTACCCAGAAAAGTAGATTCCACACAGGTATGCTGATATTTTTATTAACTCTAGCTGAAACCTGCATTTTTGGAAACATTTTTTGTTGCACTGCTGCTTTAAACAAAACACAGTTCTGTACCTTGGGTGCATGGGAATTGTCTGCACTATTGTTGGGTTCATGTAACCCCCCTTAGCTGGTATAATTTATAACGCTGTTTCTTATATAATCAATATTTTCTATCTGATCCACAAAGTTCACCATCAGCTTTATTTTTTAGTATTTTTGTCTACCTCCCTGATCCTACCACCTAGTGTAGTAGTAGTAGTAGTAGTAGTAGTAGTAGTAGTCATACCTTTCATTTAGTTGTAGCTTTTATTTATATTTGGCACCCTCTCCTAGTTGTTTAGGCTGCCATTACAATAAAGTGCACAAGTAGAATACATATATCACATTAAATGCATAAATAACTAAAGAAATGATCATATCACTAAATCAATAATTATATTCCTGAACTCCATCAGCACTAAAACCAGATATATAACTGGGGTGTCAGGTTGATGGATGAGGAATATTAATCCCCGAATGCTTGCAGAAAAAAAGAAGGTCTTGAGACCCCTTCAGGGCCCTAGGATCAAATTTCAAAGGACCGGGCCAGCTGCCTCAAAGGCCTAGTCCCCTAAGGTTTTCAACCTAGCTCTGGGTGGTACCCCATCAAGTGAGCACTACCAGAATAGCACCGCAGTACATGGCACTAGTCTGGTAAGTGCTCAAATGGACAGCGAGTAGGGTTTTACAGCATTAGCTGTAAGCACTCCCCTGGTCGTTGTCTGTGGTCCTGTAAAAGGACAAGGGCTGCAATGAATGGGAGGCTGGCTGAGCTGCTTCCATGGTGTGGAGGGCTGGGACATGGAGTAGCTTGGCCAGTGGCAATGGAGATCAGGACTCTGTCCTGGTCTGCAAACTTTTGTCAGCATTGGGACTTTGTTTTTTCTTACAAGGGGCCATGGAAACGGTATTCCACAGCCTCAGAAATGCAACTTGCCCCATGATCTGCTCTCCCCCCTGGGAATCCTTAAGTCCAGGGGGTGCAGGGGCAGAACCCCCTGTGTTATGGGTGTGGTGGCAGAGCCCTCCACAAAAGAAAAAAAGGCACCATTATTGCATTGCACTCCTAGCCAATGCTATTCTTGTCGGCACTCTTTGGACCCAGTGCTGCCCTGGTTACAAGAAGAAGACCCTCCTCAGTTGAGCAGTGAGGGTGCAAGGACACATAAGGATTCAGGAGATCTACCACATAGCCCAGACCAACCCATTTTGGGCTTTGTAAGTTAGCAAGCCAACATGAAAGGAGATATGCCACTTTTACTGGCAAACAGTGCAGATCACACAGCACCAGGGAGGCATGCCATGTCCTTAAATGGCTGATCAGCAACCTAGCAACTGCATCCTGCACTAAGTGCAGGTGCCACAGTGTATCTTTACTGACTCTGAGGTACAGAGCATTGTAGTAGTTAAGCCTCGAAGTCACAAACACGTGCACCAGTGTCACTAGGTCTCTGGGGGTAATAAGGGATTTAATCTGGTGGATGTTCTTTAAATGGTAAAAGTCACTCTGGACTATTGCCATGATACTGGATCCCTTCCTATTTATGTGACGGTGACCCCTAGCATATAGGTCTGGCCACTGACAGAAGGTTAACCAGTTTCTCAGAAAGGTAATATTTTCCTTTTGAGGTCCAGTTTCTTATCCTGGTATTTATTCACTTTACTGCATGCTGCCTACCCATTGAGTAATGTGGTACAAGACGAATTTCAGAGATGATTATTTTTGCTGTATTTCTGATGTTCAGTCTCCAGTTTCACAATTGTGACCTTTGTATTTTCATCCAGTCTTCTCCCAGTGTTATATGTGCCAATGTGTACTATTAAGACTGGATTTCCCAAGCATTGGACATGATGATATCAAAAAGATTGATAATGTATATAAAGGCAAAATATAACCTAAACAACACAGAGATTATTGAAACTCAGCAGGAAAAAAGTTCTGTGGGTAATGATCATCAGCAGCTTTAAATGGGGGCAACTGTGTAGTGCAGCAGACATATTAATATAGTAATTTATGGTCAGTAGGGACTCTGTTGATTATGTCCACCCCGCTTCACAGACAGGGATAAATAGGTATGCTGTGCACACTTGTATTACTAATTTATAGGGATTCCCATGGCAAACAATGATTCTCATTGAAGCCACAGGCAATCTTGTGGATTCTTAAATTCCTTGAGGTTGCCTGCTGGCACCACAGAGGTTAAAGGTTTGAGAACTCATGCTGCTATGTGTGTTGGTGCATGTCTGGGGGGAGGAGCCTGGTGCTCTATATATCTTTTGGCTCATGGGTGCATCAACTGGATTAATTCAGATTGTGTCAGATCATATTACAGTAGGAGTTCAGAGGAGAGCCACCTGTACCACAGCTGTGTTGGAGGTCCCCTCAACTTGATTTGTGTCATGCTGCCTGTAAACTTCTAGAAGTTTTGATAAAGTGGCAATGGCCATTGTTCATCAGTCAACTGTGTTCTTGCCCAGTAGGGTTGCACTACTAACTATGGTTGAGTTCAACTTGGACTTTTGTCTGCATGGAGTCTGGGCTATAAGCATGAACTGCCTGAAATGTAAGGCTGCTATTTGCTGTTAACTTCTGTCACATCTACTATACCACCAGAGATGCAGGACAATTCTCTTGCTAATGCTAGCATAATGTTAAGGTTCTTCCTAAGATTACATGAATTGAGGAAATTGTATTGTTTTGTTGCCTCTGAACAGTGTTCTACTGGAATGGAAACCAAGTTTGTTTTTATGCTTTGCCAATATTGAACTATATTTGCATTTTCCTCAGCACAAACTGTAATGAATAAGTGTAACTATTCCTTAAACAAACAGAAGAGAGAAAGAAATAAATACCTTAGCTGGGATTTGAAGCCATACTGCCTGGAATTCCATTCCAGTTGTGCTACCAGCTGCTCTACCAAGGCATCTGGAAACCTAAGACTCCCAGAAACATCTTACTCTTTTTCTAATGCACAGCCTGGTGCTGCATTGATACGTACATTTTCCAACTCAAGGGTGTAGTGTGCACATATATGGAACCCACACAAACAGAAAGAGAGGAAAAAATAAGTGCCTTAGCTTGGATTTGAACCAAGGCCATCCAAAATTCCATTCTGGTTGCACTACAAACTGTGCCATCTCGGCAACTGGATAACTAGGATTCCCAGAAGCACCTTACTCTTTCTTTAATGCACAACCAGGTGCTGCATCATTTTGTTAAATTTTCATTATCAAGGGTGCAGTGTGCACATAAATGGAACCCAAACAAACAGAAGTGCATTAGCTGGGATTTCAACCCAGGCCACCCAGTTCAATTCTGGTTGCACTACCAGCTGCACCAAAAAGGCAACTGGAAACCTGAGATCCTAGATAAGACAGTTATTTCTTCCTCTCTTCTGTTTGTTTGGGTTCCATACAGGAGCACACTGCACCCTTTTATATGAAAATCTAATTATCTGGTCAGGACCAGGTTGTGCATTAGAGAATGAGTACAGAGCTTCCAGGAGTCCCAGGTTTCCAGTAGCCTTGGTGGTGCAACTGGTAGCATAACCTTCATGGAATTCTGGGTGGCCTGGGTTTAAATCCCAGCTAAGACACTAAGGGCTGTATTCATGAAGCGAAATGGTACTAAGTCCCACTCTGCAACCCCAGTTGCACGCCGAAATCAGCGCAGCTGTAGAGCGGCCAATCCTTAGCCCCAGCAGTTGTGGAGGGTGCTACAGCGGGTTCCACTGCCTGTAGCAGCCTCCAGCAGCTACAGTGCTGTCCCTGGCAACAGCACCCACAAGCTGCCGTATTCCGTGAAGTCAGTCATACTCCGGTTCCACCTTTGTGAATACTCGCAGCAGGCAACCTGCGGCTTGGCAAGTGGAAACCCACTAGCGCCAAGGTTTTCCCACAGCTGCAGGACCTTCTCCCACATTTGTGAATCCTGCCCTTACTTCTTTCTCTCTTCAGTTTGTTTGGACTCCACATACAGTATGTACACAATGTAACATTGAGTATGACAATGTAATTATCTGTGCAGCACCAGGCTGTGCATTAGAGAAAGAATAAAATGCTTCTGGGAGTCTCATGATTCCAGCTGCCATAGCGGTGCATCACATAGTGCAACCTCAACAGAATTCCAGGCAGCCTGGGTTCAAATCCCAGCTAAGGCACTTATTTCTTTCTCTCGTCTATTTGTTTGGGTTCCGTATATGTGTACACCACATCCTTATGTTAAAAAAAAATTATTGCTATTTCCTCCAGCCTAAACTGTGGTTTAGATACAATGTGGTTAAGTGGTATGGGTCACCCCTGTAGGGATCCTGGCCACTGTCATGGTTGTTGTCAAGGAGGTTGCCTTCCTGACTGATATGGTCTGGTGCTCATTCTCCAATTAGAGTTGTGTCCATACTCCCATTCGATGAGCTGTGACTGTCGGACTCTACTCTGTAACTCTTGGGTGCCCGAAGACCCAAGGTGCATGCCACATCGGCAGTTATCTTGCTGTATGTAATGTGAGATCTAAACTAACTATTGAAATACCTATTCACCACATGGTATTGTCCATTAGAGGTAATGACATGCATGCCACCTACGTAGTCATCTAATACTTTCCAGAAAGGTGATGTGTGCACTTAGTTGCAATAGATATTTCGAGTGCCTTATGGGCTTAAATAAAGTTAAGTTAAGGGGCCTGAACTGTTAATGCCTGTGGTGATTCATTACCCAAAGATGTTAAGTTGAAATACACTGCATGGTGCCTCTACTCATGGAAAGATTAAGTGGGCTAAGTCACAATCTCACACTATGCCATGGGAAACAGTGCCATCCCACTGTGGTCCCCACTGGGACAACCTAGCCAGCTCCCACACAGTGCAGTAACATTTTATGCTACTTTGTCACCTAACAAATAGTGGGCGCTATGCATGAAGAGAGCAGGGGTATGCAGAAAAGTCGCATACCCCGTCCACAACCCTGCACCCCACAGACAGGTGCACCCATACTGGCATTCACCAATGCCAGCCACCTGTCTGCGGCTCCTCCCTTTGGCACACAGGACTCCACAGGGTATCCTGGGATGGAGTTGTGGACCCGGGTGGGCATCCAATCAAATGCCTGTCCTGGGTCTAGGAGTAGATCCCATGTGCCAGTAGGCATGAGTCTGGGTCGTGCGTAGCCCCTGTGGGTGCCTGGATCCACATGACCACACTCCACAGACAGTCCGGCCCAGGAGACTGACCCCCAACCACCACCGCATGGTGCAGCCATGGCCCAGGAGTCCATCAGTGGACCCCCCCACCTCCGAGGCACCGACTCCCCTGGACACCAGACATGTTGTCGGTTCCACGGCTAAGCTGTCCCATCCCTTCTGATCTGCCTTGTGAGTTGGGATGGCATTGCCCGATGTTTCCCAGTCCTCTCGCAACTGGTGGGAAGCCTCCATGGGGGTGTGCAGAGGGTTACAGTAGGGTCTACCCTGATGTACCCTGCACCACCCTCTGCACCCATGTGGCCAGCACTATGTGGTTTAGTGAATACTGTGTAGTTCTGGCACACCCCCAGAATGCCCCCAGCACACTGCAGTCCACAGACATGGGGGATTGGGTGCAGTGGGTCTACGTGCCCCCCCATTTGTGCGTCCCACATTGGGGTACACTGGGTGTGGGGTGGCTATGCTCTCAAGGTATGTGATGTGTAGCCTCTCTGCACCTTCGTGCGTAGTGGCCAATATGCTCAGATCCCCCCAAAATACTGCATACTCAGAACACAAATATGCTGAAGAATAAAAAAGAGTTTATTAGGGGTAATCAGGATCAAAATTAAGTCAAGTAAGTTATCACAGCAGTTGACATGTGCTCGACTGTGTGCTGATGCCCTTCTGACCGAGACTTGTTGCTGCCCATGTCCTACATTGCCTTTTCTTGATGATGAGGACCACATATTCCACTTTCCAGTCCTCCAGTACCAGACATGTACAGTAGACTCATGAAATATAACTGCAGGTGGCCCTGCCAGATGTTCCCTTAGTCTTCTATAATCCTGGGGTGAATTGCTTTTACCCTTTGGGATTTACCTACTAGATCTTCACCAGGTTGTCATCTACCAGGGTGTGCTTCATATCTGAAGGCTGCATCATGTTTACCCTTGAGACCATGGGCTCTCCCAGACCCAACCCAAGCCAAGGTATGCTGTCCCTATGGCGATACTGGCACAGTGAACCCCACACAGCAAAACCCGACCGTGCCTATATCGGCAGCAACGTGATTTCACACCTCACTGGACTGCGGCGATGGGGTATATACCTTAACCCCTAGATGGCTTATCCCAGGGGTTACACCCTGCCTGATTTGCCACTAACAGGTTGAGGGGCCTGATCCAATGGCGGGTGCCTCCACCCAGAGGTCAGGGTTTGCAATAGTTAAAACTAACTTGGTCACAGCCTCTGGGACACTGCAACCCCTTTCTTCCACTAGTGGCCCACAATATATCAGAATTACCTTCACAGTATACACTTACCCCCAGGTCTGGTTCCGCACTGGGACCTCCTGTGAAATGAGATACAGTGCAACAATCACAGTACAGTACTTTAACATAGACAAATACTCAGGCAGTATAACTTTGCTGAAACAAGCAGCTCTGATTTATTTAGGGGATATAACAAGGACAGGGGAAATCAGGTTAATTAGCTTATCACTCTAATAATTCATTTATGGCTCTGTGTACAGGCTCATCCCTATCAGTTACTGTCCCTGGGTACCCAAGCCCCAGTGGCTAGTCCAAACCGCTGGCAGCTGGTAGGCTTTCACACAGAGAAAAGGAGAATTAAACAGTCAGCAGTACAGTAATTCCATTTGGATTTAATGTGGCAATTCAACAGGGAGCAACCCTGAATTAGTACTCATGACCTCCAAATAAGATAGGGTCCTTCAATGTCAGCAGGGCTCACTTGAGGTACACAAACCTCTTCACACATCCATAAAAGAAAGCACTATACCAGGCAGGCTGCATCTGTATCCCGATCGCAATTACTGCACAATACCCGGAGAACACACAGCAGATTCAGTTCCTGACAGACCGAGTGCAATTTTCAGCAATTCCTCCAGTCTTCTACAGGGTGAGCCTGGTTTCTACTCTTCAGAGATCCTTTGATTCTTTTCACAGGACGGATTCAGTCCTAACAAGCTGTTACACAAGCTGCAGACCGAACTCTGGGCCTACACACGTTTGACTAAAACTGCACACTGAAAAGCACAGGGCCCTTCCTTCTTCACTGCCAAAGCTCAACTGAAACTCCAACCGGACAAACCGGCACTTCCTTTGAGTTCCTCCCAGTTCTTGACTGGATTGGCTGTCACCACAATAGACTGCTGCTGTTGGTCCAAAAGGCACTGAAGTCTAAACTACATCTCCCAGAGTCACTGCCCATACAATCCTCTTGTGGCTGGCTCAGATTATGAGTCCAAGTTCTGATTCGTCCAAGGCACCATTTTAGAGCTAGCTTACCCCACACTGATTGGTCCAGTTCAGCAGTTCAAACTAGAATGGGAACTAGCAGACACAGTTCTGACTGCAAAGAAAGCAGGTTAGACAAACTGTAATTTCATTATTACTCTAAATAATTTCTGGCAAACAGTTACATCTTTCAGATAGGTTCCTTGCACTCCTAGTGACTGCAAAATGAAGTGAATTGGCAGCAGCTCGAGTGGTACTCAGAGAGGCACACAGTCCCCCATACAACTCAATTATGTCTGCAAGCAGACAGCTCTTAAAGAGACAGTACCAGAGGCTCTAAAACACTCACTGATAAATGGCTTAAATGCCAAACACATTCAGGCTTGGAGCATTCAAGCAAGCTCCTGAAGTCTTTTGGGAACCCCCATTTGCAGGGGTTACACCTTCCTGGTTTGGGAAAGCTTGACGTCGCTAGCAAGTACCCTATAAGTTTCTAACTGCAACCATATACATTTGCATTAGGTACGCATACGTAATCATCAGTCAATATATCATTTTACCAAGAACACATTTCTGAAACATTGCAGTATGTCACTTTTTACAGTATTACATACACATTGTACCATAACTCGTTATTACCTCTTGCACATGAAACCTGAAGAGGGGGCCCTTCCTATCAGTTACCTTTGGGGCTGATGGGGCAAGGGCACCATACTTAGAGGGCAACACAAGTAACTTGAGTTAGCACTGATGCTCAGTTTGAGCAATGAGCCTCGGGACACATACACCCTTTATGGACAACATTGAGAGGCAAGTCCACAGGCCTCCCAAGTGAATCATAACTGAGGTGCACCACAGGCTTTACAGCTCGACCAGTCTTTCTAGGGGAACTGTTACAGTCTCTGCACCTGAGCCTCATTTTCAGCATTGTCCAACTTGTCAGGGAGTCTCCATGGGGGTAGAGAGGCTAGAACCTGCACTTTTCAGCTCCAGGAGTTACAGTTTTGAGTCCACAACATTTGGCTCACATGGAGAGCTTTTGGACACTGGCAGTGGACTGTCAGGGCACTCAAAATACTCTTCTTGTTCGGTGTATCACCAGTCTGCCCTAATGCATCATTTTCCTCCCTGAAAGCTCAAACAGTTCAACCATGCACAATGATTCCATTTCATCTGATCTGATGCTTGCACTTCACTTTCTGGGAGCATTGGCTCCAGGGATGAAGCTGGGGCTTAGACAGTCCAGAAGGCCCAGCTTTGCTCCAGTATTGACTAGGGATTGCCTCAAACAATTGACTCAGTTCGAAGAAGGATAGTATTCAAAGTCACTCTCACTTTCTTCCGATATGGACTGACAGTCATGCTCAACTGGGACTTGTGGAGGGGAACACTTTAACTTTGCTTCTGTAGGTGCAGACTTTCTTGATCTTTTCTTAGCAGCAGCTCTAGTCACTGGTCCAGAGGGGCATCTTCTAGGGCTCAGACTCAATTAAGATTTGTCCAATGGGCAGTAATGATTTCTATGCATTGTTTTTACATCTTTGAATTATTCTCAGGCCTTACTTTTGTACACTGGCAGATCATCTAGTTTGCCCACTACAATGTGAGGGAGATGGTGCCATCTGTCAGCAATCTTGTGCTTGCCATGCAGTCCCAGATTTCTTAGCAATACCCGATCTCCCTCCTGGAGTTCCTGTGCTTTCACCTTTTATCATACCTTTCTTTGTTGGCCAGATTTCTTTTGGCAGCCATGGTTTGAGCCAGTTGAGTACGATGAGTTAGCTGGGCCTTTAACTTTGCACATACTGTAAATAGTTGTCAGCTTGAACCCCATCAGAGAGACCCCAAACACACATCTACTGGTAGTCGAGCTTCTCTTCCAAACATCAGGGGGGAGAATCCAGTGGCATCACTTTTGGTGCAGTTATAAGCATGTACCAGGGTGCTAATTTGTTGGCTCCATCTAGGCTTGTCCTTTGGGTGCAGGGTGCCTGCATATCTAGCAAAGTGCGGTTGAAACGTCTCAGGCTGTGGGTCCCCGTGGGGTGGTAAGGAGTGGTTCTGACTTTCGCGACTCCCACAGAGAAAGCATCTCTTTGATCAGACGACTCTCAAAGTCTCTCCTTGATCAGAATGGATTCTTGTGGAGCCCCATAGTGAACAAAAAGTTTTCTACAAGTACTTTGGCCACAGTGGATGCTTTCTGGTCTTTGGTGGGGAAAGCTTGGGCATATCTCGTGAAATGGTCAGTGACCACCAGCACATTATTGATATTTCTTTGATCTGACTCCAAACTCAGAAAATCAATACAGACCAGCTCCATGGGTGCACTGGTGGTGATGTTAACAGGGGCAGCCCTCTGGGGCAAAAGCTTTCTCTGTAAGCAGCGACTACAAGTTTGAATGTGTTGCTCCACATCAGCCCCCATCTTAGGCCAATAGAATCTGGATCTCACCAAGTCAAGTGTTCTGTCTATACCAAGGTGCCCCATGTGGTTGTGCAAGGACCCTCAGTACTGAGTCTCGAAGGCAGTGGGCAGCACTAGTTGTTGTTTGTCTACTTGTCCCCTCTGTCTACTGTTTCTCTGTATAACAGTTTATTGATCAGTTTCAACTTAGGACCTTCTTTGTATAACAGTGCAGTTCTCAAATCAGTGGAGCGTATTTGACACATCTTTTCCTGCTATAGAGGCTTCTAAAGCTGCTTTGATCATGGAATCGCGATTGAGCCCGCATAACACTGTCATTGTCCAGCTGAGGCAGTGACAATGTCTATTGCAGAAAAGTGGCAATAAGCAGCAGGTATGCAATTTCAGAGGGTCCCAAGCAATCCACCATGCAGTCCACTGCGTCCATGGACATTTGTTCCTCCCTGTCAAACTTCTCGCAGAGTGCCGAATGTCAGGTTCTGCCAATCGGACCCAATCATTCTGGGGAACAGGCCTCGGGAGAGAGCATCAGCATCTATGTGGTTCAGACCTGCTCGTATTCGAGAGCATAGTCATATGTAGATAATGCAGAAAGCAACTTATGGCCAGTGGCATCCAACTTAGCTGAGGTCTGCACATAGGTCAAAGGATTATTGTCAGTTTTACTAGTATTTTAGCCCCATACAAGTACTCATGGAATTGGTCAACAATAGCCCACTTCAAAGCTAGGAACTCTAACTCATGTACAGGATAGTTCTTTTCGGATGGGGTCAGGCTTCTACTGGCAAAGGCCACTGGTCTCAGGCCATTCTCGTGTTTTGGTACAACACAGCCCCAACCCTGCAAGCTAGCATCAGTGTGCAGGACGTAAGGTTTTCTTGGATCGGCATAGGCCAGCACTGGAGCATGGGTAAGTTGATATATGATCTCTTGAAAAGCAGTCTCTACAATCAGGAGTCCAGCGGGCCCCAAATACTTCACTGGATGAAAATTCACTCTTTCAGTCTTGAGGATGCTGACTTTGTATTTTTGTGGGTTGGGGATACCCTTGAGTAAGGTTAAGTAAAAGGCTGGATCACTTGAATAGTCCTTGATGAAGCACTATAATAACCACAGAATCCCAGGAATCTTTGCAGTTCTTTAGATTTTGGGCTGTGGCCAGGTGGTCAAGGCCTCAACTTTACTTGGGTCGGTCTCTATTCCTCGGTGGATACTATGTGTCCCACATACTTTACTGATGTTTGAAAGAATTGACACTTATCAATGGACAGTTTAAGGCCAAAGTCCTCCAGTTGGTCCAATACCTTAAATAATCTGCTCTCATGTTCCTCCAGTGAGCTGCCAAACACAATAAGTTCATCTAGGTATACCAGGCACTCTAGTAAGTTCATGTCCCCACTGCACGCCTCCATCAATCGCTGAAAAGTGGCTGGGGCACCTGAAACTCTTGAGGCATCCTCATGAATTCATGAAGCCAAGCGGACAGATAAAGGCCGCTCTTCTCACGGTCCTCTGGGGCCATCGATCTGGTAGTACCCACTGCGGAGATCCAGCACAGAGAACCACTTGCTCTCGCTTAGGCAGTCCAAAGCATCCTGAATGCGGGCATTGTGTACTGATCAGGATAGTCCGCCGGTTTAAGGTGCGATAATCCACACACATCCTTACTGTTCCATTCTTTTTCCTCACTACCACAATGGGGAAGCATAAGGGCTTCTGATTCTTGTATTACACCAGCAGCTAACATCTCTTGCAGATGCCGCCTCACATCATCTATGTCAGCAGGTGCCAGGCGCCGAGACCTCTCACTAAATGGTCTTTCGTCATGCAGCTGGATATTGTGCTCAGCTCCGCATGCATCCTACATCCCATTCCTTTAAAGAAACACCTGGTCTCTCTGGGCAAGCTTCTCACTGATCCTCACTTTCCATTCAGCTGGCAGCGGGAGTCGCCAAATCAAACAAGTCAGGCGTTACCTGTCATTCTTCCTTGAACTCTTGCTGCTGGGTAGCACTGCAGTGTCTGCACAATGCACATTAGCCAGGATGCAACCTCTGTTTACTCAATGTCTCTTTCAGACACATTATGAACTTGGACCATTACCCTTCTGGCATAAGCATGGGCTCTAGCGGGCAAAATACTAGGCTTGACCAGCAGTCCTCTGGCAGTTTTCCATCGCCTGGTGCATCCAACATTAATATTTTATTCTTAACATCCTTCTGATACGGACCTCTCCCTGTAAGGTACACTGGGCATTTGGCGCCAGGATCAGAGACTCAGGATCCTTCTTCCATACAATTCCGACCGGTTCCTCTGGTTCTGTTTTTTCAGCATCTCTCTGTGCCTCATAGGCCTTCTTAATTAAAGCTGGAACTCTTAAAGCTCTACTAGTCTTTGACCCCTGTTTTTCATAACACAACTGTGCCAGCCTTCCGAACATATGAGCATTTGTTCCAATCAACAAAGGGACACCATCATACAGTCCAGTGGGGGGACACACTAAGGCTAGGGTCTCTACTTGTTCGGCCACTCCAGCCACGGAGGTGGGGAAAGACAGCCAAATTCGGATATACCCGGAATAGGGGTAGGCCTTCTCACTTAACCCCCATACATGCAGTCCTTCTAATGGTTGTAAGGGTATGTCTGACAAATGCTTCTGATACCAATCCTGGAACATAATTGTCACTTGGGAGCCACTGTCTAATACAGCTCTTGTAGACACTCCATTCACCTTTACAGTGGTCTCCATGGAGGGACCCACTATTCTGGACCAGTCTGGAGAGGCGGTAGTGGGGGCCTGGGCAACTGACCTTGCCACAAAAGGACGTGAATTAGCATTTTTGGTGCCCTCACTGGGATCATGTCGTACCTCTTAACCACTGATTTCTTCTCCGAAGCTCTCTTGTAGCCTATATGCAACTTTGTCAGTGTCTTTGGGGACTGGCATTCCCTTTCATGTGCCCATCTTTCCACAATTATAGCAAAACATACTTTCTGGAGTTTGAGCTGGCCGAGGCGCCACACTGGGAGCCAGGGCGGGGTATACTAACTGGAAACCTGGGTGCCATCTCTGTCTGCGGCGTGATAAGCATTTGGAGACATCTCGTCAGTTTCTCCACTTCCATGGTCAAGGAATTGAGTTTGGAGCTGTTATCAGCAGGAGATACATGGTGGGTACCCCACCCCCATAGCAGATGCAGTCGGATATAGGTCAGGGCCGTGCATTTGCAGGCGTGGCCTTCATAAAGGACTGTTTTGAATTCTGATCTCTCAACAGTTCACCCCATTGTGGCATATCTTTTTCCTTGTCAGAGCACTCATTGACTGTCAACCTCTGCCCCTGAACTTCACTTGATGGGTCACCCTCAGTCACTGGGTCGTAGCCACAGCTGTTGGTGCAGGTACCTCCCGAGGTCGCCTTTTCTCAACTCCTCAATTTCTCTCATTAACTCATCATAGGAGGTGGGGATTCCAGTCGTTGGCAGGCGAATTGAAGCAACAGCAGTTCTGAGAAGGGGCAGACTTAAGGATTCTGTCCAGTCTGGTTCGGTCCAGTTCAATCGCTGGCAAACTACCCTTTCTGAGGCATTCTTGCAACAATTTTTCCAGCCGAGAGATATACACAGACAACAACTCCCTTGGTACTGTTGTGCATTTCTTACTCTCCACCATAGGTCCTCATCAGAATCTGGGCTCCCATACACATTCTCCAAGGCCTCAAGATAGGCCTGTGCAGTCGCTCAGGGTTACTGGCCCGCTTAGCACGGATGGTAGCCAGGGCAGGACCTCGGAGGCTCTCACTAACCCTCTTTCGCTCGCCCGAGCATTGCCATTCTAGCACTTTGGGGCAACATAGTCTATCCAGGTCTCCCAGTCATCCTCCCTTGGGGTGGGAGGGTGCCAGAGAAGATCCTCAACCTTCGGTAAGAGTCGTGACTAATGGCAGGTGCAGAAATAGGAGTCTGCATTGGTTCAGCCACCATTACGGGCACTGGAGCAGGAGAGGGTGTTGGGGAGGAACACCCAGGTGGCAAGAATAGTTTCTTCAAGTCCTCCACAGTTTTCCCTCCCAGCAACCATTCAGCAAATTTCTCCTCAAAGTTTCAGATAGTGGTGGGGCTGATTCCCCCGGGTCTTTACTGTCCTTAGTTATCACTCTCCAAGCAGTGAGGGCTCCTCTGGGGTAATGGTCTGTGGCACTTTGAGCTATCTATGGGATCCTTAAACTCTACTAGGGCCAGGAAAGTGTGGGTGAGCAGATTAGCATGCCGACCCACCACCACAGGGTTTTGTAAACCTTCCACCTTGGAAAGTACTCCTGCACAGTGTCCGTGATTGATACCCAGGGGATGTCCAGGATAAGCATAGCATTTTGGGGGTCGATCTCCTCCCCAGTACACCACTCCACCAGCCGGTGCACAGCCACTTCTGTCGGGTACCCATTTTTTCTTAACAGTGGTTCGAATATGGCCACTAGAGGACACACAATCCCAGCGGTGAGCCTCAAGATGTAACCCTAGATGGCGCCATCCCAGGGCTACTACCCTGCCTGATTTGCCACTAACAGGTTGAGGGGCCTGGATCCAATGGCGGGTGCCTCCACCCAGAGGTCAGGGTTTGCAATAGTTAAACTAACTTGGTCACAGCCCTCTGGGACACTGCAACCCCTTTCTTCCCACTAGTGGCCACACAATATATCAGAATTACCTTCACAGTATACACTTACCCCCCAGGTCTGGTTCCGGCACTGGGACCTCCTGTGAAATGAGATACAGTGCAACAATCACAGTACAGTACTTTAACATAGACAAATACCTCAGGCAGTATAACTTTGCTGAAACAAGCAGCCTGATTTATTTAGGGGATATAACAAGGACAGGGGAAATCAGGTTAATTAGCTTATCACCTAATAATTCACCTATGGCTCTGTGCACAGGCCTACCCCTATCAGTTACTGTCCCTGGGCACCCAAGCCCCAGTGGCTAGTCCAAACCGTGGCAGCTGGTAGGGCCCTTTCACACAGAGAAAAGGAGAATTAAACAGTCAGTACAGTAATTCCATTTGGATTTAATGTGGCAACCAACAGGAGCAATTTTGAATTAGTACTCACGACCTCCAAATAAGATAGGGTCCTTCAATGTCAGCAGGGCTCACTTGAGGTACACAAACCTCTTCACACATCCATATAAAAGAAAGCACTATACCAGGCAGGCTGCATCTGTATCCCGATCGCAATTACTGCACAATACCGGGAGAACACACAGCAGATTCAGTTCCTGACAGACCGAGTGCAATTTTCAGCAATTCCTCCAGTCTTCTACAGGGTGAGCCTGGTTTCTACTCTTCAGAGATCCTTTGATTCTTTTCACAGGACGGATTCAGTCCTAACAAGCTGTTACACAAGCTGCAGACCGGAACCTGGGCCTTACACGCTTTTTTGACTAAAACTGCACACTGAAAAAGCACAGGGCTCCTTCCTTCTTCACTGCCAAAGCTCAACTGAAACTCCAACCGACAAAACCGGGCACTTCCTTTGAGTTCCTCCCAGTTCTTGACTGGATTGGCTGTCACTCACAATAGACTGCTGCTGTTGGTCCAAAAAGGCACTGAAGTCTAAACTACATCTCCCAGAGTCACTGCCCATACAATCCTCTTGTGGCTGGCTCAGATTATGAGTCCAAGTTCTGATTCGTTCAAGGCACCATTTTAGAGCTAGCTTACCCCACACTGATTGGTCCAGTTCAGCAGTTCAAAACTAGAATGGGAACTAGCAGACACAGTTCTGACTGCAAAGAAAGCAGGTTAGACAAACTGTAATTTCATTATTACTCTAAATAATTTCTGGCAAACAGTTACATCTTTCAGATAGGTTCCCTTTGCACTCCTAGTGACTGCAAAATGAAGTGAATTGGCAGCAGCTCGAGTGGTACTCAGAGAGGCACACAGTCCCCCCATACAAACTAATTATGTCTGCAAGCAGACAGCTCTTAAAGAGACAGTACCAGAGGCTCTAAAAACACTCACTGATAAATGGCTTAAATGCCAAACACCATTCAGGCTTGGAGCATTCAAGCAAGCTCCTGGAAGTCTTTTGGGAACCCCCATTTGCAGGGGGGTTACATACCTAACTCCACTGTCTGTGCAACATGGAGTTAAATATCTAAAGTATGAGGGGTGCCGGGGTACAGCCCCCCTGCACTGGGCATTGAGGTGTTACCGGTTGTTGTGGGGATGCATCGGTGGTGTCAATGGGTTTCTGACACTGTCAAGGACGTCGCTGTGGGGAATGTCATGCCGGTGTAGTAGATCCCCTAATCCATAAGGAATCTCCTTAAGTATTCATTTAGCATCTCAGCCATTGGCCACAACTCTCTTCCACCTTATCCCTTCTTTTCAGGGGCCCAATCCCATTCATTAACTTCCTCTTTCCATTTATGTACCAGAAGAAGGCTCTACTCGTATCTGCGGCTCTTACTGCAATCCTTACATCCAGCCCCTGCTTGACTTCCTCAGTTCTAGTCTTTCAGTCCCTCAGTGCTGCTCTATACTCCCCTGTTGCCTGGAGGCAGCTAGTAAAATTGTGGTGTTCAGCAAGAAAAAACTTCATTAGGTCAAGATATATTGTAGGCCCCCTAAAAGAGCATTGGGCAGATCCCACCTTGAGTATAATGTGTACTGTAGTTCTGGTCCCCATATCTAAAGACAGATATTAACAAGATTGAGAAGGTGAAGGGGAAAGCGACCAAGTTGGTTGAAGGCTTGGAAAATGTGGGCTATGAGGACTGACTAGCAGCACTAGGACTGTTCTTCATGGAAAAGAGGAGACTTGGGTGACTTGATTACAGTAGTGAAATAGCAGAAAGGGATTATAGTATCAAAGCAGATTCAGCTCTTCTGGAAGTAAATGTATGAGATGACAAGTGGGCACTCATTGTCTTTGAAATAAGGAAGAGTCAAGTAAAATATCAGAAAGAACTTCATCCCAGAGCAAGTAGACACAGACTTCCAAACCTAGTGTCGTCAACTGACACCATTTCTACCTTCAAACTTAAACAGATAAGTACCTTTAAGAAATGGGTTTTCATGGGTAGGTGGTCTTTTTTCTTTCCTAAATGTGCATGCTCATAAATTTAAGCATTTTGTAAATTAAGGTTTGCTTGGGCCATAGCTCCAGCTCGTGCCTCACCCACACTTCATAAGCAGGGATGAAAAAAGTGCAGTACGCTGCATAAGCGTTTACTGATTTATTAGGATTCCCTACCCACTATGCATCATATTGACAAAAACTCTGAAAAAATGGTAGAGTAAACCAAGAAAACAAACTTCAGTGGTATAACCCAGTGATTTCTGCTCAGAGCTGTAAACCAGGAAATCTCTGGTAGAAATCCCACTAAGGCATAAACTGTATATGTGACCTTGAGCAAGAACAAAAGAAACCAGCAGCCATGATCATATACTGCATTCTACCCATTAAGGGCACTGTGTCACCACTTCACCAGAAATGCAGTTACCAATATCACAGATGACAGTCAAGGCAGTGGCACTGCGACATAATAACCCCTCTACTGCATGGTAAGAGCATACTGAATGGCACAATCACCATCAGCTCTGCTGAATATTGCCCTTTAAACAAGTAATTTACAATAGGGATCAATTTACAATCGAGGCTGCATTGCTGGAAAATGAAGCAGTGTTTAGCATCTCTCCTTGTAGTACATACTTTTACTTACTGGCTAATTTTGTAACCATTGCTCCCTCCCTGTACTTCCATTCATGTCACAGTACAACTTAAAGTTCAAGTTTAGTTATGTATTTCCCCCCATTCAACTACAGCATGAAAGTAAAGTTTTGTGGACACCCAGCATCCTTCCACTACAAGAAACCATATATCTGCATCACACATGCATGTAGGCTATGCTTACCTCCAATGTTCTGGAGTATGATGGCGATGGCTGCAGCCATTTTACCTGGGGTCCCAAATGCTCTAAAACCCAGCTGCTCATAGGCACGGATCCCTGCAGGAGAAGCACAAAGTAAATATTTCATTCCAGAAGAAATGAGGTACCATGTAATTTAGTTATAATGAGGACAAACCCTGAAGCTGATATATTGTTATAACAGACCAAAACTGTGATCCTTATATAATCCAAATGAAAACTCAGTTTTTACTTGGTGACCTGTCTCAGCATGAAAATCCAAGGTTATCCATGGCTACCAATTTTGACCCCAGCATTTTTGGTGGGTCAAGGTTAGCGATACTTGTATAGGCAAAACAAATCAGAAAAACCTTTCAGCCCTTTCTCAAGTCCTCCATATGTGATGAGACCAAACCACAGTGTGTGTTGCGCAAAAAAGCAATTATTTTATTTAAGTATCAAGCACACATGCAGCCAGAGAGTGATCTCTTTCTTTTTACTGATACTTATATAGGATCCGGTGAGGTCAGATGCTATCAGATATTGGGAAATATATCAGATTCCAGATGTCACTGAATAACAATGACATCAAGAGAATGGATCTAACAGTGTTGGATACTACTCGTGTATCGGATCTAAATACTCATATCTGTAGGATCCAAAAGTAAGAACCTTGGATCCAAAGTATTAAATCTTGTATTCAAAGAATTTCAGCTCAAATCTGAAATCCTATCTGAGATCCGAAATCCAATTTTGGACAGATAAATTTCAGATCTGGAGATGGATGTGAGCACTATCCATTGGAGGACAGTAGGATCCTCAAATGCACAACCCACTAGTTGATGGTTCGCCAAGGCAAAGGAACTCAAATGTTTTACCCATATCTCCTCGCCATTTGCATTAGCTCATCCACTCTTCCTGAAGCCAAGACTGTTGGGATATGCAACATGACCAACCCCAGGTTGCTAGGCTCCCAGTTCTACAGAGATTCCCATATTTTATCCAAGAAAATGGAGGAGTCAATGGAAACTGTTGCCATAGATTAACATGCAGAAGAAAAGAAACAGAACTGGAATAGCACCCTGGAGTTACACAAAACATTTCAAGCTAATCTGGAAGCCCTTCCTCTGGTCCATGAATCAGAATTCAGGGCTTTCTTCTGTTACTGCTTGATGACAAAAATCCTCCAATTCCAACCACATTTGCGTAATTGCTCCTTGTGTAATCACTCTCTCTTCTTGATCCCCACTTCCTCAAGCTTAGGTCTTATTTTATTTCTTGTTCCCCTTATTTTCCTTGGAATTTTACAGGTGTGAATGATCTGTCTCTTCCACAAAAGCACTAGCACAGCTGTGAATTTAACCAAAGTCCCATTCCCATGTGCCTTTTTCTGAACCGTTTTGGGTCACTTAGGGATCAAAACCATTTTACATTTGATTAACTGTGTTCACACTCACTGGCAGGAAGTCAAGTCTCATTTCTGCTCCACTCATCTACCAGCCAGCAAATACCTGTTAATAGTTGCAGCATTTGGTATCAAGATGTGCATTATCATCAGGAGAATGGGGGACAAAAGCTATGAGGAGTAGCTGGAGACCCTTAACACATTAACCCAGGAGGAAAAGAGGCTGAGAAAGGATATGATTTCAATGCTGTCCATACTCAGGGGTAGCAACATGATTAAACATATGGACATTTTTGCTCTAGTGCCTGCAGGAGGACACAGGAATATTCCCTGAAGCTCAGTGGTGGTAAATTCTGGGGTAATGATAGGAGTATTTTTTCTCCCCATGGGTTGAGAGCATGTGGAACAGTCTACTTGTGGAGGCAATTAATATGAACACAGTACAGGCCTTCAAGGAAAGCCTGGACACATTTTTGCTTACCAAGGAAATTGACAAATGCCCTGCAGAGTAGCGTTGGTAAGGAATGCCTGTGAATTTGTCCACGTTTATGCAGAATCATTTTTTTCATCCCTGCTTGTGGAGCAAGGGGGAAAACATAGTAGACTCAGTGTTCCTTCAACCCTAAATTACTACATTACTATAAAGCAAGGAGAGGGGAGACTATTTATAGGCACCATGGCAACACAACCAGTGTTGCCTGTACATTACAGGCAAAAACAAATTGCCCTTTGACTAGTACATAGATATATAGGTGGTAGAGAACAAATTAACACAAGAGTCCATTGGAAGCACCAAGTTTTCTGCGTCAGCGACAATGCCAGAGCCCTCCTCCACAGCAATGGCACAATACCAATGCAGGTATTGTGCATATAATAAACAGAGTGTTTTCTGTGGGGCTGTGCCCTCCACACCCTCTGATACGAAAATGGCCCCGCGACCCCGGGAGCTTTAGGATTCCAACTCCAGGTCGGAGTTGGTCCGGGGAAGGGGCGGAACACTGGGGGAAGGCGAAACACGGAAAAAGGACTATTACTGCGAATGTTGCCGTAACGGTCTTTTTTCCTGTTTCACCGTCAGGGTGTCGACGAAAAGGGGTATACCGGAGTCGATTCAGTCTGCCTGTTTTACATACCTTAATTATTTCAAAGCTCCCAATGAGCCCTTCAACCTTTGCAGTGTTTCTAATTACCCTCAAAAGCTATCCCATTTGATTTTAAACCCAGAGATTGTAATGGCATTGGCTATGTATTTGCGCAGCTTGTTCTGTTCATCCACAGCCCTTCCTGTAAGAAATTCTTCCTTATATCTTTCCGAAAATAACCCTTCTCTAGTTTAATGTTGTGGCCTCTGGTGACTGTCTGCCTTCTAGCTTAAATAAATCCAAGGTGTCTGCCTTTTTATGCCCTTAACAGTTTTTATTATGTCCCTCCTATCTGTCCTGACCTCAAATGAATACATGCTTAGGCTCCCCACCTCAGTTGACATGCCCTTCCCTGTAGATCATTAACTATTTTTGTTGCCCTCTGTTGGATATTTTGCAGCCTCTCCTTATCCTTTTTCAGATGTGTGTTCCAAAACTATACATAGTTTTCCAGGTATGGCCTAACCATTTACCCATATAGCTGAAAGAGCACCAGCCCTGTCTTATTCTCTAGCATTCTATTTGCCTTGCAGTGTGCTTCCTCACACTGCGATGAATATTTCATTCTACTATTTACTGTTACCTTCATATCATTTTCTTCGACTGAGAGTTTCACCATGATCCCATTCATTCTGTATTCCATTCAGAGGTGGGTTACTAATATGCATCACCTTGCTTTTTCTTTTATTATTCTTTGGTAACTAGGTAAGACCCACTAGGCACACTACTTGTTTTCAGGGGCAACCCAGGAACACTGGGGAGGCTATCTGACATGCTCAGGGTCACACAGTAAGCAAGTGGAGGTGTGGGAATCAAACTCCGGTCTGCTGGGTGTAAAAAGCTTATTCACAGCTCATTACTTTAACCTTTAAGTAATACTGAACTTTAGTGGCCATGTTCCAGATCACTGTTCAAGACTTCCCATGCCTATTTTCATGCTGTTTATCCTCTCATCAGTGTCTTCTCTTTCTGATGAGCTTTATATGCTCTGCAAATAGACTAACCCTGCCTTGCAGTCCTAATACAGTATGTCACTGTAACAACTTTTGCGTATTTGTTTTGTTTTTGTGTTTCTTTATTATCAGATAGATCTCTGTACTTCAGCTGAGATAAAACTGTTTTGTAAATCTATGTTTGCATGCCACTGTAGCCCAGGTGAGGCAGTCAGCTAGGGGTCATTTTGGCAAACAGCAGAGTCCCTCTCAGCTAAAGGGTACTTACACTTCAAAGAGGTAAACTGCTTTCATAATCATGGGCTCTGTCTTGAGTGTTAACAAAGCCAGAGCAGGGTAGACAGAACCAATATGGACTTTACAAAATGGGAAGACAAAAGGATGGACATTGCAATCCATGAAACTAGGGTCTGGAGTACAAATACAGTTTGTGCCAGTTTTCCAGATGGGAAGTTTTCCAGAGACAAGTAATGAGTCAAATATATGATGTCACAATATTGAAAGTGTTCAGAAGCACTAAATGACCTCCAACAGTGGCGCAGTTTAACGCTTCTGAAACCCAGGCCTTAACAGTTCGCAGACCTGTCAGCCCAGTTTCAAAGGCTAGGTACTCTGGTGGTTCAGCATTCCTCCCCTGCCCTGATCCCTTCCCCAGTATTGTATTTATAATCACTGGTGGTCTAGTGGTCCCTCTCTAGCTCCAATCCCTTCCTCAGTATTGCATTTATAATTATAATTGGTGGTCAAGTAGTTCCTCCCTAGCCCCAATCCCTTCCCTGATATTGCATTCATAATCATTAGTGGTCTAGTGGCCCTTTCCTAGCTGCAATCCCTTCCCCAGTATTGCTTTCATAATCATTGGTGGTCGAGTGGCCCCTACCTAGCCCTGATCCCTTCCCCAGTATTGTATTTATAATCATTGCTGGTCTAGTGGTCCCCCTCTAGCCCCGATCCCTTCCTCAGTATTGCATTTATAAATATAATTGGTGGTCAAGTGGTCCCTCCCTAGCCCCAATCCCTTTCCTGGTATTGCATTCATAATCATTGGTGGTCAAGTTGGACCATAAGAAAAGTGCCCTTTGCTAACCTTGCAAGAGTTGTGCAAAAGGAAAAGGTTTGGCTATAAAGAAAGCCAATCAGCAGAACTCATAAACATCCTTAAGGAAAGTGACATGGGATGCACTGTAAAAGTGGTTACTGCTAGCCAGAGTTGCAACATAGAGGCTGGAGAGCATTAAAGTGAGCCAGAGCCGGGAACTGGGGCAGCTTTGCAGGTACAGAGGCTGAAGCTGGAGTTTGCCCTGGTTCAGGTAAACACTGAGGCAGAGCTGCTGAAGATGAAGCTGGAAGCAGAAGAGGAGTGAGAGAAGGAGGAGAAGCAAAGGCTGATGCAGAGAAGTGAAAGACTGAGGAGTGAAAGAAAGAGCATCTGCACCAAATCCAGATAAAAGGGCATGAGCATGCAAGAGCGACGGTGATTCTGTACCAGAGGACAATAACATGAACTGCAAATAAAGGCATGAGGAGTTTGACCCAGGAAGCCAAACTTAATTCTAAAATGTCTCCAAGATATTGAAAGAGGGGTGATCTTGATTTGTTTTTAAGATCTTTCAAGAGAATCTGTAGGCAGTTTGAAATCCTGAAATCCAACTGGCTGAGAACCCTTTCCAGCCATACATTTATTTCTTAACAACGCCCACTAAAAAACAAATGATTCCCTACCCCCACCCCATTCACATAACAGTGTAACACAACCCTAACTGCCCTACTAACCACAAACAGTAAGCAGTCATTTAAGCTGTAAAATGAAGATACCAAAGAAAGAAATCTTTTTTTTTTTTAAACTAAATCACCATCATAGTTGCGGCCAATTCCTGATAGTGCTAATCTTGTGCTATTCCTGCCTTTGCCCTTGCTGTTTTTCCTGCTGACAAAGAAAAAGGAACAGAAAAAAAACCAGCTTCAACAGTTAATGAAAAATGAAACCATACCTCTTACTTCCATGCTCCATTGCCTCACTATATGTGATGCCCTTCCCAATCCCAATAAATCCCATTGAGGCATCGGCATCACATAGAAACACACACAGGTTGGGGGGGGGAGGGTGGAGTGATGTCACTAAAGAGAAAAATACAGAGCACAGCCTGTGTGTGTTTATGTGTCCGAGGGTGGGGAGGGACAGTAAACTTTGTCAATGGAAGCAACTCTAACCAATGGTCTGTGCCTCTGTGTTGGAAGGGGAACCTCTTTGCAGGTAAGCAGCTGTCAAAGACTGTAGTGCAGTTTGCTCTATTGGCAAATATACCAGTGGATGAACTATTTTCCTCCCACAAAAAATATTTACACTGATTTTTTTTTTAAATTGTATTTTCTTATATTTTTTTTCTTACATAAATATGCCGCATGTTAGCCCATTTTCCCATTATGCCCCTGGGCAGTCCAGTATAGTATATCCCAATACCACCCACCATGTTGGGTGTTATTGCTTATGTATGTGGTCCTGCTGATCTTGTTCGGGTCCTTCTGGTCCCTCATATACCTTGAATGCTTTTGTTTTGTCTTTTGCTGCTTCATTTTTTTTTTCATTATTCTTTTGGTAACCGGGTAAAGCCCACTAGGCACAAGTGCCTGTTTTCAGGGGTGACCTGGAAGCACTGGGGAGGTGAAGTGACTTGCTCAGAGTCACACAGTAGGCAAGTGGAGGTCGTGGAAATCTAATCCAGGTCTACTGGATGTACCAAGCTCATTCACAGCTCATTACTGTAACCTCTAGGCTATACTGCATTTGTTTATTGAACCGAAGTGGTTTATTTTGTTCCTTGGTCTTTTTCATATATCTCATACAAGACTGGGTAGCCTCTGCTATTATATTCTTTATTTGCACAGGATAAGATTACTACCTGATTAGAAACTTAACTTTTTTTCAGAATTTTTGAGGCTGGCCTTGGATCTTGCATGAGCAGTTCTTTATTTTTGCCCACTTATTTTCCATCCCTACTACTGCAGGTTCTTCAACTTATCTATTATTGAACTAACTTTATTATAGTTTACTTTTCAAAAGATGGGAACCACTGTACTGGATTCATGCTGCTCACTCTCCAGCAGTAAATTAAATCTGATGGTATTATGGTCACTCTGACCTGTCAAATCCTCACTACTAATCTTTTTGATTATGCCCTGGTTGCACAATACTAAGCCTTTTATTACCTCCCCATAGAGGGATTGTGCATCCACTGTGTGAGGAAATGCTTTTGCACTGTATCCTGGAACATCTGACTTTTTTTACTTCATGCTGAATAAATTTACCAGTTTATGACAGGAAAGATAGTGTCCCCCTAAGCACCATTTTTGGTTGGCCTGCTGCTTTTGATATTTCCCTTCCCATTGTCTCATCCCTATTTACTGTCATGTCAAAATGTGTGGCCCAGCTAGGAAAATGTTTCTGAGTGATGCTGACACCAGTGGCTTACAGTTCAGTATGTGTGGCTCTTTGGAGGAATATGTCTTTGAAGAGGATTTAGGTAGACAGTTGAGGACAAGTGCAGAGTAGGCTTCTCAGACGTACAGCACTGTACTGCTGGTGCCACGTGCAGGTGAAAGGAGAGAAATGAAAATAAAGGAGTTCAATGTGAGGCTAAAGAGAGGTTGCAAGGAGGTCTTTGATCACTCAGGGGCTTACAGAGATACACAGATTCTGAGGGCAGATAAAAAGTAGTCTATCCAGCCTGGCCATTTCTACGTTCAGAATGACTTTGGACTGGAGTTACTGAGCTTCTTGCCATTCCAGTGCCCCAGTGCCCCCTCCATTGGCTTTCCATCCTCCCTCCCTCCTCCCTTAGGTCTCACTATCCCAAAGTGCCTATCCCAATCATATTTGAAACTGGTCATTGATATGGCTTCTACTACCAGCTGTGGTAAACTATTCCAGACATTCACTACCCTCTACCTGAAAAAGTACTTCCTAATGCCCCTTCTGAACCTCCCACACTGGCCTCCACCCATGTTTCATTCATCATGAGATTCCTGTAGTGTACCATGTTGAAACCCATCAAGAACTTGTAGGCCTCAGTCATGTCCCAAGTACCCTCTGGCCTTGAAAGATTATATGTTCAGGTTCTCAGACCACTCCTCATATATCCTCCCCTGCTAACACTATATCATTTTCATAGCCCTCCTCCTCTCCAAATAGTCTATGTCTTTCCTCAGGTGGATACCCCAGAACTGGGCACAGTACTCCAAGAGCAGCCACACAATGGACCTGTAAAGGGCAGTATCATCTCCTTCCTCCTGCTAATGAATGCCCTACCTACGCACCCCAGTATTCTGCAACCACTCCAATATGACTTGTTGCATTCAGCTGAGGACTTAATGTTGTCACTGATAATAACTCTTATGCCCCTTTCTTTAGTAGTCTCAACCACCCTGAATCTCCCACACAATAATCTGTTCTAGGGGACCTTCTTTGTGGCTTTGGGACCTTCTTGCAAGAATGGTGTCTGTTTACAAGAGATAAACTGTATCTGAGACAGTCAGCAACCAGTTAATTTGGTCAATGGAAGATTATAGCTAGCTAGCTTTTAATGTAGGAGTGTAAGGTTCGAGTAGGGTGCACAGGGTGGGGAGCAACTGCATCAGGAAATGGTCTACTTGAACTCTGCAGGGCCTTCTCAATACTTGGTAGGAAAGAAATCACACACTCAACAGCACATACCTACAATAAAACAAATAAGGATCCAGCATTCCTTGATAAGAGTAGCAATTAAATTAGAAAACAACCTTCATGGAACTTACAGCAAGCAAACATGCATGCAGCATCTGTAACAAAATTGATGAGCTCACAGTAATAGCAGCAGCAGAATGACAAGACATCACTGCACTTACAGAGACATGGGCCACCTAGGAGCACAGTTGGAAAATAAATATCCAGGGCTATACATTAGCCAGAAGGGACAGAGAGAATCCTAAGGGGGGAGGAGTGGTGATGTATGTTAAGGAGGGTATTTATGTAATGAAAATAGAGCAATCCCAAAGGGCGGGGGGGGGGAGTGGAAACAATCCAGTTACAACTAATAGATGATGGGGAAACAAAGTACACAATCAGAGTGAGGTACAGGCTTCCCAACCAGAAAGAGGCTAGTGACAAAGTGATGGGCCGAGAGATTGCTGAGGCAGCAGGCCAAGCAAGAACTGTGATTGTGGGAGGCTACGGTCTCCCAGACATAAACTGGCAAAAGAAGGCAACAGGCAGCTGAAAAAGGCAGCATTTTATTGAAATGATACAGGACAGGTTCCTCACACAATTGGTAGACAATTCAACCTAAAGGAAAGCAATTCTGGACCTACTTTTCAGTAACTAGGGCATAATTAAGAACACTTAACAGGAAACACCTAAATGACTATGTAACCACAACTCCAGTAATTTTGGGCTAGTGCTTGAGAATGAACCAAACAAAACAGTTAATATGATGCCAGATATTAGGAAAGTTGATTATGACCAAATGAGGTCCATTATAGGTATGCAGATAGTGTATGGTAACTAAGGGCCTGGAATAGATAGATACAAGTGGAATAGTTAAACAAAAAATAATATAGAAAGCTACTCAACTTTGTGCAAAGTATGTAAAATGAATACAAGATATAAGAAACCACTATGGTTCATTACTAAAATTAAAACAGCAATGAAAGACAGAAAGAGGCATTCAGGGCAGGGGTCAGCCTTAACTTTTTTTTGCACTAGCCAGCCAGGCTAATGAACCAGAGTTTGTACTGCCCGCAGAAGTCTGCACTAGCCTGCAATCAGTATGGTTAACAATGATTTGTTAAATGAAAGGCAAAAATAAAATTGTATTTGTCCTGCCAATAGTCTGGACATCTAACAACTGATTTTGCACTGTGCCTTTAACTGCAAACCTCACATACACTAGCTCAGCTTCTGTGACTGAAGAGTCAGTGTTTCTGTCACTGATGACTGAAATTAATTTTGTTTCCATTATTTTTTTCTCGTAGTGCCATGTGTTCAACCTCAGCTATATAGTGGATAAAGTTGCTGAACTGACATCTAGCCCTTTCATATCATCAAGGCTGCACATGCACACAAAGTCTGTGAAAGGACGTCCTTTCTTAGCAGTTGCATGGCATGTGTCAAACAGTTTATCCAGATGATTAAGCATTGCTTCATTCATGTTCTTCAGCAGTCCCTCTGCATTGCTTGTCCCTGGAGTAGCAGTGCTGGCATCCTCCTTTTCCTTTGCCCTAGCATAAGCTTCACTGACATTATGGGATGGGATGGGACAGAGTCAAGCCAGCAGTTATCTGTACCAAAATGAAAATTATGGTTCTCAAAAGAGGTGGAAGGGAAGGTTGAGGAGAAAATGATAGCATTCAGGAAATATAAGGAAACACAGAAGGAGCAGGACAGAGAACTTTATCAGTTAAAGCAGAAAGAGGCAGTCAGAATAACAAAGGCCCAAACCGAGGAAAGGCTAGCCAACTCAGTTAAGAAGGGGGATAAGACCTTTTATAGGTACATTAGGGAGTGAAGAAAGGCCAAAGGAGGGATACTGAGGCTTAATAAAGGGGAGGGAATGTGGGCAGAAGGTGACAGTGAATAAGCAGGGATACTGAATGAATATTTCTGCTCAGTATTCACAAAGGAAGAGGAGGAGGAGGTACCTAAACCAAACAAGAGAAACACTTTGAAGACAGGGGTCGATACCAGTCCATTTACAGAAGAAAGGGTTCTGAAAGAACTAATAAAATTGAAGGTGGACAAAGCAATGGGGCCTGATGGGATTCACCCAAGAATTCTAAAAGAACTAAGGGTAGAACTAGTGACACCGCTGACTACTCTCTTTAACAAATCATGGGAGGATGGAGTGGTACCTGAGGACTGGAGGAGGGCAGATGTGATTCCTCTTCTCAAAAGTGTGAGCAGGACAAAGGCAGGAAGCTACAGACCAGTTAGTTTGAACTCAGTGGTAGGGAAAATGATGGAATCACTTCTGAAGGAAAGAATTGTTGAGAACCTAGAGGCCAGTGGGGCACAGGACCCAAGGCAGCATGGATTCATGATGGGAAGGTCATGTCAGGTGAATCTAATAGATTTCTTTGACTGGGTGACCAAGGTAGTAGACCGGGGAAGGGCTGTGGACATAGCTTACCTAGATTTTAGCAAGGCATTTGATACAGTCCCACACAAAAGATTAATACACAAGTTAGCCAGCCTTGGAGTGGGTCCCAAGGTGGTAGCCTGGATAAAAAATTGGCTAGACAACAGGACTCAAAAGATAGTAGTAAACAGAGTCCACAGTGAAGAAAGGAGGGTTACTAGCGGGGTACCTCCGGGTTCAGTACTGGTACCTGTCCTTTTTAATGTCTTTATAAGTGACATTGCAGAGGAACTGGAAGAAAAGTATGTCTCTTTGCAGATGACACAAAGATCTGCAACAGGGTTGATACACAAGATGGAGTGGAAAGGATGAGAAGGGACTTGTCAAGGTTGAAGAAATGGTCAGATGTATGACAACTCACATTCAATGCAAAGAAGTGCAAGGTAATGCACCTGGGAAACAAAAATCCAGAGGAAGAGTACACATTGGGGGGTGAGATACTGACAACAGTAAAAATGGAAAGGGATCTGGGGGTAATTGTATCAGATGACCTAAAGGTGGGCAAGCAATGTGAGAAGGCAGTAAGGAAGGCTGGGGAGATACTGGGATGCATAGGGAGAGGCATCAATAGTAGAAAACAGGAAGTTGTTCTCCCTCTGTACAGACAGTTGGTGAGACCCCATCTGGAGTACTGTGTGCAGTTCTGGAGACCCCATCTCCTCAAAGACATAGACAGAGTGGAGGCTGTCCAGAGGATGGCAACCAAAATGGTGCAGGGTCTGCACTAGAAGACGTACGAAGAAAGACTAAAGGAGCTTACTATGTATACCCTTGAGCAAAGACGGGAAAGAGGGGACACGACAGAAATTTTCAAGTACCTCAAGGGAATCAACAAAGTCCAACAGTAGCATCTTTCAGAAAAAGAGATGTGCAAGAACAAGGGGGCACAATTTGAAGTTAGAGGGGGGACGGCTCAGTGGTAATGTGAGGAAGTATTTTTTCATGGAGAGGGTTGTGGATGCATGGAACAGCCTCCCTGAGGAGGTCGTGGAGTCAAGAACAGTGGGGGAATTCAAGAATGCATGGGACAGACATAAAGCAGTCCTAGTGGGGGGTAGGAGGAAGTAAGCTCTTGGTTAACTAGGATCTGCAGCTTATCTGTTAGGTAGGAAAATGGGCAGACTAGGTGGGCCAAGCGGTCCTTATCTGCTGTCAGTTTCTATGTTTCTATTGTTATTGCCTTCCTTACGCAACTGTATTTCATGTTTGACAGACAAATGGCAGAACATCAGAACTTTTACATCATCATACCCCAACCAGTCATATTTTTCTAGTCAGCATTGCTGGAACCGACGGCTTCACTTTGTCTTTTCATACTCGTGATCTTTTATTGGTTTGTCTTCGTCAGCATGCTTTCTATTTATGTTAGCTGGGTTACTGACTTCTTTAATATATTTCCACATTTTCAGATTTGTAGTTAATAAAGTTGTGTCATGAAAAGTGAGTGTGTCTTTTTCTTCCATTTTTCCACCCTGGCCACAGATCCCAGAAATTTGTGATTGTCCCAGTTCTATTAAAACATATTCACCAAAAAAAGTAAGGATAACTTCAACAGCATCAACCCATACTGTTATTTTTTCATTTTTATTCTTTGGCAACCAGGTAACTGCCACTGGGCACAAAACCCAACTTCAGAGGTGGCCCAGGAACACAGGGAGCTTAATTGACTTGCTTAGGGTCACACAGTATGCACGTGGAGGCTGTTGGAATTTAAACCCAGATCTGCTAGTTGTACAAAGCCCATTCACAACCTGATGTTCTCTCTGTTAAACACTCTTCAGTCTTCCTTTCCATGACATCCATGTATTCTGATATGCTTTTACCACCTTTTTGATAATTGAACTATCAGTACTTGTGGTGTCCTCACTACTACATTGTGTTCCCTTTACCTCATCAGCTACTGCTGTTTCTTTTCAAATGTCTAAGATATCACATTCCACAATTTCAGACACACCATTCCATGCTATTTATTCCAGTGGCCTGTAAAGGTGTAGCTAATATCACGGAATGTTCAGGTTGGTAGTATAAAAAATTAGAGCAACAGCTGCTGAGGATTTAGGGGAGAAATAATCAACACAGTGATAAAGGCAATACAAATGTGAAAAATAATTTTAAAAAGTGGGTCTAAAACATGAGAGTATAGGAAAAACCAAAAGGAACCCATTTCAGCACATAAAGGTGTAAAACTGTTTCCTATCATGGCAGTAAATGACAATACTTAAAATTCACAGTTGAAAAGATTAGGTTGATTTACTGCTAATGGTCTTAATGGCCATACTTTACACCTCTTAGACAGACTGGTTTTTATAAACAAAGGCCTGTGACTAGTGACATCTGAACTTTTTTTGTAACCTGGACATGCATGCAGCAGTAAATTATTTGATACAATCAGTTTTAATACCATCTGAGCACTCAAAATGACCCCAAAACTGGACTACATTTAATCAAAACAGGATGACCAGATAAAGGCCCTGAAAACCAGATTATCCGGTCTACAACTGGGCAGGTGGCAACCCTAGAACTGTGCTGCTCCTGGACATGGTCACAAATCTGTTTGCCACGAGTACTGAGCTAAACAAGGAAAGGATAAGGAGAAAGGATCATTACCAGTAAAAAATTAAAGCAGTAGTTAGTATAAAATGAAACAGTTTGTAAATGCACTACACACAGACATTTTTTCGTTGTTTCATTTCACTAATGCTAAGGAAACACATTGTTAAATCTTCATGAAAAGGACCTAGCTTTATATTACATATCAGTTATAGTTATATATTTATTTATTTGATACCCAGATTGAGAATGGAACTGCAGCTTTCCACAGGAGGAAATGCACTAGCCCAGCCGGGCAAGTAACAGATGTTCTGCACTAGCCCGCAGCAATCTGCACTAGTACCCGGGCTAGTAAATGAATGTTAAGGTTGACCCCTGATTCAGGGAATATGAAAAGAATGATAATAATAAAAACATGGCCACATACAGTATAATGAGAAGCTAGCCATTTATAAGGACATCATGAAAAGAGTTAAAGCAGATAGAGTACTGAGGATTACAAAGGGAGTTAAGAGTAATGATATGGCGTTCTTCAGATACATGAAGGAGAAAAGAAGCACTAAAGACAGCATAGAAAAGCTTTGAAAAGATGGGGTATGCTTCAAGGAGGACAGGGACAAAGATAACATACTGAATTACTATTTCAGTTCAGTATTTGTTGTTGGAATAAATGGGCCATTCAGAACAAAAATAGTTACAACAGAAAGAAAAGGAAAGGGTTGTTCGGTGAAAACATTATTGAGGGTGAAATCCTGAAAGCAGTTTAGGAACTAAACATGAACAAATCTCCACGGTCAGATGAGACACAACCAAGGGTGCTGAAAAAGTTAAGCATGTCACTGGTGGCCCCTCTGGCAGACCATTTTGCAGAATCAGTACACACCAGGTGCTTTTACACACAGGTTTATATAACAGAATAAGCATTACCTGTGTGGCACTGTTGTGCTCTTACACTCTTGGTTCACTTTACACTTCACAAGTATTCTGGCTAACTCACACTATTCACCCCCATGCTCCCCACTCTTCCACCACCACCCTGAGCAACCACTAAGCTCTTTATTCTTTCCCAGCCATGTCTGAAACCATAGATAGGTTTGGTGCCCACCACATCAGCTGGCAGATTGTTCCATGGCCTCACCACCCTTTCTACAAAATATAACTTTCTCTCTTCCCTCTTGCCCCCTCACTTTCTACTCATGCCCCTGTATTATTGACCTGCTACTTATACTAAATAGCTCCTCAGAGTTTACCTTGTTCATTCCTTTCAGAAACGTGAAGGTCTATATCATATCTCCCCTCTTACTTCTGACCTCAAGTAAGTACACGCTCAGTGCCTTGAGCCAGTCCTCATAAGATCGGCCTTTCTGGCACTGAATCATTTTGGACACCCTACTTTGTATTGTCTCCAGTCTGTCCTTATGATTCCTTAAGCAAGTATTCCAGAACTGGGAACACTACTCCAGGTGGGACTTCATCAGTGATCTATAGACAGGTAGTAATACCCTCTTCCTTTTGTTGTCAGTCCCCGTTCCTTTACACCCCAGCATCCTGTTTGCCTTATTGTTGAGCTTGTTATGTTGACTTGATTGTTTTAGTGAGATACTGAGGATAGCCTATAGGTCTCTTTCCTCAGAGGCTGTGTCCAGCTTAACCCATCTAGTACTCTGTTCTGGGGTTTTTGTTCCCCATGTGCATCACCTTGCAGGTTTTGGCATTTAATTTCAACTGCCAAACATTTGACCACCTCTCTAGCCTTTGCAAGTCTATTTGCATCTCCGTAACCCCCTTCTCATTGTCTACCCTGCCACAGAGCTTAATGTCATCTGCAAAGAGATGCATCTTGCCCTGGATTCCTTCTCCTGTGTTGCTTATAAACATACTGAAGTGGACTGGACTCAGCACAAATCCCTGTGGCACCCCACTGGTGACCACCCACACTTCTGATTTGACTCCATTAATCACAATGCTATGCTGTCTCCTTCCAACCAATTTCTCACCCATCTAACTGTGTCCTTCATTGCACCTATATCCACCAATGTCTTCAGCAACCTTCTGTGAGGCACTGAATCGAAAGCCTTGCTGAAAGTGAAGTATTGTAAATCTGAAGTGTGGCCCTTATCCACTGCCCTCATTAACCAGTCAAAGAATACCATCAGGTTGATTTGACAAGACCTTCCTGACATGAACCCATGCTGTTTACTGTCGTGGAGTACATTGCTCTCCACGTAGTCCATGAGGTCCTCTCTGAACAGTGTCTCATTTACTTACACACATTTTTTTTTTCACTTTAATGTCTTATTTAGTTTACCCACCATAGAGGTAAGACTGACAGGTTGTAATTACCCAGTTGCTCCTTTTCTCCACCCCACCCCCCCATGGAGCAAGACCACATCCTCTTCCCTCCAGTTTTTTGGAACCACTGCTGTCTCAAAGGAGATACTGACTAGCCCTTCCAGGGGTTCAGTTAGTTCCATTGCCAATTCACTGAGTACCCTTAGATGCGTCTCATCTGGCCTGTGGGCCTCATCTATCTTTAAGGATGCTAGCCCTTTCTGAACCCTTTTACTGGTAAATACTTGCTGCCTCATCTCAGGGATCCCCATTGAGTCTGCCATTCTTTCTCTGACTGCCTCTGCTTCTCTGATTTTGCCTTTGCTTCTCTGTGTTTGCCTTTGCTGTTCAGTTGAATAGCATGGAATGGTGTAATTAATGTAATGGAGTGTTTTAAAACTATGAAAAGAAAGGGCAGTAGCTGGAGAGAAGAGTGTAACTTTATGTAGTTCTTAGGGCACCCAAACATTACGTTATTCATTTATAATTAATGGGTTTGCTCTTTTTCCCATTGGTAAACTGTGCCATGATTTGCCATTATAAAGGAGTGTTTATAAAGGCAAACATGTGCACGGTTTTCCTGGATCTGTGCATGCACCCACTGAAGTTTATCCCTGCCTGCCACTCACCGTTTCCTTCTTGGCTGAAACTGAGCCACCAGAGGAACTTGGTGGTGAGTTGTTTTTTTTAAGTGATTTTCCACATAACGGGGGCAAATAAAACCTGTCTCCATTATTGCCAAAAAAAATATTATTTTATTTTTGTCTTTATGTTCCCACCTAGCCCCCTTCCGTTTGCCCCCCCAAGCCCCGACACCCCAACATTCACTGGACACAGTTCACACGCTAGTGAGGTGTCAGCTAGCTGAGTGTGGAGACTGCGAGGGACCAGCTTTTATCCTGCTGGCCAATGTTTTCTCTTCCTTTTGATGCCCATCCCCTGAGCATGGCATGGCAGCATGCAATGACACCAATGGCCGAGCTACGCACACTTCCATACATGGCACACTGGGCATCTGCCCTGCAACTGCCCCTTAGATGAGGGCCTGCTGTGATATTCCCCAGCCACCGCTAGGGGTTAGGCAAGCAATGGATTCCATCCCTACCCCTCCCCAGAAGAAGAGAGCTGTCCTTCAGACACTCAATCCTCTCCCTTCCCAGTCGACCCCTGGCAGCCCGCTTGCATCACGAACATGGGTTGCCAGCATGGCAGGAGGTAAGGCATGATGCCTCAACCCTCCATGCCACTGTGCTGGCTCTGAAAACATTTTAAAACATTTAAAAATCCCCACTTTAGATATCTGGGGTACTGCTGAAAATGGATCCGCAGCGGGCCCGCACCAGACATCTTATATTTTATATAATTGCTGTGGTGAAAAGGGGGAGACCCAGCAATCAAATAAAGTAGAATATGGGGTGGTGTGTATAAACTTGAAGTTTACACACACCGTCGGTGTTAGATGCTAACATAAACCCCTCGAGCTTCATTGTCGGAGTTCAGGAGCATCTAACACCTCTGGGGGGGGGTGTAAATGTCTTGTTACACACACCACCCCATACTTTATTCTATATAACATTAATAGATCAAAGCATATCAGAATTCATAACTGCATAGAAAGGAAAATGAGAAGACAGTTAGCTATACAGAAATTATTTCTTATAGCCTATTAAAGGTGATGTCTGTTCTGGCAATGCCCTGCCAACTTGCATTGCACAGGAATTTGCATAGTCATGATGCCTTGTGCTGGAACTCAGGCTTTAGTGTATGTGTATGATTCGGAGAGACACCAGACAATTAGAAAAGAGATCTTGTGGTGCAGAGAAACCTCAAATTCAAGGTAGTCTTTATGGTAATATAACTTTTATTGTTCCAAGGACACACAACATATAAATACACAATATAATAAATGTGTGAAATACATATAAAACAAAAATAAAAAGTGAAATGATAAACATTACAGCATATGGGAACATAGACAGGTTATTGAGATATATCAGATAAGGAATCACATGCTGTAGTGAATAAGTAACCATGTCACAGAACAGGTCACTGGTTGGAGCACATCTGGAGTACTGCACACAGTTTTGGAACCATCATCTATAAAAGGATAAGGATAAACTAGAAATAATAAAGAGAAAGGTGATTAAAATGGTAAATGGGCAGCAAAACAGGGACCACCAAGAGAGAGACTGGAAGAATAAGGTGGATGTCAACGAGCTAGTCATGCTAAAAGGTCAGAAAAATGTAGGAGGTCATGGCCTCAAACTGGGTGCAGGAAAATTTAGAAAGGATATCCAGTAAATATGTTTGTCTTTAATAGTAGTAGAACAGTTTATTTGTTTTACCATGTATTAATATATAGTTATTACAATAAATACACCTACAAGTTCTAAAATAAATTTCTCAGTATAAGATTGAGAATAAAGGTGACACTGGGACAGTTACTGCACTATTAAGGTAAAGTGCACATTGCTCCTCATCCTAACATATAGGTGGTGGTAGGTGAAGAGGAATTAGCAGATATCCCAAATTATAGGGTATGTAAAGCTTCCAAATGGGTCTGAAAAACTTGGGAAACTTAATCAGACCCTATAATAGGAAAATAATCTCTATAGAATTTAAAGCTATCAACATAGCATGAAATGCCTTCTCACCGATCTCCACCCTTACATGATGAATCACTTAAATTTCTTTTTTTTTTTTAATTACAGCACAGTAAAATCTACAATTGCTTCTGCATCTTTGATGGACATTGGGTGCAGCAGAATAAACAGCGCCATCCAGACTACCAATTAACTGGTTTCTCCATTCTTTACATTAAATACACAGAATTGTTACATGATACACAGTTTCAGCATAACCCATTTTAAACTGGTATTCAGCAGCTGAATTTGCAATGACTATGACTTGTTTATATTTATATCCATAACATTTTGATGGCAATAATTCAAACCTAGCTATACTTGTAGCTCTCAAAGATCAGGGTGTGATGGTAAGATAAAGTATTCCTCTCCGAGGCAGATTAAGGGGTAATGTGAGGAAGTTCTTTTTCACAGAAAGGGTGGTGGATGCATGGAATGGCCTGCCTCAGGAAGTGATGGATATGAATACAGTGCAGGACTTCAAACAGGCATGGGATAGGCATAAGGGAGCAATGCAGATGAGTATGAATAGATAGGCCATTGACAGAGCAAAGGCTGATGGCACATTTATAAGATAGAAAAAGAAATGGGCAGACTGGATGGGCCTTGCGGTCCTTATCTGCCATCAACATCTATGTTTCTATGTTTCCTCGAGGAGACTTCCGGTGACATCACTGATCGGCATGGCCGCTTAAGCCTGAGCTCTTAGACTATGGTGGTCTAATCAAAGACCGTCTGGTACCTACAGACCCCAGGAAAGCCAAAAAACAAATCTGTGGGTCATGATGAGTCAAGCTACCAAAACCCAGGGCCGATTTTCGTCAAAAGCGAGTGAAAGGAGGTGCTCAAGAACAGACCACAGCCCCTGTGCATCCCCCTCCTGGGCCTCTGAATCAGCCGCGGGATCCGGTGGTGAGTAGGATGATACGGCCTCCCGCAACAGCTCTTTAGATGGAAGAGCAATGGTACACATACTAAAAATGCTCCAAAGAATTGATACGAATGTAAAAGATATTGAACAGGACCTAAAGAAACTGAAGAGACATACCTCAGATCTGGAGAAAAACATGGATGGCCTCTGAGAAGACGCACTGAAATTCAGCTGGGTGGTAGTCTTTCTGGCAAAATGGGAGCGTGAATTGACACTCAGAGAGGAAGATGCCGAATCAAGACGCCACAGAAAAATCTTATGAATTTTCGACTTTCCAGAGGGCAGTGAGCAAGACAACCCAGCTGAGTTTATTCGCTCCTGGCTGTGACAAGAACTGGCTATCCCTGAGACAGAACCACTAGATTTGGAGCGAATTCACAGGGCCTTAGGCCCATGCCCCCCAGATCAATCTTGATGAAGTTCCACAGATACTCAGTGATGGAGATGATCTTGAGTATGGCCTGGGCAAAAACAGATTTGAATCTTAATGGCAAAAGAGTATATGTAGACCAAGACTTCCCACCCACCACTATGCAAAAGCGGAAAAGAGTCCTGACGATAATTAAACAATTACGGGACAAGCAAATCAAAGCTCAACTTAGATATCCAGCAAGAATCCTGATCCATTGGGAGGATGGAAGCAAATGATTTGGCTCACTTTCACAAGCCAGTAACCACTCTCCAAGATGGGTATCGTGGTCCCAGACTGCCAGCAGGAACTGACCGAGCAGACCCTCCTTCAGTTTCAATGGGCGACTGCAGGCAATCGGGGACAGAAAGCAATGGGTCAAGGACCAGCAGTGCCAGATGAACAACTATGCCAGGACTTGGTCCATCTTAGCAAAAGGCTGACCAAGCAAGTAGACATCTGACTTTCATTATTTGTGGGACTTTAGTCTGAGAAGGAGAGCCTAGAGAGGTGGGTAGAGCTCAGTGGCCTTTTCCTTTCTTTACTTTACTGAACTGAGTGGCTGTGAGAGAAAACTGAATATGCTCCATGAGAGGTGTATTTCCTTACAGTACTGTATCATGATTTAAACACACTTGCTCAACGGACTGGGTGAGACCACATATGAGAGAGACTGCTGAAAGAAAAAACTGTTAGGGCCTTTGTAAAACTTCGAGAAGGCATTGCACTGAGCCACATAGTAAAGCAACATGATGGTGGCCACTCTCCTCCAAATTTAAAATGCACCAAGAGTTGCCATGGAGAAAACGGCGTGAAAACGCACAGATCTTTGCTCACCGCCCCAAGGGGCAGGGGGGGACAGCGGAGACCCACCTCATATGGGGGGCTCTCGGCTAGCTCCTCACCTACAGAGTGGAATGCTATGCTTCTCATTTTGGGGGGTCTCTCCAGATTAACTAAAACAGACATTAAGAGCTGAGGGAGAGTGGGGGATGGTACCCCTATTAAGCCAGGCCTCACAGCTATCTTTCCGGTGATTATACAGCTGGAATTAAGGCCACAATAATGTGAAGATCAAAACGGAGCATAGCATTGGAGGGGAGGTTGGATGGGACCAGATGGTATCTGCAGAAATGGAGGGAGGAGGAGTCCCAGGGAATAACCCTGCTGCTGGGACTCCTGCCATTTCCTATTTAGAACATGACCACCGGAAGCCGGGGCAGCAGAGTCAGCTTCTCTCACCGAGCACACCCTAACATTTGATAGGGGACTTGGAGGGGGAGCTTTAATTCCCTGCTGCCCACACCTGGGGACGGTACACTCTCACCACTCCAGCAGAGATAGGAGTGATGAGGAGCCCGAGTTGCTTGGCTCGTGCTCCAGGCCAGAAGGAGTATCCTTCTGCTAATGGGCTCAGTGGAGATGACACTACTTGTTGGAGAGACACAAGGTTGTTTGTGTTGTGTATATAGTTCTAGTTCTTTGTTTGTTGTGGGATATAGAGGGGAGGGAGTTGGACAAAAGTTAATGGTCACATTTTGGGAAAATGGGTTGCAGCAGCGAATAATGGCAAGGGTACAGTTCAACAGTTCTGGAAATGTAACAGCAGAAGTAGGGAAACCTGAAATGAAGGGCAGAATTCAAATACAGGACACAGGAAGTAGGTCACCTGACTATGGATTAAATGGGGTCACTAAAGATACAGTCCCTAAATGTGAAGGGACTCAATACTCCTACTAAGTGATTTGCTATTTTGAGGGATTTAGCCCGGTCACAATGTGACATAGGCCTATTGCAGGAGCTGCACCTCTCTCCCCCCCCACCGAGCACTCCAAGCTACAACGCTTGTGGGTGGGAGACATGATGGCTTCCTGTCATCCTACAGCTCAAAAGGCCAGGGTTGCTATCTTAATTAAAAAAGGCCTTGGATTCAAGAAACTTAACTCATTCGCAGATGCTGAGGAATGGATAGTTCCTGTCTTCAGGAAGATACCAAGTAGGATCATTCATGTGATCGTTTATGCCCCCATCCCATGCGTTCCACAGTTTTTCTGATAGGTATTTGGGTATATGGCCTCCCTGGGAGAAGGTCAGGTTATCGTGGGAGGTGACTGAAACTGTGTGGAAAGTGTCCAACTGGACTGCTCCAGCAGGAGCCAGGCAGTTGAGGGAGTAGCCCCTAGGGTTCTGGCCAACCTAAGGAAAGAAGCAGGAATAGTGGACGTGTGGAGGAAGAAATTCCTCACCAGTGGAGGCTACACATTCTATTTCCACTCCAAAACACTTACTCCTGAATCAATAGATTTTATATGCAGAAATATTGGTTGTACACAGTTGCTTACCAGGAGATTTATCCAATTTGCCTTTCACACCATGCAAAAATAGGCTTGACTTTGGACCAGTGAGTAAGCAATCTGTGTGGCGGTTGAATGTGGGGCTTCTGAAAGTTCAAGTTCAAGTTTATTGCAGGAAAACTCCATTGAGCAAGCTCATTCACAAGGAGGTCCTGTGACATAAACACTTAAAGTACAAACACAGATAGGTAATAACAGTATATACATGAAATGCACGTTACATGATACAGGCTAGATATACATACAAGAGTACCACATAGGGTGACCGCAGGTGGTAAACATTGATATGAGACAGGAAAGCGACTTACAGGTTGCATACTGATAAATGAAACATGATGACTGGTGTGTATACATACAGTATTTGCAGCTAGAACAAACAGTCTACAACTGATATGAGGGGAGGAGTAATTTGATAGAGTAGCAGTGAGCGAAGCAAAGATAAAGCCAGGAGTAGAAGGAAGGGAAAGAGTTAATATGACAAATCAATTATACCTTACCAGTGGATAAATATGGCACACATGGGGAAGGAAGAGACTTAATGACAGTTACATGTGTCTTTTATTTTGGCTAAACTTAGCGATTTGTAGAAGTTTATTGAAACTGTGCTAGTTAGTTTCAGTATGGTTTGTAATTGGTTTCAAATGGAGGGAAGGGCATATGCACAGCACGCTTACCAAAGGAAGTCCGCGTCCTTGGTATGTCAAGCATAATAAAGTCAGATTTCCTTAACGAGTATGCACTATGTGAGATACTAATAAGGGAAGAGAGATAGCTTGGCAATTTCTGCAGGAGCAGTTTAAGAGTCCATAGCCCAGCATGGAGCAGGCGTCTAGTAGTAAGGGATGTCCAACCAACAGCTGCATATAAGTCACAGTGGTGCGAACGGTATGGGGAGTTGGTAATGAACCATAACGCACGGTGATAAAGGATGTCCAGTTTACTTAGATTTGCAAGAGTGGTGGAGGAATAGATTACATTGCAATAGTCGAGTAGGGGGAGAAAAGTGGCCTGTACAAGCTTGTTTCGAGTTTCAAGGGGGAAAAGGGGCCTATTTCTGTAGAAGAAACCTAACCTTGCTTTTAACCTTCTAGAGACATCTTCGACGTGGTCACTGAAAGATAATTTGTCGATCCAGATACCTAGATATTTAAATTTGGTTACAACTTCCAGAGGCTCATTTAGCGTGGTGACAATGAAGTCTTGGGAAAGGGTATTGGGGGGGCCTGAGACAGCACTGCGGGAGAATATCATCGCTTTAGTCTTCTTAGCATTGAGCAGAAGCTTTGCCTTTATTAGATTATGCTCAAGTTGTGCAAAGTCCGCTTGAATCACTCCCTTGACTTCAGATAACGATGAGCCAGAAGTATACAACACAGTATCATCTGCAAAAGTGCAGATTGGACATAGATATGTTAGCATCTAAGTCATTAATGTACAGAGAAAACAAGATAGGGCCTAAGATGGATCCTTGGGGACTCTCTGCAACTGGCAAGGCAGCAGAAAAAGCCTTCCGCCTTTACTTTTTGAATCTTCCAGTTAGGTAGCTAGAGAACCACTAGGTGGTATGGTATGTGGCACCCAACTTTGCAAGGCAATTGACTAATAGTTTGTGATCAACAGTATCAAAAGCTTTGCTGAGGTCCAAAAGACTGCACCAGTTACCTTCTTAGCATCTATAGCAGAGATCCAATCATTGGTTACTTTGCTAGTGCAGTGATTGTGCTATGATTAGCCCGAAGCCAGATTGAGCTGGGTTAATGAGAGAGAAGGTTTCAAGTGAGATTTTAACTGAATATGGATCAGTTTTTCGAGAACTTTAGAAAGGATAGGCAATATGGAGATAGGCCTATAGTTGTTTACATCGCATGGGTCACCAGATTTAAATAGAGGGAGGATATGTGCTGATTTCCAGCAGGATGGCACAGTAGCAGATGTAATGGAAAGATTGAAGATGTGGAGAATTGGGGCAGTGAGATGGGCGTAGCCTGACCTTAGGAAAAAGGGTTCCAAGCCATCGTCCCCTGTGCTTTTTTTGGTGTCTAAGTTAAGAAGAGAATCTTCTACTTCTTTATAAGTTATCTCATGCAGTTGGAAGGGGCTGGGTGCAGGACTAGATGTAGGGGGAGGGGTATGCTGGCTCACCGCAGCACCAGCATAAGGTGACGAGTCAAAAGGTAATCCATCTGTGGCAAAGTGGGAGTTAAGTTCCTCCAGGATTAGGGACTTGTTTTCCACAATCTTGCCACTTGCAACTATCTTTGTTGGGACAGAGGGCCATGGGCCGTCCTCTATAGCTTTGATAGTCTTCCATATTTTATGAGGGTTACCTTTAGCTTGTTCGAGAGTAGAAATATAATAGTTAGCTTTAGCAGAGCAAAGTTTTTCACATAGTTATTCCTGGCTGTTCTAAAGGCCTGCCAATCCAAGATTCTTTGAATGTCTAGCTTAGCCCAGAGCTTATCTCGAGCTATAAGGGCTGCCTTGAGATCTGAGGTGAACCAGGGGTTGGAATTGTTCCGTACCCTTATTTTGATGAAAGGGGCATGCTTATTAATTATTGTAGTGAGTTTGTCATTAAGGATGCAAGCTGCCTTGTTGACATCTTTGGCTAGGTAAAGATCTTGCCATCTGATCATGCTCAGGTCAGATAGGAAGTTTACTGCACTGAATTTGCGAAACAATCTTTTTGTTATAAAGATGGGTTGTGGATGGGCCTTAATTTGAGATCTTATGCAAGCAACAATTCCATGATCGCTCATGGAAAAAAAAAAAAAGGTAGTTAGACTTATCGACACCAAGACAGAGGGCTTGGATGGGGGGGAAGGTGCTGCAGGAAGAGCAGTCAGACAGAAGAGGTGTAAGCACTTTAAAACAGTAGTAGAAATTACAATCCAGCTAATACAGTTGAAAAACTCCTAATAACACAGTTGAAATGTACTTAGTCCTATCGAAAATCTAACAAAGTGCCAGGTGTCTATAGCAGGGGAAAACTCCTGGCCAATCAGAGTGGGTTTGCTGGAAGCACCCGTGTTCCGATTGGCTGCGCTGTCCCGTACCTCCCAAGGAGCTGCAGGCTGGTGTCCTGGTCTTGGTCGGTGGCTGGCTGGGTGCCGGCCGACCGTGGGTGAGCTAGAGCCGCTGTTCAGGGACAAGCAGCTTCCAAGGAGCTGCAGGCGGTGTCCTGGTCTTGGTCGGTGGCTGGCTGGGTGTCGGCCGACCGTGGGTGAGCTGGAGCAGCCCTATTCAGGGACAAGCAGCTTCCAAGGAGCTGCAGGCGGGTGTCCTGGTCTTGGTCGGTGGCTCGCTGGGTGCCAGCCGACTGTGGGTGAGCTGGAGCAGCCCTGTTCAGGGACAAGCAGCTTCCAAGGAGCTGCAGGCGGGTGTTCTGGTCTTGGTCGGTGGCTGGCTGGGTGCCGGCTGACCATGGGTGAGCTGGAGCAGCCCTGTTCAGGGACAAGCAGCTTCCAAGGAGCTACAGGCGGGTGTCCTGGTCTTGGTCGGTGGCAGGCTGGGTGTCGGCTGACCGTGGGTGAGCTGGAGCAGCCCTGTTCAGGGACAAGCAGCTTCCAAGGAGCTGCAGGTGGGTGTCCTGGTCTTGGTCGGTGGCTGGCTGGGTGCCGGCCGACCGTGGGTGAGCTGGAGCATCCCTGTTCAGGGACAAGCAGCTTCCAAGGAGCTGCAGGCGGGTGTCCTGGTCTTGGTCGGTGGCTGGCTGGGTGCCGGCCGAGCGTGGGTGAGCTGGAGCAGCCCTGTTCAGGGACAAGCAGCTTCCAAGGAGCTGCAGGCGGGTGTCCTGGTCTTGGTCGGTGGCTGGCTGGGTGCCGGCCGACCGTGGGTGAGCTGGAGCAGCCCTGTTCAGTGACAAGCAGCTTCCAAGGAGCTGCAGGCGGGTGTCCTGGTCTTGGTCGGTGGCTGGCTGGGTGCCGGCCGACCGTGGGTGAGCTGGAGCAGCCCTGTTCAGGGATAAGCAGCTTCCAAGGAGCTGCAGGCGGGTGTCCTGGTCTTGGTCGGTGGCTGGCTGGGTGCCGGCCGACCGTGGGTGAGCTGGAGTAGCCCTGTTCAGTGACAAGCAGCTTCCAAGGAGCTGCAGGCGGGTGTCCTGGTCTTGGTCGGTGGCTGGCTGGGTGCCGGCCGACCGTGGGTGAGCTGGAGCAGCCCTGTTCAGGGACAAGCAGCTTCCAAGGAGCTGCAGGCGGGTGTCCTGGTCTTGGTCGGTAGCTGGCTGGGTGCTGGACGACCGTGGGTGAGCTGGAGCAGCCCTGTTCAGGGACAAGCAGCTGAAAGACTCAGTATTTGTAACTAAAATAAAAGTGGTCCTAACCAACTATTTCACACAAAATGCTGGGACAACCTCCAAAATTAAATATTTGTGGGATGGTATGAAGGCAGTAGTGAATGGAGTGGCCATCACATTTGTGGCACACGAGAAGAAAGCTCTAAGATAACAGCAAGGTACCTTAGAACAACAAATTAAGAAACATGAAACAAAACAAAAAAGAGGGGAATGGAAGGAGGTACAGGAGGAACTTAAGAAAGCTAGGGAGTCACTGCAAAAAATGTTAACAGTCCAAACAGAAAATGCTCTTCTGTTTGTGGCCCAAAAGTACTATGAAGGAGGAAACATGGCAGGAAGGCTACTGGCCTTCAGGCTTTGTAAACGAATGGCAGACAGACATGTTTCAGTAATTAAAAATCCCAGAACACTTGGAAAGCTGGAAAACATGCCTCACGAGATAACGAGGTGTTGTCAGGGGTTTTTACGAAACCCTTTACTCCTCAGAAGCACCTATACATCAGGAACAGCAGATAAAAGAGTTTTTAAGTAATCTGGAGTTCCCCAGCCTTTCATCCCCACAGGAACAATTGTTAGGCCACCCCTTTACCCAGGAAGAGTTAGCACTGGTTATAGAAAATTTAAAACATAAGTCCCCAGGCCTGGATGGTTTTATAAGTGAATACTATCAAAAATTCCAGACTGAGCTGTCCCCAGTCCTATTCCAAGTCTGCAGCTTGGTTCATGAGATTCAGGAAACCCTAGATACATGGGCCATGGCCTTAATATCAGTAATGCCTAAACCAGGCAAAGATGAGACACTGTGCAGTAGTTATCAACCTATTTCACTTTTAAATGTGGATGTTAAGACTTTTGCCAAGTTGATATCCAATCGTCTTCAGTAGTTGGTTGCCCAGCTGGTCCATCATGACCAGGCAGGTTTCATGCCAGAGAGACAACTTCATGATAATAAATAATAATAATAATAATAATAAAACTTTATTTATTTAGTGCCTTTCAAATACCAAGGCACTGTACAAATGAATCATAAAATCAGAATATATATATAAAAAACAACAGTTCATAACAGCATCAGTCCATAAAAGCCTTGTTTCACAAAAGAGTCTTAAAATCCCGCTTAAAGGCTTCCACGGTCATGCATTCTCTAAGCCGGCGAGGCAGAGAGTTCCAGAGGGTTGGGGCTGTGAACCCAAAGGCCCTAGCCCCAGAAGACTTCAACATAACCATCGGAACCTCTAGCAACCCCTCATCGGCTGAACGGAGCTGTCGCACGGGGTGGTAAGGGATCAGAAGCTCTTTCAAGTAGTCAAGACCGAGTCCATGCAGGGCTTTGAAGGTCGAAAGACCTACTTTAAAGGTGATCCGCCACTGTATAGGCAGCCAGTGCAGATCGCGCAGCACAGGGGTAATATGTGTCCTTCTAGTCACCCCTGTCATTAACCTTGCTGCAGCATTCTGCACTAGCTGCAAGTGGCGGATATCAACCCCAGGAAGCTCCAAGTAAAGGGGAGTTGCAATAGTCAAGGCGAGATGCCACGAAGGCATGGACCAGCACGGGTAAATCGCTGGACGGAACAAGGTGTTTCTCCCTGGCGATGTTCCTAAGATGGTAGAATGTGGACTTAATGACTGCTGACACCTGATGACGAAGAGTCAGCCCGTCATCAAGTACCACTCCAAGGTTACGCACCCATTCAGAGGTGAGGATCAGATCTCCCCCCAGCAATATGCCAGAGGGCTGACCGGACCCCAACCCCCCTGACCCACGACCCGGGTCAATGACCAAAACCTCAGTCTTACCGGCGTTCAACTTTAACATAACATAATGTTAACAGATTGCTAACAATAATGACATTGGCTCTGGGGAAATTGAGGGACACACCAGTGGTAATAGTCACATTGGACGCTGAGAAAGCATTTGACTGTCTGGAATGGCCGTCTTTAACAGCATTTCTGGAGAAATTTAATTTTGGTCCCATGTTCAGAGCCTGGAGAGATGTTCTTTTCACTAGCCTACAGGCTCAGGTGAGAGTCCATGGAGCCCTCTCTTGGCCCTTCGCCATTGGAAGAGGAACCAGACAGGGGTGTCCACTCTCTCTCTGCCACTTTTTGCGCTGTGTATGAAGCCCCTGGCAGAGGCATTCTGCTCATCCCTTACTATAAAAGGTATAGAGATAAGGTCAGTGGATAACCGGATCTCGCTCTATGCTGATGACATCCTCCTTTACTTAGGAGACCGGGAAGCCTCTCTTCCAAAAGCCATGGCATTATTGGAGGAGTACAGAAGTGTCTCCAGCTTCAAGATCAATGAGACCAAATCCAAGATCATGGCAGTTGGAGGGAGCATCCCTCCACAAGTGAGGTCACTGACGAATCTGAAATGGGTGGTGGGGAGTTTCAGATATCTGGGCATTCAAATCCCCTTGGAGTTGACCAGACTATACCAGACTAACCACCTGAAGTTGCTTGAGGACAAAAGGATAGACTGTAAGAGATGGGCAGTGTTACCACTTACTATCTCTGGCAGAGTAGAGTTAGTCAGAATGAATATTCTGCCCAGAATGTTATTTAAATTTAACTCCAACCCCCTAAGTCCACCAAAGGAATTCTGGGATATCAGCCATACAATACTCCAGAGGTTCATATGGGCAGGGAAGAAGCCCAGGCTGAAATGGGCCCTACTGAAACTGGATAAAGGCAAGGGGAGATTGGGAGTGCCAGACCTAAAGGGGTATTATAAAGCAGCACAGCTGCAACACCTGTCAGCTTATCACACTACTTTGAACAGACCTAGCTGGGCAATCATGGAACTGGAAGCCTCCCAACCAGATAAACAAGACCCAGTTATGTTCAGTAGACAGACCTTAAGGCTGCTGGAGGCCCTTCCTATCCCCGGGTTCAAAAATACAGTGAAAGTATGGCACCTGACACTGAAAGATCTAAAGCTTCAGGAGGTGATACCTATACATGGGCAGACAGTTAAATCCACAGATTTTATTCTGGAAGAGAGAATCCGGTTTTTAGGAGGTGGGCCGGACTAGGTCTAAACTTGTTCTCACAGGTGTGTGAAAAAGACACACTGAAAAGTTATACCTAACTGAGGCGGGAATTCAATTTATGACAGGCAGACTTCTACGCCTACCTACAATTAAGACATTTTTTGCACACCACATTTAAGGGAATCCACCATCCCCTACACCCCAACTCCCAGGTGGTCGAATTTCTCCTCAATATTGCCAGGGGCTCAGTTTCGAAATTCCACCTAGTATCAATAACCTATAAGATGTGCAGAGGGAATTCTAATCAGCATGGTGAACCCATTCAACAGGGATGGGAAAGAGAAATAAACTTGACAGAAAATGGAATAAATTGGGACACGTTCTGGAAGCTGTCACAGAGAACCACTGCCTCCCCTTTCTGGAGGGAATTTTGGTGGCAGATGTTGACGAGGTGTTTCAGAATCCCAGTAATTACAAACACTTTGGGGGGTTGACCTCAGAGAACTGCTGGAGAAGTTGCATCCAGAAAGGGACACACAAGCATGTTTTTTGGAGTTGCCCAAAACTGAGATGTTTCTGGAGTTTAATAGCCCAAAGTATGACCTCCATTTTACAGGTTCAGGTGCCTGAGGATCCCCATTACTTGAAATTGGGAGAACCTCCACTTGGACTAAAGAGCCATAAAGCAAAGCACCTGTTCCCTATTTTGATTGCAGCAGCCCAAAAAGCCATAACTAAGTTATGGCTGACTGACAAATCTCCCATGATATTTCAATGGCTGGAGGACTGTAAGCAGATCAAGGGTATGGAACAACTTACTGCTAACCTGCGATTTCAGCAGGAACTGCACAAGGTGAGATGGCTACCCTACTTAGAGTTCATAAGTACACAATAGGGGGTTTCCATCATAGAGATATAAGCCAGAGACTCCCTGGGACACAAGGTCCTGACCTGTGACTCTCATTCAGAGATTTATAGATGCTTATTATATTTGTTAGTAATTATATTTTTTAGTATCCGCCTCTACTTAACTGCAATAGGAGGATGCTGCTGCTGGGTGAGGGGCGGCAAGGGAAGTGACCTGGTCAGGGGGAGGGGGAATTGTGGTTGTACTGCTGTTGTGTTAGTACATATACATTTTTGTACATGTTGGTCTGTCTAAAGTTGATTGTTTATCAGATTTATTTATGTTCTGATTGCAGTGAAGTGACCGGAGATGCATTATTTTAAAGTAGCTTTCAGCTTCAGACTTGTTTTGTAAAAATGTGGGAAACTACACTGCCATTATGATTTAATTAATTTCAAGAGCATGTTCTTGATATTTTAACTGCCATGATTTTTAATTTTAGATGTATGTTGGTTTTGAACACAATAAGGAAAAATTAATAAAATTACAATTTCAAAAAAAAAGTATTCTTTGATACCATATGATATCTTATTTTGTTTGTACCTAGGTGTGTTTTTCAAGTCCATTTTCTGTACTCATCATAGTTCCTTTTTTATAAGTGATCTGTAAGTTGGAGCTGTATCTATTTTCTTGATATAATCAGTCCACAATTGGTTGATCTTGATGTAAGTCAAACATTAACAAAGAGCTAATAATCAGGTTGAGTATCTATCCAATGTTTGCCAAGATATTTTTTCTTGTAGGCACTCTTTAGGTAATATGTTGTCAGTACATGATGGGAACACAGTATAAAAACTAGTGACCCCCGTTATCAACCCGTGTTTGAGTACTGTAAAAAGTCATACCAACCCGCAGGTAGATACGAAAAAACTCGTATCAACCTGCAGGTTGATATAACTTTTACAGTCTCACACTGGGTTGTCTGCAGCAGGCCAGAACAATTTAACAATTCAAGGCAGCTCGAGACAGTTCTCCAACCGTTGTGAGTGATCTCCATACAGTAGAAAGTTACCTTGCTCACACAGAAGGCAGCCAAGATGTCCACAGCAAGTAGTCCTTTACTCAGAAAAGCAGCATTCACCTACTAAAAATCTCCCCCAGCAAAAATGTACTTTTTCTTCCTACCTCCTCTCTCTGTTTCCACTGGCAGCCTGACCTTTCACCTCTGTGTCACGGCAACCATAATGACCCCAATCCATCTAAAAGATGAATCAATAATGCCACAAATAGACTAAATAACACATTTTTTAGTTGTTGTTTTTTAACTTCATTACTGTGATTGATGATTACTTGATCCATCCACTTTACCCAACTCGAATCCAGGACCCATAAGGTACTGAAGTTTGTTGTGTCACTGTCATCCTTCTTTTGCACCAGTTATTATAAAAAATTAAACACATGTGTGAGGGTGATCTGCAGTTTTTTTTTTACATACCCTCGGCTCTCGAGGTTTCTATATCATCACACACCTTGGGTGTGTAAAAAAACTGCATATCATTCCCCTACAAGTGCATTATTCTCTCTATATTGCATACATTATTTAAGAGATTTGTTACCTTTGCTGGTTACCAAAGGATAGAAGACTGGTCAACAATAATTCTGAATCAAGTAAAAAGTACATCATTTTATCTTCAAGGATTAATAAAGAAATTATATAAGGAAAGAGTTAGCGGAGAGGTCCCAAAAATCCTTATAAAAGTACAAATCTGGGTATGAAATGATTGAGGGAATCCAATATGAACTCTGAAATCTATAGCTGGGTACAGATATGGCAAACTACAAAACAATTGTACCAGTGTGCTAAACAAATGAAACAATATAAATTTGTTTGCCTGCATATATGACCTCCATGAAACTATATAAAATGGGTTATAAAACCAACATGAAATTTCACACAATTGTAATAAAAAGGAGACACATCATTTAATGTGAGGATGTCCATATATTAAAGAATGGTCGCTTAAAGTATGGCAAGAGACAAAAACAATTTTAAATTTGAAAATATGATTCGATTTTACCATATTTGTGCTCAATGATTTTTCTCAAACAATGTCAGACATTAAGTCCCAAAAAAATATTTTCTATAATTAACCCAACCACAAAAAGAATGATTTGAGCAAATTGGAATGTGCTCATTTTCCCAAACTTTAATTTGGCAAAATGGCAATTAAATCTGCTTAACGCATGTTCAGTTGAAAAATTATTGTTAAATTATGTGCAACCCATGAACCAAATATAAAACACGTGGAAGCAAATAGTTAAGATTTTTCTACCTCCCTATAGATTCTAAATGTTTATAAATGTTACAAGTATTAATATATCTGTGAAATAGCACTCACTTATTGGATAATAAATTCTTCATAATTAATTTAAATGTTGCTTAAATACTATTGTGAGGCAATAGGATGTATACGGACTTTATATTGGCTGCATAGTTACATTTTACAATGATCAACCCTGTTGTATTAAGTCTTTTTTCTTCCTCTTTTGTCTCTGAAAAATATCAATAACAATTACTTTGGAAAAAAGGTAATACTCTATGTTTTTCCTGTTGTTAATTAGTTTTAACCAATAAGATGTTAATTTTAGTTCCACTTGAGAATGAAGCAAACTTTTTCCCAGTTTAGCACTGACCATTACCATTGAGGTTGATGATGGAACTCTTAACAAAGATTTATAAGAATAAGCAATGATGTCTCTATATATTTTGAATATTTTGTTCCCCAACTTCTGCACCCTAAAGTAAAATAGGATTTAACTTAATTTCCCCTGCTATTAATTCTCAGTTCTATGCATTCCCTCATAAACTATTATTGAATTTTAACATTGCTTTTGCCATATATTTAGTTTTGGTTATCTAGTGCTAGGTTCACAAAACTTTGTCATGTTGCAAACCCAGTTTGTGCCATGCAAACTTGGTTTTGCCACTATGTGGTATTAATGAAAGCCCAGTTTGTACCTACAAACTGGGTTTGCAACAGGGCAATGTCTTGAGGAGGCCACAATACAAATAAAGGGGAGGGGACCTGCATTTTGTCACAGTCCCATTCACAAAGGATTTTCTTCATGCAAAGGCCTTCTGAGGGGTTCCATTGCATGTAGAAAATCCCACCAAGTGAGACCTGGTAGTAATCCATGCAACCCTTGTGGCTGCCAATGATACTGCCAATCGCTGACCTTATAATAGTAAAAAAAATACTGTTTTCTTGATGGTCTAGTGGTCCCTTTTTGTCCCAATCACCAATGCTATCCCTGAATAAAAAAAAAGAAAATGTCCCTGGTGATCTAGCAGTCCCTCCCCTCTCCCGGTCGCTGACCCTCTAATGATAAAACTACTGTTTCCTTGGTGGTCTATTGGTCCCTCCCTGTCATCCATCATTGATCACCAGTCCTAGTACTGAAACCCAGTCTCTGTGGTGGTCCACTGGGCTCTCCCCCCACCAATCAATGTCTTGATGTATGGAAACATATGCCTTGGTGGTCTAATGATCCTGTTCCTCACTGACTGCCATCCCGATCACAATGATATATGTCAGTAATGATACCCTGGTGGCTAGTGGTCTCTTCCCACACCCAATCACCCATCTGACAATGACAAAATATTCCCAGTGTTCATTCCCCCCAAAATCCTGATGCCCCTGTATATGTATAGAAATGTTCCCTGGTGGTCTACCATCCCCCCCACCCCTCTTGTCCCCCATAGCAAAAGTCAAATATCATCCATGGTGGACTAGTGGGCCCCCATCTCTGATCTCCCACAACATTGCTGAAGTGACACTCCCTGGTGGTCTAGTGTTCACCCCACCCCAGCAGCAGTGCCCTACCACCCTGGTCCCTCCAATTCTGAACCTAGAGCCGGTGACCAGCACAGCCCTCTTGCCACTACCATGACCAGCTGCCAATTGAGCTGTCAATAGAGCTTCAGTATGTAGGGCAACACTAGACCACCAAGGAGTGTTTCTTTGGTGATGTCATGAGAGATCAGGGATGGGGGGACTGCTAGTCCACCAGGGATGATATTTGACTTTTTCTATAGGAGATATCAGGGATCAGGGGTGCTAGACCACCAGGGAAAGTTTCTATACTTATATAGGGCATTGTGATATTGGGAGTGGGGTGTGGAATGGACACTAGGAACACTAGTTACACTATACAACTGTGAAAAGCAAGATTTCAAACCTCTGCAACTGAAAGGTGCAGTGCAAATGTCTGTGCCACGCTTTGTGCTTTTTTGTGAATCTAGCCCCTGACTATTTAAATGTTGAGTCCACTACCCACTATTTGTAAATTTTACTCCTAAGTATATTTAATCCTTTACTATTTCAGTGTTTTCTTTATCTAAGTAGAATTATATATTTTTGTTATTATTTCTATTGGGGCCAAATATCAGGATTTTAGTTTTCTTCAGTTTAAGTCTTAACTCCAGTTTGTCACACTATGTCTTAAATTTTGTAATTTTACTTTGAAAACCTCTGTGTGTAAGTGAAACAAAAAGTATCAAATCATCTGCATATTCTAACAGATGGTGTAGTTTGTTTATTTTTTTTATTTCTGGTGGCTCAAACAATTGATCTGAGTGAAACTGTAGCACAGAATTCACATAAATAGTGACATGTTGGACTAGTGTCGGAGCAAGTATACAACCTTGTTTAACCCCACCTATTTGCAATGAAGAGTTCCAATAGATTCTCAGCATTATCATATTTTACTTCTGCTATATTATTTGAATAACATTGCATTATTGGATACAAAATAGAGTAATGTATACCCATAGCAAGTCCAGAAGGGGAGGCTGCCCACAGACTCTGGTCTTATGGGGCTATAAATCAATCAGTACAGAATCAAGAAAGCCTTGCGATACAGCCCTTAATAAAGCTCCAGGCAAGGGAACAAAATGCTGTCTGGCATTTCCTATGTGGGGTGACACTATTTAAGCAATATTTTAGCATTTAATATATGCTTTCATGTGAATAAACATGGTAAATACATTTTGATACTTTTTTCCACCTATATATACCATTTGTACTGTTTTGACCCTGAACTGGGATGGTTTGCAAGGCTTTCTTGAACCTCAACCAATAGCAACCATGATTTTCCAAAGTTTGTTCCTGTGGATTGAATCAAATGTTGATGAAAACTCTACAAACAAGACATACAGTTTCATTTTTTAAGGTTTGATATATTTCTAGCAAGTACACAAAGATAAAAACGTTATCAGCTGTTGAAAATACTAAGCTAAAGCCAGCTTGGGATAGAGACAGTGACTTGTTAATTTTAAACCACCCTAACAACCTACTCAATAAGATTTTAGCAAATATTTTGGAAGGTGACTCAGTAAGACTAATTTGATGAACATTTCCAGAGATCGCACATTACAAAATAACTACAGACCGATCTCCATCCTCCTCCCACTCTCTAAAGCCCTGGAAAAAATAGTATCCACCCAACTCATGGAATATCTTACCAAATATAGCATACTATGTCCAGAACAGCATGACTTCCGCCCTGGACACAGTACCACCACAGCCCTCCTAGAGTTCTTACAGCAAATACACTCTGCATTTGACTCTGGGGACATTGCTGGGGCAGTGTTCATTGACCTATCTAAGGCCTTTGACACGGTGTGTCACCCCCTATTGCTTGGCTTCCTCCATCAACTAGGCTTTTCATCTGTCCCCCTTGCCTGGTTCTCCAGTTACCTCCATGCCAGATCCCAATGGGTCAAGATAAATGGTACCCTATCAGCTGCCCTACATGTTCGCTCAGGTGTCCCCCAGGGTTCCATCCTGGGCCCCACATTGTTCAGTCTCTTTCTAAACACCCTTCCTAGCTCCTGCTTGGGGCAGTATGCTCCTATATGCTGACGATGCAGTTCTTGTTGCCTCCCACCCCAACCCCATCACCCTCCGGAACTCTTTGCAACTCAGCTTCAGCCAAGCTGAAAAATGGTTCCTTGACCATCATCTAATTCTGAATCTCAAGAAGACAAAATCTATGCTTTTTGCCTACCACCAGAGTAACTCCAGAAATGCCCTCCTTCTTATCCTTCCCAGCACCCTACACCCCCTTGAACAGGTGTCTGCATACAAATATCTGGGCATCACCTTTGACTCGGCTCTCTCTTTCCACTCTCATCTTAATTCCCTGTCTACTTCCGTAAACACCCAGATTGGACTCCTGTACCACCACAAAGACTGCCTCCCTCAGAATGCCCTCCGGCTGGCTATCACCTCCTACATCCAGTCATTGGTCGACTACGGACTCCCTATCTATGTGGCTGCTGACTCCACCACCCTCACCAAAGTCCATACCTTGATCAACAAGACTTGCAGGCTCCTGACCGGTGCCCCCAGCAGAATGTACACATGCCAGCTCTACTCCTTCTCGAATGTACTCACCTTTGATGAGCGCCTGCACTACCACACCTGTATACTAGAAAAAAATCACTACTTGGGCTCTCCCCACTCGGGGGGCTGTTGCATCTCTAAAACTGGCCTCCCACTCAGTCACCACCCGAAACACAACCAAAGCCACCTTCCAGGTCCCGAGAGCCAGGACCGCTCTCGCCCAAAGATCATTCCACCACAGAGCCCCCTCTTGGTACAACTCCCTTCCCACTCATATCACAAACATCCCCAAAATCACCCTCCAAAACCACCTCACTGACACTCGGAGTTGTAAATGCCCCTGACTTGCTCGTATCCAGAGCTCCACCTGGCCCAATTTACAGACAACATCCTTCTGCTGCCTTCTCCCGCAGCAACCACCCCTCCCCCCAGATATCGCTCCCTAGAACCCCTAGCAGTACCTTATTATTTATATACTAGACTAATTGTAACTAATTGAAGTCTTTGTACACCTTTGTATTACTGAAATTGCTTTGTGTGTTCTTTAATTGTATCGCACCTGTAATGTTCTCCATTGTTGTACTCCACCACCAATTGTTGTCTACCCTCCCTGCGATGAGGTGCCTTTGTAAATGAGTCTTTGACTCAAAGGTTGTAAATCCAAATTATGAAATAAATAAATAAAATAAAATTTCCCGGATCATACAAGGATCACTTTTTTTATGAATTGGCATTATGGTATTTCTTTTCTAAAAAGGTGGAAAACAAATTTGTCTGAGACAGTTATTAAAGAAAGTAGTTAAAACAGGCTTGCAAAGATTCAAATTTTCCTTACATAATACACAGCACATTGCAACAAGTCCAGGGGCTTTATTAGTGGCAAATAAAACAACTGCATCCTCAACTGGCAGTATGGCCTAGAGGTTAGAGGAATGAGGTGTGAACAAGCTTGATACATCCAGCAGACCAGACCGGAGTTTGATTCTCACAACCTCCACTTGCATAATGTGTGACTCTGAGCAAGTCACTTAACTGCCCAGTGCTCCCAGGTCGCCCCTGAAAACAAGCAGTTGCGCCTAGTGGGCCTTACCCGGTTACCAAAGACTTAAAAAAAAAAAAAACTTCTGCAAACATGCCTTTACTAAGAGAGTGGTGGAACAATGCAAGACTGGCACATGACTCCATTTCCCCAGTTATACCATACCACCTGAGTATTGGCAGTACTGTAACAAAACTGCATTTCCTGTTATATAGGTACAGTACAATAGATCAATCTCCCCATTGAAAAATATCTCTGAAAAAAATGCACAGTATAAACCTAATAAATCATCAGATCATGAAGCACTGGCACAAAAATAATCTAAAGCAGTAACACCAACCTAATCTGAAGTAGTTACACTACATGATCTGAAACATTAATTCCATCCCAGTCTGAAACACTAACACTTACCTAATCTGAAACACTAAAACTAGCCTAATCTGAAGCACTAACATTAGACTAATCTGAAGTAGTTAAAGAAACCTTGCCTGAAGTGCCAACACTAACTAATCTGAAGCACGAACACTAACCTAATCTGAAGCAATTGCAGCAATGCTAACTCATCTGGAGCACATTAACCTAAAATGAAACATTAAGGCTAATCTAATCTGAAGTGGTAACAATAACCTAATCACAAACTTTACAACTAGCCCAATATGAAGCAACTAATACAAAGTAATCTGAAACACTAACACCAATCTAATCTTTAAATAGTGACACTAATTGAATCTGAAGCAGTGACATTAAAACAATCTGAAGTAGTAACACTAACCCAATCTGAGGCATTAACACTACCCTAGTATGAAGCACTAACACTAACTTAATCTGAAAAAATGTCACTGACTTAATCCAAAGTAATCAATAGCCCTTAGACCCAACTGCATTTCCTGTGTTGCCTTACAGTGCAGCTGATCATGTGGCATCTTAATAAAATACTGTATTATTCTCTAATCCTTTTGGTGCTGGTTTACTGTGCACTCAACTAAACTCCATTATAACAGGAAGAAAATACTTGGTGACAATAATGGAACTGAACATAAATCAAAGAAGTGGCTTACATATAGTATTATTATCACCATCATTATTGATACAGGAATCTGTGGTCCTGCTCTGCTTTGCCTAAAATGTAATCAACAAACTGAATGTGAAACTGATAAGTACAGAGGCCAGTTTTGCTCCTTCATTTCAGGTCAAAATAAAGTACCTGGTGCAGTTCTATAGCTACATGTAGAGATGTGCAATGTTGAGAAGATTTGGCTTTGGCAGAACGTCACAATGTTGGCCAACTTTGCAACATTTTTTGCCAGGTGAAGTGGAATTTTGTTTCCACAAAGTGAACAAAGTTCACTTGCGCAGTTGTCACTTCACAGAAAAAAGTGCAACTTCACCTGAAAAAGTGTAACAAAGTCAGTGAAGTCAAAGTTGGTAATGCCAATAGGAACTTTGCAAAGTCGAAGTTTCACAACTTCACAGCAACTTCACTGACAGAGTTCAACTTTGCTGCATTTCTAGTCACATGCTTCCTCAACAATATCAGTGTCATGGGAAAAATTAACTTGACTCTTCATAGTCCTGTTTATGTAAGGTCCCCATTTGTATTCTCTCTCATTATCTGTTGCTTACTCTCCTACAGTACTTTGTTGTAGCCAGTGTGTTAGGTGGATAGATTATTCCAGAGACCACTTACCCACCACTCCAGAGGACTTCAGTAGTAAGTGGATGGAGTACGCAGACAGCAGAGCCACCCCAGTTAGTAGACAGCTGAAAGACAGGATGAAAGGATTAAAGTTGGTTGTTGCTACATTTTCTTAACAGAATGTGTGTGAGAAAACTATGTGGCACAGACACAAGAATTTCTGGAAAACACTAGCCCTGTGGCCCCTCTGATACCCCCCTCTTATGTCTGCAATACATAGTGTGCTCCTTAAAGGGTTAGTATTGCCAAAAATAGCAGACAGTAAATGTTAGTCATTTTCAAAATGTTACTTTTAACTTCTGAAGCATATTTTATCCTTGTGACAGTTACAGTGTAAACTTTACTTCTTACAACACAAGGTGTGATGTACAGAGCAGTAAATACCATGGTAGCTGTTATATCTTGTGTTACTTGTCACCATACCTCATTAGCACTGTGACCTCACTCAGTTACAGTGATTACACGTAGTGGACACTACATTATACTACAAAGATGATGAAAGATGGTGAGAGTGCAGAACAGAGCTCTTGCAAGTTCAAAAAAATATGTCTGCTACAGTACCCCGCAAGATGGAAGCTAAAGAGGGTTACATTAACAACCATTTCACAAGAACCCTGCAGCCAGCTCCATTCTGTACACCTCACAGTCTGATGTTATGTACAGTGCATGGAGGACAGTGCTGAGGTTGTAAATGTTCATGTCTCTCAAAATGTTCAGTTTGCTCTCAAACAGCTGAGTTCCAGGTTGAACAACTATGACACTAGAGGGGTCTACAAAAACACTGTGATAATGGCAAACTGGTGAAACAGCATGATTAAACTAATGGAAGCAGTGAAACTGAGTTTATAATAATGTTTTCACAGCAGTGTTCCCTGTCTCCATATATAATACCATGCAACACTACAGAGTTAACGTATGGGATAAGCCACAACAAGGTGTGAGGTTATACTGAAATATATGCATTTCTCAGGTGCATTGGCATAAGACCAAAGGCTGAGTACAATTATCACCTGAAAGTACATGTATATGACAATCACTGCACATCTTGGAGTGCCTTGTCCTGCTTGTAAAATTAAATCTAGAAAAGTGGCACTATGAACTGTTTAATATCGTAGTACTGTTTGAGTAACTGTTTCGGTTTGGGTTTGTTTCACAGAAACTTAACCCACAGAGAATAATGTCTGGGACTTGTCAGTTTCAGGTTACATGATGTTTAGAGAGGCAGAAGGGAAAAGCTAAGGGGGGTGTAGCACTATATGTCAGGTAGGGTGCAGAGGCTGTGGAGAGGGACATATCAGAGGAAGCAAAGGGAGAAACAGAGTCACTCTGGGTTCACCTCATGACACCCTCAAGGAAAAAAATACAGTTGGAAGTAATCTATGGACCTCAAGGACAAGGGGAAGGAAGATATAGGGAGCTTTTGGAACAGTTGGCACGGGGAGTCAAGAAGGGGGAAGTGGTTGTGGTGGGTGATCTGAACCTGTTAAATATTGGCCGGGACAGTCCAGGGGCCAGGTGCATCAGAAGTCATGCCCTGTTGTATCCATTGCAGGACTACCTGCTAGTACAGCTAGTTAAGGAACCCACTAGACAGGGGGCCATTCTTAATTTGATGCTGAAGGGGAGCTACTGGGGTCTAGCGAACATAACTCCATTTGGTTCAGGCTGTCCTCATGACCAGAATACCTCAATCAAAAACTAAAGCCCTGGACTTTAGAAGAGTGGACTACAAATGAATGAGGGAACTGGTCCAAGACAAATTGAACAGGGTGGATAGCATTAGAGACATAAATAAAAGATGGTGGGGCAACTAAGTGGCCCATTCTCAAGGGAACAAAGTCATGCAAAAGAATTGTTACTAAATGAAACATGTACAAAAGACCGATATGGTTCTTAGAAACAGTCAGTGAAGCAGTGAGGGCAGAGAAAAAGGCTTTCAACAGGTACAAATAAAAGCAGAAGGAGTAGGAATGGGGGGGGGATGGGGCAGTATCCAATAAAAACTAGGGAAGCAAAGAGGACAGGCCTGGTAATGTGCTAGTATGCCCCCCCCCGGGGACACAAAACCAACCCACTATACTCCAGCTGGCACAACCCACCCAACTCTCACACAATGCAATCAACAGTTTGGCAAAAATAAACACTTGTGTAAATTACTAATAAGATGCTCATGAGTCAAAAGTTGTAACAAATAACAAGGGATTTAATAGGGTCAGGAATGATGTCCTAGGGAAAGGAGAAAAGGCAATGCAAATAAAAGTTTCTGTCTATTCAGCAGTGGTTACTATATGGTTGTACTTTCAGTGCCCTTCTAAACACAGCCAAACAAATGTATTGTGGACCATCCCCACAGCTAAAACAAATCTCTGCCTAACTGTACAGTCCAGCCACTACCCTTGGGCACCAATAAATATACCCTTAGTCCTAAGGAGTTCTGAGGGAGGCCTGGGTACCCAGGTGTCAAATCAGTGTATGCTCGTCACAATTGCACATGGTCAGCTAGTGTTGCACACTTAAATTAAACAATGGCACTTGGCAGAAGACTTCCAGATTTATAATTCTAGGTGGGTGGTCTAGTCCAACAAACTTGAAATTATTTGGGTCTTTGTACAACTATGAACAGAATTTGCATTGCAGGACCTGAAGGCCTTGTTTAGTTACTCATAGTTACCCTAAGGCTGGTAGGCCTCAGTTTCTGGCTGCAGTACTGGCTGGATATACCTGCTCCATTCTGCAGAACAGTGTCACTTCTCCAATGGTTCCCTCTGTTCTCTTCTGCTGGCTCCTCTGTCAGGCACCTCCCAAAGGTTCATCTGGTCTCCCACTTTGTCAGTCTGTTTTGGTATCTTGAAGATGCCAGGCCTCTGCAGCTCACCTGGCTGTGTTAATGAGAATAATGGCCCTACTGGCAGTGACAGTTGCAAATTCCACCTGTGTGATCAGGGAAAAAGTCTCTCAGGCTGTACACTGTGGCTGAGCTGCAGGGTGGCATACTCTTACAGGCTGAAATCCCATGCTGCGGCTATAGTCTTTCTCCATTTCCCCTGCAGTGCTGCAAGAAGCAGTCTCCTTCTTAGTCATTGTTAATGTCTCCTTCTTAGTCATTGTTAATGTACACTTTTCACTTCAAAGTCTCCTGCATAGGTCCTTTCTCACTCTGACAGATGTGAGATCTGTTCTCCACTCCCCTGCACAGCTGACTATAAATGCAGGCTCTCACTACAGCTGGCAAGAGGTCTGCTGTCCTTCACCATCTCTCCAGACTGAAGATGTACAGTACCTCAAGATTTCTCAGTGAAAAACTCAGCTAGCCAGCCTCCTGGTTGGCCAGGAACCCTTGTCAGTCCCTTGTGAGGGTCTGTTTGGCTATCATTCAGCATTTGATTGGTTACCTCACTCCCAGATGCATAATGAAGTCTTCCAAAGTTCCTGGAGCCCTTTGTGACTCTCTTTGCAATGCCTGATTGCCTGGCATGCGTTGTCACCCTCTGATTTCATTGCCATAGTGACAGGGGTCAGAGATCCAGCAAGATGGCTACTGGAGTTGTAGTCCAAAGAAGGAAATGTCCCCAAAGTCCTTTTCTGACAGTCTAGTCTGTTCAGGGCATTAGTCAGAGAATTTTCCCACTCATTACTAATGCTGACTGCTGGCAGCAGGGAAACAGCTAGATGGTACAGCAGCAGCTATGAAGGTGTAATGTGCACTCAGTGATGACCAGGGCTGTCATCCTTTTCATTGTCCTGCTCCACATCTGGAGTTCTGGGGATTGGAGAGGAATTGCAGCTGTAGCTGATGACTGGTGGGCTCCGCAGTCAGGTAAACACCCACACATTTGGGAGAGGTAACCCTACACACCAGAGTTTACATTAGTTGACACCTTTACACCATACTACTAAGCAGAAGAAAGGCACTGTGAGGCCTGTAAGCTTGTGTAGTGAAAGTTTCTGATTGGTCCACTGCCCATTGAATTTAAATATAGTTGACACCAAACTATGTTATGTATGTAATTGGAAAACTGGTTCAGATAAGTACAGAACCTTTCAGTACAGTACCATTTTCTGTAAAAGAACCTTATTAGAACTTGTTTCAGGTTCTGATAATGTTCTAATAACGTTTAAAACATTGATACTGGACATATTATAGTCCCCAAAACAGGTCTTTATCTGAAAAAAAGGTTGACTATGTCAATATACACAAGCGGATACTAATGAGCTGTATGACACTTTTTATATTCCTACAACATCCACTTGAATATCAGGTGACCCTGAGCAAGTTTCTTAATCTCCCCGTGCTCCTGGGGCCACCCTTGCAAACAGGCCTTGTGCCCAGTTGATCTTACCTGGTTACCCAGTTACTAAAGAATAAAAAATAAAACAAATATTTACTATAGTACCACTACAAGTTTTATTCAGATTACTTTCCATTCACTGACAATAGTTGATTGGTGGAAATTGATAGTTAAAAGTTTTTGTACTTTAACCTTAAAGGTTCTGAAGGTTCTGATAAGGCTGGGATACATATGAGAACTTTCACGGATTTTCAGAACCTCAGAACTTGATGGTTCTCCCTCCCTGAATTACTATACATCTTGCTACACTACAGAGTTTACACATAGTTGAAGGGACACTAGCGACCATTTTTTGCATCATATTTTTTCCAGCTGAAAACCCACACTTCATGATTGCATATCTTCTCTAAAATTCATTAAAGAGCTAGCGTACTGCTTGGAATTAATAGCAATTTTCAGATGCAGTCAGCCATCACTTCCAGTATTTGAAGTATTTTTTTTATTTTCTGCTTGCTAATTAGAAGATTTTCCACCTGGCAGTACTGGGGTGATGTGTGGAGCAGTACTCTGTCTGGAGTGAAAAAAAGTCAGTTCTGTTCCTCCCACTGCATCGTTAGAAATGAGACCCAACACCTTGAGGCACCACAGTCCTTGCAGCCTGAGCAATGACCTTCATAAGCTACCAATCAAAATGTAGGAAATTGTGACATCACTAGTAACTGGAGAGAGTCAGTCCCTGCTGGTTCATATGAAAGTGGAAATTGACTGTAAAAAATGGTTCTCATTGGTTAGTAGTGATGTCATAGTCAGTGTGGTTTCAGTGTAGATGTAGTGGAAGGAACAGAACTGATTTTTTGTTCCTCCAGACAGAGTGCTGCTCCACTAGGGTTAACACCTGGCCTGATTTTAGCAGGACAGTCCTGATTTGGGCAACTGTGTCCTGCATAATAACATGAAAAATAGTACATGTCCTGACCTTTTAGTAGAAAAAAATATTTTCTAACTTTCCTTTGCAGAAAACTACAATACCTTAACTACAATATCTTAAAAGATAAGATACAACATAAACAACTAAAATACTACAACATTTAGAGTTAATTTTGAGTGTTTAGAGAAAACAAGTCTGTTGCACTGGTCGAGGTTACAGATTGTCCTGTGAAAAGTCATGATTTAGTAAGAAATGTTCCACTTTGGGCTTCACAAAAGGTGGTAACCATATGCTCTACACATCACCACAATACTGCCAGGTGGAAAATCTTCTAATTAGCAAACAGAAAAGAATAAATACTTGTGATATAAGAAGTGATAGTTGACTATATCTGAAAGTTACAATTAATTGCAGGCAGTTTCCGGGCAGTACACTAGCTCTTTAATGTTGCTGGTTATTTCATATGTGTCTTTTCTTAGCAGAAATTAAATGTATGCTAATGGTGTAATTATAACCAACCATGTTTTATTCATATCCTTGATCTACTAGTATTGCATATTTCCTGTACATCAAGAACACCCCCAAACAGTGAAGTCACTCATGATGACACCCACTGCATCAAGTGGCTAGACTGTGTCAGGGGTGTTCCCAAGTCCAGGAAAGATGCAGTGGGAGTTAAGAATTGTAAACAAACAACATTTTGTGTGGCATCATCAGTATGATGTGCAGTCTATTTTTCACTTGGAAAAAGGAAAAAAAGGAATCAAAATCAAACTACCTGCTATGTCAGCTATTTCTACAGAATGTGAACAATCATAACATGTGTTTTTATACGACAGACAATTTGAGGCCTAAGGGGGTTGCCAGTGTCCCTTTAACACCACACTCCTGTCCACTGTGCTACACCATGCTACACAACAAAGTTTAGATGTAGTTGACACCACACTACCGTACATTATAGTGTATAGTAGACCACTGATCTGTATAGAATTCCATCCCCTTCAATATGCTGCTGTACCATAGTTAAATGGTCATGGAATGCGCTTGTACCCTTCTGTGGTACGACAGCATTCTGAAATATCTAGAAACTGCACAAGTAAGTTTAGTTTTCATTGTGAAAGAACCACCATGCGTACACTTCACAGAATGGACAATGGCAAGTTCAGTTGCTTAATGGCGTGGTAGTTCACATAGACACAGAGCCAAGCTGCAAGCGGGAGAGTAAGCAATGCTATTTTTACAATACACTATAAAAACCTGCAGAATGAGTAACTTTATGCACAACCAGTATATTTTGCTACCTCAGAGTTCTGATTCCCACAGACCTCATGAGCTTTGCTCTCGAGGTCAGAGGAAATCAGAGCATCTCCATGGCAGAACACACTAGTAGTCCATAGTTGCCCATCCAGTATTCTCTAAATGCTCTATATTATAAGACACTACAGAGTTTACATGTGGTTGACAATTTGTTATGCCACACCATGCTCTACGACAGAGTGTACATATACTGTAGTTGATGGTTACTGCAAAAGGTACAGTATTTCTAGAATCACTTCTCACTTTTTATGTTCATATTGATATGGGTTTTCAAGTGGCACGATAGTTAATGCTTTTGTTGTATATTTTATTTACCTTTTTAGTAAAGAAGAAACACTAACTGCAGTTGTCAGTAAATGTCATTAACATAAAAAACAGTGTCTGCCAGCAAGTTATGTTTTGTTGACATACAGTGATAACTTGGATTAAAGTTTTTGCCAAAGAAAAATAAAGTGTACTTGAAGAAAATTAAATGCGATTCTGCTTGTATTCAAGCCTCTGTACAAACAAGTGGAAATGAATGTAGTTTTTAAACCCTATTTATAACATAGGGTATAGTAAAACAGGAAGGCGATTGGTCAACTAGCATCACCTGACCATTGATTAATCCACAACATACAGACAGTTGGCTTGAAGTGGCATCTAGCAGTATTAGTGGGCAGAGTGGCTCTAGTCATATTGTGCAGAACTCAAAAGTGAATGGCAGCCATTAGTAGAGTGAGAGCACTGTCATTAGTAGAGCGAGAGCACTGCCATGTCTCCTGTTGCAGATCAGGCAACAGACACACAGAGAGAGCGGGACCATGACATTTCATTCAAAGGTCCTGCAATGCTCTGTGTGTGTGTGTGTTGTGTGTGTGTGTGTGTGTGTGTGTGTGTGTGTGTGTGTGTGTGTGTGTGTCTCTCTCTCTCTCTCTCTCTCTCTGTCTCTGTGTGTGCTTCCATAGAATAATTGAGAAGCACTGTCCTGTATGTGTTGTCTGACAGCAAATTGGAGAGAGTGTGAAAGACAGCAAGATGAGCAGGTAGTTGGAGAGACCACCTAAATTCCCCATGGACTGTCACTCCCATCACACAGCATTTGTAGCTGTCATGTCCCTGTTTCTCAGCTGTTATTGCTGCCATAGCCATTAGTGTTACTTTTTTCCCACCCCCTCCCTTTCTGCAGCATTTCAGTAGAGTGTGGTGCAAATTTCTGTTGAGGCTTATAATCATCCTGTACAGCATCAGTTGTTGGCACCGTGGCCCTTGGTGGCTCTTGTTTACCCTCTCATTCCCTCCTCCAGTATCCCCCCCCCCATTCCCACTGGTGGCTGTTGTTTGTCCCACCCAGTCCCACCTACTCGTGTCCATGAGCATGAGAGAGAGAGAGACAGAGACAGAGACAGTTCAGTCCCACTAGTACCTCCCACTACTGACCAGGCTGTGATGTCCGAACAGCTTCCCCTGACTTAAGAAGGGCCAGAGAGAATGAGTATCACATAGTACAGACACATGCAAAACAGAGAGCAAGCAACGCAAAGTTCCCTCCAATGTGCAGTAGTCAGTGTGCCTTAGCAAGCTGCAAGCAACAGGCATTCCCATGGTCATGTGTAAAGCACTGAGAGCCATATGTTATTTATTTCATAAACATACAAATGGCAGAAATAATTCCAGACATGTTTTTTTGTCATTCATGTGTTTATAAAGTTAAATAACATCTGCATCAGCTCTCGGGACTACTTTCCCAGTCAGCAGGATACAGTCATATCTCCTATCTGAATGGAGCAAAAACACATTTTCAAATTTAACGTTTGTTTGTAAGCAGCACCATGTTATAAGTGTATTATTCTCAATTCCAGGGTGGGTTACTGGGACATCACCCGGTGCTGTGAGGGCAGTCAGCCTGCAGCCTTGTGCCTCACAAAGCACCCAGGGTGTTGATTAATCCCCAATAACCCCACACCCTGTTGTGGGTTATTGTTTACATAGCATGGTGTTAACTACCTTATATGTAAACTACTGATGCCTAGAATGGGTTGATTTTAATTCAACTGGACTCTTCTGTTTTGAATTCAGTTTTTATCGGATTCAAAAAACTACCTCAAAATCCGAATCAGACTCAGACTTGCAATCCTAAATTCCTATGTAGAAATGTTTATTAGCTTTTAATTTTAGAACAAGAAAGGACTTTCAGACAGTAATTCCAAAAATCCTAATTCCTAAAGTCAAATCAGAATCCAATGAACCTGACTTTGTGACTTTGAATCCAAGCACACCTAATGTAAACTTCCTCATTTTGACATGACTAGTGACAATAAGGCAGAAGGTGACTGGTTACTCTTGGTCAGTTGTGATGCTACAGTTCGGAGGTCACAATACTGAAGAGGTATATAAGGAGGACAGTACTACAGCAGATAACCCAGTCTTCAGTACGGGTGTGCATGGCCCAACTATGAATTCCCGATTGCCACAAATATTCAGGTACTCCATACTCAGAACCAAGGGCCAAGTATTTTTTCCTATTCATTGGTATTCAGGGAGATACATAGATACATAGACAGTGTCGGCAGATAAGGGCCTATGGCCCACCCAGTCTGCCCATTTGAGCTTGTAAGTTCAGTTTGTTTTCCTAGAAGTCTGTTTCCCCTTAAGAAATAGTCAAGACTTGAAAACATTTAAAAAAATAAAAAAAATATACCTACCCATATAGTCCCTTGATTATCTCCTCCCAGTCATTTCCACCTCCACCTCTTCCCCATCATCCTGTGTAATTGGCTGACACTTGGCACTGCCAAAAGCTGACACCATCTTTTAAATGACCCTTTTAAATTGATTCCTCAAATCCTCCATATTGGTTTACTGAAACCATTACCCATCCTCAATCCATAATTTCAAGGGGGAGGCCAGTACAGCTCAAATATGGATAGCCAATTAGCTCCCCCTCTTCTGCAGTAAGCCTGTGTCTATCAGTATCATATCAGTCACTAGAGCCAGTAAGCACATGTCACACTGCCTTCAGTGAGATGATTCTGCACAAGCCAGTCTCTGGGGTTCACCCACCACCCAAAGTCTCCCTCGATATCTTCAGGGGAACTATCACAGGCCTGAGTTCATCAGTTGATGTCCCTTGAGGGGACTGTCCTGGGTTTCCTGTACACTCACTAGCAGCTCAGGATCCATTCATTGTGCCCAACGTCCATCTCTGGTAGCAGCCAGGGTCTTGGTTATTGTTTTCACCAATGCCCTAGAAGGTGCCCTGGACCTCTGCCACTCTTGGTACCCTGATAGTGGCTGGCACCCAGCTCCTTCCCATGCAGTGTGGTGGGAACCTCCTCTCTGATGCCTCCTGTGTCCCTGGCCTGCATCCTGCAGCCAGCCACAACCCAGGCTTGGATACCAACTCTCCCTGCTGCTGTGAGATGAAAGTGGTTTGGTGAACACAAGCCAGAGCTCACTCTCCTAGGCACTCCAAATGGCACCCCTGTTGCCCAAAGGCACCCTATAATACCAGCCTTCCTGCTGTCTTTGCATGCTTCTCCCAGACTGGCACCATGGCCAAGAGCGCCTCATTCCACTCCCTGACTGGCCCCCTTAGAGCACCTGCAAGGTAAAGGCACTCAAATGCTAATTCCTCAAGCACCCTATTTTAGCTACTCTATAGCTCCTCCCCCTTCCTCTACACCCTCAAGGGATGATGCCAGAGCATCAGTCCTCACAGACTCCCTTAGTGGGAAGCATGCTAGCCTCAGGGATCAGAACATCAGAATGCTGCAGGTTCTTTGCCCCAGTGGTCAGTTTTAGCAGATACAATTTATCAACTCAAAAAAGTATGCACTACATTTTAAATATTATGCCAGTACTTGAAGAAGCCTGAAGATGGTGGGTACTTTACAAATTGCAAACAGACTCTTCCTTTGTTCCATAAGCTTTTTTCTTTTTAGCTAGCAAGTTTGCTGCCCTACATTCTTAATAAACTCTCCCTTGGATAGTTTGTAAGCAGCAGGGTGTCATTTTGGCTTTGCCCATGCCTTGCCTCTGAGTGTAGTATCTTCTCACAATTATATTCTGTGTATTTGATTACCATTACAGCATAAAATGTGACTATTTGTTAGCCTTTGCCTTAACTATTTCTAAAGTGTTGACTAATTCTTTGCAATTGTTCTGGATGTTCAGTTCCATCTCTAATAATGTGTGTGTGTTTTCTTGTATCGATTTTTTAATAAAACAGTTACTACAAAAAATAAAAACAACAAAAGAATGTTGCAGGTTCTAGCTAGCTCCACGCTAGGTGCTTGGGGTAATACCCATGATTGACAATGTAGTGCTACATGAGGGGAGTGCTCCAGTGTTGAGGTGCCATCCAATGGATTAGGCATTAAACAAGATCCCTTCAGCTCATTTCTGGTCTCTATCCAGGTGGAAGCTAAAGCTTCCATGGCATTTGTCGATGAAGAGGCAAACAGGAAAAGGAAATCACTGCATGTCCCCCAAGGTGCTGCAGTCAAAGCAAAAGCACTCCAGATGTCAAAATAATTAAAAAAAAACATGTGTAGTCACCAAGCACAGGATAATCAGATTTGTTTTTGTATGATGGACATGTTCAAAGCAGCATCTGCCGAGGCTAACACTCCTACATATCAGTTTGGATAGGAGGTTTCATCAACTGCAACCTTCTGAACTTCTTATTTAGCAATGAAGAGTAGGGAACTTTCCACAGCGTCAAGGCCAACTTTCGCCCATCAATAAAACAGATCAAGATAACCACCCTTGAGGATGCACCTGGAAACAGGCTAGCACATCTTAGTATGCCTTTTCTAGCTAATAACTGTAAGTAAATGAAATAAATAAATCCCCCTCCCTCTACTGTTAGAATGGGGTTGTTATATGGTTAACATCATAAATTATCCAGTTGCTCCACCCCCTCACTGCCTGGTCGCACCCCTGCTGTCTCACTGCAGAGGCTAAAATGATATTTTTTTTTTTTTTGTAAATGTAATGTTTATTAAATTTTTCTAGGTACAACATGGTCAAGCCTCAACATTACAACTAGTACATTAGTATCATTGAAGATCAAGTACAGTATCACCTTACAGACGTTGTTAAGAAGCATTTTTACATATTAAGCTTTGCCCCCTTAGACACAGGGTGGGGGGAAAGGAATTTGTATGGAGATTAAGTATAAATGCATTCATGTTGCTTAGTGATCTTTAAGATGTATTTTGGCCTTCAATAGTACCTCATCTTAGTATGGCTCTGGATAAGAAACAGGGCAGACACTGCGAGACAGAGGGGCGGGTCAGGATCAAGCCTCTGTAAAAATTCAGAGGGATTAGGTGACACCACCCAACCAATAACTGCAATTCTACTTTCATGGGACTAAAGTAGGGTTTTTGCTCATGGTGTAAGTCAGCCACCTTTGCCATTGGTTCATGCAATCAGTGCAATCATTAAGGGAGAAGGTAAGTCTTTCCTTCTGATATACTTGATGAACTATGTTCTCCATGTTGCACCATCTGTGGGTAGTAGGGGTTAGCCATAGTTTAGTAATGACTTTTTTAGCAGTTGTAATAAAAATTCCAAGTAGGTATCATGAGGAAGGGTCACTTCAGACCTTAGGGGACTGTAACAGGATCTAAGGTTGCTGGGTGAGTTGTAGGAAGGGATCCCTGTAGCTCATTCTGTATGTTGTTGAAATAAGGTTGAAGTATTTAGCAATCCCACATATCATGATATCGTGTCTCTCTTTGCTCACCACAGTGTCTCCAACAGGAATAGGAGGATGCTGGGAGGTAATGTGCAGTAATCACCAGGGTATGGAAAAATCTGGTGAGTTGTTGCCATGCATACTCTGTCCATTGATGCGAGCTTGTTACTTTTGAGGAGAAACGGCATGCTTGGGTACAGGTCTCCTCACCAATAGGGAAAGTCATCTCAGTTTCCCATTTCTGGGCCAGCTCCATAGAAAACATTTCAGTAGTATACTGTAAAGTTTGGTACAGCTGTGAGATCATGTGCAGTTGTAAATCAGTCTGGAAAAAAGATATAAAATACGAAATAATATGAGGGTAACTCATTCTGCTGCGAGCTCCTACGGGTAGGGAAGTTATGTCATTTCATATCTGGAGATATCCATAAACGTCTGCACACTATAGATGATATTTCATCTGTGCTTCTGCAAAGGAAAGGATTGTTGCTCCATTAAATAATTGATATATGTATTTCAGTAAGAGTCTCTCCTGTAAGAAAAACCTATTATCCTGTATAGATGGGGTAAAATGCTCTAAGAATGCTATAGGGCAAAGTAGCGGGAGGAAAGGTAAGGCAAGCTTTTCTAATAGAATGCCACACCTTAATCTGTGATTTCAACTAGGAGTTACCAGGTAATACAAATTCAGCTGGTATCGTGCAGTGGTGCATTGCTTGTATAAACTGTTGTAGGGGGAGAAGATCTCTTTCTATGTCCAACCACAACACCTGTTGTCCTTCAAGATGGTGAAACAGCAGGAAGTGTATATACGCTGCCCATTAGTGTACTTTAAGGGAAGGGAGAGCTAGACACCCATTCCTTAGCTATGCTAAGTTATTGAAGTTTAATTCTGGGTCTTTCACGGGCCCAGACAAAGCAGAAAATTTCCCTATGCCACTGTTTTTAAAGGGGCAGCACAGATCATCTTAGGGGAGCCTCCTGTTCATTCTGCCGCCTTGCTTCTGTTTGGTGGGGTAACATAGAAACAAAGAAGCATAGACTTTGAAGATAGATAAGGGCCACTTGGCCCACCTAGTCTGACCATTTCTCTACCTACTGGATAAGCTGCAGATCCTAGTTAACCAACAGCCTATTTCTTCCTACCCCTCACAAGAATTGCCTTATGTCTGTCCCATGCAATCTTGAATTCCCACACTGTTTTTGACTCCACAGCCTCCTCAGGAAGGCCGTTCCATGCATCCACCACCCTCTCTGTGAAAAAAATACTTCCTCACATTACCCCTGAGCCATCTCCCCTCCATCTTCAAACTATGTCCTCTTGTTCTTGCACATCTCTTTTTTTGAAAGATGCTACCCTCTTGGACTTTGTTGATTCAAAAGTTTCTATCATGTTTCCCCTCTCCCTCCTTTCCTCAAGGGTATACATATTAAGCTCCTTTAGTCTCTCCTGGTATGGCTTCTCTTGCAGACCCTGTACCATTTTAGTTGCCATCCTCTGGACTGTCTCCAACTTGTCTATGTCCTTGCAGAGATGGGGTCACCAGAACTGGACACAGTACTCCAGATGGGGTCTCACCAGCTGTCTGTACAGAGGGATAACAACTTCCTGTACAGAGGGAAAACAACTTCCTGTTTTCTACTGATGATGCCTATCCCTGTACATCCCAGTATCCCTTCAGCCATCCCTACTACCTTTTCATTGCTTGCTAATCTTTAGGTCATCTGATATGATTACCCCAGGTCCCTTTCCATTTTTGTTGTTGTTACTACATTCCCCACATTGTGTACTCTTCCACTGGGTTTTGGTTTCCCAGGTGCATTACTTTGCACTTCTTTGCATTGAATCCAAGCTGCCATACTTCTGACCATTCCTCCAACTTTGCCAAGTCCCTTCTCATCCTTTCCACACCCCTTATGTATCAACCCTGTTGCAAATCTTTGTGTCATCTGCAAAGAGGCAAACTTTTTCTTCCAGTCCCTCTGCAATGTCACCTATAAAGACATTAAAAAGGACTGGACCCAGTACTGAACCCTGCGGTACTTCACTAGTAACCTCCCTTTCTTCAGAGTAGACTCTGTTTACTATTGCCTTCTGTGTCCTGTTGTCCAGCCAATGTTTTACCCAGGCTACCACCTTGGGACCCACTCCCAGGCTGGCTAATTTGTTTATTAGTCTTTTGTGTGGGATTGTGTCAAATGCCTTGCTAAAGTCTAGGTAGGCCATGTCCACAGCCCCTTCCTGGTCTACTACTTTGGTCCCCTAGTCAAAGATATTGATTAGATTCATCTGACATGACCTTCCCGCTGTGAATCCATGCTGCCTTGGGTCCTGTGCCCCACTGGCCTCTAGGTACTCAGAAATTCTTTCCTTCAGAAGTGATTCCATCATTTTCCCTACCACTGAGGTCAAACTGACAGGTCTGTAGTTTCCTGCCTCTGTCTTGCTCCCACTTTTGTGAAGGGGAATCATATCCACCCTCTTCCAGTTCTTAGGTACCACATTATCCTTCCACAATTTGTTAAAAAGGTTAGTCAGTGGTGTCACTAGTTCTCCCCTTAATTCTTTTAGAATTCTGGGGTGAATTCCATCAGGCCCTATTGCTTTGTCCACCTTCAGTTTTAGGAGTTCTTTCACAGCCCTTAATTCTGTGAAAGGACTGGGATCGACCCTCCTATCCAGAATGCTTCTAATGATTCAGTTAGGTACCTCTGCCTCCTCTTCTTTTGCGAATTCTGAGCAGAAGTATTCATTCAGTATCCCTGACTTTTCACTGTCCCTCTCTGCCCGCCCACAATCCCCTTTATTCAGCCTCACTATCCCTTCCTTTGTCTTTCTATGCTTCCTAATGTACCTATAACATTTTTTATCCCCCTTATTGACCGAGTTGGCTGTCTGTTCCTCGGTTTGGGCATTTGCTATTCTGACTGCCTTCCCTGCTTCCTTCTGCTTTAACCGGTGCAGTTCTCTTTCCTGCTCCTTCTGTTTCCTTATACTTCCTAAATGTTATATTGTTCTCCCTAACCTTCCCTGTCACCTCTTTTGAGAACCGTAGTGTTTTTTTCTTTCATTTTGATTTATTTTCTTCACACAAAGGCTTGTTGCCTCTGTGATGGCAGTTTTGATGTTTCCCCATTGTTGCTCCACCGCTCCTTCTTGCTTGTTTGCTACTGCTTTTCTAAGGCACTCCCATTTTGACAAAGTCAGCCCTCCTAAAGTCCAGCACCCTCAGTTTTTGTATGGCTTGACTCTGCAGCTGAGTTTATCGTGAACCACGTTGTTTGGTGGTCACTTGTTCCCAGAAGGCTACCCACTTCTAGATCTCAGATCATGTCCCCATCCCCATATCAGTGTACCAGGTCTAAGATTGCTCCCTCCTGAGTGGGTCCCAACACTAACTGTCTGAGGCATGCCCCCTATAGGGCATTGAGAATGGCCCTGCTCTTGGATGTGGATGCAGCAATGGTGTTTCAGTTAACATCTGGCATATTCAGGTTCCCCATCAACAATATCTCCCCTTTCATGGCATTTTATATTGCCATGTTTGATAGCTTCTTCCCAATGCACTCATGTCCACTGAGCACCATTTCTACAGGGTACATCAGATAAAACAAATACTTTAAGAAACACATAGGCTAACTTTCTTGGTGGTGTAGGCACTGTTGCTTGCCATGTTGGAATCACATGTTCATGCCAGAGCTAGGAGAGTTGGAGACCCTTCAGGAAGAAGGATTAAGCCTTTGGAGGAAGCTCCCTTCTGCTGGTGCTGGGGATCCAAGCCTTTGGGTACTTTTGCTACCTAGGTGACCAGAGGTAGCAGTGCAGTTGAAAGCTTGCTGCTCAGTGAGGGGGTTGCAAAGCTGCATTTCATATCATGTTACCTGTGAGTACCTTTGACCATCCACACTGGTGCCCATGGGGAGAGACAATAGGAAAAAACTTCTGTCAGTTTGGATGATGGATCTGAAACTCTGTCAGGCTCTGCACCCCAACAGCTTCTGAGCTTGCTGCAATGTTGTGGTAGGAGCCTGCCCACTCCCTCGCTAGTCATGCCAATGGTGGGGGTAAGCTGTTGCCACAGGAGCAGAGGGCTGACAGGTCTGTACTTGGACATCTGAGACAAAATTGCAGGATAAAAAGTAGATAAAAAAGAAACATTTAAATTTCAAAGACTGATGCCTTGTACAATCTCCAGCTAAGTCTCATTCACTTATATAGAGGGCTCTCAATAGCCCCAGAAACTGAGAAGAGTCTTAAGGTTAATTGTGACAGTGCACACAGAAAAAGAACAGGAAGTGAGCTGATCAAACGTGTTTAATACAAGAAGAAAGCAAACACATATCACCTTTAAATAAATAATGGAGCTTACACGTTATCCAATTAACAGGAGATAAATACCTGCAAGCCAGTCATAGCCATAGAAACCAAATCCCCTAGGAAGTACTCTTGTCACTTGTCTCTGCAGCCCACAGGAACTGCTAATCCCTCAGAGTACAAAACAGAATCAACACCCAGTCACTCAAGCTCCCTGTAGAAACTCACTAGCAAAAGCAATCTTGCTTTTCACAGGGTAAGAAGTATATCTACCCTTGGCCATTCCCTGTACATTTGTGCAAAGAATATAGGTAGCCTGGGGATGAGGCAATGGAACAATGCAAGCATGTTGCAATAACATTTTGAAGGCTCAGGTTTACATCTTGAGCCATGGACTCCCACTCTTGGGCCAGCAAGGTTGACAGGCTACAGAGGTAGCTGTGAAAGGGAACGTGTCCTCCTGGACATGAGCACCCCACCAGTTTCTACTGAGAGGTTTCATAACCAAGGCTGGTGCCAATGCAAAGCAGTCAGTGGGAGGGGCTTACAAGGTGGTGTGAGAGGGCTTGGCAGGAGAGAAGGAGCCTTGAAGTGCTAATTCTTGATCTCCCACCAACCAGCCCAATCCACATCAAATGTGGCAGACCTAGTCAAGTCCTATCAGAAATGGGAGGCTGTAGGTAAAAAGAGGCAGATGAAGGTGGGGGTAGGGAACTGTGAATGGAATGAAAGTCACAGATGTGTCTGATTCAAAAACTCCTATGAGTTCTCTTTTTTTCAATCTTGTTTTTTAATCCTGGCTCACAGTCTTTGTACCTGACAGCAACCAGCCAGCCCCATGAATGACCCCATGACTGACCTTCTCAGGGACATACTGGTCATTCACACTTAACCAAAGTAAAAAGGCTATGCCTGCAGTTCAATGGGTAGAGCTACAAGCCACATCCCCTTTCATGAGCTATTTAAGCCAGCTGCCTACAGCCTCATTTGAAAACTCTTGTTTCTTTGCTGCAGCTGTAGGCTTTGCTGGGGCTCCTCCCTTCCCTTTTTCTCCCCATGTTGGTCTGCTGCTTTCCCTTTGTGCTTTTGGGCTTTCTATTTGGTTTGTGCCTTCAGCAGCTTTCTAGGTCGATATTTTGTTATTCCTACCTTTCCTGGCTGCAGCTTGTGCTTCCTTGTTTCCCTCAGTTAGCTACTCCTGCTGTACTCCGGTCCTCATATAACTCCTGTTTCTATCTATTTTGGTTCTTGGTATGCTTACTGGGTTCAACAGTATGCCCAGCCTACATCATTCTGCTGGTTTGGCTTGAGCTATCTCACTCTTTCCATTTTTTTGTTCATACAAGGCAACTTACAAATCTCCTCAGTTCCACTGCATTCCTCCTCAATTACTTTCACCTCGCTTCCTAGCAAGGCAGACCCTCCCCCCCCTCCTGCTCCATTACTTTAGTTGTTGTTACTTAGTCTGTTTAGCATTTGCCACCTTAGTCTTAGTGTGTATACAGCTTCCAGCTTTTGCTGCTGAGGCTTGGATTTTACATCTCATTTTACCCTTTGATGTACATTCAAATTTCAGTACTTTTTCAGCCACTGTATTTTCTATCGCTATCAGTCATTCCATATAGCAGTCATCATTCAGTTAGAATGTTGTCCTCCAGGTTTGCCCTGTAGGTAGACAGCTCTTGCTCCTCTTGAAGACCACATGTTAATGGTCAGTCCATTGTGTTGGGCAGGGATCCATCGCTGTACGCCACTTGTCTTTTGTGGTGCCTCCCGGCAGTGTACCTGCGTGGTAAGGTCCAACACTCCTCAAGGTGTAGCATTTAAGACTCCAGCTGCCAGAGGGTGGTGTCATAAATCCACAAGGGTACCTTTAGCAGGGCAGACCATGTCAGCAGCACCTCTGAAAGCTATTCTCCCTGTGTCTGCCTAAGGCCCACCTAGTGTCATTCTGTGTTTTATTTTTTTAACTGGGAAGGCACAGTGAATGAAACTGAAATTCCCTTTTTTGGCATGACCTGGATTCAGTTAACAGGCAACAGAAACCCATAGATATTAAATATTGTAATACATGTAAATGTACAGACAGTAACAAAACAGGTAACAATTTATAAAGTTAGGAACAGGTGCCAAGAGGAATACATTAATACTTTAGGACCCATCACAAATCACAGGATAGGCAAGAAACATTCTGAGATAGAAAACATATTCCTTGTCTTAAGCTTGGGGTGGAATGAGTCCTTGCAAGGAGAGGACTGGAGTGGAACTTGCCTGGTGCACCCGATGGGAGGAAAAATCTATATGGAAGAAAACATACTCCTTTCTTTAGTTTCCATTCAAGGTTAGGCCTCTGTACAGTCTTGAGGCTGGACGATGGGTTTTCAGCAGTTACTACTGTCTTGATTATATGCTTTGAGGGTCGGACCTCCTTCACAGGGAACTTTCTTTAGTTGCATAGATGGACTCCTGACAGCCCACAGCATTATCCGTTACAGAGACAGAAACAGAGTTATCCCTCCAAAAATTTCCTCTGAATTTCAAACTCCAAATTAATATTCTGAGTTGTCACAATAAGTTCCCATGCTAGGAGAGATGAATGATGGCTCTCAAGAGATTTCCTCCAGAGGAGTTTGTTTTCTCTCCTGAGTGCCAAAGGCCATAATGTAATATACATATTTAAGTATCGCATTTACCCTAGTAGTAGGATTTCCACTGTGAGTTGGGGTTGGAGTCTGTCTCTCTTACCCTTCAATCTGGCTCTTCCCTCTCTCCTTATGGAACTTATGCCTTCATCTGCTATCAATTATCAGTTGCTGTCAGTCACAGAAACACAGAAACACGGACACTGATAGCAAACAAGGGCTGCATGGCCCTATTTTGATGCATTGCTTACACTGTAGACCCCTCCAGGTCTATGGCACTTTCTCTTCCACCCTTTACCCAGCTGCCACTTCAATACTGTGTGACCCTGTGCAAGTCACTTAACTTCCTTGTGCTCCCAGGTCACACCTGTAAACATTCCACAACAACGGCACAAGCACACCAGAGCAAGGGGTCCATGAAGCAACTCCAATGAAGGGCTCCACACAGTTTCTTTATTATTTTAAAGTTTTACTGGGGACAATTCCCCACTCAAAACAGAGATACAAAAAGTGACCAACAGCACCGGTGCTTCGCCATGTAAGACTTTGTCAGGGGGCCTGTAAACAAGCTTCCAGCTTAGTGTGTCTCTCCTGGTTAAAAAAAATCCTTTATTATTCCCTTGTGCTTAACCCAAGCTCTTTTGAATCCCACCACTGTTTTCACCCCTACCACCTACACCAAAAGACAGCTCCAGGCATCCGCCACCCTTTCTGGGAAGAAGTATTTCCTCACTTCTCTCCTGAGGCTACCCTCCTCCAGCTTCATATCATGGCCCCTTGTTCTGGAGCACCCTTTCCTCTGTAAAGAAATGTCTCCCACTTGTACCTTATTCACTACTGTGAGGTATTTAACGGTCTCAGCCATATCCTCCGTCTCCCATCTCTCCTCTACAGTGTACAGGTTTAGTTCCTTTAGCCTCTCCTTATAGGACATTTGATGTTGCCCCTGCACCATCTTGGTAGCCATCCTGTGGATGGCCTCCATCCTGTCTATGTCCTTCCTGAGATGTGGCCTCCAAAACTTGACACAATACTCCAGGTGGAGTCATACCAAAGACCTATATAGTGGTAACACCACTTCTCTCTGCCTGCTGGTAAAACCTCTGCCTATACACCCCAGCATCCCACTAGCTCTCCCAATCTCTTTATTGCATTGTCCGGCCACCTTCAGGTCATCCAGTATGATTACCCCCAGGTCCTTTACCTGCTTGGTAGTTGTTATTATCTCTTTCCCCTTGTTGTACTGTAACTCTGGGTTTCTGTGACCCAAGGTGCATTATTTTTCACTTTTTTGGCAAAATTTGACTCCTCCAGTTGTTTCAAGTCTCTTTCCATCCTTTGCACCCCCTCCAGAGTGTTCATCCTGTTGTAGATCTTGGTGTCATCCACAAAGAGGCAGACCTTCCCTTCTAGTTTCTCTGCTATGTCACTAATGAAGACATTAAAGAGGACTGGACCCAGTACTGACCCCTGCGGTATCCCGCTGGTCACTCTCTACTCCTCAGAGCGAACTCCATTTAACACCAGCCTCTGTCTCATATCCCCCTAACCAGTTTCAAAGACAGTCATTACTTCAATCAGTCTCTGTCTGTTATCAGTAATCAACAACTGCTGTCAGTCATTACTCCACCCAGTTCCAGAGTTCAACACCTGCTTCATAGTACTTTTTTTAAATTCATTTTAAACATAAAAGACAGTTTATATGCAAATCTTTTGTACAGAGTACATAAGCCTTCATGTAATGAATACCATCAGTAGGATGAGCGACTGTAAGTCCTGTTTTACCCACATGAGGGTATAGCAACATAATCAAAATAATGCATCTGTGTAGCAAAGTAACCCATTTAAATGAATGTCTGCAGCATGAACATGGATTGAGATTAAAATTCTTAAAGAATCAGTGATCCCAAATGAAACACTCAAAATAAGTCACAATGACCAACAGTGTCCATGTGTCCGAGAAAGTGGTAAAAGTCTGAAAATACCCAGCCACTCTGCAGATACTACGTCTCCATTCCACCCCAAATGTATATTCTCAAATATCACAAGGCTAGCAGCTCTGCATTCCAACAAATGGTTCAAAACATCAAATATGATCATAAAGCAGTATAAACATTTGAAAACATTAAACGTTTTTACCTGACTAAGCAAATGTTGTCAGGGTACGTGCACAAAAAGAATAGTAGCTAAGAGAATGATAGGTTTTATTCACTATTGGGTTTAATACCGTCCATCTGCTGCCCCTGTGGTCCCTGCAATTTTGAAGTTGACATATTAACTACAGTAGCTGTGGTCTGGAGATCAGTAATGCCACGATGCACATATAGTGCTATAAAGTGCAACTTTCACCTTGAGGCAGCAGCCGTCTTTTGGGAAACTAAAACAATCCCCCGAAAGCCAGAGCTACAGTATAGGCCAGACCAATTAAAGGTTTCAAGAAATTTGGACATTACACACCCTCCAGAGTCACTCTAAATGCACAGAGGCCTTTATCTCAATCATACTAGTTTATCAGGAACCAACCAGAGTTAACCTGCATGATGCCCAAAAGTCAAGATAAGAATTAGAGCAAAGTCCCAGCTCTGAAGCTTCAGTCTTCATCTTAATCCAGCTGTTCAGCTGCCTTTGTTGCAAAGTTCAGTTTTTCCTAGTTTCTTGTAGGCTTCTGTTATGTCTGTAAAGAAGTATGTTTTCCCAGAATAGGATTACTTAGCACTTTTGGAATCCTTCCTAAGGCACCTTTATGATAAAGGAATTATGTTCCCGTGGCCTCTCTAGGGGTGGAACCCTCCTCAAGAGGGTTCTTTGCCTTCATGGTACTCCAACAGGTTGGCAGTTCCTTATGGGCAGAGAGTGTGAATGACCAGAGTATCCACATATAACAGTCAAACATTCATTCAACTACTGTACCTTCAGACTGTCAACAAGGCTGCACAAGCATAGCTTCTCACTTAGGTTGTGTGCACCACTGAACCACAGTATGGTAGTGTCCTGTCAGACATACAGTGCCTGCAGAGGATGCTGGTTTGTAGTGGGCCAACCAGAGATTTTTCTCCTGTTTTTTTTTTTCCTTCATAAGGTGTTGGCATTCAATGATGTCCACTCATGTTGGCGTGCATTGACAGACTCACCCCATGTGGCATCTTCACTTTGCTGCCACCCAGTCTTCATAGTGTGGCAGTCAAGTGGTGGGTCAGTGAATCCTCCCTCTGAGAGAAAGGAGAGGAGAGTAATCCATGGGGTGTACAATCCACCTTCCGCCAGTTGGCCCCCAATAACACATGTTCTTTTCTCTCTCCACAGACGAGGGAAGTGTCGTCTGGGATATTCAGTCCTTCTCCCTCCAGCTGGTCTGTGATGCTCTGAGTACCAGCACTGTGAGTGGTAACCCCACTGCTGTACCAATGGACTGGCAAGTACAATGTCTTTAATATATTACTGGTAAAAATACCACTTCTTCAGAAAATGCAGCCATTTTTTACTTCCATGCTTTCAAAATTGGATGTCACCTGCATTTCTCTTTTTTTCCTTTTGCAGTCAGATACTTCCTTCACTTTTGTTTTGTTTGTTTCTTATTTGAAGAAGACAAGCACTTCTACAATGGCATGACTTGAAGCCCTGGATGAGGCCAACAGAAAGAGCAAGCTCAAAAAAAGAATATGATTAGCCAGCCAGCAGGCAGGTGTGGATGGACTGTGCTCAATTTGACCACTCGCTGCCACCACCAGCCTATGTTCGCTACCGAATTCTAATAATTAAGAGCAAGCTTATAGCTGGTGTAACAGTTATTTTTCCAGCATTATGGAAATGACAGCTAAGCATGCCTGCTAACATGGAAAGGAAAGAAAACGTTCACGGAGTGACCTTGAGCAAGTCACTTGAACTCTTTTGGTTACAGTCTAACAGACTGTTGGTCATTGTTGCGATAGTTAAGGAGGTAGTATACTGCAGTGGGTTAAGGTTCTGAGCTGCAGATCTGGAGACCTGGGTTTGAATCCCACAGCCGCCTAGGTGCATATTGTGTGATCCTGAGCAAGTCAATTAACTTCCTTCTGCTCCCAGGTTGCATCTGGAAACAAGCTTCGGCTTAGTGTGCTACTCCTGGTTAAACCAATGTTCCCTTCCTTCTTTCCTACAGTCTCTCCCAGATGCACAACTATGTAAAAACAGACCCCCCCCAAATACACACATGGATGGCCTTGAGTACTCAAGCACCCCATGGCAAATATGGTATTGGCACCCTCACACTCAGATTTACCCCTTCTTGGGGTTATAACAGCCACAAAACAAGGATTTATTGATTTGGCGCACAATTACAATTGGACCCCCTAGACTGCTGCCTAGTATGAGGATTATGAAGAGAAGCAAACATGGCCAGGCATGGCCTTTCAATGGAGGACATCTTAAAAAAACCTTTGTTAGACTGTAATTAGGGTATCGGCAAGCCTGCTTGAGAAAGGGGCACGTTAGAGTATAAACTTCTAATTAAGGTTTGAGCTACAAATGTCATGTTTCTTATGAAACACTGGGGCCCTCAAGGGAGGTACCTCCCCAATACTCCTAGGTTCTTGATGGTGTAATACTCTGGGTGAGTGAACTTCTTAGTATGGTTCCTCCACAAGGCATGGTCTCTTGCAATACCAGTTGGCACAAAAATCCTAAAAAGACTAGAGCAGCTTAGTTATCCTTGACATGCCCTTGTACACAGAAATCAATTAGATTTTAGAAAGCATCACAGTATCATTACAGTCAGACTAAAGAGTCTAATCATTTGCAAGTTGCCATTGACAAAGACCACTACACACAGACTACTTTTGTGGATTTACCAAAAGCTTCTGATTCGAATGATTACAAAATCTTACTCCATAAACTGACCAAACCTAGAGTATACATTCTCCCTCTGGCCTTCGTACAGAACTACAGTACCATGCAGACAGATGTCAACTGGCAACACTTACAAGAGTGAAGACATATTCCCACTATCAAGACAGCTCCTGTTTGCCTTATACATGATTTGAGCCACAGTTTATAGTATCTCAATCCATCTACATACTGACAGACCAATTCAGTGCATCAACAAACAGGTGCGTGAGCTATAGCGTGCCATACAAGGACATTTTAATAATTCGTTAGCAGGGACACTGGTTTACTGTGATCAAAAAAGGGCAAAATCCGTTGAGCCAAATGGAAAAAAACATTATTTTCACAGGTGTCTACAAAGCCAAAATCCATTTTTACCTGTGTTTTGTTTTGAGAGCTTTTTTTCTCTTAGCATGTATTTTAGCAATTTCTTTTTAACCAGGAGAGATACACTAAGCTGAAGCTTGTTTACAGTTGCAACCTGGGAGCACAAGGAAGTTAAGTGACTTGCTCAGGGTCACACAGTGTGCAAGTGGGGGCTGTGGGATTCAAACCCAGGTCTCCAGAATTGCAGCTCAGAGCCTTAAATCACTGCACTATACTGCCTCCTAAGTTGCTCCCTACTATTGTGCATCAATCCTCATAGTAATCAAACATAATAAACTGTATGATGAGTTCAACCTGTACCTCTCTTTGGTTTTGTATCTTATATGTACTGTACAAGCAGTCCTCCAACTATTGTAAATGCCTATCTGCCCAAGTGATTAAAGAGTGTAGATCTTGGAGGCCAGTGTGTGTGTGTGTGTGTGTGTGTGTGTGTGTGTGTGTGTGTGTGTGTGTGTGTAGTTGACCTAATATTTGGCATCTTGAGTCAACCACCCCTCTGATATGACAGCAGCAGTACTATGGACCCAACCTCTCAGAGGTGACAGAAGATGCCTGAGGAGCAACAGGTCCAGCACTGCGGATGTCATCCCCATGTTGTAACAGCAACAAAAGCAGGAGCATCACTATGGCCCCCATCTCTAATGGGGTGATGGAAGCAGCAACACTATGGCTCCCAACCCTTCATTCTAATGGCAGCAGCACTACAGCCCTCATGCCTCAAGAGTGATGGCAGCAGAACTACTACCCCATCCGCTCAGGTGTAACAGCAGCAGCACTACAGCTGGCAATCCCTCCAGGTTTTGACAGTAACAGCACTATGGCCCCCATCTCTTAAAGATGCCAGTGGCAGAAGCAGCAGCACTATGGTCCCCATCCATTAGGTGTGACAGAAGCAGCAGCAGCACTATGGCCCCCAATCCTCAGGTGTTGATGGCAGTAGCACTGTTCATCACACAGGTGTGATGGCAGTGTGACCGAATTCAATAAAACCCTGTCCCATTTGTTGTGCAGAGAGAGTTAAAAGCAATGATCTATTTTGTCATTTCCTTTTCTGTCACTTGCCTGGCTCTTGCCTGTCTGACCACACAATCATCTTTTCTCTTGACACCTAGAAATTGGCCACTCCAATGGTCCTACAATTTCCTCCTGTTATCGCCCTTTCTTCAATTGCTGTTTCCAGCTCTTTCTATTCTTTCTTTCTCTCCTTGCTTCTATGTGGTTAAAAAATACATGTAAATCGTTACGTGAAACTGGGATCCCTTGGTTTGCAAATGTGTATAATTATTCACTGCAAAAAAAGGCTCCAGGCCCTGCGCTCCCATCCATCAATATCTTTAAGGTAGTGTAATTGTATCCTTACTTGCCTGTGGGCCCTGTACTCCCATCCCTCCATGGATGCGTATATGTACATTGCTGTAAAAGCAAGGGCCCTTCAAGCACTGCGCTCCCAATTTTAACAAAAACACAACCAAATTGTCATTGCAGACTTCTTATTATCCCACCTCATGAGCCTGGTACTGAAAATTTCGAAATCCCTGCCAAAATATGATTCTGCACCACCACAACATCTTTCACACCACAGGTGTAAAAAGACAGTTTGGCCAGGATTTGAAAAATGACAGCTATCATGTTCATGAAGGGGTAGAAAAATATGTCTATGCTGAAAATTTGGTATCAAAATATATATTAGAATTTTCCAGAGTTATGAGGGAGCGTAGCACAGTTTCAATGCATTTGCATAACTTTGCCATTTTTACATATTTTGACCTCAAATTTTCAACATAGCTTTCCTATGACCATAAGTCATAAACAAGGGCAGTGACATTTTTCAAATCCCCACTGAAAAGTGATTTCACCAAGTGACTGAAAAATCATGTTTGGGGCCAGATTTGAGGAATTCCAGTGACATTGTTCCTGAGGTAGGGTCCCAGAAAGGCCAAGTTGAAAATTTGGTGTCAAAATATGCAAAAATGGCCAACTTATGAATCAGAGTTGTAAATCCCATTGAAATATTTCTGTACATTGAGCCACATTTACCTTAGTTTTTCATGTTGGAGTCGATGGTCCCAGCAGCAAGATGAGTCTTCGATCGGAGAGTGGATAAGGGACCTGTTCAGGTGAGTAATGCTGTGTAGGGGGTGTGGGGTGATGGGTGCTCTGTGGGAGGTCAGGGTGATGGGTGGGGCAGATCGTTGAAGGCCCATTTTGTTTTGCAGGATAACCAAAAAGAAGACATCGATGGACCATTTTCTTTATTACAGCTACAACAGGAGAGGGGATTTGAGGGTGGGGTTTGCCACTGGACACCAGGAACCAAACATAAAATATTACAGGGACAGCAATGGCAGAGTAGGGGGTGCCACTAGACACCAGGGAAATAAATGCATAATTATGGGGGCGGCGATCAGAGGGTGGGGCTGCCACTAGACAACATGCAACAAACACATAATTATGGGTGCAGGGATCAGAAGGTGGAGGTGGGGGGTGGGGAGCCACAAGACATCAGGGAGAAATATAATATATATCACTTAGATTAAGCATAGCAGTAGAGCTGACTTTCTGATTGACTCCATTCAATCAGTGATTTCACGAGAGACACAACGTTTTTATTTCTAATACAGAGTAACAGTTTTAGGTTATGCTGTCAGGGGCTGGTATTTTCAACACTGTTTGGGTTTATTAGAAGGGATATCAATCGGGAACACAAGCTTGTTTACAAGACTGTCAACAGGAGACCAGCCCCAGGACAGAATTTTCTATTTTTTTGCATCTGTAGGCTGACTTTAGAAAAGAAATTGACAAAGGTCTGAGACATTTTGTGAGAAACAGGAGATTGATTTACACCAACACGATGCAGAATTTAAACTATCAGGAAAAGAAATGTTATTAAAAAAAAGAGTGCTATGAATACTCCTCCTGTACTCACAGCTTACTAGGAAAACAGATGACTTAGGCCCACCTGCCCAACAGGGTGAGCATTATTACTGTGCATTCCCTTATCTTGCTCTGGGCCCACTCTATCCCAATGTGACTCCTCTTTGCCTACCTGCAAGCCTTACAACGTTGCTGCCTGGAATGATGAAACCATACTGTACTTCTTTCTACTGCCTGCAATGTAAACCCCTGCTGGTACTGTTACTTGTATTGACCCTGTGTGCTAAGTCTCTTTAATGTAATCCTTCACTTGTTTTTGCCTGATGTTTATGTACGTACCTTGTAATCTCCCGGGTCGCACCTGAAAATAGGCACTTGGCTGTCTAGTGTGCTTACTCGGTCAACAAAAGCAAATAAATAAATAGCAAGATGGAGATGTTAACTCTCAGATGTAGGACTTTGCATGAAGAGCTATTCTGTATAATTTTTTTAAAATGTTATTGTTAATAATAATAATAAAATGCTACTTGTGAATTTTATAACTTTTCCTGATTTGCCTGTGCTTCTTGACCTATGCTTCTTGCTCAGGCAGAGCAGCAGTATAACCCCCAACTTGCACGATGTGATGGCAACAGCAGCACAGCCCCGGCCCCTCAGGTGTGATGGTAACAGCAGGAACACTACAGCCTGCAACCCCCAGGTGTGAATGAAGCAGCAGCACAATGGCCCACATCTCTCAAGGATGACTACAGCAGCAGCACTACTGCCCCCAACCCTCAAGTGTGACAGCGGCACAATGGCCCTTGTCATTCAGGGGTGATGAAAGCACAACTCCTTTCCCTCTGGCATGACTGCAACAGCAGCACTATGGCCCTCATCCCTCAGGTGTGATGGCAGCAGCACTCTGGCTCCTATCCCTCAGGTGTGACAGTGGTAGCAACACTGTGGCCTACCTTCCTCAGGGGTACCAGCAGTAGCACTATGGTCCTCATCCCTCAGGTATGATGGCAGTAGTGGCAGCACTACGATCCTCTTACTTCAATGCAAACACTCTATATGCCCAAGATACAGGGTTTTTCACCTCCCCTGCACCTCAGTCGGCCTCTCCCTCGGGTCGCCTAGGACCTGCTCATCCCAGGCAACCCCCATCACCAACTGCCACCCCATACTGCAGCCCACCCCCCCAAAGGTAACCCAACATACCCGACATGTCCCTTCATCAGGCTGGTCTCTTAACTTGTCAGAACTCAGATCATATATTAATCCAAACATCCAGATACTAAAGTGGACCCCTTGTTTAGTCCTATATAACATTTATCTGCCTGAATTGACTTTTCTGAAGTAAAGTGCCTCCACCTAAAAAATTCACAAGTGTGTAGTGGAGGGCCTTCTAATGGAAAATCATGCATTTTCCAAACATGCAGATATTTTTTGTTAAACATGGTTTCCATGAAAAGAGGGTCTCTTAGATTTTATGTCTAATCTCAGATGTGAATTGAGCTTCACTATACCCACTGGCATCATACCATACCTGGGGCAATACCTTCTGTGTGTTCCTGAGTGTACTGTCTGGTCGGTGTGCTGTTGAAGCACCCCACACAATTGTGCTGGCATCATACAGTGGCAGGTAAAGTGACAACAACTGAGCCATATAGCAAACTCAAAGGCACACAGATGCTAAGCCCCCCCCCCAAGTTATTTAGGGGTTCAAAACAAGCAACAGCAGCAGGCCCACTCTACCCACTGGTACCGTACAGTATCGGGCACCTTACCTACTGTGTGCCTTTGTGTGTGCGGTCTGGCTTGGGTGCTGTTGTAGTAGCACCCTCCCCCTCCACCAAGGCTGGCATCATATAGTTTCAGGTAGGAGAACAATAGCACCTGGGTCATACAGCAAATTCAGGGGCACACAGAAGCTGGCCCCCTTCCCACACTCAGGGGCACACAACTAGAAAGAGCAACATGGAGACCTGCCAGCACTTACACCATCAATAGCCCAGCTCTCCCACCCAGCCAGCTGAAAAAGAAGCCTCCCCAAATTAAAAACAGAATAGTAGTGCAGGCTGTTGGTACACAACAGTGCCAAGTGGGAGATCTGGGTTTGTGAACTGAGCCAATCCTGACTCCCCTGCACTGGGCTGTTGGGGTTTAGAGTATGATGCAGAGGCATTGCTTGCTGACCTTTGGGGAGGTGCATACCTCAGGGGGAAGTGGGGGCTGCCTTAATGATGCGGTGACCACACAGTGTTGTAAGACCCCTGACATGTTGGTTGATCCCTGCATAAAGACACCCAGATCAGCAAGCAACCCTTGAGTCTCCCAGCTCAGGAAGACTAACTGTTCAACTTCATAGAGACACACTTCTAAAGAAAAGCAATTAAAGACCAACTGACACATTTCTTGGCTCCATGCAGGCAACTCATAACATGGAGCTGGCTGTCCTAGGAGTTATTTTAGCCATATATCAGTTATTTTCTTTTTTACTTACAAAAAGTTAGTTGCTCCAAAATGCCTGGCTCATATCATGCTTGTACGAGCTGAGAGGCTGCCAAGTAGTCTATGGTGACTGTAAAAGAATCAGAGAGGGGGGCCACCCAAATGTACTTGGATTATATTTTCTGGCACATATACTGTACATATATACACATAGTCAGTGTCAGTGGCTCAGTAGGTAGCACACTCACCTCTGAGGCTGGGAGATCAGAGGGCTGTGGGTTCAGTTCCCACATCTGGCACTTGGGTTAATATCCCAATACTGACACTGTAGTGCAGCATGAGAGGGGTGCTGCACTTGTGAGGTGCCGTCTTTCGGATGAGACGTTAAACCGAGGTCCCATCTGCCTGGATTGGTGGTAGTTCAGATGGATGTTAAAGATCCCGTGGCACTTATCGAAAAGAGTAGGGGAATTTCTCCGGTGTTCTGGCCAAATTTCCCTCATTCACTAAAAATACCACCAACAGCTTAATCTGGTTCAAGGTCAGTTGGCATTCATCTGTATCCCCCTCCCCCGGGTCGTGCCTGAAAATAGGCAGGATTTGTCTAGTGCACTTACCCGGTCAACAAAAACTAAATAAAAATAAAATAAACAAATAAATATATGGGGCTATAATATATGTTATATGTAGCCCCATACATTTACTGTATACCTGCCAGCAAAGACAATCCAAGTACATTTTGGTAGTCCCCTTCCCTGATCCTATTACAATCTTCATAGAGCACTTGCAGCCTAATTCTATACCTAGTATCATCATTATACTGTTTTTAGGGGTGGAGCTGCAGCGCTCAGTAGCCACTAGGCCATACAAAGGAGTTATGAGTCAGGCTTTACGGAATAAATAACTCTTTACACAAGTGAAAAAAAAAATTGATATATGGCTAAAATACATCCTAGGGCAGGCAACTCCATTATATGAGTTGCCTGCCTGGAGATTGTCAGTAGCTCTTTAGGGACACCTAACAGACCCCCACCTGATTCCCTAGGTGCATCAATACTTCGCTTTTTCGGGCTTTTAGTCGTGCAGTGTAAAAATGACTTAGGCACATGCTTTTTTTCTGCACACAACTTTACTGACAGGATGCAGAGTAGGATTTCATTTCATTTCATTTTTATTTCATACTGAAGTTTTTGTAGGCAATAATGCCCTTTGTCACAGGCGTTCAGTTGTAAATATACATAACTACCATATAAAACTTACAATACATAAACAATTTTTTAACATGCAGATCAAACAAAACTATATGTATGTACAAAAATATAAAATCAGTTGGAACACTTGCAAATAGTATTAATTGGCAAGCAATTTTTGAGGTTTCTCTTGAAAGCAAATAACAGGCAGAATAGGTGGATCAAAAGGTCCCCATCTGCCATTATCTTCTTATGTTCCTATGTTAAGTTCTAACTTAAGGCAAGACAATGGAACTTGGAAGTTTATTATACAGCTTACTAGCAGTAAAATACGAGTTTTGAGTGAAAGCAGTGTGAAAATAAGGGACTTTGACAGAGTTTCTACTTTGCATTCTAGTATAAACAATACAATTATTTTTTGAGACTAGGCTGATTACGCTATCAGGTAACAGACCCAGCTGAATCTTGTTCAGGAAGAGCAGTGATCTAAAACAGAAAGTTTCTGCCAGGAATAAACAATCAAAGGAATTATAGAGATGACAATGACATGTCTGTCTGGGTAATCCAGTGGCAAAAAGGATGACACTATTAAATGTAGACCAGAGTTTTGTGAGCATTCTATCAATGGAGTATGAATATATTATAGAACCATTTTCTATTATAAATAACAACAGACTGTGTGTAAGAATTAACCTAGTTTCTGTTGTAAGATTCTTATTAGTACACTATAATGAGCCCAGTCTCTTATGAAGTCTTCCAATTAGTTCTGTGATGTGTTGTTCAAAACTAAGATGATAATCAAGGGTTAGACCAAGATATTTAAATACTGATGCTTGTTCAATATCATTCCCCTGTGTTGTCACAAAGTAAAAAGTCTGTGATTGGTGCTTTCCTAGGACTAGTAAAGACCGACTGAATTTTTTTTGTGGAATTTAGAAACAGGCCCAGATATTCAGAAATGCGCCAAAGCCTAGCGCAAGTCTGGCGCAGCGCAAATCCGATGCGCCATGGTGCAACTGGAGCCATATTCAGAGGTTGCGCAGGCTGAACTGCATCAGTGCAACCCAGCTGAATATGGCAGCATTGCGCCATGGAACAAACAGAGGAGCACCATGGCGCACACACAGATGCTCCAGCGCACCTATGGCAACAGAGCAGCAGGGCAACAGAGGGGGGGCATGGTGCAGAGAACAGACCCAGGGACAGGGCCATGGCAGCACAGTGACAGGCCACATGAGGCCTCCACCAGCAGGGCACAGCAGGGCACAGACAGGCACCCTGACACTGGACCCCAGAACACAACAGTGGCATGGATATCAGGTGACAGTAGCTGCCAATGGCCAATGGAGGGCCACCAAGGCAGCTCCCCCCAGCAGGCAGCTGGCCTTGCCCCACCCCCCTGAGACCATAGCAGGACACACCCAGGACCATGCAGCCAAGCACACACATGGCACACAGGCACACAGGGAGCCCACACAGTGGGCACTGAACAGGCCGGGTGGCAGGCAGCATGGCAGACCACATGGGCCAGGCTGCACAATGCCAGGTAGAGGACTCCAAAACAGTGGGTGGACAGTACCCAACCAATGACCATTACCATGTGTCACCATCATGCACACATCTACCACACACCCCTGACCACCGCCCCATGGGCACCCCAATGCACAGCCTCTGGCCCAGGGGATGGACGCCACCACAGTAGGACAGACCACAGCACAAAACGGGGAACCATGGAAGCACAATACATGCCCCCGCACATGCACACAACATGGATGGACACTGGGCCACCACAGCATGGCTCCGCACACCACCTGCAAAGCATACACAGACACAAGCAGGTATGCCAGACAATATATATGTATGGAACAACTATGTACAGAAACAGTAGGGGCTGGGGAAGGGTTGGGACAGTGAGGGAAGGGGACAGGGAACTGGGACTGTACAGTGGGAGGGGGGACTGTAGGGAATGGTCCAACAGGGGAAACAGGGGCAACCCTAACGACGGCCCTGGCCAGCCACCCTGGCATGCCATCTCTCTGTCCTCTCCTCTCCACTGCCAGCATGCCCTGCATGGCCACAACCCCAAGTATGCCCAAGACCATGAGCAAGATCTGCTGCATGAGTCAGCTCAGCATCTGCACTGAACACTGGACATCTATAGCAAGGGAGAGGACAGGTGCTCAATGCAATGGCCCAAGGTATCATGCCCACCCTCAGTGTGCATGTGTATGATAGGGAACATGCCATCATGCGCGAAGTGCACGTTGCTGGTCCTGTGCAGCTGTGCAGTGCTGATACATCATACTGTTCACAGATCTTGTGCGATTGACACCGTGTTGGTGCAGTGCCGAGCACTGCGCATGCATGGGCATTGCACCACTGCTTGCTCTGGCACAATACCATTGTGCATGATTCAATATCTCAATATTCAGATACTGCATGCAAATGAGCTCAACAGCCAATGTGGGGCACAGTGGGGCGCATTAGCATATCATTACCATTGTGCACAACCTCATTTGCATGCGTTGCACCACATAAGTGCCACCGAACAGCACAGGCCATGTAACGGTATTACAACTTTGATAGGTGTGGTAGATACTGCTGCAGCACACTGAGGGCTGACCACACTGCAGGTTAGGACAGACCAGGGTGATGCTGCCAGGGCCTCGCTGGGTATGCACTGTCACCTGTGTGGAGCATTCCATGGTTAGCCCTCTGCTATGCTGTGCTGTGCCCCTTTCCTGTCCCAAGCACCCACACCACCATGCACACCCTGCCCACCCCCATCCCCAGGTCTGCACTGCCCATCGCACCCTGCCGGTGCCACACACACCCACTGGGTGGCCTGTGGAGTCGTTCCCACATTCGTATATGTGGCAAGTGCAGGGCTGTGCTGGATGATGGTATTCTGTGCACTCCCAGGGTGTGTGGCGCAAACACTGGTGATGCACCCCATGGCATCGCACACCACCTGGCAGTTGACACTTGGGCACCCCTTCCTGTTAAAATGCACCAGTTCCACAGGGCCAGGTGGCATGCAGATGTCCATATGGGTGCAGTCACTGGCCCCACTCATACCAGGCATGCATGCCACCCTATGGCTGTTCTGCAGCAGTGCTGTACACTCTGCTTGTGTGCTGGGGAACTGGCTGCATTCCACAGCATGTGGCAGCAGAGCAGTGGGAACCTGCGTGAGGAGGTGGGCTGTGGCCACCTGGGAGATGCCCATGGTGTCGTCTGTTGGTTCATGTATGGTGCCTGTGGTGAGCAGGCATGTGACAGCGGTCACTATCGTCTCCACAGACATGGCATGACTCCGTCTGGTGGGTGCCTGCAGCTCCTCACTGCACAGCTTGCAGGTCTGACTAAGCATGGCCCTGTTTAGGCAGTACTGACCCATGATCGCAGTGTCACTATAGTTCCAAACGGTGCTGCAGGCACGGTACTGCCTGTGTCAGTCATGCCACCACCGGGCCTTTCATCAGCCACGTAGCTGTTCCTCCTGCCACTTCATACCCCTCATTACTGCCCCCATCAGGACAGATGCACTATCCATGTCTCCTGCTGTCCACTGTCCCCCTGGGTGGTTGGCTGCTGGCTGTGTGCCACCCTGGTACATAGGATTTGTGTTTGTGTGTGTATGTGTGTCTTTCTCTCTTCTCCTCTCTTCCTCTCCCAGACTCCCTCTCTGTCTGGTTGTGTGTCTGTCTGTCTCTCTGTACCACTCCCTCTCACTACCACTCTTGGCACAACTGTTGTCTGTGTGTTTGCGCCCTGTTTTACTAGGAACAAGTCTGGTGGGAGCAATTTCGATTTGCTCCACACTTGTGCCATGGTTGCACAGTTGAATATGCCACTGCACTAGATATCCATGGGAACACCCCCTGCACTTGCACCACATACATTATAGTTGCACATTGGTGCAATGGTTTTTGTGCTGCACAATGGCTCCCGCTGAATATGGCTTCTCAGCACAATTCCATACTTGTGCCGGCACAACTCAGTTTACAATAATCACACCAATCATGTAATAAACTAAAATCCAGTTGTAAAGTTTTCTCAAGTGTTGAACTGCTATTTCCAAAGCAAAATAAAACAGCATTGTCTGCATACAAAAATAATTCAGTGTGAATAAAGAGATCTGATAGTGAATTAACAAAAAGAGAAAGTAAAATCGGTCCAAGTATGGACCCCTGGGGGACTTCACATTCTAGCAAAAATCTTTAGAAGAAAAGCCATTTATTGAAGTTCATTGTTTCTGATTATGCAGATAGTTTCCATAAAACTGCATTAGCTGATCAATGTGTTAGGTGCAGGCACCTATTAAACTTTAAACCAATTACAGACCTATCTCACTCCTCCCCCCACTATCTAAAGCGCTGGAGCGAATAGTGTCGGACCAACTAGTTGAATTCCTGGATAAGTACAATGTACAGTGCCCAGAGCAGCATGGCTTCAGAAAAGGGCACAGCACCACCACTGCACTACTGGAATTTACAACCTTCATCCATGCCATGCTTGACAAAAGGAATTGTGGAGGAGCAGTATTTATAGACCTTACCAAGGCATTCAACACAGTTAACCACCCCCTACTGCTCAAGCAACTGTCCTCCATTGGGATCTCCAGCGATGCCCTTCCATGGTTCACCAGCTACCTTGATAATCAGATCCAACGTGTAAGGATTGCAGGGATCTCTTCGGATGAGAAACCGGTCCGCTCTGGAGTCCCCCAGGTGTCTATTCTGGGCCCTCTACTCTTCTTCCTCTTCATCAACAATCTCCCCAGTGCCTGCCATCAAAAAATATTACTATACGCAGACAATGCAGTCCTGTTTTCCAGCCACCATGACATTACAGTCCTTGAATCCCAGCTGCAGCTCGACTTCAAGCGCATTGAAGACTGGTTCAATTCTCATAAACTTGTCGTGAACCACAGCAAGACTAAAGCCATGTCCTTCTCTAACTGACAGAGCAGGCACAACTCTCTGTCCCTCACCATCAAGAACCATGCTGGGAACCCACTCGAACATGTCAAGGAGTTCAAGTACCTTGGTATTACCCTGGATAGTACCCTCTCCTACACTCGGCATATTGACACTGTTGCCAAGACCTCCAATATACGGATTGGACTACTACACAAACACAAGCACTGTATGCCTGCGGATGCCCTTAAACTAGCCATCTACAGCTCTGTCACCTCTATCACTGACTACGGCCTTGCCATCTATGGCTCTGCCTCAACAAGTGCCCTCTGCAGGATCTCAGTTGCTCTCAACAAAACCTGTAGACTACTGTTGGGTGCAGCCTGACAAATTCACACCTGTGACCTCTATGCACAGGCCAGCTGGCTACCCCTACTCAGCAGAATACAATACCAGACCTGCTTACTTACCAAAAAGATTCTCCTCGGTCTCATGCCACCTGGTGTTAGCTCACTCCTTACTACCTACAGTGGCACTCAACAAACATGTGGTGCCCAATCTCTAACCTTTCAGGTTCCCAGATGTCGTACCTCCATGGGTCAGCAGCCCTTTATCTATAGAGCCGCTCAATGGTTCAATTCCCTCCATAAAGAAGCACTTTCCTCTACTACACTTGGACCCTTCAAAAGGAATCTCAAACTTTACTTCGCCTCTACCACTCAATGTGTCTGCTTCTCTGAACAGAGATCTCTCTAAACACCTCCCAGCTTACTCATGTCTCACAGCCCACCCTTTCTCAGTCTCATTCCCTCTGGCACCGGGCCTTCCTTGTGACTCCTTTCCTGCTTTGCATCTCCACTGGTACAAGACATTTTCCACCACCATCGGACAGTGGCTCATTAGCCTGCCAATTTCCTCTCCTGGTCACACGCCTGCAATACTATCTGCCTGTGGTGCCCTCTATCTCTTATTGTTACCGCAGCCAGCTGGCTACTCAAGTTGCTCGTTATATGAATATTATCTCAAAGTATGTTATAACTGAGTATCTTTAATTTTTCTTTTAGTTGTTTTGGTTGTTTATTGTGCATTCTTTTACTACCTCTGTATGTATGTTGACCCTCATCCTTTGACGTGGAACCTTTGTAAACGAGCAGTTTCTGCTCAAAGGTATTTGTAATCCGAAAATTTAATAAATAAAAAAATAAATAAAAGCAAACCTGACAGCTCCACCCCTGCAGCCAAGACTTGTACCCTGAGATTGCTAATACCTACCTTTTTTCATGTTTTTAAATCATCCAGTGTAAAAACATTTAGGCATATACTTTTCTACACAGAAACATTATTTTTTGGTTGGTGAGCAGTCACATCAGTTGATCGAATGAAGGGTTAGCTGCAGAGCAGTTCAGCTTTAAACCTGACTCCCCCGCCTATACTGCCTAGTTTGATTCCCAAGTGTGACAATACTCAGCTTTTCTTTTTTGTTAATATCATCCAGTGTAAAAGAAGTTTAGGCACATACTAAGTGAAAACTGCTTTCGGGATGGAGAGCAGTCCTCAGCTGATCAAAAGGTTGGAGGGAAGCACGGCTGGTTAATCTGAAGCATGGGTGATTACATGAAGCAGCATGAGTGACGTCCTTACTGATTCTTTATGCAGCAGAGTAGAAAGAATGCACTACGGAACAGCATCAGTTTTAAGATGCTGAAACGTTAGGGATTCCATACTGTGACACATGATTTCCATGTGGCACTGGTGGGAAGAATTAAAAAATCGACAAATCAATCAGGATTCTGTGATTTTTGCAATTTTTTCCATTGAAAACAGAAAACCAGGGTTCTTGATTACAAGATTATTTAAAAACTATCTAGTACTCTATGTGGACAAAACTCAGGTTATGATATTCTGCTCTGTGTACAAATTAAAAATGTTGCAGGACCACCTGTAGATTTAAACCTCTGATCAGCTCTCTCTAACTAATGCTAATTGTTATAAATACTTAGGTTTTTGGCTAGATAATGATTTGAAATGGTGTGTGTGTGTGTGTGTGTGTATGTATATATATATACATACTCATTATCAAAAAACACAAGGGGCAAAAACTGCATTCCTGTAATCTTTCATCATTGTCTACCTCTGGAATTTAGAGCACAAGTGGTCTGTTCATTAACCATTACGCATTCTCAATATGCAGATTGTATCTATGCCAATGCAATGGATTATAAACAGTGCTATCTAGATGTACTGTATAATGAGGTGACACTTTTCATACTAACCACTCGACAGTTTACCCATCACTACCTTCTTTATCATAGGTTGGGACTGACATCCTTAAAAAATAGGCACCAGTCACACTTACTCAATTAATGCTCAAAAGTGTGAGAAGCATAGTCCCCAGATATATCTCAGAGCTTCTCTTGATGCGACTCAATAGACCAGGACTTCACACTACAAGTGGTCTTTCCTAGCAAACCAAACAAGCTGCACCTTTCTCAAACTTTTGATTATATCGAGTGATAGACACTGCATTTATTTATTTTATTTTAGCTTTTGTTGACTGGGTAAGTGCACTAGACAAGTATTATGCCTATTTTCAGGAATGACCAGGGAGAATACAACATAGGGATACAGAAATTTGTACAGAAAGAATGCAAGTACATCATGACAATATAACAACATATAGGAGTAGTAACATGGTCCAGGGGAGTAGAAAGTCATAATATAACATATAACTTTATAGTTAATGCACCCCCAGGGTGAGTAGGTCACCAACAAATTCTAACAAGCCATAAACACATTAGAGACATTTAAGTAAGGCACGACCAGGGAACCTAGGTGTAGACAACTTTGCCCATGGTCAAGTACCCAGGTAATTGATAGAATCATGGAAACAGCAGGAAGTTTTTTGAGGAAATATACCAAGTCAATTGTCAGTCATGGCATTTGGCAACTAACAGCAAGGAGTAGGCACTCAAAACAGATTTTTATTAAACAATGTCACTTTTGATGAAATTTACATCTTTATTGCCTTAATTCATTCCAGGGCAGATACTGTACCAGTTTTTTTTATAAATATTTTAGAGTTTAAGTGGTCAAGACATCTCCTCACCAACAGTGTGTGCCCATCTTATGCAAGTTCCATATTAGTAAAGAGCAATCAGACAGACAGCCAGGCGAGTACAGCAAAGTGACAATCATCAAAATTCTTTGAAATTTACAAACATTCTTATTTAAATTATAAATCATGATATCATTCCTAGCCAATCAAAATTGTTCATTTTCAAACATTCCAGGTACTCCTATAACCATATAATACACTCTGCCTGTTTTCTAGATCTTGTTTTTCACTTTTTGGAATGTAGTACCTTTTGTTCTTAACATTTTGGGATGTGAAAAGCAAGACTTAATCTGCTGCCGATGACGATAGCGATACACATTTGGCATTACATAAGTGCAAGCATAGCTTTCACAGACCGCAGAAAGCATTGTGCACCAATGCAAAATCAGCCATTGCAACCTGAATCACTTATTTGTTCTGTATCAGTGGCAAAAACCTTGGGATTACTGTGTTTTATAATTAAGAAGGAATGCTGGAAAACAGACTTACATTGTATTATAAAAAAAAACATAGCCCCCTTCACTGAGAACTTGAAGAACACCTCATTAGGTCATTGACACCAGAGAGGCACTCAAATTTCACTCCTGTGCCACAGATGCCAAGGATCTAACTTGGTGTTGAGAATCAGCTCATTCTCAATGAAGGAGGGTTAATTATTCTGTATAAAAGGGTGTCTCATGCACATAGTTATAAAATTCTGAAACTCTAATTTCAGTTAGCATAGTCCATTTCCCCTCATAGGGGTTTCTGTTACTATTGACAAAGTAAAACATTTGATTTTGGTTCATGTTAATTTTTTTTTAAAACAGCAATCTTTAACATGATTCATAACATGGTCATAAGCACAGTTACTACATCTCTTATGGTTATGAGTTTCTTCTCAAGTCCTTTGTGTGCCAGAACTGCTCAGCTTTGCTTCACAGTTCTCTCACCCAAAGTTGAGAATGCACTCTTATAACCATAAGAGATACAGTAACTGTACATATAAACCTAATCTTGATCAGTCCCACAACAGGCTTCCATTGCTCTGCTACTGACACCTAGCACGACCCTGCTTATGTTTTGACATGATGTCTTTGTTAGAACGCGCTGTGCTCTAATATATAGTCTCCATTAACACTAAAAAGTCAAAGTACCAGTCAAAGTAAAGTGACAGTGGCAGTCGAATTACAGAGTAGAGTGCAAATGCATGTGCAACCTTGTGAGTACTATAAAGTGTACTACCACAATGTAAAACAGCTGAATCATTTCTCAATTCAGTCATATATTAAAAAATATCAAAACCTTAACACCTATTGTTAGCAGCCAATCTGGAATTACATTCTTCGTTTAGATGATTCTCATTGCATACTTTGTTTAAATACTTCTCATCACAACAAAATCAGCAGCATACAAATTAATCCTCAATCAAATGTTCCCAAAGGAAAGATAACAAAGATGGGATTATGACTCCAGAAAACATTTCTATGCTAGACAAAAATTTCAAAAGATATGAACTTATTATTAAAAAAATTCATACAGGATAAAGCCTTCATTCAATTCATCAGCAGTCACTTGCACAGTTGGCCTGTAATCATACTGAAGTTATACCTATAATCCTATTGCAACCGAGGCATCATTAAAATAAATAAATCCCCAGTCATTTCTTGCACTAGAAAACTGTCAATAGCATGAATCTACATCAAACAGACACTTCCATTTTGGGCATGTCTCAAAGTTTGTACTGTTAAAATGGTGCAACCAAGAAAAGATCGTCATTTAATTCCCTAACAGTCAGGGTCTCAACATCTTCCTATGTTGAACCAGTAAATTAAAAGCTTGTGAGCATGTTATTATTCATGCAGTTTTCCAGGGCTGTGTGTGGGTATTGGTGGATGAAATGGTTGCTACTGTGACCATGTACACACTAGTGAGCTTAAAATGGTTTAACTACCTTAAACCATTCTAAGTTCTTGGAACACGGATTGCATACACACTGTAACACAACTGAAACCATGTTACAACCATGTCCTAAAACTGTGCTAAAACCCTGCTAGGGAGATAGCCTTTAGCACAGTTTTAAATAAACATGGTTTCCTTAATCTGTGTTAACAGCAGTGTGTATGCAAACCATGCTGTAACATGGGTTGAGACAACCCATCCTAAAAGAAAAGCCATTTTATTCAGCAGCAGAAGAAAAAAAAGTTACAGGCATTGTCGAGCTGGCAAAGAATCCCTGGTTCTGTTAATATACTTTTTCCATCAATCAGTTTCGGTGCCCGATCAAGGGTATCCAATTATGCACTGCTGCACCCATAATGCTTTGAGTTGGTGCTGCAATCATACCTGAGAACCGACTTGGACAACCACGGTTATCAGAATGCAATGTGGATGCTCCAACAATTGTGCTAGGGATCGGTTTATAAAGTGTTTTTTAAAACATTTTAAAATTGGTCCCTAATGTGTACAGGTTGTATATATTTACAGTCACTTCATTAACAGTCTCTCTTTGCTTATAAAGAGTTTTGGGATACAATTTGTATGACAAAAGGTTACATAAATAATTTCTTCCTCTTCCTCTTCTTCTTTTCTTCTTCTTCTTCTTCCCCTTCCTCATCTTCTTCTTCTTCTTCTTCCTCTTCTGTATTTCTGTTTCCTTTGTGCTTTGTTACTGGGTTTATTTTAATGAAAACAAAACCACTGTCCCCCTACTTTTGTTACTTTATCATTTGCTGAAGTCATCACTCCGTTTGTTACATCACAGTATGTTGCTTTGGAAATGGCTATAATATCACAAAGGATTGTGATTTCAGGAAAGGATTAAACAGCTGAAACTGATCAATTGTAGTGGACAAGAATCTAATTTCTGTATAAATGAATCTACAATCACGTGATGGTGGTCTGAGAGGTGAGAGGAAGCAACTTGCCTCCACAGCTCCGTTCTCCACCCGCTAACAATTGCATCAAAATCATTGATCCGGACTGTTATTCCAGTTTAAGAGAAGCATTTACCTGTTAGAAGTACTCTAGGCTCCGAAATTGTGAAGCTCAGATGGAGGTCTACATGAAAAAAGCTCCGTGCCACTCACCTACACTGGAAAAGGACAAGGCCGCCAAGTGCTGTAAACAGCAGGCCTCCAAATCATCTAGATCTACTACTGTCCAAACTGGTCTCTCCAAAGAAAGATTTCTGGAGATAATGCCACCGATGTAGGCTGCAATCTCCACTATCTCAGAGGATCTGCAACAAATTAAATCTTCGCTCAAAACCTTAAAAATAAGAATGGGGGACTCCGAAATGAGAATTACATCTTCAGAAACAAAGCTGGGGAAAACTGAACAAGACACAGTAAATACCAACCGCCTGCTCAAAAAACTCGAGGAGAAGTTATAAGACTTAGAAGGGTGCAGTTGGTGCAAAAACTTGCTGATAATTGGTATACCGGAGAAGGAGGAAGGCAACTCCCTGTTTCAATTCTTGCAAAGACTTTGTGATAAAATTGCAGGGCCTTCACCAAATGGTTCAGTCTATGTTATCGAGAGGGCTCACTGTGCCCTGCGCCCTATGCCACCGCCAGGCTCCCCTTCCGCGCTCTGTTATTTTCAAGCTACTTAGCTTTCAAGATAAACAACATATTTTAGCCAAGGTCAGGGAACTCCAAGAGGTTCACTGGGAAAGTGAAAGGATTCATATAACACAGGATTTATCACAATCAGTGCAAGTCAAAAGACAAGAATTGCACCCAACTGTTTCTAAACTAATTGCAGCTGGTAAGCCCTCCGAGTTTGGTATCCGGCAATTTTGCTGGTGAAACATGGAGAACAGTGGTTATCCTTTGAGACTCTTGAACAAGCTACCCAGGAATTGAGAACCCTCCTCCCTGACCTATACAAGTGAGTTGTGGATTCTAATCTGGTGGGTATAGGTGAGCCAAATATTATTGAAAGTGGAGACATATGGAAGCTAATTACTTACAGGTTCGCTTACCACTTATTGCCTGACACAAATGATAGAATGGCAGGGTAGCCATCTCTGGACTCGTGGTGAACGTCTGAACCTCATTTGGTGGCAATTCAAAAGAGACTGAGACTTTTATTCTTTATTCATCCCTGTAGCAGTAAGGAAGGATGGTGTGTGGTGCTCCCTAGTGTTTCGTAAGGCATGAGCAGCATGAATCAGCAAAGGTCCTGAACGTAGCCCTTACAAGCACATTTCATTTTTCTGGTGGATGGCAACTGCATGACTATGCATCTGACATTTAACACATGCGACACCACATTGGAAAAGGGACTCGCTCTGCCTCTTCATTTAAAAAACTGAACAGTTAATTGATGCAGATCTTGCTAGTTTTTTCTTTGTGGAGTTTCTAAGAGAGATGTTAATTTGTGCTTTGAACACACACACTGGCTGCTTTGATGGCATAAAGAAGCATGTGGTTAACGTGTACTACCTCTCAATATCTGTCCTGGCAGCCAGAGCATTTTCAAATAGATGTTTAAAGGGCCTAGTTCAGGTATATAGCCCTGAGATTACTAATTCGGGTACAGTTGTTCATTTACTGGTTCTCCGGCTGGTGCTGTCTTCATTGACCTCTCGAAAGCTTTCGACACTGTCTCCCACCCCTTCCTTCTTGATGCCCTTAGTCTCTCTGGTTTTGCTGCTGGGCCTATCTCCTGGTGCACCAGTTATCTGTCTGACCGCTCATAGTGTGTAAAAATTAATGGGACCTACTCAGACATCTGTCCCATCTTTTCTGGGGTTCCCCAGGGCTCCATTCTGGGCCCCTTACTATTCTCCCTTTACCTTAACACCCTTCCACGTTCTTGCTCGGGGAACATTCTAATATGCAGCTGATGATGCAGTCATCTTTGCCTCAAGTAGTAACCCTATTGCCCTCCAGGACTTGCTGCAGAAGTCCTTCACTGAAGCCGAGGGCTGGTTCAAGGAACATAGATTGGTGATAAATCTTAAAAAAACAAAAACCATGTTCTTCACTCATCCCCAAAACAAGTCCCACAACTTCAAACTCCTCATTCACTCTGAGTCCTCTTTCCCACTCGAACAAGTTTGCTCCTATAAATACCTAGGGATCCATTTTGACCCCTCCCTCTCCTTCCATGGACACATCGCTGCCCTAGCCACTGCCAGTAATATCCGATTGGGCATCCTACATCGGTATAAACACTGCCTCCCGGAGCTCTTGACTTCATGATCACCTCCTCTATCCTGTCCCTAGTGGACTATGGACTGCCGTGTATGGTGCTGCTGATCAGACTGTACTCCATAAAATTCCTTTCTCTGAATAAGGCCTGCAGGTTAATTACTGGAGCACCTAGGATGACACACACCTGTCTACTGTATGCTAAAGTGCTGGTACTTGATCTCGATGGCGCCTCAAATATCTGACCTGTACCCTTACAAAAGACCCTCCTTGGGCTATCTCCACCAGGATTGACCACCACCATCATCGCTCTGTCCCACTAGTTCATACTCGGACCTCTGGAAAACCTCTCTTGTTGTCCCTAGAGCTAGGACCTCTCACGGCCAAAAGAGCCTTCAGCTTTAAGGCCCCTCCTGGTTCAACACACTGCCCCCCTCCATCTCCAAAGCTCCAACTATATCGTGCTTCAAAACTTCCTTACGTAACCACCTTATTAACACCCGATGCTGTAACTGCCACTAGTCAAAGCCGTACTCAGTACTTATGACAAAGCTTATTACTAAGCTGCTAAGGACAACATAACTCTGGTATTGTTTGCATCCATCCTACCTGCACCAGCTTGTTTGTGTCTATGTCTTAATTTACTGTTATACTTATGTGTTGTACTGCTATACTGTGTATTTTGGTTTGTCTTACTGTGACAAGGTACCTTTGTAAATAAGCCTATGGCTCAAAGGTTTTCCAAACTGCTGTTTAAATAAAATAAAATAAAAAAAATACTGCATGACTCCATCTATTTCTAGAACAAGGGATTAAATTATGGGGTGATTACTATAAGGTTCCTGGTGTAGCAGATTGTTATTTATGTTTAAATAATTGTTAATTCACTGTTAACTATACTAGTTTTGATGATAGTTGTTGGCGGGGAGAAGGCTACTGGGAGACCGTCCACTCTCATCAGACTTGCGCTGCAACATCACCTGGCAGTGTTGGATTAGTGGTGCAGTTGTTTAGGACTGGGGGTAGTTATTGAGAATGGGGAGTTTATGTTTAGTATGTTATTTAGTTGTGGAAGGGAGGGGAGATGTAGGGTACAAGTTATACAATGTAATGCACTTATTGATTTACTTATGGTTAAGGGGGAGGGTATTTGTCTGTTTCTTGCAGTTCCGTTGACATGTATCTTGTGTTTACTTTGGATGGAAAACTGGTTGAAAAATGAATAAAGTATACTTAATAAAAAAAAAATGAATCTACAGTAGTAGTAATGGAAAATGAAAGGAACAAAAATACAAAAATATGGTAACCATGTCTAAATATTATGTTTTTCAAAGCTTTTTCCAAAACTGACCAACTCATTTTCACTTCCATGCAAATTCTGGTCGAACCTAAATGAGGTCACCGGGTGAGAACCCAAAACGGCCCCTACCATACTCTGTATTTATGGCCCCCCATCCTTGACCCTAAATCTATTGCTAACACCTTTAACAATGCCTTCAGCAACTTGCAGCATGTTCTCCCCGCAGACTTCTTCTCCCCCACCATCCCTGCTGCACCCACACAATCCCCATCACATCTCTCCTTTCGCTTCAAGACTTGTACCTTTGGAGAAACCTTGAAATATCTGCTCAAAGTGCTTGGGAAGGGGAGATTCAGTGGGGATAACCTTGACCTGAAACTAATCTCGCTCTTACTTGAAGAAATCCTGTCCCCCGTCACCCATATCCTTAACCTCTCACTCCGTCTCACAGTATTCCTCCAAAAATTGAAAGCTGCAGTAGTCACCCCTGTGTACAAGAGTGGGGATCGTGCCCTCCCTGGGAACTATAGATCCATCTCTATACTACCACCACTCTCGAAGGCCCTTCTGGACCAACTTGTCGATTATCTGGACAAGCACATGCTCCTATGCGAAGAGCAACATGGTTTTAGGGCTGGGCATAGCACCACCAGTACAGCCCTCCTGGAACACACAGGCTTCATCCACAAATACCTTGATCTTGGCCAGCTCATCAGAGCTATCTATATTGACCTAACAAAGGCCTTTGACACGGTCAACCATGTCCTCCTAATTGACCAACTCACTGCCATAGGCCTTGCTGCTGAGGTGGCTGCATGGTTCCGCAGCTACCTACACTGCCGTTCACAACAAGTCAGGATAGATACCTTTCTATCTGACACCAAGCCTGTGTGCTCAGGCATTCCACAGGGATCAAAACTGGGCCCCTTCTCTTTAGCCTATTTATAAATTGCCTCCCCCTAGCCAGTCAGTGCCATATCATCCTCTACACGGATGATGCGGTTATCTTTTCTAATGGCTCTGACCCCACTTCTCTTGAGCAACAGCTACAATGTGACTTCACCAGCATTGAGTCTTGGTTCAAAAATCATAAATTGATAATGAACTACAAAAAAACAAAAACTATTTTGTACACTACAAGCACAAAAACTACCCGCTATCAATATGTGATAAGGGTAGTGTTCCTCTGGAATGTGTTCATCACTTCAAATATCTCAGAATCACTCTTGACAGCTTGCTCTCCTACGCCCTCCACATAGACATCACAGCTAAAGCAATCAACAAACGCTTAGGGCTACTTTACTGCCACAGGCAGAGCCTGACCCCTGAAGCCCTCAGCACAGTAGTCCACAGCTCAGTGGGTTCCCTAGTGGATTACAGACTGCCAACATATGGCTCTGCCACAGATACTGCCCTATAATGTATAAAAACTGCCCTTAACAATGCCTGCAGGCTCACCTTAGGGGCACACCGACTAACCCACACCTGTAATCTCTATGCAAAGACTCACTGGCTAACGCTCTTTGGTTGCTTAAAATATCAATCTTGCCTCCTGGCCAAAAAGATCTGCCTTGGTCAGCTCCCAACTGGGGTCCAACAACTCCTAGTTCCCAGCACTAATCCCAGGCCCACCTAAAATTCAGTAATGTAGTCCTTCCTGACTCCAAAATGTCAGACGTCTCAAGGACAAAGCTTCATTGCCTATCATGCACCGTTGTAGTTCAGCTCCCTCCATGAGAACATTATTAGCCTGCCCACTCTGTGGACCTTCAAAAAGAACCTAAAGAACCATTTAATACAGGAATTTCAGTGTGTCGGCCATCGCTAGCACCTAGCAAAGGCATCTCTTACCATCTGCCCTTCTGCCAAAGAAATTTCTCTCTCTCTCTCAGACACCCTGCACTTGGAGCTGAACCCCCACCCCACCTCTCCAGCACTTCTATGCGCTAACCCCCTTATGTTGATGACAACTAACAGGATCTCTGTTGGGCATAGTTATTTAGTCTGCTCCTGTATGTATCTGACTGTTTACTTATTCCAGTTTTAGTTTTTGCTATATTTCATGCATTCCTTTGTTTTAAGACCAAATGTACCTAAATGTTCTCATTTTAATTTTATTGCCTTGTTTGTCTCAATCCTCTGTATAATTACCTACTTGTTCTAAATGTACTAATGTGGCACCTGTGTAAAGAGCTCTGAGCTCAAATGGTTAATCTGAGATCTGAAATAAATAAATAAAAGTAAAAACATGTACCAGTCTGGCCAGCGGGGGGACTGAATTTGATGAGGACCCCAGCGGAAACAAGATGTATCTCAGCTAGGTTATCCTGGGTAAAATGAATTATAAAACAAATTATAAAATAAATAGATCCTGTGTATAAGATTCAGGTAGAAATATCAAGTATATCACTCAACCATTAATCATTCAAATGACTGACAGGCCCAGTCTTCTAACTTTCATGAAGCTGCATAGATGTAATCCCCATCTCTCAAAAGGGGGCTTACCTTAGCCTGGGAACACAATGTCTCTCATCCTGCTCCCCACTACCAGCATGAGCTTTCTTCATGCTCCCAGTCCCTATAAACTACAGCTGCAGGGGCCAAGTAGCACAACAGCAGCAATTCTCCTTTTGCTATGCCCAATGGCACAACAGCAAGGTTGACGAGGGATTGAGAAATGTCTGTAAGCCACTTTGCTGGACAGAACTTATAATGCAAAAAAAACAGTTCTCTGCTATAGAAATGACAAAGACCACCAGCTACCAACTGCAACAAAGGAAAAGGGGCATAGTAAGCACTAGAGGGTGATTACATTTTTGCCTGACCTCTTACAGAGTGTTTTGGTCAAGACATGGCAAAGGCCAACTAAGATAAACCCTTGCTTTTTTTGTCTTTAAAATTGACATTGTAAGAGTGATACTGGAGACAGATATTGACCAAGCCTCTGGTGCCAAATGATATTTATAGATCAAATGGTCTGGTGGTTTCCCGTATTAATGCTCATTTGTAATTCTCATATGAGGACTCTATCATGTATAGGTTGATAAGACTGTCCCCATTTTTTGTAGGATTATCTTGAATATACTTAAAGAGTGTGTCAATAAGTCAAATATACTAGATGAAGCATAGAAAGGATTTAGGCAAGAGAGATCGACTACACATCACTGTTTTGTTTTGCAACATATAATTTATAAGCAGGTTCATATCAGGAAAGGATACTTATACCGATATTTTGTTGATTTGAATGCTGCTTTTGACAATGTTAGTAGAAAGAAGCTTTGAATGCTTTTTTATAATGAGGGACATGATTCTTTTTTGTTAGATACTATGATTAGACTGCATGAACAAACAAAGGCCTCAAATCCATTATGATCAGACAGAACATTTTAACAAATAAAATAATGACCACCCCTGGGGATAGGTAAGGCTGTATTTTGGACCCAAGATGGTTTTCAATGTATTTTTGAATAGTATAATGACTCAGTTGTATGATTCTAAATTCCAGACAACCAAAGCTTTCAGTACTAGTATTATCCATGTAGCTTATGCAGACAATCTTGTTCTGATATCAGCCTCAGACTCTTTATTAGGCGTCCAAAGGAAATGGACAGGTTTTCAAATGTTTGCCTCTAAAATTCACTAAAGATTAAGAGAGATAAACATCAATTACTTGTTTCTGGATATAAAAAGAATGACAATTGCCAAAACATTTTTATAGAAAGAATTCCAATGCAAATGATAGATTGTTTTGATTACTGGGACACATGATTTGTAGCAAATACTATAGGTCATCTACTGTAAGCAAGAGTGTACTACCTTAAAGGCAAATAAATATTTGAGTACTTTTAGAAATGTTAGTTATAAGATTGCAGGAGAATCTATTGATGGTATAATGCTGGCTCTCAATGTTGAGATTAAATCTGCCCTGTTACTATAGATGGGGCAAAAATTGGGGCCATACAAGTTTCCTCTTCTTCAGAAATGCTGCTTATAAGACTTCACTTAGGATTACAAAATGTGTTACTGCTGTTTATACCGTATATCTAAATTCTGCCAATACACTACTGATTCTGTGATTTGAGAGAGATTTGCAATTTTTCTATTGAAGATGTTTGAACTGTCAGGAACTAGATATCCCAGAATATGTTTAGAAGAAGAGGTTAGTTATTAATCTACAGGCTTCTTCTTCCCTTGTATTCAGTTTGTTAAGAAGTGTTTCTTTTCCACTTGAAATGGGACTTCTTAATGACATAGAATGAACACCAAAAGAGGAGGTTATAAATGAGATCCATTGAAGATATAGAGATCAATGACTGCAATGAGACTTGGCCAATACTCAAAAACCCAAGCTATGGTACATATTGATATAAACCCCTCAAAACTGAATTTTAGAAAGAACCATTTTAACACATATTATAAAATCTAGAAAAAGAGACATCAACATTAGATTTAAATTGGATGTTTATTCAGGAAATAGCCTTCTTTGCAAACAAAAAAATAAATGGGATTAGCTCCCCTTAATAGTTTATGTGGAAGGGAAGATATTGATAATTCGAAACAATTAGTATTCTTTTGCCCCCTATTTGGAAATGTCTAGAAAAAAATGGTTAGGGCCAATACTAGTTTCAAAGACCTTGCAATCTAATGCCTTGTTAGTACACATTTTTAACGTAGACTCTTGCTACATTTTACAAAAATAGATTTTTTTTGCAGTTAGTTGGTTCATGGCCTAAACATAGTGTGATTTGATAAAGAAGATCTAGATGAAAATACTTTATGCACCTTTCTGGTTCTCCTTTAAACTAATACTGCACCATATTACTGAATGTGAGACTGTTTGAGCATTGGCATGTACGTAACCAGACCCAAACCTTTACTCTAGAAGGCTTACATATTGCTTGGGCAGTATTAGCTCATGTTTATAATATGGTTGTTCCGAACCCACCAAATGGAATCGGATTCATTGGATTCTGACCAGATTTTCAGATTTAGGATTTTTGGATTTGCAGTCTGAAAATCCTAACTCCTAAATTGAATCTTCAAACTTTTTTTTACACAAACATTTAGGATTTAAAATCCAAATCCTAAATCTGATTTATTTGTAGGTTCTTTATGAATTTGAAATGAAATTTGATTAGGATTCAGAAGTTCCTAAAATCCTTAATCCTGAAACTGGATTGGAATTCTGAGTGTCCCTAGTTTATAATTATATCTGCCTTTTAACCACACTCATGGAATAAGATTATTATATATTATTTTAATTGTTGTCTAACAGCAGTACCTGAAATTGTACAATCATGTTATGGAAAATAATATATGTTAATTGGAAAGGTTCTTCAATGTCCATATGTCTATTTATGTGATTGTTATAGTTTGTCAAATCCAATGACAGGACAAATAAACTGAACAGAGGCCAACAAAATGTTCCGAGTACCCAGAGGCACACACAGGAGCAGGAGCATCACAGATAGAATTGTCTTAAAAAAAGTTTGCAGTAATGTTATGGGTGAAGTCATCTTTGTTTACACTCTGACTCACAGGACTGTGGGAAGAGCCAGAAGTCCTGGTAAAGCCCGTCAAGAAGAAACACGCTGTGCAGATTGTCACAGTGGCTTTTGAGTTGCATTATGGGGGGGGGTCAAAAGTAGACTAATGAAAGAGCTCTTCTGCCCCTGGTGATTGCAACAGCTAATATGTACAGAAACGTGAGAGTGGGGCAGCTGTACAGTGCCCAAAAACCTAAGACTGCCATTCCAGAGTTGGCTGAGACTGAAAAGAGTACAATCATTTGGTCGAATCCACCCTGAAATCCCTGCTTGGGATTTACTTTCAAGAGTTTCAGAGCCTGTACTAAAGTACCTGCAACGTATTTTAGTATTTTGGAGCAGGAGTTGCCTTACTTAAAGCTCTGATTCTGTGATGGAGGTCATGCTGATCATACTGTCCGGGTAGAGGGCCTTTTCCCCACAGCTCTATGTGACTGCTTAACTTCAAGACAGGTAAAGACAAGTCCCCAATGGGATACAAGGAAATTGAGAGTATTGCCTGTCCAGAATAATGGCACAGCTCACACTGCATCAGTTCTGGAAATGCAATAAGTCTGCTGGTCCTTTGTTCAACTACTCAACCATCCAGTTCTAAGGTGGATGATGCTCCAGAGTGACAGCTTCAGCTGCAAATAAACCTAGGTAGTAAATACACAGATAGATAGACAGACAAAAAGACAGACAGACATCTGAGCATTTCTGCACAAATGCACATTTAATGCAAGTCATCAATTTTTCCTGATTTTTAAAACAAAAAAAAAACTTTCTGGGATCCCTAGCCTAAATAATCCAATGGTGCAACACCACTAGTCCATTATCCAGGCCTGCAGCCTCCACCATCGGTGTGTACACCAGTTGCTGGAGCTTCCAATATGGACTTTGAGACTACTGGTGCATCAGTGGGAGGGTTGGATGCTAACTTTCATATGATGCACAATTGATTGTGGTGAGTTACCTCTTTGGGGAAATCGGAGACTGAGTCATTATTATTGTTGTTTTTATTAACCCTTGCTTTTCCTCCCCAGAACCCTTCTCCTTTCCCCAACATAAAGTCTCTTATAAAATGGGTTTGAAAATAAAGAACATTCATTGGCTAAAAACAGTCACCTGAGCATGTATTAACCCCCAACAAAGCATGGTCATCCAGACACAGGTAGCCTAATCACAAATCAATTCACCAACAGCATTCTGTGACAAAATAATTAGCTGCCAGTTTTTCTCTCACTGAGAGATGTGACTGTTTTGTTGCCAATTAATTAATAAATTTGGATTACAGCTATCACGCTGCACAGTGCCAGGCACAAGCAGCCTTCCATGGCTCCACCCCATACAGAACTGTCCTCCCTCACAGACCTACAAAGATTGATATTGTGTTTTTATTTAATTTTTGTTGACTTGGAAAAGAGGGGTAGGCAATTCTGTCTATGTTCAGCCTCTTCCTGGGAGGGGTGCGGATACATATGAAAAATTACATTTAACCAGATTAAGCTGTAGTTTTTTTTGGGGGGGGGATGGGGGAAATTTGACTAAGAGACCAGAGAAATGTCCTTACTCTTTTTGAGAAGTGCCATGGGAACTATAACATCCACCAATACTTCAGCTTAACATCTCATCTGAAAGACAGCACCTCAGGAGAGTGGCACCCCACCTTACCCGCTCATCCTGCAAAACAGTGTCGGTATAGGGATTTACTCCAAGTTCCTGGTGTGGGTCTAGAATCCACAGGTTTTTGAAAAGGACAATCTTTTTCCATTACAATAAAAATCTTTCCACTTTTTAAACATAAAAAGACCACAACAATGCATCGGTTTCTTCAAAATAAATGCACTTCCTGGCTTCATTCAAAGACACAGGGCCTTTGTTACCAAATTCATATATTCTACCAAGCAGCAACCTAACTAAAGGAAAATAAAACCTTTTTCCATTTAAGAAAACTTTTGCCATTTTATATGCACAATAACTGACTCCATGGCATGGGTTCTTAAGAATTAATGCAATTCTCAGGTGTGCCATTTATCCAAAGGATTAAAGACTGTGTTGAATTATACATACATCCAAACAAGACATTCACCTTGCGAGAGGGGTAGCTACATAGCTAGTTGCGAAAATGAGATAGGACATAATAGAGACCTACAAGAATCTCACAGAGGTAAATAGGATACAGGAGTTGAGCCTCTTTCAAATGAGAAAGAGCACCTAGACCAGAGGACATAAGATGATACTGGGGGGGATAGTTTAAGAGGGATGTAAGGAAGAACTACTTCACTGAAAAAGTTGTAGGTGTGAGGAGCAGATTGCCATTGGAAGTTGTGGAGGTAGAAACAGTAGGGGGCTTCAAGCATACATGGGACAGACGGAGGGGAATATTAGTAAATAGGCAGGGAGGGTGGAGGGAGGATCGCCGGAGACTAATTAGAGTCTGTGGAGACAGACCAGACAGGGAATATAAAGGCAGATTGGGTGGGCCAAACAGTCTTTTTATGCTGACAAATTCTATGTGTCTATGCTCCCAACATGTTAACTGTTCAATAAAGGAGTCAGCACTTGTTGAAGCTGCTCTCTGTGTTTATGTCAAGTGCAGTACGGCACCTCTGCGTAAGAGGTGCTGTGAAATTGAGGTATGAGCATTTCTTCTCCCGTAGGATTATCAGAGGTAATCTTTTATACCTTCAGTGAACAGGAACAATGATAAAGGTAGACATATTGGCCCATCAGTACAGCCGTAGCACTATCACTTGCAACACTGTCAACATTGGTTTGGGAATGAGCCTGAATCCCAGACCCCAGCCAGGGGAGGAGGATGGACCATCTCAGAGGGCTTTTTTCTCCTCCAGGGAAGGAGAGCTGCTGTCTCTACTGTGATAGTGCCCCCTGCATAACCACAGGAGGGTTTGCAGTTGAGGACACTGAGTGGAAAGGGAGACATTGGCCTGGGACCTGCAGTGAGCACACAGTACATGCACATTATTCCCCCTAGCCAGCCATAGCTTTAGAGATTATGGGACAATGAAATGAAAAGCAGTCCCAGTGCCAGCTTCTTTGAGGGACCCCAATATATCAGGCCAGTCCCTATCATGTTACTCACTGTTCAATGTGATGCATGCTTGGGGGTGCAGGGGGCCAGCTGAGGCTGCATGGGTGTTGTTGGGCTGAAGGTAGATTGGGGTTGGGTGGAAATGCCTGGGGTCTCTGTGAGGCTGACACCAGAAAAGAGAGGGGGCATAAACAATAAATTATTGAAAAAAAATGGTTACTGCATTGGCAATTACTTTTCCAGCTCCACTTGACATTATCCCATTTAGTGAACCCTGGCCATGCCATCCCCCTTGCTACCTGGGGTACTCCTCCTAGGGCCCTGGTTACAAATCAATGAACAAATTATTGACTAGAGTTTTAAGTCACATGCCAGGAATGACTGTCAGAAGGGAAACCCATACAAAGGCAGACTCCTCTGGTCAGTAATGTATAACTAGTGCCAGATCTGAAGGGCTACCAAAACAAACTACTGCTGGAGGGTTACAAAGTTGGGGGACATGATATCTGATAATTAAGTATAAGAGGTTAGGGGCATCATTTGTGTCATGTGGATTAAAGAGGGGGACCACACAAAAGCCATTGCAGAATTAGAATCAGTCTATTCCCAATAAATCTCATTCAAAAAATAAAGTTTCTACATTTCTTCATTTTAAAGTTATGAGCTATTTTTGAACCCTGATTTCGCACCCTGTTCAAAAAAGCCAGTTTCAGTGAAGAGTCACTGATGATGTCACAACCAGAACTCACAGACTAGTCCTCCTTGTCAGCCACCTTATAGGACTTATTTCTCTGAAGTTATAGAAACTGTAGCTGTGGTAATCATTAAAAAAAAAACTAAGACAGGGTTGCCTGCAGTGCTCTTATTTCCAGAATATTCAGGTACATAGTATTGTACTTCAGAATGCATCAGGAGGTGGTTTTCGAATGCAGCAATGAACCAAGGTTTAGAATGTCAAAGTGTTGCACAATTTTAGAATGTTGGGGGGACATGCAATCTTGGCATGTGGCAGGGATGTACTATCTCGCAGTACGATGGGGCACTCAATCTCAAAATGCGACAGTGACACACATCAAGGAATTTAGTGGGGATTGTCAGTTCTGGACTATAAGGATGTACTGTACACTGTCAGAATGTGACAGGACACACCATTTTATTTTGAAACTGCTTGTCCTTGCTACACTCCAGAACTATATGCACCCACCACATTTCACAACTGTGCATCACATCACCACCACAATCCGACACTGTGTGTCCCAGCCATATTCCAAATTGTGCATCCCCACCACATTCCAAAATTGAACATCCATATCACATTCCAAAGGGTATTCTGTGATAAGTGCTGTCCCCATAATGGGGTATGGGATATGGGCAACCCCCCGGGTAAGACTGTCATCTGTGCACAGTCCTGCATGGCCCAGGGCAGTTGGGTGGGTTGTGAGATGGGCGGCTGTCAGAAGTGTGACTCCCTGTCATGTTGAGTGAGACATGGGCAGCAGGGATGCACATGCACCAGGTACATTAGGGAAACTTGCCCTGTTGGGTGACTTGGTTAAGGGTGAATTGGTTAAGGGTGACTTGCCAAAAGGCGAAGGGGGAAAAAGGCCAGTGCCGCAATGGGCGAGGACATGGATGAGCACACATCAAGCACCCTGCGGGTCAGTGGAGGACCCACCCGCACTCCATGTGCAGTCCCCAGTGGCAGCCAGCCCTCCCCCCAGTCGCAACATGCCACCCAATGTGCACCTGCTGCTATGGAGGAAACCGCTCCCCCTGACCAGGTTCACAGAGACAGGTGCAGGCTGCTGCAGGACAGACATAACATGCAGGGCAGTGAGTGCTGCCTCCAAGCTGCCACTGTGCTGCAGGTGGTGTGCACCCAACTCTGATGCAGGATGCAGGCTGTGGGCTCTGAGCTGCGAGATCAAAACCCATGGTGAACCATAACACTGCGCTCGACATACACAATAGGCAGGACACCATACCAGGACTCAAATGCACTGCAGACAACATACCTCATCGATCCTGGCCTGTACTGGCTGCTGCCATGTCACCGACCACTGAACCACAGCCACCAGGGCACATCGCTGAAACTAGACACCACCATGGCAGAGCCACATAGTGTACCTGACAGCCACGCACACCCTATTTTATGCTACTGGACCATGGGGAGTGCTGGTGCACGCACACTGGTGCACACACAGGTGTACGGCCCCCTGGACAGTCCACGGCCATATAAGAGGGCAGTGCAGAAGGGGAGGCCATCCTACTGGGGAATGGCTGCATGATGTTGGAATGCAGCTACCTGAAAAGCCAGAAAGGCAAGACCCACCTGTCCCACCGTGGATACCTCTACCGGTGGGACAAGGAGGTCAAACAGAAAATGTATTGGTGATGTATCCAGGATCATTGCCACAGCTGCTCCACCAGGGTGCACACTGAGGTGGATGCAGTTGTGTGCACCAGGTGGCCCCATAACCATGCACCCGATGCAGGAGAGGCGGGCATCCGGGAGGTGGTCAGCAATGTGCAGGACAATGCACGCAGCAGCATGGAAAGCACTGCACAAGTGGTGGCACAGTGCACCAAAGGGTGCCGGACGTGATTGTGGGGCAGCTGCTCACACTGCCACACCTCAAGCACTCCATACAGCATGTCCAGCAGGTATGCAGGGGGGTTCTGAGACACCCACATTGCTGCATGACCTGGCAGTGCACCCGGAATATGCCATCACTCCGGGGGGACAACATGTTCTTGCAGCATGACAGAGGCCCTGAGGATGACTGTGTGCTGCTGTTTGCCACACAGAGGCCCCTGCAGTACCTTGTCAGTTGCAGTGACTGGTTCTTGGATGATACCTTCCGACGTGCACCACCTCTATTCGTACAGGTCTACACCATTCACGGACTGCAGATGGATGTCATGCTGCCAGCAGTCTATGTCCTGATACCATCCCAGATGGAGCGCAAGTATGCAGCTGTGGTGGCTAGTTGCTGTTGCATGCCCTGCAATGGCCCTTCTGGACTTTGAGTATGCAGCCTGGTGGGCATTCATGGCTGCCTTTGGGGATGTTGCGGTGCATGGATGTTATTTCCACTACTAGTAGGCAGTGTGGCGCAGTGTACAACAGATACCCAACTTGCGTGCCCAGTATGCCAGTGATGCAGAGTTTGCCCTGAACCTCTGCATGCTCCTCACACTGGCATATGAGCCCATGGATGCTGTGGAGGGTGCCTACAGTGTACTCCTGGAACAGTCCTTCTACCAAGCCAATGCAGAGCTGCTCAGGCCCCTTCTGAACTATATAGAGCACACGTGGGTCGGGAGGGTGGTGGGCAGGTTTGTTTGCAGACTTCCCATGTTTCTGGTCCAGCAGCAGAGCATGTATCAGCCCATCCTGGATAGCCTTGCCTGTACAAACAATGCAGTCGAGGGCTGGCACCATGCCTTTTTCACCAGGCTGGGTGCCAGCAGCTCAAGCTTGTTGTGCTTCCTCAAGTGCCTCCAGGAGTAGGAATGGCTCACTGCCATCTGTACTAAGCAGTTGCTGCCTGGTGCAGGTGTGGCAGCACAGAGGCAGCGGTACCGGGACCTCACCCACTGGATTGAGATGATCGTGGAGGACTATGGCAACTGGAGCACACCTGAATACCTGCGCTGCCTCGCCTACAACTTCCAGATGCAGGTATAGCTGGGTGTGCCTGTGGCAACATGCCATCACTGCCCACAGGTGTTCCCTCTGCATGTTTGGCACCGTGGCTTCGGGCTACTGTGGCACTCAGTGGTTCACTCCCCCCACCAACACACCATACTGCTGCTATGAGAGTACCATCCCTGCACAATTGCACTTCCCCAGCCCTCAGTATCGACTGTGGCCTCCACCCCCCCACACAAAAGTGCCCCCTCCTGCCTTTGACATGGTTCCCACCAACAGCAATCCCTGCACTGATGTACCCACCCTGTCCACACCTCACCATCCACACCTCACCATCCACACCTCACCATCCACCCTGTCTGGTTGCATACCTTGGTGGTGGTGGTGGTAGCATTTTTTTCCCCTTGCATTTGCTGTTGTGATGGTCACACTTCTCCACATGCACCATCTTGGGGCCCCTCCCATGTGCTGTTGACCACCTCTGTGGGGTGTCTCTTGCCCTTGCAATGGTCAGTGTCCTTCCTCATTGCCCACCTGGTATGCGCTGTGACTGCTGGGCTCTTTCATTGGTCATGAGTTCACAGTTGCCCATATCACATGGAACCATTCCAAAGTTGTGTTTCAGTGCCAAATTCTGAAACTGTTACCATCACATTCCAAAACTGTGTCACCGCCACATTCTGAAACTGCACATCACTGCCACATTCCAAAACTGAGCATCACCACCATATTCCCAATATGTGCATCACCGCCACATTCTGAATTTGTGCGTCACTGCCACATTCTGAAATTGTGCATCACCACCACATTCCAAAACTGAGTGTCACCGTCACATTCTGAAACTTAGCGTCACCGTCACATTCTGAAATTCTGTCACTGCCACATACCACCACATTCCAAAATTCTGCATCACCACCACATTACGAAACTGCATGTCTCCTCTACATTCTAAAATTGTACTTGCCTGCCACATTCTGAAACTGTGTATAAACTTCCACATTCCAATATTGCTTGTCATTGTCACATTCTGAAAATATGCATTACCACCATATTCCAAAATTGCTGGTTCGGACCACATTCTGAAAATGAGTGTCATTGCCACATTCAAAAATTGCATGTACAAGTTAAAAGTATTTATCCCTGCCCCATTCTGAAATTGCATTTGACTACCACATTCTGAAACTGCATCACCACCACATTCTGAGAATCTGTGTCCATGCCACATTCTGAAATTGAATATTGCCACCACAATCTGAAATCAAGCATACCAACCATATTTTGAAACTGTGCATCACTACCACATGCCAAATTAATGCATCCAAGACACATTATGAAATTACAGATCCTTGCCACCTTCCACAACTATATGTCATCCGCATTTCAAAATTGTGTATCTCTGACACATTCTAAAACTATATGACACTGCCACATTATGAATTTTAGCATCTCTGCCAATTTAGAAAATTGTATGCCCCAGTTACTTTCTGAGAGTGTCATTGCTGCATTCCACAGTTACAGGCTGCTAGAATTTCAAAATCTCATCCCAGCAGTATTCTAAAAATTGCACACATTTTTGTCATGCTAAAGCCATGTTTGCCATTGTATTGCACCCCCACCCCCCGGTCACATTCTTAAGTAGCTTGCATCTGCACATTATGGAAATTCATGCCCTGACCCACCTAGTGTCAGCTTTCATTTTTCAGATGCTTACTGTAACTGTAGTTTTATGTAATGTGGGAGAAGTAAGTCTTAAAAGGTAGTTTGCAAGAAGGACTAGGCTGTGAATACTGGTTGTGACATAATCAAGACCTCTTTACTGAAACTGGCTTTGTTGAACAGGCAGTGAATTTAGGGTTACAGAATGATATAACATTTAAACAGAGTAAGTTAGATATCTCATTTTTGACATGTGGCTGATTAGGGATATGTTGATCCACATTCTGAATTTATTGATGCTAAAAATGTTCTCCAGACTCCCTTAGTGAAGCAGTATATCTAAGAGGGACAGTGGAGTCTTTTGGGCCTTTGATTCCCAGCGGGTTTTCCTCCCTTTAGAGAAATACCTTATAACACAGTAAAGTAATATGCCACTTTGTGCAAAATACGGTGGTGTAAGGAACTTTGGAAAGTGCTATCATGAGATTCACAGTACAACTAAATGTACTGCTGGGTCTGATTCTGTCCCTTGACTCCCATGTTAGTCACTGCAACTGTGCATCATTGTGCTCGGTAGGTAAATTGACTAAGGGTTATGTTTATCACTTTTGATTGAAGAGATACATGTTTACTGCTTGCTTTTTGACTGGGGACAGGAGTTGTTTATTTTTTGTCCTCTGGATGCGCAGGTAATTGGGAGGACAACATACTGGTGAACATTTTGCATCTTGGTAAGACGTGTACAGAAAGTTTAAGAATGCACAGTTACAGCAGAAGTATAATCCAATGAAAGTCATGTGAATTTATCTATATGGTGCAGCAACCTGGCAAAAAAACAAAGGGTGTAATAAATCTTGAAATTCACGTCAACTAGTGTCAATATTTGCAGACTGATATTATTGCTACCATATGTTTTCCCTCTGATTAGATCAGACAAGCTGTCTTACTAATATTCTGCTGTTTACCCCTAGTATTGCTCTCTTGATGACATCAGAGGTCCAGAATCAAATTATTATTGACTGTCAGCTCAATGAGTGAGGCCTCGGTCCTGGGCTTAAGGGCAAAACATAAAAACCAACTGGTTTACAGTGTTTAACTTTAAAAAACAACAAACACATTGTTTCAACGGAGAAACATACTGACAAATGCAAACCACGTTGAAATGTAAGCCACATAATTCAAGGTTCTGCCTCCCTCAGTTCACTAGCTAAAAAAGCTTCTACAGCAGTATTTTTAACTATTTAAAACTGGTGCTAACATTTGTTTATGTAACCTGCTGTGCATTTTCTAGGAACTGATATCCTACATCTAAAGGAAGCAATCCTGGGGTGGAAGCAAGTAAATAAAGTATATAAAACAAATATTGGCAAAGTGAATAAAACAGTGATGACTTTTGACTCCTTGTCCTCTTGGAAGACCTAGGTTTAAGCAGGAGATGAGGCACTCGGTCACCAGCTGGAGGGTGGGGCTTCCCAAGATCTGAACATTTCTTGCCACCTGGCAGAGCAAAACCTTAGTTTCATCGTTCTTCAGACACTGGTTAAAGATGTAAGCATGGGGCTTTCGAGGAGGACTACTCAAATGGTCAAGAGGGCTGGTCTGGGTTCTGAATTTGGGAAACTGATTATATCAGTGCAGATCTTCTCCCGGGGTGGTCCCTTGCAATACCTACTGACATTCAGGAAGATAATACCCCCAGGAAAGAATACATATAACATTCCCATCTGCAATTCAGAAAAAAACATTGTGACCCGCACAGAAATAATGGTACACACAAGGTGAAATGCATAAAATTGAATATTCATTAGAGGAAGGGGTAGAAATAAAGGGTTGGAACTGGGATGGCAGGATGATGCAATGGCGTTCAAACACAGAATTCAAATATCCTTGCAGACACCTCTTCTCACTTGTGCACCACCTGATTCTATAAAGTTACAAAGGAACTACCAACAGCAGAAATAGAGTACTCAAGCCGAAGATGTATCATACAAGCTTAAGAATACTGAATATTGTATTTATAGGTGGAAATGCACAGGGCAGTTGGCTTTAAACAAAAACAACTGTAGTCTAATAAAGGCAACCAATATAAGCTTGCTCAGCAGCAAAGCATTAGTGCTGCCACTTGTGACTCCAATGACCCAGGTTCGGAAGTGAATCCGGGGGTTGAAGGGTCAGCTGGGGGTAGGAGGATCAAGCATCCATAGGACTGATCTCCTCCTCCAGGGGGAAGGGGGAAGAGCCCAAAGTTTGCCTGGCCCCGGCAGAAGCTGGGGGAAAGGCAAACAGGACCAGCAAGGTAGGATGACATGGTAGACATCAGTGCACATCATGTGGGAGGGCATGGCATACACCACAACATTACTGCATGCTACGCCTCCCGGGGGGGGGGGGGACAGAAAAAAGGAAAATGCCCAGCAACAGGATGAGGAGGAGCACCCTCAGGCCCCACAAAAGACCAGCTGGGCATGTCAGCCTGAACTGGATCCATTTCCCAGTGGAAGGTGTTGAGGAATCTTGCCAACTCCACCAGAGTAGGCAAGCCCTGGGAGAAGACAGCAGGCAGGTAAGTCCCGGCAGGCATTGGGTGATGGGGCTGCGGCACTCATCTGAAGGAGGGGTGACTGTGAAGGTGGGTAAATAAAAAAAAAAAAGACACCCAGTAGGTCCAGCTTCTTGGCTGTATGGGTTCTGCCTGGCTGTCCTCAAGGCACTGTACTCTACATGCCTTCTGTTGCCCCATTCCCTAACAACCTACCAACCTTGAGGTCTAAGTTGCAGGGCCAGGACACTGGTAGTTACTTATGGTTTCCCAACTTATGGTAGGGTACTGACCACTCAGTAGGAGTTGATGGACAGCAGTGGAGTTGGGCAGACAAATGCCAGGGGGCAACCAAGTGGTTCAACTACCTAGAGGCACACTAGTAGCAGGAGCCACGCAATCCCTCTGTCAGTCAATGAGAGTGTCGAGCTGCCTGGCTGTTCCTTGACTGTTGATTGGCTGTAGAGTCTCTGGTGCTGGGCTGGAACCAGATGCTCTCTCTCTGTCACTCCTTCTTGGACTCTCTGGTACCCACCCTTAAACCAGCAGCACTGGTTCACAAAAGTGTAAATAATCTAGATGGCATTTAGAACAAACCAAAACATCAAAACATCAGATTTTCTTTTCACTTCATTTCATTCCAAAGGCAAATCTGAGCATTTTGAAGTTCTTAAATGTTCTTTCACCTTTGACAAGTGTATCATTATGGATGGAAGCAGCTCAGGGTGGTGCTGTAATGCTGGCCATCAGAAATGTGTTGGAAACACCCTGACGTGTGCATTATGAACACAGTGTGTACAGTTAAAGAGTAACCTCTGGGGAGGACATTTTTAAAAGATGCTGGGTAAAGCAGTTTTAATTATATAATGCCCTTTCCCAAGGACTCAGGATGCTTAACAAAGTAGTAATAAAATAAGCATCATAAAATTCAACAAAAACATTTAAAAATGCAGAGGTACAAGTTCAATACATGTTAATCAGCAGGTCTGTATGCCATTTCAAGAAGATACATTTTCAGGTCCAGTTTAAATGCCTCTACAGAAGAGAAACTCCTAAATGGTATGGCAAAAAGTTCAAAATTATCAGTGCCACCACTTAGAAAGTTCTATCTCCAGATTGTATCTAATGGGATCTTGAGACAGCTAGCAATAAATCCTCAAAGGAGGAGAGAGAGCAGCTGAGAGCATTCCAAGTCAAGCAGTCTTTGAGGTAGGCAGGGCATGATCCATGCAGGGCTCTGCATGTCAACAAAGCAATTCTGAAGGTGTGGCACCTTCTAATTGGTAGCCAATGCAGCTGCTGCAGCACAGATGTGATATGATCTCTGTAAGGCACACCCGCCACCAACCTGGCCACGGAATTTTGTACCAGTTGCAAGTGATGAACCAAACTGCCAGATAGCCCTAAGAATAGAGCATTACTATAATCGAGTCTTGAGGTCACAAAGCATGCACTAGGGTTGCCAGGTCCACTTACTCTAGATAGGGTATTATTAGGGAGGTGTGCCTTAAATGGGGAAATCCCCTGTGGACTACTGCCAACACCTGATATTTGAGTGTCAGTCATGAGTCCACAATGATTCCCAGATTTCGAACCCTATCCTCGGCTGTCAGAAATGTACCATTGAGAGATGTAATTATGACAGCATCATATCTTCTGGCCAACCCTCGAGGACCTGGTTACACCAGTAACAACTCTATCTTGGTCAGATTAAGACTCAGCCAGCTCGTCGCCATCTAGTCAAAGATTTCCTTAAGGCAATGCTTCAGCACATACACTGCCTCTTACCTGTCTGATGTTAAGGACATGTATAGTTGAGAATCATTTGCATAACAATAGAAACAACCTGAACTGATATCCTGGCCTAGTGGTAGCATGTACACTGCAACAAACTGGGGAACAGAATAAAACCCAGGGAAAGCACCTCAAATGGTCATTACTGGCTGCAATGAGAAAGTTCCCATCACAACCCACTGTGACTGGTCAGTGAAGAAGGACTCTGACCACTTTAATCTTATCCCAGCATGTCCCCCCATTCTCAAAGGTGATCCATCAAAACCCTTTTGTCCACAGTGCCAAATGCTGATGAGAGATCAAGGAGGACAACAATTAGTTGTGCCTCCCCCTTCCCCTGTATCTCTCTAGGACCAGCTCATCAAACAGCTTGAAAAGCATGGTCTCTATACTGTGATGCAGTCTGAAACCCAACTGGAATGGCTTATAGATGTCATACTGCTCAAGCTGTGCATCCAGCTGTGCTGTCACCACCTTCTCTATCCCCCTCCCTTAAAAAGGAAAGTTCAAGACTGGTCTGTAACTTGCCAACACATGGTCCAACGATGGTTTCTTTACAAGAGGTCTCATCAGTTTTTCTTAGCATCAATGGGAAACCGCACTCCATTAAGAAACCCTTGACTATGCTGGCAAAAATTGGACCCAGTGCCACTTGACAATCGACCAACAACCTGGGAGGCTCTGGATCTGATCTACATTTGGTGGAGCACAGCACTGCTATCACTTCAAGCACATCCTCCATAATAACTGGCTTGAAATCAGATCAGACTCATGGAGTGCTCTTGTGCCTTTCCCTTAGATCACTAATAGCTCCTGAGAGGCCACCAGTGGAGATACCAGCTCGAATAGAAGATACTCTGTCTAAAGGAAAAGTCCAACCTCCTCACATTTTTCTTGAGACAAAACTCTGAACAAAGACAGCTAGTGTTAAGTAACCTGTCCACAGTGCAGAAGGGTTAGAAACAGAAACAGAATTTAATGGCACATAAGGACCGATTGGTCACCTATTTTGCACATTTTCGAACCTAATGGAGAAGCTACAGATCCTAGTTAACCAACAGCCTACTTCCTCCTACCCCCCACTAGAATTGCCTTATGTCTGTGTCATGAATTCTTGAATTCTCCCACTGTTTTTGACTCCACTACCTCCTCAGGAAGGCTGTTCCATGTATCCACAACCCTCTCCATAAAAAATACTTCCTCACATTACCTCTGAGCCATCCCCCTTCTATCTTCAAATTGTGCCCCCTTGTTCTTGCACATCTCTTTTTCTGAAAGATGCTACCCTCTTGGAATTTGTTGATTCCCTTGAGATACTTGAACTTTTCTATCATGCCCCTCCCTTCCTTGAAGGTATACATATTAAGCTCTTTTAATCTCTCTTCATATGTCTTCTGATGCAGACTCTGCACCATTTTAGTTGCCCTCCTCTGGACAGCCTCCATCCTGTCTATGTCCTTGCAGAGATGGGGTCTCCAGAACTACATGCAGTACTGCAGACGGGGTATCACTAACTGTCTGTAGAGTAGGATAACAACTTCCTGTTTTCTACTGGTGATGCCTCTGTCTATGCATCCCAGTATCCTGCCAGCCCTCTTAATTCCTTTTCACATTGCTTGCCCACCTTTAGGTCATCTGATATGACTACCCCAGGTCCCTTTCCATTTTTGTTGTTGTTAATATCTCACCTCCCATTGTGTACTCTTCCCCTGGGTTTTTGTTTCCCAGGTGCATTACTTTGCACTTCTTTGCATTGAGTGGGCCTATTTCCTCATGAGGAAATAACCCGTGTCAGGAATTTTGCCTTTCTCAGGGTTATTGCCTCTGATAGGCCTTATAAAAAAACCTCAGAACTATGCTGTCATTCATCAAACTAAACCTCTTGCAGGAACACTTCAACCTTCACCTTGTTTCTTTCAACCACCTCAGCTCATCATTATACCATGGCAAGCTGTGATGGTAGGTCAGTAGGCAAACATGGATTGGTTCAATGGAGTAAAGTTCTGTAGTAATGGCCAAATTATAGCCATCAAAAGCTGCCTGCACACCTCCATTGCATATTATTTCCATACCCGAGATGTCCAATACCACCAGGTGATTCTCCGTGTCAAAACACATCTGGAGATGGTACAAGACCACCTCCACAGGAGGAATGGTTTTTGGGGGACCCCTGCAAGAACGCTAACAGCATAGTACTCTGACAACCTTACCAGATCCACTCTGACATCAGAGATGTTTAGCCCCAAAGAGAAGACGAGGTGCAAAGTGTGGCCATGTTCATGAGTGGTAGAGGAAACAACCTGCAAGATGCTCAGAGATTCCATTAAATGGAGGATTTGCTGAGCAAATTACAAGGTTTCATCAGCGATCCATACATTGAAGACCCCCAACAAAATCAGGGTGGGGGCATTCAGCAATAGGTTGATGATGAAATCCACAGATTCCTGTAAGAGTTCTTGTCCTCTGCCCGAAGGTACCCCATTAGACTCCTACACCTCACACCCACATCACCCTTCACTGCCACCCATTCAAACATCCCCACCTCCCTCAAAGGGTACACTGTTAGCTTCAAGCAGGGTCTAAAGCATATGGCTACCCTACTTCCTTCATGCTTTCACCTTGGGTGGTGTACAACTGAGAAGCTAGCAGGGATTGCAGCCTCTAGGACTGACCCTGAGTCATCACCAAGCCAGGTCTTGATAAAACAAACCAGGGCTCTATAGGAATCTGTAATAAGTCTGATACCACAACCCTTTTGTTCCTCAGAGACCTGACATTGCCATGCCAGGAGGAGGAGGAGGAGCTGGAGTAGTCAGCTGTTTAACTACCAGCCCCAACTTCCAGGGAGCTCCCTAGAGCTCAGGACACAGTAGGGAGTACTCTGTTCCATGATCTTCCTAAATCCAGTGTGCCTGCTCTGCCTGATATTCCCAGTACTATTCTCCCTAGCTCATGCTTCTGGGTCACCTCTCCAACCAGATCCCCTCCTTCTCAAGATCCCCACACTATGACAACAATTCAAGACTGCCCTCAGGGTAACTGCGGTTCAAAAAGGATGGAGATGATGAAGCAGTTTTGAGGTGTAGTAACACGCTGAGACTATCCATCCTACACACATCATGCACCTCTTTAAATAGTTGAAATTAGTTCTAACTACTCACTATAATAACTGTATATTATTAAATACCCCAAAACCCTCCTCAAGTTATACAGAACAATCCAATAACGTCAGCGATAACAATACAAATAATAACCCACCCAACACCCTTTAACACAATCACCTTATTGAACTATAACAAAAGATGTCTCACTAACTAAACAGCAAACCACACTAAGACAGCCAAGTAACAATTACACCATTCACAACTCAGGCATTTCCCCATTCAAATCCATCAAACACTCTCTAACAAACTACAATTACACTATAAACATTTTTTTAATTTATTAAACTACAAAACAAACAAAAAGAAGAAAACGCACACCGAGTTCAATCAGAATAAAATATTCAAACTGGGGGAAAAATATCTTAAGACCTTCTCCCACCAGGTTTAATAACAAGTAAACCAATTCAGAAAGTCAGAACAGAGCCCTTCTTTTCTACCACTTAGACAGGGTCATTTTCCCAGAGTTTATTTAAAGTTGTAAATTACCAGATGACAAAATGAGGACCTCACAGTTCAAGATTACAATGGACCTGCTCTTACTAAGCCCTTCAACAGCAAAACAGTGGTAGTAGAGGAAGGAGAGAAAGCACTCTCAGTTAGGCTCCCAAATTCCAGACCCACAAAGGCCCAAACGAAAGCAAAGTGCTTATTGTTGGAGCCATCTCCAGGACTGAACTCTCACTCCAGCCCTGGGAAACACAAATATACTGTGAGACAAGTCAAAAGAAAATAAATACTTGCTGAGGGTGGTTAATAACTCCACCCATGTTACTGACATCTATTAAACACACCAGTCGCCCACTCCACAACAGCGATCCTCAGAAACAGAAACACCTGCTTACTATGAAGCAGGCTGAGCAAAATGTGCAATTGACCACTCATAGGCATGACATCTATGTTTCTGGCAGGCTGTTTACACTGCTCCCCTGACCAGCACAGTGCAGCACCAGGGAAAATGCTGGTGATAACAGTCGAGCTCCAGTCCAGTTACACAATCTCACCACTCCGCGCACAGGTGAAAAACATCTATTGATGTGGTTCAATAATTGACATTAAACTACTGGCAACAGAGTTTTCAAGTCAGTAGTGATAGAGTAAAAAAAAGCATGACAACAGTGTAAACTCAGTTTGAGTAACCGTCGTGTGCTTAGTGCACACATTCTTTACTGAGCTAAAAAACCAAAAACACGCTACCTCACCCTGCCTTGCTGAATGTTTACCCTATCTAACTACACTAAAAGAAATTCCCTACTCTAATCTAAAAATACTTTTGACATCAAGAGGGAAAACAAAATATTTTACAGCCCACTTAGAGAGCTGAAACGATGCACCACTTACACCTGGATGCTGTCATTTGCCATCCACAAAAATTGCGAAGTTTGTAATTTAGCATTGTCTGAAAAATAGCTGAATACATTTAAAATACCCCATTAAAGAATCCAAGAACAGCAGGAATATGCAACTGCTAAAAAGGTAGACTTACATTTTTTTCTAACTAGTTAGTACTGCTGCTTTAAAAGGGCATTTTGATATATTTTCTTAGATGCTTAGAATCTGCCATAGCCCCTGGGACACAGATCTATCTGATCCACCAGAGCAACAGCATAACAATACAATCTGCCCCTGGATGAGCAGAAACAACTGCAGGTGTTGCAGATGCTGGCTCTGGACTGCAGTTGCACAAGCTGGTTCAGTGTACAAGTGCTCAGGCACTGCTGGTACATTTACACATTCGGGATATGAAGCTGACTCAGTCACTTATCTCACAAGAATAAGTATAAGAGAAAAAGTGCACATAGCAGTCACTGCAGATATCTTGAGGAACTACTAAAAAAAACTAATACTGCTACTCCTGCTAATATTGGGCAACGTTCACCCTAACCCTGAACAACCCCTAGCTACCCCTAGGGAGCAATGCAGAATAGGGTCCCTTACTAGCTAGTATCAACATCTGCAGCCTTACCAAAAAAAATTAGATGCCCTCACTGCCTGGACAGCACAGCACAACAAAGCATATCCCAGATGTACAGTATTATCTGTAGTTGAAACTTGGCTGTCTCCACTTTTCCCTGACACTGTTGTGGCAATACCTGGGTATACTATCCTTCGGCAGGATTGTCTATCAAAAAATGGGGGTGGTGGCTGTGCCCTTTACCTAAAAGATTCTCTGACAGGGCATGCCCTGACCCTACCCATTAATGGTGATGTGCTTCAGATCCTTGCTATTAAAGTCATTCTTGGGGCCCATAACAAAGATCTGATGATAGCCTCTGTATATATCCCACCCAAACTGACAACAACAAGCCTAAACCCATTCCTTACCTGCATCAGTAGTCTAAAGCTTAACTTGGAAGTTATATTGCTAGGGGACTTTAATGTCAACTATCTCGCTACCAGTGCAAGAAACTACAAGGATGCCTTGGCAGCTGCAAATTTTACACAGCTAGTTACCTCACCCACTAGGATCAACTATAGAACAGGGACCAGTACCTTACTGGACTGGGTACTCTCAAATTGCCCTTGACCATACTAGCCATGCTACAGTTCTCCCTGATGCCATTAGTGACCGTTCCCCAGTCCAGTGCATATGGACTATTATACAATGGGGTATTAAAATTCTGTAACCTCATTGGTCAAAACACATCACATGACTGTGATAAATCCTCCAGTATACCCACTGTAAAAGGTTGATATCACTATTAAAAAAAATAGTTAAACATTGTATAATAGCAATATACCATGACGGGGAGTGGGTATATGGGTGGATATACCACTTCTGGTATGGTTAAGTCACGCGGCTACGCCTCGTGACCGAACCACACCAGGTGTGGTAAATCCACCAATATACCCACTCCCTCTCATGGTATATTGCTTTAATATATGCAATAAACACCCCATGAAAACTATCAACAGTCAGATGCTTATTAGGGGACGCCTTGCACCACTTAAGGCACTCCTGCAACAACAAGACTGGTCCCCAATTGACACAGCTCCAGATGTTGATGCTGCATTTCAATACTTTATCTCAAAGTTCAATGCAGTGTGTGATATCCATGCCACCTTTAAGAAACACAAAATAAAAGGCCTTGACAAACCTTGGATCTCAGGCAAACTCCTAGACCAACTAAAAGCTCTGGACCTTCTATGGGATAGTGCTACAGCTTCTGGCAACCAGGCAGACTTTCAGACATACAGGGCCGCCAGGAATGCCTGTACCAGAGCTATTTGCACTGAAAAAAAAACAGCTACTACAGGAGCACCCTATCAAACTCATGGTTGGATGGAAGGAAATTCTGGCAAAGCTTCTCTGGAGTTATAGGGAAAGAGTTCAAAGCAGCACCTAATATGCTAAAAGTTGATGGCAGCAACACCCCGGAACTCACCACAGCTGCCAATACTTTCAATCTGGCATTCACCGACCTCAGCCATGTGCTTCCCTCTAACTTCTTTGACAAAAACCAAACCACGGCCTCCCAATCTCAATGGACTTAGGATGTAAATCATCCACATTTCTATTTCAAGGCAGTTACTGAAAGGGATGCCAAAAAATACCTCCTCAAGGTGCTCGGAAAATCTAGATCAAGTGGGGACATACTTGACCAGAAGCTCATTGCTCTCACCCTTGATGATGCCCTGCACCCTCTTACCAAGATTATTAGCTGGTTCCTCATGATCTTCCAGTTCCCGCTCCAGTGGAAATCCACCCTGGTGACCCCAATACACAAGTCTGGGTTAGGGCATCACACTGTAACTACAGGCCCATCTCCATCCTACCCCCTTTATCCAAAGCTCTTGAAAACATCATCACAGACCAAGACCAGCCTGGGAAACAACACAACCACCATTGGCCCCACTGGCACAGCCTCAACTCCCACACAATGCAAGTGACAGTTTGACAAAAATATACACTTTGTTGAATTACTGATAATAAGCTCATGAGTCAGGAATTGCAAACAATAAATAAGGGCATTTATTTGGGGGGGGGGTCATGAACAAGATCCTAGAGGAAGTAAAGGCAAGGATTAACCAGATATATATATATATATATATATATATATATATATATATATATATGGGATACATGATGGGCGACTGTGGAATATGGAAAATATTTGCATGAGTGCAGAGTGAACTGTGATAATATCACGAGTGCTGAAGGCACAAGTGATATTATTGCAGTTCACTCTGAACGAGTGCAAATGTTTGCCATATTCCACAAGTTGCACATCATGTGTGCGATTTATACAATAGGGCTAGTACCCTTTAGGAACATTTTTTTTCTGTGTTCTCTCCCTGTTTACTTTATTTTGGTAATTGGGCAATTTTTTTTGGGTGGGGGACCTGGCAGCACTGGGCAGTTAAGTGATTTGTTCAGAGTCACACAGTATTGAAATGGAAGTTGTGAGAATCAAACACTGGCCTGGGCTGCTGGATGTAGCAAGTTTGTTCATTGCTTGTTACTCTAACCTATACTGACAGCACTGTTTGTGTGTGGTCTGAGTGTGTGTAAGTGTTTCTGAATGGTCTGAGATTGTTAGGCACTATGAGAAACAGGTGAATGTGTTTTGGAATGATAATTGTGTTACCTGCAACTAGGAGTGAGAAACAGACCGTTAATTCAATAAGTTGCAGGCTTCACTGAGACAGAGAAACTGTTGCAGTCAGCACTCAGAAAGGTCCCGTCCACACTACACTGCTTGCGCCCGGTAACGGATGCAATCCATTATAGGCCGCGGAGTGGTGCAGTGCGTCCAAACCTCGGCGGTGTCCGTTACGGGACCGGCACCGCCCGTTCCACACATCGGGATCCGGGCGGTTACATAGCGGCGCCCGATCCCACAACAGCTCGCCGCTACAGTTTTGTAATTGGTAGGGGACCGTTACCGGCAGTCCACACTACCGCCGGTAACGGTACCAGGGTGGGACCGGTTTCATAACCGTTGTGGAAACCACCTCATATCTGGTTTCCACAACAGTTACGAAAACGCCTCCTGTAATGTTACCAGTGTAAACGCACGCCGTTACGGATGCGGTTTACACCCTCTGTAACTTTACAGAAGGGTTTTCGGGCTGCAGTGTGGACAGGGCCAAACAGAAACTTGTTTATGAAGGAGACTGGTTTGAAGATTAGAGCAGCACAGTAATGTGCTAGGATTGTCAGAATAACTATGGGACACAAGCGGTTGTCTTTTACAATGCTAATTGATTCAGTTGCAGGATTCAGTGAGAAAGAGAAACTGTGAAGCTATTACATGCAGGCTGCAGTGTAGATAGTCCAATTCTGGTGACATCACCATTGTGAGTATATTTACTGGTGATGTAGACACTGTGGGCTTATCAGGAAATAAACCCACAGTGTCTATGTCATCACAGAGTTATTCCACTGCAGTGAGAATACATGTTTTTATTGTCAATGTTACATGCTCACCCTATTGTATAAATATATATATATTGCTGCAGAAGATATGCTCAGATATTTACAGAAATTTCTGTCATATCTCTAGAGAAATTCCCTGCCTTCCTGCAGTACCACCTTTGAGACACCAGAGAGACTCTCTTTAGAAATATTGCAAAATATCGGAAATATCTGCCTATGTTTTTTGCTGTAACTGTAGCAGTGACCATCTGCAACAAGTATAACCTTCCTCCAACCAACGTAGCACCTGGCCCAACTGTACTGTTGGACCTCTGGACCTCTAAGTACCTTACAGTCACCAGTAACATGCTGTCTGTCCTTTCTCAACTTCATAGGTTTCATAGGTTATATCTGAGCAGAGAAGACATTAGTCCATTGTGCTCGCTGATGCCCTAGCTATAGTAACTCATGATTTTGTTTGCTACACAGTATTTTTCCAGTTCCCTCTTAAACCCAAGGATGTTCTCACTTGCAACAACCTCTTCAGGCAAGTTGTTCCAGACTGGAATTACCCTAACACTAAACCACTGTTTCCTTTTTTATTGTCTTAAAAGTTTGCCCCTTCAACTGCAATGTGTACGTCCTGGTTTTATGATGCTGATCCCTAAGTGTAAGTCCCAGTTTCACCCTTAAATTGGTGTCCTTGATTGATCTATACACCATACATAAATCTTCTCTCAGACACCTGTACTCCAGTGTGTACATCCCCAGGTCCTCCAAGCTGTCCTCATAGTCTCTGTCCCTAACATCAGCCACCAACCTCTTTGCCCTTTTCTGAACCCTCTCCAGTCTCTTGATATCTGTTTTGAACCCAGGTGACCAAAACTGGGCACAGTACTCCAAATGCGGCCTTACCAGCAAACTGTAAAGTGGCACAATCACCTCCCTCTCCCTACTTTTAATATGTTTCTTGATATTGTTTAGTATTCCACTAGCAGTCCTTATTATCTGGCTACAGTGCTGGTGGAACTTGAGATCATTAGTCACCTTAATGCCCAGATCTCTTTCTTCGGTAACCTTTCCCAACTTTTGTCCATTTAGAACATAATCCATTTTGTTATTTTTACCAAAGAGCTTAACCGCACATTTATTAGTGTTAAAGGATAAATTATAATTCCTATCCCAGTTTTCCATCCTAGTTAGAGCATCCTGTAGCTTCTGTGCATCCCTGCTATTATTCATGCTTGTGCCAGTCCTGGTATCATCTGCAAATTTGGTCTCCCAAACTTCCACTCCACCCATCAATGAGTGTATACACGTTAAACAAGCAAGGCCCCAGCACCGATCCCTGCAGGACTCCACTTTCCATGTTCAATGAATCTGAATATGCACTCTTCAAACAGACCCTCTGCCTTTTTTCACTGAGCCATGCATTGACCCAGAATGTGATATACCCAGGAATATTGTGTTCTATTAAGGTGTCTATTAATTCCACATGGGTGACCTTATCGAATGCTTTCAAGAAGTCCAAAAACATGACATCCACAGAGCTGCCCTCATCCAGTGCCCCATTAACATGCTCATAGAATTCCAGGAGATTTGTTTGGCATGATAATCCTTTCCTAAATCCATACTGTGCATCATCACAATCCCCTGCCAAGTTCATGAGCTCCACTATTTGATCCTTAATGATGTACTCCAACATCTTCCCCAAGACAGTGGTCAAACTTGTGGGCCTATCATTACTCTGCTCTTGTTTTGACCCTTTTTTGTGGATTGGAACAATGTTTGCCAGACCTCTACCACCTCCCCTCTATCCAATGATGCTTGGAATAGTGCTGTTATTGGTTCTGCCAATACCCCTGCCAACTCCCTGAGGACTCTAGGATGGATCCCATCTGGTCCCTGAGATTTATTGGGGTCCAGATGTATCAATCTGTCCTCAGTATCCCCACTGTTCAGAGTAATTCTATAGCCTGCATTATTCAGATGGTCCCTAGTACCCTTAGTTTTGTCATTAAAAACCGATGAAAAGTAGGTATTAAAATGTCCTGCCATAGCCTGGTTGTCATCTGCTATCTCTCCAGCCTGATCTTTAACAGGCCCCATAGTAGTTTTGTCCCCCCTTTTTGTTGTTAATGTAAGTAAAGAAGGATTTATGATTATCCTTAACTTCTGTGATCAGATTCAACTCATCTTTTCTAGTTGCATGATTTATTGCTTTTTTAGTTTCCTTTAATAGTTTTTTTTTAAATACCACCCAGTTTCTTGCACACCCACTTTTCCTGGCTTTATTATAGGCTCTTTTTTTTCTTTTTAATCAATCTTCTAATTCTTGGGGACAGCGATGAGGGGATTCTGCCCATTCTATTATATTTCTTCCGGAGTGGTACGTGCTTATTAATCAAGCCTATGATTTTATTCTCCAAGATATCCCATTTATCATTTAGTGCTTTATTATCAAACTCCTTTTTTCCCCAATCCGAAAGTTCCCTCCTTATTATATTGAAGTTGGCCTCATTGTAGTTCTGAAACTCAGTGGAGCCAAATATCCTAGTTTTTAATCCCTTAAGCTGAAAGCCAATCATACAATGGTCACTTGAGCCAAGTGGGGTGGTTACCCTTCAAAGGTTAATTGTGTCCCCCAAATTACTTAACACAAGATCCAATGTGTTATCCCCCCTTGTACTACTTCCTATATGTTGTTCCAGGCCAGCTAATAGGAAGGAGTCCAGGTATCTTAACTCATTTGGCATCCCTGCTAATTGCTTTACCCAATTAATGCCAGGCAGATTAAAGTCACCTAAAAGAATGATTCTTTCAGTTGGGTTTAGGGAATCCAAAAAGCTAAGAACAGCCTGTGGGGAACTCGAGGGAGGTCTATACATAACCTCAGTTATGATTTTAGTGCTATCTGATGACAATACCTTAATCCATAAATTTTCTATTCCTGGTAATTGGGGCACTTCAATGGCTTCTGATTTAATGTTGCCAGATACATACAAGGCTACCCCTCTACCTCTTTTACTGATTCTATCCATATGATATAGATCATATCCAGGTATATGATGATCCCAGATATCCTCAGGTGACCACCAGGTCTCAGTTATGGAGCACAGGATCCCTTTCTCACACTGGAGCTTGGCTCTGATTTATATTGTTCCAGATTCAAAGGCAACACTTTCACGGTCTGTGCACAGACTTGCTGCATGCGTGCTCAGCAAGTCCTCATCTTCCCCTTTTACTCTCTTCCTTCCTCCAACTCCTATCCTACCCTATAAATCTGTGGGGTCAGAAGGAACACATATTTGTTTACATCTTGTGTTTTTGGTATTCTGTGCAGCTTCTTTCAGTTTCTGCTGCTTCCTTGTATGCCCAGAGGTACTTATTGTTTCAGTCGATGACCCTGCAACATGTTCTATGTCTGGAAACATGTTTGGTCCCCTTAGCTGAGTACCATGCAGTAGTGCAGCTGCTCCATTCAGCACACCCAGCGGTGTGCACATCATTTCATATGTGCCATACTACCTGCCTTCAGCACTCCTTGTGTGCTGCTCAGCTCCCCAGCATCCATCCTGTGATGTGGACAGGGTGAAGAAAAAGGAATATAGCTAATGTGGATGCATGCAGGGAGTGGTGCCCCCTAAGAAAGCAGCTGACTTGGGGGAAGACTACAAGAGAGCAAGGAACAATGTGCTATAACTGGAACTTCAGTCCAGGATTTCTGAATACAGAATATTGTCTAACCACTCTACAAGAGGAGACAAGCCGGCTAGTCTTTCTGTCTCCTCCTGCAGGTCTTGCAGCTATGAATTGTTACTAAAATGAACCCATATATCCCAGAGTCACATGTTCTAACTGTGGAGTCCCACTTTTCCATGTTGGGGACCCAGTTTCAGTTCTTGGTGCAGGTCAGAAGGGAACTTGGTTTTGTGATTATTTGCTATGGGACTGGTGCAGAGGAATGTGTGCAATGATGCTATACAACTACATTGTGGGACCAGCGATCTTTGGTTCAGTGAAACCCTGGAATGAAAGATCGAGGTGATTGAGTTAACTTCTCACTTTAGAGGGATGGTCACTTTAGGTCTGTATGTCTGATCGATTGGTAATGTGGTGGGGGGTGCTGTACTGTACCTGCCTGTAGTGTATCTGGACCTGTGATCGGTCCCTCATTTTCCACCAGCACTGCATACATCACAATACATATGCTGCTCTTCATACGCATGCAGTACTGGAACAATTTGTAAAATTCTTTCACTTGAAACACCTTCCGTGATGCGTCAGCCTAGCACCCAGGTTCCAGAAAAGGAGGATGGGAAGGATAGAAGTAGAAAAGCTGAACATAGGAAATGTTGCACTGAGGATTACACAGAATTTTTCTTGCTAGTCCTTGTGACTGTCTCTTCATTTTAATCCCCTTTCCATGACTGTGGGGGTACAGGAGACCACTATCAGCAGCACTCTGTGGCGGCTGAGCTTCACATTTCTGTAGCATTGACCCTTTCCTTCTGCCATTATGAACCTGCATGAGAAGAAAAAAGTGGGCTGTATAGCAGTGCCACCACATTAGTGGGGCTTTACCAGTACACTTAAGCATGGAGTCCTGCTATGCTGTTGATAGTGATGCTCACACGGTGTGTTCAAGGTGCAGCTGAAAGGACATCCTCAATGTGTCAAGATGATCCACAGGAATCATGCCAGCTACATTATTAATGCCTAGGTTGGATGCAGCTGATCCTTCACTGCCAAAGCCACCCATATCTAGAGTTGCCACTTGCAGTAATCTCTAACTGCAAGTACCAATTCAATTCCCACCTGATACTTGTGAAGGGTCAAGACAGTTCAGACAACTAAAGAGGGTGACATAGTTTTATTTTGTGGATTTCCCTAGTCTCTTGCCTGATCTAACAGCACCTTTGTTCAAGATGCCTCACAAAGAGTTTAATCCAGCCAAGACTCATAGAAACATAGATAATGACATCTTCGGAAAAAGATAACTGGTCCACTCAGTCTTCCACAAAACCCTAACAAACCAGGGGCCTATTATCCATACATGGTTCTAACCCACACTGTCCAACCCATGTTCCTCACCCTACAGCTGCCACCCTGAACAATCACTAAGCCCTTTATTTTGTGCCAGCCATGTTTGAAACCACTGATGGTTTGGTCACCCAACACATCAGCTGGTAGATTGTTCCACATCTCCACCACCCTTTTTGTAAAATTAAACTTTCTCATATCCCTCTTGAACCTCCCCTTCCCTCAACAGTTTCCACTCATGCCCCATGTTCAGTGTCAGTGGCTCAGTAGGTTGCACACTCACCTCTGTTGCTGGAAAATTGAAAGGTTGTGGGTTCTAGCCCTACACCAGGCACTTGGGGTTAATACCGGTACTGACACTGTAGTGCATCATGCGAAGGATACTACACTCCTGAGGTGCTATCTTTCAGATGAGACATTAAACTGAGGTCCCTTCTGCTTGTTCTGGTGGTTGTTCAGATGGATGCTAAAGATCCCATGTCACTTCTCAAAAAGAGTAGGGGAATTTTCCTGAGTCCTGGCTAAACTCCCCCATTCACTAAAAGTACCACCAACAGTTTTATCTGGTCCAATTTCCATTGGTTACCATCTGCAACCCCCCGGTTGCCCCTGAAAAAGGGACCTCTAGTCTCGGTGGGCCTACCTGGTCAACAAAATTCAATAAATTAATACTTTGCTACTTATGATAAATAGTTCCTAACAGTTTACCTTGGTCATTCATTTCAGGAACTTGAAGGTCTCTATAGTATCTCCCCTCTCATCTGACCTCAGGTGAGTATATGTTCAGTGCCTTAAGCCAGTCCTCATAAGATCTGCCCTGCTGGCCCTGAATCATTTTGGTTACCCTATGTTGCACTGTCTCCAGCCTATCCTTTTCCTTCCTCAGGTGACAACTACAGAACTGGGCACAGTCCTCCAGGTGGGGCCTCACCAGTGATCTATAGAAAGGTAATAATACCTACTTCCTACTGCTGTCAATACCTTATCCTATACAACCCTTCTGTGAGCATTACTATAGACCTTATTATACTGGCTTGATTGTTTCAGGGAGTTACTGATGATGACCACTAGGTCTCTTTCCTCAGTGGTCATGCCCACCTCAACCCCCACCCCATCCAGTACTCTGTCATGGGGTATTTGTTCCTTGTAAGCATCACCTTGCACTTACCTGCATCCTAATGCAACACTGTTTGAGCCTTCAGATACAGGACAAGTATCCAAAGATACTGCCATAAGGGAGGACAATGGGATGACCAGGACACAGAGGATATTTTGGAACCCAGTTTGACTGAGGAGCACATTAGCTGGTTAAGGAGATGAGAACCATTGACCCAGATTCTGAGAAAAAAGTGACAGCCTCACTTTCTTGCACTGCAAGACAGTATAAGCCCATCCTTAAGTTAGCATATGACTCTTCTGGTGCTTCAAAACAACAAATCTGCACCTGCATGTAATACTTTGAGGTATTTATGTTACCCCTAGGTCACCGCCACCTATCTATCACCTTTGTCAGTGCCCTTGTTTAAAGTTGCAATATGGGTTACTTGTTTTACCAAACTGCTAGGTCAGGAACTATTTGTATAGATTAGATGTCAATATACGAGGAGGTAATATAGCGCAGTGGTTTAAGACTCTATGTTGCAAACCTGGAGACCTGGATTTGAATCCCACAGCCCCCACTTGCATACTGTGTGACCCTGAGCAAGTCACTTAACTTCCTTGTTCTCCCAGTTCACACCTGTAAACAAGTTTGCAGCTTAGTGTGTCTCTCCAGGTAAAAAAAAAAAATGGTTGTAACTTATATTAACTAGAATGCAACTGTCTAAGCCTGTTAAAAATAAACTGTACAGTATGTATGCTATTTTAAGTCTGTGTTCAGCCTTGATGTGGACATCAAGAATATAGCTGAAGAAGACTGCAGCACCCCCTATCAGTGGGGATTACCTGCACTCATAAGCATAAAGCCCTGTTATGATAATGAGTGATGCTCCTCACATCTTCCAGGGACTGTGGCCTGTTACGGTGGGGGTGGTGGAGCAAGTAAAGAGGAGTGCTACTTCTTCAGTGCTTCCTGTGCCTGTACTTGTGATTTGCATTAGTGCACTGAACAGCTTTCCCTACCATCATGAGACAGCATGGCCAATGCTTGCAATGAGCAGGGGCTTTATCAGAAATGAAGACCCCCCCCCCATTAAGCCAGATAGTAATGCTTGCCCATGCAGGACATCTAATGGGGCACATATTGTAGTGTGTTTTGAAGGGCCAGTGCCTGTTACAAAAAGCTGTTGAAGACTGTGCACTGGGGGTAGATGCTGCTGCCATCTTTTGCACTTCTGACCCCATTTTAGCATGGCAATGAGGGCCAAAAGACAGGCAGCAATTAACTGGACCTCAAAATCTATGTCAAAGCAACAGAGGGCTCATGGGCCCCAGGATGACATCATTCATTAACTTGGATTTGAAGGACCCAATCAACTATCTAGTGGTTGATTGACAGGCCTGCTTCTGTGACTGACAACTGCCTTTATTCAAAAAGGAGTCTGTCTGCTCAGGTTCCCTCCTCATCCAAGAACGTGTTCAGTTTTGTGAGCGGTTCCTGTCTGTATGAAGAGGCAGACACATTATCTGTGAGTGCAAGATAACATTGCACAGGCAGTTTTCAGAGAGATGTATGCTTTCTCAGTTGCTAAGGAGGAGCTGATTCATGTAGAATAACTGTGTCTGTTCTTCTGATGTGCTGCTGTCAACCACTAGTCATCAGTCAGTGAGCGAGTCATTTCTCTGCTGAGACCGTGAGAGTGGAGGAAGAACAGAAATGTAATTCAACTCACACCTGAGGTGCCTTATTGCAATTATGCCAGTGAGATCCAGAAGCCACTTTATCAAACATCTTAGCCTGGTGACAGCTGTCAGTGTGTGTTGTCAGGAAGCAGACAGCAGCAGTTAGAGTTTGAGGGCTCCTTAATCAATCAATCAATCAAAACGTTATTTAACCAGGCAGAGTCATCATTGAGCAAGCTCATTTTCAAGATGGTCCTGGCAGAAGGGAACACAGCAAAGAATAATACAATTGGACACTTAGTGCCGGCTGGTACATACAGTAAAAAAAATAGCAACAACAACATCTGATAATACAGAGTGTGCAGATTGTTAACATATTAAATTAAGGGTACACCAACATCTGGGGTGGATACTAAACAAGGCAATAGAAGTAACAGGGTGTGGTAAGAAGATTATATTAACAATAGAACAAGAAGACATGAATGGACCAACCAGGAGGGTTGACCCTTTGAGGGGAAGGATGGGGGGAAGGGGGTTTCAGGAGGAGGATGTCAACACTAGAGGGAGAGATGACACGAACATAGTAAGACCAGGGGATAAGAAGAGTATACAGAGGGAGATGTGTAGAGAAGTGCTGGAGTTGTAAGTAAGTGCTAAGTAAATGGAGAGCAGGGCAGGGAGGCCAGTAGGAGAATCACCTGTGGCAGGTACATACGACCTTCAGGATACATGTGATAGACAGCTTAAAGGTATGGGGACCCAGCAGGGATGAGAACCTTAGTGTCTTTTGCATGTTGTTCCAAAGGAAAGGGAAGGGAAGGGAAGGAGAAATTGATAGAAGCCTTACCATACTGGGACCTTATTCTTGGCAACTTGAAGGATACAAGGGATGTGCTTCTTAGGCCATACGCTCCTGTTACGTGTACAAAGAGAGCAGAGATATAACCTGGTAGCTTATCGGATAAGACCCTGTAGAACCACAGGAGGGCATTTTTTGCCTCCTCAATGTCCAGGTGAGCTTTTGGTAGAGCAAGCAGTGGTGGGTACGACTGGGAATATCTAGAATAAACCACAAGGCATGGTGATAGAGGGTGTCTAATTTACATAATGCCTGATTTGAACAGTGGCTGTAAAGAATGTCTGCATAATTGAGCAGAGGAATAAAAGTTGCAAGGACCAATGTCTTTCTGGCTTCTAAAGTGAGAAGGCGCCTTATGCGATAAAAGATACCTAGATGTTCATTAGTGGAGTCCCTCAGGGATCGGTCCTTGGGCCCCTCCTGTTCAATGCCTATGTCTCTGACATAAGGGAGGGTATCAGGAGTGAGGTGAGTCTGTTTGTGGATGACTCAAAACTGGGGGCGGTGGTGGATGGAGAGGAGGGGAGGGTGGCCCTACAGGAGGACCTAGAGGCTCTGGAAAGGTGGTCTAGAAAGTGGAAGCTGAGGTTTAATGCAAGAAAATGCAAGGTACTGCACCTGGGAGCCAGAAACCCAGGCCAAGTGTACACCCTGGGGGGTAAATGCTACAAGTCTCGATGGCTGAGAGGGACCTGGGGGTGGTGGTGGATGTCAAGATGAACAACTCGGAGACTTGTAGGAGGGCAACGGTAAAGGCCAACAGGATACTTGGATGCATCACCAGGGGACTCACCTCCAGAAGGAGGGAAGTGATACTCTCACTGTATAACTGCTTGGTGAGGCCGCATCTCGAGTACTGCGTGCAGTTTTGTAGGTCACATTTAAAGATGGACATTGAACTCCTGGAGAGGGTCCAGAGGAGGGCATCCAAAATGATTTGGGGCTTGGGGATAGGACCTATGAAGAGAGGCTCGAAGAGCTAAATATGTACACTTTGGAAGAAAGAAGGGACCGAGGGGACATGATAGAGGTCTTCAGGTACATGAAGAGGGTAAATAGGGGAGGAGCAGTCAGGGTGCTCGAAGGAAGGAGGGGGGAACTAGAGGGCATGGGTGGAAGCTGTAGCAGGGGAGATTCAGGGGAGAAAAGAGGAGATGCTACTTCACTGAGAGGGTGGTGGAGCCATGGAATACGCTGCTCAGGGGGCTGGTGGAGGCAGAAATGGTGGAGGGGATCAAGAGGGGGTGGGACAGGTACAGAGGAAGGGTTCTGGAAGCAAAAATCAGTGCAGCGAGAATATCAGGGACTGGGAAGGCAGAAGCCAGAGAGGGAGAGGGGGGCAGCAAGATCAGCTCCCAAGGTGGGGGCTGACCAAACAAGCAGACATGAAAGATCGTTAGGCCTATTCTGCTGGAATTTTAGTATGTTAGTATGTTGTCTTAGCTTTTTTGATAGCTCATTCAGATGTACCGCAAAATTAAGTCAGCTATCCAACCAGACACCCACGTACTTAAACATATCCACTAGTTCCAGAGGGTCACCAAATAGGGTGTAAATCAGGTGGTTCGATGGTGGCCCCTGGGTATGAGCGACAAGTGGAGATAAGATCATTGCCTTGTTTTTTTTTGCATTAAGCAGTAGCTTGTGATTTAGTAAACTGTGTTGGAGGGTGACAAAGTCATGTTGTAGCTCGTCATAAGTGATGTCCAGGGATGAGTTAATAGTGTAGGGAACCGTATCATCAGCGAATAGATGTATGTAGCTTGAGCGTATGTGAGAGTCGATGTGGTTTATGTATAAAGCAAATAGGATGGGGCCCAGGATGGAGCCTTGTGGCACACCCTGAGGAAGGGTTTTAAGCAGAGATAGTTCCCCTTGAGTTTTAATCTTTTGCAGTCTGTTGGAGAGATAACATTCAAACCACATTAGGGCAGTATTGTCCAGGCCAATGCTGTTCAGGACGTTAAACAGAAGGCTAGGATTCATGGTATCAAAGGCCTTACTAAGGTCCAGAAAGAGGGCATAGATGTGTTTTTTTGTATCCAAAGCATTTTGCCAGTCATTGGAGACTTTGGCTAGGGCAGTTATAGTGCTGTGCTTGGTCCTAAAACCTGATTGGGCCAGGTTCAGGAGGTTCTGGGATTCTAGATAATCCCTAAGCTGATAATTGACAATTTTCTCCAGGATTTTTGATAGGGTAGGAAGCAGCGAAATAGGATGGTAGTTGTTCAGGTCAGCTGGATCTCCGGGCTTGAAAAGGGGAATGACGTGCGCTGTTTTCCAAAGAGGAGGTAATTCACCCTGAATCAGGGAACTATTAAATAGGTGGGTGATTTGGGCAGTCAGATGGTAAAAGCCTGTCTTCAAGAAAAATGGTTCTATAAGATCAGCACCACCTCACTTTTTTGTGTCCATAGGTATTAGAAGGTTCTCCACCTATTTGAATGTAACTGGTTGAAAGCAGAAGAAGGATAAGCCATCAGTGGCATTGCAGTGGACATTTAGCTTGCTGAGGGACAAATCATTGAAAGTAAGGCCTGCTTTGGCAAAATGATTGTTGAGTTGTTCAAGAATGTCAGCTCTGATCATGTAAGAAATGTTACCTGCCACTATTCTAGCAGGCAGGGGGAGGCTGGTGAGTGACCTTCAACCTCTTTAAGAATGTTCCAAAAATTGGCAGAGCAATTTTTATTTTCTTCAAGGGCTGTCAGGAAATAATGTGATTTTTCTGCCCTTATTAACTTGGTGCAGGCATTCCTAGCCACTGGAAAGGCAAGCCAGTTGGCTTCTAACTTTGTTTTCCTGGCTCTTTTCCACAGTACATACCTGTCCTGGAGGGCTTTCTTCAAGGTAGGTGTGAACCAGTCAGGAGACCTTTTCCTTGTTTTGATCCTCTGAAGTGGTGCGTATTTATTTATTATTTCCACTAGTAGGTTTTGGAAAATATTGAAAGCCTCGGTAACAGAGGGGGCCAGATAGAAATTCTGCCACTTGATGTTACCAAGGTATGTCAGGAAGACAGTCTGTCAGAATTTTTTTAAGCTTCTTTTTAGCTGGAAGGTAGAAGTAGACAGCCTGTTATGGGACCGGTGAATACAGGCAGTGGCATGGTGATCACTGAAGTCACTGTGAAAACTCCTGTATGGGTGATGTTGTGAGGCTTACTGACAAGCATAAGATCCAGTAGGGTACTGTGGCTGGGGTTTTTCTTGTTTGGTCGGGTGTTCTCCGGAGTCATCTGGGTTAACCCGTGTACATCGCAGAACTCTTTAATCTTATTACCGCAGACATCGTTCCAGTTCAGATTGAAATCTCCCATTATTATGCTTTCTAGGTTCACCTTATCCAGCATGGAGTATATGTGTTCTAGAATGCCAAGCGTCACAGAGGGTGGCCTATAACAGGCAGCTATTAAGAGGGCTACTTCAGGTGAAATGGTTAACTTAAGGGCAAGGCATTCGAATTCCTTAGGTAGGGAGGTCCGAACAATGTCTGAGACATGGTATTTGATCTTGGCATAGATAGAGACTCCACCTTTCCTAGCAGGTCTGTCACATCTGAACAGGTTATATCCATGTATATTGACCATTTTGTCAGGATTATGGCTCGAAAGCCATGTCCCTGAAATCATAATTATGTCAGGTACTATGTGTAATACCCAAGCCTGGACTAAGTCACATTTTTTTGGTAAGCTGCAGACATTCATGTGCAGGAAACTAAGGCCCTTAACTTGTGAGAGGTCCGATGGGGCTCCAAGCAGGAGGGGTAGGCCAGGGCTAAGTTCAACATTCCCTGAGCAGAGTAGGAGAAGTACTAGCAACTTCCTGAGACAGTTTATAATTGTTTTTAAGGTGGCTTTGTTTTGATGTTTGGTACTTGAAGCTTTCTGGAAAGTGTTGCTAGGGGTGGTGAGGTGGTGGCAGAGAGACAGGTCATAGAGCACCACTCTAACTGTAAGGAAGAGTGGTATACAAATGTAGATAGAAGGTCTGAGCTGGGGAAAAAGAGTGGAGCACAGGAGGGAGTCAGTGCTCCTTGTGTACCTAGAAAATTTTGCGAAAACAATCTTTTGCAAAACATACTGCCTAGGTGGGTCCTGTTGGGGCGGATCACCCATTTTTCCTTTAAAGCTGTTATTTAGAAGTAGGATCTATCCATAAATGATAATGGCTTTTAGTGCAGCCATCAGAGAAAGAGCAAGACCACTAAGGAAGAGCCCAACTCATCGGCAGAGGCACTGAATGTGGTGACCAAGGAGAGTAAATAAATAAGGGGTGTGATCCAATCTGCAGAGAAGAGCTGGTAATTCCACCTAGGACTGCAGAGAGAGAGAGAGAGGGAGGCAATTGCAGCTGGGACCCTGAGTGTAACAGGTGAATAACTGAACAGGGCTCACAGGTCCTGTAACATACATCTGTAGAAAAATAGCCACAGCCACAATTTAATTAGACACGATGTGGAGGCATTGTTCAATCCGTTATTACCTGGAGCAAACATAGTGTCTGACTTGAGCCAGCCAGAGCACTAGCTCCATTGGATTTTGTTTTATTCGGTATTTATTTCATTCATTTTAATTTATTTTTTGCTTATTTTAGTAGGCCAGTTAGGGTGGAAGAAGTGAGGTAGACTAGCACTAGAAAAGCGTTTTTTCGAGTTGCCTGTCACACATCTACTGTGCTTTCTGGCGTTCAGCCAGTTTTATCAGGAGTCTCGGTATTTCTCTGACCGCAGTGTGGAAGACCGTGCAGTCAGAGGGTTGCAAGGAAAACTCTGCATTTTGTGGTTTTATGGAAGAGCTTTTGTTATTTTAGAAAGTGCTACCCCCATAGCCGCTACTTGCAGCACATCTGTGGAACAAGTGATTGGTGACTTTTCTGAGGTAGCTGCTGGAGCAGATGGATGGTGGAGGTAACCTGTACCTATCCCAATTCGGGGAGTGATTGCTGTCCTGGAAGGAAAGAACTATGCAAAGGTGTAAGAGGCCACTGGAAGAGCTGAAAAGTTGAGTAATATTGGGTGTGAGTGCTGGAAGGCTCAATAGTGCTTTCTATCTGAACTTGAGACTGTTATTACCCTAACAGCTGAATTATTTGTTCGGTCACTGGGGTTTGCTGTTGGAGGGGGGCTGTTTGGCCTCCGGTGATTGGGGCTGTAGCTGTTGGAGTTTCCTGCTGTAGGGCAGGGGCTTCAGTGGCTTTTGGGTTATTGGCTGACTGGCTGTCAGAGGACGGTCGGGGTATCGAACCCTAGTCCCTAGTCCTCGGGGGGCTAGTTCTAGCCTCTCCCCATACTTATGGGCCTCTAGTTGGCCGTTTATCAGCTGTAGGAGTAGAGTTTGGACTGCTATTTGAGGCACATAGTGAGGGTGACCCGTGGGACTAGCCTGGAGCCTGGAGTAGGGACTGGGCGGCCTTCCTGGTAGGGTACCAGGGAACTGTGGCTAGAGAGTGATAGGGCTCCGTTGCCCTTGGGTACTCCCCAGGTGAGAATCATAAGGTTTTTGGTTGGGGACCCCATTTTTCAGGGGGCTGCATATCCCTGCTGTGGCATATCGGGGGGTCGTATCACGGGTAGTGGCTTCTTGTGATTTGGGCCTGCGAAGAAAGATCTATTTCTGGGACTGGTTAAAGGATAATCTGTTCGTGACTGCTTCAGAGTTGTTCTGGATCAGAGGTGGTGAGAGGGCCTCCATGTAATTTTTACCTGCATGGTTTCATGTACTGGATGAAATGCTGGAGAGAGACACTCGCATTTTCTTTGGACATAAATTTTATTGCTGGCTGGGGGTGAGAGCCTCAGCTGAGCATAACTGCAGTTGGACTTCTGATTGTTTTTGTTTTGTGTTCATTTTAATTTGTGAAGGGGTATTGTTAGTTTATTAGTTAAGGTTATTTAAGTGGGGAGGTGGAATTTGGGATTTGTTTTAATGGTATTAGTGTGTTTTAATTAATTAATTGAGTTAGTTCTGGATATTTGGGGGCTGGTGATTCTGGTTTTGTTCAGAATGTGTAGACTGGCTGCTGTCCCGGTCAGGTGCTACTCCTCCACCGAGCTCTGGGACCTCTGCCCCATTAATTGTCCTCCATTATCTGCACCAGTTAATGGACATTGTAGGGCTCTGGGGATAGTTGGTAGGAGGTGTGTGGGGGCCTGGACCTGGTGGAGGAGAGGAGCGGGGCGGACGGATTGGGGTAGTAAGGACCAGGAGAAGTCCTGGGGCAAAATGGGTCCCAGACCAAGGTTTAATTCGTCAGATACCCATACCTAGGGGCTCCGCAGTTGGTGGGCAGGTGGTCCATTTGGCCTCATTGTCTCATCTGACTTGGATGGTGTTGTTCAATGCCCAGTCCATTAAAAACAAGACAACTGTAATAGCTGATCTTGTTGGGTCATTGGACCTGACTTGCATCACCGAGACCTGGAAGGATGATAATGCTGGTCCCATTTTGGAGTCAGCAATTCCAGCAGGATTCTCGATGATACACCATCTGAGGTTGGATCACAGGGGCGGGGGTGTAGCAGTTTGTTTTAGCTCCAGGTTGGGCCTTTTAGCTGTGCCAGTTGGGGAGACCAGATCCTTTGAGTGTATGGTAGTCGAGAGGTGGGGTGCAGGATTCTTCTTGTCTAACATCCACCTGGAGGTGACAAGCAGTTGCTGCTGCAGATTGAGGACTTCGTTGTCGACATGGTGTTGGATCACAGGTCTCCCAGCTTGATGGTTCTGGGTGACTTCAATGCCTGGGTCGATGACAACCTCACAGTTTGGTTAGACCTTCCTCCAGCTGATGCTGTCATTGGGCTTCACACAGATGGTTGCCTCTGTGACTCATGAGTCTAGTCACTCATTGGACCTAGTCTTCCTGCGGGGGATGGAAGCCTCTGATTTGGTGGTGGAACCTGCCGGGTGCTCAGATCATTACACTATAAGGTTCAATTTCAGTGCTCCCCCAGTATAGGCCTGCCCCTGTGAAGATGGTCTGATACTGCCCTTTGAGGGGTGTGACCCCAGATGGTCTACTGGCAGTACTGGACCTATCGGGACTACCAAGTGCAAGCATGAGCCAGATAACCTATTAATGGCCTATAATAGGGCTGTGACGGGGACTCTGGATGTTATTGCTCCTATTCGTGTTTGCCCTCTCTCCCTTCACCCCCAGTCCCTGTGGTTTATTTATTTATTAGCTTTTGGTAACTGGGCAAGTGTGCTAGGCAACAAACCTGCCTATTTTCAGGCACAACCCGGGAGAATACAAAATTGAGAATACAGAAATGACAACAGTACAGTGCAAAAACAACTACTTAGGTACAATAATTACAGTCAGGGTTACGATAAATCAGAGGCTGAGTTCACAAACATTAATACAAAGCAAAGATAATAGTAACAATAATATCAACAATTCAGAGTAGGATAGGCTTCAGCCTTGAGGTTTGATGGGACGTTGAGGGAGTTGCGGCGAGAGAGGAGAAGGATAGGGCATTGCTGGCAGAAATCAGGCCTTGATGCCGACAATCATAGATTGATAGAGCATTACAGAGACCATCAATTGGCCAACTCTCTTAAGAAGGCAGAGTTCTTGTCCGGAGAGATCACCACAGCACAGAATCGACTAGCACAGCTCTTTTGAACGGTGGACAGACTGTGCAATCCAGCCTGTCTATGAGTTCAAAGAGCATTTTCACAAGAAAAGTGTGATGAGTTTGCTCGCTTCTTTGCTGATAAGGTGGTGGACATCAAATCCGAGATTTGATAGGCTCGCTCTATGGGGGGTGGCAGTGGTCGGTGTGAGGTTGTTCCTCCTCGATTTTGCTGGGACAGCTTCGACCAGCTGGAGATCATGGAGATCGTGCAGATTGTCCGGAATATGCGGCCGACCTGCTGTAGTTTGGACCCAGGCCCAACTCACCTCTTAATGGAGTGTCTTGGTGTCATTGCCCTGGTCCTTGCAGAGATAGTCTGGTCTTTGTTAGAGTCAGATTAGTTTCCAGACTCCCTGAAGGAGGCGGTGGTGATGCCACTCCTTAAAAAATCCTCTCTTGATCCTGACTGTCCTGCTAACTACAGACCAGTCTCTAACCTCCATTTTGTGGGGAAGGTTATTGAGAAGGCGGTTGCGCTGCAACTGCAGAATCATCTTACTATTCATGAAATGTACGATCCTTTCCAGTCTGGATTTCGGAAGAGGCATAGCACCAAGACTGCCCTTGTTTGGGTTCTCAGTGATCTCCTAAGAGTGAGAGATTGGAAGAGCTGTTCCCCTCTTGGTTCTTCTTGATCTTTCCACAGTGCACCATGGACCATGGGGTGCTTCTGGAGCACCTGCAGTTGATCTGTGGCCTGTCAGGGATGGTCCTTGGATGGTTTCAGTCTTTCCTCTCTGGCAGATCTCAGAGGGTGGCATCAGGGATTTTTTCTTTGGATTCATTCATTCTCGCTGCCATGTGGGGTTCCACAGGGCTCTGCGTTGTCCCCCATGTTGTTCACAGTGTACATGCTGCTATTGGGAAACATTGTAAGGAGCTACGGGCTGGGTTTTTATTGTTATGCAGATGATACCCAGCTGTACCGATCCTTTGTTGCCAAGCAGGATCGTGTGGTCTCGGTGTTTAACAACTGCCTCACTGAGGTTCATGACTGGATGAATGACAGCTGGATGAAGTTGAATCCTGACAAGACTGAGGTGTTGGTCATGGATCCAGGTCGTCGGACTGGGAGATTGGTGGCTGGTATTACTTCTGGGCTTTGACTTGGGGGAAACCAGCATCTAGCCTCCGAACAGGCACAAAATCTGGGTGTAATATTTGACAATGAGCTGATGCTTCATCCGCAGGTGTTAGCCATTGTCAAATCCTCTTTTTACCATCTGAGGAATATCGCCCGGATTAAGCTTCTTGTTCCATCCAATGACCTTCCAACATTGATCCACGCCTTTGTGACCTCCCTCCTTGACTACTGCAACTCCCTTTACCTAGGGTTTCTGGGGGGTTGATATCCACCTCCTGCAGCTTGTGCAGAACGCTGCAGCCAGATTGTTGACTAAGTTATCTCGAGCCAGTCATATTACTCCTGTGCTGCGCAAACTGCACTGGCTGCCAGTTCAGTGGCGGATCACCTTCAAGGTCAGTTTGCTGACCTATAAAGCCCTACACAGACAGGGACTGGGCTACCTGCAAGAGCTTTTGGTTCCTTACTGCCCCCTCCGACCACTCCACAATGCCAACAAGGGATTGCAAGAGGTTCCCAGGGTTCGGTAAAGGCATCAGGGGCTCGTGCTTTTATGTTCATGGCCCCCACCCTGTGAAACTCTCTACCTCGACGGATACGAGAGCTGCTTTGAAGTTACATTTATTTTAACTTGCTTTTGATTGCTCTGGATAGTAATATTATTTGGCATTGATTGTTTTTATTGTTTTATTGTTTTAACTGTAAAGGCGCTATGATCTTTTGGAATAGCACCTGTTTTATAAATAAACTGAATTGAATTGAATTGAATTATCATTTTCTGGGAGTGGGCCACCTGGCCAGAATTACTATTTTGGGTATTTGCTGCAACTAATTTTGTTTATTAAGGTGTATCAATGTCAGTCAACCACATGCAACAGTCTTAGGCCTGCAAAATTCCAGCACTTAGGTATCCAGGCTTCACCTGGGAACTCTCTAGGTCTAGGGTAACCACACTGATATCAGTGGGACATACATGGATAGTGCCCAGCAGTATAGTCAGGCTGGGGTAATGTCTTGGTTGTGGAGGTGTGTTGCACTAAAATTAGTAACTGCTGAAGCACTGCTTGCATACATTTCATCTGCTTAACCTTTGCCTTTCCTTCCCCTAGCACCTCATTCCTGATTCCCCAATAAATCCCTTTTATGCTTGAATCACTGACTCATGAGATTAATATTTGTAGAGTGTTAAGTTACTGTTTAGTTAAACTGTTATTGCACTGTGTGGGAATCGAGAGGACTTTGCCAGTGGTGACCACAGTGGTTTATAACTGTTTTCTAGGAGGTACTACTAGTTTGTGATCTATCCAACTTAAATTTCCTTAGGTGGAGGCACTGCTACCTTTGTTTTATCATAACATCTTTGGGTAACAAATTCTCGCAGGAGTTAGCAACCCAGGCCCCTCAGCATTGTTTGAGCCCATAAAGCAGGGACAGCTAGTGCACTGAACATCTATGGCAACCAAGTATGCACAGATGCATGAAGGAAAGGGCTAAAGAAAACCTGGAAAGGAGTGGGGCCAATAAGTTCTCATTCCCTCCAAAACCTTGATGGCACAGATGACTACACAGCCTCCATTAGCTGAAAGAGTGTCGAAAGAAGTCTTATTCAAAATATTTGGTCACTTGTACACTGGGCCCCTTGTCAATCATGTGAAAGGAACCTGAAATGTCTCCTACAGTCTGTCACAAAGCCACTCAGCAAGTTAGCCCTCTACTACCAAAGTACCAACCTCTGAGTGCAGTCTTGTGAACAGATAACAGAAACAGGGTAACCCTCCTGTCTGTTTTGTGGGTTCGAATCAACCTTTGGTCTCAAGTCTTGGAGGGATTCAAACTGTGAACCTCCTGCTAGCGTACCCAATACACAGGCTCAGATAATTCTGTCTTCGGAGGGCCAGATATCTTTGCCTACGGGCACCTAACCAGGTGTACAAAAATGAACCCTTAAACACTCTAATAAAAGACCTCAGGTTAAACTCTCACCTTTTTCCAGTTTGGTATCACCATTCAGGCTTATGCATAGTGTCAGCTTTAACCATATATACTTCACTTGTTAAAGAAAGAAATTCAAAGACAGACCAAGTAGGCTCTAAAAATAGAGTTTTACTAAAATAGATACAAGTATGTAAAACATAAAATACAGAACCATATATCACAAGAACCATACAATCTTTTAAAAGAACAAGGTTTAAACAGTGAAATTCCTACTACAGTACTTAGATTTGTCTCTCTCTCTGAATACCTGCTTAAAGTGCTCAAAGATGTGTCTTTATCAGAGTGTAGACAGAAGTGTGTCTCTGAAGGAAAACAGAATACTGTTTAAAAAACTGTCATTGCCAACCTCTTTGCATGAGGTCACCTAGCTCCTCCCTGTCAGAATATATAAAAAATATATACTGTATCTATGCAAAACAGGATGTCTTATCAAAGGTAAATTCTGTGATCTCAGCACAACTAATTTTCTCATATGACTTTCTTTGATCTAATGAGCAGCTTCCCCTTTCCAGGACATCAAGGACTTGTTATGTCCCTCTGCCAGATCTCACGGAGGTGCAACATGCTTTGTATCACCATATGGATTTTAACTGTGTTTCCTCTGAACATTATAAAAGTTTATGATGGCCTCTTCTAGCCTATAATTATCTCTTGGCCTTCCAGGTAACACCTATTAGCTAAAATCTGGGAGGATAGGTTTGTCATTCCACAGACTGTCAGCATCTCTCATGAGAGACATTCAATAACACATTTTTATATTACAAAAAGCATAGGTTAATCAGAACCAGCTGTCCAAGTGTCACACAGTAGACCCAGATAAGGCCTCTGCATCCCTGCCATGCTTGGCCATGTGGAGTCTCAGCAACTGGGCCAGCTGCCACCTAAATGCTTGACTAATTTATTCTTGAGCTCTGTTCCAAAGATCCAAATGGCGGAGGGGGGGAGGCCTGGTTTACTATGTCCCCGAACTCAAAAATGGCCATGCTATCCAATATTAAAAAATAAATACTATTCCAAGATGGTGACTCAGGTCATCCCAGGACCAAAAACGATAAATGTTCTTGAAAAAGAAACAGTTTTGACATTATTAAGCAAATCTGATTTTAGATGATGTGTTTCTTACAACTTGTGCCTTAAAAATTAAGGTGAAAAAGGGGAGAGAATGTTTCTACTGTTTTTAGCAGGCAGAGAGATTCAGTGGGCACACAGATATATTAGACGGATGCTAGGACTTCATTATGGTCAAACAATGTTAGCGACAGTGGTGGGATCATGGCCTACTTCCAGTGATTCAGCAGGTGAAGATTATTAATACCACAGATGGGAGACCGGTTTGGATAACTTCAGAACCACCTAGACTTTTATGCCATGTTCCATAAAAGAACCTTATCAGAATATTTTTCCAGGATCTGCTAAGGTTCTAATAATATAATTGATTTTGATGTTTAGTATCCACCCCAGCAGGTCCCAATCTAGTAAGAAGGCTGGTGGTGGTGGTAGAAAGATCCAAAAGGAGGCTGGAGGTACCATAATACCACTCCAAGTTGTTTTTTAGAATCTTTTTCCTTTACTGACAATAGCTAAGGGTGGACAATGATGGTTAAAACAGTTTTAGTGCTTGAGTCTTTATGTTTCTGAAATTCACATAAGGCTTAGAGAACTATCAGAACCTTTTATGTCTTATCAAAACCTTCTAGAACCTCTAAACTAGAGTTACTTGGATTACTATCCGAAAATGCTGGATACCATCAGATATCACATTTTTTTCTGAAAATGAAAATATCATAAAAAGTGATATTTGATCTGAGTAAAATCTGAATAGTTTAATCAGATTGGAAAGTTCCTACCCAGAGAGGGCTTGTACCCTTTTGACACAATCAGGGAAAGTCTGGGATTGCCAGCATCACATTTTTACCAATTTCTCCAAGAAAGGAATTATGGTAAAAGTCTGGCCCAGCACCGGTGGAGAACTCCTCACTAGTAGTTGTACAACAGGAGATTTGTAGGGCCCGAACAGAGGAAAGGGGTCTAATAGGGAGGGCCACTAAGCAAGATAGGGTAGCCATACCAGACTCCTCTGGGCCTAGTAAATCTAAATGGCAGACAGATTTAGAGATACCCACAATGGATAGAAACATAGACTTTGACGGCAGATAAGGACCACTTGGCCCACCCAGTCTGCCCATTTCCCTACCTACTGGATAAGCTGCAGATTCTAGTTAACCAACAGCCTATTTCCTGCAACCCCCCACTATAATTGCCTTATGTCTGTTCCATGCATGTTTGAATTCCTCCACTGTTTTAGACCCCACAACCTCTCCAGGAAGGCGGTTCCATGCATCCACCACTCTCTCCGTGAAAAGAATTTCTCACATTACCCCTGAGCCGTCCCCTCTAACTTTAAATTGTGCCCCTTTTCCTTACACATCTCTTTTTCTGAAAGATGCTACCCTCCTGGACTTTGTTGATTCCCTTGAGGTACTTAAAGTTTCTATCATGTCCCCCTGTCCCTTCTTTCATCAAGGGTATACATATTAAGCTCTCTCAGTCTCTCTTCATATGGTTTCTGATGTAGACCCTGCACCATTTTAGTTGCCCTCCTCTGGACTGCTTCCATCCTGTCTATATCCTTGGAGATGAGGTCTCCAAAACTGCACACAGTATTCCAGATGGGGTCTCACCAACTGTCTGTATAGAGGGATAACCACTTCCTTTTTCTACTTGTGATGCCCTCCTATGCATCCCAGTATCCCCTGGCTTTCCTACTGACTTCTCACATTGCATACCCACCTTTAGGTCATTTGATATGACTACACCCAGATCCCTTTCCATTACTGTTGTTGTTAGTACCTCCCCTGCTATTGTGTACTCTTCTCCTGGTTTTATTTCCCAGGTGCATTACTTTGCACTTCTTTGCATTGAATCTAAGTTGCCTATGTCTGACCATTCCTCCAACCTTGCCAAGTCCCTTCTCATCCTTTCTACCCCCTGTGTATCAACTCTGTTACAGATCTTTGTGTAATCCGCAAAGAGGCATACCTTTCCTTCCAGACCCTCTGCAATGTCACCTATAAAGATGTTAAAGAGGACTGGACCCAGTACTGAGCCCTGAGGTACTCCACTAGTAACCCCCCTTTCTTCAGAATGTGTTCCATTCACTATTACCTTCTGTGTCCTGTTGTGCAGCCAGTTTGCTACCCAGGCTACCACCCTGGGACCCACTCCCAGGCTGGCTAACTTGATTATTAACTGGCAGACAATAATCTCTTCTCACGTGGGGTTGTTGCTGTGCGATCGATTTAAAGAAACGCAATATAAATTTATTTACAGATTCTTCTACCCTCTTAGCATGGTTCATAGGTTCTACCCAGGGGTCTCTGAGGTTTGTGGTTGGTGCCTAGTGACTGCCCTACAACCCTGGAGCCCACCAAGAGGTATATGACAAGGTCGGGGGGGGGCAGAGTGTCAAGATGGTGGTGTTGCTGTTACTCTCCTCTCTGCTCCTTATAGAGCAGTGTTTTTGGAGCACTTTGTAAATTTTATTTGATTAAACATGTCTTTTGTTCAATGAAACTCGGTTTAGCTGAACAAAACTCGTGTTATTTTAGCACAAGGTACTAACACAGAATTTTAAATTTGCTGAATGCTGTGTGCTGAAGGAGATATTCTGCTGGTTTTACTAGCTGGCATTAGTGGGAGCCATTACCAATTGTCTAATTACCAGCATTGATTTTTAGTGTTCTCTGCATTTGGTGTGTCTGCGTCCTTTCTGCTGTGCTGGAGAATAAATGAGTTGTGACAAAGTGGTTCCTCCATGATTTAAAAATCACTGTAAGCTTCTGAAGGCTTCCTTGGGTCTAACCAGGTGTTGGAGATGAACTTTAAGAAGCACTTGAGAGGACTCGAACAGAACCAGAGGGAAGTATGGAGGGTCGCATGGAGATAGCGCTGTACGCGCTGATATGCTTATTTTGTCTTATGAAAGGTATTACACTTGGGGAGCTTTTTTTGTGTTCTAATAGTTTTTTAGGCGCCATGAAGAGGAAGAATTAAGTGACAGAGAGCTGATAGAAGTTTGACTGGAATTGCTGGAAGTATGCTGGGGACTCCTGAAGTGAGAAGACTGTAATACTTAAGGTGGAATACAAGAGGATTTCAGCTCTAAATCAGTCCTGTTGTTAAGGGTCCCAACAGTGGCCTCAGAAGCTTCCTTGCAAGATATATTCATGTGTCAGCTACTGCTAACACTGATGGTGACTCTAAGGTATGCCAGCTGCACGTATGTTTTACTTTTTAGTTGGACTCCTACCTTGATGTTATGGACCAAAATATGACCACACTGCTGTTATATTTAAGCAACACAGACTGCGTTGTGGTACTCTGAAAATATTTAAATGATATCAACATTATTGGGCCTACATATAGCCTGTTCTATGAGACTGATGAGGACCCCTGGATACAGAGCCGTATGCCACATCGACTCTCGATGTTCAAGGTTAAAACATTGGTCTGGTTGAGCGAATTATGAATGCTCCTGATCATGTTATATATGAATTATGGTCCAAACCTAATGATATGTTTCTTGATACAGCAGGCGCTTAATTTTAATAGACACTCCTTTTAGCAATAGTTGGAGAGATCATTTCCAGCAGTTGAATATTGAAGGGTTTTATTTTGAAAGGTGAAGCTCCTTAACATAGATGAGACCCTGAGTGAGACATGGACCCCAGAGTATGAATGGAGCTAGCTAATTTTGATCATGGTTGGATGAACTTCTTTTATGTTAATGGAGCTTAGTAAGCCTGGATATACAGGAATTTACTGAATAGCAGTCAATGGCATCTGAGCGTTAAAGGGACCTCTGAGTCTGAATGGAACCGAAATTTGTTTCTACTAGAGTGAATATTTGTATTTATATTTTTATCTATTGAACATCTTTAAAGTTAATTGTCACAGACGCACTCAGCAGGTCAAGCCTTCTGCTCCCACAATGCCAACCTAAGAGTGCAATAGTGTGAACAGGTAACAGACAGAGTAACCCTCCTGTCTACTTTTGGGTCCGAATTACCTTTAGTCTCAAGTTCTGGGGGGATTCAAACTGTGAACCTTATGCTAGCATACCCAAATGTATAGGCTCAGATATTCTCTTCGGGGATGCAATATATCTTTCGCCTAAGGGCACCTAACCAGGTATCCAAAATGAACCCTTAAACCTCTGTAAAGAGACCTTAGGTATATTCTTACCTTTTACCAAGCTTAGTAACACCATAAGGCCCTTGAACAGCTGTCAGACTTAAAAATACAGGCACTCCACGTGCAAAAATGATGGAGGACACCCAGGCAGAATCTTAAAGAAAATGTTTACTAAAAATGGATAAAAATATGAAAAATGTAAACACAGAACAATATATCAAAGAGCTCACAATCACATAAAAGAACAAGGGAAACTTACAAAGCAAAACTCCTACCACAATACTTTTAGATTTTTGCTATTTACCTCTGGAAGTGTGTTTTAAAGTTAGATCAGAGAGCTGTGTCTCTCTATCTATCAGGAGGTATTTTAAATAAGGTGCCATCAGAAGAAAAAATACATTTCCTATATATATAACTCCTTAATTAGACATGTTTCCTTTGAATTTAACAATCCCACACTGGCACCAATGTGTTAAAAAGCTAACAGGAATCAGATTAATGATGTCCTGTTTCTGAAGTCATAAAGTCGCATTTGGTTTGCACTTCAAAAAGCCTAGGCATGTAATAAAATGGTAATATAATGCCATTCTGAAGGAAGTCAATTAATTAAATGGTTCATGGTCAGTTTTCATATCCTGTAGCTTCACTGAAACCTGTGTGTGTTGGGGGGGGGGCACCCATGGAAGCACAGGCTGTCTTCTGTGAGACAATCACATACTATATTTTTATATTACAAATATCATACAATAATCATAACCAGCTGGCCAAGTGTCACAATACTAGATTTCATTATATAAAAGAGTGGTGCTGCTTGTTGATATTATTTTAGAACAAACTGACTGTCCTAAAGTTACTGATAGCCTATTAGTTGGACTCCTTCAGATATGCATAAAATAATAGTTTTGCAGAAGCAGTCAAATGAAATCAGTCTTTTATGTTCATGGCAGGGAAATGTATTAAAGGTTAACATTTTAATGTCTTTACTAAGTCTGCAGTACAATATGTACAGTTCATTTTATTTTCTCACCTTCTGATATTGTCTAGTGTGCATTTTTATAACAGATATGACTGTGTTTTTTGTGGATTACTATGGTTCTAAATGTATTGTCACATGTGTCTTTTTTTTTGTAGATTGCATTATGTTGTAATGGCTCATAACCAATCAACAATAAACTTGGTATGCAGTGACTAGAGGTGTGTACCTCCATTGTTTCTGGACATGTGCATCACTCCAGAGATACTGGCAGGACGTGGCGCTAGAGATCTCCAACATATGTGGAAGAGATATGGAGGTCTTGTCACTCTCTCCTCTTTGATGTAGAAATAAACAGTAGAGGTGGAATGGGACCTTTATCCCAGATGGGTATGAATAATGCTGGTAGTGGCCCGACAAATAATTCAAAGCACATGGGTCTCCTGTATATCTCCCACAATCAAGATGTGGAAAAATTTACTATTAGCAACATTGGCTATAGATAGACTTACTCATGCTCTCAAGGGCAGGGAGGAGCAGTTCCTTCTGGAGTGGAATGGGCTTTTAAGCTTCCCTTTCCCCCACAGAGGTGCAGATTCTTAGGGAGGCAGTGACATATTAAAATACTGGGCAAACTCCTCAATGATGCATTCCCGGGTAAGCATGCCTAACTCAGAGAACAATAGGCATAACAGGGATTTATTTAACTCTAAAAATTGATTAGCATTTTGTTCATAAAAGTGTTAAATCTTTGTGAAAATGCATAGCTCTTGCCTCACTGTGTTTAACAAACACAACACTTCTAGAAAATCTATATAAATACTTACTGTACAGTTAGTATAGTCCCAAGAAAAAAACTGCTAATCAATTATTTAAAACCCTGCATAATTAGTATTGCTGTTCCACAAACCCACATATAATAACCTTAAGACATAAAATACCTATGCACTGACCCGAATAATGACATAATTTTATCTTCAGCAGAATTAATTCTCTTTACTTCTTCCTTGCTTTCCTATCAATCCTCTTTTTTCACCACTTCTTAAAATATTGTTATTGTTCTCTGTAGTCTCCCTCATTATGCACAATAATTCAGACCTTTGTTGGGCCTGTGAGAGGGTTAATTAATGGAATTGATTGTATTTGAAACAATAAGGTAACCATGTCACATCTGGACTTTACTATAGATATTGTTGAAGAGGGACTGAATATTTCTTATTGTTAAGAGCTCATCATATCTATATTGAACACTGATCTGTTTCTTTTTTAATTAAATGAGAGTATTAACCCTGAAGTGGAAACAACATGGGACTCTGCCACTGCCTCTGCTGCTGCCTGCTAGTCCATTTAGTGATACCGTACAGTACATACTAACACAATAGCAATAAATGAAGAGGGTCCCAAGGTTGCCTTTGACACGGCCAGTAATGAGAATAGTACTTGTTACTACATAAGGACATAGACAGGGTAGAGAAGGTTCAGAGGAGGGCAGCAAAGATGGTACATGGATTGCATCACAAGTCCTATGAGGACAGGTTGAAGGAACTGAATATACTCCCTGGAGGAGAGGAGGGAGAGAGGGGATATGATAGAGACGTACAAGTATCTTACAGGGAGGAACAGGGTGCAGGAATACACTATTTTTAAGCAAAAAAGATGTTCCAGGACTAGAGGGCATGGGATGAAGTTGGAGGGAGGACGATTCAGAGGAAACGTGATGAAGAATTTCTTCACAGAACGGGTGGTGGACGAGTGGAACACCCTGCCAGAGGAAGTGGTGGGGGCTGAAACAATCACGGGATTTAAGAATGCATGGTATAGACATAAAGGAATTCTGGAGGACAGGGGTAAGGGACAACAGACTTCTAGGAAAACATAAACTGAACTTAAAAGCTCAAATGGGCAGACTGGGTGGGCCATAGGCCCTTATCTGCTAACACTGTTTATGTATCTATGTATCTATGTACTACTTACTGCTGCTTCCCTGGTATGAAAACTGAATAAGAAATTCTCTGTAGTTCTGCTTTTCAAACTTTTCTGACTGTTCCTAATTTTGATTCAGTACTGCATATCACTGAAAATGTAATCACTGAGCATGTTCTATATAAGCTTGCATATTTTTGTACATTTTTGGAATTATTTTTACAGCTGATTTTAGGCTTGTATCTTATAGGTTGTAATTTTTGTTTTAGCCTTTTTTCCTCTAATGTAATGCACCCAGTTTTCAAGCCCAGGGGAATACCCCCATGGTGGAATTCCCAGCCCTGTCCTCTAACTCCATGATTGCTCCAGTGGCAGTCCACGGTGCAGAGCCACAGAGCTCCACCAGTCATCATCCCAATAACACTGTGGTTATTACCCCATGTTTTCTCATTCCCCCACACCCATCCCTGTTGCTCCTGGAAGAGCTGACAGGTGACCTGGTGCACATGTAAACATCCCCTGTGGTGGAACAAGTGCCCTACCCCCCAAAAAAAAAGTGTGACTACAGGATAATTCCAGCAACATCCCTGGCTGGGAGCATTGCTCTACAGTGGCACATCTCCAGGCTGCCTGGTCAGCTCCTGAGTCTGCTTCTGAACCAGGGTTTCCAGTTGCATTGTTGCTGAGTTACTGGGCCCTGGTGAACTGCATTTTTATTATGGACTTTATTTTTTCAGACTTCCTTTTTTCCCCTATTCACTAAGGCTGCTCTCCCCAGCCATGGCACTTCCCAGAGGCCCATCCACCCTCATCTCTACCCCTTACCTGGTCCCAAGGTGTTCATTAGGGGAGTTTCCTCCAAGGAGGGCATTTTCCTCAAGTGATGGGCTCTTTCTGAAGAACCAATACTACTGGGGCAGCCATTGGCTCATATGGTATGCGGACCAGAGAGCAGTCAGAAGCATTGGTGCCCGGAAGTGCTGGCATCATGCTGCTGCACCTTGGGGCATTTCTCTCATTCTGATTGCTGCTGACTAGGACTCTGAGACACCCAGGCATGTGGTGTGCAGGAGCAAAGCTGCACCCTTACATTCCCCATCACTCCCCCATTGCTCTATCAACGGTGGTCACTCAGGTGGTCGTGTGGTAGTGGGGAGCACAACCCTCCTTCACCGAACAAGGAGAGGACCCTCTAGGATGATCAGTCCTCCTCCGCCCAGCCAACTATTGAAAATCTGGGTTTGTTCATGAACCGGGTTGTGGGCATCATAAGTGGAAGCCTAACGCTGTGCCAACAGGCTGGCCATTCTGACTTTTTATTTTATTCCATTTGGCTGTTTTTGTACTTCTGTGTCTTTTGCACCATTCTGCAATGTCAGTATTTCATTGAACCTCCCCCTTGCTGTACACCCCCCCCCCTGCAAAACTGGTCACACCAGGAATCAATCCCTGGCTCAGTGTATTGTACCTCTCCTGGCAAAAATTGTAATAACTAAAAAAATAGGTTATGCATTGCCAGGGCTTGCAGATCAACCAGACATAATCTCAGGTAACAACCCTATTTCAGGTGACTAGTAATGTAATTACAATTGGAAACACTTTATGGACCTGTGGTCTTGCTCTCTCATTCCACCTACTGTATGCACGGAAACACTAAATCACTGTTTGGCATGCAGAGCACAACTTCTCCCCCCTGCTACCCACCCACTGATCTGGTTTCCCAGGACCATTGCAGCCATGAACATTCTTTTCTCCAGCAAGTTAAAGAAGCAGAGCCTTGTTAATGCAGGACTACAATGAGATTTCAGCCCCCACAATGCAACTTTGATGATGGATTTCCTTGGCCTCAGCATATCATGTGCTCCAATACAATGGCTGGCACTGGATCCTTGATTTAAACGGCTTATTGGGTCTAGGCTAAAGGCTCACTTCAACCTTTGAATGGGGTTAATGTAGAACATTTTCATAAGCATTTTTTGAACAATTAACAGTAAGCCCTGCAAATTAACCCCTGAATTACACAACTTATATGGACATCGCATAACATGTGCATTTTCTACCCAGACCACATGCTACAATAGAACCTTTCACACTCGTACTGCAAAGTGCTTTGCAAAGTGATACGTTTAACACTGGTATGCCATTCATATGCAACAGCACTCAATTACACTAATAAAAAACATTTTACTGCATTACAGCCTGTGTTGTTGAGACAGAGGAGAATGAGCCAGATACCGGGTGTTACTCCCCTACTGTTTTATAAAGTTAGGCAGTATAGCGCAGTGGTTTAAGGCTCTGAGCTGCAAATCTGTTGACATCCAGCAGACCAGACCTGGGTTTGAATCCCACAGCTTCCACCTGCATACTGTGTGACCCTGAGCAAGTCACTTAACTTCCCTGTGCTCCCAGGTTGCTCCTGTAAAAAAGCTTTCAGCTTAGTGTGCTACTCCTGGTTAAACAACTAAATAAAATAAAGTGCAATATAAACAAAATGAGGGTCTGCGTTCAGAGCAGCAGAGCTGTAATGAACTGCAGACTGAAGTAACAGTGTCCAAATAACAGGTGGAGACAATACCAGATAGTTGTTCCAGCTTCTGAGGAAGAGCAGTGCTCGAAGCAACAGGCATTTGGCTGGTTACTAGTATCCACCTATTATTTGGATACTGACACTGTAATTTGCAATTCATTAAAACTATTCAAGTCTTATTTTTTGTTTTTGTGTCATTTTTCCTATTAGACTGCCCTTCTTTTTGCTTTTCATAAACTTGCCATGGATTCTTTAATTTATTTTCAGGATTGTGGCTTAAAGTCCTCATCTAAAGAACAGCTCCTACAGCCATGCAGTGCCTCCTAGTTTAGCACAGATGGCTATTAGCCCAATTCCTGGGCAGAACTTGAACCCATAACCATCACATATGCCTGGTTCAGAGATAAGAGTGCAGCCAGCTGAGCAACTGACACTGATACTACCCCTCCCCATGTGGGGCTTACCTTTAAGGCAACAGACAGCCTACACATCAAAGGCTTGACCACTGCTTTCAAAGTGAGTGCATGGCCACTCCCAACTGTATGGAAAAGCGAAAATCCTCTGATCATTGCCCTGAACGAACAAGGCACTTTAGAGCAATCATGCATAGCAAGTCTAAGGCACATAACATTTAAAGTGATTTTGCACATTTGCCATAGCAAATGAGAGTAGTAACCTGTAGGATCTGTGAATCAGTCTACTATCATTCAAACTGCCAAAATAGTGCTGTTTTCCATGTTAAAAATCCTTTTGTTTCAGTGCTCTGCCTCATTTGCATAACCCACCACTTTTTTCTCAGTGTTGCAACACCCAACTGTGACATCATACAAGGGAAACAAAGTTTATAAAGAGAGACTGTTAGTTTTTAGCTGCCTCTTTACATTGTTTGCAAGTAGCTGTGGCTAGCATTATAATGTGTAGAAAAAGTATAGTGATTTGACTGGCTGAAAGTAGCTCAGAGCCGTGCAGTCATTGACCCATAATTACGCTCCTGAACAACTTACAGACATTCAAGCCCTATAACATAAATATAGAAAAGCATCACTATACTCGCACATTCTGACAGGAGCTGTCACTTCAGACTTGTCACTTCACTAGCAGGCAGTAAAAGTGTAACAATGTCTACACAGAATGACAAATGAGCTTTGTAGCCTACCTGCATCACAAAAACATTTTCCAGAAGCTTTTCTACAGATTGTACTGCTGTAAACACTACCGACATAGGAGACTGCACTCTGATTAGGAAGATAGAACAATCAGCTATTTACTGTACCCATAATGCCTCACTATCTAAATTAGTATAGAGGCTATTATATTTCTGTGCTCACTACAGAAATAGGAGACTACATCTCTCAGTAAAGAAGTCTTGTAGCCTTGTTTTGAAAATAAACATACAAGAGCTTACATAGAAACATAGACTTTGATGGCAGGTAAGGACTGCTTGGCCCACCTAGTCTGCCCATTTCCCTACCTACTGGATAAGCTGCAGATCCTAGTTAACCAACAGCCTATTTTTTCCTACCCCCCCCACAAGAATTGCCTAATGTCTGTCCCATGCATTCTTGAATTCTCCCACAGTTTTAGACCCCACAACCTCCTCAGGAAGGCGGTTCCATGTGTCCACCACCCTCTTTGTGAAAAAATACTTCCCCACATTGCCCCGAGACGTCCCCCCATTATCTTCAAATTGTATCCCCTTGTTCTTGCACATCTCTTTTTCTAAAAGATGCTACCCTCTTGGACTTTGTTGATTCCACTGAGGTACTTAAAAGTTTCTATTATATCCCCCCTCTCCCTCCTTTCCTCAAAGGTATACATATTAAGCTTCTTTAGTCTCTCCTCATATGGTTTCTCTTGCAGACCCTGCACCATTTTAGTTACCCTCCTCTGGACTGCCTCCATCCTGCCTAGGTCCTTGCAGAGATGGGGTCGCCAGAACTGGACGCAGTACTCCAGATGGGGTCTCACCAACTGTCTGTACAGAGGGACAACATCTTCCTGTTTTCTGCTGGTGATGCCTCTCCCTATACATCCCAGTATCCCCCCAGCCCTCCCTACTGCTTTCTCACATTGCTTGCCAACCTTAAGATCATCTGATATGATTACTGCCAAGTCCCTTTCCATTTCTGTTGTTGTTACTACCTCCCCCCCATTGCGTACTCTTCCCCTGGGTTTTTGTTTCCCAGATGCATTATTTTGCACTTCTTTGCGTTGAATCCAAGCTGCCATACTTCTGACCATTCCTCCAACCTCACCAAGTCCCTTCTCATCCTTTCCATGTGCCCTTGTGTATCAACCCTGTTGCAGATCTTTGTGTCATCTGCAAAGAGGCATACTTTTCCTTCTAGTCCATCTACAGTGTCACTTATCATGACACTGAAAAGGACTGGACCCAGTACTGAACCCTGTGGTACCCCACTGGTAACGCCTCTTTGTTCAGAGTGAACTCCGTGTACTATTACCTTCTGTGTCCTGTTGTCCAGCCATATATTTATATATCTAATCCAGGCTACCACCCTGGGACCCACTCCCAGGCTGGCTAATTTGTTTGTTAATCTTTTGTGTGGGACTGTGTCAAATGCCTTGCTAAAGTCTAGGTAAGCCATATCTACAGCCCCTCTCTGGTCTACTACTTTGGTCACCCAGTCAAAGAAGTCAATTAGATTCATCAGACATGACTTTCCCTCTGTGAATCCATGCTGCCTTGGGTCCTGTGCCCCACTGGCCTCTAGATACTCAACAATCTTTTCCTTCAGAAGTTATTCCATCATTTCTCCTACCACAGAGGTCAAACTGACAGATCTGTAGTTTCCTGCCTCTGTCTTGCTCCCACTTTTGTGAAGGGGAATCACATCCTCCCTCCTCCAGTCCTCACGTACCACACCATCCTCCCATGATTTCTTTTTTTTTTTAATTCAAACTTTATTAACAGATTTTCCATAATACAGGGGACAGAAAAGTAACATTCACAGCATAATCATAAAACAATACATGTTCTGCCCCTCCTCCCTACCCCTCCCCGTACAGCAGTTCACTTCAATATTGTAGTATAATACCGTAGTTACAATAAACCTTAATTGAGCTGAGATAAACAATTGCCAACAACTCATTTATCTAAACCAACTATAATTAAGGTGTGAAAGGGATCCCAGATACGCTTATAGCTCCGTAGCTTGTTATAGAGACTCGCTATAGCTTTCTCAGTACGAAGTTTAGCGAGGATTTCATGAACCCATTCCTGGTATGATGGGCTAACCTCATCCTTCCAATGTTTAAGTATGACTTTTTTGACAGATACCCATGATTTCTTAAAAAAGGTAGTTAGTGGTGTCACTAGTTCTCCCCTTAATTCTTTTAGAATTCTGGGGTGACTCCTGTCAGGCCTCATTGCTTTGTCCACCTTCAGTTTTAGGAGTTCTTTCACAACCCTTTCTTTTGTGAAAGGACTGGGATCGACCCCCCTTTCCAGAGTGCTTCTCTTAATTGGAATAGGTACCTCTCCCTCCTCCTCTTTTGTGAATACTGAGCAGAAGTAATTCTGTATCCCTTCTTTTTTACTGTCCCTCTCTTCACACCAACCGTCCATTCTATTCAGCCTCACTGTCACTCCCTTTGTCTTTCTACGCTCTCTAATGTACCTATAAAATGTTTTATCCCCCTTTTTTTTTATAATTCAAATTTTATTAGCAAATTTTCCACCTTAAGAGGCAGTTAACATGACAGTAAGACAAGAATACAGCAACTTGTTACATTAAGACTGACCCTCCCTCCCCTTCCCCCATACAGCAGTTAAATATCAGTGTGTCACTCAAGTACAGAGCCATTATACAAGAGTATAGAGGGCTATTTGCTCTGGAACACTACTAATTCTGAGCAGCTAGAATTAGGGAGTGAAGGGGATCCCATATTTGAGTATAAACAGATAATCTGTTGTGAAGGCTGGCAATCACCTTTTCCGTATGCAGGTTAGCAAGGATTTCGTACACCCATTCCTGTAACGTTGGAGCAAGCTTGTCTTTCCAATGACATAAAATAAGCTTCTTGACAGATAGAGCTATCATTGAAATATGAAACCTTCTCACTTTGACTCTAATAGAGGACATGTCCCCTAGGGGACAGACGGCAGGCGTGAAGTGCTCCTGTAAACCCAGTATAGGATCTAGAGAAGCTTTGATAGAGTCTCACAACTGGGAGATTTTGGGACAGGACCAAAATATGAGAAGGAGTGTTCCCTCCCCCTGAGAACTTCTAACACATATGTTTGAGTCCAACAGACCCCACTTCTTTAACATAACCAGAGTATAGTACATATTATGCAAAATATGATATTGCATAAGGTGCAACCTATCTTGGGAGACAAATTTATGGCAGGACCTCCACAAAGTGTGCCAATCAGGTGAGTATTGAGGAAATAAGGAGCTCCAGAATCTCGTCGGTCCAAAAGAGTCCCCATATCTTTTGTGAAACAGAACCTGATATAATTTGGATACACTGCCCGAAGACCCAAGTAGAGAAGAAATTTCAGGTATCAGGGCCCCATCCGTCTGATTGGGAGGGGTATTACTGATCACTATAGTGAGTAGGTGTCTTATCTGTACTACTTTAAAATGTGAGAGTGCCGGGATTCTAAATTTCTGAATAAGATCACCTATGGATAGCCATTGCCCCTCCTCATCCACAAAAGAAAGTACTATCCCATTACCCAATTGGGGCAACCAAGTGCAGGGAATCTGCTGCTTGTTCATAGTGAAAGATGGGGAGTTCCAGATAGATTGAGCCAGATCTAACTGAGGAGTGTAACGCAAGAAAAAGCAAAGTTGCGCATATACCCTTAAAGAAGTGGTAACTATGGGACATTTCTCGGCAACATGCACCTGAGACACTTTTACATAGAACAAAGTTAGGGGATCCAGATTCATGGACCGAATTGAATCCAACTCTATTCTAAGCCATGTCAGCTGCACCTTTTCAGGACCCGGACTTACCCACTTCAGACATTTTGCCAGATGGCTAGCCCAATAATATATGGCCAAATGGGGAATCCGCAGGCCCCCCTCAGATTTTGGAGCAGCCAATTTATAGTAAGCCAGTCGGGGGTATTTGTCAGATCAGATAAACTTGGTAAAAATACCATGCAATTTGTTAAACCAGGATAACGGGATAAAAGTATCGAGGAGAGATAAAGGATAAAAAATTTGTGGGAAGATGTTCATCTTGATTATGTTAATCCGACCCCAAAGCGAGATAGGAAGCTTAGACCATCTGTCGAGATCCTGAATTATAAGCTGGGAAAGGGGCTCCAGATTTTCCCTGAACCATACCGAGGGGTTATGAGTCAGTTTAATGCCCAGGTATTTCAATGACCTGGGGGACCAACATAAACCTAAGGGGGTGATATCGGTCTTAAATATCTTGTGATTTAAAGGGAAAAAGGAAGATTTGTTAGCATTAAGTTTATAGTTGGATAAGGCGCTAAATTTAGCAATTTCACCCAGCAAAACTGGGACAGAAGATGGGATAAGGTGGGATAAGTACACAAGGAGATCATCCGCATATGCAGTGATCTTGACCTCATGACGCCCCACCCAGATGCCTTGTATTCCTGTATTATTGAGAATATTTTGAATGAGAGGTTCGAGATACAAGTTAAATAAAAGGGGAGAAAGGGGACAACCCTGTCTGGTACCAGAATGTAATGAAAAGGACTTAGAAAATACACCATTTCCTGTAATTCTTGCTGTAGGTGTTTTGTATAATGCAACGATCCAGGATATAAAGATATCCCCCTTCTTAACCGAGTTGGCTATCTTTTCCTCAGTTTGGGCCTTTGCTATTCCGACTGCCTTTCCTGCTTCCTTCTGCCTTAACTGGTACAGTTCTCTGTCCTGTTCCTTCTGTGTTTCCTTATACTTCTTAAATGCTGTCTTTTTCTCCCTAACCTTCCCCGCCACCTCTTTTGAGAACCATAGTGGCTTTTTTTTTTATTTTGATTTGTTTATTTGCTTCATGCAAAGGCTTGCTGCCTCTGTGATGGCAGTTTTGATATTTCCCCATTGTTGCTTCACCCTTCCTCCTTGCCTGTTTGCTAGTGCTTTTCTAAGATACTCTCCCATTTTGCCAAAGTCAGCCCTCTTGAAGTCCAGTACCCTCACTTTTGTATGGCTTGACTCTGCAGCTAAGTTTATTGTGAACCACATTGTTTGGTGGTCACTTGTTCCCAGATGGCTAGCCATTTCTAGATCTGAGATCCTCTCACTGTCCCCATTTGCAAGTACAAGGCCTAAGATTGCTCCCTTCCGAGTGGGTTCCAACACTAGCTCTCTGATGCATTCCCCCTGTAGGGCATTGAGAATGGCCCTGCTCTTTGATGTGGCTGCAGCAAAGGTGCTCCAATTAACATCTGGCATATTCAGGTCCTCCATCAACAGTATCTCCTCTTTCTCTGCCATCCTAAGGGTGCCTTCTATCATATCCTTGTCCATTCCCTTCCCCTTATATTTTTACACCACTACTGAAATACTAGAATACACCTCACAGTGAGGAAATTGGAAAACAGCTCCTTATTGTACCCACAATGCCTTGCTATGGACATCTACATATTAGGTGCTATACTACAGTCACCACTACCAACATACAAGACTGCACTTCTGAGTAAGGCACATTTAAGTCAATGTCATAAATTACCCAGAATTCCATGTTGCTGAATGTAAAACATTGACAGATCCCTTGTGTGACATCATTCTGGGGGTGTGAGCACACAGAGAGACTGGAAGGCAGGCAGAAACAAAGCACTGATAAAACATAATAAAATGACTATTCCAGATCTTAAAAAAAAAAAAAAAATTGCAGTTTCAACATCAGAAACATGGCTAGTAATGGCCTACTATGTGAAAAAGGCATTTGGGGAACCTTCAAATATCACTTTAAGGACAGAAGCTTTGTAAATAAATACTCTTAAAGGGGAAAAGTCAGCACCAAGGGCACCACACCCAAGTGTAAGGCTGGTCCCAATGTGCACTTTGTGTACAAAAATATTGGTTTATTTGCATTCCCTGTACTACAGTAGATAGTAATCAGACTAATTTTGCTTACTTCTAGGCTGACATCTTTGGTAACAAGTCCCAGAATCCCCTGCAGCTGACATCAGAGCAGTACTGCAGACACAGGAAATTCAGTAGCCTGTAGAGCTCATGGGCTTGAGAAAGTCTTAATTAATTCAAGCGTGACTGAAGCCCCAGAATATATATGGAATGCAAGCTGAATTCTACCTAAATATCATGTTTTTCAAGTTTTCTTTGAGGTGTCAGCAGCTGCAACTAAGTAAAGTGACTGAATCCATAAGTGCATCACTGTAAGGGTAGCAAAAGACTACAGGCCTTCACTGATTCCACAGGTGGGTACCCATTAATGGGTATGTAAAGAGATTCCCTGGAGACAAGGGTAAAACTAATCTGGTATCACAGTGGTTAGTGGCACTGTGTCAGACAGTACAGTCAGGCATGCAGGGCTTGTCCGTGTATGGTGTGACAGTGTGCCACCTAAAATACTGATATGGACTTGCGGACTGTATTTCATATAGTAGTTGGCTGTGCCTAGAAGGGCACTGGAAATACAGCCAGAGGGATGGCATTACATTTATTATTTGGCTGTACATGGAGGGCTTCAGAAGGCCAGTCACGCCAGTGAATAACTATACAGCTACCTCACTGCTGTATCTTCACCTTTTCCACATGGTCCACGGTTGTGGTGTTCCTTTGGGGACATGGAGATGTAATGCATCCCAGGGGTTGATACTTTTCTTGCACCAGGTTCATATAAGCCATTCTCCATGCAGAGGCCTTGTGTAATTTTAATTAAATGTTGACTATAACCCCCCATCTGAAGCAATGAGGTCAATTAACGTAATAAACAAATAAAATTAAAAAATAAAATCCCTCATTCCACATTATGATTAACAATAATCACTCCCTTTAAGCTAGGTCAAACATTTATTTTATTTTCTTGGATTTAATCTAGAATCATTCCGGGATGCCAAAGAGGATCTAAATGCTATGTTAGTTAAGAAAAGACACAACCAAGATGTTTAAGCAGGTTGGTTTCCCCCTGCCAATAACACTAATATAATGAAAACATATAGATTGCTTAAAAATATTTATTAGAGAACCAAAAGACATTCATTTACATTTCATTCATCTTTCCACAGCTAATGCATTATAAAGTCTGAAGAAGAGACAGGATGTCTTGAAACTTTACCTAGAGAAATACACCAATACAAAACTTGCATGTGGCTGTATATCAAGGCATAGAATAATTAATATATAAAAGTGGATTATATACTAGAGTGCATAACAAACTGAATGTAACCACCTGACTGGCATATATTATTACTGCTCCAATGGACATGAAATTATTTCTAAAAAGAACAACAAAGGAAATCAAGTAAAGAATAAGCTATCAAGTATTAATTTTTGGTTGAGAGTCTCTTTTTTCCCCCTTTACACCAATAGGCTACAAACCCCCAGCCAGGAGTTTATTGACACAGGCTTTTCAACCTTGCTTGAGCAAGCAGAGGTTGGGTAGTAACCATCAACATCCATGGCAGTTACACTGATGTATTAAAAATAAAGCCAAAAGCAAGATGTTGACATATCTGCTCTCTAAGAAGTATACAGAATACTGGCTCACCTGATTCCTCTGTTACAGGCATCACTGGTGTTCTAACCTCTCTAAATCCATACTTACTAAGAAGAAAATAAAATCTTGTATTGCAGATTGGAGAGCTGAATGTGTCACAGGAACTGGTGGTTAAAATTTGCAGTTAAAACCATAGAAACCTTGACAGTTCTACAACTGGAGATCCATGGGAGGGTTGGAAACCAGCAACAAACCTAGGAAACAGCAAGGGTCGTAAACCCAAAGCCAACGTGACAGGCCAAACAAATGCTGCTGGCAGAAATGTGTGCCAGCAAAGGCATTCCTCAGAAGGAAAACAATTTGGTTTCATACACTGTAACACCTCTCATACATACTGTATCCCAAAGTCCTCTACAATCCACAAACAATAGACATTTGGCATGCAAAGAGAGATTAAGGTAATGTAAGGAGGGGTTAGGTACAGAAAAAGAACAGCTGAGAGCATGATTTTCAGACCTGATCTACAGACCCATGATTTTCGAAGCAGACTTATGTATGTACTTGAGACCAGTATTCCATCACAGATGGTCTAGCAACATCTATCATTCTGACATGGTAGGATCTCTGAAATTCTACATTTGTGGTACAAATGCTGCAAACCTTGATTTACATCCACTTTTGATGCAAAATGCCATAAATCCAAGCTTTTCGTTGCAAATGCTCACAGCCCTTACAAACTTGTATGGGCAATGCAGGAAGTATTCAATTAGATATGGATGTGGCAGATAACACTAGCATCCACTTCTAACCATTGTGATTATGCTGCTGGGGGGCTGAGTACTTGCTCAGGGTCACACAGTAATTAAGAAACAGTTGGGGGATATAAACCTAAATCTCCACAGTCTCTGTGTTCATAGCTCTGCGTTCTATCTACAGTGCTAGGATATACTGCTTCCCACCAATTAATGCATATGGAAATTTCAACTTGGAGCTGATAACTGAGCCAAGATATTCACTGTTTGTTAGGGTCAAAAAGCAGATACTGTATTTGGGGTTCCAGCTGGGAGCTAAAGATGGAGGCTGTCCCATGGAGATGGTGGGAGCCCATTTCCTACAAAGTTGGAGACCTGGGGTTCCTTCCAAGAAACAGGACTGCTATGGCATTCCAGTAACAGAGGGGGTGACTGCCAAGCTGCTGTCCTTCATCTTTTCAAAGGCACATGGGGGGCCTAGGACTGTGTGTTATAGATCCCACTTGCTAAGGGCAGCAGAGAACAGCCAGACAGAGAAAGACAGATAGCTGGGATGTCCACAAGATGCTTGCACATGACTTGAGTCAGGTCTGACCCACTAATGTCCTGGGGGTGGTGCATGCTGTTCCTGTGTGTACAGAGCTCCACCACACTGATGTTCTGGGTGTGCTGCATGCTGTTCAGGTGTGCACTGTGCTCCACCATATTGATGTCCAGGGTGTGAGGTATGCTGTTCCAGTGTGCACTGTGCTCCACACGTTGATGTCCTAGGTGTGGGGCATGCTGTTCCTGTGTGTACTGAGCTCCACCACACTGATATTCTGGGTGTGGGGCATGCTGTTCTTGTTTGCACTGTGTTCCACCACGCTGATGTCCTGAGTGTGGGGCATGCTGTTCTTGTGTACACTGAGCACCACAACACTAATGTTCTGGGTGTGGGGCATGTTGTACCTGTGTGCACTGTGCTCCACCATACGGATGTCCTAGGGGTGGTGCATGCTGTTCCTGTGTGTACTGAGTGCCACCACACTGATGTCCTGGGCATGGGCATGCTGTTCCTGTGTGCATTGAGTTCAACCACAATTACGTCCTAGGTGCAGGGCATGCTGCTCCTGTGTGCATTGAGCTCCACCACAATTATGTCCGGTGTGGGGCATGCCGTTCTTGTGTGCACTCTGCTCCACCATACTGATATCCTGGGTGTGGGGCATGCTGTTCTTGAGGGCTCTGTGCTCCACCACAATTATGTCCTGGGTGTGGGGAATGCTGTTCCTGTGTGCACTGAGCTCTGCCACATTGATTTCCTGGGTGTGGGGCATACTTTTCCAGTGTGCACTGCGCACAACCACACTGATATCCTGGATGTGGGGCATGCTGTTCCTTTGTGTACTGTGCTCCACTACACTGATGTCCTGGGTGTGGGGCATGCAGTTATTGTGTGCCCTGTGCTCCACCACAATTGTGTCCTGGGTGTGGGGCCTGCTGTTCTTGTGTGCATTGAGCTCCACCACACTGATATCCTGGGAGTGGGGTATGCTGTTCCTGTGTGCACTGTGCTCCATCACGTTGATGTCCTGGGTATGAGGCATGCTGTTCTTATGTGCACTGTGCTCCTCCACACTAATGTTCTGGGCGTAGGACACGTTGTTCCTGTGTACATTGAGCTCTATCTCACTAATGTGCTGGCTGTGTGGCATGCTGTTCCTGTGTGCATTGAGCTCCACAACAGTAATGTCCTGGGTGTGGTGCATGTTGTTCCTGTATGCACTGAATTCAAACACACTGATAACCTGGGTGTGGGGAATGCTGTTCATGTGTGCACTGTGCTCCACCACATTGATATCCTGGGTACGAGGCATGTGGTTGTTGTGTGCACTGAGCTCCACCACACTAATGGTCTAGGTGTAGGACATGCTGTTCCTGTGTGCATTGAGCTCCACCTCACTGATGTACTAGATGTGTGGCATGCTGCTCCTGAGTATACTGAGCTCCACCACACTAATGTCATGGGTGTGCGGCATGCTGTTCCTGTGTGCACTGTGCTCCACCACATTGATGTCCTGGTTGTGGGGCTATGCTGTTCCTGTGTGTACTGTGCTCCACCACGTTGTTGTCCTGGGTATGAGGCATGTGGTTGTTGTGTGCACTGAGCTCCACTACACTAATGGTCTAGGTGTAGGACATGCTGTTCCTGTGTGCATTGAGCTCCATCTCACTGATGTACTGGGTGTGCGGCATGCTGCTCTTGTGTGCACTGTGCTCAACCACACTGATGTCCTGGGAGTGGGGCACGCTGTTCTTGTGTGCACTGTGCTCCACTACACTAGTGTTCTGGGTATGCAGCATGCTGTTCTTGTGTGCACTGTGTTCCACCCCATAGATGTTCTGGATGTGGGGCATACTGTTCCATCGTGCACTGAGCTCTGCCACTTTGACATCCCAGGTGTGGGGCATGCTGTTCCTGTGTGTACTATGCTACACCACACTGATGTACTGGGTGTGGGGCATGTTGTTCTTGTGTGCCCTGTGCTCCACCACAGTTATGTCCTGGGTGTGGGGCATGCTGTTCCTGTGTATACTATGCTACACCACACTGATGTACTGGGTGTGGGGCATGTTGTTCTTGTGTGCCCTGTGCTCCACCACAGTTATGTACTGGGTGTGGGGCATGCTGTTCCTGTGTACACTGTGCTCCAGTACACTGATGGCCTGGATGTGGGGCATGCTATTCTTATGTGCACTGTGCTTGACCTCACTAATCTTCTGGGTGTAGGACATGCTGCTTCTGTGTGCATTGAGCTCCACCTCACTGATGTTCTGGGTGTGTGGCATGCTGCTTCTGTGTGTATTGAGCTCCACCACACTAATGTCCTGAGTGTGGGGCACCTCACTGATGTTCTGGGTGTGTGGCATGCTGCTTCTGTGTGTATTGAGCTCCACCACACTAATGTCCTGAGTGTGGGGGCATGCTGCTCCTGTGTGTATTGAGCTCCATAACAGTGGTGTCTGGGTGTGGGGAACACTGTTCCTGTGTGCACTGTGCTTCACCACACTGATGTACTGGGTATGGGGCATGCTGTTCTTGTGTGCACTGTGCTCCACCTCAATTATGTCCTGGGTGTGGGGCATGATGTTCCTGGGTGCACTCTCCTCTATCATACTGATGTCCTGGGTATGAGGCATGCTGTTCTTGAGTGCACTCTGCTCCACCACACTGGAGCCCTGGGCATGGGGCATACTGTTCCATTGTGCACTGAGCTCCGCCTCATTGATGTCCCAGGTGTGGCACATGCTGTTCCTGTGTGCACTGTGCTCCAACACACTGATATCCTCGGTATGTAGCATGCTGTTCCTGTGGGCACTGTGCCCCACCACACTGATGGCCTGGGTGTGGGGCATGCTGTTCCTGTGTGCACTATGCTCCACCACATTGATGTCCTAGGTGTGGGGTATGCTTTTACTGTGTGCACTGTGCTCCACACATTGGTGTCCTGGGTATGAGACATGCTGTTCTTATGTGCACTGTGCTCCACCACACTAATGTTCTGGCTGTAGGACATGCCATTCCTGTGTGCATTGCGCTCCACCTCACTGATGTCCTGGGTGTGTGGCATGCTGTTCCTGTGTGTATTGAGCTCAAAAACAGTTTTTTTCTGGGTGTGTAGTATACTGTTCCTGTGTGCAGTGCTCCACCACACTGAAGTCCTGGGTGTGTGGCATGCTGTTCTTGTGTGCAATGTGCTCCACCACATTGATGTCCTGGGTGTGAGGCATGTTGTTCTTGAGTGCACTATGCTCCACCACACTGGTGTCCTGGGCATGGGACATACTGTTCCATTGTGCACTGAGCTCTGCCACATTGATGTCCCAGGTGTGTGGCATGCTGTTCTTGTGTGCACTGTGCTCTACCACACTGATATCCTCAGTGTGGGGCGTGCTGTTCCTGTGTGTACAGTGCTACATCACACTGATGTCCTGGGTGTGGGGCATGTTGTTCTTCTGTGCCTTGTGCTCCACCACAATTTTGTCCTGTGTGTGGGGCATGCTGTTCCTGTATGTGTTGAGCTCCACCACACTGATGGCCTGGGTGTGGGGCATGCTGTTCCTGAGTACATTGAGCTCCACCACAGTTATGTCCTGGGCGTGAGGCATGCTGTTGCTGTGTGCACTGTGCTCCACCACACTGATGGCCTGGGTGTGGGACATGGTCTTCTTGTGCGCAATGTGCTCCACCATATTGATGTCCTGGGAGTGGGGTATGCTATTCCTCTGTGCACTGTGCTCCACCACCTTGATATCCTGGGTATGAGTCATGCTGTTCTTGTGTGCACTGTGCTCCACCACACTAATATGTTGGATGTGGGACATCCTGTCCCTGTGTGTATTGAGCTCCAACCCACTGATATCCTGGGTGAGGAACATGCTGTTCCTGCATGTGTTGAGCTCTACCACACTAATGTCCTGGGTGTAGGGCATGCTATTGTTGGGTGCGCTGTGCTCCACCACACTGATGTTCTGGGTGTGGGGCATGCTGTAGTTGTTTCCACTGTGCTCCACCATGTTGGTGCCCTGGGTGTGGGGCATTATGTTCCTGTGTGCATTGAGCTGCACCACACTAATTCTCTGGGTGTGGCCATGCCGTTCTTCTGTGCACTGTTCTCCACCAGACTGATGTCCTGGGTGTGGGGCATGCTGTTCTCGTTTGCCCTGTGCTCCACCACAATTATGTCATCAGTGTGGGGCATGCTGTTCCTGTGTGCATTGAGCTCCACCAAAATTATGTACTGGTTGTGGGGCTTTCTTTTCCTGTGTGCCCTATGCTCCACCACAATTATGTCCTGGGTGTGGGACATGCTGTTCTTGTGGCACTGTGCTCCACCACACTGATGTCTTGGGCGTGTGGCATGTTGTTCCTGTGTGCACACTGTGCTCCACCACACTTATGTTCTGGGTGTGGTGTATGCTGTTCTTGTGTGCACTGTGCTCTACCACACTGATGTCCTGGGAGTGGAGTATGTTGTTCTTGTGTGCCCTGTGCTCCACCACAATTATGCTCTGGGTGTGGGGCATGCTGTTCCTGTGTGTATTGAGCTCCACCACTGTTATGTCCTGGGTGTGCGCATGCTGTTCTTGTGTGCAATGTGCTCCACCACGTTGATGTCCTGTGTATCAGACATGCTGTTCTTTATGTGCACTGTGCTCCACCACACTAATGTTTTGGGTGTAGGATATGCTGTTCCTGTGTGCACTGAGCTCCACCTCACTGATCTACTAGGTGTGTGGCATGCTGCTCCTGTGTGTATTGAGCTCCATCACACTGATGTCTTGGGTGTGGGGCATGCTGTTCCTGTGTGCATTGAGCTCCACAACAGTTATGTCCTGGGTGTGGGGTATGCTGTTCTTGTGTGCACTGTGCTCCACCATGTTGATGTCCTGTGTATCAGACATGCTGTTCTTATGTGCACTGCGCTCCACCACACTAATGTTTTGGGTGTAGGATATGCTGTTCCTGTGTGCACTGAGCTCCACCTCACTGATCTACTAGGTGTGTGGCATGCTGCTCCTGTGTGTATTGAGCTCCATCACACTGATGTCCTGGGTGTGGGGCATGCTGTTCCTGTGTGCATTAAGCTCCACAACAGTTATGTCCTGGGTGTGGGGTATGCTGTTCTTGTGTGTACTGAGCTCCTCCAGTCTGATAGCCTGGGTGTGGGGCATGCTGTTCCTGTGTGCACTGTGCTCCATCACACTGAAGTCCTGGGTGTGGGGAATGCTGTTCTTGTGTGCAATGTGCTCCACCATATTGATGTCCTGGGAGTGGGGTATCTTGTTTCTGTCTGCACTGTGCTCCACCACGTTGATGTCCTGGGTATGAGGCATGCTGTTGTTGTTTGCACTGTGCTCAACTACACTAATGTTCTGGGTGTAGGGCATGCTGTTCCTGTGTGCACTGAGCTCCACCTCACTGATGTGCTTGGTGTGTGGTATGTTGCTCTTGTGTGTATTGAGCTCCACCACACTAAGGTCCTGGGAATGGGGCATGCTTTTTGTGTGCATTGAGCTCCTCGACACTGATGTCCTGGTTGTGGGGCACGCTGTTCTTATGTGCACTGTGCTCGATCACACTGATGTCTTGGGTGTGGGGCATGCTGTTCCTGTGTGCATTGTGCTCCATCACACTGATGTTCTGGGTATGGGGCATGCTGTTCTTGTGTGCACTGTTCTCCAACATGTTGGTGTCCTGGGTGTGGGGCATTCTGTTCCTGTGTGCATTGAGCTCCACCACAATTATGTCCTGGGTGGTGGGGCATGCTGTTCCTTTGTGCATTGTGCTCCTCCACAATTATATCCTGAGTGTGGATCATTCTGTTCCTGTGTGCACTGTGCTTCACCACACTGGTGTCCTGGGCATGTGGCATGTTGTTCCTGTGTGCACTGTGCTCCACCACGTTGACGTCCTGTGTATCAGACATGCTGTTCTTACGTGCACTGCGCTCCACCACACTAATGTTTTGGGTGTAGGATATGCTATTCCTGTGTGCACTGAGCTCCACCTCACTGATCTACTAGGTGTGTGGCATGCTGCTCCTGTGTGTATTGAGCTCCATCACACTAAAGTCCTGGGTGTGGGGAATGGTGTTCTTGTGTGCAATGTGCTCCACCACGTTGATGTCCTGTGTATCAGACATGCTGTTCTTATGTGCACTGTGCTCCACCACACTAATGTTTTGGGTGTAGGATATGCTGTTCCTGTGTGCACTGAGCTCCACCTCACTGATCTACTAGGTGTGTGGCATGCTGCTCCTGTGTGTATTGAGCTCCATCACACTAATGTCCTGGGTGTGGGGCATGCTGTTCCTGTGTGCATTGAGCTCCACAACAGTTATGTCCTGGGTATGGGGTATGCTGTTCTTGTGTGCACTGAGCTCCTCCAGTCTGATAGCCTGGGTGTGGGGCATGCTGTTCCTGTGTGCACTGTGCTCCACCACACTGAAGTCCTGGGTGTGGGGAATGGTGTTCTTGTGTGCAATGTGCTCCACCACATTGATGTCCTGGGAGTGGGGTATCTTGTTTCTGTCTGCACTGTGCTCCACCACGTTGATGTCCTGGGTATGAGGCATGTTGTTGTTGTTTGCACTGTGCTCGACTACACTAATGTTCTGGGCATAGGACATGCTGTTCCTGTGTGCACTGAGCTCCACCTCACTGATGTGCTTGGTGTGTGGTATGTTGCTCCTGTGTGTATTGAGCTCCACCACACTAATGTCCTGGGTATGGGGGCATGCTGTTTGGTGCATTGAGCTCCACGACACTGATGTCCTGGGTGTGGGGCATGCTGTTCTTATGTGCACTGTGCTCAATCACACTGATGTCTTGGGTGTGGGGCATGCTGTTCCTGTGTGCAATGTGCTCCACCACACTGATGTTCTAGTTATGGGGCACGCTGTTCTTGTGTGCACTGTGCTCCAACATGTTGGTGCCCTGGGTGTGGGACATTCTGTTCCTGTGTGCATTGAGCTCCACCACACTGATGTCCTGGGTGTGGGGCATGTTGTTCTTGTGTGCCCTGTGCTCCACCACAATTTTGTCCTGTGTGTGGGGCATGCTGTTCCTGTATGTGTTGAGCTCCACCATACTAATGCCCTGGGTGTAGGTCATGTTGTTCCTGTGTGCACTGTGCTCCACCACACTGATGTTCTGGGTGTGGAGCATGCTGTTCTTGTTTGCCCTCTGCTCCTCCACGTTGATGTCCTTGGTGTGGGGCATGATGGTCCTGTGTATACTGAGCTGCACCACACTAATGTTCTGGATGTGGGGCATGCTGTTCCTGTGTGTATGGAGCTCCACCACACTAATGTCCTGGGTTTAGGGCATGCTGTTCCTTTGTGCACTGTGCTCCACCACACTTACGTTCTGGGTGTGGGGGCATGCTTTTCTTGTTTATACTGTACTCCACCACATTGATGTCCTGGCTATGGGGCATGCTGTTTCTGTGTGCACTGAGCTCCAACACACTGATGTCCTGGGTGTGGGGCATGCTGTCCCTCTATGCACTGTGCTCCAACACACTGATGTCCTGGGTGTGGGGCATGCTGTTCTTGCGTGACTTGTGCTTCACAAAAATTATGTCATGAGTGTGGGACATGCTGTTCCTGTGTGCATTGAGTGCCACCACAATTATGTCCTTGATGTGGGGAATTCTGTTCCTGTGTGGCCTCTGCTCCACCACAATTATGTCCTGGGTGTGGGGCATGCTGTTCTTGTGTGCACTGTGGTCCACCACACTGATGTTCTGATTGTGGGACATGCTGTTCTTGTGTGCACTGTGCTCCACCACACTAATGTTCTGGGTGTGGGGCATGCTGTTCTTGTGTGCACTTTGCTCCCCCACACAAGAGTCCTGGGTGTGGGGCATGCTGTTCCTGTGAGCATAAAGCTTTCACACACTAACATCCTGTCGAAGGGGCATGGTGTTGCTGTATGCACTGAGCTCCACCAGATGACATCTCAGTACTGAGGCATGCTGTTTCTGTGTGCACTCTGCTCTGTTATGATCATGTCCCGGGGTGCAGTATGCTGCTACTCTGGGTACTAAGTCCTGCCACAATGAAGTCCCATGGGTGGGGATGGTATTTCTGTGGGAAGTCAGCTCTGACACATTAATATGCAAGGTATGGAGCATAGTGTTCCTGGGTACAGAGCTTTGCCACGATGAAGTCCCAGGGATGGCTCATGGGGCTTATTTTAACTGGGTGAACAAAGCTCTGACATTCTGATGTTTTGGGGGTAGGGCATGCTGTTCGTATGGGCATTGAGCTTTGCCAGGATGAATTCCCATGGGTGAGGCATGCTGAATGAATGAAATGTTTATTTGATCAGTCGTAAGACCTTTACAAATAGCAAACAGACAGTAAATACAGATCTCATATGCAATTTGACATACTGTATATATGAAAACTTAACTATCACTAAAATGTTTCTCTCCTTGTATCTGATTACAAGAATATTATTCATATTTCTTGTGAATTAGTTAAATTACTCTGAGATACTGGCAACTTTGTTGATAACATACATTTCCGCAGTTGTAAATGGGTTGTGACTGAAAATAAGCAGCTTCTTTGTCTAGAGCACTTACCTGGTAATGAAAGATTAAATAAATAAAGAAATATCTCTTGTCGCTCTTGACACAGCACAAATTGTTGTGTTATCTATGCAACCTTTTTTGTACTGTACCTAATTGATGTGGAACCTTTGTAAAAGAGCCTCTGGCTCAAAGGTAGTAATTCCTAAAACAATAAACTAAACTAAACTAAATAAATCAATAAACATAATGATGAGCAACAACTGTTTGTCAGATATGGCAATTTCTGTCCAAAGTGGATGTAGCCATCTAATTCTGGGAATTTTATACTAGCAATAAGAAAAGACTACATGATATAGATCTTCTAATTCTTTGAAATTGCAAGCACAAATGTTTGCCTCTTTATCACTGTTAGTCTCATACCTAGCTTTAGGAATATTACTTTTAAAAAGCTACCATCTATATGTTGTATACAGTTTCCTCAAAGTATGATCTGTTAAAACATTCAGGTAGTACATAAATACGTGAACATTATAATTCTGAACCAACCATGGTGCAATTTTTAAACCTCTTATCATATTTATATCTTTATACTTGTTACAATTGTTTATTCTCTTAAGACATTATGACTTAAATTTCATACGTATAATGATACCATTCACAACATACTGTTTCAGAAATTGTAAACCATAATCGTGACAAATTTTGTTAATTCCGGAAAGCCATCATGATCCCATGCAACCGATATTACACCATTAGTTTTTTTCTAGTAAACACTGAAACAGTAGCCTAAAGGAGTTCATCCTAATTATTTTAATCCAGTAGTTCAGGTTCCCTGATACATTCAGAGACTCCAAGCTAGTGACACCAAGTTCTGCTCTGATTAAGCATGGAGGGATGGAGGGGCCAACACCTAGAATGTAATGCAATAGCCTATTCAAAGGGACTTCCATAGACTTTAAATTACCAGTTCTCCAGATTTCACATTGACACAATGCTGAGGGTACATATTTATCTTCTATAGCTTTTAACAAGGGGATAATGGAGTTTCCATCATATCTATAATAAAATTTATTTAAGGCACCTGCAATTTGTTTATGGTTTGTCACCTGCACTTTTATAAGTTTTCTCCATACTCCATTATTGGATAAAACTAACCCCAAAATACATAAGAGTTTACAGTTTTGAGTTTTTTATTATCCAACAACCACATTTTGTTGTATTATTTGAGACAAACACTGTTACCTGGCTCTTAGTGTCATTGATGTTTAAGTTATATTCCTGAGAAAACATATGCAATATTGTGAGCTTTTCTTGGAGACCAGACTGAGACAGTGATATTATAGTCAAAGTGTCTGTATAGGCTGGGGCTGGAGAGGAGTAATTATTAATAAGTGGAGAGTCTAACATAGACTCTGTGAGTTGTGACAGAAGAAGATTAATGTAAATACAGAACAGGGCTGTGGCTAAGATACAGCCCTGCCTAACACTTTTATTAGTTCTTTTTTTGGATGAAAGCTGCCCACCTAGCCCCAGTCTGACTTGTGCCCATGTATCACTGTACAATTCCCTAATTATGCTAATCAAAGCAGGCTGAATGCCCATTTGATACATAGTTATCCATAATTTAGCGCACAATATTTTATCAAACGCATTGTTGAAATCTATAAACGAAATGTACAGTTTTTGTTTTCTTAAGGTGACATACTTCTCAAAAAGGTGCATAATTATTTAACAATTGTCGATTGTAGAGTATCCAGTTCTGAAACCTGCTTTGAGCTCAGAGAGACCACCGAGTTGATTCAGTTGATCCGCTGCTCTATCCAATATAATTTTAGAAAAAAATCTTAAGGGGTTAAAGATGCATTATGTATATTTTTGTGAATGTGTTTGATTTAATTTTTAATATTGTCTAGATGTGTGTGTTCTGTGATTTTGTGTTTTATAATTTGTATTGATTGTTTGAAATTGGTGTGATTATATGAAACTTGGAAAACTTGCACAGGACTGTCTTGAAAACTGGATTATTTTATCCAAATGACATGTATTTTTCCTGTATAAAAATAAAAATGTTCTACTTCTACTACTACTACTACTTTGTATATATCCAATAATGAAATGGGGCTGAACATAGATGCCCCAGCTTTGTCACTCTTTTTAAAGATAGAAACTATAATGGCACCTTTCCATGAATTTCGAAAATCATTTTTCATAATACACAGATTAAAAAAGCTATCAGCACTTTGGATCACACTAGGAGAGATGCTAGGTATACCTCAGAAGGAATTAAATGGGGGCCAGGTGCTTTTTTCCTTTTTAACATAGCTATTGAAAGATAAACTTCACTGTGTGTAATTGTTTTAAAGGATGACCAGTTACTATCCTCTTCCCAAAACAATACATCGATGAAGTCCCAGGCATGAGGCATGCTGTTGCTGTGTGCACTAAATTCTGACAAGCTGTTGTTCCTGGGCTGGGGAATGCTGGTCCTGTGTACACTGAGCTCCACCATGATGAAGTCCTGGGGGTGAGGCATACTGTTCCTGTGTGCACTGCGCTTCACCACAATGAAATCCCAGGGGTGGGGCATGCTGTTATGATGAAGAGGGTGGGAGGGTGGGCAGCTGCAAGTTGAGGAGCTAGCTGCACATTCAAGCAGACTCGATAGACCATAAGGCCTGCTTCTGCTGCCATTTTCATATGTTCATATGTTCTTGAGTGCTCTAAACTTTGACGCACTGATGTCCCATTTCTGAGGAATGCTGTTCCTGTGTGTGTTAAGCTCCAACACGATGAAGTACTAGGGATGGGGAATGTTGTTCTTTTGGGCACTGAACTTTGCCACAATGAAATCCCAGGGGTGGGGAATGTCATTCTTGAGTGCACTAAGCTCTGACAAGCCAATGTCCCATGGCTGGGGAATGCTGTTCCTGTGTGTACTCAGTTCCACCATGATGAAGTCCCACAGGTGGGGCATGCTGTTCCTGCTTACACTAAACTCTGAAACACTGATGTCCTGGGGGTGGGGCATGCTATTTCAGTGTGCACTAAGCTCTGACTCACCAATATCCCAGGGCTAAGGTTCCTGTGTGCACTCAGCTCTGCCAAGATGATGTCCTGGATGTGGGTATGCTGTTCCTGTGTGCACTGAACTCTTACATGCTGATGTGCTGGTGGTGGGATGTACTGTTCCTTCAGGTACTGTCCCCCACCAAGCTGACGTCCTGATGGTGTGGCATGGTGCTTCTCTGTGCACGAGGCTCCATCATGATGACGTCCTAGTGGTGGAGCATTCAATTCTTGTAGTTGTTGAGCTCTCGTGCACTGAAGTCCTGGTGGTGGGACATGGTGTTGCTCTGTGCACTAAGCTCCACAACACTGATGTCCCAGGGTAGGGCATACTGTTACTGTGATTTCTGTATTCTGACACACTGATGGGTGGAGTATGCAATTCCTGTGTGCATTGAGCTCCCACACACTGATGTCCCAGGGTGGTGTATGCAATTCCTTCGGTTACTGAGCTCTGACACACTAATGTCCCAGGTGGGGCATAGTGTTCTTGTGTGCACCGAACTCCACAACTCTAAAGTCCCACAGGTGCAGCATGTTGTTCCTGTGTGCAGAGCTCCAAAACACAAAGGTCCCAGGAAGGGTGAATGCTATTTCATCAGTTTATAAGCGCTATCTGATGTCCTGTGGGTAGGGCATGCAATTCTTGTGTGCATTGAGCTCCACCACACTGATGTCCTGTGGATGAATCATAATGTTCCTGTGTGCACTGGGCTCCACTAGAATAATGTCCCTGCAGTGGGTAACACAATTCTTGTGGTTACTGAGCTGTAATACATTGAAGTCCCAGGGTGGAGCATACTGTTCCTGTGTGCACTAAGCTCCACAATGCTGATGTCCTACAGGTGGGTGTGCTGTTCCTGTGTTCAGAACTCCATAGTGTTGATGTCCGAGGGATAGGGCATGCTGTTACTGTGGTTTCTGAGTCTGAAACACCGATGTCCTGGGTGGTTGGGCATGCTGTCCCTGTGTGTATTGAGCTCTGCCACATCGCTGTCACAGAGGTAGCTGTTCCTGTGTGCACTAAGCTTCCACACACTGATGTCCCAGGGGTGGTGCAGGCTGCTCCTGTGTGCACTGAGCTGCGCCACATTGATGTCCTAGTGGTGGTTCATGTTATTCCTGTGAGCACTCAACTCCATCACAATGCTGTCCCAGGGATAGGGCATGCAGTTCCTGCAATTTCTGAGCTCTGATTCACTGATGACCTGAAGGTGGGGCATGCTGTACTTGTGTGCACTGAGCTCCATCACACTGATGTCCAAGGGGTGGCTATGCAGATTCGTTGGACACTGAGGTCTACCATACTGATGAACTGAAGGTGGGGCATGATGTTCCTTTCTGCACTAAGTTATCACATGCTGAGGTTTTGAATGAGGGGTATGCTGTTCCTGTGTGCACTAAGCTCCACCATGATGAAGTTCCAGTGGTGGGGCATGCTGTTTCCATGTACATTGAGCTCCGCCACAATGAAGTTGCCAGGGTGTGGCATGCTGTTCTTGTGGGCACTAAGGTTTGCCACAATGATTTATTTATTTATTACATACAATCAGAATTAACAACCTCTGAGTCATAGACTCCTTTGCAAAGGCTTCACATCAGTGAGTACATAAGGCAGTAACGTACATACATAAAAGTTAAAATAAGGAGACAATCTAGGGTTTGGCATACCTAGTGTTACATAGTAGTTTGATGCTGCCTAGGGTAAAATGGGTTTACCCGTCATTAAGTTGACCAAATACCTATAGAGAGAAGCTTGGGCTGGTCGTCCCCAGGAGGGTCCCCAACAATAAGAGAGGTGAGGGAGAATGAGTAATGAGGTTAGGAGTAGTCGCAGGATGAGAGCTCATGGAGATGAGTTTTTAGGTTGGTTTTAAAAAGGCCTAGTCTGGGCTCAAGGGAGATGGAGTCCAGGAGACCATTTAGCCAGAGTGGGGCATGAGGGAGGAAAGCCCTTTGACCCAGGGACATCCGATAGGGGGCACGGTGAGGGATGACTTGGAGGAGCTGCTAGTGATTTTACTAGGGGAGTGCTGGATTAATAAGGAGTTGGAGTGCAAAGGGGGCTTGTTTGAGGAGTATTTTCTTAGCCAAAAAACATATATGATACTTGAGCCTCCCCTCAAAGTTTAACCAGTTGGAGAGCTTATAAAGATCACAGGTGTGGATATGCCTGTTGCAGCCAGTGACTAGACAACATGCTTTGTTCAGGGTAGTTTTGATACAGCTTAGGGTTGTTGGATCTGCAGCACCATATATTACTATACCATATGTCCCAGGGGTGGGGGCACACTGTTCCTGTGTGTACTAATGCCTGGCATGTAGATGTGCTGGGGTGGGGCATGCTGTTTCTCTGTGCACTGAACTCCTCTATGATGAAGTCCCAGGGGTGGGGAATGCTGTTCCTGTGTGCACAAAGCTCTGACAAGTTGATACTCTTGGGGTGGTGCATGTTGTTCCTCAGTACATTGAGTTTCATCATGATGATGTCATTGGGGTGAGTATGCTGTTCCTGGCGGCACTGTACTCCACCATGCAGATGTCCTGGGGTCAGGGCATGCTGTTTCTGTGGACACTGAGCTCCACCACAATGATGTACTGAGTGTGGTGCATGCTGTTACCATGTGTACAAGGCTCCACCACAATGATGTCCTAGGGTTAGGACATGTTTTTCTGTGTTCACTGTCCTCTGCCATGAAGATGTCTCATGGAAGAAGCATGCAATTCCAGTGGTTACTGAGCTCTGACACATTGATGTCCCTGGGTGGGGCATGGTGATCTTGTGTGCACTGAATGCCACCATGCTGATGTCCTGGGGGTTGAGCCCACTGTTTCTGTGTGCATTACGCTTCACCACAGTGATGTCCTAGGGGTGGGGCATGTGTTCTTGTGTACACTGCACTCTGCTGCACAGATATCCCAGGGGTGGGGCACTCATTGTTTCCATGTGCACTGAGCTCCACTGCACTGATGTTCCAGAGATGGACATACTACTGCTATGATCACCGAGCTTCACCATGCTGATGTTTCAAGGGTAGGCATGCTGTTGTTCCATGCACTGAGCTCCACCACGTGGGTGTCCCAAGGGTAGGGTATGCTGTTCCTATATGCACTGAACTCCACCATGCTGATGTCCCAGGGTGGGCATGATTTCCTAGGAATGCTGAACTCCACCACAATGATGACCCAATGGTGGGCATGCTGTTACTGTGGGCACAGAGCTCCACCACACTGATGTTCCAGGGGTCAACATGCTTTTCTTGTGGGCAATGAGCTTCACCACGATGACATCCCAGGGGTGAGACATGCTGTTACTGTGGATACTGAGCTCCACCATACCAATGTTTTGAGGGTGATGAATTCTGTTCCTGTATGCAATGTGCCTCACCATGCTGATGACCCAAGGGTAGGGATTGTTGTTCCTGTGTGCACCAAGCTGTGAACTGCTGATGTCCTGAGGGTGGGGCATGCTGTTCCTATCTCCACTGATCTCTTCAATGCTGATATTCCAGGGGTGGCATACTGTTCCTGTGTGTACTGAGCTCTGCTATGCTGATTTTGTGGGGCTATAGCATACTGTTTCCATGGACAATGAGCTCTACCATGCTGATGTCTCATGGAAGGAGCATGCTATTCCTGTGTGCACTGAGCTTTGTTACAGTGATATCCCAGGGGTGGGGCACACTGTTCCTATGTGCACAGGGCTGTACCATATTGATGTCCCATGGGTGGACCATGCTGTTCCTGTGTACACTGAGCTCTGCCATATTGATGCCCTAGGGTGGGGCATGATGCTCCTGTGTACACTGAACACTGCCATGCTGATGTGTCAAGGGTGGAGCATGCTGTCCCTGTGTGCACTGAGTGCTGCCATGCTGAAATCCCAGGGTTGGGAGACGCTGGTTCTGTGTGCACTGAGATCTACCGTGTCAATGTTCCATGGGAAGGGCACACTATTCCTGTGGGCACTAAGCTCAGCAACACTGATGTCTCAGGGTTGGACATGCTATTGCTGTTTGCACTAGGCTATGCCATGTTGACGCCTGAGGGAGTGAAGCATGCTGTTTCTGGGAAGCACCAAGGGAGGCCGACAGTGAAAATACCAACTTCCCGCATAGCAATGGCACAATACCGATGCAGGTATTGTGCTGCCCGTTTAACAAGTATTTTCTGTGGGGGGCTGATTCCCCCACCTCTATGCGGGGGCTGTGCCCTGCACCTCCTGAACTTTAGGATTATCAACTCCAGGTCAGAGTTGGTCCGGGGAAGGGGCAGAACACTGGGGGAAAGTGAAACATGGAAAAAGGACCATTACAGCGATTGTCGCCATAAAGGTCTTTTTTCGTGTTTTGCAGTCGGGGTGTCGAGCTGAAGGGGTGCACTGCTATTTCTGTGTGCACTGAACTCTGCCACACAGATATTCCTGGTTGGTCATACTGTTCCTGTGTACACTGAAACATAGAAGCATAGACTTTGACAGCAGATAAGGACTGCTTGGCCCACCTAGTCTGCCCATTTTCCTACCTACTGGATAAGCTGCAGATCTTAGTTAACCAACAGCCTATTTCTTCCTATCCCCCACAAGAATTGCCTTATATTTGTCCCATACATTCTTGAATTCTCTCACAGTTGTAGACCCCACAACCTCCTCAGGAAGGTGGTTCCATGTGTCCACCACCCTCTTCATGAAAAAATACTTCCTCACATTGCCCCTGAGCCGTCCCCCCTCTATCTTCAAATTATGTCCCCTTGTTCTTGCACATTTCTTTTTCTGAAAGATGCTACCCTCTTGGACTTTGTTGATTCCACTGAGGTACTTAAATGTTTCTACCATGTCCCCCCTCTCCCTCCTTTCCTCAAGGGTATACATATTAAGCTCCTTTAGTCTCTCCTCATATGGCTTTTCTTGCAGACCATGCACCGTTTTAGTTTTCCTCCTCTGGACTGCCTCCATCCTGTCTATGTCCTTGTGGAGATGAGGTCTCCAGAACTGGATGCAGTACTGCAGATGGAGTCTCACCAACTGCCTGTACAGAGGGATAACAACTTCCTATTTTCTGCTGGTGATGCCACACCCTATACATCCCAGTATCCCCCAGCCCTCTCTACTGCCTTCTCACATTGCTTGCCAACCTTAAGGTCATCTGATATGACTACCCCCAGGTCCCTTTCCATTTTTGTTGTTGTTACTACCTCCCCCCATTGTGTACTCTTTCCCTGGGTTTTTGTTTCCCAGGTACATTATTTTATACTTCTTTGCATTGAATCCAACCTGCCATACTTCCGACCCGTTCCTCCAAACTTGCCAAGTCCATTCTCATCCTTTCCATGCCCCCTCATGTATCAACCCTGCTGCAGATCTTTGTGTCATCTGCAAAGATGCATACTTTTCCTTCCAGTCCATCTGCAATGTCACTTATGAAGACATTGCGGTGCCCCACTAGTAACTCCCCTTTTTTCAGAGTGGACTCCGTTTACTGTATCTTCTGTGTCCTGTTATCCAGCCAATGTTTTACCCAGGTTACCACCCAGGGTACCACCCTGGAACCCACTCCCAGGCTGGCTAATTTGTTTATTAATCGTTTGTGAGGGACTGTGTCATGCTGGAGCATGCTGTTTGTGTGTAGTGTCCCAGGGGTAGGATATACTATTCTTGTGTGCACTCTGACATGCTGCAATCCCAAGGGGAGGGCATACTGTTTGTGTGTAGTGGCCCAGGGGTGGTGCATGCTGTCCTGCCATGCTGATAACCTAGGGTTGGGATATGCTGTACTTGTATGCACTGAGTATTATAATTCTGATGTCCTAAGGAGGTCACAGTGTAGACAGGGATTTCAGATCTGCACACCAAGTGGTCTCGCTGCTACCCCCCCCCATTAGGGTGAGCAACGCCCACCCATGTAGCCAGACAATATACATATGTATACCAGGACCGTGTTTGTTGCCTCATTTGGCACAATAAATACAACTTTTGTATCTCATGACAGCGGTTGTTGCCATGCATGGGGGAAATACAAAAGTCACACATTGTTCCTTATAACACCCACATACCAGCCCAGAGCCTGTAAAGTTATATTGTCCTTGGGATGCAAAGAGAGTATTAGTGACCAGTCCTTCTAGTTTTGACTCCTATGAATAAAATTACAGAAAGGTTCAGTATTTTCTTTGTTTGTTTTCATGGAAAAAGAAAGCAGTTCATAGCCTATTTGCTACCCCCCTTAAATAGAATTGCACACCATGGAGTGTTTGGAGTATGCCTGCCTACAGCCATGAGAAGATATACTGTGTTTGCATGTGAGGCACTGATGGCTCTGCCATGCTGAATTCCTTGTGGTTGGGCATGCTGTTCCTATGTGCACTCTAACATGCTTATGTCCCATGGTGGAGTGGGGTGTGCTGTACCTGTGTGCACTTTGACATGGTGATGTCCCTGGGGTGGGGCATGCTGTTTGTGTGTAGTGTCCCAGGGGTGATGTGTGCTGTTCATGCATGCATTCCGACAGGCTGATATTCCAGGGTTGGTGCATGCGGTTCATACATGCACTCCAACATGCTGTTGTTCCAGGCATGGGGCATGCTGATTGTGTGTAGGGTCCCAGGGGTGGGACATGCTGTTCCTGTGTGCACTTCGACATGCTGATGACCCAAGGGTGGGGCACACTGTTTGTGTGTAGTGTCCTAAGGGTGGTGCATGCTGTTCTTCTATGCAGTCCAATAGACTGATGTCCCAGGGTGGGCATACTGTTTGTGTTAAGTGGCCCAGGGTTGGCTCATACTGTTCTAGCATGCACTCTGACAGGCTGATGTTCCAGAGGTGGGGCACACTGTTCCTGTGTGCTCTCTGACATGCTGATGTCCCAGGTGTGGGGCATGCTGCTGCTGTTTGTGTGTAGTGTCTCAGGGGTAGAATATACTATTCTTGTGTGCTGTTCCCTTGTGCACTCTGACAGGCTGATGTCCCAGAAGTGAGACATGTTGTTCCTTTGTGCACTCTGACAGGCTGATGTCCCGGGGTGAGGCGTACTGTTCCTGTGTGCACTCTGACAAGCTGATGTCCCAGGGATGGGGTACACTGTTTGTGTGTATTGTCCCAGGGGTGGTGCATGCTGTTCTTGCATGCAGTCTGGCAGGCTGATGTTCCAGGGGTGGGTCATACTGATCCTGTCTGCACTCCAACAAGCTGATGTCCCAGGGGTGGGGCATGCTGTTTGTGTGTGGTGTCCCGGGGTGGGGCATGCTGTTGTTGCATTCAGTCTGATAGGCTGATGTCCCAAGAGTAGGACATGCTATTCATATGTGCACTCATGACAGGTGGATGTCCCTGGGTGGAACATGCTGTTTGTGTGTAGTGTCCCATGAGGTAGTGCACGTTGTTCTTGCGTGCAGTCAACAGGCTAATGTTCCAGGGGTGGCACATGCTTTTCCTTTGTGCACCCTGACATGCTGATGTCCCAAGGGTGGGACATACTGTTTCTGTGTAGTGTCCCAGGGGTGATATACACTGTTCTTGTGTGCACTCCGACATGCTGCTGTCCCAGGGGTGGGGCATGCTGTTTGTGTGTAGTGTACCAGGGGCAGTGAATGCTGTTCTTGCATGCATTCTGACAGGCTGATGTGCCAGGGGTTGGACCTGTTGTTCCTGTGTGCACTCCGACATGCTGATGTCCCGGGGTGGGGCATGCTGTTTGTGTGTAGTATCCCGGGATGGTGCATGCTGTTCTTGCATGCACTCTGATAGGTTGATGTCCCAGGGGTGGGGTATGCTGCTTGTGTTTAGTGTCCAAGGGGTGGTGCATGCTGTTCATGCATGCACTCTGACAGGCTGATGTCCCAGAGTTGGGCATGTTGTTTTTGTACAGTATCCTGAGTTGGTGCATGCTGTTCCTGTGTGCACTTTGACATGCTGATGTCCCAGGGGTGGAGCATGCTGTTCCTGTGTGCACTTTGACATGCTGATGTCCCAGGGGTGGAGCATGCTGTTCCTGTGTGCACTTTCACATGCTGATGTCCCAGGGGTGGAGCATGCTGTTCCTGTGTGCACTTTGACATGCTGATGTCCCAGGGGTGGAGCATGCTGTTCCTGTGTGCACTTTGACATGCTGATGTCCCAGGGGTGGAGCATGCTGTTCCTGTGTGCACTTTGACATGCTGATGACCCATGGGTGGAGCATGCTGTTCCTGTGTGCACTTTGACATGCTGATGTCCTGGCGTGGGACATGCTGTTTGTGTGTAGCATCCCAGTGATGGTGCATGTTGTTCTTGCATGTACTCTGACAGGTTGATGTCCCAAAGGTTAGCCATGTTGTTTCTTTGTGCACTCTGACAGGTTGATGTCCCGGGGTGGGGCATGCTGCTTGTGTTTAATGTCCCATGGGCGGTGCATGCTGTTCTTGCATGTTGTCTCACAGGCTGATGTCCCAGAGGTGGGGCATGCTGTTTGTGTGTGCATTGAGCTCCGACACACTGACGTCCTTGTGGTGGAGCGTGATGTTCCTGTGTGCACTTAGCTTTACCATGCTGATGTCCTGCAGGTGTGGCCTGCTGTTCCTTTGTAAATCAAGCACTGTAGCACTGATGAGTCAGAGGAGGGATATCCTGTTACTGTATGTGTTATGCTATGCCTAACCCAGCTGAAGTGTATTTGATGTGTAGGTTTAAATGAGGTGTACACCCTGATACATCTCAAGGTGTGCACCTCAGCTATACTACTGACGGGTGTACACAGTCTCCAACATCAGCACACTCACAGTGTAATTTATGCGTAGTTGATGTAGATCTAAAAAATGCTGATTAAGTACATCTTAAAGAAGTGCAGTGAGATGATGTAGTTAATGGGCATTTAAAAATGATAATTAGGCATCTCTCATTGAGATGTACACCTTGACCTGAGGTTTAGTCAGGAAGTGTAGTTGATGGCAATTTAAAAATGCTATTTAGGGCACCTTGGTGAAGTATACCCCTCAACCAGAAGGGTAGTCATTAGGTGTAGTCAAGGTGCAAAAATCAACATGGCCAATGCAGCTAAATGAATAACTGACTGAGATCTTGTCCAAAAGAAAACATAAATGTTATTTGCTTAATTATCTAATTTTAAGTTAAACTTTAAAAAGTATTAACAAAGGAGTAGTTCCCTACGAATCTTCGCCACTCCCCAGACTCATTACAGAACATATAAAACACCTAGAAATTCCTTAATTTAATAGATAAATAGACCAGTTCCTGCATGAACAGCATTCAAAAGATGTTTATTTTACACATACATCACTAGAAATAGTTAACCCTAAAACACAGGAAAAATACTATGGAGGTACAAGCTTCTATGCATACCTCACAATAAATATACAGAAAAGGAACACACACATAAAAAACTTGCACACCCTAGTAGAATCTGGCCACTTTCTGCAATGTGCACAGACTGTTATTATAAACAAATTGTCTAATGGGAAAAAGTACTTTTTACTTTGCAAGCGCTGCCCAGCTAAACATGGTGCTCTAACTGCTGCCTGGGCTCAAACTGTCAGTAACCAAGAAGTACTGCAAGGAATTTCAGAACTCAAAAGTGCCAGTGGTGCCCCTGCAGACAAAATAGACCAGTAACATAAGGCAGAAGTCAGGGTATGGTTGAGGTGTATACAGCTAAAAGTTAAGTTTGTAAAGTTTAGTTGAGGTGTATACCACTAACTGTGAAGTTAGTAAGGTACACAGGAGGTATACAGTATATCAGTAAAAGTTCAAGATTTTAAGGTGCAGTTCAGATGCACAGTATTTATGAGGTGTGTATATGGTGCTGTTGAGATGTATATAGTGTGTACACTTAAGACTGTGCACACCTCTGTTCAGTCAGGGATGCCATGCTGATGTCCTGGGAGTGGTGCATGCTTTTCCTCTGTCCATTTAGCTCTTACACGCTGCTGTTCCAGGGATGGGGGGGCATTCTGTTCCTTAGAGCATTGAGCCCCACAACACTGATGTCCCAGGAGTTGGGCATGCTGTTCCTGTGTGCAGTGGGCTCTGCAACATTGATGTTCTTGGGGTGGGGCATGCTGTTTCTGTGTGCACTAAGCTCCACCATGCTGATGTTCTGGGGTGGGATATGATATTGCTCTTTGCACGGAACTGTGATATGCTGCTATCATGGGAGTAGTACCTGCTGTTTCTGTGTGCTTTGAGCTCAGACATACTGATTCCCTAAAGGTGAGGCATGCTGTGCTTGTTTGTACTAAGGTCCACCATGCAGATGTCCCCAGAGTGGGGTTTGATGTTGCTGTGTGCAATGACCTCCACCACACTGATGTCTCATGGGTGAGATATTCTGTTCTTGTTTTCACCGGGTATGTCACGCTGATGTCCCAGGGTGGAGTGCACAATTCCTGTGGTTACTGAGCTCGAACACACTGATGTCCCAGTTGTGGGGTCTGCTGTTCCTTTGTACATTGAGCTCCATCACGATGATGTCCCGTGGTGGGACATGCTGTTATGGCATGCACCAAGTTCTGCAATGCTGGTATCCCACTGGTAGGGCATGAAATTCCAGTGTGTGCTGAGCTGTGACACTCTGATGTTCCAGGGGGTGGGTCATGCTGATCCTATGTGCACCAAACTCCACAGGCAGTGGGGCTTGCTCTTTTTGTGTTCACTGAGCTTCATCACACTGATTTCTTGGGTGTGGGATATGCTATTCCTGTTTGCACTGTGCTGTGATATGCTAACGTCCTGGGGGTGTGGCATGCTGTTTACCTATGCACTGAGCTCTGACATGCTTAAGTCCTGGAGATGGAGCATGCTGTTCGTATGCACACTTGGCCCTGCCACACAGATGTCTCAGAGGTGTGGAATGCTATTTCTGTGAGCACTACACTTTGATCTGCTGATTCCCTAGTGGTGAGGCATGCTGTGTGTGTGCCTGTGGATCTCTGAAACTAATTTCCCATTGATGATGAATGCTGTTCCCATGGACAATGGCCAAAAGACACTGGTGTCCTGGTGTGGAGCATACTACTAGTGAGTACACTGAGCTCCGACACACTAATGTCCCGTGGGTGAGGCAAGCTGCTTGCATGTGCATTGAACTCAGTCTGGTATCCCAGGGGTACAGCAAGCTGACCGTGTGTGCACTGAGCTTGAGGATGCTGATAACCTGTGGGTGATGAATTTTATTTAGTTTTTGTTGACCAGGTAAGTGCATTAGACAAATTCTGCCTATTTTCAGGCATGATCCGGGGGATACAGATGAATGCCAACTGACCTTGAACCAGATTAAGCTGTTGGTGGCATTTTTTTTTGTGAATGGGGGGAAATTTGGCTAGGGCACTGGGGAAATTCCCCCACTCTTTTTTGAGAAGTGCGATAGGGTCTTTAACATCCACCAGAACTACCACCAGAACAGGCAGATGGGACTTTGGTTTAAAGTCTCATCCGATGCTGCCTGTGTGTGTGTGTGCTGAGCTCCATCATGCTGATGTCCTGGGAAGGGGCATGCTGCTCATATGTGCATTGTGGTCTGCCACTCTAATGTCCTGGAGTGGGACGCACAGTGTGTACGCTGAACTTCACCACACTGGCATCCTGGGGTGGGACACATTGTTTGTGTGTATGCTATGGTGTGCAACGTTCATATCCTGGAGCGGGGCAGATTGTTTGTGCGTATGCTGAGCTCTGCCATGTTGACATCCTAGAGATGGGCATCCAGGGGATAACACACTTCCAGGTTTCTTCCAGACCTTCATACCCTGGATCTAGTGTTTGTGTTCCTCAGTGTCAATGCCAGCTCACTGGAGCCCCACCACAAGGTGAATCATGTGGAGAACAGGAAGCCATTACTTTGTCAATTGCCCTGTATGGCTTTCCTCCCCCCAACCCCCTCTAGGATTTTACACTAGGGTTTTTCTGCAGCTCAACAATCACCCTGGAACACTAGCAAGTCATTACTTACAGGAAGAGGATGATGCCTGTGTTGGCCATGGCATATGCCAGCCCCAGAATGCCGCTCCCCATGATAGCGTTGCTTAGGTTAAACACTGACATACCAAAGGATGTCTTGCCATCAAACTGTGGGGGACAAAGAGAATGAACAAAATTAATAAATACTTTTGTAAAAGGAAAGACTGCTAACAAATCATGTTCTTTTCAAAGAATAAAAGATAACTGTTGAAATGCCTCAAAATACTCAAGTGCTGCTGGCAGTAGCAGTTGTGCTATCCTGCAGAAAACCCAGTTTTGTGTTGTAGGCTTTACCTCTTACTCTGGATCACTGGAGTCTGGGTTGCACTATGGAGACAGTGTGTACTGATGCCAAAGGAGAATGGCCCCCCACTTAGCCCTTGCTGTGCTTGGACAAAGTGTAGAATTGTGCAGAATTTACAGATTCTGCTTCTCCCAGAATTCCACAGAATTTACAAAAATTCCACTTAATTCTGCAGAATCCCATAAGAAGCAGAATTCCAAACTCTCACAGTGGATCAAGCAATAACATAAATAGGGTATGGTTTCTTTTCATAAACCACACGCCCGGGTACATTGTGAGGCACAAGGAGTTGGCACTCAGTGCCTTTATCCACCTGAAAGTGTGGTTTATGAAAAGAAGCCAACACCCTGAATGGTGTTATTGCACTTATAAAATGGGTCAATCATTTTTAAAATAAAACACATACAATTGAATGTATATTTTAATTAATAGGCTTACTTTATTGAATAAATAATACATTTTAGAAAAACATAACCCCTGCCTGAATTTTTTGTTCTTTCATTTTGTATGTTAAAAATGGCAAGGGATTTATGCAGAACATTTTTTTTAATTTTAGATCGCTTGCTGTGCTTGCCATATTGTCCTCCTAAGCTCCTTGCCCCCCTCCATCAACTTTATTTTCCCCACTCCCTGCCTCTGCTCCCCATCTGTATGGCAGTTTGTTAGGGTTTCAAGTGGCACCCAGTTCTGTGGTGGAGCTGGGCAGGGGCCCAGATGCCATGGTACCAGGACACCTGAACTCTACACCCCAAGGTAACAAAAAGACTAAGAATTGGAATATTTAAAACTGTATATTTGGACTTTGTGCTGTGGCTGAAGTGTGGGGGGGAAGGGGAGGAGGGAGTGAACTGAAAAAAGTGTGATATGGCAGTGTTAGTAAGTAAAGGCAGGTAGTGCTTTTACTTTACAAACATGGCTGTCACAAATCTTTTTTTTTTTTGGAAAATGTCCTGGTGGCAGTAATACTCTAATGCCCTAAGTCCTGATTGCCAGAAGTCCAAAACCATAGGTTTTCATTTCTAAACTACAATACATGGCTTCAGAATCTTTTTGATCAATCTGGACACAGAGAAATCTCTGCCCATTTTATAATTTTTTTTTAAACTGTAGATTTGTGGTCAACAATGTACACAAACCAGGAATAATCTTCTGCAAACTGTAGAATGATATTCTGCAGATTATGTTGTCCACAGAATATTGTTCTGTGGTTTACACAAACATTATTTTCAGAATTCCACGGCACAAAAAAAGAAATTCTGAAAAGCGTTGAGGAAACAGAGTTGCTATTCTGCACAAATTCTGCCAGCACAGTTTTGCATTCCACATTGCTCTGCAACAGTGCCTCGTATTATGGAATGGGGTCATGGTCTGTGGTGCATGGTTGACCTCATGCAGCCTACCAAGTTCCACCTACAGGAACAGTGTTGGGGGTGTTTGACACTGGCTGGAGGAGAGTAAAGTGAAGGCCAAGGAGAAAAATGGGCACTGGGTACTTGAAGTTGCCCTGATATTGCAGCTACAAAGGGCAATTCTGGCCTCTCACCTTCCCTCTGAACCAGTGTAAATCTTACTCTCCTCCCCCACACACACAATTTGGTCTGCATGGTCTCAGGAAGTGGAAGAACTTGCTGAGCTCCCATGGAACTTAGAAGGGAAATAAGTCCTCTGAATGTGTTCCCCTCTCTGAAGCTCACCTGACCAATGCTGTATTGGTCGGAAGCAGGAGTGTAAATAGAGGTGGAGCCTCCTCTGATGGGAACAAGATGAATAAATCTGTCTAGGCCTTGGTGTAGGAGAGGGAATCAGCCAGCATGAATGGTTACCCAAGGTGTGTGGACCATTGAAAAGGGAAGTCCTGATCCTGGCCCTCGGCTGGGGAGGAGGCGGATTAAAGTTCCAAAGGATCAATCACAGAGGCCATTGTAAATGTGTTTATTGTCTGTATCAGAAGTTGAATGCCATGCGTCAAATTCTGGAATGCTACTGATCTCTTTTGAAGTGAAATGCACCCTTTACCTCATATTAATGTAGAAAACTTGAGTAAAATAATCATGCCTGCTCAGTTTTGAATGCTATTCATTATTCTTTATTTTATTTTTTATTTACTTATCTGTTAACCGGGCGAGGACACTGGACCAAGGCCCTTTTTCAGGTTCAACCCGGGACTTAGGATTTCATTTGTCAAATTTTGGACTAGGGTGCAGTCCATTTGGAGACAGCCCCAACCTCCACAGCTTTTACACCAGCAGATTGATGTGGTGTGCTGGACTTCATCCTATTCACAGCTGACCATAGGAAAGCTTTCTGTCATGAGCCAGAGCAGTTTACCAAAGGATCACACAAGACTGACTTATACACATCCCCTTTCAGCAGCCTGAAAGTGGAGCTAGAGCATTTACTTTATAAAGTGTATTGTTTTACATTTCAAATGCTGCTTAAATCTGAGTTTCTGACCGGAAATACCAAGACGCAGAATGCATATGACATGGGAGGAGTGAGCTAAGCAAATACAGAGCACTACAAACAGAGACTGATTAGTTTCTTTACCTACAACAGCTGAGGTGTAGCATCTGATTTGTGAGGGACATCTTACTTCAAATGCTGGCATTACAAAGCGGGGGGGGGACTGCCACAGCTTATGCTTAGTACCTTGAAAGTGAAGTGCTGTAGCTCTCACATCACTATTAATGATTTATAATGGGAATTGGGGCACTTTTAAAGTCATGGACCTAAGGGGCTATGACAGTTTCCAAGGAGGGTTAGAGAGTAAGGGACTCTAGTAGGATTTGAACCAGAGCCCCCCAGTGCTTGTGCCTTAGCCACTAGATTACCGTTCTTCCATATGCTGCAGCTGATGCTTTCCTCAGTTGAATTCTTTATTGCCTTACAGCAGCCATCCAATTACTGACTGCCTAGTTACAAAGGGAAATGGGCCTATTTGCAAGATTGTTTCTCACTGCTGGTGTCAATCAAAACAGAGAATGTCACACACACACACCATAATACAACAGCTGCATAATACCACTTAAAACTCTTGTACCCAGAGTCATTTATTGGTAAACTGTTTTTGCTAACAGAAACAATAACACAACACATACAGGCACTTCCTTATATGAATACTGTGTATACTTCAAATCAGTGCTGCATCACACTCACATGGTCCTAGTCCCTATTAGACCTGCACTTCAGGATGTGAACAACGCTTAAAGGGTTCCTCCATTACTCAAGTGGGGAACCAGACATTGTGGGTTTGGTCTACTGGTGGAACTGCATTTAGCGCAGCACCATTATCTGTTGCTCTGATGACATCATCCTCCAGCAACATTGATGGTAAAACGGAGGACAAACACATTGATAACTTTTGGGGGCTGTATATTTTTATTTATAATCTAGATCTGGACAGCAGTAGGACTGCTGGCAACTGGAAGAGGCACACAACAGTTACACATAAAGAGTTGGGAAAATATTGGTGTGGAACTATGGGAGACTTCCCCTTTAAGGGTGACAAGCACCATCTGTACCCACAGTGCAATCCTGAAATTCACTTTTTAAAAACATCTTGTTAACCTTAATGAGGAAAATAATTTTGCAGCTCAGTCAAAGTTGCCAAAGGCATGAGAACAGAGGTAAGTGCTTTTCATGCTGGGCCAGAAGATGTTATAAAGCATCTGATCCAGAATGAATCTGATCCTTTTAATCCATAAAAAATGTATTTTTTTTAAACTGACATATGTGTCAAAGAGTTCCATGTGAAAATTGTGACTTTAAAACCGCGACTGACATAATCGCTAAGTTTTTTCAGCGACCGTCACAATAGTGAGCAAACACATTAGCGTCCTTACAAAATCGCACCCACGTAATAATAGCGCTCACTGTTTAAAGCAGCATTTAAATCAGCTCAGCTTCCTCCCACATTTACCACTAAAGAAAATTGTGTATTAATATATTATTCAGGCCCTTGTCCATTCCTTTTTTGTATTGTGTTGTGGAGTTTACCACAAGGAGAAGACTTTCGGATGCAACCGATTAACCTATTAACCGATTAGACTCTGTTGATGCTGTATCCTCCTCCTCCTCCTCCTCTGCATCCTCCTCCTCTTCCCTGGGCTAAACAACACAGTTTTATCTGTAAGTTGCTATTATTGTCATCAGTGGCAGCATGCGATCGCTATTTTTGGTAATTCGCCAATATCCACAAGTAGCTATTGTGGCGGTCGCTGATGTGCAGTCACGGTATTGCAGTCACGATTGTTGAGTCGCGATTTTCATGGGTAACCGTGTCAAAGTTACTTGTTTAGCACCCAAAATAGCCAAAATAATTTCCATTCATTTTATATTTAAATTATTTCTGCAACAGGTTGTGGCGGCAGTACATGTCAAAATATGAATGTGAAAAGACAAGCAATAGTCTCTCTAAAATGAATAAATAATGTTTTTACAAAACAAGAGTGTTTGAATTACCTTGTCCATGGTTGAAAAAGAGACACACTTTTATATTCTTGTCCGGGTGCAAACATCCCAAATGAGACAAAGGCCCACTCTGTGGAAGTGATGATCACAACAGTATCAGGGAGCATCTGTTTGTCAGCCCAGGACAAGCTAATACACACACTACTTGTTTTGTAATAAAATGACTTTAAGCCTGATCCACAACTCGAACTGTCCCATGCACAATTTGCACATTAGTCGGCATATTCTGCCCCCCACCCAATGTTGCTCCACTAACCTAGCTTGCAGACAGCATTCACTTGTCTCTGCTGCCCCAAGAATGGACACGAAGCTTAATGCAGTGCAGAGGGGTGGCCTGGTAGGCAGAGTTGAGTCTAGGTTGGCACTATAGTCGGTCACCTGTCCGATTTAGCAGACATACCTCTCAAGAGTGTCCCTCATTATAAATGACATCCATCATTACGAAGGACATCCCTCATTTTACCCTTCTGAGTTGCTCCATCCCCAGAGGCAGTATAGCATAGTGGTTAAGGGCACTGAGCTGCAAACCTGTACCCCTGGGTTTGAATCCCACAACCCCCACTTGCATACTGTGTGATCCAGAGCAAGTTACTTAACTTCCTTGTGCTCCCAGGTCGCACCAGGAAACAAGCTCCTGCTAAGTGTGCCTTACCTGGTTAAACAATTTCCCCCTTATCTAGCCCTCATGGATGAAGTGATGCCCACACACGGTAGGTATTATAAACTTAAAACACTCAATTATACTAAAGGAAAAATTAACTAGCACAAGTAAATGCACTAGTTTCCAGTGTTCAGCTTATATTTCCTTGTTTATGATACACCCAATATTCTGAGAGCCAGTGTCCCTCAGTTTCCCAGATTTTGAATGTCAGTGTCTCCCATTTCAGTGACACTAGGTTGAAAGGTATGCGAGCAGGGGATTGTGGTATATATCAGTGCAGCTTGGACTGCCATATCCCCTTTGCAGTCAGCATATACTGCATGTTTTATTTAAAATCCATTTGTCTCTCTGCTAGCTTCCTAACCCATCATTGACACGATGGAGGAAGGGAAGATCAGATCCCAAAGGGCCATAGGAGGAGACATCGGGGGGGGGGGGCAGGGAAAGGCTACTGCTCATCCGTGGAACATCTATGCTGTTTTCTTCATACCCTGCATCAGGCATGCCTTGAAGCACACTCCCCATACCTGAATCTTGACATGCCCTAGTAGTTCAACTAGCAAAGCAGGATCGGGGGCTTGAATGGGGCAGGGTGAGGTACAGGTTGGTACATCCCCCAGAATGCCCTAATGTGTGGAGGGGGCACACTGTTTGACCCTCCACAGTTACATAGGGCTTTGAGGATCAGGCTCTTTGACTTGTAAGTTAACAAGCATTTTTCAAGCCACTGATTGTTTCTGCTGTTCATCTAATTGTTGTACTATAACTGGCTACATATCAGTGAACTGTTTTGTGCCAATTTTAAACCCTTTCTTATTGTGATTCCATTTTGTATTCTAAGGCACCTTTCCTTGGGTACCCCACCAATATCTGAAAGATACAGTACATCCCTATAGCATGTACACTCATTTATTTATTTATTTATTAATATTTTGGAGAACCTGTGAGCATAAGCTCTTTACATAGGTACCACGCCAAAGGATAACACAGACAGGATAACAATTAACATAGGGTTACATTTCATCAGATAATAGATAAGGATACATCATATGAGCTATTACCAGATAGCATTAGTAGACCAGGAGCAGAGACATACTGAGGTGGAAGCAAGGTTAAAGGGTGCAGAGACAATTAGGGGAAACAACAATGGGGAAATGGAAGTGTGAATCACAGAGAAGTCGGAGGCCAAGTACAGTACCTGCCTGAGTCAATACAGTTAACATGCTTGTTTAAGAACAAAAGGAGAAGGGAGGGAGGAGAGAATGATGGGAGAGAGAGAGAGGTGGGTCAATGCAAAGGAGGGAAAGATATGGCACAAGGGCGGTAAGTTGAGAGAATAGGGGAGGAGAGGGGGATGAATAAGAGCATATAAAGAAGGCTGGGGTATGGGAGGGGAAGTGCTTGCAGTATGTTGACCTAGATAAAGCATAGGAGAGGGGGCCCAAGGGCCTAATAGCAGCAGTCACAGGAGGCCTCAGTGATAAGGTGTAGCCTGAGCTGACGTTTGAAAATGCCCAAGGATGTTGCAATGGTTATCTTGGTAGGAGGTGAGTTTATCCAGAGTGGGGCTTAATAGGTGAAGGCTCGCTGCTCAAGAGCTGTACAGCAATGAGGGGTTCTGAACATTTGGTTGCTGGATTTCCTGGTAGTATGCTGTTTCTGTGGTGGAGTTAGGAGAGCATGGACACCAGGTGGCATCAAGCCAAGGCTAACTTTTTTTGCGAGCAGAGCAAACAGGCCTACTTTCGGAGTGAACATCTCTGATTTTCACTTGTTGTGAAAGATTGTTTAGGTAACTTGTGAACCTTGTTGTGGTATCTGAGGAGAGACCGGTGTAGTGTAGTTGGTCAATAATGAGTGAGTGGTTCATGGAGTCAAAGGCCTTAGTTAAGTCTATGTAAGTTGCGCCAACCAGGAGACCTTGTTCCAGACAGTTGTGTATGAAACCATTAAATTCAGGTAAAGCTGTGACAGTACTATGTCCATGCCGGAACTCGTGCTGTTGGGAACATTGCAATTGGTGATGCTCCAGGTACTCCACAAGTTGGTTGGCCACGATGTGCTCCAAGGCCTTGGAGAGTGAAGGGAGTATAGAAATGGAATGATAATTCCCTAGTTGCACACTGTCACTCTTGTGCACTGGGGTGCCCACTGCAAATTTCCATCGTTGAGTGAACTGTGAGAGGTTAAGTGACAGACTAAATATTTTGGTTATGGGTGCAAGGACTTCTTCCAGTGTCAGGGTTATAAACTTGAGGTCTGGGGTACCTCCACTGTGCCTTGATTTCCCAAGTGCTTTCTTGAGGTGACTCCTGCCTTCATTTTCCAAGATAGCCTTGAAGTAGAATGGTGGGTGGTTAGGTTGCTGTGCAGGGTTCACCTGGCATCCATTTTATCAGCAGTGTCAGTGGCTCAGTAGGTAGCACACTCGCCTCTGAGGCCGGGAGATCAGAGAGCTGTGGGTTCAGTTCCCACATCTGGCACTTGGGTTAATATCCCAGTTCTGACACTGTAGTGCAGCATGAGAGGGATGTTGCACTTCTGAGGTGCCATCTTTCGGATGAGATGTTAAACCGAGGTCCCATCTGCCTGGATTGGTGGTAGTTCAAGTGGATGTTATAGATCCCATGGCACTTATTGAAATGAGTAAGGGAAATTTTATTGAGGAATGAACATAACATCACTTTAAAAAATGTTTTTTCCATTATCAGGCAAAATAAGAAATTCAATTACAAAACAGAAAAGATAGTGTCAAAATAATCCAAACAAAGCCTGTAACTTTAACAATCTGGAAAATAGGTCCACAAATGGGTAACATAAGTTTTAGAAAACTTTTTTCCATCTCATATTCGATGTGCATTCAACTCAGAAACTACATAAGATACAATTGTCGAATATTCTGTATGAATTTGCTGCAATACAAAGTGACAACGTGCTTGCCATAAAAAATATTGCAAGAGAGCAAAAAAGACATTTAGGGTACTTCTGTGATATTTCTCCCATGTTCCCAAATAATCCCCTAACACCAAAGTATTATAAGTAATGGACTGTAAATGAGGCATACACCAATGTGTAGCTGCAAATTCCCAAAATTTCTTACTGTCATTGCAGTCTATAAAAAAATGAGTTTGACTTTCTTCTATATTAATACAGTCAGGTCTTAAACAATACCTATCAGTCACCGGTTTGTACTTTAAATTTCCTCTAACTCCCAATCGTCCATGAGCTGAAATCCAAATAACATCCCAGATTTTAAACGGAATCCTAAGATCTGTTAATTTATTTAAAGCATATTTCATATTTGTCGGGGAACAGTTAGGAAAAATCAAACTTACTTTCTGTAAATCATATACAATCAAATCATAAAAGGCTTTCCTATTTAAAGAACGTACTTTTTGTAGGGGAATTTTCCATTGAAATAGTTTTTTAAAGGTAGAAAGACCATATTTTGGAAGTTCATCTGACATCAAAATTTTGGGCCTGAATATTGACCATTTAAAAAAATATTTATGCCATAAAGATTTAACCCAAAAATGCCAAGGTAAAGATGCTTCTTGCCAAATAAACGGAAAGGAAGAAAACAAAAATATGGAATGAAAAAAAATATTTGGGTTGATCATCTGTAGACCTCCATCTCTTTTCTTAAGGTAAGTAAATTCCCTTTTAACCGGATTCAACCTATTTCCCCAGAGCATCTGAAAAAAAATACTATATAATCTAGTTTCAAAAACTAGAGGTGGAGGAAAATGATGACTAATATAAATGAAAACCGGCAATAAAAACTTTTTTATAACCATCACCCTTTTATGCTTTCCAAATTTCCAATGTTTCCATTGGTTAACTTTCATTTCCCCAATGATAAGCTGCTTTTCCCAGTTATATAAATCCATATCTTCTACCCCAAACCAAATTCCTAAGATTTTTTGGGGTGTAATTGCCAAAGAAATATCAAAACATTCAGATAGATCAGGAACTATTTGCCCTAGCTGCAAAACAAAGCTTTTTTGTATATTAAGAGAGGCCCCAGAGAACTGACCAAAAAAAGTAAAATTCTCTAATGCTTTCTTTAAAGAAACTGTGTCAGGTAGGAGAAGCGTCACATCATCTGCAAAAGCAGTTACCTTGACACTCTCTAAATGGGGAAAGGGGGCAATACCCTTTATGGTTTCTTCAGAAATGATATGTCTAATAACTGGATCTAAAATAAAGGTATATAACAAAGGACTTAAAGGGCATCCCTGTCTGACTCCCCTATTAATCTTAATCTTATCTCCCATAAGTCCATTTACTATTGGAACAGTAACCACTTTGTTATATAATTGTGAATCCAGTGTACAAAGATTTCCGGGATCCCATAAGATGACAAAATAAAATAAAGATAGGAATGGCTTACAGCTTCAAAGGCTTTTGACTGATCTAAAGCTGCTACCAATTCTGTTTTATGAAATCGAGATTTGCTAGCAAAAAGATCTCTGATTAAAAAAAGATTATGTTGAATCTTCCTGTTTTTTATGGCACATGTTTGTGTTGGATGAATCAGCAATTCTGCAAGTTTTTCTAACCTATTGTGCAAAATTTTTGATAAAATTTTATAGTCACTATTTAATAGACAAATTGGTCGCCAATTTGATAGAATCGATTTATCCCCTTCTTGTAAATAAATGTCATTATGGACATAGAAAATTCTTCACAAGATATTCCAGAAGATAAATATGAATTGAATACAAGGGGCAAAAAAACCCCCATATATACTATACATTTTTTATAAAATTCGTTTGGGATACCATCTATCCCAGGAGAAGACCCATTTTTTAATTGTTTGATTACATCAATTACTTCTTGTGAAGAAATGGGTTTTGTCAGGGACTGTATTAGCGTGTCAGGAACCCTAGGGAGATTATGGAAAATCTGTTTCGGAAAGGTATCAGTAGATGATACCTGTGAAAATGAGAAATAATTTTGAATATATTTTTGAACAAGATGTAACATGTCTAAATCAGAAGTAATTATCTCATTATTTGAATTAAGCAAACCCATCATTAAGGTATCAGCTAAGTGCGTTTTACAAGCTTGATAAGGGTCAGACATCGGAGAACTTGTTATATTAAATCTAAATTCTAAATCTAAAGATTTAGCCCTGTTATATTGAAACATTCTCATCAGCTTTTTTATTTCTTTAATTTGAGAGGTAAATAAGTGAAGATCATTAGGAGCAAAGGACATCAATCTATATAATTGGTCTCTATATACCAAATATTTTTTATAATCATCATCAACTTTATTCTTGCCCCAATTTTGAAATAACTTTTTAATTTCCTGTTTCGTGCATAACCACCACTTATAATAAGATGGAAATAAATCTAGAGTAGAGAACTTTGCAGCCAAAAAGAATTCTAATTTAGAAAAATAAACTGAATTTGCTAAAAATTAGGTGTTTAATCTCCATCTTTGTATCAAAGTGTAAAACTTTGGAGGCAGATTTTTTAATGAAAGAACACAAGATAATATTTGATGATCAGAAAACTCAGATGGGATTACTGAACAAAATACTGTTTGTAAATAATGTGAAATGAAAAACATGTCTATCCGGGTCGCAAATGTATGCCTATGATAAGTTTCACCAGCCTGTGAATGTAAACTTCTATATACGTCTTGAAGACTTGTGTCTTTCACAATATCAAGAAGAGCATGTGTGTCGCAATCTATTTTTTTCCCGGACATTCTCCGAATCTGTATATCCAGAGAACAATTAAAGTCTCCTCCCCATACTATATGTTTTTTGGTAAACAAAAATGGCTTAATTTCCCCAAAAAGATCAATACGGCCTGTTTTAGTTTGAGGACCATATATATTAATAAAACGAAAACAATAGTCTCCCCATGAACAATCTAAAATTAAAGCCCTACCAGGAAATAAATCTATAACTTTGGAAACTTCAAAAGACAAATTTCCAAATAGTATGGCAATGCCATCTGCTACTTCTGATCCAAAGGACCAAAAAGAAGGCCCACATGTCCATTTTCTTTTTAACTGATTTATTTCAAGAAGGGAAGAAAGTCTAGTTTCTTGCAGAAAAATGACATCTAACCGTAGAGATTTGAGGTGTGAAAAAATAGACATCTGCCTCTGAAAAGTTTTTAAACTACAAACATTAAAAGAGGCAAATTTTAAGGAGGCCATAAAGCTGTTCAAATACTATTTTTTTGACTCACTTTCCTTTTTTTTCCTTTCTTTCCCTTCTTGTCTTTTGCAAGTTCCGTGGATTTACTCTCCTCATCATCTGTTACAATTTCTGAAAGATGGGAAGTTTCGGATTCTAAATCTGAATCTCTAACCTCCTCCTGAAGAGGCAGAAAAAAATTTTCCGTGGGCAAAGTACTTGTTTTATTTTGCTTCAGTGAAGCTCTTGTAAATCTTCTATTTTTCACTATTTCAAAAGGGGGCGGCATAAAAGAACTAGAAAGCTGTTTAATCCCTGGTTGAGCAGTAGATTTTTCCACTGCTGTCTGAAGGTCATTAACCACAGGTGAAACTTCCCTGTTCTTATCTAATTCCAGGGGGATAGATGGAGATACCAGTGTTGGGGGGTGTACAAGAATAGGCTCATTTGAGCTTTTGTTTTTGGATTGAGCGTTACGCAGTAACCCATCATGATCTAAACCACCAGGACAATTACGCCTGGCCCAAGGGCATTGATGAAATGCAAGCCCTTTTTCCTCGCATAAATTACACTGAAAAATGTTTGTGCACATATCTACTGAGTGTCCAAATCCCCCACATAACGGGCATTTTAAAATGTCACAAACACTACTAATATGTGTTCGATCCCCACACTTGTAACAAGCTTTTGGCTGTCCCCCATAAAAACATACCCCTCTATCTTTGCCTAAGAAAAAACTGTTTGGCAGATGGACAATTTCAGAATTAACTTGAAAAAGTTTGACTTTAAATTTCCATCCCCCTGTCCAAATTCCCTCAATATCCAAAATCGCCTCTGGGGGGCCTAATACTTCACACTTTGACTGTAACCAATGGTATATATCACTAACGTTCACTCCTTCATTTCTAAACATGATAGTAACAAATCTAATCAGAGGTCTGGTTAGTGGAATGACAAAAAAAGGCAACCATAAAGGGGTATTTTTCTGTACAGCATATTTTTCCCAGAATTTTTCCATAAGAACATTTGTTTGAAAGCTAATATCAAAGGAATCCTCTCCAGAAATATGAATTAAAGCATAAATGTCCTTTGCATAGAATCCCATTGCAGTTTTCAATAGCTGTTTAAAAATGTAATATCTGTCTGGATGCTCCTTCAGGCCTCCTTTATATTTTAACCGCACAGCATTGCGGCGTGGTGCTTGTTCCAATTTATTTTTGAATAAGTCAGACATTGTAGGTTTTTTACTGTGCTCCAGTAATTCAGGATTTGAATGTTTTGCAACTGCTAGCTCAGAAACAGCACCTGCTGTAGAGGTACTTGGCTTTTCATAAGCCAAGATACTCTCTCCACCCTCCCCTGCACATTTAGAATAAGACATTTTCTCTGTATTGGTGGTACCTGAAACCGTTATTTGAGTATCCGTGGCATGCATGCTGATAGGAGCAGACCAAGTGAAGTCTGGAACCCAGTCCCCAGAGTCTGAGCGTTTCCAGCCCGCTTCCATTAGAGCAACCTCCTCTGACCAGTCATTCCTGTCGCTTCTTCGGCTGTCTTCTCCAATCCCGAATTGTCGTCGCACTATATGTGACGTATGCAGTCCATCACTACAGACAGTCCTCCCGGAAACCTCTCCCTGAAGACCCGGTTCCTTTTGTGGGTCTAAATTGATGTTACACTCCTGCTTATCTGCCATCTTTGGCGCCGTTTTGAACTCTGCAAATGTAAGTGCTTTTTTTTCTTGTAAATCTGTTAGAACGCCAGCCGAAATATTACCAGCCACCAACGAAGTGTTCCCTGCTTCCTCCGGTGCTGTTTCCAGCTGACCTTTGCCATTCTCGTTATCAAATTCTCCCGATAAACTCAAACTCATTTCTTCATCAGACCTTAGGCTCATTTCGACCTCCCTCTCTGGTCCGACATCCAAACCGTCTGCCATTCTGTGTCATGACGTCAGAAAGACTCCCCACCAGCCACTGACCAGCAGCCAGTAGGGGAATTTCCCCGGTGTCCTGGCCAAATTTTCCTCATTCACTGAAAATACCACCAACAGCTTAATCTGGTTCAAGGTCAGTTGGCATTCATCTGTATCCCCCTTCCCCAGGTCGTGCCTGAAAATAGGCAGGATTTGTCTAGTGCACTTACCCGGTAAACAAAAACTAAATAAATAAAAAAAAAAAAAAATTTGGGTGGGGTTGAAGTAGCCCAGTGGCAGGACACTGCTTAATTCAGAGAACGGCTTATTGAATGTATCTGCAATGACTTTTGGCTCAGTGGTTGGTGTTCTGTTGAGATTTATCATGTTTGGGGTACTCTTAGAGTCTTTTCCTGTGATGTCATGAATGTTTTTCCAGAAAGACTTGCTGTTATTCCAGCTGTTAGTGAGGGCATCCTTGAAATACTGGCTTTTGGCCCATTGGATTGCCCTAGTGCAGTCATTTCTTGCCTTTCTGTAGTTTTGAAGGTTAGATTTGGTGCCTTCTGCCACAGGTGATCCCTTGCTTTTAGGAGATTGCTAAACTCCAGTGTAATCCAAGGGTTGCTGGTCCATATTACATTCCTTGTTTTAAATGGCACGTGCTTGTCGCAAACTGAGTTGAAATGGGTGATAAACTGATCCAGTGCTGTGTCCACATTAGTTGCAACAAATTTTTCTGACCAGTCTTGGTGCCTAAGATCGGCTTTTAGTTGTTTGAGGTGAACTTGGATTAGCACCCGGTTGGTGATAGTTCTAGTAGGGGGTTTGCAGTACTTTCTGCATCAGCAGCAGATGATGGAGGAGTGGTCACTAAGGCTGTCTGGAAGCACAGTGACCTCTGATATATGCTCTGGCAGGTTAGATAAAAACCCAGTTCAGCAGTGTACTAGACCCAGTTCTGTAATTTATCCTAGTAGGAGCCTCCACAAGTTGTGAAAGGTGGATGGTTGACAGAGCGTCTTTGTGAGCAGAGACTGTGGGGGGAGAGCCAGTTGATGTTGAAGTCTCCAGGCATTAATATTTCTGAGTGCAGGCTCGGGTGGCATAGGCTACTGAGTAGTGTTGTGTAACCAGTTGCTGTGTTCTTAGGTGGAATGTAGACTGAGATCACTGTAAGTGATTTGTTGTGGGCTCTGAGGAGAAGTTTGATTGTCAGCAATTGTACTTGGTCACCAGAGTTAGGCATAGGGATGGTAAGGCCTTGCAGTGTATCTTTTATGGATACTGCACAGCCTCCACCTCTCTTACCAAGCTGGTCTGGCCTGAACACCAAGTATCCTGGGACAAGAATAGATGAATCAGGAGTTTCAGGGATAAGTCAGGTTTCTATTATAGAGATGACATCAGGATTGTGCTGAGTGATCCAAACTTTAAGGCCATCCTGTTTGGGAAGCAGGCTTTGGATATTGATTGCAGCCATTTTTAGTGACCCCATATTTTTTGCTGGGGTTTTGGAGTTAGAGAGAGGGACGGGATTTGGGTGTATGTTGCCTGAGAGTAAAAGCAGCAGGAGTATAAGCCATTTTATTCTCTCCATGAGTAGTTTTTTGTTGTAGGTCTGAGTTCTCTGTTTGGCCCGGCACCTGGTGTAAGCAACTTGGGAGAAGAGAAGGCAAGGAAGAAGTGCTGAGGAGGGGGTCCAGCATGTGCAGCAGTGAGCTCTCCAATCTGAGAAGGTAGCCCAGGAGTTATGTATATCTTGGTCATCATAGGGTAGGCTAAGGTTGTGGTCCCATATGTGTTAAGGACATCTTGTTGCTTGGCCAAGGTAGGGGTGAAATTACTGATCCACTGATGAGACAAAAAAGGATGGGTAGCAGCAGCAGTGTGGCTCCCAGAGGCAGCCTGGTGTTGGAGTGCACCTTGCTGCCTTTACTGAAGAGGAACTCCATCAGTAAGGCTACTATGGGAGGCGGGAGAGATGTATCAACAGCTTCCTAGCCAGAATGCTTGGTTAAGATTGGTGAGCTAGGAGGCGTGAAGGTTCTTTAAGAATACGGTTGTAGAGAACTTGATGTTTATGTCTTTAGGTAGACCTGTTGAGTGATTGGGCTAGGGCTGAGTTTTCAATGCATACTGTACACCATGATATTTTATCAGGTACATTACTGTACCCCCCCCCCCCAAGGATTTTAATCAAGAGCATTTGACGCTATGCTTCTAGAATTGTGTTTGCTTTTTGTTTCATATATTAGTAGAAAAAGCAGACAGATGTGTTTATGTGAACTAGGTATTTGGGGTCCTAAGCTGTTCTTGAGTATACTTGCCATTATGACATTAGTAATTTAACTGTTTTTCACCAATGGATTAAAATATTGCTTATATTATTTTGCTATGAGTCTCTCTCCCTATCATATCCAGCATTTTGTCTGTTGGAGGTGATATACACCTTAAGCCACACTTGCATAGCTTGTCCTTGAAATGTTTGCATCCTGTCTGTTTACTTTTATCTGAGTATATGTTGTACCTTGTTGTATACTGTAAACTGTTCTGGTGTTGCATCAACTTTGTTGTAACTCTCCCAGGTCATACCTGAAAACAGCCAGCTTCTGCCTAACGTACCTACCTTGTTAACAAAAATCATATAAATAAATGCTCTTAGAAGTTGGTTCACATGCGAAGCTAGTTGAGTTGGTCTGACACCTGAAGAACATAAGTGAAATCATGCTAATAAAAGCATTTGTACAACTTATGTTACTCTAAAGTCATTTGAATAATTGTGTTATCTTCACTGCTGGGTACCCAAGTGAAAAATATTTATTTTTTCACTTGGGTACATCTTTTCCATTTTTTTCATATTTGGATATATAAGTTATATAAATGGAACATACAATAGCCTGTATGAAAATCCACCATATACTGTAATTTCTGTTCATCAGGGCAAGATGTCTTTAACTTACTCGTGACTTTGCCACTCATGAGGAATAAGGGTAAACAGACAGGCAGATGTTCACTCCTGGCTATGAATGGACATATGTCTGTCTGTCTACACTTATTCCTTGATGATTTTGCAATAAAACACTTCAAGAAAGAAGGAACTAGTGTGATTTGTTTCTGTCACTTAGTGAGTGATACACACTAGGTAAAATAAGAGTGCCTTATGTAATGAAGAAACAATGTTTCTGCTTGGTTGATTGGTTTGGTGACAGGATTTATAATATTGTACAGTACCTTGCTCCTCACCAGGATGCAGCAGTGAATAGCAAACGAGACCTAGTCTACACTCCTGGTTAATCAATTCATAAATAAATAAATTGGATTGGTGAAAAATAAAGGGATTATTGCAGGGTGCAAGACAGCTTGAAAATGGATGCTAGCAATCAGACAGTTCAGATCAATAGGCACAAAATTTTGTAACTGGACCCTCTGTTAACACAAAGTAAGTAAGGCTTCTGCCTTGAGTTGCTCACGAGTCTATTTTACAGTACATCTGAGCATGTTTAACTAGTACGTACGTCAGTGAACTGTGTCTGTTTCTTGCTAGCTGACTGAGGCAAGAACTCGTCAGACTCTGCTGGATTTCCTTCATTCTCTTCATACCTGGCAACAAAAAGAGGCAAACAGTAAACAATACATTCAGTTTTGAGCCACTGAAAAGTTGCTGTATGATGTGACATTTGAGGGAGCTCACTTGCAACACACACTAGATAAAGGGTGGTTATAGGCATCAAGGGGTAGGAAATGCACAATACTGGTCTATTGTTTTTGGCCTGTAAACCTAAACCAGGTTTCAAAAATGCACTGATGAAGGTTAGGTTTTTGATCAAAGTGTACAGGTAAAGAGGGGTTAGACATGCAATAACCATGGTTATGGATCTGTGTTTCAGGAGATGTGGGAACAGGCATGTACTGATGTTGACTGTTGTTCTGTGATTCAGGGAACGAGGGGAGAGACATGCCTTGATGGTGTCTAGCAGAGAACGAGCCACACCAGGGTATGGGGTGCTCTGTGACAAGGAAATACTACATGTAAACATGGTCATGGCACTCACCTGCACACCACCAATAAAAGAGACCAAAGGCATAAGCTTATGCAAAAAGTATTGCCTTTACTGAAGCAGCAGCAGCTTAGTGAACAGCATGGACACATCACAAATCTTCTTACGTTTCACCCAATCGTGGGCTTTTTCAAAGATTCAGTAAAGGCAATACTTTTTGCATAAGCTTATGCCTTTGGTCTCTTGATGGTGCTTATTGATCTGTGCTTACAGGGAATGAGGGGTTAGACACACACTGATGGTGGTTATTGATCTGCGTTTACAGGGAATGAGGGGTTAACCATGTTCTGATTGATGGTGATTACTGATTTGTGTATAGTGGGAACAAGGGTTTAGACATGCACTGATAGTTGTTATTATTTTGTATTTACAGGGAACGAGGGGTCACACATGCACTTATGGGTGATAGTGTAGAATATGCCGTGAAAGTTTCCTGAATACAGTGCTGCTTTCATTCAGTCATTTTTTTTTGCCAGCTTTCTTTTACTCCTTCATGGCTTGAGGGAACTATCTCAGGCAGCCCATTCCTGTACCACCCTACTTGAGGGTCACTGTGACCTGTGCTTTCTCCCCCCCCCCCGCAGCTGGCACCCCTGGTTTAACCCACCCGGGGAAGGTAGCCTGACTCCTTACCTTGGGCTCCTTGCCAGACAGACTTCGGCATGCAGGCGGGGCCTGGGTGGAGGATCGATGAAGCCAGCTGAGACAAACCCGGTGCTGGGCATGGAGGGTAGGTGCTGTGGCCTATCCCTCCGAGCCAGGTTTTTCCTTGTTCTCCCAACCCCTCCCCTGCATGTGCACACCCTGACGCTTGGCACACTGCAACCCTGCCAGCATTGGGCACGCCATTACATGCCACCTGCATTTCTGCGGTGCCCCTGATCTCCATTAGGGGTTGCTGGACCACTGGGTGCCCCAATGCCCTCTCCCTGGGATCAGAGAGTAGCCTTACAGGTGCTCAATTCAATCCCTCCCCTGCCGACCCCCGGCACCCGAGCTCACTTCCAAACTTGAGTCGCCGGCGTGGCGTGTGGTGTGGTGTCCAGCTCCTCAACCCTCAGCGCAACTGGGCCAGCACAGTGTCATTTTAAGAGACTTTTGCTATGCTGCAGCACCAAAACCAAACAGTGACTTCAGCTAGTCTGGGAAGCTGCCCAGCCAGTACTGTAGCCAGATAAGATAATAGGGAAGACAAGTATGGTGCCAAATGCATTGGTAGAGGGTTCAGCAGCTGAAAAAAAGGATTTTCTGTCCCTGTAAAGGACCTTGGTGAAACTGGCCTGGGTACTGTATACAATTCTGCAATTCTCACCTAAAAAAGGGCATCACCAAGCTAGAGACAGTGCAGATGTGGACAACTAGAATGATTCTGGGGCAACAAGGAGGACATACAAGCAAAGATTACAAGGGATCACCATGTAATCACTGCTGGCCAGGAGGGAATGGAAGAGGGGAGAGGGGGATGGTTCCACTATGCCACGGTGACAGAAAATTTGCTGACAGCCTGTACAGTGACACACTGCTGCTGACAGTCCCGATGGTGCCACATCTCAACACCGACCGGGAAACAGACTGACACTGACCCTGTGGCAATGTGGGGGGGGGCATGCCCCCCCCAGACCCTCCCACTAAGGCTTGCTAACAGCATGTCGAACAGGCTGTAGAGAAATGGCCAATCATGCAGTTGTTGAGTGGAGTGGGCGTGCTTGCTCACAGGCCTGAGGGGAGGCCTAGAGTCGGGGCCGATGAGGCCTGGGGCCAGGGTGGGGAGATTGTCCCCGGTCCCAAAAGTGATGAGGGGCACCCACAATGACAGCAGTGGGGCAGCAGGACCTGAGGGAGTAGCAAATTAAGGAGAGTGTTGCTGAGCGCCTGCTAGGCTCTCATTCTTGAGGGAGTGAGTGGTTGCTATGGGGAGCCTGTTGATGACAGAAGTGGCAGAGCTACTGCTTTGTTTGCCCTTGTCCACTCGAGGTCATATGCTGCTGGATAGATTTAGGGACTGCTTGTGCCTGAGAGAAAGTTTGGCCCTGTCTTCTACGAACCCTGCCCGTGGATCGATAGGAGTAGTGGCCGTTTGTGGCAAGGACTGGATGTGCTTGTATTTTTAACATCTGACACCCCCCTTCCTCCATTCTGAAGAAAGTTGCCTGATGACTAGAAATGAGTGCACCTGCTCTCACAGGTGGGGGAAAATAAGAAAGACCTACTTGTTGGGGACAAAGAAAAGGTCCCAATGTATATCGGAGTCCAGTTGACTCATAAAGGGAAAGAAGTGATAAGTAAGGCCCAGGTTCAAACCCTGATTTCTCCAAGAGACTGTGCCATGGCTGTAAGCTGTAGAAATGTGAAAACTGCTAATTTTAAATGAAGATCCTCAGCAAAGTTGTGTGTGTGAGCAGCTTGAGCTTTTGACAGAAATTAAAAAAACATGCCTGATTGCATTTTACTCTTGTTCTGGACTGAATCATTTGGATGTCCTAAATCTGTGATGCTGTGCTGCCTTCCTAACTGACTGTTTTCTAGAAGTACCATCTGATCCTATGGCCACTAGCCATGATGGGAGGAAAGTTCCAGGTAGCCTGCACTCCGACGGAAATCCAGCCGTCAACCGTGGGGCATGGGGTCATAATGTGCAGACATTATGCTGCATGGCTAAATCACGCTGCCTAATACAGCACGATTTATGCCATGTGGCATAACTCTTTTTCTGTGGAGGCTCACACCCCCTCATGGTGGGGGTTACCCTCTCAGACCCTCCCACAAAGATTCTTAACTCGGGTCCAACTTGGGGAGCGCACAAAGTCTTTAAAAAAATAAAATTTCTGGGACAGGGAATCAAACCCAGTCCCAGATGCAGTGCCTGGGTCCCTGCTTCTGTGGCTCTGTCCAGTGAGCCATGGCAGCTGCTCAGTGGAACCACTCCCATCAGAGGTCTTATCCTCTGCCTGGGAGTGTGTGAATGGTGCAATACCGTTTACAGCAGTATACGCAGTATTGTACCATTCGCTGTCCTAGACAGCGCTATTTTGGGTTAGTTATAATGTCATATGCTATTAAGCATATGACATTATGACCTGGTACGCAACCGTGGAATCCCTATTCTTCAACAATTAAGGTACTGAGTTTTAACCTATGTACTGCCAGTCGAGATAGTGCCCTTCCCTTTTCCTAGAGACTGCATAACATCAAAACCCTTGGACAGGGAGGGGAGGGGGTAGCTTTCTGGAGTTTCGATCTGTGCCTGGACTGTAAGCTGCTGCCTGCTCGAGTGTAAGCTCCAGACTGCTCGAGCAGGAGCAAATGCCTTTTTGACATAAACTGCTAATTTTGAAAGGAAGTTCCATCACTGTTTAAAAGGTAGGAGGAGGGTTACACAAGTAATGTTGTACCTGTTATCCTGTAATATAATGCTGCATCTGCATCTGTTTTGTAAGTTACTACTTCCTCTATCCCCTTCCCCAGGTAGCACTTGGAAACTAGCCTCAGCTCAATGTGTCTTTCCCATTTACCAACTTTTAAACAGGAAAGGATGGAAGGTTTAATACCTTTTATTGGACCAACAAGTGTCTTGTACAAAGATGGAACTATACACAAGCTTTCGGGGCCTCACTGGTCCCTTCTTCAATTGAATAACACAACTGAGCAACAAAAGCAGTATATATAGCTACTGAGGAGCAATTGAAAAATAGCAGGAAATGAAGTAGGAAAGAGATAGAAGTGGATTCAAAATAAAAAGTCTATATAAGAGGTAAAGTAAAGAAATGAGTGAGAGAAAATGGGGAGGGGGGACTAGTCAGTAAGAGATGAAAGGAAGCTGGAAGGGGAAAAAACAAAGGACCAGACAGGAACATGGATAAACAAGCACTTGTCAATGCCGAATGTTTACTTGCTGGCATTGGCATTGGTAGTGTAGGAGTTAGAGAGCTGCATAATAGGAATGGCAGTGAAGTATTGAACTGAAGCCAACCCCACCACCACCCTGCAGAGACTGACAGGCATTGGGATGTGTTTTTGGGTCACCAGGCATAACGGCCAAGCCATTTCACCACACCCTACTCTGCAGACAGTGACAAGTGTCATGGTGTGCCTTGGGGTCTTTAGCCCTTATGCTCACCCCATTCCATCAGGAAATATGGTGAGATGGGTCCTGTATAGGAGAATAGGGTGAACTTTGGGGCCGAACAGTCAAGGCACACCTCGATGCCTCTCACTGGCTGCAGGGTGAGGAATGGTATGAGCATTACAGGCAACAATCCCAAGTAACACCCCTGATGCCTGTCAATCTCTACAAGCTGGGGCGTTATGGTCAGAAACCCTAATGCCTCAGGCGTTCGTTGGCATTTTCACTCCAAATTTTCAACATGGGTTTTTTTGTGACCCCCACCTTATAAACAGTAGCAATATCAGTTTGTTAGCCGAAAGCTGATTTCGCACAGTGACTATGCCATTTGGCACCACAGGTGCGAAAACAAATTTCGAACAGGATGTGAAAAATGACGGCTGTACTGTTCATGGAGAAGCACAAAAAATGGCAATGTTGAAATTCTGCAGTGAAAATATAAAAAAAAACTGGTGAAGTCACGAGCGTGCATAGAAAATGCACAACGCACACCCCTAATGCAATTAGTTTGGGGATTTTTTACAGCTGATTGTCAACACAGGCATTTTGGAACCTCTGCTCATGAACAGTGTCACTGTGATTTTCTTAATCTATCCCGAACAGTGATTTCCCACAGCAACCACGCATTTGCCTGTATTCCAGCAGATTGTCTCATGGTATTTGTATGGCCCATTCAAATTCTCTATCAATTTGTCTTGGAGAGTGGCCCTGCTGAACTAGGGAATTCCAAAGTGTGGAGAGCTGTCTGTCTCTTGTTCTCTCATCCGAGCAGATTCGATGGTATCGTTGCTCAGTTGTGCTATTCACCTGAAGAAGTGACCTGTGAGGCCCAGAAAGCTTGTGTGTAATTCCATCTTTGTACAAGACACTTGTTGGTCCAATAAAAGGTATCAAACCTTCCATCATTTCCTGTTTTCCAAGGACCAATAAGTCTGGAATCTCTTTTTACCAACTTTTAAATAAATTAATAAAAATATATTTTATTAATAATGTCACAATCAAAAGGAACCATTAAGGAGTCACAGTCATAATATAGAATAAGAGATTTCTCTCTATCTGTTATGGTGGAGTGAAGCTTGAGTGGTTTATGTTGTCATTGGAACTCTGAGGTGGAGTAGCCCACTCCATCATACATAAAGAGCCATTTGTTGTTTTTTGTAGTACATGGATGGCTCTCTAGCTGCTAAACTGCAACTTTCTTCCACATTTCAGACTCATGGCCAAGACCCCCCCAAAACAAACCTTACTCACAGCCCACCCAGCCAACCTCCTGAATGCGGAAATGCTGAAGTCATCACTTTGCCTTGTAGCCACAGCAACTTCCTCAAGCACCAAGCCAGGAGGAAAAAACACTGGCTTCTGGAAGGATCCCTCACCCTAGCATCCATTAATGTCTGTAGCCTTCTTAGCAAACTCGACAATCTCCAAACCTGGATCCAACAACACAATCCTGACATCCTCTTGGTAGTTGAAACATGGCTCTCCCCCAAGATCTCTGACTCTGTGGTAGCAATTCCGGGATACACAATCTTCAGGATGGACAGAATCTCGAAGCAGGGCAGTGGCTGTACCATTTACTTAAAAGACTCTCTCATGGGACACAATATCCAAGTTCCAAACCCGGACGCACTGTCCCAGATCCTCGCTATCAGAGTTCTTCTAGGGGCCCACAACACAAATCTTACTGTAATCTCTGTATATATATACCCCCTAAACACCAGGATACTGGCTTCAACAACTTAATAGAATGCCTCAATGGACTGTGCCATAATATGGAGATCATAATAATGGAGGACTTTAATATCAACTGGCTTGCACCCCAGGCCTGCAGCTATAAGGATTCTATCACAGCACAGCACCTCACTCAGCTGGTCCCCTCTCCTACTAGAAACAACTACAGAACAGGGTCCAGCACCCTAATAGACTGGATACTATTAAATTGCCCTGACAGAAATACTAAAACGTCTGTCCTCCCGGCTCGATAAGTGACCACTCGCCTGTGATCTGCTCATGGGCTACTAAAATCACTAAGCCTCCCCCAAAAATCATTTACACTAGGGTTATCAAACATGGACACCTACACCAGCTAAAATCTCATCTAAGTAGGCTTGACTGGTCTTAAATTGACTCTCTTAAGGACGTCAACAAAACGCTGGAACTGTTCATCAGACTCTTCACTACAGCCTGTGACATCTATGCACCGCTGGTCAAGAAGAAAGTTAAAGGCATATCGAACCCCTGGATTAACTCTGAACTCATAGCACAACTAAAACTTAGGGACCTCCTCTGGCAGTGTGCCTGAGCCACAGGATCAAAAAAGGACATCCAACACTACAGAGCATCAAGAAATAGCTGTACCCAGTCTATTCGGAATGCCAAACGCAAACACTTTAGAGATGCACTTTCCAAGTCCTGGGGAGATGGAAAAAAATTCTGGAATAACCTGAAGGACCTTACGGGGAAAGAGGTTAAGTCACCGCCAACTATGCTCAACATTGATGGTACACATACGCTCGACCCCTATATGATCTCTAACTCTAACACATTCAATAATGCATTCTCTAACCTGAGCAGCATCCTACCACCTGATTTCTTCAATGTCCCCACTTCCAGCTCCACCCCAATATCATCTTCCCAAGCACACCCTACCCCACAGTTCTTCTTCCAAGAGGTCCCAATGCACCTAGCCAGAACCTACATACGCAAGGCCATCAGCAAAACTGGCTACAGTGGTGACTCCCTTGATCTAAAGCTGCTTTCACTAGTTCTTGATGAGCTCCTTGAACCCCTGACAAAGATACTTAACCTTTCCCTAAGCCTGGGTCAATTCCCATCACTCTGAAAACAGGCAACTATCACACCGGTGTACAAAAATGGAGATAAGATGATACACACCAACTACAGGCCCATCTCTATCCCCCCCCCCCATCTAAAGCTCTGGAACGAATAGCCTGTGATCAACTCATGGAGGTGCTGGATAAGTATGAAATCCTCTGCCCAGAGCAACATGGATTCCGGAAAGGGCATAGTACCACCACGGCACTGCTGGAGTTCACCAGTTTCCTCCATGACACCATTGACCAAGGCATGTGTGGAGGGGCGGTATTAATTGATCTAACAAAGGCCTTTGACACTGTTAACCACCTGCTACTTCTAGATCAGCTGTTCACCCTTGGCCTCTCCAAACATGCAGTAAGCTGGTTTGCTAGTTACCTTGGGGACAGGGTACAACGTGTCAGGATAGCTGGAGTCACCTCAGATGAAAAACCAGTCCTCTCAGTTGTCCCCCAAGGGTCGATACTGGGACCACTACTCTTTTCTCTCTTTCTTAATGATCTTCTTAGCATCTGCCGACAGAGAATCCTACTTTATGTGGATGATGCAGTACTATTCACTAGGAACCGAGATACTAGCCTCCTAGAGAGTCACCTACAAAGCAACTTTAGGTGGTTTGAAGATTGGTTTCGCTCCAGTAAACTCATCCTGAACTTTAGCAAAATGGAGGTTATGACATTCTACAACCAACAGAGCAAGTACAAACCTCTGCTCCTCAACATTATGAGCCCAAGCGGGGGCCTCACTTGAGCAAATTCTTGCATTTAAATACCTTGGCATCACCCTGGACAGCTCACTTACGTTCACACAGCATATAGGTAATGTGGCAAAAGCTGCCAATATATGGATTGGCCTGCTTCACAAACATAAGTATTGCCTGACCCCCCGAAGCCCTCAGACTGGCTATCTATAGTTCTGTCATCTCCATTATTGACTATGGTCTTGCCATCTACAGCTCTGTCTCCCAAACTGCTCTCCTGAGAATATCTGTGACACCCAATAAAGCCTGTAGACTCCTAACAGGTACCTCCTGCCTAATTCACGCCTGTGACCTATATGCCCAGACTGGATGACTTCCACTCATGAGCAGAATTCAATACCAGACCTGCCTACTCACCAAAAAAATTATCCTTGGGCATATGCCGCCTGGAGTTGCTAAACTCCTTACCACCCACAGCAACATCCAACCTACACGGAGAGCTCTTCAACAGACGTTCCAGGCCCCAAGATGTCGGACCACTATGGGGCAGAGATCATTCTCGTTCAGGGCTCCTCAGTGGTACAACACCCTAAGCAAAGAAGCACTTACAGCTGCGACTCTAGGTACCTTTAAAAAGGAACTTCAACGCTCCATTGCCTCAACCATGCAGTGTGACTGCCACTCCTAAACTATGGTCTTCACCTTGCACCGGTGACAATGGTACTCTGGATCTACTGCCTCCTTAATCCTCCTTGCTCACCCCCCCCCTCCCTTTACTCACCACTCCCCTAGCAGCTGACTCTAGGCCCGAGCCACCATCACCTATCTCTTGCCACCTGCCCCTACTAACTGACAATGGCCTTTGCCTGCTCACTCATCTCTGCATCTCTCCTCTCCATTTGCTGTTCCCCTTCAAAATCGACTCATACTGGCAATTGCTGAATCTCTCTGCAAATCACTGCTTAGTCAACCTTAAGTGTAATATTTGTAACTATTGTTTCCTTTGACGTGGAACCTTTGTAAATAAGCAGTCCCTGCTCAAAGGTATTTGTAATCCTAGAGTTTACTAAAATAAAAAAAATAAAAAAATTAAAAAGCTAATTTGTTGTTTTTTTCTGATGAGGCATATAATCACATCTGTGAAGTGCTTCCGCATTTCCTTGCTATTACAAATGATCTCCATGGAAACGACGTGCCAATTTGATTAAGCATGAGCACAACAGAAACAAAGATTCAAAGTCATAATGCCATCGATCTGATGTCAGATCGATAGTATTATGACTTCCTGGTGTCAAAACAGTGGTATTACAAACTATTAAAATGGCAGTGTTTCTATGGGGGGAAAAAAGACAAACGATACATCCTACTAGGTCATAATGTCGTACACTTAATAGCGTACGACATTATGGCCAGGACAGCACCGTAGGCAAGAGCAAATGGTGCAATACCGCGTATACTGCTGTACGCGGTATTGTACCATTTGCTCTTTCCCAAGCATGGGATAAGACCTCTGCTGGGAGTGGGTTCTGCTGAGCAGTTGTCGTGGCTCATTGGACTGAGCCACAGCAGCAGGAACCCAGGTGCTGCGTCTGGGACCGGGTTTGATTCTCGGTCCCAGAAACTTTTATTTTTATTTTACTTTGTGTGCTCCCTGAGGTAACCCCCCCCCCGGAGTTCAGAATCTTTAGTGGGGGGATGTTCGAGGTACAGCCCCTCATAACGGGCTGTGGGGCTCTGCCCCCCCCACATAAAAAAGACATGCCTCATGGCAGAAATTGCGCTGTACTGGCAGTGCGATTTTGCCATGCGGCATAATGTCTTGCGACGTTATGGCCCCGTGCCACCATATATCACATTACTAGTTAATGACGTTATACTCAGACAGCATCACTATTTCACGAGTTAAAGATGTCATACTCACAGCAACTCATTAGTAAATTGCACTGAACATTTTCAAATGGCATTTACTCATGACAAAAATGCTGAGATGGCAACAATGTTGAAATGCTGCATGGGCTTTGACTGTACATGAAATGCAACACAGTTTTGCACATAACACAAAGTCACACAATGTTATATAGTATATATCCAATATATGCTGACTTAATAGAAGTTTTCAAAACTATCTTCATCCTTCTTTGTACTTGTACTCTATTGTCCTGATATGTTTTTATTTATTTAGCTTTTGCTAACCGGGTAAGTGCACTAGCCATAAAATGACTATTTTCAGGCGCAACCTGGGAGAGTACAGACATACAGACACTTAATAGGATAACAAATTATAAGTGCTTTACATACAATGAGTTAAAGAGGATACAATATATCAGAACAAAGTAAAGCACTTTACATACAATGTTAAAGTGGATACAATGTATCAGAGACATACAGAGTAGACCATTCATAAGTTCATAGGTACCTACCTATGCAATGAATAGAGAGGACCTTGGACAATAAATTATCAGTTGACATCATATGAACAGAACAAGGTACACAAAAACAAAAACAGGTAATGCAAAACGAAGAAATAACCATTGAGAGCAGGGGGTGTCATTAAGGAAAAGGTTGGTAAGTGAGGAAGAGGGGAGCAAGCCATGAAATTAGATTATATGAGTGTATGTAAGTGTAAGGGAGATGCCTGCAGTGCAAGATTGTATATGGGCAGGGAAAGGGAGCCAGGACAGGCTGAGGCAGTTCGAGGATTATATAGAGGTGAGGAAATACTATTGTATGGCCAGAGACATCAGTCATTAGGTAAGGTGAAAGCAGGAACAGGTATCAGCAATCAGCAGATTTGAGCGCAGTTTTCTCTTAAAGCATGTGTGGGAGCTAGAAAGTCTAATGTCGAGGGGAAGGGAATTCCACAGCTGTGGAGCCGCATGCTCAAATGCAACAGTTCCTTTTCTAGTGCAGCACCTCAGCAAATTCAGAAAGGATTTATCAGCTGATCGTAGACCATGGAGTGTGTCCTGAGTAACAAGCATAGCTGCAAGACACCAAGGGGTTTGATTTCGAATTATCGAATCAATAAGAGGGCCAAGGTAGTATTTCCTACTAACTAATGGAGACAGCCAACCAAGATCATTATAAAGTTGACAATGGTGTTTATGCCAAGGAGCAGAAGAGGCACAGCAACATATGTTGTTATACGTAATATCCCATCTGAGTAGGTCAGTTTTATGAGCAGCCCCAAATAAGGGAGCCCCATAGGTTAGGGTGGGGAACAGAATTCCCCTTGCAATGGCCATTTTAGCCGATGGCATGAGCATATAACTAGTCTTATATGCAACACCCAGTTTGGAGTTGACAGCTCTGCAAACAGACTGTACATGAAGATTAAAATCAAGAGATTGCTCTAGCAGGATGCCCAGGTACTTGAAAGAGGCCACACATTCCAGTAATCGACCTTCTAAGTCCTGCACCGTCAGTGCTGTTGTGCAAGCCCAGAGCTTTGGGGCCGATCCAAGCAGCATGGCTTTAGTTTTGCTAGTGTTGACAGCCAGTTTGTGGTCACATAGCCAGTTTTGGATATTGTTAAAGTCAGAGGAAAGGGTTGTGTTGATAGTGTCTATATTAGTAGAACTTGTATAGATGACAAGATCATCAGCATATAGAATAGCAGAGCAGGATTTTAGAGCAGCTCCAATATTATTTATATAAAGAGAGAATAGGAGGGGCCCTAGGATGGAGCCATGAGGTACACCAATGTTAATGGTGGTACTGTTCGATAGAGAGGAATTAATGTTCACCACTTGAGTTCTATTTGTCAGGTAGCTTTCATACCAGTCAACAACAGAGAAGGAGAAATGCAGGTGTCGAAGCTAGGAGAGAAGCAAAGTGTGATCATATTTCACCGCTCGTGAGGTCAGAGGTCAAGTACAACTCAAATATTTCTGATATCTTCTATTAAACCAGCACATATGCCATATATCCTTGCTGTTTAATAGGTCAAAACTGATATCTTGAAGGTTGAGTACATCACAGGGTAATGCTAAACCACTCAGAAAGCAGTTTTTACAATGTTGATAACATCACAGTAGCTCTATGTAGCACTGAAGCCAACAGCTGATATCAAAAAGAAGCAGATAAATCTTCACATAATCAGTAGAGTCCAAAGTTATTATTAGTAAACCGATATTGTATAACTTGAATTTGCAATGGTCTGGCACAAAATGTGTACTGTGATCTATAATGACCTTTGAGGGGGTGGAACTTTCATAACTCACGTGTGCCCCCTCCCCCACACTTGAAGATAAACTGCATATTTTGAGTCAGATGATTGTAAATCCCTTATGTAGTATATATTTATAGAACAGTATGGAAAAATCCAACAATTTGACTGTCAAAGAAGCATCACATGGTGTCTGGCTATTTCAGCATAACCAGATAACTCAGCTCTTGCAGCTGATTATTATAAGTTTTTCAAAACTGTTTAGAAGTCCAAAAATGCCTATAAAGTGTTCTGTCACGTAGAACCACATGAACTTCTTGGGTGTCTACAGACACACCTCATAATACATTCAAGGCACTGATATATTTCAGCATGCCTAAACACCTTACTAGGTGTTATTCCTTACAAACTGTGTATATAATATAGCAGCCCGGTTGATGACTCCACTGGTACCGGTGAATCAGTCCTTAATATCACACAGTACTTACTTACTTAACAAATTACAAACAGTGCCACGAGAAATGTCTATAATATTGTGAGATCCTTAAAGTGGAATCTTTGAAAAAACATAATTTTAGATAATAGCTTATATTTAAAATATTTTCTGTATTTAGCATTCCCTTTTTCATTATAAGCATATATACATGAAAAACAAGCATTTGTCAATGCCGAATGTTGTCACGCTGGCATTGGCAGTGGCGGAGGTGGAGAGGCATAGCACTGTGAGTTTGATAATGTGTCCCAAAAGGTGATTTTGTACAGCAAGTACACCACTGTGCAGCATAGCTGCGGAAACGCGTTTTGGGCAGGCTGTGGAAAATGGCAGCTGGACTGTTGATAATGAGGTGTGCACAAATGCCAGTGGTGAAAATGTGGTATGAAAATATTGCAGATTGACAAAGTTACAAGGGCGCGTGGAAACTGCGCAATGTGCTGCAACACAGTCATTGTCTGGACTTTACGCCATCAAATTTTCAACGCAGGCATTTTAGGACTTCTGCTGGTAATAGTGTCACCGACATTTCCTGAAAGTGTCCTCGAAAAGTGATTTTGACAGTGACCTGCAAATCTGCACCGGACGCATGAAACACATTTCAGCCAGCTGTACTGTTCATAAGGAGGTATGGAAAAATGGCAATGATGAACAGCTGGAGTGAAAGTATTACAAATTCACAAAGTCACGAGCGTGCATGCAAACTGCGTAACGTGCACTCGTAAAACACTCATTTTATTGACTTTAGTCCCTAAATTTTCAACATAGGCATTTTAGGACATCTGCTAATGAACAGTGTCACTGCCATTTTCATAATGTGTCTCGAACACGGGCTTTCCGCAGCGACCATGCTATTGTGCACCGGAACTGCGAAAACAGATTTTGGTCAGGATGTGAAAAATAACAACTGTACTGTTCATTAGGAGGTGTAGAACAATGGCACTGCTGAAAATGTGGAGTGAAAATAGAAGTTTATGAACTTACGGCGTCTTGATGCAAACTATGCTATACTGCGCTAAGTAACCTAATCATTTTATGAGTATTGTCACTAATTTTTCAACATATGCATTTTAGGACCTCTGCTCATGAACAGTGTCACTGTCATTTTCATAATGTGTCCCAAACAGTGATTTCGCTTTGGCGACTGTGCTATTCTGTGCTGGAAGTGCGAAAACACATTTTGGCAAGGATTTGAAAAATGACAGCTATACAGTTCACAAGAAGGTGTGGTAAAATGCCAATGTTGAGAATCTGTCATGAAAATAGTGCAAATGCGCTAACTTATGAGTGTGTGTTGCCCAGTTGCTACGCACGCTCGTAAAACAGTAATTTTTTGGATTTTTTCCACCAAACTTGCAATATAGGCTTTTTGAGAGCCCCTCTCTTGAACAGTGGCACTGTCATTTCATTACTCGGTCCTGAAAGGTGATTCTGCTCAATGACTGCGAAATCACCTTCTGGGACCGAATAACGCCATGACAGTGCAAGAATTCATTAGAAGGGGTCCCAAAAACCCCATGTTGAAAATTTGGGGCTAAAATTCGCTAAAATGCCCAAGATATGCATTAAAGTTGAAAAACCCCTATTCATTCCATTATACAGCTTACCGGCATTTCTTCAGTTCGCGGTTGGCTTTGAAGAGTGCAGACTTGTTCCTGGTCCACAGAAGATTGTTGTGCTGGACTCTGCAGATAAGTATGGGGTGAGGCGGGGTGAGGAGAGGCAGAGTGCGCAGTGGGTGGGTGCAGGTGGGGGAAGGGGGGCATCGAGACTACAAGGGACCGTTTTCATTTTACTGGAAAAAAAAATGAAAAAACACATTGCGGGACAGTTTTTTTTTGCAGGGGATTTGGCACACTGGGGTGGGCTCCCAGCTTGCCGTCTAACTGTTTGGGGGGGGTGTCTGTAGCCGACAGGGATTTGGCACCCCATCGGCACACAAAGAAAGTGGGGGCGCAAGACGAGGGGATTGGACACCCCATCTGCATTCAACACCAGGGGTTAATGCCGGGATGGGTGGGCCTCTGTCGCACACAAAGAAAGAGGGAAGAACCGACAGGGGGATTGGGCAGCCCTGAAGTCGGCAGTAGTTAGGCAGCCACCCGCTCACCGACCATGCACATAATGGCGGCGAGCATGGCAAGAAAAGGACCGCTGCATATGAGGAGCTTTGCTCGGATTGCATAGGACCTTTTCTTAGATGTGCTCGCCACATTATGTAAGCATGGTGTGGCACTGGCATGCAGGCTGATTGGGGAATGCAGGACGCAAACTACTGGTGCATGCTCTGCATTCACCCAACAGCGATTTCCACATCAACAGCTTGTGTCAGAGGCAAAGGATTGTGATGTATGTCAGTTCCACATCAGCAGCTTGTTATGACAGAGGCAACGGATTGTGATGTTAGTTCCACATCAACAGCTTGTTATATCAAAGGCAGATGACTGAGATGTCAGTTCCACATCAACAGCTTGTTATGTCAGAATCAGAGGACTGTGTTGTATATCAGTTCAACATCAACAGCTTGCTATGTCAGAGGTAGATGACTGCGACGTCAGTTCCACATCAACAGCTTGTCCTGTCAGGTCCTGTTTACACTACAACATGGTTTCTGGAAATGATATTGAAAACAAATTCAGTCTTACCATGCTGTAGTGTTTGCACTGGGTAATCCTTGTCAGGTTTTGTTTTACTGAAAAAGTTTTCTTGTGTCTGCATTATGGCCGATATCCATGTTCAGTGAAGTGTGGTTCAGCAGCGTGTTTCCAAGCTGCTTGCCATGATGTACTGCGTGCTTGACAGGTATCCCAGACACGGATAGAGAATGAGGCGAGTTCACACTGTGACTACAATTGTTTTAATTAGGAAAACATGTCAAGAACCATGTTTAAGCCTAGGTCAGATCAGGATTTGAACATGGTTCTTGAAAACATGTTCAGAAGCGTAATAGATGTAAACGCTAATCATGCTAGCATGCTTTTAAAACGGTTCTGTCACCTCATTTCATTTCAACCACTGCAGTGTGAACAGGGCCTCAGAAGGAGAGCATTATGTTGTATGTTAGTCCCACATCAATAGTTTGTTATGTTAGAGGCTGAAGACTGTGATGTCAGTTCCACATCAACAGCTTGTTATGTCAGAAGCAAAGGACTATAGTGTATATCAGAACGTTGTTACTGCTGAAAAGTAGAACATTTCCAAACACTGTTATGCTTCATTAGACACGTCATGTATGCTGTTATGCTGCAGTAGCTACGTACTCACTACAGCATAACAGCCTAGAATGGTAAGGCTCACACATGGCAAGTCTTCTCAAACACAACCAAACCAGTCAGCTGAGACAGTGGCGTTCGTGTTAATCACATGCATCAGCTGTTTGAAATAATTTACATGATCATGAGCATGTAAACTTGTTTTCCTGGCAATGATCAAATATACACTATAAAAAACAATGGTTGGGTGTCCATCGGTAACAAGGCTGATTAGCGCATCTCATGGTTCCTATGGCAACTGGCCTTGAGCTTCGCTCTCAAGGTTAAAGTGGTCGCCTTAGGAACTGCTTGATGCACTAACAGCCCAGTTACCGATGGACACCCATCTATTATTCTCTATGTAGTGTATATCAGTTCAACATCAACAGCTTGCTATGTCAGAAGCAGAGGACTGTGATGTCAGTTCCATATCAATAGTTTGTTATGTCAGAGGCAGAGGACTGTGATGTCAGTTCCACATCAACAGTTTGTTATATCATAAGCCAGGGATTGTGAGGTAACGTGTAGACATGAATCCAGGGCAGATGACATCTAGGGAGCAGTGGTCCTAGTTTCATGTTAATGTGCAATGTTTTAATGGAAATGGGAATGCTAAATACAGAGAATATTTGAAATATAAGCAGGAATGTATCTAAAGATTAATTTGTTTTATTTTTTTCTCCCTCGAGATGACAGGGGATCTTTAATATCCCAGCACATCATAGGCAAGACCATCATAACTAACTTCAGGAGGCAGTGTGGTCTAGTAATTAGAACACCAGCTTGGGAACCAGGAGATAAAGGATTCAGACCTCAAGCTAGTCCAGTGTTTTAGAGGGGCTGAAATACCTTGAATGCCTTACTTCTCCCACGCAGGTGACATGGGCTTGGGAATGAGCTCAGGACATCGGATGCTGGCCAGGGGGAGGGCTGGGAGATGATTGAGCCGATGCTTGGCAGCTTTCTTCTCCCAGGTAGGGGAGGCGAGTTCACCCAACTCTTGGCTGCCACTGAGTGAAGGCTCAGAGGTAGTGTGAGCAGATGGGGGGCTGGCGCTAGGCTGGGTGTGTGGAGTGGGATCACAGATTCTGGCTCTCATGCATGTCTCCACTTGCATGCAGGACCATGATGCTGTGGTCCAGGGGAGTAAGGGGAGAAACCTAGAAAAAAAAGTACCATGTCCTCCTGTCGCCATATGTGGCAACACTCGGGGACATTCAGGTCCCACACAGTGGGGATCCCTGCAAGTGTGTGGCAGGGGGAGAGACAGATGAGACTGTGAGTCTCTGAGTACGTGGCCCAATGGCAGGTAAAGGTGGAGACAGAGGGAAAATATTTCAATGGTAAAAAAAAAAAGAAAGATTCAAACCTCAGCACAACCAAATACTCACTGTGTGGTCTTGGGCTAGTCACTTAACCTCGCAGTTGCTCCAGTCCCCCAGCTATGGAAATGGGCAGAAGCATCCCCGCCCCCATGGGACATATGATGTTGCAGCTCAGCTGGGATCTCTTTAGTAAACAAACTTAAATGAAATAAGTAACTCACGGCTTCACAATGTAAGAGTTATGGGTCTTACCCCTCATTAGTGGGGGATGCTGTAAATATGTAACTATGGCCAGATTGGTTATTAGTGCTACCAGTGGCACATTGCTAGGGCAGTTAGTTAGGTAGAGACAACAGAAAATCATTACTAATTGTCAACTGTTTGTAATGCCTCTATTTTCATAAATGTTTTTCATACCCCAAATGATCTGTACTTATTTGTACCTGAATACAAGTTCATGAGAAAACTGTAGGATATGTTTTTATGTACAGTTACTTAGGCCTCCATATCCAAGTGGGGATGGCAATACTGTATAGGGTGAGGGGCATATTCAGAGGTCTTTAGTGCATGGCACTAACCCAAAACAGTGGAGATGTGCAGAATACACCATTGCACCAAAGCAAATGAAGGATCCCCCTTACATACAAGCTGCAGCAGTATATTCAAAGGCTTTGAAAATGCTAAAGAGCCTCTGGCTCAGCTCTTTTTCTTTTTTTACTCTTGGTTTATGCTCCTGTGCCACAGCCCCTGCCTCAGGAGGGAGCCCCATGCCCCGGTGTCCTCCATCCAGCGCTGACCCATACTCCCAGGGCTTACCACCCCAATGGGGCTGGCTTGGTTCACCAACACCCACCAGAGACTGGATCCAGTGTGGCCAGTGTTGTGGCTAGCTGGGAACAGGGCCTGCAAGGCACCGTCTGTCATAGGCTGTGGCACTCCTTTTTCCTCCAGTTTCTGCCTTACAGAGGTGAGGCGTGCAATGACGCCCATGGAGAGAGCTCACATGCATTCAAATGCTCTCCTCCAAACATTTGCCCCATCTCCTTCCCTTTCCAACCACTGCTAGGGGCCAGTCAGACACCAACCACTGGTGACCCCCTTTTCCAGAAAAGAAGAGCAGTCCATCAGATGCTCAGTCCTTCTCCTCCCCTGCTGACCCATGGCAGCGCATGCTCATTCCCAAACACGGGTCACCGGCATAGCACGAGGAAAGGCATCCAGTGTCTCAGCCCTCAGTACTACCAGGCCAGTGGCACCGCTCTTTTTTAATATTTCAAATTCATTGCTTACCACCATAGTGTGTGAATCCCCCAACCCCATCCAGCCAAGTGCCAGGTCGTGGACTGACAGCAGGAACTGTCAGTCCCTGCCAGCATCCCCCCACCACCACCCCAATCACCAATTAACTGATGGGAAAAAGTGAATTAAACCCAATCCCTTTTGTCTGGTGTTACTTCCACCCTGACCATCCCTCTGATGATGTGTTAAAATGAATAAATCACCATCCCTAATGTCTAGTGATTCCCCCCACCACCTCACCACCAGCCACCACTCTGATTATGTGTAAAAGTAAATAAAATCTCATTCCTGGCATATAGAGGTCTCCCCACCCCAGTCGTCTGCCCAGTATACCATTGAATCATTCCCTGATATCTAGCTGTCCCCCTTCCCCCACTCATTGACCACCCCTCCCCATCCCAATCACTTCAGTCCATCCTTTCTCCTCCCCCTCCAGGGACCCCCACTCACTCTTCAGGATTCCCCCAGAATGGACAGCTACAAGCATAGCCCCTCTACTCACTGCCTTTGCCAACCACCATCTAACTGAGAGGGAGCAAGCATGCACCTACTGTAGAGACAACTGTTCTACAGTAGGTGTATACTCACTTCCTTTCAAGTCAGATGATAGCCAGTTGAAGTGTTGATCACAGCAGCTGTGCCAGTTGCCATTCTGTGTGGCGGATTCCTGATGTAGTGAGTGGAGGCAACCAGGGTAGGGGGTGGAGGGACTGGAGTAGACAGGATAGGGAGGGGATGGAGAGACTGCCAGGCACCAGGGATGGGGTTTTATTCACATTTACACATCATTAGAGCAGCAGTCGGGGTGGGGGGACTACTAGACACCAAGGATGGGTTTTATTCAATTTTTTTACATCTGCTGATTAGTGATTAAGGGATGGGGACCACTAGATGTCAAGAATAAGTTAGGAGACTAGTACTAATCAGCTGATTGGTTATTGGGAATAGAAGGACAGCACAGGTCTGCACAGTGTCTCAGCACGGTCATGCATGGCAGTACTGTGTGGCTTGCTAATAGGCCCAAAAAGGCATGCAAATAGCCCTTTAGAGTCTTGCATGCGCTAAGGGCTTACTAGCCAATCCTGGCTGAATGTGGCACATTGGTACAATGGGGCTATCCCATTTAGACCACCTCCATTTCCTCCTGTGGGCCATATTCCTGTAGGGGGCTATTTGAGCACCATGCATAGTCACTGTGCACTGCAGTGATACTGCTCCACATTCAGAGAGTTAGTGCACTCTAGTTGGTGTATGCTAACTGTCTGAATATTACCTCCAAATAAATCGTGTGTGATGCAAAAGGCTAGCTCTGAATACAAGGGCCTGTATTTCTTATGGTTCACTGGTCCAGTGGATGACTAAGTGTGTAGTGATGCTTGTGCAATGTGGTAGTGCCTGTGCTACTGGAAGAGGTTATGACTGGATATGTATGTGGCCTTTTGTGTGCTGTGTTCTGGAGGAACTACCACCCTTTCCAGGTATGATGGCATGAAACCCTCTTGAGAAGAGTTCCAACCTAGAGGTGCCACAGAAGAAAGATAACTTGACAGAAGGTGTCATAGGGAACAGGCCCAAAACCTCAGAGCTAAAGTCATAGAAAACTGCCGGGACATAATTCTGCTGTGAAGCATGGGAGGCCACAGCTATACTAGAGAAAAAGCCACCATCTGGATCCCAACTCTACTGATGGAAGAACTACTAATGCAAACTACCTATCTACTGCTTATGAATTTCGGCACAGAGCAGAGAAAAAAAACATTATGGAGGAAACCTCTGGGGATCCAACACTTTAGGTTACCATCCCTCCAGACTATGCAATTGTCTTTCAAGTCTAGGCATTATAGGAAACTGATCGTAGAAAAGATGAAGAAAACTGAGCAACTCGAATGGCTTGAGCTTTTGTCTAATTGAGGAAGGAACAGGATATTGGCATACTTTGGAGAAAAGAGGAACTCACTCTGTCTAGTAGGATGTTCATACTCTAAGGTGTCACAAAGCTAATATTGTATGAGTAAAATGACAGAGAGAAGGCTGCACTCTTGGGGGAAGGAGGTTTGGCTCCCATAACAAGGAAGATTAGCCTCCTGGGAGAAGATGAACACTGCTATGGAGGGATGCCCAACCTGCACACCTGTAGGAAGCCTAAACCTAGGTGGGTGTCACAGATTTGCAGTCACGTGAATAAAGGAGCCCAAAGTGCTGGGGCTTCACCCAGAGGTTTGGAAGCAAGGTCTCAGGGAACAAGGACCTGCTAAAGGAAAGGGTACGGGTACAGACTAGACATGTACAAAACAGGTGCAGTGGATGAAAGAATGCCAAGCAAGCAAGCTACTCAAACACCTCCTGGGCTCAATTGCTTAAGGGTATCACAGAGTTACAGTTGTATGATGAAAGGAACCCTTACAGAGGGTTCCACCCCTATGTTTAGACTATAGGACAACTAAACTATCCTTGGACTACAGAACAGCTCAGGCTATACCTTCAATTTACAGCACAGAAAGGAAATTTGAATACCACTTGTCTCTACCAAGCTAGGTCCTCGTGCTACCCTGTGGAAAACTGGGCCCTAACTGATACCTGGAAGAGTGGAAGTAGCACCAGGAGGAAAGAGCGCAGACAGAGACAGGTCAGAAATGTGTCAGTCAAGAATGGGTTAGTGGGTACAGAGTCACATGGGTGAAGTAGAAAGCCTCGAGGGGCTCGACTAGTTATAATATGATGCCAAGAAGGAGGATATTTATGGAATCCAGAAGTTATCACTGGAATGAAGCCCAAAAGGGACATGAGACTGGTAGTTGTAGGCAGATATACCTGGTGCTAGTAAGGGGACAGCCCAGCAGTCATTTGATGGAGTCCCGGAGAGAAGTAGAGAAGGCCCATGGGAGGCAGGCAGGTATGCAAGGAAGGAGCAGGGCTCCAAGAAAATGAGAAGCAGACCACGGCCACAGCAATGGTTAGAGGAACCTGAAGACATGAAGCACAGGAGTCACCACTGGCAGCAGGCAGGAAAGTGGGGGACACATGGGAAATGCAAAAGCCACCAAGGGAGCCAGTAGTAACAGGCAGAAGGCCTACCACCAGCAGGAAACCCCGAGGTTAAATCAGCAAGGGGGGCACAGAGCAACAGCCCAGAAGGAGAGAGGCAGATGGAAGGTCTAGCAATTGGAAGGTGCCCAGCAACTACATGGATCAAGCTGCCAAACTGCTGGACTAGTAAGCATCCCCAACAGCCTCAAATGGAAGAGCAGCACACCAGGAACAAGCAGAAAAATGTGCACCCTGTGGAGGAGCAGCTCTGGTGTAACTGACCCAATAGGAGGTCAGCAAGAGGCCAACCCACTGCCAGCCAGATGATGGAAAGTGGGAGGCAAAGAGGAGGAGCAGCAGCCAGGGAGCAGCATGAGGAGGCCAGCAAACTGCCAAAACTGGGAGGCTAGAGGACTCCAACACCAACTACAACTGCATAACAACACAGGTAAAACATGTTGGGGGAGGAGAGCAAGTGGGAGCACAGGAAGCCACGCAACTATGGCAATGAAATAAGCATCTGGAGGACAGACATCTAGGAAAACTTAAAGTGATCTCATGAGCTTAAATAGGCAGACTGGGTGGGCCATAGGCCCTTATCTGCCGACAGTGTTGATGTATCTATGTACTAAAAAAGACATGCTTTTCTAGTGCTCAGTGGGGGGAAGGTGGTGATGTCAGTTGTTGCCCCATTGAACCTGAGGCAGGCCTGTCAATTATCAAAGTACCTTCTTGAGTTCTTAGTGTGCCAGAACTGGGAAGAGAAGCTGAGCAGTTCTTGTGCACAAATGACTTGAGAAGAAATGCTTATAATCATAAGAACAAAGGAACTGTAATATAAACATATAAATCAAGTTAAATACCACTGCTTTTACACATAGAATTTGAATTTGAAATGAATTTTTTTTGCAGAAAATAACAGAAACCCTTTGAAGGAAATGGACTATGCCAACTGATCTTAGAACTTCAGAATTTGGGAACTGGGGGTGTGTGTGTGCTGAGGAGTGAGATAGCAGCTTGAATTAAAGCTCTGTGCCACTGGGGCAAACAATCCATCACATCATCAAGCAAAATTGCACCGACACTGGGAACTAACATTATTCATTTACAAAAAGTTGCCTAGAATGAACTCGGCATTTGAAGCCAAAACTCCTTACCTGAGGGGAGATTTTGGAAGAAAACCGCGGTGTTTGACAGGGTCAGTGGCATGATTGGCAGAGTCTGCTCCAGTCCCGGGAACCTCGAATGACACGGCAGAAATCAAGGGCCTGAAAGAGATCAACACATTTAAAACTTCAATCGACACCCTCAAAGAAAAGGTACATAATCTGCAGAATAGAGCCCGGGATGTAGAGACTTTCCTATCTTATATTGATGACAGGGACATGCATCACGAAGAGCACATCCAGGAGTTTGAGAAGCTGGTGGCACTCTTTTGGGACCGAGCTGAAGACTCTGAGAGCAGGAGTCAGTGGAACAACTTGAAGATAGCTTTCCAGAAGGGGTTGAACAAAATGATACTAGTGGGTCATGCAGAGGGAGCTCCCTCTACTCCTGAAGACATCCTGGAGGTAGCTCCTGGAGAATGAGAAGGTGCATTGAACCCTTGGGCCCCTGCTAAAGCCAAGAGATAGATCACGATCCATCTTGGCATGCTTCCTCCGGTTCACTGACAAGAAGCAAATCCTGACATTGGCAAGGGAAAAGGACTCCTATATTGGAAGGGCCACAGGATTTGTGTTCAACGATTACTCCATGGAGCTAGCTCATGGGCGGAAGCTCTATGTGCCTATCAAAAAAGCTTTCCAGGGAGCTAAATATCAAATATCGGATGCAATACTCATCTAAACTTAACAGTGTCTGGAACAGAGTGGCCTACACCTTCTCTATGCTGGAGGAACTAGCCTTTACATTCAAAAAAACTGTCCAGACAAAGCAAAGGGTCTACAGCCACAGGATGGTGTCCAAACTGCTACAACTTGTCTGACCCCATTCAGGCAAGTATGTGACCTCTCTCACCCCCGGCAGAGCAGCCTTCTCACCCAGAGACCTTGGGCTGACAAGTTTGTAAGAGTAAGCGCTCTGAAAGACAGAGCTTGGATAAACGCCAATTGGGTTTTCACAGCAGGGACAGCTGTCCTGAGAAAGCAGCAGAGACTCAAGTCATTCCACTGCTAGCTCTTACTCACTGGGGGAACCAGCCCTGATGAGGATGGGCCTCTCCACTACTCTGATTAAGGCTATTCTACAGAAGATTCCACCTCCAAAGGAACATGGAGGCCCCCCAGCCTTTATCCAGCTGACCCAGAGAGGATATCTTGGGCTGAGACAGCTGCAGCTGCAGAAACTAAACCACAGGTTACAGCCCTTGAGGGTCAGGCAGAGAATCAAATTGTGGGAAGATAGTGAACTTTAGTGTAGTTTGACACCTGAAAGACTGGTACTCTGTTTGTAAATATATGCTGTATGATTAGCTAGTAGGTAAGTCTGGTCTGAAATTGTCACACAAGGCTGCCCAAACTGATCCACTGGGGGGGTGTACATACGCTGCAACTCTGTACATAAACGTACACCTAAATCAGAGATGCCAGCTGCAGATTAAAGTGCTGGGCAGCCTCAACTTAGAAAATAGTAAGGCTTAGTGTTGCTCAGTTAGTATCCTCGAAATTAGGATACCAACAGATACCTCCCATTTGACCAGAGTGTTACTGTGGTGGGGTAGTAGTGCTATCTGACCATGGATCCTACCCTCTAGGATCCAGTGCATGGATCCTACAAACGCTGTGGATTCTGTGGATCCAAGCAACAGATCCAGCTCGGATCCTACTGTAACTATCTGACCTAGGATCCCTGGATCTGAACTAGGATCCATCACTATCTGACCCTGGATCCTAACTGTCTGGCGTAGGATCCCTGGATCCTAACTAGAATCCATCACTATCTGACCCATGGATCCTAACTATCTGACCTAGGATTCCTGGATCCTAACTAGGATACCTGGATCGTAACTAGGATCCATCGCTATCTTACTCTGGATCCTACATCTGTCTTTGCTAGGATTTCTAGCAGGATCCTGGGTAGGATACCAACACTATCTGACAGATAGTGGTAGGATCCACAAAACCATTCTCTTCGCAACACTAGTAAGGTTGTCCCCCCACGTTATTTTTTTTTTTAGACTTTTGGTAACCAGGTAAGGCCCACTAGGCACAAGTGCCTGTTTTTAGGGGCGACCCAGGAGCACTGGGCGGTTAAGTGACTTGCTCAGAGTCACACAGTATGCAAGTGGAGGTTGTGAGAATCAAACTCAGGTCTGGTCTGCTGGATGTACCACGCTCGTTCACACCTCGTTCCTCTAACCTCCAGGCTATACCCCCATGTAAGCCAGAGATATTCTTCTCGTGGCAGTGGAACAGCTGCTGGACCTATATGGTCATTGTCACTTGACCCCCCCCAGTTAGGCCGGGGCTCACTACCCTGTCCTGCCACAGAGATTGCTATATCATATATCATCTGAGGGGCCAGGGATTCAAAGGTACTCACATCCCCCAGGAATTGAAGTCATATCTCAGTCACCCCTTCACAGGATAAGATCCTGGCAGCACATGTCATAGGGTTGCTGACACAGTGGTGCAGGGGCATTGCTTTGCGAGGGACTGCATTAATGTGTGCATGTTCATGAGGTCCTGAAATGAACTCTGGCATGGATCATGGACTATGCAGAGAAACTTCCCAAGGACTATCGAGTATGTGAGGTGAGTTTTCCCTCTGTGCAAGAACTCCTGCAAAGAAAATCGTTGTAATCCAGAGGCACACCTTAACTGGGCAATGGGAAAGTGAAGAACAGCAGTGCCTGTGATTCCTGGTCACCTCCCCCATGGCTTGCTGCTGTGGATAGCACTGATCTGCACCCATCATCCTAGGGAAGTGTACTTCACAAAATTACACTGGACCACAGAGGTACACAGGGAGGAGCTCCTGTGCTATGAATGGCTAGCTTACCTGATATGCCTAGATATCACCTTAAAGAAGGAGTCCAGCCAAAAGTACTACATTGCAGAATTAGAATAAGCATACCTCCAATAAATCTCATACCAAAAATTACGCTTCTTCATTACTTCGTTTTAAAGTTATGAGCTAATTTATAACCCTGCTTTCATTCCCTGTTCAAAAAAGCCAGTTTCAGTTGAGAGCCACTGATGATGTCATAACCAGAACTCATGCCTAGTTCTCCCTGTCAGCAATAGTATAGGACCTATTTCTCCAAAGTTTAAGAATCTGTAGCTGTAGCAATCATTTAAAAAATAAAAAACACTGGCGTAGGGTAGGCTCACAGTGCTTGTATTTCCAGAATGTTCAGATGTGTGGTACTGCACTTTAGAACATGCCAGGAGGTTGTTTTGGAATGCAGTGCTGCACCAACGTATAGAATTTCAAGGTGGTGCACAATTTTAGAATGTTGCCGGGGAGGGCATGCAATCTTAGAATGAGTCAGGGATGCACCATCTTGTAATGTGGTTGGACACTCAATTTTGGAATGCAACAGGGACACACATTGAGGAATTTGGTGAGGACTGGCAATTTCAGAATTTAATGGGGATGCACACTGTCGGAATGTGACAGAACACACCATTTTATTTTGAAATTGATTGTCCCTGCCACATTCCAGAATTGCATGCACCCACCATTTTTTGAAATTGTGCATCACATCCCCAACCACATTCTGACATGGTGCATCCCAGCCACATTCTAAAATTGCACATCATAGCCACATTCCAAAATTGTGTTTCAATGCTACATTCTAAAATTGTGTCACCACCACATTCCAAACTTGTCACAGCCACATTATGAAAGTGTGCATCACTGCTACATTCCAAAAGTGTGCCTCACCACCACATTCCAAACCTGTATGTCACTGCCACATTCTGAACCTGTGTCTTGCCATCACATTCCAAAATTGTGTGACACTGCCACATTCCAAAATTGTGTGTCACAGCCATATTCCAAAACTGTGCATCACCGACACATTCCAAAATTGTGTATTACTGCAACATTACAAAATTTGGGGCTAATGCCACATTCCAAAATTTTGTGTCACCACCACATTCTGGTACTGTATGTAATTGCCACATTCTGAAACTGTGCATCGCTGTCATATTCCAAACCTATGTGCCACTACCAGATTCCAAACCTGTGTGTCACCATTACATTCTGAAACTGTGAACCACTCTCACATTCCAAAATTGTGCAACACCACCACATTCTGAAATTGTGCACCACTGTCACATTCCAAAACTGTGCATTACAGCCACATTCTGAAACTGTGCATCACTGGCACATTCCAAAAGTGTGTGTCACTGCAACTTTCCAAAATGGAGTCATGCAAAATTCTGAAATCGTGCATTACTGCAACATTCCAAAATTGTGCGCCACCATCACATTCTGAAACTGTGTATTGCTGCCACATTCCAAACCTATGCGCCACTGCCACAATCCAAACCTGTGTGTCACCATTACATTCTGAATTTATGAATCATTCACATTCCAAAATTTTGCATCACCATCACAGTCCGAAATTGTGCGTCACCATCACATTCCAAAACTGTGTCACCCCCATATTCCAAAACTGTGCATCACTGCCACATTCTGAAAGTGTGTGTCACTACCACATTCAGAAACTGTGTGTTACTGCCACATTCTGAAACTCTGCATCACTGCCACATTCTGAAAATGTGCATCACCGCTACATTCCAAACTGTGTGTCACCACCACATTCAGGAATTGTGTGTTACTGTAACATTCCGAAAATGTGCACAACTGCCACATTCTGAGATTGTGCACCACCATTACATTCCAAAATTGTGTGCCACCTCCACATTCTGAAATTATGTGTCACTGCGACATTTTAGAATTGTTCGTTATCATCACATCCCAAAATCATGTGCGATTGCCACATTCTGAAACTGCAGCGCTGCCACATTCCAAAATTGTGCATCACTACCACATTTTGAAATTGTGTATCACTGCCACATTCTAAAATTGTGAATCACCACCATATTCCAAAACTGTGGAACACCCCCGCAATCCAAAATTGTGCACCACCTCCACATTCTGAAATTGTGTACCACCGACATATTCTGAAATTGTGAATCACCACCAAATTCTGAAACTGTACATCATCATCACATTCCAAAACTCTGCGCCATCACCACATTCTGAAGTTATGTGTTACCGCTACATTCTGAAATTGTGCGCCACCGCCAAATTCTGAAATTGAGCATCACCGCCACATTCTGAAATTGTGAATCCTTGCTACTTTTTGAGATTGTGTCATTACTGCATTCCACAATTGCAGCTTGGTGGCATTTTGAAATCTCATCTCTGCAGTATCCTAAAAAATTAGCACAGCTTTGTCATTCTAAAGCCATGTTTGCCACTGTATTCCAACACCTTGCATTTGCACATTATGGTAATGCATGCTGTCACCCACCCAGTGTCAGCTTTCTTTTTTCAGATGTGAGCTTTATCTGGATTTTATATAACATGGGAGAAATGCATCATATAAGGTAGCTTGCAGGGAGAACTAGGCTGCAAGTTTTGGTTGTGACATCATCAACAGCTCTTCACTGAAACTGGCTTTTTTGAACAGGCAGTGAATTTAGGGCTACAAAGTGACTTGTTACTTTTGAACAAAATAACATAGAGATCTCATTTTTGGCATGAGGCTATTTGGGGATATACTGCTCCAAATTCTGAATTTAGTGATACCAGAAATTCTGGCTGGACTCCCTCTTTAAAGGGACCCAACTGGTGCTGATGGAATAGGGGAAGATTTAGGGCACCATGCATGGGACTTCCCACCGCAGTGCACTGGATCAGAGTAGTTTGATAACACGCATTTATCAGTGCCAAATGTTGTCTTGCTGGCATTGGCATTGGTAGTGCAGGAGTTAGAGAGATGCATAATAGGCATGGCAATGAAGTACTGAACTGATACCAACCCACCCCCACCCTGCAGAGACTGACAGGCATTGGGGTGTCCCTTTGGATGTTTGGTAGTGCAGTGCGGGAAAACATTTTGGGCAGGATGTGAAAAATTACAGCTGTACAGCTCATAAAGAGGCATAAAAAAATGCCAGTGTTGAAAATGTGGCATGTAAATATAGCAAATTTGTGAAGTTACAAGGGTGCGTGGGAAATATGTAATGCACGCTTGCAACAGTGCCATTTTATGGGTGTTCGACAACAAATTTTCAGCACAGGCATTTTAACACCTCTGCTCATGTACAGTGTCACTATTATTTCCTCAAAGTGTCCCAAGAAGTGATTGCACACAGCGACCATGCTATTCTGCGCCGGAAGTGCGAAAACACATTTTGGGCAGGATATGTGAAATGACAGCTGTACTGTTCATCAAGAGGTGTGGAAAAATGGCAATGGTGAAAATCCAGAGTGAAAATATCAGAAATGCACGACAGTATGAGCGTGCAGGCAATCTGCCAATGCACGCTCATAACACAGTCATTGTATGGAGTATCATCACCAAATTTTCAACATAGGCATTTTAGGACCTCTGCTCATGAACTGTGTCACTGTCATTTTCATAATCTGGCCCAAACACTGATTTCCCACAGCGACTGCACTATTGTGCACCAGAAATGTGGAAACACATTTCAGGCAGGATGTGGAAAATGACAGCTGTACTGTTCACAAGGAGGAGTACAAAAATGACAATGCTGAAAATCTGGTGGTAAGATACTTCAAATTCATGAAGTTACGAGCCTGTGTAGCAACTGCGCTACTCACACTCGTGAAAAGGCATTTGTTGGATTTTTTCCACCAAATTTGGAACATAGGGTTTTTGAGAGGCCTCCTCATGAACACTGGCACTGTCATTTTGTTAATGGGCCCCGAAAGGTGATTTTGCGCAGTGACTGTGAAATCACCTTTCGAGGCCGATTAACGCCATGACAGTGATAGAATTCATGAGGAGGGTCCCCAAAAACCCCATGTTGAAAATTTGGTGCCAAAATTCCAACAAATACCTGAGATATGCAGCAAAGTTGAAAAACTCCTATTCATTCCATTATACAGCTTACCAGCTTTTCCTCAGTTTGCGGTCGGCTTAGAAGAGTGCAGACGTGTTCCCAGTCCAGCGAAGATCATCGTTCCAGACTCCGGAGGTAAGTATGGGGTGAGGGGGGTGTGGGGAGGCAGGATATTCAGTGGGTGGGTGCAGGTGGGGGGCAGGAGACTACGAGGGACCATTTTTAAGTTACAGGGAAGAAAAAAAAACCCTAACATCGAGGGACAGTGTTTTTTTTAGGGGACTTGGCACGCTGGGGTGGGCTCCCAGCATGCCACCTAACTGTTTTGGGGGGGTTGCTGCAGCCAGCGGGGGATTGGGCACCCTTGTCAGCAGATAATGGGGCTTGGGGTGAATTTATGTCGACGGGGATTGGGCACCCTAATCGGCACACAATGACAGCGGGGAGGCAAGAGCCGAGGGATTGGGCACCCTCAGCATATAAGAAATGTGGGTTGATTTATGCCGACGGGAGTGGGCTCTCCCATCGGCATGCAATGAAAGTGTGGGGGAGGTAAGAACCGAGGGGGATTGGGCACCCCCCTTGGCATATAGGAAATGGGGGGGCTGTTGTATGCTGATGGGAAGTGGGCTCCCCTGTTGGCAACTTTGTGCAGCCACAGTAAGCTGACTGGGGGATTGGGCACCCCTGAGGTCGGCCGTTGGGTGGCCACCCACCATACTGCTAATGTGGCGAGCATGTAGGAAGGGTCCGCTGCATCTGACAAGCTTTGCTCAGATTGCAGCAGACCTTTCCTTAGATGTGCTTGCCACATTAGCATGCATGGTGTGGTGCCACTGATCGGGGAATGAGGGACGCACTTACTGATGCTTGCCCTGCATTCGCCCAACAGTGGTCATGCCTCCAAAGCTGCACTACCGCAAGATGTTGACTTGCACGCAAGCACGGCAAGCCAACATAATAAACCAGAGGACAGCAAAATCCTCCTCTGCTTTCACTTGCCTTCCATTATGGGCAACTGCTATAAAAATGTCAGTGCCCATCCTGACCACTTTGTCCTGATGGCACTGCCACAATCATGCAGAATACACTGCAAGAGTGGGGTGCCAGAGCAGAGGGGCAACTGTTTCAGGGATCTTCCCCCTCCCACCCGTACAGGTGAAGCCCCCCCACACACAAAATGATTTACGAAAAGTTCAGATGCTCACTGAGTAAATTTATGGATCAATTTATTTTTAGACTTTGTTTGTATATTCTGTTAAACTGGTTTCAGTTGCTAGTAAGATAGGACAGGATACAATGTTGCCCAGGCAGGGTTGCTTCTCATACATCGATAAGCAGTAGTGCTTCCTTAGGAGTGGAGCTTGGAATGGGCTACTTTATCCATGAGCTGTATACAGTCCTTTATATTACCCAGCTGACAATCTCAAGGGAAATGGCAGAGTTGCACTTGCACTGTTTTATGGGTATCATAATTGCAGTCATGATGAGGACCAACCCCCTTTGCTCATCATTAGGTATAAGGAATGGTGAGCCAACCTGATAGTGAATCCCCTGAAATGTTAAAGGTATTTACTCCCCATAAAGTGTCACAAGGTATTAGATCACCTTAAAAAAAGGAAGGGATAGGAATAGCATTCCTACAAAAGACTCATCTCCCAGAAGTGGAAATGGCAAAACCTAAGATGGAGTGGGTCTCTCAGGTGTTTGGGAGCACTTATTGCCACTACTGATAAGGAGAAAAAAAAGGCAAATGCCCATGTGTGCACCTATGTGATTTATTATCACAGGTAATAATTTAGTTTCATACCATCCTGTATAAGTTTATTAATACCTCTTTTAAAGGACACTTTGTTGTTACCGAGGATCAGACTATCTGGTAAACTATTCCATATGTTCACTACTCTTTCGATAAAGAAAAACTTCCTTATATTTGTTTTGAAACTGTTACCCTGTGCTTGTAATGAATGACCCCTGGTGTGTAGACTTTGGGCCCAATTCCAAAACGACTGAAGCATGGTGAAAGGCGCTTTACGACAGACACTATGGCATAAATTGCACCTTGCATCATGCATCTTGCAAGTTGGAATTCCAAGTTGCAGCTTGGCCATGCTGCATGTGGGTTGCGTCAAAGGTGGGCTACGCTACCCAGTATGCCCGCAGCTCACTGTGGCATGTCACAAGGGTGGGTTATGGCAGCAACTGTGCCCTATTCTAGAAGGGCAGCTGCCATAACCCACTAACACCATTCCAAGACCTGCTATGGCACTACGGACTTAGACCAGCATGGAGGTGGTTTAATGAGCATCTCTCCTCGCCAAATGATGGATGCCCACTATGCAGCACCACAGGAAGCACATAGCCCTGCTCCATGTTCCCTCCCCAGCAAGGTCATCATGCCCCACCTCAATGTGGGACTCCAGGTCTGTTTCACACTGCTCCCCCAAATTCCTGTGCTATGTGGCCAGCCCCCCCAATGCCCCCAGGTGGTTGTGGGTGCATTTCAGGGCAGGGGGTTCTGGGGAGGGCAATAAATCACAGGCCATGACTTGTGGCACCCAGGTCCATTGTGCCATTCCTGTAGTGCTAGTTGGCAACTGCCGCAAGTCACAGGTGCCGGGGACCCTGCTTGTCTTGGAATATGGTGCAGGGTCCTTGACATAGCGCTGCATGATGCAACTTGCATATGCCTGCAAGTTGCTCCATGTGACTTGGAATCGAGCCCTTTAATTTTTACATCTGATACCCAGTTCCTCTTTTAGAGTGTTATTTTTAATGATGTCATAATACAGCAATAGGTCCCCTCGTGTTCTCCTATCTTAGACTTAGTTTATTGATTCTTTCTTTATATGTATGGTTTTTGACATGAGTTATTATTCTTGTCATACCATGCTGAACTCTTTCTATCCTTGCAACGTCACCCCTTTTGTGTGGGTTCCATAGTTGACTACAGAAATCCAGCTGGGGTCTTACATAAGATCTGTAGAGAGGTAACAACACCTCATCCCTCCTACTTTTAATGTTTCTACAAATTGAACTTGGCACCCTATTTTCTTTAGAGATTGCATTAGTACATTGTGTGCCAAAGTCCAGATTACCATCTATCAGCACCCCTAAATCTCTGTCACCAGTGGAGTGTTCACGTATAGTATTGCTAAGTGTGTACTGTGCATGTTTGTTATTTTTCCCTAAGTGCAAAACACAGCATTTATCAGTGTTGACTGTCATGTCCCACTCAAATGCCCGATGGGTTATTAAATTTAAATTGTGTTGAACAGAATTAATATTCTCCTGAGTTTCACAAGGTCCGCCTGTCTTGGTGTCATCCGCATATTTCATCAATTTATTATGAAGATTGCCCCTGAGGTCCGCTATAAATAACTGAAATGACACAGGGCCCAAAACAGAGCCCTGTGGCACACCTCTGGTCACCATGCCCCTCTCAGACAAATAACCATTAACAGATACCCTTTGCATCCTACCAGACAGTCAGTTGCTTATCCAGTTTATTAAATATGGGTCTATGTTTAATGACCTTAATTTATGTGGTATAGCCCAGTGTGGGATGGTGTCAAATGCTCTGCAGAAATCTAATATGACATCTGCTGGTATGCCTCGGTCTGAAAGTTTACTTACTGGGTCATAAAAACAAACCAAGTTAGTAAGACATGAGTGACCTGCTGGGAATCCATGTTGTGTAGTATCCCCCCATGTTACCTAATTTAATGTGTTCATTTATTTTATCTTTAATAATAGATTTGAATATTTTACCTGGAACTGATGTCAGGCTGATAGGCATAAAATTTCTAATGTTGTTTTTTTGGACCTTTTTTATGTATCGGGGTTATTTTGGCAGTTTGCCCATCCACCAGTACTTCATCCATTTTCAAAAGTTTATTAAATAATATCTCCAAGGGAACACAGATAGTACTCTTTATTAGTATAAGCATTTGGGGAGTAATGTTATCCAGACCAGGGACTCCATACTTCGTTAGTTGTTCTATTTTCTTAATATGTCATCTTTACATGTTGGAGCTTTTTCATAGGTGGTTTGTGTTTTCCCTGGATTACTGGGTTCAGAATAGATTGAACAGAAATATTTACTGAAAATATTTGCTATACTTTTGGGTTTGGATATAATTTCATTATTCTCAAAAATTGCTTTCAAATCAATGTTTTTCTTAAGTGAATTTATACACCCATAAAATTGTTTGCTGTTACCCTTGTTTGTAGTCTGAGCCAGTTTCAATTCCATTCTTTTTTGGACCTGTTTATAGCATTTTTATACCATTTCTGTCTATTCTTAAAGTTGTTCCAGTTATGTGTTGTTTTATAATGTTTGTATGCTGCGTATGACCATTTTTTTTTTGTTTAATCAGTTTAGTAATTTTCTTATTTAATCATTTTGGCTTGAGTACATTTTTATTATATTTGTTTATACACTTTTATGTGCTTGTACATGTGCTCAATATCATTTCTTTAATGATTTGCCATTTTTCTTCTCCATTTTATTTAGCAAGCAACTTATGCCAGTCTGTAGTACTGGTGTCATAGTTCATAAGCTCTTCATTAGCTGATTTATATAGAAAAATCTCAGTGAGCCCCTTCAGTCTTTCCTGTGAGTGTTATATATTAAACATCATACAACTGTGGTCACTATCTCCCAGTGGAGGGGTTACTATACAGTCTGTGATGTTTATACTCTCTGATGTTAAGACCAGGTCTAAGATATTGTTTTCACGTGTCAGTTCTTTGACATGTTGAATCAAATTTGTCCATTACAAACTTGAAGAAAAGACTTACTATCTCTACTTCTGGCAATATTAAAATACCAGTTTATATCACTTATGTTAAAGTCACCAGTTAAAATCAGTGGACCTAGTTCTGCAGCTGTGTTTATCTCCTCTAGGAGTTTAGACTGAACATCTTCTCTCGTGTCTGGGTGTCTGTAACAAAGCCCAATTATGCCAGTTGTTTTTTAATTCAAATTCAAATGTATCCATAAGGTTTCTGTTTCTACACCATGCTTTTTTATCATAGGTGTTACATCTGTCATTGTGATATGTTTATTTATATAAATTCCAATACCACCTCCCTTTCTAGTGTTCCCATCAAGTCTGAACAGATTATAACCTTGCAGATTAGTGCCCCAATTGTCAGAACGTTTCCACCAGGTCTCTGTGACCAATATTAGAACAGTACTGCAATTTAAACCTAATATGGTTTGAAGGTCACTCATTTTGTTAGTCATACTTCTGGCATTACACAGTAAACATTTCAGTTCACCTTCAGTGTGATGGTCTCCAGTGTTCTTTATTCTATTACTGACCCTATTTGTAACTTTCATCTTTCTTGTTGATGGGAGTACCATGACTCCCTGCATATCTAGTTTAAAGGAAGCACCTCCATGTGCACTTTAATCAATCTTGCTAATATATAGGTCCCTTTTTCATTTAGATGTAGGCTGTCTTTTAAAAAAATATGAGATCTATTTTCAAAATGTGACCATGAATCGAAAAATCTAATATTTTCTCTTGCCATCCAGTTTTTCAGGTGTGTGTTAATTCTACAGATGGTGTCATTTTTTTCTTGTTTTGCATTTAGTATGGGAAATATGCCTGAAATGATTACCTCTGCACCCAACTGCTTCAGTTCTTTAGCAACATCCACAATCTCATGACAAATAACTTTTTCATGACTGTATCCCATGTCATTTGACCCCACATGTAGAGTAATTACTAGATTAGATCTACTGGATTTAAAAATGCCAGATGCCCCTTAGGGCAATATCTTTAGCTTTTGCACCTGGGTAACATAACACCATTCATTGTGATTTGTTCCCTTCACATATTACTGTGTCACACTTCCTGATTATTCAGTACCCCATAACTATAATTTCCCTGATATCTGGGGTGGATCTGTGTGCCTCGTAGTGCTCTATTTTGGTATTGTTAAAATTCTCAAACCTTTTATGTGAAGACAGAGTGTTTACCTCAGCCCTCCTTCCTTTTTTTAACAACTTTACCTGGCTTAACCTTATACCATACATCTTAGTCACTAGTGTGTTCTCCTTCAGGCTTGAAATCTCACTTTCTAGCTCATTCAGTCTGGTTTTCAGCATTGAATATGCCTTACACTTAATACATGTAAATAACTTAGTATTCTGATTAGGTGTAGTCACTGCATGCATTTTACATTTTTGATATCACACCAGGGTTCCTTCCTGACACAATATGTGAAGCAGTTTCTCTGCAGGGTCTGCTGGTCCATTCATTTCTTTTTTTTTTTTTTTTTGTGTTCTGTTTTTTGCATTATGTACTTTACTTTGACCTGTCTTTCATTAGTTGGGAGCTGTGGCTGTTGATTTTAATCTACCTGCCTTCCCATGTTCCCCGACAGATGTCGGCAGACACTGCTTGCCTCTGCCTGTGTCACCTCTGCCGAGCTCACCTCCACTTGCTGGGGGAGGGAATTTATAGGGGAATGACCAGAAGTGACGTCAACAGCATGTCAGGTAGCGCTCGTTCACCAAAGTCCTTCTTAAAAGGTTCTAAATGTCCTAAAAGTGTTAATATTGCCCCTTAGCAGAGTTTACATTTGCTAAATGACACTCCCAGTGTCTAACAGGTGAAACATATAGATGCCTACAGTCTATTCCACTGAGCACTGATGTACCAGCACACTCAGCAGGGAGAAACAGTTAAGCTCTCATTTGGGCATAAAATTAATTACAAATACAAGTAGCAGCAGTGATTCCCAAGTAGAGCCTTCAAGGTTGCAGAGCACTGTGACATGCAGAAATCTATGCACGAGTGACTGGAAGTGACGTCAGGAGCATGTCCAGTAGCGCTCGTTCACCAAAGTTCTTCTTAAAAGGTTCCAAATGTCTTAAACATGTTACTATTGTCCCTTAGCAGAGTTTATGTTTGCTAAATAACACTTATAATTTGATGAGCAGAGGGGTGGACATCCTCATACATAAAAGCATCTCTTTCATGTTGGAGGTAACCATTTCACACCTGGAAGGCAGTTAGTTGGAGGGGAATTACTTGGGCAAGAGGTCACACAAGGCAACATATATATGGCCCAAATCGCACAGATACCACCTTGTTCCAGAACATGATCCAGACACAGGTAACACATACTAAAGCCAACTAATTCTAGGGGGAGATGCCAATGCAGTCATAGAAGATTTTCTAGACTGAAACACATCTCCCTGCTGGCCACACTCATCTGCATCCATGGCACTTGTTAAGATGGCAACTGAGCTAGACCTCACTGATATTTGGTACCTAGTGCATACCACAGACCAGGACTACTCCTTTCACTTGGTACCACATCAATCTCAGTCACAGATTGACTTTTGGTTAATACCACCCCAGATGGTCCCTGATGTGACAGATGCCTCAACTGGAATGATCATCATTTCAGATCACGCCCCCGTGACCTTTTCATGGTATCCAGCACAGATATATGGCACTGCCAATAAAAAATGGCTGTTCAATGCCGCTTTATTAAGAATAAAGTTTTCTAAAATCCTTAGTCAGGAAATGCAGACTTACCTAGCAACTAACTGTAAAGGGGATACAACAACAGCCACCTGGTGGGATGCACTGAAGGCATTCATCAGGGGACGGTGCATTAGCTACTCTATTCGAAAAGTTATTTGGTGATTAAGGACCGAACAAGCAGCTCAAGGCACTTAAAAGCCTGGAGGAAAGGTACAGGGCAGACACAGGCAGAGAAAAAGGGCTACTCCTGAAATAACAGGCACTAGATATAAGGTGAATGTAGACCTCTATCAGAAAACAGAATGTGCATTATTCCATGTCAAACAGCACTTTTGGGAAGCAGGTGAGAAACCAGGGCACCCACTAACTTATCAGCTATTGAAGAGGCAAAAGAAGTCCAGAACTGTGGGCATTAGAGTGGCCAATGGTAATCTTAGGAAAGACCCGCAAGGTATCAATAACTCCTTTAAGGAGTTCTACCAGGCCCTCTATATAAAAGAGATCACTCATTCAGAGACAGAGCTCTCACAATTTACAACTCCACTGGTGCTTCCACAACTGGATGAGGCTTAATGGGAAGAATTACACAGACCCTTCTCAGAGCAGGAGCTTGAGAAAGCCTTATGCGCAATTCCAACTGGGAAGAGCCTAAAAACAGATGACTTCCCTGCAGAGTTCCTCCACCACCTCCATGACATCCTAACGCACCTGATGGATGCTCAGCAGGAGGCAAACAAGTAGGGACGCTTCCTTCCTTCCTCCATGAGAATGGCAGTAATTACTGTGATGCCCAAAGTAGGTAAGGACCCCCTCTCCTGTGGCAGCTACCAGCCCAAATCTCTACTGACCACCGACTGCAAAGCCTATGCAAAAATGCTGACCACTATGCTTAAGGGAGTAATCACCACTCTTCTGGATACAGACCAAGTAGGCTTCCTCTCACAGAGACTGGCCACAGATAACACTAGGAGGCTTCATAATCTCATATGGAAAGCAGCCCCTACCTGCCCAGCAGCAGTGATTCTCTCACTTGACACAGAGAAAACATTCAACAGGGTAGAGTGGCACTGTCTCTTTCACATCCTAATACTTTCAGATTGAGGGACATCTTTGTAAGTTGGATATGTATATGTACATTCATAGAGATGCATCAGCCTCCGTCACCACCAATGCACAAATTTCCTCTCCTTTCACCCTCATAAGGGGCACCAGGCAGGGATGCCCCCTCTTGCCACTCTTTATACTAGCCCTGGAGCCCCTTCTGCAGGCTATATGGCAACGTGGGCACATCCATGGCATTCTCATGGGAGGTGAATACAGGGCCCTGACACATGTAGATGACATCATGTTGGTTCTCTCCCAACCTGGTGACTCAGTGCTGGCTATTCTAGATTTATTGGCTAAATTTGGCAAACATTCTGGGTACAAAGCCATATCCAAATCTATCAAACTGCCCTCTCACAATAGTGTCACCACCCTACCAAACTACCAGTGAGGTATCCAGCCAGCACAAAACAGAATAAAGTACTTTGGAGTTCAATTTTCCTAGAACATTGCTACTCTAGGCCAAGTTGACCTACCTTCACTGGTGGCAGACATCAGTAGAGATATAGAGAGTTGGAGCCGACTGCACCTTTCTCACTGGGGGAGGGCACATGCATATAAAATGATGGTGGCACCTCGGATCCTATACCTACTGGATTGCTTACCAATCCAGATCAAACAGGAGCTGCTTGTAGGGGTACAGAACCACATGCTCTCCTTTATCTGAGGAACTGGGTCAAAAAGGTTCAACTGCAAAATGCTGATCCAGCCTACAGAGTAGGGAGGTCAGAAGCTCCAAGACTTTATATTGAAACATGATGATTGCCAGCTACTGCAAATGGTCCAAACATTCTCTATAGTGGGGGATGTCACATGCCCCAAATGGGTATTATGAAGCCCACATCCTGGGGGGTATCCAGTGATGATAGCAACTGAAAATGAGTCACTGTGAAAACAGTGACTCATTTTCAGTGCTATCATGTTGGGCTACCCTGCAAGGGTAACAACAAAGCAGCGAGGGATGGCAACTAGAAGGGGAGGGATGGGAGAAGAATGGGAGGGATGGGGAAAAGGGTTGTGACAGAGAAGTGTGCCTGCTGCAGTCACGCCAACCATGTGGTATGGTGGTGGTGAGGTGGCTGGCTCTAGTGTACTAGGCACTGGGTTCAGGGCTGGACCAGGGAGATACTTTTATCGCTGCTTGCGACTGTTGTTTTTTTTTTTCTGCATTCCCAAGTGTTGCCTTCTCCCCAACGTGCACCCTTCTGGAGTAGGTAATCCAAAATTGCGGGCTGCGGGGGCAAAGCATGTGAGCTACAATGTTTGTATTTGCTGGATGTATGTTTGTTGGCATGTATATATCACCAATTTGCTTTTCGGCAATATACACTTGCCACAATAGTGATCGCTGTTTTGCGATCGCTATTATGACATGTAACCCATCCTGGGAATAGAACTATATAAAGAATCATGTTTGGGAGGCCTCCAACAACAGCCTCATCCTACCCCACAGCAAGGGTGAGCAGCTAACTAGCCTTGGGAGAAGTATGGCTTTCCCATTTAGCTAGTTCCCCAACAGTTACCTGCATATTTGTCTGGGACTACAACTTATTTAAGCCTTTTGCAGGCTGATACACTCAGCTACTTGATGCAGAGGCAGTTTTGGTTAGAGACCCAGCTGAGTGTGGTCTACCTCAACTTTGGTGGCTGGGAAACTTCACAGCAAGGCCCTGAGGTGAATACCAAGAGACCCCCACTTCTTTCAATATTTATTTAGTAAGTTCCCAACCCAGGCATGAAAAAGTTTATTGTCATATTTTTTCTTATCTTTGGGTTTTGAAATTAAACTAGTAAGTAGCCAGTCCAAGCTGATCAATGTTCATTGTTATATTTACCCAAATGTTTTTTATCTTTTGGGGGGGGGTGCAGTGACGTTTTCTTTTATTGATGTTGTTGGCCATATGCAGTAGCACCCCATTAGAAGCCCTTTAAATTATGTGAATGAGCTAGGGGTGAGCAGTTAACTAGCCTTGGGAGAAGTATGGCTTTCCCATTTAGCTAGCTCCCCAACAGTTACCTGCACATTTTGGCTGAGACCACACTTTAACTAAGCCCAATGCATGCTGATGCACTCTATATAAAAGAAGCTACTTGAAGCAAAGGCATTTTTGGTTAGGGACCCAGATGAGGTCGGCTTACCTTGATGTTAGTAGTTGGGTGAATTCACAACAGGGCCCAGAGGTGAATACCAAGAGACCCCCACTTATTTTGATATTTATTTAGTAAGTAGACAAACCAGGCATAAAAATGTTTATTGTCGCATTTTTCCTTAACTTTGGGTTTTGAAATTAAACTAGTAACTGGCCACTTCAGGCTGATCAATGTACATTGTTGTATTTATCCAAATGTTTTTATCTTTGGGGGGGGGTGCCACTGACTTTTTCTTTTATTCATCCCACCCCACAATCTGCTCCACCAGGAAAGCCTGGCAGAAACACAGCAGGGTGGCAAAATAGGAGCCCACAGACTCTTTCCTCTGTGGTGTAACCCAGCCTTAAAAATTAGAGTCAAACACATGTATTGGAGAGCGTGCCAGCAAGCAAGAATACACAGTCTGTCCCAGTTGATAGACGACAATGCAAGGTACCTTAAAATTATCAGCTGACTTCAGGTTGGGGAGAACCCTGCACTTGCAGTACTTGCAGCTGAGACATGCTCTCAGTGTACACATGGGTCTAAAGAACAGTGTGACATAAACACGATTTAGATTATTTACTGTTGCCTAAGCAGAAAGTATCTCTAATGGCAGTGCACATATACAAGGGTCTGCTGACCCTGAAGCCAGATCCAACAGATCAGCTCCACCAAAAAATGGAGTGCTGAACTGCAAATGGAAGTATCCCCACAAGAATGGTCAAGGGCCTGGAGCAACCTTAGACTGGCTGCTCGGGACTCTTGGACTCGGTTTGCACAATTCAAAATAATTCACAGGTGGCACAGGACACCTCAACAGTTACAAAGGTGGGGCCTCACAAATTCAGAGAAATACTGGAGATGTTACTCAGTAATGGGTATCATCACCTGCCTTCTCTGAGATTGTCCCTTCCTACTGGGCTTCTGGAAAGAAGTCCAGCGAGTCTTGTTGGATGTACTGGTTTGTACTGTTACCCTCTCAGACAGTACAGTAATGTTAGGAATGTACATGCAGTCCTGGCTAGGACTGTTATTGTTGATTTGATGTTGACTGTTTGTGACTGCTTGAATCTGTTGCATCTTAGAATTTCTCAATAAAATTTCTTTTATAAAAAGAAATTTGGAACTGTTTGCATGAGAGGCAACCTTATGGTTATGAGTACCTAGACTTTCTGTTGTTTAAATGAACGGTCTTGACTGGTTACAAATGATTTCAAGATTTATTCTTAATATTGTTTTGTTATTACGGGCAGCATCCTCAATAGTGCTCTACATGGAACCAGGAATTTAGAGGTATGTCTATGTCACAATTCGTGGACAAAAACTCTGAGCACTGTTCTGATAGGAAAGCAATTAAAAAAAAAAAGGACCTCAGTGCAAAAGCATTGAAGCACAGATTACATTGAAAGGGCTTTGGCAATAAATCCAACTATCAAGGAATTACAAAATTGCATTATAGGAGGCGGTACATGTAGTTCTCTTCTAAAAGGCCAAGAGTTCATGCTTAGCATTCAGGACACAAACATTTGGAAACTAAATTTGCTGGTTACATGATGCATTTATGCATTGTTTCCCCTAAAATATGTATCTTTCAATGTACCCTCATACTTTCAATTTGAGCTCACATGCATTTGCAACGCCTTCATCCTCTCCCCATGCCTCAAGAACAGATCTGGGCCACAATCTTTTTGTTGAAGAATTCAAGGGACTACAAAGAAAAAAACAACTAAGACATACTGTAGTTCTCCTTGACAAAATACCACTCATATTGTCTGATGCCATGACCAATATTCTATGGAATGTTGTCTGTCTCCATTCATATTTGAAAACTGATTTGATTCACACTGATGCATGAAAACTGTATCAACAAGGCAAGGCCATGTCAACTTCAATCCAAGCTTTCAATCAAAATTAATTCACCATTGTGAAGCTTAGCAAAGCTTCTGTGGCCCTCAGGAACTTCAACTTTGCTGAAATTATGAAGTTTTCCCAGCAAAGTGGCAGTGTTCTCAGCAAATTGGTGACTTTGCATGTGAACATTAGTCAATTCATTGAAAAACAACAACTTCATCTGGTAAAACTTTATGAATTCCGGATAATTTGCAGATTAATTCACAAAGCAAATTTCAGCCACTTCACCTACCCCTGAAGTTCATAACCCAAAGAGTTCCAGAGTTATCTATTTGCAAAGAGCTGCTGCTTGGGACTGCTTGACACCTCTCAGTACCACTGGCACTTTGGTATTTGAATTTATATCTCTGCTACTTGGTATTTATATTTATTTGCACATTCATGTTTACTAAAGTATTGTTTCATATGTCAGACTTGCTCCTGTTGTTGATTATGGTGTAAGATCAAGGATTAGACAGCCATCAAAATATGTAGAGGTATCATTAACATATGCATTCACGCTATGAGCATTAGAAGTCATGTGTGTGTCACAACAGCCTCAGCCAAGATCTAATAACACATTATGTGGTCTAACACAAATACAGATACCTAAGAGTGATATTTGTATTTACAAATACTGTACTATTTGCATGTATTGTTCCAAATAATATTTGTAGTGTACAGTCCTACTAACTACACAGTCTTCATTTCTAAAGAGGGGCTGCCACTGGTGGTGAAGTATCAACACTAGTCAGTCAGCAATGTGAGTATCATTGTGATTCATGAGTTAAAGGGAATATTGCTTACATGGTTTACTATAATTGTGCATTTGAGCATGTATGAAATCTATTTATTAACTTCAGTGTATTAATTCTTGAGTTTTTCAAATAGTCCTGTAGCATTTTTCCTTATTCACAGGCCCTTATTAATATGGTGTTTTCCCATCCAACATTCATTTTCTAATTTTCAGCAGTTTTGGAATCTAGTAACATTAATTGAGTGGAAGACCAGCATCCAAAACTTAATTGTAGGCTTCAGCCCTACTGATGTCAATAGGCTTGGGAGCTAATAACTTATGTAAAGCAGCAGTACTAGATAATCAGGAAGTTATTATCAAAATTTTGCTTTTTGGCTGGAAGCATTCAGCTATAGTTCTGGTTTCCATATCTGTAAATATGTTTTTCTAGTGATCTTTTAGATGTTGAAAATTTATTTTCATTGTTGTAGATCTGCAGTAAATATGGCTGGTGCCAAAGCTGCAGCCGAGCTCCCCCTTAGATTGCATCATGTCTTTTGTTTACTTTTGTGGGACCCTGTGCTATGTGTTGCCACTGTCCTTGAGTAGTACTGTAAGTCATGCTTATGCGCAGTTGGCAGAAGAGGGTTCCAGTTCAACATGGCGTGTGGGAGAAATGTGAATAAAAACAAAGAAAAATGGAACATATTATGGGGTGATAGTACAGCGAAAACAAGAAAGAGTACCAGGCAAGTGCTTAGCAGAGCACAGGGAACAAACTGTTGCAAAAGATCCAATTTTCTTTTTAATCCAGTACTGCTGCTTTAATGAATACTAGGCTGCAATGAAAGGCAGCATAAATAGGAGACCCTAGACAAAGAAAAATAAGATGGCTTCAAATCAAGTGTGCAAAGCAATGCCCTGGCATTATTAAACAGACTTTACACATGCCCAAATTAACAATTGTATAAAAAAATGTAAATAACAGGGTTTATGTTTCCATTAATGTATTCACAATTACTGTTAGTAATCTCAAAGAAATAGGGTTATTGTATGGTTATGTATTGCCTTTAGGTCATGCATTATGTCACTTTTGCATTGTATGTCACATCTCATTTGTAGAATTTGTATTTTTAGTATTTTCTGTTAACATGTAGTTATAAGTATGTTTAATATATAATTTGTGTAAAACAGTATACTAGGTTATTTAAGTATTGAGCAACAGACTTCAAAATGAAGAAACTGTTGTACTGTTTTTTGTAAATTAAGTTCTGTACATGGATGTACATTAACGTTTGGAACAATGAAAACAATTCAAATTGAAAAAAAAAAAAAACACTACTCAGCCAGGCTTTGCAGTCAGGTTTGTCAACATACAAATCAAATCATATTAAACTTTATTTATAATCCGCGTTTCAAATACCAAAGAGCACGTACAACATATTACTTCAATAAATAAATAATATAAAACTGTAACCATAAAAATTTACATTAAAATTAAAAATAGGCAGCTGAGACTGTAATAACTAAATATTGTCCCCAAATGCTAAGCTAAATAAATAAGTCTTCAAAGATGACTTAAAAGTGTCAGTTGGCAGGCACTCTCTGATCTGATGAGGTAGAGAGTTCCACAGGTTAGGGGCTGCAAAGAAAATGGCATGGCACCTGAGGTCTAAAGACGGACCCTGAGAACCTCTAGCAATCCCTTGTTGGAGTGGGCTGAGGGGGCAGTAGGGCCAAAGGAGGTCTTGCAAGTAACCCAGTCCCTGTCCATGTAGAGCCTTGTAGGACAGCAACGTGACCTTGAAGTTGATCCTCCATTGCATTGGCAACCAGTGCAGTTCATGAAGCATAGGCAATCTCCAATACTAGTAAAACTGGGCAGCCAGAATCCACTGGAGTTTAAAAAATGGGTTGCTGCTAACCACAGTGTTAAATAGGTTGACTCATATTTTCCCACCAACCACAGACCAAATTTTACTTGGCCTACTATATTTCTGCAAAAAGTGCCAGTCTCTCAATCAAAAAGGTCATTACCCAATTAAAAATGCTTTACCTGTCATTCTCCAGGTGCATTTTCACAGGCATCATCAAATCCTCTGCATGTTTGCCATTTTGTACAATTTCCACCATTTCTGTGTAGGCAACATTATCACAGGCTTCCATTGCATCCAGTAGCTCACGTTTATAAGGAACTTTCTTATAGTCTTGCTGCTTTTCCTCCTTTTTTTTCCCTGAGAGCTGTGGAAAGAAATGTACACCATTCAGGCTCTGAAGCAAGAGGTCTGGGGCAATACTGTCAAGTGTTAGTTTACTGAGCTCCACAGTGCTACTGAGTTTGATTGGACTAATAAGCTACATGGGTAACTTTCTAACATTCTAGGGACTAAAAGACTTAGTCAATAATTTTAAACTAGAGCAGGGATGGCTGCCATGTTGCCACTAGCCCAGAGACTGAGATAAGATACCGTATTTACAGTAGCTCACAGATTCATTCAGTATGATTGATCTTGTCCAGAGTGAACCAGTGCAGCCCAGAGACTGGGTACATAATTTTAAACTAGACCAGATACTAAGCAAGTATTTTTATGCTAGTTCCAAGACTAAACAATAAGTTTACATTAGTTCACAATCTGAGTAAACACATTTACACTAGTTCAAAAATTTAGTCAATTAGCTTGCACTAGTCCACCGACTGTGTCAGTAATTTTACATTAGTCCATGAGAGACTAAGGAAGTACTGTAAGTTTACACTAGCCCAGAGACTGTCATTCATTTTGCACTGGTCCACAAACTGAGTCAATAGGTTTACACTACTATTCTGATGGAGCCAAAATGTTTACACAAAACTATGAGAGATTACACTGATAAATGCCCACTAGTCTAGCGACTGCCATTATGCTATTGCTTGTCCATAGAGTGTCATTAATATTACACTAGTCTGTGAGATATTGAAACAATAGGCTGACAAGGTTCAGAGGCTGTGTCACTCAATTTATACCAGTCTATAAGAGACTGAACCAATAGACTAACAGTAGTTCACAGACTCATTAAGTTGATACTAGCTCAGAGATTGTCATTATGTTTACATTAGCCCAGTGACTGCCATTAAGTTGCCACTAAATCAAAGAAACAAGCTGACACTATCCCACAAACTATTACTAAGTTGATACTACCCCAGAGATTGTCATAAGGTGACATTAGCCCGGAGACTGTCATTATGTTGACACTAGGAAAGGAGGGAGAGGGGGAGACATGATAGAAACTTTCAAGTACCTCAAGGGAATCAACAAAGTCCAAGAGGGTAGCATCTTTCAAAAAAAGAGGTGTGCAAGAACAAGAGGGCACAATTTGAAGATAGAGGGGGGGCAGCTCAGAGGTAATTTAAGTAAGTATTTTTTCACAGAGAAGGTTGTGGATGCATGGAATGGCCTTCCAGAGGAGGTTGTGGAGTCAAAAACAGTGGTGGAATTCAAGCATGCATGGGACAGTCATAAGGCAATTCTAGGGGGTTGGGATAGGAAGAAGTAGGCTGCTGGTTAACTAGGATCTGCAGCTTATCCATTAGGTAGGGAAATGGGCAGACTGGGTGGGCCAAGCGGTCCTTATATGCTGTCAAATTCTATGTTTCTATGTTTCTAGCCCAGAGACTGACATTAGCCCAGAGACTTTTAAGTTGACGTGAGCTTAAAATCACATGCGTGCTGCAGAAACATTATACTAATAAAAAAGTGGTGAACAACCTCTACTGCAGCTCAGCAGCACATAGCACTGTTATTTTTTTTGAGGGGGGGTTGCTGACTGTTTGGCCCATGACATTCTGTATCAATCTTCCAGAGTGGAAATATGGTGAGCTGCAATACAATTACAGTGAATTCCTGATATATGTATGTACTTGGGACAGCCCATGTTTGTGCATTCATCTAAAACAGCATGTAACCAGAATAGTATTGAAGGCAATGTTGTCAATCAGTAAAATGCACTTTCTTTCTTACTACACAGTTTTACAATTTTGCAATGTACAGTATCGGTCTCATATAAAGCATACCAATATATCAAATGTCAACCACACTGAGCTATTTAAGTAATTTGTTTTCCTCATAGCTGCTGGCTGTGATAAACAGACAGGCTGAAACTGAGTAAAATGTACATGTATTTAACCACTGGCAGAACAGTTAGCAGCTGTTTAATTGATGTGATTGTATTAATGTCAGTGGAGACCCTGTCTGAAGGAAAAAGTGTGCATACTGTAGAACTGATGTTTGAACACACTTTTGTATCATTAAATATATAGGAATGGGACTGGGACATGTCATTTTTCTGCATCTAACCAGAATGTGCATACATCTTCTGTGCATGCAAGTGGAATGCACTGTATTACCATATAATACACACTGTACACTTTTATGTTATACAACGTCTGTCATTCTAGCTATATTATAAACCGTTTACACAGTCTAGGCAATATAATAGTATATTTGTCACAAGAGCTAAATAAATCCAAGAGGTCTCAAATGGAAAATTAAGAAAATGGAATTGAGATCCTTGATTAATGTGCATTTTTATGGCTGCGTAGGCAGAGCTCTGCAGATGTTTTGCAGTCACTGTAGGAGAACAAAGGGACTATGAGCAGAATGTGTCCCTGTGTTCTCCCACAGTGATGCGGTCAGTTATGTACAGTGCTGACTCAGTTGACCCCCTTGGATGGAGCTCCCCTCTGTGGCACGGTCCCCTCCATGGGTGCACTCCTTAAATGCAGTACTTCCAGCATAGCCGCACATGTGCAACACAACTGCGCATGTGTGATTTGTCAACGACACCCTCTTGTGAATGGCATACTGCTGCCACTCTGATAGCTGTGTCATCCGCTTTTAAACTGCCACTGTTCTGACAGCCATGCATCACCACCACTGCAGGTAAAAGTCCTGTGCAGCCATATCAGCTCTGACCACAATTTGTTTTTTGTGGGATGGGATGGATGGGGAGTAATAATGTAAGCAATTTGTATCTCCTCCCCAACACAGACATACACATCTACTGAAACTTATTAATAAACTGGACCATTAGCTTTTGCTGCTTTCTATAGGGCCTTCTACTGACCAAGGACAGTCACAGTTAGTCACTTGGAAAAGGGTAGCCTGCCGTTGCCCTTGCCCAGTCCCCACAGTGAGCTGTAAGGCAAAGTAAGAAGCCACCATGGTGTCATGGTAGAGGCACAGTGGGGAAGAATAAGGGAAGATACAATCAAGGCAACCAGCTTCTATGTGCAGGAAGTTAGTACAAGCAGAAGGAAAAAGAGACTGTTATGGTTCTCTAGGGAAGTGACCAAGGTAGTAGATGAAAAAAGGGTGGCATCAGTAGGTATACGGAAACACAGAGGGTGGAAGACAGGGAGGTGTACCAGTAAAACAGAAGGAAAGAAGAAAGACAGTAAGGAGAGCAATGGTGCAGACAGAGGAAAGGATAGCCAAAGGGGTAGCTAAGGGGGATAGGACTTTCTTCAGGTATGTAAAAGAGGAAAACAATGGGAGGGATAGTGGGGATTAGGAGGGTGGCAAGGGAGACTGAGCAAAAGAGGACCAAGAAAAAGATGCAATCCTAAACAAGTATGTCTTCAAATGGGGGGGCACCAGGGAGCAGCAGGAACAAATGGAGTGGAGGGGACACAAGTCCATTTACAGAGAAAAGAGTCCTGAAAGGACTTGCAGCTCTGAAGGTGGACAAGGCTATGTAACTGATGGGATACACCCAAGGGTAGTAAAGGAACTCGGGGAGGAGCTAGCTGCCCCACTGGCAGCCCTATTCAACAATTCACTGGAATCAGGCATGCTTCCAGAGGACCACAGGAGAGCAGACATGGTCCCTCTATGTAAGAGTGGCAACATGGAGGAGGCTAGCAACTGTAAGCCAGTCAGTCTCACTTCAGTGGTGGGGAAATTAATAGGAACCATACCAAAGGAAAGGTTGGTTGCTTATTTTTAATCCAGTGGACTGCAAGGCCACAGATAGCATGGAATCACTGAGGAGGGGGGGAGGTTACGCCAGATGAATCTGACTGATTTCTTCAACTGGGTGACCAGGGAAAAAGATGAGAGGCGGGTAGTGGGTGTGGCCTATCTTGACATTAGTAAGGTTTTCGGCACTATGACGCACAGAAGACTGCTTAAGAAATCAGGCAGCCTAGGGCCAGGATCTAAAGTGGTTAACAGGGTTAGAAACTGGTTAACGGATAGGCATCAGAGGGTGGTGGTTAAACAAATTCACTCTAATGATGGGAGAGTGACTAGTGAGGTGCTGCAGGGCTCGGTACTGGGACCAGTTCTCTTTAATGTCTTCATAAGAGACATTGCAGAAAAACTGGAAGGAAAGGTATGCCTTTTTGTAGATGATATCAAAATCTATAATAGGGTAGACACTCAGGAGGGTATGGAGAGAATGCACAAGGATCTTGGGAAACTTAAGGAGTGGTCAGGAGCATATATGGCAGTTGGGGTTCAATGCCAAAATGTGTAAAATCATGCACCTAGGGCATAGTAACTCAGAAGCTGAGTATAAGATGGGAGGGTTCACTAAGCAGAAAAGGGCCTTATGGTTATCATAACAGATTACCTGAAAGTGTCAGGGCAATGAGACAAAGCAGTGGGTAGTGCTAGTGGGATGCTAGGATGCAAAGGAAGAGGTATCTCTAGCAGCAGGAGAGAGGGGTTGTTGCCACTTTTTTTGCTCACTGGTGAGACCCCACCTGGAGTATTGTATCCAGATCAGGAGGCAACTCAGAAAGGACATAAACAGGCTGGAGGCAACTCAGAAAGGACATAGACAGGCTGGAGGCAACTCAGAAAGGACATAGATAGGGTGGAGGCAGTCCAGAGGGAGCAACTAAAATGATGCAGGGTTTGCACCAAAAGCATACAAGCAGAGACAGAGGAATCTCTACATTTACACCGTGGAAGAGAAGAGAGCAAGAGCGGACGTGATAGAGACCTACAAATACATCACGGGGTGAACAAGATGCAAGAGGGGAGTCTCTTTCAAATGAGGAAGAGCACCAGAATCAGATGGCATGCAATGATGCTGGAGGGGGAAGTTTAGGAGGGATGTGAGAAAGTACTGCTTCACTTGGTGGATACCTGGCATATACTGTTAGCAGATGTGGTGGATGGAAAAACAGCGGGGGGGGGGCTTGAAGCATGCATGGCACAGTCACAGGGGAATATTAGGTAATGGGCAGGGAGGAGGAAGGGTCGACAGAGACCAGTTAGGGGTCTCTGGAGGCAGACTATGCAAGGAGCATCTGGGCAGACTGGGTGGGCCAAGTAATCCTTTTCAGATGACAGACTCTAGGCTTCTATGTTTCCATGTTTCTAGATTAATACCAGAGGAAAGTAAAAAAGAAACTACAAAAATATCAAGCTAAACATAATTGTTAAAATGATTTACATCATTATATTATTATAGAGTATGTTATACCATTATTTTCTGTATGTAGTTATTGGTAACCAGGTACAGTATGCATTATGCAGCCGAGTACCTATTTTAGCCAGCCTACCGAGTCAGCACTAGCACTACTGCTGACGATGCTGATGACGCAGGTTCGGGAATAAACTGGGATTGTCAAAGGGCCAGCTGGGGGAGGAGGACTGAGCATTCCATAAGATGCTCACATCCTTCGGGTAAGGAGGGGGGACCACTGTCGCCATGCGAATGCCTTCTGCATAACTACAGGTGGTGGTGCAGGTGGAGTGCAACAAGAGTGATAGGTGACCACTGATTGGCTGAAGGGATGCACATGCCTTGCATATGCATGCCTGCCTCAACAAGTGTTCCTGAGGGAGAAGGGTAGTGTGGGAGAAAAATGGGAAATAATGCAGCCGTGCAGCATGACAGCTCCGTGTAGCTGGAAGACTCCACATCCCAACAACCTGTCACTCCTGGAGTCCCAACTTGCAGCTTTCCAAGAGACTTGGCTCAGCACAAAGGACATCCACTGGGGGGAGGGGATACCATGAGGCACTGCTCTATGAGTGAAATCAGTCCTATGGAATGGCAGGGGTAATGGTGTTGGGGCAGAGCATGGGGCTGTGAGATAGGCTCAGCCTGCTGAGGAGGAGACAGCAATAGAAAGTAAAACAAAAAAAAACGAATTTTCAGGTACGATCTGGGTATTGCAGAGTACACAATACATGTAGTACATAATAGTAACAGGTTACATATTTTGTAAGGACCAATATTTACAAAATACACTCTACATGAAGTACAAGGTAGAGTCCTATGTATTTGATGACTTGAAGGCAAAGTGGACTTATGTATGTATGTATTTATTGCAGTTTAGGACTAATACAGTTGAGCAGAGGGCTCATTTACAAAGGCTCCAAGTCATAATAAAACAGTACAAAGCAGGACATAACAGTACATACAGGTGAACATAAAATAAACAGCAAGTTAACAAGTAAGTAAGTAAGTAAGTAAAAGTTTATTTATAAGCACTTTTCACAAACCAAAGCGCTGTACAATAATAACATTTAATAATAAACAAAATATTAATAGTAAAATCAATCTTTAAAAGCTTTTAAAAACAAAAAGGTTTTTAACTCAGATTTAAAACTCTCGATGGTCAGGCAACCTCGTATCCGGTGAGGCAGAGAATTCCACAGGGTGGGGGCAGCGTAAGAAAATGCACGTGCCCCAGATGTCTTTAAATGAACCCTGGGAATCTCAAGCAATCCCTCTTCGGTGAATCGGAGTGAGCGAGAGGGACAGTAGGAAGTAAGGAGATCTTGCAGATACCACAGTCTCTGTTTGTGTAGGGCTTTATAGGTCAGTAGCCCGACCTTAAAGGTGATCCGCCACTGAACCGACAGCCAGTGCAGTCCGTGCAGCACAGGCGTAATATGACTATTTCTAGGTGTCCCAGTCAAAAGCCTGGCCGCTGCATTCTACACCAGCTGCAAGTGGCTCTAGGTACAAGGCATTGCAGTAATCAAGGCGAGAGGTCACAAAGGCATGGACCAAGGTAGGAAGGTCAGCCAGAGGAACCAGGTGTTTCACCCGAGCGATATTCCTAAGATGGTAAAATGAAGATTTGACAACGGCCGACACCTGAGATTTTAGGGTCAAGCCATCATCTATAATAATGCCCAGATTACGTACCTGGTCTGAGGTTGGGAGTTGGACACCATCGAGCCATATGCCCGATGGAATCCCAGCCCTGCAACCCACCTCAAGGCGACCAGGGTCCACAGCCAGCACCTCAGTCTTATCCGGGTTTAACCTCAGCCAGCTGGTACTCATCCAATCTTTGATTTCAGATAGACAGTTGTTAAGCATAGAGAGCGCATCTTCCTGTCCGGGATTAAAGGACAGATACAACTGGGTGTCATCTGCATAGCAGTTAAAACCCAGGCAGCATATATCCGGCGAACAACATGGGTGCCAAAATGGAGCCCTGCGGCACCCCACAGGATAAATTCCAGTGACTACCCTCTGCCTCCGACCATGAGGAAGGCTTGAAACCAATGCAGAACTGTACCAGTCAGTCCACAATAAAGCCACAGGCGCTCCAACAGCACACCATGGTCCACAGTATCAAATGCTGCAGAGAGATAGAGAAGGACTAGAATAGTACGAGCCTTTCGATCTCTCGCAATCAGGAGATCATTTAAAACCCGGACAAGGGCAGTCTCAGTGCTATGTCTTTTCCTAAATCCCGACTGAAGAGTATCATAGATATTGTGATTTATAAAATGATCATCCAGTTGTAGTGCAACCAGCTTTTCAATAACCTTACCCACAAAGGGCAGGTTAGAGATAGGTCTGTAGTTAGCTAAGCAGTCTGGATACAATGAAGGCTTTTTTAGGAGTGGTCGAACGACCACCTCCTTTAGGGGGTCAGGAAAGACCCCCTGCTCCAAAGATTTCCAGACAATTTCAGCAAGGATTGGACAGATAGTATCTACGCAACCTAATAATAGTGACGCAGGGCCCAGATCCAAACTACAGCTGGTTGGTCGCACAATCTGGACAATCCTCACAATATCCATGAGTCCGGCCTACCAAAGTCAGACCAGGTAACAGAGGTGTTTGCTCCTCATGCCAATCACCGCAAACCCTTAAAGAGGGAGCTTGGCCGATACCCGACCTGATGTTGGCAATCTTATCTGTGAAGAACCAAGCAAGCTCATCACATTTTTTTTGTGAAAAATCTCTTCCAGACTGCAGACAGAGTGGATTGCACAGTCTGTCGATGGTCTGAAAGAGTTGAGCCAGTTGGTTCCACGCAGCAGCAATCTCCCTGGACAGGAATTCTGCCTTCTTATGGGTGATTGTTGAATGATAGGAACCATAATGGTCCATCAACCTAAGCTTGTCCGCATCAAGGCCGGATTTCCGCCAAGCCCTCTCTAGCCTTCACCCCATTCTCCTCAGTTCCTTCAAAGACTCATCAAACCATAGAGTCTTTGGGCGCTGAGTGAGTGGGCAAACACGGACAGGAGCAACTAGGTCCAGGGCCTCACTCACTGCCTTATTATAGGCAAGAACGAGGTCCCTTGGGCCCATGCACTAACCTGAAATACCCGATATATCCAGTGCCGCCAGTAGACCCTCTGGGGTGACTCCCCTTAAAGGTCGATACTGGACCATCTCCGTAGAGGCAGGTCTACTTGGGGGTGCCCCGAAACTGAATCTTATGGTACGATGGTCTGTCCACGCATTTGGTTCCATCCCCAAATGCATGACTTCCAAATCCAGTAGAAACACTAGATCTAATGAGTGACCCCCAATATGGGTAGCAGAGGTAACTATCTGTGAGAGGCCCAACATAATCATAAGTTAGAGGAGGTTCTTTCCAAAATGCAAGAGTTCATGGTTGACCCAGGCATTGAAGTCACCCAGTATTAACCATCTGGGCAACTCCATTGCCATGTCGACAATGAAGTCCGTAAACTCCTTCAGGAATTCTCCACCATCACCGGGTGGATGACAGATGAGGAGAATCCTGAACCCCGCACCTGCTTCCAGGATACACTCAACGGATCGAGTGCTATCCACTGGCACATCCAGAAGACTCAACTCCATTTTAAAAAAGATGGCTAGTCCCCCACCTCTACGATCCAATCTTGGGCGGTGTATCACCGAGAACCCAGCTGGAGCAGCAGAGGCTAGTATTAGACCTGCATCCTCATCAAGCCGGGTCTCGGTGATACATGCCAGGTCAGATTTTGCAACAAGATCTGCAATAATTGCAGTCTTGTTCCTAATAGACCTGGCATTACATTTATTTATTTTATTTATTTTAACATCAGTTTAAAAAAACCTTTGAGCCAGAGGCTCATTTACAAAGGTACCTCGTCGAAGGCAGACACAACATACATACATACAAGCACAGCAGTGCTTTCACTGCAAGTATAGTATTGCAGGATTACAGTTTCAGTGAGTAAGAACACAGGTTAACATGAGCAATTTCTCTATCTAGCACACGAAGAGAGAGAAGGCCCAATGTTTAGGAGAGTACTGGGGCAACCGGGGCAGAGGGACCCAGGCAGCAGAAGCATGGAAAGAAAAAAAATGAAAAAAGGTAGAAGCAGCCAGATATAGCCTTGTCCAGTTGAGAGGTGGTGTGGGGGGGTATGGAGAAAGAAAAGGTAGAAGAGGAGTAAGAAAAAGGTAGAAGCAGCCAGAGATAACCTTGTCCAATAGAGAGGTTGGGGGGTAGTGGTAATAAGGGGCAGAGTGGGGTGGGAGAGGGAGAGGAGAGAGGATAAAGGGAGAGGAGGAGAAACCTTTGGGCAGAGGGTGGAAGGAGGTTTAGTGGAGTGGGGAGGTGGGAGGAGAAAGGGGTGAGTAGTTAAGGCATGGGCAGGACCAGATACTTTTTTTTTCTCCAGTTGTTTAACCAAGAGAGAGACACTAAGCTGAAAGCTTGTTTACAGGTGCGACCTGGGAGCACAGGGAAGTTAAGTGACTTGCTCAGGGTCAAACAGTATGCAAGTGGGTGCTGTGGGATTCAAACCCAGGTCTCCAGATTTGCAGCTCCTAGCCTTAAACCACTGTGCTATACTGCCTCCATTTGATCATCACAGCTTAGATAGTGCAGTTGCATGCATATTTGTTGGCTAGGTGTGCAAGTAGTCCTAATTTGAACTGGTTAATGTATTCATTTATTTATTTAGAACTTAGTGACTGGGCAAGGCACAGTGAGCCAATGCTCATTTTCAGGTGTGACCCAGAGGAAGGGTACATGGAAGAATGCATCATATAGGCAAAAACAAAGTAACAGTATACATATAATGCAAACAAATGCAGACTAATGGGAGTAGTAAACAGTACAGACCTAAAAGATGAACAACAATTGAACCATGGTACGTAATGATAACCTACACAGTATGGCACAAAGTAATTTGAGTGACAAATACAGTTCAGATACAGAAAATACTATAACTTACAAGTTGGTTCAGGCAGTTGGTCTTGAATATCAGTTGGGGGAAGGGGTATTTCAACCAAGACAGAAACATGCAGGCCTTAACAAGATTGAGTTGTAACAATCAGAGTTACTAGCAAACATCCGCCAAAGGTTGTTGGGATGGGGAGGAACTCTGCAGTAAGGCCCCCCCCCCCCCATGAGAACTTTGCAAAAGCCCTTTCTCTGCTGTGCAGTGGCTGAAAGGGGAGTTAGAACTCAGGATGAATCTTAAGTGACTTGACCCTTTAACACAAAGACAGGTTCTTGGCAGGAGGAACAGAGCAGGTTCTGTTCCCAGTAAGCTGGAGCACCAAGTGTCCACCATGTGCCTGTAACCTAGAAACTGTTTACATGCAGCAGCATTTTCAGATGGAACTCAATCACTGGAAAAGCCAGTCCCAAAGCAGATGGCCACTGATGTGTCTACAACAGCTCAGACTGTTTATAAAGCATGAGGGTTCTGAGCTTGCTGTCAGTATCAGACTACTGCAGTTACACAGTAATGTGACCTGAAGGGACATAGGGTCCATCTTATGTCCCCCTTCTGCCACAGTGACTATTCACAATCTGAAAACGGACACACAGCCAAGCTTAACAGCTGGAATGTTATCCTACTTATGCTGTTCAAACCTCAATGCCATTCTCCAGCAGGTATCTACCTAGGGCATCTTTGATAGCCTGAACAGTGCTAATTTTCACAGCCTTACTGGGTTGGTTATTGCACATGTAAACTTCCCTCTGTGTGAAGTAATGCCTTCTAATGGTTTGCCTGATTGTGCCTTCCAGTTTGACTGCATGTCCCCTAGTTCTGCTTGTACTCACCAGCTCAAACATCTGAGTATATTAAACTCATCTCCTTTAGTATTTGGTATACTGTGGTCATGTCCTTTCTCAATATTTTTCTTTTCTTGGTAAAATAATTTGGGTGTGTCTAATCTCCCCTTGTAGTGATTGCCCTTAAGCCTGTAGTCAGCTTGCTAACCCTGAGACAAATGCTCTTAATCTCTTTAATGCAATGAATAGAAATGGACACAGTACTCCAGGTGTAGTGGAATAAAGGTCTAGTACTGGGGGAAAAGAAAACCTTCTTTGACCAGCTGCTTACCCCCCCTCCCCAATGCTGCCTAGCACCAAATTGGTTTTCTTGACAGTTGCAGCCCACTGCCTGTTTAGCGTAAGCTTACCATCCACAATTAACTGCACCCTGGATCCTAAAGCTCAAAGAATATCGAGCACTCGCCACCTCATATATAAAAAGACACCACTCCAGAAAGGCATAAGTGCAAAATATGTAAATCATTTATTTGGTACAAAACATCAAGGTACTACCGCACATTGCCTGACCCATTTCATTTAAAAAAAATCATTTTTCAGAACTTGTGTGGAAGGGGAGACCAACATCTGGAGCCACGCAGCAATCAGAGGGGCCGCCTCCATGGCAGAATACTGGTGACCAAAGAAGTTAAAAGGCATCCATTGCCACAACCAGAGATGCCATATCCATGGCGGGGAGGCCGGCAGCTGGAGCCATGCTTCAGGAGGCTCCCACCAGAGCTGAGCTTCAGGAGGCTTCTGCCGAAGCCAATCAGCACCACACTTCAGGAGGCTCCCACCAGAGCCAGTCGGCGCCAAGGGCAGGAGTTTTTGAACTTGCAGATGAGTTATGTAAAGCCTGGGCCCAGCCACAGAAAGGACTTGTTTGCAGAATTTGAGCAGTGGGGGTGACCGACGGCTGGAGCTGCGCAGGAACCAGAGGGGCCACATCTGTGATGGGGAGACCAGCAATCGGAGAAGTTAAAAGGTGGCCATTGCTGAAACTAGAGGGTTTGCATCCATGGCAGAGAGACCAGCAGCTGGAGTCGCACTTTTGGAGGCTCCCACCAGAGCCAACTGGTGCCAAGAGCGCAAGTTTTGGAACTTGAGGCTGGGCTATTTAAAGCCACAGGCCCAGCAGCAGAAAGGGCTTGTTTGCAGAATGGAGTTTCAGGAGGCCTCTGCCAGAGCTAATCGATACCGTGCTTCAGGAGGCTCCCGCCAGAACCAATCGGCACCAATGGTGTGAGATTTTGAACTTGCGGCTCAGATATTTAAAGTCCAGGCCCAGCCACAGAAAGGACTTTTTTGCAGAAGGATAATTGTCTCCCACCCCACACCACCACCAGTATTAAATGGGCTAGTGGGCAACTCCCAGCAGTGGATCCACCTATCAGGAAGGGTCAGGAAGCAGAGTGAAATAAGGTGACTGAACTTTCAGGTAACTGCTGCCGGGGAGCCGAGCCTTTACTGAGCTGCATTGCATTAAGGACTATTCTTGGGGTCTTTATTGAGTTATGGGCTAATCTAAGAGCAAGGTTGTTGTAACAGTAGTACAGGTTTACAGTGATACAGGATCAAAGATCTTAAAGCAATACTAATGAAAAGGTATAGATTGTTGTATTGAAAACAAGTACTGTCTCTTTAAATGCTGCAATTTTAAAGCAATTCTATCAGTATGCTCACTAGTTCTGAAGAAGGCGTCATTCATGATGTTGAAACGTGAACGGTCTCGTGTAGCAGGCGTCTCTGTTTTGTTCACGGAATGTAAATTGCACTTCTCTCATGGTGGAACTGCTTATGGACTTTTAAACTTTTAAGGTTTTGAAATTGATGCCTGTTTTGCCTGTATTGCTGCTGCAAGTTTGGTGTTTTCTGATGCAAGTTTGAAGCAAACAAAGTACGAAGTAAAATGTATGCTGCTTCACACCAAGTAAGGTGTGCTGTACCTTTTTTCTGGTTTTTCGTATGTGTACTACATTGAATGAAAAAAGTCCTGGTAAAGTTCACCCTTGTCCTTTTCTTTACTGGTTCTACAGTTTTAAGAAGTTGAGAACTACTATTCTGTGACTGTATAATGCAGGTTAACATTTTTAAAGTAATACTAATGCAAAGGTGTAGATTTCTGTGAAAGTAATGCAGGTTTAAATTTCTTAAAGTAATACGGATGCAAATGCAAGGATTGTAAGCTGCAAACAGGGCATTATGGCAGAAGAGAGAAAGTATAACAATTGCTTTTTACTAGAGTGGAGGCATTCAGGGAAGGTGAGGCGAGGCTCTGAAAAAAGGACAGAATGAGTTCCTAAGGATGGGGGAGAGGACAGGGCCTTGAGTTTTCTTGGAGGAGGAGGAGTGGGGCACTGGTGGAAGGCAGGTGGACAGAGGGGGCTTCAAGAAGGCAGGGACAGAGGTCTTCTTGGATGAGGAGGGGGGCTATGGGAGGGGGCATGGGCAGGATAGTGGGGTGCAATGGATGTGGGTCAGTGGCGTTTATGAAAACTGTGGAGGATGGGGTGTTGCCTGATATGTATTAGACTCGTACAACTGAAGGCAGAGATCAGCTCGCTGAGAGAGGAAATGGCAAGGGCATGGAAGGCAGAGGGGGGAAGTTGAGGGGCTTCAAAAATAGAAAGACAGTGCAGAGAGACCAGCAGACTTGGAGACATGGGACAGGATGGGAGAGGGGAATAGGGAGGAAAGGGTCCAGGAACAGGAAGTGAGGGGAGATATGCCTGGAAAGAAGTAAAGACTAGGAGAAGGGGACCTTCAGGAAAGCCACATAACTCAACAGTAAGGGGAAGGGAACCACAAGATGGGAAGGGTATTACAGTGTCCAACAGGTACTCTTCTCTAGCAGGCAAACTTGGAGAGGGTGTGTGAAAAGGACCAGGGGAGCAACAGGTATGGCTCAGGAAAAGGGGGTAAACAGAAGGGAAGAGAGAGAGATGGAAACACTGGGGTGGGGGGGGTATGATAGTAGCAGGGGAAGGGGTAGAATTAAGCATGGAAGGGATTCTGAGTTTGCATGAGGAGGACAGAGGCAGCGTAAAGGAGAATAAGGGAGATGGAGAAGCTGAAAGGAAGCCAGGAGGTAAAAGAGAGAATCAAGTTATTTATATGTATTTTTTATTTATTTATTGATTCAGAAATAACCTTTGAGCCGAGGCTGTTTTACAAAGGTTCCACGCTATATAATAGTTAACAGACACAATACAGTACAGGTATAGAGTTATACATAAAGAATTAGGATTACAAATCTTAAACATTGTTACAACAGTTGAACACCATCAGGTATCAGATGGGGCTAAAATAGCCAGAGGTGCACAAAGATCCCTCCTCTAGGAGGGGCCAAATACAGAGCAGTGATCAAGAAGAGCCTCCTCCCAGGGGGAGGGGCGACAGGAGTAGGGGTAGTAGGTAGCCTCAGGCCAGAGGATTTCTCTATAGCACAAAGGGTGGGGGAAGGGCCAGGAGGGCAGGGTGTGTAACGGGAGGGCAGGTGGGCAGCAGGACAGAGGAAGATGGAGGAGATGGGCAGGTGAGCTGTGGGGGAAGGGGAGGTGTAGTAAAGATTGTGAGGCAGAGCAGAATGGAGATGGAATTGACAGGGAAGAAAGACTGAACAGGGTAGGGGAAACTGAAGAACATCCCCAGGCCAACTTGTGAGAGCAACTCATTGAAGGTATCCAGTGGGTTACCAGGGGGTGGTGTGTCTGGCATTCAGAAAACAGGCGCACACAGTGCTAGAGGTAAGGTAGTACTCAAGTTCGGATTTGAACTAGGAGAGACCCGGGGTATTATGAGTGACCTCAAGAATCTCATTGAGCCACAGGGGGGCTCCGAAGGAGAAGGCACATTGATCAAGTGTGGTTCATTGAAATAGCACCAAGTGCCCCCTGCTTCCTGCCTCTGGTGCCATACCTGGAGCCTGGTCCATACCAGTTTTTGCCATCTGAGGAATATTACAAGGATTAAGCTCCTGGTTCTTCCCCTGGACCTCCATATCTTAGTGCATGCCTTCTTGACGTCAAGGCTTGATTACTGTAATGCACTCTACCTCGGGGTCTCAGGAGGTACCCTCTGCCAGCTTCAGATAGTGCAGAATGCAGCTGCCAGGTTGTTGACTGGGCAGTCTAAGTATTGCCACATCACCCTGGTGCTATATAAACTGCACTGGCTGCCAATCAAGTGGAGGATCCTCTTTAAGGTGGGCTTGATCACCTTTAATGCCCTACATGGCCTGGGTCCTGGTTACCTGGTGGACCTTCTTACACCTGCTACTTCAGTCCGCTCCCTCCTGTCCTCCTCGAGGGGCCTCCTTATGATTCCCAGGATGAGCTTAAAAACTGCTGGTGACAGAGCCTTTAGTGTCGCTGGACCCTTCCTGTAGAATTCGCTCTCTCCATCTGTAAGAGAGGCTCCCACAGTGGAGGAATTCAAGGCACACCTCAAGACCTTCTTGTTTGCATAGGCTTTTCCTGACCTAGTTTTGTAAAGATTGCCCTGTTCTGACATGTTACACTGCTTGTCCCTGATTTTTGTTCTTTATTTACTGAAATTTTATTTAATTCGTTTTGCAGCTTCATGATTATTACTATTTATTGATGTTTCATGTTAGTTTTTATGTACAGCACTCAAAGCCTCCGGGATTGGGCATCTTTTAAATAAAATTTGCCTTGCCTTGCCTGTCAGGGAAAAGATATCAAATAAGCATGGGGGTGCCAAGCCCAACAGCGTTTCTTGCCAAGGAGGCAGGTTTGGAACTTGATCCTGCTCCATAGAGGCAGCCAGTTTGTCTGCTTATAAAGTGAGCAAGTATGAGTAAGACGATCGGCAGCTAGGGTGAGTCTGCAAGCATTATTGAGTGCAGTTTGTACCCTCTTAAGCACCGTATCCGTAGATGCACCATTAATTACCATGCCATAATCAATAGTTGATAAGATGGAGCTAGTGACTGAGAGACAGAGGGCTGCTGGAGTAAGGTATTTTCTGTGCCTGTATAGCACTCCCAACTTGGAAATTACTGCCTTGACAATCAGATCAATGTGTTGCGTAAAGGATAGGGTGTCCTTGAGGGTGACCCCAAATACTTGAATGAATGCACTTGCTCCAGAGGTCCTTGGAGTTTGTTGGAGATGGAGATGGTGTGGAACCTTTAATTGAGCTGGGAACAGGATAAGAGCATTGTCTTAGTCTTTTTATAATTGAGGAAAAGCTTGAGTTCGCAGAACCAGTCCTCTAGTCTGTTGAAGGAGTACTGTAGTTCAGATTGAAGAGATTTGATTCATGTGTTGCTATTGAGAATGACTGCATCATCAGCGTATAAGATCATTTTAGTGTCTCAGGCTTTGGGATAATCATTTAGAAAAAGACTGAAGAGCAGGGGTCACAAGATTGACCCCTGGGGGACACCCAGCAAGACTTCTCTGGATCCTGACATGGTTAGTCCAACTCTGACACATTGAGATCTAAGAGACAAGTAGTCTTGGAACCACCACACTGTATTAGCAGCCACCCGCAGGTTCTGCAACTGAGCCAGGAGGAGGGTGTGGTTAATGGTGTCTAAGGCTTCTGTTAAGTCAATAAACACCGACTTGACCAATTTGTCTTCATCCACAGCTCAATGCACATAGTCAGTGTACTCCACCAGGGCAATGGTAGTACTGTGATTCTGCCTGAATCTGTGCTGGTTGGGGCATTGCAGTTGATATTTGTTGAGGATTTTCGGTGAGTTGATCTGCTACACTCTTTTCCAGTGCCTTAGTTAGCAAGTAACTAGAGGGCAAAATGGAGGATGTGAATGGAAGGGTTATCAACTTAAAGAGAAAAAATGAGGGAGCACTGGCAGTAGCAGGACAAAGGGAGGGGATAGTGATTGATGCAAGAGGGAAGTTTGAGGGGCAACAGAGGAGAAGAAAAGGGCATTCAGGGAATATGAGGACACAGGGGAAGGAGGACAGGGAAACTTACAAAGAGAAGCTGAGGGTGGCAGGGTGGAGGATTAGGAAAGTTAAAGCAGAAACAGAGGAGAGAATTGCTAGGCAGGCCAAATGGGGGGGCCGGGGCCAAGATGTTCTCTCAGTACATAGGGGAAAGGAGGAAGGTAAGGCAGGGGATAGTAATGATTAAGGGGAGGGGGGATTGCAGCTGGAAGGGGATTTTGAGAAAGCTAGAGTGCTGAATGGTTACTTCAGCTCTGTTTTAATGACAGGGGGGAAGGAAGGAAGGAAGGGGACCAGAACTAAATGAGACAGGAAAGGGGAAGGGGATCCTAGCCTGAACAGGGTGGAAGAGGTAAGGGAGAAATTAGGTAAGTTGAGAGTGAACAAGGCCATGGGCCCAGATGGCCTACACCCTACGGTGCTCAGGGAATTAAGGGAGGTAATGGCAGATCCACTGGTGAAGTTATTTAACTTGTCCCCGGATAGAGGGTGGGTACAGGAGGACTGTAAGAAGGCAGACATGGTACCAGTTCATAAAAGTGGAAGCAGGGAGGAAGCGGGCAATTATCACCCAGTTAGCCTCACATTGATGGTGGGTAAAGTAATGGAGGCCATATTGAAATAAAGGATGGTTAGCTATTTGGAAGAAGGGGGGCTTCAAGACATTCGGCAGCATGGCTTCACTCAGGGAAGATCATGTCAGACAAACCTGATGGAATTCTTTGATGAGGTGATGAGGGTGGTTGATCAGTGTGGGGCAATGGACATGGAAACAAGAACAAGGTGCTGTGTCAGCATGTGGTCTGAAAGCAAACAAAATGGTTATATTAAATGCATGCTGAAAATAGAGAGTTAAAAATCAACATTTCGACCATAGGTCTTCTTCAGGAATTATCTAAAAGAGAAAAAGCAAAGCTAGTGTAGGGCAGTGGACGTGGCCTACCTGGATTTCAGGAAGGCCTTCGACTTGGTGCCCTACAGAAGACTGGTAAATAAGTTGGGGAGTTTAGGGGTGGGGCAGAAAATAACAAGATGGATGGAGAGCTGGCTGACGGGTAGAAGCCAAAGGGTGGTGGTCAATGGGGTGCACTCTGGGGAGACAGGGGTGGTGAGTGGTGTCTCCCAGGGGTCAGTGCTGGGGCCCATTCTATTTAACATCAACATCAGTGACATAGCAGAGGGGCTTTGGGGGAAAGTCTGCATTTTCATGGATGACACAAAACTCAGCAACAGAGTGGACACCCAGGGGGGTGTGTGTGGAGGCAATGGAAAATGATCTTAGGTTACTGGAAGAGTGGTCAGAAACATGGCAGCTGTAATTCAATTCCAGACAATGAAAAGTGGGAAGGAGGAATCCAAATACCAAATACACATTAGGGAGGAAGATAATGGCTGCAACCAGGCAGGAGAAGGATCTAAGAGTTATAATCACTGATGACCTCAGGGTGCGAACCCAGTGCAGGAAGACAGTGGGTAAACCTAACAGGATGCTGGCGTGCATAGGGAGAGGGATAACCAGCAGAAGGAGGGAGGTGCTGATGCCACTCTAGAGTTCCATGGTGAGGTCACACCTGGAGTATAGGGTACAGTTCTGGAGGCCTCCTCTATGAAAATACATAGATGGCATGGAAAGGGTGCAGAGAAGGGCCACTAAAATGGTGCATGGGTTGAGTGGGATGACATGATGAGAGGTTGAAGGAGCTAGATTTGTATCCTCTGGAGACAAGAAGGGAGACAGGGGATATGATTGAAACATTTAAGTATGTGAAGGGGATCAGCAAAGCGGGGGAGAACTTTTTTTCAGGGAAGGTAGATACAGGAACTAGGGGGCATGGACTGAAGGTGGAAGGGGAAGGTTTAGGAGAAATGTTAGGAAGTATTACTTCATGGAGAGAGTGGTTGAACCATGGAATGGACTGTTGGAGGTGGTGAGGGCCAGTACAGTGGAGGGTTTCAAGAAGGCCTGGGACAAACCAAAGGGGTTGTCAAGGGGAGGAAGGGAGGAATCTTTGAGGGGTGTCAAGTAGAGGGGGAATGGGCAGACTCAATGAGCCAGGAAGGTCCTTTTCTGCCATCATATGTCTATGAATCTATTTATCAAACAAAGTCACACATCTTGGGAGTGACCACCTTTAAATACTTTGGCCCTAGTGATGACAGCATGAAGTGGTCAGGGGGCTCACAATGATGTAGAGTGCTAGGAATACAACCTGCTAGCAATATAAAGATGTATCAGTGCAAGTGAAGTTAAAATCCATTTAAAACTGAGACTCTAAACAAAATTTGTAAAATAACTATAAAACGGAGAACTAATTGCACAGTTCCTTGACAAAGATAAATTGCCCCCCCAAAATGGAGCTGTTAATAAATGAGTCTAATACAAAGCCATAATCCCAAATATTAATCCTATTTCCAATGAATTTTTAAACATTTGTGTTTTGTATTAATTTCACATACCAATATGTTGTCTAGTACTTATTTTTCATACTGATTTTAATGTCACTTGCACCATTATGCTACTAGCACAGTTGTAGTCTGAACACTTTATGTCACAGTAAGCTGCACTGTCCCTTTATGATGTCCCCAGTAGGGCTGCAGTGTTAAGTGTGGACACTCCCATGAGGTGCACCTTTGATAAAGGAATTTTTCAAAATCCAAAGAAGGTAGTCTAGTACCATATCAAATATTTCACTTTTCTGCACTTAAGCCTTTCTGGAGTGGCGTCTTTTTACGCATGAGGAGGTCAGTGCCCAATATATTTTGGTTTTCAGTGTACAACCTTTTTATCATGAGCACCTGTCTTCTTGTGCAGCTTTCATTCTGTGATTGTTTTTATTAAGTTGTTTAACCAGGAGTAGCACACTAAGCTGAAAGCTTTTCTTACAGGTACGACCTGGGAGCACAGAGAAGTTAAGTGACTTGCTCAGGGTCACACAGTATGCAAGTGGAAGTTTGGGATTCAAACCCAGGTCTGGTCTGCTGGATGTTACCAGATTTGCAGCTTAGAGCCTTAAACCACTGCGCTATACTGCCTCCCCTGATTGAGACCCGTCAGATCCTGTTCCTTGGTCGTGCTGCCTACTGTTTCACCAATCATGGTATATGTGCAACCCAGATTCCATGCCATACTATAGGTGTAGCACCTTGTTAAATCTAATCCTCTGTTTCTCAGCCCTCACCTCTAACATTTGCAGGTCCCCCTGTAGTGCATCTCCTTCCTCTGCTGTGTCATGTGTTCTTGAAAATGTAGTTTCACCGGCAAACGTCAGCAGCATGCTGCAGACCTCCTCGAGTTCAATAATAAATGTGTTAAAGAAAGAGGAACTGATGTAGCATTGGCCACTGAGGTGCTCCATTCCACACATTCCTCCACTCTGAATAGTGGCCACCCAGCACCACTCTCTGTTTCCCCCCTTCAGCCAATATGTTATCCACCTCCTGTGCACATTGTTGTCTCCATATTTCATTAATTTATCCATATTTGTTTCAACGTGGTACAGTGTCAGAGGTGCTGTGGAAGTCTAGAAAGACTACAATGGCTACCTGATACCAATTAGTTGATGTAGCATATTTAAGCATGTGGTAGTTAAAGAACTGGACACAGGTCAGCAACTATGTGAACGTTTACACCTGGTAGCAGTTTGCAAAAAGTGGGATGATTCTGCCAGATAAAGGAAAGTGAAAACAAATGGCATTGTGTAATTCTACACAGCATTGGGCCCACTCGGGGGGAAGGGGGTCTCAGTGACTGAACATATTGTAGATAAGCTAACCTTAGAGCAACCCTGAGGAGGAAAAACTATATACCATTTGCTCATATTGTTATAAAAATGAGTTCATGACAGAAATGCAATTTTTGACAGAAGACCCGACGAAGTGCTACAGTCGCTTGATTGTCAGTCAACAGACAACAATTATGATTATGCAGGGTAACTCCTCGAAAATGACAAGTTAAAGAAGGCATTGGGACAAGCAGTTTTGAAAATGCTGTACCTATTCAGGTTGCACATGACAGGAAGATGCAGACTGGGCAGGGACACTCACTTCTGCACCCCTACAGTTCGTAAAACATAATCAGCGCCTAAGATCAGAGGACAACTTAGAAGGATCAATTCTGAGGCACATTTCAAGGTATATTTTGTATATTCTCTGTATTAAGCTTCACACTTATCAAAACAATCAAGCAATAATGACAAGAAGCCAGTCCTTTCCTAGACATTAATTGTTAGATGGGGGGGATGGGTGCCCCAAGGCACAACCGAGGCCCACCGCCCACCGCCCACCAGTCAGTCACTAATCCTATGAAATGACCAGTTTTGAGGTTGTTATTGTGGCTGTAAGTTTAATTGCAATAACAACCTAGATTTTGGAGTTTTGCTTTATATTTACCATTTCTGTTTTGAGAGCTGTGGTGTGAGAGGTGTGGCACAAGAACATCTCATGTCCTAGACATTGCTGCCACACAACATGGTTTAGCATCTCTAGTAGTCATTTCAAAGAGATGAATGACTGATTCACTAGCTAATCAATAAAATGAATTTTAAATGAGACTTATAACACATAACAACACAGAAACAGGATGCTAGTGTCCTTTAGACTTACGTTTCTGGGTGTCAATACTGGACTTCCTAATCCTAGCACAGTAATGTAATACCTTAGTAATTTAAGGCTGAAAGAGACTCCAGGTCAATCAAGTATGCCACCCACCCTATGCTATATAAGCAGGGACCAACAAATACACTGCACAAGCAAGTACTAAAATATAGCCATTTCCCATCCATGCTACTACCCAGAATGTCCAGTGATTTCCTAGCCACCCCAAAAATGTGTCCAGACTTGCCTTCAAGGCCATTCCATTGTGTTCGCAAGCAGGCTTTTCAATAGGTTCACCACTCTCTGGGAGAAGAATGGCCTCTTAATGTTACCTTTGAATTTACCACCTTTGAACTTCATGGAGAGTCTTGCTGGAGCACATAGGTCAAACATTTTCATCTGTTTGACATTACTGAGACCCTTCTGTATATGGAAGACTGAGATCATGTCACCACTCGGTCTCCTTTCTTCCAGGGAAAACCAGATAAGGGCCAATAGTCTCTCATAATAACTTATATCCTTCATACTTCTTATCATTTTGGTGCCCCTGTGTTGTGCCTGCTCCACTGCCTGAATGCCTTTTTTATATTTGGGAATCCTGACCTGCACACAGTGCACCAGGTACACGAGTGTGTGAGGTCATGAGCAGAAAACTGTGACATAGATGCTAGAATGGGGGGGGGGGCACTAGGGCAATAGCCCTACCACTTTCATAAGTGGCCCTATCAGTTTTTGCAATCATGTTAATGTATTTAATATGGGAGAACTGACCCCTTACATCCTTGGCCCTACCACTTTTCAAACTGTTCTGGCACCAATGAATTGTGATAGCAAACGTGCTGTAGACAAGCAGCCAAAGCAGATGAAGTCTGGGGCAGAGTTATCCTGTTTTCATGTTAAAGAGCAGGCATCTACTAAATGAAAGGTTTAAAATGATTATATTTTTTGAAAACAATGAAAGATTAAGGCATAACCAAGGGTTGCATTACCATCTGATAATCTGACCATGCTGGGTCATGAGACATGTGGTGGAGCTGTGTCTTATGCCTGCTAGGGTTAGATAAATGAAGGTAACCAAACCTCTGTAACATCTTTGTGCTATAATAGTAAGTGGTAGGGTCTGATAGTAGCGAGAAATCTGACTCTTCATTCTCCGTATCAAGCTAGTATGATGTCACACCAGGTGTCACGGAGAATGTCACAGTTAATAATAATCACTCACCTGTGTGGGAAGATTGAGCACTGTTACAGTAATGGAAAATTGCTGTAATAGCATATGTAGATTTACTTGCACTTTGAAGTCAGGCACATGCAGATATGAAAAATAATAAGTGGGTGACAGTGGAATTACTTGTTTTGACACACTCTTGATGTGTTCTGACTTTATAGACCATTGGAGCTTCACTCTCATGGCTTAAATGGCAAAACACACCTTGGATGTATGAAATATACCTTGTATCACACAGTATCTCATACAGTACATTATTTTATATAAATCAGCTGTTTTCATTTTTTAATATAAATGTTTAAAGATTTCAAATTCTAATTGCTCTGTCATACACAATGGTTTCCTGCTGTTAGTCAAACCCTTTTAGAATGCTGTCAGTGATTCAGAATGTTCCACTTCTAACAAGTGGTCTCTAATTAAACAATAATGTCTGACAGGCTGTGTGTCGTGCTGGGATAACGTCACACCTCAGGTGGTTGGGCGGCCGAGTGCGTCCAACGACTGAGGCATGACGTTATCCCAAATGACACACACACTGGTGGGCATTATTGCTATTATACAATGACTCGTTGTTATACAGAATAAAAGAATGATTTTAAAGATGTTTTTGTGCGGAAAAATATTTTTGTTGTTTAAGAGAAGATGAAACAATCAGTCAAAAGCTCCATAAACAGTCAATCAGAAGCTCCATAAAATGCTAATCTGCAGATTAACAGTGAGGCTGAGACTAGACCCGTGATGTTGTACTGGGATAACATCACTGGTCCAGCCCCAGACTGACCAATCAGAGTCCAGGATTTTTTCTTGCCATTGTATAATTATTTTTAAAATATTTTTTGTTTTATACCTTTAGTTTGTTATTCATCTACTAAATATGTCAGCATATGCAGTAGTTAGCTTACTGTGGGCCACATAGTCAAACACTTAGCACAATGTTAATAGGGTTTATGCCACTCAAATTAGGCTTTGCACCCTGGAGAGGAAGTTAGCATTGCCAAGTGCCACATTCAAAGACACAGTTTTTGAGGCATGAAGTTGTTAGTGCTTCAGTACTAATGAACTGTCTCAGCATATGCTAATGAAAAGGTGAGACCTACCTACAGGGTGCACTGGTATACTAGAAGCTTTTTGTAAGTACTAAAAGTTTGTGCAGCACTAGTTAATACTTCCAAAAAGCACATTTGAAGAATGCTCATCTAACGTGGACCACCCCTCCTTCCCTCTCTCCATCTGTATTTAAAATGTACCTGTTGTCTGTGGGCATCCAAAGCGTAGTCCAATGTATCACCCAGTCTGGTACCAGTAGCCGGCACAAACCCTCGTCTCAGCTCTGTGCTTGTTCGACTCATGTTTCCACTTTACTAGTACCAGTGGGTATATCAATATGGTAGTTTTGAGACATCTCTGCACAGTCATGGATCTGCCTCCACCCAATAGCACTATGTAGTATGTACAACCTTTGGCACATGGTGCCAAGGGGAAGTGTTCCCCCCAACAACAGAGGTCCAATGCAATTTAAACCATCTACTGTAGTAGTTAATGGATGACAATGGGCTTTGCACCTGCCAACAGTCTGGAGTGTACCTTCAACCAGGTCACAACATACTGTAGCACTGATCTAGGTGTAAAGTACAATCCTCTGCTGCAGACCAGTTGCTATAGCTTGCACAAAGGTGTCCTGCACTGAATTGTCCCCATCCCTAGCCTAAACCTACTGTATGTTTTTGGGCACTGGTAGTCCAGTGGCCCCAACATGGTAGTTCTCCCTGGTCATTCAGTAGACCCCAAGCCACACCCACAAACATGGTGTAGTTTGGTGGTCAAGTGGTTCCCCATCTCTCGCACCAGTGTTCATCCATGCCTGGTGGTGTGGTGGTCCCACCTCATCCTGGTCCTAATGCCAGACGTCTGCACCCTATTGTAGCAGTGTGCCTTTCATTACCATTTGCATTTACCTGGTGGTGACCGGAGGAAGGTGCTGGAAGTTGCATTTGGATTTAGAAGCTCCACAGGCCATTAACAAAGGCATGATGGCTCTGTTCCCTTTCCTGATCACTCACAAAGCAGTTTGCAAGTGGTTTTGAAGCAGTTGTGACACCCACTGAGCTTACTTCCACCTCCCCAATGACTTTGCTGCTCTACTGATATGTTCTGTTTATAACTGGGTATTCAAATCTGCATGTTTTAAATGATCACATTAAAAACAAGAGTTGACTACAGCCAATGGGCTTGCTTTGCCAATGTTACAATAAATGCAGAAACAACTGATTATTTTGTTTTAATGTAAGGTGGATTAAAGGTCGTAAAATAGTTGAGGATGTGTTTAGAAGGAAAGGTAAAAGCAAAAGGGAGGAATACACAATAGTTTAGAAATAGTCAGCCTCATTGTACTTGATCGTTACTTCAGGGTCGTACAGTAAAGGTTAGCTTTGGGATTAGAACCTGGGTCTCTAGGTTTACAGAACCACTAGATTAGTTGGTTTGCTTTTTGCTTGCTCTCCACCACCCCAAAGTAATATCACAGTGAGTAAGTTGTGGTTGATACACACACACACACACACACACACACACACACACACACACACACACACACACTCATATAGAGCATTCAACACCCAGATACACACAGGACTACATACACAGACATACAGATGCAGCACCACATATAAAGAGCACACACATACAGTAATGCATGCAGACATGCTCTCTCATACACACAGTAGTACTACAGACACACATGCACAGGCACAACACAGATGTACACACTTGATCACTACATAGAGTCAAGCATGCACACACACACACACACACACAGAGATGCACAGCATAAAGCACTTAACATTGTACAAACACAAAACACATACTGCTACACAGACACACAGCACTACATACACAGACATGTACACAGCATAGCATACTGTACACAGATACACACAAACAACACAACATACAGATGCATACACACAGCTATATATATATATATATATCTCAACACACAGCACTACATACACAGTCTTGTGCACTTAGATGCATGCACACTATACTACATAAACAGGCACAAACACTTAGCAATACATACAGATGCCCACTCACTACTACATGGGATGAACACACAGAACATACACAGGCACACAAACACAGCATTACATACACAGACTCACACATGCAGTACTAAATATGGAGACACACAAAGTACTACATACATAGATTTATACATGCAGCCCGATGTGCGGACACACAGCACTACATACAGATGAACACATGCAGCACTACATACAGACACACACTTGGTACACACACAGATGCCAACATGTTTTTCTTACCTTTTATGCACTGCATGACAATGGCCCTGACTTATCTAGATGCCTTTTTTACAGTTTATTTCTCCAGAATAGTCAGCTAACATGCAATATCTCATTTCCAGAGGGGTCTGCTTCTAGCCATTTCTGCTGCTGGTGGAATGAGTATTTGGAGCTTAAGTGAGTTACCCAAGTGCACAGAAGAGGCATGGTGTGCAGCAGGTGGTAGGCATTGTGTTTTTTGGCAGTGGGAGTTTGCACCAGTAGTAATAGAGATGGCCCATTGGGGTAATTTGGGTGACATTGGTGGTGGGAATGAAAGAGATCTGCTCAGGGCTTTTTGGACACCACTGCCACTGGTTGCAAAAAAGGACCAGCTGGGGGCAAGTTGTTTCTGACTTTGAAAAAATGAAAAGTTTTGATCCACTCAGATCTTTTGAACTGCTGATTGTTAGAGTTACTCATTACTGTAATCTGCATAGCGGATGCCTGTCATTCAAATTCAGACACCAATAAAGCAGTTTTTTCTTCATTCACAGTCTCTGTTTTATGATTACAGGTACCGGAAACTCCCTTCACCAGTAATTATAAAAAATAAACTATAGAAGACTGTGTGTCTATGGATTTTTTTGCATACCTTTGGTGTGTGATGATCTCTTAGAAACATTACTTTTTTGGTGAATCAGTGGTGGGGGTTTCCTTGGGGTTCTCAGCCTTAATGCTCACCCCATTCCCTGAACAAACAAGGTCAAATGCAAACTGTTTTCTTCAGGCAGGGAAGACTATATAAAGAATAGGGTGAGTATTAGGATTGAGAACCCAAAGGAAGATCTCTCTGCTGATTTGCCAAGATGCAGGACTGCAAAGAATGATGGAGTTATGGCTTAAAGTTGCAATGTGGAAAAATAAAATAAGTCCAAATTCTTTTTTCATGAGAATGGATCCTCTTTTATGAGATTTTTGTGACCTCATGAAAGAAGATTGATTCTCATGGAAAAAGCATATGAAAAAACTAAGTCCAAATATTTCTTTTCTATGGCCCTTTCCTATTCGTTTGGCCCTGTTCTTCTTTCATGAACCACACAAAGGAAGACAACTGTCTCACAAAAGAATATTTTTTTTAAACACTCCAAAAACACATTTAGGGTCAATAAATATTAAAAAAAAAAACTAAGGGCAAAATCAAGCTAAATGGGATCCGTTTAGCTAGATTCATGTCTTGGTGTCTCTGCAGAGCATCATTTTTATGGGTTTTCAAAAAAAATTTGGGGTGATGGAAATAAGATGGCTGCCATATGAGATAAAAAATTTCTCTGACAAAAAAGGATTGCCCCCCTCGCAAAAGAGAAGTTCTCTTTCATATGGCCAGATTCTTCTTTCATAACATAACATCTATCCAAAAGATCCTAATGAGCATGCTCAGAACTAAAATGTCAAATTCTTATAACTCTGGAATGGATTAATATTTTTTCACTGAACCAATGCAAGGCACCATTTTGGGCAAGCCCCTTCTACTCTGAAAATTTCTGAACAAAGTTCAAAACCATCTGGTCTATAGGTGATGACAAAAAAAACAACGACCCCCTCCATACCGATTTTTCCTAAAAATGCACTATTCAGATCTCAGAATCCACACATCTGATTGGGATAAAACTTACCATATCATGAGACCTTGCCCCCCAGACCATGCATGCAAAACTTCATGCAATTCTGTTGAACAAGTATGAAGCTATTAAGGTGCAAAGTTAGGGGATTAACATTAAACAGTCCAATCAACCCTACCTATAGGGCACTACTGTGCCCTGTAATATTGGTTCATGATGCCAAAATCCAGAAAGAGTGCATTTGCACATAAAGTGTCACATGCAGAGATGGGATTAACAGCTATCTACTCTGAAGTCAGCATCTACAGTATGTATCCTCATAATCAAAACTGATGCTAGAACAGAACCCAGTGCTACATGCACAAAATGTGAGACCAATCCATCTGTGTTAATACTCTTTGTTCTTTGACATATATCTTGAACCACCAAAGTACTTTCTCACTCAGTCCATCCAACAGAAATCTCCCTGCTTAATGTTCATGGTCAACAGTGTCAAAAGCCTTTGATAAATCAATGTACGGTGAGGCACAAAGATGTTTACTTTCAGGGGGCCTTGGTTCTACTGTCAACAACCTTCCCGTAGGCTGTCTCAGTCACAGTATTAGTTCTGATGCCAGAATGGAAATCACATCAAGTAGTTTTTAGGTTAAAAAAATGGTTTTAATTAAGAGTTTACAAAAGAACTGAAAACCTGCACATTCAGGAGATTGCAAATTAGGCTTTAGTTAAACCTACAATACAAAAGGAAGAAAGTAAATGATCAGGAAAGATATGTGACTTTTATGGGTCCATGTAGCTCAGGCCCCCATCTGAAACTACAGCTTGGGATATTCCAATGTTCCCTCTGGCTGGTGGAGCGGTGGGAAGAAATGGTATGTTCATTCCAGCTGGAGGATACTTGATTATACAATGGGGTCTAAATTTCCAGAAATCAGATTGGATAATTAGAGTCTTTACCCATTGGCAAATGCTACAGTTACCCATGGATAAAGATCCAGTAGCATGAAAAGTAATTCCCCCCAAAAACAAACAAACAAACAAACAAATCATTCCTCACTGCGGCAAAATGTAAACAAAACGCAGCCATATTCTTCCTCACTAATCACTCCTCTTCCACAGATAAAAATGTATCTAAACAGGTAGCAGAAGAAAAATAAAAGTTTCCCAATAGGCAGAAATGGTACCAGCACACAACCCATAACCTCCTCACTTCACGGTCACAGCCAGAAAACTTAAAATGAGAATGCAGACCAAAGTCCGAACCGCGACAATCTCTCTCTGTACTCCTTGCCATCAATCAGTGACCCCACTCCAGTTCTCTGCACCTTGGTACCAATTTCTGGCAGCAACCTCTGCACCCCCTGTACAGATCCCTGTAACCAATCCGATCTTTGTAAGAGATGTGCTGACAACATGCAGCACACCCTGATTACCTGAGTAAAAAAAAAAAAAAAAAATACATAAAGAAAACCTGCACAAGCACATCTGGTGGGGGATTTCATGACTGTGGGAGGCATGGCATGCAATGATGCTACAGTGCAACCACTCCATGCATCTGGCATACCTCCTGTTACCAGCTCTATCTGGGTCACCAGTGACAGGGCGTCCTGTTGTCTTCCAGGAGCACTGCACCAGAAGTCAGAACCCCCCTTCCTCTGGACGTGGAGAGCATGCATATGGCACTCAATCCTCCTGCCAAAGACTAGCCTTCCAGCAACCCTGGTCTGCTCCTGAATCTGGGTTGCCAGCATCACGAGTGGTATATTTAATGCTGCACTGGAGGGCTGGCCTAATATTAACTGATTTTTAGATACATGCTTTTAGCACTGCTTTGACTAAGCCAGTTTAACAAGCACACTGCAATAGCACTACAAACACTAAGATTTTTCAGATAATCTTCTTTAACACATTCCAGACTCAGCCTGTAACACTGTTACCAGCTTTCTCAATACTTCAGTAGCTGCCACCACTCAGCTTAGGCACTCTGTTGGAGAATCTCCAGGTTTGCGTTCCTTCAGAGCCACTGTTCACATAGTACAGTGCTCTTTGCTAAAGGTCACATGACCCCTCCCTTTGGCAATAGCTGAGAACACCTTAGTTTAGAAATATGATATGGTAACTGTAGCCTTCTCTTCAATGGCAGAAATACAGTTATTGTCAGTTATACATTTGTTAGCTCTACCTCAAAGGATTCAGTCACAGAAACATAAAAAATATAAAAATAATTGTAATATTTCAAGATAATTACATAGGCTCTACAACACACACAATAGAGAACAGCAATTGTACAGAAAAGAAAATAAACTAGCTGGCTGCAAACAAGATAACTCTCTCTCTCTCTCTCTCTCTCTCTCTCTATCTCGCTACAAGGTAGATTAGCTTACTACAAGGCACTCTTGAAACCAGGGCAGACATGAAATTTTAGATGACAGTTGTGCATAGTCCCAAGCCTGACTGACCCTGTAAGGCCCTGTCAGTCCTAAAATCTTCTAGATGCCCCCTCATGACATGTCATCTTGTATATCACTCTGATATCACAGATTCAAACTATTTTGTCTTGAGCAGTGATTATGAAAGCCAGTTTGTATCAGTGTGTAAATTAATTACTATGACCCCTTATTACAGGAGTGTTTGTATTAGCTAGCAGCCTTCAGACAGCAAAATCACTGATAGTACTTGGCCATATTTCAGAGGTTTGAACTGAACATCCTTGACGTCATACATTTACAACCAGGTCCTGCTAGTCGGAGACACTGATAATAACCTTGCCTCTTTCCAGTATCTACTAACTTCAAACTGTTATCCTGGCAGGGAAATACAGTACAGGTACCTAGCAAATAGTTACATTATATTACTTCTCCTAGCAGATGGTTAGATTACACTACACACATACATCCTTTATCACTCCTGCCTCTCGGGTGTGTGTAGTGAGACTAACATATGGTATGTGGACACTAGCATCTTGCTTACTTGTTCAGCACTTGGGTTGCATTTTAGTCTTACATTTCAAATCTTGCCTGATACTCAGACACAGACACAGCAGCCCATGCAGGAGCAAAAGAGAGAATTTCTATGATATACAATTCTTTGACTCTGACATGCACATTTTGGGTGGGGTGCTGTGACTGATCAATTTGGAGATCATTACATACAGTATGCCGCTGCTTCACTTTAGGATGCAGAGTTAATCTGTTGGCATGGTCAGTCAATGCTAGTCGGGTGGTTGAGGAATTTGAGTTCCCCCCTTATCAGCCTGTTGAATTCACATGTGTTTTTGAATGCCTGTTTCCCAGTGACATAACCCCAGCCACATGTGAGAACTGTAATCCGGGTAGCAGCAGAGATGTCACGCAGCAGACTCATGAGAGGGAACGGATATGCCAGGCAGTGAAATCTGAAAGTTTGTGGGGGCTGTTCTGGCTCCTGTTGGTGGTGTGTTTGTATGGGTGTGTACTTTTTTTATAAGTTTGCCAAAATTAGCTTGTGATGCGATATGTTGTTTTCACTAGGATCTGGTTTTACACATCATTTTTACAACTAGGTGGACTGAAGCTCTTTCTTAAGGTCACACACTAAGAAAGTGGATCTGGTGGGATGTGAACCTGGGGCACCATGACAATATATGTACAGCATTACTGTTTGCATAGAAACAAAGAAACATAGAAGCTGATGACAGATAAGGGCTGCAAGGCCCATCCAGTCTGCTCATTTCTTTCTACTTTATGAATGTGCCATAGGCTTTTACTCTGTCGATGGCCTATTTGTTTATACTCATCTGTACTGCTCACTTATGCCTGTCCCAAGCCTCTTCAAAGCACTGCACTGTATTCTTATCCACCACTTCCTGAGGTAAGCCATTCCATGCATCCATCACCCTTCATGTGAAAAAGAACTTCCTCACATTACCCCTTAATCGGCCTTCATCTAATCTCATGCTGTGTCCTCTTGTCCTGCTATTTTTCTTATATTGAAACATGTCAGACTCTTTCACCTTGTTAATGCCCTTAAGATATTTGAATGTTTCGATCATATCACCTCTCACCATCCTTTGCTCTAGGGTATACATATTGAGCTCCGTTAATCTGTCCTTATATGTTTTCTGATGTAGACCCTGCACCATTTTGATTGCCCTTCTCTGGACTGCCTCGATTTTTTTAATGTCCTTGTGTGCAGGTGAGCCCTCTAATGCTGCATACAGTACTCCAGATGGGGCCTAACCAGTGTCTTGTAAAGAGGGATTATTACCTCCCTCTTACGACTTGTGATACCCCTACTAATACACCCTAACATCCCTCTAGTCTTACCTACTGCCTCAGTGGTCTGCTCGGATGATTTCAGGTAATCTGTGATGATGATGATGATGCCCAAGTCTTTTTCTTCCCTTGTGATTGCCAGTAACTTCCCTCCCAACCAGCTTCAGGGTTTCTCTTCCCTATGTGCATAATCTTGCATTTCTTTGTGTTAAACCCCAGTTGCCACTCTTCTGACCATTTTGCCAGTTTTTCCAGATCTCTTCTCATTCTGCTCACCCCATCTGGATCATCTACTCTGTTGCAGATCTTAGTGTCAGTCCATCTGCAATGTCACTGATGAAGATATTGAAGAGGACTGGCCCCAGGACTGATCCCGGAGGTACCCCACTTGTGACATGCATCTCTTCTGACTGTATACGTTTACCACCACTTTCTGTTTTCTGCCTGCCAACCAGTTTTCCACCCAGTTCATCAACTTCTGACCCACCCCAAGCCCACCCAGCTTATTAATCAATCTTCTATGTGGAACAGTATCGAAGGCTTTGCTGAAGTCAAGGTAGGTGACATCAGCTGCACCTCCTTGGTCCACCCCTCTGGTTACCCAGTCAAAGAAATCTATGAGATTAGTTTGACAGGACCTTCCTGTTGTAAACCCATGCTGTCTTGGATCCTGTGCTGCTATGGATTCCAGGTGTTGCACTATCCTTTCCTTAAGGAGTGCCTCCATAATCTTGCAGAACTACTGAGGTAAGACTGATTAGTCTGTAGTTCCCTGCCTACTCCCTGCTGCCACTCTTGTTGAGCAGGATCCCATGAGCCCTTCTCCAGTCTTATGGGACCTCTCCTGTGCTCAGTGACTCAGTAAACAGTTCTGCTAGTGGCTCTGATAATTCCACCCTTAGCTCCTTTAGTACCCAGGGATATGTGCCATCAGGTTCCATTGCCTTGTCCACCCTGCGCTTAGTGAGCTCTTGTAGGACCCTTTCTTTTGTGAAGGGACCTGTGCACCCCGTGTACATGATGCTGAGCTGTGGGCCCTACCCTACCTTCTCCTCAGTAAATACTGAGCAGAAGTATCTATTTAGGATAGATGCTTTTCCTGGGACCTCATCCACATACTACCCCTTATCCCCTTTGATCTTAGCAATACCCCCTCTGGACTTTCTCCTTTCACTAATGTATCTATAGAAAGTCTTGTCCCCTTCTTTTACTGTTAGTGCTAGTGTTTCCTTGATTTGGGCCTTTGCTTGCCTCACTACATTCTCTGCCTCCCCAAGTGAAGTTTGGTATGCCTTCCTATCTTTGTCCCACTGCGTTCCCTTATTTTTCCTGAAGGTCAAACTTTTGGCTATGACTTTTTCTGCTACTGTTTTTGAGAACCAAAATGGTTTCCTCCTTCTTTTGCCTTTGCCTTTCTCTGTAACACAATAGGATGTTACTTCAAGTATTGCAACCTTAATGCTTGCCCACTTTGCCTGTACCCCCTCGCCTGTATTTCTTCTTGCCAGGGCTAGCTTAACTCTGCTGGCCATTTTATCGAAGTCCCATATTTTTGCCTTGGAATGGGATTATTTAGTTCTAGTGGCCAAATTGAACTATACCATGTGATGGTCACTGGCCCCCAGGTGACCTTCTACCTAGAGATCTGTGATCCTTTCCTCATTAGTCAGTAGTAGATCCAGGATAGCTCTTTCTATTAAGGATTATTGTACCAATTGTTTGAGGCCCTTCCCCCCGAAGGGAATCCACTATGTGCTTAGTTCTGGCAGATGCTCTGGCTGGTATTGATTAATCTGTATCTGGCATGTTGAAGTCTCCCATTATCAGAACCTCCTCTTTAGCTGTCATGTTTTGTATATCTTCTAACAGTAATGTGTCTATGTTTGCCTCCTGGTCTGGAGGCCTGTAGACCACCACAGTTTGTAAGGCTGTCCCATTTCCTGTTTCCAGGGTGACCCACAGTTCTTCTGGTTCCTTATGTGTATTCTGAATTTCTGTAGCTTTGATAGTTTAATTGACATAAAGGGCCACTCCCCCCAACCCCCTTTTCTTACACCTTGGTCTCTTCTGAACAGTACATAGCCGGGTACTGTAGTCTACCAAGTGTGGTTACTGATGAACCATGTCTCACTAATGGCTACTATGTCCAGTTTAGCCCCTGTCATTGTTGTCTGCAGGTCTGGGATCTTGTTTCCCAGACTGCTGACATTTGTGTACATACGAACATATGAATCTGCCAGCAGAAACAGGCCTTATGGTCTATCAAGTTAGTATGCTCAAAAGCATAGCTAGCACCCTTATATTGCAGCTGCCCCCCTCCTCTCCCCCCTCACCTTTACCCTCTCACACCCTGTCCCATGCCCTTTTAAAACTGCCCACTGTGCTATAGGATACCACCTCTTCGGGTAGAGTGTTACATTTCTCCACCATCCTCTCCGTGAAAAATGCCTTCTCATCTATCTCTCTCTCTCTCTCTCTGATATCTTCCACCCTCCAACCTGAGACCATGGTCTCTGCTGTCCTTTCCTCTCCTCAGCTTAAATATCCCTTATGTGCCTGTCTTGTTAATCCCCTTCAAATATTTGAAGGTCTCAATCATATCCCCCCCAATCCCTCCTCTCCTCTCCTCCAGGGTGTACATATTCAGCTTAGTCAGCCTGTCCTCTTAGGTTTTGCCCTCCAGCCCCTGGATCATCTTAGTTGCCCTATGCTGTAACCCGTCCAACAATCTGATATCCTTCTTCATAGAGGGATGCCAGAACTGCATGCAGTACTCCAAATGTGGCCTAACTAGTGACCTGTATGGTGGCAGGATTATATCCCTATTTCTGGATGAGCTTTCTCTCACAATACACCCTCACATCTTGTTGACCTTAGCTGCTACCTTCCTGCACTGAACTGAGTTGTTCATGTTATTTGTTATGATCACCCTTAGGTCCTTCTTCTCCTTTGTGTTCCCAACTGGTAGCTCCTCCCTGGTTTCCTTGCTCTGAAGTGCATAACCTTGCACTTCTTCACGTTAAAGCTCAATTGCCACTTTTCTGACCACTCCTCCAGTTTGATCAGGTCCTCCTGTGGCCCCCGCCACCCCTCTATGTCATCCACCACTACCTCATTTTGGTATCATCTGTGAACATGCTGATCTTGCTCCTAACACCCCGTGAGATATGCGATATGAATAACCCAAACAACACCAGACCCAGGACTGAGCCCTGCAGCACCCCGCTTGTCACCGCCCTTGGGGAAGAGAGTGCCCCTCCCACCACCACCTGTTGCTGCCTCCCCTTCAGCCAGTTCACAATCCAGTTTGCCATCTTTGTCCCTGCCCTCACATACTGCAACTTACCCCCCAGCCTCCCATGAGGCACTGAATCAAAGGCCTTGCTGAAGTCTAAATACAGCACATCCACTGCATGGCCTTTATCCAGTTCCCTCATTATCCAGTCATGTATCCAATTAGGTTAGTCTGGCAGGATCTTCCAGAGATGAATCCATGCTGCTTACTGTCCTGGAGTCCACTTTCCTCCAAAAAAGTCACCAGTCACTCTTTCAGGATTGCTTCCATAAATTTTCCTACAATGGATGTGAGGCTTACAGATCTATAATTGCCTGGTTCATCCTTTGGGCCACTCTTGTGGAGGGGGACCATGTGAGCCATCCTCCAATCCTGTGGTATATAACCTGTGTCCAGGGAGGTATTGAACAGGCCCACCAGTGGCCCCGCCAATACCCCCACCAGTTCTTTCAGCACCCTGGGATGAATGCCATCCAATCTGGTGTCTTATCCACCCTTAGTGCCTTCAGACCCTCCAGCACCCTGCCCTCCATAATCACTCCATCTGTCATCCCTCCCCCTTGCCCACCTTCCCCCCACCCCTGAGGTAGCTGTCCAACCTTCTTCTTCGTGAACACAGAACAGAAGTACTCATTTAGTGCTTCTGCCTCTTCTGCTCACTTCTCCACCCACTCCCCGTCCTTCCTAATCCTCATTATCTGGTCCCTGCAGCTCCTTCTCTACTTTATGTATCTGAAAAAGTATTTCTCCCCTTTCCTGATACCCTGTGTCAGCCTCAGCTCCCTGGAAGCCTTGGCTGCCCTGATTAATCTGTTTACCTCCTTGGACTTCTTCACATACAATTCCCTGCCCCCCCCCAGACTTCTTGAACCTCCAAAAACTGCTTTTTTTTGTCCTTACCCCTTCCAAAACCTCCAGCCAGCTTAGCTTCTTAGCCCTACTCTTCTTACTCAGCATCTTGGTACATGACCCAGTAGCCTCAATCAGCCCAAGTTTGATAATATCCCATTTCTGATTTGCATCCATATCAGTCCTAATTCCTGCCAGGTGTCTTCCCAGAGTTTCCCCCATCTTGATAAAGTCTGCCTACCTGAAGACAATCACCCTAGTTCCTGTACCTAGTCTCCCTGCCCATGCTGAGCGTGAACCACACTGATTGATGATCACTCCTAGGTAGTGGGTCCTCCAATCTCAGATCCCTCACAGCCTCCCTGTTAGTTAGCACTAGGATCAGATACATGGTAGGTAGGTACATGGTTTTCCACTTGCTAGATTTTGGTGCTTTAGTTATGGGGCGAGGTCTGGATTTTCCATTGTATATTGTATGGGGAGCTGGACCGTTTTTATCTCCTGGAGATGCAAATTAACTACAAACATGCTGAAGTCCTGTTTGATCACTAGCTGAGGGGGGGGAAGGGTGCTCTTCCCATTCAATGTATCGGATACTGCAGTCCTCTCCCCATTTGCTAGTTTAAATATTCTGCAAAGATATCAAACTTCTTCCCCAATGAACTGACTCCCTCCTTAGTCAGATGCAGTCCATCAAATTTAAAGAATTTTTGCTCCCAAAACTGTTGCCAGTTACCTACAAATTTGTGTCCTTTTTCCTGGCAACAGCCCTTGAGCCACATGTTTAGCTCCCCTGTCTCCCCTTCTCTGACCTTCTGCCCATCTGGCCCCCTCTCCCAGACTGGAAGGACTTCAGAGAAGAAGATGCCAGATGAAATGGATGACAGCCACTAAAGTCTCTCCTCCAACAACAAGACTGGTCTTACATTGAAACCGCACCTGATATTGACTCTGCTCTACAATACTTCATTGAACGTTTCAATGAGGCCTGTGACATTCATGCCCCTTTTAGGACACGTAGGATCAAGGGACATGATAATCACTGGATCTCTTTTAGCCTTCTGGCTCAAATGAAAGCTCATGACCACCTCTGGCATAGGTCAGGGACCTATGGCAGTCAATCTGACATACAGGCCTATGAGATGGTCAGAAATGCATGTACTAAGGCTATCCATGAGCACAAAGCACATTACTATAAGGACATCCTTGCATAGACCTGGGTTGATGGAAAAAATTCTGGAAAAACCTCTTGGAAATCACTGGGAAAGCATCCAAACAGGCTCCAACTATGTTAAATTTTGATGGGTCTATCACCCATGACCCTGTGTTAATTACCAACACATTTAATTCATCCTTCACAGACCTTAGCCAAACTCTGCCCTCAAATTTCTTTGAACCACCCAGCACAGATCCTACATTAACCAAATCAGAAGAGGCCTCTACCCACCCATATTTCTACTTCATAGCTATCTCAGAAAGCGAGACCAAGACCTACCTACATAAGGTTCTATATGATCTCAGTGAACGCAAAAAGGCAACCCGCAGAAGAGCAATGTCAGGGTGGTGAAAACAATTTTTCCACCCTGACAACCCTGGTGCATGGAAAAGCAGCACTGGGGACTAAAAATACTTGCTTTTTGTGGGGGGGCTTCACCCGCCGCACCCACCTACTTAAGGATTCTCAACTCAAGAGGGGTGCATGTCGGGGGGGTGCAAAAGTAAAAAAAATAAGATTTGGGTTCGGGCGCAAGAAAAGCACAGTAGCACCTGGACCCAGACCCGAACCTGGAACCTCAGCACTGCAAGCGGAGGCCAACCTGCGATACCATGGCACAGCTCATCAGCTGACCACAGCACCACCCCCTACATCCCATCCGCCCCTCCCAGGCTGCACTCACTCCTCCCTGCTCACATACATGTAGCGACATCCTGTCACTAGGGTCGCCCACCCCACCACATCTGGTCACCCTCCCTGCCCCCTCACCTTTCAGGCTTTCGTCCATATCGCATCACCATTTTGGACAGCGCCATGATTCAGGTGCCCACCTCACATGCTACCCCTACGTAAAGTTCTAGGAGGAACAAGAACAATCAGTGATTCCCTCAACCTAAAACTTCTTGCCCTAACTCTAGATGAAGTCCTATCTCCCCTCACTAAGCTTCTCAATCACTCCCTCATACTTTCACAATTCCCCCAGATCTGGAAATCTGCTCTGGTTACACCAGTTTTTAAGAGTGGGGACAGATTATAGGTTCATAGGTTCATAACAACACAAATAGAACTCTTTCAAGCTTCAGGGGTGCTGGGATTACTGACATCACAGAGATGTTCAGCAACATCTTACAAAACTCAGGTTTTAAACCTTTGGTAATAGTTCACATAGGAGCCAACAATGTTCTAAAGGATTCTTCTCAAAAACTAAAAGAAGATTATGTTGCATTAACAAACAAATTATTGGATTTAGGATGTGAGGTAGTCCTATCTGAAATCTTGCCTATTCCAAGAGCAAATCTTTCCCAACAATGTAAAATGAGAGAAATATATAACTGGTTGAGATGTTGGTGTCTTAAATAAGATATACAATGTATAACTCACTGGGAGGACTTTTATGGTAAATCAAACCTCTATTGTTGGGACAGACTCCATCTCAGCAGGAGGGGTAGTAGGCTATTGGGCGAAAGCATAGTGCATTCTATCAATAGTTATTTAAACTTCCAGCAAGTGGGGAGTTGTATGTTCTAGATACAACTCTTGAACCTCAATTTTTCAACTATTCTTCAAACCCTGCATCCATAATCAACCGTAAATTCCCCCAAATGAACACTACTGGTGTCATTTCTAAACCAAATATAAATATTATACTAACTAATGCCAGAAGTCTACGCAACAAAAAAGAAGAACTTACCTACATCCTTCAAGCACAAAAAATATCAATTTGTGGAGTTACTGAAACTTGGTATAAGGGTGAAGACTGGAACACTGACATAAAGGGATATAATAAGTTTTACAAAAACCGAAATGAAAATAAAAAGGGAGGAGGTGTTGCATTATACATTGATGAACACTTGAAAGCAAACACAATTAAAACTAAAACAAGTAATAATGAGAGCTTATGGGTCAAAATTTTTCTCCCCCATAGTCGACTAGTAATTGGGCTAATGTATAGATCTCCTAGTTTAACTAATGATGAAAATCAAAGTTTAATAGAAGAAATATCTGAGGTACACATTGATACTCCCTATATACTGATGGGTGATTTCAGTCTTCCAACTGTCAACTGGGACAATTATACATCAGCTTCAAATACTTAAAAGATGTTTATGGATACTTTTCTTGAATCTAACCTAGAACAAATAGTTAATAAACCTACCCGTGGTAGCAATATCCTTGACATTGTACTCACCAATGTTAATGAGAAAATTGATAACATCAAAATACTTCCTCCTCTGGTTGATAGTGATCATTGCATGGTCAATTATGAATACATAGCAGACTTTCCAAGCACAAATGGCATTACTAAAATCAAAACTTTAATAAAGCAAACTATAAAAATAAATGATTTTTTATCTAAATGGAATCGGGAGAGGAACTAAATAACCTAAATTTATTACAAATTTGGGATTTAATTAATAACAAAATCAATATTTGTCTCTCAAATTAGGTTCCGTATAGAATGAAGTACTGCAACAATAAGCGTGTCCCTCTTTGGTGGTCCTCAAAATTAAGAAACAATTACAAAAAAAGAAAACTATATAGAAATATAAAAAGTTAATTCCAACAGTCTCCTGGAAAAATACAAAATTGCAGCCAAAAAATTAAAACACATGATTAAATCACCTAAATCTAAAATTGAATTCAACTTAGTTACTAAAGTTAAAGACAACAAAAAACTATTTTATAATTATATTGGTTCCATGAAAGAAAGAAATCATACAATTGGACCCTTTAACATCAATGATATACCTATTTTAGATGAAACAACTACTGCTACAATTCTAAATGAGACATTTCTAAAAGTTTTTGAAACTAAGGAAGCTGAAAATTTGCCTCTTCTAGTAAATAATTCTAGTTTTCCTGTTTTTACAAAAATGGAGGTTGTAAAACAAATTAAATCTTTAAAATCAAACAGTTCTCCTGGTCCTGATGGTATTCCACCCAGATTTTTACAAAAAATTAGTCATTTAATTTCTGGTCTTCTAGTCGTGTTATTTAATTCATCAATCAGAGAAGGTAAAGTTGTTCAGGCTTGGAGGGAGGCTATAGTTACACCCATATATAAGGGTGGATCCAGACATGACCCTAACAATTATCGGCCCATAAGCCTGACTTCCATCATAGGCAAAATTATGGAAAGATTGCTAAAGCCCATATTATAGATCATTTAGAAAGAAATAAAATAGTAGATATCTTTCAACATGGTTTTGTGACTGAAAGATCAGTTTTGACCAACCTACTACATTTTTGAACCAGTAAGCGCTGCCTTGGACTTGGGTATTCTGGTAGATGTAATATTTTGGATTTTCCAAAGCTTTTGATAAAGTATCACATAAAGGCTTACTACAAGAACTGGTCAAAATTAAGTTGCAACCTAATATTATAAACTGGATACAGTCATGGTTGGAAAACAGAACTCAACAGGTATCAGTCAAGGGTCACCTGTCTGCGACGGGTGTGGTGACTAGTGGTGTTCCCCAGGGCTCCGTCCTGGGTCTGATACTGTTTAATATTATGGTCTCTACACTGCCTACTACTGATAAGATATGGGTCGCAAAATATACTGATGACTGTAAAATGGGTAGTTTGGTAAGCACCTTTCATGATAAATGCTCCATACAAAATCATTTAAACAACCTATAAAACTGGGCAAAGGCTTATGGTATGTTTTTTTAATGTTGACAAATGTAAAGTCTTACATTTGGGCAAAAATAACATCCCCTTCAATTATTCCTTAAACAATGTTTATCTAAAAGTATTTTGGAAGAAAAGGATTTGGGTGTCATAATCTCAGATAATTTAACTTTCAAAAAAAAATAATATAATTAAAGTTAAAAAATGTAATAAAATAATTGGCTCTATTTTAAGAAATAACAAAAGTGGAGACTCCAAGGTTATTATGCCACTCTACACCAGTCTGGTACGTCCCCACTTGGAATACTGTTCTCAATTTTGTGCACTAACTTCTATAAGGGGTTTAAAACTCGCTGAGGGTGTTCAGCATAAATTCACTAAAAAAGTATCATCTTTACCTAGTAATAGTTACGAAGATAGATTAAAAAAACTTAACCTATTTTCTGTAAAATACAGACAAATAAGGGGTGACTTAATATTGGTATATCAAACCTTAAAAAATGATTATTTAAGAACCACAATTGGACTTACTACTGCCTCCAACGTCAAATCAACTAGGAGTCATGGTTATAGACTCATTGGAGAAAAATGTATATTCACTAGAAGGAGTCTATTTTTCACACAGAGAGTTGTGGGTTTGTGGAATAACTTACCTGTAAGTGTCGTTAATAGTGATAATTTAAATACCTTTAAGCAAAGATTGGATAAACATATGGAAAACAAAAAATGTGATTTCCACCCATAGGACATATGGGTGGCGAGCATACAATGGGCATCCTTACATATGCCTTCATTGCTCGTACACTTCTATGAACCTATGAACCTATGAACATCTACAGCCCTACTGGAATTCACAGGTTTCATTCAGCATACTCTTGATCAGGGTCAACTTGTTGGTGCAACCTTTATTGATCTGTCTAAAGCAGTGTCAGTGGCTCAGTAGGTAGCACTCTCGCCTCTGAGGCCGGGAGATCAGAGGGCTGTGGGTTCAGTTCCCACATCTGGCACTTGGGTTAATATCCCAGTACTGACACTGTAATGCAGCATGAGAGGGGTGCTGCATTTCTGAGGTGCTGTCTTTCGGATGAGATGTTAAACGGAGGTCCCATCTACCTGGATTGGTGGTAGTTCAGGTGGATGTTAAAGATCCCATGGTACTTATCGAAAAGAGTAGGGGAATTTCCCCGGTGTCCTGGTCAAATTTCCCTCATTCACTAAAAATACCACCAACAGCTTAATCTGGTTCAAGGTCAGTTGGCATTCATCTGTATCCCCTTCCCGAAGGTCGTGCCTGAAAATAGGCAGGATTTGTCTAGTGCACTTACCCGGTCAACAAAAGCTAAATAAATAAAAATAAAAAAATAAATAAAGCATTTGACATGGTCAATCACCATTTGCTGATACATCACCTTGCTGGGCTTGGTAAATCTTCAGAAGCCCTAAAGCGGTTCACCAGCTATCTAGCAAACCGCACACAGCAGGTGAGAATAGGGTTTGCCCTTTCTGCTAAACTGCCTGTCTGCTCTGGGGTTCCTCAAGGATCGATACTGGGACCCCTTCTATTTAGCACCTTCCTCAATAATTTTCCATCATCCTGTTCCAAACCAGTACTCATCTACGTGGATGATGTGGCGATTTTCAAAAAGACTGCTGACCCTACCCTCCTTCTGGCCCAACTTCAGAAAAGTTTTATTGAAGCTGAGTCCTGGTTTATCTCTCATAAGTTGGTGCTTAACTGCAAAAATCTAAGGTCATGCTCTTCCATGGTACCCACAGCAAGCACAAAGTTAAACAGTTGGTGATTAAAAACAGTGCAGGTGTCATCCTTGATCAGACTAAATCTTTTAAATACCTAGGAGTTACTCTGGATAGTACGCTTTCCTACTCCAACCATGTTGAGAATGTTGCCATGGTTGTTAACTTTCGCCTAGGCCTTCTACACAGGCATAAACACTGCCTTACTACCGAAGCCCTCAGATTGGCTATCCAAAGTTCAGTTGTGTCTATTATTGTCTAGATTTGGTCATTTATAGTTCCGCCACAGACACAACCCCACATCGGCTCACCACAGCTCTGAATAAGGCATGCCTTCTGCTAACTGGTGCAGTGTATCATACTCACACTTGTGACCTTTACGAATAAGCAAACTGGCTTCAACTCCAGGCTCGCATTGAATATCAAGCCTGCCTTCTGGCTAAGAAGGCAGATCTTGTTCTCCTACCACCAGGTTCCCTTCAGCTTTTCAGTCCCTTCTGGGGCACTCAGAGCACATGAAGTTCTGTGAGCCAGACCTTTACTGTCCCTCACTGTCGAACCTCACTCGGACAGCGATCCATTGCAGTTAGAGCTGCTAATTTATTTAATTCCCTTCCTCCTGAGATTGTGATGACTGCAACCTTGGGACCATTTAAGCAGAAGCTGCATCAATTACTAGTTTCCAGAGCTTCTTGTGACTGCTATACCTAATCTCTGCTGACAGCTAAATGCATTGGGACCTCCCTCTTTTACCATGTGCCTCTGTATAGCCCTATGCTGCTGCTGTGCTATTCCACTCACATCACTTCCTCCCTTGTCCCTTTCTCATTCCTGCCCTTTTTTCATTCTACCTCACCCCCCCTTCCCTTACCCATCCACTCCAACTTCCTTCCTCTCTCCTCTGTTTCCTCACCTTGTTCTCTCCCTCTACCCCCCCCCGCCCTGTGGGTCTTTCCTGTTTAAGCTTCATTGTGGCATCTTCCTCCTTGCTCTTATTTTGCTCCTTCTAGCCCCCAATTCACCCTCTGTATTTCTCTCCTTGTAAATCCTTTCACCCCTCTACAGACAAGGCCACTGGCTGCACTTTACACAATATTTATCTTCCCATATTGTTCTTTTGTTTATGTAATTACTTCCCTCATGTTGTACTACTTACTGAAACCATTGTAATTTGCTATTCTTGTGACTTGACGTGGAACCTCTGTAAAAGAGCTCTTGGCTCAAAGGTCTTTCCGATTTGTTAAATAAATAATAAAAAATAAATAAAACAGTTTGTCTCCCAGCCTGTTGAGGTGTTCCTTGGTCTCCACAACTGACCAGCTGGCTAAATCATTAGTTCCTGTATGTACCAGGGCATCAATGTTTTCTCCTGCTTCCTGCATGATTTTAGCAATGCAGTCAGTGTCTCTCCATGCTGATGTACCTGGGAGACATCTGATCATTGCCCCTGGCCAGGACTAGGTATTAACTCCCCAAATCATGGAGTCTTCTATGATCAGAAGTGTTTTGGATTTCCTTTTTGCCTTTTTTGTTTTGGTCCCTATTATGGCAAGTTTTATAGCACTAGTGCCTGTGTTGCAGTGCCCTGCTCTGCAGTGTCCTCTGCCTCTTTGTTTGACTTTAGAGATAGAGGCAGATACCTGTTTGTAGTTTTTCTATGGTTTGTGGAGTGATGCACTGGTAAGCATTGAGTGATGGGGCACCTGATTCGCCCCTCCTAACTACCTGCCAACCTCCCAGACCAGCTACTCTCTGCAGTTGAGGTGCTTAATTTGGATGTTGGGGAAATGGCAGGTGGTTCTGGTAATACATTTCCTCCTGAATATGCAATTTGAGGCACACAATCTGTGCCCATGCTGCCCAGAGCTGAGCCCTTAGATCTCCGATGATCCAGCATGTAGGACAGTGTCCTAAATCCTGTATAACTGCCCTTTTGAAAAGTGACCCACAGTATTTGCAGTTAAGAATATCCATTCCAGTTGAGTTGCTGAGTTTATAACCTGGTCTGAGTAATTAGAAGGAAAATGAAAGCAAACGTGTAATTTTTTGTTTGTTTGTTTTGTTTGTTTTTGTATAACTTTATATAACAAGTTAAATTAATTGTGCCCCTGTAAGTGAGGTCACTGTGTAGATACCCCTCTGATCCCTTCCTGCTTTGCTGCAGGAAATGTCACGACTATGCTACTCTATAAAAGGAGTGTAGCATGGGGTTGTTGGGGATGGGGAGGGTGGTGGGGCCCTTCCCCTGCCAAAAAAGAACTACAATTGAAAGAAACAAGGAGGTAAGAGCAGAAACAATCAACCAGCAACAAATGCAGACACTTTTCCACAGTCTGTATCTCATAGGTGCTCCTGTAATAAACCCTGAAAGCTTAGCCTAATGATAGATAAAATTGTAAAACCTGTCAGCACAGAAAGTAACAAAACCTATAAGCACCACCTGTAACAATTTAACAGAAGATATACCCTGCAAAAAACACCTTGCTACAGAGAAAAATAAAGCAGTAATCTGTAAACACAAAAAGTGACAACACCTGGAAGCACAACCATGCAGAACAATTTAACAGAAGATATATCTTGCAAAAAACTCTGTGAATCAGAGAAAAATAAAGCAGTAATCTGTAAGCACAAAAAGTAACAACCTATAAGCACAACCTCCAGAACAATTCAACAGAAATTATAATAAGGGTTCCAAAAATACTGCATCCTGATTCGTCCAAACAGGTAACCTGACCATTGATTAATCCCTGATATACCTACAGTTGCATGTTCACAGGGCTTTTTTTTTTTCTATTTCTTTAGGTAAAGCTTTAACATAACATTGCCCATGTTATAAGAGGATTAACACACTCTAGGGTATGGGTTTACTGACATTAATCCACACCTGGGTGGTAGAAGTCACCCGGCTTTGCCTTATGACTCCAACTCCCCCAGGTGTGAATTAATGCTCAGTAAACCCATACCCTGTTGTGGGTAAATCCCTCCATAAACCTTGCAAAACAAAACCTTGAAACAGAGAAAAACAAAGCATTTGTAAGCACAACACAATATCAACCTACAAACACACCCTGTAACAATTAAGCAGAAAATATATCCTGCAAAAAACAGTTTCAATCAGAGAAAAAATAAAGTAGTGAACTGTAACTCCTGTAGGCACAATGCAGAAACAAAAACCTGTAGGCCCAACCTTGTACTATTCCACACAAATATACCCTGCAAAGAAACAAGTTTAATCAGAGAAAATAAAGCAGTAATCTGTAAGCACAAAACAGTAACAAACCTGTAGGCATACCCTGTAACAATGTAGCAGAAAGTATACCCTGCAAAAACAATTTGAATCAAAGAACAATAAAGCAGTAATATGTAAGCAAAAAAACGGTACCAAAACTTGTAAGCACAAAAGAAAATAATAACACACAGTAAATCTGCCTAGCCAAAAGAAGCCTTAATTATTCTCCTTGTTCTGATAATGTTGTTCCTTGCCCTGTCCTTACAAGCAAACCTAGAAGAAAAGAGCTCCGGTGAAGCAAGGTGCCTTTGCCAGCAAATCTAGTTTTCCAGGTCAGAGACATAATATCATAACACAGAGCAATATACACAGAGCAAGAATGGCCACAAGTACTAGTTGTACTGGCAGTGTAGCCTAGAGCTTAGAGTAATGAGCTGTGAATGAACTTGTTACATTGAGCAGATATGGGTTTGATTCCCAATACTTCCCCTTGCATACTGTGTGATTCTGATCAAGTCACTTAACCAAACCAGTGCTCACATGTCACTACTGGAAACAGACACTTGTGCCTAGTAAGCCCTACCCAGTTAACAAAGAATTGAAAAAAAAAATATGATAACAGTAATAACAGCTGGAGAATTCACATTATAAGCGGTGTGGAACACTAACACCAGTAAGATAGCAGAATGAATAAATCATACATAATCAGACCAGTGACATGCTCTAATGGCAAGTATAAGTATTTGTATAGCCTTGTGGTCATTATAGTTCTTTATAAAATTATTCCTACGAATCCTGTGTCCATATTGGCTGAAACTTGTTCCTAACTTTTGGATTGAGACAGCATAGTTAATGGCTATGAAAAAGTCCTGGTACTTTTTAGTTACTACAAGTGTCACCGTGCAGCTTCTCGATGTTGCAATCCCTAATGCCAGTTTCACTTTCATGCACACTGCTACCTTGTTAGTCCACTCAGTCACTGTACTAAAACGCCTGAAACCCATTATTTCCCATTCAAATCTACAAAGTAAAACATTGGTACATAGATATATAGTTGCTGATGGCAGATAAGGGCATATGGCCCACCTAGTCTGCCCATTTGTGCATCTACTTTGCTTCTTCAAGCTTTTCTAGAACTATTTTGTCCCCTTCCCCTGACTACCAGGATCCCCTGATACCTTTCCGATGCATTCCTAAATCCTGTAATTGTTTCAGCCCCACACTGCCTCTTTCAGCAGGGCATTCCATTTGTCCACCACCCTCTCCATGAAGAAATTCTTGCTCACATTCCCTCTGAACCTCCCTCCCTCCAGTTTCATCCCATGCTCCCTAGTCCTGGAACATCTTTTTCTATGAAAAATTGTGTTTTTTGCACCTTGTTCCTCCCCATGAGGTACTTATATGCCTCAATCTTAAACAATCTTAAGTTTTATTGTTATTTAAATAAAATAGTGGAAGAAAATGGGGGAGGTGACCTCTAGAGGCAGTTCACACAAAAAGCACACATGATCCCAATGACACCTTACAGGCACTACTCTCTATCAACTCAGCTAAGGGCAGCTCCCCTGATGGCCTTGACCCTTAGCTGCTGTATTTCTCAGCTCCTGCTGTTTTCATCCCCCTCTCTGATCTCCTCAGCCTGTCATTCTACACTCTGACTATCCCTGAAGCCTGGAAACATGCTATAGTTCCCCCCTACCAAAGGGAGGTGATCTCTCATTTCCTGGGAATTACCACCCCATCTCTCGTCTACCCACCCTGGCTTAACTTCAGAAACACCTAGTTCTCTCCCAACTCTCCTCCTTTATTGATGACTCCTTCTTCTTCACTCCCTTTCAATCTGGTTTTCGGAAGAATCACTCCACAACCACTTCCCTACTTAGACTCACTGACTCTATCCATTCAGCCGTGGATAGAGGCCACATCACTACTGCTATCTTTGTCAACCTTGCCAATGCTTTTGACACGGTCCCCCACTCCCTCCTCCTTGAAAATCTCTCATCAGCTGGCTTATCTCTGTCTGCCTGCATCTGGTTCAGAGCCTATTGGGTAGGTAGAACTCAATCTTTTAAAATAGTTGACTCTACATCCCTTCCACTACCCATCTCTACTGGTGTGCCTCAAGGCCCTGTATTTGGCCCTTTCTTATTCTCAATTTTTCTAAATGACCAACCATCAGTATGCTCCTTATCCTTCATCCATATGTATGCTGATGACACGGTCTTGTTCACCTCTGGCCAATCTCCCTCTGATGTGACTTCCAGACTACAGCTTAACTTATATAATGTTCAGCATTGATTAAGCTTGCATCAGCTCTTTCTAAACACCAAGAAAACAGACTCCATGTCTGTGGCACTAGGCCGAGACTCTCTAGGCTGCCCTTTATTCCCTCCTTCCACACCCTTGACAGGACAACACTAGAGGACACCACTTCTTTCAAATACCTGGGTGTCTGGCTTGACCAACACCTTAACTCTTCTTTACATATTGACACCATCCTGAAAAAACTGCTCCCCAAGCTAAGCGCCCTTTACAGGAACCACAGTTCCTTACCACTATCAGTTATGAGTGATCTTGTTCAGAAAATGATACTCCCTATTTTTGACTATTGCAACATAGCCTACAGTGCTACTCCTAAGTCTTCCCTTACCAGGTTGGATACTCTCTTCAGTGCTTTCTGTCGCTTTGTTCTTGACTCCCCCTCCAGCACACATCACTGTACCTTGTATAATTCTCTAGCTTTCCCTCCCTTGAGTGCAGGTGTCTCACTCACTGTGCCAAGTTCACTTCTAAATTCTGGGTTGGACTCTTCCCTCTTACCTCTCCTCCTTACTGTCTGCTCCACCTCCCTCCTCCCACCCTCTCAGACCTACTGATGCGTGCACTGTAGCTATTCCTCATCGCTCTATCTCCATAGGGCAGGAAGCTTTCTCCTACCACTTCGCAAAGCTTTGGAATTCATTGCCACCTGTTGTCAGACTTTCCTCTTCCCCGTCTTCAATTTCCTTAGCCCTTCATAATTTATATTCCCCTAACTGCACTTGTTCCTAGCCTCCTTTCAACACTCCCCACCCTGGTGCATTATCCTTTAGCCCTACTTTACTTCTATTCTCCTAACTGAACTTGTTCTTAGCCCCCCCCTTCACAATCCTCCCAATCCCTTGCACATTATCCCCTACCCCTCCATCCCTGACTTACCTCTTGTCTCCTAACTGAACCCTTCCTCTGATTACTTCCTCACATGCTACCTCCTATTATACCCCCTCCTCCCAACCCCTATCACAACCTATTGCGCCATTTCAACACTCTACTACCATCTGCAAGCTACTGTGCTATTTCAACACTCTGTGACTGTCCTTCTCCCCCACAACCCTCTCTTCCCATTCCTAGTTTACCCCTATTTTCTCCAGCCTCCCTATTCCTTATCTGTCTTCTCCACTCCGGTCACCCACCTCAGTCCACTTATCCACCCCAACCCCCTTCTCTCCCCTCCTTTTCTGCCCAGTCCTGTCCTTCTTCCAGGGTTCTCTGTCATCCTGAATGGGTATAGATCTTGGCTCCCTCTCTTCCTTTCCCCCACTTTCTAATCCTGACCCCCTGGCAGGGTTCTCCACATCCTGAAAGGGTATAAACTGGCTCTTTCTCTCTTTATTCACTCTTTCCCTTTCCTCCCACTTCCAAATCCATCACCTGCCCACTTTCCTTCTTCCTCATCCCCTTCCTCCCCTCCTGTTCCCCTGCCCCCCTCTTCTCTACCACCCCACTCTGTTTCTCTCCCCTTCCCTTCTGTCTGGTCCTAACCCCCTTGCAGGGTTCTCAACAACCTGGATGGGTATAGATCTTGGTTGTCCCTCTCTCTCCCTCTTCCATCCCCTACCCTCTCATGTCCACTTCCTCACTTGTCTTATAACTGTCCTCCCTTGGGTATACAATAGCACTTTGAATCTTGTGCTCAGTCTACTACTTCTAGCACTTCAAATGCGTTATCCATCCTATAACATTTAGCCAACTGGTTCACCTGCTCTTGGGTTGTTGCAATGTATGCTTGCTATATCCGAATATGGTTTTGTTTACCCTGGCTGGTTGGTCTGGGTTATTTCATCTCTGTAATTGTACTACACTGTTCTGTTTTAGAAATTACACTTGTATTCCTATGTGTTTGCTTGTTCTCCCAACTCTTGTCCCCCCCTCCCCCAGACGCTTCTGGAAATGAGCTGTTTACGGCTCATGTTGTCTTTCCTGGTTAAACACTTTCCAAATAAATAAATAAAAATAAAAATAAATGCACCATAGTGCTTATACAGTGCAGCTCTGGCTAGTATCCTGTATTGACAGCCCATATGCAGAAGTAGTAGTTATCGTGTCTTATTGCATACCTATACAATGGGTATCAAGTAATGATTTAAATGCATTGTAGCCAGTCCTAGTTTAAGAGTGGTATGCAATGTGTTCCAGAATTCAGTGGCTACATAGCTGAAAATTAAGGTACTATACCTTGGGACATCTACAAAGATTAAACTGTGCTCCTCAGACAGCAGGCTGGAGGAGCTTTGAAAATAAATGGAAAAGTAAGAGGGTAAAGTATTCAGTTCCAACTCTTGGTGGAATATAATTAATAAACATAAAAATTATGCCATTTGGGACAGAGGGGAGGGATCCCCTCCCCTGTGGAGGAAATCTCTGGGGAACCAAGGCCTAAGTCAGTATCACTACAGGCTAAGGACTACTTATTATTTTTGGAAGGAAACCTTAGACATGTTACTTCAGTTGAAGGGTAGAAAGTCTGTTCTCCTGTCTAAAGACCTTCACTGTCCTGAAGGTGTCCCAAAGCTGACCATACAACTGAAGGAGTCCTGCATAAAAGGACTCCACCTCTGAGAAAGTGCTATGAGGCTGAAGCTGATGTCAAAGTTATGATGGACTTATGAAGAACCCAAAGGAGAAGCACAACAATTACTAATAGTTATGTGTGGTTCATAGCTCAGTGCTTATTCTCCATACTGTGGCTGGATATACAGATTGTGATTAGATACAGAGGCCAGACCAGTATGTAGGACAATGCTTGTAAGGTATTAATTGTATGAAATAAGCGCTTAAATACTTCATCATAGACATAAGCAAGTCAGTGATTATAGTACATGTGAACTATATGGTATATGCAAGATGCTTAGATGCTTGTACTGATGAGTAACTTGTTATGACTTGATATTTTGGCCTCTCTTTGTATCCCACCATAGGGAGGATGCTTAGTCAAGTAGGATGAGACCCCCCCAAAAAGAAATAATGATATCTAAAGACCAGTGTTTGTCTTAAATAACAAATAACAAGAAATTAAAGTATAAAAAGAAATAACAAGAAATTCAAGGTATAACAAGAAATAGCAAGAAATTCAGCAGGTAAGAGGAATAAAACAAAACAAAAAAACACTTGAATAAAGTGAAAAAAAACTGCTTTTTGGCAGGCAGAATCTAAACAAATGCTTGCAGCAGTTGTTGTTTAGGCTCCATTGTTACCACAGAGATGGTCCACAAGGAAGTGGCAACGGAATTGTTTCAGTCACAAAACCTTGCAAGACCATAGCATAATGCTGCTTAATACAATGTAGTACACTAGGAATGTAATTTCTAGTATGTATGAGTTCATTTTGAGGAAGTTTATAAATGTAAATGTGATAACAAGAAACAAAACTAAATTGTCAATGAATAAAAAGAAATAACAAGAAATTCCAGAAAAATAAAAAGAAAAATTATAAAAAATAAAAAGAATTTCACTGGTCTCTAATGATATCATATGAATATCTCCTCCAGCTCCGGAGAGTGTGGCCAGTAGCATGCAGGAGAGGAAAACCCCCCTTGGGGGGATCCTCTGAGGACCCATAGCTACTGACCTGACTGTCCTTCTGGGCATGCTACAGGAGAGTAATCCTAAATTAATGATTTAAAGTTATTGGCTAATCTGAAATCCAAATTTGTAGATCCTGATCCACTGAAAGCAGGAAGCTGAATAAAGTACTGATATTTGAATGATAGGTGAAGATGGCAGCACATCATTCTAGTGAACCCCTAGTCTGAGAAATCCATGTCCAGAGCAGAATCTGATAGTAGATTAAATCTATGGTCAAGCGTAATAATTTGAAACGTTGAAGTTGCATTAGTGAAGCAATGGCTAAGATTCTAAGCCCTGAATATGAGGACAGTTGATTTGTTCTACTTGGAAAGTTTGCAAATGAAGGCCTTGATGATGAAGCACAGGAGCTAGGTGCAGGCTGCATGATATAGAGAGGGTGGAGCAGTAGGAACTTCTGGTCTGGAGGGGGTGAAGCAGGTGAAGTGAGTTGGCAATAGATCTTACTGCGAATAGGTAGAATAAAGTTGAATGGACCTCCAGGCCCCAAGGCACGGAGCAGGTCATAGAATAGGCATGACAGTCTTTGACAAACCTCTAGGCCCTTTTAAGGCAAAGCAGGTAAGTATGAGCATAGTGTAAATAAGTGGACCTGCACGTAGGTCAGCAATAGTTGTAGTAAAATCGAACCTGCATAATGCAAATGTAGTAGAAGAAAAGCAGTATTGAATAGCTTCAGTATGGTACATAGCAGAAAGTATTGACGGAATGTACATAAGCATGTAAATAGAAGAGCTTTCATTTAGTGAGCAATATAGTTCTATAGAGCAATGCATATATACACGTTCAGGGCAGCCAGAGTAGTACATCAGCTGGAATTAGACTCATGAGAATGATCCGAGGAGTCCTGAATTGACATGCTTCTACTAGTCATAAATAGTGATAAACGTTGGAGAGGGCCAAGTCAATGAAGTGTGTGATAACAGGATCCAATAAGCTTTAGAGCAGTGGAGTAGAGTGATGTCGAGGCCTAAAACATGAGATTGAAAGTCTTACAGAGAGGCTCAATGAACTGTCCTGGCATGAGTGGAGCAGTAGGAATTCCAATAACTAACGTAGTAAAGCATAAGCATCCAAAGGAATTAAGGGTGAATGTCCAACTAATCCAGATGGAATCCATGGCAGAACAAGGAGCTCCTCGAAGGCTAACAACTGGAAATCTTCATGGATAGCAAGGAGCATTGAAGTAATACCAGGTGAAGCTCTCGCATGGCCGAACTAAAACAGCCAGACACCATGTAGGCCAGGTGAAGGAAGAGTGAGTCAAGATTGACCCCACGTAGGCTAGATGACTAAGGCGCCACCATGAAGGGTAGCCTGTAGTGGTAGGCTTCCCAGGCAGAAGCCGAGGGGATGAAGCAATAAGGGCACAAGTGTGCTAAGCAAGAAGAGATCGCTATACAATAAATAACTAGAGTCATGTGGGAATAGCCAAGACAGTTGATGGTGCGTAGTTGAATGAACTATGCGATAGCGCCATGATTGAAAACTAGATAGATCAGCAGCAGGAAGGCAAATTGAGCAATTGATTAGGCTGGAAAGCTGGTGAGGTGAATGAGCACGGTGTGCTGAGATCATAATGAGCATTGAGAGATGAGACCTGCAAGGTCTATACAGAGCTGAGTGCAGCAGAATTCTGAGGTTCAGTTGAGGGGATTGGCAGTAGTCATGGAGCAATAGTTTGCATAAGTAAGGAGCAATGATTGCGTAAGCAAGTGTGGACCTATGCGTAGGTCAGTAAAGAGAGAAGTAATGAGTGGGGCCTCACTGTTAAGGTGAGGCATTGTCAGAGCAGTACAAGTCAGACATAGAAAATAATATAGCTAGTAGAGGTAATCATACAAGGATAGGCCTAGCCTTGTAGCAATATGGCTGGAAGCTTGTTAAAATAAGTTGTTAGTCATTCTGTCCCATGTTTATCCTTTAAGTAGCTTTGGGAGAAGCTGTCTTGAGGAGCTAGGAACCAGTAGCTTGTATTCTAGAAGTCTGGAAAACTGGATTTAAGGGATAGTGCCGGGAGTGCCTGAATAACTGAGGAACTGGAGTAGGATTACATACAGCTTGCTATGCAAAGATGAGGTGGCGGACAAAGGAGGGAAGCGTTGCTTGCGAGTGCTTCCATAGACTGTATAAGAGGAGATATGATATAGGTTGACTGTGTCAGTTTAGAGTTATATAAAGAGAATCCTGTTTGCTTGGCCAAACGCTTACTTGAATGTTGAATAGCAGTGTGCAGCAGAATACAAGTTAGATCTGTCCCTGTCAGGGAATGACTTGTTGCATTAGAATATAGTGAGCTACGAAATATGTAAGTGCCTTGATGCCGGTAATAGGTTGGGCAGATACAGTTAGCTTAGAGAAAATAAATGATTTAACGGAAGCAGTGTTTTTTAAGCCCAGATGTTATGAACAGAGACTGATACTGTGATAAACATCCAATATACATTCTTGAAACGTGGCTCCAAACATTTCTCATCCACTGCTCAATAATCCAATAGAAGGTGAGAGTTCATCTCTGAATGACCACCCAATGGCCGGGGTAGTTCTTGTAGAATGCTCATAAGAAATGTATAATACACCCAGAGATGTGTATAAAATAGGCTAAGTAGTAAACAGTAACAAGCACTGCTAGGAAGAAAAGTCATGTATATTTTGCTGCTGTGAAGCCTCTCTGTGAAGCTTAGAGAAGCCAGTCTCTCCTTGGTTGAAGCCCTGAATGATTAGCATGCTGAACAGGTGCTGATGATTAGTGTCTGCTGCAGGAGTTGCCTTAGTTAGGTCCCTAACCCAAATGGTGAAATGGCCCATAGATTTAGCAGAAGTGTAATGCAGAGCAACATACCATGGCTAGGAGGGAATCCAGGGTGAGACTAGAAGCGGCATGTCCCATCTGTAGTACTGCCAGATCTCCAGAAGGGCTATGCTGGTCAAGCCTGCCATCATATGTAAAAAATACACATCTGTTTGACATGGCATAATATAAGCAGTAAAAGAATTGCAGACGGATACGTAGTATCTGGCAACACAAGTGAGGAAACAGTCAGTATCCAAATATATATGGTGTTTAAGCTAAGTTTACTAATTAGGGCACTATCAAGGTCCACTACACAGCAAGTGACAGCAATCATCAATCACAAAGAAGTGCATTTTCACAGTCTCATTTCAGAGTGACATTGTAGGTTTTGTTCGGTACCTGTTATCTATTGTTAAATGTGCAACATATTTTCATATTATAATTGCATGTCCTGTTATATTGCTGTTATGTTAAGCCATGGTATAAGGCCCAGGTACTGGTGTATTCCTGTTGCTAGCACGCAAAAATGGACCACAGAGATTGCCATTGAATTATGGTATGTTTTTAGAGATATCTTAGTTCCCTGCTGATAGCACACTGCTGCAGTAATACTGGGGTGTGCGTAAGCTTTTAATTCCTTCCTGCACTCCGAGTACCTGACCCAGAGTAGTGGCTGTTTAGGAGGGTGCTGAAGTGAGATGAAAGCTAGAAGTGGAGGCAGCAATGGATGCAGCAGTCCAGCTGAGAGCGGTACAATGCCGACCAAACAGGCAGTGAGACCGCGAGCCGAAGTACACACAACTGGCGAGGCGTGGAGGTATGGCGGACAAACAGAGGCATGTTTGGTGGAAAGACCCCCCCAAAAGAAAGAAAGAACGAAAAACACAAATGGAAATGGAGAAAGACAAGAAGAAGGGGAAGGAGGGCAGTATGACAATGGCCAGGGCATAGAACAAGGATGCAGGGAAGGGAGAGAAGGAGAAGGAGGAGGGGAAGTGGGGAACCAAGTGCACCAATGAGGCAAGTGTGACTTGCTTTAAGCAGAGCAACAGTAGCTTGAATGTTTAAGTAGGATGTGGGGGAGGTGCTCTTCCCCCACATGACCACAGGCATGCACCTTTCAAATACTTCAGAACTGGCTACCCAGATACTCGCCTCTGAAAATAAGATCCAAGGTACAGTTGAAGCCAAGCCCTTGTGCAGCAAAGCCCATTAGGACAACAGTGGAGCTGAGGAGCAGTGCCTAGCTGAGCCCATGAGGGGTGAGAAAACATTTTTAAGGGGCAGGAGTAGAGGGGTACATGATGGAGACTGAGCTGAAAGGTTGAACTTAGCATTTGACTTGGGGTTGTGGAAATAATGAAAGAATGAAGTCCGGGTAGGCTGAGTGAGGAAGAGGGCAATTGCCTTGCTGGGTAGTATGATGAGTATGACAAGTAGGGTGAATACCCAGTTAGGTAGCATGAGAAGGAGGGGATAGGCTGCATGTAGTATATCTTGATCTTTGAGGGATGGGCTAGGATGACAGACTGGGCTGGCTGGTGGACATACTGTAGTTAAAGAGCAGGTACGTACGGCCGGGCACCAGCTCCCCTCAGACATATATAATAGTAGATCTGCTCTGCTGTTGAGGGGCATTAAAAATTCTTTGCCTTTCCCCCTGGGTAAAAAGTTATAGCACCCCAAATTTGCACCCCCATAAAAACAAAGTCTTGTCTGACATGCCTCCTTTTGTAATGTCAGAAAATGAAGGCTGCTTATGTGTGCTCCATAGATCTGTATTGGTGCCATTTGTCAATATACTGCTCAGTTGGCAGAACGTGACATTTTCTGACTGCTGCCCCACCAAGCCATGAGTTAAAGCCCTTTTAAATCCACATCCAGGTTTGAGTCCTAGATAGAGAGGGATTTGACTCTAACCACAACTCTGGCTGCAATGGGCCAGGGGGACTTGACTGACTTGGGGTAGCAAAATGTGTTATAAGTCTCGGTGTGGCACAGGTGTCCCACTGTGTCATGTCCATAGAATGTAGGCCTGCACATGAAGATAAGATGACATTGGAGGGACAGTGAGGGGCCTGTGTGGAGGTTCACCCTCAAGGAGTTCTTTTGCATGGTTACACCACTATTCCCGTAAAGGTAATAACTCATTTGTTTCAATGCACATACAAAACAATTTTTATAAATGTAGAAAGTGTTGTAATGACACCTTAAAACACACTTAATAAAACAATTTCCTATTTAACCTACAGTCAATAGAGGGCCAAGATCGTCGGTGATTTACATATGAATAACTCTGGACTGCAAAGACTCACAGATAAACACAATGGCTCACTCAAATTAGCTTTTTATGGTCTTTTAGACATTAAGAAATCCTGTTGATGACATTTCCCCTTTAAATCATTTGATTTCCATGTTGCAGCAGAGTGGCAGACTGTTGGAGAATCATTCTCTAGCCGCTCTGCTTTGGGGCTCTGTATGGATTTGGTAAGCCTGCCTCTCTAGCAGCCTAGACTGGCTGTTCACATGCTATGGATTCATCCATGGCTAGCTGACACCATTCTACAGCATATTTTATACAAAGCCAGCAGACAGAAGTCCTAATAACATAGGGGCATCAGTAATTATTTACATAAATACTGAGTGGCAGCAAAAGTAAAAGAAAAGTTTGCTGCTAGGTTCAAACATTTTCTGCTTCGATGAAGGATTTCTTTGGCATAACATTCTACATAACAACAGAGCAGCAGCAAAATAATTTAGATAACATAAGCATATACTGCTTCTTTTATATTTAACTGCTGTTTGAAACATTTCTAAACATTTTTGCACCATATACATAAAAATGGCATAAGCGTTAACTTAATTAAGCACTGCAGCACGTTAAACTCATAACATGGCACAAAATGCACTTTATTCATTCTATCCACTTTATTTATTCTGTGCACTTTATTCATCCAGCACCTTGTATCTCTTTAAAGGTACTTTATATCATTGGCATTTAATGCCATAAATGCACCTTATGTTATTCTTGCCAGCTGGCCTTAACAGGGTACATGGTTTGGGGGAGTTGTTGGTGAGGGATGGAAATATAGAAAATAGAAATAAAAGCAGTAGGAAAAAAAATTTAGTGAGAGATAGAAAAGACTGACGAAGGTGGCCAACCTATGCCAGGGGTGGAAAAAGGTAAAGTATAGTATAGGAAGATACTGTTGTGCAACATATTTCAAGATACTGCCTGGGTGTGTCTTCCAAGTTCTTTTTGCATGTGATGTATATGTTGTTAAGTCTAACAGCTGTTTGAACGGCTTGATGGTGTTACTAAACTGGGAAAAGGTAAGAATATACCTAAGGTCTCTTATAGAGTTAAAAGGGTTCATTTTGTATACCTGGTTAGATGCACTTAGGCGAAAGTTATATTGCATCCCCCGAAGAGAATATTATCTGAGCCTGTACATTTGGTTATGCTAGCATAAGATTCACAGTTTGAATCCCCACAGAACTTGAGACTAAAGGTGATTCAGGCCCAAAAGCAGATAGGAGGGTTACCCTGTCTGTTACCTGTTCACTGTGGGAGCAGAGGGCCTGACCTGCTGAGTGTGTTTGTGACACTGAATACCTTGACTAACTCCTCTGTTATTTTGGGAGTAGTGTCAGTGTGTAGGGGTATGGCCTCTGGATATCTGGTTGCATTGTCAGATATGACCAGTATGTACTTATAACCTCTTGCACTCTTCTGTAAGGGGCCAATGGTATCCATTGCCATTCTCTCAAAAGGGGTTATAACAATAGGTAGGGGCATGAGGGGCACCATATCTTTCTTAGTTACCTTGGACACCTTCTGACACTCTGTACAGGCTCTACAATATTCAGCAACATTGTCATGTATGCTGGGCCAGTAAAAATGTTGGAATACTCAGGACAGTATTTTGTCTCTCCCTGCATGCCCTGCCCAAGGGAGATCATGTCCCAAATATGTTAACTGGATCCTAAATTTGCCAGGGACTACCAATTGTTTCACTTGCACACCCATTCGTGCATATGTATATAACCTATACAACATGTTCTTTTCACATTTATACACAGGGGTCCCTTGTGGCTTTTTCTGGTCTACCTGTTGGAATAAATCAGCCACTGACACATCATTATGCTGTTCCTCAGCAATATCACATTGTGTAAACAGTTTAACAATAGCTTCATTTGGTATCCAATTTTGTTTTTTCCTCTATAACTTCTGCGCTTTCTTCTTTCCTCCCTTTGATCTCCTGTGGGCACTTTATGTACCAAATACATCCCCCTCAAAAGGAAATATATCTCCAAGGGGTTTCACCTTGATCTGTGAACTGGTGGTATTGGCTGTCACATTTAAAGAGGTCAACAATGCTGAAAAATGGGGAAAGTCTTGCCCAATAACCACAGGGACTGGCAGCTTTGGTACTATTCCAACCACCATTTCTGCTTTCTGTCGATCAATGTTTAAAGTCACCTTGGTGGTGGGATACCAATGAGTTCCTCCATGCACACAGATGACACCAGTGTAGACATCAGAAAATGGGTCCTTTTCTAGTATATCTGAGTGTACTAATGTCTGTCGACTGCCAGTGTCAATTAAAGCCATCATTTTCTTCTCTCTGATGGTAAATGTTGTTGAAAAATGACCCCAATTAAGAAGGGCCAGATGGGTAGCTTCGCTGTTTTTCTTGTAACAGAACCATTCTTTATGGCCTTTACCATTACAGTATCTACAGACAATGTCTGGATTATATAGCTTACCCCCTCTGCCTTCTTATCTACCTGTATTTCTCCTAGGGGGAAGTGATGGGATAAAAGAAGTTGGTCTTACCAGTTTCTGGTTGGTGTGATGGTCAGGTCCATTGTCCGATATCCCTTCCTCATTGGTTGCCTGGCCGCCAGGAAATTCTCCACCAAGGTGATTGCAACTTCCGCTGTTTCCAGATGGTGTTCCCTCACCCAGATCTGGACCTCTGCAGGTATAATCTGAATTAACTGTTTCATGAATACAGCCTCAATTATATCCAACAGTGTCTTCCCCTCTGGTTGTAGCCATCTGTTGCACAGTTCATTCAGACATGTTTACATCTCTCTGGGGGTAGAATTTCCCTGATGGTTTAGTGATCAGAAGCACTGCCTGTAAGTTTCAGTGTTGATGTTGAAATGCTTTAGTATTTCCCTTTTGACCAGTTGTTACTTCTCGGTGCTCTGATGGTCCACATGGCGGTAGGCCAGTTGGGCTCGACCTGTAATATAGGGAGCCAACCTGACCACTCACTGTTCTGGAGGCCACCCACATACCTTAGCTGCCCTTTCAAAAGTAGTCAGGTAGGCCTCTACGTCATCAGCGAATGACATTTTTGTGAATTTAATGTCCTTATGGCTGGCATTCACACTCTTATTGCTTTTATTAGCACCAGGAATCTGTAGGACCCTCATGGTGTCTGTCCATCTCTTGTCCTGTTGTCATTGAATCTTCTCCCATAGTTGTTCCATCTCGATGTGCTTCCTGCAATCCACTTGAGTTTGCTCATCTTCTCCTGTGGTTCCTCGACTAGTACAGTACTTCCTCTAGTTCCTCTTCTTCTCCAATGTCCTCTTCTTCATTGTCCATCGTTACTGATTGCCGTTCATTCTTGGCCCTCGGTTTCCTCTCAAATTCCAGGCCTTGGAACAGCTGTTCACTTGTCAACTCAGCCTGCACTATGGTCAGCGCAGGTTGTACAGGGGTCATCATGATTACAAAAATGTACCTCCATGCCACAGGTTACCTTGGTATCAGGTCTGACACCTACTGGAATTCACTCTGCAGCTAGGACTTTCAGTATCCCACTCTGACACCAAATGTCACAGGTACATGGGTATACAGATAAGACTGGACACAGTAATAGGGTACAACACACCGCAGTGTGTTTTATTTTATACAAAAATAGAAAAAAATAAATAAAATAGAAATAAAACAGTTCAAACTGCAATAAAATAAACAATAGCTCAAGGCTATTTCACCTTGCACCACGTACCTCAAAACAATTCATCAGCTTTTCTGTTGTTAGAGATAAAATTCCTGTTTGGGCACAGGTCCTTCTGCTTACCTTCCTTCAGGTAAGTGAGACTGGCTATGTGGCTAATCTGACTCTTGGTATTTGAGGAGGGCTTATATAGCCCTCCCACTTGTGGGAAGGTCCCTCCCATAACATCCAATTAGTTCTAGAGTGGTCCTTAAATAGGGAAACTCCTCCTCTAGTTCATAATGAGGTTTTAGCTCACGGAGTATAAACACAGTCCTCTAGGGGCCACTGTTCCCCTATAGGAAATTCCCTTCCTGAGGTCTTGCTAACAGGTCAGCACCTTATTTTCTATATATGCAAACAGTGCAAACATTTATTGTATTTATACATGGGCTGCATTGTTACAGTAAATGGACACTGTCCCTTTAATTTATATCTCAGGGCTCTATACATAATGGGACACCTTTGGAGATCTGCATTGTCTCTTTATTCTTTAATTTGTTTAATTTCTTTATTGTGTTTAGTTTATCTCACAGCTCTCCTATTCTTTTTTTTTTTGTAATTAAACCAGTTTTATTAGTTTAACAATAAACAACACAATACCAAACAATCATACAGATGTCAAGTATCAGATCAAATAAGTCCAGGAATCAAAACAACAAATCAATCCCACCCCCCCACGACTACACACATAATCTGCCATTAGTTCACCACTCCTGGAGTAGGCTCGGTCATCAAGGCTTCCAGGCTATCAGGAGCGCCTCAAGGGTACTCCAGAGGGATGAGTAGGCCTTAACTCTGCCTTGCATGTAAGCTATGTGCCTTTCCAATTGCAAAGCCAGAATGCTCTCCCTGTACCACTCCGACAAAGTGGGAAGCTTATCTCCGGCCCAATGCCTCATGATTATCAATTTGGCTGTTGCAGAGATAAGCGTCATATGTGCCTTCTTGACTTTGGTAGCACCAGCTGGGAAATAGTTGATTAGACAAGCTTCAGGGGTAAACAAAGCTTCTAAGCCAAGGATAGGGTCTAGGATATTATTAGTAGACTGCCAAAAGACCTGCACATAAGGACATAACCATACCATGTGGAATAGAGTACCATTGTCCTTCTTACATTTACCACAGAGTGGCGCAGTCAATGTCCCATACTTAAACAGATGAACAGGCGTTAGGTAAATATTATGCATAATATTAAAATGCACTAATCTAAGTCTATCTTGCTTTATGAATTTGTACATTGACAGCCAGAGTTTCCTCCATAGATCAGGGTCCTCCGGGATGCTAAGCTCCCTTGTCCAGTAATAACAGATCCCCGATGGTAATCTAAAGTCCCACGCCTGAAGAGTTTTATACAAGCTTGAGACTAAACGTGGCTGGGAGGTTACTTGTAAGAGCTTAACTAAATCTCTTTCACGGGGGTCTGCCAGCGGGACCTGGGAGAAACAGGAAGTAAGGCTTTGCCAACTTGAAAGTATTTGAATACTTCCTTACAAGAAGCGCCAATGGATTCTTGCAGTTGATCAAAGGGGAGGGGCTTCCCATTCAACCAAAAGTCTGAACCTTAGAGCGATTTAGCTGAGGCCAATATGTAAGGGACATTGGTGCACCCCTGACTTTAAAGTGTGGGTTGCCGATGATGGGCTGATCGGCCGATTGACACCATCTCACTGCAAGATATGTTTGTATCTGGTGAGAGGCCTTTAGTGACCATCCCATGGGGTTGCTTCTAAGGGGCTTAGGGATACACGATGGGGAGACATATAGAAGAGCCCATAGCGAGCATTTAACCCGCACTGCCAAGTGCTGTTCTATATCTAACCACAACGGGAGATATTCTGAGTGTCCAATCTCTTTATGCCAGTAGGCCAGTTTACTCAGGTGCTGTGCTACGTAATAAAAGAAAAAGGATGGGTCCGCCAAGCCTCCTCTGATTTTCAGGGCTGTCAATTTAAGATAAGATCTACGGATACTTTTCTTATTCCATAAAAAAAGATTCACTGCACTTTGTAGTTTAGAAAACCATACTTTTGGCAGGTAAGCACCCAGCATCCCTAAAGGGTATAGTATCCTTGGTAGTACATTCATTTTAACTATGCGTAGTCTGCCCCAAAGGGAAAAGGGGCACAAGCGCCATCTCTCCATATCCCCAATTATCATTTTAACTAAATTACCAAGGTTATCTTTTATTATGGTGTTAGTTCTTTGCAAACTTTTATTCCCAGATATGTGAGAGACTTTGCTTCCCAGGAGAGGCCGAGGGGGAGAAGTTCGGTCTAGTTAACTCTACCATTTAAAGGAAGAATCTTTGTTTTAGCCCGGTTTAGTTTATAAAAGGAGATTTTAGAGAAATCCTCAATCTCAGCCAGAATAGCTGGAATTGAGAGACCTGGTCCCTCAACATGCAATAAAATGTCATCCGCATACACTGAATAGGCATACTTGGCATTTCCCATTTGGATCCCCTTTATAGCAGTATTACCTGCCAGTCTGCAGAACAATGGCTCTAAATATAGATTGAACAGTAGGGGAGACAAGAGACATCCTCGTCTTGTGCCCCAAGCTAATTTAAAAGGAGGAGACAACACACCATTACATTTGACTCTAGCTGAGGGGAGCGAATATAGAAGTTGTATCCATCTCCAAAATTCTTTAGGCAGGCTGAATGAGGTTAGGGTAGCAAATAGGAAATCTCAAGAAACCCTATCAAATGCCTTTTCGGCATCTAGTGAGACCAGCACCATTGGTGTACTGGAGTCTCTAGCAATGGTAATGAGATGCAATAGTTTTCTCATATGATCCTGAGATGACCTACCCACCATGAATCCCACTTGTTCACGACCTATGAGGTTGCCCATAACTTTGGAGAGCCTATTTGCGAGAACTTTGGCCAGAATTTTAACATCTGTATTTAATAGGGAAATGGGGCGGTAGCTGTCGAGATTGAGTGGATCTTTTCCTTGCTTTAAAACTAGAGATATCACAGCTTCCTGAAAGCTGGGGTCTGATATCCCATTATTGTACCAGTACGTGAACACTTCCTTTAAAATAGGAATTATTACAGATTGGCAGGCCTTATAAAAATTACTAGGTAGCCCATCTGGCCCGGGGGATTTGTCTGGAGGCATCTGTTGAACGGCCTGCTGTATTTCAACTAAGGTTATTGGGGCACTTAAGGAGGCTGCTTCTGTGTCTGTAACCTTAGGTAAGTTCACAGAACTAAGGTATGAGTTTATATCAGTATCAGTAGGCCGTGAGGCTGGGTCCACTGCATATAACTCTTGAAAATAAGAACCAAAGGCTTTTGCCATTTCCAGAGGGTCAGTACAAACTCGTCCATCTCGCCCCGTGTGAATTCCTGTGATGAATTGTGAGGACTCTAATTGACGGATACGCATTGCGAGCAACTTGCTTGCCCTCTCCCCTGTCTCCAAATATTTAAGTTTGGTTCTCAGGAGGGCTAATTCGGCTCTTTGGGATACTAACCCTGCATATTGAGCCTGTAGCTGATAAAGCCTGGCCCAGCTCTCTGCCGAAGAGGAACAGGACAAACTATATTCCAAGTTCTTAATGGCTACTAAAAGGGTATCCAATTGAGCTCTTTGGCGCCGAACCCTTTTGGAGGCCATTTTTATGAACTCGCCCCTTAAGGAGCATTTTAAAGCTGCCCAAATTAAATCATATTTAGCCACTGAACCCTGATTGCTGTTGAGGAAGGAGGTAATAAAATCCACTATGTGCCCCAGTGAAGCCTCATCCCGCAACAGCTGGCTGTTTAATCTCCATTGAGGAGACCGTTTACTCCCCACCCCTAGCCAAAATTCCAGGCTAACAGGCGCATGATCAGACAAGACTCTGGCTGACATATCTGCCTGCACAACCCCGGACATTGCAAAAGAACTTATAAGTATATAGTCAATTCGGGAGTGTGTCCTATGCGCTGTGGAGAAAAAGGTATATTGCTGTTCTACTGGGTTAAGGACCCTCCAAACATCAACTAATGCCACACTGTTAATAAGGTCTTTCATTGCTTGCTGTGCTGGGGATAGACCTCGTCTCTCCCGGCCAGATCTGTCCAATTCTGTTTGGAGCACTAAGTTCCAATCCCCTCCTAAGATAGTAAGCTTAGGCAGATTAGACAACACGATATTTAACAATTGAACAAAAAAGGCTGGGGAGTCACAATTTGGGCCATATATTGAGCCGAGTAGAATCGGGCGAGATTCCAAGGAACCATGCACGATTATATATCGGCCCTCCGGGTCCCAGATTTCCTGAACCAATTTAAAAGGTACATTCTTTGCCATGAGTATGACTAATCCTCCCTTATTCGTGGATACCTCTACCCCAAAAACTTGTCCCACCCATGATCTTTTAAAAAGGAGGATATCCTCTCTCTTCAGATGCATTTCTTGTAAGAAGGCAACTTGTGCCCGTAATTATAGCAGGTGCCTCAAAATAATTTGCCTCTTGACCCTATCCTTGGCTCATTTAACGTTCCAACTTATGAAACTATATTGACTGCTCATGCCTTACAATGATAATGCATAAGTAAAGGTACATCCAGCTGCTGCCAGTGGAGTACAGAGTGGTTCCACTGAAAAGTCAAAGCACGTCCTAGCATTAAATTTAACTACAGTGCACTGATAGTGTGTAGCCTTATTCCCCGGCCCCCATACTGGAAATCCCTTCAATTCCCCCATAATTAACAAACCTATAGCCCCCCAATCCAAACTTAATAATCAAACCCCAGTTCAAGTTAACTGCACTCCAATTCTTGATACGCCACATGATTAATATCTAAGCAGTCCAAACCCGGCAGTCGTGCCCCCTTGAGCCCCCCTCCAGATTGTCAGTTTAAGGATATGCCTATAAAAGTAACAATGAAATACAAAGCAAATCCATGTTCATCTCTGTCTCTTGCAAAACTTCTAAGCCCTATTAGAATCCTTGCCGGAAATTAAAGGACTTCATGCCCGTGAAATCAGCCTTTGAAAATAACAGAATATGGACAGTAGCCAACCCATCAATCCTAGCGTCACATAGTGCAACTAGAAAACTATTTTTATGTGCCTATGTGCTAGGGCAAACGATCCTGTTTCCTACACAAGCATTAAAACGTTCTTATCAGAGTCAAGGCATACAAAAGTGAGGGTACTGGACTTTAGGAGGGCTGACTTTGGCAAGATGGGAGAGTGCCTCAGAAAAGCACTAGCAAACAGGCTAGAAGGAGGTGTGGAGCAACAATGGAGAATCATCAAAACTGCCATCACAGAGGCAACAAGCCTTTGTGTGAAGCAAATAAACAAATCAAAACAAAAGAAAAAGCCACTATGGTTCTCAAAAGAGGTGGCTCTGAAAGTCACCTTTGACTGGGTGACCAAAGTAGTAGATCAGGGAGGGGCTGTGGACATGGCCTACCTAGACTTTAGCAAGGCATTTGACACAGTCCCACACAAAAGATTAATATACAAGTTAGCCAAGCTGGGAGTGGGTCCCAAGATGACAGCCTGGGTAAAGAATTGGCTGGAGAATAGGACCCAGAGAGTAACAGTAAATGGAGTCCACTCAGAAGAAAGGAGGGTTACTAGTGGGGTACCGCAGGGTTCAGTATTAGGACTGGTTCTCTTCAATGTCTTTATAAGTGACATTGCAGAGGGACTGGAAGGAAAAGTATGTCTCTTTGCAGATGACACAAAGATCTGCAACAGAGTTGATGCACAGGGTGGGGTGGAAAGGATGAGAAGGGACTTGGCAAGGTTAGAGGAATGGTCAATGTATGGCAGCTTAGATTCAATGCTAGAAGTGCAAGGTAATGCACCTGGGAAACAAAACCCAGGGAAGAGTACACAATGGGGGTGAGATACTAACAACAACAAAATGGAAAGGGACCTGGGGTAGTCATATCAGATGACCTAAAGGTGGGCAAGCAATGTGAGAGGGCAGCAAGGAGGGTTGGGGATACTGGGATGCATAGGGAGAGGCATCACCAGTAGAAAACAGGAAGTTATTATTCCTCTGTACAGACAGCTGGTGAGACCCCATCTGGAGTACTGTGTGCAGTTCTGGAGACCCAGTCTCCGCAAAGACACAGACAGGATGGAAGCTGTCCAGAGGAGGGCAACTAAAATGGTGCAGGGTCTGCACCGGAAGACATATGAAGAGAGACGAAAGAAGCTTAATATGTATAGCCTCGAGGAAAGGAGGGAGAGAGGGGACATGATAGAAACGTTCAAGTACCTGAAGGGAATCAACAAAGTCCAAGAGGGTAGCATCTTTCAAAAAAAGAGGTGTGCAAGAACAAGAGGGCACAATTTGAAGATAGAGGGGGGGCAGCTCAGAGGTAATTTAAGGAAGTAATTTTTGACAGAGAGGGTTGTGGATGCATGGAACAGCCTTCCGGAGGAGGTTGTGGAGTCAAAATCAGTGGTGGAATTCAAGCATGCATGGGACAGTCATAAGGCCATTCTAGGGGGTTGGGGTAGGAAGAAGTAGGCTGCTGGTTAACTAGGATCTGCAGCTTATCCAGTAGGTAGGGAAATGGGCAGACTGGGTGGGCCAAGCGGTCCTTATCTGCCATCAAATTCTATGTTTCTATGTTTCTATTATAACATGTTCAAGTTCAATCTTGCTTATGCTGGACATTCAATTATAGCAGTCGGTTGCACTCTGTGGGACACAAGCTGCTACTCCAATCCGATTTTATTAGAGAACCTAGTTTGAACACAGGATTTTTTTGTGATTTATCTCGGGTTTCCAGAACAATTAAAACCCTTGCTGTCCTTGCAAATGCAGTCTCTCCCTTCTACTCCACGAAACTCTTCCCAGAGCTGGACAGCCTGTATCCGTATGCAGCTAACCTTTGTCCATACTCAAAACTATCCCACTATTCTCGGCAAAGTGATTAATACTAATGTCTCTTTCTCAATATTATATTTGTGCTCTTTAGGAATCGTGAGTCTTAATAACAGACCAGTCCAGATGCAGCTTTAGTTAGATTAGAATACTCGCTGCTTCTCAGTGACATGACATAACAAAAAACCCAACAAACTCGAAAAGAAAATTATGCTGGACGGCATCAGTCTGAGACATAATTGCAGAAATAACATTACTCATATGCCTCCAGGTAGCATTCAGTTGTTTTGGTTGCTAAAGTGATCTTCTCCGCTCCCGCGCTGGCTCACAGGTCCCCTCCTAGGGCAAAGCCACAGTAATTAAGCGCGGTGCTTTCCAATAATGCAGGTGCGATCACAGAGGAGCCTCACAAATGTTCCAATGGCTCTCAACCGAACTGATCTCAAGCAATACTTCCCAGGTGTTACCCTTCTCTGGGTAAGTTACCAGAATAATATATTCAGTGGATTCTGTCACTAGACTGAACTACCTCCAGGGACTTGAGCGCTCTTACTAATCAAAAGTATGCCCCTCTGCATTCACTTAAAGAGATATGGGAAAATTCCTTTTAGCTCTTGCAGGGCTTGCACCGGCGATTCAAATGAGATCCATTTATCCTCTTGCTTAACCATCAGAATAGCTGGGTATTGAACCCTAAATGGTTTAGATGCTGCCACCAGCTTGGAAACTAGTGGGTGGAATTCCTGCTGCCGTGTCCGCACCGAGTGGGGCAAATCCTGTGTGATGCGTATTTTTCTGCCCTCCCAGGTCACTTCGCTGATACCTCTGACTTTAGATGGAATATGCTATTTGTCTAGGTAGTTTAATAGTTTGAATATTATTGGTCTAGGTGGCTGACCAGGGGCTGGTGGCGGGCGCAGAGCCTGGTGGGCTTTCTCTGTTGTATACTCTCCTCCACCTGGGGGTGAACCGGCTATTTTGTTGCAGAACTTCTGTAGGAATGATATCATCACATTCCCCTCCTCCTTCTCTGGTATACCAATGATTATTAAATTATTCCGTCTACTACGCCCTTCTAAATCCTCCAACTTGTCCTCGAGCTTCTTCATTCTGCGCTTCATATTTACAATCTCTAATTCAGACTTCTCTTGTTTTTTCTCTAAGGAGGATACTCTTACTTCAGAGTCGCTGACTCTCTTTGCCAGAGAATCCACTGAACCTTTGATTGCTTGAAGGTCTTCCGATATAGCAGCTATGGCAGTCTGAAGGGGCTGCATAATTTCCAAAAACTTTCCTTCGGAGAGAGCTGCGTCTGTGATGGGCATCTTTGTTAGACTAGCGGCTTGTTGCTTAGGCCATTTCGCGGCCTTATCCTTCTCCGGAGTGAGCGGTGGAGAATGTCTCAGTGGCGCCTTCTTCATGTAGATCTCCATTTACAAGTCTGTCTTGAACGTCAAAGGCAAGTTGGCTCACTATTTAACTAATTTTGCAGCAGATTTCACTTGCATTCACCGTTTATTTGTTATAAACAAGGAATAGAGAGCGGAGGTCCTGGGGACCGCTGACGTTGCTCAGGCTGCCATCACGTGACCAGTTCTCCTATTCTGAGGGCTGCTTCAACATTTCCACATACATAGGGATGTTCCTGTCCCTTTAAATCATTTGATTTCCATGTTGCAGCAGAGCAGCACTGTTAGAAATCTTTCTCTAGCTGCTCTGGGGCTCTATATGGATTTGGTAAGCCTGTCTCTCTAGCAGCCTAGACTGGCTGTACACATGCTACAGACTTCTCCACTGTTAGCTGGCACCATTCTACTGCATATTTTATACAAGGTCAGTAGCCGGGAGTCCTAATAATACAGGGGCATCAGTAGTTATTTACATAGATACCGAACGGCAGCAAAAGAAAAAGAAAAGCTTGCTGCTCGATTCAAACAGTTTCCGCTTGGATGCAGGATTTCTTTGGCATAACATTCTACATAACAACGAAGTGGCAGTAAAATAATTCTCACAACATAAGCATAAAGCTGCTTCGTTTGTATTTAACTGCTATTTTAAACATTTCTAAACATTCCTGCACCATATACATAAAAATGGCATAAGCATTATCTTAATTAAGCACTGCAGTGCTTTAAACTCATAATATGGCAAAAAATTGACTTTATGCATTTTATTTATTCTGTGCACTTGATTAATCCAGCACCTTATATCTCTTTAAAGGTACTTCATTTGTTTGACATTTAATGCCATAAATGCACCTTATGTTATTCTTGTCAGCTGTCCTTTACCTGGAGTTACTGATGAGGGATGGAAATATAGAAACTAGAAATAAAGGCAGTAGGAAAAAGATTTAGTGAGAGATAGAAAAGATTGACGTAGGTGGCCAACCTATGCCAGGGGCAGAAAAAGGTAAAGTATAGTACAGGAAGATACTGTTGCGCAACAGATTTCAGTAGGAAAAAGAAGATGGGAAAGGCATCCCTCCACCGGGGTTATCGGACTGGCAGAACACAGTTCTGCCACATCTACCTGCCTTCAAGGGGCTAGGTAGGTGTCCCCACCATGAGAGGCATGCCACAAACAGTCACTGGATCCAGAAGGCTTTGGATGCCAGGGGGAATGCAGTACAGTGGGAGTAAGTTGTAGCCTTAAACAGAGGGGAGGATAAACAGACAAATAAAAGCACCTTCGCTTAGGCTATGCTTTAACTGTACACAGAGGTTTCATTACAAGGTACCTTTGTAAATGAGCCTATGGCTCAAAGGTTTTCCAAACTGCTGTTTAAATAAATAAAAATAAATAAATAAATGCTGTGGCTGTATACCAATGGTACAAGTACATGTTTCTGATGGTGTGCAGCACAGCACCACACCACACTAGATGTGTAGTTTTATCATGGTGAACAAGAGAGTGGGAACTTCTAACAATGTTAATCCACATCTCTCTGTTCGGGGGAAATAAAAGCAAATAAAAAAACCTGTGTCTATTGATGTTTTTGCAGGAAATACATTCTTAGGAAAAAAAAGACTATATGAGGACACATTTTGTTGATTTCCAAGTACTGTTTTAACACACTCCCCTCCCAAACTTATTTTCAGAGGTGGAGCTTAAGGGATCGAACCATGGGAGTAAAGCAATTAGAACAGCCATTTGTGTGCAAGGCCAACTTTTACAGCATTGAGCCAGACAAGGCACTCCTGTGGCCATACTGTAGCTACAACTATTTGAAACATAGAAGCAGAAAATAAGGACACAGAAAGACCATAATAATCCAACAAATTTTTTCTGTATCTCTAAGTCTTTATTTCTCGTGTAACACCTTAAAGGCATCCTACTGTGTTTTGAATTTACCTACAGTCCCAAATTGATCACACTGCTTGACAGGCTGTTCTTTTTATCTGCCACCCATTCTGAGACAAAATACTTCCAAATGTCATTTTTTTCAATCCTCCTGCTCCCTCCCAGCTTGAGATTGGTCACCCTACTTTGTGGAGTTTATGTATTTAATTTTTGATCCCAAGTAAGATACACTAGGCATACATATGCCTATTTTCAGGTAAGACCTGGAATTTATTCTACTGTATCTCTGTCTGCAATTACATGATTCTGTCTGTGGTTCTGTTGCGGTAGAGCTTCTGTAAACCTAGCTCCAAAACTATCCTAACTTTCCCCAAAATTTATGAAGCACAGACTGGCTCGTTGGCACAGTGGTTGGATTTCCGCTTGGGACGTCAGCGACCCAGGTTCGGGAATGGACTCGGGTCGCTGGAGGGCAGGCTGTGGGGGAAGGATAGAGCATCCTACAGACTGCTCTCCTTCTCCGGGGAGGGCGGTAGTGCCCAGCGTAAGATAGGGACTGGCTGGTAGAGGCTGGAGTCCATGCAGCTGCTAGCAGTTGAACGCAGTGGAGGCAAGCGGATACTGGACGTCATTGCACGTCCCTGCCTCCTGGAGGAAAAAAATAGAAAATCAGGAAGGGTGGGTCCTCTGTTTCCATGAAGCCCTCCCCAGGCTTCAATTAGACTCCATCGCCAGCACTCCCAAGCAGTTACTAGTTCCGTGGCACCAGAACTGGGGAACAGGTGCCATGGTCCCACCCTCCAGGGGGGTAAGCCGGGGGTGACCGGGAGAATGCTGGCAATCAACGGTTGGTGGGAGCACCGGGGGTCATGACCAGGGCAGAAATATGATGGAGGACCTGCCAGGTAAAAACGAAAATAAAAAAATTATGAAGCACTTCCAAAATTGACATTGCAGAATTATTTTACATGCTTTTGCCTCTTAGACATTTCTGGTACTGAACTATTTTTGTTTCCTAAACTTGGTATGGCTTCCAGACTGGAAACTGTATGATAGCTGTGTAATACAGTACATCAGATTACCCAAACATTCTTTAAAAAAACAGAATACACACAGCTTGTTAGCTCTAATATGTTTTACACATTACCCAGGGTATCCCAATTGAAATGCAAAATGTCATTTTAGTGGGGCCCGGCTTCTACTCCATTTCACAGCTTCAATGAGGCATAGTACAGGGAGAGAAATTACTTGTAGGTCCCTATACACACTATGGAGATGTTTTAAAAAAAATTTCAAAAACTGTTTTGAAGTGCAGTGTTCAGGGTGCCCACACTGTGCTATTACACTGGGCTGTCCTAATGAATTCCAAGACACAATTGCAGTACAGGTACAAGATGATGCAGATGCCTCGATGCATACTGGGATACTTCTGACTGGCAATGACAACAAAGACTGCGGAAAAGCTTATGGGTATATAAGTTGCTCACTATGAGCCTAATCATTATTTTAAATTTGTATTTCACGGATGTGAGCCCAATTTTCACTACAGAGACTCAGGCACACTGTTCCTAATCATTTTCACTTTGCTGCAATCTGAACATAAATATTTGAAACTGTTTTTAACAGAGTTAAAATGGTTTAAGCACTGTGTGGACAGGGCCTAAACTGCAACACAATTAGCCTGCATCTGTGGTCTGATTTGAACTTTGGTTTAATCTTTAACCACTAGACCACTCTGTTGCCCTTTTTTTTTTTATTTCACTTAGCATTTGGCCTCCTTGCTGGCCCCAGTAACAGTGGCCTCCCCCAGCCTAGTCACTAACCATCCCTGGGACTTACCACTGTTCCCTCACAACTTAACCACTTGTGGCAGGGTCACAGGGATTGCCCATGTCACTCTAAAGCAGCATACATGCCGGGGCCCAGGTGGTGGTGCCAGGCCTGCAGGGAGGCTGTCCTTCATCCCACATTTTCTCTGAGTTTTGCTGCCCTGGAACATGGATAAACAATGCTGAGCATCCATCAACATCCCACACCCATGTAGGTCTCCCTACTGCCTTGACACTCAGCCTACACTAGGTGTCAAGGGCATTGCAAGAGGTACAATCCCCCACCCGATGAGAGGAGAGTAATCATTTGTACTCTTGATCTTCTCACCCTGGCTGATCTCCAGGGACTTGAGTTTGCTTCAGAACCTGGGGTTCCATTGTAGTGAGCAGTGTGCTACTGCTATGTTACGGGACTGGCTTCACTCTACTTTATTAAACAGAAGGTAACAACTAAAATGAAAGACTTGAAAGTCTTGGATTTACAATTAAGGTATGTTCATCTTTGGAGTGTTCTAGTTTTTCATTCTTTTTCTCCAGTTAATGGTTTGTTAAATATTTCAGATGGTGCAGTACACATGTCACTGTGTCTTTCAAAAAACACCTGTCTGCCCCAGACTGGCTTAACAATAGCTGCATTTGTGACATCACAGCTTGTTATAATGGTGAGCACTAATATTTCCCAAATACCACAAATAATAGGGTTGCAGGTATATGCAGCACCAAATATGTCCCATTGTGTGGTGTTCAGAGGATATAATGCTCAGTACAAAAAAAAAATAACAAATAATAAAAAACTCTCAACCCCCTTCTAGGTAGAGAGGACATATCATTTTGCCACCCCCTCCCTCTCTAGTCATTTCCCACCCTCCACTTCCTTTCCCATCCTGTCACATACTTTTTTGTAATAAAAGTACATTTCTGTCTGGCACTTTGCTTTGAAATGATGTCTTTCAGATTAGCCCACCCTCCTCAACATAGCCACCCTCTAGTTCCCCGAATCTGTTTTTGTGGCCCCTTCCCACCAATTCCTGATCAATAATTTGTGAAAGGGCTTTTTGAATGCTCTTGGGCAAAAGTGGGGGAGGACTGCTGTCACCTCTCACCCATAGGTTCTGGCATGTATGTTTATGAAAGTACAGTACATATTGTAGTACTGAGCTGCTCTTTATCCCCAGGGATGCTGATCCTAGTGCCTGACAAAATCTTTCCCCAGAAGTTCCCCTTCTCCAGGCATGGGGATAGGGTTTTTGTTTAAAAGGAAAGGAGACTCCTTCATAGGCCACCTTCTACAAATGTCAGTCAGTGCCATGATTTATGTGGAAACAGGCTGTCATCATGAATGAGCATGCTGCTAGCTAGGCTATGTAAGGGTCAGTAGTTTCCAGAAACTGCTCAGGTTTCCGAAGGTGTATCTAGACTGGCTTTCATGACAGGATATTTGACTACTTTATTTATTTTAAACATGTTTAACCAAGTTGACAAACAGAGACCAAAGCTGTCTCATTTCTAGTTGCAATCTGGGGTAGGGGAGGGGGGTTGGAGGGATACAAGGAAGCAGAGACAGTGTAGCATATGTTACTTTATTTGAAATTCAGAGCTAGATTGAACCTGAAGTACTGCACTTCACTGTATGCACAAAATGTGTATTTATTTATATAAAATTTGGTGACAGAGATAGGCACATGGAAGGAAGTATGCAGTCTGTATATAGCAAAATATTAGTAAAAGAATAATAGTGGCATGCAACATTCAAATTACAGAGTGTAGAGAGAGAGAAGAGGCATATTTTGCAGAGCTCTGTCAGTGTTATCCCTTTGTGTTATACACATTTATTTAAACTTAGTTTTAAAATGTTATGTAAACTCCCCCCCCAAAATTGGGGAGCTTAACTTAAGTGTCTCCTGCCTGGCTGATGTCCAGTAGAAGAAGGTAAATCTATGTATGGTATTGTTGTGCTGCTGCTCTGCGTGAGTGTGCAAGACGTGCCACCGTGCTGTCCCTTTAAGTAGTTAGCCTGTGTGTATAGTGTACATAGCCTGGGCTGGGTCTAAGTGAAACTAAGAAAATCACCAGATTCAGCCCAGCCGACCTCGGTTAAACAGAAAATATATAATTGAGGGAGTAACTCTCTACCAATAAAGGCTAGTCACAAGAAAAAATGTATTGGCAGTAAATAAGCCCACTCACCAAATGTGTAAAAAATATTTTTATGTTTTATTTTTTTGTCTTTTTTTTACTCTTTTGTATTCTTGTTCATACCTTTTACTGATAACTGGAATACAGTGTTATCAAAACCCAAATGTTTCAGATATGGAATCCTTCATCAGTGAGTAAACACTGTGTTCTATAATAAAAATGATAAACAGAATGTTTTTTTATCAAACTGTAAATGCATTTAGTATTTAATCCACTAATTTTTATGAAACAACATTAAATGCTTCTAACAATTCTCACCCTTTAGTATTTCACCACACATTCATTTCTTGGATTCTTGGATGGATTTGGTTTTGGCACCAATTTTAACCAATCAGGACTCCAGGAATGTGAGTGACAGTTTGGGAAGAAAACACGGTCTTCAGCTGGAACTATGTTTAAACAGTGTTTAGATCGACTCGGGCTCTTATAGATGTGGAAGCCTGTGTGGTTCAGCTGCAAGTCAAAGGGGAAAGGCCTGTTGTGCCTCTCTGTGAGTGACTTGGTATCCTGGGTGGTTCACTAGTTGGGACTGCCTAAAAGCAGAAAGGCATATTTTATCAGCTTTCAAGGCTACAAGGGAAGACTATCCAGTGGGCAATTGCGAACTTTGCTGAACTGTCTCAGAGTGTGAGAAACTGCTGTGAAGAGAATTTGCCTCAGAGACTCCATGGTGTAAAGTGGAGTCTGCAAATGCTGGAATTATCTCCTACCATGTTTCACAGAAAAGGGGGAGGACAGAGACATTTTCCAGTTTACAGAAAAAAGACCGAAAGCCCTAAAGTGAGTAAGCTGTATGTGACATTTGAACTGTGCCAAAGACTGAACCACATTTGCTGGGCATGTATCTGTCAAGTCCCCAGAGACTGCAGCTGTAAGTTGCCATCCAGCCTGGCTGAAGACCAGCTTGGGGAGTCAGCCTCTGCAAAGAAGAATCACAGGTTGTGATCACTTTGTGGGAAAGGCAATGAAGTGGAGATGAATCATGTCTGCTCTGGTCCCCATGATCCTGCCTGGCAAGCAAGAATTCAGCCTGACTACAGCCATCAGTTCCATTGGTCCTGGTACCATGAACAACCTCAGAGTCTTAACCCTGCAACGCAACTTAAAGTGTTTTGTGTCATCTGGTTTGTCTTCTAAGTTCACACTGGTGTGTAACTTTGATTACCAGCCATCGGGCTGTGGATTACCATTGTCTTAACATTTGAAAGGATTTTTTTTTATATTTTATTTTTATTTTGTTTAAATGTGCAATACATAGCACTGAAAATCCTTGGTTTGGAATATAGGATACAACCATATTAGAAATGTCAAGATAGGATACAATATTCTGCAACCATTGTTAAGACATACAGGGACATCCATATATATTTATAAAATGAGAAAGAAATATATCCAAAATTAGCCATTACAGCATGCCCATGGACTAAAAGCAAAAACAGTCAATAAGAAAGTCCCCCAGGTGAAACATTCACCTTGTAATAACAGACAGTGGTGTTATATAGTCCACGTGGACCAACAATACAATAATATATTTGAGACAGAGATAGGACATGTCTGCTAAACTACACACCATAACACATGCACACAGCTTCAAGCAATTTAAAGTACAGTAAGCATTCACTCAGCTGAACAATACTCAAATAATTAGAGCATTTGTAACCTCTAAACAGAGAAAACATTTTAAAGGCAAACATTTTTTAAATACTACTGTCAGGGAGAAAACAATGAAGAGACCATATTATACATTTAGAATATATATACTATTTTCAAATCTCTTCATCTGACTGTTGACTGCTCCGAGCACTGAAAGTCCTGTTTAACAACATCCAGGCATTTGCCAGCAACAATAGGATCCATAAAAAGAAAAGTTTTGCCAGCAAAATGAATCCTAAGATGCGCGGGTAACTGTAAGGCATGCACAACCCCCAAAGCTTGAGGGCCAGCATGAACAGAGTCAAATGCTTTTCATCGCTGGTGAGTCACAAAATTCAGGTCTAGGAAAACGTGGATCAATGTATCATCCAGGAGTCTCAATGGGCCCTTTGACTTCACGACTCCCAAGACCTGATCACGTATATCTAGTCCACTGGTAAGAAGCATAATGATACATAGTTGGCCATGCGGTGTAGCTCTTCAAGGAGTAATACGGTAAGTCTTAACTAGAAATGGCTGAAGGTCTAAGTCTAAAGTTTGTTTCAATAGATTGACTACATAAGTCAATAGATCTGCTCCTTCTTGCTCCTCCAGAACTCCAAGCAGCCTAAGATTCTCCACCCTAGCACCATTTTCCAAAGTTTCTAGATGTAATCAGAGCAACTTATTTTCAAAGATGACTCCCACCATGGTGACTGCTGATTTATTCGCCAATTCCATGGCCTGTTTAGTATCCGTCACTAGGGAGTCGATCCGAGCCTCCATCATGGTGAAGCACGTGCCCAGTGATTTAATTTTTAGATCCAGGTCTCTGATCGCCTGCAACAGGGCACTGTTCATTGGTTCTGAAGTCTCCCCAGATGCCAGACCAGACGCTCCATCTGATGAAGTTTCATGTTGCTGCCAGGCCTTGTTCTTGCCTGATTCTTGTGATGCCGTATGTTTAGTTTCCCCATGGCCAAAGTGGACAGAAAACAAAAATTACTCAGGTCACATATACTGTCAATCGCTGTATCAAAAGTCAAGTTCAGCTAAGTAAATGAATAGTATTTTAAATGTTTGTGCTAATATCGGTGGGAGCTCCACAAAAACACGTCTGCTGTCCTTGGTTGCTGGTCATGCTCCCTTCCCATTTGAAAGAGTTTAATTTAACCAAAGCAAGTTTCTTTTCTTTAAGAGCCCCAACCAGCTGCAACGCTGGCCTACTCATGGCAACACTTCAGGCCTGCACCTAATTCCAAACTAGGTACCCAGCAGTGGATAAGACTGTATAGTACAGGGTCTAAATGCAATGTTTTTATTCATTTATTAGAAAGTTTATGACTGGGAGAGGCACACTAGCCAAAACTTATTTCCAGGTGCAACCCGGATACAAGAGAAGGGGAATATGTGTACAGCTGTGGACTGACTTACTTATGTTTATTTGTCTAATGAATATCAACTACCTACTGCAATCTTCCATCTAAATTCATGCACCCTCTCTTGTTCAGCTCCCTTCAATAAATCAGATTTATTGTTTGAAGTTTAATCTGGTCTATGACCATATTATTACTCAGTTTCATGTTATTGTGTCTGTCAAAAGATATACCATTATTGCTGTAAACTGTTCCCTGAAGGTACTAAGGGTGTGTCCTCAGAAGCCAGAACCCTGGTGGTAAGTGTGGTGTCCATGAACATATTATTAGTGCTCACCAATAATTGCACTTTAAATGCCAGACACAGTATTTGTGAAACGTTGATGTTTAAGGTCACTAGCTGGGGCTGTGGATAGGTACAACTTGATATCCAGTAAGGATGGTGACTGAATATGAGTGACTGTCAAAATGGCGAATCATATTCAGCACTTTCCTCCTGGGCTACCTTGCAAGGGTAGTGACCCTACGTGAAAGTGAGTATAGGGAAAGGCGACTGGAAAGAGAGAAAAGTGAGGAGAAGGGGAGGGATAGGGAAGATGGTTTGTAAGGGGGTAGTATGTCTGATGCAGCCAAGATAGCCATGTGGTGTGGTGGTGAGGGTGGCTAGCTGAGGCATAGCAGGTACTGGATTTGGAGCTGCGTGCAGGTAGGAATTTTGCCAATGGCCACAAATGCATCTATTTTTTTTAATCTTGGAGTCTGGAGTGTCACCCCCTTCCTGACATGCACCCCCCCTTGGAGTTGATAATCCTCAAGTAGGGGGTGTGGAGGTGAGGGGGGCATAGTCCCACCACATAAACACTCAGACTCCTTGCTGGATGTCTTTTCACTTGCATGTGTATATCGCCATTTAACTTTTCAACGATACACTAATAGTGATCTCTGTTTTGCAATTGCTATTATGGCATGGGATCGTACAATTTCCCAGAGGGTTGTACTAGCTTTAACATATACAGTAACCCATGTAAAGGTCACTCTGGGTGGAGGCACCATGTCAATGTATTACTGTTAGAGCCCAGGCCCCTCAACATGCAGTCAGAGAAGCAGGCAGGAGTAGTAGCCCATTGGGAAGTGGTGCCCGGTTTACATTTATTTAGCTTATTGAGATTTTCTCTTTCTACTGGACACCTTTGGGCTTTTTTTTAGACGTTCCCAATATACATTTGAACTTTTGATTTGCCTCTACTCTCATGCTAGCTGAACACATGCCTAGGTAGTCATAGGGCATTGATGTTGGTGTAGCTAGGCATGGCCAGGGTGGGCATGGGGTCCCTGATGGAAACTGGAGGAGAAGAAGAGCAAAAGATACAAGCAGGCTGGGTCATATGAACATGAGAGCCCTTTCGAGAGAGATGAGTTGCAACATGTCATGCTGCGGTAGGGGTTTCAGAGAGTTACAACTCTTAACTGTAATGCATGAAACAAAGGAAATGTAATTTCAGTAAGCATCAAATAATTTGGAGATCCACCCAAGACTGTAAACAGTATGACTTTAGAAAATAAAACATACAGGGGCTGAAAAGACTGGAATAGGAGCTTGTTAAGATTGCAAGGATCTGAACAACATGGTAAAAATAAAAAGGTTATTGCTTTGGGAGTAGAATAGTGCTGTGCGGAATTTTCACATTTCTGTGGAACTAAATTCCTCAGAATTTTCAAAATTCTTCCGTAATTCCTCCAAAATTCTGCCAGAAATGGAATGGTGAAATTCAACAGCAGAAAATAGTTGCAAAATGATTTTTCATGGAAAAAAATGCTGTTCCGCAGAATATTATTCCGCGGATCACAGTAGGTGGAATTCCACAGAAGAACCAGTGAAATTCTGGCTGAAATTCTGTTGGCAGAATGGTTATTCTACACTAATTCTGCCAGCAGAATTCTACATTCTGCACAGCACTCGAGTAGAATACTGGGGAAATCTTTATTTAATATAATTATACTGTCAAAACTAAAGGTACCTATGGATCGGACATGAATCAAGCTTGACTTAAACTGCCTAAAGTTTTAGAAAAAAAACTTCTGAAATGAAACTCACTTTTTAAACTTAGCAGTCAGTTTCTGTTTTGGAGCCATTTGATTGGCTCTTTTCAAAAAGGATCTCATTCTATTAAAATTTGCACCATTCAGAGATTAACAGAACCTCTGGAGCCTTGAAAGAAGAGTCTTCTCAAAACGCAATTTCTAAATTGCATTGTGCAGTTGTATATTCACATGATAGCCCTTGCAGTCCTGACTGTATTCTAGTATGCTGCAACCTCCCATCTAATTGCGTATTGAAAACTAGAAGTGACCCATTCTCTACTGTAAGTAGTAGGAAGCAGGCTGTATTATGTGTAACCACTTTTGAGGAAAAGCACACTGCTGTGAATGTTTTGCAGGAGCTTCAAAATCAATTCCAGAAATGGCTTACTCTGTATTCCTTATCTCCAGGTTTCATTGTGTCAGATAATGGCCAACATAGTCAAGGCTGTTAGAGATGGCAACTACTAACACATATGTTGTTTTGCACATTGTTTAAATCTCATAATTTCTTAAAGAGAAACAGAAATGTTGAAAACCTGTTAGGTCTTCACAGGAAAATATGTGGACATTTCAGCCACTCTGTGAAAGCACAAAAAATCCTGAAGGGGCTGCAGATGTCAAACAACTTAGTACTGCATACATTAAAGCAGGCTGTCCAACCTTCTGGAATTCAACATTTCACATGTTGGATAGGCTTCTTGAACAGAAAACAGCTATACGCAACTACACCATGCGGAATCCAATAGGTAAAGTAGACATCATGCTCAGTTCCAGCAGTCTACTTGAATCTTTGGTTACCTAATTGGAGACATTTGAGGCTGCCATATATGATGTCAGTGCAGACAGTGCAACCCTGAGTCAAATTCTTCCTCAAATAAGATTTATTCACATTTTCCTTGATGACACAGAGAAAAGACTTTCAGTCAAAAGAAGACACCACTGCTGTTATGCTGGCAGATGACTTGAGTCTCAGACTGTTGACTAATCAGAGAATAAATGCCATGTTTAAGAATGACACCTATATGATATCTACGTTGCTGGATCCCTGCTTCACCACTGCCACCACACCAGTCACATGTGCCATACCAGTCTTAGTTTTGTCAATCATCAGTTTATAATGTATAATGCCACCATGGGTATAATTTTTGGAAACCGCAGCTGCACCGCTCATACCTGTCTCAACAATGCCCACCATGAGTAACATTTTTGGAAACCTAGCAAACAGTACAATACAGCCGTAAAAGGATATTCTTTCACTAACTGCTGCAGAGAAAGGCAGTGTAGCGGACTATGTCAAAGTAAAATGACTTTGCGTGGTACACCTAACAAACTGTTTAATAGTATGCAGCCTATAATCAGAAACAGTCTTTCAGCATTTTTGTTATGGTCAGGGTAGGGTAACAGGGTAGTAGAATGATTATGGTAGTAACTGCCTGACCCTAACCAACTACTCCTTTTTTCATTAGGATATTTTTCAGGTAGTTTAGAGGTACCCCATGGGTAGTATTTAAGGGTAGGATATTTCACTACCTGCCTGTGCCTAACCAAGTTGGTATTCAAGTTAAATAGTTCCCTGCAGTTCACCTTCTTAATTCCTTTTAGGAATTTGAAGTTCTTTATCATACATCCCCTCTCCCTTCTGATCTTCAGTGAGGACATGGTCAGTGCCTTGATGTGATCTGCTGGCCCTGAATAATTTTTTATTACCCTGTACTGCACCAGCTCAAGCCTATCCTTATTCTTCCTAAGGAAAAGACCCCAGAACTGGGCATGGTACTCCATGTGTGGCCTCACCAAGAATTCATACAGGCAAGTATTACATCCTTTTTTCTGCTATCAGTACCTCTCCCGATACATCCAAGCATCCTATTTGCCTTTCTATAAGCCTTGTTGCACTGACTCGATTGTTTTAGAGAGTTGCTGATGATAACACCAAGGTCCCCTTCATCAGTTGTGGTACTGACCCCTTTCATTCAGTACTCCAGCCTGGGATTCTTGTTCCCTAGGTGCACCAACTTGCACTTTTTGGCATTGAGTTTCAGTTGCCAAACCCTTGACCACTCCTCCAGCTTTTGCAAATCTCTCTGCATTATCTTTATTCCCTCATCACTAGCCACCTTTCCACAGTGCTTAGTGTCATTGTCAAAGAGACACAGTCTGCCCTGGATCCCCTCACCAATGTCACAAATGAACATGTTGAAGAGGACTGGACCCAGGACAAATGACTATGAAACATTACTCATGACCTCCTTCTCTTCTGATTTAACCCCATAGACCCCTACCCTCTGCTGCCTTCTCTTTAGCCAGTTACCTACCCAGTATGATCTATGATCTTAGCCACACCCAGATATTCCATCTTCTTCATCCAGTGTCTTTGGGGTGCTGAGTTAAAAGCCTTACTGAAGTGTAGCAAATCCACAATGTGAGCCCTATCCAATTCCCTCTTCACCCAGTCAAAAAAAAATATTAAGTTAGTCTGACAAGATATCCCTGCCACAGATCAGTGCTGCTTTCTATCTTTCAAACCATTGCTCTCCAAGTAGTCCATAAGATCCTTTTTCACCAGTGACTCCATCAGTTTTCCTACAGTAGACATAAGACTGATGGGTCTGTGGTTCCCTGCTTGATCCTTGTACCCCTCCATCCCCTTATGAAGCAGAACTACATTCACCAATCTCAAATCCCTCAGAACCACCCCTGTCCTTAGAGAGCTGTTGAACAGACCTACCAAGGAATCAGCCAGTTCTGCTGCCAGTTCCATGAATATGCTGAGATGTAAGCCATCTAGTCCTGGGGCCTTATTCATCTTTAAGGCTATCAACCCTTTCAGGACACTTTTGCTAGTAAATGTTGGCTGCTTCATCTCCAAGACCCCCTAGTTGCTGCTTTGATGCCATTCTTTGGCAAGGGCCACCCACCTCCCTAGTGAAAACCAAGCAAAAGTCATCATTAAGGACAGTGGCCTTTGGCCCATCTGCCTCACCCTATCCCCCTCTTTTAGTCACACAATTCCCCCTCCTGTCTTCCTTTTTTCACTAATACACCTAAAGAACTGTTTTTCTCCACTTTTGACCACTTCTGCAGTATGCAGCTCTGTGTCTGCTTTTGCCTCCCTAACCACCCTCTTTGCATCCCAGTTTTTCAGCAAATTTTCTTCTCATTCTTCCTCTATTTGCTTTTCTTTAAATTTGTAAAAGGCCTTGTCTTGGCCCTCAGTGCTCTTCTGACCCTTGTTGAGAACCAGAGTGGTCTCTTGAATCTGTTCTTTTTTGGTTACCTTTCTCATGCATATCTTAGCTGCCGTGAAAATGGACCCCCTTAATTGCCCCCTATCTTTTTTCCACTCCATCTATTTTGTCCACCCCTAAGAACTTATCCCTGACCAGCTCCTTTAACCCATTGAAGTCTGCCCTTCTAAAATCAAGGACTTCAGTTCTTGATAGCCATTTACCAGACCTGAGGGCCAGTTTGAACCAAACAGAGTTGTGGTCATGGATGCCTAATGGCTTCCCTACTCCCACAATTCCTACCACCTCTGAGTTGGTGAGCACCATGTCAAGAACTGCAGTCTGCCTGGTGGGATCCTTAACTAACTGTACCAGCAGACAGCCCTGGAACACATCCAGAAAGACATGGTTTCTAGTGCTCCTGGCCACTGGAGCATCCCAATCGATGTCCAGCAGGTTCAGGTCACCCACCACCACTACTTCCCCCTTAGCTATCCTTCTTTCCAGTTCTTCCCTGAGCTCTCTGTTGCTCTTCTCCCCTTGCCCTGACAGTCTATAGATCACCCCAAGCACAATTTCTTGCCTAAGACTGCTGTGAGTTGCAACCACAGTGATTCATTCTCCTCATTACTGTCCCTGTGTCTGCTTGGAACATTGACTTGATTTACTGAAAAGGTTATTGCAGCAAGCACTTTCTACCTTTCCGTTTTTGGCCTACCATCATCAAAAGGACCAAGAACCCGAGCAAAAGAAGACCACTATAAATTCTCTTTCCTCTGTAGTTGTGAAACGCTGCTCACTGTGAAGACTTGTCTACTGTTTAGAAAGTTGTTGTGGAACTTTGTTCACTGTGATGATTATTAGGAGGGACTTATGTACTGGGACTTTTTTTTTTGTTAATTATCAGTGCAACGTAAACTCACTTTATCTAAAAGATTTCATTAGTTAGCTTTGTCATATTGTAGATTTGCACAATAATCACTGCACATTGCTCAAGATTTTTTAAGGTTTTCATGATTGTGCTTAAACTTTAGGTGCTCTACGGTACCTCTGTAAAGTCAAATAAAGACAGAGGTTACTTTTGTGCAGATTTAGCAATAGTTATAAAATTACCAAATTACTAAAGCCCTGTAAATGTTTGTTATTTTTCACTATGTGGACATGTAGGACCAAGACTCTCTACTGAGAATGCTGTCAATCCTACCTTTTAAAGGGAAACGAAGACAACTAAACTTAGAATATAATGATCAAGTGAAGGACTTCAAAAAAAAAAAAGGATTTTGCCAAAATTAACAGACCCTGATGGAAATATTCACAAAAAACATCATCCACTCCAGGAGTAGCTGATACATACTAATGTGGAACTTAGAAAATACACTGAGGAGATTATGCCAATCCAGAAGGATGGTATATCTATCCACCCATCCCCATTAGCTAGTAATGAGCCTTCAATGGACAAGTCTGTTTGCAATGAAGGAATCTGTCCATGTAGTCTTTGCATTCATAAAAAAGGAAATGATAAAAAGACTATTCCAGTATATTCCAAGGACTTTGTAGTCATCTCGAATGTTTTTTTGAGGACGTTAAGAATCAGTCACTTGTTAATAATGAATACATGTACTGTACCAAAGAAAACACAAGATCACAAAATTTAGAAATAGTAGTTAATGGATTGGGGAACACAATAAACTGGCAAAGTAACTCATTTAAGAAATAATGCACGACAGGGTGTATGTTGTGCTGGGATAATGGCATGCCTCCAGTGGTTGGACAGGAGGCTGTAGACTGAACGCATCCAACACCCAAGAAGTGTTGTTATGTCAGCATGACACATAATCTGGAGTGCATTATTGCTATTATACAATGGCTGTAACCTATCTCAGGGTGTCCAGGAGGATGACGTTAACTTTTCATAGAAAGTTGCTGCTATGGGACATGCAGAAGAGTTCTGTGATGTAGTTTGGAAGTTAACTTAATAGCTCCTTTTATGCCCATGTATACAGATTTTTCCAATTTCCAAGTAGCTAATGAAAACCAGTCAACTGATACATACAGTGCACAATGATGAGTCCTTGGCACTGAATTTGTTACAAACCTGAGTGTCTTGTGATAGAGCATGCCCAGTTTGGATAGACAAGTAACAGAGCAGCAAATGTAAATATAATCTCCATAGCCCAGAATCATGAGAAAGGTTACCTGGACTAGATGTTTCTGAGCATCAGGTCAAAAGCAGTGCTTTTTTCTCTAATAGAAGTCAAGTCTGGCCCACAATTGTTTAAATGGTGTCTTGATGTGGGGTAGAGAAAGACCATCTTTTATCAAGCTCTACACCAAGGTATATATATATACTACTTTCAGAATACCTTCCAGTACTGTAGTGATGGCTAGGGCTGAGGCACAGAGTCAGGTGGCATTATCTGAGAAGAAGAATATTACCTTAATTGTATCAGCATTTAGAAGCAACTTAAAGTGAAAAAGATCTCTCTGTGGTCAATTAAAAACAGTTTTTGACACTATTAGATCTCGAGATGTACAGGGCAGTATCATGAAAATGCAGACTGGCATCACTGATGTTCATACCCAAGTTGCTGATGCACAATGTGAAAAGTATTTGGCCAAGGGCAGACCCGTGGGGGATGCCCTAAGATGTGGAGTGCAGGAAGAGTAAAGACCTTCAGCTTTGACTTCCTGCAATTGCCCAGTTAAGCAATTGGATAACCAGTGCATGGGAGCTGAATCAGTTCCTATGCTATACAGCTTTTGAATTATGGTGTGGTTATCAATTGTACTGAAGGCTTTGCTTAGAACAAGGAAGATAGTTCCCATAATTTGTTTATGGTCAATGGTCTCTAACAAATCACTAGCCTGGTGGAATAAAGTACTGTGCTTAAATCTAACTTGGATTACAGGGGTGTTACCATGTCTGAATGCTCCAAGATAACTGTCAATTGGGTGTTAACTAGTTTTGCTAGGAGTTTAGTCAAAAATTGGGAGGATGGATATAGGCCTGTAATTAAGACTGCAAGCATCTCCAAATTTGAAAAGGGCTATAATATGTTCAGTTTTCCAGTGCAGGGGAGATCATTACTGGAGAGTGACAGATTGAAAAGCTGGATAATGGATGTGTGAGCTTTCTGAAGCAAATTCTGACCATCAGCACTTGCACTGCTTTTGGCATCTAAACCTAACTGAAGTTGCTCCGCTTTCTTAAAAGTTATTGGTTGGAAGGTAAATAAGTTAGTCAAATAGATATGTGATTTTACAATATCCAGGGGAGGGATGGGGTAAGATTCATCTGGACAGTTGTTGAAGGCCAGGGCAACTGATGCAAAACAGGTGTTTATTTTCCCCAAAATAATTTGCTTATCAGATATCAGTTTGCCTTCTACAGAGATTTTTTGAGATAGAGAGGTTGCAAATGAGGTACCTTCAACTAATCTGACAATTTTACAGAATTTGGCTGCATCATTTTTGGAGTTGTCTATGGAATTTAAAGGATACCTAAACAAGCACTTTTTAAAACTGCAAACTCCAAAATTGGGCTTCATTGCGAGGTAAAGTAAAGGCTACTGTTTAGATTTATGATAAAACTGCATTTATATAAATACCATAAATGCAGTTTCATAGCTTTTGAAAAATGTAAACATCAGCCTTTCACTTACAAAGAAAAAACAGCCTTGCCTTCTCCCTAAGATATCTGCCAGCTGTGTTAAATGATGAGTCATGATGACATCATCGGAGCCAGAGCCAGAGACCAATATAGATTCCTATAGGCTAGCTATTTCTTCTTTCCCTCTTTGTTTTGAATTGTTTTACCAGATTGATCAACACCATGTGTTAACATGTGGATTATTTTGATCAGTACACATGTTAGGCAATGATTTTGTTCATTTTATTTACTTTAACTTGCTGAAAATGTTTTGCAATCTAGCTGACTTTCTCTCTGGCAAACTGCAGAACAGTACAACACTTCAAATACCTGATGATCTACTGGTTATGTGATGCTCTGATAATTTTTGTTAACCAGGAGAGACACACTATGCCAAAACATTGTTTACAGATATGGCCTGGCAGCACAAGGAAGTTAAGTGACTTGCTCAGGGTCACTCAGTGAAGTACTGATCTGGTCCAATTCCAAAGCTCATGCATTCTTGTTAATCCACAAAAAAAAGCTTCTGTTGTATTCTTTTTCCAAGTGAACCCCCTGCACCTAGCCTGGCTTCTGTTGAACACCCCACCATCCATACCGTGTCCTTAGTACTGCCTGGGGCTGCATATGATCTTGCGGTTTCATGAAGAGAATTATCACACCTCAGACTGTAATCGTATACCTCAGAGAGTTGTGCATACCTGCACCAATTCGAATCATCAGCTGGCACTGTTAAAAAATAACTCCCAAATCACACTTAAGTCCACTTTTTCAATGTCTGACTTCTGCTCCCACAGTAAACATTGAGTGGATCACTACCCTTCTGCACAGTAAAGGCAGTATGCACAGTTCCCCTGTTGTGTTTTTGTCCCTCCTCATTAACCAACCGTTACATCTTCGTGGTGGGCCAAGCAATAAGCCTCAGGACTCACCATAAAAACTGCTGTTCATACCCTCATAAGGGCTGTACTTACTATGGATAGCAATGTTATTAGCAGGAGAGGCATACTAATGCCTTGAGTGAATCCACCAGACTTCCAGAGTCAGTCTACTCCTTTATCTGTGATCTGCAGAACCCCAAAGGACAGTTCCCAGCAAATCTTCACCAGTACTTTTTAGTGCCCTACTCCACAATGCGAGCTGGTTGGCTGCCACCCTTCCTAATCTTGAGTGATCTATACACAGCTCCTTTAATACTGTCTTAACAGACGTCAACACCACCCCCTACCCGAGGGTAATCTACCTACACTGAATTAAAGTAACGCTTTAAGTGCAGCCCAGCCATTGAGTATTTGTCATTGCTGGCTGCTCTCATTCACAGTCAGGTAGTGATCATGGTGCTGACAGCCCTACATTTCAGATCTCACAGTGATCTGCTAAACATCCCCCTTTCTGTCTTCCCCTAACCTGAATATAGCTGTACCCTGCTGGAATGGCCTCATTAGTCCTTCTCTGGCATTCATGCTTCTCTTCTGCTCCCCACACCAAAAACTGGTGAGCTCACTACCCTTCTGCATCATGAATGTGGTTAGTACAGTCACTCATGTCATTTTTACGTATTAATAATAAACATGATCTTCTGGTAAGCCAGGTTGATAGCAGTAGGGCACAAGGAGAAATGTAGGCATTCTTACCCATATAAGATCTAATCCACCTATGATTAGGCACTATAAAATGATGTACATAATGATGTGCACACCCATCATTTAATAGTGCCCAATCAAAGGTAGCCTAGATCTTTTAAGGATAGAAAAGCCTATAATTCCCCTTGTTCCCTGCTGCTATCAGCCTGATTTACTAAAAAATGTGTTTATTTTTGGTATGTCAAAAAACCTGGGGACTGTACTACCTACATTCATGATGCTAAAAATGATGAGCTCACCAGCTTTGGTAATGGAAATGAAGAATGAATACCAGAGGGGACCGAAGGCCACTCCTACAAGGTACTGCTATATTCAGGGAAGGGGGAAGACAGAAGGGGAGAAATGTGAGCAGATCACTGTGAAAAATAAGATGTGGGACTGCCAGCATCATGGTCACTACCTGACCCTATTGTCCTGGCCAACATTCCCCTTCCCATAAAACCAGTTCATGCAATTATACAAGGCTATGTGCGGGTAGTAATGTGTGAACTGGTTGCCACTACACATTCAGTCACTTCATGAAAGCACTATATAAATACTGATTCTTCTTATTATTATTTCCCATGGATAAAGAAGAGAAGATGAGACAAGTATATTTTTGATTTCCAAGAAAGTATGAACTCTGGCATTGGACTACAGAAGAACTTTGCTACAAACAAGTGGTGGATCTATGGGGTGGTGAAGGGTGCTGCAGTAACTACCCCCCCCCCATTATAAAGTACACGCTTGCTGCTGCTGCATTTCACGTTGTTGAATAAGTCTGATTTATTGATTGTACAAATGTTTACATTCAAAAATATGGATTACATTTGTAGTTTCAGTCAAAAACATACTAGAAAGGCATAATAGCAGAAAATATAAAGGCTTCATAGAAATGTTAAAAGTGCATACCAAGTATGTACACACTCTCAGCACTCACTTCCACTCCCCCATTGTAGCATCCTGGATCCGCCATAACCACTAGACCACCAAGTTATTCAAGATTTGTACTGCACTGTGGTTTGCCAAAGAGAAAGTTGGTTGGATTAAAACACAATTTCAGCATGTTAAAGTAAACAAAATTAACAGAACCATAGCCTAACATGCGTATTGGTCTAAACGATGCACATGGTTTTGACAATTTTGGTGAAATAATTCTATACAAAGGGAAAAAAAGAACTAGTTAGCACTATAGAGAGCCATATAGCTCTCTGACTATGGCTCCGATGATGTCATCACTTAGCACATTTGGCAGCCATTTTAAGAAGCAGGTAAGGCAGTTTTTTTGAAATTAGAAGGCTGATTTTACATTTTTCAAATGCTTTGGAACCACATTTAGGTAACATATATAAATGAAGTTTTAGCTTTAACAAATTCAGCAGCCTTTCCTTTAGTCCTGTTTGAGGTCAAATTTTGAATAGTTTGTTGTCAAAATGTTGTTTAGGTATCCTTAAAGTAGTAGTTAGCCTAGGTGGCCTTAATGAGTTTGTAACAAGCATTTCTCATCTGTCTGAAACTAGCCCAGTCTGTGTCATATTTTGTGCACCTGGAAGAGACCCAAAGCATGTCCCTTTCCCTTAGGGCTTCTTTTGACTTCCTGCTGAACCATGGACAAGATCCCTTTTTAACTCAATGTTTGACAGTAGGTGCATGCTTATTGATGACTCCCAGTAGCAAACTTGAAAATTACTGCTCTTTGTGGACTGTAGGGGCAAGATAGAATTTCTACCAGTTTATTCCAGCCAACTCATTTAGGAAATTAAAGATACTGGTGCTGGTAAACCATCTTTTCAGTATGACTTTTGGTTGGGGCATCTGAACTTCTGACCTCCTAGTGCAAGTGACCACATTATGATGACTGATATTGTTGTGGAAACAACCAAATGAGTACATTTGTGAGGCCTGTTTGTTAAGATAATGTCCAAGAAGGAAGCATTTGAAGGGTTATTTATGCCTTGCCGGTTCACTTATAAGTTGTACAAGACTGAGTTCATCACAGAGTCTTTCAGATCAGTTGATTTGTGGAAGAGCCAATCTTGTTTAGATTGCTGATTGTTAAGGTATCATTTGAGGAGCAGCTTACAGTCTTAGTAATGTGCTCCAGAAGCTCTGAGCCACCTTTGGAAGGTCTATAATGTCCAGTCATGTTTAAGGTTTCATCTCAGGACAGGAACATCTTGGCAGTCAGACATTCAAACTCATTTGACATTGCAAAATTGCTAATTGCAGCAGATGTAAACCTATTGTTGGTGTGTAGGTCAAGACCACCTCACCTGGATAATCTGTCCAGATAGTATACAGTAGGTTAAACAACAGTATGGCTGGCTTGTGTGGGAGGGCAGATCAGTTCAGACAGGTTTCAATGAGCAGGAAAATGTATGACTTTGTATGCCGTGCCCAGGAGTTTACGTCATCCAGTTTATTAAGTGAAAGGGACATTAAGTTGCAACTTACTTAAAGGACTCATAAACAGTGTGATTTGAATCAGCCCAAGAAAAACACAGCATAGTAGTTTAGAGGCTTACCTACAGAATGCTGTGCTCCAGTTGCCTCTAAATGCTCTTAGTCCATGGTTACTATGAATTAAAGATCATCGTGATATGTAAACAAACCACGGCTCTGTATTCAAACACCACGCTTCAGTAGCTGCATAAGATGGCCGCTACATGCTTACATGATTATGTCACTGGAGCGACAGTGCTCTGAAGCAATAATACAGTCTGTACGGGGATCTGAGTAATACAAAACTGAAATAACATCAACAAAGCATTTCTAGTCCAAATCCTTTACTGTGCAGGTATGAAAAGGTTGTCACACCTGAACAGTAAAGGATTTGGAGGAGAAGCTTTTTGTTGATGTTATTTAGTATTGCATTACTAAAGTCCCCATACAGAGTGTATTAATGCCTCAGAGCACTGTCACTCCAGTGACATAATTGTGTAAGCACATAGCAACCATCTTAGGCAGCTACTGAAGCACAATGCTTGAATAGCGAGTAGCGGTTTGTTTACATGTCACGGTGATCTTTAATTCATAGCGACCATGGACTAAGAGCATTTAGAGACAACCGTAACACAGCATTATGTAGGTAAGCCTCTAACCTATAGTGCTTTGTTTTTCTTGGGCCTATTCAAATAACCCTGTTTATGAGTCCTTTAAAGAATACTACAGGAAGAGACCTCAGGTTAAGAAGTCTGGCATATGTAAGATATAAGGCTAAACCTATGGAATAAGGGCATCAGAGTGAGCCAGGGACCTCTAAGAGAGTCTGATATGTCAATGTTGGGAGTGTGTAGGGAGAAGCAGCCATAAGGTAGGCAACAAAAAATACCAGTACCCCAATACCCTCATTATGGCAATACATTTTCACCAGATGGGGGAGAAATGGTAGCAAAAGTAAGATTTATGCAAAGTCAGGACCTAGTTACTGAATGGGAGTCTGTGACCAATTCAAAATAAGGGTTAGCTATGTTCAAAAATAAGGTAACCTATCTGGGTAGGAGACCAAAGACCTGCATTACCTTAGGTTTAAGAAACACACCTGTTTGCCAGGATACGCAGTCACAATATTAATGTCATGCTAAGAACCTTGAACTTTGTACTGCAGTAGCTTAATATGTTTAAATATACTAATCATACAGCTTAGGTGACTCACCCTTATAGGGGTGTGGCAAGAGACAAAACTTGCAGTTTAAAAATGAGCTAGCCAGAACAGAGCAACACAGAATATACAGCTACAACTAAAGTGAGAGCAGCAGTGGCTCAACTAGGGTGGATTGTAGGAGTATGCGAAGTAGTGCAAATACAGATCTGAACAGATAGGGCAGCACATTCTCAGTTAAATAGCTACACGTAAAAAGAAAGTAGAACCCACCCAGATCCCACCCAGATAGGGTGTTTCTAAGAGTAGGCAACAGACTGTGCAAATGCAATTTAAAAAAGCCAGAGCAGCACAATGTCAGTTAAAGCAGCTACAACTAAAATGGAAAAGCAGCCCCCCATTGTGGGTGCTTTTAGAAGCTGGCAAAAACAGTACAACAATGCAGTATGGAATGACCAGATAGCTTAGTTAAATTATGGCTGATTATAAGTCAGTTAAGTTGTACCCACGTGTGACAGGGAGATCATGCCACTCTTGAGGACTGACCTCTCCTTAAATCTGTTGCAACAGTTCTTTTTCGTAGCCTAATCTATCCTTGACAGTTTCTAGTCCATAAGGTTGGCCACCTATGGGCATGCCCTCCCCTTTCTTGACTATGCTATAGTATCCTCTTTAATTTTCCTTTTCCCTGTCAGGCTCTCATACAGGGAGGTTATTGTGGTGACGTCTGAGCTGATATTAAACAACAGGGTGTTCCTCATTGTTGGATTTAGTATGCGATAGCACTATGTCATAAAATACCTTGATGTATATGCCTTATGTGTATGAAAACTGTAAATATTGAAAATACCACAGTACTAGGTGTTTTTGATAAAGGTAAAAAGTTACTAGGGGGCTGTATTATAAAAGTTAAGTTACTGGGGTAGAGATATCAGAAACCCATGTTGTGTTATTTTAAATGCATGTAAATTATAGATTGTTTGAGAGATCCTTTGGCACCAAGCATTCCTGCTTTAAGTTGAAGCAACCTAAAATTTTGTGGTGATTTTTATATACATCCCATAATGCTTTACATTATGGGGGGTATGCGTGATGTTGTGTTTCTTTGAAACCTGGCTTTATTCACAGTGCCCTTTGGGGTAACCCTTGCTTCAGTGCTTCTGCACTGAGGTTCTTTGTCTTTAGCTTGTTTTTGTTTTCTTGTCTCCCCATTACCCAAGCACACAAGACCAACATAGGGAATGGAATCATTTTCACTAAAGAGATAGCTCAGTAGATCAGTGGGTCAGTAGGTGCTGACTAAGTGCAGAAAAAGGACATGCATAGTCTGTTGCTCCAAACTGATGTATCGAAGAAGGGATATGCCATTGCTTAAGGTTATCCCGTGTTTTAAATAAACATCACACAGAGATTGTGTGTTGAACCTGAAGTTCTGTGTCTGGTCTATCTGTTATCCCACAACCCTTCCACACCAGCCAGAGTGGGGTTGGAATTTTTAGGTTAAGTGGTGTTCAGAAAAATGGGAACAATAACAGAAGCATGATCAGTGAAACCACCATACATAGCAGCTTTGCCTTGGAGAAAAAAAGCATTTAGGCAACAGAATAGCAACTATATAAGATTCTGCAAAACAAACAAATACAGTGATACTGTAAATTTACTGTAGTGAGGGTAACACTAAGTCTATGAGCAGTGCTGAAAGCAATATGTGGGTTTAACAGTGGCACATTTTAGTCTGAAATCTTACCAACTCATGCTTGCACTTTGACCATAATGACCAGCCACTGGCTGCCTTCTTGGGTTAATTCCATTTGGGCAGACTTAATTGTTCTTAGCACTGCAGTCTTTAGTGCTCTGGACTGCAGTGTGGAGAACTGCTTGATTGATGGGGCCTGAAAAGGGACCTGCTGCTTTATGGTTGGCTGGGCAGCTGGGAGAAGGTGTTACTCTCAGGGCTTCTGATGGACCAGAGAAATCAGTTGGGGAGGCAATCAGTGGGCAGGTGTTTACAGTCCAGGAGGATCCCCTCTTGACCCCTTATTGCTCCTGTGATGTCTGTGGCACTGGTGAAGCTCTGTGTTTTCTTTGCTTCTGGAGTCCAATTTTGGCAGGATCTTTAGCGCCACCCCTGCAACTTTGTAAATGATTGGGTGGTTGGGAGGAAGCATGGCTCTCAGTGTTCGTGACAGACCATGGAAACCAGTCAGGGAGGACAACAGTGGTGGTCAGGAGGTGTTTTCAGTCCAGGTGGAGTCATTCTCGACCCCTAACTACTCAAGTGGTATCTGTGGCTCTGGCAAGGGTCGATGTCTTCTTTGTTTGTAGAGCCCAGTTTTGGTGGGTTCCTTAGCTTTATCCCTGCTGCTTCATGATTGGCTGGGTGCCTGGGGAGAGGCATGGTTATTGAGGCTCCTGATAAACCATGGAAGCTGGTTAGGCAGGCAAGCAGTTGGGGGAAGGGTGTTTGCCGTTCAGGAGGACTCCCTCTTGACCCTTAATTGTTCCCACAGTGTCTGTGGCACTGACACGGGTTGGTGTCTTCTTTGTTTGTACAGCCTAGTTTTGGTGTGCTCCTTAGCTCTGCCCCTGCCACTTTGAGATAGGCTGGGCAGCTGGGAGAAGGCAAGGCTCTTGGGGCTCCTGATGGACCAGGGGAACTGCTTGGGCAGGCAGTTGGTGGGATGGAGGGGTTTTGCAGTCACCTTTTGTCCCCTGGATACTCCCAAGACATATCTGTAGGGGATTAATGGACACAGTACTGCACATGATAACTGGTTTGACTCCTAGGGAATTGAAGTATGTTAAAGATCCACATAATGCACATTTGACACTATTAGGGAATTTGTGGTCAATGAAAGAAGAACTAAGTAATTTTAAAACAAATTGAGTCTAATTACTATGACATCTTAGTTAAAATGCAGAGTTGCATTTCAGAAGAAGGTTAAAGGGCAACCATAAATGAACCATAACAGGATATTGAAGAGTGGAAGGCAGAAGTTTGTAACAGTGGGTGATTTTACACTTCATTTTTAATTTTATTGTATTTTTTGTTTACCGGGAAAGGAAGACTAGGCAATTCTGCCTATTTTCAGCCTCATTTGTGGGGGAGGGGGTATACAGATGCAAACTGATTTGCAGAAATAGATTAAGCTGTTGGTGGCATTTTTAATGAATAGGGGAAAATTTGGCCAGGATATTGGGGAAATTCCCCTACTCTTTTTGAGAGTGCCATGCGATCTGTAACATCCACCTGAACCACCACCAGAACAGACAGACAGGACCTTGGATTAACATCTCATCCGAAAGACCTGAACCTTTTTTCATCCACCTGATTACATTACTCTGCTTGCTCGGAAGAATTCTCATGGGGAAAAAGAAGAAAAAAGGAAAGAAAAGTAAAAAAGACAGAAAAAAAACACAACCCCCCCCCCCCCACCAAAGAACAAGACAAAAAAGGTGCATTAATGTAACAACTGTTTTCCTCACCTGAAATCACTCATAATGGAAACTCACATAAACCCTGTTATAACAGAAATGCCCTAGGATAAAGACAATGACTAGATGGCATTAAACTACAATCAGAGTCAGAAGGAAAATATCACTGCTTCTCAGTCTCATTTGCACCAATAGCGTATTATTGGTGAAAGAGTAACACAAAATCATAACTTAACTAGCAATATATATGCCCAGCAGGGAAATATATGCCATAAAAGTGTGCAACATCAGGGCCCAACTCAGGTAGACTCAGAGAGTGTAGTCCAGTATAGCCAGCCTCGGTATAAAGAAACATATTATTCAGGGAGTAGTCCTGTGACCAATCAGAGCAAAAACTCAGGTAGAGCAGGTATAATACAATTATCCTCCTTTGGAAGCTCTAGTAACTCAGTATGATTTTCAATTTAATCCAAATGAACCTGAGTTTCAAATAATTTACTATTTATTTAAAAAGTTTCACCAGAAAAGACATATTGAGCTGGTAACAACTTATTTCCAGATGCATCCTGGGGTGATAGGGGAAAGAGGATATAGAATACAGGATGTGCAAGTGAAAATACATAATGCCAGGTGCAGTGGAAATCAAAATACAATAAAATAAACATTAAAATACGTAACTGTGCACAGTCATGAATTACAGTCAGATAGAGTAACACAAAATAAAGATGAACGCAATGCACAATTAAGGTACAAGTCCAAACAGAACTGGAAGCAATACTAGAAAGTAACAGATTATCACCACCCAGACTGCTAAGGTGCAAGATCTAACAAAGTCAGTGCTGGAAGAAAGTCAAGGAGTTACGATTAAATGGTTTAGAAGCAGTTAGCCGGAGGGGTGGTGGGGGGAATAAGTTAGTGTTCATGGTGAGGGGGGCAAGGGGGACAAGAACAACATGAGGAAGAAGGAACAGAGGTCAGTGATCAGGAACAGTTGCAGGAGGGGTAGTAAAGTCACAAAAAATGGACCTGAGGGAGGAGGAGGATGAGGCTGAGCAATAGGAGAGAAACTAAAACATTTGATACATTCTGATCTTTTCCTAGATGAATATTTTTATCTGTATTTTCATGAAAATAACCCTGATACGACTACAGTAACAGTCTTCTATAATAATCTTGAAAATCCCATGAAAATATGCTCAAGGAGATATACCCTGGAATCTGTAGGCATTTACAGTATATGGATCTACCAAGTTCTATAAATAGCCCCTTGTCTCAATGCTTACACACTATTGATATGAATTGGCATCAAAAAATTGAGAGGGTTAGAAGTACCATCGACCCACTGGAACTTCTAGATAGAAGAAAAGCCTTGTTTTCTGTTTTTCAACAAAAAATTTGAAAACTCACAAAAATGAAGTTATACAGAGGCACCAGCTCATGTATCTATGATATTGGGACTCTTGTTAGATGGATTAGAAAGTAATTTGGTGGAAAAACAACATAGAAAAGGTGTTTTCCTTAGCATTTTAAATCCTTTATCATGACTCACTTAATTCCTTTTTCGCAAGCCGATTCCTTTTCCACGAGCTCACAAAAAAAGGATTCCTTCTGCATGAGCTCTCCAAAAAGGATTCCTTTTTTGCAAACCAGTTCCCTTTTTGTGAGCCAATTCCTTTTTCATGAGCTCACAAAAAAGGATTCCTTTTTCATGAGCCAATTCCTTTTCGTGAGTTTGCAAGAGATTCCTTTTCATAAGCCAATTCCTTTTGTGGCGATTCCTTTTCTCGAGTTCACAAAAAAAAATCCCTTTTCATGAAAAAGGATTTATTTTCATGGAAAATAATTCTCTTTTTGTGAAAAATGATCCTTTTTTTTTGCAAAATAGGATTCCTTTTCCATGGAAATTAATCATTTTTCGCAAAAAGATTCATTTTCACACAAAAAAAGAATCTTTCTTTTTCACAAGAAATGAGAGCAGGGTTCAAAGTACCCTGCATTCACACTACAAAACTCAGATGGGGGGGGGGTGCTGGGTTTGAAAGACCTTGTTGTGCTGCCTCAAAAAGCATAGGAGTGCAAGATCTGAAAGACTCTGTGATCCCACCACAGAAAGCGACTATGATCCCATATCAAAATGTAGGATAGTGCAGCATCCGAAGGACCCTGTGCTGCTACCACAAAACTAATAGGATGGGCCCCTGCTCTCCCACAGTCAAAGAAGAACAATTATGGTGGGTGGGAGCACGGGGTCCTAAAGGACCCCGTGCTCCCACAGCCAAAGAAGGACAGGGCAGTTATGGTGGGTAAATGAGGATACATGTAAACTATCTCAAAAAGTAAGGAGATAAATTGCAAAAATCTTTGTTAATGCATCATTTTAAGTTAAACTGACCAAAGCAGGGAAATGCGATGTTAGGGTTTCCAACCCTAACACCCCATTCCCCAACCTGCACAGACCCACAGGCAGGGGGGCCTGTCTTGGGGCCATCAGCCCTAATGCTCACCACATCCTCATATGCTGTACCCATGTCACCTTCTTTTCTAATGGAATGGGGTGAGCATTAGGGTTGATGGCCCCAAAACAGACCCCCCCCACTTGTGGGTCTGTGCAGGGTGAGGAATGGGGTGTTAGGGTTGGAAACCCTAATGCCATATTTCCCTACTTTGTCAGTTTAACCCTAACTGATGCATTAATGACTTTTTTTTGCAATATGTATTTATATATTAGCTAACCCACTCTTACATGTGCAGTTGCAGTCTGATATACACACACACCTTGTTGTGCCTTGTTACACACAAGGCCGCAGGCCAAGTGCGTCAGCCATCCAAGTTGTGCATATATCAAAGCATGACAGCACACCATAGAGTGGGTTATCTATCTTATAAAATGGCAAAAGTGTTTTGGAAGGGGTAAAAGTGTGTGGTCACACTGTGATATACGCAGAGTCATGTGATGTGTTTCATCCAACCAGTGCACAACATTTTCCCTACCCATTTTTTTTTTTCTTCCCTGGCTCCCACAGCTTTCAGATTAGGCCTCGTACCCCCTCCTACTCCGTCCATTTGGGCATCCTCATGGTACCCCTCCCTGGTTTCATCTATGCGGGGAGCCAAGGTGTATGCATTTTTCCCCTGGTATTTCTCCGCCTCGACACCCTGAGGATGCTAATGCGAAGGACATAAGTCCTAGCATATGATGTGTTGACACACGCTGTTGCAAATGCCCGCAGTGTCCTCCCCTCACGGCTCTCCGAAGGAACAGCCAGTGCCCCTGAAAACCCTTGCTTTCACTGGCCCCAGGAGTGTTGGGTGCTCAAAGCAACCCCAGTAACCAACCCCAGGAGGAGGAAAGCATCCATTGGGATGCTCAATCCTCCATCACCCCACCGACCCCTGGTGACCTGAGTCCGTTCCCGAACCCGGGTCACCAGCATGGTGCGAGGTGTGGCGTCCAGCACCTCAACCTTCAGCATCACCGGGCTGGCCTTTCCCTACCCATCATATACATGCATATATATATATATATATATATATATATATATATATATATATATATATATTATGGTAGCACGGTAGTGCTTCCTTAGTTAGGGTTGAGTAGCCCTTTTAAGGTTAAAGGGTGAAACTTTGCACCTTAATAACTTTGCCACCATTCAATGGATTTGCCTGAAATTCAGCAGGTATGGGGCATAACCATATATCTTGGGATTTTCCAACTTTTGTACCAGTCGGATATACAGCTGCGGAGTTATTAAGCAACATTTGTGTGCGCAATTACGTTTTTTTGCGCATTCTTTGCTCATGCCTACAGGTCGCATGGTTTGTGTGACAGGTCCAAAAACTTCTGGGAATGTGCAGCCCAGGTCCCTGATGTGCCTTTTGAAGATATCATGAAAAAATATTAAACCTTTCAAAAGTTATTCAAAAAACAAGTTCCCATTATAAGTCAATGGGAAAGTTAAAAAAATAGACACTTTCGCAAATGCACTTTTTAGTGTCGCAAATGCCCTAGTATTGTCAGAAAAAGGCTTGGCGTTTAAAATTGGGACAATCTAGGGACACAATTCTTTTTGTGTTTATCTAGTCGAGCCCTGAGGATGCTAGGCATGTCTTTATTTGGGGGTTAAACACCCCAGAAATATGTTTTTAAAATTTCTGGAAAAACAGTGTTTATAAGTAGTGTCTGCAAACACTCTATCAAAATTTTGCAAATGCTTTCAAAATCACGACACTACTTTTTTCAGACTATGGCCAAAATGACAGGAGTTCTTTGCCACCCTGCTCTGAAAGAACGGTTTGGTCTTTTGAGCTGAGATTTGGAGGGAAGGTAGCCAACATCTTACAGATGTACCATTTGGTGACAAAATATTGCACAGATGCCTAGTTACAGTACTCCAGAACTGACATTTTTTTCCCATAGACTAACATGGTGGCGTCCGCGCGCATTTCGGGGCTCATATCTCGGAAACGGTGTGAGATACTGAATTTTCATCGCGCTACGCATTTAGCAAAAACCTCACTAAGAAACTCATGAATCATGTGAAATTAATTTTTTTTTTCTATGTCGCATGGTTCCCTGAGATATAAGCAATTTAGTATTCCAACAGCTCATTTTCTGCACTGAGGCCCATCATTATGCATACATAATGGGCAGACTGGGTGGGTCAAGTGGTCCTTATCTGCTGTCAAAGTCAAAGTCCATTCTTTGTACACACAGTGTTTCTCCATGCAGCTGTTGGGCAAAAACAGGGTGTGCACTTCTGTTACTGTTACGGTTAGCGTTTCCACTTGTGTTTCCGTACCCGTTTGCTTTACCGTTCCCATGTATGCCACCGTGTGCGTCACCCTTTGTGTTCTCGTTTGCGTACGTGCTTGTGTTTCCATTTCTGTTTCCTTTGGCGTTATTTCTGCTGCTAACATTACCATTTGCATTTCCAACTGTGGTACCGTGACCATGCGCGTCATGCTTTGTGTTTCCTTACGTGCTTTCATCTCCTTTTGTGTCACTGTTCACTTTGGTGTAACTTTATGCTTGCGTTTCTAGTAACATTTGCTTTTCCATTTACGTTTCAGTCACCATGTGCGCAACCATTAGCAGTTGCATTTCCCTTGCACTTACCATTACCATGTCACAAAACATTACGTGGTGCTCCCACCACCACATTCCATTGACTATTTCTACTGCACATTCTCAAAAAGAAGGAAAATCAGAGGCACAAAACTCCATTTAATGCATCAGTTAGGGTTGTTCCTCAGTGACAAAAGTGAGGAAATTTGGTGTTAGGGTTGAAAGCCCCCCTTGCATCCCCTCAGCCTGCCACCCCAACCACCAATGGGGTGTGCATTGGGATCATCGGTCCTAACTCTCACCCCATTCTCCTATACCTCAACTTGTTTACCCATGTGATGCGGTGAGAGTTAGGGCCGACGACCTCAATGCACACCCCGTTCGCAGTTGGGTGCCGGCTGGGGTGCAAGGGGGCTTTCAACTAAAACCTAATTTTCCCTGCTTTTTCACTGTGGAACAACCCTAACTGATGCATTAAATGGAGTTTTTTGCCTCTAAGATAGATATATATATATATATCTACAGTATACGCTGCTTGTACCAGACTACTTTGGCAACTGTATAAACAGCCAGTACATGTGGCGTCTGCTACATCAGTGTTGCCATAAGACCAAACTTCAGACTTAACAAGTACAGTACTGCACGAATGAAAAAATGGAAAAATGGACACAACACAAGACAGAACACAGAATGCAGAACACTAAAGCATGCTTGGTGATTTGCAACTGTTTTCGTGAGGTTTTCCTTTTTTTAGAACATAGTACAGTCCGTTTTTTCCTTTATAAAAGCGCTCTCTCACCCTGCACCTGTCTCTAGTCCCGAGATGGTCGATCGGTCTCCACTATCAGTCTTCGTGGACCATGGTCTGCTCAGATTCAGACTTGGTGTGTGCCTGTTTGTTAGGTGGAGGTTGGGGAAAATGGGAGAACTAGAAGTGTACAGCTCAAGTGGGTGAGGTTGTTGGTTTGGGTGTGAGCAGCACCAGTACAGTAACTGTTCCATGATCAAGTGGGACCAGTGGCATGGAGAGAACCTCTCCTGACTGTCAGTGACTACTTTTCAAGCACAGAGAGAAATCCCCTCGCTGCCTTCAAACAATACCAGGATTAGTACCTTCAAAGCTGGGATCAAATCTCTCCTTGGCTCTAAAATAAATTGTACCTGCCTGCGCTAATGTGATAGTACCTCGCCCCCAGTTTTCCAGTTACCTACCCCCCTCTCTACATCTTTCAGCTATATACCACTTTTTTTCTTAACCCACTCCCCTACCCCCACTTATCTGATGATGGACTCACTTAGTTGAAAGCTCCACCTCTCTCCCACCTCAGACGATGGCACCTGCCTGTACTAATGTGATAGTACCTCACCCTCAGTTTTCCATTTACCTACCCCCCTCTACATCTTTCTGCTATATACCACTTTTTTCTTAACCCGCTCCCTAACCCCCAATTACCTGACGATGGCCTCACTTGGTTAAAAGTTCCACCTCTCTCCCACCTTAGATGATGCCACCTTCGGCTGATCCCCCCCCAACCCCTTCTTATCTAATTAGTCTATCTGTTAATATTTATTAATTTGATGTGTATAAGTTCAAATTTTACTGCTACTGCCTGTGTATATGCTTCAATGTTTTTTTCTTTTTTTTTTTTCCCTCTCTGTAAAACTTGTATTTTTGTAATGTTTGTTCAACACTGATGTGAAACTTTTGAAAATGAGTCCTTGACTCAAAGGTATTAATCCCAAACTGAAATAAATAAAAAATAAATAAACACTTCTCAAAGTTTAGGCAGCCAAGAGAATAGATAGGATTTTTTTCTGGGAAAGACTGCCTTACTCGAGTGTGTGAGTGCCAAAAGAAACACCTGAAACCACATGACAAAGCATTAGCACCCACTTTGATGACTTGCTAATGTGCAATTTACACTGTCGGCGACCACTACAAATGGAATTACAGGTCCATTTTAAACCTGTGATTCAACATTGGAAGAATGGGAAATGGCTTTTGGCAAGTGACTTTTGTCCAGTACAAGTGGAAGTCTGGTACATCAGTGTACGTTACATTTGGCACTTAGTGTGTGTGTGTGTTTGTGTGTATATATATATATATATATATATATATATATATATATATACACACACACACATATATATATATATATATATATATATATAGCTATATATATCTGATATGGAATTACATTTCTTAAAGCAGGCTATTGCTGTGAAATGGAGAGTTGGCTGCAGCAGTCGTGAAGTGTTGAAATAAAATTGCTTGGGGTCAAGGGATCATTTGTGGCCATAGCCGCAGGAGACTACTGTCAGTGGCCATTGCTGCAGTCAGAATTGGGCTCCCTCAGTGAGCCAATCAGGGAGCACCAACAAAAGAGCATTAAGTTTGAATGGGGTCTCTGCAGCTATAAAGGCAGAAACCCAAACAGGACTTTGCTGTTATTCAGCCATGCGGCCATAGCCTCAGGAGATCGAGAGGATGGCCATAGCTACAGGAGTGCCAGAAGGAGGTTGTTGCCATGGAATGCAGAGTTGGCAGCAGCAGCTATGAAGGGTTGAAATAAAATCATTGGCAGCTGTAGCCACAAGGGATGAGTGATCATTTGCAGCTGTAGCCGCAAGAGACTACTGTTGGCGGCTGTTGCCACAGTCGGGACTGGGCTCCCTTAGTGAGCCAATCAGGGAGCGCCAACAAAGGGGCACTAAGTTTGAACGGGGTCTCTGCAGCTTTAAAGGTAGAGACCCAAAAAGGACTTTGGTGTTGTTCAGCTAATTTCTTCCACCCATCTCCATCTCCTCCAGTTATTAAATAGACACACTGGGCTATGCCCAGGGGAGCCTGCCACCAACTGGAGGGGAGGTGGAGAGGGTTCAGAAGAAGGAGGGGAGGGGACAAAGGCAATAGCAGAAATTCTTGTTACATAACATAATTTTTTTTTTCCACAGAAACAAAGAGATTTCCTATACTGTTTGAGAAGGGTAGTTCTGTGTATCCCAGTAATGAAATGAAATGTTTGGCACAGTGTTTATGGAACAGTATTTGCTGTATTGAAAATAGTTCATTTGTGCATCCGATGCACAAAATGTGGGAGCACAGGTGCAGTGTAGGGGGGCTCCAGCACAGAATTTTGGAGCACAGGTGCAGGGACAAGAAGTGAAACAATAGGACATGCTAGAAAAAGGTGGCAGTGGGGGGGGGGACTGGGATGCAGGGGAGGAGATGGCAGCAGGGGACAGAGGAATTGTACAGGGGGCAGGATGACTGCAGACATACCAGGATGGGAAGAATAGTGAGTTGCAATGGTTGTGGGGTGGCTGTCTGGATGGGCACATTATGGAAGCTGGGGAGGGGTGTCCCATTTGTCATAGGCTAAGCGGAATAGAGGCTGAGGTACAGTGGCTAGGAAGGGAGTTAACGAGGATAGGGGGAGGCAGTGGGATCAATGGAACAGGATGGCAAGCTCCTCAAGGAGCCAGGAGTACAGAGCCAGTGGAAATGAAGAAGATAAGGAACAAGGTAAAAAAAATTTAGAAGCAGTAAGTAGGGACCTCAGGATAGCATGAGGGGAAAAGTAAACAGTAGAAACTCAGGGCCAGGTAATAGGTTCGCGGTGCTGGCTTCAATGGTGGATGATGAGGGAGGGGCTCTCTGGGAGGGGAGCAGAAGGAAAAGGGGGTAGTGAAAGCCCAGGGAGACACAATCAGGCAGAAGGAGGGGACAGGGGTATGGATAATCAGGGGAAAAAGGATAGAGTAAAAGGGAGGGCAAGGGGTAAAGCAGAGGAGGGAAGGGGCCCAGAGTGAAAGGAAGGAGGGTGATGATACTGAGAGAATATTGGGGGTGGGGCAATAGGGAAGGGTAGGACTAAGGTAGGGGCACAGAGAGGGAAAGGAAGGCAGGCAGGGGTGGGAGGCATATCAGAGGGGGCAGCTGCAAATATGCAGGACAGGGTGGATTTTCAAAGCAGTAGTAAAGAAAGTAGGATGATGCAGGGGCACAACTGTAAGAAGGGGTGGGGGCCTTAGTACTAGGAGACTCAATCCTAAAATGGGTCAGATGGGGAAGTAAGGGGGAGCAGCCTAGTTGAATATGGGTGGAATCAGTACCTGGACTGACAGCAGGTAGGGTGGGACAGTCTATTCTCAAGTGTGCTAGGAGAGGAAGGGAGAAACTACACGTAGTGGTGCATTTGGGTACAAATGACTTGTGGGGGGCAGTACGGTCATGTTGGTAAGAAAGAAGTTCAAGGAACTGGGGAAGTTGTGTGAGGAGCCAGGGAGATCAGTGGCCTTCTCAGAAGTGCTTCCGGTACCCAGGGCAAGCACGGCAAGGAAAGTAAAACTAGACGAGCTCAACTTCTGGTTGGAAACATGGTGTTGAACCAAAGGGTATGGGTTAGTGGGAGGCTATGGTAACATCAGAGAAAACAGTGACCTGTTTGCAGAGGACAGATTACATTTGAGTAAGGTGAGACAGGGGTTTTTGAAACAGAGGCTAGGGGAATGCAATATCAACTAACGTGGATTTAACTTAGATGTGGGTGAAGCAGAGTGTGCAGCAGGTATGCAGGGTCTCTGGAGAGGGGAGCAGAACAAGCTTACCCCTCAAGCTAAAAGGGATGGTACCAGGGTAGGGTCATGGGGGGGTAAGGGATGGGGAGAAATGGGTTAAGGAAGGGAAGGGAACAAGCTGGAGGGTTGTCTCCCTGAATACAAGAAGCCTATGGAACAAAACAGCTGAGTTACATACTTTCTTGGCAGTGGGGATGGTGGACATTGTGGCCATCACAGAGACTTGGGCCACCCAATGCCAAGATTTGGATCTGATGATCCCAGGGTATAGGATATACAGAAAGGACAGGGGCAAGGGGAAAGGGGGAGGGGTGACAACTTACATAAGGGAGGGAGGGAGGATCCATGGCACCAGAATGATAACCACAACTGCAACGTCCGCTGCAGTGACAGGAAACTGTCGACACCCAGACCATGACATGACCCTGAACTGACCAGCAACACCATGATGCACAATGAGGGGAGGGCTGCATCCCCTACTATAGTTATCTAACTCCACGTTGCACAGAGGAATTAGATATTTACCCCCCCCCCGACACCCTAAAGTGTCTCGATGCAAACCCCCCATCGCTGCCGATATAGGCGCAGTGGGGGTTTCGCTGTCAGGGGGATTCGTTGTACTGGTATCACTGTAGTGGCAGTATACCAGGGAGGGGATAAGGTGTGCAAGGGGGGGAGGGTAGGGCAGAGGCATTGTGCATGCAATTCCAAGATTCAAAAAGTGGTACACTGAGGATGAGAGTGGTGTACAGGCCACCAGCTCAAGCAGAGGACTTGAACAGGGAGTTAGCGGGACAGATTAGGAGGGTCTGTGGAAGGGGAACACAGTGATTATGGGGGACTTCAATCTATCAGGAGTGGATTGGAGCAACCCAGCCACCTTGAGTGCAAGGGAGCAGGTGCTCCTGGAAGCATTCCAGGACAGGTTCCTGACACCAATGGTTAATGAGCCAACTTGGTTGGAAAACACTCTGGACCTAGTACTGTCTAAAGGGGAGGCTGTAAGGGAGCTGGGAATGGAGGACCTGCTGGCTGGGAGGGACCATCACTTGGTGTGGTTCACACTCAGCATGGGCAAGGCAGCTGTAGGTACAGGAACCAGGGTGGCTGACTTCAGGCTTGCTGATTTTCACAAGATGGGGGACATTTTGGAGAGGCACCTGGCAGAAATGAATCCATGGTTGGACGCTAGCCAAAAATTGGAAATTACCAAACTAGGGCTGATGGAGGTTACTGGGTCATGTACCAAGACACAGAGCAAGAAGGGAAAGGCTAAGAAGCCAAGCTGGTTGAATCGGGAGGTCTTGGAGGGGGTGAGGGCCAAAAAGTAGCATTTAGGAGGTTCAGGAAATCCAGGAGGGAGGAGGACAGGGAAATGTATGTGAAGAAGTCCAAGGAGGTAACCAGATTAGTCAGAATGGCCAAGGCTTCCAGAGAGCTAAGGCTGGTACAGAGCATCATGGACAGGGAAAAGTTCTTCTTCAGGTAAATAAGGGAGAGGAGGAACTGAAAGGACCAGATAGTGAGGATTAGGAAGGACGTGAGGCAAGGTGGAGAAAGGGTTGGAGAAGGCAGAAGCACTAAATGAGTACTTCTGTTCTGTGTGCATGAAGGAGAAGGATGGGTAGCTACCTTGGGATAGGCAGTGACTAATTACAGAGGGCAGGGTGCAGGAGAATCTGAAGACACTAAGGGTAGATAAGGCACGAGGACCAGACAGCATTAATCCCAGGGTGCTAAAACAGCTGGCAAAGGTCTTGGCGGGGCCACTGGCAGACCTGTTCAGTACATCCCTGGACACAGGATGCTTACCACAAGACTGGAGGATGGCTCACGTGGTGCCCCTCCACAAAAGTAGCCCAAAGAATGAACCAGACAACTACAGACCGGTAAGCCTCGCATCAATTGTAGGAAAACTAATGGAGGCAATCCTGAAAGAGAGGCTGGTGACTTTTTTGGAAGACAGTGGACACCAAGATGGTCAGCAGCATGAGTTAGTCTCAGGAAGATCCTGCCAGACCAACCTAGTTGAGTATTATGACTGGGTGATGAAGGAACTGGAAAAAAGCCATGGAGTGGATGTCCTGTATTTGGACTTCAGCAAGGTCTTTGATTCGGTGCCTCATGGGTGGCTAGGGGGAATGTGGGAATATGTGGGGGCGGGGACAAAGATGGTAAACTGGATCATGAACTGGTTGAAGGGGAGGCAGCAATGGGTGGTGGAGGGGGAACTCTCACCCCCAAAGGCTGTGATGAGTGGGGTTCCACAGAGCTCGGTACTGGGCCCAGTGCTATTTGGGATATTCATAGCAGATATCTTGCATGGCATCAGGAGTAAGATCAGTATTTTCACTGATGATACCAAGATGGAGGCAGTGGTGGATGGCATAGAGGGGTGGCAGGGGCTACAGGACAACCTGACTAAATTGGAGGAGTGTTCAGAAATGTGGCAGTTGGGTTTCAATGCGAAAAAGTGCAAGGTTATGCACTTTGGAGCAAGGAACCCATAGAGGAGCTACCAGTTTATTTATTTATTTATTAAATTTTGATGACCGGGTAGGCCCACTGGGCCCCGGAGGTCCCTTTTTCAGGGGCGACCCAGGAGTTACAGGTAATACATGGTAAACAGTACATTCAGATATAGATATTATGGCAGTCAGCAGTCAACATGGATATATAACTGTAAAAGTTGGGAGGTGTTCAGCTAGATATCACTGAGAAAGAGAAGGATCTAGTGGTAGTTTTAACGAGGAGCATGAACAACTCAGCTCAGTGCAGGAAGGTGGCAGTTAAAGCTAACAGGATGCTGGGGAGTATTGCGAGAGGAATCTCATCCAGAAGCAGGGAGGTGAACCTGTCTCTGTACAGGTCACTGGTCAGGCCACACCTGGAATACTGCATGCAGTACTGGTGTCCATTTCTGAAGGAGGATATCAGATTACTGGAGTGGGTACAGTGCAGGGCAACAAAGATGATCCAGGGATTAGAGGACAAAACCTACAAGGACAGGCTGAGTGAGTTAAATATGCACACCCTGTAGGAGAGGAGGGATCAGGGGGATATGATAGATATCTTTAAATACTTGATGGGGGTAAACAAGACAGATGCAGAAGGGGTATTTAAGTTGAGGAAGGGGCGGGACATGAGAGGGCATGGTCTCAGATTGGAGGGGGAAGATATAGGAGAGAGATGAGGAGCCATTTTTTCACAGAGAGGGTGGTGGCTAAATGGAACACTCTACCCGAGGAGATGGTATCCTGTAAGATGGTGGGCAGTTTTAAAAGGGGATGAGACAGGGTGGGGGGATAACTATGAGGAGGGAGGGTGGGGCAGCTGCAATGTAAGGGTGCTAGCTGCACATTTGAGCAGACTTGATAGACTATGAGGCCTGTTTCTGCTGGCAGAGTCGTATGCTCATAATTATCCTGATGGTTCTGTTTATCTTTTGGGTAACTTCAATCCATGTATGGGAAACTTTTCTGAGGTTTGGGAAGATGAAAATGCAAATGAAACTGATCGTCTGATGTTCCAAATATTGAAAAAGAATTTTTCTGAGTACAGGCATTTCTGAGATAAAACAGTTAACAATCATGGGAGAAAGCTAGGGAATTTAATAATGGCATTGTTTTTCTTTTTTGTTTCTTTTAAAAAGTAATCCTAAGAGTGACTGCCCAGGAAACTTCACATACCTTGGCCAAATGGGAACATCAGTGATTGACCTCGTGTGGGCTAATAACTCAGGCCTCACTATAGTTACTGATCAGAAAATTGATCCCAAACCTGAAACTGAATATCAACTATTATTGCTCACATTGGCTCCCAATAATTTAGTGTGGTAAAAATAGCATAGGCAAAATAGCTACAGGGATAGCATAGCGCAAGTACATTGCCACTATTCCTGCTGTGGTACAGAGGGGCCATGAGAAGAAGATGGCAGCGTAATGTGTGGATGACTAAGATTTGATTCCCTGCCTTTTGGCTTTTTTTTCCCCTCCCGTTCTTTTATTTTTAATTTGTCTGCCCCCATCCTGCACATTTGCCCCCCCAACCCCAGTTGTTGTGGTCAGTTCCCCTCCCCAACACAAATACATTCCTCTCCCAGAGGTTCCTCCCCATTCTCAAGCTGCCTCTCCCTAGAGGGGGAGTAGGGGGCAAAGCCCCCCACAACAGGAGAAACAAGTGTTTTTTGCTTTGTGTAGAACTCAACATTTTTCTGATGCCTTACAATCTGCTTGCATGTTTTTTGACCATGCTTTTGTTCAGTTGGCATTCTGGCCTAGTGCCATAAATATCTTATAGCACAGAATATTTGGTAGGTTATGCTCTTGCAACAGATATGCTGAATAGGAGGTATTGCTGTTATGGACCTATTGTAGGAAAGTTTGTGAACCCTGATATTTAGACACATTCCTCTGGTGATGAGCACTAGTATTAGATGTCGAAAAGCTCCTATCTCATTTTATGAGTTACATACACTCCTTTTTTGTGTTGTATTGTGCGTGTGCAAGAAACATGATAAGTAGGTAGGTAAAAATGTATTTTTACACAGGAAAAAAAGCATGTCATTTGGGCTGTTAAGCCCAGTTTGCAAGACAGTCCTGTTCACTAGTATCTAAGTTTCACATATAATAACAATGTACAAATAACATATACCACGAGATTACAATATGAAGTTAAGAATACAAAATGTAAAAAAACAACAGTAACACATGGTAAAGATGGGTTTGGTAATAAAGTGCTAAGTGCAATTACAGGAGTGGATAAAAAAATCATTGCCTTTGTAAAGGCAATAGGTTTAGTTTCAGCACGTAATGGTGGCAAAAGGTTTTTCTGGGAGGGCTTTAAGTCCAAGGTTCAATGGGTAGAGCAACAACGTCACTCTCCCATTGGGATTAAATGGTAATTCATCCTGGGAACCTCCAGGATTCATTTTTCATGGTGGTCGGAGGCACTGCCTGTCTGCCTTCCTTGTTCTGTGCTGTTTTCTTTGGGCTCTTGCCCACGTGTTTGCAGTTGCCTCCGGCTCGCTCCTTCTCTTGCAGAGTGCTGCTTGCCCTGCAGACTCTTCAGTCATCCCGGCATGTTCTGGGTCCCTCCCCTCTCTCCCCCCCTGTTCCTATCTCTTTCCCTCACCGAACCGCTCCTCGGAGGTTTCGCCTGCCCCTCCTGCCAGCTTGCCCTTTTCCCATTTTCTCATGAGGGTAGGCCGCACGTAGCTGCTGCTGCCATGGCAGCATCTTCCTGTTTTTCTCTCATTATTCTCCGATAGTGTTTTGCACTGCTGCTCCTGGCCGCAACTGCTTTTAGCATTCACCGGGCTCTGTCTGCTCCTACCTCATCTTATGCACCGTGGCTGTGGCAGTGGCTCTCGCATTGTCTTTCAATTGATGCTCCTCTGTGGGTCCATTTCTCTGGGAGGCGGCATGCGAGCAGTGCGGTGGATGGACCGCAAAAAATCCCTGAATGAGCGAGGCAGCAGCTCAGGCTCCTGGGACCACTGCTTGTCAGCGATCCTCCAGCTTTTTGCCTCTAGAACCTGTTCCCTAACTCAGGGTCCATGGTGTGCCTTGGTCTGCATCCTCAGTGGGATTCTGATAATCCCGGAGCTGTTGCTTACTTGCTTTCCTATTATTTCCATGTTCCGGTGCTACTGGTTTGATCCATCGTATGGCATGCTACTTAGGCATTTGATTTGCAGGCTGTTTGTGGGTGTTGATGTGCACTATGGCTGCCACTCCTCTTTCAGTCACTTCACTGCCAGTCTAGCATTGCTTGTAAAACACTTTGGGATTCACTGTGTCTGAAATGCGCTGTATATATGCTGATTCTTCTACTTATTCTGTACGGAGTTTTGCATGCGCCATCCACCATTTTCCACTTGGCTTCACTTCATCCTCATGCCTCATATGCGTTCCTGTATCACCTCCCATATCCTTGCTTAGGGTGTGACCATGTAGTGCTGTCTCTATTTTGCCGTTCCTCTGTCTGCTACTCCTGGACTACCACTGAACTTCTCTAGCCTGTTACTGCCCCAGAATCTTCATTCTCCATCAATTCCAACTCGCCTACACCTCTGATCTCCTGCAGTTCCTAATCTGGCTCTCTCTCTTTTCCCTCTTTGACCTCCATTGCTCCCATTTCCTCTGCCTATTTAAGCATTCACCATGCCTCTCTCATTTCTGTCCTGCTCTCGAGTTCTTTTTTTGGGCATACCTATCCTTCCCCACCTCATCGATCCACGGCCCTCCTGCTGCATATATCAGGTACCTGATTCCATCCATTATCAGCCCTTTTCTGTCTTCACTGCTGACCTCCTGGTTCTCCTGTTTTTGTCACTCAATCTGTGTCCTTCTCCTTGCCTCCTCTGCTGTGACTGTGCAGTTATTCTGTGGTTTTTCCCTATCCTACCATCATCTTCCCCCTGTTCCAGCCTTCAAGGCTTCTCTCCTTCATTGTTTCTCATCCATTTCCTATTTTACCTTACTCATCCCAGCCATCAAGGATTCACTCCACTCAAAGCTGCACTCCATCACCCTGCAATTGATAATTCTTTTGGGCATACCTATCATGAACCATATGCCAACTCATCGATCTGCAGCCCTCCTGCCACATGTTTCAGGTTGCTGACTCCAGTCTTCATTCACTCATCCTTACCTCATGGTTCATCTATTTACATCACTTACTCAAGCATACCATCCTTAAATCCTATGCTACATTGAACACTCCAGCATACCCCTCTTGAGTTCCTGCTACCTCGATTCAACTCTGTCTCCACTCTAGGCCATGCTGTCCTGTCCATCGCCCTTTGTTAAGGGCTGGCTGGCTGCTCTCCAACATCATTCAAGTTCATTTTCAAGTTAATTTCCTGTCTCCTCTTCCTCATACTCACATCAATCATTCAAGTCCCTTTGACTACTTGAGCATACCTCTCGGGTACCTGCTGCCTCATGTTCAGGTCCTTGCTGCCATCCATGCTTCAAGGTTTCTCTATTTATATCATTAACTCGAGCATTCAATCATTGAATCTGATGCTACTCATCGACCACATCAGGATGTAATCATTCATATCGCATAATCATGCCTTATCGGCCTCAGTGTCTACTTACTTGCCTTGTTCAATCAATTATACCTCTAATTGGATCTTATGCTACCTCATCGACCTGCCTCCCTCCCACGGTGATCATCACCATCAGTATTCATTGTTGCCTCATGTTCCTTCTTCGATCTGCGTGCAGCCTCATGTTCTCTCTTCGATCTGTGCTTTCTTTTGGGGATTTTCCCTATTCCATCACCATCATCCCTACTCGTATCCCTCTCATTACCGAACCCTTCTTTTTAATGACATACATTCTCAAATCAAATGTCATCAGCCTGGAGGGAAGGTGACCTAGGCCTTTGATCCCCAGAGGTTTCCTCCTCAAAGGAGGGTTTTCCTCTCCTCTCTTCCTTGCCAATGGTTGTAATATTAGTTAGAGTTAGTGCTATCTTCAGTTAATTAGTTAGATTCTGCTGTTGGATGGAGGTGGATGGTGGCTCCCGCTTTCCCCTCTCTCCTTAGGAAGTCAGCCCTTATCTTCTCAGAGTTCATTCATTCATCATCCTCACCTCTTCTATGCTCGACACTGTTAGTATTCTTTTTGGGGTTCTTCCTAACCTACCTCTAGCCAACACAACCATTCCTATGGCACCTGTTTGGGGGAACCCTCCTCTAGGGTTCCTTGCGTCGTACCTCTACAGGGTGGTATATCCCATGGACAGAGAGGCAGAAAACCACAAAGCAAATCAAGTTACACAAGCATTATTTCATCTCATCTCATCCAGTTGCATAAGCACATTGAATGGGAGGGCTTTAAGCCCAAGGTTCAATGGGCAGAGCAACAACTTCACTCCCCCATCAGGATTAAAAGGTCATTCATCCTGGGTACCTCCAGGATTCATTTTTCATTACCCACCATTCACCCATCCTCCTCCAGTGGCTTATCTCTCTTACCTGTGGGCTTCTTCCTAACCTATCTTTAGCTGACACAGCCATTCCCATAGCACCTGTAGGGGGGAACCCTCCTCTAGGGTTCCTTGCATTGTACCCCTACAGGGTGGTATATCCCATGGATAGAGAGCCAGAAAGCCACAAAGCAAATCAAATTACACAAGCATTATCTCATCTCTTTGTGTAAGCACATTGAACAATAGATTGCTGCTCGAAAAGTCAAGGTTCAGTCTCCATATTTGTTATTACATTTCCCTTGATACATTTTGTTTAGATGGACAGACCTAGTTATTTCTTCCCTCAAATCAGTTGCAGTAGGGAAAAGTATTTGTGTGATGTTATGTTCAGGATGATAAATTTTGTATTTATAAATTAGTTTTGTCCAGTTTCTAGAAAACTCAGTTTTAAGAGGTTGCCATCCCAGCTTCTCCAATAGTAAACAATGATGCGTCCTGTAGTTGCACCGCAGAACATACCTTGCTATACTATAATATAATTTATCTAACCTGTCCAACAAGCATTTATTTGTCACCTGATAAATTAACTCCCCATATCTCAAAGTAGGCAGGATAACTTGCTCTGCTATTTTTCTCCGATCCTAAATTCTTAGGCCTCTAGTGGTTCTCCTTAATACCCCAAGCTTCTTGGTTGTCTTTAAAATAGTTGTTGTAATATGATCATTTAAGGTCATAAATGGATCAAGAAGTACTCCTAAGTAACAATAACTGGATACCAATTCAATTTGGGTTTGATTACTAGTAAAAATATGTGGTTGTGATGAATTTTTTTTAATTTTTGGAGCAAAATGCATCAATTTAGTTTTATTTGTATATATACTGTAAATAGCTGTGACTTGGTGAACCACTCTTCAACCCTGCCAAAATTGGCCTGGAGCTTTATCTGAAGGTCCAACACATCTACCCTTGAGGCTATTAACACTATCATCAGCATACACTCTTATGTCTGTGTGCTGTACCACAGAGGGCATTAATAAAAATTAAAAATAAAAGGGGTCCCAGGATGGACCCCTGGGGAACCCCTCCTTGCACTTCACAGGATTTTGACAGGTGGTGCTGTATTTCAACCCTCTGAGTGTGTCTGGTTAAATAGGATTTAAACCAATGTGAAAGGCCTTCAGAAAAGCCCAGGACCTGTAATTTCTCAAGCAAGAGGGAGTGGCTCACCAGGTTAAAAGCTTTAAGTAGATCGATGAAACCAGTTGATGTTTCCCTACCCAGGTTCAAAGAGGCTCACATCAAATCATTAAATTCCACCAAGGACATCATTGTGGAATAGCCCTTGAGAAGCCCTGGTTGATATGATATAAACACATTGGGTTGGTCCATATAATCACACATCTGTCTGTTTACAAGCTTTTCTAAGCATTTAGATAAGATAGGCAAAATAGATATCGGACGATAGCTTCCTGCTTCTGCTGTGTCACCAACCTTATGAATTTGTATTACTTTACTTCCCCTCCATGACATTGGAAAGTACCCTTTTTGCAAGCTCCAATTAAAAATATATGTAATTGTTGGGCTATGAAATTGGCTGCCAGCTTTAGAAATCTACCCTCCAGGTTGTCTAACCCCGCTGTTTTATGAATATTTATTTTTGACAATTCCTTTCTCACTTCTAGTAAGGTTAGACTCTTGAATCTAAATGGTGGATATTATCCTAAAAATGTATTCTTGTCAGTTTTTTAAGTTTTTGGGGCCCATTTTTGTTGGATTCCCAAAACCTGGGAGTTCAGTGAAAAAAGGTGTTCAGCATATCTGAGGTCACCTCAGGAGCTTCCATTAGTGTGTTTCTAACTTTAAAAGTTACAGCTTTTTGACCCTCCCCCCGGATTTGTTAAATGCTTTATAATAGACCAGAATTTGGGGCAAATTCTGATCAATTTTGTTTCTATAATATTTCATTTTTGCCCATTTTGTCAATTTCCTGCATTCATTTCTTTTCATTTTAAATAATTCCCAATCTGTATCCAATTTTGATTTTAACGCTTTTTCCCCAAACTCTATTTTTTAATCCTGATTTTGTTTTTAATGTTTCTGTTATCCATGGAAATCTAGGAAGTTTGTTAAAGTTTTTCACTTTAGGGGCATGGCAGTCACAAATACTTTGGGAGGTACTAGTGAAATAAATGACAGTCTAATCAAGGTCAGGGATTAATCTACAGTGGTCCCATTTTTCTGCACTTATACCTCTCAAAAATTTAGATTCTGAGAAACTTCTCATGTCCCTGAACCAATATTGCTTCAAATGATTTTGAGGAGATGTTAGTTGTGAAGTAGTCAAAGTTAACCAAATAGGATTGTGGTTTCTGAAATGAGGAGGCAGAGTTCCAAAAGCTTCTACCTGTAGGTGCAGCAAAGTAAATAATAAATCTAAGATGGACCCTGATACAGATGTTTTTGTAAAATGAGTAGGGGAGTTAATTCATTGTTCTAATCCCAATACCGTAGACATTTTCATGAGTTGTTTACTCTGAGATTTTAACCAATCACAGTTTACATCCCCCATTAATATTATCTGTCTATTTTTGATGCAATCTCCTATTTTATTTAATATCCTTTCGATGTTGTTTAGGTTACTCCTGGGAGGGAAACAGCTAACAGCTACTGTATTACTAAATTAATTTGTACTACATCAATAACCAGGTGTTCACTATTACTATCATTCCCTTTTATCAAAATATGACCAAGAGAATTTTTAATTATACAACATCACCCCCCCACTCTTCCTGTCCTGTCTAACTTGTTGATAACTGGGAATGCTCAATTCTTGTTCACTGATTCTTTGTGACAGCCATGTCTCACTGAGTTCAAGAACACAGGTATCTTGAACATTTATCAATGCTGCTAGCAAATCAGTTTTAGTAGCGATATTGTGAGCATTGTCATGTAAGATCTTTAAACTTGCCTTGTCATTCGGACCTGGATTTGGCTCCACATCCCCTCCCAAAATTAAAACCAAACTCAAAGCCCCACAGTAGTAGTAGTACATTCACAGGTGCATGGTAGTAGCACATTCAGAGGTGTGTCAGTGTTGGCAAATGCAGGGAACGCTTTAGTGGGTGCATCCCTCAGCCACCAATTAGCGAGCATGCTAACGATGATGTGAAACTTCTAGGAGAGCCAAAACCTTGAAAAAAATCTGCCTCTCCAATGAGGCTCAGTTTCCTCATTGGAGCATCATATGATGAGGCTCCACTATGTGCCTTTCCTGGTGAAACATTTCAATAAATATGGCAGCTCCTGCTTCCTGCCACACAATCCCCACAAAGCTGATATCAGTCACACCAAAGCTGACATCAGAGATGCCCAATTGCAGTGTCAGCATGTCCCCCCCAGTTCAATTTGTTTGCTGACAGGAGTGTCCAATCCCCATTGGCATCATGTCCCCTCCCAACTCGTGGTACACTGGGAGCCCACTAGAGTATGCCCCAAATCATTTTTTTACCTGTAAATTAAGAAAACTGTCCCCTGAAGTCCAGTTTCTTTTTTCTTTACCTGTAAAAAAAAAGGTCCCTCACCATCCCGCAGTGCCCCCTTCCCCAAACCGCACCTACCCTCTATGCACCCAACCTCCCTCCCTCACCCCATACTTACCTCTGGAGGCCTAGCGCTATGATCTTCTGTGGAGCAAGAACACGTCGAACTCCTCAAAAGCCATCTGGGAACTGAACAAAATGCAGTAAGCTTTATAATGGCAGGCAGTAGGGGGTTTCAACTTAGGTAGATATCTCAGCCATTTTGGGGAATTTTGGTACCAGAGTTTCAACTTAGGGTTCTTGGGACCCCACCTCATGAACGCATGCACTGTCATCTCAGTACTCCATCTTGAAAGGTGATTTTGCAGTCACTGCATGGAATCACCTTCCAGGATTAAGTAATGAAATGACAGTGCCGCTGTTGTGAGGTGAGATCCTAACTCATGTTCAAAATTCGGTCAACAAATTCAAAAATGACTGGCGCTATTGAGTGTGCATTGAGGAGTTTCTACATGCTCGTAATCCTCGATAATTGTTAATATTTTCAGTCCAGATTTTCAAGATTGCCATTTTTTCACACCTCCTCATGAACAGTACAGCTGACATTTTTCACATCCTGCCCGAAATGTGTTTTTGCACCTGTGATGCAAAATGGCATGGTAGCTGTGGGAAATCAACTTTCGGGACAGATTAACAAAATCACAGTGCTGCTGTTCATGACAGGAGATCCTAAAATGCTGATGTTGAAAATGTGGTTAAAAAAATCCAAAACAATAATTGCACTATGGGTGTGCGTTGCGCAGTTTCAATGCATGCTTGTAACTTCACCAATTTTTCATATTTTCACTCCAGATGTTCAACATTGCCATTTTTAAAACCTCCTCATGAACAGTACAGCTGTCATTTTTCACATCCTGCCCAAAATACATTTTTGCACCTGTAGCGCCAAATGGCGCAGTCACTGTACAAAATCACCTTTGGGCTAATGAACTGATTGTGCCACTGTTCATGAGATGGGGTCACAAAAATCCCATGTTGAAATTTTGGAGTGAAAATACCAACAAATGCCTGGGTGTTAGGGTTTTCAATCATAACGCCCCATACTGTACAGACTAACAGACATCAGAGGTGTGACTTGGGATTGTCGACTGTAATGCTCATGCCATTCCACCCCCACCCTGTAGCCAGTGACAGACATTGAGGTGTGCCTTGGAGTCTTTGGCCCTAAAGTTCACCCCATTCTCCTTTACTGCATCCATCTCAGCATATTCCCTTATGGAGTGGGGTAAGCATAAGGCCCAAAGACCCCAAGGCACACTGCAATACTTGTCAATGTCTGCAGGATGGGGTGCGGTGAAATGGCATGAGCGTTATGGCTGACGACCCAAAGGCATAACCCAACACCTGCCAGTCTCTGCAGGGTGGGGGTGGGGTTGGAATCAGTTCAATACTTCACTGCCATTTCTATTATGCATCTCTCTAACTCCTGCACTACCAATGCCAGTAACAGCAAGACAACATTCGGCATTGACAAATGTTTGTTTTGTATAGGGACTATCATGTATCCTAGGGAATGTAGATAACAGGGCACAAACTCATGGTATACGTGATATGCTTTCATATCTCATGATTCGGTATTTTCTAATGATCTAGTAATTTTTGTCATAATCTTATTTTCATTTATTTTCAGATGATGTAGTTGTGATGTTCTGTTTAGTTGTGTTCATTGTAAAATGTTATATATATATATATATATATATATATATATATAAATGTTTACCCTTTTTTTTACTGTGTGCTGCATTGTTAAATTTAATTTAAACTGAACAATGAAAATCTACTGCTAATTAAGTGCAGTGAGTTTCAAGCTATACAGTAGCATAACAGACAAAATACTGTAGATAAATAGGAGAGGGGTTGAGTAGGGCATTGGTTGTTGTAATGCAAATAGAAAAGGAAAAGAGCTAGTTGCAGATATATGTTTTTTAGAAGTGTGCCATTAAGAATGATTTAAAGGTGACAGGAAACACTTTCTTACACCTCCAGATACCCAGCTGTTTTCCTTTTAGTGTCAATCAAATATTCATTTATTCTTTCTCCTTTGTGGTTCAAATAATTATATAACAGTTGAGCTTTTTTTACTAGTCTGAATCCCTCTGTCCTCAGCAGTTGCTGTTCTCTGTTTTCACACCACCTGAGCATTCTATGACGTCAATAACACAATTCCAGGCCGTCCAGTAAAATAGATAGAATGGTGTCACTGATATCATGGAATATCTTTGAAATGTGAAAAGAGCAGCAGCAGCTGAGGAGAGTGGAACTCTGTAGATCTGAGGACACACCAATGCTAGACTATCCATTTATCAAAAACAGGTCAAAGCATATCAGAATATATAACTGGCCTGGAAAGGAAAATAGTACGGCAGTTAACTGTATAAAAATAATTTCCTAGCTGAAAAAGTGCAGGGAGGATGAAAGATAGATGGGGAGAGGGAAGTTGTTCCACAGTGTTGGACAGCAAATAGAGAAAGTAAACTGGCCTACTACAGATTTATAGTAGAGATATGAAAGGAATGAATATTGGATCATTGGAGGGAGTAGGAGAACATGGTAATTAGTGAAGAAGTGAAGGGATGTAACAGGGAACAGCAGCAAGCCAGTACTGGGATAGGAAGGAGGAACTGTGCAAGAGACCCCAGATCTCTAGTCAGAGGAGAGTGATTTGCATGGAGAGGACACCAATGAGTGAGAGACACTGATTGGTGAGAATTGGCGCACTAAGAGTGAGGTGGTAGTAGGAGACAGAAAGGGGGTCCAGCCTGGCAAGTGCAGACTTTGGAGCAGCACTGTATACTACAACTTGTAATCAAACAAGCATTTGTCAATGCCGAACGTTCACTTGCAGGTATTTGCAGTGGTGTGTGGCATGTATGGTGCTTTACCCTAATGCCCTGTGTGATTGCTGGTATTTGCACAATAAATTGTCAGCATGACCTTTTTGTTACCCCCATTGTGAGCTACATAGGCGGAAACACGTTTTGGGCAGGATGTGAAAAATGACAGCTGTACTGCTCATAAGGAAGTGTGGTAAAATGGCAATGTTGAAAATCTGAGTGGAAATATTGAAAATTCATAAAAGCTAAGGCGTGCGTAGGAACTATGCAATGCAGCTAAATAAAACAGTCATTGTTAGGAATTGTTTCACCAAATTATCAACATTGGCATTTAAAACCTCTGCAAATGAACAGTGTCACTGTGATTGTCTTACTGTGTGCCCATACATTGATTTTGCACACTGGGTGCATCATTATTGCACTGCATGGGGGCGGAAGCTCACGTTTGGGCAGGATGTGAAAAATGACAGCTGTACTGCTCATAAGGAGGTGTGGTAAAATGGCAATGTTGAAAATGTGGTGAAAATATTGAAAATTCACAAACTTACGAGTGTGGGAACTGCAGCACTGCCTCAAAACAGTTATTTTTAGGAATGTGTTCACCAAATTTTCAACATAGCCATTTTAATATCTCTGCTCATGAACTGTGATACTGTGATTTTCTTAATGTGTCCCATACACTGAGTTCACACAGCGACTGTGCCATTGTGCGCTACAAGGGTGGAAACACGTTTTGGGCAAGATGTGAAAAATGACAGCTGCAGTGCTCATAAGGAGGTGTGGTAAAATGGCAATGTTGAAAATGTGGAGTGAAAATATTGAAAATTCGCAAACTTACGAGCATGCATAGGAACTGCACAATGAACACTCGTAAAACAGTCATTTCTAGGAATTTTGTCACCAGATTTTCAACACAGCCATTTTAAGACCTCTGCTCATGAACAGTGTCACTGTGATTTTCTTAATGTGTCCATACATTAAGTTCACACGGACTGCAGCCATTGTGTGTACATGGGCAGAAACCGCGTTTTGGGCAGGATGTGAAAATGACAGCTGTACTGCTCATGAGGAGGTGTTGTAAAATAGCAATGGTGAAAATGTGGGTGAAAAATATTGAAAATTCGCCAAACTTACGGTGCGTGGGAGACATGCAACACCGCTCGTAAAACAGTCATTTTAGAATTTTTCACCAAATTTTCAACATAGCCATTTTAAGACCTCTGCTCATGAGCAGGTGTCACTGTGATTTTATTAATGTGTTCCATACATTGATTTCACACACCGACTGCGCCATTGATGCGCTTACATGAAGCGCGAACACGTTTTGAGTGAGATGTGAAAAATGACAGCTGTACAACTCATAAGAAGGTGTGATAAAATGGCAATGTTGAAAATCTGGGTAATATTAAAAATTCACAGACTTACGAAACTGCGTAGGAACTGCATAGCCTGCGCTTCGTAAAACAGGGGGGTTTCAACTTTGTGCATATCTCAGTCATTTTTGGAATTTTTTGCGCAAATTTTCAGCATGGGTTTTGGGACCCCTTCTCATGAATGATGTCACTGTCATGGCATTATTCAAGCCCAAAGGATGATTTCACGCGGTGCCTGCGAAATCACCCCTAGACTTAAGTAATGCCATGACAGTGAATCATTCATGAGAAGGGTCCCAAAAAACCCATGAAAATTTGGTGCAAAATTCAAAAATGTTCAGATATCTAACTCATGGCTCTAACCATTATACAGCTTACCGGCATTTCCTCAGTTCGCGATTACGGCTTTGAAGAGTGCAGAGCGTGTTCCCGGTCCACTGAAGTTGTTCACCAGAGTCGGAGGTAAGTATGGGGTGGGGGCTGTGGGAGGCTGGGTGTGCGCGGTGGTGGGTGCGGGTTGTGGGAGGGAGTGGGAGATGCGCCGTGGGACCGTTTTCTTTACAGGAAAAAAACAAAACAAAATGATGACGTGGGACATTTGCCACACTGGGGTGGGCTCCCAGCATGGCAGAGGTGTGTGGGGGCGAGGGCCGTTGGGGATTAGGCACCCGTCGGCAAATCAAAGTTTAGCTTTGAAATTGGCGTGGCGGGGCGGGGGAGCTCGTGGCCGGTGAGGGGCCTGATGTGGTGCTCCATATGGCAGCGGTGTTTTGCTTGAAGCAGAGGAACACCGCTGTCATATAAGCTCCTGCACCCATTGTGCAGGACCACCGCCGCCTGCTCAAGGGAGCAGTGCATTGGATGAGAGGCACACCTCCAAAGTGTGCTACTCTCCCAGAACGTTCCTTGCACATGCGCGCAAGCGAACGTAATAATGGCAAAATAATGCTAAGGATGCTCCCTCAGCAATCCAGGACAGAAAGACAAGATTATGTGCAGTACAGCACCCCAAGCTTAGGGAAACATTTGTTATGCATGGCATCAATGCTGATGGAAAAGCTGAGGTACTGGTCCTGCAACACCCATAGGCACTTTAAGTGGGGTACCTCTTTAAGCAGGCTGCTGTCTAGAGTTTTGTAAATGAGTGTATATTGGAGCCTTGTTAGTCTATCTGAACAGGCAAAAGTCAGGGAGACAGACTTTTGGCATTTAGTGAGAGCGAGTTTAAGCAGTAACAGTGTTAGATGTTGTCAAAGTCAAACTGGAGTGATGCTTCCAGCTGTAGAAATGAAACAAGAGAAGCATGTAGAATGGTGTCATCTGCATACAGGTGGATGTATGTGAGAAGACACAAGTGGATATGTACTGTATATATTTTGTTGTACATATGTATATATTGTTAAATTCATTTATTTTATGTATATAAGTATTAGCTAAATTATTGTATATTATTTTAGTTTTTTGTATTTTGCATTATTGTATTATTGTTTTTATCGTTTTTTGTTGTTTTTATTGTATGTCTATTAAGTATATTGAGAGCAACAACCGGAGTTAAATTCCTTGTATGTGTACACATACTTGGCCAATAAAGTTGATTCTGATTCTGATTCTGATTCTGATTCTGGAGGAGAGGTCATTTAAAAAGGATAGTGTAAAGGACTGGAACAAGGATGGAGCACGGGGGACACAAAACATGCTAAGCAAGTGGGGTGGATATGGTATTTCAAGCTAAGACTGGCTACAGCCAGCCTGAGAGGTGGAAGCAGAACCACTCAACCACCAAGTCAGATAAGCCAGCAGTATCTAACATACTCAAGAGAAAGGTGGTCCACGGTATTGAAGGCCTTTGCTAGGTCTATGAAAATGGCTGCTGTGAACAGGCCCTGGCTCATATATTTCAGCACAGAGTGAGTGACCTGGAGGAGGAAGGAGGTGGTGTAATGGTATTTGGGGAAGCCAGACTGAAATGGGATGGGGGGGGGGAGAAGAGGAGTCAAGCATACCTCTCAACTGCTATGAATTTCACATGACGCTATGATTTTCACACTCAAATTTACCTTTGCTCTGCATAGCTTTACTGATGTTCTTAATGATGTTAGAGCTATTTCTGGACACACAAACTATTAAATCATTGAACTAAGTTGATAGAAACATTCCTTCTCACTAACTATATGGGGCCTCTATCTGTAGACATATTATTGTTTAAAATAAGAAAGTGCTACACATTTTGTCCCTTAGCTATGAATTTTGAAGGTCAGAGCTATGATTTTTAATGCTGAGAGGTTGAGAGGTATGAAGTCAAGGTAGGTAGACTGGAAGAGAGCAGTTTTTTTTTTGATATAGGTGCAATGACTTGTCGTTGTACCACAGTAGCTATAGTATGTCTCACACACAGAGTCAGTCATTCACTACCCCCCCCATGACATTCTTTCATTCATAGGAACCCACTCCCACACACAGTCAAATATACAAAAGAGATACACTTGTACACTCTAAGCCTTCTGCACTTCAGCATGTGCTTTCATAAATAAGATGTTTCAGTTGTTACAATTTACTGGAGAATACATTTTTTATTTCATTTTTTTCATTTTTCATTTTCAGTGTTCTTTTCAAGATTTACAGCACATCTTGGTTTCCTTCTAAAAAGTTTGTCCAGAAAATAGTTTAAAACACTTGCCTCTCCCCTGTTAACCTCACAGTGCTGTTGTTTATGATATCATAGAGCTCATCTTGAAAACAGACTGTAGCGCCACAAATGTGGTTAGTAGGAGGGATTCAGATACATTTTGAAAGACTCGATGAAATAAGTGCTGCATTAACAACAATATTTAGTAGACCAACAGAAAGGGAAAGTAAAAAAAAGAAAACAACAACAAAAAACAAACAAATAACTAGAAAACAATAAAGTTAAAAAATAATTGGTGTAACTCTAGTGTTTTAAGCTTTTTATTGTAATAGTTGCTCTTTAAGCTCTTGCCACTTTCTGCAACATGAAAAGAATAATATAAACAAACCAATTACTTTGAAAATGATTGTTTTCCTTGCAAGCACTGCCCAGCAGTACATACAAAGCTTTTTCTGCTGCCTGAGATAGTTTTGTGCCCCAAATCTACTATCAGTAAAGAATCCAGAAATACTGTAGTGGAATACAAATCAATAGATATGCAGGCTCAGAAATTTGGCCTGACACTTGACCAAACCTGTTTTGGCCCAAATAGTTATTATTATATTTGTGTTCACCTACTGACTTGCACTTTTCTGGTCAGCCCCTAAGACCAATCACTCACTTTCCCCAGGTGCATTCCTCCTCCTCTGTCTCTTATGGCTTGCCCTCCATGACTGAGCCTTTGGTATGTACCCCTATGTACATTCAGATCTGGTGGAAGAGGATGCCTGGTCAGTAGTGCAGGGTTTGTGAGGGACTGCCATTACCATGCCTCAGCCAGCATCTTTTTTCATCTCTTTTTTCCACAATTGCATGTGTGTTGTGTGTGTGTGTGGGGTCATGTCTCAGCTGTGTGCAGCATGTGTCGTGCTGAGAGCGCAAGCTTTCCATTCCACCAGCAAGATCCACTGTTGCACAGTAGCCATCTGGGACATTCTGCCATTGGCAGCACTACCTCCAGGCCTGGTCGCACTATCGAATGCTCCTAAGTTGACTCTTAAATTTGTGTTGCCAGTATAGAAGATGGCCCTGATTTGACCCAGTATTAAACAAGCATTTGTCAATGCTGAATGTTGTCTTGCTGACATTGGCATTGGTAGTGCAGGAGCTAGAAAGATGCATAATAAGAATGGCTGTGAAGCACGGAAGGAACACCAACCCCACACCACCCTGCAGAGACTGACAGGCACTGTAGTGTACCTTTAGGTCATTGGCCATAATGCTCATGCCATTTCACCTCACTCTACCCTGTAGACTCTGACAAGTCTTGCGTTGTGCCTTGGGGTTCTCTGGCTTTACACTCACCCCATTCCATAAGGAAATATATTGAGATGGGTGTAGTATAGGAGAATGGGGTGAACTTTGGAGCCGAAGAGTCCAAGGCGCACCTTGATGCATGTCAGTGGCTGCAGGGTGGAGGTGGGGGTGGAATGGCATGAGCATTACATTCGATAATCTAAAGTCACACCCCTGACATCGGTCAGTATCTACAGGGTGGGACGTTATGGTTAGAAACCCTAACATCCTGGGTGTTTGTTGGTATTTGCACTCCAAATTTTCAACGTGAGCTCTTCGTGACCCCACCTCATGAAAGCATTTGGTATCTCTGCTCATGACCAGTGGCAGTGTGATTTTGATAATCTGTCCTGAACATTGATGTCCCACAGTGACCATGTCATTCTGCACCAGATGTGCGAAACCACATTTCAGACAGGATGTGAAAAATGACAGCTATACTATATACTATATGAGGAGGTGTGAAGAAATGGCAATGTTGAAAATCTGGAGTGAAAATATTAAAAATTCTCAAAGTTACGAGCGTGCATGGAAACTGCCAATGCACACATGTAACACAGTCATTTTGTGGAATTCTGTCACCAAATTTTCAACTAGGCATTTTGAGACCCTTGATCATGAACCGCATCACTGTAATTTTCTTAATTTGTCCCAAACATTGATTTCCCACAGCAACCACGCATTGTGCTCCACATGTGCAAAAACACATTTTGGGCAGGATATGAAAAATGAGAGCTGCACTATTCATAAGTAGGTGTGAAAAAATGGCAATGCTGAAAATCTGGAGTGAAAATATTAAAAATTCTCAAAGTTACGAGCATGTGTAGAAACTGCACAATGCATGCTTGTAACACAGTCGTTTTTGGGAATTTTTTCACCAGAAATCTAAGCATAGGCTTTTTGATCCCACCTCATGAACATTGACACTGCTATTTTGTTAATCAGTCTCAAAAGGTGATTCCGCAGTAACAGCAAAATCACCTTTTGGGACCAAATAATGAAATGACAGTGACTGAGTTCATGAGGCAGGGTCCCAAGAACCCCATGTTAAAAATTTGAGCTAACAGTTGCAAAATAGCCGAGATATCCACCTCAAGCTGAAACCCCCATTTATGCCATTATACAGCTTACCGGCATGTCTTCAGTTTGTGGTCAGCTTTGAAGAGTGCAGACATGTTCCCATTCCACCAAAGATCATCACACTGGGCTCTGGAGGTAAGTGTGGGGTGAGGAGGGTGTGAGGAGGTGGGGTGCATAGAGGTAGGTGCAGGTTGGGGAGGAGACCCGATGAGGACCGTTTCTTTGTTTCAGGTTACTAAAAAAAAAAATTATAATCACCGTGGACCATTTTCTTTTAACAGGTTTTAGACACTGGTGAGGCTTCCAGTGTGTCCCATTTTTTTGGGTCATATTAGCCACACTGGGTGGGCCCCAGTGTGGCACATGCCAACAGAAAAGGCAGGAAAATGCCGACATGATGGGGGGGGGGGGTTAAACATGCCAACAGCTGTATTTACTTTTTGAAATGTGTTGAGCTATCTAGCAGCACCACTCTTCCTGGTGCTCGCTTTGCATTGATTTAGTAATACATGACTTTTCAGTGAGCACCGGTGTACGCCTTCTAAAACACCTGACTTTTGGAAATGACAATCCCACCTTTATCCAGAAATGGGATAAAATACTTCAAACAGCTTTGTTGCAGCTCATTGAATTAATTGTGGACTTTAGCTGTGAAATTGAGACTGAACTGAAAGAGGCCATAAAACAACAGGAACAGAAGGTATGTACCTTTAAACAACATGCTGATTATGAGTGATGTGAGAATAAAATTTAAGAACTATTTACAATTCTATGATAAAAAATACAAGCACAGAAGAGGAAATGTATCAGAGATATGAATGATTATACATAGAATTGTATCTTTGATTGGAAAATGAGTAAACAGCAACAAAAGATTAATACTGTTAATATCCCTACATCCATGGACACAGCAGGTGCATCACTTCCGAATGAACAATTACAGACTACCGCACTTACATCAAAGTCCATTTTACATAGAACTGAGAATGCAGGACAGGATTATAGCACAGGTGAAAGTGCATCAGAACCTGAGGATACTTATTTGAATAGAGGTCCTTTTTTAGGGGTTGGCCCTCCTGGAGACCGTGTCCCCAGGAGGAGTACACGGCAAACACGATTCCAGTTTGAGGAAGAAGAAGGAAGAGGAAGACTGGGTAGCCAGGAGGTTTCAGAAAAGGAGGAGTAAGGAGCAGAGGCAGAGGATATGGCAGAAGAACACCTTTCAGGAACCGCTACTGACAGTGGTAAATTTGACTGACTTTGAATTAAATGAGACTCAGTTAAAAGTACTTTCTATGGGACTCAGTTTTATACGACTTTTCAAAATTCTGAGTTTTCTTCATTTTTTAGATATACAAAAATTTGCATGTAAGCTTAATCTAAAAGTGTTTTTTAAAAATAAAGATAAGGAATGTGATGTTTGTGATGTTCCTGATAATATGGGCTCAGATAATTGTTCACAAGATGAGCAGGTGATAAGACCACAGGTACGAGTACCCGAAATTGTGTTTAAACCCCAATCTACTTTCTGTCCCTCCTTACATCCCAATACCGAAACCTTTTTGGATTGCTGCATTTCTGATCTCAACTTGTTGTATCAGAATCCACCACCACATATACTGTTAAATAACCTGAATCAACAAGACAGACAGGCATTGTGGGAGCTAAAAAATGACAAACAAATAGTGATCAAGGCGGCTGATAAGAGTGGGAGCATGGTCATACAGAGTTGTGAAAATTATGTCAAAGAAGCTTATAGACAGCTTGGGGATACACAATTTTATCAACTATTAACTTTTGACCCAACCTCCAAGATTAAATAGGAGATAGAACTGCATCTGCTTGAAATTTATCAAGAGGGGCTTATTTCTTTAGATGAACTTTTCTTCTTGACGGTAGAACTTCTTAGGAAATTGTTTTTTTATATACCCTGCCTAAAATTCACAAGGGTTCTGTAAACCCACCCGGATGCCCTATAGTCTCTGGTATTGGTTGGGTTACAGAACTCCCTGTCAAAATTTGTTGACAGTTTTCTGAGGCTCACTGTCCCAAAACAAAGAAGCTATATAAGGGATACGAGCCAGGTTTTAGAAATTCGGGATAACATCTGCTGTGAACAGGATTGGTTGCTAGTAACTATGGACACAGAGTCCTTGTACATGAACATCCCCATGAGGGGTGGCACTTCAGGCTATAGAACAGCACCTCTTACAATACACTGACTTGACACAACAACAGATTAATATGCTAATTAATTTAACAGAAATGGTATTAAAAAATAATATTTTTCTGTTTGAAAACAAAATTTACAGACAAACAAAGGGCACAGCAATGGGGGCAACACTAGCCCCCAGTTTGGCTAACATATATATCTAAGCATATGGGAGAATGCATTCATGTTTGATAGTTCAATTAATAAAAGTTTTGGGCAGCTTGATCTAAATAAATTTTACATATACTATCTCCTTTTGATTTGGAAGGGGCCAGAAAGTGAGTTGCTTGAATATGTTCAATACTTGGAAGGCACTAATCCACATTTAAAGTTTAAAGTGAATGACCACACATGGTCTGTACATTTTTTGGACCTTACTATTTATAAACAAGAAGACAGTACACTGAGCATTGATTTGTATAAAAAAAAAGAGTCCGACAGGAATACCCTCTTACACACGAGTAGCTGCCACCCGCATGTCATTCAGAACTTGCCAAAGGGACATTACATCCATGTAGAAAGGAATTGTGGTAATCTTGACTTATACAAATGCAGGGCACAGGAGCTCACTACTGATTTGTTGGAAAAGGGCTACGATGGGGCTCATGTAAATGAAATTGAATGGGAGGTATACCTCATGGACAGAAATGTTTCATCCCAAAAGTAGAAAAATTAAAACTGATCCATCTGTGATGTTCATCACCACCTATGGTGGTGGTTTAAGACAGGTCACTGATATTGTCAGGAGAAATTTGAATGTTTTACGAGGCATGCGGGAATTGTCACCTTTGTTGTCTAAACCCTTACAGGTTACATATACAAGTGGCAAGAATTTGAAAGATAATTTGACCCGTAGCTACCAAGGAAAAAATAAGGTCCTTTCTGTACCAAAAAAATTAGCCACTAGAAGATGTGGGAGATGTAAGGTGTGCTCAATATTATGTTCCTGTACTGAAGTTTTGAACCCATAGGCTGGCAAGATGGTAAAAATACAGGCTGATATAGATTGTAACACAGAAGCCGTAATTTACCTTTTAACTTGCTCATGCGGGGCTTATTATGTCAGACGTACTAAATGCAAACTAAGATTTCAAATTCAGGAACATTTGAATGCCATTAAAAGGGCAATTTGGATTATGCCATGGAAGCACACATCTTAAAATCACCTGAAAATATTGTCCACAAAATAAGTGCCATTGGTATAGAAGCAGCCTTGGTTAGCATTAGGGGAGGTGACCTAGAAACTATGTTAAATCAAAAAGAACAAAAATGGATCTATGTTCTAGGAACCCTGAAAAAAACAGGGATCAATTTTAGATTTGAGGTAAAACCTTTTCTAAAATAAGGTACTAATGAAGTGTGCCTGTTACCGTTTGCCTTTTTGAAAATGATTTTGTAATGTGCAATGCTGAGTTAATGTATTTGTGCTTCACAAGTGTAGTCCTCATTCACTCTTTTTGAAAATTGAAGCTATACATACATAAATTATTTTCCCCTTGCCTCTCCCCCCTTCCTTCTCCCATTCTGAGTGAGTTCTTTTAGGAATATGATGATTAACTATTCGATTGTGAGCTGTTTCAATTATTACATACTACATGTATGTTAAATGAATGATTTGAGCAGGCCAGTTAAAAAAGATTTCTTTAAATTTAATTTTTTTTGAATTTAAGTTTTCTATTCTTTCCACAGGATGGCTTTCTCTGGAATAATTGGACTATTAAGGACCAAGTGTTTTCAAACTGTGACTCTGGCTATGAAAGAGTTAATGTTGTTTTTGGGACACTGGTGATATGTTATACTGGGTATAAGTGGAGGCTTAGTTTATTTTAAAATGACGTGGAACTATGTAAGCATGTCACTGGTTAATCGGTGTTTAAATTGACTGCCTTTGATACCATGATTCATCCTCTGATGAAACCCCCATGTGTGGGGGGCGAAACGTAAGGAGTGGCGGTATTCCACAGCTTTGTTCCTCTGATATTCTCACTATGGTGCAGGTGTATATATTGCTGCATTAAATGATTTGACTTCCAAGCAAGCTGAGACACTGGTCTCTCTGTTGAAGCATGGGTGCAGCTGTATTTACTTTTTGAAATGCTGTCAGGGGGATTGCCCCCCCCCCTTCGGCAAGCATGTCTGTGTTTGGGTGGATGATGCCGAGGGGGAGTGGGCACCTCCTTGGCAGACAAAAACAGTAAAGGGGATTCATATGCCAACAGAGGGATTGGGAACCCCCGAAGTTGGCTTCCTGGGAACTGTGACAGGCAGACGTCGGCAGCCACTGCCCACCATGTTTATTGAAATGTTACACCAGGCAAGGCACACCCTGCAATGACGGGTCGCTCCCTCATTGCAGTGGAGAAATTTTTTCAAGTTGGTGGCATGCTTTTCAACTGCTATCACAGACAGCATGCGATTTCATTCATGCCACAGAGCCCAGCCCGAAAAAGCGGTGACGCCATTGGCCACAACACCACCGCACCTCCAAGACCTGCTGTTCCAAGCTACCACTATATGTTGCTTGCGCATGCTCAAGACAACATAAAAATGGACCATATAGTGCCCCCAAACAATAATCCACTACTGTCATGCACCCATTTATTGTCCTACTGCACCAGCTCTCTCATGACTGCTTTCCATCTGATTCATTTGCTGCAGACAGCCTTAAAAGACTAGAGATGGGCTGTTTAGAAGTATTCTCGCCTTAAAGATTGCCTACTGAATTTTCAGGCCATTAGTTAGTTAGTTAGTTAGTTTTGACCTCAGTGTGGATCCTGTATTTTGGCTGGATCATAGCACCATGAGGTTCATGCTGGGGGGCACCCCCCTAGATGGTCCCACCCCTGTCGAGATGGTCCGGTACCACCCGTTAAGAGGAGTTTCCTCATTGGGACTATCAGTGGTGCTGGACCTATCGAGTGTGGAGGTGGCTTTTCTGGTTTGGGTGGAGGAAGCAGTGTCAGCCAATAATTGGGGCTGTTACTGCAGCCTTCAGTTACATTGCACCCATCCATGTCCGTCTGTTATCTACTCCTCGGAGACCTCCTTGGTACAATGAGAATCTCTGAGGTTTGAAGATGAAGGGGCAGAGGTTAGAGAGGTGCTGGAGGAGATCTGGTCTGCTGGAGGACAAATTGGCCTTGAAATCACATTATGTTCACTATCAGGGGGCAATTTCCCATAAAAAGGTGGAATATTTTTTCTAGGGAAATTGCTTTGGTGAGGAACAGATCGGCTCAGCTCTTCCACACAGTGGATGGGCTATTACATCTTGCCTGTCTCTGTGTCAGGGGAGCAGGTTCTAGCACTAAGTGCGAGGAGCTGTCTGTATTCTTCACTGGCCAGGTGTCCTCGATCAGGGATGGGAAGGGGATACAGGGTCCGGACTGAAATGCATTGAAACACTCCTCCTGTCTGGGATGAGTTTAAGCTGGTTGGAGTGGAGGAGGTGGTGGAAATATTCTCAAAGTTGCAGCCAACCCAGTGTGAGCTGGACCCAGGTCCAACCCCGACTTTTGGTTGGATGTTTGGACCTGATTGGACCTGTTATTGCTGGGGTCGTCTGGAGTTCCTTGAGGAGTGGGGTCTTCCCATTGGCCTTGGTTAGACCCCTTTTAAAGAAACCCTCTTTGGACCCGGACTGTCTCAGCAATTACAGGCTCAAGCCTCCCATTTTTTAGGGAAAGTTATAGAAAAGATGGTGGCCACGCAGCTTGAGAGGCATCTTGCCTTTTCTTCCACCTATGAGTCTTTCCAGTCTGGGTTTCATGCAGAGCATAGTACAGAGACCACCCTGGTGAGGGTGCTTAATGATCTCCTGATGGCAAGGGACTGGAAAGACCGTACCATCTTGGTCCTCCTGGACCTCTCTGAGGTGTTTGACACCGGGGACCATGAAGTGTTACTTGACCACCCATAGTTCTGCTGTGGGCTGTCTGGTAATGTCATCAACTGGTTTAGGTCTTACCTGACAGGCAGAGTGCAAAGGGTGACAATGGGGTTAGCCTCATCTAAACCGAAGCCTCTGTGCTGTGGGGTTCCGCAGGGTTCAGTCTTGTCAACCTTGCTGTTCACGGTGTACATGCTGCCATTGGGGGACATTATAAGGTGGTATGGACAGGGTTTTTACTGCTATGCAGATGATATCCAGCTGTACTTGTCCTGTGCACCGGATGCCCAGGTATCAGCCTCTGTATTTAACAGCTGCCTTGATGAGATTCAGTCATGGATGACTCAAAACTGGCTTAAACTTAACCCAGACAAGACAGAAGTACTGGCTGTGGATTTGGTTTGTCGGGAAGGAGAGGGGGTGAGGGGTTACCCCCTGGCCTATTGTTAGGGAGTGTTCCCCTTGCCCCATCTAGACAGATGAAGGATTTGGGCATGATCCTGGATGATGTTTTGATGCTTGATGCTCAGGTGTTGGCCATCAGTAGGAGTGGATTTTACCATTTCTGGAATATCACCCAAATCTGAGCCCTGACCCCACCTGAGGACCTGACCATGCTGGTGCATGCATTAGTCACTTCCAGACTGGACTACTGTAATGCTCTGTACCTAGGGTTATCTGGAGGCAACCTCCACAGGCTGCAGCTGGAGCAGAATGCAGCGTCCAGGTTATTGACTGGGGTGAGACAGTGCCAGCATATCACCACGTTCCTCAGTGGACTGCACTGGCTGCTGGTCAGGTGGAGGACAGCCTTCAAGGTAGGGCTCCTGACCTACAAGACCCTGAACAAAAGGGGACCTGTCTGTCTGCAAGATCTTCTTTTCCCCTACCATCTGCCCCGGGCACTCCATTCTGCTAGGGGAGGTCTCCTTGTAGTTTCCAGGGTCAGGTTGTGGCACTCTGGAGACAGGGCATTCTCAGTGGTGGCACCTACCCTGTGGAACTCCCTCCCTGGTTATCTAAGGGAGGCTCCCTCGGTAGAAGCCTTTAAAAAGGGGTTAAACACATACTTGTTCCAACAGGCTTTCACTGATTGACTGATTAATGGGTTTTAAGGGCTAGATAGAGTAATTTTAAATCTGTTTTAGAGATGACTTGTTGTTTAGATGTATTGATGCTCTTCTATTGCACAGCCCCCAAAGACTCTGGAGATGGGCGCTTTTATAAATAAAATATCTGTCTGTCTGTCTGTCTATCTATCTATCGAAACCCAATTTGGCCCATTTCTCTGAACCTTCCATAATCCTGACTACCCCAGATCTGTGACCCCACCTGATTCCAAACCCTACTAATCAGATGCATCAATTTTGTTCCTGCAGGGCACAAAAGGATAGTTTCCTCTCACTAATTCAAGGCAGATTTTAAAGTGTGACTGTGGTGTACACTTCTACATTGTAAGTGCAGATGAGGTTTACAGTGCTGTTACATTTTTAAGATGTTGAAATTTTCACTGCTGAATGTTATATTTATAAGGTGCAGGCAAAGTGTATATTAGTAAACATACAAGTATGTAAAGTGCAGGCGAGATGCATTGTAATTGTAAGGTATGTTTCTGGTGCAGATGCGATGTGCTTCATGTACTGCTCAGTTGGCTCAGCACTTTAAATGATCAAAACGTAAAGCAACCACATTGATTACAATTATTGCTGTAAATTCTGTAAAGGAAACCTTACATCAATAGAACAAAAGATGAGACAAGGCTACAGTATGTAAGGAGTCAGCTCAGAGCACATTGCGATTCTTTCTGTCCTGAAGAGTTCATGCTAGGGCAGAGCTGAGGATGTCCAGCTTTTCAGTGCGCAGTCATACCTGAAGACCAAGTTAAAAAGTTTGGCGGGGGTGGTCGGAACATTGACAGTCAATGTGTATTCTGTGCTATGGAGCTGTACAAGAGTGGTGGTCACCTAATGCTGTGTCACTTATTTATTTATTTATTTAGACAGCAGTTTGGAAAACCTTTGAGCCATAGGCTCATTTACAAAGGTACCTTGTCACAGTAAGACAAACGAAAATACACAGTATAACAGTATAACACAGTATAACAGTAACTTAAGACATAGATACAAACAAGCTGGTACAGGTAGGATTGATGCAAACAATACCGGAGTTATGTTGTCCTTAGCAGCTTAGTAGTAAGCTTTGTCATTAGTATTGAGTACGGCTTTGACTAGTGGCAATTACAGCTTCGGGTGTTAACAAGGTGGTTCCGTAAGGACGTTTTGAAGCACGATATAGTTGGAGCTTCGGAGGTGGAGGGGGGCAGTGTGTTGAACAGAAGGGGGCCCTAAAGCTGAAGGCTCTTTGGCCGTGAGAGGTTCTAGCTCAAGGGATAACAAGAGAGGTTTTCCCAGAGGTCCGAGTATGAACTAGTGGGACAGAGTGACGGATGGTGGTGGTCAATCCAGGCGGGGGCAGCCCAAGGAGGGTCTTTTTTGTAAGGGTACAGGTCAGATATTTGAGGCGCTCATCAAGATCAAGTACCAGTGCTTTAGCGTACAGTAGACAGGTGTGTGTTAGCCTAGGTGCCCCAGTAATTAACCTGCAGGCCTTATTCAGAGTAGTGCGAATTTTATGGAGTGCGGTCTGATCAGCAGCACCATACACCGGCAGTCCATAGTCCACTAGGGACAGGATAGAGGAGGTGACTGCTAGTCAAAGAGCCTCTGGGGGGAGGCAATGTTTATACCGATGTAAGATGCCCATTCGGATATTAGTGGCAGTGGCAAGGGCAGCGATGTGTCCATGGAAGGAGAGGGAGGGGTCAAAATGGAACCCTAGGTATTTATAGGAGCAAACTTGTTCGAGTGGGAAAGAGGACCCAGAGTGAATGAGGAGTTTGAAGTTCCAGGACTTGTTTTGAGGATGAGTGAAGTACATGGTTTTTGTTTTTTTAAGATTTATCACCAATCTATGTTCCTTGAACCAGCCCTCGGCTTCAGCGAAGGACTTCTGCAGCGAGTCCTGGAAGGCAATAGGGTTACGACTTTGAGGCAAAGATGACTGCATCATCAGCGACAACAGAATGTCTCCCAGCAAGAGCGTGAAAGGGTAAGCTACGGTAAAGGGAGTATAGTAAGGGGCCCAGAATGGAGCCCTGGGGAACCCCAGAAAGATGGGACAGATGTCTGAGTAGGTCCCATTAATTTTACACGCTGTGAGCAGTCAGACAGATAACTGGTGCACCAGGAGATAGGCCCAGCAGCAAAACCAGAGAGTCTAAGGGCATCAAGAAGGAGGGGTGGGAGACAGTGTCAAAGCTTTAGAGAGGTCAATGAAGACCGCACCAGCCAGAGAACCAGTGTCTAAGGAGGGAGTGGAGAAAGTTGGAGAACTCTAGGAGGGCTGTGTTGGTACTGTGGCCCACTCGGAAGCCATGCTGCTCAGGACATAGGACATTGTAGGTGGAGAGGTAGTCAGAGATTTGAGAGGCTACCACTTTTCCAAGGCCTTGGAGAGAGGAGAGAATGGAGATTGGCCGATGGTTTCCAGCCACAGTCCTATCACCACCTTTAAAGATAGGGGTGACAGTGGCGACTTTCCAGGCAGTTGGAACCTTCCCAGGCAAAGAGAGTGGTTGATGAGGCACGGATCGGGTAAGGACTGTGTCTAAGACCAGCCGTAGGATACACGGATGAGGGGTGCACTGCTGCATTTTCCACTCTTGAGGGCAGTGATAGCAGTGGCCTAAGTTTTGGGCAGAAACACGGCGGAGGAGAAAATAAAGGTGAGAAAGATTTATGGTAGGCGTTGGGGAGGAGGTCAAAAAATTTGTAGGGAGGATAGGGCTAAGGTCAGTGAATGAGGTGTTGAGGTGGTTGGCTATGAGGGCTGAGTCTGAAGAGATCACGCCATTAATGTTGATCTGGGTGGGGGGGAGTGCACTCCCATTTAACTGTTTAATGTTATCCCAGAAGGTTCTGGGGTTCCCCATGAGGCTGTGAGTGAGGACTGATAGTGCTCAGACTGGCCTTCTGATGGCCCGGTGCACTTATTTCGGGTGGCAGTATATAACTGCTCGTCACTGGGCCGCCACTTCAATGGCATGGTGCCATAGGTTGTCCCTATGTTTGAGTTGGTGGATCAAAGCTGGGGTTACCCAGGGGGCATTCTGCCTTTTAGAATGGAGGGTCGACATTGGGGCAAAGATATCACAGGTATTATTAAAAGTTCGGGTAAAGAAGGAGAGAGCTGTGTCAACGTCAGGAGTTGCCTGTATAGGAGACCAGTCAATTTGGGACAGAAGTTCCTTAAGTTTTGTCAGACCACCAGGTATTAGACGCCACCAGCATGTGGACTGTGCTATGGGTTTGGGGACTGAGGATGACCAGTGGAATAGAATGGGGGAGTGATCGCTGAGAGAGTCTGGGAGGACTTGTACATTGGGGATCCGATTAGGATTGCAATATGTGCAGCATTCAAAGCTATCTAAAAGAAGGAAAGCAGATGGTGGTGGGTTTAAAAAACATTTTTTGAATTTCTGGATGGGTAAGGCACACTGAGTCAAAGTCTTTTTTGGTGGTTATACATAGATCCATAGATACTGATGGCAGAAAAAGGCCTTTAGCCTACCTAGTCTGCCCAATTGCGTATGTAATTTTGCATCTTCAAGCTTCTCTTGAACTGGGTTGCCCCCTTCCCCCAACTGCTTGGATCCCCCAATGCCTAGCCTGTGCATTCTTGAATCCCATAATCATTTCAGCCCCCACCACCTCCTCTGGCAGGGCATTCCACTTGTCCACCATCCTTTCTTTGAAGAAATTCTTCCTCATATTACCTCTGAACCTTCTTTCCCTCCAATTTCATCCCATGATGCCTACTCCTGGAATATCTTGAAGGAACTGAATATGTACTCCCTGGAGGAGAGGAGGGAGATAGGGGATATAGAGACATACAAGTATCTTACAGGGAGGAACAGGGTGCAGGAATACACTATTTTTAAGTGAAAAAGATGTTCCAGGACTAGAGGGCATGGGATGAAGTTGGAGGGAGGACGATTCAGAGGAAACGTGAGGAAGAATTTCTACACAGAACGGGTTGTGGACAAGTGGAACACCCTGCCAGAGGAAGTGGTGGGGGCTGAAACAATCATGGGATTTAAGAATGCATGGGATAGACATAAAGGAATTCTGGAGGTCGGGGGTAAGGGGCAACAGACTTCTAGGAAAACATAAACTGAACTTACAAGCTCAAGTGGGCAGACTGGGTGGGCCATAGGCCCTTATCTGCCGACACTGTCTATGTATCTCTCTCTCTGAAAAGCAGTGTTTTCTTGCACCTTGCTCCTCCCCTTAAGGTACTTGTATGTCTCTGTCATATCCTCCCTCTCCCTCCTCTCCTCCAGGGAGTATGTATTCAAGTGCTTCAGCCTGTCCTTGTAGGACTTGTGATGCAAACCCTGTATAATCTTTGTTGTCCTCCTCTGAACTTTCTCCATCCTGTCTATATCCTTATGTAGGTAAGGCCTCCTGAACTGGACACTGTACTCCAGGTGTGGCCTCACTAATGTCTTGTACAGTGGAATTATGACCTCCTTTTTCCTGCTGGTGATGCCGCTGCCTATGCATCCCAGCATCCTATTTTCTTTACTTGCCACCTTGTCGCGTTGACATCCAACCTTTAGATCATCAGAGACGATTACCCCAGGTCCCTTTCCTGCTTGGAGCATGCTATATCCTCCCCCACCACCTGATATGTTGTTCCAGGGTTTTTGTGCCCCATGTGCATTATTCTGCACTTTTATGTATTAAATCTGAACTGCCACACTCCTGACCATGCCTTAAGCTTCTGTAGGTTTCTCCTCATTCTATCCACTCCCTCCGGTGTCCACTCTGTTACAGAGTTTGATGTCATCAGCAAACAAGGAAATTCTCCCTTCTATGTTATCCGTAATGTCACTGATAAAGATGTTGAAGAGGACTGGACCCAGCACTGATTCCTGTGGTGCTCCACTGGTCACCCTTCCCTCTGCAGAGTGACAGCCATTTACCACCACCCTCTGTGTCCTGCCATCCAGCCAATTCCCCATCCACCGCACTGCTGTCCTACCCACGCCCATGTTGCCCAGCTTGTTTAACAGCCTCCTATGGGTCACAGTGTCAAAGGCCTTACTGAAGTCCAGATTGGCCATGTAGAGTGTCCCTCCCCAGATCCACCTCCCTTGTCACCCAGTCGAAACATTCAACGAGGTTAGTCTGGCATGACGTTTCCCCCAGTAAAACCATGTTACCTAGGATCCTGTAGACCGTTGGCCACAAGGTGCTCCACAAATCTCTCCTTCAGTAGTACTTCCATTATCTTCTCCGCTGCTGAGGTGAGGCTGACCGGTCTGAAGTTTCCCGCTTCCTCTTTGTTCCCGCTCTTGTATAAGGAGACTATATCAGCTGTCCTCCAGTCTTTGAGCACCTCATCTGTTTCCTGTGATTGGCTAAACAGGTCACCAAAGATTCAGCCACCACTTCTCTGAGCTCCCGACCCTCAGCACCCTGGTGTGCACCCCATCTGGGCCTATGGCTTTATCGACTGTAATTCCTCCTAGTTCCTTTAGGATCCTTTCCTGTGGAAAAGGACTTGTATCCATTTCTGTGCCCTTCCTCCCCCTTTGTACTCCCTTTTGGCCCTATAACTGCTCCTTCTACTGTAAAGACTGAACAGAAATATCTGTTCAGTGTGTCTGCTTTACTGTTGTCATCCTCAACACTACTCTCACTCTCACCCTTTATCCTCACTATCCCTCCCATTGCCTTCCTTTTTTCACTTACGTACCTGTAAAAGGTTTTCTCCCCTCTAACCACTGTTTTCAGAGTGTGCTGCTCTTTCTGAGCTTTGGCTGGTACCTCTCTCTGTCCCCTTCTGCCTGTGTCTTTTTGTATTGCTTGAATGCAATCCTTTTGGTGTTCACTTTCTCTGCTTCCTCCTTGGAATACCATAAGGGTTTCCTCTTCCTTTTCCCCTTGCTAACCTGCTTAACACATAACAGTGTTCCTGTTGCTATCCCTGTTTTAAATACTGCCCACTATTCCTCCACCCCAATACCTTCCCTATTACAGCTAGTGCTTCCTCTAAGCATTTCCCCCTTCTCCAAAAATCTGCCCTCCTAAAGTCTAGGATACATGTTTTAGTTATTTCGGTTATTTTAGTTATTTGAAACCACAGTGTCCGGTAGTCACTGTTCCCCAGGTGCTCCCCCACTGTGACCTCTGTAACATTGTCCCTATTTGTGAGCATCAGATCCAGTATTGCATCTTGCTGAGTTATTTCCATGACCAATTGTTTAAGGAAGGCTCTCTAAAGGGAGTCCAAGATATATCTGATCCTGGCTGCTGCTGCTGCTGCTGAGATCCTCCAGTCCACGTCTGGCATGCTGAAGTCTCCAACTAGCACCACCTCCTCCTTGTCCGTCATTCTTTGCATGGCAAGCATCAATTCCCTATCTGTCTCTTCCAACTGGACTGGTGGTCTATAGACTACTGCTGTGTGGATGGCTGTTCCCATTTTTCTTTTAAGCTTAACCCACATCATCTCCCCTTTCCTTGTTCCCCTTGGATCTCTGTGGCCTTATTGTTATCTTTCACATACAGTGCCACTCTTCCCCCTTCCTGCCCTTTCAGTATCTCCTGAATAGGTTATAGCTGGGTATGGCCATCTCCCAGTCATGGTTATCATTACACCATGTCTCCGTGATGACCACAATGTCCAGGTCTGACTGTGCCATAGCTGCCACCAGGTCTTCCATCTTGTTGCTAAAGCTCCTGGCATTGGCACACATGGCTCTCCATGATGTAACTTCCCTCCCCTGTTTTGTTGTCTGACACCCCCCCATTCCCAGGTGATCTTTTTGCCTGGCACACCCGCCTTTCTGCCCTTCTGTTGCGTTCTGCCCTCTGACTGTCTATCCACTCCTTGGGTACCTGTGTCCCTTCTATTCTTCTGGTTCTATGTCATAATGTCAAAATGCAAAACGGTGAGTCAATTACAACAAGTACAAAAATGGCAACTCCACATAACAGCGATCGACAAAAATAGTGAACCCTATCTGCAACATTACTACTGCATAGGCATCAATAGAGACATGCTCCAGTATCTATGCACTGGCCTACACCTAACTTCACCTATGTTTATGCGGGGAGCTCCATCTCTTGCACCCCACATGGTGGGGGACTATGCCCTCCAACCCCCCTTTTTTCTAAATATCTAACTCCCGGTTGCACCTTGACTCACACGAGCGTCCATGTTGTACATTTGCAGTTGTTGACTGGTCACCACACAGTAGCCCTTTAGGAAGTCGCCATTATTGAATTGCTGTTTTTGAATCACCCTTATTATGTGGTACCTTTTTGCCAAAGGAGGGGTTGTGAGATTCAAACTCAGGCCTGTAGGATTTCCAGATTCTCAGCTATACTGCCTTCTGGTGGTTGCTCTAGGTAGTTAGAAGAGGAGATAAAATGAGGGATCATCTTTAAAACTAGGCAAGCTGGGGACGTGCATGTCACTGAGGTGAAGAGTTTGCTTCCTGATTCGTGAGGGCACTACAGCTGCCTGGTATTTACGTGCCCCCTACTGTCAAGTCATGAACTACTACAGCAGGTGTCTGTGAAGATAACTGACTGACCACCATTCCGAATGGAGGAAAAGAAAGCCACAGTGAAAGTTATTCCTGTCTAAACAAACCAGATACATCTAGGTAGTGAACAGTTTTAGCCCCCTGATAATATGGAGAATCAGACAGTGTGCTTTTCACACAACCCTTTAGAACTGCTGCTCCAACGTGAAGACAGCTAAGTGTGGGGGGTTGGGGTCAGCTGGTCAAGTTCAGATGCAACTACCACTATCCCTGGCCAGTGGGAAAAGAAAAAGTGCCAAACCCGGAATACATTGCTCTCACTGCTCGAGTATGTGGTGAACTTTGAAACAGATATTTTGATTATGGAGTAGGGCATGCTCTGTGAACTGCAATGTCAGTCCCATGCTACTGTTTGATAGTGGTTGGCAAGGCACTATGTAACTATGTGTCCGATGATGCAAAACACATGAGGGTGACATGCCAAGACTATTCAGCCTGCATACTAAACATATAAAATAATAGCCAGCAATAAACATCTATCAAGGCTATGGCACATCTATTTCATGGTTAATGATGCCATAAGAAACCCAAGATAGAAACAAAGCTGTGTATTTTTTTTTACTGTTTTTCTAAAGTACTGTCAGGCGTCAGCAGCCAGTTGTTTGCCAACAAATGGTCAGATGTTAAACTGAATACACAAATCAAGTACAGATATCTTTATTAACGTTCCTTCAGGGATGAAAAGTTTATTTCTAATAAACTCCTTCAGGATCAAGTGTAGGAAAAATGGTTTGCCTTAAAGATTATAATGCTGCCAAACATCTATAAGCCCCCTGCCTCAGCTGGGCATTCGAGCTCACAGAGCAGCTCCCCGCCCGCCAGCAACCCGAAAGCCCCCTGCCTGAGCTAGGCATTCCAGCTCATGGAGCAGCTCCCTGCCCGTCTGCCCACCAGCAATCTGAAAGCCCCTTGTCTGTGCTGGGCATTCCAGCCCACAGAGCAGCTCCTTGCACATCTGCCAGCAACCCAAATGCCCCCTGCATGAGCTGGGGATTCCAGCCCATGGAGCAGCCCTCCACTCACCCGCTAGCAACCCAAAAGGTATGGAGTAACAGGACCTGCTCGCAGAAAACAGCTCCACCTTTATCTTTGTTTAAATTTGGCACCTTTTCTGTCAGATTCGACTCACATGGCTCCTGCTATTCTTATCTTCCCCAAACTCTGAGTTAACTAGAGCAGAACTCAGAAGCATTATCAGGGCTCTTAATTTGCAACTTTTTCCATGTGAAAATTAATTCTGTTTAAATGAATTCACTGCTACTCAGATCGAGTAATTTCAGCTACCTCTTTCTCTCTCCCAGTCAGAGTTTAGGATTGTGGGGGTGTAAAGCTTAAGTGGATTTTTTTTTTATCACCACTGAGTTTATCACCTTCTGCGGCATGTCCGGCATGAGCTATCCAGCCACTGGCTCTGCCTGCCCGGAGAGCTGGGTGGCTCTAACCACATCCAGGAGGGTCTGGGACAGCCATCTTGCCATCCTGCTGGAGGGCCCCCTATGCCTCTCCCATCCAGGATATCCCCGGAAACCTCCCTGATGGGACTACTCACAAGTCCTCCGGTCAGTGCAGAGCACGGTCATCAAGCTGCACGGTTGTGCCCAGCCCATTTTTCTTCCTATTAGTACCCCATTGGAGCTCAGACATGCAGTGATGTCCAGGCACAGCGTGCCAATGTCCACCACGCTCCCTCCACACTTACACAAATGCTGGCAGTACCTCTGGGCATCCTCAAAGGTCACTGCAGCACGGTGAGTGTCCCCAACCCACCCCAGGACTATGAGAGCAGTCTGTGGACACTTGATCCTAGTCCTCCCCTGCCCACCTCGATGACCCGGGCTGATTCCCGAAACTGGGTCGCCGGCATGGCATGGGGTGTAGCGTCCAGCGCCTCAATCCCCAGCACCACTGGGCCAGACGCTTAAGTGGATTTTGATTCTTAAAACTGTATAGTACCTTGTGTAACATTTGATTTAAGTACACTAGGGGTTGATTTAAAAGACTACAGCCAGTACCTTAGAGACTGTATGGAAGCTTGCAGCCTTCATTCTTAGAGTGTAAAGGCTGAATGGAACAAGCTTTGGCAGAATCACTACGATTGTGAATGCATTAACTAGATAAGGGTGTTTCATGGCTTAAACATAAACAGTTATTTATTTATTTATTTAAAAAGATCAGATTTGCAAACCTTTGAGTCACAGACTCATTTACAAAGGCACCTCTTCGAAACTAATACAAAGACAGCACAGTTAACAAGTCAAAAACCAATGACTCGGAGAGCAGACAGTTATAACAATCATTCACTGGAGATACATGGGTAACAGTAGATAAACAGATTACATAGTTTAGGCACACAGGCACCACATCAAGAAGACCAAAGCAGTTCAAACAATATACAATAGCTAAAGCAAATACACATCATGAGTCAATGAGAAGCCCAAAGTGTTCACATGAAGGCTGTTGCATATACCCTAACTGAATCAAAGTACAGTACATTGAGAAAGGGCATATTTAAGCAATAAGGCACTCCAGGGTGTGTGTTATCATGTAATAATGTTACTTCTGGGGTGGTTTGAAGCATGAGGTGAAGCCAAGTACTTCCACCACCCCAGAAGTGACATTATTACAAGATAACCCACACCCTGGAGTGCCTTATTGCAATTATACAATATCTTGTTGTTATATACAGAATAAAAAATACATTTTAAAGGATGTTTTGTTGGTGTGGAAATATTTCTTAAGAGAAAATGCAAGGAATGATCCAAATCCAAAGCTATGGTGATGTTATTGTGTAATAACATCACTGTTTCAATGGGTCAGCAGCCAATCAGCTTCTTGCATTTTTCCTTGTCATTGTATAATTAAAAATAATGCCACCTTCTGTATTACAGTTACCTGTATGGTTTGTATTTTATTTTATGCACTGTTATAGCAATCAACTCAACAGAACCAGGCCATCATATACATGAAGGTACTGTACCCTAACTGAAAACACTGCTGAGACAACTGTATGTTGTGACATGGTGGAAAATAAACAATGTTGAGACAAGTATTCAAAGACATTTGATGTGTTTAATTGTTTTTTTTTTTTTTTAGAGACTGATATACAGTTCACACACAAAATTCATATAATATAAAATATGCCCAAATGCCAATGTAAATTTGACACATTTCATTACAAGCTGTTCTGTTGAAGGAAGATATTACTATGTAAGACCTAACAAGCATTTGTCAATGCCGAACGTTCGCTTGCAGGTATTTGCAGTGGTATTTGGCACTTGGACATAACTTAAAAAAATCAGTGACAAAGAAGTACAAGCATTTGTCAGTGCCGAATGTTGCTTGCTTCTATGTGCTGTTTAGGTATTTGGAAGTCATTGGAGTGCAAATATTGAAAATTCGCGAACTTACGAGCATGCGTAGGAACTGCGCAATGCACACTCGTAAAACAGTCATTTTTAGGAATTTTTTCACCACATTTTCAACACAGCCATTTTAAGACCTCTGCTCATGAACAGTGTCACTGTGATTTTCTTAATGTGTCCCATACATTGATTTCACACACCGACTGCGCCTTTGTGCACTACATGGGCGGAAACACGTTTTGGGTGAGATGTGAAAAATGACAGCTGTACTACTTATAAGAAGGTGTGGTAAAATGGCAATGTTGAAAATCTGGAGTGGAAATATGGAAAATTCGCAAACCTACAAGCGTGTGTAGGAACTGCACAATGCGCGCACTTAAAACAGTCATTTTTAGGAATTTTTTCACCAAATTTTCTACATAGCCATTTTAAGACCTCTGCTCATGAACAGTGTCACTGTGATTTTCTTAATGTGTCCCATACATTGATTTCACACACCGACTGCGCCATTGTGTGCTACATGGGCAGAAACACATTTTGGGCAGGATGTGAAAAATGACAGTTGTACTGCTCATAAGGAGGTGTGGTAAAATGGCAATGTTGAAAATCTGGAGTGAAAATATTGAAAATTAGAGAACTTACGAGCCTGCGAGGAATCTGCTAATGCACGCCAGAACAGTCATTTTTGGAACCATTTTTCAACATGGAGTTTTAGAGCCTTCTCATGAATGATGTCACTGTCATGGCATTATCCATGCCCAATGGGCGATTTTACGCAGTGACCGCGAAATCACCCTTCGCCCTGAATAACACCATGACAGTGACATCATTCATGAGAAGGAGTCCCAAAACCCCATGTTGAAAATTTGGGGAAAAATTCCAAAATGCCTGAGATATGCAACAAAGTTGAAAACCCCTATCTAGCCCATTATACAGCTTACCGCATTTCCTCAGTTCGCGGTTGGCTTTGAAGAGTGCAGACATGTTCCGGTCCACGAGGATCGTCACACCGAGCTCCGAGGTAAGTATGGGATTAGGGGGTGTGGGAGGCAGGGTGCAGTGGGTGGGTGCGGGTTGTCGGAGGGGGGGCTGGGAGAAGAGCCGTGGGACCATTTTTAATTTACAGGTTTAAAAAAAAAAAAAGACAACCTAGGACGTTTGCCACGCTGGGGTGGGCTCCCAGCATGGCAGAAGGATGGCTGGGGGGGCCGTGGAGCTGACGGGGTATTGGGTACCCCCGTCGGCAGATGACGTGGGACGTTTGCCACGCTGGGGTGGGCTCCCAGCATGGTAGCAAAGATTTGGGGGGGGTGGCATGACGCAGTGCAAGCACACAGCGGTGGTTTTCTTTGAAGAGAAGACCACCGCTGTCATACACAGCACCGCGTCTGATTGGTGCAGGACCGCCATGCCTGCTCAATGGAGTAGGGGATTGCAGAGGAGGGGCACACCTCCAAAGTGTCCCATTCTCCCAAGACGTTCCTTGCGCATGCGTGCAAGCGAACGTGAAAATGGGCATCGGGTAAATGTAAACTGGGGTAACATAGAAACATAGACTTTGACGGCAGATAAGGACTGCTTGGCCCACCTAGTCTGCCCATTTCCCTACCTAGAGGATAAGCTACAGATCCTATTTAACCAACAGCCTATTTCTTCCTACCCCCCACAAAAATCGCCTTATGTCTGTTCCATGCATTCTTGAATTCTTCCACAGTTTTAGACCTCACAACCTCCTCAGGAAGGCTGTTCCATGCGTCCACCACCCTCTCTGTGAAAAAAATACTTCCTCACATTGCTCCTGAGCCGTTCCCCCTCTATCTTCAAATTGTGTCCCCTTGTTCTTGCACATCTCTTTTTCTGAAAGATGCTAACCTCTTGGACTTTTTTGATTCCACTAAGGTAACATAGAAACATAGAAACATAGAATTGGACGGCAGATAAGGACCGCTTGGCCCACCCAGTCTGCCCATTTCCTTACCTACTGGATAAGCTGCAGATCCTAGTTAACCAGCAGCCTACTTCTTCCTAACCCCCACCCCCTAGAATTGCCTTATGACTGTCCCGTGCATGCTTGAATTCCACCACTGATTTTGACTCCACAACCTCCTCCGGAAGGCCGTTCCATGCATCCACAACCCTCTCTGTGAAAAAATACTAACTTAAATTACCTCTGAGCCACCCCCCCATCTTCAAATTGTGCCCTCTTGTTCTTGCACACCTCTTTTTTTGAAAGATGCTACCCTCTTGGACTTTGTTGATTCCCTTGAGGTACTTGAACATTTCTATCATGTCCCCCCCCCCTTTCCTCGAAGCTATACATATTAAGCTCCTTTCATCTCTCTCTTCATATTCTTCCGTGCAGACCCTGCACCATTTTAGTTGCCCTCCTCTGGACAGCTTCCATCCTGTCTATGTCTTTGCAGAGATTGGGTCTCCAGAACTGCACACAGTACTCCAGATGGGGTCTCACCAGCTGTCTGTACAAAGGGACAATAACTTCCGGTTTTCTACTGGTGATGCCTCTCCCTATGCATCCCAGTATCCCACCAGCCCTCCTTGCTGCCCTCTCACATTGCTTGCCCACCTTTAGGTCATCTGATATGACTACCCCCAGATCCCTTTCCATTTTTGTTGTTGTTAGTATCTCACCCCCCATTGTGTACTCTTCCCCTGGGTTTTTGTTTCCCAGGTGCATTACCTTGCACTTCTTAGCATTGAATCTAAGCTGCCATACATTTGACCATTCCTCTAACCTTGCCAAGTCCCTTCTCATCCTTTCCACCCCACCCTGTGCATCAACTCTGTTGCAGATCTTTGTGTCATCTGCAAAGAGACATACTTTTCTTCCAGTCTTTCTGCAATGTCGCTATAAAGACATTGAAGAGGACCTGATCCTAATACTGAACCCTGCAGTACCCACTAGTAACCCTCCTTTCTTCTGAGTGGACTCCTATTTACTATTACTCTCTGTGTCCTATTCTCTAGCCAGTTCTTTACCCAGGCTGTCATCTTGGGACCCACTCCCAGGCTGGCTAACTTGTTTATTAATCTTGTGTGGGACTGTGTCAAATGCCTTGCTAAAGTCTAGGTAGGCCATGTCCACAGCCCTCCTGATCTACTATTTTGGTCACCCAGTCAAAGAAATCTATCAGATTCGTCTGGCATGACCTTTCCGCTGTGAATCCATGCTGCCTAGGGTCCTGTGCCCCTCTGGCCTCTAGATACTGACAATTCTTTCCTTCAGAAGTGATTCCATCATTTCTCTATCACTGAGGTTAAACTAACAGGTCTGTAGTTTCCTGCTTCTGCCTTGCTCCCACTTTTGTGAAGAGGAATCACATCTGCCCTCCTCCAGTCCTCGGTACTACCCCATCCTCCATGATTTGTTAAAAGGGTAGTCAGTGGTGTCACTAGTTCTACCCTAGTTCTTTTAGAATTCTGGGATGAATCCAATCAGGCCACATTGCTTTGTCCACCTTCAGTTTTAAGAGTTCTTTCAGAACCCTTTCTTCTGTAAATGGCTGGTATCAACTTCTGTATCCAGAGTGTGTTTCTACTGTTTGTTTTATGTACCTCCCCTCTTCATTTGTAAATACTGAGCAAAATATTTGTTTAGTATCTCTGCCTTTCACAGTCTCCCCTGCCCACCCTCCCTCCCTTTTATTAAGCCTCACTATCCCTCCTTGGTCTTTCTTCACCCCTGATGTACCTATAAAAGGTTTTATCCCCTTCTTAACTGAGTTGGCTATCTTTTCCTCGGTTTGGGCCTTTGCTGTTCTGACTGCCTTCTCAGCTTCCTTTTGCTTTAACTGATACAGTTCTCTGTCCTGCTCCTTCTGCGATTCCTTGTACTTTCTGAATGCTTTCTTTTTCTCTTGAACCTTCACTGCCACTTCCTTTGAGAACCATAGTGGTTTCTTACATCGTTTTGTTTTGTTTATTTGCTTCACACAAAGGCTCGTTACCTCTGTGATGGCAGTTTTTATTATTCCCCATTGTTCTTCCACCCCTCCTTCCTGCCCATTTGCTAGTGCATTCCTTAGGCACTCACCCATTTTGGCAAAGTCAGCCCTCCTAAAGTCCAGTACTTTTGTCTTTGTATGGCTTGACTCTATTGCTGTGTTTATTGTGAACCATACTGTTCGATGGTCGCTAGTTCCCAGATGGCTACCCACTTCTACATCTGTGATCCTCTCTCCATCTCCATTTGAGAGAATCAAGTCTACTATTGCTCCCTCTCGAGTGGGCTCCAGTACTAGTTGTCTAAGGCATGCCCCCTGTAGGGCATCCAGAATAACTCCACTCTTCGGAGTGGCAGCTGCAACTGCACTCCAGTTAACATCTGGCATATTCAGGTCACCCATCAGCAATATCTCCCCTTTTTCTGCCATTCTAAGTATACTTTCTATCATTTCCTTGTTCATTTCCTCCCCCTGAGAAGGGGTCTGTATACACCCCCTGTGCAGATTGTGGTGCCATTGCCTGTCTCCAAATTTACCCACAGTGCTTCTTCTCCTCCCTGTTTACCCTTTTGTTCTGTTGCTTTGATTCCTTCCCTTATGTAAAGAGCTACTCCTCCACCTCTTTATCCTCCCTGTCCCTCCTGTAGATAGTGTATCCTGGTATGTTTACGTCCCAGTCATGGTTTTGTGTAACAGTTTGTGACTGCCATGATATCCAGATGTTCCTCCTCCATCAAGGCCACTAATTCAGAAAGCTTGTCACCCAGACTACGGGCATTGGTACTCATTGCTCTCCATTTTTTGATGGCTTTACCTTCTGTTGCAGCATCCCCCACTGACCGTTCTACCTCGGTCTTTTTCTCATTTAGTACCCTGTTTTGTAAGGAGAGGCTGGGATTTTCCTGCTGCTTGTCAGTGCCTCCCCCTTTGACTAGTTTAAAAGCTTGCCAATGAAGCATTTAAACCGATTGCTCAAAAGACCTCGTTCCTTCCTGGACAGATGTAGACCATCCTGCCAGTATAGGCTGGTGTCCTCCAGGTGGAACCCCAGTCCCCAATGAAGCCAAACCCCTGTGCTCCACACCATTTTTCAACCATTCATTAAACTGCATGGTGCTAATTACCCTCGCCTCCCCATGCCTTTGACAGGCAGCACTTCTGAGAAGGATACTGTGTGTGCTACTTGTCTTAGACCCCTCCCCAACTCTGCAATGTCCTCCTGCACTGCTCTAATCTCATGATGAGCCAGCTCAGACTCCCTTGCAGCTGTTCCCGTGATCCTGAGGATGCGCTTCCTGTCCCTCCAAACCAAGGTACTTAAACATGTCTATCGTGCCCCCCCTTCCTCAAGGGTATACATATTAAGCTCCTTTAGTCTCTTCTTGTATGGCTTCTCTTGCAGACCCTGCACTATTTTAGTTGCCCTCCTCTGAACTGCCTCCATCCTCTCTATGTCCTTGCAGAGATGGGGTCTTCTGAACTGGATGCAGTACTCTAGATGGGGTCTCACCAACTGTCTATACAGGGGGATAACAACTTCCTGTTTTCTGCTGGTGATGCCTCTCCCTATACATCCCAGTATCCCCCCAGCACTCCCTACTGCCTTTTCACATTGCTTGCCCACTTTAAAGTCATTTGATATGACTACCCCCAGGTCCCTTTCCATTTTTGTTGTTGTTAGTATCTCACCCCCCATTGTGTACTCTTCCCCTTGGTTTTTGTCTCCTAGGTGCATTTCTTTGCATTGAATCTCAGCTGCCATACATTTGACCATTTCTCCAACCTTGCCAAATCCCTTTGCATCTTTTCCACACCACCTTCTGTATCAACCTTGTTGCAGATCTTTGTGTTATCTGCAAAGAGACATACTTTTCCTTCCAGTCCCTCTGCAACGTCATTTATAAAGACATTAAAGAGGACCGGTCCCAGTACTGAACCCTGCGGTACCCCACTAGTAACCCCCCTTTCTTCATAGTGAACTCTGTTTACTATTACCCTCTGCATCCTGTTATCCAGCCAATTTTTAACCTGGCTACTACTTTGGGACCCACTCCAAGGCTGGCTAACTTATATATTAATCTTTCGTGTGGGACTGTGTCAAATGTCTTGCTAAAGTCTAGGTAGGCCATGTCCACAGCCCCTCCCTGGTCTACTACTTTGGTCACCCAGTCAAAGAAATCTAGTAGAGTCATCTGACATGACTTTCCTTCTGTGAACCCATGCTGCCTTGGGTCCTGTGCCCTACTGGCCTCTAGGAACTCAACAATTCTTTCCTTTAGAAGTGATTCCATCATTTGCCCTGCTACTGAGGTCAAACTAACCCTTGCTAACCACTGTATCCCATCTCAAAATTGCATCTGCTTCACTGCTGCCTCTGCTCTCCTATGGGGCTCCATTATTCTTATCAATCAAGGCCTCTCTAACAAACCAACTGAAACAACTTTATCATAAGACTGGGCGCTATGCACTTGGAGCTGCTCCACACCAGCACCATTGCACTATACTAGCATCTCTGAGCTGGCTACAGCTCAAACACAAATTCCAGTACACCTTGTTATATCTTACCTTCATGATCACACATCTCCACACTCCACCAAGCCTATCTGACATCATTGTACGAAAACAGACTAGACAGTCCCTCTGCTCTACTTCTCTTCCACTCCTTGACATACCTAAGACACATCTATCAGCAGGTAGAAGATTCTTTGCTTATACTGCCCCCTTGGCTTGGAATTCCCTCCCCATCGATCTTCTACTGCTCTATCCTTCATCACTTCAAATTTGCCCTGTATAAGCACCTTGCTGCTTCAGTAACCTGTACCTGCCTCTCCTAACTCACAGGCTCCTTCTCTTACCCTGATCCCCCTACAACTCTATAACTCAATTCTCCTATCCTCATAACCATTTACAGTAATTTGAATTGTCTTGGGGAACACTGCTGTTGACAATATAGTATAATGTGAATCTCAATATGTACCCATAGCCATTACATTGCACTACTTTGATACAGTCATCTTTGTTAACTGTGACTTTGTTTAATTATGTGCAGCTATGTATGCTGTACACTAGTTTTTCCGTTAACTGTGACCTTGTATAGCTCTGTGTATCTTTGTATGGTGTATATTATTTTCCCCTATGTACTCTCCCCTAGGTTCCCCCTTAAAAAGGGACTGCATGGTCTCAGTGGGCTTACCCAGTTACCAAAATTCAAATAAATAAATAATATCATGCCCTTCTGATACCAGAATGCTATCTAAATTATCAGAATATGTCACATCTAGACATTGCAGCATTAGATAGCCATCCTTGTTCTATGGAAAAAGTGTATAGCCATGAACTATGCTGTATTTGTTCCCATTTTACATTTGGGCGCATGTGATTGTCTTTCTTGTCGAGCTCTGATATCCTGCATATCCTGATAGTGACAAGTTCTGGGCATTAATGACAACCATGCCCTGATCCCTTCCCTTCACTGGCAGAGCCTGCTACAATGTGATGGAATTCCTCCATTACTGAGCTTTTGAATAGCATGGCTTATTAACCATGTATAGAAATAGTTATTTATTGTTATGCATGTCACTACTATGAAGGGTGCTAAGCTTAGGAAACAGAAAAAGAAGACGGGGCTGTTGTCTATTGCCTGAGTGCTACACTGCACTACATAATTGGGCACTCATATAAGAACCTGATAGTGCTGTCAGGTTGCTCATCAAAATCATATTTAGTTGACATCTGTGACACTGCAGAAAACTTTTGACTCACCCACAGTATATGGACTCATCCACAGTATGAAGAAATGTCTGTTTCCACCTTCCAGCAGACAGAGGGCCAGGTGTCTGGGATGCTGCTGCTGACTAAGATTGTAGGACAATTTGAAAAAGAGGATGACTGTGTAAATGCAGCCAGTGATGGACTATACATTATTAATTAGAATGGAAGAATTTGGGGGGGGGATTTGGGGGGGCCTGGCCCCTTATTCCTCACTTCGGAGGTCTGCCAGTGCCCTGTCTTCATCCCCCTATGCCCAGGCTTACCTCCCTGGGTGCGGTCACTGGGGGGGGCTTCCCTTCCCAATGGTAATTATAAGATAGCTCCGGCTTACCCCCTGGGTAGGAGCCATGGTTGAGGGACCCCCTGGTGGACATGTAAGGCAGTTGAGGATGGCGGTAGGGCAGGGCGTCATGCCAGGGACTGGCAATTTTTTTTTTGAATGCTGATACCCTGGGGCAGGGATGTACAATGACGACCAGCATCTGCCCCACCCCACCCACATTCTGGTGATGGCTGCGTGGCACCCCCAGCCTCTGCCAGATGGCAACAAAGTGCTGGACACTCTCCCCCCCCCCTCAGAGAAGGAGAGAAGTCTCATAGATGCTCAATCCTTCTCCCCCCTTCGGCCCTCCAACTCTCGGGTCCGTTCCCAAACCTGGGTCATCGGCATCTTGAGCGGAATTCTAACCACTGTATTGGTGGGCTGGGTCAGAATTTGGGTTTTATATAACATCATTCATACAGACTGTTTCCCCAAGTGCTTTACAATCCAAAAACAGTTGATAGCAACCAATAGGCATGCAGAGATAAGTCAGAGATGTTAGAGAGAAGCAACTGTTTATTTGACTTGGCTTCCTAGACATTAAGGTACCCCCAGGGGTTGGGTTACCATTCATTATAAAATGGGCAAAAGAAATCCTGAATCCTGATTGGCTGAAACAGATTTTCAGCTGTGTCTTTATCAGGACATAGCCTTACAACTGGCATTACTTGTGCCAACCTGAGCACCATAACATATACAAATCATTGTGCCAGCCTCAGCTGAAGCTGTGCCAGCATACCGTGAACAGCCTAGATGAGGTGAACACTCTCCCACCCCCACACACACACACTATCTGCTACAAAAATAACTACACAGGCAATTTCAGGATTTCTTTCACCCAGTTTATAAACATATTCTAAAGTCTGACCTCTGCTGTACTTAAACCCAAAGGCAGTAAAGAGACCAAAGTGTGAACTGCGGGTCTAAAATCCTGGTAGAGATCCAGGGCAGTAATCCTCCCTTTCCTATCCTCTGAACGAGACAGTACCAGGCAGTGACTGTCACCACAATGTGTAGTCTCTGTCCATTTCCACCACTTAGTGTCTTTGTTCACCAACCCTCCCAGCCACTCCTCTCCGTCCAAGACAGAACATGCTCTGGGGACATACCTGAAGTGACTGGTAACACAGCACAGTCAAAGTATATTTCAAAAGCCCACAACACAAACTGCTGTTTATGGTGGCCAGTAAAGGAAATGCTCGCTCACAGTCAACTGAGCTGGTGGCTGCAAGTGAAACAGAAAGCTTAAACAAATGTAAAATAAAGCAAATAAAAACACACACAGAACAAAAAACAATTGTAGGTGTGTTGCAGGACAGACAGAGTTGACAGGAGAGAGGCAGATACCACAGCCAAAACTTCTCTGTACAGCCGCTAAGAGACACACAGTCAGTCAGGCTGGTGGCTGCAAATGAAAAACGAAGTAAATAAAAAAAAAAGTGTTTGTCTCTTGGGGGACACAGTTGGGGGAGAAAGAGTGTCAATGAGTCAGAAGCTGAATGATACATAGGTCTGCAACACTGATGGGACTATTTTTCTATATTCTACATATTTAATAGTTTTTAGCATACTTTTTTAATGAGTACTATATATACATATATATATATATGTATATATATATATATATGTATATATTTCCTTTTTTTTACTGCGGAGGTTATAGGGGGCTCATTTTATAAACATAATAAGACACTCTGTGGTGTGGGTTATGGCCTGATAAGAGCACTTCACAGGTGCTAAGGGCACTTAGTGCAAGTGCGTCATGCCTCATAACGCACTTGGGGCGTGCTCTTATCAGGCCATAACCTACACCTCATTGTGTCTTATTGCTTGATTTCCTAGCTTGAAGGGTTCTGACTGTAGACTACTGAAGAAGTTTGAATTCTTGCATTCCATGATTAACAAACATTCCATCTACTGAATGTGGAGGACAAGATGAAACACATGGGAGTGGACTACTTTTTTACTAGTAACTTGGAACAAAATAAAACATCTGTTTTTAAATAAAAAAAAGTTGGCTTCTGTTCTTTTTTTTTTTTTTTTTGAAGACATCTCAGTTTCCCCATTTTATAACTGCAATAAGACACATCAGAATGTGAGTAGTTATTTGATAAGCACACTTTCAGGTGTTAAAGGACTCCACGTAAACGCCCCCTGCCCACAGTGCACCCGGGTGTAATTTATCACATTAATACCCACACGCTGTTGTATCTCATTACTTACTTGTAATTTTTCTTTTTTTGCTTGCATACTTCCCATATATGTTGTATTGTATTGCCTCCTTGCCCACTACTCCAGGATGTACCTGGAAAATGGCTGTTCAACTCAGTATCCATTTCCTGGTGAAGCTTTTCTAAATAGATTAAAAGACAGAAATAAGAACAGTGTGGGTGACAGAATTGCTTAATGTTGTACCATGAGTAAGTGTCAGTTGTGGGATTCCAACCTTCACAGTTCGCAGCTCCATGGTCTGGCCACTAAGCGGTTGACTGCCTCCTAAATGAATATCTGTTTGGAAGCATTACAGTGTAGAGGTGTATGGAATGAAGCATTGTGCTGGTGGAATTCTGGTGGAATGGCAATTCTGCTTCTGAAATGTTTTTGGGATATTTTTTTGTAAATTCTGTGGCATTACCATGAAGACATAGAAACAGCAAATTTTTTGGCAGAAAATAACCATTTGGCCCACCGAGTCTGCCCAGATGTTTCCTGCCTCATCTGTCTCCACAGACTCAACCTGGGGCACAATTTTCAAAATTGCTGAAAATCGCATATGGCCAGTAAAACACGTATGCAGCAGAATTTCCCTTGTGCACTCACAGGTTTTGTTATGTGCATGGTATTTCCATATGCAGAGCCAGTTTGTGACCAGCTTTGCGATTTACAACATCTTGCAGATGTTTTTGGTACACAGCTGTGCAGAAATGCTATGCCTGGTATTACTAGGTGCAACATCTTCCACAGCTGCATCTACCACCTGTGTGCATCATGGACAGAAAATATAATTTCTGCCAGTGCGTAGCTTTTTTCTCCGCACTAGCGGGTTGCAGCATGTGATGTAATCTCTGGACTGTCTACAGCCCTTTGAAAAATTGGGTCACTGATCAGTGATGACCTTTTCTCCTCCCTCCCTGTTTTCTAATAAGCCCTATGTCTATCCCATGTATGCTTGAAGCCTCCCCACTGTTTTTGCCTCCACCTTGTCTGCTGGATATCTGTTCCAGGCTTTACCACCCTTCCAGCGAAGAAATATTTCCTCATTGCTCTCTTACATTTCCCCCACTCCAGCTTCATTGAATGCCCCTGGTCATGGTGCTCCTTCTTATTTGAAAGAGGCTTTCCCTTTTGCACCCTACTCACCACTGTGAGGTAAGTCTGGGTCTCTGTCATGTCCTCACTTCTTTTCCAGGTTGAATAACAAGGGGGAGGAGTGTCTCTTTATGTGAGGGATAATATAAAAGCAACTGAAGTGCAAGGAATACAGGGAAGGGTGGAAGCACTGTGGGTCACCCTAGAGGCAGGAAATGGAGCCACTGTTCTCACTGGTGTGATCCACTGGCCTCCAATACAGGGGTAATGGAGCTAGACAGGGTTCTAGTAGAAGCCATTCTTAAAATGGCAGCTAAGGGGGAGGTGCTGCTGGTGAGGGACTTCAGTCTGCCGGATGTTGAATGGAGCATCCCAGCTGCAGCTTCTGCTAGGAGCAGGGATATTCTGGACTCCCTGCAGGGAGCATTCCTCAGGCAATTAGTAAAAGAGCCCACTCATGAGGGAGCAGTATTGGACCTAGTACTCACCAATGTGTTACAGACATCACAGTGGGTAAACACCTGGGGGGCAGTGATCACCGAACTGTGTGGTTTAATATAAGAACAGTGGCATGTTCAAATCACACAAAGGTGAGGGTTCTGGACTTCAGGAGGGCCATCTTTACAAAACTGGGGGAATGCCTCAGGGATGCTCTGGTGGGTGGTTGGGGCTTGGATGGTGTAGAGGAACAGTGGACAAATCTAAATGGAGCCATAGTGAAGGCAACAAACCTCTGTGTTAGGTAAGTAAGCAAAAGCAAGAGGAAAAAAAGACCACTATGGTTCTCAAAAGAGGTGGCTGAGAAGGTAAAGGCAAGACAGTTAGCATTCAGGAAGTAAAAGGAGTCATAGATAGAGGAGGACAGGGAAGTGTATCAAGAAAAGCAGAGGGAGGCATGGAAAGTAGTCAGGAGTGCAAAGTTAAAAACAGAGCAGACAGTAACCTAGGCAAAAAATAAGGGAGACAAGGTATTTTTCAGATATGTAAGCAAAAGAAGAAAGACCAGAGGAAGGATTGTAAGAATAAGACGGGAATGGTGGGAGGTGCATGGAGGGGAACAAGGAAAAAGCAGAAATCAAGCAAATATTTACCGAAGTAGGGGAAGGTGAGGGACAATGGAAAAGTGACAGGAGGGTACATCAATGGAAAGGAGGTGGACACATGTCCATTTATGGAGGACAGAGTCCTGAAGGAACTCGCAAATCTGAAAGTGGACAAGGCAATGGGGCCAGACAGGATACATCCAAGGGTATTGAAGGAGCTTAGAGAGGTGCTGGCAACACCTCTGACAGTCCTGTTCAACCACTCACTGGAGATGGGGTGATTCTGAAGGACTGGAAAAGGGCAGATGAAGTCTCACTTCACAAATGTGGGAGCAGGAAGGAGGCTGTCAACTACAGGCCATAGGAAGCATTGGTGGCTCAGTGGTAGAATTCTCACCTCCCACACGGGTGACCTGGGTTTGATTCCCTGCCAAGCCATAAAAGTATTTTTGAGGGTGAGGTACTAACAACAACAAAAAGGGACCTGGGGGTACTCATATCAGATGATCTTAAGGTAGGAAAGCAATGTGAGAAGGCAGTATGGAGGGCTGGGGGATTCTGGGAAGCATAGGGAGAGGCATCACCAGTAGAATGCAGGATGTTGTTATTCCTCTGTACAGACAGTTGGTGAGACCCCATCTGGAGTACTGTGTGCAGTTCTGGAGACCCCAGTCTCTGCAAGGACATAGACAGGATGGAGGCAGTCCAGAGGAGGGCAATCAAAATAGTGCAGGGTCTGCACCAGAAGCCATACAAAAAGAGACTAAAAGAGCTTAATATGTGTACACTTGAGGGAAGGATGGAGAGGGGAGACATGATAGAAACTTTCTAGCACCTAAAGGGAATCAACAAAGTCCAAGAGGATAGCATATTTCAGAAAAAGAGATGCGCAAGAACATGGGGGCACAATTTGAAGATAGAGGGAAGATGGCTCAGGGGCAACGTGAGGAAGTATTTTTTCATGGAGATGGTGGTGGACTTCCTGAGGAGGTCGTGGAGTCAAAAACAGTGGAGGAATTCAAGAATGCATGGAACTGACATAAGGCAATTATAGTGGGTGGTAGAAGGAAATTGGCAGCTGGTTAACTAGGATCTGCAGCTTATTCAATAGGTAGGGAAATGGGCAGAGTAGGCGGGCCAAGCAGTCCTTATCTGTCATCAAAGTCTACGTTACTACGTTTCTTTGTAGGCCAGTAAGCCTGATCTCAGTGGTGGGGAAATTAATGAAGTCACTGACGAAGGAAAGGACTGTGGAATATCTTGAATCCAGAGGCTTGCAAGATCCGAGGCAGCATGGATTCACAGCAGGGAGGCCAAACAAATCTGATAAGATTTCTTTGATTGGGTGACCAGGAAATTAGATCAGGGTGGAGCAGTGGATGTGGCCTACCTTGTTCAGCAAGGCCTTTGACACCATTCCTCATAGGAGTCTCATAAACAAGCTGGGCAGTTTGGGTGTGGGTCCAAAGGCGTTAAACTGGGTTAGAAATTGGTTGAGGGATAGGAGTCAGAGGGTGGTGGTAAACAGAGTTCACTCGGAGGAAGAGAGGATGACCAGTGGGGTGCCACAGGGATCAGTACTGGGGCTGGTCCTTTGTAATGTCTTTATTAGTGACATTGCAGAGGGGTTAAGGAAATGGAAAGGGGAAATTGTTTGACCAAGAAAGGCACACTAAGCTGGAGCTTGTTTCCAGGTGCGAACTGGGAGCACAAGGAAGTTAAGTGACTTGCTCAGGGTCACACAGTATGCAAGTGGGGGCTGATGGGATTCAAACCCAGGTCTCCAGGTTTGCAGCTCAGTGCCCTTAATCACTACACTATATAGACATAATATGATGCTAGAGGGGGGTAGCCTCCAGGGAAACGTGAGAAAGTACTTCTTTACAGAAAGTGTGGTAGATGCATGGAACAGCCTCCAGCGGAGGTGGTGGGAGCTAAAATGGTGACAGAATTAAAAAATGCATGGGATAAGCATAAGGGAACCTTAGTGGTTAGGAAAGGTAGGGTAAAGCTGGACACCAAGTAGGGTCTGCAGTATTACAGTAGGTAGGGAAAATGGGTGGACTTGGTGGGCTAAGTGGTTCTTATCTGCCGACAATTTCTATGTTTCTATGTGTACATGTTGTGATCCTGCAGTCTCTTCTCATAGGGCTTTTGATACAACCCCAGGATCATTTTAGTTGCCCTCCTATGGACTGCTTCCACCCTGTGTATGTCCTTTCTGAACTGTGGCCTCCAAAACTGGACACAGTACTCAAGGTGACGTGTCACTTGTGAGCAGTACAATGACAACACCACCTCCCTCCTCCTGCTGGATATACCCGCCCTCTGTATGCACCATAATATTCCCCTAGCCTACACACAGCTTTGTCACACTGCCTTGCCCTCTTTATGTCATCAAATATGATAACCCCAAAGTCCCTTTCCTGTTTAGTGCCTGCCAGTACCACCCTCCCATCTTATGCTGAGTGCCTGGGTTCCTATGCCTAATGAGCATAATCTTGCACTTTTTGGCATTAATTCCCAACTGCCATTATTTAGGCCACTCCAGATTGCAGCTCATTCTCTCCACCTCCAGATTGTCCACCCTATTGCAGATTTTGGTATAATCTACAAAAAGGCATATCTACCCTTTCAGTTTCTCTGCATGTGTGAAGACACTGAAGAAGACCAGTCACAGTACAGAGCCCTGTGGCACTCCGCTTGTCACTCTTTCATCGTTTGAGTGAGTTCTGTTCATCATCACCCTCTGTCTCCCATCTACTTTACCATTTTTTATCTCATCCCCAAGCTGCTCAATTTCTTTCTCAGCCTACAGTGTGGCACATTGTCAAATGCCTTGCTAAACTGCAGGTAGGCCATGCCCACTGCCGTCTCCTGATCTATTTCCCACAGAACATAGAACTTAACTGTAGATGCTGTAAGGACTGCTTGACTCACCCAGTCTGCCTATTTGTCCCTGTCCATTCAGTTAATGCTGACCCTACTTAATCGTTGGCTCCCTCCGCCCCCTTTGCTTCCCAACTAAGATTCCCTTGTGCCTATCCAATGCATTATTGAAGCCCACACCTGCTTTCACCACCACCAGATCTGGTGAAAGACATCCACCACTGTTTCAGTGAAAAAGTACTTCCTTATATCTCTCCTAAATTTTTCCCTTTCCAGCTTCATTGCACATCCCCTTGTCCTTGTGCTTTCTTACCTCTGAAAAATATTCCCTTCCTGTACCTTGTTCAACCCCATGAGGTATTTATAGGTCTCTATCATGTTCACTCTCTCCCTCCTCTCTTCAAGTGTGTACATAGTGAGGTCCTTCAATCTCTCCTCATAGGGCTTCTGATGATGCAGCCCCTGCACCATTTAAGTTTCCCTCCTCTATCTGGACAGCCTCCACCGTATGCCCTTCCAGAAATGTAGTCTCCAGGACTGGTCACAGTACTCCAGGTGGGGTTTCACCAACTGTCTATACAGTGGCAACACCACCGCCCTCCTTCTGCTGGCAATATCCCTCCCTATGCACCATAGTATCCCACTGGCTATACCTTTTGCCTTGTTGCACTGTCCTGGCCCATTGAGGTCATCAGATATGATTACCCCCATATACATATGATGTTCGGTGATTGTCAGTACCTCTTCTTCCATTTTGTACTCTGCTTTTAGGTTTCTGTGCCATACATAGCTGCATGATTTTGCACTTTTTCACATTGAAACACAGCTGCCATGCTCTTGACCACTTTTTGAGTTTTCTCAGGTCTCTGCAAATTCTTTCCATCCCCTCTGGAGTGTCTACCGTATTGTAGATTTTGGTGCAATCTGCAGAGGCATAACTTTCCTTTCAGCTCATCTGCAGTGTTACTTATAAATACATTAAAGAGAAGTGGTCCCAGTGCAGAGCTTTGAGGCATTCTCCTGGTCACCCTCTCATCCCTGGAGTGGACTCAGTTTATCACCACCTTCTATCACCTATCCAGTAACCAATTTCTGATGCAGTTTACCACCTTAGGACCCTCCCCTAAGCTGCCCAGCTTCCTTATGAGTCTCCTATGTGGTATGGTGTTGAATGCCTTACATAAATCTAAGTAAGCCATGTCTACCACCACCCCTGATCTATTTTCCTGGTCATCCAATCAAATAAATCTATCAGATTTGTCTGAGGTGCCTTCCCCCCATGAATCTGTAACCTGCTGGATTCAAGATACTCCATGGTCCTTTCCTTTAGCAATGACTCCACTAACATCCCCACCACTGATGTCAGACTAACTGTCCTATAGTTACCTGGTCACCCAGTCAAAGAAGTACATCAGATTTATTTGTCATGACCCCCCCCCCATGAATCCATACTGCCTGTAGTCTTGCAGGTCAGTGGATTCAAGATGCTCAATCAGTCTTTCCTTTAGCAGGGTGTCCATTAATTTCCCCACCACCAATGTACTGTAAGACAGACTGACCTATAGTTACTAGCCTTCTCCCTGCAGCAACTCTTATGTAGAGGGACCACGTCGTCTTTCCTCCAGTCCTCAGGAATCACGCCTGTTTCCAATGAACTGTTGAACAATGTTGTTAGTGGGGCGGCCTAGCACTTACTTGAGTTCCATTAGAACCCTTGCATGCATCCCATCCAATCCCATGGTGTTATCTACCTTTACAGTTACAAGTCCCTTTTGCACTCTTTCTTCTGAAAATAGGCTTGTGTCTACCTCCACTCCCTTTTCCTGCTTCTTTCTAGTGATCCATTTACCCCTCTCCACTGTGAAGACTGAGAAGAAGTATCTGTTCAGGATGTCTACTTTTCATTGGTTCTCCTCTGCACAGTATACCTCCTCCACCATTCTAATCCTCACTATCCCTCCCTTTGCTTTCCTCTTCTGACTTATGTATCTGAAGAAAGTCTTATCCCCCTTAGTGGCCCCATGGGTGATTCTTTCCTCTGTCTCTGCCTTTACTTCTCTCACTGCCTTGCCTGCTTCTCTCTGCTTTACTAGGTATACCTCCCTGTCCTCCTCTCTGTGTGTTTCCTTAAACCTCCTGAATGCAACCCTTTTTTCCTTCACCACCTTTGACACATCCTTAGAGAACTATAACATTCTCTGCTTCCTTCTGGTTTTACTCACTTCCGTCATGCAGCGGTTAGTTGATTTAGTTATCCCTCCCTTAGTTTTCTCACAATGCCTCCACGCCTCCTTAGCAATCACCCCTCCCCACTTTGTGGCAGTGTCTAAGGCAGTCCTCCATTTCTTTAAAATGTTCCCTTTTAAAGTCCAAGACCCTAGTTCTTGTGTGTTTACTAGGTATACCTCCCTGTCCTCCTCTCTGTGTGTTTCCTTAAACCTCCTGAATGCAACCCTTTTTTCCTTCACCACCTCTGTCCCTCTCTTAATGTTAAACCACACTGTACTGTGACCACTGGTGCCCAAAGGACTGGCCACTGTGATGTCTGAAAGAGTGTCCCTGTTTTTAAGCACCAGGTCCAGCTCTGCATCATACATAAGGGGTTCTTTGACGAGATGCCTGAGAAAAGCAACTTGTAGGGAGTCAAGGATGGCCCTAATCCTTGCACAAGCTACAGCTGGAAGACTCCTCTCCATATCCAGCAGATTGGCATCACCAACTAGCAGCACCTGCCCCTTACTCATCCTGCTGATGTAAGGTTCCCCAAGTACTGTATCCAACCCCTGTGCCTGTGCTGGAGGTTGGTACCCTACCTCATTGCAGATAGTGGCCCTGTAGACTGTCTCCAGGGTGACTCACAACACATCCAGACCTTTGCTTTCCGCCTGGTGCCCCTGTACCTCCATGGCCTCAATTCACTCCCTCACATATAAAACAGTTCCTCCTAACCTCCTCCATGCCCTGTCTCTCCTGAACATAGAGTAGACTGAGATGGCCATGTATCAGTCAGAATGCTCAGTGCACCACGCTTCCATGATGGCCACAAAATCCCAGTGAGTCTGCACCATGATGGCTCCCAGGTCTGTAATTTTGTTTACAAGATTCAATGCACTGGTGCACTTGGCTCTTAACCCCTTCCTTCCTCCCTGCCTACTGCTCTACTTCCCCCTTCCATTCCAAGAGTGAGAGACTTGCTGACATCAGGGAAGATACTTACCTGTTGCTTACTGAACCTCATTACTCAAGGGCTGAAATGGGGGATTCAAACCTAAGGACTTCTGAATTTGTCTTCAACATCGATGAGATCAGCCAGCAAGATCTGGAATCATTACTTAAAGAGCTAGTGTACTGCCTAAAACTAATATTAGATTTTAAAGGTATATATCTGAAACTGAAATAAATAAATAAAAAGCAGACAGCCATTACCTTATATATCTGAGGTACCTTTCCTTTTCCCTTTGTTTAATTAGAAGATTGTTTACCTGATGTTAGTAGGTGTAATGTATGGAACAGTTCATAGCCTGGCAGCTGACATATCTTGCTCTACTACCCCACACTACATCATCAGCATTGTGACCTCACTGACTGTGACACCACTGATACTCAGAAACAGCAAGTGAGTGACTGCCAGGTCATGCACCTGTGATGTCAAAGTCAGTGAGATCATAATGCTGATGATGTAGTGTGGGGCAGTACAGTTAGATATGTCAGCTGCTAGGCTAAGAGCTGTTCCACACATCCAGCACAGCATGCAAGCAATAATACCTAACAGGGTGGGCGGTATTGAGCAATACCAGACTGCCCAGGGGCATAATAAGGCCCAACACCACAGGCGAAGGGCTTTATAGCCCCTGGAAGGTCCAGTATTGCCCATACCGCCCAGCCAGGAAGGTATTATTGCGTTTAGAAAATGGGCTACTAATGTCATTTCTTTATAGGATTATAAAAAAAAATGAAAGTAATTCTATTAAAAATAATTACTTTTTTTTGTCCATTTTGGATAAAGTAGTCCCTCTACTGCTGGAATACTTGCTCCTCTAGTCAGTAAGGGGAGCTCTTAGTTATCATCATAGTGATGATTTCCAGCCCATTTTTCTGCTCTGTTTTTTTAATTTTGTTTGTTTGCAGTTTTCCGGTCCTTGCTGCCTACTCTGTGGACTAGGAACAAATTGGATGATGTTTCCTGTGTTTTCCGGACCCTGCTGCCAGCTCTGGGGACCAGAATACTATGTCATTTCTGTGAAACTTGCGATCCCTGGTGCATGTCCCATGAATTTACAATACAGGTTTTTTCCTCCAGTTCTCTGGTCTCCGTATCTGTCCTGAGGATCGGGACTCCATTTCTTGCTGCTTGCTTTGAGCCTGAGAATCACGAGTTTGAAGAGGATTGCCATCACGGGAAATCAGAAGTTGTGTCTGTGATCAGCTAGGAGACTGGGCGGTACTGTGGCTGCTGTTATTGAATGCTGGTACCCAGGACTGTTATTATTTTAAACCAACAGAAAAATTAGGATCTTCCTGCAGTTGGGGGGGGGTGCCTAGAGTGTTACTTGTTGCTGCGGGTGGTTAGAGGGATGGAGCAGGCATGCATGATGAAACGTGGGTTAGAAGAGAGAAGGGGAGAAGCATGAGACAGCCAGTTGTCTTGGAACAGCCATCAGTATGCTGCCGGTTTTCAGTAAAGGAACAACAAAAGAAGGATTTCTCTTGGTGTAGTACTCATGGGGTTTTTTTTTGGTCTTTTTGGGCAGTTGAGGTGAAACATAGAAACATAGAAGTTGATGGCAGATAAGGACCGCAAGGCCCATCCAGTCTGCCCATTTCGTTTTCTAGCTTATGAAGGTGCCATTGGCTTTTGGTCTGTCAATGCCCTATGTATTCATACTCATCTGTATTGCTCCCTTATGCCTATCCCATGCCTGTTTGAAGCCCTGCACTGTATTCATATCCACCACTTCCTGAGGTAGACCATTCCATGCATCCACCACCCTTTCTGTGAAAAATAACTTCCTCACATTACCCCTTAATCGACCTCCCTCTAATCTCATAATGTGTCCTCTTGTCCTGTTATTTTTCTTATATTGAAACATGTTAGACTCTTTCTCTTTGTTAATGCCCTTAAGGTGTTTGAATGTTTCGATCATATCACCTCTCTCTCTCTCTCTCTCTCTCCCTCCTTTGCTCTAGTGTATACATATTGAGCTCCGTTAATCTGTCCTTATATGATTTCTGATGCAGTCCCTGCACCATTTTGGTTGCCCTTCTCTGGACTGCCTCTATTTGGTTAATGTCCTTGTGAAGGTGTGGCCTCCAGTACTGCATGCAGTACTCCAGATGGGGCAGGGGAAACAGGGAAAAGCGCAACACTGCCAGTTGTACCAGGGCTAGTATCTCTCAGTAAGTGATAGAAAAAAATGGTGGCAGTTTGAATTATGTGCCCAGTACTTCAGCCAATGATGAAGCAGACTGGACACAATAATACAATTTATGAGGCTGTCAGGGTTGGCATGGCTAGTACATTTTACTTACAGGGCTCTCACTGTAAGTTAATATACCCCATGCCAGCCAATCAGATTTCTTTATTTGCAAAGTCCATTTTCTAATATTACATAGAATACTTTCTGGTGAACAAAAAGAAAAAGAAAAATACTTCAGAAATAAAAAGTTACAACTGACAACTACTTTTTTTAGTCTTTGGTAACCAAGTGAGGCCCACTTGGCACAACTACCTGCTTTCAGAGGCAACCTGGGAGCACTGGGGTGGTTAAGGGACTTGCTCAGAGTCACACAGTATGCAAGTGGAGGTTGTGGAAATCAAACGAAGGTCTGCTGGATGTACCAAGCCCTTCCACAGCTCGTTACTCTAACCTCTAGGCTATACTGCCAGCTTTGCTTAAAATTTTTATTATTTTCCTGTCTGCCTGTTTTGGCTCTCTAACAATGCGATAACTAGAGATGATGAACATTCACAGGACATTACTTTAGATGCTACTAGAACTCACAATATCACAACGAATGAAATTTTAAAAGAAAGACAGGAATTATTTAAAGGTAAAGCTACCTTTACACTGAATATTTATAACACTGCCATAATTATGTTTGAGAAAGTGATCACTAAGCAAGTAGAAGATATGTTAGAGAGGGCTGTTGCACCAGTTAATTACAATCTTACAAGAGCTGAAAATAAAGCTCTTAAAGAGCAGCTGACACCTTTGGGAAACCTTAGGAAAACATAATAGTTATAAACAATGCAGCTTGTATTTTACATATTTCATAATGATTTCTCCTCTCCATTATTTGTTACTGAAGAATTTCCCACAAAAACAAGATATTTATCCCTGAGAGTTCATCTGGCTCTATAGCTTATTCCCTACTTGAAATAATAATGCTTTGTTGTGACATCACAGTCTGTTGCCATGGGAATCACTGTGCTGTCACAAGCAGAGCATTATGATATCAGGTTGGGAAGAAGCAATAGAAGCTTATGAACCCTCAAGAAACAACTATTCTTTTTTTATGCATGTGACCTAAGTAGTAAGTAATGGGGGTAAGAGATAAAGAGCTAATGAGAAATATAAGCTGCTCTGTGTCCACATAGTACATTTTTCAAAGTTGGTCTTAAGGCGTCAGTGGCTCTTTAAAGAATTGATGTCATGTGATGAAATAGTTATGAAACCAGCTGCTAAAGGAGGCAGTGTAGTGATTATAGATAGGGATCACTACATACATATTGTAATGCTTTCACTTAGTGATTATGAAAAATACAATAAATTGCAATCAAAACCCTACAAAGCTTTAAGGAGTTACACCACTTACTACAAGAGGCTACCATGAGGGGTCAGTTTTGAAAAATGAATTTGATTATATTTGGAAAGAATTTCCAGTTACACCTGGCTTTTATATATTGCCAAATATCCACAAAAATGCTACTGCCTCCCTCCCAGGTAAACCCATTGTGTCTGGACTTATGGGCATACTGGATGGGCCTAGTGGTCCTTATCTATTGACAATTTCTGTGTTTCTATGTTAACACTATCACTGAAAAACTGGGGAAATTCATTGACTACTTTGCGTAAAAATACGTGGTGAGGTTAAAATCCTGTCTTAAAGATACAACTGACCTATTGCGCAGACTAACTGATGTGGTTTGGGATGAAATCTTGATTTGGTTTGGAACAGATGTAAACTTTGTTGATGCATTATATACCTCCATTAGGCATCAGCAAGGGATTGATGCATGCAAATAAAGCTGAGACAAATGAGGCTATACCAGTGAGCTTTATTCTATCTGCTTTTAAGCTCATTTTAACACACAATCATTTTAAATTTAATGGATGGCACTGCTTACAAACGTGTGGTACTGCCATGGGGACTCCCAGCACCATCATATGCAAACTTATTTTTAGGTACTGTATGTGTGGGAAGAGACATGCATTTTTAACTCTGAAAAAAAAAAAACCTGCTTGAGTAAAATAAAAAAAACGGTACCACTTTATAGCTGACATAGTTTACATTTTGCAAGAGAATATGACAAAACTAACTGAATTCACTGATTGGCTACATGAAAACACATTAAATTTTAGATTTACACATATGGCAAACGAAGATGTAGTTAATTTCCTGGATGTCACTATTTACTGAACAGAAATGAGACCGAACATTGTAGAAACTGAATGTTGCAGAAAGACAATTGCAACTAATTCAGTACTGCATGTAGATAATGTACACCCTGCAGCCTTAAAAAAACTCTGACCCATACAGTCAGTTTTTATGCCTCTGGAGGAACTGCAGTGATGTGGAAGTTTTTCAAGCACAAGCAAAAGAGAGTCCAGATTTATTGCAAGGGGCTATGATAGAAGTCTGTTAGCTAAACCAAAAGAATTGGCTCTGCTGAATGATAGGGATGGACATCTGAAGCAGAAAATTGTGAATAAGAAAGTACATTCTGACCCCATCTCTTTTGTGACTGAGTATAATGGCTGGGCTGGCAAGATTGGTCACATTGTTTTTCAGAACTGAACTGTTCTAATGGGTGATCAGTTAATAAATCTGTAGGACGCAAACCTCGTGTGACTTTCAGTCATGCATCTAACCTCAGGGACAAACTAGTCCACAGTAGGTTATGCACTACAAATCCATGAGAGCATCTTAATTGGTTACCACAAAAGAGCAAAAGGAAATTGGTTGCCACAAAAGAACAAAAGGGAATTTTAATTGCCACAAATGTAACATCGGTAGGCATTCAGAGCAAGGTAAGGTTTTTACTCACCCTAAGAATTTTAGTAAAATGGTAGACATCAGGGAGTGTATCACTTGTGATGCAACTTTTGTGGTTTACTAAGGTACATACAAAGGTGTCTAGGAGAAAGGAGGCGTCAGCCCATGTATGCTCCTTTCCATTATCTGTGGTAAGATAACATATTTCCATTTAGGAGATAAGTATCTACTGTAATATCTTTTTAAATTCTTCTTTACGCTTACTAATTATGATCTGTAATGGGAGCTTTTTCCAGGGATTTACTATGCGTTGTGTATAAAACACTTTCCTTACATTTGTATGGAATTTTTGGGGCCATAGTTGTAGAGCAGTGGTGGGCAACCTGCTGTCTGTGGGCCACATACGGCTCCCAACGTCATTATCTCGACCTCCCCGAGAGCATTTCAGGGAAGACATTTAAAAAAAAGCTCAGTGTGTCTATAGATTCACTCCGCTTTCCTTCTGGTTCTGTTTTCTGCCTTTGTTTGTTTAGTGGAACTCTCACCCCTAAGTTCAGCTCCCTGCTCAAATCCAGACATAGTTAGATCAAGTGTTATTTGTCATTCTTAAGTTTCTACAGTCAGCACTGCGCTTTGCAAATAGCGGTACAAGTTTGATCAGACAATTTCAGACATGCAGAGGATGAGCTGTCTTGTGAGAGAGTTTACAGAAGTACTGTCCCAGTTGGTTTGGGTCTTTGCATAGATTGGTAATGTATCAGGCGCCTGCAGCAATACTGACAATATCAGACATTAAAATTACAAGTTATTGTAAGAAAGAAAATAAAAAAATGCTGCTATTACTTGTGATTAGCCAGGCTAATTGGTATTCATGGAGAGAAATCATTCTGGTAATTAGGTGCAATGAGGTGAAAAGAGCCCATTCAGAAACGATCAGAAAGGTGTGAAATTCAGGTGATTGCCCCCTCCTCCCACCCTTTGGTCTCAATTCTGGCATTGTTGTTATTGCAGGTCAATTAAAAACAGTGGAAGGGTAATTCAGAGTCAGGTTCATTTTGTGGTAAAATGGGTCCCGTTCAAGTCATACCTATTAATGTGACCCTTGAGGTGGTTCGAGGGCCACACGTGTGGCCTTCACGCACTTTCAGGTTGCCCACCACTATTGCAGAGGATGACCTCGGTTTCCTTTAACATCATTCTTAAATTCCAGGCTTAACTCATTTAGTAAATAAGTATCTTGCATGATGTCATAGCACAATAACATATCACCTCTCAACAATCTTGTCTCCAAGGACATTAAGTTCATTTTTTGAGGCATTCTTCATATGTCAAAAGTTTGATGTTATAAACTTATGTTGTAGCCTGCCTTTGCACCTTCTCTAGTTTGATGATATCTCTTTTATTTATAGGATACCACACCGGGCTCCCATAGTCTAAAATGGGCATGACAATGTCCCTATGCAAAGGTATAATGACTTCCTCACTTCTATTTCTAAAGTGTTTTTTTCTTTTATTGCCCACAATAGTTTTTTTTTTTTCTTTTGGCCACTTGTGCTTTACAGTGTGAAGTTGAGGTTGACCTATTATTTACTAAATACACCTAATTCTTCTTCCTCATTTGCTTCCCATGTAACTGTGGTCCCAATTACATATGAGTGATTGTCTCACTGGTTACCTAAGTGCATTACACAGCATTTGTCTGTATTAAATTTCATCCCTTTATTAGCTGCCCATTTATAAATTAAGTTTATGCTGTATGGTGCTCTTGTGGTAAAATTTATGTGGGACAAACATTGCGTAACCTTAAAACCAGAATTGAAAAACATGTAAGCAACATTGAAAGTCAGAGGTTGGACACACCTGTAGGGGTACACTTTTATGAGGCACATGAATCTAAATTGGAAGGTTTAAAATTTATGGGACTTTAATTTTGTCACATCACCTAAATATTGGGGGGGGAGTAGACAGAATCTGTTACTGAGAAGAGAGAGCTATTGGATTTACAAATTAGGGAGTGTTAAACTGTATGGTTTAAATGAACAGTGGGATCTCAAGCCTTTTTTACTGTAATTCTTTGGAAAATCTTCATTCTATTCTCCTCTTTATCCACAGGTATTTGGCTTTCTTCCTTTCCTTTCTACAGTCTTGTGGAAGTACCCATGTGGATCTCCTCGATCAACTTGATCTTAAAAATGAATGGGTGGTCACGTGAGATTTTACAGACCTTTGCTTTCTGTTTCTTACAGGGACCTTAATAGAAATACAGTCCAAACGAAATGCAATCTGATACTTGCAAACAATGAGTTTGTAAAAAATTTTAACTCTTTAAGTGGACTGTTCTTTTGAAGCCAGCACTGTTGTAATGTACTTATTGACACATTGTCTGTAAATTTTGAAAGGTAAAACATTTGGCACTCAAGCAAATATATATATTTATATGTGACTTTGTAACAATATTTTTTTATGAATGTGAACTGTATGTATTGGTGCTTTTCAACACTTTCACACTTTTGTATGTATGACGTCACAATGTAAGCTGGCTACATAAGTGGGAAAAGGTATTCTCTCCTGCCACACCCTATAAGAAAGGTTGGGATAGCCAAAGTGTCCCAGGCAAGGCAGCTGTAACTCAGGCTGAGCACTTTAAACACTGTTCTGTGAGGACTTTCCATTTATGTGCATTAAAGCACTTCACATTGAATGTAATTGTCAGCCCTCTGCATGATTTTTACTATTACACCTTTGGAGATCTGGGCCCAGATATTAAAAGGTTTGTGCAGTGCGCAAACTGTTTGCGTGGGTTTAGTGCGGGATTAGCAAGGGTCTGCTATATTGAAAAGGCCAAATAGCGTATACAAATCGCATTAGCACTGGGCAAACCATAATTATATGCAAGGGGCACACTGAACACAAATACAGGTGCTATGAGATATTCAGCAGCTAGCACCGTGCTAAGGTGTTTAGCACGACTTAGCATGACCCTTTGCATGGTACAAATTACCACCCAGGAAAAGCTGGTCTTAACTCTGGGCAAACAGCTTTGCATGACATTGTGGCCTTGCACGGCATTAGTGCGGCTTTAGTGTGGCCTTGTGCGACCCTATCATATGACTATGACACAGAGACAAAGCCAGACATGGAGGACACATGCTACTCACTGATGGCACCACAATGATGCCAACTACTGCCACCAGTCCCAGCCATGCCAGGCAGTATGTGGTGACCCAGCCCCTGGGGGCCACCATGGTAGAGTAGCCATACAGCACACACCTGCAGACCATACGTCTGTGGTGACCAACAGATGCCAACACACACATGCAGCACTGTGGGCATGTTGGGTGCTAAGGGGAGGGTGTACAGGTGGCCAGATCTCACCACGGACTGGGTGCAGTCACAAGGCTGGGACACAGCAAGCAGTGCACATGGGCCAGTATTGGGAATACCCCAAAACCAGTGTGCCTGTCCGATCGTACATGCCCCCCCAGTCACATACCGCACAGCTGTACATACACCACAGCACACACAGCCGGCCATGTCCATGTCACTATGAGCATCCCATTCCAGAGGTGCAGCATCTGTGGGCCACACAACAGTGTGACAGTAATGTCCACTGGCAGTACACAACTGCAAGGTGGGCTTGTCATGGTGTACAGTGCAGTGGTCATCACTACCTTACACACCATAGGCATTGCTGTGTCCCTCACACTGCTGGCCCCCTTACTACTGTGGTGTCTGCTATGCACCGTAGCATGCTCTACAGTGGACAGTTGCATGCATTGCCACCACCACCTGTGCCTGTTCTGTGTTGTCCCCTGTGGTACACAATGCTATGCTGTGCTTCATACATGGAACCTGCAGCAACCATCGTGCACTGTCAGACTGACCTACAGGTGAAGCTGCAGCCAGACCTGGCCAGCCCCTGTACTTCCAGACTGACCTACAGGTGGAGCTGTGGGACCCTGCAGTAACTCTGGGCAAACTGCATGCAAATCAGGGTATAATGGGATGCTAATCTGGATGTTTGCCCACAGACTACCTAAGTAGGCTCATTTATATGTCACTTTTGAATATGGCAAAGTTTAGCACCGGGCAAATGTGTTTGCACTGGGCAAATGGCTTAGCTCCGTGCTAAAGCCATGCAAATGTGTTAGCGCAGCGCTAACGGTTCGGGGAATATTATACAGTTTTGAACACTGTTCTTTCACATCTGCTGTTGCCTGCAGCTGTACTGAGTCCACACATTTGCTGGCACACACATCGGCCACATGGTTCACCTCTACCTACCTTCATGTCGCTGTGCACTGTGTTGTTGTTGTGGTTTGCACTTCCTGGTTGCTATATTCAGTGCTGTCTTATTCCAGCACTATGTTTGCCCTGTACTCCCAGCCCAGTTTGCCCGGCCTCATTCCCATGCTATATTCAGAAGCTGTTTGCCCTGGGCTGTCCCTTTTGAATATAGCTTGCTTTGTGCTCTGGGCTAGGTTTGCCTGCTGGGCAGTGTTAATTTAGGCCTGGGGCAAAATTTTGAATATCTGGCCCCTGGAGTGCTATACTTTGGTGGTTTTGTCCTTCCCATTCCCTACTGTGTTTTTCCCTGAAGCTACCCTTGATTTTATTCCTACCTTTTTAATTTCATCTTTCCTTGTCTCCTTTACTCCTCTACCCTCTCTTACCTGAGTTTCATCACCCTTTTCTCCTGTCTCATCTCTATCTCTACCTTTCTGCACCCCTGTGCTAGGGTTTTTGCCTCATAGGCCCGCAGTCCCTGCTGCTCTATCATCTGGGGGTGGGGCATTTTTTGCCTCCCTTTGTTTTACTGCCTCCCTCCCCCCCCGGCTAGTTTAAATGCTCTTCTAAATAGCATTTAAATCTCCCACCAAAAATTGCAGTTCCCTTTTTGGAAGGATGCTGGACATCTACCTTATAGAGGCCCATATTCTCCCAGGCTGGCATCTGGTCCCCAATGTTGCTGACGCTCTCCTCCATGCACCATGCCTTCATCCAGTCATTAAATGCCCTGTTGTGAAGCATCCTTCCTCTCCCTGACCATACAAAAGTAACATCTAAGGAAAAAGCCACCATGTCTGCTGCCTACTTAAGCCCCCCCCCCAACTCCCTGAAGTTATCCTTCATTACACATACCTAGTCCCTTGCTAGGTCATTTGTCCCCAGGTAGGCAATGATGTCTAGCTCCCTCTCATCTCCTGCTGCTGTCGTGATTCTCTGGATATGTGCTCCATCCTTCAAAGCTGAAGCACCTCTCAGGCATCTCACCTCCCTCTCTCTGCCTCCCCATGCTCTTAAGTCTAACCCCCTAACAACAGAGTCCCCCACCAGCAGCTGCTTCCACCTAAGGTGGGGGCCCTTTCCTCCCTCCTTGGAGCCTCCACTTCAAGGCCGTTCCCTTCCCACTGTGACAGGTGTCTCCTCTTGGTTGCCTTGTCCCACCAGTATGGCAAAGGAATTCTGCAGTGATATAAGCTGAGTGTATACCCTTCCTGCCACCATTCTGGAGCACACCAAGATCCATCCACTGTGCCTCTGACTGGCATAATATAGAGCAGTGGTGGCAGACTTGGTGGCCCCTGGGTAGGGAAGAATGTCCTCTTTACCCTTGTCAATTTGGCCTGAAATCCAGCAACCCAAAGAGGTGAGTACAAATGAGGCAGCAACTCAATCTACAAAAGGTGTCCAAAATGACTGTGGCCCCACACCTGTTACACTGCACCCTCCCATTATCTTTTCTTCCTTTTTCTAGTGTGTATTCAAAATTCTCTGCACCCTTCTGCCTCCTTTCTACTCCCATTGTACTCCTACCTCTCCCTTTTGCATCCCTGAAACTAATTTGCTACCCTACCCTAGACAGGATTTCTCTTATCCCTTTTTCATAACCCTCCTGCCTGTACCTTCCTTTTCCTGGGTGTGTATTACTGCTTTTCCGTTTGTTGTATGGCCACAGTGTATAGCTACCTTCCCCCTAGCTGCTGTAAACAGTATCTGGTAATGTGTCCCTTCCTTACCTCGGTCATTTGTCCCCTCTGCAGAGTGTCTTGCAGACTGTGGACTATCTGTGGACATCCTACAGATGTCCCAGGGCAGATACTCTACTCCTGCTCTGTTTCTGCAATTGTGAATGCATATTTCAGGTTTTTAATTTAAACTGTGGATTTGTAGTCCAGATGTGATTTTTTTAATGAGGTAATAGGTTTCTACAATTTACACCAAAGAGACTGTATAACTGCAGAATTCGGAGACAGTTTCTAAACTTACAACTGACCATCAAGACTAGGTTAGGATAGATCTCGTTAGAAAATAAAAGGAAGTTTCCTAAGCCCATTTACTATCCTAAGAGTGTTTTGGGTCAAGTTCTGGAATGTTTGGTGAACTGGCTCTCCTTCGGGAAGATTAACCTCTTATTGCATAAAGCACATCTTTGTGAATTGGAAATCCCACGAGTGAAGAGTAAACAGTTTATACATTTCTTTACTCACTTTGTGCCCATATTATGAAACTCACTTCTGGTTCAGTTTCGTACTGTGGATACAAAATGTCCCTCGATTACTATTACTGTATTAAAATCATGGTTCTTCTATTCTTTGGTTAGCTGTAACTGGTGTGCACCTATTGATATCACCTGAATGAGGTTTTACAATCTTGCATTTCATGTAAGGACCATAGGAGTTTAATTATATTTTATTTTGTGTTATACATATAAATTCTTACATGTTTTACTAGTAATTTAATGTGTAATTTTATGTGTAACTTGTATAGTTTAAACCATTGCAAATGATCTCTGCTCAATTTGTCTAACCCTGAAGAAAATGAAATGAAAACATCAGATGGAACCACCAGATGTGTGTATAAGGGACATCAGAATTCAGGAAGCATGTGGTGCATGCCTGATGAAATTCATCCACTTGCTTCAAAGGAATTCACATATAATAGTTGCATAAATTGATTCTGTAGATAAATAGCAGAATTTGGGGACTCAACTATGGAATTTCAATAAATTCCTCTGCAGAAATCAAATATTCTGCTTCTGATAGAATTCAGAGCAGCCGGTTGAAATTTCCCAGAATTTTACAGAATTCCATTCTGCTGGGATCTCAAAATTCTGCATAGCACTAGTAAAGTTTATAAAATGGTTCTGATTAAACAAGCAATCTGACTGGTCAAAACATCACATGACTGTGCATTAATTTCACATTACCACATACTATAGTTCACATTTTACTTTATTTTTCATTCTTTTCCTTTCTTTTCATTTGTTTAGCTTTTAAAACCTTTTTAATGCCACAGTGACACATTCCAGGGTGTTCAGTTTTTCCACCAAATGGTTGTTGAAGAAACAAGGCACACTCCCACCTGGTGCTTGTTGTGTGTTATTGCTTACGTGACCACATAGCAGTTTGGGTTGAAAGAGGGACATATCTGGCTGTTGCTGTCAGCCTGCACTAATATGATAAAAAAAAGTGTTGCCTGAGGGTTTGGAAATGCCTCTACAGTCCAAAAGGGATGGAACTGAGTGTTCAGTTCAGCAGAATGCAGACACACTGTCGGCACTGCAGGCTCTTGGGAATGAGGGACTACCATTTTTCAAAGTCAGAGCTTGAACTTGAAGAGCGGTTGCTGAAGTGGTACAGGCTGCAGGTTTATATGGCACTATATTTACCTAAGTACCATATTTCAGAGAAACAATTAAAGACTAGGTTCCATTAGGAGGACAGAGCCTGCAGCTGAGCCAACCACATACATGTTTCAGAGTGCCCATTATACTTTGTCTTCTTATACTTCTTTTATTGATTTTAACTGCTTCAAAGTATAGCAGATGTCGTCAGTTCCAATGTAAAAGGAGGGTATATTCGTGTGAATTGCAGTCGAGGGGCACAGAGGCACAGCCATAGATTTAAATAGTCACAGTGGGGGAGGAAGGTGGTATACTTCTCTGTGAGGGTGGATGGTTTAATTTAGAAACTTCTTTTTTATTTAAAGAACTAGGCATGGTTCCACTACATGTAATTTTTGTCTGGCAAAGTACACAGTTTGCCAGGTGAAGACCAACATAGGGTGTCATTATGCTGGAGAAAGACCACTACATGCAGTCTTTGTCTGATGAAGAGCCTACTTTGTGTCAAGCAAAGTTGTGGAGACTACATTTAGATTTTTAAGTAGCATTTTTTCCAACTTCACACAGCTTAGGTATGAATTCCAGAAAAAAAATTTAAAAAAAAGTGTGCAAAATACTAAAGTTACATTACAGAGGTACCAAGGATGAGAGCTAGGTGAGTGTGTAGCCTACGAAAGGCAAGACGCTTGCAACACAGTCTGTGGGTGCAAAAATATAAACTTACAGAGTACAATGAATTTTAAGCTATAAAACAGGGCATGTCACAAAATAGCTAAGAAGGTGTGAATGAAGAGAGCAGAAGTTGTAATGCTGGAGAGAAGAGGAAGATGGCTAGGTGTTGGCACATGCTTTGGAAAGGTATACTAGTTGGAGTGGTTTGAGAGAGTGCAGGGTGGGCTGAGAACTGGATATGGAAAGGGGGGTTGTTCCACAGTGTTTGAAGGTGAATACAGAAAGCAGACTGGCCAGCCATGGATTTAATGCAAGGAATATGAAATGAATTAGCATCAGATGATCAGAGGGAGCTGGAGGACAAGATGGCAGGGTTATGTAGAGAGGAAAGGTAACAGGGTACAATAGCAAGCCAACATTTGGTTAAGAAGGACTAAAAATGGAAGAGATTCCAGATCTCAAGGGAGGGGACAATGAAACTTGCATAGCAAGAGAAAAGTGTGGGGCAACAGGTCACTAAGGACAAAGTAGCAGAAGGGTTATAATACAATAGGAATGAAAAACAGGCCTAGAAATAATTCACAATAAAACAGCTACTTGTATGCTTCATGGAAGCCATCAAATTCAAACCCTTTAACAGTAGGGGCAAGGTGAGCCCCAACTGGCGGGGCAGAGAATTCAGGGACAAATGTGTTTCAGCGAACAATAGGTACAAAGTTACCAAATTACAATACTGCACATGGGGGCCAAAATGAGTCAGTGTCACTCAGGAGGTCGCAGAGGTGCTTTTGTTTTTCAGACCCCAGGCTTATGTATGTGTACCTACAGTTACAGCATTTGTGGAGAATACAAAGACAATCAAAAGGTGACACTGAATGTATGTACTGAATGAATTTTTGTGTATATAAATAATTGCCTTTAATTATGTTGCTGTAACACATTCTCTAATATGTTGCTTGTATTCTATTCTGGGTATCGCTCTTACTGCAAACCCTACTTTTACTATTTTTTTCCAGTGTTTCCTTTCATCTCACTCCTCAGGATGAAACTGGAAATGAGACCTTCTCAGTTTTCCTTTCCTTGACTTAAAACAATGATTAAAATGTGAAGTACAAAAAGAAAAAGAACAAGATAAGGGTTTAGAGAAGGAAAGGGGAAACCATATGAGAAGAGATGCGGGCACTGTGCATCACCCATGCCTTCACTGCACTGTCTCTGTCTCAATTCCTTCGCACTACAGGACAGGGGAAAAAATTAGCTGGGAAGTGTTTTTCCAGTAGAACTCAGGGAACTAAAATGTCTCCTGCACTCATAGCTGTTTTCCAAATCCCCTGTGAGATTGCTCAAGGGGATTACCAGTGCTTAATTTAGGACTGCCATGCTAATCCTCCTCCATCTTCTCTGCTCCCACGATGCCTACCGACTGCAGACAGAATGGGGGTGGGGATCGGGTAAGGTGGTCAAATCAACTTTCTCCCAGAATCTTAACCTCTGGGCAGGTGCTCAACCCATGGAAGAGGTTATTGCCAGAGTTAACTGCTGTGTCTCCTAAAAAGAGTCTCTGTAAGGAAGGGCATATATCTAGAAAATTCAATGTAAGAAGTCACTGCCCCATGGATATGTCATATTTTTACATCATCCAGCTAAAATATGAATACATTTGTTCCCCCGTTCTTATCTATTATATATCACATATATGATTTCAGCTAATCAGCGTTCAGAATCACAGGGGCTCTTATCTTATGTACAGTTGATATCTTGTGAGGAAATGTTAAAGGGGAGCATCCTACGTCACATGTGGGGGGGGAAGAGCATTGCACTCATATTTTAAATATAAAAACAAGATGACTGATAAACTTATTATAACTCACTCTAGCCAAGTCATGCATGTTTGTATGTGCATTGAGTGGTGGTTTTATGAAATAAGAACATTCTGTTGTGCTGTTTGAGGCTAACAGAACCATGAGGCCTTGCAGTACTCTCACCCAAACAGCACAAGAGCATTCATACACAGTTAGATACATCCCTCAGAGCACATATAAGCATATAACATTGGGCAGAATAATTGGGTAGAACAATCTAGGGATCCAATCAGAAGTTCAGCTCCAGACTATCCAAAGCACATCCTGAACAACTGTGATCAGAAGGCCTACTGCCTACTTCTGTTTCTAGTGTCTTCCCAGGGGAATAGGGTGAACATACATCAGAGCACGTTGTTTGGCAGAATTAAGGATAGCAGAGCCAGTGGTCTTGAATTCAAGCTAAGGGCCAAGCCAGCCAGCAGGGTAATAAGCTCCCGCAGGTCCACTTGGAGCTTGTTACCAAAATGGCGCTCCTGGTCTTTGACTAAGCAGATGTGGTCTATGGCATTGCCCCTCCACTTCCCTTGCCAGACTTGACACCCCCTGCTATGTCTTTTGCCACTTTGCTACAAACTCCCCCCCCAGTACTCACCTTTGCTCCCTTTACTCCTCCCTATCCATCTTCTTCCTACCCTCACATCACTAGTCTTATTGTGCCTCTTCATATCCAAATACTTGTTTGAGTCCCTTCACTCATACCTCTCCTTACTCCTCTTTCCAATCCACCCTGTCTCATCTCCAGGAATCATTGCACTTTCACCACTTCTTAACCCTACTTCTCTGCTGCACAATCTACCTTCAGTTGTCGACATCCCACACTGTGGAACCTGCCCCGTAAACCTCTCAACTTCACCTGGCTCCCTCAGGCACCAGTTGAAAGTCTTCTTCCACCTGCACCTGTTACCCATCCACCAGACATCTCCCCAACTGCAGCCCAACTGCCCATGTGTCGGGCCTCTGCCGTGTCTCCCTCTAACCTGCTTCCTGGTTTCACTTACTGCCTCTGCACTTTAACCCCCCTGTGGAGGCAGGGAGCTACCCAACTAGCAGGTCTCATCCGATATAGTATTTTTTTTTGTGTGTGTGTCTTTTTTTTGGGGGGGGGGGTTGCATGCTGTGCTGCTGTTTTATTAGCACTTTTATACAGTTCTGTTTTGCACTGTACTGTGGCTGCACTTAAGTTTTGTACCAAGAAATGTTAGTATGTTATTATGTATTGTACTGCTGTTTCTCTTCTTCCCTTCCCCTGGGTCACACTGAGAAATGAACTTTGGCTCAGTGTGCCTCTCCCGGTCGCCAATTTTTAAATAGATGAATGAATTAAAAAATGACCATATAAATGTACAGAAAATTTTTCACCCAGACAGTGGCAGGATTGTGGATTGGATTACCAGAGGAGGTAGTAGCATGGAGGGGAAATGAATGGGCCTTTTAATCTTAATTTCTCTCAACAAATTTATGCCCAGTGCTGCCCAATACCAGATTCCTTCTTGTGTAGTCACTAATACATTATTCATTTATTTATTTGGTAACTGGGTGAGTGCACTGGTTCCAGGGACTATTTTCAGGCAAGACCTGGGCCATCTAGATGGCACGATATAGCAATTGAAGAAAGATGAGAGATACAAGAGCACATACAGTGAACAGGTATATAAGGTTCAGTGATAATGTACACAAAATTCAAAAATAAATGACCTATAAGACATAATACATACATGAACAATTAATATATAGATGAGCAATAACAGCATACAGTTGGAGAGATAGAAACAAACACCAGGGTTCAGCTACAACATATGAACTCAATAATTCATAACTCCGGCAGCATTAGCCAGGGTAACAACATTAATGAGGATCTTCAGTGAAGAATTGGCAAGACTAGACAGAGCAATCGCTTCCTAATTGCTAAATTGCCTTGAATTGCCTAGTGTTTCTGACTATTATAATGAGTAATCATTGAGGACATCATAACAAAAGTGTCACAAGATCTTAAGATTTGGGAACCTGACTCTGGTCAACACTGCACTTATGAATGGCGGTAGGTCAGATGCCAGCTCCATGCTACAGATTAAGATTGCACCTCTGACCACAGCCTGTAAGAATCAGTCTAACAGCACAGCACTGTTCCATTGTGAGCACCGATCTGGGGTTAGTGCTTGTGTTTGAGCAAACATTGACCCACAGCCATGCAAAACAGCAGCCAGTGTTGCTGGATACTGGCAGCAGAAGATTGTGAGCCAGGAGAAATTACTCTGAATCTCACCAAAAGAATAATCATTTTAAAATGTTTTTACCCTCACATTTCACCAGAGTGGTCATGGTGCTGTGGAATCAGAACACAAATCAGCACTGATGGGAAAGTATGAGCACGAATTAAGCTCTTGAAGTATTCTTACAGTTTACACTAATCCAGATAAGTGCTGGTTTAAATAACTTGATCTTTCAGTCCCTGGATGTTCCTGTCACTTTCCATTAATTGTGTGCTACAGTGTGTGTTTCCTCTGACTGCATATTGCAGAGTGTAGCAACATGTGAATGACCTACTGAGCTGTCAATCCCAATTACAGGCCTTCACCTCATTACAAAAGGACATTCATGTTGTTAGTAATTGAAATCAGTGTTCTTTTTCTTTCCTTATTATACTCATTCTGTCCCTTCCAGTCTAGGCCCCAGCAACCTACTGCAACCTCCCCACCCTATAACCATGGGTGCAGGTTCTCAGAGTCCCCATGACTTCTGCCTCACGGCAGTAGCCTTCATGGTATCACCCTCTCCAGAGAATCCGTAGATGCAGGCTGTTCTGTGGTGAGCAGTGTATTTTTTTAAATATGTTTTACTGATAATTCAAAGCAGATCAAACAAAAGATACAGAATTTCTATTTTAACAGGATTTAAATTGAGCAATTATACCTTTGTGCATTTAGTTATGCAACAGTTGAACTGCAACTCACAGAATGTACAGTGTCCCCTTATACAGTGTAAATAACAGTTATGCAGAAGCATTTAAAGAGTCACTAACGCTGCGAGGAAAACTCTGAAAAATGAAATATTTAGAGGCAAAGCAGTTTATATTTCTCATGAGCTCTGATTTCTTACACCCGTTATTTATTACTGGAGTCACGTGCATGAAAAAGAGCCTCTGTTCATTGAGGGTTCATCTGCTCATTTAGCTTATTCCCAACCTGGTGTCATAATACTCTTCCTGAGACATCACAGTTAGTCTCATGGAAACCAACTGTGATTTCAAGTGGGGAATAAGCTGTAGGGGCAGACAAATGCTAAGAGATTAAGATCCTGATTTTGTGGGAACTTCCTCAGTAATAAATAAGAGGGATAAGAAATCTAAAGATAGTAAATGACATACAAGCTAAATTGTGTGGAAATATTATGTTTTCAAAAGTTCTTCCAGAGGCATCAGCAGCTCTTTAAAAACTGATTATATATAGTTATTTCATTTCATTGTCGGGACTACATCCCATATTGTTGGGACTACACCCCACCAACCCTGTTCTAGTCAATCTATTTGGTTACAGCATTCCCATATGTAGAGATTCAATTCATAACTGTGATTTGAGGTTAACACCTTCAGCATTTGGTTATCAAGCACTCTCATTCTCATAGTGGTCTCCAAATATTTTGGAAGTTACTCTCCTCAGAGTATGCATGCAATTGATGGAACATGGCTGCCTTGATCTTGCCTGTATTTTTCTGCCATTCTTTGAGTGCAGTTTAGTTTTTTTTATCTTTTTTTGTGTTCCAGTCATGTGGTAACTCTATCATTCTTCGCCATATCTTCCACGAACATCACCCAAATCATCATATTGAACAATACAGCACTAGCATGAGTACTTTTTTTCAGGAAAAACTTTTAAGTATTCTAATCCAACAAAAAGACTTCAGCAAGTTCCTAAGGGCATCAAAACACCTGATACCTGCTTTTTTATGATCTGTTCATTTGCCAAAGGATTACTTGCTCTCTTCTTATCTCCAACAGTGCTGAGGCATTCCACAAACCTGATTCCAACTTGTTAACATCTATTATTTGACAGGTATCTGTTCTAAGCCAATCAGAACACATGAAAACCGTCAATTATTATCTCACAAACTACTACAAGCACATTTTAGACACACCTACAGTAGGTTATGCACATTCTGGTGACGCCCCACAGTAGGCTATCCAGATTCTAGCGATGCTCACAGTAGGTTATCCACATTTCAGACACACCTACAGTAGGTTATCCAGTTAGTGCACAGACAAACAAGCATTTGTCAATTCCAAATGTTGGCTTGCTGGAATTGGCATTGGTAGTACGGGAGTTAGAAATGCAAAATAGGAATGGTAGTGAAGTATTGAAGTAATGCCAACACCCCCCCCTCCGCTGACACTGAAAGGCATTGGGAGTGTGGCTTTGGGTTGGCCATAACACTGACACCATTCCACCCCACCCCACCCTGCAGAAAGCGACAGGTGTCGGGGTGTGCATTGGGGTCTTCGGCCTTTATGCTCACCCCATTCCATAAGGAAATAAGCTAAGATGGTGCAATATAGGAGAATGGAGTGAATGTTAGGGTGACAGAACCCAAGGCACACCTCAATGCCTGTCAGTGGCAGTAGGGTGGGGGTAGAATTCTGCGAACATTATGGCCTACGAACCCAAGTTACATCCCCGATGCCTGTCAGTCTCTACAGGGTGGGTGTATGGCTGGAAACCTTAAGGCCCAGGGTGTTTGTTGCCATTTTTACTCCAAATTTTCAACAGTGGATTTTTGGGACCCCACCTTATGAACAGTGGTGCTATCATTTCATTACTCAATCCTGAAAGGTGATTTCGCACAGCAACTGCACCATTGGGAGTCACAGGTGCAGAAACACATTTTGGGCAGGATGCAAAAAATGACAGCTGTACTGTTCATGAGGAGGTGTAAAAAAAAGGCAATTTTGAAAATCTGGAGAGAAATTATGAAAAATTTGCAAACTTGTGAGCGTTTGTATATACTGTGCAACACACGCCTGTAATGTCATTTTGGGGAATTTTTTCTCCAAATTTTCAACACGGGCATTTTGGGACCTCTCCTATGAACAGTGGCACTGTAATTTTGTTACTCTGTCCTGAAAGTTGATTTCTCACAGCGACCGCACCCATTGCGCTCCACAGGTACGAAAACACATTTTGGACAGGATGTGAAAATGACAGCTGTACTGTTCATAAGGAGGTGTGCAAAATGGCAATGTTGAAAATCTGGAGCGAAAATATAAAAAAATTCTCCAAGTTATGAGCGTGCATGGAAATTGTGCAACACACACTTGTGACATAGTCATTTTTTTGAATATTTTCACCAAATTTTCAACATAGGCATTTTGGGACCTCCGCTCATGAACAGTCTCACTGTGATTTTCTTAATCTATCCCAAACATTGATTTCTCACAGTGATTGTGCCATTGTGCACCACATATGCGAAAACACATTTCAGGCAGGATGTGAAAAATGACAGCTGTACTGTTCATAAGGAGAGGAGAAAAAATGGTAATGTTGAAAATCTGGAGTGAAAATATTAAAAATTCTTGAAGTTACGAGTGTGCATGGAAACTGCACAATGCACACTTGTACCACGGTAATTTTTGGGAATTTTTTCACCAAATTTGCAACATAGGCTTTAAGGGAGCCCACCTCATGAACAGTGACACTGTCATTTCGTTAATCGGTCCCGAAAGGTGATTCCGCACAGTGACTGTGAAATCACCTTTTGTGACCAAATAATGAAATGACAGTGACTGATTTCATGAGGTGGAGTCCCAAGAACTCTATGTTGAAAATTTGGAGCCAAAAGTTAAAAAAATGGCTGAGATATCTACCTAAGTTGAAAACTCCCGATTTATGCCATTATACAGCTTACCAGCATTTCTTCAGTTTGTGGTCAGCTTTGAAGAGTACAGATGTGTTCCTGCTACACCAAAGATCACCGCACTGACCTCCGGAGGTAAGTATGGGCTGGGGGGGTGTTGGGAGTTGGGGTGCAACAGAGGGTGGATGCGGGTTGGGAGGGGTGCCAAGAACAACGAGGAAACAGTTTTCTTTGTTTTGCAGGGAAAAACAAACAAAAAAAAACTTTGGGGGAAGGTTTTTGGTTTTACAGGTGACACTAAGACATTTGGGCACACTGGGGTGGGCTTCCAGTGTGCCACTTGTTTTTTTTTTGGACGGGGACTGGAGCCGATGGGGATTGGGCATCCCGTCAGCAAATAAAGTGTGTCTGTGTTGGGGGGGCCTGATGCCGAGAGGGACTGGGCACCCCTATCGGCAGACAAATAAAACTGGAGGGGGCATTATGCCGATGGGGATTGGGCTCCCCCATTGGCAAACAAATTGAACTGGGGAAGGGGCATGCCAACAGGGAGATTGGGCACCCCCGTAGTCAACTTTCTAGGGATTGCCAGAGGTGTATGGCTAGAGCCTCTGCCATGTTTATTCAAACGTTTCACCAGGAATGGCACATAATGGAGGCATCAGATCTGCTGTTGCAATGATGAGCCTGTCTCTCATTGCAGCAACAGATTTCTTTCAAGTTGGTGGCTCTCTGAAACTGCTGTCATCAGCAGCATGCTCGGGTTGGTGACCGAGGGACACACTGGCTAAAGCATCCCCTGGATTTGCCACAACACTGACACACCTTTGAAAGTGCTACAACAGTGCTACTACTGCATAATGTTGCTTGCGCATGTGCGCAAGCCAACATAAAAAGGGAAACAAAAGGTGTTCCTTTTCAGCTATTTTCTGTGAGCCAGTGTAATGCAGTGTTTAAAAGCTCTGAGTTGCAAACGTGGGGAATTGGGTTTGACTATCACAGCCACCACTTGCATACTGTGTGACTATGAGGAAATCACTTAAGAACTACCACAGCACTTTTAAAATCCTGGGTTCAAACTTTCTTATCATATAATAGTAGTAACATTCAGTTAGCCGGAGTATATTCTAAAGAACTGGCTTCAGTGGTTGCTTAAATGCCTCGGCCTTCAGCCTTAGCATTTGATCATCCACTTCAACCAGTTATTCCTTTGTACACTCACGCTAAATAAATGTTATCACTTACATATCCTGTTTCCTCTTGAGTACCTTCAGTTGACCATGCTTTTCATTTGACACTAATTAAGTTAGGGCAGTGGTGTGGCACTGCGGTGACTGGTGATGGTGACTGTCACAGACTGTCTCTGGATTGCAAAAATATATAGCTGAGTGGACCCTCAACTGTAATCTAGATGACTGGTCTTTGGATTCCTTATTTGCCATTTGGTCAGTGTCAACTTGTCTGCTTGCCTTTAAATCTTAAATGTGTGTCCCACGTGAACCCCTGTTCTGCCTCCAGAACTTGAGCTCATATGTTTCACCAGTTAGACTTAGATCTACAGGACACATATTAGGACTATTGTTTGCAAGCTCTCCACTGCCTGCGGCCAAGCCTACAAAAAGGTTTAAAGTGTTGTTACTGCCTTGTCTTGACTGGTGGGGGGTGGACACTGTTACTTCAAAGTATTTTACTGGCCGAGCCCAGTCAGGCACTTAATTTCAGTCCTACAACGAAAGTTAATGTGGCTTGTGTCAAAAACAGCTGTGCTTTGCATTCCACTATCCTTTGTGAATATTCCTTTACCTCTACTGCAGTATTGCTGAACACCTCATCTGAGTGATCTGAGTATTTAGGTACTAGACATAAGTATGGGTTACTGTTCTGTCTGATAATAGTGTTTTTTCTGTATAATATTGGTTGCTGCCACCCTCTTCTCTATGGTCGATTGGTAACACTCTACCTGGGTGGATTGTGTCCTAAAGTTAGCTAGTTATGGGCCTACTATAAATGATTGCTACTAGTACCTGCTCCTGAATGGCGATAGTGTTTAAATTGTTTATTGCTGGTGCTATCACCCACGTTACTGTTGTAGTTTTACTAACATCCCATATGGTGGATTGTGTTCCAGGGCTACAGGTCAGTGACGTACCTGTTTTACAAGCAAAATGCTATAAGTCTTTCACACTGCAAACATGTGCCTTGTAATATTAATGCTACTAACTTGCTTACCCACAGTGTTGCTACCTGAACAGCCCTATAGTCCCACAGCCATATGCCCCCCACATTGGACACCTAACCCCAGTGGCACATGGGGAATTCTATGGGTTTGCCTGACATGACCGTGTCTCCAGGACCACTCGCCTGCCCCTCCTTCCCAGGAGTTAAACCTGAACACTGAAGCACTTCTTTAGAGCCATCAGTGGTCTTACAATAATGCTACTCCTACTGTTTGACAATGTCCATCCTAAACCCAGGCCCTGCTAGTAGCTCTTAGTCTGGCACCTGCAGCCATGGTTTACTGAATATAGTTGTAACCCCTAGGTGGCTCTATCCCAATGGCTAGTACCCCTGCCTCCTTGACTAGTAGCAGGTTAAGGGGCCTAGGTTCAGTGACGGGTGCCTCCACCCAAAGGTCGGGGCTGGTATCAGTCTGACTAACCAGGCCACAGCCCTCTGGGACACTGTGACCCCCCTTGTCTTCTGCTAGTGGCCCACACAGTACACAATGTTTACCTTCCCAATACCCCTGATAGACTTTACATATACACCTAGGTTTAGCACTTACCCCCAGGACTGGTTCCTTCAGCTTGGCTCTGGGGACCCCCTGTAAAATAAGATGATGCAAGACAAAACAACTATGCAATACCTTAGGCTTAAGCAGACACCATAACCAATATAGGTTGCAGCAAAAGAAGTAGATCTGATTTATTCAGGGGGGCTGTAACAAGGATGGGGGCAATCAGGGTAATTGGTTTAAACACACTATAAATATCACAGTGGTGCATTCAGTCAGTGTCCCTATCAGTCACACTCTTTGGGTACCCAGGATGGAAAAGGGGGTGGCCAGGACTGTTGCCTGGGGGAGGCCGGCATTGCAGCTGGTAGGGGCCCTGTGAGGAAGAAGAATTAACATGCACCCCCACTGATTGTAATCCGGAGCCGGAGGGCTCAGTTCCTGTAAATAACACAACAAATTAATAAGATGACACACTTGTAATTTAAAAGATATGTTGTAGGGACCTACCCTGTTTACTACTCACGATACCCAAGTCTGAGAACAGGATGGATGATGGTTGTTCTTCATGGCCAGAAGGAGCAGGGTAGGCAGACAAGACCCTCGTGGCAGGGCCCAGCTGCATTTGATAGCAGGTGGATTCAGTCCGATGCAAACTGAGTACAGCTTCCAGCCTTCAACTCACAGCTCAGCTCGAGGGGGAAACCAGGTTGTGACCCCCTCCAGTTCACAGCACATTTATATGTAACTAAGGACTACTGTACCAGGCAGTCGACTCCTTGATCCCGATCGCAAAGTCACTGCTATACCAGGGAGCTCGAAGGTAGCTAGGGTCTTGACAGGCTGATCATGCTTGGCAAAATCTTTGGTCTTCTTCAGGTTGAGCCTGGTATCCATCCAGAAGCTTACTTCACAGCACACAGAGCGAATCATTGTCCATCTATTTTTCTCTCTGTCTCTTGGCAAAACGGCAACAGGCCGGGTTTCAGGCTTTTCAACAGTATTCCCGTGTGAACTACTGCGCAACATGGCTACTTGATTATGCAAGCTCTTTCCTCCTCAATTTCCAACTCAAATCTCTTCTTTCTGCCCACACCTCAGGGCACATCCGCAGTTGGTTCGGAGACATAGTCCAAAAATGAAGCTCCCCTTTTTCTTCTCCAAGGCAGGAGAGCTGAAGGGAGGCAGGCCAGACTTAGCCCTTCCCGCCAACTCTCCACGCTACCCCGTGGGGCAGCAGCTCCACAAGCTGGAGCTCCTCACTCTCCAAACTCCAACTCACTTCTCCCTCTGCCAGCAGACAGTTCAGGGGATTTCCCCTAGATCCAAAAGGTTCGGTTGGGCAGTTTAGCTCTAAATCACAGTAAGAGCTCCCCCTTCTGTTGCAAAAAGGCGCCAACAGTCTAAAACTACAAATACCAACTAGTAATACATACAGTCCCATTTCAGCAGGCTCCATTTTAGAGTCCCTCAGTACTGATTGGTCCAATTCTGCAGTTCAGGACCAAAATGGTGGAGCTTAACTGAAAAGTCCTTGCTGCAAAGAAGGCAGGTTAGAGCAAACACTATATCTTTACCACTCTAAATGTTTATCAGTAATTAGTTACATCTCTTAACAGGGCTCTCCCTGCTCCACTAGTGACAGCAGAAACGGAGCGAGGATTCAGCAGCCCAGGCGGGATTCAGGCATGTAAACACACAATCCTCCACAGAGATTAATTATGACTGCAGGCAGGCAGCACTTAAAAAAACAGTACATGGAGGCTTTAAAGGTGCTCACTGGTAACAACATCTAAACAGCTTTAGCGCCGAACACCAACCAGGCAGTGAGCAATTAGGCAAGCTCTTGGAAGACTTTTCGGTGACCCCCATTTGTAGGGGAGTTACACCGTCTCCCTAAATACTGGTGGTCTCCTACATAAATTTGCCCAATTCAAAGCCTGAGTCGAGTTATTGCAGCCAAACATTGTTTGCTAACTGAAATTTGGCTTAGTCCAGACGTACATGATGTTGTTATCTAATTGTCAGGCTTTAGTATTTTCAAGGAACATAAAATAGGCAAGTGAGGTTGGGGCTGCCTTATGTACCTCAGATCAGACCTGCAAGCCTCTAAAATTGTGATCAAAGACCTAACCAGGCACTGTAAATGCCTAGCAATAAAGCTTTTTATAAAATCTCTTGTCATCCTGTCTGTATATATCCCACCGGGTAAACAGAATCTGGGCACAGAGTCGCTTCCTCACAACTTTATGCAACTCAGTCAGAACTGGGAGTACGTTGTTACCGGTGACTTCAACATTAATTGGAATGCTGAGTCCAGCACAGGTCATAGGGATAAGATGACCATCCTACTGCTCACACAAATGGTCACAGAGCACACCAGGACCAATTATAAAACAGGCACCATGGTGCTACTTGACTGAATAATAATTATACACCTTGATAGGGCTAACGTTGTCAAAGTGCTGACAGATACCATAAGTGACCACTGTCTGGTGCAATGTCTATAGGCAATTAAAGAGACAAGGCTCCCCCCCCACCTGGATCACAGTCATCCAAGTCGTAAACAAAATGAAGGTGCCTGAATTCAAATCTTACTTGGCCCAAATTGATTGGAACTTCTTAGATGCCATTCCAAATACTGACTCGGTCCTAGAATTCTTTGTTTCTGAGTTCACACATGTCTGTGATAAATGTGCACCCTTTAAAAAATGCAAGGTAAGAAGAATACTATCAGGATGGATCGCCCCCCCCCCCCGCCTTGCCTGCATGAGGGAGAGAGACAGTCTATGGGTACTGGCCAGAGAAACATGGTCCCTGTCTGCCTGCCAAGGTACAAGGAAGCCCATAATAAGTGCACCAGTATGATTAGAAAAGCCAACTCTAACTTCATAAGGACCAACAGACCCACAATTGTAGCAATGGCAAAAGATTCTGTGACAATGCCTCAGTGCTCCTTGGCAAGGAAGTTAAAACTTCTCCTCAAATGCTCATGGTAGATGGTCGAGAGATCCTCAGTCCCACCAAAATCACCAATTATTTCAACACAGCCTTTACTGACCTCAGTTCCATCATCCCCACTGAGCCTAGCTAGAACCTCTGCAAGAAACCTGGTCCAGAAGCTTCCCAGATAGTGGACTCTGAACTACGGTACACTAAATTCTGCTTTAAGGCTGTTTCAGTCAAGGACACCATGGAATACATTAGTAGGGTACTTAGGAAAACGATGTGGGAGTGAGTCAGTTAATATAAAACTTTCTGGCCTGGCAGTAGAGGAACTTTTCCACCTAGGGTTACCACCTGTCCTGCGTTTCACAGGACAGTCCTGATTTGGGCAGCTGTGTCCTGCAAAAAAATATGAAAAATACTACATGTCCTGACTTTTTAGTAGAAAAAATATCTTCTAACTTTCCTCTAAATCTTGTAGAAAACTATAGCACCTTAACTAAAATACATTAAAATGATATGAAACCATAGAAGCAACCAAAAACTACAATACTTAGCCTTAATTCTGATTATATAGAGAAAACAAGTCTGTTGCACTAGTCAAGGTTACCTACTGTCCTGCGAAAAATCATGTTTTAGTAAGAAATGTCCCACTTTGAGCTTCTTAAAAGGTGGTAACCCTATTTCCACCCCTTTTCTAGAATTTTTTACTTTTCCCTATGCTACTCATAGTTCCCTGAGAAGTGGAGATCCACACTAGTTACAGAAGTGTTTGAGATTGGAGACAGCACCAGCCTGCAAATTACAGACCAGTTTCTATTCTCTCCCCCTGTCCATAGCCTTCTGGAGAATAGTCTTTGACCAACTTGTCACATACCTTAAAAACACAGTGCCTAGTACAGCAGCATGGCTTCTGGAAGCTCCACAGCACCAACATGGCACTGTTGGAATACACCAACTATGTTCATGAGATTCTTGACAATGGTGATTTCATTGGAGCTATATATATTGACCTTACTAAGTTCTTCAACCTGGTCAACCATCAGCACCTGCTTAACAAATTCCTTGGCCTGGGTTTATCCAGAACACAGCTGACTGGTTCTACAGCTATCTCACCAATTGCTGCTAGCATGTGAAGATTGATATATATTTGTCCAACACTAGGGGAGTATCTGTTGTCCACCAGGGCTCCATCTTGAGCACACTACTATTTGGCTTCTTCATAAATCAATTGCCCAATGCCAATCAGACAGCCAACATACTCCTCTGTGCCGATGATGCTGCCATCTATTCTGAAAACCCTGAACTTGACAGCCTCACCGCCGCTCTCCAAAGTAACCTCAGGTCACTAGAAAGCTGGTTCTTCAATAACAAGCTGGTCCTCAATTACAAAAAACAAAACAAAGATCATGCTCTTCTGTAGCCTCCCACAGAAGAGGAATGTTCCACCCTTTGTCATCCGAAACAGCCATTGGCAAAACCTTGAACAGATGGAGACTTTCAGATACTTTGGAGTAACTCTGAATGATACCTTTTCTTTTGGCCCTCGTATTGACAACATGGAGGCAATAGTCAACAGAAAACTGGATGGCCTATACTGTAACTGGAACAATCTCACTGGGAATATTAGATGCCTTATTGTGGGCAACTTCATTCTGTCACTTAGAGATTATGGCCTTCCTGTCTACATAGCTTCCTGTGACACAGTGCTAAATAGAGTAAAGCTGATCTGTAATAAGGTGTGCCACTTTGTACTTGGTGCAGATAACCGCACTCATAGTTGTACCCTTTATTTTTTTTTTTAACCAATTATTTTACCAGGTGAGACACACTAAGCTGAAAGCTTGTTTGCAGGTGCAACCTGGGAGCACAAGGAAGTTAAGTGACTTGCTCAGAGTCACACAGTATGCACCTAGGGGGCTGTGGGATTCAAACCCAGGTCTCCAGATTTGCAGCTCAGAGCCTTAACCCACTGCGCCATACTGCCTCATGTACTCACTTACTGGCTATATCCTACAGAATAAAGCTCCAGATTTGTTTGCTAGCCCAAACAGCTGCTCCTTGGCCTAACACTTTCTGCTTTAACAAATTGCTTCTGTACCATCTCCAACCAATACGACACCGTTGGCTTGAATTTCAAAGCCCTTAGTATGATGCAAGGTGCTAGCATTAAACAGAAATGATGCAAGTGACACTTTACATCAAAAGATGTAGCAATCCCAATTTGCAGATGCAGGCTGTATTGAAAAGGGGAACGGTTGCACCAAACTGGCACTGTGCCAGCCTTGCACCTGAAAAAAGGGGGGGGGGTATCAGGTCATAAGGTGGCTTGTGCCACAGTGGGGCTGCAGCAGCCCCTTATTTGGGATTCTGAAAGCCCCACTGTCGCTGCAAGTCCTGGCTGTGGTTAGACCAACCATACCCTGATCTAGCAGGCTGTGCGCCAGTCTGTGGGTGAGTGCTGGGTTGGAGGTGTTGTCATATTCACCAGTGCTGGGCAGAGGCCCCAGGACACAGAGCCCTCAAACCACTCAGGCAAGCACACCCAAGTGTGTGGAGGGCACAGAGTGCCATGAGGGTCGGATGGGAGAGGCATGCCGCCCAGAGGTGCCCATGGAATTGGGCTGACACAGGTGAGTGATGGCAGTTTCCAACAATTGTGGTACCAAGAGTGTACTTCTGGACACACCGCCTATGTGGCAGCTTCTCTGCACATCCTACCAGTACGCTAACACACAGCACAGTGCAGGGTTCTGTAGCCAGATGTCTTAGTGCAACCACACAATGCAGTGGCCCATGCAGTCCACAGAGTGTTCATTGCAGCTGGCATGTAGAAGCCGGATAAAGGGCACTGTTGCATGAAAGTGTGCACATGTGACATGTGTTACTTGGCTTTGCATGTTGGCTGCTGAGGGTGTGCAACTGCCCCAGGGGTTACTGGATTGCTCAGATACCCTCCGTCCCATGGTTGATGGACTGGCACTATGACTCCAGCACCAGCTGGGAGATGGTCCTGTGGCCCTGTGCTGCCAGATGCTCAGCACGTCCACTGCACCCATATTTTGAACCATCCAGCTGTCCATGCTTCCACTTGGGGAGTTGTGGGCTGCACAGAATGTAGCTGGATGTGCACATCAGTTCACTGTGCTGGGCATGTCTGGTCTGCCATGGCTTGCTGGTGCCTTATACCATTGCTCTGGTGGGGCTGGTATGACATGGGTGCTGACGCTGTCTGTGTTCTACTGTGCCTGTGTCTGTGGTGTGGTATCCCACAACTGTATTCCTTTCTTTGCCATAGAAACACTGTTTCAGCAGCATGCTGCCCCTCTGCTGAGATGGGTGTACCTTGCTCCGGTGAGGTGCTAAAGTCTGGGTGCTGCTGGCACTAGGAATATAGTGGTGCCCCCGGCACTGGATGACTAGTGGTGCAGCTGGCACTGTGGCCAGTGTGCAACACTTGGCACAGTACAGTACCTGGTCCCATATCCCTCGTGGCAGGTGACACGGGTATTTCCTTGCAGCTCAACTGGGTTCTTCTACATTCACACACCTTAGGCCTACATTCCCATACATGTTCCGCAGGTCAGCATCCTCCACTCCTCTGGCTGCAGTGCACACATACTGCTGGGATTCACCAGGCAGGGGATGATGGAGGCCTCTGTCAAACCCCTCCCTTATACCACTTCTTTGGTGTATGAATTTTCCTGCAGCAACCCTGGGGACTTTGGTGCAGGGTCCCTTATTGTACCAAAATCTGGTGCAGGGTCCCTGTTGCACTTGAGGTTTGTCACAGGCAGGGGTTTGGTGCAACTTGTACCATTCTCCAGCCCTTTTGATAATTGAGCCCTAGAAAAATAGCCAGGAATGTCCTTAAGCCTTTTTTCCCATGCAGTCAGTTGGGTAAGTGGTCATTTGCTGTCAGGGTTGCTAATTGGTTAAACAAAATGCCTGATACACTACTGACTCTCCTCAAGAATAATCAGTTAAATAGATCTTTGTTGTCTGCCCTTGCAGTCCAATGTAGTTGCAACTGTTAAACTATTTTATTCAGTTTCTCTCTGTATATATCCTGTGGCTTTTTATTTAATTATCTGTATGGAGTTTTTCAAAATTGTATGTAATTGCTCTTTCAAGTGCTTTGAGTCTGACTTGACAGCATTTATTCTGGAACTCCTTATTGTACTGGTAATATTTTTTGTGACAATGTATTTGATGCTGAACCTTTGTTAATGAGCACTTGTGCTCAAAAGTAATCTCAATGTTCTCAGTAAATAAATAAAATTGCATTTTCTCTAGTTACAGACACAAAAGAAGATTCTCAACCCATTGACTTATAGAAGGGATGTGTGTGTGCTCAGTCACTTTGCTGAATTGCTTTGCAGGCATTAAGTAATGTAAGGACCAAAAGTACTCCCCCCCCCACTGCCTGACTTTTGTAGATCAGCTCCCAGTAGCAATTCTATAGTGGATAATGGGAGCTTTGTCTGCAACATCCCTTCCATGATATTCTGAACCTTACACAAAAAGGGGAATATTTTTGGGGACATGCCAGTATCATGAGCAGGAAGTCGCCTTCCTTGCATCTGCATTTTAGGCATATAGAGGAGATTTTCTGGTTGAATGAAGTACATCTTAACAGGGGGCACATCAGTACATCCTGTACAGAACATTGACCAGAATGTGCCTTCATTTGTTGCTGTGGGAGCCGATTGCCAGATGTTGGGCAAATGTTTTTCACATTTCAGAGATGATGGCCAAGTCCACATCACTCCCCCACTTTTTTCCTATACAGTCTAGGGGTGAAGGGGGGCTGGACTGTAACATTTTATAGAACTGAGTCAGGGTCATAGACCTGGTTGGGGCAGGAAACAACTTCCTCTGTTGGGGGGGTGCAAAAGAGTATTTGTCATGAGGGTGATCAGACCCTGTCATTCTTAAAAATACAAAAAGATCTCTGGGGTGCAGAGCCCATACCTTTTGTAGGTCTTCCAATGTCAGCATTGTGCCCCTGCACAAAACTGTGCTATAGTATGCAATCCCTTCCTCTTCCAATGCAGAAGGGCCTTGTGAACTTCAACTGCGTATTAAGCTTGACCTTTTAAAGGCCACTGTCAAATCAGTGTTTGGGGATATGTCAGGTTTATGGTTAATGGCTTCATGCATTTTTATCCATATATTTACTTTACTAAATGGGTTACTTATAAGAGGCATTACTAGTTTTTTTAACTGACTCAGGTAAGCATCCTCATACAGCCTCTTTTCCAGGTCTTTTTCCTCTAAAGGAAGCTATAAGGATTGTATTTCTTTGCCATTCAGAGACACCAGTGCTATCTGTGTCTGCCAGCACTACTGTCTAAAATGCAGTAATGAAGCTGGCCTACTGGCGCAGTAGTAATGCTACCACTTGCGACGCTGGTGACCCAGGTTTGGGAGCGAGGCCGGTAAGCTGGAGGGTTGGCCGGGGAGGAGGAATGAGCACCCAAGGGGTGCTCTTCTCCTCCATGGAGGGAGGGATGCCACTCCCACTGTAATGCCACCACCTGTGTGCACACGGGTGGAGGTGCAGCAAGGGGCACCACGTGGGAGCACTAGATATTGGCTGGGATCTGGAGCGATGTCACATCTCAGTGTGCGCCTGTCTCCACAGATCCCCTTGATGGCCAATGTCCTCAGGGCATGGGAGAATACAGGAAAATGGCCCCATGGTTTGCTGGAGCATGGGGCTGGCAGGGGTGTGGTGCAGACCTGGGTCAGATGGAGGCCCAACACATTGTACAGGTGGAGGGGGGTGATGCTCTGTCCCTTGCTTATGATTATTGTATGATATCTGTATAATATTTTTATTATAAATACCTGGTCTGTGTATGACATTTCAGTGTGTGAGGGAATTTGGCCTGTAAATTCACAGTGTCAGTAGCTGAAACCAGGAGGTAATAAAACAGACCAGAAGGAAACAGTCAATTGGAACATCTTTCCAGAGACAGTTACTGCCTGCTGCTGCTTTTGAAGTTAGAACTTAAATATGAATTTTATGACGTTTTAAAAAGGACAGGCAATTGGGTTGGTTCCTCTCAAATTTAGCAAATAGCTGTAGTGTCATAAAATCTCTCAGATCTCACTGGCAGGAAATCAGCCAAGGGACATGACAGATGTGGGAATGTTAAGATCAAAGAGAAAAGTTTAATTAAAGGATGCCATATTTAGGAATTTTTTTTTCTTCTGATGTACCATTAATTTTAAAATACCTCCTGGTAGGAAATTATGTTTGTAAGAATTTATTCTAAAAGGAGAAGCTAGATGACTCACCAAGGGGGTGGGGACAGAGTTAAAAATGTATCAGTGTGTCTGAAATGTGTGATATCATCTTGGGCACTGAAAACAGAAACATCTAACTTAATCAGCACTTATAAAAAGGTAATTCATTAGATAGCAAAGATCTAAAATGTTGTGGTAGGAGTTTTGTTCTGTAATTTTCCCATTTTCTTTTGTGACTGTGAGCTTAATCTGAGATTATTTATTGGAGTTACTTATTTTATTTCTAGCTTAAATAATTCTGTGATGTTGTAGTTTTGTTTTTTAATGCTGTTTTATTAACATTTTGTACGGCACCCAGAGCCTCTGAGATTGGGCATCTTTTAAATAAGCTTTGCCCTGCCTTGCCTTATGCTATTTGTTCTGTATTTTATTGTACTTATTTTACAATTTTTAGTAAATAACCATTTTCTTGAAATACTGCCTGGGTGTCTTCTCAGTTTTCTTTTTGCATGTGAAGTGTCTGTATTTTTAAGTGTGACAGTTGTTAAAAGGCTTGATGATGTTACTAAATTTGGAAAAGGTGAATATACCTAAGGTCTCTTATAGAGTTTTAAGGGTTCATTTTGGAGACCTGGTTAGGTGCCCCTGGGTGAAGAGTTGTACCGCATCCCCCTGAAGAGGGTATATATCCAAGCCTGTTAATTGGGTATGCTAGCATAAGGTTCACAGTTTGAATCGCCCCAGAACTTGAGGCTAACAGGTGAGTTGGACCCAAAGCAGATAGGAGGGTTACCCTGTATGTTACCTGTTCACACTATTGCTCTCGGAGGTTGGTACTGTGGGAGCAGAGGGCCTGACCTGAGGAGTGCATTTGTGACAGATTTGGTTGGCAGCCGTACGATAAAGTATTTGATAACACAAGCTTTTACAGTTCAGTGTCTCAGCTTAATACTGTACAGCTCACTTGCAAAATAAGGCAATGATTTATGTTTAAAAAGGTAAACAGAACTATATCATTTTGCTTACAGTCAAAGTTCCTACCTGTTTTATTTTTTTTTCAAGTGCAAGTTAGAGTAGCTGTAGTTAAGGAAGAAGATTGCTTCCAACTACAGTGGTTACACTTCAGACTACTTGAGGCAGTTGTGCCAGGACAGAGGAGTCCAGTATGAGGGGAAAGCCAACAAGCAGACCCTCATAGATGCTCTGATGGCCACCGATGGCCAGACCATTGAGTCACAGTCCGTGACTGGAAAGGACCAAACCTTGGGCTTGGAGGGGCCAGTGGCCAGTGCAGTGTCCAGATCCGGTGAGGACAACAGCAGGGTCAGTGTAAGTGAAGGGCCACAGCAGCAGGGGAAGGTCTCCAGCATTCTGAAGCCAGAAGTAGTCAAGCTGCAGATTGAGTTGCATCAAATGGAGCTGGAGTTCCAGACAGAAGAATGACAACTTCAGAGAGAGGCGGAGCAAGAAAGGTGAGAAGCAGAGCGAGAACAGTGAGAGGCTGACCATGAAGAGCGTGAGCGCCAGAGGCAACATGAACTGGAGAAGCTACTACTCCAACCACCTGCACCACAACAGGTAAGTGGCTTGGGTTTAACTGGAACTACAGGGTTAGGTTACAAATTAAATTCCAAATTGATAGACAAATTTAAAGAGGGGGAGGATATGAAAGGAATTTAAAAAGGCTCTGAGAGTGAATGGGGCCGGCGTGGCAGTGCAGAAAGGGAAAAGCGCTCCTTCAGGGCAGCTAAAACTGGCTTTGTCTTTTATATGCAAAAGTGTTTGTATTTTGTAATGTTTTGTATTCAATGTATTGAAACTGCACGTCTGTGAAAATGGGCTTTTCAGTATAAAATCAAATCAAATCAAATCAAAATCAAATCAAAATCTTAACCCTCACTGCCTCCACTGAAACCAGTTAGCCCCAGGTTTCAAAGAAAAGACTTTTCTGAGAAAAGAAACAAATGTTGGGTTTGCAAAGAAACTGGGCATATTGCCAGACAGTGTCCCAAGAGGACGAGCAATACGCAAAATGGTGCTAGGAAAGAAGTAGGTTGTTTGCATGTCCCTGAAAGCATGCCTGCAAACATGAGTGAACACATGCACCCAGTCACTGTGAATGGTGTACAGACACAAGGGTTAAGAGGGCATCTCTGACATTGGTAAAAGGGGATCTGGTAGAGCCTGGTCAGCTTATACCCAATAAATTTGTAACTGTACAAGGGTTTACTGGGGAGGAAACAACATTGCCACTTGCTAGTGTTCTCCTAGACTGGGGTGAAACAAGGAGAACTGTGCACCAGGTGGCTGTAGCCAAAACTTTAGCAGTTGATGTCATCCTTGGCAACAATCTCAAACAGGGGATGGTGTGTGCAGTTACCTGTAGCCAAGTGGCAAGGGAAAATTGTAGTTCCCTGGACCCCATAGAAGCCAATGTGGAAACCACTGGAGGCTGGTTCCCCAGCCTGTGTCTCCTCATATGGAGACTAATAAAAGGGGGGGGGGTAGAAATTTCCCCGGTAACAGTTAACCCAACAGCTACTGAAGAAGGAGGTGTGACCCATTGTCAGATGGTTAGGGATGGCAATGAACCTGAGTGCCGTGATACTAGAGCTAGGGACCCTAGTTTAGAGACTGAAGGGGACCCGTCCCATGCCTTGGGAATGTGTAAGGAGTTTGCAGCTGCTCAGAAAAGTGAATCTAGTCTAGAGAAGCTGAGGGCTTGGGCAGATTCTGATGGAGACAGGGAGGTGACAGAAAACCTAAAGTTTATTGGGACAATGGACTGATGTATATGCAGGATGCTAAGACAGAGGGAGTGGTGATACTCAGGCAGCTTGTAATTCCCCAGGGGTATCGTGAGCAGTTGCTCAAGATTGCACACACTATTCCCTTGTCTGGTCATCTGGGAATCACATGCACTACACAGCAGTTGGCTCAGAATTTCCATTGGCCCAACATCACTCAGCAGGTGAAGGAGTATTGCAGGTCATGTCACTGGTGCCAAGAAATAGGGAAGGCAGATAAGAAAACCCAAGCCACCTTAATTCCATTGCCCATAGTGGAGGAGCCATTCCAGAGGGTGGGAATGGATATTGTGGGGTTGTTAAATACCCCCAGCTCCTCCGGGAAGAGGTTCGTCCTGACTGTTTTTTGGATTATGCCTCCCTGTACCCAGAGGCAGTCACCATATCCTCACTGAGGACAGACAAAGTGGCAGATGCCTTACTTGGGATTTTCTCCCGTGTTGGGTTTCCACAGGAAGTTATCACTGACCGAGGAGTTCCTTCATGTCAGACCTGATGAAATGTTTGTGGGAGAAATGTGGGGTGGTACAGAGATGCATGACACCTTATCACCCGCAAGCCAATAGGCTTGTGGAAAGATTTAACGTACCCTAAAGTCAATGCTTCAAGCATTTGTTGAACAGCATGGGAGAGACTGGAAGAAATATCTTCCCCACCTGCAGTTCGCATGCAGGGAGGTGCCCCAAGAATTGACAGGGTTTTCCCTTTTTCTAGCTCTTATATGGATGCTGGGTACGTGGGCCCCTAGACTTGATCCGGGAGGACTGGGAAGGCAAGCACGCCACCCAGGAAACTCCCATAGTGGATTATGGCCTTAGGTTTAGGGAAAGGCAGAAGGAGCTTATGGGGACAGCCTAGAGCAACCTGGCAGCTGCCCAACAAAAACAAAAAGTGTGGTACAACCTCAGAGCCAGAGCTTGCTCATACACGGTAGGTCAGGAAGTCCTGGTCCTCATCCTGGTTCAGAAGGACAAGCTGCAGGCTGAGTGGGCAGGACCGTACAAAGTAGTCAAAAAGGTAAATGACGTAAACTATATCATAGAGTTACCTGACAGAAGACAGATAGAAAGAATGTATCATGTCAACATGATGAAGCCATATGCTAATAGGGCTGACATGGTGTTTGCAGCGTGTAGTCTTGAAGAGGGGATGAATGAAGGAGACCCCCTTCTGGACTTGCTGGAAGGAAGAAAGAAAGCAGGAGTCCTCTGTGGAGGCAGTTAAATTGTCATCCCCAGCTGGCACTTGACAAGATCCAGGAAGTAAAGGAGGTTTTAGCAGACCTTGCCCCACTGTTTAGCACCAAGCCTGGACTAATCCCCTTAGCGACGCACAATGTGGAGACAGGGACACAGACGGCCATACGCGGACAGCATACTGGGTGTCAGATGCTGTCCTAAAGGACATTAGGAGGGAAGTGGAGAAAATGTGGATTTAGAGGTAATCCAAAGATCCCACAGCCCCTTGGCCTCACCCGTAGTCCTTGTGTCCAAGCCAGATGGCTCTACTCATTTTTGTGTGGATTATTGTGGTCTGAATGCAGTCACAAAGTCAGACGCTCACCCGATGCCATGGACGGATGAACTCCTGGACAAGTTGGGGATGCGACCTACCTTACGACTACTGACCTGACAAAGGAGTATTGGCAGGAGGAGTTAACTGCCAGAGTTAGGGAGAGGTCAGCCTTCATCACTCCGATAGGGTTATTTGAATTTAAAGTAATGCCTTTCCGAATAAAGAACACCCCAGCCACTTTCCAAAGGTTGGTGAACCAGGTGTTAAATGATGCTGAGGAGTGCGTTGTGGTGTACCTGGATTACATTGCCATCTTTAGTGCCAGCTGGGAGGAACACCTGTCCCACCTTAGAGAAGTGCTGGGAAGGATACAGAGGGCCGGGCTCACTGTCTCACTGTCAAAGCTGAGAAAAGCCAGGTGGCCATGGGTGAAGTGGCATACCTCGGGCATGTTGTAGGCTGATGACAGCTCTGTCCTAACCAAGTAAAAATAGAGGCAATCAAGGCATGGCACAGACCAGAAATGCAGAAGCAGGTCAGAAGTTTTCTAGGGACAGCAGGGTACTATAGGAAATGTGTACCCAATTACAGTGCCCTGGCTGCTCCCCTATCTGACCTGGTAAAGAAAAGGATGCCTAAGAAAATTACCTGGGAACCAGCCTGTGAAAAAGCCTTTACCAGACTGAAGGAGGCACTGTGCAGTGCTCCTGTGTTGACAAATCCTGACTATAACAGACCCATGCCTCAGATGTGGGTATTAGGGCAGTACTGAGCCAGACATCCAACCAAGGGAAGGGTCACCCCATTGTGTACCTGAGTAAAAAGTTACTTCCCAGGGAGCAGGCTTACTCAACTATAGAAAAAGAGTGTCTTGTCATAGTGTGGGCCCAAAAGAAGTTACAGCCATGCTTATAAGGGCAGCATTTTGAGGTACAAACTGACCACAACCCCCTGGTTTGGCTGACACAAATGGGAAAAATGAATGGTAGACTATTAAGATGGAGTCTTGCCTTGCAAGGGTATGACATGATGATCTTACATAGGGCTGGAGCAACCAATCAGGACGCAGATGGCTTGTCACGTCTATATGAGGAACGAACTGACTTGTGGAGCTCATCCCATGCAGGGGATAGAGCCCCCAAATTCAATCTAGGTGGGGAGGAGTGTGACGCTCTGCCCCTTGCTTATGATTATTGTATGATATCTGTATAATATTTGTATTATAAATACATGGTCTGTGTATGACATTTCAGTGTGTGAGGAATTTGGCCTGTAACTTCAAAGTGTCAGTAGCTGAAACCAGGAGATAATAAAACAGATCAGAAAGAAACAGTTAATTGGAACATCCTTCCAGAGACAGTTACTACCTGCTGCTGCTTTTCAAGTTAGAACTTAAATACGAATTTTATGATGTTTTAAAAGGGACAGGCAACTGGGCTGGTTCCTCTCAAATTTAGCAAATATCTGTAGTGTCATAAAATCTCTCAGATCTCACTGGCAGGAAATCAGCCAAGGGATATGACAGATGCGGGAATGTTAAGATCAGGGACCCTGGTTTTCCGTCTTTATTGGTAACACCGGTAAAAATCACGAAATCCTGCTTGGTCTGCGGATTTTGAATTCTTGTACCGGTGCCTCACGGAAATTACATGTCACTGCTCAGAATCCATAAGATTTCAGCATCTTTTTAAATTATTTTATTTTCTCTTTCTATGCCCCCTTCTCACAGCATCAAGTCTCCACTTTTCAGAGATCCCTAGGCTGGGTATCCCCTAGCTTCTCCTCAGGTAATGCTCAGGAGCTCTGCTCCATCCTGCCTGGGTTGTACCACCCAGGTAAGAAGGGAGAGGACTCTGGGTCACCCTTCCACAGTCCCTTAGTTTATGTCGGGCAGCCCAGTGGGTACCTCTTGGAGCCAGGTTATGAAGTCTGGGGCATCTGGGTCCTTTCTACCAATGGCCGATGTGGGGTGATTGTTCCTGTTTTTTTTGTTCTCTGTCCCTGAGGGCACCAGCACTGAAGGGGATCCAAGGAGGTAGGGCACATAGAGACATGCCACTGCTCCAGATCCTGGCTAGTGTCCTCCCCTCCCGATCGCTCTGCAGCCCCGTGGAACCACCACCCATGGTCACCCAGGTGGCAGTAAAGCAGCAGGACCTGCAGCCCACTCTCCCCAGAGGAGGAGAGTAGCCCCGCAGGTGCTCGATCCTACTCCGCTGGCCAGACCTCCAGCAGCCCAAGTTCACTTCCGACCGGGGTCAATGGCATTGTAAGCAGTAGCATTACCGCAGCTCTGGCAAGGCGGCCCAGATTTCAGCATCTTAAAATTAATTCTGCTATGCTTCGCATTCTTTCTGCTTTGTGGTGTACAGAATCAGTAAGGCCCTGTCCACACTTCCCCTCTGTAACGTTACAGAGTGCCCAAACCGTTACTGCAACAGTTTGCGTTTACACCTGTAATGTTACAGAAGGCGTTTTCGTAACTGTTGTTGAAACCACATATGAGGTGGTTTCAACAACGGTTATGAAACTGGTTACACCTCGGTAACATTACTGGGCAGTTTGGATGCATGGCACTGGTCCTCTAGCACAGCGCGAGCTGCATTGTGGGATTGGGTGCCACAGTAACGGTCGCCCAGCTCCCGAAGTGTGGACCGGCAGTGACGATCCCGTAACAGATACCGCGGCAGTCTGGACACACTGCACCGCTTCCAGGTTGTAACGGTTTCTATCCGTTACGGGGTCTGAGCTGTGCAGTGTGGACAGGGCCTAAGGAAACTACCCACACTGCTTTGTTGTAACCAGCCATTCAGTTTAACCACCCATGATTCCCACCAACCTCTTCATCAGCTGAGGACTGCTTTCCTTCCTGAAACCACAGTTTTCATTTAGTATGTGCCTAAACGTCTTTTACTGTTTAGATTACACTGGATGATACAAAAAAAATACAAGTACTGCATCAGCACACATGGGCAGAGCCACCGGAAAATTGCAGGAAGAGTAACCTGAAATTGCAGAGATTTTTTTTAAAACTTGCTGAGAAATTGCAGGAGTTCTACTATAGACCCTGAGTGCTTCACAATAAATCCTTTACTGTTTTCTGCAGCATATATTAGTTAGCATAAACTACTATAAGAATACACTGACACTTGAATATGTTTTAAATATGAAGAAAAAAATATGTTCCTAACATGATTCCTAAACGGATAAGATATATTGCCTCTCTTCCAAAATGTAAAAGCATCTGCTTCATACAGTGCTAAATAGATCCTATTTAGTGAGCCACAGAAAAACAATATTAAATAAATCCAGAAGAAGCAAATTTTATCTGTTTCTGGATGCAGAATAATGAAGCCTGATCAAAAGCTATTTACAGGGCTCTGTCAAATATTCGACCACTTTGGTGTAAGAAACAATAAGCAGATGGAGTGGCAAATAATTCAGTTTTAGTAAAATGTTATAAAGTGTTTAATGTTCATAATTTGCACTTCAAGTATTGTGCACTATTATTGAAATCATGTATTAAAACTATATGTGGGTGTTATTATGGCTGGCAATATTGCCTAGTGCTTAGAGTAACAAACCGTGATTGAACTGGGTACATTCAGCAGATCTGGGTTTGATTCCCACAACCTCCGCTTGCATACTGTGTGACTCTGAGCAAGTCACTTAACCTCCCCACTGCTTCTGGGTTACCCCTGAAAACAGGCAGTTCTGCCTAGTGGGCCTTACCTGGTTTACAAAGAATATAAAAAAAAATACCAATATACGTTTACTATATCATACAGTAGTCAGGGTAACATGTAATTTACCTGAGTTTTACTCGGGCTGCAATAATTTTGTATAGGTAAAGATAAATGTTCAGATACATTTTATAAGCTTGTTTTTAGACTTCACTCAGGTTTTTATTGTATTCTTTGCATGTGAACATCTAGGTTGTAGATTGCTAAGTGCAGGATCACTGTTACCAACTAGCTTATTCAAGTTTATAATCAGCAGGGCCATCCAAAATCCTCAGTTGTTTGAATGAAAACTAGTTTGAATGAAAGTATGTTCACAAGGAAGAAACTGCCTTACTACTGACTCCACAGTTAGTACCCCATTTAGGTGAATGGGATCATTTGCACCTTATCTCCCACCTGTTGTTTTAGTCTCTGTGACAACAAAAAGTTTTCTGATAGACTGCTTCAACAAAAAGCAAATGTTAAAGTGACACTGTCAAATTCCCTGCCTCAAATTTTACCTACTGTGGAAAACACACTGCCTGGTTGTACATGCCATGCAGAAAATGCTGCTGCGGCCAGTAGTTAGAATTTATTATGATTTTTCTCTTATTTGGCATAAATTCTAAATATGCACAGTCCGCTGCAAAGCTGTGAGTTGCTTGGGAAGCACGGTCACATTTCTAAATGGCAGCGAAGTGCCCAGAGGCTCATGCATGCCTCCCAACACCCGAGTTCAGCTAAAAGCAGTATTTGACAGAGGAAGGACAATCCAACTCATGACCTGTATGTTGCAACACTTATCATCCTCAATGCATCCAGGATCTTCATCAGTGACATTGCGCAGGACCTAGAAGGCAGAATTTCACTGTTCGCTGATGACACAAAGCTCTGTAACAGAGTAGACACACCAGAGGGTGTAGACAGAATGAGAAGGGACCTGCAGAAACTTGAAGAATGGTCAGGGGTTTGGCAGTTGAAATTCAATGCAAAGAAGTGCAAGATAATGCATATGGGGCACAAAAACCCTGGCACAATAAATCAGTTGGGGGTGAGGATATAGCATGCACCAAGCAGGAAAGGGATCTTGGGGTTATCATCTCTGATGACCTCAAGGTAGGGAAACAGTGTGACAAGGCAGCAGGTAAAGCAAATAGGATGCTGGGATGCATAGGCAGGGGCATCACCAGCAGGAAAAGGGAGGTCATAATTCCACTATACAAGACACTAGTGAGGCCCCACCTGGAGTACAGTGTACAGTTCTGGAGACCTTACCTACGTAAGGACATAGACAGGGTAGAGAAGGTTCAGAGGAAGGCAACAAAATGGTACATGGATTGCATCACAAGTCCTATGAGGACAGGTTGAAGGAACTGAATATGTACTCCCTGGAGGAGAGGAGATATGATAGAGACATACAAGTATCTTACAGGGAGGAACAGGGTGCAGGAATACACTATTTTTAAGCGAAAAAGATGTTCCAGAACTAGAGGGCATGGGATGAAGTTGGAGGGAGGACGATTCAGAGGAAACGTGAGGAAGAATTTCTTCACAGAACGGGTGGTGGACAAGTGGAACACCCTGCCAGAGGAAGTGGTGGGGGCTGAAACAATCATGGGATTTAAGAATGCATGGGATAGACATAAAGGAATTCTGGAGGTCAGGGGAAAGGGGCAACAGACTTCTAGGAAAACATAAACTGAACTTACAAGCTCAAATGGGCAGACTGGGTGGGCCATGGGCCCTTATCTGCCGACACTGTCTATGTATCTATGTGTCTATGTAAGTGCAATGATACTGTCCATGATCCTCCTCCTGCTTCCTACACCAGCTCCACCGCACATAGGGACATCACCCTCTACCCATAGTACTCCCCACTTATCTACAACACCTCTACCAGACCCCCCACACTAAACTACCCTCCCTTATGCCCCCACTTCCACCCCTGCTGCTTTTACTCACATCATACCCTGGACTCTTCTCTTCTCTTCTATGACTTTCCCACCCTTTGTACTCTACCTACTCCTTGCACCCCAGCATCTGGCCCCTTGCCCATTCGCAAAGTGAGGTGCCACAGTCACTACTACACCTTGGTACATCTAATTACCCTCCTGTTGCTCCTATCAGGGAACATTCATCCAAACCCTGGCCCCATGCCCAACCTTATGAACAAGCCTGCCCAGGCTCAAGGACTCCACATAGCTTCCATGATATTTACAGCCGCCTTAAGAAGGCTGCTACATTCCAATGGTGGGTTACTCAGCACCAACTGGACATTGTCACACTCGTTGAAACCTGGTTATCCAAATCCACACCTGACCTCCTTTGTCTCCCTTCCTGGTTATACCTTCTTCAGGGAAGATCTGGTGGGTAAGCGTGGTGATGGTTGTGCTGTCTACATGCTTGACTCCCTCCTAGGACATGCACTTCCACCACCTAAGCTGAATAATGGGGCACAAGCCCTAATGCTAAAAATCTCCCCCAGCCCTGCAAAGGGACCACTCTTTCTCACCGTTGCCTATATTCCCCCCAGAAAGCAAGACCTCATCATTCAGGCACTTGCTGACTACTTCACTGGCCTACCGCCCAAAGCGGCCTAGATAATTGTTGGTGACCTGAACATCAACTGGCTCTCTGCCACGGCCTCTTAAACCAGAAATATCTTTGCTGCTCTTGACATATTCCAGCTTGTCACCACCCCAACTAGATTCAACCCCTCTACTGGCAACAGCACCCTTCTGGACATCACTATTACCAACCGCTCCCAGAGGGTGCTCAATATCAGTGTACTTCCCAACTCAGTGACCACTCCCCAGTCGTATTCTCCTGGTCTGCTACCAACAGCAAACCCACATCACAAACCACCCAATGATGTCTCCTCCTCCCAAGCGGCCTCTGTCACCTTAAACTGTACCTCTCACAACTGGATTGGTCCCCCATCAGGCTTGCACCATCCATAGATGAAGCACTGGACTTTTTCACGTATACCTTTAACACTGCTTGTGACCACTATGCCCCCTTCACTAGAAATTGCACCAAAAAGCAAGGCACGCTCTGGGTCACCCCCTTCCTCCTTCACAAACTTAAAGTGAGAGACAACCTATGGCACATTGCCATGGAATCTGGCAAGCCAGCTGATAGGCAAGCGTACAATGCCAAGCACAATAGGTGTACATGGGCCATTCGACAGGCCAAATCCCAGTACTACCAATCCACTCTTGTCTCCTCCTGGGGGCTGGCTAGGAACTTTTGGGATAAAGTAAAAGAGCTCAATGGGAAATCCCACTCCCCCTCCCCCTCAACTCTCCTTTAATGGAACTGTCTGCTCTGGCCCCCTTGGCATTGCAGACTGCCTAAACCACACCTTCTCAGACCTAAGTTCAGTCCTGCCCAGTAACTTCTTTGACCCCATCCCAGCAATGCCCCTGCCCACCCTCCAGTGACCAAATTTCTATCTCTGTACCATCTCTCCGCTGGAGGCCAGACCCTTTCTGCAAACAGTCGTCAGTAGTATCAACCCTGGCACTGACCTACTGGATACTAGGCTACTTCATCTGACATTGGATGCTATCCTGGTCCCACTTACTGAACTGCTCAACCACTCCCTGTGCTTGGGGCAGTTTTCCAGTGCCTGGAAAACCACCATCATCACACCCATCTTAAAGAGCAGTGATCGATCCACCCCAGGTAACTATCATCCTATCTCCATCCTCCCCCCCACTCTCTAAGGCCCTGGAAAAAATTGTAGCCAACCAACTTACCGAATACCTGGCCATGCACAATATCCTGTTCCCTGAGCAGCATGGCTTTCGTGCAGGTCACAGCACTACAACTGCTCTCCTAGAATTCTCCAACTTCCTGCACTCTGCTCTTGATGCCAGGAAGTCCTGCCGGTGCCGTGTTCATTGACCTCTTCAAGGCCTTTGACATGGTCTGCCATCCCCACCTACTTGACTCCCTCAGATGCCTTGGTTTCCTCCCCCGGCTGCTTTGCATGGTTCACTGGCTACCTCTCGGCCAGAGCTCAATGTGTAAGAATCAACAGCACCCTATCTGACACATGACCTGTCTGCGCTGGGGTCCCCCAGGGCTCCATTTTAGGCCCTTTCCTCGTCAGTCTTTATCTTCACTTATTCCCCTCGGCCTGCCCATGTAAGATCCTCCTCCACATGGATGACGCTATGCTCTTCACCTCAGACCCCAACCCCATCACTCTCCAGACCACCCTCCAACAAGCTTTTCATAGAGCTGAGCATTGGTTCACATCACAAAGGCTAGTCCTGAATCTAAAAAAGACCAAAGCTATGCTCTTCTCACATCTCCAAAGCAAAGCCAGTGGTGCCCCCCTCATGATACTGCCTAGCAAACTAAACCCCATTGAGCAGGTTTCCTCCTACAAGTATCTGGTCATTACCTTTGATTCTGTACTCTCCTTCCATCCCATATCAATGCCCTTTCTGCTGCCACCAATATCAGGATTGGACTGTTATACTGCCATAGGGACTGCCTACGTCAAGAGGCCCTCAGATTAGCAATCACCTCCTCTGTCCTGTCGCTAGGCAACTATGAGCTGCCCATCTATGCTGCTGCTGACAACATTGCGCTTGCAAAAATCCAGCACTCTATAAACAAGGCCTGCAGGTTAATATTGGATGCCCCGAGGTGCACCCACACATGCCTGCTGCACTCCGCCACCAACTTGCTTAACTTTGAAGAAAGACTCTGCTTCCAAACCTGCCTTCTTTTAAAAAAAGACCCTGCTAGGGCTCTCCCCTTCCCGGGTTACCACCTCCCTACAGTGGGCCTCCCCCTCAGTCACCACCCGCAGCACTGTTAAAACCTCCCTTACTGTCCCTAGGGTAAGGACCTCTATGGCCCAGAGATCCTTTTGCAATAGGGCTCCCACCTGGTTCAATTCCCTTCCTGCTCACATAGCTGATTCCACTAAGCTTGGTCCTTTCAAGGTCTCCCTCAGAAGCCATCTGACAAACACCCGCTGCTGCAACTGCACATAACCCCCCCCACTTGCCCCTTACTCTCATCTCAGGCTGGGTATGTCCTCTCTATCTTTGCTTTAATTACCTGGGGTCTCAGGCTTCTTCTGTTGCCTAATGTAATAAAATATTTTTGGTGGCTACCTGACATGGTACTGGTGTACCTATATTTTGTCTACTGTTGGCCTATCTAATACCATGCTTGTACCACCAGTGAATTTCTGTAACACTGGTTGCTCTTGTGAACTAATTTCCATGTACTGTATCATTGTACTGTACTGTTGCTGTGATGTACTGCTCGCTTGATGAGGTACCTTTGTAAATGAGTCTTTAACTCAAAGGTCTGTAAACCAATGATTGTCACAGAGTGCCTCTGTGAAAGGCTAAGGACCCTGGAATTACTTACATATTTCCTTTTCGGTTATGGTTTATATTGGCATAAATGTCCTGTTGGCTGGGACTAGAAAGGTATTGCATTGCCTCATAAACCTATTATATGTTCAGTGGTGCTACTTTCCGTTAAGTTGCTTTGGTTGGTTTAGTCCAACAATTAGTTGCCATAATGGTAGAATTAAATATAAAAGGAGTGCAGTTCTTATGTAGAATATCCAAGTGGAATAGTACAGAGGGTTACTAGGTTAGGTCCCTTTTATTTTTATAATAGGGGAAGTCACTAGTTGAGCCTTAAGTTTGTTTAAACCTTGCATTCATTAAAATGAATGCTAAAGGATTTATTGATAAAGATTTAGAACACTCCTGTGTCTTTATTAGTTCCAAAAGAGTATAACTAAGCATTAGAATGGGTATATTAGAATTCCTTCCGCCCCCCCCCCTTAAGGTGAGAAAGGAAAGGTTAGCGCTTAGAAATGAAATGAGCGCTTTGTCTGATTATAATATTCTGAACATAGTTTAAAAGTAGTAGATAAGGGTTAGAAGAAGAAGAAATAGAGTGCTGTGAAGCTTTAAAAGAAAATTGTTCAGTCAGATTGAAATAACAGCTGACGGGAAAAAGGCTTGCATAGGTAATGCAAGTGATATACTAATAAACAGGTCTTTCCCTGTTTCTTTCCTTTATATATGGGAGCTTGGAGCTTGAGTTATGATCCTGTTATTAGAAATAAAAGGTATTGAATTGGTTCCAGTTTCTGAGCTTTCCCCCCTCTCCCAGGAAGCCAATGTAACATTTATTTTGAGGGTTCTCTTGCAAGGAAACAGCGCTTTGTAAAATCCCTTGCAAGGTGCTGTGTAGACAAATAGTTTAAGCCCTGTAATTAATTTTGCTGCATTTCCGAGGACTTGTTTGTGCCTTATCTAGTTGTAAAATACTAGAGAATCTTTTGGTCCACTCTCTTGTTCCCTGTTCTGCCTTTTACCAAACAGCTGTTAGGTAAAGTGGCTTTCTGTGTAAATTATTACCTCTGAGCTCTTGCGCGACTGTGCGTATGCGAGTGGCTGAGTTCCTGCTCGAAGGTGCGCACAGTCGTGAAGACATTTAGCCCTTTAGTGCCATGCAAATACAACTGTTTTCTTTAAAATACATGGAGGATAGCTCTACATACCCCCGGAGGTGAATTCCTTTGGGTTGGAGTTGATTTGGTGTCTGTTGTGAAACGAGGGCATTTTGGGCATTGTGGAGGTCTGGAGTCTTCTGTTTTTGGCTGCAGCTTGTGCTTAAGAGCTGGCCTGACATTTTTCTCAATCATTTATACTAAGAAAAAGGGGCGTTGCTTCTTGGGGTTAGAAAATACATTAAAAACCTATCAGAAAGAGTGTAATTCACTTCTGTGTATGGAATTAGAATGTTATAATATATTATGATGTTTAGACATGTTCTATAAAAATAAAATGATGCAAATAAAGAAGTATTATTTAAAATAAAGTATAGGGGAGGGACTTATGAAGTCACCTGACCCTGTATTGTATAAAAGTCGAACATTTAGTTCAGGGATTCAGATTGCTTTTGGTCCTGGAGGTAACTCCAGGGTGTTGTGTTACGAATGTTCTAAGGAGCCACGAAGTAATAATGTTCTTTTGTGCCAAATGGAAGATTATGTTGCAATAGGTTTGATTTTTGGGGGAATCCCTGGTTTGGAGTTTAAATAAACTAGCTTCCCTTGTATTTAGTTTTTTTTTTGTTTTGTATTTCCAGTGAAAAGAAACTCTCGGTGTTTAAAGCTTCCAGAGTGTTAAAATAAAGTCATCCTGGAAACGCCCATTGTGCTCTAATATTATTTTAGGATATTCTGTAGTCCATAAAAGTAATTGTCACCCCCCTTTTTGTATGTTGCTGCTGTATAAATTATGCAATTCAGGAGCTGAAGTGAAGAGTTTCATAGAAGAAATTAGTTAAAAGTAGTACGATAGTGCGAGCACCAGTAAAATGATTACCGTGCGAATGCTCGCACTATCGCAAAGAAGCTTTAGTCCATAAAGTCCTCCTCCCCCTGAGCTTAAGAGGATGTAAAGAAGTAGGACAACCAAAGAAATGGTTGCCCTCTTAGGCGGGGAGGAGTGTCACAGAGTGCCTCTGTGAAAGGCTAAGGACCCTGGAATTACTTACATATTTCCTTTTCGGTTGTGGTTTATATTGGCATAAATGTCCTGTTGGCTGGGACTAAGAAAGGTATTGCATTGCCTCATAAACCTATTATATGTTCAGTGGTGCTACTTTCTGTTAAGTTGCTTTGGTTGGTTTAGTCCAACAATTAGTTGCCATAATGGTAGAATTAAATATAAAAGGAGTGCAGTTCTTATGTAGAATATCCAAGTGGAATAGTACAGAGGGTTACTAGGTTAGGTCCCTTTTATTTTTATAATAGGAGAAGTCACTAGTTGAGCCTTAAGTTTGTTTAAACCTTGCATTCATTAAAATGAATGCTAAAGGATTTACTTGATAAAGATTTAGAACACTCCTGTGTCTTTATTAGTTCCAAAAGAATATAACTAAGCACTAGAATGAGTATATTAGAATTCCTTCTGCCCACCCCTTAAGGTGAGAAAGGCTTAAGAGCCGGCCTGCCATTTTTCTCAATCATTTATACTAAGCAAAAGGGGCGTTGCTTCTTGGAGTTAGAAAACACTTTAAAAACCTATCAGAAAGAGTGTAATTCAATTCTGTGTATGGAATTAGAATGTTATAATATATTATGATGTTTAGACATGTTCTATAAAAATAAAATGATGTAAATAAAGAAGTATTATTTAAAATAAAGTATAGGGGAGGGACTTATGAAGTCACCTGACCCTGTATTGTATAAAAGTCGAATATTTAGTTCAGGGATTCAGATTGCTTTTGGGCCTGGAGGTAACTCCAGGGTGTTGTGTTATGAATGTTCTAAGGAGCCACGAAGTAATAATGTTCTTTTGTGCCAAATGGAAGATTAAGCTGAGGATCTGAGTCTGGTGAAAGGAATCCAGTGGAACATTATGAAATGCTATTAAGACATATCAGATATAACTGAATGCAATATTCCAGTCATAAGAAGTGTTGTCAAAAGTGTTTGCTATATGAGATGTGTCCTGCTAAACAAAGAAAATATTAAGATATAAAATAAATTTTCGAACTAAACAAAGGACTGCTTTGTGTCGCACTACTTGATTGCCCACTTCCACCTGCGCCCGCCCACAATGATCTAATAAATAAATAAAATAAAATATAATTCATCGTAAAGGTACAGTGGAAGGACAAATGCTGAATCCACACAAACAAAAAACTCAGCAACACATTTTATTTATGTTTTTAAGTAAAATATGAAAATCTCAGTGTTATAATTTCAGTAATTCCCATCTCCTTGGTAATTCTTGTTTGCTGAACAGTGCTATTTTTTCATTGTATTACCCTCATTATACTCAGAACACATCACTTCACCAGCTGTCCCCATCAGAGACAGTAATTCCTTTCTACTTGGGGATGATTATCTAATCATTCCAATTAATCAGTGTGACCACCTCTGCATTCTGACACTCCCAGGGAAATCATTTACGTCATGAGCAAAAGTATTATTAACCATGTACAAGTGAAACAGTTGTCTCACTTCCAATCTTAGTAAGTCTATTCTCCTTCCTCAATGCATGAGGCACTTGATGAGGCTTGGAAACATTTTGAGGTAACTTTTTTAGTCTCCTTTAGTTTTGTTGTCATTAGTTGACAAACTTCAGGAAATCAGTCACATCATGCAGCACACAGAAGAGCTGTCAGTCTGTAAATGTTCAGCTCAGTTCAATTAGTTTTATTCAGATGTATGTATATAAAAAATCATTTTGTCACATACAATTACACATAGCACACAAGTTTAAAATCATTACCTTATACGATAGTTATACACTAACATTTAAAACATTGGGCACTGGTTCTATTACTTATGCAAATCACAAATAGGTATACCAGGCAATATAATTAATTAAACATTCCATTTCAGTTTAAATGCAATTTTGTGTGCAACACTTCCTAAAGCAAAAATCTGTTTTGTACTTTCACATTTTAATATTAACCTAAATTGTTCATTTTTACCTAAGCTGTCTTTGTTGTTGAAAAAATGTGCAATAAATACATTTCTTTCAGAGACGGGGTTCTGCCCGCTACAGCAGTATTTTTGATATTTGCTCAATGGCACAATAAACTACTGTATGTTCTTTATTTGCAAACAGTGCTACGTGCCTTATTTGTTCTTTGGTGAGTGCTACCAACTTTAACTCTGTAAATACATTTTTAGCTAGTTGGTCACAGTTGCAAAAGCTTTACAGGCAGAGGAGCTGCCATTTTTATATGAAAATATATTCACTGTAGCAGGAATGCTACTGTGATTTAACAATGTCTTTGCAGCTAACATTTTTAGAGTTGCTTTAGCAGCAGTGACTAACAAATGAAAACCCAGTGGAAACAGAAAGGGACTTGCACTGGAACCTTAATTGCTTTGCTAGCCACTGCTTTGTGACTGCCATGCTGGAGAGAGGCTACCAAATTCAAGAGGCTGAAATATGCAACACAGAGTGCCTTGTGTGCAGACAGGTTCCTCCACTGCAGACATTTTGTCAGATCCTTCTAGTATCAATACCCCCCTCCCACCCTGCTTGCAGTATAGCATTGTGGCTGTGTTCCATTGTTGTGATGCAGGTGAACAGGGTTCTAATCTTGTCATGAACTTTAACATTTTGTAGTTTAGAAAATGTTTTATTTTGAATGCATTCATTTCACTAAAAAGGGTGATCCATGATGGCATGGAGTTAGAATAGTAACTCTACAAAAAAAAAAAAAGGGACCAAGAACCTGATCCAGAAAGGGATGGAATGTGCAGAGGCCACTCTCTGTAGGCGTAGAGGCCTCCATGCATCGTCTAGCAGCTGTCACCTGCAGAGTAAAGACCTTGACCTGATACTTAGCTGTGTGGGAGTGGTCAGAATGTGGTCCAAAAATGGAGCATAATGATGCTCAGCTGCACCCTCAGCATGAGACGTATGTTTGAGAAGCAGGCAGGAGGGCACAGAGGCTATGTGAGGGATACCATAGTGGTAAGTTTTCTGTGCCACCCTTGGTACACTCCCTTGGACTGTTTGGTGTCCTGAGTAGCCCTCCTCTTGCTGTCCCACCCCCCAATACAGCATAAAGGGATAAGAGGCAGTTGTTTTTATTTTAATACATTTTCAGTTATCTGTATGGTAATGTGGCAGTCCTGGAGGATTACTATATCATACAGTCCCCTGCCCCACCAGTGGCAGGTGATTCACTCACCAGCCAAACCAGGCATCAGCTTGGTTGCAAAGTTTCCAATCAACTGTAGCTCCCCCGTCCCTGAGAATATCCATGCACCTGTGTGGACTTCTGAACTTGTTTATTGGGGTTGCTGGGGGTTGCAGACTCAGCCATGTGTAACTGCAGATTAGGGGACAGGCCAACAACATGTAGACAGCATGCATGCTGTTGCGCTGGGATGCAAGCTCCTAGTTATACTGTTTTTGCAAGGAGCATGCAGACTTCATAGTTTCTCACATGAAAAGCTTCTTTCAGATGCAGACCACTGCAGTCAGAGGTAAATGTAGATCCAAAGCCACAAGGATATTTTTGGTACATTCTAAGATGCAGTATTTTTAAACTACAGCGCCTTGTCATCCCAGAACCCTGCCCATGTCATTACTGAGCCAAACTTAGTTTAACATTTGGCCTGTATTCAGATTTCGTAGAGGAGTTTGATAGATGAGATTCTGGTCTCCAAGTATGCCTAACGGTTGAAGTTTCAGGGGCTGGTGGTGGTTTTATAGGGAAGGACAGAAAGCTATACTAAGCTTATGACATACTATTGCCACTGCCCCCTCCTTGCTATGAGATTTACTATAAGGGATGCAGGAGTAAATAAATATTATTTTGCTATGCTGGCTGCACCACCAGTATAACCAGCCATCTTGGGTCAAATCTCCAATTCAGGAGCTACTCCCCCCTCATCCAACAACTCAACTGGACAGGGTCTAGAATGGCCTGAGTTCCTGGTGGAAAATGGCTCAACAAAGGGATGTTTTTTGGCACTTGGGACCCAGAGTGTGGGTTAACAATTCCACCACCGGTATTGAACCCTGGATTGAAACCTTCTCCGTTTTGGACCACAAGTAAAGATACAGATTTCAGTTCTGGAAGGTCTGTACTTAAAAATCTGCTTGAGTTGCTGTGTACACCCAGAATGGCTGCAAGACTTCTGTCAGAAAGAAGTATGTATTTCTGAGCAAGTCAAAAGAAACTTGTGAGGATTCCTCCACCACAAGCATCCACTGAGCACTTCCTAGGACAGACAGATAGCAGACTTCCAATAAACATCAGGTTCATCAGGAAATGGTACTGGTAGCTTTCCCTGGGAAAAAGCACAGGTTCTCATGTGGTAAGTAATGGCAGGTACATACCAAAAAGGAATAATGCACATAAAATCACTAATAGCGGCACTCAGGAAATAATTTCCAAAAGTGAATCACTTGCTGTAATGCAAATAATTCCAGAACCCAGTTTTTCTGCAAGAAGAGATCTGTTTATTTAATCCTGATATAGAAAGTGTAGCATGATACCCCAGCACTTTGAGACCATTGTGATACTCTTTGTCAGGGGCACTCTCCCAAAAGATAACCATCCCTGATGCCCCAGCACTGGTGTTAGGAGAACACTTTGTTGCTGTGAGATGTCATGTTTCAGAACAGATATTAAACTGAAATCCCAACTACCCATTCTGGTGGTTGTTCAGATGAACGTTGATGATCCTTTAGTAGTTCTCAAAAAGATTAGAGGAATTTCCTTGATATTATGGTCAAATTTCTCTCATGAAAGGGGAATGGTCATGCTCCCCCAAAAGAATAAGTTGGGATCTGGAAGTCCCGATTAAGAAATTGCCATCAAATAATTTTTATCTCACTTTTGTGTAATAGTTTATATCCGGTTGATCTGCCACCACCACCTACCATGACTGCTCTCAGGGACCCCTACAATAGGATCAGTCGAGAAGGGGAAATGGGGTCATCCATGTGTCTGTATAGGTATTAGAGTGGTTACACTTTTAAGTGTCATTTTCAATGTAACTAATAATTAATTACATGCAATTGGGTAATTACCCTTTTGTTACATGTTTGTTGCATGGAACTACATTGGAATTGCAATGCAGTTATAGTGTAATTAATGGGTTACATTTTTAAGTGTGTTTCAATGTAACTAATCATTAATTATGTGCAAAGGGTCGACTGCTGATCTATCTGCTTTCTCATCTGGCTTTTCTAAACTCTGGCCCGCTCTTCCCCATCTATCCACTCTGCCTCTTCTCCCACCTCTCTTAAGTCTCTTCTTCACACATTTTCTACTCCCACCTGCAACTGTCCATGGCCCCTTTCCTTAATTGATCCTCCTCCTCCTCCTCCTTGACGCGTATTGCCTTTCCATTTTGAACACCCCCCAGTTATATCTGATTTGGGCAAATTACCCTAGTCCATACATCTCAGTTTTTAATCTACTACATCCGTCTTGAACTGTATACATTTTTGTCTTGAAGTGTTTATGAATATGCTCCTTTTTATGTTGGTGTGCTTGCGCAGCCAACATCTTGCGGTAGTGCAGATTTGGAGGTGCGGTCACTGTTGGGCGAATGCAGGGCATGCATCAGTAGGTGCGTCCCTCATTCCCCAATCAGTCTGCATGCCGGCGCCACACCATGCATACTAATGTGGCTAGCACAACTAAGGAAAGTTCCGATGCAATCTGAGCAAAGCTCATCAGATACAGCAGACCTCCCGACATGCTCAGCCACATTGTAAACATAGCGGCAGCCCAACTGCTGACTTGGGGGGTGCCCAATCCCCCTGCTGGCTTACCGTGGCTCCAATGTATGTGCCGATGGGGGAACCCACTCTCCATTGGCATAAAGCACTCCCCCCCTATTTTTATATGCCGAGGGGGGTGCCCAATCCCCCTCAGCTCTTGTCCCCCGCTTTCCTTGTATGCTGTGGGGGTGCCCAATCCCCATCAGCATAAATTCACCCCGTCCTTTTGTTGTGTGCCGGGATGAGGTGTCCAATCCCCGTCAGTTGCAGCACCTCTAAACAGTTAGGTGGCAGGCTGGGAGCCCACCCAGCGCAACAATCCTGAGGAAAAAAAAACATCCCATGATGTTATTTTTAACCCTGTAACATAAAAAATGGTACCTCGTAGTCTCCTTGCCCCCTTCCACAATCTGCACCCACCCTCTGCGCATCCTGTCTCCCCACATCCCCCATCCCATACTTACCTGCGGAGTCCAGCGCGATGATCTTCGATGGACCAGGAACACCTCTGCACTCTTCAAAGCTGACTGCAAACTGAGGAAATGCCGGTAAGCTGTATGATGGAATAAATAGGGTTTTTTCAACTTTGATGCATATCGCAGGCATTTTTTTGGATTTTGTCACCAAATTTTCAACATGGGGTTTTTGGGACCCCTCCTCATGTATTCGTGCACTGTCATGGCGTTATTTGGTCCTGAAAGGTGATTTCACAGTCACTGCTCGGAATCACCTTTCGGGAGTGAGGAACGAAATGACAGTGCCAGTGTTCATGAGGGGGGGCTCTCTAAAAGCCTATGTTGCAAATTTGGTGGGAAAAATTCAAACAATGACTGTTTTACGAGCGTGCATTGCACAGTTGCTATGCACACTCATAACTTAGTGAATTTGCAATATTTTCACACCTCATGTTCATCATTTGCATTTTTCCACACCTTCTTGTGAACCATACAGCTGTCATTTTCACATCCTGCCCAAAATGTGTTTTCGCACTTCTGGCGCAGAATAATGTGGTCGATGTGGGAAATCAGTGTTCAGGACAAATTATGAAAATGACAGTTACATTGTTCATGAGCAGAGGTCCTAAAATGCCTATGCTGAAAATTTGGTGACGATAATCCATAACATAACTGTGTTACGAGCATGCGTTGAGCAGTTTGCACCCACGCTAGTACATTCGTGAATTTATATTTTCACTCCAGATTTTCAACATTGCCATTGTTCTGCACCTCCTTATGAACAGTACAGCTGTCATTTTTCACATCCTGCCCAAAATGTGTTTTCGCAGTTCTGGCGCAGAATAGCGCAGTCGCTGTGGAAAGTCCATATTTGAGACATGTTATGAAAATGACAGTGACACTGTTCATTAGCAGAGGTCCTAATATGCCTATGTTAAAAATTTGGGTCTGAAAGTCTGTAAAATTAGTGTTTTATGAGAGTGCATTGCGCAGTTTGCACGCACGCTCGTGACTTCTTGCATTAGTAATATTTTCACTCCAGATATTCAAAATTGTCATTTTTCCACACCTCCTTATGAATAGTATAGCTGTTATTTTACATATCCTGGCTGAAATGTGTTTTCACAAGTCCGGCGCAGAATTGCATGGCCAATGTGCGAAATCAGTTTTCAGGACAGTTTGAGGAAATGACGATGACATTGTTCATGAGCAGAGGTCCTAAAATGCCTATGTTGAAAATTTGGCGCTGAAAGTCCATAAAATGACTGTGCTGCAAGCGTGCATTGAGCAGTTTCCACACAGCCTTGTAACTTCGTAAATTTGCAATATTTTCATGCCAGATTTTCACCACTGGCATTTGTGCACACCTCCATATTAACAGTACAGCTGCCATTTTTCACAGCCTGCCCAAAACGTGTTTCCGTAACTGTGGCGCACAGTGGTAATCAACTTTTGGGACACATTAACAAAATCACAGCGCCACTGTTCATGAGGGGAGGTCCCAAAATACCTATGTTGAAAATGTGCCTAAAAATTTCCCACAAATAATTGGGTTGCGGTTGTCTGTTGTGCAGTTTGTATGCATGTTCATTGCTTCACCAATATTTCATATTGCCACTCCAGATTTTCAACGTTGCCATTTTTTACTCCTCCTCATGAACAATACAGTTGTCATTCTCCACATCCTGCCCAAAACTGTGTTTTCGTCCCTCTGTCACTAAATGGCATAGCCGCTGTGCAAAACCACATTTCAGATAACAAAGTGATTGTGCCACTTTTCATGAGGTGGCCTGACAAGCAGCCCATGTTGAAAATGTGGAGTGAAACTACCATTACATGCTTACGGTGTTAGGGTTTCCAACTGTAGCACCCTACCCGGTACGGACTGACAGGCATCAGAGCTGTGATTTGGGATCATCAGATGTAATGTTCATGCCTTTCCACCCCCTACGCCCACCCTGCAGCCACTGACAGGCATCGTGGTGTGTTTTGCACTGTTCAGCTACAAACTTCACCTCACACTCCTATACTGCACCCACGTCAGCGTATTTCCTTATGGAATGTGGTAAGTATAATGCCCAAAGACCCCAAAGCACACCACGACACTTGTCAGTGTCTACGGGGTAGGGTGAGGTACAATGGCATGAGCATTATAGCTGATGACCCAAAGGCACAACCCAATGCCTGTCGCTCTCTACAGGGTGGGGGTGGGGTTGGCGTCACTTCAATACTTCACTGCTATTCCTACTATGCATCTCTAGCTCCACCACTGCCAATGCCAATGCCAGCGCGACAACATTCGGCATTGACAAATGCTTGTTTTGTATTGTGTTGCTTGTATAGGTTATTATTTTTGTAAATCTTGTAATTACTATTTATTTTTCTCCATTTGTGATATCTTCCATACCTCTCAGCCCCAGGATGCATCTGGATATGTGCTGGTATCAGCTCAGTATGTCTTTCCTGGTAAAACCTTTGAAATAAATAAATAATAATTTTAATTAGGTTCTATAGTACATGTTGGCACTGAAACTGCCAATGCCAAGCTCACTTATCGAGGATGAGGAGCTAAACTGGTATTGAAAGGTCAGCACAGAAATGTGTTATAACACTTAACTGAAAATGAAAAGGCATATCCAGATGCATAGATGACACCTGCAGCCAAACCTTTTGCTCTCGTTATCAAAGACTCAGCTTCAGGGTCCTGGGAGCTGTCATGTGGGGGTAAGGCTCACAGGATCAATCAAATGTAAGCATCTATTACACAAATAGTAAGTGAGATAAAAATGATTTGATGTTGCAAATGTTTTAATCATGACCACTATGTCCAACACATTACTATAGGGCACTAAGCAGTCCCCTTAACTAGCCTAGCAACAGATAAATATAGTTTGGTATCTATCAGTTTGCATCTGGGCATGAGGGGTAGGAAAGAGGTTGTGTACTGTGTTGGCCCAGAGTGACTGCCATGTTGCACCACAGAAGTGGCTACACTTTAGTGATTGTTTGATATAGATTGCAAAGCATTTTGTGACGTTATATGTACTTCCTTGCCTGTAGTACCTAACCCAGTCACACATCCACCAGTTTAACAGGGAAAGAGCTTTCACAAACTTACTCAAACTACCAGCTGTACAGGGTCTGGCTTTGAAATCCACTCTAGCACTGTAAGTGTGGGTCCCACCAACTGCTACTGCACCATCTTCTGAGGGCTACCTACCACTGCAGTCTCATACTTCCAAACCATTGGACTCTTATTTGAATCTACAGCACTGCAGACTCATATTTCCAAACCAGTGAACTCTGGATTTGAAGCTACAGCCCTCTGATTTCCAAATCAAGATTCTACAACTTAGCTAAAGCAACATATCTCCTTGCTGAGTTAGTTGGAGATCCCTACATATATTCACTTGGATAGGGTCATTCTATTGGTACAGTGGGAGGCTATCATGTTTGCAAGCTGGGAAACTGGGTTTTGCATGCAAGCACACAAGTTAGAGATGAATGAACACAAAAAGGTCCTGACCCTTATTATCTGGACCACAGTTCAGGTCAGATTATTGACTGGTTTCGACTTAAATCTGAACCTGCAGGAAATAATAGTAATATCTGGAAACATTTACAAAATACAATAAAAAATAGAAAATAAAAAAAATAATTTTTCTTACTTGAGTATGGTGGTTTGTCTTTTTGACTCCATTCTGTACATTCTCTTCTTTTCTGTATCTAGCTTTTTCTTTTTTTGATTAACAGGAATCCACTTCTGATCCTTTCTCATACCTTTAGTGTTGGGTCACAGTATCATTAAACACATCTCCAGCCTTCCTCTCTGCCCTTGGATGAATATTACCAGGCCCTTTCATTTGATGACAGTCTCAGTACCCAACAATGCACAACCATGGTCCCTCATTCCATCTACTGACATCCCCCGCCCATCTGCTGACTCCTATCCAGCACCGGTATTCACACCCTGCCCCCCATCTGCTGACATATGCTCTTTCCCAGTGCACACACCCATTTCCCCCATCTACTGACACTCATCCAACCAAGATCATGAACTTAGGCAGGAATAACCAAGGAGTGGAATACCGTGTGGGAGGGCATACCCTTGAGAGTACAGAGCAGGAACGTGACCTTGGCATAATCATTTTGTGGGACCTGAAGGTGGCAAAGCAATGTGAGAAGGTGGTGGCAGGGGTCTATAGGATTTTGGGATGTATCGACAGGGGAATATCTAGTAGGAAGAGGGGAGGTGATAATACCCTTGTACAGGCAGCTTGTCAGGCCTCACCTGGAGTATAGGATCCAGTTCTGGAGGCCATACCTCAAGAAGGAAGTAGATAGGGTAGAGTGCATCCAGAGTCAGGCAACGAAAATGGTAAGAGGACTCAGTCATCTGTCATACGAGGAAAGGCTGAAGGACCTAAACATGTACTTCATTGAGCAAAGAAGGGAAAGTGGGGACATGAGTGAGACCTTCAAATATATCAGGGGTATAAACAGGGTGCCAGTAGAGGATATCTTCCAGCTAAGGGAGGAGTAAAAAACAAGGGGACATGATTTGCAGAGAGTGGGTGGGGGTGGGGATTCAGTGGAAACATCAGAAAATCCTATTTCATGGAGAGGGTGGTGGAGAAATGGAACAAACTACCAGAGGTGATGGTGATGGTGGGAGCAAGAACTGTGGGGGGATTTAAGAGAGCATGGGATAGGCATAAGGGTCTGTTAGATCTGGGGAGGGGGTGGGTGGAAGGCAGTAGCAGAGTTCTAGTGGCTTAGTCCCCGGACAGACTATTCTCCCCCCCTCCTTCCCACCCCACTCCCCTCATAACCTCTTCCTTCCTAGGTATTTCTCCCCAGCACATCCAGGGCTGTACCTTGTATATGATTATAACATTTTGTTTGATTGTAACATTTTGTAAGCAACCTATTCCATAAGCAACATTTTGTAAGCAAACTATGTGTTCTCTATGTTTAATGTACTGCACTTGTACTGTTTTCACTGTTGTTACCGCACACTGTAACTCTGTCTTCTCTCCCTGCGATGGGGTGCCTTTGTAAATAAGTCCATGACTCAAAGGTTGTAAATCTGACTTTCTAAATAAATAAATAAATGCTAGGCATACTGAGCAGACTGAGTGGGCCTGGCAGTCCTTTTCTGCTGACACATTGTATGAATCTATGGAACCACTGTATGCTCACTCATGCTCCTCCCATCTGCTAACATGGACCCTGCCCCAGTAGACACTCAAAATAGGAAGGACATTCACTCACTTGTCCAGGATAACAAAAATGAACCACAGATGCTCAGTGATGTGGCAGACAACATGAGCTGAATCACAGAACACAGAAACATAGACAATGATGATGGAAAAAGACCAATGGTCCATCAGGTCTGTTTGAGTTCCCTATTTAGCCCTGGGGTCTACTGTCTCTCTAGGATTCTAGTTTATTGCTTAATGTTGTAATCGGCATTACATGTTAAAATTACAGTCAAAACCAACTTTACCCAATTCTCCATCAACTTAGCTTGTAGAAAAACACTTAGGCAGCCTCGGTGCTTCAACCAATCATGTTGAGGAACATGTCTCCAGATTCCTTTCAGGTATGATTGAGGCTACAACAAAGGTGGGGATCCCCCAGTAAATTGTTTTCATTTACAACACTGTAATTTCCCAATCTGCATCCTCCTGTCTCCCAATCTGATTTTTGGGGGTGCTACAGCTGTATCCATGTTCCAGTCAGGACACAGCAGTACAGAAGTACTGCACCAGAACTAACAATCAACATGGAATGAACCATACTTAACGCTTCAGGTCAGGGGTTCTCAAATTTTATGACACTTAGGATCTGTTGACCTTAACCAGGCATGCCCAAGGCCCTCTGATCTTGGCCATACATTTTTGGAGACCTACTATTTCTAAAGAGATTTTGTTTTTCAACAGTGGTTAACTTTATCCAGTATGAACCAAGACTACGAATGTTATAAACAGACAATATTTATACATACTAACATGTTATTTAATAGGAAGACTGTGCTGACTATTTGTGCATCATTTGCTGAGGACTCCCATATGAAGGCTTGTGGACCTTGAGGGGGACACTGATCCTAGGTTAAGAAACCCTCTCTAGGTAAAACCCGGCCTGGATTCCACTTAACAACTGGGGCCTGATTCACGAAGGTCGGCGCAAGCTACACCAAATGCAGCTTGCGCTGACCGCTAGTGTGCCAGGGACCCTGCACCTGATTCACTATCAGGAAGGGTCACAGCAGCAATGTACCATGGCTTGTGCCAACCCTGGAACTGCACCAAACAGACAGTGCACCCTGAAGGTGTGTCACAAGTCACGGGGCAGTCCTGCATCTATAGCACCATGGACAGCAGACACTGGGTGCTGTGCCCTCCCACCCCATCCCCAATCCCTGTTAATATACAAAGCAAAGCCCTGGTGGACTAGTGGACCCTCCTCCCCAGCCCTGATCCCCCGACAATATGAACAGTGATATCTCTGGTGGTCTAGTGGCCCACCCCCCCAATGCCCCATTTTAGTATGTCCCAATATCCCTGGTGGCCTAGTGGCCCCCTCCACCCTACAGTGCCCTACAACCCCACTCCCCCATCCCCTAACCTGGTTGATAAGTGGCACAACTCACCATGGCCAGTCACTGGCCATGCTCTGACAGAGTATGTACTGTATATATAGGAGGTGCTCGGCAGTACACACTCAGTTAGAGCTTAGTAGGCAGCTGGCTGTGGTGGTGAGCAGTGGGTTGTGCCAGTTGCTGGCTGAGTTAGAGATGGGGAGGAATGGGGTGGTAGGGCACTGTGAGGTGGAGGGTGGGGGGGTCTGCTCGACCACCAGGGATATTGGGACATACTCAAATGGGAATCGGGGAAGGGTGGTCAACTAGACCACCAGGGATATCACTGTTCATATTGTCAGGGGATCAGTTCTGGGGAGGGGGGTCTGCTAGCTCACCAGAGCTATACTTTGTATATTGACAGTGATTGGGGCTAGGAGGGGGTCCACTAGTCCACCAGGGCTTTACTTTGTATATTGATGGGGATCTGAGCTAGGGTGGGGGTCTGCTAGCCCACCAGGGCTTTGCATTGTATACTGATGGGGATTGGAGCTGGGGTGGGGGCCCGCTAGGCCACCAGGGCTTTACTTTGTATATTGATGGGGATTGGGACTGGGGTGGGGGGTCTGCTAACCCATCAGGGCTTTACTTTGTATATTGCTGGGGATTGGGGCTGTGGTGGGGGGTCTGCTAGCCCACCATGGGTTAACACTGCATATTGATAGGGACTGGGGCTGGGGTGGGGGTATGCTAGCCCACCAGGACTTTACATTGTATATTGATGGGGATTAGGGCTAGGGTGGGGTCTGCTAGCCCACATGAGCTTTACTTTGTATATTGATGGGGATTAGGGCCAGGGAGGAGGGACTGCGGAGGATTGCTGCATGGTGTTTGACTATCCAGGAGGGACATTCTACCTTTAGACGAACCCTGGCTGCTCTAAGGTTACTTGGAATATGTCCCTCTGGGGCATTTTTGTGAATCCCCACATAGGGGATATGGCAGCTTGCACCTGGTGCAAGGTCACTAGCACCATGCCACAGCCACATATATAGTGGAAGGCAGATGCAAGCCCTCTTTGGTGCAGGCAGCCTGCATTCATCCAGCATTCAGCTTGCCATTACATCCTCAGTAATGTCCTTGTGGATTACAGCCTTCCGGTCTATGGTGCTGCTGGCTCCACAGCCCTCAACAAGATTCGACTCACCCTAAACAAGGCTTGAAGACTAGTGACCAGTGCTCCTAGACTCACCCACACTTGTCAACTTTATGACATGGCCAATCTCCTTAGCCTCGATGAATGCCTTCACTGCCAAACTTGCCTACTAACTAAGAAGATTCTATTCTGGCTCTGTCCTCCTGGGGTTTCTGCCTCTATCCAACTTACACCTTCCACAGTCACTACCCGAACCGCTGACAAGGTCACCCTACTAGTACCCAGAACTAGGACCACCCAGGCACAGATGTCGTTCAGCTACAGAGCCTCACCCTGGTTCAACTTGCTCCCCGCAGCCATTTCCAACACCACCAAAATTGCCCCCTTCAAAACTGCCCTACAGAACCTATTGTTCAACACCCGCTGCTGCACCTGTTGCTAACAGATGCTCTGCTGCTCTCAAAACACTATTGACATAGCCCTCTGGGCTGAATGCCACTCACCCCACACCACCCCCACTCCCCCATGGCCTCCCTTTCCACTGCCAGTACCTGCTGGTATTAAACTTGTCAATTCAGAAATGTTTTTTAATTACTCTTTGTGTTCAAGCAATTATATAAAACTATGCTATTCTGTATGATTGTATTCTGTAAATATGTTGACTCTGTATGTCCTCTCTGTAACGAGGTACCTTTGTAAACAAGACTCTGGCTCAAAGGTTGTAAATCTGATTATACAATAAATAAAAATAAAATAAAATAAAAAAAAATAAATAAATAAAATTCATTGCAGGATATCTTTGTGAATTACTTTTGGGGCATTTTTGGTTGGAAGCTGAACCTTGTGCCATTTCTTGTAGCGGAAGTGGCTTGCGCCATTCCTCACACATATACTGCACATCCAAAATACACATTTCCCATTTTCAGTCATAAACTCCCATATACAATTGTACATAAAAATTTATTGCATAAGTCTTGTGACGTACCATTCAGAAATCTAATTTAAAATGAACAGCACACACAGATTTTGCTACTGCAAAAATCACAGGTTTATTCTTCGAATACAATGGTTTCACTGGAATCCATTGCAGAAAACTTCTTTAACAGATGTAATTTCCATTTTTTCCTTTGCTCTTCAAACTTATAACAGTCTAGCAGTATATGTTTAACACTAAGTCTTGTTTCATCACTGCAAGTACAGCTGTAGATGGCATTAGGTCTGAATAACACATGTATGGACAGCACTGTCAATAACAATGCCATCCATACATCGCTATTCAGAACAGTGGCAGGAACAAATGCTGCAGGTAAAACCAGCACCACTGGTAGCAGTCGCAAAGCACACTGATGGCTGCTACCAGTCCAAACACATATTTTAGTGGAGGGCTCAGACACCCTCACCCCCCCCCCATCTCCCATAACTAAAATAATCAACTCTGAGTCTGAGTTGGATTACGGGGAAAAGAAATCCATAGACCAGGATTAGAACCCTGGTCTCCACCACCATTCTAACCAAGCTGCTCCATGACTCAGTCCTCTTCACCACGGGAGCAGCTCAGCCAGCTTTCCTGATTTCCCAGCCCTTGTATTCTGCCCTAGTACCACAGACAGTGACCTGGGTAGCGTTTACTGCATAGTGCTTTTTAATCCCTGTTGCTGTCTGTGATATGCTATTCAGACAGTGCGCTTTTGCCTTGTGCTATATTTGTAGCACTATTGTAACCAGTTACCCTGTAGACTGAATGCATGGAAGCCCCAAAGCTCCATGAATATGGATTTGTTACAGATGTTAAAAAAAAAAACTTGATTTAGGAAGTAACTCATTAGTGGTAGGTGACTTTTATTGCCCAGAATTGATTAGCATGAGAAAACATGTAGTACAGCATTAGATGAGCAGCTAATGGAGATACTGTAGTTGATAAGCTATGTATGATACATGATGTAAATGAAAATACAAGAGGGGAAAACAAACTTGATTTAGTTCTTAGCAGCATGAATAAAAACATAATGAAGTGCAAATTTGGAGAACCACTATGTGATAGTCACCATTGTATGGTTCAATTTGCTATACAAATTAGGCTGCCCTATTTTCCCTCTCTGCTATGTGTCTAATACCCTTTCTTCCCACTGCCCTTCTCTATGTCGTTCCTTCCTCTCCTCACTTGTACTCTACAATCTACAACCTATACATGCTGCACTTTAAATGCCTGCATTTGCACTTGCTTTACATGTTCTGACTCATCCAAGTATTGACTTTGTATAATATAGTGTATGGTGGAATGTTGTACAAACTTGATTTTCCACCACTTGAAATTCTTGCTCAAGCCACAGTAACACTAATGAATGGAATGCTGTTCTGACTGTACGTGCAGAACAGCATTCCATTCATTTAGACTTTTAAGTGCGAGACTGTTTTCAAGACAGAAATGGAAAGCCACCACGCGTCAGTATTCGCTGTAAACCAATCTAGTATGACTTCGGTGGTTTTCAGCCATGGTACCATGAGAGCCAGATTTGAGCTGAAAAACAGTTTACTCACATGTTTTGGCCTCTGGACTGTTTCTTTCTTCGCTAAGCAAGACATCCATTTGCCATTTTTTTTCTAAATCATGCCCACAGTAGAGTGCCAACCAATCAGAGTGTGCGCTGCTAACATAAGGATGCCCAGTTCCTAGCAACCGCACAGCTCTGTGCCCTGGCACTAAGAGTCAGCAATTCTTTCTCCATGAGTCAAATAAATGTTTTAAGTCTGAAAATGTTTTAAAAATAATTTGAGGGGCACCATACACTATAAAAAATACAGGATGGGTAATCCCATGCAGAACCAATGTGTTCTGCCACCTTGGGGTCTGATTTCCAAGGACCTCTTGAGCTTCGCTCTCGAGGTCACAGGGAATCAGTCCCCTCTGTGGCAGAACACACTGGTTTTGCGTGGTTACCCATCCAGTATGCTCTATATAACTGCCTGTACCAATGTCTACTATTGTATGAAGTGTTGTCTACTATAAGCAAAAGTGTCCTCTGTGTCCAGGACCATCTTGAAAATGAGCTTGCTCAGTGATGTAACTGCCTGGTTAAATAAAGTTTGATTGATTGATTGATTGATTGATTGATACAAGTTAAAAGAAGCACCATTTGGGGCAAAACTAAGGTGCAGTGTTTTGGGAAGGCAAATTATAAAGAAATGTTAGGTTACTTAAACGACTGGAAATGGGATGAAGACCTACTGGACCTGGGTGTAATTAATATGTGGAAGAAATTCAAGGCCATAATTCAAACATAGATAACACCTTTTGTTCCATTAAATAACAAATATGATAGTAGAGGTAGGCTACCCAAGTGGTTTAGCAGAAAGATAACAAAAGCAATTAAACAAAAGAAAAGAGCTTATATAACAGCTAAACGCTTGGGTTCCCTGGGCACACGGGATGAATACAAAATAAATTGAACATTTGTAAAAGTATGGTAAATAAAGAAAAAAAAACAATGAGTATGAGCTAGCACAAAATACCAAACATAACAAAAAAGCCTTCTACACATACATAAACAGCCTTAAAGAGCTATGGATGCCTCAAAGAAAACTTTAAAAAGCATAATAAATAGGTACAATTCTGACTGTATTCCATTTATGTTTTATATAGTTCTCCTCTCCATTATTTATTACTAAGGAAATTTGTGTGAATGTATGATCTTTATCCCTTAGAGTTTCTTTTGAATCAGCCTGCCTCTATAACTTATTCCCTACTTCCAAGTCATAATCCTCTGTTGCAACATCACAGTCTTTTGCCATGGGAGTAACTGTGATGTCACAAGCAGTGCTCTGTGACTTCAGGTAGGGAAAAGGTAGCAGGAACAGACACACTCTTCAGGAGCGAATATCCTGTTTTCATACAAAAATGACCTCAGTAATAGATGTTGGGGCAGAGGAATATATCACTAGTGGGAAGTACAAGCTGGACTGTGTCTACTGTGTCTAAATATTAGGTTTTGTTAAAGTTTTCCTGAACATGTAATCAACTCTTTAAAAATTCCAAACCACATATTGGTACATTGAAGGTTGACAATGTAAATATAACAGATTGTCAGGATATAGCTGAGGAGTTCTAGGCATTTTTTAGTAGTGTTTATAAATCTAAAGAAGTGATATCACCAGAAGAAATGGACACAGCAGACAGCATGAGGATAACTGGATAGGAAGGGGATGTTAAAAAGAGACACCAAAATCTTGATACAAATGAATTGCAAGGACCCAGTGGGATACACCCTAAATTCCTCAAGGAAACATCATATATTTTGGCTGACCCTCTAGCAATGATTTTTTTCAAAAATCACTTGATGAAGGAAGGGTGGAGGATAACTGGAGGGAGGTCTATGTAGTCCCCATCTTCAAGAAGGAGAAAATCAGATGTAAACAAATATAGGCCTATTAGCCTCACATCATTGATAGGGTCAATTCTAGAAGGAATAATAAAAGATAAAATTGAATTGCACATCCAGAACAAAAGGTTACGAGACCCACTACAATATGGATTTACTAAAGAAAGGTGTTGTTTAACTAATCTTCTGTGTTTTTATGATCCCAATAGTAAGGCATTAGATAACGATTTTCCAGTGGATGTCCTACTTTGGGGATTTCTCCAAAGCGTTCAGCACAGTATCATATCAAGAGGTTACTAAATCAATGAAAAAACTGGGCATAAACACAAATCTGGTAAAGTGGGTGAAATCCTGATTGACCAAGCGAAAGCAAAGGGTTTGCATCAGAGGACATCATTCCAGTCGGAGTGAGGTGACCAGCAGAGTCCCCTGGGTCAATCCTGGGGCCAGTATTATTCAATATCCAGATGTCATCCATGAAATCATCAGAATGTGTGTTTCTATGCAAATTCAATGATGATGTTAATTCGGGAGCGATTGTCAATAGTAAGGAAGATGCAGTCAAATTCCAATCAGAAATAGACACTATAGCAAATTGGGCTGAGAGTAAAAAACTCTATTTAATATTGATAAATGCAAATTAATGCATTTTGGAAAGAGGAATATTAAGTCACCCTATGATATGCAGGGGAGGAAGTTGTCAACAACAGAATAAGAAAATTACTTTGGCATATTTATCTCTAATACGCTAACATTCGAGGACCAGATAAAAAGTGCAACTAGTAAAGCCAACAGAGTCCTGGGGTACATTATTAGACACATATGAAGTAGGCAGAGGACATCATAGTACCTTTGTACTCAGAGAATGTCCATGCAAAGAGCACTCAGAGGCACAATATTACTGCAAATGCTTAATCATTATTTATTTGGGTCTCTCAGTCCCGAACCCCAGCACTTCGGTGAATGCCTTTATTGGGGGGTGTGGTTTACATGAGAAAGATCACATGTTTAAATACAAAAGTCCCCATTTCAAATACCTAGCTATAATTACATTAAATACAAAAGTTCCTTACAAATAGACATCAAAAATGAAGAAATTTGTGTAACATGAATACAAATGTTCTAACACTTTATACAAAACTAGTAAAGCACATTTACATGGTTTCCTTTATCACCATGTTGTCTCAGACCACTGATTTTAAACCATCTCATTTTAAATTTACAATTCCTTGCTTCTAATTTCAATTTTAAAAGCTACATATTATAAGGTCAGAGACAGAAGTAACAGGACCTCAACTTAGCATTATAGGAAGGTAGAAAAACAGTACCAGCAAGTTTTGAAGCGATCACCCTTATTTCAATATTTATTTTTCAAGGCTTCCAGTAATTTTGGGGATCCACTAGATCACTTTACTCTGGTAAACTGGAGAAAGTAGGGGTGGGATCTCATGAGAGAATCTCCTATGAGGAAAAGAAAGAAAACAAGAATTACTGGGAGGTCATATCAGAGTGCATCTATCTGACCTGACCATTTGTTATATTCTGTCACAAATATGACATGGGGTTTTCCTGTTTCTTTACTTTTTTTTTTTTCCAGCAAACTTTCTCTGGGTTTTGCCTTTGCTCTCTCAAATGCTTCTTTCAAGACTATAATTTTATATTCCCATCAACAAGTTTAAAACTGAACTTTATCAGTTATGACAGGTAACAGTATTTAGATCAGATCAGATAGGAAATATTATTTACACAAACTGGCCCATTTTATTAAGTGACCATACTGTGGTAGCAGCAGTGGGGGAGAAACCCAGAATTACTTTTAGTACGGCACCAAACATTAAAAATAAATCGGTCCATAGCAGATTCTCCAGAGATCAGTCACAACAGACTTCAAATTGGCTTCCCAATAAACCCAATGGATGTTTTAAATGTCTGAGATGCAATGTATCTAGTCATTGCAACACTGGTAAGAAATTTCAACATCCAGTAAACACAGGAAAGCAATTTGAGGTAAAGCAGTTTATTATTTGTAACTCTTCCTTTGTAGTATACATATTACGGTGCCCATGTAGAAAAGTCCATATTGGCAGAACAACTAGACTGTTAAAAACAAGAATGCAGGAACATTTGAGGACTATTTTAAACAAAAGGATTGGCACTCCTGTGGGACTACATTTTGCTAGATATCATGAATCTTCACACCAGGGGCTAAAATACATGGGAACTGAGTGGGTTCTGCCTATGAGATATGGTGGAGACAGAGCAAATCAGCTGCTAATGAAAGAAAGTGAGTGGATCTTTAGGTTGAAAAGTGTGAAAAGCCCTTTCTAAAAAAGAAAAGGAACAATTAGGATGATGGTACTTGATTTGACCTTTAGCAGATCTTGTGACCTTCCACTAATGCCTGAATTAATTATTTAGCTAGTATTTAGGCATGTTAGTTTCTGTAGAGTAGGTCTGACCCTTGACTTATGTAACCACAATGTCTTAAATGTCAGAATTTGGTACTTGGATTTGTTTTATTAGATTTGACCTTTTGCACTCTGACATGACCTCCTAGTAATTCTTGTTTTCTTTCCTTTCCTCACAGGAGATTCTTTTCTCTCATGGGATCCTACCCCTACTTTCTCTAGTTTGCCTGAGTAAAGTGATCTAGTGAGCCTCAAAAATATTGGAAGCCTTGAAAAATAAATATTGAAATAAGGATGATCACATCAAAACTTGCTGGTAGTGTTTTTCTACCTTTCTGTAATGCTAAGTTGAGGTCCTGTTACTTCTGTCTCTGACCCTTATAATATGTAGCATTAAAAATTGAAATTAGAAGCAAGGAATTGTAAATTTAAAATGAGATGGCTTAAAATTAGTGGTCTGAGATGACATGGTAATAAAGGAAACCATGTAAATGTGTTTTACTAGTTTTGTATAAAAAGTGTTTGAACTTTTGTATTCCTGTTACAACAATGTCTCCATTTTTGATGTCTATTTGTAAAGAACTTTTGTTTTTAATGTAGTTATCACCAGGTGTTTGTAATAGGGATCTTTGTATTTAAACATGTGAGCTTTCCAGTGTAAACCACACTCCCTGACGAAGACATTCGCCGAAGAGCTGGGGTTTGGAACTGAGAGCCCAAAATAAATAATTATTAACATTTGCAGTAATATTGTGCCTCAGAGTGCTCTTTGCATGGACATTCTTTGATTTTGGGAGTAACTTCCCTTCTCAGAGCACCGGCCCCCAGCCTGCTCACAGCAGCTCTCTTTGTGGACTCTATGTTTGTATTCAGCACTGGTGAGGCCACATATGGAATACTTTATCCAGTTGTGGGCACCATATAAGTGGGGAGAAGTGAAGAGGATGGAGAAGGTGCAGAGGAGAGTGACTAAACTGGTGGCTAACATCAGTCACTTGTCTTATGAGGAGAGTTTGGGAGAGCTGAATATGCATTCATTAGAGTACAGGAGAATGAGAGGCAATTTATGCCTAGTCAATAGGGCGTATAATAACATGGATGTTTGGGAATGTATAGGTCTAGAAAAGAAAGAACAGCAGAAGGTACTCTAACTAGATCTCATGATATGGGTCTGAAAGGAGAGCATTACAAAAAGAATGAAAGAAGTGCATGGATTAACCAAAGGGTTGTATCGACCTTGAATATTTTGATATGAGAAGTGGTAGCAACTAATAATATGAAGCACTATTAAACCTCCCTAGACGTCTTCCCAATAGCTCAGGGGATATCTAGATATACATAATAAACCAACTCACAATGGTTGACTGCTATCTGACTTGAACTTTTCTATGATCTTCCTGTTTACTCATTATTGACAGGAAAATTTGACATAGAGCTTTTCTATCAACAGTATTTTCACAAAACTTTAAATAAAAACCTGGTCTTTTTGTCAAACTTTAAAGGGGAACTGTCAGCAATAAGACCCTCACACCCAAGTGTGAGCCTGATCCCAGTTAGCACAATGTGTGCAAAAACATTATTATTTACTTACTATTTACTGCAGTGTAGTAGATTGAATCAGGCTAATTTTGCTGCCTTGTAAGGTGACATTTCCTGTAACCAGAAATCCCAGAATCTCTTCTAGCTGACATCAGAGGAGGACTACAGTAGTGGGAGATTCAATAGCCTGCAGTGAATGTTAGAGTTTTTATAAGCTGTAATCTTCTGTTTGCTGGCCTACTATTTTCGAGGCTAGGTATAGTCACAGATGACTGTACAAAGCCCAGTGAGCATAGCGGGACCAGCAAACATCTGATTTCAGATTACAAAATATTTTAACATATATACTGCTGGCTATTGAATCTCCCAGTTCCACAGCTGTCCTCTCATGTCAGCTACAGGTGATTCTGGGATTCCTGGATACAGGAAATGTCACCTTACAAGGCAGCAAAATTAGCCTGATGCAGTCTACTACACTGCAGTAAACCATAAGTAAATAAAAATGTTTTTGCACATAACCTGCTAATTGGGGTCAGCCTTACACTTGGGTGTGAGGATCTTATTGCTGACAGTTCCCCTTTAAATAAAAATCTAGATCTTGTGTTCTAACCTATGTTTATAACATTTTAGTGGGAAGAATTTCAACATTTTTGCTCTTTCTCTTACTAAATAATAATCTGCCAGTCTTTGAGTAGCACCAAATATATAATTTTCTTAAACATTTAGGGCAGATTTTGACCACATATCTACTAAGTTATTACTTTTTAAAAGGTTATTTAGCCTCATAAAGCATTATTTTAACTATTGGCCTATTAAAAGATTCTATCCAACATTGTCTGGGTTACCTCTGATCTTCCATGTCTAAACTTCTTCCCAATAGGCAATTGCTCTTTTACATGCAATTAATTCAAGAGGTTACTTGGGTGATTCAAGCTTGAGAGTCACCAAGTGAGTATCCCTCTGTAGTCCCAAGATAGCTCTCAGGAAGTAATTTGGGGATTTTTCCAATTCAAAGAGAGAGGGTTGCAAACCCCATACTTTGCTACCATACAGTGAATGAGCATTAGGTTTCACTTCACGTGTTCTCTTAAGAGCAATTAATAAATATGTTCTCACAAATCTGAGAACAGCATTCATTGACACAATAGCATTTGGTTTAAATTTTCAATGTGAGGATTGCAAACAATTTTTCTATTAAAAATAACCCCCACATAGTAGTATTAAGATAGTTCTTTAAACTATACATTATCAACCAACCATTTTTTAGGTTTATATTGTTGACCATTATAAACCCTTATTTATGTTTTCCCCACATAAAATTCAACTTTTAATTTTTAAAATGTTCCATTGCAGCTACTAGTGCTCTGAAATTAAAACTGTATCATCAACGTAAAAAATGTTTATTACCATGATTGTAAATATGATGTGGAAAGTGTCTACAGTTTCCAGAGCTTTTAAAAAAATGATGTGATAAGGGTGAGTCCCTTATCATGTCACACACAAAGAGCAATGTAAATATTGCCTGACGCAAAAGGGTGACCACAACAAACAGAGACTGCCACAAACAGTGACGGTTCTCACCCACTCCAGAAAAACAAATGTAATTTCTTCATTTTTTGTGGGGGGCTACTCCCCTTGTACCCCCAAAAATAAATTGATCAACTCGGGGTGGTGGTGGGTGGACTCAAAAAAAAAATGTTGTCTCCTACTGTAGGACCCAAACTCAGGTCCACTGGCTCTGTAGGCAGTGGTCTTAGCCACTATGCCAAAAGACCAGCTCAGCAGGGTTTTGTTCTTTTCCACTGTTCGCTCTACACATGAGAGGTATTATTGAGCTGCTCATATTGAGCAGCTCAATAATACTCACTCATATTATGAAACCCTTTTAAAAGAGTCTCTATATTTATTTTCATCAGGAAAAACATACTGAGTTGATAATGGCTCATTTCCAGATGCATCATGGGGGTAGGGAATGAGGAAAATCATATACAGCAAGTACAATATATCATGTAGAATAATCGAAAACTAAAGACAAATTGGAATAACATACGTACAGGTTATAAAGGAAACAGATTACCAGGGCAAAACTAGTGGGGGAAAAGAAAAGATTCAAGGGCAGTTGCAGGAGCGAGAAGAGAAGACAAGAAGTAAAGACTTTAAGGAGAAAGCTGAAAAGGCAGAGCGAACTGATGGGGAAGGTTGGCCCAAAGCTTAGGAAAGTGGTAAGAGAAAGCAGATTGACCAGCAGTAGATTATCTAGAGAGAATAGTGAGGGAAAGGGAAATATTCTTGTGAAGGAGATAGTAGGAAGTTGAGGGAGAGTATAAGAGTGAAGTAATATAGACGGGAAGGGAACCAAACCAAAATTCAGATATACAGTGAAAGAGCCACAATGTGAAAGGCATTTGGTATCAAGAGAGGGGAGTGACAGGGGAGAGTAGAGTGAGCAGTGATGGGTACATGGGGAACAATCTAAAACAAAAAGACAAAAAGAGTTGAAGAGGGGGTCCAGTCTGGCAAGGGAGCATTTGGGGGCTCTACTGTAGACTATGTCACCATAATAAAAAATAGTGAGGATCATCTTTAAAAAATATTTCACTGCAGACAGGAAGCGGGATACTTGCTTTGTTTCTGTAGAGTGCACCAAGCTTGGGGTGAAGCTTTTGGTATATAACATCAATATTAACTGAGAAATCAAGATGACGGTCAAGCTAAACCCCAAGGTACTTAAAAAAGCTTACATCCTCAATAATAGCACCATCAAAGGTATAAAAAGAAGGGAGAGGGGCGAGTCTAGAAAGTCTCTGATGAATGTCAAAAGTCATTGAGACTGTTTTTTTGGGGGGAGCATTGAGTGATAGTTGGTTAGACATGAACTAGTGTTGAATATTGTCAAAAGCCATCTGAAGCTGTGAGGTAGGATCATATGAAGAGGAACCTGATGCAAAAATAACTATCGCCAGCGTACATAGATATGAATGAACACAGAGGAACAGACAGAGGGGAGATCATTCAAAAATATGGAAAAGAGAATATGACCCAGGACAGATCCTTGTGGGACACCAGATCAGATTGGGAGTGGTGATGAAGTGAAGCTACCTATACAGAGAGCTTGAGACATACTTCCCAGATAAGAGTGAAACCAGCTGACTGCAGAGTCAGATAGACTTGTTGCTATAAGCTTGTCCATAAGGAGGACATGTGCCACTGTGTCAGAAGTTTTATCAACAGCAACAAAAATGGCAAATGTAATCAGAACATACCAAGAGTAACTCTGCACACAGGATGCCAGGTATCCTGTGTGCAGAGTTACTTTTGATACATGTGGATTGGAAGGTGGGCACCCGAACTCAGCAGTAGCGCTCGTGTCAGTTTCACATATCCTGACAACCTTACTCTCTGCCTCTTCATCTTACTGTCAGACTGTAACCTGGTTTAAGAAGAATCCACATTTGGTCTTGCTGTATACATGGTGCACTGGGGTAATCTTATTAAAGATCTAGTGGAACCACAACAGACAGATGGGAAAATTATACAACTTTTAATAAGTAGTCAGTTGTAACTTTTTATTTCTGAATGTTTTTCTTTTCTCTCATTAGAAAATTTTTTTTTGTGATAATGTTGCAGTGGATGTGTAGAACAGCTATCAGCCTGGCAGCTGACATCTCTGTATCCCCATTTCATCATTGGCATTGTGATCTCATTGACAACAACATCACAGGTGATTGACCTGACAGCTACTGAGTGGCAGTTCCTATGCAGCAGTATTGTCCCAGTCAGTGAGGTAACAATGCTAATGATGTCATGGGGGGTTGGAACAGAGCTATTTACAGTATGTCAGCTGCTAGGCAGGGTGCTGTTCCACACAGTACACCTACCAACATCAGGTAAACAGTCTTCTAATTGACCAAAGGGAAAAGAAAAAGTACCTCATATATAAAAAGTAAAGGTTGACTGCTTTTTCTTTGTTTTAGCATTTAACATTTTTTGCCCCCGGATAGCCCCCATCTGATCGACCCCCCCTCCCAGCCTTGTCACCCAAAATTACCGGGGCTTACCTTATGCCTGGCCTGGGAGCAGATCCTGCAGGGAATCGATTGCCATCCTGCTGCCGGTGATTTTCCTGTTTGCACCCAAGGGCCCCAGGAGTGGGACACATGCATGTGGAGGCACTCATTAGTCCCACAGACCTGGTAATGGCCCCTTTCCTCCCCCCCAGGCCTAGTGCTTGGCTCCTCCTGGCCCGTGCTGACCCCAGCCTCCACCACGTGGCAGCCATCAGCCGGAGGAAGCTGTAACCCCACCCCAGAGAGTAGAGCTTTGCCTGTCAGCAGCTCCATCCAGCTCCACCCTCCCCCTTCCCCATTGCCAGCCTCCAACGGCCCGGGCTCATTCCTGAACATGGGTCGCCGGCATGCTGTGAGGTAAAGTTGACTGCTTTTAAAAACTAACAGTAGTTTTAGGCAGTACACTAACTCTAATATTTCCCATGACTCATTCTGCAAGCAGATCTATATCACACTCATTCAACATTCGGGTCTCACAGGCCACAAATGGCTGTCACTCTCATTGCCATGACAGTGGTGCTAGCCTAAAATATTCTTCCTGTGTCAGCCACAGTAGTTCTCTTGGTGAACACATCTCGATTCATTTGAGATCTTAAGAAGCCCCAACCCTCATACATTAAATAAAAAAAACAACAACTTTATGTTCATTAAAAATTAATAAATCCACTGCACTTTCTGTGAAGTGACTGCTGTGGTCACTGTTTATCACAATCAAATGGAGGAACAGAATGTGAGCAGCAAAGCTGTTCTCAACCAAATGTGGCAGAACTGTTTTGCAACATAATGCATTACTTTTCACAGAGCCAAAAATCTTTTATCTATACTGCTGCAAAAGTAATAAGGTAATCCGAGGGGTTACATTAATCACATATTAATCACCTCCTGGGGCATGTGGCATTTGACTTTTCCTTTTGCCACATTATGACCCCAGAGGGTGATTAGTAAGTTATTAATGTAACCCCAGGTCATATGTTACTGCTTAAAAAACACTCCTCAAGTTTATGGTCCCCATCTACAGTGTGGATTGTAAACCTTTAAAGCTTAATCATTGCAGAGGGATTTTTTGTTTTAAAACAAATGACCTGTTTTCATTTCTACTGTAGTTGTTGATTTTAGTGGCACAGCAAAAGAATAAATGTGAACTGTTTGGTCGCTGGTTACTGCTGAAAACGAATTATGTTGTATATTGACATTTCTGAAGTGCTTCTTGGGTCGCTGAGGGTGTGTGGCAAATGAGAAAGTAAATGTACAGTATGTGGTCTGTTGCAATTGGATTCTGTTGTCAGCTCAGCATATGTAAACTTTGGGGGGGGGGGATCTATTGTGGTTCTAATTAGAAATCCAAAAGTTTCTAAAAAGATTCTTATTCCCTTAATTTTCAAGCCAGTTATTTACATATATTTCTGTAGTAATTTGTTACTAACAAAATACATTTTTTTTATGGATGAGTACCTTTATTTGGAAAACAACAGCAGACTGAAATGTCAAGTTGAAGGTGGGGGACATGGTCAGTGATACCCAGTTCCAGTAGGAACAGGCAGGCAACAACTTTCAACAAAAGGCAACATTTGTGTCAGTATAGTTTGCAGTACTCATGCTAAACTGGAATTAATGTATGAGCCTGTTCTCATACCGTTTATTCTTAGTAAAACACTGTCAGCTTGCCTACACAAAGGTTTGTACAGTATAGTGCTACCAGTGATGCTTTGCACCCTGGTTTGAGGTTTTAGAGTGTATGTCTGTGGTTAGAAGACAGATGAAGAACTCAAACAATTTTGATATTTGTTCTGTCCCTGTCTCCTTTTTAAAGAGGTTTCCCATCACCAAAGAAGACATTACACCTGGCATCAGTATTATATTGACCATTGTAATTCATGGTCTGTTCCTGGGCCATTTACTATCAGTGGTGGCTCACGGATAACTATGGTTAAAATCATGAAAACAACATGATTGACCATGGTTGCTGACCACAAATAACCATGGTTTAACCATGTACAACCATAGTTTATCCATGATCATAAAAGTGGGACTCTCCTTGATGAATGGTCATGTTGCAGACCCAAAGCTCCAGGCTATTTGGTGCTGAGTCTCGAGACTGTTTTTTCAATAAATTGTGAGTAATGACCATCTGAAGCTCTCATTTCTAGTTCCTGATTGACAGCAGGTTTTTGGTGTTTTAATGCCATCAGCTTTTTGTCTGCAAAGACTGACCCTGTTTCTGAGCATGGGATTACTTTGGTTTCTCTGACAACTGGCACATCGTTCCAACAGAAATTGTGGCATTACATAGCCAGGCCACTTCCAAGTGCATGTCCGCTTGCATGTACGTAGTAGCAAGTTGAACTGACGTCACAGTAAGTGGGAGAAACCCAGGTACAAAACATTCTTGCGCAAGATGATGTTGAGGCACATTGGGGCCCACACTGGTTGTCCACCCAGCACAACTGGGTCCTCTACCACTGACTTTGAACCTCATAGAGGAGAAAAGTGCTTCACCTCAGAGGTTAAACCATGGAGCAAGTCAGAGGGAACTCTGGACTCAGACAAGGTGACAGGGAGGAAAAGTGCATGAATGCCAAGGGGGGCTGTGGCTGGGAGGAGGGACAGTGGAGAAAAAACAAATAACAAGAAAACCACAAATAACCATGGTTTAACCATGTACAACACTTACACACAACACATCATCAGATTGTACTGAAGGGGCTATGGAGAAAGTGAGTTCGGGGGAGGGCACCTGGACATTGGATACTTGGGGACCAGGATTGACTCTCTCTCTCTCTCTCTCTCTCTCGCTCTCTCTCTCTCTCTCTCTGTCTGTCTGTCTGTCTCTCTCTCTCTCTCTCTCTCTCTCCCTTCCTCTCTCATCGCCATACTACTTTGGTTTGTATGTCCAGAGATAAGAAAATTCCCATTTAACTGTAATATATATGGTACAGCATACAGAAGGATATTTAGTGTTTCAAGCTAAATGAGGAGAAGTGGGGGATCGGAAAATGTCCATATGGTCAAGTTCAACATTAGTATTAGTGCTTAGAGGCAACTGATACTTTAAGTTTAATGCTGGATCTATAGCTCTATAAATTAACCTCCCCCCACACACACACATGCACACACATTTGTAGAGGCTGTAGATGGGTTTTGGGTTGGAACTATGGCAGCCTATACAATACACCATATACACCATCCACCCTTTATTGGTACTCTGAAAATAGCATCCACATTGTCTGATATCTGATACATTCATAACCAACCTCTCATGCTCAGTGTCTGCATAAATCAATGCATTCTCTAGTTTCTACTCCCCACTCCGGCACTTTCAGAAGCTGTTTTACATGTGTGATGTGGAACCTTTGTAAAAGAGCTCACACTCAAAGGGCTTTCCAAAATACTAAATAAATAAATAAATAAATGTTTTAGAACTCCATGCATTACCCCCTCTGACCCTGCACACTCTCTGACTCTCCACACACTGTTAAATGCTGATATCTGTACCTCCGTGCATTATCCTCTCCCTTTGGTACTCACAGATGCTAATGTGTAACTCATTGCCTTTATTCCTCCATCCCCCAACACTGTCAAAAGCTGATCTTTATAACTTCATTCATTATCCCCCCCCCCCCGTACTCTCTGAGGCTGATCTGTAATTCCATGCATTAACACCTCAATCCCAGCACTGTCAAAGACTGACTTATACCTCTCTGCATTACCCCTACCTCTGGTACTCTCACAGGCTAATCTATAACTCCTTGAATATCCCCCTTCCACCCCAAACACAGAGGCTGTGATCTTTATAACTCCATGCATTACTCCCTTCCTGCCAGTTCTCTCTGAGGCTGCTCTATTTCTATAATGCCATACCTTACACCCCCCCCACACATTCTCAGACTCTGTAACTCCATACCTCAAACCCCGACGCATACACTCTCAGAGGCTGATATTCTCTGTAACTCCATGTGTTCCTCCCTTTCCGAGGCTGATGTCTGTATTTTCATGCATTTCCTTCCCCCCAAGTACACTCTCGTAGATATTCTGAAACACCGTCCCCACTCCACTTTCAAGAGACTGATCTCTGTGCATTACCCCCATACACACACACACTCTCTCTCAAAGACTCAGTAACTTCACGTGACCCCCCCACACATATTCTCAGAAGCTGATCTCTATAAATCCGTGCATTACTTTCCCACATGCACACACAATATTAAAGATTATAGCTATCCCCACCCACACACACTCCGAGAACTCAATGCATTACCCCATCAAACACACACACACTCTCAGAGGCTCTGTAACTCAATGCCCCCCACTCTCAAGATATGGAAGTCTGTAACTCCATGCATTACCCCCCCCAGCACACACACACTCACACACACTGGCTAATCCTATTCCCTGTAACTTTATGCTGCAACAGCTCCATATGCACAAAGGGAACAGGCTGCCATGAGCTCAGTGCAGACGGGAGAGAGAGAGAGAGAGAGAGAGAAGCAGCTGTGCATGAGCAGGGAATACTGAGCCCCTTATAAGGGAGAGAAGGATGGGGTCTATAACCATGAGAGTGGGGGAAGGGAAAGACAGAAGGAAGGAGGAACAGAGGGGTGAAATAGAGCTGGGGAGTGTAGCAGCAAAGAACATGAGATTGGTGGATTTGTATCTGCATTCTGTCTGGGTAATTTACAAGATAATTTAGACCCCCCTCCAGTCAGCTAGTTAAAATATTGATATTAATACAAAGCAAGCTCTGAGTCCCAGTTCTGATGTAACCTGAGCAATGAAAGAGCAGCTCAAACTGACTGGAACAAGGGGAAGGGGACCCTGCCAGTCAAAGATCTGTGTCTCCCAATGTAGGCAGTCATTGTAGGTAAGAGGTTCTTGAATAGAAATAATTCCTGAGTCAGTTCCTGCATACACAAAGTATTAGCCCCCCCCCCCATATCAGGGTTAAGTAAAACATTGAGACTGTGAGCCAAAATGACAGCTACTGTAGAGAGAGAGACAAAGACCACCTATATATACACAACAAGCTACATGTATCATATATAAATGTGTGTGTGTATACAAACACATATACAATCACATGGTCAAAGTTGCTGCTTTCTAGGATTCTAGCAAAATAGCTAATTTATTAACATTTTCAAAAGCCAATAAACTCAATCTCTCCCTTACAAAGGTGTAAACTAAGAGTGTGTGTGTGGGGGGGGCTGTATGCAAACCAACACAGCATAATTTACAAATGATGAAGGCAAAAACTTTTTGAAAGAGTTTCTAATATTATTCTATTCAGCGTAGCTAAATGGTGATAGTTTGTATTTTACAACACATAAATAGGTCTATAGAGACAGAAGATGAGATAATTAAAATTGTAATGAAGCTTCTACTGACTTACCAGTTGTAGAAGAGGGTGAAACTGGGACTCTTAAGAGCTGTGGAGCACAATACCAGAAGCCTGAGTAATGTAAGTAGGTTCCCACTTGGTTTTTCAAACACCTCTTGGTTTTGATTTTCAAACGACAGTGTATTAATTGAGTAAGGGAATAATCTCCCACTATACAGCAGTCCTTTAGTGTAGCTTCATGCAGTCAAGTCAGGTTATTGTGTTTTCAATGTAGCAGGAGAGAGGAGAGTGTAAAGGGACACTGGTCCCTCCCCCAGTCCTGTTCTCCAATCACCAGTCCTCAGGACTCAGGATTAATGGGGGATGGGAAGGATTAGTTTCATAGAAATGTTCCTACTGTAGCGGATTGGGTCTTCTAAGAATGAATAGACAGAGTAGATGACGTAGAATGTCTTTTATTGGCCACCATTCAATACAACAGACTGCAAATCCACACAGCCAGGCCCTTTCTGCAGGTAACGGGATTATTTATTTTTAAGAAACGCATTTGCAAATTTTGCATGGATTTGTTCAAAACTAGTGGGGATGTATTCCTCTGATTAAAAGGTGTATTCAGGTTTGATGGCATAACAATCTGTTGCCATAACATTGCATAGTACAGATTGTTCACTTCTGCCTCTTAAACAATCAGTTTTACTGAGAGCACAGGCAGGAGTAGCTAGGCTGTAGCCAGAAAGGCCTCGGCCTGATCTGGATTTAGTGATCTCATTAAATCTGCATTAACTCAGCAGGCCATAACTTTCAACCTCCTCTACACAGCATTCACAAATGCTTTGGACTTTAGTTTCCAAATTCCTACTGAATCCCATTTCTGGCCTTTAATATGTGGAGTACAGTATATGGTCAGGATCAGTATATGTCTTGAGGTAAAGACAATAAGACTGCATCATGCTTAGTTACCCACAAATGTACATTGCTGGGTCAAAGCCTCCTGAAGTCACCCATCGACCTACAGTGCATTTGATTTAAGAGACAATAAGATTAAAACTTGTGGGTACAATATGAGTGATATTACAGTTCTATAGTTTAATTTTCAAATATTTTGTGTGTATAAATAACCAAACCCAGTTCTTAAGAAGGAGAAGTGTGCAAACTTCGTAGCACTGCGCGTAATCTGTAGCACCAGAATACTGTGTATGATGGAACAGTTTAGAAACTAGAATTCAGTGACAGCACAGGGCCACTGTGCATGGTTTGTGCTGTTGTGCATGGTCATCTTAGCCAATTAGAATGATAGAGCAAACAGGCAACAGAATGTCAGAATTTCACAGCATTTCACAAACTGACAGAACGTCAAATTCTGAAAGATTACATTTAAGCATTGTATTTTTGCTTATGTGTTTTATTACACAGAGTTTGAATGTTTTATGACTTGATAACTTAAGACCTTTTATTTTTTTCTACTGACTATATGGCCTACAAAAAAATGTTAATTGAATAATGTCTAACATTTATTTTTGGTTTAAACATGTTCCATCATGCACTATAAAAATTGTGACTGGGAAAAAAACAAGCATTTGTCAGTTCCAAACATGTTTCCATGCATGGTATTACAAGTTACAACAGTACCGTGAGACTGTGGGCTAACCTTTATTACCCCCAGTAGAAAGTGTTTCATGGACTGTGAGTTCCACTGAGTTAAGGGGTATAGGCTCCATATTTAGAGCCAGCAGTGTGCACAGCACAGCAGGTAGCATACGGCCTGCTCATGGGCAATATTCGGACAAATGGCATGCTGCAGCCAGAGCATGCTAACTTTCTAAATAGGGGATGTGTCGGCACAGTGCATAGACTATGCAATTTTCTGACATGGCTGCAGACTGAATATGGCCCACCGGAGTCTGCTGGAGATAGCACAGCCCAAAGAGTATTGTGTTAGGGCCCCTGTGGGGCATATTCAGTCCTAACATGCTAATATGCCCATTGGGCATGGAATGTGTTATGGACTATTTGCTTGCCCATTGTGGACTCATTAGCATGCATGCACAGCCCCCCAAGTGCCCATCCTATAGCTGTCTTAAATATTCCTGGTGGTCTCCCCAACCCCAGTCACCTGTCCTGAAGTTGTCTTGAATATTGCTGGTGGCCCTGTGGTCCCCCAGTCCCCAAACGCCCATTCTGTAGCTGACTTGAGTATTGCTGGTGGTCTAGTGGCCCTCCCCCATAAAGGCATCTGATCCACTTCTGACCCACCACTTAGGACCCTACTTCCTGGTAACTAAACAAAACTATGACAATAGTAACTGTGACTCGCACAACCCTCTGTTCACCACCTCAGCCGGCTTGCCTTCTGTCAGTGAGCAACCACGCATACTGTAGAAAAGCTATCCGACTGTCAGTGAGTGATCATGAGAACTGTAAAAACAGCTGTTTATACAAATACTTACAGTTACTCACTGATAGTTAAATGGTATCTAGTCAAGATGGTGTCCGACTGAGGTGGTGAGCAGAGGGCTGTGCAGGTTGTTATCACTATTGCCACAGGTTAGCTTATGTGACTGAGACAAGGATGTGTGTCTGGGGAGAAGGGTCAGAGGAGGTTGGATGCCCTTAAGGGGGGGGGGACCACTAGATCACCAGCAGGAATATTTCAGGCAGCCACAGTATGGACAATCAGGGGTGGGAGGACTACTAGACCACCAGGAGTATTCTAGACAGTATATCAGCATAGCTCTCCCTATGCAGCCAGGAAAATGTTTGTAATTGCCTCTGCAACTGCTACAACTGGTGCCAATCCATGTTGTGTAATGTAAAACAAATCACACAAAACAGTAGAAGCAGCTGCAACGTCACATTTTCTTTGTAGGAGGATAGGTCCATTTTGGATACATCAGTGTCTGAAAAATAAAGTTATATGGTTCTTCTAGCCCCAAACCTTAAGCCCTGTTTACATGGTCACATTTGCACTGGAGTAACCTATGCATGCGGGTTGCTCCAGTGCAAATGTGACAGTGTGGACATGTACCCGATTGGGGTAAGCCACTTGCTAAGATGCTGCCACATTCTCTGGCAAGTTGGGAGCACCAAGAAAAGTGAGCGGCTTACAGCAGCTTAAGTGGCAGTGTGAACTGCTTGCGTCACAGCAACCCATCCATCGGCAAGCAGATGACTGGCTCCCCCTGATGCACGGCCCCTCACCAGCACAGATTGCAGCGGTGCAGAGAGAGCCGCCATGTAGACAGACAAGATGAGGATGACAAGTGGATGGGACCATACTGTTGTGGTATTTTATTTGCAGCTTGGTGTCCAGGGGTGCCATGGGTCAGTGGTGTGGAGCCTGTGGAAAGAGGTGGGTGGCATCCTGTATGGCCCAACCTTTTCTGCTTTTTCTTCCCAAGAGGCATGGCATCCAATGATGTCAGGGGAATGCATGCTGATGTCTGTCCTGCCTCATGAATACGCCAGCTCTGGCTGCCAGACCCCTGGCTTCCACTAGAGGTCAGACAAGTGACGAAAGTTTCTTGACCCTTTCCCCGGAGGAGAGCAGTCCGTAAGATGCTCAACCCTCCTCCCCCCAGCTGGTTTTCCAACATCCAGGCTCACTTCCAAACTTGGGCTGTTGGCATCGCAAGTGGTAATGCCACTGATGCACTGGTGGGACAACACAATATAACATTAAGTTCTTATGATGTTAACATGCCTTCAGTCTGGCACCGGCCCATCGGCACAACAGTAGTTGTGACCCAGGATCAGAAGCAATCTCAGGTAGTCAGGGGACAGCTGGTGGGGGGGATTGATGCTCTTCTCCTCCTCCTCTGATGAGGGAGGGACATGTGCTCTGCTGCACTACCGCCACCAAAGTGACCACAGGTTGCAGTACAAGTAGAGCCCCAAAGGGAGGGCAGGTGCTTCTTGACTGTGCCAGGGCATGCATTCTTACATCACTGCAGACCTTGCCCAGCTGAAACAGTATGATGCAGCACCCTCCTGCAGGATCTGCATTGCCTACTGGGAGTACTGCCTATCACATAGAGCTAAACTCTCCTTGAGGCTTGGGGAACCTTGGGAGCTCCATCACAGGGGGCAAACTGTGGGGCATTGTGCTAAGCAGGTGAGTAAGTCCCAGAGATAGCGAGTGACAGAGCTGGAGAGGATGCTGCAGATGGGGCCAGCCGAGCCGAGAAAGGAGCAAAAAAAAAAAAGATGCCTTCAGCCTACAAAAGAGCTTCATAATGTTTCGAAGCACTGTATACCATAACTATTGTTACTCAGAGTACTATAGCTTGGCAGAAGACACCAGGAGAAAGGACTGCTATGTGACTGAACTTCTCTGCTCAGTTTGGGTTAACTGAACTGAATGGGTATCTGAAGAGTTATCTAGGTGTAAATCTCAGGTGACTGAAAGGACTTAACTGCGTGAGCTTTAAATTACTTGTAGAAAGATCTGGTAAGTAGGGGGAATGGCTTAGCTAGAAGGAAGCTACATTTAAAGACTGCCTTAGAAAGATTCTGCTAATAGCTTGGCAGAAGACACCAGGAGAAAGGACTGCTGTGTGACTGAACTTCTCTGCTGGGACTATATTGCCCTCCTTCCCTCCCCTCCACCCAAAGCTAGTTCTATTTTTACAGGCACAGAATTTGACTGACAACAGGAACTTCCTGTTTAGGGGCAGGAAGTGAGTGATCACAGAACCACCAAGGACCCACCATCCTAGAAGGGCAAAAGTAGCTCTCCGGCCCCCTCTAGCTGCTGGAGGTCTGCCTCTGAGCAAGTAAGTGGTCTACTGTGAAATATAGTATATTCTTATCTCAGAACAGGACAATCAGCAGCTTAAAGGGCACACCGGCAGAAAGTAAGGAGAGAGAGAAAAAAAAACAGAGGAAAGAGTAAGGATTGCAAACAGTTAAGGGGCCAGAAATAAGACATGATTGGAGTGGTGCAGTGCAGTGGCTGTGGAGCAGCAGTCTTCCTGGAGATGTTCTGGAGGATGCGGTGTTGCCCCATCTGCAGGCACCTCTCTGGGCTGAGGGAGGAGGTTGCTCATCTCCAGGCGGAGTTGGCCAGGATTTGTGGGACCTCCTCTTCCATCCAGGGACCACCAGTGCCACTGCTGTTGCCTCAGAGGTTGCCAAGAAAGAGGAGCAGTTGGACCACAGTGGGCTCAGGGAGGGTGAGGGTGGTGGAACAGAGGCACATCCCTCCCATTGTACCTCTCCATAATTCCTATGCCATTCTGGCAAAGTGTGGTTCCTCTATGGAGGCACCCACAGTGGAGACTAAGGAGGATGCTGGGAACCTCCACAAAGGAGACCCACAGGAGGGTGGCAGGGGACCCTGCAGGGGAAGAAAACAACTCCTGGTGGGGGACTCCATTGTTAGGAAGGTAGAACTGGGGGAGGAAGGGGAGAGGGAGGTAAGGTGCCTGCCTGGCACCATGGCTTGCAGGGACAGAGCGAATCCTCAGGATTGCCCGAGCAGCTGCACAGGGGAGGGAGCTGTATGTCATTGTCCACCTAGGGACAAATGACCTGGCTAAGAAAGGGATTAGAGAAGTGCAGGAAGAGTTTGTGGAATTGGGGAGGGGCCTTAGTCAAGTAGCACGCACGGTAACCTTCTCAGAGGTGCTACCTATCTATGGCATAGGAGAGGCTAGTGTGTTCCGCACCATGGGATTCAATCAGTGGTTGAAAAACTGGTGTGGAGCTCAGGGATTTGGCTTCATTGGGGACTGGGGGTCCACCTGGAGTGATGCAAGCCTATACTGGCATGATGGGCTGTATCTGTCTGGGAGGGGAACCAGGATCCTAGGTGATAGGTTTAAATACTTCATTGGCAAGCTTTTAAACTAGCCAAAGGGAGGCACTGGAAAGGAGCAGGAAAATCCTACCCCCAAAATAATCACAGTAGTAAGTGCGGCAAACACCAACATAGAGGTGTCGATAGGGAGAAGGGCAGGGGTAAATAAAGAAAGTGACAAAGGCAAGAAGGACAGGGATGGGGCAAAAGGGAGTAAGGCCATCAGGAAATGGAGGGTAATGAGTACCAATGCCCGTAGTCTGGACAACAAGCTCCCTGAGCTGATGGCCTTAATGGAAGAGGGATGCCTGGATATCGTAGCAGTCACAGAAACATGGTACACAGAGAACCATGACTGGGATGTTAACATACCAGGGTACATAACTACAGGAGAGATAGGCAGGGGAGAGGGGAGGGTAGCTCTCTATGTAAAGGAAGGGATAAAACAACTGAACAAAAGAGTAAACAGGGAGAGAGGAGGCACTGTGGGTCACCTTGGAGACTGTAAAGGCACCACAATCCGCTGGGGGTTGTGTACAGACCCCATGTCAGGGGAAGGAATGGACAAGGATATGATAGAAGGCATTCTTAGAATGGCAGAGAAAGGGGATACTGTTGATGGGAGACCTGAATATGCCAGATGTTAACTGGAGCACATTTGCTGCAGCCACATCCAAGAGCAGGGCCATTTTGATGTCCTACAGGTGGCAGGCATTAGACAGCTAGTTTGGAACCCACTCGTGAGGGAGCAATCTTAGACCTCGTGCTCTCAAACGGGGGCAGTGAGAGGATCTCAGATCTAGAAGTAGGTTGCCATCTGGGGACAAGTGACCATCAAACAGTGTGGTTCACGATAAACTCAGCTACAGAGTCAAGCCATACAAAAGTGAGGGTACTGGACTTTAGGAGGGCTGAACTTGGCAAGATGGGAGAGTGACTCAGAAAAGCACTAGCAAACAGGCTAGAAGGAGGTGTGGAGCAACAATGGGGAATTATCAAAACTGCCATCACAGAGGCAACAAGCCTTTGTGTGAAGCAAATGAACAAATCAAAATGAAAGAAAAAGCCACTATGGTTCTCAAAAGAGGTGGCTGTGAAAGTCAGGAAGAAAAGATAGCATTCCAGTATAAGGAAACACAGAAGGAGCAGGACAAAGCTGTACCAGTTAAGGCAGAAGGAAGCAGGAGGAAGTCAGAATAGCAAAGCCCAAACTGAGGAAAAGATAGCCAACTCCAGTTAAGAAGGGGATAAAACCTTTATAGGTACATCAGCTAGCGTGAGAAAGACAAAGGAGGGATAGTGAGGCTGAATAGAATGAACAGTGGGTGGGCAGAGGGACAGTGAAAAAGCAGGAATACTGAATGAATATTTCTGCTCAGTATTCTAAAAGAGGAGGAAGTGCCTAATCCAATTAACAGAAGCACTCTTGATAGGGGGTCGATCCCAGTCCTTTCACAGAAGAAAGGGTTCTGCAAGAACTCCTAAAACTGAAGGTGGACAAAGCAATGGGTCCTGATGAATTCACCCAGAATTCTAAAAGAATTAAGGAGGAACTAGTGAAACCACTGGCTACTCTTTTCAATAAATCATGGGAGGATGGTGTGGTACCGAGGACTGGAGGAAGGCAGATGTGATTCCCTTCACAAAAGTGGGTCCAAGACAGAGGCAGGAAACTACAGACCTGTCAGTCTGACCTCTGTGGTAGGGAAAGTGATGGAGTCACTTCTGAAGGAAAGAATAGTCGAGTACCTAGAGGCCAGTGGAGCACAGGACCCAAGGCAGCATGGGTTCACAGCGGAAGGTCATGTCAGACAAATCAATAGATTTCTTTGACTGGGTGACCAAAGTAGTAGACCAGGGAGGGGCTATGGACATGGCCTACCTAGACTTTAGCAAGGCATTTGACACAGTCCCACACAAAAGATTAATAGTCAAATTAACCAGCCTGGGAGTGGGACCCAGGGTGGTAGCCTGGGTAAAACATTGGCTGGACAACAGGACACAGAAGGTAATTGTAAATGGAGTCCATTCTGAAGAAAGGGGGGTTACTAGTGGGGTACCGCAGGGTTGAGTATTGGGTCCAGTCCTTTTTAATGTCTTCATCAGTGACATTGCAGAGGAACTGGAAGGAAAAGTATGCCTTTTTGCAGATGACACAAAAATCTGCAACAGGGTTGATACACAAGGAGGCGTGGAAAGGATGAAAAGGGACTTGGCAAGGTTGGAGGAATGGTCAGAAGTATGGCAGCTAGGATTCAATGCAAAGAAGTGCAAAATAATGCACCTGGGAAACAAGAACCCAGGGGAAGAATACACAATGGTGGGAGGTAGTAACAACAACAAAAAGGAAAGGGACCTGGGGGTAATCATATCAGATGACCTTAAGGTTAGCAAGCAATGTGAGAAGGCAGTAGGGAGGGCTGGGGTATACTGGGATGTATAGGGAGGCATCAGCAGCAGAAAACAGGAAGTTGTTATCCCTCTGTACAGACAGTTGGTGAGACCCCATCTGGAGTACTGTGTCCAGTTCTGAGACCCCATCTCCGCAAGGACATAGACAGGATAGAGGCAGTCCAGAGGAGGGCAACTAAAATGGTGCAGGATCTGCAAGAGAAGCCGATGAGGAGAGACTAAAGGAGCTTAATATGTATACCCTTGAGGAAAGAAGGAGAGTGGGACATGATAGAAACTTTTAAGTACCTCAGTGGAATCAACAAAGTCCAAGAGGGTAGCATTTTTCAGAAAAGAGACTTGCAAGAACAAGGGACACAATTTAAAGATAGAAGGAGGGCGGTTCAGGGGCAATGTGAGGAAGTATTATTTCACAGAGAGGGTAGGATACATGGAACAGCCTTCCTGAGGAGGTTGTGCGGTCTAAAACTGTGGGAGAATTCAGGAATGCATGGGACAGACATAAGGCAATTCTTGTGGGGGGTAGGAAGAAATAGGCTGTTGGTTAACTAGGATCTGTGGCCTATCCTGTAGGTAGGGAAATGGGCAGACTAGATGGGCCTAGCAGTCCTTATCTGCCGTCAAAGTCTATGTTTCTATGTTTCTATTAATAAATTAATGAAAACAGGTGATCATTATAGACATTTCCCCCCAAAATGTAAGACTTTTTACAAAACATAAACTCAAGACTATTCAACACATCACATTACAGGTGAATACTGTACATTGTCATAAGAAAGCAGTAATCTAAAACAAAAAAATAAGAAAAGGAAACGCTGCCCAGACAACCCTTCTGTGTGAAACAAAACAAAACACCTTCTGAGCAATGCCAGAATTAGGAGAGTCATTTTACTAATTTTTACCTGGGGGGGGGCGTGCCCCCTTCCTGTAGGGAAGAATACATTTTCAGTCATTCTCTGATACAGTAACAAGTGTGATAATGTACACACAACCAACATACCTTAAAGTAGCCACTCTCATAGAAGAGGGACTGAAGATGCAGATCTGGTTAGAAGTGCTTCCAATCACCCGCATGGCTCTCTAGTGCCCCCCCAATATCTCATTTTCAATGGGGCCTTGCTTTTTACACATTTTCACAATGTATTTACCTATGAGAGCACAGCTAAGATATACTGTAATATATTGTTTTCAGTGGAGGTCTTGCTTTTTATACATGTGTGAAATACATTTACCCAGAATAACACAGCTAAGATGCAATGTCTCCCTTTCAGTGGGGTTGTCCTGTAGTGGGGTCCTGCATTTACACATTTGTAACACAGTGATCCGTCTTTTAGCCGCCAACCTCCTTACATCCTAAATTGTGGCGGATAAAAGAGGGTGGTGGATAATAGAGGGTGGCAGTTAAGGGGGGAGATAGCATTTCTGGAAAATGGGACAAGAGCTCACAGTGGTGTTATCTGGCGTGCCAGATGGGGGCAGATAAAGGAGGAGCACAGCATCATGTTTTGTCTATAAAAAAATTAAACTTCTAATACTTGTAATACCATCATTCTGACATCATGGCTTCATAATACTATTGATCTGTCATCAAACTGATGGTACTACACATCTGAATGTTCTTTTTAGCTTGTGCTCCTGTCACTGCTTGAAACATACTTTTAAAGTATGACAGGAGACATACTGACAACAGCCATGGAAGGGCAACACCAAAATCCCTGCATAAACATACAGGACTAAATGATTTCAGGCAATTTTATTTCTCCCCCTTTCCCCAGCTGAATAAAACATCTTTATAAATTGAATCTTGTATTCCCAACTCACCAAAATACAGTGTGTGTGTGTGTGTGTGTGTGTGTGTGCGTGCGCGTGTGTGGTGTTAAAAGCCCTTTATGGAAACAGTACAGTCATTCATGACAGAGAGGCGACTGATCTGGTGGGGGGGGGACTGAAACCCTCAGAATGAGTGATGCTACACAATCTGTGAAAGAGCTGCAATTGATTTTTTTGGAGGGAGGGGGATTCAAACACCTGTTATGAGCTGAGCTGCACAGTTTATTGTGAGAGATGCTCCTTATCGCGTGTGTCTGTGTGGGTGGGGGCAAAAGCCACTTAGCTGCAGAGTCAGGAGTTTGTTGCAAGATCGTTGACAGTTTCACAGTAAATGAAATCCATAGCATAAAGCTGAGCTGTGTAAATGAGCTGCACTGAGTGTGGCATCTGATCATACATTCTGCTTTATTCAGGGTAAGCCCTTGTCAGAGTGGTTCCAGATAGATTGCCATGTATTAACAAAAAAAAAAAGCTCTGTTAGAGTTACTTTATAAAATGGGTAAAGACAGTAGAGGAAGCTAATTGGCTGGCACCCGTTACCAGCTATGTTTTTTACTTTGGGTATACCACAGAAAAAACAAGTCCCCCCCAAATGACAAGTACCTCCCAAAAGAAATCCTTGCCCATCTTCCGTTTGCATGACTGAAAATCTTGCTTTCTCAGTAATGAGAGATCCGAGGCAGAAATGTAGCCTCCTTTGTTATTAAATCACTGACAAAAAAGAGCCACATATTAACAAAAAAAACAAAAAGCAAAGAATACCTTGCCACAGAGAAGCCAATGTGTTTTCTATTTCCTGGACTGGACTACTGGCTGGACTTGCACTCCTCAGCAACTTGCTGGCGGTCTCTTGCTTCCATCTGGCAGACAGCAAGACCATCGGCACTTTCATGGAACACAACTAGTTTTTATGTTTGATGCACAGGCAACAAAACATTTTGAGATGAGTACAAGGGGATTTGGGAGGTGTGTCACTGCCGAGCCCATTGCAGTTCACAATACCAGGAGCTCGGCAGTCTACACCAATGACCCCGCACTGTAGTCTGATGCAGCTCTCGGCTTTGTGGGCAGACGCATCTTGTACTTCAAAGGACCAAAGCCACTCCAATCAGAGAGGGCTTCAGTCCTTTGCTTTACTTGAAGCTGCGTCAGCAAGCAGCTGAGCAACTTTCCACATTATGAGCCAGTGTGTTTGGATCTGTGGCTCTGGCATGTGCATTAGCATCCATGCTAATGCGAGTGCCCAATGTCATGGACATTCCTAACATTCCAACAACAAAGAAAACTGTCCATCGATCTCTGTTGCTGGTGCTCCGTAACTGTTCTTCCCCACCCGATCCTCCCTCTCAGCATCCATCACCCCACTCCCAACAAACATAACACTGACAATGGGGGTGGCCAGTCCCCCAGTGTCTTTAAGTATATGGCCTGTAATAAAAGAAAACATCCATTGATGTCTATTGCTGACATCCTGTAACTGTTCTCCCTCCACCTGACCCTCTCAGCACCCATCACCCCACCCCCCAACAAACATAACACTGACACTGGGGGTGCCCAATCCCCCAGTGTCATTTTTATTAACTATATGTCCTGTAGTAAAGAAAACAATAAATAAACATCCATTGATGTCTGTTGCTGGTGCCTTGTAACTGTTCTTATCCCTTCCGACCCTCCCTCTCAGCAACCACCCCCCCAAAAAACATAACACTGGTACTGGGGGTGCCCAGTCCCCCAATGACAAAACTTAAAATAAAGAAAACCTTCCCTCTGTGTTTTTTTTAAATACCTTGCAAAACAGAAAATGGTCCATCAATGTCTGTTGCAGCCGCCACCATAACTTCAATCTCCCCAGCCTCCTATTTTATTTTTTTTAAATACTCTGTAAAAAAGAAAATGGTCCATCGATGTCTATGGCCATGGTAACTGCACCACCCCCCCCCCATCAGCATTTATAACACTGACACAGAGCGCCCCAACTCTGAGTGTCCACTGCTGGCACCCCTGTAACTGTCACCCCACATGACCTCCCATGCTGCACCCCCACCCTACACCACCCACAAACCTCAAACTAAAACTGAGGGGGCCCAATCCCTCAGTGTTCAAACCTGAAAAAAAGAAATCCTTCCCTATGCATTTTTTCTTATCGTTTTTTAAGCCTGTTAAAAAAAATGTCCATTGATGTCTGTTGTGCTGTTAGTCCCCTCTACGTAAGCCTGTTAAAAAAAAATGTTCATCGATGTCTGTTGTGCCATTAGTCCCCCTAACCAATCCTACCACTTAGCACCCCTCCAAGCCCTTACTTACCCACTGGGGGTCCAAAGTCGTAATCTTCTCTGGACCGCAGACACGTCTTCACTCTTCAAAGCCTGACTGCGAACTGAGGAAATCGGGTAAGCCATTCAATGTATTTGAGGTTTTGAGCTTAATAGCATAACTTGGCCATTTTTCAATATTTTTGCCCAAAATTTTCAACATAGCTTTTTGGGACATCACTTCATGAACAATGCATGTGACATTTGGTATATTTGTCCTGAAAGGTAATTTTGCGGTCATTATACGAAATCACCTTTTGGGCAGGGGTTGAAAATGTTCTCTGCCCTTGTTCATGTGGTGGGATCATAAGAAGTCTATGTTTAAAATTTGGTGTAAAAATATTAAACAACAAAGTTATGAGCCTGCATTGAAATTTGTGAACGCAGGCTCGCAACCGTGGCAATTTTCAATATTTTGACACCAAATTTTCAGCGTAGCCATTTCTTTACAGCAACTCATGAATGTAACAGCTGTCATTTTTCAAATCCTGGCCAAAATGTATTTTCACGCCCTGAAAGTTGATTTCACAATTGTTGTGCGAAATTACCTTTTGGACAGCAGTTGAATATTTTCTTTGCACTTGTCCATGGGGTGGGATCATAAGAAAGCTATATTGAAAATCTAGGGCAAAAATATTAAAAAACAACAAAGTTAGGTGCCTGTGTTCAAATTTGCAAACACAGGCTTGCAACTTTGGTAATTTCAATAGTTTGACCTAAAATTTTAAACATAGTGATTTCTTCATAGCATCTCATGAATGTGGCAGCCATCATTTTTCAAATCGTGGCCAAAATGTGTTCTTCATAGCATCTCATGAATGTGGCAGCCATCATTTTTCAAATCGTGGCCAAAATGTGTTTTTGTACCTGTGGTGTGGAATGACACTTGGATGGTGCAGAATGATGTTTTGGTGGGGATTTGGACATTTTCACCTACCGGGTGCAGGGCACTCATGGTAAGGTGGAAGCCCTTTGGGTTACACTTGGAGCTGGAGGCAAAACTCCCATTTGGGTGGGAGTTATCTGCAGACCCCCAGCCCAGGAAGCTGATGTGGACAAAGAGCTCTTAGAAACCATCATGATGATGGCAGACAGGGGGGAATTGCTGCTAGTAGGGGACTTCAATCTACTGGATGTGGATTGGTCATCATACTCAGCATCCTCAGATTGGAGCAAAGATTTCTTCCTTGCACTGAGGGGCATGGTCTACCTCAACTGGTGAACTCACCCACCAGAGACAGAGCACTATTGAACCTAGTGTTCACAAACAGCTCTATGGTCTCATAAGCTGAAGTAGGAGTCACTCTGGGGACCAGTGACCACAGGTCAATCTGGTTAACTGTAAACCAGGAGGAAGATACTAGTCACACTAAAATCAAGGTAATAGATTTCAGAAAAGCTAACTTCACCAAAATGTAAACTATGTTCGCATCCATAATGGAAGGTAGAAAGTCATGGGATGTAGAGGACTGCTGCAATACTCTAAAGACTGCTGTGCACACAGTAACAACTAAATGCGTGAAGCTGACCAGCAAGTCCAGAAGAAGGAAGAGACCACTCTGGTTCTCAAATAAAGTAGTGACCAAAATTAAAGAGAAATAAAGGGCTTTTACACAATTTAAATGAATGAAGCAAGAAGCAGACAGAGAAGAATACCAGAAAGAACTGAAAGAGGCAGGGAAGGCAGTTGGAAGGGCAAAAGCGCAGACCAAAGAGAAAATAGCACAGGTTGTTAGGAAGGGAGACAAAACCTTCTAGAGATTCATAATGGAGAAAAGAAAAACTAAGGGAGGAATAGTCCGAAAAGCAACCAAAGAAGGCAAGATGGCAGTGAGGGACAAGAAAAAGGCTGAAATTCTAAATGAGTTATTTTGCTATGTCTTCACTACAGAAGATCGTAGGAAAAGATTCTATGCTAGGTCAGACAGAGCATGATGGCCAAGGAGTGCACACTAGCCCCGTCACAAAGGAAAGGGTCAAAGAAGAGCTGAGTAGACTCAAGATGGGCAAGACCATGGAACCTGATGGTATACACTCTAGACTTTTAAAATAACTTTGAGAGGAACTAGCCACACCACTGGCTGAGCTCTTCAACAAGCCACTAGACAGTGGGGAAATACTTCAAGATTGGAAAAAGGCAACAGTGGTGCCCTTGCACAAGAGTGGGAGCAAAGAAGATGCAGGAAATTACAGCTCTGTCAGTTTGACCTCAGTCATAGGAAAAATTATGGAGTCTTTGCTAAAAGAGAGGACAGTGGCATACCTCAAAGATATTGGAAAAATGGACCCAAGGCAGCATGACTTCACAGCAGGATGATTTTGTCAAACCAACATAATTGACTTCTTCGAATGGGTCTCCAGAATAGTGGATCAGGGAGGGGCAGTGGATATTGTATACCTGGATTTCAGCAAGACCTTCGACACTGTCCCTCACACAAGCCTAACAAACAAGCTGGAACACATAAGAGTCAGACAAAAGGTAATTAATTGGATCAGCAACTGGCTAAACAATAGGACACAGAGTGTGCTAGTAAATTGATCTCTGTCAAGGGAAGGTAGTGTAACCAGTGGTGTCCAGCAGGGGTCGGTACTGGGACCTATCCTCCTCTACATATTTTTTTTTTTATGCTTCCCTGGCTCCTCAGCTTTAGAGGGGGCCCCATACTCTTTCCTACTCCATCCACCTGGTCCTGCCACCAGGATCCCCCTGGTTTCACATTGTTCATTCAGCCGGGGGTGTATTAATTTTCCCCTATTTTCTCCCTATCTCCTGAGGAGGCTGGTGCAGAGGACATTTGTCCAGACAAATGTTGTGCTGATGCACACTGTCGTCAAGCACCCGGCAGCATCCTCCCTCCCTTGACTCAGGAGAGCCATGTGCCCCTACCGTCTGTGCTTCCACAGGAAGGGGAGCTACAGGTGCTTGGAACAACCTGGTAACCCACCCCTGGAGGAGGGAAGCATCAATTGGGATACTCAGTCCTCCTCCCCCATCTGACCCCGGATGGTCCGGGTCCATTTCCGAACCTGGGTTGCCAGTATAGCGCGAGGTGAGGCATCTAGTGCCTCAGCGCTCAATACCACTGAGCTGGCATTCTTTAACATCTTTATAGGAGACCTCGCAAATGATTTGAAAGGGAAAGTTTGCCAGTTCGCTGATGATACTAAGCTCTGCAACAGAGTGAGCTCACAGGAACAGGCAGACAACATGAAAGCTGATCTTAGAAAGTTGGAGTAATGTTCCAGGGCTTGGCAGTTAAAATTTAATGCCAAAAATGTAAGGTAATGTACCTGGGTAGAAGGAATACAAGAAATAGGTATACACTGGGAGGACATCAACTGGAAGAAACACAGAGTGAGATTTTGGCATAGTGATCACTGATGACTTAAAGGTAGGAAAACAGTGTGAGAGGGCAGCACAGAAAACAAATGGCATCCTCAGCTGTATTATTAGGGGCATTACTAATAGGAAGCAGGAGATTATCATGCCTCTCTACAGGCCCTTGGTAAGGTCACACTTGGAATACTGTGGTCAGTTCTGGAGACCTCAACTCAAAAAGGACATTGGCCATTTGGAAACAGTGCAAAGAAGAGCTACAAATATGGTACAGGGTCTACACCACAAAACATAAAAGGTGTGACTCAGGGAGTTAAATTTATACTCCCTTGAGCAAAGAAGAAACAGAGGTGACATGATCGAAACATTTAAGTATGTGTAGGGATTAAACACAACTCAGGCAGGTAATCTATTTCAGCACAACACAACAGCATGTACAAGGGGCCATAATTTGAGGTTGGTGGGAGGTAGGTTCAAAAGCAACCTCAAGAAGTACTTCTTCATGGAGAGAGTGGTGGACCCATTGAACAGCCTGCCCCTGGAGCTGGTAGCGTCAAAGATGATTAAAGATTTTCAAACTTGCATGGGATAGGCATCGAGGACAGGTTAGGTTGCAGGCAACATGGAGGAGGGTCTTTTTGGGCAGACTAGATAGATCACGTGGTCACCATCTGCCAACATTTTTCTTATGTTCTCATTAGGTGGGGTAATCAGAAGGCTGTGCTAAAAAGGGGGTGTACAAATATGGTAAAATGCCCAGGTTATGACTGAACATTACACTATTTCATTGTTCACTCATAACTTTGCTAATTTTCAATATTATGACTCCAGCCTTTCAACATAGCCATTTTTCCACAACACCTCATAAATGTGACATGAGACATTTTTAAAATCCTGGATGAGATGTGTTTTTGCACCTCTGGTGTGAAATGACATTTTGGTCAATATAAATAAATGGTACATCGTGTCTATAAGGCGAATCCTAAACAAATATCTTCAAAATTGCAAAACACAAATTATTTACCAAGCATCAAATGTTTGGCATTGACAAATGCTTGTTATGATGGGACGACACAAGGAGCAGTGTGCTTACAAATGGCACACAATCCCCCAACTGTGAACAGAAAAATGCTCACAGTCACGTGTCTTCACTAGTGAGCAGTGGGGGGGGGTTGCAGGAGAGCAGGGCTTATGGGTCTGACACCACGGCAATGGCAGGACCATGGAGTTGAAGGGGAAGTTCGAATATTGTGTTTTTTTATTGCTGCCCCTGTCTAGATGAGCCTGGCTTCAGCCAAATACTGTATGAAGATTTAAGGTCAGGACTCTCACCTGGACTGGCAAGTTATGTTCTGTTGAAAGATCCCCATCCCTTTAATTACACTGGGTAACACACATAAATTTATGTATTTATTTTTATTTATTTATGACTTTGATAACTGGGTAGGTACGCTGATCCCAGGGACAGTTTTCAGGCATGACCTGGGCCATGAGAATGGCACAGGAGGCAACACATAGGTAAAATACAAAACACAAGAATATTCAAAGTACATAGGGCATAATTGGCAGTTCCAGCATAAATGTTTCCAGAGCAAATGCCAGTTTATATAAGACAGACATGATACAAGACACAAAAAACAATTTAAAATACAGTAGAGCAAAAATGACACATAACGATGGCAGTGGCGCCAGTGCAAACATCTTTGTAAACAGAGTGGGGTACTGGGCAGCAGGTGACTGAGTTTTCTAGTTCTGCTTTATTTTCCATGAATGAAAACATTATTCAGGGAAGAAACTGTTTTTTGGCCATTCCTTTTGATGTTCTGTACACTGCCTGTGGCTTTCAAAAGTTCCTCTCATTGCAGCAGAGGGATTATTGCAACTGAGGGACTATTTTACTTCAAAACAGAAAAACTGTTAATGTTTCTTAATTTAAAAAAAAAGTTACAATATTTGTCAACATATACCCATTTTTATGTTCCTCGTGCATGCAAGCGCAGATGAACATGTTGATATGAGAGTTGCTAGAGAGAGAGGTGTGAGGGGTGCCAGCCCAATGGCCAGCGGTGGTACAGGGGCTGGTCTGTGGCCAGCAAATCAGCAGGCAGTGTCCTGATGACACTGGTTTGCTGAGGGGGCTTGTCTTGACGAACATTTCAAAGGACAGAGCTGAAGCAGTGCACAGCTCTGTTCTTTGAAATGCAAGCCCTTCAACTGTGGCTTAGTGTGTATTTCCGTGTTAAACAATGTCTCCTTTCCCTGCTGCCACTTGGTGTGTCTTTCCTGGTTAAACAATTTCCCCTTTCCCTCTCCGGCACTGGGATGTCCACTCCTGGTGTCGGATGCACCACCACCCCCAACCCTTCTACATCCCTAGCTGACATCAGGGTGCCCAATCCCCATGTCAGCACCCCCCCAACCACTATTGTGGCTCACTGGGAGCCCACCCCAGTGTGCCTAAATTTATATTTATTTTTTTTACCTGTAAATGAAGAAAACCTTCCTTCGCAGTCTTTTTTTTCCCCACCTGTAGAAATGAAAACCGACCCTCATTGTCTCCCCCATCCCAACCCTTCCTCTGCACACCCACCTCCCCTTACCCCCCTTACTCCATACTTGCCCTCTGAGGTCGGTGGACGTGATCCTCTGCAGAGCGGGATACGTCTGCACTCTTCAAAGCCGACCGGCAAACTGAAGGAATGAAAGGTGAGCCATATAATGGGAGTCAAAGGGGGTTTCAACTTATGTTGATATCTCAGCCATTTTAGGAATTTTGACCCCAACTTTTCAACATGGGGTTCTTGGGACCCCACCTCATGAACATGTCACTGTCATTTCAGTCCTCAGTCCTGAAAGGTGATTTTGCAGTTGCTGCACAGAATCACCTTTTGGGACTGAGTAATGAAATAACAGTGTGACTGTTCATGTGGTGGGGTCCCAAAAAGCCCATGTTGCAAATTTGGTGAAAAAATACAAATAAATGACTGCATTACAAAGGCGCATTGTGCAGTTTCTACGCACACTCGTAACTTTGCTAATTTTTAATATTTTCACTCCAGATTTTCAACATTGCCATTTTTTCACACCTCCTTATGAACAACACAGCTGTCATTTTTCACATTCTGCCTCAAATGTGTTTTCGCACCAGTTGTGCAGAATGGCACTGTCACTGTGCGAAATCAACTTTTGGATAAAGTAAGAAAACCACAGTGCCACTGTTCATGAGGGGAGATCCCAAAAAGGCCATGTTGAAAATCTGGTGAAAAAATTCCAAATAATGACAGCATTATGGGCATACATTGCAGTTTCTATGCACACGTGTAACTGCCAGTTTCTCATATTTTCACTCCAGATTTTCAGCATTGCCATTTTTTCACACCTCATGAACAGCACTACTGACATTTTTCACATCCTGCCCAAAATGTGTTTTAGCACCTGCAGTGCAGAATGGCACAGTTGCTGCTCAAAATCACCTTTTGTGATTTAGTAATGGAATGATTTATTTATTTTTCTTAACCTTAGTTTTACCAGGTGAGACACACTAAGCTGAAAGCTTGTTTATGTGTGCAACCTGGGAGCACAGGGAAGTTAAGTGATTTGCTCAGCGTCACACAGTATGCAAGTGGGGGCTGTGGGATTCAAACCCAGGTCTTCAGGTTTGCAGCTCAGAGCCTTAAACCACTGCATTATACTACCTCTGTTCGCGAGGTGATGTACCAAAATGCCCATGTTGAAACTTTAGAGTGAAAATATCAACAAACATCTGGGGCATTAGGGTTTCCAACTGTAACACTCCCCCACCCCCACACTGTAGAGACTGACAGACATTGGGCATGAGCCTTGGGGTCATCGGCCATAAAGCTCACACCATTTCACCCCCACCCTGCAGCCAGTGACAGGCATCGGAGTGTGCCTTGGAGTCTTTGGCCCACACATTCACCCCATTTTCCTATACTGCATCCATCTCAGCTTATTTCATTATGGAATGAGGTGAGCCTTAGGGCTGAAAACCTCAAGGCACACTATGATGCCTGTCAGTGTCTGCAGGGTGGAGGTTGGGCATTAGGGTTTGAAACCCTAATGCCTCATTAAGGAAGTAAATCAGGGAGGAATGTTTGATGTCACCTACCTTGATTTCAGCAAAGCCTTCTACAATGTCCAACATAGAAGGCTGATTAACAAGATGAGTAGTCTGACAATGGGGCACAAGCTGATAAACTGGGTTAGAAACTGGATGATGGACAGGAGGTAGAGGGTGGTGGTAATGGGATCCAATCTGGGGAGAGGGAGTGACTAGCAGGGTACCTCAGGGATAAGTCCTGGGACCAGTCCTATTCAATGTCTTCATTACATACATTGCAGAAGGGCTAGAAAGAAAGGTCTGTCTGCCTGTTTGCAGATGACACTAATATCTGTAACAGAGTGAATACTCCAGAAGGGTGGAGAAAATGTGCAGAGACATGAAGAGGCTTGAAAAATGGTCTGAGGAGTGATAACTAAGATTCAATGCAATGAAGCCCAAATAATGCACCTGAGAAGAGGGAAATCTGTGGAGAGTTCCAGGATGGGGTGGAGGTGCTGATGATCACCAAGGAAGAAAGGGACCTAGGAGTTATCAGTTCTGATGACCAAAAGGTGTCAAAGCAGAGCACAAATGTTGCAAGGATGGCCAGTGGCATTCTGGGGTGTTTCGGCAGGGTACCCCGTCAATTGAGCTCAACCAGAATAGCGCCACTCTATACAGCGCTAGTCTGGGAAGCGCTCATAGAGACAGTGAAGGGGGATTTACAGCACTTGCTGTAAGTGCTCCCCTGGTCGCTGTCCATGGTCCATTAATCAGGAAAAGAGCTGTTGGGAGTAGGAAGGTGACTGAGCTGCTCTCGTAGCATGGAGGACTGGGGCATGGAGCAGCTCGGCCAGTGACAATGGAGGCCAGGGTTCTAATCCTGGTCTCTAAAATGTTTTACTACTTTTGGACTTAGTTTTGTTTATATGGGACTGTGAAAGCCGTATTCCACTGCCCCACAAATTTTAACTTTACCCGGGATCCGCTCCCTCTCTGAGTGAGAATCCTAAAGATGGGGGTGAGGGGGCAGAGCCCCCATGTTGAGGGGGGTGAAGCCCCCCAGGCAAAAAATGGCACAATTTTTACGGCATGCACCATGCCAACACTATTATTGTTGGCACTGTTTGGATCCAGTGCCCATAGACAGAGGTATCACTAGCAGAAGACATGAAGTGGTGATGCCATTGTATGATGCACTAGTGAGGCCTTACCTACAGTACTGTGTGCAATTCTGGATGCCGCAAATGTGCAAGGACATTGACAGGGTGGAGGCAGTCCACCAAAAGGCAACCAAGATGGTACATGGCTTGCAACACAACATATCAGGAGAGATTAAAAGGACCTCAATATGTACTTACTGGAGGAAAGGAGGGAGTGGGGGAACATGATAGATATGCTCAAGTACCACAAGGGCATAAACAAGGTGCAGAGGTGGACATCTTTCAATACATCAAATGTTTGGCATTGAAAAATGCTTGTTTTTTAGCCTAAAAAAAAGAAATCCATCCATCATTGTCCACTGTGTAACCCCCCCTCCCCTAAACAGTATACAGATACTGGGGGTGCCCAATTCCCTAGTGTCCTCATCTGTCCATCCATTGTGCACTGTGCAATCCCCCCCAGACAGTATGCAGATACTGGGGATACTCAATACCCCAGTGTCATCTGTCCATCCATTGTTGTCAGTAGCCTGTGATATAGATGTCAGTGACTGAGCACCTGCTATAACGGTGACTCAATCCCGGTGCATGTCATCGGGGCTACCCATGGGATAGGGCAACTGGATGGGGGAGTTGGCCAGTATAGCAATGGGATGTCACTATATGTATGCACATGGAGGGGTAGCAAACACGCACAGTGAGGGGCGGGAGGATTTATGAGGGGTGGTGCTGCAGTGGGTGGGTTGATAGCTTCAGTGGGCAGGGTGCTGGGTTTGGGTCCGGGCACCGGTGCATTTATGTTGTGCCCCTTTGGAGTTGAGAATCCTTAAGTAGGTGGGTGTTGTGGGCGAGGGCATAAAATGTTTAAAATACAAGTCCACAGCACCCTTTTGCTGTGCGCCAGGGAGTCAGAGTGCCAAAATTGATTTTCAGCACTCTGGCTTCGCAATAACTCCGATCACCTTTAGGCTTTCGCCGTTATCACATAAATCTATGTTGTCTGCTATGTAACCCCCCCCCCCACACACACACAGTATACAGGCAATGGGGGTGCCCAATCCCCCAGTGTCCTTATCTGTTCAGCAGACTCCCTGAAAAAAAAGAAAACTGTCCCTCATCATTTTTTGCCCCAGTAGAAAAGAAAACCGTCCATTGTTGTCCATTTCACCGTTACCCAACCCCCTATCCTCCCACTCATGATTCACCACCCCATACCCCACATACCCAATACTTACACACTGGAGGTTCATCTCCATAATCTACCTTGGACTGCAGGCACGTCTTCACTCTTCAAAGCCTGACCGCAAACTGAGGTAAGCGCTTCAATGTATTTCAGTGGGGTTTTCGGCGTCAATGTATTTTAATAGGGTTTTCAACATAGTGGCATAACTTGGCCATTTTTAAATATTTTTGCCCAAAATTTTCAGCATATGTTTTCTGGGACCCCTTCTCACAAACAATTTCACTAAAGCAATTTTCAAACATCCTCTCCCCCCATGAAACCAGTGCATGTGATGAATGTTTGGCATTGACAAATGCTTGTTCTATAAGCGCAATAACATGCACAAGCCCTGCGTCAACCTTTGAAAATTGAGCCAATGTCTTATCTTTAGAGGGCATGCTTTTGGAGTGTTTTTTTTTTTTTGTTACTGAACAGATCACCCTAGATTCAACATCCCTTTTTCAGTGGGGTTCTACTGTGGTGGTGTCCTGCTTTTACATATTGTACACTATATAACCCAATAAAGCCCATCTGAGATGCAATATCTAATTTTTAACGTGGCTCTGCTTTTCCAAATATTCACACTGTTTATCCTGGATAGCACAGCTAAGATGCAATATCTTGCTTTCTGTTGGTGTCATGTTTTTACCCATGTTTAGACCATATTTACTCAAGATAGAACAACCGAGATGCAGTATCTGGTTTTCAGTGGGGTCCTACTTTCATATATCTTAACAATGTATTTTACTAGGATATCCCAGCTGCCATGCAATCTCTAATTTTCAGTGGAGTTCTTCTTTGACACATTTTTACACTGTGTTTACTCAAGACAGTACAACTCAGAGGCATTGTCTCATTTTCATTGGGGTCCTCCTTTTATCCATTTTTAGACAGTATCCCGTCAAGTGAGCGCTACCAGAATAGCACTGCACTATACGGCACTAGTCTGGTTTGCGCTTACATGGATAGTGAGGGGGATTTACAGTGCTTGCTGTAAGCACTCCCCTGGTCACTGTCCAGAGTGCTGAAAGGGATAAGAGCACCAGGATCCAGGAGGCTGTCTGAGCTGCTCCTGTGGTGTGGAGGTCTGGGGCATCAAGCAGCTTGGCCAACAGCAGTGGAGACCAGGGGCCCGATTCCAAGATAGGTACACCAGTTGTAAATGCAGTACACCAGTCCCAATGGTGCAAATTGCAAGTTACACCAATGACATGCTACAAGTGCAATTTCAAAAGAACATCTATGCTGTACCCCGCAACTGCTATGACAAACACAAGTTACGACGCAGCTATGCCAAAGAAAGACTACACCACTGCATAATGCGATTTGCGACATGCATAACACACCAGCACCATGAAACTGCTATTCCAGAACTGGTGGTATAAGGAAAGATGACAGAGGAAGGTCATGTAAGTTAGAATAAGGAATAACTGTCCTAACCTGAGCACAGACCATAGAAACTCCCCCCCCACCCACACAGCCAGTCTGCAGCATACCACACAACCAGTAGGCCCCCTAACGTGAAACAAATGGGCAAACCGTGGAACACACAAACAGAGGTACCCTAGGATGCCCAGGACACAAAGTCGATGCAGCATGGGCAGACAGGCCAGTAGGCAGTGAGACACACATGTGCAGCTGTATGTACAATAGCCTGGTGCAACACTATCCCAGCACTGAATGTGGGATAAGGCATTGCAGTGTGGAACAGGGAAGTGTTGGCAAGTGCAATGTGGAACTGTGCCACGCAATGTGGGACAGGCAAGAGGTATGGACTGCAGACAGCAGTGTAGTGCGACACACAGCACAGGCAGCAACAGGAGCCAAACTAGGATAGGAGAGACCGGCGAGCACAGGCACCACCACCACTGCCCCCCCCGCACCACCATGGTGGCACCTGCAGCAGTACAGGGGACACACAGTGGTACAATGCAGCCCTGACAATGGCATGGCACCCATGCCAATGCCACCATGCTGCCAGGAGAGATGATACCGGCCACTAGGTGCAATGCAGCATGAATGACAACACTGGAGCTGGAACAGTGTCTATGAGTGTCGTATAGCAGCTGCGCAGCAGGACCGAGATTGTGGGACAGCACCACAGGCACACACAGGGGATCACAGCATGCAAGGTCAACGAGCATGGAGTCACAAGAAGTGAAGGACACACACAAGGCAGAGGAACCATGCCATGATGATGATGCCACACAGTACCCCTGCCATGGCCACTGATTCATGTAAACAGTGCAACCACTACAGGGACACAATTGGATGGCAGAGATCTGCATACGGATGGCACCAAAACATGCAAGTGTGATGTGCCTCTGGTGCCACCCACAGGGACCACTGTTTCCCTGGATGGAAGAGAGCTCTAAAGGCCCAAGGATGCCACACAGCCAAGACATGCATGGTGTGGCAGTATGTGGCTCAGACCAGGCATGGTGCACTGCAGCACACAGGGCACCATGCAGCCGCGACCACCGGTGTGCACCCATGGCTGTAAGCTGCACAGCTGGCACACAGAAACCATGTGCATGGTGGGGACACATAGGAGATGGCACAGGACCACCACATGTATATCTCCATGTGCACAGTGACACACACATGCACACCAGAGACGGACACGCTGAGCCAGGTGTGTAACAAAAACATTTAATAAACAGTAAAAAACAGTAACATGGTATACAGGAACACAACATATGAAACAGAAAAACAAACAACAGCTGATGACCCGGTGGTGCTGAGGGTTGAGGTGCTGGATGCCACACCTCGCGTCATGCCGGCGACCCGGGTTCAGGAATGAGCCTGGGCCATTGGGGGCTGTCAGGGGAGGGAGAGGATTGAGCATCCGGAGGACTGCTTTCCTCTCTATGGGGAGGGATCCGGGTCTGCTCGGCATCCTGGCAGCCCCCGGTGGAGATCGGGGGTAATGCAGGTATGCCAAGTCAGAAGAAGGGGTGGCAGTACAGTAGACGTCAGCAAGGAAGCCGTGCGCAGACGTCATTGCACGCCGCACTCCCAAGGGAGGCCAGAAAAAAGTAGAAAAATTCCCTATCTCGCTTGTGGAGATGAAGGGGATGCCAGGGACGCAGCCCACATCCCAACTGCTGGCCCATTGTCTGGAGGACTCCAAGGCTGACCCGACACACACCAGGTAGGATCTCCTTAATTTCAGACAGGCCATCACAGGAGGACGGGCCTGCCTGCCCCTGGAGAGTGATCCAGGGGGTTAGATCTGCCTGGGTGGTCAGGGGAGTCTCTCCACTAACGAGGGTTCAGGCAAGGGAGTAGATGCTGGGGTCGAGTGCATACACCAGAAGGATGCCCAGGCAGGGAAGAAGTATAAACAGAGTGAAAAAAAAACAACCAAAAAAAAACAAACAACAGCAGAAGCAAACACGTCCTCCTCAACACACCCCACCCGTACAGCCTGCCCACACCAGTCCAGGTGGCTCCCCCTTCAGACACGGCAACCCCCCTATATACAAGGCCCCCCACCCCACATATACAGTGTCCGCCCCAACCAACAACAAAACAATGTCCCATGTGCTAGCGCTGCTGAATCACATCATGTCAAGGAGAGCACCCAGGGAGCCGTGCAATCGTGCCACATCACCCATGGTCGTGGACACAGCTCTGCAAGCTGCTGGTCACCCCCTGGCAGCTGCCCTGGGTACAGCACCCCCCTGGACAGGATCACCCCCAGGTGCCCCAAAACCAGAAACCGGCCCACCCGGAAGTGGCTGAGCCAAGTCATCACCATCGGCCTGGTGTCCAAGTCCATCATCGACCTGCACGGCCATGTCCTTGAGCTTCTTGACAGGTGGGGTGGTGCTGGCCCCTGTGTCCCCTCAACTTCCTCCTCCACTAGTAGCCCTGCAGCAGGCACCTCCTCCACCACAGGGCCCTCAGTGGCCTTCACATATTCCTCCTCTGCCTGTGGCTGATCCTTCGGCTCCTGCTGCCCATTGTCCATGGGGTCTGGTACCTCAACCACCTCCGCCTCCTCCGACGATGATGAGGGAGAGAGGGATGGGCCTTATCCTCTGCATGCGGTGCTGGGTGTGGCTGCTGTAGGCTACAGCGTCCGCCACCTTGATGTCAGCCATGGTGCTCAGCAGGGCCCTCTGGTGCAGTGTCAGTCTGCTATGCACACATGGAAGGAATCAAAGGCCGTGGTCATTACCAGTCCAGGTCACACGGCACACACACACACACACACACACACATGCAACACACAGCCCCCACCCCCACCCCATGAGTCACCACAGCATGAACAGAACAAATGGAACTCTGTGCATGCACCTATCAGACCTCCTGTGCCTTGTCGCCTGTGGCAGGCCTTCGACGAGCTGCCGAACAACATTCGGCTGGCTCCATGGTCTCTGGTCACCGCCTCCAGCACCTGTGGAGAAGGAGAACAATGTTACATGTGTGCACCACTGCTGGTCATGGCCTGTGTGGTGGCATAGCAACAATGTGCGGCTAGAAGTTGGCATTCCCACCTGCACCTGCAACCTGGACTGTGTGCATCTCTCTGTCTCTCTGACGCACCATGTCAACAAGCTGCTGCAGGACCCCCGGGTCCTGCTGTTCCATGTCCTGCCAGGGTGTTGCAGCTGCCTAATGGTGTGGAGCACACTGTTGCTGGCACCCAGGCATGCCCCTATTTCCCACCACACCCTGGCATGCTCCTCAGCTGTGTGCCTCCTGCACCCTGGTGGGAGGAGGGTCATCCCCCGCTGCTTCACTAGGTTGACTAGCTGCGCGGTCTCACTGGGGGTAAAGTTTGGTGCTCTCCTGCTCAGGCTGAGTCCTGTGCCGCTTGGCATGCTGGCAGCTGTGTGGCACCTGGAATGGGGGTGTTTGGCATGGGCAGTGTTGATCTTCAAGGAAACAGGTCACAGCACAGGTGTCAGTGCACAGTAGTGTGGCATACATGCCGTCCCTTCCCCCCACATGCCAGCTGGCGTGACCGGCGGTGGACAGCACATAGTACTGGGCTGGGGTACAGTGGCAGTGGGTGCAGCAGTGCAACTCATGTGCTCTCATAGGGTGTGACATGGCTGTGCTACACATACATGCTCCTGCATTCCACGCCCCATCCAATGTCGTACACACTGCCACCACACACCACACACTGCATGACAGGGCTGTGTGGTACCTTGCACATACAGTGTGCAATGGGCTTCACCGCATCAGCTGCCCACAACACACACCCCACTCTGCCATCCACCAGACCCTGCCATGCACTGCCCCTTTGCCAGTCCCATGCACATGAGTGGCAAGTCCCATGGCCATCAACCACATGTCTGCGGCCTACATTGTGTCCATGTGCAGTGGCCTAGACCAGCTGCATGATGCCTGGCTGGCATGTGGTGCCACACAGCATGGCACATGTTGCCCATCGGAAGTGTAGCACATCACAGCACAGCTGTGTACAGTGTGGGTAGCAGCCAACAACACTGCCCACCACCCTGCCATGTGGATATGCAGCTGCATGCGAGGGATAAATGGCACTGTGCCTATACACCTGTGCCCATTGTATAGTCCCATGGCCCCCACATGCATACAGTGTGTCTCTGTGCAATGCACCTAACTTCCCCTGTGCTTCCTGTTCACACCCGTGGGCATCTCTGCAGCCTACTGTGACTCACCTGGTTGAACAATTGGCAACATGGAATTAACAAACAGTGTAAACATTGACCACAGCACATATGGTGGTATTGCACTGTCATACTCCCTTCCACCATTCAGGGGGGCTTCTCCTGGACAAAAGGAGTGGGACACAACATTAATAACAGTAAGTAGTACAGGCCATTGCATATGTGCAGGTTATGCAATGTCCAGTACTCACCAATAGTCAAGGTGTGACTCTCCTGGTTCAACAGAATGGAACACATCATTAGCAAATGTCTGCTGTACTGTTTGTAGCATAAGTCCTGGAAGTGCACTGTCCCAGTACTTACAAGTATGCAGTGTGTGTCTCACCTGGGCCTATCCTCCACTGTTGCAATTGCTGGACTTCACTGCTGCCAGAACCTCTACTCACTCACTGCGTGTATGGTGTGCGGTCTAGGATCTGCCTACATGCCACGCCTCACACATGTCACACGTACAGGCTACATGTGCAATACAGAGTGATACTGCGCATATGCATCATTCTTCGATGCACGCTGCAGGTTTGCAACTGCATGCTGCAATTGCGGCACTCACACAGCTGTGGTCTACGCGTAGATTGCGCATATGTGATATGGGGTATGCACCCCACAAGGTACTGGATGTGAGCTACAAGCGATATGTACTGTACCAGGGTTGGCAAGAAAGTCCACACAGATGTACAGTGCAAAGTGTTTCACTTGGTGCTGGTAACATAGCTCGTGCCACAGTACAGTGTTACACTACACACATGACAACCCCTCAAACAAACCCACACCCAGTGACAGTGCAATGCACACACACAGACACACACACATTGTGCTGTTCTACAGTGACCACACACTCCCACCCAGTGTACCCACGCATACACATGCTCATGCACATTGCACGCACACACACACATACACACCACATATCAGGGCCCGGTGCCCACCCAAACAGCCACTGCGCCCACCGCCCTCCACCCATAGCAGTGGCGCACCCTACTGGTATGGCAGTCTGTCTCCTGCTGCTACCACCCAGTCCTTTTGTGCTTCATTTCGCCAACACCCTAACCTGCACCCTGGAATGTGGGCTCCGCTACTCTAGAGGTAGCACCGTGCCCACCCTGCCCCTGGTGCTTGATCACTGTGCCACCACTGTCCAGTTGTTCTGCTGGCAACTCAGCCTCCTGGGTCTTCTGCACCACCCTGGGTCAGTTGGTGCATGGCCTGGCACTGTCTCCTGTTCCATATCCTGCTGCTCACTGCCTTCTGTGGCCAACTGGTGTGTCACATCCTGTGCTGCCTCCTGCTGTCTGGCAGTGGCCCTGCGCCCTGTGTCCAGCACCTTCCTCCCCACAGCCATGGCGGCGGAAGTTGCTGCGTCCCTCCGCCTGGGCACTCTGGCCACCTGTGGCCTTACTGGTGCTGGTGTTGTTGGCAACATGGGTTGCAGGTGCACTGGTGCAGTGGGTGCAGGTGGCTCAGGGGGCTGTGGTGCCTCTGGCGTGGTTGTTGCTGGAGGTACCAGTGGTGGTGGTGGTGGTGTCACCTGCACTGGTGCATCAGGGGGTGTTGGTGGTGGTGGTGGGTGCTGCTGCTTCTGGGGTGCCAGTGGTGGTGGTGGTGGTGGGTTGCTGCTGCTGCATGTCCCACCACACCTGTTGGTGCTGTCGGAGTTGCTGTCAGTGGCAGTTGTGGTGGTGCTGGTTGCGGGTGCACCACATGAGGCGCCTGTGTGGTGGTGTCCCACACTGCTGTGCCATGCAGTTGCTATCCTGCATATGCACCCTGTACAAAGGCAGCCAGTTTGTTTGCCTGTTGTGTCTGCTGGGCCACCACACCCTCCACTGCCATGTCCAGGCGGATGATGGCACTTGCCTGGGCCTGTGCACTGGCCTGGGATGCAACCATGGCATCCACCATGTGTTCGATGACTGCCTCTTTGGTGCATGTCCCTGTCTGCAATGTCCCTATCAGGGTGCCCATGTGGTCTTCCATGGTGGCATGGTGCATAGCCATACTCAGGCAGATGCAACCAAGCATCTTCCCCTGTTCTGCATGGGCCGTGACCAGTGCCCAGCAGAACCCCACGTAGTCAGTGGATGTTCACGGGTGCTCCTGCTCTGGGGATGGTGTTGTCCCATCCAGTGCCTCCTCTAGTCTGCAGTAGGATGTGGGGCTAAGATCTGGCCCAACATCATCCCCAGCACTACCACAGCTTAGGTAATCACTCAGGTGGAGCCTCTCCTCCTCCTCCTCCTCCTGTGGTTGCTCCTCCCCAGCCTCGCGCTCCCTCACCACTGGTGTCTGGGGATGTATCTCGCTGTGCCCCATCTTCCCCACCTGGGGTGTGTGCTGCGCTGGCCTTTCGGGAGGGTGGCTGCCTATGATCACACTCTGCCTTACTGTCATCACTGATGGCTACCCTGTCTCCACTGCTGCTGTGCCGGTGAGGAGACATCAGTGCTTCAGTGCTCCCTCCCATGTCATGCTCACCATGCATGCCTCCATTCCCACCCCTGCATCGCTGTCCCACACACTGCAGGCAGTGCTGGCCATCAGCTTACCTGTCCCTGTATCAGCTGCAGCTGCATCTATGGGGGGAACAACAGTGCATCAGTGCTACCACTCCTTATCATGCCCACCATGCATGCCTCCATTCCCCGCCCCTGCATCACTGTCCCACACACTGCAGGCAGTGCTGGCCATGATCTTACCTGCCCTGGTGTCCGCTGATACCACACCTGTGGATGCATCACTGTCCCACACACTGTGGGCAGCACTGGCTGTCAGCTTACCTGCCCCTGTATCCACAACAGCTGCACCTGTGGGGGAAACAACTGTGCATCATTGCTGCCTCCCCATGTCTTGCCGACATTGAATGCATACCCCTCGCCTGTCCCACAATCCTGGGTCCTATCCCTCATATTGTGTCTGTTCTGTTCACTGTTCCAAATTGCATGACCTTGCCCCACATTCACTGATACATTCCTATGACTGCACTCTGGTACATGTGGCATGTCTTATTTTGTTCATTCTACACTGGCATGACCGTACCCTGGCATCTGCTTGGCTGGATAGCCAGCACGGCATGGACGTTCTCCTGGCATGACATCCCTACTGCTCACCATGTTGCTTTGTTGCCACATTTGTTGCTGCCACTTGCTGATCTTTTGCAAAGGCCTGTGGGACACATCCATATTGCTGCCCACTATCTACCACATTCCTGCACAATATTGTGGTCTATCTGCATTCCCACATCATTGTATGATTGGACTACAGCCCCTCCAAGGTGAGTGTTTTGCTGGAGTGGCATCCATTCATGGGTGTTGGATGCCCTCAACCAACAGCCTCAGGTCCAACAACCTGAGGCAGGCTGTACTTCCAGCATGACATCCACCCTGTTGGGCATTCTTCCATTACACCGTGATTGACATGCTGCACATACAGTTCATATCTACACAGTGTCCTGAGCTTCTTAGGGGGCATGCCTCAGTGTAACACATTTTGACTACTTGTTAGACATCGTGTGGGGCATTGTTCCGTATAAGGGGGGGCAGCTGGTCAGGGGGTGTGCATGCATGCCACCATTCACACCCCTGTATCACTGTCCTATCCACCGCGGGCTGTGCCGGTCATCCACTTACCCATCCCTGTGTCCATCTGCAATGTGCCAAGGTCCGTGTCCTCTAGGACACTGGGATGGCTCATGAAGGTCAGCACTCTCTCTTCATGGCTGCTGAGTGGTCTCACCTCTTGTGGCCCACCTCCTGTGGCTGCTGCCTGCCACCTGTTACAGACCTCCTTGGCCTTCACATGGCACTTAAGGTCACTCAGGTGCTATTGCAGGTCGCGCACGGTGCTCCTAGCAATCATCACAGCATTGACCTTTTTGGTTGCCTCCTCTCAGGTCTCCTTCCACTTGAGGCACTGCTTCTGTTCACCTCTCTTGCTCAGCAGCAGTTTTGGGTGGGCCTCCACTTCGTCCAAGAGGATGTTCATCTCCTCATGGGTGAAATTGCATTTATGATGCTGCTTGCTTGCACTTGCCGACTCTCCCCCACTACCTTACTTGTAGCACCTACACTGTCTCAGCATCTTACGCACTCTTATATGATCATTGGATTGTGACATGAGTAATGCTACACCACTGTTGTGAGTTACGCCATGTCTTGCGGGTGTAACTTGCAACATGCATATTTCAGGATTTTACGTTGAATCTGGTGATTCTTTTGGAATATGGTGCAGCTCGCATATTACAGCTGGTTTGGCATAACTATATGCACTGGTGTACATTGCACCATGCTCTCACCACTGTCTTGGAATCGGGCCCCAGGGTTCTAATCCTGGTCTCCAACATTTTAGCATACCTCAGGACTTTTTTTTACATGGGGCTGTATATGGCCTATGAATCTTAACTTTCCCTGGGATTTGCTCTCCCTCGAAGTGAGAACCCTATAGATGGGGAGTGCAGGAGCAGAGCCCCTGCCCCTTCAAGAAATATAAAGTGGCAATTTTATCAAGACGCACCATGCTGACGCTTATTCTTGTTGGCACTCTTTGGACCCAATGCCTTTTTAGACAGTATTTACCTAGGATACTGGGCATGAGATGCAGTATGTCATTTTTAAGTTGGGTCCTGCTTTTACAATGTATTTTTTTCAGGACAGATCAGCTTAAATGCACCATCTTTTCAGTGGGGCTCTGCTGTTGTCCTGCAGTTACAAATTAAATATATTTACCCAGGATAGCTCATCTGCAACACAAGCTCTCATTTTCAGTGGGTTCTTACTTTAACCCAGATTTACACTGTAGTTACCAGTACAGCACAGCAAAACATTTAATATCTCATTTTTAATGGGTTCCTGCTTTTACCCATTGTTACACTGGATTTACCAAGGATAGCCCATATGATAGGCAATTCCTCATTTTCAGTGTGGTCCAGATTTACAATTTATTTTTTCAGGACAGAACAGCATAAATGCACATCTTCCAATGGGTTTCTGCTGTACTGGGGTCCTGCTTTTACACATTGTTATGCTACATTTACCCAGGACTAACCAGATGAGATGCAATATCTCATTTTCAGTGGTGTCCTGCTTTTACATATTTTTAAACTGTCTTTATAACGGATCGCACAACTGAGATGCAATATCTTGTTTTCATTGTGATCCAGATTTTCAATGTATTATACTAAATACATAGCAGCATACATACACATTTCAGTGAGGTTCTGCTGTACTGAGATCCTGCTTATACACATTTTTAAAATACCTTTACCCAGGAGAAACCAGATGAGCTGCAATATCTCAGTTTCAATGGGGTCCTGATTTTACACATTTTTACCATGTATTTACCCAGGACAGGCCAGCTGAGAGGCAATATCTCATTTTCCAGGGGCTCTGACATTGTGACCCCACATTTCCAGCATAGACTTTTATGACCTCACACCATGATCAAGACAGGAGAAATTTTTTAAATTCCATATGAAAGGTAATTTGTGGAGTGACTGCAGCAACATGTTTCGGGGGGGGGGGGTTGAAAATAACATCTACAATGTTCATGAGGTGGGGGAAACATAGGTTTCATAAGTATTTCAGGCTACATAGACTTGTGTCCTTGGTGCTTGCCAATAAACTTTACATCAACTTATATTTGTTTATATAAAAGTTATCTAATCCTTTTTTAAATGAGTCCATTGTTTTACTCACTACAACTGCCTCTGGGAGGGAATTCCATTGCTGAACACCTCTCTGGTTAAACCATTTTTTACGCTGAAAGCTGTTCCATTTATCCAATTCCAATTGCAGTCTATGGCCTCTGGGCTCATACAAATAATGCTTCCTTTCTGTTAGCCCTAAATCTTTTTTAAATTGTTCATCCTTTAGTGCTCTGAATATCATGCACATATCTCCCCTCAATCTTCGATACTGCAACGTATATAACCCTAGATCTTGAAGCCTATTTTGATATGATTTATGACACATTCCATTAATCCTTTTAGTCAGCCTTCTTTGTGCCCCCTCCACTCTTTTGATATCTACTTTCTTATAGGGATACCAAACCTGTGCACAGTATTCAAGATGTGGATGAACCAATACAGTATACAGGGGCAAAAGCACTTTGCTTTCCCTACTTCCAATATGTCATAGAATACAAATTAAAACCTGGTTTGCTTTCCTTACAACAGTAGTACAATGCATATCGAACTGCAAATCGTTGGTTACCTGTACCCCCAGATCTCTTGCCATTTTAGTTTGTTGTAATGACACATTGCCCAGCTTGTATTTACAGTTACTGTTATTATTGCCTAAGTGCATCACTGCGCATTTGTTTAAATTAAAAGTTCTAACTTATGCTGGACTGTTCAATGAAACAATGTGTCTAAGGCCTTTTGAACATTAACTTGATCCTCCAGGTTTTTCACAATACCTCCAATCCTACAATTGTTCGCAAATTTACTCAACCAGATGTTAGGGAAATTCAACTTTATTGGTGTTATGTAAATATTAAATAAACAAGGGCCCAACACTGACCCCTGTGGGACTCTACTAGTCACATCTTTCCATTCAGATAGTACACCCGTAATTGAAACCCTCTGCCTTCTATTTTGCAACCAATTCTCCACCCAGTTAACTGTATGCATGGGTAAATTAATACTAACTAATACTTGTATAAGTTCTTTGTGAGGTAGTTTATCAAAAGCCTTAGAAAAATCCAAAAATATAATATCCACAGCATTCTTTGTGTCCAAGGCCTTATTAGTTGCTTCATAGAAGGTAAACATATTTGTTTGACATAACCTAGTTTTTGTAAACCCATGTTGGGTTGGGTCTATTAAATTATGCATACTTAAGTGTGTTAGAATCAGATCTTTTAATTTTCTCTCAAAAAATTTCTCTACTATTGACGTCAAACTTACTGAACTAAAATTTTCAGGTCTAGACGAAGGGCCTTTCTTAAGTAAGGGAACCACTATTGCTTCCTTCCATGCCTGAGTTACTGCTCCCTCATCCAAGGATTTCTGAAACAGATAAGTCAATGGAGGAGCCAGACTAGCTGCCAGTTCTCTCAGAACTCTAGGGTGTAATTCATCTGGTCCCTGAGATTTATTTATGTTAATGTTTTGCATTCTATTAAATACTTCATCAGGCTCTAATTTCACCTGGCCCATGTTTAATTTTATTATATTCATGGCATCTGAAACATCACTTTTATTGAATACTGAACAGAAATATGAATTCTGAATATCTGCTAATTCCTTAGTATCAGTCACTCTCGCACCTGATGCATTCATATATGGACCTATAACAGGGCTATGTTGAAAATATGGGTCCCAAATCTGCAAAAAGAAAGTTATTAACAAACTGTGGAAGAAGTCAACATTTCTTTATAACTCAGTTAGTTTTTTTTACATTTTGACTTCACATTTTTAACATCATTTTTTCATGACTCCACCTTGTGATCAAGACAGATAGAGATACTAGGGGTCACTCATTACTGATAAAAGGAAACAGATTTAGGCATAATCAAAGAAAATACTTTTCATCTCCGGGATGGTAAATTACTGGAATTCTTTACCAGAGGATATCATTTTAAGTAAAAGCAAAGCAGACTTTGAGACTGGATAGGTATATTCAGTCTGGTGCAATCTTAGTTATTTCTGGGGGTAAAGGACAGGAGCTCACATGGGCAATCACTCTCTTGCTCCTCACCTACCTCAGTATGAACCTCAGTATCAAGGTGGAATTTTTAAATCCTGTTCAAAAGATGATTTTGTGGACCAACTGTGAAAACATGTTTCAGAGGAGATTTGCAACATTATATGGATCATGTTCATGTGGTGGGGTTACCAAATGGGCTATGTTGAATATCTAGAGCCAGCATCTGCAAAAATCACAGGGGTATTGTAAATAAACAAACTGTGCCACACTGATGACAGTGAGGTAGTAAATGTTTGTGGTTAGTGGTCCCTGGCAACCCTATAAAACCACCTTACATCAGATGTTGTTTTAAATTAATTGCAGTTTATTAATTTTATTTATTTTGTTTTTGTTAACCAGGTAGGTGCACTAGACAAGAGATTTTGGCTATTTTTAGGCTTGACCCAGGAGGGCTACACATCAAAAACAACAGATACATAGTGCCCACAACAGAATACAAAACATCTAGTTGGAAAGAAAATACTGTAACACATGACAATTTTCAATACATGACACATTCGGGAACCCAAATAAGCCCTAACAAATTTACCTCTAACATGATTAAGTCTAAACAGCCGATGGCTTTCCACCACCAGGTTTACAGGTGCACAGAGAAAAAAGAAGCAATATTGTCCTCTTTTCTCTGGGTGCCTCAAGCATCAATAGATGCCATTTCCGGTTATTTCCTTTTGGACACACAGGACCTACGGTTTAAGTCTTATTTATACACTGGTTGTTTATGGGGAAAAAATGCAGAGAAGGGGAATTCCAAGATTATTAAAACCTTTTAGCAAAAAAGGCAAAAACAAAAAGTCATTAAAACTTTTAGCCAAAAAAGGCAAAAACAATAAGTCATCAAATAAGCCATGAGATGGGGGCCCAGGGTACACTTATCACAAGGTACATCTGTCAGCAGCTACTACATAAAAAGTTTCGTTTGACATTTGATTTAGATAGAAAACATCATTTGTCACAGGTCATAAGGGGAACTTACATTATTAAAAAATAACCTGTCTAGGATGGCAGAAAAGCCAATCTCTCAAGATAAGAACATAGTGTATAGTCATTGACTCTTGCTTTATATTATACATTTTAGACATAAACAACATAAAATAGGTAAGTGGACCAGACAGCTCTGCATGTACCCTCTTATTCTACTTGCACAGCTGTCTAGGCTGGCTAAATGTAAGTTTATCCATGACCTTTTATTTTGCACCAAAAGAATAATGTGCTTATACAAAATATTCCTGTCAAGCACAGCAAATTTACCTTGATTATAACATCTGCTTTGGATGCAACACATGCTACGTCACCCCATTCTGCTTTTAACACATCATTTTACCTGGCCTTACCATTTTAGTTAAAACCTATTTTATACTTCTAACACTTTTATAGCATTCCTGCCATAATACCACAGTATACACTTATAACACTTTTGTAGCATTCCTGCTATAATACAACAGTATGAGTAAGCACTGAAAAAAACATTTAGGGCTGGATATTCAAACTGCGCCATTCTGAGGCGAAAGCCCTTGCGCTGCACAAAATAGTTGCACAGGGGTGTGGCTGGGGTGATATTCAAAGGAGTTGTGCTATTGAGCAACTCCTTTGAATATCACCCCCCTGCCACAACCACTGTGCGTAAGCGCAGTGGAACTTGCACCACCACAAGTTGTCAGGTGGAGCATTCAACTTGCGGTGGCGCCAGTACCATTCGCCATGCGCAAAATCACGATATTCAAAAGGTGATATGCAAATGGGGCCATAATTCATGCAAGGCGCAGGGGGGGCCATTTGCATCTGATTATGGCCCCATTTGCATGTCATTAGCATGTAGGTGCGCCGATCCCCAAGGACTTGCGCCTGGCGCCCTGCCAGGCAGCAGCTGTCAGGGACCGACGCACCCTGCAGCCCGATCGCGGGCAGCAATGTTGCTCCCCCACCTCCTCCCGTACATATCCCTGGAGGTCCAGTGGACCGAAATGCCCGATCGCGGGCAGTATGTTTAATAACCCCCCTCCGTTCAATCCCTGGTGCGTCCAGTGGACCGGAATGCCCGATCGTGGCAGAAAGTAACGGACCTTCGGTCATCTCCCTTGTGCCCGATCAAGGCAGAAAGTAAACTGAACCCCCAAACATCTCCCTTGTGCCCGATCACGGGCAGAAAGTAAACTGAACCCCGAACATCTCCCTTGTGCCCGATCGTGGCAGAAAGTAAACTGAACCCCAGAACATCTCCCTTGTGCCCGATCGTGGGCAGAAAGTAAACTGAACCCCGAACATCTCCCTTGTGCCTGATCGCGGGCAGAAAGTAAACTGAACCCCCGAACATCTCCCTTGTGCCCGATCGAGGGCAGTAGAGCAACTGAACCCCTGAACATCTCCCTGTGCCCGATCGTGGGCAGTAAGTAATTGAAACCCCTCCACCCGAACATCTCCCTGGTGGTCAGGGGACTGGAAATGCCCAATTCGCGGGCAGTAAGTAAATTGAAACCCCCACCCGAACATCTCCTGGTGGTCCAGTGGACCAAAATGCCTGATCGTGGGCAGTAAGTAAATTGAACCCCCACCCGAACATCTCCTGGTGGTCCAGTGGACTGAAATGCCCGATCGTGGGCGGTAGAATTGAACCCCCAAAACATCTCCTGGTGGCTAGTGTCCCCACCCCACCCACCCATGAAGCCCCACCACCCCACTCCCCCAGCAGCGGCAGCATCCACCTGCCTGCTGCCCTGCCGCCGCTGACTGACTGCCTGGTAGGCTGCACGCCGTTGCGCAGAGCAAGAGCCACGGGCGCGTAGCCATATCAGAGCAGACAGTCCAGATTTGTGAATGATTCATTCACAGATTCGACTGTCATGTAGTCGGTGGGCGGGCTGCACGCTCATTGGCTCTGCCTGCACCACCGGGTGTGCAGGCCTCACCGGGCAGCCGTCGGCGGGCGGCGGGCGGCAGGCGGGTGGGATGCTGCCGCCCACCAGCTGGCCGGGGAGCGGGCAGGGGCCTGTGGGTGGGTGGGTGGGGGGACACTAGCCACCAGGGAGATGTTTGGGGGTTCATTCATTTATATCGCCCGGGCGATCGGGCATTTTGGTCCACTGGACCACCAGGAGATGTTCGTGTGGGGGTTTCAATTTACTACTGCCCGCGATCAGGCATTTCGGGTCCACTGACCACCAGGGATGTGAACGGGGAGGAGGGGAGCTACTGATGCCCGCGACCGGGCTGGTGGGGGAGTACACTATGCCCGCGATCGGGCTGCGGCGGGGGCACAGGGACTGAGTTGGAGCCAGCCACAGGTGGCAGCTGCTGTGTTTCGCCCTGCAATACAGCAGCTCACCTGTGGGTGGCCCTCGACTTAAGCCTTTTTTTTTTGGCTCAAAGTCCTGCAGGCGCAGGTTGGGGGTTGCGCCTGCACAACTCTGCACAGCCTGGCTGAATATCGGGCTGTGCAGTTTATGCATGGTTCCTCCTCCCTCCAGTTGAGCATGCATTCATTTGCATTGCGCTGTTGCTCAGCCTGTTTTCAGTGGCGCAACTGCCTCCTGCTGAATATCGCAGAATGGCGCAATTTAGGACTTGAGCATGCGCAACCCTGTTGCGCATGGCGCAACCCTTTTGAATATCTGGCCCTCAATGTTTATTCATACCATTGCTGTTTTTTGATATTTAAACCTCAGATGTACAACATATTCTTTTTATGACCTCACCTTATGCTCAAAACTAGGGGAATTCTTTGTGTCTCATCCAAAAGGTTATTTTGTAGTGCGACTGCAAAAAAACATGATTTGGAGATGTTTTGAAAAGTGACACCCATCATGTTCACAAGGTGGGGTTAACACTTGGGTTATGTTAAAAATTTGGGTCTAAAATCTGCAAGAAATCATGAAGTTATGAGTAAACATAAAAAAAGTAATGTTCCTTCATAACTGCATTGTTTTTTGACATTTTGACCCCAGATTTCCAACAAAGTCTTTTTATGATCCCACCTTATGATCAAGACATTTTCCCTATCCAAAAGGAGATTTTGTAGAGTGAATGTGAAAACATGTTTCAGAGGGGAATTTATATTACACCTCCCTTGTTCATGAGGTGGGGTATAAAAGGTGTATGTTGAAGATTTGAGGTAAAAATATCAAAAAATGACAAAGTTATGAATAAAAGTTCAAAACACATAAAATGTCCATTAACCAAATGTACAGTACCTTGTTTCCAGTCAGTTTGTAGTTGATGACGGAAGCAGCAGGTTAGTCAGTGGTCAAGTGAGGAGAACTCAATAGGTAAGTCAGGAGTACTAGGTGTGTGTGTCAGGTGGTTGGTGCTTAGAAGGGTGTCAGGGTGGGGGTAAGTGGGTTGGAGGAACAAGGGAGCAGAACACAGTGAGGAATCATTTTCTTAGTTAACAGTTTTATAAAAATAAAAGATGAGGGACCATTTGTTTTATTGTTGGTACTAACAATGGGGATTGGGCATCCAAGTGTTGATTTGTTGTTTGGCAGCACTGAGGGTGGGTATCCCAGTGTCACATCCCATTTGTGATGGTAAGCTGATACCTGGGGTGGGGACCCTGCCATTGGACAGTGTGTTTGGGGGGTTTGAAAGCTGGATCAGGTGGATGGGTGCATACAGGCAGCAGGGTTGTGCTCCAGCTGCCAGTCATCCTAACCAAGTTGGGTTATGCAGGAGTGTGTATACCAGAGGCTGACTTGATCATCCACCCTGGTCATTTTAACAGAGCCTGGTCAGGCTGGAAGATGGATGACAGCAGCAGGGTTGAGCACTCTCCACCAGTCATCTTAAAAAGCTAGGTTAGGCAGAAGGGGGTACTGGCAGCATTGTTGAACACCCACCACTGGTCATTTTAACAAAAATGGAGCAGGCAAGTTGGTGGATACTGGTAGCAGAGTTGAGCACCCACCACTGGTCATCTTAACAGAACCAGACTGGGTGGGATGGCTGATACCAACACCAGGGTTAAGCAGCCACAGCATGTCATCTTAACAAAGCTAGAATGGGTGGGAGGGAGAATACTAGCAGTACGCTTCAGCACCCTCCATAGGTAAAACCTGGGTTTGGTGGGCTGCCTTGTTGCCTGATGGTGGCACTATGATAGGATGCAGCCACACTGTGATAGGTGATGCTGCGTCCTTTAATATGTGATAAGTTTCCACCTATCAGCCAGTGAACCAACATTATCAGCAGCCTTGTCAGGACTGGGTGTTAATACACTCACTTCTTGAAGCCTCAGCTGCATTGGTTGCTTACAGAAAACACCTTCCCAGCTCCTTATACTACTGTAGTGGCACCAGTATGTTTGCTTTGAGCATGTACACAAGCAACCATAAAAAGCACAACAGATTTGTGATTCAGTCTTGGGATTCCAGTGTCATCAGGCCACTTGAGCTTTGCCGTCTTTATGATGTCATCAGAATCTCTTGCTGGAATAACAGCTTTGTTGTGCATATTTCCCCAGTTTCTATTCCATATGTGTATACAGGATATCTCCTTTATAGATCTCCTGCACTCTTAAGACTGGGAGCTTCCAGTGCTTTTACTTATAGAATAAGTTCAAATAAACAGGCCATTGCTGGCCACTTATTTGTAAGCCTCACCTTCCCCCAAGGACTATCAATGCCCTGCCATAAGATACATTATGAAGGACTCGGTGGGTAAGTTCTAGGAGCAGAAGACTCTTGGTTCATGATGGCAAACATTGCGTGATTCTATCTGCATGTGATTCCACTACCCAAAGTGGCTGCTTTTTTTAGGGCAGACCAAGATGTGCTGTCTCTTGGGAAAGGGTACTGTAGATTAAGGGTGCACCAATGTGTAAATTTACAACTGTGTTTCGGCTTTGAATTTGGACCCTTTGTCTTTGGTACAGCTTTGACATTTCAGTTAAAAGCACTTTGGGTCCTTGGTATAGGGGTCTAGCAGGTTAAAATGGGGATAAGATAAACTCCTTCCCCACCCCTCAACCATTCCAGTGCTTCCTAACCTCTTCCACCCTCCCCTGTTCCTCCTTCAGAGCTGGACTCCATGCGAAGAGAAAGAGTTTTAGTTTTTTAATTAAAAAAAAGTGTCTGGGGAGTGGGAAAGAGGGGGGACGTGACAGGGTGGGGAAAGGGATGGCCAGGAGTCTAGCCTTAGCCAACTGGGAAGGGCTAGAGTGTTGCTATTTCAATTATTTGGCTGAAGGTTGAAGTTATCTGAAGTGATCCAAAACAAATGTTTGATTGGGTGCAATCAAAGCTAAAACTGCTGAATTTCTGTACATTGGCTGAATACAGATTTGCCATTGGCTCATCCTTACTGTAGATACAGAGGGTCTTGGTGTTGAATGTCTCTAGGAGGTACAGAATATCTGATGCAAACCCTGCAGCTTCAGTGACTATTATGGCTCTGCATTTTTGTCACTGCATGGTGGCTGGCTTTATTTCTTCACGTAACAGACAGCTTCGCATTCATCCAGAAATCTTCAGTGCATCCCTTAGCACTATTAGATCTATGTTCACCAGGATTAAGCTATCCAAGTCAGGGCATCCAGACTTTAAGCTGCAAGAAGCCAGAGCTAGTTTATTTACAGGTTGCATCAGGATTTTATATGTGATCACTGGTCAGATGTTATACATTGTCAGCAGAGATGATGTTAAAGGGAACCCTCTTTCCCTGGAGGATCATGCTGTTCTGATATTAGGCATATACTGGTATCAGGTATGAGTTAGAAATCACCACTTCCATAAGGTAATAAGACTGACAGCTCCAGTGGCAAATTCAGAAGTCCATGGGGGGCTTTAAACATTAAACACTCTAGCAGTGCCTCCAAATGCAAACATTCACTGCATCACTAATTATTGCACCTTAATTATATCCCTGTGTAAACCTTCCATGATGCTCTCCTACCAGGCACTGCTGCTACACCTCTACACATTACTTTACCAGCATGGGTGGACCCTTGATTGTAATCCTTTTTCTGAAATTCCAGAGGGATTTATTTTGGTGCCCATGGCACCTAATCACTGTATACCTACATCCCAGGCTACTGACTCTCTCACTATATAGGCACTTACTTCCTGAACATGATGCTAATCCTGGCAGCTTACTGGACTGGCAATATTGGGTACCTTTTAACATTAAGGTCTCCAACTAGCAGACCCCAAACAGATATCACTGGGCCACTCATTTACTGTTTAACTGGATTCTGATTGCTTGGGAGTTACAGAGAGACTCATGTACCTGAATTAAGCCTGGTCTAGTTCTTCACTAATGACTCTGGCATTCTGTAGCCTCTAAATCAGGAGTGGGACACCTAGTGGAAACCATCAGGAAGACTCTTTTGAGCAGGAACCTTCCACAAGCCCCTTACCATCTCTCTGCTGTCTTCTTTGTGTGTACCCAGCTTACAGAAACAATTATATGAAATGTTTTCATGCCGCACACATAAAACTACCCAAGTGATATGCGTGCTGCAAGTATGATTAAATGTTAAATTGGAACCGATTGCATGCATATAGCATGCATGCAGCAAGCAAGTGTGGAAACCATGATTGTTATGTTAAATTGGGAAAGACTATATGCATGTGGCATGCATGCAAAAATCAAGTGGTCACTGATAACTGCACACATAAAAGTTATGTGACTTGCTCAGCATCGCACCATACACAAGTAGAGGTTGATGAGATTCAAACCCAGGTCTTCATGCCACCTGGCTTGCAATTAAGTGCCTTTAACCACTAAGCCATACTGTCTGCACACATATGGTTTGTTTGTACTTCTATACATACTGTATCTGACTACATCAGCACACATGCAGCATGTTTGTAGCCACTTATGCTTTTCAGTTTTCTTTTTCTTCTCTTACTTATCTCAGTTTCAGAGTTTAACTGTAGCACACATACGAATGGAAACACATGTGGCCCCCCCCAATGCACAATCTTACGTACAAAAACATTTAATTACTTCTGTCTGGCCTGTACTCCTACTATTTTTTTCTCCATAGTTTTGAATGCTTCAAAGCAAACAGACTTTAAGTGGCAAACAGAAAAGTAGCAAAAACTTGACACAAACCCACATGGCCAGTCCCTCTCTCCCACCATGCACACACACTGTAGTGGGTACAGCCATGCTGCTGCAGACAACCCATCAAGTGTCGATATACAGTAAGTAAAAAGTCTCTTACTTGAGTACTAGGGAGCCAGAGGCAGGAGTCTTTAAGAGACAATGTCCATAGGTCAGAGTGCGGGGCATGCCACCTTGAAAAGAATGTAGTTATTTTTGTTACTATGTTATACGTTATGATGGTAAGTTGGAGAATAATGAAGGCCACTGTTCTACTAACAAGGCCCCTGTTAGTCGAGTGGTGGCCTTCATTAATATCCAACTCTCCATCAATAATGTATACAATAGTATTAAAAAAAAATACCCCATTCATTTCAATGATGCACACCCCTGCAATCTCCTTTGTCCTTTGTCGTAATGTGCCCGAGCATGGGGATGTGGAGGTCGGCTTCACGGGGGGGGGGGGCATAACCCTGACTAGTGGGGCTCCAATAGTCTGTGCATACCATACTGCTCAACTGTCCATGAATGCAAGGGACAGCTCTAGAATGTCCGTAACATCTCTAAAAGGTAAAACTTATTTGTTTTGAGTGAAAAATTATATGCAAATCAGGAAACCTTCAAATGTATAAGATTCATCTGTATATACCCAGGAGTAGTGCATCAGATTTGGGCTTAAGCCCACCCAGTTACTAACCAATTTATTTCCTGGCTGAAGTTCTGCCCCCCTCCCCCAAAAAAAACTTTGTCCTGATTTTTCTCCCTGACTCCATTACATTCAATACCCATCCCTTAAGGGTCATGAAGTCACCCAAAGGTGAAAAAATGTGAAAAACACATCAATATTTCCTCCTTCCCCAATCCCCCTGTAAAAAAAATATTTACTTTTATTTACCCGGCCATGTGGCCAGAACCTGCAGCCTGGAACAGTGAACCAGCAGCCCAGTTTTCAGTCTTTTCTCCCCCTCTCTCCTTCTGTCAGAAGCTGGATGCTGGAACTGACCATCACAGGTCCCCAACGTGGTCCATGACCAAGTCACCTCACCAGCCAAACCCACCCAACCTAGGTTGCTTGCTTCTTGCTTGGTTGCTGCTGTGGCTGCTGCCTCACTGCACTGATCAAGGCCTATGAAAGCCACCCACATCGCTGTAACCACTGCTGCTAAGCCTAGCTTGCTGCCATGGGGGTCTGTGCTGTTTTTTTTTTTTTTGCATGGCGAGCCTAGTAGAGTAAGTAGGTAGCCTAGTCTTGAATTAGCTTCTAGTTCTCCCTCTGCCCCTTCAGCCACGAGGGGAGATGAAGACTCACTAAGAGTAGACCACCAAAAATATGCTGCCACAACACTGCTGTTGAGAGTTCAGTGCTCACCGACTCCTCCAAGCTGTAGTGTGCAGTCTGTCTACTCTGTGGCAGGAAAGACAGTGTTGCACTTTCAAGTCTTGTGCACCCTTTCTTGGTTGGAGCTCATCCAGATCACATGTGATTGTGCTGCTGCTAATAAGTGGAGAGAGTAGATAACACAATATCGACACATTTGAGTATGGTGAGTACCTGCAGCGTGAGCACACACAGGCCAGGTGGGCACTTATTGTGCAAAAGATTAAATCCAAATTTAATGCCATTATTGCCACACCATAAGAACAACTTAGGCACAAATGTGGGGGGGTAACTGCCTCTGCCCTCCTAAATGGCACCGCTGTTTAATGGTAGAAATTTATTCTCAGGTGCTAATGCAATGGTTTCCACTATGTTCTGATGTACTGTATCCTCATGTTTGATGATGTGTTCTGATCATGTGGGCTGGTGTCCCTCATTGTCCCTCATTTTGAATGTCCATGTCCCTCATTTCAGTGACAAAATGTGAGGTGCATGCTTCCAAGACCCTACTCAGCACAAAGAGTGCTGAGCTTGGCCCATAGTGTATATGCTCAATATAGAATGACAAACAGAAAGTATGTGAGATGAAACAGTCATGGAGAAACACATTTGTAGCACTAAATATGCATAAGGGATTTGCGTGGTTCAAAACAAAAAGTATAGGCTTCACAACACAGAGGCCCCTCTTCGTACATCTGGAATAGGGGATATTGACTGGCTATATCCTAGGCATTTAATTCAGCAAGCAAACAATACTTTACAAATGTATGGTGATTTAATGACAAAAATCAAAAGCAATTAAACAGCTTGCAAAAGGATCGGAATTAATGAGTTTACCTAATTTTTTACAGGACTCCAAATAAAAATGTATTTTAATGACTCTAATTGCTGGCAGTAGTATAAGAAATAAAAACTGATGTGTTTTTTCAGAAGAGATTTGTGCAAGCTTAGCTGCTGCACACATGGCAAGCATGCAGCATGTGAACCCGATGTGATGCTTAAATGACGTTCACACCAGCTTAACTGCTGCACTCATGTCAAGCATACAACACGTGAACCTGATGTAATTTTTAGAAGATGTTCACATCAGCTTACCTGCTGTGTACATGTTAAGCCTGCAGCATTCAAACTTGATTTGCTCTGTAGACCTGGTTTGCTTAGGATCACTTTGTGTATGCGAATTGCATGCAAACATTGCACAATTAAGCATGTGGCATGCATTCTACATGTACACAGCACACATATATTTCTGTAAGGGTATGATAGCTGCCCAGGGATTGTACCCATTGGAGACTTGCACCACATCCTAGACTCATGACTCTTTACCACACCCCGAGCCTGGCAAGTCCTCTTGGGCAACCACATATGGAGATTTGGACAGGGTAAAACCCTGAAGGCTGTGAGAGGATGTGTCTTCTCCTAAATGCTACAACTCTGGAATTGGAACCTCTGGATTGTTTCCCATACTCCCCAATTTGTACGCTCACTAACCATTGCAATTCTGACTGTGTCTTAGAAACATGCTTCCTGGTGGTTCCCTGTTTACATGTTTTCTCAGCAGCCTAGAACATCCTGTAATAAATGTCCTTCACTGATAGGTGACTTATTGGTGCTAAGATTTTTAACTCCTGCTTGTCTGAAGGGGGTCACATAAAGAAATACTTTCACTACTGCAGTATGTTGTGCACAATGATACAGAAAGCATCCTGTACCACACTGCTCTCTAGCATTTAACATATTGGCCCAGATATTCAAAGGGTTGTGCATGGTGCAACAGTGTTGCACCATGCACAACCTGTCCCCAACCGGTTGCAATATTCAAAGGGAAAATCATGGCACTAAATCGATGCGGCGGGCGCATCAGTAATGCTGTCTGAGCACAGGTGGGGGCGGTGTGCCCATGCATAACCTGCACAGCCCGATATTCAGCCTGGGATGTGCAGAGCCATGCATACACAACCCCTACTTGCGCCAGCACAAAGTTAAGCCAAAAAAAAGAACAACTGATGGCCACCCACAGGTGAGCTGCCGCATTGCAGGGCGCAACACGGCAGCTGCCACATGTGGGTGGCCACCCGAGTTCCGGCTGCACCTGGCAGCGCCCCCCCATGCCCAATCTCAGGCATCTGTGAAAAGAGACCTATATCCCTGGTGGTCCAGTGGACCTCTATCTTCCCGATCTCAGGAATCTGTAAAAAAAGTCCTATATCCTTGGTGGTCCAGAGGACCACTCTCTGCCCGATCTCGGGCATCTTTAAAAAAAAGCATCCTATATCCCTGGTGGTCTAGGGTACCCCCCTCCCCACCTGCCCACTGAGCACCACTGCCCCGCTTCTCCACCAGTCAGCCGGTGGGCAGCAGCACCCCACCCACCTGCCGCCCATCGACTGACACCTGTAGAGCTGCCGCCCCATTGAGTTCTGGCGTGAGCCAATCGACATGTCAGACATACATTCCAGATATGTGATTCATTCACATATCTGGAATGTGTAGATCTGATAGCTGACACCCATTGGCTCACGCTGTGAACCAATGGGCATGCAGCCTACCAGGTATCAGTCAGTGGGCGGCAGGCGGTGGGTGCTGCCTCCGCCGGCTGACCCGGGGAGTGGGGAAGTGTGGCTCAGTGGGTGGTGGGAGGGGGTACCCTAGACCACCAGGGATATAGGACTTTTTTTTAAAGATGCCCGAGATCGAGCAAAGAGCAGTCCACTGGACCACCAGGGATATAGGATTTTTTTTAACAGATGCCTGAGATCGGGCAGATAGAGGTCCACTTTACCACCAGGGATATAGGTTTTTTTTTTACAAATGCCCGAGATCGGGCAGATAGAGGTCCACTGGACCACCAGGGATATTGGATAAGATTTTCTATTTTTACAGATGCCCGCAATCGGGCTTCAGGGGTTGTTGGTCCCCAACGGCTGCTGCCTGGCAGGGCGTCAGGCGCAAGTCGTTGGGGATCGGCGCACCTGCATGCAAATGTGGCCATAATGACATGCAAATGGCCTCATGTGTGCCTTGCATACATTATGGCCCCATTTTCATGTCAACTTTTGAATATCGTGGGTGCTGTGCATGGCACAATGGAACTTGCTCTGGCACATCTCCATGCTCCATTTTGACCACTTGCGCTGGCACAGTATCACTACGCCATGCACACTGGGGGTGGCCAGGGTGCGATATTCAAAGCTGCTGAGCCATGGCGCAGCTCCTTTGAATGTTGCTTAGTCCACACCCCTACACAGCAAAGTTGAACTGTGCCCAATCTTGCGCCACAGCCAGGCGCAGTTTGAATATTTGGACCATTGTATTTTATTCCCCCACTCTCAGGGCTGGCACCAAACACTGTCATGCTTAAGCACCTGAAGGTTTCTACCCCATTCTAATCCTGATGCTGTGTGGCTCACCCCTAATAGAAATGACAGGTCACCTACTTTGCTCCCAAAGAGGTGAATGGAGTTATGTGGAGTTCCTTGTGAGCTGGTTGAGTGCATAGTTGAAGGGACAGCATGCACCCCTTCTAGAATCAGTTATTGTCCATGCTTTGGAGGGGATGGAGGATACTTAGCCCTGACAGCTACAGTAGTGGGTATGTTCTCTCACTGCCCTTCCACTGAATGCTCTTTGGGGTGCAATCAGCCCCACCTCCTCCAGCCACTAGACCTTGGAGCATCTGTTGAGGTCTGGGCCATACCAGGACTGGCCAGTGTGAAGTTCAGTGAGGATACAGCAGTCCTTGGAAGACTGCCATATCCTGCCAGCCCCTGCTCATTGCAACACAAGGAATGTTTTAGTTGGCTCGCTTGGGCATCAGGATGTGGTGCAACAGCTCTTACAGACCTGCCCTTTGTCATTGCACTCCATGCATGGCTTCTGGGGGGCCAGGGATCATGAATGCTTACAGGTGTGCTGGTCCCCAAGATTGTGGGTCAGTGCACCCCAGATTTATATGATTTGTGTATATCTGGAGTGTCTTTAAGGATTTGGCCCTCAGGCAGTATCCAAGGGAGCCCCAAGGTCAAGACTCAGTGGGCTCAAGCAAGGTTGACAACCAAAAGGTAAACAGATTATCAAGAAGATGATTCTTCCTATCTTCTATTAGTGACTATGTAGTGCTGCTCCCAGGTCCACCCTTTCCAGGCTGGATCCCCTCTTTTGTGCAAAAAAAAAGCCCATGCTACAAGCTATAAAAATGTAGTGATGTCTTAAAGAAACAAATGCCATTTACAAAGAAATCAAAAGCAGTCAGTGGAAAAAAGAACCTTTCCTATGGCTAACTCCCTGTGTGCACTTAGAGCAAACTGCTCCTTCCTCAGGGTGCTCCCTATTTAGTTTTGAGCACTAGGGGTATATGCTGCCCCTGAAGAAGGAGTCATTTGCTCTGAATGCACACAGGGAGTTAGCCATAGAAGAAGTTTTGTTTTCCACTTACTGCTTTTGACTTCTTTGTAAATGGCTTTTGCTTCTTCAGTAAATCACTATATTTTCACAGCTCTTCAGTGCAGGCTTGTTTTTCTTTTACACTTTGTTTTTTGGAAAGCCTGCACCAGAGGTGAGCAGTGTGGAGTTTCTTTTTTTGTTTTTGTTTTTGGATCCCCTCTTTTGCTCCTTCTGCTGCTTTGCCTTGGATTACCTCCCCCAAACCCACCTCTTTTCCCTGGTTTCCTCCCTCTCCTTGCTCTCCCTTGATAACAGGTGCCTCACTCATTGCACTGCCTTCATCTCAAACTGTGTCTGGGCTCCCTTACTCCCATCTTTCCTCACTTCCTTTCACCTCTTACTGTCTTTGCAGCTCTGACACCTGCTCTGCTAGGCTTCCCCATGTTAAATGCTGTGCTGGTCTAGCTGCTTTCTCCTGCTTCCCCTAACTTGGAGCACCCTCCCAGTTGCTATTCACAATGCTTTTTCTTCCCTATCACTAAAATCCTTCCTCAGTGACTTCACTACTCACTCACCTTATGAAAATGAAATATGTTTTAAAATATATTATTAACACTATATTTACATATAGTGAAATACATTCCAATTTTCTTGTTTTATAATATATTGTAATGTATTGGAAAATCAATATATTTCAATGTATTTTAAAATTTGCAAATATATTGCAATGTACTATAAATATATACATTATGGCCACTTTAGTAGTTTCCATATATTGCAAAATATATTGATAAAATTCTAAATATATTGAAATAAGAATGGTAAATACATGTTATTGGTATATTGACAATACATGTATAAATGTATTTTGTTTTACATTTCAAATGTTTCTTGTATTTACAAATATATGTAATATACATGTTTAATATATATTAATATATTAACTTACCCAGACAAAAACAAAATAAATTATTTACAGATACCTACATCTGTGCAACTGGAATTCATCTTGTTATTAATCATGACGATATTTACATTGAATTATTGTTTTACAGTGTAGCTTCAACTCAAATGTACATTTTATACATTTATATTTACACATGACTTACCTCACAAGCTCTTGCTTGTTAAAGGCTCAGACTGATATTTATACCACCCCATTTTGTTTTACTTTTAATTCAGGGTGAGATACTACATGTACATGCTTTATAACTTGCACCTTTCTTTTCAGTCTGTAAGCTAATGGTGTAAATATGAAAGTATTGTAAAACTAGAAATTATCATGATTTTGGCTGATAAACTATGTTTTTGAAAAAAATGCAAATTAGTTATGCAAATGTACACATGGGACAAAACTAAGCATTTACAAAAATACATGTAAAATATATAAACATATGTAACGTATAAATATATGTAACATATAAAAATATATGTAACAAAAATATATGTAACATACAAAGAATACAGTATATACTTTGAAATATACTAATAATATATTTCAGACAATGTATTATTAAATAGATTGACATGCTTTCAAGCAATGCATGAGGCAGAATACTGTATGTGGTTTCATTGTATGCTGAAATAATCTGTGTTATATTTCATTGAGTCGATGTATTTCTCAATATAGTGGCATATATGTTTGCATACTATGGGTTAGAAATGTATTATGTCAATATATTTAAAAATACATTTCATAATATATTATATAATATATTACATTGGGACACTGTATTTCTCATTGTATTGACATACATTAACACATATTTTTCAATATTTTGCAATATATTCCATTTTCGTAAGGCTCCTGCAGTTGCCATTGATGCTAGTCTAGTTCTACTGCTCCTTCCTCCATAATACTCCCTCCCCCTTACTGCCCTGGTTTATTGGTCTACTATTCCCTTTGACTTGTCCCCTGTTACACTTGAAATCTTTCTTCTCTCTCTCATTTTGCTGCTAGTTGCACTTTATGAACTCTTGCTATTGCTGTGCTATGTTTTGCTCTGTTTGTACATTGTGGTTTCCCTTAATTGTCTACTGTAGACACATACCTTTTAATTTTATTACTATTATTATAATTATAACATTACTGATGTAACTTATTACTACACTTTCCTCATCCTCCTCCCCCTAGGACACATCTAAAAACAAACTATTTACAGTAGCTCAGTATTTTTTCCAAGTAAAACTCTTGAAATAAATAAAATAAACAAGTAAGGTGGAGATGGAACTCTTGCTGGCAAATGACATGAACCAAGGGGGAAAAAGGCATTCTTTAAGCACATTCAGGAGAAGGGCAAGATCAGAGGGGGTAATATGAGACCGCAGGAAGGGAAAAGAGGGATAAAGGGAAAGCAGAGATACTTAACAAAATATTTTTGTTTCATATCTACTAGGAAGAAGGACTAGCCACTGTCAGAATGTAGAGTTAAGAGGGGAAGGGAGGAGAGCAATGGTGGGGTACCAAATACATTTCAGACAGGCAAAAAGAGAGGTAGGAATTCAACAGGCATAGGAGAGAGGCAGTAAGTCACATAGAAGTGACATGGACGTTTCAACAGGCACCAAGGTAAAGGAAGGACAGAACATGATAGTGATGCAATGCAACTGGTGTGGAGCCGCAGTCTTTCAGGACAACTTCTGGAAACTGAGGTGCTGCCTGTCGTCGAGGCACATGTCAGGAAGCATAGAAAAAACAGAAAGCAGTTATAAAATTCATAAGTATCATTTTATTATTATAAATAACAATAGGATACAAATCATTTTTTTTTTCAAGATAGCTGTATACAAAGACAATACTGTACAAACAGAGAAAACAAAAGTTCTTCGTCTGAGGATTTCTTTTCAATTTAAATTTCATTCCCCGAGTTCCAAAAAGCTTTTTTTTTTTGCAATTATTTGAGCAATATAGCTATATAAATTTTTAAACCAAAGCATCCCAGTTTCACATAACGATTCACATATATTTTACAACCACAGTTACACAAGGAGGAAAAAAAGACAGAAACAGCAAGTGAAGGCAGAGAGATAGCGTGAGGAGGAGAATCATGAGACCGGCAGCATAATCAGTTTTTAGATCTAATAAGAACATTTGGTTGCACAACCAGACAGACAAGAGACAGAAAAGGAGAGGACAGAACAGATCCTTGCATTTAACTCTTTCTGCATAACAAATGGGACAGACCCTTATTCAGCCCTGTCACACTGTCCCATTTGTACTCACCTCTCTGGATTGAGGGCAGAGGTTGCTGGACTCCAGGCTGAACTGGTAAGGGTGCAGAGACCCTCCTGCCCTACTCAGGAGCCACCAAGTCTGCCATCGTTACCCAAGAGGATGCCTAGGTAGAAGAAGCATGGTTGGATTTTGGTGAGCTCTGTGAGGGTGGGGGAGGAGAGAAAGGTGCACACACTTCAGCTTGTTCCACTGGACAACTCCTTTGCTGTACTAGCAGGATGAGGAAGCAGGGAGGAGGCACACATAGCAAGTGGGAAGGGAGGAAGTGAGGGTCCTCATAAGGGGAGGCTCCAAGGAGGGAGTAGAAGGTCTCCAGTCAATGAGGAAGCAGCTGCTGGTGGGGGACCCTATTTTTATTGGGTTGGACTTAGCAGTGGGAGGAGAAAGGGACAAATAGGTGAAGTGCCTGAGAAGTACTTTGGCTTGAGGGATGGATAATGAGTCATTTCAATGAACACTTTGCATCAGCTGGGTTAGACTTCGATGCCTCGCCTATCAATAAGATCAGTCCATCAGGGGACCCCACTGCTGTCCCTATTGCTAACGTCAACCTCAACCAATTTCCTCCCTCCTCCTTCAGCATCCATACAGTTATGTTTAAACAAGTAGAAGACCTTCTATTGTCTTTGGATACAAAAAAGAGTGCCAGGGCCAACAATATTGATCCCTACTTCCTAAAATTGGCCATTGTTACCTAATGGCCCCTATCACCCATCTATTCAACATCTCCCTGTCACAGGGTGTTATACCTGTGCTTTGGAAAACAGCACATATTATACATTTGTTCAAATCAGGGGATAAGAGTGACCTGAACAATTACAGGTCTATTTCCTTATTACCTACCCTATCAAAGTTTTTTGAAAAAGTTGTCAACACCCAAATTAGAGAATACCTGGAGTCACAAAAACTTCTAAATCCTGCACAGTCCAGCTTCAGAGCCAAACATAGCACAGTATCTGCCCTTGCAAAAGTAACCACAGATTGGCAAATTGCCCTGGATTCTAAGAAGTACGTGTTTGCCTTTTTTCTTGACCTAAGTAAGGCATTCTACACAGTGGACCACAATATTATGATTAACGCACTGTGCAATATCGGCTTTGATATGACTGCTATTAAATGGTTCACCTGCTACCTCACCAATAGACTATAACAAGTTAAAGCTTCAGGTGACTTATCCCCATTAAAAAACACTTCCACGAGATGCCCTCCAAGGCTCCAGTTTAGGTCCTATCCTGTTTGCAATTTATATCAACAACCTTGATACACAACTGCATACTGCTAATGTGCACCTATTTGCAGATGATAATGTCCTTTACACCTCAAACTCATCATCGGATTCAGCCTGTGAGGACCTACAGCAAGATTTCATCTCTCTCTCCAACATAACCTGATCAAACATAAGCTCCTGCTCAACGTAAAAAAAAAACCAAAGCCATGATCCTCGCACCTAAGGCAGCCTTGGGTCCAACACTCAAGCATATGATTTTAAAGCTATTAGGTGAACCCCTTAAGAATAGTAGATACCTTCAAATACTTAGGGTTCTGGTTGGACAACAAGCTCAACTTCTTATGCTATCTCATTTATGTCTTGAAAAAATTAAGGCAGCGGTTAGATGTGTTCTACTGCATTAAACACCTACTTACCAAAGAAGCTAGTGAGAGGCTAGTGCAATCAACATTCCTACCCTTATTGGACGATGCTGACTTTCTATACAACCACTGCCCTACAACTGTGTTCAGTAAACTTGACACGCTCTACCACCGGGCCTTAAGGTTCATCCTAAACCTGCCTTCTCACACTCACCATTGCATACTGTACCAGGAGATGGGATGGTCCTCTCTCTCAACAAGGAGGAAAAGGAACGCTCTACTCTGGTTCTTCAGAGCCTTATTTGACAAACTCCCTGCCTACATCTCAAGCATCTTCGAATTTGCCAAGGTTCTTATGGGTTGAGATGCTTCTCCTTACTGTGCTTCAAGATACCCAGAGTAAAAACAACTTACGACATGGCTGCAATCAAAGTCTTCTTCCCATCCCTATGGAATACCATGCAAAGCTCACTTAAACTCTCTTCTCTGCCAAGTCCATTCATATTCAAAGCACTAATAGCTGAATACCTTAAGGAAAATTGTAACTGCAACAAGTGACCATGCTAGTAGCCCTTAGTCTCATTCACGAATCTGACATGTCTATAACCCTCTTATCATTTCACTCCTGTTAAGGGGCACTAGCACTTACTAGTTTCTCACCTCTTCCCCGTCCCCTTCTCCCACCCCCCGATTCATATACATTCCCCCCTTTCTTCTTCCCTCCCTGTATATCCTCTCTTATATGATAATAGCTGCCTTACATTGATGTGTAATTAAGTTCTAATTTTAATTCTCAAGTCTTCTGGTTATGACACTGTAACTGTATCACCCGAGTATGTTTAGGCCTACTAGTTATGACTCTGCAACTATGTTACCTATGTTAGTGTATATATATATATATGTACCTATGTATACACCTGTATAATCCTGCACATGTAATTTGCCCCTGGCTTGTCAACCCTTCCTTTGTATGTTTTCTGTATTACTGTCCAGGACCACCTTGAAAATGAGCTTGCTCAATGGTGTTTACGCCTGGTTAAATAAAGTTTGATTGATTGATTGAATCCAGAAGACCTCTAGGGTAGCAGGAGATGGAAGGGAGCTAGATGTCATTGTCCACCTGCGGCAAAATAACCTGGAAAGTGACAGGGTAGTAGTAGTGCAGGGAAATTTCAGAGGGGCCTCAAGCAGGTGGCATGCACTGTGGCTTTTGTCAAAGTGTTACCTGTATACAACCAGGGAGAGGCTAGGACACTCTGCACCAGGACTTTTAACATCTGGTTGAAGGCATGGTGGAGGAGAGATTCAGCTACAATGGAGAGTGGGTATTGACCAGGGAGGATCAGAGAGATCGCCTATATCTTTCCAGAAGGGGTGCCAGAGTCCTTAGTAGGAGGTTTAAATGCTACTTGGATGCATACAGGGACACAAGAAAACATGGGTATGGACAAGGCAAAGGAAGTGGGGTATAAATCAGGAAAGCAAGAAGAAAGGAGTAAAGGAGGCAGTTAATGGAGAAGGTAGCAAGGGAATTGGGTAGGTGGAGCTTCAGTGAACAGCACAGCAAGGCAGAGAGGGAGTAAGGTATGGAAACCCATTTGTACCAATGCAAGGAGTCTGGAAAATAACATTCCAGACTTGGAGGCCATCATTGCACAGGCTAGTCTGGATTTAGCGGTCATAACTGAGCTGTGGTACACTGACAGCCACAACTGGGACATGGCATTCTGGGCTGCACTGTTGAGGAGAGACAGGAAAAAGAGATGGGGAGAAGAGGTTGTATATGTGAGGGAGGAAATTAAGGCCACGGATGCACTGGGACACCTGGAGGAAAGGAAGGGCTTGAAGTGCTATGAGTCATCCTGGAGACAGGTACTGGGACCACAGTCTGTACAGGGGTAGTATACAGACCTCAATCACAGGGAGAGTAGTTGGGTAAGGTACTTGGGGAAGCCATAATCAGTATGGCAAGTAAAGAGGAGGTGTTGCTAGTTGGGGATTTCAAGCTGCCAAATGTGGATTGGAGCCTTCCAACAGCAGCTTCAGCAAGGAGCAGTGCCACCTTTGACTCCTTACAAGGGGGTTTTCTCAGGCTGCTAACCAAAGAGCCCACTAAAGACAGGATAGTGCTAGACATGGTGCTTACAGACAGGGACCGCATTGCAGACATCACAGTAGGCAGTCCCCTAGATACCAATGTTCACCATACATTGTGGTTTAACATTAAGATGGGAACAGAGGCAAACCATATGAGGACAAGAGTACTGGACTTTAGGAGGGTGGATTTCAAAGAAATGGGAGACTGCCTCAGAAACTGCATCATGGGGGGATTGCCAGGAGGGGTAAAGGCATGGGGGGATATTGGTGGGCATACTAAGGTAGCCAATCTCTGTGGGAAGAAAGTGAATAAAAGTAGAAGGAAACAGAGACTGTAATGGTTCTCTAGGGAAGTGGCCAAAGTAGAGAGGGAAAAAAAATGTCATTCAAAAGGTATAAGGAAATGCAGAAGGAGAAAGACAAGAAGGTATACCAAGTAAAACAGAGTGAAACAAGAAAGGCAGTGAGGGAAGCAAACTTGCAGAGGAAAGAATAGCCAAAGGGGTTGCTAAAGGAGATAAGTCTTTCTTCAGCTATATAAGTGAGAAGAGAAAAGCAAGGGGAGGGATAGTAAGGAGGGCAGCAGGGGGAGACTTTGTAGAAGAGGATTAAAAAAAGAAGACATATTGAACAGGTATTTTTGTTCAGTCTTCACAATGGAAGGAGTGGGGACAGGCCACCAGGGAGCAGCAGGATGAAGGGGTGGGGGGTAGGGAGGTGGACCCACTTCCATTTTCAGAGGAATGAATCCTGAAGGGACTTGCAGCTGTGAAAGTGAACAAGAGTACGAGACCAGATGGGATATACCCAAATGTACTATAGGAACTCAGGGAGGTGCTAGCTGCCCTACTGACTGGATTATTCAACAGCTCACTGGAAATAGGTATAGCTCTGGAGGAATGGAGGAAAGCAGATGTGGTCCCTCTCCATAAGAACAGCAGCAGGGAGGAGGCTAGCAACTATAGGCTAGTCATCAGTGGTGGATGAATTAATGGAAACCCTCTTAAAGGAAAGGTTGGTAGAGTATCTTGAATCCAGTGGTCTACAAGACCCAAGGTAACTTGGATTCATATGGTTGGGTGGGAGGTCATGCCAGATAAATCACTCTCTCTAATGAGGGGAGAGTGACCAGTGGGGTGCAGCAGGGCTCAGTACTGGGACTGGTCTTCAATGACTTCATAAGTGATATTGCAGAAGAACTGGAAGGGAAGTTATGCCATTTGCAGAAGACACTAAACTCTGTTATTGGGTGAACTCTCAGGAGGGGGTAGAGGGAATGCATATGGACCTTGAGAAACTAGAACAGTGATCAAAAGCATGGCAGCTGGGGTTAAGTAGCAAAATGTGAAAAAATATGCACCTAGGGCACACGAAGTCTGGAGCTGAAAATAGAGTTGGGGGTTACTGACAGTCACTAAGCAGGGAAGGGACCTTGGTGTTATCGTATTTTATGACATCAAAGTGGCAGGGCAGTGTGACAAAGCAGTGGGTAGGGCCAGTGGGATGCTGGGATGCATAGTAAGAGGTATCTCTAGCAAGAGGAGGGAGGTGGTCTTGCCCCTGTATCACTCACTGGTGAGACCCCACATGCAGTATTATGTCCAGTTCTAGAGGCTGCACCTTAGAAAGGACATATACAGGTTGGAGTCAGTCCAGAGGAGGGCAGCAAAAATGGTGTAGGGGTTGTATCAAAAGTCGTAGAAGAAGAGACTGAGGGATCTCAACATTTGCACCCTGAAAGAGCTGAGAGTGAGAGGGAACATCATACAGACCTACAAGTACCTCATTGGGTGAACAGAGTACAGGAGGGAGTCTCTTTCAAATGAGACAGAGCACCAGAATCAGAGGGCATGCAATAAAGCTGGCGGGGTGGCGGTTTAAGAGGATGTAATGAAGTACAACTTCACTGAAAGAGTGATGGATGTCTAGAACAGATTGCCAGCAAAAGTGGTGGAAATGAAAACAGTAGAGTGCTTCAAGAATGCATGGAAACATAGAAACAGAGAAGCATAGAATTTGCTGGCAGATAAGGACTGCTTGGCCCACCTAGTCTGCCAATTTTCCCTACCTACTCCACATATTGCAGACCCTAGTTGATCTGTGGCTTTCCCTGTCTTCCCTTTTGCTAGGGTTTCCTTATGTTTATCCCATGTATTCTTAAATTCCCCAACAATTTTTGCCCCATCACCTCCATAGGGAGGCTGTTCCATTCATCCACCACCCTTTCTACAAAGAAACACTTCTTGACATTCCTCCAGAGACTACCTCCCTCTAGCCTCATATCGTGACTCCATGTTTTAGAACATCTTCTTTTCTGGAATATGCTACCCTCCTGTACCTTATTTTTACCACTGAGGTATTTAAAAGTGTCTACCATATCACCCCTCTCCTTACTCACCTCAAGTGAATGCATATTGAGATCCTCTAGTCTCTCCTCATATGACTTCTGATTGAGTCCTTGCACCATTTTTGTTGCCTTCTCTGAACTGCCTCTACTCTGTCTCTGTCATTCCGGAGATGTGGCCTCCAGAACTCGACACAGTACTCTAGATAAGATCTCACCAGTGATCTGTATGGTGGCATCACCACCTCCTTTTTCCATCTAGTGATCCCCTCTCCCTTTGCACCTCAGCATTCCATTTGCCCTCCCCACAGTCTTCACACATTGCTTTGTCATCTTCAGGTTATCAGATATGATTACCCGTGGATCCTTTTCTTGTTTGACAGCCGTCAGTAACCCCCCCCCCCATCATGTACTCCACCCCTCGCCTTCTGTGCAACAAATTCATGACTTTGCACTTCTTGGCACTGAATCTTAGCTGCCACACTCTTGACCACTCCTCACACTTACATAGGTCCTTTTTCATATTCTCCATCCCTCCTGGAGTGTCAATCATGTTGCAGATTTTAGTGGCATCTGCAAAGGCATGCCTTCCCTTCTAGCCCCTCTGCAATGTCACTTACAGTATGTAGACATTAAAGAGGACTGGCCCCAGCACTGATCCCTGTGACACCCTGATGCCATCCTCCCATCTCCAGATTGAAATCCATTTACCACCACCCTCTGTGTCCGATTGCTCAACCAGTTTCTGACCAAGTTTACCAATCTGGGACCCACACTCCCAGGCTTTATAATTTGTTAACAAGAGTCCTGTGTGGGACAGTGTCAAAGGTCTTGCTGAAATCCAAGCAGGCTACATCCACTGCCCCTCCCTGATCTACTCCCCTGGTCACCCATTTAAAGAAATCTTTCAGATTTCTTTGGCATGACCTCCCACCTGTGACTCCATGCTGCCTTGGATATTTTGCTCTGTTGGATTCAAGATATATCACAATCCTTTCCTCTAGCAGTGATTCCATTAATTTTCCCCATCACTGAGGTCAGGCTGAGTGGCCTATAATTTCCAGCCTCCTTTCTGCTCCCACTTTTGTGGACAGGAACTACATTCACCCTTCTCCAGTCCCCCGGAACCACCTCTGTTTCTAATGATTTGTTGAACAAGGCCATCAGTGGTGCTGCAAGTTCTATTAATATTCTGTAATGTATTCCATCTAGCCCCATTGTCTTGTCCAACTTTAGATTTGTGAGTTCCTTTAGGACTCTCTTCTCCGTGAAAGGACTGGTGTCCACCTCCATTCCATTGGTGCTTCTATCACCTAACTGTGGTCCCTCCCCTTCACTTGTTCTGTGAATGCTGAAAAAAATATTTGCTTAAGATTGTTGCCTTGTCTAGATCACCTTCCGCACACACCCCTTCTCCCCTTTATATCCTCATAATCCTGCCCCAGTCTTCTTTCTCTCACTAATGTACCTGAAAAAAGTCTTGTCCCCTTTATTTATTGCCTGGGCTATATTTCCTCCATTTGTGCCTTCGTGCTCCTGACTGCTTTCTCTGCCTCCCTCTGTTTTTCCATATACAGTCAGCTGTCTTCCTCTCTCTTTGTTTCCTTGTACCTTCTGAATGCAAACCATTTTCGCTCTTACCTTCCCAGACACTTCCTTTGTGAGCCATAGTGGTTATTTATTTCTCTTTGATTTACTTATTTGCCTAATGCAAAGGCTTGCTGCATCTGCTATGGCTCATTTGAGATTCTCCCACTTCCCCCCTCTCCTGCTAGAGCTTTCTTTAGACATTCCCCCATTTTGGCAAAGTTGGCCAGTCTGAAATCCAGGACCCTTGTTGTCATGTGCTTTGTCTCTTCCACTGTTCTCACATTCAACTACACTGTGTGGTAATCACTGGACCTTAGCTGGCTACCTACCCTTACATCTGTAACTCTGTCCCTGTTGGTGAGTACCAGGTTCAATGTATCTCCCTCCCAGGTGGGCTCTCCCACTAGCTGTTTGAGGCCCACCCCCTGTAGGACATCTAGGATGTCTGTGCTCCTTGTTGTGTCTTGCAGCTTGGGTGCTTCAGTCAACATTCTGTAAACTGAAGTCCTCCACCACCAGTACTTCCTCTTTTGCTGCTATTTTGTGGATGACATCCACTATTTCCATGTTCAGCTCATCCCCTTGTCCTGGAGGTCTGTAAATCATGTGAGTGTGAATGGCTGAGCCATTTCCTTTCTCCAGGGTGACCCACAGTGCCTCCACCCACTCCTGCATACCCTGAACCTCAGTAGCTTTAATTCCCTCCCTGACATAGATAGCCACTCCTCCTTCCTTTTTACTCATCCTGTCTCTCCTGAATACAGTATACCCTGGTAAGGCTGTGTCCCAGTCATGGTTCTGCATGTTCCATGTCTCAGTAACAGCAACAATGTCCAGATCTGCCTCTGCCTTCAAAGCCACTAGACCTGGGATTTTATTTCCAAGGCTGTAGGCATTCATGCATATGGCCTTCCAAGTTTTGCTTTTTCCTCTTTTGCCCACTCCCCTCCTGTCCTCTATACCCCTCCCTGCTTTGTTCCCAGCTGGCATATTACTCTCTTCTATCTATGTTTTTTTTTGTGATTTTCACTCGCCATGCCTCCCTTGTGTATTCTTTTCCAATTCCTGTTTATTTCCTATTTGTGGGGAGTGATGGACAAGTTCCCATCTTTTAAAATGTCATTGATGGGTTCCTTTGCCCCCTCCATTTAAACTTCTAATCCAGACATCAAATGTCTGTCCCAGTACTCTTACACCTTCCTTGGTCAGGTGCAGGCCATCACATTTCAAGAACTTCCTGTCCCAGAAATCTCCCTAAACACCTACAAAGTGATACCCATTTCCTTGACAACAGCTCTACAACCACAAATTAAAATCTTCTGTCTTCTTGCTTCTGACCATGTCTGTGCTTCCTCCTTTGGGATAGACATAGGAGAATAATAGTAAACAGGCAGAGAGGAGGGAGAGTCACTGGTGGCCAGTTTGGGTCTGCGGAGACAGGCCAGGCAAAGACCATATCTGAATGGGCCAAGTGGTCCTTTTCTGCTGACAAATTCTGTGTTTCTATGACATGATTGAGACATAATGGTATCTGCATAGGATACATAGGGTAGACACCAAGGAGCGCTTCTCCTTGAGTTCAAAGACAGGGATGAGAGGAAATTCACTAAAACTGGCAAGAAGAAATTCAAAAAGCATGTCAATAAGCATGTCTTCACAGAATGAGTGGTGGACAAGTGGAAGGAGCTGTCAGAGGAAGTAGTACAGACTAAATCAATCAACATTTTCAAGCAGAGGCAGGACAAGCATATAGGTTTAATTAGAAACAGAGGGAACAGTAACAAAGGGAGGATTTCCACTAGGGCAGGACAGAATAATGAGATAGGGTGGGCAGTCTGGATGGGTTAAAAGCCTTTTTCTGCCAACAATGTCTTTGTATTGATGTATGTTACTGTGGAACAGTTTCCCGATTTACACATGTATTGCATACAGCTGGAGAATGGTTATACAGATAGTAAAACTGCATATAAACAATCTGTTCCATTTTTACCAAGTGCTACCAGAACCTGCAAGACAACATTTTTCACCTCATAGGACACCAATCACCAGGACTGAGACCTGGAACAGGAGGACACATGTTGCTCACCCCCAAACCATCAATTACAAACCCTATGACACACCTTAATGTGGTATAAAGCACCTCTGACAAGGAGGTTCAGTTCGTATGTTTGTAACTTCTCAGACAAATGCCAGCACCATACTCCTTATATCTCACCCCTCAGCAGCTGCAGGGGGGTAATGTAATACAGCACAAGCACTTTAGATCCAGGAGCAGCATCCTTTGCTCTGCCTGACGTTGGACTCAAGTCATGGATCCTGTGCTTATCATGGAAAATGATGGTGGACACCCAGTTGTAGCCCCTCAGAAAACTGTTTTTTATTTTGCTTGCATGCATGTGCAAGAAACATAGTGCCATCATCGAAGATTTCGGAGGTGTGTCACCTGCTCCTCCAATTCAGTCAGTGTGCTGGCAGGCGCAGCCCCTGTAAGCCAATGCATTTTGGAGCTGTGTATGACACGCTCCAAAATGCAGTGGCATACAGTTGAAAGGGGGAGCTACACTTCAGTGAGCATAATAAGATATCGGCTGCTCACGCATAGCTCCCCCTGCAGGCGTGCATGCGCCTCAGCGCTGTATAGCCGACGGGGTGCCCAATCCCCATCGGCTGAGCTGCATCCCTGCCCCCAGTAGGGTGCCACGCTGGGGAGCCCACCCCAGCGTGGCAAGCAATCACTTTGCTGGCAGAGTGCCCAATCCCCCGTCGGCTGAAACGCCTCCCGCCGTCCTTGTGCCGCTGAGCCCACCCCAAGCGTGGCAATCTTCCATGGCGGCCAAGGGGTGCCCAATCCCCATTGGCCAAACGTCACCCCAACGTCTCTTGTGCCACGCCTGGGAACCCACCCCAGTGTGGCAAATGGTCCCACGACATCTTTTATTTTTAACCTGTAAACAAAACGGTCCCTGCGGCTGCCTCCCAAACCCTCCACAACCCGCACCCACACACTGTGCATCCAGCTCTCCCACACCCCGTTACCCCATACTTACCTCGGACTCCGGCGCGACGATCTTCAGTGGACCGGGAACACGTCTGCACTCTTCAAAAGCCGACCGCGGACTGAGGAAATGCCGGTAAGCTGTATAATGGGCTAGATTGGGGTTTCAACTTTGTTGCATAGCTCCAGGCATTTTGGGAATTTTACACAAAATTTTCAACATGGGGTTTTGGGACCCCTTCTCATGAATAATGTCACTGTCATGGCGTTATTCAGGCCCGAAGGGTGATTTCGCGCAGTGACTGTGCAGTGATTGCGAAATCACCCTTCGGGCCTGAATGCCGCCATGACAGTGACATCATTCATGAGAAGGGGTCCCAAAAACTCATGTTGAAAATTTGGTTCCAAAATTCCACAAAATGACTGTTTTACGAGCGTGCGTTGCGCAGTTCCTACGCAGGCAGACTGAGGTTCCGAAATTTCAATATTTTCCTCCAGATTTTCAACATTGCCATTTTATCACACCTTCTTATGAGTAGTATAGCTGTCATTTTTACATCTCACCTAAAATGTTTCCGCCCATATAGAAGCAGAATGGCACAGTCGGTGTCTTGAAATCAATGTACAGGACAAATTAAGAAAATCACAGTGACACTGTTCATGAGCAGAGGTCTTAAAATGGCTATGTTGAAAATTTGGTGAAAAAATTCCTAAAAATGACTGTTTTACGAGCGTGCGTTGCGCAGTTCCTACGCAGGCTCGTAAGTTAGCAAATTTTCAATATTTTCACTCCAGATTTTCAACATTGCCATTTTACCACACTTCCTTATGGGCAGTACAGCTGTCATTTTTCACATCCTGCCCAAAACGTGTTTCCGCCCATGTAGCGCACAATGGCACAGTCGGTGTGCAAACTCAATGTATGGGACACATTAACAAAATCACGTTTGACACTGTTCATGAGCAGAGGTCTTAAAATGGCTATGTTGAAAATGTGGTGAAAAAATTCCTTAAAATGACTGTTTTACGAGCGTGCATTGCGCAGTTCCTATGCACGCTCGTAAGTTCGCAAATCTTCAATATTTGCACTCCAATGACTTCCAAATACCTAAACAGCACATAGAAGCAAGCAACATTCGGCATTGACAAATGCTTGTTTAATCTAGCATGCTTTATTGAGTTTTACAACAAAACAGCTGTCAACAAACACAACAAACAATCAACATAATACAATGAACTGAGGAAATATCCCCCTCTCCCACCCCTAGACCCCCAACTCACCCCATGGAGAACTTAGAAATTCAGGAATAGAGGTTCAACCAGGAGGACCAAAAAATTGCACAAACATTAAGGGGCATAGATTATCTACTCTATTAGGGGACATAAAAGAGTACAGTAATCATTGTGCACGGCTGTCTATACTAGAAGAGAAGGATTATCTATAAACCTATGCTATGCTCCATCATTCCTTTCAAGGGTTAGAAGGACGCAAAAATAAAATAAATAATTTACTGCACTTTTTAATATAATTTAGTAACCAATTATGAAGACTGGCTATCATCTTGTCAAGATGAACATTAGTCAGAAGCTTAAGCCATTCAGGGTAGGAGCCTTTTGGTCCTTCCAGTAGTGAAGTACCACATACTTAACTGATAATGAAACAATGGGCATACAATACCTCTACTCTTTGACCCCAATTTGAGAATAATTGCCTATAATGCAAACTTCCGGAGTAAAATAACTGTCTGTACCCAAAAGTGGGTCTGTACTCTGCCTGATCTTTTCCCAGAGAGGAGTAATTTTGGGACAGTCCCATAAGATGTGAAACAGAGACCCAAAATCTTGTCCATACCTAGTACACAGGGAAGAAGGTAGCTTACCCAGTGCAGCTAATTTGGAAGGAGTAAGGTAACTATTATGTAGAATATAAAACTGGGTAATACAAAGCCTATCATTAGCGGCATATAAATAAAGGTCAGTCCAGATGTGGGCCCAGTCAAAAGTATTAGTGGGGAAAGAGGACAACCAGTACTGGGACTGCTCCTTAACATCTGGGAAAAGTCTAGGAAATGGGGCAAGGACAGTTTGAGATACTGAATTAGGTTGTCAGGCCAGAGAATGGAGCGTATGGTATAGATCTTCCTGAGTGTTAGACCAAAGAGTCATACCAAACCAGCTGATCAGCAAATGCTGGAGTTGGTAAATCTTAAAGGTGGATCTAGCTGGCAAGTTAAGTTTGACCAATATGTTCTGGCTGGTACCAAGCCAGCCATTGGACAAAAGATCCTTCACTCTCTTACTCTACAGCTGAGGAATTCAATCAGGAGTCACCATTTGCCCCCTAATTTAAAGTTAGAGTTGTTACAAAGAGGCTGAAAAATATCTGTTAAATTATCATATTACAGAGCACGACACAACTGGGCATACACCCTCAGCGAAGTGAATATAACCAAATTATGAAACGACTGAGGCAAGAGCTTAGGAAAAACAAAGAAGAGACTACCCGGGGAGAGAGCTGAGTCTTTAATAAGGGTCCCTTCAATTTGTAACCACACTGGGATGTAACTGGGTTCTCCTCGCACTAGGGGCGGATGCGGACCATTTGGCATATTTGGCAATGTGGCTAGCCAAATAATATAGAAAGAAATTAGGTAGTCGAAGGCCACTGTGCAGTTTTGGCACCCCTAGATGAATATATGATCATCTAGAGGGTTTCCCTTACCAAATGAAGGTAGAGAAATTGCTGTGGGCCTTCTTAAAATAAATAAAGGGGTGGAAAAGGTTTAACATGTGGAGGGTCTAGCACAATCAATGAAGAACATTCATCTTGATAACACTAACTCTCCCTTAAAGGGATAGATAAAAGGAGGACCATCTTTCCAAATCTTGCTGGATGGTACCCAAACAATCATCTAGGTTCAATTTCTTCAAATGAGTATAATTATGGGTGAGAGTTATCCTCAAATATTTAAATCGAGTAACCCAGGTAAGGTGAAGATCTGTAATCTAATTTAAGTATTTTATAATTTAAGGGGCCAACCCCCATCTTGTCCAAATTAAGTCTGTAGTTGGAAAATTTACCAAAATTCTGGATAAGAGCCAATACTGCTAGGATAGAGGTAGCAGGGTCAGAGAAATGGAGAAGGATATCATCTGCATATGTGGAGAGCCTAAGGTCAAAGAGGCCAACTGGGATGCCTTTAATCAAAGACGAGGTATTTAGACAAACTATCAGGGCTTCTAAATATAAACTAAAAAGTAATGGAGAAAGCAGACACCCTTGTCAGGTGCCAGAGTATAGTGGAAATGCCAAAAAGAAAATCCCATTACAATATATTTTTGCAGTAGGCTTCGAGTATAAAACCTGGGCCCATTTAATAAAATCAGAAGGAAAGCCAAATTTACTGAGAACCTCAAACATGAAAGTCCAGTTCACCCTGTCAAAGGCTTTCTCCACATCCAGGGAGACCAGAGCCATAGGCTGGGAAGCCTCCCCAGATGTGGAAAAGATATGAGATTATTTACAGAGGTGGTTCAATGAGGTATGACCTTTAACAAAGCCTACCTGTTCCAGACCCTCCCAAATACAGGTGATTCCATTAGCCAAGATTTTGGCCAAGATGTTAATATCTTGATTCATAAGAGAGATAGGATGATAGTCACCCTATCATGAGATTTACCTGGCTTTGTCAGAACCACTATTATGGCCTCTAGCAATGTGGAGTCTGAGAGCTCAGATTCACAAAAGTATGAATAGAGTAGTTGGGGGGACAGTTCATCTGCAAATACTGTATAAATGTTTGACCGAAATCCATTGGGTCCTGGAGCTTTGTCAAAAGGAAGAGAGCAAAATTATGTCAGAGATTTCTTGTAGTGTGATGGGCCTAGCCCCTCAGTGGACTTTGAGAGACCTGGATTTTCTGAAATAATTATTTAGGTGGACACAGAACCCCCCAGTGACCTTGATTAAGTCATTGCAGAAGAATCTGTTGGACCGTATTGATCTAGAAGATAATTCAAGCACCCAGTGATGTTCATTTCTGATGACCCCTGGTGTCTCCATCGACCTCCCATAAATGTGGTGCATTAAAGAACCCATCTGCTAGCTAACCTTTGGTTCCTTCCCCCTCGTGCTGCCTCCAGGCCACATTTGGCAATTATGGCCATACCCTTTAGGAGTACAGTAATTCCAAATGTGTACCCTGTCTGTGTTCTCTTGCATAATGCCATGCCTTAGATAGGATGCAGGTGTGTTCAATAGCCTGCTTTTCTTGTTACATGTTTTGTGTTTACAGGTCTTAATGAGGATAATTTAAGTGGGGAAAGATGTACCCCCTCCCTAAAGGTGGCATACCTTTTTGATCCCTGCTGGAGCCCTGCTGCTCCTTCCCCATGGACCAGTCCTTCAACACAGTCACTTTTCATTTCTTTGGGCATGAATTTCCCTTCATGCTGCAGCTGGTGAGTAGCATTGCTTGTTCACTGTGTTGGCCACTAGGGATCATGACAGTGTAGCTAGGGAGCCAACTTTGGACTATGGCTCCTTTCTTTGGTACAGCCACCCCATGGACACCAGTGCCCCCCACCCACACATATATTTTACTTGCCTGGCTCCATGGACTGCCTCCAGCATCAGGGAGCCCAGATTAGGAGCAGTGACAGTTGAGCGGCTCTCAAAGCCACACAAAACCACAATCTCGGTTGCACTATTGGAACCACTATTATGTAAGCAATAATACCCAACAGGGTGGGCATTATTGGGAAATACCGGACTGCCCAGGGGCATAATGAGGCCTGATGCCGCAGGTGCAGGGCCTTATAGCCCCTGGAAGGTCTGGTATTTCCCAATAATGCCTACCCTGGAAGGTATTCTTAGAAAATGACTATCTTAGTAAGGTTTAAAAAAGTACTAAAAGTAGAGAGGAACTGAGCACAAAAAATTAATAGAATTAGTAGAAAAAAACTTATTGAAAAAGTAGTCCACATTTTTTAAGACTTTTCTTGCCAGAAATTTGCATTTTAGGTGATATGTCGCAGCTATCGGTATCCACGCCTAAATATTACTTATCATTGATGATGGCCATAGTTAAATCTTTCATATTAAAACATTGGAAAAATGATCATTGTTATAACTGCAAACATTGGGTGAGGGATCTTATTTGGGCTTTAGGTAGAATCAGGAGATTTATGTGCTTAGAAGGCAAGAAGGGTTTGTTTGATAAGAGATAGTCGACTATGCAGACCATTTATCTATTACAAGGTGGTAGTACTGACACATAGAACTGTCGGGTTGTGATTAGCAGTAAGACTACTGTGTAGTAGATTCACATGGTTTAATGTGATCACTGTGTAGTGTCTAGTTGCAATAATCTATAAGTTTGTGTCTAGCTCTTGTAGTTTTCTGGAATTTGTAGTAGGCTCTGGGCCTCACATTGCTGGGGGGGGGGGAATTGGGTGGTCTCTCTCTCTCTCTCTCTCTCTCTCTCTCTCTCCAGGGGACACAGTGATTTTTTTCCTTCAATTTGATTAGGGTTTCAAGTTTTTAATTAAATTGTATTATATCTGGATAGTGGGGAGGACTTCAATTGATGAGGCCATACCCTTGGCTTTAAAGTTTTTTTTTTTTTGTTCCTCCCCTGTTTGTTTTTTTTTATTCTCCTCATTCTTTTGGATTTAATTATTTATAACAAAGTGATAGTCAGTTTGTGTTGAGTGCAATGGAGGGTCAACCCCATTGCTGTGTGTGTACACAGTTTTAATTGTACATAAGTTACACAACCAGTTTTGGGTTTGTGGATCCTGGCTTATCCCAGGATGGTGTATGTTTGTCTTGTCTGGAAAAAAAGGAATGGAAACTTAATAAAGAATGTTATTATATAAAAAAAAGATTTGTCTGATAGAGAAATAGAATGAAAAATGTGAGTGATTTCAACAATAAGTCACTGGTTTCAGAAGTGCTGCTTTAAAGCCTTTGCAAAAAGATGCTTCTGTTCCAGTCTGGAGGAACACCAAAGTACCTACACAGTGCTTTGTGTACTGTCAGGACTAAGTTACCTGAGGCACTGAGTGATTACCTACTCCTCAGAGTTGGTGAATAAAAGTCCCCTTGTTGGGTAACAAAGACATTAGAGACCAGCACGGCCAGTACCCATCACCACTGAGATGCCCATTGGGTCTGCCACACCTGCAGTCTTAAAAAGGGTCAGAGTGATATGAAGCATTAATGGAGGTGGGGTGCTACACACATTGCTTTGTTTGGCTATTTGCAGTAAAAGCCTTTTATCTTCTCCAAGGTTTTGGATTGACTTCAGTCTGGAAGTGTAGCAAAGTTCATTTTGGTTGTAGATGTCCTCATTTAAGTACTTGGCTCCATTGTATGTGCTTTGAGCCACCACTGTTGTTTGTAGATACCTGTAGCACTGCCTGCATCTGCCAACTTAGAGGGAGATGTCCCAGTGTAACCAACCATTGCAGAGACTGCTGGGGTGAGTACTCGATCAAAAGCCCATCAACTAGTCTGTTAGTGCCAGTTATTTATTTTCTGGGCATTCCTGCTCAACTTACGTCACAGCCCATTTAAAACTGGCCAGGAGCAACATACATTTGTTCTTAAAGCATATTTGTTTGGGATACCCAAACACCAGTCTTCATTTGACACCAGTGACCCAACATCAGGCCTACAACTGCCCGCTGTGCTTATGTATGTAACGGGATTGTTTGTGAGCTTCCAACAGCAGCCACAGAAGACTATTGTGCATAAGGTGCACATCAAAAGTGTGTCATGCTTGGTTTCACCTTGGGTATTTATTTAGTTTTTGTTTACTGGGTAAGGTGCACTAGGCAAACATTTGTCTATTTTCAGGAATGACCTGGGAGAATACAACCAGTTAAAACTAGGGCTGCAAGTTTGGTTCGATCTGTCCCTTAAAATAGGTGAACTCCCCGTGTTCGCAGCTGTCCGAAAAGCGTGAACATTTTGTGAAAATGTGCCAACTTTGCTTCACTTGGTTCACCCTTAAACATATAAAAAACCAAAAAGTAATGCCTACCATAGCGCATGCCCCTGAGCTTCCAGCTGACTCGGCTGTCATGTGGTGCAGTACTGCAAGAGACCGGGAGGTCATGAGACCAGATGTCACCTCCAGTGTCACTACTTCTGATTGGTTGATGCCTGGAATCCAAGGAGCAATACTGGTGACCATTGGTTAGGTTAGTAGTACAGCAGGTCACATGTTGGAAAGTGGGATATTGCTGCCTCAGATGTGCAAGTGAGTTCCAGTAGTGTGCATGCATTATGTGTTTGTGGTCGTGGTGGACGGATTGAGTCAGAAAATAAAACATACATACACCGCATATTAAATAAACTATTGATTCATCAACTTTGTTTTGAGGCAGGCAACTGGTAAAAAGGAAAAAAGGGCTTAGTTTGTGGCATTCAAGTTTCAACCCAAGGCAAAAATTAGGAAATAGAGGGAGAAAATGAAAGGCGTTGAGGATCCATTCTGATCTGAGGGGCTGCTCAGTGGGGAGGGGAGGGGAAGGGGGCTAGAGGCACGTAATGACTGTAAATTTAACAGATGGTGGGGAGTGAGGTGATGAATCACAGAATTACATTTGCTTCACATTTTTCTAATCAAATCATTCCTCGATCTTTGTCGTAGCTAGAAAAAACGTATTAGTGTTTCACCGGGGCTTAAAGGGAAAAGAGAGAGAAAGAAAATTACAGATTAAAGGGCAGGGTTGGGATGCTGATCTGGGGAGGGTAGAGTGTCTGAGAGTGTGTGTATGGGGGACACTATTGGACTGTAGGAAGTGAAAAGAATAGGGAGAACTGGACAGGAGAAATACTACAGAAGCGCAGGGTTTACAGTCTGGCTCTGTTGATTTGTGCAGGAGGGGCACTGCCACTAACAGGAAAACAATGTCTAGGTTAAAAAAAAAAAGCATTTTTGGGATCTGCAGGGAGAGATAGAGAAGGGCAGGCTCAGAAGAAAGACCTCCATCTCTCCAGTACTACTAGAGATTCTGGGCTCGATTCTCAAAGCCCTGGGTTTGACACAGGGTGCCTGTGCCAAAAATAAATAGCACAGATGGCACCTTGCATCAGACATTGCCCCCTGAACTGTTCACAAGGGCAGCCTATGTCATTCACAGGATCCCTGCCCAAAATGGGCCTTGTGATGCCACTTGCCCTGCACCCAAAAATGGGCTGCAACATGGTGCTAGAGGGGCTTGTGACAGATGGGGGCTGCCATATCCCTGAAAGTGGAATTCACAAAAATCATCCAGAGGGAAAATTTCTAAGTACCTTTAGACTAGCAAGGGGTGGTCTATAGGTACTTAGAAATATCCTCTGGGAGTGATTGGAGCAGTGTGACATCCCAATCTGCATGTACTGGAACATACGTACTTAAAGCAATCCATGGTGGACTAGCAGCCCCACTCCATGATCCCTGCTGGTGCCAGTTCATGGAAAATATTCCTCATGCCCCTCTCTCCAAATCTCACTGGTGCTAGTACTAATATTGAATAATATTGCCCCTGCCCTAGTAGTATAGTGGCCTCCCCACCCCAGCAGGTTGTGCCCACCATCCTGCTCCCTCCTCCATTCTGAAGCAGAGCCAGCGACCAGCACAGGCCACCTCACACCTCCTTGGCTGGTGGCTGACTGACCTGTAGATGAGTGTACTGTAATGCGTACACAGTGAGGGTCATTGATCAACGAACACGCACGCCTTGCAGTATGACATTGACAGGTCAGTCGGAGGCCAGTCGCAGAGGTGTGAGGTGAGCTGTGCTGGTCACTGGCCCTGCTTCAGGATGCTGTGGAGCAAGGTGGTGGGCACTGCCTGCTGGGGTAGGGGGCCACTATACCACGAGGGCAGGGGCAGTATTATCCAATATTAGTTCTGGCACTAGCAGGGTTTGGGGAAGGGGCATGGGGAATAGTTTATATTTTACATGATTCAGCCCCAGTGGAGATCGAGGAGGGGGTGCCACTAGTTCATCAGGGTCTAGAGAAGTGCTGGACAGCCCTACAGCTTTCAGAAAACACTCTCAGTGAGCCATCTGTTTGGCATTAGGCCACAGTTGCTGCAAGTCATGGGACTTTGCCACTGGGATCTTGCCCAATACAGAACTGGGCACATGGTCCCTGGTGCATTGGGCTTCAGCACAAGCTGTAGTTTGCCCCAGCTTGCACTGATCAAAACATGGTTGGAGAATTGAGCCCTTAGTTTGTTCACTACTGATAGGTTAAAGTAGTAGATAACATTACCATCAATTTCACAGCACTGTGCTGCAATGCAAACTAAGCTGGACAGCTAGGTTTGAATCCCATAAACTCCCTCTTGCATACTGTGCGATCTTGGCAACTTAACTTCTTTGTGCTCACAGAAGTCGCACCTGGAAAACTCCAAGTCTGGCTTAGTGTGCCATTCTGCCAGGTTAATCAGTTTCCCCTGTTCCTTATTTTTTATTCCTGCAAGTGCTTTAGAGTACCTAAGGTTATCAGTTTCCCATGCAAACCCCTGTTGTACTGCCCTATTAGTGAATACATATGCCTGTGTTTTCACTACTTAAACTATCTGACTTGACGCAGCTAGTAGCTGTTTACTGACCCGTCAGAATAAATCTCCCTGTTTCTTTTGGTGCAGCTACTTGACGCAGCTGGCAATGCTGTACTGACCTGTTTGGGAATAAATTTAAATATGCTACTCAATGTGATGTATGCACATGAAGTTCATTTTACCATGTACATACATATGTATGCACATGCACATGAGGTTAATTTTACCATTTAAAATGTTTATTTTTTTGCATTATATTTCATAGAACCTTGTTATACCATATAGAACCTGGTTTTACTTAGTAGAACTTCTTTTTTTATTTAGAAGAACCTAATTTTACTTGGTAGAACCTAGTTTTACTTGGTAGAACCTGGTTTTACAAGGTAGAACTTGGATATAAATCATAGAGCCCAGTTCTACCTGGTAGAACCCAATTCTACTGGGTTCTACTTGGTAGAACCAGGTAGAACTGTTTTGGGTTCTACTCAGAAAGTTCATAAGGTAGAACGTTAAGAGTTTTGCGCAGCCCTAGTTAAGACAATACAGTGAAGACTTAACAACAAAGTAGCAACATAATGACCAGAGGAGTACATTGTGACGTAGACAGCCTGTGTCAGCTGAGATCGTAAGCTCTCTTGCAAAGAAAGAAAAAGATAGAGTTTTATTTTAAGAAAGAAAACAGAACTATATATCACTTGGTCTACAGTCAAGTTCCTATCTATTTTTTTCTTCTAAAGTGCAAAGTCAGAGTAGCAGTAGTTAGGAAAGATGGCATTATACTACAGCAGGCACACTGTAGAACAGTTAAAACAGTTGTGCGAGGACAGAGGAGTCCTGTTCGAGGTGAAAGCCAGTAAGTAGAGCCTCATAGAAGCAATGATGGTAGCAGAAACCCAGAGCAGGGAGTCACAGATCATGACAGAAAGGGACCAGACCTCGAGTGTGGCAGAACTAGTGGCCAGTGAGGGGTTCTGAGCTGATGAGGAGGACAGCAGGGCCACTGTCAGTGAAGGGCCACAGCAGCAGGGATGAGTCACCAGTATCCTGAATCTGGAAGTTCTCAGGTTTCAACTTGAGTTGCGCAGGATGGAGCTGGAGTCCCAGGAGAGGAGAGAGTGAGAGAAGCGAGAGGCAGACCATGAGGCAGAGTGAGAATGCAGAGAGGCAGAGTGACAACAGAGGGAGGCAGACCGTGAGGAGCGAAAGCGCCAGTGAGATGCAGAGCAGAAGAGAGAACGAGAATGCCGAGATGCAGACCATGAGGAGCAGGAGTGCCAGAGGCAACACGAGCTGGAGAAGATGTGACTCCAACCAGCGGCACCAGAGCAGGTAAGTGGCTTGGGTTTAACTGGAACTGCAGGATTGGGTTACAAATTGAACTCTAAATTAATAGCTGAAGTTAAGGACGGGGAGGATATAGATGCCTTTTTAAATTCTTTTGAAAAAGTTTGTATTCAGGCTAAAATTCCTAGAGAGTCCTGGAGCTTCCAGCTATCCCCACTACTTACCAGAAAAGCTCGGGATGCAATAGGTCACATGGACAATAAAGACAGGGATGATTACAGCAAGTTAAAAGTTGCACTACTAAAAAAGTTTGAATTAACTGCTGAATCATACGGAACTAAATTCTGTAAGCTCAGAAGAAGCCCTGATATGAGATATGAGGAGCTAGCCATGAAACAATGTCAGTTTTTAAAATGTTGGTGGGAAAGAATTGAGGCAAACACTGTTGATACAATTGAAAATGTGATTTTATTAGAACAGTTTTATTGAGCGTGCCCAGCAGAGTTAAAAACCTAGCTAGAGGACCGAGATCCAAAAACAGAGCAAGAGGCTGCTGAACTCTCGGACCGATACGCCAAGAGCAGACCTGCTCTGAGAGCAAATGGGGTGGGTGTGACAGTGCAGAAATGGAAAAGCGCACCTTCAGGGCAGCTAAAACCCTCACTGCCACCACCAAAACCAGTTAGCCCCAGGTTTCAAAGAAAAGATTTCTCTGAAGTAAGAAATGCTTGTTGGTTATGTAAAGAAACTGGGCACATTGCCAGACAGTGTCCAAGAAGGGCAAGCAATAATACGCAAAGTGGTACCAGAAAAGAAGTAGGTTGTTTGCATCTTCCTGAGAGCATGCCAGTGAACATGAGAGAACACATGCACCCAGTCATGGTAAATGGCATACAGATGCAGGGGTTAAGGGACACAGAGGCAACCCTGACATTGGTGAAAGGGGATCTAGTACAGCATGGTCAGCTTATCCCTAACAAATACGTGACTGTACAGGACTTTGCGGGTGAAGCAAAAACATTGCCACTGTCCAGTGTACTCCTGGACTGGGGTGAAACAGGGGGAACTGTGCAGCAGGTGTAGCTGTAGCTAAAATGTTAGCAGTAAATGTGATCCTGGGTAACAATCTCCAACAGGGGATGGTATGTGCTGTTACCCATAGACAAGCGGAAAGGGAAAATAGTAGTTCCCTGAACCCCACAGAAACCAGTGTGGAAACCATGGAGAGGCTGGTTCCCCAGCCTGTGTCTCCAGATGGGGAGGCTGATAAAAAGTGGGTAGAAATTTCCCCGGTAGCAAGTGACCACACAGCTATGGAAGGTTACTCTGAAGAGGGAGGGGTGACCAATTGTCAGAGGATTAGGATTGACAGTGATCCTGAGGGCTCTGACACTAGTGCTAGGGACCCTAGTCTAGTGACTAAAGGGGACTTGTCCCATGCCTTGTGACTGTGTGAGGGGTTTGCAGCTGCTCAGAGGAGTGACCCTAGTTTAGAGAAGCTGAGAGCTTGGGCAGACTCTGAGGGCACACAGGGAGGTGAAGGCAGACATAAGGTTTATTGGGAAAATGGACTTATGTATACACAGGTAGTACAGACAGAGGGAGGGATGCTAGGCAGACAGCTTGTCATTCCCCAAGGGTATCATGAGCAGTTGCTCAAAATTGCACATGATATTCCCTTGTCTGGTCATCTGGGAATCACACGAACTGCGCAGTGGTTGGCCCAGAATTTCTGCTTGCCTAACTTCACCCAGCAGGTAAAGGAGTATTGCAGGTCTTGTCACCGGTGCCAAGAAATAGGGAAGGCGGGCAAGAAAACCCAAGCCGCCCTGATCCCCTTGCCCATAGTGGAGGAGCCATTCCAGAGAGTGGGAATGGATATTGTGGGGCCTTTAAATACCGCCAGCTCCTCAGGGAAGCGATTCATCCTGACTGTGCTGGATTATGCCACCCGGTACCCAGAGGCAGTCGCCCTATCCTCACTGAAGACAGACAAAGTGGCAGATGCCTTACTTGTGATTTTCTCCCATGTTGGGTTTCTGCAGGAGCCAATCACTGCTCGAGGGGGTTCCTTCATGTCAGACCTGATGAAGTGTTTATGGGAGAAGTGTGGGGTGGTGCAGAAATGCACGACACTGTACCACCCACAAGCCAATTGGCTTGTGGAACATTTCAGTGGTACCCTAAAGTCAATGCTCTGGGCGTTTGCTGAACAGTACAGGAGGGACTGGGAGAAATACCTTCCCCACCTGTTGTTTGCATACAGGGAGGTGCCCCAAGAGTCGACAGGATTTTCCTCCTTTGAACTCTTACATGAACGCCGGGTACGTGGACCCCTAGACTTAATCCAGGAGGACTGGGAAGGCAAGTACGCCACCCAGGGAACTCCCATTGTGGATTATGTCCTTAGGTTTAGTGAAAGGCTGAAGGAGCTTATTGGGACAGCCCAGAGCAACCTGGCAGCTGCCTAACAGAGACAAAAGGTGTGGTATGACCTCAGAGCCAGAACTCACTCATACATGGTGGATCAGGAAGTCATGGTCCTTATTGCGGTCCGGAAAGACAAGCTGCAAGCTGAGTGGGCAGGACCGTACAAAGTGGTTAGGAAGGTAAATGATGTAAACTACATCGTGGAGTTACCTGACAGAAGACAGACTGGAAGGATGTACCATGTCAACATGATGAAGCCATATGCAAATAGGGCTGACATGGTGTTTGCAGTGTGTAGTCATGGAGAGGGGACAGACAAAGGAGACCCCCTTCTGGATCTGCTGGATCTGCTGGAAGAAAGTAAGCAGGAGTCCTCTGTGGAGGCAGTAAAATTATCTCCCCAGCTGAACCTGCACCAGGTCCAGAAAGTAAGGGAGGTTTTAGCAGACTTTGTCCCCTTGTTTAGCGCCAAACCTGGACTAACCCCCATAGCGACACAAGATGTGGAGACAGGGACACAGATGCCCATATGGCGAACAGCATATCGGGTGTTAGAGGCTTTCTAAAAGGACATTAGGAGGAAAGTGGAGGAGATGTTGGATTTAGGGGTAATCCAGAGATCCCACAGCCCCTGTGCCTCACCCGTAGTTCTTGTGTTCAAGCCAGATGGCTCAAGTCATTTCTGCGTGGACTATCACGGACTGAATGAAGTCACAGAGTCCGACACTCCCCCGATGCCCCGGACAGATGAACTCCTGGACAAGTTGGGAGGGGTGACCTACCTTACGACTATTGACCTGACCAAGGGGTATTGGCAGGTAGAATTGACAGACAGATTTAGGGAAAGGTCGGCCTTCATCACTCCAATAGGCTTATCTGAGTTTAAAGTAATGCATTTCGTAATGAAGAACGCCCCGGCCACTTTCCAAAGGTTGGTGAACCAGGTGTTGAGTGGTGCTGAGGAGTGCACCGTAGCATACCTGGATGACATTGCCATCTTCAGTACCAGCTGGGAGGAACACCTTTCACACCTTAGGGAAGTGCTGGGCAGGATACAGAGAGCCGGGCTCACTGTCAAAGCTGAGAAGTGCCAAGTGACCATGGGGGAAGTGGCATACCTCGGGCATGTGGTAGGCCGGGGACAGCTCTGTCCTAACCAAATAAACATAGAGGTGATTCAGGCATGGCCCAGACCAGAAACCCAGAAGCAGGTCAGGAGCTTTCTAGGGACAGCAGGGTACTACAGAAAGTTTGTACCTAATTACAGTGCCCTGGCTGCTCCCCTATCTGACCTGACAAAGAAAAAGATGCCAAGGAAAATCACCTGGGGCCCAGCCTGTGAGGAAGCCTTTGCCAGACTGAAGGAGGCACTGTGCAGTGCTCCTGTTTTGACAAGTCTGGACTATAGCAAAACTTTTAAAGTTCAGACGGATGCCTCAGATGTGGGTATTGGGGCAGTACTTAGCCAGATGTCTAGCCAAGGGACAGACCACCCAATTTTGTACCTGAGCAGAAAGCTTATCCCCAGGGAGCAAGCGTACTCCATGGTGGAAAAGGAGTGTCTTACCATAGTGTGGGCCCTGAAGAAATTAGAGCCATACTTGTATGGACAGCATTTTGTAGAACAGACTGACCACAACCCCCTGGTTTGGCTGACGCAGATGGGAAAGAGCAATGGGAGACTGCTAAGATGGAGTCTTGCTTTGCAAGGATATGATCCAAAAATCATACATAGGGCAGGCATTAAGAATCAGAAGCCGATGGGCTGTCTTGGGTCTATGAGGAGTGAACTGATTTGGGAAGCTCATCCCATGTAGGAGATAGATCCCCCAAATTCAGTCTAGGTGGGGAGGAGTGTGAAGTAGACAGCCAGTTCTGAGTGCTGGATAATATTTTTTTATATTAAATGTATTATGACTGTCTCTGCTGAAAATCAAATGTTCTAGGAATGATCTCTCTCATCCCCCCCTACCAGATTTTAGCTGACAGCTGCAGGCCAAGAGAACTGCTGACAGTATGTATCACACACTCAGTTTTTTAGATACAATGTGTTACTGGAAGACTTTTTATTAAGGATCTTGTTTCTCTGAGCTAATTACAGAGTTGTTAAGTTAATTTTGTTAAGAGAGAAATCATAAACTAGGTTTATGAAATTAAAATAAGGGAAGCTAGGATGTTACATAGAGGTGTAAGGTTGTAAATGACCATATGAAGCCTGTGTGAAGAGGGTACAGCATGAAATCAAAAGAGGTGTCATTGAAACTTGAGTTATGCTAATGTTGCAAAATTAATGCGTCCTGTATAGCTGTATAGTATAGATTAATACAATTTCATCCTGTGGTTGTATAAAAATGTATTTTTGTTAGATATTTGACCATAGGAGGGGTTGGATGACTTCATCAAAAAGAGTTTGGCCAATACTGCTTGAAAAGATTATTCTCTTTCACTATAGAGATGCATTTGTATCTGACACTGACTAAGGAAACATCTGAGCACTGAAAACAGGTATTTAGAAAGCTAGACAAAATCTAAATATAGTTGTAGGAATTGCACTGTTTTAAACCTTGTTTTGTTTAAAGATATGTATGTCTTGTGTTATAAGAGTTCTGTATTGTATGTTTGACATATTATATATTTTTGTAAAAACTCTAATTTTAGACCAAACCTGGTCTGTCTTTGAATTGCTTTCTTTTGCTAAGAAATATTTATGGTTCAGCAGACATATACTGTAGCTTGTATGGTGGTAACAAACTGGAAACAGAAGCATTTTTAAATCTGAGGTCTTTATTAAGTTTTAAGGGTTCATCTCTGAATACCTGGCCAGGTGCCTGTAGGCAAAGATATCTGGCCCCCCAAAGACAGATATATTTGAACCTGTGCATTGGGTATGCTAGCAAGAGGTTACAGTTTGAATCCCTCCAGAACTGAGACCAAAGGTTGATCCGAACTCACAAAAACAGACAAGAGGGTTACCTTGTCTGTTACACTGTTCACAAGACTGCACTCAGAGGTTGGCACTTTGGGAGTAGAGGGTCTGACCTGCTGAGTGAATTTGTGACAAACATTTCAATGCATAACAATGAATTTAGTGAAAGAATCCACAGGAGTACAATTCTAAACATGACAGACATCTTTCATACGAGATGTTAAAGTGAAGTCCCGTCTGCATGTTCTGGTGGTTGTTCAGGTGGATGAATCCCTTTCAATACTCATCACTATTTTCTCTACCTGCAAATTGGCTGGCCATCTCCTAGTACCAGGAGGTGGTGAAATGCAGTGTACACAGCCCTAACTGCAAAGCTCTCCCCTTATATCTGCTCCCTGTTTAAATGTGCTTCTTGTGTGTATACACTCAGAAAACTCTCTTACATAACATTTGACATCCCTAGGATTAGAACTCAGTTTGGTTCCTCATCCATAAGTCATGCTTTGCCAACTCTTTGGAACACCCTTGGAGGCAATATAGTGCAGTGGGTTTATGCTCTCAGCTTCAGACCTGGAGATCTGGGTTTGAATTCCACAGCTGCCTAGGTGCAAACTGTGTGATCCTGAGCAAGTCACTTAACTTCCTTGTGTGCTCCCAGGTTGATCTGGAAACAAGCTTCGGCTTAGTGTGCTACTCCTGGTTAAACAATGTTCCCTTTAAGTTACAAAAATCACAAAAACTAAAGCATACCATTGGTCTAAGTACATTTAAGTCCATGCTTAGACTCATATTGAAGGAAGAATGTAATTGTTATGCAGGATTCCTCATGCTGATCCTTGAACCCTACCCCTTTGCTGTTCTCTAGCACTTGTACCTTTATTGAACCATACCCCTTGACTGTTCTCTAGCACTTATACCTTTCCTCCACTTCTCTCCCTCTTATTTTCCTGTCCTCCTTTCAGACTCCATCCGTCACCCTCCTCAAACTCTGTCCTTCTTTCAGCTTCTATCCCTCTTTCCTTAACAGCCCTCTACTCCTTCATCACCACCCTTTCTATTTCACTTCTTATGCACCTTTGTACTATCTTCTCGTCTATCCCTTCAACCTGTGCCGTTCCTCCTATCTTGCTATACCTTTGTTAATGGGTCTTGTTCCTGCTGTTGACCCTGTTTTTTTTTTTTGTGCTATAATCTTTGGGCAGATTCGTATTGCCTACCTCCACTTTATTATTTTCTCATTTCTTTCTCTCTTCTTTTTTATCTTCTCTTGTATTTTGCTGAATATACTCTTAGCTTAAAGGTATAAGTATTTGCAATTTTGTATGTTTTTTTTTAGTTTCATCAACATAAGCATCTGTGAGCATTGTACTATACTTTCTGTATGATTTTTTTTAGCTTTATCTGTTATGTATCTGTGTTCTCCAGGACTGCCTTGCAAATGAGCTGTCTCAATGGTATAATCCAGGCAAAATAAAATTAAATTGAATTGAAATTGAATTGGATGTTAAAGATCCAATGACACTTCCTGAAAAGAGTAGGGGAATTTTTTATTGAATAATAAGAGCATACATTTTCAAATTTTGGTATACATACTTTAGAAGAATAATTAAAATAGTGAAAGGAAACAGAAAAAAATAAGCATCCAACTGAAATGTTAGCAGAGTAAACAAAAAGATCCCATCTCCATAAGGACATAGAAAGGATGGAGGCAGTCCGGGGGACAGGAACTAAAATGGTGCAGGGTCTGCATTTGAAATCATACAAAAAGAGACTAGAGGAGCTTAATATGTATACCCTCAAGGAAAGGAGAGAGAGGTAGGACATGGTAGAAACTTTCAAGTACTTCAAGGGAATTAACAAAGTCCAAAAGGGTAGCATCTTTTAGAAACAGAGATGTGTAAAAACAAGGGGGCACAATTTGTAGATAGAGAGGGCATTGCTCAGGGGCAACGTGAGAAAGTATTTTTTCCATGGAGAGGGTGGTGGACACATAGAATGGCCATCCTGAGAAGGTCATGGAGTCAAAAACAGTGGGGAAATTCAAAAATGCATGGGACAGACATAAAGCAATTATAGTGGAGTGTAGGAGAAAGTAAGCTGTTGGTTAACTAGGATCTGTAGCTTATCCAATAGGTAGGGAAATGAGCAGACTAGGTGGGTCAAGCGGTCCTTTTCTGTTGTCAAAGTCTATGTTTCTATGTTTCTATCTGACATTTAGTCAAGGAACTCAAAGGTATCAAAAATCTTCTCATTTTTAATCAATAATCTTTATGAAATAATGAATTCTTACCCTTTCCTTAAGCTCGTAATTCATTATCATTCCTTACAACCTCTGCATCGACCTCCACCAAGATGCATATTTTTGGTGGGTATATGCTCTTTTTTCAGCATCCTGAATTTCCTGTATATGGAAGGAAATTGATTGGAATAATTGAACTTGTGTTATTTCTATCTATTGTAATGTGAGTTTGCATCTTGTCTGCCATATGCAGTATTTGAAACAAATTGATATTAACCTCATTGTGCTTGTGTTATATTTTTTCCACTGTGGAGGGAGAAAATCCAAAAATAATATTTGTGGAGAAAGTGTCCCTAAAGGGAAAGGCACCCATTTTTGTTTTAATAATATCCAAAATTTCTGAGTATAGGGGCATTCAAAATATAAATGTTCCATGATTTCTAATGTGCTGTAACATGCAGCTCTGAGGCAATGTCTTTCATTTATTTCTTTATGTTTTTGGTTATTTTTCACATTCAGCTTCCTAAGGGAACTTGGCCACAAAACATCCCACACTTTGCCTGGTGTTCTAGGGTCTGTAAACATGTCACTTTTTTGTTCTTTTTCTTTACTGAGCCTATTCCAAAAGGATGGTTTGTATAAATAAATTATCTAACATATTCTGGCCATAAAAATCCCTCCTATTAGATCTTAGGATTTGTTGTTTGGTAAAACCCCATTGTTTCATTTTCCCAAAGCAATTTTGGAAATATTGAAGTAGTCCTGCAATTGTTGTTTGTTTAGAAATTGGTGTGTATGAATTATATTTTTGTAGAAACTGTCCAATCTGATCACTTACCCATGGGGTCCATAACTTGTGTAGATCTATGAGTATTGGCTTAACATTAAAGTATATACATATACTGTGAAATAATACAAGTGGTTTTCTCATGTTTAAACTTCCATCAGCAACCTCCAGATAAGTAATTCCTCTTCTAATAGGTATCAGCCAACTGTCGCAAAGACACTGAAAAAAACAACTGTATAACTTGGTTTCTAGTTGTTTGGGGAGGGGGTGGTAAATATAACTCAGGTGAAGGAACATTGGTATGAAGTATGATTTGACCATATAGATCCTTTTGATCTTACTCATGCATCATTTGTTCCACTGGACTACACGATTTTGCCCTTTTGTTAGCAGTTTTTCCCAGTTATTAAAGGCTATATCGCCTGTTCTAAAATAAATTCCCCAAATTTTGTGGGGATCACTTGTGATGTTTATTCCTATCATATCTGTAATGTCTGGGTTATGAGCGCCTATAGGTATGCAGTGACTTTTTGCATGTTTTATAGAAGATCTAGTTTGAGAAGTAAATTCATGTAATATCTCTTGTGCAGCCATCCCTGAAGTCAAAGCTGCTAATATTAAACAGACATCATCTGTGTACACTACAGTTTTAATTTTCCTGTCCTCACTGGATGCAGAGAGTCCAATAATGGTGTGGGATTCATTTATTTTTTGTAATAAGGGATCTATTGCAATTATGTACATTAAGAGGCTCAAAGGGTACCCTTGTCATACTCCATTTAAAATAGGACACTCTTTGTCTGTCTGACCATTGATATTTTAAATTCAGACTGCTCCACCACCTCCATGATTAGAGTATCTGTATGTACCCCAGCTAAACCGCTGTTAGCAGCAAATCTGCCACTAGCACTTTCCCCACTTATCTGTTCTAGCCGCCCCACATAAGCACTTCCCCTACCTCATTACCCCTTATCCTTCCGACTTCTCATCCTGTCCTACAAGCCTGCCTCCTCAGCCCTCCCTTCCCCTCTGAATCCGTTCTCCTCCTCATCTGTCCCTTATCACGATGCAGGTATACTTTGTACAATGCCTCAGCATACTTTTCCCATTGCCTTGTTTGAATTTGTTTTGCATAGCTAATGTTTATTGTCCATAGTCTTTACATCTACTGTCTTATGTAACTGACATGGAGCCTTAAAAGAGCATCTGCTCACAGTTGTTTATTCCAAGATCTCAATAAATAAATGCAGTTGTATATTTTTAACAAAGTTGTACCCACTTGATAAATTGATCTGCTATCCCATATGCATTCATACAGTTCCATAAATAGGAATGAGACTTTGTGAAATGCTTTGGTTTGATCAATGCTTAGTAGAAACCAAGTTATTTGTTCTTCTTTTCCTTTTTCCATGATGTCTTTTAATTGAATCAGGATGTCTGTCATTTTTCTACCTGTGATTGAACACATCTGGGTAGTATTGTATCCAAAATCTTGGTTTATCAGTTGCTTAGTAATTTTGTGAAAATGTTAACAACTGAGTTAAGTAGAGTTATTGGTGTCCAGTTGGAGAGTAATTCTCTTTCTCCAGATTTACAGTATATAAGAGAATATATAAGACTATATAAGAGAATTAGAAGGCCTTTGTACATACTATTTGGTAATTCTGTAGTATGTAGTTTTTTATAAAATTCTCTGAACAATCCATATATCTCTGGGGCAGTACCATTGTTTAATTTAGAGACCATGGTTAGTATTTCCTAGGCAGTAATAGGCTAAATTAGTGACTGGATTAAAATGTTGTGCCATAGGCATGAGATTGCAAGTTGTCAGCCACTCTTTTTAATGCTGGTGGAGTAAACATTTTTGCCACATACCCTTCAATTTCTGTAAGAATTCCTGTTTATCGTAAATGAATTGGCCTGAGTTTGTTTTTATGTGCTTTATGGTTTTCTTTTTTTTATTAATAGTATATTGCAGTTGTAATAACATAACACCAAAATGTCATAATACAACAACCACTGGTGCCTGGCTGGAGTAAAAACCCCTTGGAGATACAATCTATTAATGTCAGAGTATTTGAGAGTAGGTATACAATCAGAACATACACAGTGTTTTATGCTTTTTTTTGGATCTTCTTGAGTTTAAACAATCAAATAGGTTTGTTTGAAATTGGTTACCATGGGTACACAATTTTTGCACTGCCTCTAAAGATTTTCTCTTGTTGTATTGTTACTGTTTCCTTCCTTCATTAATCATAGATGTCTGTTCTACGTAGTCATATGTATTGTGTATATCATATTGGTTGATTCAGTGTTTGTACTTGTTTCATTTACTACTTGCCACTTTTGAAAACGGGAAGTCATGCTCATTAAGTTATCAAGTATAAAAAATAAAATGAAATGAAAAATGAAATATCCCCCTTCATTTTGTAAGGCAATTAATCTATACAACCATGTGCATAATTCTTCATATTTTAGGTGGTTGGATTTACCCCTGAGTTTCTCTACTCTTCCTTACTGTTTGGAAATATTCTGTGAAATCTAGTTTACTATCCTCTCACCAGTTGACAGGGAATCATATAAAAAATATACTGATTGTCTTGCATTCATTATATATAAAAAACTTATTTTTCTTCAGATCCTCTAATAAACTTAAATTTAGGCTCCAGTATCCTTTAACCACTGTTGTTTCATGAAAGCTTGCAATGGTGAGGACCTGAAACCCATGCTCCAAAGAGGCCACTGGAAAGACTGTAGTCTTCCTAATAGGTATATTGGGGGAAACAAACCAGTATTCTATCCTCATGGATAGTGACCCTGTAAAATAGGTATGCTGTGGTAATTAATCTGTTTCTTGAAATGCATTTACCAGTCATGGTTGATTAAGTAAATTATTTAAAATGGTTAAGTCACAAAATATTGTGTCTGTTTTTATACCTGTCAGAACTAAACCTGCTACAGTTAAGTTTCCCCCAAATAAAATGTTTCTGGAGGCAAAAAAGATATGATTGTATCTGTTTTAGGAGGTATAATCTACCTACTTTAGTTTGGGGAGCATGTAGATTAATAAGTCTGAATTCTTGAGAATTTAATTGAATATCTATGAGGAGAGCCCTTCCTGGGTGAATATCCACTTTATGGGAAATGTTAACTATTGGGTTATTGATACAAATGCCTACCTCACTGCAAGATTCCTCTATGAGAGACCAATGTGTAGACCCCCAAATCCATGCTGCAGTAGCTCTTTGCATATCAAGTACTGAATGCAGGCCTGTGTCTTGTAAGAAAACAGTATCATACATGCATTTTTCAAATAAAGCACAAGTAGTAGTCCTCTACTTCTTGGACCTAATACTATTAACATCCAGTGATGCTATGGATGATTCATAAGGGGAGAAGGCCATATTTCCAATTTAAAGATTCAGGTGACCATTTTCACCCCGACCTGGTTTCATAGCAATCCTGCTTAGGTTTACTTTTTCCTGGAATTTGATGTTCTTCAATGCTGGAAGTCATATCTTTTTGGGAAGAATGAACTGAGGCAGTATCTGATTCTTCCTCCATGTCAGTCTCTCCCCATTGAAGTGTGGAGAATTTATTCTTTATCTGTATGTGTTCAGGTTGTGGAACAGGCTTAATTTTTTTTCTGCTTTTTCTTTTTTGTACCACCTGAAAGTCCTCTTCCTCCAGAATTGGGGAGGGGATGTCCATTTGTTCTGGCATTGTTCTTATTTCCTGGTGAGAAGTGCCTGGGAAAGATGCTACATCCTGTTCCATTTGTTCCATCTCAGCAGAAGGTGTATCAGGGTATGTGTTTTCTGGATGAATAGGGGGTTCTGAGGTATCTGTTGTTGCCATAGTTTGTCTAGTCACTCCTTGAAAGCTGATAGTAACTTGGTGGTGTGTTGTTGTAGCTCTGGCAGCTTTAGTGATATAAAAAATCCTGTTCCCATAGTCTGCACTAGCCATGTTGTATGCAGGCCAGGGACAACCTGTAAAGGAATGACCACTTTCTTCAAAGAGAGTACACTTTGATTTACCTGTACAATGTAAACAGGAATGGCCTAGTACTCCACACTGGGTACTTTTTTGTCACTGTAGTGCTTCAGTTTGCCGGCAATATGGCACTGAGTCACTACAAACCAAAATCTGACTTCAATGACCCCTCCATGAGGTTCACCCCTCCAGAATTAGAATCTATAGTGTGGGGGGTGCAGGGCACAGACACCACAAGTGGGGAATGGGGATGCAGCCCCCTGCAAAAAGAGTGGTCAGCAACATTGCTGATTGGTGCCATAGTGACTCAGCACCCTAAAACTGGCACATTCTGAGGGTGGAACCCATTTTAGTACCTCACAGTTGTTACTGATGTGTCTAGGAGAGCTGCATTTATAACAGGACCTGGGTTGGCCAAGGTAAAACAGTATCCCTTTATCCATACCCAGATAAAAACAATTTGGTAGGTGCTGGATGCCTGTGTCATTTTGCCTCAATTTTATTTTGAATTTCCATCTTCCTTTCCAAAATTCTTCACTGTCAATAATTGGGTCCAGAGTTCTCTCTAAGTCACAGCATTTGTCAAGCCAGTATATAATATCTTATTCACCCCTTCATTCCTGAATAATATGGTTATAATTATGAATGCTTGTTTAGCTAAAGGAATTATTTGAAAGTGAGTCCATATGAATTCATTTTTTGAGCTGAGTGTTTTGTCCAGAACTTGTCTAACAATAAGGCAGTTCTGAAACTAACATCAAAAGTGCTCTCACCTAAAGCATGTATAAGTGCATAGACATTAGCTTGTAAAAATCCTAAGGCTTGTTTGATCAAAATCTTTCCTACATAGAATCAGTTTGGGGGGGTTCATTCCTCCTAAATATCTGAGTCTTATGGCATGCCATCTTTTAGCAGCTCCACTGGCTTGTGGAAGAGACTTGTGTAGGTAGCAGTGAGGGGCATCACTATTTGTGTCTGCTGAGTGCATTCTCTGTAGTGCATCTGACAACTCTGTGGCATTTGTTTTAGTTTTTGCAGTGCTCACAGTATGTTATTCAGTTCTGGTTGTGTAGAGTTGGTTAAAGTTTCATAAAAAATTTCTCTCATATTGTCAAGAGGAGAAAAAGAAGGGGTACCTGATATTGTAGTCCCCGGTCATCCATATTTTTATCTGATGCTGTGGTATCTCTGGAACATTTTGTTCACGTCACTATACTGTGAGACATTTCTGAATGGGTAGAAAGAGCTGTTGTGCCAAGGACTGTGATCGTGGGACTGGGGATCCAGTTACCCTTGGATGTTTTTGTCCAGCCAGCATTTGCTAGTGCAGCCTGTGGTGTCCATTTTGTCCCACTTTCTGTTTGCTGTGATATCTCTTTTTTTTTGGTAGGACTTTGGTTTGAATCCAGGGACTTCTGTGTGGCACAAAAATTAAACACTTTGCTCTGTTTTTTCTCTGAAATATTTGGTAAATTACTTGTTCACCTTTTTCATTTTTTTTCCTCCTCAAGTTTAGTTTTGGCAGCAAGATAGCTTTTTTTCTGCTTCAGATATCTGGTCTTGTAGAAGTTGCTTCTTCCTTTGCAGTTCATCCTGCAGTTTTTATTCTGCTTCTAGAATATCCTTGTTGTTTTCTCTGTTCGTATACACCAAAAGGTTTTCTTGGTGGTTCTGTACTGCTTCGGTGCTGATTTCCATGCTGGTGCCTACTGCATCCTCTGCTCTGTTCACATTTCCTCCACTACCTTCCTCCATTGGGTCTGGAACCTCCCTCTCTCCCTGACAGGAAACTTCAGAGCCCCCTGCAGTAAGAGTAGGGTAAGTTTTTATTTGGATAAACAAACAGACTGGGATACATGCAATACCTTATGTAGACTTTAACAAACTGAAAAGGAGTACAGTCTGCAAAATGTATGCAAAACTCAGACTCATAGAACTTGTGCTGTAGAAGGAAGTCTTTATATAGTGGTTTTGGAGTTGATAGTATTTGCATGGAGTATGCTTGCCTCCAACATCTCAGTTTGTCCAAAATAGTCTTTACATATGGGGAATCACATCTGGACAAGGCAGGAGAAAAAAAAAAGAAGAGACCAGTTAGCCACTTTAGGGTCCATCCACTGTGCCAACCAAGGCTTCCAAAACCAATCTGTCGAGTCCAGGTAAAACCCCAGATTCCATTTAATAAAATGACAAAAGGATATGACTAAGCGGTTGAACATGTTAAGCCCCCCCCCCCTTTTTACTGGAAGACAAAGCACATTACATTTAATGGGGTTCAACCCGCTGCTCCAGATAATCTGAAAAAAATATACTATAAAGTCTTGTCTCTAATGATTTGGGAAGATGAAAAACCTAGCTAAGGTGGAGAAACAATTTGAACTAAAAGGTTCTCAGAACTACCACCCTCTTTTTCTTGGTCTCTTTCTATGCTTTCCAATGGTTAAGCCATTCAGTACAAAAATGTATATTTTCTTCCCAATTTAGTAGAGCAAAGTTTCTATTCCTGAACTATATTCCCAGGATTTTAATTGGGGCAGAGGCAATACTGATTTTCCCAAGAAAGCTCACAAGAGTCTGTCCAGAACCTAAAGCCAGGCCATGACATTTCTGGATATTGAGCTTTGCACCAAAAATCAGCAAAAAGGAATGAAAAATGTCTAAGGCCATACAGCCAGAAGGGACATCTTGAATCATTAAAGTAACATAATCTGCATAAGCAGCCATCTTAACTTCACAGGTATTATAAGGACTCATGGTACTCCAAATCTGTGGGTGCATCTGGATCTTTTGAATAATAGGGTTTATACAGAACATGTATAAAAGAGAACTAAGGGGGCATCTCTCTCTCTCTCTCTCTCTCTCACTTGCTGATTAATGTTGATTCTATGGCCCTGATGTCCATTTATAACTGGCAAAATAGAGGTTGAGGAATAAGAATCCTATAGCCAGGAACAAAAAGTATCAGGCATACCGTAATGAGCAAGTATAGCATACAAAAAGAGGTCGAAGACCGTATCAAGTGCCTTCTCCTGGTCGAGTGGTAGCAGGAAACTCCCCCCCGAACCTTCCTGGCAAAAACTTTCCCACAGTAGGATCAAATTATCTGCTATGCATCTGGTAGGTATCACACAGGTTTGTCCAGGTGATAGCGCTAGTTAAGAGATGACAGCCAGTCTTTTATTAAGGATGATCATCAGGAGTTTAAGGTCTATATTAAGAAGACACAGAGGCCTATAGTTATTTAAGTCTGACTCAGGGCCTTTTTTGTGTAAAAAGATCTGGGTGGCCTCAGCAAAAGAGGTGGATACCCTCTCAGATTTGAAAATCCAGTTGAAAACTGCTGTCAAAAGGTCCAGCAGAGGAAGTGAGACCATCTGTACCAGGGTTCTACTGGAATGTAGGCACAAAATGGCTTGTTCAATCTTTAAGGGGGTGATACCCCTGGTAAGAGTTGTCAACTCCCAAGTTGGTATAACTGGGGCATGTATTGGGGCAAAAGATCTCTAGTGGCCAGCAGGGGTCCAGGCAGCCAAAAAGGCTCCTGAGATGGGCATGGACCTGTGCCAGAATTCTGGCCTTATCTCAAACTTCAGTCCTCAGTGGTGTGGAAACTTTGGTAAGGTTCATAAGTTTCACCCATGACTTACAGCTCTCAAAAGGGTCCCTCAGACAATTAATCCCTCAGCTAGATTAAAAAGCCTAAAGCTCTGGCCTCTACAGATAAGGAGTGAAAAAGGTGATGTGGAAACTTTGGTAAGGTTCCTATATTTCACCCGTGACATACAGCTCCCAAAAGGGTCCCACAGACAATTAATCCCTCACCTAGATTAAAAAGCCTAAAGCTCTGGCTTCTACAGATAAGGAGCGAAAAAGGTGATCTGCTAACCTTGTATAAAATCTTAAGCAACACAGAACTATCTGCGGATCTAGGAATAACTTATTGAGGTAGAGTTCATAATTTAAGAGGACATAACAGACAGATCCAGGGAGAAGTATCCAGGACTAACTTGAGGAATAACTTTTTCCTACCTAGAGCAATCAGGTTATGGAATAAACTACCACATGACCTAATTAATCAATCAACATTTTTGGGCCTTAAATCCAAATTAAATGACTATTACAACAATAGTGATCCTTACAAACTGATCCACTGAGAAATGGGGATGGTAATTATGAGCATTTTTGCCTTCTGCTATCCTAAATTCCATAGTATAATCCATAGTACAAGTTCCACTATGGTGTTCCATAAAATGAGAGGCACTCCTATCGTACTGCAAGGTTTTCATCCTACACTTAATAGTAGCTATTTGAGAAGCAAAATTTCCCCCACTCTCCAGTAATGACAAGTATTCTTTGTAGGTGTGGTTATGCCTGGACTTGGAGAGTCTAGTACTCAAAACCTGTGAGTCTTGCTTCGTCTCATCCCACCAAGACCACAAGTCATCCATCATACAGGCTGCCATTTGGCATGCCCAAAGAAAGTCAAGAAGTGTCCTTCAGAGATAGGAATTCAAAAGAAGGGTATTATTCAGGCACCAATATCCTTTTCCGTGAATTAAAGATGTAGTCTCCCTAAATGTACCCCCCAACAATTGATGATCAGATGTTTCTATTAGTACCAACCACATACTCTGAGGTTGAAGGAGGGAAGAAATTAATATAAAATTTATTCTCGTGGCAAGGGAGCTCCTATGATACAAGAAACCTCCCGTCTTATATCTAGCTATAGACATCGGTTATCGATGCATCCCTGAGTAACTTATTTAGAGTGTTGGAGTCACAAAACAATTTTGTAGTATGTCCTCCCCTGTCAGACCCTGACAGTCCACAATTAAAGTCCCCACCAAAACATATGTGCCTGGAAGTATGTAAATAAGGTTAGATAGAAAGAAAAAGATCCACATTTGCCTTTTTGGATTGGGGAACATAAACATTTATCAAACGGAAATGAAAATCTTGATACATCATATCCAGGAGAAGTGCTCTACCTGGATCAATATCCACCAATCTCATGACAAAGATGGAGCATCCCCTAAAGAGGATACCCACACTGATTGGTCCGAATGGATCAGAATTGATGGGCCCAACACCAATGCCGTTGGGCTTGGGAAAAGTAAGTGGTGTTTTTTTTAATTTTTTTTTCAATTGTTTAACCAGGAGAGACATACTTAGCTAAATGCTTGTTTACAGGTGTGACCTGGGAGCAAGGGAAGTTAAGTGACTTGCTTAGGGTCACACAGCACGTAAGTTGAGGATGTGGGATTCAAACCCAGGTCTCCAGATTTGCAGCTCAGAGCCTTAAAAGACTGCCCTATACTGCTTGTGGTCAAACAGGTTTCCTGTAAAAACAGGACATCAAAGGCTAAAACTTTCAGAAGAGCAAATAACAAAGTCCTCCTGGTTGTAGTTGTAATGCTGTTTACATTGAGTGGCTAACTGAAGTGTGGGTGCCATGAAAGACCTGGGGAGGAAAAGAAAACAGGACTATATATATATATATATATATATATATATATATATATGTATTAGTTGCAAAAAAACTTCCTTAATGCCTATATTAGGGTTGAACCACACAAAGCAGGAAATCAAAATAAATCATTAGGGTTAGGTATATATGAAATAGGATATCAGTTCTGTGAGGACCTTGCTTCTGGTAAATTCAACCCTAATACCCACCCACCACCCCAGCCACCAACAGAACCACTCCACCTGCACAAAAATACCCTTGTGATCCAAGTATAACATGCAGATGCTCAGCATGCCACACACAGTCATACCTTGCTGAAACATAGATAAAGCAATAGTTATGTGTTGTACCATACGATCTGTAAAATATTCAGAACTGGAAGCTGATGGCATGAAGAAAGAACACTGTAGGGTAAGCACATTTGTTTTTTTCCTGTCTTCAGTGCAGCTGTATGTACAAGGCAAGGGCAACATGGTGTCTACATTATTTATTTGTGCTAGCAAGACAGGAGAGAGACAGACAGAGACAGAGACAGAGACTACAGTATGGCCCACAATAATTGTTACAGCCCCAGAAATGAAAAATAAAATGTTTTTCTTGGTTTCAGTGTGGCTTTGTTTACAGGGCATGGGAAGTAGGATGGCCAAATAAATCTTTGACTTGCTATGACGTCCAGAGGGGAGAGGGAGAGAGACTGCAGGGTGTCCCACACTAAATGTAACAGTCCCAGAAATTCAAAATAAAAAAAAATGTTTTTCCTGGCATCAGTGCAGCTGTGATGTTCAGAGCAGAGAGAGAGACTGCACTGTGGACCATTATAAATGTAACAATCCCAGAAATCCCAAATATGGATGTTAACAAAATAAAATAATGTAGACACCCTGTTGCCCTTGCCCCGTACACACAGCTGCACTGAAGGTGGAGTGGTTTTGCTGGTGGTTGGGGGTGGGCAGGGGATTAGGGTTGAGATTTGCCAGAAGCAAGGGCCTCACAGGACTGATATCCTATTTCATATATACTGAACCCCTAATTATTTATTTTTGATTTCCCTACTTTGTGTGGTTCAACCTTAATATAAGCATTAAAACATTTTTGCAACTAACTTCTCTTCTTTTGATAATAGTGGAACTGGATCCTCATTTGCACAGGTCCCTTTGGGACCTGCGCAAAATGAGCTAAACACAATATTGGAGACAGAGATACCGTGCAATGCACACTCATAATGTGGCCATGTTTTAGAATATTTACACCAAATGTTCAACATAGACTTTCTGGGACCCCACCTCATGAACGCTGCCACTGTCGTTTCGTTAATAAGTCCCAAAACGTAATTCCATGCAGCGACTGCACCATTCTGCGCCACAGGTGTGAAAACAAAATTTGAGCAGCATGTGAGAAATGACAGCAATTCTGTTCACAATGAGATATGAGAAAATGGCAATGTTGAAAATCTGGAGTGAAAATATGAAAAACTGGCAAAGAAAGTGCACAATGCATGCCCGTAACGCAGTAATATTTTAGAATTTTTTCACCAGATTTTCAACATGAGCTTTATGGGTCCTCCCCTCATGAACAGTAGCACTGTCATTTTGTTAATCCATCCCAAAAGTTGATTTCACACAGCAACCATGCCATTCTGCACCATAGGTGCGAAAACACATTTTGGGCAGGATATGAAAAATGACAACTGTACTGTTCATAAGGGGGTGTTAAAAATGGCAATGTTGAAAATCTGTAGTGAAACTATTAAAAATTAGTGAAGTTATGAGCATGCATAGAAACTGGACAATGCACACTCATAATGCAGTCATTATTTGGAATTTTTTCACCAAATTTGCAACATGGGCTTTTTGGGACCCCACCTCATAAACAGTGGCACTGCCATTTCATTAATCAGTCCTGAAAGGTTATTCTGTGCAGCGACCACAAAATCGCCATTTGGGACCAAGAAATGAAATAACAGTGACAGTGTTCATAAGGTGGGGTCCCAAGAACCCCATGTTGAAAATTTGGGGTAAAAATTCCAAGAATAACGGAGATGTCAAAGTAAGTTGAAAACCCCATTGAGTACCATGACATGGCATTTACCTGTATTCCTGAATTTGTGGTTCGGCCTTGAAGAGTGCAGATGTGTCTCAGTCCACAGAAAATGAGAGCACCAAACCTCTGGTGGCAAATATGGGGTAAGGGGAGGGTGCGGGAGGTGGGTGCACGAGGTGGATCGGGATGGGGGTGCCGGAGATAATGAGGAATGTTTTTCTTTTTTCAGGTAAAAAAGAGAAAAAGATGTCAGGGACAGTTTTCTTTATTTTAGCAGGTTTTCTTTAAACAATACATAAGGGCACACTGGGGTGGGCTCCCAGTGTGCCACATGGGTATGGAGGGGTTGCATGCTGACAGGGAGAATGGGTGCCCTGATGTCGGCAATCAGACACAGGCTTGGGGAGGGGGGCATCTGACACCAGGAGTGGGCATCCTGGTGTTGGAAGAACCATAAAAGAGGAATTCTGGCACACTGGTGTGGGCTCCCAGGCATGCAGAAAACAGGTCACTAGCTGTCAGGCTGGTGGGGCTACAACAATAGTAGCCCCATCCCTGACCTAGTGTATCAACGGCAACTACCCAAAGCACCCAACTGCACTATAAGGCACAGCTGTCTTTAATGAATGACAGCTGTGTCGTATAGTGCAAGTACTATACAACACAGTTGTTGTTTATTAAAGACAGCTGTGTCATATAGTACTTGCACTATACGACAAGTTGTCAGTTATTTTAGACAGCTGTGTCATATAATACAAGTACTATATGACACAGCTGTCTTTATTAGACAACAGCTGTGCCATATAGTGCAGTGCAAGGGGGAGGATCATGATGGTGGTGAGCGGGGATGATGAGGGACAGTTTTCTTTTCTTTTAGGTTTAAAAACAATAGACATCAGGGGACAGTTTTTTCTTTGCACGGACTGTTAAACACTGCTGGGGTGAATACCAACATGGGGATTGTGCCCTCCAATGTCAGCAGTGATGGCAAAAAAATAAACAAATAAACACAAAAATAAATAAAAATTAAAAAAATTAATAAATACTCTGACACCGGGGATTGGGGCCCCCCATTGTGCAGGCAGTTTAAGGCACAGCACAGTCAGGCTGGCAGGGCTACAATGACTGCAGCCCCGACCTATGAGTTAAAGCAGCAGTGGTTGCACCATATGACAGAGCCATTGTATATTAAAAGAAGCTGCGCCATATAGTGCAAACTGCTGCTTTTGAGGAAATTCGGTTATGAATAGAACATACCCTTTCAAAACCTATGGCTTTTAATTAAAACTAAAGTAACTGATTACCTTCATATAAGATATTCATGGGATATGAGAACTTTAATTCTGGGTGATTATTCAAAGGATTTAGTAATATTGGACAAGTATATATTAGCATTGACTGTGCTTCGGTTAAACAAACCATTTTGAAACATTGGTTGGACCCAAACCCACCTGCTTTTAAAGAATGGTTAGATCAGACAGAATCTAGTACTTGTCAAGGCAATTAACTGTTTAAAGGGTAATATAAGACTTAATGAAAAAGTGTGGAGCAGATTATAAACTATATTATACTCGCTATGGCCAGAATAAATTATTGCATTTCTTAGAATCATTTTATCACCTGTTTACCAACATATCTATCTGTCCAGTATTACCATTCTCCTTAACTTTTTCAACTAATGTTTTATATACCATCATGATATATTGGTGTATTAATAGAGGCTTTGATTATTTTCTTCCTTATGTAGTATACCTAATATCATATTTTCTTCCTTATGTACTATACCTAATATCACTCTGGGGTTGGGGAACACACTACATTCTTCTTAAAGGTCAGTATTACATAATCGTATACATATACTGTATCCAACTGCCTATTAAATATTATATTGTTGGGGAAGGGGGTTTAGGGGAAGGGTATTATACACCTACCATTATACATCATTACTCAACTGTGTAATGTAGTATAGTTTGTTGAGGTTTTCTGGTTGTTTGTTATTGCTCTGGTTGTTAGTTGAAAATATAATAAAGAATGGAAAGTTAAAACAAATGAACAGGACATTCATTTTTTTGAACTGCGCATGCTCAGAAATGGAACACTTTTATTAAATATTTCAAAAACTACTGAAGTGAGGGACCTAAAATCCACAAAAGCACATGCCTTGGGCCAACCTCTATCAAGCCTGAGAATTTCAGGTTTCAAAGCCTCATATTTTTTAAGTTATCGGATGGCAATAAAAGTCTTAAAATTTAGAACAAATGGGATTTTTGTGTTTTTGTGTACCTCTGTAACTTTGCTCCCTGAACCGATTTAAATAAAATTTCCAGGATCAAGAAATCCTGGCACAGAGGCTGTGCTTTCTAAATTTTATGTAAAAGCAGTTGAACAGGGGCTAAGTTATTAAGGGGCAAACATTTGGGTTTAACATAGAAGTGCTTACTCAACCCTAATATACAGGTGCCACCATGCCTGTAATATATATATATATATATATATATATCAAGTACAGTCTATTGAAGTTCTCTTGGCATGTCAGATGACCATCCTCTGCTTCTTTCATAGTTTTGTCTTTGGCTTGAGTTTGGGGGCATAGTCCTCAGTATCAGTAGTCACTGGTATCCGAGGGGATTCACGATCATCTTTGGGTCTGTTGAAGGGTTCGATGTACCTTTTCCAAAAGTATAGCCTGAGTGTCCTCCTCATCTGTATTACAAGTGGCCCATGGACAGCTACAAAAGGAATGCCCAGATTCCTCACAGAGGTTGCAGCATAAAGCATTTACACATTGGGAGCTGGAATGCCCAAGGGAAAGACACAGGTCACAGTGCAGCTTGTCACAGGCATTACTCAGATGTGTTTCAGAGCCACATTGGAAACAAGTTTTGGGCTGATCCAGGTAAAAGCATTGTCTCACCCAGAATAGAAAATGCGGGGATGTGTTGCAACCCAGAGGTAATGTATCTCAGTTTAACTTTAAAGCACCAATGCCCAGTCCAGAAAAGTTCAGAATCAAGGATGAGTTCTGGGTTCTCAATAACCTCACACCACTGGGAGAGCCAATAATGAATGTCTTGCACATTAACCCCCTCATTCTTAAGCATCACAGTCAATGTCTGGATAGTAGGTTTGGTCCAGGGCAAAGCCTGAAAAGGAACCCAGAGTGGTGTCCTTCAACTTATTATATGAGGACCAAAATTTGTCCAAATATACTGGAGAATGGAAGCTGAGATTGAAAGATCCATCTGATGGGGTATGAAGCAGAGCATAAAGTTTGTGGGGGGTAACATTCAATTAATCTTTAAGGAGGGACCTACCAACATAGGTCCTGTTGGGTTTGGGGTCCAAACCCCTTTGTACAAAAGCCAGACTGCATTCTGTTGCTGGGTCAGAGCAGGTGACTTAGCAAAATCATCTGACTTATGGAATTGAGACCATTTTGGGCTGCAATCAGTTCCCCAATCTCCTGCAAAGGAGGAGGTTGTCAGCAAGTAACAACAGGGTCCTCTAGATCAACTTGGTCTGCCCTAGATAGTGCCAAAGAGGTATCTGCAATAAGGGCAGCGGAGTCCTCTCTCTGACCAGTAGCCCAGGGTGGTGTAGGGCTCCCCCCTAACACATTCTGTAACACTTCTTACATAAGAGTGTTGAGGGCAATCCCCAAGGATTAGATAGGTACTGCCTGAGTCCAAGAAGGAAGTTCAGCGACTAAAGTGTATGAAGTGGCAGATGACAGACCAACACCTTCAAATGCTGCCAAAACTGGTCCAGAGCTTTGTGTGTGTGTGGGGGGGGGCAGTCTGCAAATCATTAGGCAATGAAAGAAGCTGCGTGGGCAGGGACATCAAATCCTGCCCAAGCACCTTCTGCTCCCCCTCCCATGAAGAAAACAAAGAAGTCATGTCAGCCTGAAAAACAGGCACTGTTGTTTCCCAGGGCTGGTTGGAATGCCATTGCCCAATTGAATCTCTAGACCACCCCACCTCCACCAGAGCTCATACCATGGACTAGTTCTCCAGAGGATAGTTGTGCCCTTGGGAGAGAGCTGGGGTATCCAGCATTACAGCAGCACCCAGAGAAGAGGGCTGTGGGGAACAACAAGCAGAGGGCAGGGGAATCCTCTGGACATCAGGGAGCCCACCAGCAGCCAGAGGCCAAACATCAGATGGGGAGCAGCTGGGAAAGGCAACAGAAACATTCGGCCACAGGCCCATCTACATAGGAGGTGAAGGTCGGGGCACAACAGTATGTTCCCCTGAAAATGGGACAGGCAGAGGTGAGAGTTCAGGATTTGCAGGAGCTAGAATCAAAGGTACCTGTGCAGCCATGGTACGGGCGGCTGTAAGCTCTGGAGTTCCACTGTCTGTCACTGGCTCAGATAACTGTGAAAGCAAAGCTTCCCTCTAAATCACCGGTGCAGTAATCTGGCAAGCAAAAAGTTTCACCTTCTTCTGTACGTACTCCGTGTCCACTCCTGCAAATGAAGAAAGCAGGTAATCCTTTTTAGAGGAAGAAGAAAATAAAGTAAACCCCACTCAGGAGATTTTTAATGCAAAAATGCTAACAACTTTAATGTACAAAAAAAGCTTGTTTACAGGCCATGCTGGCCCCCCCAACAAACTTCAGCATTTTGCGCTTGCGCATTTCTACAAGAAGCTAAAGTGCTCATTAACACATCATTCATATTTATACTCACTTAATCGATTAGTTCACTAAACAATTTAAAATAACCACATAATTAAGGCATAACAATCAGTTTGAACCGCCACAGAAAGTGCATGAGCATTAAATAACATAATAAACAATAATATAAGAAATTGTAATGAATTGAATATGCACAAAGGTAATTATTTTACTGAACTACTTCTATAGACAGTGTATCCATCATTTTGTGACCTTTTTTAAAACAAATAAGCAAAGCATTGTAATCACTGGCCATTAATAAAGATTGTGCTACTTGTATATAAGCATAGCATGAGTCTATAGGTAGGAGACTATCTCAGATTTATCATTTAGCCCTCTTGTCATTACACTGAGATGGAAAAACAAATCCAGTAACCTTCTCTGCATGACAGCTTGTTTTGTATGTTGCCTCCCCCTAGGACCCAAAGATACATGTTCGATGCCTGTGAAACGCCATTTATGTTCACTTTTATTCACACAAGCCCCAATGTGGGCTGCTGTTGCATATGTCATGTTACTGTTAACAAGAGCCCGTATATGATCATCAGCTCTTTCTTTTAATTTATGCTTTGTTTTCCCAACATATATTATACTACAAGAGCAGGTCGCTAAATAAATAACACTGGTTGTATCACAATTGATGAATCTTATTATTTTTAATACCTGTTCCCCACTGGTAAAAGTTTTAGTGGCCATTATATCTGGACAAAATTTACAATGGTTACATTTGAAACTTCCAGTGGGCAGAGCAGGCAACCAAGTCTGAGGTTGAACCGAGGACTGCAGACTATGTGCTACAGTGTCTGCTCTGTGTCGGCCCCTCTTATAAACCATACGGAAAAAGGCAGTAGTCCATCTGTCTAACTTTTTCTCATTCTGTAAAATATGTCAATTGTCCCAGACTATATTTCCGATGGCTGATGATTTAACATTGTATTTGTCACAAAATTGCATCTATTATTTGCTGATGGTAACTTCTGACATGGTTGTAGTAACTTGGCTCTGTCTCTTGAACTTGTTCTTTGTTGGCCTGTGCTGATGCTTTCCTGTCTGTATCCTCTGTCCTGAAAAATGTATGGCCATTTTTGCAGATTGAGACATAGAGGAGATCTCCATGCTACATTTACTCCTTCCTCGTAGAAATTGGCTTACAGGGATATTATCCACAGTATACCAAGGATGGCATGAAGATGCCATTAGTAATGCATTCCAGTCAGTACTTTAATGGAATAAAGATGTGGCAGTACCATTTTCAGAATTTTTTTGTTAGAGCCACATCAAGGAATGAAGTACTGTGTCTACGGTATGTGAATGAGAATTGCAAATTCTCATTAGTGGTATGTAGATAGCTGACAAAAGCTTACAGTTGTTCTTCACTACCCTGCCATATAATGAACAAGTCATCTATATAACAGTGATGCAGGGAAATATAATCAAAGAACAGATTTGTCTCCTGATTATAGATGTATAACTCTTCCCGTCTGCCCAAAAACAAATTCACATAATTAGGTGCAAAAGTGGCACTCATGGTGCTGCCACTTATTTGCTGGTAAAATTCTCCAAGGAAAGTGAATATGTTAGATTCTAATACAAAACAAGCCAGCTGAACAAGAAAACCTGTAAGGGGAAGGGGGAATATTTGTGCCATGGCCCTTGGATCTAAGAATGTAGCTAGAGTTTCCAAACCCTCCATGTGTGGAATTACAGTGTACAGTGACTTGATGTCGAGCATGACTAGAATCTCATCCAGCTCCACGTGGAGATCCTGTATCACTGCCAATATTTTAGTGGTAATTTTTTTATATAGGATCTCATGTTTAGAACAAAAGGCTGAATAAATGAGTCAACATACATAGAGACTCTGTTAAGGAGTCAACTCATGATATAATAGGTCTCCCAGGTGGTGCATTTAAACTTTTGTGGACCTTTGGTAATAAATACATTTGTAGGTCACACTGGGTATTCCTTTATCAAAAACTCCTTTTTTTTATCTATCCAGCTTCTTGAATGAGCCTCATTAATGTATGCATCAGTAGTCTGTTTGTACCTTACTGTGGGGTCTGAACTAAGGCTTTTGTAGAAATGGGGGTTTGCCAGCTGCTTATAGACTTCCTGGTTATAATCTGACGTATTCATGGCGACAATACTGCCACCTTTGTCAGCTTGTTTGATTGCAACAGCTGAATTTTTACCCAATCTTTTTAAAGCTTCCTTTTCATTTTTAGTCAGATTAACATAATGTGGGTAAAACTGATTAGTTAGCAGCCAGGCAAACTCCTGTTCACATGCCTGCTGGAAAGTAAAAACTACCAGATTCATGGGGGGCATAAACCTTGATTTTGAATGAAATCTAGCCTTACTAGCCATATCTTCCACACTTTCAACCACACTAACAGTTTAACTTTGTGAATCTGAATTTTCCCCCACCCCCGCCCCAAATTCCTCCTCATGATGGAGAAAACATTTCAAATTCAGACCTCTAACAAACTTCTGTAGATCAATATACAGATTAAAGTGTGATACAACAGTTGGAGTAAACTTGAGTCCTTTCCTCAAAGCAGAGAGTTCATTATGATTCAATGTCACGAAGATAAGTTAATAACAGAACTTAAATCTGAGCCCTGTTCCATGTTTGGTAACATCCACCATTGTGTAAATTTTGCTGCTGATTCTGTGAATTCTGTTGGGGCTGAGGCTGTAGATTCTGCACTGGAGTGCATAACCCCCTGTTCCAACCATGGCTTCCTCATCCTTTTCCTCTGTTGGCATTGCCTTTTCCTCTGAATGCTGTGCTTACCACGTCTTGTTGTGGAGCATTGAATGTGACTCTGGGACTCCATCATAGCTGCAGGTTGCTGGAATGGGAAGGACTCTCATCTGATGTCATAGAGTCTTCCAATAAAATTGAAGAAACTGCATCAGAATAATTTGTGGAATTATAGTACTTTCATTATAATTGGTATTAGCTGCTGGTGGGTTTTTCAAAATTGAACGCAGCTGGTTGTTACTAGCAGCTTATTTCTCTCTCTCATGTTTTTTCCAACTAAATGCACAATTATTTGCACAGTCCCCTTGATCCTGAATCCATTTGATTTCTTTCTGTATTTTTAATTTATTATTAGTTCTGGTAATCGCATCAGTGAATAATTTTTTTTTAAATTCGTCAAACTGGGGATGCTTATTGAACTTATTAAAATCAACTTCTTTTACTTTCAATATTTCCATCACCTTATTCTGCTGATTGGCTGTGTATTTAACAGTGTGTTTTATCATTCTTAAGGATGCAGGTCAGGTCACAACAGTATGTTCCCCTGAAAATGGGGACAGGCAGAGGTGAGAGTTCAGGATTTGCAGGAGCTAGAATCAAAGGTACCTGTGCAGCCATGGTGCGGGCAGCCATAAGCTCTGGAGTTCCACTGTCTGTCACTGGCTCAGATAACTGTGAAAGCAAAGCTCCCCTCTGAATCACTGGTGTGGTCTTCTGGCAAGCTAAAAGTTCCTCCTTTTTCCGTACATACCTGGTGTCCTCTTCTGCCAACAAAGAAAGTAGGTAATCCTTTTTAGATTTTATTGCATCACATAGCTTCATGTCTGCCTCCTGTAACTGAGGCTCCATCAGCAACATGTCAGGGTCTATCAGCAAAGCAGCAGAAGTCGAAACTCCAGCAGGCGATGCATCCATCAGTGGTGTAGAGTCATCTTTGAGCAGGCAGTAGAGAAAGGGACCAGTTTTCTCTCACCCTGAATACTCAATCTTCCATCCAGATCAGGATCCACTATCTTAGTCAGTGAGACAGCAGCAACCCCTATTGAAGAGTAGGGGGAATTTTTTATTGCGTATTCAAAACAGTCATTTACATAGAAATTGTATGAAAGAAAACCAAAACAGTGAGAACATACAGCTGTACTTGTAAATCCATCTATCTATATACAGTGTATATGTATGTATATATTTATTTGTTTAACCAGGTTTAGCATACTAAGCTGAAAGCTTTTTTACAGAAGCGCCCTGGGAGCACTTGCTCAGAGCCACACAGTATGCAAGTGAAAGCTATGGGATTCAAACCCAGGTCTGGTCTGCTGGATGTCACCAGATTTGCAGCTCAGAGCCTTAGACCACTGCGCTATACTGCCTCCTCAATATATATGTGTATATATATGTGTGTGTATGTATATACACACACACACACACACACACACAGACTCTGTATATACCAAGAAAACTAACAATTATGAAGGGAGAAAAGGAGAAAACAAAATGTATACTATAGGGTATTAATACTTATGCCATTGTTAGTAAAAAGGGACCAAAAAAAGGATAAATAACAAAATGTTATCTACAATAACACTCCAATGGGAATTCTTACTAATCCCTGTATACCCAGTTTACAGCTTCCCACCCTTTTCTTTGGACATCTGAAGAATAAAAAACACTCAAAGCTAGTTTGTGAAAAGAAAAAGAAAATAAAACAAAACAAAAACAAAAAAAAAAAAAACAAAACCATCATCAGGAATATACATATTTATCTCAATTTTAGAAGAGCCACTTCAAAGCTTCCCAGTGCTCTGACCACTTAGTCTGACCCATTTTGCAGAGTTCCTTCTCTTGAATCTGTTGCAAATCAGACAATAATGCATAGAATAATTCAACAGGTGTTATGTACTGTTGCTGTAGTACAAACTTACATCGTGTTTGCCAATTTCACAACAGCCCCAAGAGATTGGATATGTACCTATGACCTCCCATTGACACAATGTTATCCATTTAATATTTACTACGGAGGGACACAGTCGGCCCTGCATTCGATTAGTGCCTGTCTCCAACTGCATACAGAAATAGATTCCACGCTTATCTCTGTTAAAGTATTAATCTTTCTCTTACAAGAGGATGTAGAACTGAATCTGGATGGCAAATAAGAATGCAACAGAATAAAAAAATAAAAAGACATCTACAAGAATCTATACCCTATCTCTGGCAACTATGAAATTACTGCTCCTACTACTAATATGCTCAGGAATGTGGAACTTAACCCTGGGCCACCAGGGACTATCACTGCACCCTCAGAACTAGCAAAGATTAAAGAACTAAGCCTTCTACATATTAATGCATGTAGTCTACTAAAAAAAATCACATTGCTCCAAGCCTGGGTTAGCCACTCACTCCCTGACATTCTGGTAGTGTCTGAGACATGGCTTAGACCTGACACAGCCGACAGAAACATAAACTTACCTAACTACCAAACATTCAGAGCTGATAGACAAACAAGAGGAGGGGTAGCAATATATGTAAAGGCCAACCTATCTGCAACTTGTCTTGACTCTTATTCTATGGCACAAGAATTTGAGTGCCTATCCCTCAAAATAGCTCTTTCCAACAATACCTCATGACAGCTGATTGGCTGTTACAGACCTCCCTCAGCTGGCCTCAAGATTCTATCCACTTGGGTGACTTGATCAAACAGGGAATGAAGAAACCATAATTATAGGTGACTTAAACCTAAACTGGCTTTCTAAGGCAGCTACACCATTAATATCATTCTACGACACATATGGGCTTACACAGCTCATAAATGAGCCTACTAGAATAAACAAAAAGAACCCAAAAAATAGCACACTTTTGGATGTACTTTTAGTGAGTAAACCTCACCTCTTCTCGCACACTGGAGTACTGTTCAACGACATTAGTGATCATTGTTCTATTGAGGCAATTAGATCTCCCCATCTTTGTACAGGAAAATAAGTAACCCTGCAGACATTTGTTCAGTAATACAGTTCTCCAAAAGAAAAGCATTAAATACTTCAAGCAATTTGACCATTGTAAATTCCCATAACAATTTGTTCAATGCCCCGGTTAGGCCATCGTGCCTTGGGACAATTCAATTTTTAAACTCTTTATAACGGATTCTAATTCTCCATACATGATTTTGGTAGTTAACTGTTGTTGTTGTTGTTCTTCTAAAATTTGAGGTATATCTGCTGCTTGTAAAATTTGTGACATTTAATTATTTTGGGGTATGGGAGTACCAAAGTGGTCTAAAATGTATTTTTCCATTAAGTGCATGATCCCTTTGTTATCAGAAATCAGATTACCATTGCTATCTTTTAGTTCTGTTATTAAGTTTTTATTTGTTCAGTTTTTACAGTCTTTATACGGGTTAGTCTGACATTTCTTGCCAGGTGTCCCAAATTGTTGCTCCATTTCCAGTGTTTTCAAGTTCAAGTTCAAGTTCAAGTTTATTGCAGGAAAACTCCATTGAGCAAGCTCATTCACAAGGAGGTCCTGTGTCCTGTTTTGTGTTTATCATACTGATACAAAACCATTTCTTTTTTTATTTTCTGGATTTGTATAGTATACAGTAGTTCCAGTTTTGTAAATTTTGTAAAGAAACTAACTCATACAACTATTGTCTAAGTGAAATATATCTTTTATGCTTGCATGCCTCTTTTTGATTTGCTGACTGTACCAAAAAATCGGTGAAACAAGGTTTGCTGTCCTCCCACCAAGCTATAAGGGAATCATACAAAAACCGGATCACCAGGTCAAGTACCAAAATATATAGACGAGGGCTAAGTGGGCACCCTTCCCACACTCCCACTTTAACCTCTCATCTATTCCCATATTAATATGGGACAAAGCCTGTCTAATCTGTGGGTCTTGCAATAAGCTAACATTCATTCTCCAATCCTCCCTCTCCTACTACTCTTGGGGGGGATGTAAATCCCAATTAGGGCATTATCCGATGTTTCTACTGTTATAGTTGTAGTACTAGCAACTGGAAGAGAGTGGGGAAACAAACCCTAAATCAATTCTAGTTGATAACATCCCTTTAAAAAAAATGTGTGATTTGGCATCTGCTGTACAGTCACTTGGGTATCTTTCAAACCTGTCTGTTTTAAGTACAGATTATAAGAAAGTGATGTCACAATATGTTTTAACAGTATTATGACTCTTAACTGTTTTTAACAAACTAACATTAAAATCACCACCATAAAGGAGATGTCTGCTAGTGTATAAAAAGGGCTGGATTAATTTTAACAACTCTATCCTAAGAGCCTTTGTTTGTGGGGCATATATGTTTATCAATCTACAAGTCATCCCATTATGCAAAACATCTACGATCAGGGCTCTTCCTGAGGAAACATCAATTTGCTCCTGGATCTGCATGTTAGAGAGTACATTAGAAAAACGTATCCCAAGTCCACTATATTGTTCTGTCCCTATCAACCAAAAGGACTATCCCAACAACCATTCTTCTGTTGCTTTATTAATTTCCTGTACAGTATGAAGTCTGGTATCCTGTAGAAAGTAAACATCATATTTAAACTGTGATAACAATGAAAAAGTAGCAGATCTCTTAATATCAGGCTTTATATTGTTAATGTTAAGGCTGGCCAGCATTAACTCAGGTAAAGCTACGAAAGTGTCATTTTAGTGGTGTTTTCTTTCTTAACCTAGTAGTCATGTTGCTTCATGATGGTGTGACCCTGGAGGTACCTGGCATTGTTGAGTCAGGTGGTGGTTCACTTTATGATGACTGGACAGACACATCAGAGTCCTTGTCATGCATTACCTAGCTCTAATCTTGTAGAATGTCAAATTTATCCTGCAAATGAAGCTGATCTGTTACCATGCTCTTAGTTCCATGGGGTAGGGACACTTTTCTTCCCCTGGTCACTGGTTGAAATATTTCAGTGTCTGACTATTCCTGGTGGTGGAGGCAGGGGTGGCATATCGGGACTACAGCCTCCATGGTTGCCAGCACCTGCTGAGGAGATAGTAATGGCATTACCTCTGTGATCACTGGCGTTGTCAAAACATCTAAGGTAATTGAGCTGTTAACCTCCTGAAGAATTATCTCAGGGGGGCCTTGTAGCTTGTTCTCTTGGTACCCTGTGTGGTTTAAGGGCTTAGTTAATATAATAGTCTTGTTCAGTATAATTCATAGTATTGTGCGCTGCCCAAAGGCAGGATTTAAACAAATGCTCCTCCTCCCCTCAAAGATTACACTTAGGTGGAACAGAACATCGGTTTCTGGAGTGTTCAAGTTCTCCACATTAAAAACATTTCATTTGGTCACAATCTGTACTTAAATGGGTCAATGTCCCACAGCAGTAACATAACTGGGAATGTCTGAGATAGAATAATATACCCCGGTCTCTTCCCAATTAAAACAGTCTGGTAAATGCTGTATACCCTGCTCATTTTGTTGCAATTATACGTGGAATTTCCACCCACCTGTCCAAAAAAACATTATCATCAATGATGGCATCAGGAGTTCCTTTACTATACAACACTTCTCTAACCAATAGATAATGTCATTTATGTTAATGCCCTCATAGTGAAATAAGACAGTTATTATCTTAAATGTGGCCTCAGTGAGCGGAATTGCAATGAAAGGTCACCATAAGGGAGAGTCTTTAACCACATAAGTGCTCCAGAGTTTGTCTAATAATGCCGTGCTTCTCAGGCTGATATTGAAATTGTAATCATATGGAGCATGTATGAAGGCATACACATCAGCAGGTGTAAAGTGCAATGAATGTTTAATTAATGTTTTACCCACATAATTCCTGTCTGGGATGTGTTCTAGGCCTCCTCTTTATCAAATTCAGACCACATATCTGCATTTTGCAGCTTCTACAGGTTGTTTAAAATGTGCTGTATAACTAGTTGGTTTGGTTGGGGCTGATTTGTCAGCATTTACATTCTCTGTTGGAGTCATATCCATTAAATTGTCCTCCGGTGAATCAATAACATTAAACAGTTGTACAGTACCTGTAGTGTTCTGTTGCATTCCATTTGTAGGTAAACCTGTGTTCTCTGTAGTTCTCTCTCTGGGGTCTGACACAGACAAAACATTTCCTCTGAAGTTAGCTCTTGTACAGCTGCAACCGCTGGCTGGGTTAACGTTTGGCCATCCATTACTACTGGCCGGGTGTGCTCCAGCAGGGCATTTTCCTGTGATGTCAGTAATGCTCTCGATAAAGGCAAAGTCGGGTTCGCCTCCCATTTTCCGTTTGAGAAGATCCATCCAGCATTTTTAAGCACTGACTCTGGTGTCCAATCTGCAGTATCTAACACTGCTGGGAAGGAAGTAGCTGTACTTGTGCTGGCTGCCGAAGCCATTAAATGCATTCCCTTGTTTTCATACTCCTCTGCCACAAGCAGTAATTTCTTGTCAGGGATACCAGTTGGACTTATCAAAAGTATTTTCCTTTTCTTTTCTTCGTCTAGTTTGTATTTATTCTGGACATATTCTTGCTCTACCTCTGTCATCATGCGTAGGATGCGTTGCATTTTTTGTAATTCACTTTGCAGTCTCTGTTCATCGTTGTTGAGTTCCATGTCACTCTCATTTGAATTTGAAATTGGTGTTGGCATAGCTGGTTCTATTAATTGTTGCTCTCCTTGCAAAAGAGCTTCTTGTCTTCCTCCATCCTGCTCCACACTGGGATCCTCCATTCCACCAACATTTACACAGGATAGTGTTTGAGGCACTGGAAAAATGGGTAGGCTGTAGGATAATTTGAGAAGTAGGAGACCCTGGACTACCAAAATATGGGTGGATGGGGAAAGGTTTGGACTGGCTCAATAGGCAAATCCAAGACTGATGTTAAGAGCCTTACAGATGGATGTAATATGTACAGTGAAATCTAGGGAGGGATTGAGTTCCTCCCAGGATTTTGAACAAGTTTACAGAGTCCAGGATGGAGCCATTACCACAGACCACACTAAGCAAAGTATGATTATTTTTTAGCCAGTGTGTGGTTCCAAATAACACAGCTTATGACTTAGTTGGGTTCATTAGTAGCTTATTCTCATAGAACCAAGTTTGAATAGACATAAGGTCTGCTGAGAGGCACTATTGATGTCAACTACAGTCTGTGCACTGTTGAAGAAGACAAGGTCATCAGTGTAGATAAGGAGGGTACAGTTGGCAAAGCCATGGTGAATTGGGCTGATATTAATGAGAAGTAGAGAGGCCCAAGTATGGAGCCCTGAGGGACACCAACAATAGAAAGTAGGTTGTTGAATAGAGAGGAGCCAAATCTGATATGTTGCTGTCTATTGGTAAGGTAAGTCCAGAATCAGGGTAAGGCATGCTCAGAGATCCCTAGGGCACTAAACTTGCTACAGAGCAGAGAGTGACTGACCATATCAAAGGCCTTAGTGAGGTCAATGAATATGTCTCCAGTAAGGTCATCTTTGTCAATGGAGGTGGAGATATTGTTAGTTGGAGTGAGTAGCTCAGTGGCGGAGCTGTGTTTCTAACAGAAGTCATGTGGGAGAGAGGGGATTGTGGGTAGTGAGATAGGTGGTAAGTTGGAAGGTAACAGTTTTTTATAGAATCTTACCCAGAACAGGTAGAATGGCAATGGGTCTGTAGTTACTAATTATTTTGCTGTTCCCTTCTTTAAACATGGGCACTATATTAGCCATTTTCCAGACTATTAAAGCAGCATTTGAGGTGTGGGAAAGACTTAAATTTCTAGCAAGGGAAGGTGCCAGTTCATAGGCAGCAAGTGTAAGAAGTTTATTCTTCAAACCATCCAAACCAGCTTATTTGGATTCTGGAATTAGCCTCAGGAGTTTGTACACCTCAGAGATGCTAACTTGTTTAAGGTGAAAGGGGGGAATTTGCACTAATGGAATAATTATGGTAGAGGTCAGACAGTTCAAGGGAGGGGAAAAAGCCTCTGTGTGTGCTGAGAGGTCTGAAAATAGCTTACTGAATGCACTGGCAATTGTAGAAGGGTTGTTACAATTTACAACCTCTATTTCAAAGTCAGGAGTGGTAGGGGTTCTACCGTGGCCCAAGGATTTTTTAATGCAGTTCCAAAACTGGCAGAGGGTTTTGTAAGATGAGGCAATTTGGGTGCTATAGAAGCAACTCTTACTCTGTTGGATGACATGTTTGCATCTATTTCTAAGAGATCTATAGATAGACCAGACTGAGAGTTGGTAGCATTGAAAGTAGCTCAGCTTCTTTCTCTGTTTTTTTTTAGAAGGGATAGGAGAGGACGAGTCAGCCATTTGGTTATTGCACCCTGGACTCTCCTAGTGGTGAGGGTTACATATTTTTCCCTCGAGGCTAGAGAAGGTAGTGTTAAAATAAGAGACAGCCTTGTCAATGTCAAAGGTTGCTGACAGGTAGGACCAGCTGAGGTGAGCAACATCAGTTTTAAATTGGGAGGGGTCTAGATGAGAAAAGTCTCAAAAGTGAATCAGGTAAGGTGGGACTTTAGGGCCTTTTGCACGCCACACTCAGAAGATGGGGGAATGGTTGCTAACTGAGTCTGGGAGAATACCAGAGCAAGTTATTTTGTCTGCATTAGGGACCAACAGCCAATCTATAAGGGTGGCCCTTTGTATGTTATTGGAAAGCCTTGTAGGATGATAGGCAGTTAGTGCACCATGCTGCCAGAATCCTATCCTGCTCCCCTCCTCTGGGTGACTGCTGCTGTGGGAAAAAGCTTTCCAGCTGTGGTAAGCCCTCTTTGGCCTATATTGCTATTCCCCAGTTGTGCAGCTACTGCAGTCAATTTCCCCTTGACATATAGAGTATTGTTTTTATACTGGTTGCCTGCAGTTGCCCATTTTCTTCCCTATTTGCTTGCCTAGCAGGCTCACCATAGCCTCCTACACCTCAGTTTTAGGTTTGTCTTACTGACAGTCCCCTGCATAGATGGTTGTAGCAGCTTCAGCAAAGACTTGTAATGTTGCTCTCACTGTAAATATCCAGCTTTGCAGCTTCTGCTATCTCTTGGTGGCTTGTAATACTGCTATACTACATAGCTTACTGTGCGTGGCTCTCGGTTTGGCTAGGTTCTCTTCTTGCTACTGTCTGTTTATCTTATGCAAATACACTGCTGTCATTTATTTTTTTATGCTGCCTCAGTTAGTCAAAATATCTAGTGGTCGCACTTGTACTGTGTGCTCAGATTGCTTTAGGTGGTGATGTTCCTTCATTTTATCTTATTTTTTTCCCTCTCCTCCAACACAGTCTTTACCTCATTCTCATATCTCCTGTGTTATGTGTTCTCCTCTGTGGGGAAATATAAATTTAATTTATGTTATTGTGAAAAAAGCATGTTCATATGGGATATTAGTTAAATAAATAAAATACATTTTTGTAAAGTTGCTTTGTACCTGAAATATCCCAGTGATATCAATTAAACTATCAGACAGCAAAATACCCAGCTCCAGAAGTATTGTTCTGAATGTTCAAATCAATAGCAGTAACATGGTAGGAGGCACCATAAAACACATTCAGTAAGCAAATGGCACTTTTTTCAATCTTTCATCTGCTCATTTACTGTATAGTAATAAAGGTCATTTTAATATTCTTCAGGGTAGATTGTTCTGTACTGCTGAAATCTGACATTTTACCACATTCTATAAATAAAATTTTTACCCTTTGGACAAAATCAAAAGCATGTGTATTTGCTTCATACATAAATAAATTGAGTGTGCCTTTGTATGGAACACTGGAGTGCCATCTTTGTTGCTACGATGCGGAGGTGTCATACTGCTTTGGAAGAAACATGTAGATGGATCCAGTGACTGCAGTTATCTACAAGGTAAAAGTGTTAGCTCAAGTTACACTGAGATAGGTATGGGTGGTAGAAAATACCGAAGAACTCACATACTCACTACCCTTATGAGTGAGCTGTGAAGTCTATAAAAAGATAAAAAAGGCATACTCAGCTGGCGGGTGTCAGAACCTGGGTGTGGAGGGCACTGCAGCGCCCCCAACCTTTGCTCATGAGCATTCGAAGTTCCCCTTTGCTGGGGAAACCACCTTTTTTACCCTGTGCCCTTTTGAATTTCAACACCCCCACTTTCCCCATGTTCTGGCACCCACTGTTCCCTACTTATGCCTCCCTCTTTTCACCTCTCCCCCTCCTCTTTTCTCTTGGTTTACCAGCAGCAGTCTCATCCCTGTCTGCTGGCTCTGTTTAGAAGCCTGTAGCCTTACTGCCTTGGACCTTTGTCCCCTAAGAACTCAGAAGCTAAGCAGGGTTGGATCTGTTAAGTAGTAGGATGGCAGACTTTCAGTGAACATGAGGTGCTTCATGAAGTGGTGTTGGCAGCTCTGTCAGGGGCACTCACTTTCCCTGTGATTAAACGTTAGCATGATGATGCCCCAACATGGTGTTAGGGGTACACTGTGGAGTTGGAGGTGTTGTCTTTTGGATGAAATGTTAAACTGAGATTCCATCTGCCTGTTCCAATGGGCCAAAGACCACATGATGCTTTTTGAAAAGACTAAGAAAATGTCCCAGGTGTGCTTTCAAATTTCCCTCCTTTCACTAATAATCCGACTGATTAGCCTAGTTCAGTATCAGTTGGTTTGCATCTGTAGCCCTCTCCCATGGGGACGAGGCTGACAACAGAAAGTATTTCTTAGCCCTCTTTTTTTCAGTGCACAAAAACAAACTAGCCAATTAACTAACTACCTAAATAACTAACTTACTAACTAACTAACCAACTAGCTAACTAAATGACCTTGAGAGGCTACACCCTATCTGTCTACACCTCTTGTCTCTGCCTCATCCCCTTATTATAAGCATACTGGATAACTTCAAATTATCATTATCCTGCTACTCCTGCTGGCAGACAATTACGCAATAATGCACAACAGGGTGTGGTATATTATGAGATATCATCATGACTTGGATGCAGCATCATGTCTCATGCACCTGAGAAGAAGAAAAATTGAATTTGACAGCAGTTAAGGACTGCTTGGCCCACCTAGTCTGCTCATTTCCCTACCTACTGTGATAGCGTAGATCCTACATGATCTCTGGCTTAGCCCTCCCATCCCTAATGACTAACATTCCCCTATGCCTATCCCATGCTTTCTTGTATCCTGTTACAGTTTTTACCCCAACCACCTCTGCTGGAAGGCTGTTCCATGCATCCCCTACTCTTTCTGTTAAGAAGTACTTCCTTACATTTCCCCTGAGTTTACCCCCCCCAAGTTTCATAGCATACCCCCTTGTTCTTGAGCATCTTTTCTTCTGAAAAATGCTTCCTTATTGTACCTTTTTTATACCCATGAGGTACTGGAAAGTGTCTATCATATCCCCTCTTTTCCTCCAGGGTGTACATATTGAGGTCCTTTAGTTTTTCCTCATAGGGTCTCAGGTGCAGACTCTGCACCATTTTAGTTGCCCTCCTCTGGAATGCTTCTACTCTATCTACTTCTGGAGATGTGGAGCCAAATTCTCGAATGATTTAGACTGCTGCAAATCTCGGGTGCACCAAACAGATGATGCATGGGGCAAGAGCAGTCCTTAGCTAGCGATCGGTATTCTCAATCCCCTAGCCTCCACCATGCACCACGTACTGTGAGTTAGACCAACTTTTGCCGTTCTAACTTTGCAGACATTTTTGTGGGGTGTACGCTAAATATTTGGCACAAGCAGCCATAAAAAGGGTAAAGTGTTGCAAATACATGCAACCTTTTACAATTTGGCTCAAGCTGAACCAATGCATTTGGCGCAGCATTGACACAGGGCTTCTGCAAGCTTTGCATTAACCTATGAGAATCAAGCCCATAGTCTCCAGAACTGGATGCAGTACTCAAGGTGAGGTTTCACCAATGAGTTAGACAGTGACATCACCACCTCCCACTTTCTGCTGTTGATACCCTTCCCTATGCACCCTATCATACCACTGGCTCTCTACACAGTGTTGTTACACTGTTTGGCCACCTTTAGGTCATCAGCTATGATTACCCTTAGACCTCTGTCCTGTTTGGTGGTCATCAGTACCAGTCTGCCAAATTTTGTACTCTGCTCTTATGTTTCTATGCCCTATGTGCATAATTTTGCACTTCTTTGCATTGAAACATAGTTGCCACACTCCTGACCACTCCTCAAGCTTTCTTTGATCCCTTTTAATTTTTTCACCCCCCCCCGAAGTGTCTACCCGATTTTAGTGTCATCTGCAAATAGACATACCTCCCCTTCTAGCCCTTCTGCAGCATCACTAATAAAGACATTAAAGAGGATCAGTTCTAGTACTTACCCTTTTGGCACCTCACTGGTCAACCTCCCTTCCTTAGCGTGAACTCCATTTACCACCACCATTGATGCCTATCCCCCAACCAATTCCTTACGCAGTTTATCACTTTTGGACCCACTCCCAGGCTGCTCAGATTGTTTACTAGTCTTCTATGCAGAACAGTGTCGAAGGCTTTATTGAAATCTAGGTAGGCTACATCCATTGCATTCCATCCAGATCTAGGTTCCTGGTCACCAAGTCAAAAAAATCTATCAGATTTGTTTGACATGAACACCCCCCCTCCCATGAATCCATGCTGCCTTGGATCTTGCAAGCCACTGGTTTCAAGATATTCCACAATCCTTTTCTTCAGCAGTGATTCCATTAAGTTCCCCACCACCAAAGTCAAGCTGACTGGCCTGTAATTGCCAGCCTCCTCACTGCTACCACTTTTGTGAAGTGGGACTACATCTGCTCTCCTCCGGTACTCTGGTAATGTATTATGATGATAACCCATCATTTTCCACACCCTGAAGTGCATTATTGCTGTTATGAACTGGCCTAAAAGTTTTAGCTCTTTTATTAAAAAAAAAAGATTTACTTTTTTGTATACTTTTTTTTATTACATTTCTGATGTTGAAGTATACCTTTACTTTTTTTTTCATATCAGTGTTTATGCTCCTTGGCAGGCTGCAGCTGTTCATCAGCCAGCCTACCAGACTCCGGGGATGTTTGGGCACTTGTAACACCTTGTGTGTCCTGGTGAACCCCCAGAGCCAGCTTGGAGGCTTCATCCTGCCATAGCCCCTGTCAGTTTCCTGGTTTTCTCCCCATTATCCAAGATGCCAGAACATGGATGCACATGCGCATGGAGGCATGCATGCACACCGGAGCTCCAGTGACGGCCTCTTCTGCCCTCCCAGCCTAATGCCAGGTTCCCCCAAGGCATGTCACTGCCACCTAGCCTCCACTGGGTGGCAGGCACATGCCAGGGAAACCCCACGTCCCTCTCTGGAGAGGAGAGCTGCCTACTGTCTGCTCAATCCATCTCTTGCCCTTCCTCCTGGCTGACCACTGATGGTCCAAGCTTGATCCTGAACTCGAGTTGCCAGCATGGCATGAAGTGTGGTGTCCAGCTCCTCAACCCTCTGTGCCACTGGGCCGGCTGGAAGTATGCCTTTTCAGAAAAAAAGTGTACAATTTCTGTCCTGCTGATGCTACATGCTAACTGATCTGTCAGTCTCCAAAGCTCTCACTCTGCCACAGTGTCTGCTTTCTCTTTGTAAGAGTGTCTTTATCTGTATCTTTACTACCCCACCCCCCCACTCGCCAATAATTATTACAGCTCACCCTCCTGGTGGTATATATAGAGTGGACTTTTTTTTCTGCTGGTTTGAATAGGGTGCTCATTTCTAATAGGGTGTCCATTTCAACCAAGTGCTGTTTTTAAAGTGGTACGCACAATAGATGATTGTGGCAGTGAGTGGAAGAGTCAGAAGCTTTTGGCTTCATTAGTGTTATGTTTTAAATAAAAACAAAAAGAAAAATGACGCCAAAGATCAGTACCACAGGAAAAGGAAGCTGTCAAGTTGACAATCGGTAAGAGGAGCGCAATGTTTTGAAAAGCATACTCTGTGACACTGATGTTTACGGTTTCACTTTTTTTATAGTTGGGGTGATGAACTGTGGGGCAGCACCAATATGTAAAGCCATGAGGGCTTCAATATTTACATGGTACTGTAGTGGGTGGAGGAGCAAGGAGGTAGTAATCAGTAAGATACCCAGAAAGGTTGTTAGAAGGTGAAGTTGCTGGTAGGCCAATAGAACTGTTTAAAAAAAAGCACACAGACATTGTGTGGCCAGTTTGGGATTCCTTTCCTTTTCTTTTTTGTTTTCAATAGTTGTTCAAGCTGTGACTTGCACCATCCTGCCTGATGCACACATACTGCGAGCTGCTGCCACTGCCTGCTGCTATGGACCATTTGTGAGAAGAATCTGATGGTAGGCAGGCAGAGGACATTGTGGGCAGTGGGAAGGCTGGTGGCTGAAGGTTTTTATAAGCCTTGATTATGCTGTCTGATTCAATCACAGCTTTAGAGACCTTTCAGTTAGTCAACTTAGATTTTTTTTTATCCAGTTCATAATAATGAGTTGAATTCTGGTCCCCTTCCTCCACCCCTTTCCTAAATGGTTAAGGGTCCTGCACCTCAACATCTCTGTTCTCATTCTTAAGATAGTTCAGCTACAACTGTGTATCATGAATCTCCTAACAGACACATGGGTTGTATATGAGACTAGGTTTTTCTCTAAATCAACAGATGGTCGATTTTCCTTCCTGGCTACATTGTCTTCTGACAAAACCATTGCAAGTGTGGGGGGGGGGGCAATTTGTGTCTCACTCAAACTTCAGTTGGAGGTATTGCCCTGCTCCTTCACTTACCTCCCATGAGCTCCTGGTAGGCAAACTCACCCTTCTCTTCTCCCTTACTATTTTATTGCTGGAATATACTGCTGTCTTGGATTCAACACAGGCTTTATCCTTGACCTAATATCCTCCATCTCCTATGTAGTAAAAGTTTATTTTTATACAGGTAAAGATGGTTTGTTACATCATTGGGTCACAAATCATTTTTCAAGATGTACCTGTTTTCTTCTAGGTTTTAAAATAACATAAAGTACACACCATTCATTTTACAACATACGTTTACATAATTTCACTAAACAACATAGTTTTATATAATCCCCCATATAACATATTCTGGTAAACTCCTGACCCAAGTTGACTTTAATATGAACTTCCATATTAAAGTTAAAGAAGTTGCCAGGAAAAATAAAAATCTTAAGGTGAGGAAATCTTTCAGCCCAGATGGCATAGAGCTAGAATTTTACAGGATGCAGTGGACAACATTGTTCCTATCTTAACAAAACTGTATAACTGGAGACTGAGAGAGGGTACATATCCATCTTCATGGGAAATAGCCAAAATAATTCCTATATACAAAGGGGATTTGGTGACAGAACCAGCAAACTATCATCCAAAAGCGCTATTATAGGTGGTCTCCAAAATATTTAAAAAATTGATAAATAAACAACTATTGGAATACCTGGAGGGCCATGACATGAGCTACTATCAAAGTATCAGTTGGGTTTCTATAGGGGTTTTACCATGGACACTGCACTCGCTGACCTGGTCGACATAATTGCCTCATCTATGGAGGAAGGCCAAGCAATGGGCATGGTGTTTGTGGACCTCTCGAAAGCTTTCAACACAGTGGACCAAAACGTCTTGAATGATAGGCTATTGGACAGAGGGATATTGGGTGAAGCTGCAAACTGGTATGGGTCATACCTAAGAGAAAGAAGGCAGTTTGTTGTAGTAACTAATAATCATTCCGACATGAGACCAGTAGTAAGAGGAGTTACACAAGGCTCAATTTTGGGCCCAAGATTATTTTTAATTTATATAAATCAAGTATTAGCTGTCATTTCTGACACAAAAACATGTCTGTATGCAAGCGATACAGTTATGGTAGCTATAGACTCATCTAGAGACCATACGGTTCAAAAATTGCAAGCTGCCACTGGCCCGGTGGTGCAGAGGGTTGAGGCACTGGGCACCTTGTCTTGCGCTACTCCAGCAACCCAGTTTCGGGAATGAGCTCAGGTCATTGGGCTGCTGGTGGAGGGAGGAGGGTGGAGCAGGATTGAGCATACTAGTGGGCATCTCTCCTCTCGAGAGAGTGGCGAGGGTTGGTTGGCACCCCCCTCATAGTTCTGCTTCCACCAGATGGAGGTCTGATTTGTAACATAGGCGGAGAGGGGGCAGCAAAGTATCAGGAGGTGGAAAGGGCAGAGCTGGTGCCATGGGGTGTGAAGCATGCCTCCACCCTCTTGCATGGTCATGTGCCAGGGCCTTGGGGGAAGGGGTCAGGGATGAAAACATGTAAAAATGCATGTGTCCCCATTGCCAGTTGGTGGGAGGAAGTGATGGGGATCAAAAAAGCTATTTAAAAAAAAAAAAACATTCAAGCTGAATTTTATAATATATGTAGCTGGTTTGAGGACTCTAGAATAGACCCTAACAGTAAAAATCTAAAGTCATGCTGTTTAATAAAGAGCATTACAAAAGGACCAAAACTTATCCAAAATGTGAAAGTAAATATTTAAGAGGTAATGAACTAGAACAGGGAGTTGAGTACAAATATTTGAGAGTATGGGTTAGCTAACACCTACATTTTGAATTCCATATCTCCAAAATGACTACAAATATAAACAAAAGATTGGGTTGCCTTCAGAATGTCCAGATACTGTACTAATATGAACATGCAGAAATGTATATTTAAACCAATTGCTCATAACAGTACTTGACTATGGTTGCCATGTACAGTCTGACAAAACACACCTTAATAAAGTTGATATGTTATATAACCAAATTGCTTGCTTTGTTTTAAAATGTGATTACAAAATGCATCACTGTGTCATGTACGAAGCTTTAAACTGGCTACCATTGGAACAAAAAAGAAAAATAATTTGGACATACCTTGTGTAAAAAATCTAAAATGACCAGAAACCACTATACTTACTAAAACAAGCATTTGTCAATGCCGAATGTTGCTTGCTTCTATGTGCTGTTTAGGTATTTGGAAGTCATTGGAGTGCAACTATTGAAAATTTGCGAACTTATGAGCGTGCATAGGAACTGCGCAATGCACGCTCATAAAACAGTGATTTTTAGGAATTTTTTCACCAAGTTTTCAACATAGCCATTTTTAAGACCTCTGCTCATGAACAGTGTCACTGTGATTTTGTTAATGTGTCCCATACATTGAGTTTGCACACCAACTGTGCCATTGTGCGCTACATGGGCGGAAACACGTTTTGGGCAGGATGTGAAAAATGACAGCTGAACTGCTCATAAGGAGGTGTGGTAAAATCGCAATGTTGAAAATCTGGAGTGGAAATATGAAAATTCACAAACCTACGAGCGTGCGTGGGAACTGTGCAACGCACACTTGTAAAACAGTCATTTTTAGGAATTCTTTCACCAAATTTTCAACATTGCCATTTTAAGATCTCTGCTCATGAACAGTGACACTGTGATTTTCTTAATGTGTCCCATACACTGAGTTCGCACCGACTGCGCCATTGTGCGCTACATGGGCGGAAACATGTTTTGGGCAGTATGTGAAAAATGACAGCTGTAGTGCTCATGAGGAGGTGTGGTAAAATGGCAATGTTGAAAATCTGGAGTGAAAATATTGAAAATTTGAAAACTTACGAGCTGCATGAGAACTCGCAGAACGACGCTTGTAAAACAGTCATTTTTAGGAATTTTTTCACCAAATTTTCAACATAGCCATTTTAAGACCTCTGCTCATGAACAGTGTCACTGTGATTTTCTTAATTTGTCCCGTACATTGATTTCGCACACCGACTGCGCCATTCTGCGCTACATGGGCGGAAACACATTTTGGGTGAGATGTGAAAAATGACAGCTATACTGCTCACAAGAAGGTGTGGTAAAATGGCAATGTTGAAAATCTGGAGTGAAAATATTTAAATTTCACGAACTTACGAGCCTGCATAGGAACTGCGCAACGCACGCTCGTAAAACAGTCATTTTTTGGAATTTTGGCACCAAATTTTTAACATGGGGTTTTTGGGACCCCTTATCATGAATGATGCCACTGTCATGGTGATATTCAGGCCTGAAGGGTGATTTTGCAGTCACTGCGTGAAATCACCCTTCGGGCCCGAATAACGCCATGACAGTGACATCACTCATGAGAAGGGGTCCCAAAAACCCTATGTTGAAAATTTGGTGCCAAAATTCCCAAAAATGCCTGAGATATGCAACAAAGTTGAAACCCCCATCTAGCCCATTATACAGCTTACCGGCATTTCCTCAGTTCGCGGTCGGCTTTGAAGAGTGCAGACGTGTTCCCGGTCCACCGAAGATCGTCACGCTGGAGTCCGGAGGTAAGTATGGGGTGGGGGGTGGGGAGGCTGGGTGCGCAGTGGGTGGGTGCGGTTGTGGGGGTTGGGAGATGCACCACGGGACCATTTTGTGTTTCAGGTAAAAAAAAGACGTTGGGATCGTTACACGCTGGGGTGGCCCCAGCATGGCATTGCGATGTTGGGGGCTGCCCAGCCGATGGGGATTGGGCACCCTCACAATATGGACTTATTGCCACGCTGGGGTGGGCTCCCAGCATGGCACAAGGACGGGGGCGTTCAGCTGATGGGGGATTGGGCACCCCATTGGCAAAGACTGCTTGCCACACTGGGGTGGGATCCCTGAGTGGCACCTACTTCTGGGGGATGCAGCTCAGCCGACGAAGTGGGCAACCCGTGGCTATGCAATCGCAGTGGGGAAGCAGCGCTGCGGCTACTGTGGGGAAGGCGCGGTGAGCAGCCGATATCTTATCGGTGCTCACTCAAGCCGCAGTTCCCCTCATCTGGGAGGCCACTGCATTTGGAGCGTGTCATACACAACTCCAAAATGCATTGGCTTACAAGGGCCGCTGCTGCCAGCACACTGACTGAATTGGAGGAGGAGGTGACACACCTCCGAAATCTCCGATGATGGCTCTATGTTTCTTGCACATGCGTGCAAGCAACATAAAAATAGTGACAGTGGATCATAAACATAAACGTAACCTCAAAAATAAACACCATAGGGAGTCTAGAATAACCAAGATCAGAAATAAGTGTGGGGAAATGATGTTTTCTCACAAGGCCCTAACTACATGGATTAAGATCAGTAACCAAGGTAAGGCTGCTAAATCTATAAAATGTTTCACTACTCAAGTGAAAAAGGAACTCTCTTGCAGATGTATGTGCAATGGTTGATACATCAACATTTCTTAGCTACACACAAGGTACTTAAAGGAAATAAATTTTCTTGAATGAATGTTGCTCAAATGAACTCATTTTTACTATGTCATTGTTGAAAGCTTGAAGTTTGAGTGGGTTGTATCATATGCATTTAAATCATATTTTTATTGATTAGATAACTAGTTTTCTTGCTTGGATTACTTATAGTAACTACCTTATAAGGAACATTTAACAAGACCACCTTGAAAATGGGGTTTTTCCTTCTAATGGTGTGAAATTGTTACCATCATTGTATTCCTGTATAAAAATAAAGATTTTTGCTACTACTTTAATATAAACTGGTTATCTCTTTCCTCTTGAAAGCTAGTTCACAGCTTCAGTCCCTTTCTTTCATGCTACTTATCTCTGAGTCCACTCAACTTAGCCCTCCCAACTCTAACCACTGTCTAATTGAATGGGTTCTCTCCTCCCACTCCAACTGCATTATAGAATCTAACATACACTATAACACTCTTAATGACCATTACATGGTATACTGTTTGAAAAAGGTACACCACCCCCAAATCCTTCCCAAGGTCTTTTAAGTCTCTTGAGTTGTCTACCTTGCTGGATGATCTTGACTCTTCATTTCTCTATCCACAAATATGGAGGATTCCCTGTCCAAATTCCACCTACATTTAAACTAGCCAAGGGGGGGGGGGAGGCACTGGAAAGGAGCAGGGAAATTCTAGCTCCCCCCAAAAAAATCAGGGTACTAAGTGAGGTAGATACCAACAAAGAGATGTCAATAGGGAGAAGTGCAGGGGTAAATGGAGAAAGTGACAAACACAATAAGGATAAGGATGGGGCAAAAAGGGGTAAGGACATCAAGAAATGGAGGGTAATGAGTACCAATGCTTGTAGTCTGGGCAACAAGCTCCTTGAACTGGTGGCCTTGATGGAAGAGGGATGCCTGGATATTGTAGCAGTCACAGAAACATGGTACACAGAGAACCATGACTGGGATGTTAACATACCAGGGTACGTAACTTACAGGAGAGACAGGGAGGGCAGAAGAGGGGGGAGAAGCTCTATGTAAGGGAAGGGATAAAAGTAACTGAACAAAAGAGTTAACAGGGAGGAGAGGAGGCACTGTGGGTCACCTTGGAGACTGGAAATGGCACCACAATCCGCACAGGAGTTGTATACAGACCCCTATGTCGGGGGAGGGAATGGACAAGGATATGATAGAAGGCATACTTAGTATGACAGAGAAAGGGGAGATATTGTTGATGGGGGACCTTAATATTCCAGATGCTAACTGGAGCACCTTTGCTGCAGCCACATCCAAAAGCAGGGCCATTCTTGATGCCCTTCAGGTGGCATGCCTCAGACAGCTAGTTTTGCAGCCTACTCATGAGGGAGCAATCTTAGACCTCATACTCTCAAATGGGGACAGTGAGAGGATCCCAGATCTAGAAGTGAGTAGCCATTTGGGAACAAGTGACCACCAAATAGTGTGGTTCACGATAAACTCAGCTACAGAGTCAAGCCATACAAAACTGAGGGTTCTGGACTTCAGGAGGGCTGACTTTGGCAAGATGGGAGAGTACCTTAGAAAAGCACTGGCAAACAGGCTAGAAGGAGGGGTGGAGCAACAATGGGGAAATATCAAAACTGCCATCACAGAGGCAACTAGGCTTTCTGTGAAGCAAATAAACAAATCAAAAAGAAAGAAAAAGCCGCTATGGTTTTCAAAAGAAGTGGTGATGAAGGTCAGGGAGAAAAAGATAGCATTTAGGAAGTATAAGGAAAAACAGAAAAAGCAGGACAGAGAACTGTACCAGTTAAGGCAGAAGGAAGCAGGGAGGGTAGTCAGAATAGCAAAGGCACAAACTGAGGAAAAGATAGCCAACTCGGTTTAGAAGGGGGATAAAACCTTTTATAGGTATATCAGGGAGTGTAGAAAGACAAAGGGAGGGATATTGAGGCTGAATAGAATGGATGGTGGGTGGGCAGAGAGTAACAGTGAAAAAGAAGGGATACTGAATGAATACTTCTGTTCAGTATTCACAAAAGAGGAAGTGGGGGAGGTGCCTAATCCAATTAAGAGAAGCACTCTGGAAAGGGGGGTAGATACCAGTCCTTTAACAGAAGAAAGGGTTCTGAAAGAACTCCTAGAACTGAAGGTGGACAAAGCAATGGGGCCAGATGGACTTCACCCCAGAATTCTAAAAGAATTAAGCAGATAACTAGTGATACCACTGACTACCCTTTATAACAAATCATGGGAGGATGGTGTGGTACCTGAGGACTGGATGAAGGCTGATGTGATTCCCCTTCACAAAAGTGGGAGCAAGACAGAGGCAGGAAACTACAGACCTGTCAGTTTGACCTCTTTGGTAGGGAAAGTGATGGAATCACCTCTGAAGGAAAGAATTGTTGAGTACCTAGAGGCCAGTGGGGCACAGGACCCAAGGCAGCATGGGTTCACAGCAGGAAGGTCATGTCAGATGAATCTAATTGATTTCTTTGACTGGGTGCCCAAAGTAGTAGACCAGGGAGGGGCTGTGGACGAGGCCTACCTAGACTTTAGCAAGGCATTTGACACAGTCCCATGCAAAAGATTAGTAGTCAAATTAACCAGCCTTGGAGTGGTCCTTGGGTGTTAGCCTGGGTAAAACATTGGCTGAACAACAGGACACAGAAGTTAATTGTAAATGGAGTCCACTCTGAAGAAAGAGGGGTTACTAGTGGGGTGCCGCAGGGTTCAGTACTAGGTTCAGTCCTTTTTAATGTCTTTATAAGTAATATTGCAGAGGGACTGGAAGGAAAAGTATGCCTCTTTGCAGATGACACAAAGATCTGCAACAGGGTTGATACACAAGGAGGAGTGGAAAGGATGAGAAGGGACGTGGTAAGGTTGGAGGAATGGTCAGAAGTATGGCAGCTTGGATTCAGTGCAAAGAAGAGCAAAGTAATGCACCTGGGAAACAAAAATCTAGGGGAAGATTACACAATGTAGGGGGGAGGTAGTAAGCAAAAATGGAAAGGGACCTGGGGGTAATCATATCAGATAACTTTAAGGTTGGCAAGCAATGTGAGAAGGCATTGGGGAGGGCTGGGGGGATACTGGGATGTATAGGGAGAGGCATCACCAGCAGAAAACAGGAAGTTGTTATCCCCCTGTACAAACAGTTGGTGAGACCCCATTAGGAGGACTGCATCCAGTTCTGGAGACCCCATCTCCACAAGGACATAGACAGGATGGAGGCAGTTCAGAGGAGGCAACTAAAATGGCGCAGGGTCTGCAAGAGAAGCCATACAAGAAGAGGCTAAAGGAGCTTAATATGTATACCCTTGAGGAAAGGAGGGAGAGGGGGGACATTATAGAAACATTTAAGTACCTCAGTGGAATCAACAAAGTCCAAGAGGGTAGCATCTTTCAGAAAAAGAGATTGCAAGAACAAGGGGACACAATTTGAAGATAGAGGGGACATCTCAGGGGCAATGTGAGAAGTATTTTTTCTCAGAGGGTGGTGGACGATGGAGCAGCCTTCCTGAGGAGGTTGTGGGGTCTAAAACTGTGAGAGAATTCAAGAATGCATGGGACAGACATAAGGCAATTTTTGTGGGGGGTAGGAAGAAATGGGCTGTTGGTTAAATAGGATCTGCAGCTTATCCTCTAGGTAGGAAAATGGTCAGACTAGGTGGGCCAAGCGGTCCTTATCTGCCATCAAAGTCTGTGTTTCTATGTTTCTATGTTACATGCACTGCAGTCTGGGACAACACCCCCCTGATAGTCTGTGTTAAAGGCTATCATCTCTCTTGGATCTCTGCTGAACCTGTCATCTATCTCACCTCCACAAAGCTTTGGGCTCTCCTGCAGATTTGGAGGAATACAAACAGCATTATGATTTTTGCATAATAGCTACTTGATTGGCCAAGCCTGAATGGTGTGCTTCAATTTCAGAGCAACATTGAAGTGCTTTTCCCAGTTTTCTGTAAAACACTGACAGATGGTGTCTGCAGGACTAAAATCTCATAACATTCCATTTTTTTTTTATTTCAGGACATTCTGTTCTTTATTACGAAAGACATTTGCAGGACAACATGCTGTTAACCTCTTAGACTTCACCTGTCACTGCTGCTTTTCCTGTTTGAAATTATAATTCTCTGCTGTGATATAGATTTCACTGGCAGAAAATTACCTTTAGTCCCATCCAATCTGCCCCTTGTTCTTGCCTATTCCATCACCACTGACCCTAACTCGTCATAGGTGTCACTCCCTCTCTCCATTACTCTACCTAATATGCCACTGTGCCTGTCCTCGCATGCTTGAAGCTATCAACTATCTTTGTCCCTACTACCTTCTCTGGCAAGCTGTACCAGTCATCCACCACTCTTTTCATGAAGAAATATTTCCGCACATCTCTCCTAAACTTTCCCCTCTTAGCTTCATTGCTTGCTCTCTCATTCTAGTGCATTCCTTTCTCTGAACTAAACACTCCACTTGCCCCTTGTTCACTGCTGTGAACGTCACAACCTGTTGCTATGCGAATGCCTCTGGTGTCAAATGTAGAGGATTGTGACTTCAAAGTATGGAAAATAGCTGGAACAAATAATGTTTAAACTGCAAAGAGCCTGTTTTAGTGCAAATGTCTTTAGTAAGACAAAAATGAATGCACAGAAATTCAAACTTTGGGACAATTTTGTGCAACTAAATGCTGATGACGCCAACATTTTTTTTGGAGGGGTGGTCAGAAAATTGCTTTAAATGGCTATCTAAGTTCTAGAAGGTTGTTCACTCTTTCTTTGATTTCCCAAACCATCAAGCAATGTCCTCAGTTTTGGAGATCACACTGTTACTCTCCCTGCACAGGTGGCTTCATCCTTAATATTTTTTTTTTTTTATTTCAATGTTCAGAGTATCACCTTTGAGCAGTGCTCATTTACAAAGGTTCCACATCAAGGAAGTACAAATGGTTTAACATTGTAGAAACATTAAGCATTATATACAGTAACAAAATCAAAGTCATTGCAGCAACTTAAAAAGCTTTGTCAATGAAGTACAATTATTATAAAGGTTGCCATAGCAGTAGATACATATGAGTGTCCAATGAGAGGAGATGAACAAGATATAAGAAAGTAGTCAAGTGGCATTGTGGGGAGATGCACAGTTAGTAAGGGGAATTAGTAGGGGGCAGTGGGGGGAAATGGATAATTGGTAGACTGGAAGGGGGAAGGTGATAGTGGGAAGATGGAGGGTTGGGAGGGGTAGGTGGTAGTGGGGGGAGAGGGGAGGTGGGAAGGAGGGGTGCTGGTGAGAGGTGTGGGGAGAAGGGAGAGAGAGGGGAAATGAGGTCTATCTTAATGCACAGACATGGAAAAGATATTTTCTCAGCTCCTGTTTAAACTGCCCAGTTTTGGGTAGATTTACTAGAGATTAAGGAAGTTCATTTCACCAGAGAGGGGCACATCAGCAAAGTGATCCCTTCACCAGGTCGGTTCTACAAAATGGAATATGGAGGGCATGCCTACTTACATTTCTAGTCACGTGTGTATTAGCAGTATGTCAGAAGAGAGATTGCAGTGTGTGCGGGAGGTGAGTCCCATTAGGGCTTTTTTTCCTCCATAAGGCAAGACTGGAACTTGATTCTGTGCCCTCAGGGTAGCCACTTAGTGTTCGAGTATAGACTGTAGGTATAGGTATATCTATCAGCATCCAGAGCAAGATGGCAAGCCTTGTTGAGCAGTACTTTAATTCTATTTAGAACCTTGTCTAATGCTGTGCCATAGATCATTAACACATAGTCAATGACTGGGAGGATGGACTCAGATACTGTTAGGTTTCGAGCATGAGGAGTCATGTATGCTTTATATCTGTAGAGGATTCTAAGTTTTCTATTGACCACCTTTATGACTTGGTCAATATGGTGGGAGAAGGTTAGGGTGTCATCTAGGCAGAAACCAAGGTATTTAAAAGTATCAACCTGATCAAGGACTGTACCTCCCTTGTTCAGGATTTCCAGAGGGGACAGCTTCTTCTTTTTGGGGGGGAGGCAGGTGATGAGCATTGATTTTGGTTTTTCTATAGTTTAGGACAAGTCTGTTGTGGAGGATCCAATGTAGCTTTGTTGTAGTGTGTAGGTTAAATCATCATGGTTCTTGTTGCCAGAGCAGGTAACTGTGCCATCAACATATAGTAAAATCTGGAATCCTGCTCAGACCTTAGGTAGGTCATTAGTAAATAGACTGAATAGCAGGGGACCTAGAATTGACCCTGTTGGACTCCAACTGTAACAGATCTTGACTCAGAGAGTGTGTCATTGATTTTACTCCCTGTGAGTGCCCTGAGAGATAGCTTGCAAACCTGTTAGTAGTATTATGTGAGAGTCCAAGTAGGGAGAGCTTGTTGAGTAGTAACCGGTGGTCGACAAGATCAAATGCTTTGGCTAGGTGAATAAAAATTGACCCAACCAAGTGGCCATTTTCAAGTGTGTTATGTAAAGAGTTAGTATACTCTAGCTGTTGGATATATTTTATAGTATATTATATTGTCCAAAGAGGTCAATCAGCTGGTCTGAGACAATTCACTCTAGTGCCTTGTAGTGGGGGTATAGTATTGAGAGATGTCAGTAGTTGGCTATAGAGGTTTTATCCCATCTTAATGAACTGAGGTGACAGTTACTATTTTCCACTGGCTTGGCAACTGAGCATACCATAGGGAGTGGTTGAAGAAGGTGGTGAAGGGCTGAGCCAGGATATCAAGGACAGAGGCAAATAATGGCATGTTAATGGAGTCATTTCCCATTCTAGTCTTACCAAGAACCTGCTTCAGGTATTTAATGGTTTTGGTAACTGACACACACTTAAAGTAGAACCTGAGGATCTGGGGTGAGGTCAATATGATGGTTGAGAGGAGGAGTAAAACAAGCAGAGTAAGTGACTTATGTCAGTGAAGGATGCATTGAATGCATTTGCTATTTGGGTAGTGTCTGTGACGGTCAAGTCATTATGAGCTATTATACTAGGTGTGGTCTTGTCTTCCTTACTGAGGAGACTGTTGATGGAGTTCCAGAATTTTCTTCCATCACCTCAGAGGTTGGCCTGCTTGTTTTTGTAGAAGTTTGATTTTGCCTGTCTAATTTCTAGCATACATTTGCTTTGGGCAGACTTGTAATTCTGGATGTCTTGCTGTGACCCAGTTGCCCAAGCCGTACTCCATAGGATGTCCCTATCCCACATTTGTTTTCTTAAGGAGGGGGTTAGCCACTTTGCACAGTCCCCCTTACCATCTGCTTTTTGAGTGGGGCAAATTTGTTTGCCCTATGTTAAATTTCTAAATAAAGAAGTCAAGTACATGGTCAATATCTGGAATTGTGTGCAAATAACTCCAGTCAACAGATGCCAGGTGCAGTCTGAACTGCTCTGTAAAGGAGTTGTGGAGGACCCTACTTGAAACTAGTTTAGGTGGAGGTCTGGTTTGCTTTTATGAACATTCACATAGGAGATGTGAATGGTCACTAATTGTATCTGGGAGCACATTAACTCTGATTATTCTCTCTCAGTGGGAGATGAGGATCCAATCTATGAGGGCCTGTGCTAGTGCGGTAGTTGGTTCTAGTGCACTCATTTACCATTTGTATGAGGTAAAGACTACTGACTGGATACTTATGGAAGCCAGCAGTATTGGTCCTCCAATCTATATTGAGATCTCCTGTGACCAGGATTTCATGGGAAGGGTTAATGTCATGTAGTACCTCAGGAAGGACTCAAAGTCCAATTGGCTGTTTCTGGGATGATATAGACCATCATATTTAACATGGATTTATTGCAAAGGATTAGCTTTGTTACAAGACACTTGCAGTCATTAGTGGTGCCTGGTCCATCTATTTTCTTGACTTGTAGGTCAGTCCTGAAGTATTGAAGGCAACCTCCTCCCAGGTTACCTACCCTGTCCTGTCTAATTAGGTGAACCCTTGGAGAGCGATGGATGAATCAAGGACTTTAGAGGTAAGCCAGGTTTCCATGATGGAAATTAAATCTGGATTGATCTGCTGCACCCAGGCCTCCAGTTGGTTAAATTTGGGAAGCAGACTGTCAGCATTAAGTGAGGCTATGCATAGGTGGCCAGTTTTGTGCAGCATTGGAGGAGCATCAGTGCAAGAGCCTGGATTTGAGTGAATATTCATCTAAATGAGTAGTAGGAGTAGCATAATTTTATGCTGCAGTCTGCGTGGAAGTGGTTTCCAGGGTGTCCTCAGGTGTAGCAATTTAACATGCTGAACTAGGGGTTTCAGCCCTGCCATTATTGTATACGTATAGATCTTGACTCACTATGCCGGTTTCCAGGGTGTGAGGGGGAGTTCTTTCAGGAAAATATGGGCTTCATCACTGGCAGGATGCTGGAGTTGCCAATATGGATTATTCTGAGCAATTTCAATGCCTAGCTTGACAATGAATTCTCAGATTTTGGACAGGATTTCCTTCCACTGACAGATTTACTGGGCTTTGCACAAGTGGTTACTTCTGCAACTCACCAACATGGACATGCCTTGGACTTGGTTTTCTCCCTGGGGTTTGAGATTAACAGCCACAAGATTGTTCTAGTCAGCTGGTTGGATCACCACACAATGAAAATCTCCTTCAAGGCACCCCTTGTAATCCACCCCCTGCGGAGTTAGTTTATGAATATCCTTTAAGAGGGCTTAGGCCAGAAGGATTGTAGGTGGTAATGAATATATCATATATACTGGAAGCTTGTGAGTTGAGTTCAGAGAAGGTGGTGGTGGCCTATAACAGGGTCATCATTGGGCCTTTGACTCCATAATATCTATTCATGCACAATCCCAGGGTCTCATACTTGGGATCCCCATGGTTTAATGGGGAGCTCAGGGAACTGAAGACTAGGGGTCAGTGGTTAAAGCTTTGTTGGAGGAGATCTAGAGCCTAGGAAGAAAAACTGGCTTTCAAGAATCATATTGATGAATATCAAAGACAAATCACTCGTAAGAAGGTTACACTTTTGTCCAAGAAGATTGCAGCTGGGAAGAATTGACTGGCTCAGCTCTTCCACAGTGTTGATAGGTTATTAAATTCACTCTGTCTACAGCCATATAGAGTGGGTTCCTCTGTTAAGTGCAAGGAGTTCACTCAAGTCTTCTCAGACTGAGTATCCTCAGTATATCGCCAAGTGCACTATTATATCCCTGTGAGGGTGGAACTGGCACCTCTGAGCTGCTCTCAGCTGTCTTGGGGAAAGTTTAGGTTAATCATGATGAAAGAGGTTTGAGAGATTATTTTGGAGCAGTTGTCCACTTCTTTTGAACTAGACCCAGGCCCGACATGATTATTAGTTGTGTGTGGTTAGTGGATGCAGTGTTCATGGAAACTGTTCAGTGCTCCTTATCGGAGGGGGCTTTCTGATTGCATTGAAAAATACACTGGTTCAGACCCTTCTGAAGAAACAATCACTGGAGCCAGACATCCTCATAAATTATTATCCTGTCTCAATCTTTCCCTTTTCAAGTATGGTTATGGAGAAGGTTGTGGTGCTGCAGCTTGAGGCACACCTTACAGCTCATGACATCTATAAGCCCTCCAGTCTGGTTTCAGATCTAGAGACAGCACTGAGATGGCTTTGGTCACAGCAGATAATGACCTTCTCAGGATGAGGTAGAGAGGTGAATGGTCAATTCTTGTTCTCCTTTATCTCTCTTCTGTGTTCAGCATTATAGACCATAGGTTGTTGTTGGATCATCTGATGGAATATGGATGACTCACAGGAACAGTCACCTGCTGGTTTGATTCATGTCTCAGGGAAGGGATGCAGAGGTTGATTTTTAACTTTCTCATAATCTTCAATGCCCCAGATCTGTGGTGTGTCCCAAGGGTTGGTCCTCTCACCTATGTTGTATCAGTGTATGTGCTGCCACTGTGAGAGATCAACAGGTACTTTTGTACACTGCTGCTGAAAAAAAGTTATTGAATATTTGCAAGTATTCACTAATGCTGCTACTTCTCATAGTTTATTTTAAAACTTTTCGTATGTCGCTACTAAAGCCCTGTTTACACCACCTACTTTGCAGCGGATCAACCCATGCACATCGGTTGATGCACTGCAAAATCAGGTGTGTGGACACATTCTGGAGTGCTGCAAGTGCGGCTCTGATCAATTTTCTGCACCAACTCAGTTGTTGGTACCCCTATTGGAGTGAGCGCAGCAACTGGCGTTGTAGATACTTTGCTGCCCTCACTCCACATCTTTCCCCATCTCTCCATGCATCCTCCATGGCATTCACAGCCCCTCTTCAGAGTGACTTGCAGCAATGTGAGGGTGGGCTGTGTAAATGGGGGATTGCTGTTCTAGCAGCCACTGCAGCAGGAAGGGAGCAGCACAAATCCCAGAGCGCTGCCGCTGTGCAAACACTGCTTAAAAGACAAGGGATCACTTTTCCATTATTGCCACTGTGGTGGCATTAAGATTTATAAAGATGATGACCACTCTGTACAGTATGTATCCATCACTTCAGTACAAACCCCATGTTAAAGCCTGCTGAATTTTGGTGGATGGGGGCTGGGAGGGTTGATGTTTCCTTGGCCTGTACATGTTATATGATCTGTTTTTATATTGCAGCTGTTGAAAACGTAATAAAGTTATTTCAATTTTTAAAAAAATGCCTGCTGAATTTGTCAGAGCTTTAACAAGGTAACCAGGAGACATCATAAGAAGGCTTTAGAGGTATTTCTAAAGCTTCAAGAAATGGAGAAACAGGTTTCGACGAAAGCAACTTTATCATTGTCATCTGCTTCTGTTCCTGATTCACTGTCAATCTGTCAATCCTTCCATGCAGCTGACAGAGACCATTGCAAACTTGTCAAACAAAAAGGATAAGTCCTTGAAGTTGTTGGAGAAACAGCACTGCTCAGAGAAGGAGAAGTGGTGAAAGGACAAGGTTGCATCGCCAGACCGTTCATATTGACCTCTTGAAAGAGGTACGTCTGTTGACAAAGACAGGTCCCAAGTCCAGCTGTGAGTCCTGCCAGCCCCTGACCCCTTCTCAGACATGAAGGTAGGGGTTCGCACTGGGTAGCTTCCCCCACTGGAGGGGGGGATTCACAGCCTATCCCACCATCGGGCACTGTCCCATCACTATTTCAGCAGCCGTTGACCCCTTTGGGGGCTGTTGATGCACAGCTATTCTATCCAAATATGTCTGAACTGTTCTAGCATATATTGCCACTGTGGCCATCATCACTTGCTCTGTTGATGTCCCTGGTTGGTCCGTCGTTGACCTTACTGTCAACACTCCAGCTCTAAGTCCCTGCGGTTTTGGAGGTTTCAGCCTCTCCAACAGTTATAATTCCTCCAATGAATTCTTTGCTTGAGGATGCTATTCTGGCAGCCTGGCACACGCTGGCTTAGTTGCCTGCAGTACCCAGGCAGGCTGCTAAACAATATCCAACCCCAACAGCAAAACCTTATTATTTTTCACAACCAGCAAAAGACTGTGGCGATGGCTGCTCATGACAGTTTCAAGGCTCCCAAACACATGGGTTCTGTTCTTCCTGATAAGGAGTTGAGTAAGCTGGACATGATGGGGAAAATAACTTTTGCTTCAGCTTTCCTGGGCCTAAGAATTGCTAACTGATAGGAATATATGATTAAATATCAGAGCTGACTTTGGAAGACCATAGCCACCTTGGCTGCGAAATTGCAAGAGGTCTGAGACAAGATACTATCACAGTAGACTGTTGCCAATGGCCTAGAGGTGGTAAAGCATCTGCTGATATCAGCCTCTGATGCTGCAGCTAGAGCTGATACATCTGGAATCTGCCTCCATTGCTACTCATGATGAAAGGTGGCTGGCTATGCCTCAGATGTGCAACAATCTGTGAAGAATGCTGCTCCCTTCTGGGGCAAACAATTGTTTGGAGCTGATGATTAAAATACATTATGGGATTTACAGTCCTCTAAAATGACTCTTAGATCCCTGTATACTTTGAACCCTAGACCATGAGGAAAGATTTGTGATTATTTTTGCAGGCTCTATGCCCATCCAGGCAGGGGCTATTCCAGAGGCTGCTGTGTTTCTGCTCACTCACTCACACGCTAAGGCCTGGAATTTTCTAGTGAGACACATTACCCCTTCCCTGGAAAGGGAAGTTTCTGTATGCTTTCCCCCATTCCCTTTGATACAGAGGGTTCTGGTCAAGCTGTAGGCTGAGCTGGCCTCCTTGATTCTAGTGGCTCCTTACTGTCCCTGACAAATTTGGTCCCCTCTATTCCAGCAACTAGCAGTGGAACCTCCTGTCCTGCTCCACTTGAGGGCAGGACTTCTGACACAGGAGCAGGGTGCTGTGGTGCACCTAGATCTTGTTACCAGAAACATGGTAAGCAGCTTTCGGACCTTGTCTGTATTCACTCCACCCATGGGGTGGCTAGTTCAGTGGCTTGTTTCCAAAATGTGTCCATTGCTGTTATAGATGCTGCTGGAACTTGGAGTACTGTTCACACATACACTAAACATTACAGTCTATACAGTACATCATCTCTTGTAGATGTACCGACTTTGGCCTCAATGTTCTACAAGGCCTCCTTACTAGGAACATTGGATCCTGCCATCCTCCATCTGTACTTTGTACTGCTAGGGAATAATTCCATGATGTGGCTCCATGGAGGGAGCTATCCTCAAAGAAGATAGAATAGTTACCTACCGTAACAGTACATCTTCGAGAAAATCTCCTCCACTGAACCACAACTCCCCTACCTCCTTCCTCCCTTGTCGGGCGATGGATGACAGTGCTACCTGCTCTTGCAAGCTGCTTCTCCTATGCTGCCTAATACAGCATTTATACTTAGGTTTCCATATTATTTATTTTGTGCCTGGTTTGGCCCTGGTTGCTTCAGTTCCTGCCACTCTGAAGATTCTCAAAGCTTCTCTCCATTGGGGAACTGAGGCATGCTGAGGATGCCCACATTACATAGGCACTAATGAGGCACATCAGTGTAGGTGGCCCCAGCTAGCAAATGTTTCTGGGTAGTCCTGACACTGACAGCTTACAGTTCCATGATGTGGCTCAATGGAGGAGATTCTCTGAAGGATCTACTGTTATGATAGGTAACTACTCTTTCACAGGTGAGCAACATGAAATACTACAGGATATGTGTGTGACACCAGAAGAGGTTAAAAGAATGCTGCAGATGGCAAAAATAAACAAGGCAATTATTTACTGATTTCTCAGATTAACACCTTTGAGCACAGAGCTCTTTACATAGGTTCCATGTCAGAGGATTAAACAAACAGAGAACATAACGTTACAGGTAAGTGGCTAACATATGAACAACTAAACAATGCAGACAGGATTAAGAATAATAAAAAAACATGTGGTGTTGTACAATGTATGCCATATAGCAAAAATGCATAAACAGTAATTGAGAGACAAAAGAGACAAACAAAGACTGGTGCACTGGGGAGGAGAACAACAGCCCAAGAGGCCTTAATCAGAGGGTGGACAAATAGAGATGAAGCTAATTAAATGGGGGAGAGCAGGATCACCCAGAAGGCCTAGTCAAATGGAGGAGATGCATGGTTGGGGTGGTTGAGATAAGGAGTGTGAAATGGGAGGGCATGGAGTGGGAGACAGGGTGGTTTGGGGGAGATCAGTGAAAGCAAGTTCTTAAGTCAAGGAGCCCAGGGCAGTCAAGTAGTAAGCGGATGGACCAACAATGTGGGCTGAATTATTGGAAGCAATCACATATGGCATTTGCAACTAGCTGTTGTCTAAGCTTTCATTTAAAACAGCCCAGAGTGGCTGCACAGGATATGTCGGGGTGAAGAGAATTCAACCAGAGCTGGGCTCTGTGTGTGAATGACCTTTGACCTAAAGAAGCATGATGGTGGGGAATTCTGAAGATCTGGCTTTCAGAGCTTCTGGTGCAGCGAAGGTTGTCATATGGGATGAGAAGCTTATGAACACCAGGGGGCACCATTCTAAAATTTATTTTCTTAGCTAACAGACACGTTTTGTACATAAGTCTGCCTTTGAACTGGAGCCAATTAGCCTGAGCATACTGGTCACAGGTGTGAGTCAGCCACTTAGATCCAGTTATGAGCCAACAGGCTTTGTTTAGGGCCACTTTGATGCAGCACAGGGATGTATCTGTGACTCACCCATAAATTACTTGCCCGTAGTTAATGAGCAAGACACGTTTTGTACATAAATCTGCCTTTGAACTGGAGCCAATTAGCCTGAGCATACTGGTCACAGGTGTGAGTCAGCCACTCAGATCTAGTTATGAGCCAACAGGCTTTGTTTAGGGCCACTTTGATGCAGCACAGGGATGTATCTGTGACTCACCCATAGATTACTTGCCCATAGTCAATGAGCAAGACCACCGACCTGTGTACAGCAAACTAAAGAGCTTCTGAGGTCAGACAATAGCTATGCCTGTAGAGCTGTCCTATGCGCATATTGACAGCCTTAGCAATATTGTCACTGTGTAGGGCATAAGACAGGATGTTATCAGCCGAATCTCCAGGTATTTAAAGTGGTGAACTAGCTCCAGGGGAAAACACACATCACTGGAAAGAGGGTAAGATCTATGTACGTTTTGGAAGCTGGTGAACAGCATTATATTCATCTTTTTGTAATTCGTTATTAGTTTGTGCTCATTGAACCATCTTCCTACATCCGTAAAGTTATGCGGAAGCTTGTTCTCAAGAACCTTAAGGTCAGGATCACTGGTCAAAAGAACAGCATCATCTGCGTATAGCAGGATGTGACCCTGGCAGGAGTAAGGAAGCTTTGTAAGGAACACACTAAACAGAAGAGGCCACAGGAATGGACTCTTTCAGAACTCCTGAGTGGACTGGTCTACAGTCTGAGACGATGTTACCCATCTTCACCTGCTGTGTGCGGTTATGCAGGTAGATTATGAACTAGGCTATGGTATCTAAGGAAAGACCAATGGCAGCCAGTTGGTCGACGAAAAGGACATGGTTTACCATGTCAAATGCTTTTGTTAATTCGATGAAAGCCACACCAACTAGGTTACCTTGGTCAAAGGAGCTATGATTGAAGCCCATGAACTCTAGTAAGTCAGTAGTGGTGTGGTGTACCTCCCTGACAGAGACATCAATACAATGAACTACGTTGATGCCGACAGCATCGACAGGTTGCTGTATTGGTGTGCCAGAGTCCCGGGCACACTGTCTCCTAGTCCTGCACCCCCTCCCTGAATCAACTCCAGCTTGGAGTTGATTATATTTAGAATGGAGGTTTCAGAGGGAAAAGTCCCCCCTATAGAAAAAGAGGTCAGGAGTCCTTCAGGATTTATATCAACCACAACTTGCAGTTGACATAAATTCTGTTGCTTTGATGCTAGTCGATGAAATTGTTGTCTAACCAGCATCATAGGGCCTAGTGGTGCTATGACTTTTACTAAACCTGTGCTGTTGTGTGCATTGTAGTCAATATTTTTCCAGGTATTCTACCAGCTGGTCTGCCACTATCCATTCCAAGGCTTTTGAGAGCCGGGAAAGCATGGAGATTGGCCCAAAGTTCCCAGTTTGAGCATTATCCTCACTCTTGTGAACAGGGGGTCACTATTGCAGATTTCCATTTTTGTGGGAATTGCGAGTACCAAAGAGATAAGTTAATGATATGGGTGAGAGGATGTCAATATTTCACCCAAGGAAAGCTTGACAAATTTAAGATCCAGGGTATCACCGCTGAATCTTGATTTCCCCAGTACCTTAAGGAAGTACTTTCTGGCTTTGACAACAGAGATGACTCTGAAGTAGAATGGAGGGCAAGATGGGGGCAGGTCCACTTTCCCTGTGTAGTCGCTTAAGTTGGATTGACAGAAGAAGTCAGGCAGGAGGACACCACTCAGATCCATGAAGATGTTATTAAATGTATTTGCAATGGTTTTTGGATTAAGAGAAGGCATGCCATCAATATTAAGCATGGTGGGGCAGATTTGTGGTGTTTCCCTGTAACTTCTTTGAGGTTATTCCAAAGAGTTCTGCCATTATTCCATGTGCAAGAGTGGGCTTTCTTGTAATACTGACTCTTTGCCATGTATATGGCCCTGGTACAGTTATTCCTTGCCTTTTTATAACTTTGGATATCAGCTAGTTTACCCATGGCCCGAGCCCTATGCCAAAGATGGTCCCTGGATTTCAGAAGGTCGAGAAGGTCAGCAGAGATCCAAAGATTGTGGTGGCCTTTGATTTTATGCTTTTTAAATGTGGTTGCCTGTTGCAAACAGTATTGAATTGGTGGATGAACTGGTCAGATTAGGCCTAATAGAATGCATCCAAAAATCCTGAAACAAGTATGCAAGGAACTGTCCATCTAACTGGCAATAATATTCAATGAGTTATTGAGAACTGCATTTGTTCCTGATGATGGAGGATGGTCCTTGTTATATCATTGTTCAAAAGGACTCCTATAGGCCAGTAAACTTAATGTCAATACAAGGAAAGCTGTGTCAGGCAACAATAAGAGACAGAGTTGTTGAGCAGAAAAATAATTTGGACTCTGTTGCTCAATATAGATTCTGTATTGGAAAATCATGTCATATCAGTCTTATTGTTTTTTTTGTTAAGTCACTGAGGAGCTTGATGTGAGGAAACCCAAAGGTGTTGTGTAATGCAATTGATTATAAACTGGATGCAAGACAGGAAGCACAGGCTTATAAGAAATGCTAATCTGTCTACATGGAAACCAATTACCGGTGGAGCCACACAACGTTCTTTGCTGAGGACGACATTGTTCAATATATTAATAAGCAATGTGAAGTTGCGCAAAAGTAGCTGGGTTGCAATATTCTCTGATGACACCAAGAAAGAAAGGGTAGTTTCATCGCAGAACAAGTTAAATGAAATGCAGAGGGACCTGGACATGCTTGGGGAATAGGCAGGAAAATAACAGATGAACTTTAACCCTGAAGAAGATAAAGTGATTCACCTGAGTAAGAAGTCTATGAAAGTTAAATGCTACCTAATCAATATTGAGTTTACAACAGCTTGGCAGGGAAAGGACTGGGGATAATGATCAGCAACAACTTTAATTAGGGAAACAGTGGGGGACAGCAGCTAGCAAGCATGTAAAATCAAGGCTTGCTTCAAGATAAACTCTGTAAGCAGATCGAGAGGTATTGTAATGCCCCTGTACGTAGCACTGTCAAACTTCATCTTCATTATAGTGTACAGTTCTGAGTCCCATATCTGAGGAAGGAGACTGACATTACTGAGAAGGTGCAGGGGTCAACCAAGGTGGTTAAAGGCTTAGACAACATGGGCTACTGTATGAGGACAAAAGTGGCAGATTGGGGCTATTTACCATGGAAAAATTCAGGGATTACAGTACTTAAATATGAGCAAGGGAGAATATCCCCATCAGACCACATGCAGCTCTTTCAGATGTACATGGACAAAGGGACACACAACACTTAAAGGACCCATTTTCTAAGGTTAGCACCAGCATGAATGTGGTTAGCACTAATGCTAACTTGGGTTTGTGCTTGCACTCTAGGCGGGGCCATGTTCAGAGGCCCCTGGAGCGCTTCCCAAACCCATCAGCACCAATGTGCTAACTATACCACTGCACCTATGCAAATAGGGGTGTTCCCTCATGCATAGAGGTGCAGTAGCATATCCAAGTCTGTGGCAGCGGTAAACAGCCCCCACAGTGTGCTGTTAACCACCACTGAAAACCACTTCTTAACTAGATTCAAAGCTCACACCCCATCCCCCTGAATGGAGGGTGGTTTTACTGCAGCCATTCACCCCTGTGCCAAGCTGTGCCCTACTCCCTGATTACCTGGTTGTCATATAATACATTCTGCCTCGTAGTCTAGCAATTCACCCCCACCCCGATCATCCAGTTTCAAAGTGAAATATCTTCCCGGGTGGCATAGTAGACTCTGACCTCCCCCCGATTGCCTGGTTTCACTATGAAATATCTTTCCTAGTTGTGTAGTGGTCCCTCCACTACCTTATTGCCTGGTTGCACTATGTAATGAATTCCCTCGTAGTCTAATGGGCCCCCAATTACCTAGTTTCATTGTGTAACTATTTCCATGGGGGTCTAGTAGTCATGTCCCATTGCCTGTTTTTTCATTATGTAATAATTTCCCAGGTGGTATAGTGGTTCTTTTCACCCCTGACTGTACTCCTCCTCACCCGCCCACCTCCAAGGACCCCCGCCCTGCAATCCACCTCACCATGAGTGTTGGCTCCATAACCGCATCTAGCAGGTTCTTGTATGGTTTTGGGGTGTAGAACCACTATATCACCAGGTAAATTAAGATATAGTGAAACTGGGTGATCGGGGGTGGTTTGGAACTACTAGACCAGCAGAGAATTTGTTATATAGTGAAACCTGGTGATTGGGGCACGGGGCTAGTGATCGGGGGGGGGAGGAACCACTGACCCACCAGGGCTTTCTTTTTCCACTGAAGAGATGCTAATGGGCTGCTGTGTTGTATGCAAATGAGCCCATAATGGGCATGCATATGGCCCTTAGTGCCTTGCGTGCCCAGTGGGCTCATTTGCATGCTGAAGCTGAATATGGTGAACAGGGGAGTTGACACTCCCATTTTGGTTAATGCTATCTCCTGTGGCCATATGCCGCTCTGGTTCATGTCGGTGCAGTGCAGATCCACTTAGTGCTACACTTTCATGGCCTGATATTCAGTCAGATAGCACAACTTTGTTAGCAAGTGCTCTCTAGCTGAATATTGCTCAGAGCTAGGTGAGTGCAAACCCAAGTGCAGTGCAGGTGAGTGCATTGCACTTGCGCCCAGCTCTGAATATTGGGGCCATAGCCTTAAAAGGAGGAGTACTTGGTGGAAACATCTGGAAGATCTGCTTCTCAGAATGTGTAGTGGACACTTGGATTCGGCTTCCAGAACAAGTAGTGTCAAGTGTTACTATTTCTAACTTTAATTTTACCTGAATAGTGACAAATCTAGATTTATTTAATGGAGGTGAGAGTAAAATCATATAGATACTTTTTTTTTTATTTTAGCCACTGAAGTATTTTGACTAGAAATAAATAATTTATTTCAATTTTAGGTGGGTCATCAACAGTATTTCCACTTCTGATTGGTCACAGAGGAGCTTTTTACTAATGAGAGAGTAGCTTGCATAATGCCTGATGGTATTATAATGGCTCTTGCTGCCCTCAAATCAGAGCAGTGCAATCGAACTGAAGCAGTTAAATCTTCACTAAGAGAACTAATCTGAAAACTCTACAGTTTAAACTCCCTTGTATAAATTGGTCTCACAATGGCCCAGCTCAGAATATGACATTTACCGTCACTTGCTCATAATAGACTCGTGGCTCGCCACGCATGAGTTATGGTCCTGCCCTCTCATTCATGACTATAAATGGCATATTCTGATTCATGCCATTGTGTGTTCCATGGATACAATATTGCAGCAAAATTGTATTTCACTGTGATACAGTATACTTACAGTAGATACTGTGCAGTATAGTGCAACTTATCTCTTGCTCCCTGTGTAAATAAGTTACTTGAAGAAATGGGGATGACAAGATATTATCACTGAGTTGATAGGCAAGAGTACTTGCCGGACCGGTTCTCTTCTTTTTTTTCCATGTTCATATGTTTGTGTGATGCTTTGCATAACAGAAAATAAGGGACACTGACCCTTACAATGCAGGGCTGCAGAACAGTGCTCAGTTTTGTTTTAGCATCATAATGTGTATGTTTTCACTTTGATTTCTGAGGTTACTGCACTGCCTCTGTGTGGGCACATTTTCCATGTGGGACAGATATGAGGCTGGGTGAGTCTGATGAGGACAGTGTGCCCTAATAAGGCAGTGTGATGCAGTGGATAGAGCATCAGCTTGGGAATCGGGAGGTAACAGGTTCAAACTGCATAACTGTTGCTGTCCCTCTGGTAACATTACACATGTAAGTCAGCCATGCATGCCTAGCCCAGTACATTTACTAAACCATAAATTAATTAAAAAGTATACAGTCAATCAGCTTATACAATGACCCCCAATGAACCACGTATGACAATAAACATCTTGTATAATTTTAGGATGGGATTAAAGGGACAATGCCAATTATTTTTACATCATATTATTTCTAGTTAAAAAAAAGCAGACACATTTTATGGTTGCTTACTTTCTTTAAAATTCATTGATGTTGCTTGTTGTTTTATTTGCCTCCTTGCTTAGCAGAACTGAAATGCATGCTAATGTATAGTTATACCCAACCTTGTTTTGTTTCAAATTCTTGATCTGCTCTTTATTGTATACTGTACTTCCTGAACATTAGAAACACCCCAAAACAGTACAGCAATTCATGATGCAATACTCTTCTTTACTCCCACTGCATTTTGAGTGGCTAGACTGTGTTGGGGGTGTTCCTAAGTGTGGGAAAGATGCGGTGGGAGCTGATCAAGGACTGTAAAGAAACATGTTTTTGTATGGTAACACTAATATGGTGGGCAGTCTTGTTTCCACTTAACAAAAAAAAAAGAAGGAATTAAAATCAAACTACCAACTACATCAACAGTCTCTTCAGAATGTGGGCAATCAGAAAATGTGCTTTCTAAACTAGGGATACTATGAGGCCTAGTGGTTTGACAGTGCCCCCTTAAGGAAGAACATTGGTGTCTAGGGCATGCCATAAACTTATACGAGCTCATGTTCCCCTAGCTCCTCCTGGCAATGGGCTTAGATGGTTGACAATGAGCCTAGATGGCCCTGAACATCACCATCACCCCTACACGTCTACTCTGAAACATAAAAGACATAAGCACAACACAGATAGTCACCGACCACAAGCATATGAGTTTTCAAAATGTATTAGATGTTAACAGTAAGTACCGTACAGTAGAATTCTGGCTGCCCTTCAAACATTGGGTGAGTAGTAGTTATAAATGTAGTAATCATTGATAACAGAAACAGATGGTGAAGTACTTGGGTAGGAGGCAGTTTCGCTGCTCTACATTTGGCATCTTCGAGTGTCACTGAACTTGCGACATACTGGATGGTTCTTCCAATGAGGTCACAGGGTTCAAGGAGCTTGAGGTCACACTGCAACTGAACTTTTAACATGGCTTGGATCAAACAAGTAATCTAATTTGGTCATACTCTAACTTAACTTTTAACATGACTTGGATCCAACAAGCAATCTAATTTGGTCACTCTGTAACTTAACTTTTAACATGGCTTGGATCAAACAAGCAATCTGATTTTGTCAATGACCATGCACTCATTTCACATTACCACACAGTTTAGATTTCACTTTTTTTTTTCTAGATTTTTTAACTTTAAAAACCATTGCATAAGTATAATACCACACTCCAGGTTGTTCAGCAATGCCATAAACTGCCACACTTCCAAGGTATTTGAAGGTGTTCAGTTGTACTCCATGCCTCACGACCCACCTGTGGCATGTAGTAAGTAAGTAATAACCCACAACAGGTTATGGTGTCATAGGGATTTAATGCATGCTCCGGGTGTGCTGTGAAGCACAAGGTGCAGCCGAGTGCTCTCACAGCACCTGAGGGGTGCTGAGAGGGTTGTGGATGCATGGAACAGCCTCCCTGAGGAGGTCGTGGAGTCAAGAACAGTGGGGGACTTCAAGAATGCATGGGACAGGCATAAGGCAGTCCTAGTGGGGGGTAGGAGGAAGTAAGCTGTTGGTTAACTAGGATCTGCAGCTTATCTGTTAGGTAGGAAAATGGGCAGACTAGGTGGGCCAAGCGGTCCTTATCTGCTATCAAATTCTATGTTTCTATACCTAGGAGTGGGTTATTGTGCTTATAACATGGGTTATATTTAAAAAAAAAAATCACAAAAGTTTATTTTTGGCCTTTGAATAGGGAAAATCTGACTGCATCCTGCCGACTTGAAAAGCAGTCCCCGGAACTCATGCATATGTTACATAGTTTATGAACATACCAATGCCAGAAATAGAGTCGTGACATGATTTATAACATTTGTATGCTCTCCTCCTCTCCCCCTCCCCAACCAAAAAGCAACACCAGCTAAACTAGAAAGAGAGAGAGAGAGAGAGAAGGGGAGTAGAAAGAGAAAGAAAGAGAGCGAGAGAGAGAGAGACAGACAGACAGACAGCAGAGGAAGCATTTCACATTCAGGTTCAGGACTTTAAGCACATAATTTGCTAAACTGTGATATGCAAGTAACTAAGAAAAAGTTCACATTCAGGTAACATAGTCACTTTCTTACTTTCTGAATCCTGAATCTCCCTCACTTGCTGCCTGTCCTAAAAATATTTTGAATCCTACAACTGTGCCTTTCTTGCCCCAAAATCCTTGTAATTAGCTTTCCTAAGCAAAATCTTACCTCGGATCAACTGTTTACTTAGAGTTTATCTCCTCAATCACAGAACAAGATAATATATGCAGGGTGTTAGCCACTCTTCAAAGACTGTCAGTAGAGTTCCCTGCTGCTACACAGAGGTTCACCTTCTAGAAAACATTCATTTAACCACTGATTGGCAACTCTGCAACCCCAGCTGTGGAAGGTTCAGTATGTTGGAACATTTTTGAAGACATAATACTCAGCCACAATTCACCTTATATTTAATTAGTTTTCTGTATCTATGGCCTGTCATTATTTATTACTGAGTGTCTTTGCTTGAAGACAGGATGTCTGTATCTTAGACTTCATTTCATTTCTCGTTATACCCACACAACTGAAGTCACAGTGAACTGCTTCTGTGACTAGCTTTCCATGGCAAAAGACTATGCTTTCACAACAGTGGATTTTGACTTTGAGGGAGGGAGAAGGAGAGATATTTACATATCTTGTGTAACCACAAAAGTGGTTTGAGTGGTACGAACCATTTTTAGCCATGTTTGGATGAGATGAAGTCTATGTAGAGGCAAACATAATGTTCTCTTGTAAATATACTGCTTTGACAATAGGGCAATGCCTATGGGCCTGTACCATAGCAGAAACAGACTGAAGGGAGTAGATCCACTTCAGCTTTCAGAATATCACTGTGAGCTATATCTTGGTAATATATTTATCATCCTTGCCATCTTTCATGCTCCAGTGTGCCTGCAGTGAATCTCCTCCCTTGAATTTGTTTCTGCTTTGGCAGGGGCGCATAGACATTATGAGGTACCCATGCCCAAAAGTTGAATTAGAAACAATTTGACTAAAAACTTCAGGGCATGTACTGTAGGAGAAATCAAATCAGAATATAGTATTGCCTGCTTTCTCTCTTCCTGGGCAACGTTTATTAAACAATAACTGGATAGATAAAAATCCTTATCTGTCTTTAACCATCTCTGTAGCTAGGAAACACAAGTATTTGTCAATGCCGAATGTTGATTGCATTGGTCTGTTGAGCTCACTTAGTGGCCCTCTGTCACTGGCTCAGTCTATTTGTCCCAGTGCTGCGGGCTGCTCTTTTGTACTGGGCTGCTGTCTGCATTGACACCTTGTTCTGCCGAGGAAGAAATCCGCAGCTGTCCTGACAGAACTCCATTGAGGTGGCTCACTCCCCCTCTCTCACTCGCTCATTTTGTTTCTCCTGGCACTGCAGGCTGCCCTTTTGTACTTGTCTCCTGCCTGTGTTGGTGGCTTTTTCTGCCCACAAAGAAATCCACAGCTGTCCCGACAGAGCTCTGTTGAGGTCGCTCACTCCCCCTGTCTCACTCACTCATTCTGGTTCTCCTGGTGCTGCAGGCTACCTTTTTGTACTGGGCTCCTGCCTGCGTTGCTGCCTTCTTTAGCCCACAAAGAAATTTGCAGCAGTTACAATACAGCTCCGTTGAGCTTGCTCACTCACTCATTCTGGTTTTCCTGCCACTGCAGGCTGCCCTTTTGTACTGGGCCCCTGTGTGCATTGCTGCTTTTTTTTGCCCACAAACAAATCTGCAGCAGTCCCAACAGAGCTCTGTTGAGCTCACTGACTCACCCTCCCTCACTTGCTCATTCTGTGTCTCCTGGTACTGCAGGCTGCCCTTTTGTACTGGGCTCCTCCTGCATTGGCAGCTTTTTCAGGCCAGAAAGAATCTGAAGCAGTCCCGACACAGCTCCATTGAGCTCACTCACTCCCCCTCTGTCACTCACGCATTCCGTTTCTGCCAGTGCTGCAAGCTGGCCTTTTGTACTGGGCTCCTGCCTGCGTTGCCTCATTTTCTGCCCACAAAGAAATTCACAGCAATCACAACAGAGCTCCGTTGAGCTCGCTCACTACCTCTCTGTCACTCGCTCATTCTGTTTCTCTTGGTGCTGCAGACTGCGCTTTTGTATGGGGCTTCTGCCTGTGTTTACACCTTTGTCTGTCCACAAAGAAATCTGCAGCTGTCCCGACAGAGCTCCGTTGAGGTTGCTCAGTCTTCCTCTCTCATGTGCTCATCTGTTTGTCCTGGCGCTGCAAGCTTCCCTTTTGTACAGTGCTCCTGCCTGCATTGGCACCTTTTTCTACCCACAAAGAAATCTACAGCAGTCCTGATAGAGCTCCATTGAGCTCACTAAGTCCCCCTGTCTCACTCACTCATACTGTTTCCCCCACCGCTGCAGGCTGGCCTTTTGTACTGGGCCCCTGCCTGCATTGATGCCTTTTTCTGCCCACAAAGAAATCTGCAGCAGTCCTAACAGCGCTCCAGTGAGTTTGCTCACTCCCCCTCCCTCACTCCCTCTCTCGTTCTGTTTCTCCTAGTGCTGCTGGCTGCCCTTTTGTACTGGGCTCTTGTGTTGGGGCCTTTGTCTGCCCGCAAACAAATATGCAGCAGTCCCAACAGAGCTCAGTCGAGCTCAGTCACTTCCCCCTCTCACTTGGTCGATCTTAAGCTGTCCCAAACACTGATTTCCCAGAGTGACCATGCTATTCTCCGTCAGGAGTGCAAAAACATATTTTAGCCAGGATGTGAAAAATGACAGCTGTAGTGATCATAAGGAGGTGTGAAAAAATGCCACTGTTGAAAATGTGGCGTGACAATATTACAAATTTGTGAAGTTACAAGGGTGCGTGGAAACAGTTCAATGCATGTTTGTAACACAGTCATGTTATGGAGTTTCGTCACCAAATTTTCAACATAGGGATTTTAAGACCTCTGCTCATGAACAGTGCCACTGTCATTTTCTTAATCTGTCCCGAACACTGATTTCCCACAGTGATCACATTATTCTGTGCCGGAAATGTGAAAACACATTTCAGTCAGGATGCGTAAAATGACAGCTGTACTGCCTATAAGAAGGTGTGAAAAAATGCCACTGTTAAAAATCTGGTGTGACAATATTACAAATCTGCGAAGTTACAAGGGTGCATGGAAAGTGTACAATGCACACTTGTAACACAGTCAATTGATGGGCTATCATCACCAAATTTTCAACACAGGCATTTTAGGACCTCTGCTCATGAACAGTATCATTGTCATTTTCTTAATCTGTCTGGAACAGTGATTTCCCACAGTGACTGCTCTATTCTGCGCCGGAAGTGCAAACACATTTCGCCAGGATGAGAAAATGACAGCTGTACTGTTCATAAGTAGGTCTTGGAAAATGGCAATGTTGAAAATCTGGAGTGAAAATATAAATTTGCGAGTTTCTCGAGCTCATACACCGCGCAACGCATCGTAACACAGTCATTTTATGGAGTATCATTACCAAATTTTCAACATAGGCATTTTAGGACCTCTACTCATGAACAGTGTCACTGTCATTTTCTTAATCTGTTCTGAACACTGATTTCCCACAGCGACCGTGCTATTCTGCGCAAGAAGTGCGAAAACACATTTCTGTCAGGTTGTGAACAATGAAAGCAAACTGCTCACAAGGAGGTGTAACAAAATGCCAATGTTAAAAATCTGGCATGAAAATATTGCAAATTCGCAAAGTTACAAGCGTGCATAGCAACTGCACAATGCACGCTTGTAAAACAGTCATTTTTTGGGATTTTTTTCCACCAAATTTGCCACATAGGCTTTTTGAGACTCCACCTCATGAACACTGGCACTGTCATTTCGTTAATCGGCCCTGAAGTGTGATTCTGTGCAGTGAATGCGAAACCACCTTTTCTGGCCGATTAACGCCATGACAGTTCAAGAATTCATGAGGAGGGAGTCCCAAAAACCACACGTGGAAAATTTGGTGAAAAAATTCCCCAAAATGCCTGAGATATGCACTAAAGTTGAAACCCCCCTATTTATTACGTTATACAGCTTACCGGCATTTCCTTAGTTTGTGTTCGCTTTGAAGAGTGCAGACGTACTCCCGGTCCACCAAAGATGCACGTGCTGAGCTCCAGAGGCATGGGTGGGGGACTGTGGAGGCAGGGTGAGTAGTGGTGGTGCAGGTTGTGGGAGGGGCAGGAGACTATGAGGGACTGTTTCCTTTTTTTCAGGTGAAGAAAAACAAAAAAAAAAGTATCGGGATGGTTTTTAACTTTACAGAGGCATGTGGCACAGTGGGGGGGCTCCCAGAATGCCACTGGAGTCTTGCTTTTGGGGGTGCAGCTGTAGCCAATGGGGGATTGGGCACCCCCATTGGCAAACAACAAAAGGGTGGAGAATTCCTTTCTGCCAATGGGGATTGGGTACCCCTGTTGGCAAACAACAAAAGGGGGGGATTCCTTTCTGCTGACAGGGATTGGGCACCGCCGGCAGACAATAAAACCGGGTTTATTATGCCAACAGGGGAGTGGGCCTCACGGCAAATAAACATGGTGGTGGCGGGGTAAATATCATTTGTGAATATGGTGGCCCGCTGCCATGTTCACAAACAATATCAGGGATCCTACATCCTGCCCTGCAATCATGGTCCGCTCCCTCATTGCAGCAGATGGCTGACGTTGCAATGATGAGGCAGCCTCAATTGCAGCAGCTGATTTTTTAGAAGGTTGTGACACACTGGCTGAACTACTGTCAGCTGCAGCGTGCCACAGCATTGGGGCACGGGGGACAAGTCTTTGCAGGCTGTCAGGGCATTGGGCACAACAGTGCAGTACCTCCACAACCTACTTGTGGAGAAAGCTGCCACAACATGTTTTTTGAGCATGCACGCAATCAACATAAAAAATGAGACTTGTGAAGGTAAAGTCTTCAGAAAAAAGTCAGCCAACCCCTCTCTTGGATCCTTTTTGAAACACACAAGTTTATGTAAAACATAAGCCACTTCAGAGAGTGGTTTAAAGGGTTTAATATGGTGACCCCAGGGGTTGGAGGATGTAAGGCCATAGGCTGTTTGTCCTGTCAGATCTGGGAAGGGTTTCTCAAGCCATTTAAACTACTCTCTAATATGGTTTATTGCACTTATGACATGGCCTGTCATGGCCCATATACAACCTGTGCAAGTAACACATTTATTAAATAGGCAAACAATTGTTGGAGTGCAGTAGAATAGTGAACTAATGTTTTATAGTGGTTTGCTGGCAAAGGCACCTAGCTTCACCTAAGTTGTTTTGTTCTAGGTTTGCTTGTAAGGACAGAGCAAGGAACAACATTATCAGAGCAATGAAAAAGATGAAGGCTTCTTTTGGCTAGGCAGATTTACTGTGTGTTACTATTTTCTTTTGTGCTCACAGGTTTTGTTATGTTTTTGCTTACATTTTACTGCTTTATTGCTCTCTGATTCAGATTGCTGTTGCAGGGTATACTTTTTGCTGCATTATTGCAGGTTGTGCCTACAGGTTTGTTACTGTTTTGTGCTTACAGATTACTGCTGTAATCTTCGTACTAAGGAAGTGACTGAAACCCATAAGAGTTCCATGCAGTTCAATGATACCTTAAATGACGCTCCATCCAGTATGTATTTATCAAGTTTAGATTTAAATTCAGTTCAGTTTTTGGCAATGATTATATTTAAGGGGAAATTATTCCATATGTTTACTATTCTAATAGTATAGAAATATTTCTAGGCCTGGGTTGGAAATCTAGCCCCATGAATTTGTAATGGATGACCTCTGGTCACTTTACTATTATTTTTGAAATCAGTATGAAGCTTGCACATCTTCTCTGATTCAAATTGTTTTTTGTGAGGTATATCTTCTGTTACTGCTCTATTTATCTCTGTAGCAACGCGTTTTTTGCAGGGCATATCTTCTGTGAAATTGTTACAGGTGGTGATTACAGGTTTTATAGTTTTATCTATTATTAGGTTAAGCTTTCAGGGTTACTGGATTTGTTGCACATTGATCGTTTCTGCTCTTACCTCCTTGTTTCTTTCATTCTTGGTTCTTCTTTTTCAGAAGGGGAAGGGCCCAGTCTCCCACCCCCATCCTCAACCACCCCATGATACATTACTTTTATAGAGTAGCACAGTCATGACATTTCCTGTAGCAAAGCAGGAAGGGGAGGAATTAGATGGGTATCCACACAGTGACCTCACTTACAGGGGCACAAGTAATTTAACTTGTTACAAAAAGTTATACAAAAACAAACAAACAAAAAAATATAATAAAAATCAAACTTTTGCTTCCCTTTTCCTTCTAATTACTCTGACCAGGTTATAAACTTGGCAGCTCAACTGGAATGGATATTACTAACTGCAGGTACTGCGGGACACTTTTCCAAAGGGCAGTTATACATGATTTAGGACTCTGTCCTACGTGCTGGACCATCGGAGATCTAAGGGCTCAGCTCCGGGCAGCATGGGCAGAGATTGCGCACCTCAAATCATATTTTTAGAAGGAACTATATTACAAGAACCACCTGCCATTTCCCCAACATCCAGCTGAAGGATCTCGACCACAGAAGGTTGTTGGTCCGGGAGGCTGGCAGGTGGTTAGAAGGGGCAAATTGGGTGCCCATTCACTCAATGCTCACCAATGTATCACCTCCACAAATCTTATAAAAACTACAAACAGGTCTCTGCCTCTATCTCTGAAATGAAACAAAGGGGCAGAGGACACTGCAGAGCAGGACATGCAGCACAGGAGCTAGCACTGCAAAACTCACCCAAAACAGGGACCAAAACACTTCTGATCATAGGAGACTCCATGATTCCCCCACAGCTAGCAGTGGCCCCCCACAGCTAGCATTGGAAGCAGTGAACCAGAGGAGTGGCTATCTCTGCAAAGCAGTGAGAAAAAGATGGAGATTAGTGCCCAAGAGGTGGATAAGCAGTATAAAGGGGCAAAATTCAGCAGAAGGGCAGACAGCAAGGAGAACCAGGGATAAATGACAACCAAGGAAGGGTCTGGAGTAGAACAGTGAAACAGTCTAGGGAGGTCAAATCATGGAAAGCCATGTGTGCAAATGCCAGGAGCCTTAGCAACAAGATGGAAGATCTGAAGGCTGTCATGGTACAGTCAGACCTGGACATTGTGGCCATCACTGAAACCTGGTGTAATGATAACCATGACTGGGAGATGGCCATACCTGGCTACAACATATTCAGAAGAGACAGAGCAGGCAGGAAGGGAGGAGGAGTGGCACTGTATGTGAAAAATGACATAAGGGCCACAGAGATCCAGGAGGAACAAAATGGGGGAGAGATACTGTGGGTTAAGCTGGAAAGGAAAATGGGGACAGCCATCTGCACAGGTGTGGTCTATAGACCACCAGCCCAGAAGGAAGAAACAGATAGGGCGCTGATGCTAGCCATCCAAAGGATGGCAGACAAGGGTGAGGTAGTACTGGTTGGAGACTTCAATATTCCAGATGTGGACTGGAGCATCCCAGCAGCAGCATCAACTAGGAGCAGATTTATCCTGACTCCTTCAGGGTGCCTTCCTCAGCAACTGGTCATGGAACCAACTCGCAGAAGGCAATACTGACCTGTGCTCACAAACAGGGACAGTGTGATGGGGTAACAGTGGGGAGCACCTGGGAAACAGTGACCACCAGTCATTGTGGTTTGAAATCACAGAAAGAGCAGAACCAAACCACACAAAAACACGTATCCTAGATTTTAGGGGGGCAGACTTTGGGAAGATGGGGAGATACTTGAAAGAGGCATTAAGGGGAATGGGACAGGAATCAGGGGTTGAGAAACAGTGGGCAGTATTTAAAATGGGGATTACAAGAACAACAGAATCGTGCATTAAGCAGGTTAGCAACAGGAAAAGGAAGAGGAGACCATTACGGTTTTCCAAAGAGGTAGCAAAGAAAGTGAAAGCCAAAAAGATTGCATTCAGGCAATACAAAAAGACACAGGCAGAAGGGGATAGGGAGAAGTACCAGGAGAAGCAAAGAGAGGCAGGGAGGTCAGTAAGGAAAGCCAAAGCTCAGACAGAACAACACATTGCAAAATCAGAGGGTAGAGGGGACAAAACCTTTTACAGGTACATAAGTGAAAAAGAAAGACAAAGGGAGGGATAGTGAGACTGAAGGGGAGGATGGGGTCATGGAGGATGACAACAGTAAAGCTGACATATTGAGCAGGTATTTCTGCTCAGTCTTACTGAGGAAGAGGAGGGTAATGGGTCTGAAGGGAGTACAAGGGTGAGAATGTGCAGAAATGGACACAAGTCCCTTTACACGAGAAAGAGTCCTAAAGGAACTGGAAGTAATAAGAGTTGATAAAGCAATGGGGCCAGATGGGGTGCACCCCAGGGTCCTTAAAGAACTAAGAGAGGTGATGGCTGAACCTCTGGCTATCCTGTTTAGCCGATCACTGGAAACAGGGGAGGTACCCAAAGACTGGAGGACAGCAGATGTAGTCCCCTTATACAAAAGTAGGAAAAAAGAGGAAGCAGGGAACTACAGACCAGTCAGCCTCACCTCGGGTTGTGGGGAAGATCATGGAAGCACTACTGAAGGAGAGATTGGTGGAACATCTGGTTGTCAATGGACTACAGGACCTAAGGCAGCATGGTTTCACCAGGGGAGGTCATGTCAGACCAACCTCGTTGAATTTTTGACTGGGGACTAGGGAGGTGGATCAGGGAGGGCAGTGGACATGGCCATCTGGACTTCAGCAAGGCCTTTGACACTGTGCCACATAGAAGACTATTACACAAACTGGGGAATATGGTGTGGGCAGGACAGTAGTGTGGTGGGTAGGTAACTGGCTGGGTGGCAGGACACAGAGGGTGGTGGTAAATGGCTGTCACCCACAGAGGGAAGAGTGACCAGTGGGGTACCACAGGGATCAGTGCTGGACCGTCCTATTCAACATCTTCATCAGTGACATTGTGCAGGACCTAGAAGTCAGAATTTCACTGTTCGCTGATGACAGAAAGCTCTGTAACAGAGTAGACACACCAGAGGTGTAGACAGAATGAGAAGCTACCTGCAGAAACTTAAAGAATGGTCAGGGTTTGGCAGTTGAAATTCAATGCAAAGAAGTGCAAGATAATGCATATGGGCACAAAACCCTGGCACAATATATCAGTTGGGGGGTAGGATATAGCATGCACCAAGCAGGAAAGGATCTTGGGGTTGTCATCTCTGATGACCTCAAGGTAGGGAAACAGTGTGACAAGGCAGCAGGTAAAGCAAATAGGATGCTGGGATGTATAGCAGGGCATCACCAGCAGGAAAAGGAGGTCATAATTCCGCTATACAAGACACTAGTGAGGCCCCACCTGGAGTACAGCGTACAGTTCTGGAGACCATACCTACGTAAGGACATAGACAGGTAGAGAAGGTTCAGAGGAGGGCAACAAAGATGGTGCATGGATTGCATCACAAGTCCTATGAAGACAGGTTGAAGGAACTGAACATGTACTCCCTGGAGGAGAGGAGGAGAGAGGGGATATGATAGAGACATACAAGTATCTTACAGGGAGGAACAGGGTGCAGGAAAACACTATTTTTAAGCGAAAAAGATGTTCCAGGACTAGAGGGCATGGGATGAAGTTGGAGGGAGGAAGATTCAGAGGAAACATGAGAAAGAATTTCTTCACAGAACGGGTGGTGGACAAGTGGAACACCCTGCCAGATGAAGTGGTGAGGGCTGAAACAATCACGGGATTTAAGAATGCATGGGATAGACATAAAGGAATTCTGGAGGTCAGGGGTAAGGGGCAACAGACTTCTAGGAAAACAAACTGAACTTACAAGCTCAAATGGGCAGACTGGGTGGGCCATAGGCCCTTATCTGCCGACACTGTCTATGTATCTATGTATCTATGATTCAGGGAGTTGGTACCTACCTCTGGCCAGGGGTAATGGTCAGATATCTCCAAGGTACATCAGCATGAAGAAACACTGACCGCATTGCTAAAATCATGCAGGAAGCAGGAGAAAACATCGACACCTGATACACATAGGGACTAACGATCTCTCCAGCCAGTCAGTTGTGGAGACCAAGGAACACCTGACCAGGCTGGGAGACAAACTGTCATACATTTCATCTGGCATCTCCTTCTCTGAGATCCTGCCAGCCTGGGAGAAGGGGTGCAGATGGAAGGAAAGTCACAGTAGGGGAGATAGGGGAGCTAAACATGTGGCTCAAGAGTTGTTGCCAGGAAAAAGGACACAAATTTGTAGGTACATGGCCACAGTTTTGGGAATGAAAGTTCTTTAAATTTGATGGACTGCATCTGACTAAGGAGGGAGTCAGTGCATTGAGGCAGAAGTTTGATGTCTTTGCAGAATATTTAAACCAGCAAATGAGGAGAAGGGTGTAGCACCCGATACATTGAACAGGAAGAACCCCTTCCCCCAGCTAATGATCAAACAGGAGTTCAGCATGTTTGTAGTTCATTTGCATCACCAGGTAAGGAAAAAGGCCGAGCTCCCCACATGACATGCAGGGGAGATGCCGGATTTCGACCATCAACTAATGCACTGAAATCTGGCCAATGGAAAATCATGTACACAAATGCTCACATTCTGGGAAACAAGATCCCAGTCCTGCAGGCAACATTGTCAGAGGCTAACCTGGATATAGTAGCCATTAGCCATTAGCAAGACATGGTTCACCAGTAACCACACTTGAGAGACTTCAGTAACTGGCTATGTACTGTTTGGAAGAGACCAAGGTGCAAAAAAGGGGGGAGGGGAGTGGCACTTTATGTTAATGAAAATATCAAAGCTACAGAAATTCATAATACACATAAGGAGCCAGAAGAACTGTGGGTAACCCTGGAAACAGGAAATGGGACAGCCATACAAACTGGGTTGTCTACAGGCTTCCAGACTAGGGAGAGGACACAGACACATTACTGTTAGAAGATATACAAAACATGACAGCTAAAGGTGAGGTTCTGATAATGGGAGACTTCAACATGCCAGATACCGATTGGTCAATACCAGCAGGAATATCCACCAGAACCAGACACATAGTGGATTCTTTGCAGGGGGAGGGCCTCAAACAATTGGTACAACAACCCACAAGAGACAGTGCTATCCTAGATCTAGTACTGACTAAAGGGGAAAGGGTCATATATCTCCTGGTAGAAGGTCTGGTCCCCATCACATGGTATGATTCAATTTGGCCACTAGAACTAAATCATCCCATTCCAAGGCAAAACTATGGAACTTCAGAGGAGCTGACTTTGATAAGATGGCCAACAGAGTTAAGCTAGCCCTGGCAAGAAGAAATACAGGTAAGGGGGTACAGGCAAAGTGGTCAAGCATTAAGGATGCAATACTTGAAGCAACATCCCACTGTGTTAGGGAGAAAAACAAGAGAAACCACTTTGGTTCTCAAAAACAGTAGCAGAAAAGATCAGAGGCAAAAGGCTGGCCTTCACAAAATATAAGGGAATGCAGTGGGATGAAGATAGGGAGGCATACCAAACTTTTCTAAGGGAAGCAGGGAAGGCAGTAAGGCAGATAAAGGCCCAAACTGAGGCAACACTAGCACAAACAGAAGAAGAAGGGGACAAGACTTTCTATAGACACATTAGTGAAAGGAGAAAGTCCAGAGGGGGTATTGCTAAGATCAAAGGGGATAAGGGGGAGTGTGTGGAGGAGGACCAAGGGAAAGCATCTATCCTAAATAGATACTTCTGCTCAGTATTTACTGAGGAGAAGGTAGGGCAGGGTCCACAACTCAGCACCATGGACACAGGGGGAGGGAGGCATGCACAAGTCCCTTCACAAAAGAAAGGGTCCTACAAGATCTCACTAAGCTCGGTGTGGATAAGGCAATAGGCCCTGATGGCATACATCCCAAGGTACTAAAGGAGCTAAGGGTGGAACTAGCAGAGCCATTAGCAGAACTGTTTAGTGAGTCTCTGAGCGCAGGAGAGGTCCCAGAAGACTGGAGAAGGGCTCATGTGATCTCGCTCCACATGAGTGGTAGCAGGGAGGAGGCAGGGAACTGCAGACCAGTCAGTTTTACCTAAGTAGTGGGCAAGATTATGGAGGCACTCCTTAAGAAAAGGATAGTGCAACATGTGGAATCCATAGGAGCACAGGATCCAAGACAACATGGGTTAAAAACAGGAAAGTCCTGTCAAACTAATTTGATAGATTTCTTTGACTGGGTAACCAGAGTGGTGGACCAAGGGAGTGCAGTTGATGTCGCTTACCTTGACTTCAGCAAAGCTTTCAATACTGTTCCACATAGAAGACTGATTAATAAGCTGGGTAGGCTCAGGGTGGGTCAGACATTGGTCAGCTGGGTGGCAAACTGGTTGGCGGGCAGAAAACAGAGTGGTGATAAATGGTATACAGTCAGAAGAGATGCAAGTCACAAGTGTGGTACCTCAGGGATCAGTCCTGGGGCCAGTCCTCCTCAATATCTTCATCAGTGACATTGCAGATGGACTGGAGGGTAAGGTTTGTCTGTTTGCAGATGACACCAAGATCTGCAACACAGTAGATGATCCAGATGGGGTGGGCAGAATGAGAAGAGATCTGGATAAACTGGCTAAATGGTCAGAAGAGTGGCCACTGGGGTTTAATGCTAAGAAGTGCAAGATCATGCACATAGAAACATAGAAACATAGAAGTTGACGGCAGATAAGGACCGCTAGGCCCATCCAGTCTGCCCATTTGTTTTTCTACCTTATAAATGTGCCATCGGCCTTTGCTCTGTCAGTGGCCTATCTATTCATAGTCATTTGTATTGCTCCCTTATGCCTATCCCATGCCTGTTTGAAGTCCTGCACTGTATTCATAGCCACCACTTCTTGTGGTAAGCCATTCCATGCATCCACCACCTTTCTGTGAAAAAGAATTTCCTCACATTCCCTTTAATCAGCCCCTCTAATCTCATGCTGTGTCCTCTTGTCCTGTTATTTTTCTTATATTTAAACATGTTAGACTCTTTCACCTTGTTAATGCCCTTAAGGTGTTTGAATGCCTCGATCATATCACCTCTCCCTCCTTTACTCAAGGGTATACATATTGAGCTCTGTTAATCTGTCCTCATCGTTTTCTGATGCAGTCCCTGCACCATTTTGGTTGCCCTTCTCTGGACTGCCTCAATTTGGTTAATGTCCTTGTGAAGGTGTGGCCTCCAATACTGCACGCGTACTCCAGATGGGGCCTAACCAGTGTCTTGTAAAGAGGGATTATTACCTCCTCTACGACTTGTGATACTCTACTAATACACCCTAACACCCCTAGCCTTACCTACTGCTTTAGAGGTCTGCTTGATGGTTTCAGGTCATCAGTGATGATGATGCCCAAGTCTCTTCTTCCTTTGTGACTGCTAGCAACTCCCTCCCAGCCTATAGGTGGCTTCAGGGTTTCTCTTCCTATGTGCATGATTTTGCACTTTGCATTAAATCCCAGTTGCCACTCTTCTGACCATTTTGCTAGTTTATCCATATCTCTTCTCATTCTGCCCACCCCATCTGGATCATCTACTCTGTTGCAGATCTTGGTGTCATCTGCAAACAGACAAGCCTTACCTCAGTCCATCTGCAAGGTCACTAATGAAGATGTTGAAGAGGACTGGCCCCAGGACTGATCCCTGAGGTACCCACTTGTGACTTGCATCTCTTCTGACTGTATACCATTTACCACCACTCTCTGTTTTCTGCCCGTCAACCAGTTTGCCACCCAGTTGACCAACTTCTGACCCACCCTGAGCCTACCCAGCTTATTTATCAATCTTCTATGTGGAACAGTGTCAAAAGCTTTGCTGAAGTCAAGGTAGGTGACATCATCTGCTCCCCCTTGGTCCACCACTCTGGTTACCCAGTCAAAGAAATCTATGAGATTAGTTTGACAGGACCTTCCTTTTGTAAACCCATGCTGTCTTGGATCCTGTACCCCTATGGATTCCAGGTGTTGCACTATCCTTTCCTTAAGGAGTGCCTCCATAATCTTGCCCACTACTGAGGTAAGACTGACTGGTCTGTAGTTTCCCACCTCCTCCCTGCTACCACTCTTGTGGAGCGGGATCACATGAGCCCTCCTCCAGTCTTCTGGGACCTCTCCTGTGCTCAGAGACTCACTAAACAGTTCTGCTAATGGCTCTGCTAGTTCCATCTTTAGCTCCTTAAGTACCCTGGGATGTATGCCATCAGGTCCCATTGCCTTATCCACCCTGAGCTTAGCAAGCTCTTGTAGGACCCTTTCTTTTGTGAAGGGAGTAGTGCTCACCTCCTCCCCCACTGTGTCAATGATGCTGAGCTGTGGGCCCCTGCCTACCTTCTTCGTAAATACTGAGCAAAAGTATCTATTTAGGATAGATGCCTTTACAGGGTCCTCCTCCTCACATGCTCCCTTTTCTCCGTTAAGCTTAGCAATACCCCCTCTGAACTTTCTCCTTTCACTAATGTATCTATCGAAAGTCTTGTCACCTTCTTTTACTGTTTGTGCTAGTGTTTCCTCAGTTTGGGACTTTGCCTGCCTTACTGCCTTCCCTGCTTCTCTTAGGGCAGTTTAGTATGCTTCCCTATCTTCATCCCGCTGTCTTCCCTTATATTTCCTGAAGGCTAGCCTTTTGGCTCTGACCTTTTCTGCTACTGTATTTGAGAACCAAAGTGGTTTCCTTCTTCTTTTACACTTCCTTTTCTGTCTAACACAATGGGATGTTGCTTCAAGTATTGCATCCTTAATGCTTGCCCACTTTACCTGTACCCCCTCACCTGTGTTTCTTTTTGCCAGGGCTAGCTTAACTCTGTTGGCCATCTTATCAAAGTCAACTCCTCTGAAGTCCCATATTTTTGCCTTGGAATGGGATGATTTAGATGTAGTAGCCAAATTGAACCATACCATGTGATGATCACTGGCCCCAGGTGACCTTCTACCTGGAGATCTGTGATCCTTCCTTGTTAGTCAGTACTAGATCTAGGATAGCCCTGTCTCTTGTGGGTTGCTGTACCAGTTGTTTGAGGCCCTCCCGCAGGGAATCCACTATGTGTCTAGTTCTGCAGATGTTCCTGCTGGTATTGACCAATCTGTATCCGCATGTTGAAGTCTCCCATTATCAGAACCTCCCTTTAGCTGTCATGTTTTGTATATCTTCTAACAGTAATGTGTCTATGTCCTCCCTGGTCTGGGGCCTGTAGACAACCCCAGTTTGTATGGCTGTCCCATTTCCTGTTTCCAGGGTGACCCACAGTTCTTCTGGCTCCTTATGCGTATTCTGAATTTCTGTAGCTTTGATATTTTCATTGTCATACAGGGCCACTCCTCCCCTCCTTTTTGCACCTCGGTGTCTTCTGAACAATACATAGCCAGGTACTGAAGTCTCCCAAGTGTGGTTACTGGTAAACCACGTCTCACTAATTGCTACTATGTCCAGTTTAGCCTCTGACATTATTGCCTGCAGGTCTGGGATCTTATTTCCCAGGCTGTGAGCATTTGTGTACATGATTTTCCATTGGCCAGATTTTGGTGTGTTAGTTGTTGGGTGAGGTTTGGCATTACCCCTGTGTGTTGTATGGGGAGACAAACCTTTTTTCTTACCTGGTGATGCAAATGAACTTCAAACATGCTGGATCCCTGTTTGACCACTAGCTGAGGGGGGAGAGGTGTTCTTCCCATTCGACGTATGGGGAAGAGAAACCCAGAAGCCACCTATACTTTAGGAGGGGAGTTGCTGGCAATCACAAGGGAAGAAACAGACTTGGGCATCATCATCACAGATGACCTGAAATCATCCAAACAGACCACTAAAGCAGTAGGTAAGGCTAGAGGGATGTTGGTGTATATTAGTAGGGGTATCATAAGTCGTAAGAGGGAGGTAATAATCCCTCTTTACAAGACACTGGTTAGGCACCATCTGGAGTACTGTGTGCAGTACTGGAGGCTGCACCTGCACAAGGACATTAACAAAATGGGGGCATTCCAGAGAAGGGCAACCAAAATGGTGCCGGGTCTGCATCAGAAAACATATGAGGACAGATTAACGGAGCTCAACATGTATACCCTAGAGCAAAGGAGGGAGAGAGGTGACATGATCAAAACATTCACACATCTTAAGGGCATTAGCAAGGTGAAAGAGTCCAACATGTTTCAATATAAGAAAAACAGCAGGACAAGAGGACACAGCATGAGATTAGAAGGAGGCCAATTAAGGTGTACTGTGAGGAAGTTCTTTTTCACAGAAAGGGTGGTGAATGCATGGAATGGCTTACCTCAGGAAGTGGTAGATATGAATACAGTGCAGGGCTTCAAACAGGCATGAGATAGGCATAAGGGAGCAATACAGTTGAGTTTGAATAGATAGGCCATTGACAAAGTAAAGGCCTATGGCACATTCATAAGGTATAAAAAATTGGCAGACCAGATGGGCCTTGCTGTCCTTATCTGCCATCAACTTCTATGTTTCTATGTTTCTTTAAGAGCAAAATGGTATATGAGTGTGTATGAAATACTGCTGATTGTAAACTAACACAAATATGTGTTGGGGAAGTTGTGCTATATCCTACAGAGTGAGAGAAAAGGGCTAGCAGTATAGTTTTGAAAGTCGGTGTGTGAGTGTACATATTTCTAGCACAGGTGTCTGTTAGTGAGGCTTTACCACTATGGGTTAAACCATTGCTCTCAATTAATTAGGTTGCAGGATTTTTGCAACACATATCATATTTTTCACCATGACACATTGTACTTTATACCACGTGAGTTTCAAAAGAAGCTGGTACGTCATTCAACAACATGTTATTATTTATTTAGAATTTTTCACTGGGAAAGGCACATCAAGTTGTAGCTCATTTCCAGGAGTAACACAAGTGCATAGAGATGCTAAGTGACTTATGTCAAGGTCATAGAGTATGCAGGTGGCAGTTGCAGGATTCAAACCCAGGTCTGCTGGGTCTCGAAATTCACTGTGTGGTGCTCTAATCTTTAGGTCATATTGCCTCCAATAAAAATGTGATTTATTATACTATATGTATGTAATGTTGTTTATCAGTGTGATTTTGCAATTAAGAAAATAGAAATGATCCTTTATGTTTTCTTCCCAATAGGTAAAGGAATGGCCAAGCGAAAATGCAGTGTTATCCTGACAAAGCCTGCCCCCAAAGGGATCCAGCAGGAGATCAAGTCCAAGAAACCAGCAGCAGTAGTGGAGGTACAGTACTGCACTGTTCATTGTTGATTCATTGTGAAATGTTGCCTTGGTATTTTTGCTGGTATTGGGTGTAAACTTTTCCTGTTTCCATTTTAGTTGCCCACAGCATCTACCTCACAGGCCACAAAACCAGCACAACAGGCATCCAAACCATTAGTCACCCAGCGGTTCCTACAGCAGCAGATTACTGTCCTTCGACGTGCTTTACGTAGGGCAGCACTGAAGGCACAACAAGACAGAGATGAGATGCGGGATGCCCTTATGGAGATCCGGCGAGAGAATGCTGAAAAGCATGCTGAGCTCATCTCTCTCTTACAGGAGATCCACAAAGAGCAGCAGGATGATACTATGCGGGTTCAGCAGTACGTGATTTCTGAGCAAGCACTGGGAACTGAGGGCTCCATCATCTCACAAGAGGTACCTTTGAGAACCTGCCCTGCTGTGGCTCACTATTCCAGATCCCCACTTTGTTCAGACTCCGACTTTGTCAATGAGGAAATGTCAGAGTGCAGTGAGGAAATACAGGAAGAGGATATCTCCAGTGAGTCTGTGGTACAGGACCATGCAACATGTGCAGCAGCCCCTGTGGCTTCTGCTCACACAGCTATCCAGCACATGCACTGTGCATTCAGAAGACACCAGTAACCACACAAATCAACAATTCATGCGTTCGCTTGCCAGATATCCCACTCTTGGCGATAACGGCTGACAAAGAGAGGCGGTTACTTGGTATGGCATGTGGCAGACCTGAGCGCTTTGGAGCATTGGTTTTCAGAGCACTGGTGCCGCTTGGAGTTTACATGAGCTGGGTGAAGGTGGTGAACTATAACGGATCACGGGGAAAAATGGGCATTCCTGAAAACGTTCAGCGAGAAGTACTTCGGATTGTGGAGAGACATTTTTCTATGTCACCCATAACTGAATCGAGTATAGCGTCACGAATTAATGAGCAACTTCGAATGATTAGGAAGACCAGCCAACACAGGACTCCAATGCATAGTAATAATATGTGACTGTACCATACAGAATGCATTGTTCAAAATAACTGAAAACTGCCTCAGAACCACCATACTGCTCCTCACCTCAGCCTGGTTCCTTGTGGTATCACGTACTGCTCAGTACAGGTGGGTAAGATGGAGAGGTTCTGGTTCTGCCAAATTACCTCTAGTTTGGGTTCTGGTTTTGGTATTAGATTCATGCAGCTAGCCCAATCTAGTGCAATACAATATTTTACAGAACAAAGCAGAATATTAAGTAGAATATACCTCAGGGTGAAACAAATATGAAAAGTTCACAACTGAGCTATTGTGTTTGTGTGTGTTACTTACTCCTAAAAGCAGTATTATACTACACTGCACTTGATTATGTTGCCACTTTCATTATGCATTTAACTATTGTTTGCTGTGTTGATCCGAGGTTGTTCTTGTATCTTGCTGTATCTTAGTAATACATTTATCGTCTTTGCCATCTTTCACGCACCAATGTGTCCTACTGTGATCTCATCCCTTGAATTTGTTTCTGCTTTGGCAGGGACCCATAGACATTATGTGGTGCCCATGCCCCAGAGCTGAATTAGAAACAATTTGGCTAGAGACTTCTGGACAAGTACTTTAGGAGAAATCAAACCAGAATATAGTATTATCAACTTTCTCTTTTCCTGGTAAATGTTTATTAAACAATGATTGCAGAGCAAGAAACAGAAGTCCAGAACTACAGATTTTTTACTAATTAATCACTTCTGTCACAGCAGGAGTAGCACCTGTTTGGATTAAGCAAACAGATACTTTATTAGGAGAAGGGGGTCTCATTTATGTAAAAAAAAAGTGTTTTTTTTCTGAGGAAGGGGGCAGTATCACCTTAATTTACTGAGAGCAGAGAGCAAATGTAATTGGGGGTGTGGCTTAGCAGCTTAGGTGTACAAAAGCAGCTGTCTCCAATTACAGCTTCTGGCTCTTTCTGGCAGAAGAGAACTGGTTGCAGAGCAAGAAATAGAAGTCCAGAACTACAGATTTTTTACTAGTTTTCCTCCTTCCCACCCCTCCACCCTCCCACCAAAAGCCAGTTCTAGTCTTATAGCCACTGAATTTGGCTGACAAAAGGAACTTCCTGTTTGGCAGTAGGAAGGGAAGGGTCACTGAGACACATTAGTTTCAGCAACCTTGAAGGAACCTAAAAAAAAAAAAAACCTCTTTATCCCCCCGCTGCTGGAGGTCTGAATCCTAGCATGGAGGAAGGAGACTACTGAAGATTACAGGACATTCCTGTCCCAGAACTGGAAGGGTGAAAGTTGTAAGGGCACATAGGCAGTAGGAAAGTAAATGTAAAAATACATAGAGGGAGGAGACAATAAGCATACAAAGCAACAGGAGAGAGGACACAAAATAAGTCAAGATGGGAGTGGTGCAGTGCAATGGCTGTGGAGCAGCAGTGTTCTGGGAGACATTCTGGAGGCTGCGATACTGCCCTGTTTGTAGGCACCTCTCTGGTCTGAGGGAGGAGGTTGTCCATCTCCAGGCTGACCTGGTTAGGATTCGTGAAACCTATTCCCTCACCCAGGGACCACCAGGGCCACCACCGTTACCTCAGAGGTTGCCAAGAAAGAGGAGTGGTTGGACCAAGGTGGGCTCAGGGAGGGAGAGTGTGGTGGAACAGAGGTGCATCCCTCCAGCTGTAGTTCTCCACAATTCATATGCTGTTCTGGTAAAGAGTGGTTGCTCTATGGAGGCACCTGCAGTGGAGACCAAGGAGGATGCTGGGAACCTCCACAAAGGAGACTCACAGGAGGGTGGCACGAGACCCCACAGGGGAAGGAAACAACTCCTGGTGGGGGACTCAATCATTAGGGGGTAGACATGGGGGAGGAAAGGATAGAGAGGTAAGGTGCCTGCCTGGCGCCACGGCTTGGAGGGACAGGAAGCGAATCCTCAGGATCGTGGGAGCAGCTGCACGAGGGAGGGAGCTGGATGTCATTGTCCACCTAGGGACAAATGACCTGGCTGTAAATGGGATCAGAGTGGTGCAAGAGGAGTTTGTGGAGTTGGGGAGGGGCCTTAGACAGGTAGCATGTACAGTAACCTTCTTGTGGTGCTGCCTGTCTATGGCAAGGATGATGCTAGGGTATTCTGTGCCATGGGATTCAATAAATGGTTTAAAAACTGGTGTGAAGCTCAGGGTTTTGGCATCATTGGGGACTAGGGATCCACCTGGAGGGATGCAGGTTATACTGGCAGGATGGTCTGCATCTGTCCAGGGGGGATCCAGGATCCTAGGTGACAGGCATAAGTGCTTCATTGGCAAGCATTTAAACTAGCCAAGGGGGGAGGCACTGAAAAGGAGCAGGGAAATCCCAGCCTCCCCAAAGTGCTGTAGTTACAGAAGTAAACACCAAGGCAGAGAAGTCAGTAGGGAGCAGGACAGGGATAAATGCAGAAAAAGGTGTTAAGGACAGGGATGGGGCTAAAAGGGGTAAGGTCATAAAAAATAAATGGAAGGTGATGAGTACCAATGCCCGTAGTCTGTGCAGCAAGCTCCCTGAACTAGTGGCCTTAATGGAAGAGGGATGCCTGGATATTGTGGCAGTTGCTGAAACATGGTACACAGAGAGCCATGAGTGGGAAGTCAACATACCAGGATGCACAGTCTACAGGAGGGACAGGGTGGGTAAAAGAGGAGGAGGAGGAGTAGCTCTCTATATAAGGAAAGTGATTAAAGCAACAGAACTAAAGAGTAAACAGGAAGTTGATGAGTCACTATGGGTCACCCTGAAGACAGGAAATGGCACCACAATCTGCATGGGGGTTGTGTACAGACTCCCATCTCAGGGGGAGGAAATGGACAAGGAAATGATAGAAGGCGTCCTTAAAATGGCAGAAAAAGGGGGAGATATTTTTGATGGAGGACCTGAATATGCCAGATGTTAACTGGACCACCTTTGCTGCAGGCACATCCAAGAGCCGGGTCATTCTTGATGCCCTACAGGGGGTATGCCTGAGACAGCTAGTGTTGGAACCTACTCGGGAGGGAGCAATCTTAGACCTGGTACTCTCAAATGGGGAAGGAGAAAAGATCTCAGATTTAGAAGTGGGTAGCCATCTGGGAACAAGTGATGATCAAATAGTGTGGTTCACAATAAACACAGCCATAGAGTCAAGCCATACAAAAACAAGAGTATTGGACTTTGTGAAGTCTGACTTTGGGAAAATGTGAGAGTGCCTTAGAAAAGCACTAGCAAATGGGTAAGAAGGACGGGTGGAGGAATGATGGGGAATAATCAAAACAGCCATCGCAGAGACAACAAGCCTTTGTGTGAAGCAAATCAATAAAACAAAATGAAGGAAAAAACCACTATGGTTCTCAAAAGAGGTGATAGGGATGGTTAAGGAGAAAAGGATAGCATTCAGGAAATATAAGGAAACACAGAAGGAGTAGGACAGAGAACTTTATCAGTTAAAGCAAAAGGAGGCAGGGAAGGCAGTCAGAATAGTAAAGGCACAAACTGAGGAAAAGATAACCAACTCTGTTAAGAAGGGGGCTAAAACCTTTTATAGGTTCATTAGGGAGCGAAGAAAGACCAAGGGAGGGATACAGAGACTTAATAAAGGGGAGAGAATGTGGGCGGAGGGTGACAGTGAAAAAGCATGGATACTGAACGAATATTTCTGCTCAGTATTCACAACAGATGAGGAGGGGGAGGTGCCTAAACCAAACAAGGGAGAAACTCTGACTGGGGGGGTCGATACCAGTCCATTCATAGAAGAAAGGGTTTTGAAAGAACTCTTGAAACTGAGGGTGGACAATGCAATGGGGCCTGATGGGTTTCACCCAAGAATACTAAAAGAACTATGGGTAGAACTAGTAACACCACTGACTACTCTCTTTAACAAATCATGGGAGGATGGAGTGGTACCTGAGGACTGGAGGATGGCAAATGTGATTCCACTTCACAAAAGTGGGAGCAGGGCAGAGGCAGGAAACTACAGACCAGTTAGTTTGACTTCAGTGGTAAGGAAAATGATGGATTCACTTCTGAAGGAAAGAACTGTTGAGTACCTAGAGGCCGGTGGGGCACAGGACCCAAGGCAGCATGGTTTTGCAGCAGGAAGGTCATGTCAGACGAACCTAATAGATTTCTTTGACTGGGTGACCAAAGTAGTAGACCACGGAGGGCTGTGGATATGGCCTACCTAGATTTTTAGCAAGGCATTTGACACAGTCTCACACAAAAGATTAATATACATGTTAGCCAGCCTTAGAGTGGTTCCCAAGGTGGTAGCCTGGATAAAAAACTGTCTGGACAACAGGACGCAAAAGGTAATAGTAAACGGAGTCCACAGTGAAGAAAGGAGGGTAACTAGTGCGGTACCGCAGGGTTCGGTACTGGGACCAGTCCTCTTTAATATCTTTATAAGTGACATTGGAGAGCACCTGGAAGGAAAGGTATGCCTCTTTGCAGATGACACAAAGATCTGCAACAGGGTTGATACACAAGGTGGGGTGGAAAGAATGAAAAGGGACTTGGCAAGGTTGGAGGAATGGTCAAATACGTGGCAGCTCAGATTCAATGCAAAGAAGTGCAAAGTAATGCATCTGGGAAGCAGAAACCCAGGGGAAGAGTACACAATGGAGGGTGAGTTAATAACAACAACAAAAATTGAAAGAGATCTAGGAGTAATTATATCAGATGACCTAAAAGTGGGCAAGCAATGTGAGAAGGCAGTAAGGAGGGCTGGGGGATGCTGGGATGCATAGGGAGAGGCATCAACAGTAGAAAACAGGAAGTTGTTATCCCTCTCTACAGACAGTTAGTGAGACCCCATCTGGAGTACTGCGTGCAATTCTGGAGACCCCATCTCCACAAAGACATAGACATAGTGGAGGCTGTTCAGAGGAGGGCAACCAAAATGGTGCAAGGTCTGCACCAGAAGACATAAGAGGAGAGGCTAAAGCAGCTTAATATGTATACCCTTGAGGAAAGTAGGGAGAGGGGGGACATGATAGAAAATGTCAAGTATCTCAAAGGAATTAAAAAGGTACAAGAGTGTAGTATCTTTCAGAAGAAGAGATGTGCAAGAACAAGGGGGCACAATTTGAAGATAGAGGGGGGACGGCTCAGAGGTAATGTGAGGAAGTATTTTTTCACGGAGATGGTTGTGGATGCAAGGAACAGCCTCCCTGAGGAGGTCGTGGAGTCAAGTACAGTGGGGAAATTAAAAAATGCATGGGACAGACATAAGGCAATTCTAGTGGGGGGCAGGAGGAAGTAAGCTGTTGATTAACTAGAATCTGCAGCTTATCCATCAGGTCGGAAAATGGGCAGACTGGGTGGGCCAAGCGGTCCTTATCTGCCATCAAATTCTATGTTTCCATGTTTCTATAAAAGCCCTTATCTGTCCTTAACCATCTCTGTAGCTAGGTAATAAAAATAAGACTTGTAAAATAAAGAGTTTAAAAAAAAAGTCAATGTCCCCCCATCCTCTTTGCCACCCACAAGTTCATATAAAAACTTTCTTACCTAGTGTACTTAGTTGGTTACCATAAACTAAATAAATAAATAAAACCGAATAGTAAGTATCCATTCTGCTACTTGTTAATATGTACTGCTGACCACTGATAGACTTGGCAGCACATAGTTACATATAGTGAGTAGCTGACATGTGCCGTATACAGTATATGAAATGGTATATGCAATGCTGGGTTTGTGCAGTTTGGAACCCTGTACAGAGTAACAATTTAATGGGGTCCCCAATTAATACTGGGCTTAAGTGGAGAAACTGCTAGCCCAACACTCTGCTCTCTTACGTCTTATTACCAGTTACAGGTATGTTTTTACTCAAGTGTTACCATATCTCTCAACTGTCCCACATTAATAGGGATGTCCTTCATTCTACCTCTCACAACATCTCTATCCCATATAGAGAAGGTGCTGCTCCACTTTGTACACTGGGATTCATACAACTCACCTATCCCACATTAGTAGGGATGCCCTTTTGTAACCTCTCAGAACCCCTTTGCCCCATATAGAGAAGGTGCTGCCCAACATTGTACAGTGGGATTCATACCACTCAGCAGTCCCACATCGGGAAGGACATCCCTCTTCTTATCACTCAGTATTGCTCTGTCCCACATGGAAAAGGTGCTACCCACACATAAACAAAGTGCTGTCTCAGTTTGTAAATTCTGTCATTAAAGCAGAAAATCATCATTTGTGATATAGGATGCCAGATCAAAATTAAACCTTGATCAAAAGAAAATGTAAGATCAGTTTTTTTTTGCATGTCAGAGTCCCAAGTGCAAAGTATCTAGTCAAAGGGTAACATTTTAGAAATAGAATATTGAACTCCCCCCCCCCCAAGATATTTTTTAATGGAAAATCCTGAATTTTGTTGTTGACCTTAAATATTAAACTTGTACTTATTGTAAATAATGTCTTACCTGCTTATAAGACTGTTTTATCTTCTTGTTGCTTTCTTTTGCTTATTTTGTTTCCCAGTGCAGCCTCAGGACACACATCCCATGTTGCACTTTAGCTTCCTGCCTTGATTAACAGCCTCTGCTAGTCCATAAGTCCACAGGTACCCCATAAGTATCAATAGCTCTTAGAATTCCCTTTGTCCCTCCCTGGCTCATGCTTCATCTGGCTCTGTACTCATATGGCCCATGCAGACTCTGGACATCTTTCATCTACTTACAATAATGCCACTCTCTGGTCCACTCCTGATGTAGCCGTCTCTCTTCTGGTGTGAAACTTCTCTCTTACTTGCACTGCCCTCCTCACAGGCATCCCACCAGAAGTCCCATAGTACTGTCATGCTGATTGGCTAGGCTGGGAAGGTTCAGCATGTCAGTCACCTCCACGACTAGCCTTAAACAGGCCAAAGCTAGAATGTCCAAACACACACACTCCATTTTTAGCATTTGCCAGCAAACAGAGCCATTATAAAGCCACACTAGCAAGGTTTAGTTATGGTTCTATAACTACTGAGCCTTCTAATCCAGTTCTCAGGCTGTCCATGTTTCCATGGACAAAAATGGTTGTCCATTGGAATTCATATCCATCCGTACTTAGTCCTTGATCTTTGTACGTGATAACTCCATCCATATATTGCCTATGATTCAGGGACAAGATTGTCTATGGCTGATGTAAATGCTCAAATGCCTGGAACACCACACAGTCAACAGAAACTAAAGGTGGACTAAATCTATTTTTTCACTTTGGCAGATGAAAAAAAAAGATATCGAGAAAGTAAAATTGTTAATTATTTCAGGTAGTAACCATGATTGTCCATCATATGACTATGGTTTTCAATGCCCTTGACTGATAATGGTTTTCATGGTTTGGTTTTTAAGTAAGAGTTTAATCACATTTATTCTAGTCTGTGTTCTATTTTAAGTCATATCTTGGAAGAGAGTCTGGTTAAAATACAAACATTGTATTTATCACATTGGTAGTACCATTATTCAAACTACTTGTGGGCTAGATTGTAAAACTGCTGAAAATATTTTCAGTTGCAAATTTTATCCTCATTTTAAGATGGGTTCACTTAAAGCTTTTACAGGGGGTCTATATGATTTTAACACATGTTAATGTATGAACCCCAGCTGTGAAGCTCAGGGTGAAAGATACAACTCTCTCAAGTTATTTTACTTGTATTCAATCTCTTTTTTCAGTTTATGCCACCTCTTACTCCATGACCTTATTGTAAATAAAGCTACTTAGCATGCATTTTGTTTTTCAAAGTAATATCTACTTTCTCAGAATATATACTAAACAAAGAGACCTGTGTGGCCCTTACAGCTTGTGTACTATAATATGTATGTATGTACAATTTCTATTGCTCCAATAAAATTTATCACAATATTCAAGAAACCTAGCTTTATTCCTTAAATCTATGGGTTATCAATAGAACATGTCTATTAGTAAATTATTTTGGTTCCATTTGGGTGCTGTTCTTTATCAGAGTCACAATAAAATTCCTTAAAAAGAAACATCCATTAGGTATTACACCAGACTAAGTGTGGGTCAGTCCCTGCTTAGACTCTTTGCATAAAAAATTTAATTTTGTCTTAGTTGGTGTTGTAATATAATTTTATCTGGTTGATCAAGCCTTCCCTTCTACCTGATATTTTGTAACAAGCACCTATCAGAGCATATACCAGAACCTCCCATGACTGATGTCAAAGCCAGGGATCAGCCGTGGGAGCATGAATTGTATTTATTAAAAGAAGAAACTATTAATAGCGCTGGTTTGCCCTTTACTAGTCCTGGTGCCATACTGAGAGCAAGTATAGACTTGTCTGGAGATAGTCCAGTCACTGTCCAGTATGTTCTTTGTTTTAGTATAGCACTGGGACTGGTAAAGACCAAACCCGAACTATTAATAACTCCTTCTAGTAATATATACAATGTAGTTCAGTGGCCAACTGAATGTATGTTCACTTAGCAGACAAAGGATGAGTGATCTGAATCCCAACAATTGCACAGTATATTGTACATTGGGCCACCAAGTCTGCTGCCCCTCCCAGAGGATGCCTAGGCAGTGGAAGAAAGTATGCATCTTGGTAGGATCAGGGCGGGTTGGGGAGGCAGAAAGAGTGCACACTGCTCAGCCTATACCACTGCAGAATTCCTTTGCTATGCTGGCAGGTGGGACAGCCAAGAGATGGCAACTCTCACAGTGGGAAGGGAAAAAGTTGGGATCCTCAGAAGTGTAAGCCCCAAGATGGGAGGAAGAGGGCACCAGCTGAGGAGGAAGTAACAGCTAGTTGAGGCTATTGTTAGGGGGATAGACTTAGAGGTGGGGGAGGAAGAGAGAGGGAGATGAAGTGCCTGAGAGGTGCTTCAGCTTGGAGGGATTGAAAGTGTATCTAGGGATTGCTAGGGTTGCAGGAGATGGGAGAAAGCTAAATGTTATTGTTCACCTGGGAAAAACTAACCTGGCAAAAGACAGGATAGAGTTAGTGCAGGGTAACTTCAGGGAGTTGGGGAGGGGCCTTAAGCAGGTAGCAGCATGGTGGCTTTTTCCTTGAGGTGTTGCCTGTGTATGGCCAGGGATATGTAGGGTACTCCACACCAGGACATTTAGCAACTGGTTGAAACATAGACTTCAGCAACATCAGGGACTGGAGGTCAGCTTGAGAGAAATGGGCCTACATAAGTCAGATGGCCTGTATCCTTCCAGAAAGGGGACTGCAGTCCTTAATGGTAGACTGAAATGATACTTTGATGAGCATTAAACTAGCCAGGAGAGGCAGTGCAACAAAGGGAGGCAAAAATTGACCCCATCACAAATGATGGAGCAGCAAGAATGGAGGGTCGGGGGGGCATGGGTGCCGAAAGGCATGGGTAGGGATAAGACAGAAGAAGAGGGTTAAACTCAGGTAGGATAAGTTAGAGGATTGAAGAAGACAAGGAATGAGAAAATTAAAAAGTTATGGGTAAAGTCAGGGGAAAACACAGTCGGGCATGGGTAGGGACAAGACAGAAGAAAATGGTTAAACTCAGGTAAGATCAGTTAGAGGACTGAAGAAGACAAGGAATGAGCAAATTAAAAAAGGAGGAAAGGCAGGGGTAAAGTCAGGGGAAATCACAGTCAGAAATGGAAGGGAGAAGCAGGAGGCAGCGGGCAGTGAGAAGGTATGGAGAGCCATGTGCGCCAATGCAAGGACTATTGGAAACAAAATTCCAGTCATTGAAGCCATCATTGCAGAGGCTGACCTGGATTCAGTGGCCATTATGGAGTTGTGGTGTATTAAGCACTACAACTGGGATATGGTCATTCCTGGCTACTGTATGATCAGGAGAGACAGGGTAGGGAGGAAGGTAGGAAGGGTTGTTTTATATGTGAGAGAGGGAATCAAGGCCAGAGAAGTACAGGGGCAACAGAAGAAAAAAGAAGAGCTGGAGGGTCCTGTAGGTTACCCTGTGATTCAACTCTGGGGCTGCCTGCTTCACTGGCATAGTGTGCAGGCCTCCAATAAAGGGAGAGGAGCTGCATATGGCACTTTGGGAAACCATTATAAGAAAAGTGAGTATGGGGGAGGTGCTGCTAATTGGTGACTTCAATCTGCTGGATGTGGAATGGGGCCTTCAAACTGCAGGTCTTCAGGTAAAGAGTAGGCCCATCCTTGACTCCCTAGAAGGGGATTTTATCAGCCAACTAGTCAAATAACCCATTAGGGATGGGGCATTGCTGGACCTGATGCTAACTGTGACAACCCACCTCTCCCTCTGGGCTGAAACAGCTTTTATAGAGGTGTGTGTCCTCGGGTATTCGCTGCCACCAGCCGGACTTTCCTTCCGGCACCTCTTTCAAGTGTATAAACTTGAATAATCACACGTGCAAGTGCACAAGTTAAAGTCTGGTAGTGTGTCTCTTTCAGGTGGCGGATGCTACACAGAGTTTACCTTAGCCAGTGGAAAACCAAATCTTACCTTAGAAAAATGACATCAGAGTCACAACTGTTGAGCAAATAAATAGCTTTTACTTAACAGAAAGTGCAATGAGCATTTACAGGAAATGTATTTACAACACAAGAGAATAACACTTATACAGGAAAAGTAAACAAATGTTTTTAAACAACAGATGGCAAAGAAGAAGGCTATTACTGAAATACACTATCACTAAACTTACCTTCCTGTCCTTACAAGAGACACTGGACCCTGTTCTAACTGCCAGCTCCACGGACATACCAGGTAGGCTCAAGCTTATGTTTCTCTCACAGCTTCCAGGGCAAGAGAGAGTTCTCTGTCTTACAGAAGCTTATATAGTCTATGGAGACTAGGTCATTCCTATTCTCCCTTAAATGCACCAACCACCTAACATGTATGTATTTAATTGTCCCAATCAGAGTGAACACCTATTGGTGACCAATTATATTTCCTTTTCACCTTAAGGTTATATTTGAATGATCCAATCCATTCAAACTGCTCTGTGTCCGTGTCTGCAAGGTCTGTGTGTGTCTGGAGATGTCCACTCGAGATTTATGACCCAGCTCTTATCTAGCAGCTAGGAATTCCACAAGCTGGTTGCTGCTGGAGGATTTCAGCCTCAGTGTATTTTTTCCACACTGCTAAAAAAATAAGGCATCTACAGAATCCAAACCATTAACTCTTTCCTTCCCATTTCTGTCACACTAACAAACAGTGACAGTGTTGCAAATGGCACAGTGGGCAGTCCCCTGTGTACCATTGATCACTCTCCAGGGTGGCTTAGTATTAAGACAGGAACAGAGGCTAACCACATGAGAATGAGGGTACTGGACTTCAGGAGGGCAAATATTAAAGAAATGGGGACTGCTTCAGAAACTGTTTCAAAGGTGGGCATTGTTACGTAGCGGCGAGGTGCAGTGGGCAATAATAAGGGAAGGTATAACTAAAACAACTAGCCTCTGCTTGAAGGAAGTGAGTAAAAGCAGAAAGAAAAACAGACTAGGGAAGCTCAGATATCTCTAAATCTGAGCCGACTTAGGATAGTCAAATATTAACATTATGTTTATCTGAATCCTTTTCCAATCTGACCATCTGATAGCATCAGATTATTTTAAAATCCTAAAGGATTTTAGGATATTTATGGATTTTCAAACTTAGGATAGTACAATATCTTAAAATTCAAGTTAATAGTCTAGGTTTTTAGGATATCAGATTTTGAGGATCAATAGCCTGACATACTAATATCCTAAAAAATACCTACTATCCTTAACAGGGATTAATGGAAATGGGGGTGGTGGGTAGAAAAAAGTCAATTTTCAGAAGAAGGAGTCCAGAAAGGATTTGTAGCTCTCTGTGAAAGTGGATAAAACTATGGAACTGGACAGGATACATCCAAGGTTTCTAATGGAACTCAGGGAGATGTTAGCTGCCTTACTGCCTTGATTCAAGAACTCACTGGAAAGAGACACAGTTTTGAAGGACTGGAGAAGAGCTGACATGCTCCCTCTACACAGAAGTGCCTGCAGGGAGATGGCTAGCAACTATAGCCTGGTCAGTCTTACATCAGTGGTGAAGAAATTAATGGAAACCCTGCTAATGGAAAGATTGGTTGAGTATCTCGAATCCAATGTGTTGCCAGCATGAGAAGATCTAGACTTTTGTCAAGAGGGTACCACTCTACCCCCCAAACATAAAATGTACCTTCTTAAAGCTCATATTAGATTAAGGTAGCTCCTGTTTGTTGGCCTAAGGGGGTGGTGGGTGCTATTAAGCTACATAGCTGGATCCACTAGTGGCTTAAAGACCACAAACATAATTGATTCATAGGAAGGAGCCAGGCCATGCCAACTGAATCTGAAGGATTTCTTTGACTGGGTGACCAGAGAAATAGAGCAGGGGCAGGCAGTGAATGTGGTCTATCTGGATTTCAGCAAGGCCTTTGACTCTGTGCCACAGAAGAAGCCGATAAAGAAATTGAGCAGCCTGGAGGTGAGATCCAAAGTGGTAGAAACTGGTTAACAGACAGGGGACAGTGGGTAGTGGTAAACAGCACTCACTTGAATGATGGAGCAGTGACAAGCAGGGGACCACAGTGCTCAGTGCTGGGACTTGTCCTCTTTAATGTCTTCATAAGTGACATTGCAGAAGTACTGGATCTCGAACAAAAGATTTATAGTTTTCAGCAGTTTGTAATAAAAATGAGACAGTTACACAATTATGACATTTCACAGATAGGAAACATGGATGAAATCCCCATGACATTCGACCTGCCCGGTAACAGGACTGTGAACCCTACTGGGAGTAAGACAATGTTTATCCAAACAACAGGGCATGAAAAGACTAATTTTACTGTTGTCCTAGCATGCATGGCTGATGGTGCCAAACTAATGCCACTTGTTATTTTCAAATGGAAAACATTGCCCAACAATCTGACTCCCCCCCCCCAGGGTGCTAGTATACCCCATCCCAAAGGGTGGATGGATGAGGAACTGGTGAAGATCTGGCTGCAATGATTTAGGGGCTCACGTCCTGGAGTACTGCACTCTAAGTGTTCGTTCCTAGTCTGGGACATGTTTCGGGCACATTTAACTGGTGATGCAAAAAAACAAACCAAGAAATCAAAGATAGTCCTCTGTGTTATACCAGGTGGTCTCACATCCATACTCCAACCCCTTGATGTGTGTCTAAACAAGCCTTATAAAAATAGGGTCAGACATCTGTGGAGTGATTGGATGTGCTCTGGTGAAGGAGCTGTAACTAAAGCTGGCAACCTCATGAAGCCTGACCTGAATTTGGTATGCGAGTGGGTCGTAGAAGCATGGGACTCAATCCCTGTCGATATGGTCTGCAGATTGTTTCTTAAGTGCTGTATAAACAATTCCATGGATGGGACAGAAGACGATGAACTGTATGATGATGCGGGGACTGACAGTTCGAGTGAGGAACAGGAAGAGGAACAGGAGGAGCTGGACTATACCAATGATGCACTAACCGAGCAGTTCCTGTCTGAGAATCTACAGTCTCTTGATATTTTGGATGGAGAAGTGGATGAGGAAACTGATTAGAAAGGATTGCAGGATTGGGACTACCGTACAATAGATAAGTTCACTGTTTTAACTTTACTTCATTGCCAAGTGCCATGTGCCTGTGTTCCGTAAAAGTGTGTGCTTGCAAAAGAAAAAAAAAATTTACACTGAGCAGAGTTGTGTGTGTGTGTTTCTCTCATCTTGCACTCAGCTTATATGCAGGTCTGTCTACTTGTAGCTTTTAAAATGGCTGCTTTGGGGGGTTGGCTTATACACAGATTGGCTTATCTGCGAGTATATATGGTAATGCTTCCCACCAAGTTGCATTCAAACTTAGACAAGCCTCAATGTCTCAGCAGGAATGAATTAAGGTGACTGTAACATGTAAGTAACTGTTCACTGTTCTGAAAGTCTGCTTCAAACCTTGTTGAAATTCCATCACTAACATCAACAATGACATCTAACAATTTCTCTCATACTACAGAAATTGTAGTGAGAAACAAAAAAAGTTCACACTGGGAATTGAACCTAGGCCCCCTACCAATAACTGTCCTGGTGCTCTGCCACCATACTATTATTCAAATGGTGAGACAGATGGTTTCCAAAGAGAGACGTACAGGGTATGCTAAGAACATAAATTGTAGTGAGAAAGAAAATATGTTCACAAATGGAAATACAGGCCCCCTCCTAACTACTGTTCTGTCACTCTGCCACTGTGAAATCATTCCACATGGTTAGACAGAAGGTTTCCAGAGACAGATGTATGTTATGTGAAAGTACAGCTTGCATTTAGTACCACCCCCCCAAACATACACTCAATGGCATTGGAGTTTAATAAGGAACTCTCTGTCAGTTTGAAGTAATGCTTCCAATCAAGTTGCATTCAAACCTAGGCAAGCTTTAAAGTCTCAGCTGGAGCCAATTAAGTTGACTGCAACAAAGAAGTAAATGAAATAGTTCAATTTTCTGAAAGTCTGCTTCAAACCTTGCTGAAACTCTATTAATGTCAGCAGAAATGACATCTATTAATTTCTCTCATACTACATAAGTTGTAGTGGGACATACAAATGTTCCACACTGGAGATGGAACTCAGGCTTGTGTAGATCCGAAACACTACACCAAGACTGAAAAGCTCTATCACTGACATCATCACTAACATCATGCAGCTTATTCTTTCAGACTGAATGTAACCTTAAACTCTATCAAATGCAGAAAAGAACATGCATGGTAACAACATGCGCTTGCAAGCTAAAGCTTTCTGGCACCAAATAACTTCAAAAAATAGAAAACACCACCTCTAACCACTGATTACATAAAGTGTTCAAGACACTTCCTGGTGGAAATGTCAGTAATTTCAGCTGCCAATTTGAATGCATTTCAAGAGGTGTAAACTGCAGTCATCCCATAACTTTCTTTCTCACCAGTAATCACAGTGACTGCCACCAATTATTTGGCAACAGATTATAGACACAATCCCCAGTCATAGTAGTCCCCTCACATATATACACAAAAGTTATACACTTTTAAGATGCTGATCCTAAACAGATAAACTGTGTGATACATTAAACATTAAATATTGCAACTGTTGGTCTAGGAGGTGTCTCTTTAGCCCCCTCAGTGAACTTCGGGGCAATGTGTTTTAGTACTTATAGTTAAATTATTTAATGGTGCACATTTACAGTGTTAGCTCAGATGATGGGCACAGAAAAGATTGAAACCAAATGTGGTCCTGCAGTACTAGCCTAATGAGACAATATACAGTACTTCCATGCTAGGGATGGGCAGGGCTGCAGTGGGTAGGTTGGGATTTTAGCCCTGATCTCTGGGAATATGAATTGTATCTGGTTCACCCATGCACGTCACAGATACACAGGCATGCAAACACACACACACATGTGCATGCATGCACACACACACACACACACTTGCAAATATCACAAAACACATTGCCATACTTGACAAAAAAAAACACGTTTTTAAATTCAAATATTGTACAAAGTAATTCTGAAGCAAAAATATAAATTATTTTTAATGAATTTTTAATGTACTGTATCATGACAGGAAGAAACTCAGATGCATTAATCAACAGATGGTTTTCACTACCCTTGACCATCTTCTGCTCCAGTTCACTACTGTATACAAATATCTGGCCATGTCACTGGACCCCCATCTCAGATGAAACCTACACAATGAGACATTGAGAATCTAATAAATAACTTGACCCAAAACCTGGGTTCCTGTATGTAGAAGGGTATGGGAATAGACAACATCTGACACAGTGTAAAACACACAAATCTCTTGTGTGATATTTGTTTTCTTCTTTTGTTTGTTTTTTTCAAAATATGTATTCTTATCTCAGAATAAAATATACAAATAAACAAAAAAAAAATGCAAAAATAAGAAATAATAACTCTCCCAAGCTCCAGCAATGTTCTTCTCCAATAATGCTGCCACAGAGTGGAACAAGCATTTGTCAATGCCAAATGTTGTCACGCTGGCATTGGCCTTGGTAGTGCAGTGTGTGAAAACATTTTTGGCAGGGTGTGAAAAATGACAACTGTACAGTTCGTAAGAAGGTATAAAAAAATGTCAGTGTTGAAAATGTGACATGTAAATATAAAAAATTTGTGAAGCTACAAGGGTGCGTGGGAAATGTGCAATGCACACTTGGAACACAATCATTTTATGGGCATTCGACACCAAATTTTCAACATAGGCATTTTAGCACCTCTGCTCATGTACAGTGTCACTGTTATTTCCTCAAACTGTCCCAAAAAGTGATTTCACACAGCGACCATGCTGTTCTGTGCCAGAAGTGTGAAAACACATTTTGGACAGGATATGTGAAACGACAGCTGTACTGTTCATCAAGAGGTGTGGAAAAATGACAATGGTGAAAAATGCACGACGTTACGAGTGTGCGTGCAATCTGCCAATGCCCGCTCGTAACACAGTCATTTTATGGAGTATCATCACCAAATTTTCAACATAGGCATTTTAGGACCTCTGCTCATGAACTGTGTCACTGTCATTTTCATAATCTGGACAGAACACTGATTTCCCACGGTGACCGCTCTATTGGGCGCCGGAAGTGCGGAAACACATTTCAGGCGGGATGTGGAAAATGACAGCTGTACTGTTCACAAGGAGGTGTAAAAAATGACAGTGTTGAAAATCTGGTGTGAAAATATTGTGAATTTGTGAAGTTTTGAGCCTGCATAGCAACTGCGCAACACTCGCTCGTAAAACAGTAATTTTTTGGAGTTTTTCCACCAAATTTTCAACATAGGCTTTTTGAGAGGCCACCTCATGAACACTGGCACTGTCATTCTGTTACTTGGTCCTGAAAGGTGATTCCACGCAGTGACTGTGAAATCACCTTTCGAGGCTGATTAATGCCATGACAGTGATAGAATTCATGAGGAGGGTCCCAAAAACCCCATGTTGAAAATCTGGTGCCAAAATTCTAAAATATGCCCAAAATATGCAGCAAAGTTGAAAAAACCCTATTCATTCCATTATACAGCTTACCGGCAATTCCTCAGTTTGCGGTCGGCTTTGAAAAGTGCAGACGTGTTCCCAGTCCACTGAAGATCATTGCACCAGATTCCAGAGGTAAGTATGGGGTGGGGGGTGTGGGGAGGCAGGATATGCAGTGGGTGGGTATGGGTTGTGGGAAGGGGGCCTGGGAGATCTCTGAGAGACCGTTTCCTTCTTTATAGGGGGAAAAAAATAAAAGACATCAGGGGACAGTTTTTGTTTTTAATAGGTGCTTTGGCATGCTGGGGTTGGCTCCCAGCATATCACCTGTGTGTGTGTGTGTGTGGGTGGGTGGATGCTTTAGCTGACAGGAGATTGGTCACCCCTATAGGCAAACAAGGAAAGGAGGGGGGAGCTGCAGGAGCCGAGGGGGTTGGGCACCCTCGGCTATCAAAATGGAAGGGGACCACGTTATGCTGGGGAGTGGGCTCCCCCATCAGCAAAATTCAAGGGGAAGGAGGAATACATGCCGATGGGGATTGGGCACCCCCTCGGCAATTAAAAAGGGGGGGTGTTACATGATGCTGATGGGGATCGGGCACCCCTGTTGGCGCACAATAAAGGAAGGGGGGTTGACTGGCAATGGTGGCAGTCACTGCCGCCATGTTGCCTGCACATAGGGAGAGGCATGCTGTGGTCACACTGCATGAGAGCTTCACTCTCATTGCAGCAGACCTTTTGATAGATCTCTTTGCCTCCTTAGCCAAGCAGGGTGTTGGCCCCTGCTGCTGACTGATTGGGGAATGCGGGACGCACCTACTGGTGTGTGCCCTGCATTCGCCCAACAGTGACCGTGCCTCCAAATCTCCACTGCCGCAAGATGTTGGCTGTGCAAGCATGCCAACATAGAAATGAATCACCCAAAAGCAATCTCCACAATCATCTGTGTTATGCTGCTATACCTGCTCTCAATACAGCCTTCCAAGCTCTACTGACTATCTGCCTTCAGGAGAGGTTTATATAGAGAGACATGATGACATCAGATCATCAGCTGACCCACCCCTTGTTCTAATACAGATGATATCTGTGCTAGTACAATCATGTGGGGGGTCAGATGGACTAGAAACATGCTTATAACCAGCTTCTAGAGAATTAATTCATAATAATTCCTCTTAGTGGACTACAACCTTTATTTTCAGCTACTGAATGCTTAAGGGACACTTAAGAAGTTATGCCCCTCCTTCTTTCTGATGTCATAGCCTGCTTGGTTACTATTAATAGGGCTTAGTTTGGGCCTGCTGGCTCTAAAGAGCCTACCAGATTTCAATAGGAGCTGCAAGGAACAGGTGAGAGTCTGGGGTTCCTTTTCCCCAATAACATTATTAGCCACCTTTCCTGCTCCCCAGGAAAGTGAAAATAACTATAACAAATGCTTTCTGCCTGTAGCAGTTTGCTAAGGCATATCACTTAATTATGCTAAAAAGTTTTAACAGAGGACTTTTTAATACAATTGTATTTCCTAAAGTCCCTTCCTTTTATATGGTTGCCAGGCTAAGGTTCTTTTCTTCTGTTTATAAGCATTATGCAGCAAGCGTTTATTCATTATCAAGTATCCTGCATTTTGTCTAGCCCTCATAATACCTCTATAAGGCAGATCTTAGGTACCTTTCAAATGTAGCCCCTTCTTTGAAGCATATTGGGGGGAAAATCTGCCCATTTTGCCCACTAACCTAGGACACCTCCAGGAGGCAATTTGTAGCCTCTACATTGTGCATCCTCAAGGATGGAAAAATAGAAAATAGGGGGTAGAATAGTAAAGGTACTTTGATAAAAAAAGCTAATTAGAAAATAATCAGAGACTCCAAAAGCCTGTGTTTGTATCTATAGGTGTATGTGGAGTCAGACATTAATTGTTGAGAAGCATCACCTCCCCCAACAACATAATTTTTTGTCATCCCTTGCATTTGAACTGACTACCAACCAGGAAAACTACTTGTCATTATTCATCCAAGCTGGATCTCTGTGTGCTGATTGGTTTGCCAGTCTGCTCATTTGATAATACCCAACTAGGACCTGTTTACTGGATTCTTAAAGAGTCTGTATGAATAAGGGTAGGGAGGTCAGTATGTGGCTGCTTCTCTTTGCTTTGTCTGCCTAATTATGAGGTTACCATATCACTGAAAATAAAAATGTCTGGTACTCTAGCTGTTGCTCAAATTTGAGAGCATGGTGCGGTTAGCAGCATATACACATCTGGGTCAGAAGTTCTCAGATTTTAGTCCAGTGCCAAGATTGGACTCACACCATAAATGCTGTCCTCCAAATATGGTACTAGGGGGATGCTCTAATGTTAGAGTGCCATCCTTTGGTTGAGAGGTTAGACTGAGGTCCCATCTGCCTTTTCTGGTGGTTGCTCAGGTGGATCTTAAAGACTGAACAGACAGGAACACCTACTGCACTCCAGCAGGGAACTGTACCATTACCAGTAATGGACATCAGATCCAAATATACTGCTTTTGAGATTTTATTTCAGAATAGATGAAAAGTCAATAAATCCAGACACAGACCTACTACATATCAGATGCCTCAGTGCTTCCCTCAGGTGGAGCTATGTCAGGATGCTGACCCTGATCCTGCACCAGAGAGTGCATGCTTTCTTGAACTGGGCCTTAAAGATCCAGTGGCACTTCATGAAGAGTAGGGGAATTCCCCTAGTATCCTGCCAAATTTCCCCCATTCACTAAAATACCACAAACATTTTAATTTGGTTCAATTTCAGGTGGTTCACATTTATATTCCCCACCCCTTGAATGATGCTGGAAATAAGCAATATTGTCAAGCACTCCTTTCCAAGTCAACTGAAACTTGATGAAGAAATCAATAAATTAATAAACGGGGGTGCTTGTTTGCTGGGTATGTTGCTATCTCTACTAATGTGTAGGGATGGGGAAAACAGTTTTCACAGTAACCATGGTAGCACAATTGGTAAAATGTATCATCCTCTTCTGGCATACCCGTATTCATGTGTCCTAAAAAAATCTCTCCTGACTATGTCAAGTAGCCTTAATAAAGGAACAACACTTTAGACTCCTCCTTTATAATAGTTACTTTAGTGTCCAAAATGGAAACTCTTGCTACATAATCCTCAAGTCTCTTGTTGATAGTCTGCATCACATTATGTAAGGCAGCATTCATTGTCTGAGAGTCCCTGTTGTTTCCCGGAAAAGTGTGTCCTTTATGGGCATTGTCATTTTTTACTAATTGGGCACATCCAAAAGTATGACATTGACTGGCAAACTGTGCCTTTCAGTGAACGCAGTGCAATTTTGAGAATCAGTTACTGTGAGGTGACAGTTTTGAATGTCTCACAGTACTTATTTAGAAGCTTCAGCAACTTACGTATAGGTCTCAACTTGCACATGAACTTTGTGACCATTGGTGGAACTGTGAGGCTTATCCAGATTTCTGATTTAAAACTTGCAGCACTGTATTCCTAGCTATTTTATAAGTGCAATAAAATAGTCCAGGGTATTGTTAGTTGTGCCACAACTGCACTTCCATGGGTGGAAGGCAAGAGGCTTGTTGGCTCATTCCTTACTATGCCCCTGGGGCATATGGCCATTGCGCAACAATAAGCACCCTGTTTGTGTTGTATTTCATACAAGTAACATGAATAAGTAACAGTTCATGCTTTCAATATTCAAAATTATTGCTTATTTCTATTCATGTTGTTGATAGTCTGCATCACATTACGTAAGGCAGCGTTCATTGTCTAAGAGTCCCCATTGTTTCCCGCAAAAGTGTTGTCTTGCTAGACCCACTCACTCCTCTCTTGGTCAGGTCCTCTCACCAGTTGCAGCTCTTATAGAAGGTACCAGTTTAAAGATCATTTGCCAAGGTTTTAAAATCTTTTTCTTCATGTGTTATGAATTCAGTTGAGGAGCACTGAAAAGCTGAGTCTTCACAGTTTAGTGGCAAACATTGCCCCCTCTATGCTGGCACTGAGAACAGTAAACAAGAAGGCATTCATCTCATTTCTTCCGGTCAAGGAAACCACACTACTACAGTACATATTCAGCTTAAAAACATGGATAATTCCCTTAGAACTTTTAACTCATGAGGCTCCTGAAGGGGGCTGAGGAGGCAAATCCAAGATGTTGTGCAAATAAATGTCTGACTGAAGTTCTACGGGTGGAGACAGAGATTTAAGTAATAAAGAAGTGTAGTGAGATACTGCAGAAATCTCAGTGTTCTCATCTTCTGGCCTGCACACTTCTGTGTTTGGAATGCTGTTGAAAGAGATGAGTTGCTGTTGAACTGGCAGCTAAACAGGCAGGTTTATTGGACTGGCAATCAAACTGAATCCCACTTTATCCAGACATCAGTTTTTCCATCTAACAATGCAGAAATGGCTTTGACACGGTCCACTCCCACCTGAGAGAACTAGGGGTACTTCATGTGCTAAGATACTGGCAAAGCTGAAGAAACCGCATGGAGGCAAAACATTTTTTTTCTCATATTCAAATGATACCAGTAAACTAGCGAATAACATCAGAGAAGAGTTTGAGACCAAAAAAGAGGGTTCTGTAGTAGAAAGTGACTCTAAAATGCTAGCCCAGTGGCACTGAAGACTGAAGCATTGTAAGCACCTTACCTCTTGCCACACCACTGACCAAAGTGCGGGAACAAGCTTGGGCCACCTTGGGACTGACCAGAGGGAATAGGGTTGGAGAGGATCGAGTAGCTGCCTGGCCACTATCCTCCCTCTAACTGGAGTGGTGAGTTATCCTGGCTCTTGGCTGTCACCAGATGGAGGCCTGGTGACAGTGCCAAGCTTAGGGAGGCAGACTTCAGTCAGGGAAGGTGGAAAGACCCAAGGTTCTGGAACACATGCGTGACTCCATGTGCATGTGCTCTCCATGCTGCTGCAGGACCAGGAAGGGAGGAAAATGGAAAGAAGTCATCCTGGGGTCTGCTATATCCCACCTGCCTGCTCTCTGCTCCCCACTGTGACCTGGCCAGGGATCCAGCACTGAATATGTTCCCAGGTGGGGGAGAAAAGCCCTTCCCCCAGCCACATCATGGGGAGAAAATCCATGGCGTCAAAGGGTGACCCAGCAAGGTTGAGGCAGATAGCCATGTGAGATGGGGCAGGGACAGGACAATAGCCCAACTGTGCAGACCCAAGGGAGAAAAAGATGATGAGGGAAAAAAAAAGAAAGTGTAAAAAATTAGCCATTCAGAACTTTAATATGTTATTTTGGGGAGAAGGTAGGTAAAATAATAAGTGCTAATGTTTTTTTACTGTAGTACTACTGAAATGAAAAAAATAGCAAAGTTATTGTTTCAATCTAATCATTTTTGTTATCCAGATACTAGTGTTGCTGACTCAAAGCAGCTGCCTAAAAATAGGCATTCAATTGTCTAATAAACTTACCTGGTAAATAAATACTAACTAAATCTACTTATGCAGTAAATGTTTCTGTGTTAAGATGGCATGTTTCCCATGACTTTGCAGAGAGGAACCTTTTTCTTCCCAGAAGGCCACAGGCAAAAGACTTTGGAGTGCTCCTCCTATGATGGGCACTTTTGGAACATCTGTTGTTGTCTGTGTACCCCAAGTACATGTTTGCACTGTCAGTGTAGATGTAGAACTACTTGGCATTGAGGATATAGTGACAGATTTGGGCACTTTATTCTTGCCAGTTTCTTTCTCAACTGAATGTACCACTTACTTACCCCTCAAGGGAGAGAAAACAAAATGTATTTTTGCTGACAGTTGTCAGATGTTAATAAGTGATAAATGGCATAAGGTTCATCCTCTGTTAACTTATGGTTTAAAGCTTCATTATAAAATGGCCAGTGAGATAACTGCCAACATTAAAAAAAGTTCTGACAACCTCGGTAAAATGCAGAAGTTGGACAGATAATAGATCATTGTGCCAGCACCCTTAGAATTCTCATGATTTCAAAAGCAGCCATTTTCCTCAAATATAGCCCCTTGTTTGCCATGTCAGATGTTCTGAAACCAACTGTGACATTTGCTTGTCAGTTGGTTCTGTCAAAATCTTTAGCATGAATATGATACTCTGAATGTGGCACAACCACCTGCTAAGAAAGGAAGAAAAAATGAAACTGTGAGTGAAATACATTTAAACCTTTCTAGTGCTGATCACGCTAAGGTTGAATAAATGAAAGATGAGGTTAAAAAAGTGTGTCCTTTATGGACATTGTCATTTTTTATTAATTGGGCACATCCAAAAGTATCACATTAACTGGTAAACTATGCCTTTCAGTGAATGCAGTGCAATTTTGAAAATCAGTTAGTGTGAGGTGACAGTCTTGAATGTCTCACAGTACTTACTTAGAAGCATCTGCAACTTATGTATAGGTCTCAACTTGCACATGAACTTTGTGACCATTGGTGGAACTGTGAGGCTTATCCAGATTTCTGATTTAAAACCTGCAGCACTGTATTCCTAGCTATTTTACAAGTGCAATAAAGTAGTCCGGGGTATTGTTAGTTGTGCCACAACTGCACTTCCAGGGGTGGAAGGCAAGAGGCTTGTTGGCTCATTCCTTATTATGCCCCTGGGGCATATGGCCATGGCGCAACAATAAGCACCCTGTTTGTGTTGTATTTCATACAAGTAACATGAATAAATAGCGGTTCATGCTTTCAATATTCAAAATTATTGCTTATTTCTATTCATGCATGTACATGGAAAACCAAGTGTATGTTATTTGGTTCAAAACCAAGACTTGCAAAGTATTCTCCTCTTATCATATCTGAAATATTTGGTGTTTAGCTTAAGCATGTCAACCAATTAAGTACTTGAGGTAGCTATTAGACCCAAATTTAACTTTTTCACTACATATAAAATCAGTTTGTAAACAGACCAATCACAAATTGGGTGCCTTGTTCAAGCTCCAAAATTGTTTGACTCCTCAGGCTAGAACTTTTAGTACATATGTTGAATTATATAATTCCTTTATTTTTTTTCTAATCCTGCAAAAGCTGAGTTGTTCTTGTTGAATGCCACTTTTCATGGGATTTGCAGATTTGTATTTAAATTGCCCTTTCGAACATACCATTGTATTCTCTATGATACTGTATGATCAATCAGGTTGGTTACCACCCAAACTTAATAGCTTATATAATCTAAATTGCGTAACTGATAACGTAATAAGGCAGAAAGCTGACACTCCTCTTTTTTCATTGTTTGAAATTAAAAATGAGGAAAGGTTATTAAGATTTAATGGTTCTAATAAATTTGTAACTCCCAGTATCAACACCAATATGGGTGAATATGCATTTATGGTTTGTGCAGCAAAGAACTGGCACAGTTTACTCTGGATTTTTATAGAGTAATCATGGCCATGAAGCTTTTAAACTGCATTTAAAGGAAATAAATACTTTTGCAGCAATTGCAATGTAACTGTTTTACATAATTTTAGTTATTTGCAATAAAGTTTGCAATGAACTTGTATAACTTGTTGTAACATCTTAGCTGTTGTAACACGGCCGTGGGTCATGCATGAAAAGGGGTCTTGGCTCATTGTACTTAGCTGGTCAACAAAAGTTAGATAGACAAAAATAAAAATAATTAAATAAGAGCATATGGAAAACTGTTTTAATCTCTAACAAACTATATTTTAAAAGAACAATAAATCAAGTTGGCAATGTACATACTAAATTGGGTTTAGGCATGATATTCAGACCATTCAAACTGCAATCCTACACTATGCTGTCCTGACTGAGTTCCCAAGCAACACTGTGGCACAGTATCCAGTGAGTATAGTGACTCAATATGAGCAACCGTCAAAACGGCGACTCGTAATCCGCGATATCCCCATTCGCTACTCTGAAAGGGTAATGACCCTACATGAAGAAAAGTGTAGGTTAGGGTGACCAGAATGGGGGGATAGTTAGAGGAAGGGGAGGGAAAGGGAAGGAGTTTGTAGGGGTGTAGTGTACCTGCTGCAGTTGAGCTAGCCATGTGGTGTTGTGATGAGGGTGGCTAGCTCTGGCAAAGCAGGTACTGGGTTTGGGGCTGGTGACTGGGAGACAATATTTTGCTGCTGCCTGCAGTTGCCTTTATTTTTTAGTGCCACAAACTGGAGTGTCGCTTACTCCCCAACATGCATCCCCCCGGAGTTAACAATCTATAGTCAAGGGGGTGTGAGGCACAGCCCCCTCTGCAAAAATACACAGTGTTGCTGGATGTTGGGTCACCAGCATGTGTATATTGTCGATTTGCTTTTTGGTTATATACACTCGCCATAATAACAATTGCTATTTTGCAATCGCTTTTCTGACATGGAACCCTATTGTACTGATGCAAGGCATTTCAGGTACAATGGTGCAGGTTGGGATACTCAAGATAACTTCTAAGAGTGGGGTTATTCTAGATGCCCTACAGGGGGCATGCCTTAGACAACTAGTATTGGAACCCACTCGAGAGGGAGCAATCTTAGACCTGGACCTCTCAAATGGAGATGGAGAGAGGATCACAGATGTAGAAGTGGGTAGCCATCTGGGAACTAGCGACCATCGAAGAGTATGGTTCACAATAAACACAGCAATAGAGTCAAGCCATACAAAGGCAAAAGTACTGGACTTCAGGAGGGCTGACTTTGCCAAAATGGGTGAGTGCCTAAGGAATGCACTAGCAAATGGGCAGGAAGGAGGCGTGGAAGAACAATGGAGAAAAATTAAAACTGCCATCACAGAGGTAACAAGCCTTTGTGTGAAGCAAATAAACAAAACAAAATGATGTAAGAAACCTCTATGGTTCTCAAAGGAGGTGGCAGTGAAGGTTCAAGAGAAAAAGAAAGCATTCAGAAAGTACAAGGAATCACAGAAGAAGCATGACAGAGAATTGTATCAGTTAAAGCAAAAGGAAGCTGAGAAGGCAGTTAGAACAGCAAAGGCCCGAACTGAGGAAAAGATAGCCAACTCAGTTAAGAAGGGGGATAAAACCTTTTTTAGGTACATCAGGGAGCAAAGGAAGACTAAGGGAGGGATAGTGAGGCTTAATAAAGGGGAGGGGGGTGGGCAGAGGGTGGCTGTGAAAAGGCAGAGATACTAAACAAATATTTTTGCTCAGTACTGACAAATGAAGAGGGGGAGGTACCTAAAACAAACAACAGAAACACCCTGGATACAGAAGTTGATACCAGCCCATTTACAGAAGAAAGTGTTCTGAAAGAACTCTTAAAACTGAAGGTGGACAAAGCAGTGGGGCCTGATGGGATTCATCCCAGAATTCTAAAAGAACTAAAAGTAGAACTAGTGACACCACTGATTACCCTCTTTAACAAATCATGGGAGGATGGGGTGGTACCTGAGGACTGGAGGAGGGCAGATGTGATTCCCCTTCACAAAGTGGGAGCAGGGCAGAAGCAGGAAACTACAGACCTGTTAGTTTAACCTCAGTGATAATGGAAAATGATGGAATCACTTTGAAGGAAACAATTGTCAGTACCTGGAGGCTAGAGGCACAGGGCCCAAGGCAGCATGGATTCATAGCAGGAAGGTCATGCCAGATGAATCTAATAGATTTCTTGACTGGGTGACCAAAGTAGTAGATCAGGAGGGGCTGTGGACATGGCCTACCTAGACTTTAGCAAGGCATTTGACTCAGTCCCACACAAAGATTAATATACAAGTTAGCCAGCCTGGGAGTGGGTCCCAAGATGATAGCCTGGGTAAAAATTGGCTGGAGAATAGGACACAGAGAGTAATAGTAAATGGAGTCCACTTGAAGAAAGGGGGTTACTAGTGGGTGCCACAGGGTTCAGTATTAGATCGGTCCTCTCAATGTCTTTGTGTTTACATTGCAGAGGGACTGGAAGGAAAAGTATGTCTCTTTGCAGATGACACAAAGATCTGTAACAGAGTTGATGCAAAAGTTGGGGTGGAAAGGATGAGAAGGGACTTGGCAAAGTTAGAGGAATGGTCAAATGTATGGCAGCTTAGATTTAATGCTAAGAAGTGCAAGGTAATGCACATGGGAAACAAAAACCCAGGGGAAGAGTACACAATGGGGGGTGAGATCCTAATAACAACAAAAATGGAAAGGGACCTGGAGGTGGTCATATCAGATGACTTAAAGGTGGGCAAGCAATGTGAGAGGGCAGTAAGGAGGGCTGGGGGATACTGGGATGCATAGGGAGAGGCATCACCAGCAGAAAACAGGAAGTTGTTATCCCTCTGTACAGACAGCTGGTGAGACCCCATCTGGAGTACTGTGTGCAGTTCTGGAGACCCAATCTCCGCAAGGACATAGACAAGATGGAAGCTGTCCAGAGGAGGGCAACTAAAATGGTGCAGGGTCTGCACCGAAGACATATGAAGAGAGACTAAAGGAGCTTAATATGTATAGCCTCAAGGAAAGGAGGAAAGGGGAAACATGATAGAAACTTTCAAGTACCTCAGGAATCAACAAATTCCAGTAGGGTAGCATCTTTAAAAAAAGAGGTGTGCAAGAACAAGGGGCACAATTTGAAGATGGGGTGGCTCAGAGGTAATGGGGCAAAGTATTTTTTCACAGAGAGGGTTGTGGATGCATGGAACGGCCTTCTGGAGGAGGTTGTGGAGTCAAAAACAGTGGTTGAATTCAAGCATGCATGGGACAGCCATAAGGCAATTCTAGGGGGTTGGGGTAGAAAGAAGTAGGCTGCTGGTTAACTAGGATCTGCAGCCTATCTATTAGGTAGGGAAATGGGCAGACTGGGTGGGCCAAGTGGTCCTTATCTGCCATCAAATTCTATGTTTCTATGTTAGAAGTATTTATGAAGATAGCAGAAATGATACCAGATAAAATCTTATGGTGCTTATGAGCTTTCTGATGCTTTTTGTGCTGATTTATATTGTTGCTTCACCCCAAGGTAAACATTGTTATTTGCAAGCTTACCAAATCAGTACAACCCTGCCATAGTAAAATTCTGGATACCCTTACCAGCTCGATCTCTGATCATTTGTGTTGCACATTTGATGTCAGCTGCCATTGCACTTATTGTCTTAGGTGCATAGATATGCTGTACTCATAGTATCATGGTTTAAGTTGCATTGTCTAGTCAGGGAAGTACGTTTGTTGTGAGCTACTTTTTCTGTGTTATGTAGTCAATCTCCCAACATGAGGTGTAGAGGTATTTATTGTTACTGTGTAGACTGCACTAAAGAGTTGTGTATTTCTGACTAAGCCAATGCAAACATCCAGTATTTGTCCCCAAATTGGTTTTTACTCAGTTTTCTATTAAGTGGCCACTGGCCACTGCTTACATTGCAATTAGTTATCATTCCCTTTAACTATGAATGCTAATTTCTTTACTGTATACAATAGCTAAATCTCATTTCCTCATGCCCATGTAGTGATTTTAGACTGAGCCACACCTTTATCATCTATTATGTATAGGATGTGGGAAGTAACCATACTACTGTTGCTCTCCAGAGTTGACCCTCCACTTCAAAGATATGGCAATACATCCTGCATCACCTTTCTACTAGCTTCAACAGGGACACAGCTGTATACCCATGCCAGTGGCCATCTCTGGTCCCTCAATTGTTCCAAACTGGTGGAACATTTAATGATCCCCCATTGGTCTGTAATCCACTTATAATACTACTAAAGTCACAGCCTCACAACTTCTTCAACCATTCAATCGAATCATCACTGTTAACCACCCAGCTGTACTGGACTAAGGGTAATAAGAAGCTCCTGAGTAACAATTTCAATGTCATTAAGCATGCTATCATCTTGCTCCTCATCTGCTCTGGTAATGTTGAACTTAACTCAGAATCCCCAGATTTTTCCTTAACTCCCTCTAATTTTGCTAACTTAGAAACATAGACACATAGAATCTGATGGTAGATAAGGTCCACTTGGCCCACACAGTCTGCCCATTTCCCTACCTAACGGATAAGCTGCAGATTCTAGTTAACCGACAGCCTACTTCCTCCTACCCCCACTAGAACTGCCTTATGTCTGTCCCATGCATTCTTGAATTCCCCTACTGTTTTTGACTCTATGACCTCCTCAGAAAGGCTGTTCCATGCATCTACAACCCTCTCTGTGAAGAAATACTTCCTCACATTACCTCTGAGCTGTCCCCCCTCTATCTTCAAATTGTGCCCCCTTGTTCTTGCACATCTCTTTTTCTGAAAGATGCTACCCTTTTGGACTATGTTGATTCCACTGATGTATTTGAAAGTTTCTATCATGTCCCCCCTTTCCTTGAGGCAATACATCTTAAACTCCTTTAATCTTTCCTCATATGTCTTCTGGTGCAGACCCTGCACCATTCTGTTTGCCGTCCTCTGCACAGCCTCCAGCCTGTCTATGTCTTTGCGGAGATGGGGTCTCCAGAACTGTACACAGTACTCCAGATGTGGTCTTACCAACTGTCTGTACAGAGGGACAACAACTTCCTGTTTTCTATTGCGATGCCTCTCCCTATGCATCCCAGTATCTCCCCAGGCCTCCTTACTGCCTTCTCACATTGCTTGCACACCTTTAAGTCATGTGATATAACTACCCCAAGGTCCCTTTCCATTTTTGTTATCGTCAGTATCTCAACCCCGATTGTGTACTTTTCCCCTGGGTTTTTGTTTCCCAGGTGCATTACTTTGCACTTCTTTGCATTGAATTTAAGCTGCTGTACATTTGACCATTCCTCCAACCTTGCCAAGTCCCTTTGCATCCTTTCCACCCACCTTGCATATGAACCCTGTTGCAGATTTTTGTGTCATCTGCAAAGAAACATACTTTTCCTTCCAGTCCCTCTGCAATGTCACATAAAGACATTAAAAAAGACAGGCCCCAGTACTGAACCCTGTGGTACCCCACTAGAAACCCCCCTTTCCTCAGAGTGGACTCCATTTACTATTACCCTCTGTGCTTTGTTGTGCAGCCAGTGTTTTACCCAGGCAACCTCGCTGGGACCCACTCCGAGGCTGGCTAATTTGTTTATTAATCTTTTTTGTGGGACTGCATCAAATGCCTTGTTAAAGTCTAGGTAGGTCATGTCCACAGCCCCTCCTTGGTCTACTATTTTGGCCACCCAGTCAAAGAAATCAATTAGATTTGCCTGACATTACCTTCCTGCTGTGAATACATGCTGCCTTGGGTCCTGTGCTCCACTGGCCTCTAGGTACTCAACAATTCTTTCCTTCAAAAGTGATTCCATCATTTTTCCCTACCACTGAGGTCAATCTGACAGGTCTGTAGTTTCCTGCCTCTGTTTTGCTCCCACTTTTGTGAAGGGGAATCACATCTGCCCTCCTCCAGTCCTCAGGTACTACACCATCCTCCCATGATTTATTAAAAAGGGTAGTCACTGGTGTTGCTAGTTCTTCCCTTAGTTCTTTTAGAATTCTGGGGTGAATCTCATCAGGCCCCATTGCTTTATCCACCTTCAGTTCTTTCAGAACCCTTTCTTCCGTGAAAGAACTAATATCAACCATCCCTTTCCAGAGTGCTTCTATTGACTGGATTAGGTATCACCCCCTGCTCTTCCATTGTGAATACCGAGCAGAAGTATTTGTTCAGTATCACTGCTTGTTCACTGTTGGTCTCTGCCCAACCACCTTCCTCTTTAATCCATTTCAGTATCCCTGCCTTGGTCTTTCTTTGCTTCCTAATGTACCTATAAAAGGTTTTATCCCCCTTTTTAACCGAGTTGGCTATCTTTTCCTTGGTTTGGGCCTTTGCTATTCTGACTGCCTTCCCCACTTCCTTCTGCTTTAACTGGTACATTCCTCTGTCCTGCTCCTTCTGTGTTCCCTTATACTTACTGAATGCTATCCTTTTTCTCCCTAACCCTCCCCACCACTTCTTTTGAGAACCATAGTGCTTTTTTCTTTTGTTTTGATTTGTTTATTTGCTTCACACAAAGGCATGTTGCCTCTGTGATGGCGGTTTTGATGTTTCCCCATTGTTGTTCCACCCCCACCTTCTTGCCTGTTTGCTAGTACTTTCCTGACGCACTCCCCATTTTGACAAAATCAGCCTTCAGGAAGTCCAGTACCTTCACTTTTGTATGGCTTGACTCTACAGTTAAGTTTACCATGAACCACACTGTTTGGTGGTCGCTTGTTCCCAGATAGCTACCCACTTCTAGATTGGAGATCCTCTCTCTGTCCCCATTTGAGAGTTCCAGGTCTAAGATTGCTCCCTCCTGAGTGGGTTCCAAAACTAGCTGTCTGAGGCATGCCGCCTGCAGAGCATCAAGAATGGCCCTGCTCTATGATGTGGCTGCAGCAAAGGTGCTCCAGTTAACATCTGGCATATTCAGGTCCTGCATTAACAATATCTCCCCTTTCTCTGCCATCCTAAGGATGCCATCTATCATTTCCAGTCCATTTCCCCCGAGACAGAGATCTGTATACAACCCCTCTGCAGATTGTGGTGCAATTTCTAGTCTCGAGGGCGACCCACAGTGTCTTCTCTCCTCCCTGTTTACCCTTTAGTTCTGTTGCTTTGATCCCTTCCCTTAAATAGATAGCTACTCCTCCTTCTCCTCCTCGTCTTCTCTCCCTGTCCCTCCTGTAGATTGTGTACCGTGGTATGTTGACATCCCAGTCATGGTTCTCTGTGTACCATGTTTCTGTGACTGCCATGATATCCAGGCATCCATCTTCCATCAAGGCCACCATTTTAGGGAGCATTTTACTTAGACTATGGGCATTGGTACTCATTACCCTCCATTTTATTATGGCCTTATTTCTTTTTGCCCCATCCCTGTCCTTACTGCCTTTCTTTTTCTCCATTTACCCCAGCCCTTATCCCTATTAACTGCTTTATCTTGGTGTTTACCTCACTAACTACCCTTATTTTTGGGGGGGGTCCAGGATTTCCCTTCTCCTTTTCAGTGCCTCCCCACTTGGCTAGTTTAAATGCCTGCCAATTAAGCATTTTAACCTATCACCTAGTCATGTCCCCAGGATTAAATCATTGTAATGTCCGACCCAGTGGGGTCAAGGGCTGAGGAGCTGGATGCCACACCTCATGCCACACTGGTGACCTGGGTTTGGGAATGGACTTGGGATGCCAGGGGTCAGCAGAGGAAGGAGGGGACTGAGTGACGGGAAGACTGCTCTCCTCTCTTGGGGCAGGTTGGGGAGTTTGCCTCACTCTGTAGTAGCCCCTGGTAGAGACTGGGAGCACTGCAGAGCTGCACTGGGGAAAAGAAAACCAAGGAAAATGACATCTTGGCTGACCGGATGATGGCCACTTGGACCCTCATTGCCACGGAGCCCATGAACAGTCAGAACTGACCTCAGCAGCACCCAGGGCCAAGAAAGGTAAGCCACAAGGCACATTCTCTCTGGAAGGAGAGGACTCGTCCAACGAAGGGTTACATTGGATTACCCTGAGAGTGGCTGCTATGTGAGGTGGGAGCTGGTGTCGGGGGTTCTCGGGGAGGTGAGAGTGTCCCTGGTGACCTGAAGGACAGGCTGGCCAAGACGAGAAGGCAGATAAACAGATAATGCAAAAAAAAAAAAAAAACATTATAACTATCAAAGTCCACTGCCTAATTAACAAGCTCAATAGCATAAAACTATGGATAAGCCGAATCACTCCAGACACCCTACTGCTCACTGAATCCTGGCTTAATATAAACATACGGACATACGTTTCTGCCAGCAGAAACAGGCCTCATGGTCTATCAAGTCTGCTCAAAATTGCAGCTAGCACTCTTACATTGTAGCTGCCTCTCCCTCCCCTTCCCCCAGTTAGCCCCCTCACCCTGTCCCAACCCTTTTTAAAACTGTCCACCATCTTACAGGATGCCACCTTCTCGGGTAGAGTGTTCCATTTAGCCACCACCTTCTCTGTGAAAAATTGTCTCCTCATCTCTCTCCCCTATATCTTCCCCCCTCCAATCTGAGACCATGCCCTCTCATGTCCCTTCCCCTCTTCAGCTTAAATACCCCTTCTGTACCGGTCTTGTTTATCCCCATCAAGTATTTAAAGGTCTTGATCATATTCCCCCATCCCTCCTGTCCTCCAGGGAGTACATATTTAATTCATTCAGTCTGTTCTTGTAGGATTTGCCCTTTAGTCCCTGGATCATCTTTATTGGCCTGCGTTGTACCTCCTCCAGTAATCTGACATCCTTCTTCAGAAATGGATGCCAATACTGCACGTAGTACTCCAGATGTGGCATGACTAGTGCCCTGTACACAGGCAGGATCACCTCCATACTTCTGGAGGAGATTTCTCTAGCAGTACATCCCAGCATCCTGTTGACTTTAGCTGCCACCTTCCTGCACTGAGCTGAGTTGTTCATATTCCCCATTATAACCACCCCTAAATCCACTTTCCCCTCAGTGATACCCAACTGAACCCCTCCCAACTGGAAGCTCCTCCTCAGGTTCCTTGCTCTGAAATGCAGTACCTTGCATTTCTTGGCACTGAACACCAACTGCCATGTTTCTGACTACCCCTCCATCTTAGTCAAGTCATTCTGCAGCCCCTGCCACCTTAATATGTCATCCACCACTGCCCCCATCTTGATATCATCAGCGAATAAACTTATCTTACTCCTGATGCTGTGAGAGATATCTGCTAAGAATATCCCAAAGAGCACAGGGCCCAGTACAAATCCCTGTGGAACCCCACTCATCACAGCCCTTGGGGATGAGAGTTCCCCCCCCCCAGCCACCACCCATTGCTGCTTCCCCTTCAATCAGTTCATGATCCAGTTCACCATCTTTGTCCCCACCCCCACATATTCCAACTTTCCCCTCAACCACCCATGAGGCACTGAATCAAAGACCTTGCTGAAGTCCAAATACAGGACATCTACTGCGTGGCCCTTATCCAGTTCTCTCATCACCCAGTCATAATACTCAACTAGATTGGTCTGGCAGGATCTTCCTGAGACAAACCCATGTTGCTGATCATCCTGAAGACCACTGACTTCCAAAAAGGTCACCAGCCTTTCTTTCAGGATTTTCTCCATTAATTTTTTCTATGATGGATGTGAGACTTATGGGTCTGTAATTGCCTGGTTCATCCTTTGGACCACTTTTGGAGAGAGGCACCATGTGAGCCATCCTCCAGTCTTGTTGGTAAGCATCCTGTGTCGAGAGAGGTATTGAACAGGTCTACTTGCAGCCCTGCAAGACCTCCATCAGCTCTTTCAGCACCATTGGCTGAATGCCATCTGGTCCTGGTGCCTTGTCCACTCTCAGTGCCCTCAGACTCTTTAGCACCCTTCCCTCTGTAATTACCTCATCTGTTCATGTGTCACCCCCTCTTCCCTTGCCCACCTTCCCCATCCCCTGAGGTAGCTGCTGATGCTACTCTTTCATGAACACAGAACAGAAGTACTCATTTAGTGTTTCTTTCTGCTCCACTCCTTTCTCCATCCATCCTTCTTAACCCTCACTATTTGATCCTTGCAGTTCCTTCTCTCCCTTATGTACCTGAAGAAGTCCTATTCCCCATCCTTGATGTGCTGTGCCAACCTCAGCTCTCTGGAATCCTTGGCCTCCCTGATTAGTCTGGTTACCTCCTTGGACTTCTTCACATACATTTCTGTTATTAGCTCAGTAGACCACAGTGGCCCTGAGATACCTGGTTACATCCAGTATCGTCTGCACAGAATTTCCAGAGGTGGTGGTCTAATTCTCTACACAAAAGATAAGTCCTCCTCGGTATTAACTCCTTATCATTACCACTGGAATTTGAATGCCTTGCATTCACAGTAGCCATGTTCCAAAATGAGACCATAAATATTGTTGGATGCTGCAGGACACCTTCTGGTGGGTTAAAGCTAATCAGCCATCAGAATAATTCCCTCGGTTCACACGGCAATAAAACCATAATTCTTGCTTGTTTTAATTTAGATTGGCTCTCGTCTGAATCCAATGATCATAAGTTGCTCTGTGATGATTTTGGCCTAATGCATGTAATTATTGAACCCATGGGACTCAATCATCAGAATCCTTACCATTCCTCACTATTGGACTTAGCACTCCCTAATAAGCCACAAACAATTACAGCTGGGGCAGTATTCGATAATGATTGCAGTCATTACAATGCGGTTGCCTGTATCAGAAGTTCAAGAATACCATTTGAAGAACCTATCTTTCATTATAAAAGAAAGCTCTCAAACTTCTGTGTGGCAAGCTACCTCCAGGATCTGGCTAACATTAACTGTCAGCACTTTACCTGGGCCCTTCTGTGCTAACAGCAGTGGACATATTTAATCAAGTCCTCACCATTATAAATCAGCATGCAGCTCTAATAAAACAGACAGTAAGGAAAAATATCTCTCCTTGGTTTACCAGAGAAATTAAGCAGGTGCTGAGGGATAGGGACAACTACTGGGCTTCAGCAAAAAAATCTAAACTCCCCCATGACTGGATGGTGTTTAGGCAAAAAAGGAACTCTTGAAGTAAACTAATACATACGGCCAAATCAAATTCTTACCTAACCCTTCTAGAAGCTAACAAAAATTATCCCTCTAAGTTTTGGCAGACAATTAAATCCCTAGAATTGGGGGCAGTGCGATCTGTGTTACTGTGTATAATTGTGGTGAATGGTAAACTTATTACTGATAAGCAACTCATTCTGGAAGATCTTAACTCACATTTAGCATCTACTGGAATGGCTTCTGACCAATCACCTGCTGATGCGATCCACTAAGAAACCTAAAGCAATCCCCAACCAATAGTAGCACCCATCCACCTTTCTGCTTCTGGACCATCACATATAAACAAGTGGAGGATATGCTACTTACATTGGACACCAAAAAAGACCCAGGGGCAGACAATTTAGGAAAAAAAAATATTTCTGAAAGCAGGGGCACCACTGTTAGCAGTGCCCATAGTATATACTAACATACTAAAATGCCAGCAGAATAGGCCTAACGGTCTTTCGTGTCTGCTCGTTTGGTCAGCCCCTACCCTGGGTACTGATCTTGCTGTCCCCCTTGCCTTCTCTGGCTTCTCCCTTCCCAGTTCCGGATATTCTTGCTGTATTGGATTTTGCTTCCAGAACCCTTCCCCTGTACCTGTCCCACCCCATCTTGAACCCCTCCACTGTCTCTGCCTCCACCAGCCCGCTAGGCAGTGCATTCCATGGCTCCACCACCCTCTCAGTGAAGTAGCACCTCCTCCTTTCTCCCCTGAATCTTCCCCCCCTCCAGCTTCCACCCATGCCCTCTAGTGACCCCCTCCTCCTTCCTTCTGAAGCACCCTGACTGTTCCTCCCCATTTACCCTCTTCATGTACCTGAAGACCTCTATCATGTCCCCCGGTCCTTCTCTCTTCCAATGTGTACATATTTAGCTTTTTGAGCCTCTCCTCATAGGTCCTGTCCCCAAGCCCCAAATCATTTTGGTTGCCTCCTCTGACCCTTTCCAGGAGGTTAATATCCTCTTTGTGTGGCCTCCAAAACCGCACGCAGTACTCAAAGCGGCCTCACCAAGCAGTTATACAGATGGAGTATCACTCCTCCTTCTGAGGTGATCCGCCAGCGATGCATCCCAGCATCCTGTTGGCCTTGGCTGCTGCCTCCTACAAGTCTCAGAGTTGTTCATCTTGACATCCACCACCACCCCAGGTCCCTCTCAGCCATCGAGAATTGTAGCATTCCCCCAGGTGTATACTTCACCTGGTTTCTGGGCCCCAGGTGGAGCACTTGCATTTCCTGCATTGAACCTCAGCCCACTTTCTAGACCATCTTTCCAGAGCCTCCAGGTCCTCCTGTAGGCCACCCTCCTCCCCCATCCACCACGGCCCCCAGTTTCGAGTCATCCGCAAAGAGACTCATCTCACTCCTGATTCCTGTCCTAAGTCAGAGACGAGCGCTTGAACAGAAGGGCCTAAGAACTGATCCTGTGGGACCCCACTAATGATCCTCCTTGGGATGAGACTATCCCGCCCAACTACGACCCTCTGGGTCCAGTCCTGAGCCAATTTCTATCCATCTGATCATCTGGTTCCCACCCCATTTCTCCCAGCTTATCCAACAGGCCCCGTGAGGAACAGAGTCAAATGCCTTGCTGAAGTCTAGAAAGAGGACGTCCACTGGTCTACCCAGGTCCAAGGCACTACTCACCCAGTCATAGAACTCCACCAGGTTTGTCTGACACGATTTCCCCGGGATGAATCCATGCTGTCTATCATCCAGGCACCCTGACTTATCCAGGTCCCCCCCAGCCTCTCCTTGACAATGCCCTCCATCACCTTGCCCACCACCGATGTCAGGCTGACAGGCCTGTAGTTACCTGCCACCTCCCTTGATCCCCCCTTGTGCATAGGCACTATATGCGCCACCTTCCGGTCTTGGGGCACCCACCCTGTCCTCAGAGAGAGATGGTGAAAAGCTCCACCAGGGGTTTCGCCAGGACATCCGCAAGTTCCTTCAGCACTCTGGGATGTAATTTATCCGGCCCCGGTGCTTTCTCCATCTTAAGGGAGCTGAGGGCTTCCCTCACTCTATCTGCTGTGATTTCCACTTCCGGTACCTCTTCTCCCTGCTTAGCCCTTCCCCCACCTGCCAGTGATGCCTCCCCCTCTCCCCAGACCCGCCGGATCGGTAGTAAGGGTCCCTCCTCAGTATCTCTGTCTCCTCCCATGTATGATGCAGCACCCCATTTTCCTTGGTGAAAACTGAGGTGAAGTACTCATTTAGTACCTCAGCCTGCTCCCCGGTCTTGTGCCCATCTCTCCCTGATTTAATCCTGCTAATCTGCCCTTCACCCTTCATTTTTCCCCAATGTATCTAAAGAACCCTTGTTCCTCTCCTAATTTCCCTGGCCAGGTTCTGCTCCTTCCTTGCCTTAGCCCCTCATCACCTAGTGGCCCTTCTAGCCATCAGCCGTGCTCCCTCGATCCCTTTCACCCTTGAGCACTTGAATTGCTTATAGGCTGCCTCTTTCCTGCACCACCTCCCTGACCTCCCTGGTCCACCAGCAGGGTTTTGGACCCCTCACTGATTGCCTTACTCTTGCACAGGTGCTGGTAGCATCCTGCACCCCTCTCCTGATGATTTCCACCTACTATCAGCGTCCATGTCTGACTCCATCCCATCCAAATGCTCCTTAAGGATCCTTCCCATTTCCTTAAAATCCGCCCTCCTGAAGTCGGTTACTTCTGTCTTTGTGCAACCTTCTACCCCTCCTAGGTCCAGGCAGAACCAGACCGTGGCATGGTCACTCCCCGCCAATGGGTCCCTTACCTCCAGACCCCCAATCTGGTCACTGTCTGCCAGGACCACATCCAGTACCCCCGCCTCCCTGGTCGGTTCCCTCACCTGCTGAATTAGGAACGCGTCTTGAAAGACATCCAACAACCTCTGTTCCCTGGTCACAGAGGATGTCATAGTTTCCCAGTCTGTTCCTGGCATGTTTAAGTCCCCCAACACCACCACCATTCCTCTGCCCAGTCTGCAGTGTCTCCCAACATCTGCCACCACACTGTCCTCCAGCTCCTCCGCCAGGGCAGGGGGTCTATACACCACTACTATTTTTACTGTCTTGCCCCCCCTTGTTATCAAGGTGACCCAAATCGCCTCCACGGTTCCCTCCGCCTCCTCTACTCCCCCTATGCCAATGCAATTTTTGACTATCATTGTTACCCCTCCTCCCCTTCCCTCCCCCCTGTCCTTCCTGAACATAGTGTAACCCTCCAGGTTCAGGTCCCAGTCATGTCCTGCAGTGGCCCAAGTCTCAGTGACCGCTGCCACATCCACTGCTCCCTCAGTTAGCATCACCTGGAGCTCAGGCATTTTATTGCCCAAGCTCCTGGCATTTAGCAGGACTACCTTCCACCCTTTCCCTATAGTTCCATTTCCCCTGCTCGTGTTCCCATGGGGATTCTGTTTTCCCCTGGTCTGCACTTTGCCAGTCGGCCTTTTCCTGCAATCCTCCTGGTCCCCAGGGGGGTGGAGACAGAGTCCTCCTTTATCGGCACCCCCTTGACAGCCTTTTCTCCCATCCTGCCCCTTCACAAGTTTAAACCCCACTTTTCACCAATGAACCCCTCTATTTTCAACTTAAGGATTCCCTCCTCCAAATTGAGATGGAGTCTATCTCTAGCATAAAGCTCCTTATCCTCCCAGGTCTCCCCCAATCCCCCATCAACCCATACCCTCTGGCCTCACACCACTCCCTGAGCCACTGGTTTATCTCCCTAATCTTCCTTTTGTGTTCCCCACTAGCCCTTGGCACTGGCAGGATTTCTGAGAAGGAAACTGTGCATCCTATGTCATGACAGACCCTGGCGAGCTCCCTGAATCTTGCCTGTATCTCTAGCTCGCTATTTCCTTCAGTGTCATTTGTACCCAGGTGGACCAGTATGTCTGGGGAACCCCCACAATCCTTTGCCAGCTGATATACCTCGTACTTAGCCCTGTGCACCGTTAGTCCAGGGAAGCATCTTGTTCTAACTGGCCAGGCTTCTCCTCCTATCCCATTTGATACCCCTGATCATAGAATCCCCAACAGGAGCACTCTGACCGCTCCTTTTCCTCCATTCCTCCTCCATGTCCCTCATCCTTTCTACCGCCCCTCCACCCAGCCGGCTCCTTGTTCCTCCCTCTATCTGGGTGCCACATGCCACCTCCTCCTTATTTACCATGGCCACCCTCCCTCCAATCCTATGCCTCTCCTCCTCCTGAGTATCCTTCTGTACCTCTGCTATCCCCTCACTGCTCGCCAGAACTGGTCCTTCTCCCCATCTGCTAAACTAGCCTGGCCTGCCTCCCTTCCTTCCTGTCTCCATTTAGTTCCTCCTTGTCGTGCTCCCCTGGCCTAAACCCTCAGCTCCCTTTACTGAATCCTCCTTGTGCTTCTGTTCCTTCTCCTTACCTTCCTCCCAACTGGTCCTTCTCCTTGCGCTTCCTCCTCTTCCCTGCCCCTCCTGCTCTGATTCACTGCTCCCACCATTTTCCTGCATTCCAGGTCCCCCTGCTCTTCTTGCTATCTGGCCCCTGCCTCCTACTCCCTTTCCATCTCTAACCACCCTGTCGTGTTACATCACCCCTCATCCTTGAGCAGAAGAAGAGAATTAAGGTTATTGAGTGTAAGGGTCTGATCCACCTCCCCGCCTTGCTTCCTTCTGTCCAGCCCTGGCCATCTGCCTACTTCCTGAGAATGTTGTCCCTCCGTCCCTCCTTTGTGAGGGTCCCAGTTACCTGCCTGCTTCCTTGGTAGTGTCCTTTGAACCTCTGCCAGGGTCCCTATGTGACCCCTGAATATTCTCTTGCACTCCTTTCCCTATGCCCCACCCCCAGTGCTTGGTGCAACCCCGTGAGATTCCCAGCCCCTTCCCCAACCATACCACCCCTTCCCCAGCTTACTCCTAATCCCCGAAACCTCCTCCCTAAGCTGTGCCAGTTGGTAGCACACTGGGCAACCACTGAACTTCCAAGCCCAGTCCAGTATCATGGCTGCTCCACACCCTGTGCACCCCACCACCCTCCTAAAGATGCCGGCCCTAATGACGTGTGGTTCCATCCCCTTCCAAATAGGTTTCCTTGGGTGAGCCACCAGGTTCCCCCCTAGTCCAAGATACACCCTACTGCCTAATCAGGTCACCCACTAATCTTAGAGATAGTCCCACTGTACACCAGTAACCCTGTTACTAGGTGCAGTACAACACATTAAACTTATAAGGGAAATTAACAACTCCCTAAGCTCCTCTCTCCCAGCCTTTAAATCCAACCCCCAGTGGCTAGAACTACATGAACTGCACCTGCAGCCTTTTCCTCCAATTGCAGGGCAGGTGTTCCCCTATAAATTAGCAGACTTCTGGGGAGGGAGGTGGGGAGGGCGGGTATTGGGCAGACACCTGACTCGAGAGAGAGTGTATCAGCCCTGTGTCTCCCCTCCAAGCCCAGCAGCCAAAGAACCAGGCCCAAGCAAATCCCACCAAATAGGTTTTAAATCAGAAGAAATAGGCCTCTACCAGCGCAGCCTGTTACACAGTGAAACATCCACAAAATGAGCCCACTTACAGCCACCAAATCAGTTTTCAAACTTCCAGCAGCCCCCAAAACAATACCCTGCTAGCCCCTTAGAAGTAAGAAAGAAAAGAACTAACCAACCAAGTAAAATCCACAAGAACCCTGTGAAAACAACAAGCAGCAGCTACTGTCCTGGAACACAACTGATCCTGTCCCCTTCCAGTTCTTTCTGTTCAGTCTGTTCAGTCTTTTTCTCACTTACCAGCCATGAAATTCCTGCACTGTGGAAAATGGCTTATCTAATTCCACTCTTTAAAGCTGGTGATAATTCCATAGCAAGTAATTACTGGCCTATATCAGTATTGTCTGTCTTATCTAAGGCTCTGGAAAGACTAGTCAATACACAGGTTAAGGATTATCTCTCCAACTATGACTTAATTACACCTCCCTATTCAGGTTTCCAGTCTCTACACAGTACCCTACTGCACTTATCAAAGTGACTGATAACTGGCTTACCTCCCTTAACCAAAAGCTTGTAACAGGTGCAATATTTCTAGACCTCAGTAAGGCTTTTGATATGGTCAGCCATCAAATACTACTGCATAAGCTGTTTTTTATCGGTATTGGTCAGCATGCTTCACCTTGGTTCAAAAATTACCTGACGGGGAGGCAACAATAACTTAAACCTAGGGGCCTACTATCCTCCTGTTCTCAAATATCTGAAGGCCTACCACAAGGATCTGTCCTTGGTCCACTGTTATTCACAATATATACTGTACAATTGATCTGAGAGATGACATTGGGGAATGTCAATTTGCACTGCTATGCAGATAATGCAATGCTATATGCTACCAAACCTAGCATGAGGGATGCCTTATATGACCTCCAGTTCACCTTCCCCAATTGAAACTATGCGCTTCCAAGTTTCTTAGTGCCACGAAAACAAAGAACATGATCTTTGCCCCCAACAACTAGTGATCACCTGATCCTTACACCCCTGGCATTCTTACTGTCCTACATCACAGATTGGAAGTGGTAAAGAATTTCAAATACATAGGAATATGGCTTGATAACAAGCTTTCCTTCCATAGCCATATCAAAAACGTATGTAAGAAACTGATGCCAACGCTGTTTTTTTACTATAGAAATCGATTCAATTTAGCTGTGGATGCACACAAAATCCTTGTCAGAGCTACATTTTTACCCTTGCTTGACTATGGGGGTCTTGTGTATAGAGGTGCTGCTGCTGGTCAATTTGCCAAACTGGACATCCTGTATCATAAGACACTGAGATTCATTACAGGGCTGCCTGCAGGAACCCATCACTGCACCCTCCATGGGCCTGTTGGTTGACCTTCCCTTGCCACCAGGTGACTCAAAAAACTTTACCCCTATAAATCAATTAGGAATGATGTACCACACTGTATCTCTGATATGCTCTGCAAAGTGTCTTGATTACATAACCTCAGAGCATGAAGTTATACTCTCCCTGAAATGCCAAAAATGACATCAAAATACATAACCTGAGAGTATGCAGTTATACTCTGCCTGAAACATCAAAAATGACTTCCAAACATATAACCTGAGAGTATGCAGTTATACTCTGCCTGAAACATCAAAAATTACTTCCAAATATATAACCTGAGAGTATGCAATTATACTCTGCCTGAAACATCAAAAATTACTTCCAAATATATAGCCTGAGAGTATGCAGTTATACTCTGCCTAAAATGCCAAGACTTTCATCCAGATACGGAAAATGGCTTTCAGCTGGCTCTCCCTAGAATACTGCAGCAAACCCCAGGCCGCCCTCAAACTGAACTCAATCATGATCCTTCATACCTTCAAATCATTGATTGATCCCTACTGCACTGATAGTTGTACCTGCCCTACGTCCTTGCTGTTTGCTATTGGTTAAATTTTGAGTGCTGTCTTAATGTTCTTACATCTGTAACAGCCATATCCTTTTAGTCATTTTGACTGTTATATGTTTAGCTATTGTGTTGGATCACTTGCTATGTCTATCAAACTATACACTGTAATTTATATAATGTCGCACCCTCTGTAGTAGTCTTCGCTATGATTTTCTGTAATGTACTGTACTGTCCTAACCAGTGACTGGGTATCTGCTACAGGCTTAAACACCTTTTAATTCCCGAGGCAAGATTAGCAATAGGGAGGGGCACCCTACTACCCATACTTGAATACTGCTCCTTCATTATCTCCCTGGCCACACCCCAACATCTTAATCGCCTGAACACTGCATTCAACAGTATCTACAGGTTCATCACACAAGCTCCTTTCAGTACCCATCACTTATACCAAATATTAGGATGGCTCCCTCCCCAGGTTTGTTGTAACCTAATGCTAGGGTCCTTCATCTGCAAATCGATCCACAATGGTACTAAATCTTTGCTGGCAGGCTTGTTAGTCCTTCAGCATGGCTTTCCCTACATATGGTGACACCAGCAGAGTGATGTTCCTCATGGCACCTCCTCCACAGTGACACCTGATGCAGCGGCAAGTAATCTTGGCCAAAAAGGGATGGAGCAGCAAGGCCCACCTGCATGACACGCAGAACGACAGTGGATCCACAAGCCTGCAATGACTACAGAATGACAGAAAGGATGTCAATGTCTGAGGGGTCTACTGCAAGGATGTAGACACCCACAGTGATAGCGGCAAAGGTGCCCAGCCCATACAGACAGCAGGAAGCATGGACCAATAAGGGCCAGCACAGTAATGGGGGGGCTGCAACATGCCCAGCCAGAACCACACATGGTGTGACAGAGTGCGCCTGCAACCAGGTGGACCTCTGTACCAGTGCAAGCAGGGTGCACAGCGCCGACACCCATGGCAGCAACCACAAAAGGGGCAGGGGGCTGGGGGCAATGGCAGCCAGCATGGTATAGGCATGCAAGAGCCACAGAAATGCCCCTGATGTACATGTTAGTTAGCTCTCTGTCAATAGGAAAGGGAATTAATAGGACATTGTGTTAGGTGGGTTATTAATTATATGGATTGTATTTTTGATACACATTCAGCCGTGATTCAAATAAGGGGCACTTGTATCTAAGCGGTCTCATGTTATATTCATATTTACCGTACCCACTGTTGTGCCTTAGATCTTCTATCTATGGATTACTTATTAGCGTGCTGTCAATGCATTTGATTTAGTTATTTTAATACTTGTTGTTTACGGCTACAAATCTTAATAACAATATACAATGTGGCACTGGAAATCATATGAATATATTGTTTGGCATCCACCAACTTGTCCCCTATGGACTTAATCCACTTGAATTATCGATGAAGCCTATGGCTGAATTCCAGCATTTTGCATTTCCAGCCCTGTAGTGTCGTGGTCCCTCATCCACAACCTGTTGGCCACCTGTTCCCCTGTTTTGCAGTCAGCACTTTATACGCACAATAAACATGCACTGCATCAGTCCTGTGTCCAGTGTGCTCTGTGGTGGGGCGTGGGGGGTGGGCTGTGCCTGTTTTTGCCCTGTGGTGTCGGCTATGCCCTGCAGCTGTGTGCAGCTTCCATCCTTCGGGGGCTGTTGCAGACCTTGGTACTGGTGCTCCTTCCATTGGGGGGGCTATCTGCACAGTGTGATACCCTCTGGGTTGGAGCTCCTCCTGCACATCTGTGGCCGACTGGGGGGGGTGCTGGTAAGGTACCTCCATTCCTCTCTAGTGGGGTGGTTGCAGTGCCCACACCCTGCTGTCTCCATGGTCCACGGGGTGGTGACTGCCCACACACATGCAACCCTGCTGGTGTGCTCCTGGGGTGTGGGGCCTTGGCCACCTGTTCCTTGGGTGGTGATCGCTGTACAGGCTGTCGCTGTTCCACCCTGCACGATGTGCATCTTGCGGTTGGTTACTCGTCGACACCTGGGTGTCCCTGTATTGAATGTCACGGTTCCGGGTGTTGCACCACCATCATAGAGCCCTTAAACAGCACTTTCAAACCTTGAGGTCCTCCGCAAACAGGTGCTTGGAATGTGTCAGGACATACACTGACATGGGACAAAGAGCCTTCTCTTGGTCAGCACCTACATTTTGGAATGCCCATCTGGACAAAATCCAAAATCTAGAATCCCACTTGACCTTCAAAAAGCACTTAAGGAAGACACTTATATCAGCATGGCCTGTAACTGCTAGCTTAGATGTTAGTTGATGTATTCTTTATGCATTATCTCGCTGTTCAACCATGTACTTATTGGTGTATCAAAATAGTGAATGTACTCTGCGCATCTGTGAAGTATTTGTTATTGTACTATCTGTATGACCCTTTCTCCAGATTCAAATCTATTGTATCCAGGTATCATCGACACTACTGTAAATGTTTTGCTTTCATCTGTATTACGATTTTATGAATTGTCTCTGTATTGTGATGCAACTGTCTGTATGTCCCATCTATATGGCTCAGGGCATGCCTGTAAACAGTCCTTGATACCAGTGTACTTACCCAGTTACCAAATACATACATATATAAATAAATAAACAAATAAATAAATAAATAACCAGGACCACCTTGCAAATGAGCTTTGCTCCATGGAGTTTTTCCTGGTAAAACAAACAATATAAAATGAAATGAAATGAATTGGTCCCAGGTGTCAGTTCACATTACTGTTAACTCATGTTAAAGAAAGCAATTTGGTCTGAAACTGTGCCCTAGCCTACATTTGAGCATCGCTAAAGAATGGTCTCAGAAACTTACTATAAACACCATAGGCCTAAAATACCCAGATGAAGTTATCAGGTTCAACAGAGCTCATGGGGGGGGGGGGTATTCAAGAATAGTGGATAATCAAAACTACCCATGCTTTGTATGCCTAAAACCTCACAGATAACAAGGCCGAGAGAGGGTACTTCAAAAAGCAACAATAGAGGGAGTAATAACAGCACTGGGCATTAAATTCTCTATATATCTGGACTTCAGTGCAGAGACAAATTAAAAAAACAAAGCCTTTGATGGTCCTAAAGCTGATTAGAGAAAGAGGGGGAATATAATATGCTTTGCTACCACCATCCAGGCTCTGATTCTTCTACAAAGGACAAATGAGATACTGCTCAGAGCCAAAGGAATTCTACAAATATTTGGATGTGATGAACTTCGAAAAATGAGCCAAAGGTACAACACAGCTCACTTTAGAAACTCACCCTGCCAAAGAACAGATAAAGAGAATCAAAAGCAGACACATCACAAAACAACTGCAGAAGATGAGCCTTCAAATATACAACCTACAGATTTTCCTACAACCTCATCAGCTCTTCTGCTACGTTGGCTCAAAGATAGAGATGTGTGAAAAAAATATTCCCTGGTGGAATTTGTGTGAAAGTTGGACTTTCACTTCTGCAAAAGTTCTGAAATCATTTGGGCAACTTCAGCAGAAATTCTGTCTTAAAATGGTGGAATAAATGTATAGACTGCAGGTTAATGTATTAAACTTCAAGAAAAAAATTCTGCAGAACTGATCACTGTCAGTGGTTAGTTCTGTGGCTTTTTTCCACAGCTTAATAAAATAATCCACTTCCCCTCACCACCGTTGATCGCGCCAGCTGTAGGTAAAAACTTCCTGGTGTCTAGCGGTCCCTCTCCTCACCAATTGCAGGCCCTATATAAAATATAGTTCCCTCCCTGGTGCCATGGTCCCCTTCCCCTACCGATCATGGGCCCGCTGAAGAGTAATATTCTCTGGTGTCTGGTATCCTCTCACCGATAGTGGGCCCAAAGTAAAAATCCTTGATGTTTAGTGGTCTCCCCACCTGCCTATCGTGGGCCCAATCAAAAAAAAAAAATGTAAGGCCAGTGATCGATGAGGGGAGGGAGGACCACTAAGGAGGGAACTATATTTTACATCAAGCTGCTATCCATGGGTGGAGGGGTCCTTATTTTACATCAGGCTGGTAATCAGCAGGGGTGGGGAACCAGTAGACATCAAGAAATGTTAATCTACAGGGGGCCGGTGATCGGCAGGGTGGGGGCTGTATTTCGAAGTAAAACATTAAACTGCTGATGGAATAGATTCCATAGTTTATGTGTGCTGTTCTGCAGTTCAACCAAAAAAGTCCACAGCACAGGGCGAAAATCCATGAAACACATTCAGAAGATTCCGATCTTGCCAATGGTGGGATCCAACAAAGGCACATTCAATGGGGAAGCCATATTTTGTGTGTGAGAGTGAAATGTCATAGAAGGCCGACTTAGATTTATATTGGCTCCCACAACCATCTGTGAACTGCACCTTCTTATTGATGGTTATAGATCAAACTGTTTGACGGTGTGTGTTTCACATTTGTATGAAATGATGCATGGCACTGTGGTCTTAATATAGAAACCAAGGGTTCCTTGACAGTGCCTGCACAGTGCTTACACTGGTAGTAGGAAACCACCGGGTGTACAGTGGCCTGCTTGTGAAGCCAGTGACATGACTGAACGTCATCTTGATACAGTACTTGAAGGCATAATTCTCTATGATGTCCAAAACCATCAGGACCCATCCCACAGGCATATTACTTTTCAATGTATTGTGACTTGGTGTTGCTGCCATGATGCCACATGCAGGTGTCACCCCAGAAACGTGAAGTCTTCCTTCTTGATTTCCACCAAATTGTAAATTGATGATTTCTTTGTTTTCAATACTTTCCTTGACTTAGTTTGCCCATTGTTTAAAGTCACTTTTACGGTCTCCCACTGCTGCCACCTCACTGAATCATGTCCATGCCCTTTGAGTAGAGTGGCAATTCTGTCCTCAAGAGCACTGGCGCTACAATTGTCACATATTTTGTCAACACAGTCTTTTTTTGTAAAATTTTTGTTCCGGTAACCTTCTGCACATGATAAGTGGCGCAATGTGATTAATACTTGTCATTCGACAGGCCAATGCTGATGAGATTCAGAGGCCTGGCTCAATGACCACAGCTTCAATACTGCATTTGCGCAGTATTCACAGAGGCACTGCTCCAGTTTCTGTTCCCTTGCAAGTTTTACGTGTTGTGGCTGCAGAGTATTGAGCTTGCTTCTCCCAACTGATGCCTCTGGATTTTCCTTGCAGAACTCCACTTGCAGCAGACAAAGGGGTTTTGCCAGGAATGCCTTTGTTTTTTCCATTCTTTTTGAGACCACCTTGTGAGGCAGTGGCGAGGCTACTGCATCATAGAAGTCCCTCACTTGCTGGACAGTTTCACCTGGCAATGCAGATTTGTGTGTGACTTTTTTAATATCCCTTGATATGCTCATCATCCTGGTCCAAATGATTCCCAAGGTATTAGTTGCAGCTCGTAGCAAACAATGTGTTTTTTTTAGAACTGTAAACAAACTTATTAATTCTCATATCAATTGTCTTCCCTCTGTTTTTGGGGTATTTTAGAGCACTCAGTTTCTCTTTCATCACTTCAACTAACTTCTCCTGCAGGTTTGTACGACAAGTGATGTTGAGTTTCACCAGTGCTGCCTTCTTTGCTGGTGATGCAGAATGGACAATATGAGCAACTGTAGCAGCAAAATAGGATGGTGATCACGGTAATCCTCCCCATGCCCTTTGCACTGCTTTCCTGATGGCACTTTCTGAATGGGGATCAGTTGGGACAGGGTCACAATTCATCTGTGGGGTCATTGTTGGTGTCTCTGTGGGGGTGCTGGTGGTGGCTGCAACTTGAACTATTTCTCCTGCACATCTTGCATTGTATTTTGCACATCTTCTCTCATTTATCTATCTTCTTTTCTGTGTTGTCATTGCTGCGCACTGCTATTTTTTGTGCTCCATCCATTTTTCTCTTTGTTGCTTTTTGTTTTGCTCCTTGGCCCTGGTCATTCTTCTGGCTGGCTCTGGGGACTGCACACTTTCCAATGTCCACTTTTCCTTCAGCTTTTGTCTGTACTGCCTCAGGCACTCTTTTTCTTCCTCTCTATAGATAGCATGCTTCTCTCCATCCATGTTATCCCTGTAGACCTGTCCACAGGACATAGATTTATGTTTATATTCATTGCAATGAGTGGGGTTAGCCTTCATCTTCTCTCTATAGCTGTGTGATCTTTCCTTGACTCAGAGAGGGCTTGAAATCACTGCAGCTTTTTACAGTGTGTTTGCTGACACACATGGTCTTCTCCTCTGGTTGTTCATGTCTTAAAATAAAAGAAAGTTGAAGACAATCAAGTTGTAGATCCGAGGAAAATGCAGAGCACAAGCATTCCATAAAAATCGACTAATACTGCAGCGAATGAGAAGGGTGTCAACATCAGACAGAACTGTGGTACAGAGGTAGCAAAGGTTGAAGGAAAAAGGACGAACCAAGATGCTATATGGTGTATTGACAGAGCTGCACATTCCACTGGATACGGTGTACCTGGGATGCTGCACTTGCTGCACAATACAATGGGCTGCAGCAGAAAAGGATTCACATGGTACAAAGTATGATGAACTGAAGGAAATAGGATGCACCAAGGCACAATACAGCATATTGATGGAGCTGCGCATTCTACTGGATACAGTGTACCTGGGAGGCTGTACATGCTGCGCAATACCCAAGACTATAGCAGAAAGGCTTCACATGGTACACAGTATGATGACCTGAAGGAAAGGGGATGCACCAAGGCACAATATGGCATACTGATGGAGCTGCGCATTCCACTGGATATGGTGCACCTGGGAGGCTACACATTCTACACAATATGATGGACTGTGGCAGAAAAGGATTCACATGGTACACAGTATGCTGACCTGAAGGAAAGAGGATGCACCAAGGCACAATACGGAATACTGAGGAGCTGTGCATTCCACTGGGTATTGTGTACGTGTAAGGCTGACCATGCTGCACAATACGACGGACTGTGGCAGAAAGGCTTCACCTGGTACACAGTATGATGAACTGAAGCAAAGAGGATGAACCAAGACCGCATGGTGCACAAAATGGCCAAACATCTATGACCAAATACACCTAGACAATGAGAGGCAGGCAGAGATTTTTTTTTACCAAAAGATTAGCTTTTCAAATTGTCCAAGTGTGCTTGGCCATCAACGGTTGGACATCATGCTGGCAAGCAACATTTAAAAATAAACATTTCAGCAACAAACAAGAGGCCAGCAGTGCAAACCACTTACCCCCACCCCCACAAGCCAAGGCTGTATGGTGCACAAAATGGCCACGCTTCTATGACCAAACACACCTGGACAAAGAGTGGCAGGCCCATATTTTTTGTTCTTTTTAATTTAACACAAAACTGAGCTTTTAAATTTGTCCAGGTGTGCTTGGCCATCAACGGTCGGACATCATGCTGGCTGGTAACATTCAGAATCAACATTTCATCACAAATACAGCAAGGCAAGCAGTGCAACACTCCCCACCCCCACAAACCAAGACTGCATGATGCACAAAATGGCCAAGCGTCTCTAAGCAAACACACCTGGATAAAGAGTGGCAGGCTCATATATATATATATTTTTTTAATTTAACACAAAACTGAGCTTTTAAATTTGTCCAGGTGTGATTGGCCATCAATGGTTGGACATCATTTTATTATTTATTTATTTAGTCTTGGATTACAATACGTTTGAGCGGGAGACCGCTCTTTTACAAAAGTTCCACGTCGTAAAGGGAGGGTATACATACATTGTGGGTTTAGGAGTATTTAGCTAGGTGAGTAAACGTAGACAAAAATACATTGTAAATAGGAAACAGAGATGGTTTTAACACTAGGATAATTCAGGTAAAAGTAGCAGCCTATGTGGCATTGTTAGGTAATCATGCTGGGTGGTGACATTCAAAATCAACATTTTATCACAAAACACAGCAAGGCAAGCAGTGCAACACCCCCCAAAACCCCTACAAACCACGACCGCATGGTGCACAAAATGTCTGATCATCTCTGAGCAAACACACCTGGACAAAGAGTGGCAGGGCCATGTTTTTTCTCTTTTTTTTGTCTAGGTGTGTTTGCCCAGCTACGGTTGGACATAATGTTGGCAGGTAACATTCAAAATAAACATTTCTGCAACAAATAAGAGGAAAACAGTGCAAACCCCCTACCCCCTCAAGCCAAGGCCACATGGTGCACAAAATGGCACAGCATCTATGACCAAACACACCTGGACAAAGAGTGACAGGGCTACATAGATACCATAGTGCTTGGTGCCATTACCATCATTTAGGTATTTTTTCGAAAAGGCATAATTTCACTGAGCTGCCCCATTAAAACCAAACTTACCAAGACTGCTGTTCTGTTTCAACGGTGAATAGGCTCAGCACTCCTTGTCCTCCAGTCCAGCTCTGTGAGTCAAAAGCTTCCCAAGACACATGGCATTTGTATACAAAGTGTGACTGTGGGGTTTGTTCAGTTACAGTATTAAATGGACACCAAGCTATTTTCTGCAAGAAATTCCAAAGGCAAGAAGGGCTCACAACTGTGGACCAGAACCTTTTAAGCAGTATTTTGAGCCCACCCTAAAACGTCACCAGCAGGCTCCCAAATGCTGCTTAAGCTGGTTCCCAACTCCCAACCATAGTGCATGTACGTCTGCGAGAGCTAGACACCACAGTCAGGGTGGGACAAAGGTCATTGCAGCAGAGTTAGGGGTTTGGATACAAAATTAAAGCGGGGGGTATATACAGTATGGGGTGGGGGGAGGGAGAGGGGAGAATTGAAAACAATGCAATCCAACTGGAAAAGGCAGCAAAATAGATCAGAACCATGGCTGGTCTTGTGGATATGGTCTGTACAAATGCCACGGTGAGTTCATTGCCAAATATTAACATTCCTAAGTATAACATCAGGCTGTAAACAAAAGCAAACAAACACACAAGACACCTTTGATTTCTACACTAGTTTATTTAAAAAAAATATTATTTGTAGGCACAGCTACAGTAAACATGTTTTATGGGTTTTAATGTTACATTTCAGACTAACAATAAATGAAGCATTTTGGGTATTACATTTAAATTAAAAAAGCTGTTGTGCTAGGATTCTCATTTGATCTTTTTTATATTAGTGCACAGTATCGGCAACAACACAATATAAAAAATATTGCTGATAACCACTTGTTGTGCCAGTTATAGGCTGGAGATGTTAATCTCTAACTTGGTACTCTGTTTCCATGAATATACTGAGATGTGAAATGTGTATGAATGGTTAGTCTTTCATTTTGGTTAATTTCTTATGGCCCAAATAGAAACAGCCCCAGCTTTAGTAATTTATTTATTAACTACTACATGTATAAACCTCCATATACTATTGGTAGAGACTCTCAGGAGGCATATGAAAACCAGGAGACATAACATTTGCAAGTAATGTTTTATCATGTTCAACATCAATAAAATAAAATAAAAAAATAGAATTGTGCAGAATACCTCTTATACAGGCAGTATAAACAAAACAAAGTTCTTCATCTGAGGTACTCTCTAATTCTGAGGCACTCTTTAATTTTAAATCTCAGTCTCTCTCTCTCTCTCTCTCTCTCTCTCTCAAAATTACAATCAGTTATCAGTTTAGTGTCAGCATTTTCATATACTAATCCCTTAGGTTCATCTGTCTTTTGTTGCCAGTGTTTTTTTAGGCATCATCTTTCTTTTCTGGATTTCCAGATCTTGGAGCTGGTCTGAAACAAGTCCATATCAAAGTCACCAAAAGGAAAAGTTTCCCCAACCTCTTAGATTTTCTTTGTCTGTGCTCTTGTTACCACCCCCTGCTGAAACTGCAGGTTTAACTTCCTCTAAGATTAACTCAGTAAATCCTGGAAAGTCATTTCCAATAATCACAGGTAAAGGTAACTTAGGTACTAGCATCTCATTCATTTGGGGTGACACCTTATTAATATTCAGAGTCACTTGGGTGGTGGGATACTCACAGGCACTCCATTCCCTCAGCCACATCAGAAACAACAATGGAGCCCTCCTGCCCCAGACAGAGCTAGCTTCACTCGAAGGCACTCCATTCCCTCAGCCACAGCAGGAAGAGCAACAGAGCCCTCCCACACCAGACAGAGCTAACTTCACTCACAGGCACTCCACTCCCTCAGCTGCAGCAGGAACAGCAATGGAGCCCTCCCGGCCCAGAAGGAGCTAGCTTCACTCGCAGGTACAGAACTTTGCCCAAACTGGGTTCAACAGGAAAAAGAACTTAACATAACTGTTTACTGTGCTTGTTGGAATGCCAGCCTAGCTGTGGACAATATCCAGCCGTTACTTTAATTAATTTTAGCCAGCACAGCAGAGATGATTGTTTTTCCTGCTAATGTGTCTCTGTTCTAGTACTGCTTAGTGTGGTTGTATCTCTAGCATAGGACAGGGCTGGTGTGCATATTGATTTCAGGTTACTACTTGGGCTTACCTGTATGCTCCATCTGTGTTCATTATTCCTTTATCCCTTGTACAGTAAATGTGCCATTCCATTCATCCCAGGCCATGCATGTGCAGTCTGGGCCACTCATCCACCCCTCCTCTCTCTACCACCAACCTAACCCCTCATCTGTCTTATCCAATAGGCATCCCGTTCCCTCAGCTGCAGCAGGAACAGCAATGGAGCCTTCCCACCCCAGACGGAGCTAGTTTCACTTGCAGGTACAGAACTTTGTGAGCTGGGTTGTCCCCATCGGTGCTGCATGCAGACTGCCCCACCCTCCCCCTCTCCTCCCTCCCTCCTCTCCCTCCTCCCTCCCCAACACACTCACCCACTCACTCACTCACCCTTGTCCGATTTTTCCTTTATCATTCATCCCAGTCACGTGATCCATCATGTGACATCTGTCTGTTTTCTAACACACCACTTTTCTATCAGCTTGTTATACCATCTCACCACTGGGGGAGTCACCATTGGCTCTTACGTTCCCTATCCTCTCTCTGCCTCTATTCTGTTCCATCAGATCTGAAACTCAACCCCACCCACTGTGGTACACCTCCAGTACTGCACTCCCCAAAAGTTCTTTACCTTCACCCCTCCTAGGATTTTAACACTGTACCCTACACTCCAAAGGCAGCTACTCTAACCATTACTCCATCCTGCCACCCTGATTGCTGAACACATCTTGCAAACTCTTGGCCCTGAAACTCAATTCTCATCTATACCCTGCTCATCCCACATCAATCATCCCCGACTTCATCCCCCTGTCTGTTAATCAGGGACTCCATCACTCATGGCTATATTTCTTTCACTCCTCCTGCTTCTGTAGTACCCTCACCTTCCCTCTCCTGCCAGCCCATGCCCACAATGTGCCCTATGACATACCACCACCGTCATCAACTCTCCCCTCCCAGGCCATCATACCTTCATGCTCCAGCCTAACCCTTTCATCCCCCCACCACCCTCAGTCCAATCCCCCCCAATCGACCCTTTGTCCCTCCTTTCCCTCTCCCTACCTTTCTACTGCCCCTTGTGTCTCACATTTTGTGCACCTGTCACTACCACTAAATGCTCCAGATTAAGAAAACATAAATCACTTACACTCAACTCGTTCTTTTCCAGGAACCTCCTCTTCCTACTCCTTCTCTCCGGTACCATCCACCCCAACCCTGGGCCTGAACACCCCAGCACTCCCACATCCAAAGCTGAGCCTCAGAAACCCCTGCTCCCCAACCACACTGCCCTTTCTCAATAAGGAGAGTAACATTGGCATAGTCCACCTAAACATACAGAGTATCCTTGCAAAATTTGACACATTTCAAGCCTGTGCCACCTCCTATGACTTTGATGTCATTGCCCTTACAGAAATCTGGCTCTCCCACACAATCTCCAATGGTGAAATTGAGCTCAGTGGCTACAACACTGTCAGAAGAGACAGAATAGGAAAAAAGGGGGGTGAGGATTGCATGTTCTACATCTCTAACAGGTTCACCTTCTCTGAGTACATCCAAAACACCAAATTTGCCCTATTTGAAGCCCTGTCAGTCGACCTCCTTGTGGGACCCAACAAAACCATCACTCTCCCCACTACATATCTCCCCTCTGGCACCCCACACCCAGACTTGGAGTCACTGCTTGTCTTCAAACATTCCCTTCCTTTTGATAGAGAGTTGGTACTCCTCAGAGATTTCAACATTAACTGGGACTCCAGCTCTGCTGATGCCACCAAAGCCTGCATTGCAAAGCTAGGCCTCCACCAGCTCATATCCACCCCAACTAGATTAAATTATAAAACTGGCATGCACACTGTTATCAACTGGGTCATCACCACTCACCCCTCCCACATCACTAACTCAGGTGTCCTTCCTGACTGTATCAGTGACCATTGTGCCATATTTTGTCTGTGGTCAGTCAGGCATGCCAAACTCCCCCTTCCAAAGTCATCTACACCTGGTGACTCTGCACCCTAAACACAGAGCTAATCACCCATGATCTCAGTCTAGTTGATTGGTCTTTCACCAAGGGTCTGGTGACCTTGACTCCATACTCGAAAAATTCTCCAGCATCCTTGTCAGTGTCATCGACAAACATGTCCCCCTTAAGAAAATTAGAACCAGGGGCCAAATTAATGATTAGATCATCCCCAATATCATTAGACTTATGAGAACCAGAGACAAAACCAGGGCCTGTTATCAAAAGCACAGAGACCCTTCCCAGCTCACCCTCTACAGGTCGCTACGAAATAAATGCAAATCGGCTATTAGAAAAGCTAAAATAGACTTCCTACAACATAAACAACTCAGTGACTCCTCAAATCCCCGGCGGCTATGGGGAACACTGAACTCACTACTCAGCAACAACAACAATAATTCAGGCCCCATTACCTTGAACCATGGTGACAGGCAGACCAATGACCCAACTGAAGTAGCTAACATCTTCAACACTTTTTCCGGCAACCTCGAAAGATACAAACCCACTCACTCCTCTCACCCACCACCACCACCACCACAGCTCCACTGCCCTAACTGTACCAGTAGGCCCTTACCCAATATCTACTTTAGGACACTAAAACCTTCAGATACTATCAAGCTCATCTGCACAAACAACCCCAAACCCAGTAAAGGTGCCGATGGTATTGAATACAAAATCCTGAAACTTGCAATCATTGCCATGGCTGTCCAGCTTACTAACCTTCTTAATTGATCCCTATGCTCCAGCTACTTTCCCACCTTCTGGAAAACCACCTTCATCAGGCCTTTATTCAAGTCAGGATCCAGAAATGAAGTAGGCAATTACCACCCCATCTACCTCCTTGCCCCTCTCTCAAAAATTATCGAAAAAGTGGTGCTTACCCAACTCACCGACTACCTTGAATCTTATAACCTCCTCTCAAGTGCCCATCATGGATTTAGACCCATGCACAGAACTGATACAGCCTTGGTCAGGCTCACCAGCAACATCATCAAAGCTAATGACAAAGGCCAGTATACAGGCTCTGTTTTTGTCAACCTGACCAAGGCGTTCGACCTTGTGGATCACATCCTTCTCCTAAACACCCTCAAAGGCCTACCTCTATCTGTCACTCCCATCAAATGGGTCTGTAGGTACCTCTCTGGGAGATCCCACAAGACTTCCATTGACAGCCACCTCTCCTCTGAATGCTCTATCCAGTATAGCATCTCCCAAGGGTCAATCCTAGGCCCCCTGCTTTTCTCACTCTTTATTGACAACCTCCCCTCTATCTGTCACTCTACCCAACTTGCCCTCTTTACTTACAATGTGGTTCTCTACTGCAGTAACATCAGTCCCACTACCATGTTCCAGAATGTGCAATCCAATTTTAGGAAGTTGCATTACTGGTTCTCCAGGAATGGCCTGGTCCTCAATGCCAAGAAAACAAAGTTCATGATATTCTCAGGCTCTAGGAAAGCTCCTGTCTCCAGCCTCAAACTTTCCAACAACTCTGGCACCCCCCTCGAAAAAGTACTTGAGTTCAAATACCTGGGGATCCATCTTGACCCACACCTCTCCTTCAACATCCACATTAGTAACCTCATTAAAAAGGTGCATGTCAGGCTCGGTCTTCTATGTAGGGTTAGAAAATACCTGATCCCTGCTTTCAGATTATGCTTGGCTAGCTCTCCACTCCTACCTCTATTAGACTATGGCTCCATTGTATTCTCCCCTCCTACAGCATCCCTTCTCTACACCAAACTCAGGCTCACATACAACAGTATATCCTGTTTTGTCACCGACCTCCCCTGGAGAACTCACCACTGCACCCTCTACTCCTCCCTTGGCTGGCCCACACTCAAAGGCAGGTTTCATCATAAAAGGATTGCTTTTCTTCATAAGAGCTATCTCAGTATTCTCCCACCCAGTCTTAACTTCCACTTTCCTCTCACAGCCCCTGAGCGATTAACCAGAGGGAACACCAGTCTGGTCTTTGATGCCCCCTTCTACAGGACTAGCCTTGCCCAGAACTCAATCACCTATATGGGCACAAAGAATTACAACAAACTGCCCCCAGAAATCCAGGCTAGTTGATCCCTCAACTCTTTTAACACCTCCCTCAAAGAGCTCCTCCTCACATTGTCCACCTGTTGCTGCCCCAACAAGCCTACCCACTAAACCCAACTGCACATCCCTCAGCATAACCTGCACTAACCCTCACCTTTTGCTTCCCCCACACACAACTAACATCATAAATTAATTATTTCTTCACATAATGTACTATTAGGCTCCTGTGCCTCTGCACTGTAAATACAATGTATATATTGTGTATTTCCTGACCTTTCTTATGCCTCTACAACTGTAAATACAATGTTTATATTATGTATTCCTCTCACCTTTAACCATTTGCTTGTACAATGTATATATTATGTATTCCTCTGACCTGTTTCCTTAGCTTCTACCACTGTAGATACAATGTACACATTATGTATTCCTCTCATCTGTAACCCTTTACCTGTTATTTACAACACTGGACATTTGTGAAAATGGGCATTTTTGCTCACATACCTTCCAGTATACAAATAAATTAATTGAATTGATTGATTCATTGATAGTATCAAGTGTCCCTGTGGATGCACATGACACCAGTAACTGGTCCTTTTGTATAGTGTTTTACCAGTACTTCAACAAGAGCAAAGGTCTGTCTGCTTCCCAAATCAATAAGTCGGAGTCTTATTTCCTACCCTGACATCTCTTAAATACTTGCCCATTTTGCTGAGGCCAAATCTGCTCCAGTGTTACCCTCTTTATTTTTATGGCTGTTTCTTGCAATATGGCCTGCTTATTACAGTTATAGCAAGTAAAGTCTTTTGGTGCAGATTTGTTACCCCCATTAGAGTTATCATCAGACCTGGAGTTACAGCGGGGAAAAAAAGGATCTTACAAGTCCTTAGCTGTTACTTCACTGCTGTGGTGTCTGTCTGGCCATCTCATAGTCCTCAGCCAAACAAATGGCCCTTTCCCCACTTTCTTGTCAGTGTTCTTTCACCCAAAGCTGCACATCTGTGGAAAGGATGATGAATTACTCCATTGCAAATATATTGATGATCTGTGGGACTGTTTTGCCCTCTGGTTGGGTGAAGGCTTCTTGAGGATTGTGGACTGAGTGGTAGTTCAAGGACTGGAATCTTTGCCTATAGGTCTCTTCTAAGGTGTCATATCTTTTCAGCGTTTCTCTTTTCACAAGGTCATCATTTTCTGACTGTGCAGTGTCCATATTGCTGTACACAAGGTGGGTTTATCTGTCAAGTAAGGTACCAGCATGATTGTCCATTGCTGATTTGGCCACTGGCAGGCTCCAGAAACCTTTTCAAAAGTTGTCAGGTATGCTTCAATATCATGCAAGGGACACAACTTTGTAAGCTTAATGTCTTTTAAGTTGTTTGTGTTTTGTTGCTCTGATGGATCTGTGCCAGATCCTCCAGCTTTGATAGCTTGCAAGGCGTCCAGCCTTCGCTGCTCCTTTTGCTGCATCCTTTCCCTTCCTTTCCCTCTCCCTCTCCTTTCCCTCTCCTTTCCCTCTCCTCTCCTCTTCTCCTCCTTTCACTGTGTCTCTTCTTTTCTCTGTTTCTCTATCTCTCTTTGTTGTATAGCCCGCCATTTAAAGAAGGCAGCCATGCTTTCAGGTCATTTCCCTGCCTGTTTTTTACTTCTATCACTGGAACAGTAGCATAGTCTCAGTTTGGACATTTGTCTGTGCTAGTTCAACTGCCATTCTTCTGGTAATCACTCCTGGTCTTGCTGTTGCAGGATCCATATCTTTCTTCTATGCTTCCCTGGTACCAGGTCTAGTACTCACTCTCAAAACTCCTGGCTCAGAGTATACACTGAATAAATCCCACTCCTAACACCAGCTCTTGTTGAGGCAAAGGTTAGGAAGTATAGGGAAACCAGAAGTTATAAAATGCACAAGTATCATTCTATTATTTTCAGTAACAATAAAATAAAAAAAAAATGTGTAGGATAGATCTTGTACAGGCAGTTTAAAACAAAACAAAGCCCTTCATCTGAAGGTATCTCTAATTCTACATTTAAATTTATCTCTCTCTCTCCAACAAAAGATTGATCTCCTTTTGTAAGAAGTCATTGCCTGGCAATTAATTTCTGCATCCTGAGCTTGTTAAGAGACATCCTGTTTCTCATAAAATAGTATCAGAATCCTTGTCAGTTTCTGTCCTTGTAGGTGCAACAAAAATGGAACATTGTATCCCAAGCTGGCCTACTGCAGACAGTTTTGCAAGCAAGGCTGAGGAAATCAAACTGAATCGCAAGGTTAACCCCCTGAGTTCCAAAAAACTTTTTGCAATCATTTCAACAATATAACTATATACATTTTCAAACCAAGGGATCCCAGTTTCACATAAGGATACACAATCCACATTCATTTTATAACCACAGGTAAGCAAGGGGGAAGAAAAGATAGAAACAGCAAGTGAAGGCACAGAGATATGAGACTGTCAGAGTGATCAGTTCCTAGGTGTCACAAGAACATTTGATAACACAATCAGACAGATAAGAGACAGAAAAGAAGATGAAGAACCGATCCTTGCTTTTAACTAGTTCTGCATATCAAATGGGACAGTTTTATTAAACTGTGTCACAGAGATTTTAACTTAACAATAAACAGCTCTTTAGACAGAAATAATATTTTATCATGCAGGGTCCAGTCAGCCACCAAAGCTCATATAAACTGTATGAAAGACCTTCATTTGCTAGATCCCTCTTGACATAGAAACCCAAATGATAGACAATATTCATTTTAATCTTCAGTACACTACTCATATTCTAAAACAGACTTTTTCTTAATTTCAGAATCACCACCAGTAGTGAATATAAGGGAATTTGTATATCTGATCATGCACCTGTTACTTTAAATATTAAAGTCAATGCTCAACATTGTGTATGGCCTTCAGAATGGACTTGTCATTTTTAAAGATTGGGTTTTTGTTTTTAAAAAAAGAATGAAAAAAGAAATTAAATCCTACTTTAGCATTTATTTATGATTCAGGTCTTCTATTAACATTACCTGGGATGAGTTTAAGTTATACATAAGTGGTATTGCCATCTCTTACAGTAGCCATAAAACAACAGCAACAAAAATACAAGGATGAGTAGTCGAGATTAGAGAATGCAATTAAACTCATTATACCCAGGGTGGCCATTTTGTATCAGGAGAATCAATGGATAGTTCTGACTTCATATGGAGCTATTGGGTACAATGAGTTAAGTTAAAAGAAAATCAGCATATACAAACAAAATAAACTAAGACCTTAAATGAACTAATTTTGCTAAGAGATGAATATAACAAATTAGCTATAAAGACATAATACTTACTGCTTCGAACTAAAAGTGAATATTATGTAAAAGGAGACAAACCAGATATAATCCTGGCATGGCAGCTTCGAAAGAAAGACGAAGATAGACTTAGTAATAAAATCAGCAACAAACAAGGCACTATTATAGAATCCTTACTGGAAACAAATATATAAATATTTTAATTTCTATAAAAAAGTATACACATCAGAAAGAAAAAAGGACATCACAGATATATTAAAACTCCTTCAGATATTAGAATTACCTTAAATAAATCAACTAACAGTACAAAAATTAGATACATGTATCTCAGAATCTGAAATATTGCAAGCTATTAATGATCTCCCAAATGGAAAAGCATCTGGCCCAGATGGTATCTCAATAGACTTCTATAAATTGTTCAGTAAAGAACTATCATTGGCTCTGGGAATACTTCTGAACACTTTTCTAAATTTATCTCAGCTCTCTTCAACATTCTATGAGGCTTCCAGTCTCCTGTTTAAAAAGAGAGGGAATTATTTATTAGAACTCAATTAATACAGACCCATTTCACTAATTAAGACAGACACAAATTTTGTTTTCAAACATTCTAGTAAGCAGACTAGAACAAGTTTTACCAACCATCATCCATACATACTGGAATGGAATTATCAATTTCACTTGTATCATTAGATGCTGAAAAATCATGTGCTAGAACTGAATGGGAATATGTTAGGACTGTGATGAATTTGATTAGTATACAGCCCAGTTTCAGGGCATGGATTTAACTTATGTATTCAAAACCAACAGCCACTATTAGGACTAACCAATAATAATCAGAGGTAATAAGGTTAGAAAGAGGAACAAGACAAGGGCGTCATTGACTCTGCTAATCTTTGTCCTAGCCATTGAGCATCTTGCCATTCTTGTAAGAAAAAAAACAGAAATATAAAAAGCTCTAAAATGCATAATACAGAACACAATGTAAGCCTACTGTATATGTGGATGATGCTCTTTTGTACCACACTAATTTAGAAGGATCAGAGAAGGAACTGACTGCTATATTACAAGAATGTAAACTGTATCTGGTTATTAAGTGAATTTTAGAGATGGACAAAGTTGGTTATATTTTCCCTGCAAATGAATCTGCGAAGTTATTGCAATTAGTAGAGTGTGGATCAATCTGCAAAGTGTGGAATTTCACTGCATGTAGTGGAATTTCACCATCAAACAGCAAAATTCCTCCTGTAAACTGTAGAATTTTGTGGTGAATGCTGGAATTTTTCTGTGAAGTCCAGAATTCATGGGCAATTTTCACACTATTACAATGAGAACTTTGTGATTTTAGGCATAGTAGAAGTTGCTGAGAGCAGGGAAAACTTCACAAGGTATCCAATGATAACTATGAGTCAAATTGAGTGACTCAATATAAGCAACTCAATTTGACCACCTGGAATAAGAGTGAGTAGGAAAGGGTAGCGAGGAGAGGAACAGCAATTATTATAGACAGGAATCACAAAAGGAAGATACGGCGACTGTGGGAGGGAGGTATAGGGAAACAGCATATGGCAGAAAGTTTGGATGAGCAGTTCCCATCTGGCCATTTGGTGTAGTGATAGGGGTGTGTGCCTCTGGTGTGAGAGGCTGCAGGTTTGGCTCTAGCTGTGTGCACTAAATATTCTTATGCCGGTGGTTGGGACATAATATTTTTATCCCTGTGTGTCCCATTGATCCAAATTGCCCCCCTCTTGAATATTCTACTGCACCCAAGTGTCAGGCCCCCCCTCGGAGTTGAGAATCTTAATTATGGGGGATGCGGGGGACGTAGCCACCTTGCATTAAATAAAAGGTAACTGTTGCTTGTTGCGAGTATGGTGCTGATGGGTGCTGTTATTGTTGTCAGTGTAGTGCACATTGCCATTTGCATTTTTGGTGATGTGCACTCACTGATATGACGATTGCTGTTTTGCTTTTGCTCATATCACATGGAACCACTTCACAAAACTATGCAGAGGCAAATTTTGTCCACTTAACGGTAACTTCACCAGCAGAGAAAAACTTCACTGCAAGTCTAAAAGTTAATTAGGATAAATCAGACCTACTGCAAACTAAACCCCTAACAGTCCTACAATAATATAATCTCAGGTGAAAGTAGCATCCTACATGAAATACATAGGTGTTATGTTTACCAACAAACTTGATAAATTATTTGACTTGAATTACACACTGTTATTAAATAACATTAAAGAAGACCTAATACAATTGGAATCACTTCCATTGACACTTATATCAAGGTCAAACATAATTAAAATATTTTCTATCTAAATTACTATTTCTGTTTCAAAATATATATAAAAAAATGATTTCTTCATGCACTTAGAAAAAATTATTAAAAAATTCCTATGGAAAGGAAAGGAAAGAGACCACAGCTAAAAATGAAAAAAATTGTATCTTTCAAAATTGCATGGTGGACTGGCATTATCAAATTTGTTATGATATTTCTTAGTCGCTCAGTTAGCACAAATGCATTCATGGTTTATAAATCAGGAACATCTAATACAGTATCATGTAAAATAGAAGTATATCACTTCCCATTGAAAGACAATAAACACCTATTACAAAGTACACAGAGACACAAATTAGGAGAAATCTGCTTGAACTCTCAAAATTTGTACATCATGGGACAAAATTTTACAACTTACTGTACCAATACATCTCAAAATGTTTCCCCTTTGTCCCTCTGTATCAAAACTATCACTTCCTTCCATCCATAACAGATAATGTCTTTAAGATTTGACACAATAATAAAGAAATCAAAGATTTATACACAGAAAACATTGTCATGGATTTTTAAACTTATTTATTTATTTGTATTTTTCAGATGTTCAAGCCCCCTTCTTGTCTCCACTCACCACCCACTGCCTAGAACATCCCAGACAGAGCTACCCCTATCCTGCCATGGTTTGGCCCCCACTGGACAGGGAAGGGAGAGGCTTATTCCTCCATACCAATCAACTCTGGTGTCAGGCCGCTTCATATACTGGGCACCAGCACCAGGTGAGGGAGCAGGGCTATTTCACTTTTTGTCCATTTTCTTCCCCTCCCTGAGAACGGTAGTATACAGTGGGGTCCAAAGAGATGGTGCATACATACACATAACACTGCTCTGGACCCCTGCCAACATCCTCCCCTCCCACTTGGTGCCCCCAGCTGCACCACTTCCCCCTGTGCACCCAGGTGACAGTGTTGTAGTGGGAGTGTCATCTCTTCCTCCCTGGAGGAAAAGAGCATCCCTAGAATGCTCAATCCACCTCCCCCTGGTTGGCCCTCCAACTAGCCAGGCTCGTTCCTGAATCAGGATTGCCGGCATTGCAAGCAGTAGAGCTAATGCTGCACTGGCGGGCTGGCTGATTTTGAAACTTTAAGAGAAAAATATGAAATCCCTTCATCCCATTTCATTAGATTTCTAAAGATAAGGCACTTTTTACCTAAATAATACAACACTAACTTTACAAAAACTCTCACCTTTGCAGGTAATATTCTATAACAGGAAACATACATACATTAATAGCACAGTCATGTAATAAAGAATTAACTCAAATAAGAATGAAATGAGAAAGAAAACTAAACACAATGTGCCCAATTCTCAAACCTCCCAGAATGGCGCAAGGGGCTTGCACCACAAGGAATGGTGCAAAGTGCCCCTTCTGCGAAAAGATGCACCAGAAGTGATTCAGAAATGCAGCCTGTGCTGACCACAGGCTGTGTGCACCAGAAGGGGCTTTCACCATCCTTGTGACACAAAATGGGCTGTGGCATGGCACTAGGGGGTTTGCGACAGATGCAGGCTGCCAAATCCACTAATTCAGGATTCTCAAAACTGTCCCACAGGACCACCAGGGACAGTAAGATATACATTGTTATGGGAAGATCGGGGTGGCTTCACTAGACCAACAGGGACAGTGAGATATACATTATTATGTGCAGGTCTGGGCAGGGGGTAGGTCCACTGGGCCACCACAGACAGTGAGATATACATTATTATGTTCAGATTGGGATGGGGAGGTGGGTCCACTAGACCACCAAGAACTGTGAGGTATACATTATTATGGGCAGTTTGGTGTGGGGTGGGTCAGTTAGACCACCAAGGACAGTGATATATAATTTAATATTGGCCAATTGGGATGGCGGTGGGTCCACTAGACCATCAGGGATGTGATTAATTTTAATGAAAGGGGATTGGGGCTGAGGGGGTCTGCTAGATAACCAGGGATGTGATTAATTAATATATAAAGGGGTTCAGGGCTTGGGGGACTGCTAGCCACTGGGGAACTCTCAAAGTAGTTCACGGCTGCCCTGCAGCTTGTGGCACACCATCCATATGCACAATCTGTTTGGTGTAGAGCCACAGTGGCTGCAAGCTGCAGGACTTTGCCACTGGGACCTCACCCAATACAGAATCAAGTGCAGGGTTCCTAGTGCACTGGCAATAGGCACAAGCTGCCTTTGGCATGGCTTGTGCCAAGTTTTGAGAATTGGGCCAAATATTTACCAACAAAGACTGAAACACCAAGGGCCCAATTCTCAAAGATCCCTTAGATCACCATAATTTGTGGTGATTTAGGGTTGCAGAGAACTCCAGGTGCATTAGGGACCCTTCACCCAATTCTGTAAAAACAGGGGTTACTGCACCAAAAACCCAGAAGCTGCCACACCTGCAGGCTAGTGCTAATTAATAGGTGTACCTGCAGAAATTGCCACAGGGAACTAGCCCTTCTCACCTGGCACATCATGAAACAAGTCTGCCAGGAGGGCTCTGGTGGCAGAAGGGGCACAGGGGATGCCATAGAAGGGAGTTGGGGAGTTGCTGTGCATGTGGGGGGTGACATGGTACCCAATGGGGGTGCCATTCATATGACTATTAAGCTAATGAGATGGTATCATGGGGGGATCCAGGGACAAACAGTGCTAGAGGCTGAGACTGCTGCCAGTGCTGTGTCCACCTGGGGTCATGGCACTGTTTGTCCCTGGCACCCCCTCAATGGTATCATCCCATTAGCTTAATGGTCATATAAACAGCACCCTTGCCAGGTGCCACGTCACTCCTTGGCATGCCCACCATCACCCCAACACCCTTATAACACCCCTGTGCCCCTTCAGCACCTGTACCCCATGTTCAAAGTCCCCCCATTTCACCATCTTGTTTGGCACAAGCACAATGGGCTTAGACCACCTCCTGGCTGGTCTAACTTGAGCCCTTTGCTGCACCCACAGCTAGAGATGTTGCAAAATAAAATTTTGCCAGTGAAATTGCTGCAAAACAGCAATTTTGCCTTTCAAAACATTTCACAAAATTCTGCCGTTCTGCAAAATCTTTTGCTGGGTGCTAAATTGCAACATTTCGCCTGCAGAATATAAAATTTTGCCATGAAATGTGCAATTTTGCCCCAAACAGCAAACTCTCACCTGAATTTTGATGCTTCATCGGTGAAATTTTGCATTTCATGCATGGAATTTCATATTTCGCACCCACAAAATATTTAATGAAAAGCACAAATTTTGCAAAATATTTCACTTTACAAAATTTACTAATTTTGCACATCTCAACCCATGGTGGGCCTTCCAGAATGCCAATAAAGGGTATGTTGCAGCCCTGCCATGGTGCAAGCCCCCTTGCGACTTGGTGCACCTGGTTGTATGACGCACCATGCAAGGGGGCTTTGTCACAGCTGCTTTAGGGGTTGATGCAGCTGAGTTACAGAATCCTGATTCATGCAAGTTGTGAAGCAAGCCACCTCTTGCACCAATATCTTCTGATGTAAGTACAGTACCTTGCACCAATCTAAGTCTTTTGAGAACCATGCCCCACTATTGCATCAGTCTTTCAGGAGGCTCTCTCTAGCAAGCTTCCACAAATCCAGTTTAACATTCTTCACAGAACATACCATACTACAGATCATTTAAATAAAAGGAATTCAGACATATGTTTGTAATATAATACCTTGGTAGATACCCTGGAACACTTGTTCATTAGCTGAACCAAATTAAACTCTTTCTGGAATAACATTTTGAACATACTTTATAAAGCCACAGCAATTCATCTTCCAAATGTCAAAAAGACAATTTTTTTTAGATGTTTATTTTATTTAATTTTTATTTAAACATTTGGTAACTGGCAAAGACACACTGAGTTGAGGCTCGTTTCCTGGTCGACACCCGGGGGTGGGGGGTGGGGGCAGTGGAAATACAAACAATAAATGCAGAGGATTAGTTAACAGAACAAAAGCAGCTAATTACAATCAATATAATACAGCAGTGGGAGCAAAAAAAAAACATGACAGGTGATGAATATCTAGAGGTGAACAATACAATAGTAAATGCTTTACATAATGAATCTTTATTAAGTTTTAGGGAGGGTTGTAGGAAGGTAAAGTCAGTAGAGGTAATGGGTTAAGATAAGCTGTGGCAGCAGCATAAGGGTGGAGGAAGGAGATATAGCTGTTGCTTGCAGCTAGAGTGAGTAGGTGAGTTTCTGATAGTAGGGGTAAGTTTGTTCCACAAGTAGGGAAGCCAGTAGAAGAAAGCAGCGTTGCCCGCTATAGAAGAGGGTCGGGGCAAGGTGAAGGATCTTTCATTTCTGTGCCTGAGTTCATAGGGGATAGGGAGTCTGAGGATAGGCAGTCCTCAAGATAGGAGAGGAGCAAGTTAAACCAGTACCTAAATATAAGATTGAGGACATGTATATAGCTCCTGTGAGATAAAGGGCTTAGTCTGAGGAGGGATTAAAGATTGCAGTGCTGGGTGCATGGGGGGAGTTTGTAACCAAGTGGCAAAATAAGTTTAGAAGGGTATCCAGCCTGCCAAGGGAGGTTACGGGGCAGAGCTGTAAACCATGTCGGCATAATCTAACATGGGGAGGATCATTTTAGAGACAATTTCACATCTGGCAGGTAACGGGAAAGAGTCCCTGTTTCAGTAAAGCATGCTGAGTTTGGGGCACAGCTTGGATTTGATAGATTCAATGTGAGCTGAAAAAGATGGGGTGGGGGTCCAACTAAATGCCCAGGTACTTGTATCTGGCGACTTGGTCAAGTGGGAAGCCATCGAGAGATGACGGGGAGGTAGTATGGCTAAGTTTCTGGGCAGAGCCAAAAAACATGGAAACAGTTTTGGTGGTGTTTAGTTTCAGTTGGTTTTGGCTGAACCAGATATAGCATTTGGTCAGAACACATTCCTATTCAGAAAAGTAAACTACTTCATTTAGGTCTAACAATTACCAAGAAATGTACCCTACTAAAATAGAAAGACAAAGAACTGATAGATTATGCAACTTGAATGAACATTAAAGAGGTATACTATCTTTCCATTAAAAGGAGTGTATATATAATAAAATGTTGTCTCTTTTTAGGCAACATTTTATAACACAGAATAAGTTACAGCCACACTGTATTTGTAGTAATGTCAAATTAATATTGAAATTAATGTTAGTCCCTTTCATAAATATTAATTTGATGAACCTCTGGTTTACTAAATCTTCAGATTACTTTCCTGCACAGCTGCTGCATACAGTATTTGTATTTATTTATTTTTTTCTTCACTTTTCTTTTCTTATTTTCTCTTTTTATTGTCTTTTGTGTTTCCTATGATCCTTTATTTTACTTTATAGCAAATCTAAGTCTCCAATGACTAGTTTTGATAAGTTAGATCCAATGATATATTTTAAAAACAGATCGAGATATAGTTATAACTTCTATTAATCTTGTCATGATTTGTATTAACACATTCTTCAAGATAAATAACTTGTATGTGTGGTTAACCCTGCCAATTTTCAATAAAATATAAAAAAAGAATGGTTTCAGAATATGGATTTTAGCATGGTTTTTACTATGCTAAATCAGGATACAAACCTTTTAAACCAGTTTAATTGTTAAAATAGTTTAAAGGCACTTTTACACACAGGTTTATGTAACGGAATAACTGTTAAGGAAACAGTATTCCGTTACATCCCTTGTGTGTAAAGTGCATTTGTTTCGTTCCCTTGGTGAACATTCATCCAAACCACAATCTCTGCTTCTCATGGTTTGCACCAACATTGTTTCGCTTCTTCTGGCTGTGTAAAACAGCCATTCCAGTACCACTGCAGAAACTGTCATTAGAGCAGCAAACTCTGGGGGAGCCAAAACAAATGGAGGCGGGATTGGCCGGAATACTCACAGGGTGTAAAAGGAAACCCGAACGCAGCAGAGTACAATGGCGCCACACAGGTAACGCTTATTTTGTTTTAAAAACCTGTGTGTAAAAGCGCCTAAAGAGACACAGTCTGTACAGGGCCTATGTCGGTCTAATTATCATATGTTGTAACAAGCTTGAGTAGAGTAGTTCATGGTCATTGCTAAATTTATGCAGCTATTTATTTGTATGAAGTTATGGTATCCCCAACATGACATAAAGTGGCAGAGAACCATGACATAACCTACCATAGCATGATTTAATGCATTTTACTTGACCATATTGTTGAGGAACTTCATGTATAGAAGTTGACTTAATTGCATTCATTTATTTAGTTTTTGTTAACCAGGTGGGTGCACTAGGCAAACAAATGCAAATTTTCAGGCATGACTTGAGAGAGTAAAATATACAAAACCTTACAGGGAGTGAAAATTCATGGCAATGACAGTTTTGACAGATCACCATCAGTGTTGCAAAACAAAAATAAGTATATAGAATGGTATAGTATATAGGGGATAAGACTATGCATAAGAAAAGCTTACTGTAAGTAAAAAAAAAGGAAGAACAACAGTAGTGTCAAATAAGTAAATGCTACATAAAAGAAAACTACTTTCAACAGTATATGTGGATAAATATGTTAGTTACAGAATGTTATGGTTGTTGGAAAAATGTTGCTGTTTAGATTTGAATCATGAGGCAGGATTTTCAAAACATGGTGTAGGGCTTACATCCAGCCCTGCGCTACAACACTTATTGGATTCTTGTTGACCAGGTAGGCCCACTAAGACTAAAAATCCCCTTTTCAGGGGTGGCCCAGGGGGAAGGATACAGATGATAACCTACTGAATTTGAATCAGATTAAGCTGTTGGTGGTATTTTTAGTGAGTAGTTTGATTTTGTACTGAACCCTATGCTGCAACTGCATCCGATTTTACAATCTTGGGCGTAGTTGCATCAGTTTTTATGAATTACGGCAATTTGTGCCAAATATCTGGTGCAAGTACATATAACAGGACCCCAGGATTGCTGCAAGTTAGACCAGAAAAAGGTGGTCTAACTTGCGGAAATTGCCACATGGGCTAGAAAATACCATTAGATCACCGCAAGCCCCATGCGCTGTATCGTTGGTGCATTGGGCTTGTGGCGATCTAAGAGTTTTGAAAATCCTGCCCCATGTTATCTTGCTGAAAATACAAAATTGTTGTGTTTTATCCTGTTTTCAAACCTCTGATTCTTTGGTTCTTCAGCAAAGGTTTAACCTGTATATTACCAAGCTGCACTGAAGTAATATGTATCACATGTGATATAAAAATTTGGTGATATCCAGCAGACCAGACCTGGGTTTGAATCCCACAGCTTCCACTTGCATACTGTGTGACCCTGAGCAAGTCACTTAACCTCCTTGTGCTCCCAGGTCGCTCCTGTAAAAAAGCTTTCAGCTTAGTGTGCTATACCTGGTTAAACAACTAAATAAAAAAAAAGGTTATGTAATATATGGATCATTAAAATAATACTACTGAAAACAATTCAAAAAACTCCTTGCAATTTATAGCACAGAGCACTCCACTCCCAATAACACCACACTTCACTGCCAATAATAGTATCGTTCGAACGAACGATAGTATTACCACGAAAATGCCACAGTGCATGTTCAACTCTGCCTGGCAAAAAACCCAGTTGCCATGGAGCCACGTCCTATCCTGCATACCCATAGTGATGGCGTGCATTCCCATTGGTAGCTTTTTTCTCAGACCAGGCCGAACAAAGTAAAAAACACGGCTGCGGTTTCCTCTCACTTAGCGAGAGAAATTCGTAAACTTCAGTGTTTAAATTTTTTTTTTGAAGCTTACCGTTCAACGGAGTATCTGCCTGATCCTGCATTCAGACAACGATGAAAAAAAAAGTAAAGGTAGGAGTGCCTAAACATCATATTTTTACGAGTGACAGAGTCTTCAGTGCTACCTGCAGTTGAGAAACACAGCGTGTCTTCAGTCTGGCGGGCGGCCAGCCTGTTTCACATAAAAAAGTCACTGCCTCCATATATTACAAAAAATAACAAATAAATGACTCTGTATTACAAGGCAGTCAGACCATCTCGAGGTTTGGGGGACTTTGCTTTGCTCTCGAGGTTCCAAGTCCCCCAAACCTCTCGATGGTCTAACTGCCTTGTAATACATAGTCATCTATCTATTATTCTATTTGTCACATCTTAAAACAGACAACTGGGGTCCTATTATTGACAGGGGATTTTACACTACAAACTAAATAAATAAATAAACAACAAAACATATGAAATGTATGCACAAGGAGTGTGGTGCTCCCAACCTGTAGATACTAGCAGCAGGAAAACTGAGCACTCACCACCTCCACTTGAAGAAAGATACCACTCTTAAAAGCATTAAGCTGCAAAGCTAAGGAAAGTAGAAATAACATAAAAACAAAAACACAAAAACAAATGGCACATTTCTAAAGTGGTCCCACTTGTATAAGCCTCACCCACGCCATTACTCTGCCTATTCAGAGACCTGGTGAACAGGACTCGGAGTCACAACAGGGAACTAGGTAGCAACTTTTCTACAATCCCTGTTCACTAGAAGTCTCTGCAGTTCCCTCCTAATCCTTTCTGCTGTCTTCTTTCCTCACTCCTTCCCTTCAGCCCACTACTAGGCCCCTTACAAGCCTCAAATCTTGTACTCCTTACTCCAAAGTCTGCAGCCCAACCACCAAGCCAATGAACCAGGCCAATATCTACCTTTAATTTCAAGGTTTTAACCCTACCTTCTTCCTTCTTAGAAACAAAAATACCTATCCTCTGTTCTCAAACCCAGTACTTTTGCTATCTCAGCCAGCAGCTTTACCTCTTCACCATTGTATCTGGCTATTTTATCCTAACTTTCTAAGACTTTCATAGTCTCTGACCCCCCTAGTCTGCCAAAATATTTCACCATTTCTCTCTTGCTGCTACTGCAGGCATTGAACCCTGTACCCTTGCTATTTCATTCAGCAGCTCCACTACTCAGCTATCACATCAGACTATTGTTTGTGATAGGTTTTAAGACTCTAAAAGCCTCTAACCTTCATAGTCTGCTAAAATATTTTTGGAGTACTACTGCAGGCTTTGAACTCTGCACGCTGCTGCTGCTGTCTTTGGACCTCTTCTGTCACCCTAGACAAGTCTTGAACCTGGTGCTTTGTGTATTTGGGACAGGGGCTCTACCACTGTACCAAGGTGGCAACTACACTCACGAGTAGACCTTTCACCTTCTTCTACCTATCTCATTACTGCTATCTGCAGACCCATCCTAAGATGGCTGCCCACCTTCTCTTGTCATGCCTCTCCCTCTTCCTTCTTCTCACATGGCCTCTATCTAACCCAGGTGTCCCCATGGCTTCACAGGTCCCCTACTCTGGGGCCCCAGAGTTGCCTCCCTCCTTCTCTACTACTTCCTTGCTCCCCAACCTATCACACCCTCCACGCAGTCCCCACCTACCTTCCCCCCTTTGCGCCTATGGGCAACTTATTGTACTAGCCTGCCCATCCTGTACCTCTTTGCCCACCCCTTGTGTCTCTAAGCTGTCCCACTCCTACTATCTTGCTTGACACAAAAATGCCTTCCACACCCCCCCTGATCAGGGCTGTACTTCTCCTCCTACTCTTGTCAGGGAACATTCATCCCAACCCTGGCCCAACCCACAATAACTCCTTGACTAGATCCCCTGGGCTTCTTATTGCTTCTATGAATATCTGCAGTCTTCTGAAGAAATTTGACTCGCTCCAATGTTGGGTCACTGTCCACAAACCTGACATCATCTCCCTAGTCGGAACCTGGCAATCTGACTCTACCCCTGACTCCCTTGTCTCACTCCCTGGCTACTCCCTCTTTCGAGAAGACCGTGTAGGGAGACGAGGTGGAGGCTGTGCTATTTATATCAAAGACTCCCTTCCTGATGTAGCCCTCCCAGCCCCTGTCCTTTAACCTTAGGGCCCAGGCCCTTACCCTAAAGCTTATCCCCGACCCCTCTAAAGGCCCCCTCTTTCTAACCTCTGCCTATATTCCCCCAAAAAATCAAACTCAGGCCCTGGTCCCTCTAATAGAGTATCTCACCTCTCTACCACATTCCCCTGAGCATATTCTCCTGGGTAATCTAAACATCAACTGGCTTAGCCCTGTATCCTCCTCCACCTGTGACTCCTTTACTGCTATTGACCTAATGCAACTTGTTACCCAACCAACAAGAGTGAACCCCACAACGGGGTTGAGCACTCTTCTGGATGTAGTCCTCACCAACCGACCTAACCAAGTTTGCAATCTACAAGTCCTTCCGGATGGAATCAGTGACCACTCCCCTATTCTTTTCCATTGGATTAACGTCCCTAACCAGACCCACTTCACAGGCCACCCTACAGCGGCGGTTGCGACCAGGTGGGCTGAGAGGCCTGAAGCAACTTCTAGCCCAAGTTGACTGGTCTCCCATTGAGACCGCCCCTAACCTTGATTTGGTCCTGGCCTTCTTCACCTTAATGTTTAACAAAGCTTGTGATATCTTCGCACCCCTAACCAAACTCCATTCCAAGGTACGCCATACTCCCTGGGTCACTCCTTCCCTATTCCAGCTCCTTAGGCACAGGGATAACCTGTGGCACCTAGCCACAGAAACTGGCCGCCCTGCCGACAGACAGGCATATGCTGCTGCCCGAAATAAATGCACCTGGGCCATACACAAAGCAAAGGCCGATCATTATCGGGCCTCACTCACCTCATCCTGGGGGAATGCTAGAACCTTCTGGGATAACATCAAACAACTAAATGGTGGTACGCACTCTCCTCCACCTTCCCAAATCAATATTGAGGGTATTATCTCTGTTGATCCTACCCTCATTGATAACCATCTCAATAAATCCTTTACTGACCTCAGCTCTGTACTCCCTAGCAACTTTTTTGACCCCACTCCTCACTCTCCTGATCCGGCTCTCTCACATGCATCTTTCCACTTCCACCGGGTTTCTGTCAATGAAGTCAGACCGTATCTGACCAAGGACCTAAGAAGCAACACCACTGGCAGTGACTCCTTGGACCACAGACTCCTCAGCCTGGCATTGGACCAGGTCATCACCCCAATCACTTGCCTCTTCAACAAATCACTCTGTCTAGGGCAATTTCCATCAGCCTGGAAAATTGCCACTGTCACTCCCATATATAAGGGTGGAGATAGGGCCCCTTCTGGTAATTATCGTCCCATCTGAATCCTCTCACCACTCTCAAAAGCCTTAGAGAAAGTAGCATGCTCCCAAATACCTGAGTTTCTTACCAAATATAGTATCCTCTGCCCTGAACAACACGGCTTCCGTGCTGGGCACAGCACCAATACCGCCCTCATTGAGTTTTCTAACTTCCTCCATTCCTCCCTGGACTCGGGCTCTCTTGCTGGTGCAGTGTTCATCGATCTGTCAAAAGCCTTTGACACTGAATCCCATCCTCTCCTGCTGGATGCACTCAGCCATGCTGACTTTGCTGCAGAACCTGTCTCATGGTGCTGCAGGACCTGTTTCATGGTGCTCCAGCTATCTGTCTGCCCCGTCCCAGTGTGTAAAAATCAATGGCACTCTCTCTGACCTCTGCCCTATCCGATCTGGGGTTCCCCAGGGCTCTATTCTTGGGCCCCTGCTCTTTTCCCTTTATATCAACACCCTGCCAGGTGTCTGTACTGGTAAACTCCTCCTTTATGCAGATGACGCTGTTATCTTCACTTCTGACCGTAACCCCACCACCCTCCAAGATTCCCTGCAATTATCTTATAAAGACGTGGAGGCCTGGTTTAAAGAACATAGACTGGTTATCAATCTTAGAAAGACCAAATATATGATTTTCTCCCACCCCCAAAACAAAGCTAGTAATTTCCAACTTCAAGACTTTGCCAGCTCTATGTTCCTACTCGAACAAGTTTACACATACAAATACCTTGAGATAACCTTTGACCCTGCCCTCACATTCCATTCCCATATCTCCACCTTAGCCTCCACCACCAATATTAGGTTGGGAATCCTTTACCACCACAAACACTGTCTCCCCCGATGCCCTCCGACTCGCAGTTATGTCCTCCATTCTGTCACTTGTTGACTATGGCTTACCAGTCTACGGGGCTGCTGACCAGACCTAGCTAAACAAAATCTGCCTCACCTTAAATAAGGCCTGTCGACTAATCTTAGGTGCTCCTAGACTTACACATACCTGCCATCTTTACTCCCAGGCTAATCTGCTCAATCTTGACGAACGTCTTAGGTATGAAACCTGCATCCTTACAAAAACAACTCTCCTTGGGCTCTCTCCTCCTGGTTTGACTGTCGTTATCCACTGTGTTAACTCCCTAGCTTCAACACGGTCCCCCTGTAAAAAAAAGTTGAAAGTATCTAGGGCAAGGACCTCTCATGGACAACGGGCTTTCCACTACCGTGCCCCGTCTTGGTACAATTCCCTCCCTGCCAGTATCTCAGACACCCCCACAATCTCTTGCTTTAAAACCACCCTCTGCAACCACCTTTTCACCACTTGCAGCTGTTGCTGTTTCTAAGCTATCTTGCTCACTCTCTGACAAAACCCCCTGTTGGCTGCTCAAATCCTCTACCTTCTCTACCCTTGGTTCCTGTTACCTCCCTGTTGACTCCGCTAAAACACACTGTATTGATATCCTATGTTTTTTCTGATGTTCTAGTTATTTCCCTGAACAATGTTAACTTCACCGACCCTGTATGTGGTAAACTGTTGATCTCATTTGTCCTCCTGTATCCTAAAAAAAAACAAAAAAAAACTGTACACTGTTTCTCTGTACTAAGTTGTTATCACTGTATTGTCTTCTCTGTGACAAGGTACCTTTGTAAACGAGCCTCTGGCTCAAAGGTTGTAAACTGATGCTTAATAAATAAATAAATAAATACAGTACATGCACTCATTGACAACTCATATGGTAGCTGGCTGCAGAGGTGAGGAGAGGGCTGTACTGGTCATCATACTTAGTTGTGTGGAACTCTGGACACACGGCTAAGTTAGAGTGCGGGGTGGTGGGATATGAGTGGGTGGGTCAGGTGAGAGGCTTTTCAGGGGGACACTAGACCACTTTGAAGGTCATATTATTGGTAAAGAACAGATTCAGTAGGGATTGGTGAGTAATGATTATCATTACTGAATAACCCAAATAATAACTATTTCTTTATTCAGATGCCGAATAATAAATATCAGCCCTACTCTGTGGTATTTATGTTTTATCACAAAGGCATGAAAATATAACTTAATGCCTCAGGTCGGTGGGGGGAGTTTCCTGCGGGGGTGAGACATTGGACCGCCAGGAAATACTGTAGTTTGAGGAACTGGTCATTCGAAGGGTAGGGGGACACACTGGACCACCAGGAAATAATGTAGCTAGAGGAATCAAATGACTGGAGAGGTGGGGGGACACACTGGACCACAACAGAATACTGTATTTAGAGGAACCAGGCTATCAGAGGGGAACCACTGAACACCAGGGTTTGTACCATGCCAGAGAATGGGAAATTGGGGGTGGGTGGCTGTAGTACAGCCACTCTGCTGTCAGGGTAGTGGGGGTGCTGGCTTAGCACCCAGTTAGGAGATGGTTTTCAGTGGCAATAAACAGCACCATTGAGGGGAGGCTGTTTACTGCTGCCATAAACCTTTGAATATCCCGCTGCATCGCTATGCATGAGGGGTACCTCCCTTTGCATAGGTGCAGTAGTATTTTAGCACATTGTCACTACTGTATTTGAAGGCCACCCCCAGAGCCTCTGAAAAAGGCCCTGCTAGGAGTGCCACCACAAACCCAGGTTAGCACCAGTGCTAACCACGTTCATGCCATGCTATCCTTTAAATATTGCACACTCGGTGTTCAAAACACAGGTAAGCAGAGTAACACAGCTCCTTAGCTAAACTGATCAGCATGCAGGAACATGTTAGAACATCTGTTTTACCTGCTCTTTACCACAATTTAATAATATCTTAATTCCAGGAGTTGCAAATACTACATTATGGGCAGGCAAATGTATGGGCTGTGCAACATGTTTGCCATTCCCTGAGAAGTGAAGTACTATATGGTAGCACATACGAAAGTACAGTAATAAACAGAAGCACATATGTGGAATGAAAAGTTGGGTGAAGGAAGTAGGAGTTGCAGGGAAAAAAACTTCCACCTTGCACATTCTGCTTTTGTGATTGGATAAGAACTTTAAAGGAAAAAGGAGGAGAAAGGCACAGCACTGTGGGAATTAGTGAGGAGATTCAGTATTCTGAAGCTTGTGATGGGAGGAGGAAGGGCATGCCCCCAAAAGTTCTCTTACAACTCAGACTGATTCTAATATGTCTGCATACTTTTCAAGCAAACATAAAAATGAGGCAGACAAAAAATAAAAGCCTATTACTGTTTAAACAGCAGTGCAGGATAAAGCTTTTCAGAGTCACATAGCATATCTTATTTGATTAATACGAAGTAGTTTACAATGTTTGACTGTTTATAGTTTTATTGTTCCATGAAGTTTCTTGTTGCTAAAAAAAAAATAAGTTTGTGGAGGTGCATAGGCTTCCATTAGGGCCACCATTTTGAAACCAATGTGTACATCAGGCAGTCACAACGACTGCTCTGTGGTCACAGTAAATGAAAAAAACTGCTGGTGTTTTCAGTCTGCACATTTGTAGATATGAATGTGCAATGCACCCTCTTGTGTTGCACCACTGAAAGATTTACAGTTTTTATTGCCTTGTTTTTTGTAGAGCCTGAACATATTGGGAAAGGACTTACAATTGCCATACCTTTTCTATTAAGTTAGTTAATTATCAACAGGACAGAGGAAAAGTGTGCATGGCAGTTTGGGAGTATTCGGTGGGAGCTGTCAGCCCCCACCAGGAACAGCATGTACCAAAGGAAGCCAGGCACTCATAGAGAGGACAGTTGTGCTGCTAAAGAATCCACAGGAGGCAGGAACTGCTGCTCACAAGAAATTTATTGTGGTTTCACAACAACTGGTGCAAAAGGTAGGAGAATTGCTGTATAACTAGCTCGCAAGCTTTGACCATAGTCTTCATCAGGGGGCCTAGTAAATTAGTGTCTATTTTGGTTTCTGAGGAGATGAATACCACCAGGTAACAAACCAAATAGGACTCAGGGTCTAACATTTGACCACTGTTGAATGGCATGGATTCACAAGCAGCCATTTCTAAGTGCTACGAGTCGGGTAGTATAACCTCCATTGCAAAGTCTGACAGCTGTGTCATACAAATACACAGTACTTGTCAATGCACACAATTTGACTTATATTGTATGCTTTGACTGAATTCAACTGTGTTCTGATTCATTGTTTTGATATCTTGATTTTTGATTACTTGATGTTTGTACCCTCTGTCTGTACTGTTTCCCTCCTTCCCCTAGGTCACACCTGGAAATAAGCCTTTGCTCAGTGTGCCTTTCCCGGTTACCAAAATTTTAAATAACTAAATAAATAAATACATTTATGTGAAAGAACAACACTGACAAAACACATGGCATGAAACAAATCAATCTAGAACCCTTGGAGTACTATCAAAAAAAATTCAGGACTAACTTTGGCTCATCCCTGACCCTATATAACACTATAGGCAAAATAGCAACTAGAAACAAGCATTGGCAGATGCCAAAAATCTTTGCTTGCAAATAGTAGCAGTAAAACAGTTATGCTTAGTAAGAAATGGAGGGAAACCTCTGTGGGGCAGGACTACTTTGTTCAAGTACAGAGGCTTATTAATCTGCAAAACTGAAAGTAAGCGCCAGCCATCTATCAGATGTACCTCTAATTAAACATTTACAGTATGTAGAGGTTAGATATGTAACGATCACTATCCTCGATCAGAGAAAGAATACTAGAGCAGCATTCACAAGCTGCTGATGACATCCCGACAGACACTTCATGCCCTGAAACCAGCAGCTTAAATAAACAGGTTTAACTAGGGAAACTGTTATGCTGTGATGCATTTGAGGAATCCTAAGGTCCTGGGGAATACAGCAGAGACCTGAAAAGCAAGATAACAGGAGGCTGAGGAGACACAAAGGGTCAGACATCCTAGAGAAGGGAACAAGAGAGTTAGAGATAAACAAGGATACTTACCTCATAGGTAAATAGAGTATCAATCTTGGATGCTGTGGTTAGACTTTCAGCCAGTTGTATATGTAGAAATCTGCTAGATGCTGTCAGTGTTGCACCAGTCCACTTGCATCTTAGACACTGACCCCTCCAATTTGGTCAAGGCCAGCTGACAGATGATAGTGCTGGTGTTTGTGGAGATTGTGATTATTTTTTAAGTGATGGCTAAGAACGGAGCTAAGAAGAGAGAATTGGGCAGAATGGTGGAACCATCAGAGACCCAGGGCTCATAGGAGTTCCCCAGCAGATAGCAGAAATCCCAGACTTTGGGGGAAGGGAGGCAAGTGGGTGGAAATCAAACATGGTCTCCAGTTCAGGGATCCCAATGGGCTTACCCCCATACCAGCAGGAAAGGAACAGGGGAGTACTCATATAGTGTAGATAATGAAAGAGTTCAAAAGGGGAAGGAAAGGAGGGGCACATACTGGAAGGTGGTCTTCTTGAATGCGAGGAGCCTGGGGAACAAGACAGCTGAGGTGCAGGCTCTGATGGCAGAGGGGGAGGTGAACATAGCTGCCATCACTGAAACATGGGCCACACAATATCAAGACTGGGACCTGGTGATCCCAGGGTACAGGCTATACTGCAGAGATAGGGAAAAAGGACAGGGGGTGGGGTAGCTATTTATGTGAGGGAGGGGATAAGGTGTACCAGGGAGGAGGAGGAGGAGGAGGGAAAGGCAGAAGCATCATGGATACAAATCCAAGATTTGGGGAGCAGGAGACTTAGGTTGGGGATGGTGTATAGGCCACCGTCTCAGGTGGAGGACTTGGACAGAGAACTAGCGGAGCATATAAGGAAGTTCAGTTGGAAGAGTAACACCATGATTTTGGGGACTTCAATCTTCCAGGGGTAGATTGGAGTACCCCAGCCACCTTGAGCGTCAAATAGCAGGTCCTCCTGGAGGCTTTCCAGGACAGTTTCCTGGTATAGATGGTAAAGGGACCATCAAATTTGTAACATTCTGGACCTTGTGATGACTAATGGGGAGTTTGTCAGAGAGCTGGGGGTGGAGGATCTGCTGGCAGGGAGTGACCACCACACAGTGTGGTCCTCTCTTAACATGGGCAAGGAGGCTGCAGGAATAGGAACCAAGGTGTTAGACTTTAGGCAAGCTGAATTTGGCAGGATGAGGGACCCACACATGGATGCTAACCAGAAATGGGAAATTATTAAGCTAGGACTCACAGAGGCCACTAGCTCTTGTACAACGACACAAAGCAAAAAGGCTATGTCCAAGAAACCAAGTTGGTTAAGCAGGAAAGTGTTGGAAAGGGTGAGGGTAAAAAGAGAAGCCTTTAGAAGATTCAAGAGATCCAGTTGGAGGGAGGATAGGGAGAAGTACATGAAGAAATCAAGAGAAGTGACCAGTGCAGTCAGGACAGCCTAGGCTTCGAGACAGCTTAGGTTGGCACAAGGTATCAAGGAAGGGGAAAAGGGTTTCTTCAAGTACATAAGAAAGAGAAGGAACTGCAAAGTTCAAATTGTAAGGATCAGGAAAAGATGGGGGATGGGAAAAGAAGGGCAGATCAGACAGAAGCACTCAATGAATACTTGTTTTTACTAGGGAAAAGGATGGCCACTACCACAGGGGATGGGAGGTAGGCACGGGGCGGGGGATAACAGATGGGGAAATCCCTGTGGGCAGGGTACTGGAAGTTCAAAGGGCCCTGCAGGTGGATAAGGAGCCTTGTCCAGATGGCATACACCCCCGGGTACTAAAAGAGTTGGAAGAGGTCCTGGCAGAGCCAATAGCAGGCTTGTTCAATTCCTCTCTGGGAACTGGGTGCATGCCCCAGGACTGGAGGATGGCATACGTGGTGCCCCTCCTCAGAAGTGGACCCAAGGATGAACCAAGCAACTATAGACCAGTCAGCCTTACATCCATTGTGGGGAAGCTAATGGAGATGATCTGTAAGGAAAGGTTGGTAACCTTTCCAGAAGGTAATGGTCTCTAGGATGGAAGGCAACATGGGTTTGTCTCTGGCAGGTCCTGTCAGACCAACCTGATTGACTTTTATGACTGGGTGACTAGAGCACTCAACAGAGGCCAGGCGGTGGATGTTCTGTATCTGAATTTCAGCAAGGTCATTGATTCAGTGCCACGTGGGAGGCTGATTAGCAAGTTGGGATACCAGGGAACAGGGGCAAAAATGATGGAATGGGTCAGGAACTGGCTGCAAGACAGACAGCAGAGGGTAGTAGTGGGAGTCTCACTTCCAAAGGCTAAAACTAGCAGAGTATCACAGGGTTTGGTACTGGCTCAGTATAGTTTGGCATTTTCATCACTGACATCTCACATGGCATTAAGAACAAGATTAGTCTTTTTGCAGATGACACAAAGATTGGTGCAGTGGTGAATGACACAGAAGGGTGGCAGGGGCTACAGGATGATCTGGTCAAACTTGAGTACTGGTCAGACACATGGCAGATGATGTTCAATGCAAAAAAGTGCAAAGTCATGCACTTGGGAGCAAGGAATCCCAAGAATTGTTATCAGCCACTACAGAGGAGGAGAAGGATCTCAGGGTGATAAGTAAGCAATAAGACACGAGGGGTTGTGCATTAGACATTTCTAACCATGGTTGAGAGCGAATAAGGCATGAGGCCAGAGGTCGAGTGCTGTTTAGTCCCTTGACCGTATGCTAGAAATGTCTAATGCACACCCCGGAGGTCTATTGCGCTTATAAAATGGGAACCTGTATTTCTATAACTGTGAAAATCAAAATTCTGAAGTTTAATATAAAATAAAGTTACAAGTTGTGTGAATTTTTAGATAAAATAGTCCTTCCGCCTGTAAAGCTGCATTTGCATAGCTATAGTTTTTATACAACAACCATTAAAAAAAACATTCAAAATGTTCTCCAGTTAGCATGTCTCTGGGGAGCAGTGATAACATTAAAAAGAAATCTCGTATAACTCTGACTGTAGTAACGAAATGAGAAATTACTTTTGCCACTGTCTCTCCTCTCCCTCATCCCCGATTGTTCTCCTCGGACTTTTAAACATACCTACAAACAACGCTGCTCTTCTGGTCTGTTTGGAGATGATTTAAAACCATCACTGCCTTGAAAGAAACAAGCACAGTGTTTGAAATGCCGGTGAGTGATTTAAAAGATAAAGGGTGTCACAGCAGCTACTGATCAACATTTTCTATCTAATCTGCAGATTTTGAGCTTCACTGCCTTTGAAGCCAGAGTCAGTTTCCTGTCAGCGTGTGTGTGTGTGGGCGCGAGATGGGACAGTCTGTGGACTGAAGGACGAGGAAGACAGCAGGTTAGCTAATGGGCTACAGAGAGAGCCATGATTTAAAATTTAAAAGAAAGTACAATTTAAAAGACAGGTTCTTTAGTAGATAATGGAGAGTCCCGTCTCGTGCCCACACACACACGCTGACAGCATATACGGACTCTGGCTTCAAAGGCAGTGATGGTTTTAAATAATCTCTGAACAGACCGGAAGAGCAGCACTGTTTGTAGGTATGTTTAAAAGTCCAAGAAGAACAATCGGGGGACGACGGAGAGGAGAGACAGTGTGAAAAGTAATTTCTCATTTCATTACTACAGTCGGAGTTACAGAGATTTGTTTTTAATGTCATTATGGCTCGAGAGAGAGAGAGATCGAGAGAGAGAGAGAGACACGTTAAACTTACAATGGTAAAAGGGCTGCTAGCTCAGTCAAATTGTGAGTTTGATGGCACGCTGTTCATTTTATTTATGGATGGAGTAAAACTAACACAAGCTGTGGTGAGTTTGGGATTTATGTGGGGTGACTCTGACGTGTGTCCTTACCTGACTTTGATGTTCCGGTTTGAAAGACAAAAACATGCTGGGCGTTGTGATTCGATCAAGAAATGAACATTCTTTTTGCTCCTTGATTTTCTTTCTGGATTTACTATGGATTGCCAGCACTTGTTATTTGCCGTGCATTAGCCACTTCTAATGCACGGCTAATAGCCAATTAAATTTAAGGATTTTACTGGATTGCCCATTTTATAATAACAGGATAAATGAACCACTCAGTACAGTGCAGAAAGGCACCAGCTAAAGCTAATAAGATGCTGAGGTGTATTGCCAGGGGAATCACATTCAGGAGAGGGGAGGCAATCCTACCATTGTACAGGTCATTAGTGAGGCCACACCTGGAGTACTGCATGCAGTTTCTGGGACCCGTACCTAAAGAAAGATGTTAAATTGCAGGAGGGGGTCTTGTGCAGAGCAATCAAGATGATCCTAGGATTGGAAGACAAACCCTATGAGGAGAGTCTGAGGGAGCTTAACATGTATTCCCTGGAGGAGAGAGGATAGATGGGATATGATAGAGACCTTTAAATATATGAAAGGCATAAACAGAACTGGTACAGAGGTAATTTTTAAGTTAAAGGGAGGGAGGGAGGGACACTAGGGGGCATGGTCTGAGATTGGAAGGTGGAAGATTCAGGAGAGAAATGAGAAGGTACTATTTCATGGAATGAGTAGTGACAAAGTGGAACACGTTGCCGGAAGAGGTGGTATCCTGTAAATTGGTGGGCAGTTTTAAGAGGGGATGGGACAAAGTCAGGGGGAAGGTCACAGTTATGGGGTAGGGGAGGAAGTGGAAGTTGCAGTGTAATACAATGCTAGCTGCACATTTGGACATTCGGGCAGACTTCATAGACCATATGGCCTGTATCTGCTGGCAGTTTTGTATGTTCATATGTTGATAAGAGGGGAGAATAGGGAATGAGGAGGGGGGATTACTAAAATACAATGAGGAGAAGAAGGCAGATGATTGTGGAAAGGACATGAAAGGAGAGAGGAGGATGAGAAACAAAAGAGAAGTTAACAGCATAGTGAAGAATGAAAAAAATACACCATTTTTTTATTTATTTATTCATAACTAGGACTAAAATACCTTTGAACCAGGGGTTCTTTTATGAAGGTTCCATGTCAAGGAAGGTAAAAACAAATACAGAGACATAATCATACAAGGAAGAGCAAACATAGCATTATGAAGTAAATAAAGTGCAGAAACTGGCAGACATTTAAACAGGGGTAATTACAATTGGTGAGACATGCTATTACATACAAAATTACAGTAAGGGAAGCACGAGATACATATAATAGCAGTCCAACATATATCAGACTTTGTCAGATTAATAGCAAGCATTTGTCAATGCCGAACGTTCGCTTGCAGGTATTTGCAGTGGTGTTTGGCATGTATGGTGCTTTACCCTAATGCCCTGTGCGATTGCTGGTATTTGCACAATAAATTTTCAGCATGACCTTTTTGTTAACCCCATTGTGCACTACAGGCGGAAACACGTTTTGGGAAGGATGTGCAAAATGACAGCTGTACTGCTCATAAGGAAGTGTGGTAAAATGGCAATGTTGAAAATCTGGAGTGAAATATTGAAAATTGCAAACCCACGAGGCATGTGGAACCGTGCAATGCACGCCATAAACAGTCATTGTTTAGGAATTTTTCACCAAATTGTCAACATTGGCATTTTAAAACCTCTGCTAATGAACAGTGTCACTATGATTGTCTTACTGTGTGCCATATATTACTGATTTGCATGACCGACTGCCATTGTGCACTTCATGGGCGGAAACATGTTTTGGGCAGGATGTGAAAAATGACAGTTGTACTGCTCATAAGGAGGTGTGATAAAATGGCAATGTTGAAAATCTGGAGTAAAATATTGAAAATTCTTAAACTTATGCGAGCGTAGAAACTATGAACTAGACTCAAACAGTAATTTTTTTAGAATTTTGTCACCAAATTTTCAATACAGCATTTTAAGACATCTGCTCATGATCAGTGTCACTGTGATTTTCTTAATGTGTCCCATAAATTGAGTTTGCACACCGACTGCGCCATTGTGCGCTACATGGACGGAAACACGTTTTGGGCAGGATGTGAAAAATGATATCTGTACTGCTCATGAGGAGGTGTGGTAAAATGGCAATGTTGAAAATCTGGAGTGCAAATATTGAAAATTTGAAAACCTACGAGTGTGCGTAGGAACTGCGCAATGCACGCTCGTAAAACAGTCATTTTTAAGAATTTTGTCACCAAATTTTCAACATAGCCATTTTAAGACCTCTGCTCATGAACAGTGTCACTGTGATTTTCTTAATGTGTCCCATACATTGATTTCACATACCGACTGTGCCATTGTGTGCTACATGGGCGGAAACACATTTTGGGTGAGATGTGAAAATGACAGCTGTGCTACTCATAAGAAGGTGTGGTAAAATGGCAATGTTGAAAATCTGGAGTGAAAATATTGAAAATTCGTGAACTTACGAGCCTGCGTAGGAACTGCGTAATGCACACTCTTAAAACAGTTATTTTTGAGAATTTCTGCACCAAATTTTCAACATGGAGTTTCTGGGACCTTCATGAATGATGTCACTGTCATGATGATGTTATTCAGGCTCAAAGGGTGATTTCACGCAGTGACTGCGAAATCACCCTTCAGGCCTGAATAACGCCATGACAGTGACATCATTCATGAGAAGGGGTCCCAAAAACCCCATGTTGAAAATTTGGTGCAAAAATTCAAAAAAATGCCTGAGATATGCAATAAAGTTTAACCCCCCTATCTAGCCCATTATACGGCTTACCAGCATTTCCTCAGTTCGTGGTCGGCTTTGAAGAGTGCAGACGTGATCCTGGTCCACCAAAGATCATCGTGCCAAGCTCCAGAGGTAAGTATGGTGGGGTGAGTGGGGTGGGAGGCTGTGTGCAGTTCGAGTGGGTTGTGGGAGGGGGAGTGGGAGACTACCGTGGACTGTTTTTCTTTACAGGTGTAAAAATCCCAAAGGACTCACGTGGTACATTTGCCACACTGGGATGGGCTCCCAGCATGGCAGAAGATGGCATGGGGGCGAGGGCCAGCGAAGTTGGGCACACCGTCGGAAAAACAACAGGACATTTGCCATGCTGTGTGAGCTCCCCAGCGTGGCAGTAGGATGGCTGGTGCCTTGAGCCACCGGATTGGGCACTCGCTGGCAAACAACATTTGCCATGCTGGGGTGGGCCCAGCATGGCACCAAAACTTTGGGGGCGTGTGACGCTAGAGGAAGTGCATGATGCGAGGGGGGGCGTGATGGATCGGAAAGCGCATGACAGCTGTGGTTTTTTGAAGCAGAAGACCACCGCTGTCATACAGAGCCCCTGCACCTATTGGTGCAGGACTGCCACGCCTGTTCAATGGAGCACTGGATTGGTGAGGGTTATGCACACCTCTAAAGTGTGCCACTCTCCCAAGACGTCCTTAGTGTGCAGCTGCAAGCAAACTCCTAAAAGGTAGAAATGCTCTGAATTTAATACAGGAGGAAGTGAGGGGGAAAGTGGGAAGGGTGAAAGTGAGGGGGGTGCAGAAGGGGATGAAGACAAAAAGAGGGGAGGGGGCCTCAGAGGTTCAGGGCAATAACTTGAAGGAGATACAAGAGGTAGCCATGGGCAAGTGGAGGTGGCTGAAACTGGAATTAAGTGGCAGTCACACTACTTACAGTTACAAGATGATTCTGTGGTTTGGATTTTAAAACACCTAGCTTGGGTTCTGTGAGGATTTCAGGGGGCAATTCTTTCAACCAAGTTGGAGCTCTGCAGCTGAAGGTACACTGAGCTTGTGAGGTATGACAGGGAGGGACGAGGAAAGCCAGTTTAGATGAGCTTTGTGTGCTGAGTTGATTAGCAGTAGGGAGAAACAGGGTCTGGGAAGATGGGGGAGTTAAGATGAGGTATATTTTTTTTGCAAACAGGCATGTATGGTATTTAATTCTATCTTGAAGTTGAAGCCATTCAGATTGACGGTAGAGGTTTCAGCTGTGGGTGAAATTGTCAGCACCTGTTACCAGCCTGCAGGCCTTATTAGTGAGATCATAAGCCATTTGAGTGTAGTAGCAGAGGCCACACTGCAGATTATAAGGCTGTAGTCAATCATGGACAGTATAAAGCTAGGAACTGCGAGTTTTAAAGCTACAGGTGTAAGAGAGTGCCTGTGCCTAAAAAGGACTCCAAGCCTACTGTTTACAGTCTTGGAAATCTGATTAATATGCAAGGCATAAGAAAGTGAGCTGTCAAGTGTTATGGCCAAGTATTTGAATTTATACACCATTTCCAGGGGTTGATTTACGTGATTGTAGATGGTAAGGCAAACAGATTTGTATTTGTTATGGGGGCTAACAAAGAGCATTGTCTTTGTCTTTTTGCAGTTCATTAATAGTTTCAATTTTGCTTACGCAACTGAATGAGATGTATGCTTGTGTGACTTTGATACATTGTGGCTGTTCACCTCTCTATCAATGGGATATACCACCCTGTAGGAGTATGACGCAAGGAACCTGAGAGGAGGGTCCCCCCCATAGGTGCTGCAGGAATTATTCCTTTTGGCGAAAGGTAGCTTAGGAAGAAGCCTATGGGAAAGAAAGATGAGCTGCTGGAGGAGGAGGGGTGGATGGTGGGGCAACAAGAAATGAATCCTGGTATAGCCCATGAGGAGTGGCCTTTTAAGGCTTGATGGGGGAGTGACGTAGTTGCTCTGCCCATTGAACCTCAGGTTTAAAGCCTTCCCATTCAATTGTGCTTACGCAACTGGATGAGATGTATGCTTGTGTGACTTTAATACACTGTGGCTGTTTGCCTCTCTATCCTTGGGATATACCACCCTCTAGGGGTACGACACAAGGAATCCTAGAGAAAGGTTCCCCTCCCATAAGTGCCATGGGAATTATTCCCTTGGCTAAAGGTAGCTTAGGAAGAAGCCCAAAAAGAATACCCAAAAGGGTGTCAAGCATCGAAGAGGTGAGAAATCAGAATAGGTCAAGACCAGAAAGTAAGGAGATAATCGTAGCTGGGAAGGACAGGAGAAGAACAAGATATGACGAGGACAAAGACTGAAATGAAAGCTGACGAGATGCAGAATGGTGACTTCCTAAGGAGAGAGAGAACTGCAGAGGCCACCATCTGACTCCATCCAACAGTGGAACCTAACTACTGAACCTATGAAAGCACTAACCCTATGTAATATTATGACCATTAGCATGGAGGAGAGGAAAAAAACCCTTTGAGGAGGAAACCTCTGGGGATCCAAGGCCTAGGTCATCTTTCCTCAAGGTTGAAAGACATTTTGATTAGTGATGGCACAGCTACAGCAATTTAAAGTTGAGATCAAGGAAGAAGGAAAAGTCCAGTTTAGAGGAAGCTCTCACTCTGTCCTTCTAAATGGACAGTAATTGAGGGATGCAAGTGATGTCTCTTCAACTAGACTCTCAAAAGCAAGAGAGGATGTACGATGATGGAAAGAAGCAATGAAGGCTTGAATGGTTCAAGGTGCGGAATGAAATGGATGATGTACGATTATGAAATAAGGCCTAGAATGCTGGTACAGTTAAGGTGAAATATGAAGAGGAAGATGAACAATGATGGAGTGAAGCCATGGAAGCTGGGATGGTTAAGGTGAGGTATGAAATGAACGATGTATGATGATAGACAGAAGCTGCCAGCCCCGAGCAAAGGGGCAATAGACATGAAAGCACATCTCTGAGTGGAGATCAGATTGAGTCAGGGTAGCATGGACCTGAGAGGGTTATGCTCGAGTAGTCAATATGAAGGGTTAGACCTACATAGAGTTCGGATGAGTGAGGGATACCTAGATGATGTCTTGTGAAGACTGATGGTGATAACCACAGCAAATGCAGCTGGTCGATGAGGTAGCATAAAATCCAATGAGAGGTATGCTCAATTAATCTATGTGAATAAGTAGACCCTGAGGTCAGACTGAGCAAAGGAGAACCAGACCCAGGTACCTGAACATGAGACGGACTAGGGTAAGAGGAGGATATGAATAGGGAAGGTGATGGCAGGATAGGGAAAACTCCAAAAGAAAGAAAAGGTCAGAGAAGGAGCAGAATGGAGGGTGGAAGGAATGGGAGGAGGAGGGCAACAAGTGGAGTTGAGAGGGGTAGACGCCCCCAATAGAGTGTTCATAGGCAGAGAGAAGGAATGAAGCCAGCAATGAGGTCAACAATGGAACAGATCGTGCATCCACAAATAGCTCAAACAGCAGGAGGGGTGCCTGTGGAATACAGTACTACCGAGACATGACACCACTGGTATAGCACAGCAATCCGGATGAAAGGTAGTGAAAGATGGAAATGCCCGTGCAACAGGACAGGACATAAGCAATGGGAAACAGCTAGTACTGGGTCAAACAAATAGACCAATTCAAGCAATAATGCCTCCAGAGCACAGGAGCTATGCACACGAGCACGCAGGAACACTGAGGCGATAATGAGAAGGGCGTAGTGGGAAAACGAGAGCTCCAATGCCTCAGGAACATGGACCAGTAAGAGTGGAGAAAGGCCCTGGGGGTAGCGGGCAGCCATGGAGAAGAGAAGAGAAGAGAAGAGAAGAGAAGAGAAGAGAAGAGAAGAGAAGAGAAGAGAAGAGAAGAGAAGAGAAGCGAAGCTGCAGGGCTGAGGAGGCAGAGTGGATGAGGGCAGGCCATGCCATGTATAAGCTGTGGCACTGAGTGACCGTGCAAGATGACAGGCTAGGAAGAGCAGCAAGCAAGGAATGAATGCATAGGGAAAGATAGCTGAAACGTGAGCTTAAAGTGGAGTACTTCGTGTTCTGCTGACTGCTGAAAGAAGTGGCACCCTCCTGAACTAAGATCCCCATTGCATGCTCTGTGGGGAGTGTGGTTTTAGTAGTTTAAATCTTAGAGGAGGAAGAGACAGAGGTGGGAAGTCCATGTGGAAGGAATGTTAGTGATGCTGAAAACAAAAAGGGGGATCTCTGGTTGTAGAACAGCCCAAATAGTTGTTGCACTATGAGAGACTGCCATCTATCAGACAACAGTGCTAGCAGTCAAATGGTAAGGGATAACATCACTGCAGACTGTTGCAACCAAATTGATATCATGGCCGCTGTATGGGAGTTGCAAGCTCCAGGTTCCAGCATAAATGATAATGAACATGTGGAAAGCAAATGGTATATGACACAAGAGTGGGTCAGGCATGGCAGGTTCTGTTTGAAGCTGGTTGGTGATGCAAGAGCGTCACAAACCTAGAAGAAGGTGCAGGAAGCGAAAGCCAGTGGCCAGTGCAGAAACGTCCCCCAGAGTACAAGTATGAACTCCATAGCTCAGAGGCAAAGCAGAGAGCCATTGTGATAGGGGACGTAACTCTGGAGTGCCAGCAGGGAACGGAGTGGAGGCCAACATGGGAGCTGAGGCAGGCAATGCTGGTAGAAGGGAGAATCAAAGGAGGTGGAGGGACAGAGCGGGGATGCCCAAATCACCACATAAGCAGAGGAAGGAGGAGATGGGAGGTCCAGAGCTTGCCAACAGATCAGTAAGGAATGCGGCGGCAGTGGGCAGCAACCTGGGCTAGAAGGGGGGGGAATCAATCAATCAATAATTTATTTTTATAGCACCTTTCAAAAACCAAGGCACTGTACACTTTAAATACACAATACAATAAAAACTGAATAAACAGTAATACAGAATAGTTAAAAACAATCTTGGAAGGCTAACATAAGTATGTTTTTAACATAGATCTAAAACTACTGACAGTCAGGCACTCTCTTAACTGACAAGGTAGAGAATTCTATAGGGTTGGTGCTGCAAAGGAAAAAGCATGAGCAGCAGACATTTTTAAGTGAACCCTGGGAATCTCTAGCAATCCCTTGTTGGTGGATCGGAGAGGATGAGTTGGAAAATAGGGAGTCAGGAGATCTTTCAGGTAGTCGGGTTCCTGCTTGTGTAGGGCTTTAAAGGTAAGCAAGCCTACCTTGTAGGTGATCCGCCACTGAACCGGCAGCCAGTGCAGTCCATGCAGCACAGGCATAATATGGATGGTCCTTGAAGTACCAGTCAATAACCTGGCTGCAGTGTTCTGCACTAGCTGCAAGTGGTGGATAGCAACCCCAGAAAGCCCTAGGTAGAGGGCATTGCAGTAGTCAAGATGGGTGGTAATGAAGGCATGGACCAATGTTGAAAGGTTGTCTGGAGGAACCAGGAGTTTCACCTGGGTGATATTCCTTAGATGGTAGAATGAGGATTTAACCATGGCTGACACCTGAGATTTCAGGGTCAGGCCATCATCAAAAATAACACCCAGGTTACACACCCGATCTGAGGTAGTGAGCTGGACACCATCAAGCCATAGGCCCAACGCATGCCCAGCCCTCAAACTCTCCCCTGGTGACCTGGGTCCACTACCAACACCTCAGTCTTATCCGGTTTCAGTCTCAGCCAGCTAGTGCTCATCGAGTCTTTGATCTCGGAGAGGCAGTTGTTTAGCACGGAAACCGTATCAACCTGTCCTGGTATAAAGGACATATGCAGCTGAGTATCATCTGCATAGTAGTAAAAACTCAAGCCTTATTGCCTAATGATATCTCCCAATGGCAGCATATACACTGCGAACAACATGGGTGCCAATATGGAGTCCTGCGGCACCCCACAGGACAGGGGCAGGGTGTCAGAGGAATAAATCCCAGTAACCACCCTCTGAGACCTGCTCACAAGGAATGATCGGAACCATTTGAGGACTGCAGAATGAGTGGAGGGGAAGGAGAGACGGAGCAGTGGCGATGAAAGCGGAGAGAGCGGAGCAGTAGTAGAAGGTGGGGAGGACAGAAAGCAATCATAAGGGGAGGAGCATGAACAAAGCAATGGTGGCTGTGGGAGTGAGAGGAAACCCAATGCATGAAGGACAAAACAGGAGGCGAAAATGAATGGCTGGAGGTGCAAAGTAGTGGAAACGGAAGCCCAGAGTGAAGGAAGGTGGCTCTTCTGGCCGCAATGAGAAACAAATCCTAGGACAGCCCAGAAGGAGTAGCCTTTTAAAGCCTGATGGGGGAGTGATGTAGTTGCTCCACACATTGAACCTCAGGCTTAAAGCCTTCTCATTGTGGTTGGGAATCATCAGTGAGAGGGAGTAGGTCTGTGTGACTGGAGAAAAGAATGGCATCATCCACGTTGAGGACAAGAATGCTATCATAGGCTTTGGATAGAGAATTCAGGAACAGGCTAAACAGCAGAGGCCCAAGGATGGATCCTTGTGGGATGCCTGAACGGACAGGCAAACAACTCGACAGGGAATTATTTATTTTAACCTGCTGTGTTCTGCTTTCAAGATAGCTGTTGAACCATGTTGCTATGGCAGGAGAGAGGCCAAGATAGGGGAGGGAGCTTAGGAGGAGGGCATGGTTAACATTGTCAAAAGCCTTGGTCAGGTCAATATAAATTGTCCCCTCTATGTGACCACGGTCCAAGGCTTTGTGGGTATAGTCTGTGTACTTCATTAAGGCTGTGGTTGTACCATGTGCCTGCCGAAAACCATGTTGTTGGGGGCATTGAATGTGGTGCTTGGTGAGATATTTAGTCAGCTGGTCAGCTACTACTTTCTCCAGGACTTTGGATAAGGGTGGGAGAATTGAGATGGGGTGGTAGTTTGAGACTAGTGATCTGTTCCCACTTTTGTGCACAGGTGTGACCACCACTGCCTTCCACTGACTAGAGAATGGCCTAAGAGACAGGGAGAGGTTCAGAAGGGTGGTAAGGGGTTTTAGCATGATTTCCAGTGTTAGGCAGAGTAGCTTCATGTCAAGGGTGTCACTACTGTACCTGGTATTGCCAAGTACTTTTAGAAGATACTTTCTGGCCTCCATTAGCATGATTCTCCTGAAGTAGAAAGGGGGGGGGGTGCTGAGGGGAGGGATAGTAACATCAAGGGCACCTCCGGTGTTGGGCATGTTGAAGAAAGTGGGCAGGAGGACATGGCTGTGATCAATAAAAGCCATGCTGAATGCTGCAGCTATGGAGTTAGGGTCTTGCACAGGGGTGTCATTAAAAACTACCAATGAAGGGACAGTCTTACTTGGCTTAGCAGTGAGGTCCTTGATTTTTTGCCAGACGGTCTGGCTGTTACCCCATGCATTGGTGAGTTCATTTTGAAAGTAAATTTTTTGGCCCTGTGAATTTTCTGTGTGAAAGTGTTTCTAGCAGCTCTATACCGCTGCTTATCAATTGGATTACCAGTGCATTGTGCAAGGTGCCAGAGATTGTCCCTGGCTTTCATCTTGCTTAACAGGTCAACAGTGATCCATGGGTTAATTATTTCCCTGGATTTAGTTTTGCGAACTGGGGTGAAGATGTCACAAGCTTTGTTAAAATGTGTGATGAGGTAGCTTAGTGCGAGGTCAATATTAGTGAATGAGCCCAAGGGTGACCAGTCGCACTGCACAAGGAAGGTCCATAATTGATCCAGTTTTCCCTTTTTCAGTATCTGCCAATGTATAATTTTATGAGGGGCTTTAGTGGCTTTATTTGACCATAGGCTGACGACAGGTGAGTGGTCACTCATTGAGTCGGGAAGGACTATGGTGCTAATATGTCTATGAGGGTGAGTGGTAAGAATTAGATCAAGAAGAGTGTTATTACCTGTTCTCAGATTGGCTCTCATGAAGGAGGTGACCAATTGGGTAATGTTGCGAGCTGCAATAACATCTTTGTACTGTGCAGCTTCTGGGGCCAGCCAGTTGAAGTTAAAGTCTCCCATAGCAACAACCTCTGCTTGACTTGGCAGACTATGTAGGTAGTCTAGTACCAGATTAATGCCTGTTTTGCTTTCCCGGGGGGGGGGATGTATGTGGCGAGTATATATAGGGCTTTGCCATGTTGGCCTATGAGAATTTTAATTACCAGGATTTGGGATTGCTTGGTGGGGGTAGCATGGGGTAGTACCTGGCCCTTTAGTGCCATGGACTGTCTGGTGGAAAACTCACTCTGAAACCAGCATTTGTTCCCCTATTCACCCATACTGGCACATAGAGTGGTCTCTAGGAACCTCAGGGTTTCATCTATCCCCTGCTAGAAGTACCCAATGTTACCACTACCATAGGAACTCGGGTTTTCTCAATTAAAGCCCCCTCCCTGTGGAACAAACTCCCTCTGTCTGTTCACTCATCTGCCACCCACCATGCTTTTAAGCAAAACCTGAAGGACTGGCTCCTCATAGCTGCAACCTGCCCCTGCTCCATGCAAGGACGCTAAAGCCTACTACTAACTATGCCCTCCCAAACAAGTAACATATCTCCTCTCCATTTCAGCCCTGTCCACCTCCTCACCCTGTCCTTCACTCCCAGCCTTAGGCTCCCCTCCACCCACCCCCTCCTTTTATGATACCCTAACCATACCCTCCCCCCAATTTCTAATCGCACAATAAATATGTTGCTCTATCTGAAGCTACCTTGCACACCGTACTTCCCGCCTACCCCATCCCCACCACCCTCTTCACCAGCCCTTTCTACCCCATCCCCTTTCTTCAATCTCCCTTCCTACAACAAATGTCTCCTTTGCAGGTGTCATACTGTCTGATATTGCAATGGACTGTTACCATTACTACATCAAATCATGAGCCCCTGTAATTAGATATAATCTTGTGTGTTATCTGTATACCTGCACCAACTGTAAGGTACTTGTACCACTGCATTTTATACTGTTAATTGTGTAATCTGTACAAACTTCTTTTTTTGTGTGCTCATTGCTTATGTTTGTAACATCCTTCACCTCTTGTATACCTTTGTTTCTGCAACCCCAAAATGGGGTGTGCATTTTTGTACTGGACTACTTGTATACGTGCTGTTTCTCTGCCACTATAGTGGCCCGGGTCATGACTGAAAACAGTCCTTTGGATCAGTGCACCTACCCGGTCACCAAAGACATAAATAAATAAAATAAATAAAGTGTGTCCTTCAAGTAGATGGTGGACCCGCCTCCCTTTTTCCCTACCCTATCTTGCCTGAAAAGTGTGTAGCCGGCGATAGTTAATGCTGCTTCAGGTATCTTTTTTGAAAGCCAGGTTTTAGTCAATATGAGCATATCAGGGTTATGCAGAGTCATCCAGACTTGAAGGTCATCATGTTTTGACAAGAGGCTCCTGATGTTAAGGGATGCCAGTTTTAGGAAGCCATTTTTCACATGGGCCAAGTTAGAGACGCTCATAGGACCTGGGTTAGGGTGAATATTCCATGAGATAAGAAGTAGAAACATTGTGAAACTGTAGAGGTAGGATTTGAGGTGTTTGAGCCCTGTATCCCTAGCCTGAGGGTTATGTTTCTTTGATGTTGTGTGTGGGGGGGGGGGAGAACTGGGGGAGAAAGGTTCGGAGAACATAGTAGTGGCTGGAGTGGGGGCAGGGGCCAGTGGTAAGGTTAGCATCCCCACCAAGGCTTAGGGTTGGAGAACAGTGCAAGGGGTGAGAATGGTAACACTAGGGTGGGCTGTGATTATTGGGTCATAAGGAGTTGTGGAGCTGGTGAGTACTAGAGAGAGGAGAACAGGTGCGATTGAGGTGATGGAGAGCAAGGACAACATGTTGGTAAGAAGTGTGCGATTACGTCAGCAGTTCCTCCAAATAAGGGCAGGGAGGTAGGTTGACAGATGTGTCAGACAATGGGATGAGGGGGAGAGCTAGAAGGTTATAGTCCCTGAAATTACCTTTATTAAGCGGGGCTTCTACTATGGCGCAGTGGTTAGGGTGGCTGCCTAGAGTGCTGAGGGTCTGGGGTTTGAAATTAGCCAGGGGCAGAAATAAGAGAGCAGATAGAAATGCAGCTAGTCATACTCAGACAGCAGTGGTGAAGCACCAGTATGAGGAAAGGAAAAAGGAAGCTCAGCAGTGACTTGTAGTGGCACTGTGGTATAACAAGATAATGGGAAAGAGGGGTGTTTAACAAAAGCTGAAGGAGGTCATGTGACCAGTAGCGACATATAAATTTAGGGGGAAGGGCAGTTGACACAAAGCATCAATGGGCTGACACAGTCCAATGTTAGCTGCACTCTGAAGCAGGGTAGGTGTTTTCCATACCTTGCTAAATTCAGGCTTCAATCCAGGAGGGCTGCTTGTCAGCAGGGAGACTCCATGGGGAGTTCTGGCTGATAAATAGATAACAAGTAAAATGGAGAGAGACAAAAAGTTAGTGTAGAATAAGGATATGAAATAAGTTGGGCTTCATAACATAATAAAGGGAAGTAAAAAAAAAATAAATCAGTGAAAAAACAGGGAAAGCAAATAAAACTACAAGTCTTCTGCAGGCACAGACAGTCTCAAGGGAAAACCTTCTTTAACTGCAGCAGTTACATGCTGAAATAGTTGTGTGTGTGCGTGTATGTGGGGGGTAGGAATAGTTACACAAGGAGCAGCATCTGAGATCGTTAAGGATATACTTACATTATATCAACCAAAAGTTACGTAATAATGGATATCAACCAAATGCAAGATCAGACTAAAAATAAGTAGGCCTTGAACACAATTTAAACAAAAATGGGTGATAAAGGGAAGGTGTTAAACTGTAATAGAAGATAAGAAAACTAAATAGGTGAAGGTATAAAATCAAGAATTGGGTAAAACCTAATAGATTGTCTGAAAGATATGTAATTTAAATAATACAAGCAATTATCAAACAGATGTAACACCTTAAATAGAAAATGTGACTAATGCTCACTCTTAAATACACTGTGAAATAAAGAACCCAGACGAGAGAGAATTAGGAAATCGAGACAAGGGGACAATTAAAAGTTGCACTTAACAGACTAAAAGCAGTGCAGAAACAGTTCCTTAACTATTTTACCTAATAAATACTCTAAGACAAGACAGATTAAAGGCTCACAAGAGCTTTAAAGGACTTTATACAAGAGAGTTTGTATGTTCACAAGCACATACACATGAGAGTAAATTCTAACAGAATAAAGCACTTGCAGTTTTAGCAGGCACAGATAGCCAGAGAGGGGTAAAATGGCTAAAACCTCAGTGGAGCAGCATGGATGGCCTAATGGCTGACTCATGACTGACTCCATGGAGACTCTTTGATGCCCTTACGCTACGGCCCGAGGCTATCAGACTGCAGCAGATGACCACCAACTAACAGTTCCTAAATAGGGGAGGTAAACACCCACCAGAATAATTTCCACCCACTGATTGGAGGAGTGGGTTAGTGAACCAAACATCCTAGGAAGCCAAAGGAGAGCTGAAGAAATTGTTGCCAATACCAAGAGAGTCCGACTGGTTCTGCTGATGTCCTCAGCACACTACTGAACTGCCTGAAGCAAGTTATTAGAATTACAGAATGCTGGGTGGCTTTCACCAGTTTTTAGAATTACAAAATTCAGAGTGGCTTTTAAATGCCGCACTGCAGCAGGTGTACTCTGCCCACCAGAATGATTTCCTCTCACTGATTGGAGGAGCATGTTAGTGAACCAAACATCCTAGGGAGTCAAAGAAAAGCTGAAAAAATTGCTCCCAAGTCCAAAAGAGCCTCACTGGCTCTGTAGATGCCCCTAGCACTCTGTGGTACTACCTGAAGCAAGTTGCTAGAATTACAGAATTGCATTTTCTTCAGGCACAGTCCTACAACTCAGGTGGGGAGGGCTTACGTTCATAAAAAAAAAAAAATACACTTCCCAAGCAGGAGCATAAGGTTAAAAAGCATGATGAAAGCTGACATATTCCTGCTCTATGCAAACTCCCAGGTAGTCAACAAAAAAATTAAATGGATGTCTGCCTTTCTGCCTTCTTTCTCCAATCAAATGGGTTATCACTTCCCAGTCAGGCCATTTTACAGACAGCTTTCCTTATGAGTGTTGTCTAGGATGTCTCTGTGATCCTAGCATGGACTGACCTCATCTCTTAACATGCTCATTGTGAGCACAGTCTCTCCAAAGGGGTGGACTCTGTGCCAGGTACTTCAGTACATCGTCTCTCATTGACTGTGCTATCAGGTTCCAAACAGGGTTCCCATCTACTATGGCTGATACAAGGCCTGGTCTTGCACAGTGATTGTGGAGTCCTGAAAGGAGTTGGTATAGCTCAGTGGTGACAGGGCCCCTGGAGAGTGGTACTCTGCATAGCACAAGCTGCCCCCAGGCCTGACAGGAGTGGTCTGCCCCACTCAGCAGTGCCCCCCCCCCCACTGGCAGCTCATGGTTACACTTGAGGTGCTCCTGCATCTCCCCTTCTCAAGTTGGCACTTCTTCCCACCAAATTCCAGTACCTCATTACTCTGATGCCCCCTTTTATACTAGGATTGCTCTGAATCTGCCTGATGCAATCAAATACATCAGGTTTTGGGCATTTTTTTTATTTAGATTTTTGATATTGAAAGTCAAAAATCTGAATTAAAAAAAGGCTCAGAACTGGAATCTGATGCTGAATCTACACCCAAAAGCCTTCCCTCTCTTGCCTTCTTGTTCACTTATCTTAAGCCAGTGCTGGCCAGTAATCCCCTGGCTGTCATCTTCATTGGTGGCAGTATAGGTGACAGACTCATGGCAGGGTAGTTGGGGAGCTGTAGATGCTGGCATCTGTTCATGGCAGTGGTCACTCAGTATGGTTACTTCTTCCTGGACAAATTATCCATGGCCCTTAGAGTGCATGACTCCTCTCTAGCCCCTGAAAGTTCACTTCAGTGCAGTCCATCCTACAAACATACCCTTTTCGTTTTAGTCAGGCCCATGCCCCGTGCACCCATTTCACATATATCCCAAGAAAGAGAGAGAGGCAAATGAGGACAGGGGGCCTTCTGCCCATACATCTCCCAGCTCCCCATCCAGCCGGTGGTGTCCTGTCAAAACAGCACAGCAAAAACAGCAACGACAATTTCAGTCCAGCAGTATGAATGCCAGGAAAGTCAGCAACTGGAAACTTCAGTGAGGAGTCAGAACAGCAAAACCTTTGTGCGGTGTATAGTGCATCTTGAAGTATATATATTAAGTAGGGGTGGTGCTCTTTTGCTTTTTGCTGTTCTGATCCCTCTCTGAAGTTTCCAGTAACATGGAACCCTGCAGGACAGATTAAAACAACTTTAAAAGAAAGCAATCCATATTTTAGACCCTAGGACTGTGAAATCTGGTATGAATTATTGCAATCCTACGGTATCTTAACCTGTTTAATTTCATGAAGATCCGTTCTTTCTTTTTCGACTAATTAACTGTCGATTTTTCATATTTTTGCCTGATTATCCCCCTCATTTTTTTTGCCAAAGGACAGGGAAAAAAAGACAAAGAGTTCAGGTATACAACTTACAAGTTTGTTAAAAATCACAGAGGAATAGGTCCTTTGGGGAGCTTATTAAAACAATTAATTAGTTTTAGAGTTAATAACAATTAATTAAGCATGCTCAGATCTCTAAAAATTGTTGAGAAAATGACTAAGAAAAGAATGGATTTTTTTTTCATGTTAAAGTTCTGCATGGACAAAAACATTACAGTAAGAACACTTTCTGAATACCTAAAGGGACACTGCCCACTTTCGATCCTGATTTTATAGTGTCTGCACTGAATGTGTATATAGGAAGCATTGTCATTATAGAAAACAGTCAAGGCAAGAGATTTTTAAATACCCCTAAGATATTTCTTATTTTTTCTAAAAGTATAGTATGGCTGGTCTGCTTGAAATGTACACAGCTCATCGTCAGCAAGGAATGGAGCTGAGCCACTGGTAAACTTGTTCATGAATGAGTTCATAATTTCGGGTCACATAGTAATAAAAGACTGATTCTCCTACTGAGCAAGCCAGTGATCCATTCAAAGATATTCCCCTAGAAAAACAAGCGCTCTATCACATTTTATGTTTTTCATAGAAGTTGCAGTCATGCTTCTGGGCATGTGTATTAGTGTCAACTTTAACATGCATGTCTGGAAGTATGACTTCAACTTTTATAAACAAAATAAAATGCTATAGAGTGCTCATTTTTCTAGGGGAATAACTTTGAATGGATCACTGGCTTACATGGTGGGAGCATCAAACTTTTACTATGATGTGGCCCCAAATTATGAACTCATTCATGAATGAGTTTACCCATGACTCAGCATCATTCCTGCTCATGGGCACAAGCTGCATGCATGTCAAGCAGACCAACCATAATATACATTTATAAAAAAGAAGAAACATCTTGAGGTTATTTAAAAATCTCTTGCCATGACTGTTTTCTGTAATGACAGTGCTTCCTATACACACATTTAGTGCAGACATTATAAAATTGGGATCAAAAGCTGACAGGATCTCTTTAAATGTTAGGGGGATACTTAAGTGTTTGTGAAGGAGCGTCAGTAGAAGTCACACAATGCATTTTTTTAAATTAAAATAATTACCTTTCAGAAAAACTGAAATTATCACATAGGAATCCTTCACATTTTTTTCTGCAAAATCTACATGCTAGCATGAATATTTTAAATATGTTTTCAAAACATTCATTCTGCATGGCAGTTTTTTTTCCTGTGTAATGATTTTCAAAATCTTCGAAAAATCATAAAATGTTTTAAAAAAACTTTGGGCTGCTCAATGGTTTTGAAAGTCTACGTGCTGTACAACGATTTTGCAAATCTATGTGCTGCTCAATGGTTCTCAAACTCTATAGTGCTGCATAATAATTTTTATTAAACATTCATACAGAAATCCTTCATGAGGGTTTTCAAAATTTAGGTGCTGCACAATGGTTTTCAAAATCTACATGCTGCATGAAGGTTTTGAGAATCTACAGTACATGATCACAGTGGTTTTGAAAATCTCTGTGCTGCACAATGAATTTCAAAAATCTAATCATCCTGAAAACCTACATGCTGTGCAGAGGTTTTTACTTTGTGCTGAAGTTCCAGATCAACACCAACTTTAATGTAAAATAACTTACTAAATACTTAAATGTTATAGGTGATGTTTTACTATTTGTGAGAGAAAGTATAACTACACACACAATGGGTTCTATGCATTACCAGGCTGTATAACCATCACAAAGGACATGTATCAAGGTGCACAACTGAACAATGTGCACCCAGTCCGAGCCAGATGCATTGGACTGGGATTCACTGTCTTTGGCTGTAATGATGCAAGGCTCTGTAGTTCCATACCAGGGGAAGGGCCACCTAGTGGGTGGGGCAGACATGAACCAAATCACAGACTTCGAACTGGAAGGCCCCAGTGGTCCAATGGTAGATTTGCTGAGCAGGGGATCATTGTATACAACAAACTACAGAAGGAGTGCTGTGTCCCCCTCAGCAGAATTGCTTAGGGCTTTTCACAGGCCAGGAGGGTCCTGCAAAAAGTATGTTAGAAGTCACCTTTTGCTTTGTGCAGGGTCTCAAAAGCCAAGTGTAAATAAAGTTACCATGGAAATGTCTTAAAAAAGTAAGGAAAATAACTATATTAATGCTTATTATGGTTGCTACTGCATTAAATTCAGACCCACAAAAGTTGGAAATTACTTATTAGGGTTATCAAGCTGATGTACACAAAGTTTGGAAAGGTGCTATTTGTGTTGTTGAACCTATGTCCATACTCTTCAACCTCTCCTATCCTCATGACCCAATGCCAAACTACAGGTGTAGGGCCACGTTTCAATGGTCTAGTACCTCAGACAGGGACAATATATTCTAAACACACTACTACTGGAATGTAGCTAGAAACAGCATCATGCCATTTGGAAGAAACTAGCATGCTGGCCTTTGTAAAGCTGACATGCCAGTACAAAAGGCCAATATGCCAGCAGAAAAAAAACCAAGAGATTTGTTCCATAAGGCAGCAGTTCTTAATATTTCCTAAATGAAGTCACAAAAGTTTGCAAGGTCTAAAATAGAAATACAGAATGTTTGCAGTGCAGCTGATGTTGTCACAGGCAGTCTTGGCAATAACAAAAGTGCTGCATTAAACAAGTCACTGAAGTGTTCTTGTAATCTGCCATTCCACTGCTTAATAGTTAAATGTTCAGAAGTGACTTTTGTTTGGGCTTACAAACCCCTCCTCAGTAGCCATTAGCACTATAACATGGCCCAAATGCCAAACACTCTTACTGGAAGAATGCAAAGTCTGACAGATAGTGAAGTAAGGATTAGAGACAAAACAGCTTCACCATTGTTAAATTCAGTACCACTCAAAGCTTTAAAAGGGATAATTTGTGCTGCAATTTAGAATTAGGTGGGTGCAGCTGCTATCCATTTCTGAGCAGCACCATGGCTGCAGGATCAATCTAAGCTTTTGATGCATGCTTGCACCTTTACTCAGAGATGGAGACACACTCAACAGATCCTCCTCAGAGAGCATTCTTCAGAGAGAAAATCTAGAACAAATGGAAATGAGCAGCAAAGTAAATCACTGGCAGTGCTGATAATTAGACTGGATATGTGTGTGAGGAACACATTCTGCAAGCAGCAAAATGAATCACCAGCAGTGCCAGTAATTAGACCATGCAGCCACAGCAGAAGTGCAGCAAGTGGTAGAGTAAATCACTAATTATTAGACTGGGTTGGCAGGCAGGGAACAGGTACCATGCGAAGCAAAGTGAATCCCCAGCAGTGCCTGTAATTACACTGGGTGGGCAGGGTAAAAGTGCTGCGAATGGCAAAGTATATCACCTGTAGTACTGGAAATTAAACTGGGTGGGATGGGGAAAAATGCTGAGAGCAGAAACATGAATCTTCAGCAGTGCCACTACCGAGACTGGGCAGCAGGGTGGAAGCACTGCCAATACAAAGTAGATCACTGACAGTGACAGTAATTAGACTGGGTGGGTGGTACACAAGTGCTGCAAATGGCAAAAGGAATCACCAGAAGTGTCAGTAATAAGGCTGGTTAGGTGGGTGGGGCAGACATGCTATGAGCTGCAAACTGAATCACCAGCAGTGTTAGTAGTTAGACAGGGCAAGCAGGGCAGAACTGTCATGTAGGGCAAAGTAAATCACCAGTAGTGCCAGTAATTAGAGCAGGGAGGGCTGAGCAAAAATGTTGTGAGCAGCAAATTGAATCTTTGCAATTGCTGGTAATTAGACTTGGGTGTCAAAAGCAAAAACAAAACTAGTGGCAAAGTGAATCTCCAACAGTGCCAGTAATTAGATGGAGCAGAACAGCTACTAGTGCCAAAGTAAATCACTGGCAGTGCAGTAATTATACTGGGTGGGCAGTCAAGGCAGAACCCTTGCAAAAATAATTAGATGAAATGTTTTCATGCTGCACACATAAAACTACCCAAGTGATATGCATGCTGCATGTATGATTTAAATGTTAAATTGGAACCGATTGCATGCATATGGCATGCGTGCAGCAAGCAAGTGTGGAAACCAAGTATCTTGCATTGCCAAATATTCAAATAGCTCCGGTTTAGAATCTATGCATCTCCGGGCTACACCGAGACCACGTATCAACTGGCATGGTACTGGTCATCATCTGCTTATAAGGCACCTGCCCACGAATGTCCAGGTTCCAAACCGGAGCTATTTTAAAAAGGAGTCTCATATCAAGTAGATAGATGACCCCGGCTGCTCTCCGCCTGAAACGTCATCACAGGGACAGCCGCGGGTGCTTGTGGGCGCGACAGGGAGGGTTCTGCATCGTAAAATGCTGGGGCAACAGGGGCGCAGGATCAATCAGATATACTTTCAAATAAATGTGAAGTGAGTAAGTTTATTTTAACTTCTTTTTTATCGCATCTGCTAATCGGGCCCCACTTCACATGGAGGTGGGGCCTGACTGTATGTGGACGTTTCCCTTTAAGTTGGGAAAGACTGCATGCATGTGAATTCATGCAGAAAAGCAAGTGGTCACTGATAACTGTACACATAAAACTTAAGTGATTTGGTCAGGATCACACTATACACAAGCGGGAGTTAATGAGATTCAAACCCAGGTCTCCTGGCTTGCAGTTCATTGCCTTTAACCATTAAGTCATACTGTCTGCACACATGTTGCTCTCTTGTACTTCAATACATACTGTATCTGAATACATCTGCATGCATGCAGCATGCTTATAGCAAGTGTATGCTTTTCAGTTTACTTCTCTTCCTCCTCTAATTTTCACAGTTGAACTGTGTTGAGTTGTGGACATGGCCTACCTAAACTTTAACAAGGCATTTGACACAGTCCCACACAAAAGATTAATATACAAGTTAGCCAGTCTGGGAGTGGGTCCCAAGATGACAGCCTGGGTAAAGAATTGGCTGGAGAATAGGACACAGAGAGTAATAGTAAATGGAGACCACTCTGAAGAAAGGGAGGTTACTAGTGGGGTACCGCAGGGGTTCAGTATTAGGACCAGTCCTCTTCAATGTCTTTATAGGCGACATTGCAGAGGGACTGGAAGGAAAAGTATGCCTCTTTGCAGATGACAGAAAGATCTGCAACAGAGTTGATGCACAAGGTGGGTTGGAAAGGATGAGAAGGGACTTGGCAAGGTTAGAGGAATGGTCAAATGTATGGCAGCTTAGATTCAATGTTAAAAAGCGCAAGGTAATGCACCTGGGAAACAAAAACCCACAGGAAGAGTACACAATGGGGGGTGAGATACTAACAACAACAAAAATGGAAAGGGACCTGGGGTAGTCATATCAGATGACCTAAAGGTGGGCAAGCAATGTGAGAGGGCAGCAAGGAGGGCTGGGGGGATACTGAGGTGCATAGGGAGAGGCATCACCAGTAGAAAACAGGAAGTTATTATCCCTCTGTACAGACAGCTGGTGAGACCCCATCTGGAGTAATGCATGCAGTTCTGGAGACCCAGTCTCCGCAAAGACATAGACAGGATGGAAGCTGTCCACAGGAGGGCAACTAAAATGGTGCAGGGTCTGCACCGGAAGACATATGAAGAGAGACTTAAGGAGCTTAATATGTATAGCCTCGAGGAAAGGAGGGAGAGGGGGGACATGATAGAAACTTTCAAGTACCTCAAGGGAATCAACAAAGTCCAAGAGGGTAGCATCTTTCAAAAAAAGAGGTGTGCAAGAACAAGGGGCACAATTTGAAGATAGAGGGGGGTGGCTCAGAGGTAATTTAAGGAAGTATTTATTCACAGAGAGGGTTGTGGATGTATGGAACGGCCTTCCGGAGGAGGTTGTGGAGTCAAAAACAGTGGTGGAATTCAAGCATGCATGGGACAGTCATAAGGCAATTCTAGGGAGTGAGGATAGGAAGAAGTAGGCTGCTGGTTAACTAGGATCTGCAGCTTATCCATTAGGTAGGGAAATGGGCAGACTGGGTGGGCCAAGCGGTCCTTATCTGCTGTCAATTTCTATGTTTCTATGTAGCACACATACCAATGGAAACATGTTTTTCCCACCTCCAACACACAGACTTACCCACAAAACCACTTAATTACTTCTGGCTGGCCTGTACTACTATTTTTCTCCATAGTTTTGAATGCTTCCACACAAACAGACTTTAAGGATCAAACACAAACATAACAATAATTTGACACACACACACCCACCCACATGGCCAGTCCCCCCCATGCACACACACTGTAGTGGGTAAGACCATGCTGCTACAGACAACCCACCAAGTATAGATACTGTATAAGTAAAAAGTCTCATACTTGAGTACTAGAGAGCCAGAGGCAGAAGTCTTTAAGAGATAATGTCCTTGGGTCAGAGTGCTGGGGCGTTCCCCCTTGAAATGAATGGAGTTATTTTCTATGACTATTTTATACATTATGATGGTGAGTTGGAGAATAATGAAGGTCACTGTTCTACTAACAAGGCCCTTGTTCCTCGAGCAGTGGCCTTCATTAATCTCCAACCCTCCATTAACAATGTTTAAAATAGTAATTAAAAAATACCCCCTTTCATTTCAATGGTGCACACCCCTGCAGTCTCCTTTGCACTTTGTTATAATGTGCCTGAGCTTGGGGGTGTGGAGGTCAGCTTCATGGGGGGTGGCATAAGCCTGACTATAGTGGGGCTCCAATAGTCTGTGCACACCATACCACTTAGCTGTCCATGAATGCAAGGGACAGCTCTAGAATATCTGCAACACCTCTAAAAGCTAGAATGTATTTGGTTTGACTGAAGCATGATATGCAAATCAGGAAAGATTAAAATGTATAGGGATCATCTGTATATACCCCAGAGCAGTGCATCAGATTTGGGCTTAAACCAACGCAGTTACTGACCAATTTTTTTCCTGGCTGAAGTTCGCCCCAAAAAAAATAACTTTGTCCCGTTTTCTCCTTGATGCCATTCCATTCAATACCCATCCCCTATGGGTCATGAAGCACCCAAAACTGAAGAAACGTGAAAAACACATCAATATTTCAGTACTTCCTGCTTCCCCAATCCTCCTGCAAAATAAATTATTTACTTTTGCTTACCTGACCATATGGCCAGGACCTGCAGCAAGGCATAGTATGCCACCAGCCCATTTTTTAGTCTTCTCCTCCCCCCCTCCCTCCTTCACCAGAAGCTGGATGCTAGAACTGACAATCACAGGTCCCAGCGTAGTCCGCAACCAAGTCACCTCGCCATATGAATCCACCCAACCTTGGTTGCTTCCTTCTTGCTTGGTTGCTGCTTTGGCTGCTGCCAGACTACACTGATCAAGGCCTATAAAGGCCACTCACACCACTACTGCTAAGCCAGTCTTGCTGCTGTGGAGGTCTGTGCTGTTTTTTTTTTTTTGTAATGCGAGCCTAGTAGAGTACGTAGGTAGCCTAGTCTTGAGTTAGCTTCTAGCTCACCCTCTGCCCCTTCAGCCACCAGGGGAGCTGGAGACTCACTAAGAGCAGAACAACAAAAATATACTGCCACAACACTGCTATTGAGAGTTCAGTGCTCACTGACTCCTCCAAGCTGTAGTGCTCAGCCTGTCTACTCTGTGGTTGGAAAGACAGTGTTGCACTTTCGAGGCTCATGTGCTCTTCCTTGCCTGGAGTGCATCCACATCACTTGTGATTGTGCCACCGCTAATAGGTGGAGAGAGTGGACAACACAGTACAGACACTGTCAAGGCTGGAGAGTACCTGCAGCATGAGCACACACAGGCCAGGTGGGCACTTAGTGAGCAAAAGATTAAATCCAAATTTAAAACCATTACTGCGACACCATAAGAACAACCTAGGCACAAATACAGGGTGGGGTTGCAACTGCGACCCTCTGCCCTACCTAAATGGCACCCCTGCTTAATGGTAGAAATTTATTCTCAGGTGCTAATATAATGGTTTCCTCTGTGTTCCGAGGTACTGTATCTCCATGTTTCATGATGTGTCCTGATCATCATGTGGGTTAGTGTCCCTTATTGTCCCTCATTTTGAGTGTCCACGTCCCTTATTTCAGTGACAACATGTGCGATATGGTACATGCTTCTAGGACTCTACTCAGCACAAAGAGTGCTGAGCATGGCCATAGTGTATATGATCTATACAGAATGACAAAGGGAAAGTAAGTGAGCAGAATCAGTCATGGAGAAACACATTTGTAACACTAAATGTGCATAAGGGATTTGCATGGTCCAAAACAAAAAGGATAAGCTTCAAAACACAGAGGCCCCTCTTCGTACATCTGGAATGGGGGATGTTGACTGGCTATATCCTAGACATTTAATGCAATAAGCAAACAATACTTTAGAAATTAATGGTGATTTAATGGCAAAAATCAAAAGCCATTAAACTACTTGCAAAAGGATTAGAATTAATGAGTTTACCTAAATTTAATGGGAATTCAAATAAAATTGTATTTTAGTGACTAATTGCTAGCAGTAGTATAACAAAAAGTAACTGATGTGTTTTTAGATGAGATTTGCACCAGCTTTGCTGCTGCACACATGGCAAGCATGCAGCATGTGAACCTGATGTGATGTTTAAATGATATTCACACTAACTTAACTGTTGCATTCATGTCACACATGCAACACGCGAACCTGATGTAATTTTTAAAATATGTTCACATCAGCTTACCTGCTGTGCACATGTCAAGCTTGCAGCACGAGAACCTGATTTGCCTTTTAGACCTGGTTTACAAATGTTCACTTAGTGTATGCGAACCTCATGCAAACATTGCATGATTAAGCATGTGGCATTCATTCTGCATGTACACAGCACACCTATATTTCTGTAAGGGAAGTCCCATGAGCAGCAAAGTTAATCACTGGCAGTGACAGTAATTAGACCAGGTGGGCAGGGTTAGAAGGTAGCAAAGTGGATCACAGGCATTGACAATAATTAGGCAGTGTGGGCAAGGCAGAAGTGCTGTGAACGGCTAAGTAAATCACTGACAGTTCTGGTAAATAGACCAGGCAGGTGATGTGAAAGATGGCAAGGTGAATTCAATCAATCAATCAATCACTTTATTTAACCAGGCATAAACACCATTGAGCAAGCTCATTTTCAAGGTGGTCCTGGGCAGAAATACAACACAGTACACTTCATAAGATTACAATTACGGTGGACAATGATGCAAAAAAAAAAGGAAAAAACTATGTGAAGGTGCCAGTCAATATGGGCCTATACATACTGGTCAACATAATTAACATGCAAAGGTACATAATGATAAGCTTTACTGAAATGAGAGGAGACAACAATCCCATATAGTCTCCACTGAGTAAGAGCTCATACTTAAATGATAAAAAATATGGAGGTATTAAGGAACAGGGTAGAAATTGGGGTATTGGTGAATTACTTGCACTGTTGGTAATTAGACAAAGTGGGGCACATGTGCTATGAGAGGCATAATAAATCATCAGCAGTGCCAATAACTAGACAGTGTGAGCAAGGCAGAAGTGCTTCAACTGGCAAAGTAAATCACCAGCAGTGCTGGTAATTAGCCATGATGGGCAGGGCAGGGCAGAAGTGCTGCAAGCAGAAGGCAAATCACCAGCAGTAACAGTTATTAGACTGTGTGGGTGGAGTAGAAGTGCCATGAGCAGCAAAGTAAATCACCAGCTCTGCCTGCAGAGTAATTAGACCTGCAGATGGGGCAGAAGTGCCAAGAGTGGCAAAGTTAATTACCAACAGTACCGTAATTAGACAGGGTGGTGCACAATTGCTGTGAATGGCAAAATAAATTACCACAGCAGGTATGGAGGAGATGGAGAAGTAGAAGGGAGCTTCCACCTTTGAAGAGTGAAGGGTGGTTTCATAGATGTTTTGGAACAGAAACAGACTCATGACCAATCCAGTCTGCCCAGCACTGACTTAGACTTCAAGTGGGTGAATCACCCCATAATTCTACTAGAAGTAACCCATCTCCCTATCTACTCCAACCCCTCTCATATCAATCTCACCAGCCCCATGTGTCAGTCCCACCCTCTCTTAAAGCTTACCACTGTGCAAACATTTATCTTCTCCATTGGCAGATCATTTACACTTTACCACCATCCTTTTTATAAAGGAGTATTTGTTCATGTTCCTCTTACATTTTCCTCTTATCAGCTTATACCCGCGTATACTTGAATATAAATCTAGTTTTTAGTGACAAAAATAGGCATTAAAGAATGGGGACACAACTTATACGCGAGGCTGACTTTTGCATGGAGTTTCTTTTACATATAATTTTTTCTGGGTTGACTTATGCCCTGGGATTCTGACACATACACAATATTACAAATCACCCCCTGCCCCCCACCTTAGAAGCACCCTGTTTCCACCCTCCTCCCACCAACACCCAATTTTAACTGATGAGGGCGACTGGCACAACCCAACCTCCTCCACAGCTGTTCACCATCTTTGTAGTTTCCAAAAGTGCTTATAGCACTAAATTCAAGTTTATAAATTACCCCCTGCCCCCACCCTGAGTAGCACCCTATTTCCACCCTCCTCCCCAAACCCCAATTTTGGCAAAGGAAGGCAACCAGCACAACCCACCCTCCTCCACTACTGGCTGTTGTCTTTGCAGTTTTCAAAAGTGCTTATAGCGCTAAATTCAAGATTACAAATTACTCCTCGCCCCCCAACTTAATACCACCCTTCTCCCACCCTCTTGTCCCCCCACCCAATTTTGCCAAAGGAAGGTGACTGGCACAAGCCACCCTCCTCCACGGCCAGCCACTGTTCTGAAGGCAGTTGGCTGTGGAGGAGGGTGGGTTGTGCTGCTCACTTTCCTTTGCCAAAACTGAGTGTTGGGGGGAGGATGGTGGGAGCAGGGTGCTACTTGGTTGGGGGGCAGGGGGGTAATTTCTAATCTTGAATTTGCACTATAAGCACTTTTGAAAACTACGAAGGCAGTGGCCGGCTATGGAGGAGGGTGGGTTGTGCCGATCACCTCTTCAGGTAAAATTGAGTGTTGGGGGATGAGTACTGAAAATAAAGTGTGATATGCCATCCTATATGTGAGGTATATTTACAGAACAGCTAAAATCAGATGTAAAGGGGGGGGGAGTCAACATAGATGTGAGGTCAACTTATACGTGAGTATATGGGTAGTTGTGGCACCTTGGAATGGACTCCTCACTAAGCTTAAACAATTGCTGGCTGCCCACCCTGTTAATACCCTTCAGGTGCTTGAAGGTTTCAGTCATGTCTCTCTCTCTCCTAGCCTCAAGTAAATGCATATTGAGTATAGCCAGTTTTTCACCATGAGTCCATCTCCTGCTAGCCATGAATCATTTTAGTCACTCTCCTTTGTACTGACACCAGGCAGTCATTGTCATTTTTAGGGTAGTGTTCCTGAACTGTGCACAGTACTCCAGGAAGAGCCTCAGCAGGGACTTGCAGGGGTACAGAGTCAAAGGCCATGCTAAAGTTCAGGTAAAGGATGTCCAGTGCTTAGCCCTCATGCAGTGCATTCAATGCAGTATTGAAGGAATCTATGAGGTTAGACTGACAGGACCTGACCTTCCCTTCATAAAGCCATGCAGCTTTTAGTGCTGGAATCCATGAGACTCCAAGAGGCTGACCTGGTGCTCCTTGATTATGGTCTCAAGGAGCTTCTCAATAATGGAAGTCAGGCTAACTGTCTATAATTTCATGGCTTCCCCCATACCCTCTCTTGTGTATGGGATAATGTCTGCTACCCTCCAGTCCCTGGGGACTATGCCCATATCAGTTGAGCAGTTGAATATGTTTGCCAGGGGTGCTGCCAAAGCCTGCACAGCTCCATGTGTACCCATGGGGGCAAACCCTCTGGTCTAGAGAACTTGTCCACCTGCAACCCCCTTCAGCCCCTTAAGTACCCTTTGCTCTTTGATACTACTCATTTCTATATTTTTCCCAACCCTACCTGGGTGCTGCACTCTGGCAGTGGCCCTCTTCCTTGACTGTGCAGACCAAAAAGAAGTATTTATTCAAAATATTTTTTTCTGCCCACCCCCGTCCATCCATGTCTCACCCTTTCTCTGTCTGTTTGTTCCACCCTTGTTCTTTCTCCTTTCCATGATATACTTAAAGAAGGCCTTGTCATTGTCAGTGAAGATATGGATTTTGCTCAGTAAGTTTTACCTATGGCAGGCACACACCTCTGGAGGGGACCATGGTTTTTAAGCAGTCACCACACTTGTCACATTGGCCAACAGGCCACGCTTTGTCACAGCATCTCCTTACCATGATAACAACTCTTGATTTTAATCAGGAAGACTCCTTGTTACAGTGGAAGCTGTGCCTAGCTCATCATCATTGAAGGTATTGAAACTGCAACCTTAATTCTTCCTACCAGGCCAGTATCTTGTACACTTAATAGCGTACATTAAAACTGCGCAACAGGAACAGCGTGGAAGGTATAGCGAGAGGGTGCAAAACCATGAAAGGGTGTATACACGGTAGTGCACCCTCTCACTCTTCCCAGGTAGGGGATGAGACCTGTGTTGGGAGGTGGGGCCAGTGAGCAGCTGCCGTGGCTCAACAGGATGAGCCACAGGCAGCAAGGGAGAGAGGCAGTGCATTTGGGACTGGGTTTTGATTCCCCATCACAGATGCAAGGAATTTTTTTAATTTTCACACTTTGTGTGAAGGTAAGTGTCAACTCCCCTCTGGAGTTGGTTCTTTTAGTTGGGGGGGTTCAGGGGGTGCAGACCCTATAACAGAGGGTGTGAGTGGCAGAGCCTCCCGCAAAAGAAAGACATATGCCTCTTGCAATATATCACACTGTATTGGCAGTGCAGTATATTGCTGTGGCATAATGTCTTGTGACATTATGATCCCATACCTTGATTCTTGGGTTAGGATCAAAAATGACCAGTTTTCTTTTAATTTGCTTAACAGGATTCATTTGGTGGTGGTGTCTATGAATTTAGCAGGAACCTGAGTGGAAAGGGCCAAAGTGTGTGTTTAGGCAAGACAACTTAAGGAGCTTCAGAATGAGAAGAGATCCCGACATTTAGGTTACAAGTTAGGCATTTGTTATCTGCTTCTCATTCTCCTCAATGAGAAGGGGGCTTGAACATTACTGGATATGTCTTGCTCAATCATTACTGTGGACACTAGAAAATCTACAATTTAGGTTTAGACTGTGAAGAGCTATGTTTATAAATGTGATTCTGACCATCATATCAAAGATTGTGTGGTTTGCTCTGCTAAAGTACTCTGATCTCTATGAGGGCGAGGACCTAACTGTGCCTTTTTTGTACTTTTGATAGCTACATGGCTTGCCTGAGAATTTTTCTGTGCCAAACGAATTGTGAGACTACAATTGTGTGTTTTTATCAGAACAATCTGCCTGTTTCATCTTTGAAGATAGGTGCCAGCATCCTGCTGAACCAGTGAGGGCAATTAGCTTGCAGAGAAGCTGAAACCATAATTACAAGTTTAATGCACAGCACAGGGTTCCCTGAAACACAGAGCCTCTAACCTTCATTGTGAGACTAAAGGGTATAACTTGGTATAACTGTAACCCCTCCATTGGTGGATCCTACCAGTATTGCCAGCAATGGAGCTTTTAATGCTGCAGACTGTTAGGGATACTACTGATGACCTCTGAGGACTGGGGATTACTGCAGTGGGGGTTAGAGGGTGAGTGAAGATAAGGGCTACTTCTTCAGTGCCCTCTGTATCTCAGTTTGTGGCTTCATTGTTGCATTAAACAGTTCTTCACAGCCACTGGCCAACAACATGTCTGACAAGCATGACAAGTGGGGACCTTCCTTGGTCTGCAGGTCTGATTGTCTGGACACTAGCACTCTCCCAGGACATTTGGTTGGCATAGAGAGTGTGTCAAGGGGCAAGTGCCTCATAAAGGGACTTTTGGTGATTTTGCATTTGGAACTGATTGCCACTGCCATCGTTTGAACCTGAGAAGCAGATGGTAATATATTTCTATCTGGCAAGTTGCCTCAGCACATTTATTTTCTGCTACTCAGAGTGCAGACCACTGTTGTTTATGTTGGACAGTTAGGTCTAGCCACCCTGGGACTACACCCACTCCCTTCTCTAAAGTACAGCTACTGTTTCATGTGTAGTTTTGTGTGTGTGTGTGTGTGTACTGCCGTCCAGGACAGTCAAGCAGGGGCACTGTGCTCATTGAGGAGACAGGCTGCATAAAGGTTTAGTTAGCAAATGCTGGGGCTTTGACTGCATTTATATAGTATATACTGTCTTAACCCTTACGTTTCCTTTTTCTTCCAGGATCTTGTTCCTGATTCTCCAATAAATACTTTTAATTCTTGTTGGAATTTCTGACTCATGATCATGTTATTTGTGGATTGTTAAGTTACTGCTTTGTGGTTAAACTTTAATGCACTATGAAGAAATTGCATGGGCTGTACCAGTGGGAACTGCAGTGAGTTGGTATGTCTTCCCAAGGGGTAGAATTAGCATATGGGCTTTGCACAACTTATTTTCAACATAAACTGTTTGGGTACTGAATCCCTATGTGAATTATTGATGCATGCCTCTGATTCTTATTCGAACCTATGTGGGAGGGGTAGCACACTGAACATCAACAGTGGCTTAGTGTGCACATAACCTAAACCCCGGTCCTGGGCAACCCTTGCCTGACATGCAAGACTTGCATTACATGTGTTTCAACCCAGATTCCTAAACATCATTTTTACAGTGAATACATCTATGTGTATATATATATATCATGTATATATATGTATATATATATATATATATATATATATATATATATATAGTCTACATGTATGCAGTTTTATTTTTATTATTCTAATATACAGTGCATGAACATTAGTCTCCATCCATGAGCTTGCTAACAAACAGACTTTGATTGAGATGGCAGACTCAAGGGAAAGAAGCTGGGAAATCAAATTGTTTTTAACTGCAGCTGCTGTAAAGACTGAGAGTCTTGAGTGCTGTTTCATGTTTTAAAAAAAATAATGCCACTGCATGTCTTGCCTCTGACTGTGGCCATTCATCTTTAATTCTCAGAGCCACTACTGTAATTACATGTGGTTTTACTCAGAAGTGCTGTACAAGAAACACAGATTTACATTCAGAATTGTAAATATAGTAGTTTTATTTATTTCAAGCCCCAAATGTTATCATATGGATTGGTCTGCTATTTACACAACAGCTTGGAGCAACATTCAGATTCTACAGAGAACCATGGGACAGGATTAAGGAGAGTGATGTCATATCACAGACACTGCGTTGAAGGCTATGGCAGTGTAGCTGGTCCCAAGAGCTATTAAAGTTACACAGATAGACTGTGACATGGTGGCACATTTCATTAACTCTGACATGCCTTACTGGTTGCTCCACATATTCTACATCAGTAATGGACAATAAAGGGAAGAAATAATTATTCTGTAAACTTAGAGAAATATTTCAAGGGTTGATAATCTCCAACCTGTAATGCTAAACAGTTATCCAAACTTGAGTAGAAATGTATCCAAACTGATATGGCACAGAGAATTTAATAAATGACATTACAAAATGGGAAAGAAAAACCAAAACCTCTGATCTGTCAGATGCGATCACATGATCTTGCATTATTCCAGTACAACAGCACTGACCAAAAATACTTCAAGATTCTAAACCTTACTACTCAGTTTTTAAAATAAGAATCAATGGAACCATTTTATAAGTGCAGTAAGGCAATCCACAGTGTGCACAACTATAGGCTAATGGCACTTCTTAAGTACGTAACACATGCTGTTATCCCACACCCTATCAAGAATGGTTGTAAATTTTAAATTCCCAGGCAATGCTGTAGTGAACTTGGAATTTTACACTGTGCACAGTGAGGTGCATTTCCCAGCTGCCTCTCCTTCATGCAGTGAAGTTCATTTTTTAAAAATGTCCCTATATTAACAATAACAACAAAAAAAGCCTAGTCTCATGCAGAATAATACCACCTCCTCCCTCCCATCACCAATTAAAATATATTTGTTACCACTATAGTATCGGTCTCCCTCCTCAGCCCCCCACCCCATTTCCCATTGATGATGCTTTTCACTGACGCTGTTCTGAGTCCCACTTGTCAAGAAGAATGCAACAAGTAGTCCTGATTAATTAATTGTCTGAGATGGCTTCCTTGGACTCTGGTGTGCCCCAGGGTTTGATCCTGGCTCCTGTATTGTTTGCCATACATATGTTGCCTTTGGGTGAGATCATCAAGTGGTATAGGTTGGATTTGTACTGCTATGCAGACGATGCCCAACTATACTTGTATGTGCACCTGATGGGATAAATGGTGGTTCACTGCTGTGCCGTTGTCTGAAATAAATCAATGACTGGATAGCCTCAAAATGGTTAAGTCTCAACCCAGGCAAGAATGAGGTGATGATTATCGAAACAGGCCACCATGGGGTGGTTTTGATAGGGTGCAACACCTGCCCACCAGCTCTAAATGTTGCCATGCTGGGAACCATGCATGCAGTTAGGAATCTGGGGGCTCATTATGGACTCCATGTTGACCTTGGATATAGCCAAGTTTCAGTTGTTCACAGTGGCTTTATCTGGTTATGATAGTTCATGCCTTTGTCACACCCAGGCTGGATTATGTTAATGCTCTTTACCTAGGATTATCTGGGTGTCTGATGCACTGCCTGCAGCTGGTCCACAATGTGATAGCGTGTTTGATCTCCATGGCCTCCCAAAGAGATTCTATATTATATGCTGTACAAACTGCAATGGCTGCCCATTTGGTGGTGTGTTAGTTTCACAAAGTGTTTGTTGGTATACAAGGCCCTACATGGTCTGGGTGCTGCTATCTAAAAGGTCTCCAGGCCCCACTTATCTCTGTACACCGTCTCTACTTAAACAATGCTGGTTTACTGCTGGTTCCATGGTCCAGCTGAGGTGGCTGTGCCTGTGTTGTGGAATGCTCTACGTATTCACATTAGAACTGCTAGCACAGTGGGAGCCTTCAAAGTAGCTAAGAAATTTTAACTTTTTAACCTTGCTTATTGCCTGACCTAATTTATTTATTCATCTATCAACTACTCAAATATGGATTAGCTAGCAAGGAAATATGCTGTGTTTTTGAATAACCTATTATTTATTTGCAATATATGGATATCGATAATAATAATATTGAAAGTCATACATTTTTTCCCCGTAATAACATCAATAATATCCATTGATAGCATTATGAGATCCCATAATGCTGTTGTTGGATATTCATCGATAGTATTACAAGATCCTTTTTGGACATTCATCGATAGTATTATACTATCAATGTATGTCTTAACAAGATAGAACACTCAGATGGCACTGCACGCACTTCTCTTGGCTGAGCACCAGCCAGCTTTTACTGTAACTGTTGAATATAATAAAAGCTGGCCTGCTCTTTAGCTAACCTGACAACACCATTAAAAAAGTGGCACAACAGGAACACAGTGGACAAAAAAATCCTGTGTGAGCAAGTGGCTCACAGGGTACATCAATTGGCACCTCAGAAATCTCCTTCTTCTGCCCAGTTCTTCCATACCCCACTGCTGCATTCTTCCTTCAAGTGTAGGAAGCAAAGAGTCAGCATGGTTTCCATCTAGGCAAGGGCAGGAAGCAGAGGAGACATGCAACTCAGACTGCGGAACAAGCTGCTCATAGGAGTGCTTCTGACTGAAGTTTCAGGCAGGATCATGAAGGTAAGCACCTGTCTGAATCCATATATTACAAAAAAATAATAAACAGAGCACTGTGAATTTTTGGCTATATTATAATCTCAAGGTTCTAGTGGCATGTTGGAACCTCTTGAGCTTCACCTCCAAGGTTCACATGTCACCAGAACCTCTCAGTGGTATTATAGCCCCATAATTGACAGTCCCTTCTCTATTATTCTGTTTTTATTTTGGATTTTATTTTGTTTATGTATTGTGTTTCATGTTTTTGGTTTGGGTTGTTCTGTTTACCTTGTACAGCACAGTGAGCCCCAGGGAAAGGGTGCCAATGAAATAAAATTGCTTAGACTTGTCTTTTAATTCAATAGTACAGAACTCTTCCCTCACCCCATGCTGAATAATCCCAGATTCCAACCCCTGCTCCCCATTCACCCAGTTAATTTCAAATCAGCACAGACACACCCCACACCCCAAATGGCATACAGAAGCACCCTCCATTCTCATTGCCTAAAAGATTCAAGTAAGAAGAAGAGAGAGTACACTTGTAAAAAAGAAGTCGTTCCCCACAGCACTGACCAGCCACCATCAATGATTCATTGAGAATGAATGAATGGGTGATGACATGCTAGAATTAACAGCCGATTAGTCAGTGTAGTCAGTCAGTCAGCTGCTACTGCCAGCCCGCCAGCCCGCCATCACCCATTTATTATTTATGAATGAATCAATGATGGCAGCTGTTCGCCACTGTGGGGGCTGGTGACGAGGGGAGGAGAGGATGCTGGGTGCCAGTCATGTGGTGGGGTCTGTACTGATTTCAAGAGAAAGGAATGAATGGTGGTGGGAAATTGGAATTATTCAGCACAGTGTGGGGGAAAGTTTTTTTTTTTTTTTGGTCATAAAAATGAATTACAAAAGTAACTTCACTTTGAAAGTGGGAGGAGGAGGGAGGTGTGTGCTATGATGATGAGGGAAACATATATATATTATGACTGGTGGTGGTGTAGGAGGGGGCAGTTATTCTGCAAAAGGGTGGGGATTGTTTATTTTTGAATGCTAAGATTCACCCTATAAAAGAAGTATGCACAACGAAACTTTCACTAAAGGTGCCACTGTGCACAGTTTTAACTGGCAGCCCTATGCAAAGTGACACCTTTGCTGGTGAAGTGCTACTACATGTAGTCCTCACATGGTGAGGTGACCAATTAATTAGGTGAGAAACTACAGAAAGTAACACTTCTTGTTATGCAAAGTTGGGCCACTTCACAAAGTGCCACACATAGTGAAGTTAAAAAACTTTGCACGGATGTAACACTGTCATGCCTTACTGCTTAATTATAAACCAGTCAGATGATCTTAAACTGATACAGCATAATACATGGTCATCCTGGCCCTAAACCTGATCGATCTTGTTAGCAGCCCCATCACATAACTAACCCCATACACCCAAAACTGATCTACTATCACAAACATGTCTGCTACCTTTATTCACTAAAATCTTTCAGCTAGGCCCTTAAAAAATGCCTTACAAAAAATTAATGAAATGTTGCTTCCATGTTCATCACATTCTCTCTTCACACATACACAAAAATGTGAAAAATGAAGTGCTGTTCACAGTTTTTGTTACTAGTGTTTCTTTGCTGAGCATGAAAAATACTACTTATATTTACCTGCTTACTGATGAAATCTTTGTTGATTCCACTGCCACAAATAAAGCTGAGGCTCTGGTTCCACATGAGGCCTTTGTCATATGTGGGTGTGCTGTTGAGAGATGAAGAGTCTGCCAAAGGAATTGTGCAGCATTGAAAATTCCTGTATTCCAAGGTAAACATTCCATCTGTTAACTCTGGGGAAAGATAGAGAAAAAGAAAACAGGATGAGGAATGGAGACGATTGTAACATAGACCTAGATTTGCAACATAGACATGAGGCCTAGTTGGGAACTACTTCAGACATTCATCAGGTGGACAGAAAGGGTTGAAAGGCTAAAAAAAAACTGTTTGAGTTTAAAGGAATACCACAGGGCAGGACTTTGTTTTAAGGGGATGTATTCCATTCAAGGCTGATACAAACGGCTGGCCTGACAGAGGCAACGTTAGTGATACTGCTTGCAATGCTAGTGTCCCAGGTTTGAGAATGAGCCCAGATCAAGGTGGGGGCTGGCTGGGGAGGAAGGGACTGAGAATCCTACAGAATGCTCTCCCTCTCCAGGGAGGGTAGTTTCTCATCCTCCACCACCATACTGCCACCTGGGTGACCACATCGGGCAGTGTGGTTAGAGGACTGTGGGTGGGTGGGATTCCATTGGTGTCACTGCGCTCAGCTTGAGTGACTGTCCCCTGTTTTTAGTCTTGTGGAGGAAAGGGCTGAATATGAGAAAATGGTACCAATCCCCATGGATGAAAGATCATTTTACATCTGGGACTGCACTTCACCTACCAGTTGCATGCATCCTGACAAGCACAGCGGGTTCAGGGGTAAACCCCCCCCCAACTCCCAGGGGGTTATACAAAGGCAGAATGGAGGAGACAACATCTGGTGAGGTGGGGGTACTCCTGGATGGTACCTTGTGATACAGAATGAGTTGGGGACCAGAGGGGAGAAGGGGGCATAAAGACGGAATGACACAAAAGGTGGTTACAAAGAAACTCTGTGATGAGCAGATTACTACCTTGTGAGAGTGGACCCAGAAGACTTGTGTTGAAAGTTCATCCTGATCATAATGAAGGATCTGTCTGGTTAAGGGCCCTGCTTCTGAGGAGTCCCCTGTGGTTAACATAATCGAACAATACAAATAGCTGAACTCCCAATAAACAACCTCATCTGGAGGTAAAGGTATAATACTGTAAATTGATTTAGTACAGCTTTTGGACTGAAGGAAAAAAGGGAGGCTGACTTGTGTGACTGACAAGAAGATGTAATATGTGGACTGCCCCTCAAAAAGGTTAAGCATGCACCGTGGCTTAAGCCCAGGCAGATTCAGCTGGCAGTGAGGAGCATAGCATAGCAGATCTCCACAGCAAGAAAGGGAATGTGACAGTGACATCTCCTGAATCTTAGGACTTAGTGGCAACTTGATTTATTAGACAGGAAGGAATCTGGAGTAGGGGTACAATCTTTTAAACTGTAGTCTAGAAACTAGACAGGTTCTTCATTTTATAGTGTTTCTGTTTCACTGGAGCAGATTTATCCTGGACTCCCTTCAGGGTGCCTTCCTCAAGCAACTGGTCATGGATCCAACTCGGCAGAAGGCAATACTGGATCTTGTGCTCACAAACAGGGACAGTGTGATGGGGGGTAACAGTGGGGGAGCACCTGGGAAACAGTGACCACCAGTCATTGTGGTTTGAAATCACAGAAAGAGCAGAACCAAACCACACAAAAACATGTATCCTGGATTTTAGGGAGGCAGACTTTGGGAAAATGGGGAGATGCTTGAAAGAGGCATTAAGGGGAATGGGACAGGAATCAAGGGTTGAGGAACAGTGGGCAGTATTTAAAATGGGGATTACAAGAACAGCAGAATTATGCATTAAGCAGGTTAGCAAGAGGAAAAGGAAGAGGAGACCATTATGGTTTTCCAAAGAGGTAGAAAGAAAGTGAAAGCCAAAAGATTGCATTCAGGCAATACAAAAGACACAGGCAGAAGGGATAGAGAAGTACCAGGAGAATCAAAAGGAGGCAGGGAGGTCAGTAAGGGAAGCCAAAGCTCAGACAGAAGAGCACATTGCAAAATCAGTGGGTAGAGGGGACACAACCTTTTACAGGTACATAAGTGAAAAAAGAAAGACAAAGAGAGAGATAGTGAGACTGAAGGGGAGGATGGGGCGCGTGGGAGGATGACAACAGTAAAGCTGACATATTGAACTGGTATTTCTGCTCAAGTCTTTGCTGAGGAAGAGGAGGGTAATGGGTCTGGAAGGGAGTACAAAGGTGAGAATGGTGCAGAAATGGACACAAGTCCCTTTACACGAGAAAGGGTCCAAGGAACTGGAAGTAATAAGAGTTGATAAAGCAATGGGGCCAGATGGTGCACCCCAGGGTCCTTAAAGAACTAAGAGAGCTGGTGGCTGAACCTCTGCTTATCCTGTTTAGCCGATCACTGGAAACAGGGAGGTACCCAAAACTGGAGGACAGCAGATGTAGTCCCCTTATACAAAAGTGGGAACAAAGAGGAAACAGGGAACTACAGACCAGTCAGCCCTCACCTCTAGTGGGGAAGATCGTGGAAGCACTACTGAAGGAGAGATTGGTGGAACATCTGGTTGTCAATGGACTACAGGACCCAAGGCAGCATGGTTTCACCAGGGGGAGGTCATGTCAGACCAACCTGGTTGATTTTTTTGACTAGGTGACTACGAAGGTGGATCAGGGGAGGGCAGTGGACATGGCCTATCTGGACTTCAGCAAGGCCTTTGACACTGTGCCACATAGAAGACTATTACACAAACTGGGGAATATGGGTGTGAGCAGGACAGTAGTGTGGTGGGTAGGTAACTGGCTGGGTGGCAGGACACAGAGGGTGGTGGTAAATGGCTGTCACTCCACAGAGGAAGATTGACCAGTGGGGTACCACAGGATCAGTGCTGGGACTGGTCCTATTCAACATCTTTATCAGTGACATTGCAGGACCTAGAAGGCAGAATTTCACTGTTCGCTGATGACACAAAGCTCTGTAACAGAGTAGACACACCAGAGGGTGTAGACAGAATGAGAAGCAACCTGCAGAAACTTGAAGAATGGTCAGGGGTTTGGCAGTTGAAATTCAATGCAAAGAAGTGCAAGATAATGCATATGGAGCACAAAAACCCTGGACAATATTTCAGTTGGGGGGGTGAGGATATAGCATGCACCAAGCAGGAAATGGATCTTGGGGTTATCATCTCTGAGGTAGGGTAAGGTAGGGAAACAGTGTGACAAGACAGCAGGTAAAGCAAATAGGATGCTGGGATGTATAGGCAGGGGCATCACCAGTAGGAAAAGGGAGGTCATAATTCCGCTGTACAAGACACTAGTGAGGCCCCACCTGGAGTACAGTGTACAGTTCTGGAGACAATACCTACGTTAGGACATAGACAGGGTAGAGAAGGTTCAGAGGAGGGCAACAAAGGTGGTGCATGGATTGCATCACAAGTCCTATGAAGACAGGTTGAAGGAACTGAACATGTACTCCTGGAGGGAGGAGGAGAGAGGGATATGATAGAGACATACAAGTATCTTACAGGGAGGAACAGGGTGCAGGAAAACACTATTTTTAGCGAAAAAGATGTTCCAGGACTAGAGGGCATGGGATAAAGTTGGAGGGAGGGACGATTCAGAGGAAACATGAGAAACAATTTCTTCACAGAATGGGTGGTGGACAAGTGGAACACCCTGCTAGAGGAAGTGGTGGGGGCTGAAACAATCACGGGATTTAAGAATGCATGGGATAGGCATAAAGGAATTCTGGAGGTCAGGGGTATGGGGCAACAGACTTCTAGGAAAACAAACTGAACTTACAAGCTCAAATGGGCAGACTGGGTGGGCCATAGGCCCTTATCTGCTGACACTGTCTATGTATCTATGTACTGTTTTAATTTGCATTCTCTAGTGTGATTTATCCATTTTGTAACATTCTGTATATTCTGTAAATGTAGTAGTGTAAATACAAAATAGTGTGATCATGCAGTGTTTTATGGAACAGGTACAGCAACAGCAATTGAAATGGTCAGGTATTTCCTGACATTTCTGTGATATATCCATTGAAATTGCATGCCTGCCTTCAGTACTACTGTAGTGCCACAGAAAGAATCCTTTTAGAAAAATCATGAAATATCTGGAAATATCTCACAATGTCTATTGCTGCAACTGTAACAATCAATTTCTACTGAGAAAACTAATGTTTTGCAACCAAACAGCATGATTACCAAGAATAAAGTAACCATTGTCTGATTCAGAGCAGGTGAGAGATCCTAGGAGTGACTCGAGCGGTGATTCTGTTGTCAAAAGTGAGTCTTTTCTCTGAGTTACCAGTGTCCAGTGATGGGCAAGAACCAGATTGAGATACCCTAGCAGTGAATCAGGAGGTAATAGGTTGCCAGCTTTAAAATACAGGGAAGTGTCCATTCATCAGTTTGTGTTTGTGTGTGTGTTTGCTTTGCAGATAGCAGGGTTAAATGCGTGTCATAGCAATAATACAGACAAAAAGAGGAAAGATGAGAAAACATAATTACTTGTTCAGATGCAGACCCAGACTGCTTAAAGAAATTCCTGAAGTTCATAACAGTACATCCATTTGAATCAGGGATAGGTGTTTTTTAGAGAAATCGACCCTCTCCCCAAACAACCTAGCAAGTTCAACAGTAAAATCTATAGTGGTTTGAAATGCAAGTTAGGTAACTACTTTTTTTATATATAAAAATGTTTTTAAAATGGGGAGAGGAAATGCTGCTTTTTGATTGGTTCTTACCTGTGCATCAGATCTGTTCGATACATAGTTAAAAAGAAGTCCTCAAAAGCAGAACCACATAGCAAAATCAATGTGCCATTAGAACATTGTTTTTTTGAAAAGCAACTCATACTGGTCTTGCCAGCCAATCAGAGAAACTGCTGCTCCATCTTTATTTCTTACACCTTTGATTATGTGAGTTTTAGTTCAATAAAGAAATATGTGATTTAAATTCCAATAAAAAAACAAAGTACTGATGTATCATGTTTCTCTGAACAGATGATCTCCCTGCGCACCCACAGCATGCCTGTTCCCACTGTATCCAGCAGCAATTGAGCTCCCGCTCTGGAAGTTGCCAAGATGAGATCAGCTTCTGTTACTTCTAGTACTGTGCTCCCACAGCATAAAGTCATGAAATGGGCTGATTTTTTTTTTAAGGCAGTTTGAAAGATTGCATCTCGGCGCTGTTTGAAAGTTCAAGCTTGCGCTGATCTCTCACTCCCCCACTGTACACTGTCATGTTCATCAAGTGTGGCACTTTTTCTAAAAACAAATGCAGTCAACGTGCAATGACAGTTTGAAGCAGTACTAGATTCAACACATAACTCAGCCTGCCAATGCTTTCAACTTCTGCACTTCTCTCCGTAGCTGCCCAATTGTCCTGCTCTCTGATCTCCTCTTCCTGAAAGTGGACACTTAAAAAGTCAAATTAAATAAAAAAAATTCTGTCTCATAATGCACAGCATAGAAACATTTAGCCTACTGCTCTCAGAGGAAATAATCAAAACTACCCTAATGAAACAAATATAACTACAGAAGCCTGTTTAGGACAATAGATCTATAGCAAAAAAAAAAAAAAATAGAATACAAGCAGGTGGAGGAATTATTTTATGAAGATGTCAAATATTTATGTTTTTTAATATTTAAAACTGTTAATTTCAATTGTTTCTTTATTCTAAAATACAGAGACCCATTTCATAAGCACAATAAGTCACTATCAGGTGTTGAAGGCACCCAAGCTGCCACCTCGTGCCTCACTACACCCCTTGGCATGTGGTAATATCTGTTCAATGTGCACCTCGTTGTGTCGTATTGATTGTTTACATCCCATATATAGTTTTCATTGTCTTTTATTTTTTTTTTCTACCCCCCACCTGTTTAGAGAATATTAACTATTTTTTGTCTGCAAAGTTAAAATGAAAACTTATTTCTATGAATTATCTTAATTTTTCAATTTTTAACATCATTTTTTTAAGTCAGAAATTTAAAAACCATTGTACAAGCATAATAAATCACTTTCAGGGTGTGCCATTATGGTGATATAACTGCACTTCTCAGGTGCATAATGCTACTCAATGTCTCAGCTGCACCTCGTGCCCAACAAATCACTTGAGGCTTGTGATTATATTGCCATAATACATATCCTGTCATGTCGTATTGCTTACATACTGTAAAAATGGGTATTAAAAAAATCCAGAGACCTGATTGCCTGAGAAACTCCGAACTCACTGCCGATATCCCAAGAACACCGGAAAAAGATCTGTGAGCTCACTGACCTGTTAAAATTAACTAAGCACAGCTGTAACAATACACCTGAATTCACTTACTTGTATTTTAAACAATACTACCCCTGCCATCTACTGGCCAAACAGCAAAACCAAAATATCTCAATAGGACTACTTTTTTCTTTTTCTCCTTTTTTACCCTTTTTCTAATGTTTACCTATTTAATGTTCTTTACTAATTCTGATGTACTTGTTTCATAACTGCAATAAGGCACTACCAGGTGTGCTGTGCTGGGATAATAGCACTTCTTGAGTGGTGGAAGCAGTCAGCCTCCAGTCTTGCTATTTATTTATTTAGTTCAAAAGCATTACCAGGAAAATCATAGTGAGCTGGTAGCAGTTCATTTTCCAGATGCATCCGGGGGAGAAGAGAGGAGAACAGAACAGATACAATGTACAATATACAAAAAATACAACAATATGGAGCTAAGTATATCAAAAGATGTAATTCAAGAATGTTAAAGAATAAATTGTCAAACAGTGAATTACCATACAGAAAATTGTGAAAGAGGCAAAAGAACATCAAACAGTAAGCAACACAATGAAGTAAGAACCAGGCAGAAATGACTGGTACTAGGGGAGAGGGGCTATGTTGGTGTCAGAGCTGGGAGTGCTGCAGACAAATAGGAATCCACCCCAATATGAGAAACCACTGCAAGAGCGAATGGGGAACTCATGGAGAAGAGATTTCAGAGCACAAAAGGAAGCAGCAGAGTGAATGGAAGGGGGAAGAGAACCCCACAGTTCATGGAAGTGGAATGAGAAAGCAGCTTGGCCAGCAGTAGATTTAATTTGAGGGAGAGTAAGAGTGCGAGAGCAAGAATTGCGAAGGGAGTAAAGAGGACAAAGAGGGGAAGACAGGAGACAACCAAGATATGAGGGGAGAAAGTCAAACCAATGTTTGGAGATAAAAAAAACCACAGTGGGTAAGGCACCTGGTATCAAAAGAAGTGAGAGAGAGGGAAAAGTACAGAATACTTGTACTTCAACCCATTCAAAAAGTGCCATTATCCCAGCACACAGCATACCCTGTTCAAACAACATGAAGTCTTCCTATATTATGACACATGCAGTGAGTCCCAACCTTCGAACTGCTCCAGAGGTGAAAGAGTTAACTTTCCATGCCAGGCATGGAACACTGAGCTTGAGCTCGGTTGAAAACTCTGTCTGTTGTTCTTCAAACTCAAACCGTCAGATTCTTTACTCCGCCTCACTGAACAGTTGCTCCAGAGATTTCTCCTTCTGCTCAGTTCATTTTGTCAAAGTATTATTTTCTCGTTTTTTTGACCGAATTTAAACCGCAACCGGTCGGTTCAAGCTCTGTCTGTGGTATTTGTGAGTACTAGATAGGTTTACATTATTTCTTCTGTGTAGAACTTGTAAACTGTTATTGGTTTGCTCTTGAACTGATCAGGTTGTTTAAAAATATTTTATTCTATCATTTAGAGTGTGGTTACCGGTTCTTATCGGTTCTAAAAAACCCAGAATTTTTTATGTTTTTTTCCACGACCCATGACACGGTTGGGAACCGATAAGAGGGTCTTGCTTGGCGGATTGCCTTAAACGGGCAAGTTTGGTTAGGACTGGCACTATGTCTGAGAAACCCAAAAGAAAAACTGGGCCCACTGGGTTTCAACACTGCAGTGTGTGTGGGGAAGCCTTTGCCAAGGCTGACCCCCACACCACCTGTGTTTATTGTCTGGGGTTTGACCACCTCAATGCAGACTGCCAAACTTGTAAAAATTTTCCTGCAGCTACCCTGGAAAAGAGAGTTGGTAGGCTCAGGGAAAGGGAGGCCAAGAAGTCCGCTGACCCGGATGGCCAGCCCGGTTCGGTTCCAACCAAACCAGAGGGAGTGCCCTCTGACCAGGGTGAGACTTCCTTGGGCAAAAGGAGAGCCGACTCTGAGGGGTCGGTTCCAGCAAAAAGGACTAGAAAATCAGCTGGTGTGGAGCCAAAACTTTCTTTCCAACTGCTGAAGACATAATAAGCATTCAAGTTGTCAATCGCTTTCTCGATCCTGACCGAACTTGTGCCATCAGAGTAGCGCCAGTTCCGGCGGTTCCGCGATTCAAGACTACAATTTAGAGGAATATTATGAACTGGAGGAGGGGAAGAGGAGTATGAGGAGAGTGAATGTGGATTTGAAAGTCTGGATGTGCCCATCGACCCGGTCATCTCCCCAGACAGACCTTCAGGAGTGTCCCCTCCTAGGCTTTCTGAGTCCCCTTCTCATTTTATTTTCTATAAAAAAGTGGCTGAAACTCTCCAGCTCCATATGGAGGAAGCTGTGGATGATCAAGAGGAGCCTGACTATGTGGAAATGATGGATATCCCAGAGTCTAGGAGACTGTCTATTCCCTTGCATAAATCTTTTGGGAAACAGACTTTTAAAATTTTAAAAACTCCTCATACTATACCTCCTGTGGATAAGAGAATGGACAAGAGGCACATTGTCAGGCTCTGATACGGAGTTCCTTACACAACAATACAGCCATGTTGGGTAGTGCAGGCTGCAGCCTGTGACAAGGCAATATCCCTTGGCCTCACACCCGGACAAGGATTCCAGGAAGGTTGATGCCATGGCAAAGAAACAGTACATGGCAGCATCCTTGGGACTCAGACAGGCAAATTATATAGCTTATGTTGCTAGATACCAGAAATCCAGATGGGATACTGTTATGGCTCTTGCAAAACAGGTCCCTGGCCAGCTTGCCAAGGAGCTGGAGCAGGTGGCTGCTGATGGTACTGAGGCATCCAAGGTGCAATTCCATGCTGCAGTGGACTCAAATGATGTGTCATCAAGAGTCATGGCTACATCTGTGGCTCTTCGCAGGATGGCTTGGCTCAGATGTACTAGCCTATCGAGGATACCCAGACTAAGGCCATGGATTTTCCTGTTGTGGGTAATTCTCTGTTTGGGAGCAGACAGAGAATTACATGAAGAAAATGGATGAGTATAGGACCACCTATAGGAGTGCACAGGTCAAGGAAAGGCAGGCCACTCCTCAAAGGCAGCTCCCCAGGGGCAGGGGCAGGCCTTTTCATAGGCCTTTTTACCAAGCCCAGGCATCCTCTTCTGCTTTTGCCCAGAGGGGGTTCTTTAGAGGGAGAGGCAGACGGGGTGCAAGCAGGCCTGCTTCCACCCCTCAGCCCAAAGCCCCTGCCAAGCAGGCACCCTGATGGGGTTGCCAGGGCCGATTCTCAACTACCTGTAGGGGGCAGGCTGGCTTACTTTTTCCAGGACTGGGAGTCTCTGACATCAGACAAGTGGGTCCTGGAAGTAGTAAGCCAGTGACTGGTTCTCAGTTTCAAAAAGTTTCCAAAGATGAGAACCAGATCCTTTCCACCCTCAAATCCTCCAGAGGCACTTGCCCTAGAGGCAGAGGTCTCTTCCCTCCTGGCTCTCAGAGCCATGGAAAGGGTTCCACCCCTACACCAGGGCAAAGGGTTGTACTCCTGGTACTTCCTTACCCCAAAAAAGACAGGAGAATGGTGGCCCATCCTGGATCTCAGATACTTAAACAAGCACCTTTTAAAACCAAAATTCAAAATGGTGACTCTGGGAATTATTCTACTCTCTTTAAGGCCAGGGGACTGGCTAGTGTCCCTGGACCTCAAGGATGCCTGTAACAGGGGGTCCTGTTGTGAAGTATAAACAATCACTTAAAGATGAAATAACCCCTCCCCCATTATTTCTTTTCACTCTTTACCTATCCTCTATTATATTTCAATATCTATCCTATACTTTCTTGTCAGGGTGGCCAACCTGGCAATCTTCTATCTATCCTTTACTGTCCTTTTTTTTCTGTCATTAATTAATTGCATCTTGCTCAGCAAACCTTCAGTGGCTACTGGGAGAAGCAGTCCAACAAGCTCAGTGTCCCAAAACAAATGTCAAGAAGGAGCTGTTTCATTTGTAAACAAAAAGCCTCTAAACAGCAGAGGGCTGAGTTGAGAAGCAAGTGTCTGCTGCAACTTCAGCTAGTAAGTTAGAAGCAGTGGCTGTAAAACTAAGGAAACTGGAACAAATAAAAGGTATTGTACTAAAATAAACTGTTACCTGAGTGCCCATGTTGGTTGCAGAGGTCCTTCTATAGAGCAGGCAACTCATGAAATGGCAGCTTATATGGTCTCAAGGAGGAGTGATATCAGAAGGGAGGAGCTAAGCTAATGCCTGACATCATAGCCCTATAATTAAGTTTATATTTTGTTTTAGGACCTTGTGAGGCAATAAATGTTTTTGGGGTAAACCCTTGAAGTGCTAGAATGATACTAGTTGGTTTAATATATATATATTATATATATAAGCTTGAAAATGCCATTGTTCATCTTAATTAAGATATCACATGATTGATGAGGTCACCCTGTGGCATTATAAAAGATTCCTCTAGGAGAACCAAAAGAGATAGGTGGTCAGTAAGGTTCTGGCCAAGGAGAGAAGGTCCTAAGAAGAAATTGTGCAAGTTTCCACATTGTTTGAGAGAAGGAAAGAACTCAGGAATTCTGTAATTGTTTTATTTTGCAAGAATTATCTCCTGATGTTTGAAGAGGTGTGACGATTAACACCATTTATTTTTCCTTTCTGTATATATTAAATTTAGTATTTTATTTTATTTATTTTTTCTTCTTTTGAATAAAATGATAAATGCAGACATATGCATTTTTATGCATCCTATCTGGTTGTATGATCTGTTTATTGGGACCCACACTACCACAACTGGTGTCAGAGTGGGATTCCAACCTCTGGGTGTCAGAAGGTACTCCAGAGGGGTGTTGCGCTGAAAATACCCTAGCAGATGCAACAACCAGAACAAGTGGAGTTGGATGCATTACATCTGACCAGGTCTGTCAGATTGAAGACTGGTGTCCAGTTGTTGCCAGATCGAACCTGCTACTATACAAAAGAAAGATGGAAGAAGGAGCACAGCTGCAGCTGGTAATCCAAAGAAGGAGGAAAGCCAGATGACCCCAGCACCGGAGGATCCAAGTGAACTACTGAAATGGCTTTGTTTACGCCAACTTGAGATGGAGCGCCTGAGAGAAGAAGACCAGAGACAGAGGGATGAAGACCGGAGGATACAGGCCGAAGAGAGATGGAGACAAGATGAAAAATGGACGGCAACCTTAAAAGCTATTCAGGATATGACCCAGGGGCAGATGGGAGATCTGTTCCTAGAGACATTAAATTAACTAAGTTGACAGAGGTGGATGATATTGAGGCCTATTTGACAACTTTCGAGAGAATGGCCTGAAACCTGCAACTGGCCCAGAGACCAATGGGTGATTCTTTGGTCCCATACCTCTCGGGACGGGCACAACCTAGTCTACAGCCAGCTAAGTGGAGCTGATAGCTCAAATTATGACAGAGTTAAAGAAGAAATTCTTCACGATATAATATCAGCACGGAGACATACAGGCAACGATTTCGGTCTCAGAAAATGGCAAACTTGGATACCCCAAGAGAAACCCACGCCTGCTTGAAGGACTATTGTGGAAAATGGCTACAACCCACCACCAAAACTGTAGACCAAATCATGGAACTGATAATAATTGAACAATTCATCCAGATATTACCTGTGGAAGTGCAATTATGGGTAAAAGAACATAAACCCGAGACAGCTGAAGACACCATTAAGTTGGCTGAAGATTACCTAGCAGCAAGAAGCACCCAAGCCAGAGGTAACCAGGGTAATCCAGGACCATCTAATGTGCTGGTAAGACCACCTTTTAATGCTTCTACTAACCAGAGACAGTTCTATCGAAGGGAGAGAGGTGGAGAGTTCCATATGCAGAAATAATATGCCATGGTTGTCTTGGAAAGGGCATATTGTAAGGAACTGCCCAAATAAAATATCTGATTTAGCACATCTTGCCCTAGCAAATTTTGGGTATGTGACCTCTGTAGGTATTGGGAACAACAGACTTTGGGTTTGCTGGACTCAGGCAGTATACAAACTTTGATCAGGGCTGATCTAGCACTGAATATGCCCACAGTGATCAAATACTACTGTGCGGTGTGTACATGGAGACATACACCGATACCCTACAGCATGTCTTAATATAACTGTAAATCAAGAAAGCCATGACATGTTGGTAGCCTTGTTCCGACTCCCAGTACCTGTCATTGTTGGGCAAGACTTTCCTCATTTTGACCTTTTAATGCAGCAGCAGAAGACTTCTACAGGAACTGTTAATGTGGTTACTAGGTCCCAGGCCAAAACACAAGACTTACAGGAGGTCTTTCCTTTGATAATGGCTATTTTGAGACTGTCAGTAAGGACAAAAAGTCCAAGAAGACTAGGTGAAGAGAAAAAAAGACTTGGAATGAAAATCATCAGGCTAAAGGTCAACTTAATATCCCAGAGACTCTAGTGCAAGATATTGTACAGGACCAAAAATGCGATGAATCTTTAACATCTTTATTTTTACAGGTGGACAAGGTTGGACATCCTGGACAATCTCGATTTATTATCAAAAACAATATCCTGTATAGAGTTGTTGTAGAGACTGGTACAAATGAGGAACTTGAACAGTTAGTGGTACCCAGTAAATATAGAACAAATAATGCACTTGGCACATGATATTCCCATGGCTGGTCATGAAGGTAGAGGCCGGACAGTACAATGTATTCTATCTCGATTCAGTTGGCCAGGGTCCACCAGGATGTTGCAGCCTATTGTAGGTCCTGTCCCAGTGCCAATTGGTTGCCAAGGGAGGAAGAAAGATGTGGTGCCCTACAACCTATACCATATGTAACTACTCCATTTGACAGGGTGGCAATGGATGTGGTGGACCCTTATTAAAAAGTTCTAAGGGAATCAGTATATTTTAGTCATTTGTGACTACACAACCAGGTACCCAGAAGCAATACCAATGAGGACTGTTACTGCCCTCGTCTTGCAGAAGAACTGGCAAAGTCTTCAGCAGGATGGGAATACCCAAGGTTATCCTGACAGACCGTGGTAGTAATTTTCCTCCATCATGCTGCAAGAACTATACAAATTGCTAGGGTATCTGCTGTTAGAACATCCCCATACCATCCCCAAACTGATGGGTTAGTGGAAAGATTTAACAAGACAATTAAATGTATGCTTCAGAAGTATGTGCAGGAGGAAGGCGGGACTGGGATAAGTTTTGCCCTATTTGCTGTTTGCCTATAGAGGTGCCTCAGGCTATACAGGGTTATCCCCCTTTACCATGTTATATGGGCGTAACCCTAGGGGTCCCTTAGATGTGGTAAAGGAGCATTGGAAACAGGGGTCTAATGTAGCATGCGAAAATATACTTGAATACATGACTGCACTGAGGAAAAGGCTAGTGAAATATGTGACTATAGCCCATCAAAATGTTGACCAGAAACAACTCAAACAGAAAGAAGATTATGATATGGGCTTAAAGCATAAAGCATTTGAACCTGGGGAAAAAGTGTTGCTATTGTTACCCTCCACTGAAAATAAATTGCTCATGCGTTGGCAAGGGCCATATGTGATCTTACACCAGGTAGGCAAGGTAAACTATGCCATTGAGATGCCAGGGCATAGACCGGTAAAAAGAATTTACCATGCCAACCTGCTGAGAAAATGGGTAGAAAAACAGAAACCCCAGTGTTGTATATCCAGACCGATCCTGATAGAGCAGAGCTAGATATAGTATATGACAGGATTGATAAATCTGTTACTGACATTAAAGTGCATATCAATCCTGACTTAAACCCTGCACAGAGATTAGAGATTGATCATCTCTTGGAGTATTTGCGTACATTCACAAAGAATCCAGGAGAGCCAAAGTGCGTAGTCCATGAGATCAGAGTTACCCAAACCAAACCAATCATCAGAAGCCATATAGATTACCAGAAAAGATCAGGCCAAGTAGTGGCTGAGATAAAACAAATGGAACAAGCAGGAGTGATAGTTCCTTCACACAGTCCTTGGTCCTCTCCATTAGTGGTAGTGCATAAAAAGGAAGGGGCATCAGGTTATGCTTAGATTTTAGGAAAATTAATGAAGTATCTGAGTTTGATGGCTATCCAATGCCAAGCATCGATGATCTCCTAGATCAGATTGGGTCTGCAAGATACATAAGCACCTTAGATTTAACAAAAGGGTTTTGTCAGATTCCATTGGCCCCAAAAACCCAAGAATTAACTGCCTTCTGTTCCCCTCTTGGTCTATATCAGTTCACTACAATGCCGTTCGGCCTACATGGAGCCCCGGCTACCTTTCAATGGTACATGGATCATGTCTTGAGACCTCACAGGGGCTATAGTGCTGCTTATTTGGATGATGTGGTCATCTATAGCCCCGACTGGGAGACTCATCTATTACAGCTTAGTGCTGTGATACAAAGCAGCCAGGATGCTGGAATGACCATTAACCCGTCCAAATGTGCTATATCTAAGACAGAAACACGCTATCTGGGGTTCATTATTGGACATGGGAGGATTAAGCCAGAAGTAGATAAAATTGAAGCTGTAGCTAACAGTCCCCTACCCATGACAAAGCGCCATGTCAGGTCTTTCCTTGGTCTGGCAAGTTATTATAGACCTTTTATCCCGGATTTTTCCACCATTGCTACTCCTCTCACAGATCTGACCAAAAAACATTTTCCCAATAAAGTAAAGTGGAGTCCCGCCTGTGATAAGACATTTAACAAAATCAAGGCCATCCTATGCTCAGCTCCGGTGTTATGTAGCCCTGATTTCACTAAACCATTTGAATTACAGACAGATGCCTCTGACACAGGCATAGGGGCAGTATTGACCCAGCATAGCCAGGAGAGGAACACCCCATCTTATACCTCAGCAGGAAATTACATGAAAGAGAGAAGATATTCTACAGTGGAGAAAGAATGTCTGGCCATCAAGTGGGCAGTAGAAGCCCTGAGATATTATCTTTGGGAAATCAGTTTACGATTATAACAGATCATAATCCTTATGCTGGCTAAATTTGATGAAAGATAAAAATGGCCGCATTTTAAGGTGGTATTTATCATTACAACCTTATAAGTTCACTGTACGACATAGAGCTGGTTCTCAGCATCAGAACGCTGATTTTTTGTCACGCTTTGGTGCTGATCCAGCTAGCAACTCTGTTCCAGATATAGATAATGGAGTTGTATGTGTATCACAAGGTGCCAAGATGGCACAACCCCAGGGAAACGTATGACTTGTAAACAGTATTGTCTGATTTTGAGTAGTGTTTTGAATCCTGTTTATTTTTAAGGGTCCCTGGGGGGAACTTCTGGAGTGGGTGGGCGGAAGTTCCAACCCTTCACAGGGTGAGGGGTTTCAGTCAACACAACAAACATTGTTGCCTTCTTGTGGTGGGAGGAGTGTAACAGGGGGTCCTGTTGTGAAGTATAAACAATCACTTAAAGATGCAATAACCCCTCCCCCATTATTTCTTTTCATTCTTTCCTATCCTCTATTATATTTCAATATCTATCCTATACTTTCTTGTCAGGGTGGCCAACCTGGCAATCTTCTATCTATCCTTTACTGTCCTTTTTTTTTTCTATCATTAATTAATTGCATCTTGCTCAGCAAACCTTCAGTGGCTACTAGGTGAAGCAGTCCAACAAGCTCAGTGTCCCAAAACAAATGTCAAGAAGGAGCTGTTTCATTTGTAAACAAAAGAGCCTCTAAACAGCAGAGGGCTGAGTTGAGAAGCAAGTGTCTGCTGCAACTTCAGCTAGTAAGTTAAGAAGCAGTGGCTGTAAAACTAAGGAAACTGGAACAAATAAAAGGTATTGTACTAAAATAAACTGTTACCTGAGTGCCCATGTTAGTTGCAGAGGTCCTTCTATAGAGCAGGCAACTCATGAAATGGCAGCTTATATGGTCTCAAGGAGGAGTGATATCAGAAGGGGGAGGAGCTAAGCTAATGCTCTGACATCATAGCCCTATAATTAAGTTTATATTTTTGTTTTAGGACCTCGTGAGGAAATAAATGTTTTTTTGGGGTAAACCCTTGAAGTGCTAGAATGATACTAGTTGGTTTAATATATATATATATATATTTATATATATATAAGCTTGAAAATGCCATTATTCATCTTAATTAAGATATCACATGATTGATGAGGTCACCCTGTGGCATTATAAAAGGTTCCTCTAGGAGAACCAAAAGAGATAGGTGGTCAGTAAGGTTCTGGCCAAGGAGAGAGAAGGTTCTAAGAAGAAATTGTGCAAGTTTCACATTGTTTGAGAGAAGGGAAAGAACTCAGAATTCTGTAATTGTTTTATTTTGCAAGAATTATCTCCTGATGTTTGAAGAGGTGTGACGGATTAACACCATTTATTTTTCCTTTCTGTATATATTAAATTTAGTATTTTATTTATTTATTTTTTCTTCTTTTTGAATAAAATGATAAATGCAGACATATGCATTTTTTATGCATCCTATCTGGTTGTATGATCTGTTTATTGGGACCCACACTACCACAATGCCTACTTCCATATTCTCATCAGAAGCTCCCATCGAAAATACCTCAGGTTAGAGCTGCCCTCAGGCCATTACCAGTTCAGAGCAATGCCCTTTGGCCTCATCTCTGCTCCAAGGGTGTTCACAAAATGCCTGGCAGTAGCAGTTGCTTCTCTAAGAAGGCAAACAATTGCCATCTTCCCTTACCTGGACGACTGGCTCATAGTAGGCCAGTCCCCAGACCAAGTCAAGTTACACCTACAGATAACTCAGCAACTGCTCACCTCCCTAGGTTTCCTTCTGAATCTTTCAAAGTCAGTTTTAGAGCCTGTTCAGCTCCTCACCTTCATAGGCACAGAGCTGAACACAGAGAAAGCCAGAGCCTTCCTCCCTTTGGACAGGGCAAGGACCCTGGTCTCTCTGGCCTTCTCATTCACCCTGCAGGTGTCTCGACCAGCAAGGCATTTTCTACAGCTCATGGGGCACATGGCTGCTTCTACAGCAGTGGTGCAGGGAGCAAGATTTCAGATGAGGGACATTCAGTTCCATTTGAGAGCCTTTTGGTCTCAAAGGAAAGACCCTCAAACCAAATTGATCCTAGTGACTCGAACCCTGATCCAGGCCCTACAATGGTGGCAGGATCAGAGCAATCTCAGACAAGGGGTTCCTTTTGTCATCCAGTCTCACTCCTTAATCCTTACTACAGATGCACCCCTCTTGGGATGGGGAGCTCACATGGGCGACCTCACTACCCAGGGGTTGTGGTCCCCTCAGGAATCTCTTCTCCACGTCAATCTGTTGGAATTCAGAGCAGTTTTTCTAGCACTTCAAGCTTTTTCCAAGTCTGTTCAAAACAAAGTGGTACAGGTCAGAACAGACAACACCACCACAATGTGGTACATCAACAAGCAAGGGGGCACTCGGTCTACGGCCTTGTGCACCGAAGCAATGACGTTGTGGTCCCTGGCTTACTCCCTGAACACCTCCCTTACAGCAGTTCACCTCCCAGGCAATGACTATGTCCTGGCAGATGCTCTCAGCAGGATTTCCCAGGGCCATCACGAATGGTCACTGGACCCCCTGGTCCTGGACGTGGTATTTGCCAGATGGGGCACTCCACAGACAGATCTTTTTGCAGCCCCAGACAATCACCAACTTCCCCTTTTTTGCTGCAGGCCCCCAGTGTTGGGCTCAGTCCCTCTGGATGCCTTAGTCCTCAATTGGGAAGGGAAGTTTCTCTATGCTTTTCCCCCCTTCCCTCTGCTGTTCAAAGTGCTAGTCAAAATCAGGTCTCAACCCTGCAAGATGATCCTGATTGCCCCAGATTGGCCCAGACAACCCTGGTATCCACTCCTGTTGTCCTTAGCAGTCCATCTTCCCCTCTGTCTTCCCAGGAATCACAACCTGTTAACCTGTGCTCAGGGGAGGGTTTGGTACCCGATCCTCAAATCTCTCAATCTCAAGGCCTGGCTCTTGAAGAGTTAGAGTTTGCTGATTTACACCTTTCCCAGGGTGTAATGGATATCCTGAAGGCTTCTAGAAAGCCTTCTACCAGGGCTACTTATAATTCCAAATGGAAGAGATTTTCCGTATGATGCTCTGGAAAGCATATTTCCCCAGAATCTGCTGATTTACCCACAGTCCTGGATTACATGGTCCATCTAAGTACCTTGGGGCTGAGACCAGCTACCCTAAAAGTGCATCTGGCAGCTGTGTCTGACTTTATTTCAGCAGGTAAGCCCTTTCCTCTTTCAGATTACTCTGTATTCTCCAAGTTTTTCAAGAGATTGCTTCACACCAACCCTCCATTCAGGGACCCTGCCCCTGCTTGGGACCTTAATGTTTGCATTGCTCAGCTTATGCAACCCCCTTTTGAGCCTTTGTCTTCAGCAGAGCTTAAGTACTTGACTTGGAAAACTGTGTTTCTGGTAGCCATCACATCTGCCAGACGCATAAGTGAATTACAAGCTTTTTCAGTGGAGCCTGATTTTATCTCCTTTCATAGAGATAAGGTGGTCCTCAGGACTAACAGGAAGTTCTTGCCTAAGGTGGTTTCAGATTTCCACCTTAATCAATCTATTTCTCTTCCTGTGTACTTCACTGACCATTCCTCCTCTGGTGAGAGGAGGCTACACAGTTTAGATGTCAAAAGAGCCCTTAGCTACTATTTAGAGTGTACCAAGGGTCACAGGTTTGACTCCCCTCCAACTATTCCTCACTTATGGTGAGGTTGGTAAAGGGAAACCTGCCACTAAGAGATCCATTACCAGGTGGATTGTCTCTTGTATCCAATTATGTTATGAAAAACTGGGTAAGGTTCCTCCCTCAGGCCTGAGGGCTCACTCTACCAGGGGTACAGCTGCTTCCCTGGCTGCTGCCAGGGACATCCCTATTCTAGAGATATGTCAAGCAGCTACCTGGAAAACAGTTCATACTTTTATCAAGCATTACTCCCCTGGATATCCAGGCTAGGAGTGATGCCTGCTTTGGAACGGCTGTGCTTCAGAGCCTATTTCCCAAGTAGGTTCTGTCCCTCCTCCATGGAGGTACTGCTTTGTAGTCTGCATATGTCATAATATAGCAAGACTTCATGTTGTCTGAAGAAAAAATTACTCACCTTAGTAATGTTGTTTCTTCTATTGGAGTCTTGCTATATTATGACCTCCCCCCCTGCCTGCCCCTTTCAGAACCTCTGTTTTTGGGATGTGGGTGGGCAGTGCAGTGTTGGCACTTAGTAGGTGCCCACCTTGTTGTTTCACCTTTCTTTTTGGGGTGACTTGGTGTTTTTCATTTTTTGGGGCTCCTGACTTGAGTCTTTGTTTTGGGACCAAAAAATGGGTTATTAAGTTTAGTAGTCAGTTGGCTAGTGTAGGTTTACAGCTTCCACACAGGACCTCAGTGAGTTTAGCTTGTAAAGATCTGATGGTTTGAGTTTGAAGAACAACAGACAGAGTTTTCAACCGAGCTCAAGCTCAGCATTCCATGCCTGGCATGGAAAGTGCACTCTTTCACCTCCGGTGCAGTTCGAAGGTTGGGACTCACTGCATATGTCATAATATAGCAAGACTTCAATAGAAGAAACAACATTACTAAGGTGAGTAATTTTTTCTTCTGTCTTACTGCTTAATTGTGATACATATTGATGGGAGCACATCAAGTGTCTCTTTTTCTCTTTTGTGTATAGGGTGTTTCCTAATGCATTCTTGGATAAGAGAACTGCAAACCAGCAGAGAGTAGTTTGGACTCATACTCATACAGAAGACATTACATGTCTCCAAAACTAAATGATAAATCATTAAATCATGAAGCAATGCTTGATAACTTGTAATACATACAAATGGACACACTGCTGTGCATGTGACACAATTCTGAGAGAAAACACAGGGACCCACATCAAAGGTAGGCCATGCTGAGGCAGCTGACACCGGGAAGTGTACCAGTGCTGCAAGGGCAGCTCCAAGATGGGAGCATGAGGAGCTGAAGCCCCCCTAAATTTAATTTTTTTCATTAAATTAGGCCATTGTCCTTGACCAATAAACACCTTTTAATGAACAAAGCCCTCTCCCCTTGTTCATTAGATTTGCAGCCTCCCTGTCAGTTTCTGGCACCACAGTAACCTCTGCTGTTAGATTAGACTGTTTGCTTCTTAGGCTATGTTGAACATGCCAAGGGGAAGAGGGAGAGCTATGGAAGAAAGCTGAGGGTAAAATCCTAGCCTTCATCAGGGTGTAAGCTGCCAGTGTAATAGGGACCTGCATCATGTATCCCTGCCTTCCAATAACTACAGTTAGGCCAGTGAGGATGGCCCTGCCCCTGCCCCCATGGAGGGCAAGCCATGGATATGAGTGCAGTACAGAAGAAGAAGAATCAGCATTTACATAGTGCTTTTCATATACATTGTATCCCAAAATGTTTTACAAGTGATGAGAGACTGGCAGTGAAGTGACTGAATGTGTAGTGGCAGTGGCAGTCATTTTGCACATTAAAATCAACACACAGCCTTGGACAATCGCATGAACCAGTTTGATGGGAAGGAGAATGTTGACCAGGACAATGGAGAAAATCCCCTACTCGGTCAGCAGGGGGATCTCTTGCCTGCTGACCAAGATGGCTGACTTTCAAGATGGAGGAAGAGGAGGTGGAGATGCTGCTCTACCTTCTGATTCTAGATCTCCAGGTTCTAAAACAGATTTATCCACAACCGACCCCATAAGGCAACAAAAGACCTCAGAAGGCTTGCAACATCCTGACTCTGACCAAGGTACTTCTGCAGAATGTGCACCAGGTTTGGACTTTAATTCAGTTGCTGGCTCACAACCTGATACAGGCCAGGAAGCGATTTCTGAACCCCAGCTATGACAAATGTTCTTACAGCATAAGCAATTTACCTTAAAACTAATTCAGGATGACATTGCATCTCAAGACGAGATACCAGAAGCTGATTTTTCTGACAGTCATGTTATTCATGAGGAGCTGCCCACTGATATTCCTGTCGCCCATACCTCACAGGATAACCCAGTGAGGTCTCAGCTTCACCTGCGACCTATGACTAGGACTTCTACTGAAATGGATGGGGCTTGGTCCCCTGAAACTACTTTACATGCTACCAGTTAGCAGCAATCGGCGAACGGAATGCCGTGGTCCTCTTAGGGACTGATCTCAGTGGCTGAGATTATGGATACAGCTGCTCGAGACTCTAGGAACAGTTCACTTCCTTCCAACCAGGATCCTGCACCAGGTACAAAACCCCAACCAATACCACGAGCTCCACCAGCCGCTAGTGAGGTCAACAATGAACAATCTACATAGATACATAGACAGTGTTGTCAGATAAGGGCCTATGGCCCATCCAGTCTGCCCATTTGAACTTGTAAGTTCAGTTTATGTTTTCCTAGAAGTCTGTTGCCCCTTACCCCTGGCCTCCAGAATTCCTTTATGCCTATCCCATGCATTCTTAAATCAGTCTGCACTTCCTATTGACATTATGGGCCCCAATGAGACTCGGCCTAACCAAAACCTGAGTAATCACACTCTTTCTTACTCCTCTAGGCAGGATAAAAGCACTGCTAACTTTAAAATGAGTGATCTCTTTAAATCTGTGGGGTAGCCTGCACAACAGCGGAACACAGTGCGTCTGAGATACATCTGTGAAGCCTCCACTGCTCCTTCCTGAAAGACTGTGCTTCATAACATGTTGAAGGACACATTGGGAATTAGTCCCTCTGAACTATTCGCATTTATTCATATTAAAGGAGAGTGAACATATGATATTAGTTTTAAAAATGTAAGCACTCTAGAGAAGTTCTGGCTTCAGTATGAGCAGGTTAAAAGTTCAGCTTTGTGGGCCCCTGTCATGTTGATTCCTCTTACAAAACCATTGGTAAAAATTATCACTTGGCTTTTTAGGAGTGAGGGGGTAAATTTTAATGATATACACTACTGGCTCAAGCAGCGCTGTGAACTCTTAGATACCCCATGCCCTATTCTGTACAAAGATTTAGTCTGGATGGGAGGGTGAAAAATTAAGGTCCAGCTAAGACATACTGAACATGGAATCGTACATCTTCCTGGCAGCTTCCACATTGGGAGGGATAGAGGCATCTGTTTTTACCTGGGGCAGCCACATACCTGCCACAAATGTGGATCCAGAACCCATCTTAGTTACACATGTGATCAGCCCAGATGTACTTTATGTTTGTCCTATGGCCATGTGAGCCTTAATTTCCCCAACCCCAGCTTCTGCAACCTGTGTGACGAACAAGGTCACACTTATCCACAGTGCCCATGGGCTGAGTACAATAGGGTAGACCAGGTCCCTCAGGACCATACTAATTTGCTGAATCTCAGGCCCAAGCACTTCAAAGACATGAGGAGGTCTCTCTCCTTGCTGCCTTTCCTGCCTCTGCCAAAGATTCTGTCCTCACAGACCCCCAGAACACAGTAGACTTAGACATTATTGCACCTTCCTCTCCCACTATTGCTCCTCAGCCAGAGCAAAACATCACCACAGGAGATTTCCGGAGTCAGGAGGTTTCTCCTCAAACTTCGGTGGCTGTTCAGCATGTGGTGATGTCCCCCCACCCCTGGGCTGTGGAACCCTTTATCTCAGCCCCTGTATCTAGAAGGAGCAAAGGGAAATGAAAATCTGACTCCTGCACACCCAGCAAGACAATTCTGACTAGAAACAAGTTTCAAGCCCTAGCAAAGAGGAGACAATGGGGTGATACTGAGGGAGAACATGCCGACTCAGACTCTTCTAGGGCATCATCCTCCAAAATGGACTTCTTCTCAGAATCAGGGAAAGAAACATTATAAGAAAGCCAGAATAAGGGAGCTCAGTTTCCACATAGGTGATCTTAAGTTTTTTGGGGGGTCCTCTCAAATTTCCCTCCCTAATGGGCTTTCATCTTAGGTTTTTTCCCCTTAATCTTTTGTTGTATTGCCCACTCAAATGCGTTGCAGCACACTGAATGTGTGCAGTATTAAATCTTTCAGGAAACAACTTTCCACTCTGGGCTTGCTAAACACTTTATCGCATGATTTTTACTTCCTATAAGACACCAGGTTGAAATCCAGGTTTGAACTTGCTCAGGCCCAGAATAGATGGACAGTGGGTCCTTCATACTAGTCCCACAGGGAAGATATGTGTGATGGGGTGGGCATTTTATTTTCAGGCTACCATTTTCACATCTCAAAGGTAATAGATGTTTCCCCTGGGAGAGTACTTTTGCTTGATGGAACCCATGGCAGTATCAGGTGTCGACTTGTTAACATATATACCCCCCAGAGCATAGCCACAAGGTCTTCCTCACTCCTCAAAGTACAGCCATATCTATTCACTTCCTGTCAGGTTTACTTTGGGGGAGATTTCAACTGTGGCCCATGGATAGAAGAAGCAATGCCCATAAGACCTTCAGTGATACAGTCACTCTACTAAAAATTTTACAAATGGCTCAGTTGATGGATGGGTAAAGGACTGTTCATACTGTGGGTGCCAAAACATATCATAGGGGGGTATTGGCTACTCACATAGAATACATTTTTGTCTCCAAGAACATTAAGATACATCGGCTTCAGTAATTCCCTGCGAGACCTCAGACCATTTAGCACTATCACTATCATGCTCCCTAGCAAGAGGCCCCTTCCCCATTTGCCCTCAATCAAGATGAAGTTAAATAGTACACTACTTCTAGATAACTACATTTTTACAAACTGCTTGAATCTATTGCAGGCCAGAGTTTCCGTGATGGATGCATACTGTGACGTGGACAGCCAGTTCTGAGTGCTGTATCATTTTTTTTTAATTATTAAAAAATGTATTACTGATTTGCCTCTGCTGAAAATCTGTTGCCCACCCCCCAGGTTTCAACTGAAAGATGAAAGCCATGAGAAAATGCTGAAACAGCATGTGAGATCACCAGGTGTTACATGGCAGGCCAGAAGCTATTTACAGACTTTTCTAAGTTAATTATAGATGTTGTTGTTAAGAGGGAAAATCATAAAAAAAGGTTTATGATGTTAGAAGGGAAACCAGGTTTAGCAAACCAGTGCAAAGTTGTAAATGCACCTGTGAAGCCTGTGTGAGAGAGGATGCAGCATAGATCCAAGAGATGTCATTTGAAGGACATGAGTCATGCTGAGGGTTGCAGAATTTAATTCTTGAAAAAGACATCCTGTTTTTTTATTAAATATATTTTTTTTTATAGATTCTGACAGAGGAGGAGCTAGGTGGCCTCACCCAAAAAGAGGCTGGCAAATACAGTTGGCTTTAAGAAATATTCTGTTTTACTTCAACACACTTTTATCTAGACTCTGACAAAGAAAACATATTTGGAGCACTTGTAAACAGGTATTTAGAAAGAGAGTCAAATCTAAATACTTTAAGTAGGAATTTGCACTGTTTAAACCTTATTCTTTCAAAAGATTTGTATGTCTTGCGATATAAGAGTTCTGTATTTTGTGTTTTACATAATTTTATCTATTTTTAGTAAAACTCTTTTTAGAGCATACTTAGTCTGTCTTTGAATTTCTTTTATTTGTAAGAAAAGTATATATGGTTATAGCAGACACTAAGTATAAGCTTGAATGGTGGTACTAAACTGGAAAGAGAAGCATTTTAAATCTGAGGTCTTTATTAAAGTTTTTAAGGGTCCATCTCTCTATACCTGATTAGGTGCCTATAGGCAAAGATATCTGGCCCCCGAAGACAGAAATATCTAAGCCTGTGCATTGGGTATGCCAGCAAGAGGTTCACAGTTTGAATCCATCCAAGACTTGAGACCAAAGGTTGATCTGAACTCACAAAACAGACAAGAGGGTTACTTTGTTCTGTTAAACTGTTCACAAGACTGCGCCCGGAGGTTGGCACTTTGGGAGTAGAGGGCCTGACCTGCTGAGTGGGTTTGTGACACATACCACTCCTATATAACTTGGTGGGAAGATACCAAATCCAACTTACAGTCCTTTTTTATAAGGAGGGCTAAATATAGATCATTGTCAGCCTATTTTAAATACTCCCGGTTGTGTAAACAACTGTTAGACACCATATCTATGGCTTATGAGGCCAAAGTAGACTTGTCTTCACAAATTAGGGCCCTTAAAACTGATATGGAGGCTTTTCTGTATAATAGGGCACTCTCCTTGAAGTTGGAGGCCCAATGTGGCACTCAAAACACTAAACCTTCACTAGACACATACAAAAGAAGTGCAGGTAGACTTTCTTCTACTTTCATGAAGCACCTAGCAGACCCACTTACCTCCATGGTTCACTCCACACTCCCTGCGATAAAACTATTTTTTCAGTCCCATTTGAAATGTATGTTTAATTCTGAATCTGATTTGTTAAATGCCACTTCCTTCCTTAGTGACATAGATGTCCCAGAGGCCCCCATGGACCAATTGCAAACCCTGGTAGCCCCTATATCAGTGGAAGAAACCACCAGTGCCAACAAGAAGCAAAAAAAATGCACCTCCCCAGGGCTAGATGGTCTGACAACTGAATTGTACCATGCTTTTATTACCATTTTTGCCCCTTCCCTGACTGTACTGTTTAATTGTATTTTAGAAACACACTCCATCCCTTCTAAATTTTCAGATGCCATCATGTTACTACTTTTTAAAAAAGGTGAGACAACTGAGATTGGAAATTGGAGATTGCTCAGCCTTCTTAATGTGGTCTATAAAATACTAGCCACAATATCACTGTATAGGTTACTACCAATTGCAGCACAGGTCATCTCCAAGGAACAGTCCTGTGCCCTTCCGAACAGATCTATGCTTCATTCTCTATCTTTACTTAGTGACATTGTACATTCATACTCTCAGAAAGCCCCTGCATTATTTCTTTCTTTGGACCACGAGAAAGCCTTCGACTGGGTCAACCATAAGTTCCTATTTAAGGTGCTGGTACACTACCATATTCCCATACGGTTTGTATCCTGACTATAATTCCTTTACAACACTGCTTGGATCATCCCACATATTAATAACTCCCCAGGCAGTACTTTTTTGGGTAAGAAAGGAGTATGACAGGGTTGCATTTAAACCCTCTACTGTATGCTTTCCAAATAGACCCCCTTGTAAGAAAATTCCTACTACATCTCTCCATCCCCAAATTAATCCTTTCAAACAGATTCTCGACTCCAGTGAGTAGTGCGTATGCAGATGACCTATGTATTTGCACTCACCCCCAGCTGAACCCTTTAGATGTAATTTCTGTAATCTCTGGGTTCGAGGCAGTGTCTGGATCTAAATTAAATTGTCATAAAAATGTGGCTAAATTCATTCTGAACCCCTCCACCTACAGCCTGAGTGGCCAACATCCTTGTCTCCCAAGACCCGAATAAGATTTTGGCAGTCCACATGACTCGGGCCTTAACTGGAGTCTCGTTTTAGATAAAGCTGATAGGCTAGTATCACCTTGGTGAAAAAGAAGAGGGTGCTGTTATTAAAAACCTTGGCACTGCCTTTATTTTTACATACTGCCACAATTTACCCCCTGCCATTTTCTTTAGAAGCCAGGTCCTACAATGTTTTTTTCCAGGGTTTTTGGGGCAGTCACCTAAATCCGGTAAAACAAATGTATACATATCCAGACGTTTGTTTTGTGGGAGCTCAAATACTAAACCCACTGGTGTTCTTCCATAGATTGTTTATGAATTTTATATTTCCACTTCTATTATCCCAGTCCCCCCTTTTTGGGTTTCACTTTTATTATTGATGGCTACCCCTTATGTGAAATTTGGATTAATACTACTACTATGGAAATACCCATGAATTTTAGGAAATCGGGGATCCTCCCCTTTATGTTTCCCACTTTCCTCAAGATCAGACAATGGAAACTGGCTTGCTCCATGGTTCAGACAGCTACCCGTAAACAGCTATATGCTAATATTCTTGCTGCACACTTCTCAGAACCTCCTAGATTGCTGGATACCCAAAATATGGAATTAGATACCTCATTAGTATTCAGACAACTTACTGACCCCAGATAACCCCAAAAGCTATGGGATGTTACATGGTTATCATGCCACAGGAAACTGGGGGTAAGAGGTAACCTGAAGCATAAATCCATAGAGGAAGGGATGTGTTTCAGGGATACTTGTCCAATGCAGGTGGAGACGATGCAGCATTTCTTTATAGGATGCTTTTTGTGGCAAGCCAGATGTGCCCAGTTGTTGCAGCAGAAAACCTGTACTGGAACCCAAGTGGTGGACCAAATCTTATTAGATTTCTGGGCCATTGACTCACAAGAACAGAAGTCTGTCTCCCAGTCACAACTTGATAAAACTTTGGGCTTCTTGTGATTGGATTTTGAAGGATTGAAGTAATTTGACCCCCAAAAAAGTTCTAAGTTGGCCCAACATTAGCGGAATGAGAGAATGTATCTTTTTTTTGCCGCCCCCCCTTTTTGTTGGGTTTTGACATACAGGTTTTTGTCCCCCAGATTGAGATGTGTTCTGGGTGTTTTTATGCCTTTTTTGGGTAGCACAGCACCTATGAGATTGAGTTTACTTATACGACCGTATAATAGTTTAAGGATGGATTATGCTAGGTTTCTCTTCTTTTTGGATTTATAATTTGTTTTGCTTATACTCCTGATACATGTAATATACTTTTGATTTATCAATTGTCTGCATTTCAATAAAATATTCCCCAACTCTTGCAAAAAGTGCCTTAGGTTCTTTTACTTCCACCTGGACACCTACTAGGACAGCACCAAGGATGGGTAGAAGAAACCTCGGTTTAATGTGTTATTCAAAGGATGGCGCACCCTGACAGTACAGCACCCACCTAGTACTGCACTCTTGCACCAGTGTTTATGGTATGGGCCCAATCCCAGAGTGAGATGAGAATCCACAACCTTCTGTCCCGGAGATGGAGGAGCTACTAACTGAGCCACACTGACGCTAGTGGGGATAGTGCTTGATGTGCTGGCTGGCTGCTAGTTACAGTGTAAAGTCAAGATGTGAGTGTGGAGCTTTGGGAAAACCCTCATAGAAATAAACAATACACACAAAAAAATAAACACACTTCTGTTTTGAAGGGAAGGTTACACTGTTTCAAAATCTGCATGTGAGATCCTCTTGCCATTATAAGATGTCCTCCCAAGCAGACTCATCAATGCAGTGGTTGGCTAAATCTGAACTGATGCTTTACAATGGCCAATGGAAAAAGATTTGTCCTAATTCAGCAAAAAGGCATAATAGGGTATGTACCAGTATATAAGATGATGGCATGTCTTGGGAAGTGAGACACAGACAAAGCCAAGAGCTTTATGCAGTTAAGTGCTGTTGTCACACAATTATGCACTGTATATCCTGAGTGTCTTATTTCAATGTTTAATCTGATGTTGCCCTCCAGCCTATGTTGTATAGCTACTTGTTACTGCCATGCCTGTAATGATGCTGCTGATGCTGAAGTTATTTGCACAACTTGATTGGTTGCTACTTCTCTACTGCCTTCAGGCTTCTTAACTTCAATTGCATTATCTTGCAGTGTTCCTACCTGTGAGACCAAAGTTGTCATATGTTACCTATTCTATTTCCATGCTTGTTATATCTTGTCTGTGGACTGTCTGAAAATATGAACATACGAATCTACCGGCAATAACAGGCCTTACGTTCTATGAAGTTAGTCTGCTTGAATGCGCAGCTAGCACCCTTATATTGCAGCTGCCCCCCCTCCTCTCCCCTCACCTTTACCCCCTCGCATTCCCTGCCCCATGCCCTTTTAAAACTACCCACTGTGCTACAGGATACCACCTTCTTGGTAGAGTGTTCCATTTCTCCACCACCCTTTCTGTGAAAAAATGCCTCCTCATCTCTTTCTGATATCTTCCACCCTCCAACCTGAGACCATGCCCTCTGGTGTCCCTTCCTCTCCTCAGCTTAAATATCCCTTCTGTGCCCATTTTGTTAATCTCCCTTCAAATATTTGAAGGTCTCAGTCATATCCCTTTGATCCCTCTTGTCCTCCAGGGTGTACATATTCAACTCAGTCAGCATCTCCTCATAGGTTTTGCCCTCCAGCCCCTGAATCATCTTAGTTACCCTACACTGCACCCCCTCCAGCAATCTGATATCCTTCTTCAGAAAGGGACACCAGAACTGCATGCAGTACTCCAAATGTGGCCTGACTAGTGACCTGTACAGCGGCAGGATCACATCCTATTTTTGGATGACATTCCTCTTGCAATACACCCCAGCATCATGTTGGCCTTAGCTGCCACCTTCCTGCACTGAGATGAGTTGTTCATGTTACCTGTTATTTATTTATTTAGATTTTGATAACCGGGTAAGCTCACTGAGACCAGAGGCCCCTTTTTCAAGAGCGACCTGGATTAGTTACAGACAAAAATTACATATATTGGCAGGAGTACACAGTAGTACATACATTGGTAGGAGCACATACTAGCTGGAGCATACATTGGATAGGATATAGAGTACATTACAGAGCATGTCAGTTACATACACATAATAACATGGCAAATAAATCAGACATATGACAGAGCATGGCAGTTACACACACATCATAACATAGCAAATAAATCAGACATATGACATCTTAACCAACAATGCTTTAGGGGAGAGGTGGTAACAGCAATATGCAGGATATTTTACAAGCTGGTAGGCTGACTGCCATGGGACAAGCAAGTTTCAGCCACCAAGACTAAGTTCTGGGCTAGCTGTTACAGCCACAGAGGCTAAGCTCTAGCAGGTATACTTTCAGGCCAGACTTAAAACCCTGGATAGTACAACAATTAGCCAAGTCAACAGGGAGAAGGTTCCATAACTGTGGGGCAGCATACCTAAAGGAGCGCTTGCCATAGTTAGTTCGGACACAAGGGATGTCTAGGGGATGGCCAGTGGAGGATCTCAGGCCCCAGACCTTGACTTTGGGATTTAGCAGCCCACGCAGGTGAAGAGGAGGGCCAACAGTGGTAAATTTGAAGGTCAGGCTCAAAGAGGAATAGGCTAATTTTTGTCACATAGAAGGCCAGTGGAGATCAGCGAGGACCTCACAGTGGTGTCTTCTTGGAGGGGAGTTGGTGGCAAAATGAACCACCCTGTGGTAGAGCATAGTAAGCTTTCTTCGTTTGCTCTCCCTTAGGGAATGCAGCAGGGGAGACCCATAGAGGAGGGAGGGGAGTAGAGTGCAGTTAGATATGGCGAAAGTTAGATATGGCGCTATGAGCCTTGAGATAAAGAGAGTCACCCAGCCTATAGAGAAGTCCTAATTTCTGGTGGGTGGACTTATCAACAGAGTCAATATGAGGCTGGAAGGTCATCGCCTGATCAAGCAGGACTCCGAGGTACCTGATCTTGTCTATGACAGCTATTCTCTTCCCTTGGGCAGTATGAAGCTGAACGATGCCACGACGGTCTGAGCCAAGGCATCTGGACCCAAACAGGACTGCCTTCTTTTTTTCTTCATTCATTACAAATGAGTTTGTGGAGAACCAGGCTTCCAGTGCAGCAAGACCGGCCTGGAGGTTGGCATTGATTACGCTAGGAAGCAGATCACTGCAGTAGACGACAGTGTCATCTGCATAGAGGATAAGGTTGTTCCTCCTGCCAACCCGCTCTATATCATTGACAAAAAGGGTAAATAACAGGGGACCAAGGATTGAGCCCTGTGGTACCCCAGAGATTACCAATTTAGCACTAGACTGGGTTCCTCTCCATAGGACTTTTTGGGTTCGGTTGAGCAGATAGCTCTTGAACCATGTAGCAGAGAGTCCGTCCAGTCCAAGTAGGTGAAGTTTAATGAGGAGAAGTTCATGGCTGACCAAGTCAAATGCCTTGGATAAATCAATGAATAGAGCCCCCATTGGGAAACCTTGCTCCATTGCGTCAAGCATGTCCAATGTGAGCCGGATAAGGGCTGTATCAGTGCCATGGCCTTTCCTAAAGCCGTGTTGAATGCCAGCTAGGAGTAGGTGCCTTTTGAGGTACTGTAGTCCTGTATTTGATTGTAGACCAATCTCTCCTGCACCTTCTCTAATGATGGGGAGAGAATGGAGATTGGCCTGTAGTTCCCCACATTGTCCCTGAGCCCTTTTTCATGACTGGGGACAATGATTGCCACCTTCCATTTATCCGGGACCTTTCATTCAAGCATTCAAGGAAGGACCTGTTGATAAGCAGGGCAACTGGGCGAGAGATAGCCAGAGCTGCAGCCCGCAGGAGTCTAGGTTCAAGCAGGTCATGTTCTGGAGAGGAGTCCAGGTTTATACGTTGCAGAAGGTGAAGTACCTCGGCGGGCTTGACCAGCTTCAAGTGAAACCAGCGTCGAGAGTGTTCCCAGGCAGTGCCTCTGTTGCTGGGGGCACCTGAGGGCAGGTGGGGTTTGGTTCCTCCAGGATTGGAGAAAGTGGCACTAAACGCCTCTGCAATTAAGGTGGGATCATTGGGTAGGGTATCACCGAACAAGAGCGCACCCTCTTGTGCACTGGGGGCACCCTTTATCAGCAGGTTAATTTAGCCCCAGAATCTCTTGGGATCCCATAGGTGCCTAGACTGGAGATCTCATAGGTATTTAGATTTAGCCAACTTGGAGGCTTTCTTGCACTGATTCCTCAGTTCTCTATACCTCTCCCAGTCGGTTTTCCGGCCTGTGGATTTCTATTGACCCCAGGCCTGATCTCGAAGTATCATGCTCCATTTGAGGCTTGGGTTAAGCCATTTGTAACATTTACTCTGTACCCTCAGTTTCTTGCAAGGGGAATGTATATTGGCCACCGACATAAAAGTGTTGGTAAAGAAGTCAAGCGCCTCATCTAGGGTAGGGAGGGAGATAAGTGAATCCCAGTTTATGGTGCATAGGTCAGAGCAGAGAGCTTCTGAAGAGAAACTGCTGTAGTTTCTGACTTTGATTACTTTGGCAGGCAGTTTGGGAAGCCTATTGGACCAGATGCAGAAAAGTAAGGAATGGTTACTCAACTAGTCTGCCATGACCTCAGCAGCCTGTATGCGGTCCGGGCTGGATACTAGGGCCCAGTCAAGCAATGAGTGGTTACCAGTCCTAGCACTGTGCTTTGTGGGCTGGTGGATAACTTGGGTCAGATTGGTGTCATGTATAGAGTTCTTTCTGGCAGAGGTCTCTAGCAAGAGGCAGTTTTGGTTAAAGTCTCCCAGGAGAATCAACTCCCCTAAGGAGTGTTCTGCCAAGGCATGAGTTAGTGCTTCGAGGAAAGACATACCCATTTGGGGTGGGCAGTAGGTACACCCTATGTACAGGGGTTTGGTGTCTCCAAGTAGCACCTTCACAAAAATAATCTCATTCACAGAGTTGCAGAGGGGGAGAATGGTCAATCTGCATTACATTAAGACCACTCCGGGTATAAATGAGAACCCCCCCACCTTTCTTCCCAACACGGCCCTTTCTGAAAGCATTAAAGCCAACTAGGTCGGTTTCATGAGGAAGGATGCAGGGTTTGAGCCAGGTCTCAGTCACTGCAAGTATATCAGGTTTGAGGAGCATTGTGCAGGCTTCGAGGGCATGGATTTTGTGCCTTAGGCTACCTATATTCATGTGCACCACTTTGAGACCCCTGGCACTAGTCCAGAGAGGGCAGGTGGGGTTGCTGAGTATGGTATTTGAGGGGTAGGGACCAGGGTTCAATTCCACATCCCCCCCAAGGCAAGCTTTAGCTAGGCCAGGTAATTGATAATTCTGGTGGGAGTAGGGAGGTGCCTCTTTATGTCACTTAGAGCAAGGTGGTAAAATTATAGTAGTTACCATGTCTGGTTAAGCCGTGCATGGATAGTAGTACAGCATTGTTCCCTTCCTCCAGGATATCCAGGGATACTGGGGAGTGGAGACTGGGATTGGCTTCCAGATCAATGAGACTATAGCCCCAGGAGTAGAGCAGGTCAGTCCCCAGTATTAGCACCACATAGGTAGCAGCAGACATAAGGCCCACATTCCGAATGATAGAGTTTAGGCTGTAGATGGGTGGAAGGAGAAAAAGAAAAACTTCCCCTTACAGTAGTAAAGGAATATCCTGGACTAGGTATAGCTGGAGGAGCAGATTCAGAACCATACCTGATGCTTGACTCCAGGGGGCTGGTGGCAGCAGGCTCCTTGGCACTGAGGGAGGCACAGAGTGGTGTCCAGGCATGCAGGAGGTGAGCCGCGGGTGTGGCAGTTAGCCAAGTGGACTACAAGGACACCTGATGCTTGACTTCAGGGGGCTGGTAGCAGCAGGCTCCTTGGCGCTGAGCGAGGCACAGAGTGGTGTCCAGGTGTGCAGGAGGCAAAGTGTGGGTGCGGTAGGTAGCCAAGTGGGCTACAAGGATGCCTGATTCTTGACTCCAGAAGCCTGGTTGCAGTAGGCTCCTTGGTGCTGAGCAAGGCACAGAGTTATGATCACCCCTTAGGTCCCTCTCCTCCTCTGTGACCTCTATCTGAACCCCTTCAAATTGGTAGCTCCTCCCTGGGTTCCTTGCTCTGAAGTGCATAACCTTGCATTCTTCTCATTGAAGCTCAATTTCCACTTTTCTGACCACTCCTCCAGTTTGATCAGGTCCTTCTGTAGCCCCTGCCACCCCTCTATGTCATCCACCACCACCCCTATCTTGGTATCATCTGTGAACAGACTGACCTAGTTCCCAATGCCATGTGAGATATTTGATATGAATAACCCAAACAACACTGGACCCAAGATGGAGCCCTGCAGCACTCCACTTGTCACTGACCTTGGGGAAGAGAGTGCCCCCCGACCACCACCTGTTGCTGCCTCGCCTTCAGTCAGTTCACAATCCAGTTCACCATCTTTGTCCCTTCCCCCACATATTGCAACTTACCCCCCAGCCTCCCATGAGGCACTGAATCAAAAGCCTTGCTGAAGTCTAAATACAGCACATCCACTGCATGGCCTTTATCCAATTCCCTCAGTACCCAGTTGTAGTATTCAATTAGGTTGGTCTGGCAGGATCTTCCAGAGATGAATCCATGCTGCTGACTGTCCTGGAGTCCATTTTCCTCCCAAAAGGTCACCAGCATCTCTTTCAGGATTGCTTCCATATGTTTTCTTACAATGGATGTGAGGTTTACAGGTCTGTAATTGCCTGGTTCATCCTTTGGGCCACACTTGTGGAGGGGAACCATGTGAGCCATCCTCCAATCCTGGGGTACACAACCTGTGTCCTGGGAGGTATTGAACAGGTCTGCCAGCAGTCCCGCCAGTTCTTTCAGTACCCTGGGATGAATGCCATCTGGACCTGGTGCCTTATCCACCCTTAGTGCCTTCAGACCCTCCGGCACCCTGCCCTCCATAATTACCCTATCTGTCACCCCTTCCCCCCTTGCCCACCTTCCCCATCCCCTGAGGTAGCTGTCCACCCTTCTCCTTCGAGAACACAGAACAGAAGTACTCATTTAGTGCTTCTGTCTGTTCTGCCCCCTTCTCCACCCACTCTTCGTCCTTCCAAATCCTCATCTGGTCCCTGCAGCTCCTTCTCTTCCTTATGTATCTAAAAAAGTCTTTCTTCCCATCCCTGATGTCCTATGCCAGACTCAGCTCCCTGGAAGCCTTGGCTGCCCTGACCAATCTGGTTAACATGCATACTGTTCCCTGTCCCCCCCCCAGACTTCTTGAACCTCTGAAAAGCTTCTTTATTTGCCCTTACCCCTTCCAAAACCTCCTTGTTCATCCAGCTTGGCTTCTTAGCCCTACTCTTTTTGCTCAGCATCTTAGTACATGACCCAGTAGCCTCAATCAGCCCAAGTTTGATAATATCCCACTTCTGATTTGCATCCATATCAGGCCTAATTTCTACCAGGTGCCTTCCGAGAATTTCCCCCATCTTGATTAAGTCTGCCCGCCTGAAGTCAACCACCCTGGTTCTTGTACCTACAGTCTCCCTGACCATGCTGAGCATGAACCATATCGATTGATGGTCACTACCAGCTAGCGTGTCCTCCACCCTCAGATCCCTCACATCATCCCTGTTAGTTAGCATTAGGTCCAGAGTGTTTTCCAACCGAGTTGGTCCACTGACCTATCTGCACCAGAAAGCTATCCTGGAATGCATCCAGTAGCACCTGCTCCCTTGTGCTTGAGGTGGCTGGGGTTCCCCAATCCACTCCTGGTAAATTGAAGTCCCCCACGATCACCATGTTCCCTTTCCTGCATACAATTGTAATCTACTCTGCTAACTCCTTGTCCAAGTCATCTGTCTGAGCTGGTGGTCTGTACACCACTCCCATCCACAGTATCCTATTTTCATAATTAAGGGACTGCATCCATAAAGCCTCTATGTTGTTATTCGCATTTTAACTCCTCCAGATTGTGCTTGAAAATAAGCATCAGTTTGTCTAGTGCACTTATATGGTGCACACAAACAAAATAAATGCATAAATAAAATATTTTCCATGGATTTTAGTTTTAAAAATTAGTAATGATATCTAGAAATTTAAACACATCCAAGTTCTGCTGTTGTGCTGTAATAACACACAGTCATGTAATCACAACTGACCTATCTCTTATCCATTGTTTTATGGTCACGTCACAAACTTGGGCATCTGACTTTAGTTTACTTGGAAAGCTGTTACTAGAATTTGTAAAACACCATTTGCATTGAAAAAGTATGATCAAAGCTATTCTGTGAAATGCTTGAAAGACTTTGTGGTGGGGAAAGCTGACCACAGCAACATATGCTGAGCACGTACTTCTGTAATCTGGGATCACTCGGATCAAGGGCTTGCCTTGACATCTTGCTATACCTTGCTGTGAGGTTAGTTGCCATGCAACTAGTTTTATTTTTTTTGATCCAGGTTGCATAAGAATGCTTTTGAAAACAAAGGGACACAACAGGTGACTCTTATTAGCTCCTGAAGTTAACTGATTTGCCATCTAGTATGTTTACATACCTGGCATATTTGTACCACCTGTTCCCTACTGGCAGCCTTGCATATTGTACTGACATCTACTTTATTGGACATTATTTTTGTATTTTATAACCTGCTTGAAGTATGCATACCACTCTCTGCTGCATTTCTTTTTACTTACCATGTTCCTTTTTCTCAGGTCTTACCATGAGCAGACTTCAGCCCTGTTATTTTTTGCACATTCCACCAACCTTGCAGTGTCTATATCATACTTAAATGTATATCTTTTTAACTTATGGATATATATGTACTGTTAACTGTATTCATTGTATTCCCTATGCTGTCTTCTCCTAATTCCAACCCCTGATGAAGTCCCAGAGCAAGGCAGAGTGCTAGGGTCTATTGCTTGCTGAAGGCTCCAATGAAACTTTTGGGTTTAAATTACTCCAGTGTTTGGGCTGTTTGTCTCCATAAATGTGTCACTTATAGTACTTGCTGTGCTATATTTATACCTGGAAACAAGACTCAGCTTAGTATGCTATCCTAGCAAAGCCTTTTAAACAAATAAAGAAACTTGGAGCTTTTGCAATGAGCTAGTGAAGAATACAGTGGAGATTTAAGGAACAAACTGACAATTTACTGTATAGTTTTTCTGACAGCCTTTCCATGAGAAAACATATTTATGTGAAGAAATATCTATTTCTTTATTTTGTGCATTGCAGAATGGAAAGTGGTTAAGAAATTTCCTTCTACCAGGGAGGAAATCAAATGGAATAGTGAGGCACAAAAAAGAAGCTTGATCAGATGGGGACACTGACATACATAATGAGACTTCTGTAGGATGCAGCTGATAATAAATATATTTTTATCTATTTATTGAATAGAATCAGAATTACAGTGGTGTGCACTGGGTCTACCATACAAGACACACAGGTATCCCCTCTACAAGGAAATACACTTGCTTGCTCTGGCCACAAAAATCTAATCTAAAACCATAAAACTAATACACAAAGAACTGTTTGAAACCAGCAGAATGTTGAGTTGGTGAATAAACTACAAGTCTGTCCATAAACACACCTTAAAAAGCAGCTGACACCTTTGGAAAAACATAAGAAAACATAATATTTAGTCACAATTCAGCTTGTATTTCATCAGTCTTCCATAGATTTCTTATCTCCATTATTTATTACTAAAGAAATTCCCACAAAAATAAGATATTTAGCCCGTACAATCTGTCTGCCTTTATAGTTTATTCCCTACTTGAAATCATAATGCTCTGTCGTGACATCACAGTTTGTTGTCATGGGAATAACTGTGATGTCACAAGTAGAGTATTATGACATCAAACAATCACACAGGAGAGTGGTGTGCATATTTATGGAACACAAACAAACAGAGGTGAGAAAGCAGTAAGTGTCTCACTTTGACTTGAACCCAGGCAGCCTGGAATACCATTCCAATTCTGCTAACCAGCTGTGCCACTGAAACAACTGGAACCTGGGCTGTCCCCGATCCATCAATCAATCAATTATTCAAATCTTTAACCAGGTGAAACACCATTGAGTAAAAAACTCATTTACAAAGTGGTCCTGCTCAGCCATACAGAGATGATAGTTATAGACAATGGTTATACAGGGGCAAAAAAGAAATGATACAGGAATTACAGGAATAGAAAATCAAACAATGATTATGCAGGGTCAACTAATGGCAAAGGATATGACACACAACACATTGCGGCACTGGGAAAGAAGGAAAACAAGGTACATAAGAGTTCAAAAACAGAATGACATGAGGCAATCTATTTACAAAGTTTGGGTATGCCCTCGACAGGTATACACTAAGTGCAGTTTAAGGCATTATTATGAAGATAATGCTAGTGCTAAGGACAAGCTGACATATGCTTGGATGGGTGGAGGATGATATCACTAGTTAGGGTAGGTGAGAAGAGTAGAAATTTGAGGGAGAACATAGAAGGAAGAATGGGGAAATGTAGGAGTGAGATATCAGTGGAAGGCTGGGGATAGTTACTTGGGGGTAGGTGAGAAGAGATGAGGTGTGCGAGCCATAAGGTTTGCTGACTGGAAGAAGTCATTAAGCATTACAATTGCAGGAGTCTCTAAAGTGTTTCTTTGGTAATGTTTTGAAGGTTACCATTTTAACAAGGTAAGTAAGCTTCAGTGATTTCTTTAAAGAATTCCAAAGAACTGGCATGACATGGCTGAGAGCTGAAGAATCGAAATGTGTTCTGAATCTAGGGACGTCGAGTGAAAGATAGGAATGACTCCTGAGTGAATAGCTTCTGGGGTATTGGTAAGAAGATTAGAGATGTATTGTGGCAGACTGCCACTTAGGGCTCTGTAGGTCCAGATTGCTGCATTTAACATCCTCCTAGTTTTCAGAGGCTGCCATCCTAGCATAGCATATAAGGAGCAATGATGTGTCCTAAAAGGGACACCGATAATGAACCTTTAAGTCATGTTATACAAGGTGTTGAACTTGGCCAGTGCAGTACTGGGTCCATAACTATATATTAGATCAGCTGCATAATCCAATAGGAGGAAGAATTTCGATTGCACTAGTCATTGCTTTGCTTCCTGTCAGTTCTATGTCATAATGGCGACTGCCGAAAGGTGACCGTCATTATGGAGAGGGTACATCGCCGGAAAAAACAGTTTCAGCGATGTACATCCCAAGCACACAGGAAAACAGCACCGGGGACATAGAAATTCACCTCTTGCACCCCATACTAAAGGATTCTTAATTCCAGGGGGGTGCATGTTGGGGAGGGGGAATGTGCAAATTCTGGGGAAAAAATAAATTTCGGGCCGGGTGCACAAAAATGTAGGCGTGCCCAGACCCAAACCCGGAACCCTTGCAGCTTTAGACTGCCACTCACCCACCACACTATGGGGCCAGCTCGGCAACCCCATCCCAACCACACTAGGCCAACTCTCCCTCCCTTCCATCATGCTCACTCCCCCCATGTGCATATACATATAGCCACATCCTGGCACTATATGCACAATCCTCCCCCATCCTGTTGTCTTCCTCACACCCTCACCCTGTCCTTCCTGTGCCACAAGTGGGTTGCCGTTTTGGTAGGTGCCCACTTGTGGCTAGCCCACATCACAGGATACCCTTCTGGTCTGAGGAGGTGTCTGATTCTGAAGAACAGTCCTAGACATGGCTTCAGCTTTTTACCAGTTCCTCTATACGAACTGAGTAGGAGAGTTTGTGGACTATCCAGAAACCAAGATATTTGAATTTGTCCACTGTCTCAATAGGCTCCCCCAAAAGGGATGTTATATGCTGCTGGCTGCCCAGTGATACAGGGCTGGCTACATTGTGTTTGGGGGAAAAAACAGCTTTTGTTTTCTTAGCATTCATCAGGAGTTTAAGACTCAGGAGGGTGTACTGAAGGGAAGTGAATTCTTGTTGCAGTGTATTGCAAACCAACTTGAGGCTGGGCTTGACAACGTAGATGACAGTAACATCAGCAAATAAGTGAACACTTACTTGATTGATACCTTTGTCAGTGCTGTTGATATATATTGCAAAAAGTAGAGATCCTAATATTGGGCCTTAGGGAACACCGCTAAGGAATGTTTTAAGTGGTGACAGATCCCCTTGGGCCTTGACTTGCTGTTGTCTGTCCCTGAGGTAGCACAAGAACCATTTGACAGCAGTGGCATCCAGGCCAATGTCTTGCAATATGGGCAGCAGTAGACCAAGGTCTACAGTGTCAAAAACCTTATTTAGGTCTAAAAATAAGGCACTCACATAGTGTTTAGAATCAAGAACCAAATGCCAATCATCTGTTACCTTTGCTAGTACTGATATTGTGCTGTGATTTTTTTTTCTAAACCTGGATTGAATAAGGTTAAGTAACTGATGGCAGTCGAGGTAGTTTCTGAGCTGAGCGTTTACTATTTTCTCTAGAAGTTTGGATAAAATGGGTAAAAGGGATATAGGCCTTTAATTGTTGAGATCACTAGGGTCTCCAGACTTGAAAGGATGGACTATGTGTGCTAAGGAATTTCACCATGTTCTAAGGACAAGATGAGAAGTTGAACTATAGGTGCGATCAATATATGATATCCTATTTTTTAAGAAATAGGGTTCTAGCTTGTCAGCCCCTACACTTTTCTTAGTATCTAAGCTTAGCAGCAAGTGTCTACTTGTTTGTGAGTGATGGTGCTGCATTTTGTTACATGAGTTGGAGCCATTTTAGTGGGGTAAGCTGAGGTGGGGTTTTAAACCTGAAGATGGAGTTTGCCAGCACCAAATATGTTGAATGAAAGGTCGGCTATAGCAAAGTGATTATTTAAAAAGTCAAGTATGCCTGGCCTATCAGAGGTACAGTTGCTACCAGAATTAATCTTAGATGGAACTGCATTGTTGGAGCGATGTCCTTCTACTTCCCTCAGTGATTTCTAAAATTTGGCTAAGTCATTAGTGGCTGTGGCTAGATGCGATTGGAAGAAACTCATTTTGACCACTCTTATTCATTTTGTACATTGATTTCTTGATTTCCTGAGGGCAACCCAGTCTGCTGGAGCCTTGGTTTTTCTTGTCCTTTTCCATAGAACATCTCTATTATGCAAGGCAGACTTTAGGTCAGCGGAAAACCTGGGGCAAGATCTTTTCTTGGTTCGAGGTTTTACCAGAGGTGCATGTTCGACTATGAAACTTAGTTTAAGTTTTTGGAACAGCATATAGGCTGAGTCCACCATAGATGCAAGATAAACATCATGCTATCTGATGTTACTTAGATCTGTTAGCAAGCTAATGGGACTGAAGTTCCAACAATTCCTTTTTTGTGTACACCACACTCCTGTGTGATTGTTACAAGTAAATATTTGATGTTGCCATTGGGTTGTGCATTTGAGAAATAGGGATGTGCTGGGGGACAGCCTCAGGTTCCAGTTGGCTCAGTGGTGCAGCTGGTTAGCACAATCGGAATGGTATTCCAGGTGGCCTGGGTTCAAGTCCCAGCTAAGGCACTTACTTCTTTTTCACCTCTTTGTATGTGTTCCATAAATATGCACATCACACTCTTGTGTGATTGTTACAAGTAAATATTTGTGTTGCCATTGGGTTGTGCATTTGAGAAAAAGTATATGATCTCAGTAATGGGAATAAGAAATACGGAGCTAATGGAAAATGTAAGCTGCTTTCTGTCCAAATATGTCTTTAAAAGTTCTTCACAAGGCATCGGTGGCTCTTTAAGAGACTTCAATATCAACAGGTACCAAATAAAACTCAGCAATACAAAGGCTGGAGAGTGCATATTACATAGCCTCCCTGCTCCGATGAAAACATCATTGTCTAAGTTTCAATTTAAACATGAGCTCCTGAAATACCTTGCAGAAGCAGCCACCTGCACATGTGATGCCTCAAATGATTATGTTTGAAGCCAGACACTATGCTGGCAGTGCTCATAATCTGTAAATGTACTACGGCAGTGCAATTCTGGCATGCTTGTTAAGACTTTGTTAATGTTCCCTGTATTATCAACACATGGATGAAAATTGGATGAATGTCCTGACCCATTTCCTGCTAAAGCAAATTAACTAACTAACTAACTAACTAACTAACTAACTAACTAAACTCAATAATACAGGTAGTACTGCTTTTGTTGCCCAGATGGTAATTCATTTTCTCTCCATCATTCTGACCACAGGGTTTGTCTACCGCCAGAGATCTTTCCTCTGAGGCATCTGTAAAGGCAAGATGAAAACTTGTGATGCAACAGCACAGGACGGCTCCTCCTTGAGGATTGTTGTGTCAGACTTTTTTCTTGTTCACTGAGACAGGCAGCTAGGGGCAGAACAAAGCAACAATTCTGGATGCTGCTGATTAATCTGGGTGGATCTGAAAAAAACACACAATGATCTTAGATTCAAAGAAAGATAATGTAATGTAGACCTGTTTGGTACTAGTGGTGTTTCACCTTTTTTGTGGTTTGCCATTGTTTTGCTACAAATGTTTTAAATAAGCCACAGTGCAATCAATGCTTCATTTCGTGGAGTGTGTTCTCTTTGAATCCAGGTAGGGGACACAACATCTGCTGTCACTAGCTGATGGCAGCACAAGACAAAATGTATTTTTCAGTTTCTTTAGATTATCTTGGGTTTATGATTTGTCTTGATCTATGTCAGCCTTACGTTTGCAGTTACCATTTCTGGGCTGCAGCAGGGCTCAACAGTAGTATTACAGAGTTCCTTCCTAGTGAGTCCCCTACACACAAACATAAAAACATAGAAAACTGACATCAGAAGAAAGCCTTGCGGTCTAGTCATTCTGCCTAGTTGCCTACTTAGAGGTAAGTATGATCCATGAACTCCACTGGTCCTTGACTATACCTCTCCTTGATCTCCTCTTCCCCTGTGTTTCAACATTAATTCAATACTACACACAACACTACACTTGGCTTCAGTGGCCACATATTCCTTATGACTCTGATGCAGACATGTCTGCCTGGCACCCTGATTTGTACAAACACTGGCTGTCTCTCTTCTCTCAGAAATATTATGGTACATGGGATAAAAAAAATCATGAGTACGCCAAAGAGGCACTACGAGCTGCAGCACTGTTTTTGTATTTTGCCTCAAGGGATTTATGAATGAGCCCAACAGACACAGATGGCATTGGACCGGCACACTTTTATCCTCAGAATTAGTGTTGACACACAGCAACATTACAGTATGTGCCACTTATACTGTCCAGGGCTTTTCTGGATAGCTGCTTGTAACAGAGTCCATTTGTAAAAAGCCTTTCCCTATGTTCTCCTGTAAGAATCTTTATAATATACTGAATGGGGGCCGCCACCTATACCGGCCACTAGAGAGCACTTTAAGACGCTAATCTGTCAATGCACCTATTGGCTGGCAACTGTTTAGTAGGTGCTAATTATTCCTAATTGGTGTTGCATAAGACTTTAAAAGTAATCGTCAAGAAGCAGTTTGCTTCCTTTGGTTTTGTATTTTCACTAATATGTCTGTTAAGGGGAGTGGTCTTAACATGGCTAGTAAATTCTCCATTCTGGGAGAGATGGAAAAGATACCAAGGCCTCTGGATATGGCAGTGCACTTTTGGATCCTGAAGTCCACTATAAGCATGAAATCAAAGGATCACATACTGCTCGAGTGGATTCAAACCAGAATCTGGAGAGAAAGTGAAGTCAGGAAGGAAAGTACAGTGACATGCAGGAGGCTATCTAATGCTGGTTCATAAATGCTCAAGGCAGGGAGGCTCTCATTAGTGGACCCTTACTTCTTCAAAAGGGACAGCAACTAGCAGCAGCACTAGATAAACCCAATTTCAAGCTGATCATTTATGAACCAGATGGAAACAGCAGCTTAACATTGGTTGCAAAAATAGTCATGGTGATAAACAAAATGCTGTTTCTGAAGGGACTGCAGCTTAGCTCTGTGATGTTATACCCACAACTTAGAAGGCTACCCCCACACAACATTTTTAACACAGATGAAACCGGTCTTTTTTTCTGGTATGTCGGTTATGGGACACTATCTAGCTAACAATCCAATTGGCCTTAAAAAAAGCCAAAGAGCACTTTTCTGTGCTCCAGACATGCAACATGTCAGGAACTGAAAAGAAAGACCTTGTCATTGGTAAATCGTTCCAACCCAGATGTTTTCATGGCATAAAAAAATCTTCCTGTCATCAATGAATTTAATTGGACTGCATGGATGACTGGTGATATATTTACTAAATGGTTGTGAAAATGGGATAGGAAGGTGCAATCTTGGAAGCTCTAGAAAGATAGAAACTTAGACTTTGATAGCAGATAAGGACTGCTTGTCCACCCAGTCTGCCCATTTCCATACCTATTGGATAAGCAGCAGATCCTAGTTAACCAGCAGCCTACTTTTTCCTACCCCCCACTAGAATTGCCTTATGTCTGTCCCATGCATTCTTGAATTTCCACGCTGTTTTTGACCCTACGACCTCCTCAGGGAGGCCGTTCCATGCATCCACCACCATCTCCATGAATAAATACTTCCTCAGATTGCCCCTGAGCCATCTCCCCTCTACCTTCAAACTATGTCCCCTTGTTCTTGCACATCTCTTTTTCTGAAAGATGGTACTCTCCTGGACTTTGTTGATTCCCTTGAGGTACTTGAAAGTTTCTCTCATGTCCCCCCCTCCCTCCTTTTCTCGAGGGTATACATATTAAGCTCCTTTAGTCTCTCTTCATATGTCTTCTGATGCAGACCCTGCACCATTTTAGTTTCCCTCCTCTGGACTGCCTCCATCCTGTCTATGTGCTTGCAGAGATGGGGTCTCCAGAACTGCACACAATACTCCAGATGGAGTCTCACCAACTGTCTGTACAGAAGGATAACAACTTCCTGTTTTCTACTGGTGATACCTCTTCCTATACATGCCAGTATCCCCCCAGCCACCCTTACTGCCTTCTCACATTGCTTGCTTACCTTTAGGTCATCCGATATGACTACCCCCAGGTCCCTTTCTATTTTTGCTGTTGTTTTATACCCCCCATTGTGTACTGTTCCCCTGGGTTTTTGTTTCCCAAGTTCATTACTTTGTACTTCTTTGCACTGAATCTAAGCTGCCATACTTTTGACCATTCCTCCAACTTAGCCAAGTCCCTTCTCATCCCCTCCCCCTTGTGTATCATCCCTGTTGCAGATCTTTGTGTCATCTGCAAAGAGGCATACTTTTCCTTCCAGTTCCTCCGCAATGTCACTGATAAAGACATTACAAAGGACCAGACCCAGTACTGAACCCTGCGGTACCCCACTAGTGACTCCCCTTTCTTCAGAGTGGACTCCATTTACTATTACCCTCTATGTCCTGTTGTTCAGCCAATTGTTTTACCCAGACTACCACCCTGGGATCTGCCTTTTCTTGACAACTGCAGTGACCATCCCCATGTCAATGGTCTTAGGAAAATAAAACTCATTGTTTTGCCTCCAAACATAACATGCATTGTGAAATCCTTGGATCAATGGATTGGTTATAGCTATAAGAGGCATAATGTATGGCACAAGAGGGCAAAAATGCTGGAGTTGCTGGACTCAGGCCAAGATTTAACTGTGACCACATGTGTGAAAAAACAAGCCTCCTGGATGTGGTACACTTGATGAGCCATGCATGGCAATGTGTAACCATGGAGACCATTGTTAGGTGCTTCATTAAAGTAGGTCTGCACCTGAGCAGGAGGTGACTAGTCAGGATGTGGATGCAGGTGAAGATGCAGCCCACCATCAGGTCTCACCTCTGAAGAATTTGATGCCCTCTACAGTCTTGGTAATGCAGAGCAGCCACCACTGGAGGAGGATGATATCGCACCAGCAGTGCAAGGCATTAAGCCTGAGCAGGAGACAGAAGAGCTTGAACTGGGGGATGATGAAGATGAAGATGCAGTGGAGGAGATTACTGTGTCCACCTCAGATGTCTGTAATGTCATCATGACACTGAGATGTGCAACTGCATGGGACAACATACCACCTGACTGGTGATTCCTTGCTGAAATGGAAAATAAGTGGGGAGATAGATACAGAAGCAAAATAGTCAAATCAAGATCACTGCATAAATGGGCATGACCAAGTAAAGTAAAGGGCAGTACACAAGCATTTTATTTATTTTATTTATCTATAGTACAGTACATTTTATTTTGATTGATTGCTGTTAAATAAAGTGCAAGCAGTACTGCAACAAACCAAACCAATACTGCACAAGAAGAGCTGTAATCACTTACAATACTAGTCATGATTCTTTGCATTTTTTCCTGCTAAAAACAGTAAAACAGACATGGTCTATAATTGAAAGGCTATGCCTGTAGTTCAGTGGGTTGAGTAACTAGCCACTCCCCCTATCAGAGCTATATAAGCAGTTCCTCCTAGCCTCCTTCTGAAGCACTTTTTCTTTGTCAGCCAGAGGCACTTTTTGTCTCTGCCTTCTCCCCTGGGACCTGATTGGGTTTGTCCCCCCACATCTGCCTCCCTCCTTCCCTTGTGCTTTGGGTTCTGCTTGGTTTGTGCAGGACATCTGTTAATTGTGTTTCTCCTGCTTTTTGGTTAATATTGCTTTTCTCCAGCTGCTGTGTGCTTCTTTGTGTTGCTTGTTTCCTGTCTCCTGTGTTTGTGTGTTTTGTTTTGCATTTTTCTTTCTTTTGGGAGTTTTCAATTGTTTTCCAGCATCCTGTTGCTCTTTGTTTGTATTTTGTTAATAACGTGCTTGTGCTATTTATGCTTCCATTTACTCATCATATTACTGCAAACCCTCAGTGCAACTGCTGTTGTTATCTGTATGTTTCAGCTCAGCTGCTACTTCCCTTTTTCCTGCTGTCTCTGTGCTCATCCACCTTAATTGTTTGCACCTAGTCCAGGCTAGTCCTGCTCCAGCTAGCTGCTACTTTTTGCTGTGCTCTGTTTGTCTCAGCAGCTCTGCTCAATTAATTCAGTGTTATCTCAGTCAGGAAGCTACTACCCCATAGCGTTTAATTTGCCTGCTTACCTTTCTGCAGTGTCATGTGGCTCTCCTGCAGTTTATTGTTATTCTACTGCCTCAGTGGCCTACTATCATTTGTCTGTGTCCTTACCTAGGATCTTGCCAGTAAAAGAACCTCTGTTTTGGGGGTTTCTACCCTATCAACATTACAATGCTGTTTAATTTCATGGTGCTCAGCTTGTGGTTTCCTGTTATTCCCATGGTGGGGACTGTGATGTCACGGTGGGGCATCATGGCACCAAGTAGCAGGAGCATGCTTTATGTAAGCTATATGATTTTTGCCCTGCTTTCTTGCCTACATGGCTTTCAGTTATCCATGTTTAAATCATTAGTCTTGCAGCCTATATTGCCTTCAGAGATTCATTGCATTCCATTACTGCTCTGCATGCTCCTTACTGGAATAACCTATTTCCACCTTAATGGCATTAAAGGTATTCATGCCAATCATATCAATTCACTATTCATGCAATTGTATCAATTCACTATTTGTGCTGAAACCATAGCATTAAATGGTTTTATGTAAACTATAATAGGCTCCTTTAAGGAACTTGTTGACCAAGCATATATGTAATTCAGCTTACCTCTTATGTGATATGCCATGCTTACCTATGCTGTCGCCCATTTTATTGCTGTTGCAAATGCTGCTACATATCTTCTATCTGCTAAACCTCATTGATTCATTTATGCTAAACCTCATTGGTTCAGTTACTGTCATGTCAGCCTCTCAGTGCCTAAACACCTACCTTCTATGTCACCATCAATATGACTTCTGTAATGGAATTGGTTGGCTTGTTTTCCACTGGTTGCTACTACTATCAAAGCACCAAATGCTGGCTCACACTACAGCCTCCTACCTCACCCAGACCCCATCTTGGTAGTTCTCATGGTCGCAGAGTTCACTCGCAGTCTTTCAGTCTTGTGATTGCAGGCCAGCCTCCTCATCAAAATATACAGCCACTGGTTTCGCCTGGCCTCCTCATCAGTAATCTGCTAGCTAATCTACGGCCACTGGCTTCCCCCAGCCTCCTCCTATCTAGCACTCAAAGTTGATTCACGTTCTCATTCATAAATTGGTGGCATGCCAGCCATGTCCATTACCTTTTCTGGCTCAGGGCTTGCCCTGTCCAGGGGTGTAGCCAGGGATTTCAGATCTGCACACCAAGTGGACTCACTGCTACTCCCCCCCCCGTGTAACCAGACAATATACAAATGTACACCAGGACCATGTTTGTTGCCTCATTTGGCACAATAAATACAACTTTTGTATCTCATGACAATGGTTGTTTTGCTGCATGTTCCCTAAGACACCAACATACCAGCCCAGAGCCTGTAAAGTTGTATTGTCCTTGGGATGCAAAGAGAGTATTAATGACCAGTCCTTCTAGTTTTGACTCCTATGAATAAAATTACAGAAAGGTTCAGTATTTTCTTTTAGTTTTCATGGGAAAAGGGAGCAGTTCAGAGCCTATTTGCTACCCCCCTTAAATAAAATTGCACACCATGGAGTGCTTGGAGTATGCCTGCCTACAGCCATACTGTGAGCTGATGATCTCACTTTGCACTAATGAAGTCTGCATTTTGAGCATGTGAACCTTGGAGTGAGATCCTTCTCATCTGGCCCATCGTGGGAATGTCCTTGCTCTGAGCAGAGCTCTAGTGTGCAGTCATACAATGCACCTCTTGATGATGAAAATAAGACTTCAGCTGCTGAGGGGTGGGTTCTCTTACAGCCCAAGAGAGCTGCTTTGGCTATGGCATCATTGTGGCACCTTCAAAATCTATTCCCCCATGACTGCCTCTGAGTCACCTGGTTTGTTTTAGTTGGTAGGCTGACTGAGTGCCTCACCAGTCATCGCTCTCCTCCTCCCACCTTGGGGATCTGCTCTTGCTTCAGAGTACCCATTGTTGCACAGGCCTCTCACAACCCTTCATGGCATTCTCATTGGAGGGATTATGAGAGGTTTTTTACCAACTTGGAATATTTCCTCCCCTTAGACTGGGTTTCTAAATTGCAGCAGCAGAGCTGTCACTAAATAAACTACCCCTAGCCTGGAAGGAAGGTGACCTAGGCTCTGGATACCCAGAGGTTTCTTCCTTTTAAAAAGGTTTTTTCCCTCCCCTCTGTGCCAAAGGTCATAATATGTAGTTAATTGTTTATAGTATATTCCCTAGTTTCCTCTCATAGGTTTCCGCTGTTGGATGGAGATGGATGGTGGCCCTTCTCACCATTCCTGCTTTCCTTAGGAAGCCCCCTGATGTCATCAGTGCAAATCATTTTATCAGTGCAATCCTGACAACCTGTGCATCTCATTTGTGTTTCATCAAGTTGTCTCATTGCTGTCAACCTGCTTCTCTACTTCATAGTCAATATTTACTGCTCAGTGTTCTTTTTGGGGTTCTTCCTAAGGTACTTTTAGCCAAAGGAATCTTTCCCATGGCACCTCTGGGGTGGAACCTCTTTGAGGGTTCCTTGTCTTTGGTACCGCTACAGGGTGGTAATTCTCCATGGAATAGAGACTGCAAATGGCCAAACAGTTGTCACAGTTGCACAAGCATAATACTATTCTGGTTGCATAGGCCCATGGAATTGAAAGACTATGCCTGTAGTTCAATGGGGTGAGCAATCAGCCACACCACCTTCCTGAGCTATATAAGCAGTTTCTCCCAGGCTCCTTCTGAAGCACTTTCTCTATGCCCCCACCATCCTCCATTCCTCCTCCAGTGGCATGCCTCTCTCTCTCTCTCTCTCTCTCTCTTTCTGACTCTCTCCTTGGGGGGCTCCTTCCTAAGCTACCTTTAGCCAAGGTAATCTTTCCTGTGGCACCTCTAGGGGTGGAACCCTCTTTTAAGTTCCTTGACTTTGGTACCCCTACAGAGTGGTAATTACCCATGGAATAGAGAGTGTGAATGGTCAAACAGTTATCACAGTTACACAAGCATAACACTACTCTGGTTGCATAGGCCCACTGAATGGACAAAATGCTGTATGCCACTTATGTCTGTTATAGGCGGCATGCACTGTACCATAGTCAGTTCCATGTCCACATAGTCACTGCAGCATCCACATTGTAGCTTGGGAGGCTACCTTTTTGTCTTTAATGTCAATTGCTCACAGGACCCTGCCAACTATGATTCATGTTGTCAGGGTAGTGTCTTTCATTTCTGCATTTGATGCAAGACTGCAGCACTGTTCAGAACAGGTATTTCCTAAGTCTGTTTCTGTGCATCAAAACCAGCAATTATAGTGAAATCTGCATTGTTCAGCCAATCAGTCAATCAATGAATCAAATCATCAATATTTTCTCAATGAATGTAAAACACACAAATCATTTAGTGTAGCTTATTTGCCATGGAATCCCTAGACAATGAAAGTGCTGCACTACAACACAGAATCAACTAGTAATGATACAAATACTCAGTACCACAACACAACATACAGCAGCTCATCTTCTGGCATTAAATATTTCATATTACAGACTGTCAGTTACAGGATTACACAGAACTAAAGTACAATAGTTCATTCTTTTCAAAGGAAGGGTTTGTCTACAGTACAATATTTCCTCTCAAGGCATTAAATATTTCACTTTACAGACATACAGTTACTGGAAAGAAAGGGGAGAAATTGTTTAACCAGGAAAGGCACACTAAGTGGAAGCTTTTTTCCTGGTGTGACCTGGGAGTACAAGGAAGCTAAGTGACTTGCTTAGGGTCACACAGTATACAAGTGGGAGCTCTAGGATTTAAACCCAGGTCTTCAGGTTTGCAGCTCAGAGCCCTAAACCACTACGCTATAGTGGAGGCTATTGAATGCTGCGTATTTCCTATTCCTAATTTTCTAACACACCTGGAACAAGTCACAGAAGTCTGATTGGTTACCTAGTTGGACAGTTGGAGCATGAGGGAAGCTTGGCCTTAAGAATGTTGGTAGGGAGTTCCAGCTTCAATAGCCATTATGTGCTAAACTTTAACTGCCCATTTTGGGGCATTCTGAGGGGTTGGCCTTGATGCCAATGGAAGATCCAAAGTCATCAAGCTTGATGATATAGCCTGGTGCTGTGTGATGCAGGCACTTTTGCATCAGTTGTGCCAAGTGAAATTGAAGAAAAAAACCTTTGCACTTGTGAAGTTAATACAAAAATAGCAAACCAAGCTGAGATTGCTCAGTTAGATTTATTGTTTAAATAAAAAAGGATTGAGGGTCCCAGCATAGCCAGACCGGCCACTAATATCCCCGCCCAAGGGGCCATCCCTCCTCCTCCCCTCTCTTTTGCCCCACCCCATTTTTTGTAATCAAGCTACTTAAGTTTGTAGTCATTTATGCCTATCTGAATTCTGATATCTTGCTCCATCATTTTTTCATCTATTATTATTCTGTTGGTATATAATATTTATTTTCTCTGTGTCTAAATATTTACAGATTATCTTCTTGTGTCTTACCCTGGTTCTTTTTTAAGATACTGGTGGCTCAGCTCCTTCAGAAACAGAACCACCAAGCAACTGGACAGACTGCACCTGAAGCCATTTTTTTGCCAAACCATCTTTGCTGCTGCCTGAGGGCTAAGAAACAGCTAGCCAGCCCCTAAAGACTGTGTTACAACTATTGTCCACTTCTCCTCCATTATCATGGATGGTCGCTGTGGTAGGATGTGCTGGTAGTGACGTGCTGTAGGGGTGAGCCTCAACTCCTTCAAAAGCGGAACTGCTGAGCAATGGGGCAGACTGCATTTGAAGGTGTTCTTCTGTCAGACCATCTGTGCTGCTGCCTGAGGGTGAAGAAACAGCTAGCCTTCCAATAAAGACTGTATTACAACTGTTGTCCAACTTCCCCTCTGTTATCCTGGCTGGTGGCAATGGTTGAGGTCAGGGGTGCTAGTACTGACATGCTGCGGGGGCGGGGCTTGGCATCCTCAAAAACGGAGCAACCAAGCAATGGGTCAGACTGCACCTAAAGCTTTTCTCTGCCAAACCATCTGTGCTACACCTGGGGGCAAAGAAACAGCTAGCCAGCCCCTGAGGACTGTATTACAACTGTTGTCCACCTCCCCTCAATTATCCCAGCTGGTAGCAGTGGTCATTGGCACTGGTAGTGATGCAGTGTGGGAGTGGGGCTTGGTTCCTTCAAAAGCAGAGCCACCAAGCAATGGGAGAGACTGCACCTGGAAGCTGTTGTTCTGCCAAACCATCTGTGCTGCTGCCCAAGGGCTAAGAAATAGCTAGCCAGCCCTTATAGACTGTGTTTCAACTGTTGTCCACATGTCCTCCATGATCCTAGCTGCTGGTAGTGATTAGGGGGCCAGGCACAGGAAGTGACGCTGTGGGGGTGGGGCTCAGCTCCTTCAAAAGCAGAGCCATGAAGCAACAGGGCAGGCTGTACCTAAAGCTGTTTTTCTGCCAAACCATCTGTGCTACTGCCTGAGGGTGAAGAAACAGCTAGCCAGCCCCTAAGGATTGTGTTAGAACTGTTATCCACCTCACCTCTGTTATCCCAGCTGGTGGGAGTGGTCAAGGCACTGGTAGTGATGTGCTATGGGGGTGACGCTCAGCTCTTTCAAAAGTAAAGCCACCAGCCAGCCCGGTAGCACAGAAGACTGAAGCACTGGATGCCTTACCTTGTGCTATGCCAGCAACCCGAGTTCGGGAATGATCTTTGGTCACCGAGGAGCCAGCACGGGGGCTGAGGGTGGGAAGAAGCAGTATTAAGCAGCCTTAAGGCAGATCTCCTCTCCTAGGGGAGGTGGTTGCCCTCCTGTAGTCCCACCATCACTGGGTGGAGGTCCAGTGGCAGCATAGGCAGAGAAGGGAGACTTGAAGGGAGAGCATCTCAATGCATGGTGCGTGTGTGCCTCCACATGCACTCATGCATGCCTGAGACAAGGGTGGGGAACTGGGGAGAAAATAACCACAAATACCACAAAGTACCTACGAAAAAAAAAAGGCAGAGCCACCAAGCAATGGGACAGACTGCACCTGAAGCTGTTTTTCTGCCAAACCATCTGTGCTGCTGTCTGCAGGTGAAGAAACAGTAAGCCAGCCCCTAATGACTGTGCTACAACTGTTGTACTCCTCCTCTCCATTATCCTGGATGGTGCAGTGGTCGGGGATTGGGGGCTCTGGTAATGATGCCCTGTTGGGGAGGGGCTTGGATCTTTCAAAAGTGGAGCCATGCAAGGGACCCTTTGTGGAGCAGCTTTCCATGTGAGTGCCTCCTGCTGGAGTGGCGGGAGTCACCAGCGGGAGTCTACAGTTGGAGGCTGCAGGGAGGATGCTTTTTAAATTTTTTATTTATATTTGCTTTTCTGTTGTGTTGTTTTTAAATGTTTTACCTGTTCATATACAGTAGAAGCCATTTAAGTGGGATGCACTTAAGCAAAAGGCCTGCTTAAATGGGATTTCTCAGTAGGAGCTGATTTTCTCCCATGATAAGTACTGAAGTGGACAATGTTTAAATGGAACACCCCTTCAGTACACCTCCACTTTAACTGAACACCTAGAAGAAGATTTTCAGCTGATTCAGACAATTACTTTGACCTTTAGCAGCATACTGTAATCCTGTAATTGTCTTCAAACAATTTAAAATTGCATTTGTAGCTGTGGGTGTAGCATGCTGATAGTGTTGAGAGTGCTTGAAGCTGACATTTCTGAGTCTGCTCTGACAGTTTTGAGCCATGTCATTGCAAAGAAATTAATTTACTTTAGCAGATTGCATTCATGGTTTAGAGACGCTGACCAGTCTAACAAGCTCACTGTTGTCTGTGGCAGCAGAATTCAAAATTTCTAAAAGCCAAGCTGGGAGAATCAGCAAAAATTTCAAAACCATCCTAGCTCAGTGGCTCATAAACAGCAACCCCAGCAAAAAAAAAGAGAATGTGGGAGGGCAAGGACAATGAATTTGAAGATGCCCTCATGCTGCGGTTTTCTCAAGCTCTGGACAATGGGGGTTCTGTTCTCTGGCACCATGTTGAAAGCCAAGGTAATTGAATTAGCTGCTCAAATGTCCCACTCCAGTTTTAAGGCCACTGATAGGTGGCTGTCAAGGTGGAAACAGTGGCATCAGATTGTGTTCTAATGAGAACATTAGGAAGAACAGGATGCTGATGCCACCACAGTACAAACTTGGCTGAGTTAAGTGCTACTTGAATTCTGTTAGGGTACCAGCCAGCTGATGTCTTTGAGATGCTGATGAGACTGGCTTATTTTATAGAGGGTATCCTGACCATGGTCATGCTCTGAAGAAGCTAGAGTTTATTGGTGGTAAAAAAGCCAACGACAGGATCTCTGCCCTGCATTGTGTGAATCAAACTGGCACTGCAAAATGGAAGCTATTGGTCATCAGAAAAACAAGCCTCCGTGATGCTTGCCAAAATACCTGAAACAGTTGCCTGTGATTTACACTGCTTTAAGGTATGCCTGGATGACAAGTTGCTTATTCCAGGACTGGCTGCTAATATGGGAGGGTGAGCTTTGAAGAAGCAGATGAAACATTCTTCTGTTTGTGGACAACTGTTCTGTCCACCGCCACAATCTTGCCAGAAGGCTTAAATTCATAAAACTGGTTTTCTTTCCCCCAAATACTACTAGCATTGTGCAGCCTATGAATATGAGCGTCATAAAAATGTTAAAGGGCACAACTGATGGTATGTTGCTGGCAAAATCTTGCAGTCCATAGATGAGGGGGCAGATGGCTCATGCAGCAGAAATCACCCACAAAGTGAATTTGTTGTAGGTTATTAAAATGCTGTACAGAACCTGGGGAGCAGTGAAGGAAAGCAAAACTGAGAACTGCTTCGCTAAAGCAGGATTGAACTGTGGTACAACTACAATACCCACTGAAAAAATAAACAATGTGTCTGGGCTTGAAGTTGTTATGATCCAGCCTTAATGGATGCTGCAGTTTTTGTTGACTTTGTGGGCATGGATGTTCATGAACCAACAGTGGGAGAACTTTTGGGCTGGGAACTTGTGGATGCTGTGGTTAAAGGGGTAGACATAGACACTAAGGACACATCGGATGCTGACTGTCAGGAGCCTGCATGACTGGTGTCAACTGGAGGCTCTCCCAGGTCTAAAATCTGCAATGAAGTGGTGCCAGCAATGTGAATAGACCACAACCTGGGAACAGCTTTTCGATGTAGAATAGACAATAGCGGTTCAAGCAATTAAGAAGAAACATCGAAAAAACAATAACTGACTTCTTCCATCCACATTTCCATCAGCACCAGCTGCACCATCTACATCATAAGCATCATCTGCATTACCACAAGTACTTGAGAAGCAGAAGATGAAGCTCCATCCACATTGTCAAAATCGTCATTCTCGTTCCTCACTGAGACAACATTGATTTAAATGCAAGAGGAAGACAACAAAGACCTGAAAGTGTATACAGTGCTTTAAGCTCTAGGTGCACTACAAGGCAGTAGTCTACATAGCATACTGTAATAAAAAAGTACATAAAGTTAAAAAGTACAAGCAGAAAACACATGTATAATAAAACAAAAAGACACTTGAGCACACTTGAACACACTTTCCTGACCCATTCTGTCCATCAGCACTTTCCCAATCTGTACTATTAATCAGCACTTTTCCAACCTGTTCTGTCACTCAGCATTCTACCTTACCTCATTCCCCCACCAAAAGTAAACTTTGCTTTGCAGAGATGGCCACTAAAGTGGGATGATCTGCTTTCCACCCAACCGTCCTGTTAAAGTGGCTTGTACTGTATTGTGTGCTGTAATCTGTCTACTCCTACTTCACTGAATGTAAAGCTCTGCACCCGACAGCCGGTTTGTTAGTTTTCTTCTGTTGTCTTTTCAGCAGTACTAAGTTATAGCACTGTTAACATTGTTAACAATTGCCGTCATGCTACATCAGTCTTTGTATTCCTCCAGGTCTGTTTGTTCTTGGCCCGGAGTCAGTCAGAAAGTCTAGGTTATGGAACTCTGTTCTGTTATAGTGTATCTATTAAGGAATGCCTTATTATTTATGTGTTTATTATTGTATTTTATGTGACAACAGGTAGAAACATTTTGATGCCTGACAATGTTTGCTACCAGAAAAGCCTGTTTACTTTTCAGGAAATTGGGTTGGTTTCTGCTTTATCGAATTGGGGTTTGGCATGAGAGCCTTTTTCCGCTTTGTGTTAAACCATATACCTTTGAAACAAAATCATGTCTCACAAAAAGTGAAATCAGGCATCTAAATTCTGTTACTTTTAATGGTTTACAGATCTTGTTGATGCTTTTGATATCTGGAAACATTAATGTTAATCCTGGGCCTACTTGTGATACTGACTTTGATATTTCTTGTGGAAGTAAACTGAAAGGCTCACTATCTATTGTACATATCAATATTAACAGTCTACCATCTAGAATTTGATTACTTTAGGGCATGGGTTACTGCTAACTATTTTGATATTGTATCCCTTTCAGAGACATGGTTGTGTTCAAAGATTAGTGATTCCTTTGTTGAGCTGCCTTCCACCCAACCGTCCTATGTCATTTAGGATTGATAGGACAGGTAAACGGGGGCAGAGTTTTAATGTATATTAAGACTAATCTTGTGGTTGTACAGGAGGACTTTCAGTACCCTTATATTGGTTGTGATTTTTTTTTTTTTATCAGTTAGGCTTATTTTAGGAGGAATAAAACATCTATATGTATGTACTTTTTATTTTCCCCTGAGTTATCCAATGATGGACTCTCTTTGCTGTCCAAATATATTGATTCTTATGAGCACATTAGGGGATGTGAATATAAGGGTTTACATACTGTATGCCAAATCAACAACACTGTTGTCGAGATTTGGCATAGCGAGATCCCTCATGTCGATAGGTGAAATTTCATCTGACAGACATGGTGTATTTTTTCATCTGGGGACTGTGTCCCTGTGCCCCTCTATAGATTCCTAACTCTGAATCAGAGCTATCTCGAAGGGGGGGCAAATTTCATAGAAAGGATGACATTTGTCCCGTTGGTCCCCCACAGCGACAATCTCGAAACCTGTCAAGATTGTTGCTGTAGTTGATTTCGCCGTGTGGTTTTTGCCATGCGGTTGGTATATCAAATATAAACTGGGCTGACGAAACTAATATCAAAACTAAAGATTTGTTAGCTGGATTGAATTTAACATGATTAATAGTCCTACTTGTATTAATCTTAAATCTGGCACAGGTTCAGTCATAGATTGGATTTTAACAAACCGGCTAGATTGCATGTCTTCAGCTTTACCCCTTTATGACTCATTAAGTGATCATAGCACAATTCACTGTTTTTAGAGGTCTAGGAAGCCTTGTTTGCCACCTAAATTTATATATTCATGCTCACTAAAGCATCTGGATGTTAGTGGAGTTAGAATTCAAATTGCTTATTTGGACTGGTCATATTTGTATAGTATATCTGATATTGATGCAATGCTAGATTTTATTGCTTCTGAATTTAATCGAATTTGTGATAAATTTGCTGCTGTTCATAAATTACAACTGAAAAACCATAATCATGACTAGTTAACACCAGGGCCAGGATTCGCAAAACATTGCCCCACCGTAAACCCGTTTTTGTGCAGTCAAAAGGGGGTTTTGCACCAAGTTATTATTCACAAAAGCCAGGTTTGCAATCTCAAACCAGGTTTGCACCAGGGCAAAGAGTGGAGGACGACACAATGCAAATGGGGGGGTGAGAGGATCAGCATATCAGCACAGTCCAATTCACAAAGCATTTGTTCCGTGCAAGGGCCTTTTGCGGGATCTCATTGTGCAAAGCAAATACCGTCAACTGAGACCTTGCTTTAATCACGTGCAATCCTAGTTGGAGGCAGAGGTACTGCTGTGGCTCCCCCCCACTGATTGATGACCAGAAATGAAGAAGGATATTTTATGGTGTCCGGTGGTTCTCCCCCATGATCATCAGCCTGATTGTAAAATCTAAATATACTCTGGTGCCAGTAGTCCTCCTGCCAGTTGCCCACCCGATTGTAAAAGTTAAGTGTTCCCTTGTGTTGGTGGTCCCCCCCGCTGACTGCTGACTGGAAATGAAGAAGGATAGTCTCTGGTGTCCAGTGGGCTCCCTCTGCTAGTCACTGACCCTAAATGAAGAAGATTAGTCCCTGGAGTCCAGTGTCCCCCCTGCTGATTGTCAGCCCAATTGTAAAATAAGACATATCCCTGGTGGATAGCAGTCCCTGCCTCCACCCTATCCCACCTAATACACATATACAGTATGTTTGTTCCTGGTGTCCAGTGGTCCCACCCTCAGATGATCCCTCACTTAACCCATACAACAGTGTCCCTAGTGGATAGTGGTCCCTCTCCTCACCTGATCCCATGCCTGAATAAGAAAGTATGATTCTTCCTGGCATTCAGTGGTCCCAGCCCCTGCTTGAACCCTGTCCCCACAATGGTGCAAGTCATTCAGGTACACCCCCCCATGATCACCAGCCTAAAATGCAGGAGGAATCTTTCCCTGTTGTCTAGTGGACATTTTAGCCCCCACCATGACAGGCAGTGCCCCCTCCAACCCCCCCATCATAACCCCAAGCTGGTGACTGGCATAGCCCTCTTCTCTCTACCATGGCCGACTGCCAACTGAGTTGTCAGTATTGGCTCATTGATTGATAGCTTCTGTCAGTGAATGAGCATGTACTGTATACAGTACATATTCATTGACAGCTGGGTTGTTGGCCTGGTGTAGTGGACAGCAGATGGCTGTGCCAGTCACCAGCTTGAGGTTGGGCTGGGGAGAGTGGGGTGGTGAGGCACTACCTGCTGGGTTGGGGGTCTGCTAGACACCAGGGAAAAGTTCTTCATGCACATAGATCTACAATCATGAGGGGAGGTGTTGTCTATCTGATAGGCTTGCACCATTGTGGGAACAGTAATTAGATGGGGTGTGGGACCACTGCACATCAGGCAGAATCATACTTTCTTACTCAGGCATGGGATCGGGTGGAGGGAGGGACCAATAGCCACCAGAGACACTGTTGTACAGGTCAGGTGAGGGATCAGGGGTATGGGACCACTGGACATCAGGTGAAATCATACTTTCTTACTCAGGCATGGGACATTGTTGAAAAGGTCAGGTGAGGGATTGGGTGGGGGCTGTGACCACTGGACACCAGGGACAATATTGCACAGGTTAGGTGAGGGATCATGTGGGAGGTGGGGCCACTGGACACCAGGGACAAACATGTATGTGTAACAGGTGGGCATCGGGTGGGGGGAGGGACTACAAGTCATCAGGGAAATGCCTTATTTTACAGTTGGGCTGGTGATAAGTGAGGGGGACCACTGGAGACCAGGGATTGTTCTTCTTCATTTTGGATGAGTGATAAGGATCATTCATTCCTAAATGAATGATAAGGTTGGTTTCCACACAGCTATTTGGAATTCACAGCCATCTAAATGAGCCCATTGTGCATACAAGGTGCTATGTGGTTATTTGCATGCCCATTATGGACCAATTTACATAGCCTTTGCCATAGAGTAGCATGCTTTCCCCCAGCCTCTGCTAATGAGCCAGCCCACTGTTCCTGGTGACTGGTGGCCCCCAAACTGCAATAATCAATGGGTCCAATTGTAAAATCAAAGTATACCCTGGTGGTAGTGGTCCCCCACCCCCACCGTTTGCTATCCAGATTGTAAAAGTTAAGTATTGCCTTCTGCTAGAATTTGTGAATTCCAAATAGCTGTGGGGAAACCAATCTTATCATTCATTTAGGAATAAATTGTCCTTATCACTCATTTAGGAGCAAATGATCTGGCAAACAATGAAGTGGAGGAAGTCTAGAGGAGATTCAAGGTACTGGCACAGGGATGCATGGAAGAGGCTAAATCCTTGGCACTTTCAGAGGTCTTGCCTGTCCTCCATGCCAGCACTGCTAGGCAGAAAAGAAGAATGGAGTTCAAAGAATGGCTTTGAGAAGGGTTCAGACAGAAAGGGTTCATCTGTATAGGAGAGTGGTGGGACACATGGGAGAATGAGGACTTATACTGGAAGGATAGGCTGCATCTGAGTGAGGGGGAAGAGTACTGATGGGGGACTGCAAGGGTACACTGATAAGGTCATGGGGGTTTAAACTAGTAATGGGTGTACAGGGCTAGGTTGAGGGAGGGCTCAACAGGAGGAGAGAACAGACTAGCAAGCACTCCCCCACAAAAGGGAGCAGGGTATTGAACAGGCAGGCAACTGAGAAATGGTAGGGAGTGGGGAGGTATATGGTGGAGAGGACTTTATGCAAATGCACGAAGTCTGTGGAACAAGATGATGGATTTAGAAGCAATAATTGTGGGGAGGGCCTGGATATTGTAGCCATAATGGAGACCTGGTGGTCCAAGCACCAGACCTGGGAGGTGGGGGTCCTGGGTTGCAGGTTATTCAAGAAGGATAGGGCAAGCAGGAATGGGGGGATTGCACTGTACATCAGGGAGGATATTAAGGCTACAGAAGAGAAGGAGAAGCATGGTAAAGCAGAAATCTTGTGGAGGGCATCATTAAGGCTGGGTGTGGTCTACAGATCTCCAATACAGAGTGAAGAACTGGACATGCAGATGCTGAAGGTGGTTCTAAGGATGGTGCTTAAGGGGCAGATTGTGCTGGTGGGTGATCTTAACCTCCCAGATATAGACTGAGATATCCCATCTGCCAGGTCAGCTAGGAGCTGGGAGATCCTTGAGTACCTCCAGGGGGGCCTTCCTGCAGCAGCTGGTCAAGGAGCCCACCAGGGAGGGATAACATATTTTATGTGGTCCTCACCAATGGGGATAGTGTGGAGGGAATGAGGGTGGGGGTTAGCCTAAGAGCAAGTGACCATAACACAGTGGGCTTCAAGGTTAGAGAGGAGTGTGAAGTGAGTAGGACCATCACAGAGGTCCTAGACTCTGTGCGGTGATTTTCTCCCAGAATGATGAGAGATATTCCAGAATGAAACGGAAGGGAAGGAGAAGATGGGGGGGTTGAGGACCTATAGAACAAGATCAAGGGGGGATCTTAAAAGCCACACAGAGCTGCATAAGGAAGGTGAGGAAGAACAAAAGAAGGAGGCCGTTTGGTTCAACAAGGATGTTTGGGGGGGCAATGGGGAGAAAAAAGGACATTCAGAGTATATAAGAGGACACGGGGAAGGAGGACAGGGAAACTTACAATGAAAAGCTGAGGTTGGTGGGGCAGAGGATTAGGAGGGTGAAAGCAGAAATGGGGGAGAAGATTACTTGGCAGGTCAAAAAGGGTAATAAAACTTTTTTTCAGTATATGGGGAGAACAGGAAAGCATGGCAGGGGACAGTAAGAGTAAAGGGAGAGGGTGGAGTAACAGTGGAAGGTGACTTTAAGAAGGTAGAGGTGCTGAGATGCGATAAAAAAAGAAGGGAAGGGTAGAAGAAGGGGTGGATCCTAGCCCAATCAGTGAGGACAGGGTCAGTGAGGAATTAGGTAAGTTGAGAGTAGACAAGGCTATGGGTCCTGATACCCTGCATCCTATGGTGCTCTGGGAGCTGAGGGAGGAGCTGGTGGCACCACTAGTGAGGTTGTTCAACTTGTCTCTGGATACTGGGTGGGTGCCAGAGGATTGGAAGAGGGCAGACATGGTGCCACTTCATAAAGATGGCAGCAGGAAGGAGGTAGGAAATTAATGCTTGGTCAGCCTCACATCAGTGGTAGGTAAGGTGATGGAAGAGATATTAAAGGAAAGGGTGGTTAGTTACATGGAGGTTAGTGGGCTACAGGACATACATCAACATGGCTTCACATGGGTGAGGTCATGTCAGACAAACCTGATTGAGTTCTCTGATTGGGTGACGAGGGTGGTTGATCGGGGGGGCAGTGGACATGGCCTATCTGGACTTTGGGAAAGCCTTTGACACTCTGTCCCATGGAAGATTGACTAATAAACTGAAAAGTTTGGGGGTGGGACAGAAAATAACAAGGTGGGAGGAGAACTGGCTGATGGATAAATGCCAGAGGGTGGTGGTAAACAGGATGCATTCTGAGGAGATAGGGGTGACAAGTGGGGTACCTCAGGGGTCGGTGTTGGGGCCCATCCTGTTTATTGTATACATCAGAGACATAGCAGAGGGACTACATGGGAAGGTTTGCTTTTTTGAAAATGATACCAAGATCTGCAATAGGGTGGACACCCCAGGGGGAGTGGAGGTTATGAGGGAGAATCTAAGGTTGCTGGAGGGTGGTCAGAAACATGGCAGCTAAAATTCAATGCAAAAATGCACAGTGATGCATATGGGGAGGAATAACCCACAAGCAAATTACACACTGGGGTGGGGTGGGTGGGGTGAAGGAAATGAAAGCAGTGAAGCAGGAGAAGGATCTAGGAATCATATCACAGAATATCTTAGAGTGGGGACCCAATGCAGTAAAGCGGTGGTCAAAGCAAATAAAATGCTGGTGTGCATAGGGAGAGGGATAACTAGCAGAAGGAGGGTGGTGATGAAGCCACTGTATTGGTCATTGATGAGGCCCCACCTGGAGTACAGGGTTCAGTTCTAGAGACCTCACTTACGTAAGGACATAAATGGCATGGAGAGAGTTCAGAGAAGGGCCACTAAGATGGTGCATAGGTTAAGTGGGAATCCATATGCGTGATTGAGGGTGTTGGAATTGTATCTGCTGGAGATCTGAAAGGAGAGGGTGGACATGATAGAGATGTTCAAGTATGTGAAGGGGATTAATAAAGTGGAGGAGAGCTTTTTCACAGGGAAGGTAGGCACAAAAATTAGAAGGCGTGGACTGAGGACCGAGGGGGGCAGGTTTAAGGGAAATGTTAGATGGCATTTCTTCACAGAGAGGGTGGTGGAGCCCTGGAAACAGTCTTCCCAAGAAGGTGGTGGGGGCTGTAACAGTGGAGGGATTTAAAAGGGCATGGCACAAACACAAGGGTTGTCTATAGAGCGGGGGACCTCTGGGTGGGGGCAAGTAAGGAGGAGGGATGGGTAGACTTGATGGGCCAAGATGATCCTTTACTGCCATCAAATATCTATGAATCTATTTATGAATCTATGGGAAAACAATTCAGTCACTTAATGTCTATGATCACTTAAAGAATCATTGTAAGAGTGCTGTTAGGAAATGCAAATTGGATTACTTTTTAAATCAACAGTTTACCCAATCAAATAAGTCTTCTGAAAACTGGAAAACTTTTAATTTTTGCTTTACTTTCCTTTATTTATTCATAAAATATTCATGTTATATACAACCATCACAAAATCAACAAACAACAAACATTTGTTCTGAACATAAGTTACATCTAAAAGATATTAAAAATTGCTCATCCCCTTAACAGTACCCCATCCTTCCAACCATCCAGTCTTACCTTGTTTACTCCTGTGAAGGTATTACTGAATTTGTGCCATTTATTTGAGCCTACAAGGATAAGAAAGTGTTCAACTAATTTAACCCTTTTCTGTGTAAGATATATGTATTATTCATCTCAGGGTCAACTGTTTGCCATATGTGCTAAAATAAAGTGAAAATGTAATTATAACAATAAATTCTAGACCTTTTCCCCATTTATCATAACATGTGTTAATGTTATTATGGAATAAGTGAATTAATCTTGTAATCTGAAGATTTAAAAAAATGTTTGTAGTCCATTCTTTTAAACTTACGTATTCCCTATCTAACCAATGTATAATTATTAATTGTTTCCTTGAAATAACTACTAATGATAAAATGGATTTACTAGCCCTTCCTTTGACTTGGTTAAAGTTTCCCAAAATACATGTCTTAAAATTAAAGGCATTATTTAAATACAATTTTCTACCCAAGTCATTTTAACCAAATTCCAAATATGTTGAGCCTTAGTACAGAACCAGAGTATATGACTAATCAAACCCACTGTTGACTCACATTTGAGGCATGTATTTGATTCTATTAACCTAAATCTAAACAATTTAATTTCTGCAGAGTCATATATACATTATGTAATATTTTGAATTGAATCAATCTAAGATTATCAAGTGGGATATATTTATATTGCCCCATAGATTAAACCAATTTTGTGGAAAGTCCTTGGTTTCATTATCCCAAAAAGACAAAATTACAGGGTTAGGAGAATGCTTTAAAGTCAACAGTAATTGATACAGATTGGCTATAGGGTAAGGTTTCGAGCACCACTGTTTTATATCCTTTGATAAATCACGAAAGTCTAAATTCCAAGGTATGGGCCCAAAATACGCCTTAGTAGCTATTTTAAATATTAACATCTTATGTAAATATTTTTTATGTGTATTTTCTTTCTGTAATATGTCCGTGAGTGGGAGTAAGCATCCATTATTTAAGAAAGGGATACATTCAAGTGTCTGGACTCTGGAAATCAGTTAGATAGAATAGGCCTACCATTGATCTTAAAATTAAATTTTCCAAGATAGGTTGAGTACAACTCTGGTAAAGATTTAAACCCAAGTAATATTTAAACTGTTGATGTATTTTAACTGAGGTTCCAATGGCCAAGGACATGAGTATTAAAGGTAAAGAACTAGACTTCATATATAAGATGGCCTCAGGTGAAATTTTAGCTTTGCACAACAGACTGATTTCTAAGTCCAACCAAATAAGGGTGTAAGTCCCATTATCAGTAGGAGTGTGGAGCCATTTTATATATTTATTAATTTGAATAGCCATGTAATATACAGTTCTGTAGCTTAACTCCACCCTGAGACTTAGAAAGAAAAAAAATATCCCTAGCTATTATTGGAGTCTTTCCATTCCAAATAAAGTTAGACATTTCTGAATGAAGTTTCTTAAACCAAATTAAAGGTATGAAGGTATTCAGCATAGTCACAGAATGGAATATCCTCAGGAAGATATTCATTTTTAATATACTTATTTTCCCCAGACATGAGATGGGAAGATTATTCCATCACTACAAATCCTGTTTAATTTTGTGAATAGGTAATCTAAATTTAGTTTTATAAGTTGCGATTGGTCCGGCATCAAATAAATACCCAAGTATTTTATCTTATGAGGTGACCATGAAAAACCCAAATTGGTAACGTCACTTTCAATATTATAATTATTCAAAGGTAATACTTCTGCTTTATCCATATTTAACGTATAATTTGAAAACATACTGTATTCCTGAATAGTCTTTAAGACAGCTTTTATAGAGGTAAGTGGGTTAGAGATATGCAATAAAATGTTGTCAGCAAATGCAGAGATCTTAAGTTGAGTTTTACCCCATCTATTACTGGATATTAATGAGTTTGTATTTAAAAAAAACAATAGAGGTTTTAAATATAAATTAAAAAGTAACGGGGATAAGGGACAACCCCGTCGAGTTCTACAATGGAGTTTTATTGAATGAGAAAGTATACCATTACAGTATATTCTAGTAGTAGGAAGAGAATAAAGGTTTTTAGCCAATTAACAAAGGTGTCTGGGAATCCAAATTTAAACAAAGTAAGAAAAGGAAATCATGACTGACCCTGTCGAATGCTTTTTCCTCATCCAGGGACACCAGCACCATAGGAACACCAGAGTCCCAGGATATGGAAAATATATGAAAAATGTTTCTAATGTGGTCTATGAGAGATAAATACTACATGTTCACTTGAAATTAATAGATGCCAAACCTTTTTAATTCTCTGGGCTAAAATTGAGGTAAGGATTTTAATATCATAGTTTATTAGGGAAATTGGCCTATGATTCCCTATCCTATTTCTTGTTTTTCTGGGCTTAGAAAGTAGGATTAGGACAGCTTCCAGTAGTGAAGAGTCCTCTACTCCTTTATCCAAGATAAAATTATAAAGCTTTTGCAAAAGTGGAGCCAGTGCTTGTTTAAATGTTTTATAAAAATGTGCAGTGAAGCCATGTGGGCCTGGGGATTTATTCAAAGTTAAATTATCTATGGCTTCCTCTGTCTCCCACTGCTCTATATTATTAGACATTTCTTTGGCTTGGTCAATTGGTATTTTGGGGCATAAAAACTTTTCCAGGTATTCCTGAAGCTCAGCAGAAGAGGGCGGGTTATTCAATGGACCATATAATTGGGAGTAATAATTTTGAAATTCTAGCTATTTCTTTTGGGTAAGTCCTAACCTCCTTAGTATCCTCTGTAACTATCGAATCTATCAGTCTTGATTGTTCCTGGTGTTTAAGCCTATTTGTTAATAACTTGCTAGGTTTATCTCCTAAATCTATATACTTAGATTTACTTTTCATCATAAAAAATTCAGTCTCTTCTTTAGTGAGGGAAAATAATTAATGTTTACATTTTTGTAGCATAGCTTTGTCTTGTTCTGTTAATAAGTTACAGTTTTTATTCTCTACGGTATCTATCATCAAAGAGAGACAATTCATTTTTTCTGAATTATGTTTCTTCTGTTTTGATGCAAATGGTTCTGAATGTTAACATTGCCCTCAATATAATGTGGGACACAATATCACGATCAGGACATTGCGGGTGTAGATATCACATGACAAACACATTGCAGGCAATAATACTGCGAGTCATCAGCCTGCTGTGTGAAGCCAGACCCCAAGGCACCCCTGCATTCCCTCTGCCCTGTGGGTCCCCAAACACAGCCACCGACACCAGCACAATGATGGCCTGCCTCACCTAGCCATGGACAATGCTGTCCATTGCCGTGGTACCCCTGCCCCATGGAGGACACCTACCTGTGTCCAGTCTATGTGCTCTTCCCACCACCACCTGCAGTGCAATGCCCAACAGATGTAAGGGCAGGCCCAATTGCAGCAGCATCCCCAGAGGCAGCGAGGTGGCATAGGCACATTGCCACAGACACAGGAGCAGCATGGTGACCCACATTACTGATACCATCACAGGTGGCGATGCACAGATGGTGGTAGTGGGACTGTGATGGGGAGGAGTGCAGGGGTGCCAGAAGTACTTCCAGACACAGGTAGAAGGCACCGGGAGCTGTGCTTCTGCTGTCCCTTGTGTGTTCCTGCTGTGCCGTCCCCATGTTGTGCCCCTGAGTGTCCATGTCCCTACTATCATGTCTGTAGGGGCATCATGGCACACTGCAGGCTGCTGACTCACATTATTCATGCCTGCAAAATATTCTTCATGTGATGTCTATGCCCACGATGTTCAAACTGTAATATCGTGTTCCACTTTATATTGTGGGCAATATTAACACCCTGAACCATTCCAACCTAAGAAAGTCTCCCCTAATAAAACATTTGAAAGCTGCCCAAATAGCATCTATTCTTTTTATGGAGTTTAAATTTTCTTTCCAAAAGTTATTAATTGAAAGGCTTATATAACCAGTAATATATTCTTGTCTCAAGAGGGTGTTATTTAATCTCCAAACTGATTATCTCGGGTGACACTCTGTCAATACAATCTGCAGATCAATATGAGAATGATTTGAGAACATTCTGCCCAATATGTTAGAATTTTCAACCTCACTCATCCAAAATTTAGAGATGAAGAAAAACTTCATCCGTGAGTAGGAATTATGTACCAGAGAACAAAAAGAGTAACTTTTGACCTCTGGGTTTAATGTTCTCCATGGGTCAACCAAACTGCCTATATTAAGCAGCTCCTTGAGTGCTAGCATATCTGATTGGAGAGTCACATTAGTGGAATTAGATCTATCTAATTCTAAATCTAGTGGAATGTTCCAATCTCCTCCAAGTAAGAGCCTAAATGTTAAGAAAGGGGTTAAAGCCATGAGTAACTTTGATAAGAATATTGAAGAGTTAGAATTTGGACCATAAAATATCCATCTGATGACATTTTCCTAAAATAGTAATATATCTACCTTCTGGTCCAGGGTCCTGAATAATCTGTGTGGGCATAACATTTAAAGATTCATCAAACAAGATGGCTACTCCTCCTTTTGAAGTATATTTCCCTGCCCCAAAAGTCTGGGAATAACCAAATATTTTGAGGAGACCCACTTCTAAGGTTAATGAATGTATCTCCTCTATTCTTCTTTAAAATTAAGAGAGCAGGGGAAGTCCATCCAAAGTTAGGTCTCCTTCAAGGAGATCAAATTAAATTTATTCCACTGCCAGTAACAAATTAAAGCTATATAAAATGGTGCACATGCCAAATGAACATGAGATTGCCAGGATAAAACTAAACCCACTTATGTGTGCCCCATGCTGTGATCTTTAAAAAGAACAGGCAACATGTGTTATCAAAAATAATTAAAATATTAGTTTAATCTTCTAATTTTTAGATTTAATAGTCAGGGTGCTGTTGCTAGAAGCATGCTGAAGCAACGGAGATGCCCAGAACCCCCCAACCTCACATACACTTTCCCTGAACCACCTAATCTGACACTCAGTGGGAATCACTTGTTGAATTTTTGGCCTGGGGAGATCTGCCTAGAAGTTTTATTGACACTGTTATCAAATTGGCAAGAATATAAAAGTGCTTAGCTAAATGAGTAGTCACACTTGTCTCCTACCCCTATTTAATGGGGATTTTACCTTGGTGGGTCTCACACTACAAAACCTGTGCAACAAGTTCCAAAGTGCCTCCACCCTCCCAAGGAATAAGTTAATCATTCTACCTATATATGGGAGACACTAGGAGTTGGGAGTCCTCCTTACCTATTGGGTGGAACTCTCCCATGACTACCCATTATCTTCCACATTCCTTGCTGACCATAATGCAGTACCAGAGATGAAAATTGAAGGCCATCCAGCTTAACCCCTATTTAACAGAGAACAAAACAGGGAGTGGGTCTTGCAACCCCAAAGCCCAATCCTCGGGCTCTAAGGTGCCCCCCACTATAGTCTGACCTTTGATTCTTATATTCTTGGTTAATATCCAGTAATAGGACTTTACCCTATTTAGTCGGTGTATATTAAGCACTATTATACAATGCCATTAAAAAAATCTTGCTTCCTGATTGGTCATCATGCCTAAGACACAGTGATGTTATCTGACAATAATATCACTGTATCTAGGGCAGGCATCGCACGACCACATAATATGGTAAGAAATTTCTACCTGCTCAGTCCCTACCACAGCCGGGTTCACATTCCCTCGCTAAGTCTCTTGCTGCCAGCCACCACAGCCAATTCACCAACTAGAAGGCATCACTGCTACACCTCCCCCCACGTGAACTATGCTGGTGGTAAAATATACATTTCTTAATATGTAATTCACTTCTCAATGTTAATAAAATAAAAAATGAGCTGTTTCTATAAAGGACTTCAGCTGCCTCTGCTCACTCAGTCTCCTGTTTCCTGCTCTGACCACAGTAAATTCCATTTCTAAAGGAACACAATTTTATTTCCCTGTTTCACTTCTTCTTCTTCTTCTGGTACTATATTGACAGAATCAAAAGCACACAGGAATGGCTACCATTTTTATGTTGATTGCGTGCATGCGCAAGAAACATGTTGCAACAGGTTTCTCTAGAAACAGGTTGTGGAGGCGTGGCAGTGTTGTGCCCAATGCCCCCACAGCCTGCAAAGGCTTGTCCCCTGTCCCCCAATGCCGTGGCATGCTGCTGCTGACACTAGTTCAGCCAGTGTGCCACAACTTTCTAAAAATCAGCCGCTGCAATCAGGGGCCACCTTGTCATTGCAGCATCAGCCATCTGCTGCAATGAGGAGTGACCGCCATTGCAGTCGCGAGATTAGGATCTCTGATATTGTTTGTGAACATGGCGGTGGCTTGCTGCCGTATTCACAAACAATATCTAACCCCCATGTTTATGGGGAGCCCACCTCGCTGGCATAATGTGACACCCCCATTTAATTGTGTGCCGACGGGGTGCCCAATCCCTGTTGGCAGAAAGAAATTCCCCCCTTCCTTTTGTTGTTTGCTGATGGGGGTGCCCAATTCCCACTGGCAGAAAGGAATCCCCCCCTCCTTTTGTTGTTTGCCGATGGGGATGCATAAATAATTTCCCCCCTTTTGTTGTTTGCTGATGGGGGTGCCCAATCCCCATCGGCAGAAAGGAATCCCCACTTTCTTTTGTTGTTTGCTGACGGGTGTGCATAAATAATTCCCCCCCTTTTCTTGTTTGCCAACAGGGATGCCCAATCCCCTGTCAGCTGCAGTTGTCCCCCCAGACTCTGGTGGCATTCTGGGAGCCCACCCCAGCATGCCACATGCCCCTGTGAGCAGTCCCACGACGTTTCTTCTGTGTCCTGTACCTGAAAGAAAGAAAACGGTCCCTCGTAGTCTCCCCACCCCCTCCCACAACCCACACCCACCCACTGCACACCCAGCCTCCCCACACCCCCCTCACCCCATACTTACCTCCGGAGCTCGACATGACAATCTTCGCTAGACCGGGAACACGTCTGCACTCTTCAAAGCCGACTGTGAACTGAGGAAATGCCAGTAAGCTATATAATGTAATTAATAGGGTTTTTTCAACTTTAGTGCATATCTCGGACATTTTTGGAAATTTTTTCACCAAATTTTCAACATGGGGTTTTTGGGACCCCTCCTCATGAATTCTTGAACTGTCATGGCGTTAATCGGCCCCAAAAGGTGGTTTCGTGGTCACTGCGCGGAATCACCTTTCAGGGCCAATTCATGAAATGACAGTGCCAGTGTTCATGAGGTGGGCTCTCAAAAAGTCTATGTTGCAAATTTGGTGGTAAAAATCCAAAAAATGACTGTTTTACGAGCGTGCACTGGACAGGTTGCTACACACACTCGTAACTTTGTGAATTTGCAATATTTTCATGCCATATTTTCAACATTGGCATCTTGTCCCACCTCCTTGAGAACAGTACAGCTGTCAATGTTGACATCCTGGCTGAAATGTGTTTTCGCACTTCCGGCACAGAATAGCATGGTCGCTGTGGGAAATCAGTGTTCGGGACAGATTAAGAAAATGACAGTGACACTGTTCATGAGTAGAGGTCTTGAAATGGCTATGTTAAAAATTTGGTAACGATACTCCATAAAATGACTGTTATGAGTGTGTGTTGTGCAGTTTACACGCACGCTCATAAGTTCACGCATTTATAATATTTTCACTCCAGATTTCCAACATTGCCATTTTCCACACACCTACTTATGAACAGTAAAGCTGTCATTTTTCCCATCCTGGCCAAAATGTGTTTTCGCACTTCCGGCATAGGATACAGCGGTCACTGTGGGAAATCACTGTCTGGGACAGATTAAGAAAATGAGAATGATACTGTTCATGAGCAGAGGTCCTAAAATGCCTATGTTGAAAAGTTGGTGATAATAGCCCATCAAATGACTGTGTTAGAAGTGTGTGTTGCACACTTTCCACACACCCTTGTAACTTCGCAGATTTGTAATAATGTCACGTCACATTTTCACCAGTGGAATTTTTCCACACCTCCTTATGAGCAGTACAGCTGTCATTTTCCACATCCTGACTGAAATGTGTTTTCACAGTTCTGGTGCAGAATAACACAGTCGCTGTGGGAAATCACTGTTCGGTACAGATTAAGAAAATTACAGTAGCACTGTTCATGAGCAGAGGTCCTAAAATGCCTATGTTGAAAATTGGGTGATGAAACTCCATAACATGACTGTGTTACAAGCGTGCTTTAAACTGTTTCCACGCACCCTTGTAACTTCACAATTTTGTAGTATTTTCATGCCACATTTTCAGCAGTGGCATTTTCCCCCACCTTCTTATGAATAGTACAGCTGCCATTTTTCACATCGTGGCTAAAATGTGTTTTTGCACTCCTGCCGCAGAATAGCACGGTCGTTGTGGGAAATAACTGTTTGGGACACATTAAGATCAAATGAGTGAGAAGGGGGAGTGACTGAGCTCAACTGAGCTCTGTCAGGACTGTTACGGATTTCTTTGTGGGCAGAAAAAAGGCACCAATGCAGGCAGGAGTCCCGTACAAAAGGGCTGCTTGCAGTGCCAGGACAAACAGAATGAGCATGTGAGAGAGGGAGACTGAACGACCTCCACAGAGCTCTGTTGGGACAGCTGCGGATTTGTTTGTGGGCAGAGAAAGGGTGCAACATAAGAACCCAGTACAAAAAGGCAGCCTGCAGCACTGGGAGAAGCAGAACAAGAGAGCGAGTGACAGAGGGGAAGTGAGCAAATTCACTGGAGCTCTTTCAGGATAGCCGCAGATTTCTTTGTGGGCAGAAAAAGACATCAATGCAGGCAGGGACCCAGTACAAAAGGCCAGCATGCAGCGGTGGGAGAAACAGTACGAGCGAGTGAGACAGGGGGACTGAGTGAGCTCAACGGAGCTCTATCAGGACTGCTGCAGATTTCTTTGTGGGCAGAAAAAGGCACCAATGGAGGCAGGAGTTCCAAACAAAAGGGCCACTTGTAGCACCAGGACAAACAGAATGAGTGTGTGAGACAGGGAGACTGAGCGACCTCCACAGAGCTCTGTCAGGACAGCTGCGGATTTGTTTGTGGGCAGACAAAGGTGCCAATGCACACAGGGGCCCAGTACAAATGGGCGGTCTGCACTGGCAGGAAACCAGAATGAGCGAGTGAGAGAGGGGGAGTGAGCGAGCTCAACAGAGCTCTATTGCAACTGCTGCAAATTTCTTTGTGGGCAGAAGAAGGTGGCAATGCAGGCAGGAGTCCAATAAAAAAGGGCAGCCTGCAACACCAGCAGAAACGGAATGACTGAGTGAGAGAAGGGGGGTGAGCGAGCTAAACGGAGCTTTTTTGGGACTGCTGCAGATTTCTTTGTGGGCAGACAAAGGTGCCAACAGAGGCAGGAGCCCAGTACAAAAGGGCAGCCTGCAGCGCCAAGACAGACAGAATAAGTAAGTGACACAGGGGTAGTGAGTGACCTCAACGGAGCTCTGTCGGCACAGCTGTGGATTTCTTTGTGGGCAGAAAAAGGTGCCAATGCAGGCAGGAGTCCCATACAAAAGGGCCGCTTGCAGCGCCAAGACAAACAGAATGAGCATGTGAGAGAGGGAGACTGAGCTACCTCCACAGAGCTCTGTCGGGACAGCTGTGGATTTGTTTGTGGGCAGAGAAAGGGTGCAACATAAGAGCCCAGTACAAAAAGGCAGCCTGCAGCACTGGGAGAAATAGAAAGAGAGAGCGAGTGATGGAGGGGGAGCGAGCAAATTCACCAGAGCTCTTTCAGGACAGCCGTGGATTTCTTTGTGGGCAGAAAAAGGCATCAATGAAGGCAGGGTCCCAGTACAAAAGGCCAGCATGCAGCGGTGGGAGAAATAGTACAAGCGAGTAAGACAGGGGGACTGAGTGAGCTCAACAGAGCTCTGTCAGGACTGCTGTGGATTTCTTTGTGGCCAGAAAAAGGTACCAATGCCGGCAGGAGTCCCAAACAAAAGGGCCGCTTGCAGTGCCAGGACAAACAGAATGAGCGTGTGAGACAGGGAGACTGAGCGACCTCAACAGAGCTCTGTCGGGACAGCTGCGGACTTGTTTGTAGGCAGACAAAGGTGCCAATGCACACAGGGGCCCAGTACAAATGGGCAGCCTGCACTGGTAGGGAAACCAGAATGAGCGAGAGAGAGGAGGAGTGAGTGAGTTCAACAGAGCTCTATAGCAACTGCTGCAAATTTCTTTGTGGGCAGAAGAAGGTGGCAACACAGGCAAGAGTCCAATAAAAAAGGGCAGTCTGCAGCGCCGGCAGAAACGGAATGACTGAGTGAGAGAAGGTGAGTGAGCGAGCTAAACGGAGCTTTGTTGGGAGTTATGCAGATTTCTTTGTGGGCAGACAAAGGCGCCAACAGAGGCAGGAGCCAAGTACAAAAGGGCAGCCTGCAGCACCAGGACAGACAGAATGAGTGAGTGAAACAGGGGGAGTGAGCGACCTCAATGGAGCTCTGTTGGCACAGCTGTGGATTTCTTTGTGGGCAGAAAAAGATGCCAATGCAGGCAGGAGCCCAGTACAAAAAGGCAGCCTGCAGCGCTGGGAGAAACACAACGAGTGAGTAAGAGAGGGGGAGTGAGCAAGCTCAATGGAGCTCTATTGTGACTGCTGCGGATTTCTTTGTTGGCAGAAAAAGGCAGCACTGCAGGCAGGATCCTACTACAAAAGGCCACCCTGCAGCACTGCAGAAATGGAATGAGTGAGTGAGAGAGGGGGAGTCAGCAGGCTCAACAGACCTGTGTCAGGCCTGCTGCAGATTTCTTTGTGGGCAGAAAAAGCCACCAACAGAGGCAGGAGTCCAGTACAACAGGGCAGCCTGCAGCAGCAGGAGAAACAGAATGAATGAGTGAGAGAGAGGGAGTGAGCCACCTCAATGGAGTTCTGTTGGGACAGCTGCAGAATTCTTAGTGGCTAGAACAAGGTGCCAATGCAGGCAGGAGCCCAGTACAAAAGAACAGCCTGCAGCACCGGACCAAACAGACAGAGCGACTGACAGAGGGCCAGTGAGCATGCTCAACATACCAGCGCAATCAACATTCGACATTGACAAATTCTTGTTTGAAATTGAGTCATGCTGGTGTGAAAGGGAAATGGAGGCATTGACAGAATCACAGGCGGTGATTTTCAGTTACTAACTCCATTACATCGCACTCGCTCCTCCACGTGGCACGTTGCAATAAATCACGGTCTTAAAACTTAAACACAGAATCTTCACCAGGTATGAGGGCAGGCAGTAGATCACAATTAAAAACAAAAAATAAGCAATGAGTGTGGGGTGAGGGTTGGGAGCAGGCAGTGAAGCGGTGGAAACAGTCCAGCAATAAGGAAGCTACTGTACATATACCAGCAGCAACAACAGTCTTCATTGCACTCAGCTGCACTTCCCAATCAGCTTCATGGCCACGCTCCCTTCACTGACATAAACAGCTGCATTTTATAGAAAAACACAAAATGAAACTTCATATACAGCTTGTTTAAATGGTGGTGGTGGGTACTGATATGAGACAGCACTTACAGAAAGATTAACCTTAGGAAACTGCATAGTCAGCACCATTGACATAGTGGCTCCACCCATTGGACGAAAATAAATATTGGACTTTTTTTAAAAACATATACTTCCACACCAAAAATGTGAGAAAAAAGCCATAAAATCATTTTTTTTCTTATTTCTTTTTTTAAAAAAGGGAACCATTGTACAATAGCAATAAGGCACTCCAGGGTGTGTGTTATTGTGTAATAACGTCACTCCTGAGGTGGTGGAAGCACTCGGCTTCACCTTGTGCTTCAACCCACCTCAGAAGTAACATTATTACACAATAACACACACCCTGTCATGCCTTATTGCTTAATTGGCAGACCATAATTCCTCTGTTGGTTAAACAAAATGTAAAAATTCAGAATTTGTTAAACTATTCCTTTATACCCCCTGTATACCAGGGAACTATTATAATGGATCAATTTTAATTTTGATTAAATCTTCGATTATATGGAGTGCTACCCATGGAATGCCAGATCATTTTATTTGTAGTTAAATGAAAAAGAAACAATTATCCATGCAGGAATATGCCCTAACTAACGGGCGTAATTTCTAGCTTCCAAAAGGACGATGGGGGATCATAGGCCTCCCCCCAGCCCCAAGCACACACTTGCCTGCCCCCCAATCTGTTACTTCATTATGCAGATAATAGGAATGGTGTGAACACATGATCTAGCAATGTAGTATATAATTGTCTTTTAATAACCTCTTCAAACCCCGCAACAGGGGTGAACCTTCAAATCTTAACGGTATTAAGTAACTCAGCGAGTCCCTGGATTAAGGCTCAACAAACTGAGAATAGCATAGTCACTGACCAGTCTAAGATAGAAAGTGGGATCACTATTCACTGAAAAGAATTGGACCCTCATATACCTGGGAGATCTCCGTACTGTTTGAGTTAATCCAGCACCCCAAGGAGTCAGCTTTTCTCCCACCAACATCTCCGTGAAAATTTCACCCTAAACAGCCAAGTCTCTCACAGATGTCAATATAAATTTAACAAACAAGAAGCAAAAAAGAGGTAATAAAAGTCACAAAATCTCTGTTACTAAACCTACCAAACTATCGAGTCTCTGGGAAGTTTCTCCTACCACAACATCACTTAACATTCTAGAAGCTTCCTCAGCCATTTGAATCTTTAATACAAGCCTTAACACCATTATTAATTTTAAACAAATAACGTCCTAAACTAACAAATTAAGTTAATACTTAGACTCCAGAGCAAGTTACTGCTGGTAACCTATTGTGTGATGAAAAGGAAAAATAACTTCCTTTGTTAAAAACCATAATAACATCTGTATGGTGACCAAAAGCCAAGAGCATAGCAGCAGTCCTGTAAACCACAACTTGTCATATCTATATATTTTCACAAAATGGACAGATAATTGCCAGAGAAAGTCTCATTTTGGTCCACCAACCCATTTTAAACAAATCTGAGCATATCAGCACTAGTTGCTTTTGTACTTGCTCAGAAGATTTGAAGGAGTGCGTTTTACCATCTTTGTAAATGGATAGTTTAAAACTTTTAACTTTATTCCTGCTGCTATTAGTTTACCAACTATTGGTGAAAAGTTCCTTCTTTTCTGTCTGATCTCTTGAGGAAGGTCTTGTGAGTTGTGGATTCTCCTCCCATTCCAAGAAAGATCCTAAGCTTCCTTAGCCTTATTTAATACATGGTCCGTATCCAAATAGTTCAGAAAATGTACAATAAAAGGTATTGGTATTTCCCCTTTGGCAGGTGGAGGTCTTAACGCTCTGTGGGCCCTCTCTACCCATACAAGATCCCATTAGGAGACTTACCAGCTAAGTTTTCATATAACATCTGAGCAAATCTGGAAAGGGTCACTCATTGACTGCTTCAGTCTTTTGGAGTTATTTACCAAGGAAATGTACACTGGGATGTGGTGCTCCTGAAACTTGCAAAGGTAGAGGACAAAAAAGGCATGTCTGCTGTTAATAAAATGTTTTTTAAAATCTTTGAATCCAGTGTGATGACTGTGTCCCTTTCAAGAGGTTTGTGTGTGCCCTATACTTTTTTTGTCCTCTTTTGGAGTTCTCTGCCTGGTCTGGCATTGGCAGCAGGGTGTGCGTGATCAGGTTCTTCATGTCTACATCCATAATTCTGCCAATGTGTAGAAAAGCTGTTATTGAAGCAATTATTGAATGTCAAATACGGTGGCAAAAGACTCCGATGGGCTGCTTTAGCAGATTAAAATTTAAATTCTTAGGTTGAAGAATGGAGCACTATGAGTGCCCTCTCACCTCGGATGGCACATCACCAGAAGTGTCCTGGAAAACTTTAAATGAGCTTTTAGGTAGATTACAGACCAGGTCAGTAACCTGCCTGACTACTTATGCTAGTGTTTTATTTGACACAAAAGATATGTCTGATGAGTGGAATATTAATTGTTGCAACCTGGCTAACTTAATACCAGGAATAAATGCTGGTGTTGTTTCTCTTGATGTTATTTTTGACTCATCGTTGCATAATGTGTTTAACTTCCATACCATTTCTTTAGAGGATACGGTTCATCATCTTAATCAAATGAACATAACGGTTTGTAATGGTAATGATTTAATTGGCATAGAGTTACTGGGAATTGTAAATGATCTTATGAATTTTCCTTTACATTTTGTATTTCATTTTTTTTAACTACTGGAACTGTTCCTCGGTTGTGGAAACAGGAAACTGTTATACCCATATTTAAATCTGGAGATAGGATATGGGTTAAAAGCTATTGGCCAATCTCACTGCTGTCCCCCTTGTCCAAGGTCCTTGAAAGGATAGTGTTTTACCAATTTAAGGACCATCTAGATAAGCTGAGTATTTTAATACCTTATCAACATGGTTTCAGAACTGAGCACAGTACTCTGTCTGCATTAACAGAGCTCACGGACTTCCTGCATAGGACCTTCGACAGTGGGGACATGGTGGTCACAATTTTTTTAGATTTATCCAAGGTCTATGATTTAGACAGTCATAGTCTGTTGTTTTCAAAACTTAGATTCCTGGACTTGTCTGATATTGTGGTTTCCTGGTTCTTAAATTACTTTAATCATAAAAGAAGAGTGTCTTTAGGTTCTGTAACATCTGCACTTATGGATGTGAGGATTGGAATACCACAGGGATCAATACTGGGCCTAGTTTTATTCAGTTTGTTAATAAATATTTTGCCTTTGGTTGTTACTAAGACTCACATACTTTTGTATGCTGATGACATTGTTCTGTATGCTAATAATTCTTGTGCTTCTTCATTAATAACTAAGGCTGAGAGTAATACAGTGTTGGTTTTATTCATTTATTTATTTATTTATTTATTCAATCTTGGATTACAATACCTTTGAGCAGGAGACTGCTCTTTTACAAAGGTTTCATGTCGTAAAAGGTGGGTATACATACATTGTGGGTTTAGGAGTATCTTGCTAGGTGAGTAAACATAGACAAAAATACATTGTAAATAGGAAACAGAGATGGTTTTAACACTAGGATAATTTAGGTAACAGTAGCAGCCTAGGTGGCATTGTCTGGTAAAAGACAATAAGCAGCTATGCAGAAAGGAGAGTAGGGTACACTGAGTGGGGGGGGGCATGATGACTATTTAGGGGGAGGTGGGAGAGGAGAGGAGAGTGCAGGGTATTGCAGGGCAAAAATGGGGACAATTCAGGCTAGAAGGTCAAAGTAGGAGTAGCGAGGAGATGGTAATAACCTGAAAGGTGAATAAGACCGGGGTCAGAAGTGGGTGTGTGTGGAGTAATTAGAAAGTACAAACACATTAAACGTGGAGAAGACCAAGTATATGCTCTTAGGGCCTGTTCATAAGCAGTTTTCTGGTTGGTTATCTTTGGTTATTAAGAACATACATAATAAAGTAACTGAGAAGGCTGATAACTTTAAATATTTTGGATTTATGTTAGACAGTTCTTTATTGTATAATAATAACTGGTCAGCAATTTCTCTCATTGTACTGACCAGGTTGATATTTTCCATAACAACCAGCTGGTTGTTGTGACATTCATGAGCATGCCAGTCAAACTATGCTGCTGCCTCATTGGCCAACAATCTGTATGTGAGCGGGGCCAAACAGTCTCACAAACTGCTGGAGAAAAATTGGTGGTCAGTTATTATAAAAAATAAAAGATGGGGAGGGTGTTTCATATGAGAATTTAATGTACACCCTTGTTGTGGGATGCTTTGATAAACCCCTCGGGCTTTGCCCTCGGGGTTTATGTAGCATCCCATAACTTGGGTGTGCATTAAATTCTCATATCAAACCCTTCCCCATCCATTATTCTCTATTTAGTCATATTGATTTTTTGATTATGAAGGTTCGCATTAGCTTGGGATTACTTTACAGAGTTAGGAATTGTTTAGCTTCACATTCTTGGAAGGTTGTAACCCAATCCATGTTACTTTATCTTATTGATTTTGGTCATTCTATTTACTCCACAGCAAATAATACAACTCTTAGAAGAGTTAAAGTACTTTACAATCAGGTTTGTTGGTTTATTTCTCTATTTCCTCATTATACACATCATTGTGAGCTTTATTTTAATTTGAATGGGTTTGCCTTTAATGCACTTTACTCATATGTTATCCTTCTTACTTTGTGGAGGTTTTACAAAGGTCCTCTCTCATTATATTTTAAGAAAGCTTTAACTCCTTACCCACAGGGTATGTTGCAAGGTTATTAGAAAGTTACAACTTTAGACTTCCTTGTTATTGAACTAATGCTGGTGAGTGATATTTTTTATATAAATCAACTGTTGACTCGAATTCCTTACCTATAGAATTTTTAACTGTGTTTATTCAATGTACTTGTATATTGAGTTGTTTTATGTATGATTTATTCACTGTACCTATGTACCCAGGTCCCCCTTGAAGGCATCCGATTCTCTAGGGTACTTACCTGATTAACAAACCAAACAAAATAAATATATACATGTTTCTTACAGGGACTGTTACTGTCTTCCCATCTACCCAGGTGTAGTCGAGTGCTCTTATACGCTCTCAAAAAGCTAGGTCGTATTAACATTTCTCCTAGCCTCCTCTCCCCATTTTGCTTTCTATTAAAAATACCTATGAGCTAGAAGATCAACTTAGCTCAGCCTGTCTCATTTTGTACTGTCGCTTATACTGTACTTTTTAATTTTTAAATGATGTAGTATGATCATTGTTTGACTCATTGTACATCTTCTGACCATTAGTCAGTTTTTTCACCAATCTTTTCCTATGTTTTTAATAAAAAATAAATTTTGGTGTATTGAAGTGTTTACTTAACCATGCTACTAGACATTGATTTAAATGGGAACTAGCCTCATTATTTATGTATTAGTATTTTCATATTAGTAATACAGAATAGACGTGGTTAAAATCATTGTCATGTAGGGAGGTACAATATGTCTCACTGTACATAGATGTGCATTTTTGATTTTTCTACTTCTTGCTTTTCACACTTTTGATCCATTTTAAATGCTTGGTTGGTAATTAGTTTGTTGTGTCTTTAAGTTTGCTGTATAAAAGCCTCCTGTTTCCTGCATCAGACTACACTACCCCTGATGAAGATCCTGTGATGGTTGACATGCTGAGGCTTAGGGCTTAACTGGTGTATCTCTCATTGTTTGCAATAAATCTATTTGAGCTATTTCAGCTTGGTTTGTTATTTTTGCAGTAAACTCCACCAGTGCAGAGATGTATTTGCTTCAGTTTGAGCAGCAGGCTGTCTGATTTACTCTTCACTGTCACTCTTTCCTGTTATTTCCAGAGCACACCTTGTCCTTATTGTTTGTTCCAAGTGAAATTGCCTGCAGTTCATAACAGGCTCATTCTAGATTATTGTGAAACTGGCAATGGTGAATGTCGCTGGGTGTGGCTGAAATGAACTGGTGAGCCAGCTGTTTATTAAGACCAGTTTGTAGAAATGGGCGGAAGCAGCAGATCCATACAGAATGTTATCTTAGTCTATCAGGAGTAGACTAAAAACATTTATTTTTCTCATGTCTAGAGGCTCTCACTATGCATATAAAGGCAGCCTAGCTGGGTCCTTATCGTGTTGATCAGGTTATTTATGTATGCTGCACTGTATGTCCCATCTCAAGTTGGTATCCATGCATATGCCAGGATATCTGAAGCAGAATACCTGGGCTAAAACATAGTCCTCGGAGGAAGTGATCATCTGGGTTTTCATGCAGCATCTTGATTGTGGATTAGAGTCAAATAGCATAACACTGGCACATAAATTTCTGAATTGCATCAAGTTCCACCTGGAGGTAATTTCTAAACACAGCCAGGTACCTTCTACTGCTGTATACTGTAAGAATGTGTTGTGGGCATAGAAGTGAGATCTCAAGAGGTGTATCTGTTTGTCAATGTTGTTTATATACACAGAAAACAAGAGAGGGCCTAGGATTGGCCCCCTCTGGAGTTTACCCTTTAATAGCCATAGATTGGATACAGTCCTTCACTACATTTTACACAGCACCAATACAATTAGTTAAAAAAAATTAAGTATAAAGCACAAAAACAAGTAGTTTTAAATTAAGAGATGCTATCACACAGTGCTGAATTTAATTTAGTTTTTGGGGTTAAAAAGTCTATTATCTATGAAACTGAGTTTCTTGTCAGTTCCTCTGTGGCTAAAGAGGATGATGTTTGTGCTTTTTTTTTTTTTTTTTTTTTTTGCAGTTTTTGCCAGGGAAAAAGAAAGACTAAGGGAATTAATTATTTAAGATTTGTTTATTTTATAGAGTAGCAGTTTAAATTTGACTGAAGAGAACATAATTAAAACAGTCTTGTTTATGATAGCTGTCTCTCCAACTTTTCTTGAATAGACACCAGGTAAAAGGGGAGAGAAAGTAGGATCTAATTATTAAAATAATGAGTTACTAACCAGGAGATCATGTTCCATGATCCTCCCATTAAAATGGCACATTGTATAACATCGGTAAGTCTGCTAATCTTCTTTTGCTTTACTTCTACTAGCTAAATAAACAGAGTACAGCAGAAACAAAGAAGTGGCCGTGCAGATCTCAGTTCATAGATAGTTATTTCCCGTGCAGCTTGCAAACATCACTAGGTCTGCTCACCACTTAGGAGAAGTCCAGCTCCCTAACACCTAACAGGCTGCTTGTTACCATTCAACTCCCAAGCTCCAGGAGACTCCATCTGGTGTCAGCCATAGTCACGGTCTGCTGCCTTTTATAGTGGCAACTGTGAAAACAACGGCTATATCACCAAACAGGATGTCTAAGCTTCTGTACAGTTCGGCTGAATAGAATTATAAGTCCAACTTAACAATTTGTGACTCTGGACTAGAGCTCTCCCATCAGAAGACTTTAACATCCGTAATCAATTCAACAGTGCACAAGTCCCATGTTAATCTACAGGCTGCACAGCAAGGATACTGAAGCCGGATAAGCACCACTGTCTGGTGCTGACAGTTCTCTGCCAATTGCAACCAGTGTCGTACAGATGGCCAAATGTCCAAACAGACTCCTGTTCCCAGAAAGCAGGAATCAATAAGCAGGGCAGCTGCTGATAATTCCTTCATGCAAAAAGGACACTGGAAAAGTTGAAAAAAGCACAAGCGTCTCACTCAGCAGCTCAATGTTTTTGAACCCACACTTTTCCTCTGTAAAAATTGTATTTTTTACATTTTGTATTTCATTTTAATTTTAATGTTTTATTATTTATTTATTTATTTATTTTAACCTTATGTTTATCCGCCTACTGCACCATTCCCCTACTCATTCAAAGTTCCTCAAGTCACCTTCCCGGCATCCCGTGGTGCCCCCAGGAGTCTGGTCCTAGAGTGTTGAGCCACTCAGAGAGACCCTCAATAGCCTAGTATACCTCCAGGTGGGGTGGGGGAAGGAACCCCAAGCCTTCCCCTGACAGTGGTTGAGCGAGCGGGACACAGTGGAGTCTGCCCCCAGTGAGCACTGGTGACAAGGTACGGCTTCGGAGTAGTAATCACCTAGGAGTGACGGGCTCCATTTTCTCTTGTTCTGGTGAACCCCCACCCTTGCAGTCACTGGCACGCTGGGAGAGCCAATGAGGAGGCATGCGTCAAGATGCAACTCCTCCCTGGGCTCTCGGGTGCTGCCCCTCCCTTCTGTGTGTCCCAATCTGCACTGCCATCCTGGGTTCACCTAGGAGATGGTGACAGAGCAGCGGGACAGATCTGTAACCCTCCCCAGAGAGGGAAAGCCACCTTTGGGTACTCAGTCCCTCTCTTCCCCTGCTGACCCTCCAGCGGCCCGAGTCCATCACTGAACCAGGGTCACCGGCATGGAGTGAGGTGTGGCATCCAGTGCCTCAACCCTCAGCACCACCAGGCTGGCCTATTTTATTTCTTTTATATTATAATATGTTAGTATATTGTTAGTGATTCCTTTCCAGGGACTTTAACATAAACAACATTTATGTTTTAGTGGGTTCTTTACCAAATGCATGTATTTGGGTTAATAGATATATAAATAAATCCATAGCCAGTGAAACATTTAATGAATTGCCAAGGAGGGAGAAATGGGCAGAAACTGATGCCTAGATTGGTAAAAGAAGTACTGGGTCCTGTGGCAAATTTTGTAAGACTGCAAGATACATGGAAGAAATCTCATATAATAAAACTGACAGAGTCTGCATAGTTTTAAATCATAGTAGGCAAATTATTTTTTCACTAGTGGCATTCTATGGAACTACACTGTCCACTGATTACTTTTTTTTTGCAAGTGTAATCTACCCTCCAACATGTCTGGGGGTCCCAATGGTAAAAACAGAGAGGGGCACAAGCCAGGTAAGAACCAGACATAGATCCCAGGTAAAACATAAAATGCTTTGGCCTACCTTATATGCAGAGCTACACCTAGGTGGCAATGGATGCTGGCAGTCCTTCCTTCCAGAGGGAACCCAGGCTGGATTCAGGTTGGATGGTGTGGAGCAGGCAGGCAGTCAAGGCTTGAATGGGCAAAGAAAGTTAGAACAGTCCACGGAATTCATAAAGGGCACACACCAGAATTAAAAAAAGAATAAAAACATTTAATTAATTATAATTAAATAAACAATTGCAGCTCCATGGGGCTGGATGCTCAATATGGGCAGGACACAGGAGCAAATGGATCAGCAACACAAAGCTGCAGCACAGGCTTCGGCCTAAACAGGTGAGGAAAAAATGGGCATCCACCATCTAAATGAGCCCAGAGGCTCAGATAAAAAAGTGGGTGCAGACAGAAGTTGGGACTTAACTCCACCAGGGCTCACTGAAACATCGTCCCTGGACACACACTTGCCTGATGCCCTTCTGTTGTGCACCCTACCTGACGCAGTGCCAGGGATGGATTCAGGGAGTTTTCCTAAGCAACTGGCTCCCTCTAACTCTCTCTTTCTCTTTTACTACTACAGCTAAATGGGCTTTGGCTGGCACCCCAACCACTCACTGACCGAACTCACCTTAGGGATGTTTTGGACTCAGCACTTCTCACTCACGGCAAGCTGCCAAATGTTCCAGGCATTGTGCCACATGGGTACAGCCTCCCCAACTTGCAACCAAGGGGTGGGCCATGCTGTAGTCCTGACACCACCACAGTGCCCACACTGCCTCTGCAGTTGCTGGGATAGGGACTCCTACCCACTTCGGTATCGCAGATCACATGACAGGCCTCTCTCTCTCTCTCTCTCTCTCTCTCTCTCCCCCTCTCTCCTCCCATCCCACTGTCCACTTCCCTGCTGTCCTTCCCAACAACCTGAGCCCTGAACCAGCACCGAGTGATAGGCTGCAAACCCCCAGGCTGGGGTTTGAACCCCTGCCTAGCCCCAACTCAAGTCCTTCAAATCTGACCTTCTCACAAGCTCCCCCCAGTGCCCAGTTTTATGCTGCACATGGGACAGCCACTCCCATAAGGAGGCACTACAAACCCTACCAACCTACAGTGTCAACCCAGGGGACAAGGAAAAAGGATAACTATTAGTAAGCCCCAGAACATGGTGGGCTTACACAAGAATTCCTGGATTCTGCATTTATAGTTCTATTAGTCTTATACGGTATGCAGCATTCAGGTGGTAAAATAATTTATATATTTTTAAGAGAAGCATAATTGTAATGCATTTCACAGCAATGTTCTATTCCAAGATATGGCAGGTACATTTGCTATTCCATTATGACTTTACGCAATTTCCATTTACACTTTTTTTCTGTTAGCTTGATGGGGTGAAACTGATTTTCTTATCAGTTCCTCTGTAGCTAAAGAGGATGATGTTCAAGCTTTTTTCAGTTTTTCCAGGGAAAAGAAAAGACTAAGGGAACTAATTATGTAAGATTTGATTGTTTTGTATAGTAGCAGTTTCCTTTTGACTAAACAGAAAGTAATTAAAACAGCCCAGTATAAGATAGCTGTCTCTCCAGCTTGTCTTGAAAAGACACCAGGTGACAGGGGAGACAAAGTAGGATCCAATGCTTAAAACAATGTATTACTAACTGGGAGATACTGTTCCATAATTCTTCCATTATAATGGCACATTGTATAACCTTGGCAAGTCCACTGATCATCTTGTGCTTCCCTTCCACTGGTTAAATTAATACAGTGCAGCAGAAACAAACAAAAAAAAGCCTGGTGCAAATCTCAGTTCATGGGTAGTTCTTATTTTCCATGCTACTTGCAAACATCACCAGGTACTCTCAACACCAAAGAGAAGTTCAGCCTCCAGACAGGCTGCTTGTTCTCCGCCAGTTCCACTTGATGGACATGCAGATGGCCAAATGTCCAAACAGACTCCTGCTCCCAGAAAGAAGGCAGCAATAAGCAGAGCAGCCACCAATAATTCCTTCACACATAAAGGATGCTGGACAATTTAGAAAAAGCACCAGTGTCTTACTCAGCAGCTCAGCATTCTCAAACCCCTCATTTTACCTCCCCAAAAATAAAAAATCTAACTCCTCATCTAACTATAGTTTATCTTACTTTTCAGTTGGTACATTAATCTGTTGTATTTTTCAGGTGGTTACAGCAGCTAAATGTGTCTTCAGTCGGAGAGTAGATGTTCACCCATTCAGTGGCATCTGTTCAGGTGAGTGAGGATATGTTGGGGTGTACTGGGGTGTGTGTGATGCTGGGTACTGAATGGGAGGTGGGGTTGGGGTCAGTTTGGTGAGGGACTGTTTTCTATTTTACAGGTTAAGAAAAAAACATCACAAGACTATTTTATTTATTTCAGGTTAAACAGCGATCGCAGAGTAGGGGGTGCCACTAGACACCTAAGGAAATGCAGAAAATTAATGGGGCTGCCAATCAAAGGATGGGGGGGGTGTACCTAGACACCAGGGAAATATAAATAATTTAAGGAACAGCGATTGGTGGATGGGGGTGTCTCTAGACACTGGGAAAATGTACATTCTTCATGGGGAACATGGATCAAAGGGTGGGACAGTGCACTAGACACCAGGGAAAAGATAGTAACAATAAAAATGGATTTTCCCCTCAAGAGGAAGGAAAAAAGCCAAATAAATGACATTCTGGACAGCAACCAACATATGTATCTTGATGATTGGGACCCTATTAGATGCATTCTGCACTTTACTTTTGGTGAAATGCCCTTGAAATGTTCTTTTCTTAAGATTATGAATCTTTTTTCATGACTCATGATATGAAAAAAGATTAATTTTTCATATCAAGAGTCATGAAAAATAATTATAATTAAAAAAAAAAAGGAAACTGCAAGGGCATTTCTCCAACAGCTAAGTTCAGAATCTAGCTAACACGGTCCCGATAAGCAAGCTACATCTGTTGGTCACTGTTCAAAATGTCATTTTTGTGGATATTGAAATTTGAATTTGTTGGGGGGAAATGGAAATAAGATTGCTGCAAATGAAAAAGGATTATTCAAATACAAAAAATAATTCTTTTTTTTTTGTTTCATACAGCTATCTTGAAGTACTTATTGAGCATGCTCAGAACCAAATCTGTCAGCATTTCAAAATTAAATAGCTTTGGAATGGATTAGTATTTATTTATCAGATAAGCAAACAGCACATCTGTGGATCATTCCATTTCTACCCTGAAATTTTCAGTCCAAAAGTCTAAACTATCTGGGTCAGATGAAAACCCAGCAAAACCAATGGGAAAACACTTATGAAAATTCACTTTTTGCACTATCCAGAAGAACTCAGAATCTGCACAGCTGACCAAAACAAAACTCGACACATCCAGAAATTCACCACATGAGACAACACATGCAAACTATCATGCAAATCTGTTAAATAGTTATGACGTTATTAAAGTGCAAACATTGGGGTTTAAAGCAGCAGTGCATCAATGGGGTGAAAATTTTGACCTATGCTTTTTCATTTAATTTTAAAATGCCCCTTATCTACTGACTTGTATGATATCCTTCTTTCCACAATGTGTCTGCTTTAGTACTTTTTTTTCACATCTGAAATAATAAAAGGGGTGCTCCTTTTAATATGCCTTGGACCAGGTTTTCATCAGTGTTCTTGGCTGTTTTGCACATCTTGGGTGGGATATTCAGAATGCGCCAGGTAGGGATGCAAGCCTGGGCGCAGTGCAATGGGGCTGCACCAGGACAGGGTCTGGGTGATATTCAATGGTGCTGCTGCCATGGCTCAGCACCATTGAATATGGCACCACGGCCAACCACATTGTGCAGGGCGCAGTGGCACTGCACCGGTGAAAATGGCAAGTGTGGAGCAGGGGGATGTGCCATCACAAGTGTGGGTGTGCTAGGCACAAGAACCATGATATTCAGCGCTGGGTATGCAAATGGGGCCATTATGCATGCAAGGCACAAATAGGGCCATTTGCATGTCATTATGGCCCCATTTGCATGCAGGTACACTGCTCCCCAGTGTCTTGCACCTGGTGCCCTGCTAGGCTGCAGCCAACGGGGACCGACGCCCCCTGCCCCACGGCAGCCAACACACCCCAACACCCGATTGCGGGCATATGTAAAATACAAATATCCCTGGTGGCCCAGTGGACCTGCTCCTCAGCCTGATCAGGACTGAAATAATAAATACTCCCTGGTGGTCCAGTGGACCTGAACCAAAGTCTGATCGTGGGCTTCTTAAAATGTAACATCTCTGATGGTCCAGTGGTACCCCCCTCCCCACCTGCCCACTGCCCACCAACTGACAGTGTACTGTATGGCTGTACACCCATTGGTCCACTGCATGGGCCAATGGGCATGCAGATCGTACTGTACTACACAGTCCAGAAATGTGAATGAAGTCACATTTCAGGACCATGTGGTACAGTACAGCTGTACACCCCTTGGCCCATGCAGTGGACCAATGGGCATACAGCTGTACTGTACGCTGTCAGTCAGCGGGCGGCTGGGCGGCTTGTGATGGGGAGCTGCCACCACCACTGACTGGGGAGGAGTGGGATGGCGGGTCTGAGCAGGCAGGTGGAGAGGGGGGTACTGCTGGACCACCAGGGACGTTATGTTTTCAGAAGCCCATGATCAGGCTTGTGTTTCGGTCCATTGGACCACCAGGGAGTGTTTATTATTATTTAAGCCCGCAATCAGGCTGGGAAGCAGGTCCACTGGACCACCAGGGAGAATTTATTATTATTTAAGCCCGCAATCAGGCTGGGGAGCAGGTCCACTGGATCACCAGGGAGTATTTCTTTTTTACTTAAGGCTGTGAGCAGCCGGGGGTGTGTGACAATGACCGGACCATGGCTATGGAGGTTGGGTGGCCACCCACAGCTGGCAGCTGCCGTGTTGCATCCTGCAATATGGCAGTTCACCTGTGGGTGGCCAGGCCTTGCTTCTTTTTTTCACAGTTGATCTTTGCACCCCCCTTTGCAGCGCAAGGTGGGTGTGTGCCTGCATACGCGCTGCACATCCCATGCAGAATATTGGGATGTGCCACATATGCATGGGCATGCCCTCCGTCCTTGCACCACATAAATTACTGGTGCACCCCAATGCATCGGGATTTGCACAGTGCAACATCCCCCTTTGAATATCACGCTGGGGAGCATCCGTGGGTTGTGTATGGCACAACACTGTTGTGTCATGTGCAACCCCTTTGACTATCCTGCCCCAATTGTATAAAATCACTTTCTGTTGTGACTAAAATAAACTAGCCTGCAGCTTGCAGTGCTGCCTGATCTTATGGGACAATAAGTGTTCAAAAACAGCTGTAAATACTGATGAAAACCCAGTCAGAGACATCTTTTTTATCACATCTGTGTTTTTCCTCCTTGCAGCCATTGACCTGCTGTGAATTCAGCCACCGTTCCACTTCCACAATGATCCCGAAGGTGCATCCACACACCAGCTTGCATATGCAGCTGTACCCATGAAAGAGACCCCTCCCCCGGTCCCTGCACCAAGCCAGAAACTAAAACCAGCATGTGGCTATCCCCATGAACCCTGTCGGGCTCAGGAAGCTTCAGCTATCAAGCTTCCATGATCAATGCTGCCATTTTTCCTCCTGTATTGAATCCCTGGAGTGCAGGTGTGCAATGACATTGGCACACCTACATTCTGACATCTGCTACACTCCCCCCTTGCTGCACCACTCTAGCAGTGCCCCTGGTCATCACCAGGGGCCAATGCAGTGCAGTGGAGACCCCACATCCCTCCCCAGGATAGAAGAGCAGACCTTTAGATGTTCAGTCCTATCCCTCCCCTGCTGACCCCTGACAATCCGGGTTCTCATCCGGGTCACCAGCGTAGTGCGGGGTGTGGCATCCAGGGCCTCAACCCTCAGCGCCACTGGGCCAGTCCTTGTCAGAGCCATCTTAAAAGAAGCATTCCTTTTTATTATTTCAGATGTGGGAAAAAGTACTAATGCAAACTCAAAATGGAGAAATAAAGGTATCATACAAGTCAGAAGATAAGAGCAATCTAAAATAGCGTAAAAGGAATAAGGCAAATTTTCACCAGATTGATTCACTGCTGCTCTGCCTACTCAACCCTAACTATAGTGGTGCTATCGTGCCACAATAATAAATAAATTCACCTACTATTACAGTATCCTTTTTCAGTATACCTCATCTAGTATTATGTGAAATTGCGGAATTTTGCTCAATGAAATATATCATGAAATTCATGCATTTTGTGAAACATTTTGCAGGTGCAAAATTCCAGTGGGGAAATGTGGAATTTTGCAAGCAAATTATGAAATGTTGCCAATGATACGCAGAATTTTGCCACTCACAGGCAAACTTCCACTGTTTGCGGGCAAAATTCTGCATTTTGCTAGTGAAGTTCTGCATTTCGTGGGTGAAATTCGCATTTCACATCCACAAAATATTTTGTGGAATGCACAGAATTTTGCAAATATTTTGCGCAGTGAAATTCGCAATTTCACCAGTGAACGCATCTCTAACCTCATCACTCACACAAAATATATTAAACTCAAAATTTACAAACAGTAGTTTTTCAGATTTGCTTTAGCCTCCCCTTGAAAATGTTGGGGCCTCCCCAGGAAGGCTGGACTCACTATTAGAGAAACCCTGCTATAACAGACTAGTCAAACAGAAAGCCATGAAATAACATGTACAATATTTCAAAGGAATATGTTTTAAAAACCAGAGTATTCCCATTTGTATGGGCTAATTAGACTATGAATTACTCTTTCTAGTGTACTCAAAATGTGAAGATCATATTTAGTTAGAGCCACCAAGTTTGTACATGGCTTGATGTGACACATGCTCCAGTGTGGCCAACTGACCTACAGATTGTAACTATCTATTGAAGGTAGGAATGCTGACACCTGTTATCTTCATGAGGTGTGGTACCAAAATAGCTAAGCTGAAAATATGGGGTCATACTCTACATCATCAAAATTATGAGTAAATGTTGGAACATTTTAAATTTCTTAATAACTTTATTGTTTCTGGACATTTTGATCCCAAATTTTCACCATCACCTTTTTATGACTCTACCTTAAGATTATGATAGGTGTAATTCTTTAAATCCCATCCTCAAAGGTAATTTCTCTGAGAGACTGCTAAATCATGTTTTAAAATGGATTTTAAAAATTGCATCTGCCTTGTTTTTCAGGTGGAGTAAAAAAAAGTGTTGAACATTTGGGGCAAAAATGTTAAGATTGACAAAGTTATGCATTTATAAGTCATCAACTGAACTTACCTTGTTTCTAGTCAGTTTGCAGTCAGGCACCATAGGGAAGGAGCTTCGCTGGTCATGAGAGGATTGCTTCATGGGGCCCTTCATAGGTAAGTGAGGGGTGGGGGGTGGGGTGGTGGGTGCTGAGAGGGGTCAGGTGGAGACAAAAGTGGCCAAGAAGACATCAATGGACAGTTTTTTTTTTTTGAGGATTAGAAAAAAGAATAAATGACTTTTTTTTACTGGTTCTGACACTGATGATTGGCACCCAAAGGTTGGGAATGATTGATTACACAGGGGGTGGATACCTTAGTATCACATACAGTTATATAACACTGTGGGTTGAGCACACTGGTTTTAGATTTATGACATAGCTGGGCAAGGGATGGGAGGATAATGGCAGTGGGTTTGAGCATCCATTGCTGTTTATATTAAAATGTGATTGGGTAGGAGGGGGTGATACCAGCAACAGGGGACTGAGTACCCACCACCAGTGATAATAAATAGCTTGGTCAGGCAGGAGGAGTGACACCAGTGGTGGCCTTGTGCATCTGTTGCTTGTTTCCTGCACTGACCAGATCAGGCAGGAGGGCAGGATACCAGCAGCAGGGTTGATTCCCAATGCCGGTTTGTACAGTGGCTGAGTTGGGAAGAAGAGGGATACAAGGAGTGGGATTGATCACCCACTAACATTGTTATTAAAAAGGTGGTCAGGCAGGAGGGGGTGATACCAATGGCAGAACTGAGCACTGACTGCTAGTTTTAATTATTATCTAGGTCAGGCAGGACATGGAGATACTAGCAGCAGGGCTGAGCACCTGCCATCAGTTTTCTATGCTGGCTGGGTCAGACAAGATGGGGAATAGTTGCAACAGGGTGGTATCCCGTCAAAAGGGTTACTGAGGGTGAGAGACTCAAATATGAGTGACTCGGTCTCAATGCCTGTGTTGTGGGCTACCCTGAGGGGAAGGTGCAGGTGAAAAGTAAGCTGACGAGGGTGACCAGAACCACACCATGGGAGATGGAAGAGTAGGGAAAACATGTGGGAGGCAGTGCAGTGAAAGGCTGCTGAGCTGGCCATGTAGCTTGGTGGTGAGGATGACTGGTCATGGTTCAGAAGGTGCAGAGTTTGTGTTTGAGGAGAACAATAGTTTTTTGTGTGTTGCAGCATTTTTTAAAACATTTTACAAGTCCCCCCTCCCCCAACATGAACTTCTCCTGGAGTCAAGAATCTTTAGTCAGGGGGGTACAGGGGTGCAGCTCCCTGCATAACAAGCAGATCCATGTCAGCACTGTTGTTTTTGCCATGAGTGTACATCACTGTTTTTATTTTCTGTAATGTACACTCATCCTAACGGTGATCACCATTTGGTGATCATCGTCATCACATAGAACCCAGCAGGGCTGAACACCTGCCATTGGTTTTGTGCAGTGGCTGAGTTGGGCAGGAAATAGCAAGGGGGGAGATTGAGCACCTACAGACGATTTAGTTGAATGGTTGGTGGATGTTGAAAAGGCAGCCACAGACTAAAAAAGTTTTGGCCATAGTGTACTATCTCTGCCATTCCCTGAGAAACAAAGTATTAAGCAGTAGCACAAATAAAATAACTAAACGGTGGCACATACAGTCTGTGGAATAAGCAGGAGTTGGGAGTTATACAAGAAAACCTCCTACCACCTGGCATTTATAGTCTTAGAAAAGGCAAGGAGGAGAGTGGGCGGAATGTGGGAGGAGATTCAGTATCCTGAAGCTGTAATAGGTGGAGGAGGGGTATACCCCCCAAAGTCCTCTTATGGTTCAGACACATACCAATATGTTTGCATGCTTTACACGCAAACATAATAAAAATGGACCATGCTGCTTTCGACCATTACTACAGTCAAAAGGAACAACTCACAAACAAAATGAATGAGCACTCAAGAGCAGCTGTAGAAATGCTAAATTACAAATTTATTGATGTAGCATTTTAGAGTCACCCTGCCACCTCATGCAATAACACTTCTTTAGGGGGTTTGTCAACCAGTCTACATGATGAGATCATACAGCATCATTTTTCATCACAGTATTCATTTCCTGGTTACAAGTTTCATTTTAATTGCTGTAAATGCAATAGAAGTAACTCACATCTAATTTTTGTTCATACAGCTGTAACATGAAAAAGAAGCCATTAAATTAGGGTCCTGTTTGACATTTAATAAGACTGATTTAAAAATGAAATTTTAAGCATATTTAAAGCAGTACATTCATACACATTATGGAGGGTAATAGTGAGTGAACAAATTGAATTTATTGCTAATTGAAATTAGACATAAAAGCTATGTGCACAAATGAAACAAGCATTTGCCAATGCCAAAAATGTTTGCTTGCATGTTGCTGCAAGTTAGAACAATTGTGTCTTCAGGCTATAGGCAGACCTTTCTTACCCCCAGTAGCCACTGTCTTGTGGACTTTAGGTTCCACCAGCCTAAGGGGTATAGGCCTCCATATTCAGAGCCAGGAGCATGCACTGTATGGCTGACTGATAGGCAATATTCAGACAATTAGCATGCTGCAACAGGAGTATGCTTATTTGAACTGTCTCAACATGAGACCATGTTAGCACAGTGCATAGTGACTATGCACTACTCTGACAAAGAAAAGCCCAATGGAGATTAAGCAGTGCAATGGGACAGCACCAGATCTCCTGTGGTCCCTATTCAGCTTTAACATGCTAATGAGCCCATAGGGCTTGCAAGGCTTTATGGGCCATTTGTATGTCCATTATGGACTTATTAGCATGGGGTGTGCCTCCCTCCGAGTGCTCATTCTGTAACTGTCTTGAATATTTCTGGTGGTATAGTGGTTATCCCACCCCCCATAAGCTGTCCTATTGCTGTCTTGAATATCTTTGATGGTGTAGTGGTCTTCTCACCCCCCCCCATTGCCCATCCTGTAGTTTTTTTTTATATTCCCTGTGATCTAGTGTTCCCACTCGGTAAGGGCATCCGGCCCCCTCCTGACCCATCCACTCAGGACCCTCTCCTTGTACCCATGCCTTGCCCTGGTTATCTAAGACACATTATGGTAATAGTGACATGAACTGGCACAGCCCTCTGTTCACAACCATGGCTAGCCACCTTCTGATTGACAACTGTTTCTACAATACTTGTGATTGCTCACTAACAGTCAGATGGTGGCCAGCCAAGGTGGTGAGTGAAGAGCTGTGCTGGTCACCATTACTATTACTGTAGTTCAGCAAAGGTGACTGGGTTGAGAAGTTGTGGGGAGGAGAGTCCTGTCGATGGGTCAGAAGGGAGATGGATGCCCTTAAGGAGGAGACCACTAGACCTACAGAAATATTTCAGACAGTTATAGTATGGACAGTTAGGGCATATCGGAGCACTAGTCCACCAGGAATATTCAGGACAGCAATATGACAGCAATTGGAGGAACCTCTAGACCACCAGGAATATGCAAAACAGTCACAGGATTGGTGATTGTGGGTCACCATGAGTGGGCATGTGTGCTGGGTTTTGGCAGTGTAAAACAGTACTGCAATGGAGGCTGTTTAGTGCTGTTCACCTGTCTGAATATACTTCTGCACCCAGTATATATAGGGCAGCCCTCATTTGCCGAGGCACAGTGGTATATTCTGTGAGGTCACATTGCTGGGTTAGTGCAGTGCACTGAGGGCCAGTCAATATGGTCCCCACCCCATTGGCTGCTGTTATTTATGGTTAGTGCAGCAGTAACCCAATTACTGCCATGCTAACTGTTTGAAAATGGGGGCCCCTAGAGCTGAAAAAATGATGAACAGTACAAAGAGCACCTTTATAGTTTCACCATTTCTTCATAACTTCATTGTTTTTTGACATTTTAACCCCAACATTTCAACAGTCTTTTTATGACCCCACGTTATGATCAAGACATGTGGAATTTTTAAAATCCTGCCCAAAGGTGCAAAGAACTGTGAAAACATATTTCAATGGGGATTTGAAAAAATCCTCCTGTTGTGCTCATGAGGTGGGGTAACACAAAGGCCATGTTGAACATCTGTGGCCAAAATGTGCAAAAATAACAAAGTTACAAGTAAGCATAGAAAAAATTCAATGTTCCTTCATAGCGTCATTGTTTTTCTTGACATTCTGACCCCAGAATTTCAACATTGTCTTTTTATGCTCCCATCTGATTATCAACACAGGTGGAAGTTTTTAAATCCAATCCAAAAAGTGACTTTGAAAAGTTACTAAGAAAACATAATTCAGAATTGATTTGAAACAGAGAGTGGACTGCTGCTCTGACCTTGGGATTACATCACAGAACTGCTGCTGTTTGGTTTCAATTTAGGAGCTAAACTCTGGGTATAGTAAGGGGTGTTGAGTAGGAGGGGCATACCGGGAAAGGAACAGCAGCAAGTGAAGAGGTGACTGCTCTCTCAGTGGAAGAGAAGTAAATGAAAATCTAGGAGCTTTCATTATTACTTCTTCGCATTGATATTGCATTGGGGAAAGGAGGAGTAGGAGTTTGAAGAAGGTTGTGCAATGGCTACTTAAAGCCTGTTTTTGAGTGTGGATAGGAAGGAAAGGAATCTAAAAAGCAGTTGCTCAATATATCTAAACGTGTGCAACAAAGGAGGTAAGGGAAATAAAGAAAATGTTCTGCACTGATAGAGGAGGGAGAGGGGAGACTTGGGGGAGTGTTTGATATCCTGCATCTGAAAGGGTGGGGGGTCTCTGGTGGGCAATGACAGCAATGGGTAGGGTGGTAGGCTGCAACAACTGCGGTGCACCAATCTTTCTAAAAATTGTCTGGAGTGTGGGAGGATGTTTAGTGTGCAACCACATAGAAAAACTTAGCAAGGAGATTGAGGGTCTGCAGGAGGAACTAAGACAGGCAAGGCAGACTGGGGGTGGGTTTAGCCCAATACTGGATACTGGAGGGAGGAAGAAGGGGAGATGAGGGAGGGTGATTTAAGCCAACAGTGGAGAGGAGAGGGTCAGAAGAAAGGAAGCAGAGACAAAGGGGCCCAGGCCAGGAAGAACAATTGCCGGGAAAACCAGGTCAGGAGACAAAAGACAAATGGAAGGAGGAGATAGGGACTTGTGAGGGGAGGCAAAGAAGTGGCAAAAGTCATGGAGTGAAAAGGAGAGAACAGTTTACTATGAAGAGAGAGGGAACGGGCATTTGTGAAGGGCCTTCAGAAAATAGTTGTGCACTGCTAGAGAGGAAGAAGGTGGAGGAGGGAAATGATGAAATTAGCGGAGTAATTGATAAATGCCTGGACCAAACTGGAGCGGGGGGGAGTTCTGCTGGGAGAATTGTAACAGGGGTAAAAGGGGGAAATATTGTGCAGGAGAAAGAAGAGGAGCTGGAAATGAGAGAGGGAGATGAATGGAAGCAAGCAGGGAGTAAGAGCGGTGGAATCTTAGTGCTGGAGAACTCAGTACTAAGAAGAGTTAGGTGGGGTAGCAAGGGGGAGAGGCATAGTCGCATTTAGGTGGAGGCCATGCCAGGAATGACAGTGGAAAGGGTGGGGCAGTCTGTTCTGAAATATGCTAGAAGGGGTAGGGACAAGCCTCATTTAATTATACATCTTGGGACAAACGACCTAGCTGACAAGATAGTAGATACAGTCCAGAGGATGTTTGAGGAACTAGCACAATTACGTGAGGGAGCAGGAAGATCAGTAACTTTTTCAGAGATACTTCTGGTGCCAAAGGCAAGCACAACAAGGAAGCTGAGAATAGAGGAATTTAATGGATGGCTAAGAACCTGGTGTTGTGCTAAAGGGTATGGGCTGTTGGGGGTGGGGAGGGACCTGGGAGGACAGTAGTCTCTATGCCAAGGACAGACTACACTTGAGTGAGGAGGGAAAGAAAGTGTTGAAACAGAGGATGGAGGAGTACATAGAGGAAGTTGGGAATTTAAACTAGAAGTGGGGTGGCAGTTGGGGAAGAGATATGCAGAGACCACAGGTTGGGAAATCATATGAGCTTACCCCCCATAACAGTGACAAAGGACAAATGGCAAGTACTGTTGGTGATGCTAGGAAAGGAGGGCAGGATGGGAGGGAGGGGAAAAGGGTGGAAGGTGGTTACCCTTAATGCTAGGAGCCTTGGGAGGAAAACTGCAGAGTTACAGGTTCTCATGGCAGAGGGAGAGGTGGACATTGCAGCCATCACGGAAACATAGGCCACCCAATACAATGACTGGGACCTGTCAGTACCAGGGTACAGGTTATTTGTAGGGACAGGGTGATTGGGAAAGGGGTGGCACTATATGTGAAGGAAGGACTGAAGTGTGTAAGGGAGGAAGGAGGAGGAGGATGGGTCACTTTGGATGCAAATCCAGGATTCCAAGAATAGGATTCTTAGAATGGGAGTAGTGTACAGGCCACCATCTCAGACGGAGGAGTTAGACAGGGAACTAGCTGGACAGATCAGGAGGACCTGCGAAAAGGGTAGTGTGGTGACTGTGGGGGACTTCAACATGCCAGGAGTGGACTGGAGCATTTCAACAACCAGGAACAGAAGGGAGCAGGTACTGCTGGATGCCTTCCAGGACAGCTTCCTGCTGCAAATGATCAGTGAACCAACCAGGTTAGGGAATACCCTTGACCTTGTGCTGGCAAATGAGGACTTTGTGAGAGAACTTATAGTGGAGGAACCGCTGTCAGGGAGTGACCACCACTCAGTATGCTCACATTGGATATGGGCAAGAAAGGAGTGGAATCTGGCACAATAGTGCTGGACTTCAGGAGGGCTGACTTTGGGAGGACGGGGAAGTGGTAAAAGGGTACCTGGCCAGAATTCAATCTAGTATGGACACTAACCAGATGTGGGAGTTCATAAAGCTGTGGATAGTGAAGGCAACCAAAACCTGCTGCAAAGCCCAGAGCATGAAGGCTAGGGCTAAGAAACCAATCTGGTTGAGCAAGGAGGTCATGGAAAAGGTAAGGAGGAAAAGAGCTGCCTTTAGGAAGTACAAGAAAACAGGGAGGGGGGAGGAGTACTTGACAGAATCGAAGGAGGTGACAAGGGCAGTAAGGGGAGCCAAAGCATCTACGGAACTCAGGCTGGCACAAGGCATTAAGAAGGGGAGAAGGACTTTTGGCGCATCAGGAGAAAAGGAGCCATAAGAGATCACATAGTAAGGATTAGGAAGGAGGGGTGTTGGGTGGAAGCAGGGTGCAATAAGGCGGAAGCACTAAATGAGTACTTCTGCTCAGTATTTACTAAAGAGAAGAGGAGGGTGACACCCAAGGTGGGAGAAATGGCAGAAGCAGGGTGGGAAGTGGTGAAAGATGGGGAAATCATGGAAAGCAGAGTTCGAGAGGGTTTGAAGGCACTGAGGGTGGACAAGGTGCCAGGCCCAGATGGCATTCACCCCAGGGTACTGAAGGAGCTGGCAGAGGTCCTTGCAGGAACTTTGTCAGACCTATTTAATGCCTCTACTACATCTAGGGTGTGTAATTTCAGGACTGGAGGATGGCTCATGTGGTGCCTTCCACAAGAGTGCCCCAAGGATGAACCAGAAAACTACAGACCAGTGAGCCTCACATCCATCGTGGGCAAGCTAATGGAGACCATCCTGAAGGAGAGGCTGGTGGTCCTCCTAGAGGCCAAAGGACTACAGGACAGCAGACAGCATGGCTTCATACGTGGTAGATCCTGCCAAACCAACCTGGTCGAGTTCTATGACTGGGTAACTAGGCAACTGGACAGGAGCCATATAGTGGATGTCCTGTATCTGGACTTCAGTAAGGCATTCGACTCAGTGCCACATGGAAGGCTGGGAAGGAAGTTAGTAGGCACAGGGGTGGGTGCAAAGCTGGTGAGATGGGTAGGAAACTGGCTGCAGGGAAGGCAACAGAGGGTGGTGGTGGGTGGAGAGCTCTCACACCCAAGGGCAGTGACGGGTAGTGTTCCCCAGGGCTCGGTGTTGGGACCAGTGTTGTTTGGGATATTCATTGCAGACATATCATGGGACATCAAGAGCAAGATCAGTCTGTTTGCTGATGATACCAAGGTAGGCGCAGTGGTGGATGACCTAGGGGGATGGTAGGGGTTGCAGGATGATCTGGCAAAGCTTGAAACCTGGTCAGACACCTGGCAACTGGGCTTTAATGCCAAAAAGTGCAAGGTGCTGCATTTTGGGATGAAGAACCCAAGGAGGAGTTACCAGCTAGGGGGAGTGCAGCTAGCCCAGACAGAGGAGGAGAAGGATCTGGGTGTGCTCATTACAGGGTAAATGAACAACTCAGCATAATGTAGGAAGGCAGCTGCAAAGGCCAACAAAATGCTGGGTTGTATTGCAAGGGGTATATCCTGAGGAGGGAGGAGGTGATTCTGGGAAATAAAAATCCAGGAGAAGAGTACACAGTAGCAGGGGAGGTACTAACAACAACAATAATGGAAAGGGATCTAGATGTAGTCATATCAGATGACCTAAAGTTGGGTATGCAATGTGAGAAGTCAGTAGGGAAAGCCAGGGGGATACTGGGATGCATAGGGAGGGGCATCACAAGTAGAAAAAGGAAAGTGGTTATCCCTCTATACAGACAGTTGGTGAGACCCCATCTGGAGTACTGCGTGTTATTTTGGAGACCTCATTTACTCAAGGACATAGACAGGATGGAAGCAGTCCAGAGGAGGGCAACTAAAATGGTGCAGGGTCTACATCAGAAACCATATGAAGAGAGACTGAGAGAGCTTAATATGTATACCCTTGATGAAAGGAGGACAGGGGACATGATAGAAACTTTTAAGTACCTCAAGGAATCAACAAAGTCCAGGAGGGTAGCATCTTTCAGAAAAAAGAGATGTGTAAGTACAAGGGGCACAATTTAAAGTTAGAAGAGACTGCTCAGGGTAATGTGAGGAAATTATTTTCACGGAGAGAGTGGTGGACGATGGAACCGCCTTCCTGGAGAGGTTGTGGGGTCTAAAACAGTGGAGGAATTCAAAAATGCACGGGACAGACATAAGGCAATTATAGTGGGGGGTTGCAGGAAATAGGCTGTTGGTTAACTAGAATCTGCAGCTTATCCAGTAGGTAGGTAGGGAAATGGGCCGACTAGGCGGGCCAAGTGGTCCTTATCTGCCATCAAAGTCTATGTGTCTATGTTTCTGCCACTGTATAGATCATTAGTTAGACCACACCTAGAGTACTGCGTGCAGTACTGGCATCCGTATCTGAAGAGGGACATTAAGTTACTGGAGGGGGTGCAGCGCAGAGCGACAAAGATAATCAAGGGGCTGGGGGACTTATCAAACGAGAGGAGGTTGAAGGAGTTGAACATGTACTCACTGGAGGAGAGGAGAGGAGAGATGGGGTGACATGATTAAAACTTTTAAATACATGAAAGGAATAAACAAGACAAGTACAGAGGGGCTGTTTAAAGTAAGGGAGGGGAGGGACACCAGGGGCCATGATATGAGACTGGAGCGAGGAAGATTCAGGTGGGAGATGAGGAAACACTTTTTTACAGAGAGGGTGGTGGCTGGGTGGAATGCGTTACCTCCTGAAGTGGTATGCAGTAGAACAGTGGACTGCTTCAAATGAGGATGGGACAGACAAGGGGGAGGGTTAATGAAGGGGAAGGGTGGAAGGGGGGGGCAGCTGCCGAATAAGGGGTGCTAGCTGCACATTCGAGCAGACTTGATAGACCCCCAGGCCTTTATCTGCTGGCAAATTTCATATGTTCATATGAAAAATTACAAGAGTGCGGTGTACACATTTATTTTTTATACTTATATTTCATTGGATTTTACATAAAGAGCAACAAGAAAAAAGTAATACATATATATGTATATATACATACGTAGAAAGAGCAATTTAATGACTAGTGGGGTGAGAACATTTATATTAAACCTAAAACAAACCAAAGAATCCCTTTTATAGACTACATATAAGATGTTACTAAGTTCATTTATCAGACCATGAATATACACTAAGTAAGTAATAAGCCATGACAGGGTGCACATTATAGGATTTTAATACATGCTCCAGAGGTGTAGTAAGGCATGAGGTTGAAGGCCAAGTGTCCTTTTGCCCCTGAGAAATGCAGTAAAACCCTATGATACACATCCTGGAGAAGCTTGTTACACTTATAAAAGGGCTCTAAGTAGATTTTTGGGGAAAAGAAAATGAGATTTGGCACTTGACTGTGTGTTTATAGAGATTGAAGACATGGTTAGGTGATATAACAGGTGAAAACAATTGCCTGTGGCATCTGCCGTGTTTCTCCATTTGAACAGTCCTTCCTTCCTAGGCCATCATGTCCATCCTCTCCTATCTCATCTGTCCTTCCCTCCCCACTCTGTATACCCACCTACCCTTCCCACCCCACTTGCCAGGCCATGCCTACAGTACTTATCAAAGGACTCTTATATCTCAATCTTCTTCGCACTTTAATGCTAGAGGAACTGCCACTCCTGCTCACTATGACTCCTCCAATGATGTTAACTGTATAAACTTTAGCTCATTACCTTATGTCCATATATCTGCATTTATGCAATTGTATTTAAATGGCACTACCTCCTGTTGAACCTATTGCTATGTTCTGGTAGAAGTATCTTGTTACATGTGATGGTTATATGTTATTATGTTGTTATTATTACTATATAATTACTGGCAGGCACTTTTCCCATAGGGAAACCAGGTTATAATTTGCCGTTATAACCAGCTCGGCTGGTTATAGCAACAAGCTGCCTCAAGGTTTCCCTCTGAGCAACATGTCACCAGTCACAGTGTTCCTTTAATAGGCGATGTTCATTGTTCCGAGAAGCAACGCCGTTCGCTGTCTGCTTTTTTTTTTTGTATTTGAAAAAAAAAAGACATTCTCGTGAACAAAAACCAGCAGAAAAGGAACATGCCGTCTGGTTTCCCTCTCCACACACAAGAGCTGGCGGGTCTCTCCTCATCATACCGAAGAACACCTTAGCTCCACAACTACTATTTGCTGGTAAGTAAGAATACCGGAAACAAACAGAAAAAATATAGACACAGCTACTTTTACTTTCTCCACTTCTGTTACCTCACATAAGCGGAGTACTAGAACTTGTCAGACCGCAGAACGCTAAGACTTTTGACTGGTCCGTGGTTGCCTGAAAACTGATCATTTTATTTTCTATGATTGCTGAGGCAAAAAAGCACATGCCAGCAATTATAAAAAATAAAATAAGGGGTAGTGTGTGTAAAACTCGATTTTACACACACCCTCGTTGAGGGATGCATTTTATAAACCAATCGGGCTTCGCCCTCAGGGTTGATGTAGCTTCCCACAACAAGGGTGTGTGTAAAATATCGTTACATACACCACCCCAAATATTATTCTCTATGTAATTGTTATGAACGTTCACTCAACCTGTTATGTCTTATCCCTGAGTGGCAATTGTTTGCCCCAGGTGCATCTTGTAAATGAGCTTGTCTCAACGATGTTCCACCTGGCAAAATAAAGATTTTGATTGATTGAATGATTGATTGATTGATTTCTTGGCCAATGAGATTGCTAGATATTAATTTGTGCCATTTTATAGTATATGGTTCACCACCACTCCCCTACCTCATGTTTCATTATATGTAAATTAAAATAAATGCTAAGTGAATAAACTAAACAAGCTGAAAACAGAAAGAAGAAAAACATTGTATTCTATATGTTTCAGTTGTCACCTAGTCTCTACACTGCTTCTGCCATAGCCAACATCTCTTGTTCAGAGGGAGTAGGAGATTTTCCCTCCTCATCTGATTCTTTTTCATACTAGCCCCTTAGAAAGGCTGCCAGTGGGCCAGCCCAGTGGTGCTGAAGGTTGAGGCACTGGTCTCTGCACCTCATGCAATGCCGGCAACCTGGGTTCAGGAACAAGCCTGGATAACCAGGGATCGGCAGAGGGAGAGAGGATCGAGCATCTAGAAAACTGCTCTTCTCTCTTGGGGGGAAGGTTCCATATCATCCCACTCGCTGATTGCTCTCTGGTGGTGACTGGAGGGCAATACGGGTTGGGAAGCGCATTCTGATGTAATCACTTTGGTAGGGAGCAGGATGGGAAAAAATAGGAGGAAAAAGAGCCTGGCACTGTTCCATGATGGTCTGCCACCCTGAGGGCTGACCCTGGCTTCTGGATTGGGTCTCCAGGGAGGGGGCACCACCTTCCTGGCCCCACCACCAGGGGAGTCAAGCCATGTGGGAAAAATACCAGGGTTGGCAAGTGCAGTGTGTCAGGACCTGAGAGAGAGTTCCTTCCTCTGAAGGGCCAAAGTCCCTGCCAGGGCTCAGGAGGATAAACATCTGTATATAAAAAAAGAAAGGCTGCCAGCTGATCAATTTCAAAAAATACATGTTTTGCCATTATGCCAAATGTGCACCTTTGCTGCTGCTAGTAACTGAATTTGAGCACCTAGCTCCAACACATCCTGATAATAAGATAAAAATTTCCAGTGGTGCTGTTGGGCGGAATACGCAAAGTCAAGAAGTACACTAAACTTGCAATCTTTATAAATCAAGGTACCCTTCATCCTTGACAGTTGTAAAATATGGTCTCTGTCAGATTTAAATGCCAGTGATATAACAATTGTCCTTTTAGAGTCAGGATCTATTTGTCCCTGTAGTTGAGACTGTTTTGCAGCTTTTGGTGTGCACATTTATGGAACCCATACAAACAGAAGAGAGAAAGAAATAAGTACCATAGCTAGGACTTTAACCCAGGACACTCAGAATATCATAAATCTGCACACCACACTCTTGTGATTGAAAACATAATTATCTATGCAGTACCATATTGTGCAGTAGAGAAAGAGTAAGGTGCATCTGGATGTCTGTTTCCATTTGCCTTTGTAGTGCAACTGAGATAGTATTCCAAGCAGCCAGCATTCAAGTCTCACTCTTATTTCTTTCTCTCTGCTGTTTGCATGGCTTTGAAAAATGTGTATGGATTTGAAAAATTACACCTACCTTGCTCATAAGGTAGGGTAACAAGAGGGCTATGTTTAAAATGTGCGGCCAAACTCAGCAAAATTCACAAAGTTATTAGTAAAGACTAAAAAACACAAAGAGTTATTTTTATCACAAAGTTATTAGCAAATACTGAAACACGTAAAGGATTTTTCAGAACTACCTTATTATTTGACATTATGACTCCATGTTTTTTATTTCATATGTATTTTTCTGCCGACGCAGACCCGATAGGGGCTATGACCCCTCCCTCGGAGCAGTACATCCTCCAGCCTCATGATCACCCAGTCCATCCCCTGAATTCCCCCCATGGATTCTCCCTCTACATGCCCCCCTGGGTACATAATATCTAGAATTAGGGCGGACTTACTGGAGTGATCTGGCCATCATGGGTCCTGCTGGGTCCTGGATTTTCCACCATTTTCTCCCACACCCACATCTATGCAATGGGTGGAGAGGCTGACTCCACCACTGCGGAGGCAGCCAATTGCCCTGGATGTGGTCCAACCCTGCTACATGGCTGCATGCCTGTGCCAACCCCCAGCCACCACTTAGTGTCTGTTGACAGTGTGCAGTGCAAATCCAACCACTCCAAGGAAGGAGAGCAGTCCTCTGGATGCGCTATCCTTCCTCCCCCTGCTGACACCCAAATAACCTGAGTCCGTTCTCAAACCGGGGTTGCCAGAATGGTACAAAGTGTGGCATCCAGACTGGTGCCTCAACCCTCAGTGACACCGGGCCAGATTTGACCCTATGGTTTTATCATAGACTTTTTGTGAACCCACTGTATGATCAAGACAGGTAGAATTTTTTAAATCCCATCTGAAAGATGATTTCACAGAATAACTGTGAAAGCATGTTTTGGGTGGGGCAGTGAAAATTTTCACCCACCATTTTTATGAGGTGGAAAAATGTTAAAAAATGATAATGTTGTGAAAGATAGTTCGCTACCCATTAAAAAGCCTTTAACCAAACTGGTTCCACCATGCCAGTTTGACAAAAAATTTGTTGATTGGCATCACAGTGATGGCACTATGTTGACAGCTGGCATTGTGCCATAGGGAAAACAATGTTTTTTTGCTAGGGGCTATGCCCATCCCACACCTCGGAATTTAATAGAATCAATTCCAGGTCAGAGTTGTTTTGGGGAGGGGGTGCAAGACCCAGAGAAGTTATGCTGGGGTCCAGCACAATCTTTACAGAGAACTGCTGATTTTGTCGCTGTAATGATCTTCACAGTATTTGTTTGCTGTTTTGACAGTATATCACCAAACTTACCCTGTTTCATTCAGTTCTCAGTCAGTGTTAGAAGCAGCAGGATGTGTCAGTCATCATCAAAGTTCAGGGAATAGGTATGTGAGGGGGTGTGGGCTGTGTGTGTGTGGTGATGGGTTCTTATGGGGGTTGGGTGGGATTGCTGGAGGGTCAGGCAGGGGGCAGAAAACATCTTTTCTTTTTTACAGGTTTATAAGATGATGAGGGACAAGATGATGAGTCACGGTTTGCTATATTCCAGGCACCAACTCTGGAGATTAGGCACATCAGGCACGGCAAGGCAAATTTTATTTCTTGGGCACCCAATCCCAGAGGGTCTGGGTGCCATGCAAATGCAAACAGTCAAAGAGATAGACCAGTACATAAATATATAAATATAACTAAAAATTATAAATATAATAAAATCAGTAAACTGAGTACAGAAAGCAAGCATTAAAGATAGATCAGATAACAATTCTCTACAGCTCTATATCTGGAAAAGCCAGAGCAAACAAAAAGGTCTTTAGGCAGCCCTTGAAGAACTGAACTGAAGGGACCTCCCTGACAGCAGGTAGTAGTGAATTCAACAGGATGGGGCCGGTGAGACTGAACATCCTGTGACCGGCAGTTTTTAACCTCATCCTGGGAACTGCAAGAAGGCCCCTATAGGAGGAACACAGGGAGTGAACAGGAGCAGCAGGTGTAAGGAGGTCAGACATATAGCCAGTGTTGCTTTGTTGTTTGGCAGCACCCCTAAACTCTGTGTGTGTGTGTGTGTGTGTGTGTGTAGACATTGAAAGCTGGGTCAGACCGGAGGGGCTATATCCCAGTTGGGGGGGTTGAACATCCAGCTACTGCCACCACATAATTAAGTTATAATAGACAGTAGGGAGGCTACTGTCAGCACCAGTTACACAAAGCTGGGTTGGGCAGCAGGAGGATACTGGTGGCTGCTGTTGTTACACAGAAGTTAGGAAGGAGGATTCTGGACTCTGTCAGATGGGCAGAAACAATGAAAGGATGTAGCCACAAAGCCTACGAGGAGGAGGAGGAGCTTCATGGGTTCCATGCTGGAATGCCGTGAGTGCTAACACGGCAGTGGCTCCCCCTCCCCCAAAGTTTACCTGCCCGCTTGTAATTTAAGGTATGAGCACTGTTTTAGATCCTACAAGTTCAAACGAAGAAGAAGCTAAGGAAGATTGGAAGTTATTTAATACATTTGGCATAATGATGGTGCAAAACCCAAAATGGCCAGGACATTTTCAAAAACAACAAGGAATTTGGAGGCATTTAAATTAAAAGCTACAAACCAAAAGCCTGAGCAAGAGGATATGGCCCTGACAGACAAAGGTAATCTGGGCATGTTTTCACTATTTCAATTTACAGGAAAAATTAGCAAACAACTTAATCCAAGCCTGTCAGCAGATGCCGATCCAACAGAAAAAATTGGGGTCCAGTTTGATGCATCCAGCAGGTGTGCTGGTGTACACCTAACAATGGAAATTGAGCAACCAAAAAAAATCATTTCAGGAACCAGCAACTAACTTGCCCGAACTTGTTCACCAAATAGGGGACTAGCTTAATGCTCCAGATAGGTGTGTGGGTGTACCCCATGCAATGGACATCGAGTATATTAAAAATCCTTTTCAGATGCAAATGACCACCTTATCTGAAACAGCTCAGCAAACAGAGGTCCAGCCCAAAGCATTGAACAGATTTGCTGTTGTACATCAGGCAACAGAAGGTGTAATCAACATAGCTCCCCGTGATCAAAAAAATAGTTTACCTGTACCTGAGAAAAAAACTACTGGTGAGACTGGACAAAGCAAAGCAGGCAGACCTGAACGAAAGTGCTCAGCGGAAGCTTGAAGCTGCAAATGATTCCAACCAGTTGGGTGAAAAGACACCGACAAGCAACACTGAAGGGGTAAGCATTTTGCCGTAGTCTGTTTAAAACACATTACATGGAGCAAAGGAAAGGTCAGAAAGTAAAACTGTATCAGAAAAAACTAGTAATATATTGGGCCCCAAGCTGAATGGTTCAATGGCAGCAGGTAATTTCATTGATGCAGAAAATGACTCGGAAAGTACAGAAAGCAGACAAGACGAGCCACTGGGATGGGCAAACATTTTATTTAACCAAATGGACACAATACCAAAGAAAATGGAAAAACATTCTTATCCTGCAAGATGAGCTACATTCTTTTTTTACTTTAACACAGTCCTTGATAATGGAGAATGCTAAACTTAAAAAAAGCACTTGTCAATGCCGAATGTTTGCTTGCATGGTGTATGTGTCAGGGGTGTATTAAAGTTATGAGCTTGTGTTAGCAAAATGCAACATAGACTGATAACTTTATTATTTTTTTTTTGCCAAATGTTCAACATAGCCTTCTTATGACCTCGCCTTTCAGGATGGTGTGAGAACATATTTGAAAAATGACAGCTGTCATATTCATGAGGGGCTGTGAAGAAATGGCTATGCTGAAAATTTGGAGTCATAACACATGCAATCTGTGTTTATGTTTCCATCAACATCTACCTGAGCAGAACACCTGAATGTAAGTATGGAATGTGTGTGAGCGTGGTTACATGGCCCTGTTAACTTTGCATGTCTCAAACAATTACAGAAGTAGAAGGGTTAGTGAACTTACTGCTCTGACAAGCCTTTCTGAAGTCCTCACCAGCCACAAGCAGAAAGCAGTTACCAGGACAGAGAACAGCAACAGAGGTGGCTGTAATGACACAGACACCCGTTGCAGTCAATCCACCCAAAATAAGGTTAAATAAAGGGACTTACTTGCTGCAGGGTGCCTGGGTAGATGTCCAAAGCGGTGACATCAAGGTATCTGTAAAATAAAACATAAAAAGGGTCACAAAGGATCCACAGCTGTTAGGGGGACCATCAGGGCTGAAGGGATAGGATAGAAATAAAAGCAATACTTATCTGATTAAGGTAGAAGCCCTCGTTCGGTCAGATCTGCAAAAATAGAAGAGAAATAGGTTAGTTAGATAAAAAAGCAGTAAGAAAGCAGAAAGAGAGAAAAGGGAGTGAGGTTAGGGAAAGAGGGGCTGGGACCCTTTGCCCCTTGTGGTGGTTGAGTGGCCAGTAATTTATTTAGTAGTCCAAGTGGGCTACTGGAGGCTAGTAGGCCTTCTGTAGAAATACAATTACTATTGGTGATCAGTGGGGCTTGGAAATGCCATGTAAAGGGGGGGTACAAAATAAAGATAGCCCTGGTGGCTTAGTGGGCTGGTCCCTATGTTCTGGGGCCAGCATTTATGTTAAAATAAATTTTAAACCCTTCCTGGGTCTAAGAGGGGCTTCCCTGAGCCCTAGTTATGCTGTGGACAGTGATGGGGGGGTATTTGTGATGGCAGCAGAGGAGCAAGTTGGAGTGCTGGGCAGCCTGCCGATAGTGCGACCCCGCTATACTGAGAGTGCCTGCTGGCACTCTAGAACTCCTTGCCTGTACAGAGCTTAGGCTGCAGCCTACTCTGCAGGGGCGGGAGGCAGGGAGGTGGAGGAGGCATGTAACGAAAGTGCCTTCTCCCCAACTTCCTGATCACCGCTCTGGTAGCAGTTTTTTTTAAATTAATGTATGCCCTACGGGGCTTAAGAGGAGGCAGAAGGGTCACAAATGAAGCCTGCGGAAGGTGGAGGCCTGTTAGAAAGCGACTCCTCCCCTCCTTTTTGACCACTGCTCCAGCAGCAATTCTATTTTACTAATTTATGCTCTCTGGGTACGGGGCTTAAGAGGAGACAGATGGGGCATGGGTGTGGGGAGGTGGGGTGAGCAGAGGGTGGATGCAGGAAGGGGGACCAGGGAGATGATGAGGGATCTTTTTAATTTGTTGCAGGTTAATGCAGTGGCAGTGTTAACTGTGTGGGGTAAACGGGGGTTACAGGGAGGGAATACATGGGGAGGAGGGCGGTAAAAGGAAGGAATACATAGACTGGAAGGGGGGGTAAGAGTCCTTACCTGGATGACGGTATGTGAAGTCTGGGAAGTCTCTGCCGTCCAGAAGCCAGATCTTACAGAACAGCACTGCATTGATGAAGGGGACAGAAGTTAGCTCCTCCAGGGTGAAAGGGGTGAGGAATTTAAACTTCTTTTTCATCAGGAAAGCCATGGAGGAGTTGGCCAGGTCAGAGCAGGAGACCCTGTGCCCCCCCCACCGGGGTTCAGAGTGAGGGTCTCAAGATGCGTGTCTCAGGGTGCCAGGGAGGCAACAGCAGTTTGGCGCCATGGTCAGGGGTTCTGATTGTATCTTCTCCAGCCCAGTGCCCGTGCCTCTCACTCTGATCTGGGGAGCGATTACACAATGGCTATTTGATGCCTCGGTAATGGGAACAGGGTAGTGCTGAGCCCCAGAAAGCATCTCCCTCCAGTCTGCTACAATCAGTCCACCATCACTCCTGGCTACTTGCAGAGCTGATGCCACACTGGGATGCAGGGGACTCGGCCACAACAATCCGCCAACCGCCTGACTGTTGTGCTGCCGGGCTGCATGCTCAGAGGTAACCAGAGCAAGCAGCAATCATGGCCAAGTGACAGCGGCCAGTTGCATCAACGTGCCCAGAGCGAGGTCCTTTAGACTTCACTGCTAGAAAGATCCATCTGGTTGGAGCAGCATCTCGAGTAATAGCAGCCCCCAACTGACAGCGACCTGTGTGGTGATTTCTCTCCTGGATCAATGGGGGACTCTGCAGTGACTCCTATGCCTGTGTGCTGTGGACTATGCAGGCAGCTCCCCTTGGAGGTCATGCAGCCAATCACTTCCTTCCCAATGATGCAGCCACATTTTAGACATCCGTTGGAATGATTTAACTGCTTGGCCCCCACCCCATGGCACAAAAAGCCACAGTTGCAGATTACAAGTTACTGGTATCTAAAGAGGAAACAGAAGAGCAAGTAGGGGAATAAAACAATCCGCTGTCCTGCAGTGCCTGATCCCAAACAAAAATGCATCAAGTGGAAGAAAATGCAGCCTATCTAAAAGTAAGAAAGTAAAGATTTTGCTTTATCTAGTAATTGCAAGAAGCTCAAAAAGCAGTACATACAAAGTGCTCAGGTCTCTTGATGTATTTTTGTGTAGGGTCTGGTGCTACAGGATGGGGATTATTTTTTTGTCCTACTTGCTCTTAGTGTCTGACATAAGAAAATAATGGCTGTGAATTGGAAAGACATTTGTCCATTTTTTAGCAGGAGAAATTCATCGTGCGTAGCCATGCACCACCCCAAATTCAACAAGGGATCCAGTTGTAATTAACTTTTATTTTACAGTGACTGTTTGACTTTGTTATGCACAGGATTTACTTGAGGCTCCTGCTCAGGAATTGAGGATAGGGTGTTTGTTCTTTAGTGGCTCGGAGCAATACACATAGGAGGAAATATTAATATTCAAAGAGCAGACAGGACAGGACACTTAATTGGCGACACTCTCCCGCCCTTTGATCCCTTGTCACTAGTGCATAGCTCCACAGGAAGGGAATGGCAACTCACTGTCTGTCTCTCTATTTGCCATGTGTCCCTCTCACTGTCACCCTGTTTTTCACAATGCTCCACTGTGTGTGAGCCACTGTCATTGGCACAAACAGAGAGACAGAGCAAACCGGGGAGGCTTTACTATGCAGCAGGATCACCCGATCACTGAAATCATTGAGAGGATCCTGCAGGACATTTGGAGTGTGCAGTCTGCCTGTCTACTGCAACTGATTGTCATCAGGGGACTGTTGGGGGAGGGGGGCCGTGAATGTCTCAGCAGGCTGCTTGGTCTCTCCATCTCTCTCTCTCTCAAACTCTACATCAGAGACACTGTGGTCTGCCCTGCCTTCCTGTCTCTTATGGCTCCCAGGAATGGCTCCCATAACACTCTAACCTGTTGGGGTGGGAATTGAGGCTACAGTTCATGGTCACAGTCCAGCTCCAAGGGACGGGGATGGGGGGGCAAGGATGCTAGCGACTGGCAAACAGCCCCCTGAGGCAGTGAAAATGCTTTCCCAAATTACACTTGGTGTGTGAGGAGGTGGGGTTGGGGAAGTAAAAAAGGGGCAGAAGTAGGTTGTGGAAATACTGTTGATGTTATTCTAGATAGCAGCATGTGGAAATGTCTGGTCAGTAAAATTCAAACAGACACACAAACAACAACACAGCAGACTAAGAAAAAAGATGGAGTACAAATACAATCTCTTCAAATGTCATTGCATTTCATAATTCCTACTTTTTATCATAGTATTACAGGAAATTATGCAAATAGAGAGCGAGTAGGGAACAAAGCACCTAGGAGATTTTAGATACTGAGCCTAGGAAGACTGTTTCTTTAATTCATCTTACTAATAGTGGGCAAACACTAAGGTCAATAAAACATAAATTATAGATTGTGAAAAGGACTGACAGAGTCAGTGATCAAATGAGATCCAAAGGAGCAAGCATTTGTCAGTGCTGATTGTTCACTTGCAGGTATTTGCAGTGCTGTTTGGTACTGGTAATGGCTTCAGAGGAGCAAGGAGGCAGCAGTGAGAGCAGAGGGTGCCGTGTGGTGGAAGCTGCATGGTAGATGCAGCAAGGAGCTGCTAGTCAGAGAAGCCACTCCCGTTGGCCTTAGTGGAGCAGGAAGAGAGAGTGCACTAGGTGGCAGGAGCCACTAACAGGTAAAGCTGTACCGCTGCTAATGTAGAAGCCCAGGGGGAGGACCAGGAGAGAGATTGTGGTGGGCAGCAAGAGCTGACAAAAACTGTAACCCCGGCCATGCGCATTAGTGTCAACTGAAATGCTCATGGCTGGAGTTACAGCTACAGAAAGAAATGAAGTGCTCTCTTATTGAAGCAGTTCATTTCTTTCAACTACAGAACATGCCACGTGAGCACACAGAACTATTGTCATGACCGGAGTGCCTGGTCATTGGTCTACACTACCAAGCCCATTGCAGTTTCAGCAGTAATTGGCTCGACAGTGACACATCTCTAAAATACCGTTAGTAGCAAGACATTCCTTGTGCAAGTGTAAGTGAATGTAAAAATCAGCTGTTGTGGTGTGGGAGGGATAATTGTCATCAAGGCCATTTGCAGTAAACCTTAATGCAGGACAGTCACACAGACAATGTCACAGAGTCAAGTTCTGTAAAAATCAGCTGCTGCTCACAGCCACCTAAAGTGTTTCAGCCCAATACCTGTTTGACCAGTTTAGTTTTACATCACCACTTGTCACCACCAGTACCAGAAAAGCATCTAAATAACTGGAGGAAGGAATTTGGTTTTATACTGCACCTTTCATGTAAACTGTATCCCAAAGCACGTTACAATGCAAGGGAGGGAGGGGAAGTGAATGTTGCAGCCATTTAGGTACACAAGTGGGTTCATCAAACAACACAAAGATAGATATTCAAAAAGCACAAATATAGATCACACAGAGGTTTAGCAGAGGGAAGTTAAATGACTTGCTTGGGATGACACAGTAAGTAAATGGCAGTTGTATTCAGACTTGTGTTTACAGGTTCAGGGCTCAGTGCTCTAAGCAGTAGCCTAAACCAATTCCCATATAGTTTTCCAGTCTCAGATTTATTGATCCACCCTCCCACAACACACATCATCATGACTCAAGAAGGGTAAGTGAAAAGGCATTTTTCAACAATGATATTGGTTGAACATTCCTAGACACCACCTCCCCCAACACCCACTTGAAATTAGCAGGTAAGGGAATAATGTCTAATTCTTCTCTTTAAAAAGTATCTGAAACTGCATCCTTGCTGTACTGTTTCCATTGCAGAAGCCTAGTGCACTTAGTGGTTTGAACCCAGAGCAGTGAACATGGAGAGACAGGTTTGAATCCCACCATTGCCATTTGCTATGTGATCTTCAGCAAGCCACTTTGCCTCCCTGTGCATAACTGTGCCTCTCTTTCTGTTTGCTTAACCTTTCAGAACTTCCCTTAGTCTCCAACCATTCATGACATGTAGAGCACTTGGAATACAGCGTGCACTGAGTTGGGTTTATTATTCATATCCTTGCTTAGTAAGCAGGCATCACCTGAGTGTTGTAGACTGATCCAGATCTCCTGGCTAGATATGGCCTGTGGACTCACCTGACTGTTGTAGCGTACAGGAAGGGGTTAAATGAAATCTTTATTTCACCTGGCTAGCTGGTTTACTTATGTTAAAGGCTGCCTAGTACTGTACCCTTTCAAAAGCCTGCCTTTGCCATGAAGTTGCCAAGTGTTTGCCCTCTCCCTCTGCTCAGATCAAAGCTGAACCTAGACAATCGAGTCACATATACATCATGGGTTGGCACATTCCCAAACATTGACTCACTGACCCTGCTACCCAGCCAGCTTACAATGTACCTGCTGCATGTCCTGAGAATTTTGTAACTTGTATTTGTGCCATTGCAGTATTTGAATCCCCACCAAGGCTCACTGCTTATTAGTCAGATTTATGTCTTACTTTAACATTTTTTTTTACCTAGAAACAGAGAATCTGTTGATAGAAAAAAGCCCTATGGGCCCCTCATGCCTGCCCATCCCTCCCTAAATAACACTGAATGAGAAATTCAAAAGGCCTGTTTACATGGCTGTAGTATTGCATTTGCAGCTGTGCCATGCTGTTCTTCGAACCCCCAAGATCATTATATCCTGTGTTCACACGGCCCCTCTCAACATCGATGTAAGCTGTGCTGGAGAGTGGCCATCAGTCATAGGCGGTCGGCAACTCAGTGATGTCTGTCAGTGTGTGTTGGAGTGAGCAGCACAGCCTTTCCAATGGCTGCACATGCCGCTTGCTCCACAAGACATCCATATCTCTAAGCCAGCTTGGGGTGAGGATCAGAGAATGATTAAACAGGGGGAAGGGGGAATCACAGGAGTGAGGACTAGGAAGAGCAAGTGTGGTGAGCAGCAGGAGCTGCCAATAAATAAAACTGCACTGAGGCTAATGTTGAAGCTGGGGAAGGGGGTCACAGAAGTGAGGACCGGGGAGAGAGAATGCGGGGAGTGGCAGGGGCTGATAATAACTGTAATTCACGTGCCAAGAGTTATGGCTACAGAAAGATATGAAGTGCTGTCTCATTGGAGCGGTTCATTTATTTGAACTACAGAACATGCCATGTCAGCAAGCAGAACTAGTGTCATGACCAGAGTACCTTGTCATTGGTGTACACTGTCAAGCCCGTTGCAGTTTGAGCTGTAATTGGCTCGGCAGTGACACACCTCTAAAATGCCGTTAGTAGTAAGACGTTCCTTGTACAAGCACAAGTGAACATAAAAATTATTGAAATACAAGCTGAATTGTCTGAATATTATATTTTAGATGGTTTTCCTGAATACTGAAATGTCACCTTAAACAAAACTGGGCCACACAATTGCCCAGCAGAAGCACATTGTGCTCCCATACCAGTGGCCTAGATTCTTGAGTGGACTCAGAGTGCTGCAATCAGGTGGTCTGGGAGTAGTGCTTCCAGCTGTGATGCATCCCAGTGCGGATGAGTTGGTGCTTTTGCCATCCACAGCAATGACCTCTTGCCAAGGCCAGGGAGTCAGCTCTCATGTGTGTGTGTGTGTGTGGGGGGTCACATGCACCAAGACACTGATATAGATGAGGTTGCGGAATCACTTCGTGGCATCAGGGAAGGTGGATGGTCAGTGGTCAGATAGCATGCACAGTAACATGTACATACATGCAAACCTAAGGGTGTAAAATTCCACAGTGATCCATCAGCATAACTGTGGAACTCTGGCCCTATTGTGTGGGGCATGATCAGAAATACTCTTTTCCCAGCAGATGTGTATATGTGTTGAAAAGGCATAGGAAAGGTCTTCAGCCCAACAGCACCACCACAGCGGAGGACAGGAAACCTTGAATGATGCAAGGGAAGTGAGCTGTGATGTGGCTGGGAATTCACTACAAGGGACAGTCAAAGGACTGGACACAGCAGTTAATGGGGCCATAAAAAGGCTAAATAAGAAAAAGAAAAAGCAGCAGCTTTTTGTGAGGGTCTGATGGAGCTGGAAGTTTTAGGTTTCAGAATTTTAATGGTTTCTGCATTTTTGTTTCTAAAAAAAATAGATACATTTGCTGTTTTGACCCCCCCAGTGCTCTAACTTGAAAACTACCTGACCAACTGTAACCAAATTCCATGTGTTTAGAGACCCTGCCACAAATGATGCACGTGCCAAAAACAGCCGAGTTATACTGTAATTGGTAAAGAACTGGGATTTCACATTAACAGGTATATTCAAACTATAGGGGTGAGTGATAGCATTTAACACAGACCCATCAGTGTCTTGACTGGCAGTTGTTTCCACTGCTAAGAGTTTGCTGCAAAGACCCATTAGCAGTGGAATGACCTTTAAAGCTCTGTTGAGCTCTGCTCAGTGGGGGTTGCAAACCTGTACTGTGTACCTGCCAAAGATATTGTAAGCCATCAAGAAAGAAAGTTGGGACCACCAGCATACATCTGCATTTGGTGTAATTTTGCATTATAATCAAAGGTTCCCAAACCCCTCAGTTTCTCAGTTATACTATTTATTTACTGAATTGTGTTGACCCGGTAGGCCACTGAGACTAGAAGTCCCCTTTTCAAGGGTGAACGGTGGATACAGATGGTAACCAACTGAAATTGAACAGATTAAGCTGTTGGTGGTATTTTTAGTGAATGGGGGAAATTTGGCCAGGGCACCAGAGAAATTCTCCTACTTTTTTTGAGAAGTGCCATGGGATCTTTAACGTCCACCTGAACAACCACCAGAACTGGCAGACGGGACCTCAGTTTAACATCTCATCCTAAAGACAGCACCTCAGGAGTGCAGCACCCCCCTCATGCTGCACTAGAGTGTCAGTATTAGAATTGACCCAAGTGCCTGGTGTGGGGATACAACCCACAGCCTTCTAATCTTCTGGCCTCAAAGGCAACTGTGCAACCTGCTGAGCACTGACACTGATACTAAATAACCAAAATAATTCAGGAAAGAAATGGTTCATATTCTGATAAATGTGAACAAACTCACCTTTTCCTTTTGTCTTGAAGGGCAGGTTGCAAACAATGTTATGTTACAAGAAATAACATGCTCTTCCATGTGGTCCCATCTCTGCCTCATGGCAGTTAGTTTTCAGACAGCTGTGGCAGTGTGTGTACTACCTGGGTTTCCCAGTACTTCGGCAGTGGCTTAAAGTTGACAGTTGTAGGTAAAAGGTTCCTTAAATATGCAACAGTGTTTGTGTATTCTAAAAATGCAGGTACAGTAACAATATTCACAACATTAGGTGTTAGAAGGGAATTTTTAGGAGTATATGCTTGTGTCAGTCAGTTGTACTTTATTGCATCCTCACAATATTAAAACAAAAAAAAAATCTGTAAATGCAAGTAGATTGGAAATATTCCATCTCACACCATTTTGGAATGTATATGGCATGCCCTACATTCACAAATAAAATACTCTCAGAGTTAAAGGCAGATCTCTGATATGTTAGGAGTCATATTAGCAGTGTCAGTGGCTCAGCAGGTTGCACACTTGCCTCTTAGGCTGGAAGATCGGAAGGTTGTGGGTTCTAGCCCCACACCAGTTACTTTGGGTAAATCCCAATACTGACATTGTAGTGCAGGGTGCTACACTCCTGAAGTGCTGTCTATTGGATGAGACTTAACATTGAGATTCTGGTGTTCATTCAGGTGGACATTAAGGATCCCATACCACTTCTCGAAAAGTGTTGTAGAATTTCCCAAATGTCCTGGCCCAATTTCTCACATTCAGTAAAAGAAAAAATACCAACAGCTTCACTTGATTTAGTATGTCAGTTTACATATGTATCTCCCCTTCCCCAAGGATGAGGTTAAAAACAGACCGCATTGCCTAGCTCTCCTTTTCCAGTCACCAAAAACTAGATAAATAAATATTATTGCAGGAGTTGAGGATATTGGATCAGGATGGTTATCAGTTTTATAGGGGAGTGAGTAAACTGTATTCCAGACATGGACATTTGTATGCTTTCTCATCGGCTGCTCAAACGCTAACATCAGGGTAATGATTGTAGGTGTAATCTAATTGAAGATTTTTCCAAACACAGACAAAAAGAGTACTGCTATCGGGATTGATGTGGTTAACCTCCAGTTAGAATCAATCACTAATGTACCAGCAACTGGTCTGGTCAACGGGCGATTGCATAGAAAATACTACAGAGACGTGGCTGGACACACTAGATAAATTTAGTATAAATGAGATCATGAGTCAACATAATTATGTTATGACATGGAACAGAGTGTATAGTAAACTTCTCTCTGACAGATTATGTGCTTATGCAGTACTAACAACAAACCTCAGTAGGGCTGTAAGGCAGACAGCAAAGCCAAATACAATCGAACAGCTGAGAAATGCTGTTAATTTATGCTCTATTCAAAAAAAATAAAATGTTCAGCACCAGGTATATGATAAATTGTAGGTTTAAATGGTGGTGCTCATACAACAAGGAATTTAACGAAGAGGCACACCAGTTAAGATATCAATAGTCTCAGTAGCATGAGGATCGCAGCATAAATATTTAAAGACACGCGTCCACATAAGGTCAACCTTATGGGATGCATTCGGCTTTGAATAAAATACTTGCGATCCTTTAGTGCTGCTGAGACTGTGTTGTATTTTGGTGGGTGCTCTACTTCTTTTTAATTGTAATTTATGCTCTCTCATTGGCCGCTCAAACTTTAAAATCAGGGTGGTGATCGCAGGTGTGATTACCATTGTTAATCTTAATATAAAGTGTACGTAACAATTGATCTAAGCGATAGTGGGAAACAAACACATTTTATTCCTTAATTACTTTAAACAGCTAAGGGAATAACAGTGTATGTGTGTGCTTAAGCTTATGTGAAAGTGTCTTCTGTCATGATTATGGGGGTGGCAGGGGTGGGTGCAGAGGAAGTGGGGGTAAAAGCTGTAACAGATAATGAGTTATTCCATGTAGGAACTTAGGAAACACCTTTTGATTAATTGCTATCGACTGTACAAATGCAGTACTTTTAAATAAAAAAAACACAGTTATTCCATCGCTAGTCATTCACCACAATAACTGATCAGCCCACATTAGACAAAGCAAAGATCATTTCACTTCAGTATTCTGAGTTAAGACAGGTCCTTCGTTACCTTTACTATGCCCATGTCAGTTGAATACAATTGGAAAGTCTATACCGCAATAACAAATATGTCAGACTATTTTTTATTTAGAGGAAAAAAATGGTATGCTCTATTCATTCAGACAATCCAAATTAACGAGATTGACAGCAAGTAAACATTGACAGGAAAGGGGAAGCACACACAGAACCAAAGGCTCATCCACGATCCTGATTGCGAAGGACTGCGACAGTAATGAGCACAGTAACCTGTTCACCACCATTAGACAACCAAAACAGCATGTTCGTCTGTTCAAAGATGGAGGCGGCATCTCGGTCCAGTGAGAGATTTGAAACAAACTCATAAATGTAAAAGATATGAGGCAGACAGTAACTTGTATATTACAAAAAAGTTTAATTCGGTAACATAGCACTTTTGAATTGAGAAATCATAGGATCTTTTTAGAAAAAAAAAGTAGCGAGTCAATCTGCACTCTGAAAACTTGCAGACAGTGCCCCTTCAAACAAGTTGTGGCACGATGTTCAAAACTGTATTGAAATACATGGAACTATACCCATGTCTTCAGTTCACGGTCCAACTTTGAAGAGTACAGACGTGTCTGTGGTAACAAACAAAAAAAAAACCACCAGGAGCAGCAACAAAGAGAGCAGGGGAACGAGACAAATGGATGAGAAGGCAAGTAGCACAAGGGGAGAAAAGGAAGAGGGGAAAAGGCACAAACAGCCACAGGGCAAGCTGCAGACACAGAGAAAGGCAGAAATATGAATGGGAACAGCAGGCAGGTGACTGAAGGCAAGGAGCAGATTAGACAAGGAACAGCAGAACCTCTGGATGCAACGAGGAGCTGCCAGCAAAATAAGACACCCCCCCCAACAAAAGGAAGCCCAAAAGAAGTATGAGACAGGATATGGGGGGGATGACACAAACACAGGAGAAGAAAGGACAGACAGCACCAAGTGAGTGGCAAACGAGGAGGGAAACACCACGGAGCAGGAGGGAATGGAGAAGCAAACAGAAATGAGAAGGGGGTGGGGCAGACAAGCACCAGGATCAGCAACAACAAAGAGAGTGGGGAGAACAGAACAAATGGATGCAGGGCAAGCAGGACGAGGATGCATGGATGACAACAGCAGAGGTAGGAATCTGGGTTGCAATGGCTGCTGTGCAAATGAGAAGAATGAAGCACATTCTCTCATTGATGTGGTTCATTTCTCTCAAGTAAAGGCCAGCTCCCGCGAGAAATTCCAATGGCTGTCACACTGGTCTTCACCGTTCATTGGTGTGTCAGGGTCATGCCCACTGTGCAGTGCTGTGTATTGGACTCAGCCCTGACACACCTCTGAAATGCTGTACTGTCCCAAGGTGTTTCTTGTGCAAGCATGCAAGCAAACACAAAAAGAAATGTCACAAATGAAGACTGCATTATCAGCTCTGCAAGATGAAATCTTACTACTGTTTAAAATGGTTAAAGACTTAGAGGCTATGAACATGGAATTTAAAAACAAATTAATTGATTATGAAAAGGGCCTGAAGGAAAAATATTAGGATAATTGGGGTACCTGAGAGCTGGGACAAAAATAAGAATCTGCAAGAAAGTTTTAACTAAATTGCTACTGCATACTTAGAAACTGATCCCTGCAATGTTAATGTGGAACTGTATTGAATCCATAGAGACCTAAGAACCAGACCAGATGACTCTGCTCCACCTAGGTGAATAATTGCAACTTTTTTTTTAAATCAAGAGACAAAAATAAATTAGTGGTTGCAATGTTGAAAAAGAAAAGAATAAATATTTTGGGAGACACAATTGTGATCTACCAGGATCTACCATATGAAGTGGTACAAGTCAGAAAACAATTTGACTGGGTGAGAAGCAAACTATGGGCCCATGGAGTTAAATCAAATATGACCTTCTCAGCTAATCTCCAGGTATCAATTGATGGAAGGAAACAGATGTATGAAACTAGTGAAGAAGCTATAAAAGACTTGAAAGAAAAACTTCCAAATGTCTTTATTTAAACTGTTAATACAGTGATACTGGTGATTGGAGAGTTGGGGGGCACTCTGTGTTGGTTTACAAGTACTAAGGTATGCTCTACAAGGAGAATGTTAAAACCACAATAGATATTTTCTTCTGGGTTATTAAGAGAAAAGATAGGGTTGACATGGAGATTGAAAACTAAAAGCTCACTATTTTGGTGGTGGTTTGTTTATTATATTCAGAACATGGGGGAAGGACTACTGAAACAGTTAAAATCTATACCGGTACCAAAGGGAAGTTTCTCTGAATAGAATCTTTAAAAGGCAGAATTAAACAGGGATGTGTTAAGTCCTTTGGGTACAGATACACTATTCTTTAAGCAAAAATAAAATTATACAAAATCAAATAATAAAACTTGTCTCTCTTAATGTAAATGGGCTCAATACCCCTATAAAAAGATCAAAAGTATTAACCTACTTAACATCAGCACAAATTACATTACTCCAAGAAACACACCTTTTGGAAAAAGAAACTTTAAAATTAAAAGGAATTGGACAGATTAAATATATTATAGCACTGGATCAAAAAAAGTAGAGGGATAGCTATACTTACAAAAAAGGTGTACAAATAAAAGTCGTGGATACATTTTCAAATAAAGACGGATGGGTAGTTATGATTAAGGCAGCAATAAATAAGCAACTGATAATGGGTTCATTATATGCAACCTTTGAAAATTATAACTACTTCCTGGCAAAAAATTACTTAAAGGATTCAGAAGTTACAAGTAGATAAAATAATATTAGATGGTGATTTTAATGCCCTAGTAAGCCCTTACTTGAATAGAACATCTAAACCATCCAAAGGAAATATTTAAATATCCAACAAACTAAATAGCTTTCTAAAATTAGAGAATCTAATAGATGTTTGGAGATATTACAATCCATTAAGAAATCATTTAAACATTTTGATAAAAAACTGAAATTATTTACTACAATGATTATTTCTTAACAGCTAAGAAGTTGGGGAATAACATTAATAACATGAATATAGATTCTATAATTATATTGGCCCATGCCCTAATATCTATGGATATACTTTCAGAGGATAAAGACAGGAAAGTATCTCCTAGCTGGTCCCTAAATAATGATTTCCTAAAAGAGGAAGATATTTGAAAACTAGTAAAAGCAACCATAGAAGAATTCTGCTTCTATAATTATTCAGGACAAAGCAGAATAGTAGATTTGTGGGATGTTTTTAAAGCTACATTAAAAGGGGCTATAAAAACTTACTAAATAAAGCAGAATATAATTTTAAAAAAGGAATACTTGGAGACAGAGGAGAAGTTACAATATTTAGATGAAGCTATTCTTAAAGACTTTGAATAAAATAAGGATGAATGGCACAAATTTAAAGCAAAAAACTTGAGTTAATACACCAGGAAAATAAAAAGATTGCTAAAACTATAAGAAGAATAAATTATTTTAATATGGACAAATCTGGAATGCTACTAGCAAATACACTCTGCACAGAAAAAGAAAAAAAAACATGATCATTAAGATGGAAGATGAGCAGGGGAATATGAAATTTACTGACAAAGAAATAGCAGAAGTGGTCATTAAGTATTTTAAAATCATATATCAAAATCATTTTGAACCTATTCCAACACTATTACAAGAATTTTTTGGAAAAGTCCAGATAAAGTCCAAAGAATTTTCCTTTACTAAGATAACACAAAAAGAAATTAAAGATGTCATTAATGCACTCTCAAAAAAGAAATCACCAGGGTAAGATGGATTAACTAATGAATTCTACCAAATATTTGCAGAAGAAATCACCCCTTGGATGGAAATAATGTTCTAGGAACTATTAATAGAATCAACTAATATTCCACTCTCTATAAAATTAGCTAAAATAATACTAATTCTGAAAGAAGGCAAAACCCCTGAGAATCCAGATAGTTGCAGACCAATAAGCATACCAAATTCAGATTATAAATTAATAGCAAAAATAATTAATAACAACATTCAATCATATTTATCATAGATTATACATCATAACCAATACAGATTCATAAAGGGACAAACAATTGCACTGGCCAATCGAAAAATCCAAGCTATATTTTAATTAAATAGTATAAAAGAATCTTATAAAAAAGATGTATATTTCACAATAGTAGCTGACACAAGTAAGGTTTTAGATTTAATTAATAGAGGGTACATTTTTTATACATTACAACAATGGAAAATCCCACAAGAAATTATATCTCTCATAAAACAATTATGCAAAAACACATCTATTAAATTCCAAATTAATTAATATCTTACAACAGTATTTTAAATGCAGACAGGGGTTAGACAAGGATGCCCCTTGTCTCCCAGATTGTTTATACTGAGACTGGAACCTTTTCTAGAGGCTATCTTAAATAATGTGGGAATAGAGGGGATAGATCTGTCACAAGGAATATTAAAACTAAACGTCTTTGCAGATGACATTCTGTTAATCATAAAAAAATATGGATACTTCTTTGGAGGCATTTGTAATGGAAACAAAAATATATTCTGAAATATCTGGATATAAACTAAATATGAATAAATCTATTATAATGAAAATTACTAAAAAAATAAAACAGTTAACATAGATTATTATAAACAAGACTTCAACATAAGTGATACAATTAAATATTTAGGACTAGTTTTGATGCTTGTCCAGCAGACTAACATTAGAACAAATTATAATAAAGTTAAAGAAAAAATACAAAATATCTTGAACTATCTTTGTGGTGACATATTGACACCCTAAAATGATGGCGATATCTCATTTCATTTTTGTGCTGCAAAATATATTGGGTGTTCCCACAGTTAAGTGGTTTGATGAACTCAAAAGAACATTTGTCAAGTTTTTATGGAGAGGTGGGAAATCTCACATAGCTTGGAGGAATTTAATAATACCCAGAGGACTAGGGGTTTAGGGTGCCCTGCTCCATTAGGCTATTTAGAAGCATATATTCTCTCTATGATACATCAATGGACCTTCTGTTCTAATCAAGATAATGAAATATACCAAGATTTGCTTAATATGAGTAGCTGTATGAATATTAGAATGTGGAATTTAATGCTGGATCTAAATATAGATAAGAATAAGAACTGTTCTCTCAGCTCCTGGCTGTCACTAATCTTAAGAAGAGTTACAAATCCCCAAAAACATTAGACATTCCCTTGACTCATATGAGAATCTGGACCAGTAAAACAACCTGTGGTGAATCTATTAGTTCATTTAATTATAAAACACTCTCTGAGAATAACATAACTCAATGGAAAGATCTATTGATCAATGGGGAATTTATATCTTACAACCAGCTAAAAGCAAAAATACAAAATTCCAAATGCAATATAATGGAATATTACATGCTAAGAACTAAGTTTAAGAAAATGTAAAATCATTTAAAAATGATAAGATCAATATAAAAATGGAGATGAGAGAACATAGCAAAATCATTGCGAAAGGTAATACATAATTATTGGCACAATACTATGGTTTTTTGATGGCCAAGTACAAAACTAGTGTTAATAAAATCAATGGAAAATGGAATAAAGAGGTTTCCTATATATATATATATATATATATATATATATATATATATATTACATCAGCACTGGGAACAACTTAGGATACAGGGTAAGAAGATATATGTATCGGCAAAAAACAAATCCATACAAAACGAAATCCTAGATAAAGCCTATATAACACCAACACAGATCTCAAAAATAAACTCTACTTATTCAGGCCTGTGCTGGCATAAGTGTAGACAAAGGGGGACATTAATTCACTGTCTATGTACATACCCAGTGATTAATGAGTGGCAGGCCCAAATTAAAACATTGTTACAGGGCATGCTAGACATTCATATTCCTTTTGAACCAGACATATTTTTATTTAATAATACTTAGTCCCTAGCATTAGATACACACAATTGCAAGATTTTTGCCTTGCAACTATGGCTTTAAAAATATATACTCTGAATAATTACCCCCAAAATTAGATATTATATGCTGACAGTATATGCTTAAGGAGACCTTGCTGTTGGAACAATTAATCTATGAAATAGATGAAACGATGATATCATAGGAACACAATGGATGATTGTAACTGAAAATATGATGCCATTAATTAGATTGGCCTAATATCAGAGGGCTTCCATACCCATACTTCTGTATAATGCCTTTAGAGTACATTAAGTATGGAAGTAACAGTAGAAAGGTAATTTATCAGTAGTTTGTGGGAAGGGAGAGGGAGGGTATTGGGAAGATGCAAATTCACTTTAAGATATATTTTGACAAATTAATGAGTTGTTCCTATTACGAGTTCACTCTGAATTAAATAACAGTTTCATCCAATGATATGTGGATATATGGATGTAATGAAATAATAAAGAATATTATTTTTTTTTAAAGAAAGGATGTAGCACACTGTGATAGATGCAGCTGCACACATCCTTAAGGCTCAGCTGCACTGGCTGCTTCTAGCATACACTTCCCCAGCCCTACTCTGTCAGGGGCATCCCAAGATGTTTGCTTTGCCTCACGTAACTAAAGGTGTTGTGCTCTATTCCTCTGGGCAAAGGCACAATATTAGCATAAGTGAACACCACCAACGGAATGGTATCTGCAGATAAATTAACAACAATAATATACTTTATCAAATAACATTAAAGTAGACTATCAAAAAAGACTTAAAAACTGGGTGGCTTCAAATGACCAAAACAGAGCAAACACGTTTATTTATTTAGTTAATTATTTTAAATTTGGTTACTGGGAAAGGCACTCTGAGTCAAGGCTCATTTTCAGGTGCGACCTGGGGAAAAGAAAACAAAGGTTACAAAGCAACAATGAAAGCAACAATATATAATGCTGGAGGACATATGTTTACACGAATTATGAAATCAAGTACAGTTAATTAGCAGATATAATATACATGATAATTATAGATCAACTGCAGCTCTAGGGCACAAATCAATTAAATATGGGAGAAAGAGGGGTGGGCAATAAAAGTACAAAAAGGGTTAACATGTATTTTCAAATAAATGCAGGTTGTCAATATCAAGGGCAAGAAGAGCAGAAGGTGACATACTGGTAAAGAGAAAGATAAGGTTAAGGGCAAAATCAGGATGGGGAGAAAGGGTTATGAAGGGAGAATTTAAAAGGTAGATAAGTGTGGGGAAAGTGGAGGGAGATCTGAAGGTGCTTGCAAATTGATGGGAGTCAGAATGAGAATGCAGATTGCCCAGAAGACGTTTGACAGGCAAGAACAAAAAGACGGTGAGAGTCAGAGAAAATGAGGGAATAGGAGGGGGGAGTAGTTGGAAAATGGTATAAAGGATAGGCTAGGAATAAACAAATAAATGGAGCATAAACTTCAAGGTGGTGCTTCTTTGTCTGTCAGCCAACAAGATAATGGACCAGATTTTCAAAAGACTTTGCAACTAAGTCCCAGTTTGTAGATGACAGTGTGGAACCAAATCTCTGTATGGGCAGCTGTGCAGCTGAAGAGGCTGCTACAAGCTTGAGTCAGGCTGTCCTCCACCTTTCAATGGTACTGTATGTGAAACACACAGGAGTTAGCAGTTTAGTAAAAGTTGGCAGCCTTACTGGGCTGTGTTGAGGTCAAACTTAGGGGGGTAGCATCACCCCCAGAAACCTCCTCCATCTTGCAGGGGACACTACAGGCAGTAGCGCCAAAAAAGTCTGCAAGCTGACATAAATCATGGCATCAGTCAACAATGGCTCTGCGATGGAAAGTACAGCGCATGCAGAAGGACCTTGCAGGCTCATAAGATTTTTCCACATGTGTGCTGAAAAGATGATCTTTGGAAAATCCGGCCACCGGATGTTTATTGAGCCCAAAAAGGCTCCCAGATGTTTATCGAGCCCAAAAAGAGAATTATTGTACATACAGTATACTGCATTGCCCCATTTAACACAAACTATGTATGACTAATTACATTCAGATAACCAAAACATGGAGTCACACTTGAGAACCATTATAGGTATTATAGATAGATTCGGCACAGGCCAAAAGCTAGCAAAGCTACCATCTTTCCCTACTTTCTGTACCCTTGAGGGCACCCAGCTTGAGGCAGTCCCAGCCTTCAAATACCTGGGTGTTTGGCTTCACAGCAAATTGAACTTCTGTACTCACTTGTACGTGATCCATTCCAAGCTCCACCCAAAACTTGGTGCTTTATACCATAATAAGGACTGCTTCCCATGCCCTATATGCCGTGGACACATCTCCACACTGATACTCCCCATTTTTGACAATGCTAATGTGGTTTACAGTTTGGTCCCTCCATCATCCCTTGCCAGACTAGACACTCTGTATAATGCATTCTGTCATTTTACCTCTAACTTGCCCCCACACCCCTATTGTTTATTATACTCTGCACTTTCCCTACCTCCCCTTCCTCAACACCTCCTAACCCATTGCTCCATCCTCATTGCCAAGTACTAGTTTGACTCTTTACCCTCTTATCTATCTTCTCCTCTTTCACCTATGGATGTGTCTTACTATGATCTTCATTGCAGGGATTCTCACACCTTCTCCATACCCTACCCACACTCTTGTTTAGGACAAGCTGCTTTCTCATACCAGCTTCCAACTCTTTGGAACCAACTTTCCTCCTCTCTTTGATTTTCCTCCCCCCTCCTCCACTCCCCCTCTTAAGTAGTGATGTGCCGGAAAAACATTTCACCAGCAAAATTTCCTGAAATTGGCATGAGGGATGGACTGATACAAAGATCTTTTTTTTTAATGGGCAAGGGGTAACTTACATCAGGGAGGGGGAAGGGACCACTAGATCACCAGGAAAATAGGGCATATGTGTAGGGGAAATCAGGATGGGGATAGGTAGGGGGGTCCATTACACCACCAGGGCAGTAAACATTTTACTCTAAGGGAATACAGGTAAAGTAAGGGAGTCCACTTGACCACCAGGGATGGGGTATTTCACCCAAAATGGCAGAATTTCACCCACAAGGGATGAAATGCCACCATTTGTGGGCAAAATTTCACTGTGTTGGGGCAGAATTTTTGCTCCAGTGAAAAAGTTTGCAAAATGCACAAATTCCATGAAATTTTTCACTCAGTGAAATGTGTTAATTTCGCCCATCTTTACTCTTAAGCACCTTCTTAGGCTGTCCTTTCAGCCCTCCTGATCCTGCCTCAACCTTCCTTGATTCCTTGTGATAATACACCAGTGTGTATTTATCTTTCTCCAATGCTCAATTGGATCTTTAGACCTTAATAGTTTATTTCTATATGTAATACTGTAGATAGTCATACCTTTGCTTCACTATACTATGCCTGTATGATATATGAGTCTTCTAGCCCTTGAGATTCTTTTGTTATGCCATTACTGTGTGTATTATGTGTGTATTATGTGCTTTTGCGTGTATGTACTATGCCACTATGTAATACCGTACAAAACCTTCTTGGCTAGAGTATTACTACTTGCATTATTCTGTCTAATGATTGTTATTTCCCAATGTTTGCTACTACCCTTTGAACCCTGTCCCTGGATTATACCTGGAAATGAGCCTTGGCTCAGTGTGCCTTTCCTGGTTACCAAATTTTAAATAAATCAATAAATAAAATCTCACAACAAATAAATATTACAGTTTGGAAAATGGGGAAAATAATTCCAGCCCTCTAATTGGCTAAGATACATGTCTAGGAAGGCATTCATGAGACAGCAATACCCACCAAAAAAAAGTGTCTCTCTGCCAACAGGCCTTACTACGAAAGAAATCACTAGGCACATAGAATTTAAAAAAATTGCCAACCATCATTATCTTCAGTCACTTATTGAGTAAGTTAATCACCTGATGGCTGACCCCTCCATCTCACTTTACACCAATTAAAATAAATAAACTCAAAAGTACCTACTATTTTCTTCCACATCCTCCCACAGTTGCCTGAGTGCTCTTTGTTGTGCAACATTTTGGCAGTGCATATCTTCCACATCCTCAGGCTGCCTATGTGCTCTCTCCTGATCCACAAGCTTTCAGCATGTCTACATCTGTGGCAGACAAAACTGAGAAAGTACCAGTAGTCTCATACTGGACCCAGTACTGCAGCATCATGCTTGCTGTTCTCCTACTTGGCCCAAAACTGCAGTATGACACTTGTTCTTCTCATGCTCAACTAATAATAGCCAATTTCAATGGCTAAGTAGGAGGGGGACATAATTTTACTGTGTATAAAACATAGCTTTTGAACACAAAAAACACAGCTCCTGAACAATCTGCACATTGTAAAACACAGTAGCACTGTACAGAACAATGCCCTCTGCTGCCAATGCCAGCAGTAGTAGGACTACTTTGCAAAATATGTATTACTTTAAATTTGCTATTTAAACAATTTTTATTAAATGCTAATTATTTTCCAAACCATTCCATTTTCTTAGTGCAATAATACCCTCCAGGGTGGGTGGTATTAGGGTATACCCTCCATTTCAGGGGCTATAGGGCCCTCTTCCTGTGCTGTTGTGCTTCATCATGCCCCAGGGTGGGTGGGTATAGCCCATTATACAATGGCAAGAAAGAATCCTGACTTCTGATTGGTCAGTTGGCAATCACAGCAGGGATGTTATCCTGGCATAACATCCCTGCTGATTATTTGTATTTGCTCTATTTGCATCTTCTCTTAAGAAACAAAAATATTTTTCCAGATTAACAAAAACATTCTTTAAATTTTTTTTTTTATTCTGTATAAAACAATAAGCCATTGTATAATAAGAATAATGCCCTCTGGGGGGAGTGTTATGCAGGGATAACATACCTTCTCTGGTGTTGGATACCCTTAGCTGGTGGCCTTGGGCCCAACCACCCAAGGTGGGATGTTATCCCAGCATAACACCCACCCTGTTGGGCATTATTCCTTTAATATCACCCATCCTGTCAAGTACCATTGCTTGCATAATATAGGACAATTTGCCTTTCTGTTTGTGCTTTGCGTTCAAATCAAGTGTTAATTCAAATGACCTCCCATTATACTGTATTTACAGAGACTGAATTCATCATACCTATATGATATATTGATCCAGTGGAATTGTATTTCCAATAGTTGGTCTAAAATACACAACTTCTTATTTAAAGGGACACTGTCAACCACTTTTGCATCATATTATTTCTATTTGAAATCCTACATTTTATGATTGCATACCTTGTCTAAAATTCATTAATGATGTGGGTTGTTTTATCTGCTTCTTTACTAAGCAGAACTACAATACATGCTAATGGTGTAATTATACCAAAACTTGTTTTGTTTCAAAATCTTTTATTTACTCTTCTTTAATAATTCCTGAACATTACAGACACCCCAATACAGTGCAACCACTCATGATGCAGCAGTCTCCTTTCCTCCCACTGATTCATAAGTGGCTAGACTTTGTTATTCTGATTGCACTTTATTGTAATACTGAAATGTGATTTTGTAATGTATTTTCTTTATCCCATGTCTCTTTCCTTGGGTTGTACCTGAAAACAAGTTCCAGCTCGGTGTGCCTTTCCTGGTCACCAATCTTCAAATACATGAATGAATGAATGAATGGCATTCTCAAATCCAGGAAAGATGCATTAGATGTTGATCAAAACTGTAAACAAACATGTTTTTGTGCAGTGGTATCACTATGGTGGGCAGTCTGTTTTTCACTTTGTAAAAGGAAAAAAAAAGAAATCGGAATCAAAGTACAAGTTACTTCAGCAAATGTGATCAATCATTAAATGTTTTTTTTTTAAGTAAAGACACATTAAGGCCTAAGAAGGTTGACAGCTTCCCTTTAATTTCATGTTTCACTTCATTTCTAATACATATGGCATCACAAACCAGATGGTTTTACAAAGAAAAAACATACGGAGCTAACAGTACTTACTTTGCAATCTCTATACACCTCTGGTACTGCTGAATTTAATCAGTAAGCACTAAACCAAGGTACTTCTTTATTTCTTTTGGACTTAGTTGCATTGTTGGTATTGATAACTCTGTACAGTTGATTTACCTTGTACAGTTATATGCTCTGTAACTGTATGCCTTCATTCTGAAACTCTTATTTGTGAACCTTATTTAGACATCTGTTTCAGTGCTTATAATGTTGCTATTAGATGTTTATTTCCTGGTTCCTATACAATTTCATATTTCACTATATACTGTATGCTTACTAGAGATCCAGTGGTGAAATTCTGGTGAAATCAGAAATTTCACCCTGTGAAATAATTAGCAAACTTCACGCATTTTGTGAAACATTTTGCGAGACCAAAATGCAATATTCCACCTGCACAATGCAGAATTTTGCCACAAATTGTGGAATTTCACCCACGAATGGTGGAATTTCATCTGTGGGTGGCAAAATTCTGCCATTTGTGGGTGAAATTCCACAATTTGTGGCAAAATTCTGCATTGTGCAGGTGGAATATTGCATTTTGGACCTGTGAAATGTTTCACAAAATGTGTGAATTTCACAAAATATTTCTCAGAGTGAAATTTGAGGATTTTGACCATCTCTATTGCTTACATTGGGCATGTCTTGCCTCAGTTTCTGTACTGTGTAATTCTCCTGGTCTCATCTAAAATTAGGCATGTATTTGTCTAGTGTACTAATCAGATCAATAAAAAATGAAATAAATAAAATGATGGAAGGTAATTTAAATGAACTTGTGATCTGAACACAAACCAGAACTATAGAGACAAATAGAGATATTAGGTTTTGATTATCTGGATTTATTTAGATATTCTCAGTTTGTGTTATAAACTGAAATGTGCACTACATGTACAAAAATTCCCTTTTTGGCCAGCCTGTCAATGCAGTAGCAGTGCTACTGCTTTTGACACCAGTTACCTGAGTTTGGAAGGGAGCTTGGGGCATCAGAGGGCTAGGCTGGGGGAGGAGGATTGAGTGTACAGAGGACTGATCTTCTCCTCTGGAGTGGGGAGGGTTTGCAGAGCCCAGGACCTGTCTGGCCTCTAGCGACAGCTGGGGTAATGGCACCTGGTACTGCCCAGAAGCAGGAGAGGTGGAGCAGACACCAACATGCCACTGGTGGTAGCCAAAGGGGAAAAACACCCACCAGCAATGTGGTGTTCTGACACCTGCAGGCCCTGCAGCTGACTAGCTGGGCTCACCAGTCCAGATTACTGGATCTGGTTCCTGAAAGGGATTGATAGACCCTGTCAATCCCAACAAGGAGGCAAGCTCTAGGGGTACTGGCTGGCAGGTAAGTCCCAGTGGACATTGCGGTGATGGGGCTGAGTAGCCAGGGCAGAGTAGGGCTATCTGGTAAGGAGGGGGAAACAGCAACAAGAAAACCTTCCCTTTTTGGCTTGACAAAGTACCATTCTAAAAGTGCATATGCTGTTAAAGTGTTTGATCTGCTTTGGTTATTTGAAGCTATCCTGTTTTTCTGAAAATCTTTTCTGAAAATAAATGTTAATGGCATTTAATGAAGTACACAAGGAATAAAGTACAGGTGCCTATACACAACGTGTTTCCATCGAGGGATTAAGATATCAGTGTATGGACCTTGACAGTGAAGTGTGAGAGTTTCATGCTGGTACCTCAACCCTGAGATGGAAACAGAGGGAAAGTTCTGTTTGGGCACCCATATTTTATTTTTATAGTATATGGTTCCCCAAGATTTAAAAGGAAAATGTTGTATTTCTGAGCTGTTTATTTTCACAAGGTTTCCTACCTTGTGTTCAGGGTCTCACTTGTTGTTAGCAGCTCAGGTTTCAATCATCACTACAATCCAATTCCAGTCCTAAGCCTTGAAACATCTGTAGCAGGACTTCATGACTTTTACCAAAAAAAAACCCACCTTAAATTATTGCAGTTTTGTAGCATGAAGCCCACTATGGCACTTCATGTCCAAATCATACCTGTGAGCACTCACTATGTGGCATCACAATGTTTGCTTGAATTCCTCATTTGATCAGGTCAGTTTCATCTAACCAGGTGGTGGATAGTGTGGGCCTGTTGAATATTAATGAGGGATTAATGAATATTATTTATTTATTTGAATTTTGATGACTGGGTAGGACAACTGAGACAAAGTCCTTTTTTCAGTGATGACCCGAGGAATAATTCATGCCAAGAAAAAAAACATAATACAATCAATCAATTAGCAATCTTTGACCTGGTACTCTCTCAAGTGTGTAGCCATCAGGGAACAAGCGACCACCAAACAGTGTGGTTCATGATAAACACAACCATACAATCAAGTCATACAAAAGCAAGAGTATTGGATTTTAGGAGGGCAGACTTTGGGAAAATGGGAGAGTGCCTCAGAAAAGCACTAGCAAACAGGCAAGAAAGAGTGGTGGAGGAACAATGGGGAGTAATCAAAACAGCCATCACAGAGGCAAGAAGCCTTTGTGTAAAGCAAATCAATAAAACACAACGAAGGAAAAAAACGCTATGGCTCTCAAAAGAGGTGGTAGGGAAGGTTAAGGAGAAAAGGACAGCATTCAAGAATTATAAGGAAACACAGAAGGAGCAGGACAGAGAACTTTATCAGTTAAAGCAGAAAGAGGCTGGGAAGGCAGTCAGAATAGCAAAGGCCCAAACCGAGGAAAGGATAGCCAACTCTGTTAAGAAGGGGGATAACACCTTTTATAGGTACATTAGGGAGTGAAGAAAGACCAAAGGAGGGATACTGAGGCTTAATAAAGGGGAGGGAATGTAGGTAGAGGGTGACAGTGAAAAAGCAGGCATACTGAACAAATATTTCTGCTCAGTATTCATAAAGAAACAGGAGGGGGAGGTACCTAAACCAAACAAGAGAAACACTCTGAAGAAGGGGGTCTATACCAGTCTATTTATAGAAGAAAGGGTTCTGAAAGAACTAATAAAATTGAAGGTGGACAAAGCAATGGGGCCTGATGGGATTCACCCAAGAATTCTAATGGAATTAAGGGTAGAACTAGTGACACCACTGACTACTCTCTTTAACAAATCATGGGAGGATGGGGTGGTACCTGAGAACTGGAGGAGGGCAGATGTGATTCCTCTTCATAAAAGTGGGAGCAGGACAGAGGCAGGAAACTACAGACCAGTTAGTTTGACCTCAGTGGTAAGGAAAATGATGGACTCACTTCTGAAGGAATGAATTGTTGAGTACCTAGAGGCCAATGGGGTACAGGACCCAAGGCAGCATGGATTCAAGATGGGAAGGTCATGTCAGACGAATCTAATAGATTTCTTTGACTGGGTGACCAAAGTAGTAGACCAGGGAGGGGCTGTGGACATGGCCTACCTAGATTTTAACAAGGCATTTGATACAGTCCCACACAAAAGATTAATTCACAAGATAGCCAGCCTTGGAGTGGGTCCCAAGGTGGTAGCCTGGATAAAAAATTGGCTAGACAACAGGACGCAAAGGGTAGTAGTAAACGGAGTCCACAGTGAAGAAAGGAAGGTTACTAGCAGGGTACCGTAGGGTTCAGTACTAGGACTGGTCCTTTTTAATGTCTTTATAAGTGACATTGCAGAGGAACTGGAAGGATAAGTATGTCTTTTTGCAGGCAACACAAAGATCTGTCACAGGGTTGATACATAAGATGGAGTGAAAAGGATGAGAAGGGACTTGACAAGGTTGGAGGAATGGACAGATGTATGGCGGCTCAGATTCAATGCAAAGAAGTGCAAGGTAATGCACCTGGGAAACAAAAACCCAGGGGAAGAGTACAAGATGGGGGGTGAGATACTGACAACAGTAAAAATAGAAAGGGACCTGGGGGTAATTATATCAGATGACCTAAAGGTGGGCAAGCAATGTGAGAAGGCAGTAAGGAAGGCTGGGGGGATACTGGGATGTATAGGGAGAGGCATCAATAGTAGAAAACAGGAAGTTGCTATCCCTCTGTACAGACAGTTGGTGAGAACCCATCTGGAGTATTGTGTGCAGTTCTGGAGACCCCATCTCCGCAAAGACGTAGACAGAGTGGAGGCTGTCCAGAGGAGGGCAACCAAAATGGTGTAGGGTCTGCACCAGAAGACATACGAAGAAAGACTAAAGGAGCTTAATATGTATACCCTTGAGGAAAGAAGGGAGAGAGGGGACATGATAGAAACTTTTAAGTCCCTCAGGGGAATCAACAAAGTCCAAGAGGGTAGCATCTTTCAGAAAAAGAGATGTGCAAGAACAAGGGGGCACAATTTGAAGATAGAGGGAGGACGGCTCAGAGGTAATGTGAGGAAGTATTTTTCCACAGAGAGGGCTGTGGATGCATGGAACAGCCTCCCTGAGGAGGTCATGGAGTCAAGAACAGTGGGGGAATTCAAGAATGCATGGGACAGACATAAGGCAGTCCTAGTGGGGGGGTAGGAGGAAGTAAGCTGTTGGTTAACTAGGATCTGCAGCTTATCTGTTAGGTAGAAAAATGGGCAGACTAGGTGTGCCAAGAGGTCCTTATCTGCCATCACATTCTATGTTTCTATATTTCTATAATACAATAATACACATAGAACAGTACAGTGAGTCACAATATACAGTTAAGCCATAGATAAATAGCAACAATACCTGAGTAAGCAATAACCAAATGATTCAGGATTACAGGCAGTTTGCAGATAGCCAGAGGAGGCAGGAGGCAGATTAACATATTATACCATGTGTGGGGACATTATTAATTGTACAATGTGCACAATAACTTTTAGAACCAGCACAAAAACTTTTAGAATGTGCACAATAACATTTGAGCACCCACTGGTTTCTGTATAAATTGCATACAAACTTCAGTAATGCTCTTGTTAGGGTTAAAGTAACAAACATAGGGAAATGTTTCCAAAAAGTAGGGAAATGTGGAATTAGGGTTTCCAACCCTAATACCCCACCCCCACACTGCACACACCAACAGGCATTAGGGGTATGCCTTGGGGTCATCAGCCCTAATGCTCACCCCATTCCATAAGTAAATAAATTGAGACAAGTAAAGTATAGGAGAACAGGATGAGCATAAGGGCTGACCATCCCAAGGCACAATTCTGATGCCTGTTGGTGTGAGCAGGGTGGGGATGGTGTGTTAGGATTGGAAAACCTAATGTCACATTTCCCTACTTTTGTTGCTTTAACCCTAACTAGAGCATTAACAGAGTTTTTTTTGCAATTTATTTCCTTACTTTTTGAGATAGTGTAATAGTATCCTTATTTGCCTGTGGGAGTGCATGGCCTTCCGGGCCCTGCAATTCCATCTCTCCATAGATGCATATATGGATGTAGCTCTGGAAGCGCAGGGCCCTCTGGTCCTTACACTTCCATTTATAGGACAACAGTGACCAAATTGTCAGCATAGACATCATATTACCCCACCTCATGTACCTGGTACAGAACATTTTTGAATCCCCACCAAAACATAATTCTGCACAACTGCAACGCCATTCTGCCCCACAGGTGCAAAAACATATTTAGGTCAGGATTTGAAAAATGACATTCATGACATACATGAGGTGTATTATTACTTGGTATTACTTGGTATGAAAGAACAGAAGAAGGCCAGAGCCCATCGCGACTGTTCCCCACACAATGTGGGACATTATTTATCTATTATCCCGCAACCAAACATCTAATTTGTTTTTAAAGACAGTGGCACTAGTTGGTAATAAGAAGGCTATGTTGAAAATCTGGGGTGAAAATATTTAAAATTTCCAAAGTCACGAGCATGCATAGTGAAATTGCAATGAATGGTCATAACTTTGCTATTGTTACATATTTGGACCCCAAATTTTCAACATAGCCTTCTTATGACACCACCTCATGAACAGGGGCAGAACAAATTTCCAAATCACACCTGAAAGGTTAATTCCTAAGACACTGCAAAATCACCTTTCAGGTGGGAGTTGAGTAATGACAGTCCTGTTGTTCATAAGATGGGATCCCCAAAAGGCCATGTTGAAAATTTGGGATCAAAATGTTACAAAATGGCAAAGTTATGCATGAAAGTTAAAACCCCCATTGTAATACATTAAACTGCATTTAACTTAGTGTCTCGTATTACAGTCACTGGTTCCAGCAGCAAGATATGTCTTTGATAGGAGAGTGGCTTGCAAACCTGGGGCCTGTTCAGGTGAGCTATGGTGTGTGGGAGTGTACTGGGTGCGTGGGGTGCTGGGTGCTTAGTGGGAGGTGGAGGAGGCTGATCGGCGAGGGACCATATTCTTTTTTGACAGGTTTTGAAAAAAACATAGAGGGACCATTTTCTTTATTTCAGGTATTTTGGCTGCAATGGGAGGGTGGGGAGCACCAATAAACACCAGGGAATATGCATAAGAATAATGGGGACAATGATTGGTGGGTGGGGGGTGCCACTAGACACCAGGGATGACTGAATAACAGGGATGGTGATCAGCAGGTGGGGGGTGCCATTACAGACCTGGGATATAAATTGTAATAATGGGGATGGCGATCAGAGGGTGGCACCAATGAGAAAACTGATACTGTGGTGCAGGACAGCTCTGTTGTAACAGAATTAGTCTGTAATTAAAAATGAGCATTGCAGCTGGCCAAATACACTAAAAAAAACCAGAAGTCCCCACCTCAACCATTGATGCAAGAAAGGACACATCAGTGTTTGACTATATGCTGCCCAAACAATACTTTTTTATCCCCCCCCCCATCCTTAGTTTAGCATGTCTCATTGTTGAGCCCCTTATTTCTGGTCAGGATTTAGCCAACTCAGAATCACTGCATCACACTCTCCCCCCACACCCTTTATGCTTCCTCCTGATTTCCCTGTATTGCAACAAATAAAAATCTGATGAAAGGCAGAAAATCAGTGTGCTGCTCACATATTGTAGCATGTGGGAAAAGAACAGCCACAGTGCTCAAAGCAGTTTCATATGTCATGATGCATACCCCACCACACTGTATCATAGCCATTGACTAGAGAGGGACAGCAATGGGACAGGTTCTTAAATAACCTTAGGGGAGGTAGGGAGAGATCAACAAACCAGGTCGAGACAGACACTCAGAAAAAAAAAGAGAGAGAGCAAGGCAAGGTCATTCCTTTATTGGGGCAGAGTGACTAAATTCAGGGAGATCAAAGGAAAGTTCAAAAAATTAGTAAAATGTAGTCAAGTTGTGCCCTGCCTTAGTAACTGTGCTAGTAGAACAAAGGAAAACAGCTTCCCTTCAGGTTTCAGCAAAAATACCACTTCATTTGGAAATGATATATGGAGAAGTAAAAAACCTTTTAAAACTTAATCCATGACAGGTACACAGCAAACCATAAAAATTAAATAACATCCTCCTGTGCATCAGCGTTTCATGACCAAACCGTCTTGGTGAAACCTGAATAGAAGCCGTTTTGCTTTGTTCTGCTGTGTTTCCACTAATTATGGATCCTTCATATATGTTCCAAGCTGCTGTAGCTTGCTCTGTGTTTAACTGTGCTAGTGCCTGCTGCTGTTCAATTTATCGTGTCTCAAAAGTTAAGTGTCTATTGATTTTTATGAATGTAGCCAATGGTTCACAACTGCCTGTTTGGGCTCTTTACTCCTCCCCACCCCCCCAGCCAGTGTCTGATAGGAATCTATGTCCCAAATCTTTTTTTGTATTTTTTTGGGCTTGAGATAAAAAGCCCAAATCAAGTGGGAGCTTTAGAGATTATTTGTAATCTGCCAATTTACAAGAAGCTCAGAGCACTTCAAGGCTCCAAAATGTCTTGTTATATCAATGAATAAAATTGTCTAAGCTGTTGTTCAGTAGTTCCAACTGCTGCAGTTGTTCTAGTAGTGTAACTTCTCTAGCTTATCTAAGAGTCTTGCTCTTCCATCCTCTACCACCAGCAGCTCTTCTCTCCTACAGTACTCCTTCCTCTGCTCAGAACAGTGCAACCTCAGATTTGTGCAAATGTAAACCTGGGGCGGGATATTCAAATGGTTACACATGGCTCATTAGAGGTGTGCCATGTGGAACCCGCTGATGCGCCCTGGCATGATATTCAATTGGGGGGAATATGCTCAGCAAAAATCCCGATGCGCTGGGGTGCATCAGTAATATATGCAGTGCAGGTAAGGGGGGCATGCCCATGCATATTCTGCACATCCCGATATTCAGCCCAGGATGTGCTGAGAATATGCAGGCGCAACCTCTACATGTGCCGCACACAGTTAAGCCAGAAAATAACAGATCAACAGCTGGCCACACACAGGTGAGCTGCCATAATGCAGGGTGCAACATGGCAGCTGCCAGCTGTGGGTGGCCACCCAAGCTCTGGTGGCACTGTCCAGTGGCATAGCATCCCTCCATGTCTGATCGCGGGATGTTTTAAATAATAGAATCCCTGGTGGTACAGTGGGCCTATCTCCTTGCCCGATTGCAGGCTGTAATATGTAATAAACTCCCTGGTTGTCCAGTGGACCTATCTCCTTGCCAAATCATGAGCTGTAATAATTAATAAACTCCCTGGTGGTCCAGTGGACCTATCTCCCTGCCTGATCATGAGCATGCAGTACTTTAATTATCCCTGGTGGTCCAGCAGTACCCATACCCCCCTCCCAACCTGCCCATTCATTTCTGCCACCCCGCTCCCCCCCAGTCAGCAGCAGATGGCAGTACCCTACACGCAAGCCACCTGACCGCCCGCTGACTGGTGGTGGTGGTGGTATAGGGGTTGGGGGCTGAATGGTTTGGCTGTGTGGGATCACACACACCCGGGGTGGGGGGCCTTTGCTACTGGATTGTACTGATGTTCCTCTCTCCATGTCTGTATCCTAGGCCCTGAGGAGCATTGCCGTGTGAAGGAGGAGAGGCAGTGGTGTGAGGAACAGCCCAAAGCCAGAGGTCCCATACCGGCTCAGTGCCAGGACCAGCCTGATGATGGTGAGTGTCTTACATCCAGGATTTTTTGTGCATGCTGTGTAGCAAGGAGGGTGGTGGGGCATGGCCACCATCCATTGACACCACTGCCGTGCACACCACATAGTACAGTCAGCAATCTCCAGAGGCACTGCATGTCTGGAAGTGCATCACTGGTGGGCCATGCGTGCACCGGGGACATGGCTGTGCCACTGCCTTCGCACCTCAAAGCCATGTCACTGTACAGCCACAGTGGTGCTGTGTGGGACTTGGGTGGTGGGTGTGTGCAGCTGTCTGCATGATTGTATGCACCTGGGTGGGCAGGTCTGGTGGACATGATCACTGTGGGTGGTCGCACACCATCACAGGGGCGTGTCCCATGGCTGTATGCCATGCACAATGGGTGGGCTACAGGGGGCTGTGCATTCATGCCTATTGACTCTGCTCCCTTGTCCTAGGTGGACAAAGGATGGTCCATATTGAGAGGGCACTGCAGGAGCTGCTCCAGATGGCCAGGGCCTTTCTGGCCATACTAGAGAGGGTGGATCAGCATGGCATGTGGCGAAGACATGGCAGGAGGTACCATAGGAGCAGCGAGCAGGGCTCCTGCTGAAGAAATCCACCCAAGGACTATGACAACCCCCTGGACCCAACCTCACACCCCTCCTTCCCTCTCCTATTTGTTCACCCCTGCCCCTTACCCACCCTCACCCAGTGTGTGGCCCTCACCCCTTATTTTCTGTAAATATGTACATAGTTTTGTTTACACTTCTAATACATTTGTTTAGTTATGCCTACTGTGGTGATCTCTGATTTTCAGCGGGCTAATGGTGCTCAGCTGCAGTGGTGTGCATGGTGTTGGGAGTGGTGCTATCATGGGGGGTGTGTGTGTGTGTGTGTGTCTGTAGGGGAGGCAAGTTTGGTGTGGACGTAGCTCTCAGTCACTGTCTGTGGTTTGTGTGTTGTTCCCTGTGCACTGGATGACTGTGTGCAGTGGCACATGGTGCATGCGTTGTGTCCATGGCGCACCTGTGAGACCATCCATGGCCTGTGCAGCTGCCACCCTTGCATGGCTGTGACCTGCACAGTCTGCTGGCATGTCAGTGGTGGCTGCCCATGCTGGACTGCCACTGTCCCCAGCGCGATGCTGAGTTGCCTCCTGTCACTAGTGTGGTGCATGTCTGCCTCGAGTGGCACTGTTGCCTCCGCTGTTGTTGTCCCACCTTGATGCTGTCACTTGTGTCTGTTGCAGGGGATGTGCTCCACTGTCTGTCACTTGTGCTCCAGCCGCATGCTGGTGGTGTACAGCATTTTGGTGCCTGCACAGGGTTGCTGGCACACCTGTGCCATGGATGGGTTCTGGCCATGAGTACACGGCTGCCGTGGCCACATGCAGGGGGCTTGGTTGACCCGCTACTATGTCCCTGTGTTGGTGTGCCCTTGGGTATGGGTGGTTGTTTGTCTGTGCACTGTGTTGCATCCTGTGTGGTGCATGCTTCCATGCAACACTGTGGGTGTCTGCACTGGATGTTGTGGCCAGTGCTGGGGCAGGGTGTGTCCTTGGAAGGGTGTGCAGGGTGCTGTAACACTGGTGGTGGGGTCTGGTAAAGTCAATGAGGGTGGTGGGGCCCTTGAAGAATTCTCAAACGAGTTCTCTGTGTTGTAATTTTCATTTATTCTGAACAGTCCCCTACGTTTCACCCACTTAGTGGGCTCGTTCACAGGGATAACTTGTAGATACTGTATTCTTAACTTTTCTGTAAATTAATACAAACATGATTTAATTCATTTATATTCATATACTTACAATATGCTTATAAGGTAACTTCAAAAAAATGTTTTTCTCTCTTACCATACCTTGTTAAAGATACAAACTTATCACCATTTTGTAAGCTTGTTATTCAAAAAACCTTTATATGGAATACTGGCTTTTCAAATTTCTGTAGCACATATAAAACGATAGTCTGAATACATAAAACAGTCACCGTGGCAGTTATTTATATACACTGGTATAGACCTTGTACTACTTTATATCTAAAGGCACTGTACATACCTTAGACATATATTCTGTTGGTACAGCCAAAGTATGTTTTTTAAGGCACTATATGATTTCTACAAAGAAAACCAATAAGGGTTAAATTGTATCCCCTCAAATAAAGTTTAACAAACAACCTATAATGGTTTATAAAAAATCCCCATTTGCCAAAAGCTATGTATACTTGAATCAATATATCTTACTTGATGCAAATAAGATGTGCTTGAAGACACTACTAAATTTCTGTAAAGAAACCACAAAAAAATGGTTTGTATTACTCCATTTAAAAGTATAACTTTCCAAATGTAATCTTAATTGAAAAAGAAGTCTTTTTATTTACTTAATGGCTGTTATAATCAATATTCTTGACAAAATACTGAACTCTCTGTACCACAAAAAATGGCTGCTTGTGTTTGTTACAGCTTCAGTCTTGTTTACGAGCTTCTTGTGCCCACTTTGCTCAAATCCCACGATAGGATGTCTTTGCATGATAATGTCACCATCGCGCTAGTGCGCATGCGCGATGACGTCACCATCGCGTCATCGCACATGCGCAAACAGACTGCTATAGCAGTCAAATAGCTGGCTCATCCCTAGAGCCATGGATTTTAAAGCCAAAACGGACACTATGTCTAAACTGCCACTGTGACTGCACCACCACAAAAGGATTACCACTTTAATGATTCTGTATGGAATCTAATGCTAGGTATACAAATGAGAAATTATAGGTTAAACATAACAATTTGACATATTGGGTGAAGGAAATTCAGGGTTAACTTATAAATTTTTAAAGAAATTATTACTGGAACACCACAAATTATTACCTATAAGGAAAAACAATTTAAATGCAATGAAGTTCTGAATTTATATGTTGCATGATGATTTGCCCCATATTATTAAATTACTTCAAATAATATACCAAAAAGAAACCTTTCTGTAATTGTACATTTTTCATTACATAATTATATAGATATAATGTTTATACAGCTAGATTAACTCTTACATAGATGCTAGCACAGAAACCACTCAAACAGATAAATCCTTTACTATACTTAATAGTATTATACATATTTCTAAATTAAATACAAACATGCCAATTAGTTTCCACATTCATTCCTATATTGCTGTCTAATGTATGCATTTTAAAAATCCATCTCATCTCCGCTTTTAATATTTCTCTTACATTACCTCTTCTAGCAGGGATATATACCTTTTCTAAACCCCAAAATCTAAGAGAAGCTCCAGAATGTGAAGCTTCATTAAAATGTTTAGCCACTGGTGAATTTTCGTCATGTTTTCTTATGTCACCTTTATGTTCCTGAATCCTGGTGTGTAATTCTCTACTTGTCTGTCCAATGTATAATAAATCACAAGGACATTGTATCAAATACACAACTCCTTCTGAAGTGCAAGTAATATGCTGTTTTATCAAAAATTTCTCTTGCGTGTGTGGGTGCATATATGTCTGTTTTTTAGATGTATGATTGCAAACACTGCACCTGCCACAGGGGACCATTTCTGGCATTAAAGGGCCAAGTAAAAGCTGACTACCCACCACCTCTTGTGTTTTAAACTGTGAATGGACCAGAGTGTCCTGTAAATTCTTAACCTTTTTCGCTACTACTACAGGTTTTTTCTGCAGTGTTGCAATTTGTTCATTGTCTGTTTGGACTAAATACCAATGTTTGTTTATAATTCTTCTTATATCCGCCATTTTATGGTTGTATTTTGTTGAAAAAATCATGCATTGAGTGTCACCCTTAGACGTTTTAGATTTTAATAAATCATTTCTCTCTTTTTGATTGATTTTGATTTCTGCTTGTTTTAATGTATGTTGTTTATATCCCCGTGCCTTAAATTTATCCAACATTTGTTGTGTTTCTTGTACAACATTGTCTGCTTTACTACAATTGTGTTTAACCCTTGTGAGTTGTGCATAGGGTATGCTATTTTTTAATTTGACTTCGTGGAAGCTTTTATAGTGCAGCAATGTATTTCAATCTGTTGGTTTCCTGAATAGGGATGTTTTAATTTTTTTATTCTCATAAATAATGAATAAATCTAAATATGATATTTTATGTGTATCATAGTTCATAACGAACTTCAAATTGCTATCTTTTTGATTAAGTTCTTCATAAAAATTTGCAATTCTGTGGTAGTTCTAGACCATAACATAAATATATCATCAATGAAGCGTACCCAAGTCACTATTTTATCAAAAAATATATTGGTATGCACATCAAATATATATTTCTCTTCAAAATCAACCATATAACAGTTGGCATAGGCCTGTGCTATGGTTGACCCCATGGCTGTCCCCTTAATTTGTTGATAATAACGTCCATCAAATTCGAAGTAATTCTTACTAAGAATTAGTTGTGCCAATTCCTGCAAAACGATGTTTTTTGGTTTACAGTTACTAGGGCTTTTATCGAGAATGTGTTCAATACATTCTATACCTTGTTTATGTGGAATAGACGTGTACAAATCTGTCACATCAAAGGTAACCAAAATACTAGATTCTGGAATATCATTTTCAGACAATAGTTGTAAATGTTGTATCATATCTGATGTATCCTTAATATATGATTTAGTGATTTCTACTAAAGGTTGCAAATGATAATTTATGTATTTAGACAAGGGTTCTCTAATGGAACCAATATCGGAAACTATAGGCCTTCCTGGAGGATTAGACATATTTTTATGGATTTTTGGAATACAATAAAATGTAGGAATCCTATGATGTTGACAATGTAATAACTCTGCTTCCCATGCTTGGATCCATCCATTTGCAGTGTACTCTTCTGGTAAGCCATTGATATCTAGTTGAATACTACGAGTGGGATTTTCAAATAATAATTCATAATTTTCTTGGTTCTGTAATAATGCTAAACACATTTCTTTATATTGTAATGTATCTTGTATAACTATCCCACCCCCTTTATCTGCTTGTTTAATGATAATGTCTTTGTCCTATTCAAGATTTTTTGGGGCTTGATATTCTTGTCTGGTTAAATTATTATGTAATGGTTTTAATTCCTCCTTATTGTTAAATAATCCTAAAATGTCTTTCTCCACATTTTAACAGAATGCCTCTATACCATGGTTTTTCCCAACAGGTGGATTAAATTGTGATTTTACTTGCAGGATTTGTTTCATTTTTTGTTGGTAAGAATCTGTGGATATGTTAATTGAGGTTCCAAACAAATTTTTTAATCTAAGATTTCTGAAAAATCTTTGTAAATCCACTTCTAGATCAAAAAGATTCATAGGCTCGGTGGGTGCAAATGAAAGACCCAAGTTGAGCACTCTAGTTTCTATTGGTGTCAATGTTCTATTGCATAAATTAAAAATTGGAATGATTTCTATTTCATTCTCCCTCTCCCTGACGTGAAACGTCTTGCGTTTTTTCCTCCTTGTCCACCTCCCGTTTCCCCTTGTACCTCTCCATCCTTCCCCTGCTGAAAAAATTCTCTATTTGAGCTTTGATTTCTCAAGTCATATCTGACTTCTTTATGCATAATATTAGATGTACTTGGTTACTCTGTATCACCATAATGTGCAGTAGCTATCTCACTAGATTTCTGAGTATCTTTAGTATAACTGGTGTCACTATCAGAACTTTCATAAGTATTATAAGTATTATAAGTATATTGTCTTTTGAATTTTTTGTATGTGTAAACTTTACCATCATGATAATCATTTGTGTCTCTAATGAATTTTCTAATCTTCTGTTCTTTTAGTTTATTCTCATACTCAGACAATTTCTGCTTAATATCTTCTATTAGTTTTTTTTAAATCCTCTTCTTGGACTTTAAGTTTAAGTAAGTCCTCTGTCTCTTTGATCTCTTTTTCTAGAACCTGCCTTTCATCAATAATAGCTTCAATTAAAGCATACATAAAATCACAAGAGGCTCTATTGCAGAAACCATCCCATTTATTGTCCAATTTAGAGGAATTTATGCCCAAATTGGGCTCAACGCTAATTCTGAGACCCCTTGGAATCCGATTGTATTGTAGGTATTGGGTCAATGTGAGGCCGTGCCATTCTAAATGGCAATTTTTATATCTCAAATTATCTAGTTTCTGACTTAATTGTTTGGGGACTTCACCCATTTGCATGGACAGATCTCTATCCCCTCTCATTATGGTAAAAAGTTTGTTTTTTTCTTCATCAGAAAAGGTGGTGAAATGTATGCTACTTTGAACACTAGAGCCAATATCTGAAAAAATATCTGTTATGTTCATGTTTAACCATGTGTTACCAATTTTAATAAAACAATCTCTACTGACAATTATATTACTATTCCTTATCAGGTATGCTAAATAAGGAGAAAAAAAGGAGAAATTACTCCACCTTCCAGCATTTAAACGATATACCAAGCATTAAACAAATGTTTTTAAACAATTTAAAAGAACCAACTTCCACCAGAAATCTGCTTTTCTTCTAATGCAAATCTAGACACTGTAGACAAAACTGGTTATGGTGGGTAATGGATCTTGTATTCTTATAGGGACGTCTGTAGCCTCCCCCAAAAGAGGTTTAGAAACAATAAAGTCAATGAGGGTGGGAGGGCCCTTGAAGAATTCTCAAACAAGTTCTCTGTGTTGTAATTTTCATTTATTCTGAACAGTCCCCTACGTTTCACCCACTTAGTGGGCTTGTTCACGGGGATAACTTGTAGATACTGTATTCTTTATTTTTCTGTAAATTAATACAAACATGTTTTAATTCATTTATATTCATATACTTACAATATGCTTATAAGGTAACTTCAAAAAATGTTTTTCTCTCTTACCATACCTTGTTAAAGATACAAACTTATCACCATTTTGTAACCTTGTTATTCAAAAAACCTTTATATGGAATACTGGCTTTTCAAATTTCTGTAACACATATAAAACGATAGTCTGAATACATAAAACAGTCACCGTGGCAGTTATTTATATACTGGGTATAGGCCTTGTACTACTTTATATCTAAAGGCACTGTACATACCTTAGACATATATTCTGTTGGTACAGCCAAAGTATGTTTTTTAAGGCACTATATGATTTCTACAAAGAAAACCAATAAGGGTTAAATTGTATCCCCTCAAATAAAGTTTAACAAACAACCTATAATGGTTTATAAAAAAATTCCCATTTGCCAAAAGCTATGTATACTTGAATCAATATATCTTACTTGATGCAAATAAAATGTGCTCAAATACACTACTAAATTTCTGTAAAGAAACCACAAAAAATGGTTTGTATTACTCCATTTAAAAGTATAACTTTCCAAATGTAATCTTAATTGAAAAAGAAGTCTTTTTATTTACTTAATGGCTGTTATAATCAATATTCTTGACAAAATACTGAACTCTCTGTACCACAAAAAATGGCTGCTTGTGTTTGTTGCAGCTTCAGGCTTGTTTATGAGCTTCTTGTGCCTGCTTTGCTCAAATCCCATGAAAGGACATCTTTGAGTGATGACGTCACCATTGCGTCATCGCGCATGCACAAACAGACTGCTATAGCAGTCAAATAGCTGGCTCATCCCTAGAGCCATGGATTTTAAAGCCAAAATGGGCACTATATCTAAACTGCTGCTGTGACTGCACCACCACAAAAGGATTACCACTTTAATGATTCTGTATGGAATCTAATGCTAGGTATACAAATGAGAAATTATAGGTTAAACATAACAATTTGACATATTGGGTGAAGGACATTCAGGGTTAACTTGTAAATTTTTAAAGAAAGTATTGCTGGAACACCACAAATTATTACCTATAAGGAAAAACAATTTAAATGCAATGAAGTTCTGAATTTATATGTTGCATGATGATTTGCCCCATATTATTAAATTACTTCAAGTAATATACGAAAAAGAAACCTTTCTGTAATTGTACATTTATCATTACATAATTATATAGATACAATGTTTATACAGCTAGATTAACTCTTATATAGACGCTATCACAGAAACCACTCAAACAGATAGATCCTTTACTATATAGTATTATACATATTTCTAAATTAAATACAAACATGCCAATTAGTTTCCACATTCATTCCTATATTGCTGTCTAATGTATGCATTTTAAAAATCCATCTCATCATCACTTTTAATAATATTTCTCTTACATTACCTCCTCTAGCAGGGATATATACCTTTTCTAAACCCCAAATTCTAAGAGAAGCTCCAGAATGTGAAGCTTCATTAAAATGTTTAGCCACTGGTGAATTTTCATCATGTTTTCTTATGTCATCTTTATGTTCCTGAATCCTGGTGCGTAATTCTCTACTTGTCTGTCCAATGTATAATATATCACAAGGAAATTGTATCAAATACACAACTCCTTCTGAAGTGCAAGTAATATGCTGTTTTATCAAAAATTTCTCTTGCGTGTGTGGGTGCATATATGTCTGTTTTTTAGATGTATGATTGCAAACACTGCACCTGCCACAGGGGACCATTCCTGGCATTAAAGGGCCAAGTAAAAGCTGACTACCCACCACCTCTTGTGTTTTAAACTGTGACTGGACCAGAGTGTCCTGTAAATTCTTAACCTTTTTCGCTACTACTATAGGTTTTTTCTGCAGTGTTGCAATTTGTTCATTGTCTGTTTGGACTAAATACCAATGTTTGTTTATAATTCTTCTTATATCCGCCATTTTATGGTTGTATTTTGTTGAAAAAAATCATGCATTGAGTGTCACCCTTAGGCATTTTAGATTTTAATAAATCATTTCTCTCTTTTTGATTGATTTTGATTTCTGCTTGTTTTAATGTATGTTGTTTATATCCCCGTGCCTTAAATTTATCCAACATTTGTTGTGTTTCTTGTACAACATTGTTTACTTTACTGAAATTGTGTTTAACCCTTGTGAGTTGTGCATAGGGTATGCTATTTTTTAATTTGACTTCGTGGAAGCTTTTATAGTGCAACAATGTATTTCTATCAGTTGGTTTCCTGAATAGGGATGTTTCAATTTTTTTATTCTCATAAATAATGAATAAATCTAAATCTAGTATTTGATGTGTTTCATAGTTCATAACGAACTTCAAATTGCTATCTTTTTGATTAAGTTCTTCATAAAAAATTTGCAATTCTGTGGTAGTTCCAGACCATAACATAAATATATCATCAATGAAGCATACCCAAGTTACCATTTTATCAAAAAATATATTGGTATGCACATCAAATATATAATTCTCTTCAAAATCAACCATATAACAGTTGGCATAGGCCGGTGCCATGGTTGACCCCATGGCTGTACCCTTAATTTGTTGATAATAACGTCCATCAAATTTGAAGTAATTCTTACTAAGAATTAGTTGCACCAATTCTTGTAAAACGATGGTTTTTGGTTTACAGTTACTAGGACTCTTATCGAGAATGTGTCCAATACATTCTATACTTTGTTTATGTGGAATAGACGTGTACAAATCTGTCACATCAAAGGTAACCAAAATATTAGATTCTGGAATATCATTTTTAGACAATAGTTGTAAATGTCGTATCATATCTGATGTATCCTTAATATATGATTTAGTGATTTCTACTAAAGGTTGCAAATGATAATTTATGTATTTAGACAAGGATTCTCTAATGGAACCAATACCGGAAACTATAGGCCTTCCTGGAGGATTAGACATATTTTATGGATTTTTGGAATACAATAAAATGTAGGAATCCTAGGATGTTGACAATGTAATAACTCTGCTTCCTATGCTTGGATCCAGCCATTTGCATTGTACTCTTCTAGTAAGCCATTAATATCTAGTTGAATACTACGAGTGGGATTTTCAAATAATAATTCATAATTTTCTTGGTTCTGTAATAATGCTAAACACATTTCTTTATATTGTAATCTATCTTGTATAACTATCCCATCCCCTTTATTCACTTGTTTAATGATAATGTCTTTGTCCTGTGTCCCCTGGTGAGGTCCGGGGCATGCCCTGTCTCGTGTGTGGTACCTCATGTGCTGATGCATGGTTGGCCTCACAGCTGTACCTGGGTGGAGGACGTGCATGGCGGCACTGTTTATGCAGACTGTTTATGCAGATGTTGCTTCACTGCCCGCTGTTCGGTGTTCATGGTAGGGCTGTCTTGCATGGTTCTGTGGTGCACAGGGTTGTATTGTCACAGTGGAGATGGTGACATACTTGGGGTGTCCTGCACTGTTGGGCGCAACTCCTGGGCAGGGTGTATGGGAATCGTGGTGCAGCATGTGCTCTGCATTGGTGGGATGGTGTGGCATGGGGTGGATGGGCATCCATGAGTGACGGTCCCAGCTAGCAAGGGGGTGTGCTGGTGTACCATGCCACGGCAGTGGGTTTCTTGCTGGTGTCCCTGGGCCGGTGGTTCTTCCTGCTCTCCCCTGGTTGTGCGGTGCATGGGGTGTGGGGGCGAGGTCTGTTCTGCTGTGTACTCCTCTGCCCATCCCTGCCATGGGTGGTAGGCCCCTGCATCCTGTCCCTGTGCATCCCTGGTTGTGCTGTTGCGCTGCTGCCCTGCTCCACTAGGCATCCCTGGTTTTGCTGTTGCGCATCTGACCTGCACCACTGCACATCCCTGGTTGTGCTATGGCACTCTTGGCATGATATTCAATCATGTGCTGCAGGCGCATCTTGATCTGCACATGTTTGAATATTGTGCATGTTGCGCATGGGTGCAGTGGACTTGCGCTTGCTCCTGCTATTGCGCACTTTTGTGGCACAGTTTGAATATCTGGGCCATTGTCTCTAAAAACTGAGTGTGTGATACATGCTTTCAGCAGTTCTCTTGGCCTACAGCTGTGAGCTGAAATCTGGGGGGGGGATGAGTGTGGTCATTCTTAGAGCATTTGATTTTTTCAGCAGAGACAGTCATTAATACATTTTATATAAAAAAAATTATACAGCACTCAGAACGGGCTGTCTACATCACACTCCTCCTCCCCACCTAGACTGAATTTGGGGGGATCTATCCCCTACATGGGATGAGCTTCCCAAATCAGTTCACTCCTCATAGACCCTAGACAGCCCATCGGCATTCTGGTTCTTAATGCCTGCCCTATGTATGATTGTCAGAGCACATCCTTGCAAAGCAAGACTCTATCTTAGCAGTCTTCCATTGCTCTTTCCCATCTGCATCAGCCAAACCAGGGGTTGTGGTCAGTCTGCACCACAAAATGATGCCCATACAAGTATGGCTGTAATTTCTTCAGGGCCCACACTATGGCAAGACACTCTTTTTCCACTGTGAAGTATGCTTGCTCCCTTGGGAGCAGCTTCTGACTCAGGAATGCTGCCAAGTGGTCTGTCCCTTGGCTAGATGTCTGGCTAGGTACTGCCCTAATACCCACGTCCGAGGTGTCTGTCTGAACTATAAAGTTCTGCTATAGTCTGGACTTATCAAAACAGGAGCACTGCACAGTGCCTCCTTCAGTCTGGTAAAGGCTTCCTCACAGGCTGGGCCCCAGGTAATTTTCTTTGGCATTTTTTTCTTTGTCAGGTCAGATGGGGGAGCAGCCAGGGCACTGTAATTGGGTACAAATTTCATGTAGTACCCTGCTGTCCCTAGAAAGCTCCTGACCTGCTTCTGGGTTTCTGGTCTGGGCCATGCCTGAATCACCTCTATCTTTAATTGGTTAGGACGGAGCTGTCCCCCAGCCTACAACATGCCTGAGGTATTCCACTTCCTCCATGGCCACCTGGCACTTCTCAGCTTTGACAGTGAGCCTGGCCCTCTGTATCCTGCCCAGCACTTCCCTAAGGTGGGAAAGGTGTTCCTCCCAGCTGGTACTGAAGATGTCAATGTCATCCAGGTATGCTACAGTGTATTCCTCAGCACTATTCAACACCTGGTTCACTAACCTTTGGAATGTGGCCAGGGCGTTCTTCATTCCAAAAGGCATTACTTTAAACTCAAATAAGCCTATCGGAGTGATGAAGTCCAACCTCTCCCTAGCTCTGTCTGTCATTTCTACCTGCCAATACCCCTTGGTCAGGTCAGTAGTTGTAAGGTAGGTTGCCCCTCTCAACTTGTCTAGGAGTTCATCTGTCCGGGGCATCGGGTGGGCATTGGACTTTGTGACTGCATTCAGTCCACAATAGTCCACACAAAAATGAGTTGAGCCATCTGGCTTGGGCACAAGGATTACAGTTGAGGCCCAGGGGCTGTGGGATCTCTGGATTACCCCTAAATCCAGCATCTATTCCACTTCCCTCCTATTGTCCTTTTGAACATCCTCTGACAGCCAATATGCTGTCCGCCGTATGGGCATCTGTGTCCCTGTCTCCACATCATGTGTTGCTAAGGGGGTTAGTCCAGGCATGGCACTAAACAAGGGGGCAAAGTTTGCTAAAACCTCCCTCACTTTCTGGACCTGGGGAGACAATTTTACTGCCTCCACAGAGGACTCCCACTTACTCTCTTCCAGCAAATCCAGAAGGGGGGTCTCCTTCGTCTGTCCCCTTCCCATGACTACACACTGCAAACACCATGTCAGCCCTATTTGCATATGGCTTCATCATGCTGACATGGTACATTCTTGCTGTCTGTCTACGGTCAGGTAACTCCACAATGTAGTTTATGTCATTTACTTTCCTAAACACTTTGTACGGTCCTGCCCACTCAGCTTGCAGCTTGTCTTTCTGGACCAGAATAAAGACCATGACTTCCTGACCCCCTATGTACAAGCAAGCTCTGGCTCTGCGGTCATACCATACCTTTTGTTTCTGTTGGGCAGCTGCCAGGTTGCTCTGGGCTGTCCCCATAAGCTCCTTCAGCCTTTCCCTAAACCTTAGGATGTAATCCACAATGGGAGATCCCTGGGTGGTGTGTTTGCCTTCCCAGTCCTCCCAGATCAAGTCTGGGGCCCACGTACCCGGCGTCCATACAAGAGTTAGAAGGGGGGAAATCCTGTCGGCTCTTGGGGCACCTCTCTGTATGCAAACAACAGGTGGGGAAGGTATTTCTTCCAGTCTCTCCCATGCTGTTCACCAAACGCCCGGAGCATTGACTTTACGGTACCACTGAAAAGTTCAACAAGTCCATTGGCTTGTGGTTGATATGGTGTCGTGCATCTCTGCACCACCCCACACTTCTCCCATAAACATTTCATTAGGTCCAACATGAAGGAACCCCCTCGATCGGTGATTACCTCCTGCAGAAACCCAACACGGGAGAAAATCCCAAGCAAGGCATCTGCTGCTTTTTCTGTCCTCAGTGAGAAAAGGGCAACTGCCTCTGGGTACCGGGTGGCATAATCCTCCACAGTCAGGATGAATCTCTTCCCTGAGGAGCTGGGGGTATTTAAAGGCCCCACAATATCCATTTCCACCCTCTGGAATGGCTCCTCCACTATGGGCAAGGGGATCAGGGTGGTTTGGGTTTTCTTGCCTGCCTTCCCTATTTCTTGACATTGGTGACAAGACCTGCAATACTCCTTCACCTGCTGGGTGAAGTTAGGCCAGTAGAAATTCTAGGCCAACCACTGCATTGTGTGCGTGATTCCCAGATGACCAGACAAGGGAATATCATGGGCAACTTTGAGCAACTGCTCACGATATCCATGGGGAATGACAAGCTGCCTGCCTAGCATCCGTCCCTCTGTCTGTACTGCCTGTGTATACATAAGTCCATTTTCCCAATAAACCCAATGTCTGCCATCACCTCCCTGTGCACCGTCTGAGTCTGCTCAAGCCCTCTGCTTCTCTAAACTAAGCATAACTCAAGTTTCAAATGACACTTTCTTTGATCTCATGCTGTACCCTCCTCACACAGGCTTCGTGTGAGCATTTATGACCTCTCACCTCTGTGTAATATCCTGTGTTTTCTCTTCAACGTCATGAACCTTTTTTTATGATTTTCCCTCTTAGCAAAGTTAACCCAAAACAACTCTGTAATTAACTCAGAGAAATAGGATCCTTGATTAAAGTCATCCAGGTAACACATTGTCTCCAAAAACTGAGTGTGTGATACATGCTGTCAGCAGTTCTCTTGGCCTGCAGCTGTGAGCTGAATTCTGGGGAGGAGATGAGTGAGGTCATTCCTAGAGCATTCCTAGAGGGTCACTTCCCTGAGCAGCTGTGAACACCTCACACCTTCCCAAGGTATGGGACAAGTCCCCTTCAGTTGCTAAACTAGGGTCCCTAGCACTAGCGTCAGGGACCTTAGGATCACTGTCAATCCCTACTCTCTGACAAGGGGTAACCCTCCCTCTTTGGAGTAACCCTCTGTAGCTGGGTGGTTACTTGCTACTGGGGAAATTTCTACCCCCTTTTTATAAGTCTCCCCATCTGGAGACACAGGCTAGGGAACCAGACTCTCAGTATCTTCCCCAATGGCTTCTGGGGGGCTCAGGGAACTACAATTTTCCCTGGCTGCTTGGCTATGGGTAACTGCACATACCACTCCCTGCTGGAGATTGTTAACCAGGATCACATCTGCTGCTAATGTGTTAGCTACAGCCACCTGTTGCACAGCTCCCCCTGTTTCACCCCAGTCCAGGAGAACACTAGAGAGTGACAATGTTTTCTCTTCACCCACAAAGTCCTGTACAGTCATGTAGTTATTGGGTATAAGCTGACCAGGCTGTGCCAGATCCCCTTTTACCAATGTCAGGGATGTCTCTTTGTCCCTTATCCCCTGTGTCTGTACACCATTTACCATGACTGGGTGCATGTGCTCCCTCTTGTTCACTGGCATGCTTCCAGGGACACACAAACAACCCACTTCCTTTCTGGTACTACTTTGTGTATTATTGCTTGCCCTTCTTGGACACTGTCTGGCAATGTGCCCAGTTTCTTTACATAACCAACAAATATTTATTACTTCAGAGAAATCTTTTCTTTGAAACCTGGGGCTAACTGGTTTTGGTGGAGGCAGTGAGGGTTTTAGCTGCCCTGAATGCGTGCTTTTTCCTTTCTGCACTGCCACGCCCACCCCATTCATTCTCAGAGCAGGTCTGCTCTTGGCATATTGGTCCGAGACTTCAGCAGCCTCTTGCACTGTTTTTGGATCTCGGTCCTCTAGCCAGGTTTTTAACTCTGCTGGGCATGCCCAATCAAACTGTTCTAATAAAATCACATTTTCAATTTTATCAACAGTGTTTGCCTCAATTCCTTCCCACCAACATTTTAAAAACTGATGTTTCATGGCTAGCTCCTCACAGCTCATATCAGTGCTTCTCCTGAGCTTTTGGAATTTAGCTCTGTATGATTCAGCAGTTAATTCAAACTTTTTTAGTAGTGCAGCTTTTAACCTGCTGTAATCATCACTGACTTCATTGTTCATTTGACCCAATGCATCCCAAGCTTTTCTGGTAAGTAGCAGGGATAGCTGGAAGCTCCAGGACTCTCTAGGAATTTTAGCCTGAATGCAAACTTTTTCAAAAGAATTTAAAAAAGCATCCATGTCCTCCCCATCCTTAAACTCAGGTATTAATTTAGAATTCAATTTGTAATCCAGGCCTACAGTCTCAGTTAAACCCAAGCCACTTACCTGCCATGGTGCCGCTGGTTGAAGTCGTAGCTTCTCCAGTTCATGTTGCCACTGGTGCTCCTCTCCTCTGCCTCTCTGCATTCTAACTCTCTCTTCTCCTCTGTCTCTCGCTGGCACTCACATTCCTCATGGTCTGCCTCCATCTGTTGTCGCTGTGCCTCACGGTCCTCTTCCCTCTGTTGTCGCTCTGCCTCCAGTTCTATCCTCCGCAACTCAGTTTGCAGCTTGAGTACCTGTGGATTCAGGATACTGGTGACCTTTCCCTGCTGCTGTGGCCCTTCACTGACAGTGGCCCTGCTGTCCACCTCATTGGCTCGGGACCCCTCACTGGCCACTAGTTCTGCCACACTCGAGGTCTGGTCCCTTTCAGTGATGGTCTGTGACTCTCTGCTCTGGGTATCTGCTACCATCAGGGCCTCTATGAGGTTCTGCTTACTGGCTTTCACCTCAAACAGGACTCCTCTGTTGTCGCACAACTGTTTTATCTGTTCTACAGTGTGCCTGCTGTAGTAGGATGCCATCTTTCCTAACTACTGCTACTCTGACTTTGCACTTTAGGAAACAAATAAAATGGGTAGGAACTCAGCTGTAAGCCAAGTGATATATAGTTCTGTTTTCTTTTTTAAAATAAAACTCTGCCTTTTTCTTTCTTTGTAAGAGAGATCCTATGGTCTCAGCTGACACAGAACAATTAGCTTGTGATGCCAAAATTAATGCCACTGCTACCAACCAATCTGTCACAAATTCACTCAGTGGGTCAGGCCCTCTACTCCCAAAGTGCCAACCTCTGAGCACAGTCTTGCGAACAGTGTAACAGACAAGGTAACCCTCTTGTCTGTTTTTGTGAGTTTGGATCAACCTTTGGTCTCACTTCTGGAGGGATTCAAACTGTTAACCTCTTGCTAGCATACCCAATGCACAGGCTTAGATATATCTGTCTTCAGGGGGCCATATAACTTTGCCTACAAGCACCTAACCAGGTATGCAGAAATTAACCCTTTAAAACTTTAATAAAGACCTCAGATTTAAAATTATTCTCTTTCCAGTTTGGTACCACCATACAAGCTATGTCTCCTGACTGCTATAACCATAAATATTTCTTAGCAAAAGAAAGCAATTCAAAGACAGACCAGGTTTTCTGTAAAATTAGAGTTTTTACTAAAATATATAATACGTCAAACATACAATACAGAACTCTTATATCACAAGACATACATATCTTTAAACAAAACAAGGTTTAAAACCATGAAATTCCTACAACTATATATTTTATTTTTTTGTTAGTTGTTTAGACAGGACTGGCACACTAAGCTGAAAGCTTTCTTACAGCTTTTTTAAAACTTTTTTTACAAATTTAGATTTTGTCTTGCTTTCTAAATACCTATTTTCAGTGCTAAAATGTTATCTTGATTAGAGTCAGATAAAAGTGTCCCTGCAGTGAAAAAGAATAATCTTTACAAGCTGTATTTGCCAACCCCTTTTGGATGAGGTCATCCAGCTCCTTCTCTGTCAAAATATCTAACAAATATATATTTCTATACAACCACAGGATGTAATTTCAAAGTATTTATTCTACGACCTTAGCATAACTCAAGTTTCAAATTATACTTTCTATTATTATACTTTTCTTTGATCTCATGCTGTACCCTCCTCACACACGCTTCGTGTGAGCATTTATGACCTCTCACCTCTGTGTAATAACCTATTTTTTCTCTTCAATGTCATAAACCTTTTTTTATGATTTTCTCTCTTAACAAAGTTAACCCAAAACAACTCTGTAATTAACTCAGAGAAACAGGATCCTTGATTAAAGTCTTCCAGGTAACACATTGTCTCTAAAAACTGAGTGTGTGATACATGCTGTCAGCAGTTCTCTTGCCCTGCAGCTGTGAGATGAAATCTGGGGATGGAAGGTCATTCCTAGAGCATTTGATTTTTTCAGCAGAGACAGTCATTAATACACTTTATATAAAAAATATTATACAGCACAGTGAGTAGTGAAAAATATGTATCTCTAATCATTTTCAAGATATGGGTACTGAAAATAGCTGCAGGCACTGCAATGTTATCCTAAGGGAAATTTCACAACTTCAGAATGCTGTAACTATGGGTCCGTTGAATAGTTTGGGACCAAACCAACAAAAGGCACATCTGCGGGACCAGGGCTTGCCACCATGCAAATTTCGGCCCCAAAGCATAATCCACCTTGGCACAATGAAGCAACAAAGAAAATAACACATGTGACAATGTTATGGAGTATTGTTTTCATGACAACAAAAATGCTTTCATGACAACAAAAAATGTTTTTGTGACATTCCGATACCTCACAATGGAATGTTTTCACACACAAAAAAATGCTGTCATGCACAAAAAAATGTTTTCGTGAAAGTTTTCTCAATGCACTTATAAATTTTCCCATAGGCCAAGGGTGTAGTTACTGATAAACCAAGTAAGCCACGGCGTACTACGTTTAGAAGCAGGGGGTAGCAAACAAGCTGGCCAGCATTCCTCTGCCCTCTAGTCCATTGCTTTTAAATTCCTTTGTTTGGTTTCGCAGGCTTTTTCTTTTCTCTTTCAGCTTTGCTTGGGGGGGGGCTGGCTGAGTGGACCACGGACATTGAAGCTGAAGGTCTCAATTAGGTCCGCATGGTCCACCTGCATAGTGATTGGCTGCAGCATCTTGTAGGGGGTGTGGCAAGTCTGGGGCAGTGAGTTTAAATGCCCCAGCAAAGTTAGAAGCCATACTATTAGTTCAATTGGACTGGGAGCAAAAGAAGCAGTAGAAGAATTGAAGAGCAGCAGAAGGAAGAACAGACTCAGAGCCACCTAAAAGAATGAAAACTTCATGTGAAGTGGCAAGTGAAGCGAATCAGCCTGCCTGTGGGGGAGAGAGAAGAAATTTCTACCATGGTCGTGAACTCATGGTGCAGTCAGTGGCATTTGGCAGCAGGAGCCGAACACCACTAGCAGTGCAGACAGCAGGTCTAGTGTGGTAATCATCTGATTGGAGCGAGGAATCTTGGACTCGAGTCATTGGCGGGCAGGCATAGACAACAGTGGGGGAGAGGCTAGCAGTGTGGCAGCTTGGTGTACAAATCTGAAATGCCTGGCTACACCCCTACCATAGGCTACAATGGGACAGGAAAAAATGCACATAACTTTTGAATGGATTAATGTTTTTTCACCAGATCTTCATAAGGCACCAGTTTAACCCAGGCCACATATACAGTACAATTCATGTTAAACTGTTCTACCAATGAGTTGCTTTAGCATTTCTGACAGAGTTGCATAAGTGTTGCTGGAGTTAGTGCAAAGCTTTGCACAAACTGTTCCTTGAGAGTTTCAACTCTGTTTTGCATTGCACTGTGACTGGGCTTCAGGAGATTTCAAACTGAGTTGCAATGACATTTTGTAAATACTGCTCTTGAGCTAGTTAAGTGTGGAAAAACAATGCAACATGAGTTGCCAATGCAGTGCTAACTGTAAAAAAAATGCTAAACCAACTCATTGGTGGGAGAGTTTAATACAACTTGTACTGTAGATATGCAAAGTTGAATCCACTCAGACGCATTCTTCAGTCCATTATTCCCGACTGAAAACTGTGCAAACATTGGCTAATTTTCACTTTATGGATGCTCTACAGTTCTGCAACTGTACATTTGACTGGAACAAAACTTTCCAGTTCGAGAGATCTATGATTGGACACCACACATGCAAAATTTCAGGCAAATCAGACAAACGGTTGCAAAGTTATTAAAGTGCAAACGTTTGGGTTTATCATAGAAGTGGCTGTGCAACCCTTACTATACCTGCTCTACCGGGCAGGTATAATACATATATGTATGTGTGTGTGTGTGTGTGTGTGTGTGTGTGTGTGTGTGTACATATAGCATTAACACTCAAGTTGGGGTCAAAATAACAAAAGTAGGAAAATGTGGCATTAGAGTTTTCAAAGCTAATACCCCACAGCCACCCAGTACACACCAACAGGTGCATCTGGGGTGTGCCTTGGTTTGTCAGTCCTAACACTCACCCCATTCTCCTATACTGTACCCATCTCAGCTTATTTACTTATGGAATGGAGTAAGCATTAGGGCTGATGACCCCGAGGCACACCTCTGATGCCTGTTGGTGTGTGCAGGGTGGGTGTTGGGTATTAGCATGGAAAACCCTAATGCTACATTTCCCTAGTTTTGTGGCTTTGACCCTAACTAGAGCATTGATGTAGCTGTTTGCAATATATTTCCTTACTTTTTGAGATAGTATAATAGTATCTTTATTTTATTGTGGGAGCGCAAGGTCCTTTGGACCCTGCACTCCCATCCCTCCGTAGATGTGTATACGTACATTATATAGCTGCTGAAGCACAAGGCACTTCATGACCTATGCTTTCATTTATAGGACAACAGTGACCAAATTGTCAGCATAGCTACCTTATCACCCTACCTCATGTACCCAGTACAGAATATTTTTGAATCATCTTCAGAATGTAATTTTGCACATCTGCAATGCCATTCCATGCCACAGGTGTGGAAATGCATTTTGGCCAGGATTTGAAAAATGGCAGCAGTAACATACAATAGGTGGGGTAATAAGAAAGACATGGTGCACCCCCTCAGCCAGCATTTTAAACATTCACAATTGTTACTCCATGAAGTGTCTTCTGGGTTGTTGTCTAACATGAAATCAGCCATTTTCTGTTTAATATTTTGTACAAAGTCTGTATTTCTTAATAAGAATTTTTTTAAATTTCCATCTTCTATTTCTCTTGCAGTTGTTCAATGCATTAAGACAGGTGAATGATCAGATATTAGGGAGTGAAGAAAGACTAAAGGAGGGATACTGTGGCTTAATAAAGGGGAGGGAATGTGGGCAGAGGGTTACAGTGAAAAGGCAGGGATACTAAATGAATATTTCTGCTCAGTATTCACAAAGAAGGAGGAGGGAGAGGTACCTAAACCAAACAAGAGAAACACTCTGAAGATGGGGGTCAATACCAGTCCATTTACAGAAGAAAGGGTTCTGAAAGAACTAATAAAATTGAAGGTGGACAAAGCAATGGGGCCTGATGGGATTCACCCAAGCATTCTAAAAGAACTAAGGGTAGAACTAGTGACACCACTGACTACTCTCTTTAACAAATCATGGGAGGATGGAGTGGTACCTGAGGACTGGAGGAGGGTGGATATGATTCCTCTTCACAAAAGTGGGAGCAGGACAGAGGCAGGAAACTACAGACCAGTTAGTTTGACCTCAGTGGTAGGGAAAATGATGGAATCACTTTGGAAGGAAAGAATTGTTGAGTACCTAGAGGACAGTGGGGCACAGGACCCAAGGCAGCATGGATTCATGATGGGAAGGTCATGCCAGATGAATCTAATAGATTTCCTTGACTAGGTGACCAAAGTAGTAGACCAGTGAGGGGCTGTGGACATGGCCTACCTAGATTTTAGCAAGACATTTGATACAGTCCCACACAAAAGATTAATACACAAGTTAGCCAGCCTGGGAGTGGGTCCCAAGGTGGCAGCCTGAATAAAAAATTGGCTAGACAACAGGACACAAAGGGTAGTAGTAAACGGAGTCCACAGTGAAGAAAGGAGGGTTACTAGTGGGGTACCATAGTGTTCAGTACTGGGACCGGTCCTTTTTAATGTCTTTATAAGTGACATTGCAGAGGAACTGGAAGGAAAAGTATGTCTCTTTGCAGACAACACAAAGATCTGCAACAGCGTTGATACACAAGATGGAGTGGGAAGGATGAGAAGGGACTTGACAAGGTTGGAGGAATGGTCAAATGTATGGCAGCTCAGATTCAATGCAAAGAAGTGCAAGGTAATGCACCAGGGAAACAAAAACCCAGGGGAAGAGTACACAATAGGGGATGAGATACTGACAACAATAAAATGGGAAGGGACCTGGGGCTAATTATATCAGATGACCTAAAGGTGGGCAAGCAATGTGAGAAGGCAGTAAGGAAGGCTGGGGGATACTGGGATGCATAGGAAGAGGCATCAATAGTAGAAAACAGGAATTTGTTATCCCTCTGTACAGACAGTTGGTAAGACCCCATCTGGGGTACTGTGTGCAGTTCTGGAGACCCCATCTCTGCAACGACATAGACAGAGTGGAGGCTGTCCAGAGGAGGTCAACCAAAATGGTGCAGGGTCTGCACCAGAAGATATGTGAAGAAAGACTAAAGGAGCTTAATATGTTTGCCCTTGAGAAAAGAAGGGAGAGAGGGGACATGATAGAAATTTTCAAGTACCTCAAGGGAATCAACAAAGTCCATGAGGGTAGCATCTTTCAGAAAAAGAGATGTGCAAGAACAAGGGGGCACAATTTGAAGACAGAGGAGGCCTCAGAGGTAATGTGAGGAAAGTATTATTTCACGGAGAGGGTTGTGGATGCATGGAATAGTCTCCCTGAGGAGGTAGTGGAGTCAAGAACAGTGAAGGAATTCAAGAATGCATAGGACAGACATAAGGCAGTCCTAGTTGGGGGGGTAGAAGAAAGTAAGTTGTTGGTTAACTAGGATCTGCAGCTTATCTGTCAGGTAGGAAAATGGGCAGAATAGGTGGGCCAAGCGGTCCTTATCTGCTGTCAAATTCTATGTTTCTATGTTTATTACATGTTCCTTTATTTCTATGTGCAGCTCCCTGAATAGCAACCCCTTTTGTACAACTATCTATCTCTATCTATCTATCTATCTATCTATCTATCTATCTATCTATCTATCTATCTATCTATCTTCTTGAGCCTGACATATGACATTTCCACCAATATGTGACTTCTTTAAAATTAGAGTTCATAACTCTCCAGGGATGCACTAAATCAAAATCCATACACTCTCAGCTAACAGTGCACCTGGAAAAGTATAGCCTCCAATGCCCACTCCAACATGGCTTCTGTAAGCAAAATAGTACCTCCTCTGCCCTAACCCTCTTTTCCGATCATGTACTAAGAAGTATGGACCAAGGCAAACCCACAGGTATGGACTTCTTTGATCTGTCAAAAGCGTTTGACCTGATTGACCACCACCACCACCTCCTCCACTCAATCCTGCTTCACTTTGGCTGCTCCCCAGGATCTACTGCCTGGTTCTGCAGCTGTCTCTCAAACAAGACTCAGTCAGTTATTATCAGCAAGGCTTCCTCTGCTCCCCTTCCTGTACTCACTGGAGTTCCCAAGGGCTCCAATCTCAGACCACTGTTCTTTTCCATGTTTATTAATTCACTTCCTAATGACAACCTCAACTGTAAAGCTATTCTCTACACTGATGATTTGGTCATCTATCATAGTGACAAATCTATTGACTCAATCTCATCCATCCTCACACAAAACCACACACCCGTCCATCATTGGTTCCTATCAAACAAGTTCCTAGTCAATGAAAAAAGACTAAGTCCATGTTATTCGGTTCCAAATCCTTCCTATCCAAAGTCACCAAAGCCAACTACTCCCTCCTAGTTCTCACCCCTGATGGTCCTCCCCTTGAAATTGTCATATCCTTCAAATATGTAGGTGTTACCCTTGATTCCTCCCTTTCTTTCTCAGAACATGTCAACCATATGGTGCACCTCATCCACCATAAACTAGTCGCTGCATACCACCACAAACATTACCTATCTGCCGAAGCATGCCTGGCCATTACACATGGCAGTCAACTTCCCCTCCTTGACTACTGCTCCCCAGTTTACTTGCACCTATCCACCACCCTGTACAAGTGGCTAAACTTGACATATAACTCTATCTGTTGATTCATCCTTCAAGGCCCTTACCATTCCCACCACTGCTCACTTTACCGGTCACTTGGGTAGCTCACCCTACAAGGCCGCTTTGACTATGTGATAGACTGTCTGGTGGGCAACTTCCTCAGGAACCAACATATGTCCCCTTACTCACCCCTCTTGACAGATAGAGTGGTCTGTAGGGGTCACAGTACATCCTCAGTCCCCCTGATAGAAGTACCCCATGCCTCCATCACCAAGGGAACCTGAGTTTTCTCAGTCACAGCACCCTCCTATGGAACAAGCTCCCTCCATCTGTTCATGCGTCCCCCTCCCACCTAGCTTTTAAACATAGCCCGAAGACCTGGCTCCTCACTGCTGCAAAATGTCACTGTTCTGGGTAGCAACGCTAGGGTCTACAACCTGACTATGCTCTAATAGCACTCAGACTTTCACCTGATGTCCTACAGCACTTATACCCCCCTACTGTCCCCACTAGCCTGTCCCTTTTTCCAACTTCTCTCCTTCCTGCCCTCACCTCTAAGGTTACTCCTGCCCCCTTTCCTCCTGTCTTGCCCCTTTGATGTTATGAACTGTCTCATAGGTCAGTACAGAGCTTTTAAGGATGGTTAGTCCATTTTGCTTGCCATGAACCTAAATATATGCCTTTTTGTGTAATGCATCTAGGCTATGTTTAAAATTTCTATCGACATTTGAGTAATTACATTTTCAGGCAGTGAATTCCAGGGTGATATCACTCTCTCAGTAAACCATCCTTTATGCCTCTAGGTGTTACATTTATTTCCCCTAAGCTGGAGGTAGTGTGATCTAGTGCTATATATTGATTCGAAGAATCTTAATCCCAGTTCTTCCTGAAATTTCTTATCTGTACATGCTTTATGCAGTTGCTTTATGCAGTAGGTACATATCCCCACTAAATCTCCTATACTCCAGGGACAACGTGTCTAGCTCCCTCAGTCTAGTCTCATAATTTTTATGTTCCATTCCTCCAATGGATCATATAGCCTGTTTTTGTACCCTCTCCAATAATTGTTTCTCTTTGTTCTGCTGTGGCGACCATACTAGAACCCCATACTCCATTCATGGTCTCACCAATGCCCCATACAATGGGACAATCACCTCCCTGTGACTGCTAGCAATATGCTTGAGAATACAGTTTAGGACACCATTTGCTCTTCCTGCTGCATTCGTACAATGAGTTTTAAACTGAAGGTCATTTGTAATTGTAATACTCAAATATTTTTCCTCACTAACCACTCTTAAGGATGTATCACCTATGTAATATGTATAGCCTATATTTTTATTTCCCAAGTGCATAATAGTACATTTGTCCCCATTTAAAGGGAGCTTATACAGTTCACACCAATCCCAAATATGGTTTAGTGCGTTCTGTAGTGCCCCAGCCCAACAATTGTCTTGTATTTCTGCTCCCAGTCAACAATCATCTGCTAATTTGATCATCTAGACATTGTTTTGCTCACACTTAAGTGAGCTCACACAGATGTTAAAAAGGCTTGGGCCAGGCTGGCCCATCGGCGCAGCTGTTGAATTTCCGCCTGTGATGCCGGTGACCCAGGTTCAGGAATGGACTCAGATCCCTGGAGGGCTGACCGGGAGAGAAGGAGGGAGCGTCAACTGACAGCTCGCCTTCTCCAGGGGGAGGGGGAAGGTGCAGTTCAGTGTCTGCTGGCCCCTGGCAGAGGCTGGAGGCTCAGCATGACATCCGACCCACGATGCTTGGGGAGAGAAGGATGTCGGCGTAAGCCTAGATGTCATGGCACATCTTTCCTTGGAGGAAAAACATGAAAATGGTGCCCTGGCCAGTCAGATGATGGCCTCCTTGAATTCTCATTCCCGGGCTCCCAGACCTCTATCAGCCACCTCAGCAGCACCCAGGGTCATTGGATATGGCTGAACAGGCTCATCCCCTATGAAGTTAAGGTACCCTCCTGATGAAGGGATATGTCGGGGAAACCTGGGTTGGCTGCAATGTGGGGTGGTGGGGTTGGGCACACCGGGATGGGGCAATCTATGAGAGGGCCCAAAGGGATGTCCAGTCAAGTGTGCAGGGGGTGATAAATACCATCATACAAAAAAAAAGGCTTTGGCCCAAGACTGACCCCTGTGGTACACCGCTCATCACCTCAATCCAATCAGACATCTCACCTCTAATACAAACCCTTTGTTTACACTCTGCCAACCATGAATTAATCCATCTAATAATATTTTCATGGAAGCCTAATTTTCAGAGTTTTAATCAATTCTAAGTGAGGCAGTTTATCGAATGCTTTTGTAAAATCCAGAAATACTACATCTACTAATTTTTTACTATCCAGTGCCTTGCTGACTTTATTATAGAACTGAAGCATGTTTGTCCGGCATGATCTTTTTTTTTTCCTAAAGCCATGCTGAATGTCATCTTCTAGATTGTTTTCCCTTATAAAGTTGCCTAGGAACTCCTTTATTATACCCTCCAATACTTTACTCAGTATAGATGTCAAACTCACTGGCCTGTAGTTCGCTTGATTTTCTTTTAGTCCTTTTTTAAAAATAGGGACTACTAATTCTTCCCTTCAAACGGGTACCACTTCACCTCTATCTATGGAGAGTTGGAAAATATGACTGATTGGAAGTGAGAGTTCTGCTGCTAGTTCTTGTAATATATGTGGATGGATACCATCTGGTCCGGGGGATTTATATGGGTTTAATCTACAGTTTTTGGTTACTTCAATAGGATCAATTATAAGAGGGCTGTTTTTTTATCTCCTTTTCCGCCCCTGCAGTATCTTGTTTTTCCTTTTCACAAAACACTGTAGCAAAATATTTGTTTTGAATCTCTGCCATTTCTTTATTTGTTGTTATGACTGACTGATCATGGCCAAGTAAAGGACCTATTGTATTTCCGGAGTTCTTTTTCCCATCAATATAAGCATAACAAGGTTTGTAGTTATCCTTAGTTAAAGTTGCTAGTCTGAGTTCAAATTTTGCTTTTGTTTTCTTTATTTCTTTTTTAGCCTGTTTCTGGATGTTCCTAAATTTAGCCAGATTGATTTCTTGTTTGTCTCTTTTTGAATTCTTAAACAGTTTTTGGTTTCTCTTGATTAATTTCTTTAATTTACCATGCATCCATCTTGGTGTTTTATGGCCCCTTTTGTATTTTATTTTTAATGGAATATACTTCCTTGTACAACTTTTCAGCTTATTTTCTAATATTTATCACATTTCAGCTATTATTTTCCCTTAAATTCCTGCTTCCAATCCCATATTGCTAGAACGTGTTTAATAGCTTCAAAGTTTGCTTTATTGAAGTCCTTGGTAGTTGTTTTACTCGAGACATATTGATTGCTTTCTAGAACAGTAAATGTCACCATATTATGGTCACTATTACCCAATGGGGCTGTAACTAAACAATCTTGAACATATTCCCTTTTGTTAGTTAAAACTAAGTCCAATATGTTTTCTCCTCTTGTGCTCTGAGTGACCAGCTGTTCAAGTTCCATCTGTTCAAATATGTCTACAGAAATTATTTCCTGTTTGCTTTCTGCCTTTTGTTTGTCCCACTGTATCCCTGGCATATTTAAGTCCCCAATATTATTATTCTATCTGCAGGGTTTAAGTTTAGAATTACATTTTGTAAACTGATATAATCTTCCTGTTTGCTTGATGGAGGCCTATAAATCACCCCCAACAATATTTTAGGAGTTTTTAAAGGGGTGATTTTAATCCAGAGTTGCTCTAATGAATCAATGAAAATAGTAATATCTTCTGTCTGAATATCTTCTGAGACATATAATGCCACTCCTCCTCCCTTCCTATACTGTCTTGATTTGGAGAATAATTTAAATCCTCTTATCTCATGTTCTCAGGTCTGCTTATGGTCCCACCAAGTTTCTGTAACTGCACAGATTTTAATCTGCTGGGATTCTATAATATATTTAAGTTCATCCATTTTATTGTGGACTCCTTGCATTGACTAATAGTGTGATTGTTTTCCTATCTGAATTTTTATTACAGCAACTGTTTTTTCACACTTGTACTTGAATTGTACCATGTCCCCATATACCATTACTGCGTGTGTCTTGCACCATCTGTATTTTGGCTATGCTTATGTACATACTGATATAGCATTACCTGCCTACCCTGTCTGGACATTGTCATTGCACTACCACTTTTCTTTCCCTCCACCCTCACCACCAGCTGTTGGGCATGCACATATTGTATCTTGTAATTGACTTTTTCTACTTGTACCTATTTTTTGCCACCTTGTAGCTCAGGTCATGACTGAAAGTAGTCCTCTGTATCAGTGTGCCTACCCAGTCACCAAAAATATAAATAAATAAATAAATACAGTAAATTTATTTTTAACAAGATCATTTAGACCTTTAGCTGATTTGGATCTGCCCATTTTAAAGTTCAGCCTATCTAGTATTGGGTTCAATGCAGAGTTAGTAGCGCATGCAATGATTATAATGCTGTCCAAGAAAGTCCAAATTTTTGTGTATAGGTCATTAAACACCTCTTGTCAGGGTGTAGTGAGGCCACATATGTTCACAAATGTAAAGTAGTCTTCCCCTGTCTTGCCACTGATCATTAAGTAATGCCTGAAACATCTTCTACTGCATCAAATAGTTAGAAATGAGTGCCCCTTTTAAACAATATTAATACTCTGTTTTTTTTTTGACCTAGTGTCTTCCCCATTCTTTATACATGAGATTTAGATTTTCTTTTATAAAGTATGTTTCATAAAGGAATGCAGCTGATGTGTTAAGTGTCTTGAGATGTCTAAGTACCATATATCTTTTAAGCTTATTGTTCAGACCTTCTCACGTTTGATGTTACCAATGTATGATTTTGTGTTTCTACCATATATCATGAGAGTAACTGCATGACCATCAAATAACCATACACAGCATGGAATCTGAAGACTTGTCCCTTTAAATAATTGACTGAGAAGGAAAGAGAACGTATAAAAGAAGAACTGAGAAAAGAGACAAAAGAGACACATAAATAATTATGTATGATTATGTTTTTAATATCCCTCTTTCCCATTCATACCCATGAGATTTGAAGAAGGATCCTCCCCTCTCCATAAGTAAAGTCATCTCTATGATATGATTAGTGTCCCCTTCATTGTCATTCTTGAATGGCATAGTCAAAAAGTGAGGTTGGTGTGTGCCCTGCCTCCTAAGTTTACATAATCGTCTATTAATGAGCTGAGAGAATATAACAACCCCTAGAACATAGGGAATGAAGTTTCCTTAAGGTAGAAAGATTGATTTGTCTTATTACACACTGTTAATTTAAATGTAGTAAATAAAGAGAACCTGTTCAGTATTAAACAATTTATAAAAAATGCAACATACAAACAGATAAATAATTCTTCTCACTCAAGCAGGAGGGAGGAAAAAAAGGGAGATTTAAAAGGTTAAACATTTAAGTGCATTAACTACAAAGTGGCATAAATACTTCTTGCTATTTCCTGTGACAATTGAAGGCTTTGTTAGCTTTATCAGTATAACAATTAATCGTTAACTGGTCCCATCTTGTCTGTTTACTTGAACTAGACAGTAAATAATGCCAATGAGTAAGTGATAAATTACTAGGTATGTTGACAAATTTTGTTACCATAAATTCTTCTTTCTCCTAAAGTGAAAAAGGACCCTGCAATCTTTTGCATTTTGTATGCTGACACATGAATCAAGATATTGTCACATTTTTATAAGTATAATATGTTATGAAATATCCTCTGGCTCTTGCATATGAAACAAAATGTGTCGTCAATGTTTACTCTTAAATTGTCTCTAAATATAAAACCAGTTGCAGCCTTATAAAACACTCCATTGATTCCTGAGTTTCAAATATTGCTTTTAGAAAATTGGCTTAAAAATACTAGGAACCTGATTGGTTGGCAGGGGTACATTAACTTGCAGTGAAAGACCTTAAAATAACAAGTGCCACCTATGGCAACCCACCTAAGTATCTTAGGGCCCACCCTGCTTTCTAATGGTCTCAAACACCTCATCATGAATTTGAATTTTCTGCCATTTTTTCTACTTGCTTAGCTAGAGAGCTACAGAGAGCCCCCCCTCCCCAATATACACACACAGTCGGTCCTCAGGCTTGTCCTCACCTTTAATTCCAGCAGTTTCAAAGCAACTTTATTTGTTTTGTTCTTTTTTTTACAAATCTGGACCCTACTCTGGTGCTGCCATGAGACTGAACCTCTGATCCCCAGCCTGCTCTTGTAAGTGCCAGTAGCCAACAGTGTTAATACATCTACAAGAAAGTTCATCTTCTCTCTTGCCTCACTGCACTAACAAACCACCAACTATTTCTCCTGGTATTATTTTAGATTTAAAAAAATTAAAAAACCTCAACAGAGTGAAACACACCGTTTGATCCTTCACTCTGTCCTGCATGATAGACAATGACTGAACATATCTTCTGGAAGTACTATCATCCCTGAGTGTTGTGTAGGGAGATATCCAGTCCACCACCCTTACAAAATGTTTGGGCACTGCTCTTACATTTTAAAATAAAAACTGTGAGATAAAAGTCAAGTAATTCTGAGATTTAAAAAAAAACTCAGCAGAGTGAACACATCCCATTTGAGTTTCTCTCTGTCCTGCCATTACCCACCAACAGTCACTCCCAAACAAACTACAACTCCCATGAAACCATAGGACAGCTTCTGTACTTCTGCTCCATTTCCTAAACTGCAAGGCTAGCCACTTGTCAACTGTAGCAGTAAAGGGAATACTTTAAAACAAAAATGAATTTTTTTTACATTTATAATACTTCTTTGTAACCTCTTATTTAATTTTCTTAAAAATATTACTTGTAGCCCATTTTCCAAGTGCAATAATACCATCCAGGGTGGGCGGTATGGGCAATACTGGACCTTCTATGGGCAATAAGCCTCTTCCCCTGCACCGTTGGGCCTCATTACATCCCTGGGCAGTCTGGTATTGCCAATGACACCCACCTTGTTGGGTATTATTGCTTGCTTAGAGACTGCCTACTTCTAGGTGAACACTTTATTTTAATGTTCCGTATCAGATTGAAATGTTGTGGTATCTAATCCCATTGTATGAAACATTTCAGTGATATGATTTCTTAACCGAGTTCCTTCAGTTATCATCTCTCTTCTTGCCTTCCTTTTGTCACTTAGATATCTTCAGGCATGTTGCATTGTCTGTAGGTATTTGTCTTCTGTGCAAGTATTTTTTTTCTGGTATCACGTCATGGTGTTGACATCAAGAACAGACTGATAAAAAGAAATAATTAGCACAGTTGCAAAGAAAAAAGGTCATGAAACTACCATCCTTTAAACTTCGCCCCATTACTGTATTTGCTGCATGAAAGTTTAATTTACATAGAATTTAACACAGAAACATAGAATTTGATGGCAGATAAGGACCACTTGGCCCACCCAGTCTGCCAATTTCCCTACGTAATGGATAAGCTGCAGATCCTAGTTAACTAACAGCCTATATCCTCCCACACCCCCACTAGAATTGCTTTATGTCTGTCCCATGCATTCTTGAAATCCCCCACTATTTTTGACTCCATGACCTCCTCAGGAAGGCTGTTCCATGCATCTACAACCCTCTCTGTGAAAAAAATACTTCCTTACTTTACCTCTGAGCCATCCCTCCTCTATCTTCAAATTGTGCCCCCTTGTTCTTGCACATCTCATTTTCTGAACTAAACTACCCTCTTGGGCTTTACTAATTCCCTTGAGGTACAGTACTTGAAAGTTTCTATCATGCCCCCCCCCTTTCCTTGAGGGTATACATATTAAGCACCTGAAGTCTCTTTCTGTATATTTTCTGGTGCAGACCCTGCACCATTTTGGTTGCCCTCCTCTGGACAGCCTCCGCCCTGTCTATTTTTTTGCAGAGGTGGGGTCTCACCAACTGTCTGTACAAAGGGATGACAACTTCCTGTTTTCTGCTAGTGATGCCTTTCCCTATTCATCCCAGTATCCCCCCAGCCCTCCTTACTGCCTTCTCACATTGCTTGCCCACCTTTAGGTCATCTGATATAACTACTCCCAGGTCCCTTTCCATTTTTGTTGTTGTCAGTATCTCACTCCCTCTTGTGTACTCTTTCCCTGGGTTTTTGTTTCCGAAGTGCATTACTTTGCACTTCTTTGTGTTGAATCTAAGCTGCCATACATTTGACCATTCCACCAACCTTGCCAAGCCCCTTCTCATCCTTTCCACCCCACCTTGTATACTAACCCTGTTGCATATCTTTGTGTTATCTGTAAAGATACATATTTTTCCTTCCAGTCCCTCTTCAATATCACTTATAAAGATATTAAAATTGACCATACCCAGTACTGAACCCCCCCTTCTTCACCGTGGACTTCATTTACTGTTACTCTATGCATCCTGTTGTCCTGCCAGTATTTAACCCAGGCTACCACCCTGGGACCCACTCACAGGCTGGCTAATTTGTTTATTAATCTTTAGTGTGGGACTGTGTCAAATGCCTTGCTAAAGTCTAGGAAGGCCATGTCCACAGCCCCTCCCTGGTCTACTACTTTGGTCACCCAGTCAAAGAAATCGATTAGATTAATCTGATATGACTGTCCTGCTGTGAATCCATGCTGCCTGGGGTTCTGTGCCCCACTGGCCTCTAGGTACTCAACAATTCTTTGTTTCAGAAGTGATTCCATAATTTTCCCTACCACTGAGGTCAAACTGACAGGTCTGTAGTTTCCTGCCTCTGTCTTCCTCCCACTTTTGTGAAGGGGAATCACATCCGCCCTCTCCAATCTTCAAGTACCATACCATCCTCCCATGATTTGTTAAAAAGGGTAGTCAGTGGTGTTACTAGTTCTCTCATTAGTTCTTTTAGAATTCTGGGGTGAATCCCTTTAGGCCCCATTGCATTGTCCACCTTCAGTTTTAGGAGTTCTTTCAGAACCCTTTCTTCTGTGAAAGGACTAATATCAATCCTCCTATCCAGAGTGCTTCTATTGACTGGATTAGGAACTTCCCTCTCCTCTTCTTTTGTGAATACTGAGCAGAAGTATTCATTCAGTATCCCTGCTTTTTCACTGTCCCTCTCTGCCCACCTACCCTCCTCTTTATTCAGCCTCAGTGTCCCTCCCTTTGTCTTTCTTTGCTCACTAATGTACCTATGAAATGTTTTATCCCCCTTCTCAACTGAGTTGGCTATCTTTTCCTTGGTTTGGGCCTTTGCTATTCTGACTGCCTTCCCCACTTCCTTCTGTTTTAACTGGTACAGTTCTCTGTCCTGCTCCTTCAGTGTTTTGGGATACTTCCTGAATACTATATTTTTCTCCCTAACCTTCCCCACCACCTCTTTTGAGAACCATAGTGATATTTTCTTTCATTTTGATTTGTTTATTTGCTTCACACAAAAGCCTCTGTGATGGTAGTTTTGATGTTTCCCAATTGTTGTTCCACCACTCCTTCATGCCTGTTTGAAAGTGCTTTTCTGAAGCACGCTCCCATTTTGACAAAATCAGCCCTCCTGAAGTCCAGTACCTTCACTTATGTATGACTTGACTCTACAGCTGTGTTTATCATGAACCACACTGTTTGGTGGTCACTTGTTCCGGGATGGCTACCCACTTCTAGATTTGAGATCCTCTCTCTGTCCCCATTTGAGAGTACCAGGTCTAAGATTGCTCCCTCTTGAGTGGGTTCCAATACTAGCTGCCTGAGGCATGCCCCCTGTAGGGCACCAAGAATGGCCCTGTTTTTGGATGTGGCTACAGCAAAGGTGCTCCAATTAACCCAAATAAATGCAGATCTCCATGTATGGCAATGGGATAATGGGTCCACATCTCCAGAAGAACTTTGGACTAGAGTCAAAAATAAAATCATAGAACTTGAAGCAGAACATATACCTAATAAAATCACATATAAGGAGAAGGGTAAGATACCATTGTGGGTAACACCATGTATGTAAAACACCATATATATCACATCTAATAGCAAAAAAAAAAGAAGGGCTTATAGAATATTAACAAGAGACAACAATGACTACAATAAACATAAATACAAGTCAATTCAAGCATAGCATAAGAGCTGAAAAGAAAAAAAAACTGGAATCCAGACTTGCATATAGGAATGAAGGGGGGAAAGCTTATACTCATACATAAACAACAAAAAACAAGCTACTGAATCTATCAGCCCCCTGGCTGTCAAATCAAAAGAACTGACAACACCTCAAGACGTAACAGAGGAAATTAATAAATACTTTTGTACAGTGCTCAAACCAATAACACAGAGTAAAAAACAAACTGGCAGTACCTCAATTGACCAACCTGAGGACTTAACTGCGTTTACAAAACAAGAAATATTAAATGAATTAGAGAAAATAAATACAAATAAATCTCCAGGCCCTGACAAGTTACACTGAAGACGTCTACTGAAAATTAAAGAATGGTTAGTTGAACCACTGTACAAAATCTTCAACTTGTCCCTATTCTCAGGAACTATACCAAGTGATTGGAAAACAGCAGTTGTCAACCCCATTTTCAAAAAAGGAAACCAGGGTGAAATATCAAACTACAGACCAATCAGCCTTACAAGTGTACTGGGCAAAATCTTTGAATCCCTACTTAAATTAAAACTTGAGGAAGACATAGAGACAAACAAATTAATAGACCAATCTCAACATGGCCTTAGAAACCAGAGGTCTTGTTTAATGAGTAATCTGGTGTTCTACTAGAAGGTCAGTAAACTACTTGACAATAAAAACCCAGTGGATATTGTCTATTTAGATTTCTGCAAAGCATTTGACAAAGTGCCCCATACAACCTTGATAAAAAAAATGTGAAAACTGGGAATAAACTGTATAATTGTAAATTGGGTGGAAGAGTGATTGAAAAAACGTACACAAAGGGTATGTGTTGGGGGCGTGGCTTGGCTTCTTGCAAGATGGCAGCTTAGTTTCTGAGCTCCTCACAACTATCAAATCCAGCTGCAATTTATGGCATCTAAAATAACTTCAATAAGACTCTGAAGCATTCAGCTGAAGAAATACATCTCCGTTGCCTAACCGGTAACTTTATTTTGCTGCTAACGACTGATTTTTGTATTTACAACCCGCGGTTCTTCAGCAGCAGCACGATACTCGCTACATCATCATGGCCTACTCCAGCACTCAAAAGGATCCTTTAAAAAACATTGAAGATATGTTTAATAAACTTTCCCTGGACATGCAAGACTTAAAATCAGCAACACAACTAAATACACAAACCTTGGAGGCCATCAATACAAAATTAGCTTTTACGGAGAACAAAACACATCTCAACAAAGTGGCTATACAAGAGCTTAAATCCACTGTCAGACTACAAGACCGTACAATCAAAGAATTGCTATCTCGAATCGACGATCTTGAAAATCGGAACCACAGGAACAATCTTCGAATCTTCAGATTTCCAGAAGGTATAGAATTTGGTAATACTACTCAATTTCTACATAAAGTGTTGCCGCAAATCCTCGGGATTCAAAAAGAAAAAGAAATCGACCTAATAATCGCGTGATCTCATAGATCACTAGGCTCAAACCTCCTGCTGATCATCGACCTAGACCAATAATTGCTAAATTTTAAACTACGTCATAATTGAAATCATTATACGGAAAGCAAAAGAAATGGGCAGCTCTTTTGGCAAGGATTCAAAATCTACATTTACCGTGATTTCTCTAAGGAGGTAACCGCTAAGCATAAGCTTATACTCCAGCTTCGACGCATGATGCACCAGATGGGCTTGCAATTCTCTCTTCGATACCCTGCCATAATGCGCGTTTATCTGGAAATTCTTTCAGTTTCAACAATCCCGAGTCGCTGACAGCTTTTCTCGGGATCATTCAACTAATACTTGCAAGATTTTGGACTCGGATCATGCACAGTATGACGATAGCTTTCATACCACTACCAGTACTGTCTCTGGAAATAAGGCTGTACGTTCTAATTCTGGTGATAATATACCTAACTCTTCCAAGCCTTCTCCGATTGATCTCTCTTCCAGCATTTCTTCATCTACTGCTATCCATGATGATTTTTCCTCTAAATCTACTTTAATTCCCAACCGTATGGACGATCATGTTCACCAAGATAAAACTTGCACTATCTCTGAAGTCACTTTATCTAATAGATATCTCCCTCTCCAAGATCTATCTACTTCGGGAGACTTAGTAGAAGAAAACCTTGCTACTCAGCTGGAAATGGTACAGGATCATGATCCTGATGGCACCTCTTGATCCTGTAGTGAGCAACACCCCAGTTAAAAACTTAGAACCTCCAAAAAAGACGTCGAGGGAAAAATAGACAAAAAGGCGATACCCTGCAAAATTAATTTCCAAGTCTTGCTACATTACTGTGTGTTCAGAGATTTCAAGATCTAATTGCATCTTCTTTTTGGCTGTTTCAGCCAAGTGCAACTATAATCTTAATAGTTGTATACTATATTTAAGAGTTTCTGGTTTATTACACATACTTGAATATTACTTAAATATGTGATGTTGTTTAGAAAATGAATAACAATTTTTTTTTTTTATGCCTTCCTATGATGATTTATTTTGAGATTATATTGCACTTGCTTCTCGATTGTTAGGGTTATTTGTAATTATAATTCTATTGCAAATCAAGACTACGAACTACTTGTAACACTAACCTTGATATTATTTGTACACATATTAAGTGTTTCCTACAACTATTTGCATATATGGTTATGCATTATCTGTATTACCAATCCTACCCTGATAATTTTTTTTTTTTTTTAGGCACTGTCTATTTTCTTCATTATATTGATCTTATTTATGTCAATTTATTATTGTGATGCTGGATTTACGATAGGTTGTGACATAACAGACTCAGCCAACCAAGGTTAGAACTTAGCTATTAAAACTTATAGTTTGATTCTATTTCTTATCCAACAACTTTTGCAATCTAATTTCTCTTCCTTTTTTCCTTCCTTTTTTCTTTATATACATTTTGTTCTTTATATACTAATTAGCCTATTATATCTTGTTATCTCCTTTCTATTTGCTACGACCTAGAGAACTGAGAAGGGGTCTTGGTCCTTAAAACAATTTTAACGTTTTTTTTTCTCTTTCTTTGGTTATTGTGCTTCTCTTCTTTCTTTTTTTGACCGACCCTTTCTTCTCAGCTCATCATAGATGATTTCTATTTGTTATTGTTATTATACAATCGTTGGATATTGTAAGTTTATTATGACTATATTAGAAATGAGCTGCAAAAGATACAAAACACAGGTATTTATTCTTTTTCTTCATATAATCTTTATTTATAACTCTGCCAGCAAACTATTGGTCTGTCACATACACTGTTTATGGACATATATGTGCTTATTTAACTATCCTGGTGTGTTTCAATCCCCTGGCACTCTTTTCAACTTATCCTTCATTAATACATTTACAGATGACAACTAACATTTCACTATGTTCATGGAATGTCAGGGGACTTAACACACCAATAAAATGCAAACAAGTACTGAACCATCTTAAAAAATACAAAATTCAAATTGCGTTATTACAAGAAACTAAATTGTTAGATGCAGATACTTCTAGACTAAAATGTCATTGGGTAGGCCAAGTATTTTCTGCCTCGGCTACATCAAAAAAAAGAGGTGTTGCCATTTTAATTCATAAAAATTTAATTGGGCATTTAGAGCTTCACAAATGATTAAATGGTTTATAAAACAAAATCTCAATACTCCGCTATGGTATGACATGGAGAAATTTACATCTTCTGGATCGACTCCCAATTGTTTTATCTACTTTAATTTCGTATCTAGACCTATACATAATCCTGTTATCAAATCGTCCATTTATTATTGGTTCAAGATGCATAAATGGCTCAAAATTGATCCTATTCCCATCAGATATACACCTATTTGGGGTAATCCTAAAATCTCTTTGGATAATAAACCCATTTATTGTAAATCTTGGTCTCATAAAGGCATTCTTTTCCTTAAGGACATATTAATGGATCATTGCAACACCCTAGATTCCTTTAGCAATTTACAGACTAAATGGAACATTCCGAATACAGACTTTTGGAAATATTTACAGCTCAGAGCGGCTATTTCTCATACCACTATACAGCTCAATGATTCTCAAAGATTACATTCATATATTAACAAGTGGGTTAATACCCCCAAAGGTTTAATAGGTACTATATATAAAGTAATTAGAGATACACTTCCTAATCAATCCCTTTTGGCCAGAGATAAATGGAATCAGATACTCAATATAGAGATAACTGATTCCCAATGGAATAAATGCTGGAAATTCTGTCATATCTCCTTCAAAGATGTACAAAGTAGATTAATTCAATATAAAATATTGCATCTATGGTAAAATACCCCTACTCATTTATTTAATATAGGTTTATTACCCAATAACAACTGTTGGAAATGTAATGCCCCAAATGGTGATCTTTTACACTTGTTATGGTCATGTAATTCAATTTTTAACTTATGGCAAACAATCTACCATTTTGCTTCTAAGATCATCAGATGCCCTATTTCATTTGATCCAGAATTTTGTATATTAGGTATTACTGACCGTAATACAAGTTTAACAATATACCAACATAAATGGCTTCAAATATTATTTATGCAAGTCAAGCGATCGCCTCTAATCCGTTGGAAATCTCAATCAATACCTACTCTCTCAGATATCTTAAAACATCTAACAAGTATCTCTTCATATGAGAGAATTTCTCATTTAATTGCTGACAGACTGAAGAGATACTACCTTTGCTGGCAGAGTTATTTAAATTTTCTTCAATCATAAATATTTATATAATTATAATTATTTTTTTCTCTATAGTAGAGATCATTGCAGCTCTTTCTTTTTCTTTCTTACTGTTTTCTATTGTAATTATCATAGGAAATTCATAACTTAGCTACACTTTTTTTATTACTTCACTTGGTGTAGTATGATTAACAGTATATGTATCAAATGAAAGCCAACATTTCAGGCGTTATTTTCATTAAGGCAATTTATTGCTTTCATTATGTTACTGTTTTCTTACTATCACATTCTATATCATATTATTTCATTTATGTAAATCATTCTAATGTACTATACCTTGTTTACGTAAACTAATAAAAAGATTAACTGTAAAAAAACAAAGGGTATGTGTTAGGTGACATTTGTCAAATATAGGTTCAGTTACCAGCGGTGTGCCACAGGGATCAGTTTTGGGACCCATCTTGTTTTCTGTCTTCATATTTGACTTGACTACAAATGTAAAGAGCTTTGGTATAAAATCTGTAGACAATACCAAAATAGCGGCCCAAGTAAAAACAGACGACATGCTAAACTTTAAAAATGACATAAAAAAATTGATTCTTGGACACAACTAAATGATATGACATATAATACCAGCAAAGTGTCATCATGCATTTGGCAGATACAAACAAACAAGACTAATAGTCACTGAATGGCTTCTCCCTAAATTCAGTAATAGAGGAAAAAGACCTTGGAATTATCATCAGATCTGATCTATCATTTGAAAAACACTGTAGCCATGTAATTAACAGGGTGAACAGAATAATAGGCTGTATACAGAGATTGTTTCACCTCTAGAAATAAGGGATGTATTCTCCCCCTCTACAAAGCCTATATATGACCTCACATGGATTATTGTTCACCATTGTGGAGTCCTTATATGAGGCAAGATGTAAATAAGTTGGAGGGGTGCAGTGGAGAGTAACAAAAATGATTGACAATATGCACAACAAAAATTACAATGTGAGACTCAAAGAATTAAATCTATATCCATTAGAGCTGCACAAAGTACCTTGAAATAATGATTGAATTAGGTATGTCTTACAATATACGGGACTGTAACCTAAGAAGCCATAAAAACCAACTGACACTAACTTATCCCAAAAATAATTATAGATCCTTCTTCTTCATTCAAAGAATAATTCCATTATGGAATTCACTCCCCAAATCTGTAGTTGACACCAATAGTCCTGAGACCTTTAAAAATAATATAGACAACTTTCAACTGAACCGTGGGTGATTGACCAGCTTGCTGGAGATGTACTCATATGGGTTATGGTTTTCTGTACATCTGTCATTTCCTAGTATGATTCCTAGTAACATCTGGCATATTCAGGTCTCCCATCAGCAATATGTTCCCTATCTCTGCCATTCTAAGGATGCCTTCTATCATTTCCTTGTCCATTTCCTCCCCCTGAGATGGGGATCTCTATAAACCCCCGTGCTAATAGTGGTGCCATTTCCTGTCTCCAGGGTGACCCACAGTGCCTCCTCTCCTCCCTGTTTACCCATTAGTTCCATTGTTTTGATCCCTTCCCTTACATAAAGAGCTACTCCTCCTCCTCCTCCTCCTCCTCCTCCTCCACCCTTCCTGTCCCTCCTGTAGATTGTGTACCCTGCTATGTTGACATCCCAGTCACGGTTGTCTGTGTACCATGTTTCTGTAACTGCCATGATATCCAGGCATCCCTTTTCCATCAAGACCACCAGTTCAGAGAGCTCGTTAGCTAGAATACGGACATTGGTACTTGGTATTTATGTAGCTCTGTGGTCTTTGGGCACCACTATTGTTTCCCATAGTACCTTGTTTATTTATTTGTGAATGAAACCTTAGATTATCTGTGCACAGGCTGTATGTCAATGGTCTTGCAGTTTAGTCAAGTCTGACAGTGGGAAATTGAAATTTCAGTGGACTTCCAGGTAGGCAAAGAAATTAAAAATCACAGGTACTCTGTGTTGAAACCAAATATCAGTGCCTGGCTCTTGTATTTGAAAATGGCACTCACATCTTAACAATTCTGTTTTTTTAGGCCACACATCATTATTTCATTATTAAATTGATTAAACTGCACCTGTAAACATTTGCTTCAAACAGCATTTGTGTTTTCTATTATTAAGTAGCCTTCACAAAACTTATTTGCTGAAATCTCCATGAGCCCAAGCCACATCTCCTAAGCTCAAGTGTCCCCTCTATGCACAGATATTAACAAATTTACCCTGTCGGGCAAGGTAGATCTCCACACACCATTTTAAAAATTAATAGCTTATCACATTGCTCAATGATTGCACTTGGTAAAAACCTGACCAACAGATCCAAGTTATGTGTATCTCATGTTGTACAGTACTCCAGCCCAAAAAGTGAGAAGGTGAGCCTACCATAGCATTCACCCTATACAGTGCTTGTGTCATCCTAAGCATAGAAACCCCCATGCTGAATCCAGCACCAAGAGGTCTACACCTCTTCCACTAGGTCAGACTGATAATGGTCTTCCTTGACCCCCATCTACATCTGGAGCCTGACAGATTATGTGTATTCAAGTTGTGGGACTTATTAGAGGGCAGAACCAAACATAATGGATTTATCATAAAAGATTATATACCACTATGTTACGAGAACACCATAGATGATAGAAGCTCAATTCTATTTACTATAAAGCATCAGCAAAGTCACTATTTTCAGATTCAAATGTCAGAAACATTCCATTATAAAGCACTTTGAGAAATGTTGTTGTTAACTTGCAAACATTTGTTTATGGGATATCATTTAAACACATGGTAACATTCACTGGAGCTCTGCACACTATACAAAAATGAATGGGGAGGCAAAAGCATTAATTAGCAATAAAGTCAAAAGAGCCAAACAGCAGGCAAATCTTTTCTCAGTGCACTTTTCACAGCTACAAACCCATTGTATTTCTTCAGTAAAGTAAGGAAGAGCAATCTGTTTTAAGGTCATGTTCTGATAACTTTTTCATTATGGAGAAGAAAGCAGCTCTCTTTTTAATTACTTCTGGTGGGAGATCAATAAAGACTTTAATTTTGCACCCTTCAAAAACAATACCATTATTGTCCCACAACATTCTTTGAATATGCATTTTCTGTTGAAAATTAAGCGATTTCAATATGAAGGAGCAAGAGCTTTCATTAATGTTTGGCTTGGCCTTTTAAGAGTGATGTGCTCTTTCTATGGCAAATTATTTAGTGTTGATGTAGGGATACACAATTTGTGTTAACAGCCTGTTTGAAAATGTTATTGTGTCATTCCCTCAATCCATTCTCTGAGTCCAAAGATCCTAAAGTGATTTCTGTGATTCTGACTTTCCAGATCTCTTAGTTTTGCCTCTGATTTTGCAATCTTTTTGCTGTTATATTAATCCTCTCATTATGTTGTTTCCCATTTGAGTCTTCTAGGCTAATTATTTGAGTCTCAGTACCCATAATTCTTATCGTGTGTTCATTTTATTCCTTTTTTTATAATAACATCTTTATTTAACAACAAAGAAAAATCATATAAACAGTTTCAGTAAAACAGTGATAAGCAGAACAACACATAACTTCTAGCTGTAACAAATTTGGGGTACAGACCATTTCACTCCAAAGGGATGATTACTTTGTAAGCAAAAACCAAGTATGTACAAAGGAGAGATTACAACTGTAACAACCTTAATTAAAATAAACAATGAACTTCATATGTTGAACATGATTCCATAAAATATCCAATATATACAACGGACAGCATGCAGGGCAGGGAAGAAAGACAAGAGGAACACTGACAAATCCCAATTATCTGCCACTGTAGAAATAAAATCCCCAATCCTAATATTCCAATCAAACGATACATATTAAACGACAAATGAGGAATCAGTGGGCAACTTATAAAGCAGCCAATGATTCCAAGTCTCTTCAAACACTGGAGTTGAGTTTATATAATGATGTTTGTTTCTCTAAATTATAAATCTTATCCACTAAAATAGACCATTTCAACAATGTAAGAGGCTTAGACTGCAACCACAGTTTAGTTGTAACTTTTTTAGTGCATACCAAGAGAATCAATAAAAGTTCAAATTGCCAGCCACAAATCTCACATGCATCAGGTGGAATGTGCAACAGAAATAACACAAAAGACAGGGGTAGTGTAAGATCAAACATGGAGCTGACAGCAGCAGCTATATCTAGCCAGTAGCTACCTATCAAAGGACAAGACCAACAAATATGAGTATGATCCACACATGATTCACCACAGGCATGCAAACATTACCCAACTTGGCTCCCCAAGTACTTTGTCATGTTTGTGGGAGTCTAAAAAAAGAAACAGGAGCTACACTTCCAAGTGAATCCCTTCAAATATGGAGCAATAGAGAGTTTATATATGATAGGAAAATATTATTCCCAGAGAATAAGGTTACAATCAGTCTGCAGTTCCCTATTCCAGTAAAATGGAATTGAAAAAGTGGATTCACTAGATTGGTCATGGAGAAAAGTATATAGACCTCCCATTAGATGCACCTGGATACTACCTTGCTGATGGAACCATATCAGGGAGCCTTCTGCAACAAGTAGGTAAGTGTAAAATATAATTGCTAATTTGCAAATACCTGTAACAGTCAGTGAGTGGCAAATCATAATTGGTCTGCAAATCAGAGAAAATGTTAACCCCTTTTGAATCTAAGAACTGATGCAGATTAACCAAACCCATTGTGCCCATCTGTGTCAGAAAGAATCCAAGAGGTTAGGAGGATTAGTTTGGGTCGAAGTCAGTGCCTCTATAATGGGAACTAGTTCATCCAAGTATAGCCGATGAATCATATGCCAAATCTTAAGTGTAGTGGCCACAAACCCAGAAAAATGAGAGAAGGGCAAATAGCCTGAAGGGGACAAATAAAGAATCTGGCCAGTTTTATACAGATTATTGAGAACAAATTCAATGTCCTTCTAATTGACCTGATAGTGATATGAAGTCCACAAACACACCAGCTAAAGTTGTGCAGACAGTGCATATAAATGAAAGTTAGGAAGATTAACACTTCCATGAGCATTAGAAAGTTGCAGAAGAGTCAACCGGATTCTAGGCAGGCAGCCATTCCAAAGGAAATGAGAGTTCAATTTATGCCAATCCCAAAAATACTTAGATTAAGGAAAAAGAGGAAGGGTCTGCAAATAAAAAAAAGTAACCTAGGTAGGACATTCAAACAAATAACCTCCAGTTTCCTTAAAAAAAGACAGATGTAAATGCAACCACCAGGATACATTCTGAGCAACAGCCTGCATCAAGGGTTCAAAGTTTAGCAATTACAAATGGTCTAAATGATTGACCAGATATACCACAAATATTTTAAACAACTACTGTTCCAATGAATACTTAGAAGAGCTCTAATGTGAGGGGGAGGAGAATAATTAAAGGTTAATACTTCACTTTTTTGCCTATTCAAATGGAAACCAGCAAGTGATTCGAATAAAATCAGAATGGCAAGAACTGCAAGGAAGGATGGATAAAGTAGGCTCAGTAATTTTAAGCAATATATCCTCTGCAATAAGGGAAATACAGTACTCTCCCTCCATGGTATACCTGGATATCACAAGACCTACGAATATGAGAAGCTAGTGGTTCTATATATAATGCAAACAAAATAGGTGATAAAGGACAGCCCTGCCTAGTACCCCATCCTAAAGCAAATGAAGAAGAAAGTGTCCAATTCATTTTATCAAAAGCCTGTGGAGAAGAATAGAGGGACTGTAACATAAAAGCAAAAGCAGGGGAAAAAACAAATACCGATAATGTGGCCCACAAAAAGGGCCAAGATACATGATCAGAGGCCTCCTCTGCAACCAAGCTAGCCAGGGCCAGGGGTGTACAATGTTGAATAACACATTCAGTCAACAGCAACATCCTTTAAACATTGTCATGTGCCTGACAAGGTAGTACAAAGACAGCATTCTCTCAGTCTAGCAAGGAAGGGAGAAGACCCTCCATGCAAGATGCCCATATGGACATAAATAACTTTGTAGACGAAATTCAAAATTGAAATAGGATGATACAAAGCCAAGTCTGTCAAATCTTTCCCCAGTTTTGGAAGGGCATGATAACGGTATATTGCCATGAAGGGGGAGGAGAATCACCTGCTTGAAGAGAATGATAGAGAAGAAAGAGTGCAAAATAGATGAAGTTTTATATAATTCAGAGAGGGATCCACCTATACTGGAACATTTCCAGTCTTAGCCAAGCAAATTCCTGTCAGAGTTTCCTCCATAGCGATAGGAGAGAAAAAGACCTGAGCTCAGTTGGGAGCAAGAGTTGGGAGATGTGCTGGTTTAGAAAAGTAAATATATTTTGCTTAGAGGGAGGAGCCTTCTCTGGCATATATAGACTAGAATAAAACCCTCAGAAAATGCTCAAAATATCTGCTTCATGATGCGTCAAACATTCTGTATCTGTATTACAAAGCTGGGCTACCATGGCCAGTACCTTATGCATTCAAAGGTGACTGGCCAAGATATGAGCCCCTCTAGCCCCTCCCTTATAATATCGATGTTGTAAGTAAAAGAGAGCATGTTCCATTTTCTGATCTAACAACTGCTAAAGCTGTGCTTTAGCCTCTTGAAGTTGTTCACATATGGAATCATTCTCCTGTATGTGGAATAACTACGTTGTTTGATGCTGAGGTTAAACCCCCTATAAAAGAGAGTGCACAGAGGGACATGGTCCAAAAGATGCAGAAGGCTGTGTTGAACATCATGAAGTGAATCAACATGTTCAAGGGTTGTTACAAGATAGTCCAACTTGGTGTAACTACCATGGTGCACTGAATAGTGAGTATAGACCCAGTGGGCAGGGTTCAAGTGATGCCAGGTATCAGAAAAGCCCAGTTGCCATGGGGTATGCCGCAGGTACTTAAGTGTTCCAGAGGATCTATAAGCTTTCAAGCAGGAGGCATCAAGATCCAGATTTAATGTAAAATTTAAATCCCCCACACAATAATTGACTCTGAAGCATATTTAGTGGGACAGAAAAGAAAGAAGAAAGACTTCTGGTCAGTACCTAGATGGGAAATAGGTATTAACCAATGTTAAAGGGCCACCACATACTTGACCCACAACAACATACTGCCCCTCAGCATCACTTACCGAATGTTAGATCTCAAAGGGTAACCCTCACCAAATCAAGGTCAAAATTCCTCATCGGTGGCCAGATTCATGTGAGGAAAAGAAAGCTTGTGAGAAACCCAGCTTTAAAAACAATTTATGTTCTTCTAGAGATAAATGAGTCTCCTGGAAGAAAATAAAATCTGTGTGTTGTTGGTGGAAATATTGGAGGAGGTGGAATCACTTAATGGGGTTATGTACCCCATTAACATTAAATGAAAGCACCTTAGTGACAGTCACCAAACAGCAAATCATTTTTACAGTAAGTTAGCTCCACCCCATTGGCATCAAGAGAATTTCTGAAACAAACTTCCCCACCTTGCACACCATAACAAAGGGTAACCAAAGAATAGCAAAATAAAAAGGCAGACCATTCTGTAAAATACCCACTGCATTAACAACACACCCCAACACAAACATCCCATATGAGGGTACAGAGCCATCTGTCAAAAAATATTGATAAGAGAGCAATTAACACAAACAAGCTTAAGTACCCATCCCATAAATCTTGAATACAAACAGAGAGCAACACAGTTATGAAACACCCTGCCAACTGGGCAAGATAAGAAAAAAAACCTAGAAACACCTTCCTAAGAAATGAAACCAGGGAAGCTTCTTAAAAAGTCCCATGGAACAAAAAAAAAAAGCTAACCCATAGTAAAATAGGGTAATAAAACTCTGCTATAATGGCTCCCATGGAGCAATATAAAGAGTTGACTTCCTAGGTAGGGAGTAAGGTAAAGCTCCCTGCTCCTGGGTAATGCCAAAAGATTACATGATGTTACAGGAGGTATGGAAAACAAATGACTAAGCCTTCCAGGTTCAACGAGAGCCAAAAAACTAAAAAAATCCCAAACTGCAAGTGACTGTCACAGGTCCACTGTCCCACTTCTACCCCTAAGGAACCATCTCATAGAAAGGGAGAGGAGAACAAAAGATACCTATAAAATAAGCAGTTAAATGATTAAATAAATAAAAAGGGAAAAGACATGGGAAACCCTGAAGCCCCAAGAGAAACAAAAAGGCCATGAATCTAGAAAGGTGTGGGTGTGTGGGTAAAAAGATACCCTAATCGAAATACACTCAGGAATTATAACCTAACCACACCATCACCCACGCCCACCCTCCCCCAAATAGTCTCAAACATTACAAGCAATGGACCACAAGAACAATAAAAAGGAGGGAGGGAGGGAAGACATGTGGCAGCCTCATAGGAAATTGGAATTACATACCACTACCTGCCTTTCTCGGCCAAAAGAAAGGGAGGGAAGGACAAAATAAGTCTATCATTCTCAGTCTGGTTAGAAAGCCAGAAAATAATTCACGTGCAAAATAAAATAGCAAACAAAACAGGGAGGGAAAAATACCATCCTTTCATGCAAAGTTTAATGTACGATCCCCTCAATATGCAATTGATTAAGCCATATGAAAAAAATTTCACTACAGCTACACTCCAAATAATGCAAAGTCCCCTCACCTGACCTCAAATAAAAGGAAAGTAGGAACTCCATAATTTCCAGGTAATCCCCAACACTAGTTGAAGTAATATCTTAAAAAAAAGAAAGAAGCCAAGACAGTAAATAATATTAACAAGAACAATGTATTAAAATAAGAAAAGAGGACACAACATAATGGCCTTCTAACTTCATCAGTATTTGAAAGTTCTCCATTCCTGACAAATCAAAGAAGAAATTCCACTGGCTACAAACTAAAAAGAAAGGACATTAGAGAGAAAAAATAAGCACATGGAAAGACAAAGCAGAAAATGCTGTACAAGATGAACAGGTTCTAAGAAAACAGAAAAAAACATAAAAACGAAGGTGGTGATGGGGAAGGGTTCATACCACACCCTTCCCCCATGATCACAGATACATAGCAAAGAATGATGGCAAAAACAACTGGAAGACCGAATACTGATCCCACTAAGAGCACTTACAAGTTGCTCCTGCCCATCTAGGGAGGAGGTTTCCCAGTTCAGACAGAGCTGGGATTGTAGAGTCCATCATGTGTCTGGTAATGAGCACAGGGGCAAAGAAGGAAAAAAAGAGTGCCTTGAAACAAAGAAAGATCAACTAGTTCAAAAGCTACAAATAGAAAGGATGAAATAGAAACTAAACTAAAAAAACAAAACAAAAGAAAATGAAAACAAAGTACACAGAAAAGACAGAGAACAAAACTGATAGCTAAATAATCAGGCAATATTCCAACAATCACTCCTGGAATCCCCCATGCAAACTTTCAAATCACTAAATAAAGCTTAGCAGAGTAGAGACAGGCTCAGAATTAAGTTAAACTATTGGGCAACAGAACCAAGAAGACTGTCTGGAAAATGTCCACAGCAAGTGCTGCCCAAACAAATGATAAATAGGTCATTAGTAGTCCAATCATGAAGTCTTTTCTCTGCGCAAAGACTGCTACAAAGCCATAATCTCAGTTAGGGTCTGCTCCGAGCATCTCTTCTTACTGTGAGGGATATTGTTGTCCAAACTTCATTTTGAAGAGCTTGCTTCTCACGGTTTTCTGAATTTTCCATCTCCTCACCTGGGATACTGTCGTTATGGGAGTGGAGCTCCTACATAGCCAGTTCAGGATCATCAAACACTTTAGGGATATCAGGGAAGAGGATTTGAAGGCAGGCTGGATAGGGGGTAGTGCATTTAAGCTTATAAAGCCAAAGCAGCCACAGTACTAGCGCATATGCTCTATATTTAGCCAACAGAGCTGGAGAATAATCATTATCTAAGTAAACATGTTGCCCCTTATAGCTGATGGTACCTTTTCTCCCTGCCAGAATTAGTAAGTCCTGCTTGAAAGCAAAGTTATAGAATCAGACCATAATAGAACGAGGATGGGCAGTAGAACCACCAGGTATAGGGGGCAGTGCTCTGCATGTCCGCTCCAGTGGTAAAGGGCAGATATCCGAAATCTCCAAGACCAAAGTAAAAAAAAAACATGGAGAAAAGCCAGCATGTCATTACCTTTTTGACCCTCAGACACTCCAAAAATATGTTTATTGTTTCACATGGAGCAGTTTTCTAGATCTTCGCATCGCTCCACAAGTGCTCGCTGTTCCTGCATAGCCCTTATAAGGACCCACTCCAGCTGATCTACTCGAGTGTCCATTTATCCAGCATGCTATTCTAAGGAGTGCACCAGTGTTTCCAAAGCTGACACTGATTCCTTTAACTCCAATTGCATTACATGGAATTCTACCCCAAAGGTCTGCAACTCATCCAGAATAGTCACATTAGTAGGCTACACTACTTCACCTGTTTCACTTGCTGCCATATCTTCTGGAACCTTTGCCCTTATTGCACCAAGATCCTCTGTGATAGTTGAAGAAATTTCTATCAAACCATCATGTCTTTGGGTATATCTGCCACCCATAAACTTACTACAGCTTTTAACAAAACACGTATGTGCAAAACCATGCTGGTAACCTCTAAAATTCTAGCTATTTAACCAGGAAGGGATGGAGCTCTGAAATTACTACTCCATTTCCACTCAGAGTGCCACCAGAAGTCCTGAATCCACACTGTGTTCATTTTATCCCTGTCTCATTTCTCTGAAGCCCAAGGCAATGTTATTTAATGTGAGCTTCATGCTCGATATTTCAGTCATGATGATATCAAAATAAACTATTATTAATTGACCAGTAGCTACAGGTTTTTTTGGTGTCACTTCCCCCAAATTTCCAGGGTTACTGCTACACTTCAGTAATGATCTTTTTAAAGGATTTGGCTCTGGCACCATTTCTATGAAATTCCCATCCATGAAGCCAAGTTAAATATATCAATGGCATTAAACAGAAAATATATTTTGATAGTAGATCAGATATTTGCATTTATAAAACTTTATATGCAGTTATGTCTTTACAGTTGCCCTCTTTTCTCCACAGGCATCAGATTTTGACAGCTGTCAAGTGTACAGCAGCCTATAGTTCTCAACCAGACATAAAATCCATGCACTGTAAGTATAATTTCTACTACAATACTAATGACAGCTTCAGTATTGAATAGTTTTAATATTGGCTATGTTACCTAAAAACAAGAGGAACAAAAAAAAAGTATTGCAAACAGCAATTTACTAGGAGTTAAACTGTTGAGGATGGGGGGGGGCACTACATGGAAACTCATTGAAGTGCATCCTGCAAGCCTGCAATCATTCAATTGACTCCAAAGAGGCTAAGTGATGTGGAGATACAAATACATTTTGCTACACTGAATAAAATTAAGACTTTTGTATTATATAAATACAGCAAAGATGTTTTTGACACAGAATATTATTTAAGTGCATGTGAACTGAACAACCATATGAAAATATTAGCACAATTAAGATTTGGGCATTTTCATTAACTTGTGTAGCCTATTGTAAATGAGATCAGTTTAGAAGTCAATTTACTTGCCTCCGTGCACAAGCTAGTGGCCAAGTAATCTTGCGTGTTTTGTTTGACTGTCAAATATTGAATGAGATACGAATGAAATGGCTAGATAGGTTTATTATAAAGTATGCATATATGACCAAAGAAGAAATACAAAGGATGTTGTGATACAGCAGACTCCACTTACACTGTACTCAGCTTTGATGGACAATCAGTTTAATTGGATGAAAAGTATGATCCCAAACCCTTTTCATAGAGATCCATTCATTTTTCTTCTGTTAAATAGTCATCGAGCACTGTATTTCGTGGACATTTTTTTCCCCCAGCTTACTGTCTCAGACTGCACTTTAGAGCAAAGTGCCAGATAAGTGCAAGGTGTAATTCACAAATTTTTTCCACCTAAGACGGAATTTCACCTAGGCGAAATTTCACCTTCCATGGGTGAAATTCCACCTTCTGTGGGTGAAATTTCACCATGGAAAGTAGAATTTTGCCACGGAAGGCAAAATTTCACCTTACCACCAGGCGAAATTTCGCCACTCCACCAGGTGAAATTTCACATTTCACTCTACGAAATGGGCAGCATTTTGCAGATTACTCCATGAAGCAAATTACGCTCACTTTGCACATCTCTACTCCAGAATGCTTCGTGGGCAATTAGTTGCTTATGGTTTCCCTTCCCTCTCAATTAGCAGCGGTGATATGTGTTAATTTGTAGCCTTTTCAAAGGTTTAGTGGTGCACTTCACCCTCGATTGCTATCTGCTGACTGATGGTATTCCAGGATGACTTCCAGAAAATGTTCACTCTGCTCTGATGCTGGCAAAGAAAATAGAAAATAGAAGTCCTGGAACAGATGCAACAGATCTACTCATTCCCAAAAATGAGTGTACAGGATTTGGCAGTCCATGTTAATCCACAGCATAGCAACCAGAACCATGATGATAAGTGGAAGAGGAAGGGTAAGGATAGGGAGGTTGAGGAGGCTTTACTCCATTGGTTTAGCTCAGCGCCAGACAGTACTGTACTGTAACAAATATTAAAGTTTATGTTTTACACTGAAGCACTTCCCTTCCCTCACTAGGCAAAAATGAAAGAGCAAACAAGCAGACATGCACAGTACAGTACTGCAGTGTAGTCTGTGTTGATTTACACTGCAGTGTTGTATGGTTTTATACCCGCCACCTACAGCTGATATGGGAACAGCGGACATTTTCTTATATCACTAATGATTCTGCTATATCTGGCTTCCTCTGTACCATATTTCTAAATGTATATCTGCTGCTAAATCTCTGTACAGAAAAAAGATGAGAACTGATACCTGTAGCTGATATTTCATTTTTATATCTACAGTATGTTTAATAGAATTTGATGTGTTTAATAAATTATGTGACTACTGACTGCAATTTTAATCTATTGTTTTTGAACAAGTAACAGTTCTTTGAACTATAAACATTTCTATATTAAGTAAAACTGAACTGAACAGAAAGAAGCACTCCAGAATATTGAGGGAAAGAGTATTCATGCACTGGGCAATGACAGCCAGGTTCCTCACACGTGACAAAATCTAGTTTTATTTACTGCTTTTTTTTGTAATGCTGCCAGCTGACTGGTGTACAGTAGTAGTGTCAAATTAGTGAAGGGATTTTTAAGGATTTTGAAAAATCCCTATTGAGAATTGTGAAACCTGTTGTTAGGGATTTTGTTTTCCTTGTTAGTGTGTTCACTGCTACCTGGAGGGGGTGCTTTCATCTGATACTCTAGTTGAAAATCTATCAGATGGCACTTGAGTACTGTAATAGGAGCTGGCCTCTTTCTGCAAGTATAACAAAAATTATTTTAGAGGATTTTTCCCCAAATTTTGTGAAGGATAAATAGGGAATCTCACAAAATTTCATTGACAAATTTGGCACTGCTACTGTATGGCAGTATAAATAAACAAACTCTAGTCGGAGCTGATACTGCTGTTCAGTTTGGCGAGAGTAAGTAATACAATACTTGGAGCTCTTGCCATGCTGTCACCACATTGGAGGAGTCTGCCATACCCAAGATGGCAGTACCAAAAGAACTGTGCATGTCTGATACTCTCACATGTGCAGTTTGAGTTGGTGCTGCCATCTTGAGTACAGCGGACGTTACTTCCACAGCTGCAGGAAAAAAAAGTACTGCCTGATGAAGGGGGTGTGTTTATGTGGCCTGTAGAGGGGAAGGGCTGCATAAACAGCACCAGCAGACATCTGAAAGAGCACTGTGGAAGTACATAGGACAGCAATCTGGTCACGTGCTTCCACAGTGCTCTTCTATAGATCTTATGTTGACATAATGTCTGTGGAACTCCACCCACACAGCCATAAAAAAATGTGTAGGCCACAAGCACTTGTCCCACTGCTGTACAGGAGCAGTATTTAAACACCAGACTATGCACATTGGGACTGGAGGTTTACTGTGTTATTATGGAAACACCAGGTACTTGAACATTGCAGACTGTCTAGCAAGCATTATTATAGATGCAGCTGCTTTGTCCCCTTTCTCCCAGTCACATGTCCACTCACTTCATAAGACTACTTACAATTTATGAATGGAACTGGTGTGATGGAGAAGGGAGAGGTGGACAGAGTTAGCCAGATATGTTGGACATTGCTTCTCCAAATCATGATGCAGAGGTCAGTGTGGAGCCATAACTTATTCTTAAAGGTACTTTGGATGTCTTGTGTGGAGGGTTAAGGAACAGGGAACAATTCTATGCCACATTGCTAGTTCCTGGCTTAGTACCACAGAGTCAGTAATACTGTTTTAAAATTGAATGGGATGGAGGGGTGATGACTAGCCAGAGTTCTCTTCTTTGCCACCCCTGCCTTCAATTGAAGATTAAGGGTTGGGGGCATCTGTTGAATGGAGGTGTTTTCCAGCCTTGGGGGAGCACAGGCTAGGGAAGGGATGATATACAGGTAGAGTCAGCTGACCCCTGTCTCAAAGCCAGGAACTTGCTACTGTTTTTAGAGTGTGAGTGTGTGTGTGTGTGTTTGTTTGTTTGCACGTCTGTACAGTGTGTGTGTGTGTGTGTGTGTGTGAGAAAGTCATGGTGGGAGAGGGGTGGAGACTTTGGAGAACTAGTCTGACCTGTGCTAGTTTGATTAGTTCAACTGATACTTTGCACCAGTTGAAACAAAAGTTCAAATCTAGCCTCCTAAAGGACTCTATTCAACCTTTGCCCAGGAACCCTTTCCCACAAAGATACTAACAGGAGAACAGGATGAACTGTCACCTAACCCTGCTGATTTCTGACCTGGCCTTTTAAAATTCATATGCACTGGATGTATGCCAGCTTGTAAATCCCTGCTAGGGAAGGGCACAAATAAGCCTCACCTGGAAGGCATAAAAAGGAAACCAGACAAAGCAAGAAGGAGGATTTGGGAGCTTGAAAGTGAGAGAGAGTGAGAGAGAGCAGGGATGCTGTAAACTGGAGAGTTGAATCAAACCAAAGGTAACGTTGTCTGGAGTTTTCTTCTGAAGGTTCCCCAAAAGTCTTGTCTCTCTACAACACTGCCAGATATGGTTAGCTTGAGTGGTGGGATCGAAATTCCTCTTGTATAAATAGGGATAAGATGGACTCAGACAAAGTACTGAAATAGCTGACAGAACAGCAAACACAACTGGTCCAGATGCAAAAGGACTGAATGGCTCAGGAAGCACAACAGCAGGCTCATACAGACTGACAGCTGGTGCAGAGGCAATCTCAGTAAGACCAACAAAGGGCACAAGTCTACATCAAAGGGAGTAAATAACCTAGCAAGCACAATTGTAGGTGCAGAGAGACCAGCAGCAGGCACAACAGTAGGCTCAGAGAGACCAACAGCTGGCACAAGAGCAGGCTCAGAGAGACCAACAGCTGGCACAAGAGCAGGTTCAGAGAGACCAACAGCTGGCACAAGAGCAGGCTCAGAGAGACCAACAGCTGGCACAAGAGCAGGCTCAGAGAGACTAACAGCTGGCACAACAGCAGGCTCAGAGACACCAACAGTTGGCACAACAGCAGGCTCAGTAAGACAACAAAGAGCACAACAGGTCTAGATGCAAAGGGAGTAAATAGCCTAGCAAGTACAATTGCAGGTGCAGAGAGACCAGTAGCAGGCACAACAGGTGCAGCGATATTATCAACAGCAGGAGTTTAAGAATCAGGTGGTACAAGAACATACAGAAACTGTGCCCCAGCTCCAGGTCACAGGTAATCCAGTAGTTGTAGGACCTCACCCTATACTAAAAAAAAGGGGTCCTGGGGTGACCTCAAAACCTACCTTATGAATTTTGAAAATGTTTTCAGTACCACTGCCTGACCACAAGGAAGTTCAGTCACTTACAGTGCACCATATCTGACTAGAGATGCACAAAATGCTTACAAGAGCATAAATGAAGCTACTGCCACAGACTATGACCAGGTAAAGGTGATTATCCTTGACAGGATGGGGATAACCGAAGAGAGTTATCAGTGGAACATTTACACATTTCATGTTAAAGCTAGAACCCTACTCAGAGTGGCAGCTCAAAAATTGAAAGACTTCGCTACCCAATGGTTAAAACTACAGCTACACTCTAAAGAGGACATTTAGGATTTAATTGTGTTGGAACAGTACCTGAACATTTTGCCAAATTGAGTACATCACTGGGTGAGTAGTCATAAGACAACCACCCTGGCCACTGCTGTTAAGATCACAGAGCATGATTTGAAAGGGAAGAGGAAAGAGGCCACTAAGAAAAGAGGAACACAAGATGAACCTTGGGTGGCAACCCCAGGGGAAAATACCCATAGAAAAGGGGGAAAAGAACATTACAAAATGGGTCTAAAAATCAAAGAAATTTATTTGAAGTAAACCAGTCAGGTGATCATGCATTATTTCAGCATAATGCACGGTCATCCTGTTGCTAAACCTGACCTGATTTGTTAGAAGCCACATCACACAATGAGCAAATCAATCCTCCTACAACCAGAACCGACCTTCCATCACAAACATGGCTGATACCTTTACTTACTAAAAACTTTCATCTAGGAAATAAAAATAAAGCTACCTTACATAAAAAAATATTTAAATGTTGTTTACCTGATTGTTGCACTCTCCTTATACACACAAACAAATTAGAAACATTAAGTACTACTCATAGTTTTCATTACTTGTATTTTTTTGTTGACAATGAAAAATACTCCTCCTATCTTTACCTGCTTATTAGAGAAATCTCTGCTGCTTACCCTGACAGAGATAAAATTGAGGCTGTGGCTCCACATGAGGCACCTTTGTTGTGCATGTGTGCAGCATATTGGGAGAGGAACATTCTGCAAGTGAAATTTTGCAGAATTGTGAATCCCTCTATTCCATGATATACATTTCACATGTTTAATGTGGGGAAAGACAGAGGAAAAAAGAAACACTATGAGGAAAGGTGGCAGTAATATTATTTAAAAATGGGAACTAAGAATCCTGCATTCTGATTGGCTGAGACTTGTTCCTACCTACTGGACAGAGACAACACATTCAGTCAGTAGCAAACAGTATTGCAACAGTGTACACTGTTAATGATAAATGCTAGGAACTTAAAGTAATCCTTGTAAAACACCTAATCAATATTGTAGCCATCACAAAGACCTGGTGGGATAATTCCTGTATTTAGACCACAGAGATACCTAATTATAAACTTTATAATAAAAACAGACTTGGCAGGATAGGAGAGGGTATATGCCTATATGTTAAAAATGACATTCCATCTCACCAGATTCAGATCCTTGAAGAATTAAATGAATCTATCGAAAGTCTTTGGATTAAATTTCAGTTTAGGAGAAGGCCCAAGATTATCCTAGGTGTTTGTTATAGGACCCCATCAGCTAGTAAAGAGTACTCTTAACATCTTATACAAGAAATTATTACTGCTTCAAGCACTGAAAACATGATCATACTCAGAGACTTTAACTTCCCTGGTATTATTAGGAAACCCTATTAGGTACAAATGAAACAGAGAGACAGTTCATTGATTCACTTATTAGTAATGGACTCGAACAACTCATTCAAGAACCAAGCAGGGGCACCAATATGCTGGACCTACTTCTTACTAATATTGAGTCTGAATTGAGTGATTTCTCAGTTCAGTGACCATTAATCAACAGTGAACATAAAATGATTACTTTTACCTTGACTGCCTCTAGGTCCAAATTTATTGGAAATACAGTTATCAGATATTACAATAGGGCCAACTTTGAAGCTATAAGGGAAAACCTTTCAGCCATCACTTGTGGCTTAGGTATGTCACATCTGTCTGTGCAAGCATCGTGGGAACTGGTAAAGGGGGCTATTTTGAAACTAGAGGATAACAATGTCTCTGTTGTTAGAAAATATAATAATAAGGGCTCTATTCCACCTTGAATAACTAGTAAAATCAAGACACAACTCAAGGTCAAAGAAAAAGCATACCACAAAATTAAAAACTCACCCAACAGACATAAATATGCAAATTTATAGAAAACAAATAAAGAATACTTAAGTCCATGATGAAAGGAAGAAAAGTAAACTCAACTTTAAAATTTCACATACAAAGGACAACAATCATTGTTTGCCTACACCAATAATAAGAAAAATAATGACAAAAACGTAATGCCCACTAGTGTACAATCACACTGAAATTGACACCAATTTAGATGAAGCCAATTCGTTCAACTCTTAGTTTTGCTCATTTTTTACCAAAAAAGGTCTACCTAACAATACTCTCCAACAACAACTGACTAAAAATGATGTAATTAATGAAAATGAAACCCTGTTAGCTATCAGCAAAGCTAAAATCAATACCAGACCTGGCCCAGACCATATTCATCTGAAGTTACTAAAGGAAAAGGCAACTATCCTTGCATAACAGTTGTCAAATCTCTTTAACAAATCATTTAATGAGGGGGTTGTGCCTGTGGAATGGCATAGGGCCATGGTTGTACCTATCTATAAAAAGGGGAATAAGAGTATGGTAGATAACTATTGGCTTATAAGGCTAACTTCATTATGCAGTGAAATTATGGAAAAATAGATAAAAAAATTACTTGAGGCAGAAATATGTACCATGGGGCTAACTGATGAAAACCAACAAGAGTTTAGGAGGGGTCACTCATGCACAACGTACTTGGTATCATTTTATAACAGAGTAGGTCATTGTCTTAACATAGGTATTCCAGCTGAAGGGATGCTTCTTGACTTCAGTAAAGCATTTTACACCACCCCCCCCCATGGTATATTAATTGAGAAAATGATGGCTATGGGATTTAGTCTATGCTTAGTTAGATGGGTGGAAAGCTGGCTTATGCAATGTACACAGCATAGATGAGTTAATGGGAACCTTTCTAGGGAGGGAAGTGTGGACAGTGGCGTGCCCAAAGGCTAAATCTTTGGTCCCACTCTTTTTGGTATTTTCATTAGTGACATCCATATAAATCCTGGAAATTTTTTTTTAAAATTTGTGGATGATACTAAGCTGAGAGGAGAGGTGGATTCTCCAACCAAGCATAATTCATTAGTAGAGGACCTCAAAACTAAAGAGGACTGTGCCGTATAAAATACAATGTCTTTCAACCATAACAAGTGCTATGTATTGCACTTTAGAAAAAGTAATCCACTTAATCCATATAAACTCAACAGTACCTCAATATAATCTATCAACAAGGAACGTGATTTGGGAATATTGGTTAATGACAGACTAACATCAGTTGATCACTGTAAGAAAGTTTCTGTATCAGCTAATGGATTGAAGAAAGCTATCCAGCATAACTTCATTTCAAGAAATGACCAGTGCCTACAGTAGTTCCATTATATAGAACATATATCAGACCAATCCTGGATTATGGCTCCCCCTTTTAGAGCCTGTATGTAAAGTGGGACATCAAACTTGTGGAGAGGGTCCAGAGGAGGATAACTAAAATGGTCTCATAACTAAAAAAAAAAAGCATATCATGATAGAACCACAGAGTGCCACTTGGTAAAAATAACTCTACTAGAAAGGTTGTTTAACCCAGTCACAGACAGGATTACCATAAACTGATAGTAGGTGAATTGTTTTGATAAGAAATATCCATAATTTGATGCCATAGGAACCTGTACTTTTAGCTCATATGGTATTAGTCTCTAGTTGGATAAACAGTTTAGTAGAAGTTAATTTTAAAATTTAAATGTGTTTTAAAATGTTTTTGTAATTGCATTTCTATTAGGCATCAAAACATGCTACTTTATTCTGTACTTATTCATTGTCTAATTTATAATTTGTACACTGAACCTTTTGCTAAAAAATATAGGTTAGAAACTTCTACTGGGTATGAATTTGGTCAGGCTTTTTGGGGGTCCTTGTCATGTGTTGATTAGTGAATGGTGCAGATCTAGTGATCTACAGTTCAACTGTTATTTTCATCTTCAATCATTTTGCCATTTTTTCTGGGAAACTTAGTGTTTCTAAAATTATCATTTGTGGTAAATATAAAATGATGTTTTATCTTAAATCAACTACTAAGAGACTGATAGTATTGTTGTTGTAGTTCTCAGGATCTGCCCATCCTCATCATGGTCCTTTCAACTCACCCAATTTTATCTCTGAGGCCATCACTGAACAAAGTCTGAGTCTGAAACAAGTTAATTCTACCCTTAACATTGTTCATTTGAATATTCAAAGTATACAGGCTAAATGGTATCTATTGAGGCATGGGTTGTTCAACATGACTTTGATATAATTACTCTCTCTGAAACTTGGTTAACGGGTAAAATTGATAATGCTAAAATACATCTACATGGATATAACATTTTTAGGAAAGATAGGAAATCTAATAGGGGAGAGGGACATTGATTTATGTAAGACCCAAATTTAATTGTACTTTACTGGAAACATCAGCTGATAATTCCAAATGTGATTTGTTCTCAGTGGCTCTTATTTTGGACAGAATAAATTTTTTGTAGTTAGCTCCATTTATATTCCCCCAGGTTACATTAATGAGAGATTGGATATTTTATTAAGATTTAAAACATTTTGTGTGATCAATAAGGAACGGATGTTATTGGGAGATTTTTATTGTAACTGGGAATCAGAGACAACTCTCTCAGTTAAAGAGACATCGCAAGAGATGGGGCCTATCAGATAATCAAGGAAATGACAAGACACAATTATAAAACAGGTTTAGCATCAGTTTTAGTCTGGATTTTAGTTTCTCATCCTGATAATATTACTACATCACAAGTACTATCGGACAGAATTAGTGATCAATGCCCAGTGTAATGGCATTGGTCAACCAAGGTACAAAAATACTCATATCTTTATTGAGACAAGGAATTTTAAAAGATTGACGCCTGCCTTGATTATTGCTGAATGTAGTAAACTTGACTGGATGGTTCTTAAAAACATTAAAAACATATATGAATATATTCATTTATTTTCTTTATTAGTTAACACCATAATGGACAAAATATCACCAAGAAAACGTATGTACATTAGGGCTAGTAAGAATAAGTGGGTTAATGATGAGCTCTTAAAATTGATGAGATCATGGGATAGAGCATGGAAAGAGTATAAAAAAATTGGGATCATTCCAATCTAACAATTTATAAACAATTAAGGAATAAATTTAAAACTGAGGTCTGTAAATTCAAAATAAATTATTTTCTTTCTGAACATGTTAAATATTCCACTAACCCAAAAGACCTGGCAACTACTGAATAGGGATATAAAGAAACTGAATTTGCTTTTAAGGATGCTGATAATTTAATAAAAGAACCTTTATATCTGACAGAATTATTTAATATTTTTTCGATGACTTAGAACAATATTTGGGTAAAATTAGTTCAAACATACCATGCCCTGATACCCTAGAACTTAGTTCTGATTTAAAATTTTACTTTAAAGCATTAACCCCTGCTATTGTTAGGGACTACGTGTTTAAAAATTATCCAAAGCCAAAAAATGGTTATGATGACCTAGATTTTAGGTTTCTTAAATTTGGTATTGATGTCCTCTCTTATCCCATATCTGATTTGGTCAATCTCTCACTTTGTTCAGGTAAATTTCCTAGGATAGGGAAGATGGCCATTATAAAACCCATTTTTTAGCATTGTGGGAGGGACAATCTGTCTAATTGTGACCAATTTCCCTCCTACCACCACTATCTAAAATACTTTAGAATAGTTCTCAATCAATCTATGGAATTCTTGGTTAAATATGATTTACTGTCTAAATTTCAACATAGATTCAAGCCCAAGCACAGTACTGAGACAGCCTTGGTGGGGTTCACTGGCTGTATACAGAGTTCCCTTGACAAAGGGGACCCTGTTGCAGCTGTCTTTGTGGACCTCACCATGGCCTACAATCTTTTTAATCTCAATTTGGTTTATTCTACACTCTCCAAGATTAATTTTTCCGATGAGGTCTCAGATTGGTCTGTTAGTTATCTTACTGAAAGGGCTCACAAAACTGTTATTAATGGGGTATTATCATGATCTAATGAAACCAAGTGTGGAGTCCCACTGGGCTCCATTCTTTGCCCCCTTTTTTTCACTCTACGTGAATTTTGCCCCTCAAACTTACCAAAAGTCTCAAATGATTTTATTTGCTGACAATGCTGTCATTTACTACCCTAATAGTGATCAGTAGTTGCTGTTAATGTTGTCCAAAGTGATTTTTTGCTGTTCCATAATTGGTTAGTTTCTAAACAAATGATACTGAATGTTAAAAAAAAAAGTAAATCATATTTTCCAGTTCCAGGAAACAAGATAGTGGTCTTCCACTGATGGTAGATATAAATGGGGATATGGCAGAGAAAGTTGATAATTTTAAATACCTTGGAGTTATTTTGGACTCTAGATCAACATTTGAAAATCATATATTAACATTAATAAAAACTATCCATCAGAAGTAGTATAAGTTCATATATCTCATCAAATGTAAAATTTCAGCCAATCAGCATGTGCCACGTCATTTGACAGGTGGGCGTGGCCTAAAATGGACCAATCAGAATCACCCCTTGTTAAACCAGAATCTCTACCTAAAATGTGCTAGACTCACCTTCTTTCGATGGAAATGACATGAGCTCGAACCCATGTCCCACCCACTTGCACAGGAAATTACCCACAGTGAAACCCTGGAAGTGACATAAAACCACCATTTTGTAAGTGTCCTATGCCCCTCATTCTCATACACTCCTTGAACCCCTGTCATCCACCATTTTGTAAGCATCCTACACCCCTCCTTCTTGTACACTCCTCGAACTCCTGCCATGCCATCCTGGTTGGAACCCGAGTCCCACTGTGCTAGCTCGAATTCCTGCCCCCCCTTTTTCCTGCACCCCCCACTGTCCTGGCTCAAACCCCTGTCCCTCTTCACCACCATGCCCCCACCCACCCCAAAAAATAAGTTAGGGTTTATGTAGTGTTATGTGCCCCCCTGTTGGCTTGGGTGTATAACTGCAGGAGCATGTGTGTGTGTTTTTGATTAGGATAATTTCAGAAAGAAGGAGGTAACCTGATCATGCAGAGGTTTCACAGATCTGTTTGGAGACCCACCAGACGGAAATCCATCTGCCTGTGTGAGTACCCCTTTTTCTGTTTTATAACAAGTTATAAAATGTGTAAAACTTGCACCAAAAGGATACCTTGATGTATATGCATGTAACATTTATAAGCTAAAGCAGGGACCTGCATGTAAATAAGATGGTTCAACAATTTTCTCTGGATAGCATTGCAACATGCTGGCAGTATGGTGTGTGTGTGTGTGTGTGTGTGTGTGTAATTATTCTATTGCAATCACAAACTAATCATTTTACCCCATCATGAATTAAAAGAATAAAATATATCAGAAAAAAAGGAATACACATACCTATAGTTCTCCCCTCACCTCTGTGTAGTATCAAGGAGAAGGCTTAATGAAATGTGACTGATATTTATAATGTTTTTAAAAAAGGGGATGGGGCTGCAACAGATGAGCCTCTGACACAACTTACCATGTATAGTATGATGGGGTATGGTGATGGTTTTATCAAGGGGCAGTCCATCTTGCAAAGCGTTATATAAACCCTGCATTTAAAGCCAAAAGGCACAGCTTTTTGAGAGACTCCTCAGATTTTGTTTTATAGACTTGGAGCAGATTATCAAAAACATCAAGAAGAAGATGGCACAGCACAGCGCTTCTCAATTCAACCTCCCAGCAACAGGCCAGACAGTCATACCACCAAATGAAAAGTCTGGAGATGAAAACCAAGCAAGAAGATGGCTATCGGTATCCCACAATCCAAGCCAACGTAAGTGTACTACATGAGGTGTGAAAAAGAATGTCCCACGCAAGTTTTGTTGAGTGGAAGAGTGTCTGACGTAAAAAAGAAACTTGCTGAACAATTTGGTGAATCAGAAATCCTAACTCTGACTGTCCTTCTGAAGAGGCACCACTGCAAGGCCTTGAAGAGTTGCTGGGGTGTGAATCTGATGCAGAAAAAGAAGTTACTATGAAACCCAAAACAGAGACTGACAAGACAGGGGAGCCAGAGAAGGTGGTCAGTGAGACACTGCCAAAAAAAGCATCAGAGGAAGTTGTGAAAAAGAAATCCAAGACACAGCCAAGAGGTGCCTCTGACCAAGAGGTGGATGATGATGATGATAATGCAGCCACAAGCAGTCAAGCCCAGGTTAAGAAAGAGAAAGATAAGAAAAATGAAGAAGAAGAAAAGAGTTGCCTTGATGAGGTAAATGCATTTTAACATTTAAAAAAAATGTGTGAGTGGTGACATGCGTACATGGTGTAACTGAGGAGATGAGTTAGCAGTAGAACTAAATCTTACCTATAATGAGTCACAGGACCAATGCTGTTTTCTGTTTTTACTTTAATAGACTGAAGGATTTGCAATGAAGCAGCAGTCGTATTCGGGCAGAATGGATTCATGAATTTCCACAAATCTACTGCTCGACTGTATTTGCTGTGTGAAAGATACAAATGTGGTTGTTAATGAGATGTGTGAAGACCAGTATGTTAGAAATACAGGGAGCAATAGAATGTTTCAAAATGCCACAGAACAGGCTGTGATCAATACCCAACCCTCTTCTTCTACTACTGAGATTAGACAGGGGACCTCATGTGAAAAAACAGGCCTCAGTGGTAAACCCCCCAAAACTGACCATGATATGTATTGTAAGTACGTTATGTATCATACCATCCGTGGCATAATTGCCTCAGTGATACAGAAGGTGATACATTGTGAATTGGTCGATTCCTGTCCCAGGTGTGAGATAGATGATCTGAGTCAGAAAAAACATTCATGTATTCTTGATGACTTGATGTCTAAATAAGCATACAGAAATGTTTCTGAAGCCATATATATAGGGCAGCTCACGCCCGTGATCTTGGCAATCATTATGAAGCATCAGGGGTTAAATATGACCAATTGTACCCTGGAAAATATAAGTCATGTTTTAAATGATGTGAGAAAATCCAATGACCCCATGTGGTTAGTTATACAAATGTTACAGCAGACAGACAGTGAGATTAAAAAAGATGCCTGCTGTCTGGTCAGCAAAGGCTCCTTTAAAAAATGTCTAAAAAGAAATTAAGGAACCCTGTTTATATTGTAAAAAAACATTACCCCACCCTGCCCCACCTCCAAATTGCTACATGTAAACATTTCAGTACCAAAAAGTGTCATATTTTATTTTACAGATAATCATGAGAGATGCAAGTACAGAAAGAATCCAAAGACTTATGTATCTGATCCTAAGCCATTACTGCCATCCATCACTGTTTGGTTCACCTCAATATGATATTTGCCTTTGTGAGAAACATGCAGCCTCTGAAGTGATGATGAGTGCCCTTCCAGAAGTATGAGAGGATACAGATAAATATATAAATGAATCAGTGTTGCCACTTGTAGAAAATGTTAAAGTGTTTGACAACATATTCGTGGAAGGCAATGAATGTCTTTGTGGACTTTATATCATGATCATCATAGTCATATGTGTGTGTGTACTATAAAGCAGAAAAAAGACTTGTGATATTGTACGTGTTGTTAACCTGGCTTCTCTGCTTCCTGAAATGATCCATTGATCAAAAAAGGGCCCTTTAAAAAAAATTCTATAAGGAAATTCAGGAACCCTGTTTATGTTGTTAAAAAAACATTTACCCCCCCTCCCCGGAAAAACTGTTACTTGTTACCATTTTAGTATTGTTCATGTTATTACCCTGGCTTTTTCCGCTTGCTAAACCGCACCATGCAGTGAGAGGTCACTAAAACATAGTGCTGTATGTTTTTTTCCAGAGTATACCACAATGGGAAACGCCCTGTCAGTGCATCCAGAGGCTTATTTACCAACTAGTCAAACACAGAGCTAAACAACCTGGCTTAAATCTACCTACAGGACAAGCACCGTCTGTACTTTTAGAGACATGCCAAGGACTTTTTGACAGTCTCCCAGAGGGACCCCAAAAGGAAACTGTGGATTATTTTAAGGATGAGGGGGCTACTCTTGAGGAAGCAATGTATAAAATTGCTATAGAGTTATGCATAATCCTTATGATGTGGTACACTTTTGTGGTTTTATCTGTACCGCTGTTGAATTTTTAGTGTTTAGTCCGCAGAATGGGGGGTCTGAGTCTGTCATCATATATTTTTCTTCTTTTATCACTTCTGTTGCGTTTCATAAATCAGATTTAGCATATGCTTTTCCTAAATAGTGTATTATAATGTACTTTCACATGGAACGTACTGGCATGCTCCCAATATTCCTGGCAGTCTTGATGTCTACAATGTACTGTGTGAAAAAGGACATTTTAAAATAAACTGTATACTTTGAAAAGCAGCCAGCATTAAATGTCTGCTCTGAAGATGCTGCTGCTTCACTGGCAGAAAACACACTGACTCTGATTAAAGCATTTTATATGGAGACTGTATATTGATGTAATGGAAAAAATTAACTGTAGGGCATTATGTAAGGTGAATGACATTGCAGATGTAGCAGATTTTCTTAAAAAACAGGCTAATTATTTTGAGTGGTGTATGGCATATGTGTGTATGTATTGTGCCCACCTCATCACTAAGGGGGAAGTGGATGATGCCCATGCTTGTGTAAAACATGCAGTTCAAAAGTTACTGTCTCTGGGTATTGTAAAATGTGTAAAACTGGAAGAGTAGAAAACAAGATATTATTATGTAATCATTGCATGCTTGCCATGTGTTATGCCTTTTGTAGGTGGCAGCTATATGCATTAGTTTATGTATTATAAAGTATATAAAGTAAACCTTCAAATACTGTTATGACGTGTATATTTATAAATAAAATATAATCATACATTGCACTTTGTGGTTGTCATAGTGTTTTTAAAAGAATGGAAAGAGCACATGCTTTATTTTACTGGTGACAAGAGTTTTGCTAGCTAACATATATATCTGGGTTTGACAAAAGAAGATGAATGATCACCTGCTCCAGAATATATATTTTAATGCAAAAAAAGTGGGTAGTTTCACAGGGGTGACTCAGCTGTATAAGGCTGCAAAAAAACTTGATAAAGATGTCACCAGCAAAGGTGTTGCAGAATGGCTTGTGAAGCAGGACCCCTATTCATTACACAAAGCAGCCAGAGTCTGATTTAAGAGAAATTCTGTCATTGTTTCTTACATAGACAGACAATGGCAAGCTGATTTAGTGGATATGAGTCAATATGCAAAGTACAATAATGGGTTTAAGTACATAATGACATGCATCGATGTGCTGTCCAAGTATGCCTGGGTAGTGACTTTAAAAGACAAATCAGGCAAGGCAGTGATGCAAGCCTTTAAAACTATTTTTAAAAGTGGATGCACACCTCAGAAGTTGCAGACTGATCAGGGTAAAGAGTTTCTAAATGCCTCCTTAAAGAACCTATTAAAACATAATAAAATACACCATTTTGTGATGAATAATGAAGTTAAGGCCAGCATTGTAGAAAGATTTAATAGGACACTGAAGTCACGCATGTGGCATTACTTCACAGCCCAGAATCCTTTGAAATATACAAATGTGTTGTCAGACGTGGTGCACAGCTATAACCATACTTATCACAGAAGCATTAAACACATGCCTGTCGATGTTAACCCTTCCAATGCCCTGGGTGTATGGAAGATCCTCTACAGTAATAATGTTCTTGGTGAAAAACAAAAGGGTACCCTTCAGAAAGATGATCACGTGAGACTATCTAAGCTAAAAGGGGTGTTTGTAAAGGGATATGAACAGACGTACACAGATGAGATACTTATTGTGACAAAGGTCTTAAAGACACAGAGGCCCATCTACAAGCTAAAAGACTGTTGAGGAAGACATCAAAAGGTACTTTTATGCTGAGGAGTTGCAAAAAATTTAACCGGATGCGTACCATGTGCATAGGGTGCAGAAAATCCTGGCAGAGAAAAAGCGTGGCAGAAAAACTTTGTATCTTGTAAAGTGGAGATAGTGGCCTGATAAATTTAATAGCTGGGTTGAGGCAACACAGGTTCCAGACATTAGAAGCAGATAAGGCTTAAAATGCTCAAGAATGGCTTTTATATCACCTTGCCCAGCACTGCCTCGCACAACATTTTCCCCAACAATACTATATCCACTTTTACAGTAAAGTTACCACAAACACTTGAACTACCTGCTGAATGGGAAGTGGGCTTAGCAGAAATTCAGTAACCTCATACCTGGAACAACGTGCCTGCACAGAAAAACAGGTTCAGTATGCTCTATCAGCCTCTAAGCGTAGCCCACAGTAAAACACCACCAACTGGACCCTTTACTGAGTTAGCAGCATTTAAAATTCCATCGGGCTATTATTCTAGCATGGCTGGTGTTAATGCTCAAATTAATAAAAGCATATTTGAAGAAAATGAACTGCCAGTGGTTTTGGAACAAGAAGCCGTCAGGAGAGAAATAAGCACTGACAGTGACATCAAATGCATTTTGTTTATGCATGGGCAGTTACAGTACCTTTTGGGTTTTAGCAAACTAGAGGTAGGTGTAAGAAAGAATCTAATAAAGAACCCTACAGATATTAATAGGGGCCTTTACACATTATATATCTACACTGACATTATCACGCATGAAATAGTGGGTGACAGTCTAGTGCCTTTGCTGAGATGCCTACCCGTCAGGGGCCAAGACAATAAGATAGTGACCACGACCTACAATAAATCCTATTATCAAACAGTCAATAATCATCAGATTGCTACAGTCACTATTGAAATAAAGAATTATCAAAATGAACCTGCACCATTTCGATTTGGAAAGGTGATTGTGAAGTTGCATTTTCACCCCCAGAGAGTGCATTAAAATTTAAACAAGGATGGTGATCATTCGACATTATGGAGACCCAGCCTTGTACAGAAGCTATTACAAGGCACAGACAGGATACGGTCTGCCCAGCTTTCATGGACTTCCTACTATGTATGGTGCTAGTATAGGTGGGATATTTCGTAGTCTGTTCAGAAAAGCAGTTCCATTTTTAAGAAAGGGGTTTGAAATTACAAAACCACATCTACAGACAGCTGCTAAAAATGTTGCAAAGGATGTTGTGGGACATGTGACTAGTGCTGTCACTCAAAAGATGTCAGGGGGTGATAAGCCTACTCAGGGTGGTTCAGGGCTGACTGTATTCAAGAGAGATAAAAAAGAAAGCACAGAGTACACCCTTCTCTTCTCATCAGACCTCCCAGCTACTTTAAAAGAGGTGTTTCAAAGTGCAAAACTTCACATAAAAGAAAGCATTCAAAGGCAAAAGGATCTTCAAGGGGTCTTAAAAAAAGTAGAGACCTGTTCTAAAAAAAACATGGCTTTCATGCACTGTGGTTCTGAAGAATACACAAAATCAGAACTTGACTTGTTTGCTGTTTCTTCCACACAGACAAGCATTGAAAAAAGCATTTATGTAGAGGTACCCCCTCTGGCTGCCCTTTCAGAAAACTCACCAATTGAATTTTATGTAGCAGGGAATGGTGAAGACTACTTGGATCTAAACAACATGCTTCTTTACCTGGTTTGCAAAATCACTGAAGCGGATGGTAGTGATATACCTGCAGCAGGCAAAGTGGGCCTTATAAACTACCCAGTGACCACCATTTTCAGTCAGCTGGATGTGACTGTCGGTGATCAGCTGATCAGTCACAGCAATAACTGTTACCCCTACAGGGCTGTCATAGAATCTGTGCTGAACTTCAGTGAAGAGACCCTTTCTACCAAATTTACCACAGAGTTATTTTACAAAGACACCCTGGGGAAACATGAAATCACAGACAGAGATGGTGACAATGTAGGTTTTAATAAAAGAAGCTCCTTCACACATCTCAGTAGAGGGGTTGAGCAGCTGGGACACTTGCACATGCACACAGACTTGTTGTTTTCAAGAGAAACTGATGCTGAATGGTGTGGATATTAAAATTAAACTGACACGAAACAGGGAAAGCTTTTGCCTGATGAGTGAAGATGCTGAGCCTTATAAGCTAAAAGACATGTCCGCCTCTCTGTTTGTAAAAAGGGTTAAAGTGACCCCCAGTGTTCATCTGGGACACTCAGAAGCCCTGATGACCTCCAATGCTAAATACCCTATAGACAGAGTGGGAATGAAAGTGTTCAGCCTCCCTGCAGGCAGCAGGCTCTGCAACCAAGATCATTTATTTTTGGGACAGTTACCAAAAATGATGGTCATGGGATTTGTTGACAATGATGCTTTCAGCAGTTTCTACACTAAAAACCCCTTTAACTTTAAGCATTATAACATTAATTGTGTGGCTCTGTATCTGGACAGTGAACAAATCCCTGCTAAACCTCTGCAGCCCTATTTAAGAAATGGGTATACTGTGAGAGAATATTTTAATCTAGTACTAGTGGCGGGGAAATCTATGAAAGATCAGCCACTAGTTGTTAACCATCAGGAATTTACACAAGGGTGCACCCTGTTTGCCTTTGATCTCACTCCAGACCAAGAATGTGCTGATCATTATTCTTTATTTAAAACTGGGAACCTTAGAGCTGAGATCAGATTTGCAGAAGCCCTTCCACAAACAGTTAATCTCATTATCTATACTGTGTTTGATAATGTCATTGAAATAAACCAGAGAAGAAATGTCATTTTGATTATATGTGATAAACCATACAAATGAACACAAAGCAGCTGGAAAAAATTATAACCAATGACTCCCACATCTGTGACTGCTTTCTGGGCATGTTTCCCTGTGATCTGCTACCTAAGGAGAGAATGAGAAATCTTCCCGCAGCACTAGTCATCAATACTGACCCCCATGACCTCCCTGGACAGCACTGGTTAGCTGTATACATTGCAGAAAATGGGACTGGGGAGTTCTTCAACAGCTACGGTTTTCATCCTGACAGTTATGCACAAACAACTGTTTTTTTTAAACAGAAATGCAAAAAACATTTTGTACCAAAACACACAGTTGTAAGATACCTTTTCTACCACCTGTGGATTTCACTGCATCTTTTTCTTACACCACAGATGCAAAGGACTTTCTTATGATCAGATTTTAAAAATGTACTCTAATGATTTGCTAAAAAATGATGCCATGGTAATTAGTTTTGTATGTCACCTTTTCAGACATCTAAACACATCAGGGCACGTATCAGTGAGGTGGCAACATGTTCAGACTTGTTTGTCTTGTAGTGAATTTAAAATTTGCAACCGCTTGTAATTTTATTCAAAACCAGTCACTTATAAAATCACATATAAACACTCATAATCGTGTGTCTCTGTCAGTTTTTCTGGGGCTCTGTGTTTAAACTTGGGGAGGCACCTGTGTTTAAAATTTTCAGATATGCAATGTCTTTAATAATGACAAAAATATATAAAATATAAAGGTATTTATTGTAAAAAACATGCCAATAAAATACAACATACATCAGTGGTAACATCATGGATAAGATATAATAAACAGAAGCATCTCCTGTTAAAAAAATGTACACTAGATATACCATAGCACTGAGGTAGAATTATGATAAGCACCTCTTTCTAAAAACATGTTAACATATTTAACTATGAGATAGGCTAACATGCATCAATATAAACACTTTTTTTTTGTAAAAACAGGATTACATACTCAATATGAGGTAAATGGTTAATATAGGTTGTACACAGCAATCACTGAGTATAAAACATTCGTACATAGAGATGGCATTTCAATTTTACACAGTGAGCCATGTAGGTTTTTTAAAATACTTTCATCTTTTGGGTGTCACTGACCATTGGTTGACTGGAGATGGCTATGGTTGTCTTGCACCAGCCAATTTTAACCTTTCCACACAGCTCCTGTTTGCTGAATGAGCAAACACTGAGGTGGGTATGTTAGAGTCAGCCATTGCTTTGACAAAAACATCCCAGCCCTTTGGCTTTCTGTGGTCAGGGATTGTGTGAGTGGCTGTAGCCACTCTTACCAAATCGACCATGTGAGACTTAGAAACAACAGTACCTTTGTACATTAATTCCCCCTTATCACTCCAAAACACAATGTCCTTGTTCTTTGCCATATGCTTTAACAAAAGTTCAGTGTTGGTTTTAGACTGATGAGAAACACTACTTAAAATGTCTTTTTCCATAGTTCTAGGTATAGAAGCTGTCTCTGTCATGTCCACAGAGGGGTCAGAAATTGATTAATTTTCAGGCATCAATAATGTTAAACTGGTTTTAGCTTGTTCTCCTTGTCTTACCAAAGTCAGATAACGCTGTAACACAGCAAAGTACATTTTGGCTTTGTCATAGTCTGATAAATCAGTCTGGGACAGTATAGCTCTCATGTCAGTGTCCAAACTGTTAGTTACAACTTTTCTCATATCCTGATCAGGGTAATTAGTTTTAATGTGATTCATCTGTTGCTAAGGCACCACATACATTTTCTGAGTAAAATCCATTACCTGTTAGCCACTGGTGATCAAAGAGATGACAATTCCTAACAGTGTCCCTATAAAGCCACCTGTCTGGTTAACTATTTTCTTTTTCCTTTTTAAGGTTATTTGTTTATCTCTTAAAGTTTTAATGACTTTCCATTTTTTTCAGCAAACCTAACTGTTTTGCTGACAGTGGACTATTTCCTTTGAGAGTGTTTAAGGCTATCTCAGCTATAGCTGATATCAGATCATCAGAGGCTGAACATAAAATAGCTTTTCTTAAGCTCGGAGGCCCTTTTACTAGTAACTTTAAAACAGATTTCTCTGCAGTCTTTTAAACATAATGACAATACAGTATCAAATATTTTTAGAAGCAGAATGTGTTTTTTTCATGACATATGCCACAGGCCAGTCAGGGGAAAGCAAACCACTATGCAGTCTATATTCGTCTAGTGTATTGGATCTCAAATCAACCAGTAAATATCCATGAGACTTTCTTGTGGCATCTTCAAAAGCTTCTAAGAAAAATTTTGTCTGACCAGGATACATCTGCCTAGCCAGAGTTTTGATCTGCAGCTAGTCTCTGGCATTTAGTGTGATGGTCCTGCTTTTTTTACCTTGACAGAACACATTCTGGACAATTAACAATATTGTCAACTGTTTATGATGACTGCACTTGGTAAATCCATACTCAACTTCACTATTTTGACAGGTAGAGTCCATTAAATCATCTATAACAACAAAATGTACCTTTCCAGAGGGTAAGATATCATTGTCAGCTAGTGATATTGGTAGCCCCTCCACAAATTTAATCTGTAGGAACTTTAACAATTCATTATACAAAGGTTGCCAACAGCTGTAGAACCAGAAATATTTTCAGGCTTGTGTGATAAAGTGGCATCAGCATGTTCCAACAACTGTTTTATAAAAGCTCTCCCCACTATTAGAGGGGCCAGTCAATAGACAAGTAAAGGGATGCTGCAATCTGATATCCATTTTTCACAATCAGTATCCGTAATGAAGTGTTTTAAAATTGTCTTGTAAAACTCGCTTGTCATAAACTACTCTCTGGGTCTTGGACAGCGTTTTTGTTTCAAAGGACCACTGCTTTTTATTTCTAACAATGCTGGGTTGACTCACGGTAATTTCTTTAGAGATCTGTGACCCCGTATAATCAAAGAAAAGGTCATTCAGACTTTCAAAATTAATGTGTTTACTGCTGGCTACATTAACTTTCACTTTAAGAATAACCTCTCCACTGGACAGCCGGTAGCCATATGTTTTTGGGCCTGTGGAAACAAACTCTGTAATGTGTTCATCTGCAAGAACTTCACTGGTTAGCTCCCCTAAATAATTGCCTAGAGGTGGGGTCCAGTCACCCAGTCTGGACACAAAAATGACAGAGTCAGTGTCGTGGTAAAGACACCTGTCCTGTAACCTGTCTAGCAGGTTGTAGAGTTCCACTCTGACATATGCTGTTATTAAATTAGCTATAAATATGTTGATATTATTAGAATCTGGGTAATGATCACTGGTATATTTCCAGCTTAAACAAGCTGTTTTATCATCGATGAAAAAGCATGAGGCTATATCATAGTAAGGGGCAAACACATACTGATAGAGCTTGTTGGGGTCTGTTACTATGCTCGTGGTTGGCAAATTAGCTCTCTGCCCAAATTTACCCCAAAGAGAATTTAAAAACAGTTTAGATATCTGTCTCCTTACGGGGTTAACAGCTATGGCCGCAGGGTTCAAATGTACATTTTCCCTTTCAAAATACTGCTGTTTGTACCTGACTTTATCCGCTTCCTTTTTTACCCATGAAGGGAAACCAGACACCTCTTGCTTGCCTTTTAGATGCATCTTGATGTAGTCTGCAAAAAGCTCTGTGCATGACTCTTTAAAATGCCAAACTTCATAAATGTTAATGATTTTGTAGCCTTTTTCTAGTGCCAGGTTTAGTTTTACAGTACAGTAGGTACCTGCAAGTGCCCTTTGCTCATCATCGTGTGTGCACGATGTTGTTTGAAGTCTGTTTTCAGCGCATGCACGACATAATGTGAACACAAGTTTTTTATCAATCCTGGATGGCAGCAATGGAAAAAAAAGGCCTCTAGAGGGTAAGACTTTTATTTTTGCAAAACCAAAGCACTGATTGAGGTCATCAAAATTGTCATAAATGATGTCAGGATGACCTACTGGATACTGTTTTGTCTTGTTAACAAAAGGGTAGAGGCTGGTAAAATCATGATAGTGTATTTTCTCATCAGGCTTCATCTTATAGTACAGATAAATGGCATTTGTTCTCCCCCGAAACAGTGACTGCCTAGGTTTGAGTGGCTGTGGCAGCTGCCTGCCCCTCAAGAAGTTATTCAAACCCTGATCTGTAGCCAGCATTGCTTTTCATTCATGTTCCCAATACTCTAACAGAAACCCTTGCTTTTAGAAAATGAAATTTGTGCATGGTCCTATTGAATAAGTGTCCAAAACTAGTCCCTGTCATGTGGTTTCTATCTTTCTCACAGTAACAGATGTTGCAGCCATGAAAAAAACATTTAAATTCAAATGCTGTGGGTATTCCATTTATGACAGAATAGCCATCCAAAAAGTAGGGACCCACCTTAAATTCACCACCCCTTAGCGTGTGCCGAATAGAAATGTTTTCTTTCTCAGATATGTACATAAGCCACTGAATAGCAGGTGTGGAGTATCTATTTAATTGTCTGTGGTAGTCATCTGGGGGAGAACAGTGACAGTGCATTCTTTCAAAAATAAAAATCTGTACATGGCCATGCAGACTGAGGCTATCATGACATACTGGAAGGGATCTAAGGATACTCTACTGTATCACTGTCTGACTGTTTTAAAACACTTTTGGCTGTCATGTTCATCACTTCTTTCCTAAATTTGACACAGGCTTTTTGAAGAATTTCAACATCTAACTGACAATAGTAGCAAAGCTCTCTTTTCAGATCAAATTCTCTGTGTCTGTTAGCTAGGTACCATTGCAAAAACTCTTGCTTCTCTGCAGGCAGCATATATTCAGAACCATAAAACTGAGCATCGTGCAGGAGGCCTACATAATTTTCATTATCCTTGGTGTTAAAAAATGGAGAAAGTAACCTTTCACAATCTCATTCTCAAATACAAGGGCTGCAGGGATTTTTGCTAGTTTAAAAGGAAGAAAACAATGGCTGTTGATAAATCTGATGTGTAGGGATGACACTGTGACACAGAGTCATTTTCCTCCTTGTTTGAGCAATTTAATATCAATTATTTCCTTGACTAACTGGCTAACAATAAAATAACTTTCATAGCCTTTGGCATTGTGTGCTATGAATGTGTAGTGTCTAAATGGTGCATCAATAAAATGTCCTACAAAATCTTGTATACAATCTTCCCCTTCAAATTCCCAGGACCTCTCCCCATCTAATTGCTTAGCATACACAAAATTTGGTATGTGCTCTCTCGTTTCTTGTATGACTTCAAAATCCAACGCTATATATTTCTCAGAGATTTTTACATCTGTGAGTGGTGACATGTAACACAGATGCTTGTCTGCAGTCATGAAAGAACCTCATCTATTACACTGAATCAATTTACATGTATGAGATCCCTTGTAAAAGACAAAACGTTGTTCACACAGTTTCATGGATTTACAAGACCCATCAGCTCTAGCTTAATGCTTTTCTAGGCATGCTAATGACCTACAAATCTTTTTACAGTAGGGGCAGGATGCAGTGTCAGTTTCCTGTTCAAGACAATTGGGGTCAAAGCAAACTTTGCACTGTTGTGCACAGATATGATTTCCCTTATGGCTATAGGCTATATCACAATATTCGCATAGGCACCTAACCCCAATGAATTGTTTTACATTTGTTATACCATAACAATGGTCATCATGCAGTAATACAAAGAGTGTTTTAGGAAGTATTTCTGGCCCTGTTGAAAATGTTTGCCAGTTTCCTTTATTATGATATAAAATCTTAATTTCAACTCCTTAAAAACATTCAAACTGGGGCACATCACTGAAAGTGACAGGGGTTTGGTCTGACAAACCTAGCTCAGCATGCAATATTTTAGCCTTATTCAACAACTGACTCTCACTCATATGTGGATTTAGGAATGCAAGAATGGAGCCACTGAAACACAAACTGTTATCTCTGTTATTTAAATCAATCAAGTATTGTCTCTTTTTTTGTAAAATCATGCCATACAAGCTGGAGCTCAGTGTCCATCTCCCCCTCACCCCCCGGTGATTGCTTATAGTAGTTACCACGAGATGTATAGTGTCATCAGTAATGATTTCCGCGTGCTCTGTAGCATATCATTAGCTAGCTGATCTAAGAAGGTAAGCAACATTTAACTCATTAGGGCATGTTTTTCTTGAGATCAAGAGTTGATTTAAAGATCTGACATTTAATCTTAACTGTATAAAGTCTCACAACGTGTTTGTCTAAATCCTCTGTCCAACAATTCTTATATAGCCTGGTGTGTTGCAGCAATAGCCTCTGTAAAAGATTTTATTTTATCTAGATTTATAAACTTATATCGTTGATGGAATTCTTAGCATTACATTTTTTTAAAACACATTCATATTGCTGCACAGATTCTAAAAATACTGTAAGGGGCGACCTGTTTGCCAGTTCATCATCATCTTGCATATGTGCTGCAACCTGGTTTTCTACTTCACCAGATTGCTGAACATTACCAACATGCTGTAATAACCTATGTTGTAATATTTTCATGGCACGCTTTACTCTTCTTTTCAAATTTTCTCAGATTTTTTTTTTACCAAGATTTTTCTCTCTTGACACCATTTGTTATTTTTTTCATTTTGTTAGTGCTGCCACCCTTTGTACTCAGCTTGTGAGATCTTCTGTGCTTTCACTTTGTAATTTATTTTTGTATTTGAATACCATTTTCTCCATTCTCCTGTACTTTTCAAACATGTGGGCCACATTTGCCATCTGTTTCAGCTCTGAGTATGAGAACTTGGTTGCACATAATAAAGAAAATACACTGCTCAGTAAAGTACCTTTACAAAACTCAGATTTAAACATCTGATGATTGTAATCCTCACTAGATAATCTGCTTTCAATTACCAAGCCATTAAACAAACAATCAAATGCTTTAAGAATACAGGCTTTCCCAGCATTGATCATGTCAATGTCCCTTTCTTGAAACCTCGGGTGCAATAACTCTTTGTCAGAAACCCTTGTGCTGCTGCTTGTAGATGGCTGTACATCATCATTCAGATTCACACAAGGTTTATTTTGTGCATAACTCACACCAGTAGAAACTTTTCAGTGCCTTTGAAAAGCATTGTATTCAAGTAATTGTCTCTTTCTCCCTCTCTCTCCTGCAGGAGTTTGCTGTGCTGCTGGTAAAAACAGAAAATACACTCCTGACACTACTTTTGTATTTTCAACTTTATGCTGTAAGACAAAATTTAAACTCTAAAAACTTACAGCATTTTTTAACCCCCCAGTCTCCCATTTTCAGCATTATACTGTAAAACAAATTTCAAATCTGAAACCTGCAGCGTTTTCCTTAACCCCACCCTCAAAACCTGCAGCATCTACTATCTAGAGTTAAGAATAAAAATACACACCTTCTGTAGTGGTAAACGATGCATTATTCAGCTCTTCAATCAATTGGAAAAGGGCTTCATTTCCACCCCATGACTCCATTATTGCTTGTTAAATGTTTTTAAAAATTCTTTTAGCTCAAGATGTATTTTTGGCGGCCTCGCTCTGTTCTTTTGTCTTTAGCTATCAGTGTCTTGAAATGCTTATATAAAATGTGTGAAACCACACCCCAAGTACGTGGTTAATCCTGAAAAAAATGTCTGAACATCTGGTACTGTCCATCAAAACCCCCTTCCCCTTCCCTTTTCCTTGAGGAAGTATATAAGTTCTAGGCTACTCAATGTAGGCTTTGTTTTTCACTTCCTACAACAGCTGGAAGGCATCTTTCTAATGCCTTTCTGCTAAAACTTTGGTCACAGTCAAATTAAAAGGTATGCAGACTGCTTCTTTAAGTCCAAATAAGCTTATGGCTTAGTTAGTTTTTACAATGTATAATGAAAATCTTGTCTTTATTTAAACAGCTGCATCCTTTAAATTAGTAATTCAGTAAAACAGCTTACATACCACTAATTAGAAGATAAAACTTATTTTGTCTTTTTTAAATAGTTAATCATGAGAACCACCTGTTTTTCTCTTTTACACAGTACAGGTTCTAGCAAGAATATTGATTCTTTGTGTAAATAAAAAACAGATGTTTTTTCTCAATCTTAAAACACAAAGGGGCACAGTTTATAATAACGGCAGGTGAGTGTCAGCTTAAGTTATGTTTTTAAAAGTCAAAATGGAAATTCTGTCTTTTTTCTAAAACAGCTGCAACCTTTAAATCAGTAATTTAGCGTAACATAGCACACACATACACACACACACACGCACACAGCGTGTATTCTTTTGCACTGACTCTAAGCAAAGCTGTAGATATATTTTAAGAAGACTGTGTGCTTTTAAATGATTCTGAGAGAGAAACATTATCATTTTACATGATGTCTTTTCTTTGTAACATATTATTTATTTTCTTATTTAGTTAAGCTTCAGATTAATACCTTTGAGCCATGAGCTCTTTTACAAAGGTTCCAAGTCAGACAAATTACAGAGAAACATTATACGGTAATGGTTACAAACCTACTACATGACTTTTCATTTTTTTATAATATAACTATAGACATTTATTTTGTAACAAAAGCATAAAGCTACATTTTTTACAAATGCTGTCCAGAGAAAACTGTTGAACCATCTTATTTACACAGAGGTCCCATACACACATACACACACACACACACACACACACACACACACACACACACACACACACACACATACACAGACATAGAAACACACACACACACAGCCAGCATGTTGCTATGCTATCCAGAAAAAAACTGTTGAACCATCTTATTTACACACAGGTTCCTGTTTTAGCTTATAAATGTTACATGCATATACATAAAGGTATCCTTTTGGTGTAAGTTTTACACTTTTTATAACTTGTTATAAAACAGAAAAAGGGATACTCACACAGGCAGATGGATTTCCCTCGGGGGGGTCTCCAAACAGATCTATGAAACCTCTACATGAGCAGGTTGCCTCCTAGATACTTCTTTCTGAAAATATCCTAATCAAAAAACACACACATGCTCCTGCAGTTATACACCCAAGCCGACAGGGGCACATAACACTACATAAACTCTAACTTATTTTTTTGGGGTGTGTAGGGGCATGGTGGTGAAGAGGGACAGGGGTTTGAGCCAGGACGGTGGGGGTGCAGGAGAAAGGGGGGCAGGAGTTCAAGCTAGCACGGTGGGACTCAGGTTCCAGCCAGGATGGCATGGCAGGGGTTTGAGGAGTGTATGAGAAGAAGGGGCATTGGATGCTTACAAAATGGTGGGTGCCAGGGTTTGATGAGTGTGCACGAAGGAGGGGCATAGAACACTTACAAAATGGTGGCTGGCATGGGTTCGAGGAGTGTACAAGAATGAGGGGTGTAGGACACTTACAAAATGGTGGTTTTATGTCACTTCCAGGGTTTCAGTGTGGGTCATTTCCTGTGCAAGTGGGTGGGACATGGGTTTGAGTTTACGTCACTTCCACTGGAAGTGGGTGGGGCTATCACATTTTAGGGAGGGACTTCTGATTTAACAAGGGGCAATTCTGATCGGTCCATTTTAGGCCACGCCCACCTGTCAAATGATATGGCACACACTGATTGGCTGAAATTTAACATTTAATGAGATATATGAATTTATATTACTATTAGAGATTAGTGGGATTGCACAGAATTAAACAGTTTCTGACCCTACTATCAAGAGAGGGTCCAGAGGAGGGCAACCAAAATGATTTGGGGCTTGGGGGACAGGACCTATGGGGAGAGGCTCAAAGAACTAAATATGTACACATTGGAAGAGAGAAAGGACCGGGGGGGGACATGATAGAGGTCTTCAGGTACATGATGGGGGTAAATGGGGGAGGAGCAGTCATGGTACTTCGATGGAAGGAGGGGGGCAACTAGAGGGCATGGGTGGAAGCTGGGGTGGAAGATTCAGGGGAGAAAAGAGGAGGTGCTACTTCACTGAGAAGGTGTTGGAGCCATGAAATGTGTTGCCCAAGGGGTTGGTGGAGGCAGAGATGGTGGAAGGGTTCAAGAGGGGGTGGGACAGGTACAAGGGAAGGTTTCTGGAAGCAAAATCCAATGCAGTGAGAATATCCAGAACTGGGAAGGAAGAAGCCAGAGAAGGTGAGAGGGTCAGCAAGGTCAGCTCCCAGGGTGGGGGCTGACCAAACGAGCAGACACAAAAGACTGTTAGGCCTATTCTGCTGGCATTTTAGTATGTTAGTAAGAGCACAACTCACACATGGCTTTTTAATAGAGGCACTGGAATACGGCATCCTTATTTGTTCATCTACTAGTAAAAAATTCCTTTCCAAATTCAAAGTCACGTATAATAGTATATTAAGATTTATAACTGGCCTTCCCCACAGGACACATGGATGTGACCTGCTAAGAATGGCCAATCTTCTCTCATTGGAAAACAGAATTAAGATAAAACTTGGTACCCTGTTACTTAAGATTTCCAAGGGGTCAGTTCCCTATTTCATCATTGTCCCTATTCCCCAGAGTCTCTAATTTCTTTGGGACTAGGCCCCAAGGTAAAACTCAGTTTATGATTACTAAAGTAAAACAAGTTTGGTCAGAAATCATTTTTCATTTAGAACTATTGCACTCTTCTACTCTGTTCCAACAGCAATTAGTAATTGCCTCACACTGACCACTTTTAAATCAAAATTCAAAGTATGGTTGGAAAGTTTTACCACATGTTTCTGTACTAGTGGTTGTTCTAGGACTTAGCATTCTGCCAGTAATGTTTTATTGTGTATTATGCTTTATATTGTATTAATATGTCTTGCATTGTGTGATTATGTTTTTATGTGTTACTTGCCACTTGTGAAAAAGGTCACTGAAGCACATCAAGTTATCAAGAATAAAAAATTAAAATGAAAATGAAATGAAACTGGACTGTTGGATCTGGACGGTAGGAGACTTAGGGGAGACCTACTTCTACTACTCAAAATCATTAACTCCCAGGACCTAATAACTCAACGTGGGCTAAGTGTTTGCACCAAAACACCTAATCTTAGATCTCATAAGATACAACTTTATATTCCCAGGGTAAATACAAATAAAAGACTCAACTACTTCACTATCAGGTCAGCATGTTTTTGAAAACAGTTGCCCAGTGAGGTAATCTGCCAAACAACATTTCTGGGTTTTAAAAACAGGTTAGATGACTACATCAGAGCAAATTCCCCATTGTAATAATTTACCCACTAAGAGTGGATGACAATCTTAATGGGCAACATGCCTACTTTTGTCTTCATCACCTTGTAATACCTAGTATTACCTAATAAAAGCCCGGTACCAATGTTACTTAACTACAACAAATATCAGTGTGCAGCTCCTTGATGCTGCAGTTCCTAATCCTAGCTTCACTTTCATTCACACTACTACCTTGCTTGGTCCACTCAGTGACCAAATTAAAACACATAAAGTGAATCATTTCCAGTTTAGATCCACAAAGTAAAACAATATGAAGGTTTTTTTTTCAATGTAAAGAAAAAAGAGTGGAACATAACCAGTGGGTGAGTGGTGCAAGAGACAGTTGACACAAAAAGCACACACACCTCAGTGGTTCATACAGTACTACTCAGGCTAGCACCCTGTAGTGACAGCATATCTGCAGAGTGACTATTTCCCACAAAACTACTGATTTTATTTTTTTATTTTTTTTTTACTATTTCTATTTATTCTCCTCCCCATATAGCCCCCATCTCACCAGCTCCCCAAGCTCTGTCCCCTGGAATTACCAGGGCTTACCTTGTGCCCAGTCCAGGAGCAGTGCCTGCGTAGAGTCGGTCACCATTCTGCCGCCATTTTTTTTCTGTTTCTTCTCTCATTTTTTCCTGAGGGCCCCAGGAGAAGGTCACCTGTGTGTGGAGGCCTGCATGCACCTTGCAGCCCCAGTAATGAAACTCCTCTACCCACCCCATTGGCCTATCACTGGCACCCTGCTTGTGCAGACCCTCAGCCTCCACCGGGGATAGCCATGAGTGAGGGATGCCAACCCACTTCCCTGGAAAGGAGAGCTGCCTGATGGCCACTCCATCCAACTCCATCCTCCACCCCATGTCGACATCCAATGACCCAGGCTCGTTCCTGAACCCAGGTAACCAGTGTGCCATGCGGTAAGATGTCCAGTGCCTTAGCCCTCTGCACCACTGGGCCAGCTGAAACTACTAATTTCTAAACATTTTATAAGCACAATAAGGCACACCGGGGCACTGGTTGTGCTGTCACAATCACACTTCCAGGGGCTGAAAACAGTAGGCCTGTTACCTCATGCCTTACAATGTCCCCTTGGGTGTGTAGCTGTGGCATCAAAACCATCACCCCATCATATCTTATTGCTTACATAAACAAGGAGGGAAAAGGTGGAAACACACAGTTACACAGGCAGAGACAGACACCAAATGCTTAAATACATTCTTGAGGTCCTTAAAAGTACATTTGAATCACATATATGGGTATTTTCAGATGAAATCTACCCTCCCCACCACCACAAAAGCAACCTGGCAGGTTTTTGTTTTGAATGCATTTCCATTAAAATACTGCACCTGTACTGATTTGAAATAAAAACAAGGCAATAGGTGTTTTTTGTCTTATAAAAATGTGTCCCACACATGGTTTTCACTGTCTTTTATTGTTGCTAGCTGCCCCTCCCCCATTACCAGAATGTAGACTATTTTTTGTCTTCAAAGTTAAAATGGAAGCATATTTCAATGAACGGTCCTATTTCTTATCTTTTAAAAATAATTTACACTTATTTTCATTCATTTCAAGTCAAATATTAAACTGCCATTTTATAAGTGCAATAAGACACTTAAAGGAGTGCCATTATGGTGATATAATCAAATTTCTTAGGAGCATTTAATGGCACCTGGATGTGCATTATGCTTAATAATGCACCTGAGTTGCATGATTATTTCATAATAATGCACACCCTTGTCATGTCTTATTGTTTATATTAGGGGATGGGAATAAGTGTACTGGTACTGGTAAGTGGTCAAGTGGTGAAATAATGGTCACCCATGAAAGCCCAAAAGGTAGAACCCCAGTATCTAGTTCTATTCCCTCCGTTCTAGGACCCTGGTCACCTGTCCCCAAATGAGAGGAGCACGGGTCAGCAACCTGGTAGTATCATTATGTGAGTTCTCTGTTTTAAAGTGGGACATGTCTGTAAGTTTTGTGAAAGTATGGACTATGACTTTGTTGAATATGTAGCGATGGACCATAACAGTGGACCACATTCCAACCATCCCTATATGGTCCCGGTACAAGTAGGGGACAAAACAGTTATGGCTCTGGTGGATTTGGGTTATGTGCAGAAATTGGTTAAATCATTTGTAGTAGGATTCAATTTAGGCCACTGGAAAGAATCCATAAAAATTGCCTGTGTACATGGGGATACCTACACATACCCAACAACCCCAGTTTGGTTAAAAGTGAGCAATTGGGTACGAATAATAAAGGTGAGAATTTCAAAAAGACTATCTTGGCAAGTAGTTCTAGGCTGAGATTGGGAAGGTTTTCATGTCCTCCAACAAAATAATTCTTAAAGTGTGTTCTCACAGGAGGATAAAAACCTGGAAGGATTAGAATAAATATTTCCCTTTATCTGATGTAGCTGGTGGAAGGGCAGTGTGACAAGGCCATAGGCAAGGTAACTTGGATGCTGGGGTGCATAGGGATGGGGATTCCTAGCAGGAGAAGGAAGGTGGTGTTGCCACTATATTGCTCAATAGTGAGACCCCCATCTGGAGTACTGTGTCCAGTTCTGGAGGACACACCTCTGCAAGGATATTGGCAGGGACAAAATGGTCCAGAGGAGGGCTAACAGAATGGTTAGGGGCTTGCATGAGAAACCATATAAGGAGAGGCTGCAGGAACTCAACATGTATACCTTGGAGGAGAGTATGAGAAGGGACATGATTGAGACCTACAAGTACCTTACAGTGGTAAACAAGGTGCAGGAATGGAATCTCCTTCATAGGAGGTGGAGCTCCAGAACATGGAGAGGTATGCTATAACACTTGAGTGGGGGAAGTACTTCTTCACATAATGGGTAGTGGATGACTGGAACAGCCTGCAGAAGAAGTAATGGGGAAAAGACAGTGGGGAGCTTCAAGCATGCATGGTACAGGCACATGGGCACAATAGGTAGAGGTAAGGGGAGGAAGGAGGGACATCTGTGGCCAAATTGGGTCAAGGGTGTAGTAATAGGTAGGAAAAATATGGTAGACTGGATGTGCCTCCCAATCCTTTTCTGCTGACACATTCTGTGTTTCTTTGATGTTGAACTGTCTGGCCCAAAAGAAAAGCCAGAGAAATCCTGGGGACACAATGGAGGAAGAAAACAAGGGAACCCCTCTGTCAAAGGTTGTAGTAGTTAGGGCCTGCTAGGACCTGGGTTCAAGGAAGGTCAGAAGTGAGTCAGATGAGAAATTGGCATCCACATCAACTGGAGTTCACAAGGCACCTCTGCAGGTCAGGCCAAACATGTTTCAAAATTCAGTCAATATCATATCTGAACAGAGAAATTATATCTTAATCAATGCTCATCATGACCTAGCTGGGTAAATGGCATTGTGACTGATAAACAAAAAGAACAAATATTTCCAATGTTTGAAGTGAAAAATGACATTTTGTACAGGATGGAACAGAAATAACAAATGGGAACTGTACAATATCAGCTTTTGGTTCCCTGGTCTGCAACTAAGTTTTAAGACTTTCTCATACCATACCTATAGTGGGTCACTTGGGCCAAGAGAAAACTGGGAAGGACATACTTGCCTGTTTTTTTCAGGCCAGGTATACAGAAGAAAGGAGTAGATTTTTATGCTTTCTGCCCAGAGTATCAGTTGGCTGCCTCCAGATAAAACACCCCACATTGATCCCTATGCCCATAATAGATATTCTAATTTAAAGAATTGGGGGTTGATATGGTGGGACCCCTGGTAAAATGTTCAGTAGAGTATTAGTATATTATACAAAATCACACATGCTCCCACAATGCAAAGCATCATGGGCTGCATATGCAAATCACCACAGAATGTTATGCTGGTCCAACCTTAAGCAGAATTGCATGATGCCAAAAGTCCTCTCACACAGTTTGCAAAGGGTGCTAACAGAAGACATAGACACGTGTTTCGTCCTACCAGGACTCATCAGTATGCCTCGTCTGTTTGACACCCCAGTGGAATGGACCAGCTACCCTTAAGGCAGTATGCCTTGGATATATTGTGGTGAACCCATTAAAATAAAAACTATTTAAAGACAAAAGAACCTCAATGAGCAAACACTGAGGCAAAGGTTACTTCAGTGTTTACTATTAGGGGTTCTTTGTCTTTAAATAAGTTTTATTTTAATAAGTTCACCACAATATATCAAACCCACACTATACATTCACTGAAATCCAAACAGAACTTAATTTTAATCCTGACAGAAGACGAAGCTGTCATCAATGCTACTGATAGCACCCCGTGAGAAGACACTGGCATCATGGTACAGACGGACCAACACTCTTTGTCTGTGGTATTCATATGCAACATGTCTTTTACATTAATGAGGCTATGTGTGACCCTGAAGCTTGGCTTCCCGGCCAAATGCCCTTTGGGGTAACCCTTGCCTCAGTGTTTGCGCACAGAGGCTCTTTGTCTTTTAAATTAGTATATTATGCTGATAATGAATTATGCCACCCAATGCCTGAGGCTATTCCCATGCACTCCACTATAGCCTGGTTAGTAGCCAAAGAATTCCTAAAAGTATTTTCATGAGCTGGGCTACCAAAGAAGATCATAACTGATCAGGGTACCAATTTTATGTCAAAGCTTATGTGGGAAGTGTGTGCTTTACTGAAGATTAAGTCCATCTGGATATAAGTGTACCACCCTCAGACTGATGCTTAATCAAAAGATCTAACAAATCCTTAAAGTGTATGATGTCTAAATTTGTTTCGGCTGAAGCAAACAAACTGGGATGAACTGTAATCCTATTTAATGTTAGCAGTTTGGGAAGTACCACAAGCATCCACATTTTTTTTTTTGCCTTTGGATTATTACACAGATTGCAAACTCTAAGGATGCTGGATCTAGTAAAAGGGATAAGGGGAAGAACAGGCACATAGTCCACTCTGTCATGCTCCAATATGTAATGCAAATGAGAAAAGATTGGACACAGCTGGCATATTTGCCAGAGAAAATGCATTCAGAGCACAGTGAACTCAGACTGGACACTATTAAAAAGGACCCAGGTTACGGGGTTTAAATCTTGTCACAGAGTACTTTTTCTGCTCCCAAGCTCTTCATTCAGTTTATCTTCTTATATTGATAATTTTAGGGCATGGGTTGCTGCTAATAATTTTGACATTGTTTTCCTGTCTGAGATAAGGTTGTGCCTGAAAATTATGGACTCCTCTGTTGATTTGCCTCATTATACATTGTTTAGAAGGGATAGGATAGGGAAATAGGGAGGTGGACTTATAGGGTCAGATATTCAAAGCTTTGCCCCTGGGCTGAATTAGCACTGCCCAGAGGGCAAACTTAGCCTGGAGCACAAAGCAAGCTATATTCAAAAGGAATAGCCCGGGGCAAACAGTTTCTGAATATAGCATGGGAATGAGGCTGGGCAAACTGTGCTGGGTGTGCAGGGCAACCATAGTCTTGGAATAAGACAGCTCCAAATACAGCAACCAGCAAGTGCAGACCACAACAGCAACACAGAGCACAGCTATGTGAAGGTAGCTAGAGGTGACCTATGTGGCCAATGTGTGCTCCAGCAAATGCATGGACCCAGTACAGCTGCAGGGAGCAGCCTATGGGAAAGTACAGTGTGCAAAACAGTATAATATTCCCTGAACCATTAGCGCGGAGCTAAAGTGTTTGAGTGTGATTAGCACGGAACTAAGCTGTTTGCCCAGTGCAAACACATTTGTCCCATGCTAAACTTTGCCATATTCAAAAGGGACATGCAAATGAGAGTACTTAGGTGGTCTGTGGGCAAACATCCAGATTAGCATCTCATTATGCCCTGATTTGCATGCAGTTTGCCCAGCGTTACTGCAGAGTCCCACAGAGTCACCTTTAGGTCAGTCTGGCAGTGCACAATGATAGCTGCAGGCTACATGTAATCAGTACAGTACAGCATAGCATAGCATATTGTACCTCAGGGGATAAGACAGCATTGGCACAGGTGGTGGTGGTGCTGCATGCAACTGTCACACTGTAAGGCATGCTACAGTGCACAGCAGACACTACAGTAGCAAAGGGGCCAGTAGTGTGAGGGACACAGCACTGCCTATGGTGTGTAGGACAGTGATTCTGACTGCACTGTAAACAGTGACAGGCCCAATGTGCAGGTGTTTACTGACTGTGGACATTACTGTTACACTAATGTGTGAGCCACAGATGCTGCACCTGTTGCATGGGATGCACACAGTGACATATAAATGGCCGGCTGTGAGTGCTGTGTCATCTATACAGTTGTGCTGTATGTGGCAGGTGGCACGTAGGATCCAACAGACACACAGGCAGTGGGGTATTCCCACTACTGGCCAGTGTGCACTGCATGCTGTGTCCCAGTCTTGTGGCCACACTTTGGCTGTTGTGATATCTGGCCACCCATACACCCTCCCCTCAATGGCCACCATGCCCACAGTGCTGCCTGTGTGAGCTGGCATCTGTTGGACACTACAGATGTATGGTCTGCAGGTGTGTGCTGTATTGCCACACTACCATGATGACCTCTGTGGGCCCGATCACCCCTTACTGTCTGTGCATGGCTGGGACCTGTGGCAGCTGTTGGCATCATGGTGGTGCCATCAATGAGTGGCATGTGTCCTCCTTGTCTGGCAGTTTCTAAGTTTCATACTCACATGCTAGGGTTGCGCAAGCTGCGCTAATGCCACGCTATCACCGCACAAAGCACCAATGTAGCACTAAGCTGTTTGCCCAGGGTTAAGACCAGCTTTTCCTGGGTGGTAATTTGTACCGAGCTATGGGTCGCGCTAAGTCACACTAAACACCTTAGCACGGCTCTAGTCACTGAATATTTCATTGTGTCTGTATTCATGTTCACTTTGCCCCTTGCATATACTTATGGTTTGCCTGGCACTAATGCGGTTTGCCGGTGATATTTGGCCTTTTGAATATAGCAGACCTGCACTAATCCCATGCTAAACACGCACAAATGTTTTTTGGCCGGCACAAAGCTTTGAATATCTGGCCCATAATTTTTATTAGTCTGACTTAGTGGCTATGCAGGAGGACTTTCAGCATTCCCATGATAGCTGTGATTTTTTAATCTGTCAAGCTCATTTTAGGAGTTAAATACTCATACTGTACATGAGTACTCATTATTTTACCCCAGAGTCTGCTGATGAATTACTTTTATTATTGTATAATTATATCGGATCCCACAGGCATGCCAAGGAATACATCTTAGTAGGTGATGCAAATATAAATTGAGCTAATACAAGTAATTATAAATTTAAAGATGTGTTAGCTGGACTAAACTCTAAATTTAAGTCAATTGATTGACAATCCCATATATATTAACTATAAAACTGGTATGTATAGCCTTGAGGAAAGGAGGGAAGGGGGACATGATAGAAACTTTTAAGTACCTCAATGGAATCAACAAAATCCAAGAGGGTAGCATCTTTCAGAAAAAGAGATGCCCAAGAACAAGGAGACACAATTTGAATATAGAGGGGGGGACAGCTCAAGGGTAATGTGAGGAAGTATTTTTCACAGAGAGGGTGGTGGACGCATGGAACAGCCTTCCTGAGGAGGTTGTGTGGTCAACAACAGTGGAAGAATTCAAGAATGCATGAGACAGACATAAAGCAATTCTTGTAGTGGGTAGGAAGAAATAGGCTGTTGGTTAACTAGGATCAGCAGCTTATCCAGTAGGTAGGGAAATGGACAGACTAGGTGGGCCAAGTGGTCCTTATCTGCCATCAAAGTCTATGTTTCTATGTTTTTATGATTGGATTTTAACTAACAGACCAGATTGAATATCTTCAGCTATGTTTCTTTCAGATTCATGGAGTGACTACAACCCAGTTCATTGTTTTTGGAGGGTTAAGAGGCATTGCTTACTACCTAAACTTATTTAGTCATGTTCCCTTTGGCATCTGGATGTCACTGGTTTTAGAAGGCAAATTGCTTCCTTGGACTGAACATACTTAGGAGGCAGTATAGTGTAGTGGTTAAAGGCACTGAACTGCAAACCTAGAGACCTGGGTTTGAATTCCATCAGCCCCCAATTGCATACTGTATGACTCTGAGCAAGTCATTTATTTATTTATTAGCTTTTGGTAACTGAGTAAGTGCGCTAGGCAACAATCATGCCTATTTTCAGGCACGACCCAGGAGAGTACAATACAGAATACATATAAGCACAATTGTACAAATTCATAAATAATAACAACATAGTACAAACAACATAATACAGGTTGAGAAACATCCTAGGATAGGACAAGTAGACAATTATATAGGCACAATAAGAGGTATGAATAGGCTAGTGGATAAGCTCACACATTATCTGTCCTTAGCCCATCTAATGAACAAAAACTAAAACGCTATAAATAATATACCATGATGCAAGTTATACATAGACTGCAAACCAGCAAGGGGACCTAGTGGCAGTTTCATCTAAGTGCATTTGCAGTTACCAAAGGTATAGAGGTGAGAGAACAGTGAGCGCTTAAAAGCAAGGTGGGAGGTGGAGTTTTTATCCTGCAAGGGGAGCAAGTTCCAGAACTTAGGAGCAAAATTGGAAAATGCCTGTTCACCCATTTTGGTAGCACAGGGTCGTACTGAGAGAATAGGGATGGAAGAGGACCGAAGAGTGCAGGATTGGGAGGCAGGGATAAGCAAGTCAGCCAGAAAGTCTGGACGAGGTGGACAAGCAAGGGAGTCAATAAGACACCCTAGGGAATAAGCCTGGAGGTCTTTAGGTGACAGCCAGTTCAAGCCAGAGTAAAGTAGGCAGTGATGAGTAAGACAAGCGGCTGATAAGGTGAACCTACAGATATTGTTATAGGAGGAGTCCCATTTGCAGAGCACACTGACATTGGAAGGGGTAAAGAACCAGGAGGGCATAAAGGAGCTGAGAGAGAAGTACTCCTCTAGCTACTGATAGTCTGGCTGATAGTCAAACTTCCTTGTGCTCCCAGATCATACATGGAAACAAGTTCTGGCTTAGTGTGCCTTTCCTGGTTAAACAAATGTCCATTCCCTTCCTATACTTGTATAGTATTCCTGACATTGAGACAATTTTAGATTTTATTGCTACTGAATTTGGCTGAGTTTGAGACCAATTGGCTTCTGTTCATAAATTATGTATGAAAACTTGTCATCATGATTGGATAACACATAACTCATTATCATTAATGGGAGAGCATGATATGGCATGGCAAGTTGATAAAAAGGAGAAAACAGTGCAGTCTTTAAATGTCTGAGAAATCATTGTAAGAGTGCTGTAAGCAAGTGTAAAAAAGTGGATTATTTCTAGAATCAGCAATTCTCTGGTTCAAATAAGTCTACAGAAAATTGGAAAATTCTATATGAGGGTTTTTTGTATACACTGACTACTATAACTTCTTTGACTACTTAGCTACTGGTCTACTAGTTGATGCTAGAGACATGGCTGAGCAGTTGAACTCTAATTTTTGCAATTTAGCTAAGTTGATGCTGGGATCTATGTCAGATGAGGTTCCTCTTGCTGATCTTGTTAACTCACCTTTACCTGATGGATTTAATTTTCATGCTATTTCCTTGGAAGATACTGCTCTTTATCTTAATTTAATGAATATAAAGGCTTGGAATGGGGATGATTCTATTGACATAAAGCTATTGGGGCCTATAAAGGACCTTATGACCGTACCCTTACGTTACATGTTTAATTTTTCTTTAATCACTGGAACTGTGACAGACGACAGTTATACCTATGTGTAAATCTGGGGACGGGGCCCTGGTTAAGAATTATAGACCTGTCTGTTTTTGTCCCCTTTATCTAAGGTCCTTGAGAAAACAGTATTGGATCAGCTAAAAGATTATTTATCTCAGCAATGTATTCTAACACCTTACCAATATGGCATCAGATCTGATCACAGCACACTGACAGCTTTGACTGAAGTGACAGACCTCCTACATAGGACCTTGAAAAATGGGGCTATGGTGATAGCTATGATTTTAAATTTGTCCAAGGCATTCGATTTAGTTGACCATAGTCGTTTGCTTCTAAAACTTTGCTTGTTAGGTTTGTCTGACTCTGCAGTTTTTTTGGTTTGCAAATTATTTGACTGATCATAAGCAAAGGGTGGCTTTAGGTTCTGTAACATCTTTATTTATGGATGTAAACATAGGAGTTCCTCAAGGATTGATTGTGGGCACTATTTCATTTAGCCTGTTTATTAATGAGTTACCTTCTGTTGTCACTGTATCTCATATTCTTTTGAGTGCTAATGGCACTGTTTTGTATGCCAATAATATTTTTGTCTCACTGCTATAATAGAGGATGCATTGGAGCTCTCAGCAGAGCAGAGCAGAGTAGAAAGGAGGAGACAGCATAAAGGGAAGTGCTTATTTTTGTTTTCTGGAATATAGTGGCTAAGCTAGTGATTTATGTCCATTTGGTAGGGGTTATTGGGTGACTGGGAAGGGAAGTGAAAGGGCTGGAGTTTGCACCTGGGAAAAGGGTCTGATTGTCTCTCTTGCGAAACTGTGGAATGGTCCCACCCATCCTCCCTCGCCCATCCCAACCGCCCCGGTCTCATCCAGATTTATAGTGAAGCGGCATTTCCTTTCCCTTTACACGGCTCAGACTAGGAGAGCTAGGGCTAAAAATCACATAGGAGAACATAGGGTGGTAATAAACAGAAGGGAGAAAAAAAACATTGTCCTGTTTTCCTTTGTGACAAGGCAGTGGTGAGGGGAAACTGGAACGGGGAGAACTTAATGGGGATACCTAGTGAAATGGAGGGTCCTGGGGGATGGGTCAGGAAGGACCAAAGGGGTGGGGTGGAGGGATGAATAGGAACATAGCAGGAAAGGCTGTGGGAAGGGTAGTAGGATGCAGTAGCTGTGGGGTAGCCATATTCTTAGGGATTGCATGGAGGGCTGGGGATGCTTGGTATACAAACAGCTTTGGCAGCTAAGGATGAGATTGTATGTCTGAGGGGGCTGTGGGAGGGGGTAGGTGGGTGGGACTGGTTAGACCATCTGGGGCCAAGGATCCAAAGGCAAGCTCACTCAGACAGCTTAGCCAGCAGGCCCAGGGTAGGGTGGGGGGGGGGATAAACATGACAAAACCACCATATTGTCAGGAACAAAAGGAAGCAGAGCCAGGAAAGTGAATAGTGGTCAAGAACAAGGGGAAAGCAAAGCCTAGACTGGAGCAGGAAGGGAAAGAACCAGATGGTGGACTGGGGTGGCTCAGGGCATGGTGGGGGAGAGGAGATTCTCAGTGCTAGAAGCATAAATGGATGGGGGGACTTGGAGGGGAGATAGGAGAAAGGGGCTAGAGAAAACAATGGGGTTAGCAGACCGAAAGAAAGAAGGGACAGGGTACAGGTGAATATATGTATGAGTGCAGAAGCTAAGGTAGTTGGTGGGGAGGAGACAAGGAAGGAAAGGGGAAACAGGTGGGGATGGAGAAGGGAGATGAGGTTGATCCAGATGGTGAGAGGAGGGGGATGGGTGAACAGGGGGCAATGGGCTGAGAGGGGGGAGAAGGTTGAGCCAACTGGCAGGGGTAGGGGGATGGGTGTCGGGCTGCAGGAGGAGCAACAAAGGGAAAGAATGAGGCAAGAGGGAACAAGGACATGGGAAATGAGGAACTACATCTGGACTGTGACCAGAATAGTGGGAGGGAGCAGGAAGGAGAAGGTAGGGTCATAGTTTTGGGGGACTCAGTTCTGAAAGGGGTAAGATGAGGAGGCAAGAGCACCAGGAAGGGATGCATATGGGTTGAGTGTATGCCAGGCATGACAACAGGTAAAGTGGGCCAGTTTCTCCTTAAGTGTGTAGAGAGGGAAAGGGAGAAACCTCACATAGTGGTGCACCTGGGCATGAATGATCTGGAGGGGTGCAGAGTCAGGAAGGTGCAAGAGAGGTTCATGGAGGTGGGGAAGCTATGTGAGAGGGCAGATGCTCAGTTGCTTTCTCAAAGGGTTCTCCCAGTACCAAGGGCTAGCTCAGCAAGGACACAGTGGACAGTGGAGTTTAACACATGGCTGGGGAAAAGGTGTCAGTCCAGGGGGTACAGGTTGGTGGTAAATGGAGTGGAACATGGGAAAACAAGAACCTGTATACCCCAGACAGGCTACATTTGAGTAGGGAAGGCACAGTGGTCCTGAAGCAAAGGCTGGGGGAGTATATAGCAACCAGGGTTCATTTAAACTAAGTTGGGGGGGCAGAAGGTTGGATGACAAATTAAGTCTCCAGGCCAAGGAGGCTGATAGGCCTTTCCCCCGAGCCAGTAGGAAGGTAATTGTGGGGAAGCTTATGGAGACTATCCTCAAAGAGAGACTGGTAACCTTTCTGGAAGAGAATGGTCTCCAGGACAGAAGACAGCATGGGTTTATCTCATGTAGATCCTGCCAGATAAACATGGTTGACTTCTATGACTGGGTAACCAGAGCAATCAACAGGGGCCAGGCTATGGATGTCCTGTATTTGGACTTCAGCAAGGCCTTTAATTCAGTACCACATGGCAGGTTGGTTAGCAAACTGGGTTACCTGGGGGCAGGGGAGAAGCTGGTGGAGTGGGTCAGAAACTGGCTGCAGGATAGGCAGCAGAGGGATGTTGTAGGAGGGGAACTCTCAACTCTGAGGGCTGTAACCAGCAGAGTTCCATAGGGCTCAGTGCTGGGTCAAGTGTTGTTTGGGATCTTTATTGCCGACATCGCAGATGAGATTAAGAACAAGATCAACCTATCTGCAGATGACACAAAGAATGGTGTGGTGGTAGACAATACAGAGGGGTAGCTAGGACTGCAGGAGATTTTGGTTAAGCTTATGCATTTGTCAGACACATGGCAGCTGGGTTTCAACATGATGAAGTGCAAAATCATCCACTTGGGAGCAAGAAACCAAAGGCTTTGGTACAGGCTGTGGGGTACAGATATCCACTACAGAAGAGGAGAAGACCTTGGGGTGCTAATCACAAGGCAAATGAACCATTCAGCACAGTGTAGGAAGGCAGCAGCTAAAGCGAATAAGATGTTGGGGTGTATTGCCAGGGGACTCACCCCAGGAGGAGGGATGTTATCCTACCATTGTACAGGTTGCTGGTCAAACCGAACCTGGAGTGCTGCATACAGTTCTGGTGTCCTTACTTAAAGAAAGATGTCACATAGAAACATAGAAGTTGATGGCAGATAAGGACCGCAAGGCCCATTCAGTCTGCCCATTTCTTTTTCTACCTTATAAATGTGCCATCGGCCTTTGCTCTGTCAATGGCATATCTACTCATACTCATCTGTATTGCTCCCTTATGCCTATCCCATGCCTGTCTGAAGCCCTGCACTGTATTCATAGCCACCACTTCCTGAGGTAGGCCGTTCCATGCATCCACCACCCTTTCTGTGAAAAAGATCTTCCTCACATTACCCCTTAGTCGGCCTCCCTCTAATCTCATGCTGTGTCTTCTTGTCCTGCTATTTTTCTTATATTGAAACATGTTAGACTCTTTCAACTTGTTTATGCCCTTAAGGTGTTTGAATGTTTCGATCATATCACCTCTCTCCCTCCTTTGCTCAAGGGTATACATATTGAGCTGCATTAATCTGACCTCATATGTTTTCTGATGCAGTCCCTGCACCATTTTGGTTGCCCTTCTCTGGACTGCCTCAGTTTGGTTAATGTCCTTGTGAAGGTGTGGCCTCCAGTGCTCCAGACGGGGCCTAAGCCCAGATGTCAAGCTGCTGGAGGGGGTCCAGCATACAGCAACCAGGATGATCACAGGAATGGAGAGCAAATCCTACAAGGACAGACTGAGGGAGCTGAATATGTATTCCCTGGAGTATAGGAGGCATAGAGGGGATATGAGAGCAACCTTCAGATAAATGAAGGGCATAAATAGGGTTATTACAGAGGGCATTTTAGATCAAAGTGTGGGAGAGACACTAGGAGACACAATCTGAAATTGGATGGGGGCAGGATCAAAAGGGAAATGAGAAGACACTACTACATAGAAAGGGCGGTGGCTAGGTACAGTGCACTACAGTTGGAAGTGGTATTGTTAAAGTTGATGGGAAGTTTTAAGAGGGAGTGGGCAGGGTCAGGGGAAGGTCACCACTGTACAGAGGGGGCAGCTGCAGAGTAAAAAACTGTTAGCTGCACACTTGAGCAGACTTGATACACCTTTGGGCTTGTATCTGCTGGTATTTTTTGTATGTTTGTATCAGGGATGGGTGAACCAGTTTGGTGAAAATCTAAACACCCCTAACCAAGCCGAAACATTGGGAATCGAATTGTTTCCTAACAGTTTTGGCTGTTTAGATCAGTTTGGAGAGTGGCTGGAGCACAGGACTGAAGTGCACGAGAAGCAAAAGTCCAACATTGTAGGAGGGAGTGACAGGGACCAGATATAGCTCCACATTGGATGGCAGCACATTCCATCTTTGGGAGGTGGCAGCTGATTGGATTGTGCTGTGAGGAAGCCACGTGGTCTACTCATCTGCTGATTCTACTCAGTCAGGGCGTAACAAAGGAGCAGAGAAGGAGCAGCATGTGGAGTCTTCTCTTCTCCATTGTGTGTCGGCAAACTCTTTCTAAGGAGACAAAAAAAAGATGTAAAAAAAATGTTTTTAATTAAGAAAATGAATAGGAGGGTGGGGGCATGGACTGAGTGGGGAATGGGGGAGTGTGCTGAGTGGGGGACTACTCAGGAGAGGAGGAAGAGAGAAGCAAGTGTGTGAAGTCCTGATTTCAGCTATCCAGAATTAGAGTTGGGACTGTCTTGTCATCAGACTATAATCTGTTCAGGAAGGACAAGGTAGGAGGGAAAGGATGTGGTGCTTTGTCTGAGGGAAAGCATAAAAGTGATGAAGATACATGGAATGCAGGGGGAGGCTGAGGTGCTGTAGGTCACCCTGGAGATGGGGAATGGAGCCACTATTCACACGGGGATGATCTACAGACCTCCAGCACAGGGGGATGAATTAGATAAGGTACTGCTGGAAGCTACTGGCAAAATGGAAGAAAAGATGGAGGTGCAGCTAATGGGGGGCTTCAACCTGCTGAATATAGATTGGAGACTCCCAGCAACAGCTTCAGCTAAAAACAGGGACATCCTAGGATCTCTGCAGGGTGTGTTCCTCAGGCAGCTAGTCAGTGAACCCACTCATTATGGGACAATACTGGATCTGATACTCACTTACAGGGACAGTGTTATACGTGTCAAGGTGTGAGGCCCCCTGAAGACCAGTGAATGTCATACACTGTGGTTCAATATAAGGATGGCTTCAGAATCAAACCACATAAGGGTGAGGCTCCTGGATTGCGGGAGGGCAGATTTTATAAAGATGGGTGAATGCCTCAGGGATGACCTGGAGAGAGGGATGGCCTGGGTGGGGTGATGGAACATTGTGCAAAGTTAAGAGGGAGCATGGTAGCAAACTTCTGTGCCAAACAACTGAGTAAAAGCAAGAGGAAAACAAGACTGCTATGGTTCTTGAAAGAGGTGAATGAAAAAAGGAAAGGTTAAAAGGGTAGCATTCAGAAGGTATAAAGAAGTGCAGAGGGAGGAGGATAGGGAAGTGTATCAGGGGAAACAGAGGGAAGCAGGGAAAGCAATAAGGAGCACAAAGGTGCAAACTGTAGAGAGAATAAACCAGGAGATAATGGTAAGGGTCAAGGCATTTTTTAGGTTTGTAAGTGAAAGAAGACCAGGGGTGGGATTGTAAGGTTAAAAAGAGAAGGAGGGCCTGTGCAGAGGGGGACAAGAAAAAGGCAGACATCCTGAACAAATACTTTTGTTTAGCATTCAGAGAGGAAGAAGAAGTCGGGGGGGCACAAAAAAGTAATGGAAGGTTTGGAGGGGAGGTGGACACTAGTCCTTTTTTAGAGGAAAGTCCTGAAAGGACTTGCCAATCTGAAGGTGGACAAGCTATGGGGCCAGATGTGGTGTATCCAAGGGTACTGAGAGAGCTCAGGGCGGTACTGGCTGCACCTCTGACAGTTCTGTTTAACAGCTCACTGGAAACAAGAATGGGTCTGGAGGACTGGAAGAGGGTACAAGTAGTCCCACTACACAGAAGTGTTAGTAGGGAGGAGGCTAGCAATTATAGGCCATTCAACCTGACATCGGTTGTGGGAAAGTTAATGTAATCACTGCTGACGGAAAGGATTTTGGAATATTTTGAATCTAGTGGGTTACAAGACCTGAGACAGCATGGGTTCTCATGGCAGAAGTCATGTGAAACAAATCTGATAGATTTCTTTGACTAAGTGACAAAGGAATTAGATTAGGGTGGAGCAGTGGACATTGCCTACCTATATTTCAGTAAGGCTTTCAACACTGTTCCACATAGAAGACTAGTAAGGAAACTGGGTAGCTTAGGAGTGGGTCCAAACATGGTAAAATTGGTAAGACATTGGTTAGGAGAAAGGCATCAGAGGGTGGTGGTAAGTAGACTTCACTCTGAGGAACTGTTGGGTGCTTCAGGGATCAGTGCCAGAACCAGTCCTCTTTAATATCTTTGTAAGTGACATTGCAGAGGAACAGGAAGGGAAGGTCTGCCTCTGCAGGTGACATCAAAATCTGTATTAGTGTACACACTCCTTTGGGGTGGAACAGATGAACAGAAACTTGAGAAAACTCGAGGAGTGGTCAAGTGTATAGCAATAAGGTTTCAATGTGAAAAGCTACAAAATAATGCACTCATGGCGCAGGTTCCTAGGGGCAGAAGTACAAAATGAGTGAAGTGGTATTGACGACACACCAAGCAAGAAGGAAGCCTGGAGGTAATCATATCTAATAATTTAAAGGTGGTCAGGCAGTGCAACAAGGCAGTTGGGAGAGCTAGTGGGATATTGGGATACATAGAGAGGGGTATCATTAGCAGAAAGAGGGTGGTGGTATTGCCTCTGTATAGATTGCTGATAAGACCCCACTTGGGTACTGTGTCCAGTTCTGGAGACCACATCTCTGGAAGGAAATAGACAGAGTTGAAGCAATCCAGAGGTGGCCAAATGAAATGGTACAGGGTCTGCATCAAAATTCCTATTAGGAGAAACTAAATTACCCACTATGGACACCCAGGAAGGGAGGAGGGAGAGGGATATGATAGACAGCTTTAAATATTTCTCAGGGGTAAATAAGGTACAGGAGGGAAGTATTTGTCCGAAAAAATGGTGCTAAAGAAAAAGAGGGCATGCTCTGAAGCTGGGGGGGAGGGGGGCGGTAGGTTCAGAAGAGATGTGAGGAAGTACTTCTTCACAGAAAGAGTGGTGGATTCCTGGAACAGCCTTCCAGTGGAGCTGGTGGGGGAGAAAACCATGGCGGGGTTCAAGAATGCATGGAATAGGCACAAGGAAATCTTAGTGGAAATGAAGTGGAGGAGGAAGAAAGAGCTGTAGATCAAGTATGGTCTGTGATAATAATGTAGGTAGGTTAAAATGGGCAGACTGGGTGGACCAAGCAGTACTTATCTGCCATCAAATTCTATTTTTCTATCTCACAAGAACTTAACAATGGGATTCATTCATCCTCTATTTGTCCAGAAAATTGTTTCTTAGGGAACAATGGTATGCCACGCTAGAGAGAAAGAGTGTCTAGCAGTGAAGTGGGAAGTAGTAACCCTGCACTACTATTTGTTAGGAAGACACTTCACCTTGTTTACTGACAAAGCATCACTCAAAGGGTTGCATGCCATATGGGAGAGTAATTCCAGAGTCACCTCAGTGGTACCTTGGTCTGCAGCTGTTTTTTGTCCTGATGTGTCACAGGTTGGGTTCCCTGAATAATAATGCTAACTCTTTCTCCCAGGAGGGCAGCTCAATAGTAGCCAGTGCCAAGCATGCCATGGGCACAGCTTTGAGGGGAAGGGTATTAAAGGAATTTATAGAACCCATTCACCTGGGATCCCCTTTCCACTAAGATACTAGAAGGAGAACAGGGTGAATTAAGATCCAGTCCTGCTGACTTCTAGCTTGGACTGTTGGCTGTTTGCAAGTGTGGAAATCCTTGTGGGGGAAGGACACAAATGAGCCTCACCTGAGAGGCATAAAAAGGAAACCAGACAGAGCAAGAAGGAGGAACTGGAGAGCTGAATCAAGCTAGAAAGTGTTTTTGTTTTGAATTTGCTCTTCCAGAGTAAGCTACTTTGAACACTTATTTGGTGCTGGAGTAAAACAACTTTTGTTTCATTGAACTGCCTGGAGTGTTTTCTTCTGAGGGTTCCCCCAAGTCTTGGTTCACTACAACACCATTACAAGCCTCAGGAATTTATTAGCATCTACAGTAATTAAGCACTCAAAGTTCAAGGTGTTCATTTCTTTTGTAGAACTGTTCTTGGCATGATAGGATGACATTTTTTGCCTACTAATAAATATTGCTGCTTTAAATTTATGTTATCACACATCTTCACACTCCAGCCTGTGCATTCCAGTCATCTTCATGTTGTAGCTAAATCATATACGTACATTTACGTCAACTGAGAAGGCTGCAAATATTTATGTCCATGTTTTAACTTTGTTTCATATTTTCCACAGCATTATATAAATACTATGCTACGTATCATAGAAGCAAAGAGCACCATGCTCTCACACAACGTTACAGAAGGGTCTGGAATTATTCCACCAACCAGTCTCTTGAAGTGATATATTGTTTGTTTCTCTCCCTGTATGTGTTTCCTGTCCTGAATGTTCTTATAATCGCTGACTTGCATAAATGACACCTGAGCAGTTGTGGTGTAATTCACTTTTATAACCATCTGGTAATAATGGCAAGTGCAAGACAGCTGAAAGTTGTCACTCAGACTGCAGAAGTGCTTGCTTGTTCTGTTTAGAACTGCCAGTTGTTGTACATGGATTAATTTTTCTTCTGGGAGTAAAACTGCAGTGGCAAAGATTGACAGCACTTAGAAGGTATGGCAGCTGTGTCAAAAAATGTGTGCAGTGAGCATGTCCTTGAGTGAGAGGGGTGTAGATTCAATGAATGGAGACAGGAGTGAGTGTAACAAGGGAAGTAGCAAACAATGGAGCAGAGCAAAACATGTCACACTCTGCAGCTGGAGTGCAGTGGTTAAACTGATGGAACTGTAAAACTGGACGGGGCTTCAATTATCACTATTAGATCATCAGGCAGGATTAAATTTGGCTGTCTTATGTTTTAGCTGTTGTAACTGTAGAGTATTGTATCTTTGAAAACAAAACAACTTTTTTTTTACTAATTGAGACAGACAAAAATTCTGAGTCAATAATTATGAAAAAATATAGTGCCCCTAGGGATTATGTTGTGTAATGAGATGTTACACACACACACACACACACACACTCTCAGTGTGTGATGCTTTAATTAACTCCTCAGGCTTTACTCTCATTCTACATTTTATCACCAAGTTTGTGATTTAACATTCATGTTGTGAGGGTGCTAACCTCTTAGTCCTAATGTTGCCTAACTTATTTTTCCAAAAACACATTGCAGTTCCCCATCCCCTGAGCGGCTGTTGGCAAATGTAGAATGTATAAGTGGTGGTCCAGTGTTCCACATCCATTTTACCTGCTCACCCCCCCACCTCCCTCTTACACTGGGGGGGGATCAGTGAAGCCTAATATGGTGACCAGCACAACCCTCCTCTCACATCCTCAGTTGGCCACCATATGAGCTGTCAGTAAATGCACATACAGTATTTATACTGTACACTCACTTACTGACAGCTCGCAGGGCAGCCAGACGAAGATGTGCAAGGAGGGCTACGCCAGTCACCATATTGGGTTTCACTGATCACTGATCATGGAGGTAAAATGGGTACTGTGAGGTAGTGGTATGTGAGTGGGTAGGATGAGTGAGGGACTCTGGACCACCACTACTATGTAGTACATTTTTCAATGACCACTTGGGGGGGCCACTGGACACCAAGTCTTACTTAATATTTGTAAATAGGCGATTGTGGTGGGGAACCACTGGACACAAGGGTTTACTTAATATTTGTAAGCAGGAGATTGGGAGGAACCACTGGACACCAAGGATATGTGTATTCATGTACAATGGGTGATTGGCAGAACCACTAGAGACCAGGGATTGCTAGCAAATCTGGTATGGGTGACTGGGTGGTGGTGGCCATAGTACAGCTGCCTGCCTTCAAGGGGGGTGGCCCATTAAAAGGTGTTTTTCAGTGGTGGTAAATAGTGCCACTTTGGGGGTCTGTTTACTGCCACTACAAACCTTTGAAGATACCATTGTGCCAGTATACATGGAGGACCCTCTCATTTGCATAGGGTCAGTGGTAGTATAGTGTCTTAGCTCTGTGGGTTTGTGCTGGCACTCCCGGGGCTTCTGAATATAGTCCAGCTGGGAGCACCAGCCGAAATCAGGGTTAGCATACCCACTAACCCTAATAACAGGTATATTAATCTTTAAATTTCGGACACAATATGGATTAAAATAATTTTAAAATCATGTTGATTTTACCAGCATTATAAAAGGACACTGAATGTAAATTCTGCTGCAGAGACCACTCTTACAGTTGCAGGAATGGTCTCAAGCATATTCTTAGGGTATGAGTACTGTCTGCGAACCTAAGAGTAATAGTTCTGAAAACCAAAGGATGTAACTCTACAACTGTGAAGTGTCAAATAATATTGATTTCTGTCACATTTTGTTATTATATTTATTGCATTCTTTTGTTGGCTTAATTTTTCCTAGGTCATTTCTGAGGATAGGTATTTGTTGCCTAGTATTCTAACTTGGTTATGAAAAATTTAATAAATAACATACAAAAACCTTGCAGACAACAGGCACAATTATTTGTGTACACATGTGAAGAAACAGTCCAGGATACATTAATACTTAGGCAGTGTGCATTTTCTCAAGTAAGAAATATTATACAAAAACATATTTTTTAGGCTGTGCCAGACAACAGTTAGTTGATATTTGTGTAGAGCAGTAAAGCAATAGTTCTGTTCTGCAGCTTAGTGCTTACATCGCTTTAGTGTGGACACAGATGGTATGTGATGAGGAGGACTCAAGGAAAGGTCAAGAGGGATTGTCATAAGGATGAGGAGAAGAAAAGTAGAAATTTCAAGCATCAAAAATGATAGCTACAGGCACTAGCTGTTCATCATTCCAAATCAAAGGCAAGGGTGACAGCAGATGACTTGACTACCATGATTCTAGCCAAGAAAGGCAGGAAGACTGAGCCCCAGACTATCTGCTGTTCCATCATCTAAGGAGATGAGGCAACTGAGAAAACAGTTGTCAAGGATAATGGGGAGCATCTGAAAAGACCAGTGATAAAGCTGAGGAAATTGAGGGTGGGAAAAATGATGTTACAGATGTCCCCCAAACAACCAAAATCCCCACTCTAAAAAAAAAAAAAAAGCAAAATTCAACAAGTGCAAACCTAACACCTATCTACAAAGGTCAAAAAGTCCCTAAAATTTGATAGGTGACACCACTGCCATTGATATGGTTGGCCGCCCTCCTCATGCCAAGATGCCCCCTATAAAGGAATCTACAAGCTACACAACTACAGAAAGTATTTGTAGAGACAAGATCCCCCACTCTCACCACAGTAAGTTGCTGCCACTCATTCAATATTTTGTGGGGGTCTATTGATCCAGCCAATCAGAGTCTGGTAATATGCTAGCTTTATGAGTGACATGTCAACCATGGCAAAAGGAATCACATCTTCACAGTCGTGGGCAACACACTCAACGTAGACACAGCAGTTTGACCATTTCCAAATATATATATATATATGTTCTATGCAAAAACTTTGTTAATGCATCATTTAGGGTTAAACCATAAAAAGTCAGGAAATTAAAAATCTTTAGGGTTGCCCCTTCCCCCAGACCCACCAATCATCCTAAGATTGACAGATGACGGGGTGTGTCATTGAGGTTATGAGGCCTAAATGTCACTCCATTCCATGTGTAATGATATTGGCAAAGGACAGCAAAAAAGAATGGGGGTGACATTTAGGCCTCACAACCCCAATGACACACCCAGTCATCTGTCAATCTTGGGATGATTGGCAGGTCCTGGTAGAGGAAGAACCCTAAAGATTGTTAATTTCCTGACTTTTTGTGGTTTAACCCTAAATGATGCATTAATGAAGTTTTTTTTGCATAGAATTTCCTTACTTTTTGAGAAAGAATAGAAAACTAAGAACTTGCAGATGGTGGGAGCATGGGCCTGTTGGTCCCTGTGCTCCCACCAACTTGTAAATCTGTCTCTACCATCAACACCCTCTAAATTTCAATGTAAAAAAATAAAATGTGTCTGAGATATTACATGTTAAAGTTTGAGATTTTCATTCATCAGAGTTTCAGAATTCCGCAACTGTTGACATTTTACAGAGACAATGACTGAAAAGTACATCCATGACACTTAGGCTAGATACCCTATGAATTTCAAGGCAACACTATAATGCAAAACACTGTCCGCAAAATGTAAATTGCATCACACAATATCTCCACAAAATATATTTTCTCCGACATGTAAACACCATAATTCACATGTACAGGACATGCCATCAGCATCCTCCAAATTTCAAGTAAAAAGACCAAACCATTTCCGAAATATTTAAACTTAAAGATTGTGAAAATTGGCCTATCTATTCCATTATAAAATCTGGCCATCTTGTCCCTACTTCACGATTCAAGATCTTGATCAAAGAATCTCGCAATCAAAGAATTTGCAGGCTCACGATCAAAGAATTTGCAGGCTTGCAATCAAGGAACAAAAAATGTTAAAAATCTTAATATTGATAGAAATGTGGTAAACTACCATCATAATTTGACAGAACGAAGCCCCCTGAGCAGAACCCACCCTCATTTGTCTTCCTAGGGCACCCCTGGGCTGAGAAATTAGATTTTTTAATTCAGCCATCTTGTCCCTCACTCACGATGCAAGATTACAATCAAAGAATCTCGCGATCAAAGAATTTGCAGGCTCATGATCAAAGAATAAAAAATGTTGAAAATTACAATTTTGAGATAAATGTGGTAAACCACCACCATGGTTCGACAGAATGAAGCCCCCTGAGCAGAACCCACCCTCATTTGTCTTTCTAGGGCACCCCTGGGCTGAGAAATATGATTTTTTAATTCAGCAATCTCATTCCTCCCTCACGATGCAGGATCACGATCAAAGAATCTCACTATCAAAGAATTTGCAGGCTCGTGACCATAGAAATTGCAAGGTCACAATTAAAGAATAAAAAATGGTGAAATGTGAGTTTTTGGTGCATTTGCATGAAACTAGCACCATGCCTCAATTGAACAAAACCCCCTGAGCAAAACCCACTCTCATTTGTGTCCCTAGCCAACCCCTGAGCTGAGTAAATTGTATTCTTACCTCATGTGCAAGACCGCAGTTAAAGAATCTCATGATCAAATAATTTGCAGACTCACAATCAAAGATAGTTAGCGAGCCATAATCAAAGATTTTAAAACATTATAACTCTATTTTTTTACCATTTTACATCAAACCAAAGGCATGGGTCGATAGATCAGAGACCCCTGAGTAAAACCCATCCATGTTTTACTTCAGGAGTGAACCCTGAGCTGAGATATTTGATTTTTTATGATCGGGAATGCAAAAATAAGATGGCAGACCTCACAATCAAAGAATTCTTGGGGACAAAGATTCTTTGACTGCAAGGCTGCAAATTCTTTGATCGCCAGGTGGGACGAGATGGCCCAAATCCCATTCTTTGTTTGCAAAACAACCATATAAATTTTCCCTTTGACTTATAATGGGAGTTTAAAAGTAGCATAACTTTTGAATACTTTAATATTTTTCCACCAAACAAAAAGCGGCATGTTCGCCAGCCAAGCTCTTTCAGATAAGCCATCTCGCACAGCAGCATGTCATATGATGGCTGCACAGAGTCACAGACAAAATCCCAAAAACTGCCTCTAAAACTGGATAATTTTGCATTTTTCAGTGTTTTTGTGCGCAAAGACCGTAAGTCCAAACAAAATGAAATTTGGCAAATCAAGAGATCTACCACGCCCTACCACACATGCCAAATTTCAGGCAAAGCCATTGAAAGGGTCCAAAGTTATTAATGTGGAAAATGTTGGCTTTAACATAGACGTGCCTCCATAACCCTAAATATAGTGAAGCGACTGCACCACTATTTCATATCTCTCTCTTGCTCGCTCTCTCTCTCTCTCTTATATATATATATATAAATGCTTCACTTTATATTTTGAAAGCTGTAACTTTTGGACTGTTAGGCCTAAAAACTTTAGTAGTTTTAAAGGACATTTGAAATTTGATCAACATAGGTCTTAATAATACAGTTCCCTAAGCATACTGTAGATACATACAAATTTAATATGTTGTTAAAAATAATAGGATTTCAAAAATGTTAGAACACTTTGATGTTTTTGCATGTCGATATATGGAAGATATGACACATATCAGTATATAACCTAGGGGACTTCAAGCTTTCATTTAAAAAACAGTTATGTTTGCATCCTGAATGGTTCCAACATTATCCCATTTTAAAGAAATGTGGGTTGATTTTCAAACAGGTGAGAATGCAGCAAGCCCTAGGTGCACCGAAGATTGTAGCATTCTCCTGGCCATCGACTGTGACATTCTAGCCTATGCACCAACTGCCACAAGTTAGACCAACTTTTTTGGTCTAGCTTGCAGCAATCCTGGGGGTCTTTTTGTGGAGCTTGTGCCAGATATTTGGCACAAGCTGGCATAAAACATGGAAACTGTTACAACTGTGCCTGAGTTCATAAAACTGGGTGCTGTTGCGGCTATAGGGTTCAGTTCACCATCAGAACCTAAGTGTCATGGTGCAGGACTTGATGCAAGCCTTACACTATGCTTCAAAACTCCAGCCCCTTTTCTTTTGAAATGTTTAACTTTAGAAATGTTAGGACTAGAAACTTATTTTTTTTTAAATGAACTCCTAGATTCTAGTTATTAGAAATCAGCCCTATTGATACAGAAACATAGAAACACAGAAATATAGAAACATAGAAGTTGACAGCAGATAAGGACTGCAAGGCCAATCCAGTCTGCCCAATTATTTGTCTGCCTCATGAATGTGCCATCAGCCTTTGCTCTGTCAATGGCCTACAGTATGTATTCATACTCATCTGTATTGCTTCCTTATGTCTATCCCATGCCTGTTTGAAGCCCTGCACTGTATTGATATCCACCACTTCCTGAGGTAGGCCGTTCCATGCATCCACCACCCTTTCTGTGAAAAGTAACTTCCTCACATTACCCCTTAAAGGAAAACTGCACCCACATATCTTTTAAATGTCATTTGCTTCCATGTCAACAGACAACTCTTTTCATTTAGCTTTTAAAGATCTATGCAACTGCTTTTGTTAGTTTTCACACTTCATACTAGGCACTGTCACTCTCCTGGGAGGGTCCATTTCATGGCTGCTGAAATCTCATTGTCCCTGAGAGCTGCATTAGCATATGCACCTAGGAATAATCTGACCATTACCCCTGGCTGGAGATAGGTATCAACTCCCCAAATCATGGACTCTGCTATGATCAGAAGTATTTTGAATTTCCTTTTTGCTTTTTTTGTTTTGGTTCCTGTTTTGGGTGAGTTTTGTTGTGCTAGCTCCTGTGCCGCAGTGTCCTGCTCTGCAGTGTCCTCTGCCCCTTTGTTTGATTTCGGAGATAGAGGCAGATAAATGTTTGTAGTTTTTATATGGTTTGTGGAAGTGATATGTTGGAGAGCACTGAGTGATGGGGAACCCGATTTGCCCCGGCTAACCACCTGCCAACCTCCTGGACCAACTACCCTCTGTGGTCGAGGTGCTTCTTTTAGATGTTGGGGAAATGGTGGATGGTTCTTATAATATATTTCCTCCTGAATACGTGATTTGAGGTGCACAATCTCTGCCCATGCTGCCTGGAGCGGAGCTCTTAGATCTCCAATGGCTCAGTATGTAGGACAGTGTCCAAAATCCGGTATAACTGCCCTTTTGAAAAGTGTCCCGCAGTACCTGCAGTTATTAATATCCATTCCAGATTAGTTGCTGGGTTTATAACCTGGTCAGAGTAATTAGAAGGAGGAAAATGAAAGCAAAAGTTTGATTTTGTGTTATGTTTGTTTGTTTTTGTATAAATTGTTATAACAAGTTAAATTACTTGTGCATCTGTAAATGAGGTTACTGTGTGGATACCCCTCTGCTCCGCCCCCTTCCTGCTTTGCTACAGGAAATTGCACGACTGTGCTACCCTATAAAAGGAGTGTAGCGTGGGGTAGTTGGGGATGGGGGTGGGTGGCTGGGCCATTTCTCTGCCAAAAAAGAAGAACGATAGACAGAAGAAACAAGGCGGTAAGAGCAGAAGAAATCAGCCAGCTACAAATGCAGTAGCCCTGAAAGCTTATCCTAATGATAGATAAAACTTTAAAAAATTGTAAAGCACCACCTGTAGTAATTTCACAGAGGATATACCTTGTAAGAAACACTTTGATACAGAGAAAAGTAAAGCAGTAACAGAAGATGTACCTTGCAAAAGACAATTTGAATCAGAAGATTATAGCAGTAATCTGTAAGCACACCCTGTAACAATGTAACAGAATGTATACTCAGCAACAACAATTGGAAAGGCTATGCCTGGAGTTCAATGGCCAAGCAGCCAGCCACTCCCACTTTCTGTGCTATATAAGCAGTTCCTCTCAGCCCCATTGTGGAGCACTTTTTCTTTGCAGCCAAAGGCTCTGTCGGTTTGTCCTCTAAACTGGTTGGGGCCTACACACCGCCCCCCCCACCTGCTGCACTGGATTTCTGTGTTTTGTTTTTTCCTGCTTCTGGTTTGTATTTTACCTTCCGGCTGCACATGCTTCTTCTGTCTTTGTTCTCTGTTTTTCTGTGTTTGTGTGTCTTTGGTTTTGTTTTTTGGGGGGGCTTTGTTTCTAAGCTCCTGGCATACTGCTACTCTAGAGCTCATACTACTTGCTTTCAGTTACTCACAACTTGAATTGCTTTCAGTTGCAACACTCAAATTCCTTGCAATGCAACTACAAACATTATCTGTGTGTTCAGCTCAGCCATAGCTGCTTTTCATGTTGCATACTTAATTGCTTTCACCTGATTCTGGCTCACACTGAACCCTGGTTATACAGCTCAGTCATGCTCAAGTCATTCTACTTGCCTCATTGCTGCAGTTCATTGCACTGCCTTTGACAGCTACTTTCAGAGTATTGTGCCTCCTTTATTTTATGTTTATTGCATTTTGCAACTTAATGTACTCAGTACAGATGCTGCTTCTATGTTTGTCCACCTGCTTCAAGCTCTGAAACTTGCTATGCAGAGCAATCCTATTATTCACTTTATACACTGCTGTTCTACTCTGAGGTTAGCTTAAGCTCCTGCTAAGGCTATTAAATTAGCTTTATTATCTGCATGTGGTTCTCGTCCCTTCCATCGTTTCATTATTTGTCTTACGGCGGGGACTGGGAGGTGTTTGGAGGGTCGTGGCTCATGTGGCTAATTATTTCTGTTTTAAATCCTCTCTTCACTGCTAAAATTCCTCAGAGTTTGTCACCTTGATTTGGCTTTGCAATGCCTGGCTGGCTTGCCCCACTATTCAGTGCTGTTTCATTGCTACTATGTTATGCAGACCTACATGCAGGTCCACTTATTACTACTCTGTTACTGACCTATGTTCAGGTCCATTCTTGCTTACGCAATCGTTGCTCATGGCTTGCACAAACCATTGCTTCATATCTACTGCCATCCCCTTGGCTTCAGCCTCTGGGATTCTGCTGCACTTAATTCTGCATTCGATCTTGCAAGGTCTCAGCACTCAATGCTCATTACAATCTCAGCACATCGTGCTCATTCAGCTCACCAGCTTTTCATCTCTCAATCAATTTGTGGGGCATGCCATCCTTCTATTCTGGTGCAGGGTTCCTGCAGCCGATGGTCTCACTCTGCATTTAGTCCACAACTTGAGTGTGTCTAACTTGGAGTGGTATCCTTCTCACCTGGCCCATAGCTGGGCATGTCCTCGCCCTGAGCTTGGCTTTAGCTGCCTGATACATGACAGAAGCTCCTGGTGTAGAATTTAAGACTAGCAATGAAGGGTGGTTACAATGAGCTCCTTTTTCTCTAGTGTTCCACTATAAGAGTTAGCCATTGACTTTAGTGGTTTCCCTAGCAAGTCACCTTCACTGCAATCTCCCTACAACTGCCTCTGGTTCACCTGGTTTAAGTTTAGGGTGGGTAGGCTAGGTGAGTGCCTCAGCAGTCGTTGCTCTCCTCCTCCACCTTGGTTGCATGTATTGTTGCAGAGTTTCCTTGCAACCTTCCATGGCATTCCCACTAGAGAGTTGAGTGAGTGCCTTCCTCCAAATTGGAATATTTTCCACCTCCCTTTAATTAGGTTTTTCAAATTGCAGCTGCAGAGCCATCACTAAATAAACTATCCCAAGCCTGGAGGGAAGGTGACCGAGGCCTTGGATCCCCAGAGATTTCCTCCTCATATATTTTTTTTTCTCTCCTCCATTGCCTCAGGTCATAACTGTTAGTTAACACAGTAGTTTCCCCTAGTTTCTTTAGGTAGGTTCTGCTGTTGGATGGAGGTGGAGGATGTCCTGCCATTCCCTCTCTCCTTAGAGGATCCCCTCATTCTTAGTACAAACCATCAGTATCATGCTACGCAAGCCTGAGCATTTCATTACGTTATCAAAGTGAGCATCTCATTACATTATCAAACTGCCTATGCTTCTCTACTACTATGTTACAGTTACTGCTCCTACGTCACAGTTACTGCTTGCTCATAAGCTTCTTGTCACCTCCTTCTTTGGGTTATAATTGTACTACATTTCTTTTGGGGATTCCTAAGGTACCTTTAGCCACAGGAATCATTCCGTGCCACCTCTAGGGGTGGAAACCTCTATGATGGTTCCTTGCCTTTCGTACCCCTACAGGGTGGTAATTACTCTGGACTAGAGAGTGAGAATGACCAAAACCAAACTAACACAGTTGCAGAAGCATAACGCTATACTGGAAGTGCAGGACATTGAATCTGAATCATAGAAAAATAAAGCAATAAAATGTTAGCAACAAACAGTAACAATCCCTGTCAGTACAAAAGAAAATAGTAACACAGATTAAATCTGTCTAGGCAAAAGAAGCCTTAATCCTTTCCCTTGTTCTGTTATGGTTCTTTGCTCTTTCCTTACAAGCAACCTGGAAGAAAAGAGCTCAGGTGAAGCTAGGTGCCTTTGTCAGCAAACCTAGTCCAGGTTTTATATGTCAATACTATTCTGTGTATAGCACTACTATTTGGAAACTGTTTTTTTCATTTTATTATTGACACAAGTTTTTTTATTTGTGACACAGACAAAAATGGCAATGCCAAAAGTTTTATTGCTTGTTAAAGAGCAGATATCTAGTAAAAGTCTTTTTTTATTTTTTTTGCAGGTTGTTACTTTTGAACTCGAGTTAGGAAGATTGATTGCTTTTTTCTGAATGATGTACGGAGCAGCACATGAGAATGAATAAAGCTGCTGTCTGTCTTTGTCAGTAACATTGGGCTGAGGCTAAAGCCAGAGAGATATAGATAGTTCACTGCAGGACAATGTTTGTGCAAAACCCTGTCATTCAAATAAAGTGAGTCCACCAATAAACATAACAACCATCAGTGTAAGACTGTCATTAATAATGAATGACTTTATGTATTATTATGTCCCGTCCCCCACATCTTTCTCTCTAGTCCTATACCAAGCTTCTTGCTCCACACCACCACTCCCTCCTCAACTTGCCCCATCCACCACAATCCTCCCATTTCCCCTGCTGTCTTTCCCTGCCCTCTTTCCTGTCTACCAACCTCTACAAATTGTCCTCCTCTCCCTTCCCACAACCACTCCTCTACTCCTTATTATTTCCCTTACTTTTTGACAATGCTTCCTGAGCTCCTATTTACCTCACACCTCTACTTTCATTGAACCAACAATGCCTCTGATTCTACCTCTCAAGCAATTTCCCTAGGCATATGATGGATAACTGCCTGGTGTCATATCCTGCTACTCAATTATTCATAAGTAATTTACTAGACAATGTATTTGATGGCTCCTTGATGTTTACTGTACAGTATGTTACATTTTAGCTTCTTCCATGTTGTTTTTTAGTCTCTACTTGTCCTGATTTCCTGATGTGGAACATTTGTAAATGAACCCTGGTCCAAAGGTGTTATCCAAAATCTTAATAAATAAAAAAAAATAAATAATAAAGTATTTAGACAATTTTTCTGTACCAATGTCTGCTTGCAGTGCATGCTGTCATTGTAGCCTGTCAATTCAAAACAATGATAAGGTTAATTATGTTGTATTTATTGCAAGAGTAATCATTAAAATTGATGGTATACATAATAGGACAGAAGTTTAAACATACCGACCACTATACATATGTTTAAGATGGGAAAGACATTATGGCAGTTGTGATTGATTATCAAGCTGTAAAATGAGGGTGTGCACAACAAATAGAATAATTATCTGTAACCTCTAGATAGCCAGCAGATGCCTGCATGAATCCATTTCTTTACAATTTGCTTAAATCTGTGAACCAGTACCTAAAGCGAGTAGCTTTACTGCCAAAAAAAAGTCAGTATCTTGTCCAATGGGGCAAAGGGACACAGTCTGTTTACCTTGGCTGGTACGCGAGAGGGAAAAAGGAGTGTAAGTCAAGGAGGTGGTGGAATTAGTTAGCAAGCAACTCTATAAGTTATCAGCATCTTGATTCATGTCCACTATACCACTATTTTCATCATCAACAGAAGCAGCAGTTATATAAAAACTTAATAAGTGAGGAGTCCTAAATGGCCGGAAAATGACATGATCAGGAAGTGCACGACAGAACCTAAATGATAGCATAGATGTCAGCACTCAAAAACAAAAGTTATATTGCTATGCAAGGATGTTTGTAATCCAGTAAGCAGAGAAAAAAAAAAGTGAAAGGCAGCCATCACAGCAGTCCAGCACTATCCAATTATACATGCCTACAATCACTAATGCATTAAACTGAGTTATTGCACTGAACTACTGTCTTGTCAGACAGTTTGTGAGGTGTGCAGCATCATTTAAATCACATTGCAAGGCATAAGTACAATGTCAGTTAGTTCAGATCATGACCTAAATGCCAGTATTAACATTGGAAGCAAACAACAGAACAACAAGGTGCCAAAATAAATGAAAACAACTGATACGTCATGACAGCAGCAACTGGCCAAATTCTTTGTTTTGAATTGACAGGCTGCAATGACAGCAAGTGCTGCCAAGCAGAAATAAATAAAGAGTCTAAATACATAAAGTAATTAATTATTAATGACAGTCTTACACTGCCGGTTGTTATGTGTATTGGTGGACTCACTTTATTTGAATGACAAGGTTTTGCACAAATACATATGAATATATGAAGAAGCCAGAAGAAGAAGGCCAGTTGGTCTATCAAGTCTGCTCATATTGCAGGGTCCACAGCTTGATCTAATATCCCTGCCCTCCCTCTCTACACCTCCCATCCTCCCTACCCATGAGCCTTACCTTCCCCCATGCCTATCCCAGCCTCTCTTAAAGCTGCCCACTGTTGTCACTGAGATGACCTCTTCTGGCAGTGCATTCCAAGTGTCCACCACCCTCTCTGTGAAGAAGTTCTTCCTGACCTCCCTCCTAAACCTCCCACCCTCCAGCTTAAGACTGGGCCCCCTTGTGATACTGTTGCCACTCAGCTTAAAGAGATTCTCCTTATCAACCTTATTTGTCCATTTTAAGTACTTGAATGTCCCAATCATGTCCCTTCTCTCTCTTCTGTCTTCCAGGGAGTACATGATTAGTGCCCTCAACCTGTCCTGGTATGCCTTGCCCTGCTGACCAGTTATCATCTTTGTAGCCCTCTTCTGTACCTTCTCCAGCAGGTTTTTGTCCTTTTTGAGGTGTGGGCTCCAGTACTGAACTCCATACTCTAGATGCTGCCTTACCAGTGACCTGGACAAGGGCAGTATAACCTCCTCCCTCCTACTACTGATCCCCCTAGCTATGCATCCACGCATCTTGTTTGCCTTTGCTGCTGCTTTCTTGCACTGTGTGGAGTGCTTCAGGTCACTAGTGATCATCACTCCCAGGTCCTTCTCCTCCTCTGATGCAGATACCCAGACTCCACCCAGGTAATACTCTGTCCTGGGATTCTTGGCTCCAATATGCATAACTTTGTATTTCCTGGCATTGAACCAAGCTGCCAGATCCTGGACCACCTCCCCAGCTTTTCTAGATCTTCCTGTAGGTCCCATACCACTTCAGCTGTGTTCACTCTCCCACAGAGCTTGGTGTCATCTGCGAATAGGCACATTTTGCCTTTAATGCCATCCCCAATGTCATTGATGAAAACATTGAACAACACTGGCCCCAGCGCAGAGCCCTTTGGGACCCCACTGGTTACCTCTCTGGTGCCAGATAACTCTCCCCTCCACCACCACCATTTGGGTTCTGTCCCTCAGCCAGTTTTCCACCCATCTGACCATCTTTTCCCCAACTCCAAGATCCACCAACTTCCCTGATCAACCTTTTGTGGGGAACATAGTCAAAGGCCTTGCTGAAATCAAGATAGAGGATGCCTACCGCTTGGCCCCTGTCTACTGTCTTTGCGACACAGTCAAAGAAGTCAATCAGATTTGTTTGACATGATCCCCCCCCCCCATGAACCCATGCTGCTTCTCATCCTGGAGACCATGTTACTCTATATATTCCACCAACCTTTCCTTTAGTATGGTCTCCATGAGCTTGCCCACAATGGAGGTCAGACTGACTGGTCTGTAATTCCCTGGACCATCATTGGGACCACTTTTGTGAAGAGGCACTACATATGCTGTTCTCCAGTCCTGTAGTTTCATGTCTTACTCTCATGAACTATTAAATAGGTCTGCTAGTGGCCCTGCCAGCTCCTCAGCCAGTTCCTTTAGTACCCTTGGATGTACTATGTCTGGGCCTGGTGATTTGTTCACTTTCAATACCATGCCTCACTCTATCCTCCTCTATTACTATGTCTGTGTTCCCCCTCCCCATCTGCTTCTCTTTTCCCTCCTGAAGGTACTGGTCTGTCCTTCTCCCTGGTGAAGACAGAACAGAAGTATTCATTTAATATCTCTGCTTTTCCTCCATTATCCTCCACCCACTCCACACCTTTCTTAAGCCTAACAATCCCTTCTTTCTTGTCCCTTTTCTCACTTATATAGTGAAAGAAAGCCTTCTCCCCTTATTAATTCTTTCAGCTATTTGAAGCTCCTTCTGTGCCTTTGCTTGCCATACTTCCTTACTTACCTCACTAGCCAACAAATTTTGTCCTGCAGTGAACTATTTATAACTCTCTGGCTTTAGCCTCAGCCCGATGTTACTGACAGAGACAGACAGCAGCTTCATATGTTCTTATGTGCTGCTCCCACATTTGCCTCACTGTTGACCCATGAAAGAGCGTGTTCACTTATCCAGATGAGAATGAACAGAGATGACATCTGATCAAGAGCGTGTAGTGAAGCTGGAACACAATACTGTTATCGATGTCATCTCTGCTTGGGTTTCTCTGTCTGATAAAGGAGACATTTTTTGAAAAATGAATGGAGCTTCTGCATATGAAATGATGTATGGGCTCTTTCAAGCAGGCATGTGTAGTCTGGGGACATCATTCAAGAAAAAGCAGCTGATCTTCCTAACTAGAGTTCAAAACAGAGTTTTACTACTATAGATATCTGCTCCACAAGGAGGCTTGTGGTTGGGCAGAAGAGCAGCTGTGTGGGTGGCAATGGCCCCCGAGGTAAAGAGATTGCCTGAGGGGAGAGAGAGAGGGAGGGAGGGTGGGTATCTTGAGGAGGCTTGCAGTCTGGTGGTGGAGCAGCTGTGTGATGTTGCAGCCGTCCATGTCTCTGTCTGGGGTGGTGGGTGGGGTGGGTCTGAGAATGCAAATCAAAGGACTGAAGCCCTCTCCGACTGGAGCAGCTTTGGTCCTTTGAAGTGCATGACTGTTCAGCCCACCCATCAGAGAGTTGCTTCAGAATCACACTGAGTGGTCATTGATGTAGACTGCTGAGCCCATTCCGAGACCCTACTTTTGTGTACTGCAACATGCTTGGCAGCAACACCCCCAATCCCCTTTTGCCACAATATGTTGGGTTGCACATGCTTGACAGCCAATATAAAAATGAAAACTGACTTACCTCAGCTCTGCATGAATGAAGAAGCAGTCATGAGGTGGAACTACACTCTTGAGATTGTTGACTATATGTTACAACAGTATAAGGTGCTGTCAGACTATGTGCTCATTCACACAAACTGTCATACCTCAAGAGCATCCACGAGCCTAACAACAGACAGTGGCATCTCATTGATGACCTGATTCCCATCTTATAGCCTTTTGAACATGCCATCCAGGAAGTTAGTGGCCAAACAGCATCCAAGTGCCAAGCAGTCCCACTTCTGTGTGTGCTGAGGCAGGAACACTGCAGTGTGCTCACCTTGAAGGAATAGATGAGTCTGTTTGCATTGCGCTCAGGGGAAACATGCAGACACTACTTGTTAACACTGTTGTCCTGCAGATCAGCCAGGAAACCAGAGAGTAAAAAGCTACATCCTTATACCCATGGTACAATTTAGGGATGCTTCTAGAAATTCCAGAATCCCTTGAAGCCGATGTCAGAGCTGGGCTGCAACAGTGGGATATTCAATAACCTGTAGTACATGTTACAGTTTATATGAGCTCTGTTCTTTCATTTGCTGTTCCTGCTGTCACTGAGAACTGTACTTAGTACTGGGAAAACAGTGGGACTGGCAAATACCTTATCTGAGCATATACAAGCTATAACATGTACTTCAGGCTGTTTAATCTTACAGTACTGCAGCCCAGCTCTGACATCAGTAGTAGGGGGGGTCTGGGGTTTCTGGTTACAGTAAATGCCAGCTTGCAAGTCATCAGAATCAGCCTGATACAGTCTACTATACTGCAGTAAACAGTAAATAAAACATTTTTGGCACACATATTGCAGACTGGGACCCAACCCCACACTTGGGTAAGGGGCTCTTAGTGCTGAATGTTCCTCTTTATGAAGTGTATGCACAATGGCTTACAGCAAAACTAAACAAATTGAGTATGGCATCTAAACCCGACATCACAGTCATTTCAAAATTATTTTTTTTTATTTTTTTTTTTAGTTTGTGTTGACTGGGTAAGTGCACTAGACAAATCTTGCCTATTTTCAGGCATGACCCGGGGGAGGGGGGGGGATACAGATGAATGCCAACTGACCTTGAACCAAATTAAGCTGTTGGTGGTATTTTTAGTGAATGAGGGAAATTTGGCCAGGACACTGGGAAAAATCCCCTACTCTTTTCGATAAGTGCCATGGGATCTTTAACATCCACCTGAACTACCACCAATTCAGGCAGTTGGGACCTTGGTTTAACATCTCATTAGCAAGATGGCACCTCAGAAGTGCAGCACCTCTCTCACGCTGCACTACAGTGTCAGTACTGGGATATTAACCCAAGTGCCAGATGTGGGAACTGAACCCACAGCCCTCTGATCTCCCAGCCTCAGAGGTGAGTGTGCTATCTACTGAGCCACTGACACTGAATTATCTGCATAGTGACTCTAATGCAGATCTGTACATCAATGGACACCTTAGATATCAGCAAAATAAAACTGTCAATCCCCTGTGGACAGTATCACCACTAATGGGTATTGAGGAAGTGGAGCAGGAATTCAGCCATAATTCTGCAGAATGAATGGTGAAGGAGTACCTTACTGAATCAAAGAATTTGAACATTGATGAACAGCCACTTTTGTGCTGGGCAACAAAGCTTCAGATGTGGCCAAGGATGTCTTCAGTGGCAATACACCATGATACAATGGCAAAAGAATTTCTTGCTGTCTGATTGCTCAGTGCCCACCTTCACCAGTGATGTTATCCAAGCATATCAGGAGTCTACTCCAACATACCAACCTTCAGTCACTGCAAACATCCTCCTCCTTACATGCCATTGAGGCATTTTTTTTTAAATACTGGATTATTACCATGTGTACCTGCTATTCCGCCAGCAACGATGAACATGTCAGATATGAATCATTTTTTAAAACACTGGGGAACTGCAATGTGGGCTAGTTTGCCAGCAACAATCAGCTAACATAGAAAACATAGAATCTGATGGCAGATAAGGACTGCTTAGCCCACCCAGTCTGCCCATTTTTCCTACCTACTGTAACACTGAAGAAACTACTTGGTCTCTGGCTTTACCCCTCCCCCTTTCCTTACCACTTAGGTTCCCTTATGCCTATCCATTGCATTCTTGAATCCCATTGACATTTTTGGCCCCATCACTTTGTTCCACAGGCATCCTCCATTCTTTCTGTGAAGTACTTCCTCACATCTATCCTGAGTCTACCCCCCTCCAGCTTCATAGCATGACCCCTTGTTTTTGAGCATCTCTTTTTCTGAAAAATGCTTCCCTCTTGAACCTTATTTATACCTATGAGGCATCTGAAAGCCTGTATCATATCCCCTCTCTCCCTCCTTTCCTCCAGGGTGTACACATTGAGGTCCTTTAGGATCACAGAATCATAGAAACTTGGCATCAGAAAAGGACCCCACTGGTCCATCTAGTCTGCCCATTACTCCCCATTACTCATCCCTCTTCCCTCTTGAACCCTTCCTCTCCCAGCTATTAAGCCCCATCTGTCTGTCCCAAGCCCTCTTGAATCCCTGCACTATTTCAGCCCCCACCACCTCCTCTGGCAATCTTTTACATGCCTCCACCACTCTCTCCATTAAGAATTGTCCCCTCACATTGCCTCTGTATCCTCCTCCCTGCAGCCCTAGGTGATGCCCTTTAGTTACAGCCCCCTCCTTCCTTTTAAGAAAACACCCTTCCTTTACTTTGTTGATTCCCTTTAGATACTTAAAAGTTTCAATCATGTCCCCTCTCTCCTTTCTAGTCTCCATTGTGTACAGATCCAGTTTTTTACACCTCTGCACATATGTCTTCCCTTGCATACCCTGCACCACCCCGGTTTCCCTTCTCTGAACTCTCTCCATCCCGTCTATGTCTTTTCTTAGTTGTGGTCTCCAGAACTGGACTCTGTACTCCAGGTGTGGCGTCACCATGGCTTTGTAGAAGGGCATCAGTACCTCCCCACTTCTGAGAGTAATGCTCCAGCCAATGCATGCCAACATTCCATTGGCCTGCCCCACAGCCCTGCTACACTGGTTTCCCACCTTAAGTTTATGTTACTATAATCCCCAGATCCCTCTCCTGCTCCATTTCTTTGATGTTCTCCCCACCAATGGTGTATCTTGCTCTTGGGTTCCTATGATCCAAGTGCATCACACCACATTTCTTGGTGTTGAATTTCAGTTGCCATGTCTCTTACCATCCCGTAAGAGTCTTCAGTTCCTGCCTCTTGTCCTCCACCCCTCTGGGGTGTCCACCCAATTGCAGATTTTTTGTATACGCCAGCAAGCAGGCACCCTCCCCTCAGCTCCTCCGCTATCGCGTTAAATATTAAAGGAGGTCCCAGTACAGCCTCCTGGAACCCCACCCATCACCCCCCATCCTGGAATACATACCATTTATCACCACTCTCTGGTTTCTGCCCGCCAACCAGTTCTTCACCCACCTAGTTATTTTCCCACCACACCCCTACACTTTCCAGCTTGCTCACCAGCCTTCTCTGAGGTATGGTGCTGAAGGCCTTACTGAAGTCCAGATAGACTACATCCACCGCCCCTCCCTGGTTGATCACCTGCATCATCCAATTGAAGAACTCAGTCAAGTTCATCTGGCATGATTTCACTTTCATGAAGCCATGCTGCCTGTCATCCTGTAAGCCACTGTTCTCCAGGTAGTCCACCACCCTTTCCTTTATGAGTGCCTCCATGACTTGCCCCACCACTGAGGTGAGGCTGACTGGGCAATAGTTTTCCGTCACCTCCTTACTACCCCCCTTGTGCAATGACACCACATGTGCCTTCTTCTAGTCCTACAGCACCCTCCCTGAATCCAGAGACAAGTTGAATAGCCTTGTCAGTGGGGCTGCCAACTCCTCCCCCAGCACCTGGATCACTCTCAGGTGCAACCCATCTGGCCCCATTGCCTTGTCCACCCTCAATCTGCCTAGTTCCTCCCTAACCTTTTCTACACTGAACAGGCTTTGATCCACCCTTATGTCCTTCCTTTACCTTCCTCTAAGCTTGGGTCCATTTTCTTCCTCCTCCTCCATAAATACCGAGCAAAAGTACTTATTTAGCTCCTCTGATTTTTCACAGTCCCCTTCCAGTTGTATCCCTTCTGCCCGCCCTCACCCCTCAGCCTTGCAATCTCCTGCCTTGCCTTTGTCCTTTCCCCCCACATATCAAAAAAAAAGTTTTGTCCCCCCTTCAGGCCTGCTTAGCTATTCTCTCCTCAGTGTCCGCTTTTGCCCTCCTTATCGTCTGCCCTGCTAGTTTCCTCTTCTCCCTATAAGCCTCCCTGTCCTCCTCCCTTTGTGTCCTCTTAAATTATTTGTCTCTCCTCATAGGGCTTTTGATGCAGACCCTGCACTATTTTAGTTGCTCTCCTCTGGACCCCCCACTACTCTGTCTATGTTCTTTCAGAGATATGGTCTCCAGAACTGGACACAGTACTCTAGGTGAGGTCTCATCAGTGATCTAAACAGTGGTAACACCACATCTGTCTTTCTGCTGGAGATACCCCTCCCTATGCACCCTACCATCCCACTAGCTCTCCCCACTGCCTTGTCACACATTCTGGCCACCTTTATGTCATCAGATATGATTACCCCAGGTCTCTTTTGTGTTTGGTGGATATCAGTGCCACTCTCTCCATCTTGTACTCCACCCATGGGTTTCTGTGCCCCAAGTGCATGATTTCGCACTTCTTTGCACTGAAACTTAACTGTCACACCTTGACCACTCCTCTAGCATTCTTAGATCTCTATTCATTTATTCCACACACCCTGGACTGTCTACCCTATTGCAGATTTTTGTATCATCTTCAAAAAGACATACCTTCCCTTCTAGCCCCTCCACAATGTCACCAATAAAGACATTAAAGAGGACTAGTCCCAGTACTGATCTCTGTGGCATATTGCTTGTCATCCTCCTTTCCTTGGAGTTAACTCTATTTACCACCACCCTCTGTCTCCTATCCCCTACCCCCTACCCACTTCCTTACCCCATTTACCACCTTTGGATCCACTCCTAGACTGCCCAACTTGTTTTCGTTTCCTGTGTGGAACGGTGTTGAAGGCCTTACTGAAATCTAGATAGGCCACATCCACCACTCCACCTTGATCTAATTCCCTGGTTATCCAGTCAAAGAAATCTATCAGATTTGTTTGACATGACCTCCCCCTAGTGAATTCATGCTGCCTCAGATCTTGTAAGCCACTGGATTCATGATTTTCCATAATCCTTTCTTTCAGTAGTGATTCCATTAATGTTCCCACCACTGATGTCAGGCTGACTGGCCTGTAATTGTCAGCCACCTCCTGTCTACCACTTTTGTGAAGTGGGACTAGGCCTGCCCTCCTCCAGTCTTCTGGAACCATGCCCATCTCCAGTGAATGGTTGAACAGGGCTGTCAGAGATGCAGCCAGCATCTCTTTGAGCTCCCTCAATATCTTTGTATGCATCCCATCTGGCCCTATTGCCTTGTCCATGTGCAGATTTGTGAGTTCCTTCAGGACTGCCTCCTCTGTAAATCGAATAGTGTTCACTTCCTTTTCTTCAATGCTACTGGCACTTATCTGTGGTCCCACACTTTCCTCTCCTTTGTGAACATTGAACAAAAGTATTTGATCAGGTTGTCTGCTTTTTCCTGGTCTCCCCTACACACACACATGCTCCTTCCCACCTAAGCCTTACTATTCCCCCCTTGGTCTTTCTCTTTTAGCTTACATACCTGAAAAATGTCTTGTCCCCTTTCTTTACTAGCTGGGCTATTTTCTCCTTCATTTGTGCCTAATTGCTTTTCCTGCCAGCTTCTGTTTCTCCTGATACACCTCCCTATCCTCCTCCTCCCTCGGTGTCTCCTTATACCTCCTGAATGCTAACTTTTTTGCCTTTACCTTCCTGGACACCTCTTTTGAGAATGATAGTGGTCTATTTTTCCTCTTGCTTTTTGCTTATTTGCCTGATGCAGATGTTTGTTGCCTTCCCTATCCCCACTTTTAATTTCTCCCACTGTTCCTTCACTCCACCCAAGCCCTCCCTCCTTGCCAGGGCATCCCTGAGGCATTCCCACATCTTTTTAAAATCAGCCCTCCTGAAGTCCAGGACCATCACCTTTGTGTGGTTTGATTCTGCTACAGTACTTATATTAAACCACACTGTACGGTGATCACTGGTCCCCAAATGGCCACACACCGTGATGTCTCTAACACTGTCCCAGTGGTGAGTACGAAGTCCAATATTGCCGCCTCATGAATGGACTCTTTTACTAGTTGCCTGAGGAATACTTGTCAGATAGTCATCAATTTTTGAAACAGTGGTGGCCTACCATGTGGGCTGTTATTCTAAACCAAAATGTCTGGACATAGGGGACCCACTCATCAAATCAATTTCTGTTATCTTTTTTATTTTATTATATTACAGATTATTTCATAAGCCGCAGGAGCAACTGACGCCATCATCAACATTTCTCAACATATATTAGTTGCTTCATCAAGATATAGGGTTTTAGTGCAAAAAAGAACAGAAAAATAAGAAACATAGAAACATAGAAGATGACAGCAGAAGGGGATCTGTGGTCCATTGAATCTGCCCACGCGAGGTATCCGGGGACCTATTGTGAACCGGTGTTCTGTTCTCCTAGACACCCTGCATAGCCCTTGCCAGTGCCATGTGTTTGTTCCCAATCCTTGTCCCTCTCATGCTTAAAGTTTGATACTGACCTTGCAGCCACCACCTCAGGAAGTAATCTATTCCAAGGTTCTACCACCCTCTTTGAGAACTAATACTTTCTGATGTCCCTCTTGAACACTTCACCTTTCAGTTTCCACTTGTGCCCTCTTGTAGTAGAATTTACATTCCTGGTAAAAAGCTGCACTTCTGGCACCTTGTTGATGCCTTTAAGGAACTTGAAGGTGTCAATCATACCCCCCCTCCCTTCTAGTCTATAGCGAGTAGAATTTCAGAGCCCCATGCCTCTCTTCATAGGTGATTTCCTGAAGGTTATGTATCATTTTTGTTGCCCTTCTCTGGACCTTTTCAAATCTATCAATGTCCTTTCTAGGTGAGGCCTCCAGAACTGTACACAGTACTCCAGGTGAGGCCTCACTAATGGCCACTAAAGTGGTAGTATCTCCTCCCTGTACCCGATGTCTATCCCCCTGCCAATGTATCCTAACACCCTGCTAGCCCTACTGTAAGCCTTATTGCACTGACTTTGCTGCTTGAGTTCATCCCTAATAATGATTCCCAGATCATGTTCCTCAGGAGAGGAGCTCAGCTGGACTCTGTTTAACTAGTATTCTTCCTTGGGGTTGGCCCTACCCAGGTGCATCACCTTAAACTTCTTAGCATTGAAGTTTTATTGCCATATTGGTGACCACTTTTCCAACTTCTTAAGATCCTCCTGCAGTTGCCTGACTCTCTCCATACTGTCCACTCTTCCACTGAGTTTTGTGTTGACTGCAAACAGGGTGATGTTGCCATTTAGGGGCTGGCAGTATAGCCTAGAGGTTAGAGTAATGAGCTGTGAATGAGCTTGGTATATCCAGCAGAGAGATCTGGGTTTGATTCCCACAACCTCCACTTGCATACTGTGTGACTCTGAGCAAGTCACTTAACCTCCCCAGTGTTGCCGGGTCACCCCTGAAAACAGGCATCTGTGCCTAGTGGGCCTTACCCAGTTACCAAAGAATATGTGCCCTTACTGATGTCACTAATGAATATATTGAAGAGGACCAGCCACAGAACTGACCCCTGAGTCACCCCACTAGTGACCTGCCTTTCATTAGATTTCACCCCATTTACTACCACCCTTTGTTTTCTGACCCTCAGCCAACTCTGTACCCACTTTACTATCTGTCTGCTACCCCAAGGTCTTCTAGCTTTTTTAAAAGGTATTTATGCAGGACTGTGTCAAATGCCTCATTGAAGTCACAGTAAAGCAAGTCCACCACATGTCCCCTGTCTAATGCCTTGGTTGCTTCGTCAAAGAATGTAATAGGGTTCATTTGACATGACCTGCCCATCACAAACCTGTGTTGTTTGTAGTTCTGGAGGTGATTTACTTTGTGGTATTTCACTTGATCTTGCTTGATAAGAGCCTCCACAACTTTACCCACTACTGATATGAGGCTGACTGGCCTATAGTTACCTGTATCTTCTCTGTCTCCACACTTGTGCAGTGGCATAATATCAGCTACCTTCTAGTTGCCTGAAACTACCCTTGACTTCAGTGACCTGTTGAATGGGTTCATGAGTGGTGCTGTCAGCTCCTCTGCAAGCTCCCTGAGTACTCTAGGGTGTAAACCATCAGGGCAAGGGGCCTTGTCAGGTCTGATGTCTGACAGGCCCTTCCTGACCCTGCCTATAGTGAACTCCTAGGTGCACATTCTCTGAATCTCTCTGGTCTCGACTCTGATACCAATGTCTGGCAGTGGGCCCTGGGCTGGGAGAACTCATTGAAGTTCTGACCCTTATTATATAAGTACCAGAACACAGTGAAGTTCTGCCTTGTTCTGATTTATAGACAAATATTTGAAAAAAAATGCATAAAAGCGGCCACAGTCAGTCACATTTGACACAGAGGCCAAAAGGAAATAATTTAACAGATTATTTGTATAAAAATGAATGCAAAATTGCTAAATAAAAAAGCAATCACTCACTATTAGCCCCTTCATGGCTGGCCTATAATGGTGGTGTGGCATATTCTGCTCAGTCCAAAACATGAGTGTGCTGGGAGAGATAGAGAGAGAGAGAGAGAGAGAAAGAGAGAGACAGAAAGACAGATGCAAATACCTATATCATAGCACCACCAAGCACTGCAGACGCTGCCAGGCAGCTAAGTTTTATTTTTTATTAATGTTGCTGTGTGGGTATTTTTTTGAAGTATGTTCCAATCAGAGCCAAACAAGCTAAATAAATGGATATAAATGATCAAATGAGCAGCACTAGGAGAGTCCACCCACCCTACCCATGTGAATGATACAACTGCTTTGCATGCCCTGGTGTACTGTGGTATATGGTACACTACCTGGTCCAAGATGTGGTAATGTTTTATACAGTAGTACTATGACTACTTCTATTGAATCTGAACAACACCCTGAATCCTTAAAGAAGAAAAGTGAAAGACTTCGTGATCGCCACTCAGGCAGGCGACCAGTCACACATCACATTGGTCAAGTGCAGTGCAGTCATAAAAAAAGTTTGCCACTACCACCTGAAGACCTGATGACAGACACACAACACAATTACATCCTTCCTAGTTCCATAATTTCTGCCAGCTACTGGCAAGTAATTTAAGTATCAAAAATAAAATATAGTAATATAATAATCTCTGCCCAGTTACTGTAAGTGAGATGTAACCAGGCTAGCATACGACACACACACAAACAATAAAGAAATGATATGAATTTTCAATTTAGTAGCATTGTTTTCTGTGAAGTATTCACAGTCAAATATGGGGGACATGAGAAATATACAAAGAGTATTCAATCAATCAATCAATCAAAATCTTTATTTAGTCAGGCGAACATCATTGAGCGTAGCTCATTTGCAAGATGGACCTGAGTGATCATACAAATAAGAGTACAAGTGTTTTTACAAGGACATGAAAATAGCATAGCATTAGTACAATGAAATAAATAAGACAATATACAAAATTTACATATATACAATTCAGTGTCTGGGTTTCAGGCATTTGCACAGCCATGCACTGTACGAAAATTAAAACAGTACAGTCAGGATCAGTTGCTGGGGGCAAAAAAGTGACAAGTAGTAGTAGGACTGGAGTAAGGACAAAAAGTGTTAAGTAGTAGTCGTGACTCATGAGGACAAATAGTGATAGTAGTATAGTAGTAGACAGCAGTACCCTACCTTTGAGATCAGCTAGTGGTACCAGATACCACCAAGTAAATTTGTGACATGAAATGTAGTTGTTTGCTGTTTAGTCTCTGAACCCACTGATGTTATTATTTTCTTTTCTGTGCTGCTCATGTGATTATTCAAGTAATAGTGGCCTGGCCTAGTGTGTCCTGACCTGAATTTTTGCAATTAATTGCTACCTCATGTAGTAGACCCTATTCACAAAAGACTTTCACCACAGGCACAGATTCTTCAAAGTGTTTTGTGGATAGGGCCTGCTCAGAGAAGTCAGTGTATGTTTTATTCAGGTATCATATTTGAAAGTAAAGTGAGGAATGTTGACTTTGAGAAATGTGAGAAGCTCAGCATTTTCTGGGGTCAAAAAAGATCATGTGTCAGTAATGACTTTACCAGCTGAACTAAACAATCGTTCAGAACACATGCTAGTCGGAGAACAATTCATGTACTTCACTCAGTGTTTACTAAAGATGGCCACATATTTTGTTTGGATTTCCAGTATTGCAAAGGATCAGCATTTCAGCTGATAGTGTGCTCTGCCAGGTACATTTCAACAATAGTTTGTGCTGAGGCTGTGTTACAACAGGCAGATGAAGAAGATGTTACAACATCTTCTAAGTGACTCCAGAGACACGAAGCTGAACCAAGTGACTGTGGGACAGTACTATGCTTGGCTGGTGGTGAAGAAGAAGATTTGTCTGCAGTGGCTGAGGAGGAAGAGGGAGAAAATGCTGCAACAGTAGAGGATGGTCCACCTGATGCTGTGCTGTGTCATGAAGAAGATTCTGAATGTGGTGCTGTTATTGTACTCTGTTCCATGATAGCACACACCTCGTCGATTATTTCTTGTTTGTTTATCTTGAAGCAAGTGTCATCATCATCACTCAATAGTAGCTTCAATTTGTATTGTGGGTCCAAGATTGTTGCTTTAATGTAATACTCAGAATGAAATATTTTACATAGTTTGTCATCTTCTTCAACTTTTTTGATCATACGTCTCGATAGATTTTGTTGCATTCTGGGGAGCAACCTACATGTGTCAGCAGCACCACTTGCAGTCTGTGTGATCATGGAAGTATCTTGCTTCTTTAACTTTCCCCTAATCATGATCAATCTGAATTTTAACATTTTTATTAGGGGTATCATCTGGCTGAGAGTTGCTGTGTTTGCACTAACCTCCATGGTGATTTCCTCAAATGGCAGGAGCAGAAAAATTAGAAACTCCAGCATAACCCACTGTGGTGGAGTAATATAAATGTCTACATCACCAATTTTATTTTCTAAGGTGTACTGCCTGATAGCTTTCTTTTGTTCCAGAAGCCTTTGAAACATATAAAAGGTTGAATTCCATCTAGTAGAAATGTCTTGGGTCAGTCTGTGCAAAGGTAAACTGTGCCCCTGCTGTATTTTTTCAAACGAGTGATGGGCTTTGCTTGAGTGACTGAAATGAGTACATATTCTTTCAGTAGTGGTAATGAGAGCCTCAATCTCCCTGTCATCATCGAGAAAACCAGGAACTATTAAATTTAAGCAATGCACAAAGCAGCAGATGTGAACAAAGCCCCCCCTACTCCAAGGCCTTCTTTATGTTGGACCCATTATCTGCAGCTATAAAGCCAACTGACAGTCCCTGTGAAGTGAGTCATTGCTGTATTGATTTTTGGAGCTCTTCATTGATGTTGTATGAGGTATGTTCAAATTAGGGATGGGACAAATACCATTTTTTACTATTCGCTCGAATACCGAATAGTACAATATGGTATTTGTCAAATAACGAATGTGAATACAAATGTTTAATACATCAACAGTACTGATAATAGCAATCATAACTATAATCGCAATCATAACAATAACACTGAAACCAAATTCATAATTATTCAGTATGTTTATTGTTTATACTTGTAAATTTTTATTTTCTTATAATGTTATTTTTACTTTACCTGTAGTTCTTTTGTGTTTTAAAAATCATATCATGGACAATAAAGGGACAATAAATATCAGTACTGTGCAAAATAGGCATTTTCAGAGTAACACCATAATACAATTGGATCTTAGAGCAATTAAAGTGCAAATGCATTTGGCAGTGTTTAAGTAGCACCAGAAAAACATTAGCAGCAGATTTAATTGTAATGTGCAAAGTGGGCAGTTAACTGTAACTGCCGAACACAATAGCAGCTTCCAGACGTGAAAGTGCAAATGAGTGCAAATGCAAATTGCAGTATTATAGCAGCACAAGACAAACGTTAATCACAGTACTGACATAAGGTGCATTTTATAATTCATCTTCATGCACTTAATACTTATTCCCTCTCAGAGGTAAATTACATTAAAAAAAATAGTCTCTCAGCATTCTCTGGCAGTAGCCTGCATCTGTGATCTGTATAAATATCCCCTGCAGTGATGAATAGTCTCTCTGATGGGACACTGCTCAGTGGTGGTAAGAGAAAGATTTTGGATGTTAACAGCTAGATTTGGCAAGCAGACACAGTTTTGCATCCACCACTCCACAGGATTATTTTCTCGTGGAATGCACATCTTTGAAAGGTAAAAGGACAATTCTGTATCCACTGCTGTGGAAGCAACAGTTTGTGAGTCCTCAACTATTTTGTCACAACAACTCCACAAGGTTCCTGTGTCCATTTTTTGATTTTGTTTTTACTGGTGGTACAATTATGTCTGGTTTGGATTCCTCCACCTTTACATCAGTTACAGCTTATCTTAGCATGTTTTGTTCTTCTGTGCTTTGTGTTGAAGCTTTGCCATTCCAACGGTTGGCGTCTGAACTGAGAGGGCACAGTTTGAAACATGGGTTGAGAACACAGGAGACTGCATACCCCTGCTCTATCTCCACATGGCTGAATCTTGAGGACAAGGATTCAAGAATTTGTGCTTTCATGGATTTTATACCTTTGTCACTCGTTTCTGTGTTCAGGTACATTTTTAGAGCCCTCACTGCTGGAAGAACAACTGATATGCAAGCAGAGTCTGTGCTGATCTCTCTAGTTAGCTGTTCAAATGGTTCAAGAATGGCAACAGTTGTTTCTGCTATAGTCCACTGAGTTAGTGTCAGTGAGGTCATGGTGGATTCCTCAGCACAACAGACACTCCAAGCCCTTTTCTACTCTATCAGATGACACTACATATAAAATGTGGAGTTCCACCTCGTAACTGTGTCTTGTATTAACTGTATGATTGGCAGTCCAAGTTCTTCCCTGCTGTTTGTGATCAGATCTGCTACAGTGCATTGGCTCAACAAGGCATTGTGGAGACACAGCTGTAGTGTGTGAGCAAAACACCCAAGGCTATATATACCACATTCAGAAAAAGCTTTTTTTTCATGTTTGCCCCATTGTTCCTAAGCACTACATGGCAGGTTTCTTTTTTTATGCCCCCGTTCTCAAACATTTTCAATAATGCTGTAGAGATAGCAGTTCCTGTATGCTTTCCTTGAAACCACTCACAATGCAAAACAGCAGACTTTTTCTCAAAGCTGTTATCTATCCAGTGTGCTGTTAGCCTTTGAAATGACTGAGTGGTATTTTCTTGTGTCCACGTGTCTGCCGTAAAGGACAAAGTCTCAACACTCAGCAGTAAGGGTGAAGTTTGCTTTAGCACACGATCATACATATCAGGCATTACAGTTTGAGATAGGTACTTGCATGATGGAAATTTGTATTGGGGCTCAAAAACTTTGACAAGGTTAATGGATTTGGTGTCCTCCATGATCGAGATGGGTTGCATACCAGGGGCTAAAATTTTGTCTATGGCATAATGTGTTTTTGTTCTTCGGGTATCTCAGTTGTTCCCAGTTGTTTGTAAGCAGTACAGTCCTCTAGTGTGAGCATCTTTGTTTTAGCACCAGTCATACAGGTAACTTTACCACGATGTCCAGCATTGTGATGCTTTCTGCTTTCTTTGTACACTTCGGCATGCTTCATCTGAACATGGTTCTGCATTGCAGCGGTAATGAATCCAGAAGATTGGGTGCCTCGAGAAATAGTAGTTTTGCAGATGAGGCATTCCGCTTTGGCTTTATTTTCTTCACTTACAATGAAAAACTCCCATACCAAACTTCTTTTTTTTTCACTCAATTTCTGTTAAAATGCCCAGGACGCCATGACAGCAGTTCCAGGATGCCATTACAAGCAATGCCACAAGGCTGCATTCTATGTGGCTAGTGGACCAATCAGAGGTCATGCTGCCATGCACGTAAGCAAGTAAAGCATTCAGATTTTTAAAGGTACAGCTACCACTTAACTATTCAATATTCATAATTTTTTAAAAAGTATTATTCAGATGAATACAAATAGTGGGGGAGGGTCACTATTCATGTATGAAGTGAATACAAATCGAATATTGAATGGGGGGGTTGATACCAGTCCATTCACAGAAGAAAGGGTTGTGAAAGAACTCTTGAAACTGAGGGTGGACAAAGCAATGGGGCCTAATGAGATTCACCCAAAAATTCTAAAAGAACTAAGGGTAGAACTAGTAATGCCACTGACTACTCTTTTTAACAAATCATGGGAGGATGGGGTGGTACCTGAGGACTGGAGGAGGGCAGATGTGATTCCACTTCACAAAACTGGGAGCAGGGCAGAGGCAGGAAACTATAGACCAGTTAGTTTGATCTCAGTGATAGGAAAAATGATGGAATCACTTCTGAAGGAAAGAATTGTTGAGTACCTAGAGGCCAGTGGAGCACAGGACCCAAGGCAGCATGGTTTCACAGCAGAAAGGTCATGTCAGATGAACCTAATAGATTTCTTTGACTGAGTGACCAAAGTAGTAGACCAGGGAGGGGCTGTGGACATGGTCTACTTAGATTTTAGCAAGGCATTTGACACAGTCTCACATAAAAGATTAATATACAAGTTAGCCAGCCTTGGAGTGGGTCCCAAAGTGGTAGCCTGGATAAAATATTGGCTGGACAACAGGACACAGAGGGTAATAGTAAACAGAGTCCACAGTGAAGAAAGGAGGGTAACTAGCGGGGTACCACAGGGTTCAGTACTGGGACTGGTCCTCTTTAATGTCTTTGTAAGTGTCATTGAAGAGCACCTGGAAGGAAAAGTATGTCGCTTTACAGATGACACAAAGATCTGCAACAGGGTTGATACACAGGGTGGGGTGGAAAGGATGAAAAGGGACTTGGCAACGTTGGAGGAATGGTCAGATATATGGCAGCTCAGATTCAATGCAAAGAAGTGCAAGGTAATGCAACTGGGAAACAAAAACCCAGGGGAAGAGTACACAACGGGAGGTGAGATAATAACAACAACAAAAATCGAAAGAGACCTATGAGTAATTATATCAGATGACCTAAAGGTAGGCAAGCAATGTGAGAAGGCAGTAAGGAGGGCTGGAGGGATGCTGGGAGAGGTATCAACAGTAGAGAACAGGAAGTTGTTATCCCTCTCTACAGACAGTTGGTGAGACCCCATCTGGAGTAATGCATGCAATTCTGGAGACCCCATCTCTGCAAAGACATTGACAGAGTGGAGGCTGTTCAGAGGAGGGCAACCAAAATAGTGCAGGGTCTGCACCAGAAGACATACGAGGAGAGACTAAATCAGTTTAATATGTATATCCTTGAGGAAAGGAGGGAGAGGGGGGACATGATAGAAACTTTCAAGTATCTTAATGGAATTAACAAAGTACAAGAGGGTAGCATCTTTCAGAAAAAGAGATGTGCAAGAACAAGGGGGCACAATTTGAAGATAGAGGGGGAATGGCTCAGAGGTAATGTTAGAAAGTATTTTTTCACAGAGAGGTTTGTGGATGCATGGAACAGCCTTCTTGAGGAGGTTTTAGAGTCAGGAACAGTGAGAGAATTCAAGAATGCATGGGACAGACATAAGGCTATTCTAGTGGGGGGGTAGGAGGAAGTAAGCTGTTGAATAACTAGAATCTGCACCTTATCCATCAGGTAGGGAAATGGGCAGACTAGGTGGGCCAAGTGGTCCTTATCTGCCATCAGATTCTCTGTTTCTTTGTTTCATCACATCCCTAGTTCAAATGGAAAATAAAACATAGTTAGAACAGCAAACTGCGATGCTTCCCTGTCCACAGTCCCACGTGAATTATCAAAACATGCCCAATGTGCCATGACAGACATGAAGGATTCAGGCTGACAGCTTGTCCAGATATTTGTTGTGAGATGCACCACCCTCCCAACAACATTGCACAAGACATGTCTGAAATTTTTACATATGACTTTGTAAAGATCTAGAATTCCTGTTATCGCGAAGTATTTCTGTGATTGTATACTATATCGAGGCTTGAGGTACACATGCAGCAGCCTGAATCCTATATGTTCTACCATACAGTAAAGTTGATCGGTACCGAGCTACTGTTCCAATTGCTCATTAGCGTTATACATACTATTCAATGGTTACCGCAATTGTGCAACACTCGGTATATCATGCACTGTGCAACTTTACTGTAGCAAGCACTGTATATGGTAGCAAATCAACAGCTATCCACACCTGGAAGGTTAAGGTCCCCAACCACCACTATGTTACCTTTACCAACCAAATTTTGTAACTCCTTAGCTAATTGTTCATCTTTTCACTCTCCCTGCCCTGAGAGTCTGTATATCACACCCATGCACCATTTCTTTCCTGCATTTGTGGCTAAGTGGACCCAGAGTGACTTCAAGCCCCCCAACCTTGGTGCTTTCATCCTCCATTGCTTTGATGCCCTCCCTCACATAGAGGGCAACCCCCTGCCTCTCCCCAGCTGTCTGCCCTTTCTAAACAGTGTGTAGCCTGGGATGGCCAGGTCCCATTCATTGTTGTCCATGGCCCAGCTTTCGGTAATAGCTACCAGATCAACCTTTATGTCTGCCACTAGAACCTAGAGGTGACTGATCTTGTTGCCCAGGCTCCTAGCATTGAGGCAGATGCCTCACCATGAGCTAGCATCATGATTCTTGTTGGGCAATTTTGTTTCCCTTTTTCCTGCTGATGATCTCTTGTGTTGTTTTTCTGATGCTGGCCCTTTGTTGTATGCTTTGTTTGTCCTAATGTGATTAGTGCACTTATGTTTGCTCTTAGCTTTCTTGTTGGGCTAGAGTTTGGCAAGGCACACTACATGGTTCCATGCCTTAGCCTTCCCTCGTATTAGTTTAAATGGTCCAAGTACTCTTCCATCTTCTTGGCCAGTGCTCTTGTTTCCTCTTGTGTGAGGTGAAGTCTGTCCCATTTGAAAAGTGATCTATTCCAGAAATTCCCCCAGGATCCGATAAAATGGAAGTCTTTTGTCTGGCATCAGCTCTTCAACCAGTTGTAGAATTTGTCTGTTTTCTCCAGTCTGATTCTTTCCATGCTGCCATCTTCATTCCATTCAGGCAAGACTTCTGAGAAGGCTACTGTGGTCACAGTTGTTGAAAGCCTATCTCCCAGCTTCTCTATACTCCATTTTGCATCCTCTACTGTCTAGTCAGCCAGGTGGTTTGTTCAAATGCATACCAGTATTCCATGTTACCTTCCTCCCTGTCCACAATTATCCCGATGCACTCACAGTCACAGGTGCCAGGAAGGCATCTGAATGTCACCCTTTTCTGGGAGTACTTTTGCATCCTACATTCCATTTATCTGATCATGGAGTCACTGACTACCTGGATCTTCTTGGTTTCTTGACTGGCCTGCTGAGATCTGCTGCTGGTTGTTGAGGTTGCTGCACTCTTCACCCCCTTGATGGTTCCATAACTGTCCTGCTGAGATCTGCTGCTGTTTGTTGAGGTTGCTGAAGACTTCATCCCCTTGACAGGACTAGAATCCCCCCTAAATGGAGCTGCCTGATTCCCTTTTGCTAGTAGCTCAAAGTGATTTGTTGTCCTAATTGGGGTGTCTTGAGTTGTCTTCTCCATGCCTTTCTTTGCTGGTTTTCTATGTCCTATTTTCACCACATTCATATCTCCTGGTCCTGTGGATCTTTGAGGTAGAAGGGATGAAGTGCTTCACGTCAAATGTTGCTGAAGTCTTTCAGCTTCATTCCAGGCTGCTATAAGCTGGGCCTGCAGGTCGTGTATCTTCATGCATACCGGGCAATGACCTCTCCTCCAGAAGTGCTCCTGGTAGTTGAGCACTCCGCAGATATCACAGTGTAGTATCCCCAAGGTGAACATTCTGTTGAGGTATCTCCTATATGATGATGAGATTTGAGGAGATTGGTGCTCTTCATTTCAATAAAAAATTATTTGAAATTCATTCTTATAGTTCACTATTTAATTGGAGTCAGGATCATGTCTGCATTACACCCTAATTCTTGAAAAGCAATAGGGCCTGATTCCAGAAGGAGCCCTTGGAGCCACACAAGTTGCTCTGCTCCAAGGGCTATGGCAATGCTGGGTGCACCAGGAACCCTCGACCATATTCCAAAAGAAAGCAGGATTCCTGCACCAAACGCCCCATGATTGCCGCAAGTGCGGGACTGTGCCTGACCAATGGCACACCGGCAGCACATGCTGCAAGGCTGTGGCACCCCTTACAAAGAACAGACATCACTGGTGGTGATGTGTGGAGGGACACAGGTACCCAGTGGGATTGTGGGGTGGGTGGGGTCATAGGGTGGGTCGGTGTGCCAGAGGGTGGTCAGGTATTGCTTGGACACTCAGCAGGGTGAAAATGCCCATGATATATCAATTTTGGGGCATTTGCACCTCCCCTGTGCCACAGCAATCCTGTACATCCTGGCTGCCACACCAATACTCCCTATGCCCCTCTGTGCCCCTCCTACTCATGGACCCTACTAGTAGCCCACATGTCACAGTGTGCCAGTCAGTTGCAAGGGCTTAGACCACCTTCTGGCAGGTCTAAGTGGAGCCCCTTGCATCATCCATGGTGGGGCTCTTGGAATCAGAATTGTGAGCCCCACCATGGTGCAACCTCCTTGTGACCTGGCTTACCCAGTTGCAGGTCACAAGGGTGGCACAGTGCCCATTCAGTGCAAAGGATTCCCCATTTAGTGCAGCTCATGTTCTGGAATGGGGAATGCTGCAATGGGGGATGCAAGGTGTTTTGCGACTTTGCTCTTTGGCGCAAGCACCTTGTGTCCGCTGGAATGGCTTCTTGAATTGGGCCCTACGTATTTACCTCACCCTGTTGAAATAAACCTGTGTCATAAATTCAACATTCCTGACACTGAGGCTTTAGTGCCCAAGCTGTTACTGATGCCCTCTGCCTATAGGTGATTCTGTGCTGTTCATGATGCCCACCCACACACATGGCATTGACATTTCACTGTGTGCCAGCTGATAGTGTTTTAAAATAATAAAGAAAATTAAATTTAACTTTTGCTTTTGGTAGCACTGCCCTGTACGCCACCATCAGACTCATCAGTGCACCTTGAATACTGCTGCTGTGGAGGAGAAGACCTTCTTGAGAGCTGCTGCTCCCACTGAATCTGTAGCTACTGATGCTGAGGGGAAAGGGAGACACTGGACCATCATAAAACTAAAAGTCATGGAGGGGGACGGGGAAGTGAAACAAAATGGAAACCCTAACCTGTGTTCACTACCACAATCTGTACAGGAGCATTTCTGATCTCAAGGGCTGGACTGTGGATTGCAGTCTGAGCCAGCAAGACAATTTCAGCCAACCGGGTAAGTTCTGCTCTCTTGCTAGCTATGTCCTCATGCTGTCTTGGTCCCAGTCAACTAAACACCTGCTAACCACTGAACTGTGCAGTTCAGGTTGGCTTGGGGTATCACCTTGAATGTCCGAAGTTCTGCCATCTGGCTCCAGTTGTTGTCCATCCATGCACTGGCTTAGTGTGTGGCTGGGAAGCTCCTTCACTGCATACTGGAGGTTGGTTCCTGCTGCAAAAGCAGGCAGTAGGAAAACGGCAGGAGGGAGACAAAAGGGGAAAATAAATATTTTTAAGACAGCCCTGCTAGGGCTTGCAGTGGAAAACTGCAATGGAGGGGGTTACCACAGTGGCCAGAGTGCCCAAGATCGTAAAGGTGCTTTCCCTACAGTGTGCCCAGGGGTCCACATCCTCATTCAGATAGTCCTGAGTGGTTCCTGAGCCTCTGCTGTGCTTCCCCCTGTGTCTCTGGGGTGCTTTCTAAGCAGTCTTTAATTTCTTGGAGCGGTCACAGGTTCACTGGGGCACTACAGCTGGGTTCCACTGCTAAGTAATGAATATAAAATGAATATCGGGCAGAAAAAAGGTAACATTAATATGGGGCCCTAAATAATGAAAAAGACTATTTCAAAATAAACACATAAAAGAATACCATGGGTGATTAAACAGATATCACACATGTCCAAATTTACAATTTTTAAATATAAAAACGGGGTTTATGTTCCATTTAAGTAACATGTAACCAGCATTTTAAGGAAAAATTGATATTAAGGACTTACCATATTCTTTGGTCACAAAGGAGTCCTTAACAGACAACATTACCTGTATAAGGTTGCACTGAAGACCAATGCCAGGTATCCTGTTTCCTAACCCTTTCAGTCATACACTGAGCTATAGTTACACCTGAGCTACAGAGTTACACACTTAGACATATCAGGTGAAACAGAATGACTATATATACAAGAAGTTTCCCTAGTCATGCTGACTTCAAAAGCTTAGAGTACTGTGATTCCTAACTGCTGTTTAAATGCTGACCTAATCGTGCCAAAAATAATTCAGCCTAAAAGGAGCAGGGCAGTTGCCACCAAATGCAAACATTTAAAATCAGTCTGTAATAATAACAGCTGGTTGCCACTACTGCTGCTTCTCCCTAGGAGAAGATTGCAAAAGAGCTGCTTCCTCTTAGTCTGACTTCACCAAGGTTGTAAGTATTTCTGTAGTGAGGTTACAAGTAAGTACTAAAAATATCTGATGGCAATTAAAAATGCTTGTTTCACTTTATTTAACCATCTATTGATCTTCAATATATTGTCATAAATATTTCACAAACTGGACACTTGACAGGCAAAATGCAGTGATGGCCTGATGATGCACTGCCAGTACTGTACAGCCATGTTGGAGACAGAGATTAACATTCAACCTTTAGGACATTTTCCCAGTTTGTAAGAAATCCTGTAGCAAGGTGACCATCACAATATTGTAAACAAGAACTTCATGATTATCAAAACTTTTCTTGATGATGATGACGACAACACAGGGGTTGAGATATTTAAGCAATACTGCATGACAGGGTGTGTATTGTACTATGATACCATCATGCCTTGTGTGGTTGGGTACGAGGCTACAGGCTGAGTACATCCAACACCAAGGTGTTACATTAGCCCACCACAGCACACACCCTTGAAAGCTTTATAGTGATTATAAAATGGCTCACTTGTTAAAAAAAAAAAAACAGAAGGAAGAAAGAAAACATAAAAAAATTTATTAAAACTAGATTTGTTGTCATTTTATTTAGTGGGTAAGCATACTTAAAAAAAATAATGCTGATTATACCAATTATTTGTTTTGGCCCATAGGTGAAACTTCTGTGGTGTTAATGGGGCTCTGTGGCTCTGCCTCCCAACCTTTCTTTCATTGTGCACAGTTGTTGCTTCCTGCTTCCCTCTGTATTTGTGTTGTCATGTATATTTTTCTCTTTTTCTGTCTCTCTTTCTCTTTCTTTTTCCTTTTGATTTCATTGAAGAGGAAAGCTGCCTGCCCCCCAGCCCCCCACTGTACAGATCCCAGTGATGACTGTCTGTGGTTCTCCTGGTACATATGACATATTTTTTGAACTGGGAGAAGTAAAACAATGAGGACACAAATAAAAAAAATGGTGACAACAGTGGGAAACTGAAATGCAGTGTGCTTTTGAACACATGCACTCAGTCTGTTTGGGGGTGTGAGGGGAGAGCTGAAGCTGATCACAGTGACAGCTTTGTGGAAATGGGTCAGTTTACTTTTAAAAAAAGCAATGTCAGTCAAAATGTGTTGTGTCAGATTAAGCACGTTATAATTATTTGCAGTGTGTTTTGAATGCTTTTGTGACACTGGCAGGTAGGGTTTCATGTGATAATGATGACTGCATAATAGCGATCTCCATTTGGGCGAGTCTACATCTCCAAAAATGAATTTCAGTGATGTAGACTCACGGCGCACAGCAAGACAGTGCCAGACAACCCCCCCTACTAAAGGATTCTCAACTCCAGGGGGGTGTATGTTGGGGGGGGAGCAAAACTAACCAAAAATAAAATCCACTACCCGGTGCAAAAATGAGCTCGCCCAGAACTGAACCTGGCTCCCTTCCAACCTCAGCCTGTCACCAACCCACCATGCCATATGGCTAGCTCGGCAGCCCACCACTGCACTATGCCCCACAAACCCTCCCCTTTCACCCATCACATGGCATAGTCCCTCCCCCCCAAGCAAGTGTATGTGTAGCGACATCCTGTTGCTATAATCACCAAACCCCCTATCCTGTCGCCCTCCCTGCCAGGTAGCCCTGTGTAAAAGTGCCATGATTTAGTCACCCTTTTTGAAAGTGCTCAATCACAGTCATCAAATATATGGGATACCGGCAGGTAGGGATTTTTATTTACTGAAGTTTCTGAAGAACTGACAGAAGCAATAGCAGCCATGCCAAGAATAGACAACTTGGACATGGCCTGTGGACTGAAATTTTTAGTATTTAATGCAGTCATGTATGTGTGGTGGGACTAGATCCAAGATGTTGTGCTGGGATAATGTCACAGGTTTAGCCTCAGACTGACCAATCAGAACCCAGTTCTTTTTCTTGCCATTTTATATTCAAATAGGTTAGCACCATTCTAACTGGATTAGCACTGAGCTAAGAATGAATAGGGTAGCCAACAGCCTTTTTGTGTACCGCTGCTATATTCGAAGAAACACTTAGTACAGAGACAGTCTGCTAGTACATTAGTGCTAACAGATACCATTTACCCTGTGTGTATGAATGCACTGTATATTAAATGGGTTTTGAAACAGCTTACAGGCTGGTTGTGCAGCACTGTTTAATGCTTCCAAAACCTTACTTTTACCAGTGCACACACTGGTGTACGAGTCCTCTTTTCGCATCTGTGTTGCCGTGTGTGTTCCAAAAATAAACAGTGCTGTGTCCCCCACCCTTCCCTTCTGAATATGAATAAATATTTACAAATACTTCCTGGTAGTTTAGTGGTCCCTGACCCACACTTGCTCACCATCTGAATGTAAATATAATTTACAATTACTTCTTAGTAGTGCAGTGAGCCCCCTCACCCTTACTCAGTCGCTGCCTGAATGTAAATTTAATTTATAATTATTAACCGGAAGTCTACCTCTTCTCCCACCCTTACTTGATCCATGTCAGAATGTGAATATAATTTATACTTACTGCCTGTTAGTCTACTGTTTTTTCTACCCATTCTTGATCCATGCCAGAGTGCAAATATTACTTATATGAACTCCCTGGTAATCTAGTCCACCCTCATCCAGTCAGCATCAGAATGCAAATATCATTCATAATTACTCCCTGGTGGTCTAATGTTTGTCTCACCTCACTCAATTATCATCAGAATGTAAATGTAATTTATAAGTACAGGTACTCCTTAATAGTACACAGTGGCACTTATGAAAAAGTTTACTTCTACTGCAGGATACCTCTACCTCAAGTTACCTCAATGTAACTGGTTCAAATCACTGTTGAAGACAATTGATCTGGGTCAGCATTGCTGCGGTATCTCAAGACACTGTTAGACTTTTGTGTGATTACCACTGTAGGGGTCCTCTGACTCTTACTTGATCTCCACAGGAATGTGAACATCATTTATAATTCCCCCCTGGTAATTTAGTGGCTCTGCCAGCCTCATTCAATCCTCTTCCAAATGTAAATATAATTTATAATTACTCCCTGTTAGTCTAGTTCCCACCCCAACCTCACAGAATCTCTATCAGAATGTAAATATAATTTATAATAACTCTCTGATATTCTAGTGGTTCCTGCACTCTCACCAGATCCCATCAGAATGTAAATATAATTTATAATTACTCATAAAGCTCTTGGCCATGACAGAATATCTTTGGGTATATATTAATTTACATTAGCATGGTGGCTCCAGTTTTTTGTCATTTATTCAAATATATAGTCTAAACAAAACACATTCCTTGTTCAGGGCTGGGTATGATTTTTTACCAAATATTTAAGAAAGTTTCTCACACATATTCAGAAATGTACAGAACTGATCAGTTTTTTAGACACATCTCAATTTTTTTTTGCAAGAAAAGTTTTGGGCAGGGTTACATTGCAGTCGGCAGAGGTTAACTCAGCATCAGAAATGCAAAATGGCTTTCATCCTTATAGATCCACAACACAATCAATCCAATTAGAAAGACTGATCTGTGACTTCTAGATACAGCAAGGAGGTTCTGAGTTTAAAGGGAAGGGGGATGTGAACCCAGTAGGAGGAGGAGGGAAGATGGGGATATAGATGGAGCTTTGGGGTAAGGGGATAAGTCAGACAGGGAGGTCAGTAGGGGAGGGGATGGGGATGGAGGCAGCACACAATGAGTATTGACTGTGGCACAGTAATGCAGGGTGGGGGGGTTCAGATGAACAGGCTGGGGCTGTCTCTCAAAGCAGTAACATGGAGAAAGGGAAGGGGAGGGAGGAGAAATAAGAAAGGGAATGTACTAGTGCTGGGAGACTCCATACTGAAGGGGGTCACATAAGGCAGTAAAGGGGAAAGACATAGTTGCACATGGGTAGAGTCCATACCTGGGATGATGGCAGGTAGGGCAGGATAGTCTATTCTTAAGTGCGTAAGTAGGGAAAGGCTGAAACTGCATGTTTTGGTGCACTTAGGGACAAATGACTTGGCAGGTGAAACAGTGGAGGAGGTAAGGGAGAGATTTGAGGAACTGGGGAGGTTGTTTGAGAAAATAGGGGGATCAGTGACCTTCTCTGAGGTACTACCACAAGTATGGTGAGGAAGGATAGGATTGAGGAGTTCAACACCTGACTGAGGGAATGGTGTTGATCCAAGGGGTACAGGATAGTGGGAGGCTGTGGCAGGGTCTGGGACAATAGTGATCTGTTTACAGGGGACAGATTATACTTGAGCAGGGAGGGGCAGGGGGTGTTAAAACAGAGGATAGAGGAGTACATAGGGACAAAGGCTCATTTAAACTAGACAGAATGTTAGTGAGTTGGTAGGTAGAAAGTGGTGTCTCTGAATAAATGAGCCTAAGAAGCCCCCCAGTATGAACAAGGATGAATCCAGGGTGGGGTGAATGGAGGGGGTTAAGAAGGGCAGCATACAGGGTAAGGAAGAAAGTAAGGGGATAAACTTGGAGGGCTGTCTCCTTGAATGCTAGAAGCCTAGGAAACAAAACTGCAGAACTTCAGGCTCTATTGGCAGAGGGGGTGGACATAGTGGTCATCACCGCAACATGGGCCAACCAGTACCAGGACTGGGCCCCAATGATCCCAGGGTATAGGATCTACAGGAAGGATGGGGCAGGGGAAAAGGGTGGTGATTTACATGAGGAAGGGGATAAAGTGTGAAAGGGAAGGGGGGGAGGAGGGCAGAACTGAGGCCTTGTAGGTGCAGTTCCAGGACACGAGAAATAGGACTCTCAGGATGGGGGTGGTATATAGGCCACCGGCTCAGGAGGAGGACTTGGATAGGGAGCTTGCTGAGCAAATTAGGAAGGTGTGTGGGAGGAGTAACACAGTGATCATGGAGGACTTCAATCTGCCAGGAGTGGATTGTGGTACCCCAGCTACATTGAGTGCTAGGAAACAGATACTCCTGGAAGCATTCCAGGACTGCTTCCTAGCACAGATGATAACCAAGCCAACTAGACTGGGAGAAACTTTGAGGAAGGAGGTGGTGATGGTGGACACACTGGCAGGAAGTGACCACCAAGCCTTGTGGTTCACGCTCAACATGGGCAGGGAGGTGTGTACAGGTACCAAGATGGTTGACTTCAGACATGCTGATTTCAGGTGGATGGGTAAGATCTTAAGTGGGTACCTGGCAGAAACTGAACCACACTGGAATGTGAACCAGAAATGGGAAAATATCAAAATGGGGCTTGTGGAGGCTACTTGGATCTGTACAAAATTACAGAGCAAGAAGGGAAGGGCTAAGAAGCCAATCTGATTGTGTCAGGAAGTTTTAGATAAGGAGAGGGTGAAAAAAGCAGTATTCAGCAGATTAAGGAAATCTGTGAAGTGGGAAGATAGTGATGAATATGTGAAGAAGTCCTTAGACGTTAACAAGAGTGTTATTGTGGCCAAGGCTTCCAGGGAACTGAGGCTGGCTCAGTGAATCAAGAACAGGGAAAAGGACTTCTTCTGATATGTATGGGAGAGAAGGAACTGCAAGGACCAGATAATGAGGATCAAGAAGGACAGGGGTGGGCAGAGAAAAGAGTAGAACAGGCATAAGGACTAAATGAGTACTTCTGTTCTGTATTCACAAGGGAGAAAGGTGGGCAGCTACCATGGGGGTCGGGGTGATGGGAAAGAGGGAGGTGGTGACAGATGGGGTAATTACTGAGGGCAGAGTATTGGAGGGTCTGAGAGCTTTGAGGGTGGATAAGTCACCAGGACCAGATGGCATACATCCCAGGGTGCTGAGGGAACTGGCAGAGGTACTGGCTAGGCTGCTGGAGGATCTATACGATACTTCCCTGGACACAGGGGGTGTGTGCCACTGAACTGGAGGATGGCCCACATTGTGCCCCTCCATAAAAGTGGTCTTAAGGATGAACCATGCAATTACAGACCTGTAAGCCTAACATTCATCATTGGGAAGCTGATGGAGACAATCCTGAAGGAGAGGCTGGTGATATTTCTGGAGGATAATAGACTCCAGGACAACCAACAACATGGATTTATCTCAGGAAAGTCCTGCCAGACTAATCTAATTGAGTATTATGATTGGGTAATGAGGGAATTGGACAAAGAACATGTGGTGGATGTCATTTTTTTGGACTTTAGCAAGGCCTTTGTCTCAGTGTTGCATGGGAGGTTGGGGGGGAAATTAAGATACATGGGATTGGGGACTAAGATGGTCAACTGGATCAAGAATTGGCTTCAGGGAAGATAGCAGATGGTAGTGGTGGGGGAACTTTCATCTCCAAGGGTGGTGTTGAGCAGGGTACCACAGGGATCAGTTCTGGGGCTGGTGTTGTTTGAGATATTCATTGCAGACATCTCACATGGCATCAGGAATTTGATCAGCCTCTTTGCTGATGATACCAGGTTGGGGGCAGTGGTGAACAACATAGAACGATGGTAGGGACTGCAGAATAACCTGACTAAACTGGAGGAGTGGTTGCTAGCATGGCAGCTTGGGTTCAATGTGAAAAGGTGCAAGGTACTGCACTTTGGAGCAAAGAATCCAGTGAGGAGTTATCAGCTCAGTGGAGTACAGCTAGGAACCACCAAGGAGGAAAAGGATCTTGGGGTGGTTGTCATGGGGAAGTTGAACAACTCAGAGCAGTGCAGGAAGGCAGCAGCAAGGGCCAATAGGTTGCTGGGGTGTATTGCAAGAGGAATCTTCTCCAGGAACAGGGAGATGATCCTGCCACACTACAGGTCACTGGTCAGGCCACACCTGGAGTACTGTGTGCAGTACTGGTGCCCATATCTAAAGAAGGATATCTGATTACTGGAAGGGGTACAGCACCAAGCAGCTAAGATGATCCAGGGTCTGAGGGACAGAGCGTACATGGAGACACTGAAGGAGTTGAATATGTAGTCCCTGGATGAGAGGAGGGATCAGTGGGATATGATCAAGACCTTTTAAGTACTTAAAGGGGATTAGCAAGACAGGAACAGATGGGATATTTAAGTTAAGGAGGGCGAGGGATACAAGAGGTCATGGACTGAGATTGGAGGGGGGTAGATATTAGAAGGAAATGAAGGGACACTTTTTCACAGAGAGAGTATTGACAGATTGGAACACTCTGCCAGAGGAGGTGGTATCCTGTAAGACAGTGGGGGGATTTAAAGGGGATGGGATATGGTGAGAAGGGGGGTATTTTGAAGGGGGGGAGAGGCAGCTGCAAGATAAGGGTGCTAGCTGCACATTGAAGCAGACTTGATAGACCACATGGTCTGTTTCTGCTGGCTGTTTCATATGTTCGTATTACTTAGGCTAAAGTCCCATGCAATAATCAAAAAAACTCCCTTGTGTAGGCGTACAAGAGGAAAGTGAGCAACAGGATAAGGCTGGATAAAAAAATAAACTTTCAACAAAATCATTGTGGATTTGGTACTTGGATACAGTAAAGCTAAACGGTTTTAATGATATATTAGATCTTACACCCTTTCTTTAGAGGAGTATTGCCTTCATAATTATTGGTTGCAAGAATTAAATGACTGATCATTGTTGTCCGCATATTAATCATTAATTCTATGTTTTGTAACTGTTCTAGGTGAAATGGCAAAATAAGGAAATATGTTTCGACATTGCCCTATTTTGAGATGAAATATTGGATATGCATCAGAAGCAAGGAGTGAAGAGAATTAATGAGAATAATCAGAGCTCCTTATAATTATTTATTTAGTATCCATTTTTGGTTAAAAAGTATTGCGTTGTCTGTCTGGAGCAGTCACACAGATATTATATATACTTTATGTGAAGGTAAGACAGGCTACTTGGTGAACAAAGATGTCCCCATAGTATAGCATGTGATTATTATTTAAAATAATCCCATTTTCTTATATGCTTTGATTTGCATTGTATGGGGTACTTAGATATTTTAATAACCTGTTCTCAGACAAAGTGCTGTTTTTGCAGTTCCTCTACACTGGTTTTCAAAGGGAGCTGGTTTAAAAAAATATTTTTCTAACATTTAGATTTGTGACTTCTCAGTAAGTCAGGAATATTTGAGCAGAGTTCTTTGGTGTAGTTAGAACTGCATGACAATGCAGGGTTTTATTTATTTACTTTTAATATTGATATTGTTATAGAAATATTTTTAATATGACTATGGAAATTAAAAGAGATATACATATTATTTAGTATTTTGATTAGTTGTTCCTGGAAATAAACAGTATGTTCGTACTAGTGAGCAATTTTGAGCTCTGAGTTTTTCAGTATTGTGATTGACAGCTTTTGAAAATTAGTATGTTCATACTAGCTAGTAGCTTTGAGCGTCTATGAATTTTTACTTCATAATATTGCAATGATATAGCCTACATTTTTATCTGCCAAGATGACATTTTGTGCTTCCATATACATCTATTTGGAAAAGGTTTTTTTAGTAAATGTTGGACAGTTTTGCATTTGTCACTTTAAATATTTAATTTTCTACATGTATCTCATGTTTGTTATAGGTATTTAAGGAATTCACATCTGTTGCGACCACACCCCATGATGAAGCCTTACAGCAAAGTGTTGGGGTGAGTGACTAGATGATGGACTGGGGTAAGGCCTGATATTGTTCGCTTGATCTTGATTTTGACATGAGCACTTTACATAACTTCAGACACTTTGGGATATTTGAATTCATGGAATGTAATGTCAGTGAATTTGAAGAAGCACTCCTGTGTAGCTTTTGCAAGATTATATGGGATTCTCTTGTGCTAGGAAGTACAATTACACTATATAAAGGTGCTGAAAGTTTATTGCACTTTATCCTGTTGCTCACTTTCCTCTTGAGTTTCTATATAAGGGAGTTTTTCAGATCCACAACACAACATTACTTTGTCCTGAAACATCTAATTCCCAAATTTATTGACATGAAAACATCAAAATTATACTGCTGTTTTATAGATTTAGAGACAGCATTTGACAACATAAGAAGATGATTGTTATGAAACCAATTATATAAATTATGGATGGATTCAAATATTTTAGCTATACTGATTTGCTTTTCTAAGTCAATTTGGCTGCAGACTCAATGTGACTCCAAAGGTTTCCAAGCAAAGATGATAATGATTAATGTCTTCATTATTAATACTTTATTTCAGTTGACTGAAGAAATATTTCAACCCTAGGGTGTATAACATAGCTATCAATCATCTGTTAATCATGTTGCATATACAGATGATTTAATACTAATTGTAACTTCACTTTGAATATTGCAGAGATCAATGGACACATTTAGTAATGTGTACAATACTAACTCTTTTATCATTATTAGATTGCAAATAAATTTTACTGTCTTTGGTAACAAGAGTTATAAGTCACCATATTGTTTATAGATAAGGTTCCAATTCTAACCACTCGCTTTTATGATTATTTGTATGTCTGTTTCTCAGATAACCTATTTATGAAACTGCACATTCAAGGTATCTGGTCAAAAGAGCATGTGCAATATAGTGTGGTGAAAAGTGCATGTCAGTGTGAGTGCATGTGTTAATAGTGAGTTGTGCTTAATTGTATGTGGCTTTAATATCACTTGTATAGCTGTCTGTCAGTCAGGCTGAGCAGTGTAACTTCCTGATTGTGCTATTGTCAAGTGTGCTGGCTGCATGGCTTAGAGGTTAGGGTGACAGGCTGAAAATGGTGTGGGTACATCCACCTGACCCAGGTTTGAGTCCTCTTCTGTCCTTTTACTTATTTTATTTTGTTGTATTTTTTTGCCATTGTGCCCCCAAACTTTGTCACCCTCCCTAGTTACATTTATGGGGTTGTGTGTTATTGAGGATGAGTATATATATATATATATATATATATATATATATATATATACGAAAAGGAGGGTGTGGGGGGCATTTGTTCAACACATCTCTCCCCCACCCAAGTTGCATGCCCCATGGAGTTTATTTATTTTTTCCACCAACCTAAATTTCTCCCTCCCACCCAACTTGCATGTGGTGTGGAGTTTCATTACCAAATATGCCCCCCCAAGTTCTGTGCATCTCCAAGTAGCATTTTTCAATCTGTGCACCCCCAACATTCACCCACCCTGAGTCGCAGTGCTGTTTTGTGTCCCGCTGTCTTCCCTACAAGGCTTTTGATCAAATTATTTTCTTGTCACTCTTTTGACATAGACATCACACTCAATTATCAACAGCAAAAACAGTGATCACAATAAATGGGTTTAAGATCATTAATGCAAAGTATGGTGATAATTGTGTGAATGGCCTCTTGACAGTCCTAAAGGCAAACAAAATCATCCCTTTTTTATTCTGCTGATATAGGAACCGAAGCTGATTCATCCCCATTAGGGAGCATATTATGTAAACTATATTGGTATATTGTCAGAGTTTTAAAATTTGGTACAGTCTTCCTACTTATGAGCAGAACTTGGCCAACAATCTAGTAGTGCTTTGATCAGTAAAATAACTGCATTTTTTTAAAATAGAGGTTTATGGCCTCCCTGAGTATCATTTTCCTCACCTCTGCTTGGAGAATAAATTAACTGTTCTACAATAGGTTTAGTTTTCTAGCCATTTTTTTTTAATTACAAATACTCTTTCTCCAGTAGGACTTCAGTCAGTTGTTTATGATGCACTCAGGTTAACAAGGGAAGAGGTTAGAGTACAAATCAAAGTTAAGTTCACTAACAAAGACAAATAGGATGATATGAAACAATTTTCAGATGAAAAACTCCATCCCTTGTGCAAAGTAATCAAAACTTCTCATAATAAGGAAATGTATCATGAGCTTATTGAAAATCCCAAACATAGAGCTCTGCTGACCAGATTTAGAATGAAGATTTACGAATGAAACTAGTTAATGCATAGACAAAGGTGTGATGATGTCTCTTCACATTTATGTAAATGTAAATTGTAATGACGATAATGATCTGAAACATGTAATTCTGAAATATCCTTTAAGAAAATTAGGGTAGAGAGTAAGAAGATGTTCAAAAACATACTTGACACTTGAAGAACCTTTAAAGTTTCTCTTCATTTCAACTGTTGCTGGTTGTTTGCATGCACTGATTAACATTTTTACAAAAGGTGTATTTTAGAAACCTTTACAGTGTAGAACTGTACTGTATATTTGTTGTGCCTAGAATACATTAATTTGCCAGGGCATTATGATAGCATGGGGGTGTAGGTAACCAGACCCAAACCCAACCTCTTGTTTTATGCATTTTGCATTTGTAAATGTCCTTCTCACTCTATACATTTATATATTGCCACAACTGGAGAACAGATCTGCATTGTATTTTATGATCCAGGGGACATTTATTTATTTACTTACTACTTACTTCTTGTTCAATTTCTATAATTGTAAAACTTGCAGAACATAGATGTTATTTAAAATGACATAATGATTTTCATAAAGACCTATGGGTTGACTAAATAAACTAAGCCTGTATAATTATGCCCTGGTAGTCTAATGATTCCCTTACCCTCACTTAATACCCACTGCAATGTAAATGTGATTTATAATAACTCCTGATAGTTTATGATTCCCCCATGCTCACTCAGTCCTCACTGGAATGTAAATTAATTTAAACAGTGATTAGTCTCTTGTAATCTACAGTGGTAATCATAAACCTTTCACTTCTACTGCAGAATGCTGTACCTCATGTTACCTCAAGGTAACTGGGACAAATTACCATTGAGGACAATGGAGTTGCTGCAGCATTGCTACAGCATTCTAAGACACTGTTAAACGTTTGCATGACTACCACTGCAGGGGTTCTCTCACCCTCACTTGATTCCTGTTAGAATGTAATTCCCTTGTACAATTAGTCCCTGATAGTCTAGTGGCCTCCTCCCTTGTTCCCCATCAGAAGACAAGTATAACTTTACATTATTGTTTCCATGGCTGAAGCCACTAATTTTTCCCATTATTAGCATCTAATTATAACAGGAGTCATATGCAGAGTCATTCCAGTGATCTGTCTCAAGACATTGTTAGTTATGGGTGAAGCCAGGAAAATTTACCTCGCAAATTAATTCGCTGATTTAACGCAATTCATGAAGTACGGATTGACAGCAAAGTGCAGAATTTTTCCACAAAGTGTGGAATTTTGCCCATGAATTGTGGAATTTCATCTATGAATGGCAGAATTTTGCCATTTGTGGGTGAAATTCTGCCATTCATGGGTGAAATTCTACAATTCACAGGCACATTTTTAAGCTAATAGCACAAATTCACAAATTGCTCCATGGTGGCGAATTTGGCAACTTCACTGGTGAATCACAACATCTGTAGACTTTGCATCATTTCTCTCTCTCTCTCCCAGCAGTCCACAGGCAGACACTGTGAGGCACAATATGAAAATGAAGCATTTTCTGACCTGCATTTCATTTCCTCTGTTACCTCACTCCTCTGACATTTAGAAAGTGCCACAATACTACAGTATATACTAAGTATTTAGAAACATAGAAACAAAATTTGATGGCAGATAAGGACCTTTTTTGCCCACCCAGTCTGCCCATTTGTTCTTACCTATACAGTACCTACACTATTACTATGGACTGTACCCAATCTACAGCTCTTTCTCCCACCCCCTTCCTTTCCACTATGATTTTCTATACTTATCCAATATATTCTTAAACCCCACTACTGTTTTCACCCCCACTACCTCTGTTAGATGGCTACTACAGGAATCCACCATTCTTTCTGTGAAGAAGTAGTTCCTCACATCTTTCCTGAATTTATCCCCTGCAGCTTTATAGCATGCCCCCTTGTTCTTGAACACCTGTTCTCTTGAAAAATACTTCCCTTCTGTACCTTATTTAGCTCCATGAGGTATCTAAAGGTCTTTATCATATCTCCCCATCCTCTGTTCTAGGATGTAGATATTGAGGTCCTTTAGTCATTTCTCATAGGGTTTTTAATGCCGACATTGCACCATTTTAGTTGCTTTCATCTGGACTGCCTCCACTCTTTCTATGTCCTTCTTGAGATGCAGTCTGCAGAACTGGACACAGTTTTATTTTCTCAGAAGAAGCCAGAAGGTGAAGGAAACATATTCAATTCAGTGCTTTACAGTAACTGGAAATAGCTATTTTTCTTTTAAACTTAGATTGTGGGCTTTTAGTGACGCTGTACTTTCTTATTTGTCTTTACTTAGAATTGTGTTTGGGCTGTTGAAAATTTAAAACATAGTGGTGGTGTATTTCTTTGCTGTCTTTAATTGCTGCAAATTTAGTCTTGGCTTGCCTGACTTGCCCTGTAGTTTGGGTGAGGGTTGTTAATTGTCTGGCCTCTGACCTCAGCTACATGATAACTGGAGGTGGGGCTTAGTCAGAGTTGAGGTAGCAAGTGAGTTTTATTTACTCAGAAGAAGCCACATTTTTGCCCCCCTCCCCTTCCCCCCAAACTCTTAATTATATGCCCTGTTAAATCTGATTGACAGGAGCTGAACACAGGGTATAGTAAGGGGTATGGAATAGGAGGGGCATAGGGGGAAGAAGCCCACCCTCAGCATGACAAGTGTTTTGACTCATTTATTTATTTAATAGTTTATTTTCTTTTTTTAAAAAGAAACATATCTGAGGATCAGTAGCAGGATTTTTAGGACAGTAAATTAATAAAAAGGGAACTAGGAGATCTTCAGTAGCAGACAAGCAGTGGAATAGCAGTATAATTGCAGTGTAATGTGGGGGGGTGGTGCAATGCAATGGCTATGGAGCAGCCATATTCAGGCAGACTGCCTGGACACTGAGGTTCTGCCCTACCTGCATGCATCTCTCTGGACTGCGGGATGAGGTAGCCAGACTCAGAGTGGAAGTAAACTGGGTCAGGAGTACCATCACCCCATCCAGAGACCACCCAGTCCAATGCAACTGCCTCAAAGGATGCCAAGAATGAGGAGCACTTGGATAACAGTGGGCTCAGGGAGGGTTAGAGCGGTCAGGCAGAGGTACATCCCATATTCTATTCCACTCAAGAACTCATATGCCACACTGGCAAACAGGGACAACTAAATAGAGGTACCCAGAGAAGTGGAAGGAAAGGATGTGGAGGTTAGCCAAGGAGGTGGCCTCAGCAGGAAAAGGAGTGGACCACAGAGGAGGAGGAAGCAAATCCTGGTGGGGGACTCCATCATAAGAGGGATCCATCTAGGAACACGGGAGGGGGAGGACAGGGAGGTGAGGTGCCTAACAGGTGCCATGGCATGGAGGGATGGAAGGAAGATCCTGGGGGTCACTGGGAAGGCAAGATGGGAATGTGAGCTGGATGTCATTATCCACCTAGGTACTAATGACCTGGCAAATGGGGAGCCAAAGGAAGTTCAGGAAGAGTTTAGGAAATTGGGGAGGAGTCTCAAGCAAGTAGCTACTTTTGTCACTTTCTCAGAAGTACTACCTGTGAGAGGCAAGGGAGATCATGGGGTGCATGCACCAGGAACTTTAACTCATGGTTGAAGAACTGGTGCTGTGAGGAAGGGTTTGGATTCAATGGTGACTGGGGACCCACCTGGAGGGATGGAGGTTTGTTCAAGCCTGACGGTCTGCATCCATCCTGGAGGGGAATCCAAGCACTCAATGATAAGTTTAAATGCTACATTGACAAGCATTTAAACTAGCAAAGGGGGGTGGCAGACCAGCAAGGAGGGTACCTACTTGCTCACCCCCCACAGCTAGCAGTGGAACCAATGAACCAGAGGAGTGGCTATCTCTACAAAGCAGTGTGCAAAAGGTGGAGATTAGCGTCCAAGTGGTGGATAGACAGAAAGGGACAAAATTCAGCAGAAGGCAGACAGCAAGGAGAACCAGGGATAAAGGACAACCAAGGAAGGGGCTGGAGTAGAACTGTGAAACAGTCTAGGGAGGTCAAATCATGGAAAGCCATGTGTGCAAATGCCAGGAGCCTTAGCAACAAGATGGAAGATCTGGAGGCTGTCATGGTGCAGTCAGACCTGGACATTGTTGCCATCACTGAAACCTGGTGTAATGATAACCACGACTGGGAGATGGTCATACCTGGCTACAACATATTTAGAAGAGACAGGGTAGGTAGGAAGGGAGGAGGAGTGGCACTATATGTGAAAAATGACATAAGGGCCACAGAGATCCAGGAGGAACAAAATGGGGGAGATATACTGTGGGTTAAGCTGGAAAGGAAAATGGGGTCAGCCATCCACACAGGTGTGGTCTATAGACTACCAGCCCAGGAGGAAGAAACAGATAGAGAGCTGATGCTAGCCATCCAAAGGATGACAGACAAGGGTGAGTTAGTACTGGTTGGAGACTTCAATATTCCAGACGTGGGCTGGAACATCCCAGAAGCAGCATCAACTTGGAGAAGATTTATCGTTGACTCCCTTCAGGGTGTCTTCCTCAAGCAACTGGTCATGGAACCAACTCGGCAGAAGGCAATACTGGACCTTGTGCTCACAAACAGGGAAAGTGTGATGGGGGTAACAATGGGGGAGCACATGGGGAACAGTGACCACCAGTCATTGTGGTTTGAAATCACAGAAAGAGCAGAACCAAACCACACAAATACATGTATCCTGGATTTTAGGGGGGCAGACTTTGGGAAAATGGGGAGATACTTGAAAGAGATATTAAGGGAAATGGGGCAGGAATCAGGGGTTGAGAAACAGTGGGCAGTATTTAAAATGGGGATTACAAGAGCAACAGAATTATGCATTCAGCAGGTTAGCAAGAGGAAAAGGAAGAGGAGACCATTATGGTTTTCCAAACAGGTAGCAAAGAAAGTGAAAGCCAAAAAGATTGTATTCACACAATACAAAAAGACACAGGCAGAAGGGGATAGGGAGAAGTACCAGGAGAAGAAAAGGGAGGCAGGGAGGTCAGTAAGGGAAGCCAAAGCTCAGACAGAAGAACACATTGCAAAATCAGTGAGTAGAGGGGACAAAACCTTTTACAGGTACATAAGTGAAAAAAGAAAGGCAAAGGGGGGATAGTGAGACTGAAGGGGGAGGATGGGGTCCGCGTGGAGGATGACAACATTAAAGCTGACATATTGAACAGGTATTTCTGCTCAGTCTTTTCTGAGGAAGAGGAGGGTAATGGGTCTGAAGGGAGTACAAGGGGTGAGAATGGTGCAGAAATGGACACAAGTCCCTTTACGTGAGAAAGGGTCCTGAAGGAACTGGAAGACTCAGAGCACAGAGTTAATAAAGCAATGGGGCCAGATGGGGTGCACCCCAGGGTCCTTACAAAACTAAGAGAGAAGGTGGCTGAACCTCTGGCTATTTTCTGGAAACAGGGGAAGTACTCAAAGACTGGAGGACAGCAGATGTAGTCCCCTTATACAAAAGTGGGAACAAAGAGGAAGCGGGGAACTACAGACCAGTCAGCCTCTCCTCGGTAGCGGGGAAGATCATGGAAGCACTACTGAAGGAGAGATTGGTGAAACATCTGGTTGTCAAATGACTACAGGACCCAAGGCAGCATGGTTTCACCAGGGGGAGGTCACGTCAGACCAACCTCATTGAATTTTTTGACTGGGTGACTAGGGAGGTGGATCTGGGGAGGGCAGTGGACATGGCCTATCTGGACTTCAGCAAGGCCTTTGACACTGTGCCACATAGAAGACTACTACACAAACTGGGGAATATGGGTGTGGGCAGGACAGTAGTGTGGGGGGTAGGTAACTGACTGGGTGGCAGGACACAGAGGGTGGTGGTAAATGACTGTCACTCCACAGAGGGAAGAGTGAGCAGTGGGGTACCACAGGGATCAGTGCCGGGACAGGTCATATTCAACATCTTCATTAGTGACATTGCACAGGACCTAGAATGCAGACTTTCACTGTTCGCTGATGACACAAAGCTCTGTAACAGAGTAGACACACCAGAGGGTGTAGACAGAATGGGAAGGGACCTGAAGAAACTTGAAGAATGGTCAGGGATCTGGCAGTTGAAATTCAATGCAATGAAGTGCAAGATAATGCGTATGGGGCACAAAAACCCTGGCACAGTATATCAGTTGGGGGGTGAGGTTATAGCATGCACCAAGCAGGAAATGGATCTTGGGGTTATCATCTCTGATGTCCTCAAGGTAGGGAAACAGTGTGACAAGGCAGCAGGTAAAGCAAATAGGATGCTGGGATGCATAGGCAGGGGCATCACCAGCAGGAAAAGGGAGGCCATAATTCCACTATACAAGACCCTAGTGAGGCCCCACATGGAGTACAGTGTACAGTTCTGGAGACCTTACCTATGTAAGGACATAGACAGGGTAGAGAAGAATCAGAGGAGGGCAACAAGGATGGTGCATGGATTGCATCCCAAGTCCTATGAGGACAGGTTGAAGGAACTGAACATGTGCTCCCTGGAGGAGAGGAGGGCGAGGGAGGATATGATAGAGACATACAAGTATCTTACAGGGAGGAACAAGGTGCAGGAATACACTATTTTGAAGTGAAAAAGATGTTCCAGGACTAGAGGGCATGGGATGAAGTTGGAGGGAGGATGATTCAGAGGAAACGTGAGGAAGAATTTCTTCACAGAATGAGTGGTGGACAAGTAGAACACCCTGCCAGAGGAAGTGTTGGGGGCTGAAACAATCACGGGATTTAAGAATGCATGGTATAGACATATAGGAATTCTGGAGGTCAGAGGTAAGGGGCAACATACTTCTAGGAAAACATAAACTGAACTTACAAGCTCAAATGGGCAGACTGGGTGGGCCACAGGCCCTTATCTGCTGACACTGTCTATGTATCTATGTATCTAGATGGGGTCTTGCTAGCAATCTATACAGAGGCAATACAACCTCCCCTGTTCTGCTGGTCATACTATTCTCTATGCACCACAGCAGCCCACTAGCCCATTTTGCTGCCTTGTTGCACTGCACGGCTCTTTTAGGTCATCCAACATGATTTCCCCAGGTCTCTTTCCTGCTTGTTGATCATCAGTACCGCTCCACCCATTTGGTACTTGTGCCCCTAGGAATCTATGCCCAAAGTGCATTAATTTGCACTTTTCACATTAAAACCCAGCTGCCATACCCTTGACCACTCCTCTAGTTTTCTCTGGTCTCTTATCATTCTTTCTACCCCCCCAAGTGTCAATTTTTTCTAGATTTTGGTGTCATCTGCAAAGAGACAAACCTTCCTTTCCAACTCCTCTGAAATGTCACTTATAAAGACATTAAAGAGGCTCAGTCCCAACACTGATCCCTGAGGTACCCTGCTGGTCACCTCCCTGCCACAGAGTAAACTCTGTTTACCACTACCCTCTGTCGCCTATCCCCTAACAAGTTTCTTATCCAGTTTACCACCTTTGGACCCAATCCTAAGCTATCCAGCTTGTTTACTAGTGTTCTGCGTAGAATGGTGTTGACCTTATTGAAATCCAGACAAGCCACATCAACCACTCCATGCTGATCTAGATCCTTTGCCACCCAGTCAAAGAAATATATCAGATTCATTTAACCTGACAACCCCCTTTGAATCCATGCTGCCTCAGGTCTTGTAACCCACTGGATTCAAGATATTCCACAATCCTTTCCTTCAGCAGTGACTCCATTAACTTTCCCACTACTGATGTCTGGATGACTTGCCTATATTTTCCAGCTTCCTTCCTGCTACCACTTTTGTGTAGTGGGACAACATCCACTCTCCTCCAGTTCTCCAGAACCACTCCCGGTTTCAGTGAGCTGTTAAATAGAACTGTCAGAGGTGTAACTGGCATTTCCCTGAGCTCTTCAATACCCTTGGATGCACCCCATCTGGCCCTATTGCTTTGTCCACCTTCAGATTATCAAGTCCCTTCAAGACTCTTGCCTCCAAAAAAGAAATAATGTCCACCTCCCTTCCACCCTCCATCCCTCCCAAGCTTCTGTTCCTTGTTTGTGGTCCTTCCACTCATCCTTCCTCTGTGAACACCAAACAAACATATTTGTTTAGGATGTCAGCCTTTTTCTGGTCCACATCTGCACAGTCCCCCCTTCCCTTTTTAGCACTTCAATACCATCCCTGGTCTTCCTCTTTTTACTTACATAATAAAATTGTCTTGACCCCTTTCATTACCTACTGGGCTATTTTCTCTTCAGCTTGTACCTTTGCACTCCATAATACTGTTTTCCCTGCTTCTCTCTGTTTCCCATGAAACACTTCCCTCTCCTTCTCCCTCTGTGTTTTCTTATAGCTTCTGGAAAAAAAAGAAGCAATGTAATTTTTTATTTTACAGTTTTTGGCCAGGAAAGACACACACTGAGCTAAGGCTTGTTTCCAGGTGCATCCTGGGAGCAAAAGGAAGTTATGTGACTTGCTTATGGTCACACAGTAAGCAAGAGGCACCTGTGGGATTCAGATCCAGCTTTCCAGGTATGCAGCTCAGTGCTCCTAACCACTATAGCATGCTGCCTCATATAAAAGGGCTAGGCAGGTGCCCATTGCTTTTGATTGTATGGCTTGAATGCCCATCATCTTGACTTAGAGTATTGAAAGTAAATGACAATAAGCAGCATGATTTTTAAGCCTCTTAAAAGTCTGCGGTGCCAAAACCTAGGACTGAACCAGGGACCTTTAGATCTTTAGTCTAATGCTATCCCAAAAGAGCTATTTTGGCTTCCTAAGCAGGGTACAGTGAAACAGTTATAGTGAAATGGTGAGGCTTAGGGAAGAGCAAAATTTATCTTCAACCAGCAGAATTCTGGCAAATCACTATCGCTTTATAGAAATTTCAATAAATTTCCACAAAGATTTTGTGACATTTCACCATAATTGCAATTTTAGTTATTTCCATAACATTTTAAACTATTTTCTCAATTGCACCATCTTTGGTATATTGACTGTGCCAATGCCAATACAGAAGTGTACACAGTTGCAGATTGCTATCTTTATAGACAATTGAGTTATAAACCTCCAAACATTCAAAACTTTTATAATTTCAGTTAACAGCTATGTAAACTAAATGTGTTTGTTCAGATTGCACCAAATTTGGTACAATGACTTTATCAGTACCCATACATTTGTGTGCCAAGTTTTATATATCCACGGTAGCTTTAAAGGTGACTAAGTTATATGCCTCCAACTGTCAGAAATTTTATACATTACATTTTGCAGTTGCTTAAACTGCTGAGTTTTAAGCCCCTGTGAGTTTAAAGCTAGAAAATGGAATATCATCAGACCTGTACAGTTCATTGATCCTAAATATTAAACTTTAAGGCAACCCTCATGTCCCATAATCAGAAGGTCATGCTGCCGTACTGACCTCCCAGGTTCAGAATTGAGCCTGGGAAGTAGTGTTGGGAGGCAGGTCATGGCCAAAACTTACAATTTACATAACCAGTACTTTTCTATTTAGCACTTTCTATGACTCTTTCAAGAAAATATGCATCTAAGTTTTCAATTATCTAGCTCCAAAGGTGGCTACGTTGTAAGCATAGAGACATTTTCAAAATGTTCACATACATACTAAATTGCCAGATTTTGAGCCCCTATAACTTCTTCACCCTTCATCCAAATGTTATGTAAACTGGCATGCCTTTAGGGCCTATACTTGACAGTATGGATGCCACATGTTAGAAGTCTAGTTGTAATACAGATTAAGTTATAACCAATTAAAGAATTTTGAAAAATTCCAAAAATGATCAAACACTTTGAGAATTTCACAAAAATTTCACAGATTTGGAATTTGTGAATTTTGCACAGCTCTAGTGAGTCCTCACCTGGAATCCTGTGCCCAGTTCTGGGGCCCTCACCTGAGAAAGGATGTAGAAGGACTAGAGTCAGTATAGTGAAGGGTCACCAAAATGACATATGGCAAGCATGGCAGATCTTATGAAGAACAACTGGGGGCCCTAAACATGTACTCACTAGAGACCAGTCGTGAGAGGGGGAACATGATGAAAGCATATAAGTTTCTGAGTGGCATAAACTGGGTGAATAATGAAGACCTGGTTGTTATAAATAGGGATGCAGTTACAAGAGGGCAAGACTGGAGGTTAGTTGGGGGGGACGAGTTAAGGAGGAATGTAGGGTACTTCTACTTTAGTGAAGTCAGAAAGGTTAGGAAGATCTACATATGAAAAAACAGTAAAGAAAGCATGAAAACACCAGGCCCCTAACACAGGCTTTATGAAATAAAAATGTTTTTCATGGAAGACTATAATGTTTCCTCAGCTGTACACTACACTAAAGTAAGTGAGAAAACAGTAACACAAATTAATAAGAAACAAGGTCTGACAGAGTCCAATTGTGAAATGGGATTACACACACTGCTCTTGTGCATCTTTTTTCAAACTGCCTCATCAATCCAACTATATAGTATATGCATCTTCAATATTCAAGTGGCATCATTTTATATATACAGTTTAAATGGCATTGCTAATAAACTCATCACTGTTTTAATTGTACAGAGAATATCAATTCCAATAAGTCCATATATTTTAGGTCACTTTATACTGAGGTTCCTTAATAGGTAATGTCAGGTTCAGGCTCATGTTCAATTTTATTCAAAATAGTGAATGGAACTCATTCTGAAGAAAGGGGGGTTACTAGTGGAGTACCTCAGGGCTCAGAACTGGGTCCAGTCCTCTTTAACGTCTTTATAGGTGACACTGCAGAGAGTCTGGAAGTAAAGGAATGCCTCTTTGCAGATGACACAAAGATCTATGACAGAGTTGATACACCGGGGGGGGGGTAGAAAGGATGAGAAGGGACTTGGCAAGGTTGGAGGAATGGTCAGACTTATGGCAACTTAGATTCAATGCAAAGAAATGCAAAGTAATGCACCTGGGAAATAAAAATCCAGGAGAAGAGTACACAATAGCAGGAGAGGTACTAACGACAACAATAATGGAAAGGGATCTGGGTGTAGTCATATCAGATGACCTAAAGGTTGGTAAGCAATGTGAGAAGTCAGTAAGGAGAGCCAGGGGAATACTGGGATGGATAGGGAAGGGCATCAAAAGTAGAACAAGCAGTTGTCAATGCCGAACGTTCGCTTGCAGGTATTTGCAGTGGTGTTTGGCACGTATGGTGCTTTACCGTAATGCCCTGTGTGATTGCTGGTATTTGCACAATAAATTTTCAGCATGACCTTTTTGTTACCCCCATTGTGCACTACAGGTGCGGAAACACGTTTTGGGCAGGATGTGAAAAATGACAGCTGTACTGCTCATAAGGAGGTGTGATAAAATGGCAATGTTGAAAATCTGGAGGGAAAATATTGATAATTCGCAAACTTACAAGCGTGCATAGGAACTGCGCAATGAACACTCATAAAACAGTCATTTTTAGGAATTTTGTCACCAAATTTTCAACACAGCCATTTTAAGACCTCTGCTCATGAACAGTGTCACTGTGATTTTATTAATGTGTCCCATACACTGAGTTTGCACACCGACTCTGCCATTGTGCGCTACATGGGCGGAAACACATTTTGGGCAACATGTGAAAAATGACAGCTGCACTACTTATAAGGAGGTGTGGTAAAATGGCAATGTTGAAAATGTGGAGTGAAAATATTGAAAATTCGCAAACTTACGAGAGGTATAGAGCTGCGAATGAACACTCATAAAACAGTCATTTCTAGGAATTTTTTCACCAAATTTTCAACATAGCCATTTTAAGACCTCTGCTCATGAACAGTGTCACTGTGATTTTCTTAATGTGTCCCATACATTGATTTCGCACACCGACTGTGCCATTGTGCGCTACATGGGCAGAAACACGTTTTGGGCGAGATGTGAAAAATTACAGCTGTACTACTCATAAGAAGGTGTGGTAAAATGGCAATGTTGAAAATCTGGAGTAGGAATATTAAAAATTTGCAAACCTACGAGCGTTCGTAGGAACTGCGCAATGCTGCGCTCGTAAACAGTCATTGTTTGATTGCAGCGATAATTTTCAACATGGTTTAGACCCTTCTCTCATGAATGATGTCACTGTCATGGTGTTATTCAGGCCCAAAGGGTGATTTCACACAGTGACTGCGAAATCACCCTTCGGGCCCGAATAATGCCATTACAGTGACATCATTCATGAGAAGGGGTCCCAAAAACCCCATGTTGAAAATTTGGTGCAAAAATTCCAAAAAATGCCTGAGATATGCAATAAAGTTGAAAACCCCCTATCTAGCCCATTATACAGCTTACCGGCATTTCTTCAGTTCGCGGTCGGCTTTGAAGAGTGCAGACGTGTTCCCGGTCCACCGAAGATCATCGCGCCGAGCTCCGGAGGTAAGTATGGGGTGAGGGGGGTGTGGGGAGGCTGGGTGGGCAGTGAGCAGGTGTGGGTTGTGGGAGGGGACTGGGAGATGCACCCTGGGACCGCTTTTCCATTTACAGGTAAAAAAAAAAACAATGCGTGGGACATTTGCCACACTGGGTGGGCTCCAGCGCGCAGAAGATGGCTGGGGGCTGAGGACCTGACGGGGATTGGGCATCCCCATCGGCAAACTACAGGGGGCTGAGGAGCCAATGGGGATTAGGCACTCCGGCGGCAACTACTCATTTGCTACGCTTCTGGGGTGGGCCTCCGCATGGCAGCAGGATGGCTTGGGGGGGCTGTGGAGCCGACGGGGATTGGGCAACACCCATTAGCAACACATTTGCCATGCTGGGGTGGCCTCAGCATGGCACCAAAGCTTTGAGGGGCGTAAGACGGTGGGAAAGTGCGTGATGGGGTAAGTAGTGTGATGTAGGCCGTATAACAGCGTGTGGTTTCTTTGAAGCAAAGACCACTGCTGTCATACACAGCTCCCGCACCCATTGGTGCAGGACCACCACGCCTGCTCAATGGAGCACTGGATTGTAAGGGATAGGCACACCTCCAAAGTGTGCTACTCTCCCAAAATGTTCCTTACGCATGCGTGCAAGTGAATGTAAAAAGGGAAGTGGTTATCCCTCTATACAGACAGTTGGTGGGACCCCATCTGGAGTTCTGGGTGCAGTTTTGGAGACCTCATCTACACAAGGACATGGACAGGATGGAAGTAGTCCAGAGGAGGGCAACTAAAATGGTGCAGGGTATACATCAGAAACCATATGAGGAGAGACTGAGAGAGCTTAATATGTATACCCTTGATGAAAGGAGGGATGGGTGTGGGACATGATAGAAACTTTTAAGTACCTCAAGGGTATCATCAAAGTCCAGGAGGGTAGCATCTTTCAGGAAAAAGAGATGTGCGATGTATATAGTTGCCATATCCAGTTTGGGGATGTGGGCCAGGGATTAACCCTGGGATATATGTGTGTAAGTATATTGTTGGATAAGATAAAACCTGCAATAAAGAAGTTTTGAAAAAAAAAAGAAAAAGAGATGTGTAAGAACAAGGGGGCACAATTTAAAGTTAGAGGGGGGATGGCTCAGGGATAATGTGAGGAAATTATTTTTCAAGAAGAGAGTGGTGGACACATGGAACCACCTTCCTGGAGAGGTTGTGGAGTCTAAAACAGTGGGGGAATTCAAACACGCATGGGACAGGCATAAGGCAATTATAGTGGGGGTTGCAGGAAGTAGGCTGTTGGTTAACTAGAATCTGCAGCTTATCCAATAGGTAGGGAAAAGGGCAGACTGGGTGGGCCAAGTGGTCCTTATCTGCCATCAAAGTCTATGTTTCTATGTTTCTATCACTTTTAACTTACATTATGAAAGCCCAAACATGTAGGCATATTACAATTTATAATCTGAGGCTCAAAGTCATAATATAACATACAATCCATGATGCTCTTTCTACGTGATAGGTCCAACAAATTTATTTTTGACTATACAGGAAGGAGCTAAATCTTACAGTCCTGCTAGAAGTTGCTATAATCATTTAGAAAATGGGTACAGAGAAGTCTCCATTCTGATTGGCTAAGTCCACCAACCAGCCGGTCTGGTATCAGGCAACAGAGACCAGAAAATAATGAGTCCCAGTATCTGCTGTCTGATAACGTTCTAAGATCAGTGTGCCAAAAGAAGGTTCAATTTTAAAATGCCACCATTTTTTTCTGTTGCTTAGGGAGCTAACTTCCCTGACAGAGAGAGCGACTGAGCTCCCCACCTCAGCACCTCAGCAACGATTGCCACAAATGGAGCCACTTGTAACTTAAAGAGCAGATATTGACTAATTAGTAATGGTATCTGCTCTTCAAGTTCTGTTCTACCCCTGATGGCTAATTGTGTCTGCTGACACGCATCCTTCCCTCGATCAATTAGAGCAGTAATTCTCAGACTTTGTCACAGTGAGCCTCCCCAAATCCATGGAAAAGATTTTGAGCCTCCCCCAAAAATTGAAATAATCTTGGGTCTTCCCAAAGAAAAATAACATACTGTACTTTGCACAGTATTCCATGAATAAATTGAACCTCTTTGAGTACTTGACTCACATTCAGTTCTTTGTCTTATACTGACGTGGAACCATTGAAAAAGAGCTTCTGTGCTCAAAGGTGTTATCTGAATAACAAATGAATAAAATAAACAAATATTATCTTTCAACTTATTGTAACCCCCCCTCCCCACAGGCCAGCCTACTTGCTCTGCTATTTTCATTCTTGAACCATTGTTACCTCTTGTTGCAGTACCCTCATGGGTCAGACTACTTTCTCTGTTTCCTCTCTATATGAAATAACCTTCCTACATACTTTGCCTCTCCCCTTCCTTTCCTGCTCCTAAGCAACTTCTCAGGGATTGCTTTGCTTCTTCCTGCTATTGCTCTTAGCACTTCTGTGTGCAACCCTTGAATTTGGGCTGTTCTGCCATCAGGCTACAAATTGATCAAATACCTTCACTCATTATTAGTTTATTGTTCATATTTATTTGCAGTATTTTTCATTGTGTATTTTTTGATTGTTTTGCAGTTACCCTTTGAAATGTATTCACTCCCTACCCTTCCCTGGGTACACCTGAAATGAGCCTTGTCTCATCCACCTTCCCTTGTCACCTATTAGTAAATAAATACATAAAATTCACCTACAGTCATCCTCTTTCAATCTGCATCATCTCATCATACAAAATATATAAAACTCAGAATTTAAATACAGTACTTTTTCAGATTTGCTTGAGCCTCCCCTGAAACAGGTTGGGGCCTCCCCAAGGAGGCTGGCCTCACCATTTGAAAACCCCTGAATTAGAGATGTCATCCACCTTGATCTGCTACTTAACTCTTAAATGTTACACGAAAAAAGTCATATTTCAGACCCATACGAAATCATATTTTGGATTTAAGCATTACAAGTGGATTTTTGAGCTTTGAATGAGTTATCCCCAAACAAATTAGAAAATCTAATTAACCCCTTCAGAGCCTGATTATCTTTTTGATTTATGTCTGATAGATGTGGTTTCTAGATATTCTTACGATGAATGCTACTCCAAGATATTCATATTCTCAAACTTCCTCTAATTCTATCTCACTGAATTTCCCCTTCCCAAGTTTCTGGGTATCATCTTCAGTAACAATGACTTTTGATTTATTCTTATTTATCCCCAGGGATAAACTTTGAAGATGATGAAATGTACAGTTTATAATTATTTTCAAGCCCAAGGGTGTCAGTGAACACAGAATGATACTGTCTGAATAAAACAGAATCTGGATATTATCAGTATCAATTTTGGTGGGGCAAAGTGTCCACCTTTTCTAATTCTCAGGTGAAGAACTCCAAGTATACATTAAATAAACAGGTTGCTAAAAGGCATGCCTGCTTAAGGACAATTCATTTCTGGATTATCTGATAAAGTGCTGTCCATCTCAAGCCTTGCTTTAACCATACTCTCATACTGAAACATCATTATTTTAAACATTTTATTGCCTATTGCGCCAATATCTGCCAGTAGAGTGATCTATTAACATTATCGAATGCAGAGTGCAAATCTAAAAATGCTATGTGCAATTTATGTTCCTTTTGTGTTACATAACTATGAATTTAAATAATTAATAACAAATATATGATCACAAGTACCTTTCCCTTTTTGGAAACTGGCCTGATACTTGAAAGAGATTTTTTGTTCTTCAACCCATTGTTTGATATGCTCAAGAATAAGTTGGCAATACATTTTTAATGCTATGCAAAGCAAAGAAATTGGTAGATCATTTTCAGGACCATTTTTGTCTCCCTTCCTATGTAGTGGTACAGTTATTGTTGTTCTCCAGTCGAAGGGAATACATAGTTCCACTCTTGTATGATTCAATCTGAGGGTAAGGACAAAAGCGCTCTAATCAGGCTTTGCCTGAAACTACTTGTCTGGAATTCCACTCAAATCACTAGGTTTATTTTATGTCCCCTGACTGGGCACCCCCACCTGCCACTGATTGTCACCAAGGGACATGGTGCTGGTCTAGCCACTGTCCCTTTTCCTCCAGCCCACCTTCTAGAAATCAAGAAGGTGGCCACTGACCAGGTACCCCCACCTGCCACTGATTCCCACCATGGGACACAGTGCTGATTCAGCCTCCATCCCCTCTTCTCCAGCCCACCTTCCAGACATCAAGGTATGGCCTCTGGTGCTGCCTGCACTGCTTCTTCTCCAATACCACCTTCTTTGGCTGGCTCATTTGGCTCTTAGCTCTCCATTGGCTACCTAACATAGCCACTGCTCGGATCCCAGCTCTCCACTTTTGGACTGTCTTTTTTTTAATCTTCCTGCTGTATTTCTCTACCACCTTTACCAACTTTGCCTTACCATCTACTGCTAAATGAAAAATTAGCCTCTGATTTAAGTTTTCTTTTTCAAAGTTTACAGCCATTGCCTAAAGCATTAAGCATTTAGCCTCAGACTAAGTTTTACATTGTGATTACAGTCTTTTGCCTGTAGATTTAAGATTTGCTATTTTACTCCTGTTCTTTCCCTCCTCCACTTTTCTCCACTGTTTATCTCCCCCTCACCTCATTTCCCCGTCACCTCTGATCTGGGGGCCTCCCACCATTTCACACTTGCCCCTTGCTCCAGTGCCCCTGCTGATCTATACCCCACCCACCAATTACCCTACTTAACCATGCCCTCTCTTTCGTTCTTCCTTCCCTTTCCAGGAGACAGCACCTTACCAGGTACTCCTGCCTGCCGTTGATTGTCACCATGGAATGTGGTGCTGATCTAGCTGCCGTCCCCTCTCCTCCAGCCCACCTTCCAGACATCAAAGTATGGCCTCCCATACTGCCTGCATTGCTCCTTCTCTGGTGCCACCTTCTTTGGCCAGCTCACATGGCTCTGAGCTCCCCATTGGCTACGTAACCTAGTCACTGCTCGGATCCTAGCTCTCCTCTTCCTGACAGTTTTTTTGAATTTTTCTCCTGCCCTCCCACTCCCACCCATGACACTCATTAAATACTCTTTCTAGCTGTAATCCCTCCCTCTACTCCCACCCTTGCCCATTGGTGCCTTGGTCACAGCCTCTGCCCTTAAAGGGGACCATTCTCTTGCTACTCTGCATGCTTCTCTTGCTGCCACCCCTTGACTCTGCTCTCTCCTTCTGATCATCTCTCCTTAGCCCTATCTTCTTCCTTTGATTTTGGAGTATTTTCCAGTGTTTTCCTTCCCCTGGCCTACCAATACATACCACGTTTCTACATGACTTACCCGTGTAACCCTTTCAGCACCCCTGAAGACTATAATGCTACAGTCTGCATTCTCCATTCCCTTCTACCCCTTCACTTTGCCTATTTCAATCTGCCTAGCCAGTTCTACTTCTAACTTTGCCTATTTCACTCTGCCTAGACAGTTCTAATCCTAACTTTGGGTGCACCGCCCTGTGATCCTCCTTCACTTGCCTCCCAACTGCAGATCATGTTGTCATACAGCCAGGTGCCTCGGGTATAGTACCCCGTAGCAACTCCCTCCCAATCTGCCTCTGTCCATGATGTTTCCTGTCCTTAGGCTACTCCTTTTTTGTTTCAGCCTCTCTCTCAATCACATCCCTCCTCCCCAGCACCATCCACTGGTCCAGTGGCCCTGACCTTTGCTCCTGGGGGCCCCATCCTTTGCTCCTGCGGCAATCATCACAATTTTCCCAGCACTGACCCACCATTGCCCTACTGTTCCTAAGTCACCCTCCAGCCCATACAAGAATCCCCTCTGGGATTCTTTTGTCAACTTTACTAGCAATGCTCCTTACCACTTCTTGCTCTCAGTCCCTTCAGACAACACTGATCTTCTACGCCTCTTTACCCTTACTGCCTCAATTACACCTGTATTCACATACCTCACACATACCCCTTATGCAGGTGCTTCCACTTTGCCAAATTTAAGCTGGTATGTAGATGGGTCAAGAACCTAGTCTTCATACTCTTAATCATAGATAAATAGACACTTTTGGCAGATAAGAGCCTATGGCCCACCCAGTCAGCTCATTTGAGTGCGTAGGTTCACTTTATGTTTTCCTATAAGTCTGTTGCCCCTTAACCCTGACCTTCAGAATTCCCTTACATCTACCCTCTACATTCTTAAATCCCATGATTGTTTCAGCCTCCACTACTTCATCTGGCAGGGTGTTCCACTTGTCCACCACTCATTCTGTGAAGAAATTCTTCCTCATGTTTCCTTTGAATCACCCTCCCTCCAACTTCATGCCCTCTAGTCCGGAAACATCTTTTTCTCTTGAAAATAGTGTATTCAAGCATCTTGTTCCTCCCTGTAAAGTACTTGTATGTCTTTATCAAATCCCCTCTCCCTCTCCCTCTCCTCTCCTCCAGGGAATACATATTCAAGTTCTTCAACTTGTCATCATAGGTCTTGTGATGCAATCCCTGTACCACCTTTGTTGCCCTCTTCTGAACCTTCTCCACCATGTCTATGTCCTTACGCAGGTAAGAGCTCCAGAGCTGTACACTGTGCTCGAGGTGGGCCCTCATTAGTGTCTGGTATAGTGGAATTATGGCCTCCCTTTTCCTGCTGGTGAAGCCTCTGCCTATGCATTTCAGCATCCTATTTGCTTTATCTGCTGCCTTGTCAAACTGTTTTCCTATCTTGAGGTCATCAGAGATGATAACCCAAGGTCCCTTTCCTGCTTGGTGCATGCTATATCCTCACCCCTCCAAATGATATGTTCTTCCAAGATTTTTATGCCCCATATGCATTATCTTGAACTTCTTTGCATTGAATTTCAACTGCCAAACCCTTGACCATTCTTCAAGCTTCTGCAGGTCCCTCCTCATTCTGTCTACACCCTCTGGCACGTCCACTCTGTAACAGAGCTTCATATCATCAGCAAACAGGGAAATTCTGCCTTCTAGGTCCTGCGCAATGTCACCGATGAAGATGTTGAATATGACCGGTCCCAGCACTGATCCCTGTGGTACCCCAATGGTCACTCTTCCCTCTATGGAATGACAGCTATTTACCATCACCCTCAGTGTCCTGCTACCCAGTCAATTACCTACCCACTGCATTACTGTCCTGCCCACTTCCATATTTCCCAGTTTGTTTAATAGCTTTCTATGTCTCTGTGCCAGAAACATCAAATTAAACTCTGGCCCACCTCAGGCAGTAGCTTCACCCACTGACTTCATAAAAACCAAAGGCCTGAAGTGTCTGCATCTAAATATATGCAGCCTTCTGAAAAAGTAAGATCTTGTTCAGGCCCGGGCTTCCCATATGGAACTGGATATCCTGGTGATAGCTGAAACATGACTGAAAAGCTCTATTCCTGACAGTGAGATATTGCTCCCTTTATATAACCTCTTTCTCAGTGATAAGTTAATCAGGGTGGGGTGTAGCCATTTACATCAAAGACAAATTTACTGTGTCCAATATTTTTCCTGTTAATAGTCACTCTTGTGTCTATTGCACCCACCTGGTTATCAAAAACTAAATACATATTTTTATTTATTTATTTTTTTATTTATTGAACATTTTTGGAATTACGATCCTTTGAGTCATAGACGTCTTTGCAAAGGCTCCATGTCTGTACATAGAATAGCAAAGGCCCAAACCAAGGAAAATATAGCCAACTCAGTTAAGAAGGGGGATAAAACATTTTATAGGTACATTAGGGAGCATAGAAAGGTTAAGGGAGGAATAGTGAATATTAATGAAGGGGAGGGGAGGTGGGCAGAGGAACACAGTGAAAAGGCAGAGATACTGAATGAATACTTTTGCTCAGTATTCACAAAAGAAGATGAGGAGAAGTTACCTAAACCAGGCAATAGAAGCACTCTGGGTAGAGGGGTTGACACCAGTCCATTTACAGAAGAAAGAGTCCTGAAAGACCTCCTAAAACTCAAGGTGGACAAAGCAATGGGGCCTGATGGAATTCACCCCAGAATCTTAAAAGAACTAAGGAGGGCCTAGTGACACCACTGACCACACTTTTAACAAATCATGGGAGGATGGTGTGGTACCTGAGGACTGGAGGAGGCAGATGTGATTCCCCTTCACAAAAGTGGGAGCAAGGCAGAAGCAGGAAACTACAGACCTGTAAGTTTGACCTCAGTGGTAGGGAAAATGATGGAATCACTTCTGAAAGAAATAATTGTTGAATACCTAGAGGCCAGCAGGGCCCAGGGCCCTAAGCAGCATGTATTTACAGCAGGAAGGTCATGTCAGACAAATCTAATTGATTTCTTTGACTGGGTGACCAAAGTAATAGACCAGGGAGGAGCTGTGGATATGGCCTACCTAGACTTTAGCAAGGCATTTGACACAGTCCCGCACAAAAGATTAATAATCAAGTTAGCCAGACTGCAAGTGGGTCCCAGGGTGGTAGCTTGGGTAGCAAACTGGCTGCACAACAGGACACAGACGGAAATAGTAAATGGAACACATTCTGATAAAGGGGGGGCTCAGTACTGGGTCCAGTCCTCTGGGTGACATTGCAGAGGGTCTGGAGGAAAAGGTATGCCTCTTTGCAGATAACATAAAGATCTGTAACAGAGTTGATACACAAGGGGGGGTAGAAAGGATGAGAAGGGACTTGGCATGCTTGGAGGAATGGTCAGACATATGGCAACTTAGATTAAATGCAAAGAAATGCAAAGTAATGCACCTGGGAAACCAAAACCTAGGAGAAGAGTACACAATAGCAGGGGAGGTACTAACAATGACAAAAATGGAAAGGGACCTGGGGTAGTCATATCAGATGACCTAAAGGTGTGTAAGCAATGTAAGAAGTCAGTAAGGAGAGCCAGGGGGATACTGGGATGCATAGGAAGGGGCATCAGAAGTAGAAAAAGGAAAGTGGTTATCCCTCTGTACAGACAGTTGGCGAGACCCCATCTGGAGTACTGTGTGCAGTTTTGGAGACCTCATCTACGCAAGGAGATAGACAGGATGGAAGCAGTCCAGAGGAGGGCAACTAAAATGGTGCAGGGTCTGCACCAGAAACCATATGAAGAGAGACTGAGAGAGCTTAATAGGTATACCCTTGATGAAAGGAGGGACGGGGGGGGGACATGGCAGAAACTTTCAGGTACCTAAAGGGAATCAACAAAGTCCAGGAGGGTAGCATCTTTCAGAAAAAGAGATGTGTAAGAACAAGGGGGCATAATTTAAAGATACAGGGGGGACTGCTCAGGGTAATGTGAGGAAATTGTTTTTCATGGAGAGAGTGGTGGATGCATGGAACGACTTTCCTGGGGAGGTTGTTGGGTCTAAAACAGTGGGGGAATTCAAACATGCATGGGACAGACATAAGGCAATTGTAGTGGGCGGTAGCAGGAAGTAGACTGTTGGTTAACTAGAATCTGCAGCTTATCCAACAGGTATGGAAATGGGCGGACTGGGTGGGCCAAGTGGTCCTTATCTGCCGTCAAAGTCTATGTTTCTATGTTTCTATGTAAAAGCAGAAACATTACATTTAGACATATTATATATAGTTCACAGTACATTGTATTTACATTGGTTGGTTACCATCTCAAGGGTTGTTAGAGGACCCTGGGTCAACAAGGTGAGATAAGTCAGGTTGCAGATTTGGAGGGACTTTACCGAACCCTGAGTTGAGGTTTAAGTACAGCAAGGTTGTAAACCAAGGTATGAAGTCGTGGAATAAGTTAGTCTTCTATCAAATTCAGACAAGGGGAGGACTGTTGGAAACAGCCACAGGCCTCTGAGTCAAGAAGAAGGAGGCTCTTGATACCAGTTTTACATTGTCCAAGTCTAGGGGCCAGGGAGATGGAGGATGGTAGTTTGTTAAGCCAGAGGGGAGCATGATAACAGAAAGACCTTTGCCCTAGTGAGGTCCTGTAGTGGGGGACTATGAGGGAGGTACTTGGCAGGCACCTAAGGGTACTCCTGTGGGGCGCTGGCTGGATGAGGGGGTTGAGGCCCTTAGGTTTAAGATTCATAAGTATTTTTTTAGCTAGGATTCAAGTGTGGTACTTAAGTCTCCTTTTGAAGGTCAGCCAGTCTGCTAACTTGCAGAGCACACACATATGGGTAAATGTATCACAGCCTGTGACCAGTCGGCAAGCTTTGTTGAGAGCTGGATTGATGCTGTGTAGAGCTGTTTGGTCAGCTGTGCCATAGATTAATATCTTGTAATCGACCAATGAAAGGACTGAGTAGGTTACAGCCAGACGCAGGGCCTGTGGGGGTAGGCGGTGTTTATGTCTGTATAGAATCCCTAGTCGGGTGTTAACAGAGGAGAAGAGGTGTTTAATATGTGTGTGGTAGGTGAGGGATGTGTCCAGCATGACACCCAGTATTTGAAATTTGGGACCTGTTCAATGTGGAGGCCCTGGGAGTTTGATATAGATAGGGGGGCATTACTGTAAGGGCTTTGGCAGTAAGCAAAGATCACAGATTTTGTCTTCTTGTAGTTTAGTATTAACCGATGGTCGGTGAACCAGGATTATGCAGTAGTTCTCTAAAAAAGCCTTGTAGGGCATTTTGAACAGAGTTAGGATTGTTGTGTTTCCAGTATACTATGGCATCATCTGCATAGAGCAATAGCTTTCCACTGCAGGACTGTGGGAGGGAGTTTAGGAAGAGAGTGACAGTAGAGGGTCGAAAATCGACCCTTGAGGGACACCCGCTAGAACTGGTTACTTGGAGGAAAGGGTGGTGCTAATTTTGACTTGTTGCATCTGGTCTATGAGAGAGTTTTTGAACCAGGAGATAGCCTCAGGGGTGAAATGGTGGGAGGGGAGGGAGTGGAGAAGTAGTGCGTGACTGACAATGTCGAACGTTTTGGTCAGGTCAACATAGATTGCTCTTGTTATTGACCCCTGTTCCAGTGCCTCGTGTATGTAAGATGTAAATTTGAGTAAGGCTGTGGTAGTGCTGTGTCTCATTCTGAAACTGTGTTGTTCATGGCAGAGCAGATTGTGTTTGGCCAGGTAGTCGGTGAGCTGGTCCGACACAATTTTTTTGAGAGCTTTTGAGAGGGGGAGAAAAATAGAAATAGGTTTATAGTTACCAGAGGAGGTGGGATCACCATTCTTAGGGATCAGAGTAATAATTTCTCTTTTCCAAAGAGTGGGGAATTGACCTAGGCACAGTGAGCAGATTAGTAGTTTGGTGAGGTGAGGCAGGGTCTCATCCAGAGTTAGTCGAATAATTTTGAGGTCTAGGGAGTCACTGCTGTAGTGCAAGTTGTTCATAAATAAGTCTTTGGCACTAAATCTAACTATCTCTGTGTCACAGACTTTAACAGTTATAGGCCACCTTCTGGGGGCCTGGAGCTCCTAAGTTACTTGTGTAAACTAACACATTCAAGACATAATGACATCATCATTCTTGGTGACCTAAATCTCGATTGGCTAAGTACTTGTCATAAATGCTTACAACTTAAAGATCTTTGTGACGAAGCTGGTTTCACAAAACTGATATCAGAAATCACTCGACCCAATCCCAAATTCTCCGCTAATGGCTCAAAACTCTACCTAATCCTTACAAATAGACCTCACAAGACCACCCACATGGCATTTTTTCAAAATAGCACATACACACTTAGCTACTCAAGGCTAAAAGAGAACAAAATTCCCACTGCTAGGGAACATTTTAATTATCAAAAAATATAGTAACACCCCACCAATGCACACGTCAATGTTTCCAGAGCTTATTGGCTTGCAACGTTGACAAGTGCATTGGTGGAGTGTTACCACATTTTTTGATAATAAAAATATTAAGTTTTAAAACATTCCCTAGCAGTGGGAGTTTTGTTTTCCTCTAGCCGTGAGTAGCCAAGTGTGTGTGTGCTATTAGCTGTTCAGAAATTCAACACCATGGATGAGCTCTGAGTCCACAACTTTTTTTTGCTCTTTTTTCATAATGATGCCTGTGATCACTTCACCATGGCCTGCAATACAGGTCAGCCCTAAGTCATCTAGTAGATTTATATGGAAAAGAAGTCTCCTCAAATTCAACCTACATAACACTCTAGCCAACCTCAGAAACATTAATTGAACGGACTTCTACTTAGCCACAGACATCAATGACACAGCCTCCCACTTCAAGTACATTCTAAGTGTATTGTCAACAGACATGGTCCCATGATAAACCTTGAAGTATTACTGTTAGTGGTCATGGCTGATCTGAAATCTGTACTAAACTTGAAGGGCCGACTTTGGACCACAGCCAGATGACCCAAACTCCCATCAGACTGGACAGCCTTCAGAGCAACCCAGAGAGAATCTACCAAATGGATTAGGGCTCTGGAAGCAAACTACTACCTATCTAGTTTTTTTTTCATATACATTTTTGTATTTTTCTGCATTTTCTGCCTCCTGGGACCATGGCATAAACATGTGTCTGCATGCATGAAGGCGTACACTCACAGCAGGATTCAATGACCCCTTCCACTCTACCCCAGACTTGCAAGTTGTGGCTCAATCCTGCTCCAACCCTCCCCCACAAGCTGTCTCCCTAGCAACCCAAGATCATTCCCGAAACCGGGTCGCTGGCATGGCATGAGGTGCGGCATCCAGCACCTCAACCCTTAGTGCCACTGGGCTAGTCTACCTATTTGCTTTTGAAGCCACCAAGTGCAACTCCAGCAAGTTCTGGAAAATCATTTAATCAGCGGAGGGCAACAAACCTTCATCCTTGCTACCCAGCATGATATTCTTCAAGGGGAAGACCTTATCCAATAAATCTGATATCCTAAATAGCTTCAATGACCACTTCTTTGCTGTGGGACTTGCTTTCTACACCTGTATAGCTGCCACCCTCATTACCAGCATACCTAAGCCTTCCCCTGCACTGACCAACACTATCTTTACCTTTGTCCCATTCCATTTTAAACAGATAGAAGACCTTCTACTTCATCTAGATGTTAATAAAGGCACCAGTTCTGATGGTCTAGGACCTTATTTTCTTAAAGCTGGGCTCCAGTACCTAACCCAGACCCTATCCTGCACTTGTTTAATTTGTCTATTAGCTCTAGCATCACATCTTATGTTTGGAAAATTGCTCAGATACTTTCATTATTCAAATCAAGTGACCCTATGAACCTGAACAACTACTGCCCAATCTCCATTCTACCCCTGCTTTCTAAACTCTTAGAGAAACTAGTAAACGCTCAGGTAAGAGTTTATCTTGATAGGACTAACTTAATAAATCCAGCCCAATCTGGTTTTAGACCAGCCCACAGCACCACTTCGGCCCTAGCCACACAGTTACAAATGACTGGCTCCTTGCCATGGATAAGGAGCTGGTCACAGGGGCTGTTTTCTTGGATCTCAGTAAAGCCTTCAACACTGTTGATCATGCTTTGGCATGTCATATCTGGGCCTGTACTGTCATGGTTCCCAGTTATCCATCAGGAACACTGCAACAGCTGAAAGTGGGTGGCAACCTTTTCCCACTCCTTCCCCTCTTGAGATGAGTACCACAAGGATCAATCCTTGGAACTCTTCTTTTCATGTTATACATTAACTCCATTGGGTCCAATATAGCAAAGTGAAAATACACCTGTTCGCAGATGAGATGGTTCTCTCTACCTCAAAACATTCAGTGGTCAAAGCACTAGCAGAGCTCCAGGCTGAATTTGATCTTCCCCAGCTTAACCTCGCCCAGGTCAAACTTCTCTTAAATGTTAAGAAAACAAAGGTCTGCAAATCCACTCCGATCATCTGACAACACTTCCAAACACTTTCACATCCTTGCCTCCCACCAACACTTTCCTTGGTGATGACCTTGGAATGGTAAACAAATTGTAATACCTAGGTTGTGCATTAGATCGCCATCTAACATTCTCTGCTCACATCCTTTCCCTTGCAAATAATTTGTGGTAAAGAATCAATTTCTTTTACAGAAATAAATTCCTTTTTACTACTGAAGCCAAGCTAAGAGTGGTCCAGGTTACCTTCATTCCCCTCCTCAGTTATGATGATTTAGTTTATGGTCATTGCTCAGCTTCTCTACTCCATCTGCTGGACACACTCTACCACAGGGCAATACGCTTCCTGTCAAATGCTCATCACCACACTCATCACTGTGACTTATACACCTCCTTGGGCTCAACTTCTAGACTTCTTTATCCTCTAGACGGCTCATCCACTTACTCACCTGGCTCTACAAAGCCCTTCTGCTAAAGCTCACTTCCTACTTACCTGACCTATTCCAGTGCACTGCCTGCCTTTACCCCCTACAGAGCAGCTCATACATCATGTTGAATGTCCGAAATGTTTGCTCTAGCTTTGGTGAAATGGTGATAAGTCACACTCTTCTGACTGCTTGTAACAAAGCTCAAGTTAGCCTCAGACTTCAAAACCTAATAACTCTAAGTAGCTTCAAAAAAACTAGCCTACAGTAAATTGCATGACTCCAGCACATGTCATTGACCACATGACCAATACGCCATCCTTATTTTTCTCCTGACCTACTTAACCACACACCAACTCCTCATCTTCTTAGATGGCTTAGCATCTGATGTCCTCCACAGGGAATTATACCTAACCTGTACCTTTTCCTTCTCCTAACAGTCCACACCTCCTTCTCCTCATTTCTCCCTGTATGCCCTTCATCCTAACTAGCACCTTTGCACATCTACCTTCCCCACCTTCAATTCTCCCTCTTTTGCTTAAATGCCTCCATTTCTCAAGCTACAATTTTTTTCTTTTCTATATCTATTTAGAACGCATGCACTTTTCTTAAGTTACCTGATGCCAAGACTTATTGTATATATTGAAACTGCTCAGATAATGCTCAATGCCATAATGATCCTACCTACTGAACACCCTGTATTTGACTGTATTACCTGTTTTATCTGCCAAGAAAAAAGCCTCCCTTTTCAATAAATACTTTGGAGACCTCAACTAGTACAAGCCCAGCTGCACTCCTACCTCATTTACCCCTGCACCCCTCCCAGTCTCCCACCCTAAGTTCCATTTCAGGTACCTAACCCCTGATGAAGTGATCAAGTTAATCAAAACAAATGACACAAGGCCATCCAAGGACACTGACAACATTGACTTCAGAGTTCTCCATCTTGTCTGTGACTCCTTGGCCATCCATCTTACTAACATCCTCAACCATTTCCTGTGCATGGGGTCCTTCCCAAAAGCTTGGAAGTGCATTATTATTAAACCTCTTCACAAATCAGGTCCCAGGCATCTAGCATCCAAATACCATCCCATCTCCCTCCTTGCCCCTCTCACCAAAATTTTAGAGAAAGTGGTCCATAGGTAAATTTCAGAATTCCTCTCCAAATACAGCCTGGTCACAGAGGCCCAGCATGGGTTCCATGCTCGACACAATATTGAAACTGCACTCATCAAGTTCATCCACTTCATAGGCAAAGCTAACTACGAAGGCCTCTGCACTGGTGCTGTATTCGTAGACCTCACCAAAGCCTTTGACCTTGTTGACCATGAAGTCCTCCTCCGTATCCTGGCTGGCCTCCATTTCTCACCTGAGGTCTGCCTCTGGTTCAAGGATTATCTAACGGGCAGAACCCATCACATCACTATTGGCAGTGTCCTCTATGAATCCTACCCATCAAAATACAGCATCCCCCTAGGGTCCAATATGGGCCCTCTTCTCTTCTTTCTGGTCAATAACTCCCTGCCTGACATTTGCACCACCTCAGAACTCATTCTCTAGGCTGATGATGCAGCCCTCTTCTGTCAGGACAAAAATCCCAATGCTCTCATTGACAAACTCCAGTTTGATTCCAGCAGACTTCACTTCTGGTTCATGTCCAGAATTCGTGTAGTCAACTTCAAGAAAACTAAGTTCATGGTTTTCTCTAGCCCCTACAAATCCCTTGGCTTTGACATTCCCTCTATGACAACCTTGGTAACGCCATTGAAAGAGTCAGTGAATTCAAATACTTTGGCATACTCCAGGATAGCCAGCTCAATTTTTATGCTCACACTAGTCTCAAAATCAAAAAAGACCATCAATGTCTCGATATCCTCCACTGAACCATGCATTTCCTTACAGGGAATCCAAATCCCTCTTAGTCTCCAGCTTTCCTCCTTCCTGTCTTTGACTATGGTTCACTTGTCTCCCTCCCCCACCTCTTTATCAAGAATTTCTCCAGACTTCGTAGCTCCTACCACAATGCTATCCACTTTGCCTCTGGTCTCCCTAAACTCACACACTACTGTGACCTTTATAAGCTCACCAGTCAGCCCTTCCTTGAGGCCTGCCTCAACTGCAAGATGGCCACCTCTTCTTCAAAACTCTCCTGTGGACTGCTCCCTGATTGCCTCACTTCTCTCTTCCAGACAGCTGTCACCACCTGGACTACTAGACTGTCCTCCACTCTCTCTTTCACAGTTTCACTGTTCCTTTCTTTCAGACTACTCAAGGCCAGAAAACACTCTCTTTTATCGGACCCAAGCTCTTCAACTCTCTCCATATTGAACTAAAACTCTGTCCATCCATAAATGCCTTCAAACACAATATCAGGAGACATTTCTCTCCCACCTGCACTGGCTCACAGCTCTAACCTGGCTCCCATTCTGCACTGTTTTCCCTTCATTCCCTGGTTATCCACCTCAAGCACTTACCACGTCTTTCTAACACTTGTTAATCCGCCTAGGCTAGTTTTTAGACTGCACTTAAATTTTTTGCTTCCCACTGTTATATTATTGTTAAACCCTCACTAAATGCTTAATGTCACCTTGTATTTGTTAATTCACCAAGGCTAGTTTATGGTTTGCCCTTTAGTCTATATTATCCTAAATGTATGTACCATCTTATTATCCTTTGCTGTTAGTTAAATGTTTAGGTCTATGTCATGTCTCATGATTGATGTATGTAACTGGACACTTGCATAAAGGGGCAGCAATGCTCACATGCCATTCCAGTATAACCAATAAAAATGAAATGAAATCTGATTAATGTAAATTGTGATGTTGTGCATCTAATGCATATTGTGTATTGTATGAGATACCTTCAATTGTTATATTTTATTTTGTGTACCAGTTGTACTTTCTTTTTGACTATCTTGTCTGTTCAGGGCCTCCTTGTAAATGAGCTTACTCAGTGGAGTTATTTCCTGCCAATAAATTTGATTGATTGATTGTTTGTGCTATTATTGCATGTTTAACGTCTACTACTGAAATTTGCCAGATAACCTCTGACTCACTACTAAGGACAGAAGACATATTATTAACTACCATTTCGTTATTCTTGCTAAACAACATTTATTGGAAAAAAAAACTATCTGCATTTATTAAATGTAAAATATTCCCCCTTTTATTTCCTGTCCAAGGGGCCACAAAGTCCCAGAATGACTTAGCATCCTTAGCCTTGGTCGCATTTTGAAGTTGACACCAAAGCTGATGTAGCTAGTCCTGTTTTTTCCATAACAGTAGTCGGTATTCTTTCCTTAGATTAAAATATGTTAATCTCTAGGAGTAGAGATGTCACAAAGTTTTAATTTGCTTTCAAAGTTTTGATGAAGTCAGCAAATTTGCCTCCACAGAGCATTTCGTGAAGCCTCAGAGGTATATACAAAATTCGCTTTTGTGACTTTTCCACTAATTTTGCCTGTGACGTCGCCTGTGACTTTGCCTTGTGCTTGTTAGGATGAAGTATGCCAACAGCATTGGAGAATCACATGGCAGAGTTTGATGCAAGGTGGGTCAAGGCATGCTGTCAGACAGTCACATAGGCATGTGTGTGCAGAGTCCAGCATGGGCAAGGAACAGGAATTGCTCACTGAAGTATGTCAGGATATCAAAACCATAAAAGAGAATCAGGAGATCATAACTGCCAAACAGGAGAAATTACTGAACTTAGCTGAGGTGCTTCTTGGATATAGCAGTGGCAGTACCCCTACATTTTTCCTGTCTGTTTCTCATTCTGTATGTTGTAAGTGTATGGCCCTCAAGTGTTATTGTTCCTCTCTCCTTCCAAAAAAAAAAAAAAAAAAAAGGATCTATAAAATGTGAAAAAAAAAATCCTATCCTTGTGTCTTCCTTGTCTAATTTCTTGTCCTACTACTTTGTATTCCCTTTGTAACCTTCCCCAGGAAATAGCTGTCTTATTCATATCTTTCTTTATGTCCAAGACTTTATTCCATTCTGTACTAATCATCCGAGGTTTATGGTAGACTTGTCTGTGCTATTTTTCAGTGTTGTATTTGTTACCACCACCCCCTTAAAAAGTACAAATTCAAAAACAATTGTCAAAAGTGAGATGAAAATACCACCCAAAAATGTTTTCTATTTTAGCAAAACTGTGTAGGCCTAAGGCCACTACATCTTGCTGCCTGCTGTTACATAATTGGCAGAGTCTAACAGTAAATTCTAAGAGCATGATTTCTTATTGGATAGAAGACAACCTCCCAAAAATAGCAATATAATTCCATTTAGTGTTGTTTTAAAAGATTTTGTGATATTCATACAGGTGAATTAAATACTGACCCAAATTCATCACACACTGATGTAATACTGCTTGGTCACTGTTTTGCAGTGGTGTGTAACCACCCAGAGAACTTACTAAGAATAATATAAAAAAAATATTGAAGTCAGAATCTGCTGTCCTACTGCTAAGTCCCTCTCTTGTCCATTGCACTGCATGCACACTACCATGAGAAAACACCGAGAATAAAATGAGAAAATATTTATGTGAAAAACTGCTGTCCTGCAGTTACGTCCCTCTCTTGTCTGCTACGCTGTATGTGGACATGTGTGATAAATCACCAGAATAAAATTAGAAAATATTTATGTCAAGGGAATATCTCTTGTTGTACAGCAGTACATCTCCTGCCAGAAAAACATGTCAGATAGTGGTGAAAATGAAAAACTGCTGTCCTGCTGCTATGTCCTTCTATTATCTGCTGCACTGTATGCGCACTTCCATTAGTAATTACCCAGAATAAACTGAGAAAATATTTATGTGAAAAACTGCTGTCCTGCTGCTACACCCCTTTCTTGTCTTCTGTGACGTATGTGCTTTCCATGAAAAATCACCTAGAATAAAAAAAGAAAATACTGATGTCAAGGGAATATGCCTCTTGTTGTACACCAGTATGTTTGCTTCCAGAAAAACATGTCACATAGTGGTGAAAGTGAAAAACTGCAATCCTGCTGCTAAGTTCATCTCTTGTTTACTGTGCTTTATGCACACTTCCATGAGAAGTCACCCAGAATAAAATGAGAAAATATTTATGTGAGAGGAATATGCCTCTAGTTTTAACCCAAGAAAATACAAAATCACACATGCTCCCACAATGCAAAGCATCATGAGCTGCATATGCAAATCACCACAGAATGTTATGCTGGTCCAACTTTAAGCATACTTTTAGTTTTAACCCAGTATGTTTCCCTCCAGAAAAACACGTCACATTATAGTGAAGGTGAAAAATGGCTGTCCTTGTGGTACGACCCTCTCTTGTCTGCTGCACTACATGTGCACTTCCATGAGAAATTACTCAGAATAAAATGAGAAAATCTTTATATGATAAAATTGCTACCCTGCTGCTAAGTCCCTCTCTTGTCTGCTGTGCTGCATGTACATTTATATGAGAAATCACCAAGAATAAAATGAGAAAATATTGATGTCAAGGGAATATGCTTTTTGTTGTACCCCAGAATGTCTCCTGCCAGAAAACCACATGCCACATAGTAGTGAAAGTGAAAAACTGCTGTCCTGCTCCTACTTTACTCTGTTGTCTGCTACACCGTAAGCGCACTTCCATGAGAAATCACCCAAAAGAAAATGAGAAATTATTCATGTGAAAAACTGCTGTCCTGCTGCTATGCCCCTGTCTTGTCTGCTGTGCTGCATGTGCACTTCCATGAGAAACAACCCAGAATAAAATGAGAAAATATTTATGTCAAGGAATATGCCTCTTGTTGTACCCCAGTATGTCTCCTGCAAGAAAAACATGTCACATAGTGGTGAAAGTGAAAACTGCTGTCCTGCTGCAACATCTCTGTCTTGTCTGCTATGCTGCATGTGCACTTCCTTGAGAAATCACCCAGAAATAAATGAGGAAATATTTATGTTAAACTGCTGTCCTGCTGCTACGTACCTCTATTGTCTTCTATGCTGCATGTGCACATTCATGAGAAATCACCCAGAGTAAAATGAGAAAGTATTTATGCCAAGGGAATATGCTTCTTGTTGTACCACAGAATGTTTCCTTCCCAGAAAAACACATGTCGCAAAGTGACGAAAGTGAAAATCTGCAGTCCTGCAGCTACATTCTTCTCTTGTCTGCTGCATTGTATGCAGACTTCCAAGTAAAATCATCCAGCATAAACTGAGAAATTATTTATGTGAAAAACTGCTGTCCTGCTGCTACGTACCTTTCATCTGCCGTGCTGCATGTGCACGTCCCTGAGAAACCACCCAGAATACAATGAAAAAATAATGATGTCAAGGGAATATGTCTCTTGTTGTACTCCAGTATGTTTCCTTCCAGAAAAACACGTCACATAGTGGTGAAAGGGAAAAACTGCTATCCTACGTAAGGCCTTCTCATATTTCCAGCGCTATATGCATACTTCATTGGCAAATCATGAAGAATAAAATGATAAAATATTTATGTCAAGAGAATATGCCTTTTGTTGTACCCCAGTATGAATCCTGCCATAAAAACATGTCACAAAGTGGTGCAAGTGAAAAACTGCTGTACTGTTGCTACGTCCCTCTCTTGTCTGTTACATTGCATGCACACTTCCTTGAGAAATCACCCAGAATAAAATGAGAAAATATTTCTTTGAAAAACTGCTGTCCTGCTGCTATATCCCTCTCTTGTTTGCTGCAATGCATGCACATTTCTATGTAAAATCACCCTGAATAAATGGAAACATTTTTTATGTGAAAAACTGCTATCCTGCCACTATGTCCTTCTCGTGTCTGCTCACTGTATGCATACTTCCTTGAAAAAATCACCCAGAATAAAATGAGAAAATATATATGTCAAGGGAATATGCATCTTGGTGTACCCCAGCACATTTCCTGCCAGAAAAACACATCACATACCGGAGGAAATGAAAAACTGATGTCCTGCTACTACGTCCCTCTATTATCTGCTGGACTGCATGTGCACTTCCATGAGAAATCACTCATAATAAAATGAGGAAATAGTTATTTGAAAAACTGCTGTCCTGCTGCTACATCCCTTTCTTGTCTGCTGCACTGTATCTACACTTCCTTGAGAAATCACTCAGAATAAAATTAAAAAATATTTATGCCAATGGAACATGCTTCTTATTGTTCCCCAGTATGTCTCCTGCCAGCAAAAATAATGTCACATAATGGAGAAAGTGAAAAACTGCTGTTCTGCTGCTACAGTTCTCTCTTGTCTACTGTGCTGTATGTACACTTCCTTGAGAAATCACCCAGAATAAACTGAGAAAATATTTATATCATGGGAATATTCATCTTCTTGCACTCCAGTGTATCTCTTGCCAAAAAACATATGTCACATAGTGGAGAAAGTGAAATACTGCTGTCCTTCTGCTACATTTCTCTCCTGTCTCTTGCATTGTATGCACACTTCCTCGAAAAATCCTCCATAATAAAATGAGAAAATATTTACACGAAAAACTGCTCTCCTGCTGCTATGTCCTTCTCTTATCTGCTCTAAAGCATGCACACTTCCATGAGATATCACCCAAAATACAATAAGAAAATATTTATGTCAAGGGAATATGCCTCTTGTACCCCAGTATGTCTCCTGCCAGTAAAATACATGTCACATAGTGGTGAAAGTAAAGAACTGCTGTCCTGCTGCTACATCCTAGTCTAGTCTGCTGCACTACATGCACACTTTCTTGAGAAATCACCTAGAATAAAATGAGAAAATATTTATGTGAAAAACTCCTGTCCTGCTACTAAGTCCCTCTCTTGCCTGCTGCACTGCTTGAGCAAGTCTGAGAGAAACTACCCAGAATAAAATAAGAAAAAAATTATGTCAAGGGGAAATTCCTCTTGTTGTACACTGGTATGTTTCCTTACAGAAAAACACATGACACATAGTGATGAAAGTGAACAACTGCTGTTCTGCTGCTATGTTCCTGTCTTGTCTGCTGCGTTGTATGTGCTCTTCCTTGAGAAATCACCCAAAATAAAATGTGAAAATAATTATTTTAATGGAATATGCCTCTTGTTCCCCAATATGTCCCCTGCCAGAAAAACATATGTCACATAGTGGAGAAAAAAACTGCTGTTCTGCTGCTACATTTCTCTCTTGTCTACTGTGCTGTGCTGTATGCACTCCTTCTTCAGAAATCACCCAGAATAAAGTGGGGAAATATTTATGTCATGGGAATATGCCTCTTGTTGCACTTCAGTATGTATCCTGACAGAAAAAAAACATATGTCACATAGTGTAGAAAGTGAAAAAATGCTGTTCTGCTGCTACAATTCTCTCTTGTCTGCTGTACTGTATTCACACTTCCTTGAGAAATCATACATAATAAAATCAGAAAATATTTAGGTGAACAACTGCTGTCCTGCTGCTATGTTTCTCTATTTTGTATTGCGCTGCATGTGCACTTCCATGAGAAATCACCAAGAATAAAATAAGAAAATATTTATGTCAAGAAATATGCCTCTTGTTGTACCACAGAATGTTTCCTTCCAGAAAAACTCATGTCACAAAGTGACGAAAGTAAAAAACTGCAGTCCTGCTGCTACATCCCTTTCTTGTCTGCTTTGTTGCATGCCCACGTCCATGAGAAATCACCCAGAATAAACTGAGAAAATATTTATGTCAAAGGAATATACATCTTCTTGCACTCCAGTTTATCTCCTGCCAGAAAAACATATGTCACATAGTGGAGAAAGTGAAATACTGCTCTCCTGTCTCTTGTGTTGTGTATGCACTTCCTTCAAAAATCAGTCATAATAAAATGAGAAAACATTTATGTGAAAAACTGCTGTCCTGCAGCTATGTCCTTTTCTTGTCTGCTGTGCAGCATGCACACTTCCATGAGATATCACCCAGAATACTATGAGAAAATATTTATGTCAAGGGAATATGCCTCTTGTTGTTCCCCAATATGTCTCCTGCCAGAAAAACATATGTCACTTAGTGGAGAAAGAGAAAAACTGCTGTTCTGCTGATACATTTCTCTCTTGTCTACTGTACTGTGCTGTATGCACACCTTCTTCAGAAATCACCCAGAATAAAGTGGGAAAATATTTATGACATGGGAATATGCCTCTTGTTGTACTCCAGTATGTCTCCTGGCAGAAAAACTTATGTCACATAGTGCAGAAATTGAAAAAATGTTGTTCTGCTGCAATTCTCTCTTGTCTGCTGTACTGTATTCACACTTCCTTGAGAAATCACACATAATAAAATGAGAAAATATTTATGTGAACAACTGCTGTCCTGCTGCTATGCTCCTCTCTTTTCTATTGCACTGCGTGTGCACTTCCATGAGAAATCACCAAGAATAAAATAAGAAAATATTTATGTCAAGGAATATGCCTCTTATTGTACCCCAGTATGTCTCCTGCAAGAAGAACATGTCACATAGTGGTGAAAGTGAAAAGCTGCTGTCCTGCTGCAACATCGCTGTCTTGTCTGCTATACTGCATGCACACTTCCTTGAGGAATCACCCAGAAAAAATGAGGAAATATTTATGATAAACTGCTATCCTGCTGCTACGTACCTCTGTTCTCTGCCATGCTGCATGTGCACTTTCATGAGAAATTACCCAGAATAAAATGAGAAAATATTTATGTCAAGGAAATATGCCTCTTGTTGTACCACAGAATGTTTCCTTCCAGAAAAATGCATGTCACAAAGTGATGAAAGTGAAAAACTGCAGTCCTGCTGCTACATTCTTCTCTTGTCTGTTGCATTGTATGCAGATTTCCAAGTGAAATCACCCAGAATAAACTGAGAAATTGTTTATGTGAAAAATTGCTGTCCTGCTGCTATATACCTCTCATCTGCTGTGCTGCATGTGCGCTTCCATGAGAAACCATCCAGAATACAATGAGAAAATAATTATGTCAAGGGAATATGTCTCTTGTTGTACACCACTATGTTTTCTTCCAGAAAAACATGTCACATAGTGGTGAAAGGGAAAAACTGCTATCCTACATAAGTCCTTCTCTTATTTCCTGCACTGTATGCATACTTCATTGACAAATCATGAAGAATAAAATGATAAAATATTTATGTCAAGAGAATATGCCTTTTGTTGTATCCCAGTATGACTCCTGCCATAAAAACACATGTCACAAAGTGGTGCATGTGAAAAACTGCTGTCCTGTTGCTACGTCCCTCTCTTGTCTGTAGCATTGCATGCACACTTCCTTGAGAAATCACCCAGAATAAAATGAGAAAATATTTCTTTGAAAAACTGCTGTCCTGCTGCTATGTCCCTCTCTTGTCTGCTGCAATGCATGCACACTTCCATGTGAAATCACCCCAAATAATTGGAAAAATTATTTATGTGAAAAACTGCTACCCTGCTTCTATGTCCTTCTCATGTCTGCTGAACTATATGCATACTTCCTTGAAAAATCTCCCAGAATAAAATGAGAAAATATTTATGTCAAAGGAATATGACTCTTGGTGTACCCCAGTGCATCTCCTGCCAGAAAAACACGTCACATACTGGTGGAAATGAAAAACTGCTGTCTTGCTGCTACGTCCCTCTCTTGTCCACTGGACTGCATGTGCACATCCATGAGAAATTACCCAATAATAAAATGAGAAAATAATTATTTGAAAAACTGCTGTCCTGCTGCTGCATCTCTCTCTTGTCTGCTGCACTGTATGCACACTTCATTGAGAAATCATTCAGAATAAAATGAGAAAATATTTATGTCAATGGAATATGCCTCTTATTGTACCCCAGTATGTCTCCTGCCAGAAAAAAAATAGTGTCACATAATGGAGAAAGTGAAAAAACTGCTGTTCTGCTGCTACATTTCTCTCTTGTCTGCTGTGCTGTATGTACACTACCTAGAGAAATCACCCAGAATAAACTGAGAAAATATTTATGTCAAAGGAATATACATCTTCTTGCACTCCAGTTTATCTCCTGCCAGAAAAAACATATGTCACATGGTGGAGAAAGTGAAAAACTGCTCTACTGTCTCTTGTGTTGTGTATGCACTTCCTTGAAAAATCAGTCATAATAAAATGAGAAAATATTTATGTGAAAAACTGCTGTCCTGCAGCTATGTCCTTTTCTTGTCTGCTGTGCAACATGCACACTTCCATGAGATATCACCCAGAATACAATGAGAAAATAATTATGTCTAGGGAATATGTCTCTTGTTGTTCCCCAATATGTCTTCTGCCAGAAAAACATATGTCACTTAGTGGAGAAAGTGAAAAACTGCTGTTCTGCTGCTACATTTCTCTCTTGTCTACTGTACTGTGCTGTATGCACACCTTCTTCAGAAATCACCCAGAATAAAGTGGGAAAATATTTATGACATGGGAATATGCCTCTTGTTGTACTCCAGTATGTCTCCTGGCAGAAAAACTTATGTTACATAGTGCAGAAATTGAAAAAATGTTGTTCTGTTGCTGCAATTCTCTCTTGTCTGCTGTACTGTATTCACACTTCCTTGAGAAATCACACATAATAAAATGAGAAAATATTTATGTGAACAACTGCTGTCCTGCTGCTATGTTCCTCTCTTTTCTATTGCACTACATGTGCACTTCCATGAAAAATCACCAAGAATAAATTCAGAAATTATTTTTGCTAAGGTATTATGCCTTTTATTGTACCCCAGTATGTTTCCTTCCAAAAAACAAATGTCACATAGTGGTGGAAGTGAAAAAAACACTATCCTGCAGCTGCGTCCTTCTCTTGTCTGCTGTGTTACATGCATACTTCCTTGAGAAATCACCCAGAATAAAATGAGAAAATATTTTTGTCAAGGGAATATGCCTCTTGTTGTACCCGGGTAATTCTCCTGTCAGAAAAACACTTGTCACATTGTGGTGAAAGTAAAAAACTGCTGTCCTGCTGTTACGTCCCTCGCTTGTCTGCTGCCGTACCTTCACACTTCCTTGAGAAATCAACAAAAATAAAATGAGAAAATATTTATGTGAAAAATGGCTGTCCTGCTGCTATGTTCCTTTCTTGTCTGCTGTGCTGGATGTGCAATTCCAGGAGAAACCACCCAAAATAAAATGAGAAAAGGAATATGCCTCTTGTTGTACCCCAGTATGTTTACTTCCAGAAAAACATGTCACATAGTGGTGAAAGTGAAAAACTGCTATCCTGCTGTTACTTCCTTCTCTTGTCTGCTGCACTGCTTGCACATGTCCTTGAGAAATCACCCAGATAAAATGAGAAAATATTTATGTCAAGGGAATATGCCTATTGTTGTACCCCAGTATGTCTCCTGCCAGAAAAACACATGTCACATAATGGTGAAAGTGAAAAATTGCTGTCCTATTGATAGGTCCTTCTCTCGTTCGTTGTGCTGTAAGTACATTTCCTTGAGAAATCACCCAGAATAAAATGAGAAAATATTTATGTCAAGGGAATATGCTGTTTGTTGTACCCCAGTATATCTCCTTCCAGAAAAAAAACATATGTCACATAGTGGAGAAAGTGAAAAACTGCTGTTCTGCTTCTACATTTCTCTCCTTTCTGCTGTGCTATATGCACACTTCCTTAACTCATTATTTCCTAAGCAGCTGTCTGAGTGTATTACTCCCTGTGTCCTACATACTCGTAACAGTGCATCCAGGGCATTCTAAAATAAATTCTCACCATATGCACCATCCAATGAAGAGACATAAATATCTCCATAACCGAAAGGTATCAAAACATAGTATAAGTGGCAAAGTTGTTCAGAACAAAATTATCTTTCTAACAGTGCTATGCAAGTGATTACAAGGGCATTAGTTATTTTTTTTATAATAGGCAAAAGTCCGCAAATCTTATTTTCTTTTCATAAAAAAATAAATGTTATAAAACCTATATTTTTAATTATAAAAGTTTATCATATCAATGCCAGGTTCAGTACTCATACATACCATGATTGTAATTAAGTATTTATGGCAAAAAATACAACTTTTTCCATACAAAAATATATTTTAAGTGTTTTTATTCAACTTGCTTTTGGGAGGCTAGTCAAAAAAATGATACAGTACACACCACACCTTAAACAAATATGAATATCTACTGAACTGTGTTACACATATATTACACGTGGCAAAGTTGTTCAGCACAAAATTATCTTTCCAACAGTTCTAAGCAATTGTATACAAGTGCTTTTTTATTGCCTAAATACTAGAAAATCTGAATTTTTTTTATTTTAAAAAATGCAACGTAAATCTTCATTTAGTGGTAAATTTGTTTAAATCAATGCCAGATTTACTACAAATACATACTACGATTGTGGTAAAGTATTTATGCACAAAAAGAACAACTTTTTAAATCAAAAAAATATATTTTTATTGATTTTATTCAACTTGCGGCTGTGAGGCTACATGGGGAAAAGTGTAAAATACACAACACTCCATAAACAAATGTGAATATTTCCTGAACTGTAAACGTTACACACATAGTATGAGTGTCAAAGACACTCAGCATGACATTTTCTTTCTAACGGTGCTAAGCAATTGTAGACGTGCTTTATTTTTTTTCAGATGAAATACTACAAAATCTGATTTTTTTTAATTTTTAAAATTCAATGTAAACCTTCATTTGGTGTTAAATTTGTATCATATCAATGCCAGTTTTAACACACATACATACCAGGATTGTGGTAAAGTATGTATGCACAAAAGGAAGTTTTTAAATCCAAAAATATATTTTTTATAATTTATATTCAACTTGTTGCCATGATGCTAGATGGGAAAAAGTGTAAAAAACAATCCTCACCATAAACAAATGTGAATATCTCCTAAACTATCAATATTGCATGCATAGTACAAGAGGCAAAGTTGTTCAGCACAAAATTATCTTTCTAACTGTGCTAAGCAATTGTAGACAAGTGCTTTATTTTATTTTTATTGATGAAATACTGTAACTTTTTTCGCGTATGCAAAAAATTCAATGTAAACCTTATTTTTGTGATACATTTGTATCATATAAATGCCAGATTTAGCACAAATACATACCAGTGTTGTGGTAAAGTACTTGTAACCAAAAATAACTCATTTTTAAATCCAAAAATATATTTTTATTGTTTTTATTCAACTTGCTGCCGTGAGACTAGCTGGGAAAAAGTGTTAAAAAACACACTCCACACCATAAACAAATGCGAATAGTTTCTGAACTGCATATGTTACAAACATAGTATGAGCGGCAAAGTTGTCTACATTGGAATCATCTTTCTAATGGAGTTTGCCTTTTAAGGGGCAGACCAGATTGTCCTGGTGCACCCCTTCCCTCCTTCATAGGATGGTTATGCTCTGGAAGGGAGGGAGGGAGGAAGGAAGGGGAGGGACTAAGGGTCAGAACAATGGGCAGGTAACAGGAAGGGGAGGGCTGAAGGGAGGTACATAAGGGACAGCACAAGGGGGCCTCAGCCACCTTTTGCTGGAGTTTTTGATCTACATCAACTGCAGCACGTCAGATTGGCAAATTCTTTTGAGGTTTGTTCACCAGGAGAGAGAGAGGTAAGGAAACAAACAATTGAATTGAAGGAGGAGATGTGAAGTTGTTTAAAAAAATAATATATATATATATATATATATATATATATATATATATATAAAATAAGAAGAATACATATGTTACAGTATATAACAGAAGAAAATAGCTTGGATAGATTAGTGCACAAAGATATGATGAAATACAAGGTGAAGCAGGGAATTTTTGGATAAACAATAGGCTGTGCTTTAAAAAAGAGGGTAATAAGAGACAAAGATGAGCTGGTGGGAGCTCTGACTGTTACAAGGTCATTTCAGCCTATTTTGGCTTAACTGGCAATGATAGCATCTGCTCAAACAATTTGTGAGGACAGGCAGACATACAAAGATACTTGGGGGCACACACCAGAGGAGGACTGCAATAGCAATGGTGGTCAGATGATGGAAGCTGGGGCATTTTGTTAGGGTTGCAGGTGGGATTAGCAGGCCTGGAAGAGGCCCTGAAGCAAGGGAGTGAGAGCGCAATCCGGGACCATGTGGCGTGATGTCACACACCATGTTTGGTGTCTGTAATGAAAGCTTTTCCCATTTGTTTGAGCTAATTGCCACTTTGAGACTGTTTTGGCTTGTTGGGAATCAGTAGTAGGCCTGGAAGAGGCCCAGAGGTAAAAGGAACTGTTAGTGGGACCAGCAGCGTTATTGGCTCAGTGAGTAAGATGCTTGCCACTGGTAACAAAGGTTGCAGGTTTGGTCCTTGCAGGAGGATGATTGTGGGTGAGATTGTGACCCAGGACCACATGGCATGATGCCACACGCTGTGTGGGGTTTTTGGAAAAAGCCTTTCCTTTGGTTTCAGTGCTTTTGCAGATTTTTGTGGGTGTTTTTTGTTGTACTGGTAAGAGTAGTAGGCCTGAAAGAGGCCCTGAGGCAGAGGGAGGGAAAGAGTGCAATCCGGGACCATGTGGCGTGATGTCACAAGCTGCGTGGGGGGGTTGGGAAAAGCTTTTCTGGTTGCTCTGTGCTGTTTGTGGCTTTTGTAGCCATTTTTTAGTTGTAATGGGGAAAGTAGTGGGTCTGGGAGATGCCCTGAGGCAGAGGGAGAGAGAGCGCGACCTGGGACCACACGGCATGACATCACATGCTGCATGGTGGTTGCAGTGGAAGCCTTGCCCTTTTTTTGTGGGGCTGCTTTCTGTTTCTTGGACCCCCCTTTTGGATGTGGTTACTGTCGATGGAAGAGGCTGGTAGAGGCCTGAAGAATGGGAATGAGACTGTTTTTCTGTGACCAAGTGGTGTGACGTCACACACCACGTGGTGGTCACAAGGGAAACCTCTTCCCTCTGGTTGGGGTGCTGACGGTGTGGTGACCTGGTGAGATTTAGCCCAGTGCAGGCTGGGAGGCTGGGAACGTTGCATCATCCACTGGGAGGAAGCTCCTGGGGAGGCCAGCATGGCTCAGCATTTTTTGGGGGACTGCATCTGGATGTTTTAGTGGCTCAAGGGGAGTTTAAAAAAAAATAACTATAAAAAAAGAGGCAGTTGAGTGGATGCAAAGGGGGGGAATGAATTGGTTGTGAGACAGGGGGCCAGCAGGGGTCCTGTCAACAGGGGAGCGGAAGTATGTCGCTACCACTCAGCATGACATCACATGGGGGAAGCCGCGCAACAGGCACAAGGGTGGAGGGATCCTTATAGAAGAAGCAGTGGAAGGGATAGAAGAGGGCAAGTAAGGTGAGGAGGTGAGCATGAGCCACAAGGGGAGACTGGCTCACATGAAATGGGAGCATGAGCATGCACACATGCCAGAAGGCTTAGAGGGGCTAATGAAGAGGCCAAAGGGGGGAGTGGCCCACATAGCATTGGGTCGCTCACATTGGACATGGCAGAGACCAGCCAAGGGACCTGGCTACCTATTGAGAATGATGGAGGCCTTTACTGGGGACCTGACTGGTCAAGCAGGCATGTGGCATGAGGGACAGAGGGAAGGCATTACAAATAGGTATATGGATACAATTAATCCTGTTTTCTCTTCCCATAGTTGTCTTCACAAAGCAAAGGAAAAGTAGGACATGGCACCAAAGAGGAGCAGGCCATCAAAGGAAGACACAGGGCTATAATTGAACTGGCAGAAAAAGCCAACAGAATGTGGGAACCAGTGGAGGGGGAGGAATCAGGGAGACCCGGGGAGAAAAGAAAAGTGGGACCGGGTAAAGGTGGCAGAGGGAAATGACCAGCCGAAAGGCCATGCAGTCCCTCTAGGGTGCCACTGGTGGTAGTGGGACCTGCCAAGATGGTTGATCCAGTACCTCTGCAGCCTATAGACCCAGTGACGCCAGTAGCCCCCCTGATCAAGGTGGGATCTGCCTGGCTGAATTCAGAACCTATTCCCAGAACGTGGTGTTCCCTCCGCAACCTCTAGTAGTTCACTCTCCTCCTCAACTGCAGGGAGAAACAAGGGGACACTTCCAAGACTCCAGGCAGCATGGCCCAGACAAGGTTACAGGTAACACATCCAGCACAGTGGGGGACAATATAAAAGAAAACAGTATGTAAGGAAAATTGTGGTGGGCGCTGGGGAAAGGAGGTTTAGGGCAGATGGAATCGGCTCTGGCAGAGATTAGGATGGAGAAAGAGGTACCGGGAAAAAATGAAAGTGGTGCAGAGAGAGAGAAGGAAAAGATACAAGGGAGATAGGTGCACCTGGGATGAGGGTAGGTGAGCATGTGCCACTGGCCACAAAGGAAAAAATATGGAAAGGGGAGTATGTGGATATATTCACTTTGGTGAGCTGGGAAGCAGCAGCCAAGTATGAGGACACTGAGGGCATAGGTATGAGTGAAATGGCAGCAGCAATAGTGCTTTTAGGGAAGAAAGAGGATGACAAGTTCACAAAAGGGAAGACTTGGGATGGGTGGTTCCTAGGTTTTGCCACTTTCTCAGCCATCGTACTGGAAAAAAGGCCAGAGCTAGGCATCCTGGTCATTACTTATTCCTTGATAATACAGAGGGCAAAAGCAAAGGGCAGGGTGGGGTGGTTATAATATGATGAATTTTTTCGGCAGAAAATGGTAACATTTGGGGATGTCAGATGGGACACAAAGCAGAATTGATTTATGGACCGATTACATAACAAATCAGTCCACACCCGAAGGTGAGTGGGGGAAAAAGGGGGTTATATCCCAGAGATGCTGCTGGGCTTACAATAGGGCCTTTTGCTCATGGCCTCAATGTCATTTCCGGCATGCTTGTTCAAAATGCAGGGGAGGACACCCAGCAAACAAATGTAGAATGACATGGGCCAGGGGGCACAGGGGCATGGGGGTCAAGGATCAGGTCAGCAGTTTTTTTGAGAAGGCCAGGGGTTTAAAGGGCAAACATGGAGCAGAGGAGGGCAGGGTAGAGGGAACATGAGTAGAGGGGGGTCAGAATCACTGGGAGAAGAAAGGTTGCATGAAATGAGAGGGAGGGGACAGGGAGGAGTAACAGGGGCATGAAAGGGAGCAGTTGGGATGGCCAGAACCCACATCAACTTGAAGGCATGGACAGCTAGTCTGGACAGATATCCAGACACGAGCATGTGGGATATGATTATAGGAGGTTTTAACACCAGGTTTTCACTGCAGTGTGGGGGGCCCAGACAAGTGAGCAAGGTGAGCAACCTGGAGTCAGTAAAAGGAAAAGAAGAGATGTTAAGGCAGAAGATAGAGAAAGAAAAGGCAGCAGGGAGGGTAGGGGGCCCATTTAATACCCCCCATTGCAGAACATGTGGATTTCACCATTTGGTTTGGTACCCAAGAAACAAGAAGAGGAGCACAGGGTGATCCACCACCTGTCCTATCCAGAAGGGGACTCGGTGAATGATTTCATCAGTGAGAAACATAGTAAGGTGACATATGCAACACTAGAGGACGCAGTCTGGATAATCCAGGCCACAGAAGATGCATGGATGGCAAAAACGGACGTTGAATCCACTTTCAGACTGCTGTCAGTTAGGAGAGAAGACTGGGATCTATTGGGTTTTAAAAGTGGGGGGCAGTATTATTTTGACAAAGCAATGCCAATGGGATATTCCATAGCATGTGCTACATTCGAGGCATTCAGAACCTACTTGCAGTGGATATTCCAGGAAAAAATGGGTTATAGGATGGTCATCCATTATCTGGATGATTTTCTTTTCATTGGGAGGGGAAAAAGAGAGACACAGAGGATGCTGGGTAAGTTTCAGGAGTTGTGCCGGGAGCTAGGGGTCCCACTGGCACCAGAAAAAACAGAGGGGCCCAACAGGGTTATGGAGTTCCTGGGAATTGAGATAGATGCCCCGGATGAAATATTTAGACTACCAGATAAAAAAGTAAGTAAATTGAAGGAACAGATCCAAGTACACACCAGTAGGAGAAGGATACAACTGAAGCTAGTGCAGCAGGTACTGGGGCACCTGAACTTCGCATGCAGGGCCATCTGACCAGGAAGGGCATTCACAAAGAGGTTAGCTAGAGCTACAGCAGGGGTAACCAGATCACATCACTGGGTGGACCTGACACAAGGTGTCAGGGAGGCTTTTAAAATCTGGAAAGAATTTCTTAGGGAGTATAATGGGTGCTCTTTCTGGAAAGAGGAGTGACTACACAACACAGACCTCGCCATCTACACAGACACTGCTGGGGGGCTAGGCATGGGGGGGTTACCTGAGGGGTAGATGGTATGCAGAACCCTGGCCTGACAACTGGGTGAGGGATGGGAAAGTGAGAGTTATAAAATTTCTGGAGATCATGCCCATATGGGCGTGTACCTTGGTCTGGGGGGAGGAACTACGGGATCAGAAAGTGACATTTTGGTGTGACAATAGAGCAGTGGTGGATGTTCTGAACAACAGGGGAGCCAGGTCAGACACAGTCATGCAGGTATTACGACTTTTAGTGTTAAGGGCTTTGCAGCTGAACATGTCATTCAGACCAAAACACATAGAAGGGGTACACAATACCCTGGCTGACAGCCTTTCCTGTCTGCAGCTGGACTGTTTTTGGAGGCTGACACCAGCAGCGAAAGAACTAAAAATGCCCATACCAACGAACATCTGGGATGTTGGCAAGAAGGAGCAGAACTATTGTTTCACAGCTCATGGGTGCCTCGGACTCTGAGGGCCTATGATAGGACCTGGTGAGTGTTTCAAACATTCATGGCAGAGCACCAGATGGAGGTAAGTAGGCCACTCACAGAGGAAAGAGCTGGGAAGGTTCACTGTGGAGCAGTGGCAAAAAGGTACAGCCCACACCACAATGGGAGTCTACTTGACAGGGATTAGTGTTATCTATAGCCTAAAAGGGTGGAAGGACCTGACAAAATCATTATTCATCACAAGAATGATGCAGGGATGGAGCAGGCTGAAACAAGGGCCAGTAGATAATAGAAGGCCTAAAGGGGAGCAGTGGCTAGTAAAGCTAAAGGACGTGCTCCCAGCAATATGCAGATCAAAGGCCGAGGCCCAGCTGTTTCACACAATTTATGTAGTAATGTTTGCAGAGGCCATGAGAGTGAGTGAGGTGGTAAGCCATGGGAAAGAAGACAAGGAAGGGGGGTTTAGAATGGGAAGATATAAGCTGGGGGAAAAGAGATATGGATCAAGATCAGGAGGTCAAAAACAGATCAAAGAGGACAAGATTGCATAGTTATGCTGAAGGGGCAAGTAGAGATTGCAATATGCCCAGTACAGGATCTGTGGGCTTTCGCCACTGAGCATGGGACCAGGACGGGGAAATTATTTGTACATGGTGATGGGAAAAGGGTCACCAGCTACAAAGTCACAGCATTGCTCAAAAAGGGCATGCAATTCATGGGGGAAGCCCCGGCTAATTATTCATCCCATTCCTTACAGATTGGGGCTGCCTCAAGGTGGGCAGGAGAGACAGTGAATGATATTCTGGAAAAAGGACACAGGCGGTCTGCCAGTTATAAGAGATACATTCAAGCACTGAAGTAAGAAATTGAAAGTTGTGCTCCTGTTTTTTAACTACAGATGTGGGGGGAGCAAGAAATGGCAAAGAGGAGGGCAGGGGGATACTACAGTGATGACACTGAGAGCATGTGAAAAATAATTAATTTTGCTTGAACCCCATAGGTAGAGGGAGGATCACGGAAGCCTGGATCTGCGGCCATTCCTATATTTATTGGGCTGGAAAGAGAGCAGAGAAGAAGGCTGGGGGAAAGCAGCTGTACCAGGATGTGAAACAGTGTAGGTTGGTCTGGCATGGCATACGGGGGATGAGATGGGCACAGCTGCTTCCCACCTTGAAGGAACTTAAGGGATGGAGCCCCATTCCAGACCTAATTATTTTACATCTAGGGGGCAATGACCTTGCAGGCTAGCCATGGGTAGACACATACTTACAGATAAAAAGGGATCTATGAGCAATACGACAGTGGTGGCCTCAGGTATGCCTCGCCTGGTCGGATATGATACCAAGGAGGGTGTGGAGGCAGGAGCACAGCAGTAGAGCAGTGGAGAGGGCCAGGAGAAAGATGAATAGAAGGGTTGGGACATTGGTAAGGCAGATGGGAGGACAGGTGATACTGCGGGGGGAAGGGTAGAAGAATGGGTAGAAGACTTCTACAGGTCAGACGGTGTGCACCCTTCAGACCTAGCCATAGACATGTTCAAAACAGAACAATGGGCTTTATAGAAGCATGGAGGAAACATGCAAAAATGGGAAATAAATTTAAAAAAAAGGAAAAGAAGGAAGGAGTAAAAAGGATCTTCCCTGAGGTAAGGGAGAACAATACACTAAGTAGGGGGGAAGCCAGCTGTCCAACGCAAGCTGAAGACTGGCTAGTGAGGAACAGGTCAGAGGAGTGGAGGGGGGAAGAAAAAAGTAATAACACAAGAAGAGGAAGAAGATGAAGGAGAAAGAAGTCTCGGTTTTCACCGTTACCTAACGGAAAAGGAGAAGAAAAAGGCACCCAGGTTTTCACCAGGGGGTAGAAAAGAGGAAGAAGGAGGGATAATCAGAGATTGATATATGGAGGGAAATAAATGAAATTCTGAAAATATGATAATAAGAAATGAGAAATGGAATATGGAATTATGAAGTATAAATAAATTAATTGCCAATCTGAGCACAGCAACAAACAATGGTCTCTGTCTTTCTGTGAGGGAAAAGGGGGGAATCCAGGACAATGGAGTTTGCCTTTAAGGGGCAGACCAGGTTGTCCTGGTGCAACCCTTCCCTGCTTCATAGGATGGTTGTGCTCAGGAGGGGAGGGAGGGAGGAAGGAAAGGGAAGGGCTAAGGGTCAGAACAATGGACAGGTAGCAGAAAGGGGAGGAGTGAAGGGAGGTACATAAGGGACAGCATAATGGGGGCCTCAGCCACTTTTTGCTGGAGTTTTTGATCCCTTCCACCCACCTTACTAGGCAGAGCAAGAGGGGAAGACAGGCGAGATTGGACTGTATGGTGGGTCTGTCAAAGGTGGATGACAGACACGTCCAGTTGGACAGTTTGGACTGCCAAAGGTGGATTGCAGAAGATAATATGAATATGGACTTCCAAGGATGGATGGCAGGAGAAAAAGGGGGAAGGGGGGAGGAGGGGAGGGGGGAAAGAAAAAAAGGAATAACACAAGAAGAGGAAGAAGAGGAAGGAGAAAGCAGTCTTGGTTTTCACTGTTACCTAATGGAAAAGGAGAAGAAGAAGGTACCCAGGTTTTCACCTGGGGGGAAAAAAGAGGAAGAAGGAGGAATAATCAGAGATTAATATATGGATGGAAATAAACACAATTCTGAAAATATGATACTAAGAAATTAGACATGGAATATGGAATTATGAAGTATAAATAAATTAATTGCCAATCTGAGCACACCAACAAACAATGGTGTCTGTCTTTTTGTGAGGGAAAAAGGGGGAATCGGGGACAATGGTGCTAAGCAATCATTGAGAAGTGATTTTCTTTTTGTTTTATTGCCAAATACCCCAAAATTAGATTTTTTGGGTGGTATGCAAAAAATTAAATGAAAACCTTTTTGTGATAAGTTCATAACATATCAATGCCAGCTTTAGTACACATACATATTAAACTTTTAGAGAAGACAAAGCTAACAGTTTTTCTTACCGTTTCAGACACTGAAACTGTGGTTGTGCAGCAACAGTGATGGAAGTAACATACGAGGACAGATGAAGAACCTGCAACATTCCACTATCCACTCACATATGTGAATGACTGAATAAAAACTGCAAAATAATAAATAAAAAAAAACACACAAACTATGGTGTCTGTCATTCATTTGTCAAGTAACTTTACTGTATAGAAAATAAAATAATAACAGCTGTGGAAAAGACAATGGGCCTGATTTTCAAAGTCTACTTACAGAGACACAAATTGTGTCCATGTAAGAGTTGCAGCAAAGCCCAACTGTGGCAAGTATTTTTGGTCTGATTTTACTACGTGTAATGTCCTTACATCAAACACCCAGGTATGCCACGTACCACAGGATTTACCAAAGTATTGATTGCAAATACAGTATTTGACACAGGCATGGGTCCCCCTTCAACAAAACACTAGATGGACCGTGATGATGTGGAAGGATTGGGGAGAAACAGGATGCCAGGAAGGTGTAGCAGGGGCTGAGCAAGTGGCAGTGTGGATGTTGGGGAAATATTGAATAATAAATAGCACACAAGCACCTGTCCAGATGTTTGTGCAGTATATAATGGAACATTTTAGAAGCACTGTACAATACCCCCTTCCTTGATGCCACCCAATATATAAATACCACCCAGCCCTTGAAGGTCTCCATATCCCTGGTCCCACACATGCAGGTACCAAAACCCTCTCTTGCATTGCTGACAACAGTCCTCCTTCCCCGCAATCAACCCTGTATAAATGTGTACACTAATTATTTGTTCAACAGAAGAAAAATGTATGGATACACATCCCTGGTGTTTCAGTGGACCCTCACCCCCATTGTGCACTGTCCCACCTGCCCCCCCCCAAATATGAACTGGCAGCCAGCACTGCCCTCCTCTCAGCAAGGCTTGCTGATGTCTTGACTCTGAATGAACACATACTGCATACAATACACATACAGTAGTGGTGAGAGGAGTGCTATCCTGGCTGTTTGGGAATGGGGTGGTTTGGCTGCAGTGGTATGATGATACCTTTCTGTGGGGGGGGGGTTGTGGCCCACCTGTGATATGTAGCAACACATTTTCCTTCAGCCATAGAAATCATTAGTGCACACGTAGTTTACAGTGGTGATTTAGTGTGAATGATGATCATCGACAGCAACCCAGAAGGATGGCTGTTGGCAGCAACCCAGGTGAGGTCTATTGTACCTTCATGTTTGTAACTGGGTATGCGCAGAACTTCAGGGATGGTGGGTATGTTTTATACTGGGTGACATCATGGAATGTGTATTGGGCATTGTTTAGAACTTTTACAATGGTGTATCCTACATGGCACAGGCACCTCGATGGTTGCACATATCAAGTACAGTATTCAGTATTTTCCTGATATCCACACTGCCACTATTGAGTGGTCTAAGTGGTCACACTTATTGCGTACATGTCTGTGGTTTGCAATTCCCCCCCCAAAAAAAGTTTTTGCAGGCCTTCCATAGTATAAGAACCTTTGTGTCATGTGGGCATCAGGTTTTTTGTAGCAGTCCTTGAGCAAGTGGTGTTTGGCGCTGCAGTTTCTGGTGCATATACCTGCTGCTTTGGAAGACTGCCTTTGACACAAGTAGTGACATTGATCACAATGTGCGTCAAAAGTTTGTGACGCAAACCCCTTGCATTACTCCAAAACATTTGAAAATCAGGCCCAAAATTACAGCTGAATAGAAAAACCAAAATGAACTAGAACCTCCTATCCCATACAAAGTGAAAGAGCTAGTGGAAACTCGACTAGTACGCTGATTGTAAAGCACTAATCTTAATTTTAGAAGTATATTTCTTATTCGTTTTATCTTAGTCTGCTACTGTGATATTACTGTGATGCAAAACTGATCTGCATATCAGTTAATATAAAGGATAGTATATGAGCAATCCTACACAGCAACAGAATGTTACTATGTGGATGTTCAGTACTTAGTAGTGAGATGAAAAAATTCAAACATTGTCAGTTTATGATGTTCATAAACAAATTTATGTTGAGAGTATGGAAATCCATACATAATCCACTTGTGACACCACCACTCAAAATAAGAAAAGATTCCACTGTAAAGAGGCAGACTTATTTTACTACAAAGAGATGCAGTTATTTTGTTCACTTGCCAAGTCATGGCCAAGCTCTCCCTCAAGTGCATCAATAGTGCAGCACGAGATCATTGAATGTTGCCATGCATACATGATGTTAGTGCTGTGGTGAGGGCATGTTTAGGACAACAGCAGGTCTATAGAGAATCACAACAGACTGCTATAAAAGTTCGTCTGCTTTACAACAACTGGAATTTTTTTTGATGGTATTCAGGAGAAGACTGATGTCTAGTGCACTATAAAAGATTGTGTAAGTGCAATCTTATAGAAACCACACTCTTCTCAATCTTGACATTTCCATGCTCACGAGTTCTATTCAACTGTGATATCAAGTTCTCTTGTTTTGCCCAGTCATGTCTCAGTGGAATAATAGCATTTTTGTGTAGGATTGCTCATACACAGTCCTCTGTGGATCTGTATTGGTGAAAATTACAGATCTATATGTCAGATGCCAGACTAAGACATGTTCTGCATATCATATGTAATGTCAAGTACCAGTAAATTGTCACGTTGATGAAAACCATCACAAAATTACCTCAGATATACCATGTGCCGGCTGTCATCAAAATGTACTAAGTGACATGCTTTCACTAACTTTTTCTTTTTGACCACTTGGTGCGTAGAGTGTAATGAGACTAACACTAACAATCCTTTCTACACCTCATGTGTTGCCACAGTTTGGGTCCTGCATGTGTGCTGCCAACTAAATATACCCCACTTGTCATTTAAACCCATTCTAACCTCTATCACTTTTCTCTCACCAAGTGTCTCCCCTTACTTTTATTTGCCCATTAGTCATTATATTTATTTCCCTCGACACATATTTTTAGCTCAATATTTTGTGTCTTCATTCGGCGAAGATGCCAAAAAAATTCACATCTATATGTGATCAAATGTTTTTACATTCACTTTGACTTAGATAACTGAAATTGACAGACATTTAGCACTAACCTTATTCCTTTTACTGTACTTGACTCCTCAACCAGTAGATCTTCCTTCTGGATGTAAGAAAATCGATATGTTCCTCTCCCCTAAGCCGGCACCATAATTTCATAATTATCGATCACCGCTAAGCTGGCAGTGTAATTTCATGATTATCAATCGCTGCTAGTAACTGTGTGTAGTACTAAAGCTCAGATGCCATCCTACACACACACACACTTGGCCCTGGCTAAATCATGACACCAATTGAAATCCTTGGCAAAATTTTTATCCTCCTGACATTCATCCTGCCAGACAGAAGAAAATCTAGATCTGTCTCCACCCAAAGACAGCGGTTTAATTTCATGATTATCGATCACCAGTAATAACCATGTGTAGGATGAAAGATTGGACGCTATCGTACACACACACACTGGGCCCTCACTAACTCACGACATGAATCTAAATCCGTGACAACATTTTTATCCTCCTGACGTTCATCCTGCCGGATGGAAGAAAATCTTGATCTATCTCCACCAAAAGATGGCAGCATAATTTCACAGTTATTGATCACAAATAATAACTGTGTGTAGGACCAAAGATCAGATGCTGTCCTACACACACACACACACACACACACACACACACACACACACACATATACACACACGGACACACACACTGGGCTCTGACTAACCCACTACAAAAAGTGATATCCTTCATGAAATCTTTATCCTACTGTTGTTCATCTTGTCAGACAGAAAAAATCTTTACCTATCTCCACCCAAAGAAGGTGGCATAATTTCACAATTATCGATCACCAGTAATAATCATGTGTAGGATGAAAGATCTGACACCGTCCCCCCCCCCACCCTCACACACTGGGCCCTGACTAACTCATGACATGAATCAAAATCCATGACACAATTTTTATCCTCCTGACGTTCATCCTGCTGGATGGAAGAAAATCTAGATCTATCTTCAACCAAAGACGGTGGCATAATTTCACGATTATCGATCACCAGTAATAACCATGTGTAGGATGAAAGATCAGATGATGTCGTTCCACACACACACACACACACACACACACACACACACACACACACACACACACACATACACACACACAGAGCCCTGACTAAATCATGAGATGAATCAAAATCCTTTGCAAATATATTGAATCTTGGTACTCCAGACATACTGACTGCCAGACGGAAGAAAACCTAGATCTTGCCCTAAATAGCAATAAGGCATATCTTAGTGTTATGTAACTTATCAGTTAACCACGCCATGGGGGCATCTCCTCTTCTACAATGTAATTAACTTGCAGTTAACATAACAGTCTGATATACCTTATAGCTTAAAAATAGCATTTAAAAAAGCTTACAATGCACTATTTTATTACATTACACATAAAAAAAAAATGGTTGGTGGTTTGTGGTGGTTGATGGTTGAGGTAGCCGAGATGTAAGATGGGTTGGAAATGCTTCACAGCAAAGTTCTCATGCAGCGTGACCACAGCATGCCTCTCCCTAAGTGCAGGCAACATGGCAGCAGTGACTGCCGCTGTTGCATGCAAACTCTCCTTCCTTTATTGTGTGCCAATGGGGGTGCCTAATCCCCATTGGCATGATGTAACACCCCCTTTTTTTGATTGTCAAGAGGATGCCCAATCCCCCTTGGCATCATGCACCCCCCAACAGTTTCTCTTTGCTGGTGGGGGAGCCCACACCCCCATTGGCATAATGTTGTCCCCCTTCTGTTTCTATAGCTCAGCAGGTGCCCAATCTCCCTTGGCTCCTGCAGCTCCCCTTCCCCTTTCCTTGTTTGCCAACAGGGGTGCCCAATCCCCCCTTGGCTAATGCACCCACCCACCCACACACACAGGTGGCATGCTTGGAGCCCACCCCAGTGTGCCAAAGCACCTGTTAAACAGGAACACGGTCCCCCGATGTCTTATTTTTTTTTCACCCTGTAAAGAAGGAAATGGTCCCTCAGAGCTCTCCCAGGCCCCCATCCCACAACCCGCACCCATCAACTGTGCACTCTGCCTCCCCACACCCCACCCCATACTACCTCCGAACCGGGCGTGACACCGGCAGACTGGGGAACACGCCTGCACTCTTCAAAAGCTGGACCTAACTGAGGAAATGCTGGTAAGCTGTGTAATGGAATGAATAGGTTTTTCAACTTTACTGCATATCTCGGGCATTTTTTAGGAATTTTGGAACCAAATTTTCAACATGGGGTTTTTGGGACCCCTCTTCATGAATTCTATCACTGTCATGGCATTAATCAGCCTCGAAAGGTGATTTCACAGTCACTGCATGGAATCACCTTTTGGACTGATTAACAAAACGACAGTGCCAGTGTTCATGAGGTGGCATCTCATAAAGCCTATGTTGCAAATTTGGTGGAAAAAATTCAAAAAATGACTGTTTTATGAGTGTGTGTTGCACAGTTTGTTATGCAAGCTCGTAACTTTGTGAATTCGCAATATTTTCATGCCAGATTTTCAACATTGTCATTTTTGTATACGTCCTTGTGAACAGTACAGCTGTCATTTTCCACATCCTGCCCCAAATGTGTTTCCACACTTCCAGTGCTCAATAACGCAGTTGCTGTGGGAAATCAGTGTTTGGGCCAGATTATGAAAATGACAGTGACACAGTTCATGAGCAGAGGTCCTAAATGCCTATGTTGAAAATGTGGTGATGATACTCACAAAATTACTGTGTTAGGAGTGTGCGTTGGCAGGTTGCACGCACACTCATAACATTGTGCATTTGTAATATTTTCACTGTGGATTTTCACCATTGTCATTTCTCCACACCTCTTGATGAACAGTGCAGCTGTCACTTCACATATCCAGCCCAAAATGTGTTATCGCACTTCTGGCACAGAATAGCGCGGTCATTGTGTGAAATCACTTTTTGGGACACTTTGAGGAAATAACAGTGACACTGTACATGAGCAGAGGTGCTAAAATACCTATGTTGAAATTTTGGTGCTGAACACCCATAAAATGTCTGTGTTTCAAGTGTGCATTGTACATTTCCCATGCACCCTTGTAACTTCGCAAATTATCTATATTTACATGACACACACATAACACTGTCATTTTTTTTACACCTCCTTATGAGCTGTGCGGCTTTCATTTTTCATATCCTGTCCAAAATGTTTTCTCGCACTGCACTGTCAATGCCAGCATGACAACATTCGGCATTGACAAATACTTGTTATATTTTTGTTATACTTTTATTTGTTCTCTTTTGTTTCACCTTTTCGTTTGGGCAGTAAATACACTCCTACATTGTTTCCCCATCTCCCCCGGTGGATGCCAGCAGATGCCACTGGCCTCTGCCTGCATTGCTTCTGCTCCGCACTCGACTCCGCTCACTGGAGCTGAACATTAAGTAGCTACTGTGAGCTACATCACCCATTGCTATGGCAATGCTCTCTTTTGGCACTGAACATAGAAACATAGAATTTGACAGCAGATAAGGACCGTTTGGCCCACCCAGTCTGCCCATTTCCCTACCTGATGGATAAGTTGCAGATCCTAGTTAACCAGCAGCCTACTTCTTCCTACCCCCAACCCCTAGAATTGCCTTATGACTGTCCCATGCATGCTTAGATTCACCACTGTTTTTTGACTCCACAACCTCCTCCGGAAGGCTGTTCCCATGCATCCACAACCCTCTCTGTGAAAAATACTTCTAAAATTACCTCTGAGCCGCCCCTTCTATCTTCAAATTGTGCTGTTCTTGCACACCTCTTTTTTTGAAAGATGCTACCCTCTTGGACTTTGTTGATTCCTTGAGGTACTTGAAAGTTTCTATCATGTCCCCCTCTCCTCCTTTCCTCAAGGCTATACTTGTCAAGCTCCTTAAGTCTCTCTTCATATGTCTTCGGAGCAGACCCTGCACCATTTAGTTGCCCTCCTCTGGACAGCTTCCATCCTGTCTATGTCTTTGAGATTGGGTCTCCAGAACTGCACGCAGTACTCCAGATGTGGTCTCACCAGCTGTCTGTACAGAGGGATAATAATTTCTTGTTTTCTACTGGTGATGCCTCTCCCTGCCATCCCAGTATTCCCCAACCCTCCTTGCTGCCTCTCACATTGCTTGCCACCTTTAGGTCATCTGATATGACTACCTCCAGGTCCCTTTCCATTTTGTTATTGTTAGTATCTCACCCCCCATTGTGTACTCTTCTCCTGGGTTTTTGTTTCCCAGGTGCATTACCTTGCATTTCTTAGCATTGAATCAAAGCTGCCATACATTTGACCATTCCTCTAACCTTGCCAAGTCCCTTCTCATCCTTTCCACCCCACCTTGTGCATCAACTCTGTTGCAGATCTTTGTGTCATCTGCAAAGAGACATACTTTCCTTCCAGTCCCTCTGCAATGTAAACATAAAAGACATTGAAGAGGACCTGTCCTAATACTGAACCCTGCGGTACCCCACTACTAGCCCCTTTTTCAGAGTGGACTCCATTTACTATTACCTCTGTGTCCTATTCTCCAGCCAATTCCTTACCCAGGCTGTCATCTTGGGACCCACTCCCAGGCAGGCTAACTTGTATATTAATCTTTTGTAGGACTGAGTCAAATGCCTTACAAAGTCTAGGTAGGCCATGTCCACAGCCCTCCCTGATCAACTACTTTGGTCACCAGTCAAAGAAATCTATCAGATTTGTCTGGCATGACCTTCCCGCTGTGAATCCATGCTGCCTTGGGTCCTGTGCCCTCTGGCCTCTAGATACTCAACAATTCTTTCCTTCAGAAATGATTCCATCATTTTCCCTACCACTGAGGTTAAACTAACAGGTCTGTAGTTTCCTGCTTCTGCCTTGCTCCCACTTTTGTGAAGGGGAATCACATCTGCCCTCCTCCAGTCCTCAGGTACCACCCCATCCTCCCATGATTTGTTAAAGAGGGTAGTCAGTGAACAAAGGAATTATTAAAAAACAAGGAATTACCTCCCTGCAGGGCCAAACAGTGTCTATGTGCTGCCTTTAAAGAGGCAACCCAGACAAACACCCGAGGGGCTTAAGCAGCCTCCATGAAGCACTGTAATAGCAATGCCTGTTTTATTCCTGTCCCCTCATTAAACAGAGGGTTAGGAATGCCTCCCCACAGATACAACCACTTTTTGCTTCCCAAATTAAAATTAAGAGCCTTGCAGCTCCTAGTACCTAGGGTGCACAAGTTAGTTTCAGTGTCTAACTGTCCTGTTGTTTCACTCCTGAGTCCCAAAAATGTGTTTATGTTGTCCTCTGTCCCTGGAGTCCATCAATTGTCCACTTTTTGAGATTCGCCTGCTTCTGTGCACTATACCAGTTGGTCTCCTCTGCCAGCAGTCCGTACAGGATTGGAGGAAACATTAGGTCCATAAAATCCATGGCTTTCTTGTCTTCACTTAGAATTATAGCTGTGTCCATGGGCTCCATGAAATCAAAAATATGTACAGTCTTTAAGTCAACTTTCCAGGTTTCTGTGGGAACCACATCCAGATATGAAGCTGTATGTTGTGTGTGATGTTCATCCACTACATCCATAAAGTCAATTCCAAGCTGTGTTCCAACCAATGGCTGCTCCTCTTCAGTGGTCATAGAGGACTGCATTGGATGATGTAGTGTTGCAAGTGGCAGATTATCCTCGTCGCTGAAGTCGCCATCACGATCTACTGGCATCAAGTCAACCTCTATGTTGGAATCATTGAATGCAACGAACTCTTTGTCACTGTCACTGCTATCATCAAACAATGACTGGTTAGTGGTCTCCACTTCTGCTACAAACACAATCACTGTTCTTTCTGTACTGTATCTTGCTTGCACAATACTTAAGTCTTAATGACTTCTCTTGCTCGGTACCAAGTCTCTTGACTACCTCTCACTTGGTAGTGAGTCTCTTGGTGACCTCTACTCTAACTCTCACTCACTGCATGTCATCTGTCATTAAGTCTCTCTCTCCCTCTCTCTCTTAGGTGTCTTCTTTCTCTATGCGTTCTCTTGATCAATCAGTTGTCTATCTGTTCTGGTCCACGACTCTCTATGCTGTATTCTGGCATTATGTTCTTCAATCTGACTCTCATTAAATGTTTAGCTGGTCCCTGACTGTAGGATCTGATTTGTGTCTTGTATGTGGCTGTTGGGGCTGGACTTTCTCTTTGTGATGGTTCACTACTGACTGGTCTCTGGCTGCTCTGGTGATTCTGTATACACAACTTTCCTTTCCTTGACTACAAGTTATCTGGCTGACACTATCAGTGAATTATCTTGCCCACTCTTCCCTCCTGGGTTATCTCTGGCTGTCACAGGATCTCTGATCTGACTGTCTCTAGTTTTCTGATGCTGTCTCTCGGTTGCTCCCTAAGTCTTTCTCTGGGTCTCCTGATGGTCACTGGCCCCCTTATTCAATGTTGTACGGTCAACACATCACTCCCTGCCATCCTGTCATTCCCCCATTCCATCCCATTTGTCTGGTAGCTCTTCCACCATGCTGTCACATAACGGAGAAATAGAGCAAATAAAGCATTCCATGGTGTCCTGCTGTTTCCCCCTTTTTTTCCATACTGGGAGACATCACCAATAAAGCATTCCATGGTGCCTAGCTTCCACCCCATGCCATCTTGCAAAAGGAAACAGCAGCAATAAGGCATTCCATGGTGTCCTGTGGTGCCCAAATCTTGATCCATATCAGAAGACAGTGCCAATAAAGCATTCCATGGTATCCGGCAACCTTCACCCATGCCATCCAATAATGGGAAACAGTGCCAATAAAGCACTCCATGGTGTCCTGTGGTATCCCAGTGTCATTCTGTACTGGGAGACATCACCAATAAAGCATTCCAAGGTGTTTGGTGCCCACTCCATGCCATCCTGTAATGAGAAACAGCAGCAATAAAGCATTCCATGGTATCCTGCGGTGCCTAAATCTTGATTTGTACCTGGAGACAGCACCAATAAAGCATTCCATGGTATTTGGCAACCCCTCAAGTCATCCCAAAACAGGAAACTACAGCAATAAAGCATTCCATGGTGTCCACTTGTATCCCCTATGCACTCTGATAGCACATGCCACCACATGTAGCAAATACAGTATTGTCAAGCAGTCACATATAGAATAAAGTATGGGTCGGGTGTGTAACAAGATTTTACACACACCAGAGTTGTGTGATGCTACATAAACCCTGAGGTCAAAACCCGAGGGGTTCGTGAAAAGCATCCCACAATGAGGGTGAGTGTAAAAATGAGTTTGACACCCAAACCATTTTTTAATTTATATAATTGCTGGGTTTCCCTTTTTCACCTCAGCAATTATATAAAATAAACAGCTCCCAGTGTATCCTACAGTCAGTTTCCTTTTAGTCCAGTGCTGAGATTTTTGTATTTTAAAACTGTTTTTCCCCTTTCTGCAAGTCTTTGTGTGTTTCCAGGGTATATGGGGGAAAAACAAAAAGAAAAGGCCTTACCACCGAGTCCTTGTGGCGGTTCTGTTTTGAGTGACACTGAAGCGGTGAGCAGTCTCGACTGGTCACGCTGCTGCCTGAGCATGCACACAGCAAGAGAACTTGTGCATGTGTTTGCCATTATAAACACTCCTTTATAACTGCAAATTACGCCACGGTTTCTATATGGGAAAAAGGGAGACCCATTTATTATCCCTTACTAATACACACACATTCTAATAATTTTTTTTTTTATTACACATAAATAGTCTTAGATTGCACACATCATCCCACAGCAGTATGATATCAGGCATAACAACATATAGTATTCAATACTGACATTGCATTCCATGCCCTCTGATACTATAATAATGATAATAATAATAATAATATACTTCATTTGTTATGCGCCTTTCAGGCATCATGGCACAGTACAATAAAAGAATAAAATCCAACAGACTCAGCCACATAATAAGTACAATTCAATAGCTAGTACATCCATAAGATTTTTTCCCAGAGGAAAGATTTCAGTGCCTGTTTAAAATTCTCCAAGATCGTGCACTCCCTAATCCGATGGGGTAGAGAATTCCAAAGGGAAGGGGATGCAAACATAAATGCACAGACCCTAACAGATTTTAAATTCACCCTTGGAGTCTCTAGCAACCCCTCATCGGCAGAGCCGAGTGGTCTCACAGGGTGGTAAGGAATCAGAAGTTCTTTCAGGTAATCAGGGTCCAGTTCATGCAGGGCTTTAAAAGTCAGTAAGCCGACTTTGAAGGTGATCCGCCACTGAACTGGAAGCCAGTGCAGTTCCTGCAGCACTGGTGTAATGTGGGAGGATCTAGGAGTTCCCACCAACAACCGTGCTGCAGAATTCTGCACCAGCTGCAAATGGTGGATATCAACCCCTGGAAGCCCAAAGTAAAGCTAGTTGCAGTAGTCAAGGCACAAGGTCACAAAGGCGTGGATTAAAGTTGGCAGATCACCGGACGGAACAAGGTGTTTTATCCTGGCGATGTTTCTTAGATGGTAGAAAGACATCTTAACAACAGCTGACACATGAGGTCGAAGTGTCAGCCCAGCACCCAATATCACCCCCAGGTCTCGAATCTGTTCAGAGACCTGTAGCTCGATAGCCCCAAAACACAATCTAGATGGGGAGCCGGCCACTGGACCCACATCCGGTGATACGGATCCAAAACCAACATCTCCATCTTCCCTGAATTCAACTTCAACCAACTGGACCTCATCCAATCCTGGATTTTGTTGAGGCAGCTATTAAATACCAAAATGGCTCCTTCCTGGTCAGGGGCCAAAGACAGGTATAGCTGGGTATCATCGGCATAGCAATGAAACCGCAGACCATACCATCTCACAATGTCTCTGAGGGGAAGCATATGCACAGCAAACAACATGGGGGACAAAATAGAGCCCTGAGGAACTCCACAAGGCAGAGAGGTGGGATTGGAAGAAAAGACCCCCAAAACCACCCTCTGAGTTCTTCCAGTGAGGTATGAGGTGAACTATCTGAGGACCACCCCAGAAAGCCCACAAAAATATCTTAAATGCTCAAGAAGGACCCCATGGCCAACAGTGTCAAATGCTGAGGACAGATCTAATAGTACCAAAATGGACCTATTTCTCTGGTCTCTTGCCATCAGGAGATCATTGAGCACCTGAACCAGTGCAATCTTGGTACTGTGCCTCTTTCAAAAACCTGATTGAAGAGGTTCATAGATGCTATGGATGGTCAAATGGTTCTCCAACTGGGCCGCCACTACTTTCTCTATCACCGTCCCCACAAAGGGGAGATTCGAGATAGGCCTGTAGTTGGCAAGGCAGTCTGAGTCCAATGAAGCTTTCTTCAACAAGGATGTCATCACCGCCTCTTTCAAGGAACAGAGATATTCACCCGAGTCAAGGGATCACCAGACTATCTGTGCTAGAGCCAGGAAAATGGCCTCCCTACAACCCAAAATAAAGGATGTAGGACCTGGATCTAAACTACAGCATGTAGGGCGCATCCCTAGGACAATCCTCATAACATCTATGATCTCCGGGCGGTCGAAGGTACTCCAGGAAAATGAAGGGGTAGTGACCAAGTCCTGATCACTAACAGCTCACATAGAATGTGTCAAGAGGATCTCTGACCTGATGTCCATCACCTTATCAGCAAAGAACTGAGCAAGCTCATCACACTGTAATTTTGAAAACGCTCTTTGGAGCTGGAGACAGGTTGAGTTGCACAATCTGTCCATGGCTCTGAAGAGCTGAGCTGGTCGGTTCTGGTCAGCAGAAATTTTCCTAGACAGAAATTCTGCCTTCTTATGAGAAATTTCTGACTGATAAAATTGATAATGTTCTAGCAGTCTAAGATGATCAGCATCCAGGCCAGATTTCTGCCAACAATGTTCTAACATGCGCCCTAGTCACCGCAACTCCCTCAAGGCCGTCAAACCAAGGTGCCCGAGGTCGAAGGGAGAGAGGGCACACACAAACTGGAGCAACAGAATCCAGGGCAGAGATGATGGCATTATTATAAGCCAAAACCAGTGCCTCTGTATCATTGCAATGCACAGGAAATTATGATAGGTCAAGGACCGCAGTAAGGCCACTGGAAGTAATATTCCACAAAGGGCAGTACTTAACCATCTCCACAGGGGTCAGCCTACAAAGTGGGATGCCAAAATTGAATCTCAGAGTGTAATGGTTGGACCATCTGACTGGTTCCACTCCCACATCAGAAGCCTTGATCTCCAGAAGGAAGACCAGGTCAAGGGAATGGCCAGCTTTATGTGTAGCAGTGGTAACCACCTGTGTTACGCTCAGTGAATCTATCAGCTGGAGGAAGTGTTGTCCAAAATTTGAGAGTTCATCGTTGATCCAGGAATTAAAATCACCCAGAACCATCAGTCTGGGAGACTTGAAAGCCAGGTCAACGATGAAGTCCTCTACTTCCTTAAGGAATTGCTTCCCATCTCTGGGTGGATGGTAGATGAGAGCAATTAGATAGCCCACACCTGCTACAACAGCGCATTCAAAGGAGATGGTCTCCACAACTGGAACACTAGTGAGTGCCAATTCAGTCTTAAAACAGACTGCAACCCCACCTCCCTGAGGTCCAACCACGGGCGATGTATCACCATATAACCAGCTGGAATTGCAGCCTCCAATATTGGGCTTGCATTATCATCCAGCCAGGTCTCAGTGTTGCAAGCCAGAACTGCCAAACCAACAAGATTGCAGATCACAGCAGTCTTGTTCTGGACAGATCTAGCATTGCACAACAGCGCTTGGGTTGGACAAAACTCCTGAACTGCCCTGGCTACCTGCCCATCACCAATGATGGTGCCCTTGGGTATGGGGACCAAACAAGACATCCATGCTCCAAGCTCCACTTTGCCCCAGGGTGTCTCCTGGGCTTAACTACTCCTATGAGAGCACCCCGTTCCTCCAGCCTCCACTGTTCCTCCTCACCCCATCCTCCCTCTACAGACAATTCCTAAAAGCATGGCAATGTTGATAAATAGAAAGCCAAGGAGGGGAAGAAAGAGCGGAGGCTGAAAAGCCATGACCGGGGGATACAGGCAGACACATATCCCAGGCCAGTAATATAGTACCCCTAAAAATCCATCACACTTGAAGTTCACCTCCCGTCACTCCACAAATACCTATAAACCAAATAACAACTAACAACAACTTAACTTCTTATCATACCCTAAATTACCCCACTAAAACAAAAATAAAGGAAACACACCCACATGAACAAATGAAATAAAACAGAAACCAAAAAAATATAAGGAGAAAAGTTTTGTAATCCACCCCCTAGGCTAGCCTCTCACACTAAACTAAACGGAGGGTGAAATGGTTTTCACTGGGCCCTCTCACTGCCAGAACTAATTTCCAAATATAAAAACTTGATGACAGGGAAGACACAAGCTGGAGATACATAAAACATAAAAGTACTTGCAATCCATTCAAGGACCAGAAAAACAAACACATTAAATCCAGTCAAACATAAATAAAATTGTTCATGGTCCAAAACAAGGATTCAATGCAGTCAAAAAATAGGAAACAAAATTGTCAAACTTCGGAAAAGTCAACCAGGATCCTCCAGGGCCCACAGACATCTTCAGTTGCAGAATAAAGGGGAAATATCTTGGGAGATCAGTGGCACACCACTACAACCATGGGCCAGTCCAGCCCTCCGACTGACCACCCGCAAATCTAGGGAAGGGGAGTAGAACACCGGACCACCGACCAGCCCCCCCTTCAACCCTGTGGGAGCCAGAGACCACCAAAGTAGCCTCTAGTAGCCCACGAGTCAAAGAATAAATAAGGACTTTTCTCTGTTTGATTAGCAGGGTATTTTCTCTGTCAAATTGTCATGTAGGGCATCTTGCTGACAGGAAGGCCCTCATCGCAGCGGTAGGTCAGAGCATTTAGCTGATTGTTTTGTGAGGGCACACTTTAGGCCCACACCCTTCCCACCACTCACCCACCCCACCTGGAAATAGTTCCTTTATACCTGGGGTTCTGACATCATTTCCTCAAGAGTGCAAGGTGCATATCACTGTCATATCCTCTCTAGCACACTGCATTGACAATATAAGCATGCACATTATATAATACATATATTTCTGTATAACAAACCAATCACACACAAAAAAAACTAAACAAGGTAGACAGACATGTGTTGAGTAGTGCAACGTAATGGCTGTGGGGCAGCAGTCTTCTGGGAGTCTTTCTGGAGGCTGAGATGCTGCCCTGTTTGCAGACAACTGTCTGTCCTGAGGGAGGAAGTTGCCTGTCTTCAGGCTGCACTGGACAGTAGTAAGGGAACCTCCCCCATCCAGAGAGCACCAGAGCCACCACCACTACCTCAGAGGTTGTGAAGAAAGCACAGCAGTTGGACCACAGTGGGCTCAGGTAAGGGTGATGGAACAGAGGCACACCCAGTCAGTTGTTCCACTCCACAATCCATGCACCATTCTGGGGGTGCATAGTTCCCCTATGGATGCACACACAGAGAGACTAAGGAGGTGCAGACAACTGTCTGAGGAGCCCCTCAGGAAGGAGCAGAGGGCACCACAGGAAAGGAAGCAGCCTGTGGGAGGCTCAATTATTAGGGGATAGACGGGGGCAGGGAAAACTAGAGTAAGTGCCTGCCTGGTGCCACGGCTTGGAGGTACAGGAAGCACATCCTTAGGATCATGAGAACAGTTGCATGGGAGGCTGAGCTGGATGTCATTGTCCACCTAGGGACAAATGACTTGGCTCATCATGAGATTAGAGCAGTGCAGAAGGACTTTGTAAAGTTGGGGAGGGGCCTAAGAAAAGTAGCACACACAGTATCGTTCTCAGAGGTGCTGTCTGTCAGTGGCATGGGTGAGGCGAGGGTACTTTGCACCATGCAGTTTAATGAATGTTTGAAAAAATGGTGTGGAGCACAGGGGTTTGGCTTCACTGGGGACTGAGGTTCCACCTGGAGGGACACCAGCTTATACTGGCAGGATGGTCTGCATCTGTCCAGGAAGGGAACAAGTCTTTTGGGCAATCGGTTTAAATGCTTCATTGGCAAGCTTTTAAACTAGTCAAGAAGGAGGCACTGAAAAGCAGCAGGAAAATCCCAGTCTCCCCTACAAAGCAGGGTACTAAATGAGAAAAGACCAAGGTAGAAAGGTCAGTGGGGGATGCTGTTACAGAAGGTAAAGCCATCAAAAATGAAACAATTGTACCAATGCCCGTAGTCTGGGTAACAAGCTTCCTGAATTAGTGGCCTTGATGGAGGAGGAACATCTGGATATCATGGCAGTCACAGAAACATGGTACACACAGAACCATGACTGGGATGTAAACATAACAGGATGCACTATCTACAGGAGGGACAGGGAGGGTAAAAGAGGAGGAGGAGTAGCTCTCTACATAAGGGAAGGAATCAAAGCAACAAAACAAAAGGGTAAATAGGGAGGAGAAGAAGCACTGTGGGTCAGTTTGGAGGCAGGCAATGGCACCACAATCCGCACAAGGGTTGTATACAGACCCCCCTCTCAGGGGGAGGAAACAGACAGGGAAATTATAGAAAGTTTACTTAGAAAGGCAGATAAAGGGGAGATATTGCTGATGGGTGTTCTGAATATGCCAGGTGTTAACTGAAGTGCAGTTTCAGCAGCCACTTCTAAGAGTGGGGTTATTCTCAATGCCCTACAGGGGGCGTGCCTTAGACAACTGGTATTGGAACCCACTCAAAAGGGAGCAATCTTAGACCTGGTCCTCTCAAATGGAGATGGAGAGAGGATCACAGAAGTAGAAGTGGATAGCCATCTGAGAACTAGCGACCATAGAATAGTATGGTTCACAATAAACACAGCAACAGAGTCAAGCCATACAAAGGCAAAAGTACTGGACTTCAGGAGCGCTGACTTTGCCAGAATGGGTGAGTGCCTAAGGAATACACTAGCAAATGGGCAGGAAGAAGGGGTGGAAGTACAATGGGGAATAATAAAAACTGCCATCACAGAGGTAACAAGCCTTTGTGTGAAACAAATAAACAAAACAAAATGATGTAAGAAACCACTATGGTTCTCAAAGGAGGTGGCAGTGAAGGTTTAAGAGAAAAAGTAAGCATTCAGAAAGTACAAGGAATCACAGAAGGAGCACGACAGAGAACTGTATCAGTTAAAGCAAAAGGAAGCTGGAAAGGCAGTCAGAACAGCAAAGGCCCGAACCAAGGAAAAGATAGCAACTCAGTTAAGAAGGGGGATAAAACCTTTTTTAAGTGCATCAGGGAGCGAATGAAGACTAAGGGAGGGATAGTGAGGCTTAATAAAGGGGAAAGGGGTGGGCAGAGGGTGACTGTGAAAAGGCAGAGATACTGAACAAATATTTTTGCTCAGTATTTACAAATGAAGAGGGGGAGGTACCTAAAGCAAACAATAGAAACACTCTGGATACAGAAGTTGATACCAGCCCATTTACAGAAGAAAGGATTCTGAAAGAACTCTTAAAACTGAAGGTGGACAAAGCAATAGGGCCTGATGGGTTTCATCCCAGAATTCTAAAAGAACTAAGGGTAGAACTAGTGATGCCACTGACTACCCTCTTTAACAAATCATGGAAAGATGAGGTGGTACCTGAAGATTAGAGGAGGGCAGATGTGACTCCCCTTCACAAAAGTGGGAGCAGGGCAGAAGCAGGAAACTACAGACCTGTTAGTTTAACCTCAGTGATAGGGAAAATGATGGAATCACTTTTGAAGGAAAGAATTGTTGAGTACCTAGAGGCCAGTGGGGCACAGGACCCAAGGCAGCATGGATTCACAGCGGGAAGGTCATGCCAGATGAATCTAATAGATTTCTTTGACTGGGTGACCAAGTAGTAGATCAGAGAGGGCTGTGGACATGGCCTACCTAGACTTTAGCAAGGCATTTGACTCAGTCCCACACAAAGATTAATATACAAGTTAGCCAGCCTGGGAGTGAGTCCCAAGATGATAGCCTGGGTAAAGAAGTGGCTCGAGAATAGGACACAGAGGTAATAGTAAATGGAGTCCACTATGAGAAAGGGGCTTACTAGTGGGTACCAGGGTTCAGTATTAGGACGAGTCCTCTTCATGTCTTTATAAGCGACATTGCAGAGGGACTGGAAGGAAAAGTATGTCTCTTTGCAGATGACACAAAGATCTGCAACAGAGTTGATGCACAAGGTGGGGTGGAAAGGATGAGAAGGGACTTGGCAAGGTTAGAGGAATGGTCAAATGTATGGCAGCTTAGATTCAATGCTAAGAAGTGCAAGGTAATACACCTGGGAAACAAAATCCCAGGGGAAGAGTACACAATGGGGGGTGAGATACTAACAACAACAAAAATGAAAAGGGAGCAGGGGTAGTCATATCAGATGATTTAAAGGTGGGCAAGCAATGTGAGAAGGCAGTAAGGAGGGCTGGGTGCATACTGGGATGCATAGGGAGAGGCATCACCAGTAGAAAACAGGAAGTTGTTTTCCCTCTGTACAGACAGCTGGTGAGACCCCCATCTGGAGTACTGTGTGCAGTTCTGGAGACCCAGTCTCCGCAAGGACATAGACAAGATGAAAGCTGTCCAGAGGAGGGCAATTAAAATGGTGCAGGGTCTGCACCAGAAGACACATGAAGAGAGACTAAAGGAGCTTAATATGTATAGCCTCGAGGAAAGGAGGGAGAGGGGGTGTAAAGATGGGCAAAAAATTACCGTTAATAAATTATCCATTACAAATACTTAGAAAGGAGACGAACGGAGACGGTGCTGATGGCAGAAGAATTTAATGATTATAACAATAATCACAGCGAGAGATTACAAGTGGTACATCCTTCATTCTTCATTCTTAATTCTTCATTCTTAATTCTTCAAACTAACAGTGTATTCTGGCTTGCTTATATAGTGGATGACAGTATTATTAGTTTCTATGGTTGTCTATGATTGGTCCAAGACAAGTACAAACATCAACTTAAAAGGCAATTCTCTTTTTAGCTAATCTTTTAGTCAGCACAAATGTATTGATAATGTAAATTATATTACTATATAAGGATAGTAATAATTATCATTACCAGTTACTAAAGTCTAGGAGAAAGAAATAGATTTGCACTTAGGAATGTGCTTACAAGCTTTTTAGCCTGTAGTCAGAAGGGTAACTTGAACACTATTCCTGTATTTCTGTATTTGCAGACACTTAAAACATCTGTTTGCCATTACTCACATGATCAGTACAAATATCAAAAGACACTTTGATATTACAGCTTGTGGCTTAGTTAAACTTGTAGCTTTGCAAGTTTTAATATGATTCAATTATATAGGCCAATATTTGCTACACAAACACATTATGTGTTAGACCAAACTGAAGTTAGCCTGCAATATTGGGACACATTTCTTTATCCCTTGTTACAAGCCCCCCTTGGCCCAATATTGCCTAATTATTATTATTTGTGCAACAATGCAGTTCCTCGGAGCATGTACATCTCACTATGTACATTATAAATAGTAAGTCTTAAGCACAGGCCTATAATTACCAAGAACACTAAGACCACTGGCAACACAAGTAAAACTTTAAAAGACAGGACTCCTAAGGGTCCCCCTTCATAGCTATAAATGAAGTGCTCATTATCACTCTCACTGAGCAATTCATTTACAACTACTTGTGCCTTATGAATTTGTATCAAGTGAGTATCTTTTCAATTTAAAAATGACTGTACATTAAGAAACAGGAGAGGTATCACAGCTCCAAATGATGACACTTAACATGTCAATTAACATAGTGGCATAAAACTTTGACACACCAGAATCTGCACAACTATTGTTAACATTTATATTTCAAATAGAGAAAATCTAGATTTATATGTACTCTGCTGTACTTCACATTATTCTCAAGCATTTGATCAATAGGTGTTGATTAAATCCACTCTCTGTCCCTTTTGTCACATTTGGACATTCAGTTGGTGTTACAGTTAAGTACATGGCATCTGAGACTACAAAACATAATGAGTTGCTTACACTAGCATAGTTACAAACACTATTATTACCCCAAAAACAGTAGGACAGAGTTAACACATAAACATCATTGTCCTTTGGTGTGGCTCTGTTTGTAACTAGAAACACATTTTTCTGTTTTTAGTCCATGTAGCTTTGCTGTAATCCAGTCTTGAGCTTTGAGGCACAGCTGCTAGACCAGCTGTTAAGTATGTTCACACACCAATTTACAAAAGTCAGTGTTCATATTGCTGGTTGTTGGATAGCTGATTAGCAGCACACTGCACTGGTCAGGGGTGCATTAGATTGTGCATTGAGTAACAGTCCATAAAAAAGCAATAGTTTTGCATGAAGTACCAGCCATGTATGGAACAAACAGCAGTGAAGAAGATGGATGTCTTGCTTGAAGATCAATTGAAGAAGAATCTTCTTGCTGAAGTTAGGGGATTGCCCCTACCCCAGAATTTACTTCATAATAAGTAGAAACAATAAGCTTGTTTGTAGAGTTTAAACTGACTAGACCTTTTCCAGTTTATTTAAAGTTGTACAAATAGATGTAATTTTGCTAAAACATTACACTTGCAGAGGTAATAAAGATTTGATTTATGCAACAGTCCTTATGTGGAACCAATTAGGAAACATAAGCATTTTTGCAATAGAACAATTTTAGTATTGAGCATAATGCATAAAATACATTTTAAACACAAAACAAATATAGCTTGTAAACGGGCTAAGAAAGCTGAAAAGACAATCAAAAGAATGAATATGTGGAAATACATACACAACTCCCACTCCAGCTTAACTGATTCTTGAAGCATATGTTTTTGAGGAAGAATCAAATACACATTTTTTTTTTGGTATTTACCCCTATGGGGAGATAGCAATGTACCTTGCAACCTTTGTGGACATTACACTGGAAGGAAGGAAGGGCAGCTTACCCCCTCCCCCCGAGCTTCTACTGGCAGAAGAGAAAGCTCAATTACTGTAAAACAAGATTATTTCCATAGGATAAAAGAAGCCAAGCATCTCTGGGTTTTCTTATCCTAAGCATGACAAAATGTCAGCTGAGTTTATAAAAGAAGTTTTGCTTACAGTTAAATGTTGATTGACTGTGTTGGCTGCAACACAAGAAGGTCAAATAAACTGTAAAAGGTCACATAGTGTGCATGCAAGGGTCGCCCAAACCCAATTATTTTTGTAGTGGCCTTGAACACTACTGATATTAAAAATATCTTTATGTTACATTGCACAGGAAATGAAAACAACTTTTCATGTAATTAACTTGAACATTTTTTATCTAAGGACACTTGAATACCATATTTAAAAGTATGCCAACATCATTTTTAATGAGAATCTTTTGTCCTTCAGAAACGCTAGTGTTACTGATAACATTATTAATCATGCCAAACAACTCCGGGTGGTTTGTTTGGTTATGGTAGCAATCACAAAAGAACAAGTGGCTTAGCCTTTGCTCTAGTCCACCCCACAGCATACTGAGAGTGTTTAGAATCAAACTCTTTAACATTAGAAAAGGCAAGGTCTTTGGGCATTAAGTTAGTATGACTTGACAATACCTAACTTTTTACTCCTATATTTTAACTGCTCCTATACAGGAATTAGCACACTGTAAAGTGCTTGTTTTTAGATTGTAAGACATTTACATCTTACAAACGTGCTACAGAAGCTGTGTTATAGTTTATATTGCAATTAATAAAAAAGAATTATCCCTATTTAAAAAAAAAACAAAGGTCTCCCTGTACCTTTACAAACTAACTTTAGTTATTAGTTTTTCTCTTGCAGGGATTTTGGCTCTTGACTTATTTGTATTCCTGAACTATCTATTTTTGACTGTAGCTGGATTATTACATCTTACTTGCTCATGCAGATTTCTTTTTTTAAAGTCTCATGTGTTAATGAATTACCACCTGGCTATATCATCACAGACTTTGTACAGTATTTGCTAGTTTCTCTTTTTTTAATTTTTTAATTAAAATACTGCTGTGCCTGTTGATCATGGTTTGTATGCTCCCCCCTTTAGGTGTTTCCCCTAGTAACAACCTATTAATGTTTCCATACTCATAAAATACAATTGTGCCTGTTGATCATCAGGCACTGGTTCAGCTATGCTTTCCTTTAGGTGTTTTCCTAGAAAACGACCTATTATTGTTTACATACTCATTTTTCTTATCTTTTTCTTGCCTGCCTAACCTTTACAGCCGGGTGCACCCATGCACTGGTGCCCTGGTCTGTCTAGCTATGTCTTATGGCTCCCTTGTGAGGTCTGGCTTGCAAGTCCCAGCACCTTCACTTACCTACTCTGCCCCATGAGTTCCTACAGAGTTAAGCATTACTTATCATTTTAAAAAAAATCGAGAAGCATACAAAGCATACATCACCTGATTAGCAAGTGGCTAAACTGTCTGTGTGCACCACTTTCTCTCGCTTTAAGCCATCAGCACCACGTCTCTGAGCATCATCACCTTCTTATTGGGGCCCCGCAGACTAACCAACTAGCAGTTAGGCAGCCTCCTCAGCATGCAGCACCAGCGATCCGAGTCACGGTACCAATGTAAAGATGGGCAAAAAATTACCGTTAATAAATTATCCATTACAAATACTTAGAAAGGAGACGAACGGAGACGATGCTGATGGCGGAAGAATTTAATGATTATAACAATAATCACAGCGAGAGATTACAAGTGGTACATCCTTCATTCTTCATTCTTAATTCTTCATTCTTAATTCTTCAAACTAACAGTGTATTCTGCTTGCTTCTTGCTTATATAGTGGATGACAGTATTATTAGTTTCTATGGTTGTCTATGATTGGTCCAAGACAAGTACAAACATCAACTTAAAAGGCAATTCTCTTTATAGCTAATCTTTTAGTCAGCACAAATGTATTGATAGTGTAAATTATATTACTATATAAGGATAGCAATAATTATCATTACCAGTTACTAAAGTCTAGGAGGAAGAAATAGATTTGCACTTAGGAATGTGCTTACAAGCTTTTTAGCCTGTAGTCAGAAGGGTAACTTGAACACTATTCCTGTATTTCTGTATTTGCAGACACTTAAAACACCTGTTTGCCATTACTCACAAGATCAGTACAAATATCAAAAGACACTTTGATATTACAACTTGAGGCTTAGTTAAACTTGTAGCTTTGCAAGTTTTAATATGATTCAATTATATAGGCCAATATTTGTTACACAAACACATTATGTGTTAGACCAAAATGAAGTTAGCTTGCAATATTGGGACACATTTCTTTATCCCTTGTTACAGGGGGGGGAGGACATGATAGAAACTTTCAAGTACCTCAAGGGAATCAACAAAGTCCAAGAGGGTAGCATCTTTCAAAAAAAGTGGTGTGCAAGAACAAGGGGGCACAATTTGAAGATAGAGAGGGGGTGGCTCAGAGGTATTGTAAGGAAGTATTTTTTCACAGAGAGGGTTGTGGATGCATGGAACAGCCTTCAGGAGGAGGTTGTGGAGTCAAAAACAGTGTTTGAATTCAAGCATGCATGGGACAGTCACAAGGCAATTCTAGGGAGTGGGAATAGAAAGAAGTAGGCTGCTGGTTAACTAGGATCTGCAGTTTATCCATTAGGTATGGAAATGGGCAGACTTGGTGGGCCAAGCGATCCTTATCTGCCATCTAATTATATGTTTCTATGTTTTTAGGACAAAAGCCAGTACTGAAAAAGGCACAACAAAACAGTCCAGGGTTGATAAAAAGTAAAAGAAATATGGAACGGTCTAATCTGAACAGCTCCTTTACCAGGGCAAGTTTCAGTTAAATCTCAGGTAAGCAGATCCACCTGGCCACGTCTTCTTTATTTCAACAACAATCCTTGCTCGACACAACTCCAAAATCCAAGCAAACTGCTTCGGAGGCATTCCGATAATTTGACAGTTGAACCCAGGCTGCCGACTCCTACCTCCAGCACAAGTCTCACAAACAGTCCAATGGTCCGCCGTCACAGTGGCCGACTCACACCACTAATTCCACAATGAGCAGGTCCCAACTAAAGTGATAGCAGACAGGATCCAATACAGTAGGCAAAAACAGGCAGATTCTGACCAAAATCCCGTCTGAGGAAAAAGCGAGAAAACAAGCAGGGCGTTTAGCGACCCGGAAATGAAAACAATCGCAGATTGATTGCATTATGCCATCTAATGCACTTGGCCCCCGAATTTCAAAAATAGTAGGATTGCGATATACTGAAACAATTAAAATTAATTAAAAGAAATAAAACTGCAGAACTGCAGAACTACAGCGATGCCTGGCCCAGCATAGCCGCCATCTTGGTCTATGAATCACATCATGTCTAGCAACATTGAAATTCATTATGTAGCACTTACCTTGAGTTGTCAGTTTGTAGTTCAGGTTTACCCAGTGCAGCTATTTGCAGCTTCACAGAAGATGACAGCGGATGAACTCTTGAGGTACATATACAGTAATGGATGGGGTTGCACAGTGAGATGATTGGGATCAAATAGGTGAATGGTGAGCAAGAGGGAGCGTTTTCTTTTTTTTTTTTTATATGGCCTACAAAATTTCCCGGTCTCCATCAGTCATCCACATTTCATACAATACCAGGCACAACAGAATAAGATAGGATATGGGTTCCAGAAGACACCAGGAAATGCCTTATGTGTTGTGTTGCTCAGTATTGGAAGATGTGGTTGGACAACTGGACAAAAGAGAAGGTTTAATGCATTGTGCTATTGGTAATCAGATATCATGGGTGTACTACTTGATACAATGGAAGGTTTTGTATTTGGTAGCGCTTGATATCACAGGATGGGGGGCAACTGGGATTGCTTCTTATATGATGATATCTGTTATGCCACCATATGCCACTATAAAAGAAGCATTCCATGGTGTCCTGTTCCCCCCTCCCCACTCTCTGATACCAAGCACACTCAAATACAAACCATTACCTGGCATCAAGTGGTATACCCATGCAATCCAATTCCAGGCAGCACAATGCATAAAACCTTCCCTGGTGTCAAGTTGTCTACCAATAACATTTGATACTTAGGACCTCAACATGTAACGCACACCCTGGTGTTGATTTGTACCCATATGCTCTCGGGTGCTATGGTGCCTGGTATTCAGTGGAATTGGGCTGGCCAATGGAAACTGTGAAATGCTGTATTTCTGCTTGTGTTGGATATGAGATGGCATAGGTGGGGGGGTTACGACAAGACAAAAGGGAATGTCTTCTGTCTTGTGTTGCTCAATATCAGAGGTTGTGGGTGGACAACTGGACACCAGGGAAGGTTATATGCATTGTGCTGCCTAGAATTGGATGACATGCCTCTACCACTGGATGCCAGGGAATTATTTGTATTTGGCAGTACTTGGTATCAGAGACCATGGAGTGGGGGAGCGGGACACCAGGTATTGCTTCTTTTTTTTGACATTTCTATTTATGCTCCCAGGAGGCTGGGCATCCTTCTGGGGTACCCGCATGACGAGGGTCTCTCACTCCCTGCCTGAACCCTTTCCAGGAACTCCCCACCCAAACAGCCCCGTACAGACTTAGTCCCCCAACAACCGAGTACCTCCAGGGGAAGGTTCACCTGCCCTTGGTGACCTTTCAGACTCAAGGGGTCCTACCTGGCTGCTCAGGTTGGCACCTTGGGAGAACCTTGTAGTGAGGGCCGATGCAGGGATGTGGGCCATGTCACTGGAGTCCCCTTCATCTCCACAACCTTCAGGGAAATGTTTCCTTTGTTAAGCTCCCGATGTGGGATGTACAATGCCGCCCAACCCATGACGAAGTGCTCCTACCTACGTCCGGAAGATAGCTGCCTGACGTCTTCTCTTACTTTACTTTATGACCATGAGTGGTTAGCAGTGCCACTGGTCTCCACTGGAGGCTGCTGCTGCTGCTGCACTGGGCTACCCCTGGATCCCTCCCTAAGAGGAGAGCAGTCCAGCAGATGCTCGATCCTCCCTCTCCCCTGCTGACTGCCGGAGGTCCAGGCTTGTTCCCGAACCCAGGTCACCAGCATGACATGAGGTATGGCATCCAGCACCTCAACTCTCAGCACCAACCGGTTGGCTTCAGGAATTGCTTCTTGTATGGTGGTATCTAGTATGCCACCACACATGAAGCATTCCCCATTGTCCCATTCCCCTCTCTCACTCTCTTGATACCAAGCACATACAAATACAAAACATTCACTGGCATCTAGTGGTGCAGGCATGCCATCTGATTCTAGGCTACACAATGCTTAAAAGCTTCTCTGCCATCCAGTTGACCACCCATAGCCTTCCGTACTGAGACACACAGCACATAATGCATTCGCTGGCATCTTGTGGTGCCCACTCAAAGTCCTCCCATGCCTGGCACAAACAGAAATACAAATTTTCCAGTGGTTACCAACATTTCATGCAATATTAAGCACCACTGCATCAGATTGAATATGGGTTCCATTCGACGCCAGTGTGTGCATTTTCTGTGGCTTAGTATCATATGGTATGGAAAGACAACTGGACACTGAGGAAGGTTTTGTGCATTGTGTAGCCTGGACACTGATGGCATGGGTTTACCCATGATGCCAGGGAATTGTTTTGTATTTTATGTGTGCTTGGTATCAGAGGCGGGGGGGGATGGAGTAACGGGTGTTACTTCTTGTACGGTGGCATCTGGACAACCACCACACAAGAATCAATCCCTATTGTCCCATTCCCACACCCCACCTTCTGATACCAAGTACACTCAAATTCAAAACCTTCTCTGGCATCCAGCGATACACATATTCCATCCATTTCTAGGCAGCACAATGCATGTCAGAAACCTTCCCTGGTGTCCAGTTGTCTACCAGTAACATCAGATACTCATGACTGCTACACATAATGCATACCTTGGCATTGATTTCCACCCATATCTTATCTGGTGTTGTGGTTCCTGGTATTGGGTGAAATGTGGTTGAACGATGGAAACTTTGGAATGATGTATTTTCTGTTTGTGTTGGGGATAGAATGGCATGGGGATGGAATATGACAATTTTCCAGTGAATGCCTTATGTGTTGTGTTGCTCAGTGTCAGAGTGTGTGGGTGAACATCTGGACACCAGGGAAGGTTTTATGCATTGTGATGCCTAGAATTGGATATCATTGGTGTTAAAATGTTACACCAGGGAATGATTTATATTTGGTAGTGCTTTATATCAGAGGGTTGGGGTTGAGGGGATGTGACAATGAGGATTGCTTCTTGTATGGTGGTATCTGGTACACCACCACACAAGAAGTAATCCCCGGTGTCCAGTACCCCCCCCCACCTTCTGACACCAAGCATTACCAAATACAAAACATTCCCTGGCATCCAGTGGTACATGCATGCCATGACATTCTGGACAGCACAATGCATGAAACATTCCCTGGCATCCAGGTAACCACCCATACCCTTCGATACTGCACCACATATCACATAATGCATTCCACAGCATCTTGTGGAACCCACCCAAAGCCTTGCCATGCCCAGCACAAACAGAAATACAGCACTCCCTCATTTCCATTGGTCAACCCCATTTCAACTGATATCAGGCAGCACAGCATCAGGTACCATATGGGTACCACTTGATGCCATGTACTGTGTTACTTGTTGTGAAGCTAAGTATCAGAGGGTGTGGGTGGACAGCTGGACACCAGGGAAGATTTTATGCATTTTGCTGCCTTAATTCGGATATCACTGGTGTAGCACTTGATGTCAGGGAATGCTTTGTATTTGCTGGCACTTGGTATCAGAGGGTTGGGGGTGGGCAGAACACCAGGGATTGCAAGTTGTATGGTAGTATCTGGTACACTACACCACAAGAAACAATTCCTTGTGTCCTGTACCCCCCTTCCTCTGGTACCAAGCACTACCAACACAAATCATTCTCTGATGTCCAGTGGCACACACATGCCATCGCATTCTAGGCTACACACTGCACAAAACCTTCCCTGACATCCAGTTGACCACCCATAGCCCTCGATACAGACCCACACAATAAAAAAGGCATTTACTGGCATCTTGTGTAACCCACCAAAGTCCTACCATGCCCAGCACAAACATAAATGTGTCTTTCCCTGGTTTCTATTGGTCACTATCATTTCTTTGAATACCAGGCACCAGTGCATCAGGTAGCATATGTGTACCACTCAATGCCATGAATTGCATTAGGTGTTGTGATGCTTAGTGTCAGAGAGTGTGGGGGAACAACTGGACACCAGGAAAGATTTTATGCATTTTGCTGACTGGAATCGGATTCCATGGGTGTACCACTTGACACCAGGGAAGGATTAGTATCTGGTGGCACTTGGTATCAGAGTGCGGGGAGGGGGGGATCAGGAAACCATGGATTCCTTCTAGTAAGGTAGTATCTGGTACACCACCACACAAGAAGCAATCCCTGGTGTCCAGTAACCCCCCACCTACCCTCTGACACCAAGCACTATCAAATACAAAACATTCCCCAGCATCCAGTGGTACATGAATTCCATCGCATTCTGGGCAGCACAATGCATAAAACATTCCCTGGCATCCAGTTGACCACCCATAGCCTTTAAAACTGCACCACATATCACATAATGCATTCCATGGCATGTTGTGGTACCCACCCAAAGCTATCCCATGCCCAGCACAAACAGAAATACAGCCTTCCTACATTTCCATTGGTCAACCCCACATCAAAGGATACCAGGCAGCACATCATCAGGTACCAAATAGGTACCACTCAATGTCATGCATTGCATTAGTTGTTGTGATGCTAAGTATCAGAGGGTGTGGGTGGACAGCTGAACACCAGGGAAGATTTTATGCATCTTGATGTCTGGAATCAGATTTCATGGGTGTACCACTGGATGCCAGGGAATGCTTTGTATGTGGTAGTACTTGGTATGGGGGGGGCAGAACACCAAGGATTGCTTCTAGAATGGTGGTATCTGGTACACCACCATGCAAGAAGCAATGTTCAGTTCAATGAGGTTTACTGAGAAAAGTATGTATAAAACAGAGTTTGTTGCACACAATATTTAAAATAAATAACCAACAATACAAATAATCATCAGCTAAATCTACAGAATTTTTACTAAAATTACTCTTCCCATTTAAATAGAGTCAAATAATCTGCCTTACTCTATTTCTGAGATATAATCACATTCAGTTTAAAAATGACTCTTTACAAAATTTGCTACAGCAAAAAGTTCTACTACAGAAATCGGATTTAACCATAATTCCATTTTTTTAATGTTTAAACATAGAAACATAGAATTTGACGGCAGTTAAGGACCGCTTAGCCCACCTAGTCTGCCCATTTCCCTACCTAACAAATAAGTTGCAGATCCTAGTTAACCAACAGTCTACTTCCTTCTACCCTCCTCTAGAATTGCCTTATGACTCTCCCATGCATTCTTGAATTCCCCCACTGTTTTTGACTCTACGACCTCCTAGGAAGGCTGTTCCGTGTATCCACAACCCTCTCTGTAAAGAAATACATCCTCACATTACCTCTGAGCTGTCCCCCCTCTATCTTCAAATTGTGCCCCCTTGTTTTTGCATATCTCTTTTTCTGAAAGATGCAACCCTCTTGGACCTTGTTGATTCCCTTGAGGTATTTGAAAGTTTTTATCATGTCCCCTCTCTCCCTCCTTTCCTCAAGGCTATACTTCTTTAATTCCTTTAGTCTTTCTTGATATGTTTTTGGATGCAGACCCTGCATCATTTTGATTGCCCTCCTCTGGACAACCTTCACCCTGTCTATGTCTTTGTGGAAGTGGGGTCTCCAGAACTGTACACAGTACTCCAGAAGTGGTCTTACCAACTGTCTGTACAAAGGGCCAACAACTTCCTGTTTTCTACTGGTGATGCCTCTCCCTATACATCCCAGTAACCTGCCAGCCCGACTTACTGCTTTCTCACATTGCTGGCCCACCTTTAGGTCATCTGATATGACTACCCCCAGGTCCCTTTCCATTTTTGTTGTTGTCAATATCTCACCCCCCATTGTGTACACTTACCCTGGGTTTTTGTTTCCCAGGTGGATTACTTTGCACTTCTTTGCATTGAATCTAAGTTGCCATATGCCTGACCATTCTTCCAACCTTACCAAGTCCCTTTTCATCCTTTCCACCCACCTTGTGTATCAACCCTGTTGCAGATCTTTGTGTCATCTTCAAAGAGACAAGCTTTCCCTTCCAGTCCCTCTGCAATGTAACTTATAAAGACATTAAAAAGGACCGGCCCCAGTACTGAACCCTGCGGTACCCCACTAGTAACCCTCCTTTCTTCACTGTGGACTCCATTTACTATTACCCACTGTCTTCTGTTGTCCAACCAGTGTTTTACCAGGCTACCACCCTGGGACCCACTCCCAGGCTGGCTAATTTGTTTATTAATCTTTTGTGTGGGACTGTGTCAAATGCCTTGTTAAAGTCTAGGTAGGCCATGTCCACAGCCCCTCACTGGTCTACTGCTTTGGTCACCCAGTCAAAGAAATCAATTAGATTTGTCTGACATGACCATCCATGCTGCCTTGGATCCTATGCCCCACTGGCCTTTAGGTACTCAACAGTTCTTTCCTTCGGAAGTGATTCCATCATTTTCCCTATGACTGAAGTCAAACTAACAGGTCTGTAGTTTCCTGCCTCTTTCTTGCTCCCACTTTTGTGAAGGGGAATCACATCCGCCCTCCTCCAGTCCTCAGGTACCACACTATTCTCCCATGATTTATTAAAAAGGGTAGTCATTGGTGTTACTAGTTCTTCCCTTAGTTCTTTTAGAATTCTGGGGTAAATTCCATCAGGCCCCATTGCTTTATCCACTTTCAATTTTAAGAGTTCTTTCAGAACCGTTTCTTCTGTGAAAGGACTACTATCAACCCCCCTATCCAGACTGCTTCTATTGACTGGATAAGTTATTTCCCCCTGCTTTTCTATTGTGAGTACTGAGCAGAAGTATTTGTTCAGTATCCCTGCTTTTTCACTGTTACTGTCTGCTCAATCACCTTCCTCTTTGTTCAGCCTCAGTGTCCCTGCCTTGGTCTTTCTTTGCTCCCTAATGGACCTATAAAAGGTTTTATCCCCCTTCTTAACTGAGTTGGCTACCTTTTCCTCGGTTTGGGCCTTTGTTATTCTGACTGCCTTACCTGCTTCCTTCTGCTTTAACTGGTACAGTTCTCTGTCCTGCTCCTTCTGTGTTTCCTTATACTTGCTGAATGCTGTCTTTTTCTCCCTTACCTTCCCTGCCACTTCTTTTGAGAACCATAGTGTTTTTTTCTTTTGTTTTGATTTGTTTATTTGCTTGACACAAAGACTTGTTGCCTCTGTGATGGTGGTTTTGATGTTTCCCCATTGTTGCACCACCCCACCTTCTTGCCTGTTTGCTAGTGCTTTTCTGAGGCACTCTCCCATTTTGACACAATCAGCACTCCTGAAGTCTAGTACCTTCACTTTTGTATGGTTTGACTTTTCAGCTAAATTTATCATGAACCACACTGTTTGGTGATCGCTTGTTCCCAGATGGCTACCCACTTCAAGATCAGAGATCCTCTTTCCATCCCTATTTGAGAGTACCAGGTCTAAGATTGCTCTCTCCCTAATGGGTTCCAAAACTAGCTGTCAGAGGCATGCCCCCTGTAGGGCATTGAGAATGGCCCTGCTCTTGGATGTGGGTGCAGCAAAGGTGCTCCAGTCAATGTCTGGCATATTCAGATCCCGCATCAGCAATATCTCCCCTTTCTCTGCCATCCCAAGGATGCCTTCTGTCATTTCCTTATCCATTTCCTCCCTCTGAGATGGGGGGTCTGTATACAACCCCCGTGCAGATTGTGGAGCCATTTTCAGTCTCCAGGGTGACCCACAGTGCCTCTTCTCCTCCCTGTTTACCCTTTAGTTCTGTTGCTTTGATCCCTTCCCTTACATAGAGAGCTACTCCTCCTCCTCTTCTTCCCTCCCTGTCTCTCCTGTAGATTGTGTACCCTGGTATGTTGACATCCATGTCATGGTTCTCTGTGTACCATGTTTCTGTGACTGCCACCATTTCAGGGAGCTTTTCACCTAGACTACAGGCATTGGTACTCATTACCCTCCATTTTTTATGGCATTATTTCTTTTTGCCCCATCCCTATCCCTACTGCCTTTGTCTGTTTCTCCATTTACCCCTGCTCTTCTCCCTATCAACTGCTCTATCTTGGTGTTTACCTCACTAATTACCCTGATTTTTGGGGGGGTAGGATTTCCCTTCTCATTTTCAGTGCCTCCCTCCTTGGCTAGTTTAAATGTTTGCCATTGAAGCATTTAAACCTATCACCTAGGATCCTGGTTCCCCTCCAGGGTAGATGTCGATCATCATGCCTGTATAGGCCTGCATCCCTCCAGGTTGAGCCACAGCCCCACTGAAGCCAAATCCCTGAGCTCTGCCCAGTATTTCAACCAGTCATTGAATCCCATGGTGCAGAGTACCCTAGCCTCATCCATGCCATAGACAGGTAGCACTTCTGAGAAAGAGTGTGTGCTACTTGTCTAAGGCCCCCTCCCCAACTCCAAAAACTCCTGTTGCACTGCTCTAATCCCATTCTCAGCCAGGTCATTTGTCCCTAGGTGGATAATGACATCCAGCTCCCTCCCCCTTTGCTGCTACTCCCACGATCCTGAGGATTCATTTTCTGTTCCTCCAAGCCTTGGCACCGGGTAAGCACCTTACCTCCCTTTCCCCTCCTTCCCTCAGTTCTACCCCCTAACAATTGAGTCCTCCACCAGGAGTTGTTTCCTTCCCCTGTTGGGTCCTGGGCCACCCTCCTGTGGGTCTCCATTGTGGAGGTTCCCAGCATCCTCCTTGGTCTCCAATGCAGGTGCCTCCATAGAGGAACCATGCTTCACCAGAGTGGTGAATGAACTGTTGAGAGGCACAACTTGAGAGATGTACCTCTGTTCCACCACCCTCAACCTCCCTGAGTCCACTGTAGTCCAACCACTCCTCTTTCTTGGCAACCTCTGTGGTAGTGGTGGCTGCCTGGGTGGTCCCTGGGTGGGGAAGCAGGTTTCCTGAATCCTTGCCAGGTCAACATAGAGATGAAAAACCTCCTCCCTCAGACAAGAGAGGTGCCTGCAAATAGGACAGCAGTGAAGTCTTCAGAATGTCTCCTAGAAGACTACTGCTCCACAGCCAGTGCATTGCATCACTCCCCACATGTTTGTGTCCCTTCCAGTTACAGGTGCTTTTTTAATTTTTGTTCTTGTTTTAGTGTGTGCAAGCTTGTGAATGTCTCCACCCCCTATTCAGTGTGATGTGCCTTAAAGGATATGAGCAGGTGTATGTTGTTAGCAGTTTTGGGGAAGTGATGTCAGAGCCCCTGCTATAAAGGAAGTTATGCGCTTGGGTTGGGTGGGGTGAGGGGAAGGGTCAGTGGGAGTAAACCTATGCCGTCCAGAAACAATCACCTACAAATCTTACCCTCCACCCCAGGGAGTGCCTTCCTTCTTTTCAGACACCTATTTCACAAAGGCTAAGAGGTCTAGTCACAACTGACTGCAAATATTTCTGAGCTACAGTTCCTTCCTGGCAAATTAAAGTTAAAACTAAGAAAAGTCCACCCCAAAAACAGAATCAATACTAGTTACTTACACTGGTCCAAAAACTAATAATTCAGTTCAGTGTAGTCTAGAAAATAACCTCCTTGATTCAAGGAAGCTGTGGCTGCTTTCTCACACTCTCTCTCAGTCTCAGCATGGTATCTTGCTCTATTAAAAACTGGGTTTAATAATTGTTCCCTTTCTGCCTTAAAAATTGAGCACCAGGGGGCGTGGTTTGGCTGTTCTGAAGATGGCTGCCTAATTTTGCTTCTCCCTGGGAACATCAACCATCATCATCCATCCATCAGCTCCCAGACAGTCAATCTTCACCAACAATCGAGACTTTACTTTGCCTCCTACATAGATCAATTCTGATAAAGTACTTTCATGTCTACCTACCTCTAGAGCCTACAGCAATATTGACAGTGATTCTCTGTGAGGGCCTACAACAATGGCCGACCAACCTATTCAAAATAGCTCCCTTAACAGAGTGGAATCAATGTTTTAGCAGCTAATTAATGAAATAAATGATTTAAAAATAACGTCAAAGCAGAAATCCACCAATTTGCAAGTCCTCAACCAAAGAAATCAATGCTACAGAGACTAAAGCAAGCCATAACGAAAACTCAATTAATGGTCTGTAAACTACTATCAGGGAACAGGACAGAGTTATTAGAACCTTACAAGACAAAATTGACAATATCAAAAATAGAAACAGACATAATTACCTCCGATTCCTGTGTTTCCCTGAAGGTGTAGAGCTTGGTGATACTAATGCACTCCTAATGCATGTCTTACCTACTCTGCTCAAAGTACCAGCTGGTCAAGACCTCATCATTGAAAGATCTCATCGTACTCTAAGTCCGAGGCCTAACCCTGACCAGAAACCTCAGCACATCATTGCTAAATTCTTAAACTGCACACATACAGAATTAATACTTAACAGAGCAAGGCAAGTTGGAATGCTTATGTGGCAGGAACATAAAATCTCAATATTTAGACTTCTTGAGAGATCTTTCCAACAAGCACAAAGCCTACAATCCTATAAAAACAATATTACATCAGCAGGGCATTAAGTTTGCATTATGATATCCAGCTACAATGCGTCTACTTTGAGGAAAATCTATCAGGGACTTTTGCACCCCAATCAGCATTTCTAGGTGCACCTCAATATGTACCCACCCCACTGGATATTAATGCTGTGGCTCCCCATGGCTCCAATTTGGACATCCCACATTTGGACCGCTCTGCTCCTTCTACCACATTCAGTGTCAAAAAATAAGAGAAATCTGCCCCAACCTCATCTACTGTTGCACCTTCTCTTTATATTTCTGCTCACCTGAAAGATAAAAGATCCAGTGGTTCACCTCATGGCTGTCATTCATGCTGCTCAAATGATGTTCCTTCGGTCTCCCCTTCTCAACCAGAGTGACATTGCTTTTTCCACTCCTCTGGCCCTCTCCAATAAGTTCTCCCTTCTACAGGAAGACTCACACTCATCACAGGAGAAACTACGCGAAAATGATATGGATCAACAGAGTCAAATTCCGAAAGAATCATTGACCATTAGCAACTCTCCTGATTCTTCATGGGCCGAATTGATATCCTGCTCTCCCTTCAAGTCAGCTGAACCCCCTAATAAAAAGAAAAGCGATGCTGAAGAATAAAGCAACTGCTGCTTCTGGCAATCTACATAAACACAAGAATTGCTGACTCTTTCCACACTTTGTGTAGCTAATTGTAATGTAAATATTACCCTTATCAGTCTAGTTAGCCATCTAGACCATATTTTGCTTCAACCGCACAGCACATTCCTAAAGTGTGCAACACTATCGCTCACAACCGGTTTGGAATGCACTAGGCTGTAAACCATGACTGCAAGCTCAGGGGTATTATTTTCTTAAAATTCTCAATAGGCTAAAGGGCCATTCAACTATCCAACATGTTGTGAATTCCTACGTAAGGTCAACTTTTCCTTTGTTGTACAAATGGTTATGGTAATGTCCTTTTTCACATAGTTTGTGTATTGCCAGTTTTTGTGCTAGTTTATTCAGCGATACACATGTGCAGCAATCTTATATACACACCACTATTAAGATGTGTAATTTTGCATATACACATATATGAAGTTATTTCTTTCTTTTTCTAACACATATCTAGCAGGCCTTTTGTTCCTGTTAATAATTTAAGTGGTTGCCACATGGATCATTTTAGTGTGGAAATTGTCTAAATGTATATGATTCCTCAATATTAGCCTGTTAGCTGTTAATATATGGGGCTTCAGTGTTTTATTTTCTATTTCTCTGCTTTTTCTATTAAATTTGTTTATATAAGCACTATGGAATCACTAATGTTCTAATCTAAATTTGTGGTGCTCTATCTTAGTCATCACTTTCTATCCCTCACAATATGCATTTTGTTTTTTACTATTACTTAATCGCAGGCAATTTTCAAGGCTTTCACACTTTATTAATAAAATAACAGCACATGTATACTCAAAGCCAATACTCTACAGCTCTATCAAGCTTCGTGAATTCTTTCATAGTAGGGGCTTGCCAGGCCTTTCAATAGATCTGGCAACCCCACTATAAATAAATAGCTATTCACTTTTTGGCAATATTCGAGTCATATGCCACTAGCAATGCAATCTGATGCTTTTATTTGATAATCTAGACCCTTGAAGCCTGAAACTTTTCTCTATCATTACTACTATATCAAACTAAGATGAATATATATATCAATTTATAAACTCATTCCTCTACCTTACATATTATTATTTTGCCAAAATTAACTTTATAACACTCTGATGCCCTATATATAATTTATATTATATTGACTATGTTATCTTCCCTCTAAATTTCTATATTATTTAACCAATCTCCACACATCACTTAACTCCTAATTATAAATACAGTTATGTGGACAATCTTTTTAAACAAAAGGCCCTACTCTGGCTTACATAACTTAGATTTCTTTGCACTATGTTGGCAATTATAAGTTCATGCCATATTATTATGTTTTGGATTTATTAACAATTCAATAATTCTATTATATAACTGGTAAGATGTTGATGGTTCCTCTCAGGGACTCATTCTAATTACCTGAATACACAATTAAGAGTTACTAATATTGTGAATATACCTTGTAGATTAAGATGTGAGCATGTTGCTTTTTTCTTAAACCTTACTTCTACACATGCCTTGTAATGTAGCCAGAGAGTCTTGGTGCTTTCATCGACTCTTATCGCTCTACTTTTCATAGATGTTCTTTAACCAGCTCTTTTTCTTAATTGTAGTATATAAGTTTCTGTTTGTTTTAATGTTTATACTCTCCATGCTATATCACCTATACTATTCTTTAGTGAGACCCAATAATCTTAATCATTCAAAATCTTTGAAACCATACAATTTAACAGCCCTGCACACATATATTTATTTTATGGATATCCCTTTTAAGCCTATGACATTCTCCAACATTTACATGAAGAGTTCCTCATTCGTATTTATAACCTTTTACTTTACCTGCTATTGTCATGACTGATTTAATGTTTCATTCATGGAACATTAAGGGACTCAATTCACCTTGTAAGCATAAGCAAATACTTACTTATCTCAAAAAACATAAAGTTCATATTGCTTTCTTTCAAGAAACTAAACTTTTTTCAGAAGATGTCGATTGGCTTAAAAAGGACTGGGTCGGTCAAGTATATGTGTCCTCCTCCCCCCCTTTAAAAAAACATGGGGTTGCAATTTTAATTCACAAATCCCTTCATTGGTCTCCCATTAATACCATCACTGATTCAAATGGTAGATGGGTTATAGCTATATTGAATTCTATGACAGGTTCCCTTATGCTAGTAAATGTCTATGCCCTTAACTCAGACTCCCCTGAATTCTTCCACAACCTGGCTCAACAAATTATGAGTAATAACAACAACAATTTACCTATACTTATGGGTGGAGACTTTAATCTTGCACTTGCAACAGAAATAGACAGAAGTAACTCATCAAAAGATGCTCATCCCCATAGTATTAATGCTCTGTCAATGTTATTGAAAGATCAGGGTCTTTCTGATATGCGGTGACTTCACCACCCTAGAAAACATGACTACACATTCTAATCCCCATTACATAAATCTTACAGTCGAATTGACTATTGGTTCACATCCTCTTCCATTACTGAAAAAATAGTTAATACAAATATTCTCCCGATTAGCATATCAAATCATTCTCCTATAAGTTTACTTTTACTTTGGGGTCCATACTCTACCAAATCTCCTTCCTGGTATCTAGATCCACTTTTATTGAGGGACCCATAATTTATACCCTGGATTACAACCCAAATTCAAGGTTTTCTTTCTTTTAATAACACTCCGGATGTATCGCATGGCACTATTTGGGAAGCATTAAAAGACACAATTAGAGGCAAACTTATTAGTTATGCAGTTCACAGAAAGAAACAGAGAGAACAACAATTATACAATCTAGAGAAATCCCTTAAAGAAAAATAAATTCTATACTACAAAACAAATAAACCTAACCACAGCTCACAACTCCATCAGGAAATCCTACAATTAAGAATTAAAATCTACGAATGAATAACTAGGAAAGCAGAACTCACACTTTTAAGGCTCAAACATCGATATTGGGAACAAGGTGACAGATGTGGTAAATTACTCTTGTACCAGCTCAAATCACAGCAGATGGAAAGACATATTTCTGGCCTGAAAAATTCCTTGGGCAAATGTCATATGGATAATTCTTCAATCAACCGCATCATGCAATCCTTCTACCACCAATTATATTCACATCAAAACTTAGTACATCCCAACCAAATACAATGTTTTTTGGATAAATTGCAACTACGTCACCTTTTCCACCAAGATATGGCTGTGTTAGACAAACCCCTTACCTTACAAGAGATCCAATCAGCATTAGCCTCCCTAAAACCCGGCAAGTCACCCGGAAGTGATGCATTCCCTGTTGATTTTTATAAACCCTTGACTGACACTTTCTGCCCTTTACTCTTTAACATTTTTTAGGAAACAATATCTAAATGCAAACTACCTCATACTTTAACTGAAGCTATTATAACTGTTTTACCAAAAAAAAAAAGATCCCTACTTCCCATCTAGCTATAGACCAATATCACTACTTAATACAGATGGGAAAATATCTGCAAAAGTGCTAACCCTTCATTTAGAATCTTTAATTCTGAAACTTGTCCATGCAACTCAGGTAGGATTTATCAAAAGTAGAAATGGCTCTGACCATCTCCGTTCTTTATTCAATTTAATTCATAAAGCAAAATCCCTTAACACCCCAGCCACAGCTATTGCCATCGACTTTGTGAAAGCGTTTGACTCCCTCAATTGGAACTATTTATATCAGGTATTATCCCATTTCAGCATTACTAACAAATTTTGTGCTTGGATTCAATTACCATATACTTTCCCCTCTGCTTGTGTCCTTACTAACTCTATTCTTCCCCCTCTTTTTATCTTGCAAGAGGCACTAGACAAGGATGACCCCATCACCCTTCTTATTTATTCTTGCCATGGAACCCCTATCTGCATCCCTCCATCAATCTTGTAAAATCTGCGGTATCCCTATTGGTAACATGCATCATACCTCACTTTCTTATGCAGAAGAATTTCTTATTCTACTACAAAATCTTGAAATCTCCAGACATCCTCTAATACCACTACTTAATGAATTCACCTTGCTTTCTGGACTACCTTTGAATCTTAACAAGTCTGACATGCTACCACTGAATAACCTCTGTAAACCCTTTATGAATGCCCCGCTAGGTTTCCATTGGGTCACCCATAACATCATCTATCTTGGTATTCAGACCACCGCGACACTAGGCAAAATTTGGGAGACAAACCTTTCACCATTACTAATTGATATTAAATCCACGCTCGATAGATGGAAACTACTTAATTAATCTTTTAATGGGAAAATTTCTGCTATAAAAAAATGTCCATAGCCCTAAAAATATTAGATCTTTTTTCTAATATTCCTTTACTAATTCCCTCTAGTTTTTTCATCAAAATTGACAAAATCATTGGCAATTTTATCTGGGATGGCAAAATCCCTAGATTCAGCCGCAATTAACTTTGATCCCACTGGACAAGAAGGGGTTTCAGACTCCCTTGGTTTCAAATCTATTATTGGGCCTTTCGATTAGCTCAAACTATTAAATGGTTTAGTAAACCAAATTCCAAAACACCATTATGGGTTAATATGGAATCTTCCCTATGTCCAGATAATGTTGCCACAACCTTTATTTACAATTCCCTCCCTCCCAAATTAAAATCTTACCCCACCATCACATCATCAACGTTTTACTGGAAAATAACTCATAAATTACTAAAATCGAACCCAACCCCTCCTGCTGTTACCCTATTTGGGGAAATAGTGGCATATCTCATGCTAATCATCCAATCTTTTGTTGAACCTGGAAAAAAGGGTATTTTCTTCTTAAAGATATTCTTGAACCCCATGTTTTAAAATAAAAATCTTATTCTGACCTGCAAATTCTATGGAATCTCCCCCCCCCCAGGACTTTTGGAAATATCTTCAACTTCGTACAGCATGCAACTCCTATTTTTCCTTCTTTTCTAACCAATCTCTGTATAACAAGCACATCTCTAAATGGACCAATATAACCTCTAATTTAAATAGTGTTATTTACAAAGCCATCAGAGATACACTTCCTGATCAATCCATCAATGCAAAAAAATGGTGTAGACTACTACATTATAATATAACTGATACACAATGGCACATATGTTGGCAAGCTTGCCACAAATCTTTTAATGATGAATGCAGCTCTCTTATTCAAACCAAAATTCTTCATTTGCAGTATAGAACTCCAGTTATATTACATAAAATGGGTTTTATGAACAACAGTAAATGCTGGTGCTGTAGTTCACCCAATGGAGATCTATTACATATTTTATGGAGTTGCCCTCCCATTCAAAAACTTTGGCACTGTATACACAATTTTGCAATAAAAGTGATTGGTCAGCACTTTTTATTGGACCCCAAACACTGTTTACTTGGTATCTTTAATTTTTTATACCATAAAATATCCCACTCTGCGAATAGATGGCTATCTATATTGTTTCTTCAAGTTAAGCGTAGCATTATGACATATTGGAGATCCAGTGTAATCACCTCATTTCCCGACATTCTCAATTATCTCTTTATGCCTCTTTTGACTGTATAACACTTATATCTCTTGACCATCTCACCACATATAATAATTGTTGGCAGGGCTTTTTCATTTATTTGGCATCATTCAATCCATCTGATAACTAATGTATGGTTCTGTATACATAATAATTCTTCTTCGCACTGATACACTAATTAGTTAGACTGCAGTGCTCTCACTTTTTTCATCTTCCATTCTCTGTCCTTTCCTCTTTCCCTCTCTTTTTCCTCCTCTCTTTATTATTCTATTCCTCTTTTTCCCCTCTCTTTTTATTTGTCTTTTTATCTCTTTTTGGACTCTCTAATTTTACTCCATAATCATCCTCAGTTATATATATTTTTCACATTGCTACAATTCTTACACCACATCATAGTATAACCATGATTGTATATAATACTAACATGATTTCACCTGTCTCTTTTTTAGCTTTCCCTTGTTCATATAATGTTAATCTTCATCTTATTACATTGTATATATAACCTGTTTTAATCTTTAATCATTTATTGTTATACCAACTGAACATTGTTTCAGATAACATGCTGTTTCTAGCACTTCTTGTATACTCTCATATATATATATATATTTATATATATCAATGTATTGGATGATGTTTTGTTGTTCTCTGTATATATACATTACTAATAAATAAAAAGATTAACTGCAAAAAATAATTGAGCACCCTAATAGAAGATGTTTAGTTGTAAGTTTTATCATTTCCCCACAGCCACAAGGTTGGCTTGATATTCCAGGCCTTCGAATCCACCTATTGGTTAGAATTTCCATTCTAAGAATTGTCATAGCCCTTCTTTGTTTGATATTTTCACATACAAATAAATGTTTTTCTATTCCAAGATTATGTTTTATTTTCTTTAATGTTATATATTCCCATGCCCCCCTAATATTACTAATGTCTTTGTTGCATTGTTATATCTGTGAGTCTCTGGCACTCCATGTCCTTAAACTTGTCTGGATCAATCAGAGCTTCCCACTTGTAACTGTACAGTAGAACAATTTGATTAAGTTTATTATTCAATATTTGGAATCAATTGCTCTTATCCTTTAACTTTTAATGTTTTACCTTCATTCAACAATGAAATAGCAAGCTATCTGCTGTAGCTGTCATTATTTTCTTGCATAAGTTGACACAGCTTTTTTTTAATTTTTATAGCTAGTGGAAGGGTTCCAGTCTCTGCTCGTATGGCAGCATTTAGGGTCAATTTTGGAACACCCAGTATTTTTTTATCTTTTGATTCTGCATAGGTTCTAATTCCTTGGCATTAGTAACCAACCCCCATACCTTTGATCTATATGATATTTGGGAATTTACTTTTGTTTCATAGCATCTTTTCTGAGCTGTGTAGGTTATTTGCAAACATACTTGCAAATTGCATAACTGCATTGTCCTTGTGGCATTGATTTTAAGTCTCTTTATATGTGCCCTCCAACCTAGGTTCCTACTTATTGTAATTCCTAGGTAGTGAAACTCTATAGTTTCTTCAATAACCTCTTGTCCCAGTTTCCACTTTTTGGGATTTCTCTTCCCCCCAACACCATTTTTTTTGGTTTTTCCAATATTTAATTGTAAAGCCAATTTTGTGAGAGTTGCCTTAATGGTATCTAATGCCCTTCTTAGTCCCAGCGGGGTCTGGGATATTAATTCTCGTCATCTGCAAAACAAAGTATCTTTATGGACACAAAATTGGCATTAGGTGAAAATGTCTTTTTGCCCTCCAGAGCTTACTAGTGTGTATATATATATATATATATATATATATATATATATATATATATATATATATATATATATATATATGTTTTGGAGCTAATAAACAGTCCTGTTTGACTCCTGTTCTTACCTTTATTTGATCTGTCATTGCCCCGTGTTTACTATATCTTACTACTAGTCTATTATTTTCATGCAGTAATTTTATTACTTCAAGGAGTTCCTTATTTATCCCCTTCTTTGAAAGTATGCTTCAAAAAATTTGCCTGTGTACTGAATCAAATGCAGTTTTTATATCTATACATGCTGCATAGATTTTACCTTTTTTACCTTTCACATATTGTTCTGCAAAATACCGCACGATAGAAATTTGTTCTATTGTCAATTTCCCTCTACAGAATCCTTCCTGATTTATAGACAGTATCTTATTTTCTTCTAGCCATGTTTGCAATCTATTTAGCACTAGCCTAGAAAATATCGTTGCATTCATATTTAATAGATTTATTGGTCTATAGTTTTCTGGTTGTAACATGGAACCCTTCTGATGCAGTGGGACCACCACTCCGATGTTCCATTTATCTGATATTTCATTATATTGGATTATACTTTCAAAGAAGGGGACCAAAATATCAGCCCACCAGTCTGGGCAAGCCTGGTACTTATCCACACATATTCCATCAACATCTGGCACTTTATTTTTCTTCTGTGATTTAATTGCAACTATTACTTCTTCTGGAAATGTTCAAGAACTTCACATTACTTCTTCTTACCACTATTTCATTTCTATCATCATACCTTGTGGCTGCTTTATTAAAAATATTTTAAAAGTGTTGTTTCCATACTTCTGGTGCAATTACTGCTTCTGTATTAAATCTGATTTTGCCTGTACCATATGCTACAAGGTGCCAAAAAGTTGAACTGTCCCTATTCTCTATTGACTGTTGCAGCCTGTTCTATAGGTCATTATTAAATGACTTTTTCTTGTATTTCAGGAGATTTTTATACTCCTTTTTCAAGTGTTTTATTGCCACCCTATCATTTACTTCATTATACTTTGTTATCCTTTTGCCCATTTGTTTTAGTATCTTCTGCTTCTGGTCACATTCCCCATCACACCATTTTGCTCTAAAAGAAGCCTTTTTGCTACTTTCCTTCTGCATTTCCATTATTCCTTCATATAACTGTTTTTCTAACTCTAAATAGAGCTGCTGTGTGTTTTTTAAACCTTGCTCTTTTCTTATCTGATATTGATTATTCAAAATTTGTGTTTTCTTGTCTACAATTTCTGGGTCTTCTAATAATCTTACTAGCTTTTGTATGTTTAGAGATGTCCATTTAATTCCCTTATTGTTGTATAAGACCATATTAATCTCTACCCATTCTACTGTTTCTGGATTTTCCCTTATTCTTCCCTCAATTCCTGAAATTAACAGCTCAATAGGTCTATGATCACTGTCCGAATTGTCCAATACATTTAAACTTGACACCTTTTCATAGGAAAACACATCCAGTATAACATAATCCAGAGTACTACCACCAGAATGGTGGTTATGTGTCAGTTTTCCACTCCTATCACCTCTGCATCTCCCATTTAGTATTCACATGTTTAATATATTCAGGCAGTCTAGTAATAATTCACCTTGTTTGTTGATTTTTTTTATTCAATGAATTCCTCAACGGGACTAACAATATCATCCAAATTCCTATTACCAGTTTTCTCTTCCAAGTTTTCCCTTGTATGGGCATTAAAATTCCCTGCTAATATTATTATCATTCCTGGGTAGGCAAACTGTAACTTTAAAACTATCTGCTCTATTGCCTCCATAGTGGATATAAAGATAGGAGATGTAGTTGGGAGAGGAGGATGATATATGTTCACCACAACACATACAGCAACATCCTTGTATTGTACCAATAGACCCAGGATAAAGTGACTTGGATCTCTAATAACACACATTCCTTTCAATTCCTGCCATGTCCCTATTGAGGTGCAAACTCCTCCAGCAGGTCTTCCATATTTCCTAGTTTTCCTCACTTCTATTGCCAAGCATTGATAGCCTTCCAGTATATAATCTTCTGTAGAACATACCCAGCTCTCTTTTAGCATTATTGAAGCATATTTGTTTAGAAATTTAACACAACCTGTGTCTCTGAATTTCCCCGCTACCCCAGCGATGTTCCAACTCAGTATTTTCAACTTTCCCTGTGGGTGTTTACCTTGTTTATTCTTTGTTAATACATTTCTACTGAGTTTACCAGGACCAGACACTGGTTACTGATTAGCACAGATGAGCAATAGACCACCTCAGAGTCTACTTCTTCAATTTCCTCTACACCTTCCACCTTTTCCATCTCCTCCATATCTTCTTTTTCTAGTGTAACACTATTGTTAATTATGGGGCCCTTTTGCAATCTCCCTGTTATGATTTTCCCTTGCTCTCTAAATACTAAACCTTCTTCTGATTGTAAAACTTGTTCTTGTACTTCTTGAACCACATAGGTGGTAATCCTTTGTCGTATTTTGGTATTGTTTTTCTCTTGGTTTAGCTTACCTTTCTCCTGTCTTACATTCCTTTTCTCTGTACTCTTTAAAGCATCCTGTTTATTTTTTTCCATGGAAGCAATGCATGGTATCCTATACTCCCACCACCTTCTAATATCAAGCACCACCCAATACAAATCATTCCCTGGCATCCACTGGCACATGCATACCATTAGATTCTAGGCAGCAAAATGCATAAAACCTTCCCTGGCATCCAGTTGATTACCCATAGAATTTGATACTGTGCCACATAACACATAATGCATTTCATGGCATATTGTGGTACCACATCAAATCCATCCTATGCCCAGCACAGAAATACATCATTCATGATTTTCATTGGTCACCACCATTTCATCTAATACCAGGCACCAATGCATTAGGTAGCATATGGGTACCACTTGATACCATGAACTGTGTTAGGTGTTGTGATGCTGAGTATCAGAGAGTGTGGGTGGACAACTGGACACCAGGAAAAATTTTATGCATTTTGCTGACTGGAATTGGATACCATAGGTGTACCACTTGATGCCAGGGAATGATTTGTATTTGGTGGCACTTGGTATCAGAGTGCATGGGGGAGGGAACAGGACATCATGGATTGCATCTTGTATAGTGGTATCTGGTACCACTTGGCTCCCGGAAAGGATTTGTATTTGGTGGCACTTGGTATAAGAGTTTTGGGGGGACAGAACACCATGGATTGCTTTTGGTATGGTTGCATCTGGTACACCACCACACAGGGAAGCAATCCCTGGTGTCTAGTACCCCACCCACCCTCTGACACCAAGCACTACCAAATACAAAACATTCCCTGGTGTCCAGTAGCACATGCATGCCATCAGATTCTGGGCAGCACAAAGCATAAAACATTCCCATGCATCCAGTTAACTGCCCATAGCACTCCATTCTGCACCACATATTACATAATGCATTTCACAGCATCTTGTGGTACCCACCCAACACCTTCCCATGCCCAGCAAAAACAGAAATACAGCATTCTGGGACTTCTGGTTCAGCAATGGCAGGTTGAAGATCGTGACCACAGAGTTCTCCCTGTGCCATTCTTTAAAAAGACCTAAATCACCTTGCCTCCTCCACCTTAGCCAAAGAATCAACCATCAGAGGGTCCATATTCTTCAGCAACTGCATCTGATGAAAACAGAAACAGCCATCCCAACAGAGTTTGGGTCTTTGCTGAAGAGGATGAAATTGACTGCCCAGCCACGTCAGACATGGCTGGCACAGATGACCTGAAGTTTACCAGAAACCAGGCTAAAGAAAAGGTCCATAATACAAATGCAGGTAAAATACCTGCCTCTAGTGAACCCATTCTTCAGGCAATTCAGGAATTCTGGCTGGAGGTGAAGGAGACCCTCCATGACCTCCGCTCTGACCTGAGGGATCTGCAACATCACGTAGATGAGGCAGATCACCAGATTTCAACTAATACCAAGTGTCTCAATGTGCTGGAGGCCTCAGCATGAAAGCTAGCCAGGAATCAATTAGCAATTATCCTCTGCCAGGAGGATGCTGAAAATAGGGCACGCTGGAAAAACTTGAGGCTGTACGGAGTGCCTGAGGGACGGGAGGCGAGAAATATGGTAGCATTTCTTGACCACTTCCTTAGAACCTCCTTGGATCTTGGCCCAGAAATACTCATCAACATAAAAAGGGCACATCAAGCCCTGGGCCCCAGACCTCCCCCTGGAGAGTGCCCATGGTCAGTCATTGCCTGTTTCTTGAATTACTCCATCAAAGAGATGATACTACAGAAAGCATGGGCAAAACAGAAGGTTCATTATGAAAACAAACATATCTTTTTTGACAATGACTTTGCCCCTGTAACCCAAAAGCAGAGATACAAATACTCTCCACTGTTCCCCTGCTTAAGAGAAAACAAGCAGAGCTTTAAGACCCCCTACCCCGCTAGATTGGTGCTTTTTAGTCATTGGGCCCCAAATCTTATTCTACTGCACAGGAAGCGAAGCAGGACTTAACCTCCAGAGGTTTATTCAAAGACCAGGAGCTTAGAGAGAGAGAGAGAGAGAGAGAGAGAATCAGAAAAGCTCAGAAGAGAGAGAGAGAGATCTTCCAAGATGATGATGCCTCCCACCAAACAACTTAATGCCCAGGATTCTGACTTTGGCAGAGCTGTTCAAAGGCATGCAGCAATATCGGAGCTCCTATACTACCCTTGGCTAACCCTGGATTCCTACAAAACTGGCTTTGAACTGAGTAGCCCCATATTACTTCCATGGCAGACCTCAGGTGAGTGACAGTGGTTTGGGGAGGATGTTCCTGGGAAGTAGTCAGGGGGCTGTGGGCCTACGTCCACAATTGGGCTTCCCTAATCCTTACGTATAAAGAAAGCTGGACATAGGTTAAAACTGTTTACTTTTCCTTTTAAACACCAGTCACAAAAGGATAAATGCTTCCTTCTCAGTATTGGATCTAGAGGACCCCTAATAGTGGGCCTTGGCCTGGCTGGGGGACTCACTCCAAGTTTAATCGAGGAAGGTCCATTGTGCTGGTCTTCTTGGTCTCTGGATGCCCCTGGGACTCTCTGCCCTTCCTCAGATGCTGCTTCCCTCATGATCTAAGTGAGGAAGCAGGATACTCACTACTTTCAACTTGGTCTCTGTGTTAAGGGATCTTTTGCAGCTTAATGTTGGAACACTGGCCTATCCTCAACCTGACTGTCATTATACCCACTAGCCGGCACCCACTGGGTGATCTCTGATGGACAGTTCATTAATCATCTACATAGCATCTTCTTGAGCTTCGATTGGGAGGAGGAGGGTTTTGAAAACATATGGGGGGGCTCCAAGAGTGTAGTAGGAAGGTGGGGGAACACAGTGAGGGGTAGCTAAGGTGATGGCTGACTCAGTCCACTGAACCCACCCCCCGGTAGACAACCCTCCAAAAGGAGAGAAGGGTACAATAGACAGTATTGGCTGGTAGGGGGGCAGAAAAGACAGAGATGCCCTGGCAGGTAATAACCATTTCCTCAGACCAGGGGTTGCTCTTCCTGGCCATGCTTTTTTACCTATAACAGTAGGTTTACTGCCCTAAGGGAAAATGACCCAGCTTAACTGGCTTGGTGGGCTTAGTGTTGGATGGGGGGATATATAAATTAAAAGTCAAAATAAGGAGGACAAACTATTTTTATTCTAGGGGAAAGGAGCTCGACAAAGGGATAGATTCATGGCTCAACTCTTTTGGGTAGGCCTGTTGCTCCTTTGGGTGATTGACCTACCCCCAGGAGGTCTTCTCCCCCTAGGGGTCACACCTGTCAAGGTTTTCAAAGTTCTGATCCTGGCGACCTGAGGATCTCTAGAGTAGAACCCTCAGGCAGCCCATGGAAGGGGTCTGATTTCCCTTCCCCTATGGAAGTCACGTTAAAAGTTCAGACTATTATAGTTGTTGAGAGTTTAACCTTTCTTGTTATATTTTTCTGGGAATGGGTTTGTAGGGGGTAGGAAAAGGTACTTATGGGGATAAGGGTTAAAATTTCTTGTTTGGTTAATTCTACTGTTCACTGGGCCCTCTGACCAACTTTTTGGTTGGTAGTTAAACAAATCAAAATGTATGAGAAAAGAGACACAGTAAACCACACACCTCATTTTGTATTATTTCTTTATTGTGATCTGAATGCTAGCATAGACTTGGGCTCCCACTACCCAGAAGCCCCGACAGGTATTCCCTATTCAGTCCTTTACCATTTTCTTATTGCATGATGGTGGTGAGCCCAGTCAAGTTTTTTTCTGTAAATATTAATGGCCTGCATAGCCCGGTTAAGAGATCTATATTAATGCAGCAGCTATGGGAGCAAGCAGCCAACCTTTTCTTTCTCCAGGAGACCCACCTATCGGTGGTGGAGCACCAAAAGCTAAACTGGGGCCAGAGGTATAGGGTGTATTCTTCTTCTCACCCTTGTGGACCCAGAAGGGGTGCAGCCATTTTGGTCCCATCCTCTACCCCTCTAGCAGTACAAAGTTCCATTAAGGACCCTCTTGGGAGATATGTTATCCTGACGAGCACATTATTCTCCCATGAGGTCACATTGGTAAATGCATACGTGCCACCTCAGACCTCCCCTCCCAGTTATTCATACATTTTTAAATAAAGTTATAGATTTCCTTAAGGGAACATTAATAATGGTGTGGGATTTTAATTTGGCTCTTTCTCCTCAAATAGACACTTCATCTCCCCAAGCCTATAGATCATCTAGCACTCTTAAATATCTCAAGGTGACTCTTTCTCACCTGGGTATAGATGATATTTGGAGATGACTCTTTCCCTTGGCTCTGGGCTTTACTTAATACTCACCTCACTTCCATACTTACTCTCACTTGAACAATTTTTTTTAATTTTTGTGAACATCTTTTGTTAATCCAAGACTTAACTATTGGACTCCATATATTGTCAGACCATCATTCACTTATCCATAAAATAAACCTGGGTAAACCCCCAATAAAGCTATTGAGTCTGAATCCATCCCTTCTCTGAGATCAGGAATATATAGATTATATGAATACCAAAATCCCTCAAGTGCTAAAAGAAAATTACCAAAATTTGCCCATAAAGTGGGATACCCTGAAGGCAGTAATTGGGGGGAAACTATAGCTTTTTCCTCTAGAAAGAGAAGAAAGTTGGAGACATTTAATACAAATTTAGTGGAGCAACTTCAAGCTTACCAACTTCTTTATAAAGAGGGGGATAAAATAATGCAAATTAAAATTGGGGAAACAAAAAAGAAACAGAATATTATGGATCTCGAGTACTTCAAACTCTTACATGCCTTAAACAATCTAATTATGGGGAGGGGGGGTAGAGGAGCTCAGATACTAGCCCATAAACTCCAGAAGAGAAAATGGACAGCAATTATTCTTAAAACTAAACATCCGGTAACAAAGACACTTTCTCATAAACACAATCACATCCACTCTTCCTTTTTCTCTTACTACCAGGCATTATATGCCCAACCATCGGACGTCTCCCGGCAAGAAGAGAGAAACACTTTTCTTTCTCAATTTGCTCTCCCAACACTCACAGACTCCCAGCAGTCTACCCTGGAGGTCCCAATAAGCCCAAATGAAATCCTAGACCATATCACACTCCTAAAACCAGCCACATGTCCCAGCCAAGATGGATTTACCTCAGAATGGTACCAGAAATTCTCTGGTCTTCTTCTTCCCTCTCTCTTACTCACTTTTAGGGTGGTGGCAGAGGGCACCCCCCCATCCTGGAATTATGCGATAACCAGAGAAAGACCCCACTGACACGCTCTCATACCACCCCATTTTGATTTTAAAAGTAGATTACAAAATCTACATGGCAATTTGGGCTTCTAGACTGGAAACTCTTTTTCTCAAACTCTTACACCCTGACCAAACTGGATTTATAAAATGCCAGAGCATGTCAGACAATATCAGGTGCATCATGCTCCTTCTGGAATACATTAATTCTAGACAAATTCCATCAGCAATACTGAGTTTAGATGGTGAAAAGGCATTTGACCACATACAGTGGGATTTTTTGTGGGATATGATTAGGGCCTTTTCTTTTCCGGACTCAAGTGGAATGGCTTCAAAATCTGTATTCCCAACTGAAAGATTTTATTTGAATTAATGTGCTACTCTCCTCTCCTCTCCATTCTCTATTCACCAAGACACTAGGCAGGGTTACCCACTATCCCCTCTCCTTTTTGCTCTCTATATGGAACCTCTAGTGGCAGTTCTATGTTTACACATGGCTACAGAAGGTCTACCCTTTGGTCAACAAATGTTTAAGGTCTCGCTCTTTGCGGATGACATTTTGCTCACCCTTCTTTCCCCAGAATCTTCCATACCAGCGGCATGGGACATTCTATGGAAATTTGAAACACTGGCTGGCTTTAAACTAAATATAGCTAAGACAGGTTCTTTAATGCTTTACTTCATTCCCTCTAACAACCTGAGAAAAGCCCTGCCTATTAAATGGCAAGGAACTAGAATCTAAAATCTCAGAATCTATATTCCCAAAAACTTAATACACCTGTGGGTGGTTAATTGTGAACCCATCTCTCTCCAAACCCAAGAGGACTTATCTAATTGGGCATGACTTCAGCTGTCCTTCTTCCAACGTATCAACACTATTCGCAAGGTCATTGCCCCAAAACTTCTTTATCTTTTCCAAAACATCCCTACATTCCCTGCACCCTTGTATTTTAACTCATGGGAGAAAATGATTTCTTTCTTTATCTGGGATGGACAGAGACTGAGGATTAGATTGTCCCTTCTTTTCCTCCTATTGTTTTCCTGGCGGGGTTAATCTTCTTGACTTAAAGTGATACTCCTTACCCCACTTTCAGAAGACTTTCTTTTAGTGGATTTCTCCTAACAACCATTATATCTGGAAGGACATTGAGTTCCATATTAATGATTTACACGATACAGATAAAATAGTCTTTGCATCTAGAGAAAACGCTCCTCCTCTTTGGGATTTTACAAACTTCTCGACCAAAATCTTAAAAATTTGACTTACCATAAAACAAAAATCCCCTTTAAACAAATTATATATTTTTTTATACTACTTTCTTTGGATGTTAGCTTTATCCCAGCCAATCTGGATTCGACATTTGCACAATGGTGGAGATTATGCCCTAGCTGCTACCAACAATTTATAAACCAAATGGGTATGATCCCTTTTTCTGAACTGCAACTCACACACTTTCTACCTGATTGTGATTTGTTCTGCTATACCCAAGTGAGAAATCACATATTAAGACAGAAAGATTTTACAGCTAGCCACCAAACTCCACTCCCCATGGTATGGGTTATATTAAGAGACTATCTGAATGGAAACTTTTGGATGAGGTTAATTGGCCATGCATATAGATTGCTAAGGGAGTCCCTTGGAGACTCTACACAATCAGTCCTAGACACATGGAACAGAGACCTAGAATTAGAAGTCCCCTTTTTATAATGGGAAAGTGCAACACTGAGTGCAATCAAAATCACCTCCTCTCATATATGGAGGGAGTTCACATGGAAGTCCTAGTCAAGATATTTTAGAGCCCCCGCCATCTTAGTAAAATACCTTCCAGCCACCTATGGGCATTGCTAGAGAGGATGTGGTTGCACTTTAGCAGGGTTGGAGCATATTTTCTGGTTTTGCTATAAACTTACTCCCTTTTGGTGTTCCCTTCAGCTTGAGCTGAAGGACTGCCTAGATGAAGAACTCAAACTAATGGCTGAAATAGCTATCCTATCCATCTACCCACTTCATATGCCAAAATGGGAATGCACCTATTATTAATCTACATTTTAAAAGCTAGAAAAGCAATTACACGTAAGTGGATGTCTACAGTCACTCCATCGGTCATGGACTATCATCAGGTAATTATAGAAATATATAAGTTAGAGCACTTAACAGTTAAAATGCACAATAAGTTGGACTCTTTTGAACCCAAATGGTGCAGATGGATTATGTATTTGGCTTTGGTTGATCCAGAGTTCATCCCATGAGGGAAGGGCTAGGCCAGGGCAAGTAAATGGGAATAACTAACTGAAACCAGGTGGAGGTGGGCCACCTGCTCTAGATATCATTTCCCTACCCTTTCCTCCCTCAATCTCAGGACAAGGCTATGGAGAGCCCATGCCCTTCCTTTATTTTAGATATAAATGGAGGTGTTCTTTAGTGTGCAGCAGTGTATGATTTTGTTTTATGAGACTTGATGTACTGTAATGCCATAGAAAATGAACTTGAAGAAATCAACAACTTGTATTGATTTGTCTCACTGAATAAAAAAGAAATAAAAAAAGAAATACAGCATTCCCACATTTACATTGGTGAACCCCACTTCAACTGATACCAGGCAGCACAATATCAGGTACCATATGGGTACCATGTGATACCTTGTACTGCGTTAGCTGCTGTGATGCTAAGTATCAGAGGGTGTGGGTGGACAACTGGACATCAGGGAGGATTTTATGCATTGTATTGTCTGGAATTGGATTTCATGGGTGTACCACTGGATGCCAGGGAATGATCTGTATTTGGTAGTATTTGCTATGGGGGAGACTGACAGGACACCAGGGATTGCTTCTTTTATGGTGGTATCTGGTACACCACCATGAAAGAAGCAATGCATGGTGTTCCATACCCCCACCACCCTCTGATATCAAACACTACAAAATACAAATCATTCCCTGGCATCCAGTGGCACACACATGCCATTCAGTTCTAGGTAGCACAATGCATATTACCTTCCCTAGCATCCAACTGACTGCCTGTAGAACTCCATACTGCACCACATCACACATAATGCATTCCAAGGCATCTTGTGGTACCACACCAAATTCCTTCTATGCCCAGCACAAATCCAAATACATAATTCCTGGTTTCCATTGGTCACCACCATTTCATCTAATACCAGGCACTAGTGCATTAGGTAGCATATGGGTACCACTAGAGGCCATGGACTGTGTTAGGTGTTATGATGATGAGTATTGGAGAGTGTGGGTAGACAACTGGACACTAGGAAAGATTTTATGCATTTTTCTGACTGGAATAGGATACCATGGTGTACCACTGGATGCCAGGAAAGGATTTGTATCTGGTGGCACTTGATATCAGAGTACAGGGGGGAAGGACACCATGAATTGCTTCTAGTATGCTGGTATCTGGTACACCACCACAAAAGAAGAAATCCCTAATATCCAGTATCCCCCACCCATCCTCTGACATCAAGCACTTCTGAATACAAATCATTCCCTGGGGCCTAGTGGCACACACATGCCATCACATTCTGGGCAGCACAATGAATAAAAGATTCCCTGGCATCCAGTTGACCAACCATAGCTCTCGATACTGCACCATATATCATGTAATGCATTCCACTGCATCTTGTGCTACCAACCCAAAGCTTTACCATGCCTAGCACAAACAGAAATACAGCATTCTGACATTTACAATGGTAAACCCAGCTTCCACCAATACCAGGCAGCACAGCATCAGGTACCATATGGGTACCACTTGATGCCATGTACTTCATTAGTTGCTGTGTTGCTTAGTGTCAGAGGCTGTGGGTGGACAACTGGACACCAGGGAAGATTTTACGCATTTTGATGCCTGGAATCAAATTTCTTAGGTGTACCACTGGACACCAGGAAATGATCTGTATTTGGTAGTACTTAGTATGGGGGGGCAGGACACCAGGGATTGCTTCTAGTATGGTGGTATCTGGTACACCACCACACAAGAAACAATCCCTTGTGTCCCATACACCCCACCCACTGTTATCAAGAACTTCCAAATACAAGTCATTCATTGGAGTCCAGTGGCACGCACATGCCAACTGATTCTAGGCTGCTCACTGCATAAAACCTTCACTGACATCCAGCTGACTGCCCATAGCCCTAGATACAGACTCACACAACACAAAAGGATGTGGTGGGCAACTGGACACCTAGAAATGTTTTATGCATTGTGTTGCCTGGAATTGAATATCATGGGTGTGCCAATTGATGCTAGGGAAAGATTTGTATTTGTTGGCACTTGATATTGTGGTTGGGTGGGTGGGGACCCCAGGAGACTGATTCGTGTATGGTGGTATGTGGCACACCACCACATAAGAAGCATTCCCGATGTAATGAGGTGCCAAAACAGTCATAAGAAAGTGTCTCCCAAGGTTACCTTATTAGATGTAAACAGGTGAAAAAATATGATGGTAGGGGAGATGAAGGGTGGAATTCAAAACTCAGTTTCAAATGTAATCGACTCAACCCCCCAAAACTTTTTTGTGTCATAAAAATAATTATTTTATTTAGCTTGGTCCAATCTTGTCTTGGAAATTTCAGTTTCTCATATTTTAAAGATTTGACAGTATGTTTCTCATACAAAAGTGTGTATTTTTAAAATGGCTTAAAATGATTTTCATTTGTAATGTTTCAGAACAGTTCAGTTCCTTCATCAGACAAAAAATCTTTTATAATAAAGTATATTTCACCTTCATCCAAGATTCAAATAATAATAGAATCTGTAAAGAACAGATATAAGAATACTTCAGTATATACTTCATGGAAATATTCTCCCTTCTCACTTTCAAAAAATAATGTCCATTTAAATGTATTTAAATATATACTGGGGGAACTAACCTGAAAAGAATGGTATACAAAAGTGACAGACTGCAAAATGAATAAAATATTTATCTGCTGGCTACCACTGGCCAATCACTCAAAGTATGGAATAACAATGAAGAAGATGGGTGGGTCACAACGATAGAGCTTTATATTCTATATCAGCAAAACTCCTGTAGTTGAAAAACAGTAAAGGATTTTTTAAATAAGGTATATACTTTCTTCTTATGGAGAGCATTTTCATGGAGACAGAGGGGACCCAGGCACATCTGGAGGCTGAATAAGGGACAGAGAGATGAGAGGTGGAGATAGAGACAGAGGAAGAGAAAAAGAAAAAATACATGAAACCAGGTCCAGAACACCTCAGAATCAGTAATTTATAATTTATCACATAGACCCCTTATATTATTAGAACTTCAAGTACTCAACAAGGGATTATCTTTCAGTATCACTCAGAAACTGAATCCCTTTGAATTAAAATTAGATTTGGAACAATTTTACAGAAAGATTAATTTAAGAAACTTTTTTGGTCCAAGAAATGCAGAAAATACAAATACATTAGAAAGTGAAAATAGACACACATTAAAGAGAGCACTAGGAACCAAATCCAGTATTAATCCATTTGGATACACACCACCTCATATAGTTACATACTCAGAGACAGTGAACAGAGAGGTCAAAAAGATCATGGAAGAAAGTGAAAAACACACTCCAAGGTACAATCTGAAGAAAGAAGAGAAACTGGCATTGGACCATTTAAGTGAAGGTACTAGTATTATTATAAAACCTGATAATAAAGGTGGAGCCATTGTAATACAAAATATGGTAGATTATCAAAGAGAATGTCTCTCACAACTGGAATATCCAATTACATATGAGAAAGTCCAACACATCCCTTTTCCCACTTTAAAAGAACAAATCAAACAAGGCAGTGGACAAGACAATAATTGAACATTGGCTAGAAGATGAACTCATTAAAAATAATCCAAATATTCCACTATTCTACTGTCTTCCTAAGATCCATAAAAATCCTGTTACACCTCCAGGGAGAACAATAATTTCCAGTACTGGATCCATCACAGAACCTCTATCCATATATGTGGATTGTTGCTGCAAGTTCCTAGTACCAGAGATGTGGTCATATTTAAAGGATATCAATCACTGCATACAGATTCTAGATGAATTAAATGTTAATGGGCCAGACTTACAAGAATGTTTACTGGTAACACTGGATATTAAAAGTCTTTACACCAGTATACCACAAGGAGAGGGAATGTAATTGTTAAGATAGTTTTTATCAGCCAACTCTATTGGGACAGCACACATTGAGTTCATTTTGAAACTCACACAACTAGTATTAAACAACTATTTTGTTTTCAAAAAGGATTTTTTTCCACAAAAACACGGGTACAGCAATGGGTGCAACATTAGCCCCACATATGCTAATCTTTACATGGCTCATTTTGAGCATAAATTTATACAATCAGTCATCTATAGTTACAGATCTAATTTGGTTCTATGCAAGAGATTTATTGACTATATACTTATTGTTTGGAATGGCAATGCAACTGATCTTCTGTCCTTTCATAATTATTTAGAAACAGCTCTCTTGTCTGCTGTACTAAATTTGCAATTCCAGGAGAAACCACCCAGAATTAAATGAGAAAACATTTATGTAAAAGGAAGATGCTTCTTCGCGTATCCCTGTATGTTTCATTCCAGAAACACACGTCACATAGTCATGAAAGTGAAAAACTGCTGTCCTGTGGCTACATCCTCCTCTTGTCTGCTGCACTGTATTAACTCTTCCACGACAAATCACCCATAGTAAAATGAGAAAATGTTTATGTCAAGGGAATATGATTTTTCTTCTTCCCCAGTAAGTCTCCTGCCAGAAAAACAAATGGTGAAAGTGACAAACTACATTCCTGCTGCTATGCTGCTCTCTTGTCTCCTGCATTGCATGCACACTTCCAAGAGAAATCACTGAGAATAAAATGAGAAAATATTTATTTGAAAAACTGCTGTCCTGCTGCTATGTCACTCTCTTGTCTGCTGCACTGCATACACACTTCTTTGAGAAATCACCGAAGATAAAATGAGAAAATATGTATGTCCAGGATATATGTCTCTTGTTGCACCCAAGTATGTCTACTACCAGAAAAAACACGTCGCATTGTGGTGAAAGTGAAAAATTGCTGTCCTGCTGCGATATCCCTCTATTGTCTGCTGTGATGTATATGCCCTTCCTTGAGACATCACCCAGAATAAAATGAGAAAGTGTTTATGTCAAGGGATTATGCCTCTTGTTGTACCCCAGTATGTCCCATGTGAGATAAAAACATCACATACTGGTGAAAGTGAAAAACTGCATTCCTGCTGCTATGTCCCTCTCCTGTCTGCTGCACTGCATGCACACTTTCATGAGAAATCATCCAGAATAAAATGAGAAAATATTTATTCGAAAAAACTGCAGTCCTGCTGCTATGTCACTCTCTTGTATACAGCACTGTATGCACACTTCCTAGAGACATCACCCCAACAAAAATGAGAAAATATTTATGTCAAGGAAATATGCCTCTTATTCTAAACTGGTTTGTCTCCTGCAAGAAATAACATGTCACACAGCAGTGAAAGTGAAAAATTACAGTCCTTCTGCTATGTCCCTCTCTTGTATGCTGTGCTGTATGTGCACTCCATTGAGAAATCACACAGAATAAAATGAGAAAGTATTCATGTCAAGGGAATATTCCTCTTGTTGTACCCTAGTATGTATCCTGCCAGAAAAACATATGTCAATTATTGGCGAAAGTGAAAAACTGCATGTCCTGCTACTACCTTTCTCTTGTGTTGTATGCACACTTTCTTTAGAAATCACCCATAATAAAATGAGAAAATATTTATGTGAAAAACTGCTGTCCTCCTGCAACATTTCTGTCTTGTCTGCTATGCAGTATGCACACTTCATTGAGAAATCACCAGGAATAAAATAAGAAAATATTTAGGTCAAGGGAATATGTCTCTTGTTGTACCCCATCATGTCTCCTGCCAGGGAAACATATGTCAAATAGTGAAGAAAGTGAAAAACTGCTGTCCTGCTGCTACATTTCTATCTTGACTGCTGTATTGTGCGCTCTCTTCCTTGAGAAATCACCAATAATAAAACGAGAAAATATTTCTTTGAAAAACTGCTGTCCTGCTGCTACGTTCCTTTCTTGTCTGCTGCACTGCCTGCACATTTAGAAACATAGAAACATAGAAGTTGATGGCAGATAAGCACTGCAGGGCCCATCCAGTCCACCCATTTCTTTTTCTGCCTTATGAATGTGCCATAGGCCTTTGCTCTATCAATGGCCTATCTATTCATACTCATCTTTATGGCTCCCTTATGCCTATCCCGTGCCTGTTTGAAGCCCTGCACTGTATTCATATCCACACTTCCTGAGGTAGGCCATTCCAAGCATCCACCATCCTTTCTGTGAAAAAGGACTTCCTCACATTACCCCTTAATCGGCCTTCCTCTAATCTCATGCTGTGTCCTCTTGTCCTATTTTTCTTATATTGAAACATGTTAGACTCTTCCACCTTGTTAATGCCCTTAAGGTGTTTGAATGTTTCAATCTTATCACCTCTCCATCCCTCCTTTGCTCTAGAGTATACATATTGAGTTCGGTTAATCTGTCCTCATATGTTTTCTGATGCAGTGGTTGCACCATTTTAGTTGCCCTTCTCTGAACTGCTTCAATTTGGTTAATGTCCTTGTGAAGGTGTGGCCTCCAGTACTGCAGAGAATACTCCAGATGGGGCCTAACCAGTGTCTTGTAAAGAGGGATTATTACCTCCCTCTTCTGACTTGTGATACCCCTACTAATACACCCCAACTTCCCTCTAGCCTTACCTACTGCTCTAGAGGTCTGCTTGAATGATTTCAGGTCATCGGTGATGATGACACCCAAGTCTCTTTCTTCCTTCCCTTGTGACTGTCAGCAACTCCCCTCCCAGCCTATAGTTGGCTTCAGGGTTTCTCTTCCCTATGTGCATGATCTTGCACTTCTTTGCATTAAACCCCAGTTGCCACTCTTCTGACCATTTTGCTAGTTTATCCAGATCTCTTCTCATTCTGCCCACGTCATCTGGATCATCTACTCTGTTGCAGATCTTGGTGTCATCTGCAAACAGACAAACCTTACCCTCCAGTCCATCTGCAATGTCACTGATGAAGATATTGAAGAGGACTGGCCCAAGGACTGATCCTTGAGGTACCCCACTTATGGCTTGCATTTCTTCTGACTGTATACCGGTTACCACCACTCTCTGTTTTCTGCCCATCAACCAGTTTGCCACCCAGTTGACCAACGTCTGACCCACCATGAGCCTACCCAGCTTATTAATCAATCTTCTGTGTGGAACAGTATCAAAAGCTTTGCTGAAGTCAAGGTAGGCAACATCAACTGCTCCTCCTTGGCCCACCACTCTGGTTACCCAGTCAAAGAAATCTATGAGATTAGTTTGACAGAACCTTCCTTCCATAAACCCATGCTGTCTTGGATCCTGTGCTCCTATGGATTCCAGGTGTTGCACTATCCATTCCTTAAGGAGTGTCTCCATAATCTTGCCCACTACTGAGGTAAGACTGACTGGTCTGTAGGTCCCTGCCTCCCCCTGCTACCACTCTTGAGGAATGGGATCACATGAGCCATTCTCCAGTCTTCTGGGACCTCTCCTGTGCTCAAAGACTCACTAAACAGTTCTGATAATGGCTCTGCTAGTTCCACCCTTAGCTACTTTAGTACCCTGGGATGGATGCCATCAGGTCCCATTGCCTTGTTCACCCAGAGCTTATTGAGTTCTTGTATAACCCTTTCTTTTATGAAGGGACTAGTGCACACCTCCCTCCCCCCTGTGTCCATGGTGCAGAGCTGTGAGCCCTGTCCCACCTTCTCTTCAGTAAATACTGAACAGAAGTATCTATTTAGAATAGATGCTTTTACATGGTCCTCCTCCTCCTCACACACACCCTTATCCCCTTTGATCTTAGCAATACCCCATCTGGACTTTCTCCTTTCACTAACGTATCTATAGAAAATCATGTCACCTTCTTTTACTGTTCGTGCTAGTATTTCCTGAGTTTGTTCCTTTGCCTGCCTTACTGCCTTCCCTGCTAATCTTAGGGAAGTTTTATATAACTCCCTATCTTCATCCTGCTGTGTTCCATTATATTTCCTGAAGGTGAGCCTTTTGGCTCTCATCATTTCTGCTACTGTGTTTGAAAACCAAAGTGGTTTCCTTCTTCTAATGCACTTCCTTTTCTCACTAACACAAAGGGATTATGCTTTAAGTATTGCATCTTTAATGTTTGTCCATTTTGCCTGTACCTCCCCACCTGTATTTCTTTTTCCCAGGGCTAGCTTAACTCTGTTGGCCTTCTTATCAAAGTCAGCTCCTTGGAATGGGATGATTTTGTTCTAGTAGCCAAATTGAACCATACATGTGATGGTCACTGGCCCCCAGGTGACCTTCTACCTGGAGATCTGTGATCCTTTCCCTGTTAGTCACTACTAGATCTAGGATAGCCCTATCTCTAGTGGGTTGTTGTACCAGTTGTTTGAGGCCCTCCCACTGCAGGAAATCCACCATGTGTCTAGTTCTGGCAGATGTCCCTGCTGGTATTGAACAATCTGTATCTGGCATGTTGAAGTCTCCCATTATCAGAACCTCCCCTTTAGCTGTCATGTTTTCTATATCTTCTAACAGTAATGTGTCTATGTCCTCCCCTGGTCTGGAGGCCTGTACACAACCCCAGTTTGTATGCCTGTCCCATTTGCTGTTTCCAGGGTAACCCACTGTTCTTCTGACTCCTTATGTGTATTCTGAATTTCTGTAGCTTTGATATTTTCATTGGCATAAAGGGCCACTCTATCCCCCTTTTTTTGCACCTCAGTCTCTTCTGAATAGTACATAGCCAGGTACTGAAGTCTCCCAAGTGTGGTTACTGGTAAACCATGTCTTTCTAATGGCTACTATGTCCAGTTTAGCCTCTGTCATTATTGCCTGCAGGTCTGGAACCTTGTTTCACAGACTGCAAGCATTTGTGTACATGATTTTCCATTGGTCAGATTTCAGTGTGTTTGTGTTGGGCGAGGTCTGGTGTTTTCCCTGTGCATCGTATGGGAAGCTGGACCTTTTTCTCTACCTGATGATGCAAATGACCTACAAATATGCTGAACTCCTGTTTGACCACTAGCTGAGGGGGGAGGGGTGTTCTTCCCATTCGATGTTTCAGGTGCTGCACCCCTCTCTCCATTTGCTAGTTTAAATATTCTGCAAAGGCATCAAACTTTTGCACCAATGCACTGACTCCCTCCTTAGTCAGATGTAGTCAGATCAAATTTAAAGAACATTTGCTCCCAAAACTGTTGCAAGTTCCCTACAAATGTGTTCTTTTTTCCTGGCACCAGCCCTTGAGACACATGTTTAGCTCCCCTATCTCCCCTTCTCTGACCTTCTGTCCATCTGCCCCCCTTTTCCAGACTGACAGGACCTCAGAGAAGGAGATGCTAGATGAAATGGATGATAGTTTGTCTCCCAGCCTGGTCAGGTGTTCCTTGGTCTCCACAACTGACCGGCTGGTGTGATCATTAGTCCCTATGTGTACCAGGACATCAACATTTTCTCCTGCTTCCTGAACAATTTCAGCAATGCGGTCAGTGTCTCTCCATGCTGATGTACCTTGCAGACATCTGACCATTACCCCTGACTGGAGATATGTATCAGCTCCCTGAATCATGTAGTCTCCTATTATCAGAAATTGAGAAATCACCCAGAATAAACTGAGAAAATATTTTTGTGAAAAACTGCTATTCTGCTGGTATGTCCCTCTCTTGTATCATGCACTTAATGTGCACTACCTTGAGAAATCACATAGAATAAAATGAGAAAATATTTATGGCAAGGGAATATGCCTCTTGCTGTACCACAGTATGTTTCCTTCAAGAAAAAACATGTTACATAGTGGTGAAAGTAAAAATCTGCTATCCTGCTTCTACTGTCTTCTCTTGCCCACTGTGCGGTATGCATACTTCCTTGAGAAATCACCCAGAATAAAATGAGAAAATATTTATGGCAAAGGAATATGCCTCTTATTGTAGCCCCAAATGTTTCAATCTAGAAAAACACGTCACATAGTCATAGAAGTGAAAAACTGCTATTCTAATCATCATTCTCTGCTTTGCTGTATGTGCACTTCAGAGAAAATTCACCCAGAATAAAATGAGAAAGTATTTATGTCAAGGAAAAATGCCTCTTGTTGTACCCTAGTAGGTCTCCTGCCAGAATAACACATGTCACATACTAGTGAAAGTCAAAAACTATATTCCTGCTGCTATGTCACTCTCTTGTATGCTGCACTGCATGCACACTTCCATGAGAAATCACCCAAAATAAAATGAGAAAATACTTATACAAAAACTGCTGTCTTGCTGTTATGTCCCTCTCTTGTCTGCTGCACTGTAGGCACACTTACTTGAGAAATCACCCAAAATAAAATCAGAAAACATTTATGTCAAGGATGCATGCCTCTTGTTATACCCCAGTATGTCTCCTGCTAGAAAAACACGTCACATCTTGGTGAAAGTGAAAAAAATGCTGTCCTGCTGCTATGTCCCTCTCTTTTCTGCTGTGCTGTATGTGCTCATCAGTGAGAATTCACCCGGAATAAAATGAGAAAGTATTTATTTCAAGTGAATATGCCTCTGGATGTACCCCAGTATGTCTCCTGCCATAAAAACACATGTCACATGCTGGTGAAAGTGAAAAACTGCATTTCTGCTGCTATGTCTCCCTCTTGTCTGTTGCACTGCATGTAATCTTCCATAAGAAGTCACCCAGAATAAAATGAGAAAATACTTATTTGAAAAACTGCTGTCATGCTGCTATGCCCCTCTCTTGTCTGCTGCACTGTATTCACACTTCCTTGAGAAATCACCCAAAATAAAATGAATGACTGTGAATGCATTAACTAGATAAGGGTGTTTCATGTGCTTAAACATTAGTGTTTATTTATTTACTTAAAAAAATGTCAGATTTACAAATCTTTGAGTCAGAGACTTATTTACAGAGTCACCTTGTCAAAACTAATACAAAGACAGGACAGTTAACACATCCAAAAACAATGGCTTGGAGAGCAGACAGTTATAACAATCATTCACTGGAGATACATGGGTAGCAGTAGATAAACAGATTACATAGTTTAGGCACATGGGCACAACATCAAGAAGACCAAAACAGTTCAAACAATATATAATAGCAAAATCAAATAGACATCAGGAGTCAAAGAGAAGCCCAGAGTGTTCACATGAAGGCTGTTGCATATATTAACTGAATCAATGTATAGTACATTGAGAAAGGGCATCTTTAAGCAATAAGGCAAGACAGGGTGTGTGTTATCATGTAATAATGTCACTCCTGGGGTGGGTTGAAGCACGAGGTGAAGCCAAGTATTTATTTATTTGCATGTATTTATTTGATCCCTTGGATCAGCAATATTTGCACAAGCTGTGCCCAGTGCAGATTTTACAGCACTGGTCCTGGTCTGGTGATCTGGGTTTTACCCATACCACACTGCATATAGCGTAGTGATATACCATACAGGTGGCTGCAGAGTCTAACCCACTGAAGGTTGAAGTTTCAGAAAACCATTATGCTACAGATATCAAGACTCACTCCCTCCCTCACCCCCCCAAGTCACAATTAATCCTCTACCAAAGCCATGCTTAAATACTGGTGCCTCTATATCCATGCCACTAAGCTTTTAATGCCAACATGCTTTTTCTGCTGCTGTGAGTTAAACTGTTTATTTAAAAACATTTTGTTGAGAAATTTTTGTTTTAGTATATCCATGGTCAGGAAAAATGTATTTGTTAAAGAAACCAAATCCCCATTCATCAGTTAATTGAATCTCAATACAACATGTTATGAATTTTTCAGATTCTATGTGTAACCTACAGTAAATCAAACAGAAATTAGACACAAATGCCTACCTATTTGCAAGTGAAGCAAATGTGATTATTATCATTCAGTTGTAAACACCTACAGTCACAGCCAGGATTCCCATTGCTAGAGTCTGGTTAAGTATGACAAGTTTCCTAAATACTGGTATCTTATCCAGCTGTGTTCTGCTTGGTGTGTGTGTGTGTGTGTGTGTGTTTAAACATGTAACTTTATATAGTATATTGTATAGCACTGTGAATCCTGGCTGCAGTGTTTTTTCTCTGCTGTAGCTAAACAAGACACTGTAACAAGACACTGGCTTGCTGTAGGAGCTATTAGACATCAAACCAAAGGGTACACTGTGAGGACTAACTTGGAGAAGATACAATAAAACAAACTTGAATGACAGTCCCCAGACATCATAAAACACATAGGGAAAATTAAGAAAACATCCTCTAACAGCCTAGGCAGAAACAAAACACTGGATTGAAGTGAGAACTCAAAACTGGTAGTAATATATATATATTCCTGATTTTAACATGCAGTTTTTCTTTAAGAAGATTCAGTAGAATATAAACAGTAGGCTAGAACTGCCTGCCTGAGAATGAAATGGTATATTATTTGGAAAAGGGAAGGCTAAGTCTCTTGCTATGCAATGTCCTGTAAAGTAACACACTGACTGGTCTTAGCAAGGTGTTGTCAAATGCTGTAAGGTGCCATGGGGAACTTGTTATGCAGAAAGTTCCAGGAAGTGTTTAACCCATTCTACTTCTAATAACTTTCTATGGTGACTGTGCTATCCATTTGTGCAAGTCAACTCCACTTCTCAGACTTAAAAAGAAAAATACACTTCATCACAGACTGTGTTTACCAAGTACTGTGCCCATGATTAAAATAATTTGAACCCCATCCCCAGAAAATGTACCCTCACATGAACATGCATGATTTATCTGCAAAGACAATTAGAAAAATGTATTTCTAAATGCATTAGTAACACCAATGCTTTCAAGGTTACCTGTAAAGACAATTAAAAAAATGTATTTCTAAATGCATTAGTAACACCAATGCTTTCAAGATTATGAAACTACTAAAAATATGAACTATTTATATATAGATGGATAGAATATGGCACACAAATATTGTTAATCCCAAAAGCTGAACTTTGGTTTTAGTACATAAATATATAAGAAATACCTGAAAGCTGTCTATTTTCCTTAGTTTTTAGACACTCCTTAGTTTTTCCTTTTGAGACACCATGCGACTCTGATAATCACATGTTCCAAGGGTTTTTAAATCAGTTTGAAGGCATTTTAAGAATCTTCTGTCAGACTTGTTCCGTTCCTTGGCCCACATCCCAAACATGTGAGTCTACTTTCTGGATGATAGATCCACTTCATGCCCCTTCCACATGAATAAAAAAAAGGTGGGATGGACCTTTTGGAGCTTCTTGGGTGGAGGTGGGGAGGACCTTACTTCCCAACAAAAAACAATGCTGCCTTCCACCACTCAAGTTCCAGTTTTTGTACCACCCATTTAAGAAAGAAAAAAATACCCTGCAACCATTAAATAACATGAAAGCATATTTATTTGAGGGCAGAAAACATTTCTTGGAGGAGGGTAAGGTGGAGGAGACTATTTACAACTTCAGTCAGTTCCACTGAAAGAAAACATGACATCACTCCTTTTGAACATGCAATGCTCTTGCTGACTCTGCCCACAGTCGTAAAAATTAGTAAATATTTATGTCAAGAAAAAATGCCTCTCGTTGTACCCCAGTATGTCTCCTGCCAGAAAAATGCATCTCACGTAGTGTTGAAAGTGAAAAATTGCTGTCCTGTTGCTAAATCTCCCTTTTGTCTGTTATGCTTTATGTGCACTTCCTTGAGAAATCACCCAGAATAAAATGAGAGAGTGTTTATGTCAAGGGAATATGCCTCTTGTTGTACCCCAGTATTTCTTCTGCCATAAAAACATGTCACATACTGGTAAAAGTGAAAAACTGCATTTCTGCTGCTATGTCTCCTTTTTGTCTGCTGCCCTGCATGCACTCTTCCATGAGAAATCACCCAGAATAAAATGAGAAAGTGTTTATTTCAAGGGACTATGCCTCTTGTTGTATCCCAGTATGTATTCTGCCACACAAAAAAGTCACATACTGATGAAATTGCAAAACTGCATTCCTGCTGCTATGTCCCTCTCTTGTCTGTTGCACTGCATGAACACATCCATGAAAAATCACACAGAATAAAATGAGAAAATATTTATTCAAAACCTGCTGTCCTACTGCAATTGTCACTCTCTTGTCTGCTGTACTGTATCTACACTTCCTAGAGAAATCATCCAAAATAAATATGAGAAAATATTTATGTCAAGAAGATATGCCTCTTGTTGTAAACCAGTATGTCTCCTGCAAGAAAAAAAACATGCCACACATGAAAGTGAAAAACTGCCATACTGCTGCTAGGTCCCTCTCTTGTCTGCTCTGCTGTATGTGCGCGTCATTGAGAATTCATCCAGAATAAAAAGAGAAAGTATTCATCTCAAGGGAATATACCTCTTGTATGCCAATATACCCCAGCATGCATCCTGCCAGAAAAACATGTCACTTCTTGGAGAAAGTGAAAAAATGCTGTTCTGCTGTTACATTTCTCTCCTTTCTCCTGTGTTGTATGCTCACTTCCTTGAGAAATCACACATAATAAAATGAGAAAATATTTATGTGAAAAACTGCTTCTTCTCCTGCTACACTTCTCTCTTGTCTGATCTACTATATGTACACTTGCTTGAGAAATCACCCATTATGAAATAAGAAAATATTTATGTCAAGGGAATATGCCTCTTGTTGTACCCCAATATTTCTCCTGCCAGAAAAACATATGTCAAATATTGAACAAAGTGAAACACTGCTGTCCTGATGCTACATGTCTCTCTTGTCTGCTATGCTGTATGCACAATTCCTTGAGAAATCACCTATAATAAAATGTGAACATTTTTATGTGAAAAACTGCTGTACTGCTGCTATGTTCCTTTCTTGTCTGCTGCACTGCATGCACATTTCCTTGACAAATCATTCAGAATAAACTGAGAAAAACTTTATGTGAAAACCTGTTATCCTACTGGTATGTTCCTCTCTTGTCTCATGCACTTCATGCACACTACCATGAGAAATCATGCAGAAATAAAATAAGAAAATATTTATGTCAAGGGAATATGCCTCTTGTTGTACACCAGTATGTTTCTCTCAAGCAAAACCCTTTACATAGTGGTGAAAGAGAAAAAGGGCTATCCTGCTTCTACAGTCTTCTCTTGCCCACTGTGCTGTATGCATACTTCATTGAGAAATCATCCAGAATAAAATGAGAACATATTTATGTCAAGTGAAAATACTTATTGCTGTACTCCAGTATGTCTCCTGACAGACAAACACGTGTCACATTGTGATGAATTTGAAAAACTGCTATCCAGCTGCTATGTCCTTCTCTTGTCTGCAGCACTGTGTGGCAACTTCCTTGAGAAATCACCCAGTAAAAAATAAGAAAATGTTTATGACAAGGAAATATACCTCTTCCTGTACTACAGTATGTCTCCTGCCAAAAAAAAAAAAAAATATGTCTCATAGTGGTGAAAATAAAAATCTGCTCTCCTCCTGCTAAGTGTCTCTCTTGTCTTCTGTAATACATGCACACTTCCTTGAGAAATCACCCAGAATTAAATGGGAAATATTTATGTGAAAAGCTGCTGTCCTACTTCTATGTCCCTCTCTTGTCTACTGCCCTGCAAGTACACTTTCATAAGCAATCACACAGACCAAACTGAAAAATTATTCATGTGAAAAACTGCTGTCCTGCTGCTACGTCAGTCTCTTGTCAGCTGCACTGCTTGTACAATTCCAGAACAAACTGCCCAAAATAAAATAAGAAAATATTTATGTCAAAGGAATATGCCTCTTTTTGTTCCCCAGTATTTTTCATTCCAGAAAAGCACGTCACATCATCACAAAGATGAAAAACTGTTATACTGCTGCTACATCCCTCGCTTGTCTGCTGTACTGTATGCACACTTCTTTAACAAATTACCCAGAATAAAATTAGAAAATGTTTATGTCAAGGGACTATGCAACTTGTTGTAACACAGTATGTCTCCTTCCAGAAAAAACAAATCACATATGGGTGAAAGTGACAAACTGCATTCCTGCTGCTGTGTTGCTCTTGTCTGCTGCACTGTATGCACATTTCCATGAGAAATCACTGAGAATAAAATTAGAAAATATTTATTCAAAAAACTGCTTTCCTGCTACTATGTCACTCTCTTGTCTGCTGCACTGTATGCACACTTTCTTGTGAAATCACCCAAAATAAAATGAGAAAATATTGATATCAAGGAAATATGTCTCTTGTTTTAGCCCAATATGTCTCCTGATGAGAAAAATGCATGTCACATCTCAGTGAAAGTGAATAATTGCTGTCCTGCTGCAATGTCCCTCTCTTGTATGCTGTGCTGTATGTGCACTTCCTTGATAAATCACCCAGAATAAAATGAGAAAGTGTTTATGTCAAGGTAATATGCCTCTTGTTGCACCCCAGTATGTCTCCTGCTAGAAAAACACATGTCACATACTGGTGAAGGTGACAAACTGCATTCCTGCTGCTATGTTGCTCTCTTGTCTGCTGCACTGCATGCACACTTCCTTGTGAAATCACCCAAAATAAAAATGAGAAAATAATAATTTGAAAAACTGCTGTCATGCTGCTATGTCCCTTTCCTATCTTCTGCACTGTAAGCACAGTTGCTAGAGAAATCACCCAAAAAAAATGAAAAAATATTTATGTCAAGGAAATATGCCTCTTGCTGTACCCCAGTATGTCTCCTGCCAGAAAAAAACACGTCACATAGTGGTGAAAGTGAAACATTACTGTCCTGCTGCTATTTCTCTCTTTTGTCTGTCATGCTTTATGTGCCCTTCCTTGAGAAATCACCCAGAATAAAATGAGAAAGTGTTTATGTCAAGGAAATATGCCTCTTGTTGTACCCAGGATGTCTCCTGCAAGAAAAACATATGTCACATACTGGTATAAGTGAAAAACTGCATTCCTGCTGCTATGTCCCTCTCTTGTGTGCTGCACTGCATGCACACATAAATGAGAGATTACTGAGAATAAAATGAGAAAATATTTATTCAAAAGGCTTCTGTCCTGCTGCTATGTATGCACACTTCCTAGAGAAATTATCCAAAATAAATATAAGAACATTTTTATGCCATGAAGATATGCCTCTTGTTGTAAACCTGTATGTCTCCTGCAAGAAAAAAACTCGTCACATCATGGTGAAAGGGAAAAATTGCAATCCTGCTGCTATGTTCCTCTCTTGTCTGCTCTGCTGTATGCTCACTTCATTGATAATTCACCCAGAATAAAAGGAGAAAGTATTCCTCTCAAGGGAATATGCCTCTTGTTGTACCCCGGTGTGTATCCTGCCAGAAAAAAATATGTCACTTATTGGAGAAAGTGAAAAAATGTTATCCTGTTGTTACATTTCTCTCCTTTTTCTTGTGTTGTATCTGCACTTCTTTGAGAAATCACCCATAATAAAATGAGAAAATATTTATGTGGAAAACTGCTGTTCTCCTGCTACATTTCACTCTTGTCTGCTGTGCTACATGCACACTTGCTTGAGAAATCATCCAAAATAAAATAAAAAAAATGTATGTCAAGGGAATATCTCTCTTGTTGTACCCCAGAATGTCTCCTGCAGAAAAAACATGTCACATAGTGAAGATAGTAAAAAAAACTGCTGTCCTGCTGCACCATTTATCTCCTGTCTGCTGTGCTGTATGCACACTTCCTTGAGAAATCACCTATAATGAAATGAGAAAATATTTCTTGGAAAAACTGCTGTCCTGTTGCTATGTTCCTTTCTTGACTGCAGCGCACTATGCACATTTCCTTGAGAGATCACCCAGAATAAACTGAGAAAATATTTATGTGAAAACCAGCTATCCTGCTGGTATGTCCATTTCTTGTTTCATGTACTTCATGTGCACTACCATTAGAAATCACACAGAATAAAATGAGAAAACATATATGGCAAGAGAATATGCCTCTTGCTGTACACCAGTATGTTTCCTTCAAGAAAAACTCATTAAGTAGTGGTGAAAGTGAAAAACTGCTATCCTGCTTGCCCACTGTGCTGTATGCATGCTTCCTAGAGTAATCACTCAGAATAAAATGAGAACATATTTATGTTAAGGGAAAATGCCTATTGTTGTACCCCAGTATGTCTCCTGACAGACAGACACATGTCGCATTGTGGTGAATTTGAAAAACTGCTATCCTGCTGCTATGTCCTTTTCTTGCCTGCTGCACTGTATGGCTACTTCCCTGAGAAATCACCCAGTATAAAATGAAAAAATATTTATGTCAAGGGAATATGCCTTTTCCTGTACCCCAGTATGCCTCCTGCCAAAAAAAGGTATGTCACATAGTGGTGAAAATAAAAATCTGCTTTCTTCCTGCTACGTCTCTCTCTTGTCTGCTGTAATATGTGAGCACTTCCTAGAGAAATCACCCAGAATTAAATGGGAAAATAATTATGTGAATAGCTACTGTCCTTCTGCCATGTCTGTCTCTTGTCTACTGCACTGCAAGTACACTTTCATGAGAAATCACACAGAATAAACTGAGAAATTATTCATGTGAAAAACTGCAGTCTTGCTGTTACGTCACTCTCTTGTCAGCTGTGTTGCATGCACAATTCCAATACAAACCACCCAGAATAAAATGAGAAAATATTTATGCCAAAGGAATATGCTTCTTTTGGTACCCAGTATGTCTCGTTCCAGAAAAACAAATGTCACATTGTCATGAAAATGAAAAACTGCTCTACTGCTGCTACATCCTTCTCTTGTCTGCTGCACTGTACGTACACTTCCTTGACAAATTACCCAGAATAAAATGAGAAAATGTTTATGTTAAGGGAATATGCAACTTGTTGTAACACAGCATGTCTCCTTCCAGAAAAAAACATGTCACATATGGGTGAAAGTGACAAACTACATTCCTGCTGCTATGTTGCTCTCTTGTCCGCTGCACTGTATGCACACTTCCATGAGAAATCACTGAGAATAAAATGAGAAAATATTTATTCAAAAAACTGCTTTCCTGCTGCTATGTCACTATCTTGTCTGCTGCACTGTATGCACACTTCCTTGTGAAATCACCCAAAATAAAATGGGAAAATATTGATGTCAAGGAAATATGCCTCTTGTTGTACCCCAGTATGTCTCCTGCCAGAAAAACGCATGTCATGTAGTGGTGAAGGTGAAAAATTACTGTCCTGCTGCTAAATCTCTCTTTTGTCTGTTGTGCTTTATGTGCACTTCATTGAGAAATCAGCCATAATAAAATGAAAGAGTATTTATGTCAAGGGACTATGCCTCTTGTTGTACCCCAGTATGTCTCCTATGAGAAAAACATAAGCCACATACTGGTGAAAATGAAAAACAGCATTCCTGCTGCTATGTCCCTCTCTTATCTGCTGCACTGCATGCACACATAAATGAGAAATCACCCATAATAAAATGAGAAAATATTTATTCAAGAAGCTGTTGTCCTGCTGCTATGTCACTCTCTTGTCTGCTGCACTGTATGTACACTTCCTAGAAAAATCACCCAAAAAATAAATATGAGAAAATATTTATGTCATGGAGATATGCCTCTTGTGGTAAACCAGTATGTCTCCTGCAAGAAAAAAACATGTCACATTCATGGTGAAAGGGAAACATTGCAGTCCTGCTGCTATGTTCTTCTCTTGTCTGCTCTGCTTGTATGTGCACTTCATTGAGAGTTCAACCAGAATAAAAGGAGAAAGTATTCCTCTCAAGGGAATATGCCTCTTGTAGTACCCTGGTATGTATCCTGCCAGAAAAACATATGTCACTTTTAGGAGAAAGTGAAAAACCACTATCCTGCTGTTACATTTCTCTCCTTTCTCTTGTGTTGTATCTGCACTTCTTTGAAAAATCACCCATAATAAAATGAGAAAATATTTATGTGGAAAACTGCTGTTCTCCTGCTACATTTCTCTCTTGTCTGCTGTGCTATATGCACACTTGATTGAGAAATCACCCAGAATAAAATAAGAAAATATTTATGTCAAGGGAATATCTTTCTTGTTGTAACCCAAAATGTCTCCTGCCAGAAAAACATTTGTCACATAATGAACATAGTAAAATACTGCTGTTCTGCTGCAACATTTCTCTTTTGTCTGCTGTGCTGTGTTGACACTTCCTTGAGAAATCACCTATAATAAAATGTGAAAATATTTGTTTGAAAAACTGCTGTCCTGCTGCCACTTTCCTTTCTTGACCTTAGCACTGCATGCACATTTCCTTGAGAAATCACCCAGAATAAACTGAGAAAAAATGTATGTGAAAACCAGCTATCCTGCTGGTATGTCCCTTTCTTGTCTCATGCACTTCATGTGCACTACCATGAGAAATCAAGCAGAATAAAATGAGAAAATATTTACATCAAGGGAATGTGCCTCTTGCTGTACACCAGTAAGTTTCTTTCAAGAAAAACACGTTACGTAGTGGTGAAAGTGAAAAACTGCTATCCTGCTTGTACAGTCTTCTTTTGCCCGCTGCGCTGTATGCATGCTTCCTAGAGTAATCACTCAGAATAAAATGAGAAAGTATTTATGTTAAGGGAAAATGCCTGTTGTTGTACCCCAGTATGTCTCCTGACAGACAAACACATGTCACATTGTGGTGAATTTGAAAAACTGCTATCCTGCTGCAATGTCCTTCTCTTGTCTGCTGCACTGTATGGCTATGTCCTTGAGAAATTACCCAGTATAAAATGAGAAAATATTTATGTCAAAGTAATATGCCTCTTCCTGTACCCCAGTATGCCTCCTGCCAAAAATAACATATGTCACATGGTGGTGAAAATAAAAATCTGCTGTCCTCATGCTATGTCTCTCTCTCTCTCTCTCTCTCTCTCTCCTGTCTGCTGTAATACATGCCCACTTCCTTGAGAAATTACCCAGAATTAAATGGGAAAATATTTATGTGAAAAGCTGCTGTCCTACTGCTATGTCCCTCTCTTGTCTACTGCACAGCAAGTACACTTTCATGAGAAATCACACAGAATAAAGTGATAAATTATTCTTGTAAAAAACTGCTGTCCTGCTGTTACCTCACTCTCTTGTCAGCTGTGCCGCATGCACAATTCCAAGACAAACTGAACAGAATAAAATGATAAAATACTTTTGTCAAAGAAATATGCCTCTTTTTGTTCCCCAGTATGTTTCTTTCCAGAAAAACACATCACATTGTCATGAAAATGAAAAACTGATCTATTGCTACTACATCCTTCTCTTGTCTGCTGCACTGTATGCACACTTCCTTGACAAATTACCCAGAATAAAATGAGAAAATGTTTATGTCAAGGGAATATGCAACTTGTTGTAACACATTATGACTCCTTCCAGAAAAAAAAAACATGTCACATATGGGTTAAAGTGAAAAACTGCATTCCTGCTGCTATGTTGCTCTCTTGTCCACTGCACTGTATGGCTACTTCCTTGAGAAATTACCCAATATAAAATGAGAAAATATTTATGTCAAGGGAATATGCCTCTTCCTGTACTCCAATATGTCTCCGGCCCCCCCAAAAAACATATGTCACATAGTGGTGAAAATAAAAATCTGCTCTCCTCCTGCTACGTCTCTTTTGTCTGCTGTAATACATGCACACTTCCTTGACAAATTACCCAGAATATAATGAGAAAATGTTTGTGTCAAGGGAATATGCAGCCCTCTAATCCTGATTTTCAGAGACCTCCCCAGGAACTGTGCCAAGCACACTTAGACCAAAGAAGGGCTGGTCAAATGGTACTTAGATTTCTCCTGGGAGGGTTGTCTGGTATATGCCACTGTGTGGCCTGCCCTGATCCATCCATGATGGGTGCTCCCTGGTGATCCAGTGGTCCCACCTCCCCAACCCGACTGTCCATGTGCTGGATATTCTCCCTCTGGTGCCCTCCTTGGCACATAATGCCAGCAACCCTGCCTTCCCATCCATACCATAGATTCAGTGACCAGCACAGCCCTCCTAACCACACCATGGGTGGCCTCTGAATTAACTGTCAGTGCGCATACTGTATACAGTACATGCACTGACAGGTCATTTGGTGGCTGGCTGAAGTGGGGTGAGGAGGGCTGTTCTAGTCACCGAATCAGGGGAACCAGGTGAGACATGGTGGTGTAAGGGGGACTCTAGCCAGCATTATGCCCCCATCTGTGGGTGCCGCAGATATCCAGCTGCCATTTCAGCATTCCAAGTGGGTGTGCCATCCGTTTGGTGTAGCATCACCTTTGCCGCATGCTGCTGGATTTAGGTGCAGGGACGCTGTGGAATAGAAAATCGGGTGTAGGGACCCAGATGCAACTGCACTTGATGCAAGCTACCATTGTTGCAGCTTGACTTGTGGCTTTGAAAATCCAGCTTATGCCTCTTGTTATGCCCCAGTATGTTTCCTTCCAGAAAAACTAATGACACATAGTGGTAAAAGTGAAAAATTGCTTTCCTGCTGCTACGTTCCTCTCTTGCCTGCTGCGCAGGTATATGCACTTCATTGAGAAATGACCCAGAATAAAATGAGAAAATATTTATTTCAAGGGAATATGACTTTTGTTGTACCCCAGTATGTCTCCTGCAGGAAAAACATATGTCACAGAGTGGAAAGAGTAAAAAACTGCTGTTCTGCTGCTACATTTCTCTCTTGTCTGCAGTGCTGTATATGCGCTTCCTTGAGAAATCACCGAGAATAAAATAAGGAAATATTTACAGTATATCAAGGGAAAATGCCTCTTATTGTACCCCAGTGCACTTCCTTGAGAAATCATCCATTTCAAAATGAAAAAATAATTATGTGAACAACTGCTGCCTTGGTGCTACATCCCTCTCTTGTCTGCTGCATTGCATGTGCACTTCTATTTGAAATCACCCAGAATAAATTGAGAAAATATTTATGTCAAGGGAATATGACTCTTGTTGCCAAGTATGTTTCCTTCCAGAAAAACAAGTTGCATAGTGGTGTAAGTGAAAAACTGCTATGCTGCTGCTACGTCCTTCTCTGGTCTGCTATGCTGTATGAACATTTCACTGAGAAATCACCCAGAATAAAATGAGAAAATATTTATGACAAGGGAATATGTCTCTTCCTTTACCCCAGTATCTCTCCTGCCAGAAAAGCACATGTCTCATAGTGGTGAAAAAAAAACTGTTGTCCAACTGCTAAGTCCCTCTCTTGTCTGCTTCACTGAAAGCACACTTTCATGGGAGATTAGCCAGAATAAACAAAGAAATTATTTCTGTGAAAAACTGCTCTTCTGCGGCTATGTCACTCTCTTGTCTAATGTGCTGCATGCATAATTCCAAGAAAAAACACCCAGAATAAAATGAGAAAATATTCATTTGAAAAACTGCTGTCCTGCTACTATGTCTGTCTCTTCTCTGCTGTACTGTATGCACACTTCCTTGCAAAATCACCCAGAATAAAATGAAAAAATATTTATCTGAAAAATTGCTGCCCTGCTGCTATGACCCTCTGTTGTCTGCTGCACTGTATGCACACTTCCTTGAGAAATTGCCCAAAATAAGATGAGAAAATATTTATGTCAAGGAAATATGCCCGTTGTTGTATCCCAGTATGTCTACTGTCAGAAAAACAAGTGTCACACGTGGTGAAAGTGAAAAATTGCTGTACTGCTGCTACATCCCTCTCTCGCCTGCTGTGCTGGATGTGAACTTCCTAGAGAAATCACCCAGAATAAATTGAGAAAATATTTGTCAAGGAAATATGCCTCTTGTTGTACCCCAGTAAGTCTCCTGCCAGAAAAACATGTCACATACTGGTGAAAGTGGAAAACTGTATTCCATTCCTGCTGCTATGTCCCACTGTTGTCTGCTGCACTGCATGCACAGTTCCATGAGAAATCTCCCAGAATAAAATGAGAAAATATTCATTTGAAAAACTGCTGTCCTGCTGCTATGTCCTTCTCTTCTCTGCTGCACTGTATGCACAGTTTCTTGAGAAATCACCCAAAATAAAATGAGAAAATATTTGTCAAGGAAATATGTCTCTTGTTATACCCCAGTGTGTCTCCTGCCAGAAAAACAAAATGTCATATTGGTGAATGTGAAAAATTGCTACACTGCAGCTACATCCCTCTCTCGCCTACTGTGCTATATGTGCACTTCCTTGAGAAATCTCCAAGAACAAAATGAGAAAGTATTTATGTCAAGAAAATATGTCTCTTGTTGTACTCCAGTAGGTCTCCTGCCAGAAAAACATATGGGGCCAGATATTCAAAAGGGTTGCGCCATGCGCAACAGGGTTGTGCATGCTCAAGTCCTACATTGCGCCATTCTGCGATATTCAGCAGGAGGCAGTTGCGCCACTGAAAACAGGCTGAGCAACAGCGCAATGCAAATGAATGCATGCTCAACAGGAAGGGGAGGAACCATGCATAAACTGCACAGCCCGATATTCAGCCAGGCTGTGCAGAGTTGTGCAGGCACAACCCCTGACCTGAGTCTGCAGGACCTTGAGCCAAAAAAAAGGCTTAAGTAGAGGGCCACCCACAGGTGAGCGGCTGTATTGCAGGGCACAACACAGCAGCTGCCACCTGTGGCTGGCCCCCAACTCAGTCCCTGTGCCCTCCCAGCCCGATCGCGGGCATAGTGTACTCCCCCCACCAGCCCAATCGTGGGCAGAATGTAAAATGAACCCCCCGAACATGTTCCTAGTGCCCAATCGCGGGCCGTAAGCAAAGTTCCACCCCACCCCGAACATCTCCTGGTGGTCCAGTGGACGTAATGCCGATTGCGGGCAGAATGTAAAATGAACCCCCAAACATGTTCCTGGTGACGATGATCGCGGGCAATGGTAAAGTGCCCCCCCACCGAACATCTCCCTATGGTGGTCAGTGGACCATAATGCCTGATTGCGGGCAGAATGTAAATTGACACCCCAGCCCAAACATCTCCCTGGTGGCTAGTGCCCCTACCCCACCACCCACAAAGCCCCACCACCCCTCCCCCAGCAGCCGCGGGCAGCAGCATCCCACCGCCTGCCGCCCGCCACCACCGACTGACTGCCGGTAGGCTCTCGCGCCCGTTGGTGCAGGCAAGAGCCAACGGGCGGCAGCCTATTGTAATGATAGTCCAGATTTGTGAATGATTCATTCACAAATCTGGACTGTCATGTATGAGAGGCTTGCATGCCCATTGGTTCTTGCTCTGCACCAATGGGCATGCAGCTCTACCGGCAGTCAGTTGGGGGCGGCGGGGCAGCAGGCGGGTGGGATGCTGCTGCCCGCGCCGCCGGGGAGCAGGTGGTGGGGCTTCATGGGTGGTGGGGGGGGACACTAGCCACCAGGGAGATGTTTGGGTGGGGTGTCAATTTACATTCTGCCCGCGATCGGCATTATGGATTACGGTCCACTGGACCACCAGGAGATGTTCGGGTGGGGCACTTTACTTACTGCCCATCGATCAGGCACTAGGAACATGTTCGGGGTTCATTTTACATTCTGTCTGTGATCGGGCATTAAGGTCCACTGACCACCAGGGAGATGTTTGGGGGCATTTATTTACTGCCGCCCGATCGGGCACTAGGGACATGTTGGGGGTTCATTTACATTCTGCCCGCGATCGGCATTTTGATCCACTGGACCACCAGGGAGATGTACAGGAGGAGGTGGGGGAGCCACATTGCTGCCTATGATCAGGCTGCAGGGTGCGTCGGTCCCCGACGGCTGCTGCCTGGCAGGGAGGCCAGGCACAAGTCCTCGGGACTCGCACACCACATGCTATGGCAGGAAAATGCAGTAATCAGATGCAAATGGACCTCCCTGTGCCTTGCATGAATTATGGCCCCATTTGCATGTCACCTTTTGAATATCATGATTTTGTGCATGGCGCAATGGTACTTGGCCACCGCAAGTTGAATGCTCCACTCTGACAACTTGCAGTGGCACAAGTTTCACTGCGCCATGCACAGTGGCTGTGGCTTGGGGGTGATATTCAAAGGAGTTGCTCAGTAGCGCAACTCCGTTGAATATCGCCTGGGCCACAGCCCTGCGCAACTATTTTGCGCAGTGCAAGGACTTGCGCCTCAGAATGGTGCAGTTTGAATATCCAGCCCATGTTGTATAGTGGAGAAAGTGAAAAACTGCTGTCCTACTGCTACATTTCTCTCTTGTCTGCTGTGCTGTATGCACACTTGAGAAATCCCCCAGAATAAAATAATAAAACATTGATGTCAATGGAATATGTCTCTTGTTGTATCCCAGTATGTCTCCTGAAAGAAAAACATATCTCACATAGTGTAGGAAGTGAAAAACTGCTGTTCTGCTGCATCATTTCTCTCTTGTCTGCTGTGCTGTATTTTCATATCCTTGAGAAATCACTCATAATAAAATGAGAAAATATTTTTGTGAAAAACTGCAGTCCTGCTGCTACATTCCTTTTGTCTGCTGCACGGCATGCACACTTCCTTGTGTAATCACCAAGAATAAACCGAAAATATTTATGTGAAAACTATAGACCTGCTGCTACATACCTTTCTTGTCCGATGAGCTTCATGTGCACTTAAATAAGAAATCACCCCCAAATAAAATGAGAAAATATTAATGTTGAGGGAATATGCCTCTTGATTTACCCCCATATGTTTCCTTCCAGAAAAATATATGTCACAGAGTGGTGAAAGTGAAAAACTGCTCCCCTGCTTCTACATCCTTCTATTGTCCGCTGTGCTGTATGCATACTTACTTGAGAGATCACCCAGAATAAAATGACAACATACTTATGTCAATGGAATATGCCTCTTGTTGTACCCCAGTATGACTCCTGCCAGAAAAACATGTCACATTTTGGTGAAAGTAAAAAACTACTTTCCTGCTGTCACACCCCTCTTTTGTCTGCTGCAGTGCATGCATACTTCCTTGAGAAATCACCCAGAATAAACTGAGAAATGATTTACGTGAAAAGCTGTTGTCCTGCTGCTACATCCCTCTCATGTCTGCTGAGTTACAAGAACAATTATCTGAGAATCTAACCAGAATAAAAAAAGAAAATATTTATGTCAATGTAATATGCCTCTTGTTGTACCACAGTATATTTTCTTTCCAGAAAAACACATCACATAGTGGTGAAAGTGAAAAACTGATGTCCTGCTATTGTGTCCCTCTCTTGTCTGCTGCATTGTATGTGCACTTGCTTGAGAAATCACCATGAATGAAATGAGACAATATTTATGTCAAGGGAATATGCCTCTTTTTGTACCCCATGATGTCTCCTTTGAGAAAATCAAATGTTACATAGCAGAGAAAGTGAAAAACTGCTGTTCTGTTGCTACATTTCTTTCTTGTCTGCTGTACTGTATGCTTACTTTCTTTATAAATCACTCAAAATAAAATAAGAAAACATTTATATTAAGGGAAGATGCCTTTCGTTGTACCCAGGTATGTTTCCTTTCAGAAAAACACGTCACATATTGGTGTAAGTGAAAAAGTGCTATGCTGCTGTTACGTCCTTCTCTTGCCTGTTGTGCTGTATGCATATATTCTTGAGAAATCACCCAGAATAAAATGAATAAATATTCCTGTTAAGGTAATATGCTTCTTCCTGTTCCCTATATGTCTCATGCTAGAAAAACACATGTCACATTGTGATAAAAGTAAAAAACTGCTGTCCTGCTGCTACGTCCCTCTCTTGTCTGCTGTGCTGCATGCACACTTCCATGAGGAATCAACCAAAATAACATGAGAAATTATTTATTTAAAAAACTGCTCTCCTGCTGCAACATCACTCTCTAGTCTGCTGCATTGCATGCACAATTTCAATTAATACCACCCAGAAAAAAATGAGAAAATATTTATGTCAACTGAATCTGCCTCTTATTTTACCCTCATATGTTTCCTTCCAGAAAATCATGTTACATAGTGAAGAAAGTGAAAATCTGCTATCCTGCTGCTACATACTTCTCTTGTCTGCTGCACTGTATGCACACTTCCTTGAGAAATCACCCAGAAAAAAAATGAGGAAATGTTTGTCAAGGGAATATACCTCTTGTTGTAATCCATTGTATTTCCTTCTAGAAAAAGACACATCACATAGTGATGACAGTGAAAAATGGTTGTCCTGCTGCTACACCCTTCTCTTGTCTGCTGCACTGTATGCACACTTCCTTGAGAAATCACCAAGAATAAAATGAAATAATATTTTTATCAAGGGAATATGCCTTTTGTCCTACACCAGTAAGTTTCATTCAAGGAAAACATGTCACATAGTGGTGAAAAATGCATTTCTGCTGCTATGTCCCCCTCTTGTCTGCTGCACTGCATGCACCCTTTTATGGGAAATCACTCAGAATAAAATGAGAACATATTTATTTGAAAAATGACTGTCTTAATGCTATGTCCCTCTCTTGTCTGTTGCACTGTATGCATACTTCCTTGTGAAATCACCAAAAAATAAAATGAGAAAGTATTTATGTCAAGGTAATATGCCTCTTGCTGTACCCCAGTATGTCTCCTGCCACAAAAATGCATGTCACATAGTGGTGAAAGTGACAAATTGCTGTTCTGCCACTACTTCCTTTTCTTGTTTTCTGTGCTGTGTGTGCACTTCCTTGACAAATCACCCAGAAAAACATTAGAAAGTATTTATGTCAAGGGAATGCATCTCTTGTGGTACCCCAGTATGCCTCCTGCCTGAAAAACATATGTTACATAGTGGAGAAAGTGAAAAAGTGCATTTCTACTGCTACATTTCTCTCTTGTCTACTGTGCTGTATGCACTCTTCCTTAAGAAATGACCCAGAATACAATAAGAAAATATTTATGTCAAGGGAATATATCTCTTGTTGTAACCCAGTATGTCTTCTGCCATAAAAACATATGTCACATAATGGAGATAGTGAAAAACTGCTATCCTGCTGCAACATTTCTCTCTTGTCTGTTTTGCTGTATGCACACTTTCATGAGAAATCACCCAGACTAAATTGAGAAAAAAATGATGTTGGGGGAATATGCCTCTTGTTGTACCCAAGTATGTTTCCTTTCAGAAAAGCACATATCACATACTGGTGTAAGTGAAAAACTGCTATCCTGCTGCTACGTCCTTCTCTGGTCTGCTGTGCTGCATGCATATTTTCTTGAGAAACTACTCAGAATAAAATGAAAAAATATTTATGTTAAGAGAATATGCCGCTTCTTGTACTCCTGTATGTCTCCTGCTAGAAAAACATGTTACATTGTTAAAAGTAAAAAGTTGCTGCCCTGCTGCTATGTCCCTCTCTTGTCTGCTTTGCTGCATGACCATGTCCATGAGAAATCACCCAGAATAAACTGAGAAATTATTTATGTGAAAAACTGCACTCCTGCTGCTATATCACTCTCTTGTCTGCTGCACTGCATGCACAATTCCTGGAGATACCACCAAAAATAAAATGAGAAAATACTTATGTCATGCGAATCTGCCTTGTGTTGTACCCCAGTATGTTTCCTTCCAGAAAAACACGTCACATAGTTGTGAAAGTGAAAAAAGTGCTGTCCTGCTGCTACATCCTTCTTTTGTCTGCTGTGCTGAATGCACTCTTCCTTGATATATCACCCAGAAAAAAATGAGAAAATGTCTGTCAAGGGAATGTGCCACTTGTTGTAACCCAGGATGATTCCTTCCAGAAAAACACATCACATAGTAGTGAAAGTGAAAAACTGTTGTCCTGCTGCTATTCCCTTCTCTTGTCTGCTGCACTATATGCACACTTCCTTGAGAAATGATCAGGAATAAGATGAAATAATATTTATATCAAGGGAATATGCCTCTTGTTCTACCCAAGTATGTTTCCTTCAAGGAAAACACATGTCACATAGTGGTGAAAGTGAAAAAGTGCATTTCTGCCTGTACACTTTTATGGGAAATCGCCCAGAATAAAATGAGAAAATATTTATTTGAAAAACTGCTGTCTTGCTGCTTTGTCCCTCTCTTGTCTGCTGCACTGTATTTTCTCTTTTTTGAGAAATCACCCAAAATAAAATAAGAAAATATTGCTTTTAAGCGAATATACTTTATGTTGTACCCCATTAAGTCTCCTGCCACAAAAACGCATGTCAGAGTGGTAAAAGTGAAAAACTGCTGTCCTACTCCTACTTCCCTCTCTTGTCTGCTGTGCTGTATGTGCATTTCCTTGAGAAATCGACCAGAAAAAAATGAGAAAGTATTTATGGCAAGGGAACATGCCTCTTGTTATACCCCAGTATGCCTCCTGCCAGAAAAACATGTTACATAGTACAGAAAGTGAAAACATGCAGTCATGTTGCTACGTTTCTTTCTTGTCTACTGTGCTGTATGCAAACTTCCTTGAGAAATCACACAGAATAAAATAGGAAAATATTTATGTCAAGGGAATATGCCTCTTGTTGTACCCTAGTATGTCACCTGCCAGAATAACGCATTTCACATAGTAATGAAAGTGAAAAATTGCTGTCCTGCTGCTACATCCCTCTCATCTGCTGTGCTGTATGCACACTTCCTTGAGAAATCACCCAGAATAAAATGAGAAAGTATTCATGTCATGGGAATATGCCGCTTGTTATATCCCATTATGTCTCCTGCCAGAAACACATAGGTCAGATAGTGAAGAAAGTGAAAAACTGCTGTTCTTCTGCTACGTTTCTCTCCCATCTGCTGTGCTGTATGCACACTTCCTTGAGAAATCACCCAGAATAAATTGAGAAAGTAATTATGAGAAGGGAATGTGCCTCTTGTTGTAGTACAGTATGTCTTCTGCCAGAAAAACACGTCTCATTCTGATGAAAGTCAAAGTCTGCCTGCCTACTGCTATGTCCCCCTCTTGTCTTCTGCACTATATGCACACTTCCTTGAGAAATTACCCAAAATAAAATGAGAACATATTTATCTCAAGGAAATATGCCTCTTGTTGTACCCCAGTATGTCTCCTGCCACTAAAACGAATGTCACATGGTGCTGAAAGTGAAAAATCACTATCCTGTTGCTACGTCCCTCTCTTGTCTGCTGTGATGTATGTGCACTTCCTTGTGAAATCAATTGGAAGCCTTGGCCTATGGTTATGAACAAGCAGCTAGCCACTTCCACTCCCACTTCCTGAGCTATAAAAGCAGTTCCCCTCAGCCTCTTTCTGATGCACTTTTTCTTTGGTTGCCAGAGGCTCTGTCCGTTTGTTGGGCTGTGGCTTTCCCTGTCACCCCACCCTTGCTGCTTCTTTCTTGGACTCTGCATTTTGTTCTTCTGCTTCTGGTTTGTATTTATGTCTCTGACCTGTGCTTCATTTTATTTTCTTCCTCTTTGTTCTCTGTGTCTTGGTTTTCTTTTCTTTTCTCTTTTTTTTTTTGTGGGTGGGGGCGGTGGGTTTATTCCAATTGTCCTTCTGTTTGCTTGCTCCTGCTATTTGGTCTTTTGTTTTGCAGACCGCTGCTGCTTTTTCGCTTACTCCCATTGCTATTGTACCCAGTGCTTGTGTTTTTACACAACCCAATGCTGTTCCCATGTTACAGGACTACTTGTTCTCCAAGCCTGATTGTTTCCACCTGTTTCATCCTCCCCCTGAACTTTGCTACAGTTCAATCATGATTTCCCTGTTCATACAATGCTGTTTACTCTGAAGTCTGCTAAAGCTCCTGCTGCAGTGGTTAAACTAGATTTAATATCTGCATGTGATTCTCGGCCCTTCCATCACTTTCTTGTTTGTCCTACAGTGGGGACTGAGAAGTGTTTGGGAGATTTGTGGCCCCATGTGGCTAACTGATTCTGTTCCACATCCTGCCTTCACCACCAAAAATCCTCAGAGTATTTGTCACCTTGATTTGGCTTTTTAAGTGCTTGGTTGGCTTGCCACACTATCATGCTGCCCCCATTTCCGTTCATGTCCCATCATTGCTACTATGTTTTGAAGACTTGTGTCAGTCTGCCTGTTCCTATTGTTTACTGACCTATGTGCTGGTCCAATTATTGTTATGCTTCCCTGAACAATTGCCCTGCTTTACAGACCTATGTCTGGATCAACCCCTGATTTACACCACCATTGCTTACTGCTCCCTGCCATCTGCCTGCCCCCTGTTGTCTGTTCTCTGCAAGGTCTCTGCACTCATTTTTATGTTGCTTGCATGCATGTGCAAGAAACATAGTGCCATGAACGGAGATTTCGGGGGTGTGTCACCTCCTCCTCCAATTCAGGCAATGGGCTGGCAGGCGCGGCCCCTGTAAGCCAATGCATTTTGGAGCTGTCTATGACACGCTCCAAAATGCAGTGGCATACAGTTGAAAGGGGGAGCTACGCTTGGGTGAGCAGCGATAGATGCTGCTCATGCGCAGCTCCCCAAGCGTCTTGGCGCTCCCGCATGCACTGTATAGCCAATGGGGTGCCCAATCCCGTCGGCTAAGCTGCTGTCATGTCCCCCAGCTGGTGTCACTCTGGGAGCCCACCCCAGCATGGCAATCACTTATGTAGCTGACGGGTGCACAATCCCCATCGACTAAATGCCCCCCAAAGTGCTTGTGCCACGCTGAGGCCCACCCAGCGTGGCAAATGAATCAACGTTGTCTTTTTTTTCACCTGAAAACCAAAAACTGTCGCGAGCTTCTCTCCCCTCCTCCCACAACCGCACCCACCACTGTGCACCCAGCCTCCCCACGCCCCCCTCACCCCATCTTACCTCCGGACTCCGGCACGGCGATCTTGGTGGACCGGAACCGTCTGCACTCTTCAAAGCCGACCGCGAACTGAGGAAATGCCGGTAAGCTGTATAATGGGCTAGATAGGGGGGGTTCAACTTTATTGCATATCTCAGGCATTTTTGGGAATTTTTGCACCAAATTTTCAACATGGGGTTTTTGGGACCCCTTCTCATGAATTATGTCACTGTCATGGCGTTATTCGGCTTCGAAGGGTGATTTTGTGCAGTCACTGAGCAGTCACTGCAAAATCACCCTTCCAGCCTGAATACCACCATGACAGTGACATCATTCAGAAGAAGGGTCCCAAAACTGTTAAAACTGATGATGCAAAATCAAAAATGACTGTTCTGGCGTGCATTGTGCAGTTCCTCTATGAGCTCGATAAGTTAGCGAAATTTCAATATTTTCACTCCAGATTTTCAACATTGCCATTTTACCACACCTGCTTATGAGTAGTACAGCTGTCATTTTTCACATCTCACCCAAAATGTGTTTACGCCCATGGAGCGCAGAATGGCGCAGTCGATGTGCGAAATCAATGTATAGGACAAATTAAGAAAACCACAGTGACACTGTTCATGAACAGAGGTCTTAAAATGGCTATGTTGAAAATTTGGTGAAAAAGTTCCTAAAAATGACTGTTGTACGAGCATGCGTTGCGCAGTTCCTACATGAGCTCTTAAGTTCGCCAAATTTTCAATATTTTCATTCCAGATTTTCAACACTGCCATTTGCCACACCTCCTTATGAGCAGTACAGCTGTCATTTTGACATCCTCCCCAAAACATGTTTCGCCATGTAGGCGCACAATGGCGCAGTCGGTGTGCAAACTCAATGTATGGGACACATTAACAAAATCACAGTGACACTGTTCATGAGCAGAGGTCTTAAAATGGCTATGTTGAAAATTTGGTGAAAAATTCCTAAAATGACTGTTTCTGTGCGTGCGCGGTTCTAAACGCAGCTTTCGTCGTCCGCCAAATTTTCAATATTTGCACTCCGATGACTTCCAAATACCTAAACAGCACATAGAAGCAAGCAACATTCGGCATTGACAAATGCTTGTTTATTTAGTTCCTCAGCAGCCCTTCAGCAAGCCAGCCATAGCATCTGGGTGTGGGTTTTCCTCCTGCAGCTGATGGTCTCCTCTGCACCTAGAGTCCGCAGATTGGGCATGTGAAGCCTGGGGCTGGGTCCTTCTCACCTGGCCCATAGCTGGGAATGTCTTCTCGACGAGTGGAATTTTAGTCATCAATCTTATTGACATCACCCCAAGTTATTGTATTTATGACTCAGCCATGAAGGGTAGCTACAGAGATTTCCTTTAGCTCCAGCGTTCCACTTTAACGTAGTTTATTGGCTCTAGTGGTTCCCTAGCAAGGCATCTTCACCGCATTCTCCCCACGTCTCCCTCAGGTTCAACTGTTTTGTGTTTTGTTTTGCTTTCATAGGCTGAATGCTTGCCTTGGGGTCATTGCTCTCCTCCTCCTGCCTTGGAGGTGGCTTGTTGCAGAGCAAACCAGCTCACAACCCTCCATGGCATTCCTGTTAGAAGGATAGAGTGAGAGTTTCCATCTAAATTGGAATATTGTTCTATCTTTTCTTGCTTGGGGCTTTCTAAATTGCAGTAGCAGAGCTGTCACTAACTAAATTGTCCCACGCCTGGCGGTAAGGTGACCTAGGCCTTGGATCCCCAGAGATTTCCTCCTCAAATAATTTTTTTTCTCTCCTCTATGCCAAAGGTCATAATACCTAGTTAGTAATTCCTAGTTCCATTTGTTAGGATCAGCTGTTTGATGGACGGGGATGGTGCCCCTTCTTGGCTATTCCATCTCTCCTGAGGAAGTCTCCTCTTCCCCTTTCCAACCCATCTGACTCATCCCATGGCTTCCCTGTTTTCTCACTGCATGATCAAGCTGCCTCATGTTTATTATTACCATGGCTCACAATTCCTGATGTTTATACATATCTTTCTCCTTCCTTGGGTTGCCCATATGCTTCATATTATTGCTTCTTTTTTTGGGATTCTTCCTAAGGTACTATTTGTCAAGGGAAGTGTGCCGTGGCACCTGTAGGGGTGGAACTCTCTAGAGAGCTGCTTGCCCTGGTACAACTACAAGGTGGTAATTCCTCTGGAACAGAGTGCAAATGGCCAAACCTAAGTAACACAGATGCATAAGCATAATGTTTGCTGGCTGCATAGCCCATTAAATTGGAAGGCTCGGTCCATGATTTGATGGACAAGCAGCCAGGCACTCCCACTCCCACTTCCTGAGCTATATAAGCAATTCCCCTCAGCCTCTTTCTGAAGCACTTTTTCTTTGCCCCACCATCCTCCTCCTCCTCCTCCAGCAGCAGCGTGCCTCTCTGGGGGATTCTTCCTAAGGTACATTTATCCAAGGGAAGCATCCCGCGGCACTTCTAGGGTGGAACCCTCTAGAGGGTTCCTTGCCTTGATACCCCTACAGACTACAGTATTCTTCTTGATTAGAGAGTGCAGACAGCCAAACCTAAGTAACACAGATGCACAAGCATAACACTTACTGTGTAGACCATTGAACCAGAATAAAATGATAAAGTATTTAAGTTAAGGTAATATGCCTCTTGTTGTACTGAAGTATATCTCCTGCTAGAAAAACACATGTCTAATACTGGTGAAAGTGAAAACCTGTCTACCTGCTGCTATGTCCCCCTCTTGTCTGCTGCACAGCATGCACACTTACATGAGAAATCACCAAGAATAAAATGAGAAAATATTTATTCAAAAAACTGCTGTTCTGCTGCTATGTCACTCTCTTGTCTGCTGCACTGCACTGCTGCACTGTTCATTGAGAAATCACCCAAAATAAAATGAGAAAATTTTTATGTCATGGAAATATGCCTCTTGTTGTACCCCAGTATCTGTTCTGCCAGAAAAATACATATCACATACTGGTAAAAGTGAAAAATTGCTGTCCTGCTGCTATGTCCCTCTCTTGTCTGCTGTGCTTTATGTGCACTTCCTTGAGAAATCACCCAGAATAAAATGAGAAAGTATTTACATCAAGGGAATATGCCTCTTGTTGTACCACAATATTTCTAATGCCAGAAAGCCATATATCACATAGAGAGGGTTGCCCAATTAAAGGGGCAGACCCCATTGTCCCAAGGCCCTGACCAAGTGTGGGAGAGGCTCAGGGATGTCAAATGGGATGCCAGACAGATAGACCTGTGGTTAGAAATTTATATGAGGTCTTCAGACAAGGAGGCAGAGGGGGAAAAATGGGAGGGGGCGGTGTCAAAGGCCTGTTGGGGCTACAACCGGGCATTTTGCTCTTGGCCTAACTGCCATTTTAGACATGTATGCTCAAAATGTGGAGGGCATCTTCCAGCAAGCAAATGCAGATATAACTGGGACAAAGGCATGGGGGGACAAGACCAGGTTTATCAGCAGCCCTTTTGGAACAACTAGGGGTCATTTAGGGGCCAACAGTGGGAGAGGAGTAACAGAGGAAGGGCAGCAGGAGGGTGGAGAGGGCACCATTACAAAACGCGGCAACAGGAAAGCTAGGAGCCCAGAGCGGGGAATTTTTCGGCTGGCCCGGACACCCATCAAGTTGGAATCAATGGAGGAGGGGTTAAGGGACTACCCTGACAAAGGGGTAACCAGGACATTACAAGTAGGTTTTCAAACAGGATTTAATTTACATTTTAAAGGGGATAGAAAAAGGATGAGGGTGAAGAACCTCAAATCAACAAAAGGAAAGGAAGCGATGTTGTCACTTAAAATTCAGAAGGAGGTGGCAGCAGGGAGAGTAGAAGGTTCGTTTGTTCCCCCTATTGCCAAATCTTTGAGTATCCCCACTGGGATAAGTGCCTAAAAAACAGCAAGGGGAATACTGGGTGATACATCACCTATCATACCCGGAAGGAGACTCAGTTAATGATGCCATAGGGGAGGAAGACAGCAAGGTTATATACGCCATCTTGGAGGAGGCGGTACAGCTCATTAGAACCAAGCAGAGTGCCTGGTTAGCCAAGACTGACATAGAGTCAGCTTTTCACTTGCTGCCAGTAAAGCCAGAAGATTGGGACATGCTAGGATTTCAGGTAGATGGTTTATATTATTTTGATAAGGCCATGCCCATGGGGTGCTCAATAGTATGCACCACATTTGAGATGTTTAGTACCTGGTTACAGTGGGTGTTCTGAGCATGGTATAGGTATCAGGCAGTAGTGCACTATCTTGATGATTTTTTATTCATTGGAGAAGGGGAAAGGGAGACTGCAGCCATGCTGTAGGATTTCAGGAAGTTATGCCAGGGTATGTGGGTACCTCTGGTGGAAGACAAGACTGAAGGGTGTAGTTGGGTGATAGAGTTCCTAGGTTTAGAATTGGACATGGTACAGGAATTATACAGGTTAACCAAATAGAAGGTGCAGAGGTTACAAGAGTTATTAGGGATGGTGGGGGCCCACAGGAGGGTGCGACTTCAGCAAGCCCAGCAGCTGCAAGGACACCTCAATTTTGCATGTAGGGCCATTTTGCCAGGGCGTACATTTACACAGAGCTTAGACTGGGCAACAAGAGGAGGGAAACAGCTGCATCACTGGATGGATGTTAACAAGGGGGTTAGGGAAGATATGGAGGTGTGGTGGCAATTCCTACAAGCCTACAATGGACAGACATTTTGGCAGGAAGAATGGCTGTATAATACAGACTTATAGCTGTACACGGATGCAGCAGGGAGGACTGGCATGGGGGAGTATTTTCAAGGAAAATGGTTCACAGAACCGTGGCCCAAAGAATGGGTACAGGGAAGTGTGACACAGGACATCACGTTCTTGGAGATGGTACCTTTATGGGTGGTGATGATAGTTTGGGGAGAGGAACTCAGGAATAAACAGGTTACCTTCTGGAGTGATCATCTGGTGGTGGTGAAGGTTTTAAACAGAAAATGGACAAAGTCAGACAGAGTTATGAGGGTGTTGAGGAAGATGGCGTGTTTAGGTTTGACCTTGAATGTGTCATTCAGGGCTAAGCACACTGATGGTGTAGACAACGTGATAGCTGATTGCCTCTCCCGATTGCAGATGGACAAATTCTGGTCCATCACACCCGGAGGAGAGGTTTGGTGGACCACAGTCCCAACGTACATATGGCCAATTGGATTGGGGGAGCAGAATAATTATTCTGCTACTCCTGGGCCCCCAGGACCCTTAGAGCTAATGAAACATCTTGGAGGGCATTCCAAAAGTTTCGGGAACAGCATGGTGGACAGGTAAGTAGGGCGGTAACTGGGTAACAGGTGGACAGATTCATTGTGAAATGGATGGCGGCAGAACATGACTCAGGTGACAATGGGGGTGCATCTGGCAACGATAGGGCAGATATGCATTTTGAGGGGGTGGGAAGATCCCATGAAAAGTAACTTGATCTGCAGAATGATGCAGAGCTGGGGCTGTGAGGTGGATAAGAAGCAAGATAGCAGGAAACCAATCAGAGAAGGACTGCTAGAGTGACTGCTGGTGGCCTTACAGCACATCTGTAGTTCGCTATGTGAAGCAGTGCTCTTCCAAGCCCTGTATGCCACCACGTATGAAGGGGCCTTTACATTGAGTGAAGTAGTGGGACACGGCAAGAAGGAAGAAGGAGGGGGTTTACAGAGGGGTGATATAGAATGGACAGGAGAAGGAGTGGCAGTGCACTTAAGGAGATCAAAGACCAACCAGAAGGACAGGGCACCAGAGTCTGGTTAAGAAAACACCCAAATGCAAACATTTGCCCAGTGAGGGTCCTGTATGTGTACGTGTCAGTGTGCCCTTCAGGGGGGAGTCCAGTACTGTTCTAACATGGGGATGGCAGGCCAGTTACCGGATACCAGGTGACAGCGGTACTGAGTAATGGACTCAGGTTTATGAGGAAAGCTGTGGAAGGGTATTCTTCCCACTCCTTCAGGATTGGGGCAGCTTCTGAGATGGTCACAACAGGCAGCAAGGGGGAGAAGAGCCAGTTTAGGGGCAGGTGGAAGTCTGAATGTTATAAGAAATACATACGGAACATACAACAGTAACGATTTCTCTATTTTGGTCCCCAATACAGGTGGCAGCGGAGAAGAAGGGGGAGGGGAAGGGAAGAAAAGGGGGCAGCAGGTGGTGTCTAACAGGGTGTGCTTTTATTACACAGGGAGATCCAGGAAGCTGAAGTTGTGGCTCTGAGGGCATTCCTTTATCCATTGGGCAGTAAAATGGGGGGTCAGTGAGGAGTCATGAGATCACAGAAAGGGAAAAAGAAGATGAGGTCACCAAATAGGATGAACCAAACCAGGTGGGGACAAAATGAGGTGGCAGCATATAATTGGAGGGACAGAATAAGGGGCAGGGCCAAACGAGCCATTGAAAAGGGCTGCACAAGGGAAGGAGCTCACAATTTTGCTCCATAGGTTCTTCACCCACCCTCCCAAAAAAAAGGTAGCAGAAGGGCACTGTGGTAGGTGGAGCACAGTGGGCCATTGTGGTAGGTGGAACACAGCAAGGGGGCTACAGTTTGACTATCAAAGGTGGATGACAGGTAAAGGGAGAGGAGGACAGGAAAGAAAGCAGGGCAAAAGTCAATAAACACAGAAAAGGTTGGATAAGCAAGAAGCAGGGGCACGGTGTGTACTCACGGAACCCTTGACATCAAAAGAGGAAGAGACTGGGCTCCCCATGATGTACGTCTGGGGGGCTAAAGGAAAGAAGAAGGTTATAGAATGAAGGAATTGAACAAGAATGTTGGATGGATGTAAATAATGTATATAAATAAAGTATAAGAATTTGAGGTGGAAATCTTTGCAAATGTAGGTAAAGAAATGTACCAGGATGGGAAATGATGTGTACATTTTAATATTAGTATAATTTTTGCCAAACTGAGCAACCACACACAACATTGTTAGTGTTTTATTTGGAGGGGTTCTGGGGACAATGGAGAAAGTGAAAAACTGCTGTCCTCCTGCTACATCTCTCTCTTGCCTGCTGTGCTGTATTGAGAAATCACTCAGAATAAAATAATGAAATATTTATGTCAAGGGGATATGTCTTTTGTTGCACTCCAATATTTCTAATGCCAGAAAAACATATGTCATATAGTGGAGAAAGTGAAAAACTGCTCTTCTGTTGCTACATTTCTCTCATGTCTGCTTTGCTCTATGCACACTTCCTTGAGAAATCACCCAGAATAAAATAAGAAAATATTTATGTGAATAACTGCTGTCCTGCTCCTACATCCCTCTCTTGTCTGCTGTGCTGCATGCACACTTCCTTGAGTAATCACACACAATAAGTTGAAAAAATATTTATGTCAAGGGAGTAAGCCTCTTGTTGTATCCTAGTATGTCACCTGCCAGAATTATGCATTTCACATAGTAGTGAAAATAAAAAATTGCTATTTTGTGCTAAGTCCCTCTCATCTGCTATACTGTATGTGCACTTCTTTGAGAAATCCCACATTATAAAATGAGAAAATATGTATGTCCCATGTATGTCTCCTGTTGGAAAAACATGTCACATTGTGTTAAAAGTAAAAATGTTAAAAGTAAAAAATTGCTGTCTTGCTGCTACATCCCTTTCTTGTCTGCTTTGCTGCATGCCCACGTCCATGAGAAATCACCCAGAATAAACTGAGAAATTATTTATGTGAAAAACTGCACTCCTGCTGCTACATCACTCTCTTGTCTGCTGCATTGCATGTACAATTCCAGGAGATACCACCAAGAATAAAATGAGAAAATATTTGTCAGAAGAATCTGCATCTTGTTGTACCCCAGTATGTTTCCTTCCAGAAAAACATGTCACATAGTCATGAAAGTGGAAAACTGCTATCCTGCTGCTACAGCCTTATGAACATACAAAATTTGCCAGCAGATAAAGGCCTAGAGGTCTATCAATTCTGCTGGAATGTGCAGCTAGCACCTATTATTCTGCAGCTGCCCCTCCCTTCTCTTGTCTGCTGTGCTGAATGCACGTTTCCTTGAGATATCACCCAGAAAAAAAATGAGAAAATCTTTATGACAAGGGAATATTCCTCTTATTGTAACTCAGGGTGTTTTCTTCCAGAAAAACATGTCACATAGTAGTGAAAGTGAAAAACTGTTGTCTTGCTGCTATGCCCTTCTCTTGTCTGCTGCACTATATGCACACTTCCTTGAGAAATGATCAGGAATAAAATGAAATAATACATATATCAAGGGAATATGCTTATTGTCCTACCCAAGTATGTTTCTTTCAAGGAAAAGACATGCATAGTGTTGAAAATGAAAAACTGCATTACTGCTGCCATGTCTCTTTCTTGTCTGCTGCACTGCCTGTACACTTTTATTGGAAGTCACCCAGAATAAAATGAGAAAATATTTATTTGAAAAACTGCTGTCTTGCTGCTTTGTCCCGCTTTTGTCTGCTGCATTGTATCCACACTTTCTTGAGAAATCACCCCAAAAAAATTAGAAAATACTTATGTTAAAGGAATATGCGTTTTGTTGTACCCCTGTAAGACTCCTGCCATAAAAACGCATGTCACACGGTGGTGAAAGTGAGAAACTGCTGTCCTGTTGCTATTTCCCTTCCCTTTCTTGTCTGCTGTACTGTATGTGCATTTCCTTGAGAAATCACCCAGAATAAAATAAGAAAGTATTTATGTCACGGGAATATGCGTCTTGTTGTACCCCACTATGTCTCCTGCCAGAAAAACAGATGTCACATATTGGAGAAAGTGAAAAAATGCTGTTCTTCTGCTACATTTCTCCCTTGTCTGCTGTGCTGTATGTGCACTTCCTTGAGAAATCAACAAGAATAAAACAAGAAAATATTTATGTAATGGGAAATTGACTCTTTATGTACCCCAGTATGATCCCTGCCAGAAAAACATATGTCATATAGTGGAGAAAGTGAAACATTGCTGTCCTGCTGCTACGTCTCTCTCTTACCTTGGAATTGAAAGGCTTTGCCTGTAGTTCGGTGACCAAGCAGCCAGCCACTCCCACTTCCTGAGCTATATTTATTTATTTATTTGCTTTTGTTTACCGGGTAAGTCACACTAGACGTCCATGTGCCTATTTTCAGGTGCGACCCGGGAGAGTTACAGACTTGACATTTTTACAGGTACATTGACTTATACAACTTTTTCATACAGTGAAGTGACTAATACAGTGTCTACATACAATGGGGCAACTAGTATGGCTTTTACATACAGTGGGGTATCAGTGTACATAGAGGAATGACAGTCAGAGTAAAATAAAACAACATAAAACAACATATGAGCACAGGGGGGATTACGGGTGGCCTGGGGGAATCATGTGCAAGGCCATACATAGACAAGTGAACTGAGTCAGAGTTTAACATGTAATGGGAGTGCAGGCAAATAGGTCACCAGAAATATAAGCAGTTCCTCTCAGCCTCACTGTGAAGCATTTTGTCCTTGCAGCTGGAGCTTATGTTGGTTTGTCCTCCTAGCTGGCTGGGAGCCTACCCCCCCAGCCTGCTGTTTCTGTGTGTCTCTGCTGGACTTCAGTGTTTGTTTTCCTGCTTCTGGTTTGTATCTTTCCTCTGGCTGTGTGCTTACGTGTGTTTTGTTCCTTGTTTTTTTTTTGGGGGGGGCCTTTTCCTGTTTTATGTTTTGCTGTGTTTTGGTTTCCTCTTTTGGGGGGCTTTTATATTTAAAACTCCTTGCATACTGCTACTACAGAGCTCATTATGCTTGCTTTCAGTTACAACTCTCAATTTGCTGTACTGCAACTGCAAACCTACTCATGCTACTGTTTTCATTTGCCTACAACTTCAGCCACTGCTGCTGACTGTTTACTTTAATATTGTACCCAGTGCTGTGTTTTAACACTGTACTCATTTAACTACCGCTGTACAGGCCCATTTGTTTCCTGCTGCTGTATTGTTTACACCTATTCCTATTCTACCTTGTTTACTCTGAGGTTAGCTGAAGCTCCTGCTGAGGCTATTAAACTAGCTTTTATATCTGCATGCGGTTCTTGGACTTTCATCACTTCCTTGTTTGTTCCACGGCGGGGACTGGGAGGTGTTTTGGGGGTCGTTGCCTATGTGGTTAATTAATTTTGTTCTAAATCCTGTCTTCGCTGCAAAAAATCCTCAGTTTGTCACCTTAATTTGGCTATTCATGTCTGGCTGGCTTGCCCTTAACTCAGTGCTGTTTACTTGCTATACAGTTGTTATGCAGGTCCACCTATTACTACTACTACTTACTGACCTATCTGGTCCCCATTTGCTTACACAACTGTTGCTCTTTGCTTACGCAAACTATTGCTTTATGCCTAGTGCCATCCCCTCGGCTTTGCCTGGGATTCTACTGCTCTCAATCTGCATCCGACCTTGCAAGGTCTCAGCACTCACTGCTCATTACGATCTCAGCATGCCATGCTCATTTAGCTCACCAGCTTTACAGCTCTCAATCAGTTCTGGGGCATGCCAGTCATTCTAATCTGGTACAGGTTCCTGCAGCCGACGGTCTTGCTCTGCATTTAGTCTGCATCATCGAGCATGTCAAACTTGGGGTGGGATCCTTCTCACCTGGCCCATAGCTGGGAATGTCCTCAACCCGGGCTTGGCTTTAGCTGCCTGCTACGCGACAGCAGCTCCTGGTGTCGAATTTCAGACTAGCAGGGAAGGCTGGTTACGACGATCTCCTTTGGCTTTAGTGTTCCACTATAATGGTTGGCCATTGACTTTAGTGGTTCCCCTAGCAAGGCACCCCACAACTGCCTCTGGTTCACCTGGTTTGATTTAGGGCAGGTAGGCCAGGTGAGTGCCTCAGTAGTTGTTGCTCTCCTCCTGCGCCTTGGATGCTTGTATTGTTGAAGAGTTTTCTCGCAACCTTCCACGACATTCCCGCTAGAGGGTTTGAGTGAGATCCTTCCTCCAAATTTGAATATTTCCACCTCCCTTTAATTGGGTTTTCCAAATTGCAGCTGCAGAGACGTCACTAAATACATTTTCCCAAGCCTGGAGGGAAGGCGACCGAGGCCTTGGATCCCCAGAGATTTCCTCCTCATAGGGGTTTTTCTCTCTCCTCCATTGCCTCAGGTCATAACACTTTACATAGTTGTTTTCCCTTAGTTTCCTTAGGTAGGTTCTGTTGTTGGATGGAGGTGGAAGATGTTCTGCCATTTCCTCTCTCCTTGGGGGGGATGCCCTTCTCACATGCAAGCCATCACTATTCTTTTTTACTACTATGTTGCAGTTACTGCTTCTATGTCACTGTTACTGCTTGCTCATACACATCATGTTGCCCCCTTTTGGGGATGATACTACATTTCTTTTGGGGATTCCTAAGGTACCTTTAGCCACGGGAACCATCCCATGGCACCTCTAGGGGCGGAACCCTTTCCGAGAGTTCCTTGCTTTCGTACCCCTACAGGGTGGTAATTCCTCTGGAATAGAGAGTGTGAATGGCCACAACCAAAATAATACAGTTACATAAGCATAACACTATACTGTCTGTGTAGGTCAGTGAACTTGAAAGGCTTTGCCTGTAGTTCGGTGAACAAGCAGCCAGCCACTCCCACTTCCTGAGCTATATAAGCAGTTCCTCTCAGCCTCACTGTGAAGCATTTTGTCTTTGCCCCACTATCCTCCCTTCCTCCTAAAGCGGCAGTGCTCTCTCCTTAGGGGGGTTCCTAAGATACCTTTAGCCACAGGAACTGACCCGTGGCACCTCTATGGGCAGAACCCTCTCCGAGAGTTCCTTGCTCTCGTACCCCTACAGGGTGGTAATTCTTCTGGAATAGAGAGTAGAAAAACCGCCACAACCGAACTAATACAGTTACAGAAGCATAACACTATACTGGCTGTGTAGGTCAGTGAATAAATTGAGAAAGCATTTATGTGAAGGGAATATGTGAAAGTCAAAAACTGCCTGCCTACTGCTATGTCCCCCTCTTATCTGCTGCACGGCATGCAGACTTCCATGAGAAATCACCCAGAACAGAATAAGAAAATATTAATTTGAAAAACTGCTATCATGCTGCTAAGTCCCTCTCTTGTCTACTGCACTGCCTGCACACTTCCATGAGAAATCACCCAAAATAAAATAAGAAAATATTTGTCAAGGGAAAATGTCTCTTGTTGTACCCCAGTATGTCTCCTGCCAGAAAAACAAGTGACACAGTGGAGAAACTGAAAAGCTGCTGTCCTGCTGCTACGTTTTTCTTATGTCTGGTGTGCTGCATTCACACTTTCTTGAGAAATCAACCATAATAAAATGAAAATATATTTATGTGAACAACTGCTGTCCTGGTACTGCGTCCCTCTCTTGTCTGCTGCACTGCATGCACACTTCCATTAGAAATCACCCAGAATAAATTGAGAAAATATTTTTGTCATGGAGAATATGTCTCTTTTTGTACCCATGTATGTTTCCTTCCAGAAAAACAAGACACATGGAGGTGGAAGTGAAAAAACGCTATCCTGCTGCTATGCCCTTCTCTTGTCTGCTGCTCTGTATGCATACTTCATTGAGAAATCACCCAGAATAAAATGACAAAATATTTACGTCAAGGGAATATGCCTCTTCTTGTACCCCTGTATGTCTCCTGCCAGAAAAGCACATGTCACATAGTGTTGAATAGAAAAACAGTGCTGTCCTACTGTTACATCCCTCTCTTGTGTGCTGCACTGTATGCACATTTCCATGAGAAATAACCCAGAATAAACTGAGAAATTATTTATGTGAAAAACTGCTGTCCTGCTGCTGTGTCACTCTCTTGTCTGCTACGCTGCATTTGCAAGTCCAGAAGAAACCAACCAGAATAAAGTGAGAAAATAATTATGTCAAAGGAATATGCCTCTTGTTGTACCCTATTATGTTTCATTCCAGAAAAACACATCACATAGTCATGAAAGTAAAAAACTGCTATCCTGCTGTGGCATTCTTCTCTTATCTGATGTGCTGTAAGCACACTTCCTTGAGAAGGGGGGGCAAGGGGTTCTTTAGATACATAGGGGAAAAAAGGAAAGTAAGGGGGCAGATCAGCAAGATAAGGATGGGGGATGGTTGGGCACAGGAGGTAGGGGAACAGGCAGAAGTCCTAAATGAGTACATTGCCTCAGTTTTTACCAGGGGGATGGAGGGGCAATGTCTTGCAAGGGCAGTGGGGACAATCTGGAGCAAGGGGTGGGACTGGTAGAGACCAAGTGCCCTGATGGGTCTGGGGAAAGGGACTGGCCACCACAGACAGGTGGGGGCCCAGCAGTGCAGGGTGAAAAGGGGAGGACGTGTAGGCTGAAATCCCAGTAGAGAGAGTAAGGGAAGTTCTCCAGTCCCTTCGGATGGAGAAAGCACCTGGGCCAGATGAGATATATCCCAGGGTGCTGAGGGAACTGCCAGATGTCCTGGCAGTCCCTCTAGTGGAGCTCTTCAACATCTCTCTGAGGACTGGGTGGGTACCCCAAAACTGGTGGGTGGCCCATGTTGTGCTGATCCACAAGGGGGGATCAAGAGAGGAGGAGGTGGGAAATTACAGGCTCGTCAGCCAGACATCGATGGTTGGCAAGGTGATGGAGGGTTTTGTAAAGAAAAGGCTAGGGGGGTTACTGGAGCAAACTGGGTACTTGGATGATAGGCAGCATGACTTTGTGATGGGAGGATCATGACAGACAAATCTTGTTGTGTTCTATGACTGGGTGATGAGGGCCCTGGACCAGGGTAGGCCAGTGGACGTCCTCTTTCTGGACTTTTGCAAGGCATTTGATTCGGTACCCCACAGTGGTCTGCTGGCTAGGCTGAAGGAAATGGGTGTAGGGAGACAGTTGTTAAGATGGATAGGAAATTGGGTCTCTGAGCATACTCAGAAGGTGGTGGTGGTTGGGAGGTTAGCCTCATCCCCAAGGTGGATTACTAGTGGTGTTCCCCAGGGGTCAGTGTTGAGGCCACTTCTGTTCAATGCCTATATCTCAGACATCAGGAGAGGGATCAGGAGTGAGATGAGTCTCTTTGCAGATGACTCAAAGCTGGGTGCAGTGGTGGATGGGGATGAGGGAAGGGTGGCCTTGCAGGAGGACCTGGAGGCCCTGGAAAGGTGGTCGGGAAAATGGAAACTAAAATTCAATACCGGAAAGTGCAAAGTTCTGCACCTGGGAGCCAGAAATCCAGGCCAGGGATATACCCTGGGAGGAGTCATGATTCAAGTCACAGAGGGTGAGAGGGACCTGGGGGTAGTGGCAGATGTCTAAATGAACAACTCAGAGACCTGCAGGAGGGCAGTGGCAAGGGCAAATAGGATGCTGGGATGCATCACCAGGGGTATTACCTCCAGAGAGGTGGAAGTGATCGTTCCACTGTACAACTGCTTGGTTAGGCTACACCTCAAGTATTATGTACAGTTTTGGAGACCACATTTAAAGAAGAAGAAGAATCAGTATTTATATAGCGCTTTTCATATGCAGTATCCCAAAGTGCTTTACAAGCAATGCTAGACTGGTAGTGAAGTGACTGAATGTGTGGTGGCAGCCATATTGCACATCATCACCCACACACAGCCTGGGTAATTGCATGAACCAGTTTATGGGAAGGGGAATGTTGGCCAGGACACCGGGAATGTTCCCTGCTCTTTGTGAAGAGTGCCCTGGGTTCTTATGTTTCCACCTGGACACCCACCAGGACAGCACCAGGATGGGCAGAAGGGACCTCAGTTTAACATCTCATCCGAAGGACGGTACATCCCAGAAGTACAGCACCCCCCAGTATTGTACTCGGATGCCAACGATTTTTCGGTGCAAGTCCAATCCCAGTGTGGGATGAGAACCCATGACCTTCTGGTCCAGAGGCAGATGTGCTACCAGCTGAGCCACACTGACACCAAAGAGGGACATTACACTCCTAGAGAGGGTCCAAAGGAGGGCAACCAAAATGATCTGGGGCCTGGGGGAGAGGACCTATGAGGAAAGGCTCAAAGAGCTTGACATGAACACCCTGGAGGAGAGGAGGGACAGGGGGACATGATAGAGGTCTCTAAGTACATGAACGGGATCAATAAAGGAGGCCAGGTCAGGGTATTGAAAAGGATGGAGGGTGGGGCAACAAGAGGTCACGATGTAAGCTGGAAGGGGCAGGCTCAGAGGGGAGTTGGGGAGATGTTATTTCACTGAAAGGGTGGTGGAGCCATGGAATGCACTTCCAGGGTGCTGGTAGAGGTGGAGACTGTGGATGGGTTTAAGAGGGGATGAGACAGGTACAGGGGAGAGTAAATCTGACTGGGCCCAATACAGGTGACACATCTGAGACTGGGGACAGTATAACCTAAGGGGGAGGGGGGACACCAAAATCGGCCCTCAGTGAGGGTGCTGAAAATTGAGCAGACCCAAGAGACTATTAGGCCTATTCTGCTGGCATGTTAGTATGTTAGTATTTCAGTATGTTAATATGTTCGTTTGTTAGTATGTTAGTAATATGCCTTTTGTTGCACCCCAGTACGTCTTTTGCCAGAAAAACACGTCACATACTGGCGAAAGTGAAAAACTGCATTCCTGCTGCTATGTCCCTCTATTGTCTGCTGCACTGCATGCACAGTTCTATGAGAAATCACCCAGAATAAAATGAAAAAATATTTATTTGAAAAACTGCTGTCCTGCTGCTAAGTCCCTTTCTTGTTTGCTGCACTGTATGCACAGTTTCTTGAGAAATTACCCAAAATAAATTGAGAAAATATTTATGGCAAGGAAATATGACTCTTGTTGTACCCCAGTATGTCTCCTGCCAGAAAAATTTATTTCACATAGTGGTGAAAGTGAAAAATTGCTATCCTGCTGCTACGTCCTTCTCTTGTCCACAGTGCTGTATGTGCATTTCTTTGAGAAATCACCCAGAATAAAATGAGAAAATATTTATTTCAAGGGAATATGCCTCTTGTTGTACCCTAGTATGTCGCCTACAGGAAAAACATATGTCACAGACTGGAAAGAGTGAAAAGCTGCTGCTCTACTGCTACATTTCCTTTTTGTCTGCTGTCCCATATGCACACTTTCTTGAAAATTAATTGAGAATAAAATAAGAAAATATTTATGTCAAAGGAAATTAGGCTTGCCACTAAAAGGCAGGTCAGGTTGTCCTGGGCCCCATCCAGAGATAAAAGTGTAGGGCGAGGGGGGAGAAGCGGGGATAAGGAAGGGTAGGGGATTACAAGGGGTAGTGGGAGCTGCCACAACCTCATTGAGGGGTCATATGACCAGGCTGGGGAGCTCACTGGTCATTGGCCAAGGGCAGGGGCCAGTAGAGGTCTTAATCAGGGGTCCTTAGGGGCTACTTAAAGGCATGTAACCCACAGCTAGCCCTCTTTTCTTGCTGTAAAATTCAACTCTATTGATATATAGCACATCACTGGCAGTTTCCAGGTAAGGCACTAAAGGTTCTGATGCCTTGCCTCTGTAATGGAATTGTTTGGTCATTATAGGAAAGAAAGCACATGGTTAGTCTAGGGTCAAAAAGCATGATTGTGCAGCAACTGATTTATGGTATACCTGTGTGGTGTATGGCTAGGCAGCATACGTGGCTGTGAGGGCCCAGGTCTGAATGTTGGTGGTAGACATGGGGTACATTCAGCTGCAGAGGCGGGCAAGCCAGTAGGTTGTCTTAGCAGACAGGGTTTGTTACAGTGTGTGGCTAGATGCTGTTTGCTGGTGGGCCCAGAGCTTGATCGTGAGGGTAATTTAAAAAAAAAAAAAAGATTTGAAAAGCTGTGTGGTGTGGGGAGCTCCTGAGGTGGAGTGTGGTATGGTGCAGCTGGTCGTGTCTCAACTGAGCGAGGCATTAAAGGAGTGGGGGTTGGGCTGGATCAGCTGCCCATGAGAGAGCATTGGCTCTGGTTCCAAGAGGCCCACGAGAGGCCCCCATGGTGAGGAAGCATGGAGCACCAAGCGGGTGGCATGGCTGGCAGCTCCTGTCAAGGCCATGATGGCGGCGTGTTTTTGGAGCTCCTTTTGGTGGTGGCTGCATGGGTTGGGAGTGGACCTGTGAGGGAAGGTCACACAATGTGCGAGAAGGCACTGTTTGTTGTCAGGACGACAGAACCTGGGAGGCTTACCACGTGTGCTGCTTCAGGTTGGGGGGAGAATACACCGGGGTCATTTGGAGGGGTGAGAGTGTTTTTTGGCACTGCAGGACAGTGGACAGTGGTGTCCTCGGGGCTGATTGCTGGAAGGCAAAGGGTGGAGGGGGGCCAGGGAGGCCCCCTGCGCAATCTCGGCCGCCATCTTTGGGGGTAGGGAGGTACATGCAGAGTGCTTTTGTGTGATGTGATGGACAGACCCATGGCAGGCAGCGGGCAGGGGCAGTGTGTTTGTCTGGCCAGGAGGCCTTGAAGCAAGGGGGGGCTGGAGAGATTTGCCACATGGTGCAGCCGCCATGTTGGGGCGGGTAACAACGTGGTTTGTGCACACTGGGGAGTGTTCAGTAGCTCGGGGAATTTGGTACATTGGTTGAATTTATAAAGCTGCAAAAGGGTAAATGGCTGGGAAGCACATTTCTCCAGCACATCAAGCACATCATATCATAGGTAAGCTCATTACCTACTGGCTATGTTGTTGGTTCTGTGTTATCAGTTGCTATTTGTGGATAATTGTCAATTGATATGGACAGGAATGGCCCCAGGCTTAAAGTTTCCAGGGCCGCTAAACGGCAGGTCTGGGAGTGGGAGGGGGTACACGGTGGGCCGGGGGGGGGGATAGCCTGGCCCACTGCCTAGAGAGGCACAGCCACCATTTTGTGGTAGGCCGCAGCCTGTTCTGCGGGTGGGGGCTGAAACAGAGGGCTAACTCAGCCAGTACCGGACACCGAAAAGCTGGTGGACATTTGTGGCAGCCCAACTGCATGGGCACAAAGGCCAACCGAGTAGGCCCTTGATGGTGGGGGTTCGTTGCCACACCAGTTGGGCTAAAGTAGGGTTTGTGTCAGATGGGCAGGTGATTGACTGGCTTGGAGGTGGCAGTAGGTGGACTGGGCCGGGGGCATTGAAGCTTGCACAGGACAGTGGGGGGAAGCCACGGTAGGGAGGTTACATGCCGCGGCCATACTAGGCAAGCCCGTACGCATCCAACAATTAGTCAATGCCCAGTACAGGTAGGTGTCAGGAAGGCAGTGGTGATAGGGCCCTGCCTTCCATGCCTACACATACAACCTGAGAGCAGGGTACTGGCACGGTGTGGTGGGTACAAATAGGGGCTGCACCTGGTTTTGATGGTGCTGGGGACTCCAGTAACTGGGGAAGTTATTACAGAGCAAGTGAGGATGGTGGGGGCAGAATGGCAGCTGGTGAGTTGCGGTATTTCATATGTTTTGTTGTGCAGCCTAGACGAAGAGATGGCACCCAAAAGAGTCCCAGCATCCAGTGCTACCATGCTGTCAGAAGCAGCAAAGCTGATGGTGCAGATGATAGAGCTTATGGAAGCTGCAAAGAAGAGGGAGGCCAAGGAGGAGGCCCAGAAGAAACGGAAGGAGTGGGATGAGTGAGCCGGTGCTGGAAGCAGCATCAAGAGACTGAAGAGCGTTGTGCCCAGCTGCCCGACAGCACCTAGGACAGGGATCGAGCCCAACCTGGTCCAGGCAGTGCCACAGCTGGATGGGGATAAGGATGATGTGGACATGAACAATAAGGTGGATTTAAAAGAGTATATTGAGGGTTTGTTGGGAGATATGGCAGAGGGAGCGGTGTCAAAAATGGAAAGAGCCTTGCAGGCCATCAAGGAGGGCAGCAAGGAGGGGGCGGGAACCACAGTGGGGGTGTTGAAGCTGTGTGACAGCCCACCAGGTTTCACGCTGAGTGACCACATGCCAGCCTCAATAAAAGAGAAAATATGGAAGGGGGAATACGTTGATCATTTTTGTTTGGTGGACGAGAAGACAGCCAAGAGAAACGAGCAAAAGGAATCAGTAGGCAAGTCATAGATGGCAGTGGTGCTGGCAGTCATAGGGTACAAAGCGGAGGAGGCCAGGTTCAAAGGAAAAAGCATTAACACGTGGCACACTGCTTTTCTAATTTATAGTGCATTGGTGCCGGAGAAGCAACTTGACTTGGCAATCCCGCTGTTGATGTATATGACAATCATCATGGATGCGTACTAGGTGAGGCTAGGTTTCAGTTGACTTAAGTACGATGAGGCATTCCAGAGGCATATGGCAGTGAAAGGTGACTTGAGGTGGGACTGCACCCATGCCGAGTTGTGGATCAGGATGTTGTCATGTCCGGCAGTTGGGCAAGGAGCAGAGCAAGGGAAAAGGGTAGTACCGGCTCAGGGTACAAAGGCCTGTTGGGCTTTCAACAGGGCTTCATGTAACTGGTTTAGCTGTAAGCTTAAGCACATCTACTCACAGTGCGGGGGGTCACACCTGTCAACACTTTTCAGGCTGGGGGGCAACAAAATGGGACAAGCCAGTGGGCAGCATCAGAAGCAGCCCTTTTGAGGCAGTAGTAGGGAGCTGGTGGCCCCAGGAGAGGGGAACACACATTCAACTATGGGTGGAATTAGAACAAAGCATGGGTGGTGGGGATACACCCTGGTCTGCACTCCCATCAAGCTGTGGGTGGTGGAGGTTTAGACAGAGGGTTACCCTTACAAGAGAGGGGCAGAACTGCTAAGATTGGGTTTTCTGGGTGGTTTTCCACTGGGGTTTGAGGGAGCATGGGTGGGGATGCGGGCTAAGAATTTGGAATCCATAAAAGGGAAGGAGGACATAGTCCAGGGAAAGATTCAGAAGGAGGTGAGGGCAGGGCAGGTGGAGGGGCCGATGGATGAACCCCCCCACAAGAGGTTCCGGTGTTACCCCTGCGGGTGGTACCTAAGAAGCAAGTGGGGGAGTTCCAGCTCATACATCACCTGTCCTATCCAGATGGGGGTCAGTGAATTGAGGATCCCGGAAGCTCTCATCATGGTCTCTTATGCATCACTGGACCAGGTGGTGGAGTTGATACGGGTGGCTGAAGGGGGCCTGGCTGGCAAAGATGGACATTGAGTCTGCATTCCAGCTTTTACTGGTGCACAAGGCAGACTGGGACTTATTGGGTTTCCAGTTAGAGGGTGGGTTGTACTTCAATAAGGTGATGCTCATGGGCTGCTCCGGTGTTTGAGTCACGGTATAGGCCCAGGAGGGTCATCCATTACCTGGACAATTTTCTGTTGATTGGGACCAGCCAGGTGGAGACCCAGAGAATTTTGGCAGATTTCCAGGACATGTGCAGTGCCATAGGGATCCTCTTGGCAGCAGGTAAAACTGAGGGCCAGGCTTGCAGGTTGGAGTTCCTAGGGATCGAGGTAGACATGGAACAGGAGTGATTTCACCTGCCAGGGGATAAGGTGGAATGGCTTAAGGGGCTACTTGCACTAGTGGGGGGGGGGGAGGAGGAGGGTGACACTGGTACAGGTACAACAGCTACTGTGGCACCGTAATTTCTCCTGCAAGGCCATAAGCCTGGGCAGGGCCTTTACTAGAAGGTTGGGGAGCGTCACAGGCATAGGAAAGCTACCTCATCACTGGGTAGACATTAACAGTGGAGTGACAGAGGATGTATAGGTGTGGGAGGTTTTCCTGGAGTTCTACAATGGGGTGACGTTCTGGCAGGAGGTGTGGGCCTCCAGTGCAGACCTGGAGCTGTACACAGATGCAGCCAGGGGTCTGGGATGGGGCTTATTTTCAGGGTGAGTTGATTTCAGAGGCATGTCCAGTCCAATGGCATGAGTGGGGATGGAATAAGGACACCCCGTTCCTTAAGATCTTCCCAATATGGATGGCCTTGGAGGTATGGGGTACATGGATGGCAGGGCAGCGCATTATATTTTGGTGTGATGACAAAGGTATGCTCGAAGTGATCAACAGGCAGAGTGGCCAGATGGAATCAGTGGGGCTGGTGTTGAGGTGCATGATTATATTGGGTCTGTAGCTTAACCTGTCCTTTAAGGCAAAGCACATTGAGGGGGCATGGAACGAGGTGGCTGACTGTCTTTCTCATTTTCAGATGGAGCGGTTCTGAGAGTTGGCACCACAGGCTATGCCCATCCAGACCAGGGTCCCGGACTGGCTGTGGGTGGTTGGAGGGAGAAGGCCAGGGCCTTGTACAGAGGATTGTGGTTGACCAGCACCCTGAAGGCCTATGAGAGGGTGTGGGAAAGATTCCAGGCACTTAGAGCCAGGATGGGGTGGGAGACATGTGAACCAGTCTGGGAAGAGCAGGTAATTCAATACAAACTGGAAAAATGAGAGGAAGTGTTGGCTCATGCCACCATGGGGGTCCAGCTAGCAGGAATCAGTTGGATTTGCATGGATTGGGGTTGGGCAGATGCGGCGGGTGGCCAGACCATCGAGCGGATGGTTGTGGGTTGGCAGAGGAGGCAGGGAAGGTGGCAGGATGGGAAACGACCCTTGATGGGGCCCTGCTCTCGAAGGTCCTATGGGCATTGGGCCACGTCTGTAGTTCCACAAATGTGGCCTGTCTGTTCAGGGCCATATTTACCATCATGGAAAAGGGGGCCTTCAGGGTCAGAGAAATGGTGGTACCTAGAAAGGGGGCAATCACTACGGGCTTGCAGGAGGGGTGTGTGAGAGTGGAAGATAAGAAGGTGGTGATTTTGCTGCGGAGGTCCAAAATGGACAAGCAGGGCAAGGGTGCCACCGTGGAGCTACACAGAGAGGTGGCAGCAGGTGTCTGTGCAGTCCAGGCCATGGGAGACTACACAAGGATTCGGGGATGAGGAAGAACGTCCTGGTTTGTGCATGGGGACAGGTCCCCAATGATGGGATTTCAGGTAGGTGCAGTACTAAAGAAGGTGGTGGCATTCATGGGGGAGAATCCCAGTGAATATGCCCCACACTCCTTCAGGACTGGTGCGGCCTTAGAGGTGGCTGCTGCAGAAGTGGGAGAGAGTGAGGTCAAGAGGGTGGGGACATGACATCAAACTGTTATAAGAGATACATGAGGTGCTGACTGTGGCTAATTGGTGTCCCTTTATTCTCCTCCCACAGCAGGCTCCAAGAGGCAGATGTGTATTGTGGGGCATTCATTCTTCTACTGGGAAGAGAGATTTGCAGCTGCCACAAGAATGGGGATACAGTTTCGCCTGGGAGACGAGCACATCAAAGTGCAGTGGAGGGGCCTGAGGGGCATGAGGTGGCTACAGCTGCTACCCCTGCTAGAGGCGCTGCAGGTGCGATGGGCCAGCCAAGACTGTATCATCATCCACCTGGGGGTAATGACTTGGAGGCCATGCCCTGGGGGTCCTTGATGAGGGACATTATTGCAGACCTACAGAAGGTAAAGAGCTGGTGGCAAAGAGTGGTAGTTGGTTGGTCTGAGGTTACATCCCAAAGGGTATGAAGGGGAGCAAAAGGGCCAAAGGTGATAGAAGGGGCACGCAAGTGCCTGAAGCAGAAAGTGGCCAAGGCAATGATCGAAATGGGGGGGGGTTCCACATCCAGCATAGGGACATTTCTTTCGAACAGGAGACAGTGCACCGATCAAATGGAGTCCATCTCATTGAGTTTGGCATGGGTCTGTTCCACCAGCCTTTTTCTGAACTGGTGGTGGACATCAATTGGAGGGGCCTGAGGGGTTAGCCCACAAGGGTGGAGCCCCTTCTTCCATCACAGGTGGGAGATGGGTCAGTGGAAGGGGTTAGGGAGCAAGGGGAAAAGGGGGGGGGCAGGTACCACGGGCTAGGGACAAAGGAACCCAGACTTCAGAGTAACAGCAGAGGGATACAGAGCAAGGGGTGGATCGCTGTGTCCACACCTGGTGGGGGGAGTGGTCAGGTAACGTGGTACCAGATTGTGGTGATTGAAAAGGGGGTGTCCAGATCATGGTGTCAGGACCCTGAGAAGCAATGACAAAAGATGAAAAGAACAGGATGAAGAACCACATGAGGGAAGACAGGACTGTTATGTCTTAGAAATGATATGGGACTGTTATGTACAAAACTGTAAATACAGATTTCTGGAAATAATTGGAATGTAATAATGATTATATAATTGTGGCTTTTTATACATAAATGCTGCCAGCGAGCATCCAAAAGTGATAAAGCATTGGCCTGAGTTATTTCTGGGAAGGGATCCAGGGACAAATGCCTCTTGTACCCTAGTGCAGTTCCTTGAGAAATAACCCATAATAAAATGAGAAAATATTTATTTGAACAACTGCTGTCCTGCTGCTATGTCCCTCTCCTGTCTGGTGTGTTGCATGTGCACTTGCATTTGAAATCACCCAGAATATATTGAGAAAATATTTGTGTCAAGGGAATATGCCTCTTGTACCCATGTATGTTTCTTTCCAGAAAAAAAGTCACATAGTGGTGGAAGTGAAAAACTGTTAACCTGCTGCTACATCCTTCTCTTGTCTGCTGCACTGTGTGCATATTTCATTGAGAAATCACCCAGGATAAAATGAGAAAATATTTATGTCAAGGGAATATGCCTCTTCCTCTACCCCAGAATGTCTCCTGCCAGAAAAGCACGTCTCATTGAGGTCAAAAGAAAAAAAACTGCTGTCCGACTGCTAAGTCCCACTCTTGTCTGCTGCACTGCATGCATACGTCTATGACAAATTACCAAGAATAAACTGAGAAATTATTTATGCAAAAAATTGCTGTCCTGCTGCTACGTCACTCTCTTGTCTGATGCACTGCATGCACAATCCTGGGAGAAACCACCCAGAATAAAACGAGAAAATATTTATTTGAAAAACTGTTGTCCTGCTGCTATGGCCCTCTGTTGTCTGCTGCACTGTATGCACACTTCCTTGAGAAATCACCCAAAAGAAGATGAGAAAATATTTATATCAAGGAAATTTGCCTCTTGTTGTATCCCAGTATGTCTACTGCCAGAAAAATAAGTGTCACATAGTGGTGAAATGAAAAATTCCTATCCTGATGCTACATCCCTCTCTTGTGTGCTGTGCTGTATGTGCACTTCCTTAAGAAATCACTCAGAATAATTGAGAAAATATATAAGGAAATTTGCCCCTTGTTGTGCTACAGTATGTCTCCTGCCAGAAAAAAACATGTTTCATACTGATGAAAGTGAAAAACTGCCTGTCTGCTGCTATATCCCCCTTGTGTTTGCTGCACTGCATGCACACTTCCATGAGAAATCACCAGGAATAAAATGAGAAAATATTCAGTCGAAAAACTGCTGTCATGCTGCTATGTTCCTCGCTTGTCTGCTGCACTGTTTGCACACTTCTTTGAGAAGTCGCCCCTGAAAAAATGAGAAAACATTTGTCACGGAACTACGCCTCTTGTTATACCCCAGTATGTTTCCTGCTAGAAAAACATATGTCACATACCGGAGAAAGTGAAATACTGCTGTCCTGATGCAAAATTTCTCGCTTGTCTGCTGTGCTGTATGCACACTTGCTTGAGAAGTCTCCCATAATAAAATGAAATAATATTTGTGAAAAATTGCTGTCCTGCTGCTATGTCCAACTCTTGTTTGCTGCGCTGCGTGCACACGTCCTTGAGTAATCACACAGAATAAACTGAGAAAATATTTATGTGAAAAATGCTCTCCTGCTGCAACTTACCTCTCTTGTCTGAAGAGGCTCATGTGCACTTAAATAAGAAATCACAGAGAATAAAATGAGAACATATTAATGTCAAGGGAATATGCCTCTTGTTCTACCCCAGTATGCTTCCATCAGAAAAACATATTTTACATAGTGGAGAAGGTGAAAAACTGATGTCCTTCTGCCACATTTCTCTCTTGTCTGATGTGCTGAATGCACACTTCCTTGAGAAATCATCGACAACAAAATATTTATGTCCAGGGGAAAATGCCTCTTCTTGTACCCCAGTATGTCTCCTGCCAGAAAAACATGTCACATACTGGTGAAAGTGAAAAACTGTATTCCTGCTGCTATGTCCCTCTGTTGTCTGATGCACTGCATGCACACATCTATGACAAATAGGTTTGTCTCCTAAAAAGGCAGACTCAGTTGTCCCCGGCCCTGAACAATAGGGTGGATGCTCAGCATGGGACAAGCAGCAGGAATGGGGGGAGGGGTGGTTGTCCTGGGGGAGCTGAAGAGAGAGCAGGCCAATTGGGGAGGGAGATAGGCAGGGGGAATTCAGAGATTTCAGAGAGAGGCGGCACCTCATTCATCATGCCAGGAGAGGGGAAGGGATTGGGTAAGGGAGAGAGAGAGAGAGAGAGAGAGAGAGAGAGAGAGGTGCGCAAAAGGGGAGTTCAAAGGGGCAGGCAAGGCAGAGAGAGCTCACTATTTGCTTCAGTAACATTTCTTTACTATGAAGCACATCAGTCTGGCAATTAACATGGGCGATTTCACATCAGGTGGCAACGGGGTTTTATCTTTATGTTGCTTTCAATTTCATTAAGATTTGAGCAAGTGGAGATATATGCGGTAACTTTTTGACCCAGGAAACTCTTACAGTATGGGCGTTGGTGAGTCAGATGTTGTGGTCACAGGGAGATGAGAATTTGCATGCACGGGGATGAGCTACGGTTGGAGCGATACAGTATTAAGCAGGTACGTCGGGTATGGAATGATTGGCCATCCAGTTGTAAAGGTTATTGTTCAGCCAAGGCCATGCAGAAGGAGTAGTTTAAAGTTGTATGAGGAGGTCCATGCAGGATCGCGAAGGATAGACCAGGTAGGCATTGCAGTTTGTGAGTAGACAATGAGAGCCAAGTTTGAGGTAAGGACTTAATTGCAGAAAAAAACAGAGGGCTGCAGCTTGAGAACTGCAAAAGTGGCAAAGGAGAGTTAACAGGCATCTGTGAAGGGTTTTTTACTTCTTCGTATGAGTCCTGTGTGCTCCCATCCACGGTTTGAGCAATCCACCTTAGTGCGCTACAGCAGCGTTTTTGTAGTGTTACCCAGTGGTGGCCCCTTCACTAGTGCAGCCAGTAAAAAGGTGACGCAGAAGCAATCCAGATGAATTAAAAAAATATTTATATGTAAGTAGCGATAAGCTTTTCTCACTGTTTCGGATGCTGTTTTGTTAGGCTAAGCTGTACTCGCGTTTGTGTATGCTGTTTTGGGCTGGATTTGCTAGCTAGGTTTTGGGTGTAATTGTGCCAGAGGTCTTCAGTCTGGGAGGAACCGCGTGGTGGTCTGAGGCTTGTTAGACCGGAGAAGCAGCCACCTATGTGGAAGTGCACCACATAGTTGTGTTTTTTCAGTAAACACGAGCACAGCCCCCTCTGCTGGTGTGATTTTGTCCCTTTCCTGCTGTTTGGTAGGGGAATTGAAGGGCTTGTATGGCAGGGAGGATGGGGGGAGAATGGAGAGAGACTGTGAGGGCTGACTGCATTGGAGTGTGACATCATTGTCACGTGGGTCAGAAAGGGCTCCCAGCCGAAAAGTCAATAGGAGGCAAAGAAAGAAGGCAGCCTTACAGGGCCACTGGGAGAACATTTCAGGGAGCAGATTATCAATCGAGGGTATAGCGGGGAGGCGAGATCCCCCAGGTCAGAACAGAAGCACGAATTACAGGAGAAAGCAACCGCGGTCACACCTGGAGCATTGTTGCAAATCCAAGGAGGAAATATGATGTGTTGGGGACAAGTTTAATGATCAGTGGGGTAGGGCCAATGGTTGCCACGTTTGGGACATCAACAGGCAATGGGAGATTACAGAGTATCCAGAAGAGGTGTCGCAATTAAAAAAAAAAAAAAAAGTGAAGCAGGGTTTTTTGGGGGGAGATCTTCCAGCTGTGAGCCAACAGGTACAGCAATTCAAGGAGGTTTACAGCCCTGTGGCCACCGAGAGAGGGCAGGATGGACTCAATTGCATGGTCACTATTGGGGAATGGACATGCAGCAGCCATTTCAAGGAACTTTGTTAGGGGGGAAGGGACCATTTAATGGTGGTAGGTAGCCATGAGGGGGCCGCCATCTTAGAACCGGGAGACTGAGCTCCAGGAGATAAGAAGTGGAAGGCATGAGGGGAGCAGCAAGATGGAGGATAGGAAGCCAATTGCGCATGGGATGGGGGAATTAGGCATTGAGTATCAAGGGTGCAGGGGCATTCCTGGCTGAAAAAAATGCGGTTAGAATTGTGTAATGGAGACTATGTTTGGATTGCCCATACGGTGGATGGATAGACGGTATGAGGTTCAGCGATGGTGTGTTCAAACAGAGGGTGCCTGTGTTGCGTGCAGCAGGGAAGAGATCGTAGGTACGTGGGGCTGGCATGTTTCCCACTTAGGCAAAAACTGAGTAAAAGGACACAAGTGATGAACCAAAGGACAGCAATTCCATGGGGGGCTCAGACCACGCACCTCACATAGACAAAAGTTCTGAAGGCAGAGGGACATGAAGCATACTAACCAAAAAAAAAAAGGTGGGGGAGGGTGGAGATAGGATATGAACACGAGGTGCCCCAGTTAGTACAGCAGTGGGTGAGCACCCAGGCTGGGTAGGCCATGATCCTCTGGCCCGGCTGCCATTTTAGTGAAGGTATCAGCTGCCATTTGAAGATAAGCATGTGGCTGGGGGGGTTGACAGGGAGGGTCAACTTAGGGCATATGAACTATAACAGACAGGAATAATAAGAGCAAACAGATTGATCCTGTATGAAACTTTCTGAAGTGGGAAAGGTGTGCCAACATGGAGCAGTGGTATGTGTTTTGGGGGATACACAAACAAGAGGAGTAACTTGTATGAGGTGGAAGACATTCTGGCAGTGGGTTTTATGGGGTTTTAAGATAACGGAAGAGCGCCCTGAGTAGGACAATATTTCTTTCAGCAGACCGGTCTTGTTGTTAGGGAGGGGGTGGACAGCACTCCACAGGACCTGGTTGGGGCAACACACAGTGATGGGGCCTGGCACAAAGGGATAATAAAGGGTATCCTACATAGAAGTAGATGAGTAAATTAATGAGAACATAAGACTTGGGGAACGGAAGTCTCAGCCAAGGAACCAGTTGACAGTATGGGATTTAACTGGCCATAATTCCAAAAAAAAAATATATATATATATATATAAATGAATAAAAGAAGCAAGAAGACAGTTTACTTAAGAATTTTCATTGGGGACAGAGTACGTGCCCTGAAAAGTAATCCGGGAGAGGGAGTATGGGGGGCTACTTGGAAAAGAAAATATGTTGATCAATACTAACAGTTTCTGCAATTCTTTTCAGCTTCCAGTGCAGCAGCACACAGCAGGGTGCCCAAGAAAGACCACCAGTAATTAGGAGGATGGCAGAGTCTTTATGTTCCATGGGGGGAAGGGGCGACCAAGGCACTGGTCGAGAGGGGAGAAATGCCGGGGGGCTGAAAAGGGCCCGGAAGGTTAGCAGGTGGCTGTAAGGCAGCTGCAGCCAGGGGGCCAGCTGGTCCGGTGCCACCATGGACATCAGTAGCGGAACTAGTGCCTGGTCCAGACCCAACACCTTTACCACCCTGCTGATACCCCCAGGCCTCAGGACAGTAGCCTCAATGAGCCCATCAAACTCGGAACAAGGATGGGGCCACCCCCTCCCCGCAGGAAGAAGGGACTTCACACCAGGAGGTACTGCGTGGTGGGGGGGACAGTTGGTAAGGGCCTGGGGTGGGAATTGAGGGGTGGGGTTAGAGACAGGGCATGGCGAAAGAGAGTTAAACCAGGTAAAACATAGGGCCAGGAAGGAGTTGGTCTTTGGGGGGAGTCGGAAGTAAGGATAAGGGGAAGCGCTGGGAAGTAGACAAAGCAGAGGCGCCTTCTCCAGGGCACCAGTCCCTAGAGGAGCACCACATGGATCAGTACTTGGCCCTATTTTTGATTAGTCTATGTATTGCTGTTAAGCAAACATAGAAGACCTGCTGGAGGTCAAAACTTGCATGTTGGAAAAATAGGGAGCATTATAAGTAGCTATACTGATGCAGTTAATATGCAAACTAAAATAAATATTATGTGGTTGGAATAGAAGAAATTATCTGACTCTAAACCTGGAAAAGGGCAGGTTTAGGCATTGAAATATATAGATCTATATACCTGTGGCAAAGAGTGAGAAAGACTTTGGAGTGTCAGATAATTCTACCATAACAGCACATGAGCAAGGTAATTGGCAGTCAGTAAAGCAAAGAAAAGGTGAAACTTCATACTGAGGAACACAGTAAGTGGGGAAAAAAATGGCATTCTTATAGTATATACCTCACTTGGGTGACCACATGTGGCATACAGTATCCAATCTTGGCCTCTGTACTATTTGAAGGAATAAGGAGGATAGAGAAGGTACAGAAAAGGGCCACAAGGTGTATAACACAGGATAAAAGCAAGAAATATACTGATAGACTAATTACACTTAAACTTTTTGTCTGGCAATACAGAAGAATCAGAGCGGTCTATGCCTTGCATACAATGCAATAAACAGACCTGACCTTAGGGAGTTTCTTGGTCTAAATCTAGTCACTACTAGAAGTACAAGACTGCATAGAGACCAGTTAAAATGGGAACATTTGAAAAAAATAATTAAAAAAAGGGTGATTCTTTGTTTACCCACTAGCCGGAGCGACTAGGGGTTGACAGGACAACCTAACAGAGAGCAACCATCTGGGCTACCTGCAAGACACAAGAACATGACGGAAGCAACCCAGTACATGGGGCAATTTGGCAGAACAAATTTAGTTACTCCTTTGACACCGCGTGATAGGACATTTCAAATGTGTCAGTTTAAAAAAAAATTATATCGGCCCACGTTGGTCAGAATAATTGGCAGTGGGGTGGCGGAAGGTGGTTGCAGTGGGAAGCCCCGAGGTAGGACTGGAGCGGCCGCAGGTTGGCAGTTAGATGGGTTTTTTGAGCCACGTGCACTTACAGTTTAATAGAGGCCTAGTACTGGCCCGCTGTTCCTGGTATAAGAGGCTATATGCACTATGAAATGGTATAACGTATGGGGAAAGCATAACTGCCAAAGTGGGAGTGCAGGCATTCATTTATGGGGGTTTCCATGGAATCGGACAAGAGAAGCGGTTTCATCCATTTAGCAGACCGTAAGCAGTAATCAGCTGACAAATGTACAAGGGGAAAGGGTTTTGTTGGCAACAGAGTACCACGAGGACTGACAGCTGCCTTGGGGGTGGTGAGATAAGACAGTCACTGAGGGTGGAGTTAAAAGTAGCAGCCTGCACATAAAATGGCAGAAGAGCAAAGGAGAGCAAGGGGCAGCACTGTAGGCCAAATAGCAAATGGACAGCATGGGCTGGGCAGGTGGAGGCCAGGGGCTGGTGCCGGGGCCACCAATGAACTGGGACACAGTCCCAGTGGGTAGGGGGAAAGGGCAAAGGGTTATACAGCAGACAGCGGTTTCCTACTTGGAAGAGGAGGGGTGGAACCCAGGGGCCTCTATTCCCATACCTTCCCAATGATGTTTGGGGGATGGGGCCAAGATGGGGAACAGGGCCCCAGAGAACAACTGAGGAGGTGGGACCCGCTTGACTTGGGGAATCCTAGTTCCTTTAGGAATATAGGTTTTCATATTACAGGGGAAGCCCCTACAGTAACTCCTATCTCCCCATTGATAAGGCAATGACAGAGGTTGCCGAGGAAAGGGTACAGCAAAATAACCTGGAAGGGGACAGTAGTTACTCTAAATGGGTATGATGAATGGGAAATAGATCATTGGACCACAGTGCAGAAGAGGAGAGCAGATGTTTGACCTGAGGGGGAAACTCTCTTTCTCTCCTTATGCAAAACCAACAGACAGGAGCCCATAGAACCAGGAGGGGCGGAGCTGTCAGACACAGATCAAGGCTACCTGATAAGGGGTAGTGGATACAGGTGAGTGGGGCAGTTTTGACCCTAGAGCAAGTGAAGTTGGAAACAGGAATGAGGGACATCAGCCCAAGACAAGGGTGAGGGGAATTCAAGGGCCAGGTTTAAAAAAAAAAAGAGAGGAGGGCACCTACTTGGGGGGGAGAATGGGGTAGGTGCACAGGAGAGGGGCAGACTGGTGAAGGTGGACAGCAGGTTTGCCAGGACTGCTGAAGGTGGACAGCAGAGAATAAGAAGGGGCAAAGAAAAAGGTGAGGGGGCGGAGAAGGGGGTGAGATATTCTGACTTGGAGCTCTTCAGAACAACACCAGACATAGGAGTGGTATGTGTACATGTATACCCAACAAAGAGAGAAGAAAAGGAAGATAGCAGACCCTAGATGTACATCCGGGAAGAAGAGAAACAAGAATGAAAAGGTTGTTTCTGAATAGGTGGTAGCCCCAGGTTTATGCCCGGGGGGGGGTAATAAGAGAAAACAATGAGAAAAAATGTGGTTTGAGGAAATAGTGTATAATGAAGATATGAGGAACATAAGTTTGTAAGATATGAGGATGAAAATATTGTGGAAGTGGACATTTGGAAGAAATTATAATAAATTAATTGATTGCTGACTGAGCACCCACAAAATGGTAGTCTATGTTTTATTGGACAGGGCTCTGGGGACAAATCACCCAGAACAAAATGAGAAAATATTTATTTGAAAAACTACTGCCCTGCTGCTATGTCCTTCTCTTGTCTACTGCACTGTGTGCACATTTCCTTGAGAAATCACCCAAAATAAGATGAGACAATATTTATGTCAAGGAATTATGCATCCTGTTGTATACCAGTATGTCTACTGCCAGAAAAATAAGTATCACATAGTGGTGAACATAAAAAATTGCTATCCTGCTGCTACATCCCTCTCTTGTCTGAAGTGCTGTATGTGCACTTCCTTAAAAAAATCACTCAGAATAAACTGAGAAAATATTTATGTTAAGGAAATTTGCCTCTTGTTGTACTACAGTATGTCTCCTGCCAGAAAAAAACATGTCTCATACTGATGAAAGTGAAAAACGGCCTGTCTGCTGCTATATCCCTCTTGTGTTTGCTGCACTGCACGCACACTTCCATGAGAAATCACCCAAAATAAAATAAGAAAATATTCAGTTGAAAAACTGCTGTCATGCTGCTATGTCCCCCTCTTGTCTACTGCATTGCAAACACACTTCCATGAGATATCACCCAAAATAAAATGAGAAAATATTCAGTCGAAGAACTGCTGTTAAGCTGTTATGTCCCTCTCTTGTCTGCTGCACTGTATTCACACTTCATTGAAAAATCACCCAAAATAAAATGAGAAAATATTTATATCATGGAAATATGCCTCTTGTTGTACCCCAGTATGTCCTCTACAAGAAAAACACATATCACATAGTGGTGAAAGTGAAAAATTGCTGTCAGGCTGCTACATCCCTCTCTTGTCTTCTGTTCTGTATGTGCAATTCCCAGAGAAATCAACCAGAATAAAATGAGCAAGTATTTATGTCAAGGGAATATGCCTCTTCTTGTACCCGAGTATGTCTCCTGCCAAAAAAGCATATGTCACATAGGGGAGGAAACTGAAAAATTGCTGTCCTGCTGCTACAGTTCTCTCATGTCTGCTGTGCTGTATGCACAATTCCTTGAGAAATCACCCAGAATAAATTGGAAAAATATTTATGTCAAGGGAATATGCCTGTTGTTGTACCCATGTATGTTTCTTTCCAGAAAAAAAAAGTCACATAGTGGTGAAAGTGAAAAACTGTTACCCTGCTGCTACGTCCTTCTATTGTCTGCTTCGCTGTATGACTACTTCATTGAGAAATCACCCAGAATTAAATGAGAAAATAAATATGTCAAGGGAATATGCCTCTTCCTCTACCCCAGTACGTCTCCTGCCATAAAAGCACATGTCTCATAGTGGTGAAAATAAAAAAAAAAATGCTGTCCTACTGCTACGTCCCTCTGCTGTCTGTTGCACTGTATGCACACTCCCATGATAAATTTCCAAGAATAAAGTGAGAAATTATTTATGTGAAAAACTGCTGTCCTGCTGCTATGTCACGCTCTTATTTGCAGCGCTGCATGAACAATTCCAGAAGAAACCACCCAGAATAAAATGAGAAAATAACTATGTCAAAGGAATATGCCTCTTGTTGTACCCCAGTATGTTTCATTCCAGAAAAGACATGTAACATAGTCATGAAAGTGAAAAACTGCTATCCAGCTACTACATCCTTCTCTTATCTGCTGTGCTGTATGCAATCTTCCTGGAGAAATCACCCAGAATAAAATGAAAACATATTTATGGCAAGGTAATATGCTCTTGTTGTACCCCAATATGTCTCCCACCAGAAAAACACATGTCACATAGTGGTGAAAGTGAAAAACTTCATTCCTGCTGCTATGTTCCTCTCTTGTCTACAGTGCTGTATGTGCACTTCCTTAAGAAATCACCTAGAATGAATTGAGAAGGAATTTATGTGAAGGCAATATGCCTCCTGTTGTACTACAGTATGTCTCCTGCCAGGAAATCACGTTTCATTCTGGTGAAACTGAAAAACTGCCTTCTTGCTGCTATGTCCCCCTCTTGTTTGCTGCACTGCATGCACACTTACATGAAAAATCACCCAGAATAAAATGAGAAAATATTTATTTGATAAACTGCTGTCCTGCCCTTATTTCCCTCTCTTGTCTGCTGCACTGTATGCACACTTCCTTGGGAAATCACCCATAATAAAAGAAAAAAAAAATATTTATGCTAAGGGAATATGCCTCTTGTTGTACCCCAGTATGTCTCCTGCAAGAAAAATGCCTGCCACATAGTGGTGAAAGTAAAATAAATTGCTGTACTGCTGCTATGTCACGCTCTTGCCTGATGTGTTGTTTGTACATTTTCTTGATAAATCATGCAGAACAAAATGAGAAAGAATTAATGTCAAGGGAATATGCCTCTTGTTGTATCCCAGTATGTCTCCTGCAAGAAAAACATATTTCACATAGTGGAGAAAGTGAAAAACTACAGCTCTGCTGCTACAGTTCTCTCATCAGCTATGCTGTATGCACACTTTCTTGAGAATGTACCCAGACTAAAGTAAAAAAATATTTATGTCAAATGAATATGTGTCATGTTGTGCCCCACTATGTCTCCTGCCAGAAAAACATATGTCACATAGTGAAGAAGTTGAAAAACTGCTGTCCTTCTGCTACATTTCTCTCTTGTCTGCTGTGCTGTATGCACACTTCCTTGAGAACTCAATCAATCAATCAATCAAATTCTTTATTTATACAGGCAAACACCATTGAGCAAGCTCATTTACAAGGTGGACCTGGATTACACAAGTCAAGTAACAGTGCATTTATATACAGACAAATAGACAGTAGATGCAAGAGTACAACAGTACAGGTAGGCCAGCAATAGACAGGATAAGTAAAAATACATTTGGGTTCAGGTAAAAGACAGTCTTTCTAAGGATATACATAACAATAGGGTAGCAAGTCAGTAAAAATTTATACCAGATGCAACAACATACAGTACATGGTTTAATATTCCTGTAAGGTAAAGGCATTATAGTCCAGCGAAGAGATTAGTTGAAGTGGATGCTACAAGCGAAGAGACATACATAGTCAGTTTAAAAAAGACCCAGGCATATCAAGGGGGAGACATGTGTTGGGAGAAGTGGGCAGCCAGTGGTGGGGGGAGGTCTGGAACTGAGATAATACTAGGAGCGAAGGAATGAGATGCTGTGGGTATACAAGGAATAAGTGGATGAAGAAGGGTTAGATTTAGGGCAGTAGATAAGTAGGTGGCTCAGGGACAAGTTATGCACTGATACAAGAAGTGATACAAGAAGGAAGGAGGATGGGAAAAGCAGGGAGGATGTGGAAGGAGGTGTAAGTAAGCTAGGATCACTGGAAGCAGTTGCAGGCTTCAGTAATGTAGTTTGAGTATAAGGTCTTAAACACAGTGAGACTAACAGGAGTTCTCAGTTTCAGTGATTTCTGTAGCACATTCCAGAGTGATGGTAGAACGAATCCTACGGCAGCTCTCCCAAAACCCGTTAGGGCTTTGCGCACTTTCACAGAAATCAGTGAACAGCTTCTTAGGGCATAGGTTCCAGGCATATTGAGAACCAGGCAATCTACAATGTACTGAGGACATTTGCCAGTGATAGCTCTGAATGTCCAGAGAGCTGCGTTTTTATTTTGTCTGTAGTGTAGGGAGGTCCAACCTATGGCCGCATGTAAAGAGTAGTGATGGGTGGAGAAGGGGAGACCAGTAATGAAGCGCAGGACTCTGTGGTAAAGTATGTCCAATTTACCAAGGTATGAAATAGCACATTGGCTGTATATAAAGTCGGTGTAATCAATTAGGTAAAGGAATGTAGACTGAACTAGCTGTCTCTTGGCCTCTGTACTTAGTAGGCGGTTTAATCTGAAGAAGAGACCTAATCTCTGCCTCAGTTTTTTTAACAAATCCTCCAGGTGGTCTGCAAAGGAGAGTTTGAAGACTAGCCAGACCCCCAGGTATTTGAATTTCAGCACAAATTCCAGGGTTTCTCCTTGGAAGGTGGTGATGGGGGGTAGAGCAGGGTAGGCTGCATGGTTAATAGGTGAAAATAGTATTACCTTTGTCTTTTTAGCATTAAGCAGCAATTTTTTACTAAGGAGCTGGTATTGATGTATGTTGAAGTCAGCTTGCAGGTCACTACAGGCAGTTTCAGAAGTTATATGGCTTAGGTAGATCACTGCATCATCTGCGAACAGATGAATTTTCACCTCATTGATGCCTGAGTCTATATTGTTGATGTAGATGGCAAATAGGAGTGGCTCCAGGATGGATCCCTGCGGGACATCTCTTTTTACAGATTTGAGAGGGAGAGTTCACCTTTAGCCTTGACCTGTTGGTGCCTATCAGAAAGGTAGTTGTGGAACCAACATAAGGAGGTAGAATCTAGACCAATAGCTTTTAATGAAGAAAGAAGGAGGCTGTGGTCAACAGTGTTGAAGGCCTTACTTAGATCTAGAAAAATGGTGCAGAAAAAGATTTTTGTTCTGCAGCTCATGCTGCCAGTCATTTGTCACCTTGGCCAGGGCCGTGATTGTACTATGTTCAGTTCTGAAATCCAATTGCATTGGGTTTAGCAGGTTAGTATCATCTATGAAAGATTTCATCTGGGCATTCACAATTTTTTCCAGAAGTTTTGATAGTACCGGTAGAAGGGAGATGGGCCTGTAGTTGTTTAGATCACAGGGGTCTCCAGATTTAAACAATGGAATAAATGTGAGGTCTTCCACAGTTTGGGGAGGGTCCCTTGAGAAAGGGACAACATAAATAGGTGCATAATATGTACGGCCAAGACATAATAGGCAGTCTTTAGGTAGTATGGATTGAAGGTGTCAGTGCCAGCACTTTTTCTGGTGTCCAACTGGAGGAGGAGATCTTTGACCTCTTTTAGTGAGGCAGGAAAGAATGAAAAGACTGCATCTGAGGGACTAGATTCTGAAGGTTGCATGGTAAGCTGGGAACATAGGTTGCGTGCAGGTGAGTTATCAAAAGCTAGCCCTGCAGTAGCAAAGTGATTGTTGAAGGCTTGTAATGTCTTTCTATTGTTGTTGATAGTTACATTGTCAGAAATAATTTTTGAGGGGAGAGTGTTTCCTGTGGTATTTCCAGAAAGTTCTTTTATTGTGGACCAGAACTTCGTAGGGCAGTTGAAGGCAGTGTCGAGTTCAGAACGATAAAAGTTGGACTTGGTTTCCTGAATTAGCTTTGTACAGTGGTTTCTGGCTGTTTTGAAAAGATGCCAGTCTTGGCTTTGTGGGATTTGCATGCTATCTTCCAGAGCTTGTCTCTTTTTAATAGTGCTGCCTTGATGTCTGCTGTAAACCAATGGCACTTTCAAGCCTTTATGTGGGTTTTGACTAAGGGTGCATGGATGTTAAGAGACCTGGATACAATTTCGTGGAAAATGGCATATGCTGTTTCTACTGATTTGGCTAAATAAAAGGTCTACCAAAGCAGGGAGGCTTTCAGGTCATTGATATATGCAAGCGGGTCAAAATTCCATTTTGATTTTTTGGTAGAGAACTTTGCTGAGGCTGTTGGTTTAGGGACTGCTCTTATGCCAGCAATAAATCAATGGTCACTAACATTGGCAGAAAAGATCACAGCATGTGAGAAGAAATGGGGTTTGCTTACTAGAAGTACATCTAATAGTGTCTTTTTCGTAGGGTTTTTCTTATTGATACGAGTAGTTTCATTAATAAGTAGAGTGAGCCCATGAGAGTCACAGAAGGATTTAAGTGGAAGAGATGCGCTTGACAGCCAGTCTGTTAAGGTCCCCTAGTATAATTGTTTTCATTGAGTTGGTACTCATAGTAGATAATAGGTGGGACAGGAGCTGTGACCCCGAGGATGAGGGTCTATAACATCCTATGACACTGAGGGCCATTGATGTAGATATTTCATATTTTAAAGACAGGCATTCAAAGGCATTGGCAATTGATGTAGTGTCAAGGGTAGCGACTGTAAACTTGTCCTTAACATAGATGGCTACACCACCACCTCTGGTTAGCCTATCGGCTCTGAATAACTGATAGTTGGGCATACTGACTCTTTGTCTGGCATGGATGGACGAAGCCAGGATTCAGATATGACAAGTACATCTGGCTCCGTGTGGATAGCCCAAGCCTGTATTGAGGTGAGTTTCTTTAAGAGGCTACACACATTAACATGCATAAAGCTGATACTTTTATACTTCGTGACTTCAAACAGTAAAGGAATTGCTTGTATAGGACCAGAGTTAAGTTTAACATTACCTGAGCATAGTAAGAGGAGGAATACAACTTTCCTCAGGGCAACAAGTGGTAATTTGGAAAAACTAAACCTTCTTTGGCTAGTGGAAGTATTGGCGTAGGAATGCAAGGACCTAGTCTTTGTACTGTTCAGTCCTAGTGATACACATGCTAAGACCCTAGCCATATGACACCAGTAGATACAGGTACTGGGCCAAGTAGGTAACATTCCTTGGGTAGGTAATGAGATGCCAGTGGCTGTCCATGAGGGAGACTCAGCTGAAAGTGGGTATGACAACTTGAGGGCATAGCATGAGTTGTATAGGGACTCCATGAGTAGACATTCTTGTGGTAGGGGATATGAGTCCTCTTTGGGGTAAATTCCATCTGGCGTGTACCCTAATAAGGGTAGAGTGCATAAGGTGGTAAATAGGTAGAGCCAGATTGCAAGTTTCATTGTTAAAGTCTGGGGGTCAGAAAGAGAAACAGTTGTAAGGGCTTAATCTGGGCAAGGTATCACCAGGTAAGGCTATGCGCCACGGGGTCTGAAAAGGGATATAGGTGCCGATGCCACTTGAAGGGAGCAAGGAGATGTTTCTATAGCACAGCAACTAGAGATAGCTACGAAAAGTCATAAACCTGATCTAAGAAGCATCACCAGCTAAGGCAACACACCACTGGGTCAGCAAAGGGATGTAGGTGCTGAAACCACTTGTAAGGAGCAAGGAAAATTTACTATGACACAGCGACTGGGGCAGTAATAAGAAGTCACAAATCTGATTTGAGACGAGTGGTATTGGAGACTGTGGTGGGTTAGTTAGGATGGGACACTTGAACCTGAAGTAGCAGCTCAAAATGTATATGTCTGTGGGCATCCTAGGGAGGTAGGGAGGATAGATTTGTAGGAAAGCCAATGGCAGGGGAGGGTGGGACAAGGAGGTCTATATAATAATGGTCAGGGAGGGGTGTGTGGGCTTAAAATTTTTGGCTTTGCCATACTTATCTAGGTCTGGAGTCTGAGCAAGTGGTCTCGGGCATTAGCTTCAGAAGTGCCGACTGCCCTGTGGCCGCGGTTCTTGCGGCAGATGAGCTGGGAGCCCTGGAGGATTCTCAGCTGAAGGGGAAGAGAAAGCAAAGCCAGTTAGTATTGATCCCAGACAATGGTTAAGCTACCCAGAGACAAAACTAATTTACAAATGAAAGGGGTCCATTTTCTTGACGCCCTGAAGTCTGGGCGGCAGTTACAGAGGCAAAGGAAAGGGCTGTTTCACTTAATTAATCTAGCAAGAGCAGTTTGCAAGTATTACAGCTTTATTTAGGCAGTTTACAGGCAGATTCTAACAAAATAGGCGTACATTAGCAAGCATAAGTAAAAAAAAAAAACAGCGCCTTTTTAGCTCAGGAGACAGAGAACAGATAAGAAGGGGTGAAGGACCAATCGGAGCAAGCCTGGAGAAGGTGATCACACTCCGATTGGTTTGCAGCTTTGCTGTACCTCTCTGGGTCTGGAGTCCAAGCAAGTGGTCTCGGGTGGCGGCTTCAGGAGTGCCGACTACCCAGTGGCCACGGTTCTTGTGGCAGATGAGCTGGGAGCCCTGGAGGGTTCTTGGTGGAAGTAGTAGGAGAGAATTAGCATTGTCAGCTGTATGAAGGGGAAGAGGAGGGAGTGGTGAGACAAGGGGCTGTTAGAAATGTAGTTCTGTGAGGCAGGACCGCACTCAAAAAGGTGTTCTGCAGCTTTAAATTTGTGTAGGGCAAGATGGCCAATGGGAGGAGGTGCACATAAGGGGGAGTGGTTTAGGTGTACTTAAGAACTTGTGGAGTAGGGGGAGGGTGAAAAAATCACACACAGAGACACACAAAGGAGAGAATGGGAAGATTAAGGGGCCTAGCTAGGCTAAAACAAAGCAAACAAACAGTATTTATCTCTCCTTTTTATTCTACCAGAGTGATCAAATACAGGCTAGCAACTGTCCTTAAACAAAATCAGCAGTAGGAATCCTGGTTTTCAGTTTAGCTGTAATTGGTATTATGCGCACACACTAGTAGCGAGGGCCAGGCAGCACAGACTACAAAATTTGTGCACAGATATGCAATTAGTCCTGGGAAGGCAGCCACGCTGAATTCCAGAGCTAGTCACTCAGGGAGTTCACCAGGACGGTGAGCAGCCAATGGGGGCACTGCAGTCAGATGGCACAAGGAATTCGGAAAAACAATCCAGGATCTTAGCTGAAACAGCCACTGAGGGCTGAAGATCTGGCTTCGGCAATTACCTGTGCTTGGAGAGTAGTGGGCGTGTGGCAGCAGGCAGGCTACCGGTCTCGCCGCTGTTGTTGGCGGGCAGCTCAAGCTTAAAAGCAGCTATGAGGATGAGGTGCTTGCCAGAAGTGGGCAGCAAGCCTGTACTTGGAGGGCAGTAATGGGTGGCAGCAGGCAGGCTTCTGGTCTCGCTGCTGTAGTCGGCAGACAGCTCAAGCTTAAAAGCAGATACGAGGATGAGGTGCTTGCCTGAAGTGGGCAGCAAGCCTGTACCTGGAGAGCAGTGGGAGGGTGTCAGCAGGCAGGTTCCCAATTTCGCCGCTATAGTCGGTGGGCAGCTCAAGCTTAAAAGCAGCTATGAGGATGAGCTGCTTACCCGAAGTGGGCAGCAAGCATGTGTGTGGAGAGCAGTGGGTGGGTAGCAGCAGCCAGGTTCCTGGTCTCGCTGCTGTAGTTGGCGGGCAACTCATGCTTAAAAGCAGCTACGAGGATAAGGTGCTTGCCCGAAGTGGGCAGCAAGCCTGTGCTTGGAGAGCTTTGGATAGCAGTTGACATTTTAATCGACATTTAAATGTCATTAAAATACATGACATAACATAATACATGACATAAAATAAATTACATTAAAATAAGAAAATATTTATGTCAAGGGAAAATACCTCATATTTTACACCAGTATGTCTCCTGCCATAAAAATATGTGTGACATGGTGGAGAAACTGAAAAACTGCTGTCCTTCTGCTACATTTTTCTCATGTCTGGTGTGCTGCATTCGCACTTCCTTGAGAAATCACCCATAATAAAATGATAATATACTTATGTGAACAACTGCTGTCCTGGTGCTACATCCCACTCTTGTCTGCTGTGCTGCATTTGCAAGTGAAGGAGAAACCACCCAGAATAAAATAAGAAAAGCATTATGTCAAAGGAATATGCCTTTTGTTTTAACCTAGTATGTTTCATTCCAGAAAAACTCATCACATACAGTAGTTGTGAAAGTGAACAAGCATTTGTCAATGACGTTCGCTTGCAGGTATTTGCAGTGGTGCTTGGCATGTATGGTGCTTTACCCTAATGCACTGTGCTATTGCTGGTATTTGCACAATAAATTGTCAGCATGACCTGTTTGTTACCCCCATTGTGCGCTACATAGGTGGAAACACGTTTTAGGCGGGTTGTGAAAAATGACAGCTGTACTGCTCATAAGGAAGTGTGGTAAAATGCCAATGTTGAAAATCTGGAGGAAATATTGAAATTTAAACTCACGAAAGGCAGGAACTGTGCAACGATGTCAGAAACAGTCATTTTTAGGATTTTTTTCACCAAATTTTCAACATTGCCATTTCAAAACCTCTGCTAATGAACAGTGTCACTGTAATTTTCTTACTGTGTCCCATACACTGAGTTCGCACACCGACTGTGCCATTGTGCACTACATGGGCTGAAACACGTTTTGGGCAAGATGTGAAAAATGACAGCTGCAGTGCTCATAAGGAGGTGTGGTAAAATGGCAATGTTGAAAATCTGGAGTGCAAATATTGAAAATTCGCAAACGTATTGAGCCGCAGTATAGGAACTCAGGCAACGCATGGTCGTAAAACAGTCATTTTAATGTTTTTTCACCAAATTTTCAACATAGCCATTTTAAGACCTCTGCTCATGAACAGTGTCACTGTGATTTTCTTAATGTGTTCCATACATTGATTTCGCAGACCGACTGCGCCATTGTGCGCTACATGGGCGGAAACATGTTTTGGGTGAGATGTGAAAAATGACAGCTGTACAACTCATAAGAAGGTGTGATAAAATGGCAATGTTGAAAATGTGGAGTGAAAATATTGAAAATTTGCGAACTTACGAGCCTGCATAGGAACTGCTCAACGCACACTCGTAAAACAGTCATTTTTTGGAATTTTTGCACCAAATTTTCAACATGGGGTTTTTGGAACCCCTTCTCATGTATGATTCACTGTCATGGTGTTATTTGAGGCCAAAGGGTGATTTCATGCAGTGACTGCGCAGTGCCTGTGAAATCACCCTTCGGGCCCGAATAACGCAATGATAGTGACATCATTCATGAGAAGGGGTCCCAAAAACCCCATGTTGAAAATTTGGTGCAAAATTCCAAAAATGACTGAGATATGCAATAAGTTGAACCTCCATCTAGCCCATTATACAGCGCATCGCATTGCCTCAGTTCGGGGTCGCCTTGAGGAGTGCAGACGTGTTCCTGGTCCACTGAAGATCGCCGCTACCGGAGTCTGGAGGTAAGTATGGGGTGAGGAGGGGTGTGGGGAGGCTGGGTGCACAGTGGGTGGGTGCGGTTGTGGTAGGGGGATGGGAGATGCTCCGGGGACCATTTTTCTTTACAGTTAAAACAAAGAAAAGGACTACGTGAACTGTTGCCACGCTTTGGGTGGGCTCCCAGCGTGGCAGAAGATGGCTGGGGGTGAGGAGCGACGGGGATTGGGCACCCCGTCGGCAAAAGAAGTGGATGTTTGCCATGCTGGGTGGGCTCCCAGGCGTGGCAGCAGGATGACCCAGGGCTGCAGCCGGCAGGATTGGGCACCCCGTCCAGCAAACAACATTCTGCGGCAGGAAAGCTGTGAGGGGCGTGATTTGTGCAGGGGCAGCGCGTTGATGGAGGGGGGACGTCGATCGCCGCGCTCAGTATGGCAGCGTGCTTTCCTTTGAAGCAGAGGACCACTGCTGTCATACTGAGCTCCTGCACCCATTGTGCAGGACTGCCACGCCTGCTCAACGGAGCAGTGCATTGGATGGGAGAGGCACACCTCCAAGTGTGCTACTCTCTCAAAACGTTCCTTGCGCATGCGCGCAAGTGAACGTAAAAACTGTTATAGTCTGCAACATCCTTCTCTTATCTGCTCTGCTGAATGCACACTTCCTTCAGAAATCACCCAGAATAAAATGAAAAAATATTTATGTCAAGGTAATATGCCTTTTGTTGTACCCCGGTATGTCTCTTGCCAGAAAAACACTCGTCACATACTGGTAAAAGTGAAAAACTGCATTCCTGCTGATATGTGCTTCTGTTGTCTGCTGCACTGCATGCATACATCTATGAGAAATCAACCAGAACAAAATGAGAACATATTTATTTGAAAAACTGCTGTCCTGCTGTTATGTCCTCCTCTTGTCTGCTGCACTATATGCACATTTCCTTGAGAAAGCACCCAAAATAAGATGAGAAAATATTTATGTCAAGGAATTAAGCATCTTGTTGTATCCAAGTATGTCTACTGCCAGAAAAATTAGTGTCACACAGTGGTGAACATGAAAAATTGCTATCCTGCAGCTACATCCCCCTCGCCTGCAGTGCTGTATGTGCACTTCCTTAAGAAATCACATTGAATAAATTGAGGAAACATTTCTGTTAAGGAAATGTGCCTCTTGTTGTGCTACAGCATGTCTTCTGCCAGAAAAAGACATGTTTCATACTGGTGAAAGTGAAAAACTGCCTGACTGCTGCTATATCCCTCTCTTGTCTACTGCACTGCACACTTCCATGAGAAATTACCCAGAATAAAATGAGAAAATATTCAGTTCATAAAACTGCTACCATGCTGCTATGGCCCTTTCTTGTCTGCTGCACTGTATGCACACATAGATACATAGATTTTGACGGCAGATAAGGACCCCTTGGCCCACCCAGTCTGCCCATTTCCCTACCTAATGGATAAGCTGCAGATCCTAGTTAACCAGCAGCCTACTTCTTCCTACCCCCAACCCCTAGAATTGCCTTATGACGGTCCCATGCATGCTTGAATTCCACCACTGTTTTTGACTCCACAACCTCTCCGAAGGCCATTCCATGCATCCACAACCCTCTCTGTGAAAAAATACTTCCTTAAATTACCTCTGAGCCACCCCCATTCTATCTTCAAATTGTGCCACCTTGTACTTGCACACCTCTTTTTTTGAAAGATGCTACCCTCTTGGACTTTGTTGATTCCCTTGAGGTACTTGAATGTTTCTATCATGTCCCCCCTCTCCCTCCTTTCCTCAAGGGTATACATATTCAGCTCCTTAAGTCTCTCTTCATATGTCTTCCAGTGCAGACCCTGCACCATTTTAGTTGCCCTCCTCTGGACAGCCTCCATCCTGTCTATGTCTTTGCGGAGATTGGGTCTCCAGAACTGCAAGCAGTACTCCAGATGGGGTCTCACCAACTGTCTGTACAGAGGGATAACTTCCTGTTTTCTACTGGTGATGCCTCTCCTATGCATCCCAGTATCCTCCCAGCCCTCCTTGCAGCCCTCTCATTGCTTGCCCACCTTTAGGTCATCTGATATGACTACCCCCAGGTCCCTTTCCATTTTGTTGTTGTTAGTATCTCACCCCCATTGTGTACATCTTCCCTGGTTTTGTTTCCCAGGTGCATTACCTTGCACTTAGCATTGAATCTAAGCTTCCATACATTTGACCACTCTCTAACCTTGCCAAGTCCCTTCTCATCCTTTCCGCCCCACCTTGTGCATCAACTCTGTTGCAGATCTTTGTGTCATCTGCAAAGAGACATACTTTCCTTCAGTCCCTCTGCAATGTCGCTTATAAAGACATTGAAGAGACCAGTCTAATACTAAACCCTGCATTTGGCCACTAAGTAACCCCTTTCTTCAGAGTGGACTCCATTTACTATTACTCTCTGTGTCCTATTCTCCAGCCAATTCTTCACCCAGGCTGTCATCTTGGGACCCACTCCCAGGCTGGCTAACTTGTATATTAATCTTTTGTGTGGGACTGTGTCAAATGCCTTGCTAAAGTCTAGGTAGGCCTGTGGCCACAGCCCTCCCTGATCTACTATTTAGTCACTCAGTCAAAGAAATCTATCAGATTTGTCTGGCATGACCTTCCGCTGTGAATCCATGCTGCCTTGGGTCCTGAGCCCCTCTGGCCTCTAGATACTCGACAATTCTTTCCTTCAGAAGTGATTCCATCATTTTCCCTACCACTGAGGTTAAACTAACAGGTCTGTAGTTTTCTGCTTCTGCCTTGCTCCCACTTTTGTGAAGGGCAATCACATCTGCTCTTCTCCAGTCCTCAGGTACCACCCCATCCTCCCATGATTTGTTAAAGAGGGTAGTCAGTGGTGTCACTAGTTCTACCCTTAGTTCTTTTAGAATTCTGGGATGAATCCCATCAGGCCCCATTGCTTTGTCCACCTTCAGTTTTAAGAGTTCTTTCAGAACCCTTTCTTCTGTAAATGGGCTGGTATAAACTTCTGTATCCAGAGTGTTTCTACTGTTTGTTTTAGGTACCTCCCCCACTTCCTTTGTAAATACTGAGCAAAAATATTTGTTTAGTATCTCTGCCTTTTCACAGTCACCCTCTGCCCACCCTCCCTCCTCTTTATTAAGCATCACTAACCCTCCCTTGGTCTTCCTTCACTCCCTGATGTACCTATAAAAGGTTTTATCCCCCTTCTTAACTGAGTTGGCTATCTTTTCCTCGGTTTGGGCCTTTGCTGTTCTGACTGCCTTCCCAGCTTCCTTTTGCTTTAACTGATACAGTTCTCTGTCCTGCTCCTTCTGTGATTCCTTGTACTTTCTGAATGCTTTCTTTTTCTCTTGAACCTTCACTGACAATTCCTTTGAGAACCATAGTGGTTTCTTACATTGCTTCATTTTGTTTATTTGCTTCACACAAAGGCTTGTTACCTCTGTGATGGCAGTTTTTATTATTCCCCATTGTTCTTCCACCCCTCCTTCCTGCCAATTTGCTAGTGCATTCCTTAGGCACTCACCCATTTTGGCAAAGTCAGCCCTCCTAAAGTCCAGTACTTTTGCCTTTGTATGGCTTGACTCTATTGCTGTGTTTATTGTGAACCATACTGTTCGATGGTTGCTAGTTCCCAGATGGCTACTCACTTCTACATCTGTGATCCTCTCTTCATCTCCATTTGAGAGAACCAGGTCTAAGATTGCTCCCTCTCGAGTGGGCTCCAATACTAGTTGTCTAAGCATGCCCCCTGTAGGGCATCTAGAATAACCCCACTCTTGAAAGTGGCTGTGGCAACTGCACTCCAGTTAACATCTGGCATATTCAGATCACCGATCAGTAATATCTCCCCTTTTTCTGCCATTCTAAGTATTCTTTCTATCATTTCCTTGTCCATTTCCTCCCCCTGAGAAGGGGGTCTGTATACAACCCCTGTGCGGATTGTGGTGCCATTGCCAGTCTCCAAATTTACCCACAGTGCTTCTTCTCCTCCCTGATTTCCCTTTTGTTCTGTTGCTTTGATTCCTTCCCTTATGTAAAGAGCTATTCCTCCTCCTCTTTTACCCTCCCTGTCCCTCCTGTAGATAGTGTATCCTGGTATGTTTATGTCCCAGTCATGGTTTTGTGTGTACCATGTTTCTGTGACTGCCACGATATCCAGATGTTCCTCCTCCATCAGGGCCACTAATTCAGGAAGCTTGTTACTCAGACTACGGACATTGGTACTCATTGCTCTCCATTTTTTGATGGCTTTACCTTCTTTTGCAGCATCCCCCACTTTGTTGAGAAATCACCCAAAATAAAGTAAGAAAATATTTATGTCATGGAAATATGCCTCTTGTTGTACCCCAGTATGTCTCCTGCCAGAAAAATGCATGTGACATACTGGTGAAAGTGAACAACTGCTGTCCTACTACTACGTTACTCTCTTGTGTTCTATCCTGTATGTGCACTTTTTTGAGAAATCACCCAGAATAAAATGAAAAGGTATTTATGTCACAGGAATATGCCTCTTTTTGTACCCAAGTATGTCTCCTGCTGGAAAAGCATATGTCACATAGTGGAGAAAATGAAAAACTGCTGTCCTGCTGCTACATTTCTTTCTTGTCTGCTGCGCTATATACACACTTCATTGAGAAATCACCCAGAATAAAACAGTAAAATATTTATGACAAGGGAATATGCCTTTTGTTGCACCCCAGTATGTTTTCTTCCAGAAAAACATGTCACATAGTGGTGAAAGTGAAAAACTGCTATCCTGCTTCTACGTCCTTCTGTCAATTGTGCTGTATGCATACTTCCTTGAAAAATCACCCAGAATAAAATGAGAAAATATTAATGTCAAGGGAATATGCCTCTTGTTCTATCCCAGTATGCTTCCTGTCAGAAAAACATACTTTACATAGTGGAGAGAGTGAAAACTGTTGTCCTTCTGCTACAGTTCTCTCTTGTCTGCTGTGCTGAATGTGCACTTCCTTGAGAAATCATTGACAACAACATAAGAAAATGTTTATGTCCAGGGAAAATGCCTCTTCTTGTTCCCCAGTACGTCTTTTGCCAGAAAAACATATGTCTCATAGAGGAGAAAGTGTAAATCTGCTGTCCTGCAGCTACATTTCTCTCATGACTGCTGTGCTGTATGTGCACTTCCTTGAGAAATTACCCAGAATAAAATGAGAATATATTTATGTGAACAACTACTGTCCTGGTGTTATGTCCCTCTCTTGTCTTCTGCGCTGCATGTGCACTTCCATTAGAAATCACCCAGAATAAATTGAGAAAATATTTCTGTCAAGGGAATATGCCTTTTGTTGTACCCACGTATGTTTCTTTCCAGAAAAAAAGTCACATAGTGGTGGAAGTGAAAAACTGTTAACCTGCTGCTACGTCTTTCTCTTGTTTGCTGCGCTGTGTGCATATTTCATTGAGAAATCACTCAGAATAAAATGATAAAATATTTATGTCAAGGGAATATGCCTCTTCCTCTACCCCAGTATGTCTCCTGCCAGAAAAGCACATCTCATATTGGTGAAAAGAAAAAAAATTGCTGTCCTGCTGCTACGTCACTCTCTTGTCTGATGTGCTGCAAAAATTCTGGGAGAAACCACCCAGAATAAAATGAGAAAATATTTATTTAAAAAACCACTGTCCTTCTGCTGTGTCCCTCTGTTGTCTGCTGCACTGTATGTGCACTTCCTTGAGAAATCAAACAAAATAAAATGAGAAAATATTTATGTCAAGGAAATATGCCTCTTGTTGTATCTCAGTATTTCTACTGCCAGAAAAATAAGTGTCACATAGTGGTGAAAGTGAAAAATTGCTATCCTGCTGCTTCAACCCTCTCTTGTCTGCTGTGCTGTTTGTGCACTTCCTTTAGAAATCACCCAGAATAAATTGAGAAAATATTTCTGTTAAGGAAATTTACCTCTTGTTGTACTACAGTATGTTTCCTGCCAGAGAAAGACATGTCTCATACTGGTGAAAGTGAAAAACTGCCTTTCTGCTGCTATAATCCCCCTCTTATTTGCTGCACTGCATGCACACTTCCATGAGAAATCACCCAGAATAAAATGAGAACATATTTGTCATGGAAATTACCTCTTGTTGTGCCCCAGTATATCTCCTGCCAGAAAACCATATGTCACATAGTGAAGAAAGTGAAAAACTGCTGTCCTGCTGCAAAATTTCTCACTTGTCTGCTGTGCTGTATGCACACTTGCTTGAGAAATTTCCCATAATAAAATGAGAAAATATTTATGTGAAAAACTGCTGTCCTGCTTTTATGTCCCTCTGTTGTCTGCTTCACTGCAAGCACACTTCCTTGAGTAATCACCCAGAATAAACTGAGAAAATATTTATGTGAAAAATGCTGTCCTGCTGCTATGTACCTCTCTTGTCTGAGCTTCATGTGCACTTAAATAAGAAATCACAGAGAATAAAATGAGAAAATATTAATGGCAAGGGAATATGATTCTTGTTCTACCCAAGTGTGCTTCCTGTCAGAAAAACATACTTTACATAGTGGAGAAAGTGAAAACTGCTGTCCTTCTGCTACATTTCTCTCATGTCAGCTGTGCTGAATGTGCACTTCCTTGAGAAATCATTGACAACAAAATATTTACATCCAGGGAAAATGCCTCTTCTTTTACCCCAACATGTCTCCTGCCAGAAAAACATATGTCACATAGTGGAGAAAGTGATAAAACTGCTGTCCTGCTGCTACATTTCTCTCTTGTCTGCTGTGCTGTATGCACAATTCCTTGAGATATCACCCAGAGCAAATTGTGAAAATATTTATGTCAAGGGAATATGCCTGTTGTTGTACCCATGTATGTTACTTTCCAGAAAAAAAGTCACATAGCGGTGGAAGTGAAAATTGTTAACCTGCTGCTATGTCCTTTTCTTGTCTGCTGCACTGCATGTATACTTGATTGAGAAATCACCCAGAATAAAATGAGAAATATTTATGTCAAGGGAATATGCCCCTTCCTCTACCCCAGTATGTCTCCTGCCAGAAAAGCACGTCTCGTAGTGGTGAAAAAAAAAAAAACAAGCATTTGTCAATGCTGAATGCTTGCTTGCTGGTATGAGCATTAGAAATGCAGGAGTTAGACAGATACAGAATAGGAATGGCAGTGAAGCATTGAAGTTCATATGAAGTCCACCTCCATCCTGTAGAGATGGACAGGATTTGGGGTAAGTGTTTGGGTCGACACCCATGACGGTCAAGCCGTGTCACCTCACCCTATTCTGCAGACACTGACATGAGTTGAGCTGTGCATTAGGGTGTTTGGATTTACAGTCACCCCATTCCATAAGGACATATGGTGAAATGGGTGCAGCATAGGAGAATGAGGTGAAGTCTTGGGCTGAAGAGTCCAAGGTACAGCTCGATGCCTGTCAGTGGATGGGGGGGTGGGGTGGTATGGCATGAGCAGTACAGGTGGCAATTCAAAGGCACACCCCAATGCCTGTCTGTCTGTACAGGGTAGTACGTTATGGTTAGAAACCATAATGCCTCGGGCGTCTGTTGGTATTTACAGTATAAATTTTGAACATGGCCTTTTTGTGACCCCACCTCATGAAAGCATTTGGGCCCTCTTGTCATGAACAGTGGCAGTGTGATTTTGTCAATGTGTCCCGAAAACTGACTTCAAACAGCGACAGTGCCATTCTGCGCCACATGTAAAAAAAAAAAAAGATTGGGCAGGATGTGAAGAATGACAGCTGTACCATCCATAGGGAGGTATGAAGAAATGTTGAAAATGTGTAGTAGGAATATTAAAAATGCTCGCAGTTCCAAGCATAAATGGAAACCGTGCAATGCATGCACATACCACAGTCATTTTATGGAGTTTTGTCACCATATTTTCAACATATGCATTGTACGACCTGTGCTCATGAACAGTGTCACTGTGATTTTGTTAATGTGTCCTGAACACTGATTTCCCACAGCAACCATGGTATTCTGCACCGGAATGGCAAAAACACATTTTAACCAGGATGTGAAAAATGACAGTGGCAAAGTTCATAAGGAGATGTGGAAAAATGGCAATGTTGAAAATCTGGAGTGAAAATATTGCAAATGTGCAAAGTTCTAAGTGTGCATGGAAACTGCGCAATGCACGCTCATAACACAGTCCTTTTATGCACTTTCATCACCAAATTTTCAACATTGGCATTTTAGCACCTCTGCTAATGAACAGTGTCATTGTCATTTTGTAATGTGTCCTGAACAATGATTTCCCACAGTGACCATGCTAATCTGCCTTGAAAGTGTGAAAACACATTTTGGCCAGGATATGAAAAATGACAGCTGTGCTGTTCATAAGGAGCTGCGGAAAAATGGCAATGTTGAAAATATGGCATGAATATTTTGCAAATGTGCGAAGTTACAAGCATGTGTGGAAAGTGCACAATGCACGCTCATAACACAGTCATTCTATGGACTTTTGCCACCAAATTTTCAACATAGCCATTTCAGGACCTCTGCTAATGAACAGTGTCAATATGATTTTGCCAATGTGTCCTGAACACAGATTTCTCACAATGACCGCGCTATTCTGCACCCGAAGTGCAAAAACACATTTGGGCTGGGATGTGAAAAATGACAGCTGTACTGTTCATAAGGAGGTGTGGACAAATGGCAGTGTTGACAATGTGGAGTGTAAATATTGCTAATGTGCGAAGGCACAAGTGTGCGTGGAACCTGCACAACGCATGCTCATAATACAGTCATTTCATGGACTTTTCTCACCAAATTTTCAACATAGGCATTTTAGTACCTCTGCTACTGAACAGTGTCAGTGTAATTTTCATAATATGTCCTGAACATGGATTTCCCACAGCGACTGCGCTATTCTGCTACAGAAGTGCAGAGTCACACTTCAGCCAGTGTGTGAAAAATGACAGCTGTACTGTTCATAAGGAGGTGTGGACAAATGACAGTGTTGACAATCTGGAGTGAAAGTATTGCAAATGTGCAAAAGTATGAGCGTGCATGGAAACTGCTCAAGACATGCTCATAACACAGTCATTTTATGGACTTTTCTCACCAAATATTCAACATAGGCATTTTTAGGACCTCTGCTAGTGAACAGTGTCACTGTGCTTTTCTTAATCTGTCCCAAACATTGATTTCACACACCGACTGCGCCATTGTGCGCTGCATGCGCGGAAACACATTTTGGGTGAGATGTGAAAAATGACAGCTGTACTGCTTATAAGGCAGTGTGGTAAAATGGCATTGTTGAAAATCTGGAGTGCAAATATTAAAAATTCGAGAACTTATGAGCGTGCATAGGAACTACGCAATGCACACTCATAACACAGTCATTTTTAGGAATTTTTCCACCAAATTTTCAACATAGCCATTTTAAGACCTCTGCTCATGAACAGTGTCACTGTGATTTTCTTAATCTGTCCCAAGCATTGATTTCACACACCGACTGTGCCATTGTGCGCTATATAAGCAGAAACACATTTTGGGCGAGAGGTGAAAAATGACAGCTGTACTGCTCATAAGTGGGTGTGATAAAATGGCAACGTTGAAAATCTGGAGTGCAAATGTTACAAATTCGCGAACTTATGAGCATGCATAGGAACTGCGCAATGCATGCTCAGAAAACAGTCATTTTAGGAGTTTTTTCACCAAATTTACAACATAGGCTTTTTGAGAGCCCACCTTATGAACACTGGCACTGTCACTTCATTAATTGGCCCCAAAAGTTGATTTCACACAGTGACCGTGAATTCACCCTTCGGGCCTGATTAACACCATGACAGTGACAGAATTCATGAGGAGGGGTCCCAAAAACCCCATGTTGAAATTTTGGTGCCAAAATTCCAAAAAATGCCTGAGATGTGCAGCAAAGTTGAAAAAACCCTATTTACTCCATTATACAGCTTACCAGCATTTCCTCAGTTTGCAGCTGACTTTGAAGTGTGCAGACATGTTTCCGGTCCACTGAAGATCATTGAGCCGGACTCCAGAGGTAAGTATAGGGTGGGGGGTGTGGTGAGGCAGGGTGCGCAGTGGGTGGGTGTGGGTTGTGGGAGGGGGTCTGGGAGACCGTGTGGGACCATTTTTTCTTTACAGGAAAAAAAAGACAATGTGGGATGGTTTTTAACTTCACTGGGGCATTTGGCACACTGGAGTGGGCTTCCAGTGTGCCATGGGAGCCTTTTGTTGGGGATCCAACTGTAGCTGATGGGTGATTGGGCACCCCTGTCGGCACACAACTAAAGTGGGGGCAGTTATGCTGATGGGGATTGGGCACCCCAGTCGGCACACAGCAAAAGTGGGGAACTTATGCTGATGGGGATTGGACACCCTGTCAGCAGACAAGGAAAATGGGTGGGGGGGTTACATCATGCTGACAGGGACTGGGCTCCCCCATCTGCAAAATACCTGGCTCACTGAAGCCGGAGGGGATTGGGACCCCCCCCTGGCAAACAAAGACTGTTTGGGGGCACATGCTCCCAAGGGGGATTGGGCACCCCCTCAGCAAGGGGGCTGGCTGCCTAATACTGTTTGAGAATGCAGCGGCAAGCCACCCGCCATGTTCACAAACAGCATTAGGCTAGCTAACATTCCGCCCAGCAATGAAGGGTCGCTCCCTCATCGCAGCAGAATGACTGATGCTGCAATGATGAGGCACCCTTGATTGCAGCAGTGAAAATGTTACAACTTGGTGCACTTTTGGAAGACCAGTGTCATTGGCACACTGTGCCTCAATTGGTTCACCAGTGCCAAGCCCCCAAATGCAGTGCCTCCCTATGCTGTAACAGTGCCGTGCCTCCACAACCCCTTCTCTCCTAAGCTATCACATAATGTTTCTTGTGCATGTGCAAGCAATCTTAAACACTGCTGTCCTATTGCTGAGCCCATCTCTTGTCTGCTGCACTGCATGCACACTTCCATGAGAAATTTCCAAGAATAAAGTGAGAAATTATTTATGTGAAAAACTGCTGTCCTGCTGCTATGTCACTCTGTTATTTGCAGTGCTGCATGCACTATTGCAGAAGAAACCACCCAGAATAAAATGAGAAAATAATTATGTCTAAGGAATATGCCTTTTGTTGTACCCCAGTATGTTTCATTCCAGAAAAACATATCACATAGTGATGAAAGTGAAAAACTGCTATCTAGCTGATACATCCTTCTTTTATCTGCTGCGCTGTATGCAATCTTCCTTGAGAAATCACCCAGAATAAAACGAAAAAATATTTATGGCAAGGTAATATGCCTCTTGTTGTACCCCAGTATGTCTCTGCCAGAAAAACACATGTCACATACTGGTGAAAGTTAAAAACTGTATTCCTGCTGCTATGTCCCTCTATTGTCTGCTGCACTACATGCATACATCTATGAGAAATCATCCAGAACAAGATGAGAAAATATTTATTTGAAAAACTGCTGTCCTCCTGCTATGTCCTTCTGTTGTCTGCTGCATTGTATGCACATTTCCTTGAGTAATCACCCAAAATAAGATGAGAAAATATTTGTCAAGGAATTATGCATCTTGTTGTATCCCAGTATGTCTACTGCCAGAAAAATAAGTGTCACACAGTGCTGAATGTGAAACATTGCTATCCTGCTGCTACATCCCTCTCTTGTCTGCTGTGCTATATGTGCACTTCCTTAAGAAACCACCCAGAATAGATTGAGAAAATATTTCTGTTAAGGAAATGTGCCTTTTATTGTACTACTGTATATCTCCTGCCAGAAAAAAGACATGTCTCATACTGGTGAAAGTGAAAAACTGCCTGTCTGCTGCTATTTCCCCCTCTTGTCTAGTGCACTGCATGCACACTTCCATGAGAAATCACTGAGAATAAAAAGAGAAAATATTCAGTCGAAAAACTGCTGTCATGGACTTCCAGTGAGCGCACTGGCTCAGTGGTAGCCTAACTGAGAAGCTCTACCTCATTGCCTAGCTATCCACCAGAATCAGGTGTAAATTGGACCCATCCAACCATCAAAAGCAGAGAAAACAGCTTTGTTATGTCTTCCCAGACAAAAATCTAAGGAGAAAACTAACAATCTGTAGGGCAAACAACATAAAAAGCTGTTTGACTACATGCAGCACAATCCGGCTGGCATGGCCATGGCCTCGCAGCACTCTACAGCATCCCCAGAAGACCTAACTGAACAAGAATGTACCATCACATTAGAACAGCTTTGTAAGGCATTATAAAAAACGTGTACCACTCTAGAGAGATTAGAAACCAGAGCCACAGAAGATCAGAAGAAAATAGAATCCCTGGCTAAAAAAAAAACCAAAAAACTTGAAGATGGTCTTACTGAATGCTCAACCATGGTGGGCATGCACAATGCTGCTTTACTGGACCTGCATAGAAGGGAACAGCTACTGGAATGTAGAACTGAGGAGTTAGAAAACCATAATAGATGAAACAATGTCCGTATTCATGGACTGCCAGAAAGGACTGAATCAGGCCCGATGATCGGACTTCTGGACTCCTTTCTGATATAGATCTTAGGCTGGCCAGCTGACAAACCGTTGAACATAATATGGGCACATCGCTCTCTGGTGCCCAAGCCAAAAGGAGCCTAAGGCTCGTCCTTGCTCTGTGGTATTAGCTTTTCTAGATTTTCACACTAAGGAAGAGGTCCTCAAGTTAGCATGGTCTAAAAAGGAAATCACATTTGGGGACACCAGGTTGTTCTTGGAACAGGATTACACCCCTCAGTTAGTGGCACAGAGGTGAAAAGTTTTGACTGTGGTTCATAATTTTCAGCAGAAAGGGGTAAAAGCCTTTGTGCAATATCCTGCAAGTTATGACTGAGAATGGGATTTGATGTTTTGCTGACCTGAGTGCTGCGGGGGGATTTCTTTCCTCATTGAGAGTGGAGCCGCCTCAAGATGGAGCCCAATATCAGAGAGACCGCATCACAAGTAGAGCCTTGCAAAGGGCAGGAACTAAATGAAAAGAGATGCATGACCTTGCAGATGTTTCTGGGCTGTGGGACACCATCCAGACCCACAAAGACCCTAGCACCATAACAGCTCAACAGCCTACCGAGGTGACTGATGCTGCCGAGGGGAAGGAAATTTTTCAGCAGCAGGGAGGTGACAGGGCAGCTTCACCGACCTGAAAAAGATCTGCAAACATCTTTTAGAGCTGGTTTGCTTATGATTTTGAGTGCCTAATGTTGTTACAGTTGAAATTGGTCTACTCACAGGAGTCGTTCTCCCACGATGGTCCTGCTTTGAGGGCTGGGGATGATATATTGCTTCAATGATACTGAACATTTTAAAGGTGGATATTTATTGTATGATTATCTTTTTTTTCCCCTTCATTTTAGAAAATACTAGAAACAGTAGGTGCGAGGGTCTGCTGGTCTCTGCCGCTCGCGTGCCGCGGAGGGATGCTCAGGGGGGTTGGACCACTGCATCTGCTCTGGAGGTCTGGAGCTGGCATTGTTTACTGCAGGCTTGATTTGGCTTAGCAGGCCATAACTTATGATCAGACTGATTACCCTATGGTCCAGCTAGAGAGTGAATGATGTGTAGGGTAGTGCCAGTGGCTAGATTGTGGCCTGAAGTGCTGGCACTAGTGAAGGGCTCCCTTGAAGTGCCAACTGTGAAAAGAGATCTTGACTTTACTTTAGCCCCAGAGGACAGATAGATCCACCTATTGGGTGGTGTCACTGGTGAGGGACTTTAAGTGTTGAAGCCAGAAATGTTGTAAAGTGTCAGGACCTTACAGGGATTAAGTCAGACAGACCTCAAAACAAAGGAGGACAGATTGGTTCTGTCACCTGGGCCTGTTATATATAAGATAGATTTAAGCTTGCTTACATATCCAACTGCCTTTAATAGCAGACTTCAAGTGGGGTGTGCGGTCCTTGACTCCGGGGAGGGGGGCATTTCCCCCTTTCTTGGGGTGTACCTCATGGGATGTAGAAGAAGCTGGTGGGGGTCCAGATGGGCTACCTATGCCTCAGGTTTGCATTGAAAAAACCCATGAGGGGTGATTGAAGCAAGGGATGGAAAGATCTATTAAGGATCTCTATTTTACAAGGGGGCGAAATGGTGTGGGGGGTTCTTTTTGTTTGGGCTGGTATCTTACTACCAAAAATTACTGGAGAGTCAGGGTTTTGTTTTGCTACTCCCTTCTTTGAGTAGTGCACAATCAATATCTTGCCCTTTCGATTTTCAGGCTATTTCGTACCCCGAGTCGGACAGAGGGCCTTTGTATGTTGAGGTCACTCAGCCACACCTCTTAGGAGCTGCTAAGCAAAGAGGGTGGACACAGGGCAATTGTACCTTGAAGTCAACAATGTTCTATTGGAATGTAATTGTACATAATTTATGGTTGTTTCATGTTTTCAATTGTTTTTTTGAAACTATTTACAGGAAGTTGTTTCATTTGCACAGGACCACACGATGGTTAGTGATGATAGGAGGCTCTCTCGCCCCTCCCTTTGACAATCAGGACTTAGTTTCCCTCTTCCCACCCCAACCAAAATGGTGGACTCAAACTTAGTCTCACTTAATGTGAATGGGATTAACAACCTGGTGAAACGTGCAAAAATCTTACAGAAACTTTACAGACAGAGGGCCAGTATTGCCTTTACACAAGAAACCCATTTAACAGCGGTGGAGCACCTCAAGCTAAGAAGGTCTTTGGTTGGAGGGGTATATGCCTCACACTTTGAGGTGAGCCCACATTGTAGGGGGTAGCGATTCTAGTGAAACAGGATACCCCTTGTGGTCCAGAAAGTAAGAATGGACCCGGAGGCCAGATTTGTTCAAATTCAGGGCACATATAGAGGTCAAGACTGTATCCTACTGAATGTCTATTTCCCAAATGAAGAGGCCTCCAGATTATCTTTTTTAGAAAAAGTCATAAAGGGGGCAGTTATAGTTGCCCAGAGTCTAATGGTGATTGGAGGAGATTTCAATGAGGTAGTACATCCAGAGTTAGATAGGTCTGGGAACATGAAGGAAGGTACCACATGAATAGGTAAACTACTTTTAAGATTGAATCAAGAGCTTGGGCTCACAGATAGCTGGCATTTTTTGCACCCGAGAGAGGGACTACACTTATTACTCCCCCCCCCGACATGGAGTATATTCGAGAATAGATTATTCTCTGGTATCCTCCAACTGGCTTCAGAAGATTGTAAGGTGTGACGCAGGCCACATTACCATTTCAGACCATGCCCTGGTCACCCTGGGGTTATTAACTAAGCACACGCCCCCTTAGTCTTGTTGGAGGCTGAATGTGAATCTCCTCAACACAGAGGAATTTAAGGAACTAATCTTAGATACTATCCAAAACTTTGAGCGGGATAACCCTAGAGGTGAGACAGGGGAAGGTATACATTGGGATACTTTAAAATGCTGCCTCAGAGGAGCAATAATTCAGTATTCAGCCAGAATTAAATGAGAAAGGATACAAGCTAGTGTAAATCTAGAACAAAGAATAGCCCAGCTGGAGAATTGGCACCAAGTTAATAAGGAAGCCCACCTTAAACAAGATCAAGATAAAGCCAGACGGGACCTTAACCTCCTACTAGATACTCAAATTGAGGGGCAATTAAGATATGCCAGGCAGAAATACTTTGAACAGGGCAACAAGGCTGGGAGACTGCTAGCTTGACAGCTTCATCAGGAGGAGGCCAGTAGAGTGGTGGTACAGCTGCGGGATGAGGGACTGAACTCAGCTACCACTGCACTGACAGAAATATTGCAAAGATTTGAGAAATTTTATGCCACTTTATATACGGCAGAGACCTCACCAGGACATATGGAGGAGGTGCAGTCCTTTTTGGCTGCTCTTCCCATTCCCACCCTGCCCAACTCGGTCAAAGCAACCCTAAAATCCCCAATAACAACTCAAGAGATACGGGCCAAAATTAAACACTTGAAAAACAGCAAAGCACCGGGGATGGACGGCTTTCCGGCCGAATTCTATAAGGCATTTATCCCTCGACTACTTGGTGGTGACATGCAATGAGAACTTACAACACCACAAACCTGTGCCACCCTCCTGGAATTTAGCCAAGATTTCAGTGATTCCTAAATAGGGCAGGGACCCTGAGCTTTGTGGCTCATATCACCCGATCTCTTTATTATCAGTAGATTTAAAAATATTAACGGGGATTCTTGCAGACAGACTGCAGAAAGGGATTTCTACCCTCATTCATCATAACCAAATGGGTTTTATCTCAGAGAGATTTCTCCAAGACAACATTCGCCAACTATTAAATATCATATCTGCCCAGAAAGGATCGGCATCTTTTCAGTTGGAAAATTAGTATGGACACTGAGAAAGCCTTTGACAGGGTGGAATGGCACTTTATGTCCTCCACCCTGTCAAAGTTTGGACTGGGTGATCACTTTGTTTCAGCCATAATGGCCCTTTACCAACAAGAAGAAGTCAGAATCAGGTTAAATGGTCTTCTCTCAGATCGCATACAGCTGAGAAGGGGCACCAGACAGGGTTTCTCCCTTTCCCCTCTGCTTTTTGCACTAACATTAGAGCCACTGGCCATATGGATATGCAATAACCTTAATATTAAAGGCGTTCAGGCACGGGGAGTGGAGGAGAAAATAGCCCTTTAAGCAGATGATTCTGTTTTTTTTTAAGATTCCAAGACTTCTTTACCCCACCTTCTGGAGACATTGGGGAAATTTGGATCCCTTGCATATATATAAAATAAACTTATCCAAATCAGAGGCAATGGTCTAAGTGGCATCCCCCCCCCAAAAAAAAAAACAGTTCAAGGAAAATTTTCCTTTCATATGGGCTAGGAAAAACACCTTTAGGTACCTGGGGATTTTGGTATGAGTAGACACGACCAGACTATTTCAGAACAATTTCATTAAACTATACCAAGCCATGCAATCATATTTTGCATGTTGAAAGCTGATACCTTTCACATTATATGGTAGAAGCCAAGTAATAAAGATGAATGTGCTTCCCAGATGTTTTTTTCTCTTTCAGACACTCCCGATTCCTCTCCCTCCCCAATTCTGGAAAAAGTTGACATAAGATATTTCTAGATTTCTCTGGGCAGGTAAATCTCCCAAGATATCCGTTAACACCCTGGTTAAATCAAGGGGGGGGGTGGTCTTCCCCACATGTATTATTATTATTTGGCAGACCAGGGGGCACAGCTGGTCACTTGGGCCAAACAGAGGATAGACTCTGGCTGGTACTTAATTGAAACAAACAGAGTGCCACACCTTAGGTTGTGGACTTTGCCCACAAACCCCATTGATCTTTGTGCTTGGCCACCCATCTCAAACTCCTGGGTTAAACATTCTTTGTGTATCTTCTTGCGATTATGAAAGGTCACTCTAACTCCAAATACATTGTGCCCTCTCTCTCTCTCTAATCCAACATGTGGACAGTTTCACCCCACCTAGATTAGATTATGCCTACTAGGAATCCAGAGGTCTTACTACATTTCAACTGTTATTAGATAGCATGGGATGTCTCTCTTTTATGGCCCTTAAAGAGCATTTTTCACTTCACAGGGAGGACTTTTTTAGGTACCTCCAAACAAGACATTTTATTACTAGTGGAGACAACCTCCAAAAATTAGGCAGGGAGTTAACTTCCTTGGAGTCCTACTGGTGGGATGTAATCAGGATCAGAGACAAACTAAGGTACTTGTCGGTAATGTATTCGGTCCTTAATACTCAGGGCGAGGAGTTGGGACTCGATGCAATCCGTGAAAAGTGGGAAATAGACTCGAATGAGTTAATCCTGGGAAGGGACTGGTCTTGCAGACTTAAGAGAGGTTGGGAAAAAACTTCAGCCACACTATGGAGAGAATTTAATTGGAAAATACTTATACATTTCCTTAGGACCCCAGTGGTAACCGCACATTTCAATCCATAGGCCTCTACAGCCTGTTGGCACCTATGTGGAATACCATGAGGCACACATTACCATATATTTTGGGGGTGCATTAAGTTGAGAGCATTCTGGCACCAGATACACAGAGTGATGGATCAGGTGGGGGGCTTTTCTATCCCCTTTACTATCCAAGACTTAGTGTTAGGTCTCCCAACCCTCTCTTCAAAAAAGAGGAAGATAGTAGAGCTTTGTCAAATATTAAGGGTTGCAGCTTTGAAATGCATCATGACCAAGTGGTTAACATTGGACCCACCATCTTTGACACAATGGGTTCTGAAGGTAGAAGAAATAGAATGCCTAGAAAATATTACCTATACATTACACCTAAGAAAAGAGAGATTCCTGGAGCTTTGGAAAACCTGGTGGATCTGGAGAATAGATTGGAGGGAGGAAGAAGAGTTTGAGGAGTTGGAGGAGAGAGATGAGGTGTCTAACCAAATGATTTAAACATGAATTTGGGGAATGCAGATAGGAAAAGAGGGAGATGATGTTAACCTTAGACCAAGGGGCCTGCCTCTACATATGTTCTTGTTTCTCTTTTGAGATTCACACATCCGGAGGGCAGTGGGGGAGCTGAATCTGGGAAGAGCATCCATTGAGGGAAATCAATGAATAACCTATGATTATAATATAGTCACTGTGCATGCTTGCTATTTTATGTTTTTTCTTTATTTATTCCTTTTTCCTTTTTCAGTTACTTGTTCTCCCTAGTTATTGGAATTTTAGTATCTAAGTCTGCGAATGTGGAACAAAAACAGATGTGCCTAGACATTGTGACAGAGACTCGGTTAACAATATAAAGAACTATGTCTATCAGTTTCAAGTCTAAGGATCAATGCCATGTACCACTCTCAAACATAGTGTTACTTTTATTTGTTGTACCAGAGTTTGTTAACCGCAGAATACATGTGATAGTTTAAGAGTTTTGTAAAGGTATAGGTATACCTAAAAAGCTTTAAGACCTGCATAAGAATGGACTTATTTGGTATACGGTAGATGAGAAGTTGTGTTGTATTGTATATTTACCTACAATAAAACATGAAGTTAAAAAAAGAAAAACTGCGGTCTTGCTGCTATGTCCCTCTCTTGTCTGCTGCACTGTATGCAAACTTCATTGAGAAATCACTCAAAATAAAATTAGAAAGTATTTATGTCAAGGGAATATGCCTCTTCTTGTACCCCAGTATGTCTCCTGCCAGAAAAGCAAATGTCACGTAGTGGAGAAAGTGAAAAAACTGCTGTCCTGCTGCTACATTTCTCTCATGTCTACTGTGCTATATGCACAATTCCTTGGGAAATCATCCAGAATAAAATGAGAAAATATTTATGTCAAGGGAATATGCCTCTTGTTCTACCCAGTGTGCTTCCTGTCAGAAAAAAATATTTTGCATAGTGGAGACAGTGAAAAACTGCTGTCCTTCTGCTACATTTCTCTCTTGTCTGCTGTGCTGTATGTGCACTTCCTTGAGAAATTATCGACAACAAAATAAGAAAATATTTATGTCCAGGGAAAATGCTCTTCTTGTACCCCAGTATGTCTCTTGCTAGAAAAACATATGTCACATAGTGGAGAAAGTGAAAAACTGCTGTCCTGCAGCTACATTTCTCTCATGTCTGCTGCACTGTATGCGCAATTCCTTGAGAAATCACCCATAAGAAAATGAGAATATATTTATGTGAACAACTACTCTCCTGGTGCTATGTCCCTCTCTTGTCTGCTGCACTGTATACACACTTCATTAAGAAGTCACCCAAAATAAAATGAAAAAATATTTGTCATTGAAATATGCCTCTTATTGTACCCCAGTATGTCTCCTGCCAGAAAACCATATGTCACATAGTGGAGAAAGCGAAAAACTGCTGTCCTGCAACAACATTTCTCACTTGTCTGCTGCTCTGTATGCACAATTGCTTGAGAAATCTCCCATAATAAAATGAGAAAATATCTATGAGAAAAACTGCTGTCCTGCTGCTATGTCGCTCTCATCTGCTGCATTGCATGCACACTTCCTCAAGTAATCACCCAGAATAAACTGAGAAAATATTTATGTGAAAAATGCTGTTCTGCTGCTACGTACCTCTCTTGTCCGAGCTTCATGTGCACTTAAATAAGAAATCACTGAGAATGAAAAGAGAAAATATTCCAATACAATACAATATGTTCATTGTTCAGCAGAAAAAAGTTATTACAGTCTCCTAAAATTATTACAAACTAATAAAAATATAAATATATTTTGTTGTTAAAACTACATTTCAAAATCCAAGATGATTACTTAACTGTTAATACACTTATTTCTATCTTAATGCCATTTCCAGAGTGTTATACAGTCCTTATCTTACATATATATTGCTCTATCCTTTATAAAGGTATGGACGCTAGGAATCTAGCTACAGTTTCTAGCGTGGTTTTCTCATGACAGGTAAAATAATATTCTACAATCTTAACAGGAGGAAGGCTGAGACCACCCAACAGTCCTTCCATCCATCTTCTTCTATTTTGTTCAAAAAGAGGGCACAGCAAAACAATATGTTTTAGATCATCTGTGACTGATTTTCCACATTTACAGTATGGAAACAAAATATCTTTCCTTTTTTGCCTGTATGAAATATACTGCACCTTATAAGTTTCTGTTCTAAATCTAGAATAAGCTCTTCTGGATCTAGGACAGATTAATTGTGATAAATAAGGCTTATAACCCCAAAAGGTCTTAAAGTGCTTATAATTACTGTGTAATTTCAATTGAGACAGTTCAGAAAATATTTGATTTATGTCTAGATCCCAAATTCTCTGATTAACAGTGAAGGTTATCTCCTCCCAAGGTCTAACATATAAATTATGTAGAATATGTCCCAGGCCTGAAGGGAAAAATTGTATTTTTAACTAATTAAATAAATTGTGGTGTATAACCTAATTTTGCCATTCCAGTTTCTTCCTCTAAACACATTCTTGGGGACTGATAATCTTGTAATAAGAACGTTTTGAGGAGAAATATGAATTTTCTCTCCTGTAAGAGTGAAATCAAGGAATGTTGTCCCAGGTCTAGCTTAAGTATGCAATTTGGGGTGCCAGGAAGGAGCATAAAGATATTTCAATAAAGCTTATTAAGGATAATTTCTAATGAATTGATATTTGTGAAGCCCCATACCTCTCCTGCATATATTGAGCTGGATTTTATTGTAGCATTAAGAACCTTAAGAATCCCTTTAATGGAGGTTTTCACCATTTTGGCATGAAAGACTTTGAATGCATTTACTTCCAAAACCATTTTATTTTGTATATATTCTATGTGCTTATTCCAATTAAGATTATAGGAAAAGTGAACTCCCAAATAATCATAGGTGTTAACGATGTCTATTTTATTACCATCTATTTTAAATCAATCCCCTGGTTTAATTTACTTCCAAAAATCAAAATCTTGGTTTTGGTCAGATTTATCTTTAGGTTTCTTTCTCTGCAGAGGGTCTCAAAAGATTTTAATTTCCTCCTTAGACCCAGTGCAGAGGTAGATAACAATACCATATCATCTGCATAGGCCAGACTATCAATTTTATGATAATTTATTTTAGGCGTATGATAGTCAGGCTCTTTAATTTTAAGTAAAATAGAGTTAATATATATATTAAACAAAGTAGGGGCTAAAATACAGCCTTGTCTGACCCTAGTGTTAGTCTGAAATGTGTTTGTAGTATGCCCATATTGATTATATTGTATCTTGGTCCAGGTATGTTCATTTAGTCTGATGATGATGTCCAAGACAGTCTTCTCCAATTTCAATTCTTCCAATGTAGCCCATAAGATTTTTCTGCTAATGCTGTCAAAGGCTGCAGAAAAATCCACGAAGCAGTAAAAAAGCTTTTTTTTTCACATTTTTGTGTATTTCCAGGCTAAATGGTGTAAAACATAATAATACTGGACTGTAGATCTTTTCCTTCTGAAGACATTTTGGGTCTCATCCAATACTGAATTCTCTTCCAGCCAATCCGATAGCCTACCAAGTATGATTTTTGAGAAGACTTTCTGGTACACGTCTATCTGACTAATGGGTCTGTACATTTTGGGATCTTTAAGGTTTTCCTTTTTGAATGTAGGGAATATAATGCTACCAGACCAGCTTTTTGGAAATTTCAAATTTTGTGCAAATCCATTAAACATTCAGAAGAGGAATGGAGCCCACCAGTCCTTAAATGATTTGTATATATCTCCAATTATTTTATCAGGGCCTGGGGCTTTATTAGATTTTAAAGAATTTAGACAGCTGAGGATCTCTGCTTCTGTTATCAGAATGGGCATTGGACAGTTTATTCTTCTTCATCTCTTGTAAAATACAATTTTGAAAAATAGACAATCCAAGTTTGTTGAGTAATATATGATTCTGCTTTGTCCAAATATTTATTGTAGCCTTGAGCTACTATTTTCCAAAATAATTTGTAATCCTTTTTAAATAAGGCACATCTCAATTGTTCCCATAAGTGAAAGGAGTATTTATTATGTTCTTCTTGTAGTACTTTCTTATAATTCTCTCTTTCTTTCTTTACTTTTACATAGTCCAAGTTATTTTTTATTATCTTTCACCTATGCTGTCTGAGTATCCTAGAAAAATTAGATTTGGCTTTTCTGCACCTTTGATTAAACCATGCTTTGCCGAAATTTTGATGGCCCTGTTAATCACTTTATTTTTCCTACCAAAGTCACTCAAAATTATGTGAATATTTTCCCATATATCATAAGTCTCAAAACTGGTGATGTTATTTATAGCTTGTGTAGTTATTTCAAATAATTCTCCAGAATAGAGAATTTCCTCCAGTAGTGCATAATAGAACGGGCACCACCAAATTATTTTTTCATTTATAATTTCCACATAATCTACTGTGTTCATCTCATTATTTACAGTTCCAGAACATAAGTCATCTATAGCCAGGACCAGGGGGAGATGATTAGATTCCTCACGATCTATAATTTCCAAATTATGGGTTATTTTGAGTGCCTCCATATCTACCCAAATCAGGTCAGGTATGGAGGAGCCCAAAGGGCCATCAATGTTAATTTACCTGTGATATCACCACTGGTTCTTCCGTTCAGAATATTGAAGTTTCTACTTGCAAGAGCTGGGAGTAATTCCCTTCCCCTATGATTTGTGCCACATTCTTCAGTTAATCTTACTGAGGACAACCTGTGGTTAATTAATTCCAAGGAGTTAAGAGTTCAATATGTATTTTCTAGGTTTCAGACCTTAATTCTTGCGTTGAAATCGCCTAAAATAAATATGGGCAAGTTCCCTTCTTTTTCATTAATTTTATTCAGCTTTGACTTTAAATTCACAATACAGGGATCATCAATATCTATATTATTAGACCTTGGTGGGAAGTAAACATTACATAGCAAGAGCAAGAATAGAAAAAAACATATATATATATATAAGTAATGTGGCTAGTCCTAACAATCCTTGGATTTCCTAAATATTCAGATATGTCTGAATGAATATCAAGTTGACTAACAATAATAAACAAGCAGACAATCAGTTCAATGTTAGAAATATTAGCTGTGCTAATTCTGCTAAAGTTTGCCACGAGAGAGTGATTTGGAGTTTAGAAATAGATGGAGAGGGTTAGCACTCTAGCTGTGACACTATAGCTCCGCGTGGCTAAAGTAGCCAAATTTTCCAGAAAGGAGAACTGTTATTTCGACACACTCTTATTGCTTCCCATCTCACAGCGTATAAAATACAGGTATTCTCAGGGATCCCAGTCCTCTACAGGACTGCTCCAATCACCACTACCTCCAGTACAGCTCCTCCACCTGGACTCCAGGTATTGGGGGGGATGGTAGACTCCTCAAAAAAAAAAAACAACTGTATGTTCTCAAAGCACAAGCTCGCCTGGAAAGGCACCAGAATAAGGCGTAAACCACAACCTCTCACAATTCTACAATTCAGCAGACTTTTGGAATAAAAGGAAAAAACAGACTCCCAAGTTGTTTGCACAGGCAATGGTGACATACCTGTTGTAGAACTATGGATAGCTTTTCTGTTGCTCCTGCTGGAGTGCTTTTCCTCAGCTTCTCCAGCATGCAGCTGCGTAATCTTACTCTGCCTCCCCCCTCTCACTCTCTAGCTGGGAAAATATTAATGTCAAGGAAATATGCCTCTTGTTCTACCCCAGTATGCTTCCTGTCAGAAAAACGTATTTTACATAGTAGAGAAAGTGAAAAACTGCAATCCTTCTGCTACATTTTTCTCTTGTCTGCTGTGCTGAATGCACACTTCCTTGAGAAATCATCGACAACAAAATATTTATGTCCAGGGAAAATGCCTCTTCTTGTACCCCAGCATGTCTCCTGCCAGAAAAAACATATGTCACATAGTGGAGAAAGTGAAAAACTGCTGTCCTGCTGCTACATTTCTCTTATGTCTGCTGTGCTGTATGCACACTTCCTTGAGAAATCACCCAGAATAAATTGAGAAAATATTTCTGTCAAGGGAATATGTCTCTTGTTGTACCCATGTATGTTTCTTTCCAGAAAAAAAGTCACATAGTGGTGGAAGTGAAAAACTGTTAACCTGCTGCTACATCCTTCTCTTGTCCACTGTGCTGTATGCATACTGTACTTCATTGAGAAATCACCCAGAATACAATAATAACATATTTATGTCAAGGGACTATGCCTTTTCCTCTACCTCAGTATGTCTCCTGCCAGAAAAGCATGTCTCATAGTGGTGAAAAGAAAACAAACTGCTTTTCTACTGCTAAGTCCCTCTCTTGTCTGCTGCACTGCATGCACACTTCCAAGAGAAATTACCCAGAATAAACTTTGAGAAATTATGTAAATTGCTGTCCTGCTGCTATGTCACTCTCTTGTCTGATGCACTACATGCACAATTCTGGGAGAAACCACCTAGAATAAAATGAGAAAATATTTATATCAAGGAAATATGCCTCTTGATGTATCCCAGTATGTTTACTGCCAGAAAAATAAGTGTCACATAGTGGTGAAAGTGAAAAATTGCTATCCTGCTGCTGCATCCTTCTCTTGTCTGCTGTGCTGTATGTGCACTTACTTAAGAAATGACCCAGAATAAATTGAGAAAATATTTCTGTTAAGGAAATTTGCTTCTTGTTGTACTACAGTATGCATTCTGCCAGAAAAAGATATGTCTCATACTGGTGAAAGTGAAAAACTGCCTGTCTGCTGCTATATCCCCCTCTTGTTTGCTGTACTACATGCACACTTCCATAAGAAATCACCCAGAATTAAAATGAGAAAATATTCTGTTGAAAAAAATGCTCTCATGCTGCTATGTCCCTCTCTTCTCTGCTACACTGTATGAACACTTCATTGAGAAATCACCCAAAATAAATTGAGAAAATATTTGTCAAGGAAATACACCTCTTGTTTTACCCTGGTATGTCTCCTACCAGAAAAACATATGTCACATAGTGGAGAAAATGAAAAACTGCTGTCCTGCTTCTATGTCCCTCTCTTGTCTGCTGCACTGCAGGCACACTTCCTTGAGTAATCAACCAGAATAAACTAAGAAAATATTTATGTGAAAAATGCTGTTCTGCTGCTATGTGCCTCTCTTATCTGATGAGCTTCATGCACACTTAAATAAGAAATCACCAAGAATAAAATGAGAAAATATTGATGTCAAGGGAATATGCCTCTTGTTCTACCCCAGTATGCTTCTGTCAGAAAAACATATTTTACATAGTAGAGAAAGTGAAAAAAACTGCTGTCCTTCTGCTACATTTCTCTCATGTCTGCTGTGCTAAATGTGCACTTCCTTGAAAAATCGTCGACAACAAAATATTTATGTCCAGGGAAAATGCCTCTTCTTATGCTCCAGCATGTCTCCTGCCAGAAAAAAACATATGTCACATAGTGGAGAAAGTGAATCTCATGTCTGCTGTGCTGTTTGCGCAATTCCTTGAGAAATCACCCAGAATAAATTGAAAAATATTTATGTCAAGGGAATATGCCTGTTGTTGTACAAATGTATGTTTCTTTCCAGAAAAAAAGTCACATAGCGGTGGAAGTGAAAAATTGTTAACCTGCTGCTACATCCTTCTCTTGTCTGCTTTGCTGTATGCATACTTCATTGAGAAATCAACCTGAACAAAATGATAAAATATTTATGTCAAGGGAATATGCCTCTTCCTCTTTCTCAGTATGTATCTTGCCAGAAAAGCACATATCACACAGTGGTGAAAAGAAAACAAATGCTGTCCTACTGGCATGACCCTTTCTTGTCTGCTGCACTGCATGTACACTTCCATGAGAAATAACCCAGAATAAACTGAGAAATTCATGTATGTGAAAAACTACTTTCCTGCTGCTATGTCACTCTCTTATTTGCAGTGCTGCATGCACAATTCCAGAAGAAACTACCCAGAATAAAATAAGAAAATAATTATGTCAAAGGAATATGCCTCTTGTTGTACCCTAGTATGTTTCATTCCAGAAAAACATGTCACACAGTCATGAAAGTGAAAAACTGCTATCCAGCTGCTACATCCTTCTCTTATCTGCTGCACTGTATGCAATCTTCCTGGAGAAATTACGCAGAATAAAATGAACAAATATTTGTCCCCAGAACCCTGCCAATACATAAAGACACGGACTAGTAATGTGAGGTTGCTCAGTCTTGGTAATAATTTTACCAATTTGATATGATTTGATAAATCACCATTTCACTTTAACATTTTCTTAGTATTCCCAATCATCTGTCCATAACTTCCATTTCCACTTAGGTGCATACATTACATAATTTTCTTATTGTTCTCTTTAATTTAATAGCCAGCTCTCTCACTCTTTTTCCCTTCCTGCTCCCCTCATCCAACCCTGCATCATTCTTCTAATGAGGTTAGTCTTTGTGGGCTCCTCCCACTCCCTTAATGTGCAGATTTGTCCTATGGCTGCCAAGTGCACTCCCATGGTTGAGTGCACTATTCTCTGGTTCCAACTCTTGACTATGAATTGCTCCAATTGCTCCCCTGTTACCGGACCACTTACCTGCCCATAGTACTCATCTCAAAACTTTTGAAAGGCCATCCAGGAGGTTTCATATACACTCATGGTCCGAGGGGCCCAGGAGTTGCGGAACAATGCCTCAGCTCCCCCAATCCAGTCTCCCATATGTGATCTAGAATGGCAGTCTGTTTTGTCTCTGCTCCAGGTGCAAAGGTCCTGAACTTGTCCATCTGCAATCAGGAGAGGCAATCAGCTATCACGTTGTCCACTCCATTGACGTGTTTCACCCTGAAAGACATATTCAGGGACAAACCCTCCCACACCATTCTGCTCAGGACCCTCGTGACCCTGTCAGACTTCGTCCTCTTTTTGCTCAATACTTCCAAAACTGCTTTGTTATCACTCCAAAAAGTGACTTGCCTATTCCTGAGGTCCTCCCCGCAGACTACCATTGCCACCCATATTGGAAATATTTCCAAAAAGCTGATGTCTTTTGTCACCCCGCCATTTCCATCCCAGTGGCCATGGTTTGGAGAACCACTTTCCCTTGAGGTAGCCTCCCATCCCTATACCCCTGCCGCATCTGTATATAACTGTAAGTCCGTGTTATAGACCCAGTCCTCCTGCCAGAATGTGCACCCATTATATTCTTGCAGAAATTTCTCCCATGCTGCCATGTCCCCCTTTGTCATCTTGTTAATGTCTACCCAGTGGTGCAGCTTTGTAGCCCCTCTCATAGCCCATGATACACACCATGTAAACGTAGATCCTGGCGTGATTGCTCTACATGCAAAGTTTAAATGGCCCAGCACTTGTTGGGCCTGTTCCAGCCTCACCCTTCTGCGGTTTCTTACTGCCTTCAATAGCTCTTTCAGTTTCTTAACCTTCTGTTCAGGCAGTCGAAACAATTCCTTTGTTGAATCCAATTCTAGTCCCAAAAACTCTATTATGCGACTCGGCCCCCCGTCTTGTCTTTGGCTAAGGAAACCCCCAACTCCTGGCATAGTCTCTGGAATTTCCTGAGCATGTCTTGGGTCTCTAACTTACCATCCACAATGAACAGGGAATCATCCTGGTAGTGTACTACTGCCTGGTACCCGAATCGGTTCTGAAAAACCCACTGCAACCAAGTACTAAACATCCTGAATGTCGCACAAGCAATTGAACACCCCATCGGCATGACTTTATCGAAGTAATACTTTCCTTCCACTCTGAAACCCAGTAAATCCCAGTCTTCCGGTGTAACCGGTAAAAGGAGAAAAGCTGACTCTGTGTCTGTTTTCGCCATCCATGCTTCCTGTTTTGTTCTAATCAGTCTTATTGCATCCTCCAGTGTGGCATACGTGACTCTGCTGTCCTCCTTCCCTATGGCATCATTGGCTGAATCCCCCTCTGGGTACGATAGGTGGTGTATTACCCTATATTCCCCTTCTTGTTTTTTCGGGACCAGCCCCAGTGGCGAGACCCTCAGGCTGGCCAGCGGCAGGGTTGCGAAGGGGCCTTCGACCCTCCCTGCCCTTACTTCCTCCCTAATCTTCTTGGTCAAAACCTCCTCTTTTTCTTTTACTGATTTTAAGTTATTTGCCACCATCTGTTTCTTCAATCCTTTGAACCACAAGCTAAAACCATATTTAAAACCCTCCCTTAATGTTTCTGCTGCCCCCTTGTCTGGGTATCCCCCAACCATCTTTCCATCCTTTCTATGTTTATGGGAGTACGTGCCAGCTGTACACCACTCCCCCTCGTCCCCTCATGTGTCCTGATGTTGAGGTTGATACCCTTGCCATTTTCTCCATTTTCCCCCTTCCCCTGTTCCCCCTTCCCCACTGTTGTCCCCGAAATGACTCTGTCCATTCTGAAAGGCTGTCTGAGGGGAGCTGTCCTGATTGCCTGTCCCTTTTTCCCAACTGAATCTACATCTGGCCCCTGGGTGGTAGCCCCCACACTTAGAACATACATGCCAGAAATGGCAATTCGGCCATGAACAAGCTGCCCTATTGTATCCCCAACATGCCTTTGTTGCTGCTGCTGGTCTTTTGTCACCCTCTGCATCTTTGTCTGTTAGGCCTGTGTAAATCTCCACCCACAAGTCTATCTGCCTGGCATCCCATTTCACATCACTGAAATTCACCATTCTCTTCTTAAACTTTTCATCATACCATAACCAACTATGCCCTCCCTTTTTGTATGCGTTTTTTATGATGAGGGAATAGGTAAGAAGGGGTATGGCTAAGTCCACCCGCATCTCGATTACTATGGCTGTAAAATATGTAAAGCCCATAGCCCAGTTATCCCAGGTTTTTTATTTACATGTTTTGTCCTCATCTTCTTTCTTGAGCAGCACTACTGCTGCTGCCATGTCTTTTTTCTCAAAGCTATCTTTTTCTTCGTATTTTTCCATGTTATCCACATTCGCTAATGCAAAGACATCTACATATTCCCCTTTCCATATCTTCTCTTTCACCGCTGTAGGCACGTGGTCAGCTAAATGCACACCCGGAGCCCCAACCTCCTTTTTTACCCCTTGATTATCCCCCACCACCCCCTCCCTTTGTCACTACCCCCTTTTAGTTCCCCCAAAGCCTTTTCTAACTGACTGATCCCATTTTCCCCCATATTTTTTAACATTTGTGCTATATATTCTTTTATACTGCTCTCCATCGATACCCCTTGATTACCTGTTACAATTGTCTGCGAAGGGCCTGGCCCTTGCTTCGGTATTCCCGGTACTTGCGGACAGCTCATCTGCAGCGGTGCTGGCGCTACCACTGATATTGGTGGAAAAGCTTGGCAAATTAGAACTGGTGGCTCCACCACTGTCCCTGGCCCCGGGGTGCTGTCTGGACATGGCTCAGGTCTCGGGTTCTCTGAGGAAGGTGCCCCTGGCTCCACCACTTGTATCACCGCACTGGGCTCCCTAGTGGTGACCCATGGTGGCACCCTTTTGTTGGCCTCCTTGCCCTTCCCCATCTTCCCTTTCCTTTTTGTACTCTCCTCCATGGCCTCTGGCTCTGCCACCTCCAGTAACCGATTTCCCTACTCCACCAAATTCATCACCGCCTTGAAACACTCCTCCTTGTTGGACTTTGTTTTTCTTGGCACTATTCTCTTTTCATATCTATAATGACAACACATCTGTTAACACAAACATCCATTGCTTTCCACCTGTCCCCTTTTCATTTTGTTACTGAATCTGTTCCCCCCTCACTCTCTTTTTTTTTGTCCTGGTCCACTCCCTGCTGCATGGCAGCCTTCCTCTATTCTGTCCCGCTGTTGCCTCTGAACCAGACCCTTGTGCCACAGACCCAGGAAGGATGGCTTCTCTCCCCAGGCTCCTGCCACCCCTGACCTTCCGTATTCCTCCTTTCATTGCCAATACCCTTCACTCCTATGCTTACTCCCAGTTCCCCCACAAACGGATTGCCAAAATGGTAGGACTTGTTGGCGTTTCTTCCCTTTGCTTCCCAATACAGTGTTCCCCCCTTTTTGTTGGCCCCTGTTTTTGCTTCCTGCAAAGCATCCTCCCCACTCACCTTCCCATGCTGCTGTCGCCCCCCCATGTGGTGATGATATCACATGCCCTCCCATGTGGTCAGGGTCCATGGCATTATCCCCTCCTTTTCCTCCTCGCTTCCCCCCCGCAGTGTCTTCTCCCTTCCAAGCACCAGTCTGGCACAACTAACTTGGCTTTTCCTTCTCATTCTGCCCTCTGTTCCCTTGTCCTCCTTTTGCTTGTGCTTTTTACCCAGGCTGCCATCTTCTCAACCCCCCGGGTGTGCTCCCAAACATACCCTGCCTGAAATTCACTCAGGACCCTTTGCACCAGCAGCAGGCTCTTAGTACACTGCACCACAAGCCCTGCCTTTCACCTTCCAGCTTTACTTAGCCCCCTCCCCCACGAGGTGATGACATCACACGCCATCACCACATGGACAGGAGCCCTTCCTGCTATTTTCTCCTTCTGCCTCTCGCTTCCTGAGCAGTGCTTATTCCCTTCAGAAGGCCCCAAGGACTCCCTAGCTTAGCCCTCAATGCCTTCTTCCATCGTGACTGAGCTTCCCATAGCACTTCTCAGTCCCTTTTTACTTCCTTTGTCTTTCTCCTTCTCTTCCCCAGTCTCACTTCTCTCTTGCGCCCTGCACCCCAACACACTACATCCTCTGTGCCTGTCTTCTAACTCCTCCAACCACAAGCTAAACCATTAGCTGCTTTGTTTAGTGCTTCACTTACTACAACTTTTTCCTATGACTGCTTGCTTCCACCATGAGGACGTGGCACTGCCTGCTATCCCCCTCCTGGCCTCCCCATGCTCCAGTCTTCAAACCTGGTGGCCGCCCACACCACCCTTCCCTCACAACATCAAGGCTGTGTGCACCACGGCCACTCCCACACCTATCCCTTCCTCTGCATCTTCCCCCCCATTCTGTTCTGGGCAATAACTTCACTGCCCTCCTCTCCCCGGCCATAACACTGCACCTCTAGTCTACCATCATACAATAACTGCCTCAGGACTATGTTGCCCTGCTCTCTGCAGCCATAACACCGTGCCTCTCAGCTATCATCATATAGAAATGCCTAGAGGCCTATTACAAGTGTTCTTTTTCTGTTGCCAGGGCTCTCACCCTCTTTATTTCTTGCCTCTGATATGTTTGTTGTCCTTCAGTTCCTGTTCACCAGTCCATGTAAATCCTTTCTGCCTAATTTCTTTAACTTAATTCTCTGTCCCTTAACTTCCAAATATAAATCCAAATGCCCAATGGCTTTACCATAGACTGTATGTGCTTCCACAAGCTAAATTCCTTATGGAGCAAATTGTGAGATCTCTCCGGCATGCAGTCCCCTTTTACTGCTCCTTTCCACATCCCCTTTTTCCTTTGCCCAATCCTTATGTGTCATCCCCCCAGTCCCTTTGTCCTAATGCCCCTTCCCCTTTGTGATGTCACTGTACCTCCCCTTTTCCTTCCTAGCCCCTCCCCTCCCTTCTCGCCTCTCCTCCTTTTACTGACCTTCACCTTATTGGCCTAGGCCAAGGGACAATGGGTTCTGCCCCTTTACAGTGGGCAAGCCTCTTTATGTCAAGGTAATAAGCCTCTTGTTGTTCCCCAGTATGTCTCCTGCCAGAAAAACACATCACATACTGGTGAAAGTGAAAAACTTCATTCCTGCTGCTACATCCCTCTTTTGTCTGCTGTGCTATAGGTTCTTCCTTAAGAAATCATGTAGAATGGATTGAGAAAAAAATTATTTGAAGGCAATATGCCTCTTGTTGTACAACAGTATGTCTCCTGCAGGAAAACACGTTTCATTCTTGTGAAAGTGAAAAACAGACTACCTGCTGCTATGTTCCCCTCTTGTCTGCTGCACTGCATGCCCACTTCCATGAGAAATCACCCAGAATAAAATGAGAAAATATTCATTTGAAAAGCCGCTGTCATGCTGCTATGTCCCTCTCTTGTCTGCTGCACTATATGCTCACTTCCTCCAGAAAATATTTTTGTCATGGAAATATGCCTCTTGTTGTACCCCAGTATGTCTCCTGTGAGAAAAACATATGTCACATAGAGGAGAAAGAGAAAAACTGCTATCCTGCTGCTACATTTCTCTCTTGTCTGCTGTGCTGTATGCACACTTCATTGAGAAATCGCCCAGAATAAAATAATAAAATGTTAGTGTCACAGGAATATATCTCTTGTTTTATCCCAGTATGTCTCCTGCCTGAAAAAAGGTATGTCATATAGGGGAGAATGTGAAAAACTCCTGTCCTGCTGAAACATTTCTCTCTTGTCTGCTGTGCTGTATGCACACTTCCTTGAGAATCACCCATAATAAAATGAGAAAATATTTATGTAAAAACTGCTGTCTTTCTGGTATATTCCTCTCTTGTTTGCTGCCCTGCACTTACACTTCCTTGGGAAATCACCCAGAATAAACTGAAAAAATATTTATGTGGAAAACTGCTCTCCTGCTGCTACATACCACTCTTGTCTGATGAGCTTCATGTGCACTTACATAAGAAATAACCCAGAAAAAAATGAGAAAATATTAATGTCAGGGGAATATGCCTCTTGTACCCCAGTATGTTTCCTTCCAGACAAACACATGTCACATAGTGGTGAATGTGAATAACTGCTAGTCAGCTTCTACATCCTTCTCTTGTCTGCTGTGCTATATGCAGACTTCCTTGAGAAATCACCCAGAATGAAATGAGAACATATTAATGTCAAGGGACTATGCCTCTTGTTGTACCCCAGTATGTCTCCTGTGAGAAAAACACATGTTACATAGTGGTGAAATTAAAAAACTGCTGTCCTGCTGAAATGTCCCTCTTTTGTCTGCTGCACTGCATGCACACATCTATGAAAAATCAACTAGAATAAAATGAGAAAATATTTATTTGATAAACTACAGTACTGCTCTTATTTCCCTCTCTTGCCTGCTGCACTGTATGCACACTTTCTTGAGAAATCACCCAGGATAAAATAAAAAAAAATATTTATTCTAAGGGAATGTGCCTCTTGTTGTACCCCAGTATGTCTCCTGCAAGAAAAATGCATGCCACATAGTGGTAAAAGTAAAAAAATTGCTGAACTGCTGCTATGTCACGCTCTTGTCTGTTGGGTTGTTTGTACACTTCCTTGATAAATCATGCAGAACAAAATAAGAAAGAATTTATGTCAAGGGAATATGCCTCTTGTTGTATCCCAGTATATCTCCTGCCAGAAAAACATATGTCATAGAGTGGAGAAAGTGAAAAACTGCTGTTCTGCTGCTAAAGTTCTCTCATCTGCTGTGCTGTATGCACACATTCTTTAGAAATTACCTACACTAATGCCTGCAAGATCACCAGCCTTTTATTTCCACTGGGACAATTGTGCAATCTATTTGAGTAGCTGCTATGTAGGAGATCTGTGTTTTTGGAACAGTTTGGCAGCTTGAAAATGACTGTGAGTGCAGCATATGTATGACTTTGTAACTGAAACTGCTCTGATTTGTTTCATCTTGCTGCTCTGCTGAACTGAGGGGAATACCCAGGTGTGTGCAAGAGGCCATTTACCTGCATGTAATTTCAGCTCAGGGTTGAGCCAATAATAGAGCAGGTTTGCCTCTGTCCTTCCCTGCAAGATCACCAGCCTTTTATTTCCACTGGGACACTTGTGCAATCTACTTGAGCAGCAGCTATCCAAGAGATCTGCATTTTTGAAACAGTTTGGCAGCTTGAAAATGACTGTGAGTGCAGCATATGTGTGACTTTGTAACTGAAACTTCTCTGATTTGTTTCATTTTGCTGTTCTGCTGAACTGAGGGGATTACCCAGGTGTGTGCAAGAGGCCATTTACCTGCATGTAATTTCTGCTCAGGGGTGAGCCAATAATAGAGCAGGTTTGCCTCTGTGGGAGTGTTTGCTGCAGCATTTAAACATCGCGCTCACACATAGCGCGAGCGTGTGCGCGAGCATGAGTGGCACGAGCACCACTCAGAGTAGATTTTGCATAGGAACATGTACCCATAAAAGAGAGGGACCTCATTTTAAATAGGTTTTATTGTTTATCTGGTTCTGTATTTTTTGGTTTTAACTGGTGGGTCTGGCTGTTTTCGGGTGGGAAGGCTTTCTACAAATTTAAGGAGTGATGCTCGTGGAAGACTCAGCTGTTTAGATAAGCTGTCACCTGACTCCTTTTCAGTCCCATTTTTTGAGTTAGGATTTAAATTTTTTTATTCTCTTCTCTCCTTATATGTATACTCGGAGTGGTAAGATGGTAAACAAAACTGTTATAGGGGCAATTAAAGGGAAGCAAAGGATAAATCCAAAAAATAATAAAAAAGGTAATTGCTGTGTTTTTACGCAGGAATTGGTCATCACGGCTTCGACCCCTAAGGATTTGGTAGAAAGTCCCATAGTATCCTACTTACCTCACTCCTTTAAGGAGCTTATGAATGAGGAATGCAGATCAGATTTAGCTGGAGACAATTCAGAATTTAATGGAAGAAACCAAATTCTGATGGCTAAGAGCTGGGATAAGAACAGTCCAAATAATACAAATCAAGAGACTTTGATTAATTTATTGGAGAACCAATTTAGTGGTAGCGATGGGACTAACAGGGAATTTGAGAAATTTAAACAATTATCCTCTTTTGACAATAAGAATATAACTCCGGACTTGGAAGTAATTAGTAACTTAGAGACTGGTGTTAAAACTCATTCCCAAGGGAAAATCACTGATTTCTTAAAAAAAAAACCCTTTCTAAAGCCCCCAATAATATTTTTCAGGATGTTCCAAAAATGAACAGTACACATATGGTTTCCAATATTGGAGGTTATGATTGTACCACTTTTGGGGAAAAAACAAATATAGCGGATCATTCCCAGGTTTTTAGACAAGATGAGTGGATGGAGAAAGTAGAAGCAAGTCAGCATTGCATGTCTGGGCAAGGAGATTATATAGATAAAGATGATGGTATTTCATGCTTTCCCTCAGGAATAAAGTTATTTAGTCCATTAGAGATCTCTAGTGAGGTAGGGTCTGCAATATTGACTCTAAAGAAATGGTGTATTCATCCCTTAATGATGCGCCTGAAGAGTTTTCAAAAATGGACAAAGAGGTCCAGGACATTCATTTAGATAAAGATTTTTTGGTTCAGTGTCCGGATACTATATCGAAATATACCATTAAGGCTCTTGCACATCCAGTAATGTCCAATGTTGTTTTATTGGAGGCATATAATGGTATTAAGCTTTGGAAACTCTTTCTAGTTTTTGTGTTGTGAAGTTTGCTGCTTTAGAACAACAAATTTCACAATTATTGGGGGAAAAGAAAGTTCACAGATCTAGGCATAATTTGTCATTTTCTCCCCTAAATGTTCAAGAGCCCTCAAAAGGTAAAAAGGGCAAAAAGAGGGGTGGAGTAAGTAAGAAAAAAGGGGGGAGGAAAAAGCTTGGGCCTGTGGGACTTATTCAGACTCCTAATTTAGGAAAACAGAAAGATGAATTAAACACTAAGGATGAAAAGACTAATAAAATTGGGGCTACAGGTACCATTAGGATAGGAGAGGTACAGAGAGATACAAGGAAGAATTCTTACCAAAAAAACAAATCTACATTTGGGGATGGGACACTTATGAAAGATCAAGAAAAGGGGGAGGGTGATTACATTGTGAAACAAAGAACAAATTCTAAGGAGAATTTAATTAAGGTAGATCAGTTTAATAAAGATCTTTGCCCAAATTTCATGTTGGCCAAGGAGGATAGTAACCCCAAGGGGTATGACCTGGAAGCATATAATTTAATCTGTACAGGGAAAGAAGTAGTTTTTAAATTAGATAAGCTGTATTTTAAACATTATGAATCTACTGTAACCCTAACCAGCATGATAGCCCATATGTTGAGAGCAGAATTAGGGTTACCAACAGTCGCAGATGCTCTTATTATGGTGACTAGGGATACTTCCAACCCTACTAATTCAGTTTACTTTATGCTCCCTAACATGGATATGGCAAAATTGGTCTGGGCTAAGCAAGGCCTGGTAGACTCTTTGGATTACTGTTATCAACACCAGTGACCTGGTCAACAATTTGGAAAAATGTTTATAATAGGGCAAAAATAGGAAAAATGTTAACATATGATATATTCAAAACTACTCTTGTAACACTGAATTGGGAGTTTGGAGTTTCCCGTGAAACCTCAATGATCTCTATTTTTGGGCTGGATATATTGGAGGGAGAAACTGCTATTAATTTACCATCATTATTGCGGATGATTTTATCAACTATTATTAAAACTCGTATACTTCCAGAAGAATTTGTGGCGGTGAATAGAGTTTGTAATGATAAAGAAGGTACTCAGATTAACTGTATTATTGGTTCTGTACAATTGTTAGTATTACTTTTTGAAAATAGACATGTGTTGGATGAGGTGGGTATTTACATGGTGGAATTGAATGAGTGGGAGACATCAGGTCAATCTAGAGCCATGCAACCTTGACTAAGTTTTTTGGAAATAAAAAGTAATGAGTCCTCATTAGAGCAGGAAGGCGGGGTCAGAAAGCAACCCTGGTTATAATGTCCTTAATTGGAATATAGCAGGACTCCATAATAAGTTTGTGGATCCACAGTGGGTTGCTTTTATTTCGCGACATGAAGTGATTATTTTTCAGGAGACATGGGTTTTAACATCTTTCCTGAATGGATATGAAACTAGTTTTGTGCCAGCAATTAAAGGGAAAAAACATGGGAGGAACAAAGGAGGTCTGGTTACAATGATCAAAATTAGGGAAGGATTAAGGGTAATCAAAAGTTACTCTCCAACTCCCGAGATCCTTATGGTAGTGGTTAACTGGGACCTTTGTATGGTTCTGATTGTTAACATTTATATTCCACCATGTTTTCACACTTGCTCTACATATGATTTTTGGTCCAAACTATCGATGGAAATAGATTTAATGATACAGTTAAATTGGATAGATACTGTCCTTTTAGCTGGGGATTTTAAAGCTAGGATAGCCGAGTTCGATAATTTGCCATTGTTACAAGAACTATTATATATGGCAGATTTGGAAAAAAGAAATACAACTGACATGATTGTAAATGAGGCAGGGAGACGTTTTAGTACTTTTATCACAGAGAATAATCTCTTGATTCTTAATGGAAGATTAGAAGGGGATCATCGGGGTGATAGCACTTTTTTCTCCCCAGTTGGTAAGAACTTAATTGATTTTATATTATGCTCTCCTTTTAGCTATCATTTCTGCAGGAGATTATATGTGGCTATGAGAACAGAAAGCGATCATGTAGCAATTTTGCTGGACTTTAGGACTTCTGATAGTGTCATTCCTCCCCCCAATAAGCCCTTGGTGGATATTGAGATTAGCGGGAAATAAAGGTTAAGATTGAATAATGAGTCGATGCAAGGAGTTTGGAACCTTTTATACTCTTCAATTTTTGTTGAGTTATTTCAGCAGGTACATAATGGCTCCAAAGGTAAAAGGATCAGTGAATTATTAAACATAGGGTATCAACAGATTAAGACACTGATTTATTCAGTTAATAGTGTTAAGCCCCAGTTAGTATCCTGGTTTGATGAGTATTGTAGGAGAGAGAAAAGAAATTTGATGAGGGCCATCAGGCAGACAAAAAAAAAATCTGAGTAAGATGGCAATTATAAATTTAAATAAAATGTGAAGGGAGTACAAGGAATTTCTCTGCCAGGAAAAAAGAGAATTTACTGAAAAACAATGAGGTGCTATGTATCGAGTTATTAAGGAGGGTGATATTAAGCTTTTTTGGGCTTTGGTGTCCAAGGGGACAGCTGATCAGAATTCTAGACCTCCCATATATATCCCCAAGGAAACTTGGGTATCTTATTATAGTCTACTATTTAATAGACATCCTACCAACGATGATGATGTGATAGAAAATTTTAACATTGAGGGGGAATACACATCGTTAGTGTTTTCATTTGGAGAGATGGAAGAAGCCATTGTGAATTTATCAAATAATAAAGCACCTGGACCCGATTTGATACCGGGAGAAATTTACAGGGGGCATTTGAATTATTGGTAGTTTTTTACTAATTTTTCAATATCTGTTTTAAAAGAGATTTATTCCATTATCTTGGACAAGAAATATAATAGTTCCAATTCATAAAAGGGCCAACTTCATTTGCCATCTAATTATCGTCCAATCAGTCTTACTGATATTAGTGGAAAAATCTTTGCTAAAATAATATTACATAAATTACAAGATTGGATAACTGCAAACTCCCTTTATCGATGTTTCAAGCAGGTTTTCATATGGATTTTCTATGACAGATAATATTTACATCCTAGCCCATCTGATAGAAAATATAGATCATTTCAGTAAAATGAAGCTGTATGCTGTGTTTGTAGACTTTTCTGCAGCATTTACTTCGGTTAATAGAGCCAAGTTATGAGAGATATTATTAAATAGATCGCATTACCATTAAATTTATTAGCCCTCATTATTAGGTTATATTCTCACACAACATCGGCTATTAGATATGATAATAAGGACAACATTTCTGACTATTTCAGTACAACTTCGCGAGTTAAACAGAGATGTCCTCTGGCCACCCTTCTTTTTAATTTGTATATTGATGCCCTTCTGACTTATAAAGATATAGATATTCTTGATTCCCCAAAAATTAAGAATACCCCAGTACATTGTCTGGCCTATGCAGACGATTTGATTATTTTTGCTTTATCTGCTCAAGGTTTACAAAATAAAATAAATCAATTTTGCTCTAAATGTAAACATTTGGACTTATTAATAAATATGAAAAAAACTAAGTTGCTGATTTTTGCACCCTTACAGGGACATCAAATTAAACCAAGGATTTATTTAAATAACAAACTTATTGAAGTAGTATCCTCTTATATATATTTGGGGGGGGAAGTTTGCTTCAAATGGAAATTGGATAGAGCATTGGAGAGGACAAGTGATAAGGGCAAAACTGATTGGGCTTTCTTACGTTTTGCTAGAAACTATGCAGGATATTTGGTCTCGCCAGCATTGATAGCCGGCGAGGCCAAAATTAATCCTATTCTTTTGTATGGCGCAGAGGTCTGGAACAACAATGTCCCTTCATGGTTGGAGATCCCACTTTCTCTTTATTATAAATCTTTATTGCAGGTTCCACTTGCCACTTCTAATGTTATAGTTAGGGCTGAATTGGATAGATTACCTATCGTTACAATAATTGATACACGTCTCATGAGTTACTGGGTCAAAATTATTAATCAACAGACTAATATTATGCCTCTAGTATGCCTTAGAGAAAAATTATCTTGGCATAAACAGAATTTTAGGTCTCCTTGGGTCAAAAATATTCAACGTATTTTGGGCAGTGTTAATATGTTTCATCTTTGGACAGATTGGGAGAAATCAGTATCAATATCTTATGTGTTTAAGGAGTATGTTAAAAAGAAAATACTTAGGCTTGCCTATGATAAGCAAATTGAGCTCCTCAGAGTTCAACGTCAGGCCAGGTGGTTAGCTCAAAATAAAATTGATGTATTTATAGAGAAATATCTTTCTCTTGGACTGTCCCGGTTAGAAAGAAAAATGATTACTTGGGCAAGACTGGGAATCATCTGTTCTAAATACGCTTTTTTTAATAAGACGACTCCACCCAATTTAGGTTTGGAGTTTTGCAGATGTAACATGGGTTTTCAAGGAGATCTTTATCATATTACGGTACAGTGCCCTTTATATAAAAGCCCGCAGTTTAATCTGTTAAATGATTTCCTTATTAAATATGTGATTGCAAAATATGATATTTTATTCATACTTCTTCACCCTCAGACATTGGAGGAGGCTAAGATGGTTTCAAGTTTTTTTTATCAAGTGTTGAAACACAAAGAAAAATGTCTCTCTGCCTATGACAATTAATTTGTTCATGGATTTTTATGTGTCAAAATTTTTAATGTAATATTAGATTTAATATTTTTTTTCTTCTTTTTTGTATATAATTTTATGCTTTTAGTATGTTGTAAAGGCTTGATTGCTGAACAATAAAACATTGAACCTAGAACCTAGACTAAAATAAAAAAAAAATTTGTCAAGTGAATATGTCTCTTGTTGTGCCCCACTATGTCTCCTGCCTGAAAAACATATGTCACATAGTGGAGAAGTTGAAAAACTGCTGTCCTTCTACTTCATTTCTCTCTTGTCTGCTGTTCTGTATGTGCACTTCCTTGAGAAATCAACATTAAAATAAGAAAATATTAACGTCAAGGGAAAATACCTCTTGTTTTACCCCAGTATATCTCCTGCTAGAAAATCATATGTGACATACTGGTGAAAGTGAAAAACTTTATTCCTGCTGCAATATCCCTCTCTTGTCTGCTGCACTGCATGTAAACTTCCTTGAGTAATCACCCAGGATAAACTGAGATAATATTTGTGAAAAATGCTGTCCTGCTGCTATGTACCTCTCTTGTCTGATGAGCTTCATACGCACTTAAATAAGAAATCACAGAGAATAGAATGAGAAAATTTTAATGTCAAGGGAATATGCCTCTTGTACCCAAGTATGTTTCCTTCTAGAAAAACACGTCACATAGTGGTGAAAGTGAAAAACTGGTATCCTGCTTTTAAGTCCTTCTCCTGCCTGTTGTGCTATATGCATACTTCCTTGAAAAATCACCCTGAATAAAATGAGAAAATATTTATATCAAGAGATTATGCCTCTTGTTTTACCCCAGTATGATTCCTGTCAGAAAAACATATTTTACACAGTGGAGAAAGTGAAAAACTGCTGTTTTTCTGCTACATTTCTCTCATCTGCTGTGCTGTATGTGCACTTCCTTGAGAAATCATCGACAGCAAAATAAGAACATATTTATGTCCAGGGAAAATGTCTCTTCTTGTTCCCCAGTATGTCTTTTGCCAGAAAAACATATGTCACATAGTGGAGAAATTGAAAAACTGCTGACCTGTGGCTACATTTCTCTCATGTCTGCTGTGCTGTATGCGCACTTCCTTGAGAAATCACCCAGAATAAATTGAGAAAATATTTATGTCAAGGAAATATGCTTCTTGTTGTACTCATGTATGCTTCCTTCCAGAAAAACATGTCACATAATGGTGGAAGTGAAAAACTGCTAACCTGTTGCTATGTCCTTCTCTTATCTGCTGTGCTGTATGCATACTTCACTGAGAAATAACCAAGAATAAAATGAAAAAATATTTTTGTCAAAGGAATATGCCTCTTCCTGTACCCCAGTATGTCTCCTGCCAGAAAAGCACATCACATAGTAGTGAAAAGAAAAAAAAATTCTAATCTGCTGCTACATCCCTCTCTTGTCTGCTGCATTGCATGCACACTTCCATGAGAAATAACCCATAATAAACTGAGAAATTATTTATGTGAAAAACTGCTGTCCTGTTGCTATGTCATGCTCTTATCTGCAGTACTGCATGTGCAGTTGCAGAAGAAGCCAGCCACAATAAAATGAGAAAATAATTATGTCAAAGGAATAGGTCTCTTGTTGGCCCCAGTATGTTTCATTAAAGAAAACACATCACATAGTCATGAAAATGAAAACTGCTAACCAGCTGCTACATCCTTCTCTTATCTGCTGCATTTTATACAAACTTAATTGAGAAATCACCCAGAATAAAATGCAAAAATATTTATGTCAAGGTAATATGCCTCTTGTTGTACCCCAGTATGTCTGCTGCCAGAAAAACACATGTCACATACTGGTGAAAGTGAAAAACTTCATTCTAGGTGCTATGTCCCTCTCTTGTCTGCTGCACTGTATGTGCACTTCCTTAAAAAATCAACTAGAATGAATTGAGAAAGAATTTATGTGAAGGCAATATGCCTCTTGTACTACAGTATGTCTCCTGCCAATAAATTACATTTCTCATTCTGGTGAAACTGAAAATCTGCTGACCTGCTGCTATGTCCACAGCTTGTCTGCTGCACTGCATGCACACTTCCATAAGGAATCACCCAGAATAAAATGAGAAAACATTCATTTGAAAAACTGCTGCCATGCTACTCTGCCCCTCTCTTCTCTGCTGCACTATATGCACATGTCCTTGAGAAATCACACAAAATAAAATGAGAAAATATTTATGTCATGGAAATATGCCTCTTGTTTTACCCCATTATCACTCCTGCCAGAAAAAAAATGCTTATGACATAGTGGTGAAAGTGAACAATAGCTGGCCTGCTGCTATTTCCCTCTCTTGTCTTCTGTGCTGTATGTGCACTTCCTTGAGAAATGAACCAGAATAAAATGAGAAAGTATGTCATGGGAATATGCCTCTTATTGAACCCCAGTATGTCTTGTGCCAGAAAAACATTTGTCACATAGTGGAGAAAGTGAAAAACTGCTGTCCTGCTGCTACATTTCTCTATTGTCTGCTGTGCTGCATGCAGACTTCATTAAGAAATCACCCAGAATAAACTAATGAAATATTATTGTAAAGGGAATATGGCTCTTGTTTTATCCAAGTATGTCTCCTGCCAGAAAAAACATATGTCACATAGGGGAGAAAGTGAAAAACTGCTGTCCTGCTGCAACATTCTGCTCTTGTCTGCTGTGCTGTATGCACACTTCCTTGAGAAACCACCCAGAATAAAATAGGAAAATAATTATGTCAAAGGAATATGAATCTTGTTGTATCCTAATATGTTTCATTCCAGAAAAACACATCACATAGTCATGAAAGTGAAAAACTGCTATCCTGCTGCGACATCCTTGTCTTATCTACTGTGCTGAATGCACACTTCCTTGAGAAATCACCCAGAATAAAATGAAAAAAAATATTTATGTCAAGGTAATATGCATTTTGTTGTACCCCAGTATGTCTCTTGCCAGAAAAACACATGTCACATATTGGTGAAAATGAAAAACTGCATTCCTGCTGCTTTGTCCCTCTGTTGTCTGCTGCACCGCATGAACACATCTATGAGAAATCACCCAGAACAAAATGAGAAAATATTTATTTGATAAAAATGCTGTCCTGCACTTATTTCCCTCTCTTGTCTGCTGCAGTGTATGCACACTTACTTGAGAAATCACCCAGAATAAAATAAAAACATATATGCTAAGGGGATATGCCTATTGTTGTTCCCCAGTATGTCTCCTGCAAGAAAAACACATGCCACATAGTGATGAAAGTAAAAAATTGCTGTACTGCTGATATATCACTCTCTTGTCTGCTGTGGTGTTTGTACACTTTCTTGATAAATCACGCAGAACAAAATGACAAAGTATTTATGACAAGGGTATATACCTCTTTTTGTATCCCAGTATGTCTCCTGCAAGAACAACATATGTGACATAGTGGAGAAAGTGAAAAACTACTGTTCTGCTGCTACAGTTCTCTTTTTTCTGCTGTGCTGTATGCATACTTCCTTGAGAAATTATCCAGACTAAAATAAAAAAAAAATATGTCAAATGAATATGTCTCTTGTTGTGCCCACTATGTCTCTTGCCTGAAAAACATATGTCACATAGTGGAGAAGTTGAAAAACTGCTGTCCTGCTGCTGCATTTCTCTCTTGCCTGCTGTGCTGTATGCGCACTTCCTTGAGAAATCATTGACATTAAAATAAGAAAATATTTGTGTCAAGAGACAATACCTCTTGTTTTACTCCAGTATGTCTCCTGCCAGAAAAACACATGCAACATAGTGGAGAAACTGAAAAACTGCTTTCCTGCAGCTACATTTTTCTCATGTCTTTTGTGCTGCATTCGCACTTTTTTGAGAAATCACCCATAATAAAATGAGATTATATTTATGTGAACAAATGTCTTGGTGCTATGTGTCTCTTTTGTCTGCTGCACTGCATGCACACTTCCATTAGAAATTACCCAGAATAAATTAAGGGACTATGCCTTTTATTGTACCCATGTATATTTCCTTCCAGAAAGACAAGTCACATAGAGGTGGAAGAGAAAAACTGCTATCCTGCTGCTATGTCCTTCTCTTGTCTGCTGCTCTGTATGCATACTTCATTGAGAAATCACCCAGAATAAAATAAGAATATATTTATGTCAAGGGAATATGCCTTTTCCTGTACCCAAGTATGTCTCCTGCCAGAAAAGCATGTCACATAGTGGTGAATAGAAAAAAACTGCTGTCCTACTGTTATGTCCCCCTCTTGTGCGGTGCACTGTATGCACATTTCCATGAGAAATAACCCTGAACAAATGTAGAAATTATTTATGAGAGAAACTGCTGTCCTGCTGCTATGTCACACTCTTTTCTGCTGTGCTGCATTCGCAAGTCCAGGAGAAACCACCCAGAATTAAATAAGAAAATAATTATGTCAAAGAAATATGCCTCTTGTTGTACCCTAGACTGTTTCATTCCAGAAAAACACATCACGTAGTCGTGAAAGTGAAAAACTGCTATCCTGCTTCAACAGCCTTCTCTTATCTGCTGTGCTGAATGCACACTTCCTTGAGAAATCACCCAGAATAAATGAAAAAATATTTGTCAATGAAATATGCCTTTTGTTGTACCCCAGTATGTCTCCTGCAAGAAAAACATGTGCCACATAGTGGTGAACGTAAAACATTGCTGTACTGCTGCTAAGCCACTCTCTTGTTTGCTGTGGTGTTTGTACATGTCCTTGATAAATCACGCAGAACAAGATGAGAAAGTATTTATGACAAGGGTAAATGCTTCTTGTTGTATCCCAGTATGTCCCCTGCCAGAAAAAACATTTGTCACATAGTGGAGAAAGTGAAAACTGCTGTTCTACTGCAACAGTCCTCTCTTGTCTGCTGTGCTGTAAACGCACTTCCTTGAGAAATTACCCAGACTAAAATAAAAAAAAAATATGTCAAGGGAATATGCCTCTTGTTGAACCCCACTATGTCTCCTGCCTGAAAAACATATGTCACATAGTGGAGAAAGTGAAAAACTGCTGTCCTTCTACTACATTTCTGTCTTGTCTGCTGTGCTATATATGCACTTCCTTGAGAAATCATCGACATTAAAATAAGAAAATATTTATGTCAAGGGAAAATGCCTCTTGTTGTACCCCAATATGTCTCCTGCCAGAAAAATGCATGTTGCATAGTGGAGAAACTGAAAAACTACTGTCTTGCTGCTACATTTTTCTCATGTCTGGTGTGCTGCAATCACACTTCCTTGAAAAATCACCCATAATAAAATGAGAATATACTTATGTGAACAACTGCTGTCCTTGTGCTACATTCCTCTCTAGTCTGCTGCGCTGCATGTGCACTTGCATTAGAAATCACCCAGAATAAATTGAGAAAATATTTTTGTCAAAGGAATATGCCTCTTGTTGTACCTATGTATTTATTTATTTTTATTTATTTAGTTTTTGTTGACCGTGAAAGTGCACTAGACAAATCCTGCCTATTGTCAGGCACGACCCAGGGGAGGGGGATATAAATGAATACTAACTGACCTTGAACCAGATTAAGCTGTTGGTGGTATTTTTAGTGAATGAGGGAAATTTGGCCAGGACACCGGGGAAATTTCTCTACTCTTTTGGTAGGGGCCCCGACACTGCGTCTGGTGGTCAGTTGAAGGATTGCCATGGAGGAGGAAGGATGGATGGAGAGAGATGCATTGGCCCAGGAGCTAGAGAGGCCAGAAGGTATACAGAAGGAGGGACCTGCTGCAGAGGTGGCTGGGATGCACCCTGTGGGTGGCCAGCATATCGCCCGAGACAGCAGTCCTGTTTTACAAGATCCATTTCAGCCCTTGAGTTTGGAAGAGCAGCGTCGCTGCTTAGAGGAGGAATTATTATGTGTTAGCGAATTATTGGCGATGGAAGGATGGAACCAGAAGAGTGAGGAGGATCAGAAGCAGAAACATGATGCTACTTCCCCTAGTGCTGTGTTTACAGAAGGATCACTGAAGCTGCATGCACCTATGGAGAAAGTGAATATGAATCAAAGGAAGGCAGGCGAGTTCTGGGGGGACATGATGGATGCTTTCTGGTCCCTAGAGTGAGACCTGCACGAGGCAGGTTGGGTCCCTGTATCAGGAGGCAATTGGAAACTGGTAGAAGAGGCTACAGAAGGCTTATTTAACAAAAAGGAGGAGATAAGTAATGTTTCTTCTATCTTACCACAGGACATAGAAGTAGGTGGTGGTGGTTTACCCCCCCCAGAGTCCCCCTCCTTAGATCCCCCCCGTGGTCTCCCAGGAGAAGAAGAGCAGATTGGGGAGAAAGTCACAGAAGAACCCCCTGTTTCAGGAGCCCAGTCTAGGCCCATCTATGCCAGCCATTTCCATCAAACTGTGGAACAAGCAAAATGGCATAATGCCATCAGACTGCGATATGTGGGACCGAGGGATAATCCCCCAGATCATTTTTACGTGGGGAAGATTTTACTGAAGCAAAGCATGGGGTTTACTCCAGCAGAAGTTTATGCCCTGATACATATCCAGGGGGAATTCTCTTTTGACATTAGTTTTCGGACATCTACTTTACTAGAGACATTTTGGTGTCGCTATTTAAACTTAAAAACTAAACCTCTTTGGTCTGACTTTATTGTAATTCCCCTCATGAAGCAAACATTTCAGGTTATTACCATTCTGTTTTGGAATGAGGGGGTTAATATAGTAGATATTATGCATTGGTTGGGAAGCAAATGTGATGTACAAGGAAATCTGGTCCCTATTCTAGATGATGGGGGGTTTTGGAATGGGGACTGGAAATTTAGGGTTAAGTTACACTCTACAGATACTGATTTGATCCATTTACTGAATTGTTTTTTTTGGGGGGGAGAGATAAGGGGTTTCTGTTTTACCAGGGACAGCCCAGGGTGTGCTTTAAGTGTGGCTCTAAGAGGCATATAAGTACGAATTGTGATGTATTGAAGTGTGTTCACTGTGGGGAGATGGGGCACCCTAGTGCTCATTGTTTTCAGCAAGCGAAATGCAATTTGTGAGAGGAGGTTGGCCATGACTTTGCATCCTGCCCTGTGGCAGCACAAAACATGGAAGAGGCAGATTTTGGGGTACAAGACCATTTTATTAGGATAACCATACAACAGGGTCGGACTCCAGGAGGGAAACCTGGGAATGGAGGCCTGGGTGGGGAAAAAGTGGTGGGGAATCAGGCCTTTGAGGCTACTAAGGCTCTTGTCTTGGATGTTGTTCATGATCCCATAGCTCAGTCATCTTTACCTATAGCAACAGGAGATTTAGCAGAGGTGCACAAGGGAAACCCCTATCCCTTGATCACACAGTCCAGGGTGGAGTAAGCGGGAAGAAAGGTAAACAGGTAAAGAGAAAAACAAGGGGAGCCAAGAAAAATAGTACTTCAATCCCTCTCCCCACTCTGGTAGACCCTAATCCATTTGAGGTGCTTTTGGAGGAAGCACCAGGGGAGGAACAGGCAGCACCCCATCCACAATCTCCCCCACAGGTTGTGGTGGAGGGCCAAATCAACTGAAGACCGCAGGACATTTCAAGTGGTAGGGTGACAAGAGCCTTGAGCAAGGTCAAATGAGTTGTTTGGTTTTGATGATGAAGCCTTTACAATTTCGGGTAGCATCTTTAAACACTAATAGTATTAAATCTCCTGAGAAAAGGCGGAATACATTTTTTCAATTCATGCATGAACATTTGGACTGTGTGTTTTTGCAAGATATCCATTTGCATTCATCAGAAGAATTAGATGCTGCAACAAAAAGCTGGGTGTGGGGAGATTGCTTTTGGTCCCAGGGGCAAGATTTGTGTAGTGGGGTCGGGATCCATTTTTTTGTATCTCATGTTAAGGTGATACATCATCTTGAAATAGTAGAAGGTAGGGCCTTGCTTTTGGATATAAAATGGGGGGATACATTCATACGGTTATTGAACATATATGCTCCTCAGACTAAAAGTGATAGGGTGGCTTTATTTAAGGCTATTTTTCCCTTATTGCATACATCCTTTCTACTTATCTTAGGGGGTGACTTTAATTGTAATTTACCCTTAGGGTTATTGGCGGAGAAGGGGAAGAAAATATACTGTGATACGTTACGTTTGGCATAGGGTATACGGGAGGCTGGGTTGGTGGACATGTTTGGAGCTTCCTTGGAAGGCAATCAGAATACTTACAGTATTTTTGTGGACCTAGGGCATCAAGAATTGATTATTTTTTTCTTTCCCCTGAGTTAGTCGTGCAATCTAAGAATCTGCAGGAGATGACCACTTTTGATCATTTAATGTTGAAACTTAGGGTAGGGGATGTGCCGGAGACACAAAGGGGCCCAGGGGTTTGGAGATTAATTGTTTCTTTATTAAATAGACCTAGTATAAGGGAGGGGTTGTATACTCTTTTGGTTGCCCGGCAGTCAGTTTGTTGTTTATATGATAATCTGAATGAATGGTGGGAGGATACTAAAGAAGAGATCCGGAAATATTTCAAAAAAATAGAGCGTATAAACGGAAAATTAAAACATGATAAATTAAGGTATCTAAGGCACTATATAGCTACCTTGTCCACTTTCCAACAAAGGGGTGGGGACTATAAAGATTGGATAAAAGAATCAAAGGCTGAACTGACCTATTTACAAAAAGCCATGTTGAAAGAAATTGAGAAAAAACAGAAGTACGGGATTTCTGGGAAAAAAAGGGAGACTTTTCCATTTGAAATTGCTAGTATGATAAGAGAGCCTCGTGGAATGTTATATTTGAACACTGCTCAGGGAGGCAGAACTATTTCCAGTGAAGGTATTCAGTCAGAAGTACATACATATACCTCTAAAGCTTTTGAGAGTACACCCTTGTCACTTGCTGCAATACAGTCTTAGTTAAAGGAGTGTAACCTACCTCAGTTGTCCCCAGTTTTGAGAAATTTGTTGACAGTGCCTGTATCCTTGGAGGAACTAAAAATGGTTATATGGGCATTGAAGGCAGGGACTGCACCAGGTTCAGATGGACTACCCCATGAAATATATAAAATTGTTTGGGATGTTTTGGGAATAGAATTTCGGGAAGTACTTAATGGGGGATTGCAGTCTGGGGAACTCCCTGAAAGTATGCAGACAGGCCTTTTGTTATTACTTTATAAAAATGGGGAGAGAGGGAATTTGGATAATTGGAGACCCTTGACATTATTGAATACAGATTATAAAATACTAATGAAAATTCTGAGGAATAGATTATGAGGGGTTATGGATACACTGATTCATCCTTCCCAATACTGTGGAGTTCCTCAGAGGCGGGTACAAGATGCTCTCATTTTGGTAAGAGAGATTCTATAGAAGGGTGCCTCAAATGAAATGTATGGTCATTTAGCATGCTTGGACCAACAAAAGGCATTTGATCATATTGAATATGCTTATCTCTGGGAAGTTATACAGAGTTATGGGTTCCCTGAACAGTATATAGCATGGTTGAAAACATGTTATAGAAGCATAAGTTTAGTGCCAAGTATAAATGGCTGGAAAGTGAACAGGATAATGGTACATAGGGGGGCAAGTCAGGGATGTCCTCTGAGTCCGCTGTTGTATGTTGTCATTAGACCCCTTATTATATGCTCTTAATATGGACCCACATATTCTTGGGCTATCTATAGGATGTGAGGATAATCCCATTATTACAATAGCATATGCAGATTATTTAGTATTGGTTTTGGCAGATAGGCCTTCGGCAAAGGCAACCCAGACAGTGCTAAATATCTTTTCAAGAATTTCAGGCTCTTCGATTAATCCACCAAAGAGTGGTATATTGCTGGTGGGATAAGATGCAGTTAATGTTGCCTTAATCTGGCAGATTCCCATTGAAACTGGGTATAGACAGATTTTAGGGATTTATTTCGGGGGGCCGGAAGCGCCTAGGTATAATTGGGATATACAGTTAGGTGCAGCTAAGGATAGGGTGATTAAGTGGAACAGGTGGCAAATGACTAAGGCAAAGTGGGTTTACCTGATAAAAACTTTTTTGGTACCTTACTTTTTGTTTTTGGCGGCAGTCTACCCCGCTTACTGTGGAAACCTCTTTGTAAGCAATTTTTTTTCATGCCTGTGGGAGAGCAGACTGAACCCAGTAAAAAGGGGTATTACTTATTTACCTATTAAGGAGGGTGGAGTGGGAATGATGAATCCAGTGGTGTTTTTTTATGTTACATTTATATTTTATAATATAACTACCTTTTGAAAGAGGAGTCAAGGGTATGGTCCCCATGGATAGCTGATGTGATTGGTGGTATAGCACTGTAGAAAGATGGACTTTTTTGGAAATTTTGCCTCATCAGACTAGAGTATCACAGCTCCCTGGATATTTTAGGGAGGTGATCAGGAAATTGAAAGTTTGGAGACTTACTAAACAGGCCATATGTATAACATCAAGGAAAAATTTATATTTTGAGGTACTGCAGGATTTTTTTTATGATAATTATTGGTTTGTGGATCTGCCCATGGCTGTACAACAGGCAAAATTACAAGTATTAATGAGTAACAGAGTCCCTAAATATATATGGGATTTTATGTGGCTTTGTCTGCATAAAAAAGTTAGGTGTAAAAGGGAACTGGAAGCATAAACAACTGGCTGAGAGATTTTGTCCCAGGGAAGAAACCTGTTTGGGTTTGGTCGAATCTTTAGCTTATTTCTTTTATGACTGTCCCTTTGTTAAATCCTTTGGGGCTGCCTTTCATATGACAAGGCCCTTGAATCCCTTTAAGGGGAAGCCTGTTGAGATTTAGACTGAAGGAGTGCTGCCTGGTGCATGGGTGATTTATGATACCATCACTATAAGGTTTTTGATGGGATTTATAGGTTATCAGCTTTGGCAGGCACGTTGTAGTTTAACAATAAGGAAGCAGTTAAAAATTGAAGCTCAGATTGTGCAGAGTATTAAAAAATATTGTAAAGTGGCAATTGTTAGAAAAGGAAAAGGTGCATCAGGATTTGTATAGAGTATGGTGGAGGAAAATGTCATGATTATATACAGGGTAAGGGGCAGATTGTCTTTGACAGGTGTTATTTAGGTATGAGGGCTTAGTGGTAGGAAAGGAAGGGGTATGGATGTAAGGAAAACATTGATACTTAATTTTTTATTTATGTTTATTTAAGTTTTTGAAGCATGATTTTTAGTGCTGTAATGTTATGATGCTTTTGTTTCACTTTTTAGTTTACAAAACATTTGCCCTGCTCATTTAGCGGGGATTGGACAGGAGCTGTTGACAAATATGGATAAATTATATTGGATGCACAAGTAAGATGTAATAGGTGGGATGATTTTTATTTTGTTTTATTATGAATTTGTATGAAGAAATACAATGTCTGTAATTTTGTTTTAAGCATTGAATGAACAATTCCCCTACTCTTTTTGGTGGGGATAGCACAGGGATAAGGTATAAATATGGATTATTTAGGTGTGACATTCATGTATGATGTAATACTTATTTATGTTTTTGATTGCTTTCATTATGATTTTGTACAGTATGAAGTTCTCTAATTTTGTACCATTTGTTTTAAGTTTTAGGTTAAAATCCCACTACTCTTTTAGTTGGGGGAGTTCAGTATTTATTAATTGTTTGGGTTGTTAAAATATAGATTTTTTTCTTTGTTTTTTTTTTTACTGTATCCTGTAATACTTATTTATGTTTAACTTTGTTTTCACAGTATGCTTTTGTGTGCAGAATCACTATTGTGTATCTGTTTTACTTTCTAGTTTGAGTAAAAAATTATCCCATTCTATTAGGGGAAATTGGTTAGCGGTTATGTACAAATACGGATTATTTGCCTTTGATTTTCAAGTATGTTGTAATACGTATTTTTGTTCTTGATTTCTTTCATTATGATTTTGCATGAAGTAATGCAGTTTTGTATATTTTGTTTTGATTTGTTTTGAATAAAAAAAAAACTACTCTTTTTGATAAGTGCCATGGGATCTTTAATATCCACCTGAACTACCACCAATCCAGGCAGATGGAACCTCGGTTTAACATCTCATCCAAGTCACATAGAGGTGGAAGTGAAAAACTGCTATCTTGCTGCTACGTCCTTCTCTTGTCTGCTGCTCTGTATGCATACTTCATTGAGAATTCATGCAAAAGAAAATGAGAAAATTTTTATGTCAAGGGAATACGCCTCTTCCTGTACCAAGGTATGTATCCTGCCAGAAAAGCACATGTCACATAGTGGTGAATAGAAAAAAACTGCTAACCTACTGTTAGGTTCCTCTCTTGTGTGCTGCACTGTATGCACATTTCCATGAGAAATAACCCAGAATAAACTGAGAAATTATTTATGTGAAAAATGTCTGTCCTGCTGCTATGTCACTCTCTTGTCTGCTGCTCTGCAATTGCAAGACCAGGAGAAACCACCCAGAATAAAATGAGAAAATAATTATGTCAAGAGAATATGCCTTTTGTACCCTAGCATGTTTAATTCCAGAAAAACACATCACATAGTCATGAAAGTGAAAAACTGCTATCCTGCTGTGACACCTTATCTTATCTGCTATACTGTATGCACACTTTCTTGAGAAATCACCCAAAATAAAATGAAAAAATATTTATGTCAAGGTAATATACCTTTTGTTGTACCCCAGTATGTCTCTTGCCAGAAAAACACATGTCACATACTGGTGGAAGTGAAAAACTGCATTCCTGCTGATATGTCCCTCTATTGTCTGCTGCACTACATGCACACTTCTATGAGAAATCACCCAGAATAAAATGAGAAAATATTTATTTAAAAAACTGCTGTCCTGCTCCTATGTACCTCTCATGTCTGCTGCACTGCATGCACATTTCCTTGAGAAATCACCCAAAATAAAATGAGAAAATATTTATGTCTAGGAAAAAGGACTATTGTTGTACCCTAATATGTCACCTGCCAGAAAAACAAATGTCACATATTGGTGAAAGTGAAAAATTGCTATCCTGCTGCTCGGTCCCTCTCTTGTCTGCAGTACTATATGTACACTTCCTTGAAAAATCACCAAGAATAAACTGAGAAAATATTTATGTGAAGGGAATATGCCTCTTGTACTACAGTATGTCTCCTGCAAGGAAAAGACATGTCTCATACTGGTGAAAGTGAAAAACTGCTTGCCTGCTGATATGTCCCCCTCTTGTCTGCTGCACTACATGCACATTTCCATGAGAAATCACCCAGAATAAAATGAGAAAATCTTGATTTGAAAAACTGCTGTCATGCTGCTATGTCCCTCTGTTGTCTGCTGCACTGTATGGACACTTCCTTGAGAAATCACATAAAATAAACTGAGAAAATATTTGTCTTGAAAATATGCCTCTTGTTGTACCACAGTATGTCTCCTGCAAGAAAAACACATATGACATAGTGGTGAAACTGAAAAATTGCTGTCCTGCTGCTACATCCCTCTCTTGCCTGCTGTGCTATATCTGCACTTCCTTGAGAAATCACCCAGAATAAAATGAGAAAGTATTTATATCAAGGGAATATGCCTTTTGTTGTACCCCAGTATGTCTCCTGCCAGAAACACATATGTCACATAGTGGAGAAAGTGAAAAACAGCTGTCCAGCTGCTACAATTCTCTCTTGTCTGCTGTACTGTAAGGTATGCAGACTTCACTGAGAAATCAAACAGAATAAAATAATAAAATATTAATTCCAAGGGAATATGTCTCTGGTTGTATCTCATTATGTCTCCTGTCAGAAAAAAAACATATGTCACATACTGGAGAAAGTAAAAAACTGCTGTCCTGCTGCAACATTTCTCCCTTGTCTGCTGTGCTGTGTGCACACTTCCTTGAGAAATCACCCATAATAAAATGAGAAAATATTTATGTGAAAAACTGCTGTCCTGCTGCTACGTCTCTCTCTTGTCTGATGAGCTTCATGCGCACTTAAGAAATCACCTAGAATAAAATGAGAAAATCATAATGTCAAGGGAATATGCCTCTTGTTGTATGCCAGTGTGTTTCTTTCCAGAAAAACACGTCACATATTGGTGAAAGTGAAAAACTGCTATACTACTTCTACGTCCTTCTCTTGTTCGCTGCGCTGTATGCATACTTCTTTGACAAATCACCCAGAATAATAAGAGAATATATTTATGTCAAGAGAAAATGACTCTTGTTGTACCCCAGAATGTCTCCTGCCAGAAAAACATGTCACATAGTGAAACAAGCATTTGTCAATGCCAAATGTTTGCTTGCTGGCATTGGCATGGGTGGGGTGTGCCTTTGGGTCATCAGGCATAATGGCCATGCCATGTCACCACACCCTACCCTGCAGACACCAACAAGTGTCACGGTGTGTCTTGGGGTCTTTGGCCCTTATGCTTACCCCATTCCATCAGGAAATACAGTGAGATGGGTGCATTTTAGGAGAATGGGGTGAACTTTGGCATTGAAAAGTCCAAGGCACACCTTGATGCCTCTCACTGGCTGCAGGATATGGGTGGGGTGGAATGATATGAGCATTACAGGTGACAATCCCAAGTCACACCCCTGATGCCTGTCAGTCTCTACAGGGTGGGGTGTTATGGTCTTAAACCCTAACGCCTCAGGCGTTCATTGGTATTTTCACTTCAGATTTTCAACATGGGTTTTTTATGACCCCCCACCTTATGAACTGTGGTGATAGCAGTTCTTTAGCTGAAAGTAGATTTTGCACAGTGACTACGGCATTTGGCACCACAGGTGTGAAAACACATTTTGAACAAGATGTGAAAAATGACAGCTGTACTGTTCATGGGGAGGTGTAAAAAATGGCAATGTTGAAAATCTGCAGTGAAAATAGTAAAAAAAACTGGTGAAGTCACGAGCGTGCGTAGAAACGGTGCAACGCACACCCTTAATGTAATTAGTTTGGGGATTTTTTACAGCAGATTGTCAACACAGGCATTTTGGGACCTCCATTCATGAACAATGTCACTGTCATTTTCTTAATCTGTTCTGAACAGTGATTTCCCACAGCGACCATGCACTTCTGTGCAGAAAGTGTGGAAACACATTTCGGCCATGTTGTGAAAAATTATAGCTGTACTGTTCATAAGAAAGTGTAGAAAAATGCCAGTGGTGAAAATCTGGACTGAAAATATTGCAAATTCATGAAGTTATGAGGGAGCGTGGAAATAGTGCAATGCTCACTTGTAACACAGTCATTTTATGGACTTTAGTCATCAAATTTCCAACATAGCCATTTTAAGACCTCTGCTCATGAACAGTGTCACTGTGATTTTCTTAATCTGTCGCAAACATTGATTTCACACACCGACTGTGCCATTGTGCGCTACAAGCATGGAAACACATTTTGGGAGATGTGAAAAATGACAGCTGTACTGCTCATAAGGAGGTGTGGTAAAATAGCAATTTTGAAAATCTGGTGTGCAAATATTAAAAATTTGTGAACTTATGAGCGTGCATAGGAATTGCATAACGCACGCTGGTAAAACAGTCATTTTTGGAAATTTTTTCCCCAAATTTTCAACACTGGGTTTTTGTGGGCCTACCTCATGAGCAATCACCCATAGATGCTGTCATTTCATACATTGGTCCTGAAAGGTGGATTTGCACAGTGACTGCAAAATCACCTTTCAGAACTGAATAACAAAATGACAGTACAAGAATTCATGATGTGGGGTCCCAAAAACTCCATGTTGAAAATTTGGTGAAAAAAGTCCCCAAAATGCCTGAGATATGCATCAAAGTTGAAAAAACCCTATTTATTCCATGAAACAGATTACTGGCATTTCCCCAGTTCGCGGTTGGCTTTGAAGAGAGCAGACATGTTCCTGGTCCACTGAAGATCATTGCTCCGGACTCCAGAGGTAAGTATGGGGTGAAGGGGGTGTGGGGAGGCAAGGTGTGCAGAGCGTGGGAGCAGAGGTCAAGACAGTCAGCAGGGGACAGTTTTTTCTTTCTAGTTTTTTTTTTCTTTTAGGAAGATGACGTGGGATGTTTGCCATGCTGGGGTGGGCTCCTAGCGTGGCAGCTGTAAGTTTTTTAAGGGGGCCAGTGGAGCCGACTGGGGATTGGGCACCCCCATCAGCCATAAAGAGATTTGCCATGCTGGGGTGGGCTCCCAGCATGGCACCTGGAAGTGTGTTGGGGTACAGCAGACGGATGTTTGCCACGCTGGGGTGGACTCCCAGTGTGGCACCTAGAAGGCTGTTTGGGGGCAGTGGAGCCAATGGGGAATTGGGCACCCCCCATCAGCCTTTCAGATTGTTGCCACACAGGGGTGGGCTCCCAGCGTGGCACCTAAAACTCTGTTTGGGGGGAGCACAGGGCAGCTGATGGGGGATTGGACACCCCGCCAGCCATACTGTGTGTGTGGAGGGGGGAGCATGTGAGCACACTGGGGTGGGCTCCAAGCATGCTCCTTGTTGGGGGGAGAGGAGCTGTCTATGACAGAGCTTTCACTGCAGTGCCGATGTGTAGGCACTTTGCATACACGTTGCATACTGCCGATGACAGTTTGCAAATTGCCTACATGCTTTTCTTTCAACTGTACGCCACTGCATCTGCAAAAGCTGTCATAGACAGCTCTTACATTTATTGGTGTGGTGGGGCCGCTCCTGCAAAAGGCAGCAAGGCATTGGAAGTAGAGAGGCACACTCCCTGGAGAAATCACCCAGAATAAAGTAGGAAAATATTTATGTCAATGGAATATGGCTCTTGTTAGCCCAGTATGTCTCCTGTCAGAAAAATGCATGTCACATAGTGTAGAAAGTGAAAAACTGCTGTCCTGCTGCTACATCCCTATCTTGTCTGCTGCACTGCATGCACACTTCCATGACGAATCATAGAATAAAATGAGAAAACATTTATGTGAAAAACTACTGTTCTGCTGCTACGTCCCCCTCTTGTCTGTTGCACTGCACAGGCACTTCCATGAGAAATCACACAGAATAAAATAAGAAATTATTTATGTGAAAAACTGCTGTCCTGCTGCTATGCCACTCTCATGTCTGCTGCACTGCATGCACACGTACATGAGAAATCACCCAGAATAAAATGAGAAATTACTTATGTGAAAATCGCTGTCCTGCTGGTACATCCTCTTGTCTGCTGCACTGTATGCATACTTCAGTGAGAAATAACCCAGAATAAAATGTGATAATATTTATGTCAAGGGAATATGCCTTTTTCTGTACCCCAATATCTCTCCTGCCAGAAAAGCACATCACATAGTGGAGAAAAGAAAAAAAAATGCTGTCCTACTGTTATGTCTCTTTCTTGTCAGCTGCACTGCATGCACATTTCCATGAGAAATAACCCAGAATAAAATGAGAAATTATTTATATGAAAAACTGCTGTCCTGCTGCTGCATCACTGTCTTGTCTGCTGCCCTGCATGCACACTTTCTAGAGAAATCACCCTGAACAAACAGAAAATATTTATGTGAAAAACCGCTGTCATGCTGCTACATACCTTTCTTGTCTGATGAGCTTCATGCACACTTAAATAAGAAATTACCCAGAATAAAATTAGAAAATATTAATGTCAAAGGAATATGCCTCTTCTTGTACCCCAGTATGTTTCCTTCCAGAACAACACTTCACGTAGAGGTGAAAGTGAAAAACTGCTAGCCTGCTTGTACATTCTTCTCTTGTCTGCTGCTCTGTATGCATACTTCCTTGAGAAATCACACAGAATAAAATGAGAAGATTTTTATGCCAAGGGAATATGCCTCTTGTTTACCACAGTATGTCCCCTGTGAGAAAAACTCGTCACATAGTGGTGAAAGTGAAAAACTGCTGTCCTGCTGAAACATATCTTTCTTGTCTGCTGCAGTGCAAGCACACATCATTGAGAAATCACCCAGAATAAATGGAGAAATTATTTATGTGAAAAGCTGCTGTTATGCTGCTATGTCCATCTCTTGCCTGCTGTGTTGCAAGCACAATTCTCTGAGAAATCACCCATAATAAAATGAGAAAATATTTATGTGAACAACTGCTGTCCTGCTGCTAAGTCCCTCCCTTGTCTGCTGCACTGCATGCACACTTTCATGAGAAATCGGCCAGAATAAATTGAGAAAATATTTATTACAAGAGAATATGCCTCTTCCTGTACCCCTGTATGTGTCCTGCTAGAAAAACACGTCACATTATGGTGAAAGTAAAAAAAAACTGCTGTCCTGCTGTTACATCCCTCTCTTGTCTTCTGCTTTGCATGCACACTTCAAAGAGAAAGCACCCAGAATAACATGAGAAATTATTGATGTGAAAAACTGCTCTCCTGCTGCTTCCTCACTCTCTTGTTTGCTGCGCTGCATGCACAATTCCAAGAGATACCAAATAGAATAAAATTAGAAATATTTATGGCAAGCAAATCTGCCTCTTTGTTGTACCCCATTATGCTTCCTTCCAGAAAAACACGTCACATAATTGTGAAAGTGAAAAACTGCTATCCTGCTGCTACATCCTTCTTTTGTCTATTGTGCTGTATGTACACTTCCTTGAGAAATTAATCAGAAAAAAATAAGAAAATGTTTGTCAAATGAATATGCCTCTTGTTCTAACTCAGGGTGTTTCCTTCCAGAAAAATACATCACATAGTTATGAAAGTGAAACACTGTTGTTCTGCTGCTATGTTCTTCTCTGGTCAGGTGCACTGTATGCACACTTCCTTAAAGGGACACTGTCAACCTGTTTTTCATCATATTATTTCTAGAGGAAATCTCACATTTTATGATTGTTTACCCTCTCTAAAATTCATTGATGTAGCTGTTTGTTTTGTCTGTCTCCTTGTGTAGTAGAACTGAAATGCATGGCAATGTATATTTATAAACAACATTGTTTTTGTTTACAATCCTGGTTCTGTTCGTGCTGCATACTTCCTGAGTATAAGAAACATACCCAAACAGTTCAGTCACTCATAAGGCAGTAGCAGCCTTAGCTCCCACTGCATCATGAGGGGCTAGACTGTTTTATGGGTGTTCCCAAGTCCAGGAAAGATGTATCTGGAGCTGATCAAGGAATGTAAACAAACCTGTTTTGGTGTGGTAACACCAGTATGTTGGGCAGTCTGTTTTTTTACTTTTTTAAAGAAGATACCAGTCAGAATCAAACTACCCACTACATCAACAATCTTTACAGAATTTTCACAATCATAAAATATGTGTTTTTAAACTAGGGACACTTTGAGACCTAAGGGGTTGACAGTGGCCCTTTAAGAAATCACCCAGAATAAAATTAAATAATATTTATATCAATATAATATGGCTTTTTGTTTTACCACAGTATGTTTCTTTCCAGGAAAACACATGTCACATAGTGCTGCGAGTTAAAAACTGCATTTCTGCTGCTATGTCCCTCTCTTGTCAGCTGCACTTCACGCACACTTTTATGGGAAATAACCCAAAATAAAATGAGAAAATATTTATTTGAAAAACTTGTGTCTTATTGCTATGTCCCTCTCTTGTCTGCTGCACTGTAGGAACACTGCCTTGATCTATCACCCAGAATAAAATAAGAAAGTATTTATGTCAAGGGAATATGGCTCTTGTTGTACCCCAGTATGTCTCCTGCCACAAAAATGCATGTCACAAAGTGGTGAAAGTGAACAATTGCTGTCCTGCTGCTACTTCTCTTTCTTGTCTGCTGTGCTATATGTGCACTTCCTTGAGAAATCACCCAGAAAAAAATGAGAAAGTATTTCTGTCAAGGGAATGCATCTCTTGTTGTACCCCAGTATGCCTCCTGCCTGAAAAACTTATGTTACATAGTGGAGAAAGTGAAAAAGTGCTGTCCTGCTGCTACATTTCTCTGTTGTCTGCTGTGCTGTATGCACACTTCCTTAAGAAATCACTCAGAATAAAATAGGAAAATATTTATGTCAAGGGAATATGCCTCTTGTTGTACCTGAGTATGTCTCCTGACAGAAACATGCATGTCACATAGTGATGAAAGTGAAAAATTTCTGTCCTGCTGCAACATCCCTCTCTTGTCTACTGTGCTGTATGTGCACTTCCTTGAGAAATCACTCATAATAAAATGAGAAAATGTTTATGTGGAAAATTACTGCCCTACTACTACATCCCTCTCTTGTCTGCTGCACTACATGCACACTTCCTTGAGAAATCATGCATAAGAAAACGAGAAATTATTTATGTGAAAAACTGCTGTCCTCCTGCTACTTCCCTCTCTTGTCTGCTATGATGCATGTGCAACTCCTTGACAAACTACCCAGAATAAAATGAGAAAATATTTATGTCAAGGGAATATGCCTCTTGTACCCCAGTAAGTCTCCTGCTAGAAAAACTCATCTCACATACTGGTGAAAGTGAAAAACTGCATTCCTGCTGCTATGTCCCTTTCTTGTCTGCTGCACTGCCTGCATACTTAAATAAGGAATCGCCCAGAATAAAATGAGAAAATATTTATGTCAAGGGAATATGCCTCTTGTTGTACCCCAGTATATCTTCTGCCAGAAAAAGGCATGCCACATAGTGGTGACAGTGAAACATTGCTGTCCTGCTGCTATGTCCCTCTCTTGTCTGCTGTTCTTTTTGTGCACTTCCTTGAGAAGTCTCCTAGAATAAATTGAGAAAGTATTTATGTCAAGGGAATATGCCTCTTGTTGTACTCCAGTACCCCAGTATGTCTCCTGCCAGAAAAACATATGTCACATAGTGGAGAAAGTAAAAAACTGCTGTTCTCCTGCTACATTTCTCTTGTATACTGTGCTGTGCTGTATGGACACTTCCTTGAGAAATCACCCAGAATAAAATAAGAAAATATTTATGTCAATAGAATATATCTCTTGTTGTTCAACAGTATGCCTGTTGCCAGTAAAACATATGTCACATAGTGGAGAGAGTGAAACAAAATGCTGTTCTTTTGCTACATTTCTCTCTTGTCTGCTGTGCTATATGAGCACTTCCTTGAAAAATCACCTATAATAAAATGAGAAAATATTTATGTGAAAAAAACACTGTGCTGCTGCTACATCTCTCTCTCTTGTCTGCTGTGCTACATGCACACTTCCATGAGAAATCACCCAGAACAAAATGAGAAAACATGTATGTCAAGGGAATATGACCCTTGTTGTACCCCAGTGTATCTCCTGCCAGAAAAACTGCTGTTGAACGAGGACAAGAACAGTGACTAATAATGTGGATGGTATGGAAAATTCACAATGTCTGATCAATAACATATGAGGACTTCCAACACTCAGAATTGACTAAAATAAAAATAAAAAAAACATAAGTAATTAGCCACACAGCACCACAACTCCCCAAACACCTCTAAGTCCCTGCTCTAGGAAAAATCTGAAAGTGATGGAAGGGCTGAGACCTACATGCAAGTACTGAAACTAGTTGACAGCATCATCAGTAGTTTAGCTGACCTCAGAGTATAACAGAGTGTATAAACATAGAAGTAGCCTTTCTATTGAGTACACTGGGTTGTAAACTTCAATAAACATATAAAGAGAGGAGACACCATGCTCTGAAGCAGCTATCACCAGGCAGTGCAATGAAACTGCAGCAATGAGGTAAGTAGAATGAGTTGAGAGAGCATGATTGAGTTGCATAGCTATGGTTCGGAGTGAGCCTGAATCAGGTGAAAACAATTAAGTGTAGCATGGAGAGCAGCTATGGTTGAGCTGAAACACACAGATAATTGTTGCAGTTGCATTGCAAGTAATCTGAGAGTTGTGAGTAACTGAGAGCAAGTAATATGAGCCCTGAAGTAGCAGTATGCTAAGATTTTAGAAACAAAGCCCCAAAAGACAAAACCAAAAACACACAAACAGGGAGAACAGGGACCAAGGCCCAAAACAAAGACACAGAAACACAAAAAACAAGGAGTAATGACAGAAAGCACACAGCCTTGGGCAAAATACCAACCAGATGCAGGAAAACAAAAGCAGAAGTCCAGCAGAGACAAACAAAAGCAGCAAGGTGGGGGGGGTGCAGGCCCCATGGTAGGCCCTAGCCAGCTACAGAGGACAGACAGACAGAGTTTCATGTCAGCAAAGAAAAAGTGCTTCAGAAGGAGGATGAGAGGAACTGCTTATATAGCTCAGAAAAGTGAGACTGGCTGGCTGCTTGTCCACTGAACTACAGGCCAAGCCTTCCAAATACTATCCACTTACTTAGATAATGTCCACTAGTATTGTATTGTGTTGTGTTAATCTATTTTTCCTGGCTGTTTATATTTACAATAGTATTGTGTTGTTTTTGCTTTGTTAGTTGACTGTCACTTAATTACATGCAACGTTAAGCATTATGTTTATGTACAGTATATTGTTTTTCCATTGCTTTGCCTTGTACAACATTGCCCAGGTCCACCTTGAAAATGAGTTAATCTCAAAGGTGTTTCACCAGGTAAAATAAAGACTGATTGATATGCCTAGTCAAGCACTTGCCCATGCCACAACCATTACTTCAATGCATGTCACCTTATAAAAGAAGAGTGGAATTATGTTGCCTCATTTTGACTACTGTGCCACACTATTTTCCTTGACAAATAACAAAAAGCACCCCCTGAATAAATTCTTATACTTGCTGTTTACTCCTGCAAAAAAAAAATGATAATTTAAATAATGATACCTACATCATTGGAAGTATTCCTGTGTCCTTTGCAGTCACCGGTCCATCCATACTCCACACAGATGCTTGCTTTGTCAGAACTTTTTCAGGCACTGAAACCTGCATGGGAGAACAAAAACCAGAGGAAAAACAGTTTAATATTTCTCTTTAATGAGAAATATCATCAACAGCTGTATACATTGGTTACTACAAGAACAATAACAGGAAACTCAACTTTTTAAAAAGCAAAGTAGAGTGCAGCAGTTGGACTTGAAACAGGATTAGCACAATTGTCATAATCATGTACTGCAAAATACACTCTGTGTAGCATGTTGTTGTTTTCAATGTCAGACAGACTCTGACAGCATGTGTACTAACCCTCTCTAATCTTCTGATGGAAAAGTGATGCACAGTTCCAACAAAAACTTCTGATGGAAAAGTGATGCACAGTTCCAGCAAAAACTATGTAATCTAATCATGACAGATATTACTGACATAATTGTTTAGTATGGAATACATACATCAGTTTATGTAAAAAGAAAAAAAAAACCTTTCTATGCCATACACCATGCAAACACCTCATGACTGAATTGTTAAGTAATGAAAGCAATCGCGCATCAAAGAATAAAACTAGGATTATGCTTACATCAGACTACAAACGTCTGGTAGTCCGCAAGCCACTCAGGTGGTGACTGATGTTGGACAGTCATTAACTTGCAGAGGCAACAAAAGAAAGGCAAAAACAGATTTAAATTCTACATCTGAAGAAGCAATGAGAATGATGACTGCAAGTCAAGTGTCTCCTCATTACCTTTACGGTCCTCTGTGACATGACAGTAATAGCTACAGACATTGCCAGCTATTTCCATATATTTCGCAAAATTTCTGAAGAGTTTTTCTTTGCTGCCCCTACTGTAGAAATGCAGAAAGCAGGAGATATTTCTGGAAATATCACAGAAATTTGGGGAAATAACTGGCAGTGTTTGTGGCTGCTACTGTGACTTGCAGGGGGTGAGTGTCGGTGATGGTACTCACATCATTGAATTGGTGTTTCAAGTACTCATGTATCTGCCCCCATGCAGTGGTCTGAAATTCATGACTGTAGCATCTCCACTATTGTTCAATCACATTTCCAGTACACAGTTGTTTGTAGATGCTCAACATCAGTGGTGGTTCAGGTGAAATGTAGAACATAATGGGATGGGGCTGGCTGTACTAACATTGAGAAAGTCAGTACAAGTGATACAGGAGGATCTGAATACCCAGTCTTGTTTCCCTCAAGACCATGGCTTCATCACCAGTGCAGTGACTGGATAATGTTGTGCAATACAGAGCAAAATCATATACATAACTGGTTGAAGAGGAGGCAGTGGTGGAGCAGCAGGAGACAGGGCAATGTCTTTATTGGATTTGATACCCATAGTGCTTGCTGAGCTGTTACATTCATTTTTTTGTAGTTTGAGGTGGTGCCAGTGAAGACTGACAGTGGTGGGCAGGAGAAGGTATGGGCAGTATTGCAATACATTACATTTATGTACTGTTTGTTTACAGGTTTAGTATGCATGTAAAGGGGCAAAAGGTAGCAGTAGCACCAGCAATACAGTTCTGAGAATGGAACAGTAACAGTCATGACAACAACATAAATTCTAAATTCATTGTATGGGAATATAATGGTGTGCAAAGGAGGTACAGCACACGTAACATTGTTTTCTTTAATCATCACCTTTGCCCATATAGAAATAATTATATGAAATGTTTTCATGCTACACACATAAAACTACCCAAGTGATATGTGTGCTGCAAGTATGATTTAAATGTTAAATTGGAACAGATTGCATGCATATGGTATGCGTGCAGCAAGCAAGTGTGGAAACCATGATTTTTATGTTAAATTGGGAATGACTGCATGCATGTGGCACATGTGCAAAAAAGCAAGTGGTCACTGATAACTGCACACATAAAAGTCAAGTGACTTGCTCAGCATCACACCGTACACAGGTGGGGGTTGATGAGATCCAAACCCAGTTTTTCATGCCTTCAAGTCTCCTGGCTTGCAGTTCAGTGCCTTTAACCACTAAGTCATACTGTCTGCACACACATGGCTCACTTGTACTTCAATACACACTGTATCTGAATATTTCTGCACACATGTGGCATGCTTTTAGCCACTATTATTCTTTTCAGTTTTCTTCTCTCCCTCATCTCATTTTCACAGTTGAATTGTAACACACATACCAATGGAGATACATGTTGTTTTTCCCACCCCAATACACAAACTTACCCACAAAACCACTTAATTACTTCTGTCTGGCCTGTACACCTACTATTTTCTCTCCTTAGTTTTGAATGCTTCCACACAAACAGACTTTAAGGTGCAAACACAAAAGTAGCAATAACTTCACACACACACACACACACACACACACACACACACACACACACTGCCAGTCCCACCCATGCACACACACTACAGCAGCTATGGCCATGCTGCTACAGACAACTCACCAAGTATAGAGATAAGTACAAAGTCTCTTGCTTGAGTACTAGGGAGTCAGTGGCAGAAGTCATTAAGAGATTATGTCAATGGGTCAGAGTGGTGAGGCGTAACCCCTTGAAATGAATGGAGTTATTTTCTAGTACTATTTTATACGTTATGATGGTGAGTTGGAGAACAATGAAGGTCCATGTACTACTAACAAGGGCCTTGTTAGTTGAGCACTGGTCTTCATTAATCACCAACTCTCCATTAATAATGTATAAAATAGTGATTGAAAAATACCCTGATTCATTTCAATGGTGCACACCCCTGCAGTCTCCTTTGCCCTTTATCATAATGTGCCTGAGTGTGGGGATGTGGAAATCAGCTTCACTGGGGGGAGGTGGCATAAGCCTGACAATAGTGGGGTTCCAATAGTTTGTGTATACCATACCGCCCAACTGTCTATGAATGCAAGGGACAGCTCTAGAATGTCTGCAACATCTCTAAAAGGTACAACTTATTTGGTTTGACAGAAATGTGATATGCAAATCAGGAAGGCAGGAATAGGGAGGCAATATAGTGCAGTGGTCTAAGGCTCTGAGCTGCAAATGTGGTGACATCTAGCAGATCAGATCTGGGTTTGAATCCCACAGCTTCCACTTGCATACTGTGTGACCCTGAGCAAGTCACTTAACCTCCTTGTGCTCCCAGGTCGCTCCTGTAAAAAAGCTTTCAGCTTAGTGTGCTATACCTAGTTAAACAACTAAATAACAAAAAGGAAACATTCTAATGTATAAGATTCATCTGTATATACCCTGGTGCAGTGCATCAGATTTGGGCTTAAACCCACCCAGTTTCTAATCAATTTTCTTCTTTCCTGAAGTTCTGCCCCCCAAAAAAGAACTTTGCCCTGATTTTCCCCTTGCTCCATTCCATTCAACACCCATCTCCAATGGGTCATGAAGCTGCCTAAAGGTGAAGAAATGTGAAAAACACATCAATATTTCATTCTTTCCTCTTTCCCCAATCCCCCTATAAAAAAAGTTTACTTTTACTTACTCTATGGCCAGAACCTGCAGCCTGGCATAGTGTGCCACTAGCTCAGTTTTCAGTCTGCTCCCCCCACCTCCTTCCACCAGCAGCTGGATGCTAGGACTGACCATCACAGGTTCTCAGTGTGGTCCAAGACCAAGTCACCTCACCATCCAAACCCACCCAAACTGGGTTGCTTGCTTCTTGCTTAGTTGCTGCTGTGACTGCTGCCACACTGCACTGACAAAGGCCTATGGATACACCACTGACACCACTGCTGCTTAGCCTTGCTTGCTGCCATGGGGGTCTGTGCTATTTTAATTACAAGGCGAGCCTAGTAGAGTAAGTAGGTAGCCTAATCTTCAGTTAGCTTCAAGATCACCTTCTGCCCCTTCAGCCACAAGGGGAGATGGAGACTCACTGAGAGTAGAACAACAAAAATATGCTGCCACAACACTGCTATTGAGAGTTCAGTGCTCACTGACTCCTCCAAGCTGTAGTGTGCTGTCTGTCTACTCTGTGGCAGGAAAGACAGTGTCACACTTGCAAGGCTCATGCACTCTTTCTTGGCTGAAGCTCATTCACATCACATGTGATTGTGTCACTGCTAACAGGCGGAGAGAGTGGACAACACATTACAGACGCAGTCAAGTCTGGAAAGTACCTGCAGCATGAGCGAACACAGGCCAGGTGGGTACTTATTGCACAAAAGATTCAATCCAAATTTAAAGCCATTATTGCAACACTATAAGAACAACCTAGACACAAACACAAGGGGGGTGGGCAACTGCCTTCCTCTGCCCCACTTAAATGCCACCCCTACTTAATCTTAGAAATTCATTCTCAGGTGTTAATGCAATGGTTTCTACTGTGATCTGAGGTACTATATCTTCATGTTTCATGATGTGTCCTGGTCATCATGCGGGTTAGTGTCCCTCATTTTGAGTGTCCATGTCCCTTATTTCAGTGATATAATGTGAGGTATAGTACATGCTTCCAAGTCTCTACTCAGCACAAAGAGTGCTAAGCATGGCCAAAGTGTATAAACTCAATATAGAATGACAAAGGAAGTAAGTGAGATAAAACAGTCATGGAGAAACACATTTGTAACACTAAATATGCATAAGGGATTTGCATGGTCCAGAACAAAAAGGATAGGCTTCACAACACAGAGGCCCCTCTTCACACATCTGGAATGGAGGATGTTGACTGGCTATATCCTAGGAATTTATTGCAGTAAGCAAACAAAACTTTACAAATTAATGGTGATTTAATGGCAAAAATCAACAGGCATTAAACAACTTGCAAAAGGATCAGAATTAATGAGTTTACCTTAATTTTTATGGGAATTCAAATAAAAATGTATTTTAATGACTCTAATTGCTAGCAGTGGTATAAGATATAGAAACTGATGTGTTTTGTAGGTGAGATTTGCACCAGCTTAGCTGCTGCACAAATGGCAAGTGTGCAGTATGTGAATCTGATCTGATGCTTAAATGATGTTTACACCAGCTTAACTGATGCATTCATGTCAAGCGTGCAACACATGAACCTGATGTAATTTTTAGAAGATATTCACACCAGCTTACCTGCTGCGTACATATCAAGCTTGCAGCACGGAAACCCGATTTGCTTTTTAGACCTGGTTCACTTAGGTTCACTTTGTGCATGCAGACCACATGCAAACATTGTACAATTAAGCAAGTGGCATACATTCTGTATGTACACACCACAAACATATTTCTGGATGGGTTCAATGAGGCAGCCCTCACAGTCCTCAAGACTAAAGTTTTCACCTGATGGGTATTCACATTCCAGAACTGAGTCATCAACATTGGTGCCACTAGTATATGACTTCATTTTTATGCCAGCAGCACCAACTATCTCCTCATCTTCCTCGGGCGATCCACTGTCAGGATATGGTAGGAACATGGATGTCATGGTCTTGCATGGAATGTGTCCCTAATTCATTTTTATAAATGTTAGAATGTCAACATTCTTTGGTGACAAGTTCATGAACCGGTCACATATGATGGCAACCGCAGCACTGAACACATGCCAAACACTGACAATAAAAGGAGGGCAGCTAAAGTATTTTATCACTACAGATGTCAATGCAGGCCACTCAGTTACCTTGCTCACCCAGTACAACAGTGGCTCATCACCAATTGGTAGATGTTTTTGTTCAGCCATGAAACAATCAACCATTCGACGTGCTGCTCTGAGTCCTGATACTTCATTGTGCTCCTACTCATTCTGGTCTTCCATGAGTGCAACTCCAGCATGACTTAAAACACCCCAAATGGGATTGCTCATTTTGGTTGTTATCTGCCTGTTAACATAGTTGTGGCACATGAAGCTAACAGTGCTGGGGTGGCTATAGCAACAATACTTAATGCTCTATGTATCTTGAGCATTTGTTCCTCTGTGACCCTTCTGACAAGAAAGTTGGAAGGTTTTCTACCCCCTGATGGCCACCATCTAGAATAGACTCAAGGCCATGTTTATTATGTGGGTTAAGCATGATGGCAATGTCAAAGTTGTCAGACTGCAGAATTCCAACAATGTGAGGGTTGGAGTCCAACACATAGAACATGTGCTGCATCAAGGCTAAAGTCTCATTTCCACTGCCTGCCTCAGTCAATTGCTGCACATTAACCAGTGTCCACTACAGCACACATAGCAAAGGGATGGACTGACTGATTCAGGCAGTGTCCTCCCTCACTGTGTTGCATGTTCAAAGTGATGCAAAATCATTATCAGTCCATCCATTAAATGCCACTGTTCTGTGGTGACAGCCATGGACACTCCAGCGTTGTTGTGACTGGTGTAGCAGCAGATAATCAGACACAGCTTTATGCTGTTCATACAGTCACTACAACATGTACAGTGTGGAGTTCCATCTGTTCACCACATCCAACTTCATGCGATGATGAGGCAGATTGTTCTTTCTCTGAAGCTGGCAGAGCTGGTCATGGGCCTTCCCAGAATGGGCAAAGAGGCTACTGATGCGGTGGGCCACCAACAAGATATTCATCACATCAGAATGGCTAAGAAAGTGCTGAACCACAAGATTGAGGCAATGTGCCAGGCATGGTACCCTGAAAAACCCACCATCACTTATGCATTTTACAACATTGGAGATGTAGTCACTTACAATGAAGCCTGCTTTCATTGAGTGTGGGTGCAGCTACTCATCAGTCTTACCCAGTAGTAAGTCAAGCATTTTCTTCCCTGTGTGGGATCCAAGCATGTTTTTCATTGTGAGTGGCACATCCTGCCTAATACTGGTCATGTTGCTACCACCACAGTCTTGCTGCACTATCCACCACCACCCCCAGATTCCAAGACCACCACAGGTACCTGTGCCCAATGTGCTGTAATGCACATGTAGAATCTGCCAGCTGTTCTCCCACTGGTCCACAAATCCATGCTAAGATGGATAGATTTTGATGATGAATGCTTAAGTGTGTGAGACACCATTTCCTTTAGTGTAACATACAGTTCAGGAACAGCACATATGGAGAAGTATGTCCTTGATGGTACCTTCCACTTTGGACATGCATGAGCAGAAAACCTTCTAAATCCTTCATTCTGAAAAAGAAGAATGGGAGCAGGTTGAGTGTGAGCATTTCTGCAGCAGCCGTACTAAGCTCCCATGCAGTAGAATGATTTATACAGTAGGGTATTTGCTCTGCTGTTCAAACATACTCATCAGAGTTGGCTGTAGTTTTTGCGGTGTTGGGCTGGCAAATTGATGGCCACATTGCTGTAGCACAGTAGGGGTTCTTTTTGACTCAAGAGAAATATGTGGTGTTGCTGATAAAGGGACACAAGTCATTTTAGCTGTTTTATGGGTTGACAACGGTGTTACTGTGGATTGACTCTAAGGGGGACTGCTAAAGCTGCCACTGCTCCTATGCCCACTAATTATAGCAACCACCTCCATATCTTCCTCCTTCACTATGTACTTCCCCTCAGTGGCATCTCCTGTAGATGATGAGGATGAGGGACCAGGACCACCTGCAACTGCTTCCCTGTGGCATTTAAACCATCACAGCAGGTGCTGGTTCTTTCAGTGTGTGTGTGCTGACAACTAGTGTCTAGGTGGCTGCCTTTCCTCCCCCTACTGACCCATATGTGGCAAAGCTGACATACTGCCACCATTTCATCTATTGTGTCCAGCACATAGAAGTTCTACTCTAGGGATTTTGTAGCCCTTTTTTTATCCTGATGCCTGGATTGGGACAGTGGAATGGAAGTATGGGGAGATACTACAGTTTTTGTAGTTTGACTCTGTCTCACCACATCAAGAATAGTACAAGGGGACTGTCAGTGTGACATTTGATGGTTAAATGCTGCACTTCAGAATCTCTGCACTGTCAACACTTTTCTGCTTCTCCTTCTCTGGTTACCATATGGGATCCAGCATCTCATCATCATGATCATCAGCATCATCATCTGCATGCCACCTACTGATGCCCTCCTCATGCAGAACCTAAGAGTCATGAACCTCAATCTCAACAGTGTATGTGTCATCTCCACAGCAATGGTTTCCATGGTGGTGTGACCAATGTTTTTTGGCAGTCTAGCAGTCCCCTCAACCACAGCCTCAACTGTATCATGAGGAACACTGTCAACACCACCAGCAGCAATGGAGCAGGGAACATGCTCCACCTTATCTTTATCAGACACAGCTTCTGGCATAATTTTCAGGCTGCTTGCACTATTGTCACCTACCATATTACCCTCACCCACTACCATGTTTGCCACAGAGGTTGCCAAAAATAATTTAGATGCAGGAAAGCCACTGGTAAATACTCCTGCACTACTGCTAGCAGCGCCCATCCCAGAGCACTTAGAACTTGTTATTGATGGCAACAGTACGTCTAAAGACAGTCCTTCATTCACCATTTCAGTTGCACTACATTTCACAAATGATGCTAAAGTCTTGCCTGCATGACTTGCTCCACTCCCTTTCATGTTTCTCTTCACTGGCATTCTTCTTTTATTGATGTCTGGCAACATGGACAAGTGATATTTTTGGACATCATTTCTCACAGCACATGGGGGTACAACAACAGGTTGGGTAGGGTACCCAAGTAAATAGCTGGATTTCTAAAGCTTATACATTGCCAACAGAACATTACTACACCGCAGGCTAGGAGGATACCACTGGTGTTCACAAACAGAGGAAAATTCAGTCAAATACAGGAAAATTCAGTCTGCAAAACTGATATTTTTGGATGCTATTTCTCACAGCACATGGGGGTACAACAACATGGATAGGGTACCTGAGTGAATAGTTGGATTCCTACAGCTTGTACTTTGCCAGCAAGGAAGTACTACTGCACAGGTTGGTATACCACTGGTGCTCACAAACAGGAAAATTCAGTCAAACACGGGTAACTTCAGTCTGGAAAACGAATATTTTTTGGATGCCATTTCTCACAGCACATGATGGGGGTACAACAGGTTGGGTGGGTTACCTGGGTGAATAACTGTGTTTCTGCCTACTACACATGCTGGAAAGGATATCACTGCTGTTCAAAACATGGGAGGGAGGAGTACAACAACAAGGCATGTAGGATGAGTGAGTTTTTCTTTTATTTTCAAAACATAATGGATTAGAAAGACCAAGTGGAGGAGGACTGCAAAACAAAAGGGGTGAGTGTGGGGGCAGGGGCCCAGGGCCAGGGGTATTAAAATCAAAACATATACTCACTCACACTCACACAGACAGCTGCAATCACCACACTCAGACTATAAAGCAAAAAATGAACATAACACAGTAAGTAATGTAGTACACACAAAAACAGGGTTGAATATGTTTAAACAAGAAATATTTAGGTTTATCCTCCACAGTCTCTTCAGAATCACTAGCTGCTGTGTCCTCTTTCCTCACTCTCGTAACACTAGACAGAGAAACACCCCCTAAGCCTTCTATTGGCTGTTCAGCTGCATGATACCTCCAACGCACAAGAAATTGCAAACTTTGCCTGTTGCGGCAAACTTTGAGTACAAAGCCCACACCTGCAAAGGAAATTCACATTTCTACTTAATGGTTCGCAAAGTATACCCACTCTACAAAGTGACCATAATCTGCGAAGTGTGGACTTTGACCTGGGTAGTAATTCATGAAATGGTGCTAATTTGCAAAATACTACACAGAGAGAATTTTTTCGACTTTGCACACCACTGTGTAAGAGTAGGATAGAAATGTCTTAGTTATACGATTAAAATGGAGGGCTAGTTTTCTTTGCTGTTTACATGCTATGTCTAACCAATGTTGATTCTGTTCCATAGAAGTTGTACTTTTCCCCGTTTTCCTTAGTCATGTTTTTTTAAGGTAGGTTTTTACTTCATTATAAAAACTAAAATATTGGTTTGTACATCCTTCCCAATTGTTATCGAGCCCCATGCTGCATGAGATTCAATCACTGAATTCTCAGCTGCTCCCACCAGAAACCTAAACGTTCTTTTATCTTTTCTGCAATGTAAGGGACCAATACAATTCTCTTCTGATTCCTTATAATCATGTTTTGGTTTGCATCTAATTTGGATTCATGGTTTATGTTATACTTGCATAATAGAAAAACTGGTCTCATAACAAGGGAAAAGAGAAAGTGGTCACTGTCCCATTCCTTCAACACACAATCGTATTACATGATTTATTGAAAACAATATCCATCAGACTTAAAGATTATGGCACCCATTCTATCCTCATTTACTTTTTTGTTTAGTACCTTTGAAAAGTCTTATTTGCAATATTAAAGAGTCAACATCCACTCTTGTTTACTGACATACTTTGTTTACTAACATACTAAAATGCCAGCAGAGTAGGCCTCATAGTCTTCCGAGTCTGCTTGATAGTCAGCACCAATAATGGGTGCCATTTCTCCTGTACCCCCCTTCCTCTTGGATCCCCTACTCCCTGCCCATGATACCCCCCTGTATTGAACTTACTCAGCTTCACCCTCCCCTACACCTGTGCCAGCCCCTCTTGAACTTCTCCACAGTAACCACCTCCACCAGTCCCTCAGGCAGTGCATTCCATGGTTCCACCACCCTCTCAGTGAAGTAAAGCCTCTTACTTTCGCCCCTGAATCTCCCCCTCTAGCTTCCACCCATTTCCCTGGTTGCCCCCCTCTTTCTTTTGGAACACCCCATTTGAGCCTACCTCATTTATCCCCTTTATGTACTTGAAGACCTCTATTGTAATATGTATACCCTTGAGGAAAGAAGGGAGAGGGGGGACATGATAGAAACTTTCAAGTACCTCAAGGGAATCAACAAAGTCCAAGAGGGTAGCATCTTTCAGAAAAAGAGACTTGCAAGAACAAGGGGACACAATTTAAAGATAGAAGGAGGGTGGTTCAGGGGCAATGTGAGGAGTATTATTTCACAGAGAGGTAGTGGATGCATGGAACAGCCTTCCTGAGGAAGTTGTGGGGTCTAAAACTGTGGGAGAATTCAAGAATGCATGGGACAGACATAAGGCAATTCTTGTGGGGGGCAGGAAGATATAGGATGTTGGTTAACTAGGATCTGCGGCCTATCCTGTAGGTAGGGAAATGAGCAGACTAGATGGGCCTAGCGGTCCTTATCTGCTGTCAAAGTCTATGTTTCTATGTTATTGTGTACCTCCTCTCCTCTAGAGAGTATATGTTGAGCTCCTCAAGCCTCTCCTCATAGGTCCTCTACCTCATATTCCAAATCAACTCATCTGGACCCCCTCCAGGAGTGCAGTGTCCCTTATTAAGTGCGGCTGCCAGAACTGCACACAGTACTCAAGGTGTGGCCTAAGCTGGCAGCTATACAGACGAAGAATCACTTCCCTCCTTCTTGAGGTTATCCCCCAAGCGATGCACCCCAGCATCCTATTGGCCTTGGCTGCTGCCCTCCTACAGTTCTCAGAGCTGTTCATTTTGACATCCACCACCACCCCCAGGTCCTTCTCCCCCTTTGAGATTTGTAGTGTATCTCCTCCAAGGATATACATGTGGCCTGGGTTTCTAGACCCAGGTGAAGAACCTTGCATTTCCCTGCAATTGAATTTTAGTTTCCAGGCATGCAACCACTTCTTCAGAGCCTCCAGGTCCTCCTGCAGGGCTACACCCCCCTCCTCCCCATTCACCACCACTCCCAGGTTTGAGTCATCCACAGAGGGCCTCATTTCACTCCTGACACCTTTCCTGATGTCAAAGACATAGGCATTAAGCAGGAGTGGCCACAGGACCAATCCCTGGGGGACCCCACTATTGACCCTCCTAGGAGATGAGACTTCCCTCCCCAACCACCACCCTCTAAGTACGCTCTGATAGCTAATTTCCTATCCATCTGATCATCTGTTTCCCACCCCCATTTCCCCCAGCTTAGCCAGCAGCCCACTGTGAGGTACCAAATCAAATGCCTTGCTGAAATCTAGAAAGAAGACATCCTCTGGCCTTCCCTTGTCCAGGGCCCTTGTCACCAAATCGTAGAACTCCACAGGTTTGTCTGACATGATCTTCCTGGGATGAAGCCATGTTGTCTATCATCCAGGTAACCCATTTCCTCCAGTAGCCCCCCCTAGCCTTTCCTTGAAAATACTCTCCATCACTTTGCCCACCACCATCAGACTAACAGACCTGTAGTTCCCCGGCTCCCCTCTTGAGCCACCCTTGTGGATAGGTACGATGTGGACCACCATCCAGTCGTGGGGCAACCAACCCGTCTGAAGAGAGACATTGAAAGGCTCTGCCAGAGGGGCCGCCAAGACATCAGCCAATTCCCTCAGCACCCTATGATGTATTTCAGCCAGCCCCAGAGCTTTCTCTAGTCTTAGGGACCTGAGGGCTTCCGTTACTCTATCAACTGGGATTCAACTTCTCTCTTTCCCCCACCTCTGCCACCTGTTCTGCCTTGTCCTCCCTCTCTCCGGATGGTGCTGGCCCACTCCCCCCCCCCTAGTCTCAGCAGAGATCCCAGCCTCTAAGAGTCCTGCCTCTTCTGCAGGTCCTCCACATCTCCCACCATGCAGTGCAGACCCACCATTCTTCCTGGTGAAAACTGATGCAAAGTACTCATTTAGTACCTCGGCCTGCTCCCCTGCATCCTCTGCCCACCCCTCTGCTGTTCTAATCCTGCTGATCTGCCCCCTCACTTTCATTTTTTTCCCCAATATAGCTAAATAACCCTTTTTCCCCCTCTCCTGATTCCCCTTAGCCAACTTCTGCTCTGTCCTCACCTTAGCCAATCTCACCACCTTGGTGACCTTCCTGGTCGTCAATTCATACTCTACCTTATCCCTATCTCCCCGTGAATGCTTGTACCACCTATAAGCAGCCTACTTTCCCTCACTGCCTTGTTACATGAGGTTCCTGCACCCTTATTGGTACGCTCAGAGGTACACCATAGACAGCTAGTGCTTAGGCATATGTTGTACTAACATGTAGGGCTAAGGGCATCTACTGTATAAGAGTAGATGTCAGGATATGTATACATGTTATTGTAATACACTTTGCTTGCTAATGCATATATATTCTTCTATGTATTTTCTGTGTATTTCTTACTTATAAGATGTTAGGACACCTGTGTCCTTAAAATGATTATGATATATAAGTCAGCATTGCCACCTTTTGGTGATTTGTACTACTACACTGAGTTATGTAAGACTCTGTATGAGAACTCTTTTGTTCCACAAACTGATGACTACTGCAGAATTGTATAATGTTACTGACAATTGGCGACCGTGGAAGGCAATATTTGGTGTTTACAAGCCTTCACTAGTTGCTACCACTTTTCCCTTTCCAACGGGGACAGTAGGCGAACATTTCCGTATCACCGCTCTCATTTTCAAACCAGTTTGTAGTCACTTACAAAATCTGGCTGTTTTTCTCAAGTGTAGTCAATGCCAACTCAACCCACTCTACAGCAGCTTTGAATTGTAAGCCTACAAATTCTACAGTAGCCCAACTGTGTATAACGTGCTTCTGCTGTGGATCAATACATAGCACCTTTTTCGCAGTTTAATTTTTCATTCCCTCCCACACAATGGCCACCGTATCAGCTATCTGTGCAAAACTGAGACTCAGTGTCTCTAACTTCCCAGCCTCCCATGGAGGATGGGCTGACTTTGCTCGGGAAGCAAGTCAGTCCAACAATGACTACTACAAAATTGTATAATGTTATCTTGGACCATGGAGCCTCCTCTAATTTAGCCAATAGGGCTCATCTCTGTAACTAAAAATGTTTCTGTCTTACAATAACCATAGTAATTATTATAGGTATATAATGTGAGACACTAAGTCTTGTACCTCGGAGATCCCAAGAGACACAAAGAAACCTCGAGGTATAGAAAACACTTAGCACTGGCTCCCAGTTCGTATTGGTAAAAACTGCTTAGGGCAACTGTGATTTTATCCTTTTTGGTAGTAATAAACAAGTTTATTACTCTAATGCAATGTGTCTGTAATTACTTGCATTCCCAATATTGACAAAAACCTAAAAGTGAGGTTTAAACCTCCTGACAGCCTCCTGAACCTCCCGAGTCCACCAGCACATTTGTTTGCCCTACCAAACGTGTGTCTCACCTTCATGCAGGACTTGGTTGCCTCCTGTACCCCCCTCCTAATGATCTCTTGCCTGCTGTCAGCATCCATGCCTGGTCTTATCCTGTCCAAATAACCCTTAAGGATCCTTCTCATACTCTTGAAGTCCACACCCCTGTAGTCAATCACCACCATCTTTGTATGGTTTTCATCCCCCCAGGTTCAGGAAAAAACAGACCATGGCATGATCACTCCCTGCCAGTGGGTTCCTATCCTCTAGGTCCCTAATTTGGTCACCATCTGCCAAGACCACATCCAGTATCTGGGCCACCCTTGTTGGCTCCACCACCTGCTGGCTTAGGAAAGTATCCTGGAAGACATCCAGCAATCTCTGCTCCCTGATCACTGCAAATGTAATAGTATCCCAGTCAGTCCCTGGCATGTTTAGGTCCCCCAACATCACTACCATGCCCCCGCTCAATCTACAGTGGCCCTTAATATTTGGCACCAGACTCTCTTCCAGATCCTCTGCCAGCGTGAGGAGGTCTATATACCACCCCTTTGTTTACCCTTTTGCCCCCCCAATGTCTGCAGGGTGGCTCAGATCACATCCATGTCCTCTTCCACCCTGCCTACACCTATGCCATTTTTAATTGTCAGTGCTACTCCCCCTTTCCCACTGCCCTGTCCTTCCTGAACATAGAATATCCCTCCAGATTTAGGTCCCAAACATGCCCTTGGGTGGCCCAGGTCTCAGTGACAGCTGCTACATCCACTACCCCTTCTACAAGCATTGCCTGGAGCTCAGGCATCTTATTTCCTAAGCTCCTGGCATTGATCAGGATCACTCTCTACCCCTTCCCCCATATCCAGCCTGTGTGCTCCTGTGTGGCTGCCTGCTCTCTCCCCCTGTACCCAGTCCATTGCCCTTGTTCTGTATCCCTCAGTCCCCTTAAGAGGGTGGAGACCGAGTCCCTCTATTTTCAGTCTGCCGGGATCAGCCCATTCTTCTGTCCCTCCCCCTTCACAAGTTGAACTCCACCTTTCCTGGACAAATCCAGCTATTTTCTGCTTTACAATTTCCCTCCCTCCCAAACTGAGGTACTCCCTGTCTCTAGCATACAGCCCCTTATCCTCCCAGGTTGCACCCCAGTACCCCACAACCCCATACCCCTAGCCTCACACCACTCCCTGTGCCATCTTTAACCACTCTAATGTTTTGCTTGTTCACTACACTAGCCCTCAGCACCAGCAGGATCTCCAAGAAGGAGACCGAGCAGCCTATGGTATGACAAACCCTGGCTAGCTCCTGAATCCTTGCCTGTATCTCTAGTTCACTATTTCACTCTATATCATTTGTGCCCATGTGCCCCACAATGTCCTGGGAACCTCCACATTCCTTTGCCAGTGAATATATCAGGTACTTGGCCATATGCACAGTCAGGCCAGGGATGCATTTAGTCCTTACTGGACGGATTTTACCCTCCCCCTGGATACCTCTGATTATGGAATCCCCCAACAGGAGCACTCTAACCCGCCCCCTTGCCTCCTGGTTCATCCCCCAAATTGTCAATCCTTCCATGCCCTTCCTTGTCCTTTTTTCTGGCCCCACCCAATATCCAGTTTCTTGCACTCCCCACAATCTGGGTGTCATATGTAGCCCTCTCCCTCTTGGCCTGGGCCTCACCCTCTGTTCGGGTAGTGGCCATCCCCCAACTGAGTATCATTTGCATCCCTATCCCCTCTGTCCCAGCTCTTGACTGATCCTGCCACCCTATTTAGTGGCCCAACCTGGCTCTTTCTCCTTTCTGACCTGTCCATGTTAGGCACCCCTCTACCTGCCATGTCCCACTGGCCCAAACCATCAGTACCCCAAGTGTTGCTGCCTCCCCCTTGTTCTCCTGATCATTCACCTTGCCCTGCCTCCCCCCTACCCCCATAACCACCTCAGCCTGGCCGATATTACCCACCTCCCCCTGCTTACTCATACTCCATGCACCCCCCCCCGCTCCTTCTGTTCACCTGGCCCTTCCTCTTGCCCATTTCTCCCCTCACTTCCTTTTCCACTCCTGCCACAGCTGCATCCTCCTCCACAGTGCTCCCCCCATCTTCTACCAATCACAGAGGGTCAAACCTGTTATTAAGCTTGATGCCTTCAACCAAATCATCCCCTGCTGCCCCAGCTCATTTCCTTCTGGACAACCCCTGACATCTGCCTGTTTTTATGGGTGTTTCCTCCTTTTGGACCCCCTCTAGCAGAATCCCCATGTGTCCCTCGAATACCCACCTCAGCTCCTCTCCTTATGCTAGTGGTTTCAGATCCTGGTGCAGCATCGCAGGTGCCAACTTGCACCCTACTGCCCCACCCCCTCCATGCCTCCCCATCTCACCCAGCTGCATCCTAATCCACTCAACCTCCTCCCTAAGATATGCCAGCTGCCAGCACACTGGGCAGCCTCCCAACGCAAGCCCAGGCAAGTACCATGGCCACCCCACACCCTGTGCACCCAACCACCCTACCAAAGATGTCCACTCTTGTGACATGTGGCCTTTGCCATGGCCTCATCCCCATCATAAGAGTTTTGGTCATGAAGCCCCACAAGTCAATGGAAACACTCAGCCTATGCCAGGGCTTGAGCCCAGCCCCAGCTCCACCTCCTTCAGCTATTTAATAGAGGCCAGGGATGGGATGGGTGGTCAAGGATGGGGTGGTTGGGTGGGCAGGAGGAAAACAAGTCACCACAGCTCCTTCAGTATTCCCTGTGAATGGCTGCGCTTTCAATATATAACCTTGCCGTGAGTTCAAATAAAGCACCTTGCAAGGTAATTGGTCCTCCCCTCCTCCAGTATCTCCATCTCTCTCACTCTTTCTGCTGCTGATGTGGTGAGGTACTAGTTCCATAACTGCCCCCCATGGCCAAACAGCTCCCTGATGGATGCCGCTGATGTGGCCTGTAGCCCCTGCTCTTTCGGGGAGGGGCTCTTGGATTGTCCCAGCGCCAATGCAGCCTGCAGCTCCTTCATTGCACTGCCAACGTGGCCTGCAGCAAGTCATCACAGCTCACCACAGCTCCTTCAGTGTCAGCTTGGTATCCATTGCTTGTCGCAATATTATTCCATAAGTATCATTGATATATAGAACAGTGCATTGGAGCCCGTATATAACAAGACTTTTTTTCACTGAGTCACGACCATTATGATAAGTATCTCAAGAGTGATGCTCAAGAGGTTTGTCTGTTGTCATGGTAACCATGAGGTGAAAAAAAAACCAGCCGTGTATATTGGGGCTTCCATACACTATTTTATATAGTGTATGGTGCAAAAAATAAATAGTAACCAAAGTACTGATCAAACCAACAGCAAAAAAAAAAAGTGAACTGTGCAACTTTTTTGGAATCAGTAGCTCGTATAAAATTGAGAGCTTCTTTTTCAAGAATCAGTAGCTAGTATCCTAATGGCTTCTTGTTTAGCTCAGGCTTGCAACTTCATGAAAGTGTCCCATTCTCTAACACATGATTTTGCCTGTATAACAGCACTCACAAAACACTTCTGCTATTTTATATCTGTCCCTTTTTAGTGCTGCAAAAGTTACTGATGCCTCTTTTTTACTTCTTTTTTTGAAACTTACTCACTGCAAGCTTCAGTACAGTGCAAGACATCATAGCATGTTTGACAGTCAGCTGAGTAGCTACATTGTCTTGTGACACCTGTACTGCAGCACAATGAAAAGTCGTTCTGCTGCAATATGAATGTCACTACTGAAAAAGAATGTCTTTTTACAGAGTATGAAATTCCATACTCAACAAAGTCTGTCTATCCACTGTGTTCCAATCATGTGTATTTAACTCTTGTTTTGACCAAGGTTTAGAATTAAAATCTCCCACCAGTACCAGTGTACTCTCTGGGCAGTCTGATTGTATTTGATTAAGTATGCTTTTAAGTAAAAACATTGGATCTTCAGCAGAGAATACAGAATTGAAGGGATAATTTGATTAATAGCAATTTCAGTCTTGACAGATGATCCAATAGCTACACAGAAAATAAGGGTACCCATAAATTATACTATGTTTTCACTTTATTTTGTACCAATAATCAGTACCGTGTCTGCTTGTATTTTTGTATTTCCTGTTCCAGCTCCCTTGGGTAGCATCTGGAAATAAGCCTTTGCTCAGTGTGCCTCTCCCGGTTACCAATTTTCAAATAAATAAATATCCATACTCACTTCTCAAAGACTTGGAACTCCTTATCTCCTGCAAAACTCTGTCCTAATTTAAAACCACAGTTAAAGCAAAACACTCCTACAGTTGCCTTTCTTTATTGCCAATAGTATGCATTCAGGAGAGAGTGGTCCACACCTTCTACTGGTTTTGCCAGAAAGGCATCTTCAGGGAGTCCTCCCTGAAGATGCCTTTCTGGCAGAACTGATAGGAGATGTGGACTGCTCTCCTTGCTCCTGTTGAGAGGTTCTTGAATGCACACTATTGGCAATAAAGAAATGCAACTTGGCACTTTATTTTGAGTTTGACTGATCATTTTTTGTGCAGTGGACAGTGCTGGAGTGTTTTGCTGTAACTGGTTTGGCTCTCCTCGCACACCTGTGGCTTTGGAGCATTTCAGTTGCTTTCACTAATTTAACACCATACTACAAACAGAATTCACCAACATTTGTAATTGTATCTAAATTGAAACTGAATAAGTGAGTGACCTTCTAACTAACAACCTTCCCTGGATCAACATCTGCTGTCTTGATCCATACATTGCCTTTTTACTCATATCTGTCAATGTCAATACTAGGTTTACTACTGTAGGTTTGTGAAAACATAAGAAGGCATTTACCCTCCTGTCTGTTAATGTCCAAGCAATTGTTGCATACGTAATCACAGGACAGCTTTGAAAATAGACCCATGGTGGTCCTAACTGTTATCTCTAAAAATAAAAACTAACTATCTAAAGCACATGATATGCAGTACCCCGCTCCCCCTATTGACAAGATTGCTCAAACTAAAAGGGGGTGTGGAGTTCTTATTTATGCTACTTCCTGTCTCAATTTCAAAATCTCCTTCCAGGACCCAGCCCCAAGTCACATGAACTCATATTAGGGGACCTATCCTTTCCCCATTCTATACCTTTACTTATCATTGGTGTATACTGTGTTCCAGAGAAATCCCCTGACAAAGTCATAAACCTGCTCCAGAAGGCTATGGATTCCACTCCAAATGGAGAACATATTATTCTTGGAGACTTTAATATTAACTGGGGAACAGACTCAGGCTCTCCCCCCCCCCCAACAACCTCTACTCCAAACTCAAGGCACTCAGCCTCAGCCAGCTGATAGCATTACCCACTTGGATGAACAACAGCACCAATACCCACAGCTTCATTTATTGGATACTGGTGTCACACTCACAGAGGATCCTGGTAGTGGGTACTATGCCTGACACATTCAGTGATCACTGCATAATCTTTTTCATCCACAAAAATCAAAACAACAAAAGTCCCTGCTAAGGTAATCCATGCAATATCATTTACAACCTTCAGCCCAAAAAAGTTCACCCATAACTTCATTTCAACTAACTGGGCCCCTATCCTAGCAGCCTAAGACCAAGAAGAAGCTGCCACCATATTTGTTGCTACCTTCACAGTCATCTGTGACAAAATTGTCCCCTTCCAAAGATCAAGAGTCCAGAACCACCATCAGCCATGGATCACCACTGACATAGTAAACTGGATCCAGCAAAGGGACAGGGAATGGGCCAAGCACAAAGCCAGATAGACAAGCCTACACCGCCCTCTGTAACTGGAGCACCAAACTCATAAGTCAGGCCAAAGTAAACTATTTCCAAAATGAGCTGTCAATCTTGGACTCAGATCCATCCACATTCAGGAGAACAATCAGAAACCTCCTCAATCTCTCTTCATCCACTGATAGAGACTAGTCCAAATCTAAACTGCCCTCTCTACAGATGAACTTAACCAATACTTCACAGAAGGAGGGAAGGCCCTGACAACACACTATAAAGATGCACACCATACCCAGCACTCCTCGACTGGCCTCTTCACCTTTTAGGGAATTCAACCCAAGAAGCCCTCAAAGAACTAATGGGTCTCGATATATTTTCCAGTTATGGAGCAGATGGCATCTCCCCAGATTTCTTAGAACAGGTACCTCAGTAATAGCATTTCCTAGTTCACACATCTTCAATTTGTTTCTTGCCACTGGATCCTTCCCCTGCAACTGGAAACATGCAGTGGTAGTTCCCATTCACAAAGGCAGCCTAGGTGATTTACCCTCCAACTTTCACCCCATCCACCTCCTGTCAATCCTGTCTAAAGTCCTGGAGTGACTAGTGAGCAGGCAGATCACTCAATTGTACTCCAGCTCTGATTTTCTGATACCTTACCAAGTAGAGCTCTGGACAAATCACTCCACAGCCACCTTGATTCTCCAAGTCACAGATTTCTTCCACATCAATATGGACAGGGGCAGGGCATGAGAGTCATCTTCATAGATCTAGCAAAGGCCTTTGACACTGTGGACCACAGCATTCTTCTGAACAAGCTAGCATCCTCAGGTATCTCTGTCATCTCACTTGCCTGATTCAGTTCTTGTCTTTCAGACAGGTCACAGTAAAACTTGGTGGCACTGTGTCATCACCCCTGTAAATCACCCTCAGAGTCCATCAAGTATCAGTTCCAGGGTCCTTGCTCTTCATTGTCTTCATCAGTGACCTCCCATCATCAGTCTCCTCCTGCAATATTCATATGTATGTGGACAATACCATTATTTACAAATCTGGTCCCATTGCCAACTTCATTAGTGAGCCCTTAAACTGGGAATTCCATGCAGTTAAAAACTGGTCCCAAGGAAGCAGACAGTTCTCAAATCAGAAAAAAACTATCTCTATTTTGCTTGGATTCAAACAATGCAGAAATAGTTTTTTTTCTGACCAACGTTTGCCACACTGAATATCTCCTCCACCAAGGACATTATCTGGACTCAGTCTCAACCTACAAATAGCTAGGCCTCCTCCTTGGTCAGCACCTTGAGTACTTAGCACACATAGAAAAAGGAGTTTCCAAATGGTATACAAAGTTGGCTCACTTTACAGGTGAAGAGTTATCTACAGCTCCACATCAGGAAATAAGTGGTGGAAAGATCCATACTTCCCCTGGTGGACTACAGAGATGTTGCTTACTCAGGAGCAAACCACTCCACCCTGACATAGTTGTCCACCCTCTTCAATGCCTTATGCAAATTCACCCTGGCCCACGCACCCTGCACACATCATTGCACAATGTACAATGCCCTTGGGTGGGTGCCACCAGAGGCAAGGCAACAGATGCATGCAGCCATCATGTGAGCAAAATTCTGGGTGGACTGACTTCCATGCTATCTGAAAAATCTACTGTCCCCAGCAGCTAACTGGACCTATGCACTCAGGTCTGATGATGGTCAATGACTCAACATCTGAATATACAAACAATCATGGACAAGTCTCATTCAGCTATGGACTACCCAAACCTTAGAACAACATTCCTCCCAGAACTACCTTGGCCTCATCATAACCAGTGATCAAGAGGCTAATTAAGGCCACTTTCACAGGTGTGAGGTTCGGCCACAATTGCTCCAAAGTCTTCACTGTGTGACTTGAACTACCCTCCCTGATCTGAAAATATACTGGAGTATCACTGTCCTATCAACCACTTTACCCCTGCTGCACCCTCACCTAGCCCACCCATAAGCACGCAATGTATTACCCTCCCTTGCAGTTGCAATCTCTTGCAACTGCTGTGCCCCTAGGAAGCAGAACTCAGCTCAAACTGAACTGTGACTTGAAACACATTAAATCACATGTATATGTCTCTTCACAACTATGACTCTTGTACTTATGTTACATAACTGTAAGCATTGAATCATATGTACTGTACGTATTTGTTTCACAACTGTAACCTTGTATATATAAGCATTCCTTCCCTAACTACCACATTCCCCCTTCCCCTGGTCGTAACTTAAAAAGTGCCTCATGGTTCTGCTTGCCTACAGGATAAAATGTGTTCTAAATAAAATGAAAATAAAATAAGAAGGCCTTCTTCAGTGCTGCCAAATTTATTGCAATGTACTGCCTGAAAGTCCCAACAGGTAAAGCCATCCATGCTAAAAGATTTGTTACATAACCATGTCTCTTGGAATATTATACTGTCACATAATTTCATTTTTTCAACCATTCAGGATCCAGTATTTTACAGGCAATACCTGCCACATTTGAGCTAAGTAAATTAAACACAGGCTCACAGTTTGCAGATTGTCAATCTGGCCCAATGCTTGCAACACTTTTTCAATGCATTGAGGCCTCCTAACACAAACTAGTGCCACTACATACTGAACTTGTGTTATCTTCACAATCTGCATTTATATCAGACTCCAGCACAACACTATTGTTTACTTTTGAACCTTTTTTGTTTTCTCCCTATTAATCTCCCTTCTTTCTCTCTACAGTGCATGTAAGCTATCTTCCTGTAGTGTATGCTCAAATTCTAGTGACTTTATAAATTCTGTTGTTTTTTTTTTTTTATTCTTTTTAGGAATGCCTTATCTCTGCTATTTTTCTTTTTTGTACATTGTCTGTGTCTCCTGTCCCCCCCCCCCGATTGTTTCTGATACATTCTTTCTTTCTTTTTGTAGGCAGTATAGTGTAGTGGATAGGGACAGTGAGTTGCAAACCTGGGTTTGAATCCCATCAGTCCCCACTTGTTTACTGTGTGACCCTATGCAAGTCACTTAACATAACTGTGCTCCCAGATCGCACCTCGAAACAAACTCTGGATTATAGTGCTGTGCAGAATGTCAGTTCCACCAGTGGAATTTCTGCCAGAATTTACCTGGTTCTTCAGTGAAATTACACCTACTGTGATCTGCAGAATAATATTCTGTGGAAAAGCAATTGTTCTGCAGAAAATTATTCTGCAACAATTTCACAGAAGATATTGAGATCTGCATAATAATATTCTGCTGAACAGCATTTTTCCTGTGAAAAATCATTCCGCAACCATTTTGTACTGCAGAATTCCACTATTCCATTAGTGGCAAAATTTGGTGCAATTTCAAAAATTCTGAGGAATTTTTTTCTGACAGAATTTGAAAATTCCACACAGCACTACTAGCTTAGTGTGCTTTTCCTGGTTAAACAATGTCCCCTTTCCCTTTCTCTCCAATTAGGTTTTTCAGAGCTGCATTCATCAGAATCCCAAGTTTTTCAAATTTTTTCCTGGCTGCCTAATTTATTTTTCTTATACCAGACTTCCTCAGATACAGATTTTTCCTTTAACCACATCTACTCAGTATTTATAAGCAGGATCATTGGAAAACTGTGAGAAATGTTACCCAAAATTGAAGAGACTGTTTTGCAAACATTGCAGGAAAATTACAGTAGTTCTGTCATCCATATCCAGTTTTCCCTAATAACTGTTTTGCTGTTTTCTGCAGCATATTTTAGTCAGCATAACTTTTTAAATAAACACATTGCCATTTGACTATGTTTTAAACATGAAGGAAAGCTTGAGCTGCTGAAATGAATACTAAATTGATCAATGTGTTACCTATCTTCCAAAATTGAAAAAAAAATCTGCCTTATACAGCGCTAACCAGATCCTATTTGGTGAACCATAGCCAATCAGTAGTAAATAAATCCAGAATCAACCATTTTATTCTGTTTCTAGATGAAGAAAAATGAAGTCTGATCAATAACTATTTACAGTGCTCTGTGAATTATTCACCAACTTTAGTGCAAAAAAAGCTGATACAGTGGCAGATAATTGAGTTCTAGAGACAATCATGTTGTTAAAATGTTTGGAGTTTATAGTCTACACTGTAGTTACTTACAATATTTTTAAAAGCACATATTGAAATATTAAATCATACTAACATATTTTCACTGCATCATACAGTAGTCAGGGTACACTGTCATTTACCTTTGCTTTGCTTTGGCTGCAATTCTTTTGTTTATTTAAAGATACAGTACATGTTCAAATACATTTTATCTGTTTTCTTATCTTGTTTTCAGACTTTTAGTCAAGTTTTTGTTGCAGTCTTTGCATATAAGCATCTGGGTTGTAGATTGTTAAGATTATTATCACCAACTCCCTTTGAAGTACATTCAAGTTTATAATCAGTTGGCCGTCCCGCTGGCGCAGGGGCAGGGTACCGACCTGTGACGCCGGTGACCCAGGTTCAGGAACGGACCCAGGATATCAGAGGGTTGGCCAGAGGGAGAAGGATTGAGTGTCCAATGTCTGATCTCCCTCTCCAGGGGGGAGGGTGGTACAGTGTTCAGCATTATACAGACACCTAGCAGAGGCTGGATGTGCCACATACACTGACGCCAATATGTTTGGGGGTGAAGTGGATGCTGGCAGTCATTGCATGTCCTCACCCCAGACATCGGGGAGAAAACCACTGCTGGCCACCTTAATGAAGCTCTCCCTTTCTTTTGATCAGCTCCCAGGCTGGCTCCCTGACCTATCCCGTCACTTGCATTGCTATGGGCTGGTGCCGCAACCCCACCCTGGGGGGTATGCCAGAGGATATCAGGGAGCCACAGCTAATGTGAGAGTGGGAGCAGAAGGGTCCATGACAGGGACACTGGCTTACCAGGATTGAGAATGGGCAAATTCCATTTTGCACATTGTAAAATACAATATTGTCACTGGTGTCTGCCAAGCCAAAATCCGGTTTTACTGGTGTTTGGTTTTGCATACTTTATTTAACAATTTTTAACTCTACTAACATGCATTTTAGCAATTTTGACTTCCACTATTGTACCTCCATTGATCCTTGTACCAATTTAAAGTTAATTTAGGTACAAGATGTGACAACAGCAGGACTACAGCCCTCATCCCTAAGGTGTGATGAAAGCAGCACTACAGCTCCCATCCCACTGGTGTGATGGCAGCAGCAACAGCACTACTGTCCTCTCCCTCAGGTGTGAAGGAAGCAGGAGCACTGCGGCCTCCATCCCTTAGGTGTGATGGCAGCAGTACCACATTCCCATTCCTCAGGTGTGATGGCAGCAGTACTATATTCCCCATTCCTCAGGTGTGATGGCAGTATCAGCACAATGGTCCCCATCCCTCAGGTGTGATGTCAGCAGTACTACATTCCCCATCCCTCAGGTGTGATGGCAGCAGTACTATATTCCCTATCCCTCAGGTGTGAAGGCAGTATCAGCACTATGGCTCCCATCCTTCAGGTGCAATAGCAGCACCAACAGCACTACGTCCCCCATCCCTCTGGTGTGGTGGCAGCAGCAACAGCACTATGGCCCCACTCCCTCAGGTGTGGTGGAAGCAGCAGCACTGCAGCCCCCATCTCTTAGGTGTGATAAAAGCAGTACTACATTCCCCATTCCTCAGGTGTGATGGCAGTATCAGCACTATGGCCCCACTCCCTCAGGTGTGATGGAAGCAGCAACAGCACTACTGTCCCCTCCCTCAGGTGTGAAGGAAGCAGCAGCACTGTGGCCTCCATCCCTTAGGTGTGATGGCAGCAGTACTATATTCCCTATCCCTCAGGTGTGATGGCAGTATCAGCACTACGGCCTCCATCCCTCAGGTGCAATAACAGCACCAATAGCAGTACGGCCCCCATCCCTCTGGTGTGGTGGCAGCAGCAACAGCGCTACAGTCCCCCCTCCCTCAGGAGTGTTGGAAGCAGTGCTACATTCCCCATTTCTCAGGTGTGATGGCAGTATCAGCAGTATGGCCCCCCTCCCTCAGGTGTGATGGAAGCAGCAGTACTGTGGCCCCCATCCCTTAGGTGTGATGGCAGCAGTACTACATTCCCCATTCCTCAGGTGTGAAAGCAGTATCAGCACTATGGCCCCCATCCCTCAGGTGTGATGCCAGTAGCACTACATTAGTCATCCCTCAGGTGTGATGGCAGTATCAGCACTATGGGTCCCATCCCTCAGGTGCAAGGGCAGCAGAGCTACATTCCCCATCCCTCAGGTGTGATGTCAGTAGCACTACATTAGTCATCCCTCAGGTGTGATAGCAGTATCAACACTATGGGCCCCATCCTTCAGGTGCAATGGCAGCAGAACTACATTCCTCATCCACCAGTGGTGATGGCAGAAGTACAACAGCCCCCACCCCTCAGGTGTGATGGCAGTAGCAACAATGCATATCACATCCCTCAGGGATGATGGCAGTAGCAACAGCACTATGGTCCCCTTCCTTCAACATCCACACCCCACTTGCACAAGTTATAAATTATTTGGTCTATTTGCTTGTTAGAACTCAGGTGTGAGTTAATCAGAACCACCACCACTAAGGTGAAACACCTTTGTTTTTCCTATATATCATTTAACTGCCTGAATTGGATTTCTGCCTCAGACACTGCTGACCCGGGTTCAGAAATGGACTTGTGTGTTGGAGTGCCAGCCGGGGGGGTGAAGGCTTGAGTGTTCAGTGACCACTCACATTCTCCTGGGAAGGAGTGTGGGTTCATGGCTCAACATTTGCTGGTCCCTGGTGGAGGCCAGAGGCATGGCAACAGAACAGCCCTCACTGCAGGAGGGGGCATGATGGATGTGGGCTTGTGCCTTGACATCATGTGGCCCATCATGTTCCCAAGAAAATGGGAAAACCACCTGCTGACCAACCAGAGGATGATTGCTGGTCTCCTACACATGCTTGTAATCCCTGACACACATGTCCGTTCTTCCTCCTGCCATGTCCTGGATACACAGAATCCCTTTGGGGTGATTCTCCTGCCCTGGTAGCCTCCCATAGGGATAGGGGCCCGCTCCATTAAGGGTTACTTTGGGTTACCTGGCAGCATGACAGTCAGGGGCAGTGGATGGTGGTGGGGATTCAGCAGCAGTGGTGGGGGGGGGGGCCTTGCAGGCCTAAAAGTGTGGATGGCCAGTAAGTAGGAGAAGCAAAAAAATGCCTGAATTTGCTTCTTTAAAATTGTGTCTTCACCTAAAAAAATCCAGAAGTGATTAGTGAAGGACCTTCAAATGGAAAATCATGCATCTCCCAAACATGTGGATTCTTTTTTTTTACTTGGTCTCCATGAAAAGGGTGTCTGTCAGTTTTCATGTCTGAGCTCAGATGTGAATTGAGCACCATTCTGCCCACCAGCATTATACAGCCCCTGGAGCTTTAAATTATGTGTGTCATTGAGTGTACTTTCTGGTTTGGATGTGTTTGCAGCAACCCACTCACACCTAATGACATTATACAGTGGCAGGCAGAGTGTCAACAGCAATTGGGCCGTATAGAAAATCCACTAGCCAAGCATAAGTACACTTAAACACCACTTAACATTTGATTTTTGTTGAAGCAGTCTATCAGAAATCTTTTTGTTGCCACATAGACTGAAACAGCAGGTGGTAGAAAAGGTGCAAATGACCCTATTCACCTAAATGGGGTTCTAACTGTGAAGTCTTTTTGTAAGTGGTGGTAAGGCAGTTTCTTCCTTGTGAACATACTTTCATTCAGACTAGTTTTCATTCAAACAACTGAGGATTTTGGATGTCCCTGCTGATTATAAACTTGAATAAGCTAGCTGGTAACAGTGATCCTGCACTTAGCAATCTACATCCTAGATGTTCACATGCAGAGAAAATAATAAAACCTGACTAAAGTCTAAAAACAAGCTTATAAAACACATAAAATGTATCTGAACATTCATATTTACCTACACAAGGAGACCACATGATGCAGAGTGCCAACTAATAGCTCCTCTGTATTGCTCCAGCCACCCGGCTCCTTCTAAATCCATTTTTGACAGATAAACAGCTTCAATATATCTCTTTACTACTTTATATGGAAGAACTAATCTTCAGCTTCACTTTGCAGTTGCTAGAAATGTTCACAGAAATTGAGATGAGGAAGGCTCCGCCAAAACACACTCCTCCTGTAACTCCCGAGAAGGCCCCTAAGAAACCAAGGGTCTCTGGTGCAGTAACAGGGTCAACTACCATGCAGGCGTCAGTAGAACAAGAACTGCTCACACTACAAAGATTCCTGGAGGAGTTCAAACCCTTCAGAGAGTATTTACATAACATGACAGCTGAATTAAAATCGCTTACCCAGGTGATAGAAGAAGTCTCACAGAGGCCATCGGACAATACAGCTAGAATCTGTTCACTTGAGAAATGGGCCGACAGAATAGATCCCGAACTAGTGGCCACCAGGCAAAGGATGTCCTGCTTGGAGTTGAAGGTGGAGGACCTAGAGGGCCACAGCTGTTGGAACAACATGGTCCTCTTGGGTCTCCCAGAAGGAGAAGAAGGTTAGGACACCATCCTATTTACTCAAAAGTTGGTAGAAAAACTGGCAGGCCCCTCTTCATTTGGGAATTAATACATTATAGAGAGGGCGCATTGGGCTTTCTGCAGTTCCTGATTTTTAGATTCTTGAGCTTTCTCGAACGTCAACATTTCCTCCTCAAAATAAAAGAAATACAAGAAGTAAAATGGGAAGGTGTTAAAATTAGAATTGCACAGGATCTCCAAGCCACAGTACGTCAAAAGAGAACAGCTTTTGACTTCTTAGTGTCAAAGATTATTACTGCTGGAACGAAATGTAAGATGATCTATCCAGCCAAACTTCAGGTATTAGTGGCAGGGGTCTGACTAACCTATGAAGATCAAGAGGCAGCTGTGACTGGGCCTAAAACTGCCCTACCAGACCTTTTTCGTGATCCCTGAACAAGAAATATAGATTATGGGGAATTAACCCGAGTGATAAAGTAAATATGACCTACCGATCATTCAAATATATCAAAATATGGGAATTCTCTCCCTATGTTTCTTTGATACACTCTGGCATTTAATACCCTTATGTGAACAGTCCAGAGTTCAACAGCTTCAGATTTTGACATGTGCAGCTAGAAGCACAATTCTGAGGTGATGCAAAAGAGTAACATGTTGAGAAGCAAAGCAATATATTGGACTAACTCACCTGATTTTGTTGTAAAGTTCTTTCCCCCTTTTTAATAGAGTGACCAGGGTCCATAGCAGACATTCCTTCTCTTCACAGTGATGCGCAGTATCGAACAGTCATTTTCGGCAACATGCGACTTATACCACCAGAGGGAGCCCGAGCCTCATTCCTGCACCACCCAGCTGATTTTACTTCCCTGCCCATAGCTCGCATTGAGTAAGCCACCATGGAATTCCAATTTACCTTCCACAGTAAGTCAAACTACAGTACCCGGCAATACTTTCAGGACAAATAGCAAGCTGAGTTTCCATACTTGGGCTGGTAACACTCGATCTTATTTAATTAATTACCTGTGTGTTTCCCCTACTGTCTGTGGATCTCCAGGCTATTTTCCTAAATGTCTTGCCATCCATGAATATTAAAGGGGACTTATTGCTAGACAATGATTCATTTATTGTTTATTATAAATTGAAATGCCTCTTGACTCATTGGGGAGCCTGACACCATTGTATAGCGCTCAATTATGAGGCATAAGGTTATTTTAACTATTTTGCATTATCCAAAGAGATGTCCTGGTTCTTTTAGGTACCAAGGTATTGTGTTAAGATGCATTAACTGTATTTTCTCTGCTGTTACATATATTAACTTGGACTTGCTTCAGTTTTTCACTGCAAGCACTGGACTGTTAGACCAGTTAATATCCTAGATTGCTAATGCAAAATTAAGAGTTATATTACCGCTGTGTAGTTGTGACCTAATTAGGATTTCCAATTTGGTTCACTTCACTTTGAAATTTTTTATGATTGGCAGAAGGGAATGAGATTATTTTAGAAATGTACTGTTTTCTTGTTTCTGCCATTAAAGCTGTTAGGACGCCATTGCTTTCATTTAGGGGAAGTTAACCTAGGGTAGCTGGAGGTAGTGGGAGTAAGAATAAGGTGTGCAGCAGAACGCAGTTCGTAATAAAGAAGGGGGAAGAGAGGGCTGAGTATTTCTTCAGTTTAATTGGAGTACTTGTAAGTGGTACAAACATAGGGGATTTGTAGGGTTTTATAGATTCTTTAGTAAATGGGGATGGGGAGGGAGGACAGCACAGAGGCAACACAGACGGAGGTTCAGGAGCTAACATACTATTTGCCAGCAGATTAGGCCTTATGGTCTATCAAGTCTGCTCAAACCTAGATCCTTAGTTGGGTGCCGAGACCCTCCCATCCCTTGTGCTCCAGAAACCCCAATCATCCATCCCCACCCCCCCGGGACAGGCCATCATCTGATACATCCACTTTCTGTGTCTGTCCCACCCTCTCTTAAAGCTCTCCACTGTGATCTCTGAACCAGCTCACCAGGCAGAGCACCCAAGGGTCCACCACCCTCTCAGTGAAAAACCTCCTCCTCTTTCCCCTCACCCTTCCACCTTCCAACTTCAAACCATGCCCTCTGGTGATGCCTCCCTGCTTTAGTCTAAAGATCCCCTCCATGTTTACCCTATTTATTCCCTTGAGGTACTTGAAGACCTCAATCATGTCCCCCCTGTCTCTCCTCTCCTCCAATGAAAACAGGCAGAGCTCCTCAAGTCTGTCCTCATAAGTCAAATCCCCTAGCCCTCGTATCATCTTTGTTGCCCCCTCTGTACCCTCTCCAGGAGCTGTATGTCCCTCTTCAAGTGTGGTCTCCAGTACTGTACACAGTACTCAAGGTGTGGTCTAACCAGTCCATTGTACAGCGGCAGAATCACTTCCTTGCTCCTAGAGGTGACCCCTCTGCGATGCATCCCAACATCCTGTTTGCCTTGCTAGCTGCTCTCCTGCACTGCTCAGTGTTATTCATACATGTATCCACCATGACCCCTAGGTCTTTTTCCCCTGTTGAGGCTTCCAGCACCTCCCTCCCAGGGTGTACCTGTGTTTAGAGTTTCCCACCAAGATGCAACACCTTGCACTTGGTGATATTGAAATTTAATTTCCATGTGTGAGCCCAGCTTTCCAGGGCGTCCAGGTCCTCTTTGCAGGCCAACCTCCCTCTTTCTCCTCAACTACTGCTCCCATCTTGGAGTCATCCGCAAGAGACTCATTTCACACCCTATACCATCCCTGATGTCTGATATGTATGCATTAAACAGGATTAGACCCAGGACTGAGCCCTGTGGTACCCCACTACCAACCTCTGTAGGGTTCGAGAGCTCCCACAGACCACTACTCTCTGAGTGCGCCCAGCTATCCAGTTTTCAATCCATCTGACCATCAAAGGGCCTACTCCTAACCCCATCAGTTTCTCCACCAGACCATTGTGGGACAGAGTCAAACGCCTTGCTGAAGTCCAAGAATAATACATCCACAGGCTTACCTCTGTCCAGTTCTGATGTTACCCATTCATAGAACTCCACAAGGTTGGTTTGACATGATCTACCTGGCACAAACCCATGCTGCCGACTATCCAGACCTCCCACCTCCTCCAAGTAAACCCCAATCGCTCCTTTAGTATACTCTCCATTAATTTTCCCACCACCGAGGTTAAACTGATGGGTCTATAGTTTCCTGGTACTTCCTTCACCCCTCTTTATGGATTGGTACCACATGTGCCTCTCGCCAATCCCTAGGTACCTCTCCTGTCTCAAGTGACCTGTTGAAAAGCTCCGCCAGGGTGCAGCCAGTATGTCCGCCAATTCCCATAGTACTCTCGGATGAATGCCATCCGGCCCAGGAGATTTGTCTTTCTTTAGGGCCTTGAGGGCAAACCACACCCTTTTGGTGGGATGGCATCATCCGCCCCCTCCACCTTACTGGTCTTTTTATCCTTATCCAGATGTGACACCCCTGGGGTACCTTTCCCTCCCTTTTGCTCCATTTCTGTTGCTCCCCTGATCCCACTCCCTGCCGCTTCTATCCCCTTTGTGCCTTGCTTTGTAGATATCCCATCCTCCCTAGTGAACACAGAGGCAAAGTACTCAAGAACACCTCTGCCTGGTCCTCCACCTCTTCCACCCACCCTCCTTCTGATCTCAATCTGCTGAGATGGCCCTTAGTTTTCTCCGCCCCCAATGTACCGGAAGAACCCTTTTCCTCCAATGTATCCCCTGTGCTAGCTGCTGTTTTACTGACTTAGCTCCTCACCATACGGGTGACTTTTCTAGATGCAAGCTGGTACATTTCCTTATCCCTATCCCTCTTGTTGTTTTATATTTTTGTGTCGCCTTCTTTTCTCTGACTGCTACCTGACCTCACTGACCACCAGCATGGTTTATGTGACCTTGCTCCCTTACTGCTTCAACTTAGCGCAGATCCTGACTGCCTCATGAAGTCCCTGCTTATGACCTCCCATCTCCTTTCCACACTTGTTGTTGAGGTAATCCCTTCAAGTGATCCTTGAGAATATTTCCCATGCCCATAAAGTCTGCCCCTGAAGTCCACTGCCAGTGTCCTAGATCTCACCCCACTCCCCATGCTTATTTGAAACCAGACAGTATTGTGGTCACTCCCAGTCAGGGGTCCTGACAACCATGTCCCTCACCAGATCCCCATCTGCCAGAACCACATCCAGGACATGCCCCTCCCTTGGGGCTCCATCACATGCTGTGTTAAGAACACATCCTGAAGTCATCCAGCAGCCTCTGCTCCTTGGCCACCTTAGAGGACATGGTTCCCCAGTTTGTACCTGGCATATTAAGGTCCCCCATCAACACCACTCCTTCCCCTTTTGGACCACACTGGGCAATGATGTTGTCCAGCAAATCATCCTCTAGAACATCACTCATCCCGGGGGGGCCTATATGCTACTCCCAGCTTGACCTTATCTCCTGCTGGGGATCGTAAGGTGACCCATAAGGCCTCCACGCTTCCTCTGCCTCTTCTACCATAGCAATTTCTATGTCATCTCTAATGAACATAGCCACTCCACTCTCTCTGCCCTCCTTTCTATCCTTCCTAAGCATAGTGTACCCGCACATTTAGGTCCCAGTCATGGTTTTTGTTGGCCCACGCTTGCGGACTGCCGCCACATCCACCCCCGAACAGCATGGTCTGGAACTCTGGCAACTTGTTTCCAAGCTCCTGGCATTTACTAACACTAACCCCCACCCCTTATCCCTGATCCTTTTGTCGAACCCCACCCAGATTCCTTATACTCCATCCTCCCCTGCTCCTCCTCGAAACCTCCACCTCCAGTCTGTTTCCTCCCCTTGGGCTTGAAGGCTACTCCTCATCTGAGGGGAGGGCTTGGTCAGCCCTCCTCATCCCTTCCCCCCTACAAGTTTAAACCCCACCTTTTCTTGTATGTAGTCAGCCATCCCCTGTTTAAGGACTTCTTCCCTAATGGGCAAGATGAAACCTGTCCTGGCATATAGTCCCTTATCCTCCCAAACTCCATTCCAGTTCCTAACACCCCAACCCATTCTCTTCACCCCACTTCCTGAGCTATTCATTAACCTCTCTGTGAGCTTCATTTTTTCTCCACTGAGGCCTTAGTACTGGCAATATTCCAAAGGAAATGTTGCATCCATTATCCCGACAGACTCTGGCAAGTTCTTGAACCTTGCTTGATTTCCATAATGCTATTTCCTCTAGATCATTAGTTCCCAAATGCACCAGGAACCGTTTCTCCACAATCCCTAACCATTTCATACACTCATGAACTTTGCTCTGTGCACTGTCAGCCCAGAGATACTCACTACCTTCACCTGGCTATGGCATCCATCCCCTGTCCCTCCCAATGGATACCCTTAATCATCGAGTCTCCCAGTAACAGAACCTTAACACCGCCATCATCCTTATGGTTACCCACTATGCCCTCTCAGCCCCCTCCCACTTTATTCATGATCGCACTTTCATGGGAGTCTTCCTGCCTTATTAGAGACCCCTTGTCACCCTCCCTTCTGCCTCCCTTGCTATTTTGCCCACTTAACTCAAAACCCTCTGAATAGATGTCCCTTTAACCCTCTCTTATCTGAACCATTTATCCTGGCCCTGATGGTTTCCCTCCCCGCACCTCATCATCCCCTTGTGGTAGTACCCCTGTCTCCAGAGGCTCTCTGTGGGTCCCTTTAGCTAGGCCCCATCCTTGGTACTGACCTTCCTGCTGAAGGGGCCCTCTCCCACCTCCTGTCTCCCCAGTTCCTCTCCAATCATGCTCTCCTCCTCATGTCTGGAATATGTTGCATCTCCCCCATTTGCTTAACATATATGTTTCTTCTCCTCTGGGACTATGTCTATCCTTTCCATAGTTGTTCTGTGATGCCCTATGGGTATCTGACTCCTCCCCGCCTCTGTATAAGTTTCCTCATTTCCACCAACCCTTCCTCCCCCTCTAGGATGCTTAGTATCTCAAATTCTATTGTGACACTCTATGTCAGCCTCCATCAGCAACCCGAGTTTCCTGACTGCATCTCTAAACTTACCCTCTTCTTCCTCTCTTGCACTGTTCACCTTAGAGCTCCTTCCCACAGTCAGCTGTTTTAGGCTTCCCACAACAGCCCTCCTGACTTTTCCCTCCAGTCTCCTTGAATTCAGAATTTTCACCCTGCACGCTTCCCTTAGCATCAACTTCCTATCTAGGGTCCTCTGTCCCATTATCCCCCTTCTGCTTGCTGTAGCATAATGTCCTGTTATTTCAGAGCTGCTGCCCAGCCTCCCTCAGCCCCACCCTTCTGCTGCCATATCCACACCCCTTATCCTTGGACACCCCCCAGCTCCTGCCAGCTACTCCTTAACCAACTATGCCCTCACTCCTGATACAAGATAGCTGCTCACAGAGTGGCAGCCTCCCTCCAGGCCCAATTGAATTATTGCCATCCCACAGCCTGTGCAGCCTACAACCTTCCAAAGATGCCTGCCATGGTGGAATATGGCCACCCTGATTATCCCCTCAGTTTATAAATAGCACACCCCTTTTCTCAGTCCCTTCCCCTGGAGTACAGTTTCTCTATACTGACTGTAGTTATTTACAAACTCAATTTCAACCCCACCAACAAAGTTCCCAAGTCTCACAAACACATACAGTCCAGTATGTGTTCAGTCCCACTAACAGTGTGTTAAGCAGACTCCAGGTACCGTATGATGTCACAGGCCCACTCAACTCCTGTTGCTTCAAATTTCAGTCCCAAACAGAAATACTCAGCCCTTCAATCCCAACCCCAGTGGCTTTTCAGTATTTAAGAAAGCCTACAAAACAGGGTGGTGGAGAGCTCTTACCAAACACCAGGCAAACAACACATTTAAATTACCTTCTAATTTTCCTGCCAAACATCTATCCCCAAACCTACAATATCACAGCTCAAGTATCAGTTCAAATTCAAGGTAATAATTTTAACATATAGAACAATTTCACTAACAAACTATTCAAATATTTCAGTTTAAAACAAAATATAACTCCTGGCCTCTTTTCTACTAACCTGTTGCTTAAGCTCCCAAGTGAACAATGAAAGCCACAGTAATTCCTGTTTAAAGACAAGTTAATTGCAGCATGTCCCTCCTCCAAACACCAGGCAAACAACACATTTAAATTACCTTCTAATTTTCCTGCCAAACATCTATCCCCAAACCTACAATATCACAGCCCAAGTATCAGTTCAAATTCAAGGTAATAATTTTAACACATAGAACTCATCACTAACAAACTATTCAAATATTTCAGTTTAAAACAAAATATAACTCCTGGCCTCTTTCTACCAACCTGTTGCTTAAGCTCCCAAGTGAACAATGAAAGCCACAGTAATTCCTGTTTAAAGACAAGTTAATTGCAGCTAATGTCCCTCCTCCAAACACCAGGCAAACAACACATTTAAATGACCTTCTAATTTTCCCCTGCCAAACATCTATCCCCAAACCCACAATATCACAGCCCAAGTATCAGTTCAAATTCAAGGTAATAATTTTAACACATAGAACTAATTTCACTAACAAACTATTCAAATATTTCAGTTTAAAACAAAATATAACTCCTGGCCTCTTTTCACCAACCTGTTGCTTAAGCTCCCAAGTGAACAATGAAAGCCACAGTAATTCCTGTTTAAAAGACAAGTTACCAGCTAATGTCCTCTCCTCCAAACACCAGGCAACAATATTTAAATTACCTTCTAATTTTCCCTGCACAAACATCTATCCCCAAACCTACAATATCACAGCCCAAGTATCAGTTCAAATTCACTGTAATAATTTTAACACATAGAACTAATTTCACTAACAAACTATTCAAATATTTCAGTTTAAAACAAAATATAACTCCTGGCCTCTTTCTACCAACCTGTTGCTTAAGCTCCCAAGTGAACAATGAAAGCTACAGTAATTCCTGTTTAAAGACAAGTTACTTGCAGCTAATGTCCCTCCTCCAAACACCAGGCAAACAACACATTTAAATTACCTTCTAATTTTCTCTACAAACATTCTATCCCCAAACCTACAATATCACAGCGCCCAAGTATCAGTTCAAATTCAAGGTAATAATTTTAACATATAGAACTAATTTCCACTAACAAACTATTCAAATATTTCAGTTTAAAACAAAATATAACTCCTGGCCTCTTTTCTACCAACCTGTTGCTTAAGCTCCCAAGTGAACAATGAAAGCCACAGTAATTCCTGTTTAAAGACAAGTTAATTGCAGCCAATGTCCCCTCCTCCAAACACCAGGCAAACAACACATTTAAATGACCTTCTAATTTTCCCTGCCAAACATCTATCCTCAAACCTACAATATCACAGCCCAAGTATCGGTTCAAATTCAAGGTAATAATTTTAACACATAGAACTAATTTCACTAACAAACTATTCAAATATTTCAGTTTAAAACAAAATATAACCCTGGCCTCTTTTCACTAACCTGTTGCTTAAGCTCCTAAGTGAACAATGAAAGCTACAGTAATTCCTGTTTAAAGACAAGTTAATTGCAGCTAATGTCCCTCCTCCAAACACTCAGGCAAACAATACATTTAAATTACCTTCTAATTTTCCCTGCCAAACATCTATCCCCAAACCTACAATATCACAGCTCAAGTATCAGTTCAAATTCAAGGTAATAATTTTAACACATAGAACCATTTCACTAACAAACTATTCAAATATTTCAGTTTAAAACAAAATATAACTCCTGGCCTCTTTCTACCAACCTGTTGCTTAAGCTCCCAAGTGAACAATGAAAGCTACAGTAATTCCTGTTTAAAGACAAGTTAATTGCAGCTAATGTCCCCTCCTCCAAACACCAAGCAAACAACACATTTAAATTACCTTCATTTTCCTGCCAAACATCTATCCCCAAACCTACAATATCACAGCCCAAGTATCAGTTCAAATTCAGGGTAATAATTTTTAACACATAGAACTAATTTCACTAACAAACTATTCAAATATTTCAGTTTAAAACAAAATATAACCCTGGCCTCTTTTCTACCAACCTGTTACTTTAAGCTCCCAAGTGAACAATGAAAGCCACAGTAATTCCTGTTTAAAGACAAGTTAATTGCAGCTAGTGTCCCTCCTCCAAACACCAGGCAAACAACACATTTAAATTACCTTCTAATTTTCCCCTGCCAAACATCTATCCTCAAACCTACAATATCACAGCTCAAGTATCAGTTCAAATTCATGTAATAATTTTAACACATAGAACTAATTTCACTAACAAACTATTCAAATATTTCAGTTTAAAACAAAATATAACTCCTGGCCTCTTTCTACCAAACCTGTTGCTTCTTAAGCTCCCAAGTGAACAATGAAAGCCACAGTAATTCCTGTTTAAAGACAAGTTAATTGCAGCTAATGTCCTCCTCCAAACACCAGGCAAACAACACATTAAATTACCTTCTAATTTTCCCTGCCAAACATCTATCCCTAAACCTACAATATCACAGCCCAAGTATCAGTTCAAATTAAGGTAATAATTTTTAACACATAGAACTAATTTCACTAACAAACTATTCAAATATTTCAGTTTAAAACAAAATATAACTCCTGGCCTCTTTTTTCTACCAACCTGTTGCTTAAGCTCCCAAGTGAACAATGAAAGCCACATAATTCCTGTTTAAAGACAAGTTAATTGCAGCTAATGTCCCTCCTCCAAACACCAGGCAAACAACACATTTAAATTACCTTCTCAATTTTCCCTGCCAAACATCTATCCCCAAACTCTAATATATCACAGCCCAAGTATCAGTTCAAATTCAAGGTAATAATTTTAACACATAGAACTAATTTCACTAACAAACTATTCAAATATTTCAGTTTAAACAAAATATAACTCCTGGCCTCTTTTCACCAACCTGTTGCTTAAGCTCCATGAACAATGAAAGCCACAGTAATTCCTGTTTAAAGACAAGTTAATTGCAGCTAATGTCCCTCCTCCAAACACCAGGCAAACAACACATTTAAATTACCTTCTAATTTTCCCTGCCAAACATCTATCCCCAAACCTACAATATCACAGCCCAAGTATCAGTTCAAATTCAAGGGTACACTTTTAACATATAGAACTAATTTCACTAACAAACTATTCAAATATTTCAGTTTTTAAAACAAAAATAACTCCTGGCTCTTTTCACCAACCTGTTGCTTAAGCTCCAAGTGAACAATGAAAGCCACAGTAATTCCTGTTTAAAGACAAGTTAATTGCAGCATCGTCCCTCCTCCAAACACCAGGCAAACAACACATTTAAATGACCTTCTAATTTTCCTGCCAAACATCTATCCCCAAACCTACAATATCATTCAGCCCAAGTATCAGTTCAAATTCAAGGTAATACTTTTAACACATAGAACTAATTTCACTAACAAACTATTCAAATATTTCAGTTTAAAACAAAATATAACTCCTGGCCTCTTTTTCTACCAACCTGTTGCTTGCTCCCAAGTGAACAATGAAAGCCACAGTAATTCCTGTTTAAAGACAAGTTAATTGCAGCTAATGTCCCTCCTCCAAACACCAGGCAAACAACACATTTAAATTACCTCTAATTTTCCCTGCCAAACATCTATCCCCAAACCACAATATCACAGCCCAAGTATCAGTTCAAATTCAAGGTAATAATTTTAACATATAGAACTAATTTCACTAATAAACTATTCAAATATTTCAGTTTAAACAAAATATAACTCCTGGCCTCTTTTCTACCAACCTGTTGCTTAAGCTCCCAAGTGAACAATGAAAGCCACAGTAATTCCTGTTTAAAGACAAGTTAATTGCAGCTAATGTCCCTCCTCCAAACACCAGGCAAACAACACATTTAAATTACCTTCTAATTTTCCCTGCCAAACATCTATCCCAAACCTACAATATCACAGCCCAAGTATCAGTTCAAATTCAAGGTAATAATTTTTAACACATAGAACTAATTTCACTAACAAACTATTCAAATATTTCAGTTTAAAACAAAATATAACTCCTGGCCTCTTTTTTCACCAACCTGTTGCTTAAGCTCCAAGTGAACAATGAAAGCCAGTAATTCCTGTTTAAAGACAAGCACTGGCAGCTAATGTCCCTCCTCCAAACACCAGGCAAACAACACATTTAAATTACCTCTAATTTCTCTCACAAACATCTATCCCAAACCTACAATATCACAGCCCAAGTATCAGTTCAAATTCAAGGTAATAATTTTAACACATAGAACTAATTTCACTAACAAACTATTCAAATATTTCAGTTTAAAACAAAATATAACTCCTGGCCTCTTTTCTACCAACCTGTTGCTTAAGCTCCCATGGAACAATGAAAGCCACAGTAATTCCTGTTTAAAGACAAGCACTGTAGCTAATGTCCTCCTCCAAACACCAGGCAAACAACACATTTAAATGACCTTCTAATTTTCCTGCTAAACATCTATCCCCAAACCTACAATATCACAGCCCAAGTATCAGTTCAAATTCAAGGTAATAATTTTTAACACATAGAACTAATTTCACTAACAAACTATTCAAATATTTCAGTTTAAACAAAATATAACTCCTGGCCTCTTTTCTACCAACCTGTTGCTTAAGCTCAGAAGTGAACAATGAAAGCCCCAGTAAATCCTGTTTAAAGACAAGTTAATTAGCTAATGTCCCCTCCTCCAAACACCAGGCAAACAACACATTTAAATTACTTTCTAATTTTCCCCTGCCAAACATCTATCCCCAAACCTACAATATCACAGCCCAAGTATCAGTTCAAATTCAAGGTAATAATTTTAACACATAGAACTAATTTCACTAACAAACTATTCAAATATTTCAGTTTAAAACAAAATATAACTCCTGGCCTCTTTTCTACTCAACCTGTTGCTTAAGCTCCAAGTGAACAATGAAAGCCACAGTAATTCCTGTTTAAAGACAAGTTAATTTAGCTTAATGTCCTCCTCCAAACACCAGGCAAACAACACATTTAAATTACCTTCTAATTTTCCCTGCCAAACATCTATCCCCAAACCCACAATATCACAGCTCAAGTATCAGTTCAAATTCAAGGTATAATTTTTAACACATAGAACTAATTTCACTAACAAACTATTCAAATATTTCAGTTTAAAACAAAATATAACTCCTGGCCTCTTTTCTACCAACCTGTTGCTTAAGCTCCCATGGAACAATGAAAGCTACAGTAATTCCTGTTTAAAGACAAGTTAATTGCAGCTAATGTCCCTCCTCCAAACACCAGGCAAACAACACATTTAAATTACTCTCTAATTTTCCCTCCAAACATCTATCCTCAAACCTACAATATCATAGCCCAAGCATCAGTTCAAATTCAAGGTAATAATTTTTTAACACATGTGGTTCAATTTCACTAACAAACTATTCAAATATTTCAGTTTAAAACAAAATATAACTCCTGCCCTCTTTTCTACCAACCTGTTGCTTAAGCTCCCAAGTGATCAATGAAAGCCTCAGTAATTCCTGTTTAAAGACAAGTTAATTGCAGCTAATGTCCTCCTCCAAACACCAGGCAAACAACACATTTAAATTACCTTCTAATTTTCCCTGCCATACATCTATCCCCAAACCTACAATATCACAGCCCAAGTATCAGTTCAAATTCAAGGTAATAATTTTTAACACATAGAACTAATTCTCACTAACAAACTATTCAAATATTTCAGTTTAAACAAAATATAACTCCTGGCCTCTTTTTCACCAACCTGTTGCTTAAGCTCCAATGAACAATGAAAGCCACAGTAATTCCTGTTTAAAGACTAGTTAATTGCAGCTAATGTCCCTCCTCCAAACACCAGGCAAACAACACATTTAAATTACCTTCTAATTTTCCCTCCAAACATCTATCCCCAAACCTACAATATCACAGCCCAAGTATCAGTTCAAATTCAAGGTAACACTTTAACCCATAGAACTAATTTCATCTAATAAACTATTCAAATATTTCAGTTTAAAACAAAATATAACTCCTGGCTCTTTTTCTACCAACCTGTTGCTTAAGCTCCAAGCAACAATGAAAGCCACAGTAATTCCTGTTTAAAGACAAGTTAATTGCAGCTAATGTCCCTCCTCCAAACACCAGGCAAACAAATACATTTAAATTACCTTCTAATTTTCCTGCCAAACATCTATCCCCAAACCTACAATATTACAGCCCAAGTATCAGTTCAAATTTAAGGTACACTTTAACACATAGAACTAATTTCACTAACAAACTATTCAAATATTTCAGTTTAAAACAAAGATAACTCCTGGCTCTCTTTTCTACCAACCTGTTGCTTAAGCTCCCAAGGAACAATGAAAGCCACAGTAATTCCTGTTTAAAGACAAGTTAATTGCAGCTAATGTCCCTCCTCCAAACACCAGGCAAACAAACACATTTAAATGACCTTCTAATTTTCCCTGCCAAACATCTATATCCCCAAACCTACAATATCACAGCCCAAGTATCAGTTCAAATTAAGGTAATATTTTTAACATATAGAACTAATTTCACTAACAAACTATTCAAATATTTCAGTTTAAAACAAAATATAACTCTGGCCTCTTTTTCTACCAACCTGTTGCTTAAGCTCCCAATGAACAATGAAAGCCACAGTAATTCCTGTTTAAAGACAAGTTAATTGCAGCTAATGTCCCTCCTCCAAACACCAGGCAAACAACACATTTAAATTACCTCTAATTTTCCCGCCAAACATCTATCCCCAAACCTACAATATCACAGCCCAAGTATCAGTTCAAATTCACGTGTAATATTTTTAACACATAGAACTAATTTCACTAACAACTATTCAAATATTTCTGTTTAAAACAAAATATAACTCCTGGCCTCTTTTCTACTAACCTGCTTAAGCTCCCAAGGAACAATGAAAGCCACAGTAATTCCTGTTTAAAGACAAGTTATTGCAGCTAATGTCCTCCTCCAAAACACCAGGCAAACAACACATTTAAATTACTTCTAATTTTCCTGCCAAACATCTATATCCTCAAACCTACAATATCACAGTTTCAAGCATCAGTTCAAATTCAAGGTAATAATTTTAACACATAGAACTAATTTCACTAACAAACTATTCAAATATTTCAGTTTAAAACAAAATATAACTCCTGGCCTCTTTTCTACCAACCTGTTGTTAAGCCCCAAGTGAACAATGAAAGCTGACAGTAATTCCTGTTTAAAGACAAGTTAATTGCAGCTAATGTCCCTCCTCCAAACACCAGGCAAACAAATACATTTAAATTACCTTCTAATTTTCCTGCCAAACATCTATCCCTCAAACCTACAATATCACAGCCCAAGTATCAGTTCAAATTCAAGGTATAATTTTTAACACATAGAACTAATTTCACTAACAAACTATTCAAATATTTCAGTTTAAAACAAAATATAACTCCTGGCCTTTTTCTACCTAACCTGTTGCTTAGCTCCCAAGTGAACAATTAAAGCCACAGTAATTCCTGTTTAAAGACAAGTTAATTGTAGCTAATGTCCCCTCCTCCAACACCAGGCAAACAACACATTTAAATTACCTTCTAATTTTCCCTGCCAAACATCTATCCCCAAACCTACAATATCACAGCCCAAGTATCAGTTCAAATTCAAGGTAATAATTTTAACTTATAGAACTAATTTCACTAACAAACTATTCAAATATTTCAGTTTAAACAAAATATAACTCCTGGCCTCTTTTCTACCAACCTGTTGCTTAAGCTCCCAAGTGAACAATGAAAGCCACAGTAATTCCTGTTTAAAGACAAGTTCATTGCAGCTAATCCCTCCTCCAAACACCAGGCAAATAATACATTTAAATTACCTTCTAATTTTCCCTCACAAACATCTATCCCCAAACCTACAATATCACAGCCCAAGTATCAGTTCAAATTCAAGGTAATAATTTTAACACATAGAACTATTTCACTATCAAACTATTCAAATATTTCAGTTTAAACAAAATATAACCTCCTGGCCTCTTTTTCTACCAACCTGTTGCTTAAGCTCCCAAGTGAACAATGAAAGCCACAGTAATTCCTGTTTAAAGACAAGCACTGCAGCTAATGTCCTCCTCCAAACACCAGGCAAACAACACATTTAAATTACCTTCTAATTTTCCCCGCCAAACATCTATCCCCAAACCTACAATATCACAGCCCAAGTATCAGTTCAAATTCAGGTAATAATTTTTAACATATAGAACCACTCTACTAACAAACTATTCAAATATTTCCAGTTTAAAACAAAATATAACTCCTGCTCCTCTTTTCTACCAAACCTGTTGCTTAAGTCTCATGGAAACAATGAAAGTCTACAGTAATTCCTGTTTAAAGACAAGTTAATTGCAGCTAATGTCCCTCCTCCAAACACCAGGCAAACAACACATTTAAATGACCTTCTAATTTTCCTGCAAACATCTATCCCCAAACCTACAATATCACAGCCCGGGTATCAGTTCAAATTCAAGCGTATAATTCTTTACACATAGAACTAATTTCACTAACAAACTATTCAAATATTTCAGTTTAAAACAAAATATAACTCCTGGCCTCTTTTTTACCAACCTGTTGCTTAAGCTCCCAAGTGAACAATGGAAGCCACAGTAATTCCTGTTTAAAGACAAGTTGAGTGCAGCTAATGTCCCCTCCTCAAACACCAGGCAAACAACCATTTAATTTACCTTCTAATTTTCCCTGCCAAACATCTATCCCCAAACCTACAATATCACAAGCCCAAGTATCAGTTCAAATTCAAGGTAATAATTTTAACACATAGAACTAATTTAACTAACAAACTATTCAAATATTTCAGTTTAAAACAAAATATAACTCCTGGCCTCTTTTCACCAACCTGTTGCTTAAGCTCCCAAGTGAACAATTACAGCTACAGTAATTTTGTTTAAAGACAAGTTAATTGTAGCTAATGTCCCTCCTCCAAACACCAGGCAAACAACTATTTAAATTACCTTCTAATTTTCCTCTGCCAAACATCTATCCCCAAACCTACAATATCATAGCCCAAGTATCAGTTCAAATTCAGGTAATAATTTTAAATACATATAACTAATTTCACTAACAAACTATTCAAATATTTCAGTTTAAACAAAATATAACTCCTGCCCTCTTTTCTACCAACCTGTTGCTTAAGCTCCCAAGTGAACAATGAAAGCCACAGTAATTCCTGTTTAAATGTTAATTGCAGTTAATGTCCCCTCCTCCAAACACTAGGCAAACAACACATTTAAATTATCTTCTAATTTTTCTCTGCCTACATCTATCCTCAAACCTACAATATCACAGCCCAAGTATCAGTTCAAATTAAGGTAATAATTTTAACACATAGAACTAATTTCACTAACAAACTATTCAAATATTTCAGTTTAAAACAAAATATAACTCCTGGCTCTTTTCTACCAACCTGTTGCTTAAGCTCCCAAGTGAACAATTAGCCACAGTAATTCCAGGTTTAAAGACAAGTTAATTGCAGCTAATGTCCCTCCTCCAAACACCAGTGATACAACACATTTAATTACCTTCTAATTTTCCCTGGCAAACATCTATCCCCAAACCTGCAATATCACAGCTCCAAGTATCAGTTCAAATTCAAGGCAATAATTTTTAACCCATAGAACTAATTTCACTAATAAACTATTCAAATATTTCAGTTTGAAACAAAATATAACTTCCTATTCTTTTCTACCAACCTGTTGCTTAAGCTCCCAAGCGAACAATGAAAGCCTGCCAGTAATTCCTTGCTTAAAGACAAGCACTGTAAGCTTAATGTCCTCCTCCAACACCAGTAAACAACACATTTAAATTACCTTCTAATTTTCCTGCCAACATCTATCCCCAAACCTACAATATTACAGCTCTAAGTATCAGTTCAAATTTAATGTAATACTTTTACCACATAGAACTAATTTCACTAATAAAACTATTCAAATATTTCAGTTTAAAACAAAATATAACTCCTGGCTTTTTTCACCAACCTGTTGCTTAAGCTCCCAAGTGAACAATGAAAGCCACAGTAATTCCTGTTTAGTTATCTAATTGCAGCTAATGTCCCTCCTCCAAACACTCAGGCAAACAAATACATTTAAATAAGACCTTCTAATTTTCTGCCAAACATCTATCCCTTAAACCTACACATTATGTTTCAAGCATCAGTTCAAATTAAGGTAATAATTTTTACACATAGAACCAATTTCATTAATAAACTATTCAAATATTTCAGTTTAAAACAAATATAACTCCTGGCTCTTTTCTACCAACCTGTTGCTTAAGCTCCAATGAACAATGAAAGCCACAGTAATTCCTGTTTAAAGACAAGCATTTGGGTAGCCACTGTCCCTCCTCCAAACACCAGGCAACACATACATTTAAATTACCTTCTAATTTTCCCTGCCAAACATCTATCCCCAAACCTACAATATCACAGCCCAAGTATCAGTTCAAATTCAAGGTAATAATTTTAACACATAGAACTAATTTCACTAACAAACTATTCAAATATTTCAGTTTAAAACAAAATATAACTCTGTTCACTTCTTACTACCTGTTGCTTTTAAGCTCCTAAGGAACAATGAAAGCCACAGTAATTCCTGTTTAATGACAAGTTAATTGCAGCTAATGTCCCTCCTCCAAACACCAGGCAAACAACACATTTAAATTCATCTTCTAATTTTCCCCGCCAGCCATTCATCCTTAAACCTACAAATATCGCCAGCCTGGGCATCAGTTCAAATTCAAGGTAATAATTTTAACACATAGAACTAATTTACCAACAAACTGTTCAAATATTTTCAGTTTAAAACAAACATAACTCCTGGCCTTTCTACCAACCTGTTGCTTAAGCTCCCAAGTGAACAATGAAAGCTGGTAATTCCTGTTTAAAAGACAAGTTAATTGTAGCTATCGTCCCTCCTCCAAACACCGTGGCAAACAACACATTTAAATTACTTTCTAATTTTTCCTGCCAAACATCTATCCCCAAACCTACATTATCACAGCTCAAGTATCAGTTCAAATTCAGTAATGATTTTAACATATAGAATCTAATTTCACTAATGTAAACTATTCAAATATTTCAGTTTAAAACAAAATATAACTCCTGGCCTTTTTTCTACCAACCTGTTGCTTAAGCTCCCAAGTGAACAATGAAAGCCACAGTAATTCCTGTTTAAAGATGTTAATTGTAGCTAATGTCCCTCCTCCAAACACCAGGCAAACAACAACACATTTAAATTACTCTTCTAATTTCTTCCCCACAAACATCTATCCTCAAACCTACAATGTCCTCAAGCATCCAGTTCTGAATTCAAGTAATAATTTTATTACACAGAATCCACTCACTAACAAACTATCTCAAATATTTCAGTTTAAAACAAAAATATAACTCCTGGCCTCTTTCACAACCTGTTGCTTAAGCTCCCAAGGAACAATGAAAAGCTGGGCAGTATTCCTGCTTAAAGACAAGTTATCAGCTAACAATGTCCCTCCTCCAAAACACCAGGCAAAGCAACATTTAAATGATCTTCTAATTTTCCCTACAAACATCTATCCCTAAACCCAATATCGTTGGTACCAAGTATCAGTTCAAATTCATGTAATAATTTTTAAATACATAGAACTAATTTCACTAATAAAACTATTCAAATATTTCAGTTTAAAACAAAATATAACTCCTGGTCTTTTTCACTAACCTGTTGCTTAAGCTCCCAAGTAACCAATGAGTTTAATTCCTGTTTGAAGACAAGTTAATTGCAGCTAATGTCCCTCCTCCAAACACCAGGTGCAACAACACATTTAAATTATCTTCTAATTCTCCTGCAAACATCTATCCCCAAACCTTACAATATCACTGCTTCCAGTATCAGTTCAAATTCAGGTAATAATTTTTTAACACATAGAACTAATTTCACTAACAAACTATTCAAATATTTCAGTTTAAAACAAAATATAACTCCTGGCCTCTTTTCTACTAACCTGTTGCTTAAGTTCTAAGTAACAATGAAAGCTACAGTAATTCCTGTTTAAAGACAAGTTAATTGTAGCTCATGTCCTCCTCCAGCAACACCAGGCAACAAACACATTAAATGACCTTCTAATTTTCCTCAGCAAACATCTATCCCCAAACCTAGCAGATATTTCCATGTGTCAAGTATCAGTTCAAATTCAAGGTAATAATTTTAACACATAGAACTAATTTCACTAACAAACTGTCTAAATATTTCAGCGTTTAAAACAAAATATAACTCCTGGCCTCTTTTCTACCAACCTGTTGCTTGGTCCTAAGTGAACAATGAGCCACAGTAATTTGCTTAAAGACAAGTAATTGCAGCTAATGTCCCTCCTCCAAACACCAGGCAAACAAACATTTAAATTACCTTCTAATTTTCCCTGCCAAACATCTATCCCAAACCTACAATATCACAGCCCATGTATCAGTTCAAATTCAAGGTAATAATTTTAACACATTGAACTAATTTCACTAACAAACTATTCAAATATTTCAGTTTAAAACAAAATATAACTCTGCCTTTTTCTACCAACTTGTTGCTTAAGCCCCAAGTGAACAGATGAAAGTTCACAGTAATTCCTGTTTAAACAAGTTAATTGCAGCTAATGTCCCTCCTCCAAAACACCAGGTAAACAACACATTTAAATTACCTCTAATTTCCTTCCCTGCCAAACATCTATCCCCAAACCTACAATATCACAGCCCAAGTATCAGTTCAAATTCTGCTGTAATAATTTTGTAGCCATAGAACTAATTTCACTAACAAACTATTCAAATATTTCAGTTTAAAACGAAAATTATAACTCCTGGCCTCTTTTTCACCAACCTGTTGCTTAAGCTCCCAATGAACAATGAAAGCCACAGTAATTTTGTTTAAAGACAAGTTATTAGCAGCTAATGTCCCTACTCCAAATACTCAGGCAAACAAACACATTTAAATTACTTTCTAATTTTCCTCACAAACATCTATCCCCAAACCTACAATATCACAGCTGCTCAAGTATCAGTTCAAATTCAAGGTAATAATTTTAACATAGAACTAATTTCACTAACAAACTATTCTAATATTTCAGTTTAAAGTTCAAAATATAACTCCTGGCCTCTTTCTACCAACCTGTCTTGTTTCTCCCAAGTGAACAATGGAAAGCCTACTGTAATTCCTGTTTCAAAGACAAGTTAATTGCAGCCAATGTCCCTCCTCCCAACCACCAGGCAAACAACACATTTAAATTACCTTCCACCCTTTCCCCCACAAACATCTATCCCCAAACCTACAATATCACAGCCCAAGTATCAGTTCAAATTCAAGGTACTAATTTTTAACACATAGAACTAATTTACTAACAAACTATTCAAATATTTCAGTTTAAAACAAAATATAACTCCTGGCCTCTTTTCACTAACCTGTTGCTTAAGCTTCCTATGAACAATGAAAGCCACAGTAATTCCTATTTAAAGACAAGTTAATTCAGCTAATGCCCTCCCTCCAAAACACCAGGTAAAAACAAATGATTTCAATTACCTCTAATTTTCCTCACAAAACATCTATCCTGTAAACCTACAATATCGACAGCCTTCAAGCATCAGTTCAAATTCAAGGTAATAATTTTTATTGACATAGAACTACTTATTAATAAACTATTCTAAATATTTCAGCTTAAAACAAATATAACTCCTGGTTCTTTTTCTACCAACTTGTTTAAGTTCTAAGTGAACAATGAGTTTTCACAGTAATTCCTGTTTAAAGACAAGTTGACTGGTAGCTAATGTCCCCTCCTCCAAACACCAGGCAACAATACATTTAAATTACTCTTCTAATTTTCCCTGCCAACATCTATCCTCAAACCTTCGGCAATATCACAGCCCAAGTATCAGTTCAAATTCAAGTAATAATTTTAACACATAGAACTAATTTCACTAATAAACTATTCAAATATTGTCAGTTTAAAACAAAATATAACCCTGGCCTTTTTTCTACCAACCTGTTGCTTAAGCTCTCAAGTGAACAATGAAAGCCAGTAATTCCTGTTTGAAAGACAAGTTAATTGCAGCCAATGTCCCCTCCAAACACCAGGCAAACAACATATTTAAATTCCCTTTAATTCTTCCCTGCCAAACATCTATCCCCAAACCTACAATATCACAGCCCAAGCATCAGTTCAAATTCAAGGTAATACTTTTAACATATAGAACTAATTTTACTAATAAACTATTCAAATATTTCAGTTTAAAATAAATATAACTCCTGCCTCTTTTCACTAACCTGTTGCTTAAGCTCCAAGAACAATGAAAGCCACAGTAATTCCTTTGTTTAAAGGACAAGTTAATTGTAGCTAATGTCCTCCTCCAAACACTAGGCAAACAACACATTTAAATTAATTTCTAATTTTCCCCTGCCAAACATCTATCCCCAAACCTACAATATCACAGCCCAAGTATCAGTTCAAATCAAGGAATAATTTTAACATAGAACTAATTTCATTACAAACTATTCAAATATTTCCGCTTAAAACAAAATATAACTCTGGCTTCTTTTTCTACCAACCTGTTGTTTAAGCTCCCAAGTGAACAATGAAAGCTTCAGTAATCTTGTTTAAGACAAGCTACTAGTAGTGCCATGTCCCTCCTCCAAACACCAGGCAAACAACACATTTCAAATTACCTTCTAATTTTCCTGCCAAACATCTATCCCCAAACCACAATATCATAGCCCATATCTGTTCAAATTCACTGTAATAATTTTAACACATAGAACTAATTTCGTCTAACAAACTATTCAAATATTTCAGTTTAAAACAAAATATAACTCCTGGCCTCTTTTCTACCAACCTTGTTGCTAAGCTCCCAAGTGAACAATGAAAGCCACAGTAATTCCTGTTTTAAAGACAATGCACTGCAGCTAATGTCCTCTCCAAACACCAGGCAACACATACATTTAAATTACCTCTAATTTTCCTGCCAAACATCTATCCTTAAACCTACAATAGTTACAGCTCAAGTATCAGTTCAAATTCAAGGTAATAATTTTAACATATAGAACTAATTTTACTAACAAACTATTCAAATATTTCAGTTTAAAAACAAATATAACTCCTGGCTTCTTTTCTACCATCCTGTTGCTTAAGCTCCCAAGTGAACAATGAAAGCCATTGTAATTCCTGTTTAAAGACAAGTTATTACAGCTAATGTCCCTCCTCCAAACACCAGGCAACAACACATTTAAATTACCTCTAATTTTCCTGCCAAACATCTATCCCCAAACCTACAATATCACAGCCCAAGTATCAGTTCAAATTCAAGTAATAATTTTAACACATAGAACTAATTTCACTATCAAACTATTCAAATATTTCAGTTTAAAACAAAATATAACCCTGGCTCTTTTCTACCAACCTGTTGCTTAAGCTCCAAGTGAACAATGAAAGTTTATAATTCTTGCTTAAAAAGACAAGTTAATTGCAGCTAATGTCCCCTCCTACAAAACACCAGGCAAAAACAACATTTAAATTACTCTTCTTTTAATTTCTTTCCCCTGCCAAACATCTATCCCCAAACCTACAATATCATAGCCTTAAGTATTAGTTCAAATTTAAGGTAATAATTTTTAACACATAGAACTAATTTCACTAACAAACTATTCAAATATTTCAGTTTAAAACAAAATATAACTCCTGGCCTCTTTTTCTACTAACCTGTTGCTTAAGCTTCTCCAAGTGAACAAATGAAAGCCACAGTAATTCCTGTTTAAAGACAAGTTAATTGCAGCCAATGTCCCTCCTCCAAACACCAGGCAAAACAACACATTTAAATTACCTTCTAATTTTCCTGCCAAACATCTATCCTCAAACCTATAATATCACAGCTCAAGAATCAGTTCAAATTCAAGGTAATAATTTTTAACACATAGAACTAATTTACTAACAAACTATTCAAATATTTCAGTTTAAACAAAATATAACTCCTGCCTCTTTCTACCAACCTCTTGCTTAATCTCCCAAGTGAACAATGAAAGCCACAGAATTCCTGTTTAAAGACAAGTTAATTGCAGTTAATGTCCCTCCTCCAAACACCAGCAAACAACACACTTTGATTTTACCTTCTAATTTTCCCCTGCCAAACATCTATCCCCAAACCCATAATATCACAGCCCAAGTATCAGTTCAAATTCGATGTATAATTTTAACACATAGAACTAATTTCACTAACAAACTATTCAAAAAGGCTCAAATAAACAAAAGATAACTCCTGGCCTCTTTTCACTAACCTGTTGCTTTGGCTCCCAAGTGGAACAATGAAAGCCACAGTAATTCCTGTTTAAAGACAAGTTAATTGTAGCTAGTCGTCCCTCCAAACACCAGGCAACAACACATTTAAATTACCTTCTAAATTTCCCTCCAAACATCTTATCCCCAAACCTACAATATCATTGCCCAAGTATCAGTTCAAATTCAAGGTAATAATTTTTAATCACATAGAACTAATTTCACTAACAAACTATTCAAATATTTCAGTTTAAAACAAAATATAACTCCTGGCCTCTTTTCTACCAACCTGTTGCTTAAGCTCCCCAAGGAACAATGAAATTCGATGTAATTCCTGTTTAAAGATGCGCTTAATTGTAGCTAATGTCCCTCCTCCAAACACCAGGCAAACAAATACATTTAAATGACTTTCTAATTTTCCCTGCCAAACATCTATCCCTAAACCTACAATATCACAGCCCAAGTATCAGTTCAAATTCGCTGTAATAATTTTAACACATAGAACTAATTTCATCAACAAACTATTCAAATATTTCTAGTTTAAACAAAATATAACTCCTGGCTTTCTTTTTTCTAACCTGTTGCTTAAGTTCAAGTGAATAATGAAAGCTGCCAGTAATTCCTGTTTAAAAGACAAGTTACTCGTAGCTAATGTCCCTCTCCAAAACACCAGGCAACCACATATTTAAATTACCTTCTAATTTTCCTGCCAACATCTATCCCCAAACCTACAATATCACAGCCCAAGTATCAGTTCAAATTCAAGGTACACTTTTAACACATAGAACTAATTTCACTAACAAACTATTCAAATATTTCAGTTTAAAACAAAATATAACTCCTGGCTCTTTTCTACCAACCTGTTGCTTAGGCTCCTAAGTGAACAATGAAAGCCAGTAATTCCTGTTTAAAGACAAGTTAATTGCAGTTAATGTCCCTCCTCCAAACACCAGGCAAAAACAACATACTTGGGAATTGATTCTCTAATTTCCTGCCAAACACTCTATCCCAACCCTCAATATCACAGCCCAAGTACCAGTTCAAATTCAAGGTAATAATTTTAATACATAGAACTAATTTCACTAACAAACTATTCAAATATTTCAGTTTAAACAAAATATAACTCCTGGCTCTTTTCTACCAACCTGTTGCTTAAGCTCCCAAGTGAACAATGAAAAGCCACAGTAATTCCTGTTTAAAGACAAGTTAATTGCAGCTAATGTCCCTCCTCCAAACATCAGGCAAACAACACATTTAAATGACCTTCTAATTTTCCTGCCAAACATCTATCCCCAAACCTACAATATCACAGCTCAAGTATCAGTTCAAATTCAAGGTAATAATTTTTACACATAGAACTAATTTCTACTAACAAACTATTCAAATATTTCAGTTTAAAACAAAATATAACTCCTGGCCTCTTTTCTACCAACCTGTTGCTTAAGCTCCCAAGTGAACAATGAAAGCCACAGTAATTCTGTTTAAAGACAAGTTAATTGCAGCTAATGTCCCTCCTCCAAACACCACCTGTAGTAAAACAACACATTTAAATTACTTTCATTTTCCTTGCCAAACATCTATATCCCCAAAACTCATGTAATATCACAGCCCAAGCATCAGTTCAAATTCAAGGTACACTTTTTACACATAGAACTAATTTCACTAATAAACTATTCAAATATTTCAGTTTAAACACAATATAACTCTGGCCTCTTTTCTACCAACCTGTTGCTTAAGCTCCCAAGTGAACAATGAAAGCCACAGTAATTCCTGTTTAAAGACAAGTTAATTGCAGCTAATGTCCCTCCTCCAAACACCAGGTAAACAACACATTTAAATTACCTTCTAATTTTCCTGCCAAACATCTATCCCTAAACCTACAATATCACAGCCCAAGTATCAGTTCAAATTCAAGGTAATATTTTTAAATACATAGAACTAATTTCACTAACAAACTATTCAAATATTTCAGCTTAAACAAAATATAACTCCTGCTTCCTTTTCTACCAAATTGTTGCTTGCTCTCTAGTGAATAATGAAAGCCAATAAGCAGTAATTCCTGTTTAAAGATGCTTAATTGCAGCTAATGTCCCTCCTCCAAACAATTCAGGCAAAACAAATAATACTTAAATGACCTTAATTTTCCCTGCCAAACATCTATCCCTAAACCTAGAATATCACAGCCCAAGTATCAGTTCAAATTCAATGTAATAATTTTAACATATAGAACTAATTTCACTAACAAACTATTCAAATATTTCAGTTTAAAACAAAATTATAACTCCTGGCCTCTTTTTCTACCAACCTGTTGCTTAAGTCCCAAGTGAACAATGAAAGCCACAGTAATTCTTGTTTAAAGACAAGTTAATTGCAGCTAATGTCCCTCCTACAAACACCTAGTCAAATGTAATACATTTAAATTACCTTCTAATTTTCTCCCTCACAAACATCTATCCCCAAACCTACAATATCATGTTTCCAAGTACTGGGTTCAAATTCAAGGTAATAATTTTTAAATAAGCAGGAATAATTTCACTAACAAACTATTCAAATATTTCCAGTTTAAAACACAAATAGTAACTCCTGGCTCTTTTCACTAACCTGTTGCTTAAGCTCCCAAGTGAACAATGAAAGCCACAGTAATTCCTGTTTAAAGACAAGTTAATTGCAGCTAATGTCCTCCTCCAAAACACCAGGCAAACAACACATTTAAATGACCTTCTATTTTTCCCTGCCAAACATCTATCCCCAAACCTACAATATCACAGCCCATATCAGTTCAACGTAATAATTTTTAACACATAGAACTAATTTTGTTTGAACAAACTGTCTAAATATTTCAGTTTAAAACAAAATATTCTAACTCTGGCCTCTTTTCTACTTTAAATTATTATTAAGTCTCAAGTGAACAATGGAAAGCCGTAATTCTCTGTTTAAAGACAAGTTAATTGCAGCGTAATGTCCCTCTCCACAGCACTAGGCAAAACAACAACATATTTAAATTAATTTCTAATTTCTCCTGCCAAACATCTATCCCCAACCCATAAATATCACAGCCCAAGCATCAGTTCAAATTCATAAGTAATTTTAACATAGAACTAATTTCACTAACAAACTATTCAAATATTTCAGTTTTAAAACAAAATATAACCCTGGCCTTTTTCTACCAACCTGTTGCTTAAGCTCCTAAGGTTGAACAATGAAAGCTACAGTACTCCTGTTTAAAGTACAAGTTAATTGTGTTAATGTCCTCCTCCAACAATTAAGCAACAACACATTTAAATGACCTTCTAATTTTCCCTGCCAAACATCTATCCCCAAACCTACAATATCACAGCCCAAGTATCAGTTCAAATCAAGGTAATAATTTTTAACACATAGAACTAATTTCACTAATAAACTATTCAAATATTTCAGTTTTAAACAAAATATAACTCCTGGCCTCTTTTCACTAACCTGTTGCTCCGTATGGAACAATGAAAGCCACAGTAATTCTGTTTAAAGACAAGTTAATTGCAGCCAATAACCCCTCCTCCAAACACCACCAGGCAAACAAATAATACATTTAATTACTTCTAATTTTCCTCACAAACATCTATCCCCAAACCTACAATATCACAGCCCAAGTATCAGTTCAAATTCAAGGTACAATTTTAACACATAGAACTAATTTCACTAACAAACTATTCAAATATTTCAGTTTAAAACAAAATATAACTCCTGGCCTCTTTTCTACCAACCTGTTGCTTGCTCCCAAGTGAACAATGAAGCCACAGTAATTCCTGTTTAAAGACAAGTTAATTCTCCAGCTAATGTCCTCTCCTCCAAACACTAGTAAATAATACATTTAAATTAATTTCTAATTTTCCTGCTAAACATCTATCCCAAACCCACAATATCACAGAGCCCAAGTATCAGTCCAAATTCAAGGTAATAATTTCAACACACAGAACTAATTTCACTAACAAACTCATTCAACATTTCAGTTTAAAACAAAAATACAACTCCTATTCTTTCACTCAACCTGTTGCTTAAGCTCCCAAGGAACAATGAAATGCAGTAATCTCCAGCTAAAAGACAAGTTAATCCAGTAGCTAATGTCCTCCTCCAAACACCAGGCAAACAACACATTTAAATGACCTCTAATTTTCCCTGCCAAACATCTATCCCTAAACTCATAATATCACAGCCCAAGTATCAGTTCAAATTCAAGGTAATAATTTTTAACACATAGAACTAATTTCACTAATAAACTATTCAAATATTTCAGTTTAAAACAAAATATAACTCCTGTTCTTTTTCACCAACCTGTTGCTTAAGCTCCCAAGTGAACAATGAAAGCCAAGTAATTCTTGTTTAAAGACAAGTTAATTGCAGCTAATGTCCCTCCTCCAAACACCAGGCAAATAACACATTTAAATTACCTTCTAATTTTCCCTGCCAAACATCTATCCCCAAACCTACAATATCACAGTCAAGTATCAGTTCAAATTAAGGTAATAATTTTAACACATAGAACTAATTTCACCTTTGAAACTATTCAAATATTTCAGTTTAAAACAAATATACCCTGGCTCTTTTCTACCAACCTGTTGCTTTGCCCCAAGTGAACAATGAAAGCCACAGAATTCCTGTTTAAAGACAAGTTAATTGTAGCTAATGTCCCTCCTCCAAACACCATTGCAAACAACATGCTTAAATTACCTTCTAATTTTCCTGCCAAACATCTATCCCCAAACCTACAATATCACAGCCTGAAGTATCAGTTCAAATTCAAGGTAATAATTTTAACATAGAACTAATTTCACTAACAAACTATTCAAATATTTCAGTTTAAAACAAAGTATAACCTGGCTCTTTTTCACTCAACCTGTTGTTTAAGCTCGAAGTGAACACAATGAAAGTTACAGTAATTCCTGTTTAAAGACAAGTTAATTGCAGCTAATGTCCCTCCTCCAAACACCAGGCAACAACACATTTAAATTACCTTCTAATCTTTCCTACAACATCTATCCCCAAACTTGCCAATATCATAGCCTGAAGTATCAGTTCAAACTTAAGGTAATAATTTTAACATAGAACTAATTTCACTAACAAACTATTCAAATATTTCAGTTTAAAACAAAATATAACCCTGGCCTCTTTTCTACCAACCTGTTGTTTAAGTCTCTAAGAACAATGAAAGCCATAATTCCTGTTTAAAGACAAGTTAATTGCAGCCATCAACCCCTCCAAAACACCAGCAAACAATACATTTAAATTCACTTTCTAATTTTCCCTGCCAAACATCTATCCTCAAACCTTCACAATATCACAGAGCTCAAGTATCAGTTCAAATTCGTTGTCACATTTTAAACACATAGAACTAATTTCACTAACAAACTATTCAAATATTTCAGTTTAAAACAAAATATAACTCCTGGCCTTTTTCTACCAACCTGTTGCTTAAGCTCCCATGAACAATGAAAGCCACAGTAATCTCTTGTTTAAAGACAAGTTAATTACAGCTAATGTCCCTCCTCCAAAACACTTAGGCAAACAACACATTTAAATTACCTTCTAATTTTCCTGCCAAACATCTATCCCTGAAACCTACAATATCACAGCCCAAGTATCAGTTCAAATTCAAGGTACTATTTTAACATATAGAACTAATTTCACTAACAAACTATTCAAATATTCTTTCAGTTTAAACAAATATAACTCCTGGCCTCTTTCTAACAACCTGCTGCTTAAGCTCCCAAGTGAACAATGAAGTTCCAGTAATTTCTGCTTAAAGACAAGTTAATTGCAGCTAATGTCCCTCCTCCAAAACACCCAGGAAACAACACATTTGAAATTACCTTCTAATTTTTCCTGCCAAACATCTATATCCCCAAACCTACAATATCATTGTTTCCAAGCATCAGTTCAATTACAGTACAATTTTTTAACATAGAACTAATTTCACTAACAAACTATTCAAATATTTCAGTTTAAAAACAAAATATAACTCCTGGTTTCTTTCACAACCTGTTATGGAAGCTCCTAAGTGAAAGTGAAAGCCACAGTAATTCTTGTTTAAAGACAAGTTAATTGCAGCTAATGTCCCCTCCTCCAAAACACCAGGTGTTAAACAACACATTTAAATTACCTACTAATTTTCACTGCCAAACATCTATCCCCAAACCTACAATATCACAGCCCAAGTATCAGTTCAATTCAAGGTAATAATTTTTAACATAGAACTAATTTTACTAACAAATTATTCAAATATTTCAGTTTAAAACAAAATATAACTCCTGGTTCTCTTTCACCAACCTGTTGCTTAAGCTCCCAAGTGAACAATGAAATTTACAGTGCAATTCCTGTTTGAAGACAAGTTAATTGCAGCTAATGTTCCTCCTCCAAACACCAGGCAAACAACACATTTAAATTACCTTCTACTTTTCCCTGCTAAACATCTATCCCTTAAACCTACAATATCACAGCTTGTTATCAGTTCAAATTACTGTAATAATTTTAACATATAGAACTAATTTCACTAACAAACTATTTTAATATTTGGTTTTAAACAAAATATAACTCCTGGCTTTCTTTCTACTAACCTGTTGCTTAAGCCCAAGTGAACAATGAAAGCCACAGTAATTCCTGTTTAAAGACAAGTTAATTGCAGCTAATGTCCCTCCTCCAAACATGCAGGCAAACAACACATTTAAATGACCTTCTAATTTTCTCCCCAAACATCTATCCCCAAACCTACAATATCACAGCCCAAGTATCAGTTCAAATTCAAGGTAATACTTTTAACACATAGAACTAATTTCACTAACAAACTATTCAAATATTTCTAGTTTAAAACAAAATATACCCTGGCCTCTTTTCTACCAACCTGTTGTTGCTTAAGCTCCCAAGTGAACAATGAAAGCCTACAGTAATTCATTTAAAGATGTTAATTGCAGCCATCGTCCCTCCTCCAAACACCAGGCAAACAACACATTTAAATTACTCTTCATTTTCCTGCCAAACATCTATCCCAAACCCACAATATCACAGTTCAAGTATCAGTTCAAATTCAAAGTAATAATTTTAACATATAGAACTAATTTCTACTAACAAACTATTCAAATATTTCAGTTTAAACAAATATAAATCCTGGCCTTTTTTCTACCAACCTGTTGTTCTAAGTGAACAATGAAAGCCACAGTAATTCTGTTTAAAAGACAATAATGTGCTTAATGTCCCTCCCAAACACCAGTAAAACAAATTACATTTAAATTACCTTCTAATTTTCCTTGCAAACATCTATATCCCCAAACCTACAATATCGCTGAGCCCAAGTATCAGTTCAAATTCAAGGTAATAATTTTCACATAGAACTAATTTCACTAATAAACTATTCAAATATTTCAGTTTAAACAAAATATACTCCTGGCCCTTTCTACCAACCTGTTGTTTATGCTCCCAGTGAACAATGAAAGCCACAGTAATTCTGTTTGTAGACATGTTAATTACAGCTAATGTCCCTCCTCCAAACACCAGGCAAACAATACATTTAAATTATCTCTCTAATTTTCCTGCCAAACATCTATCCCCAAACCTCAGTAATATCACAGCCTAAGTATCAGTTCTAATTCAAGGTAATAATTTTTAACATTGAACTAATTTCACTAACAAACTATTCAAATATTTCAGTTTAAACAAAATATAACTCCTGGCCTCTTTTTCTACTAACCTGTTGCTTAGCCTCTAGGAACAATGAAAGCCACAGTAATTCCTGTTAAAGACAAGTTAATCAGAAGTAATGTCCCTCCTCCAAACACTCAGGCAAACAACACATTTGTTTCATTTCACTTCTCCCTGCCAAACATCTATCCCAAACCTACACATTTAGCCCAAGTATCAGTTCAAATTCAAGGTAATAATTTTTAAATACATGAACTAATTTCACTAACAAAACTATCTAAATATTTCAGTTTAAAACAAAATATAACTCCTGGCCTCTTTCTACCAACCTGTTGCTTAAGCCCTAAGTGAACAATGAAAGCTGTACAGTAATTCCTGTTTCTAAAATTCATTGCAGCTACGTCTCCTCCAAACACCAGGCAACAACACATTTAAATCACTTTCTAATTTTCCGCTAAACATCTATCCCCAAACCTGGCTTATCACAGCCCAAGTATTTGTTCAAATTGGCGTAATAATTTTAAATAGAACTATTTACTAACAACTATTCAAATATTTCAGTTTAAACAAAATAACCCTGCTTTTTCACCAACCTGTTGCTTAAGCTCCCAAGAACAATGAGCTACAGTAATTCCTGTTTAAAGACAAGTACCCAGCCATGTCCTCTCCAAACACCAGGCAAATAAATACATTTAAATTACCTTCTAATTTTCCTGCCGCATCTATCCCTAAACCTACAATATGTAGCTCATATCAGTTCAATTTAAGGTAATAATTTTAACACAGAACTATTTACTAACAAACTATTCAAATATTTCAGTTTGTTAAAATATAACCTGGCTCTTTTCACTAACCTGTTGCTTAAGCCCCAAGTGAACAATGAGTTTCCAGAATTCCTGTTTAAAGACAAGTTAATTGCAGCTGTTCCCTCCTCCAAACACTGGGCAACAATATATTTAAATTTCCTCTAATTTTCCCTCCAAACATCTATCCCCAAACCCACAATATCACAGCTCAAGTTCAGTTCATGTAATAATTTTACAGAAGCACTCACCAATAAACTATTCAAATATTTCAGTTTAAACAAAATATAACCTGGTTCTTTTTCACTAACCTGTTGCTTGTCTCAAGTGAACAATGAGTTTCACAGTACCCTGTTTAAAGACAAGTAATGTCGCTGTCCCCTCCAAACAGTTCAGGCACAACACATTTTAATACCTTTCATTTTTCTCACAAATACTCCCTTCAAACCCACAATATCACAGCCTAAGTATCAGTTCACCCATTATAGAATTTTAAATATAGAACTAATTTCATCAATAAACTATTCAAATATTTCAGTTTGAAACAAAATATAACTCCTGGCCTTTTTTTCACTAACCTGTTGTTTGTCTCAAGTGAACAATGAAAGCCATAGTAATCTTGTTTAAAGACAGTTAATTGGTGCTAATGTCCTCCTCCAAACACTAAACAACATTTAAATTACCTCTAATTTTCCCTGCCAAACATCTATCCCCAAACCTACAATATCATGTTCAAGTATCAGTTCAAATCAAGGTACACTTTTTAATATTAACTAATTTCACTAATTATTCAAATACTGTTTGAAACAAAATATAACTCCTGGCCCTTTCACCAACCTGCTTAAGCTCCCATGAACAATGAAACCCACAATTCCTGTTTAAAGACAAGTTAATTGCAGCTAATGTCCCTCCTCCAAATACCAGGTAACAAATACTTTAATTACCTCTAATTTTCCCCCAAACATCTATCTCTCAAACCTACAATATCACAGCCAATTATCAGTTCAATTAAGGTAATACTTTAACATAAACCACTTTACTAACAAACTATTCAAATATTTCAGTTTAAAACAATATAACTCCTCTTTTTTTCACCAACTGTTGCTTAAGCTCCATGAACAATGAAAGCCACAGCATTCCTGTTAACATGTTAATTGGAGCTATCCTCCAAATTGTAAATAACACATTTAAATTTCAATTTTCCCCCAAACATCTATCCCCAAACTCATAATATCACAGCACAGTTCAAATTCAGGTAATAATTTTTTAGCACTAGTTAATTAACAAACTATTCAAATATTTCTTTGTCAAAATATAACCTGGCTCTTTTCTACTAACCTGTTGCTTGCTCCCAAGGAACAATGAGTTTCATAGTATTCCTGTTTGTTAATCTGCAGCCATCCTCCTCCAAACACTAGGCAAACAACACATTTAATTGTCTCTAATTTTCCTCAAACATCTATCCCCAAACCTAAATATCATGTTTCCAAGTATCAGTTCAATTCAGGTAATTTTTAAATATAGAACTAATTTACTAATAACCATTCAAATATCAGTTTAAAATAAAATATAACTCCTGGCCTTTTTCTACCAACCTGTTGCTTAAGCTCCTAAGGACAATGAGTTTTCATTCCTGTTTAAAGACAAGTTAATTGTAGCACGTCCCTCCTCCAAACACCAGCAAATACATTTAACTCTTCTAATTTTCCTGCCAAACATCTATCCCCAAACCTACAATATCACAGTTCAAGTATCAGTTCAAATCAAGGTAATAATTTTTAAATAGAATCACTTTCAACAAACTATTCAAATATTTCAGTTTAAAGCGAAATATAACTCCTGGCCTCTTTTTACCAACCTGTTTAAGCTCCCAAGTGAACAATGAAAGCCAAGAATTCCTGTTTTAAAGACAAGCACCCAGCCTCCTCCAAACATTATGAACAACACATTTAAATTACCTCTCATTTTCCTGCCAAACATCTATCCCCGTCCCACAATATCACTGCCCAAGTATCAGTCAAATTCAGTACACTTTAACATAGAACTAATTTCACTAAAACTATTCAAATATTTCAGTTTAAAATATAACCCGGCCTTTTCTACTAACCTGTTGCTTAAGTCTCAAGTGAACAATGAGCCACAGTAATTCCTGTTTAAGACAAGTTAATTGCAGCTAATGTCCCTCCTCCAAACAGCAGGCAAACAACACATTTTAATTTACTCTAATTTTCCTCACACATCTATCCCCAAACCTATAATATCACAGCCCAAGTACAGTTAAATTCACGGAGAATTTTAACACATAGAACTACTTTACTGAATAAACTATTCAAATATTTCGGTTTAAACAAATATAACCCTGGCTTCTTTTCACCAACCTGTTAAGTTCCCATGAACAATGAAAGCCACAGTAATTCCTGTTTAAAGACAAGTTAATTGCAGCTAATGTCCTCCTCCAAACACCTGCAAATAATATATTAAATTACTTTCTAATTTTGCCAACATCTATCCCCAACCCTACATTACAGCCCATATCAGTTCAAATTACAATAATTTTAACACAGAACTACTTTCACTAACAACCATCACATTTGTCGAAACAAAATATAACCCTGGCCTCTTTCACCAACCTGTTGCTTAAGCTCCTATGAACAATGAAAGCCACAGTAATTCCTGTTTTAAGACAAGACTTGTAGCCATGTCCCTCCAAACACTGCAAATAACACATTTAAATTTCTACTTTTCCTCCAAACATCTATCCCGGTCCCATAATATCACAGCCTAAGTATCAGTTCAAATTAAGGTAATTTTAACACATAATCTATTTTTATCAAACTATTCAAATATCGTTTAAACAAATATAACCCTGGCCTTTTCACTAACCTGTTGCTAAGCTCCAAGTGAACAATGAAAGCCAGTAATTCCTGTTTAAAGATGTTAATTGTAGCTAATGTCTCTCCCAAACACCAGGCAAACAATACATTTAAATTACCTTCAATTTTCCTGCCAAACATCTATCCCCAAACCCACCACATCACAGCCTAAGTATCAGTTCAAATTCAATAATTTTAACACATAGAACTAATTTCACCAATAAACTATTCAAATATTCAGTTTAAACAAATATAACCTGGTCTTTTTCACCAACCTGTTAAGCCCCAAGTGAACAATGAAAGCCAGTAATCCTGTTTAAAGACAAGTTAATTGCAGCTAATGTCCTCCAAACACCAGCAAATAACATTTAAATTACCTTCTAATTTTCTCACAAACATCTATCCTCAAACCTACAATACCACGGAGCCAAGTATCAGTTAAATTTGTGTAATAATTTTAAATATATAGGTCATTTCACTAACAAACTATTCAAATATTTCAGTTGAAACAAATATAACCCTGGGCTCTTTTCTGCAAATCCTCTAGGTTATACTGTGAGATGAGTAAATTTGTTGTTTAGTGTGTTCTACTTGGTGAAATATTTTTAATAAATAAAATAAATAAATATTGATACTTGTTGTTTGAGTTTCATTGGTGATGGTGGTTTTTTTATGAATATGCTTTTTATTTATTTCTACTTGATTCCAGTTTTACTGGTTTGAGATTACAGTTTTGGTACTTTTTCTTACTTGTGTTTTAGTTGCCATATAAATTATATTTTTTGGTTATACTTATTTTATTTTTCTTTGTGTTTTGATTACTTTTTTCTTACTTGGTGCCTTTTACTAATACTAAGTATGGTAAATATGTTTTCCCAAGAGTATTTAGCCAGCCTATAGAGTTATAGATGTATTTTCAAGTGTGTTGTTAGGATGGTATATATAGATGTTTTGGTAGTGTACTAGATGGGGTAGCCTTTCATGACCTTGTTTTTATTTATTGTTGGTAGTTCTGACCATATTTGTGTTTTGTTTTGTGCCTTGCATGTATACAGCTATTTGTTGTTTCTAGGTTGTCAATAAGTTTTGTGTGCAGTAGTTTGTTGTCAATAATTGTAGAAGGGCCTGCCGGGTTTTCTGTTGGTTAGATGCTGTATATAGCAATTTCTTTGAAAGACATACTTGCTCTATTGTCTTGATAAATTATATGATTTTGAGGTTTGTAGTTTTTCTGAAAGTTATGTTTTGGTAAATACTAACTCTTTGTAAAAGTAAATTATAAATATACTAAAAGTATTGGATTATCAGAGATGTTTTGCAGTAAATAAAATATTATTTGTAAGGTTACTGATCTAGATGATAAAAGCAAATTTCTAGCAAAATATTTATTTCTAACCCCAGGAATTACTCAGTGTAATCTTTGCACGTTATGTAGTTATTCAGCTTCTAGAGTGACATCTTAGGGACAGAACTTATGGAAATTTTAGAATTTGGAATGTAGGTTCAAATTCTGCATTCGTACTTCAACTTCTGCATTTGTTCAGACCTGTTTCTTTCCTCCTGAAGAGAGGCAGTCAAATTTCTAGTGAATTTCTGGTAACAGCAGTTCTTCTAGTCGAGTTTTTATTTTTGTAATTGTATCAAAAAGTGTATTCTAGCTGCTTTTCATTACTTCAGTGTTGCACTAGGGTTTTCTGCAGATTTAGTTTTCTGGTTTCCTAAGCTTTTGATTTCTCAGAACTGTTACTTGGCTGCCATGACTATTTTTTGCTTATTTTGCTAGTTAACCACATTCCTTTATGCTAAAGTTAGTGTGTTTACTATTTTTAGCTATCCAATTTACAGAGAACGAGCATTTTCACTTTCAGTTTCTGTCTATGCCCTTTTACCTTAATTAATAGGTTCCTGTTACAGGAGCTCCAGTTTGATCTTTGGCACAGTTTCTTCAGTACAAGAGCCATGTTTAGGTTCTTTCTAATTGGTATGTCAGAGAGACATTGTGAGCCATCAAAAACTTTACAAATTGTTTTCAGCTCCTGGCAAGGGCAGATTGTCTTGAGTTGTGTTTAAAGTTTTTAGGACAACAACACAACTTTATAAATTGTAAGTCCTGTCATAAACAACCTCAATTAAAGGGTAAACATCTTAAAAAGAAGCATGCCTTCTTGGTCTGCCTCTGTGCCACCTAAATAATAAAAAGGCCCTGAGGATGGCCCCAATGGTGGTGGAAAGCATGCATCTGAAGAGTCCATTTCCTGATGTACAGCAGCAAATAATACAAAAGGTGAAATGAAAAAAAAGATAAAGCTTCACAGTCATTAGGAAGACTTAGTAAAGATGGTTCAGAGAGCAGGTTGTCTGAAATGGAGAACTCTGAATCCAGTGATGGCAAAAATTAAAAAGCCTTACAGCAGGCACTGGAAATGGTATCTACCAAAAAGAAATTGAAAAAAAAAATTATGTCACTGCCACTCCTCCTGCACAGAGAAAGGAACAGGCAGATGGCACAGAAAAAAATGCCCTACTCGAGGACAAATTAAAAATGTGGCAATTTTTCCAGGTGGTCCAGACCATGGGAAATTTCAATAACAAACCTGCCACCCCAAGCTCAGGCTACAGCCTATCTGCCTGTGGAGGAGGAGGAAAAAGAATATTATGTGCACATTGAGGAAGGTGACCTCATGGAGTTAGAGGGCATACCTGAGCAAGATTTCCAACCTCTTTCAAGGCAAACTGAGGATTACTCATCTTTTTCCTCATTTGTCAGACAAATGGTTGATACTGTCAAAGCCCCCCCCACTAGAAACAGAGGAGGATGAATAGAATGTTGATACTATGGACATGCTGGGAGTAGCTTCACTAAGAAGGATGTTACTTCCCATACGTAACCCACTTAAAAGGGCCATGGTAAAAATCATGGCTGGAACCACTTCAGCGGCAGCCATCAACTGAGCACTCCTGGTCCTAGAAGGCGTCGGCTGGCAATCATGCACACCAGTATAAGGGAGTCAAGCATCACAGAGATGTTCTAAATAAAAGAGAAGCCAGCGCATAGATAAGTCAATTCTGAAACTGAGATATTTGGAAATGAAATAATATATTAGAGTGAAAATTAACACTGTGTATGAAAAGAAACAACACAGAGGGTCTGATGAAGGGCCATGGCCATGAAACTGTTACCCTATGAGTGAAGACTGAAAAATAAAATTATTTAAAAACACTCTAACAGTCAGTTCATTCCATCATTTCCTACATAATTGACTTGTCATTGTGGATGACCCAAGACTCATGTATGATAACCCCTTGAGTGGATAAAAGGCAGCCTGAACAACAATTTGAATTATCCTTAAGTAAGTTTCCCTGGCTGAAAACTACTATCCTTTCCCAGGATACTAAACAACAAGGCCATGTATTTCTCCTTTGAGGGAGATTCATTATTTGGTGACAAAACAGAGGCCTACATGAAGAAAGTGAAGGAATGCAAGATCACTTTCAAAAGTAAAAGTGGGAAGGAAAAGGCCTCTGCCTCCTACAGGTAATTCAGAAGGGGATACTTCCTAAGAGCTTATGTCTCTTATGCTCCCTATGAGTACCACTCACAAAGAGGTTACCATAGGGGAAGAGGAAAAAGGGATTCCAGGCATAATGCTGCAGCTCCAGTGCCTAAGCCCCAGCCAAAACAAAATCCCTGACAATTTTGCCCAGGTCGCCCAACCATTGCCTGTGGAAGGAAGACTGACACCTGACGCACTACTTCCAGGAATGGACAAACATTACCAGAGACACGTGGGTACCGCAAGTAGTGGGCTGGGAGTTGTGTCTGCAGTTCAGACACTTTCCAGACCTGCAGGAATACAGAAGTTTTCCAGCTCACTCTTCCACAGAAAAAAATCTGCTGAAACTGTAAGTAAAAAAAAAAAATGTTAATATCAAAAAGCTATAGAAAAAGTCTCAACCTCCCAGTGGAGCAGGGGCCTATTCTTGAGATACTTCCTGACCCACAAGAAAAATGGGGAGTGGCAACCCATTTTAGACCTCAGATTTCTGAAGAAACATTTGGAAAAAGAAAAATTCAGGATGGTCACCCTAAGAACAAGGATACCATCTTTGCAGAAAAGTCATTGGTTGGGACCCGTGATATCTGAAAGATGCCAATTTTCATATCCCAGTCATACAGTGTCACAGAAAATACCTCAGATTCAAGCTGGGGAACTTCTAATGCCAGTTCACAGCTCTCCCATTTGGTCTCACTTCAGCTCCAAGGGGTTTTTACAAAAGTGCATGGTGTGGTGGCAGCACATCTGAAAAAACAAAGCATGGTTATTTTTCCCTACCTAGATGACTGGCTGGTCTCAGGGAAAATGGAACAAGAGGCAGGTTGTTCAGTTCATTTGGTAAAAAGCACCTTGAAGAACCTGCAATTCTTGATAAATGTACAGAAGTCCCAGTTAGAGCCTGTTCAAATATTGGCCTTTTAGGAACAGAGCTAAACACCCTGAAGGGGAAAGCTTTTCTTCTGCAGGCCAGAGTTACAGCTTTGATAGCAACAGAAAAGACTTTAACAGCAGGTCAGTCAAGACTGCAAGAGACTTCCTACAGTTACTAGGTCAAATGGCTGCATCCACAGCCATGGTGCCATGGTCCAGGTTCCAAATGAGAGATACCCAGTACCCCTTCTTAAGGGACAAGTGGTCTTGAAGATAGGAGCCACTTCAAAAGTTAGTGCCAGTGAGAAAAGCACTAGTGGAATCATTGCAGTGGTGGAAGGAAGAAAGGAACCTCAAACAGGGCATTTATTTCCTTCAACAATCATAGACAAGTATTCTTTCTCTGGGTGCCTCACTCCTGTAGTGGGGCACCCACCTGCAGGACCTTATAGTGACCATCTGCAGGACCTTATAGTGAATGGCACATGGAGCCCACAGGAGTCACTAGAACACATAACCTTCCTGAGGCTCAGAGCAGCACTGCTAGCAATACAGTCTTGCTCCTCCCAGCTACTGATTCCGACTGTCCAAATCAGGACGGACAACACTACAACACTGTACTACTGTACATAAACAAACAGTGAGGAACGAGATCTTCTAAACTCAGTTGTATGTTGTTTGTCTAACCTGATGATGGCTGGCTGTGTTTGCTTGTGTGGGCTTGTCCCCTTTCTGCTTGGGGGGGGGTGGTAGCTAGGGTTGGAAACCCTAATATTTCCCTAGTTTAGGGACATTAACTTGAATCCTAACTGGTGAATTAAGACAGTTTTTCCAAAGAATATGTATATATAGCACCAGTTTTGAATAAATTTGGTTTATAAATCATCATTTTAATTTTTACTTAGAACATGTTTAGAATATTTTATTCTCACTTGACTTTTTTTTAATTTTTATTTATCAAGTCTAGGATTACAAATACCTTTGAGCCTTGGCTCTTTTACAAAGGTTCCATGTCAGAGACATCTGGAACTAGAACACTGTTTCCCCTTGTTTTAGCTAAAAACTACCTCTTTTTCCATTGTAAACTATCTGCTCCATTGTTCTCTGTGTTCTCATATTGCAGTATTTTTATGTTGAAAAAAGTCTTATAAATAAAAAAAAACACATAAAACAATGGGGCAGATAGATTACAATGGGAAAAAGCAGTTTTCAGCTAAAACAAGGGAAAACAGTAACAAACAAGCATATCAAACACTTAATGAGTTGTAGTGGAAAAACATTTATCTCAACACATGAGGGTAAGACCTTCATAACTAACTTGTGGCTTTGCCACTCGTGAGTTATAGGTCACACCACCTCATTAAAGCAGATTAATGTGTTATTCCATGAAAACCCATTATTTTTACACTTTATATACCGTATTACATATACACATGTATATGAATGATAACTTTTTTTGAACAGGCATTCTTTTTCACTAACATACAGAAAATAACTATTTTCTATATTTTTGAAAATTTATGTAGCTATAGCAAATGTGGTCCTTTTTTAGTATTTGTAAAATGTACGTGTAACAATGTCTTTCTCTGATGAAATGGCACTGTGGTTGTTGCAGAGCATGCCTTTACAGGGAATTATGCCTGCTCATCAATCTGTGTGGGAAGTAGGAAGTGGGAGCAGCATAGCAGTAGGAAGATGTGGCTGGGGTTAGGAGTTCCTTGGTGAGAGCATTAGCTGTGAGGAGCAAAGAACTAGCCAGCTCAGAAGACACGGAGGGCATCACAATCAAAGAGCCTTGTGAAAGGATTAGGAGCCTGCACAAAACCCTAGTTCAGCATGTTGGCTGGAGGTGGAAGCTACAATGTGTGCTAGTTCTGCTGCTAGATACTTGGGGTGCTGACATGCTCCTGTAAGGATGGGCTTGGTTATGGCTTGCTTGAGCTCATTCTTTAAGAGCCAGAAAATGTGTGGCCCCAGTACAAATTCCAGAATAAATACAGAAGTTGTGCAGTACTTACTCCAGGAAGGAACCCCAGCCTAAGACATTCTGGCCCTGAGAATATCGACAGTGGGAGTCAAACCTGTGACATTTAGTGGGACAGTTTATCGGGTTTTTATAGGAAGGTAGAAACCCTGGGTGGTACGCCCTTAAAGGGTACTTTCACATTGCCTGTTTGGACTGAGTTGTATGCCCAAGATGCTAGATACAAGCAGTTGTGGCTGGGGGAGAGGTTAGTGTTGTGTAGGCCCCACAGCCAAGACATTTGGGAGAGTAAAGGCATGCACAAGGCTGATGACCGGAGATGTGCACTGGATTAAATACAGGTTGGAAATCATCTCCAGGAAGGTAGTAAGGGGTCCCTGAAGAAGAGGTACAGGTTGAGCACTGACTGGTGCATGGGCAAAATTCCTATGACAGGGTGGGCTATGAGGTGTTGTAGTAATGTGGAGCTTCTGCTGCTGTTGGCAGTGCCATGAAGGCAGGGGCAGCAGAAGTTTCTGGGATAAACCAGTTGAAATAAAGGAAAATGGAATGCAGGGTTGAGTTGCAAGGTACCTGCAACTATCTGGACATGCCATGTGAATAAGCATATTAATTATTAGCCAATTGTTAAAAATGAAATTGTAGAAAGTTGGGCAGATAAACTTCCAGTGTAGTGGCTGAGTTGCAGTCAGGGAGTTTCCAAATTGTTGCCTATGCTATGGGATAACAGGGACCAGGAGAATCCAAGAATTACAGTTATGGGTCAGGCTGTAGCTGGGGTGCTGGGTTTCAGGAATACTCATTGGACCACTGTAATTAACTGTGTAAATGTCAAACTTGATTTGGGTCTGCATGACCAGATGAATTTACTGTTGTGTCCCTTTGTACCACTGTACCTTTAGTAAAGGAAAGTCAAAGACAAATTCTTGAGCTTGAATATTTATTGCCATTAAAGAGTAAAGCCTCTCAGAGTCTCAGCAGTTCCTGTAATATTCAAAAAGGGGTAAACTGGTCATTGTTTGTGATTGTTTGCAAGGGGCTCCTAGCAAGCTGAATTACCATCAGTGTACTCCTAGACACAGAAGTACCTTAGGCCATACTCACCCTAATCAGGCACATTCACTCAAGTCAGCAAACCAAGTGAAGGGAGGGCTTCATATGCAATGATTGGAAATATATGGCACGAGAGTTACATACAGACAATATGGCTAATGTACTCTCAACACAAACATGAGTCACATGCATTTTTTTCATATATCGGCCATTTATGTTTTAAGTATTTGTCATATATCTTCCCTCATTTATTTCAAAGTACTAAAAGGGGACTATTTTCCATATACTGGGCATGAAATACATTTTGTTTGCCATATATAAAATATTATTGTTTTCTGTATTTGTAAGAAGTCTATAGTTACTCTACCATGGATTATTTTAACAGTCCCAGAAGGACTACTGTAAGTTTCAAGTTTATTAAGGCAATAATATAAGACTTTTGTCTGGAGGAAACAATAAGTAGACATGTAATAAGTAAACACATGGAAAACTGAAATAAAACATAATTAAAAACAAGACAGGTTTTAAAGGTGACCTACAAAGAAAATGCTGCAGCCCAATCCTATCACACATACCTTTCTATGCTGCTGTGGGAATCTGTGGCTGCTATGAGGATAATGTTCAGAATAATGTCTATATTTTAAAATACTGCCTTAACTTTTCAGCAAATGCAGAAGCGCCGCACAGGTCATGATCAAGCAGGCACAAGTTTTCATGAGTATTCCACCCATTTAGTGATATGGAAAACACCACTGCTAATAATGTAGCAGCAGTGGCTGGTGATTAATATTCTTATTTTATTGCTTCCAGCAGGGTCTTGATGCTTAAAATAATACTGACAGCAATGGTCGTGTCCAGGTGTTGCTGTCAGTATTATTTAAACATCAAGACCCCCAGAAACAATGAAATAAGAATGTTAATCACCAACCACATGTCTGCACGTCACTAGCATGGTGGTATCCCATGAATAAATTGATATCATCCTAATGGGACCCATGCAGCTCTTCTGCATTAAGCTGAAAAGTTTTGGCAGTGTTTTTAAAATATGGACATTATTCTGAAATGATCTCATAACAGCCACGACTCCCGCCACAGCATTGAAAGGTATGTGGATGGGAGCCGGGCTGCAGCATTTTATTTGCAGGTCACCCCATGAAGCTAGTCAACTCCTATTATCTGCATCCCAACAGCTTTCTTTATTTGCCCAAAAGCCAAAGGAGGCCACCTATACATAACAGATTCCTTCTTTGAAGGTAAAAGCCAAACAGTAATTACATTATCTGAACACATTTTCCAGTTTCAAATCAATGGGTCAACCAGTGCCCTCTGAATATCATATGAATATGGTAGTGAAGAACCTGACTGCTACAACTTAAAAGGCCAACAACACAATGAGAAGAACTTTGAAAAACATAACATATGGACACAAAGTAGCTTATATTTCCCATTAGCTCTATGTATTTAAAGAGCACAGGAATAGATTAGTTGTGGTAGGGGCTGAGTAACAAAGTAAATACTGCAGCTCTGTACCATTACCATTAGCTCTGTATTTTTTATCCCCATTACTTATTACTGAGGTCATATGCATGAAAACAGGATAGCTGATCCTTGAGGATTCATCAGCTCCTATATTTTCTTCCCAACCTGATGTTATAATACCCTGCTTGTGCCATTACAGTGGGAACAGACAGTGATGTTAAATCTAAGCATTATAATATCATAGGAATACGCTGTAAAGGCGTATGAACTGTAAGGGATAAAGATCTTGTTTTTTTGTGGAAATGTTTTCAGTAATGAATAATGGAGAGGAGATACAGTATATACATAAGATATATGAAATAAAAGCTGAATTGTGTCTAAATATTATTGTTTTCCAAAGTTTTCCAAAAGGCATAAGCTCCTCTTTAAGATCACCATGAGCAGTGGTTCTCACATGCGGCCAGCAACACTGTTCTGTGCAACCACAGCAGACTTTAGTGCCTTGAGTAATAAATGAAAATAACTTTGATTTCTTGCCTCAAGAAAACAAAAGTGATGGATAAACTTAGCGGCAGCAAACAGCAGAAAAATCTGACATGTATTTAAAGGGCACAGGAATAGATTAGTTGTGGTAGGGGCTGAGTAACAAAGTAAATACTGCAGCCAACAGTGCAGAATGTGCTAGTGACCACACATTGTGGCTTTATCAAGGGAGGAACTACTGGCCCAGACAGAACTGAACACCACTGACTACCAGTGAATCTTTCCCACAATGCAATGCACGTCACATGTGTGCTCTTTAAATTCAGTCAATTCTGAAGTCTTGGGAAGTCTTTGTAGTTTTGGTTGGACTGTCTCCATGAAGGACCATGGTTTGGCCATGTTGATGCCTAAGGAATCATAAAGAATGAAAAAAGAAAACAAAAGTAAATTCTGTGGTTTGCACCTAAAACCTGTAGTATACAGACATGATTCTGTTACTTTCAGTGTTTTTTTTTTTTTTACTTTAAATTGGCACATGTACTTAGTTTTAAATTCAGATTTAATTTAAATAGCTTTTTGGCAACATATTGGCTACAACTTACCCTTCTGAGATGCTTCTGGTTGCCGATTGAAATTCTTTTGTTAAAAGTTCTGTAGCTTATCATTTTTTTTTTTTTTTTATGTTCAGAACTTGCGCTGGTCCCCTTCCCAGATAATGTTCCCTTTCTATTGCAGATTTTGAATCCCTGTTGCCCAGCAACTTTGAGTCCGAGGGACATGTATTCATTGCTCCCAGGTAGCTGTGCGTGTGTGCTCTCACTCCATTCATGCTGTGTCACTCTTTCACAATCACCCTCCTTTCCCCTAGTCCTGTGGTACATTCCATTCTTCCCTTACATTGACACACACACACATATACCATACCACAAATGTCTAGTTCTGTTATTGTGTATTTGCATTGTGTATCCAGAGCAGTCCCAACGCAATCATGCCTCTGTACATCCTCTAGATCCCCTCCCCTGCTCCCAAACACCAGCATGACCCATGCATGACCCATGCATGAAGTTGATAAGGCTCCCCTCCTGCATGCCTTTGTCCCATTCAGGTGAAATTTCACTTGATGACTGTAATGAAGAAGGGATTTGCAAAAACATTTGGATTTTCTGCTTCAGTTGGGGCAGCCTAGTTTATTGGATAGGACACAGAAGTGTGATCTAGGGAGTTACCAGGTTTGAATCCCATTACAGCCCCTGGCTGTGTGACTATAAGTAAGTCACTTAGCCTTCTTTAGCTTTAGTCCCTTCCAACAGTAAAACTGCAGACAAGCAAGACCAAAACAAAAAGAAAGAGAGAGAGTGTGTGGAGAGAGAGACTACATTTCAGTTGGGCTATCCTGAGTAAAAAAAAAAACAAAAAAAAAACAAATAACCCCCAAAAGGAAGAAATCCATGCCAGAGACCAAAATCCTGAGAGAAAACATTGTGATGCATCACACTGATGATCCAGTGCATAGACCACCTGCTGCAACATGGGCACAGAGTTTAAATATACCAGTTCTGTGACTGGAAATGGTTTTGCAATCTTTTCAGATTGTAAATTAAAACATCTACATCCCTTAGCATCCCTTTTCTGTAGAGCAGTTATTCAATGTATAACGTATAAGGCCTTGCACGTTTTATTTCCTGACTTCTGATTAGGGACCTCATTGGGTTGTTGACCATGTTCCACTCCCAGATCGAGAACTGCCATGTGGTCCCTATGTTTCATTTGAAGTTGGCAGGTGACTGGGCTTTTGTGGGGGCAGTCCATAACCTCTGGAATAAGCTCTTCTCAGTTTTTTTGGATTCCAGCCAATATGAGGTATTTAAGAAGCAGGATAAAAGGCTCTGTTTCAGAAGGTAATATGGTTAATGTCTTACACTTAATGTTGTTCCCCTTGATTAATGTTTGTTTAATTTATGTGATATCTTTATACTAGATTATTTTATGAAAGGGCACTTGACATGGCCTTGCCCACAAGGATGCACTATAAATACAATGACTTGACTTGGTCAGAACCATGTGTGCATCCTCTGCATTCAAACTGGCAATATACAGAAAACAAAGTGAGACAGGAAAATAACATGAGAGTTTTTCTGCCAGGCTAACTAAGATATTGGGTGAAATAAGGCAAGTATTAAACTTCCTCTTTGAAACACTGCTCCCATTCCCAACATTATGTCAGGCAGTTACACAGGTTGGGGAGTCACATTATTCATTGTGCTAGTAGATAGTGGGGAATTTAATTTAAAAAAAAAAGCGAGATAAAATTAATTACTTGAAAACTGTTTGATTTTGTTGACCACTCATAAATGGCGGATCCTGTTAGTAGTTTAATAAAAGAAAAACAGTACAGCTGAATTTTACTCAGGTGTGTATACCAATACTGCTGGTCTCCAGCAGGCATACCCACCTGCTCCCTGGTTCTCAAAGGTCCCTGGGCTGGCCCCTTGGTCATATTGCACAGCATCTTGAACTCTTATCCTCTGAGGTGCATCAAGATGAGCAGACCTGTGTACTTGTGCTAAATTCCAACTCCCCTTTCTTTTCACATCCTGTTCTCTTAGCCTATTAGAGGGATCTGTCCCTCTCTACTGCTGCTCATCATGAAATTCAGTAGACTGTGTAGATTCCTTAGGTCAAAGAAAATTAGTCTTTTATTCAAAGGTAGTGAGTAAAAGCAGGAATCAAGGCTGCGTCAGTGCAGTCTTTCAGCTGTACTTATCCCCAGACCCTCCCCTGCCCTGATAAAAAATCAGCTCAGAATTGCAAGGTTTAGAAAAATCCAAGCTTTTTGCTTCTCTCTGGTGCTGTGGAAGGAGCAGAGGCATGCCCTTCTATATGTGTGTGCGTGTGTGTGTATTGTTGAGATTATCCCAGCGCTAAAGGATGGTAAGTGAGGGTGGGGGTGGGGAAGGGGTTGGGACTTTTCACAGACTTCCTTTCCTTTTTTTTCCTATCTCTCTAACTCCACAAATTTCCAATTTACCCATACCTGGATCCCAGGGAATACTGCAAAGCTTTGAACTTTACGGGCAACAACACAGAGTTTCTGGAAAAGTTCATCGCCCTCATGGAGAAAGTGACACCGGATTCCAAACAATGTGAGTATGGATTGAACTAGGTTGTGGCATGGGACGGGGGGAGGGATTTGAGTTTGAACAGCTTGACAAAGTATGTACCATAACTGAGAAAATATAATATTCTGATGTATCAAGTTGATAAAACTGTTAAAAACACCGGTGCACCTACGTTTATTTCTTTTAAAGTCTTCACCAGGAAATTATGCAAAGCTGAGAAGTACTTGTTTGTAGATGCATCCTGGGGGAAAGGGATCAGGCATAACACAATAACATTATGCTGTAATAAAGTGTGACCATACTAAAGGTAAAAACAGCATCCAAAATGTAAAACATGAGCAAATGTACAAAATTATACTGTGCCAAAACAAACAGGCATGCAGAGGTCCAGCACCAAGAGACTGGTACAAATCAGCCAAACAGAGGCAATTTAAACAAGGCAAAAGTAGATGACAGTAATACTGCAGCTAATGTCCCTCCTCCAAACACCAGGCAACACATTTAAATTACCTCTAATTTCCCTGCAAACATCTATCCTCAAACCTACAATATCACAGTTCAAGTATCAGTTCAAATTCATGTACACTTAACACATAGAACTAATTTCACTAATAAACTATTCAAATATTTCAGTTTGAAACAAAATATAACTCCTATTCTTTTCACCAACCTGTTGCTTAAGCTCCTAAGTGAACAATGAAAGCATTGTAATTCCTGTTAAAGATGTTAATTGCAGCTAATCTCTTCCTCCAAACACCTGGTAAAAATACATTTAAATTACCTTTAATTTTTCTCCAAACATCTATCCTTAAACCTACAATATCACAGTTCAAGTATCGTTCAAATTAAGGTAATAATTTTAACACATAGAACTAATTTCACTAACAAACTATTCAATATTTCAGTTTAAAACAAAATATAACTCCTGGGCTCTTTTCTACTCAACCTGTTGCTTAAGCTTCCTATGAACAATGAAAGTACAGCATTCCTGTTTAAAGACAAGTACTGCAGCTAATGTCCCTCCTAAACACTAGGCAAACAATACATTAATTACCTTCTAATTTTCCCTGCCAACATCTATCTCCTCAAACCCACAATATCATGTTTCAAGTATCAGTTCAAATTAAGGTAATACTTTTAATATAGAACTAATTTCACTAATAAACTATTCAAATTTTGTTTAAAACAAAATATAACTCCTGGCCTCTTTCTACCAACCTGTTGCTTAAGCTCCCAAGTAACAATGAAAGCCACAGTAATTCCTGTTTAAAGACAAGCATTGTAGCCATGTCCCTCCTCCAAACACCAGGCAACAACACATTTAAATTACCTTCTAATTTTCCTGCCAAACATCTATCCCAAACCTACAATATCATAGGCCCATCAGTTCCAATTCATAATAATTTTAACATATGAACTAATTTCACTCAATCTATTCAAATATTCTGTTTAAACAAATAACTCCTGGCCTCTTTTCACCAACTTGTTGCTTAAGCTCCATGTGAACAATGAAAGCTCCAGTAATTCTGTTTAAAGACAAGCACTGCAGCTAATGTCCTCCTCCAAACACTAGGCAAACAAATATTTAAATTATCTTCACTTTTCCTGCCAACATCTATCCCTCAAACCTATAATACTTCTGTTTAAGTATCAGTTCAAATTTATGTAATAATTTTAACACATAGAACTACTTCACTAACAACTATTCAAATTTTTCGTTTAAAACAAAATATAACTCCTGGCCTCTTTCTACCAACCTGCTTTAAGCTCCTGTGAACAATGAAAGCCAGTGTACTTTGTTTAAAGACAAGTTAATTGCAGTTAATGTCCTCCAAACACCAGGCAACACTTTGAATTACCCTTAATTTTCTCGCCAAACATCTATCCCCAACCCACAATATGAGCCCAAGTATCAGTTCAAATCATGTAATTTTAACACATGAACTAATTTCACTAACAAACTATTCAAATATTTCAGCTTGTCAAAATATAACTCTGGCCTCTTTCTACCAACCTGTTGCTTAAGCTCCCAAGGAACAATGAACCTGCAGTCCTTTGTTTAAAGACAAGTACTGCAGCTAATGTCCTCCTCCAAACACCAGGCAACAACACATTTGAATTACCTTCTAATTTTCCTACAACATCTATCCCAAACCTACAATATCACAGCTCAAGTATCAGTTTAAATTCAAGGTATACTTTTAACATAGAACCATTCTACTAACAAACTATTCAAATATTTCAGTTTAAACAAATATAACTCCTGGTCTTTTTCACTAACCTGCTTAAGCTCCCAAGTGAACAATGAAAGCCAGTAATTCTGTTTAAAGTGATGTTAATTGTAGCTAATGTCCCTCCTCCAAACACCAGGCAAACATATATTTAATTACCTTCTAATTTTCCCTGCAACATCTATCCCCCAACCTACATTATCACAGCCTATATCAGTTCAATTCAAGGTATTGTTTTTTAACACATAGAACTAATTTCACTATTAAACTATTCAAATATTTCTTAAAAATAAAATATAACTCCTGGTTTTTTCTACCAACTCGTTGCTGCCCAAGGAACAATGAAAGCTACAGTAATTCTGTTTAAAGACAAGTACTTGTAGCTAATGTCCTCCTCCAAACACCAGGCAAACAAATACATTTAATTACCTTCTAATTTTCCTGCCAAACATCTATCCTCAAACCTACAATATCACAGTGCCAAGTATCGTTCAAATTGGTAGTAATTTTTAAATATATGAACTAATTTACTAACAAACTATTGAAATATTTCAGTTTAAAACAAAATAACCTGGCTCTTTCTACCAACCTGTTGTTTAAGTCCCAAGTGAAATGAAAGCCACAGTCATTCCTGTTTAAAGACAAGCACATAGCTAATGTCCTCCTCCAAACACCAGGCAAACAACACATTTAAATTACCTCTAATTTTCCCTGCCAAACATCTATCCCCAAACCTGCAATACCACAGCCCAAGTATCAGTTCAAATTTAAGGTAATTTTAACACAGAACTAATTTCACTAACAAACTATTCAAATATTTCAGTTTAAACAAACATAACTCCCGTCTTTCACCAACCTGTTGCTGCTGCTAGAACAATGAAAGCTGTTGTATTCTGTTTAAAGACAACACTGCAGCTACGTCTCTCCTCCAAACACCAGGCAACACATTTAAATTACTTCTAATTTTCCCTAAACATCTATCCTCAAACCTACAATATCACAGCTCAAGTATCGTTCAAATTCAAGGTAATAATTTTAACACATAGAACTAATTTACTAACAAACTATTCAAATATTTCAGTTTAAAACAAAATATAACTCCTGGTTCTTTTCACCAACCTGTTGCTTAAGCCCAAGGAACAATGAAACCGGCAGTATCCTGTTTAAAGACAAGTTAATTGTAGCTAATGTCCTCCTCCAAACACCTGGCAACAACACATTTAAATTAATTTTCCTTGCCAAACATCTATCCCCAACCTACAATATCACAGCCCAAGTATCAGTTCAAATTCATGTACAATTTTTAATATAGAACTAATTTCATTAACAACTATTCAAATATTTCATTTAAACAAATATAACTCCTGGCCTTTTCACTAACCTGTTGCTTAAGCTCCCAAGGAACAATGAAAGCTATGGTAATCTTGTTTAAAGATTTGTTAATTGTTTAATGTCCCTCCTCCAAACACCAGGCAACAATACATTTAATTGCCTCAATTTTCCTTACAAACATCTATCCCCAAACCACAATATCAAGCCCAAGTATCAGTTCAAATTCTGAATACTTTTTAATACATAGAACTAATCACTAATAAACTATTCAATATTTCAGTTTAAAACAAAATATAACTCCGTCTTTTTCACTAACCTGTTGTTTAAGCTCCCAAGGAACAATGAAAGCTACAGAATTCCTGTTTTAGCATGTTAATTGCAGTTACGTCCTCCTCCAAACTTCAGGCAAACAACATTTGAATTACCTTCTATTTTCCTCAAAACATCTATCCCTAAACCACATTCACAGTCCAAGTATCAGTTCAAATTAAGGTACATTTTAACACATAGAACTAATTTCACACAAATATTCAAATATTTCAGTTTAAAACAAAATATAACTCCTGGCCTTTTTCACCAACCTGTTGCTAAGCTCTAAGGAACAATGAAATACAGTAATCTGTTTGCATGTTAATCAGCTAATTTCCTCCTCCAAACTCCAGGCAAAACATACATTTAAATTACCTTCTAATTTTCCGCCAAACATCTATCCCCAAACCTACAATATCATAGCCCAAGTATCAGTTCAAATTCAAGGTAATAATTTTTAACACATAGAACTAATTTCACTAACAACCATTCAACATTTGTTTAAAACAAAATATAACTCCATTTTTTCTACCAACCTGTTGCTGCTCCCAAGTGAACAATGAAAGCCACAGTACTTCCTGTTTAAAGACAAGTTAATTGCAGCTAATGTCCCTCCTCCAAACACCAGGTAACAACAGTTTTAAATTACCTTCTAATTTTCCCTGCAAACATCTATCCCCAAACCTACAATATCACAGCCCAAGTATCAGTTCAAATTCAAGGTAATAATTTTTAACATGTAGAACTAATTCACTAACAAACTATTCAAATATTTCAGTTTAAAACAAAATATAACTCCTGGCCTCTTTTTCACCAACCTGTTGCTTAAGCTCCCAAGTGAACAATGAAAGCTTACAGTAATTCCTGTTTAAAGACAAGTTAATTGCAGCTAATGTCCCTCCTCCAAACACCAGGCAAACAACACATTTAAATTACCTTCTAATTTTCCTGCCAAACATCTATCCCCAAACCTACAATATCTACTGCCCAAGTATCAGTTCAAATTCAAGGTAATAATTTTTAACATATAGAACTAATTTCACTAACAAACTATTCAAATATTTCAGTTTAAAACAAAATATAACTCCTGGCTCTTTCTACCAACCTGTTGCTTAAGCTCTAAGTGAACAATGAAAGCTACAGTAATTCCTGTTTAAAGACAAGTTAATTGCAGCTAATGTCCTCCTCCAAACACCAGGCAAACAACATTTAAATTACCTTCTAATTTTCCCTGCCAAACATCTATCCTCCAAACCTACAATATCACTGCCCAAGTATCAGTTCAAATTAAGGTAATAATTTCTTAATACATAGAACTAATTTCACTAATAAACTATTCAAATATTTCAGTTTAAAACAAAATATAACTCCTGGCTCTCTTTTTCTACCAACCTGTTGCTTAAGCTCCCAAGTGAACAATGAAAGTCTACAGTAATTCCTGTTTAAAGACAAGTTAATTGCAGCTAATGTCCTCCTCCAAACACCAGGCAAACAACACATTAAATTACCTTCCTAATTTTCCTGCAAACATCTGTCAAACCTACAATATCTGGCCAAGTATCAGTTCAAATTCAAGGTAATAATTTTTATCACATAGAACTAATTTCACTAACAAACTATTCAAATATTTCAGTTTAAACAAAATATAACTCCTGGCCTCTTTTCTACCAACCTGTTGCTTAAGCTCCCAAGTGAACAATGAAAGCCAACAGTAATTCCTGTTTAAAGACAAGTTAATTGCAGCTAATGTCCCTCCTCCAAACACCTGGCAAACAACACATTTAAATTACCTTCTAATTTTCCTGCCAAACATCTATCCCCAAACCTACAATATCAAGCTCAAGTATCAGTTCAAATACAAGGTAATAATTTTTAACATTATTAGAACTAATTTCACTAACAAACTATTCAAATATTTCAGTTTAAAACAAAAATATAACTCCTGCCCTCTTTCTACCGACCTGTTGCTTAAGCTCCCAAGTGAACAATGAAAGCCACAGTAATTCCTGTTTAAAGACAAAATTTAATTGCAGCTAATGTCCCTCCTCCAAACACCAGGCAAACAACACATTTAAATTACCTTCTAATTTTCCTGCCAAACATCTATCCCCAAACCTACAATATCACAGCCCAAGTATCAGTTCAAATTCAAGGTAATAATTTTTAACACATAGAACTAATTTCACTAACAAACTATTCAAATATTTTCCAGTTTAAAACAAAATATAACTCCTGGCCTCTTTTCTACCAACCTGTTGCTTAAGCTCCCAATGAACAAAGAAAGCCACAGTAATTCCTGTTTAAAGACAAGTTAATTGCAGCTAATGTCCCCTCCTCCAAACACCAGGCAAACAACACATTTAAATTACCTTAATTTTCCTACAAACATCTATCCCCTAAACCCTACAATACCACAGCCCAAGTATCAGTTCAAATTTAAGGTAATAATTTTTAACATTATAAGAACTAACTTCACTCAACAAACTATTCAAATATTTCAGTTTTAAAACAAAATACTATACTCTGGCCTCTTTTCTACCAACCTGTTGCTTAAGCTCCCAAGTGAACAATGAAAGCCACAGTAATTCCTGTTTAAAGACAAGTTAGGTGCAGCTAATAACCCTCCTCAATACCAGGCAAACAACACATTTAAATTACCTACTAATTTTACTGCCAAACATCTATCACAAACCTACAATATCACAGCCCAAGTATCAGTTCAAATTCAAGGTAATAATTTTAACACATAGAACTAATTTCACTAACAAACTATTCAAATATTTCAGTTTAAAACAAAATATAACTCCTGGCCTCTTTTCTACCAACCTGTTGCTTAAGCTCCAAGTGAACAATGAAAGCCACAGTAATTCCTGTTTAAAGACAAGTTAATTGCAGCTAATGTCCCTCCTCCAAACACCAGGACAAACAACACATTTAAATTACCTTCTAATTTTCCCTGCCAAACATCTATCCACAAACTTACAATATCACAGCCCAAGTATCAGTTCAAATTCAAGGTAATAATTTTAACACATAGAACTAATTTCACTAACAAACTATTCAAATATTTCGGTTTAAAACAAATATAACTCCTGGCCTCTTTCTACCAACCTGTTGCTAAGCTCCCAAGTGAACAATGAAAGCCACAGTAATTCCTGTTTAAAGACAAGTTAATTGCAGCTAATGTCCCTCCTCCAAACACCAGGCAAACAACACATTTAAATGACCTTCTAATTTTCCCTGCCAAACATCTATCCCCAAACCTACAATATCACAGCCAAGTATCAGTTCAAATTCAAGGTAATAATTTTTTAACACATAGAACTAATTTCACTAACAAACTATTCAAATATTTCAGTTTAAAACAAAATATAACTCCTGGCCTCTTTTCTACCAACCTGTTGCTAAGCTCCCAAAATTGAACAATGAAAAACACAGTAATTCCTGTTTAAAGAACAAGTTAATTGCAGCTAATGTCCCCTCCTCCAAAACACCAGGCAAACAAAACATTTAAATTACCTTCTAATTTTCCTACCAAACATCTATCCCCAAACCTACAATATCACAGCCCAAGTATCAGTTCAAATTCAAGGTAATAATTTTAACACATAGAACTAATTTCACATAACAAACTATTCAAATATTTCAGTTTAAAACAAAATATAACTCAGGCTCTTTTCTACCAACCTGTTGTTAAGCTCCCAAGTGAACAATAAGCCACAGTAATTCCTGTTTAAAGACAAGTTAATTGCAGCTAATGTCCTCCTCCAAACACCAGGCAAACAACACATTTAAATTACCTTCTAATTTTCCCTGCCAAACATCTTATCCCCAAACCTACAATATCACAGCCCTAGTATCAGTTCAAATTCAAGGTAATAATTTTAACACATAGAACTAATTTCACTAACAAACTATTCAAATATTTCAGTTTAAAACAAATATAACTCCTGGCCTCTTTTCTACCAACCTGTTGTAAGCTCACAAGTGAACAATGAAATACAGTAATTCCTGTTCCAAAGAACAAGTTAATTGCAACTAATGTCCCCTCACTCCAAACACCAGACAAACATTACAGAAATTAAATGACCTTCTAATTTTCCCTGAAACATCTATCCCCAAACCTACAATATCACAGCCCAAGTATCAGTTCAAATCAAGGTAATAATTTTAACACATAGAACTAATTTTCACTAACAAACTATTCAAATATTTCAGTTTAAAACAAAATATAACTCCTGGCCTCTTTTTCTACCAACCTGTTGCTTAAGCTCCCAAGTGAACAATGAAAGCCACAGTAATTCCTGTTTAAAGACAAGTTAATTGCAGCTAATGTCCTCTCAAACACCAGGCAAACACACACTTTAAATGACTTAATTTTCCCTGTAAACATCTATCCTCAAACCTACAATATCACAGCCCAAGTATCAGTTCAAATTCAAGGTAATAATTTTTAAACATAGAACTAATTTCACTAACAAACTATTCAAATATTTCAGTTTAAAAACAAAATATAACTCTGGCCTTTTTCTACCAACCTGTTGCTTAAGCTCCCAAGTGAACAATAGAAAGCCACAGTAATTCCTGTTTTAAAGACAAGTTAATTGCAGCTAATGTCCCCCTCCTCCAAACACCTGGCAAACAACACATTTAAATGACCTTCTAATTTTCCTGCCAAACATCTATCCCTCAAACCTACAATATCACAGCCCAAGTATCAGTTCAAATTCAAAGGTAATAATTTTTAACACACAAAGAACTAATTTCACTAACAAACTATTCAAATATTTCAGTTTAAAACAAAATATAACTCCTGGCCTCTTTTCTACCAACCTGTTGCTTAAGCTCCCAAGTGAACAATGAAGCCACAGTAATTCCTATTTAAAGACAAGTTAAATGCAGCTAATGTCCCTCACTCAAACACCAGGCAAACAACACATTTAAATTACCTTCTAATTTTCCCTGACAAACATCTATCCCCAAACCTACAATATCACAGCCCAAGTATCAGTTCAAATTCAAGGTAATAATTTTTAACACATAGAACTAATTTCACTAACAAACTATTCAAACATTTCAGTTTAAAACAAAATATAACTCCTGGCCTCTTTTCTACCAACCTGTTGCTTAAGCTCCCAAGTGAACAATGAAATACAGTAATTTCTGTTTAGAACAAATTAATTGCAGCTAATATCCCCTCACCCAAACACAAGGCAAACAACACATTTAAATTACCCCTTCTAATTTTCCTGCCAAACATCTATCCCCAAACCTACAATATCACAGCCCAAGTATCAGTTTCAAATTCAAGGTAATAATTTTAACAATAGAACTAATTTCACTAACAAACTATTCAAATATTTCAGTTTAAAACAAAATATAACTCCTGGCCTCTTTTCTACCAACCTGTTGCTTAAGCTCACAAGTGAACAATGAAAGCCACAGTAATTCCTGTTTAAAGACAAGTTAACTACAGCTAATGTCCCTCACTCAAACACCAGGCAAACAACACATTTAAATGACCTTCTAATTTTCCTGCCAAGCATCTATCCCCAAACCTACAATATCACAGCCCAAGTATCAGTTCAAATTCAAGGTAATAATTTTTTATCACATAGAACTAATTTCACTAACAAACTATTCAAATATTTCAGTTTAAACAAAATATAACTCCTGGCCTCTTTTTTCTACCAACCTGTTGCTTAAGCTCCCAAGTGAACAATGAAAGCCACAGTAATTCCTGTTTAAGACAAGTTAATTGCAGCTAATGTCCCCTCCTCCAAACACCAGGCAAACAACTACATTTAAATTACCTTCTAATTTTCCCTACCAAACATCTATCCCAAACCTACAATATCACAGCCCAAGTATCAGTTCAAATTCAAGTAATATTTTTAACACATAGAACTAATTTCACTAACAAACTATTCAAATATTTCAGTTTAAAACAAAATATAACTCCTGGCCTCTTTTCTACCAACCTGTTGCTTAAGCTCCCAAGTGAACAATGAAAGCCACAGTAATTCCTGTTTAAAGACAAGTTAATTGCAGCTAATGTCCCCTCCTCCAAACACCAGGCAAACAACACATTTAAATTACCTTCTAATTTTCCTGCAAACATCTATCCCCAAACCTACAATATCACAGCCCAGTATCAGTCCAAATTCAAGGTAATAATTTTTAACACATAGAACTAATTTCACTAACAAACTATTCAAATATTTCAGTTTAAACAAAATATAACTCCTGGCTCTTTTCTACCAACCTGTTGCTTAAGCTCCCAAGTGAACAATAGAAAGCCACAGTAATTCCTGTTTAAAGACAAGTTAATTGCAGCTAATGTCCATACTCAATACCAGGAAAACAACACATTTAAATTACCTTCTAATTTTCCTGCCAAACATCTATCCCCAAACCTACAATATCACAGCCCAAGTATCAGTTCAAATTCAAGGTACAATTTTTAACACATAGAACTAATTTCACTAACAAACTATTCAAATATTTCAGTTTAAAACAAAATAAACCTCTGGCCTCTTTCTACCAACCTGTTGCTTAAGCTCCCAAGTGAACAATGAAAGCCACAGTAATTCCTGTTTAAAGACAAGTTAATTGCAGCTAATGTCCCTCCTCCAAACACCAGGAAAACAACACATTTAAATTACCTTCTAATTTCCCCTCAAACAAACATCTATCCCCAAACCTACAATATCACAGCCCAAGTATCAGTTCAAATTCAAGGTAATAATTTTTAACACATAGAACTAATTTCACTAACAAACTATTCAAATATTTCAGTTCAAACAAAATATAACTCCTGGCCTCTTTTCTACCAACCTGTTGCTTAAGCTCCCAAGTGAACAATGAAAGCCACAGTAATTCCTGTTTAAAGACAAGTTAATTGCAGCTAATGTCCCCTCCTCCAAACACCAGGCAAACAACACATTTAAATTACCTTCTAATTTTTCCCTGCCAAACATCTATCCCCAAACCACAATATCACAGCCCAAGTATCAGTTCAAATTCAAGGTAATAATTTTTAACACATAGAACTAATTTCACTAAAAACTATTCAAATATTTCAGTTTAAAACAAAATATAACTCCTCGGCCTCTTTTCTACCAACCTGTGTAGCTTAAGCTCCCAAGGAACAATGAAAGCCACAGTAATTTCTGTTTAAAGACAAGTTAATTGTAGCTAATGTCCCTCACTCCAAAACACCAGGCAAAAACACATTTAAATTACCTTCTAATTTTCCCTCACAAACATCTATCCCCAAACCTACAATATCACAGCCCAAGTATCAGTTCAAATTCAAGGTAATAATTTTTAACACATAGAACTAATTTCACTAACAAACTATTCAAATATTTCAGTTTAAAACAAAATATAACTCCTGGCCTCTTTTCTACCAACCTGTTGCTTAAGCTCCCAAGTGAACAATGAAAGCCACAGTAATTCCTGTTTAAAGACATTTTAATTGCAGCTAATGTCCCTCCTCCAAACACCAGGCAAACAAACACATTTAAATTACCTTCTAATTTCCCTGCCAAACATCTATCCCCAAACCTACAATATCACAGCCCAAGTATCAGTTCAAATTCAAGGTAATAATTTTTAACACATAGAACTAATTTCACTAACAAACTATTCAAATATTTCAGTTTAAAACAAAATATAACTCCTGGCCTCTTTTCTACCAACCTGTTGCTTAAGCTCCCAAGTGAACAATGAAAGCCACAGTAATTCCTGTTTAAAGACAAGCATCTGCAGCTAATGTCCTCCTCCAAACACCAGGCAAACAACACATTTAAATTACCTTCTAATTTTCCCTGCCAAACATCTATCCCCAATCCTACAATATCACAGCCCAAGTATCAGTTCAAATTAAGGTAATAATTTTTAACACATAGAACTAATTTCACTAACAAACTATTCAAATATTTCAGTTTAAAACAAAATATAACTCCTGGCCTCTTTTCTACCAACCTGTTGCTTAAGCTCCCAAGTGAACAATAAAAACACAGTAATTCCTGTTTAAAGACAAATTAATTGCAGCTAATGTCCCTCCTCCAAACACCAGGCAACAACACATTTAAATTACCTTCTAATTTTCCCTCCAAACATCTATCCCCAAACCTACAATATCACAGCCCAAGTATCAGTTCAAATTAAGGTAATAATTTTTAACACATAGAACTAATTTCACTAACAAACTATTCAAATATTTCAGTTTAAAACAAAATATAACTCCTGGCCTCTTTTCTACCAACCTGTTGTTAAGCTCCCAAGTGAACAATGAAAGCCACAGTAATTCCTGTTTAAAGACAAGTTAATTGCAGCCTAATGTCCCTCCTCCAAACACCAGGCAAACAAAACATTTAAATTACCTTCTAATTTTCCCTGCCAAACATCTATCCCCAAACCTACAATATCACAGCCCAAGTATCAGTTCAAATTCAAGTAATAATTTTAACACATAGAACTAATTTCACTAACAAACTATTCAAATATTTCAGTTTAAAACAAAATATAACTCCTAGCTCTTTTCTACCAACCTGTTGCTAGCTCCCAAGTGAACAATGAAAGCCACAGTAATTCCTGTTTAAAGACAAGTTAATTGCAGCAATGTCCCTCCTCCAAACACTAGGCAAACAATACATTTAAATTACCTTCTAATTTTCCCTGCCAAACATCTATCCCCAAACCTACAATATCACAGCCCAAGTATCAGTTCAAATTCAAGGTATAATTTTTAACACATAGAACTAATTTCACTAACAAACTATTCAAATATTTCAGTTTAAACAAAATATAACTCCTGGCCTCTTTTTCTACCAACCTGTTGCTTAAGCTACCAAGTGAACAATGAAAGCCACAGTAATTTCCTGTTTAAGACAAGTTAATTGCAGCTAATGTCCCTCCTCCAAAACACCAGGCAAACAACACATTTAAATTACCTTCTAATTTTCCTAACAAAATCTATCCCCAAACCTACAATATCACAGCCCAAGTATCAGTTCAAATTCAAGGTAATAATTTTTCTTATATAGAACTAATTTCACTAACAAACTATTCAAATATTTCAGTTTAAAACAAAAATATAACTCCTGGCCTCTTTTCTACCAACCTGTTGCTAAGCTCCCAAGTGAACAATGAAAGCCACAGTAATTCCTGTTTAAAGACAAGTTAATTGCAGCTAATGTCCCTCCTCCAAACACCAGGCAAACAAACATTTAAATTACCTTCTAATTTTCCATGCAACAACTATCCCAAAACCTACAATATCCATGGCCAAGTATCAGTTCAAATTCAAGGTAATAATTTTTAATACATAGAACTAATTTCACTAACAAACTATTCAAATATTTCAGTTTAAAACAAAATATAACTCCTGGCCTCTTTCTACCAACCTGTTGCTTAAGCTCCCTAAGTGAACAATGAAAGCCACAGTAATTCCTGTTTAAAGACAAGTTAATTGCAGCTAATGTCCCCTCCTCCAAACACCAGGCAAACAACACATTTAAATTACCTTCTAATTTTCCCTGCCAAACATCTATCCCCAAACCTACAATATCACAGCCCAAGTATCAGTTCAAATTCAAGGTAATAATTTTTAACACATAGAACTAATTTCACTAATAAACTATTCAAATATTTCAGTTTAAAACAAAATATAACTCCTGGCCTCTTTTCTACCAACCTCTTGCTTAAGCCCAAGTGAACAATGAAAGCCACAGTAATTCCTGTTTAAAGACAAGTTAATTGCAGCTAATGTCCCTCCTCCAAACACCAGGCAAACAACACATTTAAATTACCTTCTAATTTTCCCTGCCAAACATCTATCCCCAAACCTACAATATCACAGCCCAAGTATCAGTTCAAATTCAAGGTAATAATTTTAACACATAGAACTAATTTCACTAACAAACTATTCAAATATTTCAGTTTAAAACAAAATATAACTCCTGGCCTCTTTTCTACCAACCTGTTGCTTAAGTCTCAAGTGAACAATGAAATTACAGTAATTCCTGTTTAAAGACAAGTTAATTGCAGCTAATGTCCCTCCTCCAAACACCAGGCAAACAACACATTTAAATTACCTTCTAATTTTCCTGCAAACATCTATCCCCAAACCTACAATATCACAGCCCAAGTATCAGTTCAAATTCAAGGTAATCAATTTTAACACATAGAACTAATTTCACTAACAAACTATTCAAATATTTCAGTTTAAACAAAATATAACTCCTGACCTCTTTTCTACCAACCTGTTGCTTAAGCTCACAAGTGAACAATGAAAGCCACAGTAATTCCTGTTTAAAGACAAGTTAATTGCAGCTAATTTCCCCTCCTCCAAACACCAGGCAAACAACACATTTAAATGACCTTCTAATTTTCCCTGCAAACATCTATCCCCAAACCTACAATATCACAGCCCAAGTATCAGTTCAAATTCAAGGTAATAATTTTTAACACATAGAACTAATTTCACTAACAAACTATTCAAATATTTCAGTTTAAAACAAAATATAACTCCTGGCCTCTTTTCTACCAACCTGTTGTAAGCTCCCAAGTGAACAAAGAAAGCCACAGTAATTCCTGTTTAAAGACAAGTTAATTGCAGCTAATGTCCCTCCTCCAAACACCAGGCAAACAACACATTTAAATTACCTTCTAATTTTCCTGCAAACATCTATCCCCAAACCTACAATATCACAGCCCAAGTATCAGTTCAAATTCAAGGTAATAATTTTTAACACATAGAACTAATTTCACTAACAAACTATTCAAATATTTCAGTTTAAAACAAAATATAACTCCTGGCCTCTTTTCTACCAACCTGTTGCTTAAGCTCCCAAGTGAACAATGAAAGCCACAGTAATTCCTGTTTAAAGACAAGTTAATTGCAGCTAATGTCCCTCCTCCAAACACCAGGCAAACAACACATTTAAATTACTCTAATTTTCCTGCCAAACATCTATCCCCAAACCTACAATATCAAGCCCAAGTATCAGTTCAAATTCAAGGTAATAATTTTAACACATAGAACTAATTTCACTAACAAACTATTCAAATATTTCAGTTTAAAACAAAATATAACTCCTGGCCTCTTTTCTACCAACCTGTTGCTTAAGCTCCCAAGTGAACAATGAAAGCCACAGTAATTCCTGTTTAAAGACAAGTTAATTGCAGCTAATGTCCCTCCTCCAAACACCAGGAAAACAACACATTTAAATTACCTTCTAATTTTCCCTGCCAAACATCTATCCCCAAACCTACAATATCACAGCCCAAGTATCAGTTCAAATTCAAAGGTAATAATTTTTAACACATAGAACTAATTTCACTAACAAACTATTCAAATATTTCAGTTTAAAACAAAATAACTCTGGCCTCTTTTCTACCAACCTGTTGCTTAAGCTTGAAGTGAACAATAAGCCACAGTAATTTCTGTTTAAGACAAATTTAATTGCAACTAATGTCCCTCCTCCAAACATTTAAATAATACATTTAAATTACCTTCTAATTTTCCCGCCAAACATCTATCCCAAACCTACAATATCAGAGCTCAAGCATCAGTTCAAACTAAGGTAATAATTTTAACACATAGAACTAATTTCACTAACAAACTATTCAAATATTTCAGTTTAAAACAAAATATAACTCCTGGCCTCTTTTCTACCAACCTGTTGCTTAAGCTCCCAAGTGAACAATGAAAGCCACAGTAATTTCTGTTTAAAGACAAGTTAATTGCAGCTAATGTCCCTCCTCCAAACACCAGGCAAACAACACATTTAAATTACCTTCTAATTTTCCCTGCCAAACATCTATCCCTAATCCTACAATATCACAGCCCAAGTATCAGTTCAAATTCAAGGTAATAATTTTAACATGCTAGAACTAATTTCACTAACAAACTATTCAAATATTTCAGTTTAAAACAAAATATAACTCCTGGCCTCTTTTCTACCAACCTGTTGCTTAAGCTCCCAAGTGAACAATGAAAGCCACAGTAATTCCTGTTTAAAGACAAATGTAATTGCACTAATGTCCCCTCCTCCAAACACTGGCAAAATAACACATTTAAATTACCTTCTAATTTTCCTGCCAAACATCTATCCCCAAACCTACAATATCACAGCCCAAGTATCAGTTCAAATTCAAGGTAATAATTTTAACACATAGAACTAATTTCACTAACAAACTATTCAAATATTTCAGTTTAAAACAAAATATAACTCCTGGCCTCTTTTCTACCAACCTGTTGCTTAAGCTCCCAAGTGAACAATGAAAGCCACAGTAATTCCTGTTTAAAGACAAGTTAATTGCAGCTAATGTCCCCTCCTCCAAACACCAGGCAAACAACACATTTAAATTACCTTCTAATTTTCCATGCAAACATCTATCCCCAATCCTACAATATCACAGCCCAAGTATCAGTTCAAATTCAAGGTAATAATTTTTAACACATAGAACTAATTTCACTAACAAACTATTCAAATATTTCAGTTTAAAACAAAATATAACTCCTGGCTTCTTTTCTACCAACCTGTTGCTTAAGCTCCCAAGTGAACAATGAAAGCCACAGTAATTCCTGTTTAAAGACAAGTTAATTGCAGCTAATGTCCCTCCTCCAAACACCAGGCAAACAATACATTTAAATTACCTTCTAATTTTCCCACCAAACATCTATCCCCAAACCTACAATATCACAGCCCAAGTATCAGTTCAAATTCAAGGTAATAATTTAACACATAGAACTAATTTCACTAACAAACTATTCAAATATTTCAGTTTAAAACAAAATATAACTCCTGGCCTCTTTTCTACCAACCTGTTGCTTAAGCTCCAAGTGAACAATGAAAGCCACAGTAATTCCTGTTTAAAGACAAGTTAATTGCAGCTAATGTCCCTCCTCCAAACACCAGGCAAACAACACATTTAAATTACCTTCTAATTTTCCCTACAAACATCTATCCCCAAACCTACAATATCACAGCCCAAGTATCAGTTCAAATTCAAGGTAATAATTTTAACACATAGAACTAATTTCACTAACAAACTATTCAAATATTTCAGTTTAAATAAAAATATAACTCCTGGCCTCTTTTCCACCAACCTGTTGCTTAAGCTCCCAAATGAACAATGAAAGCCACAGTAATTCCTGTTTAAAGACAAGTTAATTGCAGCTAATGTCCTCCCAAACACCAGGCAAACAATACATTTAAATTACCTTCTAATTTTCCTGCCAAACATCTATCCCCAAACCTACAATATCACAGCCCAAGTATCAGTTCAAATTCAGGTAATAATTTTTAACACATAGAACTAATTTCACTAACAAACTATTCAAATATTTCAGTTTAAAACAAAATATAACTCCTGGCTCTTTTCTACCAACCAGTTGCTTAAGCTACCCAGTGAACAATGAAAGCCACAGTAATTCCTGTTTAAAGACAAGTTAATTGCAGCTAATGTCCTCCTCCAAACACCAGGCAAACAATACATTTAAATTACCTTCTAATTTTCCTCCAAACATCTATCCCAAACCTACAATATCCTAGCCCAAGTATCAGTTCAAATTCAAGGTAATAATTTTAACATAGAACTAATTTCACTAACAAACTATTCAAATATTTCAGTTTAAAACAAAATATAACTCCTGGCCTCTTTTCTACCAACCTGTTGCTTAAGCTCCCAAGTGAACAATGAAAGCCACAGTAATTCCTGTTTAAAGACAAGTTAATTGCAGCTAATGTCCCTCCTCCAAACACCAGGCAAACAACACATTTAAATTACCTTCTAATTTTCCTGCCAAACAACTATCCCCAAACCTACAATATCACAGCCCAAGTATCAGTTCAAATTCAAGGTAATAATTTTAACACATAGAACTAATTTCACTAACAAACTATTCAAATATTTCAGTTTAAAACAAAATATAACTCTGGCCTCTTTTCTACCAACCTGTTGCTTAAAGCTCCCAAGTGAACAATGAAACCTAGTAATTCCTGTTTAAAGACAAGTTAATTGCAGCTAATGTCCTCCTCCAAACACCAGGCAAACAATACATTTAAATTACCTCTAATTTTCCTGCCAAACATCTATCCCCAAACCTACAATATCACAGCCCAAGTATCAGTTCAAATTCAAGGTAATAATTTTAACACATAGAACTAATTTCACTAACAAACTATTCAAATATTTCAGTTTAAAACAAAATATAACTCCTGGCCTCTTTTCTACCAACCTGTTGCTTAAGCTCCCAAGTGAACAATGAAAGCCACAGTAATTCCTGTTTAAAGACAAGTTAATTGCAGCTAATGTCCCTCCTCAAACACCAGGCAAACAACTACATTTAAATTACCTTCTAATTTTCCTCCAAACATCTATCCCCAAACCTACAATATCACAGCCCAAGTATCAGTTCAAATTAAGGTAATAATTTTTAACACATAGAACTAATTTCACTAACAAACTATTCAAATATTTCAGTTTAAAACAAAATATAACTCCTGGCCTCTTTTCTACCAACCTGTTGCTAAGCTCCCAAGTGAACAATGAAAGCCACAGTAATTCCTGTTTAAAGACAAGTTAATTGCAGCTAATGTCCCCTCCTCCAAACACCAGGCAAACAACACATTTAAATTACCTTCTAATTTTCCCTGCCAAACATCTATCCCCAAACCTACAATATCACAGCCCAAGTATCAGTTCAAATTCAAGGTAATAATTTTTAACACATAGAACTAATTTCACTAACAAACTATTCAAATATTTCAGTTTAAAACAAAATATAACTCCTGGCCTCTTTTCTACCAACCTGTTGCTTAAGCTCCCAAGTGAACAATGAAAGCCACAGTAATTCCTGTTTAAAGACAAGTTAATTGCAGCTAATGTCCCTCCTCCAAACACCAGGCAAACAAACATTTAAATTACCTTCTAATTTTCCTATGCCAAACAATCTATCCCCAAACCTACAATATCAGCCCAAGTATAAGTTCAAATTTAAGGTAATAATTTTTAACACATAGAACTAATTTCACTAACAAACTATTCAAATATTTCAGTTTAAAACAAAATATAACTCCTGGCCTCTTTTCTACCAACCTGTTGCTTAAGCTCCCAAGTGAACAATGAAAGCCACAGTAATTCCTGTTTAAAGACAAGTTAATTGCAGCTAATGTCCCCTCCTCCAAACACCAGGCAAACAACACATTTAAATTACCTTCTAATTTTCCCTGCAAACATCTATCCCCAAACCTACAATATCACAGCCCAAGTATCAGTTCAAATTCAAGGTAATAATTTTAACACATAGAACTAATTTCACTAACAAACTATTCAAATATTTCAGTTTAAAACAAAATATAACTCCTGGCCTCTTTTCTACCAACCTGTTGCTTAAGCTCCCAAGTGAACAATAAAAGCCACAGTAATTCCTGTTTAAAGACAAGTTAATTGCAGCTAATGTCCCTCCTCCAAACACCAGGCAAACAACACATTTAAATTACCTTCTAATTTTCCCTGCCAAACAACTATACCCAAACTTACAATATCACAGCCCAAGTATCAGTTCAAATTCAAGGTAATAATTTTTAACACATAGAACTAATTTCACTAACAAACTATTCAAATATTTCAGTTTAAAACAAAATATAACTCCTGGCCTCTTTTCTACCAAACTGTTGCTTTAGCTCCCAAGTGAACAATGAAAGCCACAGTAATTCCTGTTTAAAGACAAGTTAATTGCAGCTAATGTCCCCTCCTCCAAACACCAGGCAAACAACACATTTAAATTACCTTCTAATTTTCCCTGCCAAACATCTATCCCCAAACCTACAATATCACAGCCCAAGTATCAGTTCAAATTCAAGGTAATAATTTTTAACACATAGAACTAATTTCACTAACAAACTATTCAAATATTTCAGTTTAAAACAAAATATAACTCCTGGCCTCTTTTCTACCAACCTGTTGCTTAAGCTCCCAAGTGAACAATGAAAGCCACAGTAATTCCTGTTTAAAGACAAGTTAATTGCAGCTAATGTCCCCTCCTCCAAACACCAGGCAAACAACACATTTAAATTACCTTCTAATTTTCCCTGCCAAACATCTATCCCCAAACCTACAATATCACAGCCCAAGTATCAGTTCAAATTCAAGGTAATAATTTTTAACACATAGAACTAATTTCACTAACAAACTATTCAAATATTTCAGTTTAAAACAAAATATAACTCCTGGCCTCTTTTCTACCAAACTGTTGCTTAAGCTCCCAAGTGAACAATGAAAGCCACAGTAATTCCTGTTTAAAGACAAGTTAATTGCAGCTAATGTCCCCTCCTCCAAACACCAGGCAAACAACACATTTAAATTACCTTCTAATTTTCCCTGCCAAACATCTATCCCAAACCTACAATATCACAGCCAAGTATCAGTTCAAATTCAAGGTAATAATTTTTAACACATAGAACTAATTTCACTAACAAACTATTCAAATATTTCAGTTTAAAACAAAATATAACTCCTGGCCTCTTTTCTACCAACCTGTTGCTTAAGCTCCCAAGTGAACAATGAAAGCCACAGTAATTCCTGTTTAAAGACAAGTTAATTGCAGCTAATGTCCCCTCCTCCAAACACCAGGCAAACAACACATTTAAATTACCTTCTAATTTTCCCTGCCAAACATCTATCCCCAAACCTACAATATCACAGCCCAAGTATCAGTTCAAATTCAAGGTAATAATTTTTAACACATAGAACTAATTTCACTAACAAACTATTCAAATATTTCAGTTTAAAACAAAATATAACTCCTGGCCTCTTTTCTACCAACCTGTTGCTTAAGCTCCCAAGTGAACAATGAGCTGGTTAGGCACAGTACATACTCAACAGATCTCCAATACAAGCAATAGGGACAAATGACTAGAGACTTAGTAATTGCGACGAGGGGTTCTAAAGGGGCCAGGCAGAAGAATAAACTGTACAAAATCATCAAACATTTGAATCTTCTGAAGGCAGATATTGTATTTGTAAAAGAATCACATTTGCTTAACTCAGAGGCCCTCCAGTTGAGGAGACAGCAAATAGGACACGTTTTCTCCGCAGGTAGAAATACCCAGAGTAGTGGTGTTATGATCCTGGTAAATAGGACAGTGCCATTTTCCCCAACCCAAACTATTTGTGACACTCAGGGTAGATTCCTATTCATTTAAGGCAATCTTCATACATCAGGCATCCTACTGGGTAATGTATATGGACCAAATAATGACTCTCCCAGTTTTTTCACACATTTAATTTCAGTACTAACCCCCTTCCTATCTATCCCAATCATCATTGGAGGTGACCTAAACTTAACCTTTGATCCAGGCATAGGTTGAACAAGAAACTCCTGGACTGGCCTTACACCCCCTCAAAGGGTGCTCAAGAATTAGTGGATCAACTGGGTTTGTGTGATATTTGGCATGTCCTTCATCCCAATGTCAGGGAATACAAGTTCTCTTCTTGTATACATGGTCCCTGCTCCAGAACTGATTACCTACTTATTTCACAAATTCTTATCCCCGGGGTGCTGGACCCATCCACTTATCTAGGACCCCCCTCCAATCACTCCCTATTCACCTGCCAGATTTCCATCTAATTTCTCCCCAAAAAGGGAGGTCATTGGAAAATTAATAATCAAATCCTAAAAGACCCAGGGTTAGTCAAATATATTTTGGACCAAATTATACACTTTATCTCTATAAACTGGAATTCAGTCAGAAAACTGGATATGGAGTGGTGTGCCTTAAAAGCCTAACTGAGAGGAGTACTGATTGGCCTGGCATCCAAACGGAAGAAAAAAGCCAACGAGCAGTTATTATCCCTCCTGTCACAAATTAGTGACTTGGAGACCAAACTTACTGTCTCCCCATTCTACTCAGCAGAACAGACAAGATTTGGTGAGATTGAAGGACTCCTACCAGGAGCTGCTAAGAGAGAAGGCAGAATTGGCAATTCTAAAGGTTAAAGCCTCCTATACTGACCAAGGGGAAAAAGCTAGCCAATTACTTGCCTTTAGGCTTAAGCAGTAGGAGTCCTCCAGGCTAGTTGCTGCTATCTGTCCAACGGAGAATGGTCTCTTGTTGACCTGCCCAGAGGACATGGTAAAGGAATTCAGAAATTACTACCAACAACTATATAGCCCCATAGTTCAACCTCCCACAGAACATTATGTAGATTCATACCTAGCAGAATCCCACTTGCCTTTTCTCTCCGAATCTCAACAACTTTCCCAGACAGCAGCCATTACAGAGGCAGAACTAACTAAAGTAATTAAGGATCTCTCCATGGACAAAACGCCTGGGCCAGATGGGTTTTCTCCCAATTTTTACAAAGTTTTCACTAATTTGCTAATCCCTGTTATTTTACCCCTTTATCAACATATTCTAGCTGGAGCAGTCTCTGATAATTCCATGTTCAAAGCATTGATTGTCCTTTTACCCAAACCTGATAAGAACCCAGAGGTAATGTCAAGTTACAGGCCAATTTCACTCCTTAATCAAGATATCAAAATATTATCTAAACTTTTATTTGACTGTATTAGTGTAGTTCTCCCATATCTCATTGGGCCAGAACAAGTTGGTCTTATGAAGGGACGTACCTCAGTTGATCACTGGTACACTCTCACTCATGTCTTCTTAGTCTCCAGGGACGCCAATGTTCCAGCTGCTTTGGTGTCCCTGGATGCCAAGAAGCAATTTAACAGGGTTTATTTGGAACTATCCACTATGTGCTCTAAATGCATTTCACTTCCCCCCCCAGAGTTCCAAAAACTGATTAGTGTATTGTACAAATTCCCAACAGCTCGGGTAGCCAGCAATGAGGTAATTTCAGAGCTGTTCCCTTTACAATCTGGCACAAGGCAAGGCTGTCCCCTTTCACCACTTCTGTTTAATGTTTATTTAGAACCCCTTATCCATAGACTGACAGATTGTCAGAGGGTTCAAGGTATATCCATTCAAGGTCATACAGTTAAAGTTTTGGCCTATGCAGATGACCTTCTCCTCCAGATAACCCATCCTGAAAAGTCCATTCTTCCCATGCTGGAAATCATTGAAGATTTTAGTGAAATCTCCAACTACAAATTGAACATTGAAAAAACAGTTGGGTTTCCCTCTTAACCATAAGGTTATGAAGCACTCAGTCTCCGAATTGGGACTTTCCTGGAAATCAGATTCCTTGAGATACCTCAGAATAGAACTCATGAGGAGTGCAGGCCACCTGCAGAAGTTAAACCTGGATTCTCTTATTTAAACAATCAGTCAGGATTTGAAGAGATGGTCTCTCCTTCCAATATCCCTTTGAGCCAGAATTAATTTGATTAAAATGAATGTTTTTCCTCCTATGTTTTATTCCCTTAATCTTTTAAATGTCTGTCTTCCCCTTCCATGATTGAAAAAGGTTCAAGGGCTCATTATCAAATTTATTTGGGCTAATTAATAACCACGGCTGGCTTTTCATAAATTAGCAGCCCTCAAACTGAAAGGTGGGCTATGTTTGCCACATATAAGCTTCTATTATTGGGCCAGTCATGCCAGCAAATACCTCAGGTGGATATCTGCTAGCGACCCTCAATCTCCTTTACCTTTCCTGCCTACCTGGCTCAAAATTTAGTTATCCCAAATCAGAGCCCATGGTCTCTCTCCGGTTGTTCTCCTATTAACAAGGTTGAGCTCCCTCCCTACTTAATGAAAGGGATCTCCCATGGCAACCTCTGTTCGATTTCATACCCAGTTTTGCTCCTTCTTAAAGTACAATCACACCCTGGACCTGGCTCAACCTTAGAAGGGTGATCTTAACCTTAAGATATCTGGTAAAACACTCTCAACTGGATGGCTGCTGCAGTTAGGGGACTGCCTGATCACAAGCCTTGTCAAAGAAGGGGGGACCTGGCTTTCTTCCCTGGAAATTATGAATAAACTTAATATCCCAAAGTCTAACATTTTTAAAGCTTATCAATTACACCATCTTTTAATAAAGACGTTCTGGACGGTACCTCCAATGCCTTTGAAGATATCTTTTCAAGCAGACCTGAGCTCCACGGTTGGTGTTCCCCAAGCAATATCCAAAATATATGGAGTGCTACAAGATTGGATCTGTCCAGATAGCTTTGGTCCTATGGCTTTTTGGTCTTCTCTCTTCCCAGATGTGACAATAAATTAGCCACTCCTCTGGAATAATTGTCATAAGTTTATCACTCAAGACAGGCTTAGACTTATGCAATTCCATATATTGCACAATGTTTATTATTCCCCACAAAGACTGGCCAGATTTGGTCTTGTAACTTTCTCCTACTTGCATTCGGTGTATGCAAGAAAAGGGCAACTTGTTGCACATTTTTTGATCATGTCTGAAATTGTCCCCTTTATGGTCACTTATTAAACAAAGGAACGATCACCCTTTTTAGGTTAAACTGATTTATTTTCACCTGAGATATGCCTGTTAGGGTACTTCTCATCCATTTCAGTCCTTGTCTGAAAATACCTCATAGCTTTAAAATCAACGTCCGTTAAAAAACTGGTTCTAAGGACACTGGAAGGATACTAATGAACTTACTTATACAAAATGGCTCCAGGAACTTCTGGCAAATCTTAGAACTGAAAAGACCATATCAAGTCTCTATAACAGACTCAAAAAGTTTAACAGAATATGGGAACCCCTACAATCCCTCTACTCTCTATGTTCCATTGACAAGGATACCTCACATTCACTGTATTGAATCATATTTGTGTAACTCTGTGCTGTTTTTGTGGGGTAGCAAGGTGGGGGAGGAAGGAGGGGAGAGTAGATCTCTTAATGTTATTATATTAAATTTGTATACTTCATATACTTGAGGGATCTATTCTCAGCATTGTTCTGTACTGTAAAATTGTTAATAAACTTTGAATTGAAAAAAAAAATTACCTATTACAAATCCACTGCAGCCCGAGTAAAACTCAGGTAAATTACAGGGTACCCTGACTACTGTATGATGTAGTAACCTATATTGGCTTTTTTTTTATATATATATTTTTAAACCAGGTAAAGCTCACTAAGCAGAAGTGTTCATTTTCAGGGGTGATCCAGGAGCACTGGGGAGGTTAAATGGCTTGCTCAGAGCCACACAGTGTGCAAGTGGAGGTTGTGGGAATGAAACCCAGGTCTGCTGGATGTACCCTGTTCAATCACTATTTGTTATTCTAACCACAAGGCTATACTGCCAGCCATAAGCACCCCCAGATATAATGTTTTAATATGTGATTTCAATAATAGTGTGCAGTATCTACAGTGCAAATTATGAACATTAAACACTTTACAACATTTTACTAAAACTGAGTTATTCACCACTCCAGCTGCTTATTTTTTCTTACATTAAAGTGGGTGAATAGTTAATGGAGCACTATAAATAGCTTTTGACCAGGCTTCATTATTCTACATCCAGAAACAGATAAATCTGTTTATTCTGGATTTATTTAATATTGATTTTCTGTGGCTCACTAAACACAATATGTTCAGCACTGTATGAGGCAGATGTTTTTAAGTTTTGGAAGAGAGGCTACACATCTTGTCCATTTAGGATTCATTTTAGGAATATAATTTTTTTCTTCATATTTAAAACATATTCAAGTTTCAGTGTATTCATTCAGTAGTTTATGCTGACTAATATGTGCAGAAGAAAACAGTAAAGGATTTATTGCAAAACGCTCAGGGTCTACAGCAGAACTCCTGCTATTTCCTAGCAATTTGTGCAAAAAAGTTCTGCAATTTCAGGTTACTTTTCCCACAGTTTTCCAGTGGCCCTGCCCATGAGTGATGATACTTGTATTTTTTTTTTCCTGTATCATCCAGTGTAATATAAACAGTAGAAGACGTTTAGGCACATACTAAATGAAAAATGTGGTTTCAGAAAGGAAAGCAGTCCAAAGCTGAAGGAGAGGTTGATGGGAAGCATGGGTGGCTAAACTGAAGCATGGCTGGTTACAGCAAAGCAGTGCAGGTAATTTTCTTACTGATTCTATAAGCAGCAAAGCAGAAAGAATGCAAAGCAGAGCAGAATTAATTTTAAGATTCTGAAATCTGGGCTAGGCTGCCGGCTCTGCAGTAGTGTTACTGCTTGCAATGTCAGTATCCCAGGGTCAGAAACAAACTCAGTGGCTACTGGTCTGGCCAGGGGAGTAAGATCAAGAACCTCCTGGAGGGTGCCCTTCTTTTCCATGGGGGTGTGTGCTGCAGGTCCTGCAGCTTTACCACCACCTGGGTGACCACAGGTGGTAGTGCAAAGGGGAGGACACCGGCTGTGATCTGAAGCATTGGCATGTCTCTACGTGCACTACCTCCTTGGATCTCCTTGAGTACTGGTGCCCTCAGGGACAGAGACCAGAAAACCAGAAATAATCACCCCACATCAGCTACTAGTAAAAGGGACCTGGCTGTCCCAGACTTCATAACCAAGCTCAATGAGGGACTGACTGGGCTGCCTGACACGCACTAAGGGACAGTAGAGGGGATGACCTGGGGTTCCCTTCCCTTCCCACCTGGGGGTACAACTTAGGCAGGATGTGGCAGGCCCACAGGAGCTGTCGAGCATTACCTGGGGTGAAGCTAGGGGATACACAGCCTAGGGATCTCTGAAAAGTGGAGACTGATGCTGTGAGAAGGGGGCATAGAAAGAGAAAATAAAAAAATAATGATGATGAAATCTTAAGGATTCTGTGTAGTGACATGCATATTCCATGAGGCACTGGTTCAAGAATTCAAAATCCACATACCATGCAGGATTCCATGAAAAACAGAAAACCAGGGTCCTTGTCCATGACCTGACTGAGGATCGGTGGCAAGAGCAGCAATAAAAGCATATTAAATAAAAAAAAGTTTATAATCAGCAGGCAGGATTCACAAAGCTTTGCCTGGGTGCAAACACAGTTTACCCAGGGCAAACTGGGCTGTGTGAATAGTTGGTATTCACGAAGCCCAGTTTGCCCCTGTAAACTAGGTTTATGACTGGGCACAGTAGTGAGGGGGGCCACAATGCAAATGAGGGGAAGGGGGTCTGCATATCCCAGTGATCCCATTTACAAAGGATTTGCTCCATGCAAGGGACTTTGTGAAGGTCCATGAATTGGGCAAATTACCACAGGAAAAAAAACTGGTGGTAATCTATGCAACTCTAGTGGTTGATGGAGGTACTGCTGCCCCCCCCACCCCTCTCCCCAATCCTGAGTGCCTGATTACCCACTCATTATTTAAAGGAAAAACTTGTCCAGAGTGTAGTGGTCCCTCCCTGCCCCCGATCACCTGATTACCCGCCCGGTAATAACAAAAGGTTTTCCATAGTGCAGTGGTCCCTCCCTATCCCTGATTGTCCTATTACCCGCCAGTTATTACAATTAAATAATTTCTGTAGTGTAGTGGTCCCCCCAACCCCTCACTCACCCCATTAAGCACATACCACCCTGCTTCCCTGGTCCCAGCATGGCCACTGGTCAGCAAGCAGCACAGCCCTACTCGCATACCCATGGCTGCTCACCGACTGAACTGTCAATGACAGCTTACAATATACACTACAAGCCCTTTGGTTGACATAGTATACACTACAAGCCCATTGGTTGACAGTGTCACCCTATGGGCTTGTAGTGTATACTGTAAACTGTCATTGACAGTTCAGCTGGTGGACAGCAGTAGAGGTGTGAGGAGGGCTGTGCTGCTCACTGACTGGCATCCATGCTGGGATGGGGGAGCAGGGTGGTATGTGCTTAACAGAGTGGGTGGGGTTGGGGGACCACTACTCTATGGAAATGATTTTACTTTAATAACAGGTGAATAATTGGGTGATCTGTGATGGGTGGGACCACTACACTATGGAAAAACATTTCTGTTATTACTGGGTGGGTAACTGGGCAATCGGGGATGAGTTGGGTCCACCACACTATGGAAAAACTTTTATGTTATTATCTGGTGGGTAATCAGGTGATCCAGAACAGGGAGGGACCACTACACTATGAAGAAGTTTTTATTTTAATAACTGGCTGGTAATCAGGCAATTGGGGATGGGGAGAGACCACTACACTATGGCCAAGATTTTAGTGTAATAACAGGAGGGTACTTGAGTGATCAGTAATTTTGGGTGGAACCCTACACTACACAAATATATTTTTTCAAGTCCTCGATTGGGGTGGGGGCACCACTACACTATGGGGGTATGCCCCTATTTCCAGACAGACAGCCCACCAGGCTATCCGACTATGAATAGTTCCATAGCCCACCAGCTCAGCCAGGAAGTGCAGCACAAATTTTAGCACCAACTTTCCACTTCCTTTGTGAATTCTGGCCCAGATGTTTGAATCAAAACTAATCTGAATGAAAGTATGTTCACAATGGAAAGCCTACCCTACCATTTACAAAAATACTTTGCAGTCAGTGCTGCATTTAGGTGACTGGGACAATTTGCATCTTTTCTCCCAACTATTCTCTGTCTCGGTGGGAACAAAATGTTTTCTAATAGACTGTTTCAACACAAATCAAATGTGCTTATGTGTACTTATGTTTCATATTGGATTTTGAAACCAAATCAGCTAAGGATTCATATGAAAGTGGTGCCACATAAAGCTCTTCCCCACTTTGCAATGCATTGTTTTGGTCAAACACAAGTCTGCATGTTGAATTGCCAATATGATTGAGAGTCTGTTATTGAAAATGTTAATTTTTGACACAGTTTGAGGCAAAGAACTCAAACAAATTGCAAGAAAGTGCAGAACATGTTAGGTTTTGTGGGAAATAGTAAACATTGTGGATTCCACAAAAAAATACAGCTGCAATTTTCCAGTGACCCTGCCTGTAAGTTTATAAATATGGTATAAATATCATTCCATCTTATCTTTCTACCTAGATAGCCCTTACAGAGAAGATAAAGCATCATCTTTAGTGACTCATGGTTTTTGTTTCTATGGCAGTGGGCAGAGCCTACAGCCATCTTGCTTTAGCTAGAAAAATGGCATACCATGGAACACATTTTTGGACTTTTCAGTGTATCCTTCCATAAGTGCAAAACATTATGGCAGTTAAAGAAATACTCCCTTCTTTCTGTTTAGCATGTTGGACACATAACTCCAAGCTGCTTTTCTCTGGGAGCAAAAGTGCACATATTCCAAACAAACCTAAATATCTTTAAAACTATTCAGAAACAACCAGCATGAAAGTTTTAAGGACAAACAAACCTTTTACATGAGGGTAGTCACTAATCTGAATTATTTATATTTTGTAAAATATGGTCTTCCAAGGAACATAATTTCTCTCTCTCTCTCTCTCTCTCTCTCTCTCTCTCTGAGTGAACACAGTAGGAGTCATGCCAAACAAATGTACATATCTCAGAAAGTATACAAGTTACCAATACACGATCAGCATGAAAGTTGTTCAGGATAAAGCAATCTTTCAAATGAATGTAATCACTAATCTGAATTCATTAGATTTTTTTTAAATATAGCCATCCAAAAGGTGAAAATTTTGAAAAAAAAAAGAAAATTCAGGTAATTAGATGGCCATAGTTTAAAAAATATAATTAGTCCAGCTTAGTGAAGAGGCTCATTTGAAAGGTATTTTTGTGCTGAACAACTTTCATATGGTTATTTATGTGTAACTCATGCACTTTTACAGATATTTACATTTATTTAGCTTAACTCCTATTGCATTTCTAAAAAGCCACATTTTTGCAAACCACTCCACCAGTTAAGTGAAATACTAGACCACCTTGTTTATCTCTTGACATGCCTAATTTAACAGCAGATCCTGACACTGACCAGAAAGGGGGAAGAAGCAAGACAGAGAAGAAAACAATGCTCATACACAGAAGTAAGACCTGGTGCACAAACAAGGTTGTCTGTGAAATGTTTAGGCATTCTTATGCTGCAGCACTGATTTTTCTTTTATTATGTCCTCTTTGGAAACTTCTATTATTAAAATGCATTACATGTATAGTTTACTAAATCTTAACCTTAGGATAACTCTTGAATGACTCCCAAATAAGTTTTAAACCATTCCCTTTATGGCAGGTCAAGTGCAAAAGGTCAAGTGTAATTTTTTCATATTTATTTTACAAATTTCAAAAGTGAAAGTGTGGAGAAATACAAAAGTCTGCACAAGTAACCCTACTGATGATCTAAGTCTGAGCAAAATCAAACTTTTATAAATTATGTTGTTTCCAAGTGTTTCTATAGCCCCCTTTTTTTTCTTGGCTTTCTTCACAAATGCCCCTTGTTTGACTGGTTTCTGCATTTACCTTCCACAGAAATAGGCTAAATGATTTCTAACTAGTACCCTTGTATTTAGAAAGCCAAAAAGAATAATGTAAAAATGTTTTTTTTTTTTTAGAATGGCTATGTAAATAGCATTCAATCAGCTGTGCTGAAGTTCGAACTATGGCATCTTGTTCATTAAGCTGGAATGGCTTGATGGATATGGAGGGTGCTGACTCTGGAAGCAAAGAAATGAAGAATTGTGTGAGGGGCAGGTTTTAGGGTCTGTTTTAGGAAGGATGGAGAGGGAGAGGGGCATTTTCTATGTTTCTATGCTTGAAGAAGCTACCCATGATTCTGCCTTACCATTGGTCAAATAATGTGATGATGAGACATGCAGAGTGCCAACTGTAAATTAATAGCAGATCCTGACTGTTATTCTAATTACAACAGCACTGTACCTACTAACACATTAATGGAATTCTTTAGTGCTTAACATGAAGAAAATAAAAACAACTTAAAACAAAATTATCTGCTTATTGGGGTCACATTAAATCTTTTTTGTGGATGGGATCTTGTTATATCTTTTCAGGAAAAAAGCAGCAGATTTATTTTACTAATTTTTAGTCAGCAATATCATATGAGATCTATATGTGAAGCTGATGCTGACCAGATGGGGGGAGAAACAAGAGAGAGAGAGAGGAAAACAATGCTCACACATAGAAGGAAGACCTGGTGCACAAACAAGGCTGTCTGTGAAACTTTTAGACATCTATGCTGCAGCACTGATTTTTCTTTTATTATGTCCTCCTTGGCAACTTATATTACTAAAATACATTAAATGTATAGTTTACTAAATCTTGACCTTTGGATAATTCTTGAATAAGTCCCAAATAAGTTTTAAGCCATTCCCTTTATGGGAGGGCAAGACCAGTTCAAAGGGTCAAGTGTCATTTTTTTCCTTTTTTGTTTTTTACAGATTTCAAAAGTAAAAGCGAGGAGAAATACAAAAGTATGTAAAACTAATTTCCTATGCATTTTTAACTCTGAGAGAAGTTAATATTTGCATAAAGTCAAACCCAAAGTTTACACAGTTTTGTTCTAAAGTTATTTTATTCTAAACCTTATTGGACTGTTGAGTGTTGTTTTTTTCATATTTTTTTTCATAAATTTCCAAAGTAAAAGTGTGGAGCAATACAAAAGTATGTACAACTAATCTCATATGCATTTTCAACTCTGAGAGAAGTTAATATTTGTGCAAAATCAAACCCAAACCCATATCTGTCTGATTGATGCATAGAGATTGGATCAGCATTGTTCATTGTTGGTAGTTGAAAGAAGATGGCAGCTGCATACTAAGCTGAGAATTAGCTGAAGTGGGGGACTTGTATGCTGTATGCAAGATTTATGTAAGGTATGCCGCTGTTGCCTTAACAATTGGAACTAGTTGCTATGATGTCACGTTGATGACATGCACTCCAACTCAAAACACATGCACTGGCGTTCTAGTTTAGATTCACCATCTTCTGTACTGGAACTGTGTACGCTAAGGAGAAGATTTATCTCACTGATTTGAACTGATTAATACCTGTTTTTCTTTATGGTTACAGCCGTTTTTATCATTTTTGGTAGATCTAGTAGATTTTTCTTTATACATTTTGATACAGCTAGTATCTGACAAGTTGGAAGCTTGAAATTTAGCCTAAGAGCTGGGAAATCAAATAAGTTTGTTATTTTTACAGCCTATACCTCCATTGGGTTTTGGAGTAACGCTATAACTTTATTTTAGTTTTAACATTTTCCTCCAGGTACATTAATAAAATAATTAATAAAGCCACATTAAAGTTCTATCTGATTTTTAGTTTATTTTTGAGCATTAGAGGTTTTGGACGTGCACTCAAGCTCAAAACACATACACTGGTTTTCTAGTTTAGATTCGCCATCTTCTGTGCTGGAACTGTATATGCTGAGGAGAAGATTTATCCCACAGATTTGAACTGATTAATACCTGTTTATGGTTACAGACATTTTTATCATTTTTAGTAGAGTCTCCCCTGAGTGAATTAGGTACTGACTATTGGCAGTCGACTATATGGAACTGCTATAGTTTAGTTACTGAAAATTGTCTAGACTGCAAATTAAAATATTTTCTTTTTCCCTTTAAATTACGTGGCAGTTACAAAGCCACTCAAGGGCTTGTGGAGAGGACTTACGAGGCTTAGATCTAGCAGAAGCCCTAATTGTCCACTTCATTTGAGACCTAATAATTACACCTGGATCTTGCTTTCATTGAGGGATTTCAGCCTCTTATCAGGTAGTCTGAACCTGGGGAGCAGGAATATAGATGCTGGTGATTTCCAGGAACTGTTTCAGGAAATAGTTTCTCAAAGGGAATATGAAGCCTGGAGCAGCACTGTTCTTGGACTGAAATACTTCATGTGAATGCCTGGAGTTTTTATAGCACCGTGGTAATATCTTTATCCAGCTATTTTATTTAATTATTCAGAACCCTGGTGTTTATTTGTTACTCTTATTTAGTGGCTGTTATGTCAATAAATTAACCAAATGTTTGGATTTCTGCAGTTTTTATCTGGTAATTTTTACTCTGTTGAACCTAAGAATAATCAATTTACCATTTACTGCTAAGGGGTAGTATTGGTCAAAAACATATTGTGAATTTTTAATTATCACTTAAATTTAAAACTATGGCAACTAAGAAAAAAAAGTCCAAAAGGACAAAAAGAGAAGGGTAAAACAAACCCAACTACTAAAGAGATGCCTGTACCTTCTAAAAAAGTAACCAATTTCTTTGTTACACCGGGATCTCAGTTGGAGTTTATTGGATCAGAGAATATTGTTAGAGTTAAATGCTCCTTTTTACCCAAGGAAACATCATCACCTATTAGAGGGACTTGCTCCTTACCTCTGTCTCTGGAACACCCTCTTTTGACTGAGATTCACAACTTAGATGGGACAGAGGGTGGGACAATAACAATCAAGGGTACAGATAAAGAACCATCTATAGAAATTATTACAGAATTTCTCTCTCATGTAAAGCTAGATCTCCTAAATTAACTGGGGGAGAGATTAAACAGGGAGTTCAAAGCCTAGACTTAGACTTAGATATCCAAAACAATACTAAAGGATTGACAGCTAGAAGAGCTTTTTTCCCAGATTTTGATAACTTTATATCACCTTATATTGAAAGGATAAATTTTGATCCTCCTGCTACATTCCTTCCAGATATCCCATACTTGTGGGATAATGACATTCAGGAGGGAAATGATAGCATGGTGTATGCTGGTACAAAGATTAAGGAAAAGGGCCCTGAAATTAATGTGTCTAGAGATAAAGACTGTGAACCCATTACAACTGGGGCAGAGTATTTGAACACACTTTGTGAATAAATATTAATAATTAAAACAGCTGTGGTAAAGCAAATGGACATTCTGAACCAAATTCTTGAGATCCTAAGAGACATTAAGTCCCATGAAACTAATAAAGCTATTGAGGCCTGTATAGGCTCTAGGATAGAAGGTTTAAAAGTACATTTTGATATAAGAGAGAAAACTAAAGACCATCTACAACCAGTTCTGATGCCAATAACCATACAAGAAAAGGTAACTGGTTATATTAAGGCAACAAATAGAAGAGCAAATTATGAGATAGAGCCTAAGGGTATGAATGGACAGCAAGATGCCCTGTAAAAAAATAAGGAACAAATTAAGATCACAACTGCCCTAGTAGCTGAACAGGAAGAGACTGCTACACAAAAACTAGTGAAAGAAATTAGATCACTTGGAAGGGAGAGTAAAAGGAAAAAAAAGGATTACAACAAGTCTAAAATTGGCAATAGATCAATCAAAATTTTACTAAAGTAGAGGTTCAAGTTAGGACAAAGATGAAAGGAGGGCAACAAAATGATAGCCATTTAAATAACAGAGCAAACAAAAATGTCCAAACTAGTAGGATATGGTAACTAGATGAGATAGAGCAATGAGGTCAGGAAGACCAGTACACCCAGGCTAATAATGTTAAATCAGAAACTGATAAAGATACTGAAATCACTCAAGGGCTAAGACTCCCAACAATATTCCTAGATGGCATTTCCTAAAAAGAAAAGTGAAACTCATTTACTCTTAAATTACTGGTTTATAATCTATGTAAAAGGATTCTAGGACAAAAGTTCACTTGGAGTGATATTGGTTCAACTTACAGATATCAGACAGGGTCTGCTAAATGCATGGCATGTTTAGTGCTGAAATCAAATAAACTGAGGATATTGTTGCTAACTGAAAAAGAGGAGTTAAGGGATTTAGGTACAAGTCTAGATGATAGTATGGCTAACTTAGAAAGAGATAGAAGTCAAAGAAGGAGCAGATCCAGTAACAGTCAGAAGGGAACTAGCAAGAGAGGAAACCCAGAATTAAGTAAATGCAGTGCTCAGAATTTAATATCTACTGCCACAAAATTGCACACTAGAATTACGGACTATAGCAGGCCAGTAGAATTTATACATACATTAAGGGGGGAAGGAGACTCAATACATAGAAATTACTGTAGGGAAAGGAAAATTTTAGATCAAAGAATAAATTCAGACTTGGTATTGGAAGTATCCTCCTGCCCTGAGAATTCTTTTTTTCATGTGAAAAGCCTTGTATACAAACTGATAGCACCACGGCTATACTTTCTATTAATTCTAATTGACAGCAGAGGGTTCTCTCAATAATAAGTTGGAATATTGCGGGTCTTCCAGGAAATTAACAGATCATGGTTTATTTAAGAAATTAATAGGTTACGATATAATTTCATTGCAAGAAACTTGGATGTTAAAATGTGATTTTTTTTTTGTCTGCCAGGATATACAAGCTGGGTCAAGAAAGCAATTAACACACATAATTGTTGAAGACCTAACAGTGGACTAATTACCATGGTGTCAATTAGTAAAATCAGTGAATGTACACAGATTGAGTCTGAAAGTCCAATTGCATTGCTAGTCAAGCTTAGACTATCCAGTCATGACTTGCTCATAATTGTGAATGCTTACTGCCCCCCCCACGATATTGTCTAAAATAAATGAGCTGTTAGACATCTTTCAAGAAGTAGTCATTTACATACAGACTAGTTACCCGGCTGCTACCATATTAATTATGGGAGATTTTAACGCCAGGATAGGATCCCTACAGGAAATATATGAACCCTGATGGCATCAGGACAATATCGCTGGGATACCCTTAAGGCAATCCAATGATATCATGGTTAATAGCAAGGGTAAAATATTAATGAATATTGCTGGAGAAACAAACCTAAGAGTAATAAATGGTAGAATGAGGGGTGGTAAGCTAGGGGAATTTACATTCTCTACATCTAGAGGTGGTAGTGTTCTGGATCTAGCCCTTTTTGATATCTTTTCTTTCTTAAGAGTGGATACATTGTCTATTATTATTACGTGGGAGAATTATCATTTTCCTATAATTGTCCATTATAGGTGTACAAAGCATAGCCATTCAGAGCAACTGGTGGACCCATAGAAGGAGGAGGAAAACCTTGTTGTATATAACAAGAAGTTATTAAAATGGACTCCAAATTAACATCTTTTATAAAGTCTTTCTTAGAAAATTGGGATATAGGAATTACTTCTCAAAAACAGGAGATGGGGGACAACAGTAGCCCAGCCCAGGATTATAATAGGTTAGTCTCCTATCTTAAAGTCCATATCCAAAAAAGAAAAATAATTAATTCTGGTACTGGTAATAAAGAATTACAAGTGCAAGAACCATGGTTTGACAAGGAATGTGAAAAACAAAGGAGGTTTTAAATAAAATAGGAAGATATTTGAAAAAATCATTTGATTGGTATGCTCATTCTACCTTGAAGTGGCTCAGAAAGGAGTATAACTTTCTTATTAGTAATAAAAAAAATAGTATAAAAGGGACCTATGGCTCAGTTTACAGGAAAGTATAACAAACAAGGACAGCAAATCCTTTTGGGAGCTGGTGGCCCTGGGGTCTAAGAATCTTGATATTAACACACACTCAGTTGTACCTGCTGCTGTGTGGCTGGACTTTAAGTACCCAAGAGTCCCTCTATGCCTTTTTTGCCACCCTTAGAGTTTAACCAACAGATATCAATTGATCTTATAATGACAGTAACTGAAGTTAAACAGGCTATTATGACACAGAAGAAAAACAAAGCATCAGGCATAGATATGCTTGGGGCAGAATTTTTCAGGCATTTCTGGCTTGGTGGGCTAATAAATTGACCACTCTTTTCAACTTTATTTTAGAAAAGGGGGTGATCCCTGATGAATGGCTAGTCAGCTTAATAATTCCCATTCATAAAAAAGGGGATCTCAATGACCCAGGGAATTACAGGCCTATTAGCCTGTTATGTACAGCTGAGAAAATCTTCTCTCAAATTATTCTGGAGAGAGTGGAGAATTGGGTCATTGCTAACAACGTAATCTCAGAAGAACAAGCAGGCTTTAGGAAGAATAAGGGCGCTATTAACAATATCTTTATACTGAACTACCTTATTAACAAATATTGTTCATCACAAAATGGAGTTTTATACACAGCATTTCTGGACTTGACGACAGCCTTTGACAGCTTGACTAGAAATCTATTTATGAGATTTCCTAAAAGAGTTTGGTATACAGTTTGAATTATTGAATGTGTTAAAATGTTTACATGAAAATACCTTTGCTTATGTTAGGACATCAAGAGAGGGCGAGGTAACAGATCCAATATGTTTAGGGAAGGAGGTTAAACAGGGATGCCTTGTGGTCCCATTACTATTGAATTTATATATTGAACATTTAATAGGGGAAATGAAAGCAACTGATTATTCAGCCCCAAGTATTTATGGGAAGAAAGTGGGTATTTTACTGTATGCTGATGATATTGTATTATGCTCTTTAACTAAATCTGGATTAACATGAGCAATAAACTGCTGTATCCATACTCTTAGGAGTTTGGACCTATCAATTAAAAAGCAAAAATCAGCTATTTCAATTTTTGGCAATAAAAAAAGGAAAAATCAGCAAATAAATTGGATTATTAATGATTTGACCTTCCAAATCAGGAAGAAATATACATATTTAGGTGTTATTTTTGGTGCAAAAATGTCCTGGGGTTCACAGCTCATTAGAGCCAAGAAACAAGGCATGAGTGCTACCCATGCCATCTTGAGGTTTGGCCAACATTTTGCTGGTAATTCTTATGCAGCTCTTAAAAGAGCATTTGAATCCAAAATCATCAGTTCATTATTATATAGGTCAGAAGTATGGGCTTTTTCAAATAATGTATTGCTACTGGAGATGGTCCAAAACATGTTTTACAAGATGGTCCTTGATCTTCCATATGGAATACCTACAGTTTTATTAAGAATTGAATTACATTTAATTTCAGTAGTTACTTGAGCACATCTGAGGGCCTTGGCTGTATGGTAAAAAATTGTGCTGGCACCATCAGATATTTTACTAGCAAAATGCTGGCTAGAAGCCAAAGGGTCGATTCTGATTGCAGGTTGGCTTTATGAGCTTAATAACTGCTTAGTCAATTCTAGCATGCCTCAGACTTGGGATACCCTGGCAACTACAGATGTCAGACAATAGAAGTTTAGCCAAACAAAGGCTTATTGATATCTATTTCAAGACTGAGTTCAGCAAAAGCAAGGGATATCCCTTATTGCATAAGTTATTTAGATTATAAATATGATATACAATGTGAAAAGTATTTATAATTTTGTGAAAACAGTAGCCAAAGAAACGCCTTATGTAAATTCAGGTTAGGCCTTTTAAAAATAGATTATAGAAAGGAGCCCATTTTTGATAACTGTAATAAATTATGCCCCTGTAATTCACATATTACTATCACAGTTAATCATTTGATCTCTGATTGCCCATGTTTGGATAAAGTAAGGAAAAAATGGTTAAAACCAATTTGGGGAAGCCTAAAATCTTGTCTCACAGGGAATTTGATTAAATGTATGTTATTTTGTGACAAAACAACTTACATTTTTGCTATGGCAAATTTTGCTAAATATGCACTTTATAATCTTAATGGCTGGAAAATTAGATGAAAACTTAGCTTTCAATATTTTTAATATTTCACATATATGTTGCTATATGTAAATGTATTTATGTGATTTACGATTTTTTGTATGTCATGATTCAAATTTTATACATACTAGAAATAAAAGTAACAAACTAAAAAAAAAGAACTTGAACTAAACTCAAAGTTTATACAGTTTTGTTGTAAAGTTATTTTGTTCTAAATCTTATTGGACTCTTCATGAACTGAGCAAAGAAATGTTTAGATAAAGCAAATAGATGACTCTAGAATTGGGAGGTCATTAAAATTGCAAAAGGTCAGATTATGAAACCTTAAATGAACTCATTAAGACCATTCTTCTTAGTGTGTGATTATAATGAATTAAAGACATTTGAAAGTATAGTGCTAAAAAGGTACATTTGTTATGGATATAGATCTAAAATTATATAACCATTGTGATACATATTTTTAGAATCAGAGGAATGGTGCAAGGCTGCCGAAATCTTGGTGATCTCACTGCTTCAACACTTCAATGTGCTTGGATCAAACCAAGAAGAGCCGTAATAAAAGCTTCTATCTTCTCAAAAAAACAATACATTTTATTATATTTGATTTAACCTGAAAGTACAAAGTAGCAACAGGAAGCAAAACAATCAAGATGAGATTTCAGTGTTCTAAAACCATACATTGAAGCCGAGCCATAATAAAGGCTTCCATTGTCTTTAAAGCAACTGTATTTTATTTTGATATATTTAATATCATATATCTAAGTAGACAATAGAAAAAAAGTTTATTGGGAGTTTGGAAACAGGCAAATGCAACCAAACACAGAAGGAATTCAAAAGAGAGTATCAGTTGTGGGGGCTAGAAACAAGTTGAGGAGCTCACTTGAGCACTCCAATGGGGGCCAACCACTGATACTACTGACTGTTGCTGGGCACCGGTAGCAGAGGAGAAGCTGGGCAAGTGCTACAAGCAGTCAGTGTAGGAGGAGGAGGAGGCGGATGGCAGAGTGCCTATCATAGTCCAGCTCTTGTTTTAGATCCCTGGTAGTGCCTGACTGGCTGTAGCAATCATTTGTGCAGCAGTCCTCCTCTGTAGGGATTAAGGGGACTCAGTTTAGCTGTCCTGTTGTATTCACACAGGCTCAAGCTCCATTGGACTCATCCCTGACACACCTCTGAAATGTCATTCTACTGCAAGACGTTTCTTGTGCACTAGCAATGTGGTGGCTGAGTAGGAGCTTGGGGGCCAGAAGAGAGCCACATCTGTGACTTGAGCTGGGTGGCAAGAGCCAATCAAATTGTGGGAGTGTAAGGAGCCTGGACATGTGGCAGGTGCTGCTGAGAGAGAGAGAGCCACGGGCTAGGAGGGAGCTGTATCTGCAACTTGGGCTGAGTGGAGCCACATTCATGGTTTAAATCTGGTGGCAGGAGCTGCTGAAGAGCAGAAGAGGAGGAGGGTTTTCATCCCACCCACCCTATCCCTGATCTCTACCTCTATTAAATGGTCAAGGTGGGAGAAGCCAGTTTCACAGAGCAGCAAGAAGCCAAGGACTGGAGAGCAACAGAAGGCACCACCTTCTAGGGAAATCACAAACAATGGAGGGGGCCATGAAGGAGCAGAACACTGCTCAGAAGTAGGGGACTTGGGCTAATTGAGGAGGGTGAGTCTGTCTGGCACTATTTAGTCTACAGAAGGAAAGGCATCTTATGTGTATTTTGGCATATGACACTATTTTGTAGATGGGAGTCACCTTAGTAAGTAAGGTATCGTGGGCAGACAAGTAATAGGTGGTACTGTGTTCTTCTCTTATACTGTTCTGTAAGTTTATTTTTTTGGGGGGGGCAGGACTAGTTCAAAATGTACAAATAGCACTGGTCATAAACACTTATTGGTAGCACTGTATTCTTTTGTATTGTACTTTCCTGTTAGTAAATACTGACTAAACATGGGTAGAATAGTGCACTGTAAGGGATGTGGGGCAGCTGTTTGGATGAAAATTCTGTGGAAGCTTGGAGGGCGTCCAATTTGTCACAGGCTGAGAAGGCTCAGGGAGGAGGTGCTGTGACTGGGTAGAAAGTTGGAGAGGATAGGAGCTGGGAGGGGGCTGCTGGGGCAAGAGGGTCACCCCCAGAGGGTACCATGAGGACATCACATGGGAGGGACATCAGTTTGACAGAGGGGAGGGGGTGCAGGAGCAAACTGAGCAGGAAACCAGGAAATGTAGAGGGGGGGGAGCCACAGTCAAGATGGGAGAGTTGATGAACAGCAAGGCAGTGGGGGCAGGAAATACATTTGTGGTCTTGGCAATATTGGGGGAATGGATCACCAGGATGGAGCAGGAGAAGGAAATGGTGGGGAAGGCACAAGGGATGGAAGTAGGTCGGAGGAGGGAGATAAGGGTAAAGGGGAAGGGGCACAGCTGGAAGGGAGGTCGAAGGAAGCGATGAGGAAGGAGAGGTGAACAGGGCTGCAAGGGAGGTTGTGAAAGGCAGAGGGAATGGGGGTCAAGTCAGGATGGGAGGGTGGAGGAGGCAAGGAAGGAGCAGGGAGGGAGGGGGGGCATAGGTCAGGGTTGGGGGGACAGGAAGACATAGGGGGGAAGGGCAGAGCTACAAAGGTGGTGGACTCCAAAGATAGGAACCTCGATAGCAACATGGGGGTGGGAACGAGGAATATTGGAGGAAATACTAGTGCTGAGGGATTCCATATTAAAAGGGATAAGATGGGCTAGTAAGGGGGAAAGCACAGTCGCATATGGGTGGAGTCCATATCTGGGTTAATGACTGGCAGGGTGGGTCAGTCACTTCTGAAGTGTGCTAGGAGGGGTTGGAGGAAACTGTATCTTGTGGTGCATGTGGGTATGAATGACATGGTGGGGAGATGGTGGAAGTGGTGAGGGAGAGGTTTGAGGAACTGGGAAGTGTGTGTGAGGAGCTGGGAGAATCAGTGGCTTTCCCAGAGGTGCTCCCAGTGCTGTACATGAGTATGGTGAGAAAAAGGAGGATTAGAGAGTTTAACATATGGCTGGGGAATGGTGTTGATCCAGGGGGTATGAGTTAGTGGGGAGCTGGGGAGGAACATGCGACAACAGTGATCTATATGCAGGAGACAGGCTACACTTGAGTGGGGAAGGGAAGGGAATACTAAAACAGGGGATAGAGGGGTACACAACAGCAAAAGGTGAGTTTAAACTAGGTGGGGGTGGCAAGTGGACAGCTGGTAGGCAGGGAATTCAGAGAGGGGAGCACGATGAACTTACCCCCCCCAAAATAACAGGAGAGAAGTCAGAGTAGGGGCACGGGGGGAGGGGGAAACTCAGGGTAAGGCAAAGAAGATAACGGAGTGGAGGATGGTCACATTGAATACAAGGAGCCTAGGTAATAATTCAGCTGAGTTGCAGGCTGTCTTGGCAGTGAGGAGGGCATTGTGGCCATCACAGAAATAGTGGCTACACAGTATCGGGACTAGGATATGATAATCCCAGGATACAGAATATTCAGGAAGAATAGGGCTAAAGTAGAAGGTGGCCATGGCAATCTATGTATGAGAAGGGATAAAGTTTATAAGGGAGGAAGGGGAAGAAGGTAGAACACAGGCCCTATGGATGCAGTTTCAGGACTCGAGAGGTAGTACACAGAATGGAAGTAGTATACAGACCACCAGCATAAGGGGAGGACCTGGACAGAGAGATAGCTGAGCAAATCAAAGGAGTCTTTAGGAAGGGGAACACAGTGGTGGTGGGGGACTTCAACCTACCTGGGGGGGATTGGAGCACTCCAGCCACCATGAGCACAAGGCAGCAGGTCATACTAGAGACAATTCAGGACAGCTTCCTGGTACAATTGGTACATGAGTCAACTAGATTGGACAGGACACTGGACCTGGTACTTTCAAATGGGGAGGCTGTAAGAGATCTGAAGTTGGAGAACCCTCTGGCTGGGAATGACCACCACTCAGTGTGGTCCGTGCTCAACATAAGTAGGAAAACAGGAGGTACAGGGACCAGGGTGATTGATTTTAAAGGGACAGACTTTACTAGGATGGGGGAAATTTGGGATGAGTATCTGGCAGACATTTGTTAGGACATGGCCACTGGTCAAATGTGGGATATTATTAAAAGAGGTCTGACGGAGGCCACTAGGATGTGTACAAAGACACAGAGTAAGAAGGGAAGTGCAAAGAAGCCCAGATGGTTGACTCATGAGGTTATGGGAGGGGGGGAAGTAAGGTCCAAGAGAAAGGAATTTCTGAAACTGAAGAAATCGAGGAGGTGTGGATTCATAAGGATGACTATACAAAGAAGTCCATGAAGGTTACCAGTCTAGTCAGAGCAGCCAAGGCATCAAGGGAACTGAGACTTGCACAGGGTATTAAGGAAGGAGAAAAGGACTTCTTCAGATACATTAGAGGAAGAAGGAATAACGAAGACCAGATAGTAAGGATTAGGAAGGACAGAGGGTGGGTGGAGAGGGGGAACAGACAGAGGCATTAAAAGAATACTTCTGTTCTGTGTTCAGGGAGGAGGAAGGGGGGGCACATACCCCAGGGGTGGTAGGGTGGGGGTACTGACATAGGGATTGCAGAAAACAGGGTTCTGGAAGGATTAAGGGCACTAAGGGTGGACAAGGTATGAGGATCAGATGGCATTCTCCCTAGGGTACTCAGAGAGCTAGCAGAGATCATGGCAGGACCACTGACTGACCTGTTCAATACCTCCATGAGCACTGGATGCATACCACATGTCTAGAGGATGGCCCATGTGGTGCCCAATCACATAAACAGCCCCAGGGATGAGTCAGGTAACTACAGGTCAGTCAGCTCACATTGGTTGTGGGGAAACTCATGGAGACAATACTAAAGTAGAGGCTGGTGACCTTCTTGGAGGACAATGGTCTCCAGGATGGTAACACCTTTGACCAATGCAGATCAATCAGAATTATCCCATTGGGAATTCCTTCCACATTCACGTATATCTAGGACAAATGTAATAAAAATGAATACATTGCCTAAATATCTATTTTTTTTTAACTATTCCCATAATTATACCTGATTCTTTTATAAAAAAAAATGGAATCCATGATAAAAAAATTTCTATGGAAGGGAAAATGCCCCAGTCTTAAAATTGAGAAACTATATTTAGGTAAAGAAAAAGGAGGGTTATCTCTCCCTAATTCTAGATGATATTACTATGCAGCAAACATATCCTTTATATATGACATAATCCAAAATAATTGCATTAAGCCAGAAGTGGAGATAGAAACAATTTCTACCCATTATGATAATTGGATACACTGCCTTATGAGTGGACCTAAAAGAATGTTAGGACCCCAAGGGCTACAACCTACCAAAACACTATGTTATATTTGGGATGTTTTAAATAAGGTAATTCAATTAAAAATTGAATGTACCAAAATGATCCCCTACATTTCTCAATGGCTTTTCCCTCCATCTTTACAGGAAAAAATATTAAAACAGTGGCATGAAAAGTGGTTAAAACTGATTAGCCAACTGTTAGAAAATAATGAAGTCATGGATTTTAACTCTCTTAAGAATATGTATAACCTTTCTCATAAACATTTTTTGCATACCTACAAATTAGACATTACATTCAATTAAACAGTAGCAATTTAAATAATCCCTTATTGGAAGAAATCATGGGGGTCAAATGGCTTCCTGGGTTAAAAAAGTGATATCTACCCTGTATAAACTATTAACAGATAACTGTGGTTATGGTAGTGTGAAATGGTGTGGGATAAACAAAGTGCTCGGACAAAAATTAGCAGAATAAACTTAAAAATTTATTACCTAGAGCGGACTGGAAACGACAAAATAATAACCCAAGCCAAAAAGTCCATAGTTTACATATCAGAGGTAGTACTGACTATCTCAGGACTGGGTGTTAACAGATTCACACCCTCCCTTACACTGCTAGCTTCCTAGGTAGTTCTGCTTATATAGCAGTTTCTACAGACATGTGACCTGTTACTCAGTTTTAAAATTTTATCCATTCAATCTTTCTCAAAATAAAATATCATATTTTATTTAAACATAAAGTAACATTCAAAAACATTTTGACATTCAAAACAAATTTTATGAGCTGTCTCAATATTTTAACTTTCACAGAAGGAAGTTCCTCTTTGTAAGGGATAAAACAGGAAACTGGGCGGCGGTCCATAGGAACAATGAAGCAGGAGCTTCTGAAACAGCAGCATTTTGGCTACACAGAAACTTTAAAAGAAAACTACCTTGGTATAATTTAAGTTGCCCTTATACAGGTAAGTCAAGTGTTACTTAATTCTTTTAGTACAGCCAAACATATTTCTTCCTAGAGGTGTTGGTAATGTGAGTGTTTTCAGCAAGAAGCAGAGCACACAAACAAAGTTTACTCACATTACCAATACTCTCTTTCAGTAGTACTTTTTAAGGGGGAACTCCTTCTGTGCCTTGTAGAGAATTTACTTTAATTAAATGGCAGCACTAGCGATAGGAATATTGTGCCCAAACCAATACTTTTCAGGCGGTTTAAACAGTTTTCTACAGACTGCTAACTAAACAACAAAGGCAGAGCTCAGAATGAATTTAAACAGCAGCAGTCTGGACTTCTCTATATCTCCCATAAAAAGGAAGGCTTTACTTCACTTGTATTTTGTTTCTTTTCGTCCGTTCTGTCTATAATGCAGACGGACACCCTTATTAAATTAAAGACTGCTTCCAGAGCCTTTTCCATCCTTGCGATAGTGCGAGCGTTTTGAGCAGACTTCTTAAAAACTCCCCGCACTGTCGCAATGCCTGCTTTCCAAAGAGGCTTTAAACTAATTAATTGAAGACTTGAAGTTACAAGCCAGCATGTTCTTTATTTTAAATACATTTCTGCTTCACACTTAGTTTCCATAACTTAAGGCTGCTAGAGTTATGAAGGAGATCCATGATGTACACAAAGGGGGATCACACACAACAGAAGACATAAAAATAAATACAGATTGTGGGTGGCCAGCCCAACAAACACAACACACAACATAAAACAGGACACAGTGTACATCTTGGAGTCCCTCTGAATGTCCTGCAGCATTTGAATTAAGGAAACCCAAAAGGGGGGGGGCAGATGGATCTTCAGCTTGCTCTCTCTCTTACAGGTAGGTTGGATGGCCAACTTAAACTTAAATAGGAAAGCAAATTTAATGAAAGTATGTCCAATAAGCAGTGGCCATTAATTACCAGTCTTAACAGCACTGGGTTAAAATCCATGAAGCTGCAGCAGATCTATTTTAACATATTGCACAGAACATATTTAACTCCACACTGACCTAACCTCTTTGATGCAAATATATCAGATTTGTGTCCAGGCGGGTGTGGACATATGGGTACGCTTGAACATATATTAATTAATTGTCCTGCTTTGTCTGAATGGTGGAATAGAATTTTAAAAATCATATCAGGTATTGAAGGATTTATGATATACAAGGAACATAAATGGATGATGTTATGTTCAGGAGGCCCTCTGTTATCCCTTAACAGAAGCCAGATTAGGTTTATTAGGTTGTGTCTTATTACTGCATATAAAATTATTTTGATGCACTGGAAAGACATATTCCCTCTGAATTTTTAAATGTGGATTAATTTAATGATAATGAGCCATCAGCTTGAAAAGGTTCATTATCACTGTTATAATATTATTAGTCAGTATAATACACTCTGGGGCCCTTTTACAGAGTATATGAAAACTGAAGAGTTCTGTAGGACATTGACTTAAATTCTGTTATGTAGTTCACCAAATTGGTTTACAGTATTTAGAAACATACAAAGCTCAGGATAAAGATCTCTTTATCTAGTCATGATTATGTTACTGATCTCTGTATAATATGAAAGTATACTTTATGTTCTGAATTATTTACTTTTTGGAATGCATTTATTGCACATTTGACTTTTATAATGAATTGTATGTTGCAAGTATTGAATAATAAAAGGAGAAAAAAAAAAGGAAGGCTGGAAGAAAATTCATTTGTGTTTGAATAGCTCAAAAGCTGAGGCCCAGGTCCTGGAGTCGAGATGTCTGAAATTCTTTTGTGTGTCTCCAGACCAGGGTCTCTTCAGATAAAGGGAATAATCATTTCAGAGTTTACACTACTCATCTGTATGTAAAATGCTGAGTTAATCTTGTTATGGTCTAACCACCCAGGGAGTTAGGGCAGCATACAAAACCCATTTCTGACATATTTTTTTTTATTTTAAAACTTTGGGGAATTTGGGAAAGAGCGATGGAGACCCCTGTAGGCCTAGAGATGAACATCTGACTTTTAAAGTTTTAAGAGACAGGACAATTGACTGCCACTTGGGGCGCTAACCAAGATGGCAGCATAAGCTACAGGCTCTGCAGCCTCGAAGGATTATTCCATTACTATCCTTTCTGATTTTGAACTTTTATGAACTTTAACTTATACAGCTAAACTCAACGATATAAATTGTAAAGGAGGCTGACTAAATCTGCATTGGTACTGAGCAAGAGAAGTTTTTCCTCAGTCCTCTGTGGCCAACCTTTCAATATAGCATAAGGACTTCTATTGTGTATATCTCTTGTAATATATATATATTTTTCTTTGTTGGTCTACATTTTATATCTCCTGTCTATGTAATTGCGAACTGTATGTGTATGTACCTCAGGACCTCCTTGTGAATGAACTTGCTCAACGGAGTCTTTCCTGCAATAAACTTGAACCTGAACTTGAACAGCATGGCTTATCAACACCTGGCCATGTGGGACCACATGACTATTGAGGGGATGTTTGGTCAATTGCACAGCAGATGGCACAAGTCACCCTAGCCACTAACCATTTGGCTCAAGTACTGCAATCCCTGGAAGCACAGCTGTTTCAAACTGAGCGCCGGGTGACAGCAAATGAAACTGCGGTCCAGGGTATGTCTGCTATGCTGTGGGAGCACCAGCAAATAATTCACAAGATGCAGGACAAAATTGATGACCTAGAGAACTGGGAGCACTAAAACAACCTCTGGTTCCTAGGTTTTCCCGAAAGAGCCAAAGCAAGGGACACTGAGGGGTTCCTCCAGCAGGTCCTAGCAGAGATCCTTCACCTTGATCCATTGTGAATGCTGCAAGTGGAGCAGGCTCATTGCTCCCTGGCCCCACTGCCTAACACTAATGTGAAGCCCCGGCCCATAATAGCCTGCTTTCTAGAATTCAGGGATAAGGAAATGGTGATGGGTAAGGCCTGAGAACTGAAACCGCTATTCTGGCATAAGTACAGAACCAATACTTACCAGACTATCCATGAGATCTCTCCAACAGAAAGCGAGCTTACACTGAGGCCCATCACACCATGCACAAAATAGGCTTGCCATTCTCCTTGCACTACCCTACCACCATGTGGGTAGTGCACAATGGGATACCACTGTTTTTCTTGACACTGGAGGCCATTATGGAGTTTCTTTAATGCACTTGGCCTTAAGATCTGCAGCCCCCTACCCCCCCCATCTACAGAGTTTCATACAGGGAGTGGGGAATGGGGAGGTGGACAGACACTGCCCTCTCCATCCAGATAGGCAAGCAGAATGGCAAACCACAGCAGAAGGCCAGTGGGTGATCTCCCCCCCCCCTGCAGCAGAAAAAGGTACTCTTCCAGCAGACATGGGAAGTGAGATCACTCATCTGAGACAGGACCTCCGAGAAGACCGAGGACTGTCAGATGGACACCACCATTGCAGAAAGCTGCAGGAGTTCCACACCAGAAATTGCTTCAAAGCCCTGGGTCTGCTGTCACTGGAGCAGCACCCAAAGACCTCTGAAGGTCCCCACAAGTTTCACCCCAGCCTCAACAATCTCTGGAACCCACCCTGACATGTTTCTGGGTGGTGAAAGTTGCAGCATCCCTCGTAGACATCTCCCTGAAGAGGCCTATAGACTCCACACTGTGGATTTCCTCACCTACTCAGCTGGGCCAAAATAATAACCTGTGGCCCTCCTCTCTGGAGCAGTTCTGCACCCCGCCTGAACCAGATGCAATTCTGGACTGATCAGATAAGTTTCTTTTTCATAATTTAACCTTTTCCAGCTGAAATGGGATTTAGGGGCTAGTGGAGGGGGGGGGCGGAGATCCCAATTCCAGACAAGAATAAGCCCATACAATTCCATAGACGTGAATGCAAATGTTGGAACTCAGGCCCCCCCTTCCCCACTTGGCCGCCCTGTGTTAGGAGTTGACTTGCCCTTACTCCCCACTCCTATACTGGGAGGGATGACCAGGGGACACAAAGATCCACTTGGGGATTGAGGGAGTAGGCAGGGGTCAGGTTGATTACCATGGACTCTAAACTTCTAGGCTACACCTGACCCCCCCCTTTTCTCATGCACTAGCCAGTGAACTGATATCTGTTTTTATCAATACAGCCATCAACAAATCAGCTTTACTTTTGAGCAGATGACAAGCAGGCCCCCGCCACCAGCCACTCTATTCTTCCTATCATGAGCTTCACACAAAGTACCCCCAGTTTCATGCCACCCCCTAGCACAGGAAGGCATGGTGTCAGGACCTCCCTCTCCTAAGGAGGTAAGCCTCCTCACCTGTCCCCCCCATACCACAATCTGGCAGCTGATGACTAACTCCTATCTAAAGCCCACAGGAGGCATCAGGCCAGTGCTGGCCTTTCACCTCCCCTTAATACTGGGCAGTGAAATAAGTCTCTGCCAGTTCTATCTAAACTCTCTCTCCTGTGAGCCAGCACCACCTAAAGAAAGTGGATACGCAGCCCCACATTTTCCCCTCAAGGGCTGCAGTGGGTGCCACCAACTTCTTACATGTACTTCCACCAAATGAGGGGGATAGGTTCAGCCAGGATCCTCCTTCCATGGAGCAACTGGAACAGACCCACCCACATGCACCCAGGGCATAGAGGTGGGCCTAAGGCAGGTTACTGCAGCCAAATGTACACCTCTAAAGCCCATCTCTTGTCTATTTGACTTCAATGTAAATAGTTATCTTTTTGTTTCTTGCTCTGATTGTGTACATAGAGTTGTCTATTTGCCTGGTCTGCAATGTAAAGAGTAATGAGTGTTGCAAGGTTCTAGGTGACCCTCTTTCTTGTTCCTTTTCTGCCCATTGTATGGTCTGTCTGCTTGGGGCCTCTGGCTGGCCCACAGTCTCTACCCTCACCAATAAAAGTTTCAACTACAGGATAAATCAGTTAATACTTAATGGGTGACATTTCATATCACACCTGGAATATGCAGGGCCTGAACACCCACATTAAACATAAGTAGGTTTTGTCTCACCTCAAGAGACTGTGGACTGGCTTGGCCTTCCTGTAAGAGACCAAACTGAGCCCTAGTTCCCATGACAGTTAAAATGGGAATGGGTAGGTCAAGTGATCCATGCATCAGCCCCAACCCGGAACAGAGGGGTGGCTATACTCATAAATAAAAATCTACACTGGACAATCTCCAAAAAGGTAAGTGACCCCAGTGGGAGATGGGTTCTTGCTCTGATGAGCACCTCGGAAGGACCTTTACTACTTGGGAATATATATGGCCCTAACGAAGATACCCCTACTTCTTCCACTCGGTGGCTCAAGAATTAAGGAAGCTGAGCTTGGATAACATACCCGTGCTTGTTTGGGGCGATTTTAATCTCACTATAGATTAATTTCTTGACAGGTGCCCATCCAACATTGAACCCCATGCCAGATGGGCCAGAGTACTAACCCAAATGACAGTGGACATGGTACTAACAGACATATGGAGAACATTTCACCCTAGAGAACGTGACTACTCCATCCACTCCCCAGAGCATGACTCCCATAGCTGGCTAGACATCTGGCTCACCTCCTCAGACATCACCAAAGCCTCCAAAGATGTGACCATTCTCCCTATAGTAATCTCCAATCATGCTCCTGTCCAGCTCTGTTTCACGTGGGAACCCCCATCTTTCTCCTCCCCCACCTGGCTGCTGGATCCCCTCTTACTGAGACACCCAGACAACACCCCATTGCTACAGCATGAGACCAACATTTTTTTTCAGAACAACCCCTTATTGGACACATCTGCTGGCAACACATGGGAAGCTTTCAAGGCTACCCTGAGGGTTGCAATTATTAGATATGCACATGGTAGAAGGAAGAGAAAGGAACAATGCTTGTCCAACTTGGAAAGTCACCTGAGGGAGGCTGAGACCCAATTTAATGGCCTTCCTAAACCCTCCCTTCATTTCCAGCTAGGATGCATGGTAGCTGCCCTCTGAATGGTGGTGAACGGGCTGTTATCCTGGAATGCTGAGGTATCTATTCTTTGCCTAAAACATAAATATTGGGAGGGAGGGAGGGAGGGAGGGAAGGTCTTAGCATACCGCCTGAGGAAACAACAGGCAAAAAGGCACAATGCAGGACTGACAGACAACGCAGGAAAGGTCCACACTGTTGTACAAGACATCAGTAGGATAGTGGCAGAGTTTTACTTCACACTCTACACTACTTCTAGATAACCAAACCCTGAGGGGGGTTACCAACTTTTTAAACTCCCTGAACCTCCTGGTACTTACCAACCAGCAAGAATAACTGCTGAATTCCCCCCTTATGAGTGAGGAGGAAGCAGAAACACTGCACTGTCTAAAAACAGGGAAAGCCCCTGGAGGGAATGACTTCCTGGTGGAGGTCTGGCAGCTCCTCAGTCCAATAGTTGCCCTGGTCATTCAGGAGATCTACACTAAAGCACTAGAGAAGGGCAATTTCCCCCCTCCTTCTGGGAGGTGGTAACAACCATTCTCCCCAAAAAAGGGAAGGACCCCCTAAAAGGCTGCCAGCTATTGGCCCATCTCAATTCTGAATGCCGATAGCAAACTTCTAGTAAAAATATTGGCCACCAGGCTCAGCCCCCTCCTGCCCAAGCTCATACATCCCTCCCAGGTGGACTTTGTAAAAGGTTGATGCATCACGGACCACATCAGATCACTACTGAACCTTATCCACAAGGCAAAGTCCATCCCCACCCTAGCAGCAGCCATGGTGATCGATTTTGAAAAAGCCTTTGACTACCTAGAATGGGATTTTGTCCACCGGGTTCTAATCACCATGGGATTCGGGGACAGGTTCCAGGCATGTGTGCAGATGATATATCACTCCACCACAGCCAAAGTATTCACCAACTCCATGCTCTCCCCCCCATAGGTAGAGGGACCCACCATGGCTACCCCCTCTCACCACTGCTTTTTGTACTGGCAGTGGGATTGCTTGCTGCAGCCATCAGGCAGCACCTGCACATCAAGGAGATGGTGATAGGAAACAGCAAATACTCCATGCTGATGTACAGTATGTGGATGACCTCCTGATACCACTGGGTGACCTGGAAGCCTCCACCCCCCTCATCAAAACCCTATCTGATTTTGCCACATATTCTGGTCTAAGGCTAAATCAAACTACTAAAACCGAGGTCCTCCCACTAAACCACAGATATCAGCCCAGCATGGCATCAAATCACAGCTTAAGATGGGCCCCTGTTGGCATCACATATTTAGGGATCAAAGTTGTTACAGACATCACCATGATATGGGAAATAAACTTCAAACCACTGTTCACCACCATATGCACCAAACAAGACAGGTGGAGACCTCCCCAACTCACCCTAGCCGGGAAAGTTTTTTGCCCTAAAGATGATCACAGCTCCTAAGATCCTATACATTTTGTCCCACCTCCCATTGGTCCCCCCGCTTGTACAAGAGAATTCATGCCATTAAAGGGGACTTTCAGTGGGAGGGGAAAAAAATTAGATAAAGCCGGAACAAACAACGGGCCCATTGGAAGGAGGATGGGTGGTGCTTACCCTGGTTTGAGGGATACAAATTGGCATGCCAAGGCACACAAACAGTTAAATGGTTTGCAAAACATGGTCCAGAAGCCCCACAGTGGTTATGCATGGAAGAGACTCAGAGCAAAATGGCATATCTTTCAATAGTATTGTACAATAGCCCCCCCCCCAAAAGAGTTTCACCTTCACCACAGGATAGGGCCTTCCATCAAATACTGGACCAAACTGCATAATAGACTGAAGACCAATCACTCCCACATAGGCCCCACCCCACTATGGGGTAACAGGGACATCACTGTAGACTGCAAACCCTTAGTCTGGGCACAGTGAGCTTCTGGGGCATCCACTAATTTCACAACACATTTGACCCTCAACCAGGACTCTGGCTACCTTTAAGGGGTTGCGAAATTAATGGGACCTTCCCCAAAAGGACTTTTGGAGATACCTCCAAATCAGAAGTGCCATCACTGAGCACTCCCATCGATCAAGTACCTGCAAGCTCCCATCACTGGTCCCACAATGTATGGCAAAAGACAGAAGCCAGGCCAGCACCATTTACTCTGCCCTTAGGGACAGGTTCCCCTCCCAATCTCTGGAAGCAAAAAAGAAGTGGGAGATTGCCTTAAAGACCCAGATAACTGACCAGGAGTGGAAAGCTTGCTGGAAGCTTGTACACTAGGCCTACCCAGACAACAGAAGTGCTCTAATCCAAATCGAGATTCTACAGTCTTGGTACAGGACCCCAGCAGCTCTTCACACTGCTAAACTTATCCAGGACAAATTGTACTGGAGATACCAAGCTCATTAAGGAGACTTGCTCCACATATTATGGGACTGCCTAGCAATTAAGCTGCACTGGCAGCAAATCTGTGTACTGGGTTCAGAGATCCTCCAAAAATAGTGCCCTTCTCTGCAGAGGTGATGCTGCTGGGCATCCACATTTCCACTCACAGCTGAATGACCAGGATCAGAAGTGGACTGCCATACTAAGTATGCAGATGAAGAGGCTTCTCCTGTGCAAATGGAGAACTCATGAGGTCCCCACAAGCCAGGAAGAGCTAAACTCCCTGGCACAAGTAGTCAGTCTGGATCAGATAACACATGTAGTGGCCAACACCCCTCCAAAGTATCATACTATCTGGCAACCATTAATTGCCTTTTCAAATCCAGAGCTGGGTTAGGCTGCGGCCTCTCTCCCACCACGATCGGTGACCCAATGAGGTCACTCAGGGCCCCTGTTGTATGATTAAGCACTGGTCTAAGAGTGGAAATGCAGACCTTATTTTAAGCAACTCTTCTAGTTAACTGGCAATCCGTTAGATGCTTTGTGTCTGTTATGCTCTGTCTGTTGCAGGTCTGGATGCACAGGAAACATAGACATTATCATAATTCCTTGTTTTGGTGAGAATCACCTCACCTCTTAGAGCTGATTACTCTGGGCCAAACCAGGTAGGCCATGTTTTTCCTTTTTCTGCCTAATCTTTCCTGTTAGTCTTCATGTACAAGGTGGACCTCTGAGTAGGTGTTGAATGTTACAGGAGGCAAACAATGGTGGCCAAAAAGTTTCCCGTCCTGGGAACAGAACCTGGGTTGAGGTACCATGCTGGACAAACTGTCAGTGGCTTAATCCTCCACGCCATGGGAGCAGCTCTGCCAGCTTATGCATTGCCCTCGCTGTTCTCCTGCCTGACTAGGGGCAGGATAGTGGTCCCTCACATCTGCTACCTTACTGCTGTCGGGCAGGTGTCCATCGGGCTACTACACATGGGATCTTGCATGTCATCAGGATTTCTCATCAGCTGTGACCAGGGCTATAGCCTGATGTCAATATTCTACTTTTGCATTATAGTCAAGCCTGTGACAGCTTCTGAGGTCAGCTTGATTTCTGTAGCTGCTCCTCCTGACTGTCATCCATGGATTGAGCATGGATTAGCAATGAGATTCTGATTCTGGTATTCTTGTTTTTTTTTAATAGATTGTGAGCTACTGAGGTCAGCATGTTTTCTGTAGTTGTTGCTCCAGACTCTCATCCATGGGCAGTAATTATCTGAGATTTTGATCCTTAATGTAATAGTTCTGAAGCTTTAATGAGTAGTTCTAAATTTTAATATCTTTCCAACTTGTGTTCCACTTTTTAGTTCTTTGGAGTCATCTGCACTACTCATAGTGATGGCAACACCAAGCAAGAATCCTACAGTCCAGGGGTGCGGGGGACAGAGCCCCCTGCATTGGGGGTGTGGGGGGGGTGCAGCCCCCCCACAGAAAACACTGAGGGCTTGGGCGGCACAATACCTGTGTTGGTACTGTGCCATCACTGTGCAGATGGTTGACAGATTTACCGTCAACCAAACTTGGTGCTTCCCAACCCCACCAGCACGGCCACTGTCCCCACCCAGCCCCACAAACATGGCCACTCTCAATGCCCCCCTCCCCAAACAGACACTCTCAATGCCCTCCCCCACAAACAGACACTCTCAATGCCCCCCCAACAGCATGTCCACTCTCAATGTCCTATTCCCATCAATGGTGTCCAGGTCAGTGGCCCAGTTCCCACCGATGGTATCCAGGTCAGAGTTGCCCATACTCCATCCCAGCTCAGAAAAATAAAAAATTACACATTTAATACAGATTCAATGCTGATATTCTTTATTAGTTCTTACATGGAGAGTAGAGAGGGGTGCAAACGTGTCTACCCTGATGAGAACCACAACATCAGAGGGCAGAATAGCTTAGCAAGCATTTGGCCCACTTACCCAAGCAGTACACACTCAACAGCAAACAAACTGATCTCGGTTTTGTCTCGCCCCCGTCCCTCCACCCACAATTTTCAGAACTGGAGCTAGATTTATTTATCTATTTATTTATTGATTGAAATGTTTCACCAGGAGGGCACACTGAGCAACAAGTTGCTTTTCTCATGGTGCAAGATGGGACTAGGTCGCAGACAAGAGAACACAAAAATAAACAGAAGTTATCAGGCAAAACAAACACCGAAGAAGAGAATACTAGACCCTTATTGCCAGGCTGTATATGCAGCACATGCTCGGCAGGCAGATAAACCACAGAATTGTTCCCATCTCATTTACCCCCCCACATTCAGAACATAACTAAGGGCACACAATTAATAGAAATACAGAGTACCTCTCAGCAAAAAATACACGAACAAGTTGGGCACAGCTGCCCACACACCTTCACTTACTGCCAGGTTGTATGTAGCGCTCACTCAATGGTCAGACAACAAACAAGTCAAATACCAAACACCACCTAGTCTCGTCTCATTCTCCATCCTGTCCCCACCCCCTCATTCAGCATAGCTAAGGGCACACAATTTAAAATACAAAATTTACAGGGTACATTTCAGTTCCTGAAATACAAGTTATTTCAACAAGCAGATTCACTTGGCATGTACAGATGTTTTGTCTCCGGACAAAAAGTTGCGGTCACAATGACACGGACAGAATGCTGCAGGGACAAAATAAAGAACCACAAAAATCCAAGAAGATCTATATGTAGTGTCTAAATTGTTGACATTCATAAAGATTGACAGACAAATTGCCTTTATAAAAAAAACTCCCATTCTAAAACTGGAGTGTCAGCATGCTTTTAAAAATTCTGCAAACTCTTTAAACTCACAAGCTCAGTGTGTCTGTGTTACAATTTATAGTTTGCAGAGAAAACAGAAAATCCTGCAGCATTTTCCATGTTGTCATATTAAAACTGGAGTATCAGCAAACGTTATAGAAAAACCTTAATTTTACACTCACTGTGTTTAAACTACATCCACTCCTGCGATGCTCCTTATAATTCCTAGTTGAAATAACTTCTCAACCTACTGAAATTAGTGAATCTATGGGCAAACCTGAACTACCTGAACTACGTGGGGGCAGGGTGCCAACCTGAACATAACCTGAACATTAGTTAAAGTGACAGTAGCGCATTCAATTCAAATATGGATTGGGGTGGGTGTTCCAAATTATAAGCAGCTTGATGCACCTTTGAATGTAATATAATTCCTGCCAGCTTGGTGGACAGAGTAGCAGACATGCACTGGAATCGGGGGAAAATGCAGCAATTTAGGCAAGTCCTGATTTCAGTGTAAGCATCTGTTTGCCTCCTTAACTACTTTTTGGCACTGCAGTAAATGAGCTAACTCTGTTGCACTGGTCTGGAGTTGGCTGAATTGGTATTTTGGTCTGGGACTGCACAAACTCAGTACTCAGTAAAATCTCTCACTGTTGGTGAGTTGGAAGAGTCAGTGTTTTGGGCGAGGCTAGGACAATTAGTCTGCAACCATTTACATGGTGAATGTTATTCCACACAGCATTTTGATCATGGCAATATAGCCACTATGATTATGTTGGCGATATGTCCATATGCGTCACTTGGTCTTGGTTTCTTTCTCCTTCCCTCCCTCACTCCCACACCCCTGCCAGGCATAGCTTCATAAGGGCACACATCAAATAAATAAAGCAAATATTTTATTTTTAAATTATTACTTGAATCAAAGCAAAACATCGATGGCATTATTAATTTCAGACTGCAGAGTGGAAAGTAGATCAGATTGAAGGGAAGGAGTTTTCAGGCAATTGCTAGCAGCAGAACCCATCTGTGTAACAAAATAGGAAACAACTAATGTTTTTTGTGAAGAAAATTGTTGTTGGTGGTCTCAGTAGGTAGCAAAGGGTCAGCAGGAATGGTCCAATAACAGCACAGCAATGGGAGCAAAAGCAGAAGAAAGAACGGACACACTACCTTGTTATTTATGGTGCTGTGTTCTTGGAGTCAGCGAGAACAAATGCTGCTTCCATTTTTGGTGCTGTTTTCCACTGCCCAATCAGGATTCCACTAATCTGTCCACATCATCGCAGATGTAGTAAACCACTGTCAGTGCATCTGAATCTTCAAGTTTTAAGAGATCGGCCAGTCAGGAGGAAGGCTTGACTGACCTCACAGTCCCTATAAAAAAAATGCTGTGGGGAGAAAAAAGATGCCATTTTGTTGAACATTTAGCAGTTGCCTATGAGTTGAGTCTAACACATAAAGAGGGTTGCCCAATTAAAGGGGCAGATCCCATTGTTCCAAGGCCCGGGCAAGTGGTGTGGGAAAGCCAGGAGGCAAAGGAAGGGGGGAGGAAAAGAGGGAGGGACTAGAAAGATGGGCATGAGGTCACAGAATGGGAGGGCCTGATGAGGTCACAGAAGGGGTGGGCAAAAGGGCGGTGTGGGAATGGTGAGGTGGTGGTCCAGGAATGGCCAGGGTGAGTTAGAGGGCAGGGCTAAATAGGCAGTCATAAGGGACTGCACAGTCCTGGGAGCTCACAAATTTGCTCCATAAGATTTTCTCTGGATGCACATCAGTTTGGTGATGATTTTGAGCCAGTAGGCATTTGCTAGTTAGGGTACTTTCGAGCTAAAAAAAAAAGAAAAGAGGAGTTTTTATATATAAATAATAATTTAAAGATAATGAGCCACTGGGATAAAGTGGAAGGCTGGGGTGACACAGCTGTAAGACCTGAAAGAAGAGCAAGTGAGTAATTTGAAAACTGTGCCATAAAAAAGGTAAGGAAACCCCTTTGTTTTAAGAGTAGGAGGTAGACAGAACGAGCGAGGGACTGAGGGCCCAAGGAGCAGTATGACATATGAAGAGAAGTGGGGCTTGTCTTGCTAGGGGTGGGCTAATCTTGGACAGCAAGGGGAGTGGTGAAAAATGCGAGCCTTTTGTGCCTGGATGGGCTACAGAGCCAGAGGAGCAGATAACAGGAGAGAAGTGGTGGTTTGTTGCACCTTTATCATTGCTGGAGAAGCCAGGGGAGTGCTTTGCTGAGGCTAAGTCTGCAGTGGGCCAATGTTGTAATGGGTCGAGAGGGTGTTTTTTAGATATCTGGTGAACCGAGGCAGGCGTCCACCTGGGAGCTGCAGGCAGAGGCGTGAGTGGCTGAGAGCAGGGGAAGAGGGAGAAAATGAGGCAGCTTGGGTGTAGTGGGTGATGCATATTCCCTTGGTGTTTTATCCATTGAGGAGAAGCAGGACATTGCCTGGGGGACATGGAGAAAGAGAAAGGGAGTGAAAATGCCAGATGATGAAGCCATGTGGGGAGTAGCACAATATTTCAGGGAGGAAGCTCCCTCAATGAAATGTAGCAGGTTTATTGATGCTTTGTGAAAGTGGAAGGCGCAGGGGAAACCAGGGGAGCACTGGGCGATAGCGAGGAGAGCTGGGAGCATTTACTAATGGGACAGTAGCCATTGAAGCAAAGGATGGAAAGAGGCCTGAGGGCCACCATGTGGCATAATGTCTGACATCATCGCCACACAGTTAAGATCTGGAGGATGACGAGTACCCTCGCATTACACCAATGGGGCTAACTCTGAGTGCTACACTCAGTATAGCAGCAAATTATTCATTTATGTGCAAGTTTACAGGGTAGAACAGGCCCCGTTAAGGAACTGCATGGCCTAGAGGATGGCTGGGCCACCAGTATGCTGTGGCGTGAATGCACAGGACATACTGCACTGATTAGCAGCAAATTTTTTCATGTTTTGAGCACAGTTATGGGCTGGAGGTGCCACACGGGCATGGGCCCAAGGGGAGGACAGGACATGGTAGAATGATGGGAAGATTAAAGTCCAAACTGGACCTAATCAGGGAGCACAGGAGGACATTTGCTGAACAGACAAGCCTGTTAACTAAACTGATTGAGTACCAGGGTGGCATTTCAGAGGCTTGGATTTCAATTCTCAGAGCACATGATTGCTCATACATTACAGTTGTGCCAAAGGTAGAAATAATGGCTTCCTAAAATAACTGAACATTGTTAGCCAGTTGGCACAGGGAACCCCTTGCAAAGATAGCAAGAAGGTTACTCTGGACAGCAGAGGGGAGGAGCATGGAGGGAGCAGGGGATGGGGGGATTCAATCACATTAGTATAGAGGGTCGGTGAGCCGCAGAGAGAAAGTGGCAGGTATCTGGTTGAGGAAAGGACTCATAGGAGGACAATTAAGGGGAAGAAAGGATGCATTCATGGATCGATAGGGGCAGTTATATATTTATATAAGGGCAGACCAAGTAAATTGGGAATGACAAGGAGGCAGTATAGCAAAGTGGCTTAAGACTCTGAGCTGCAAACCAGGACACCTGTGCCGGCATGCCAGTAGGGGAGATATTGATGTTTTTGTGTTTTTTTCTGATAGATACCTCAGACCAGAAGGATGGCCCCAAGGAAGTTGAAGCCGAGCAAAGAGGCCTGCTAACGAGCACTGATGGACCTGGTGGATACCGATTATTGGAGGTGGTGGAGCCAAATGGTGGGGAGAAGAGCACAAAGTGGAAGGAGAAGTAGGGGAAGGGGCACAAGAGGAACAAGAGGGTGCCAAAAACACCAGGTGAACTGGAGCCCAAGGATGGTGGTTCCTGGGCCAACACCACTGGTCCTTCTACCCCCACCCCCCACAGTAACCCCTTACCGGAGCTGATGCCAGTCCCTGAGCTAGTACCAGCACCTGTACCAGAGCCTCCTACACCTTTGCTTTTGCCTCCCCTACCAGAACCAGTGCTACCACTACCAGTCTCAATGCCCACACCCAGCTCAGCAGGAGTGCCCTAGCCGGGACCCAGCACCCCACAGCCAGCCACAACAGGTAGTCAGGTAGTGACACTGGAGAGCAGTGTAAAAGAATATGTTGAAAAGATATTGAAAACCATGGGGGATAATGGCCTCAGGCAATTGGAGAAGGCGCTGGGGGAAATCAAAGGCTCAGGGGTAGAGGGGGGGAATGGGGGGAAGCGGGGAGCCATACAATGGGCCTGGAGATTGGGGCACCAGGAGTCCAGCTGGGGGACCATATGCCTATAGCCATGAAGGAAAAGATATGGAAAGGAGAATATGTTGACATTTTTGCCTTGGTGAATGTCGACAACATGGATAAGTATGAAGAAAAGGACAGTTTTGAGAAGAAAGACATGGCGGCAGCAGTAGTTCTATTGGGAAAGGGGGAAGAGGACAAGTCATTGAAAGGGAAAACTTGGGACAATTGGTCCAAGGGTTTCACCTTCTTCACTGTCATTGTTATTGAAAAGTGACCAGAACTTGCTATCCCTCTCTTGACTTACTCTCTCATTATAAAGAATGTGTATAAGAAAGGGGGCCATAGTTGGTTAAAATATCATGAGAAGTTAAGGAAAAGGATGGCACACTTTGAGGGTGTAAAATGGGATGCCAGGCAAATAGATCTGTGGCTGGAAATTTACACAGGGCCAACCAAAAGGGAGTCAGAGGGGGATAAGGGGGGGTGACACTGAAGGCTTGTTAGGGATACAATAGGGCATTCTGTTCCTGGCCAAACTGCTGATTCCAACACGTATGTTCCAAGTGCAGGGGGCACCATCCTGCAGCAAAATGTAGATACAGCTGGGAAAAAGGATCCAGTCGTCAGGACAATTCATACCAGCAGCCCTTTCAAACCAATCAAGGGACCATTTGGGGATGGCCCTGGGGGAGAGGAAACCAGGGGAGAGGAATGGGGGATGGGAGAGGGCACAAATACCAAAATCGGCACCAGGACAATTGAAAGGCCAACAAGTAGCGGTTTCAGGGTGGCCCACACACCCATCAAAGTGGAGGCCTTAGAAGGGTGGTTGAGGGAGTACCCAAACAAGGAGGCTGCAAAGAGATTGCAAAAAAGGTTTTTGGACGGGTTTTAGTCTACAGTTTAAGGGTATCAGGAAAGGGACGAGGGCAAAGAACCTCAAGTCCATACAGGGGAAGGAAGCACTGCTAGCACAAATAATTTGGAAAGAAGTAGTAGCGGGAAGGGTGTAAGGACCATTTGTCTCCCCCCCCCCCACCACTGCCCAAGTTGAAGATTTCTCCTCTGGGGAATAGTACCTAAGAAACAGCTAGGAGAATATCGGGTGATACATCACCTATCATACCCTGATGGGGATTCAGTTAAGAATTATATTGGGGAGGAAGACAGCAAAGTAACATACACCACCCTGGAGGAGGAAGTGTGGCTAATCAGGTCTAAGCAGAGCACCTGGTTAGCCAAGACAAACATAGAAGCAGCATTTTCGATTACTACCAGTCAGGCCGGTGGATTGGGATCTGCTGGGATTCCAGTTGGGGGGGTATGCATTATTTTGACAAGGCCATGCCCATGGGGTGCTCCATTGCATGCACTACATTTGAGATGCCTGGCACCTGGCTGTAGTGGGTTTTCCAAAAAAGGAATGGAAATCGGACGGTTGTGTACTACCTCAATGACTTCCTCTTCATTGGGGAAGGGCAAAGTGAGACAGAAAGAATGTTAAAGGATTTCAAGGGATTATGCCAAGAAGTGGTGTCTTTAGTGGAGGATAAGACAGAAGGACCTAGCCAGACAATAGAGTTCTTAGGTTTGGAGCTGGACACTGTCCAGGAAGTGTTCAGATTACCTGAAAAGAAGGTCAGAAAATTGCAAGAGCTACTGGGGAAGGTCAGATGTCGAAGGAGGGTGCAGCTTCAACAAGCACCGCAGCTACTGGGGCATTTGAATTTCATTTGTAGAGCCATTGCCCCTGGATGCACGTTCACATGGCATTTAGCATGGGCAACTCAGAGGCAACATAGCCACACCATTGGGTAGACATCAATAAGGGGGCAAGTGAGGATTTGGGGGTATGGGAGCAGGTCTTAGTGATGTACAATGGGCGGACCTTCTGACAGGAGGAGTGGCTACATAATAGCATCCTGAAGCTGTACACGGATGCAGCAAGTGGGATCGGCATGGGAGGTAATTTTCAGGGAAAGTGATTAGCTGAACCATGGCCCGAGGACTGGGTATGGGCAGGGTGATGATGGACATCACCTTTCTGGAAATTTTTCACATATGGGTAGCAATGCTCAAATGGGGTGTAGAACTCAAGGATAGGCAAGTCACATTTTGGAGTGATAACAGGGCAGTGGTAGACGTCCTGAGCAGGAGAAGGACAAAGTCAGACAGGGTCACAACGGTGTTAAGAAGGATGGTATCACTAGGGATGACATTGGACATGTCATTTAGGGTCAAGCACATTGTTGGTGTAGACAATGTGATAGCTGATTGCCTCTTCTGATTGCAGATGGACAAATTTCAGACCATCGCACCCAGAGCAGAGGCCCGGCAGACTTCCATCCAGGTGTACATATGGACGATTGGATTGGGGGAGCAGAATTATTGTTTCACAACTCCTGGGCCCCCAGGACTCTTAGAGCATACGAGTCCTCTTGGAGGGCATTTCAAAACTTCAGGAAGCAGTACAGCAGCCAGGTAAGTGGGGCAATGACAAGGGAGCAGGTAGCCAGATTCATAGTGGCAGGGTGGAACCAGAACATGGCACAGGCAACCATGGGGGTTCATCTGGTGGCAATAGGGCAGGTGTGCAAATTGAAAGGGTGGGAGGACCCCATGAAAAGCAACCTAGTCCACAGAATGATGCAGGGTTGGCTACAGGAAACAGATAAGAAGAAAGTCAATAGGAAGCTGATATTGGAGGGGCTGATGGCAAGGCTGATGGGGCACTACACCAAATCTGCACCTCAAGTAAGGAAGCTGCATTGTTCAGGGCCCTGTACACCACAATGTATAGCGGGGCATTTAGACTCAGTGAAGTGGTAGGCCACGGCAGAAAGAGGGATGGTGGGGGTCTACGCTGGGAAAGTATAGAATGGGTGGGGGATGTGATAGCAGTATTACTAAGGAGATTGAAGACTGATCAGCAGAGGCAGGGCACCAAGGTTTGGTTAAGGAAATGCCCAAATGCAGCCATCTGCCCAGTGAGGAATCTGCACGTATATACGGCAGACTGCCCAAGCCGTGGGAATTCCTTGATATTTTTACATGGGGATGGCAGGCCAGTGTCTGGGTACCAGGTAATGGCTGTACTGCACAAAGGCCTAAAATTTTGGGGGGAACCGGAGGAGGGATATTCCTCCCACTCGTTCAGGATCGGTGCGGCCTCGGCTATGGCGGCACAAAGCAACAGGTCGGTTGAGATTAAGCAGAGAGGCAGGTGGACTTCTGACTGTTATAAAAAATACATCCGTAACATCACTTAATAATGATGTCTCTCTTTTTCCCTATGGCATATTCAAAGAGATAAGGGAAGAGGGGTAAACTACGGAGTGGGAGGGGGGCGGGGAGAGGGGAGAAGAGTATAATATACTAAAACATTGTGCTTATGGTTATGCAGGGATGAGGAAGCTCGAAGCATGGATATGCAGGCATTCCTTTATACATTGGGTGGAGAAATGGGCAGCCAGGCGACAAGGGGGAAAGCAGCTGTACCTGAATAGCAATATGATCCGATTGGTATGGAAAGGCATACGGGGAATGAAGTGGGTCCAGCTGCTGCCAAAACTGAGGGAGATCAGGAAGGACTACACATGGCCAGACCTGATTGTGTTACATTTAGGTGGAAATGACCTGGGGAGGAGGCCCTGGCTGGACATATTTTATCAAATAAAACAGGATCAGCAAAAAATAGAGGAGTGGTGGCCAGAGGTGATTCTGACATGGTCTAATATTATGCCCTGAAGGGTGTGGTGGCAGGCAGAGAGCCACAAAGGGATGGCTAGGGCCAGGAAGTGCATAAATGCGTGAGTGGGCAGGTTGTTTGAGAGTATGGGAGGACTGGTCATACAGCATGGGATACTTGAATGAGTAGATGAATACTGCCGTGGAGATGGGATACACTTACCAGGCCTCAGCCTGGCCCTGTTTAATTCAGAAATCACTGATACCATCGAAGCATGGCTGGCACAGATATAAAAAAAAAAGGAGAGGGGGTACAGGGGAGGATGGAAGAGGGGGAAAAGGGGAAAGTCCACCATCCATTGCAAGCTGGAGTGGACTAATGGAAAAAGGGGGGATAAGGACAGGAAATAAAGGGGGATAAAAAGGAAAACACTAAAAGTTGACACAGGACCGATAAGCAAGAAGCAGGGGTACGGTGTGTATGCTTGTACCCCTTTCCATCAAAAGAAGAGGAGGCCAGGCCCCCCCATGATGTACATCTGGGGGCAGAAGAAAAAGAAGAAATTAGTAGACATGGGGAATTGAAAAAGAATGTGTCTGTAGATAATGTACATAAATATTAATTGGAAGAGATTGTAAAGCTGAAAAGTTTATGGAAATGTACTATATTATTGTAAACAATTATATCATATCTTGAAAATATTCAGTAAATTAATTGCCAAACTGAGCAACCACACACAACTTGTCTATGTCTTTATTGGTGGGGCTCTGGGGACAAAGAAGTTTTCCCAATTAAAGGGGTAGATCCCATTGTCTCAAGGCCCGGGCAAATGGTGTGGGAAAGCCAGGAGGCAAAGGAAGGGGAGGAGGGGGAAGGACTAGAAAAATGGGCATTAGGTCACAGAATGGGAGGTCCTGATGAGGTCACAAAAGGGGTGGGCAAAGGGGCGGTGTGGGAATGGTGAGGTGGCAGTATAGGAATGGCCAGGGTGAGTTAGAGGGCAGGGCTAAATGGACAGTCATAAGGGACTGCACAGCCCTGGGAGCTCACAAATTTGCTCCACAAGGTTTTCCCACCCACCCACCCACCCTGAGAAAAGAGGCAGGAGGGCACTGTGGCAGGTGGAGCACAGTGCTCACTGTGGCAGGTGGAGCACAGTGGTAGCAGGATGGACTGCCATAGGTGGACAGCAGGAAAAAGGAGGGATGAGGACAGGAAATGGGGGGGAAAAGGAAAACACTAAAAGGTGACACAGGACCGATAAATAAAAAGCAGGGGTATGGTGTGTACACTCGTACCCCTTTCCAACAAAAGAGGAAGAAACCAGACCCCCCCATGATGTGCATCTGGGGGACAGAAGAAAGAGAAGAAATTAGTAGAAGTGAGGAACTGAAAAAGAATGTGTCTGTAGATTATGTACATAAATATTAATTGGAAGAGATTGTAAAACTGAATAGTTGATGGAAATGTGCTATGTTATTGTAAACAATGATATCATATCCTGAAAATATTCAGTAAATTAATTGTCAAACTGAGCAAACCCACACAACTTGTCTATGTCTTTATTGGCAGGGCTCTGTGGACAAAAGGGAATTGCTGTGTGTGTGTGTGTAAAGATTTTCTACACATGAGAAGGGACTGGCTGGCTACTTAAAGGCAGAACCAGAACCCTTGCATCATATCTTCAGTATCTGCACAGAAAGACCTGATCTGATGGGAAAGCAGATCAGAGAACAAAATTCACTTTGTTTTCTTTTGGACATTTTCATCTGAATTTAAAAAAGAAGATTTTCCAACAGACTTGCTTCTTTACTTACCTTGGTCACTGAATACCACGGGTAGAACTTACGTAGAATTCTATCAGTGTAGATTTTACTGTTTAATTCACTTTATTTTAGAATTATCTGCAACTCAATACCAGAATTATTTTGAGGAATATTGTGATGTCTGTCTTTATTTAAGTAAACTTTTACCATATTTTTAACAACAACTCTACCTGGTACTATTGCTGTGTGTGCTATTTTGGTATAAAGGTTTGTTCAGTCTGTGCCTAACTACTCTAGGGCCAAAATGCTACCAAAGAAACAAAATCCAACGAAAGAAAGGGTTCCTTGGATAGAAGGAGAGGAAGCTCTCCTTCTAGACAGTCAAAGTCACAGGGTTCTTCAAGGGAGGGGGTCTCCTGAGAATAGGGGATCCGGCCATGCCTAGGGGTAAGCCCGTGACATAGCCAGCCATGTCTTCACCAGGAAGTGTTTGAATATTGTGATGTTCAGCAGATGCATGAGGGTCCCCACATTTGCATAGGCGCATCACAACATTGTGTGCCACAGCACAGTCGGAGGTGTGGGGCTCATCCGTGACCTTTGAATATGGCCACACCTCAATGGACCACGCAAGTCTGAAAATGCATGTCGCATCCAGGGATGTGCCGTGCACCTTGTCTGAATATATGGGTATTAGCCTATTTCAGTTTAACTGTCACCAGCTCAATCTCAGAACCTTATGCATTAGCTATTTTGTTTGTAGTTTTCCTAATGATTTGTTTAGTTTTCATAAATTTAGTTGTGACTTCCTGCTGCTTAATATGTTCTTCCTCCTTGCCCTCCTTTGATTGCCTATCCTTTTCTTCAGAATAAATGGATAGTAATGAAACCATCTGATTAAGTAGGTCATTACCTCTACTCATCTCCATTTTAGCATATTTAATTCCATATTTACAGTAATAACTTAAAAATTACATCCTGATCATAAAATTTACTATTTTCCTTTTCTCCTGTTTTTTGCTGTATATCAGTAGGATCTTTAGATAACAGCTGTATCCCTGTTCTATTCCATAAATGGGGTATATTGGGGGGACAAACTGAGGGGAGTTCTAAACTTAGTCTTTGCACATATGATAATAACACATTGTCCTAGTCCATAAGGAAAGGCTTTATTTTATTACCCCCTCTGCCCCTCTGTTACTGCCTCTTACGGGTGAAATTGGTCCAGCAATATTCAATTCTACATTTTGTAGTGGACACTAGGGCTCGGTGAACTGTATCTTCTGCTGGTGAATTTCTGGTGAAATTATGATTTCACTTTCATGAAATTTAGCTAAATTTCCATGGACATTTTGTGAAATTTCACCAAAATTGTGACTTCTGTTATTTCCATCTAGTTTAAAATTATCTGTCTAAATTATACCAAATTTGGAAAGATGACTTTACCAAGGTCCATACAGAAGTATGCCATGTTTCAAATCTCTACCTGTAAAGGTGATTGAGGTGTAAGCCTCCAAACATTTAGAAATTTTAAAAATACATTTCACAATTATGTAAACTACAGAACTTTAAGCCCTTATAACTTTAAAACTGGAGAACTGAATATCACAAATTTTATTAGGATCACTGACCCTAAATATTAGGTTTTGAGGCCACCCTCATGGCTCAGCAGCAGAGCGTTGTGCTGCCATACTGACAACTTGGATTCAGAAGCAAGCCAAGGAAATCACATTGGAGGGATGGCCATTTGCAAGACTCCTGCTACTCAGCAGTGTATCTTCATTGAGGGGGGTTGGCAGTGGGTTCCACCAAGACAGTAATCCCTATGCTGTGCAGAGAGCTTTCTCCTGCCACATGGGAGGCTGTGACTATACAAGCCTGACAGAGGCACCCCCCTCACGAGTGGAGCTGGGAGGGAAAAATGTGGGTAAAAAACCCAGCATCCAATTCAATGATGGCTAGGTTCAGCCTGATCAGGTTTTATCCCTGTGAACAGGATATATCCCTGAGAGATGAGCTGCAAGCCAAGAGAAAAAAACAACATGGAAAAAAAGAGGCTGTGTGTGTCAACTCCCTCTCATGTTCAGATGCTGGCTAAGTTGTAAGCAGCCAAAGATCCCAAAATAACATTGTAATTAAAGTTGAATTTCATGAGGTTTTGTGAAATTGTGGAATGTTGTGATACTTTCGTCGAAACTATGTCCATACATTTTGCCCAGTCAAACACATGAGTTGCCATTATAGAGGAAGGTAAATGTTGGGTAAAGTGGCAAAAAGATAGCATTCATAGGAGACTCCATAGTAAAACTACAGTGGTGCCAAGTGTTAGGTCACTATCTTGAGTGATGAACCATGAAGAATTGTCATGAACATCACTGTACACTAACCTGTCTTCTTGCAAAATGCCAGCTATCCACTAGAGCTCACTGACTTTTTTTTTGATGTATTATTTCTTCCGAACTCCAAGATTCTGTCTTCAGTTGTCCCCCAGTTCAGCCCTCCCCCGAAGGTTAGACCCCCTCACTTGTGCATCCCATGACTTACCCTTCGTGGCAGGGTAGTGGGGAGCAACTCAACCCACCCCAAATGGATCCATGCCAGGGAGGTGCCTTCTTGGAGGTGGCGCTGCAGAGACCACATCATCCAGCTGGAGCTATTTTCTGCTTTTCTCCCCTTGTGAGGAGGCAGGGTGTGCAATGACACCTGCGGTGAGTGCACGCACGATACCACACATGCTCTCACCAAGCGTCTGCCTGTCTCCTCCCCTTCAGCTGTAGCGTTGGCACGCTGCCCCCCAGCAGCCACTAGGGGCCAGTGGAGTGCTGACAGCTAGTGTCCCCCCCCCGGAGAAAGAGAGCAGTCCAATGGATGCTCAATCCTTCTCCTCCTTCCCAACCCCCGATGACCCATGCTCGTTCCCGAACACGGGTAGCCGGCGTGGCTTGAGGTAAGGCGTCCAGTGCCTCAACCCTCAATGCCACTGGGCCGGCCAGAGCTCACTGATTTAATGACTAGTGGAAGCACATGCAGCATTGTGTCCTTAAAGAGCAACTTTCAACTATAATAAGAAGCTTATGAACACTAGATCGATGTCAGTTATATTTTATCTTTATTGTATTATTTCCTATTTTGTTTTACTTTTCCCTGTTGTTGGTCTACTAAACATTGTAGACAATGCAACAAGTTTTTCACTGAGTCTTTCAACATGTATCTGACACTTCCCTGCTAATCAAACAATTGTTTGTGACATCATAGGCTGTTGTAATGGTGAGCATTGTGACATCATAAATGAAGGCACTGTGAGGTTAACAGGTGGAAAGACAAATGTTTTCAATTGTTTTCTATACAGACCTTTAATATGGAGTACCAGGATAGGTTTTAAATCTTGGAAAGGAACATTGAAAATGAAAAAAAGTATTCTCTAGTAAACTGCAACAGCTGAAACATCTTATTTATGAATGTTCATGCTTAAGTGGGCAGTTGTTCTTTAAAATGCCAACTGCTGATTCTTTAACCACCCTGTAGGTAACAATGTATATTTTTACTATTTGAAAACAGTGGCACCAAGTGATGCCAAGTCTTGCAACTAGTTTTGAATCAGATCATTGTGACAAAAGTATCTTAATGTCTTTAGTCATGAAGGATAATGATGCTAGTTAGCAAGATACAAGTTAGTCAGCCTGGGAGTGGGTCCCAAGATGACAGCCTGGGTAAAGAATTGGCTGGAGAATAGGACACAGAGAGTAATAGTAAATGGAGTCCACTCAGAAGAAAGGAGGGTTACTAGTGGGGTACCGCAGGGTTCAGTATTAGGACCGGTCCTCTTCAATGTCTTTATAAGCAACATTGCAGAAGGACTGGAAGGAAAAGTATGTCTCTTTGCAGATGACACTAAGATCTGCAACAGAGTTGATGCACAGGGTAGGATGGAAAGGATGAGAAGGACTTGGAAGTTAGAGGAATGGTCAAATGTATGGCAGCTTAGATTCAATGCTAAGAAGTGCAAGGTAATGCACCTGGGAAACAAAAACCCAGGGGAAGAGTACACAATGGGGGATGAGATACTAACAACAACAAAAATGGAAAGGGACCTGGGGGTAGTCATATCAGATAACCTAAACGTGGGCAAGCAATGTGAGAGGGCAGCAAGGAGGGCTGGAGGGTTACTGGGATGCATAGGGAGAGGCATCACCAGTAGAAAACAGGAAGTTATTATCCCTCTGTACAGACAGCTGGTGAGACCCCATCTGGGGTACTGTGTGCAGTTCTGGAGACCCAATCTCCGCAAAGACATAGACAGGATGGAAGCTGTCCAGAGGAGGGCAACTAAAATGGTGCAGGGTCTGCACCGGAAGACACATGAAGAGAGACTTAAGGAGCTTAATATGTATAGCCTCGAGGAAAGGAGGGAGAGGGGGACATGATAGAAACTTTCAAGTACCTCAAGGGAATCAACAAAGTCCAAGAGGGTAGCATCTTTCAAAAAAAAGAGGTGTGCAAGAACAAGAGGGCACAATTTGAAGATGGGGGCGGCTCAGAGGTAGTTTAAGGAAGTATTTTTTCACAGAGAGGGTTGTGGATGCATGGAACGGCCTTCCGGAGGAGGTTGTGGAGTCAAAATCAGTGGTGGAATTCAAGCATGCATGGGACAGTCATAAGGCAATTCTGGGGGGTAGGGATAAGAAGAAGTAGGCTGCTGGTTAACTAGGATCTGCAGCTTATCCAGTAGGCAGGGAAATGGGCAGACTGGGTGGGCCAAGCGGTCCTTATCTGCAGTCAAATTCTATGTTTCTATGTTTCTATGCTGGACATCACTGTTGCAGAAGTGTTGGAGGGTTTAGCAGGCTATTGTGCTAGTGCAGGAAAGGTAATTCGGTATTGATAAGTGCTTTGTGAAAGTTAAATTCCACAAGTGTAATTCTAGTGACATTACCCATTATGTGTCCGTATTTTTTAGCAAATGTTTCCAATTAGTAATTTCTTATGTATCTGCAATAAATGTTTACCTACAGTACATAACTACATTTACCCAGTTTAATTAGATTTCTGGACCAAGTTACTTTGGTAGGCATGCCAAATCTTGAGTGGTATCTGAAAATACCAGACATCTGAAAAAGGGCACATGCAGTTCCTGTTCACAAGAAGGGCAGCCTTTGTAATCCTGCTAGCTATCCCCCATTTCCATTCTCTTGCCCCTATCCAAACTACTTGAAAGAATAGTCAATGACCAGCTGGCGGAGTACCTTAATCGATATAACCTGATCACTAATATGTAACATGGTTTTAGGAAGAATTTCAGCATCACGACAGCTCTGTTGGAATTCATAGAATCAATTCTCAGTGTTTTTGATTGTGGTGAAATGACTGGGTCAATATTTATAGACCTAACAAAAGCATTTGTTCTTGTGAACCTTGTTGTCCTCTGTTGCAAGTTGCTATCACTTGGCCTCTATACTGATGTAACCAGGTGGTTCACTGACTACCTAGCTGACAGAACCCAGGCAATCAGATGTAGAACTGCATTATCAGACACTAGACCTGTAAATATTGGAGTCCCTCAGGCCTCAACTATTTAGCCTATTTATAAATTAATTTCCCCCTGCTTTTAAATCCACCCACATCATTCTCTATACAGACAAGGCTGTCATATTCTCTTCTGATAGGAGCATTGACAACCTCAAGCAGAGATTACAGGATGACTTCAGGTCAGCCCAAACCTGATTTGCTTGCAACATATTGGTGCTGAATGTCAAAAAAATGAAATGTATGTTATTGGCAAGCACAGCAATGGTAACTCATATACTGGGCTCAAAATCAAGACCATGTCAGGTGATTCCATAGGCAAGTACTAACTTTTAAATACTTCAACTTGATACTAGACAGCACATTGACATTTGCTGACCACATAGACCACTTAGTAAAAATGGTTAATTCTAGAATCATGTTCCTTTATAGACACAGAAGAAACCTATTACCTGAGGTTAAAAAACTCCTAGTACAAAGCTTTCTCATCAGTATTATTGATTATGGCCTGGTCATCTACCGGTCAGCAAATGATGGGGTGCTAACCCAGGTAAAGGGATTACTTCACAGGGCTTGCCGTTTTGCACTTGATGCTAAATTAGACACATACGTGTGATGTCTTCTCCTGTTAAACATTAACCTGAGACTTCTCTACCACACCATTGTCACTGGCATTCAAGCACTACATGGTCTGTTATCCAAGGATAAGTGATCACTGTTTACTACATCAGACAACCTGCATGCTACCAGAGGCATGGAAATTCACACGCTGCTGCTCCCAAGGAGGGGAACAGCACTGAGTCAGAACTTTTCTCACGCCAATTTGCCAAGCAATTGAATGGTCTTAACTGCAGTATCAGAGATTGCATTTCTGTCAGTGAATTCAAAGGTATGCTTCACACTACATATGAACATACGCACATACGAATGTGCCAGCAGAAACAGACCCACCCGGTCTATCTAAGTCAGCTCGAGTGTGCAGCTAACACCCCAGTTTGCAGCTGCTCCACTCTCTCTCCCATTTGTCACCCCACTACAATATCAGAAACTACAATTTGTAACTGCCTTAAGTGATGTTTCGCTTGATACCAACAAAGTAAACCTGTTACTGTCATTGTTACAATTTGTCTATCTTCTTACCTCTAACTTATGTATTTACTGATATGCACCTGTTCTATTGGTCTGCTTGTCATGTGCAACTCTGTATGCTTGCTGCAATTGTATGTCACCTTCTGTATCTAACTTACAGTGATTGTACTGTATATCTATGGTGCCATGTACAAATGTTGTCTATGACTGAACCCTTTTAAAATAGGCAACTGCCTAATGGATTCTTTGCAAAATAAATAAATGAATTCTCTAAAAATTAATTTATGAACTTTACAATGTCTGTTAGGTGCATGTTACACCAAGGCTCAATGTATCCTAAAAAGAACACTAATTTAAAGAAAAAAAGCCACGCTAGGCAAAGTAAAAAACCAGTTGGATAAAGTTATTGCACACTAACAGAGCTTTTTCTGTCTTCAAGACCCTCTTTTTCCATTTTAAATAAGAATAAATAAAACATAAGGCTGTATGCTATTGCTGAGAAATAAGATATCTTGCACCCCATGCCTGCAGTCAGAATTTTGAGAATCATCAGTCTGCTGACATCATTTATCAGATGCAGATCATCTTATTAACTTATGCAACCTTCTGACTGGTAAGTTTTAACCATGTGACTTTTAAATAAAGTTTAATTATAGAATCTGTCTTACAAAAACACACCCTGAAAACAGAATACGTTTAAAGCGTATATCAAAGCTTTAATTAGTGTCTTACTGTTTCAAATAACCCCTCCAAATATTTAAAGCAAGTCATAAGATCAGTTAAATACAAATCACCATTTTTTTACTTTAAATATCATAAATTATATTTTTCCTTCATGTGAGTTTATACTTTCCCTAAGTGTACTCATAGCACACTAATTAAAAACTATACTGTATTTTCTGGTCTTTCCAGTGTTTTCATCTTTTATCCTCTGTTAGTCCTCTGTCAGTCTGGTCCCTTGTTCTCTTCTTTTTCTTCCATATAGCAGTTTTTATTTTCTAGCTCCCCTCTAGATTCTTCTTGCTTGATAATAAGAGCCTTTTAATGGGAACAAATGAAAAGAACTCTGAGTGCAGACTGCAACAGACCATGATATTGGTTATTTAAGAAAATTCCCCAAAATAAAAGATACTACCTTTATACCAATGGTTCCATGTCAGAATATCGACAACAAAGTTTTTGACATCCTGAACAGCAATAGGAACAATGCTGTATGTCAACATTGTTCCCGTCAGGAATGGAATGTTTCTGCACCACCCCATCTCTAAATAACCAACTCCAAGTCAAAGTTTGTTTGGCGTGGGGGCATAACACCAGGAGACACAGTGCCGGTGTACAGCTGACCATCACAGGGACCTGGCGAGATTCGTCACTGTGGTAGTCTTCGCTGTGGAATTGTCATCATGCTGACAGCACAGCTATGTGAATACATAGTTAATCAGAACATTTATCAGACAACTCTCAAAGAGAGCTTATATTATACACAATCTTTCAAGCTGGAGACACTGCTAGTCTCGCTAATTTCCGATCCCAGCCCACCAGTCCCACTACTCAGCACTCACCATTCCATATCACGAACTGCTCTGGTGTACTGCTTAATTTTTTCTCCAAATATTATCAGCTTTATGCTTTTATCATTTTATTCCTTAGATTCTATATCTCTGCCTCTGTTCTGTATCTGTTACTTTTTGCTGTGATCAAAAAGACAATATACTATTGTAATTTGTGTTATTCCTCAATTTGTATACTTATCACTGCTGTATTTTTCTGTACTGTACTGTCCTAGTCAGGACCTCCTTGCAAATGAGCATTGCTCAGTGGAGCTTTTCCTGTTAAAACAAATACAATAAAATGAAATGAAGTAGAAATAGTATAATGCAAAAATTGTTGACAGTGTCCTTTTAAAGAGCTACTGACACATTCTGTCATGCAGAGCAGGCAACTCTTGTCAGGTAGCTGCTTGCCCTAGGACCCAAAGTAGCCATAGTTTTATTTTTTTTGTCCAGGCATTAAATAGTTTTTTACCTTAATATGATTGCAATTCCTTGTTGCTCCTAAGCCACTGAGTGCCTGCTGCAGCCCTGCCTAGAAAACTGCATTTTAATGATCTGAGGTAGGGAAGGGGCTGTAGAACTATAGATAGCATTATAATGCTATTGAGGGCAGCGGTGGCCTTTTGGTGTAACTTCTTTTTTTTTGTTGGGGGTCAGATATATCTTGTAGCATCAGTTGACTTTCAGAACACTGTTCCCCCTTTGGAAGGAAAACTCTCTGTAAAGAAAGTCCATGTTGCATTTAGATATTTTTCATTTTATTTATTTATTTATTTGAAAGGGGAGGGAGTGTAAGTGTAAGGAGATAGACCACAGGCTACTTTCCTTCTGTATAAATTGTATAAATAGACCCAGAAAGGTGGTCAAACCCCGGGAGAGGAACAGGAGAGCAGGAAGGGACTGGGGTTTTAGACTAAAGGCCCTTCAGGGTGTTGTGACTCTGCAGGGTGGCCTAGACCAGGGACTGGGGTGGTGTAAAGGTGGTAGGTGATACATAAGGAGGAAGGAGTAGTAAAGTGAGTAGTAGAGTGCATAGGAAAGAGAGCATTTGAAGGAGTAAAAGTGAGTAGGGGGATGCTAAAAACAAGAACAGCTTGGGGAATAATAGTTACCGAGGGCAGAGGAGACAGAAGCTGAAGATGAGTAGGACCTAATAGGATTGGGAAGGTTGTTCCAAAGTTTAGGGAACCAGTAGGAAAAAGCCTCCTGACTGATGGAAGTGGATCGATAAGGAATGGCTAGAGAACGTTGATCAGTGGATCGAAGGAGGTGGAAGGAGGGGGGAAGGAACCACAAGTAGAGAGGAGAGGTAAGATGGGAGAGAACAGAACCAGTATTTAGAGGTGAAATTTGCACAGTGAGAGAGATGTCTGAATTCTAGGGAGAGGAAGGCTAGATGGTGATACAGGGCACAGTGATGAGTGCAAGAGGGAGAGTCAAGTGCAAAGCAACAGAAAGCATTGAAGAGGGGATCCAATCTGGCTAAGGAGGTCTTGGGAGCAACACTGTAGACTATATCACAACAGTCAAAAATGGGGAGGATCATTTTCTGTACAATGTCTCCCCTTGCCGAGAGTGGAAGGACCCAATATATTTTTCATCATAACCCTGACTGCCCCACCTAATCTATACTGCTCTAATCTATATGTTCTATCCTATCTATTAATCCCATCCTCTCATCTTGTGTGTTCACAATAACAGGATGATATAAGGTTATAAGTCTAACCTGACAGTTATAAATCCAAAAATCTAGTCCACCCTTCCCCCCCCCCTTGATTACTAATAAACTATGGATTCAAGGAGTTACTCTTGGTATTCAGTATATACCCTAGGCAGGAAGTACTGTCTACTAAGCTCTGTTAGGGCCTATATTGAGTTTTACAAATGTTTATCATTAAATCCTATTAATCCTTAACAAACTATCAGTTGATTCCCATAATAATATAAATCTGTGTTCTTGATCTTTGTTAAAATAATATAAATGTTCCAAGTTCATGTAATCCAAGATTAAACTTTTCCACATGGTATAGGTAAGGGGATCTTTATATTTCCAGTTTCTAGCAATACATATTCTTGCATTTATTAATAGAAACATAGAAGATGACAGTGGTCCATCGAGTTTGCCCAAGTGAGGTATCCCGGGACCTATTGTGCATGGGTGTTCTGTTCACCTATACACCCAGCCTAGCCCTTGCCAGTGTCATGTGTTTGTTTCCAATACTTGTCCCACCCATGCTTTAAGCTTGATACTGACTTTGCAGCCACCACCTTAGGAGGTAATCTATTCCAAGTTTCCACCAACCTCTCTGAGAAGTAATACTTTCTGATGTCCCTCTTGAACACTCCACCCTTCAATTTCCGCTCATGCCCTCTTGTAGTAGAATTGACATTCCTGGTAAAACGCTACACTTCTGAAACCTTGCTGATGCCTTTAAGGACTTGAAGTTGTCAATCATATCCCCCATCTCCCTCCTAGTCTTCAGCGAGTACAATTTCAGAGCCCCAAGCCTCTCTTCATAGGTGATTTCCTGAAAGCCATGTATCATTTATGTTGCCCTTCTCCGGACCACTTCCAATCTATCAATGTCCTTTCTTAGGTGAGGCCTCCAGAATTGTACACAGTACTCCAGATGAGGCTTGCAAAATTTGAAAGTGTAGCTAGATGTCCTAGTGGTAATTTTTGTCTGGAACTAGTATTTATCATGCATATTGTAATTCCACTTCTCTAGTCAAATTTATTCCTGGAATGTTGTTTAGTTCAAATACGTCTTCCCAAAAGGGAACTACTTTTGGACAGTTGGCTATTACATGTTCTAGGGTCCCCATTGCAGTTCCACATCTATTACCATTTGGTGATATTGTGTTGTTCATTTTATTATGTTCATCATGCTCGCAAGTGCAGATGAACATTTTGATATGAGAGTTGCTAGAGAGAGGTGTGAGGGGTGCCAGTCCAGTGGCCAGCGGTGCTGCAGGGGCTGGTGTGTGGCCAACAAATCAGCAGGCAGTGTCCTGATGACACTGGTTTGCTGAGGGGGCTCATCACGGCAAACATTTCAAAGAACAGAACTGACACTGCACATGGCTCTGTCCTTTGAGATGCGAGCCCTTCAGCTGAGGCTTAGTGTGTCTTTCCTTGTTAAACAATGTCCTCTTTCCCTGCTGCCGCTTACTGTGTCTTTCCTGGTTAAACAATTTCCCCTTTCTCTTTCCAACACCGGGATGCCTACTCCCGGTGTCAGAAAGGTTTCATAGGCTATATACAGAGCCAGTTAGACTTTTGTCCATAATGCTCGCCAAGATAATAACCAATTGCCCAATTTGTATACCTCATCCAGATTTCTTTTAAAGCTATCCATTGAGGGACTTTTAACTGCTTCCTTTGGAAGTGCCTTCCATCTGGCCACCAGTCGCTGACTAAACCACATTTTTCTTTTCCATGTTTTGCAATTTTTCCCTTTTAGCTGCCAAGCATGAGCTCTTGTGTTGTATATATGTTATTTAAATGCTAAACCTACTCTTATTTTGTAAGTACAAATCATTTAGTAACCTATGTAATAAACATAGGTCTCCTCTGCATCTTCTATACTCCAATGGAAAAAGGTCTAGTTCATCCAGTCTAATGCACCCCCTCCAACCTATCTATATCCCAAGCCTACATCGGAGTGCTCAATCCCGTGTCAGTACCCCCCTACCACCACTGTTGTGGAACACTGGGAGCCCACCCAGTATGCCTAAATTTATATCTTTTTTTTTAACATCTAAATGAAGAAAATCTTCCCTTGCTCTCTTTTTTTTCACCTGTAGAAAAGAAAATCATCCCTCATCGTCTCCCCATCCCCTCCCCGTCCCCTCCCGACCCTCTCTCTGCACACCCATCTCCCTTACCCCAACCCCATATTTACCCTCCGAGGTATGAGGATGCAATCTTCTGAGGAGCGGGACACTTCTGCAATCTTCAAAGCAGACCGGCATACTGAAAGAATGAAAGGTAAGCCGTATAATAGGAGTGAATAGGGGTTTCAACTTATGTTGATATCTCAGCCATTTCTAGGAATTTTGGCCCAAAGTTTCAACATGGGGTTCTTGGGATCCCACCTCATGAACATGTGACTGTCATTTCATTTCTAAGTCCAGAAAGGTGATATTGCGGTAGCTGCACGGAATCACCTTTTGGGACCAAGTAACAAAATGACAGTGCCACCGTTCATGAGGAGGGACCCCAAAAAGCCAAAGTTGCAAATTTGGTTAAAAAATTCCAAAAAGTGACTGCATTATGAGTGTGCATTGCCCAGTTTATATGCACACTCGTAACTTTACCAGTTTTTAATATTTTCACTCCAGATTTTCAACATCGCCTATTTTTCACACCTCTTTATGAACAGTACAGCTGTCATTTTTCACATCCTGCCTGAAATGTGTTTTTGCACCAGTTGCACAGAGTGGCGCAGTCACTATGTAAAATCAACTTTTGGGATAGAGTAACAAAATCACAGTGCCACTGTTCATATGGGGAGGCCCCAAAAAGCCCATGTTGAAAGTGTGGTAAAAACTCAAACAATGATGGACGAGCAGGTATGCGTTGCACTGTTTCTATGCACGCTGCATCTCTGCTAATTTCTACATTTTTACCTAGATTTTCAACATTGCCATTTTTCACACCTCCTTGAACAGTACAACTGTCATTTTTCACATCCTGCCTAAAATGTGTTTTAGCACCTGTGGTGTTGAATGGTGCAGTCACTGTGCAAAATCTCCTTTTGGGACTGAGTAACGAAATGATAGTGCCACTGTTCATGAGGTGGTGTCCCAAAAAGCCCATGTTGAAAATTTGGAGTGAAAATACCAACAAACATCTGAGGCATTGGGGTTTCCACCTGTAATGCCCCCCCTCACCCTGTAGAGACTGACAGCCATTGGGCGTGTGCCTTGGGGTTGTCGGCCGTAATGCTCACACCATTCCATCCTCCACCCCCACCCTGCAGCCAGTGGCAGGCATTGGGGTGTGCCTTGGAGTCTTTAGCCCAAACATTCACCCCATTATCCTATATTGCACCCATCTCAGCTTATTTCAGTATTGAATGTGGTGAGCATTAGGGCCAAAGACCTCAAGACCCAACGCGATGCCTGTCAGTGTCTGCAGGGTAGGGGTAGAAAGACGTGAGCATTATGGCCGATGGCCCAAAGGGACACCCCCAATACCTGTCAAGTCTCTGCAGGGTGGGGGTGGGGCATTAGGGATGGAAACCCTAATGCCTCATTATGGAAGTAAATCAGGGTGGGGCATTTGATGTCACCTACCTTGATTTCAGCAAAGCCTTCAACAACGTCCAACATAGAAGGCTGATTAACAAGATGAGTAGTCTGGCTACAGGGCACAAGCTGATAAACAGGGTTGAAAACTGGCTGATGGACAGGAGGCTCAGAGTGGTGGTAATGGGATCCAATCTGGGGAGACGGGGTGACCTCAGGGATAAGTCCTGAGACCAGTTCTGTTCAATGTCTTCATTACAGACATTGTGGATGGGCTAGAAGGAAATGTCTCTCTGCCTGTTTGCAGATGACACCAACATCTGTAACAGACTGAATACTCCAGAAGGGGTGGAGAAAATGAGCAGGGACATGGAGAGGCTTGAAAAATGGTCTGAGGAGTGACAACTGAGGTTCAATGCAAAGAAGCCCAAATAATGCACAAGAGAAGAGGGTGGAGGTGCTGGTGAACACCAAGGAAAAAAGGGACCTAGGAGTTATCAGTTCTGATGACTAAAAGGTGTCAAAGCAGAGCACAGATGTTGCAAGGACAGCCAGTGGCATGCTGGGGTGCATAGGCAGAGGTATTACTAGCAGAAGGTACGAGGTGGTGATGCCATTGTATAATGCACTAGTGAGGCCTCACCGACAGTATTGTGTGCAATTCTGGAGGCCTCAAATGTGCAAGGACATTGACAGGGTGGAGGCAGTCCACAGAAAGGCAACCAAGATGGTACATGGCTTGCGATACAGAATATATCAGGAGAGATTCAAAGGACCTCAATATGTACTTATCAAAGGAAAGAAGGGAGTGGGGGAACACGATAGATATGTTCAAGTACCTCACAGGCATAAACAAAGTGCAGAGGTGGACATCTTTCAATACATCAAACATTCAGCATTGACAAATGCTTATTTTTTATCCTAAAAAACAGCAACACTGTCCATCATTGTCTGCTGTGTAACCCCCTCCCCTAAACAGTATACAGACACTGGGAGTGCCCAATCCCCCAGTGTCCTCATCTGTCCATCCATTGTTGTGCACTGTGTAACCCCCCCAAAACAGTATACAGACACTGGGGTGCACAATCCCCCAGTGTCCTCATCTGTTCAGCAAACTCACTGAAAAAAATAAAACTGTCCCTCATCATTTTTTTTCACTATAAAAAAGAAAGCCATCCATCGTTGTCCATTCCACTGTTATCCAACCCCCTACCCTCCCACTCAGGACCCATCACCCCACATCCCCCATACCCCATACATACCCACCATAGGTCCATCACCGTAATCTTCCTTGGACTGCAGGCATGTTTTCACTCTTCAAAGCCCAATCACGAACTGAGGTAAGCTTTTCAATGTATTTCAATGGGGTTTTTGGCATCAATGTATTTCAATAGGGTTTTCAACTTAGTGGCATAACTTGGCCATTTTTAAATATTTTTGCCCAAAATTTTCAACATTTGTTTTTTGGGACCCACCTCACAAACAACTTCACTGAAGCAATTTTCAAACATCTCTCCCCTCATGGCACCAGTGCACATGACAAACATTCCGCATTGACAGATGCTTGTTAATGATGTAAGGTGTGTAATATAATCTAAGAAAAATATTAAATTGAATATGATTGAGTTTAGTGTTTATTGATGTGTTGATTCCTGATATTATATCTGCCCATTTTTGTTCAGATATATTAATCTTAAGTTATTTTTCCCATCTTACTTTTAATTTTTCTACCGGAGATTTTACCAAACCAATCAAGTTTTTGTAAGCTTTCGAAATTAACTTGGTTTCTTCCTTGGTAAAACTAACTTGTATAGTTGTCATTTTTTTTTTCAATTTAAATCCTAATTCCTTACTATAGTAGCATCTCAACTGTAAAAATACGAAAAAATCTTGAGATCGAATCTGATGGTTTTTTTTCTAATTTGTGTAAAAAACATGAAATGTCCATTAATATCATAGAGGTCCCCAAGACATGAAATGCCCTTGTTCATTCACATTTAATATATTTGACTTTTAGAAAGGATATGCTTGCTATTCTTATAGATTGGAGTTGATATATTATTACTTAGGTTTTCTTTAGTTAATTTATGATACTCATTTCAGACTTCTAGAGAGTATTTCAACAATGTATTCTTAATTGTTTCTCTTTCTTCTTTTCCAATATTTGAAAATTGAACTTGAGTAGGGTATTTATTATCACTTTCTAAGTTCTCATAGAGTACCCACCAGGGTAGCACCTCTACATAATATTCTCCAAGTTGATTAATTATTGCTGAAAGGTGATATTTCTTAAAATCCAGGAGGTTCAGTCCTCCTTTTATTGCAGGGGTCTTTAGTTTAATTCTTGAACTTCTGTAGACTATAGTTCCTGATAGTAATTTCTGGAAGGATTCATTAATTTCTAATGGGCCAGTAGTTTTCCTTCCAGAAATTTCTATTTCCCTAATACTCTTACAACTTTGTTCTTTTTGGAGAAGATGGGCTAATGTTTTACTTGATTTGGCTGCCTATCCATAACATTTTGATCTTGTTTTGATTATGATTCTCTCTGTTTTAAATTAGCTGACTTATTATGTTTTCATTTTAAAATGTTCCAGTGTTTAAGATCTAAATCTTTATTTGTATGTAAAGACCTGGCTTCAGCTCTTTTAATTTCTTATTCCATTGTAGCCAGTTGCATTTTCCTAGTTGTATTCTTTTTATAGGAATAGTAAGACATTTGCCCTCTAATATAGGGTTTCCACACATCCTAGACATTATCTACAGAACACTCAGAGGTGTTGGTAAATTTATTATAGTTCTTACATTCTTCTTTAATAAATTCTACAAAATCTTTTTTTTTCCCAATTGTTTAACCAAGTGAGACACGCTAAGCTGAAGGCTTGTTTACAGGTCAGCCTGGGAGCACAGGGAAGTTAAGTGACTTACTCAGGGTCACACAGTATACAAGTAGGGGCTGTGGGATTCAAACCCAGGTCTCCAGATTTGCAGCTCAGAGCCTTTAACCAGTATGCTGTACTGCCTCCCAAAATCTGGATCTTGAAAACCCAGACGTCCATTGTCCATCTTCTATATTTATCCACAGAGTCCCTTCAAATTTCTAGTCTTAATAGGGAATGATCAGAGATTAGAATTCCCTATATACACTTTGTCTTACTTTATTATTGAATTCTCTGAATCCTAGAAAGAAATCTATCCTCGAGAATGATTTGTGCAGATTAGAGTAAAAGGAGAACTCTCTTCCATTAGGATTCTCTACTCTCCAGAGATCTATGAAATTTATTTCTTTAATGTGTTTAATATTCTTGAGGCCTTTGACAGGGTGGAGTGGGATCCTATTTTATCTATATAGGGGTCTAATATTAAATTAAAATCTCCTCCACAATATAGAGGTCTGGAAATGTAGTTAAATTCAGAAATAAATCCACAAAAATTCAGGATTATCTTTATTGGGTCCATAAAGACATGCGATAGAAATGTCTGTGCTGTTAATAGCAACTCTGCGTATCAGGTATCTGCCCTCTGTGTCCTGGTAGTGTTCTTTAATTAGGGCATTTAAGTGTTTTGCAAACAGAAGAGTCACCACTCTTTGTTTTCTTCCATTAGAGCTTGCATGAAGACCTGGATCCCCTTATCATTAAAGTGAGTTTCTTGTACCAGGAAACAATTTATATGTTACTTTTTAGTATGGTTCAGAATTATTTTCCTTTTCATAGGATTGTTTATACCATTTATATTTCATGTCATTAAGTTGATTTTTTCATCCATTATCATGTGGAAAATCTTATTTGATGGAGGTGCTTCTGTTTTCTTTTCCTTCCCGGAATGAGTAGTGCCCTGCTGCTACCTCTCATGATCAACTCCTTTCTCCCAAATGGTTTTATGAATTGCTTATAATACGTACCCTGAGCTATAGTGACCTTGAGCCCTTTATACCTATTTATATTGTCTGTGTTGATACTTTTCTTTGATAGTTACTGTGACGCTTGGACAGCTGGTTATGAATATTGTATGATATTGGCAGTATAAATAAATGGTCAGTGTATGAAATGTCAGTCAGTGAGATTTGGCCCTTTTAAATTACAAAGTTTCAGCAGCTGAAATCTCAGGATGTATTACACAGACCAGGAGATCTCTGTAATGTAATTAACTTCCTTGAGAAATTGCATTTTATGGCCTTTTTATGACCTCATGTTTTGGAAGTGGAAATCAAATGTGGCTTTATGACTTCAGAAACAGGACGTCATTAGGCTGATTCCTGTTTTTTTTTTTTACATTGATGCCAGTGTGGGATTGCTAAGTTCAAAGGAAACATATGCAATTAAGAAGTTATATATAGGAAATGTCTTTTATCTTCTGATGGCACCTGATTTAAAATACCTACTGATAGGAAATCATTTTTTGTAATTTTATATTCTAAAAGGAGGAGCTTGATGACTCACAGAAGGGGTGTGGAGACAGAGTTTAAACTGATACTTGTGTCTGAAATGTTGATATATCATTTTGGGACTCCAGAGAGACACAGTTTTCTGATCTAACTTTAAATGCACTTCCAGAGGTAATACCTTAGATAGCAAAAATGTAAATGTATTGTGGTTGGAGTTTTGTTTTGTAAGCTTCCCTTGTTCTTTTATGTGATTGTGAGCTCTTTGATATATTGTTCTGTGTTTACATTTTTTCATATTTTTATAATCTTTTAGTAAAGAATCTCTTCTTTGAAAGACTGCCTGGGTGTCTGTCAGTTCTTTTTGCATGTGACATATAGGTGGTTAAGTCTGATAAAACTGCTCAACAGCTTGATGGTGCTACTGAGCGTGAGTAAAAAGGTAAGAATATACCTAATATCTCTTATAGAGTTAAAAGGGTTCATTTTGGAAGCTTGGCTTGGTGCCCCTGGCCAAAGATTGTACCACAATCCCAGAAGAGGGTACATATCTGAGCCTGTTCATTGGGTATGCTAGCATAAGGTTCACAGTTTGAATCCCCCCAAAACTTGAGACTAAAGGTGATTTGGACCCAAAAGCAGACAGGAGGATTGCCCTGTCTGTTACCTGTTCACACTATTGCACTCTGAGGTTGGCACTGTGGGAGCAGAGGGCCTGACCTATAGAGTGCATTTGTGACAGATTTGGTTAGCAGCGGTGTGATAAATTTGGTAACACAAGCTTTAACTGTTCAGTGTGTCAGCTTAATACTGTACAGCTCACTTGCTAAAGAATGCAGTGATTTTTTTTAAAAGGAAACAGAACTATATAATTTTGCTTACAGTCCAGTTCCTGCCTGTTTGATATTTTTTTTCTAAAGTGCAAGTTTGAGTAGCCGTAGGTAAGGAAGAAGATGGCTTCCAACTACACTGGGTACACTGCAGACAACTTGAGGCAGTTGTGCCAGGACAGAGGAGTCCAGTATGAGGGGAAAGCCAACAAGCAGAACCTCATAGATGCCCTGATGGCAGCAGATGCCCAGAGCATTGAGTCATAGACTGTGACTATAAAGGGCCAAACCTTGGGTGTGGAGGGGCCAGTGGCCAGTGCAGTGTCCAGATCCAGTGAGGATGACAGCAGGGCCAGTGCAAGCCAAGGGCCACAGCAGCAGGGGACGGTCACCAGCATTCTGGAGCCAGAAGCAATCAGGCTGCAGACTGAGTTGCGTAGAATGGAGCTGGAGTTCCAGAGAGGCTGACTGAGAATGGCAAGAAGTGGAGCGTGAACATTGAGAAGCAGACCATGAAGACAGTGAGCACCAGAGGTGACATGAACTGGAGAAGATACGACTCCAACCACCAGCACCAGAGCAGGTAAGTGGCTTGGGTTTAACTGGAACTACAGGACTGGGCTACAAATTAAATTCCAAATTGATAGCTGAATTTAAAGAAGGAGAGGATATGGATGCCTTTTTAAGTTTCTTTGAAAATGTTTGTATTCAGGCAAATATTCCTAGGGGGTCCTGGAGCTTCCAGCTATCCCCACTACTTACTGGGAAAGCTCGGGATGCATTGGGTCAGATGGACAATGAGGAGAGTAATGATTACAGCAAACTTAAAGCTGCACTTTTAAAAAAATTTGATTTAACTGCAGAAGCATACAGAGCTAAATTCCATAAGCTCAGGAGAAGTCCTGAAATGAGCTATGAGGAACTAGCCACGAAACTACATCAGTGTTTAAAACGTTGGTGGCATAAAACTGAAGAAAACTCTGTAGATAAAATTGAATATACTATATTGTTAGAACAGTTTTTTGGGCACGCCCAGCAGAGCTGAAAACCTGGCTGGAGGACTGAGATTCCAAAACAGTGCAAGGGGTTGCTGAACTCTTGGACCGCTATGCCAAGAGCAGACCTGCTCTAAGAGTGAATGGGGCAGGTGTGGCAGCACAGAAAGGGAAAAGTGCACCTTCAGGGCAGCTAAAACCTTCACTAACTCCACTGACACCAGCTAGCCCCAGGTTTCAAAGAAAAGATTGTTCTGAGAAAAAGAAATCTGCTTCCCCCAGTGCCGGATCGTTCAACATCAACCTGACATAATTGCACTGGTAGAGACTTGACTCTCCAAATCCACCTCGACTCTGCTATTACTCTCCCTGAATATACCATCTACAGGAAAGACCGAGTAGACAAACGTGGTGGTGGTTGTGCACTACTCGTATGGGACTGCCTTATAGGTCAAGCACTCCCAGCTCCTAAACTTGATTATGGAGCCCAAGCTCTCACCTTAAAAATCACACCTGACCTCACCTGAGGCCCTCTCTTCCTCACGGTCTCCTACATAACCCCGAGAAATCAAAACTGAGCGGTCCAGTCCCTCATTGACTATCTCACATCTCTTCCTCACAAAGCGGAGCAAGTCATCCTAGGTGATCTCAATGTTAACTCACTTGCCTCCACTGCCTCCCATATAAGGGACTCCTTTGCTGCCCTGGATATGTCCCAGCTAGTCACCCAGCCCACCAGATTCAACCACTCTACTGGCACCAACACTCTCCTAGATGTTGTTATATCTAACTGCCCATACAAAATCCAGGATGTCACTGTCCTCCCCAACTCCCTTAGAGATCACTCCCCAGTCCTCTGTCTCTGGTCATCCTCCATTCTGAAGCCAGTGTCCCAGGCTACTCTACATCACTGTTTATGCCCTGGCAGCCTCAGAAAATTAAACAATACCTAGCCCAGCTAGACTGGTCCCCTATCCAGCGCACCCCTGCAATTGATTCAGCTCTTGACCACTTCACAAATGCCTTCTGTAAGGCTTGTGACCTTTTCTCCCCTAACACCAGGATCCGCTCCAAAAAATGCAATGCCCCATGGATCACCCCACCCCTCCTCCAGAGACTCAAAAACAGAGATAATCTCTGCCACTTTGCTGTAGAATCTGGAAAGGCATCTGACAGACAGACCTACAATGCAGAATGCAATAAGTGCACTTGAGCCATTCGACGGGCCAAGGCAGAGCACTACCAGACCACCCTCACTTCCACTTGGGGTTCAGCCTGAACCTTCTGGGATAATATGAAAGATCTAATTGGGAAGTCCCGCTCCCTCCCACCATCTCAGCTCTTCATCAGTGGCATCCCCACAACAGATCCACTCCTCATAGATGATTGCCTTAACACCGCCTTCTTTGACCTAAGCTCAGCCCTCCCCAGCAACTTCTTTGACCCAATCCCTACCGCTCTCCCTCCAGTCCTGCATTGCCCACCATTCTACCTGTGCACCCTAACCCCCTAAGAAGCCAGGCCGCACCTGCTAAAAGCTTTAGGCAGCAATAACCCCAGCAGTGACTCCCTCGACTCCAGGAACCTCCGTATGGTCTTGGACAAAGTCCTAGTCCCCCTGACTGACCTTCTAAACCGGTCTCTATGCCTGGGTTAGTTCCCAAGTGCTTGGAAAACTGCTGAAATCACACCCATACATAAGATTGGGGACTGATCCAACCCCAACAATTACTGGCCCATCTCCATCCTCCCCCCACTCTCTAAAGCTCTTGAAAAAGTGGTGTTGATCCAGCTCTCTGAATACCTAACCAAGTATGACATTATGTGCCCAGAGCAGCACGGTTTCTGCCCAGGACACAGTACAACCACAGCTCTCCTGGAATTCTCCCAATACCTGCATGCTGCTCTTGACTCTGGCAGCCTTGTAGGAGCAGTGTTCATTGACCTCTCCAAGGCCTTTGACACTATCTGTCATCCCCTTCTACTCAACTCTCTCCAACAACTTGGCTTCTCTGGTGGTCCCATTTCCTGGTTCTCTAGCTACCTCTCTGCTAGATCCCAATGTGTCAAGATCAGCGGCTTTCTCTTCAGCACTCTTCCCATTCACTCTGGGGTCCCTCAGGTCCAGGGTCCAATGCTTTTTAGTCTCTACCTCAACACCCTCTCCAGCTCATGTACCAGTAAAATGCTCCTCTACACCAACAATGCAGTCCTCATTGCCTCACATCCCAATCCCACCTCCCTCCAATTATCCCTTCAGCAAGCTTACAATCAAGCTGAAAGGTGGTTTGGAGACTGCAGACTGGTCATTAACCTAAAGAAAACCAAATCAATGCTCTTCTCCCACCACCAAAATAAAGCTAAAAATACCCCCCCCCTTGATTATCCCCAGCACTCTGCACCCGCTAGAACAAGTGACCACATACAAGTACCTAGGCATCACGTTTGATATTGCCCTCTCCTTCCACACCCAAATTAATGCCCTGTCAGCTGTCATTAACTCTCAGATTGGCCCGCTATACCGGCACAGGGACTGCCTGACTCAGGTTGCCCTCGGACTGGCCATCACCTCCTCCGTCTTGTCTCTCGTGGACTATGGCTTGCCCATCTACGCTGCAGCTGACAACACTGCCCTCTCCAAAATCCAGCTCTCCATCAAAAAGACCTATATGCTCCTGACCGGTGCCCCCAGCTGAACTCACACATGCCTTCTCTATATTACCACCAATCTTCTCAACTTTGAGGAGCAGGGGAGTCATGTGATGCGCATGGAGGAGTAGCAGCAGCTTTTGGGTCTCCCCTCCCCGCTAGTGAACCTGCAGTTTAATTACAAATATTTCTCAGTTTTCCTTTCCCAGCGTTTTATTTAAAGGTCCGAGATTGTAGCCAGTTGTTTATTTTGGTCTTTGGCTCCCCACGAAAGATGGAAGGCTCAGACCAGGAGCTAGAAGCCAAGCGGCCTCGCCGGAGTTCATCACCGTCGGCAGCCCACGAAGAACTTACTCCAACAAAAATTTACACGACTTGGCAACAATTAAAGAGGCGCTGTTTAAATTGATCGACGAGGTGGCAGATTCCAAGCCGGCGCTGACCCAGCTAGCCTGTTGGGTGACGGATGCTGAAGCCAGGATCTCTTCCATTGAGAGAACTATGGAAAAAAATGGCCCTGCCATCATAGATTGCAAGAGGATGATTGTTAAATTCGAGGACCGCTTTGAGGACCTTGAGGGGAGAAGCAGACGTAACAACTTGGTTCTGCTGGGGCTCCCCGAGGGAGAAGAGGGCCCCAACACAGTTCTCTTTCTTCCGAAATTCTTGATGAAGTCAGTAGGGCCTTCGCCTAATGGGCCTGAATATGTTATCGAGAGGGGCCATCGTGCCCTTAGGGCTAGACCTCCTTCCTCGGAACCGCCAAGGCCCATAATCTTCAAATTGTTAAATTATCTCGACCGTGAACATATCCTGAAGGAAGCAAGGAAACTAAGTGTTATTCAGTGGGAAGGCAGAAGACTACGGCTAGTCCCGGACCTAACTTGGAAGATGAGGCAGGCTCGAGCAAGTTTTTGGCCCATTACCTCTAAGCTTTGGGCGGCGGGCATCCGGCACCGCATGTTATATCCAGCCAAACTAGAGATCATTCTGAAAGATGGGACTAAGCGCTTCGACTCTGCTGATGAGGCATTGAAAGCACTTACGACCTTATTGCCTGATCTGTTCCCTAAGGGATGAAGACCTCTAGGCTTACTACTTATTCGGGAGTTAAGAAGATGGATGGACTTATTAGTGATGTCTCCAACTTAAGAACATATTATAAACTTATTCATGACCTTGCCAGCTGTATTCCCCTCTGGGATTTATTTTCTTGTGCATTGTTAATGCTTGGTTTTTATGGGGGGGGCTAAAAAGAAGGATTTTTAGTCTTTTTTTTCTTTACATCTTGCAAGGCCTCCATAAGTTAACATTTGGGATGAAGTGTACTCGCTTTTGTCACAAGAGGGAGCTCTCAGACTACTTATTTTGCTGAGTCCTTTGTCTAAGGCTTAAGATTAAATTTTTTGAGAAATGTCTCTGCGTCTGTTGTTTCACTCGCAAACCGAGAAACTCTAACTAGCTTCTGATTTTAGGCAAGCAAGGATTTCCTTGTAATTTTAGTTCTACTGTCGTTATAGTTTAACCAATTAAGAAGTAACTAGGTTACTGAGTAACTCACTAGGTTAAGTGAATGAGATGTGAAAGCAGGGCACGGTTATTTATTTATAGTATTTGAATTTCAGCCCTGTTTCACTAGTTAGTGTGTTTTAGTGGGTTTAGTCATAAATTCATCTATACATTTTATGACATAGCCCTTGTTTTTTTCAGGTGGGGACAGGAGAAGACGTAGTGCAGAAGAGGCTGCATATTTAATTCACCTATGCTTTTTTTTTTTATCTCCCTGTTCCCCTCACGTTTTTGGTTCTTAGTTCATTCTGGGGCCATGTTTAATTGTCTGGCTAGTCCTACACCATATTTTCAAGTACCGGTCAGGTGATAGTTTTTCTTTTCTCCAGTAGAAAGGTTTTTTATTGTAATAAGTAAAATTTATTAAGCTTCTATGTATGGTCCTAAGGTGTTCCTTTAGTGGAGGTGAAAGATTTCGCAGGTTAGTATCCACGGATTTGGTCGCATTTTTTTTGGTATGGGGGCGCCCCACCTCTATGGCGTACCATGGACCAGAGTTTGAGGAGTTGGCTTCGGGCCAGGGGGGTTGGCTTAAGGAGGGTTCTAGGAGGGGAAGGTCCCTTTTGGGGAGGGGGAATTTGGGTGTTATTTTATTAGTTTTGATAGGTTATTGGTAGGAGGGGGGGCAGCTATCCAAACTTCTTTCATAAGCTGGCTAACTGCGTCTGGCTAGCAATTTGAATATTTTCTCTTGGAACATTAAAGGGGGAAGATATAACTGTAAAAAATTTGTTATACTAAATCATTTGGCTCAATTTAATACGTCAATAGTATTTTTGCAAGAAACTCATGTACTCTGACCGTCTATATCACTTTAGGAAAAAATGGGTGGGTCAGGTATTCGGTGCTGGGTTTTCCTCGAGCAGTCGGGGGTGGCCATTTTGATAGCGCGGGGGGGTCCCTTTTATCCCATCAGAGACAATTTCTGACCCGAATGGTAGATACATTATTGTCCTGGGCAGACTTGGAGGGGCGAGTCTAGTGCTGGGATCAGTAAATGGCCCTAATTTAGAGACACCATCTTTTTTTATCAAACTGACCATGATTTTAGGCCCCTTTAAGGAGATTCCAATGATCTTGGGGGGAGACTGGAACTTGGTCCAGTCTAACCGTCTGGATCATTCTTGGTATAAAGGAGCACATCCCTCCCCGGCCCAGAGAGTGTTGGCAGAGTTTACATCATCGCTAGGTCTGTTGGATCCATGGAGAATGTACAACTCTACCACTAGAGATTATACTTTTTTTCCTCCGGTCCATAAAACATATTAACGGATCAACTATTTTCTGGTTAGTCAGCAATGCTTGTCCTACGTTGAGGAGGTGGCAATTTTGTCTTGAGTAATCTCTGACCACTCTCCCATCAAACTCCGTTGGTCCCCGTTGTCCATTCCACCAAGATCTTACTCATGGTCTCTAAATAATGCTATTTTAAAGGATACCCAGATATTAGCTTGTTTTCAAGTGTTTATGGCTAACTCAATTAAGGCCAACTGGGGGTCTATTAATGCATTAGACCAAGCTTGGGCAGCGCTCAAAACTGTTTGGAGGGGGGAGCTGATACGGATAGCTTCAGTACGTAAGGCGAAAAAAAAACAGCTATTAGCAAATTGTTTAAAGAAAATTAGTTCATTGGAAGCTATAGAGGAGAATTTAAGATCGGAGGACCAAGAGCAAGAGCTAACTACCCTAAGGGCATGGTATGTAAACACGTTGAGTGAGAGAGTTGTGAACTCGACCTCCAGACTAAAAGCTGTATACTTAGGTCAGGGTAGTAAAGCTGGGAAATTGTTGGCTTGGCAGCTAAAACAAAAACCTGCTGCCAATTGGGTGGCTGCCTTAAGGCATTCCGAAATGGATAAGTTGATTACAGATCCTGAGGCCGTATTGGGTATCTTTTTCGACTTTTATAAAAATCTATATTCGAGCCAACCGCTCTCTTCACAGAGTGAAAGTAAAATGTGGGAATTTTTGTCTAACATTTCCCTTCCTCAAATGTCTGAGGATTTTAAACAGATGTTAGATGCCCCTTTCTCTAATGAGGAGAGAGAGAGAGCTATCGATTCACTAAAATTAGACAAAGCACCTGGCCCAGATGGGTTCACACCTCTTTTTTTCAAGATGTTCAAGCAAAGTGTGACACCACTACTGAATCAACTTTATACTTTTTGGTATGAGCAAGGGATTAGAGACAAGATGCTTTTTGAAGCCAGGATAATTTTGTTACCTAAACCTGGTAAACCCTCAGATTTGGTGGGTAATTTTAGGCCAATCTCCCTATTAAACATAGACGTAAAGATTTTTGCCAAGATCCTAGCTAATAGGTTAAAATTTGTGTGGCTCGAGCTGCTGAGTCCTGAACAGGCTGGATTTGTGGCAGGCCGTTCTTCGGCTGATCACTTCAGGAAATTATTCTATTTAATTTCTGCGTCTGCGAACCCAGGTATGGAAGCATCCCTGGTTTCATTAGATGCAGAAAAAGCATTTGATAGAGTCGAGTGTGGGCCTTTATGTTTGCAACATTAGCTAAATTTGGTGTTCCGGATAGATTTATACATTATATTCGGATCCTTTATTTGTGTCCGACCGCCAGAGTTCAATGCAACAATTTAATCTCAGCTGCTTTCCCTTTACTGAGGGGTACGCGACAAGGTTGTCCCCTGTCACCATATTTATTTAATTTGTATATAGAACCCCTAATCAGAACCATTAAAATGAATCAGTTAATCCAAGGGATTTGCATAGGAGACTTGAAGTTCAAGTTGTCAGTATTTGCGGATGATTTATTGTTGCATGTCCGGAATACAACAACAACGCTCCCTCATTTGCTCAAAATAATTTCCAGTTTTAGCGAATTCTCTGGATATAAACTAAATAAGGGCAAAACAACAGTTTATTCGCTCTCCGCTTACCTTCAGAAAAGTTGGTGCCTTTCTTTAGGATTACAGTGGCAGTCAAAATCCTTATCTTATCTGGGTATCCAGATTTCGAGATTCCTGGAGGGGAATGGCAAATTTAAATTTTAAGCCCCTATTCAAATCCATAAAGGAGGACTTAGAGAGGTGGTCGAAACTTCCTTTGACCTTCTCGGGAAGGGTTAATACGATTAAAATGGTGATTCTACCTAAAATCTTCTACCCTCTCTCTAACCTGAATGTGTACCTCTCTAGGTCCTTCTTTAGACCGCTTTACAAACATTGCTCAGATTTTTTGTGGAAAGGTAGACCCCCTCATAGGGCCTACTCTAAACTTAGTTGTCAACGGAAAATAGGGGGTCTCCAAATACCGGATTTTTATACTTATTACTTGGCAATTCACGCAGTGAGGTCAGCTCTGTGGGTTCAAGAAACAGAATTTTCTTCCCCCGGACTTGATCTTGACCGAGCGATTTCTAGAGAGGTTAATTTGGATTTGGAATCATTTTTATATATTTCGTGGTCTAAGGTTCCTATGGTTGTCAGGAATACCCCATTAGGATGGGATATCAAGGCCATGTATCAGCTTTATTCAAGATTAAAAATCTCTCATTTATATGACCTATCTCAACCCCTTTTGAAGAATCCCAACTTTTTAATAGGCAACCAGCCCATTAAAAGATTTTTGTCAAACTCTCCCCTCAAACTTCAGATTTCGGATTTTTACTCGGGCAATTCTATGCTTCCTCTCTCTGTTTTGATTGGAAAGTTTGGGGTGAAACCTCAGTGTTTGCTGCGAGTGTTTCAAGTTCAAAGAAGCATTAGGTCCTTCTTGTGGAAAGGCAAATGGTCTGAGGAGACAGGGATCCTATTGAGAAAGTTGAGCGAGCTCAGACATCTGGTAACGCAGTTTCTAAAATCTATAAGTATATTTTAGCAAGATTAGATTCCAAGACATCCCCTGCCCCCCCTTATTGGAAAATAAATATGTCTTTGGGATGGACGGAGGCGATGTGGGAGAAAATTTGGGTCGATATCTATTCTTGTATTAAACAAGATAGATTGAGAGATACCCAGTTTAAATTATTGCACAATCTTTATTTTTCCCCTGCCAAACTTTCTCAGTTAAATAGACAGTGTTCCCCGGTTTGCAAGGATTGTGGTGACCCCTTAGCTACCACTTTTCATAAAATTTGGTCTTGCCCAAAAATGGCCAAGTTATGGCAGTCGGTTAAACACTGGATAGGTCTGTACTGTGATTTATCGGCCTTTTTCAATGTAGATGCCTGTATATTTGAGATGTACGCCCAAATTCCATTCAGCACCCAAAAGTGTCAAATGGCAATGGTAGCTTCAGTTACTAAGTTATTAATTCTTCGTCATTGGCAGGATGATTGGGTCCCCTCATTCAAAGAATGGTGGGATGAATTCCTGAATGCACTGAATGTGGAAAGGTCAGTGTTAACCTTTTTTAATGCATCGGATAAATTTCAAAAGTGCTGGGGTAGTCTCCTTCAGAGTCTCAAGGATAGATATGGTTATTAGTAGAGGGGATATCTTTCTTTATATTCTTTCCTCCATTTCTTTTACTTTTCCCTCCTCCCATTTTTCTTCATTTTTCTCCTCTCATATTTTCATCCCGTTATCCCTTTACCTCCTTTTGTTATTCCTTTTATTCACTGCATTAACACCTTTATTTCCTTTCCTCAGTAATTGGAAGCCCAAGGTTATTTTGACTTCTGAGTTTCTCCTCTCCCTTACTGAGTAGGTTGCTAGCTAATATTACGATTCATTTTAGGGTTAATATGGTAATAGATTTGTATTTCATATATATTGGATAGCTGCTGGGGGGTTGAGGGTCAGGGGAATGGGTGCATCTACTTTATTTTGTTTTTTTGTTATATTTCGGTTATGTATTTTGTATGTTGTATGTTCTGTGTAATATTTAATAATTTTACAATAAAATGAAGTTATTTGCAAAAAAAAAAACTTTGAGGAGCAACTGCTCTACCAGACCTGCCTTCTCACTAAGAAATCTCTGCTAAGACTCTTCCCCCCCGGGGGTCTCCACCTCCCTACAGCAGCCATCTTCGTCCATCACCACCCATAGCTCTGTTAAGGCCACTTTCAAGGTGGCCAGAACCAAGACCTCTCTTACCCAGAGATCCTTCTTCTACCAAGCCCCCACCTGGTTCAACTCCATCCCTCCCTAGATGCATCTCCAACTTGCCAAAAATTGGCTCCTTCAAAACAGCCCTTTGGAACCATATCTTTAATACCCGCTGCTGTAGGTGCAACTAACCCCCATTGTAACATGTGGTTCCCGCCCGCCTTGCCCCCTGGCTTGACAACGTCCACTGGACAGCCTCTCCTTCCCCCAGACCTACCCCTTCCCTACTAGTTCTAAACAGGGATGTAACCCACTGTCTTCTCTCAAGACCTACTATATCCATGAGCGTAACTCACAATTTTGTAATATTATGTAACCTAAGAAACATACAAACTACTACATTATGTAACCTAAGTGTATCTATGTTAAATGTTCCTTTTACTGCACTTGTAATGTTATCCTCTGTTTTAATCTGCACTGTAATAACTGTCTTGATGTCTGCCCCTCCCCCCGCGATGAGGTGCCTTTGTAAATGAGTCTCTGACTCAAAGGTTGGAAACCCGATTAGTAATGAATAAATGAATAAATGGGAAAAGAAATGAATGTTGGGTTTGCAAAGAAACTGGGCATATTGCTAGACAGTGTCCCAAAAGGACAAGCAATATGCAAAATGGGGCTAGGAAAGAAGTGGGTGGTTTATGTGTCTCTAGAAGCATGCCTGTGAACATGAAGGAACACATGCACCCAGTCACTGTGAATGGTGTACAGACACATGGGTTAAGATACACAGGGGCATCCCTGATGTTGGTAAAAGAGGATCTGGTACAGCCTGGTCAACTCATACCCAATAAATTTGTAACTGTACAAGGCTTCACTGGGGAGGGGAAAACACTGTCCCTTGCTAGTGTTTTCCTAGACTGGGGTAAAACAGGGGGAACTGTGCAACAGGTGGCTGTAGCCAAAACTTTAGCAGCTGACATCATCCTTGGCAACAATCTCAAACAGGGGATGCTGTGTGCAGCTATCCATAGTCAAGTGGCAAGGGGAAATTGTAGTTCCCTGGACCCCATAGAAGCCATTGTGGAAACCACTGGGAGGCTGGTTCCCTAGCCTGTGTCCCCTGATATGGAGACTAATGAAAGGGGGGTAGAAATTTCCCCAGTAGCAGTTAACCAACCAGCTATGGAGGGTTATTCCGAAGAAGGAGGGGTGACCCATTGTCAGAGGGTTAGGGATGACAGTGATCCTGAGTGCCCTGACACTAGAGCTATGGATCCTAGTTTAGATACTGATGGGGAGCTGTCCCATGCCTTGGGAATGTGTAAGAAGTTTGCAGCTGCTCAGAAAAGTGACCCTAGTCTGGTGAAGTTGAGAGCTTGGGCAGACTCTGATGGAGCACAGGGACGTGATGGAAAACATAACGTTTTTTGGGAAAATCAACTGATGAATACTCAGGATGCTAAGACAGAGGGAGGGGTGATAGGCAGTCAGCTTGTCATTCCCCAGGGGTACCATGAGCAGTTGCTCAAGACTGCACACAATATTCCCTTGTCTGGTCATCTGGGAATTGCATGCCCTCTGCAGTGGTTGGCCCAGAATTTCTATTGGCCCAACTTCACCCAGCAGGTGAAGGAGTATTGCAGGTCTCATCACTGGTTCCAAGAAATAAGGAAGGCAGGTAAGAAAACCCAAGCTGCCCTAATCCCATTGCCCATAGTGGAGGAGCCATTCCAGAGGGTGGGAATGGATATTGTGGGGCCTTTAAATACCCCCAGCTCCTCCGGGAAGAGGTTTATCCTGACTGTGGTGGATTATGCCACCTGGTATCCAGAGACAGTTGCCCTATCCTCACTGAGGACAGACAAAGTAGCAGATGCCTTACTTCAGGTCCTTAACATAACCCAAGAATTGCAGAACTAATTTTCCCCTTGAAACTTGTGTTCGTTTTCCCCTAGATCATTTTACCGTGAAGTGTATACCCTTGTCTCTTCCCCAAACAGAGTCTCACACCTCTGTGACCCTGTATTTTATGTTTTTATTTATTGAGTTCTAGGATTACATAATACCTTTGAACCAAAGGTTCACTTACAAAGGTTCTGCATCAGAGTACAATGATGAAGACAATAACACAGTACTGTGACAGAAACAGGCAATATGAATTACAAATAGGATTGATACAAGCTGAGGACGAGACTCAAAGATCAGTTAAGGTTCAGATATTGGAATACAATGAAGGTACTAAGTACAGCAAACGCAGAGGGACAGATGATGAGTGACAGGTAGGATTGACACTAACAGGGGATGGCGAGAGAGGATAGAGGAGGCAGTCACAAAATGACTTTGTCATCAAGTGCTTGTAGTAGAATGAATTGCTGAGATGGAGCCACGGGTGGGGGTGAGGTTAGGTATGAGTGAGAGGGTAGGGGAAGACAGGGTGAGGTAGGAGGAGGGGACTGAAGGGGAGATCAGGGGCTAGGAGAGAGGGTAGGGGTAGAAGAAAGGAAGGGGTGGGGAGTAAGGATAATGGAGGGAGTAAAGAAGTGGTGGGTGAGGGGTGGACAGTGGGCGCAGAGGGTCCCATGGGGGTGAAGGTTGGTGGTGGGAGGGGAATAGAAGGGGAAGGAGGAGGTGCAGAGTGGGATGATGACAGGAGGGGGAGTAGGGGGAGCTGTAGTGGAAGGAGAAAGAAGTGGGAAGGAGGAAGGGGAACCCTCATTATTACAAAATGTAGACTCACCTCTAATCTGATCTCCCATTCCTTCTTAAATGATATTTAAGAGCAGATTTAACTCCTATTATATACGAAAGTTCACAATGTCTTCCGAATAATTAGTAAGGTGAACTTTGTTATGACATTACCATTTCACTGGTAGGTCATTCTTATCCATATCATCCTTAAGGAAGGCCATTCCCAGTTTCTGTTTCAAGCAGCCAAATAGCATCACAGGTTGGCAACAACATCATGCCTGTATGGCAGTAGCATGCAGCACATCATGCAACACCATGCAGTAGTGCTACCATGGTTAGCACGACACACAGCCCTGCTATATTCAGCCAGGATATGCAAATCAGGTAATCGGGCAGTCCATTGGCAAATGGGCCAATTGGTATCTCATTCTATGCAGGTCTGCATACATTAGCATGTCTGATTGCACCTGGGCTATTTAAGTGGCTAAATCTACCACCTACACAAAATAGTGGAACTGCAGGACAAGTGAGACAGCATGGAGGATTGCCTGGTCAGCAAAGGTAGGTGTACAGTGGAGTGCTTGGGGTAGGGTGGTATGCACAATACCTGTATGTCACTGCAACACATGCCATGTCCTCCACCTGCATGACCACCTGGATGGCCACAAGGTAGCCACTTCAATGGCCCCAGCTACAGTGAGACAGACATGTGGGCCAGGACTCGTAGCCCCACATGCAGAGTCATCGCAGCTGTCGGCCAACAGTCTGGCAACATCCCCCCACCCACAGGACCTAGGGTTCAAGACATAGTACAGAGACATCAGTCACATCGGCCCAGACACAGGGCAGTTCCTCACACAGGGATAGCTGGTCAGTATGTCCATTACCAGATCCCAGAATGTTTCAGAACTGGCTCTGTTCCCAGTAGTGGGGTGCTCCAGTACATGGCCCAGATAGGCAGGGTGGGCACAACCATCACCTCCAGGTACCCCAGCTTACTGGCTCCACTATGCAGGTTAGATATCCCTGTGGGCAGTGTAATGGCCCTGTGTCAGTAAGGTCATGTGGTCCTTTTGGGGTCCTATATGTAAAGGGCATGGCATGGGTGGTGCTGGTGAGCACCATGCCATGGGTAGTCATTCATACATAGCATATTTGTGTCAAGGCCACTTGGACAACATTAGCCCTTTGCATTCTACTGTACACACCCTACCTAGCATGTGATACACCTGTATAAGCCACACATGTTGGAGAATAGTATGGTCTTACATTACTATGATCCAAACCAGGGCCTGAATATGCACACATTACAGAGGATGGGGGATCAGGGCACCTAACATGCATACTCCAGTGCAGTGCAAGTCATGCAGCAGTACCTCATGACAATCCTTTCAGGCTGTCCACAGCATACATTGTGGGTGCCTGTCATTGCACTGTATGTAGAGTAGCCAGAGGTGTGTGTGTGGTCTCCCAGCAATCACTGGGGATAGCCCATCAGCCTCACAGTACTACTGCTCTTGACAGTGACAGTTGTGGGGGGGCACATGTCATTGTCCATCCGTGCAGGTACACCACCAGAGAGTTCCACCAACCCCTCAGACTGCCTGGCTATGCCGCATATGTGTGGGTTGCCATGGCCTGCTGTGTGTGACCTGCACCATCTGATGCCTCAGGGTGTATACAAGGGTCCCCATAGCCCTACAGTGGTGGCTGGGTGTGAACAGAGGGTCTGTTTGCACCTGTGTGTCCAAGGTATTATGACCACTGCCCATGTGTCATTGCGCACCTCCTGTGTCCATGCCGCAGCAACCTAGCACTGCATCCTTGGGCTTGGGGTTGCTGTGTTCTGGAACCCTCCATGTTGTACATAGCTGTCCTGTGTGGTTGGTGTCCCTCTTCCTGCACTGGTCTACCACAGCACCTGTGTCCATGTCCTCCCAGCCCTGGCCCTATGCAGTATGGGCTGTGCTGAGCATGAGTGAGGGTGGTGCCACAGTGATATTGCCCCAGTGGCCTGCAGTAGCCACACTGAGGATTGTTGTTTGTTTAGGGCAGTATATGTGGGGCTGGCTGCTGTCAGAAATTGCTGGGACACCTGGGTATCCATATACTGTGACATTGCTACCCTGCTACCCATATGTACTGTGCATTGCCTGCCCATGGGCTGTGTGTGACCCATGACCACGGGGCACATCAGCAGTCAGCCCCCACCCATTATGGCATGCTGTGACCATTGTAGCACTGCTGTCCACCTGCAGCCACGTCACCCCCTCAGATGCAGGCACACCTGCAGAATGGCCTTGGGGATGTGGGCCCCTGGTGCTTTCCACTGCTGGCTGCCTATCACCAGTCACAGAAACGGCCACATGCTTGGCCAGTTCAGGGTTGGGTGGTCCCTGCTGCAGTGGGATGAATGTGTGTGGTCACTGCCAGGGTGTATCCCATGTGGGTCTGGGGTCTTGTGCCTGCACACTTGTGGGGTGCTGTCGCTACCACCTTCTCAGCCATGTCACCCCACTTCCTCTGGCAGATATCATGGATGACAGTGACAGAGAGCATGCCCACCACTTTCATGCATAAGAGCTACATGCAGTGGTGCAGGCCTACAAGCTTAGGGAAGATATACTGTCCCACATCAGGAGCACTTATGGTGTGTCCAGAGGGCTTTGGAGGAGATTGCAGATAAGTTGAATGCCTTTGGTGGCTGGGGACAGACCAGTGAAGCACTTCCAAGACCTGCAAAGGTGCTTGAAGGAGACCATGGCAATGATGTGCCAGGAGCTGCATCACACGGGCTGGAGCCCATGGGCACCGGAGGCCACCCAGTCCCTGGATCTGATGGAGGAGGCTGTGGCATTGGTGCTACAGCTAGTGGAGGTGACATCAGTGCTAGGTGGCAGCTATGAATCCCAAGTCAAACCCACCCAACCATGTGAGTATGTGCTTGTGTCTCACCCCCATGCACATGGTTTGGTAGTGCAGTTATTCACCAGTGTCGGGGCATGCTGCGGCCATGGCTATGGCACACATGGTGTGGGGCATCCCCACCCTGTTTCCACAGACACATGATGCCCTGCTGTAGGCCTGCCCATGGCCATCCACCACAGTGTGCCATCTGGCTATCCCTAGGGGTGGGGCTGTGCACCCAGGACTGGTGCTGTGTGCTTGTTCACATGGGGGGTATGGACATAGTGTTGACAGTGTGTTGCCATGGGTGATAGGGTGTGACACCATGAGTGATGGATGTGCAGCTATTGGTAGTGGGGTATGCTCAGCACAGTGCATGTTGTGTTTCAGGTGTGTGGTATGTGCACACACTGGTGATGGGTCATTGTAGTAGCAGCATTGCCTACACCACCCCCTGTTGGTGGTGGTTTCCTGCCCCGTGTGGGTGCGCATTCTTCAATGCCACATTTGGCACTTGTCTGCAGACACTACATTGGCACATGACACCATCTACCGGGGCATGCATGCTGCCCCATACTGTATAGCATACTGTCTACTGCATACCACAATAATTCCACTGTCATATCCCTACACCACAAGCCATGGCATCAGACTCAGAGGAGGATACCACAGGACCATCCTGGCATGTGCAGTTCCAGATGCCCAACTGGTCATACTACTCAAATGACTACTGCAAGGAGGCCTTGGAGGAAGACAACAATGAGACATACTATGAGATGGCACGGGGTCATGTCACCGAAAACCAAAAATGCTTGGCAATCAATGCTGCAAGCAAAAAGTCATGCAATGAAATAAGGTCAGTAACAACACTGACCACAACACAGACAGCACACACCATAGAAAACTATGGCATTCCTTGCTTTTTGGTGGGGAGCTCTGCTACCCGCACCCTCTGTAATTTAAATAAACTCCAGGGAGGTGTGGACTTCGGGATGGGGAGAAATTTTGGAGGGGGAAAACTTCATTTTTTACATTCCCTCCTGCAAACAGTAGTAGCACCAGGATACCTGGGACAGGGGAACTACATTATGGTCCCAGGTCTCCAATCCCACTGTGTGCCTTAGCTATTCCACCATGGGAGCTGCTTGACCAGGCACCCGAGCACACGGCAACTTGATCTGCCCTCAGTTAAAGCATATAGCGACAGGGGTAGCGGTAATGCCCTACCACTGTTATACCCCTGTCAATGTAAATGCAAGTGCATGTGACACAGTGCAGTTAATACCACACGGTCTTTGTTGCATGGTATTGACTCAGTACCCCATAAGATGTACATTTAGAGCATGGAACTAGCAGGGCTAGCCCCAAACCAGGGACAGACAGTCTCCTACAGGCAACCCCCACCCCATGAGGGTCCAGCTGCAGTTGACATGCAACTTGCTTGACACATGGCTGCTGCCAATCCTTGGCCCTGGCACTGCCATGTTTGGGAAACACCTGGGCCCTACCCTCACCATGACCACCGTAACTGGCACCAACAACACCACTACTCATGTCCCTAGTGCACCTAGCCAAGAGGGGTCAGGAGGGATGTCTCCAGCCCCTTCACCCTACACCTATCACACCAGGTCAGACACGGCCACTACAATGCAACCAGCTCCCCCTGTCACCCCTGTCATGGTGTGACCCCAGGCCACACACTGCCCACGAGTGCAGTCAGACTCTGTCCCATTGGATAGTTCTCAGTGACAGTGGATGCATTGGAGGCCAGACAGCTGCTGCTGTGGATGCACAAACCATATCACAGTGGGAGTTGACACACCTCAGGCATGTCCTGCAGGAAGACATGAACTGCCTCCATCACCTTCTGCATGAGAACATACCACAGGCAGAGAAGCAGGCAGAGGCCCAGGAGTCCAGGTTCCCAGCGGCCCTAGAGAACCTGTGCGGAGTAGTGTGGGAGGCTGCGGACATAATGGAAGACACTTTGAGGGCCAGCTACATCCCTGGCCTCCTCAGTGAGTGTAACACCCAAGTACAGCAGACATCAGAGCATACAGTTACCCAAGGGGATGCTGGGATGGACACAGCCAGCATGCCTGGGACACCCAGGTCCATGGAGGCAGCATACTCACTTGGTCACAAGCAGACCCAATCAAGGGTTAGCACCCCCTGGGTCTGCACCCAGGCCAGGGTGTCACCATCACTGCGAGCATCCCCCATAATATCGCCATGGGCCACCCCCTAGAGAGGGGGCTGCACTGGCACATGGCTCACACCCTGGGAAATTTTTACAGACATAAGGTGGTGCATATGCCCCCCAACCACAGGTTGTCTCCTCTACCCCTCAGCTACTTTGAAGCAGCTATGGCTGCCACATGTGTCAACAATGGCTCTCACACTGTGGCCTGCCTGGCATGGCATGCAGTCCCTATCCCACCTGTCTCTTGAGTCTTCCTATTGACCCTAAGTTCACCCCACCCATCATTGTTTCTGTCCATGCAACCCCATGTGACACACCCATGATGATGGACTACCACTGCCCTGCACCCCTGCCCCCACCACCTACTGTGCCATTGTCTGTGTTGGAAACTCTGGACCACTGCCCAGCATGGAAGGCACCATATGTGTACCATATCACTCCCACTGTGCCTTGTGGCATGAGCATATGTATTAAGCACCATGTTGTCCACTTTATCACCCATACAGCACCACTTGCATTGTTTCTGATGGTAATCTTCCTCTGTTGCTACTGTTGTTGTTGTTATTACTGGTGATCTGTTTGTGTCATACTACAGTAATGAAGCATGCAACAGTGTCCTGTGTGGCTGTCAGATCCATAGATGTCATGTATGATGTGGGCTCTGCACTCCTGGACCCTCCTGGCCATTCAGGGTCTCACCTGTCAAGCTGTTCCAGTGTCTTCTGCCCCTCTGGCTCTGTACCAGATGCACTCAGTACCTCTGTGATCAACAGGCATATTTCATGGGTAAGTGCCATGTTGTGTAGTATACAACTGTCTAGGAATATAGCACAGGCCTTGTGAGGGTATGCTGTAGGACACCATCCAAACAGTCTAGGCAGCAAAACCACATCTTCAGCATGCCAAAGATGCACTCTATGATGTTTCATGTGGTGGTGTGTACCACATTGTACCTGTTCTCTGCTATGGATGTATGGCTAAGGACAGAAGTGAGGAGCCAGGGGCACAGGGAACAGGCACTGTCCCCTGTAAGGGAAGAGCATATGTTAGTATGTTACCACAATTGGTACACCTGCACAATGATGACAGCCACATCCTTTGGGCCATCTTGAGTACCTCTCCACCCTACAATTCCTACAATGAGGTGTGTCACTGTGGTTATACATCTTTACAGTCCATATGAGGGATGTGGGGGGACTGTTGCGTGTTCTCACTGATTAGGTGTACACTGGGGATGTCTCTATCTTCAGATCTCTGGCAGAGGATAGAATTGTACCATATGAAGGTGTCATGGGTACTGCTGGGGTACCATCCCAGGACACTGGTGATGTGCCCTGTTGCATCACACACCACTTGGCAATTGATGGAATGATATAATTTCCTATTCAGGTAGGCATTCACCCAATCACTGGTGAGTGCCCAGATGGCAACATGGGTGCAGTCAATGGCACTGAGTACTGCAGATAGGTGTACAACCCAATAAAACTGGTGCAAAGTTGCTCTGTGCTCTACCAGGGTGCTGAGAAATATGATGAACTCACCAGCATGTTCCAGCAGTGCATGTAGGAATTATCCCGACATGCACAAGGTGGCCAACTGTGAGACACTGGTGGTTTCTCCAACTCATGTCTGAATGTCCCTGTGGCTAGGAAACACATTGCAGCCATTACCTTCATGTCTACAGACATAGAATATCTCTGTTGGATGTCTCCAGGAAGCTGGTCATGCAGGGGCTTGCTGATCCACTTTAGAATGGGCCTGTTGAATCTGTACCAGCCAAAAAGGTCATCATCACTGAGTACCTTAAATGTGACTCCTGGCCGGTAATATCTGTGTGCAGCATAGTGCCTCCATGACCTACGTATGGGCCCAGGGTGGCCATCTGCCCTCTCTTCCTTCTGTATAGCCTCCTGCAGCATATACAGTAGGTGTGCTCCTTTAAATGCCATCATGGATTGTGGCTGCAATGTCTCTGCCCACCTTGTGATTTGCTCAGTTTTAAGTCAGCATTTTTATGGGTGATATTTATCTGTCCTGTGCTGATCCCTTTGCACAGTGCTATTCTGCTGAATATGGTGCTGCACCTGTATGCATAGCCCTTTACCTCCCTTTGTGCACCACATACATTTTCTTAGTGTGCATGCGCTAACTCCGTTAGCACACACAGTGGACCCCTTTGAATACTGCAGATTGGAGAAAACCCCGTACAATACAGATGCAGTCTTTTGAACATCAGGCTATAAAATGCTTTCATCAGTTAATCGGTACCAATCTTGAAAATGCAAACATACGCTGTATAAATGTTAATGTTTTCAAACACTATAGTGGCATATAAGAGTCCCCCATGGCATAGCCCATCAGGCATGTCATCAGAGGGCTGACCGCGGGAGACTATGGGAAAATAATGGTGGGCAGAGGGTCGCAGGATCAATCAGATAAACATTAAAATCAGGCTAGTATAGATAAGCTCTATTGATACCGTTTTCATGTATGGATATACAGAATATTAAAATAGTGATGATACACTTTTAACTTACATAAATACAGTTTTAAAGTATAGCAGTACAGTTCAAATCTATTGTGATACAATGTACAAGAATATCAACATCTATATATTTTTCCACATGTTTTTTCTTTTTATTCAAAAAAATACAGCCTTTTCATATTTTTATGTTCGGATTCAGACCTGGAAAATAATATTCAGACAATTGTTATAAACCTAACCCATTTGCAAAGTATTGACATCACATCACAAAAACTGAGTATTATTTAATGTTCAGTTATCCCATATCTTCCTACTTTTGCAGCTTTTGCCTGCTAAAGCATCATACGATAATAAACTATCCTAAATTTGTTTTCAGATTTCAAGTCATCCTTCTACTTTCCCTCTGTATCTTCAGTCTGTAAGATCACATAGCAGCTGTTGAGTCTGAAAAACAGCAAGGTAGAGGGGACAGACATAACAATGGTCATTTCCATGGCAACAGATCACAATGGAACAGAGAATTATGACTTTGATGCAAGAAAAGAAGAAGGACTGTTGAAGTCAGAGGATCATGTTTTCATGCAAAATGTCCTCAGAAATGTATATATTTATTTTTTTTAAACCAGTTAAGGTACAATAGGCATACATATGTCTATTTTCAGGCAAAACCTGGTCGAATTACAGAGCTGCTGGCTGCCATGTATGCTGAATGCTATTAGCAGGGAACCAGAAATGAATACAAAATTAAATGGAAAGGTTAAAAAAGCCAATTGTTTAAAAATATATATGTAGTCCACCACCCCATGTCTAGGGGTATGCTGTTGGCATGTCTGTGGGGAGGGGGGTGACCACAACAGAAACTGCTAGGATGACTTACATTTAATCCTCAGGACTGTGGCATTGGCTTCTCCAATGGGGTGCTGGGCTAAGATGCAAAATTGATTAATGGTAAAATCAACATGCAACCGGGCAAGAATAAATCACAACAGTTAACAAATGAAGCAAGATCCTTTAATAAAAGAATTGATGCTCCATGGAGTTCAAGGTATTTGATGTAGCATTATTGCAGTATCATTCTGCTCCATTCTTTCTTTGCTGCAGCTGGAGGCCCTGGATCTCATTGCTCCCCCTCCACAGTGTTTTTCTCCTGCTTCATTTTGTGCTTTTGGGATTTCTGCTTGCTTTGTGCCTCCACCTTCCTAGGTCAGAATTTTACTCTTGCCTCCTGGCTGCAGTTTGTACTTCTCTGTTTGCTGTTTTGTGCTGCTGACCTGTTTTCCAGTTCAATATTTTTTCTCTGCCCTGTTTCAATTGGACTCTTCTAGTCTTCCTATCACCTTGCCGTTGCTCATTTAATTTGTCTTGTGCAGGCCTGTTAACCCAGGTTCAGTGATGGACTTGGTTCGCTAGGGGCTGGCCAGAGAGAGGAGAACTGAGCATCCAGAGGATGGCTCTCCTCCTCTGGCAGTAAGGGCTGTGGGTTCTCAGAACTGGCCTGACCCCTGATGGAGGCTCAGGGCAACAGTGCAACTTCAGGGTTAGAGAGATGGTGGCCTTCAATGCCTTACACACAGTAGTATGCATGGTGCATCTAAGATAGCATTGCATGTCCATCCATCCCAACAGAACAGTGGAAATGGCAGGGTGCAGTGTAGATTAGATAGACCTCTAGCAGGCTCTGCACCGCACTGTAGGACCCTATCCCACACTGGATTCATTCTGTTGGTGGGCGGCACCTGCCATTGGACCCTGCCATGGGGGGTAAGTCATGGGGAAGCTTGGACTGAGGGCTCACACTGGATCTGTCTCATCGGTGGTGAGGCACCCCCTTTGAACCCCACCATGTGGGGTAAGCTGTGAAGGAAGCTTGGCCTGAGGTAAGTCCATGTAATCAGATGCTGGGTGATGAGGCTGGTGATGTCAGTGGAGTGCTAGGCTGCATCACAGCGGGGAAGATAACTAGATTAAAAGAAAAACAATTGCCTTGTGCTCCTCCAAGCTCTTGTGTTTGCTGTCTTTTTGTACCAAATGCAGTCTTCTTGCTTACCTACACTGTTGTTTATACCATTTTGCAGTCTCCTGTTCATCTCAACTCTTTAATTGCTTACATCTGTCTCATAACCTAGCAACCACTCCATATCAGTTCAGTGGTTTCATTATTTACTCCAACAGCATCCAAAATAGCAAAATTACTGTGTTGATGCTCAGGAGGAGTTCGTCACCAAGATAGTAAACCTAATAGTCTCCAAATGTCTCCAAAGCAGTAGCGCCCTTCCAAAGCAAAAACAGAGATGCAAACTGCAGTAAACAACAATTGTTGTACTTTATTGTCACCAAATAGTGAGAGCCTCTAGCACCTCGGCAGAGTGCCTTCAAGGGAGCCCCATATATGCAGTCTCATATACTCAGTTCTAAGCACGCACCCCTGGGAAATCTTTGAAAAGTCATACGTTCTTTCTGTCTAAATTGGCTATTTTCATAAATTTGTCTTCAAGAAAAAGGGTCTCTCTTAGTCTTCATATAAGAACTCTAATTTTAATCAAGCCAAACCACCAAATGCCAAGGTGGAAACACATGGTTTTGTCCTAACTACGAAATGAAGAGAAGTCACTGCTCATATCAATGGCTTTATTTTATATAATTGCTGGGGTGAAAAAACACTCACCACCAGTTAAGTAAAATAAAACATGGGGTGGTGTGTTTAAATCAAAATTTTACACTTACTCTCTGTGCTGGTTGCCTAAATAAACCCCGCAAGAACACCTTGGGTGTGTGCAAAATTTTGTTTAACACACCACCACAAGTATTATTCTATGTATGAGGCCTCAACTAGAGAACTGTGTCCAGTTCTGGAGACCGCATCTCCAGAAGGACATTAACAAAATAGAGGCAGTCCAGAAAAAGAAAAATAAGATGGCACATGGACTGCACCAGAAGCCCAATGAGGAAAGACTTAAAAACCTTAATATCTATTCACTAGAAGAAAGAAAGGAGAGGAGAGGGGAGATATGATAGAGACTTTCAAGTACCTTAGGGGAATAAACAGGGTATAGGTGGAAAGCATATTTCAGAGGAAACTGCATGAGAACAAGGGGGCATGATATGAGGCTGAAGGGTGGAAGGCTCAGGGTAATACTAGGAAGTAACTTTTCAATGAAAGGGTGGAGGAGCCGTGGAACAGTCTTCCAGCAGAAGTGGTGGGGGTGAAAGCAATATAGGGGTTCAAGAGTGCATGGGATAGACATAATGGTACCCTGGAGATGTGCAGAGCAGGCGAGCTGCAGATCAAATCGGATCTGGGGCAGCAGTAGTAAGTAGGAAATGGGCACACTAGGTGGGCTGTATGGTCCTTATCTGCTGACAGATTCTGTGTTTCTATGTCTATATAATAACTGGGTTTCACTTTTTCCCACATGGAAACCCATTGTGTAATTTGCTGCTATAAAGGAGTGTTTATAATTGCAAACATGTGCCAGGTTTCCTCTCGCTCCATGTATGTGCCTGCTGCAGCTCTTCCATTCCAACAGCTAGCTGCCTTGTCTTACCGCTAGAGACTGCACCACCACTTGGACTCAGCGGTAAGTTATTTAAAAAAATAAATCACTGCTCTAAAGCATTTTAAAGAAACCAACTACCAGGAAAAAAGTTAACTTTTGGCAGGTGATGGTGGACTACACTAAAACCCAACTGGACCATGGCCACAGAAGAACATCTTTTATTTTATATAATTGCTGTGGCAAAAAAATGAAACCCAGCAATTATATAATAAAATATGGGGTTGTGCAAAAGCTCAAATTTTACACTCACCCTCATTGTTGGATGCCTAGATAAACCCCTCGAGCTTCACTCTCAGAGATTATGTGCATCCAACACCTCGGGTATAGGTAATATTCTTGTTACACACACCACACCATATATTATTCTATATATTTTAATGGATTAGTTTTAATGGGTACATTTTTATTGGTTTGATTTCATAGTGTTTTATTTTATAAATGTATTACTGTATTGTTATGTGTATTAATGTTTCATGTTAACTTATTGTAATGGCACCCTGGGCCTTAGGGGAAAGGTGCCACATATAAACAAAATCAAATTGAACTGAGTACCTACCAACCTCCCGTAAGTTACCTGTACAATGGAAAGTAACAGTACACCCTTAAATTCAAGAAAAATTCAATTAAAGGCTTATTATCAATAATACGCTTATGAGGCAAAATTCAAAGTAACAATAAAATATTTATTGGGAAATATTCACAAGTAGAGGAGTGCGAAGTTTGGAAAATTTTGATCTGCAATACCTTCATAAAGTCTCACAACTTTGCATAGGCATTTGCACTTTGTAAAGTAAAACTTTGATGTAGTGCAATTTTGCAAATTCACAACTTTGCTGGCAAAGTTCATTGAGCCCTAGAAGCGAATGCCTATGTGCCGTGTATGATCAGCACATAGGCATTGCTATGATCAAATGCCATGCAGCAGTGATCAGCATATCCCCTGCGGCATTCATCATGGGTGAACTAGTGCCCTGCTTGCTGGATTCCCCAGCTAGCCACAGGGTTCTGCACCATGGGGCATGCAAAGGGGCATGTCCCATGATGTGTACTATGCATTAAGGTGTGAAGTGCCAGCAGGGTCAATATTGGGGAGACCCTCCAATAACTATTTATGCACCCCCAACAGGTTACTGGTGGGGGTGTGGCAGCACTGGGATCCTCTCACACACTGCTGATGCAGCCCAATGGACTGCCTGGGAGGGCTGGGGCAGCCATTTGGGAAAATACCCAACTGTTCTCTTTAGGAGGGTATACACCCCCCCAGGCTCCCCTGCCCATCTGCAGAAGGGATCCACTATGGGACCCTAGATGAGCATTCCATTCGATGCCCACCTGCCTCCTGTGCTCCACTCTCAAGCAGCCCCATACCTCCACCTCGCTTCTGAACACTGGTGGTACTGGGGCTCAATTCCACTGCTGGCATTAGTGCATGCTGGCCTGCGCACACCTGCACACAAGTGTGAAGCGGCATGGGTGATTTATGTACATTTTGCACCTAGATAGTGAACAGACCCCATTGGGACTTCACAAAATGGCTGTCATTCAGTGTTGTTGCTGCACTATGTGATCTGCAGGTCACCAAGAATGCATTGCAGCAGGAAACAAACCAGAAGAGCTGTACTATGTGCAGTTCTAGGAAATGTATTCAGGAGATAGGATCTGCACTGCACATAGAGGTCTGTTTTGATTCTATTTGTACTGAGTTGCTGGAGGAGGTAGTATCCCTAAAATGAATGGACAGCTTCAATTGACGCTGGGATAGGGTGAGGGGGAAAGTTGCAGGTGGGGGAGAGAGAGGAGGTAGGGGCTATTTGACAGGGGTCAAAGGGGATATGGGAAGGGGGCAGATCCCTCTGTAAATCCAGTGGCAACTGCACAGTGAAGCAGACTAGACAGACTATAAGGCCTTGATCTGCAAACACATTGAAAGCAAACTTTAAAAAAAAATCTACTTTGTGTTTTGCAACTGCAGATTTAATTTTGAATGTTTTTGCCTACAGTTTAGTTTTTTGTTTTTCCTTTCTCTTTCTGCGTGGTGCTGCTGTTCTGGACTAGTGCAGTGCGTGTGTGTGGTGTGGAGGGGCAGGCTTTTGTCTGCAACCAGTAACACCTTTCCTTTCAGAAACTGTCACTAGACAATTCATTTTTCTCAAGTCCTGAAAATCTTATTTCCCATTTTTCCTCATGTCCCATAATTTCTGTACACACTCGCTGATCCAGTGCTGTAAAAATACTAGTGTCTGTCCTAGGCTCTAGCAGGTACTTGTTAATACTTTTGATAATTTTTTTTTCTTAATAATTGAACTCTTTCTTGTCAGTTTGAGATTGTTTTAATTTTATCATAATGGTTTTACTATTTGCAGTATTTTATTATTGTTTTAGCCACTGATGCAGATACTAGACAGATTACCTTGAAAATAATGCTGTATGTATTCAAAGGGAAATGACAAGACCACAGTCTAACAATCAAGCTACCAATCTAGCAGATAGGGCAGCTAGATCAGAGCATCTCTAAAATGCATTACAAATTGAAAATAACCCTGACAGTCAGGAGGCTTCGGATATACAGTAAGAGTGAAGAATATGTATACAACAGAATTAAATGGGAGAAATCAAAATATATCTCAAATTAAGAAACAATTGTATATCCTAGGTGACTTGATTTTGAAGTACACTGACAGGCATATGTCAAGTGGATACAAAGACGATATCAAAACTAGTTGCTTTTCTGGGGCCAAATTAAAGGATGTACAAACTATGCTGCCAGATATCATGTGAGAAATAATATTTTACCTAGGGGTGAATAATATTAAGGAACAGGGCCAGGCAAAAATAAAAGAAAAGTTTAAAAACTTATGGGCAGAAGTGAAAAGACTCAGTTGTGAGGTGCATTTCTCCGAAATAGTGCCTGTACTGAGGGAAACTAGGTTCAACACAGAAAAAATAAAATAACTGAATAACTGGCTAAGACAATGGACTTTGGAGGAGGGAATAGGGTGTATCACACAATGGGAGGAGTTTGTGGATGACGTGGGATTATACTGCCAGGACAGACTGGGCCTGATTCCAAAATGCATGGCACAACTCACAGGCGTATGCGAGTTGTGCCATGTAGCACTATGCTGGGGACTGTGCTCCTTATTCTAAGACAGGCAGGATCCCCAGCAACTACACCCATGACTTGTGGCAGCTGCAGGCTTGCACCAAGAGAATGGCACACTGGACCTCGGTGCTGCAAGTCATGGCATGCAATCAGCTGCCCCCCTCTGAGCACCCGCTTGAACGTAACACACCCAAATGCACCTGGGGGCATTGGGAGGGCTGGCCAGTTGGCACTTGTGACTGGGAGGGCATGTCGGAAAATGGACCCGGAAGTCCCCGAACTCCAGGGGGGCATGACTGTGCAGGGGGGACATGCTGGGCACAGATATGTCATTTCCATGATGCTGCAGGGGGTATCTGTTGATGTGTCAGGACGGATGCCCTTAGACCACTTCCTAGTTGGTCTAACCTCACTACAACATTGCCTCCTCTGGAATGGTGAAAGTGGGTTTCAGCAACCGCCCTTCTGGAATAGGGTCAACTGCTGCCGTAACCCACCCTTGCACCATGCTGCTGTGGGTTGCCGGCATAGTAGGTGGCATAGCCCACCTTTGGCACAACTCGGATACAGCATGACACTAGGTGCCTTCTAGAATAGCAACTTGCGTTATGCCTGGTATAAGGTGCAATTTGCACCATGGGGTTTGGCCTAAATCGCCCTGCGCCAGGTGTAACCTGTCTTGGAATCAGGCCCACTGCATTTAAGCTAAAAGGGGAGTAGGAAATTAGGACTACTGTGTCTACAAGGAAAGTGATAGATAAGTATTTAAACTAGAAAGAAAGGGGAACGGGGTCATGGGCAGTGCTGTAAATATCACCTCTATAAATCAGCAAAACAGCTTTGCTACTGCAAAAACAAAGGACACAAAAGTGTGGACTTTAAATGAAAGAAGTCTAAACATAAATAAGTAATTGGAGTTAGAGTACTTGCTAAAAATGAGGGAACTGATATATGTTTAGTTTACAGAACCTTGGTGGGATACGGATGTCTGCTGGAATGCAAATATTGATGGATATTAATTGTACCATAAAGACAGATCTGGCTTGGGCTGATTGCATAGATTGGGTTGGCAGTATAGCCTAGAGGTTAGAGTAATGAGCTGTAAATGAGCTTGGTACATCCAGCAGACCAGATCTGGGTTTGATTCTCATGACCTCCACTTGCATACTGTGTGACTCTGAGCAAGTCACTTAACTGCCCAGTGCTCCCAGGTCACTCCGAAAACAGGCACTTTTGCCTAGTGGGCCTTACCCAGTTACCGAAGCCTAAATTAAAACAAAGATCACATGAATAGGGAGGTGGAGTAGCAATTTATATTAAACATACTATACATAGATACATACATAGATACATAGACAGTGTCGGCAGATAAGGGCCTATGGCTCACCCAGTCTGCCCATTTGAGCTTGTAAGTTCAGTTTGTTTTCCTAGAAGTCGGTTGCCCCTTACTCCTGACCTCCAGAATTCCTTTATGTCTATCCCATGCATTCTTAAATCCTTGATTGCTTCAGCCCCACCACTTCCTCTGGCAGGGTGTTCCACTTGTCCACCACCCGTTCTGTGAAGAAATTCTTTCTCATGTTTCCTCTGAATCGTCCTCCCTCCAACTTCATCCCATGCCCTCTTGTCCTGGAACATCTTTTTCGCTTAAAAATAGTGTTTTCCTGCACCCTGTTCCTCCCTGTAAGATACTTGTATGTCTCTATCATATCCCCTCTCTCCCTCCTCTCCTCCAGGGAGTACATGTTCAGTTCCTTCAACCTGTCTTCATAGGACTTGTGATGCAATCCATGCACCATCTTTGTTGCCCTCCTCTGAACCTTCTTTACCCTGTCAATGTCCTTACATAGGTATGGTCTCCAGAACTGTACACTGTACTCCAGGTGGGGCCTCACTAGTGTCTTGTATAGTGGAATTATGACCTCCCTTTTCCTGCTGGTGATGCCCCTGCCTATACATCCCAGCATCCTATTTGCTTTACCTGCTGCCTTGTCACACTGTTTCCCTACCTTGAGGTCATCAGAGACGACAACTCCAAGATTCCTTTCCTGCTTGGTGCATGCTATATCCTCACCCCCCAACTGATATATTGTGCCAGGGTTTTTGTGCCCCATATGCATTATCTTGCATTTCTTTGCATTGAATTTCAACTGCCAAACCCCTGACCATTCTTCAAGTTTCTGCAGGTCACTTCTCATTCTGTCTACACCCTCTGGTGTGTCTACTCTGTTACAGAGCTTTGTGTGATCAGCGAACAGTGAAATTCTGCCTTCTAGGTCCTGTGCAATGTCACTGATGAAGATGTTGAATAGGACTGGTCCCAGCACTGATCCCTGTGGTACCCCACTGGTCAGTCTCCCCTCTGTGGAATGACAGCCATTTACCACCACCCTCTGTGTCCTGCCACCCGGCCAGTTACCTACCCAGCACACTACTGTCCTGCCCACACCTATATTCCCCAGTTTGTGTAATAGTCTTCTGTGTGGCACAGTGTCAAAGGCCTTGCTGAAGTCCAGATAGGCCATGTCCACTGCCCTCCCCTGATCCACCTCCCTAGTCACCCAGTCAAAAAATTCAATGAAGTTAGTCTGACATGTCCTCCCCCTGGTGAAACCATGCTGCCCTGGGTCCTGTAGTCCATTGACAACCAGATGTTCCACCAATCTCTCCTTCAGTAGTGCTTTCATGATCTTCCCCACTACCGAGGTGAGGCTGACTGGTCTGTAATTCCCTGCTTCCTCTGTTCCCACTCTTGCATAAGGTTATGAACCTAGAATCATTGTGTGTGGAAGTCCATGAGAAAGCAAGTAAGAAATTATTTTTAGGTGTTTATTATACTGTCGATCACCACACACAAATAAAGTGATAGATAACTGTATAGAATGGTTGATCGAACAAATGGCATTAGAAGGTGATGTAATTATTGTTGGAGATTTACTCTACCCTGACATAAACTGACTTAACTAGTCATGTACAAGTACAAATGTGAAGCGATTTATAGAGACTTTGAGTACCGCAGGTTTACAACAATTAATTTATAAACCTATGAGAGGTGAAAATGTGCTATTAATTACTAACAGAGAAGATTGGGTAATGAAGATAAAAATAAGAGATCAATTAAGCAACACTGAACACTATATTATAGAATTCACAATTAAACAGAAATTAATCAACACACAAGGGGTCACCATTTATGGAATTTATGGAAATTTAATATGGCAAAATATGGAATTTATGGAAAGAGAATTTTAAAGGAAAAAATTTGGAGCAAATATTGGAGCTCTTGAAAGATAAACTGAAATACGTGGAAGATAAATTCATACCAACTAAAAAGATGTATAATAGGAAAGGTAAACACCTGCATGGTGCACTAGCAAAATAAAGATGATTTGCAAGCAAAAGAAAAGGGCCTTTGATGACATGAAATGTAATGGAACAGCGGATAACATAAAAAAATGACATTCAAGGGTGTTAAACAATTAATAAGAAAGGAAAGGAGCAAACTAGAATTTAATGTTGCTGGAAGAAAGGATAATGGCAAAAGTTTTTTTTTTGCTTATGTAACTCAACAGGCTAAAGCACAGAATCAAATGGGTCCCATTGTGATGGATGGGAAAGACATTACAAAGCCAAAAGACATGGAAGATAAATTTATAATGAATATTTTGGATCAGTTTTTGATAGTAACTGCTGTGACACACCAAAGTTGTCATATAACATTTGCCTTGGGCTATCTTTGGAAATTGATGGTGCTGAGATTGAAGCATTATTAAACAAATTAAAGCCTCATAAATCTGCAGGGCCTGATCAGTTGCACCAAAGATTGCAAAGGAAAGTAAGGAAGGGAATCTCTAAACTCATTAGCAATCATATTTAATGCCTCTTCCAACACAGGGGTTGTACCTAAGGACTGGAAACAAGCTACGGTAGTACCATTGTTTAAAAAATGTGATAGCTCATTAACTATGAATTATAGACCAGTAAGTTTAACATCAAAACTATGTAAAATAGCTGAAAACTTCTTGAAAGCTAAACTAGAGGAAAATTTAACAATGATTAATTACACAAACCAAAAACAACATGGTTTTAAACGTAATAGATCATGTACTACAAATCAACTTTGTTTTTATGAAAAGGTAAACAAAAGATTGACTGATAAGGTGCCTGTGGATATTCTATCCTTAGCTTTTCATAAAGTATTTGATAAAGTTCTGCATGTTAAACTAGTAGAAAAAATGGGTAAGATCAGAACTGATGGTAGACTAGTTAGATGGACCAAAAACTGGTTATCCCAGAGAAAGCAAAAAGAATACTGGGTACTTATTCTGAATCTGTAAGGGTGTCTAGTGGAGTACCACAAGGGTCACTTTTGGGGACAGTATGGTTTAATATATATATAAGTAATTTGCATCATAACAGCTTAATCTGGTTTAATTTCAGTTGCTTACCATCTATATCCCCTTCCCCCGGTCACCCCTGAAAAAGGGACTTCTAGGCCCTGTGGTCTTACCAGGTCAACAAAATTCAATAAAATAAAAATAAAATAATATAACTATTTGGTTGTAAAATTTGCAGATGGCATCAAACTCTGGGGATCAGTAGACACAATGGAAAATATCAGGGAGCTGAAAGATTATTTGTATAAAATTGAACAATGGTCAAAAATAAACAAAATGCAATTTAGTAGAGACAAATATTTTTTTTCAGAATTAGTAAACTTTATTAGAAGGAAGATTTGATTTTCTGTCCAACATACCAAAAAGGTCATTAGGCGTTGTATGACATGCATGTATGATTCACAACATAGACATGCATAGAGCTATAGAATATAGTTAAATATAATGCAATCACTAACCTACCCCTACATAATTACCCTCCTTCCCCAACCCCTTCTTCTTTTCCATTTTTCCATTCTTTCTTTTCCCCTTCCCATTCTGTAAGTAGAAACAAATATAATGTGATGCATCTGGGTAAGAATAATAACCAGCAGTACAAATTAAATGGAAATAAGCTTGGAACAGTTGTGTAGGAAAAAGATTGTGGTACTATAATAGACAGAAACTTAAACTTCAAAGTCCATAGACAAAAAACATCCAAAAATCTAATCTTATCATTAGGAATATAAAAAGCTTTATTAATAAAAGTTGGCAGTGTTTGCTGGCACAAATGGACTATGGAATCCATACACTAGAGAGGACATTAACATGATCAAATGAGTACAATGTAGGTTCATAGGTTCATAGGTAGGTTCATAGGTGAAATACATGATCGAAGGACAAGCCCATTTAGATCACGCAACCTAAGCCAGGTGGATTACATATTTTAGATCATTCAGAAAAGAATCAAGTTTCAATTTAAATTGAGCCAAATTATCACTATGGACCACCTCATTTGGAAGTGATTTCCATATCGGAACTATTCTTTGAGTAAAAAAATTATTTCTCTTTGTAGTTTTGTTTGTAGTTGCAGTTAACTTCAAATTATGCATTTGAGTATGCACAGATGTTGGATTCCAAGTCATATATAATGTATTGACCACATATTCATCCACAGTTGCCTTATAGAGCAAACAAAGGTCACCTCTCAATGATCTATAGTCCATACTATACAGTTGTAATTTTTCTAATCTTTCTTCATAAGTCAAAAGACCCATGCCAGTAATATTTTTGGTAAATCTTCTTTGAATTTTCTCTCGAGATAATCTATCTCCCATTAATGTTGGAGCACTGAATGATGTACAATAGTCAAAATTGGATCTTATAATACTAGTAAATAATGGGAGTAATACGGCTGGTTCTCTGCTTTTTATATTTTCTAAATATACAATTGGATAATAGAGTACATTTTTTAACGGTAGTATTCAAATGTTCTGTAAATTTTAAGTTATTAGTAATAATAACACCCAAATCCTTTTTGGAAGTAATTACACTTAACACATGGCTGTTAATAAAATAATCAGCACATATGTTATTAAGGCCAAAATGCATAACTTTACATTTATTAATATTAAAGTTTAATTTATGATTGGTAACCCAATCTGAAATTAAATTCAAGTTATCCTGTAAATTAGATATGGATTTTAGATTATTAACAATCCCACCTAATTTAGCATCGTTAGCATATTTTGTTAACCATATACCATTTTTAGTGTTCATACTAGCTATAAGAATATTAAACAATATAGGGTCCAAAACAGAGCCCTGAGGAACCCCACTAGTAACTTCAGTCCATATAGAAGTATAACCTCTTAGTGATACCCGTTGTCCTCTATCAGTTAGCCATTGTATAATCCAAGCAGTTATAAATTTATTAAGCCCTATTTCTAATAAACATTCATATAATATACTATATGAGACAGAGTCAAAGGCCTTTTCAAAATCTAAATAAATAACATCTACTGGAAGACCTATGTCCAATGCATTACTCACTGGCTCAAAAAAGTTAATCAAATTAGTATGACATGATCTACCAGGTTGAAAACCATGTTGCAATGTATCAGTTTGACCTTTATCTATGATATGTTTATTAATTTTATTTAATATAAGTTTTGCATAATTTTACATACAGAAGACGTTAAGCTTATAGGTCTATAATTTTTTAACTCCTGCTTTGAACCATTCTTATGAATAGGGATGACTAAAGCATCTCTCCATTCCTTAACAACAATTCCCTTTGCTAATGATTCATTAAATAGAAAAGTTAACACACCTGCTAGCTCATAAGAAACATTTTTTTAAAATATAGAGGAAATATTATCAGGTCCAACAGATGTGGAAGACTTAACTGAATTAATAATAGTATAAGTTTCAGCAACAGTAAATTCAGCTATAGGATCCAAATCAGAAGGACTATCATCCAATAGAATATCCTTTTTTTTGAATATACTAGCAAAATATTGATTAAATTTGTTTGCCATTATTTGTTCATTATTTATAATCTCATCATTGAATTTTATGGGTCCAACTAAATTAGGTGAAGATTTTAAGGAACCAATATAGTTGATTTTTTTTCTTATTATCTCCTTGATTACTAACTAGATTAAGTTCCAAATCTTTTTTAGCTTTTTAATTGCATATTTTGCATTTTTTGCTTTAAGAACAAATTTAGACCAATTAGATTCAGATTTATTTTTCTTATATTTATTGAAAGCCTTTTTTTTAGCTAATACTAATCTTTTTATTTTATTTGAAAACCAAGGTGGAAACCTTTTGTTTCTAATATATTTAACTCTAATTGGTACCCACTCTGAAATACAAAAATCAATTTTATCTTTAATTCTATGCCATATTTCTTCCACAGGTAATCCCATTAATTCTATTTTCCAATTCCACCTCATTAAGTATTCTTTAATTGCTATGTAATTTGCCATATTGAAATTTCTAAATTGGGTTATACCATTGGGTTTATTAATATAATAATGAATTGACCATTTAATCATTAAATGGTCACTATTATCTATTGGAGCCATAGTTCCTGGGGAGTCAATGCCTTCTTTCATATTAGTGAATATTAAGTCCAAACTATTATTATCTCTTGTTGGGATGTTAACAATTTGGTCTAAACCTAAATGGACAATTGTACCAATAAATCTATTTTCCTGTTTATTTGAACCTATTCCATTTGACCAATTTGTGCCTGGATAGTTGAACTCACCCATCAAAAAAGTATCAGCATTTATATTGACATTTTCCAAATAGTTACAAAAGTTTTCATTATTAACAGAATCCATAGATGGTGGCCTATAACATATCCCTAGTGTAACTGGACATAATTTGTTATAAAGTTTAATCCATAATATTTCAAAGCCTTGTGGAGAATTACTATTCATAATGACGTCTGTACATTTAATATCTTCTTTAACATAAAAGGCAACACCTCCTCCCCTTGAATATACATGATTATTCTTAAAAAGGGTGTATCCACAGATATTTTATCCCCATTGATCATCATTAAACCAGGTTTCAGTGACACCACAAATATCAATATTTTCATTATGTAAAACAATTTGGAGTTCATGAATTTTATTACACAGACTCCTAGCATTTAGTAGAAGAAACGTTCCCAAAAATGATTGGTTCATTAAGAAAATGTAATTATAACACTGGAATACATTGCCTGGGGCTATTTACTCTAGAACAAAGAAGACAGAGGGAGGACCTATTGACAATGTGCAAAAATAATTAATGACACTGAATTAAGTGATGAACTGGGACTAGTACTTCAAAATAAACCTATGTGTCTGAGAAGTCATAAGTCACAGATAAAAAGTGATATGGCAAACAAGAATAGCAGTTATTACTCTTTCCTGAATAGAAAAAGAAGAATTTGGAATAACTTACCAAGCAATACAGTAAATAATGATTCTTTAGAAATCTGTATGTCAAACATAGATAACTGGTTATTAATGATAGGTTAAATTGACATGCTCATGCAGACAAAAACTCTTATGGGCAATGTATGCCTTCTGCTGTTCCAAATCCAGTATAAGCACCTGGTATGATACTGCTACACATTACCACATTAGAATGAGTGGTAGAGGGAAAGGATAGGGTAGACATGGAAGAAAGACAGGGAAGGCAGCAGAGGTGACCACTGGTCGAGGCAGACAATGGCATGATATGGATACAGGAGGTAGTAGTGTATCTACAGTGTGTGATAATGGCAGTGGTGTTATTAACACAAGCATCTGTCAATGCTGAATGTGTGCCACTTGCATTACTGTTGCACTGGGTTTTGCTTGTACACATTTTTACTATATATTTACCCAGGAGAGACCAGATGAGATGCAATACCTCATTTTCAGTGGTGTCCTGCTTTTACACAGTTTTGGATTATGTTTACTCAGGATAGGCCAGCTGAGAGGCAATGTCGCATTTTCAGTGGAACATCTAACTCTTCAGTTTGGTAACAACTCAGTTCTATGGGGGGGGTGGAGTAGCAAGATATTCGCAGCGCTGCTCTGCTCCAAACTGCTCTCTGCTGCTCTGAATTCTTAGTCTATAAAATGCTTATCAGAAGGGTTTTGCTTTAACATTATGAATGAAACCCTGGTCATACTTCTTTTCTATTACTGATTAAGCACTTTTGAGCCACTGGGAGACTGTAATGCGACACATAGATTCTGAACTTTTGTCCACCGAGCATTAGCACTCGGCATTCTGAGTGGAGTTCATTTTATTCCCCGTATTGATATTTAAATGGATCATCATGAATAACATTTTACTTTTTCTAATCTATGGCCTTTGGAACCATGAGTTTTATGATATATTGTAATAATCTTTACTTTTGAGAAGTAATCCCAACTGGGCAGGTTGCTTGTTTTCCGGTGTTCTGTTGGCATATAGTTAGTGACTAGTCTGTGATCTGTGGACTTTTCCTAAGTATCACAACTTAACAGAACTAGGAGAATGGATAATGAGGAGAAGGCTGGACACTACAAAAGCACAATTAGTGTTGATAACCTTTTACAGCCTTTTCAGAGGTACTGTGTAATATATTGCTGGAGCTGGAGAAAAGAGAGGGGTTTTACTGCAGAAAGTGTCTTGAGCTGGGAAGAGGTGCAAAGCAATGCTAAAGGGATCCTTACAGGAGGGAAACTGGGGCAGTCTCATAAAGTGGACAGAGTTTTCATTCTGCTGAATTAAAATGTAGTACCAAGAGATGACAAATATTTGAGAGACCAATAAACAACATCTGCTTCCAGACCTCAGCATGAAAACTTCCTGCATAGAGGTACTGCTCTTTTGTTTTTCTCTATATTGCTTACTGCCTCAGCTCCTGGTGATGTTAGGTGTTGATATTGTTCTTTTTTCTGGCTATAGACTGGATTTTTAGCCTATTACACATTAATGGCAATTGAGCTAGAACTCTTTGGTGTTGCTCCTATGAAAAAACAACTCTTGGTTCTCTTATCAAGCAAACAGCTATTACATATCTGTAGAAATATTGTTTAACAACATTGACATTTGATTGAGGGGTGAACTTTCTCTCATGGGCCTGAACTCCATTTGTGGGGTTTAAATGTTATTATTGTTATTTCTTTATCTGTTTTTATGTTTATAGGAGTTTATCTGAGTACACTAGGCAAAAGGTTTATTTAAAAAATTAAGCCATAAGTGTGAGTTATATTCTGTCCAACCTGTGACTTTTAGCCTTGTATGATGGGTTTCCTGTAATGGACAGGGAGACTAGTGTTTCCAATTAATCTAATCAATAGTGGGCGATTCATAACCGGTGACTCTACAGGACTCCATGTGTGGAGCCCTATATGACTTCAATTTCACATTTGAGCAGAAGTTCTGGTTTTGACATTTTCCGAGGTGATGGAAGAAACCAAATTAACTACAGTTTACTGGCTTAAAAGAATTGTCCAAAGGGCCAACACTGGTTATAGGTTTGGAAAATTTGGGACAGTTACCAAGGTGATTTTCACAAGTTGATGGACTCTAGAATTTAAAGGGATCCTCTTATTTACTGTTGTCTTTAGATTCATTTCATGACTTACAAGATACAGATGGAGTCTTGGTCCTATATATTCCTTAATAGACTCCCAAGTGAATGGAGCAATGAACCTTTATTGAATAATGAATGGAATCCTGAGTTTATTGGATCCACATTGACCTACCAGTATCTAGAGTGTTTGTATCAAGAGTGGTTACACATATTTGTAATTGCATGCTTTTTAACCATTTAATCTTTCACTTTTTGTTCCTTTGCAGTGTTAGTCCTAATAATGCTCCAATTCTTAACATTTTATTTATAAAGAAAGATCACCATCTAAAGAAAGTGTTTAAACCCTTTCTCATTGATAATATTTGGGCCATTACATTGGATCTGCCTTAATTAACCCATTATCATAAAGTAACAGGTTTGATAAAGTGCTGATTTATTGTTTAATTTCCTTAATGGGAATGATTTACAGTATGTGGCCAGGAATATGCTATGATTTTCCCTAAAGTAAGGGAGATTACTTTGGCTGAATTCTACAAGTTGTTGCCATGAAACTAAGCCTGGAAATTCTGGGACCAAGTAATGTTTGTAGAGATGAATTGTACATGTTGGGATGCGATTAAAGGAAATCCTACTCCTACCCAGCTTTTGGGCTACTTAGGGTCCTGTTCCTAATGTGTGATAGTGTGAGATCTGATTGGATTGGTATCACCCAAAAGAGTCAGCAGACTATATAAATTTCCCATTACGGCGTACTGTGTGTCCCCTTGCTATGAGGTCCCCTGGTATTGTATTTAGAATCTATGTGACATACAGGACAACATAAGAGTAACAGGAAAGCTGTATCTATATGGCAACATATGTGTGATTTAGTTAGATTTCTCACCTGAAAGTGGGCATTTCATTGTACTTCTCTGGATCCAGATAATTGCTCCGTGTCTGTAGGACTGAAACATGTTTTAGGGTTTCTCTACCAGTTATTTAGAGAATGTTTAAGAATATGGTTTTTAACTATACGTTGTTTTGGGATCTCTAATGGATTTGTATTGTGCTTGCATCATGATAAGAAATTTCTCAAACGATTCAGTTGCATTTAGCATAAGGCACTATTTAATAATTATTTGAAGTTTTAGCAGGTTTGTCATGTATATGTTAATGTATGCTGGATTTTATTGATGTTGAATGATTGTATGACTTTTTTTTTATTTCGTATTGACTTAAATTTGAATGAATGAATAAATAAACTAACAGAATTTTCAGTGGGCTCCAACATTTTGATCCCAAATTAACAAGGTTTTTTTTTTATGAATTGACATTATGATCAAGACAGGTAGAATTTTAAAATCTCATCCAAAAGGTGATTTGCAGTGTGACTGTGAAAACAAGTTTCAGATGGGATTTGAAAAATGACACCTGTCATGTTCAGGAGGTGAGGTAACACAAGTGATATGTTGAAAATCAGGGGTCAAAATCTGCAAAAATAATGTTATGAATAAATGTTGAAACAATTCAATGTTTCTTCATAATTTTTTTTTTCACTTTTTGACACCAAATTGTCAACATAGTCTTTCTATGACCACTCATTCTCAACATGATAGGTGTCATTTAGACTGTAAAATAGTAACGAAAATGTCATTTTGCACCACAAGTATGAAAGCACATTTTGGGCAGGATTTGAAAAATGATAACTGTTACATTCGTGAAGTGGTGTGAAAATCAGCTATGGTCATAACATTGTTGCTTTTTAAATATTTTTACCTCAAATTTTCAACATAGCTTTCTTATGAACCCACCTCATGAACAAGGGTAGAGAAAATGTTCAAATCCTGCCTAAAAGGATATTTCATGCCACAAGTGTGAAAACACATTTTGGCCAGGGTTTGAAAAATGACAACTGCTGTGTTCATGAGGTGGTTTGAAAAAATGGCTGTGTTGAAAATTTGGGGTCAAAATAATGAAAACTACCAAAGGTATGAGTGTACATTGAAAAAAAAATAACAAAGGCTCACAACTCTGTTTTTAATATTTTTATCCAAAAATTTCAACATAGTCTTCTAATGACTGTACCTCATGAACTAGGGCAGAGAAAATATTTAAATCCTGCCTGAAAGGTGTTTTACGCAGCGACTGTGAAATGCTTTTTTGGGAAGGATTTGCATAATGTCACTGCATTTGTTCATGGAGGGGGTGGGGTCCCAAAAAGGCCATATTGAAAATCTGAGGAAAAATATTAAAATATTATGAAGATATGAGGACAAATTTAAAACTCATTGACATACATTGAACAACATACCTGATTTTCTCACTTCCCAGTCTGGCACTGAAGAGTGAAGTCGTGTCCACAGTCCAGAGAGGATTACAGCATTGGACCCCAGTGGGTAAGTAAGGGATGGGGGTATTTGGCAGTGGGTGTTGAGTTGAAAGGTCATGTGGGGGAGGGTAATGGCAGCATTGTGCTGGTGCCAGCAAGAGATATCAATGGATGTTTTTCTTTTTTTACAGGATATATAAAAACAAACAAAAAAAGATTACAAGGAATTTTTTTTAATATAATTTCAGGTACCAACACTGGGGATTGGTGACCCAGTGTTGGTGTTATTTTTGGTGACACTGGGGATGGGTTCCCTGGTGTCACACAGTGAAAAAGGGTGGGGTGCTGGGTACTAGCCAGCACTGGGGATTGGGCACCTCATGTCAGAAAATTAAAAGTAAGGGATGGAAGGGTGTGGGATGATGGGTGATGAGTTGGACAGTCAGCTGGGGTGAGGGTAATAGTGGCAGTGTACCAGTGGTTGCAACATACATCAATGGACATTTTTTACAGGGTGCATAAAAGTAAAAAAAAAAAAGGCTATGATAGACTTTTTTATTTCAGGTATTGACACTTGGGACTGGCCACCTCAGTGTCAGTGTGTTATGTTTGGCAACACTGTGGGTGGGGTCCTCTGTATTTATTTAGTTTTTGTTTACTGGGCAACGTGTCATAGCCACAAAATATGACTATTTTCAGACACAACCAGGGAGGTTGCAATACAAAATTGGCAGACAAAACAAATAACAGGTATAGTCCAGAGGTAATCAACCATACAAGGAAAAATCTATACAATGTTCTGTGATATAAACAGTATTGCTAATATGACAGAGAAAATGGCAGAACAATACACAATAGTACAAAACATAACAAGTATACAATCATAGTGAAGTAGAGTTTTAACATATAATCCATGGTAAGTGCTACATATAACAGTAACAAGGGGTCAGAGCAAAATTGAAACATTTTGAGAGCTGAGGAAGGGGATGCCAAGCACTCTATGGGGGTTTAAAACAGGAACATTGGGCATGTTTGACAAGGAGAGTGTGATGCATCTTTTTAAAAGCCATATGACTAGGTGCAGAATGAACATCAAAAGGTAGGGAATTCCAATATTTTGGGTCCAGGCAGGAGAAATCTGTGGTTCTTTTTAGGGTTCTGCACCTAGTGGAGTATAGTAGAGAGAGCCCAGTTGAGCAGAGGCCATAGGTGGGGGACAGAAGCACCAGCATACCTGCAAGAGAGGTAGGTATATTAGTTCTAATGATGTTGTCCAGCAAAGTACCAAGGGCAAGGAGTCGATTGGCAGACAGAGAAGGCCATCTAAGGTCTGCATATAGCAAGCAATGGTGCTTCAAATGTGGGGAAGCCGAGGTATAACAACATATACTATTGTATGTTGTATCCCACTTACTTAGGGTGATTTTTGAAGCATTTATATAGGTTACAGCACCATACACAAGGGATGGAAGTAGGATAGCCCTAGAAATAGCCAGTCTAGCTGATGGGGTAAGCATCTGACTAGTCCTGTAAGCTATTCCGAGTCTGGAGTTTACTGACTTGCAGGTGTCGATGATGTGTTGCTCAAAGTTGAGAGCTTCATCAAGCAGGGCACCAAAATACTTGAATGAGGTTACTTTCATAAGGGGGGAGCTATTTGCACAGGAGATGTTTAAAAGGTTGTGGTTTGTTCTAAGTTTGGTTGCAGATCCAAAGAGCATGCCATTAGGTTTACTTATGTTTAGGACAAGCCTTTTGTTGTGGATCCATTCTTGCATTATGAGAAATGCAGATGTTAGTCAAATATATATTTCTTCTATGTTTGCAGAGGAGGTGTACAGCAAGAGATCATCTGCATACAAGATTGTTGAGCACCAAGGAGTGTTAGAAGATATGTCATTTATAAAAATGGAGAAGAGGTCCAAGATGCAGCCTTGAGGAACACCAAAACATTGACAGGCACAGAGTCTGACACCGCAGAGTTAAATTTTACCTCTTGTCTTCTATTGCTTAAGTAGCTCTGGAACCAGTTTGTGGCTTGCTCTGAGAACCCAGTGAACCTAAGGCAATCAAGCACAAGAGGGTGATCTACAAGATCAAATGCCTTTGAGAGATCAACGAACACTGCCTTAGTCATGAGGCCGTGATCCATAGCAGTAAGATCATCATTTGTAAAGTGTACAGAGCAGTGGAGGTGCTATGCCCCTTGTGGGAACCATGCTGAGCACGTGATAGGAGGGTATGTCCAGAACATGACCATGGCAGAGAGACAGTGTAAAGATTTTAGACAATGGGGCTGCAATAAAAGAAGCAGCCAGCTTCAGGAGTTTAGGCTCTAGGTAGTCAGAGCCTGCACTAGTACTATCAGAGATTGAGTTTAGTAGTTTTAGAACATCAGAATTTGGAATAGCCTTAAAATAGAAGGGCAGATGTATGGGCACGTTTGTGTGAGCATCAGGTGTCAGGATGCAATTTGCTGTGAAAGAGACAGTGTATTTGGTGAGATCAGTAAAGTATTTGTTGAAAGAATTTGCAATGGTGGTGGGGTCATTAAAGTGCATACCATTGAGGACCATACCATTCATGTGTTGAGATTGGTTTAAGCCCAGGAAGGATTTTACATGTGTCCAGAATTTCTTCGGGTCTCCAGCAGCTTCCAGCAATAGACCTTTGCAGTATGTGCTTTTGGCAAGCCTGATCTATTTTTTGCACATATTGCGCTGCTTTTTGTAAGTGTCATATTCACTTTGCTGACCCAAGGTTTTGTAGCAGTTCCAACTTTTGTCACATGCCTGGAGGGAGCCGAGAAGTTCCTTGTGCAGCCACCTAGTCTGTTTGGCCCTAACGTGTCAATTCCGTTTAGGTGTAAGTATGTCCTGGAAGGATAAAAACATTGAAAGAAAGAGACTGAGGGCAGATTCAATGTCTTGGGACTGGACAATAGGGATCCAGTTTATAGAAGAGAGATCATGTAGAAAGCTTGCTTGATCAAGTGTGGAAAAATCCGAGAAGGTGATGTAGCATGGCAATTGGGCTGGAATCACAGATGTTCCCTGTATGCAAAAAACAGGGGAATGGCCACTTATACAATCAGGAAGGACACCTGAGGCGGTAATTCTATCATGTCGAATTGGGAGTATCCAGTCTATACATTTTCCAGCAGCAGATGACTGGGTCAGCCTGGTGAGATCTTCAGTTACCTGGTGCATGTTAAATACATGTACTAGAGATACCAGTGTGCTTTTATTTTTCCCCAGCAAATTTAGGTTGAGGTCACCAAGAATAATAAGTTAATTTTGGTCAGCTGCAGAGGTAGAGTACTCAGGTAGTTCAGAGCATCCTAGTTTACCTGCTTTAGGAGGACTGAAGGCACATATTAAGTGAATCTTTTTGGTTCCAAGTAGAAGCAGGGTATGTAAAAACTCACATTTAGAGGCAACCTCACGTTGTATTAAGGACATATTCTGGTGGTTTTTGAAATAGAGTGCAACTCCACCTCCCCTTTTTCCAGATAGTCTGTCTCCTCAAAATAGGGAATAGTTAGGAAAAAAGCAGGAAGAGTCAGGAGTAGAAGGCTTTAGCCTAGTTTCAGTCAGACAGAGAATGTCAGGTTCATATATGGATATCCATGCCTGAAGTTAGGTAAAGTTACAGAGAAGGCTTTGAATGTTTAAGTGTGCTATATGAAGGTCTTTCATATTTAACCAGTCCATATTCAGAGAAACATAGAAACATAGAAGTTGATGGCAGATATGGACCGCAAGGCCCATCCAGTCTGCCCATTTCTTTTTCTACCTTATGAATGTGCCATTGGCCTTTGCTCTGTCAATGGCCTATCTATTCTTACTTATCTGTATTGCTCCCTTATGCCTATCCCATGCCTGTTTGAAGTCCTGCACTGTATTCATATCCACCATTTCCTGAGGTAGGCCATTCCATGCATCCACTACCCTTTTTGTGAAAAAGAACTTCCTCACATTACCCCTTAATCGGCCTCCCTTTAATCTCAAGCTGTGTTCTCTTGTCCTGCTATTTTTCTTATATTGAAACATGTTAGACTCTTTCATTTTGTTAATGTCCTTAAGGTGTTTGAATGTTTCGATCATATCACCTCTCTCCGTCCTTTGCTCTAGGGTATACATATTGAGCTCCGTTAATCTGTCCTCAAATGTTCTCTGATGCTGGCCCTGCACCATTTTGGTTGCTCTTCTCTGGACTGCCTCAATTTGGTTAATGTCCTTGTGAAGGTGTGGCCTCCAGTACTGCACACAGTACTCCAGATGGGGCCTAACCAGTGTCTTGTAAAGAGGGATTATTACCTCCCTCTTTCAACTTGTGATACCCCTACTAATACACCCCAACACCCCTCTAGCCTTACCTACTTCTTTAGTGGTCTGCTTGGATGATTTTAGGTCATCTTTGATGATGACGCCCAAGTCTCTTTCTTCCCTTGTGACTGCCAACAACTCCCCTCCCAGCCTATAGGTGGCCTCAGGGTTTCTCTTCCCTATGTGCATGATCTTGCAATTCTTTGTGTTAAACCCCAGTTGCCACTCTTGTGACCATTTTGCTAGTTTATCCAGTTCTTTTCTCATTCTGCCCACCCCATCTGGATCATCTTCTCTGTTGTAGATCTTGGTGTCATCTGCAAATAGACAAACCTTAGCCTTCAGTCCTTCTGCATTGTCACTGATGAAGATTATGAAGAGGACTGCTCCAGGATTGATCCCTGAGGTACCCCAGTTGTGACTTGCATCTTTTCTGACTGTATAACATTTACCACCACTCTTTGTTTTCTGCCCGTCAACCAGTTTGCCACTCAGCTGACCAACTTTTGACCCACCCCAAGCTTACCCAGCTTATTAATCAATCTTTTATGTGGAACAGTATCAAAAGCTTTGCTGAAGTCAAGGTAGGCAACATCAACTGCTCCCCCTTGGTCCACCACTCTGGTTACCCAATCAAAGAAATCTATGAGATTAGTTTGACAGGACCTTCCTTTTGTAAACCCATGCTGTCTTGGATCCTGTGCTCCTATGGATTCCAGGTGTTGCACTATCCTTTCCTTAAGGAATGCCTCCATAATCTTGCCCACTATTGAGGTAAGACTAACTGGTCTGTTATTCCCTGCATCCTCCCTGCTACTACTCTTGTGGAGAGGGATCACATGAGGTCTTCTCCAGTCTTCTGGGACATCTCCTATGCTCAGAGACTCACTAAACTGTTCTGATAATGGCTCTGCTAGCTCCACCCTTAGTTCCTTTAGTACCCTGGGATGTATGCCATCAGGTCCCATTGCCTTGACCACCCTGAGCTTATCAAGCTATTGTAGGACCCTTTCTTTTGTGAAGGGACTAGTGCACACCTCCCTCCCCCCTGTGTCCATGGTGCTGAGCTGTGGGCCCTGCCCTACCTTCTCTTCAGTAAATACTGAGCAGAAGTATCTATTTAAGATAGATGCTTTTACATGGTCCTTCTCCTTGCATGCCCCTTATCCCCTTTCATCTTAGCAATACCCCCTCTGGACTTTTTCCTTTCACTAATATATCTATAGAAAGTCTTGTCACCTTCTTTTACTGTTTGTGCTAGTGTTTCCTTGGTTTGGGCCATTGCCTGCCTTACTGCCTTCCCTGCTTCCCTTAGGGAAGTTTGGCATGCCTCCCTATCTTCATCCTGCTGCATTCCCTTGTATTTCTTGAAGGCCATCTTTTTGGCACTGACCTTTTCTGCTACTGTTTTTGAGAACCAAAGTGGTTTCCTTCTTCTTTTGCACTTCCTTTACTCTATAACACAATGGGATGATGTTTCAAGTATTGCATCTTTAATGCTTGCCCACTTTGCCTGTACCCCCTCACCTGTATTTCTTTTTGCCAGGGCTATCTTAACTCTGTTGGCCATCTTATCAAAGTCAGCTCCTCTGAAGTCCCATATTTGTGTCTTGGAATGGCATGATTTAATTCCAGTAGCCAAATTGAACCATACCATTTGATGGTCACTGGCCCCCAGGTGACCTTCTACCTGGAGATCTGTGATCCTTTCCCTGTTAATCAGTACTAGATCTAGGATAGCCCTGTCTCTTGTGGGTTGTTGTACCAATTGTTTGAGTCCCTCTCCCTGCAGGGAATCCACCATGTGTCTAGTTCTGGCAGATGTTCCTGCTGGTATTAACCAATCTGTATCTGGCATGTTGAAGGCTCCCATTATCAGAACCTCCCTTTAGCTGTCATGTTTTATATATCTTCTAACAGTAATGTGTCTATGTCCTCCCCTGGTCTGGAGATCTGTACACAACCCCAGTTCATATGGCTGTCTCATTTCCTGTTTCCAGGGTGACCCACAGGTCTTCTGTCTCCTTATATGTATTCTGAATTTCTGTAGCTTTGATATTTTCATTGACGTAAAGGGCCACTCCACACCCCCCCTTTTTGCACCTTGGTCTCTTCTGAACAGTACATAGCCAGGTACTGAACTCTCCCAAGTGTGGTAGTGTGGTTACAGGTAAACCATGTCTCAGTAATGGCTACCATGTCCAGTTTAGCCTCTGTCATTATTGCCTGCAGGTCTGGGATCTTGTTTCCCAGACTGTGAGCATTTGTGTACATGATTTTCTATTGGCCAGATTTTGGTGTGTTAGTTGTTGGGCGAGGTCTGGTGTTTCCCCTGTGTGTTGTATGGGGAGCTGGAGTTGACAGGGAGGGGCCCAGGGTTTGTTTTGATGTCCTCAGATAATAACATAGTTAGGAGCACAAGATACCATAGTTTCTGTGGGAAAAGAGGTGGTACCAGTAGCATATTCTGCCAGAGGCATTTAGAGGTAAAGGCAGCAGTCAAGCATAAGAGATGCCTGGTGAGTAATAGAGGACTCACATCATGCTGCTTGATCTGTGACACAAGTTGGTTTGAGTAGGTTAAGTCAGATAGTGTGGAGGTCAGTTTAGAACTGCCAGGAGAACAAGGTCTAGCAGTGAGAAGAGCCAGTAAAAATAGAGCAAGGCTCAGTGTCAGCAGGGGCAGTATTCTTCCAGCCATAGCTATCATGGAAAAATTTGTGGATAGAGGCGAGTAGCTGGAGAAAAACTTGAGAGCAAATGTGCAGAGGCAAGTCACAGGGCTCTGAAAAAAACACCACACAAGATGTAGCAAATAATGTCACGTACTTCTAGCTGGAGAAAAACTTGAGCACAAAGGTGCAACCCTGCGGGTGAAATTGCTTTAAAAAGAGGTGGTAAGAAAGTGGGTCAAGTCAGGTATTGAAGACAGGGAGGCCAATAGCCATAAGAATGTGCAGCACTGGAGTGACCAATCAGCTGCTAGGCTGAGGAAAGGGATGGAGCAATGGTCTATTTAATACTGTGAGGAGGAGGGGAAGGGGGGTAGGTGAAAAAATTCAGTCCAGAACACAGCACAGAAAAAGATTTCCCAGAGATCAGGAAGTGCCAAGAGTTGGAAAATCAGCCGAAGAGCAGAAACTGCCAGTCAGTGCCTGGCTCCTCCACTGGAAGTCGAGTCAAAACAGCAGCATTCAAAACCATGAGTTTCGGAGGTCTGGTGCATACAGGAATCTATCTGCAGCTCAGTCAGGCGGACTGCAGCAGCAGATTGGGAAGCCCGTAGATGGGCTATCTGAATCTGTCAGGGGGGTCAGTTGGGCGGTCTGTTAGCTGCGGCTGGCTCAGAGAGTGCCGGGGCCACAACAGCAGCATGGGAAGCCTGCAGATGGGCTGTCTGAATCTGTCCGGGGGTCATTCGGGTGGTCTGTTAGCTGTGGCCAGCGAGAGACAATGAAAGTGGATAGAGTGGTGGTACTAGCCAACACCAGGGATGGGGCACCTCAGTGTCTGGAACTTAAGGAGTGGGAAGCAACAGGAGGAGGGAGGATTATGTGGCAGGAGGTGGGAGGCATTGTTTTTAAATTGGGGGAGGATGCAGCAGGCTGATCATGAGCTGATCAGCTCTGCTTGCTGGGTGGCTTATGAGATCAAAGAAAAGAACCATCCTATGATTCGGGCAGTTCTTTTCTTTGAACTACACAAAGTTTCCACCCAGCAAGACCAGAAAAATATCATGATCAGCCTGGATGATGACTGAATTGACACTGTTAAGCCCCTTGCAGAATGCCCTGCACTGGACCAACAGTGACATGCCTCTCAAAACCCACTATCATACTAATATGTTTACTTTGTGCAAGCACAAGGGTTAATATAAAAATGCTTAAAATACTTGATCTGGCTGCTCTCTTAGTTGTGGGATGTAGCAGCCAGAGCCAAGATCTGTTATCTGAGGTTTCCTCAACTCCATGCACATCAGTGAGTGAACAAGGTGGTGTTGAAAAATATCAGAGTCCCCAGTGATTAGCGTTACTGAACCTGAATCTGAGGATGATGCAGTGGTAGAGCAGTATGTCCCACCGCCATATCAGGAAAATGTGGAAGAAGAGGTCTTGTGAAAGGAGGTGGAAATGGAGGGTGAAGGTGAGGATGACACCATCATCGATCCATTATAGCAGCCTGAATAGGAAAAAAAGGGTGGTAGCAAAGTGTACAAATTTTTCAAATTGAAGGGTAGGCAGCTTCTGCCACAAAAGATAATGTACGATGACATATATCCTAGAGCAGAAACAAGTACAGGTGTGGTGGCCACCAGAACTGGTGCGCCACATAAATTTGTGTGTTCTTCAGAATCCCTTGTGTGGGACTTTTTTATTACTGATTGAAAAGATGACACTGTGGCAATATGCCACCTTTGTCAGGCCCGAGTAATGCATGGAAAGAAAGGGTCTCGTATTGGCACAGGTGGACAGCATAGTAGCATACCTATCTTAAGTGAAACATATGGCTAGGTGGCAAGCACATCAGTGGAAAGTGTCTGCAGGCGGTTTGAGAAGTAGAGATGAGGAAGAGAATATTATGGAAGAAAAGACAGTTGAGGAGAAGGAGGTCAGTAGTACTTCTGAAAGTGTGAAACCACTGATGAGCAATAGCAGCAGCAGAAGCAGCATCACCCTGATAAAACCCCCCCTCAGCCAAGTCACACGTTTCTTGAAAATGTCTGTCTGTGACATTATCTGAGCAATGTTGTGCCCAAACAAAAACTTTTCCCAAGATGCCCCCCCCCCAAAAAAAAAGATCCAGCCAAATATAAGTGCTATTCTATCTAACCAATGTAAATTCCCCCCAGCCATTCAGTGGCCAGGGAATTAACTGCTGCACAGCAGAGATGATCATTAATTGATCTCCCATTTTCTTTTGTGGAAAATACTGTTTTCCTTCTTTTTTATGTCCAAAGCATGCCCCAAATGAAAAGTGCCATCCAGGACTTACTTTTCACAGTGATCAGTTCCTGAACTGAGGAATGTTGTTGAAAAAGAAATGTCACATGCCCTGCAGCATTTCTGCAGTTGATACATCCATCTTACCACAGATATGTGGAGCAGCGGGCCAACAGTTGCTAGTTTGTTTATGTATGTATCAGCACATTGAGCAGAATTAAAGGGAGTTGGTCATTACCTTGGCAGCAAATGCAAGCAACCTAACTGTAATGGAAGCTGCATGCCTGGAAGTCGCAAGCATGCAACACAGACATAGAAACATAGAATTTGACGGCAGATAAGGACCGCTTGGCCCACCCAGTCTGCCCATTTCCCTACCTACGGGATAAGCTGCAGATCCTAGTTAACCAGCAGCCTACTTCTTCCTACCCCCATCCCCCAGAATTGCCTTATGACTATCCCATACATGCTTGAATTCCACCACTGATTTTGACTCCACAACTTCCTCCGGAAGGCCATTCCATGCATCCACAACCCTCTCTGTGAAAAAATACTTCCTTAAATTACCTCTGAGCCGCCCCCATCTTCAAATTGTGCCCTCTTGTTCTTGCACACCTCTTTTTTTGAAAGATGCTACCCTCTTGGACTTTGTTGATTCCTTGAGGTACTTGAAAGTTTCTATCATGTCCCCTCTCCCTCCTTTCCTCGAGGCTATACATATTAAGCTCCTTAAGTCTCTCTTCATATGTCCTCCGGTGCAGACCCTGCACCATTTTAGTTGCCCTCCTCTGGACAGCTTCCATCCTGTCTATGTCTTTCTGGAGATTGGGTCTCAGAACTGCACACAGTACTCAGATGGGGTCTCACCAGCTGTCTGTACAGAGGGATAATAACTTCCTGTTTTCTACTGGTGATGCCTCTCCCTATGCATCCCAGTATCCCCAGCCCTCCTTGCTGCCTTCTCACATTGCTTGCCCACCTTTAGGTCATCTGATATGACTACCCCCAGGTCCCTTTCCATTTTTGTTGTTGTTAGTATCTCACCCCCCATTGTGTACTCTTCCCCTGGGTTTTTGTTTCCCAGGTGCATTACCTTGCACTTCCTAGCATTGAATCTAAGCTGCCATACATTTGACCATTCCTCTAACCTTGCCAAGTCCCTTCTCATCCTTTCCACCCCACCCTGTGCATCAACTCTGTTGCAGATCTTAGTGTCATCTGCAAAGAGACATACTTTTCCTTCCAGTCCTTCTGCAATGTCGCTTATAAAGACATTGAAGAGGACTGGTCCTAATACTGAACCCTGCGGTACCCCGCTAGTAACCCTCCTTTCTTCTGAGTGGACTCCATTTACTATTACTCTCTGTGTCTATGACTATGAAGAGCATGCTTGAGTCACACCCTGGGGGCAACATTTTGACATCAATATTGGAGAAGACTGACACTTGGCTGAACCCTCTATCCTTAAAGGCAGGCTTCACAACCAGTGACAAAAGTACAGAAGTTGTTAAGGCTATTAGTGATGGAGGGTTCTGTTATGGTGCCCTACTCTGCACACTCTGTAAACCTGGTTGCATTAGAGTTCTTGTCACAAAATGGCATTAAAGAAGTGCTCAAACTGTGCCATTAAATTTGTGACAGTTTTGCACAGTCCAGAATGACCAGGGACCAATTATGTGCACAGCAATGAAAATATAGCCTGCCTCAGCATCGATTAAAGCAGGAGGCAGTTACGGGGAGGAATTCAACCCTGCATATGTAGGAGCAGCTGTATGAATGGTATAGAGCTTTATCAGAGTATATGCTGCTTCATGCAAGCCATGATATTTCTGAGAACATAGAAACATAGAAGTTGACAGCAGATAAGGACCACAAGACCCATCCAGTCTGCCCATTTTTTCCTACCTTATGAATGTGCCATAGGCCTGTACTCTGTCAATAGCCTATCTATTCATACTCATCTGTATTGCTCCCTTATGCCTATCCCATGCCTGTTTGAAGCCCTGCACTGTATTCATATCCACCACTTCCTGAGGTAGGCCATTCCATGCATCCACCACCCTTTCTGTGAAAAAGAACTTCCTCACATTACCCCTTAATCGGCCTCCCTCTAATCTCATGTTGTGTCCTCTTATCCTGCTATTTTTCTTATACTGAAACATGTTAAACTCTTTTATCTTGTTAATGCCCTTAAGATGTTTGAACGCTTCTATCATATCACATCTCTCCCTCCTTTGCTCTAGGGTATACATATTGAGCTCCATTAATCATTCCTCATATGTTTTCTGATGCAGTCCCTGCATTATTTTGGTTGCCTTTCTCTGGACTGCCTCCATTTTGTTAATGTCCTTGTGCAGGTGCGGCCTCCAATACTGCATGCAGTACACCGGGTGGGGCCTAACCAGTATCTTATAAAGATGGATTATTACCTCCCTCTTAAGACTTGCGATACCCCTACTAATACACCCCAACATCCCTCTAGCCTTACCTACTGTTTTAGTGGTCTGCTTGGATAATTTCAGGTCATCTGTGATGATGATGCTCAAATCTCTTTCTTTCCTAGGGGAGCTTCTATATTGCTGGCAGCAGAAAAATGGAGGTTCATGGATGGTTTGATTTTGATCTTGAGGCCTTATGATCATACCACACAGACACTGAGTGTGGACACTGCCCCCTATAAACCAGGCCATCCCACTGTTCTGGGTCCTGAGGCAGACTATCTGTAATGTGCAGCAGCGGTCTGAGGCAACAGGTGACTGTAGGCTTTGCATTGCCTGAACACATGCTTAATCTATGGAATCATAACACACACCTGATGTTATCCTAACATCTGTAGATTTCAGTACTGCAACAGTGCTGGATCTATGGTACAAATGTAGCTTTCAACCCTGCTTGATGGTGGTAGTCAGAAAGTTGAACATCTGTAAAGACTGCTCATCAGTCATGTACATGGTTTGCAAATGGTTAAAAAAAGAGCATATTGAGATGAGATGCAGTGTGTCACCCTCATCAACAGTCCACAAGGGAAGTAAGAAATATGGAGATGCAGCTTTGACACCTACTGTACCAGTAAGATAACCAAAAGAACACCTCCAAAATTATATTTTCCATGGGCAGTTCTTGCATAGGTTGGTGTTGCAGATTGTGAGGAGGAGAAGGAGGCGAGAAACTTTTCGGAGAAACTCCATGAAATGGAATTTATCTTAACCCATGGAACAGGTCCCACTGCCCTGTCATTGTATAATTTTAACTATAATTTTCCAGTCTGATGTAGCTTGTTTTTGTACTATATAATTGATTTCTCTGTATGATGACTTATAGTATCAGTTTATTTTGTATTTTAGTCATGCAGTCTTGGAATTACAATTACCTTTTGAACTGAGAGCTTGTCTACAAAGGCTCCAAGTCCAGTTCAGTACAAAAGAAAAAGAAAGAAACATGTCATACAAATACAATTGGGACTACATGTGATACTCCCATATTGGGCCCTCTGCACAAAACTAAATGTTGCCTACACACCTCGCAGCTGAGGTACATAGGCAACTTAACATGTGAATGCTGCATGGTGAACCCCCAGTGCCATTCACCAAGGGCACGCAAGACACCTGTGCCCCCACCATCCTAGCACTTCAGGGAGCACCATGTTGTAGGCATGTCAGGGGTGTGCCTGCTCTACATGGCACTCACAATGCTGCATAGTGCCAGTCTGAGGGGGCCCCGGGTATGCCAGTCTGGACTTGGCATAACCCAGTCCATGTCCCCATTTGCACCATGCACTGGGAGCAGCCGTAATGGGATAGTGGACTGTGTGCTGTCCAACTCCACTAGGCAGCAGTGGAGGGCTGGGGCAGCAGCTGGGATGATGGACTGCAGTTTTGTGTATCCATGTCATTTTATGTGGCACACCCCTTCTCCCTGCTCCCTATGCATGGGTGCAGGGGATCCACTGTGGGATCCGGTATGGGTATCTGATTGGATGCCCTCCCAGATCTGCAGATCCACCCCAGACCATCCATGCGATCATGCACGAGGAGGGTTGTGTGGGTCACAGATAGGCACCATGAGGGTACATGCCTTTGTGTATGCCATGCTCCCTGCACCTATCCTGGGCTGCGCATGTATGTGGGTGGGTTACGCGCCTTAGGCATGCATAATCTGCCCTTTCATGCATTGTGACCAAGGAGAGTAAAATGAGTATTAACAAATATCATCATAGGTACTAATAAAATAGGATTACAATAATGCCAAAGCAGTCAGCGACATGACTTTCTGTTACTTTAAATTGATGCATGGCAGAAAAAGGAGCAAGGAAGCAACCAAGAAGACATTGTTGAGACTAGGGTTGGGGGGATGGGTGTTGCATGTAAAGGGCAAGGGGGTAGAGGGTGGTGGGTAATAGGTGAGATGGGGAAGAAGGGGAGTACAGTGAAACAGGGGACGGGAGAGGTGGTGGAAGGTGGCAGGAGGAGGTGGAGTGGAGATGAAGAGGAGGGTAGTGGGATGGGGTTAAGTAGCAATTAAGGTAGGGAGGAAAGGTGGTAGGGAGGGGTATGGGGGTAGGCTAAAGGGCAGATTACTAAGCACAGAGTTACATGCTAAGGGCCTCTAAGAGATTAGCAGGAAAAACACACATGGACAGTTAGATTTAACAGTCTAACAGTCAAATAGACCAAGTGATGTGAGGTGTTGTCAGAGCTTAACTTTAAAAGGTCCCAAGTTATTGTTCAATTTTCCTTTGTTATTACACCCCCTTCCCCTTCTCCCTAGGATGCATCTGGAAACGAATCATTTCAGCATGTCTTTCCTGCAAACTTTTGAAATAAATAACTAAATAATATATATATATATATATATATATATATATATATATATATATATATATATATATATATATATATATATATATATATATATATATATATATATATATATATATATATAAAAATACAAAATACACATGCCACACAATGCAAAGCATCATGGGCTGCATATGCAAATCACCACAGAATGTTATACTGGTTCAGCTTTAAGCAGAATTGCATGGTGCCAAAAGGCCTCTCACACAGTTTGCAAAGGGTGCTAACAGATGAAATAGACACGTGTTTCATCCTACAAGGACTCATCAGTATGCCTCGTCTGTTTGACATCCTAGTGGAAGGAACCAGCTACCCTAAGACAGTGTGTCTTGGTTATGTTGTGGTGAACCCATTAAAATAAAAAACTATTTAAAAGACAAATAACCTCTGTGTGCAAACACTGAGGCAAGGGTTACCCCAAAGGGCATTTGGCTGGGAAGCCAAGTTTCAAGAAAATACAAAATCACACATGCCCACACAATGCAAAGCATCATGAGCTGCATATGCAAATCACCACAGAATGTTATACTGGTTCAACTTTAAGCAGAATTGCATGGTGCTAAAAGGCCTCTCACACAGTTTGCAAAGGGTGCTAACAGATGACATAGACACATGTTTCGTCCTACCAGGACTCATCAGTATGCCTCATCTGTTTGACACCCCAGTGGAAGGAACCAGCTACCCTAAGACAGTGTGTCTCGGTTATGTTGTGGTGAACCCGTTAAAATAAAAACTATTTAAAAGACAAAGAACCTCTGTGTGCAAACACTGAGGCAAGGGTTACCCCAAAGGGCATTTGGCTGGGAAGCCAAGTTTCAAGAAAATACAAAATCACACATGCCCACACAATGCAAAGCATCATGGGCTGCATATGCAAATCACCACAGAATGTTATACTGGTTCAACTTTAAGCAGAATTGCATGGTGCCAAAAGGCCTCTCACACAGTATTTATATATATATATATATATATATATATATATATATATATATGTGTGTGTGTGTGTGTATTAGAGGCAAAACACTCCATTTAATGCATCAGTTAGGGTTGCTCCACAGTGACACAAGTGAGTAAATTTGGTGTTAGGGTTGAAAACCCTAACTCCGCATTCAGCCCCCACCCCCCCAGCACCACACACACAGGCACACACATACACACGCACACACATATGCAAGTAGGGGGGAGGACCAAGGCAACATGACCAATCACAGACAACCAGCAACAGGTGTGCAGTCATGCTCTGATATATGCACGGTCATCTGTGGCTCTCCACTCAGGATGCAGTACCTGGTCAGGGGGCATTGCCTGTCTGAGGCCATGCAAATCCTAACTGTGCTAACTTTAGTGTCCTTGCAATCAGTGAGGTGTACCATTGATGTCCACACCCTCAGTTTTGCTGTGGGTCTCCACTCAGGATGCAATACCTTGTCTGGGAGTTTGAGGGGGCATTGCCTGGCTGAGGCCATGCAAGTCATAACTGTGCTAACTGGAGTGTACCTGTAATCAGGGAGGTGTACCATTGCTGTCAATGGCCTTTGTTTTCCTGTGGCTGTCCACTCAGGAAGCAGTAACTGCTCTGTGGGGGTGCAGTGCCTGCCTGAGACTGTGCAACTCCTAAGTGTGCCAACTTCTGTGCAGCTACTATCAGGAAGTTGCACTGTTGATCCCTGGGCTTATTTTTGCTGTGGCTCTCCAGTCAGTATGCAGTACCAGGTCAGGGGGGTGGGGCATTGCCTGGTGAAGGTCCTCCAATTCCTAAGTGTGTTAACTTGTATGTACCTGCAATCAGGAAGATATATCATTGATGTCCATGGCCTTATTGTTGCTGTGGCTCTCCATTCAGGGTGCAGTACATGGTGTGCCGGGGCATGGGGATTGCTAGCTAAGGCCATGCAACTCCTAAGTGTGGTAACTTGTGTGCACCTGCAATCAGGGATATCTACCATTGGTGTACATAGCCCCAGTTTCGATGTGGATCTCCAGTGAGCATGCAGGACCTGGTCTGGGTGATGGGAATGTCTTGTAGTACATTTAGACAGTTGTATTTTATTTCTGTCAGCTGCTGCTAGTTGTCTGTGATTGGTTGTGTTGCCTTGGTCCTCCCCCCTACTTGCATATGTGTGTGTGTGTGTGTGTGTGTGTGTGTGTGTGTGTGTGGTGCTGAAGGGGTGGGGGGTGAATGCGGAGTTAGGGTTTTCATTCCTAACACCAAATTTCCTCACTATTGTCACTGTGGAATAACCTTCACTGATGCATTAAACAGAGCTTTTTGCCTCTAATTTCCCTTATTTTTGAGAATTTGCATTTGTTTCAATGTTAGCATTATCGTTAGCATTACCATTTGCATATACTTTTGTGTTTGCATTTCCATTATCATTTGTGTTAGCATTTCCGTTTGCATCACCGTTAGTGTTACCGTTACCATTACCATTTGTGTTTGCATTTGCTCATGCATTTGCATTACCGTTAGCATTACCAGTAGCTTTTGTGTATATGTTACCATTACCATTGTGTCTGCATTTGTTCTTGCATTACCATTTGCATTACCATAACTGTTAGCATTAGCGTTAGTGTTAGCATTTGTACTTGCATTTGCATTACCATTTGCATTTACGTTTGCATCACCATTAGCGTACATCAGCATTTGCATTTACGTTACCATTACCATTTGCGCTTGCGTTACCATTTGCGTTCGCATTTATGTTTGCATCACCGTTACTGTTTGCATTTGCATTTGTGCTTCAATTTGCATTACTATTTGCATCTGCATTAGCATAACTGATATTGTTTGCATTCATGTTTGCGTTAGCGTTACATTTACCATTACCGTTTGCGTTTGTGTCACCATTATCGTTAGCATTTGTGTTACCGTTTGCATTACCATTTGCATTTGTGTTACTATAACTGTTACCATTTGTGTTTTCATTCATGTTTGCATTAGCGTTGCCTTTACCATTAGAGTGTGTCACCGTTATTGTCACTGTTTATGTTTCTGCTACCATTACCATTAGTGTTCACATTTCTGTTTACATTTGCATCACCATTACCTTTACTGTTAGAATTTCCATTTGTGTTTCTGCTTGCATCACTGTTACCATTACCATTAGCATTAGTGTTTGCATTTACGTTACCGTTACCATTACTATTTGCTTTTGCATTTGCGTCATCATTAACATTTGCATTTGTGTTGCCATTTGCATTACCATTTGCGTTTGCATTACCGTAACTGTTAGCATTTGCATTTGCATTCACGTTTGCATTGGTGTTACCATTACTGTTTGTGTTTGCATCATTATTACCATTACCATTTGCATTACCATTTGCTTTACCATTTGATTTTGCATTACCGTTACCATTTGCATTTCTTTTCATGTTTGCATTGAAGTTACTGTTACCATTAGTGTTTGTATTTATGTCACTGTTACCATTACCGTTTGCATTTGTGTTTCTGCTACCATTACCATTAGCTTTCATGTTTCTGTTTGCTTTTGCATCACCTTTACCATTACCATTGGTGTTTGCATTTGCATTTGTGTCACTGTTACCATTACTGTCAGTGTTAGCGTTATCATTTGTGTTACCATCAGCGTATGCATTTACACTTGCATTACTGTTACCGTTACTGTTAGTGTTACCATTAGCATTACTGTTACCGATGGTGTTACCGTTGGTGTCAACATTACCATTAGCGTTACCAATAGCATTACCATTAGCATTAGCATTACTGTTACTGTTAGTTGCTATTAGGGTTATTATGCATATGCAGAAATGGGCAGCATGGTGGGAGCACTGGGCCCTCCATCACCACATACCATTCACTATTTATATTGCACATTCTCAAAAAGAAGGGAAATTCATGGCAAAAAAAACTCCATTAATGCATTAGCTAGGGTTGTTCCACAGGGACAAAAGCAGGGAAATTCGATGTTAAGTTTACCAGTCCTACCACTCCACACCTACCCCACCCCCACCAACAGGCATCGGGTTGTGCATTTGGGGTCATCGTGCCTAACCCTCACCCCATTCTCCTATACTGCACCATCTCAGCTTCTATACAAATAGAATGGGGTGAGAGTTAGGCACGATGATTCTCAACACACACCCTGATGCCTGTTGGTGGGGCATGATGGGTGGAGGTGAAGGTGGTAACCCTAATATAAAATGTCCTTGCTTTTGTCACTGTGGAACAACCATAACTGATGCATTAGTGGACTTTTTATGAAATGATATATATATATATATATATATATATGTGTGTATATATGTATATAAATATATATATGTATATAATATATATATGTTATATATATATGTGTGTGTGTGTGTGTGTGTGTGAATAGATAACCCACTCTTAGGTGTGCAGACACACTCTGATATATGCACACCTTGGTGTGCATTGTATGCACAAGGCCACAGGCAGAGTGCATCAAGCACCCACGGCATGCATACATCATAGTGTGACCACACACCATAGAATGGGTTTTCTATCTTATAAAATGACAACATTGTTTTTAAGGGGGGTAAAAGTGCAGGTGTGTGGTTGTGCTTTGATATACCCATGGTCATGTAATGGGATCCAATGAATCAGCAGACATTTTTTCCTACCCATTTTATAAGTATATTTATGCAATGGGGTGGAGATAAACAGAGTGTGATAAATCCACTTATCTGACTGTGTACATAAATTTCATTTATGTATACAGTGCTTATGTCATCAGCCATTTATCCACACAGTGCTCATGTCATCAGCCATTTATCTATACAGTGCTTATATCATTTAGAATGTTCAGCCTCAGTAGCAGTAGTAACCATATTCAAATGTGAATAACTTTAAAATATAAAATGATAGCATGGTACTGTGTCCATGAAAGTTGTTCAGCACAGAAATATCTACAAAATGAGTGGTGTTTTATTTATTGATACCTTTTAAATGTTTTGATAATTAGCAAAAAAACCTGCAGAAAATTCATTTTTTTGTCAGCAAATAAATGTAAATAACTTTAAAATGAAAAATGATAGCATGGTACTGTGAGCACAAAGTTAATTCACCACAGAAATATCTACAAAATAAGTGGTGTTTTATTTATAGATAATTTTTAGTTTCTTCAGAATTAATGAAAAACAGCAGAAAATTCAGTTTTTGTGCACTTATTCATCAAAAAATGCAAATAACTTAAAAACAAAAAATGATAGTATGGTACTTTGACCACAAAAGTTGTTCAGCATACAAATACCTACAAAACAAGTGGTGTCTCATTTCTAGATTCCTTTTAGATTTTCTATAATCAGCAAAAAATTGCAGAAAATGCAATTTTTACTCACTTTTTTGACTAACAAATTCCCCCCGAAGCAAAAACAAAATAATTGCATAAATAGAATAATAGGTTATGGCATATTACAAGGTAGTAATTCCATCGAGAGGTTCTGGGGACATAGAAAACCTCAAGGGCGAAGCTCAAGAGGTTTCATGTGTCCCCAGAACCTCGAGATGGAATTACTACTTTGTTATGCCAGAACCTATTTGTTATTTTTTTTTTAATATATGGATATGAGGTGAATTGACTCACCTCCATTTGACCACTGCAGTCATCGAGTGGATGTGCATGCTGGCAGGGTTCCCCAATCCTGTGTGGATGAGTGGCTGCTGTGGGCTTTGTTTAGCCATGTTTTTAAAACAGAAATGGAAACGTAAATGTAAGCACATATGGAAATGCAAACCATAATGCACACGGGCACAGGAAAGCAATTGGAAATGCAAATGGTAACAGTAAGAACAACGATGATGCCAAACGAAAGACAAATGCAAATGAAAATGGAAGGGCACCCACCAACAGAAATGGTAATGCGCATGATGACACTAAGTGAAAGACAAACAGTAGTAGAAACACAAATGGTAACAGTAACACAAGTGGAAGCGCAAAGGGTAACACATACAGTGGCGTACATGGGAACGCTAATGCAAACGGGCACAGAAACACAAGTGTAAAGCCTGCATGTAACAGTAACTGGAGAGCACACCATTTTGTTCTCCCCAAAAACTCCATTGAGAAACACAGTGAAAACAAATGATGCACGCATAATAATGGGCCTCAGAGCAGAAAATGAGCAATTGTAATGCTAAAATGGTAATATCTCAGTAACCATATGACGTAGAAAAAAAATTTAAATTTCACATGATTCATGAGTTTCCTGGCTAGGTTTTCACTGAATGCATAGCCCATATGGCTACACTTTGTCTTGACGAAACTTCTGTATCTCGCACCGTTTCTGAGATACGAGCCCCAAAAGGCATGGTGAACGCCACCATGTTAGTCTATGGGAAAAATAGCATCAACTTCGGAGTACTGTAAGTTTGCATCCGTGCAATATTTTGTCACCAAACCATGAACAGGCACATCTGTGAGATGTTGTCTGCCTTCCTTCCAAATTTCAGCCCAAAAGACCAAACCGTTCTTTTGCAGCAGGGTAGCAAATAATTCCTGTCATTTTGGCCATAGTCTAGAAAAGTAGTGTCGTGATTTCCGACACCTTGTGCAAAAAGTTGCGAAACTGTTGCAAGTGTGACACTACTTTGTGACACTACTATTCCCAGAAATTTGAAAAACATATTTCTGGGGTGTTTAACCCAAAAATAAAGACAATGCTAGCATTCTCAGGGCTCGAATAGGTAAACACAAAAAGAATTATGTCCCTAGATGGTCCCAATTTTAAATGTCAAGCACATCTATGATCAGTAACTGAAAACAAAATGGCAGATTTGCGACACTACTAGGGCCATTTGCGACACTAAAAAGTGCATTTGCAACACTTTCAAACTTTTTCTTAACTTTTCCCATTGACTTATAATGGGAACTTTTTTTTTGAATAACTTTTGAACCGTTTCATATTCTTCCACAAAATCTTCAAAAGGCATGTTGGGGACCCTGACTGCATGTTCTGTGAAGTTTTCAGACCAGTCGCACAAACCATACGCCCTGTAGGCGCGATCAAAGAATGCACAAAAAAAGTAACTGCATGCATGAATGTTGTTTAATAACTCCGCCGCTGTATATCTGACCAGTACAAAAGTTGTCAGATCCCAAGATCTATGGTTACTCCCTGTGTTTGCCAAATTTCAGGTAAATCCATTGAATGGTGACAAAGTTATTAAGGTGCAAAGTTTCACCATTTAACCTTAAAAGGCGCACTCAACCCTAACTATGGTAGCACTACCGTGCTACCATAATATAGATAGATAGATAGATAGATAGATAGATAGATAGATAGATAGATAGATAGATAGGCAAATAGACATATATATATATATATATAGATATATGTATTATATGGGCTGGCAGTATAGCCCAGAGGAATGAGGTGTGAACGAGTTTGATACATCCAGCAGACCAGACCTGAGCTTGATTCTCACAACCTCCACTTGCATACTGTGTGACTCTAAGAAAGTCACCTAACCACCCAGTGCTTCCAGGTCAACCCTGAAAAGAGGCACTTGTGCCTAGTGGGCCTTACCCAGTTACCAAAGACTAAAATAAAATATCGGCACATGGGAAACTAAAACCCTGGGGAAGAGTGCACAAGTGGGGGGAAGGTACTAACAGCAACAAAAGTGGAAAGGGACCTGGAGTAGTCATATCATATGATCTAAAGGTAGGCAAGCAATATGAGGAGACAGTAAGGAGGGCTGGGGGATAGTGGGATGCATAGGGAGAGGCATTACCAGTGGAAAACAGGAAGTCATTATCCCTCTGAACAGATAGTTAGTGAGATCCCATCTGGATTGCTGTGTGCAGTTCTGAAGACCCCATAGACAGGATGGAGGCAGTCCAGAGGAGGGCAACTAAACACCAGAAGCCATATGAAGAGAGACTAAAGGAGCTTAATATGTATACCCTCGAGGCAAGGCGGGAGAGGGGGGACATGATAGAAACTTTTAGGTACCTCAAGGGAATCAACAAAGTCCAAGTGGGTAACATCTTTCAGAAAAAGAGGTGTGCAAGAACAAGGGGGCACAACTTGAAGATGAGGGGATGGCTCAAGGGCAGTGTGAGGAAGTATTTTTTCGTGGAAAGGTTGGTGGATGCATGGAATGGCCTTTCTGAGGAGGTTGTGGGGTTAAAAGTAATGGGTAAATTCAAGAATGCATGGGATAGACATAAAGCAATTCTAGTGGGGGTAAGATGAAGTAGGTTGTTGGATAACTAGGATCAGTAGCTTATCCAATAGGTAGGGAAATGGGCAGACTGGGTGGGCCAAGCAGTCCTTATCTGCCATCAAAGTCTATGTTTCTGTGTTTCTATAAATGCCAGACCAAAGGCTGCAGTCAATCTGTTGGGCCATGTATTGCAGACTCCAAACACTTTGTAGCAGATGATGAACCCCCGCTGCATTGGAACAACAAAGTTAAAAAGAGGCCTCCACTGGCAGATGTGGCTTTTAAATGTTTAAACTGCCCACCATTTAGTGCTAGTTCAGAATGTGTATTCAGTGCTGTAGGATCAACCGTCACAGGTACTTACAAATCTATCCCCCCAAAATGTTGCAACAGTACAGCATGTTGACATTCATTAAAATGAATAGTGCACATGTACCTCCAAATAGAAGTATGTTACTGTGGGCACCACTGTCACACCAGGATGATGCAGAGGAAGGACAAGTACCCACCACAGAGGTAGATGTAGGCTTAATGGATGCAGAACTCCCATGTGGTGAAAATTCAGATATTGAGGATGCAGGGGGAGGCATTTGTTGGGAGGGATAAGGGCAGTAGAATGATTCATTTGAAGTACACAGAAAGAAGAAAGAGAATATAGCTCTTCACTCTGGCGTCTTAGAAAAAAAATGGGCCTTCTCATCCCCCTCCATCTCATGCATGCTTCCAGAAACACCTGGACTCATAACAAAATTGAAATGCCAGACACATTGACTACTGTGTGAACCTGCTGCCATGCCTGCCCCCACTGATGATAATCTGCACTCTGTTCTCCTCCAGTCCTCTTCACCTGGGAACTACATGGGCCTTCTACTGCTCCTCATGCATGCCCCCAGAAGCACCCAGCTTCTCAACCCAATGGAAATGTCAGACACGTTGACTACTGTGTGAGACTGCTTCTGTTGTCCTGCTGCCTTCTTCAGCCACCAAGATGCCTACTCCTCCTCCACCCCTACCTCTGGGGCACTGTTATAGCCATTACTAATGTGATGGTAAGTATCATTCCTTTTTTTTTTTTTTTTTTACTCTTTCTATTTTCAGTTTACTTTTATGGGTACAAAAGACCATGAGTAGGCTTGGCTGTAAATAATTTCACTCTTTTGTTCACAGGGCTTCTCTCCTGCTGCCTCATCCTCAGCAGCCAGCATGACTCCTCCTCCTCTGGGGCACCACTGCACCATTACATGGCATGGCTATCTTCAGTTGGAAGATAAGTATCATTTCCAAAGTTTTTTTTTCCTTATACTTTTTTATTTTAAATGTGCTTTCACAGGTGCAACTTGACATGACAGGGAGATGACTGGAGTCTAAATGATTTCACTCTTGCCTTTATAGGTCTCTTCTCATCCTATCACAAATTTATGTGCACTAAAATGCTTCAGGAGAAGTGCTATGTTTGGAGACTGACACATTGTAGCAGTATATAGATTATATCATTTCTGGGACTTGAGAAAATATGGCAAATGAGAATGTTCTATAGTGTGCATAATTGCTATGGCCTAGGTGCGACAGAAGATGCACCCCCACCTTGGAGTTCCTCCTTTCCCTCAAGGAGACTCTACTGGTTTGAGAACAGTGACTGGTGTGTGATCTCTCTAGACACACCTCAGCATCTGAGATACACCCTCTCAACACATAGTTGTGCTTCTTCATCTCTTAACTGAGAAGGAGGAGGATCTGCAGCTGGGGTCCTAGGTTCTTTCCATAGCTGCAGCATCCGAGTCTGGCTGCAGCTCCCACTTCCATCATCTGTGCCCCCTTCCTATAACTGTGCATCTCTCTGTCTCTTGCTGTGCCACCCCACCTCATGGCACAGAAGGACCACAAGCAGTGACACCACCTCCACCCCCTCAGGCAATTTATTGCATTCCTTCCACTGAACAGTGGTGCCTTTCTCTAAGGTGGGTGTGCTGTCCTCCAGTGCCCAAGAGTGTACCCCATTTACAGTGCTGAACAACTGTCTGCCACAATCTGTACATTACAACACTATTGTCTGTGGGGTCTAAATCAAAAAAGTCCCAAACTAGAGACTTGTGCTGCTGCCTAAGGGAGAAGCCAGAGGTGGATGATCTCAGGGGCTCTTCCTAATGGGGATCAATCACTGGTATTGGTGGTACCACAGACAGAGGGGCACAGGAAGTCTCCCACTTGCAGGTTTTTCAGGTGGCAGAACAGCTCATACTTGCTGCTGCTGCACTATGGGTGTGGGTCAGGATCCTTGAGACAAAGAAACCACTGCTGCTACAAGCTTCTTGCAGGATCTTCTTCCAACAACTGGTGCTGCTGGTGTTGCCTCTAAAGGTGTCCTCTTCAGACAGATGGGACAGCATGTCCCAGTCTGTTCACTGCTTGACCATCCCTCTCTCCTCCCCCTCCTCAATCTGACTCCATCTCATCCCACTCTCCTCTGCATCTCTGCTCATTTTTATTCAAAATAACAAGGTATGAAAAGTAAAAATAACGCAAAAAAGAGAATTTGGAAAACACAGAAAAATGGGAAAAATACATAAAATAATAACTAAACAAGAATTCGCAGAACCAGAGCAACTGAGCACAGAAGTAAAAGGAAAATACAGATAGAAGGCTGTGGAAAAAAATGACTAAATATAAAGAAAATAAGATTTAAACCATATAAAATCCTCCTAACAAACTACTAAGTAAAGAGAAGATTTAGAAAATACAAAAAGAAAGCTGAAAATGTCTATTTTTAAATCCCTTGTCAACAGTTGAAAAGCAGTTGATCTGCACCCTTACAGTCACTCATACAGACTGTGAAGTGAAACTGAAGGATGCTGTGTACATAAAGCTGTATCATGTGACCTGTAGGAACTGTTGCATGTGACCAACAGCATCTTTTTGAAGAAACTTTTCCTGAATTTGCTGTGAAGCACTGTCTAAGGTAAAGTTACAAAATAAGTGTTGGTGAAGTTTTTTGATGTCGAAGTTGCCACAAAATGGCCAACTTGTCGAAGGTCTTTGAGAAGTCAAAGTCAATGATTTCACCAGAACTTTGTGATCAAACTAAAACGCTACTGCATCTCTATTCACAAGGGACAGGGAATGCAAAGCAAAACTCTTTTTGAAGAATACGTAAACTTTAGTGACCGAGGACCAAGGTTAAAAGCTTGACTAGGCTCAGCCTATTAAACACACTTTGAACAGCAGTAGTGTTCACCCCTGTCAGGCAATGCAATACAATTGGTGTAAACCTTTAGTATTACCTGCCTAACTGTACTGGGGTTACTTCCCACTGGTACTAGTTTAAACCCTTAACCCTAAGGAGTCAGTGTAGTGTGGTGGTTAAGAGCACTGAGTAGCAAACCTGAAGACCTGGATTTAAACCCATCAGTTCCCACTTGCATACTGTGTGACCCTGGGCAAGACACTTAACTTCCTTGTGCTCCCAGGTCACACCTGGAAACAAGCTCTGGCTTAGTGTGCCTTTCCTGCTTAAACAATTTTTTCTTGCTCTTTTCCTTTCCATAATAGGGAGTTCCTGGTGCTTCACTGGGTACCCAGTCAGAGAAACAATGCTGAACATTTGGAGCTGCAGCTGGTTGACCAGCAGTGGTGAACTTTAAAACAAAGGAAATACGTTCTCAAACCAAAACCCCAAAGACTATGTAAAGTGAGTTATTTTTTAGATCTGGCCCAATGACCAGATCTTTAGCTTTGGTGGCAAACATTATACCATTCCAGTTGCAAAGCAATCCCTGTAGGTACTCACAGATCTGGTGTTACCAGCTTCCCATACAACTTGGGCTCCTCTTTCTCCTCTCTGCAGGTACAGGTTTTCTCAAACAATGGATCAGGATGGTCAATTGCTCTGGATGATGTGAAAAATGGTGTAGGTCACAGATGTATCTCAGTTCTCTGCAGGCTCTTTCTGCCTCAGCAGTCATCTGTGTTGCTACTCTTGCAGTCTCTTTGGAATGAACAGACCAGTCACAGAACCAGGGGCCACATGTCAAACACAAACGTCTAGGCATCCACACCCTTATGGGAGTGTTAGCCAATACCTAGCAGTAGCATTGACTGGCCATGTTCCTAAATTTTCTGCAGTCTCAAAGCAGTTCCTGATGATCAGCAACACACACAGTTGTGGTCCACGTTGCAGGCTGGCAGCTGCAGCAGTAGTGTTGGATAAGCACACTTTTACCTTCTTTTTGCTGAAGACAGGATTCAGTGTCTCAACACATTGCAAGCTGGCAGCTGTGATACAGATGCTGAGCAAGCACTCAATTACCTCTTAACTAGGCAGTAATCAGTCTCTCAGGTTTACTTGTTATTCTGACAATAACACCAAACAAACAGCACATATCTTTGGCTGCTTTCATGTGGTTGCAGAAACCTTTTACATGCCCCATGTATCTTGGCTGTGGAAGCCCAGGCAGGCCACCTCAAAACACTGGGTACAGAAGCCCAGGCTCTCTTCTCTGTGAGAGAGCAAGCTGCAAACTGACTAGTTCAGGAACTGCCCTCAGAGCATCATCGGGGAAGGGTAGTGTCTAATTGGTGCAGAGGACTGTCAATGACAAAAATTAGTATGCAGAATTTGCACTTGATGTTCTATTGGTTGAGAGAAATGGTATCAGCAAGCAGCACAGTCATTCTCCCACAAGCCCCTTCTGGCTCAGCCCAAAATTCCTCACCTTCTATTGGCTGTGAGCTGAGGTCAAAGGCTAACAAGATGGTGGTCCCCATTCAGAAAGGAGCAATACTCACCCAAAAATAACATGTTTTAGGCTTATTTAAAAAAAACAGACCCCAAGGTTTAGTTGGCACAGGTGTGCCCTGTTATTTGGTTAAGGATTTGTAGTGGCAGGGGGAATCCCCCACCCTTCGTGACTGACAAAAGACCACTCCATGAAGAGCAATTGCACAGCCCCCAGCAAATACAGTCCAACCCCGTTTATCCAGTCTCCACTTAACCAAACCTCCCTGTTTAACAAACTCATCAGTTGTCCCCTGCTATAAATGTTATCACCTGTTGTAGGCTTTGCAGTCAATTAACTCCTGATTTACGGTCAATCCTAATTACATAGAGATATGCAACAGCTGATGTGGATGGCTAAAGAGGTCTTAAATACTGTACCTGTAATCTTTCTGACATACAGTTCCAGAGCAGGCATGGCACCGAAATGAAAGAGAGTGATCCTTACCTTGTCAGAAATGCTACAAATTGTGCAGCGCTTAGAGAAGGGCAATTGCACATTTGTGCTGGCAGGGAAATATGGTGTGGGTAAATCCACAGTCAGCAACATTAAAGCCTCAAAAGAAAAGCTGAAGGATGTTGCTCTCACTATAGAAACAGATGCTGGTTCCTATGAGTGAAAAAATATTTATTTTATTTATTTAGCTTTTGTTGACCTGGTAAGTGCACTAGCCATAAAATTACTATTTCAGGCATGATCCGGGAGATTACAGACATGCAGAAACTTAACAGGATAACAAATTATAAGTGCTTTACATACAATGAGTTAAAGAGCATATAATATATCGGAACATACAAAGTAAAGCGCTTTACATACAGTAAGTTATAGTGGATACAACATACCAGAGACATACAGTACAGAGCAGACCATTCATAAGTTCATAGGTGCCTACCTATGCAATGAATAGAGGGGACCTTGGACAATAAATTATCAGGTGACATATCATATGAACAGAACAAGGTACACAAAAACAAAAACAGGTAATACAAAAGGAAGAAATAACCATTGAGAGCAGGGGGTGTCATTAAGGAAAAGGTCGGTAAGTGAGGAAGAGGAGAGCGAGCCATGAATTTAGATAATATGAGTGTATGTAAGTATAAGAGAGATGCCTGCAGTGCAAGATTGTATATGGGCAGGGAAAGGGAGCTGAGGCAGTAAGAAGGTTATATAGAGGTGAGAAAATACTATTGTATGGCCAGAGACATCCGTCATTAGGTAAGGTGAAAGCACGAACAGGTATCAGCAATCAGCAGATTCGAGCCCAGTTTTCTCTTAAAGCATGTGTGGGAGCTAGAAAGTCTAACATCGAGGGGAAGGGAATTCCACAACTGTGGAGCCGCATGCTCAAATGCAACAGTTCCTTTCCTAGTGCGGCACCTCGGCAAATTCAGAAAGGATTTATCAGCTGATCGTAGACCATGGAGTGTGTCCTGAGGAACAAGCATAGCTGCAAGACACCTAGGGTTTGATTTCAAATGATCGAATCAATAAGAGAGCCAAGGTAGTATTTCCTACTAGCTAATGGAGAGAGCCAACCAAGATCATTATAAAGCTGACAGTGGTGTTAAGCCGAGGAGCAGAAGAGGCATAGAGACATATTTTGTTATACGTAATATCCCATCTGAGTAGGTCAGTTTTATGAGCAGCCCCAAATAAGGGAGCCCCATAGGTTAGGGTGGGGAGCAGAATCCCCTCTCAATGGCCATTTTAGCTGATGGCATGAACATATAACTAGTCTTATATGCAACGCCCAGTTTGGAGCTGACAGCTCTGCAAACAGACTGCACATGAAGATTAAGATCAAGAGATTGATCTAGCAGGAAGCCCAGGTACTTGAAAGAGGTCACACATTCCAGTAATTGACCTTCTAAGTCCTGCACTGTCAGTGCTGTTGTGCAAGCATGGAGCTTTGGGGCCGATACAAGCAGCATGGCTTTAGTTTTGCTAGTGTTGACAGCCAGTTAGTGGTCGTATAGCCAGTTTTGGATATTGTTAAAGTCAGAGGAAAGGGTTGTTTTGATAGTGTCTATATTAGTATGACTTGTATAGATGACAAGATCATCAGCATATAGAATAGCAGAGCAGGATTTTAGAGCAGCTGCAATGTTATTTATATAAAGAGAGAATAGGAGGGGCCCTAGGATGGAGCCCTGAGGTACACCAATGTTAATGGTGGTACTGTTCGACAGAGAGGAATTAAATTTTACCACTTGAGTTCTATTTGTCAGGTAGCTTTCATATCAGTCAACAACAGAGGAGGAGAAATGCAGGTGTCGAAGTGAGGAGAGAAGCAAAGTGTGATCAACAAGGTCAAAAGCCTTTGTGAGGTCAATAAAGACAGCCCCAGTCAGATTGCCAGTATCCATTTTTGAAAGAGTGTCTGTGGTGAATTTAAGGAGTGCAGTCGTTGTGCTATGACCTTTCCTGAAGCAATGTTGGGTATCTGAGCGCAGGCTGTGCTTAAGAAGATAGTCAGTTGTCTGAGTTGTGACAATTTTCTCCAGGATTTTGCTCAGTACCGAGAGAATGGCAATAGGTCTGTAGTTCATGACAACCTTAGGATCCCCTTTTTTAAGTACAGGTGTGATGCGAGCAGCTTTCCAGAGGTCAGGGACCACTCCATCTGAAAGTGATAATGTATAGATTTTGGCCAGCGGTAATGCAATAAGGGGAGCTGCAAGTTTCAAGGGGTGGGGTTCAAGGGAGTCTAAGCCAGAGCTGGTATGATCAGAGATGGACCTCAGGAGCTTCAGGACTTCTTTTCTAGACACAGCCTTAAAATAGAATGGAAGAGTATAAGGAGGAACAGGGGACAATACTTCCAACTTATCCAGACAGGTTCCTGATGAGGAGTGGGAGGACACTGCAGTGGGATTGAAGGGAAAGGTATGTTGGGAGAGATCAGAGAAATGCAGATTGAACGAATTAGCTATGGTTTGTGAGTCATTGCAATGCACATAATTTATCAGCATATCACCAGGGGTAGTTGACTGTGAGGATCCTACGAAGGATTTGATGTGTGACCAGAATTTTCTGGAATCATTGGCCGAGTTAATCAGTAGGTCTTTACAGTACTTGCTCTTAGCAGAACTGACTTGTCTTTTACATGAATTCTGTAGCGTACGATAAGCATTGAAATCTGTTTGCTGGCCTGATGTTATGTAGCGCTTCCAGAGCTTATCTCTAAGGTGCAAACTTCTGAGCAAGTCTTTGTTTATCCATCTTGTTTGTTTGCCCTTCACTCTCCGGGTGATCTTTGGGGCATGTTTACATTGAACCATAAGGAATTTAGTGAAGAAGAGGTTAAGAGCATCCTGAGAACAGTGTGATAGATAGATCTCCTACTAATCAATTCTGGAGACATTATACAGAAGCATCTCTTGGTCTAGGTGAGCAAGGTTTGTGAGAACGATGAGACGTGGTGGAGGAGATGGAGGTGCCCCCAAGGACAGGATGCAGAAAGTAGGAGAGTGGTCAGTTAAGGCATCAGCAAGAGTACCAGCGGCTGAGATGTGTTTGATTCGGTTTACCAGCACCCAAACCAATAGTGTGCCTAGTGGTGATGAAGACTGACTTCTAGTCTGCACTGTCACCATCTGATGCAGGTTGTAGCTATGAGTCAGAGATTGAAGAGAACTGAGAGCTGCCCCAAGCCAGTTTAAGTTTAGGTCCCCTAAGATGACAACATCATTGTAATTAAAATTCTGAGAGGTATTTTCCAACAGGTACTCTAGACCTGCAATCCCTCTTGCTGGGGGTTATACGCACAGATAACATGCAGTTTCTTGGCTTCCAACACAAGGGTAGCATGCAAGTATTCACATACTGATTGAGCATCTGGGATAGCGAGAAGAGAGACAGTCAGATTATTTTTGTAGTACACAGCAACTCCACCGCCATGTTTGTTCGATATCCTATCCCTTCGAATAATAGAGTAATTTGGCAGGGAGCAGAGGGAGTCAGTAACTGTTGGTTTTAACCAGGTCTTAGTGAGACAGAATATCAGGATTGTACAGTTTGACCCATGACTCCAGTTCCACGAAGTGACACATTAAACTTCTTATATTCATGTGTGCAATTAACAGCCCATGTTTGGACATACTATGTGTCATCTGCTGAGAAATAAGCATCTAGTGGCCCAGGATTTGTCTCTATATCCCCAGATAGCAGAATGGCAACGATGACAAGGAACCACAGCCCCACATTTAGAAAAGGATGGGATAATGCAGACTTGTTCCGTAGTTTCCTAAACATATAGAGAGAATGGTAGGGACAGCCCTTTTGGTAGAGAAGAAGATTAGTTTGTAGTATCCTTGTATTATAAACAATAAGGTTGGAGAAAGTAAAATCATAGTGCTCGGTCCTAGATTTATTTGAGCCATCCTCATTCCATAGGATAGTGTAATTCTGGCAAGGCAAAGCAGGACAAGAAAAGTTATGAGGGCAACTCCCAGACAGCTGTTAGACATGGTGTGACTGTTGGTACTACATTGGTTCAACTCATGACAGAGGTCATCCAGGGTCACAGCTAGGCAGGGATTGACAAGAGGCTTTAGCTATGCAAGACCTTGCGGGCATGCAGTCCCCAGCCTCATTACATTGATAGCCTGGGGCACACCTACTCAAGTACAAGTGCAGGATGTGAAATCCTTTTGTCCTTGGCTTCCTTTGTTATTTAAAGAGGTTGTTTAAAAACCCACAAATAGATCCCTTGGGAGCAAGCCAGATGAAAATGTGGATTCGAGCAGGACCCAGAGTCATTAGAGTTTGTCAGACCTAGTTACTTGATTTCTGTTTTGCTTGGGATAGCCTCCAAAACATTGATTTTAAATTGAAAATGCAAATACCTTGTGGTGATGTTTTGCAGAAAATCCAGTCCAGACCTTCACAGATGTAGTGAGCAAGAATGGTGTAGTTATTCCAAGCAGAAGATCTTGTAAATCCCCAAAAACTTAGCTATGGACACAGACAAACACAAACAGCCACTCACACTTCTAAAATGCCCGGTGCTTGGACTTTCTTATGCACACCTGTCATTACGACTAGCATGATGCTACAATTTATCTTTGGGTCTGTCAAGAATAAAAGAAGGGAATCCTGATTTCTAGACCTTTATTGAAGGAAAATGCACTACTATTCCACCAAAGGCTGGGCACAGGGATACATCTGTGGCAAGTGAGGGGTGGTTAAACTGCTTTCAGTGAAGGCATGGCATCAGACAGTTAAAGCTCTGTGAAGAGCATCTCAGTGCTGCTGATGAAGACGTTTCCTCATTTATTGAGCAGCTGCAGAACATTATTAAAAGTACCAGAGCAACTTTTCAATGCAGAGGAGATGGAGCTTTATTGGAGATGTCTGCCAGATTGCAAACAACCCACAGTTCAGAATATGATGCCCCTGGTTTAAAAAAACAGGGACGTGTTATGATCTTAGGCTGTCAGTGCTAGGGGACACAAAATTAAATTAATGCATTTTGCCAAGTCTCGTGAGCTCAGATGTTTTAGACACCTCACTATGGCATCACTGCCAGTTCACTATGAACTCCAATGAAATGCATGGATAGGTGGTTGCATTTTTACACGCTAGTTTTCAGACCACTTTGTCTCACAGGTTAAGCACTATCTCTTGTCCAAAGGTCTGCGATTGAAAGACATTTTCACTGATTCTTCTTTGGAATTCTGCGTGCTGCGATCCACAGAAAAATATTCAGTGGAACAGCATTTTTTTCTGCTGAAAATCATTCCACAACCATTGCTGCAGAAAATATTGAGACCCATGGAATAATATACTGCAGAACAGCATATATCTGCAGAAAATATTGAGATCTGTGGAATAAAATTCTGTGGAAATGTTGCAGACAATCTCAATCCACATTTTCTGCTGTGGAATTCTGCCATTCTGTTTCCAGAAAAATGTGGAAAAATTTTGAAAATTGCAAGAAATTTCATTCTGCTGGAATTTGAAAATTCCACACAGCACTACTAATTTATATTTTTTTACTATTAAAATGAGTTGTACACATTAATAAAGATATACTGTATACCACATCTAATGTTTAGCATTGGTCTCTCTCTTATTTGACCTCTCATTTGTCTGAACACATTTTATGTCCCCCTGGCAGTTTGAATAAATGTGGTTGGACTGTACAGAGAAAGTCGTTGTAAACACAGACACATTAGTTGCCTAAACAAAAGGCTTTCCCTTCCCCTCCCAGTGTCTTCAGGACCCTGAAGGTATGCTGTGGTCCATTGGGCCAGACCACACTTGAGGAGAATCAAAGTCAGCCACAATCAACGGCAGGCAAAACAGGAGGAACTGTACCAAGAACAGTCTCTGAGGCTGCCAGCCCAGTGCTCCAATCCCCCACCAAGAAGGCAGCACTTGGGAGCTAGAGTAAAATGAGAATGAGGCAGTAGGATGTGGCAGCAGTCAGAACCTGGCTCAGTGGAGCCCAAGGTAAGCCCCACCATTTGAGTGAGGTTATAAAGTGTTACTTTATTGGGCATGAAATGTTAGATCAGTTGACACCTCTGCATCAGACTGTCACCCTCTTTGCACTTTGAGTTTAAACAGCATCTATTGCACTAAAGTATATTGTTTGCACCTAAATAAATGTACGTGGCTCTTGACTATTTAAGTAAAATCGCTTTATTTTTACATTGTGGGTAGTTAAGTGCTGCTCTTTCTTTTCTTGTTTACAAGTTACGTATTTCTTTGTGATCCTGCAACTTATTGAATGCTGAATGTTGCAGAGGCTTTTATAGGTGAAATGTGTTTGTTCCAGTACTCAGCATTTTGTGCCCAAAGTGATACATATCACACCAGTTTATATTACTATTAGGACTGCTAAGAATCTCCATTGAATGCAATCAGATTCATCAGATTCCAAGCTTTTTTTCCTGAATTTGGAATTTTGGCATTTGATGCCACAATTCCAAATACAAAAAATGCTGGTTGGATGCAGAATCAGAATTGGAATCCTATTCCAAATTTTGATTCTGCTACAAATGCTGCCTACCGCACACCTAGTAGAAAAGCCCAGTATCTCTCCCTATTCCCCAGCCCCTCTCCCTTCCCTTACCTTATGTGTCTAACAGTTCGTGGGTGTGTGCTGCTGGTCTGTAGATGGAGTAATGTCATAAAAAGTGGACTGGCAGTAATGGTAGGTGATGGAAGACAACTTCATTCTCCTACCCATCACAGAAATATAGGTGTGTCTGTCTGTACAATTGGTAGCCCCCCTCAGCTTTGGTGCTAAGCCCCCCAAGCAACCCAGCCCCTTGACCATCAGTCCCTGAGTCCCATACATAATTAAATCCAGTTAGCAGTTTCAGACTTTAAGTTATTATAGTACTCACTTGTCCATTTTTGCAGCAGTTGAAGAAACAACAGTATGCTGGTTCTTGATCCCAGACTCCCCTTACCTGACATCCCTCTCCCCAATTGGTGGCTGCCTGAAAGAGAGTCCTGGGGTAGTAGGCACTAGAAGATGTCTTTTGAGCAAGGCATCTGGTGCTTACTACCTAGGGCTCTCTTTCAGCTGGCCACCACACGGAAGTGAAGGATGCTGGGTAAGTGGAGTCTGGGATAGGAGACATGATTGGGCAACAGCATACTTTTGTGTCTCCTACTACCATGGAGTGGGAGAGCTCAGTAAACAAAAGCTTTGGAGCTACCACATGGATTTATTTGCGCATGGGGATTGGAGGACTAATGGCCTAGGGGCTGGGTTACTGGGTGGGAGGCTTGGTGCTGGAGCTGAGGGATGGTAACCATCAACTGGACAGACAGACACACTGTATATTTCTGTGTGTGGGGAGGGAGATAAATGGCCAATTCCTGCCACTAAGCCTCCCTGGCTTTCCACCCACCTCCTGATCATCGGCACATACCAAACCTGCAGCACCAAGGAAAGTCTGCCACGTAAGGTAAGGGGAAGGAAATGGGTGGGGAAGGGCATTTCTCCTGATCCACTAGGGGCTCATCAGAGTTCACTGGGTGGGGTGGATGGGTAGGGAATTTTTAAATTTGTGTTTAGAGTCAGATACGAAATCAAAACTTCCATTTCCGAACTCATTTCCAGCTCTCATGCTTTAGCAGGAATCGGAACAAAATCAGTTGGAACCAGATATTCCAGTTATCCAAAAATGAATGACAGAACTGAATCAGTAGATTCTGAGCAACTCTAATTACTATGACATGTTGTGATTACTTTCCTTAATGTGTGTAAATTCCTGGGCTTTAATTTACACAACACTGTCAGGCTGCCAAAACCAAATGCTTCATAGACTGTGTGAGGAAGTCACAATTCCTTTTTTTTTTATAAAGATTTGTATCTCTTGAGGGTTGACCAGATGGCTACTCAACCTTGTTCCCAGGTACTGTTGAATGTCCCTTACCTCTCTCCATGTCAGAGGTCAGGATCCCCTGCAGATTGCCCCCTGTGGCATGGGTGGACCACCCCCTGGTGCCACACATCCAGAAGTCCACCGAAATGGAACAGCAGGGTAGGTAGTGGTACCATTGGTGAGGCTTCAATAGGCACTGATCCCTTTATTTTCCTCCAGGCTTTTCTTGCCACAGCCAGGAGTCATGGCAGCATGGAGGATGCATGCACGTGGAGTCACACATGCATTCCAGAACAGTGGCTCCTTCCACACTCCCCTGACTTATATCTGTCCCCATGAGCAGTGGTGCTGCCACCAGGCCTCCATCTGGTGGCAGCCAAGAGCAGGAACACTCATACCCCAGTCTGGGAGTGAAGAGTTGCCTGGTGGACACTTGATTCTCTCAGAGCCCCCCCCCCCACCAACCCCTGGTGACTTGATCTTGTTTCAAACTCTGGTCACTAGCATGGTGCGAGATAAGGGGCTTGCAGCACCTCAGCCCTCTGTGCCACCAAGCTGGCCTGAAAGTCACAGTTATTATGTGTGCCAGGATCCACCTCCATAGTTCCTGTGGCTACACAGCTCCCTATTAAAAATACAGTGAAAAATGTATGTCCACAAAACAATCCAAGAATCTGATAATCCCAGTCATCAACTCTGAAAATGCTGAAAATCCAAACTGTTTCCTTGAAAAACATATGAAAATTGTAATTTGAAGTACAGTATTCAAACTCCCAACACCTGCCCTGCCTTAATGAATTGCCATTGCCACTACTTCATTTATGAACTCTGCAGAAAGAAGCAAATAACACTGAAAGAAAGATTATGTGAAGCAACCTCTAGTTCCCAGTACTTCATTGCATACCTTCTTTTTCCTTCACTCTGACATCACCCTGGATTGCTATTACTGTAGCTCTGCCACCACTGGGTAGAGCAGTAGAGTATTTCAGTTGGAAGAGGGAGATAAAGACCTTTGCTTTACACAAATCTAATTATAGTATCAGCTCATGTTCTGCCCAAGAGCCTCAGCAAGCCAGGATTCCACAGCACAGCCTGACCTTAAAATATCCAACTTGCAATGATGTCAAGCTCACAGCATCTGCTTAGATGAGTTTATAAAATGGGTTGGAAATTTCCTACTTACTGATTTACTAAGTCAGTTCTGGGACTCATATCCTAATTATACACAACTACACACGTTGGAAAAAATGTGGCAGTGTGATTTGGAATTTGGGCAACTCACATGCAGAATTCAGGAGCCACCTCACTCTTTGCTGACTATCATCACAGACATGGATGGCTGCCACCTTTACACATATATAAAAACCTTCAACTAGGCCAAAAAGAAATAAAACTCTTAAAAATGAAATAAATAAATAATTGAAGTTATCTTCCTTCAAGACCCACTCCTTATGCACAGACATTAAAAAAAACAAACATCAGTTTAGGTTAAATAAGTAATAACTATATTCATGTCATGTTTTTTTGGATTACATACAATTACAGACATGTATTTCTATCCATTTGTCTGTTTTTTATACCTTCAATAAAGTATACTTAATCTGAAGAAAAAGAAAACATTAAGTACTATTCAGTTTCCCTCTCCAGTATTTGTTTGATGACCAAGATAATTCCCCTTCCATCTTTACCAGACCGCCAGAGAACTCTCCACTGCTTTCTTTGCCACAGCTTAAAAAGAGGCTTTGTCTCCAGTTGAGACCTGTGTTTATCTGTATATATCCACCAGTGGATTTTGCAGAATTTAGAATTTTTGTACAGTTGAACCTGCTTATAACAGACTACTCAGTGCATACCACTTATGTCCATTATAAGTGGCTATCTGCAATAGCCAAAAATATGTTTTATGTTAATCACAGTTTCAGCCCCCAGCATTTCTACCACCCACACTAGGCTCTAGGCTCGCAGTTCAGCAGCACTTTCTACACCAGTAGTTCTACAGCTTTTCAAATCTTCTTTTTTCAGCACCAGCTGGTAATTTTAGTCAATTTTCATTTCCCGCATGTCACCAGTCTGCTTGCTTGAAAAAAAAAAGACATCTTAAACTGCTTAAGCTTGAGCTGCTGTACAGTATGGGAGAGAGGAAAAGGAATTTGTGGAGTGGCCTCTGAGACAGACTGCCCCTGGAATCACAAACATAGTTTGGTTGGCCAAGGAGCCTGTTTTTTTTCTAAACAAACATTGCTGGTCATGTGGGAGGGAGGAAAGAAGAAATGGGCATTCAGGATTTAACTTTATTTTTACCAGTCCTCCGCCTCACTTGATCACCTGCCCATCTGTCAGCACACCACAGCTGAACCAGCTTTCAAAACCAAAATCATTCAACATAGGATGGCTGTTTTAATATGACCTGGGGTTTTGGGTAACTGCTGGAGGGGGGATGAAAAGCACACTGCCAGAAGAGGTAAGAAGAGGCAACAAGCCATTATCACCCAAAATAATAATCCATCCCTACCACAAGGGCCTCTTGCAGCTGCAGACAATGGGAGGATCAGTCACACCTAATTTTGGCAAGCAATACATGTAAACTGAGTTGTCAAATTGCTGTGATAGAAGACACATAATGTTGGTTATGTTCAGCTTGTTTAAACAGGCATCATCATACCTCTCAACCTTTTTTCACCCAAATGTGTGACAAGATGTGTAACAATGGGACAAAATGTGTGACACATTATCAAACATGACATTGCAAGCTCAGAATACAGTGGAAATAAGTGCAATGATGTTTATAATGTTTGCTGATAACCTAGCATCTTACATTATCACACATTTCTGCTTAAAAGTCTCAGTGGTCAATGTGGAATGGCACCTTCTCAATGTGGGACAGAGGGTTTCTGATGGATAAAATGAGTGACGTACCTCTTAATGTGTGACAGTTGAGTGGTATGGGCATCAAATGCAGGGTGTTATGGTTTTCAGAAAGGGTCTGTTACAAGTGTTTGTCTAGCCTAAAGGTATCCAGTGTAAGTGGATTCCACTGCATTCTGTTTTACCATTCAATATGTGTTTGTGGAGGAGCTGGAGGAATACTGCAGAATTTTTAATTGTTGTAGTCCACCTATAACGAACACACACACATCATGCATTGAATGTGCAGACAGATGACTGAAACCATTTGTGGAGGGACTACTATACATTTTAACAATTTTTAAATTATATTTGTGTTACTTTTTAAACTTCTAGAGTGTTTTTCTTAATTTCCCTATCCTTTGACTAATTTTACAAGCACAATAAGACACTTCAGAGTGTTGGTTGTACTGGTATTACTACACTTTCAGGGGCTAAAGACACTCAGCAGCATCTTCATGCCTTTCTACACCCCTGGGCAAGGACAGTGGTTAACTGTGATTGAAAAAGGGCAAAATCTGTTTTGCCAAATGAAAAAAAAAGGTATTGTCACTGGTGTCTACAAAGTCAAAATCCATTTTTATGTTGATTGCGCGCATGTGCAAGAAACATGTTGCGGCAGGTTTCTCCAGAAGCAGGTTGTGTAGGTGTGGCACTGTTGTGCCCAATGCCCCCACAGCCTGCAAAGGCTTGTCCCCCAACCCCCAAAGCTGTGGCATGCTGCTGCTGACACTAGTTAAAGCCAGCATGCCACAACATTCTAAAAAATCAGCCTCTGCAATCAGGAGCCGCCTCGTCATTGCAGCGTCAGCCATCCACTACAATGATGGAGCGACCCGTCATTACAGGGCAGGATGTAGGATCTCTGATATTGTTTGTGAACATGGTGACGGCTTGCTGCTGTATTCACAAACAATATCTAATCCACCATGTTATTCACCGAAGGGGGAGCCCACTCTCTGTCGGCATAATGTGACCCCTCCCATTTAATTGTGTTCCAACGGGGTGCCCAATCCCTGTGGGCAGAAAGGAATCCCCCCCACTTCCTTTTGTTGTTTGCTGACGGGGTGCCCAATCCCCATTGGCATAAATAATGCCCCCCGTTTTGTTGTTTGCCGACAGGGGTGCCCAATCCCAGTCGGCATAAATAATTCCCCCCTTTTGTTGTTTGCAGATGGGGTGCCCAATCCCCCCGTCGGCTACAGCTGTCCTCGTAGACTCCGGTGGCATGCTGGGAGCCCACCCCAGTGTGTCACATGCCTCTGTGATGTTGACAGCAGTCCCACAATGTTTTCTTGTGTTTTCTGTATCTGAAAGAAAGGAAATGGTCCCTCGTAGTCTCCCCGCCCCCAAAACCCACCCACCCACTGCGCAACCAGCATCCCCCACCCCTCTCACCCCATATTTACCTCTGGAGCTCGACGACCATCTTCGCTGGACCGGGAACACGTCTGCACTCTTTAAAGCCGACCGCGAACTGAGGAAATGCTGGTAAGCTGTATAATGTAATGAATAGAGTTTTTTCAACTTTAGTGCATATCTCAGGCATTTTTGGGAATTTTTTCACCAAATTTTCAACATGGGGTTTTTGGGACCCCTCCTCATGAATTCTTGAAATGTCATAGTGTTAATTGGCCCCGAAAGGTGGTTTCCCGGTCACTGTGCGGAATCACCCTTTGGGGCTGATTAACAAAACGACAGTGCCAGTGTTCATGAGGTGGGCTCTCAAAAAGCCTATGTTGCAAATTTGGTGGAAAACTCAAAACCGACTGTTTTATGAGCGTGCATTGCACAGTTGCTTCACACGCTCGTAACTTCGTGAATTTGCAATACTTTCATGCCAGATTTTCAACACTGGCATTTTGTCACACATCCTTGTGAGCTGTACAGCTGTCATTGTTCACATCCTGGCTGAAATGTGTTTTCGCACTTCTGGCGCAGAATAGTGCAGTTGCAGTGGGAAATCAGTGTTCGGGACAGATTAAGAAAATGACAATGATACTGTTCAATGCCTGTGTTGAAAATTTGGTAATGATACTCCATAAAATTACTGTGTTACAAGCGTGCGTTGCGCAGTTAGCACGCACGCTAGTAACATCGCAAATTTATAATATTTTCACTTCAGATTTTCAACATTGCCATTTTCCCAGACCTAGTTATGAACAGTACAGCTGTCATTTTTCCCATCCTGGCTGAAATGTGTTTTCACACTTCTGGTGCAGAATAGAGCGGTCGCTGTGAGAAATCACTGTTCAGGACAGATTAAGAAAATGACAATGATACTGTTCATGAGCAGAGGTCCTAAAATGCCTATGTTGAAAATTTGGTGGTGACGATAGCCCAACAATTGACAGTGTTACAAGTGTGTGTTGCGCACTTTCCACGCACCCTTGTAACTTCGCAGATTTGTAATATTGTCACACCAGATTTTCAACAGTGGCATTTTTTCACACCTCCTCATAGGCAGTACAGCTGTCATTTTCCACATCCTGACCGAAACGTGTTTCCACAGTTCAGGCGCAGAATAACGTGGTCACTGTGGAAAACCAGTGTTTGGGACAGATTAAGAAAATGACAGTGGCACTGTTCATGAGCAGAGGTCTTAAAATCCCTATGTTGAAAATTTGGTGATGAAACTCCATAACATGACTGTGTTACGAGCATGCATTGAACTGTTGCCATGCACCCTTGTAACTTCACAAATTTGTAATATTGTCAAGCCACATTTTCAACAGTGGCATTTTTTCACACCTCCTTATGAACACTACAGCTGTAATTTTTCACATACTGGCTAAAATATGTTTTTGCACTCCTGCCAGATAATAGCACGGTCACTCTGGGAAATCAGTGTTTGGGACAGATTAAGATCAACGAGTGAGAGGGGCAAGTGACTGAGCTCAACTGAGCTCTGTCAGAACTGCTGTGGATTTGTTTGTGGGCACAAAAAGGCCCCAACACAAGAGCCCAGTACAAAAGGCAGCCTGCAGCACTAGGAGAAACACAACAAGAGAGCAACTGAGGGAGGGGGAGTGAGCAAACTCACAGAAGTGCTGTCAGGACTGCTGCGGATTTCTTTGTGGGCAGAAAAAGGCTTCACTTCTGGCAGGGGCTCAGTACAAAAGGCCAGCCTCCAGCGGTGGGAGAAACGGTACAAGCAAGTGAGATAGGGGGACTTAATGAGCTCAATGGAGCTCTATCAGGACTGCTGTGGATTTCTTTGAGGGCAGAAAAAGGTGCCAATGCAGGGAGGAGCACCGTGCAAAATGGCAGCTTGCAGCACCAGGACAAACAGAATGAGCACATGAGAGAGAGGGAGACTGAGCGACCTCAACAGAGCTCTGTTGGGACAGCTGCAGATTTCTTTGTGGACAGACAAAGGTGCCAATGCAGCCAGGAGCCCCATACAAAAGCACAGTCTGCAGCGCCAAGAGAAACAGAACAAGCGAGTGACAGAGCGGTAGTGAGCGAGCTCAATGGAGCTCTGTTGTAACTGCTGCAGATTTCTTTGTGGGCAGAAAATGTGGCAAGACAGGCAGGAGCCCAGTACAAAATGCCAGCTTGCAGCGCTGGCAGAAACATAATGCGTGACTGACAGCGGGGGAGTGAACGAGCTCAATGGAGCTGTGTCAAGACTCCTTCAGATTTCTTTCTGATCTGAAAAAGCTGCCAATGCAGGCAGGAGCCCAGTACAAAAGGGCAGCCTGCAGCACCAGGAGACACAGAACGAGCGAGTGAGGGAGGGGGAGACAGTGAGGTCTGTCGGGACTGCTGCAGATTTGTTTGTGGGCAGAAAAGGCAGTAATGCATTCAGGGGCACAGTATAAAAGGGCACCCTGCAGTGGCAGGAAAACCAGAATGAGTGAGTGAGCGAGCTCAGCAGAGCTGTCATGTAACTGCTGCAAGTTTCTTTTTGTGGGCATAAGAAGGCAGCAATGCAGGCAGGAGCCCAGTAGAAAAGGGCAGCCTGCAGCTCTGGCAGAACAGAAAGAGCGAGTGAGAGAAGGGGAGTAAGCGAGCTCAACAGAGCTTTGTCGGAATTGCCATAACATGACTGTGTTACCAGTGTGCATTGAACTGTTTCCATGCACCCTTGTAACTTCACAAATTTGTAATACTGTCACGCCACATTTTCAACAGTGCCATTTTTCCACAACTCCTAATGAACACTACAGCTATCATTTTTCACATCTTGGCTACAGTATGTTTTTGCACTCCTGCCAGACAATAGCATGGTCACTCTGGGAAATCAGTGTTTTGGACAGATTAAGATCAGCAAGTGAGAGGGCTGAGTGACCAAGCTCAACTGAGCTCTGTCAGGACCGCTGCGGATTTGTTTGTGGGCAGACAAAGGCCCCAACACTAGAGCCCAGTACAAAAGGCAGCCTGCAGCACTGGGAGAAACAGAACGAGAGAGCGAGTGAGGGAGGGGAAGTGAGTGGACTCACCAAAGAGCTGTCAAAACTGCTGCAGATTTCTTTCTGGGCAGAAAAAAGCATCAGTACAGGCAGGGGCCCAGTACAACATGCCAGCCTGAAGCGGTGGGAGAAACGGTGTAGGCGAGTGAGACAAGGGGACTTGATCAGCTCAACTTAGCTCTATCAGGACTGCTGGGATTTCTCTGTGGGCAGAAAAAGGCACCAATGCAGGCAGGAGCCCCGTACAAAAAGGCAGCTTGCAGTGCCAGGACAAACAGAATAAGCAATGACAGAGGGAGACTGCATGACCTCAACGGAGCTCTGTCGGGACAACTGCGGATTTCTTTGTGAACAGACAAAGGTGCCAATGCAGCCAGGAGCCCCATACAAAAGTGCAGTCTGCGGCACCAAGAGAAACAGAATGAGCAAGTGACAGAGTGATAATGAGCGAGCTCAACGGAGCTCGAGTGTGACTGCTGCAGATTTCTCTGTGTGCAGAAAATGTGGCAACACAGGCAGGAGCACAGTACAAATGGCCGGCTTGCAGCGCCAGGAGAAACGGAATGTGAGAGTGACATGGGGGAGTGAGTGAGCTCAGTGGACCTGTGTCTGGACTGCTTCAGATTTCTTTCTGGCCAGAAGAAGCCAGCATTTCAGGCAGGAGCCCAGTACAAAAGGGTAGCATGCAGTGGCAGGAAAACCAGAATGAGCGACTGAGTAAGTTCAACAGAGCTGTATTGTAACTCCTGCAAATTTCTTTGTGGGCATAAGAAGACAGAAACGCAGGCAGGAGCCAAGTATAAAAGGGCAGCCTGCAGCGCTGGCAGAACAGAATGAGTAAGTGAGAGAAGGGGAGTGAGCGAGCTCAACAGAGCTTTGTCGGGACTGCTGCACATTTCTTTGTGGGCAGAAAAAGGCGGCAACAGAGGCAGGAGCCCAGTACAAAAGGGCAGCCTTCAGCTCCAGGAGAACCAGAATGAGTGAGTGAGACAGGCAGAGTGAGCGACCTCAAAGGAGCTCTGTCGGGACAGCTGTGGATTTCTTTGTGGGTAGAAAAAGCCACCAACACAGGTAGGAGCCTAGTACAAAAGGGCAGCCTGCAGCGCCAGGAGAAACAGAATGAGCGAGTCAGAGAGGGGGAGTGAGCCACCTCAATGGAGCTCTGTCGGGACAGCTGCGTATTTCTTCCTCAGCAGAACAAGGTGTCAATGCAGGCAGCAGCCCGCTACAAAAGAGCAGCCTGCAGCACCGGGACAAACAGACTGAGCCAGTGACAGAGGGCCACTGAGCGAGCTCGACAGACCAAAGCAGTCAACATTCAGCATTGACAAATGCTTGTTACCAGTGTTTTGCTTTGTGAGGTTTAACAATTTTTTTTCAACTAGCATGCATTGTGGTATTTTTCCTGTCTACTATAGTGCATCAATCCTTGTAGTTATTAAAAATAATAAACTATGGCAAGCTGAACCTGTATGTCACTTGTGTTGTATATGTATATACAGTTCTCTGACTAGTATCAATGCCTTGCCTATCTGTTCCAGTGATCCAAGTGTGCAGATCTTGAGGGCCAGTGTGTGTGTCTGTGTGTGTGTGTACTTGTGTGTGTGTGTGTGTGTGTGTGTGTGTGTTTAGCATCTTGAGTCGATCATTCCTCAGGAGTGACAGAAGCAGCACTATGGCCACCATTCTACTGGGGTGACAGCAGCAGCAGAACTACAACCCCAATTCCTGAAGGGTGACAGTGACAGCAGCTGAAACAGCACTATCGTCCCAATCTCTCGGGGGTGATAGCAGCAGCACTATGGCTCTCTCCTCTAAGGGGTGATGGCAACAGTATCACAACTGCCATCTCTCAGGCATGACAGCAGCAGCACTACAGCCAACAATACCTAAGAGGTGATGGAATCAGCAGAACTATGGCCCCATCTTGCAGGGGTGACAGTGGCAGCAGCAGCACTATTGCACCTTACTCTCAGGAATGACAACAGCAGCACTATGGCCCCCATTCTTCAGGTGTCATAGCAGCAGCAGCTGCAGTAGTACTATGGCCCCAATCTCTCATGGGTGACAGCAGCAGCACTATAGCCACATCCCTCAGGTGTGATGGCAGAAGCACTATGGCACCCATCCAACAGGTGTGACACAAGCAGCAACATTGCAGCCTGCATCTCTCAGGGGTGATGGCAGCAGCACTACAGCCACCATGCCTCAAATATAACAGCAGTAGAAACAGGACAACCCTCATCCCTCAGGGATTATGACAGTGGTGTTAGCAATGATCTCCTTCCTTTAACACCCACGCCCAGAATGCCCAAAGTTCTGGGTCACTTAGCATGTCAGAACTCAGACATGAATTAAGCCAAACCACCAGATGCCAAAGCTCCCTCATTTGGGTCCTGTCTAACATTTAACTGCATGATTTGGCTTCTTTGAAATAATGTGACTGTACCTAAAAAATCCACACGTGATTAGTGGATGGCTTTCTAATGGAAAATCATGCATCTCCCAAGCATGTGGATACCGTTTTTTTTAACTAGGTCTCCATGAAAACGGGATCTCTTAGTTTTCATGACTGAGGTCAAATGTGAATTGAGTCCCACTCTGCCTACTGGCATCATACAGTAGTTTGGGCCTTACCATCTGTGTGCCCCACTGTGTACTGTCTAGATTGGGGGCTTTTTCAGTAATCCACCCAACCCTGTTGGCAGCATGGTATCATGTTGCAACAGCAACGGGAATACAGGAAAGACCATCACAGTGACATTTTTGGCAGTTCGCTGTGATGGTCCACTGGGTTCCTGACACTGTTGCCTCTGGGGTGTTTGCCCCTTCCCCAAACCAACTCTGACTTGGAGTTGTTTAATGTAAATGCAGGTGGTGTGGATGGCTAGAGCCCCCCACATGGGGGGAGTGTAGGGGACAAAGCCCCCCACAGAAAACACAAGTTCCCCCAGTGATGGCACAACACCAGTTGGCAGTGTTGTGCCATCGCAGTGCTGATGGTCAGCAAATTCCATGTCACCACAGCAAGGTGGAGCTGCCATTATAAAGTGACAGGCAGAGTGATAAAAACAATTAGGCATTATGGCAAATTCATGAGCACAAAGAAATTAAGGCCCCCCAGTTTAATTTGGGGAACACAAAAAGCAACAGCAGCAGACTCACACTGCTCACTAGCATCATACAGTATTCAGCACCTTACTTGCTGGTATGCCTTTGAGTATGCAGTCTGGTTTGGGTGCTGTTGCAGCACCTCCCCCTCCCACACTGGCATCATACATTGTTTGGTAGGGTGACAAAAGCACCCAGGTCATACAGAAAATTCAGAGGCACACAGAAGCTAAGCCCCCCTCATGTGGGGCACACAACTTGCAACAGCAACGTGGGGAACTGTCAGATCATACACCATTAGCAGCCCAGCTCATCCACTCAACTTAAAAAAAAAACTCCCCAAATTAAAAACAAAATAGTGGTGCAGGTTTATGGTGCACAACACTGCCAGATGAGAGATCTGGATTTGTGAGATGAGCTAAGCCAGACTCCACAGTCCTAGGCTGGTGAGGTTTAAAGTGTGATGCAAAAACACTGCACACTGAGCTGGGGCGGAGGGCTATACCTCAGGGGAAGTGCGGGCTGTCTTGAAGATGTGAGTGACCACATAGTGTTATAAGACCCCCTTTTAGGTTGGTTTATTCCTGCGCAAAGACATCCATATCAGCAAGCATTCCTTCAGCCTCCTAGCTTAGCATGACTGACAGTTCAACTTCCCAGAGACTCACATTTAAAATAAATGCAATTAAGGACCCCAGACTCATCCCCCCCCAAAAAAACTTTCCCAAGTGTGCTGATACTTAACGTTTTGTGGTTTAATCATGCAGTGTGAAAATAGCTTAGGCACACACTTTTTCTACACAAAAACTTTGCCAGGATGCAGAGTAGTTGCATCAGCTGATCAAAGGGTTAGGTGCAGATCTGTTAAACTTTAAGCCTGACACCACTGCCACTCAGTTCTATTCCTGAGTGGGCTGATACTTAACTTTTTTATTGTTTTAAATCATCCTGTGTAGAAAAACATTTAATCAAATACTTTTTCTACACAAAAATGTTACTTTTAGGTTGGTGAGCAGGTCACATCATCTGATCGAGTAATGAGTTATATGCAGAGCAATTAAACTTTAAACCTGACTCCAACACCCTGCTGCCTTGTCTGATTCCCTGAGTATGCTGATACTTAGCTTACCTTTTTATGTTGATTGTGAGCGAGCACAAGAAACATATTGCGGCAGCTTTTGCAAGAAGCAGGTTGTGGAGGTGCGGCACTGTTGTGGCCAATGCCTCCACAGCCTTTAAAGGCTTGGTCCGCTGTCCCCAGTGATGTGGCACGCTGCTGCTGACACTAGTTCAGTCAGTGTGCCACAACCGTCTTAAGTTTTAGCCACTGCAATCAGGGGCCACCTCGTCATTGCAGCGTCATTCACTGCAATGAGGAAGCGACCCCTCATTGCAGGGCTGTTCTTGAATTCCCCATCCAGCTTGCCGACAGAGAGCCCAGTCCCCATCAGCATGTCCCCCCATTTCCTTCTGTTACGAGGGGGGTGCCCAATCCCCCTTGGCATTATGTCCCCCCCCAAAAAAGTTTCATTTGCCGACAGGGGGAGCCCACTTCTCATCGGCATTATGCCCCGGCCCAAGTATTTGCAGATGGGGGAGCCCACTCCCCATCAGCATAATCCCCCCAAACACCCAGTATACTTGTGCCGACAGACTGCCCAATCCCCCATCGGCTACAGCTGCCCCCCAAATAAATACTGTTTTGGCATGTTGGGAGTCCACCCCAGCATGCCAAATGATCCTGAAAGAAAACAAACATCCCACAATAGTTTTTATTCTTGTACCTTGTAAAAAAAATGGTCCCTCACCGTCTCCCTGCCTGCTCCCACAAACCGCACCCACCCACTGTGCACCCTATCTCCCCACCCCCCTCACCCCATGCCCACCTCGAGTCAGCCGATGATCTTCGGTGGACCGGGAACACAACTGCACACTTCAAAGCCAACCGTGAACTGAGGAAATGCCGGTAAGCTGTATAATGGAATAAATAGGGTTTTTTCAACTTTTTTTTTGTTTAGTTGTTTAACCAGGAGTAGCAACTTTGATGCATATCTCAGTCATTTTTTTGGAATTTTGGCACCAAATTTTCAACATTGGGTTTTTGGGACCCCTCCTCATGAATTCTGCCACTGTCATGGCATTAATCAGCCCGAAAGATGATTTCACAGACACTGCGCAGAATCACCTTTCAGGACAGAGTAATGAAACAACAGTATGAGTGTTCATGAGGTGGGCTCACAAAAAGCCTATGTTACAAATTTGGTGGAATAAATCCCAAAAATGACTGTTTTATGAGCATGCATTGCACAGTTGCTACACACGTTCATAACTTTGCAAATTTGCAGTATTTTCATGCCACATTTTCAACATTGGCATTTTTCCACACCTCCTTATAAAAACTGCAGTTGTCATTTTTCAGATCCTGGCTGAAATGTGTTTTTGCTCTTACGATGCACAATAGCATGGTTGCTGTGGGAAATCAGTGTTCAGGACACATTAAGAAAATCACACTGACACTGTTCATGAGCAGAGGTCCTAAAATGCCAATGTGGAAAATTTTGTGATGAAACTCCATAACATGACTGTGTTACGAGTGTGCATTGTGCAGTTTCAACGCAACCGTATAACTTCACAAATTAGTAATATTTTCATGACACATTTTCAACACTAGCATTTTTCCACACCTCCTTATGAACAGTACAGCTGCCATTTTTTACATCCTGGCTGAAATGTGTTTTTGTGCTTCCAGTGCAGAATACCACAGTCACTGTTGGAAATCAGTGTTTGGGACAGATTAGGATCGAGCAAGTGTGGAGGGGTGACCGAGCTCAACTGAGGTCTGTCAGGACTGCTGCTGATTTCTTTGTGGGCAGAAAAAGGTGCCAACAAAGGCAGGAGCCCAGTATGAAAGAGCAGCCTGCAGCACTGGGAGACACAGAACGAGCGAGTGGGGGGGGTGAGGGAGCTCAACGGTGCTCTGTTGGGACTGCTGAGGATTTCTTTGTGGGCAGAAAAAGGCAGCAATGCACGTAGGGGCTCAGTACAAAAAGGCAGCCAGTAGAGGTGGAAGCAACAGAATGAGTGACCGAGAGAGGGGGAATGAGTGAGCTGAATGGAGCTCTATCATGACTGCTGCGGATTTCTTTGTGGGCAGAAAAGGGCAGCAACACATGCAGGAGCCCCGTACAAAAGGGCAGCCTGCAACACCGGCAGAAATGGAATGAATGAGTGACAGATGGGGAGTGAGTGAGGTCAACAGAGCTCTGTTGGACTGCTGTAGATTTCTCTGTGGGTAGAAAAAGGTGCCAACAGAGGCAGGAGCCCAGTACAAAAGGGCGGTCTGAAGCATCAGGAGAAACAGAATGAACGTGTAAGACAGGGGTAGTGAGCGAACTCAAAGGAGCTCTCCCTTGGGACAGCGGCAGATTTATTTGTGGGAAGAAAAAGATGCCAACGTAGGTAGGAGCCCAGTACAAAAGGCCAGCCTGCAGCACTGGCAGAAAAAGAATGAGCAAGTGAGAGAAGACGAGTGAGCAAGCTCAACAGGGATGTGTCAGGACTGCTGCAGATTTCTTTGTGGGCAGAAAAAGGCAGTAATGCACTTAGGAGCCCAGTACAAAAGAGCAGCCTACAGCAGTGGGAGAAACAGAACAAGCAAGTGAGAGGGGGAGTGACTGAGTGAGCTCAACAGAGCTCTATCATGACTGCTGCAGATTTTTTTGTGGGCAGAAGAAGGCAGCAATGCAGGTAGGAGCCCAGTACAAAAGGGCAGCATGGAGCGGCAGCAGAAATGGGACAAGCGAGTGAGAGCGGGGAATGAGCGAGTTCAAGGGAGCTCTGTCAGGACTGCTGCAGATTTGTTTGTGGGCAGAAAAAGGTACCAACAGAGGCAAGAGCCCATTACAAAAGCATGGCCTGCAGCACCAGGAGAAACAGAATGAGTGAGTGAGACAGGGGGAATGAGCAACCTCAACGGAGCTCTATCATAACTACTGTGGATTTCTTTGTGGGCAGAAAAAAGTGGCAGTGCAGGCAGGAGCCCAGTACAAATGGCCAGCCTGTAGTGCCAGCAGAAACAGAATGAGTGAGTGAGAGAGGGGGAGTGAGTGAACTCAACGGAGGTCTATCATGGCTACTGAGGATTTCTTTGTGGGCAGGAAAAGGCAGCAACCCAGGCAGGAGCCCAGTACAAAAGGCCAGTCACTAGTGCCGGCAGAAATGCAATGAGAGAGTGAGAGAGAGGGGGAGTGAGCGAGCTCAACGGAGCTGTCTCGGGACTGCTGCAGATTTCTTTGTGAGCAGAAAAAAGCTGCCAATACTGGCAGGAGCCCAGTACAAAAGGGTAGCCTGCAGCAGCAGGAGACACAGAACGAGTGAGTGAGGGAGGGGGAGTGAGTGAGCTCAACGGAGTTCTGTTGCGATTGCTGCAGATTTCTTTGTGGACAGAAAAAGGCAGCAATGCACCCAGGGGCCCAGTACAAAAGGGTAGCCTACAGCAGTGGGAGAAACAGAACGAGCAAGTAAGAGAGGAGGAGTGAGTGAGCTCAATGGAGCTCTATCATGACTGCTGCAGATCTCTTTGTGGGCAGAAAAAGGTGGCAACGCAGGCAGGAGCCCAGTAGAAAAGACCAGCCTGCAGCGCCAGCAGAAATGGAACCCAGCGAGTGACAGAGGGGGAGTGAGCAAGCTCAACAGATCTGTGTCGGGGCTACTGCAGATTTCTTTGTGGACAGAAAAAGCCACCAACAGAGGAAGGAGCCCAGTACAAAAGGCCATCCTGCAGCACCAGGAGAACAGAATAAATGAGTCAGAGAGGGGCAGTGACCCACCTCAACAGAGCTCTGTTGGGACAGCTGCAGATTTCTTTGTGGATAGAAAAGGGTGCCAATGCAGGCAAGAGCCCAGTACAAAACAGCAGCCTGCAGCACCGGGAGAAACACGAGTGACTGATAAAGGGCCACTGAGTGAGCTCAACAGATCAACACAATCAACATTCAGCACTGACAAATGCTTGTTTTTTAATGTTATCCACTGTAATACAAATACTAACAGAATTTTAGGCACATACTAAGTGAAAACTGTGCTTTCAGGATACAGAGCAGTCCTCGGCTGACTAAAAGGTTGAAGGGAAGTGTGAATGGTTAAATTGAAGCATGGTGGTTACAATGAGGCAGTGTGGGTGGATTCATTACTGATTCTCAAAGCAGGAAAACAGAATGCACAGCAGAGCAAAATTAATTTTATGACACTGAAATCTCATGGATTCTGTGTAGTGATGTGTGATTTCCATGTGGCACTGGTAGAAGAATGTAAAATCTGCAAACCAATCAGTATTTTGTGATTTTTGCTGTTTTTTTTTTCTGTGGAAATGGAAAATCAGAGTCCCTGCCTCTGGGCATGTGCTAAAACTAGCACAACCAATACCTCATCATGTCATTTTACTTTATTACACTCACCAGTATGGGTTGTTCCAGTACCTCACTAGTGTTAGTCCTTAAACGGGTGAAGCACTGGTTTACTTCCCAGTCAAAGAGAACAAGCTCTTTACTCACACCTAATGAGAAGACTGGCTTTAACAAGCCAACAGGTAAGACTTTATATAACTGCAATTTGGATACCATATAAAGTAAACATTTCCACAATGGGTGGTGTATTTCACTCTTACAAAGGGTAAAAAAGAAAATTATAAAGTAGATAGAAAAATGCTGAAAGCTGACTGGTGGAGAGGCAGTTCCACCCATTATGTTATCTCAGCACAATTCCACAAGTAAATTAGTGCCCACAAAACAGCCTGCTTAAGATCATAAACATATAAATGAATCTGTTTTATAATCACAGTACGGCACTTCAAGATTGTGTATCATTGGGATAAGGTCACTTCTGGGGTAGCTGAAAGCACTCATCATGCAGCCTCTTACCTCACAGTATAACATTAGCCTAGCACTATACACAGCCTGGTCTGCCTTATTGCTTAATTATGTGACATTTAGGATTTTATGTGTGGAAATCAAACCATGTTATTATTTCTTTAAGTAAATAGTGGTTTACCTGTAATTCAATATACTGTATTGTATAGATATATTGATACATAGAAATTGTCGGCAGATAAGGACCTCCAGACCCATCCAGTCTGCCCATTTTATTGCTTGTAAATGCAGCCCATGACTCTATATTGTCATTGGCTGTAACTTTACATTCCCATCACTAGTGTTCCTTTATTCCTGTCTCATGCATGTTTAAATCCTGCCACCGTAATGTACAGCCACTACCTCCTGCGGCTGGCTATTCCATGCATCCACCACCCTCTCAGTGAAAAAGAACTTCTGCACATTTCCTCTTAATCAGCCTCCCTTTAGTCACATGTATTTGATTCCCCAAATCAGTTCTCTCTAAGGCAACTGACTTTGAGCACTGGAATCTGACAAACAGAAAAGTCTGCACTTGAATCTGAAGAAAGTGCATGGGGCTTTAAATGACCAAATGTTCAGATATGTGGCAATGATTTCATGGGTAATTCAATGGGGCTACCAAATATTTTGTACATTAGTTTAAACAAAATTATCAATAGCCACTGAATTATACTGTAAGTGAATTTAAAAGGTGGCCACAAGCACAGATACATTACATAATTAAAGAAACCTAGATGTATCCATTTAATTTTTTTCAGTTTCCAGCTCCAAAATGCCACTGATTGTTCTCAGCAAAATGTGACATGCAAAAATACAGTGGGTTCCAGTACTTCTTTGTTTGCAGACTTTATTTTAGTTACACGTCAATAAAGTAATTTGAAAACTGCCTGTGGTGTCTTTTGTTGATGTATATATTTTCACCCTGATTTTTAAATGACTATAACATTTCTGGTTCACTCAAAGTTTTATATGCATATGCAATGGTAGAGTCCCAGCAAATTAAATTTTTTACACATTTCCCAAACTTTCAGCAAAAACATCCAGCTTTTTTCAGTGGGGTATTTTTTTTAGGAAGGGGTCTTAAAAGTGCTACAGAACTTTGGTGAGAAAGGTGTCCAGGCAATGCTTTTTTTAACTGAAACAGTTGTGTGGTGTTCATTGTTACACATGTAGTGCTGTGGTGTCTACTGCTACATTTGCAACATTGTTTGGTGTCCACTGTTTGTGCAACATTAAGGTGCTTTTTCTTTCTTAAGAATCTGATACGGAGTTATCCCACAACATGGTCCCTTTGTCACGTTTGGGTCACAGTGTCTTAAAATGCTTAGTAAAATAAAGTAACGTTTTCTTCTTCGAATAAACAACTGTGTGGTGCCTATTGTAACATGTGCAACACTGTGGTGTCCACTGTTACACATGCAACATGGAAGGTGCTTTTTCTCAAATCTCTGTTAGGGAATTTTCTAACAGTCTGGTCCCTTTTTCGCACTTGGGTCACAGTGTCTTGACAAGTTTGTCAAAATTGATCTATTGTGGATTTGAAAAATTGACCCTCATGTCACATTTTGCTAACCCCTTTTCATGGACATTTCCTAATACGTTTATTTAAGTCAAGCTTATTCAATTGCTTTCCTGGACTTAGGAACACCTCTAACACAATCTAGCCACTCACTATGCAGTGAGAGTAGAGGACACTATTGTGTCATGAGTGGCTGCACAGTTTAAGAGTGATTCTAAGGTTTAAGAAGTGTGCACTAAGAGTAGCTCAATGATTTACGGCAAAACAAAGGTGGGCATAGCTATACATTGTCCCTAGATCCTCACCCAGAAATAACACAGGCCACTGCTTTGTCACTTTGGATGCTCGCTGGCAATATTTATTTTAAAAGGCACAATTTATATTCATAAATTTACATCCCAATTCATTTTCCAACAATCAGTATTTACAACTTGGACATAACAGTCCCATATCACTTCCGGGACATAACAGTCCTGTCTTCCCTCTCGTGGTTCTTCCTCTTGTTCTCCTCCTCTTTCACCATTGCTTCTCGGGGTTTGGACACCATGATCTCTCCCCCCTCCTTTCATCACCATAACTGGGTACAACACTTACCTGGACTACTCCCCCCACTAGGTGTGGACACGTTGATCCACCCCCTAGTTCTATATCCCTCCCCTTCCCTGGTTACTCCCACACCTGGGTTCTTTTTTCTCCAGCCCATGGTCCCTCCTCCCTCCCCTCTACCTGCCCCCTTTTCCTCTTACTCCCAACCCTTCTCCTCCCTTGAACTGCTCTCCTTTTTCTGATTCCTTCCGCCGGGATACCACCTAGCACCCTGGACTCCAGCCGCCCATGTGGCCTCACCTAGCCCATGCCGAGCCCCATTAGAGAACACTTCCAACTTGCACCTCTATCTCACCGCTGCCTACTTCATGTTCCTCCTTTCTTGCAGGGAGGGTGTGGGGAATTTTACTGCAAGAAAGAGGGCTAACTGAGGGTTACATGTCCTTAAATAGCTCCTAAGGACCTCTGATCAGAACCCCTACTGGACACTCCCCATGGCCAATAGCCAGCAAGCTCTGAGCCTGGTCGTATGACACCATCTGTAAGGTCATAACACCTCCCCCTGTCCTGCAGACCCATCCCCCTCCCTTTTCTTCCCCTTCCCCCTTCAGCATTCATTTCTGTCTGGGTCCCAGGAAAACCTGGCCAGCCCTTTAGTGGCAAGACTAACTGTCCCTGGATCCCCACCCAGAAATAACTCAAGCCACTGCTTTGTCATTTTGGAAGCTTGCTGGCAATATTTATTTTAAAAGGCACAATTAATATTCATAAATTTACATCCCAATTCATTTCTAACAATCAGTATTTACAACTTGAACATAACAGTCCCATATCACTTCTAGGACATAACAGTCCTGTCTTCCCACTTGTGGTTCTTCCTCTTGTTCTGCTCCTTTTTTGCCATTGCTTCTCGGGGTCCAGCCACCATGATCCGGCCCTCCCCTTTTCATCACCATAACCGGGTACCACACTTACCCGGACCACTCCCCCCCACTAGGTGTGGACACGGCGATCCACCACATAGTTCTATATCCCTCACCCGTTACTCCTGAGCCTGGGTTCTTTTGTCCGCAGCCTGTGGTACCTACCCCCTCCCCCTCTACCTGCCCCCCCTTTTCCCTATAGCTCCCATCCCCTTCCACTGACCCATCTCCAGCTTACGATAGAAAATGGGGCCCCTCCTTGTGGGTTAACCCCCTCAGACCTTTCTTCTTGGTTTCCCAGACTAGCTCCCTAGGGGTGGAGGAACAGGCCCATACTGAACTCCATCAGGTGAACCCCATCAGCCCGGTATATCACCTCATGCTCATACGAGATGTCCCTATGCTGAATGTGAACCCCCCCCCATCTCAATCACTGCCCTGGCCACTTTTCTGTTCAGGTGTTTTTGTGCCACCTCAATCACTTTTGGCCCCTTCGTTCCTCTCGGTACCCTCCAGGAGGTGATCTCCTACCATCTGATCACCACCCTAGGCCACCAGCTCTTCATCTTCTCCAGATCTGCAATTATGTCCCTCATCAGGAACTCCCAAGGCAGTGTCCCCAAGTCATTGCCCACCAAATGCACATTACTATAGTCTGGTCTGGCCCAGTGCACCCGAAGCTCCTCCAGCAGGGGAAGCAGCTGTGACCACCTCATGCCTCTCAGCCCCCTCCATCGCACTCTGGTGTGCTCTGCTCCCAGGCGCAGCTGCGTCCCTATCCTCATGGCAGCTGCAAACCTCTCTGCCCAGTATATGAATGAGTGCCCCATGATCCACACCTGTCTCTTGGGCCCTGCTGCTAGAAGAGAAAAAGGAACACCCATTAGCCACTGTCAACACCTCACATATCTCTTGTAACAGTTTGATGTCCATCTCCCCACCCGCTTGACCTCACTCTCACCCACTCCTACGGCAGCCGCCTCTGATACCACCCCAATCAAGAAGGAATGTGGGGTGAAATTGCTGTGGGGTTCTCCCCCACAAATGCCACCACCTTTTTCTAGCGATGCCCCCACCTGGAACCCCATCACCGGGGACCTGTCCCCATGCATGACCCAGGCCCCTGTCATGCGGCCCCACACCCTACCATATTCCGTCATGACCTGGACTGCACAGACTGTCCCATCTGCCTGTCTGTGTATCTCTGCAATGGTGCCCTTACCCTGCTGGTCCGTTTTGGACCTCTGGAGCCAGATGACCACCTTATCTGCCTCCACCCTCACATTTTCCTCCTGCAGGCCTGCCATGGCCACCCCCTTCCAGGGTGCCACCACTTCGATCCTAAAAGCCCCCCTCGCCATGATGGCAAATATGGCCTGGAACAGACAGGCCTCATTCGCTGAATGACAGACTTGGTACAAAGCCCTTACCACCTTCGTGAGTAGGGGCCCCATTATGGTTCTCTTCCCATCCTGCCTCTTGCCCTGCCCCCTCTGCCATCCCATGACCATTTGCCTGATGGCCCAGCTGCCCACTGTGTCCAGCCAACCCCGATCCTGGCATGTCCAGCTGATCCCTACCAGCTGTACTATCATGATAACATGAGCCACTCCTTCCTCCCATTTTTCCACTACATACTGCATGACTTGCTCATCCTGCACTGGCTCCTCAGTCCCCCACCCCATCCTAGACTGGAATGCCTGGAAGCTTTCCCAAGCCCCTTCTTAGGCCTTCAGGGTGTTGGTTGACCATGACCCTCTGTACAAAGCCCAAGATTTCTCCCTCCAATCTCCCACATCCAATCCGGGACTCTGGTCTGGGTAGGTGCAGCATGTGGTGCCAACTCTTGGAACTGTTCTATCTGAAAATGAGAAGGACAGTCAGCCACCTCATTCTGTGTCCCTTCAATGTGCTGTGCCTAAAAGGACAGGTTGAAACGCAGACCCAACAACACCATGCACCTCAGTACCCATCCCATGGACTCCGCATGTCCATTCTGCCTGTTGATCACTTCCACTACCCCTTTTTTTTTTTTTTAACTCTCTGTTTTGCCCCCTAAGCCAGAACTCTCTCAGGCCTCACCACTGGCCAGTACCACTCTACCACCCACTGTGAGCCCCGCCAACCCCAAGGACATTACTTTTCATGCCAAGCCCCCGGGGACATAGGACCCGAGGAGATCGAAGGGTCGGTGGAAGGGCTCCAGTGTTGGCCTTGTGGTGGTGTGGTTCAGGGAGGACCATCACCTATCCGGACCAGAGGGTTTTTTCTCTAGTGTTTATGCCCCAGATGTGGGACGTGCAATGCCACCCTAGCCCAAGACATGGGTGCTCCCACCCACGTCTGGAAGGCAGCCGCCCAACGTCTACCCCTTAGCTTGCTAGCAAGCCCATGTGTGTAGCAGTGCCACCGGTCTACACTGGGGGCCGCTGCCACACCGGGCTACCCCTGGATCCCTCCCCGAGAGAGGCGAGCAGTCCTATGGGTGCTAGATCCTCTCTCTCTCCCCTGCCGACCCCTGGCAGGCCGGGCTCATTCTGTAACCCAAGTTGCCGGCTTAGCATGAGGTGTGGCGTCCAGAGCCTCAACCCTCAGCACCACTGGGCCAGCCTACTGCCCCTTTGTTATTCCACAAAAATAAGGTGCGCCGCCCTGCCATCCAGTCACCCCAGATTTCTAAAGCCACCCATATGGGGAAAATCTCAAGAAACGTGATGTCCTTGGTCCACCCCCATTCCCACCATTGGTCTGGCCATGCCTCCGAGATCCACTCCCCTTGAATGTAGGGCCCCCATCCCAAGCCCCCCAGCCATGTCCATGTACAGCTCCATGTCCATATTGTAGACCCACTCCTCCTGCCAGAACGTCACCCCATTGTATAATTCTATGAAAACTTCCCAGACTTGGAGGTCCTTCCTCACACCTTTACTGATGTCCACTCAGTGATGGGGTTGTTTGGCCCTGCCCGTGACCCTCCCCAACCTTCTCATAAAAGCCCTGCCTGGGCTTATGGCCTTGCAGGCAAAATTAAGGTGCCCCAGCAGCTGTTGTACCTGTACCAGTGACACCCTCCTCCTCCCGCCCACTAGCACCAGCAATCCCTTTAAACACTCTGTCCCCTGGCAGGCAAAAACACTCCTGTTCAGTGTCTACCTCTATCTCCAGGAACTCCAACATGTGGGCTGGGACCTCAGTCTTACCCGCTGCCAGGGGAATCCCGATGATGCTGCACATGTCTTGGAAGTCCGCCAACATCCTCTGGGATTCCACTTGGCTGGCCCTTATCAACAGGAAATCATCCAAGTAATGGACTGCCCTCCTGTGCCCATACTGGGACCCCTGCACTCACTGCACCCATGAACTGAAAGCCTCGAATGTTGAACATGCCACAGAGCAGCCCATTGGCATAACCTTGTCGAAACACAAGTCACCCTCGAATTGGAAATTGAGTAAGTCACAGTCCACCAGGCGGACTAGTAACAGCCAGAATGCAGACTAGATGTCCGTCTTTGCAAGTTAGGCCCCCTTGGCTGCCCATATCAGTTCCACTACCTGATCCAGTGATGCATAAGAGACTATGCTCAGTGCTTCCAGGATTCCTGCATTCACCGACCCCCCTCCCCGGGTAGGACAGGTGACGTATGAGCCAGAAGTCCCTCACTTGTTTAGGTACCATACCTCAGGGGTGACACTGAACTGCATGCAGGGGATACGCCCATTGGTCCCTCCACCCTCCCACCATAATTTCCTTCCTAATCTTCCCCCGGACAATGTCCTTCCCTTTTACAGAACCCAAATTCTTAGCCCGTACCCCTACCTGTGACCTCTCGGACCCCAGGGGAAAACCACCCAGAAAACCCACTCTCAGTAATTCAGCCCCTCTCTTGTCGGGGTAGACCTCCGTCCAGGCCTCTACCACCCCCAGTTTGATGGGGGTGCGGGCCATGGCATAGCCCCACTGCCCATCCCCAGGTGCTGACCTATTCCAACCATAGTAGGAGGCATATACCCCTCTCCCGTGGCCCCCGCCTCCCAGCTCCCCCCAGCCGGCCCAAAAAAGGGCTGTTCCTGTAGCAGTCCACTGGCCTATCCCACCTCGTTGCCCCTTGCCTACAGGCCATCACCAGATGTGATCCCCCACACTGCTAGCATGCATGCCTAAACTTGCAACTAAACTATGTGCATGAAGCCCTGTTAAATGCCCAGCAGACCTTGACCCCTTGGGCCAATGCTACTCATTTCTCCTGCTCCGCCACATGCCCCCCCCCTTTGAACCCGGCAGTGTCCTGAACCACAACTCAGCATGGGTACAGTCCCACCTCAGGTCATCTTTCACTGCCATTCTCCTCCGGAATGCCTCATCATACTTGAGCCACCCAAAGCCCAGTTTAGCCCGATACACATCCCTGATGATTGCCATGTACGTCAGTAGTGGGATTGCCAGCACTGGTTGCTTCTCCAGGACCAGCGCACTATAAATTAGGATCCCCGCTTGCCACATATCTATACTCTTCCCCTTAAACTGGGCTTCTTCTGTCTTGTGCCCTACCACCGCCAGCGCCACTGCCATCTCCAACTTGCCCACCAACTCCCTTTGCTCATATTTTTTGGCAGTCTCCTCATCCACCAAACCAAAGATATCTAAGTACTCCCCCTTCCATATTTTTTCCTTTATTGAGGCCAGCACATGGTCGCCCAGTGTGAAGCCGGGTAGACTCTCGTACAGTTTCCTCACTCCACCTGTGGTGCCTGCCCCTTCCTTCCCCGGCCTGCATCCATCCTTGATGGCCTGTAAGGCCCGCTCCAACTTTGAAATCCCATCCTCCCCCATGTCTCCCAACAAGCCTTCAATATACTCTTTTAAATCCACCTCATTATTCATATCCACATTGTCCTTACCCTCATCCAGTTATGGCCCTGCCGGGACATGGGTGGGCTCAATTCCGGCCCCAGATGCCGCTGGTGGGCTGGGCACTACCTGCTACGGTCTCTTGTTCCCCTTCCCAGTGCCAGCCCTCTCATCTCGCTCCTTCCTTTTCTTCTGGGTCTCCTCCTCTGTCTCCCTCTTCTTCGCAGCCTCCACCAACTCTGTCATCTGTGTCATCAGCTTTGCTGCTTCTGCCAACAAGGTCGCGTTCAACACTGGGGCTCTCTTCAGTGCCATTTCTTCTGATGTGCCTAGGCTGCACAATAAAACCACATGGTCATACCACAACCACCGGCTGCCATCACCATCCATTACATCCCCCTGCTGGCCTAGCTCATGAAGATCCCTTGAGATCGCCCCATGAGAACCTTGGCATCCGCTCTCCGGCTGTATGAAGTAGCCTCCAAATGGGGCTTATCACCATTGTGCCCCAGTGGCCTCCACCAGTGCAAACCCCACTGGCTGGCCAATGATCCATTGCCTGCCTGCCATCCCGAGGTGGTGGGTGCACCACGTGGCCAGGCCTCTGCGGCCACCCTGGTGCAGTCTGGCCTACTGGCACCTGCTGCCCCACCAGAATGATCCTTGACCACCTTCTCAGGCCCCCTTCAACCTCTGGACCCATGTGGCCATGGCCCACAATCTTCAGGGCCTACTGGGTCTCTTGCCTGCCCTGCAGTTTACCATTGTGTCCTTTGGCCAGTTATTAGCTCCTCCCCTTGGATGCTGCACTGAGGACTGTCCCCTGCCCCCAAGATGTTTCTCAACCCTGTTCCTCTTTCAATCTCCAAGATGCACTGGGCACCCCACTGCCCCCACAGGGCGGATGCACCACACGGTAGGCCTCTCCGGTCCCCAGCCTGCCTCGCAGCCTCCTGGCCCCATTGAAACTTGTTGCTGCCACTGCTTATCAGCTCTCAGTGGGCCCATGCCATATGCGCTCTCCCAAGTAAGATCCCACATGCCCATCTGTCCCCAACATGGCAGCCTCCCCATGTGGTAGGCCTTACCAGCCCCTGATCTGCCTCCACAGCCTACCAGCCAAAATACCCCATTGCTGCCAAACCACTGCTACTTCACAGTGAACCACCCATGTCTCGCTTGCCCAGGGCTGCTCCAATGTGTGCCCACCCATCCTCAAGCATGGAGGTTGCACCATGCAGTAGGCCATTCAGCACCCTGATCTGCCAGATGCTGCCAGTATCTGCTGCTCGCAGTGAGGTCCCTTTCTCTGCCCATTTCCTCCTGCCCATGATCCTCACTGTTGTCCAACTGTGCTCGCTTCCCTATTGCAGTGTTCAGATGTTTTTAGTTTTTCTGCTATCATCACCCCTAAATCCATTTCTGATGGAGTGCTATCCAGTAGCGCTACTTCCATTTATTAGTGCACCCTTGTGTTCCTTTTCCCAATGTGTATTACATCACATTTTTTGCATTAGCAATGCAGGAGTCAGCACCCAGACCAAGGGTTAATATAAAAGTATTTATTTAGAACAAAGTGAAAGTGCAAAGTGCTATTGCATCTGGCTCACATACCATATTGGTAACAAGTCTGGCAGAAAAACTCTTTTATGTTTTGCCTAGCAAAATGTGAGGCTTCGTCAGAGATGGCTAGTTACTAAAATCACAGTGAATATATACATACAGTACATACATGTGCTTATGTGAAAACACTTGTGAAAATTCAATGTACTTCAATTAAAAACAATTGTTTTACAACTTGATACTGAGCAGAGATCAATTAGTCTTTCAGTTTGCTGTATTCTGATTGGTCCAAATATATTACCAGTATCAAATAATACTCCGCAGTAGCTCTATAAACAATACCTAACTCCATATACATGGCTAGTTGCATTTATTTGATTATTGCTGTAGATGCAGCTAAAGTCATTTATAAATCAGTATTCAGCCTCATTTACAAGGCTGATTACACTTAAGTTCTAACTATTTCTTACTGTTTACTACAGCCCCAAAGGTTTAAGAAAATTAACTTTTTATTATTAGTGCAACCCCAGTATCATAAGAATGCTGATAGGTCTATATTATCATTTAAACCTCTGCCTTCTCTTGCTTTTAAAGCAAAGATCCAAAAATTCTCCATGTGACCAATGTGTTTTTTAATATTACTACCTCTTGAACCCACTGTAACTTTCTCAAGACCAGCGAATTTGATCTCATGTTTTGTGTTAGGGGCCCTGCAGCTGTTTACATTTTGAAAGGAGACAAAAAGTTAATATCAGGGGTTACAGCTCTGAATGGGCTAATGTAATGAGCGGGGTACCCCAAATGCCCTGGACAATCCAGATAAATGACATCCACTGACAGGTCTCTATCTAGTGCAGCACTGACTGGTTCAAAATAGGATAGCAAATTGGATAGAAATGACCTCCCTGTACTAAAGCCACGCTGTGTAATGTTTGAGAAGTCATAATGTTTAATGTGTTCTATTACTATGTCTTGGATGATCCCTTCCATCATTTTCCCCAATCACTGACTTGAGGCTGATTGGGCTATAATTCAACACTCTATGTCCATCCCCCTTTTTGAAGATCGGCTTCACTATGGCATCTTTCCAGTCTGCTGCTGTATTCCCTTCTTTTAGTGAGGTATTGAAGAGTACTGTTATTGAACCTACCAATACTTTTGCTAAAGCCTTTAGTAATTTGGGATGTATGCCATCAGGACCTACAGATTTGTCAGTTTTCAGGTTATTGATTTTCTTGCGTACCTCTTGTTCAGTAATAAAAACATTTGCAATTTTACTTCCTTGGTCTTTTTCCATATTTGTTACGTTCTTTTTGTTTTGGAATACACTGAGAAAGTATTTGTTAAATTCTTTGGCCATCTCTGATTTATCCTTTATTAATTTGTCTTCCTTTAAGAGCAGACCCACAGTTTTCTGATTACCCCTAAGTGTACCTATATAGTTATAAAAATGTTTTTTATTGTCTTGTAAAGTAGTCACTAGTTCTAGTTCCAATTTTCATTTTGCTGTGGTAATAGTGTTATTACATGTTTGCCAATTTCTTGTATTCTTTCCAATCCTCGCCTGTCTTTTTTGTTAAATACGTTCTAAAGGCTTTTTTTTCTTTTTAATGTTTCTTTTGATGTTTTTATTAATCCAAGATGGTACCCTACAAGATTTATCATGTTTTCTAACTTCGAACACGTAATTATTAATGCATTAATTTAACCGTTCTCTAATCTTTCCCCATATTGCTTTCAAGTCCTGATCTTTTAGGTCATCCTCCCAGTTCCATGAACTTAGACAATTCCTCATTTCAGCAAAATTAGCCTTATAGTAACATTTCATTGTAGCAGCCCCCTTAATTCTGTCCCAGGATGTATTAGTCTTTAAGCTAACAGCATAGTGATCTCTACATCCTAGCGGTTCTTGTATATTCACACTTTTGATGTTGTCTGGAAAATTACAAAAGGTAGGATCCAAAGTGTTTGATCTCCTGGTTTTCTTCATGACAACTTGGTTCATGTTTTTATGTAACATAATCTCTATAAATTTGCATTCTACAGTATTCTGTTTGTTCCTTTAAGTGTTGACCAATTTATTTTGGGGAAATTGAAATCACCCATTAGCAAATAATCCCCATTTGGTTCAAGTTTATCTAGTGTATCATAGAATCTGATATTTTCTTTATTACTAAACCCTAGGGGTCTATAGCCCAGCCCTATAGTTAATGTTTTTATTAGCAAGATGTATCTCTGCCCAAATTAATTAATTTTTCTGATGGTCATTTATCTCAGTTTCATAGGTTTCATAGGTGTTTACAAGTCAGAGAAGACAATGAGTCCATAAAGCTTGCCAAGTATATTATTGTATGCTAAATTTAACTTTATCTTCCATTACCAAATCCAGGTTGTACTTAAAGGAATCGATATTAGGGCTATTTACAACCTCTTCCGGTGGTTTGATTCCATATGGGGACAATCCTATAACTAAACCAATTTTTCCTTTTTAGAGTATTCCATTTGCCTAGATGCAATTGTTTTGAATGTCTTCTTTTACTAACTCTGCAGTCACTAATAGCTATTCCAAGATTGTTACTAAGAGTGGGGTTGCTTAGTGCTCTATAGGTGAGACACATGTCTCCTCATAATCTTCTATACTGTAATGTATACATGTTCAGGAATCTCAGTCTATCTTCAAATGGTTTGTTATCCATCCCTAGAATTGCTTTTGTGAATCTTTGTTGGACTGTCTCAACCCTTGTAATGTCTTCACTGTAATGTGGGGACCACACCTGAGCACGATATTTAAGGTGCGGCCTAACCAAGGCTATATAAAGGGGAAGCATCACTTCTTTAGTTCTACTAGCTATGTGCCTAAAGATACAATTAAGGATATGATTAGCTTTATTAATTTGGGTTCTGCAATGTGATCTGAATTTTAGGTCAGGGCTGACAGTTATTCCTAAATCTTTCTCTTGATTTGTTACTAGTAAGGTAACATTCCCCAATTTATAATTATAGTATTTATTATGTTTCCCCAAGTGCATTATTTTATATTTGGAAATGTTCAAGGTTAGCTTGTTATTATTGGACCAAGTTAATATATTATCTAAGACTGACTGAAGAGCGGAACTGTCAGATGTATTATTTACTAAGGTACCTATCCGACAGTCATCTGCAAATTTTAGCATCCAAATGTTGGGGCTATCAATAGTAAGAGAGGAGACATATATATTAATAAGGCAAGGGCCTAAAACAGACCCCTGAGGGACCCCACTTGTAACAGGAGCCTAATTTGAATATTCACCATTCATGATGAATTTTGGTTTTCTTCCCACCAGCCAGTTAGCAATCCAATTTACAATGTTGGTTTTTATTTTAAATACTCTTAGAATGTCTACGAGCTCTACACAGGGTAATTTATGGAAAGCTTTAGCGAAGTCCAGAAATACGATGTCCACAGAATTACCCCAATCAACTTCGCCCATGACTTTATCATAAAAAGTCAGAAGATTAGTTTGACAAGATCTTGATTTAAGTTACCCTTAAGTTATCTGATACGTATACCACCACCCTTCCCTCTCTTTTTTCAAGTTAGTCTTTATGTATTAATCTGTAACCTGGGATTTCTAAACCCAATCACCCTCCTTAAACCAGGTTTCTGTGACACCACATATTGAAATCTTATCCTTTGTTAACTTGTACTGTAATTTTTCCATTTTATTTTTTAAACTACATGCATTGATTAGTAAACAGTTAAGCTCATTGTTTTTATTGCAGTTCCTTTTACCTTTTGATGTTATAGTAGATTTGGTGGCATTGTTGCATTAAGGTACTTGATTGTGTTGTGGGTCCCACTTTCCTCTCTCCAGGAGACCAAGTTTAAATTACATCTAATACATTCTATAAACAAGGTCCCTAGTTGTTTACTGCCTGATCTATTTAAGTGAAGGCAGTCTTTGCTGAAAAAAATCTTTTTATTTACAAAACTTTCCCAGGTTCTTATACACTTCACCTCTTTTGCTAAACACCAAATGATTTTGTATTAACCCTTGATCTGGGTGCTGACTCCTGCATTGCTGTTGCTTAAGTTTGTTATAGCACCATACCTGACTCAGTGCAGTTTGTTGACTTTGCTTGGACATTTGTAGCATTAAAATTCAGCTGCCAAATCTTGGACCAGTTCTCAACTTTCCCAGATCCTCCTTTAATTTCCTTCTCCCTTCTTGCATGCCTACCATTGTGCAAATCTTTGTATTATCTGCAAAGAGGCAGATCTTACCCTTGATAACTTCACCAACATCACAGATGAAAATATTGAAGAGGACTGGTCCCAGAATGAACCCTTATGGTACCCTGTTGGTCACTTCCCTCACCTCTGAAAACTTTCCATTGACTACAACCCTCTGTGCTCTACCCCTTAGCCAGCTCTCTACCAATTTCGTCATCTTTTCTTCTACCCCAAAGGTCCTTAATCTTTTTGACCAACCTCCTGTGGAGGACTGAGTCAAACGCATTGCTGATGTCAAGGTATACCATATCAATTGCTTCCCCCTGTCTACTGCTGTGGTAACTTTGTAGAAAAACTCAACCAGATTTGTCTGGCAAGAAATTCCACTCATGAAACCATGATGTCTGGAGTTCTGAATCCTGTTCCCTTCTGGGAAGTCCATTGGGCCCTTCCCCAGTAATGACTCCATGACTGGACTCATCCCTCCTCCTCCTACTCTTGTGTAACAGAACCACATCACTTATCTCTAGTCCTTAGGGACCACCCCTCCAACTAGCAAGCTATTGATAATGTCTGCTAATGTTCCTGCTATAATCCCTGCTATCTCCCTTAGCATCTTCGGGTGTAAACCATCAGTTTCCCACAGATTTATTTACTTTCAATCCTGTTAACTTTTCCAACACCCTTTTCTCCATTATCTGGACATTTGTCCTAGTATCTTTGCTCCTTCCTAACCAAACAGTCTGTTTGTGGCCCATCCATCTCATTAGTAAATATTGAAAAAAAAATAATTGTTCAGTATCTCTGCCTTTCCTATATCCCCCTCCTCCCACCCCTCATTTCTCTTAAGTTTCACTATATCCTCTTTTGATGTTGTGTTTCTCCAAGATGTACCAGAAATATGCATTATCCTCTTTTTTCATTACCATTGCCAACTAGAGGTGCAGCTGCATTTTTGCCTCCCTCACCTTGCAGATGGTTTCTCTTGTTGCTTCCTGAATTCTGTCTTCCTCCCTTTGACTACCCTTATACTTGGAAATGCTCTCCTTTTGGTTGTTGCTGCTACTTTTACATTGGCTGTGAAACATATTGGCCCCTTAAAACTTTTACCTTCGACTTCTGTTGACATCATGGACCTAGCAGCATAACTGAAGAGCTCTATGAAGGCTGATGAATTACAACCTCCTAAAACCAGCAAACTAAATAAAAATATATATCAATTCTTACAAAGGAGGCATTAAATGTATTCAGTGAAGAGTGATGAGGGAATTATACCAACCAGAGTCTTTGGATGGATGGCGGGGGATGCACCTTAGATGGCTCAGACAGTGAGGAATCCTGTTCCAACCTGCATGGCTGCACCAAAACAGAAACCCCAGGAATTTCAGTCCTCCAACAACAAATGACCACTAAACCAAGAGACTTTTGCAAAGAGATGCAAAGCATGGCTGCAGCACTCAGGATGGATTTACAGAAAATTTACAAAGGGTAGGATGGCATGGATCAACAGCTAACCTTAACTTATCATTGTCTGGACACTTCAGAAAGGGCAATCTTCAAACTGCATGACATGGTCCAGGCTCTCCAGGACAGAGCAGAGAATGCAGAGAGCTGGAACAGCCATAACAATATAAGAATATTGAGGTTTCCAGAGGGGATCAATGGACTTATGATGATTCCATTCTTACAACGTATGCCCTGCTCCTCACTAGAGCTCTCAGATTCTTTAACCCAAGAGATGGAATGAGCCCATTGCACCCTGGGCACAAAGCCAGCAGCAGGAGCTCAACTATGAGCAGTTCTAATGAAATTCCTACATTTCCCTGAAAAGGAAATGGTCCTCCACACCAACTGGAAACAAGGACTTGTACAGTACCAAATTCACAGACTGTACTTCAAAAATGATTATCCTTCTGTCCATATGGCACATTGGAAAGCTGATGTGCCCTTGATGAAGGTCTTGAAAGTGGCAGTCTCAAAATTCAGAACCTCTTACCATGCCAAATTGGTTGTACTGTTCCCAGAAGGAGCATAGACATTTGAATCTCCCGAAGAAGCAGTGGCTGAACTTAACAGCCAAAATATTGAGGTCCAACTGCAGCGACCTACAACAGCTCCAACACTGGCTTCAAAACTTTCCTGTCAGCTTTGACAACAATAGGGCCAGAAAGAACAAAGGAGAAAGTGGGGAACAGAGACTATTAAACAGACTGTGGCTGAACTGAAGCAATGGCAATCACAGCCCTCCACAACTCAGAACCCTGCTACTACTTCAGAAAAATAACTGTGAGGAAAGGTATCCTTAACTGAGTGAGTACTGCATATTCCTTGCCCTCTCTGGATCCTTCTTATGAAAACTAACTGATTATATATCTCCCTCCTCAGCCTCCTAGTTGCTCCCAGTAGCCATCAAGTCATTTGATCCACTTTTTTTGTTTTTATTTTGAGAGGACTGATAAAGATAGTGGACACTTTTAAAACTCCCCAGTTAGTGTGGCACCTGGTAAAAACAAAATGTGCAGCACTGCAATAAGATCTATGTGCCCCCAGAAATAATGCTTATTTGAGAAAGACCAAGACTGGTCCTGGACTCCTGAGCTCTCCAGAGGGAAGGTGACATGGACCATGATGCATATAAAGCATCCTAGCATGATCCTGATGACTGGTTTGGGGGGCACAGAGACTAACCACAGAATAGATAACTGGAGCAGTTCCACACTACTACTGACCTCCATATCAGGCTACTGCACTGAGTGCACCCATTGGCCAATATTTTCATCATCTCCAAGCCAGAGAAAGTGAGAATGAATCTGAGCCATCCTAACGGTACTCAGCTGGAGCCAGCAAAATGGAATTTTCTATAATACCCCTACACTGCCCAATAACTCCAAATTCTGGCTGCTGGGGGCCAAAGTTTTGGAAGGGAAGAACTACTGGGAGTTGATGGGTATCACATGTTGTTGGGAGAGCACCCTGCAGGGTGAACTCACTAGAATTCAGAACTGAGATGGCTGGATTGGCACCCATTCTGACTGACATGGTATCCTCTTTCATAAATACTAAGACCACAACCTGCTTCCTCATTCTCTCTAGCATCTCCTGATGACTCAGACAATAGGCACTTTTAACAAGTCTATAATTGGTGCCGAGAGAGAGAGAGTAGGGAGAGCTGCAGTGACTGAGTGCTTTTTGTTGCTTTTGGTCCCCATTGAGACACCCAACTCTCAAAGCTTGCACCTGTTAGAGCCTCACACCATCATATAGAAGGAAGGGGCACTGCAAGGGAGAGTGGGTGAATATATGCAGAGGAGATGCTGAAAATGTATTTGAAATATTCCAAGGTGTTTTTCTCGGGGTGGTTTGGATGAGCTGAAATAACCATCTCATTATACAGACTCCAGCAAGAGTCTTAAACAGTACCCTAAGCTTGACTGGGGGGCTTGGCATTCACTACCCCCATTGTCTTCACCCCTCCTCCCCCACTTATGCAGATGTTAGATCACCAGGAAATCTCAAGGCAATCTGCATAAAGCTCTGGAGAATAACTGGTGACCAAGTTGACCCAATGGGCTTATCGCTAACATAAGGCAGGGGACCTCCCACAGAAGAAAAAGACAATTTGGTTGCAAGATATTGGATCCCATCACAATGAGATATATCCACCAATGGCTCTGACCATTGTGGTAGAGGGGAGTGAGCACAGAGACAGCAGAGTAGCCCACACTCTGGAGTGCCCTTCTTGACAAAGGGTCATCTGAGCTGACTCCCCTCCACATATACTCAGCTCATGAATCTTGACACAACTATTTGACTCCCCTCCCCCATCTACCTGGTATCTCCCCACAGGGAAAAGAGATACAGTCATCCCTGAGCCTGAATGCTACCTCATTTTCCATCCCCCAGGATGTTACCATGTCAGGAGGCCACTCTTCTGAAGCTTTCCCTCCAGGCATGGCTCTAGCCCTGCCACCAGGGTTGCTGTGAAGACCCTTTCATGGAAGTCCACTCATCCAATGTTTGGCTAGATAATGCCCAGTTGACACTTGTTGGCCTTAGGTGTTGGTTAATTTTAGAATCCCCTTACCCCCAAGCACCTCCTTTGGAGGAGCTCACTCCTCCTCTTTGTTGGACATATTTACAGTTTAGTTTAAATGTGATTGGAAAATGTCTGCATGGGACAGTTATAGAAATTGCTAGTTTGGAGGCAGGGAGAGTGAGTGGGGCCCGGGGACTTAAGCGGGGGAGGCACTGCAATGCACACATCATAATTAATGGCACAATCTAGCATACAGTTACTATCCATGAATGTCAGTGGTCTCACCACCCCTATCAGAAGATTTCATATATCGTCCCACCTGAAGAAAACAAAATCAGATTTAATCTATCTGCATGAGACTCACCTGTCTGGCCAGGAACATAACAGGCTGGCTAAGTTTGGCTATGCTCCAGTTTTCTCTTCCTCCTACCAGGGTGGAAGGAGATGAGACACTGCCATACTGATCCCACACCACACCCCATTTCAACATACCAACACCAGGGAAGACTCACAGGAAATGTTAGTAATTGTATAATGCACCTTCAATCACATCAAAGTCACTTTAGCTAACTTATACCTTCCCTCAGAAAGAAACACTCCCACGTTTAAAAGACTCCTCAACAAAATACTGCAACTGACAAAATGAGTCCTACTCTTGGCAGGGGATTATAATATTGCTCCCATCCCAATCTGGAATACCTCCAACCCTTCCCCACTTTAACAACCAGCAGCCGATATATTTGAAAAAAAAAAAAAAATTACTCAAGAACTGGCCTGGTTAGATACCTGGTGCTTTTTGCACCCACGTTCAAGAAACTACACCTTCTACTAGGCCATCCATGGGACAGACTCTTGAATAGACCTTGACTACACCCAGCTTGAGAACCTTGGCAAGCTCATGGACTGCCAGTTTGGAGACATTTCTTACTCTAATCATGCCCCTGTGATCAGTTGGTGGGACTTGGGTTTGGAATGACGCAACACAAGATGGCACCCTAACCCATACTATTTGAAATCCAAAGACCTTCAGAAATGCTTGTCTGATAAAATTAAAGAAATTTTAGAAGACAATAATGCTAGGGAGACTACTCCCACAGTTCACTGTGATACCTTTGAAACCATATTAAGGGGCTATATCATCCAATACACCTCACCCTAGACAAAGAAAAGGCATGAAAGACAGCAACAGCTAGAATACACCTTGCACTTTTTGCAAATGGCACATAAATAAGGAGACTCCATAGTGTGGCCACTGCTACAGCTTACAAGGGAGGACCTGAATGCCCACTGCTTAAAACAAAGGAGATAGTCCTCTCCTTCCTAAGACTAATATACTATGAGGTGGGCAGCAGGGTTTCTTGCTTAGTGGCCTACCAAATATGTAAACAATGGCTTATGCCTAGTATATCCACACTACTACACCATACTATTGGCCTTAGACTTACAGAGATAGAGAGATACATGATATCACAACAGTATTTAGCTAATACTATCAAAACCTGTATTCTCCCAAACAACCAGTTCAGCTAGATTCAATTAACAACTTTTTAAACAGTCTCACATTGCCACACATGACAGCGGACCAAGGCACTCACCTTGTTGCACTGATTAAAGTAGAAGAGATGGAACTTTTTATTGGCCCCTCTAAGACTATGAAGGTCCTTGGCCTGGATGGCTATGGGTTTGAATTTTATAAGGTCACCAAGGATTCTATAATACCTCCTTACTCAGGGCATTCATGCCACACAATAGTGCAAGCCACCACCACTATTTTGGTCATACACAGCAATCTCTATGATATTAAAACCAGATAAATATCCCCAAATATGCAGCTTGTATAGCCCAATCTTAGTACATCATACAAACTACAAGTATTTCATGGATATTTTATTTATTTATTTATTTAGTTAGTTTTTGTTGACCGGGTAAGTGCACTAGACAAATCCTGCCTATTTTCAGGAACGACCCGGGGGAGGGGGATACAGATGAATGTCAACTGACCTTGAACCAGATTAAGCTGTTGGTATAGCAGCCAAACACTTGTATAAGGTGCTTCCCCTACTGGTGGAGCGTGACTAAAATGGGTTTCTACTGCCAAAGGCCACTGCGGATAACACCAGATGAACACTCCATTTAATCCTTAAGATGTAAAATGACACCAAGCCATATGTGCTTCTCAGCCTGGACACTGAGAAGGCATTTGACTGGGAGTTCTGGCTGTTGCTCTATGAAGTTCTGTGGAGGCTAGGTCTCCAGGTCACCCCTGATTAGGCCCCTACAAAATACCTATGAGGCCCCAAAAGCCTGTGTAAAGGTGGGAGGTCACCATTCTGGTGGTACTAAACAGGGTTGCCTGCTTCCCACCTCATCTTCGCCATATATTTATTTATTTATTTTATTTATTGAAATGTTTCACCAGGAAGGTTACACTGAGCAACAAAAGCTCATCTCACAGTACATCCTGGGGGAAGGGGAGTGGGAACAATAAGTGATACAACAGGATACATACATCAGGAAGTAGCTAAACAGCATATAGACAGACAGTACAGTATTACCACCATCAACAGCTAATAACATTTCTAGACTAGGATACATAGAGAGAGACTGACGGGAGGTATAATAATAAGGTACTCAGCAAGGGTGTGATACAGGAGTGGTGACAGAAAGTGCTAGGTTGCAGAAAGTGCTAGGGTTGCAAGAGGGGTTAGGATAGGGGGGCATATCTGGCCCAGCCGGAGGAAGGAGGAGGTATAGACCAACAGCTAGGCAGGGCCCCACTGGGCTAGGTACAGTTGCAGTTCATCACTAGGTAGTTTGCTAGAGATGCAGAGAGAGAATAGGCTGAAGAGGAGTGGCAGATTTGGGTCAGTAGTTGATTCCAGCGCTTAGGTAGGTGATGGGAGAATGCCATTTGGCCGGATGTAATATTTCTGTATGGTATATTCAGAGAGCAAAAGTCATCAGAATGGAGGGTGTAATTGGAGAGGTGAGGGGCAGATAAGGAGATGGCAAGGTACGGGAGCAGTGAGCCTAGCCTGAATTTTGAGGTAAACTTTGCCACATGCAAGGTTCTCCTGTCAACAAGTGAGGGAAAATTTAGAGAGCAGTAAAGAGTGCAGTGGTGTGTCAGAGCAAGGGCATCCAAGGCAAACTGGCAGAAGGAGTTTAAGAGAGGTTCCAGCCTGGATAAGGAGGATTGAGGGGCAGCTCTGTAGACAATGTCACAATAGTCAAAAGTTGGCAATATCATTTTATGTACCAGTTTGTGCCTAGCAGGATGAGGGATGCTACCCTGTTATGATAGAGGGCCCCTAGGTTAGGACAGAGTTTCTTCAGAATGGCATTGATGTGGACAGAGAAGTTTAGGTACCTATCCAGCCAAACTCCGAGGTAGCAAAAGGAAGAGGTGTCTTCTAATACAGTCCCACTGATGGTGCAAAAGGTGGGCAAGGAGGGGAGCCTTGCTAACCTCTGCCCTGTACCAACAGTCATGGAGACTGATTTCTTTGAGTTTAGAAAGAGGTGATGCTCACTTAGCCAGTGTTGTACATTGTTGAATTCGAGCTGGAGCCTGGCGGTGCCACCAGGGACCGATTTGCCAGTTGTGAACAGTACAGTGTCATCGGCATACATGTGTATGTTAGTCGATAAGCAAAACTGAGAGAGATCATTGAGGAAGATTGAGAAAAGGAGAGGTCCAAGTATCGATCCCTGGGGGACTCCTGTGGTAATGGGGAGGGGTGAAGAGATGGCATCTGCCATGTGAGCAGATTGTGTTCTGCCTGACAGATAGGACTTGATCCAATCATTGGCATTGGGGAGAGACCAGTGGACCTGAGGCAGGACAGGAGTATAGGTTGGGAGACCGTATCGAAGGCCTTGGCCAGGTCAATAAAAATAGCTGAGGTTATGAGACCTTTGTCCATGCCGGTGGCGATAATGTCAGTCAGCCGTAACAGGGAAGTGGCGGTGGAGTGGTGTTTTCTAAAGCCAGATTGGAATAGGGTGAGAAAATAGGAGTCAATAATGTAGGAGGAGAGTTGTTCAAGTACTATGTGCCCCTGGAGCTTAGCCAGAGTTGGAAGGAGAGAGATAGGGCAGTAGTTGCTGGGGAGGAGGGATCTCCCCCTTTAGGGAGAGATAGAACTGTAGCGTGTTTCCAAGCTATAGGGACAGTGGATGAGACAAAGGAGAGGTTTAGCAAGAGGGATATAGGATAGCAATGGCAGGAGCAGACAGAGAGAGTAGCTTAGGGACCAGGCCATCTGGGAAGGAGCCTTTGGCAGGGTTAACGGACTGAAGGGCTTGTAAGGCAGAAGCCTGACCCTGGCAGAGGCCATATGAGTATCCAGTACTATCATGGAGAAAGAGCGGGGGGCAATCATGTTGCTCTGTACACAGACAACATACTGCTATACCTCCACGACCAGAGAAATCCCTGCCAGCAGTCTCCCAAATCCTAAATTATTTTAGGATGGTATCTGGGTAGAAATTAATCACCAAAACCAAATCACTAATTTTTCACTACAAACTGCTCCAATTAATAAAGCAACAGTTCCCCATTCAGGTGGGACCTAGAAAAACTAAATTACTTAGGTGTTTTACCTTTCTAGGACACCAGAAAATGCCTACAAAAACAACTACACTCCTTTCTCAATGCAAATAAGGCAAGACATGACAGATTGGAACACTCTCCCTCTCAGCCTATCTATATGAGTGAAAGTGAGCAGGAATGTTGCATTACCTAGAGCTCTGTATCTATTTAATAATATGCCAATTCCAATATCACTGCCCATGTTCTGACAGTGGAAAAAAGAGATTTCCAGGTTTCTGTGGGCAGGACAGAGACCACAGATCAAACTATGAAAGCTGTGCCTCCCAAAGTGCACTGCCCCACTTACAGCTCTATTACTGGGCAATGTCATCAAGGCATAGGTCTGGAAGCATAGGAAGACCGGGACCAGTAATATAAAATTTGTAAGCAACGTTTTATTAGTATCAGTAACAATACAATAAAAACAAATAAAAATTGTTCAGGATAGCTATAGTCAAAGGTAGTAAAAAACAGAGAAAACAAAAGTCCTTCATCTGAGGGGTTCTTCTCAATTCCAAATCTCAGTCTTTCTAGCAAAAATATTGCTGCTCTTTTTATAACAAGTCTTTGCCTAACAATTAACTTCTTCATCCTGAGCTTGTTAAGGAGACATTCGGTTTCTCACAAAATGTATCAGAGTTCTTGTAAGTTTCTTTGCAGACCAGGCTTGCAATAAGAACAATTTCCTAAAGTTGGCCTCCTGCTGACAGCTCTGCAAAAGAGTTTGCAAAAAAGCCTAAGAGGAGCTCAAATTGCATCTCGGGTTAACCCCCTAAATTCCAAATAGCTTTTTGCAATCATTTCAACAGTGTGACTCTATACATTTTCCAACCAAGGACTCCTAGTTTCACATAAAGATTCATATCTATTTTATAATTACAGAAATGCAAGGTGAAGAAAAGACAGAAACAGCAAGTGAAGACAGAGAAATAGTGAGAGGCGGAGAATCACGAGACCACCAGAGTGATCAGTTCCTAGGTATCACGAAAACATTTGGTTGTACAACCAGACAGACAAGAGACAGAAAAGGAGAGGACAGATCCTTGCATTTAACACTCTCTCTCTCTCTCTCTCTCTCTCTGTACCAAATGGGACAGGGCCTTATTCAAACCTGTCACATAACCCCCTATTTAAGAGAGAACTTCTTTTTTCAAAAAAAGGTTTCCAAAACATTCTATTAATTCTCTTCTAACATTAGCATATAACCTTTACAGTTCAGTGCATAAGCAATACAGCAAACAGAGAAGTTTAAACTCACACATTATTTTTCTTCCAACCATCAGAATTCTCAACTCCTGACCATGTTCTTGTGAACATAAGCACTGACATTCCAGATTTGTGCATCACTTTAAATTTTAATGGCTGTAGAGCCAGGTACCACTTTGTGGAATTGTTATTCTTCATTTGGTTAAACCAACAGAGAGGATTATGATCTGTTATCAGTACAAAGTCAGCTCCTAGTAGATAAAACATAAGGGACTCCTTGGCCCACTTTGCCATAAGGCATTCCTTTTCAATGGTAGAGTACCTCTTCTCTCTGTTGTACAACTTATTACTGATATATAGAATGGGATGTTTCTTTTCATCTATATGCTGACTGAAGACTGCACCTAGGTCTACCTCTGATGCATCTGTCTGTAATAACAATTGTTTCTTAAAGTCTGGGCTGCTTAAACCAGGTGCTGAACATAATGCTGCCTTGTTGGCTCAAAAAGCTTCATCACACTCTGTGGTCCATTTCACATTATTTGGAAACTGTTTTCTGTGAGTTCAGTGATGAGAGTAACTCACTGAACAAAGCTGGGAACAAATCTTTGATAGTAACCAGCCAGCCTTAAAAATGACCTGACATTTTTTTTTGTTTAAGGGATAGGATGGTTAGCTAGAGCTTCTTTCTTAAAAACATCTGGCTTTACTGCTCCATTTCACAAAACATAGCCCAGATAATTGGCTTCCTGCATTCCCAGTGCACATTTGGTAGGATTTATTGTCAGGTCTGCCTTTTTGATAGATTGGATAACTGTCCGTTGGTGTTCCAGGTGGCTTTTTCAATCTGAACTGTACACCACAACATCAGCCAAGTATGCAGCACAATAACCAATGTGAGGGAATAAAACAATAAAACTATGTCCATGTACTGCTGGAATGTAGCAGGTGCACCATGTAAACCAAACGGCATGGTGGTGGACTGATAGAATCCAACAGGAGTGGCAAATGCAGTTTTGTAAATGGATTCTTTAGCTAGGATTTGCCAATAACCCTTGGTGAGATTGAGAGTACTGATATACTTGGCATTCCCCAATCTGCCCACCAATCATCTATCCTAGTCATAGGAAAACTTTTAAATTCTGACACTTGATTAAGTTTCCTAAAATCAAGGCAGGTTCTTACACCCCATTCGTTTTTATTTACAATCACCATTGGTGATGACCAAGCACTTCTAGACTTTTCTATGACACCCAATTCTTTCATTTTTTGTATTTCCTTAACCACGTCTGCTCTGAACTGCTTTGGTAATCTGTATGTCTTTTGTCTGATAGGGTGTGCATTCCCTGTCACTATTATGTGCTCGACCACTTTTGCTTGGCCTGGCACTATGGTAAAAGTACTGTTAAAGAGGACAGGAACTGATTACTTAAGTGCAGCTGTTTGAAATGTCTGTATTTTCATAAATTATATTCATACCTCTAAAGGATCCCTATTTAACTGTCCCTGAATAAAAGCTGAAGCTGTCAGTAGTGTTTTGTATTTTTTTCTTTATATTGACAACATTCTGTGGAGTTCCTTTCATGGAACCAATAATTTGGAGTTTTGAATATGTCACTTCATGTTTTCAGAACTGTGAGCCTGAACAGATCAGAACAGTGCCCACAGTTCTGAAACCATGAAGTGTCATAGTCAAAACTCCGAATTCTTGGTTCCTTGAAAGGAACTGCACATTATGTTGTCCATAGAAAGAAAACAATACAAAACGCAACTGACAGTTTCAGCTTTTATTCATTCATAGTTAACTTGGGATCCTTTAGAGGTATGAATATAATTTATGAAAATAGAGACATTTCAAACAGCTGCACATAAGTAATCAATTCCTGTCCCCTTTAAATGTCTTTAACAAGTTACAAATTTCTGTGGTTTGTTTGGAGGTAAAAGAAACAAAAGAAACAGCATCAGCAGTTAGTCTGTCATACTCTATATCAATATCTTCTTTTTCAGTTTCTGGTAAAACTAGCAAAGTAGACTTTGGTGTTTTTTCAAACCATTTCTTCAGGAGATTAGCATGGTATATGTTAATAGAATTTTTCCTATCAGGGTCTCAATTTCATAGTTAACTGCACCTGTATGTCTAAGAACCTTATACAGCCCTTGTCATATCATTAACAGTTTGTTTTCTGTAGTGGGTAACACTATTAAGACCTTTTCACCTGGCTCAAACACTTTTTCTTTTACCCCATGGTCATAATATTCCTTCTAGTGGTTCTGGGCCTCTTCCTGATTACTATGGACAATTTCGACATATTTTGCCAGCTTCTTTCTCAGGCACACATACAAGATGTTACAGATTTTTTCTGAGTGGGGTTATCTTTTTATGTTTCTTATATTTGATCAAATGGCCCTCTAGGATGTCTACCATATATCATTTCAAATGGTGAAAACCCAGTTGATGCCTGTGGCACTTTGCTGTAAGCAAAAAGTACATAAGGTAAGCATTGGTCCCAATCCTTCCATTCCCCTCTTACAAACCTTTTTAACATGTGTTTTACGGTTTGATTAAAACACTAAACAAGACCATCTGTCTGTGGGTGATAATAGGAGGTTCTTATGGCACTGATACCTAGCTCCTTCAGCAATGCAGCACCAAAATTAGTACCCTGATCAGTAATAATCTCTCTATGTATGTCCACCCTGCTTAAAAATTTTGGCAAGCTCTGCTGCCACTTTTGGGGCTGTGACAGTATGCACAGGAACTGCCTCTGGGTATCAAGTAGCAGAGTCACATACTACCTAAATTAATTGATTGCCCTTTTACTTTGGTCAACAGGGCCACCCACATCCTTTGCAGTTCTCTCAAAATGCACATCTATCAAGGGTAGGGGCACTAGGGGCACCTCGTCTCTTTTAGTCACTGGGGCTACTTTCTGACATTCAGCAAAGGAACCACTAAAGGTAATGACATCATCATGAATTCCAGGTCAGTAAACTCTGTATAGCAATCTGGTAAGGGTGCAATCCCTCCCTGAGTGACCAGGCGTAGGATCATCATGTGCTATCTGTAACAACTTAGTTCCATACTTTTATGGTGTGACCAATTGTGCCATCTGTTCCTGAGTCTGAGGTTTAACCCAAACTCTGTACAGTAAGCTACTACATTTTTTAAACATCAGTTCATCATGTTTTGTTTTCACCCCCAGCTGCTTAAAATAACCCAGGAGAGAAACATTGTTAGTTTGCTCTGGAACAAAATCACAATCAGTTATGAATTCAGTTTCAGCACTTTCATAAATTAACCTCTTATGTCCATTAGCCTTTTGCTGCCATGGTTTCTTCAGGCGTCATCTTTCTTTCCTGGACTTCCGGATCTTGGAGCAGTGCTCAAACAAGTCCAGATCGAAATCACCGAAAGGAAAAGAGTCCCCACCATCTGAGATTTCCTTTGCCTGTTCTCTTGTCATCACAACTGCTAACACTGCAGATTTTACTTCCTCTGTGATTAACTCACTAAATCCTGGAAAGTCATTTCCAATAATCACAGGTACCAGTAACTTAATGTAGGCACTAACCCCACTTTCATTTGGTGTGACATCCCATTAATATTCAAAGTCAATTGAGAGGTGGGATAGTACCGAATGTCCCCAGTGGATACAGATGACACCAGTACCTGGTCCTTTGGCACAGTTCTTTTCGAGAACTTCAACATGCACCAGGGTTTGTCTGCTTCCTCAATCAATAAGTTTCTTCACAGTCTGATCTACCACCTTGACATAGAAGTTGAAACATAAAAGTTGACGGCAGATAAGGACTGCAAGGCCCATCCAGTCTGCCCATTTCCTTTTCTACCTTATAAATGTGCCATCGGCCTTTGCTCTGTCAATGGCCTATCTATTTATACTCATCTGTATTGCACCCTTATGCCTATCCCATGTCTGTTTGAAGCCCTGCACTGAATTCATATCCACCACTTCCTGAGGTAGGCCATTCCATGCATCCACCACCCTTTCTGTGAAAAAGAACTTTCTCACATTTCCCCTTAATCGGCCTCCCTCGAATCTCATGCTGTGTCCTCTTGTCTTGCTATTTTTCTTATATTGAAACATGTTAGACTCTTTCACCTTGTTAATGCCCTTAAGGTGTTTGAATGTTTCGATCACATCACCTCTCTCCCTCCTTTGCTCTTGGGTATACATATTGAGCTCTGTTAATCTGTCCTCATATGTTTTCTGATGCAGTCCCTGCACCATTTTGGTTGCCCTTCTCTGGACTGCCTCAATTTGGTTAATGTCCTTGTGAAGGTGTGGCCTCCAGTACTGCATGCAGTACTCCAGAAGGGACCTAACTAGTGTCTTGTAAAGATGGATTATTACCTCCCTCTTCTGACTTGTGATACCCCAACTAATACACCCTAACATCCCCCTAGCCTTACCTACTGCTTTAGTGATCTGCTTGGATGATTTCAGGTCATCGGTGATGATGATGATGCCCAAGTCTCTTTCTTCCCTTGTGACTGCCAGCAACTCCCCTCTCAGCCTATAGGTGGCTTCAGGGTTGCTCTTCCCTATGTGCATGATCTTGCACTTCTTTGCAATAAACCCCAGTTGCCACTCTTCTGACCATTTTGCTAGTTTATCCAGATCTCTTCTCATTCTGCCCACACCATCTGGATCATCTTTCTGTTGCAGATCTTGGTGTCATCTGCAAACAGACAAACCTTACCCTCCAGTCCATCTGCAATGTCACTGATCAAGATATTGAAGAGGACTGGCCCCAGGACTGATCCCTGAGGTACCCCACTTGTGACTTGCATCTCTTCTGACTGTATACTGTTTACCACCACTCTCTGTTTTCTGCCCATCAACCAGTTTGCCATCCAGCTGACCAACTTCTGACCCACCCCGAGCCTACCCAGCTTATTAATCAATCTTCTCATGTCCGATATTGAAACCTTGTATTCGCTGTTCTCAAATGGACCTATGCATCAAACCTGTATATTCTTCTTACTATTGTTGCTTGTATTAAATCTGTTTCATGTGTATTACTGTTACCTTGTACTCCACTGTCACCCTGTGCCATGTGTTACGGCTCGGGTCATGCCTGAAAATGGTCCCTGGGATCAGTGCACTCACTCGGTTATCAAAGTCATCAATAAATAAATAAATAACAGTATTGAAAGATTTGCTGAAGTCAAGGTAGGTGACAGCAGCTGCTCCCCCTTGGTCCACCACTCTGGTTACCTAATCAAAGAAATCTATGAGATTAGTTTGACAGGACCTTCCTTTTGTAAACCCATGCTGTCTTGGATCCTGTGCTCCTATGGATTCCAGGAGTTGCACTATCCTTTCCTTAAGGAGTACCTTCATAATCTTGCCCACTACTGAGGTAAGACTGACTGGCCTGTAGGTGCCTGCCTACTCCTTGCTACCATTCTTGTGGAATGGGATCACATGAGCCTTTCTCCAGTCTTCTGGGACCTCTTCTGTGCTCAGAAACTCACTAAACAGTTCTGATAATGGCTCTGCTAGTTCCACTCTTAGCTCCGTTAGTACCCTGGGATGTATGCCATCAGGTCCCATTGCCTTGTCCACTCTTGGCTTATCAAGCTCTTGTAGGACCCTTTCTTTTGTGAAGGGACTAGTGCTCACCTGTGTCCATGGTGTGAGCTGTGGACCCTGCCTTACCTTCTCTTCACTAAATACTGAGCAGAAGTATCTATTTAGGATAGATGCTTTTACATGGTCCTCCTCCTCCAAGGCCCCCTTATCTCCTTTGATCTTAGCAATACCCCCTCTGGACTTTCTCCTTTCACTAATGTATCTATAGAAAGTCTTGTTACCTTCTTTTACTATTTGTGCTAGTGTTTCCTCGGTTTGGGCCTTTGCCTGCCTTACTGCCTTCCCTGCTTCCCTTAGGGAAGTTTGGTATGCCTCCCTATCTTCATCCCGCTGTGTTCTCTTATACTTCCTGAAGGCCATATTTTTGGCTCTGACCTTTTCTGCTACTGTTTTTGAGAACCAAAGTGGTTTCCTTCTTCTTTTGCACTTCCTTTTCTTTATAACACAATGGGATGTTGCTTCAAGTATTGCATCTTTAATGCTTACCCACTTTGCCTGTACCCCCTCACCTGTATTTCTTTTTGCAGGGCTAGCTTAACTCTGTTGTCCGTCTTATCAAAGTCAACTTCTGTGAAGTCCCATATTTTTGCCTTGGAATGGGATGCTTTAGTTGTAGTGGCCAAATTGAACCATACCATATGATGGTCACTTTCCCCCAGGTGACTTTCTACCTGAAGATCTGTGAACCTTTCCCTGTTAGTCAGTACCAGGGCCACTGGAAAATTGTGGAAAAGGTTACCCAAAATTGCGGAGTGTTTTGCAAAAATTGCAGGAAATTGCGGGGTTTCTACTATAGACCCTGAGTACTTCACAATAATTCTTTTAATGTTTTCTGCAGCATATATTAGTCAGTATAAATTGTTAAATGAATACACTGACACCTGAATATGTTTAAAACATAAAGAAAAGTTTATGTTCCTAACAAGAATACTAAATTGATAAGCTACCATAAGCGTTGCCTGTTTTCCAAAATTTAAAAGCATCTGCCTCACACAGTGCTAAATAGATTCTATAAAGTGAACCACATCAAATAAATATTAAATTAAGCCAGAAGAAATATTTTTTGTTTGTTTCTGGCTGTAGAATAATGAAGCCTAATCAACAGCTCTTTAAAGTGCTCTGCCAGCTATTCACCCACTTTGGTACAAGGAAAAATAAGCAGAGTGGTGAATAATTGAGTTTTGGTAAAATGTTGTTAAAGTGTTTAATGGTCATAATTTGTACTGTACACTATTTTTGAAATCACATATTTAAACATTAAATCTGTGGGTTATTGGGGCTGGCAGTATAATCTAGAGGTAAGAGTGACAAACTGTGAATGAGCTGATGACATCTAGCAGACCTGGGTTTGATTCCCACAACCTCCACTTGCATATCATGTGATTCTGAGCAAGTCACTTAACTTCCTCATTGCTTCTGGGTTGTACCTGAAAACAGGCACTTGTGCTTAGGGGTCCTTATGTGGTTACAAAAAAATGTAAAAAAAAATACCAACATATTTTTACTGCATCATACAATAGTCTGGATACCCTGTAATTTACCTTTGTTTTACTCTGGCTACAATTATTTTGATTAGTTAAAGATAAATGTTCAGATACATTTTGTGTTTTATAAGCTTGTTTTTAGACTTTAGTCAGGTTTTTATTGTAGTCTTTGCATGTGAGCATCTACGGGGTAGTTGCTAAGAGTGAGACCACTGTTACCAACTAACTTATTCAAGTGTAAAATCAGCAGGGTCATCCAAAAATCCTCAGCTGTTTGAATCAAAACTAGTCTGAATGAAAGTATGCTCACAAGGAAAAACTTGCCCTGCCACTTACAAAAAGGCTTTATAGTTAGCACCCCATTAAGTGAATGGGATTATTTGCACCTTTTCTCCCATCTTTTGTTTCAGTCTATATGTCAACAAAAAGTTTTCTGATAGACTGCTTCAACACAAAACAAATGTTAAGTGTTTAAGTGTACTTATGCTTGGCCAGTGGATTTTGAAACCAAACAAGTCAAAGATTCAAAAGAAACCAGTGTCACATAAAACCCTTGCTCTACCTTGCACTGCATTGTTTCAGCCAAATCCAAGTCTGCATGCAAAATTGTCAATATATTGAGAGTATTTTATTAAAAATGTTAATACTTTTTACACAATTCAATATAAAAACTCAAAATTTGCAAGAAATTGCAGAACATATCAGTTTTTGCAGAGAATGGTGAAAATTGCGGATTCTGCCAAAAAATTGAGGGCACAATTTTCCAGTGGCCCTGGTCAGTACTAGATCTAGGATAGCCCTGTGTTTTGTGGATTGTTGTACCAGTTGTTTGAGGCCCTCCCCCTGCAGAGAATCACCATTTGTCTAGTTCTGGCAGGTGTTCCTGCTGGTATTGATCAATCTTTATCTGGTATGTTGAAGTCTCCCATTATCAGAACCTCCCCTTTAGCTGTCATGTTTTGTATCTCTTCTAACAGTAATGTGTCTATGTCCTCCCCCTGGTCTGGGGGCCTGTAGACAACCCCAGTTCTTATGGCTGTCCCATTTTCTGTTCCCACAGTGGCCCAGAGTTTTTCTGGCTTCTTATGTGTAGTCTGAATTTCTATAGCTGTGATATTTTCATTGACATATAGGGCCACTCCACCCCCCCCTTTGCACATCTTTCTCTTCTGAAAAGTACATAGCCAGGTACTGAAGTCTCCCAAGTGTGGTTACTGGTAAACCACGTCTCACTAATTGCTACTATGTCCAGTTTAGCCTCTGTCATTATTGCCTGCAGATCTGGGATCTTGTTTCCCAGACTGTGAGCATTTGTGTACATGATTGTTCATTGGCCAGATTTCGGTGTGTTAGTTGTTGGGTGAGGTCTGGCAATTTCCTGTGTGCAGTGTATGGGGAGTTGGACCTTTTTCCTTACCTGGTGATGCAAATGAACTGCAAACATGCTGAACTCCTGTTTGACCACTAGCTGAGGGGGGAGGGGTGTTCTTCCCATTCGACGTATGGGGTGCTGCACCTCTCTCCCCATTTGCTAGTTTAAATATTCTGAAAAGATGTCAAACTTCTGCCCCAATGCACTCACTCCCTCCTTAGTCAGATGCAGTCCTTCAAATTTAAAGAACTTTCTCTCCCAAAACTGTTGCCAGTTCCCTACAAATGTGTGTCCTTTTTCCTGGCACCAGCCCTTGAGCCACATGTTTAGCTCCCCATCTCCCCTTCTCTGACCTTAAATCCATCTGCCCCTCTCTCCCAGACTGGCAGGATCTCAGAGAAGGAGATGCTGAATGAAATGGATGATAGTTTGTCACCCAGCCTGGTCAGGTGTTCCTTGGTCTCCACAACTGACCAGCTGGCAAGATCATTAGTCCCTATGTGTACCAGGACATCAATGTTTTCTCCTGCTTCCTGAACAATTTTAACAATGCAGTCATTGTCTTTCCATGCTGATGCACCTGGGAGACATCCGACCATTACCCTGGCTGGAGATAGGTATCAACTCCCCGAATCATGGAATCTCCTATGATCAGAAGTTTTTTTGAGTTCCTTTTTGCTTTTTTTATTTTGGTTCCTGTTTTGGGGAGTTTTGTTGTGCTAGCTCCTGTGCTGCAGTGTCCTGCTCTGCAGTGTCCTCTGCCCCTTTGTTTGATTTCAGAGATAGAGACAGATACCTGTTTGTAGTTTTTATATGGTTTGTGGAGGTAATATGTTGGAGAGCACTGAGTGATGGGGCACCCGATTTGCCCCTCCTAACCACCTGCCAACCTCCTGGACCAACTACCCTCTGCGGTCGAGGTGCTTCTGTTGGATGTTTGGGAAATGGCGGGTGGTTCTTATAATATATTTCCTCTTGAATATGAAATTTGAGGCACACAATCTCTGCCCATGCTGCCTGGAGCTAAGCCCTAAGATCTTCAATGGCCCAGCATGTAGGACAGTGTCCTAAATCCTGTAGAACTGCCCTTCTGAAAAGTGATCCACACTACCTGCAGTTAATGATATCTATTCCAGATAAGTTGCTGGGTTTATAACCCAGTAAGAGTAATTAGAAGGAAGAAAATGAAAGCAAAACTTTGATTTTTTTGTATAACTTGTTATAACAAGTTAAATTACTAGTGCCCCTGTAAATGAGGTCACCGTGTGGATACCCCACTGATTTGCCCCTTCCTGCTATGCCATAGGAAATGTCACGACTGTGCTACCCTATAAAAGGAGTGTAGTGTGGGGTGGTTGGGGATGGGGGTTGGTGGCTGAGTCCTTCCCCTGCTGAAAAAGAAGAACCACAGATGAAAGAAACAAGGAGGCAAGAGCAGAAACAATTAGTCAGCAACAAATGCAGTAACCCTGAAAGCTTATCCTAATGATAGATAAAACTGTAAAACCTGTAAAGCACCACCTGTAATAATTTCACATAAGATATACCCTGGAAGAAACACTTTGCTACAGAGCAAAATAAAGCAGTAAAAGAATATATACCTTGCAAAAGACAATTTGAATCAGAAGATTACAGCAGTAATTTGTTAGCACACACCTGTAGGCACACCTTGCAATAATGCAGCAGAAGGTATACCCAACAACAATTTGAATCAGAGAAAAATAAAGCAATACAATATTAGCAACAAACGGTAACAATCTCTGTGAGTACAAAATAAAAATAACACACAGTAAATCTGCCTAGCCAAAAGAAGTCTTAATCCTTTCCCTTCCTCTGGTAAGGTTCTTTGTTCTGTCCTTTCAAGCAACCTAGAAGGAAAGAGCTCAGGTAAAGCTAGGTGCCTTGGCCAGCAACCCTAGTCTTCCACCCTCCTTGACATCTGTTAAGTACTTGCCCCAATTTGCTAAGAACAAATCTGCTTCATTGTAACTCTCCTCACTATGGCAGTTTCTTGCAATATGGCCTGACTTGTTACAGTTATAGCAAATAAAGTCTTTGGGTGCAGATTTGTTACCCCCCCCACCAGAGTTCTTATCAGACTTGGAGTTAAACTGGGAAAAAGAGGGTCTTACATGTGCTTGGCTGTTACTTCACTGCTGTAACATCTGTCTGGCCAACTGGTCATCTTCAGCCAAAGAAACTGCCTTTTCCCCACTTTCTGGTTGGTGTTCTTTTACCCAAAGCTGCACGTTTGTAGGAAGGATGTTGATGAATTGCTCCATTACAAGTGTGTTGATAATCTGTGGGATTGTTTTGCCCTTTGGTTGAAGCCATTTAATAAGGAGTTCTTTGAGTCTGGTGAAGGCTTCTCAAGGATTGTCGACTGAGTTGTACTTCAGAGACAGGAATCTTCACCTGAAGGTCTCTCTGGAGATGTCATATATTTTCAGGATTCCTCTTTTCACAAGGTCATAGTTTTCTGACTGTGCAATGTCCATATTTCTGTAGGCAAATTGATCTTTACCTGTCAGGTAAGGTACCAGCCTGATTGCCCATTGTTGCTTTAGCCACTGACAGACTGTGGCAAACCTTTCAAAAGTTGTCAGGTATACTTAAATATCATCTGAGGGACACACCTTTATAAGTTTAATGTCTTTTAAGTTGTTTCTGCCTTGCTGCTCTGCTGGACCTGTGCCAGATCCTACAGCTTTGATAGCTTGCAAGGCATCCAGCCATCACTGGTCCTGTCACTGCATCTCTTCTCTTCTCTTCTCTTCTCTTCTCTTCTCTCTCTTCTCTTCTCTTCTCTTCTCTTCTCTTCTCTTTTTGTTGTATAGCCCACCATTTGATAAAGACAGTCAGGCTTTCAAGTTCTGTCATTGTCTGTACTTCTTTTTCCATGACTGGTGCTGGTTGTGCAGTCTCAGCTTGGACATATGTCTGCTAGTTAGACTGCCGTTCTTCTGGTAATTACATCTGGGCTTGCTGCTTCAGAATCTATACCTTTCTTCTATGATTCCCTGGTACCAGGTCTAGTACCCAGGCACAAAACTCCTGGCTTAAAGTATGCACTGCTTAAATTCCACTTTGTCTGACACCCTCTGTTGTTGAGGCATAGGTCAGGAAGCATAGGGAGACCAGGAGCAGTTGTATAAAATTTGCAATCAGTGTTTTATTATTATCAGTGACAATAGAATAAAAATATATAAAAACTGTTCAGGATAGCTATATACAAGGGCAGTACAAACAGAGAAAATAAAAGTATTTCATTTAAGGATTTCCTTTCAATTCCAAAATTCAGTCTCTCTAGCAAAAATATTGCTGCTCTTTTTATAACAAGTCTTTGCCTAACAATAAACTTATTCATCCTTAGCTAGTTAAGGAGACATTCTGTGTCTTACAAAATGTATCATTCTTCTGTCAGTTTCATTGCAGAGCAGGCTTACAACTAGAAAAGTGTCTGAAAACTGGCCTCTCACTGACAGATCTGCAAAAGAGTTTGCAAGCAAGCCTGAGAGGAGCTCAAACTGCATCTCAGGTTAACTCCCTAAATTCCAAGTACCTTTTTGCAATCATCTCAATGGTATAACTATATACATTTTCAAACCAAGGGGTCCCAGATTCACATAAAGATTCACATCTGTTTTTTATAATCACAGAAATGCAAGGGAAAGAAAAGACAGAAACAGCAAGTGAAGGTAGAGAAATAGTGAGAGGCAGAGAATTGTGAGACCATCAGAGTGATCAGTTCCTAGGTCTCACAAGAACATTTGGTTGCACAACCAGACAGGCAAGAGACAGAAAATGAGAGGATAGGATATATACTTGCATTTAGCTCTCTCAGTGTTACAAATGGGACAGGGCCTTATTCAACCCCATCTCAGGTGACTCAAATCAATGTCTAATACAGAGACAAATGAGTAATCCATGAACCACTGGCAGGACCAAGAGAGAGCACTCCTCCCTAACTCATAGTTTATAGTAGCCACCTATCACATTGATACACCTGTGGTGAAACTGAGTACCACAATTCCATGGCTTCTTATTCAAATCAAGATATGGAACACTATCCATAGATCACTACATCTTGTCCCCTTTCTCTCATTGATATGACCCATTTTAGTGCTGTGCGGAATGTGGAATTCTGCTGGTGAAATTAGTGTGGAATGACCATTTTACCATTGGAATTTCACTGGATCTTCTGAAGAATTCTGCCTGTAGCAATCCATGGAATAGAACTGCATTTTTTAAGCAGAAAATCATTCCTCAACCATTTCAACAGAAAATATCAAGATCTGTGGAATAATATTCTGTGAACAGCATTTTTTTCTATGGAAGCTCATTCCACAAACATTTCCACTGAAAATGTTGAGATCTATGGAATAAAATTTGACAGAAATGTTGCAGAAAAACTCCTTCCGTGTTTTTCTGCCACGGAATCCCGCAGTTCCTTTCCTGGCATAATTCGGTAGAATTTTGATGGAATTTCAAAAATTCCACAAAATTGAATTCCACCAGAATTTGAAAATTCCACACAGCACTAGCCACATTCCATAACTAGAGCACTTTCTCCCAGCTTGTAATGGTCCAACCTTCCAACAACGGGAATGATACATTGCAAAAAACTATGTTAATGCAGGGATTAGGGTTGTAAAAATGTGAAGCATACAAAGACAGTAGGGATTTGGGTCTCAGGAGTATTGACGAATCAGTGGTGGGGTCTTACTTGGGGTTGTCAACCCTAATGTTCTCCCCCCAGCCCATAGCCTCCTGTCCAGAGAATAAGATGCAGCTCCAACCAAGTGCATCATAGTGATACAATATGGCCAACATAATCTGTCAGAGATTTCTTCATGCATGGCCATACGAGCACTGCACAAAGAAATCACATTTGACCTTGTCTGATCCAGGGTAAGGGTAGTGTCATGTTGAGGGGTGGGTATTAGGGTTGACAATCCCAAGTAAGACCCCCAATGATTCATCAATACCCCTGAGACCCAAGTCCCTAATGTCTTTTCATTTCCCGTCTTTGTACGCTGTATGTTTTTACAACCCTAATCTCTGCATTAACGTAGTTTTTTGCAACTAATTTCCCTTCTTTTTGTGATAGTGGAACTGTTTCCTCATTTGCACAGGTCCATTTGGGACCTGTGCAAAATGAGCTAAATACAATATTGAAGACAATTATGATTCAGTGCATGGGGCCAACAGACCTCGGCACACATTCCTATACCCTGTGGGTGAGGTTCCCTGATCCACCACATGGTATGGCGTCTGTGCTAAAACACTTCTCAGTCCCTACCCAGGCCATGACTGGTGCTGCATGGTGCAGCATCTTCCCCATCAACCTTGTCCCAGTAAACTGGCTTACTGAATTCACACATGAACTCAGCTACCTTGCATGGTAAGGCAGCGTGTTCCCAAGAAGTACAACAGACATCCCAACAATCAATGTTACTTGATTAAATATTTGTCTTTTTAATATTTTGACCCCAAACATATTCTTCTTATGAACCCACCTCATAAACCACATAGGTATAAATTTTCAAATCTGTGCTGAAATGCCATTCCACACCACAGGTGCAAAAACATGTTTTGGACAGGATGTGAAAAATGACAGCTGTACTGTTCATGAGATGGTGTAAAAAATTATTATGTTGGAAATCTGGAGTCAAAATATTCAAAATTACCAATGTTATGCACCTGCATAGAAACTGCACAATGCACTCTCGTAATGTGCCCATTTTTAGGAATTTTTTGCCACATTTTCATCATGCCCTGTTTGGGATACCACCTCATGAATACTGGCACTGTCATTTCGTTAATCAGTCCTGAAAGGTGATTCTGCCCAGCAATCACACCATTATGTGCCACAGTTGCAAAAACACATTTTGGGCAGGATTTGAGAAATGATAGTGGTACTGTCCATGAGGATGTGTGAAAATATGGACATGTTGAAAATCTGGACTCAAACTATTGTTAATTATCAAAGTTATGTACCTCTGCTCACTGCACACTCATAACTCAGCCATTGTTAGGAATGTTCCCACCAAATTTTCAAAATGGCCTTTTGAGGACCCCACCTCATGAGCACTGGCACTGTCATTTTGTTACTGGGTCCAAAAAGGTGATTCCATGCAGTGACTGTAAAACCACCTCAGGGCCCGATTAATGAAATGCCAGTGACAGTGTTCATGAGGTGGGGTCCCTAAAAAGGGCATGTTGCAAATTTGGTGGAAAAATAAAAAAAATGACAATGTTATCAACATAAATTCAAAATGCCATTTAAATGTGTTTTATGCATTTACCTGTATTCTTCAGTTACCGGTTCATCTTTGAAGAGTGCAGACATGTCCCAGTCCACAGAAGATGACAGTGCCTGACTTCCAGTGGTAAGTATAGGGTAAGGGGGGTGGGGTGGTGAGTGCCCGTTGGGAGGGTAGGGTGGGATAGGGAGACAGAAGGGGCAATGAGGGACCATTTTCTTTTTTCTAGGTACAAAAAGATATTGCAGGTTTTTTTTTCATTTCAGGGGAAAGTAAACTATTTAGAGACACTGGGGTGGGCTCCCCAGTGTTCCATACTGCTGAGGAGGTAATGCTGACACAGGGATTGGGGTTGGGTACAAAGGGGGAAGCATCCAATATTGGGGGTGGGCATCCTGGTGTCGGATACAAATCAATAAATTAAAAAAATAGATAAAAAAAAAATTAATAAATACATATACTGTACTGCCACCAGGGATTGGGGCCCCAGGTGGAAGAGAACAGTTTCACTGGGCCACAGTCAGTCTGACGGGGTTACAATGGGAAAGGGCTCATGATGCCATAAGACATAACAGCACAGCAAGGTACCATGCTGTAAATACTGTGGATACATTGCTGCTGCTGTGATAAACTGCCGAAGCACAGTTTGGTGAAAGAAACCTGTGGCTTCTTTGTTGACTGCGCCTGTATAATATATATATATATATATGTATGAGATACATGATGGGCAGGAGTGGAATCTGGAAAATATTCTCACTCCTGCAGAATGAGGCATGGATATCCCATGAGTGCTGAAGGCATGAGTGGGATAGCCATGTCTCATGATGCAGTGAGAATATTTTCCATATTCCACTCCTGCCCATCATGTGTTCAATTTATACAATAGGCAACAACTGTTTCTGTATGGTTTTGCTATTTAAATATTGTGTCTGAGGTTTGTTTTGTTGTTGTTACTTTTTAAGTTGGTGTTATTACTCCGTGATTTGCCTGTTGTGTGTTAGTCTGCTCAACTGTGTGATAGGGATTAGTGATGCTTTGGAATCCTCTGTTGTGATTGGTTGATATGGTGTGTAGTGGTGTCTTGGTTGTGCTGGTAGTGGATTCGGAGTTTATTTTTTCATTGGTGCTATTAGGTGTGTGTTGGGGAATGAGTGATTTCATTGGTTTGCAGGTGTTTGTGGGCAGGATGTGTGTGGTATGTTTACTTCCAGAGTGCTTCCATGACCATTGGTGAAATGGGACTGTTTATTGTTTTGGTGCAGTGTGAATAACATTTATTTATTTATGAGATTTTATTTTATATTGTGTTAGTAGTGCTTAGTGCAACAGTAATTTAGTTCTTTAGCCCTCTCTGCATCGCTGCTTCTGAGAAGGGATATCAACATTAAGATATCGATGGAGGTGGAGATGTGGCACAAATATCCAAGGCTTACAGAGAAAAACAGGTACATGTGGGACAGAGCAGCTTCACTGGTTATTCAGAGTCTGTGTCACTGGTGAGCTGCTTTGAACGCTTTCTGGAAGGAGACTTGTAGTGTTAATATGTGCAAAGGAAGGTAGAATATTTATTATTTGTTTCTTTCTGATGGGTCTAGCAGTGGTTTCTTATCCTACTTGAACTGAGAACAGCTCAAGAAAATCTCTTGTTCCGGGTTCATTGTTTTCAGTGGATGATGTAATTTAAGTTTTTTCATCTGTGGTGCTTCTCAATGTTTAGGAATTAATTTTGAAAAGCTCATTGTACAGAAATACTGTTTTTAGTCAAGTTTTTGTAGTTTGTTTTCAGTGCTAAGAACTGCTCCAAGTGTACTGCTTTCAGCTTCTGGCTTTTGAGAAACTGCAAGTAAAATTTCACACTATGCAGGTTGTGTGTAATTAGGTAGATTGATGATTTAATTTTCAGTTTTAAAACAAGTTCCAGCTTGTAGTGCTTAACTGATGCTGCAGGAGAATATCGGGTGATGACATAGCTACTATAGGTGTAAATGGATTTATTTTCACTTCAGCTATGTCATCACCCGATATTCTCACTGGGGTGAGAATACATGCTTTTATTCTCAATGAATACACAATACCCCTATTGTATAAATATATATATATATATATATATATATATATATATATATATATATATAATATATTATATATATATATATGCTGAACATATATATATATAATTTATTTATTTATTGAATTTTGATGACTTGGTAAGTGCTCTGAGATGAGATGTCCCTTTTTCAGGGGCAACCCTGAATTAGTTACATACAGTGATGGAAAATTATGTACAATATAATACAAGACATAAGAGTATGGTTAGCATATAAAATAGTACATTCAGATATTTATATGATTAAAAATTTGTTACACACACTGTACTAATACATAAATACAATCTTTCAAATTATTGCACAATGGATGTAAGTAGCTGAGACACAGTGGAGACTTATGTATATTGTTGGCCATAACTTTCACCCCATTCCATGTGTAACAAAGTTCACATAATACAGTACAGGAGAATGAGGTGAGAGTTAGGCCCAATAACCCCAAGGCATACCCTGTCATCTGTTGGTATGTGGTGGATTGGGTTGGGGTGGTAGGGCATAGAGGGGTGTTAGGGTGTCAGCCCTAGCACCTTATTTCCCTACTTTTGTCACTTCAGCCTTAACTGATGCATTAACAAAGTTTTTACTATGAATTTCCTTACTTTTTGAGGAAGTGTAATGTAACTGGTAACAAGTATATGTTGGTGGGAGTGTTGGCCCTCTGGGTCCCATACTCCCCTTCAAGCTGCCCATTTTTGCATAATGATGTGCATCTGTGGGAGCGCAGGCCCACTGGGTCCTGCGCTCCCACTTACACATAACTATGGAACCATATAGCGAGTGGACCTATAGGGCTGAAAATGAACTGTTGTAAAAGTAATATGCCAATAGCTTATTTACCGGAGCAGTTATGGAAAAAATTCCACTGCAGTTGTAATCGTGCCAAGTTGCCTGGAGCAAAAAAAACGTATCTCAAATCATTTCTGACATACGGGCACCAAAAGGCGCTGAGGGCACCATAATGTTATCCTATGGAAAATATCTAATTTTCATAATGGCATATCTATTGAATCGATGAAAATGTTTGCACCTAAACAGCATAATTCACATCTCTGGGACACCCCCTTTATACTCTGAAAACTTCAAGCCAAAACACCAAACTGTTTATTTGCAGTGCACTGGGAAAGTTTTAAAATTCCTAGTTCACGAGGAGTCAAAATCCCTGTTTTTCAAGGTCAGTCCCCGTTCGTGAGCTGTCAAAATCCCTATTTGTGAGAATTCCTTGTCCATCAGGTCTGAAAATCACAATCAAGGATTTTGTCAATTCATGAAAGGGGATCGGCTCACGAAAAAGGTTTTTGACAGATCATGAAAGGGGATTTTTACATCTCTTGAAAGAGGATTAAAAAAAAAACAATCCCCTTTCATGAGCTGTGAAAATCCTCTTTCATGAGCCAATCCCCTTTTGTGAGTAGACAGAATCCCTGTTTCGCGAGCCAATCTTTGTTCATGAGATAGGGCCATCTGGTCTGGAAATTGAGATCAAGGATTTTGTCAGTTCGCAAACAGGAGATCGGCACGCGAACAAGGATCAGAAGCGAGTGACGAAGAAGGAATTTTTAAATTTAAAATGCCCATTATTTGACAAAAATAAAGCAAACCAAAGCCATGGATTTGTAGACGGCTATGTCATCATGAACAAAACCCATGCTTAAATTGCCACACAGCACATTCATGGGGCAAGTTACAGCATTTTGTTTGTTGAGAAAAAGGAAAACAAGATGGCGGCTTGCGAAAGGGGAATTGTTTTTCTCATGAATGGGGATTTCATAAATCCCCATTAGTGAAGTGAGAAGATCCTTGATCACAAGCCCAATCCTCTTTCACAAAACATACATATAAAGCAAAGAATGAACTGAGAATGCACAAAACCCAGAAATTCAAAATTAAATAACTTTGGAACAGATCAATACTTTTTCACCAACCCAATGCTGAATTGATCTTTGGGGAAACAGCTTTCTATGCTGAAATGTCAGACCAAAATTCAGAATGGTGTGGCCACAGCATGATGGGCAAAATCGTCAAAAAAAAGCACAGCATTCCTTTTTCGGATGCTTCGTTGCATGAAAATTGCAAATCCAACCAAAACACAACTTAGTATATCAAGAGAACTACCATCTGAAACTGTGCATTCCAAATTTCAGGTGAATCTGTTGAAAAGTTGCAAAGTTATTAATGTACAACATTTGGGGTTTTAACGTTAAACTGCTTACGGTCACGCCACTATAGTTAGGGTTCAGCAGTCACATACTAAAGTCAAAACTTTGGGCGTTAATAACTTTGGACCCATTCGAAGGATGAGACTGAAATTTGGAAAGTGTGGTGGGTCATGGTCGATCTCTTGATTTGCCAAATGGCATTTCAGTCAGACTTACGGTCTTTGCACATGAATATGCTGAAAAATGCAAAATTATCCATTTTTGGAGACAGCTTTTGAGATTTTGGACATGGCCCTGCACAGCCATCATGTGGCGTGCCACTCTGCAACATGGCTCATTTGAAAGAGCTTCACTGGCTGAACATACCGCTTTTAGTTTGGTGAAAAAATATCGAGGCATTCAAAAGTTATAGCACTTTTAAGTTCCCATTATAAGTCAAAGGGGAAAATTTATATGGTTATTTTGCGAACAAAGAATGGGGTTTTGGCCATCTGGTTTCTCCTCATGAACAATGAATTTGCAGGCTCACAATCAAAGATTCTTTGATCCCAAGGGAGGGACTAGATGGCCAGATTTGGAGGGACCAGAGAGCCTAATTTTAACAACTTTTAAAACGAAATATCTCAGAAACGGTTTGGTCTTTTAACTTGAAATTTGGAGGGTGTTGAGGGGATGTCCTGTAGATGGGAATTATGGTGCTTACGTATTAGAAAATACATTTGTTGCAGAGATATGGTGTGGCACAGTTTACATTTTGCGGACAGTGTTTTGCATTGTGGTAGGCACTTTTAATGTTTAACCTGTACATGTGAATTATGGTATTCAGGTGTTAGAAAATTAGGTTGCTGCAGAGATATTGCATGACGTACTTTACATTTTGTGTATAGCGTTTTGCAGAGATATGGTGTGGCTCAGTTTACATTTTGCGGACAGTGTTTTGCAATGTGGTAGGCACTTTTAATGTTTAACCTGTACATATGAATTATGGTATTCAGGTGTTAGAAAATTAGGTTTCTGCAGAGATATTGCATGACGTGCTTTACATTTTGTGCATAGCGTTTTGCATTGTGGTAGGCACTTTTAATGTTTAACCTCACATTTTGCACGTTAATAACTTTGTAACCATTCCACAGATTTGCACAAAATTTGGAATGCACAGTGTGGTGTGGTAGAGTTCTTGATTTTCTAAATTTTGTTTCAGTCAGAGATATGATTTTTGTGCAGTGAAGTGCCCAAAAATGCACTTTTCACCACTTTTGCACATTTTTTGTCCATGGCGCTGCGCGGACACCATGTGAGCTATTGGTCCGAATCTTGGAACATAGAAACAGCTTGGGCCAAGGAACATGCTGCTTTTGTTTGGTGAAAAATATATTAATCTGTTCAAAAGTTATTACAATTTGAAATTCTCATTATATCCTAGGGGAACATGTATATGTATTTTTGGAATGTTAATGAGAAAGACCAGATGGCCCAAATTGAGATGACCATATCTCAATAACTGTTTGGTCTTTTTACTTGAAATTTGCAGGGTGTTGAGGGGATGTCATAGAGATGTGAACTATGCTGTTTAGGTGTTGGGGAACTAATTTGTTGCAGAGATATTCAATGACGTAATTGACATTTTTCCCATAGGATTGCATAGCAGTCTGTGTCATGATTTTTGGCGGCGTTATCTCAGAAACGAAGTGAGAAACAGACTTTTTGCTACAGGTGGCCCAGGTTACCTTCAGGTGACCTGAGCCACTGAAAAAAGACTTTACATTGCAGAGTCAGTCTGCAGTGGAATTTTGTTTGTACGTTGCACGGTTCATGAGATATTGTGAAAGTACTGTCACAAGGGATGAAAGAGTGCCTGTCCAGTGCTTTTTGGTGCCCATAGCTTGGAAACAATGTGAAATATGGGTACAGTCTTTTCTATGTTGTGTGAAGTACTTACTGACACGATTACAATGATGCTAGAATTTTTTTCCTAGGGCCGGCCCGATGGCACTGAGGGTTGAGGCGCTGGACGCCACACCTCGCGCCACGCCAGCGACCTGGGTTCGGGAACAAGCCCGGCTGCTGGGGGTCGGCAGGGAGGGACTAGGATCGAGCATCCAAAGGACAGCTCTCCTCTCCTTGGGGGGGGATCCAGGGGCATCCCGGTGCAGTGGGAACCCCCAGTGGAGACTGTAGGTACTACCGCTGCTGGGAGCACAAAGCACAGAGCCGGAGGCTGACACTTGGCCAGAACATGGGTGGACACATGCACGCTCATGGCCATTGGTGTCACTGCACGCCTGCTGGCTCAGGGGAAGAAAAGCGGAAAAACTGGGGCGCTAGTCGTGGCGACATGATGGCCGCCTCAGAGAGGACTCCCTCTCAGCACCTGAGGGTGTGCGGTACTGGATCCTGACTGGGGTGGGTTGAGCTCCAGAGGGAGTGCTCCCCACCACCCCACCACGGGGGACAAGCCGTGGGGGTCACCACGAGGCCCGAATGTGGACGCCGGAGGTAGCCCAAGGAGATGGTGGCCGGATGAACCTGGGGAGATGCCAGATGTGGAAAAGGTAAGGCAGACTGGTGGACCCTGGGGGATAAAGAAATAGGGGGGAAAAATCATTTTTTTCTTAGCTTTTACGGTTCCCAAGATATGTGCAAATTACTGTTACAAGGGTTTGGTGCCCTAACTGCTGCTGCATAGCTCTGTAGCTTTGCATAAGTGGAAGCATGGTCCCAGATGCATATTGTTATGCAAAAATTGGCAACTTGGTGGGAGCTGGGCTCCATACTCCCACCAATATGTGTTTTTTACTAGTTATATTACATTTTTTTCAAAAAGTAAGAAAATGATATGCAAAAAACTGTGTTAATGCTTCATTTAGGGTTAAAGCAAAAAAAAGTCAGGAAATTAGACATTAGGGTTGAACCCCTAACCCCTCTCACACACACCACCCCAATTCTCCACAGTCTGACAGATGCCTTGGTGTGTCATTGGGGTCATGAGGCCTAAATCTCCCCCCATTCTCCTTTACTGTAGCATGTCAGCATGCTCGGTCATGGAATATATTATAGAGGTGCAGTCATGCTCCTATATTTACTGTTATGAAGCCTCTTCTATGTTAAACTCAAAATGTTGCTTGTTAATAACTTTGGACCCTTTCAATGGATTTGCTGAAATTTGGTATGCATGGTGGGGCATGGTAGATCTCTTGATTTTCCAAATTTCATTTCGGTTGGACTTACAGGTTTTGCACACCAAAATGCTGAAAATGCACTTTTTGCTAGTTATGTGGACAGCTGTTTTGATTTTGTCCATGGTTCTGCACGGCCGTCATCTGCCATGCTGCTCTGCTTTGCTCAACCAAAAGAAATTGGGTCAAGGAACATGCCACTTTTCATTTGGTGAAAAAATATTAATCCATTCAAAAGTTATTAAAGTTTTAATTTCCCATTATAACCAAATGGGGAAATTTATATGGTTATTTTGTGAAAGAAGAGTGGGGTTTTGTCCATCTAGTCCCACCTCACGATCAAAGAATTTGCAGGCTCATGATCAAAGAATCTTAGATCATGAGGAATTCTTTGATCGTGACAGCCACCATCTTTTTATCATATTTTCAGAGTGTCTCTTTGCATTAGCACTCGTAATGCAGACAGTCAGCAGCTGGCCGTGGAGGTGAGAGGTGGGCTGTGCCAGTAGCCGGCTGGGGAAGGGTGGTGGTGCTGGGTGGGCTGGCACGGCTGGGTTGGGGTGGGGACAACTAGACTACCAGGAAATATGAAATGCTGATTTATTTTATTATGATGGGGGGCCATTAGACTACCAGGGATATGTACAATGACAAAGAATATTATTTCATACAGATCGGGGGCCACTAGACTACCAGGGATATTAACAGTAATAATTATTTTATACAACTCGGGGGGGCCACTAGACTACCAGGGATGTAAAAAAATAAACATTGGAGGGGCACTAGACTACCAGGACATTACACATGATTATATTTTTTATTATGATGGGGAGGCACTAGACTACCAGGGATATTTAATTCATTATTATTGTTATTCAGATGGGGCAGAACGAAGCCCCCTGAGCAAAACCCAGCATCATTTAAGTTTGTAGAGCACCCCTTGGCTGATAAAACTCATTTTAAAATCTGGCCATCTCATCCCTCGCTCTTTTGATCGCGACCCTGCAAATTCTTGGATCACGAGATTCTTTGATGGTGATCGTGCATCGCAGGTGAGGGACGAGATGGTCAGATTTTAAAATCAAATTCTCTCAGCTTAGGGGTGTCCTAGGAAGACAAATGAGAGTGGGTGTTACTCAGGGGGCTTCGTTCTGATAAACCATGGTGGTGGTTTATGGCAATTCTTTGAATTTCTTTAATTAGAACAGTTTTTATTCTTTGTTCATGAGCCTGCAAATTTTTTGATTGTGAGCCTGCAAATTCTTTGATCGTGAGATTCTTTGATCGCGATCATGCATTGCGAGCGAGGGATGAGATGGCCCAATTTAAAAATCAATTTTCTCAGCCCAGGGTGTCCTAGGAAATCAAATGACAGTGGGTTTTACTAAGGGGGTTTCGTTCTGTCAAACCATGGCGGTGGTTTACGCAATTCCTTCTACCGTTTGATTTATAAGGCTTTTAATTCTTTGTCCGTGAGCCTGCAAATTCTTTGATCATGAGTCTGCAAATTCTTTGATTGTGAGATTCTTTGATCGTGATCTTTGATTGCAAAATAGGGACAAGATGGTCAGATTTTTTATAATGGAATTGATAGGAAAATGTCACTAATTTTTGACATTGAATATCTCAGAAACGGTTTGGTCTTTTTACTTGAGATTTAGAGGAAGAAAGGCAACATCCCACAGATGTGCCTTTTGGTGATTTGGTCAAAAAATATTACAGGATGGCAAACTTACGCCATTATGAAGTTGACGCTTTTTCCTATAGGATAACATTACAGTGTCCTCCGCATTTCAGGAATTCTTTGCCGCCCTGCTGCAAAATAATGGTTTGGTCTTTTAGGCTGAAATTTGGAGGGAAGAAAGCCAACATCCCACAGATGTGCCTTTTGGTGGCTTGGTGAAAAAATATTACAGAGCGGCAAACTGATAGCACTCCGAAGTTGATGCTTTTTCCCATTGGATAACATAATGGCGTCCGTTGCGCATTTCAGGGCCCGTATCTCGGAAACGGTGTGAGATACGGACTTTTCATCACAAAAATGCTTAGCACCCCCAGATGGGAGCTAAGTACAAAACTAGCCAGGGAAGTCATAATTCATATGAAATTTTTAATTTTTTTCTACGTCATACGGTTTCTGAGATATAAGCAATTTAGTATTCCAAGTCCTAATTTTGTGCTCCAAGGTCCATTATTATGCATACATTCTTTGTTTTCACTGTGTTTTTCAATGCAGTTTTTGGGGAAAAGAAGGTTGTGCCCTTTTGTTACTGTACCAGTTAGCATTTTCAGTTGCGCTTCCGTTACCGTTTGCTTCACCATTCTCGTCTACACCACCTTGTGCGTTATGGTTTGCATTTTCATTTGCGCTTGCGTTTCCATTTCTGTTTCATTTGGCATTATTGTTGCTGTTACCATTACCATTTGCAGTTGCAATTGCGGTACCATGCCCGTGCGCGTTACAGTTTGTGTTTCCTATGTGTCTGCATTTGTGTTTGCATTTCTGTTTCCTTTGGCTTTATTGTTGCTGTTACCATTACCATTTGTGCTTACAATTGTGGTACCATGACCATGCACATAATGGTTTGTGTTTCTGTACTTTGCTTGCATTTGCATTTCTCTTTGCTTTTGTGTTATTGTTGTTGTTACCGTTACAATTTGCATGTACAATTGTGGTCTGTGACCATGCACCTTATGGTTTGCGTTTTCATACACTTTTGCCTTTCTGTTTACTTTGGTGTTACTTTTGCTACAGTGGTAGCCACAGATATTACAAGCTATTTCCAGATATTTCATGAAATTTCTGAAGAGTTTCTCTCTGCTACCCCTACTGTTTAAATGCAAAAAGCATCAGATATTTCTGGAAATATCACAGAAATTTCAGGAAATAGCTGGCAGTGTCTGTGGCTACTAATGTATTACTGTTACTATTTGCATTTACAATTGTGATACCATGACCGTGCACGTTTTGGTTTGTGTTTCCGTATGTGCTTGTGTTTACTTTTTGGTTTCTGTTTCCTTTGGCATTATTCTTGCTGTTACTGTTACCATTTGCATTTCCAATTGTGGTACCGTGTTCGTGTGCATTATAGTTTGCATTTTCAAATGTGCTTGCATTTCCGTTTCTGACTCCTTTGGCGTTATTGTTGCTGTTACCGTTAGCATTTGTGTTACCAATTGAGGTACCATGAACATGCGCTTTACCAGTTGCGTTCCATACGCACTTCTGTTTGCATCTCTGTTTCTGTTACTGTTTGCTTTGGCATCACTTTGCGCTTGCATTTCTATTTCCATTTCTGTTACCATTTACGTTTGCTTCACCATGTGCATAACCGTTTGTGCTTCGCTCCCACCAACTTGTGCAACTTTCTACTTTTCTATTCTTTTTTAAAAAGTAAGGAAATTCTATGCAAAAAATTTAGTTAATGCATCAGTTAGGGTTCTTCTACAGTGAAAAATGTGAGGAAATTCAGTTTTAGGGTTCCACCCGTGCACCCCACCCCAGCCACCCCACCAACAGACATTCGGGTCAGACATTCGGTGTGTGACCGTCATTGGTCCCAACTCACACCTCATTCTCCTACACTGCACCACCTCAGCTTGTTTATACATGGGATGGGATGAGAGTTAGCAATGACATAGTGGGGAAGGGTTGGGTGGGCAAGGGTGGGGACCCTAAAATTGAATTTCCTCACTTTTTTCAGCATAGAAGAACCCTAACTGATGCATTAACAAAGTTTTTTGCATAGAATATATATATATATATATACACACACACACACACACACACACACACACACACACACACATATATATATCCAGTAAGCCCACCTAGATGAAGCCCAGCACTGTAGAATTCTGCAGTAGAGTTACTGTACCAAACAATGCAATTTCAATAGGAGTTAATCTCTTTTGTCATGCAGTAAACCTGTGACACTACATTTCATCCTGGTGGGCTTCACTGTATATCAATCAATCAAATCTTTATTTAATCAGGCGAACATCATTGAGCATAGCTCATTTACAAGATGGACCTGAGTGGTCAAGAAGTGCAAGTGTTATTACATAGACAAGGGTATCATAAACAGTAATACAATGACAGGTGTAACAAAAAAACAGTAATACAGTGGCATAAGTGCTAGTATATAACAATATACATATGTACAAGGCATTAACACTTTTAATCTGTGAGACAGTAGGCAGTTGGCACATCAGAAATTAATATGTAGATTATAGGACTTAGCAGGCATTTTGAGGGTGAATCTTGATACTGGGAACTGGAGTTTTTTTCAGCATATAGAAGCACAACCAGAAAAAGGGTGGGTAGGCTGTGAAATTAGGGCCCTAGGAAGCAGGCAGAGTTCTGGGAATAGGGTGGTGAATAATCTTTGAAGGATATTAAGGGTGGAGATTATTTAGCTTCATGGTTTTTGGAGTGAGTTCCAAACATTTGCTAGTGAGTAGCTGATAGCAGCCCTCCCAAGCTGGGTGCAGACATTGGGGACCTTAAGGGTGATAATTTTGCTGATCCTTAGGTTGTATGGCCTAGAAGTAATTTGAGTAAAACAGTCCGAGATGTAGGTAGGTAGGTAGCTTGCCTGATAAGGCTTTGAATATCCAAATTGCAGCATTCCTATTTCTTCTGTGTTGTAATGATGACCAGTTAACTGCCTTATAAAGGGAGCAATGGTGGGTGCTGAAGGAAGGTCAGTAATGAATCTGATGGACCTGTGGTATAGGGTGTCCAGTTTATTTAAGAGAGGGAGTGAACAGTGTCCATACAGAAAGTCAGCATAATCAATGAGGGATAGGAATGAAGCCTGGATTAATCTTTTTTTGGAGTCTTTGTTGAGGTAGTGCTTTATTCTAAAAAATAAACCAAGCCTTTGTCTCAGTTTCTTTAGTAGCTCCTCAATATGGACAGAAAAGTCAAGCTTGTTATCAATCCAGACACCAAGATAATTGAAGTTATCAACGAATTCCAGCTTCTCTCCAAGTAAGGTGGTTAGTTGTAGGGTGGTAGATGGTGGGGTAGTGGCAGAGCAACTTTGTGAGGAAAAGAGCATAGCTTTTGTTTTTTTGGCATTTAGAAGTAGTTTTTTATCCAATAAGTTGTGTTGTAGGATGGAGAATTCAGATTGTAGCAGTTCACAGGCTTTAGATAATGAAGGATTGCTAACATATAGTACAGTATCATCAGCAAACAGATGGATGTTTGATTGAGTGAGGTTAGCATCAATATTATTAATATAGATGGCAAAGAGGATGGGGCCAAGAATAGAGCCTTGCGGTACACCTCTTAGCAGTGGTTTTGAAGTGGATAGGTAGTTTCCATTTTTTTACCAGTTGTGATCTGTCTGATAGATAGCACTTGAACCAATTGAGTGAAGGGGGAATCCAACCCTAGTGAGCCAAGGGAGGTGATTAGTGATTCATGATCCACTGTGTCAAATGCTTTGCTCAAATCCAGGAACACAGCACAGGTACTATTCTTCTTATCCATAGCAATCTGCCAGTCGTTGGTTACTTTGGCTAGGGCTGAAATGGCGCTGTGCCTTGATCTAAATCCTGATTGTGCTGTGTTTAGGAGGTTATTGATATCCAGGTAGACCCTTAATTGTGAGTTTACTAACTTTTCGAGCATCTTGGACAGAACAGATAGGATGGAAATGGGCCTGTAATTATTGAGATCCATGGGATCACCAGATTTGAGTAAAGGAACTACTTGAGCTGTTTTCCAAATGGAGGGAATGGATCCAGTGGTGAGGGAAAGATTGAAGAGATGAGTGAGGGGGGCAGATAAGACTTGAGATGCAATCTTGAGGAAGTAGGGGTCCAGGAGTCTGTACCTGCACTTTTTGAGGTATCTAAGTTGGAGAGGATCTTCTACTTTTTCAATGATATTGGGTTGAAGGAGAAGGTTGATGTAGCCTTTGGCCCACGGTGGATTGAAGATTCAAGGAAGATCTCAGGAGATTTGCAGGTGAAGAGTCAAATGCTAGTCCAGCTGTGGTGAAGTGGTCATTGAAGGTATTTAGAATTTCTTGTTTATCCGTAATTTCTGTGTTATTTAGTAGCAGTTTGCAGGTTAAGGCAGGAGTAGAGTTTTGCCCAAGATACCCTTTATAGTTCCCTACAGCCTGGTTGAGTTATTATAGGAGGCATCCAATTCAGCTCTATAATAGGCCGCTTGCAGATCTTATTTGTGTAGTACATGAATTTCTTTGCTTTTCTGAAATTTAGCCAGTCCATGGAGTCCTTAGTTTTCTTGCTTTTCCACAGTTTGTCTCTGGCTAGCAAGGCTGTTTTAAGATCAGTGGTGAACCAGGGCAGGACCTTGCTTTTAGTTCTGATTTTGGTGAATGGTGCATGAATATTTAGAGCATTAGTGATAATGTCTTTAAGATCTGGAGAGCTGTTTCCACTGAGGTTGTAAGGTAGAAATCTTGCCAATATATTGTGTTACTCAGGTCATGGAGGTAACCTGGTATATTGAACTTTTTTGACCTTTGAGGACAAATTCAGCAGGGTTGGATGGTTTGGGTGAGGATCTTATGCCAGCTATGGGACAATGGTCACTTACATCATTCGGTAGTACTCCTGCATGAGTATATAAGTGAGGCTTATTTACCAACATAATATCCAGGAGTGAGCTGTTGCTAGAATTTTTAGGTTAACCCTGGTTGGGTCTTTTATTAGCTGTGTAAAGCCATAGGTGTCACAGAAGGTTACCAATGGAGCAGATGCAGTAGATAACCAGTTTAAATTCAAGTCACCAAGGATGATGGTATCTTCAGGGCCTAGATTGGTTATTGACCCCAGGTGAGATAGTAATTTGAGGCCTGCTGAGGGGGCCTATAGCAGCCAATCAGTTTAAATGGAGATAAGTTTGGAGAGGATATTTTGATTGATAAACATTCAAATTCCTTTGGTTCGGATGTGATGATGAGGCAGGTAGCAGAGATGGTGTCCTTAATGTATATGGCCCCACCACCCCTGGAAGGGCGATCTGCTCTGAAGAGCTGATAGTTGGTAAGGTTTACAACACTGTCTTTGGTCGATGGTCTGAGCCAAGATTCAGAGATGACCAGAAAGTCAGGCAGGGTATGTGCCACCCAGGCCTGTATTACAGAGAATTTTTTAAAGGCTGCAGGCATTGATATGTAGGAAGCTTAGCCATTTATAGAGGACAGATCAGCAGGGAAAGAATACTTTCGATGGGGCCAGGATTTAATTCAATGGTACCAAAACAGATCAGAAGGTAGAAGATTAATTTGAGGAGGGCACCAAGGGACAAGGATAGTGAATGGTCAGAGCTGCTTCCTAATCCTGGGTGCCTGCTGTGAGCTGAGTGGTGGTCCTGATATATAGATGCAAAATTTTCATAGCATAATATTTTAATGGACAGGCATAGTGGGTTAGTAAAAAGCCATGATACAAGTAAGATACCAGGGCTGTGCTGAATTGTTAGGGTGGCCTTATGTGGGATATCCCAGAGGTTGGATTGTATATATATATATATATATATATATAAATATAGCAGCTGGTTTGGGGGGTATTTAAACTGTTTACAGAAGTACAGGCTGAATTTGGCCTCTGTCAACTGGAATTTTACGTATTCCTGCAGACTTGGTGCTGTTATTCAACTCTCCCTTTAGGACAGAAACCCAGGGGGACAACATGGTTGATGTCCATTTACATTGGCAAGATGAGCTGAGATTTCCCATTTCAGAATGCCTCCAGGGTAACCAGCTCACACCAGTGGAGAAAGTATGCCCGGAAGCACATAATTTTTTCACACACCAGTGGAACAGGCCATTATGTGGCACTAGGCAGTACTGTCTGTTGGCAGAAGTGTGGATAAACACAGGAGCATCTCACACACATTATGTTGTCCTGCCCTGCCATATTCCCCTTTATTAAAGCTTTACAGGCAGAGCTGGAGGAATTATTTGAAACTCTGCTGCCTTTAACTGCAGACCTCTTTCTATTATTACAGTACCCCTAAGGACTTAAGGGATCCCAATGCCCAATACCTCCTTGGCACACTACTTACAGCACTAAAACAACTACTCACTAGGGCCTAGCTAACCCCTTAGGTTCTTATCTTGCTGACCTGGTAGACCACTGTTAACCAGATGTATTATATGGAAAAATAGAACACAACCTCAAAAGTGGTGGCGGGGAAGGTCAGGGAGAAAAAAATAGCATTCACGAAGTATAAGGAAGCACAGAAGGAGCAGGACAGAGATATGTACCAGTTAAGGTGGAAGGGAGCAGGGAGGGAAGTCAGAATAGCCAAGGCCCAAACTGAGGAAAAGATAGCCAACTCAGTTAGAAGGTGGATAAAACCTTTTATAGGTACATCAGGGAGCATAGAAAGACAAAGGGAGGGATAATGACACTGAATGGAATGGACAGTGGGTGAGCAGAGAGGGACAATAAAAAAGCAGTGATACTGAATGAATATTTCTGCTCAGTATTCACAAAAGAGGAGGAGGGGGAGGTGCCTAATCCAATTAACAGAAGCACTTTGGATAGGGGGGTCGATCCCAGTCCTTTCACAGAAGAAAGGGTTCTGAAAGAACTCCTAAAACTGAAGGTGGACAAAGCAATGGGGCCTGATGAAATTCACCTCAGAATTCTAAAAGAATTAAGGGGAGAACTAGTGAAACCACTGACTACCCTTTTTAACAAATCATGGGAGGATGGTGTGATACCTGAGGACTGGAGGAAGGAAGATGTGATTCCCCTTCACAAAAGTGGGACCAAGACAGAGGCAGGAAACTACAGACCTGTCAGTTTGACCTCTGTGGTAGGGAAAGCAATGGAACCACTTCTGAAGGAAAGAATTGTTGAGTACCTAGAGGCCAGTGGGGCACAGGACCCAAGGCAGCATGAGTTCACAGTGGGAAGGTCATGTCAGATGAATCTAATTGATTTCTTTGACTGGGTGACCAAAGTAGTAGACCAGGGAGGGGCTGTGGACATGGCCTACCTAGACTTTAGCAAGGCATTTGACACAGTCCCACACAAAAGATTAATAGTCAAATTAACCAGCCTGGGAGTGGGTTCCAGGGTGGTAGCCAGGGTAAAACATTGACTGGACAACAGGACACAGAAGGTAATTGTAAATGGAGTCCACTCTGAAAAAAAAAGGGGTTACTAGTGGGGTACCGTAGGGTTCAGTACTGTGTCCCATCCTTTTAATGTCTTTATAAGTGACACTGCAGAGGGACTGGAAGGAAAAGTATGCCTCTTCACAGATGACACAAAGATCTGCAACAGGGTTGATACACAAGGAGGCATGAAAAGGATAAGAAGGGACTTGGCAAGGTTGGAGGAATGGTCAGAAGTATGGCAGCTTGGATTCAATACAAAGAAGTGCAAAATAATGCACCTGTGAAACAAAAACCCACGGGAAGATTACACAATGGGGGAGAGGTCCTAACAATGACAAAAATGGAAATGGACCTGGTGTTAATCATATCAGATGACCTTAAGGTTAGAAAGCAATGTGAGAAGGCAGTAGGGAGGGCTGGGGGAATACTGGGATGTATAGGGAAAGGCATCGCCAGCAGAAAACAGAAAGTTGTTATCCCTCTGTACAGACAGTTGGTGAGACCCCATCTGGAGTGCTGCATCCAGTTCTGGAGACACCATCTCCGCAAGGACATAAACAGGATAGAGGCAGTCCAGAGGAGGGCAACCAAAATGGTGCAGCGTCTGCAAGAGAAGCCGTATGAGGAGGGACTAAAGGAGTTTAATATCTATACCCTTGAGGAAAGGAGGGAGAGGAGGCACATGATGGAAACATTTAAGTACCTCAGTGAAATCAACAAAGTCCAAGAGGGTATCATCTTTCAGAAAAAGAGATGTGCAAGAACAAGGGAGCACAATTTGAAGGTAGAGGGGGACAGTTCAGGGGCAATGTGAGGAAGTATTTTTTCACAGAGAGGGTGGTGGATTCATGGAACAGCCTTCCTGAGGAGGTTGTGGGGTCTAAAACTGTGGAAGAATTCAAGAACACATGGGGCAGACATAAGGCAATTTTTGTGAGGGGTAGGAAGAAATAGGCTGTTGGTTAACTAGGTTTTGCAGCTTATCCTGTAGTTAGGGAAATGAGCAGACTAGGTGGGCCAAGCGGTCCTTATCTGCTGTCAAAGTCTATGTTTCTATGTTTCTATGACAGAGCCACAAAATGTTCCTCATGCTTGTGCATGTGGTGGAGAAGGACAGAGATGTTGTTCCAGAAAATGCATAGACATGGGCCATGATGCCCTCCCCCATCTACTTGAGCAGGAATGATCAAATCAGGACCTTAGCTACCCATAGCAGTTGGTGACCACTTACTGCTGCCCATCCTACAATGGTTTGATTAAGCAGGCCCTCTTTTGACTGGAATGGGCAACCTGGGCCTCCCTCATGGCCCCTTCCTCTGTCCATTAAGAGTCTGAAAATACTGTAGTTAGTATTCACCAACAGAGATCTGGAACTGCAAAGTATGGTTAGATGATTGCACAAAGATAACCCCACCATGTGCTATTCCAAAAAGGTGGCGGTCCTTTAAGACCAGAATGTTTCTTACTCTGAGACAGAATGACAACAATAATGACTCATTACTATACCATTCTTTTGTAAACATCCTCTATTTTGTGTAAGTATTGGCACATGTAGATAATGAATTATGGCATAATAAAAATACATTTGCAAAAAAAAATGCTTTTTATCCTTGGATACCTTTGAAATTATCTACCTACCACTTCAACCATCACCTTTTTAAATGCTTCCCACTTTTCTGCTGTGCCCTACCCTACCTATGTCCTACATGCTATTCTCCAATTGTTTCCTCATTTTGCTGAAGTCTCTTTCATCTCTTTGCCTGTCCCTACCTAGAACTCCAATGCTAATATCCTGTGGTCATTGGAACCCAGTGTTCCTAGGACTGCTATGTTCTGAATCCTCTTACTGCTGCCCAGCACCTGACCCAGCAAGGCCTCTTCCATTGTTGGGACTGAATTAATTGTTCTAGAAATGTATCCTGACAGGCATCCAACAGAAACATATTCCTAACAATAGCTGCAACTGGAACTGTCCAGTCACTCTTCATAATGTTGAAATCCCCAACTACCACCACTTCTCCTAGACATGCCACCCTCTTAAGTGTCTCTCCCAATGCTGATAATAGATTAGCTAGTGGCAGAGTCTGCATCAGATATGTGCGATAGCTAGGCAACAGAATCTGCCACTGCACTGCTACACAGAGGCATGCAGAGATCTCTTCTTCTAAAATTTAAAAAGACAACTTTATTTCTTTTTCTTTTAGAATCAGTTATGCCTTTGCATGCATACTGATGGAGGTGTAGCTTTACTGTGCCTCAGTTTGCAGTTTTGCCTCACCTGTTTCTTTTTCTTTTTATTCACTCTCAGTGCAAAGCAGTGAACATATGTGGCAAATGAGGTAATGTTTGCGTGAGGAGCACGTATATTTTATTGGAGAGTTCCAGCAGAATTCAAGTCACTGAGTCAGTGTGACATGATAAAGAGGGTTTCTCTAGGAAGTAGCAGTAACCAGACATAGCAAAAGACTTAACCATGTACATTTCTCCTTAGCTATTCCCAGAAGGGAAAAATGAATGAAAGTGCCTGAGTTAGACAATGGCCACAAGGCAGATTACCATAAGCCCTGAAGTACACAGCGCACAGCAAGTCAGGTGCCAACAAAGTCAACCGTGAATGGCTTGAAGCAGATGGTTTGGTCTGAGGCACACAGCTGAAATATGATGGGACATTCAAGCCAGCTACAGCTACGACAGATTCAATTCTCTGCTGAAATTAAAAAGTTAACCAAGCAAATTTGAACTTTCTAACTTAAGGGTGGTGACATATTTTCTCATCCCATATTTTAAGTTTATACATGCAATATATACAGAACAGTTTGAGCTCATGTAAAGGGGTTGTTTTGCAGTGTTAAACTGTTACCGTAAGATAGAAGTTGTCATTCTTACCTAGGCAGCTATTTTGTGTCAGGTAAACAATGAATAGTTTGGACTTCATAGGAAGCTATTGGAAGTAATGAGTTAACTCAGGAATTTAAATTTCAGATTACTAATGATTAACAACTAGAACCCACAGACCCACACACTGTCATTATGAATGTTTAGCTGTTTATACTGCCATTTATTCTGAGCCATATTTCAATTTAGAACAAAACAAGGGGGGGGGGCACTATTTTCTCATGCTTATTCACCGTTTTACTCTGCCTGTTACACAGTCATAGATTTTGCAAAAGCTGGTGCTGCATTTACCATTTAAGCCCATGACACCCCGATTGTTTCATTTCACCTCACAGAGCATCATGGTGCCTGAGAGGCAAAGTTGATATTGCAGGTGAGAGCTGCATCGGAACAACGAGTGAACATCTTATTCAACTTTTTGGGCAGCTGAATTTACCAGGGCAGTGACTGTGAAATAAACTTCTGTTCCTATGACTGTGGTCTTTGGAGGGTCGGGATAACTGCTGACAGCTGGGGATGCATTTACCATTTAAGCCTGTGCCGCCTACAGGAGCGAGTGCCATGGTACAAGTGTCGTGAGTGGCGCGAGCGCCACTTGGTGAGGAAAAAACTTAGTAGGTCTGGGTAAGAAAGTTTTATAAGCATTGCAGCAAAATTTTGTATTTACTCATGCATTTATTATATGTTATAGGGGGTGGGTACTGATGGCAACGTGGTGATTAGACTTCAATTGTTTGATGTTAACTGTAATAGTATAAGTAAAGGTGCAGTGTTTATGACTGTGGGGGGGCAAGTACAAGATCATCAACACATGTTTAAGAGGCGGAATATGTTTACAAACTCATTGAAATTTCGATTAAGACCTTTAAAAATTAAAAAAAGGAACATTTGATTTGGTAAATTGTAAATCTATGAGCTTGTTCTGTTCTGTCCTACTAATACAGTGTGGAAATGAGGAAAAACCCAGGGCCTAAACAACAAGTTGGGATAACAATTACCCATGAAAATGTTAGAAGTCTTGTACATAAAATAGATGAATATAGGATCTGGGTTACTGGAATGCCTCATGATATTTTAGCCATCTCTGAGACTTGGCTCCACTCTGGTATTTCCAATGAGGAGGTAGATTTAGCAGGTTATAGATTGATAAGGCAGGATGGGGGGAAAAGGTGAGGGGGGGTATTGTTTTATATAAAATGTACTTTAGGTCCATATCAAACATTACTTGATAAAAATGTGGAAGGGACTGACTGTTTGGTCATTGAGTTGTTAAAATCAAAACTGATAGTGGGAGTTTTTTATGCTCCTCCAAAGACCAAAATAAGCACATTTGATGTCTTGGTTGACATTTTATTGGAAGCATTAAAAGACCAGAGTTTGCTGTTAACCGGAGATTTCAATGCAGATTGGGGACATAATAGAGGAAATAAACTTAAAACTAGTTTGGAAGTATTGGGGCTTCAACAATTAATTAATCAACCAACAAGAAGCCTTAATAATAGAACTACTGTTTCTATACTAGATTTGTTTTTTGTCTCACAAGACTTGAAGGTTGAGGGCTGTAAAGTCCTTCCTTTAAATCTGGGGGATCATAACCCAATTCAGTGTGTGTTCTATCCTTACAAAAAACTTGGGGTAGTGGAAACCATGATTTCTGGGTACGTGATCTGAGAAGATTTAATATATCATCTTTCAGGGATAGTCTTAAAAATTTTGACTGGTCAAGGGTAGTTTTGATTCCTGATTTAAACTTGGCTACCCAAGAATTTACGGATACTTTTCTGGACATTGTCCAAATTCATGCTCCAAAAATAAAAAAAAGAGTAATAACATCAAAAGTTTACCATGGCTTAGTGAGAAATTGAAAACCTAACTACGCATCAGGAATAGAATGTGGAAAAAAAGTAAGAGAACAGAATTAGTGGATGATTGGGACTCTTTTAAACGCTGGCGAAATAAATGTAAACGATTGGTAGCTTTAGCTAAAAAAATATTTCATCAGAATTCTTTCGGTAATATGCAAGGTCCAAATAAATTTTGGAAGAATATTTCTGATCTAAAAAATCCAGCAAAACCTAAAAATCCTATTAATGTAGTGCTGGGAGAAAAGTTGATAGATAATCCTTTAGAGGTAGCTGACTTGCTAAATGACTACTTTAAGGACCCACCAGACTTGGAAATACCAAAACTTGGAATTGTTGATTCTAAACATATAGATTCTGTTATTTCTACAGTTAATATTAAGGGATTCAAACTGAAAAAATATTGATGTACAGGATGTAGCCAAAGAATTAAAAAATCTGAAAGCATCAAAGTGAGCAGGGATAGATGGTATTGACCCCAGATTTTTGAAATTAGGCTTCGATATAATAGCCCCAATAATTACATATCTTTACAATTGGAGCATACAATCTTCCTCTGTACCTGAACAATGGAAAATGGGAGAAATTGTTCGCATACACAAGGGTGGTGACCATACAGCTCCCTCTAACTATAGACCTATCACCTTGCTCCCAATTCTATCAAAGGTTTTGGAAAAGCTGATAAATTATCAACTTGGACATTATCTTGACCAAGAAGGGATGTTAACCAATTATCAACATGGGTTTAGAGAGGGTAGGTCCAGAAACACCGCCCTACTTGACTTCAGTAATTTGGTGGCAACATCATTAAACCAGGGTAAGTATACTGGGGCGTTGTTTGTGGACCTAAGTAAAGCCTTTGACTTGGTTCATCATGAAACCTTTTACATAGATTGCAGGATATTGGGATGCAACAGGAGCCTCTGCAATGTTTTAGATCTTATTTATCTAATCATAGGCAAAGGGTGATCTGTGGTGCTGCTGTCTCAGGTCTCCTGGATCTACATCAAGGAGTACTTCAGGGCTCTATTTTGTGCCCTGTGTTATTTAACATCTACATAAACAGTTTTGTAACTCAAGTAACTAGTACTGATGTTAGACTTTATGCAGATGACACTGTATTGGTTGCATCTGCAGATGATCCCGGAGACCTGAGACAGTGGCTCCAGTCAGATTTTTCCAATATTGAGACTTGGACAAGAGACTCAGTTCTTTTAATGAGTACTGGGAAAACACAGAGTATGATCTTTACTGTGGGACCTCATGTAAAAAAGGATTTTACAGATTTTCAGATTAAGTTTCTAGCTGGGACTACGGTTCAGATGGTATTTACTTATAAATACCTGGGGGTTCTTGTTGACTATCAATTTTCTTTTTCTGAACATATTTTATCACAGACAAAAAAGGTGAATCAAAGATTGGGAGCCCTAAGAAGGATGTCAGAGTGCCTGACTAGAGAAATTAAAACTAGACTAGTAAAACAATTGTTGCTGCCTGTACTTGATTATGGATTTCCATTATATATGCATTCCTACCAGAAATTTCTGAATAAATTAGATCAGACTTGCTACAGAATGGGGAATTATATATATTAAAGAATAAATCATGGGCTCATCGATGCATGGTTTATCAAGAACTTGACTGGCTACACCCGATAGCACGTAGAAAGTACTTATGGCTAGTGATATGTCATGGTTTAATTCATACTAAGAATGAAAAAACACATTCATTAAGTCATCTAATATGTCTGAATTCCAACTTGACATATTTAGATAGGTTAAGGAAAACAACTAGGAAATTGCCTATGATCCGAATTACAAATCGGATGGGGGATATAATTCTCCAGAATAGTTTAGCAAAGACTTGAAATGAATTACCTTTTCATATTGCTGAGATTTCTGACTTGCACATATTTAAACTTAAATTGCATGATTATTTGAATGTTTGCTGTAATTGTTTTTAGATTGTATGTGATTTTGTATTGTATGCATTTATTTATTATTTTGTTTTTGTTATTGTAATTATGTGCCACAGGAATTTGTTGTAAATGGGGATTCAATTCTCCAACAAACCAACCTGTATAAAAATAAACTTTTAACAAACAAACAAACAATATATGGATATACCATGATGATACCATATTAGCCCATACAAAGCTTTTCCTGTAATACACTACCACAAATGTGATAATACATGGTTTCTCCAGTGATAATACATGGTTTCTGCTGATAATACTATTATTTTAGCTCTGAGCAATAGTATTATCAGAAAAAGTGAAAAACACAAGTGCAGGACTCCCCTTCCACTCACTAATCTGGTTGCCATGCTGACAAGTGCCCTTCCTATGCATGCAACATAACGTTTCTGAAACTGTGGGTTCTGATTGGCCACTTTTCCTCTGTGGGTGGGCCAAAGACTTTTCAAAACATGGTGGCCATCTCTCACTAGCAAAAGGAATTTACCCCTCATCCCATTGTAGGCATTTTTTTTGTTGTTTCATTTTTAATTTAACATCATTATCTGATTGATCCTGCTTTCACTCACCTCTGCAGAAAACAGGTAAATAGCGTGAGTGTTCACTGTGTTCAGACGCCTGTTGTTGACTGAGCATGCACTGAAGTGGTCAGGCACCTGTAGTCAAGATAAAGATTTTTTAAGACTGATTCTGGCACAAGTGACTGTTCACTGCAGTCAGGCACCCGTTGTTGAGTGAGTGTGCACTAAAGTTGTCGGGTGCCAGTTTTCAAGTCAAGGTTTTTTTTATGTACTCAGAGCCATACAGTATATTACAAATAATAACAAATACAGAACTGTGTACTGCAAGGCAATATTCCCATCTCATGGTTTTGGGGACTTTGGGAACCTCTCAAGCTTTGCTTTCAAGGTTCCAAGCCCCCAAAACATCTCGATGGGATTACTGCCTGGTAATGCATACTTAAGTATCAATTATTCTATTTGTAACAAGTTGGACCGAACATTATTTATGCCTGTAAGATTAGATTTGAAAGATCTTTTATTAGTTATTTGATGCAAAGAGAACTAAGAGCTATGTAACTGAAGAAGGTCAGTAACTTTCAATTACTGAATGGCCACTTCAATGCAGTAACCTGAAAAGCAGGATAAAGGGGAGTTACAGAACTTTCATTTGAAGGACAGTGGGATTTGGACTCATTTAAAAGACTGGGTTAGCTCCTGAATAAATCAGAGAAAAGAAATCATAAAAAAGGGCAAGCCAGGTAAGAAGAAGGACAAGATTTCTAGTATTCTTAACAATAAATCATAACAAGAACAAGGTCACAAACTTTGTTATAACAGGCTTAAGCATCACTTAATCTCCAAAAGATTGAAGCCAATTGGCCATAGATGCCCCCCAAATATTCCTGAAAACAAAAATTACAAAAGGAGAGTAAAACAAATAGGTATCTTTTTTTCAACTTTCTTTTGCTCCAGTCACTGCTTGTGAGGACCTCTCTCAGGCATCCGTTCCTTGTCCTGTCCACCAGAAGTTCCCTCAGACTGTACCTCCTCACTCCCCCCTGCAGTCAGCACCCCTGGTATCACCCACCAGGGGAGGGTAGTCCTACGCCACTTGGGCTCCTTGACAGGTGCCGTCGCCTGCCCCACAAGCTGGGTTTTTCCTGTGTTCTGTTCCACCCAGCCCCCCTCTGTGTGTACACCCCCTGATGCAGTTAGATGCATGGCAACCCTGCCTTGCATTGGGCATGCCATTACATGCATCCCATGCTACTGCAGTACCCCTGATCTCCACCAGGGGCCGCCGGAGCACTGAGCTCCCCAATGCCCTCACCCTGGGACAGGAGAGCAGCCCAGTGGGTGCTCAATCCAATCCCTCCCCTGTCGATCCCTGGCTGCAGAGCTCACTCCCAAACTCAGGTTGCTGGCATGGCATGAGGTGTGGCATCCAGCACCCCAACCTTCAGCACCACCAGGCCGACTACAAATAGGTATCTTAACAGAAAAAAATGGATACAGAAGCAGACCCTGAAAAAAAATAAAGATGTTTCATTGGATCAAGATGCAGACAATTAGCAAGCCTCCAGCTGTAATGCCACTTTAACATCTGAAAATACTGGTACCAGTTCAAGGAAGGTTCCATGTCATAACGGTGACTGCAAAACAGCGATCGCCTTCACAGTGAGTGTACATAGCTGAAACTCAAAAAAAAAACCTGTGATGGTACACTGCACTGATCACAACAATGTCCACAAATTCATATTTAATAAGCAGCAACAATTTTCAGCAACATTTTATGTAGGAGCTCTGTCAGCCGCACTCCCAATATTTTTATAACTAACTCCTGGGGGGTGCATGTCAAGGAGGATGTAGAAACTTGTGGTAGGGCACAAGTCAGGAGGGGGTGAACATTGGGGGGGCAACCTGGTGGGTGGGGGGAACAATTTTGGGAGAACAGGACTTCGGGCTACATAAAAAAAAAAACATACCTCTGAATAAACCACAAAATAATATCACAACACCCAGATTCAAGCCCAGGTCTACTGGCATCGTAGACCATCACTTTTCCCACTACACCATACAAGCAACTTGACACTTCCCTCTCCAACAAATGTTGATAGCATATTTTCCCTAATGCTCCTTAAGACTGCCTCACCCTGTCGTTGCTATTATAATGCTCACTCCTCGCTATTCCTTTCAGTCACTATTCTTCAAGGTTCGCTTTCCTAACAGGTGCTCAAATTGAGTCGCTTAAATGTGAGTCACTCAATCTGAGTCACCCACATCACTGGATACCGTCAAAGAACATTGAAAATAAAAGTCCACCGCATCAGCAGTCAGATTCAGAATTTTCATGCTCAACCTCATAAAACGTTCTCCCCCAACAAAACAGAGGCTCATAGGATATCAGATATGGGGAGGAAACTCCACCAAAATGGACAGTGTAGATTGTTGTCAATTTATCCTCTTCACAAGAAAATGTAGATAAATTTAAATAAAATCCTGAAAATATGCATACTATAATGTTGGGGGTGAACACACTTGAAAATAAGATGGATGAAGTATCCAAAAAGACAACTCGGTTAGAAAACAAGCAATCTGAATTAGAAGGCAATATGAATCCAGTAATTAAAGAAGTTAAGAAGTCTAAATACCAAATATAGCAGATTACAGCTCAACATGATGATTAGGAAAATAGGGCAAGAAGGGACAATTTGAGGATTTTGGGGTTACTAACCAACTGGGAATAGAATGGAGCTTTAAATGCTATCATGTCCAATCTGTTCAAAAAGTTATTAAATATTGAGACTAATAATTATACCAGAAAATGACAGAGTGGACGGGATTGGGATCCCCCTCCAAAAAAAAAAATTCTGACAATGTTGAATCCTGTCCTGTGATAGTAATGTTACTTTTAAGTGAAGACAAGTGGAAAAATATAAAAGCCATCTCACTGAATAAAAATTCATTTTTTCAAGAGCAAAAAATAAGCATTAGACCAGACTTTTCACAAGAACTTAAATCTGTCATAATTTATCCAGCAAAGACTTAAACTGTTTTTGAGTTTGCAGATTCTGATTTATAATAACAACGAGGATGCCGTAAAAGATTTAAAGCTCCATCTACCTGACTTTTTTCTAAAAGTGCCTTGATCAATGTTATATGGTTCAATGTTTGGTGTTCTATGACTCATATATGAGGGTGAAGGTTTTGGGGGAGGATTATCTGAAAAATGTTAATGTTGCCTTTGGATATATAACAGTAATTTTGTTTCTTCCTCCAGAGGTTGTACCATAGCCTTTACTCATGTTTGTGTGCCAAGTAATGGGGGTTAAGATGTCAGACTTTATCCTTGTCATCAGTTTGTGGGAGTTCAGAGGTGATTTTTTGGTGGTTAGGTGGTGTAGCAATTTCATTTGGGATGAAAGGAAAAAATAGGGGTTTGTGAGGTATAAGCTGGTTACAGTATTAAAAACAATAACTAAAAGGTATATATATGTAAAAAAGAGACAGTAAATAAGATGAGATCCTTTTTAAATATTATGACACGGAATGTGAATGTAATCAACAGTTCAAAAAAAGATAGAGTTCTCAAAACAATAAGCAATAAAACAATTGATTTTACAGCTTTACAAGAAATATATTTAAATAAAAGTGAATCTCAATAGCTGAAAAGGGGCACCATAAAGGAACTACAGTGGTCCCTTTTTATAACAAACCCCTTCTGATAGATAATGAAAGTCTGTTATATCAAGAGTTCACTATAATGAGAGACATGCTGTTTCAGTGGCATCAACCGCATAACAGAACGCAACTGAGACAGAGTGACAAGTTACAGTACCACATTTTATTAACTCACATTAATTGTAAAAATCTGTAAAAAGAAACTTAATTATTGTTTGTAAAAAAATGAGTCCAGTGTAGTCTGGACTAACTGATGCTGCATAACTTCTTTTTCTGCTAATATTATTAGCTGCCTGAACTGGAGTAGCTGCAGTGAGGAGAAATATGGTTGTCTCTCCAGATATTTGGGCTCTGTTTCAAGCCCAGCAATTCCCTCCTGGACATGGACATCAGGGCAAGTTCCTTTTTCCTTGTCCAATCATGAACTTCCATGTCCCTGATTTTCCCCTTAATATCTGCAATTATAACTTTGTTGATAAGCAGTTCAGCAATGGGGCATTGCTCCTATAGTGTAAGCCACAACTAAAGTTGTTCTTGTGCTTCAGCCAGAGTTCCTTGAACTATCCCCAAGCCACACTCAATGCCAATATCCTCACTGTCATTTTCAGTATTTATTTATTTAGTGATTCAGAAAATACCTTTGAGTGCAAGCTCTTTCACAAAGGTTCCACGTCATAGATTGCAAAACAAAGTACAACAGTAGAAAGCAATGGTTTATTACAATGGACGATACAGCTTGGATTCAGAACTTACAGAATAACACAAAACATAGGTAAGTATTGTCTCACAGATCTGGCAGTTGCTGTGAGGTGGTATCTTTGAATATTTGTCCCAAAGCATCTCTCCAGCAGTTTTTAAGTCTTTCTTGCTTGATACTGTCCGATGCTGAAGCAGTGACATACATCATGTCCTTTATGTTGAAAACTTTCAGGAATGCCACTAATTCTGCCATTGTATCTCACTATGATCTCTCACAGTAATTGTGTGCAGCACAGTTTTTTTTAAGTTAGCAGTAATGCCTTTGTCCATAGGCTGTGTCCTGGTAATGTTAGGAGGGAGGTACAGCACTGAGATTTTACCATCTTTGTGCCATAATTCATTGGCACTAGGGTGGGCTGGGCACTGATCATGTAGGTGGACCACTTTAGTGTCCACATCTTTGCTTCTCAAGAAATGGTGAACTGTGGGAACAAACTTTTAATGGAACCATTCCCTGAAGATTTCATGGGTTATTCATGCATTGGCACTGCTTTCATAAAGGAGAGGAAGGACATCATGGTTGTTATGGTGAAAACACCTTGGGTTGGCATATCATCTGATACAGAGAGGCTGTAACTTGTGATCACCCACAGAGTTAGTGCACATGAGCAATGTCAGGTGATCTTTGTAAATGTTGTAGCCCTTGGAGGCATCATGTTCTGTTCAGACTACCAGTGTGCAGTCAGGTAAACATTTATAAAACAATCCAGTCTTGTCTGCATTGTGTAACTGTGCTGGTTCATAATTACCAGCTTCAAGAAATTCTACCAGTTTGGGCATAAACTCTGTTGCAGCAGCATCATCTACTGATCTCTGCTCCCCTACAATTTTTAGCTGGCAAATGCCATTTCTCCTTTGGTATCACCAAAGCCAACCAGGTGATTTCTTAAAAGTGCACTCCTCCCCTGAAAGCTGTGTTGCAAAATAATATGCCTTCTCCCTTATGATCACCCCTGACAGCAGCACACCTGCAGTCTGCTGACTTTCTAACCCCACATGCACTGCCTGCTCAGCATGCATGTTACCGACCAGTTGAAGTTTCTTTCGTTAAAGACCACCTTCTTAACAGCACTGATCAGCAAAAGTTCACATTGAGTCTTCCTGTTTTAGGATGGTACAAATTGGATGGTACAAAACAAATGGATGGTTTTCAAATGGTACAAATCAGATGGTACAAATTGTTGATTTAGCCAGGGAATATTCAGCTGCCAACTTTGCAACCTTTCTCCATGCTTTAACCTTTCAATGATCTCACATTTTTGTTAACATCTAGGACTTTTCTTTTCTTTTGTTCAGCCATTTGAAAGGGAGGTGCCTTGTGCTTTGTGGACTCAGAGCTCATAAACAATTATCCCTGTGCAGTTTAAATACAGTTCAAGCAGTGTTATGTACCACTAATTAGAAGTAAGCATTTTCATGGAATCAAAGCTAGAAATGGCAGTCTGAGGGTACAAAGTGTTACCTGCTAATTGAAAGTAAGGAATTTTCACAGGATCCATGATGGGCATTCATTACAAGTGGGGTTCATTATAACAAGATTTGTTATAATTGGGGGGGCACTGTATTATTCTCTTATTCATTTATGGACAACAGTAAAGGACTTGCTCTATTAACTGGAAAAAGTTTAAGGGGTAAGATTCTTGATTTCTTAAAAACCCATTTATTTAATCTTGCCTTCCCTGAGTTTGAATGATTTGTCGTGTCTGCCATTTTTTACTAAGCTATGAATTTTATGTATTTTTTTAATTGTACAGGTGCTATGATCTACGGGAATAGTGCCTTTTAAAAAATGAAATTGATTGATTGATTTGTTGATGAAGATGGGAGAATAATTCTTTTGAAGGTTTAAATAAATAACTTGTCCTGTGAGTTAGGCTCCATTTATGTTCCATTCAAACTGTTTCAGTCTTTCTTTGCCTCAATTAACAAAGTCCTTTGTACTGTATATGGTATTGTGAATATGTTGTTATTGGTGGATACATGAATAGTCTGCTCAGTGTTCGCCTTGATGGGATGAATTTCAATCCGGTATTCTTAATTGTTTTCTTCATAATAATTCCTAAGTTGATATCTGTAGATATTTACATGAAAATGAAAAGCAATATACTTTTTTTCTCATCAAGGCTTACATGCTCCAGACTCCACTATATTTAACTTATCTGGAAACATTTTTGGTGGATAGCTCCTTATCACTCAAGAATAGAAAGTTCATGAATATCAGATTATAGTCCAGTTACCTTTACTTGTATGCTGGACTTTGCATCTAAAGGGGATAGGGTATGGTAATTAAATAATGACTTACTTAAAGATGCAGATTTAATGCACTGCAACAGGGTGGACAGTAGTAATAATTAGAGCAAACAGTTAAAAATGAAGATATGTCCAAAAAAGATAGATGTGATAATATGAAAAGTTGATAAATAATACTAAAATATATTGTATTAAAAATAGTTGGAAAAACAAATATGGCACCCATCTAGTGAAATGTCTGGGAGATGTTTACTAAAAGACTAAAAACTATACATAACAAAAAAAACTTCAATTTATGATAAGAATGATAAATTGCATATGGATAACAAAGGAATTTAAAGATGCATCTTAGAATTGTAGTGCATCATGATCTTTACAAATCACTGGGACATACATCATTGGACAAATAAGATTATGCTTCTCTTCTACAAGACTGCAAGTTAACCAAGCAAGATACTCATAATTTATTAATGGATCCCATTCACATATCTGGAATGTGTAGTATTGTATGGGCTGCATGCCCAATGGCTCATGCTGTGAACCAATGGACGTACAGCCCTACTGACAGTGTCAGTCAGTGGGTGGTGGGGTGGCAGGTGGGTGGGGTGCTGCTGCCTGCTGCTGGCCAGGGAACAGGGCAGTGGGGATCAGTGGGCGGTGGGGGTCCACTGGACCACCAGGGATGATAGGTTTCATTTAATTCCACTTCAGCCCATGATTGGGCAGACAGGTCCACTGGACCACCAGGGATTATAGGTTTACCATTTATTTACTTAGCCCATGATCAGGCGGGCAGTGGTCCACTGGACCACCAGGGATATTGGATTTGTATTTTATTTACTTAGCCTGCGATTGGGTGGGCAGCAGTCCACTGGACCATCAGGGATTTAGGATTATTTTATTTTTTACTGCAGCCCCTGATCGGGCTGTGGGGCACATTGCCACGCTGCAGGGGCAGTCGGTCCCTGATGACTGCTGCCTGGCAGGGTGCCAGGTGCAAGTCATTGGGGATCGGTGCACCTGCATGCAAATAGGGCCATAATGACATGCAAATGGCCCCATGTGTGCCTTGCATGCATTATGGCCCCATTTGCATGTCAACCTTTAAATATTGTGGTTGCTGCACCTTATGCAATGGAACTTGCACTAGTGCATCCACATGCTTCACTCTGGCTACTGGCGCTGGTGCAGTGTCACTGCACCATGTGCACTGAGGGTGGACAGGGTGTGATATTCAATGCTGCTGAGCCATGGCGCAGCTCCGTTGAATATCGCCCAGTCCATGCCCCCCACACAGCCAAGTTGAGCTGCACCCAGGCTTGCATCACAGCCTGGTGCAGTTTGAATATCTGGGCCCTAGAGTGCAATATAGTGTAGAACTTGTACAAAAAAACAACTGGGAAAGAAGCAATTATTTTAAGTCTGGATACTACCCAGACTTTTATAGTAGAATGACAATATCTTGTCTTTGTATTGAAATAACAGGGGTTTCCAAACCAGATGATAAATTGGATTAAAGCTCTGTATGACTCCCATTACTGTAGGTTTAAGATGAATAATAGTTTTACAGATAGCTTTAAACTCTTGTCTTGTATCACCCACATTATTTGCTTTTGCATTGGAAATATTGCTAGCAGAGATAAGATGCAATAAGAAGATAAAATGGATGTCTTTCAGAAGTTAAGACAATAAAACTCCAAGCTTATGCAGATTATGTACTTCTGTTGTCAGAGCATCCAAAGGATGGTCTGATAGAGTTAAAATTAACTATTTCGCATTTCTCAGCTGTCTCAGGTAACACTATAAATGCAATCAAATCTGAACTCACGTTATTTAATATTTCAACACATGATGTACAAGCTATCTTTGATGCCTCAATCAAATAAAGTTTTATAGATTATTTAAGTATAAAATTGGCAATATCTTTAGAGGACTTATTTAAGTATAATCATACGTCACAAACTGAATAGATTAAAGACATGATGTTGGTGTGGTCAAAACTGCCACTTTCATTACTGGGCAAAATACACATTTTAGAAATGGTAACAATACCATATAGTGTGTACATTCTGCAAGCTTTATTATTACATATTTCTGAAAAGTAATATCAAACTGTAATTAAATTATTTAAGGAATTCATACGGAATAAAAAAAAATTGCATTTCAAACACTTTACCTTCCCAAGTAGATCAGGGGTTTCACATGTCCAGACCCCCAAAATTATCGTTCAGCTTACATTATTAAATTTGTTCTTATGCTGATGCTGGTCGAAGGATCCCTAAGTGATTTGTCTGTGTAGAATATTTTAGTTAGTATTCATGCTAATATGATCTTTCGCTAGACATGCTCTGGTATACCCCTACATATTTTCAAAAAAGCAAAAATTATATAACTCAGAACATAAGCACAGTGGTTAGATCTTCTCAGTCCCGAACCAAAATTAAAACCAAAGTTTGAAAATCTAGTAAATTAAGGAATAATCCAAATATAAAAATTAATTGGAAAACTCTTCAATTTTATTCTCAGAAGTCCCGCGACATCTTCAGATGAAAGGACTTTTCTCATGATAAAAATCTCCTGGATTGGGAACAATGTAAAAACAAATACTGTACATGTTGGATCATACATAATTTCTAAGATATCTTCGTTTATACAGGTTTTTTTAAACAACATGCAAGGTGGAAAAGATCTCCTAACTATTATACACATAAAATGATGGAGGAGGAGCTGCAGAGACTAAAAAACAAAAATTGGAAAAACCTATTCAAATATTTAATGTGGCAGCTTTATTTAGTACAAACCCACCATTATAAGAATGTTCAAGAAAAATTGTCCATGAACCTAATGGTGAGTATTACCGATATACAATGGGAACATATTTTGCCTACAGTTAATGTCTATAAAACCTCAATAGATAGGTCAATTCAATTTAAATCATTAATTGAGCCTACTTTACCCCTCTCAAATTAGACAAGGGGACTCTAAAAAGCAAATTGTACATGCTGGCACTGCCAAGCAGAAAATGCAGATTTGGCAGATGTCATGTGGTCCTGTACCTTGACACCTAGGTGGTGGTCTGACTCTTTTACAATTAATCATACTATTTCTAGAATTTGTATTAATTATTATGTTATTTTGTTATATTAGAAAACGTTAAGGCATTTGCATTATCCAGGCATGAAATCTAAATATTACAAGTAGATATAATAGCAGTCAAAATACTTATTCTTAAGTATTGGAAAGTAGACTGTGATATTGCATCACCCTCACAAAATGAATGGAATCAATTGTTTATGTCTACACTTTATGAATCTGATTTTTTTTCCACTAACGATAAAGAGTTTGGTCAAAATATAGGACTTCAATTTTAAATTTGTCTTCTAGCTCTTTTCCACTCTCACCCCCTCCATCCAGTAGAGGCTCTAATTAGAAAAGAAATACTTGACTATGAATTGTCTTTTCACATTTATGATACTTATTGACACAAAAATGTTTTTCTCCCAATGCCCTTGATTGCTGCATATGATGGGTGGAGGGCTACATTCTCCCCCTCCACTCTGAAGGTGAGCTCCTTATCTGGGGACCCCACTGACTCTTTACCATCCTATAAGTACTTCAGGACCCAAACAACTTCCTCTTTCTTTCTCTCCATGCAGTTCAGCCACTGCAAGGCACTTTGAAAATTCAATCGTAGAAACAAAAGGAAAATTGTGACTCCTACTGGGACTCAAACCCAGGACCTTGGCATTCAGTGCCTTGCTCTTAACCACATGAGCTATAGAAGCCTCATACAATTAAGCATCCTGAGTTTTCCCTTGTAAACACACACATTCCTTTCAGGGTGTTGTGTAATGAGCAAACTAGGCAGTCTCAAAGACCCAAAGAACTTTCTCTTTCTTTCTCTCTATGCATTTCAGACACTGTGAGGCAATTTGAAAATCCAATTGTATAAATGAAAAGAAAAGTGTTACTCCTACCCAGGACCTTGGCATTCCATTCCTTGCTCTTAACCACATGAGCTATAGGAGCCTCAAAAAATTAAGCCTCCTGAGTTTTCCCTTGAATCACTCACATTCCTTTCAGGGTGTTGTGTAATGAGCTACATAGGCAGTCTTAAAGACCCAAACAATTTCCTCTTTCTTACTCTCTATGCATTTCAGCCATTGTGAGGCAATTGGAAAATCCAATTATAGAAATGAAAGGAAAAGTGTGACTCCTATTGGGACTCGAACCCAGGACCTTGGCATTCTGTGTTTTGCTCTTAACCACATGAGCTATAGAAGCCTCAAACAATTAAGCCTCTTGAGTTTTCCATTGAAACACACACATTCCTTTCAGGCTGCTGTGTAATAAGCAACATAGGCAGTATCAAAGACCAAAACAACTTCCTCTTGCAGTGGCTGAACTTCATATAGAGAAAGAAAGTTGCCAATATTAACAGAATAAAATATTGGTGCCCACCTCTTGTGCCCAGAGTGACTGGCAAGTCCTGCTGCAACTACATACCAGGATTTCATACCTTTTTGAGGGTGCTTGAAGGATGTTACAAACATGATCTTCAAGGTTGGTATCCTTCACATCAGACCTCAATCTGCTAGAAGGCATGACATGGCTGAGTGTCAACAAGGGAAGGATTCAAAAGTTCAACTTTTTACAACAACTGAACTGAAAACTGCTTTGAGAGAAGTATGCTCAGTCTCCAGACCCCTACATCTGCATAGACATTATTATCATTTAGAAGATTACCTGATAAAAAGTTCATAATATATAGAAAATGTAACAACAATATATCTTAACCTATTATTTTAGTGTCATGCTGATCTGTACATTTATACTTATGTACAGTATGTTGTCACTGCAAATACAGGATTTTAAAACCTTTTGCTAAAGAGAAGCAATGATATTTCCTTCTGCTCAGGTTGTGTTCCAGATTAATTCTCCAGTCATTGTGCCTGATTTTGTACTATAGGATAAAAACAAAATAAGTTCAAAAGATGCAAACATAGACAATGATGGCAGAAAAAGACCAATGGTCATCTAGTTTGTCGAGTTCCCTATTAGACCTGGCACATGCTGTTCCCTCCAGGGTCCTAGCACTCCCCATCCATAAAATGCTTAAAATGTAGTGCAGACCATGTCTCCAATGTCCAGAGGGAATAAGATCCTCTCAAATGAAACACATTCAAGATGGTGACCAACAACCACTGGCTATTATGGCAGACAGGCAGCAATTGAAGTGTGTGAGGGTTAGCTTGGCAATGAATAATGACAACCTCGAGATATTATAAATAAATGAAGAGCTGCATTATTTCAATTCAGTTTTATTTTACCAGGATAATGCCATTGAGACAGCTCTTTTTCAAGGAGGTCCTGGAGGATACAAATACATAACAAAAAATTATCATACAGAAAAGCTAAATATAGTGCTTGCAGATAATTATGCAGATGAAACTAAAAAAAAACATACTCAGATACAAATAAAAGTACAGTGAAAAACCAAAAGCATACCCTGATGCAAATTCAGCGAAGTATAAGGGAAAACAGAGAGAAGGAGAATAAAAAGAAAAAAAAATCTATACAGTGGAACTAGACAATACAAGTCTTCTCTAAAGATATAACACAAGAAGACAGAGGTCAACAGCAGGAAGGGATAAGAATAGCAATGGTATGGTGAGATAGTAAGAGGGGAACAGGTTGTAAGGATAGAGGAGAAGTCAGTTGAAGGTGCTTGAAGAGCAAAATGGAAGAGGTATGGAAGAAGAGGTTAGGGGCTAATAAGGTCAGTAGAATAAGAACAGAGGGAGGACAGGAACAGAGGCATGTAAAGAGTGGAGAAAAGGTAAAATTGCAAGAGAACAGCCAAGGGTTGTAGTTCAATGGTCAGCATGTGGATTAATGCATAGCAGTTGCATTCTTCCTTCAACGTGAGTCTGAGCATGGACTTAAAAGAGCTTAGACCAAAAGTATACTTTAGTTTTAGTGATTTTTGCAGGGTGTTCCAGAAGGTAGGCAGATTGTGACTTATGGCTGAGAAAATAAACTGAGTTCTATTCCTAGGGGTGTCAAATGTTATATAGGAGAGTTTTCTGAGTGTATACACACAAGGAGCACATTTAAACAGGGAGCAGATTTAAAGGGGGAGTTTCACAGTTAAGGCTCTGTATACCCAAAAGGATGAATTCCATCTCCTGGTACTAAGGGATGGCCAGCCAATCTGCAGGTAGAGGGAACAGTGGTGGATATTGAAAGGGGCATTAGTGGTAAAGCTAGATGTTTTGAGTGAACTGTGTAGTAGGAGGAAAGTGTGGCATTGTGGAGAAGTGGCTAAATATCAGGCACCTCATTCTAATCACTGTAATGAAGGCTACTGTACATTACAAGGAATGGAGGGGAGCATTGCTTTGTAACCCAACTTATTTACAAACAGTAGCCCAGCTATGCACATAGGTTCCAAGTTTCAGCAACTGGAATGCTGGTCCAGACTATGTGTGGCTGAGCGGGAGGAGGGAGGAGTTAAGGTTACCATCAAGGGAATCGACTAGCAGGCAGGACTTACACTATTGGGACTAATGGGTACCTGGTCTGTTTATTGTATTCCTGCTGGTTCTGGCATTTTGATTTCTGATGTTCCACTGCAGATGCATTAACATGACACATGGGTCATGGGCATAGGTGACGCAAATGGTGCAGGAAACAGGCAAGGCGCAGTTGAGGCTGTATCATTACAGCTTGCCTAACTAGCAGAGATAAGAGATGTCTTATCTGGGTCCTGGGGAGCCTGGAATGGGTGTATTGGAATGATGTCCAATTGTACCTGTAAAAAAAGAATAGCCATGGGGTCACAAAGGATCCATAGTGCTTTAAGAACAAAATGGGTCCAACAGGGAAGATTAAACATAAGCAATACTTATCCAATATGTAGGTAGTCTGTGTCCTGTCTGACTGGTGCCAATGTCCTCTGAGACCTGTAGAAATAAAGGGAAAAAAAAGATTACTACAAGGAAAAAAAAAAGCAAGGATACAGACAGAGTTCCAGAGAAGTACAAGAGCTACAGGAAAAACATAGCTATTACATACACAAGCCTGGTGATCTCTAGTTCAAATTCCACCACGTTCACTGGCTCAAGATATGACATTGGGGATGATGCATGACCTCCCAGCTTTAAAACTGGGTTGAAACTGAGTGTCATTGTGAACTGGTCAGGGGACTAGCCAGGCTGTAGCCTTAAAGTGTAGGCCTTCATTTTGATTCAATAATTTTAACATAATAGGCCTTAATTTTGTTGCCCATGGAAACTACCTGAACTACAGAGCATGTATCAATACTTGGGCCTTCAAGGGTGGGTGGAGGAAAACAACTGATTCCACAGTGCCCCAGCCTCCAGTCCAGGAACAACAAGCAAGGGCACAGCAATGATCAACAGCAGGCACAGTTCCAGCAGAGTCGGCAGTGCACATGGCACCAAATATTGATAGCAGTGCAAATGGCTCAGTGTGGAATCAGTAGTACATGTGGCATAGCAAGTGGTGACATTGTGCATAGATCCACAAGCTGGCAGCTGTGCAAGTGGCACCATGTGGAGATGACAGTTTACATGGCATAATAGAGTTGGCAGTGCATGTGTCAATGCAGTGATGACAGTACATGAGTCACTGTGTGATGCTGGCAGAGCACGTGGCATAGCATGGAGTCAGCAAGGCACGTAGCACCACAAAGAGATGATGGTGCACGTGACACAGTGCAGTTGCAGTAGTGTAACAGTGAAGTGGTTGCAATGAATGTGGTATTGCATGCTGCACTGCAGTGCCTGCAGTGCACATGATGCAGAGTTGGCAGTACATGTGGAAATTGCACTGTGACGGCAGTGCACGTGGCACAGTGCAGTGGCAGAAGTGTGTGTGGAACAGCAAGGTGGTAGCAATGCACATTACACTGTGATGAGGGGAGTACACATGGCACAGTGGAGATCCAGCAGTACTAGCCTTACCAGTTGAGGGCTAGAGAGAGAGAACATATTGACCATAATGGATGAACTACTGATTGACATTTCTTATGGCTGTTGGTAATCGATAGTTCATCCCGAAAAGTCAAGGTTTCCCATTATGTATCCTATCTATTCTGGTTTTATATCCTAACAATTCCAGTCCAACCACCACCACCTCCACCATTCAGTGCTCAGATCAGCTCCCCCAACAGCCAACCACCCTCCTTTCTGCTAGATCACCCTTCCAGGCACCAGACTATCCTCCATGCAGCTGGACAACCTTTCTACCCCCAGCTTCTCCCATTATGAGCAACCTCACTAGAGCTAGAGCACCACACAGTCTCCAGACCAGCCTCTTCCCCAGCCAGCCACCCTCCCTGCATCTGGACCAGCCTCCAACTGCATGACAATACAACTTCCATGCAGCAGGAGCACCCCCATAAGCCTCCACTTCAACAGACCACATCTCTGCATCTGTCTCCCAAGTTCCTGGACAAACACTCTCCCCCAGCCAACCACTCTACCTACATCTGGACCCACCACAAGCCCCATACCAGTCTCACCATCTGACCGTCAATCCTGTAGCTGAACCTCTCTTCCATCCCTGAACTAGCCCCCCCACCAACCACCCTCCCTGCTGCTGGCTCACCCTTTCATGTCCTGGACCAGCCTCCCCTGGCAGACAACCCTCCCTGCAGCTAGACCTCCTGTGTGTGTTCCCACACATAGACCATCCCCCCAAGTTGAGCACCCTCCCTGTAACTAGACCCCCCCCTCCACAGATCACCCTTCTGCAACCATGGACCCTATACTTCTCAAAGTAGCATGAATAAAATGCAAAACATTAACATACAAAATATAAATTCATGAGCTCCTTTAAAATAAACAGCTACTTGGATTTAAAAGAATCAGTTAAAAAAAGACATGCTTTCAGAAACAGGAAAATTGCTCAAAAAAAAACCTTCCATAAATACACAAAAGGTAGATTTTCATAATAAAAAAAGTGCACTAATCCCTGCATTATTATTTAATTTAATGTAATGGATTTACATATGATAAAGTTTTATTCAAATACAATATCAAATGCGGTACACTAATTGATTGAGGAGGAGTCACTCAAGCAGGAGCAGAGAGGAGCTCAAATATTTTTTAATAAAGGTATGCCACCATTGCCCTATTAGGTTTTATTCTCTCTGCACTTTCCAGTCCTTCTTGTGCCATCTGGTTCCTGTGTTTCCCCTTTCTTTTGTTTGTTTCCCCAGAGCGAAGTCGGTGAGGGAGTCCCAGTGGTGGGCAGGGAGCCCTGGCAGCAATGGAGGACAAGCCGCCCTGCGGAGGGTTAAGAGAGCTGAGGAGACACCACGAGAAAATCTGGGAATTTTTTGGAAATTCTGATTTTTTAGGAATTTCTCAGTCTGACTATGCTAGCTACAGTTTGCTGTAGCATGCAGAAACTTCAGGCTTTTGATAGACCTAAGATTTTCATAGGACTTTTTGAGACCTTTCAGCACAAGTTTTGACTACCCAAGGCACAATATATAGTGCAATATGCAGTTTTTTACTACACGAGTCCTTTAGAATGCAGAACATTTGATTGACAGAATTACCTTCGACTTTTTTGAGTTTCTGGGTCATCTGAGCTCAGACTGTGTTCTTCTAATTATTGTTTTTTATTTTAGAATTTGTTTTTATACATCATACCTATCTGTTTTTCTTGCTGCCCGAGGTGGTGGTAGGAGAGGTGGGGTTGGGGGTGTTGAACAAACAAAACATCACTTATTACCTCTCTCTGGGTGCTGGTGTGTTGGGAGGCCCCCCGATAGGAGCGTTGATATATACATTTTTTTTAGATAAATTTATAATATCTGATGAATTAAAACATTTTGTTTGCCCCTTTTTTGCGCGGTTGGATAACTGGCGGCATCACATGCTTTGACAGGGTTATAACTCATATTCACATCTGAGCGGAGTAAGAGACGCTGCAGTGTAAGGCTGACTGTGGGTCACTGGAAACCTAAAGTTGAGTTTTGGTGGATTGTTGCAGAGCGTTCCTTTGTCTGGCTGGCATCGTTTTATATCACCAGCTTTGGATTTTCAGTTATATAAAGCTGTTCATAATTGTCAGTTATGTCACTTTATATCATTTTAATGACATTTTTCTAGCAACAAGCTAAATTTGCCAGCTAGTATTAGCCTATCTCATATGACCCTATGTTTTGCACTTGTACCTGCACTTGTACTTGCACCTTTATTTTTGCACTTCTGTAGCTCCGTGGGAAGGTATTTTGGTATCTGGTATCAAGATTCCCACTGACAAAGGATGGCTAGCCAGCATGGTTTGATTTACCCAGAAAATCAGAACCCTGAACCAAGTTTTTCCACTTATCAGAGACTCAAGTAAGCACTTTTGTGCCCTGCGCTCTGCACTTATTTCCTGTTTGGTCAAAGTTGTTACAGCAATACCAAATATCTAAAACTGCTTATTTATGGCAACTTCTGCAGTAATTAATGAGTAAGTTGGCTGTTTCTGTTCAGTATTCTGTATTTGTCTAAACAGTTGTTCAAATAGTCATTGTATTAGGCCATGTTAGGCCGGTCAGCAAGCAGAGAGTTGGGGCTTTTTTCCTTTTTCGGGTATTGGGTGGTATTAGGCTGGTACTGGGAGGCAGACAGTATTAATTCATATCAGTACCCTAACTATGAGCTCTCTTTGTGCAACAGTTATTTTATTTTAGTTAGTTTATTTTTATTTCTTTTGTTTTCAGTGGAGTTTGGGTGCATAATTCATTTCCCCTCTGGCGATGCTATTATCACCATCCCTGTGGATCAAGCGGGACTTCATTTCCACAAACTAAAAGTGCATGGAAAGTGAAAGAAAGGAGAAGAATAAAGGAAAAAGAGGGACCGTATCATTTGTTTGCATTTGGTGACTTTTTAGTCTCTTTCCTCTACTCCAGGTGGGCTCGGGGAAGAGATTCTCTGAATCTGGTCCAAAATTGACCAGTGAATGGATTTTTAATAGTCTTGTGGAAAAAAATATTTTTTTTTGTTCCCTCTCAGTGAACTAATGCATTGTATCATCCATATCACCTGTAGCATTTGTATCTTTTGTTTTATTTCATATGGATTAACTGTCTATCTTGAGTAACTGAACTGAGTATAAGTATTTGGAAATTATGCCAGCCACAACTAGAAGCAAAATTCAAGGCCCCCTCAACATTTCCATTAGCAAGGGCTGTGGCTGCTCTGATCCTAAGGGGGGAGCAAATCTAAGAGTCCTCTTTCTTTAAAATCCCTGGCAATGAAACAACTCAGTAAGAACTCAAAAAAACTGAACAAAAAGGGACGATATTTGAGAAAGAATGGTAAATATTTAATAGATGAAAGCATTAATGGTAATGATAACAAAATCTCACAGCTGGTCTCTACTCCTAATCTGGTTTTCGAAACCGGGGGTGATATTCAAAAAAAATTTTTGTCCACTAGCTCCTGGGTTAGCTCCCTGCACTCTTAAGAAGAGTAATGATAAGCCTAATGAATATATTGAAGCTAAAAGGAGTGACCCCTCTTGTTTAGACCAGATGGGTAATCAGTTGCTTATTGCTGATATGATGGACCACTGTGAATCTAATGGATTTGATGAAGGGTTTAGTAGGAATGCCAAGATAGACTTTTCTAAAATATTACCCAATCTTTCAGTTTTAGAGATGGAAATTCAGACTATGAGAGAATCCCTCTATGTGGAGGAGGTTAGTCAAGAGAGTACTGGTCTGGATATAAATTCAATTCAGAATACTCAAGAAAGATTTGACTACCATAAGGAATCCCCAGTCATGACAAAATCATCCAGCCAAATCTTTCTGAAAGCCAGAAGTACAACCATATACCTGGGGCTAATATCAGCTTTGACAGTAGGGGAAATGATAGAGTGAGATCTCAGAATGATTACTCAGGACATTTATCCAGGAATTATAGCCCAAATTCCTGGATGATGAGCCCAGAGGGACAAGATAATTCTGTTGTTAAGGACCTGGATGGCATCTCATGGGAACTAATAGCAGCATTAAGTGATCCAGTTAAAGCCAATATTCTGCTGTTTAAACAGCTAACGGAGCTCAAGCAAGATATATCATTCATTAAAGGGGTGTGTCTAGAAAATAGGATAAGATTGGATGCAATAGACAGTAAAAGGACAGTTAGGATTGATAAAACTGACACCCTGAATAAGGAACCAGATTCTTATCATATCTCCCTTAGTATTCTAGGGGAAGCTGTTAAGGAGTTAAGCAATTCTCTCACTTATAGGGTGGAGGATTAGATGAATTCCCTATCACAAACTGGGGATCATAAGACCGCATCCTTTATTGTCACCTCAATGACTGACCATAGTATTATAAGTTGCCAGTCTGAATGTATCATGCTCCCTGCAGTTGAATTAAGAGACACTAGCACCTGCATGGAACTAGCACAAAATCATGCATTCTTGTGGCAAAAAGGATTGCTACAGGAAGCACAGACTAGCAATGGAGGAAGTATAAAGAAAATCACTACCTCAAATAGAAAAAAAACAAGATATAGTAAAAAGGATGCAGACTCGGATATTCCATATCCTCTTACAAAAAAAAAGGATAGATCCAAGAACAGGGTGGTAAGACTGATCAATGAAGTTTCAGTTGATAAGAGTGAGGAGATTATCATCCCACAATATAAAAGTAAAAATAAATATGTTATAGCCAGAAATGGGAAGACATCAGGGGGGAAAAGGCAGAGAAGAGCAGTATCTCAAAGAAAGATGAGCTTAATGTTACAAACAAACAAGGAAAACAAAAATCTGAGGTAACCACACAATGGTCAAACACTGAAAATCAGATAAAGAACAATAAGGACTTAGAGGGTGGAAGAACAGGTCTCATTTCTACCAAATCTACAGCAGAGGTAACCTCAGTACATATTGAGTGTTCGAAGAACAAAGAGAAATCTTTTAATCATAATGTCAATTTTGATCTTTTCCTAACAAAAACACTAGGTTCTGACTTTGTATTGCCTCTTTTTGGGGTTACTTGTATGCCAAATGAAACACAAGAAAGTTTAATGAATACCCTATCTGCATTATTGTCCTCCATTCTGAATGGCTGTACCATTTTGAAAGACTCAATTAGCATTATTAGACCCTTGCTGGAAACTGATCTGGTCCTGGTAGTGTCTGAACAATTTGACATCTTAAAAGCAATAGCTCTTGAGGCAAAAAAAAATGGATGTTATGGGTATAATGGTGGGTGAGGCCACCATATTAATGGATCTCTTCCCGTAATTTTACTCAAATTAGAATCGCCTTGATTTCAGTAAAAGGTGGGGTATAATTTCAGGTTGTGGGATGAAACAATTCAATAGAGAATCCAAATATAATTTAAGAAGTAAATTAATTGACTTTTTGAACGTTTGTTTAGATACACATATAAGTAATCACAATATAGGGAAAGTTATAAGGTTTGAACAGGATGGTCAAATTAGGTTCTTTGTAAATCAGGTTTCCATTATGAAGGATTTAATGATAAAACTGAGCACTCTGAACTCATTTATATCTGGAGGATGAGGCACTTTTGTTCTGTCTGACCATGGCAGAGCCCAAACAAATTCAAAGAAATTGGAATTTTTGGTTGTGACCTCTAATAAGTTTGAGATTTTAACAAATCTTGACCATTGACAGATCAAGCAGGATACTTTCTGGGGAGACCATGGACCTATTATCAAAATATGAGGGTTGAAAGGGAAGATCATATTAAAGAAAGTTCAGCTGATACAACCCTGCTGGACAAAGTTGCAGTCAACATTTTATCTTGGAATTCCTCAGGGATGGGTAATAAAATTGGTGATCCAGAATTCTGAAATTATCTGAATCACTTTCCTATAATCTGCATTCATGAGACTTGGGCACTGGGTGACCTCTACTTAAGTAGGTACACAGTATACTGCAAGAAAGCAATAAAAAACAAAAACTTTGGGAGAGGTATTGGAGGATGGGCCACATTCATTAAACTGAATAATAATATTACAACTGAAGAAATCCCTTTGTCTAGTTGCAGTATTCAAGCAGTGAAGCTAACTGGAAAACTTACTAAACAAACATGGTTTCTGATAAATATTTATGCTCATCCAGTAGGAAGCCACCATGGAGATCCTAACTATTTAGGCCCACTAGAAGAACTAATCTGCAGTAGCTTAACAGACCACTCCACTGCTACTGTGGTAGTATTAGGAGATTTTAATGCAAGATTAGGTTCCTTGCAAGGATGTTTGGAAGATATAATAGAAGCCTTGTCGGCTCTTCAGCTTACATCCCTGAACACAAAAAGGAACTCTAAAGATCACCATCTTAACAAAAGGGGAGCTGAGTTACATAGAATAATGTGTAGGAACAACATGCTTCTCCTAAACGGCCGGTCACCTTCTGATTTCGAAGGTGAATACTCCTTTATAGGTGGCAGTAGTACACATACAATTGACTATATTTGGATAAATTCAAATCTGTTCAGTAGGATCTCTTCACTTAAATTAGTATTCAGAGCTGAAAGTCAGCATAAGGCCTTGGAGTTAGTAATAGGACATGGTGATTTTATTCCCAACAAAGGTCTCAATACCTCCAAGATGATATCAAAGAAAAGGGGTATTGAATGGAATACAATTGACAGTGAAAATCTGGAGAACATTTTAGAGAGCAGAGGAATATCATCTAAATTAGTCTTTTTGGCTAGTCAACCCTTGGGTCCATATATGATTTCTGAATTTAACTCTATCATAAACATGATTGCTTATGAAATTACAAAAGAAGTTGAAAATAAAGAACAAAAGGGTCAACAATGGTATAATAAGGATTGTCATGATGCAAGGAAAATATTAAATAAAAAGTTTAGAAATTTAAATTAGTGCCGAAATAGAGGTAATACTAAATTCATGAATCTAGCCAGAAAGGAGTACAGGGAGATTTTAGCTAGAAATAAGTGTAAATATGTCAAGCAAATATGACTAAAATTATATGATGCAGTCCTCACAAAAGACAACAAATTATTTTGGAGGATTGTTATCACTGGAATGGGCCATCATACTAGAATTAATACATATATTGAACCAGATATATCGGTAAATCACTTTAAACATTTATTCTATAGCGAAGACCCAGATTATCTTTCTGGATTGACAAGATATAATTATCCTGGAAGGAAATATAGTTCTGATGATGAGATCACAATATGTGAGTTAGAGGAAGCTTTATACTCATTTAGTAAAAGAAAAGCAAACTATTAGCTCTAAGGCTCAGGGCACAAGTCACAGTCAGCATTGTTCACTTGGGAACTCAAAGCAGCAGGTTGGTTGGACAGAGGTCTGGGTTTATATTCTGTTTTAACTGAAATATTGGAATAGTTTGTAAGTGAAATTAGCTCTATGTGGTAAAAATTATTACCTTGAATTAGAACTGTTACTTGGGCTGTGATATTGTAACTTTTTGAGGTTTGGGACAGTTGTTTGTCAGGGTTAATTAGAGGGAAATTTAAATGTGTTGTTTGCCTGGTGTTGGGGGAAGGGACATTAGCTGCAATTACCTTGTCTTTAAACAGGAATTACCCTGGCCTCCATTGTTCACTTGGGAACTCAAAGCAGCAGGTTGGTTGGACAGAGGTCTGGGTTTATTTTCTGTTTTAACTGAAATATTGGAATAGTTTGTAAGTGAAATTAGCTCTATGTGGTAAAAATTATTACCTTGAATTAGAACTGTTACTTGGGCTGTGATACTGTAACTTTTTGAGGTTTAGGGACAGTTGTTTGTCAGGGTTAATTAGAGGGAAATTTAAATGTGTTGTTTGCCTGGTGTTAGGGGGAAGGGACATTAGCTGCAATTACCCTGTCTTTAAGCAGGAATTACCCTGGCCTCCATTGTTCACTTGAAACTCAAAGCAGCAGGTTGGTTGGACAGAGGTCTGGGTTTATATTCTGTTTTAACTGAAATATTGGAATAGTTTGTAAGTGAAATTAGCTCTATGTGGTAAAAATTATTACCTTGAATTAGAACTGTTACTTGGGCTGTGATATTGTAACTTTTTGAGGTTTGGGGACAGTTGTTTGTCAGGGTTAATTAGAGGGAAATTTAAATGTGTTGTTTGCCTGGTGTTTGGTAGAGCCCTCCCACCCACCCTGTTTTGTAGGTTTTCCTAAATACTGAAAACCACTGGGGTTGGGATTGAAAGGTTGAGTATTTCTGTTTTAGGACTGAAATTTGAAGCAACAGCAGCTGGTGGGCCTGTGACATCATACGGTACCTGATGTCTGCTTACACACACTGTTAGTGGGACCAAACACACACTGGACTGTTTGTGTTTGTGAGACTTTGGAACTTTATTGGTGGGGTTGAAATTGGGTTTGTAAATAACTACAGTCAGTATAGAGAGAAACTGTATTCAAGGGGAAAGGGACTGAGAAAAGGGGGTGTGCCATTATAAACAGAGGGGGATAAACAGGGTGGCCATATTCCACCATGGCAGGCATCTTTGGAAGGGTTGTAGGCTGTACAGGCTGTGGGATGGCAATAATTCTAAATTGGGCCTGGAGAGAGGGAGGCTGCCCACTCTGTAGACATTTATCTTGTATCAGGAGTGAGGTATATTGGTTAAGGAGTAAGCTGGGGAGCTGGGGGGGTGTCCAAGGATAAGGGGTGTGGATATGGGCAGCAGAAGGGTGGAGCTGAGGGGAGGCTGGGGCAATGCTCTGAAATTACAGGACATTATGTTACAGCAAGCAGGAGGGGGGATATTAGGGACAGAGGACCCTTAGATAAGGAAGTTGATGCTAAGGAAAGCGTGCAGGGTGAACATTCTGAATACAAAGATGAGTGGAGGGAAGAGTCAGGAGGCTGTTGTGCAGAAGCCTAAAACAGCAGACTGTGGGAAGGGAGCTCCTAAGGTGAACAGAGCAAGAGGGGAAGAAGAGGGGCAGTTTAGAGGTGCAGTCAGGGGAATCTCGGGTTACTTGATGGAGGCTGACATAGAGTGTCTCAATAAATTTGAGCTACTAAGCAACCTAGAGGGGGAGGAAGGGGTTGGTGGAAATGAGAAAACTTATACAGAGGCTGGGGGAAGGAAGTCTGATACCCATAGGGCATCACAGACCGGCAATGGAAAGGATAGAAATAGTCCCAGAGGGAGAAGGGGAAACATATATGTTAAGCAAAGGGGAGATGCAACATATTCCAGACATGAGAGAGAGCATGATTGGAGAGAAACTGGGAGACAAGGAGGTGGAGAGGAGCCCCCTTTCAGCAGGGGGGTCAGTACCAAGGATGGGGCCCTAGCTAAAGGAGACCCACAGAGAGCCTCTGGAGGCAGGGGTACTATTACAAGGGGGGAGGATGGCGGTGTGGGGGAAGGAGAAACCATCAGGGCCAGAATAAATGGTTCGGATAAGAGAGGGTTAAAGGGGACACCTATTCAGAGGGAGTTTGAGTTAAGTGGGCAAAATAGCAAGGGAGGCAGAAAGGGGAGGGTGACAAGGGGGTCTCTAGTAAGGCAGGAAGAATCCCACGAAATTGAGATCATGAATAAAGGGGGGGAAGGGGGGCTGAGAGGGCATAGTGGAGGTAACCATAAGGATGATGGCGGTGTTAAGGTTCTGTTATTGGGAGACTCGATGATTAGGGGTATCCAGTGGGAGGGACAGGGGGGTGGATGCCATAGCCAGGTGAAGGTAGTGTGTGTCTCTGGGCTGACACTGCACAAAGCAAAGTTCATGGTGTATGAAATGGTTAGGGATTGTGGAGGGAAACCGGATTTCCTGGTGCATTTGGGAACTAATGATCTAGAGGGAAATAGCATTTTGGAAATTCAAGCAAGGTTCCAAGAACTTGCCAGAGTCTGTCGGGATAATGGATGCAACATTTTCTGAGATATTGCCAGTACCAAAGGCCTCAGTGGAAAAAATGGAAGCTCACAGAGGTTAATGACTGGCAAAGGAAGTAGGTGAAGAAGAGTGGGTTGGGGTGTTGAGAAACTGGAATGGAGTTTGGGAGGATAAGGACTATACGCCAAGGACAGATTTCATCTGCCCCATAGGAAGGAAGTCCTTAAACAGGGGATGGCTGACTACATACAAGAAAGGTGGGGTTTAAACTTGGAGGGGGAAGGGATAAGGGAGGGGCTGACCAGAAGCCCTCTCCTCCAGATGAGGGAGTACTTCACGCCCAAGGGGAAGGGGAAACAGATTGGGGATGGAGGTTCAGGAGGAGCAGAGGGAGGATGGAAGTATAAGGAATCTGGGTGGGGTTCAACAAAGAGAATCAGGGATAAGGGGTGGGGTTGGTGTTAGTAAATGCCAGAAGCTTGGGAAATAAGTTGCCAGAGTTCCAGGCCATGCTGTTAGGGGATGTGGCGGCGGTCAGAGAAACGTAAGACAACAAAACCATGACTGGGACCTAAACGACGTAGAGTACACTATGCTCAGGAAGGATAGAAAGGAGGGCAGAGGGAATGGAGTGGCTATGTTCATTAGGAGATGACGTAGAAATTGCTAGAGGTAGAAGAGGCAGAGGGAAACGTGGAGGCCTTATGGGTCACTTTACGATCCTCAGCAGGAAATAAGGTCAAGCTGGGTGTAGCATAGGCCCCCAGGATGAGTGAGTTCTAGAGGATGGTTTGCTGGACAAATCATTGCCCAGTGTGGACCCAAAGGGAAGGTGGTGTTGATGGGGACCTTAATATGCCAGGTACAAACTGGGAACCATGTCCTCTAAGGTGGCCAAGGAGCAGAGGCTGCTGGATGGCTTCCAGGATGTTTCTCTAACACAGCATGTGATGGAGCCCACGAGGGAGGGGCATGTCCTGGATGTGGTTCTGGAAGATGGGAATCTGGTAAGGGACATGGTTGGCACAAGACCACCTGACTGGACGACCACAATACTGTCGGTTTCAAATAAGCATGGGGGAGGGTGGGTGAGATCTAGGACACTGGCAGTGGACTTCAGGGGGCAGACTTCATGGGCATGGGAAATATTCTCAAGGATCACTTGATGGGGATTACCTCAATGACAAGTGTGGATAGGAGATGGGAGGTCATAAAACGGGGACTACATGAGGCAGTCAGGATCTGCACTAAGTTGAAACGTAAGGGAGCAAGGTCACATAAACCATGCTGGTGGTCCAGTGTGAGTACAGGTAGATCAGAGAAAAGAAGGTGGCCTACAAAAATATAAAACAACAAGAGGATAGGGATAAAAATGTACCAGCTTGCATCTAGAAAAGTCACCCAGTATGGTGAGGGGCGAAAAGTCAGTAAGAGGCAGCAGCTGGCACTGGGGATACATGGAGGAAAGGGTTCTTCGGTACATTGGGGAGTGGAGAAAACTAAGGGCCATCTCAGCAGATTGAGATCAGAAGGAGGTGGTGGAAAAGAGGCGAGGGACCAGGCAGAGGTATTTAACAAGTACTTTGCCACTGTGTTCACTAGGGAGGGGGATGGGATATTTACAAAGCAAGGCACGAAGAGGATAGAAACATCAGTAAGTGGGATCAGGGGAGCAACAAACATGGAGCAAGAGGGAGAGAGAGGTACCCCAGGGGTGTCACATCTGGGTAAAGATAAAAAGGCCAGTAAGGTGGAGGGGACGGATGAGACTATCTCCCACCAAAAAGGTGTGGTTAGCCCTCAAGGCCCTAAAGAAAGACAAATCTCCTGGGCCGGATGGCATTCATCTGAGAGTACTATGGGAATTGGCGGACATACTGGCTGCACCCCTGGCGGAGCTTTTCAGCAGGTCACTTGAGACAGGGAGGGTACCTAGGGATTGGCGAGAGGCACATGTGGTACCAATCCATAAAGGGGGGTCGAGGGAAGTACCAGGTAACTATAGACCCATCAGTTTGACCTCGTGGTGGGAAAATTAATGGGAGTATACTAAAGGAACGATTGGGGTGTACTTGGAGGAGGTGGAGGTCTGGATAGTCGAGCAACATGGGTTTGTGCTAGGTAGATCATGTCAAACCAACCTTGTGAGTTCTAAGAATGGGTAACATCAGAACTGGACAGGGAAGCCTGTGGATGTATTATTCCTGGACTTCAGCAAGCGCTTGACTCTGTCCCCACAATGGTCTGGTGGAGAAACTGATGGGGTTAGGAGTAGGCCCTTTGATGGTCAGATGGATTGAAAACTGGCTAGCTGGAAGCACTCAGAGAGTAGTGGTCTGTGGGGAGCTCTCGAACCATAGAGAGGTTGGTAGTGGGGTACCGCAGGGCTCGGTCCTGGGTCTGATCCTGTTTAATGCATACATATCGGACATCAGGGAGGGTATAGGGTGTGAAATGAGTCTCTTCACAGATGACTCCAAGATGGGAGCAGTAGTTGAGGGAGAAGAGGGGAGGTTGGCCCTGCAAGGGGTCCTGGACACCCTGGAAAGCTGGGCTCACACATGGAAATTAAATTTCAATATCACCAAGTGCAAGGTGTTGCATCTTGGTCAGGGAAACCCTAAACACAGGTACACCCTGGGAGGAGGCGCGGAGGCCTCAATAGGGAAAGACCTAGGGTCATGGTGGATGCATGTAGAATAACTCTGAGCAGTGAGAGGCGGCTAGCAAGGCAAACAGGAGTTGGGATGCATCGTAAGGGGGATCACCCAGGAGCAAGGAAGTGATTCTGCCACTGTACAATGGACTGGCTAGACCACACCTTGAGTACTGTGGACAGTACTGGAGACCACACCAAAGAGGGACATACAGCTCCTAGAGAGGGTACAGAGGAGGGCAACAAAGATGATACGAGGGCTGGGGATTTGATGTAGAGGACAGACTTAAGGAGCTCTGCCTGTTTTCACTGGAGGAGAAGAGAGACAGGGGAGACATGATTGAGGTCTTCAAGTACCTCAAGGGAATAAATAGGGTAAACATGGAGGGGATCTTTAGATTAAAGCAGGGAGGTATCACCAGAGGGCATGGTTTGAATTTGGAAGGTGGAAGGGTAAGGGTGGAAAAGAGGAGGAGGTTTTTCACTGAGAGGGTGGTGGACCCTTGGAATGCACTGCCTGGTGAGCTAGTTCAGAGATCCACAGTGGAGAGCTTCAAGAGAGGATGGGACAGACACAGAAAGTGGATGTATCAGATGATGTCCTGTCCCAGAGGGGTGGGGATGGATGATACGGGTTTCTGGAGCACAAGGGATGGGAGGGTCTCAGCACCCAAATAAGGATCTAAAATTTGAGCAGACTCGATAGACCGTAAGGCCTAATCTGCTGGCAAATAGTATGTTAGTATGTTAGCATTGTGTCAGATATTCAAGATTCGGCTGGCAGCCTCCATACTTCTCTCAGGGAGATTGTTTCCTGTTTTAAATCTTACTACCAGTCTCTTTGCTCACGTTCCCCTCTACCCTTCGATAGTACCGCATTAGACTATCTTCTATAAGATATAAATCTCCCATACCTGACCCAAGACCAAATTGCCCTTCTACAAGCTCCCCTGAAATTAGAGGAAGTACATGAGGCCATCAATGCACTCCCTGTAGACAAAGCGCCGGGCCCCAATGGCTATACATCAAATTTTTACAAAGCTTTTAAATCTCAATTGGGTACAACTGTGCTTGATACTTATAATTATATTTACAAGCATGGCCTTTCGGATCTTAGCTTTACTGCGGCTACTATCGTGGTACTTCCTAAACCGGGTAAGGACCCTACATTGCTGCTGAATTACCATCCAATATCACTCATAAACGCAGACCTGAAAATTCTAGCAAAAATTCTGGCTAACAGGATGGCCAAGGTTTGGAGTACTTTATTAAGCCCTGAACAAGTCGGTTACGTGGCTGGACGTTTATCAGTGGACCATCTGCATAAACTTTCCCATTTCATTTCTGTATCCAGGGACTCCCATACTCCTGCAGCTTTGGTATCTCTGGATGCAGAAAAGGCTTTCGATCAGGTATCATGGGATTACTTGCTTAATTTACTTCCAAGATATCATATTCCTACACAGCTTTTACAATGGATACAAATTCTTTACTCACATCCTTCAGCTCATGTACTATGTAATGGTGTTCTTTCACCACCTTTTCCCCTTCAACAGAGCACAAGACAAGGCTGCCCCTTCTCTCTTTATTTGTTTAATTTATTTTTAGAACCACTTACTAGGAAAATGAACACCTCCACAATGATGTCTGGAATCTCGATCAATCATTACCAATATAAATTATTGGTGTATGCTGATGATATTATGCTTCATAGTACTCACCCATCTATATCTATACCAGCTACCCTAAGTATTATTCAAAAATGTTGGTATCTTTCTAATTATAAATTGAACCTAGCCAACATAGAAGTAATGCTCTTAAATAATCAAACTGTAAGAGCAGATATTGAACATCTTGGGCTCTCCTGGGTGAGGGATAAAATAAAATATTTGGGTATATATTTATCCCAATCTAGTTCTAAAGTGAAGCAATACAATTTGGATCAGCTACTTACACGCATTAGGACAGACTTAAATTGTTGGATGCTACTCCCTATCTCACTTTGGGGATGTATTAACACAGTTAAAATGAATGTCCTGCCCCGTTTGTTATACCTCCTTCAAATGCTTAATCATTTCCTCCCTAAATCCTGGTTCAACCAAGTGCATAGTATTATTTCCAAATTTATCTGGAAAAGTAAGTCTTCTCAAAGGGCAATTACTAAACTACAGAGGTCTAAAGAACAGGGAGAGTTACAGGTTCCCAAGATTTACCACTACTATCTCGCGATTAATTGCTCAGTAGTTTCACAATGGCTGAAACCCGCAGAAGACCCCCCATTGTGGCTACAAATAGAAAACTCAATTTGTAATCTAATTGGAGTAGATATTAAGAGTCTTCAATATCTAGTCATTAATAAAGTCCCTAAACAGTATAAATCCTCACCCATTATGGCCTCTCTTCGGGTAAAGTTATTACATTGTCTTTTTGGCCAGAAGAGCTTGGAGATGCAGTAATAGATCTAACAGAAAACTACAAATTGCTTGCTTTTTGAGTTATAAGTACGGAATACAATCTGCCAATTTCTTTCTGCTTTAAATATCTCCAAATCTCCCATGCATTTGTAACCCCTCACCCCTGCCTTTTTAGCAAAACGAAAGGTGGCATGCTGTTGAAGCTGACAGCTGTGCCTGGTGGGGACTGGGTTCGGGGAGGATGAGGTTACTCAGCACAGGGGACCAAGGTTTGGCTACTCTGCACATGGGCACCCAAGTAAATCGGAACACAGGAAGCAATAACTGTAATGTCTAGAACCAGGAATGGGATTCTTCAGTGTGGCTTTTATTCACATCCAAGCTGAACAAACAAAGCATAGACGGACCCCCATGGGGCTACATTTCCTGGTAATGCAGATTAGAGACAACAGAACACTTTATCATTATTTCCAGACGTCAGGCTCTAAACCCACCAGGCACACAGCGGACTTGCACGAGCTTTGGTACACAGCCCGACTTGTACATAACTACTTGGGTTTTCCCCACTGGCCCCACTCCTCGGGCCAATACTTGATCCGTGGTCCATTTGAGGAATGAACCAATTATCCTGTTGTGGCTCCCCAAACCACACTAGAGCCTTTGACTCCTAGAGAGAATTTTCCTTACAATCTCACATCTGGGTACTTCCCTCATCACTGGCCAAGTGCCTGAGGTAAAGTAGAAATCCACAGAAGAAATCTGTAGAGGTGGACCTGGTCACTAAAGATGGGGGGGGCACCCGCCTCCAGCTCCCACAGCCCATACCCGGCCATTTCTCTGGAAACTGAACAATTCCTTTACTGAAAACTTTCAAATGTAGATTCTGGGTAGACGTCTGTCACATCTCCTCTACATACAGTATCATTTGCATCCCAGCAAGCTCTGGACTTGAACCTACTTTTAATTTGCTTAGCCCATTACTCTAGGCTTCCACTATTTTAGTAGTTCAATCCCCACATTGTCACACAAGTCCCAGGGTGAAAAACATAGGCACTTTGCTGAGCAGACACTCACCTCACATTGCAGGTGCCCCACAGGTGACTCACAAATCTTCTCGTTCTCCAAAATAAACTCTGGAACACATAGGCAGCTTTTCCTTTAGAAGCAGAACTAGGGAGTTGCCCCAGGAATCTGCAGGGAAGCCTTTCCTGCCCCCCCGGAGGGAGGGGGTACTGAGATCCGAAAACAGCAGTCTCCACCACTTCAATTATCTTCTGTGTCTCTCTTTAAGGTGGAGACACACACCCTTTTACTTAAAAGTAGCCCTCTGACAGGGCTGAGGCTCCTAGAGCCTTCACTGAGCTGCTTTCTCAGCAAGCTCCCAACTTCACACTGAACTGACTCACACTGACTGACTTCAAAACCTCCCAATGTTCTATGCCAATTCCCTTGCTGCAGATTCCAATGTGGCTCGTGCAGCTGCGACAGTTCTATTAGCGATGTCATCCTTCAGTCTCAGCTGAGACAGAGAACAGAGTGAGACAGTGTGAAATCCATTTAACTGGAGTTTCACAAGCTGCCTTCCCTGCCTACTACTAGGTCTGACTGGGATTCTAGTAACCCCAGGTAACAAGGGGGTTACACACCCTTGACCAGGAAAATGACTGTCCACAGTCATTGTTTACCCAGCCTTAGGCCATCCCACCCTATGTCCTACCTGCGGAGGGGGTGATCAGGCCCCCTCCTACCATGTGCAAGCACAGGCAGGCAACACTAAGGGCCTAGAGGCCTTGAGCCAACATATCAGCCTCTACACTATCCATTTACTATGGACACCTAGTGGTTCTGGTAGAACCATCCAGAGCATAGCCCTGATAGATCAGCACTGTGGTTCCTACTGCAGGTCAGGGCCACAGCCTGTCTATCCCCCAACCCTCTAGGGAAAACCTATCTGCCTTTAACTTAATACTCCAAAAACAAAAGCAACCCAGGGACCTCCCTGACCTTGGGCAACCTGCAACCACACACCATTAAGATACCACATTTTATACCATGTTACTGTCGCCTCCCTACCCCCATAACCATATCTGCGGAAGGAAAGGGTTAATACAGCAACAACAACAATAACAACACAGTACTTTAAATTTCTACACACTAAAGTACTGATGAGGAACTCCAATGAGCCCCTCCTCCTCTTCTTTTCTTCTCTTCTGTCTTCCCAGGAACACCTGTAAGGAAAAGAAAGACAACACACACTCCTAATCTGCATATACAGTCTACCTAGACCCCTACCATCAAAACACTGAAAAATCCCAAAGATATATTTTTTAGAAAAGGGTAGAAAAACAGTATTTACATTAGAAAACAACAACATTATTTACAATACACATTTGGGGGGATGGAGTGCCCTAAAAGTCCCAACTAGTGACCACAATGCCTGAAGGCTAGTCCAATAAAGAGTCTCTCCTGGGCCGGAGCCAGTGAAGCACAGTTCTAACAGGCCAAAGTCCTGAAGGGGAGAGTCTTTGCAGACAGTTCACACATTTTGGAGTCTGCTAATATAGGGTGTGTACTGCAATGTCATAAAGATAGAAAAGTTCGGACTTACCAGCCCCTTGTAGAATGGAAATTCTTAACCGACCTGCACCTCTGACGAAGACTCTCCTTGGCAGCATTTCTTCCGATACAGCTGGGCAGACATCTTACAGAAACCACAAGAGGGCACATCTGGGAACTGCTGGGGTGATGTCATCTCTGGAGATGGAACCTTAGAACAGGAACAAAAAGAAAACAGCTGGTCCGACGTCATCTGATTACCAGGCGATGAACAGGATACAGCTGGGCTGGTGTCCTCTCTGGAACAGAAGTCATCTGGTGGGCCAGTCAATGGATTCTGGAGAGGCCAGTACACTGTAGAACTGATGAATGTGGGGCACCTGAGTCCTGGATGTCCATATTGGTGAATCAATAAAGGCACTTCACAGTCTGGTGTGGCAGTATTGACTACCACTGCTCAACTTTCCATTTTGTAGGCACGGGCACATTTGCTGGGAGGTCCTTGCACTAAGGCCAATAGTACCGGGGGTCAGGACCTTGAATTATTACCCCATCTGGGTGCACATAATTCGCACAGTGAGAGATTTCACGTCCCTATCTGTCCACTATTCTCACTCTGTCTATAAACAGTGTCCTGCCTCTCTTCCACTGGGTATACTTCTCGTGAAACAGTCTGTTCTTTACATGCTTGTTGGCCCCAGGATGCACACTTTTCATTGCTTCATCCCAGATCCAGGACTTCCTGCTGTTCTCAATCTCCTCCCAGACTCTCCGAGGAAAGGTAGGAAAGGTCATACCATAGATCTCATTTTCCTTCCTATGAACCAATCTCTCCTCTTTACTTGCTTTGGTCAATCTGAGATCGCTGGCCTGGCTTGGGGGTGGCCAGTCCTGGTTCTGCCAGCTATGCATCCTTAAAGAAATTAGAAACGGATCCCTGACTTCTTCCTCTTGCAAAGCCAGGGCAGTGGCATCACCACTTTCTTCCATACATTCCTCCAAGGCAAGATCTTGAGGCTGTGTACCCGTTCCTTTTTCACAAGGCCACATAGGTTCCCCTCATCTTCCTCTTCACTGAGGATCTGAACCCAGGAGTGAGCAGTCGTTCTCACTCCTGAGACTATCCACTCATCACTAAGTGGAGGTTGACACCTCCCACTCAAAGGCCTCCCGCATCTCATCTTAAGAGAGACTTGGGCTGAGGCCCCCAGGGGTCTATTGATGCTTTATCTGAACTTTCCTTCTGGGATCCAGCATCCAAAACTTCAGCTTCGGGTTCTGTCTCTAACTCTGCACCCTCTCGCTTTGTGCCACACTCCCCCGAGGGGCCTTCCTCCACAGGCTCTGCCTGGTGCTGTGTGCTGCCAACTGCAGATTCCTGAACCTTTGTCCATGTGGGAGCAAACCAAATTGGAGGTGCTTTATACAAGCCATATTTTTCTAGGCATCCAGCACAGTGAGGAATCATGAAGACGTCCCTTCCAGCTCTCAAGCATATTTGACATACATGCACTGGAAAACCAGGAATAGCCACATGAGGAGGCAGCTGTCCTCCATAGCACCACTTTTCAATATCCCTCAGTCTATTTACTGCTGCTGTTACTGCAACCTGGGCATGATCCGGGTATGGAGCTGGTCCTGAGGCCATAACTGCAGAAAAACAAACAAAGTTCACTGTAACTGAAAGTCCCACTTTACTGAACACATCTCTTTAGTTGTAAAATGGCTCCTCTGCTGCTGTGTTTACTTTACTACCCCACCCTGTAATGGCTGCGGCAGCACTCCTGTGCATCAACATTCAGAATCTGAGTCAAGCCACTGCGCACCCGATTTACACAAACTACTGATAACTTTTACTCAAACTGCACAACTTGCTCGGTTCTTGCTTTAAACTCATTTACTGGATTTTCCACGGACTTTTTACATGCTGGAAACATTTACTTGATTACCAGTCCCTTAAAGCTTCAGGTTTTTAGCACAGGATTGCCTATATTACTAGTGCTGCACATTGGCTACAACCCACAGTCTCTCTCTGGCTTCAAACTTTAAACTAAGGCTGAATTCATTACTATGCACACAGTCAATGGCTTAACAGACTTTCACTTGCTGGCAGGACTTGACACAGTTGTTACTTGCAAAGCAACTACACTGCTGCACACACATTTATATGGCATAGGGCTGAAAATCACTGTTTGAGTAGTTTTAAGGTGTTACTTACTGTTAACAGTAGCAGTTTGCTGCGATGGGGAAAAACGGCCTGCAGCCAGTTCTTGGAGGCCTCAGAACAGAAACAGGTGGGCAGTCCTGCCGATCGTCTTCTCGACCACCACTTTTGCAATTCTGATGATCGATTAGCGGGTTGAGACCGATTTTAAACTAGATAGTCTATTTTTATAAGGTCTACCGCAATTTTTACACTCTGTGATGCTCCTCCACTAGCCAGTACATGCACTCCACTCACACTCCCTCTCGAATGCTGAGGCAGTCACTGTAGAGCTGGCTATGGGGCGGGACTGATCGCAGCCTGACTAATCACACAACGCCATGCAAATGAGCCTCTTCTTCCTCACGAGGACTCTTTTCCTCATGGCAATCATTGAGCAGGCAAATTTAAACTGCAGAATGCAACTTTTTTTTCTTTACCAACTGACTCCACAGCGGGAGCCCATTGCAGCCGTTTAAAGTAGCCATTTACACCTGCAAGTCTCTCTTTCATTTCAAAAAGCATTTCCAACGTCCAGGGCACAATTTTCCTGTTGCTACCCCTAGTCTTTCACACTTTTCTTTACAACAGTTCATTTTAAAAGCATTTCAAACATCCTGGGCACAATTTTTCTGTTGCTACCCCTAGTCTTACACACTTTTCCTTACCACAGTTCATTTTAAAAGCAGGCAAAAACGCTGTAAACAATTGATCAAGGACAAGGGCACAGTCTTTGGCTTTACTGCCCCTTGGTAAATGGTTGGCAATTTTAAACAGCAGCACTAGATCCACAGCACACAGCAACAATAGGGAAATTGCTTCAGCTTTTTGGGCTACCCACTGCCAGATAGCCAAAACGTTAGCCCCCTTGCCCAAGCACCTTCCTCCCAGAACAAAATCTAAAGCAGTGCCTCCATTTTTGTAACCCCTCACCCCTGCCTTTTTAGCAAAATGACAGGTGGCATGCTGTTGAAGCTGACAGCTGTGCCTGGTGGGGACTGGGTTTGGGGAGGATGAGGTTACTCAGCACAGGGGACCTAGGTTTGGCTACTCTGCACAGGGGCACTCAAGTAAATCCGAACACAGGATGCAAAAACTGTAATGTCCAGAACCAGGAATGGGATTCTTCAGTGTAGCTTTTATTCACATCCAAGCTGAATAAACAAAGCATAGACGGACCCCCATGGGGCTACATTTCCTGGTAATGCAGATTAGAGACAACAGAACACTTTATCATTATTTCCAGATGTCAGGCTCTAAACCCACCAGGCACACAGCCCAGACTTGCACGCAGCTTTGGGTACACAGCCCGACTTGTACACTACTTGGGTTTTCCCCACTGGCCCCACTCCCTCACTGGCCACTTGATCCGTGGTCCATTTGAGGAATGAACCAATTATCCTGTTGTGGCTCCCCAAACCACACTAGAGCCTTCAACTCCTAGAGAGAATTTTCCTTACAATCCCACTTCTGGGTACTTCCCTCATCACTGGCCAAGTGCCTGAGGTAAAGTAGAAATCTACAGAAGAAATCTGAGAGTGGACTTGGTCACTAAAGATGAGGCCACCGCCTCCAGCTCCCACAGCCCATACCGGCCATTTCTCTGGAAACTGAACAATTCCTTTACTGAAAACTTTCAAATGTAGATTCTGGGTAGACGTCTGTCACATCTCCTCTACATATCATTTGCATCCCAACAAGCTCTGGACTTGAACCTACTTTTAATTTGCTTAGCCCACTACTCTAGGCTTCCACTATTTTAGTAGTTCAATCCCCACATTGTCACACAAGTCCCAAAGTGAAAAACATAGGCACTTTTAGCAAGAGCAGACACTCACCCTCACGTTGCAGGTGCCCCACAGGTGACTCACAAATCTTCTTGTTCTCCAAAATAAACTCTGGAACACATAGGCAGCTTTTCCTTTAGAAGCAGAACTAGGGAGTTGCCCCAGGAATCTGCAGGGAAGTCTTTCCTGCCCCCCCGGAGGGAGGGGGTACTGAGATCCGAAAACAGCAGTCTCCGCCACTTCAATTATCTTCTGTGTCTCTCTTTAAGGTGGAGACACACACACCCTTTTACTTAAAAGTAGCCCTCTGACAGGGCTGAGGCTCCTAGAGCCTTCACTGAGCTGCTTTCTCAGCAAACTCCCAACTTCACACTGAATTGACTCACACTGACTGACTGACTGACTTCAAAACCTCCCAACATTCTATGCCAACTCCCTTGCTTCAGATTCCAATGTGGCTTATGTAACTGCAATAGTTCTATTGGTGATGTCATCCCTCAGTCTCAGCTGAGACTGAGAATAGAGTGAGACAGTGTGAAACTGATTTAACTGGAGTTTCACAAGCTGCCTTCCCTGCCTACCATGAGGTCTGACTGGGATTCTAGTAACCCCAGGTAACAAGGGGGTTACACATTAATACAGCATCTTGATAGCGGCCTTTGGGACTGGTACATGCTTGGCGCTATCCTTGGTTCACTTTCCAAGAGACCCTCTTCCCATTACATTGCTTTTTATTATAAGGAGCTCCAGGCATGACTCAGAGAATTAGAAGGTTCCCCTTCTTATGTTTGGGATAGGATTCTTCCCCCAACCTCTATGGTTCCCTGCCAATGGTCACAAATTTGGAAAAGGCTGTATAAAGAGGTTAGGTGGGATCGATACAGATTACTTCAATTTTACGTATTGCATGACTTACATTACACTCCCATAAAGCTTAATAAAATGGGGAACCTTCCAACAGACATGTGTACCAGATGTGGGTCCCAGAGAGGTACTCTTCTCTTTTATTCTTTGGGAATGTGACAAGGTAACCCCCTTTTGGGAAGATATCTGCTCTAAACTGGACCCTCTCCTGGGTTTACAGAATGCCTTTCAGCCAGATATTTGTATCTTGGGGGACTCGGGAGAAACCCTAATAGGAAATCAAAGGAAGCATATGTCCTTGATAACCTTTGTGCTAAGAAAATTATACTACGCCACTGGTTAGATCAACAAACTCCTAGTACACAGAGTGGCATAAAGAAATTCTTTTTGCTCTACAAGCAGAATATCTCCTTGTGAATATCTTTAAGCATAGCAATAAATATCAGAAGGTATGGGCTCCTTTACACACCTTACTATCCATTTAGTGTTATTTTTGATCTTACCTGGACCTGACATAGTGCTGCGGATGTTAATGATTAATCTTCCATCCCTCTTTCCCCTTGAATGAGTACTATTCACAGTTTTATATAGTGTAGTGGCGACATGGGAGGGGTGGGGGATAAAATGTTATAAACTATCTTCTATATATACTCTGTTTTTTGTATTTAGCTAGTTTTGTTAAATATTCTCAATATTGCTCCTGACACTTAACTTTGGGTATTGATTTTGGGTGAAACAACATGAAGGTGTTTTCTCTGTAATAATCTATACCCTTGAGTATCACAGGAGTTTTCAGAACCACAAAGACATGTTATGTACTACTGTTGATTACTAAGCTGTCTGTACAAGTTTGAATTGATTGCAGACTGTAAATGTAACAGTAAATTTAAAATACAATAAAGTTTATTAAATTGAAAAAAAAAATAAAAGAAAAGCATCAGGGCCTGATGGGGTCCAATTAGACATAATAATCAAAACCAAAACATTCTGGATTCCTTTTTTACTTAACTTTTTTAATTACATGTGGAAGTCCGGGGATATTCCAAAAAGTTGGAGACTAAATATTATAGTTCCAATTCACAAGAATGGGGACAAGAAATATCCTACTTGTTATAGACCTATCAACCTACTGGATACCTTGGGCAAGGCTTTTACCAGAATCCTAAACACAAGGTTGACGACATGGGCAGAGTTAAATGGTATAATTGATGAAGCTCAGGCTGGATTCCATAAAAAACATTCTACTATAGACCACATTTTTGTTTTGTAACATTTGATTCATAAATGTGTCAGTGTCAGTGGCTCAGTGGGTAGCACACTCGCCTCTGAGGCTGGGAGACCAGAGGGCTGTGGATTCAGTTCCCACATCTGGCACATGGGTTAATATCCCAGTACTGACACTGTAGTGCAGCATGAGAGGGGTGCTGCACTTCTGAGGTGCCATCTTTTGGATGAGACGTTAAACTGAGGTCCCATCTGCTTGGATTGCTGGTAGTTCAGGTGGATGTTAAAGATCCCATAGCACTTATCGAAAAGAGTAGGGGAATTTCCCCGGTGTCCTGGCCAAATTTCCCTCATTCACTAAAAATACCACCAACAGCTTAATCTGGTTCAAGGTCAATTGGCATTCATCTGTTTCCCCCTCCCCGGGGTCATGCATGAAAATAGGCAGGATTTGTCTAGTGCACTTACCCGGTCAACAAAAATGAAATAAATAAATAAATATAGGAAAGTTAAAAAGCAAAAAATATTTCACACTTTTATTGATCTTAAAGTGGCCTTTGATCAGGTTAATAGGACACTATTATGGAGCAGACTTACTGAATTAGTAGTAGATCCCACTTTACTGGAAATGATTAAATGCAGATACCAAGAAAATTACACCAGTATCAGGTATGGTGATTCCGGTGAATTAAGTCCCTGGTTCAAAAATAATGTTGGGGTCAAACAGGGCTGTACCTTGGCCCCACTATCATTTAACCTCTATTTTGGCACCATTTTAAGAAATATGTACAACCCACTTACCAAGGATAGGGTCCAGAGTGATTTCATTTCTAGCCTATGCTGATGATGTGGTATTACTCTCCCTCACTCATCTGGGAATGAGCAGAGGCATTGATACATTCTACTATGAATGCAAAAATGCTGACCTAATGGTTAATTACGATAAAACTAAAGTACTTGTCCTTGGAGGCAATAAGAAGGGTCATAACTATTATATGGACTGTACTCAACTTGAGGTGGTCAAAGAATTTTGTTATTTAGGACTAATCCTGAATCAAACTGGATCTTGGGCAGCCCATTTGAAAAGCATTAAATATAAATTAGAAGCCTTCTTTTGAGTTATCCAGGCATTTTCTTATAAATTTGGAGAAAGATCAGTAGAAGGTAACTTAAGAGTCATAAGAACGAAAATTAAAAGTCAGATTCTTTATGGAGTTGAATTATGGGGGGGGGAGAATGTAAGGAATTTTTAGAACATGGTTTAAACAAATACCACAAAAAGAATACTGGGACTGCCAAATAGTGCCCCTTCAGTCATGGTTAGGGCCAAGGTAGGAGAACTACCAATACAGTGTACTTGTGTGCAGAGGCAAATCAATTATTGGGTTGGGGTCTATATGATGACAACAGATAGACGTCCGCGCTTATGCCTAGAGGAAGCCATTCTTTATTCATCTTTTAAATAGTATTTGTCGTTGTATGATGGTCTTGAAGAGACTTATTAAACCGTATGGACTTTTACACATAGTTACGGATTGCTTAAGGCTGCTCATTGGTTATGTCAAATCTATAATAAAAATAAAATAAAGGATAATTTCATTCAAAAAGATTTAGAGGCCTGCAGAGTATCTAAAGCTTGCAGTTGGTTAGCTAAAAATAAAAGGGTTCATAGATATGAATGATACCTCTATATCCTCCCCAATCTGGGGTCGAGGACCCTTCTTACTAGATTCCGTTTTGAGTTTTTTGAGAGTAACAAGAAAAGAGGATTATTTCTAGGGGAAAAGAATAAGGTTTTCAAGTGTAAATGTGGCTTGGGGGAAGATAATTTGCTGCACTTAGTTCTGTTGTGCCCACTTTATGAAAAACAGAGGACTTTCCTGTTAGGGAATATCTTAAGTTATCAAAACTATCAACCGGCCCAGCTATTGATAAGTTTATTTACGTCTGTTGACCCTGCAATATTGATATCTGTGGTCTCCCTTTTAAATATAATTGAGCAAAGAAGGTTGCACATAACTGGATAGTGTTGATTGATGGAGAAGTCGTCTTGTTCACTGTTTCAAATTTAGACTTGAGTAAGAATTCTGACATGTTTGCTGTTCTGGTATGACAAAACAACAATGCTTTGCAGTGTTTATATGATCGATCAGTACTGTAATTTAATCATATGGTATAGCTCATTAGGCTTAGATTAAGTTAAAATATTTATCATATGGACACATCAAAATTATGAATGGGCAAATCTGTTTAGTGATCCGAATACCAAGTGTATCCATAATTTAAAGTAATATATTACACTTATTTTATAATAATTTTGTAAGCATCTTTTATTGTGCAATATGCTTCATGTATTATTGTATAAGGTTCTTAACTGTGTTTAATTTTAAATATCTTATTTTTTTTTTGGTTTTCTATTTTGTAATGGCTATATTGTTGAAAAATAAACTTATCAACAGCAATATCAGATGCAAAAGCACAGCTTTCCAACCCCACCTCGAATCAGTTTATGAACAAACAGGATCCAAGTAAATATAAATTCCTCCAGAAGTATATAAGCAGATATTCAAAGAATCAGTTAAAAAAGGCATGATTTTCAGAAAAAGGAAAATTACTCAAAAAAATTCTTCCATAAATACACAAAAGTGATATTTTCATGATCAGCAGTTTACAGCAAAAAAAAGTACACTGATCCCTGCATTACTATTGGATTATTTTCAAGTTGCCTTGCTCAAACAGTTGGACCAGGTATTGACTAGGGAAGAGGCAGTGTTAGATGTGGTACTTACCAATGGGTACAGGGTAGTGGAACTAGTCGTGGGGAATAACCTTGGTGCCAGTGATCATAGCACTGTGTGTTTCATGGTCCACATGGCAGTAGCCCAAAAAGGTCAAAGGTGAAGGTCATTGACTTCAGGCATGCAGTTTTCAAGAGGATGGGGGAATATGTTAGAAAGGCTCTGGAAGGATTTGGGCAGCAGGAGGTGAGGGTGCAGGACATGTGGGACACCATAAAGGGGACCATAGTGGAAGCAACAGACCTCTGCACAAAGAGGGTCAGCAAGAATAGGAGGAAAAGGAAGCCACTGTGGTACAACAAGGAAGTGGAGGGTTGCATCAGGGCTAAGAGGAAAGACTTTTGGAGGTTCAAAATGATGCAGGAGAGGGAAGATTGGGAGAAATACCAGGTTAGGCAGAAGAAGGAGGGCAGTGTGGTCAGGCGAGCAAAGGCACGGATTGAGGAGTTCATCACCAAGGTGGTTAAAAAAGGGGAAAAGACCTTCTTTAGGTATATAGGAGAAAGAAGGAAAACAGATAAAGCGATTCCCAGCCTGAAAAATGGTGCAGGGGAGAGGGTGGCGGGGGACCAGGAGATGGCTGCACTGTTAAATAAATACTTTGATTCAGTTTTCACAAAGGAGGCAGAGTGGGAAGGGGGCAGCTTAAGGGTAGAAGGGGCTACAGGGAAGGGAGTGGACATAAGCCCATTTCAGGAAGAGGAGGTATTACAGGAATTTGGAGACTTGAAGGTTGATAAAGCCATGGGTTCTGATGGAGTGCATCCAAGGGCCTTGAGGGAACTGAGGGAGGTGCTGGCTGCACCTTTGGAGAGATGGTTTAATAACTCCATAAAATCAGGAGAAGTACCAAAGGACTGGAAGTGTGCAGATGTAATACCCCTACACAAGAGAGGGGGAAAGGAGGAGGTGGGCAACTACTGGCCAGTGAGCTTAACGTCTGTGGTTGGGAAGCTCATACAGAGGTTGCTCAGGAACACAATTAAAAGTTACCTAGAGGCAAATGGTCTTCAGGACCCGGGGCAGCATGGGTTCACAGAGGGTGGATCATGCCAAACAAACTTGTCAGAATTTTTTGACTGGGTCACTAGGGTGGTGGATTGGGGGGCTCGGTGGATGTGGCCTACCTTGATTTCAGAAGAGCATTCAACTCAGTGCCGCACAAGAGACTATTGTACAAAATGGCCTGCTTGGGACTGTGGGAGGTGGTAATAAGGTGGGTTGGTAACTGGCTGGATGGAAGAATGCAGAGAGAAGTGGTAAATGAGGCAGTCTTGGGGAGTCAAAGGTCATCAGTGGGGTTCCCCAGGGGTCGATACTAGGGTCTCTCCTGTTTAATATCTTTATAGGGGATATAGCAGTGGGTCTGGAAAGGAGGATAAGTCTCTTTGCAGATGACACAAAGGTCAGAAATAGAGTGGATTCACAAGAAGGTGTGGACATGATGTGTAAGGACCTGGAGAAGCTGCAGGATTGGTCCAAAGAGTGGAAATTGTCGTTCAGTGCAAATAAGTGTAAGATTATGTATTTCAGCAAAAGAATTGGAGAGCAGAGTATTCACTGGGAACCAGACTCCTGCAGGTCATGGAAGAAGAAAAGGACTTTGGCATCATTATATCACAAGACCTAAAGATGGGGAGGCAGTGTACAGGTGCAGTGGCAAAAGCAAGCAGGACATAAGCAGACATGGCCTACCTAGACTTTAGCAAGACATTTGACACAGTCCCACATGAAAGATTAATAATCAAATTAACCAGCCTGGGAGTGGGTCTCAGGGTGGTAGCCTGGGTAAAACATTGCTGGACAACAGGACACAGAAGGTAATTGTAAATGGAGTCCACTCTGAAGAAAGGGGGATACTAGTGGGGTACCGCAGTGTACAGTACTGGGTCCAGTCCTTTTTAATGTCTTTATAAATGACACTGCAGAGGGACTGGAAGGAAAAGTATGCCTCATTGCAGATGACACAAAGTTCTGCAACAGGGTTGATACACAAGGAGGCATGGAAAGGATGAGAAGGGACTTGGCAAGGCTGGAGGAATGGTCAGAACTATGGCAGCTTGGATTCAATGCAAAGAATTGCAAAATGATGCACCTGGGAAACAAAACCTCAGGGGAAGATTACACAATGGGGGGGGTAGTAACAACAACAAAAATGGAAAGGGACCTGGGGGTAGTCATATCAGATGACCTTAAGGTTGGAAAGCAATGTGAGAAGGCAGTAGGGAGGGCTGTGGGGATACTGGGATGTATAGGGAGAGGCATCACCAGCAGAACACAGAAAGTTGTTATCCCTCTGTACAGACAGTTGGTGAGACCCCATCTGGAGTACTGTATCCAGTTCTGGAGACCCCATCTCTGCAAGGACATAGACAGGATGGAGGCAGTCCAGAGGAGGGCAACTAAAATGGTGCAGGGTCTGCAGGAGAAGCCATATGAGCAGAGACTAAAGGAGCTTAATATGTATACCTTTGAGGAAAGAAGGGATGGGGGGGGGACATGATAGAAACTTTTAAGTACCTCAGTGGAATTAACAAAGTCCAAAAGGGTAGCATCTTTCAGAAAAAGAGATGTACAAGAACAAGGGAACACAATTTGAAGATAGAGGGGGACTGTTCAGGGGCAATGTGAGGAAGTATTTTTTCACAGAGAGGTTGGTGGACACATGGGACAGCCTTCCTGAGGAGGTTGTGGGGTCTAAAACTGTGGGAGAATTCAAGAATGCATGGGACAGACATAAGGCAATTCTTGTGGGGGGTAGGAAGAAATAGGCTGTTGGTTAACTAGGATCTGCAGCTTATCCTGTAGGTATGGAAATGGGCAGACTAAGTGGGCCAAGCAGTCCTTATCTGCTGTCAAAGTTTCTATGTTTCTATGTTTCTATTAGGTTGCATAAGGAGAGAGATCACCAGTATGAGAAGGGAAGTCATAGAACCCCTGTACATGCAGCTGGTTAGGCCTCACCTGGAGTAGGTCCAGTTCTGGAGGCCCTACCTCAAGAAGGATGTAGAGAGGGTGTAGCAAGTTCAGAAGAGGGAAACAAAGATGGTGAAGTGGCTGGAGCACTTACCATATGAGGGGAGGCTAAAGGACCTGGGCATGCACTCTCTGTAACAGAGGAGGGAGAGGAGGAATATGATCAAGACTTTTAAATACATCAAGGGTATCAATAAGGTGCCAGTGAAGAACCTTTTCCAGACGAAAGAGAGGCCAAGAGTGAGGGGTCATGACTTTCATATTGAAGGAGGGAACTTTAGTGGTAACTTCAGGAAGTTTTTCTTCACTGAGAGGGAGGTGGACAACTGGAATGGGCTGCCTAAGGTAGTGGTGGGGAATGTATCCTCTCGCCACCCAATGTAGTACCTCTGAAAAAAACAATACTGGATGCCTGCTCTACTGACACAACTGTGACAGATACAGCCATGATGTGCTCTGTCACAGTACGTTTGCAGAGCGGCACAGTTTTGTCTCCTGCTTGCTCTTTGTGCCCCTCACTCTCTTTCTTGTGGTGAGCTGCATCTGCCCTGATTTCACTTTCCCAGCCACAAACAGCTACTGAGTGTGAGTGACACAGACCTGAGTGATTACCTAGGCAATGTGCAATAATGCTGCTGGCATTTGGGGGGAGATGGGGATATGACAAACAGCGTTTGTGGCTCACAAATATAATGGATGCATAACTGGTTACTGCAGTTGGATGCCTGCTGCTCCTAGAATATAACTTTACAGAAATAGTCTTCATGTGCATGTGTCAACACACCCTGTCACTGGGTGAGCTCGCACCATGTTCTGTGTGTCTTGGGAGTGGGTGGTGGAGAATACCATGGAAATGACTACAACAAAAAAACACCCTGCTGCTCTTGCACTGTGTTTCAAGACTCCTGGTGTGAGTGCTCAATGATGCTGCCCACTGCGGCACCACTATGCACTCCGGGGGTTGTCTAAATGGCACAGAATGTGCATTTATTGCATGTTGTCATCTATATTTATTGAATTTATTTTATTCTGAACACCTGTTGCCGTGTGTAGATAAAACCTTTAGTTTAGACCCCAGAGCAGTCATTGGCAGTTGAAATAGTCAGTTGCAATTCAATGCAGTTGCAATCAGTTGTAATTGCATTGGATTGCAGTCATAAAATAGTGGAGTTGAAATCCACTGCAGTTGATGATTCTGTGACCCATCCAGGTTTTTGTGGTGCATTGCAGTGTGTTTTCTCTTTTTCTTTCCTGGGGGGGGGAGAGGGGGTCCAGGGGGGCCACGAATATCAAATGGTCCTCAACTGCCAGTACCAAGCCTTACAGTCAATAAGATGCACCCCTGGCTCCTGGATATGAAGCATCCACCAATTAGGAGAGATAGGAGGAAGAGCCAGGAGCTTGAGAGTTTCTCTGACTGGCTACACAAGGTAGTGGGGAGAGCGTGCCTAGATAGGAGAGGAGACTGTCAGGAGAGGAGGCATCTGTGTTGGTGTGTGGGCAACACAGCAAGCAGCATTTTGCTGCAGGGAAGAAGTTTGGTGGTTCGGCCTTTAATTTAAAAATAATTTAACTGTGTCCACTGTCCTGACATGTCTGGTACCAGGAGAGAGACTAGTGTGTGGCTGTGCAGGTCCCAATCAGTCCTCCAGCAAAGCCAGGCAACAATTGTGTGAAGACAGCAAGTCAGTGGTCTGGTCATGGTCAGGATCAGCTCGTGAACCCATTGGCCAGGCCCATCGGGTGACTCTCACTCAGTCTCAGTTAGGTCTTCAGAGTTGGTGAGGAGGAGTAGGTGCACTAGTTCCACTGCACGGAGTACCAGTGTAGGGACGTGGGTCTGGGTTGGGGACTGACTGTGCGGGTTGGGAGGAGGGAGCACACAGCTCAAAAAAAAAATACTGGCACCACCACCGAGTACAGCAGCAGTGGCTGCCAGAGCCATGGAGCCACCTAATGACAGTGACCAAATCATCACCTGACACCTGACCAAATGGGCAACAGGCTACTACAGTGAGCAAGGTACTGTATGGGATGTGTATGTAAAGCCCACCAGGGCTGGGCAGTGGGAAGGAGGAGGATGGTCTCTCACAGACTTCTCAGTCTGTCTGTGTGCTAGGCTGGCTTGTCTGACTGGTTGAGGGCTTGGGGGCTGTGGGGGCTGTGGGGCTCAGGGGGGCCGAACTTGAAAAACCAAGGTGATCAATCATTATCTTTCTACTTCTGGTGGCCCAGCTGGGCTCTCTCTGACTGTGGTGGCACTGTGAGTAAGTCAGACTCCCCACGAGGTCGTGGAGCAGGCCAGGCACAGGTGGTCAGTTGGTGAGTTCCCGGGCCCATAGGAGGCCAGAGCGTGGAGCATGCCCGGTTGGGTCCAATGGACAAAATGTTTGTTGTCTGCCACTGTAGGAATTGGAGAGACTAAATATTAAAGTCCTCATGGCAAGATGAATACAATTGTAAAAAACACATTAGTGTACATGCTGAAAGCCAAAACAAGTTCAGAAAATGTTTTTTTTAATATGTGTGGGTCTTTTTTTAGCTTTAAATTTAAACTATGGATACTTCTCAGTTCTGGTATACCATACAGGAAGTATTGCTAGGGGTCCTCCCTTAACCTGTTTTTAGTCTCAAAGATTCTACGACTACTAGTAAACTAACATATATTGATGGTTAGCTCTGTTTGCAAAAGGGTACCTTCTAGCTTCTGTGGGGTGCTTAAGAGGCTCTACCTATACTGTATTTTATACTCACAGTTCTTTTTCTAAGTAACTAGTATTACTGTTACTTATTTTTTTATACCATATACTGTTTTACTGCCCTGCTTCAACTTGTTACTTTCAGGGACTTCGTATATTTGGTTGTTGTTTTGACTGGTTATTGTGCTTTAGTGGGTCCCTACTGTGTGTAGATTTGTTTCACTGCACTTTGTACTTGCATTTTAAAGAGCAGCGAGCTTCTTAGCTGCTGCTGACTAGTTGCTGCTCCTGCCAACATATGCAATACCTCACCTGCCCCAGAGTTGAGGGACATAAATAATTCCTTTTGTTTCTACCCATTTATGAAGTTATAATGCTGCTAAATCCCAAATGCTAAAAATGGAGCTGCTTCCTGATCTCAGCCCTCCAACATGCCCCCACGTAGGCACATACAGCCCCGTTTTGTGATGTCAAAAAGTGAAGGCTGTGTGTGCGCGTGCACCATTGATTTCAAGGGGGGGACTTTTCCATACATTTTATTAACTTTTATAGTCATAATTTTACTAAAAAAAATGAAGTTAAAAAAGTACGATAAACTACTACATAATAAAATTCAACGATGGTGAAAGTTGGTAAAACTAGTTGGATTTTCTTCAGTTAGCCGAAGTCAGAAATTTCAAACTAGTTGAAAAAAATCAGTCATAATATGTGGTAAGTCAGTCATAATTGTTTTTTCAACTGACTCAGGGGTCTACTTTAGTTGCACAGTGCACACAGCAATCTGACAGACACAGAGACATCAAGAAAAGGGTTCTTTGTGGTAACGGTGACCGCCAAAGGGAGATCGCCATTAGGGTGAAGTCAGAGCACCGAAAATCAATTTCGGTGCTCTGACTCCCCGGAGCACAACAAAACGGCACTGGGGACTTATATTTTTTACGTTTATGTAGGGGGCTGCACCCTCCGCACTCCTCCTCATTGGGAGCTTCTCCTCCCGCACCCCCCTACTAAAGGATTTTCAACACCCAGGGGGTGCATGTCGGGGGGGGCAAAACATTAAAAAAAATTTAATTTGGGCAGGGCAGCAAAAATGAACCTACACCCGGACCAAACCTAGCACCCTAACCACTGAAGCCGTGAGCCAACCTGCTGCACCATGGGGCCAGCTCAGCAGCCTACCACAGCACCACCCCCTCACAACTCCTCCCACCCCTCACTGTGCTTGCTCATGGGTCACTCAATTGCAGTCACCCACATCACAGGTTACCCAAGAAAAGGAAGCATGCGGAACTGACAGTAACTGAGGCACTCTCATTTTCTCTCTCTCTCTCTCACACACACACACACACACACACACACACACACACACACAGGCTCTTACTGCCAGGCTATCTCCCTCTCTCTTTTGTGTATCTCTCTCTCTCTGCCCACTGAAAATTACAGGATGTGCAGGGCTCTGTGCTCTACAGGAAAAACAAGGTATGTGGCTTCCTCTCACTGTCAATCTAACCCCCCCCTCACTCTCTCTTCATCATGTGATTTGCTTGGTGGGCTGCATGATGCTGCTGTCTGGGAAGGGGACTTGTGATTGCAATGTCCCAGTCTTTCAGCTCAATGTATGGCATTGAAAGGTGGGGGTGGGGAGGCTGCCACTCTTTGTAAGTTAACGGGAAATGCCTGGGAAGGGGCACTGAGTGTTTGGTCAGGGAGACAGTGAGCCAGCCATACTGGACAGACCAAATGAGACAGAAGAACAAGCATAGAGACACTGTAACTGACTTATATTGGGTGTAACTGACCCACATAGAGGAAACCTGCACACTTGCTGACAGTAATAAGAGGAAGCAGGGGGCATATTTGACTCCTCATCTGAGCTTAAGGACTCCAACGCATTCACTCCCACTGCCTATCCCATTTTATACTGTCCCAAACAAAGCACTACAACTGTTCAGGCACACTGCCCTGATCATGGCTTACATGCATGCAGATACACATCAATACCTTGCAACCATTTCACTGTATCAGTCTGCCTTTCCCCTCTGCACCTCCTAGCCATGATTGCAAATGACTGCCATTCAGATCACACTTGCTGCCCAGATAATGAGTTCCACCGGGCTCAGGGATTCTGCTCCTGGAAGCATCACCCTAACTGTGTTGGTACAAGCATTTATTCAATGGTCAGGTAGTGCTTTCTGACCAATTTATGATTCTCATGTTATAAAAGGAAATAGGTTGGCTGGAGGAAAAAAAAAAGAAATGGAGCAGAAGCAAAGAGGAAAGGAAGTGTGATTTTTGAAGGGGGGCTCAGCCAAAATCCCCTGTGCTCTTATTGGTGGCTGAATGGCCAGTATTGTACTTGATAGCCCAGGTGGCCTACTGAAGGCTCTTGGGCTAGGAGGCCTGTGGATAAATACAAGAAAGGCATTGGTAGTCTTCTGTGCAATGGTCTAGTGAGCTAGTGGGCTAGTACCCTCTGACTGTGGCCAGTTCCCTTTTGAATAAAACTAGTACCCTTCCCTGTGGTCTAGTGGGGGCTCCCTGAGCCCTTGTGTTGTACTGGGTGCTATAGTAGCAGGAGGAGGACAAGCTGGGGCTGCAGCTGCAACCAACCACTTAGCGTGATTGCACTACATTGAAAGTGCCTGCGGGTACTTGTAACTCCCAGCCTGCACTGAGTGAAAGCTGTGGCCTGCTCCACACAGGTGGGAGAGAGAGTGAGATAAATGTGCCAAAGGAAGGTGGAGAAGGCAAAAGTGGAAGCACCTCCTCCCACCTTCCCAAACCACCGCTCCTGAGGCAGAGTTTATTATGCCCTAAGGGGCTGAAGCTAAGAGGAGGCCAAGGAAGAGATGCACCCACAGCTGATTACGGTGCTCCCAGCTGGGAGTGGAAGTTAGCAGGAGTTGCCATTAAGTGACACTGTTCCTGCAGCAGTGTTGAAGCCAGGAAGGGACTGGAGAGGCAGAAGACAGCCTGTGACTTACCCCACAATGGTGGAGTTCCCGTTGGGGGTTGTGGGGAGGCATGGGAGAGACCAGATCTAAGTGAGGTGTTGTTTGGGAGTGGTCATGGTTGCATCCTCAGCTTCATACAGCACATGAAAAGTAGAGTTTTGTCTGTCTTTGTTGCCAGACCCTACTGGAAGTGGACATGCAATGATGTCAACACACATCAGGGATGTTCCAACCCCCAATATGCACTTGTCTGCTGCCTCATCAATCCAGTGTCTCAGCACTGGTCCCACTCACCACTAGTCTTTACCAGGGGTCAGTGATTGTCTACCAGATCAGATGCCAGCATCTTTTGCACCATGGAGAAGGAGAGCAGTCCTTGGGATGGTTCATCCTTCTCCACACCCTCTCGCCCAGCCTTCCAATGGCTGTATTTCACTACAGAACCTATATTGTCAGTGTTGCAAGCTGTCACTACCACTGCACCAGTGGACTGTTCTGTATTGTTTAACTTTGTAAAGTAGTGCAGTCTTATTGCAATGTTTGTATTTAATCATTTAAAGATAAAATATGCTCTTAAACGGGTTTGAATTATTTTTAAGCATAGAAAAATGTAATTTGAAAAAAACATTAAACAAGCATTTCAGCAACTTTTACCGATATTTCAGTTGTGTTCTGCACAGGTGCTCATACAGCATGTTAAATATTTTCCAGCTCTGTGAAACTCTTTCAACATGGCTATCAATACATTTTTTTTGCTTACTGAAAACAAAGTTCATTCAAAAATGTGTGTCAGAAATGTGTGTGTTTTATAGCCCAGTTAAAGATTTTGTGCCAGTAATGTCATGATTTTAAATAACTATTTTAGGTTGCTGTCCAGCATTGCACTGTCTTGTTCTGTGGAATCGTTATACTGCTCCTGATGACTAATGACTGTTACTAACAGTAAACATGGTTAGCAGAATTTAACATTAGAATCAGCTCCGAATGACTGCTAAACTGAATGCTAAACTGATTGGCTGATAAAATACTACTAAGGAACTCTATGTTTGTAGTCATAAGGCCATCTGCATGCTAATACACTGTTAATATAGCAGTCTGCTTGGGTAAGGGTGGTGCTGCTCACAGATTGTTTTGACATAAACAACAACTTATCAACAGTAAGATAAGAATTATGGGGCTGGAATAATGCCCTGTATCCCATGTTAGGTAAGATTGGGCCAAAGGGGCTTGCCTATTTTTGTGTAGACTTGTTAATAAAATTAATAAAATTTAAATATTTGGTTTTGCCAACAAAATTACAAAAAATAACTTTATCTGGTAAAAAATGTAATTCATTGCATGACAATTACTGTTTTGGCTTGATAACTGGTGATCATTTCATGCAAACACTGCAGTTTACTTGAAAACTGGCAATTTTGTATTATTTTATGCATTTCTGCTGCTGCACAAAATGTCCAAATCCTTCCAGTATTTAAGATCATTCCTGTTGTATGCAAAACAAAATTGTGCCCATTATTATGATATTTATGCTTTATTTCTAAAGCACATCATCCCAGAGGCTCAAAGTTCTATACAAAAAATAAAACAGAATAGATATAAGAAAATATACAACCCACCACATACAAAGATTAACTCTAATCTTGGTTGCCCCTCACCGTACTTTCTACGTAAAGTCACTGCACACACTAAGGCTATTTTCTTACAAGGTCTTATTCAGTTTAATTGGAAATTAAACTCACAGCTATTTTATTTAAACTACTATTATTTGTTTGTATATAGAGTATACAGAAAAGAAAAGCTCTGGTTCACTGTGTAGACAGCTACTGTACCTAATAAGGCTCTTTTCCATTAAGTCAGAAAGTAAGTGCTGTACAGAAGAAAAGCATCTTCAGTCAAAACTGCTTTTCTTAATTAGAGAGACAATTATGACTACAGCCTCCTAACTGGTACATCTCAGTGGCCACCTTTCTTACTGATTAAAGGGAAGGGCTCATGATCTGTTTTTCCTTTAAATCTGTGCAGCCTTGGCCATTAAACCCCTAACGCTTTTCGCCATTCTTTTCAAAAGCAGCAGGATGCCAACTTTTTAATTAGTTTCCAAAAGTCAACATGAAAGAAACTGCTCAGAGACATGTTACAGGTCATGACTCCCCTGTCATGCAATGCATCATGGGGTTTGGTGATGTAAAGTTTTTTTTTCAGCTCACCTCCTTTCAATTTCTCCTAAGGGAGGCTGCTTGTTTCTCAGTGCCTCTGTTCTTCCTCCAGGGTTGGTATGGATGTTCAATTCCAAAGTACTGTAAAGCTGCTACACAGCAATGTTATGTTTCTTGAAAATGTCTCACAATATGGACACCCTGTCCTGTAGCTCATCCTTAAACTGCATAAAAACAAGAATCCTGTCCCAGTGAGACCAGTAGTTTTCGATTGGAGCAGTTACTGAGCCATTGTCAAAATATATAGACCAATATATTAAGAAATTTGTCCCCAAGTTGACCAAATATGTGAAAGATACTAATCATACATGCAGATTTATATCAGAAATCCTGGTTACAGAAAGTGATTTTCGAGTCTGCATAGACAGAGAAAGTTTATATACAAATATCCCCCATGATGGAGGGTTAGAAACAATCTCAAAAGTTCTTACTCAAAGACCTGAAATTATAACCACCCCCCAACTCTTTCATTATAGACTGTGCCAGAACAATTTTGGAATAAACTGTTTTATGTTTGTCAGTAAATACTACACCCAAATGAAAGGTACAAGTATGGGTACAACCTTTCCCCAACATCTAGTGAAATTGTATGTTGGAGAGTGGGAGAAAGTGTTCTTTTATGAACCAAATAATCAGTTTTTTAATAACATTATTCAGTGGAAGCGTTATAGCGACGATTGTTTTCTAAATTGGAAGGGTCAGAACAGGAACTATATTTATTTATGGAGTACATTAATTCTATGAATAGACATTTGAAGTTTATAGCAGAGTGAGATCAAAATAAAACTATTTGTTTGGATTTGCTGATATTTAAACGAGGCACACATTTGCAGTGTAAAATGTATAGGAAGCCCACTGCAAAAAATACAATACTACAGGCAGACAGCTGCCATCCCAGGTCTCTGATAAATAATATTCCAAAGGGACAGTTGTTTAGAGTATGACATATTTGTTCTGTTACAGAAAATTTTGAAAATGTTTGTACAGAAATGAAACAACAGTTCAAAGATAGAAACTATGATGAATTTATGATTGAAAGAGCTTATAACAGTGCTAAGACGAAAGAAAAAAAATAACTAAATTTCTTAATAAAGTACATGAAAATTCAGAAAAAGACTCTAAGGTGACATTTGTGACACAATATTTTCCGAAAATAGATAAAGTTGTTAACATTGTAAATAAACACTGGAACATTTTACAAAGTGACAGGAAATTTGAAGAAATCAGTGGCAACAGACCAAGAATAGCCTTTAAATGGGGAACAAATTTAAAAAAATAAATTAATGCACACATTACTACCAGTTGAAGACTGGAATAACACATGGCTTCCAAACCCCCTGACTGGCAATTACAAATGCAGACATCATGTACACTGTGGCAATACAAAAATCATGACTTTTGCTTACCGTTGTACTGGGAAAAGATTTACTATCAAGTAATTTATTAACTGCAGCACTGAGGGAGTTATATATGCTCCTACTTGCCACTGTGGAGTGTACTACATAGGGCAAATTAAAAGATTGCTCAAATAGTGGATTGCAGAACATAAAGCAGCTATTCACAATAAAGCTGAAAGTTATGCTATTACGAGACATTTTCAAGAAACAAGACATTGCTCAGTAGCAGCTTTACAGTTCTTTGGAATTGAAAATGAATTACTTGATGTTTGAAGTAGTAATTTAAGAGACAAACTCCTTAGAAAAGAAGACTTCTGGATTGTGACTTTAGATATAGTTAAACCCCAAGGGCTCAATGACTCTGCAACTGCATAATATTTAAGCATGAATTTAATCAGTTATGATTTAAATGTTGTTATTTAAGATGTTCTAGAGTATTTAAAATGTGCCAAATATTTAAAATATATTTAAAAGGTGTGATGTATCTAATAATGTATTATGTATTTTGTGTCTGCCCCATGTTTGATGTTTGGTGTCTGTAATTAAATGTGATTTCATATGAATTTTAAACAGTTATTCACTTATGATATTTATTAAGGTTGTATATATATATATATATATATATATATATATATATATATATATATATATATGTAGGGCCACATATTTTTTTTTGGGGGGGGATGCACTTGTAGAATAGGTTTACTGTCACTTTAAGAGCATGTGCATTCAAGTGCATCTACCTAGATCGACACATGTTCTGAGGATGATGTCAGTGTGAGATGTTGAAATGTTAATAGATGTGTGCAAGCTGGAGTTGGGCTTTTTAGGTCTGTGGACTACTGATTCACTATTGGAACCTCTGATAGACCCTTTTGCAGTATGATGGGATCCCAACCTGCCTTTATGTGCTGTTCTGATGTATGCTGTGTTTTATCTTGAAATGTAAGGTTTATTAAAGAAGTTGATACCGGATTGCTTTGTGGAGTGCTGAATGTTCTTTTGTTTTTGACAATTTGTGCTTTAACTGTATGGAATACCTTTGATAAGGTGCATCCGCTCTTCACTTGCTTGCCAAAAGAAACATTTTTTGGCTAAGCCACTATATCTGTGTTTTGGAAGACTGTAAACATGTGTGACAAATGCGTTCAAATAAGTGTGGTTTTGTTTGGGTAGTTGCAATTGCTTTTGATCTAATTTCTGGGTTTACAATGGACCCTACTGCATTTAGTCATACTGGGGACTATGTACAAAAGTGTTGCCAGATATGCACAATTTTCACATACCTGGCCTGCATAGTTATGCACCAGGGACAGGTGTAAGGTGTACAGTACTCACAACCACACCCACCAGCATGGTGCCTGTCAGTGGCACCACACCCCCTGGCACATAGCTGAACAAGGGATAGTTTGAGGGACACAGGTAGGCACCCAGTTGAATGCCTGTCCTGGGTCCTGAAGTAGGTCCCCTGTTCCATGCAAGCAGGGGGTTCTGGGATGGCATGGGACTGGTTGTTTTTTTAAATTTGGGTTAGTATCTGAATGGCTGCCACCAACTCTCCATGTCAGCCTGTCAGTCTCCACATTGGCTGTCCCTCATTTTCTGGCATTTGGCTGGTGACTCCATTTCTGGTGCCAGGATTCTGGTGCCAGGTCCAACTTATTGATCTCTTTGTCCTTGTCTTGTCCTCTGTTGTCTTGTTGCTCCAATGGTTTTCAAATGCTCTCCCCTTCAGATTCCCTTTTTTTTAACTCCACAGATTGCATCAGGATGGTTAAAAATTGTCGAGTGTGCCACAAGGCCCACATTTTTACTTCTGAAGTTCCTCTGATAATCTGTGCTCACTGTGTTTGGTAGATGTGGACTCCCAGGTCAACAATTCCGCAGAAGACGTTGCAGAAGATAACACTTCCACAGTCTCACAGGACATCATGGCTGACATGTTCCAGAAGCTGCTGGACAGGACTGAGGTGCTGGTTGACCCAAAGCACACACAAGATACTGACAGGGACAACCCTAAACCCAAGAAACAGAGAAAGGATGGTAACCAGGAACTGGAGTACACAGAGGAGGTACATAATCTTTATTTTGTTTATAACAACATTTGCCATTTTATTATAATTTGCTGCACTTGTGCACCAAATGTTGTATGATAAGTACAAGGGGATTTTAGGGTGTGTCACTGCTGAGCCTATTGCATTTGAAACTTCAAGGGGCTTGGCAATCTAGACCAATTACCACATTTGCTGCTTCTTGGGTGGAAACTTTATACACTTTAAAGGGACACTGTCAACCCCATTAGGCCTCAAAGTGCCCCTTGTTTAAAAAATACATTTTATGATCGCTAACATTCTGTAAAGACTGCTGATGTAGCTAGTAGCTTGATTCTGATTCTTTTCTTCTTTTAAAAAGTGAAAAAGAGATTGCCCACCATACCGGTGTTACCACACCAAAACAGGTTTATTTACATTCCTCGATCAACTCCCACTGCATCTTTCCTGGACTTGGGAACACCTCCAACACAGTCTAGCCCCTCTTGATGCAGTGGCAGTTTAGGTGGCTACTGCCTCATGAGTGACTGCACTCTTTGGGTCCAGAAGCAAATGATTTGATACCTTTTATTGGACCAACATAGATGCAACAAAAAGAACAAAATGCTTTATCTTTCAGATCAATCCAGTCCTTCCTCAAAAGCTTAGGCTTAAACTTCCAATGAAGGACTTGGTTGGTCCTAAAGCTAAAGCACTTTGTTCTTTTTGTTACATCTATGTTGGTACAATAAAAGGTATCAAATCATTTGCTTCTGGATCTGTTCTTACAAGGATCAATATGGCAAAGACTAAATCTGTATGTCTGCACTGTTTGGGGGTGCTTCTAATGTTTAGGAAGTATTCAAGAATTGATTCAGGATTTGAAAAAAACAAAGTTGTTTATAAATATACATTAGCATGCATGTCAGTTCTACTAAACAAGGAGACAGACAAAACAAACAGAAACATTAATGAATTTTAGAGAAGATAAGCAACCATAAAATGTAGGTTTTAAACTAGAAATAATATGATGTACAGTGGTTGTTACAGAAAAGTTGACAGTACCACAGTAATTCCCACGGTACCGCGGTAAAAATTACTGTGATTTACCGCGGTACCACGGTAAAATCCCATTGAATAACATTGGGGGTTTTACCGTGATATTGCAGTAAATCGCAGTAATTTTTACCATGGTACTGTCAACTTTTCTGTAACAACCACTGTAAAACAGATTGACAGTGTCCCTTTAAAAGTCTGAGATCACTCCAATCAGAGAGTGCTTCAGTCCTTTGATGTGCATGAAGCTAGTCAGCAAACAGCTAATCAGCTTTCAACACCAGGAGCATTTCTGTCAGTATTTCATTCGCTGTCTCACTCTTTCTTGCAAGCGCACACACACACACGCTGTCACCTACTCACTCACACACAATGTAACCATTCATGCAGATAGATGAATTATTATTTTTTTTATTTCTTTATTTCACAGCACTGTCATATAAAGCATTAAAGGAAGTTTGTAGTGCAGTGAAGACTGTTGCCATTTTTCCTTTTGTATCCTAGTCTCTTTCAGGACCTGTCTCTTGTTTTTCTTTTGTTTTTTTATACTCGGGCACTGTCCCCCTCACAAATATGACACTGGGTTACCAAATCCTCTAGTGTACCCACCTTGTATTTTTTTATGTAAAAATTGCCTGCAACAAAGGAAACTTTCCATCAATGTCTGTTGCTGGTGCCCCAGTAATTTATCCCTCAACCTGACCCTCCCTCTCATCACCCATCCCCCACCCCTCCCTCAAACATAGCACTGAACCTGGGTGTGCACATTCCCCCAAGGTTGACACTTCATATGTTTTCTTTATGTATATACAGCGGTTTTCTTTATATACAGTATATACAGCCTGCAGAAAAAAAAATCCATCCAAATCTCTTGCTGGCTCCCCTGTAGCTTTTTCATCCCACTCAGCAACCCACCTCCCCACCCACCTTACTCGTACATAACACCGGCACTGGGGGTGCCCATTCCCCCAGTGTCACCTCCTTGTAATTTTATTTCCTATGTATATTCCCTGTAACAAAGGAAATCATCCATTGATGTCTGTTGGAGGCACACCTGTAATTTTCCCCTAAACCCCACCCTTCCATTCAACACCCACCATCTCACACACTCCCAACAAACATAACAATGACACTGGGGGTGCCAAATCTCCCAGTGTTGATACCTCATAGGTTTTCTTTATGTGTGTATATCTAACCTGCCAAAAAGAAAACTGTCCATCAATGTCTGTTAGTGACTCCCTTGTAACTGTCTCCCCCTGACCCTCCCACTCATCACCACACCCCCCACACACATACATAACACTGACACTTGGGTTGCCAAATCTCCCAGTGTCGCCAACTCATAATTTTATTTTTCTTTTATATGTATAATGTAACAAAGAAATCTGTCCACCGACATCTGCTGCAGGTGCCCCTGTAACTTCCCCCTCAACCTGACCCTCCCACTCAACACCCACCACCCCACACTCAAACATAACACTGACACTGGGGGTGCCCAATCCCCCAGTGTCACCACATCATAGGTTTTCTTGCCTGCAAAAAATAAAAAAAGAAAAACATCTGTTGACATTTCTTGCAGGCTCCTCTGTAACTGTCCCCCCCATCCAACCTTCTAACTGAGCACCTACAACCCCACAGCCCCCTCGAAGCCCTTACCTACCCACTGGGGGTCCAACATCATAATCTTTTCTGGACCACAGACACGTCTTCAATCTTCAAAGCCAGACCATGAACTGAGAAAATCAGATATGCTGTTTAATGTACTTCAATGGGGGTTTGAACCTAGTGGCATAACTTGCCTGATTTTGAATTTTTTTGCCCCATATTTTCAACATGCCTTTTTTGGGACTTCACCTCATGAACAATAGTAGTGAAATTAGGCAAATCTGTCCCAAAAGGTAATTTTACGGTCACTGCATGAAATCACCTTTCAGGCAAGAGCTGAAAATTTTCTCTGCCCTAGTTCATGAGGTGAGGTCATAAGAAGGCTATGTTGAAAATTTGACTTAAAAATATTAATAAGCAACGTTATGAGCCTAAGTTGAAATTTGAGAACACAAGTTCATAACTCTGGTAATTTTCAATATTTTGACCCAAAATTTTCAGCACAGACAATTCTTCATATCACCTCATGAATTTTTGAAATCCTGGCCAAAATATGCTTTCGTACCTGTGATGCTGAATTATGTTTCGGTAGTGAGGAATGATGTTTTGGCAGGGATTTCAAAATTGTCACCTACTGGGTTCATTAGGTGGGGTAATAAGAAGGCTATGCTGATAATTTGGTGTACAAATACAGTAAAATGCCTAGATTATGACTGAGCATTACACTATTTCAGCATTCACTCATAACTTTGCAAATTTTCAATATTTTGACCCCAAACTTTCAACATAACAATTTTTCCACACCACCTCATAAACGTGATGTGTCATTTTTTAAATCCTGGATGAGATGCGTTTTCACACCTCTGGAATGAAGTAACACTTCAGCCAATATAATATAAATGGTACATGCCATGTCTGTAAAGCAAATCCTAAAACAATGGCAGGGCTTTAAGCCCAAGGTTCAATGGGTGGAGCAACAACGTCACTCCCTCATCAAGCTTAAAAGGTCACAACATCCTGGTCTTTGCCAGGATTCTTTTTCGTTGCAGTTGGAGGCCACATTGGCAGTCTCGCCATGCCTCTTTCTCCGTTTCTCTCCTTGTGTGAGATCTCCCCGTATGCCCTCCTTGTTTCATTTTGTATTCCTGCTTTATGCCCGACTTCCGGGTTTGCTACGCCCTGCCCGGCTCAGCACCTCCACTGGAACTGCTTTCTGTGAACCTGACTCGTGTCATGCGATGCTGCTTTGAGGGCGGTCTGGGTCTCTCTCTGTGGGCTCTCACAGGGAATCTGTGTATGGTGCTGCAATTTTCCACCACTCCATGTACTCCTGGTTGCTTCCGGGTGTACATCAGCCACCTCTCTACCTCCTTCCTCACCTGCTGCACACTATCCCTTCTGGATGTTGTCATCATGGCTGTTTGCCAGTTCCTGTCAGATGCCTGCTGTCTTTGGTGTGACTTCTGTTGGGGCTACCTCTGCTGGACTGGACCCCTCCTGTATGAGCAGCTGCTCTGGTGTGCAACCCTATCCTGATTTCTGCTGCTCTGTGCTGCAACTCTGTACCAATTTCTGCACCTCTGCAATACCTCAGTCAGGTCACCAATATGTATGTTCGGTGCTTTCTTCTCATGCTGCATGCGCTCCTCAGCCAGTTGCGCCCCAGTTCTGGTGGCTGTTCTGAGTGGTGCTTCTTCATGTATTTGCTTATATTTTTCTGGTGTGTACCACCACTTTGGTCTCACAGCTAAATGGTTTGGAGCCTCCCTGTACCCTAGTTTTAATTTCCTGCTGTAGTGATTTTCCTTGTGTTTGGCCCCCATAACAGCTTTCTGGTCCTCTCTCTTTTTCTTTTGCTTGCTCCTACATGGTATCCCAGCACTCAATATTTTTTTGGGACAGGACCCAGATTGTGTTCTGCTCCTGCTTTTCTCTGCTAGATGGCGCATTGACTCCCCTGCTTGCAGCCGCCTTCTGGTGTCTGCATACCGCTGCTTCTTGGTTTGTTCTGTTTCCATGAACCTTCCTTCCCCGTTCCATATCTGGCAGTGCTTTCATTTCTGGATTCGATTTTTTTGTACCGGTGCTTTCCCTATCCTCACCTCCACTCAGCTACCTTTTCTTTTGGGTTCTAATACCCTGTCGCCTCCTTTCCTATTTTGCTTCCTCAGGGCTGTCTACCCTGTCATATCCACTTGTTGTCCTCGTGCCTAGTCTGTTTTCTATTTTACGTTACTCATCCCAGCCATGAAGGATTCCCTCCAATCAAGGCTGCACTCCATCAGCCTGCGATGACATACCTATCCTTTCTCATATGCTCCAGCTGACTCCGTCTGGCCTCATCCGACTCACCCTCCTGCAGTTCTCCTCCTATAATGGCTAGGTCCTATGTTGCCCCATTGACCTCCCTACCATCCTTCATCTTTTCATGCCTCGCTTTCCTGCACCAGCCTCTATGACTTCAATCCATTGTTTTACCTCATCAATTCCTCTGCTACTCATATCATTACTTGGCATCATATGTCCTTAAATCACAACATCTGCAGGATCCTATGCTACCCTATTGGCCTCCCTACCATCCTTCATCCTTTCATACCTCGTGTTACAGTACCTGCCTTCATGGCGTCAATCCCTCAACTTACCTCATCCGTTCCTGTTACCTTCCTCAGCCTAGCGCTTATTCTCGTCCTGCCTGTCATGGATTCTTTCCACTCATGACTTCCCTCCTCATAATCTATCATCCAATTTGACTCCCCTTGATCACCATCCTGAGCTTATCCTCTGGTTCGCATACCCTCTGATTTCTGACATGCCTTCTTGGCCTCGGAGTCTGCCTCCTTTCGAGGAGCATCATTGTTCGTATTACTCCATGGAACATGATACCTTTGTTCAAGTACTTTTCCAGTTCATTCCCATCTCCACCTCTTCCAATTCGGTACCAGCTATTCAGGATTCACTCCACTCATGGCCTGCTATCAATATTTCTTTTTGGGTGCACCTACCATAACTCCTATGCCACCTATCAACCAAAGTCATCCTGCCGCATGTTTCAAGTTCATAAATCCAGTCATTATTTACTCAGCATTACCTCAAGGTTTATGTATTTACATTGCTTACTCAAATATTCCTATCACTGAATTCCATACTACCTCATCGACTACAACCTCAGGGCCTAATCACTAAGGGTCTAATCATTTACATCACATAATTAAGCATGCCTCTTCAACTTCAGTGTCCACTCACTCACATTGCTCAATCAAGTGCATCACTCAATCAAGCCAGTCTGCGTTATCATCTGTCTCCTCATCAGCACATCTGGAATCTCCTCATGAGCACATCTGGATACCCCTTGCTCCTCTGACTTACACATGGAATTACTCCCTCCCATCCTTGCTTCTCTGATCTACTATCTCTCATCAATTACTCTAGCATACCCTCTTTGGGTCCCTGATACCTCTTGTTCTTTATTTAATCTGTGCTTCTTTGGAGTTTTTCCCTATCCTATCATCATCCTCCCTACTTATATCCCTCATCTATGAACCATTCTCTTTACCAATATACGTCCTCAAATCAAATGTTGTCAGTCTGGAGGGAAGGTGACCTAGGCCTTGGATCCCCAGAGGTTTCCTCCTCAAAGGGGGTTTTTCCTCTCCTCCGTGCCAATGGTCATAATATTAGTTAGAATTAGCGCTTTCTTCACATTAGTTAGTTAGTTAGGTTCTGCTGTTGGATGGAGGCAGATGGTGGCTCCAGTTTTCCCCTCTCTCTTTAGGAAGTTAGCCCTTCTCTTCACAGAATTCATTTATCATTCTTGCCTCTTTGAAGCTTGACATTTTTGGGTATTCTTTTGGACTTCTTCCTAACCTACCTTTAGCCAATGCATTCATTCCCAGCACCTGTGGGGGGGTACCCTCCTCTAGGGTTCCTCGCATCGTACCACTACAGGGTGGTATATCCCACAGATAGAGAGGTGGAAAGCCACAAAGCAAATCCAAGTTACACAAGCATCCTCTAATACTATCTCATCCAGTTGCATAAGCACATTGAATGGGAGGGCTTTAAGACCGAGGTTCGATGGGCCAAGCAACAACATCACTCCCCCATTGAGCTTAAAAGGTCACAGCATCCTGGGCTTTGCCAGGATTCTTTTTCATTGCCCACCATCCACCCCTCCTCCTCCAGTGGCTTATCTCTGTTCCCCATGGGCTTCTTCCTAACCTACCTTTAGCTGATGCATTCATTCCCGGCACCTGTAGGGGGGGAACTCTCCTCTAGGGTTCCTCATGTCATACCCTTACAGGGTGGTATATCCTATGGATAGAGAGGCAGAAAGCTACAAAGCAAATCCAAGTAACATAAGCATCATCTTATATTATCTCATCCAGTTGCATAAGCACATTGAAGTATCTTTAAAAGTTAGGGTCAAAATTAAAAAATAAAACAAATTGTTTAATAATCAGCAAACGTTTGGCATTAACAAATGCTTGTTTTACTAGCTCTTCCAAGTACTAATCATTCTCTTTTATATTTACAGCTTGGTAGGTTTTCCCTGGTGTAAAGTATAAAATATTTTTATGGTTGTTTAGTTTTTAAAAATGTTTCTTATTCTACATCTACCTCACTCTCTGATCTTCTTTCTGTTATGGATATGTTACCTAGTTTATGGTCAGCCAGTGGGATTTTTCTTAAAGACATTCCATGGTGTTTCAAATTCCAATTTTTCTGATGCTGTCGAAAAAGCTTTCAAGGTTGTTTTCTGGCACAAGTACATTCTTAAATATATAGAAGCATTATTAGAATAATGATTATCCTATTATGTCATGTTCCACTGAGAATATATACAGGATGTCATCAAGGAAATTAGCTCCCACAATTGTGGCAGTTTGTATAAGTCAAGGCACGTTACCTAAATATCTGGGCTGAGATATTCAAAGGTGCTGCACCTGGTGCAACAGAGTTGCACCAGCACAACCCCAGAAATGTGCTCTGGGGCAATATTCAAAAGGGGGAATTGTGCAGAGAAATTCCCAATGTTCCGGGTGCAAAGATAATGTATGCTGCACATCTCCAGGGGGCGTGCCCATGCATATACAGCACATCTCGAAATTCAGCTTGGGATGTGTGATGCATCTGCCAGCACATCCCAAAGATGTGCCATATACCTGGGTACAAAGTTGAGCCTGTAAAAAATGGCTTAACTGCTAGCCACCCACAGGTGAACTGCCATATTGCAAGGCACAACACAGCAGCTGCCAGCCATGGGTGGCTACCCCAGAACACCATACACAAGCACTCAAATCAGTCCCTGGTAGTCCAGTGGCACTCCCACCCCACCCATAACCCTGATCACTGTAGATATTTATGTATTAACATCCCTTGTAGTCTAGTGGCCCCCTCCCATCCCTGTCCATGATCATCCCCAGATAAATAATGAAATAATACCCTAGTAGTGAAGTGGTACCCCCTCCCATGCTGTACCTCTGATCACCATAAATAAATATGTAGGCACATCCCTGGTGGTCCAGTGGTACCGCCCCCCCACTCACACAGGACCCCCCGGTCATCGACAGGCAGCAAACCCACCCACATACCTCCATGGTTGCCCATCAAATGACAGCTTACAGTATCTGCTGCAAGCCCATTGGACCACACTGTGGATCAATGGGCTTGCAGTGTATACTGTAACAGTCATTCACAATTTTGTGAATAAATGACTTCATTCACAAAGTCATGAATGATTATTACAGTATGCACTGCAAGCCCATTGGTACACAGTGTGGACCAATGGACTTGCAGCAGATACTGTAAGCTATCATTCAGTGAGTAACCCATGAGGCATACAGGTGGGTTTGCTGCCGGCCGATGTCTGGGGGTTTCTGGGTGGGTTAGAAGTCCTGTGTGGGTGGGGGGTACCACTGGACCACCAGGGATGTGCCTACATATTTATTTCTGGTGATCAGATGTATGGGATGGGAGGGGGGCCACTAGACTACCAGGATCAGAAAAAATAATTATTTTGGCATGATCGGGTATTGGGGATGGGAGGGAAGGGGAGTACTACTCCACTACCAGGGTATTATTACATAATTTCTCTGGGAGGATTGTGGTCAGGGATGAAAGGGTGGCCACTAGACTACCAGGGAAGAGCAAGTCATTATTTTGTTTCTATCACAGGGATGGGGGGTCCACTTAACTGCCAGGGATATTACTTCTACAACTGTATGGGTGATTGGAGCTATGGGATGGGAGGGGGTACCACTTGGCCACCAGGAATATTAGTTTCACAACACTATGATTGATCAGAGCTACAGGAGGGGAGGGGAGGGGAGAACCTCTGGACCTCTACTGACAGCACCGCATGGTGTGCGGGGTGCCAGGCACATTTTGCTGGACAGCCCTGCACAACTCATACAAATGGGGCCATAACAACATGCAAATGGCCCCATTCATGCCTTGCATACATAATGGCCCCATTTGCATATCCAGGTCTGAATAGCTGGATTGTGCAGCTAGAGCATCTCCAGTTGCATTGGCTCACTCCCATTCCAGGTATGCAGGCCTGTCTGAGGGAGGCACTGGTACACTGTATTTGCACTGCATGCATTCTTTGGTGTATTCAGAAGAGATGTGACATGGCACATCTCTTTGAATATATTCCTTTGTTGCTCCAGCTCAACGCAGTTGTGTTGAGCAACCTCTTGCACCATTGAGAAGCACAATTCTGAATATTGGGCCCTGCTGTCTTGGATTACACTGTTTATTTTATGTTAAAGTCCTTGCCATTCTGCATGTACTTTTGAACTGTTTCAACAGCATTCTTGCAAGTTTTTTTTTATTGGGATGTTTCAGTTATTTTTGTCCTGAGCTGACCACCTCTGAAACTGCAACTTTGAAAGCAGGTATAACCAAAAGAAGCAGAACAACCCCTGTATTTCTTTCTGTTTTTATATTCATAACCATATTCTACATCTATCAAACATATTTTATGAAAATGACATGGGTTTGAAATGGTTTTATATATGAAAACATGCAAACATGTCCCACTTTTGGGGGGAATATCAGCTCAAGAGGGTGTATTGGTAATTTACTCTTCATGTTTGCATTTGTGAAAAAAATGAAGCAAATATCAAGACAAATGATATGTCATTGTTACACATTTTCTTTCACACTCATGATGACATCTAAAATAATGATGTTATAACCACATAAAAAAATCTGACCCCTTCTGGATTTTTTCCATAATGAGAGATCAAGTCTCACCAATGTAACTTCAAAACAGGCATGTTAACCCATGTTTTGCAGTAGATTTTAAATGTTGGATGACCATTATGCACTGGGCAAAAAATTATGATTTTTGGCATGGGGTTTCTGAAACTTCAGAGAACGTCTTTAAAGTTGGTTTCTGTAAACTAGAACTGGTCTACATGCCTTTGCTGCAGCAACTCCTAGATTCTGGAATAGCTTACCTGAATCTTTACATAATAACTGTTCTCTTCAAGTTTTTAAGAAGCAACTAAAATTGTATTTGTTAGTTTTGTGCACTTGTAATTGCTAATGAATGTTATTGTGTAATGTTATATATTTTGTACTGCATAATTTGCCCAGTTTGAGACTGAAAAAGACCCTCTGTCCAGTTCTCTTACTCAACAAATTAAATAAATAAGTAAAATTAATAAATGTGGACATCTCATCTGATAAGGAATATTTGGACAAAAAAGATGAGGAGCCCAGGGTGGACCTGGCAGTACACCTGTGTTTCTACATCATCCCAAAATTGTCAGAGTATCTGCAAGACTCAAGCTCGAGGAGTCAGCCACACTGGAGGAACAGAAACTGGATGAATTGGTCAAGGAGAGAAAGAAGTCCCATAATTTTTTCCCTGTATTCTCTAAAAAGAATGGGGTGTTCTGGAAGCAGTGATACTGCCCTATCTGCAAACACCTCTTTGGGTTGAGGGAGAAGGCCAACTGTCTCTGAGCTGAGTTGGCTAGGTTACAGGAGGCTTTTATCCTCACCCAGCTGTCACCTGATCCACAACCTAAACCTCATAGGTTACCTAGTGGGAGGAGTGATTAGATCACTGTTGACTCAGGGAGGGTGCTGGAGGGGGGGCTGATGCACATCAGCCAGCTGGTCCAGATAAGTAACCCCTATACTGTGTTGAATGAGCAGGACAGCCCCACAAGTGGCAGTACAGCAGGGACAGGAAATAGGTTTGTGGGGCTGACTACAATTGGGGATGAGGATGGATGGGATCTCTGTGAGGGGGCAGGAGTAGGAAGGGAGAGCAGGTGCACAGGCAACAACATTCAGTCAGAGGTGGTGGGCATGGGTAAAGGGAAGAGGAGTTGAGTAAAAAGGGTGGATGAGGGAATCACAAATGAGGTGGGGAAGGGTGGAGGGGGTATGGTACAAAAAGCAGGGAAGATAGCATTAGACACAAACCTTTGAGGAGGGAGGTCAGACAGGGTGGGAACTAGTGGAGGGGGTGACACAGGGTTGGGGGACAGAGATGGAATGATGGGAGAAGATTGTGATGCAGAAGGGCTGGCGGGGAGAGATGTGGATGGACAGACTGGGGTGGAACCTCAAAGCAGTTACATGAGGAAAGGGTAGAGGAAGGAGAAAAAATGAGGAAGGGCAGTTTAGTGCTGGGAGACTCTGAAAGGGGTCAGGTGGAGAAGCAAAGGGTAAAGGCATAGTTGCACATGGATAGAGTCCATACCTAGGTTGATGGCGGGTAGGGCAGGACAGTCTGTTCTCAGGTGCACAAGAAGGGGAAGGCTAAAACCGCAAATCATGATTCACATGGGGATGAATGACCTTGTGGGTCAAACAGTGGAGGTGGAAATGGAGAGGTTCAAGGAACTGGGGAGGTTTTATGAGGAGGTGGGGGAACAGTTGCCTTCTCTGAGGTACTACTGGTGCCCTGCACAGGTACAGCAAGGAAGGTTAGGATAGAGGAGTTAAACACCTGGATGAGGGTATGGTATTGATCCAAGGGGTATGGGATAGTGGGGGACTGAGGTGGGGTTTGGGACAATAGTGATCTGTTCATGGGGACAGATTACACTTGAGCAGGGAGGGGCAGAGGGTGTTAAAGCAGGGGATGGAGGGGTACATAAAGACAAAAGTTACTTAAAACTAGGTGTCGGGGTAGTGATTGGGCACCTGGAAGGAGGGATCTCTGAAGGGGGATGCCAAAGAAGCCTACCCCCATACCAACAAGGATGGATCCAGAGTTGGGTCGATGGAGGGGTTAAGAAGGGCAGGACAAGGGGTAAGGAAGGAACGGGATCAACTTGGAAGGTTGTCTCCTTGAATGCTAGAAGCCTAGGAAACAAAACTTCAGAACTTCAGGCTCTACATGGTGAGGGAGGGTGGACATAGAGGCCATCATCAAAACATGGGCCAACCAATACCAGGACTGGGACCTAATGATCTCAGTGTATAGTATCTTCAGGAAGGATAGGAGCAGGGGGAAATGGGGAGGGGTGGTGATTTACGTGAGGAAGGGGATTAGGTGTGCAAGGAAAGAGTGGGAGGAGGTTAGAACTGAGGCCTTGTGGGTGCAGTTCCAGGGCATGAGAAATAGGACTTTTAAGAATGGGATAGTATATAGGCCACCGGCACAGGAGGAGGACTTGGATTTGGAGCTAGCAGAGCAAATTAGGAAGGTGTGCAGGGGTAATCCAGTGATCGGGGGGACTTCAATCTGCCAGGAATGGATTGGAATACCCCTGTCATATCGAGTGCCAGGGTATAAATACTTCTGGAAGCATTCCAGGACAGCTTCCTGGCACAGCCAGTTACTGAGCCAACTAGATTGGGTAATATACTGAATCTAGTTCTATCCATTGGGGAGGCTATAAGGGAGGTGGGGGTGGTGCACCCACTGGCAGGGAGTGACTAACAATCTGTGTGGTTCACACTAAACATGGGCAGGGAGGCGGTGGGTACAGGGACCAGGGCGGTTGACTTCAGAAAGGCTGACTTCAGAAAGATGGGTGAAATCTTAGGGGAATACCTGACAAGAATTCAATCACACTGGGATGTGAACCAGAAATGGGAAAAAAATCAAATTAGGGCTTGTCAAGACTACTGGGATCTGTACCAAACTGCAGGGCAAGAAGGGAAGAGCTAAGAAGCCAAGCTGGATGAGTAGGGAAGTTTTAGATAAGGTGAGGGCAAAATGAGCAGCATGCAGTAGATACAAGAAATCTGAGAGGGGGGAGAATAGGGACGAGTATGTGAAGAAGTCCAGAAAAGTTTCCAAGGGTGTTGGAGCGGCCAAGGCCTCCAGGGTACTGAAGCTGGCTCAGTGAATCAAAGACAGGGAAAAGGACTTCTTTCAATACACAAGGTAAAGAAGCAATGGCAAGGATCAGATAGTGAGGATCAAGAAGGATGGGGGTGGGCAGAGAAAGGAGCAGAACAGGCAGAAACACTAAATGAGTACTTCTGTTCCATATTCACAAGGGAGAAGGGTGGGCAGCTTCTGCAGGGCATGGGGAGGGAGTGACAGACAGAGTAATCACTGATGGCAGGGTATTGGAGAATCTGAGGGCTCTGAGGGTGGATAAGGCACCAGGTCCAGACGGCATACATCCCAGGGTGCTGAGGGAACTGGTGGAGATACTGGCTAGGCCACTGGTGGACCTATGCAACACCTCCCTAGAGACAGGGTGCATGCCACAGGACTGGAGGGTGGCCAACATGGTGCCCCTCCATAAGGGTGACCCTAAGGATTATCCAGGCAATTGCAGAGCTGTAAGCCTGACATCCATCATGGGGAAGCTGATGGAGGCAATCCTGAAGGAGAGGCTGGTGACATTTCTGAAGGATAATGGACTCCACGATGGTCATCAACATGGGTTTGTGCTGGGAAGGTCCTGTCAGACTAACCTAGTTGAGTATTATGACTGGATAATGAAGGAATTGGACAAAGGTGATGTCATGTTTTTGGACTTCAGTAAGGCCTTTGATTCAGTGCCACATGGGAGGTTGGGGGAGAATTGAGGTATGTGGGGGTTGGGACTAAGATGGTTAACTGGATCAAAAATTTGCTACAGGGAAGACAGCAGAGGGTGGTGGTAGTGGTGAGGAAGCTCTCACCTCCAAGGGCAGTGAGAAGCGGGATGCTTCAGAGATCGGTACTGGGGCCAGTGCTGTTTGGGATATTCATAGTGGACATCTTGCATGGCATCAGGAATAAGATCAGCCTCTTTGCTGATGATGCCAAGTTAGGGGTGGTGATGAGCAGCATAGAGGGATGGCAGGGACTGCAGAACAACCTGACTAAAATGGAGGAGTGGTCGGAAGAGTGGCAGCTGGGGTTTGATGCTGAAAAGTGTGAGGTGATGCACTTTGGAGTGAAGAACCCAGGGAAGAGCTATCAGCTGGGTCGAGTACAGCTAGGTACCACCGAGTAGGAAAATGACCTAGGGGTGGTTGTAATTTGGAAAATGAACAACTCAGGGCAGTGCAGGAGGGCAGCAGCAAAGGCCAACAGGATGGTGGGGTGTATTGTGAGAGGACTTTCCTCCAGGAACAGGGAGGTGATCCTGCTTCTCTACAGGTCACTTGTCAGGTCACACCTGGAGTACTGCATGCAGTACTAGTGCCCATGTCTAACGAAGGATATCAGACTACTGGAAGGGGTACAGCACAGAGCAACTAGAATGTTCCAGGGACTAGGGGAAATGCCATATGAGGAGAGGCTGTGTGAGTTGAATCTGTACTCCTGGACGAGAGGAGAGATCAGGGGAATATGACTGAGACCTTAAAGGGGATTAACAAGACATGTACAGAAGGGATATTTAAGTTAAAGGGGAGAGGGATATGAGAGGTCATGGTCTTAGATTGGAGGGAGGAAGTTATAGGAGGGAAATGAAGAAACACTTTTTCATGGAGAGGGTTATGGCAGAATGGAACTCTCTGCTAGAGGAGGTGGTATCCTGCAAGACAGTGGGGGGGGATTCAAAAGAGGATGGGACAGGGTGAGAGGTGGTTATTGTGAAGGGGAAGGGCAGCTGCAAGATAGGAGTGCTAGCTGCACATTCAAGCAGACTTGATAGACCACGTGGTCTGTTTCTGCTGGCAAATTTTGTGTGTTCTTATATGTAAGGCATTCAGAGATATGTTCTGAAAAGACTGGGGTGCTTTGGAGCAGGTGAGAACCACAGAAAAGTCTTCTGTTGACAGAAGGTATCCCACTTCAGAGGACACACAAGAAGCCTGATTCTTACTTCCTAAGGTTGATTTAAGCAAATTGCTTACTTTAGCCATAACACCACCCTAGCATCAGAAGGGCCTACCATGCTCAAAGACCATATGGACAAGAAGGTGGAGAATGTGATTAAGAAAGCCCATGAAATACTGGTGATGTCCAAGAAGGCCTCCACGGTAGCCATCTACACCATCAGGGCTATCCTCAGGTGGCTGGAGGCCATACAACAGGGCCTACTCAAATCCAGTTCTCCCAGGGCCACCATGGACTCTGTCATCCATGCAATCAAGTACATGGCAGATTCCTCCAATGGTATCTTAATAATGTCTTCTCAAGCCACGGTAATAATCAATAGATCCAGAAGACACCTATGGATCAAGTCATGGCAGGCAGATCAAGAATAAAAAAAACATGTTAGCATGTCTGAGTTTAGTTTTCACCTATTTCCATGCTATTTCTGACTTTAGCAGTTTACAGCATTTTACCAGCATTGTGGTCTATTGTCTGGTTGTTAGGTTCATAGGTTAGTACAAGTTTGAGGGACTAGCCCATAGTGAATTCACCACCCTTAACCAAGGTGGAAATGGTACTTATTTTCACACACACATATATATATCTATATATAAATATATATATATATATATATATATATATTATATAAATTTTCTCAAACTGCTATAGATTGGAGCTTAGCACTACTTCTAAAGTAAGGGTGTTCCATATTGGGACTGCTCTCTGAGTAAAGAATCGATTTATTTTAAATGTTTTATTAATATCAGACCTTAGTCTTAACTTATGTGACCTAGTATTACTTGCAGAAGGATACCAGTCCAAGCAGATGCTCTCAAATAGGGCAGCTTCTCTGGAAGCTCTAAAGATCAGACATAAGTCTTCTCTTAAAGAGCGGTATTCCAGGGAGTAAAGACTCAAAGCTCTCAGTCTGTTACCATACAGAACTGTTTTCAGGTTTAAGATGTTTTTAGTAAACCTTCTTGTACTTTCTCTACAGTTACTCTTTCTTGTGCTGATGTGGGTACACAAAAAGATGAACAGAAATCTAAGTGAGATCTTACTATTCTATAATAAATTGGTGAAAGTACCTCTGGTTCTCTACTTTTGATATTTTTCAAGATACAGCTGATCAATCTGTGGCATTTTTTTGCTGTTTTATTGATATGCACAGTGAATTTCAAATCTTTTATAATGTATAGTCCCAAATCCTTCTCTGAGGTAGCTATCTTTAACAAAGTATTGTACATGTAATAGTCAACCTGTTATTTTTACCAAGATGCATTATCTTGCATTTGGCAGTGTTGAAAATTAATTTATTTTCTTGAGCCCAGTTTGATAAATTGTCCAAATTGACTTGTAACAAGTGAGCAGAAGTAGGATCCTTCACAATACACCCCAGCTTGCTATCATCTGCATATTTATTCAGCCACACTCCCTGTGTGGTTTGCATGCTAGAAATAACTATGTTGAATAATACTGGACCAAGTACTGAGCCTTGAGGCACCCCACTGGTCACCATGCTCCAAGTGGATTTATAACTCCGAATACTGACCTGTTGCCTCCTGTCCATCAACCAGGACACAATCCACATAATAATGTTGTAGTGGAGCCCTATATGAACTAAACGTTCAATTACAATTTTATGGGATACTGAATCAAAGGCCTTTTCATAGTCCAAAAAGATGACATCCACTGGCAAGCCAACATCTAATGCTTCACTGATGGGTTCAAAGAAGTTTATCAAATTATTATGGCATGATCTACCTGGAGTAAAGCCATACTGAGTTATATCACATAGATCATGCCTAACAATATGACTAGTTATTCTTTGTAGTATTAGTTTCTCCATAATTTCTCCTATACAGGAAGTCAGACTGATTGGTCGGTAATGCATCACATCTTGTTTGGTACCTCCTTATGGATCAGAATCACTATAGCCTCTTTCCACTCCTATATAGCCACACCTTCCATAATGGATTTATTATACAGCAAAGTGAGAATGCCTGCAAGCTCATATGAGATTTCTTTTAGGAAAACAAAGGGGATGTTATCTGGTCCAGCTGAGGATATGATTTAAAGAAATTAATAGCTGCATAAGTTTCAGAAACAGTAAATTCCACAATTGAGTCCTGAGTACTACATTCTATATGTCCAGTTGATTCTTTGGTTTTAAATTTACTAGTAAAGTACTGATTAAACTCTTGTGCCATTGTTTGCTCATTGGAAAGTACTGTATCTTATACTTGTATAGGGCCAACCTTCGGTACATTGCTTTTTAAAGACCCTATATAATTAAAGAAATGTTTGCTGTTATCCTTTTTGACTTTTGTCAATTTATACTCTAGATCTTTCTTTGCTTTCCTAATGACAGACTTGGTTTTATTAGCTTTATTTTTGAACCTCCTCCAATTAGTCTCAGTCTTATGTTTTTTATATTTATTATAAGCCTTTTTATGTTGACTGGCGCATGCGCAGCCAACTTATTGCGGTATTAGCAGATTTGGAGGCGCGGTCACTGTTGGATGAATGCAGGGCCCACATCAGTAGTTGCGTCCCTCATTCCCCAATAAGTCTGCATGCCAGCACCACACCATGCATACATAATATGGTGAGCACATCTAAGGAAAGGTCCGCTGCAATGCGAGCAAAGCTCGTCATATGCAGGGGACCTCCCGACATGCTTTCCCTGGTGAGAAAACAAATTTACATGGTGGCACACTGCCTGCCATAATGCTGACTTTGGGGATGCCCAATCCCCCTGTCCACATGCCCTGCCCCAATGTATGTACTGACAGGGGAGCCCACTCCCCGTCAGCATAATGCACCCACCACATTTGTTATGTGCCGAGGGAGGTCTCAGTGGGAAATCAACTTTTGGGACAGATTAACAAAATCACAGTGCCACTGTTCATGAGGGGAGGTACCAAAATGTCTATGTTAATAATGTGGCTAACAAACTCCCCAAAATAATTGGGTTATAGAAATGTGCTGCTCAGTTTCTATGCATGCTCATGACTTTACCAATTTTTCATATTTTCACTCCAGATTTTCAACGTTACCATTTATTCACACCTCCTCATGAACAATACAGTTGTCATTTTTCAAATACTGCCCAAAATGTGTTTTCATCCCTGTGTCACTAAATGGCATAGCTGCTGTGAAAAACCACCTTTCAGCTAACAAACTGATTGTGCCACTTTTCATGAAGTGGGCTCACAAAAAGCCCATGTTCAAAATTTGGAGTGAAAATACCAACACACGCCTATGGTGTTAGGGTTTCCAACTGTAGCACCCAACCCTGTACAGACTGACAGGCATCAGGGGTGTGACTTTGGATCATCCACTGTAATGATCATGCCATTCCACCCCAACCCCCACCCTACATCCAGTGACAAGCATTGTGGTGTGCCTTGCACTGTTCAGCCACAAAGTTCACCCCATTCTCCTACACTGCACCCACCTCAGCGTATTTCCTTATGGAATGGGGTAAGTATAATGCACAAAGACCCCAAAGCACACCACAACACTTATCAGTGTCTACAGGGTAGGGTGAGGTACAATGGCATAATCTTTATAGCTGATGACCCAAAGGCACACCCCAATGCCTGTCAGTCTCTACAGGGTGGGGGTGGGGTTGGTGTCACTTCAGTACTTCACCGCCATCCCTATTATGCGTCTCTAACTCCGGCACTACCAATGCCAATGCCAGCAAGACAACATTCAGCATTGACAGATGCTTTTTTTTTATTCCTTACAAGTCGTCAAATATTTGTTGAATACCAAAGGGGAAGCCTCTTGTGGTTTTTATATTTTGTCTGCTCAGTGACCCAATTATGTATACAGTCCTCTATTTTTTCTTTAATTTTAGACCGTGTTTCACCAGCTGTAAGATCCCTCTGGTCCTGTTCCCAATTCCAGTCATCTAAATAAGCTTTTATTTCTGTGTAGTTTGCCCTGGTAAAATTCCTCATTTTAGTCACACCTTTAGTAGATGGCTTATAATAATTAAGGGTCCAAGAAACCATATGGTGGTCAACGTCTTCTAGTGGTTCAAGGATTACAGGGGGTTTCCCCCGGTCACTGGTGTTGGTAAATATTAGGTCTAGGATATCATTCTGCCTTGTTGGTTCCAATACCAATTGATCCAATCCTAACTGCAAAATGGTTTCAAGGAATTTTGTATCCTGTTGGTTATTACCCTCCAAACTGTCCCATTTTACATATGAAAAGTTGAAGTCACCCATTAAGATGATATTATCTAAGTGATTAATATTTTATAAATACTCAAAAAATGTATTATTATTAAAAGCATCCAGTGTAGGTGGGGGGTAACAGAGCCCTACTATTATAGGACCTTGATCATATGCCAGTTTCACCCAGATAAGTTCAATGCCATCAGGTGCTGGCTTGTTGCCACCTATTTCAAGACAGTCCAAGCTGTTCTTGACATATATGGCTACTCCTCCTCCTTTAGAGATGGTACGATTTTTCCTAAACATGGTATACCCTGGCCCCACTGATTATATGGTGTAATGCTGTGTCTACAGTGACTTACTGCTGTGGTTATCCTCAGCCGGGAGTGACTGCAGGCCCACCTTGTGGACGGTGTCTCCAGGCATCTCTATCTCAGGCCTCCATTGCTTCCCCTCTCCAGGTCCGCGCATGTGCACTGGAGTCCAGGCCTCCCTCTGTCCCACAGCCAGCTTCCTGCTGCATATCTAATCAGTCCTTTGTTTTGCTTTCCCTATTTAGGCTGCGAGACCCCTCTCCCCACCCCACACAAGCCAGACATCAACTCTGGGAAGCTAGGAAACACCGCAGAGCCCTAAAGGTAATTACAGGCTCCTTACCAGACAGGACATCTGTGGGGGTGATCTCCAAGTCTGGGTGGCCCAACACCAACCTGATATCCTAGAACTTGTTGAAACATGGTTATCCAAATCTATCCAAGACTTCCTTATATCTCTACCCAGCTACACCTTGCACCGCATCGACAGAATCAGGAAATGCAGGGGTGGCTGTGTAATCTGCCTGCATGAATACGTCCAGGCTCACACGCTGTCCCCAACTAGCAAGTAGTAACCAAGCCCTATCCCTTTTTGTCATCCCTGTCCCCTCCAGGGCCCCTGTGATCATCACGGTAGTTTACATCCAACCCCGTGGACAGAAACCCACCTTCCAGTCTCTCCTAGATTATCTCACTACCATCCCTCCTAAAACTGAGTTAATCACACTTGGTGATCTCAACCTGAACTGGCTCTCCCTCTTTACCTTACACTACAAAGACTCACTAGTAGCCCTGGACATCTCCCAACTTGTCACCAGCCCTACACGTCTGAACCACAACACTGGTATGGCCATGTTGCTCGATCTTGTTCTCTCCAACCACCCCCATAAAATCACTATCATCTCCATTCTCCCCAATACTCTTAGCGACCACTCTCCCATCCTTTTCACATGGTCCTGCTGTGCACTTAAACCACCCCAAGACTATCTTCACCAGACCTCTAAAACCCAGTAATCTAAGAAAACTCAAAACCTACCTTGCTCACTATAACTGGGCCCCTCTGTACCACAGTCAGGATATAGACAGAGCACTAAACTACTTCATAAGCACCTTCAATGATGCCTGTAACCCTCACTAAGAAAATTGTTAGAGACCATGACACCCCATGGATCACTCCTCAACCTGCTTGACCTTATGAAAAACCATGATGAGTTGTGGAAAAAAGCCCTTGACTCCTGCAATCCCTTGGACAGACAACTCTACCATACTGCTCAAAATAACTGCACGTGGGCCATCCGGAAAGCTAAATCCAACCATTTCAATGCTGCCCTGAGCACAACATGGGGAAACGGGTGCAAATTCTGGGACAACCTGAAATCCCTCAGAGGCAAGTCTAGCTCCCCCCCCAGCAAACTAAACATAAATGGGTCTGTTACTAACAACCCACAACTGGTTGCTGAAGTGCTTAACTCCACCTTCTTGGACCTCAGCTCTACCCTCCCCCCTAATTATTTCAGCCCAACTCCCCTAGTGCCCCCATCCCTCCTGGCATCTCCTACTTTCCACTTCCACACTCTCACTACACAGGAGACCAAACCCTACCTCCTCAAAGCCCTCAGGAAATTGCATTTTAGTAGTGACACTCTTGACCTCTGGATCCTGCAGCTGACACTTGACGAAGTCATCTCCCCCCAACTTCTCTTCTCAACCCTTCCCTCTGCCTGGATAAGTTCCCCACAATTTGGAAGTTGGCTCATATTACCCCCATACACAAATCTGGTGATCGCCTTACCTTTAGCAATTACCATCCAATATCTATTCATACCCCTCTCTCAAAGGCTCTTGAGCACATCGTGGATGACCAGCTTACTGAATACACCTCTAAATACAACCTACTGACTCCTGAACAGCACAGCTTCAGAAAGGGCCACATTACAACCTCCACCCTCCTTGAATTCTCCAGCTTTATACACTCTGCCCTTGATAATGGCAAGATGGCTGGTGCTGCATTCCTTGACCTATCCAAGCCTTTTGACACTGTAAACCACCCACTTCTTCTCTCTGCACTCTCACAACCTGGCCTGTCTCATGATTCCAATGCCTGATTTGCTGATTATCTATCAAACCATACCCAGAAGGCAAAAATCCGCTTGAACCTCTTGAAACCACTCGCAGTTCTCTCTGGAGTATCGCAAAGCTCCATATTAGGTCCCCTCCTATTCAGTCTCTACCTCAACTCTCTCTCAAAAGCCTGCTCTGGTAAAATCCTATTATATGCGGATGATGCATACATCCCATTCCAACCCTTCCAAGCTGGAACTCTCCCTCCAAACCTCCTTTACTGAGGCTGAGTCTTGGTTCATGGAACATAAAGTTGTGCTCAACCAGAAAAAGTCTAAGGTCATGCTGTTTGCCCATCACCAAAACAGGCTCAAACATCCCCCCACCATGCATCAACACCTCTGACTCATTGTCCCTTGAGCAAGTCCACTCATTCAAATACCTGGGCATCACCCGGCCCTCACCTTCCATGACCACATACACCACCTCTGTTCCAATCTCATCTCTCATATCGGCTTCCTATATCGGCATCGGCACTGCCTTCCCCTGAAGCTCTCCAACTTGCCATCTCCTCCTCTGTCCTCTCAATACTTGACTATGGCATTGTCATTTATGGGGCTGCTGACAGCACTGCCCTTCAAAGAGTTAAAATATCGCTTAGCAAAGCCTGCCGCCTCTCACTGAGTTACCCTAGTACCACCCACAACTGCTCCCTCTATAACCAAACAAACTGGCTGGATTTCAATGGTAGGTTACAATACCACACATGTCTCTTGGCCAAAACAATCTCTTCTGGACTCACTGCCCCCAACCCCTCCCCTCTCCTGCAACCTATCTGACTTTCAAGGACAACCAGGAGCTCCCTCAAACCAACCCACCTGGTGCCACGATTTAAAACCTCACTTGGCCAATGCTTTTTTGCCTAGTGTGCCCCTTCATGGCTCAACTCCCTTCCATCTCACGTTACCGAGGAACCTAAGCTTGGCCTTTTTAAATCCCTCCTATGCTCCCACCTTCTCTTCACATGCTTCTGTAACTGCCCTTAACTCCTATACAGTTTGACAATGGACTTTACACTGCTTGTCCTGTCTCCCAGCTACTGAAATGGACCCCATCCAGCTTTCTCCCTACTGCTTCCCCCTCTTCTCTCTCTCACTTCCAAACTCTGACAACAGACTCTTGTCCAGATCTCTCCTTGCTGCTACCCCCCTCCTTTCTATATCCCCTTTTACCCTTCCACCCAAATGTTACCTCTGCACCACCTTATAGATCCTGGAATAGGCTCTTCCCTTACCTCTCACCTCTCCTAGTTATCTCTCAATTGTATACTTACTATGTCCATGACCCTTGTCCCAATTGCCTAGTCCTTGCCCTCTGTCAACAATGTCTCAGCAATGAATTGCACTACAATATTGTACCAAAATATGTTTTTTGCTCTCCATGTATTAAATATTGTATCTACTGTATGCTTTCTATGTTATACAAATTGGACCATGTTTTACTTACTTTTGGTCATGTCTATTCTCCTTGTACCCTCACATGGAGCCTTTGAGAAGGAGTAGCAGACTCAAAGGATTGTAATTCCAAATATCCAAATAAATAAATAAATACATTGCAGTTCAAAGGAGACATGATGATTGATCCAGGACTGGAAAAGATTTTGAAGCTGAAAGGGGACAGCAAGGATTTCCTTGGAAGGTCTACCTCCTTACCATCATTTTGCAACAACCACTTTCACAACCTCTTAAAAAGAAGGGCTGAAAATCCACCTATTTTCAAGGTTCTGAGTCACACAATTTTGAGTTCATGCAAAATTTCTTCAACTGCAGAGGTGACATTCAGAACAAAAGGGGGAGAAATGGATGCTTCAAGACAAGGGGTGGATTAAGGCCCAACAATGGGCACAGAAACTACCAGGCATGAGGAAGCACAGGCCCAGGACATGGACTGGACTTCAGGAAATTGTCAGCACCTGGGTCAAGATGGTGACAGACAAACAAGTTCTGGATGTAATCTCTAGGGGACATACAACAGAGTTCAACATAATTCCAAGAAACTCCAGGTTCCTCCAGTCTATCATATCACCAAACAATATCCCACTACATCAGGTCAGAACACTCCTGAATCAGCTCCAGGAGGAGGGTGCCATAGTTCCTGTACTGGCAGAGAAGCAGGAGTCAGGAATCTATACATACTGTAATACAGCTGCTATCAAAACATACTTGCTAACACTTCCAGATAGAAACAACTGATTTGTCACTCACTCTCCTTGTTTGCCCCACATTTGCATGATGTTTCTAGTTACTGACAATGCGCTAGTGAAAATTTCCCTTTTCCCTCAGTTTTGCCTTTGACCTTTTTATGACAGCAATGAGGTAACAGCATCTTGGGTTGGCAGCATCTCGGAAAAAGCACTGACTGAAGTGAAGGCCTTCTGCATTGTTCTTTGGAACCATTAGAAGCAGGCAACTTAAAGTAAAGGTGGTGCCTAATGAGACACAAAATATTCAAACTGTCATTCATAGAGCTCAGCAGCATGACACATCAGATATAGGAGACACATGACCACCCAGGCTACAGCCAATGTTTCGTGCTAACAGGTGTATAGTCAAATTCTTGACAAAGTGCCTGTTAGCACTAACATTGGATGTCAAACTTTGTGGTCATCTGCTACTGTTGCTGTTTTTGATGTCCTCAAATGAAGCAATTTTGTATCTACAGATGCTATGTGTCTGATGTGTCCAGTGTGGTATGCTACCAAGCTCAGTGAGTACCAATGTTGATTGAAAAAAATCAGGCAACAATTTTTGCAATCTGCCTGCCTGATCTGGTCTAAAACTTCAGTGTTATGCTTTAGACAGGGAGATAGAAAAATAAACACCATTCACCGACACAGTCTTTACGTGCATTACCAGTGTGTGATGTCTGCCGCCCCGCCAAAAACCAGGAAGTCAGTGCTCAGTAAGCTGCTCACACTGCTAAGACCCTTCAGTGGCTGAAATGCAAACTCTCTTAAAGAGCTAGTGGATCCAAAACAAGCAGACCAGAAAATAATACAAATTTGAAGTAGTAGTCAGTCATAACATTTTATTTCTGAAGAATTTATCTTTTTCCTTTGGTTCATCTGAAAGTATTCTATGTGATAATATTGTGCTAGATGTGTGGAACAACTCTTAGCCTGGCAGCTGACATATCTAACTCTACTGCTCCACACTACATTGTCAGCATTATGATCCCACTGGCTGTGACATCACTGTTGAATGACCTGGCAGTCACTCACTTGTTGTTCCTACATAGCAATCATGTCACAGTCAGTGAGGTCACAATGCTGGTGATGTAGAGTGGAACAGTAGAACAACAGGAGCCCGATTCTAAGATGGGTCCACCGTGGCGCAGTGTGACTTGCGCCAACACACATGGCGTATGTTGCACCATGCACCATGGGTTCCGCCGGCCAGGATTCCAAGAGGTGGCCTGCGCAATGCTGTGGGAGGCCTGCACCCAGGGGGACTTATGCCAACCAAGGCCCCTATGGCATGGCAGAAGGGGGAGTTACGGCAGCAGCTGTACCCAATTTTGAAAGGGCAGCTGCCGTAACTCCTCAATGCCATTCTAGGAAGCCTTGGTCTGTGTTGGTGTAAGGTGCTTCCACCATACCCAAATGGCTGATACCCCCCCACATGGCCCCAAACCACACACTGCCATGCCACTCCGACCCTCTCAGTGCATAGTAGTCCTCCCCAACCCCTGGACATACCGAAATCCACCCGCCAGCCCCTGGTATCATGCCATGGTGATGCCACTCCCCGGTGCCACTGTGTTTCTGGCAACACCCCCCATGGCTCACTTGGGTTTGTGGGCATGTCTTGGGGCTTGAGGCTGGGGAGGGGGCTGTGCCCTGTCATTGGGCTTGCCATCGGCTTGCGCCACCCAAGTCAGATGTGCCCTTCCTGTGGAGCACTGTTGGAGGTGCCGCAAGACCCAAGGCATAAGAGCCGGGGACCCTGCCTGCTCTGGAATCTGGCGCAGGGTCCCCAGCATAGTGGCATATGTTGCAACTTGCATTCACCAGTGAGTTGTGCCATATGTCTTAGAATTGGGCCCCATATATCAGCTGCCAGACTAAGAGCTGTCCCACACATCACACCTACTAACATCAGGCAGTCTTCTAATTAAACAAAGGGAAAAGAAATAGTACCTAAGATAAAAAAGGTAATGGTTGTTTGCTTTTAAATTCTAATATTAGTTTTATGCAGTAGACTCGCTCTTTAATCTGTCATTTGTGGCTTTCTCTCACCACTGTGGCCCTCATGAGTAGGACAAATCATTCTAATAAGCTGGCAAACACACCCCATTTAACCAGTCATACCCATTATTGAAATTCATTGCCACTTTACTGGTTTCTGGTGGAATATCCCAATAAAGGGGACATGGCTATTAATCTTGTAACTAGGCTGTTATCCCACCAGCTACAGTAGTTCAAGCCCAGTTGTTAAAACAGCTAGAAGGTAGAACAGAAGACCCAGGGGTCTGGCTCAAAATTGTAGCCAAACAGGGACTGTGCGGTTTCTAGGGCCCCCCCAGTCAAATGCTGTAAATGAAAGCTTATTTGAGTAAACTTGGCACAGAAATGACCAAGTTATTGGCAAACGAAAAGGTTTTTTTTTTAAGTTTGTTTTTCAGTCTTAAGAACCAAGACAGCATGTGAGGAGCTATTTAGAGGTGTGACAGAGAGAGAGAGAGAGAGAGAGAGAGAGAGACAGTCCAGCTCATCTACATATGTTACACAATTGGTGGAGGAGCCCAGCTGAGCCTGTCTCCTCATGTGAGCAGTGGAGATTTGAGGAAGATTCTGCATGCTATCCACATGGAGGAAAGTAGAAGGATAGCCCCATCACAGATCCCCATGGAATGATCTCCAGCCTTGAAGGAGCTATACAATTCTGTTTGGATGACCACTGAACTTGAGAGAGCACTGACTAGTGAGTCCGGTTCCCCTCCTGTCCCACCATAGTCCAGCCACTGAAGTTGCTGAATGAGCACAGCTACCACTACACAGAAGACTTCCAAGTGTTGCACCTCACTTATTAGCCCAGGGAGACAGTAAGTGTGCTCACCATCCACACATTCCCCAAACACCAAAAAGCAACACAAACAGCTACTATTACAATGTTGTTTGTGCAGCAGCTCTAGCCAGCAAGAGCATAACTGCTACATTAGGAATGTTTGCAAGTATGGTATCACATAATGAGCCGGGCGTGAGAGGACATCAGTTGTGCTGCTCCTAGGCCCTACTTAGCTTAAATTGTATTTCAAACCACCCCAACAGGATATATCGCTTTTTCCTACACCAGTTAACTGGGTGAAGTGCTCACTTGTCATCCCTCGCTGGAAAAATCACGAGTTGCGGTAATTGCAGGTGAATTTCTCTTGCCCAGCATTGCGCTCTCTGTGGTTGTGCCAGGCCGCATTCTCACAGTAGGATGGAGCCCGAGGTCAGTGAACCCCTATCGTCGAGATCACCAGCAGTTAAGCGACTGAAGCCTCAGTCGCCGGTACCAGATAAGCAAGCAGAGCACAGGGATGGAAACGGAGGCAAATGTAAGAATTCCAACGATCTGCTGGAGAGAAAGCAACTCTTGCAGGGGCTGGTGACAGATTTTGCCACTGTTAAGCCGGTGCTGCATTCATTGGCCCAAAGGATGGGGGATGTGGAAGCTAGGGTCTCCTAACAAGAAAGGAAGGTCTTGACTATGGAGCAAGAGATGGTGATAGCCCATAAGCAAATTAAGAAACTCGAGGAGCGCATGGAGGATCAGGAATCCAGAAGCAGGAGGAACAACTTTATCCTGGCTGGGTTACTTGAAAGGACTGAAGGCTTGGACTGTGTTTCCTTTCTGCAAGATCTCCTCCTTAAGTTATTGGGCCCTACATCATTTGGGGAGGCCTATAATCTGGCAAGAGCACACAGGGCACTGAGAGGGATGCCACCCCCAGGAGCGAGACCCAGAGTAATAATTATGAGGTTCCTGAATTCTAAGGAAAAATCACATGTGCTTGCCTGTGCCAGGAAAAACAAAGCTTTGCAGTGGAATGGAGCGTCTATCTGGTTATTTCAAGACCAGACACCATCGTTGAGAGAGAGAAGCAGAAGGAATACTACAAGATAAAGAAAAAGCTGTATCTAGCTGGAATTAAATTTCAGATGCAATATCCTGCTACTCTATCTGTGCGGTTGCAAGCTTGGGAGAAAAGACATCTGACAGCACGAGACGCCCTGGAGGGTTTGCGGAGTGAACTTCCAGCATTATTCCAGTTAATAACCTGAGTTTCTTGCAGACAAGTGGCGAGCTGATATGGCTCTGTAGAACTGGGACTTGAGAGATGAAGAGAGATGCAATTGTTTTTTGTGAGGTTTTTGCAACAGTGTTTAGGGGCTCCTTTTGGGTTACTTGTTGGGTGGGAGAATGGGGTAGGGTAGTCTGAGACTACGGAGGGAAGGAGGCTATGTGTGGGGTAAGATCTAGAAATGAGCCTCCCCCCTTTTTTTTTCTTGTTGTTCTCTCGATTCTGAATGGATCTTTATCTGTGCTAGAGGGGTTAACCCCTAATCTTTTGCTCTATTGTCCTGATTAAGCACGATAACTGACTTATTATTGTAAGAGTTGGGCTTACCCTAACTAGCAGGCAAGTCGGGGTCTCTATGCCTTCCCTTTAGGTGGGACTCCAGGCCTTGATGGTGTGCCACTAAGAAGGAGGGTGGAAGACAATATTTCAATGATGATGGTGGGCACATACTCTATTTAGCTTGTAGAGGACTCCTCCTCTTTGGGGGAGGTTTACGAGCTGGGGTCCTGACTTGGTGGCCTAAATTATCTTTAATCAGGGTAAACAAAGGAATAAAGGTGTTTATCAGGCAGCACAATTTATATAGGTAGATGGGGATATAAGGCACATGGGATGGGCCTATGGGAAAGAGTGGCTTTTCGGTGAATTATATAATTAGGGGTGTGCTGTTGGGAGGATGGGACTGATCTAAAGGTCTATGGGAGGGGTGGGGTACTTAGCTATTTTAGTAGCCTGTAGGGCTTGGAAGTGCACGGAAATGGCTCGTCCATGGATCAATGTTATGTAGGAGGTCGATCTAGGGATTGGGGGAAGGGGGAGTTGGGTGGGTTAAAGGGATTTGGAAAGAGAGAGAGTCCAATAGGGAATAAGAGAGTGATGCAGTCCATACGAGAGTTAAAAAAAGATGGATTGTACCGGTTCTACAAACAGTAAGATGACTTGTGTTAAAATTATATCATGGAATGTAAAAGGTCTTAGAGGCAGACGTAAAAGAACAGTAATTCTGAAGCATATTGAACAGATGGGGGCCCATATAGCTGCTTTACAAGAGACTCACTTGTTGACAGAGGAGTTGAGTTCCCTTAGGAGGATGTGGGTGGGCCAGGTATTTGGGGTAGGTAAGGAAACGGCGTCGGGGGGCGTTGCAATTTTAATTGGGAAAAACTGCCCTTATTATGTAGCGTAGGTGACAATATGGGAAGATTGTAGAAGGATTTTTCTTTTGGGTAATATTCTGGGTATAGAACTATTAGTCGCCTCCATTTATGGCCCAACTCCTTCTAACCCAGAATTTTTTGCATCATTAGAGATGGATATTGCTTTATTTTCCCCATATTCTATTATACTCGCAGGGGATTGGAACCTTTGTCTAAATAACTGGGAGGATAGACTGCCACCATCCAGAAGGCCTGTATCAAAGGCCCAGGAGGCTATGATTAGAATGCTGGAGGTTACAGCATTGGTAGACCCCATCCGGGATCTCTCCATAGGAGGAGATAATATGACATTCTATTCAGCAGCCCACAAGAGTCATTCTAGAACTGATTTTTTTCTGGTAAATAGGGAGGCACTTAGGGAGGTTAAAGAGGTGACGACTAAATGTAGGATGCTATCGGATCATGCCCCCATCAAGTTGACTTGGGAGCTAATAACAGCACCTGCTAGGCCATTTAGGTGGAGGTTGAGTGACTTCTTATTGACAGAGACTTTTCTTAAGACTAAACTAGAGGACACCCTTCTAGAAATAATTCAGACCCAGCTCCCTACATTACAGAATAGATCCCTGTTCTGGCCAACTTGTAAGGTTTTATATGCTGGTATAGCACAGGGTTATGCACTGAGGAGAAATAGATTGAGACGAGCTAAAGAGGAGTTTTTAGTGGGGGCTATTCAGTCCCTGACCCCACTGGAAGGGATCTCCGAGGAAATAGACATTGAACTTCATAGTCTACGAAGGGAAATTGAGGATATTCAATATAGTAAAGCTGAATTTTGGCTAGAAAAGATTCAGGCTAAATATCTGCTGCAAGGGGATGTGCCTGGGCATTTACTTGCAGCTAGGGTTAAGGAATGGGAAGCCTCTAGAACAGTCACTGCCATAAAGTATGATGGGATGATTATTACGGATCCGAAGAAAATGGCGGACGCATTTGCCTTGTATTACCAAGAAATCTATCAATTACGACAAGTGGGTGGGCATTTTTAGATGGTATCCCACTGCCAGTGTTGAGCCTGGATCAGATTGGAGAACTGGCTGCCCCAATAAGTGAAGGTGAGATAGTAGAAGTGATTCAAGCTCTGCCCATGGGCAAAGTGCCAGGGCCAGATGGCCTCATGGCTAAATTTTATAAAGTGCATCTTGGCACTATATTGCCCATTCTTAAGGAACTTTTTAGCAACATAATGCAAGAAGGTGTGATCCACCCTCCACTATATCAAGCTTATATTACGTTGGTCCCTAAGCCGGACAAGCCAAATTATTTGCCTGGCAGCTACAGACCTATTGCTCTAATGAATCAGGACATAAAGATCTTGACTAGGATTATTGCTAATCGTATATTGAAGGTTGCTCCACATCTAATTAGCCTGGAACAGGTAGGATTTATGCCAGGGAGGGGGGCGCATGATGCACTCAGAAAACTTCACCATATACTCAGCTATGCTCCGGATTCCCAACTCTCATTAGCCTTGATATCTCTTGATGCAGAGAGGGCTTTCGATAGGGTCTCCCGGCCATTTCTTTTTGCCACAATGGGAAGGATGGGATTCCCTGAAGGCCTTCTCAGAGGCATTAAAAATTTATATGTGGCCCCCATGGCTAGAGTGTTGTGTAACGGATATATTTCACAGGAGATCCAGCTTAAAAATGGGACTAGACAGGGATGCCCCCTCTAGCCAATTTTATTTAATATTTACCTGGAGCCCTTGCTAATTGCCATTAGCACAGATGTCAATGTTAAGGGGATCACAATTGCAGGTAGGAAGTTGAAATTCTCTGTTTTTGCTGACGATATATTGCTGCACTTACAGGACCCGGCAGAAAGTTTTCAAAGATCAGTGGAAATTATAGAGCAATTCTCCAGAGATTTGAATTATAAGTTAAATTTGAATAAGACTCAGATTCTCCCTCTGACTCTGCATGTTTATAGGTGCGATTTTGCACCACTGCAAATAAGTTGGGTGGAGGATAAGATTAAATATTTGGGTATATGGATCACTGCGCATTTGGAAGATGGGGCAGCAACGAATATGGAAAAGGTTTTGGCACCCAATTAGGGGGATATACTTCGATGGAATAAACTACCCTTAAATTTTGCAGCGAGAATGGGACTAATCAAGATGAATCTACTGCCGAGGATATTATATCCAGTTTATTTAGCCCCATACATAATCCCTAAAGTTTGGTTCATTAAAATTAGAAAGTTGCTCTCTGTGTTCTTGTGGAATTCCAAGACCCCTAGTGAAAAACATAGTACCCTGTGCTTGCCATATAAAATGGGTGGGATTAAGCTGCCTGATCTTCACTTATACTATGTGGCTGGGCAGCTGGGTCTCATGATTCGCTGGGGAAGAAAGGAGGAGGGCGAGTTATATAGACCAATATGGCTCCAGCTAGAGAGACAGTTAATAAAGGAACTGAATTTATCTCCAGAGGCATTGCTGTTTTCCAATTTAGGAGGATGCCTCAAAAAAGCAGCTATGACTCCAATTATTAAGACAGCAATGACCTGGTGGCTGTATCTTACTCCTGCTCAGAGAAGGGAACAAATGAAGACCTGGGACCAGCCTGTGCTGGGCAATCCCAATTTATTGATTGGGGGTTATGTAATTACAAAATGCTGGAGTAATCAGTTGGAGGGACTGATGCTAAGAGATGTTATAAAAGACAATAAAGTATCTCTCCCAGTGGGTTGTGATGCAATCCACTTCTTTAGAAGACTACAGCTTGTTAAAATGTTGGAGGGGGTGAGGAAAGGGTTAGGAGATCCTCCAGTTAACGCCTTCACCTAGGAGTATCTGAATATGATAGATCCCCTATCTAACCCTTTGTCAAAGGTCTATAAGGTGCTACTAGAATATTTTAGTCCGAACTTACCAACAAGGGTTCTAGGTTGGGATAGAATATTGGCCCCCCAACAGCCTGCTTGTAAGGCTATCTGGAAGTGTATTAAATATGTACCTATACCCAAATATAGAATTATGCAGTTCTTTATTGCCTCAAATATGTATTATACTCCTAAGAAACTATGTGATAGGCAGCTGAGACAGACAGACCTGTGTTTCAGATGTGGAACTGAGTCCAGTGACATTCTACATGTTATGTGGGACTGTAGTAAGATAAGCCCACTCTGGGCAGAAATTAAACAGCACATGGACCTTATGTTGGACTATTCTGATTTTATACTAAATATTTGTATACTAGGTGATATGTCGCATATAACAGGTGTCACACCCAAGTATCACATATCCTTGATGGCAGCAATGGTCAAGTCCTTTATTTTGAAACATTGGAAGGATGAACAAAGATATGAATATGTACAGTGGGTGAGAGACCTTTTATGGGCTTTGGGAAGAATAAAGAGGTTCATGTGCTTGGAGGGTAAGAAAGGGCTGTATAATAAAAGGTGGTCGACTCTAGAGGCTATCTATCTATTACAGATAGGCAATGGCCAAACCCAGCTCTGTCTGTAGGGTTGTGATGAGCATTAGATATGGATAGTGCAGAATTATGTAGTATTCGGTGGATTGTTTTCAGGGTCAAAAGCTGTAACTCTTAGGGACCGGTTTTTGGCTGTAACACATATCGGGATTTGGTAACGGAATAAAGGCCTTGGTTTGCCGGGGTTTAAGTATGGGGGAGACTCTCTCTCTTTCCAGGGGCACAGCGGGGGACTACCTCCAGAATGTTCTGTGTTTAATGTAGGTGGCCTGAAGTTAATAATATAGTGGGTAATGTGGCTAGTAATGTAGATCTGTCACCTACCAGTGCTATTTGTTCTCAATGACGATGCCTTTTGAAGATATAGTTATGAATAGATTTGGTTTTATGTACTGAGGGGACATCCCCATGGTTGTGCATGTAAATAGTTGCTATTGTACATAGGTTACACAACCAGTTTTGGGCTGTGGATCCAGGGCTTGCCATGGACTAGTGTTTGTTTGTATGAAACTTGTTATAATCCAATAAAGAAGGTTATAAAAAAAAATTAAAAAAAAGGAATGTTTGCAAGTATGTTGAACTGTGAGTTCATGATCAAGGGACATTGTTATCAGCTTCACAGCAAGTAGAGCCAAACAGCCAGGCTAGCCAGTCTTAGGGGAAAAAAGAAGCACCCAAGGAAACCCACAGCCTCCCCTGGTCAGCCATTTACAAGAGGGAGCAGAGAGAGAGACTTAAAGATCTGGAGTAAACCTTGGTAAAAGGACTTGGCACAGTAAAACATCAGCCATATTAAAGTCTGCCAGTAGGGTAGCATGGTATACCATGCTCCCTGCTGAAGTGCCCCATTTAGTATCCCATGCTCAGTAGGAAGTTCTGCCTTCAGGAACTGCATGCCACCACCACTGTGGGAGTAATTGTTTTGGAATTTATTTTGAGAACACAGAGCAAGATGAGGAGATAATGGCAAGCAACAGCAATCAGGCCTGTACCGACACAGTCACATGTGTCCAGGACAGGGTTGTCCAGCAGACTGTACCATCCACCTGGTAGAGGGCCTTGGGCATACTGCTTTGTAGAGGGCCTTGGGCATACTGCTTCCTTGTGAAAGATGAGGATGATTCCCATTATGTACCTGGTACAGAGAGTGAGAGCCCTGGAGATTATAGCCTTTCATCTGTCCTCCCATGCCAAAACAATTATTGAAAGACACTGAGCTTCAGCTGACTGTGTCACCATCATGCCAACTTGGGGTAGAGGAAGTAGTAGTGCCTAAGGTTTTACAGCCTAGAGCACTGCTTGTGCAGCTCCTGAGCTGTCTATTGCACCCTCTCCACAGGTTACAACACCAGAAAGATCACCAGAGCTAGATGAGACCAATCACTTGAGACTGAAAGGGATACAAAAGAGGACCTGCGGTAATTATAGACGAAGTGATATAAGAATCTTCCAAACCTGGCAGGCAGCAGCAGCTACCATCCCTACTGATACCCCCCATTGTTGAGGAGTTAGTCATCATCGTGCCCTCCCCTTCAAGTGAATATGAACTCAAAAAAAAACCATAATGGTTGAGTAGTGGGATAAGATTTATTTGCCCAAAGGTAAAAGTGATTGTCAGCTGATGCTCACCTTTACCTTGGAGATTGTCAGCTGGCAAAGTTGCACAAACAAGACCATGTCATTAAATGAAACTTAGTACAGGTGTTACTTTTCATATATGCTTGGCTGTTTTTTGAAAGAATTTGAAAGGGCCAGAGACTGAGTCGTATTGCAGAAAGCCAAGTATTCCCTCATGGGGAGTGGAGGTGGGGTGACGTAGGTGTCTACAAAACCATCAAGGTGTAAATCGATCAAAATGCCAAGTCAGAAATGAATACCTGGGAGGTTGGCATGACATCAGGATGTACAAGGTCATCTGTATGTATCTGGAAGAGCTACAGAATGGTCATTAAATCACTGTGCCCTGTCCAGACAGGAATGCCATAAGGAAGCCTCAGACTGACAACAGTTCTTAAATGAGGGCTTGAAAGATTCTGTTGATTACACACTGATGAACCACTCTCTACATGCCTAAAAGTTGCTGCATTTGAGTTTCAGTGTCCTGTTCTAACAATAGCAATCAATCAATGATGCCATACAAAAATGCATCAGTCTGCAGAAATGTGCTGCCCCAGACATAGAACTTCATGCTAATTATTAGAATGAAGTTTGAACTTTGCACTGTGTCATGCTCCTTTTAATTTCTTAACTCCAGATTTTTTTCCCCACTTGAAAGACAGCAATTTTCCTGAAGTCATCTCTAGCATTCTGGTCACTGTTGTTATTATTTTCTTACATGTGTGTTGTTGCTTGGTTTATTTTAGTTAGTTTTGGAATACTTTACATTTGTTAGGATGTTTTTCTAATTTTATATTCATTAGCTGTTCTTCACTTCCTGATGATGATCATTGAACCTGAGTTCCCAGGAACTACAGAAGTCCACCAGAAATATAGTTCCTGCCTGAGGGAACTGACCACAATTTATGCAAGAAATAGTAATCACTTTCATTTTTGTTGCTAATTATAGGGATTTTAATTATTTTTATTGTGTAAAAAATTAATTTCTAACAACAGACTTAAAGATAATTTACAGGTCCTATCAGTGTTTGGCATAACTAATAGAACTAGAAAGAAAAAGGGCCAACAGGTTTGCAAAATTGTTCCTCTTTTTTTCAGCTCCTGGAAAAGGCACACTGCTATGAAATTTGTTAAGGTGCCCAAGGCCAGATCACAATTTTAAAAATGATGGACTGTGTCAAAAGTTTGTCCTAAAACCCAAAAGAAAAGATAATTAAAAAAAGAGAAGAATTTATGGCTTCCCAGTCTGCCTCTATGTCACTAGACTGAGGATGCTCCCAATCATCATCATCATCATCAAATCTTTATTTATTCAGGCGAACATCATTGAGCAGAGCTCATTTGCAAGATGGACCTGATAAGGTCAAGGTTCAATAGTTGGTACATAAACAAATACATTTAAAACAATTATATATACATAATCAATTCACACATCAGAGGGTTCTTGCCAAAAGCAGCAGTCCCTGCCACTTTAGACAGACAAAAATGATGAAGCTGCTCGGCCATTTGAAATGCATGGAAAAGGTTCTAAAGATACCAAAGTACCTGGAAGAAGGAGCCCTGATGCCAGTGATAGCAAAAATCTGAATAAAAAAGCTTCACAGTAGGTACTGGAACCAGTGCCTGTGAAGAAAAGAAAAGAAAAGAAAAGTAAAGAAAAACATATCCCTGTCACTCCTCCTGCAAAGGAAAAGGAAAAGGTAGTAGAACAGATGCAAATGCCCTCAACAGAGGGCTTGTCAAAGGTGTGGCTATTTTTCCAGCCTTCTAGGCCATGGAAAATTGATTTAATGTACCTGCCTCCCCTCCTGAGGCTCCAGTTCCAGAAGAAGTGGCCTGTATTTGGGGGGGGGGGGGTGTTATTATGAATAAGAAGAGGAGGAAAAAAAACCTATAGAAACTGATGGCTCTCCTGAATGCTATCCCGTGATATGGGTGAAGCAAACTGAGTAACTCAAATATGAGCAACTCAATTTACACTTCCGAAGAAGTAGCGAATGGGCTGGGAGGGGAGGAAATAGCAAGTGGAGAGCTATGAAATAGCAAGGGCAAGTGATGGGGAACATGGAATAGTACTCTGGGTTAAAGGCAGTAGTGCAGCCTGCTGCTGCTGAGCTGGTCACCTGGTGTTGTGGCTATGGTCAGTGCCTATAGTGTTGATAGTCCTGGGTTTGGGACTGCCTGCAGGTAAATTCTTTTTAGAGTTGTGATGGCTGTTACTGTTTAATTTTTTTGTTTTGCCTCCTGTGGTTCCCCCAACTGTGTTGCCCCAGCTGCGGTATCCCCCCTGCACACTGTAGCCCCCTCCTGTGTATTCCCCTTTTTCCCAGTGTCCGCCCCCCATGGAGTTCATTATAATAGTATGCAGGATGCGTGGGGCATAGCCCCCTCACATTAAAAGTTCAGTTACACTGTTCCTCTGTTACAGCGTATAGTGCCATAACTGTGTTGCTGTTCAATGTGGTGGGTGCAGAGCTGATATAGTGTTTGGCGAAATGTACTCTCTGTTATGCGAGTCACTGTTGAAAGGTTGCCGTTATGACGTGGAACTCTCCTGAACAGAAGCTTGGTTCCCCTCCTAGAGTTACAGAGGGCAATACCTATTACTTCTCTTTCATTAAAAAAAAGTGGTTGATACCCTCAGCATCCCCTCTCATGAAACAGAAGAGGATGACAAGGAAGTGGAGTTTATGGGCATGATGGGGTTAGGAGGCTATTGGTCCCCATACCCAAGTTCCTTAAAAAAGTCATTTAAAAAATCATGTCAGCACTAAATTTAGCAGCTGGGATTGAAAAGAAAGCTGAGAAAAAGTATCAGGTGAACAGACAGGTGTAGAATACCAGTATGCTCATCCTGATCATGAAGGAGTGGTACAGGTGGTTGCATGTGAGAAGGCAAAGATACTTTTCTCTGTACAGCCCCCTGAAAAGGATTCCAGAAAAGAATGGATACCATGGCCAAAAAAGCATACACAACAGTGTCCCTCCTTTTGAGACAGGCAGCTTATTTTGCCTACACAGCTCAGTATCAGAAAGCACTCTGGAATGTGCTGCTGGTACTGAGTGACAAAGTGAATGGTGAGGTGGCACAGGATCTGGTAGAAATAGTAAAGTCTGCCCTGTATGTCACAAGTGATGTCAAGATTTTTAAATGAAAGGGAGGAATTAGTGCCCCCAACTAATGTCCTTGTGGAAGTCACTAGGATGGTCCTAGAGTATAATACTGTATGTTCATGTACAAACATGATTACTGAACGGGCTGCTGTTGAGCAAGCCTGTCAATGAGACACATTAGAGGGGTGCTCTACACATCTTTGAAACTTAAAGTAGAAAACTACTTGTTCCAGATCCCCTTCCCCCAAAAAGGAGATATCATACTCAATATTGTAGATTTGGCTGCTCAGTCGGCAAAACCTTTTATTGTCCACACAGACATAAATAATATACATTTTTTACAATATTGAGTTCCTCTTATTTCTTTCTGTCACATTTTATTCCATGCCTCTTTATTTTATTTGCTTTCATTTGTTTTCTCCCTCGGGTGTTGAAACCCGAGGGGGTCTCGCTCCATTACTTGCCCGGATGTAAGCCCGAGCTGGTCTTATACTTTCTCTCTGAGCAGGTCCAATTCCTGCCCCCCTTTTTCTCATCCACTTATCAGGGTGTCCATACCCTTTTAATTCTTCCAGATCTTAATTCCTCCATATTTGCTTTCCCTAACACCCTCTACCCTTCCCCCCCTTTTTCCTTCTCAGATGCTTACTTCCTAGCTTATGCTTACTTCCTAGCAAAAGGGAGGTGGGTGGGTCCTGAAATTTACTTACCCAAAGAAACCTAGCAGAAAGTGGCCGAGCCCTGCTGTGTTGCCCATCTTAACCCCTTTGCTCCACCCTTCCTTGCCTACCTTTGTTTTCCATTGGTCCTTATCCCCAACCCCCTCTAACACACTCTGGTGATGTCATGAGGGAGACCTCCCCTTTTATGACCTAATTCTCCCTCCACCCACCCCCCGCCCCATTGTATCCTAGTCTATTCCCAGGGTCAGCTGGCCAGGAACAATGGGGGTTGCCCTTAATGGCAACCCATTTTGTTCCAGATCCCCTTCCCCCAAAAAGGAGACATCACACTCAATATTGTAGATTTGGCTGCTCAGTCGGCAAAACCTTTTATTGTCCACACAAACATAAATAATATAAATTTTTTTACAATATTGAGTTCCTCTTATTTCTGTCACATTTTATTCCACTCCTCTTTATTTTCTTTGCTTTCCTTTGTTTTCTCCCTCGGGTGTTGAAACCTGAGGGGGTCTCACTCCATTACTTGCCTGGATGTAAACCCAACCTGGTCTTATACTTTCTTTCTGAGCAGGTCCAATTCCTGACCCCCTTTTTCTCATCCACTTATCAGGGTGTCCATACCCTTTTCCTTCTTCCAGATCTTAATTCCTCCATATTTGCTTTCCCTAACCCCCCTACCCTGCCCCCCTTTTTCCTTCTCAGATGCTTACTTCCTAGCTTCCGTTAGCTTGCCTCCAGCTTGCATTGGATGTTAAGCCTCCCCCTTTTAGCAAGGCCTCCTCAACTACTGATCTATGCCCCTACTTAGTTCCGTGATGAATATGTGGTTCCCCATCTGAGATAGGTGTACCTCATCCATCCTGTACAACCCGTGTATGCTCTCTTCTATCTCCTCATGTCTAATGACAGGTCTTCCGTTCTCCCTCATAAACATCCCCACCCTGCTATTCATTCTCCTCCTTACTTTTTCTATGGCCTTGTGCTACCTGACTTGTCTCCACACTCCACGTGGTATAATTTCGGACCACATGATTGTTATCTCAGGCCACCATGTCCTCATGACCTTGACACCCCTTTGTATGCTGTAAAACATTTCTAGCCAGGGGCCATGTCCCAGGTCATTCCCACCCAGGTGTATTATCAGGAGGTCTGGGTCCTTGTTGGTCTTTCTCATTTCTACCAGCAAGGGGAGGAGCTGCCCCATCTCATCCCCTGAATTCCTTTCCACAGGATCCTTATTCCTTTGTGGTCATAACCCAGCTGCTTTCCACCTTTTTTCAGTGCAGCCTCCCTTTCCGCCCAATACATGTGGGAGTGTCCAACCATCCATATGTCCTTCCTTTTTCGTATATCTATAACACATAAAAGAAAACAGTGAGACAGGCAACCCTTTGCAACCCAAAACCCCCGCTTCTTTTTTTTTTGTACCCTATAATTTTCTTCTTTCCTGTAGGAAGACAAAAGCCGATAAAGTTAGTGTGTTGTACCTCTGATATATTTCTTGTAGCAGTCTGATGCCCATCGTCCCATGGCTTTTATGTCCTCCCCTTTTTTTCCCTGGGAGGTGGCTTCAGAGGCTGCCCCAATCCAGAAGGAATGAGATGAGAACCTGTCCAGGTTTTTTCCCAGCTCCTTCATGCTCCACTTTAAAACCCCTGATACTTGACTCCCTTTTACCTCCTTCCCATTTTCATGTACAAAATAGAGGCCCCCTTGCCTTGACCTGACTCTGTGGAAGTCCAGCATCAGCTGGCATGGGCACATACCCGGGTTCCCTCTTGGCTCAATATTCACCCTGTATCCCTTGCCTGTCTAATCCATCTTTGACCTTGCAATTTTGAGGGTGAGCCCTGTCCTCTCCATTCTATAGCCCCCATTACAGGCCTTCTCCCTGGTGGGTATAGCCGGTCCAACTATTTCGGACACTCTGAATGCTCCCCTGTATAAAACCATGAACAGTGCCCTGAATAGGGTTACCACGTACTGGTTGTAGCAAACCTCTGATAATTTTTCAAGTATCTGCATCAGTAAGTATTCTGTGCCTGGTTCCCTCTTTTCCCTCTCCTTCCCTTTTATCCTTTGCCGCCCCATCATCATTCTTCTTACCAGAATACTATTGTCCGGCTCCCCCCACCCCTTCAGCCGGCAGACCCATCCTATGGCCGCTAGATGTACCCTTACAGTGGTGCAGGCTGTTCCATCCTCCCACTTCTCCACCATGAATCTCCTCACTTGGTCTTCTGTGACCTCCTCACTTACATCCATGTTGTGTTGAGATCTGAAAGCTTGGAAGACCCTACATGAGCTTTCGTAAGCTTTCAGGGTGTTGTCAGCCCATGCGCTCCGAAAGAGATGTGCTGCTTCCTCCAACCAATCTCCCATAGTTCCTCTGGGATCCTCTCTCCCATCGGATCTGTGTTGGGAACCAGTGCCCGAAATTTTTCCATCCGCAAGCGGGAAAGGGTGTCAGCAATGGAGTAGTCTATTCCCACAATGTGCCTGGCCCTGAAACTCATGTTGAGCCTCAAACCTTGTAGCACTAACTGCCGGAGGATGTGGAGCAGCAATACCGACCTCGACCCCCCGTTATTTAACACATCCATGACTGCCCTGTTGTCACACCAAAATGTGACCCAATGGTTCTGCAGCTATGGTCCTCATATTTTTGTCACTGCCCATATAGGAAAAATCTCCAGGAAGGTAATGTCCTTGGTCAGTCCCTCTTCGACCCACCTCCTTGGCAAGGGGTCCGCTATTCACTTTCCTTGGAAGTAGGAGCCTACCCCCTGCCCACCTGAAGCATCAGTGTACACCTCCAAATCAGTGTTGTATAACCACTCCTCCTGCCAAATGGCTATCCCATTGTGGTTTTTTATGAATTCCTCCCATAATTTTAAGTCTTCCCTGGTCTCCCTGCCTATACTGACCCAGTGATATGGCTTTGAAACCCCCACTATGGCCCTTGCCAGACGTCATGTAAATGTGCGTCCTGGCCCGATTGCTCTACACACCAAGTTCAAGTGCCCCATTAATTGCTGGCTGTTAAACAGGGGTACCCTTTCTCTTTCCTACCTCTCCCAGCAATGACCTTAGTTTGTTTATCTTCTGCATTGGCAAACGGAATACACCAAGTCCCGCATCCACTTCTATGCCCAAGAATTCCAAGCACCTGCTAGGGCCTTACGTTTTTTTCCCTAGCCAATGGTACTCCCAATTCCCTGCACATCTCTTGAAAATCCTCCATAATCTTCCACACCCCTTTTTGACCTTCCCCTATGAACAAAAAATCATCTAGGTAATGCACTACCATGTCATGCTCATACCTAGCTTCAAATACCCATTGCAGCCATGTGCTGAATTTTTCAAATGTGGAGCATGCCACCGAAGAACCCATAGGCATGGCCATGTCAAAATAATACTCCCCCTTGTTCTGAAAACCCAGCAATTCCCAATCCTCCCGCCGCACCAGCAGTAGCCAGAACATGGACTTGATGTCCGTCTTCCCCAGCCATGGGGAGCGTCTTGACCTGATGATCTCCACTGCATCCTCCAATGTCCCATATGACACTCTACTATCCTCCTCTGAGATGTGATCATTGACTGATTCTTTCTCTGGATAGGATAGGTGATGAATTACCCTGTATTCCCCTGCCTGTTTCTTTGGGACCAGGCCCAGCGGTGAGACTAGTAGGTGCTGGAAAGGTGGGACTTTAAATGGTCCCTCTATTCTCCCCACCTCTTTTTCACTCTCGATCTTTGCCTTTAAAAGTGCCTCCGTGTCTTTTATTGAGCTTAAATTGTTTGCCCGAGTCCCAAACCTCTTTTCCTGGTAATGTAAGCTAAAACCTTTTTGGAAACCCTCTATTAACTCTCGCCCCACCCCCTTATTTGGGTATTCATTCATCCATTGCTCAATTAATTCGGCACTGATTGGGGTTCTTGCTAACCAAAAACTGGCCTTTTATACCTTCCCCCAGTTGGAACCCTCTCCCCCCCTCATATGCCTGCTCCCTCTCCATGTGCTCTCTGTGTCCCTCTGTAGCCCCTCAAAAGGAGCCATTTTGCCCCCGGTTTACCTTCGCCATAAGATCTGCATCTTGTGGCTGGGTAGGCTCCCGCGCATTTTGAACAGGTGTGCTAGAATTTGCAACCTGGAAAGGAGTAGTGCAATCTGTTGTATCCCCAACAGCACTTCTGATACCGTGGCCCTCCCCTCTGCCACTCGCTCTCCCCTCCCCCAGCTACTGTCATGGTTTCCCACCATAGGTCATTAGGTCTGGAGTCCCATCTGCAGTCCTCCTCATAGTTGGCCATTCGGGTCCTGAACTTCTCATCATACTGTAACCAGTTAGTGCCTCCCACCATCTTATAGGCATTTCTTATGATCAGAGAGTACGCCAGTAAAGGGATGCCCAATTCTGGCTTTTTCTCCTGGGCTATTGCGCTATAATAAGTGAAACCCAGGCTCCAAGCCTCCCATGATTTCCCTTTAAATGTGGGCCCCTTCTGTTCTTCCCCTTTATTGACCAGAACTACCTCGGCTGCCAACTCTTTCTTACTGAAACTCTCCTTTTCTTCATAGAGCTCTGCTGTTTTCTTATCTACCAATGCAAAAATATAGACAAATTCTCCCTTCCAGATTTTTTCCTTTGTCGCCAGTGGCACGTGGTCCCCTATTCTTACCTCTCCCCCCCCTTTTCTGTTCTATCATTTCTTTTTCCCCCCTCTTCTCCTTGCTTTTTTTCCCTTTTCCTTCTCTTCTAACTCACCCAGCACCTTCTGCAACTTCTTAACACTGCCCCCCCATACCCAATAATATTTGCTCCACATATTCCTTCATGGTACTTTCCAGCGTCAACACCGTACCTGCATCTCCCTGGTGTTCTTTTGCTAGCACAGTCATTGCCTTAGGACCCATTTCCACTCCTCCTTGTGGTCTGTTATTCGTGACCAGCCAGTCCTTGTCTGCCTCTGGCCGGCTAGCTTCAGGTGTGAGAATGTTGGGTACCAGTTCTGGGTGAGGCCTACCCTCCTCTCTTGGGCTGGGTTCTGGATCCGGCATTGGCCTCCCTTGACGGGTGCAGGTATAGGGTTGGGTATTGCATAGACTGTTGGTTCCCGCCCAGGTGAAGCTGCTCTCGGGCGTTCTTGCACCGGTGCCCCAGTTCCCTTCCCTTTTCCTCCTGCCCCTCTCTGTCCCTTCTTCCTGACCCTGTCCTTCTGTGCTGGCATGTCCATCTTTTCGGTGTCCTCCACAGCATCCAGGACATTGTGGGCCCTGTCCATGAGGTCCATGATCATTTTCATTACATCCGCTTTCATCAAACTGCTTCCACGGGCATTCATTCTGCCTTTTTCCTGCTTGCAACACAGAATATCTTTTGTTAGTTCCCTTCAATTTCTATTTTTTTTTAAAGTTACTGTCCTGACTTATCCTTTCTTTCTTTCTCTTATTTTTTTTTTAGCAATGTGCAGGGTGACACCCCTTGCTGAAAGAAACTGTAGTGGAAAAGCACGTGGTAAGAGTATTCGCCTGCCTTTTTTTTTTTTGGCCCCATTCCTCGATAGCTGTGCTCTTGCCAGCATCATTAAACTGCAAAAAGGCCTTTTAATGCCCCCTACCCTGACAGTTGACCAACAAAAGGAGCTCCTAATATTTCCATGCCTTGGCAGGGCCCCCTGACCCCTTTTTGTTACCCCTCCAATTTCCTTTGAGCCTCCTGCAGCCCTACCCATTTTCCTCCCCCCCAGGCACACCTGCCTGCACTGCCCTTATTGCACAGCCCTAAACTCATTGACACATGGGGGCCTACCTCATTTTTTTGGCCCCCCTCTGCCTAGTGGCTCCTAGGGCCCTGGCAGGTACCTCTTAAATGGCCTTGCTGTTCAATGCAGCAGCTAGTCCATAGTCCGGTTACTCTTAAGGAGTTTACCCATGAAATCGTAACCTAACGTTGTTCTTGCACTGGAAATTAGTACCTCTTCCATAAATGCTGGAAAATATTGAAAAAGAGCACCAGGATATGTTATGCAGCACCCTGGCCATTAACAACTGCCTTGCTCCAGTTCAGGATAATACTGGCTCAAGCCACATTACTCCCACCATAATAATGCCATTTCATCATAATAAGATGCGTGAAAAAACAGGGGCCCTTCTCCTCCATGCCACCCTACCATGGCGTTCTCCCCATGGCCGGCTCCTCCTTGCGTTTCCTTTGTCCATCCATGGGCCCCCCACGGGCCTCTTCGCCCATTCCTGGCTCTTCCCTGCACATAGAAAAAACAAGATGCTCGGTGACTACGCTCCAAAACCGCACACCATCCTCCCAGCTTTTTTCCATGCTACTGTCCAACCTCTGCCTCACCCTAGCCCCATTTTCTGTTCACCGCTCTATCCAATAGATGCTCCAACAACCATGCGGCTTCTGGAGTCCCTATGCTCCTCTCGTCACCAACCTGCTCCATCCATCCCCCACGTGGCTCTTCCCTCAAGGCCCTGGGCCTCCCTTTCTCCCCCCCCGGCTTACCGATTCCTGGCCCGCTGTGCACATCATTTCTTTTTCTTCTTTTTTTTTTGACACACTACCTCTATCCTCTGTCCATATATACTGCTTGCCCCTGCAAAACCCTCCGATTTTTGCACCATCGTCCCTCCTAATGGCCAGATTCACCTTTCTGTAGCTATTCTCCTTTTCCCAATACCCCCTCTCTTCTCTTCGCATTCTCCACCTGACATTCCACAAACCTCCACCCCCCCACTCTAATTAATTATCCCTTTACAATGAAACTATGTTCCTTAGCTGTGGCATCTTCAGGTGTTTTCTTTTTGGAAAAGCCTCATGCCCCTTCTGACTAAAACTTCTGCCTTCTTGCTAGCCTGCAACCTCTAGCTACTGCCTATTAGGCCTACAAATGTGTTCCACTACTCAACCATTAGCATTTTTTTTATGTGCTCCTCGATTAATTCACTACTTCTACAACTCCAATCATTCAAAGCTGCATAGCTCTACCAATTAAATGCTGCCATCCTCCACAATTTATTCTATATCCCAGAGGGAGAAAACCACAAAACAAATTTCTTAACCCGAATTTTGCATCAATTTAAACTTCCTATCAAATGCATCCTGACCAAACCAAAAACTGATCCACCAATTTATCAATTCAAGCAGTAATTATTTAAATAACAACTTAAAGCATTTTTTTCTTACCTTTTGAGGAAACTCACCGACTGTTGTGTTAGGTTCTTTTCTGAAATTTACTTACCCAAAGAAACCTAGCGGAAAGTGGCCGAGCCCCTCTGTGTTGCCCATCTTAACCCCTTTGCTCTGCCCTTCCTTGCCTGCCTTTGTTTTCCATTGGTCCTTATCCCCGGCCCCCTCTGACACCCTCTGGTGATGTCATGAGAGATAGACCTCCCCTTTTATGACCTCATTCTCCTCCCCATCCCCCACCCCTGTTGTATCCTAGTCTCTTCCCAGGGTCAGCCAGCCTGGAACAATGGGTGTTGCCCTTATTGGCAACCCATTTTATTTAAAATCAAACTTCTGAAATTTCAGGGACAGCACTGGCAAGATCATGCTGCACAGCTATATATATATATCTTTTGATGATGGGACAATCAAACAAAGGAGCACTGAGTAGACCCAACACTCAGCAGCCAGCAGAGGTACAGGCCATGGTTCCTGTGCAGACTTCACAGGGGACAGAGCCACCATGGGCAGCCCTTTAAATGTATATGCAAGCCACTGATACTAAAGTGGAATCAATATGATAAAGAATGACTGGGAAAGAGGTTAAGATTGATGTTGCCACTAAAAAAGCAACCTCAGCAGAGACCACTGTGACTAAGGCATTGGCTACAATGAGCAAAATTGTCCAGGAGAACATGCAGCTGACAAATCAATTAGAAGCTCTTGATAATGCACAGCGAGCCTCCAGCATCTGACTAGAAGGTCTTACTGAGAACTAAGGGGGATGAACTCGTTATCTTCTTGCAAGGATGGCTACTAGGGCTTTAATACTTAATTCAGAACACATCCTATTTAGTTTATCCAAGGCTTACAATATCTCTCCCAGGAACATCGAGAGTCAAAGAGATTTGCACAAGACTGCACTTCTGGTGACTGTGAATGCCACAGAGTGAGATCCTATCCTGCAAGCAGCAAGAGAGTCAAAGAGTTTGAATTTTCAAGGGAGCAATGTACACATTTTCCCTGATCTCTTGTATGTAATGAGAATTAGAAGGAAAAGATCTGATGCAGTTTGAGCTAAATTGCAGAGCCTGGGGTGGCTCATCCCCTGTTGATGCCCGCTCAGCTGAGGACCTGGTACTTTGGGCATACCTTTCAATATATTATGTATTTCCCACATGTTTGTTTACTGTGACAAAAATTGTACTCTCATTGCAATGTTTCCTTGACTGTTGTTCCCCTTGTTGTATTCTCCTGGGTCATTCCTGAAAATAGGCATAATACTTGTCTAGTGTACTTACCGGGTAAACAAAAGCTAAATAAATAAATTAATAAATAAATATACTGATCCAGCAGAAGCAGAGAAAAAAGTGGAGGCTATTGCAAGGGAGTTTGAAATGACCCAGGCTCAAGAACATTCTGATTCAGGAGGGGAAATCTGAGATGGAACTCACTTGGCACATATTGACTGAGCATAAACAATGTATACTTTTAACTTTTTAATCCTAAACACCGGTATATCAATCAATCAAGTCAATCAATCACTTTATTTAACCAGCCGAAAACACCATTGAGCAAGCTCATTTTCAAAGTAGTCCTGGACCATATAACTTGCTCACTTACAGGGGTAGGTTGATCATCAGACATACTATCCAGAAAGTTATATGGGCATCTCCACTCTCTGTTAATGTTCTGTTTTTCTGTTTTTTCCCATTACATAGTTTTATATAATCTGCCAATTTATCGGTGGGTAACTGTGCTTTCTGTAATGGGAGGTATCATGTGGAGAAATGCACAGTTAATCTTCACCTAGATGGTGGGAAACAGGAAGTTGTGAATGCAGCATGGATTATTAGTAGTATGTTGGCACTAAATGTGTGCTGCTGCTAGTTTCAGCACATTAGTTATGTTTTCAAATATAAAACAGAGAAATCTTCCCTATTAAATGTTTCTTTGTGGTGCTAAGGTAATTTTTTCTAAACACTACAAATACCAAGGATCTAATATGTGTTGCAGTGGGGTCATATCAACACAGGTTCTTGTGTACCTTATGTTCAGGATGGACTTATCTAGCTGACCATCAAAAGTTGTGTGGGGTGTAGCATACTGTGAATTATCTATGGGCTTCACTGCACTATTGAATTAATCCCATATCTGAAAACCAGATTGCATATATTTTATTTTACTGATACATTGGATGCTTCCTAAAGCAAAGTGATTGCTTGCATGAGTATGCTTTTTTCTTATTATACAACAATAAAATATAAAAAAAAAAGATAACCTCCATATCAACAGTACGACAAAGGGAGCCAATTTGACCCCCAATTATGCCAACCTGCTTATGGGGGAGTTGGATTTATGGGTGATCAGGAATGCAGACCCAGACAGAGGGAATACTAGGAGAATGTCAGGGACACCAGGGAGCAGACATGTGACTCTTTTACAATACAATGCAATACAATACAATACAATACAATGTGCGCAATAGACAGCAGGAGAATGATTGAGTTTTATTACCACATACACCATCCAGGCCAATAAACTGAAAAATATTTTTGACAAACATTGACATGTAGAACAATCAAAAGAGACACTCACACAAGTGACCAGAAATATCTCCGGGAAACAGTACATGAAAATAACAATAATTACTGGTCATCAATTTTTAACATTGGAATAAGCAGTTGATATTTCCCGTAACAACCAGCTGGTTGTTACGAGATTCACGCGCTGCGATTGTCCTAGTGATGCCGTGAGCATTCTTTGAGTGTACACATAAGCCCAGTGACAGCAAATGAAAAAAACGGCGTAAAATATCTACACTCCTGCAGTACCTGCCTGAGAAACAGGAAAACCAGCAGCCCTCAACATCGACTTGTGTCTTCCCAAACCCGAGTAGTGGTCAAATGACTGCTAAAGAAATCACAAGAAGTATTCTTCAAACAATATTTGACCCAAACTGTGTGATCAACCAGGAGTGTCAATAAGTTTCTATCATACAGCCCCGATTAAAGTAGCAAGATGAAACGAAGGCCCAGTAATCGAATCAGATTCAGAGTAGAGGTACATGTTCACTGACATAGTACTATCCATATGTTAATTAGTAGCCTCCCAGAGTAAAAAAACAAACCAAAAGTCAAAATCTGTAGAATAATAATTGATATCCCTTAGCATCTGCATGAGAATTTTAACACTGTCCCTTGCCCGTTTCAGGGGCGACCTCAGCTGGCGGCAACGAACCGTCGTCAGCAACTGATACCGAGCACACTAGTTAAGTGAAGTTCTCACGGAGGTCTCAGCTGTCTGATATTTTTTATAGAGTGAAGTAAAATGCTGCATGGACAAATATTTGAAAGAGAGCTCTGTTTTTTTTTTTTTTTGTCCAGCTCCGTAATATCGATTCAGCATTTATTTTTGTTTTCTGTAATAATCTTGTTGGTTCTGTCTCAATAGTAGCAACTATATATTTCCATGTGATGCATCACATGAAAGGTAAAACAGTTCTTATTTATTGCTGTTGTGTTTGTTATTAGTAGAATAAAAAAATGCCTATTTTATGAAATGGGATGTATTGTACAATATGAGTTTGTGTAGTGTGTCAGCAGGCCTTACATCTATGGTAGGATAAAATTTGCACCAGCAATTATAAAAAATAAGACAGGGTACTGAACGTTATGAAAATTTAAATGCACCCTCGGTGAGTGATGCATTGATAAACCCCGAGCTTCGCTCTCGGGGTTTACTGATGCATCCCTCACCTCGAGGGTGCATTAAATTTTCATAACGTTCAGTACCCTATGCATTATTCTCTATATCTACTACACTTATTTGACAACAACATAAATAGCGGTGGAGCTAGATAAAGTAGACAATTAAGGCTAAACAATGCAACATCCTCTAGAGGTATGAACCATTAATATTGTATTTTTGTGTTGCAGCACAATATAATACACAAATTATGTCAATCTAAAGAAAAAAAAAACAATACTTTCTTTAGTTTTTTTTTTTTTACTTCATTACTTTTCGTCCTTTCCACTTTTCAGACCACTGTATAAGTGCATTAAGCCACTTCAGGATGTGGGCTGTCTGTCTGAAAAACACGCTCCCCAGGTACAGAAGGCACTCAACACAAGTGCATCGTGTCTCACTGCACACTTTGGGTCATGTGTTTATCAGACAAGAACCCACACCTTGTCATGGCTTATTGCTTACTTTAAATAAACCAGGTAAGGATAGTTATGAACTTTAAAAAAATGATACAATGGCTATAATTAATTTGAATGCTTATGTGTAATTTTGGGTGGTTTTCTTTATATCTTTATAGTAACAGAATGATTAAGATATATTAGAAATGAACAATGGTAATTGATTGTATGAACTCTTCCATTTATGAATGGTCTAAAACAAAAAAGAAAATTCTATACCAGTTGTCATATAGTATAATTTGTGAAATACTTTTAAATGTATATTATGAGCTAGATATTCAAAGGAGTTGTGCATTGCACAACCAAAATGCGGTGGTGCAATCACAGAATTGTGCCCCAGAACCATATTCAAAGAGCAGTAACATGCAATGCAATTCCGGTTGCACCGCTGTGCAACAGTAATATATGCTGCTCAAGTATAGATGGGCATGACCATGAATATGCGGTGCAATGGCATATTCAGCAGAAATACATGGCACAACTGTTGAGCAACTCACAGAATGCGCCACACAGAGTTAAGCATAAATGGAGGAGGCTCAACCACACACACACAGCAGAGGTACAAACCAGGAGAGCAATACCAATGGATGCATCACCATTTCTAATGGAGCAGGTAATGAGGGGGGTGAGGAGGAGGGAGGAACAACAACATGGCCAAGGAAGGGTCTGTCAGCGGTATGCCCAACACAGACAGTACTGTGCCCGGCTCACATTTGAGGACTATGGGGACACTGAGATAGTGGATTGGTACCATCTGAACAGGGCAATTCTGAGGCAGCTATATGAGCTGTGCCATGATGAGCTGCAGGCACCCACCAGAAGGAGTCATGCCATGATGGTGGAGACCAAGGTGACAGCGGTAATGTGCCTGCTTGCCATAGGCACCCACCAGAAACCAATGGGTGCAACCGCTGGCATCTCACAGTCTACCATGTCCTGCCTCCTCACCCAGGTCTTCAACGCACTGCTGTCACTTGCTTCAGAGTACATAACATTCCCAAGCACACAGACAAGAGTGTACAGCAAACATGCAGGAATTCCACAGGGTGATATGCACGCCAGGAGTGATGGGGCCATTGACTGCACTCAAGTGGTCATACCTGCACCACCTGGTCCTGAAGACACAGTATACATGAACAGAAATGGATACCACTCAGTCAACTGCTAGGTGGTCTGAAGTACCACAGGATGCATCATCAATGTGTACTCCACACACTCTGGATGTACACACGATGCATTTATATGGTACCACTCCATCCTGTGCCAGTGTTTTAAGAGTGGGGTGATCTCCATGGGATACCTAGTTGGTGAGTACGGCCAGGGAAGAGGTGGAAACAGCAGCAGTGTAGCAAAACACACAGCAGCAGGTTGAGGAGAAGGGGAATGAGGACAGTGCCAAGTGAGGGGACAGGACTAGAAAGGAGGATGGCAACAGTGCAGGAGGGATGGACAGAGGTCCCCTGGCATGCAGACCACATATGGTGAGTCATGAATGGTGGCACAACTGCCATGCATAGGATGCATTGGCCAGGGCACACTGGGTGGCAGGTGGTGGCAGTGTGAACTGGATGGGGGGGTTGTAACAGGCCATTAATAACAGGCAGTAACCATCATATGTGTCCTCCCCAGAGGTGATGGTGTGTATCCCCTCTGATCCTGGCTGCTTACCCCATCTGGTGAACAAACATACTTTGTGACCCTGAGCAAGTCACTTAACTTCCCTGTGTTCCCAGGTCACACCTGTACAAAAGCTTTTAGCTTAGTGTGCTACTCCTGGTTAAACAACTAAAAAAAAAGCAATGGTGCAGAGGAGAGATACAACGAGGTACACATCACCACACACAACATCATAGAGCATGTCTTTGGCTTGCTCAAGATGTCATTCCATTATCTAGACAGATCTGGTGGTGCCCTACAGTACAGCCCTGCAAAAGCCTGTGGCATATTCCTGGCCTGTTGTAAACTGCACAACATGGCCATTGACCATGGGATACCTGTCCAGATGGATGAGATCAACTGTACCGATGATGAGGAAGAGGACCAGCTGGATGGGGGTGTGCAGCCAGCCATGGAGATGAGGGACCCCAGGCTGGCCACATGAGCCAGGAGGCACAAGGACACCATAGTCGAGGAGCACTTTGGGAACCACAGTTGAGCAGTACACAGGGCAGCAGTGCATGTGCAGCACCACACACCCACTCACACACAGACATGCATGGACACACAGAGATGCATGCAGGGACACATGATCACACACTGCTCACACAGGTGGACTGTACTCATGCACACACACCCACACACCCATGGAGCAACAGATCCAGATGCAACCACCCACATGCCATGTGCTGACTTCGAATATGGACAAACAAAAACAGGCACACACAGCAGTACCTCCACAGGGTGCACAGCAGGTCACACAGTACCTGGTGGGACACACACAGTGTAGCCAAGGAGAGGGAGGGATACACACAGAGCAGTATAGCAGGTAGTGGCATGAATCAGAGGTTATGTGCTGGCACACAGGCAATACCAACACAGTGCTGCAGTCATCATGCCCATGCCACATGGTCCATCAGAACTGCTTGCACACATGCCGGTCATGATCCAGGCCACACATGTGCCACAGCATGCAAACCACGCCATGACCAGACATGTACACAGCTGGCAACACCAGCAGGAGACTAGATTGGGCAGTGCACCCATCAGGACTACCTTGTGGAACCACGGCCTCCATGGCCACATGGGTTGCCATACCCTGACTGTGTGGCAGCCACAGGCTACTCAACAGCCACAAGTGGTATCACCAACACATTCATGGGGGTAAAGGTCTGAGAACGTGACTGGGTCCTCACGGGTGTGTACATACCAGTAAACAGACTATTGCCGAGTGTGGCAGGGATGGACATGGCAGTGTTCAGTGTCAGCCTCGATGGGGTCACCAGATGCCGAGTCCATGGTACAGATGTAGGACTATGGGGAGTCCTGCACACCTTGTGTGACCATTGGATGCCAGTGCTGCAAAGCCTGCAGAGATGGTCTCTGCAATGCAATCAGTGATGCGGTTGTGGCCTCCCAATGAGCTGTGCACATCCAATGTCCCCTGGCCCAGCCAGTTGATGCACCTCAACATGCAGCACACGTATCTCTGCCCAGAGCATTGCCTGGTTGCCATGTCCCAGATCTGTTCTATGACCCCAGTCTGTGGCCACAATACCAGCTGAGGTGGATGGCACTGCTTCATCATGTGCCACAGTGATGTCCTCATCCTGCACAGCACCCCTGAGGTGTGATGGAGCTGAAAGACAGAATGGGTAATGTTAATTGTGTCATGGCAGCAATGCATGTAGTCTGATGTACTGTGCAATGTCTGCATGTGTGCCAGGACTCACCTGCGTGTGGTGTGACAGCACCACATGACATGACTGGCATGATACATGCATGTCTCAGGAAATGAAGCCGCAACAGTGCATACACACAGCAATGTGATGCACATGCACATGTAAGAAACGCATGCCCACCCACCCAATAGCATGCACCCTTCCCTCCCGCTGGCATACTCACAGTGCTTTGGTGGGTTGCCTCCTGTCTGGAAGCCATCCTGTGGGGCACCCTCAACAGATGCCCAGCTAATGGTGGCCACCACCATCTCCTCTTCCACTGACAGGACAGGTGCTGTGGATGGTCCACCACTAGTCCTATTGCAAGATGCCCTGATGCCAGCTATCTTCTCCTTTATATGCCTCCTGTCTGCGTCCATCTTCTTCTTACACTCCTGTGCACTTCTATTGTGGCACCATGGGCGTTGACATATATCACCACCTCATCCCATGCACTGGTCTGTTCCTGTGTGATCCCTGTGGCCCCACTCAGAAGGTCCTCCTTCTCCAGGTAGGCCTCAAACAAGGCCTCCTTGTTGTCCTTGCTGAAGTTCAGCCTGTGCTTCCTGGCAGGTACCTGCTCCTCAGCACCCTCCGAATCTGACATCATGCATCCTGTGAACAGTAATGATGCACCCCTGAGCTGCATGTTAGCATTCCCTGTTGTAGTGCAGCATTGGGATGTTGCACTGAAATAACAATGTCAGTTTCAAACTGTGAATAGACTTACCTTAATGGCTGCACTACCCATCAGTGACCAGTGCTGTATGGTGTCGCTTTTATGGCTCAACTTATGTAAATGAGCTTGTGAGCAACCTGTAATGAGATGCTTATGTGAGCACTTGCACGTGGCATTGGCTCATGAGACTATTTGCATATTCTGGCTGAAGAACTGCAGAATTGCTCTATGAGCAGCAGACAGTGTCGTGCACAGCATGAATGCACTGGAGCAATTCACAGGTGCAGTTTTAGCACATGCAAGCTACACAGTACAGCAATTGCCATGCACCCAGCCAACTGTGCTCTGTATGTGTCTATGTATTGTGCATCCACATGTGCTGCATATGCGTACATGTTTGCATGCTGCTCATGTGGCTGTGATGCGCTATACGTGCCTACCATGCATCTGGCCCTGCAGCAACATTAGTATGGTCTACACATGTGCAATATGTGTGGCAATGCATGACTTTCACATGATGGCATACGCGTGCCCATGCACGTACTTGGGTCGCAGGCATGATCCCAGTCTCCCGCCCGCACTTCTGGCTTTATGTATGCATGGTACTGTGCAATCAGCCACAATTGTGCATGTCTGTCACACAATTACATGCTGCGCAATGGTGTACTGTGTGTTCCTGTCACGCAACAGGCACAGCATTGCTATGTGGGCAACTGATAGGTGCTACATTTCTCAGACAGGTCGGTGTACTGCGCAGTGGATATGGCACATGCTGGGAGAGTTGGTCATCGGGCCAGAAACTGGAGCGAGGTGGAGATGGCAAACTTGGTGGCAGTGGTGGCCCCATTGGAGGACCAATTGTTCGGGGCAGGGGACTTGCAGGAAGCATGGTCCCAGGTGTGGGCCCATGTAGATGAGGGCCTGGAAAGGCACACTTGTGTGCCCAGGATGGGGAGCAGTGCTGGCACCACTATTGGGACCTGTGGTGCAGTGACCTGGGGTGGCTTTGGAGACTGCAGGACTATGCCTGCCATGGTGTGGTCCCACAACCAGGTATGTGTGTCAGTGCATGATGCATGCTTTCTTTGTTCAGACATGGTGCATTGGGGTGTGCAGATCATTTGTGTGCACTTGCACACAGGGCAGAATAGCCCTGTTAGGATGTGTAGGTACTGTGGTGTGGCGGCGCTGCACTCTGTGTGACCCTCTGTTGCACTGTGCCAGTGGCCATCAACAGTGGGCCTGTCCCATGGGCCCAGGTCATGGTATGGCACTCTGCATCATGGTGTCATGTGTGGCCTGCATGATGGGGGGATGGGTGTCTGTTGTTGACATGCCTCTCATGGTCCTTACTGTATGCATTTCCTTCACAGGGCTGGAGGCATGAACTTGGGCCAGGGCTGAGGCCAATAGGCAGGGCAGGCGACATGGCAATGGTGCTGCGGCTGCGTCAGCAGGACTGGCGGCAGGTGAATGTGTGCAGTATGCATTATACATAGGTTGATGGGGATGGGGGGCAGGATACAGGCAGGGAAATGCCAGCATGCAGTGCTATGGCATGTGCTGGCTTACCGTCACTGTTGCCTGTGTTGGTCGGCAGCATGTGGTGGTCACATCATGTGCGTGGCATCTGTGTGTTGATACCCTGTTGCTGTCACTGGTGGTGGGTGTATGTGACCCACGGGGTGCACATGCTGCTGCTGACTGGCTGGCTCATGTGTTGTACCTGGGGGCATTGGTCCCTCGCTATGAGTTGTCTGTGCATCAGCAACAGTGCCTGGTACTCCATGGTGAGCCACACAGTCTGTGTGTGGTACAGTGTCCTGGGCTGCTGTGGGCATCCACTGTGCACATGCTGTTGGCGGCATCATCCATGGGAGTGTCCCACTGCAGTCCCCTGCTCAAACAGCCCTGGGTGGGGGGGTGGCCATTTGCTGTGTGGGGCCTGTCACTTAGTGGCTGTTCTGTGTTTCCCTTGCATAGGTCATCCAGGGCCAGGGAGTGGTCATCAAGGTGTTGGCATCCTGGGAGGCGGCATGCTGCATCTACAGCATCTGACCATGTGCATCATGTCTAGACTGGCACTTTACATCTGCTTGACCAGGAGGCATCTGGTGGCAACAAGGGAGCTTGTTGTGGAGGTGCGCTGGATGAGTGCAGACATCCGCTGGCTGTGGAGATAATATTTGGACACTATTCATTGTTTCCCCATGTGTCCCTCCCATTCACCCCTTCCCACTTAGACAGTTGTGTTGCTTCCCCTTGCACTCCCTACACCCTCCCATTCCTGTACCATTTGTTTCACCATTGGACTGTGCACTGTTTTCCTTTTCATTACCCTTTCCTATATTCACCACGTTGGCTGTGTCATCCCGTGTTGTTTTGCATTTGTTATTCTGTTTGATTAAACCTTTTCATACCATTTGCTCATGTTTTTCTGTGTCTCCCTTGCATGCTTGGGGCAGCTCTGTGCTGGTGTTGTGTTTTACTGTTGCCTAGCCAGTACATGTCTTGGCCAGTGGTGTCTCTGCAGTGAGGGTCCAGTAGGTACCTAGTGCCTTGGCTGTCACATCGCTGCGTGTCACTGTTACATGGGTTTTGGCTGTGGCCCTCCTCTGTGAATGCCACAGTGCTGTGTGCCCATGTCCACATGTTCATCACAGTGCACTCCCAGCTGTGCTGCCTGTCATCATGCTGCTATAGTATGCAGTGCAGTGTCCTGTGTCCATGTGTGGCTATGTGGTGTGTGTGTGACATACCACTGTGTGTGTGTGGGGGGGCAGTGTGGCTGTGGCGCACTGTGCGTGCATTATGCCTTCACACAGTGGCTACACTAGCTGGCTCTGCTGTGTGGCTGTTGGGACTGTGTTCCTGGGGTGCTTATTCCCTGCAGCCATCTGTTCCCTGGCCATTCCGTGCCCTGTCACATTGGTTTACAGGTTCTATGTGGAGCTCTGTGCATTGTCCATAGCCAATGGGCTCTGTACCTGTTCTGTGCCTCATTCACTTTTTTCCCCTTGTGGTTCTCCCCTACATCCACTTCCATAGTACTGTGCCTTTGTACAGCCCTGCCTGGCTTCCCTTGTACATGGTGCACCTTGCTCTACCTGATATATCCAGCATGCATTGTTGCTCCTGCACAGTTCAGATTGCTCCGACGCATGTATGACTGCATGGTGGTGCATTTGTGCTATATTCAGTGTGGTTTGTACAGGTGTACTTCTGTGGCACATCCACTGAATATTGTTTTTGTTTGCTCTGGAGCAACTGGATTGCACAGCACATCCCATTGCACAGGTTTTGGGTGCACTTTTGAATATCTAGTCCAATATTTGCAACTCACAATTATTAACGCTGTATTTTTTTCACGGTAAAATGTGGTCAATTTCACAGCAAATGCATGGTGAAAAATCAGTTATTTCACAGGCGGCACTTCACAGTATGAAAAGCCAATATTTATTAAACCAGCTGTGTGATCCACGCAGCACAATATTTTCCAGGTACACAGAACAGGGTCCAGAAGCCTTCACAGTCTGCGGATTGATTGCTTGGATGCTGCCCACATCACTCCCCTACAGTATGCTTTTACCACTTCTACCATTTAAAACAAGCATTTGTCAATGCCGAATGTTGATTGCATTGGTCTGTTGAGCTCACACAGTGGGCCTCTGTCACTGGCTCAGTCTGTTTGTCCCAGTGCTGCAGGCTGCTCTTTTGTACTTGGCTGCTGCATGCATTGGCACCTTGTTCTGCCGAGTAAGAACTACGCAGCTGTCCCGACAGAGCTCCATTGAGGTGGCTCACTTCCCCTGTCTCACTCGCTCATTCTGTTTCTCCTGGCACTGCAGGCTGCCCTTTTGTACTGGGCTCCTGCCTGTGTTGGTGGCTTTTTCTACCCATGAAGAAATCCACAGCTGTCCCGACAGAACTCCATTGAGGTCGCTCACTCCACCTGTCTCACTCACTCATTCCGGTTCTCCTGGCACTGCAGGCTGCCCTTTTGTACTGGGCTCCTGCCTCTGTTGGCACCTTTTTCTGCCCACAAAGAAATCTGCAGCAGTCCTGACAAAGCTCCGTTGAGCTCACTCACTCCCCTTCTCTCACTCGCTCATTCTGTTCTGCCAGCGCTGCAGGCTGCCCTTTTCTACTGGGCTCCTGCCTGCATTGCTGCCTTCTTATGCCCATAAAGAAATTTGCAGCAGTTACAATACAGCTCTGTTGAGCTCACTCACTCGCTCATTCTGGTTTTCCTGCCACTGCAGGCTGCCCTTTTGTACTGGGCCCCTGCATGCATTGCTGCCTTTTTCTGCCCACAAACAAATCTGCAGCAGTCCCAACAAAGCACCGTTGAGCTCATTGACTCCCCCTCCATCACTCGCTCATTCTGTCTCCTGGCGCTGCAGGCTGCCCTTTTGTACTGGGCTCCTACCTGCATTGGTGGCTTTTTCTGGCCAGAAAGAAATCTGAAGCAGTCCCGACACAGCTCCACTGAGCTCGCTCACTGCCCGTCTGTCACTGTTGCATTCCGTTTCTGCTTGCGCTGCAAGCTGGCCTTTTGTACTGGGCTCCTGCCTGCGTTGCTGCATTTTCTGCCCAAAAAGAAATCTGCAGCAGTTACACTAGAGCTCCGTTGAGCTCACTCAATACCGCTCTGTCACTCGCTCATTCTGTTTGTCTTGGCGCCGTAGACTGTGCTTTTATATGGGGCTCCTGGCTGCGTTGGCACCTTTGTCTGTCCACAAAGAAATACGCAGCTGTCCTGACAGAGCTGGGTTGAGGTCACTCAGTCTCCCTCTCTCGCGCTCATTCTGTTTGTCCAGGGCTGCAAGCTGCCCTTTGTACTAGGTTCCTGCATTTGGCCCTTTTCTGCCCACAGTAATCCCAGCAGTCCTGACAGAGCTCCATTGAGCTAACTTAGTCCCCTTGTCTCACTCGCTCGTACTGTTTGTCCCACCGCTGCAGGCTGCCCTTTTGTACTGGGCCCCTGCCTGTACTGATGCCTTTTTCTGCCCACAAAGAAATCTGCAGCAGTCCTGACAGCGCTTCGGTGAGTTTGCTCACTCCCCCTCCCTCACTCACCCTCTCGTTCTGTTTCTCCCAGTGCTGCAGGCTGCCCTTTTGTATAGAGTTCTTGTGTTGGGGCCTTTGTCTGCCCACAAATAAATCTGCAGCAGTCCCGACAGATCTCACTTGAGCTTGGTCACTCCGCCCCTCACTCCGTCAGTCTAAATCTGTCCCAAATACTGATTTCCCAGAGTGACCATGCTATTGTCCGGCAGGAGTGCAAAAACATATTTTAGCCAGGATGTGAAAAATGACAGCTGCAGTGTTCATAAGGAGTTGTGAAAAAATGCCACTGTTGAAAATGTGGCGTGACAGTATTACAAATTTGTGAAATTAGAAGGGTGCGTGGAAACAGTTCAACGCACGCTTGTAACATAGTCACGTTATGGCAGTCCCAACAAAGCTCCGTTGAGGTCGCTCACTCCCCTTCTCTCACTCGCTCATTCTGTTGTGCCAGCACTGCAGGTTGCCCTTTCCTACTGGGCTCCTGCCACGTTCCTGCCTTCTTATGCCCACAAAGAAATTTGCAGCAGTTACAATACAGCTCTGTTGCGCTCACTCACTCGCTCATTCTGGTTTTCCTGCCACTGCAGGCTGCCCTTCTGTACTGGGCCCCTGCATGCATTGCTGCCTTTTTCTGCCCACAAAAAAATCTGCAGCAGTCCCAACAAAGCCCCGTTGAGCTCACCAACTCCCCCTCCCTCACGTGGTCATTCTGTGTCTCCTGGCAGTGCAGGCTTCCCTTTTGTACTGGGCTCCTGCCTGCATTGGCGGCTTTTTCTGGCCAGAAAGAAATCTGAAGCAGTCCCAACACAGCTCCACTGAGCTCACTCACTCCCCCTCTGTCACTCTCATATTACGTTTCTGCTTGTGCTGCAAGCTGGCCTTTTGTACTGGGCTTCTGCCTGCGGTGCCGCATTTTCTGCCCACAAAGAAATCTGCAGCAGTCACACTAGAGCTCCGTTGATCTCACTCACTACTGCTCTGTCACTCGCTCGTTCTGTTTCTCTTGGTGCTGCAGACTGCAGTTTTGCATGGAGCTCCTGGCTGTGTTCGTAACTTTGTCTGTCTACAAAGAAATCAGCAGCTGTCCCGACAGAGCTCCGTTGAGGTAGCTCAGTCTCCTTCTCTCATCGCTCATTCTGTTTGTCCTGGCGGTGCATGCTGCCCTTTTGTACAGGGCTCCTGCCTGCATTGGTGCCTTTTTCTGCCCACAAAGAAATCCCAGCAGTCCTGACAGAACTCAGTTGAGCTCACTAAGTACCCTTGTCTCACTCACTCATACTGTTTCTCCCACTGCTGTAGGCTGGCCTTTTGTACTGGACCCTTATGCCTGTATCAATGCCTTTTTCTGCCCACAAAGAAATCCACAGCAGTCCTGACAGCGCTTCGGTGAGTTGAAAATCTGGTGTGACAATATTACAAATCTGTGAAGTTACAAGGGTGCGTGAAAAGTGCTCAACTCACACTTGTAACACAGTCAATTGATGGGCTACCATCACCAAGTTTTCAACATAGGCATTTTAGGGCCTCTGCTCATGAACAGTATCATTGACATTTTCTTAATCTGTCCCGGAACAGTGATTTCTCACAGCAACTGCTCTATTCTGCGCCTGAAGTGCGAAAACACATTTCGGCCAGGATGGGAAAAATGACAGCTGTATTGTTCATAAGTAGGTCTGGGAAAATGGCAATATTGAACATCTGGAGCGAAAATATTAGAAATTCACAAACTTACGAGCATGCGTGCCAACTGCACGTAACACAGTCATTTCATGGAGGATCGTTACCAGATTTTCAACATAGGCATTGTAGGACCTCTACTCATGAACAGTGTCACTGTCATTTTCTTAATCTGTCCTGAACACTGATTTCCGACAATGACCATGCTATTCAGCTGTCCTGACAGAGCTCCATTGAGGTAGCTCAGTCTCCCTCTCTCTCATCGCTCATTCTGTTTGTTCTGGTGCTGCAAGCTGCCCTTTTGTACGGGGCTCCTGCCTGCATTAGTGCCTTTTTCTGCCCACAAAGAAATTCCAGCAGTCCTGACAGAGCTCTGTTGAGCTCACTAAGTCCCCTTTTGTCATTCGCTCGAACTGTTTCTCCCACCGTTGCAGGCTGGCCTTTTGTACTGGAGCCTCTGTCTGTATTGATGCCTTTTTCTGCCCACAAACAAATCCACAGCAGTCCTGACAGTGCTTCAGTGGGTTCGCTCACTCCCCCTCCCTCACTCGCTCTCTCGTTCTGTTTCTCCCAGTGCTGCAGGCTGCCTTTTTGTACTGGGCTCTTGTGTTGGGGCCTTTGTCTGCCACAAACAAATCTGCAACAGTCCTGACAGAGCTAAGTTGAGCTCGGTCACTACCCCCCCTCACTCGGTCGATCTTAATCTGTCCCAAACACTGATTTCCCACAGTGACTGTGCTATTGTCCGCAGGTGTGCAAAAACATATTGTAGCCAGGATGTGAAAAATGACAGCTGTAGAGTTCATAAGGAGTTGAAAAAATGCCACTGTTGAAAATGTGGCATGACAGTATTACAAATTTGCGAAGTTACAAGGGTGCATGGAAACAGTTCAATGCACGCTTGTAACACAGTCATGTTATGGAGTTTCGTCACCAAATTTTGAACATAGGGATTTTTGGACCTCTGCTCATGAACAGTGCCACTGTCATTTTCTTAATCTGTCCCGAACACTGATTTTCCACAGTGACCATGTTATTCTGCGCCACAACTGTGAAAACACATTTCGGTCAGGATGTGAAAAATGACAGCTGTACTGCTTATAAGGAGGTGTGAAAAAATGGCACTGTTGAAAATGTGGTGTGACAACATTACAAATTTGCAAAGTTACAAGGGTGCATGGAAAGTGCACAACACACACTTGTAACACAGTCAATTGAAGGGCTATCATCACCAAATTCTCAACATAGGCATTTTAGGACCTCTACTCATGAACAGTATCACTGTCATTTTATTAATCTGTCCCGGACAGTGATTTCTCACACAGCGACCGCTCTATTCTGCGCCAGAAGTGTGAAAACATATTTTGGCCAGGATGGGAAAAATGACAGCTGCACTATTGCACTATTCATAAGTAGGTGTGGGAAAATGGCAATGTTGAAAATCTGGAGTGAAAATATTATAAATTTACGAAGCTACACGCGTGCGCGCAAACTGCACAACGAACGCTCGTAACACAGTCATGTCATGGAGTATCATTACTAAATTTTCAAAGTAGCCATTTCAGGACCTCTGCTCATGAACAGTGTCACTGTCATTTTTTTAATCGGTCCCGAACATTGATTTCCCACAGTGACTGCGCTATTTTGCTCCGGAAGTGTGAAAACACATTTCTGCCAGGATGTAAATGATGACAGCTGTACTGTTCACAAGGAGGTGTGACAAAATGCCAATGTTGAAAATCTGGCATGAAAATATTGCAAATTCACAAAGTTACGAGTGTGCATAGCAACTGCGCAACGCACGCTCGTAAATCAGTCATTTTTTTTCATTTTTTCCACCAAATTTGCAACATAGGCTTTTTGGGAGCCCACCTCATGAACATTGGCACTGTCATTTCATTAATAAGCCCCAAAAGGTGATTCAGCGCAATGACCGTGAAATCACCTTTCGGGGCCCATAAATGCCATGACAGTTCAATAATTCATGAGGAGGGGTCCCAAAAACTCCATGTTGAAAATTTGGTGGAAAAAGTCCAAAAAATGACCGAGATATGCACTAAAGGTGGAAAAGACCTATTTATTACATTATACAGCTTATTGGTATTTCCTCAGCTCGCGGTCGGCTTTGAAGAGTGTAGACATGTTCCCAGTCCACCGAAGAATGTCGCGCCGAGCTCCAGCGGTAACTATGGAGTGGGGGTGTGGGGATGCAGTGTGCACAGTGGGTGGGTGTGGGTTGTGGGTGGGGGGCTGGGGAAAAAAACAACAAAAGACATAGCAGGCCGTTTGTGCCTTTACAGGGGCATGTGGCACGCTGGGGTGTAGCTCCCAGCGTGCCACCAATTATTTTATTTTGGGGGAGCAGTATTAGCTGATGGGGGATTGGGCACCCCTGTCAGTACACAAAGGGGGGAGGAGGTAATCATGCCGATGGGGATTGGGCACCCCGTCAGCAGGAATAAAAGTGGGGCTGGGCGGGGTGGGTGTTATAGAATGCCAATGGGGAGTGGGCTCCCCCGTCGGCAACAGAAACAAGGACACAGAGGCTGACGGGGATTGGGGGCCCCGTCGGCAACTAAACATGGTTTGGATGGGGGGGGTTCTATTGTTTGTGAACACAGCAGCAACCCACCGCCATGTTCACAAGCAATATCAGGCTTGTGAGATCCCACCCTGCAATGACGGGTCACTCCTTCATTGCAGCGGATGGCTGATGTTGCAATGACGAGGCAGCCCCTGATTGCAGCAGCTATTTTTTTAGAAAGTTGTGGCATGCTGGCTGAACTAGTGTCAGCAGCAGCATGCCACGGCATTGGGGGACAAGCCTTTGCAGGCTGTCGGGGCATTGGGCACAACAGTGCCACGCCTCCACAACCTGCTTCTGGAGAAACCTGCTGCAACATGTTTCTTGCGCATGCGCGCAATCAACATAAAAATATAGTTCTCTTTAACTCTCCTCTACCAGAATAGTAGGATAGCAGCAGGAACTCTATCCTCACTAAAAAACCCTCAACAACAATACATCATAGCACAAGGTAGTCCTGCTGCATCGGTCTGCCAGCAAAATGAATCAAGTACTACTCGATCTGACCTGTCAGGCTGACACACTCACCCAGAAGACTCCTTTTTCTAACTCAGTTTGACCCACAGGATATTGTTAGAGTCGACAGGTGGCAGCAAGCTGAGAGCTGACACAAATCCCCTCAAGCAAAAAAAAGAAAAAGGCTTCATATTTGCTGATTATAGAGGATTTTCACAGGGAAAATACTGAATTATTTATTTCACGGCATCGGACTAATTTCATGGAAATCATGATATCCATAATGCCCGTGAAAATAACACAGCACCAACAATTATTAACCATGATGAAGTGGTCAGCTTAGTACCATGAAATGTGGTTTGCAGTAAACACATTTTTGGGGGTGATCAAGTCAATAAAATAGTGACATATTTGAAAAAAACAACAACAATGCAGCAATTGAATCACTGGGTCATACAGCAGATTGATTCTTTTAAATATTTGGGTTTAATAATAGATGACTGCATGTCTTATGAGAACACATAACACAAATGATTAAAGTGACTCACCAAAGGTTGAGAGCCCTCTATAAAATACATTTTCTTTTGTTACCTGATACAAGTCAGCTTTTTGTTCAGAGATTTTTAATCCCAGTGGTGTATTATGGAATTCTTTTTTATTATTCTGCATGCAAAGGGTTTTTGAGCAGGGTTAAAACTCTGCTAAATCAAATTGCATGTGTCTTGTAGATGCATCAATGCCTTGTAGAACACATCACTGTGTTCTTTTAAACAAAACAGGTTGACTTTCTTTGGACCTACAGTATGATTTCACTACCAATTACTGGCTGGGGCTGGCAGTATAACCTAGAGGTTAGAGTAATGAGCTGTGAATGAGTTTGATACATCCAGCAGAAAGACCTGTGTTTGGTTCCCACAACCTCCACTTGCATACTGTGTGACTGTGAACAAGTAATTTACCTCCCCAATGCTCCCGGGTTGCCCCTGAAAACAGGCACCTGTGCCTAGTGGGCTTTACCCAGTTACCAAAGAATAAAATAAAAAAATAGGGATATTGGCAAAAAAAGAAATTTTTAAAGAAGGTACCAAAGTTCTTTAACTCCGTTTTCAAAGATTAGTCAGGCAAGGCTAGCACATGTTTATCTAAGCTTCATACTTTTAATAGTCCTAGAATGAAGTCAACTTTGGGGCAGAGAACAATGTTCTATAAATTATCTGTGTTTTTTAACTGTGTTTCTAAGTTATTTGAATGAATTAATGTTTCCTTAAATCAGTTTAGATCACATCTGAAGAAGTATATTTTCTCCAAAAATCAATGCACATGCTTCAATTAGACTGTATTGTAATTTACACTGTTTCTAATGTTTGTTTGCTGCATTTATTGAAGTATGAATGTGACTCTGGTCAACCTTGAAAACGGGCCATTGGCTCGTGGACTTACCAGACTTTAAATAAACAAATCAAATTAAATCACTGAGTCAAAATATTTAATTTGTGCAGTAAATGATTGGCAGCCTTCAAGACATAATAAAGAGCAATGGACATCTGTTTTAGAAGAACCCTAAGGTATTTTATCCATGAAAGTGGACATTGTTTTCCACAGTCTGTTTTGATGTTTTATCATGTATGCCTAATAATTGGCAACATGAAGATCATAAGTAGCAAAGGCAAATGACCATTTGCCATCTTTGTCTAATTTCCTGGATTATTCACCAGGATTTATAGTGATTATATGACTTTTCTGCTTCTTGCTGAGTGAAGTAATAAAGTATGGTGTATGAGGCAGAATATTGCTTATCAAGCTTGCTAGGGACAGTGGGTAGGGTGCTGAATATATGACAGGCTGCCATGGTAGCATCCTACAAGGGATGATATATAGGAGGATCCAGAGGCAGCAGCAGGGGTTTCCAACAATTTATATGAATTATTATGAATAGAGTCCTACTCCTCCTCAGAAAAGAACTGGAGCTTTTTCTCCATATGGCACAGTAGATTTTGGAATAAGGCATTCTCCAGAGGAGACCTATGAGAATATACAGCAGTGTCTCCACTACCAGGGGAGATAGTGGAACTAGAGTAAAACCCATAGTACATGGGATTTCCTCATCCTCCACCACTTTCTCATCAATCAGCAAGTCTAGATTATATTTATCCTAGTCCTTGTTAGGTGGAGGATGGTGCAGAAGAGCCACAGGAACCACATTCTAGGAGGCAGGGGGCTGTGGTTCAGGTATAGGAACAGAAGGTTCACTAGGACCAGGCTGTGTTGATGGGTGAAATGACAAGGATGGCATTGACAGTAATATCATCAACAGTAAATCAGACATTAGCCTCTGGATCAATTCAGAGAATGCATTAGAGACGATGATGCCAGCAGGCAACAGTGATGGCAACATCAGCCTGGCATGTCCTGTCAGTGGTGCTATCGCAAAAATCTGTGGGATTTGTGTAGTTCCCAAGATTGAGCCTGCCCCCAACCTTGATGCCTCATGGACTGTTTGCCAGTGACGGTGGCTACTGACATAGCTTTACAGGAAAATAGGATCTAAAGGGTTAAGTATGGCAATGACATGCCCTTGAAAAAGCCTTTCAACTTCCTTTCTTACAAAAAATGATGCTGCTCTCCAGGAGACAAGAGTATCACCACACAGCAAAGAACAGCAGAGCTCTGACTGATAAACAACGGCAGCCTTTCCATGTGCTCTTGCTGTGTCCATGGCAAAAAAGGCTCCACACTAAAACAAAAAAGTCTGGCACCATCACTGCAGACAGATTAGAGACCACACACTGGTCTAATATTTGTAAACTTTATTTTGAATTTACTCATCAGTTAAAAGCTGGAGCAACAGAGAACCCAACAGAATGCCCTAAAATTTCACACCACAACAAACAGGTGCTTTCTCAAGGGTCGAGATCCATAACTAAAGTATGCTAATATTAGACCAATGTGTGGTCCTTAATCTGTCTACAGCAATGGTGCCTGGCATTTTAGTTTTAGTGGGGGCTCTGTCTGAACCTACTCTTTAGAATGCCGATGGGACCATGCAGTAGAACTATAGTAGAAGCTTCACTTTTGACTATTTGCACCTCTTGATTAAAGTTCTTTAATTACTTTTTATGGTGTCTCCTTGTCACTTGGTTGAAACCATGGCATATAGGATAGAACTTAACATGATGTAAAAGGGCCAGATAGTGAATGCACAATTAATGAGACTCATCATTGAAAATCTTCATTCCACACAGACAGAAGTTGTTACTGTGAGTAGTGAAAAACTACAGTAGAACCCTTCAGTGACTGAAATAGATGAAGCTACTGCTAGAGTCCAACAAGAGTGGTCAACTATAGTAGGAAAGAAACTGAGGAGGTATAGGGTCACTGATGTTCTAAAGGATCCAACAATGTAGTCACATGGGTGGACACAGTTAAGGCAAATGTTTCTGAGTGGTCTTGATGCCAATGGCTTACAGTTCTACCTATAAGGGAGATGTCCTTGAAGAAGACGAGCTGCCTGTGCACTGCTGGGAGGATCAAGATGGTGGCAGAGCTGTGATGAGGCTTGCAAGCTCTCTGAGAGAGAGCACTTGCCTGACCCTTGAAGGTCTTATCTGCCAGAAGAGCTATACTGCTCTTACTGGTCTTACTGATTTGACCTGAGTTCCTTAAGTTTTTTATTTTAGTAAGCTTTCTTAGTCAGGGGTTTACTTAGGGTTTTTAGTTTGAGGCAAGGCAGTGGAGTGAGTAAGCTTAGGCAGTTAGTTTTCTTGTTTTCTAGCCAGGTTCTGCAACTCACTCACCATTATCAGTCTGCTCCAAGGATTTTTTATGGTCTGCTGTGCTGACAACCTCTTACAACTGGGTGACAATGTTTTTGCTATGACTGATGACAGACATCTCCAGCAGAGCATTGCACTTCATTGGGAGGTGCTCTCTTGAGTAACGGAGGGGCTGGCCTTAGAAGATAGCCTTGGGCTTTCCCAGGCTGTGACTGGTCTTTCCCACCTGCTGCTGCCAGCGTTATGGACTTGGACCATCCTGGAAGGTGCTTCTTTTCATCTTACAAGAGGGATGACTGTTTGGTTAAGGCTGTGTTTTCCACCTGGACTGCTTTCCCGAGAGATCACGGCCATTGAGGGTGCTTCCATTTTCTCCATCTTGGGGCAAAGGGCAAGCTGCCTGGTACTGTGTTGTCTAGTGTGTTCAGGGACTTTTTACTTTGCCGGCTTGTTGTTTGGCCATATTGCTGGTTCAGCTGCATGGTAGGACCAGCTTGAACTCAGGACCTCTGCCCCTGCTGGATTATCATTGTGGGAGTGGTTTGGCTGAAGGATGCTGGACTCTGGTAATTTCCCTGGGATCCAGGAGCTGGTGACAGTAGCCCTGATGAAACCCAGAGAGCTTATCCTATGTGTGGCATTCTGATCCAGTGACACAGCTAGGATATCATTCCATGTAGAGACTGGGTCAGTGAGATAGTGAGCCTTTAGTCTTTAAAGTGGTGGTCTGTGATAATGTTTCTGCATTTTGTTTCTCTTAAATGGCACTAACCTTCATCTTGTCTAGTGGGACCTTCTTGTGTGAGCTGCAGACTGTGCTCTCCTGAACTTGAACTCTAACCTACAGAATTTTTGCTCCAGTGGTAGTGGGTGGGGACTGTGTTGGCAGTGGGTAGGTTTTTTTGTTTTTTAGCTACTGTCTGTGTGATGTGTGAATGGTCTACACTGTTATTGTATTAGTGTATGGTTGTGTGTATGTGTGGGGTTGTATAGTTAGAAGACTGTGTACCTGGGACATTATAGTTAGGCAGTATGTGTCTGGGGAAATGTAAGGACCGGGAGTGGGCTAGGATTGTGTATGAGGTGTCCTAGCTGCTTGATCTGTGGCCTTTCTCCAACCTCCCAGTTTCTGCCACCACAGATCATCGCTGTCAGGAGCTAGGGATTAGGAGGAGCCATGTTGATCGATTATGGCAGGACACCTCAGGCACATTGGTTGGCAGCAGAATAGAGGTAGTCAGATGCAGAAGGTGCACTGGGGTTTGATGGGTCCAATGGAGAGGTCAAACATATTTGGTACTCGTCCCCAGGGTTCCCACCAGACCAGGGTGGGCAGGTAGTCAGAAGGGGCTGCAGTTTCCACCAATCCTCTGAGGGCAGTGCTTTGCAATGCTAGATTGATCAGAAACAAGAATGCAATTATAGTGGACTTGGTTTCTTCAGTTGATCTGGCTTGCATCACAGAGGCCTGGGTGGGTGATGATGCTGGCCCAATCTCAGAGGCCGCTGTCCAAGCCAGATACTGTGTAGTGCACTACCCCTGAGTGGAACACAAGGGGGGAGGGGTGGCCATCTGTTTTAGAGCTGAGATAGGATTCACCATGCACCCAGTGAGAACACTGGGTTCCTTCAAATGTGTGACTGTTCAGGGAGGGTCTGGGAGCAGGCTGCAGGATTCTCCTGATTTGCCACTCCCCCCCGGGGCAGATGGAGAATTCCTGCAGTAGATAGCTGACTTTGTTGTCGGTGAAACATTGGAGGCTCCCAGATGTTTAGTTCTGGAGGACTTTAATGTTTTGGCCAGTGATAAATCTTCTAGGCTTGGTTATAACCTCCTCCAGATGATGACATCTCTGGGTCTATCACAAAAAGTTTCTTCTACAACCCTCCAGAGTGGCCACATGTTGGACCTGGTCTTCTCACTGGGGCTTGAGATAAACAATGTCAAGACTGAGTGGGTCATTTGGTCTGATCATTGCATGGTGGAGTTCTTGTTTGGGGCCCCTCCTGAGGGCTCCCCCTGCTGAGATGGTAAGCTGCTGCCCTTTGAGGGGTTTGACCCCCGAGGGTTTACTGGCGGTAGCTGATCTATCTAGTGTGGAAAATGCATGCGAAGGAGATACATGCATGGCAGTTGCCACCTACAACAATCTGATGTCTGATGCACTTTACTCCCTTGCAGTGGTCGGTGTATGACCCAAATCCTCTCACTTGAGGTCCCCGTGGTTTGAAGGGGAGCTCAAGGTGATGAAGATTATGGGTCAGGGATTAGAGAGCTGCTGGAGGAAGACTGGGCTGGAGGCAGACAAACTGGCCCTGTGTGCTCATTATGGTGAGTACCAGGGGGCAATCAACCGTAAGAAGGCAGAGTTCCTGTCCAGGGAGATTTCTGCTGGGAAGAATCAACCAACTGTGCTTTTTCAGACTTTCAACAGGCTTTTATACCCTGCCTGTCTTCAGTCAAAAGATACTTTTTCTGATGCTTTATGCGAAGAGTTTGCTCGATTCTTCTGGGACAGAGTGTCCACCATCTGGCAGGGAATTCTGCCAGTGAGCCAAACAGTGGCGAACAGAGATCACCTTGAGAGCCTGGAGAGCACTCTGTCTGGTTGGGGCTAGTTTAGACCTGTGGAAGTGGCTGAGGTCACTGGCATTATTTCCTTGCTGAAGCACACTTATTGTGAACTGGACCCAGTGCTGACATGGTTCCTGATGGTTTGTGTTGACTCTGTAGGCCTGGTGTTTGCCTTGAAAGTTAGAGGGGGTCTTCCCAGATGCCTTGAAGGAGGCATTGGTGAGACCCCTTCTGAAGAAACCATCCTTAGACCCTGACATCAAGGCAAATTACCATCCTATCTCCAACCTTGCTTTTTTAGATAAGGTTGTTGAGAAGGTTGTGGTGTTTCAGCTTGAGGAGCACCTCATGGCCTATGATCTATATAAGCCTCTATAGTCTGGGTTTCATGCAAGGCATAGCACAGAAACTGTGTTAGTTCGGGTGCACAATGATCTCCTCAGGGTGAGAGATCGAGGGGAGGGAACAATTCTCATTCTCCTCGATCTCTCCTCAGCCTTTGACAAGGTGGACCATTGTGTGTTACTCGACTACCTGAGGGAATTTTGTGGACTCACCGGCATTGTCATCTGCTGGTTTGAGTCCTATCTCATGAACAGGAAGCAAAGAGTAGTGATGGGGAATTTCTCCTCCCCCTAGCTTCCTGTCCTGTGGAGTACCTCATAACTTGGTCTTATCACTGATGTTGTTTGCTGTGTATTTTCAGCCCCTGGAAGAGCTCATTAGGAAGTACAGTCTGGGTTTTCACTGCTATGCAGACGATACCAAGTTGTACCCTTCCTTTGCCCCTGGGACATCCAACACAGTGTATGTGCTAAATAATTGCCTTGCTGAGATCAATGACTAGATAGCCTACAGCTGGTTGTGACTGAACCCCGATAAGCAAAGGTAGTGGAGTCAAACAGAAGATATGATAGGCTGGACTCTAGCACAGAGACGGGACTATTTCTTGGTTCTGTGCCATTGAAGGCCTCCTCTAGGGTGCATGATCTTGGCATTATCCTGGACAGTGGATTGACACTTAAATCCCAGTTGTCATCTGATGTCCGTACCAGTTTCTATCATCTGAGGAATATCACCAAGATCAAACTTCTAGTTCCACCCCTGGGCCTCCCTACCTTGGGGCACAACTTTGTGATGTTGAGGCTTGACTACTGTAATGCGCTCTACCTAGGGGTCTCAGGAGGTACCCTTCCTCAGCTGCAGCTGGTGCAGAACACAGCCACCAGGTTATTGATGGGGCAGCTTAAGTACTGCCACATTATCGGGGTGCTGAGTGAACTGCATTGGCTGCCAGTCAGGTTGATGGTCCCCTTTAAGGTGGGCTTGCTCACTTTTAAGACCCTACATGGCCTGGGTCCTGGTTATGTGGTGGACTGTCTTACACCTGCTGCCTCTGTCCTCCCCTACAGTTCCTCCTCTAGAGGCCTACTTGTGATTCCCAGGATGAGGCTAAAAATGGCTGGTGACAGAGCTTTTAGCATCACTGGCCACATTCTATGGATTTCGTTTCCTCCAGCTGTAATGGAGGCCCCTATAGTAGAGGTGTTCAAGGTCTGCCTCAAGGCCTTCTTATTTAATCAAGCTTTCCCTGAGTCTGACCCTGTCTTTTAAATAGTACATTGATACTGACACACTATGAAACAGCTTTTGTCCCAGGCTTCCAATTTATTTATTTATTTAAGTATTTTTTCTATTTTATTCTATCATAGCTGTATATTTAATACTGTTTTATCCATTGGTGTGTTGTTTATTTATTTTTTTTTCTGTTTTTTTCTTGTGTATGGGACCCAGAACCCCAGGGATTTGGTGTCTTTAAATAAAATTTGCCTTGACTTGCCTTACCAAACATTTCTTATCAAAAGGTTTCTATAGCACCAACTACATAGACTTGTATTGCTTGACACAGAGGAGGGGTATTAACCATTTCCATGGCTTCTTCTTTAACATAGTTCATAAAATGTCCCTAAATTGAGGTATATGAAAAACCTCCAAATTCATTCTCATTATACTATACTTTCCATGCTAACATCTTTTATCATCTTATTCATCATATACTAATGTCTGGGGACTTTGCTTTTTAGTTTTGCAGGATAAAAGTTTTTACCATAAGATATGAACAGAGAACCCATCTAATCATGAATGTATTTAAGTGAGGCAAATTGTAAGTATACTCTGGAATACAGAACAAGATAGCAGTCCCCCCAGAGTCATGTCAGTTCCCCTCATAAAATATAATGATTATAGTATCCTGAACCTCAATCCATAATACTGCAGCTGGTTTAAATTCTCATAGTAAATTTGTGAGCCTGCTGCCTTGTTGCAGTTTCTACAAGTATTGCTTTAATGCATTTTAGCTGGTGTCCAATAAATTACCTTTTTGTTTTGTTAAAGCGAATTAACCTTGATCAGGTCTCCACTGAAATTTCCTTACCAGTCATTATGGCGCAGAGGAGGAGCTATGACGCTGCATGCTCTTCTGCTGAGGAGAAGCAGGATAGCCTGAATGCATTAACCCTTTTTTGAATAAGTATGCCACCATAGCCCAGAAATTCAGCAAGCTATTGTCATATCTGCTAGGACATCTGGCTATCTTTTCAGCCCAACTTGTGTGTCTGTTTTTTCGGTGCTGCCTTTTCCTGCCGCTGTCTTTTCTCCTTTAGGAGCTTGGAGTTTTCGTGGTGGCCGAATAGCCCACCCACTAGAAGACTTGCAGGGAGCACTGGGGGGACACTGAAAAAGTCATCATGATGGAGGAAGAAAGAGTGCGATCACTGCAATTATTCCTTCCACTGAAAATCGCTCAATCGGTCCAAATCTACAGACTATGGACTATGAATTAATATTTTAAAAAGGGGCATGCTGTTTGAATATTATTTTAATCTTTTATATTGTAACCTTTTATATTTTTTGTGGTGATTTTTACAAGTCTTTATATGTTTTTAAATGCTCTTTATGTTTTTATATGTCCCTACATGTTTGCTAGGCTTACCGACTTATTATACCATTTTGTATTTCTTGGCCGACTATATACACTTTTTCGCTAATAGCATACAGGGCAGATTGGACAGATTGCAGTCAGTTGGGGACCACAGCAAGCAATCACAGATTACAGATTTTACTTATAGTTTATTATATAATTCAATGCCTTCTACCCACTCTGCAGTATTTTCCTAGCACTATTTTTACTGCTTATACAGTAAAGAGATAGTGATTATGTTTGAAATTCGAAATTTGAATTCAAATTCTGCTGCTCCAAGTGGTCACATGACTCTACTCTCTTAAGTGTAGGCATGGTGTTCTGTTCCCTGGAATCATAATTTTCTTGCTGATGGAACACACGCCAGTGTTTTCTGTCATTTCACCTCAACACTGCTCCTAGTAAGTAAACTACTTTTTACTATGTTTCCCTTAAATATAGCCTAATAGCAATCAGTAACCACTCTGGTTATACCTTAAGGCTCAGATTTTCTAAATTTAGAACCAGTGCCATTGCCTGCTCAACCTTGTGTCTTTAAAGACCACCTCAGGTGTATTTTCATCTGTTAGATTTGGTGACCGGAAAGTTGCCATTACCTTTGAGCAAGGCCTTTTGTTGCTACATGAAGATTGCCTTGTAAGTAATAAAATTGCAAGATTCTCTTTTGTTATTACTTTGAGGTTTTCTGCATGCATAAAGTTTGTCTTTTCAGCTCTTTTTTCCTTTTTTGAAGATTCCCTAAAGATTTGACCATTTAGCTAACACTTACTAACATTAGCAATTTTAGTAATTTTAAAAATCTTTAGCATTCTAACTCCAAATACTTGAACTATTGCACTTTTAAAGCTTGTTCTGTTTGGTCACTCACTACACTTTATCCTTTGCTTTAAGGGTCAGATGTGGGTGTCCTCCACTGCTACTTTACTAACATTAGATTTCTGTTTTTGCCAGACTAGACCATCACATCTCATCTTCTATCATACCTGAACATGAGACATGTGAAGAACAAGAATAGGAGAAGGAAAAGGGTGAAGGAAAAGGAAAGGAGATGTAGGACTGCTCACAAAGTTGTAGCATGACCAACCAAAGGAGTTGTCAAGATCTCCTCGCTGACTGTTAATTCATTACCTGCTTTGAGATTTGGAGATTATTGATGTTACACAGAAGAGAACATTTCAGCCTATCAAGGTTTTGAACAAACTCTTCCCTAATCTGGATAAAATTGTACTGTTTTATGTTAACTTGGTGTGGATCTTATTTATATTCAGTAACTTTCTGATAGTTAAATTGTCTTCATCAAAGACTTTAAAGAAGTGGAAGATTCTTAAGACTGTGTTTCCATTTTTATGATCTGAACTTACATTGGCAACTAGTGATACTACAGCTTTTTTTCATTTTGGGCTTGAAAAAGGGTGTTGACTTATTTGTAGCAGTGAGTTATTAGATTGTATGTATAAGGGAGAAAGGAGATTTTAGATTATATCTCCTGCACTTTATTTTTTCTACTGCCGCTAGAATTTTTTAGATACGATAGAAGGGTTAAATATAATGTTTACTAGAAGTGGGAATGAATTAAATAAGAATCACATAAAAGGAAGAAAAACTGTGTGACTATGGTGGAGTTAACCCTAACTACCTCCACCTCTATGGAAGTTACCAAACTGTTTAGTTATGCTAAAGCTCTCATAAAAAGGAACATGACAATAAATGCTAAAACTGGTATAAATTTTATAGAGGATAATGACAAGGACATTGACAAGACTAAGGAACATCCAAATACTAAATTAGAGAAACCACCCATAAAGGTGGAAGCATTTCCTTCTCCCTTTATCAAAACAAAGAAAAGAAAGAAATTAGTTAGAAATCAAAATAATTGCTAGAAAGTCCTGAAAAAACTAAAGCCTGAGAAAGGGACCTCTGATGTTGCTCCCAAAAATAAACCCAAAATGAAAAATGAGAAAGGGAAAAGAAAAAAAAAAGCACATATATAATTCTCAAAAACAGAAATGATTACTGATTACATCTGTCCTGTAGCAAACAAAAGTATTCTAGAATTAATACAGACTGAAACAGGAAAAATTGATACAGCACTAGAGAGTGAATCGAATGATAGTCATGTAGTAGCTCACTGTACACCGAAAGAACAGAAAACTCATGTGACAAAGCTAGACTTTTTCAGTCCATTAGATATTGACTCTAATGTAAATTTACATGAAGAAGGAGAGATTCATACATCAATTTTGGCAGGCTCCCCTAACACAGCATTTTGAGAAACTTGATAGAGAGGTACAAAACATCAGATTAGATGACCAACTTTTAGCTCAGTGCCCAGAATATTTATCCAAATACACAATAAATGCTTTGTCCTATCCTATAATGGCCAATATTGTGCTCTTAGAAGCATTTAATGATTTAAAACACAGGTTGGAGGGCCTCTCCAATCCGGTCAGGCAGCAAGAGGATTGCATTTCTAAACTAGCTGAACAACAAAACAGCCCTATAACCAATAAAGCAAGGAAATTATCCTTTTCTACCATCATAATACCAATAATAAGGCGCAAAAAATAAAAATGAAAAAGGAAAATGACATAGGAAAAAGCATAAAAAACAGGACGAGGAAAAAGCAAAAGATCTGAACACAAGGAATATATAGGAAAAAGCCCTCCCATCTAGTGGGCAGTCTAATCTTCCACTTTACCATGAGATAACCATATAGAAAAAAGATAAAGCTTTACAGAATTGGGAAATGAAAAGCACCAATCAACACCTGATTCAGGTAGAAATATGCTCAGAAATATATCATAAAATAGCCCACTTGCTACTGAAGTAGTAAGGGAAAATCAGAATAAAGTATATAGAAGTGAGGCGATTATACAGGAATCCTTAGAGAAGGCACATAAGGTGATTCCAGAAACTCCCAAAAATCAGGTAGTGTAGCTTATTACAATTTCAGGACAAGAGACTGTTGTAAGAATTGTTGGAATCTATGAGAAGTCATGTGAGATCCCAGCCTCATTGACTGAACAATGTATCACCTGTTGGAGGCTGAATGTGAAATCCCTTAAGCTAGAGATCTAGTCAAAATAATATATAGGGACAAGCCAGACCCCTCACTCCCTGTGTATATCCTGACTAAGGATATGGAAGCAGCTAAAAAAGTCTGGTCAAGACAAAAAACAATGAATCAACTGGGTCTACAAATTAATTCCCCTGAAACATGAATAACAACAGAGAGCCTCTCAGGGGATTACACGAGCAACAATGGAATATTAAAACATAATGACTTCACTTCTGCTTTAGAAAAACTCCAGTGGAATTTTACATCAGAATTTGCCCAAGGCACAGATTTCTCAAGAACTTTGTCTATTTTTGATATTGGTTATTTTTCTAATGAAAGTAATGACATGCTTGGAGCATTTGTACTTTCATTATTGTCTTGTATTTTAGAACTTGAGATGCCAAAGCAAGACATTTTATATGTTGAAAGAATATCTACACAGACAAAAGGTACACAAATTGATTTCTTGGTAGGATCAGAAAGACTTGCCCAGAAAATGTTGAACAGTTCCTATAAACTGGATAAAGCAAATATTTGAATATTAGACATCAATGAGAGAAACCCAGGAACTTGGGTATATGACTAGAAGATCTAAATCACAAAACATTAAGTAATTCAATGTTAACTTCCAATTATATAGATGTTGCTAATATTTTGATATGGAATATTACCAGCTTGTCCAAAAAACTTCTTAATCTTGACTGGAAAGCATTCCTCTGTAATAAGGAACTCTCATTATTTCAGGAAACTTGGATTTTGCAAGCGGTTAATATAAATGGATATGAAAATCTATGCTCACCAGCAATCAAAACTAATAAACCTGGAAGACCTAAGGGTGGGTTAGCAGTTCATTTTAAGATGGGCAAAGATATGAGAATCATAGACCTCAAAATTCTGAAACAAAACTGTATCCTTTTAGTCCTAAAATGGGGTATTTTGAGCCTTATAGTAATCAATGTTTACATCCCCCCAAAGGCCCAGATAGAAGCTAATAAAGAAATCTGAGATGAATTAACCTCGGATTTAGAGCTTGCTCAGAATAATTATCCCATGGGAATTGTGATGATTGCTGGACACTTCAATTCAAGAATTGCTGATTATGATAAGTGAGAAGTTTTACAGGAACATATATTTCTGGGCAATTAAGAAGAGTTTAAGTAAAGACAAGTATACAAATGAAAAAGAAAAAAGGTTTATCCAGTTTGTTGAAAGTAGCAATCTGTTCATTCTGAATGGCAGACTATTGGGAGATAGATGAGGAAATAATACTTACTTCTCACCCAAAGGACAAAGCATGATTGATTATGTGTGCCAGAAAAGCATTGCTTTTTTAAGTTACTTTCAATAAGCATGCAACCTGAAAGTTACTATGCACCTTTATGCCTTCAGTTTTCTCCCCTTAGAGACAGTATAGAAAATGAAATTATACACTGTCCTTTACTCATGTTGCACATACAGAGAAGGGACAGATTAGTGTTATCAGAAAGAATTTGGGATGCAATAGATGAGATTATTACAGATCTGGACCTGAGTTTAATAATTGATAATATTTATTTATTTAGAATAGATTCACCAGGAAAACAACATGAACTGTAAACAGCTCATTTCCAGAAGTGCCCTGGGGAGTGGGGTTACATAGGAATAGAGATGCAGTGAATTTTAAAACCACTGGTGAAATGGACACGAAGTGACCACTTTGCATTGGCAGAGCACAATGCGAAGTGGCCACTGTAAAGTGACCACTTTGTCTTCTCATTATGACTTCACGTTGTCATTCTGCCTTAACGGTGAAGTAAGGTGAAGTGACAATAAAATAGGCAGTCCCCCACATATCACATGGCTTGCAGTACTGTAAGTCATGTGCTTTAGCCAGGCAGGAAGGAAGTGAGTCAGAAAAGTAGTTACTTTCTCTTTCTCCTTTGCAGTTGTAGAGGGAGGAAGCCTTTTTGGTGAGAGAGGAGAGCATTTTGTTTCCTAGTGATTTTGAGCAGAAAAAAACTGCTTTTTTAAAAGCTACATTTTTATTTAGCTTTTGTACTGTGTTTGTCATTGTTTTTTTCGTACTGAATTTTTTTTATAAGTTTTGTTGTGTGTGTGTGACTGTGTGTGTGCATGTCTGAAAGTGTGAGACTGAGTGCGGGTGAAGGCTAGGCGTTGTTGATAGTCGAGGACTTGTGAGCATTGGACACAGGACAAGGAGAGTCTGTGGCCCATGGGCATGGGCGGAGGAGAGGAGTGTGCACCCATGGGGATGGTCAGGTGTTACTGGACCACTCCCGACTCCTGGGTGTTATTTCTCCCCCTGTGGAAGCAGCAGCACCAGTGCCACTGGTGGCTGTGCATTCATCTACTCCACCACTACCACCTCCACCAATATCAGCTGCAGGGGCTCCTGCAGCACCTCCTTCACTACCTTCACAGCTGCAGGTGGAGCCCCAGGTAGATGCAGGTGGTCCAAACAGTATATCTGGTCCCCCCACAGCTCCCCAGTGTGGCAGTATTTTAACTGTGTGGGGGAGACAGCACAATCATGATTTGCCATCTGTGTGGTGTACTGGTGTGCCATGGCCCCCAGGGGACACATTTGGGGACTAGTGGCCAGCACACACACACACATGGCAAACCACCACAAGGCAGAGTGGCAAGCTGCCACTGAAGGGGCCAGACATCCATCTGCTGGCCCTTCTGCGGCAGTGGCAGAGGGTGCTGGGGTGAAGTTGTGCCTCACTGCCACAGCAGGAGGAGGAGGGCAACTGCAGTAGCTGCTTCACCAACACCACCACAGCCACCAACACCACCTTCTCCACCACAACCACTTCCTGGGTTTTCAGCTGCAGTGGACCCCACCACAGTGCCTGCAACACAGGCCAGCATTGCACTGGTGTGGGCAGCCCTCCAGGAAAACAATGAGAGGGTGGGTGCTGTGCAGCAGCAGGTTGATCAAATTCAGCAACAGCAGTTGCAAATAGTGACAATGCTGCACCTGCTGCTCGAACACCACGGCATCCCCCATTAAGGGATTTTTTCTGAACCCCTCCCCCCACTACTGTGCTGTATTGTTTTTGTGTGTTTTATTTGTTGTTTAATAATACACATTTTCCCTGCTGTTGTTGCAGTGCCTCAGTAATGTTGATTTTTTGTTTTGGAGTGCTTGTGGACAAGCTGTTGTGAGCAGTGCAAGTATGATGTGAAAAATTGCATGTGTGCAGTCAGTGTTGTTTCGTGTGTGTGTGTGTGTGTGTGTGTATGACATCAGACATTGTGCAGCATGTTGCAAACATATACAGTATTGCTGTTGCTGACTTGTTGCAGTGTTTATGCTATAAAGAATTGCGAGCAGAATAATGTATATTTTATCGTCATCATCATCATCAGTGGACTAAGTGATAACAATACTTTTTCAGAGGTGTCTGGCCAGAGTGCACCTTAGTCACATTATAAACTGCACACATAACTTTTAGGAGAGCATGTGTTTTTGTGCTATGATCTCTGCAAAGTCATGTGTGCACTGTGAGTGAGTGATTGAGGTGCACAGTGCCCCGAGACCTCTGAAAAAATATCATATCACTTAGTCTGCTGATGGTACCAATAAAATATACATCAGGTATTCTTTGTTATCTTTATTCTTGACACTGCAACAAGTCTTATCATATATATGTTTGCATGAAGCTGGGCAATGTATGCACACACAGGAAAGAACAGTGACGGCACACAAATTAGCACAACATACTCGCATAGCTCAGTCTTCATGCTGTTAGCAAAACACTTAAACTCCGATTCATGAGTTCTGGCACAAAGTAAACATTACTGAGGCTCTATAACTATTTTGTTTGTGAAATAGACATGAAAGACATTCACCAGGTTACAGCATTGCACCCGATATATGAGTGCCTTACTTCCAGGGGAATCTTTCCTGCTCCACATGTCCTTACAGAGTGCAATACATTTCTATGAAAACCACCCGGAATTTCATTACAGTGTGTCATGTCATGGAGGAATTCCTATTCAGAAAAGCTGCCCAAATTCTGCCCCCCTTTCTCAGCAACGTTAGGACGTGATGCCAGGGAGATCGCAGGTGCGTGCTTCATTATAGTGAATGTCTGATTGTCCAGCAGCTTCTCCTCGAATGGTCTTTTTATGTTATAATGAGTCAGTTTGTAGAACGTATGGGCACGTTTCCAGTAACAAGAGCCTTGTTACTGGAAACATACCCACATTTCACCACAAAGTGAACATCATAACGTGTCTATGTCTTCTGTTGGCACCCTTTGCAAACTGTGTGAGAGGCCCTTCGGCACCATGCATTTTTGCTTAAAGTTGAACCAGCAAAATATTCTGTGGTGATTTGTATATGCAGCCCATGATGCTTTGCATTGTGGGGGCATGTGTGATTTTGTATTTCATTATAACATAAAGAAACATTTGGATAGCTGCCAGACATTCACTATAGTGGAGCATGCACCCGCACTCCCCCTGGCATCATGTCCTAACGTTGCTAAGAAAGGGGGGCAGAATTTGGGCGGCTTTTCTGAACAGGAATTCCTCTGTGATGTGACACACTGTAATGAAATTACTGGCTGTTTTCACAGAAATGTATTGCACTATGTGGAGCAAGAACAATTCCCCTGGAAGTAAGGCACCCACATATTAGGTTAGGTGCAACACTATAACTATGTAATGTAGTGAATCTCTGTAAAGCAACAGTGCAACAATCTGTTTGAGAACTAATCTCTGACCTATATTTTTTAATGCTATGTTACAACTTCCTTTACTTACATCCTGACTCGTATGATACTATAATTTCCAGTATTTGAGTCTGCTGTACTACCTTTTTTCATGTGTGAAATAATGAAAGGAGCATTCCTTTTAATATGGTGCTGACCAGGTCTTTGTCAGTATTTTCCACTGCTTTTCTCTATCACATCAGTTAGTTATTATATATAATTTCTATTGTAAATTAACAGTTATGCAGCAGGCAGTGTTTTATGACCCCACAGAACAATATTTATTGAAACGCAGCTGCAAATAAATACAAGCCTGGTCATAACAATATTGAAAGGTGTGCTCATTTTTTTTCACACATGACAAAAAGTAGTCAACTGAGTAAGCAGACAGAAATTGTGAAAAGAAGTGCATCATGCAATGTAAAATAGCATAAAAAGTACAGTTCAAAATTGTCACCACATTCTTGCAATGCTGCTTTAATTGATAATGTCAGTATGACATCATGAGTTTACAATCACACAACACACAAAATGCATCTGCCTTGTGTCCAGAAAATTGACAAGTGGTAACAAAGTGAAATGGGATTGTTTCAGCACATACAAAGTCCTCCAGAATTAATGGCGCACTCAGTCATGCGCGCAGTGGTGGCACAGAGTCCCCAGATTTTTTCTACATGCCCAAAATGCATCCGCCTTGTATCCAGAAAATTGACAAGTGGTAACAAAGTGAAATGGGAGCATTTCAGCACATACAAAGTCCCCCATGAATAAAATGACTGTGAGCGAACTGTTGCTGGTCCAATGTGTGCTGCGATTCGAGCAAATGCAATATGATCATCTCAACTGGATGGAAGGGTGCCCTTTGTCTATACACTATTAGTAGTCTTGGTGAGTTGATATATATAGATATATATCTGTGTATTTTGTAGGTGAGGGGGATTGACATAGACATGTACTCATGGTATTGTTCTGTATCACAGGTCACAGATACTGTTGGTGTGCACATTCCAGTGCTCAATGAGAACTTTTTGCATAGAAATTTGAAATGAATAACTCTCAAGCACATGAAGGTAAGTATTTTGTTTTTTTTTGAGGGTGGGGGAAGAATATTTGCAGGTTTGTCTGTAATGGTTTCTTATTTGGTTACTTCTTCGCAGATTTCATCTGCATCCTTCTCGAGTCTGGTTGTTAATGATGATCATGGTCATCTAATGAAATTACTTCTGCATGTTGTATGTGTGCCCCAGCCTGGGGGGGGGCTGATGTTGACAAACTTGTTTGGATAAGGCCTCTTTGACAGAACAACAAAGCATCTGGAAGTTTCCTAAGAAAAGAAATGAATGACTTGTTACAACTAGATTGTAATTTGTCCCTGGTTCTCAATCTCAGGTCAAGTTACATTTCAAAATCACATCTTGTCAAGTAACACAACCTGTGTGCAACTTTTTCAACACCATCATGGTCAGGGCTGCACAGCTGCAAGTTCAGAATACAGTGCATGAATGATATCTTACAGAAATACCTGTAGTTTTGGTGACATACACGTCACCTAATTTATGAATCATACTCAGTTGCATTTGCTGCAGTCTTTCTAACACAATGAAATGGATTAAATAAAATCTTCATACTTACCAGAATGGATTTCAAATGGATATTGCATAGGTTCCTCTGTATGGTACAGCTGCAGTACCATTCCCACCGAGTTTCAACAAAGGAGAGTTTTTCTGTTAACCTGTAAAAAAAGACAAAATAAGTGTACCGTATGTGTTTGACCATTGCGGCTTTGAAAAGCTACAGAAAATAAAACATACAACTAAAGGAAGTTAAATAGCATAACAAACATTAGTTCACATACTCACTTTATGGTTTAAATATTAAGAAGCTTTGTGCCTGAGGCTGATGGATGTGGTCTCCTGTTTGATTTCCTCTGCCTTGGAATAGTAAATGTAAATGTAATGGAGAAATATGGTCTGAATGACACTGGTGGTGGGTGCTGGTGGTGATAGCTGCAGCACATGATGACATACTCTGTTATATCTTCCTGCATCTGGTGGTGGTGGCAATGGCTAACACCGGTCCTGGTGGTGGTGGTCCGGGGGCAGACAGACTCATGCTCAGTGGTGGCAGTGGCTAACATCAGTCCTGGTGGTGGTGGTCCGGGGGCAGACAGACTCATGCTCAGTGGTGGCAGTGGCTAACATCGGTCCTGGTGGTGGTGGTCCGGGGGCAGACAGACTCATGCTCAGTGGTGGCAGTGGCTAACATCAGTCCCAGTGGTGGTGGTCCGGGGTGGACAGATTCATGCTCAGTGGTGGCAGTGGCTAACATCAGTCCCAGTGGTGGTGGACTGGGGGTGGACAGACTCATGCTCAGTGGTGGCAGTGGCTAACATTAGTCCCGGTGGTGGTGGTCTGGGAGGGGATACCGCCTTTTAACAACTTCAGTTAAAACCTGCCAACATTAACCACATCATCATCCTCATAAAGAAAGCTGCCCTCACATTCATCTATGTCCAAAGTCTAACCACTGGGAAATTCTTTTTCCATTGTGTCATCATCTACGTCAGTGGTGGGCCGTTTCATGCTGCCACTGCCAGTGCCACCAGGATGGTCCATTTCCACATCACCAAAACCACCATGACTAGGCCAGGGTGTGAATACTGAGGTTGCAGTCTATACTAGTAAGTGCCTCTCATTCATTTTAGTGAATGGTAGCAAACTAACATTTGCAGGAGACAGGTTTGTCTGACGATCCCTGACTATTGCACCTGCTGAGCTGAATACCCTCTCAACACTTACACTGGAGGGTGGGCATGTGAGATACTTCAGTGCCACTGCAGTCAGCTCTGGCCATTCACTGACCTTTCCACTCCAGTACAAAAGAGGATCATCAGTTATTGTCAGATGCCTGTTTTCAGACAACTATGACTCAACCATTCTCTGTGCCCCACTAAGTCCAGTGGTCGATGCATCGTTCAGTTCTCCTGAATCATTTATTTCACAAATCCCCACTTGGAACAAAGGCTCCCAAAGTGGGTTGATGCAAGTCACTTTAGATGACAGACCACCTGAAACTGCAGTCCCTTTCCACTTGCAGGATGTGCTTGATGGTCCTCCAGATACACCTTTAGCCAAATTATGCTGCTGAGGTTTGCTGACCTTGGCACATGACTTCTGTGCCCCATGAACCAAGTGCACCAGTTGACCACTGATATTTTTTACCTGTTCAGGCCCTTCTTCCAGTACTGATGCAATTCCATGTTTCTATCATGGGTTCAGCATTGTTGCTATGGCAAAGTTGTCACTATGCTGAATGCTCACAATATGACGATTCTGGTTGAATACTATCAGCATGTGTTGCAGCAACATACTGCTACCACTGTCTCTGGTAACATCAAGGCCAAAATTTAGATTCATCAATGTCTGACTCAGCACCTGCAGCAGTGGAATTGATTGGCTAATGGAGGCAGACTCGCCATTCACTGCCTGTGTGGCATGTTCAAAAGGCTGCAAAATTGTTATTACGGAGTCCACAAGGTGCCACTGTTCAGTCGTCATAGACATGGAGGTCCCGGAACTGTCACGGCTAGTGTGTATCACAAGATATTCTGAGATGGCTTTGTATTGTTCATACAACCTGTCTGCCATGTATAAAGTGGAGTTCCATCAGGTGACAACTTCCAGCTTCAAGCAGTGCTGAGGCAGGCTGTTTTGTATCTGCAACTGCTGCAGTTGGTCATGGGCCTTTCCAGATTGTGAAACGTGAGAGCAGATATGTTATGCAGTGGTCAGCATTTCCTTTACATCAAGGTGTTGCAGATACTCCTGTACCACAAGATTTAAACAATGGGCCAGGCATGGAACACGAAAAAAAACACACCATTCCTGATGCATTTCACCACATTTGACCCATTGTCACTTGCTCTGAACCCAGTTCTCAGGGACAGGGGGTTCAGCCACTTGTCAATTTCAGTCAGTACCACATCCAACATGTTCTCACCAGTGTGTGAACAGGTCACATTGCGCATAGCAATCGTTGCATGCTGTTGAAATCCTGGAACATTGCTACCACCACAATCCACCTTACTGCACTGATTATTCACACAGCCAACATCACAAACAACCCCCGGCACCTGCACCCTGTAGTTATACACAGATATGAACTCCCTGCTGTTTTGCCACTTGTCCACATATTCATACTTAAATGGATGAATGGAGAGGAGGAATGTTGAAGGGCATGTCTTACTGAGTCGGACACAGTACGGAATAACTCAGGGACAGCACAGGTAGAAAAGTATGTCCTGGATGGGACTTTCCATTTTGGACAGGCATGTGCAGCAAACTGCCGGAACCTAGAATTCTCCACAAAGGAGAAGGGCAAAAGATCAATTGCCAGCATTTCAGCTACAGCAGCATTAAGTTCACATGACACTGTTTAATTGGCGGGGTACTTCAGCTTATGCGCAAAAACACTCTGTAACGTGGGCTGACTTAAACGTTTTACATGGGTTGTGATGACAAATGGCTGTGCTCTGTGATGAATGGCATTGGCAGAGGGTGGAGTGTGGACATTTGAAGACGGTTGCACAGCTGATGATGACAAACCCAAAAATGCAGTTATTTTGCCAGATTTGCCAACTGGGGTTGATGTACCACTTGCACTAGACATACTGCATTCACCACCACCACCACCAAAACTGCTACTCTCTCCAGCACTGAACAACATTTCAAAGTCATTATGCTCCTCCACCTCATCATTCCTGTAGTAATCCTCTGCTCTTATTATCTCACTACAGCACATGTTTAATTTCCTACTGGACTTAACAGTCATGGAAGGGGATAACATGCTCATTATGTTGCTGATGAGGGTGAGAACCCCACTGTGGTATTAGTTGCCATCTTGTGCTGGGTCCACAGTGCCATGTGCCTATTCTTAAGATTTGTATGCTGTCCTCCTGTGCCCAGATGGCTCCCCTTTTTACCTCGACTCACACACACATGGCAAACTTGGCAGATTGCAACTGACTTATCATTTGCATCTTGAACAAAAAAATCCCAAACAAGGGATTGTGATGCTCTACTTTTAACATGTCCATGATGCTGCTTATTTAACTCCATTCTTTTAAGCACTGAAGTGGGGGGGGGGCACATGATGTTTTGGGCACTGCACACCTGGACTGCAACTGACCACCACGATTACCTATCCTTATTACTGGGTCATCATCATCAATTGAAACTGGTAAATCATAAGTTTTTACGGGGGGGGATTACTGCAAACAGACTCAGACACAGCCACCTTGAATTTCTTTTTCTCCGGTTCCCAACTGGGGTCAATTACATCATCATCATATTCATCAACATCACACACATCTACATTTTCTACTTGGATGCTGGCATGTGAACATGATGTTGCAGCAACAGCAACATCATCATCATCATTACATTCATCATCATCATCTACATCACCACCATCACCTGATATGTTTTCACCACACTGTCAATCACTGCATGGAAAATGCGTGACATTAACTGCCACGGTGGATGAAATATCACATTGTATGCTATCATTAACATAATAATAATATTAATAAATTTTATTTGATATAGTGCCTTTCAAATATCAAGGCGCTGCACAATCAACTAAAACAAAACACAATAAATAAAGATAAAATCAATGGAATTCAGGATAAGCGTTTCCCCACAAAAAAGTCTTTAGTGCCTGCTTAAAGCACCCCACTGTCCTGCACTCCTGAAGCTGATGGGGCAGAGAATTCCAGAGGGTAAATGCCGCAAACCCAAAGGCATGCACACCAGATGACTTTAAACTTACCCTCAGAATCTCCAGCAACCCCTCATCAGCTGAGCGGAGCTGTCGCAGAGGGGTGTAAGGAACCAGGAGCTCTTTCAAGTAGTCAGGACCCTGTCCATGTAGGGCTTTGTAAGTCAATAAACCTACCTTAAAGGTGATCCACCACTGAATAGGCAGCCAGTGCAGATCGCACAGTACTGGGGTGATATGTGTTCTCCTAGAAACCCCAGTCAACAAACGTGCTGCAGCGTTCTGCACCAGGTGAAAGAGGTGGATATCAACCCCAGGAAGCCCTAGGTAAAGGGAGTTGCAGTAGTCAAGGCGCAATGTCACAAATGTGTGGACCAAAACAGGCAGGTCACTGCATGGGACAAGGTGCTTGATCCTAGCAATGTTCCTAAGATGGTAAAAGGCCAGTTTGATGACTGCGACACCTGATGATGAATGGTCAGGCCATCATCAAGCACCACTCCTAGGTCACAGACCCATTCAGAGGGGAGAATCTGCACCCCCCCATGACTAAACTGAAGGGGAGCTCAGTCCTCAACCTCTCTGTCCTATGAACTGGGTCCACTACCAAGACCTCAGTCTTTCCTAGGTTCAACTTTAAACTGCTGACACTCATTCAGTCTTGGATTTCTATGAAGCAGCTGTTCAGTACTGAGATAGCACTAACCTGGTCGGGGCCAAAAGACAGGTAGAGCTGGGTGTCATCAGCATAGCAGTAAAACCTCATCCCATACCATCTTACAATGTTTCTGAGGGGCAGCATGTACACTGAAAATAACATGGGGGACAGTACCAAGCCCTGAGGAACCCCGCAAGGCAGAGAGAAAGCCTTAGAAGAAAAAATACCTGAGACAACCCTCTACGTTCTACCAGTGAGAAAAGATGTAAACCATCTGAGAACTGACCCTGACAGCCCACAGATGGTCCTCAAACACTCGAACAGAACCCCAATGATCCACAGTGTCAAAAGCTGATGATAAATCAAGGAGAACCAAGATAGAATGGTGTCTCTGATCTCTAACCATCAGGAGATCATTGAGTACCTGAAACAGAGCAGTCTCAGTACTATGCCTCTTACGAAAACCTGATTGGAGAGGTTCGTATAAATTATGGATGGTTAAATGGTTCTCCAGTTGAGCTGCCACAACTTTCTCAATAACCTTCCCCTCAAAAGGAAGATTAAAGAAAGACCTGTAGTTTGCTAGGTTCTCTGGGTCTAAAGAAGCTTTCTTCAGGAGGGGTGTCACCACCTCCACCTTCAGGGAGCTAGGAAACTCACCTGAGTCCAAAGAGCACTGGATGATCCGAGCTAAGACCGGGCCTATGATGTCACTACAACCCAGCATCAGGGAGGTAGGGCCCGGATCTAAACTACAACAAGTGGGATGTATCCCCTGGATAATCCTCATAATATCCATGAACTCCAGCAGATCAAGGGTACTCCAGGAAACTCCGGGTTCTGTGACAGGGCACCGACCAACAGCATCGCCCATAGAGTGAAGTTGGTGGCACTCCTGCCTGATGTCAGCCACCTTATTCGCAAAGAAATGAGCGATCTCATCACACTCATTTTGTGAAAAGACTTGGCGGAACTGCTGACAGGCTGGGTTGCACAGCCTGTCAACCGTTCTGAAGAGTTGAGCCAGTTGGTTCTGTGCGACAGCAATTTCCTTGGACAGGAATTCTGCCTTCTTACGGGAAATTTCTGTTTGATAGAATTTATAATGTTCCAACAAAATAAGGTGGTTGGTATCTAAGGCTGTCCTCTGCCAGCAATGCTCTAATCTACTCCCCTGTCTCCACAACTCCCTTAGAGTGCCATCAAACTATGGTGCCCCAGGATGAAGCGGGAGGGGGTGAACTCAGACAGGAACAATCAGATCGAGAGCTGAAGAAACGGTCCTATTATAGGCCGTAACTAATTGCTCATGATCTGTGCTAGTCTCTTCCAACAGCTAGAGGTCAATTACCACCATCAGATCTTCAAGGACCACATACCACAAAGGGCGATAACTGACCATCTCCACAGGGCCTAACCTACCCAGGGTGGCCGAAAAATTGAACCTAACAGTGTAGTGGTCAGACCAACTGACAGGTTCCACCATCAAGTTGGAGGCCTCGACACCCAGGAGGAAGGCCAAATCAAGGGAGTGACCACCATGGTGAGTAGCTGAGAAAACAACCTGTGTGAAGCCCAGAGTAATCATCACCTGGAGGAAGTGTTGACCAAAAAGTGAGGATTTGTCATCGACCCAGGGATTGAAGTCACCCAGAACCATCAGTCTGGGCGACTCCAATGCCATGTCGGTGGTGAAGTCTGCTACTTCCTGCAGTAACAGCTTCTCATCACCTGGTAGACGGTAGATGAGTGCTATCCTGCACCCCACACCAGCTACCACGGTACACTCAAGTGACCTGGCCTCCTCAACTGGTACACCAGTTAGGCCCAATTCAGTCTTGAAACAGACCATGCCCTCCCTGTGGTCCAATCTCGGGCAATGTATAACCAAGTGCCCGGTGGGAATAGCTGCCTCCAAAATAGGGGCAGCATTCCCATCTAACCAGATCTCGGTAATACAAACCAGATCTGCTGGACCAACAAAATCTGCAATAATAGCAGTCTTGCTGCAAACAGATCTGGCATTACATAACAGCACCCGAGTTGGACGAGGTTGGTGAGCTGTCTCAACTACTTGCCCTCCCGAAACAGAGGTGCCCTTGGGTATGGGAACCAGAACAGGGTCACTACGTTCCAGACACCATTTCACCCTGGGGCATCTTCTGGTACTAACCAAAGTTGCAGAGTTATGGGGGTGTGGGGAGCAGGAGGTGAGTTATGTATCTTAAGGCAGAACTGTGCTAAGGTGCACCTGCGCCTGTGTACATTAACACAATCAGTTATATAACAAAAATATAACAAAAAAACAAAGAAATCGCTATTTCTCCAAATTAAATCTACCTACACCACAGATACGCACCTCCCCCAAAGCACACTTTCACTGTCTTTCACTACACACACTCAATGTTGTACATTAACATTCAAAATCCACACAAAAACAAAAATGCTCCATGATATGAGCACAGGAGGGTTTCCTACAATCGATGAACTAAAGTTTGAGCTCCCAAAAAAATGCAAAAAAAGCTTTTTTAACAGCTTTTAGAAGGTTTCAATTACAGACAGCTCTCGGAGCACACTGTCTCCTACAGCTTCCTACACACACTACCCTGAACTGAGGCTGTGCAGATCAATATAGAGCACATATGACCTGAAATCCCATGAATCACTGCAAAATTTGCCTTTGGAGCTTAAAAACAAGGCTAAGTGAGGCAAAGTGCATTGTTATCAATGCACTTCACCTTAAGATTTTGGTCTAATAGTGGTCAGGAAGGCGGAGTAACGCAGTCATTGTTCTCAATAGTCTTCGTGTTACTAATTATAACGTGAAGTATTCTGCTTCGCATTGTGGAGCACTCAGCGAATCTGCCTTTTCTCCTCGAATCACTTTGTGGAGTAGATTGAGCCCACTTTGCCCACCACTATATAAGAAGATGCGTGAGACAACATTTAAAAAAACAGAGAACAGAATCATAGGCTATTACAATTAGTAGATAATAAAGAACAAGTGCAGTGTACAAAATCTTATACATTTCAATTACAGACAAGGTAAAAAACATGAATGTAAGTTACATTACAGCCTCATGGTGAGCAGAGCAGCAAACATTTTTGGATACAACAGTTGACTTAACCCAGGTGATAAAGTGTAGAGAGACCGAAAGTAGGTTACAATGCAGTACTTTGAGAGTGTAAATAGACCTAGCGTGTAAGTGCTTAGGTGGGATGATACTAGACAAGCGCTAGCTGATTGATCCAGTATGTAAAATACTAGGTGTGAGTAGGGGGAGGGAGGGATAAGTAAAGGCCTTCACCCCCTCCCTGAGGTTTTGAGAACCCTGCAAGGGGATAAGGGAGTCAGCAATAGAAAAGATAGAGAGAAAGGTGGAGAAAGATTGATGGAAAAGGACAAAGAATAGGGGGTAGGATGGGGGAAAAAAGGAAAAAGGAAGCCTGTGCCTTCACCCCCTCAGGATGCATAAAACCCTGCAGGGGGATGGGGAGCTGGCAGAGGAAGGTAAAGTTGAACTAAGGGGAGAGAGATAGGGAAGCCAGTGCTTACACCCTCTTCAGAATGCAGAGAACCCTGCAAGGGGGTGGGGAGCTGGCAGAGGAAAATAGAGTTGGGCTAAGGGGAGAGAGAAAGGGAAGCCAGTATAAAGGCAATATAAAGTACTCTTTGTTTTTACAGGTATGGAAAATAATATTTATACAACTTCAGGAAAGAATCAGAGGAAAAATATATATTAATATTTACAGGGCACCTCCAAAACAAATCTGGTTGTGGTTTGATGCATCTTGCAAAAATGCAAAAATTAAAGAAGCTAAAAAGAATCCATCTACAGGTGAATTTAATACCCTTGATCAAACTAGAAAACAATACAAACATTTTTTGGGAGAAAAGAAACATGAGTTTAGCCAGAAACAGTGGATAAATATGTGTAATGTAATCCAGAATAATGACACAAAGAAACTTTGGAAGCTGGTGGTAACTGGCACCAGTGATACCCAAACATCTTCAGCAATTTATATCCCAAAAGAAGCTTGGATTCAACATTTCAAAACAATATTTAATAAAGAAGGACCCTTAAGACTACCTGATCAACCTCTTATCAGGTTTTTGGATCTGGAATATTCTCCTGTCATAATAACACCCCTTGAAGTGGAGGATGCCATATCAAACTTGGCAAATAATAAAGCCCCAGGTCCTGATCAGATCCCAGGTGAGATCTATAAAAAAAATGAATTTTTTTGGGTACCAGTGCTCACAACATTTTTTAATCTTTGCTTAGCACAGAAGTTTCTACCCACTTCATGGACAAAAAATATTATTGTCCTTCTCCATACAAAAAGGTAATTATTATGGCCCTGGCAATTTTAGGCCTATTAGTTTACTAGATATCAGCTCTAAAATATTTATGAAGATTCTATTAAACAGTTTGTTTCTCTGGCTAGAAACAAACTCTCCACTATCCAAATATCAGGCAGAATTTTGAGCTAACTTTTCAACAATTGATAATATTTATTGCTTTGCTCACCTTATGAAAAAATATATACACATTAGGTGATCAAAGGTTTTTGCCCATTTTATTGATTTTTCATTTGCATTTGACTCAGTAAATAGAACAACACTTTGGAATATATTATTAAATAAGAGACTTCCTACTGCGCTACTTATTCCCATCTGTTTATTATATACAGACACAACCACAGCTATTAGACATAGTACCCAAGGAAATATCACAGATTTCTTCAATTCTACCAGAGGAGTGAAACAGGGCTGTTTCCTTGCCCTCATTCTTTTTAGCATTTATATTGACTCAATACTACAGTCGAAGATGACTGAATCTCTTGACCCTCCTAAAATTGCAAACACGCCATGTCATGTATTGGCATATGCAAACAATCTTGTCTTATTCTCTCTTACTAGCAAAGGCTATTAATACATTACTGTATATTGTTTTTTTTCATGTTCCTGTATACTTTCTCCATGTTGTTATTACCTGTTAATAACCTTGTGATGGTAATAATTTGTTACTTTTGCTGTCCCTTCCAATTGAACCCTGGTTGCATCCAGGTTCTACTTTTAGTTTGTGTACCTGTTGACATGGAGCCTTTGTAAATGAGTCCCTGACTCAAAGGATTGTAATTCCAATACTCTCAATAAATAAATAAATAAATAAGTAAGTAAGTAAATAAATAAATAAATAAAGGCCTACAAAAACAATTGTATCAAATACTTGTCAAGTGTGAAGTACTGGACCTAAGAATAAATATTAAGAAGACCAAGGTCATAATCTTTGGAAAGACTAGTTCTAAATACAGACTTAAGTTACATCATCAAAATATAGAGATAGTAAATGAATATACATATTTAAGTATTAAGTTCACCTGTAATGGTAAATGGAACTTACACTGTAAACGACAATGCGCTAAGGCAAAACATATCACCAAAGCTTTAACATACTTTAATTACAAGTATGGTGGTAACACTATACTTCCAGCCCTTTGGGCAGGGTGCTAAATTAAATCTGCTCCTCTTTGACGGGGCTGAAGTTTGGGGAACCCAGACAACCCTGCATTTAGAGACCCTGCTTCTTTATTTTTATAAGTCTATTTTACAAGCTCACATATCAACATCCTCAGTCATAGTAAGATCAGAACTAAGCAGAATTTAAATAGCCTATATAATAGAACTCAGAACTGCATCCTATTGGTTATGCATAATAAACAATTCAGCCAATACTTTGCCGAAGGAATGTTTAATGGAAAAAAGAAACCGGTTGTCCAAAGGTATCTCCTCAAGCTGGCTAAAAAGGCTTATGCATATTTAAAAAAAACAAAAAACAAATGCACTTCATTTATGGAATGACTTTAACAGGGACATAACCATTTCCCCACAGTTTAAAGACATCTTTAAAAAGAAACTGTTTGGGCTAGCACAAAAAAAAAACAAGATAAAGAATTGGTAAAACATCAAAAAGAAGCTCTTTGGTATAGTGCCAACGAATTAGTGCATGGCACTGAAGACTATATATTAATTCATTCCAATCTACACTTCAAGAAACTTGTAACATGGGCAAGGTTTGGAATTATAACTTCTAGATATAGTTACTTCAATAAAAACAGAAAAAAATGACACAATTAAAGCAAATCAGTGCCCTTGTTGAAAAGATTTCAAGAAATTATTGCGCATATTATCTTTCAATGTCTGCTTTATAACATAAGTAGGAACAATCTATTGAAATATTTTCTTACAAAATACATGGATTTAAACTATGATATGATTTTCATTCTCTTGCATCCCAAAACTGAAAAGGAACTAGAATTGATAGCTAAATTAATTTCTGTGGTCATCACTAGTAAAAAGAAAATGAACTTCTAATTTATATTATTACTGTAAAAGGGACAATTATTTGCACTTGTAAACTTTCAGTCTTCTTCCTATTTATTGTTGGACATTTTCTTAAGCTTGATGTTATTTCAATGCATTTTAAATTATGTGATTGTATTTTCCTATTGTTGTGGGACAAACAATAAACCTCACTTCACTTCACTAGTAGTCATTCATACTTTATTTTCTCCCAGCACTGTGACAAATCCTACTTACCCATTGTAGTGCCCATATTTCTGGAAATTTGTTCATTACATTCAATCCTCATGAATTTTAAAATCAGTAAATGAGTGAATGGATGGTCCTGTGGATAGGTAGCAGGTCAAGGAGGATTTCACCTTAGATCACAAGTTCTAATGCAGCCCAGGTTGGTAATAGCCAAAAGCCATTGTCTTAGTGGTCCCAACACCCCTTCCCCTGAAGAATACAAACAGGTCTTGGAGAAATGGCAGCAGCCATATGTTCATTCACTATAATGACACTATTGGAGTGGCATGCACAGTTGGGAAATTTCAGCAGACACCTTGACCTCAGCACTTCTTCCAGTGAAGGGCCAAACCCCTTGTGTGAGTCAAGGAAATGATGTAACTCCTGAGTTGGTACCCAAGCCCCAAGAGTAGGGAGGTCATATGGCCAAGTGGTGCATGACTGCCCATGTCTTGTCACTATACCTGCAGGCAAGCCTGATGAAGTTGGACTGTGACCTCTCCAACTGGAGTCCTGGCCTTGTAGTCCCATTGGCCTCATGCCAACCAGGGAAGATGAGTCCGCTGGATTAATTTGACCCATCCTCCCTTTTTACCCTGTACCATCAGTCTGTGATACTCCCAAGCAAACACAGGACAGATGCAGTCCAACCTCTCCCAGCAGCTCACTCCAATTATTGCTCCTAGACCTGCTAGAAAGAGTCCAAAAACAAGTCTCATCCTTCATCATGCAACTGCACAGTATTCTTGGCATAGAGACCCCGACAGGAGGTGTAAATGTCTTTGTGCTGATCCACATTTCCCCTGATAGACTGCATAAATGGTTGCATTTCTCTAGTAATGTGAATGCATGCTTTGTCCATAGCTTGTGAGTCAGTTGCATGCCAGCAGTGTAGTCGCTGAATGAGATGAGATTGAATGATCTTAGTCTTAGGCCCTTATTCGTTAATGGATTGCACGTCTTCCTTCATCTTGAGGAGCAGATCAACAGTCAGGAATCCCAGGTCATTCCCACCCAGATGAATCATAAGGATGTCAGGTAAATTCCATTACAGGGTCTCCATTGTCTGCCTAGCAATATGCTCCTCCCAGCGCATTCCTATCTTGTTCATCACATGAATCTGCACCTTCTGACAAGGTGTCAGTAGGTTCTTATCCCCAGGCCAATGTGCCACTCTCACTGCTGCCCAGTAGATGAAGTGAATGTCCACAGATCCACATGTGCTTGGAGCCATCAAGATAACCTGGAACATGCAAGACAAACTGTTAAAGTAAATGTGGATGGACATAGCATAAAAAAACTTGGGACTAGGCCAGCCCAGTGGCACAGAGGGCTGAGGTATTTCTACCTTACCTTGTGCTATGCCAGTGACCAGGTTCTGGAGCAACCTTGGGTCATCAGAAAGCCAGTATGAGGGGGAAGGGTCAGAGAAGGATTGAGCTGCCTTGCGGTGGCTCTCATATCCTAGAGAGGGTGGATCACCCTCCTGCAGTCCTGCCATCACTGGATGAAGGTCCAGTGGTGGTGTAGGTGAACATGGGTGACCAGTAGGTTGGGGCATCCCACAGTGCTTGGCATGCGCATGCCTCCATATCCATGTGCTCACACCAAAGATGCAAGGGCATGAGAGCAAAACCAGGGAGAAAAAGACAAATAAATAATTGAAAAAAAAAACACTTGGGACTTCCACCACCCCATAACATGGATGTTGCTATCCAAAATCCTCTGGATCCTGGCAGTTGTTGCTGCCCCAGTCCTGAAGGAATGGGTACTGTGCTCTATAGCATTCAGGGCAGCCTGCTGAATTGTCGACCCCCAACATGAGTCTAATTAATCAGCTGTCATGGGCCTGCCATCCACATGCAGCAAGAAAGCATCATCCTCCTCCAGGCGGATGGAAATCTAAATGGCCACCAATGATGTTGTGCCCCATTCTGACCCTGCTGGGGCCTTCACTGCACACCAGCAGCCAATAACCTTCTGGTCTGTTTTGCTCCATTGCAGCTGTACGAAGATCCACTCCAGGATCAATGTAACCTCTGCACCTGCCAGGCTCATCACTCTCCATTTTCACATTTTGCACCTAATCAGAGATCCAGAATGTCCCACAGAATACCAGGGTAACTGCAGTGTTAAATAGAGTGGCCTGGTTGACATTCCAGTAAACCACTGGGAGTGCTGCCCATACTGGTTTGAGGATGATAAATGGGCACCTAGTATCTGACCACTCGGTTGGCCCTTACCCTTGCCCTTCAAGGACCTTCTGCACACTGAAGGAGTGCATGGTGTCCATGAAGACTAAAACTCAGGAAAACCATGACAGGCCCACCAGGTGCTCTCAGATGATCCCTGGCATCAGGTCTTGGTATTTGACTTCTGTTATGTAACTGTACAGTTGGTCAGCCAGTGTGTGTCAGCTGTTTTTCCATCCTGCCTCTGCTCAGATTACACAGTAACATTTCACACCATGCTGGTAGGCTGCTGTAGTCTGGGAAGCAATAGCATTATCTATGCACTCCCAAGTCTTAAGGTCATCTCCACAGAAATGATAGGACTGGTCATGGAATCTGTTCTTTTGCTTGAGCCAACTCCCTGAATTTCTGCAACTGTGAATGAGATAAAGCATCATCAATGCCATTCTCAATGCCAGGGACATGTGCAGCTTTAAAATGGACATTCAGCAACATGCATTTCTGGACAAATATTCTCATGAGATCACCTAATTGGCCCTTAGCCCCCAACTGCCATTATATGGTGTGTAACACACCCATATTGTTGGACCAAAAGATTACCTTCTTGTCCCTCAGCCTGGAACCACAAATGCACAGAGCCACCATGGCTGGGAAGAACTCCAACATGTTATCTGCCTGTGGAGCCCAGCAGCTACCCATGCAGGAGGCCACTTCAATGCACACCATTCTCCTTGAAAGTATGCCCCAACTCCTAGCCCCTTCTGAAGTGTATGTGTACAGTTCTAACTTCTGCCTGTCAACTGTCTATGGCAACATAGATATACCACTGAAATGGTAGAAATGTCTTCAAAACTTGTAAATCATCCTGGAAACCTTCCATCACCTGAACCCAATGATATGGCTTCTGGGCACCTATCCCAAGCTTCACCATCCACCACAAGAAGATCCTTCCCATGGGGATGACCTGGCAGTGGAAGATGAGATGCCCCACTATTTGTTGTCACTCTGTCAGGGTTATCTTCTTATCCAATCTGGACTTGCTCAAAAGACTCCTCAATGCATTGATCTTATTACAAAGCAAGCAACACTCCTGTCTCACTGCATTGACCTCTGCACTCAGGAATCCCATAACTGAGTTTGTCACTTTCACTTTCATTTTCCTGGTAGCAATAGGTACACAAATAGGCCACACAGTTCAATAAAATAGTCTAGCATTTGCTTGAAAGCCAGAAAGTGCTCTGACCCCATGAACAAGAAGTTGTCAAGGTATCGAATGATGCATTTGTTCTTTGATTTCTGGGCTGTTACCCAGTGAAAGACTGTACTGAAATCTTCAATCACTGCAGAGACTACTGAGTAGCCCATGAGCATGAAATTATTCATGTAGTATTGGCCTTCTGATTTCATCCCCAGCAAGTCCTATTCTGCCGAATGTAGTGGCAGGAGTCAGAAGGCCAACTCTATATTTGCTTTAGCCATCAGGGCAATTTCAACTGCTCTGTCGAATGACGCATATTGAATGGCCATGAAGTGGATCAATGTAGTCATTGACTGAATCTCCTTTGGGGTATGACAGTTGGTTGCTCATGCATAATTTGTCTGGGGCTTTCTTGGGAACCAGGCCAATCAGAGACACCTTGCGATTCAGCAGGGGAGGGGATAGGTACAGTTCGCTCATCTCACCTCCCATTTTTTCCAGTTTATGCTGGACCACTTGCGGTCAGTCTAGCAGATTTGGGGTTCTCTGCTTCATACCCTTGGCAGAGGCTGGTGTACAAGATTCTGAAGCACCCACTGAGAAACTCTCCACTAGCAGGTGGGCCGCCTCACTGCCTGAGAATCAGTCCAGCCATAGTCTAAGCCTATTCACCCTTACTGGGTTGGGTAAGCTGAACTCCTTGAGACTTGTTGAATTTTTTGTGAATGAGGCAGTTGCCTCTCTTCTGAGGTTTAAATGAGGAGGACACTGCACAAGGGTGTGGCACTGACCACAGGCAACAAACTCATGTTGAAAATTGCAGTGACTTTTGGAACAACTCCCTTAATTGACACTAAAGCATATATGTGAGGACAGCCTGGTGGTGTCAGACCACTGCAGCTGGGAAGACCTGATGGGCAAGCCACTGTCTCTGTGTGTGACTGCTTCTCCATGCATAACTGTGACTAGGAGAGGCACCCCAATCGAATGATGAATCATACTGCATTCATCATCTGAGTGCCTCATCATATTCTAACCAGGCCATTCTACCCTTGCACCTGTATGTCAACAAAATCCTATTCAGATAGTTTAACACATCTACACCTTTCTCAGGGGCTGTCTGGCCTATGGTGCTGGCAAAAAGCTATGAACCCTGCCTGCCAATTGTCAAAAGTTCTTTAAACTTTCACCTTCTTCTTTCCTTGATCCTCCTTCTTCTCTTTGCTGTCCTCCTGTTTGCCCAAACCATTGAGCAAAGAAAACATATATATGTATTCATAGTTCCAGATCTGCTTTAGAACCTTATCCATGAAGTGGGAACCCACTAGTTTTGCCACGTTGAAGTAGAGAGCAGGGATGGTCTCTGCAGCCACTGGCTTTGGCACTATGCTAGGGCTTGCAGATTGTGTGGCTGATTGGACTGCTTCCCCCCGCTATTGATTCTGAACTGAAGCGGTGACGCATTAATAATTTCCATGAGCTTGTCCAACTTCTCATCCATTGTGGATGGGTTCACAGCATCAGACTATTTTGGGGAAGGGCTCAGTGGGACTTGGTCCACCATTGCCAGTTCAGGCACAATGGGAGGATGGCTGCATCTCCTCAACATCTGAATTCAAGCCCAAAGGGGCCAGTGTCTTTGGCACTTTTTGGGGCTTAGCTGGTGGAGGCACCCTGTGAGGCACTCTGAAAACCCATATAACCATTTTTTTTAAACTCTTCATCTGATAGCTCTGAAACCCCTCTCTCTCTCTCAATCTTACCTTCTGAAGGTTTTCTGGGTACCTTCACTGGAGGTGCTGCTGGCTCGTTCACTGGCTTCTTACACTTCTTCACTGCTTGGGGCCCTTTTGAAGCACTGGTCCCTTCCAGGTGGGCTTCCAACCATTGGCATCCATTCTTTTTGTACATCTCTCTCAGTTGCACCTCCAGGGCTATGGTTGCTGCTGCCTTTGCAGACATGGTCTTGATCTTGATAAGCATTCTACTAGAGCTGTAATGAAAAGGCAACTTCCCCTCCAAACAGAAAGCAAGTGTTAATATGCTTGTCTGGTAACCTAGGCGCATGGGGAAGTGCCTTGCCATGGCCATCCAACTTGCCACAAATGCTCCCCCTCATTGCCTGGTAAATTTCTACTATTTATTTACTGATTAATTGAAAGACAGTGAGAAGTGAGATACACTGTCATCCACAACCATTCATTGTCGAAAAAACAGACCACAGCTGGTTTGAACTAGCCCAGTGCATCCCTAGGTGACACTGCAGAATTGTTTGACAAAGTCATTGTATTGAACATTACAATTCCTTTCAATGTACAGTAATGAAATGTGAATTGCCATACTTCTATTTGTGCAGAATTGCCTGCAAAACTCACCCTACTGTCCAGAACTACTGACTTATTGGTTATAGGTTCATAGGCATAGATTACACGTCCATAAGCTACTAGAGCAATTTAAGGACTTGCCACAATCAGTGGAGATATATCCATTTCTTATCACCCATATACTCATCCAAGAGATATTTAAAACTTTTTTTTTGCTTTAATTTTTTTCCCTCCTGAACCCCTGGTTGGCTCTTCCTATCAAGGCACCCCCTACCTCTGGCCACTATCTGTCCTGCACCCATCCTCCATGTCGGGCCATCACTATTCACCTCCACAGCTTGCCCCCTATAGCAGGCTGATGGGGAGCCCCCCAACTCCCCACCAGGACTGGATCCAGCTTTTGGTGATGCCCTTGGAGGTGGTGCACTCTTGGTGGACGGCCATCAAGCTGCTTCATTGGTGCCACCATTTCCATTTTCTTCCAGAGGCTGAGTGTGCAATGCCAGTGGTAGGCATGCCATGCTTGCGTCCACACGCAGCACGCCCACTGGCTGCACCGCTCCCATGCCCCCATTGTACAGGGCCAGGAATGGCAACACCTAGCCTCTGCTAGGTGTCAGGCAATCACTGACCTCTGTTTCCCACCCTCCGCAGGAGAGGAGAGCTATCCTCCGAATGCTCGATCCACTCCACCCCGGCCGGCCCCCGACACCCTGCTCGCACCGCGAACACAGGTCACCAGTGTGGTAAGAGGTAAAGCATCGCTGCTTCAGCCCTCCACGCCACTGGACCGGCTTGATATTTAAAACTTTTAATACTCTCTGCTCCCACCACTGTAGCTGGAAGTGAATTCCATGTACCCACAACTCTTTGGTTGAACCATTTTTCCCTCTTAGCTGTTTTGTACTGATCTCCTTTCAGCTGGAATGGGTGAGTACTCTTGTTGCTCTTTCCTGTTTATCTTTTTTACATAACCCAGCTGACTCCCACATGAGTTCATCTCTTAATGCCTTAAAGACAAAACATAGTTCCCCCTTAATCTACAATTATCCATTGAGTATACTCCTAATTTCTGAATTCTGTCCTGATATGGTTTATCTTTTAATTTATAAACATGTTTAGTCAATCTTCTCTGCACTCTTTCAACTCACTTGATACTACCTAAGCTTTGAGGGGCTGAAAAGGGGGCTCCATATTTTAGAGTCAGTCTAACAAAGGACCTATACAAGGGCAACAACACCTCTCCCTTCTGACTTTTTATGTATTTTAGAATTTGCACAATAATTTGTTGTGCTTGTTTAACTGCCTTACTATTATGTTTATCAAAAGTTAAAGTGTTTGAAATAATTATGCTCCAGTCTTTCTCATGCTCAATTTCTGCAGTGACCTGATTGTTTATTTTATACTGTGATTTCACATTATGGTGACCAAAATGTATTACCTTGCATTTGTTTACATTAAAACTTGCATGATGTTTATTTGCCCAGATATCCAATTTATCTAACTGTTCTTGAAAGTTCTTTATAGATGTTGTATTGTTAACACCGATCCAACTTTTGTGTTGTCTGTGTATTTGTGGAGCCATACACGATCCAACACCTGCATTGTAGACACAAACTAATGTAATAAAAGGGGTCCCAAAATTAATCCCTGGGGTACCCTGCTTGTAACTCTACCCCAGTCAGAGAAATGTCCTTGTATTTGCACTCTCTGTGACCTGTTCTCTAACCGCAAGCCTATCCAGGATATAAGACCTTCATGTACTCCCAGTTCATGTAGAGGTTTTATTAGTATGTCATGTGACAAAGTCAAAGACCTTAGAATAATCAAGGTATACAATGTTGTCAGGGAAACCCTGGTCTAGTGCTTGCATAACAGGTTTGAAAAAGTACATAAGATTGCTAACACGGTTAGCCCTCAACAAAACCATGCTGTGTAATAGCATAAAGGTGCTCTAAACACACTGTATTACTCCACCAATCAAGGGCTGTGGAATAGCAACTTGTTCTTTTGGGGCAGCTCTGACAGATCATGTGGACTTACTGCCAAACTCAGACCCCGAGAGGACTCTATTGCAAACCCATTCAAACTCACAATGCAATGGGGTAACATTGAGTCCTTATACTCCTAATGTCCTGGGCATAAAGGGATCTCCCCATATTAAAACTGATCTCCTGCATCAGAAACTTTATATAAAATGCCCCTTGCACAAACAAAAGAATCCCTTTTAAATGAACTATGATCACATATTCTGACTAGCACTCTAATCCAGACCCTTAGGGAGGTTGAAACCCTGGGCTAAAAATGTGATGCACAAATATTAAAGATATCTTGAGGGAGAAAACTGCTTGCACTTGTGGAGGTATATTTGTACCCTGCCTGCTAGCATTGTTAACTGAACTCTCATGAGCTGCAAGCCGCCCCTGCGTGGAGAGGGGTGTGCACGCCAACTCATGTTACATGGCCCACTGAAGTGACTCTATGACTTTCCAAGACTTAAATTGCAAAGAGCCTACAAGTCCTACCCTTGCTGTTACTAGTTTCAGTTCTCCATATGCTGAGCAGAACTACAGTGTACATTGCTGAAAGGCCCTACCTGAATATTCTTTCCTGAAATAAGTTTAAAATTAACATGTTTGCCTCATGAACCTATGTCTAGTGTTGTTAATTCATGAAACCCTGCTATAGCCTGCAAGAGGCTACCATAATTAATGAAAACCAGGTGCTTATCTTATCAAGGAAGCACAGCATGTAAGTTTATGTATGCTAAGGCCATCTATAGAGAATTCTGCCTGCCCAATACTTAAATAACAGTGCAATGAAACTAGGCAAAAAATGTGATCCTAACTTTTTTCACAATAAAATATTCCAGGCATCTTCCAGTTTTATTTGGTAGTAAAATGTTCTAGTGCCACCAAAATGTGAATATTTTATAAACGCTTTCTTTTAATTTTTTCTCAAGAAAAAAGATGGCTGCCACATTTGGCTTAGACATACCATTGTAAACCTCTTAATGGTTAGGACTGAGAAAACAAACAAAAAAACCATGGTGCACTGCATAGGAGGTACCTAGAAAAGAGATTTGATCAGCCAGCCTGGTGATGCTGGAGGCTGAGACGCTGGTCACTATACCTCATGCCATGCCAGCGACCTGGGTTTGGGAACAAACCCGGGCCGCCGGGGTCAGTAGGGATGAGTGAGGATCGAGCATCCAGAGGACTGCTTTCCTCTCTCAGAGGAGGGAGGTTTGTCATCCCACTTGCTGACTGCCCTCTTTTGGTGGCTGGAGGACAGTATGGGTCTGGAATGCATGCACCAGCATCCTTAGGTCGGTAGGGAGGGGAGACAGGGGAAAAAGGAAAAAGGATCCAGAAGGTTCCATGATGGCTGCACCAGCATCCTGGCTGGCCTCCCCAGGTCTGAATTTCATTCTGGGGGTGGGGGTAAAGCTGGTGCCCCTTCATCCTATTCCTGCCACAGGGAACGGTGCAGCTGGAGACTGAGTCCCTCCGATGGAGTCACCAGAGCTACCTGCAGGGCTTGGGGAGCCACAAAAACCTGTATGGAAAGAAAAGAGATTTGATGGGGATACTAATATTTTTATTAATTGTAGATGAAATTATGTTTTTTTAAGAAAAACATTTTTCATTACACTGCTTCTTTAAGTATTAGTATTACTTAAGTATATTAAGACTAAGCTAGTCCGGCTTCCATGAACCCAATAATCCTTTTTTTGTTGTTAAATATTATCTCAGTAGTGCCGTACACCAGCCCAATGCCATGCAGCTTGTGTCGGACTGGGTACTGGTACTACTATTTCCTGGAATCAGGGGGTCTGCATTTTCTGCCACTTGCACAGCCATGTCATGCAATATGCTCTCTAGCTATCCCTGAAATACAGTCTTGCTGGGCTGGGCTTTCTTGCATAGCATACTACTCTTTTTTTATGTTTAACCCATAAAATTGGGGGTCTATTACCATGTGATCCCAGCCCAAAGGAGGGGCCACCACTACTTCAGACTCTGTTGCAAAGGTGGGTGAATTCAGCAGCTAAGTTAGCCGCTCCTTAACCCAACTGTCTGCAGACCAAGAGCTCAGTATTGGCAGCAGCAGCAACAGAATGCTTCCAGACCATGCGGTCAGTAGGGGCCTGACTCCAGGTAAGAAAAAGCCTTGAGAACACTCAGTTACACTGCTGCTGCTCCCTTATATGCCTTGAAGCCCCCCTTTGCTCCCTCATCCACTGTCAAATTTTGCAAATCCTACTAGGAATCTATATACCATAACCACAAATGAGTACAATTCAAGACTAAAGCAGGATGCAAACAAAGACAACTAGATGCTCTAGCTTTAACTCACCCTGTGTCTGACAACAACTACAGCTGTATGTGTGGCTATACTTAGCAATATTGATCTCAGAAGTAAATGCAGGTTACAGAGAAAAGTCACTTACATTCCTTAAGTGATAAGCCAGACCTGAATCCTTTGGAGCCTTCTGAGCTGATCTCAGAGCTTCTGGCAGTCTCTGGAACCTGCTGATCTGAAGAAGGCAGTAAAAGAGAGGGGGAGCTGATGGCTTCAGCACTTTTTAACCCCAGATACCTCACACCCCCTTCTACTGGTGCACACTGTGTAGGTGGCCCCAGTGGTTCCTCCCCCAAAAGTAGTGCTAGTGCTTATCTCCCACTCCCAGAGGTGAAACCCTACCTGCTTGACTGCAGGTTGCAGGGAAGGAGACAAAGACAAGGGGATGTCTGCTGCAGTACTTAGGCAGACTTTGTATGATCCCATGAGGGCTGTTCAGTGGCCTATGTAAATTACTGTTGTCTTCATCCAGTTCCCAATGGGCAGGCACCCATATCACAAAACCATCAAGACAATTGCCACCCTTGTTGGCAGCCTCACATGTGAACCCAAGGAATGAATAGACATTGAGTCTGAGTTATCCTCTCACCTATGCAATGTTCCCTCCATTACAAGTTTGAGTCATACTTGCAGGCAGTGTGGAGAAGCTGGCAGTGAGATCACCCATGCTGTACCTGTCTTGTGGATAAATGCGCTTTACATTCCAGTGCTGATAATTCTTCTTTCACATTCAGCCTCTCTCACTATTCTGGTAACCAATAGTCTATTGTCTCTCCTTCCCTGGCATGGTTGGTGTCCATAGGGCCCACAGCTTGTGCCCCTATAGCTCGCCCCAAGTGGTGTCCTCACTGCATGAACTGTATTATCACTGGGAGTGATACTAGCTAAGGAAATGGGCAAACAAACAAACAAAGCAGATCATTGGGGAATGGGAAGGGTTGGCTTAGTTTGTCCACTTGGAATACCACATAAATTTCCTTGAATTTGTAGCCACTTTCTCTTCGCCTCCACTTGGTAAGCTCTGCATGCTACTCCCAATGTGCAGGTGCCCAGTCAGCGTCTCTCATTTCCACATTCCTTGCCAGTTGGTGCCAACCTCCCAGCAATAAACCAAGTCACCAACATGCTAGGCGACTACATACTGCCTTATACCATAGAGCCATCTCCATAAAATGCATACATGATGTGTATCTTGCATATATGATGTGGATACTTTCCTTCATCAGTATGGGCAGTGCAGGAAATAAAACTGAACTAAAATTCACTAAGAAGGAGGTCTTGGATAAAATCAACAAGTTATAAATCACAAGGGCCTGATGGTATAAGCCCTAGATTCCTTAGACAACTGAGTACTGAACTAGTAGGACCAATTACCATGATCTTCAATGCAGCTATACAGGAAGGAAGTACACTAACAGAATGGAGAGAGGTAGTAGTCACACCAATTCACAAAAAAGGGGAGAAAAAGGATTGAAAAATTATAGGCCAATTAGTCTAACATTGGTCTTGGGTAAATTACTGGAACAGCTTATACAAGAGCATATCCCCTGCTACTCCCTGTCTCTCTTCCACCCCCCACCTACCATTCTACCCCCTCTCACCTCCCACCTACCATTCTACCCCCTCTCCTGCTCCTTTCCTTCGGTCTCCCCCTCCCTAACACCCTCTCTTGTTGCTCCACCCCAGACTACCTAGCACTTATCTTTCTGTTCTTGCACTTATGACAATGTCAAATCCTTGACTGCTTACTCCCCTTTTCTCCACCCCCCCTCTTATCCCCCAACCCTTGCTCCACTTATGTCACCCCTAAGATGGTTTTCATTTGTATCTGTCTTGCTATACATACACCTGTATTGTTAATTGTGCATTGTTATTTGCCACTGACTGTTTGCTACTGTGCTAGATTATACACGTGTACTGTCTTTTGCTACTAAGTTAACCTCCTGACCTGTATTGTATCTTACCTCTGCTCCTTCTATGTTAACTTCTGACCTTGTATTGTATCTTACCACTGTTTTGCTTGCACCCATTGCTGATGCGGAACCTTTGTAAAAGAATCCTTGGTTCAAAGGTATTTGTAATCCTAGTAATAAATAAATAAAAAAATAATCAACCAACATAAGAAGTGAAGGTTACACTGATATTATAAACCTGTTATCTTTTTTGAGCCAGTCAGTGCAGCTCTGGATAAAGGCATGCTAGTTGACATTATTTTTCTTCATTATGCCAAAGCATTTGGCTCTGTATCACATGAGATTTTAATTGAACAACTAGCTTGAATACATTTGCACCCGAACATTATAGCTTGGGTGGACTCCTGGCTGACTAACAGGCAACAAAGAGTAGCAATAAGAGATTTCTATTCCGAATGGGGAGAGGTGATTAGCGGTGTGCCTCGTGGCTCAGTTCTAGGGTCTACCCTTTTCAACATAGTTGTGTCACCAATGCGAACCTCAGACAGTGCCTGGTTGAGTAAATATGCTGATGAAAGCAAGTTAGGAGCAATAATAAATAGTCAAGACCTAGCAAAAAAACTTTAATGAGGACAAATGCAAGGTTATGCACTTTGGGTATAATAATCAGAAATACAATTACACCTTAAATAATATTACTATACAAGAAACACATGAAAGGGACCTGGGAGGGAGCAATGACCAACAACTTCTCTTTTGATACACATACAAGGGCTAAAGTAAAACAGTATAACAAAATATTACAGTATATATTTAAGAATATCAAGAGTAAAGAACCTTCAGTAATTATACCATTATGTACATCATTAGTCAGGCCCCACCTAGAGTACTGCTTTGCTGTTTGTGCTCTACAAAATTTGGGGGCGGGACTTGTAGAAAGACAAGTACAAAGAAAGGCCACCAAAAAGATTTGCACTGTTCAATTTAAGGGATATGGGGAGAGGTTAAGAGAACTGGATTTGTATTCGATGGAATACAGGGCATTAAGAGAAGACCTATGCCCGGTGTTTGCTGCAACCAAAAAGTTACACAATGGAAACTACTGGTTTGACAAAACAGAGTTCAACCAAAAATACACATACTCATGGGCTTAAACTGAAAGGTGAAGTAAACACAACAACAAGGAGAAACAAATGATTTACCCAAAGGATGGTTACTAAATGGAACTCATTACCAGAAAACATAGTTATGAGTAAAACTGTGGAAGCTTTTAAGAAATCACTTTATCATCATATGGGTAATAAGAAATATGAGTTTGCCCACTGAAAAGTGGTGAGTTAACAAAAGGTCCACAGATCTCCAAACATGTATAACATTTAGGATTTTATGATTATATGTTGGAGGACAATATGCAGTACACAAAGCAAAATGATTGTATGATTCCAAATAAACCCACTTCACCAACACATACATGTCTTAGGTATCCTGATGCTGCTCAGTAAGTTTAAAGGGGAACCTGGCTTGTAATTAGAATATAAACAACCTGCATCTTCCCTGAAGCATGAAAAAGAATAAGCTATCTTAAATCACAAAATTACATTATATGAGATGTCCAGCATCTTAAAACTAGATCTATGTAGAAATAGCATAAGAAAATATAGTTTATATCAAAATTGCTATAAATTTAAAAAAAACAACATCCTTCCTAGTAAGCATTAACCCAAGAGACAGTATGGGTCTACTGTAGAATTAATCTATGCCTGTTGGAGGGCTGGGGCATGAGGCCACAGGCTGAGTACCTTCAATCACCCAGGTGTGGATTAATTTTCCAGTAGACCTATGCTGTCAAGTGGGTTAATGCACTTGTAACATGGCAAGCATGTGCCCTCAAAGCACAAACAGGAGTTGTGACACTATGCTGATTGTGATTTACAGGGATGTCCTGTTTTGTTTCTGTGTCTCTCCCTCAAACACACTGAGCAACAACTGGGAGCACTGTACATCAGCACGAGCCATGAACGAACAACAAGCAGCACCACTGATAATCATTTTACTTGCTGTTGATTACTTTATCAAAGTATGCACTTTCAACTTTCAGCTGTTTTACGTGTGTGCTATAACTAGTCACTCATGCGTGTCACCTTCTAATTCATAATTATAGACATTCGGTTCTAAGACTCTCCTGTTTCAGGAATATGAACTTTGAAATATTACTCTGACATGGTGTACTGGCTGCTATATCAACTTTGGCTAAAAAAATCTCAATACAACTTTATAAAGATAATGGTGTTTGTATCCTTACTTCTCTCAAGAATATTTTGTAAACAACTTCAAGGTTTGTCTACAGTACGCTGGATTCACAGTTTTGAATTTGTTTTCCTTTTTCAGAGATGACCAAAAGATCGCATACGTAAGTATTAACCTTGCCCAATTTTGTGATATGACCCACCACTACAACTGCTTCTCGATAGCTCCAACCCTGGGACATAGCGGTACATATATTGGGGGAAAAAAACACTCCAGAGCATGCTCAAAATAACAGACTCCTCTACGCTAGCTCTGGAGGGCATCCATGGATTGAGAATTAATCCATAGCCAGGTTACCTGTCTTGATCATTGAGGACTGGACATTTTGTCTAGCCATGTTACAATTCTTTTTAAAGTAATTTTCCAGTTTTCTGCAGATCCTTCAAATGATATTAGCAGCACTCAAATCTTACAAAATTCCAAAGAGAAGACATACTTCTTGATGAAGGTACCCCATCAAATGAGTGCTACAAGAATAGCGCCACACTATACAATGCTAGTCTGGTAAGCACTCACATGGACAGTGAGTGGGGATTTACAGCGCTTGCTGTATGCGCTCCTGGTCACTGTCCATGGTGCTGGACAGAGACAAGGGCACCAGGATTGAGGAGGCTGGCCAAGCTACTTCTGTGGCATGTGGGGTAGTGCATAGAGCAACTTGGCCAGTGGCATTGGAGACCAGGGTTCTAATCCTGGTCTCCAGCCATTTTACACACATCGGGACTTTTTTTTTTTTTTTACAAGTGGCCATGGAAATCGTATCCTATAGCCCCAGAAATTTAACTTGCCACATGATCCGCCCCCCCTATAGTAGGACTCCTTTAGTCTGGGGGGGTGGAGGGCAGAGTCCCCCACAAAAGAATAATTGGTGCTGTTTTTGCCACATGCAGCATGCCGATGATATTCTTGTCTGCACTCTTTGGACCTAGAGCCCCTGATGAAGCCTACAGATGGAACATTTGTCCATGTAGGGTTAGCATGTTGTACAACACTGCAATAAAATTAATAAAATGTTGATTCTTTTGTCTTGTGAGTGAATTCTATGCTCAATGAGTATTTTTTCCCAGTATATTATGTTCCCCAACAGGAGCAATACTGCTCTCTGTCATTTGTTTTGTCATTTTCTGTATGGCTAGAGGCCCACTAGGTTTCCTATTTTGAAACTGTTTGCTCAAAACCTGAAAATCTCTGTAAGATATGCTATAGTATTTGCCCTTTTCTGCCTGGGCCATTTCACAGCAGGGCCAGGGCACGGTGGACCAAGTGTAGTCAGCAGGCACATCAAAGGAGTCCTGTACTACGGTACTTCAAAATGTCCAGAATTACTGGGCCCTCCAAACAATCCAGTAAATCATAGAGGTGGATGTTATTGTACTAGAAATAGCTCTTTAATTCCTGATTTTTTTTTTCTCTATCTGTAATAAGCACAGCACCATGAACTGGATGATGCAGTAAAGTTGATTAAACTGAACACTGCTTTAAGTTAATTGGGCATTCACCTCATCCACTTGTTTTCCATGTGCCTCAGGTCAGCCCCCATGCCCTTCAAGGTGTTAGTATTTTCCCTTTTATACGCAGAGAAGTTCATCCAGGATATTGATACTGCTGCTTGAGCCTTGCCACCCCCCCACCATAACTCAGGCTTTCATGGTAATGCAGTGAACAGGTCTAGTTACAATCGGTAAACTTAATGCTGCCAACCTCCTTTTGTACCACTTCTAGGCTCCGTGACCCCTCTTACTGAAAGAAAAGTAAGGTTTATGACTGTGTGATTTGTAGAAATAGCACAAGAAAATGTAGTTTATATCTAAATTGTTATAAATTCTTTGCATGGTTGTGCAAGAATTTTATCATTTACAAAAACACATTTTTCTCGCATGAATAAATGCATGTTTATTGCAAGCACACACACACATTTTTTGCAAGCTCAGATCTCCCACAGTCCACTCACATAATTTAATAAAATACTTTTTATAAAAGAGGCCTAAGCTGAGCTAATGATTACACTTGACTGCTGGACAGAGCTGTTGGAATGGTCAGCCATGCGCTAGTAGAGATGCAGCGAATTTAAAATCCGCAGGCAAAGTGAACGCAAAGTGGCCACTTCGCGTTAGTGTAACACTATGTGAAGTGACCATTGAGGAGTGCTCACTTCACCTTGTGATTATGACTTGACTTCGCGTTGTTATTCTGCCTCAACTTGAAGTAGGGCAGAATGACAACAATAGACACTTTAGGCAGCCCCCCCACACATACATCACATGGCTTACAGTACTGTAAGTCACATGCTTTAGCCAGGCAGGAAGGAAGTGAGTCATACCAGCAGATACTTTCACTTTCTCCTTTGCAGAGGTAGAAGGAGGAAGGATAATGTAGGAGAGGAGTGTTTAAACTTCATAAAAACCAACAGCTTTTTTAAAAGCCAATTCTTTAGTTTTTGCTGTACTGTTTTGTGAGTTCTTTTTTTGTGACTGATTTATTTGTTTTATAAGTTTTGTTTGTGTAAATGTTCATGTGTGTCTGTGTGTGACTGTGTGTGCGTGCGTGTGTGAGACTGTCTGTGGCTGTGTGTGAAGTTGGTCGTCATCGTCGCGTGACGCGTCAGAGTGGAGATGGAAGGAGACTTATGGACCAGGGGCAGTCTGTGGCCATGTTGGTCAGAGGGGAGTGTGGACCCATGGGGGTCAGCATGGGTGGGTGTCACTGGACTGCTCCCTATTATTTGGTCCTGACCCCCCTCCAGAAGCAGCAGCACCACCAGTGGCACCGCAACATCCAGCAAGTCCACCGCTGCCATCACAACCACCACCACCAGTATCAGCTGCAGGAGCTCCAGCATCACCACCTCCCACGCCACAGCAGCAGTTGGAGCCCCCCCCAGGTGTGTGACAGTGCTGCCGGCAATACATCTGCCCCTGTTGTGCCTGGTCCCTCCCGCAGCTTGATAGTCTGGTAGTTTTTCAACTGTGTCAGGGGGAACAGGAGCATTGTGGTGTGCCTGCTTTGTGGTGTGCAGGTGCGCCGTGGACCCCGGGGGACACATCTGGGGAGTGGGGGCCAGAGGACACACATGCTTCACCACCACAAGGTGGAGTGGCAGGCTGCCACAGAACAGGCCAGGCCTCCACCTGCTGACCCTTCTCTGGCAGTGGCAGTGGGTGCTTCTGCTGTGCATCACCAGAGCAGGAGGAGGGCCACAGCAGCAGCTGCTGCTCCACCACTACCCCCACCACTGCCACCAGCATCACCCTCTCTACCACCACTACCTGCCTTTCCTCCCACAGCAGTTGACCCCACCATGATGCCTGCAGCACAGTCAGAAATAGCACTGCTGTGGGCTGCAATGGAGAAAAGCAATCAGAAGATGGGTGCTGTCCAGCAGCAGATGGAGTGGATCGAGCAAGAGCAGCTGCAAATAGTGTCGATGCTTCATATGCTGCTGGAACATCATGGGATCGATCATTGGGTTTTGCTTTCTGCACACCTCCCCCCTCACTGCTGTACTGTTTTGTGGTTTGTTTGTTTAATACCAGACAAAGGGAAGGCCACAGTATTAGTTTAAAGGGAAGCAGTCAGCAACAGAAGTACCTGCATCCTGCCCCATGCAAGGCTTACCCTCCGGTTAAGCATTTTAAGTATGTTGCTGCATTTTTCTCTTGCCGTAACATACTTTATTATACTAAAGAAACTTCAGCAACCCGGAAGTATGACAGATGCTATGGGGGCTCCATTATGTGTAAAGGTGCAATGGCAATGAACCATGTGCTTCAATGCAAAAGTATTTAAAGCGCATGGTGCATCTTTATCGCACCTTTCCTTTACACATAATGGGGCCCCCATAGTGTCTGCCATCCTTCTATAGTGTCTGCCATCCTTCTGGGTAGCTCACCTTTCTTTATTAAAATAAAGTATGTTGCGGCATGAGAAAAACACGGCAAAATACTTATAAGGCTTAACCGGAGGGTAAGCCTTGCACTGGGCAGGACGCAGGAGCTCCTGTTGCTGACTGCTTCCCTTTAAATATATACATGCACATACAGTCATACATGCTCCTTATGTGGGTGCCTTACCTCCAGAGTAATCTTTCTTGCTTCACATGTCCTTACATTCCATAGTGCAATACTTTTCTGGCACAAATTCTCATAATTTCGGTAAACCAGGGCCCAGAGGACTTCCCGTTCTGAAGAGCCGCCCGTGTTCCGCCACAGCGCTCAGCAATGTTATGACATAATGCCAGGGATAGCACAGGGGCATGCTTTATTATAGTGAATGGCCAGCAGCTTTCCGAATGTTTCTATGTTATAATGGTCAATTTGTAGTAAAACGTAGGCATGTTTCCACTAACAAGGTTCTTGTTAGTTGAAATGTGCCCACGTTTCACCACAATGTTGCAGAGCAGAGGGGGGGTGGAACTTGGGCGGCTCTTCAGAATGGGAAGTCCTCTGGGACCCGGTTTACTGAAATTACGAATGTTTATGCCAGAAAAGTATTGCACTATTTAAGGACATGTGGAGCAACAAAGATTCCCCTGGAGGTTAGGCACCAATGTATTGGGTGCAATACCATCCATAACTAAGTAACTTGGTGAATCTCTTTAAAGCAGTAGTGCAACAATCTGTTGAAAATTTTGACCTATTCTTTTTTATGTATTTTGCATTGCCACTTTACTTACATCCTGACTTGTATGATACTATTCTTTCCAGTATTTGAGTCTGCTTAAGTACTTTTTTTTCATGTCTGAGATAATAAAAGGAGCACTCCTTTTAATATGGTGCAAACCAGGTTTTTGTCAGTATTTTGCACTGTTTTTCTCCATCAGTTGTTATATATTACTTCTGCTGTCAAATTAACAATTATGCAGCAGGCAGTGTTTCATGACATCACAGAACAATATTTATTCAAAAAGAGCTACAAATAGTGATAAGAACCTGGTCAGAACAATATTAAATGGCATGCTTCTTTTTTATTTTCAGACATGAGAAAAAGTAGTAAAGCAGACACAAATTGTGAAAAGAAGGGTATCATACAAGCCATGAGATAACTAGTGGCTGGCAACGGCGGCAATGTAAAATAGCATAAAAAAGTATAGGTCAAAGGTGCCATCACATTGTTGCAATGCTGCTTTTTATTTATAATTTAAGTATGACATTATGTGCTCACAATCACAACACACTGTCCAGAAAATTGACAAGTGCTAAGGAAGTGAAATGGTGTCGTCACACCACATGCAAAGTCCCCCAGAATTTATCGCACAGTCACTCATGCACACAGTGGTCACACAGACTCTCCATATTTTTTTTCTGCATGCCCTAAATGCATCCGCCTTGTGTTCAGCAAATTGACAAGTGGTAACAAAGTGAAATGGGATTGTTTCAGCACATACAAAGTCCCCCAGAATTAATGGCTCACTCAGTCATGCATGCAGTGGTGGCACAGAGTCCCCAGATTGTTTTTGCATGCCCAAAATGCATCTGCCTTGTGTCCAGAAAATTGACAAGTGGTAACAAAATGAAATGGGATTGTTTCAGCACACACAAAGTCCCCCAGAATTAATGGCGTACTCAGTCATGTGCGCAGTGGTGGCACAGAGTCCCCGGATTGTTTCTGCATGCCCAAAATGTGTCTGCCTTGTGTCCAGAAAATTGATAAATGGTAACAAAGTGAAATGGGATTGTTTCAGCACATACAAAGTCCCCCAGAATTAATGGCACACTCACTCATGCGCGCAGTGGAGGCACAGTCCCCAGATATTTTCTGCATGCCCAAAATGCATCTGCCTTTTGTCCAGAAAATTGACCAGTGGTAATGAAGTGAAATGGGATTGTTTCAGTACATACGAAGTCCCCCAGAATTAATGGCGCACTCAGTCACGCACACAGTGGTGACACAGAGTCGCCAGATTTTTTCTGCATGCCCAAAATGCATCCGCCTTGTGTCCAGAAAATTGACAAGTGGTAACGAAGTGAAATGGGATTGTTTCAGCACAAAGTCTCCTAGAATTAGTGGCACACTCAGTCATGCACACAGTGGTTGTGCAGAGTCTCCAGATTTTTTCTGCATGCCCAAAATGCATCCTCCTTGTGTCCAGAAAATTGACAAGTGGTAACGAAGTGAAATGGGATCATCACACTACATGCAAAGTCCCTCAGAATTTATTGCGCAGTCACCCATGCGCGCAGTGCCCCAGAATAACATGATGACTGTGAGTGAACTGTTCTGGTCCAATATGTGCTGCGATTTGAGCAAATGCAATGTGATCATCTCAACTGGATGGAAGGGTGCCCTTTGTCTGTACACTAATAGTATCCTTGGTAAGTTGATATATACAGATACATATTTCTGTATTTTGTAGGTGAGGGGGGTTGACATGGACATGTACTCATGGTATTGTTCTGTATCACAGGTCACAGATACTGTTGGTGTGCACATTCCAGTGCTCAATGAGAACTTTTTGCATATAAATTTGCAATGGATAACTCTCAAGCACATGAAGGTAAATATTTTTTTTTGGGTGGGGGAAGCATATTTGCAGGTTTGTCTGTAATGGTGTCTTATTTGTTACTTCTCCACAGATTTCATCTGCATCCTTTCGAGTTTGTTGTTAATGATGGCCATGGTCATCTAATGAAATGACTTCTGTGTGTTGATAGCTTGCCTGGGGCTGTTGAAGAACTTGTTTGATAAGCCACTTTGTCAAAACAACAAAGCATCTGGATGTTTCATAAAAAAAGAAATGAATGACTTCTTACAACTTAATTGTTATGTGTCCCTCCCTGGTTCTCAAATCTCAATCCCTAAAGTCAAATGACATTTCAAACCCACATCCTGTCAACTAACATAACCTGTGTGCAATATTTGCTGCAGTCTTTACAAAACAATGAAACGGATGAAATAAAATCTTCATACTTACCAGAATGGATTTCAAATGGACATTACATCTCTTCCTCTCTGTACTGTACAGCTACAGTACCATTCCCTACGAGTTTTAGCTATGGAGCCTTTTTTTGTTACCCTGTAAAAGAAACAAAAGAGTGTACTGTATGTGTTTTACCACTGTGGCTCTGAAAAGCTACAAAAAACAAAACATACAACTAAAGGAAGTGAAGCAGCATAACAAACATGAGCACACATACTCACTTTATGGTTTAAATATTAAGAAGCTTTGTGTCTCATGCTGATGGATGTGGTGGTCAGGACAGACTTATGGTGGCAGTGGTGGCAGTGGCTAACATCAGTCCTGGTGGTGGTGGTGGTTCGGGGGGCAGACAGACTCATGGTGGCAGTGGCTAACATCAATCCCAGTGGTGGTGGTCCGGGGTCAGACAGACTCATGGTGGCAGTGTCTAACATCAGTCCTGGTGTTGGTGGTCCAGAGGGCAGACAGACTCATGGTGGCAGTGGCTAACATCAGTCCCGGTGGTGGTGGTGGTCTGGGGGGCAGACAGACTCATGGTGGCAGTGGCTAACATCAGTCCTGGTGGTGGTGGTCCTGGGGGCTGACAGACTCATGGTGGCAGTGATTAATATCAGTCCCAGTGGTGGTGGTCTGGGGGCAGACAGACTCATGGTGGCAATGGTGGCAGTGGCTAACATCAGTCCCAGTGGTGGTGATCCAGGGGGCAGACAGACTAGTGGTGGCAGTGGCTAACATCAGTCCCGGTGGTGGTGGTCCGGGGTGGGGCACACCACCTTTTAAAAACTTCAGTTAAAACCTGCCAACATTAACCACATCATCATCCTCATAAAGAAAGCTGCCCTCACGGTCATTGATGTCTGAAGTCTGACCACTGGGAAATTCTTTCTCCACTGTGTCGTCATCTACGTCAGTGGTGGGCCATTTCAGGCAGTCACTGCCAGTGCCACCAGGATGCTCCATTTCCACATCAGCAAGACCATCATGACTAGGCCGGGGTACAAATACTGAGGTTGCAGTCTCTGCTGGTATGTGCCTCTCATTCATTTTAATGAATGTTAGCAAACTAGCATTTGCAGGAGACAGGTTTGTCCACGATGCCTGACTATTGCACCTGCTGAGCTGAATACCCTCTCAACACTTACACTGGAGGGTGGGCATGTGAGGTACTTCAGTGCCACTGCAGTCACTTCTGGCCATTCACTGATCTTTCCACTCCAGTACAAAAGAAGATCTTCAGTTATTGTCAAATGCCTGTTTTCAGACAAATATGACTCAACCATTCTCTGTGCTGCACTAAGTCCAATTGTTGATGCATCATCCTGGTCTCCTGAATCATTTATTTCACAAATACCCACTTGGGACAAAGCCTCTCAAAGCGGGTTGATGCCAGCCACTTTGGATGACAGACTACCTGGAACTGCAGTCCCCTTCCTTGCAGGATATGCTTGATGGTCCTCCAGGTACACCTTCAGCCAGATTATGCTGCTGAGGTTTGTTGACCTTGGCACGTGACTTCTGTGCCCCATAAACCAAGCGCACCAGTTGACCACTGATATTTTTTACCTATCAGGCCATCCCTCCAGTATTAATGCAATTCCACATTTGTATCATGGGTCCAGCATTGTTGCTATGGCAAAGTTGTCACTACACTGAATGCTCACAATGTGATGATTCTGGTTGAATACTGTCAGCATGTGTTGCAGCAACATACTGCTACCACCATCTCCGGCAACATCAAGGCTTTGCTGTACATTCACCAATGTCTGCCTCAGCACCTGCAGTAGTGGACCTGATTGACTAATGGAGGCAGTCTCGCCACTCACTGCCTGTGTGGCATGTTCAAAAGGCTGTAAAATTGTTATTACTGAGTCCATGAGGCACCACTGTTCAGTCGTCATAGACATGGAGGCCCCGGAACTTTCACGGCTAGTATGCATAACAAGATATTCTGAGATGGCTTTGTATTGTTCACACAACCTCTCTACCATGTATAAAGTGGAGTTCCGTTGGGTGACAACTTCCAGCTTCAAGCGGTGCTGAGGCAGGCTGTTTTGTATCTGAAATTGCTGCAGTTGGTCAAGGGCCTTTCCAGATCTTGAAAAGTGAGAGCAGATACATCGTGCAATGGTCAGCATTTCCTTAATATCAGGGTGTGGCTGAAAATCCTGAACCACAAGATTTAAACAGTGGTCCATGCATGGAACACGAAAAAAAACACCATTCGTGATGCATTTCACCACATTTGACCCATTATCACTTGCTACGAACCCAGTTCTCAGGGACAGAGGGTTTAGCCATCTGTCAATTTCAGTCAGTACCATGTCCAACACATTCTCACTAGTGTGTGAACAGGTCACACTGTGCATAGCAATAGTTGCATGCTGTCGAATACCTGGAAGATTGCTACCACGACAATCCACCTTACTGCACTGATTATTCACACTACCAACATCACAAACAACCCCCGGCACCTGCGCCCGTGTGCAGTTATACACAAATATGAACTCCCCACTGTTTTGCCACTTGTCCACATATCCATACTTAAATGGATGAATGGAGAGGAGGAATGTTGAAGGGCATGTCTTACTGAGTCGGACACAGTGTGGAACAACTCGGGGACAGCATGGGTAGAAAAGTATGTCCTGGATGGGACTTACCATTTTGGACAGGCATGTGCAGCAAACAGCCAGAACCCAGAATTCTCCACAAAGTAGAAGGGCAAAAGATCAATTGCCAGCATTTCCACTACAGCACCATTGAGTTCACGTGACACTGTATGATTTGGGGGGTATTTCAGCTTATGCGCAAAAACACTCTGTAACGTGGGCTGACTTAAACGTTTTACATGGGGTGTGTTGATCACAAATGGTTGTGCTCTGTGATGAATGGCATTGGCAGGGTGTGGAGTGTGGTCATTTGATGAAGACGGTTGCACAGGTAATGATGGCAAACCCAGAAATGCTGTTATTTTGCCAGATTTGCCAACTGGGGTTGATGTACCACTTGCACTAGACATACTACATTCACCGCCACCGCCACCACCAAAACTGCTACCCTCACCATCACTAGACAATATTTCAAATTCATTATAGTCCTCCACCTCATCATGCCTGTAGTAATCCTCTGCTCTTATTACCGCACTACTGCACATGTTTAATTTCCTACTGGGCTTAACAGTCATGGAAGGGGATACCATGCTGGCTATGGCTGCCGGTGATGCAGGTGAATGCCCACTGTGGTATTAGCTGCCAGCTTGTGCTGGGTCCACAGTGCCAAGTGCCTATTCTTAAGATGCATATGCTGTCCTCCTGTGCCCAGATGGCTCCCCTTTTTACCTCAACTCACACGCACATGACAAACCTGGCAGATTTCAACTGAATCATCATTTGCATCTTGAACAAAAAAATCCTAAACAAGGGATTGTGTTGCTCTGCTTTTAACATGTCCATGATGTGGTTTATTTAAGTTTGTTATTTTAAGCACTGAAGTGGGGGGGACACGTGATGTTACAGGCACTGCACAACTGGACTACAACTGACCACCACGACTACCTATCATATTGATTACTGGGTCATCCTCATCATCAACTAAAACTGGTAGATCACAAGTTTTTATGGGGGGTCCTGCAAACAGACTCAGACACAGCCTCTTTTAATTTATTTTTCTCCGGTTCCCAACTAGGGTCAATTACATCATCATCATATTCATCAACGTCACACACATCCACATCTTCTGCTTGGATGCTAGCATGATAACCGCATGTTGCAACAACAGCAACATTATCATCATCATCATCACATTCATCATCAGCATCTACACCACCATCACCTGATATTTTCTCACCACACTGTGAATCACTGCATGGGAAATGCGTGATGTTAAGTGCCATGGTGGACGGAATATCACATTGTATGCTATCATTGACATGATCATCATAATCCTCAGATTCAGTTACTGGGATGTTACTGGGAAGTATGACATCATCTACACTGCCACTCACTTGCACTGCTTCACACTCAATATTTTTGGATATGGTACACTGATCGGAATTAGAACTTGACGCAACAATACTAATACTACCTCCATCACCACTAACACCAGTAACACTAACACCACCAGCTGGGAAAACATCTCCTCCAACTATGAGTGAAACTACTGATTAGGCTGTAAAAAACATTGCAGGAGAAATACCTTTCCTCACATCAGCAATGCACTTCTGCATCTGCGTACTACTACCACAACGACAGACCATCTTACTGCCAACATTGCCATGGCCAGAAACAGCTTTGCTTGCTTGTCTCTTTGCAGGCATTTTGGGGGGACCAACCACAAATGTTATAACCAAATTCAGATTTTGATACGTTTACTCTCTGACTGGAGGGACGCTGGGTGTGAAGCCAGATAAACAACTGTGGCTTCAGCAACAGATAAGAGACTACTCTGAGACTGTCATGGAATTAAAAAACTTCAGTAACCAGTGGTGCTGATGAGGTCACAAAAACAATCCAATCTGGTAAAAAATATCTTTTGAATGTGGGGTTGGGGGGAGCACTGAATACAGACAGTGCTGATTATTACAGCACCACAAGCAGCAAAACTAAGAACAGATACCACAATCACAGTACAAAATCAGGCAGCTGCATTGGATAGCAGGTTCACACTGCTGTTCTTGCAATTACAGTAGTCTGTGGCACAATAAAAGGTGTATTATTTGATGCACTCAACACTGCACACACACACACACAGAGAACAGTTTGTGTACAATGCTGAATGACGAATGCGCCGCAAATGCAGAAGTTCAGTGCTATGCTACGTTACGTATTGTAAATTTGTAATGTAAGCAACTTGAACTTATGAACTGCTGCACCACATCCATACAACAAACAGCAGGAAAATTTCTACTATTACTGACAATATTACTGTGTGTACATTAACACAGTTATATAACAAAAATATAACCAAAAAACAAAGAAATCACAATTTCTCCAACTTAAATCTACCTACACCACAGATATGCCCCTCCCCAAAGCACACTTTCACTGTCTTTCACCACACACACTCAATGTTGTAAATTAAGATTCAAAATCCACACAAAAACAAAAATGCTCGATCATATGAGCACAGGAGGGTTTCCTACAATCAAAGAACTAAAGTTGGATCCTTCAAAAAAAAAGCAAAAATGCTTTTTGAACAGCTTTTACAAGATTCCTATCACAGACAGCTATCAGAGCACACTGTCTCCTACTCCTTCCTACTCATACTAGCCCAAACTGAGGCTGTGCAGATCAATATAGAGCACATGTGACCTAAAATCCCATGAATCACTGCAAAAATCCGCCTTTGGAGCTCTAAAAACAAGGCGAAGTACACTGTCTGCAATGCACTTAGCCTTAAAATTGGCAGAGTAGTGGCCTGGGGAGGCGGAGTAACGTGAAGTCATTGCTTCCAATGGACTTCACGTTCCTCATTATAATGAAAAGTACTCCACTTCACGTTGTGGCGCACTCCCCAAATCCGCCTTTGCACCATGAATCTCTTCGCACATTGAACCTACTTCGCCCACCACTATGCGTGAGGTGATTTCACTGGCATTTCCAAGAGTTATAAATTCTGGTGCTGTCCCTAGGAACTCAGGGCAAGATTTTTGTTGACTGAAAAAAGTATTAGAATTTGCTGGAACAGCCAAATGTTTTTATGAAAATCCTGCCTTAGTTGTTTTAGAGATGGATTTTCCAGAAGAATATTGTATTGTGCTAAGTTGCAGAGATTTATTATGTTTTTAGTCATGCTATTACAAGAAAGTACAATATAATCATTACAGTTTGCATTCAAAACCCCTTCAAGGACTGAGGGCACCTTTCTCAAACTGCAAACCTTGCTGAATGTAACCTTAATTACATTACATTAATTAAATCTTGTTTAATGTAACAAACATATCCGACTGCTTTTAGTGCTTTTTTTAAACAGCTTTCTTAGACATGAGGATCACTTGACTGATGCCAAGAATCTCATCCACTCTTAACATTTGCTTCATGAGGAGCAAATCATGCAAAATTAACCTGATCATGTCCACTGAGGCTGTTTACTCTACCTCCTGCCCCCTCTGCTCCAGGGACTTTCTCAGCTTTGCTTTAACCACATCCCTGTACCCCAGCTGGCCAAGCTGCCTTCATCTACTGCCTTCCCTCATTTTGGAACCAGCTTCCCTCTTCCCTCCACTTCACTATCTACCCAGGCTCCTCAGATATCAGTAGATACTCCTTCCCTCCCCACTTTGTTCCTCCCCCAATAGTCCCCCATACACTTGCAGAAATGTTCAACTTGTTGCTCATGCCTTTTTTCATTGTGCACTTTCTGTAGTCTTTGTGTGCTCTGATTTGCTCCTCATTACAGCACTGAATTTGTCTATGCTATGTATTTTGTATCCTTTGTTCCCCTCCCCGAGATCCAGAAAAAAGATGCTTTGATACCTTTTATTGGACCAACACAGATGTTACAAAAGAAGACAGGTGCTTTAGCTTTCGCACTACATTGAGTCCTTTATTAGAAACTAATGCCAGTTATTTTGGAAAAATACATTCTATTAACACCTAGATTATGCACAAAAAAAGATTTAAAAAGTTGTAACATTTCTATTAGCCAAAAATCCATCCAAAAAAACAAATGAGAATGAGCACACAGTCTGACTGTTACCTGGGAAGGCATTTCAAGGTCAAATGTCAACAGGATAGATAACACAATTCCTAAAAAGACCCTATAAAACATCAGAGTTTCATTTTGAACTATGCATGAGTGAGTGTGTTTGTGAATACATAAGGCAGCAAATCTCATTAGCCTAAGCTAGCATTTGAAAGTTTATGAAAAGAAAAATCCAAAAGGAAGGCATTTCAAGGTCAAAGTTACAGAATGAATCATCCTTTATCTTGACAGAAAAAATCCAGAACACTCTTAATTAAAAAAAATGCAATTGAAAAACCAAAGCAAGAATATGCTAAGGGTTTCTTAGTATACCATGGTAAAAAGTCCTCTAAACGAGGAATTTTATTAGTCTATGGCAATTAGTGGGTTTATAGATAAGCTGCCCTAGTTAAAAATAAACATAAACAAACTGTAACAGTGTTAGACTTATCAAGGGATGTATTTCTACCATATGCTAAAAAAGTCAATATTATCCATTAATATTAAAACCCGCACTGCTATGACATGATCTTTTTTACAATATTGTTTCAAATGTCAAGTATTAGTGCACCATTAAAAATCAAACCTAACAAAGATTCCCTAGTATTTGAGATCCAGTACCCTAATATGTTTATTGTTTTATAATATGCCAATATATAATCAGTCTGCTGTATATACAGTAACAATCCTTGAATTCTGAAACAAAACCTAAGGAAATACCCCCCAGAGAAACACCAATTTATTAATAGCCAGTTAGAAGGAATCATGTATCTACTATGTATGTGAACAAATAGGCATAACCCAACGTAACCCCGTTATGTCATGTACTGGATGCCAAGAGTTTGTGCACATTGAAGGTACATGCACAACATCAACTACCTAGTAAATGAGACACTGTACCTAAAATGTCCATGTACAGTATAAACATATACTGTATCTATATATGAGCTTTACCCCATACACAGATACATAGACAGTGTTAGCAGATATGGGCCTATGGCCCACCCAATCTGCCCATTTGAGCTTGTAAGTTCAGTTTATGTTTTCCTAGAAGTCTGTTGCCCCTTACCCCTGACTTCCAGAATTCCTTTATGTCTGTCCCATGCATTCTTAAATCCTGTGATTGTTTCAACCCCCACCTCTTCCTCTGGCAGGGTGTTCCACTTGTCCACCACCTGTTCTGTGAAGAAATTCTTCATCACTTTTCCTCTGAATCGTCCTCCCTCCAACTTCATCCCATGCCCTCTAGTCCTGGAACATCTTTTTTGCTTAAAAATAGTGTATTCCTGCACCCTGTTCCTCCCTGTAAGATACCTGTATGTCTCTATCATATCCCCTCTCTACCTCTTCTCCTCCAGGGAATACATATTCAATTCCTTCAACCTGTCCTCATAGGACTTGTGTTGCAATCCATGTACCATCTGTGTTGCCCTCCTCTGAACCTTCTCTACCCTGTCTATGTCCTTACATAAGTAAGGTCTCCAGAACTGTACACTGTACTCCAGGTGGGGCCTCAATAGTGTTTTGCATAATGGAATTATGACCTCCCTTTTCCTGCTGGTGATGCACCTGCCTATGCATCCCAGCATCCTATTTGCTTTTTCTGCTGCCTTGTCATACTGGTTCCCTACCTTGAGGTCATCAGAGATGATAATCCCAAGATCCCTTTCCTGTTTGATGCATGCTATATCCTCACCCCCCAACTGATATATTGTGGCAGTGTTTTTGTGCTCCATATGCATTATCTTTCAATTCTTTGCATTGAATTTCAACTGACAAACCCCTGACCATTCTTCAAGTTTCTGCAGGTCCCTTTTCAATCTGACTACACCCTCTGGTGTGTCTACTCTGTTACAGAGCTTTGTGTCATCAGTGAACAGTGAAATTCTGCCTTCTAGGTCCTGTGCAATGTCACTGATGAAGATGTTGAATAGGACCGGTCCCAGCACTGATCCCTGTGGTAACCCCACTGGTCACTCTTCCCTCTGTGGAGTGACAGCCATTTACCACCACCCTCTGTGTTCTGCCACCCAGCCAGTTACCTACCCACCACACTACTGTCCTGCCCACACCCATAGTCCCCAGTTTGTGTAATAGTCCTCTGTGTGGCACAGTGTCAAAGGCCTTGATGAAGTTCAGATAGACCATGTCCACTGCCCTCCCCTGATCCACTACCCTAGTCACCCAGTCAAAAAATTCAACGAGGTTGGTCTGACATGACCTCTCACTGGTGAAACCATGCTGCCTTGGGTCCTGTAGTCCATTGACAACCAGATGTTCCACCATTCTCTCCTTCAGTAGTACTACCATGATCTTCCCCACTACCGAGGTGAGGCTGACTGGTCTGTAGTTCCCGGCTTCCTCTTTGTTCCCACTTTTGTATAAGGGACTACATCTGCTGTCCTCCAGTCTTTGGGTACCTCTGTTTCCAGTGATTGGCTAAACAGGATAGCCAGAGGTTCAGCCACCACCTCTCTTAGTTCTTTAAGGACCCTGGGGTGCACCCCATCTGGCCCCATTGCTTTATCAACTCTTATTACTTCCAGTTCCTTCAGGACCCTTTCTTGTGTAAAGGGACTTGTGTCCATTTCTGCACCATTCTCACTCCTTGTACTCCATTCAGACCCATTACCCTCCTCTTCCTCAGTAAAGACTGAGCAGAAATACCTGTTCAATATGTCAGCTTTACTGTTGTCATCCTCACGCTGCCCATCCTCCTTCAGTCTCACTATCCCCTGTTTGCCTTTCTTTTTCGCTTATGTACCTGTAAAAGGTTTTGTCCCCTCTACCCACTGATTTTGCAATGTGTTCTTCTGTCTGAGCTTTGGCTTCCCTTACTGACCTCCCTGCCTCCCCTTGCTTCTCCTGGTACTTCTCCCTATCCACTTCTGCCTGTGTCTTTTTGTGTTGCCTGAATGCAATATTTTGGGCTTTCACTTTCTTTGCTACCTCTTTGGAAAGCCATAATGGTCTCCTCTACCTCAATTTGTTACTTGGGGTAAATCAGTGGACTCAATCGTGTTGTGTTATTTCACTGTGTTGAGCTCCTATATATGGTTGTACTCATCTTAAGCATTCTCCATGTAACCTTTGTGGAACTGTATCTCTGAATGTATAATGTCTTTGTACCATGTGCCACGTAGATGGCCCGGGTCATACCTGAATACAGTTCTCTGGACCAATGTACCTATCTGGTCAACAAGTACATAAATAAATACCTAGAAGTGAGCATCGGGTCAGTGGGCCTCTCTCGGTCACCAATGTTCAGAATAAAAATAATTAAAACTAGGGAGGCATACAAGGGCAGGGCAAACAGTAGATATTGTTTATTTGGACTAAAGCAAAGCCTTTGAAACTGGGGCACATGGAATTTATCTGGTCAAAGCACACCAGAGCAGAATACACAAGGCATACACACTGTGGATTACTAACTGGAATAGGGGCAGGAAGCAGAGGGTTGTGGCTGATGGATGCTACTCAAAGTGTACAGGGGCACTCAAAGCAGAGAGGGATACAACGTAACGTTCCTTGGTGATTGATGCTGGGGCTGCTGTTGTTCAATATTTTCATCAACACTCTGGAATCTGGAGTCTTCAACTACGTTGGTCAGCTGATGCCACTAAGCTGGCCAGACTGGTGAACACACTTAAGGATGGGGCCAAACTTCGAGAGTACCTGAACAAGCTTGGAGACTGGTGAACTCCTTGAGTCTTAGATTCAATGTAGCCAACCAAAAGATGCTAAATTTATTTATTAATTTCATAAGTTTTACCAGGAAAGACATACTAAGCTGGTAATTAGAGAGGGAAAAACTGATGTAGGCCCTACTCAATTATAGAGTTCCTCTTGCTTGTGTGAATGAGGAAACTGATGTGGAGGTCATGATAGACAAGGGCCTAAAGCATGACAAACAGAATGCATCTGCTACCTGGAAGGCTGGAAGAATTCCAGGGTGCATCATCAAAGGGAGGTAATCAATAGAGCAAGGAACATAAGCATGCCATTTGCAAGGCCCTTGTCAGGCTCCATCTAGAGTTCTATGTGCCATATTAAGCCCTTCAGTATAATACAAGATTGAGGGGCTTTACGATGCTGGTTCAACAAATTATTTGTCAACCAACATTACAGCGACAAATGTATGTTGACCACAATTTGCGATTGACATAAATTCATCTGGAGAAACAGTTGATGTTCGTCAGTGGGCTTTGCCTCTGAATTCTCCTTATGGGGGGCTCTGCCCCCTCACCTGCAGAACTTAGGGATTATCAACTCTGAGTTGGAGTTGATTCAAGGAGAGGGTGCAGCACTGGGGGAAAGAGTGCCAGGGTCCTGGGTGGACTTTTACATCAAACTGTCGATGTTGTCAACTTTGGTCACTGTAAAAGTTTCACTGTGCGGAGGGTATATCAGATTGAGGCAGTCAAGACAGTGTGATGCTGGGCCACCAAAATGATCAGAGGTATGACGAACAAAAGCTACAAGCAGAAGCTTGATGCCCTAAGCATGTCACCAAGGAGGAAAGGAGACAGAGAGAGAACATGGTCCCAGTCTTCTGCATACTCAGAATTATTGGAAGTGTTGAACAGGTGGAAATATTCGATCTGAGGGGCCCCAGCAAAATTTTTATTTATTTATTTATGACAATTTTGGATAACACCTTTGAGCAAGCAGTGCTCTTTTACAAAGGTTCTACGTCTTGGACAATGGACAAGAATAGACAAGAACAGGCAAGTAGATAACAGTTAATACAATTACAGTACATGAGCTGCCAGTGGCTTTGTCCAGGTAAGACAAAAGAGTTAGTAACAGGTAAAACATTACAGAGTGCATGAGCTGCCAAAGGCTTTGTCAGGTGATCTAACAAGTGCATGAGAAGGCCAGAGGTAGTTGGTGAGAGGATAAGGTAGTAGGGGACAGGCAAGAACAGAGGGGGTGAAGGATTGAAGGGATAAGGTAGGTGGTTAAGGAGAGGAGTTAGGTGGTGATGGAGGGGAGAGGAGAATGGATGGGAGATGTAAGTAGGGGTAACAGGATGGGTTGGGGAAGGAGAAAAGAGTTAGTATGGGCAAGGAGGAGAAAGGAGAAAGAGAATATAAAAGCTAGGAAGTGCAGGGGGTAATAGGTGAGGGGAGGGACAAGAATGTGAGAGGGAATGGAGAGAGGGAGGAGTGAAATCTGGGGTGGCAAGGGAGAAGACTGAGGTGGCTGACGTGCCAGATATTGCAAGGAGTTAATAAGGAAGGAGTGGGGTGTGGTGAGCGTGCATAAGTAATGGAGAGGCCAGGATGGCAAGCTGGGAATTTAAGTGTAGCAGTCACAGTAGACACTGGCCACCAAGTGCTATCGTAGTTTGTGCTTAAAGGCGCTGAGATTCGGTGCATTGGGATATCCACTGAGAGTGTGTTGAACTAGTTAGAGGCCCTAATTTTGTAGGAGCGCTGCTCTTGAGTGGTCCGGCAGTGGGGAACTGTGAAGATTAGTGTTCCAGAACTCCTGGTAAGGCAGGTGGCACAGTGATGGGAAAGTATAGACTGAACCCTTTGTGGAAGGAGGCCTAGCACTGTCTTCTTAACAAGTAAGCAGGTCTGATACTCAATTCTGCCTTGAAATTGTAGCCAGTATGCCTGTTCATAGAGATCACATGTGTGTGTGAGTCTAGAAGCTGTGGTGTGAGCCAGCAGGCCTCATTTAAGGCTATGGCTATATGCTGGAGGACAGAGTCAGCAGCTGATCCATAAACTACAAGGCCATAGTCAATTAAAGAGGTGATTGAACTCTGGATGGCAAGTTTTAATGCATCATCTGTCAGACAGTGCCTATGCCTATATAACAGGCCTATGGGTGTATTCACAGCTTTAGCTTGGTTATTTATATGCGTTTAGTATGAAAGAGTGGAGTCAAGGGTCACTCCCAGGTATTTGAACTGGTCTACCTGTTCCAACACAGTGCCACCACTATTATAGATTAGCAGTTGTTGGAGTTTGCCCAGAAGCTTAGAAGTGGTAAATGGAAGGGTAACTTTAGTAGGCATTTCATGTCTCAGAGGTGACGAACCTATGGAGCAGCCTACCAAAGGAGATAGTGAATATAGTATAAAGATTGCACAAGCCTTTGAGTTTAGCCTTGACAAACTTTTTACCTAGGTAATCACAGGATACCTTGAGTAATAGAGTGGGGGAATGCCTATAAATGAATACATGTTTGCACATCATACTGTACCTGTACATCCATGTTTAGGGGGATACACCTGATGGACCCAGAGTCCCTTCTGACCATAAAGATGAATAGAAACTTTGCAATGCAGTAGACCCAATTCACATTTGCTTCCCCTTTTCTCGATCTGTACATCAATCTTTTTAACTTCTCTTTTCGTGGTCTGCATAATCATCCCTTTATGTGGACCTTTTTTTGCACTTTATAGGTGCTACAACTGATGACATCATCTGTTAAAATGAGTCAGAGACTTCTAATACTGATTTCTCTACTAACATGGGCAGCTCATTAATGAAAATGGAGTAGTTCTTCAACATGCTTAGTTTTCAGTTGTACAGAGAACTGTGGTAAGCAAATACAAAATCAAAGAATGTTGCTATGTTTCTGTTCCCCTTTAAATTACTACATTACTTTGCTCATGTTACTAATGAAAGTTTATGTGGAGCTCTTGACTTAAGTTAGAACTGTATATCTAAGGAAGGAACAGATAGGCTAGGAATAGATGTACAAGACTGGTGGGGAATGCAAAGACAGACTGTTGCAAAGAAGAATTGGGTAGGACCCAGGGTAACAGAAAATTGTTTTGGAACAACCTGAAAACCCTGACCAGCAGGGAATCGAAAGCAAATCCAGATTATCACTGAATCAGGCACCTTACAGGAGCCTAAGAACATAGTGAATGCCTTCAACTTGGCATTCACGGATCTTAGTTCCGTACTACCCCAGAAATATCTACCAAACCTTCCTTCTAGCAAGAACAATAGTGGAGACTCTAAAAAGAAAGCCATAAAATATTTTGAAAGGGTCTTAGGCAAGACTAGGATTGCTAGTGACATGTTGGACATGAAACTTATTGCTCTCACACTCGATGAAATAACCCTTCCCCTCACCAAACTATTTAATATATCACTAGGGACAGAAGTCTTCCCTGATAAATGGAAGGTTGTACATGTCACTCCAGGATTTAAAAGTTGGGACAGGACTTGCCAGGGAAACTATAGATCTATTTCAATACTCCCTGCTCTTTCGAAAGGCCCTCCAAAGAATAGTAGTTGATCAGGTGATAGAATGCCTCAAAAAATATAGCCTACTGTGTGAGCAACAGCATGGTTTCAGAAAAAAATATAGCATCGTCACTGATCTTGTTGAATACACCACTAACCTGTACGATGCCCTTGACAGTGGCAAGTCTGTAGGGTCTATGTTTATAGACCTTACAAAAGCATTTGATACTGTGAATCACCAAGTACTTCTTGGAAACCTCATGTCATTAGGCCTGTCAGATGATACAGTAAACTGATTCTGTAGTTATCTGTCCCACAGGACACAATGCATGAAAATATCTGAAGTAATATCTGAGCCCAGGGAAGTGACCCTGGGGGTGCCACAAGGGTCTATACTAGACCCAGTGCTTTTCATTTTTTTATCAACTCAATGACCTCTGCTTGTTCAGCAAACTTGGTACTGTATGCGGATAGAAACATAGACTTTGACAGCAGATAAGGACCACTTGGCCAACCTAGACTGCCCATTTCCCTACCTATTGGATGAGATGCAGATCCTAGTTAACCAACAGCCTACATCTTCCTACCACCCACTAGAATTGCCTTATGTCTGTCCCATGCATTCTTGAATTCCCCCACTGTTTTCGACCCCACAACCTCCTCAGGAAGGCCATTCCATATGTCCACCACCCTCTCTGTGAAAAAAAATATTTCCTTACATTGCCCCTGAGCCATCCCTTACAGTAATAATTATATGAAATGTTTTCATGCTGCACACATAAAACTGTCCAAGTGATATATGTGCTGCAAGTACGATTTAAATGTTAAATTGGAACTGATTGCATGCATATGGCATGCATACAGCAAGCAAGAGTGGAATCCATGAGTGTTATGTTATATTGGGAAAGACTGCATGCATGTGGCATGTGTGCAGAAAGCAAATGGTCACTGATAGCTGTGCAAGTAAACGTTAAGTAACTTGCTCAGGATCACACCATACACAAGTGGGGGTTGATGAAATTTAAACTCAGATCTTCATGCCTCCAAGTCTCCTAACTTGCAGTTTGGTGCCTTTATCCATTAAGCCATACTGTCTGCACACATATGGTTCGCTTGTACTTCAATATATACTGTATCTGACTACATCTGCACGCATGCGGCATGTTTGTAGACAGTTATGCTTTTCAGTTTTCTTTTTCTTCTGTTACTCATCTAAGGTTCACAGTTGAACTGTAGCACACATACCAATGGAAACACATGTGGTTTTTCCCACCTTCAATACACAAACTTACCCACAAAACCACTTAATTACTTCTGTCTGGCCTGTACTCCTACTATTTTCTCTCCATAGTTTTGAATGCTTCCACTCAAACAGACTTCAAGATGCAAACACAAAAGTAGCAATAACTTGACACAGACCCAAATGGCCAGTCCCCCCCACCACCTCCATGCACACACACCGTAGCGGGTACGGCCATGCTGCTTCAGACAACTCACCAAGTATAGATATAAGTAAAAAGTCTCTTACTTGAGTACTAGGGAGCCAGAGGCAGGAGTCTTTAAGAGATGATGTCCACAGGTCAGAGTGCTGGAACGTACCCCCTTGAAATGAACGGAGTTATTTTTTATTACTATTTTATATGTTATGATGATGAGCTGGAGAATAATGAAGGCCACTGTTCTATTAATAAAGCCCTTGTTATTCGACTGGTGCCCTTCATTAATCTCCAACTCTCTATCAATGACGTATAAAATAGTAATAAAAAAATACCCCCAATCATTTCAATGGTGCACATCCCTGCAGTCTCCTTTGCCCTTTGTCATAATGTTCCTGAGTGTGGGGATGTGGAGGTCAGCTTCACTGGGGGGCATAAGCCTGACTATAGTGGGGCTTCAATAGTTTGTGCATACCATACCACTCAACTGTCCGTGAATGCAAGGGACAGCTTTGGAATGTCTGTAACATCTCTAAAAGGTAAAACTTATTTGTTTTGACTGATAAGCAATATGCAAATCAGGAAAAGTTCAAATGTATAAGATTCATCTGTATATAACCCAGAGCAGTGCATCAGATTTGGGCTTATACCTACCCAGTTACTAACCAATTTGTTTTCTGGCTGAAGTTCTGCCCCCCACCCCACCCCAAAAAAGAACTTTTTTCCTGATTTTTCTCCCTGACTCCATTCCATTCAATATCCATCCCCTATGGGTCATGAAGCCACCCAAAGGTGAAAAACACATCAATATTTCAGTCCTTCCATCTTTCCCAATCCCCCTGTTTATTTACTTTTAATTACATTTATATGTGGCCAGAACCTGCAGCCAGCTCAGTTTTCAGTCTGCTCCCCTTCTTTCCTTCTGTCAGAAGCTGGATGCTAGAACTGACCATCGCAGATCCCCAGCGTGGTCCTCAACCAAGTCACCTCACCTCACCAGCTGAACCCACCCAACTTGGAATTACTTGCTTCTTGCTTGTTTGCTGCTGTGGCTGCTGCTACACTGCATGGATCAAGGCCTATTAGGGCCACCCACACTGCTGTCACCACTGTTGCTAAGCCTAGCTTGCCGTCGTGGTGATCTGTGCTGTTTTTTTTTTTTTTTATATGGTGAGCCTAGTAGAGTAAGTAGGTAGACTAGTCTTGAGTTAGCTTCTAGCTCACCCTCTGCCCCTTCAGCCATCAGGGGAGATGGAGACTCACTAAGAGTAGACCAACAAAAATATTTTGCCACAACACTGCCATTGAGAGTTCAGTGCTCACTGACTCCTCCAAGCTGTAGTGTGCAGTCTGTCTACTCTTTGGTGGGAAAGACAGTGCAAGATTCATTCGCTCCTTCTTGGCTGGAGCTCATCCACATCATATGTGATTGTGCCACCACTAATAGGTGCAGAGAGTGGACAACACAATACAGACACAGTCGAGTCTGGAGAGTACCTGCAGTGTGAGTGCACACAGGCCAGGTGGGCACTTATTGTGCAAAAGATTAAATCCAAATTTAATGACATTATTGCCACACCATACAAATAACCTAGACACAACTATGGGGGGCAACTGCCTCTACCCTATCTAAATGGCACCGCTGTGTAATAGTAGAAATTTATTTTCAGGTGCTAATGTGATGATTTTCATGGTGTTCTGAGGTACTATATCTCCATGTTTCATGATGTCTCTTGATCATCATGTGGGTTAGTGTCCCTCATTGTCCCTCATTTTGAGTGTCCATGCCCTTCATTTCAGTGACAAAATGTGAGATATGGTGCATGCCTCCAAGACTCTACTCAGCACAAAGAGTGCTAAGCATGGCCATAGTGTATATGCTCAATACAGAATGACATTCCCCATACTAATTCCACTTATTCCTAATGTTTGAATGCTTAAACCATCCTGTGCACTAAGACTTGAACCCTGCACTGTGATGATCAGATTGTAATCTGAAATGGTCAAACGCTCCTACTTCTATATATTTTCTCTGTATATGAAATGTTCTACTTTGTAACTAACTCCGGGTCACCCTGAAAAAAGGACCTTCTGGACTCAGCGGACTTACCCAGTTATCAAAATTGAATAAATAAATTAAATAAACAAAGCGAAAGTAAGTGAGATGAAACAGTCATGGAGAAACACATTTGTAGCACTAAATATGCCTAAGAGATTTGCATGGTCCAAAACAAAAAGGATAGACTTCACAACACAGAGGACCCTCTTCATACATCTGGAATGGGGGATGTTGACTGGCTATATCCTAGGCATTTAATGCAGTAAGCAAACAATACTTTACAAATTAATGGTGATTTAAGGACAAAAATCAAAAGCCATTCACTTGCAAAAGGATCAAAATTAATGAGTTTACCTAATTTGTTTGCTAATCCAAATAAAAATGAATTTTAATGATTGTAATTGATAGCAGTAGTATAAGAAAGATAAACTAATGTGTTTTTTTAGATGAGATTTGCACCAGCTTATCTGCTGCACACATGGCAAGTGTGCAACATGAGAACCTGCTGTAATTTTTAGAAGATATTCACACAAGCTTATCTGCTGCGCACATGTTAAGATTGCAGCTTATGAACCTGATTTGCTTGTTATACCTGGTTCGCTAAGGATCACTTTGTGTATGCGAACTGCATGCAAACACTGCACAATTAATCATATTGCATGCATTCTGCATGTACACAGCATACCTATATTTCTGAAAGGGATCTCCCCTCTATCTTCAAAATGTGCCCCACATGTTCTTGCACATCTCTTTTTCTGAAAGATGCTACCCTCTTGGACTTTGTTGATTCCCTTAAGGTACTTGAAAGTTTCTATCATGTACCCCTTCCCCCTCCTTTCCTCGAGGGTATACATATTAAGCTCCTTTAGTCTCTCTTCATATGGCTTCTGTTGCAGACCCTGCACCATTTTGGTTGCCTTCTTCTGAACTGCTTCAATCATGTCTATGTCCTCATGGAGATGGGGTCTCCAAAACTGCACACAGTACTGTACTCCAGATGGGGTCTCACCAACTGTCTGTACAGAGGGATAACAACTTCTTGTTTTTTACTGGTGATACCTCTCCCTATACATCCCAGTATCCCCCAGTCCTCCTTACTGCCTCTCACTTTGCTTATCTTTAGGTCTTCTGATATGACTACCCCAGGTCCCTTTCCATTTTTGTTGTTGTTAATACCACCCCCCCCCCATTGTGTACTCTTCCCCTGGATTTTTGTTTCCCAGGTGCATTGCTTTGCACTTCTTTGCATTGAATCTAAGCTGCCATACGTTTGACCATTCCTCCAACCTTGTCAAGTTCCTTCTCATCCTTTCCACTCCCCCCTTGTGTATCAACCCTGTTGCAGATCTTTGTGTTATCTGTAAAGAGGCATACTTTTCCTTCCAGTCCCTCTGCAATGTCACTTATAATGACATTAAAAAAGATCCGGACCCAGTACTGAACCATGCGGCACCCCGCTAATAACTTTCCTTTCTTCAGAGTGGACTCCATTTACTATTATCCTCTGACCCTGTTGTCCAGCCAATGTTTTACCCTGCTACCACCCGGAGACCTACTCTCAGGCTGGCTAATTTGTTTATTAATCTTTTGTGTGGGACAGTGTCAAATCTATTTATTTATTTAATTAATTTTGGTGACCTGGTAGGCCCACTGGGCCCCGAAGGTCCCTTTTTCAGGGGTGACCTGGGATAACAATACACTTTCTAATACAGGGAAATCATGTTGCAGTGTTATACAGGCATTGTTTTGCAGTTTGATTACATGGTTATCATCATGATACAGTCTTGTTTTCAATGCAGCTAGACCTAGTATTAAGTATGGCAAGTTGTTGAGAGTTCTTCGCAGGAAATGCCTTGCTAAAGTCTAGGTAGGCCATGTCCACAGCCCCTCCCTGGTCTACTACTTTGGTCACCCAGTCAAAGGTATCTATTAGATTTGTCTGACATGACCTTCCCACTGTGAATCCATGCTGCCTTGGGTTCTGTGCCCCACTGACCTCTCTTTCTTTTAGAAGTGATTCTATTATTTTCCTTCCACTGAGGGCAAGCTAACAGGTCTGTAGCTTCCTGCCTCTGCCTTGCTTTCACTTTTGTGAAGGGGAATCACATCCATCATCCTCCTGTCCTTGGGTACCACACCATCCTCCCATGATTTGTTAAAAAGGGTAGTCAGTGGTGTCACTAGTTCTCCCCTTAGTTCTTTTAGAATTCTGGGGTGACTTCAATCAGACCCCATTGCTTTGTCCACCTTCAGGTTTAGGAGTTCTTTCAGAACCCTTCCTTCTGTGAAAGGACTGGTATTGACCCCCCCCATCCAGAGTGCTTCTATTGATTGCATTAGATACCTTCCCCTCCTCTTCTTTTGTGAATACTGAGCAGAAGTATTCCTTCAGTAGCCCTGCTTTTTCACTGTCACTTCTCCCACCCACCCTCCCTTTATTAAGTCTCACTATCCCTCCCTTGGTCTTTCTTCACTTCCTAATGTACCTAAAAAAGGTTTTATCCCCCTTCTTAATGGAGTTGGCTATCTTTTCCTCTGTTTGCGCTTTTGGTACTCTGACTGCCTTCCTCGCTTCCTTCTGCTTTAACTGGTACAGTTCTCTGTTCTGCTCCTTTTGTGTTTCCTTATAATTCCTGAATGCTGTCTTTTTCTCCCTAACCATCCCTGCCACCTCTTTTGAGAACCATAGAGTTTTTTTCTTTTGTTTTGATTTGTTTATTTGCTTCACACAAAGGCGTGTTGCCTCTGTGATGGCAGATTTGATGTTTCCCCATAGTTCCTCCACCCCTCCTTCTTGTCTGTTTGCTAGTTCTTTTCTGAGGCACACTTCCATTTTGACAAAGTCAGCCCTCCTAAAGTCCAGTACCCTCACTTTTGTATGGCTTGACTCTGCAGCTGTGTTTATCATGAACCACACTGTTTGGTGGTCATGTGCTCCCAGATGGCTACCTAATTCTAGATCTGAGATCCTCTCTCTGTCCCCATTTGAGAATATCAGGTCTAAGATTGCTCCCACCTGAGTATACCCCCTGCAGGACATCGAGAATGACCTTGCTCTTGGATGTGGCTGCAGCAAAGGTGCTCCAGTTAACATCTGGCATATTCAGGTCCCCCATCAACAATATCTCCTCTTTTTCTGCCATCCTAAGGATGCCTTCTATCATTTCCTTGTCAATTTCCTCCTCCTGAGGTGGGGGTCTGTATACAACCCCTATTCAGATTGTGATGCAATTTCCAATCTCCAGGGTGACCCACAGTGCCACCTCTCCTTCCTGTTTACCCTTTAGTTCCATTGCTTTGATCCCTTCACTTACATAGAGAGCTTCTCGTCCTCCTCTTCTACACTCCCTGTCCCTCATGTAGATTGTGAACCCTGGTATGTTGACATCTTAGTCATGGTTATCTGTGTACCATGTTTCTGTGACTGCCATGATATCCAGGCATCCCTCTTCCATCAAGACCACCAATTCAGAGAGCTTGTTAACCAGACTATGGGTGTTAGTACTTATTATCCTTCATTTTTTGATGGCCTTACCCCTTTTTGCCCCATCCCTGTCCTTACTGCCTTTTCCTTTTTCTTCATTTACCCAAGCCCTTCTCACTATTGACTTCTCTATCTTGGTGTTTACCTCAATAACTACCTTGATTTTGTTTTTTTTGGGGGGGTTAGGATTTCCCTGCTCCTTTCCAGTGTCTCCTCCCTTGACTAGTTTAAATACTTGCCAATGTTTCCCTCCTGGACAAATGCAGACCATCGCACCAGTATAGGCCTGTATCCCTCCAGGTTGACTCCCAGTCCCCAGTGAGGCCAAAACCCTGAGCTCTGCCCCAGTTTTTCAACCATTGATTGAATCCCATGGTGCAAAGTACCCTAGCCTCACCCATGCCATAGACATGCAGCACCTCTGAGAAGGTTACTGTGATGCCACCATAATCGCCATTCCAGAAGCCCAAGCAACCAAAATTACCATTACCCTTCAGGACTGCTTCAGGAAACTTGAGTCGTAGTTTACTGATAACAAACTACTGCTAACTATAAAAAAACAAAAATTATGCATTTCTCTCTACCTCACAAGAAGAAGAAAACTGGCCCCCTGCACATCACAAGCAGCACAGGAGTCGCTCTTGAACAAGTCCACACATTCAAATACCTGGGTATTCTCCTCAATGATACCCTCTCCTTCGCTGGTCATATTGACCACATCATCAAAATGGCAAATGTCAAATTTGGGATCCTCTATAGACACAGGCATTCAATGACCCCAGAGGCATTGAGTCTGGTAACTAGGAGCTCTATACTGGCCATAATCAGTTATGGGCTTATCATTTACAGTGTGGCAATGGACTTGTCCCTAAAAAGAATTAAGACTCTCCTAAACAAAGCCTGCAGACTCATCCTCTCATCCTGGGGACAGATTGCTATACTCATACCTGTTGTCTCCACTGTAAGACTGGTTGGCTCACCCTGCAGCAAACGATCGAGTACCAGTCCTGCCTGCTAGGGAAAAAATCCATGCTTGGACTAACACCTGCTTCAATGGCCAACATCTTTCAATGTACTAAATCCTCCAAAATGACCAGGAGATCAATAAAGGGTGCAATCCATGTACTTTTAGACATACTATATTTGCCCAGCATGCCCTTTCTGTTAGGGGACCTCAATGGTTCAATGACCTCACAGCCTCACTGATTGAGAATGGGAAAATCATCCAGTTTTAAAAAGACCTTTGTCTCCTGCTAGCACAAGATAATCTATGTGACGGCCCCTCTTGATTAATGCTCCCCTGTAGAAAAAAACATGGTTACTACTCCAGCGTCATCATTACCCTCCCCCACTCATCCTTCTTGCTCCCTACATCAAATTATATTTCCTCCACCCCTTACCAGGCCCACCCCATTCTTCTATTCTCCCCCTAGCTCTTCCTCTACTCTGACAAGGTCTGCATTGGCTGCTATCAAGAAACAGGTATGAACCTCAGATTAAACCCTGGCTTGTTGCCCCCTGTTGGATCTCACCCCTATTAATTTCTGCTCTGCACTTGCTCCCTCCTCCTCTCCATCCCTACTTCTCACTGTTTAAAACTTAATTGTCTGCCTCTCCACCCCTTTAACCTAGCCAACTATTCTCCGCCTACTTCTCCCATATACCCATCTATATCCCGACAAAGCCTCCACCGGGCTGCTTTTCTTTCCACAGGTTTCACTTGTGTAATGAGTCCTTGCTTGGTGATGATGATGATATCATTTTAAAGTATACACTTCTGTAACAATGACTTGTTTTTGTCTGTTATGGTTGTAATGCTGATTGTGTTTATCATACTCGATCCTCCTGTTCTGTATTTTTATGATACAATGTTTGTATTATGAGCTACATTGGCTTGGAGCCTTTATAAAAGAGCCTTCTGTGCTCAAAGGTATTAATCCAAATTGAGAAATCAAATAAAATAATAAATAAATAAATAATTCTCCTCAGTCCTTAAATGTTGAATTTGTAAAATTACTGGTTTTGTTTGTTTTTAGGATTGTCCCACAACCGAGGGATGGGGCTGTTGTTTTGGCTTTATTTTCTTCTTTTTGTGAGTGCGTTAGTTCCTGGTTAACTCAGTTTGCAGATTTGACAGGAAGGGAATTGTATATTTTTATGCAAGTATTAAGAGTTAGTTATTCTCCAGCCTGGTAGTGTTCTTTAAGTCTGTTGTGACCATGTAGCTCACGCCTGGTTTGTGTTGAGCTCTTTCATTGTGGCACTGGTGAAGTCTCTCTCTACACTCAGTTCAACAGCACTGAAGCATCTCAGCCATGTTTCCTGGATGATTTCCTTACCAGTGAGTCACCTCAGTGTGCATTGCTACAATTCGGATGACTTTTATTGTGAAACACTAGCAGCACAGCTACTGTATTTGTGCCAAAGGTGAGGCACCACTCTGAAAAGGACGGACAGTTCTGACATAGATAATAGTACAGCTAGGGCTCAAGGTTACAGATAATGCGATCACGTCATTTTCAGTAAAGACAGAGGGTTGATGTGTAAGCCAGTTTTGATTCACTAGGGGTAAACCTCCTCCAGAAAGGCATACATAGTTTTATCTTTACAAAAATGTACCTGCTAAAACAGCACACACAATCAAAGTTTTCCCAATGAGCATCCTAAATGGCCTGTAACTTTACTGGGATTTCAAGGATATGTCTGTCTTTGTTGTCTCAAAGACCAAAAAAATCATCTTCTGGACTCAAATATAATTCGGCAAAGGACAGAGGCAAACTAATGTGCTATTAGTTGAGGTTTCTATTTCTGGTTCTGGGGTAAACGTAGCAATTTTGATTGTAACAAGCAAGTAGGTATGTACAACTGCAAAAGTAGGTCAAAATATCCAAGCTCCATTTACAAAAAAAAAAATTGTTTTTTTGTGTTTAATAATTGATTTACTTTTGTGTCCCCGAATTTTAAATATTGGCCATCCAAGAAGTTATTTCAGGTGGGAAAAACAGTTTGGGAAAAGGAGACCCTGTCTCCAGCTCCTCTAATACACACACACACACACACACACACACACACACACATACATATCTGGAGATTCTAATATACTTTGCACTATACCAAGTGTTGTATATTTCAATGGATTTATTCTGCTTCGGAAAAGACCATTGTCTTACTAGTCCCCATACCCTTCCCCTGAAGGAATTCACACAATACAGGTTTTGTAGAAATGGCCACAGCCATATGTTTATGAAATGAACTTACACACTGTTGGAGTGGCATGTGAAAGTTGAACATCTCATCAATCACCTTGGGCCTCTGTGTGCCTTCCAGTGAAGGGCCTTACCTCTTGTTCAGACCTATGGAATGATGTACCTCTCTGAGTTAGTACCAAAACCCTCTGAGTGGAGAGGACATGTGGCCAGTTGCCAAGCAACCACCCCTGTCTTATGGCACCACTTCCACAGGCAAGCCCAGTGAGGTTTTATCGTGACCCTCCCAACCCAAATGGGGACCATGCCTTACATACCAACCATGGAAAAAGAGTCCTTTTGAAAAATTCTATCTATACCTCTTTTCCCCTTGTACCACCACTCTGAGAAAATCCCAAGCTGCCATGTTTCAATGACTGCAACAGCTCATTATCTGAGCTAACCTATTCTCAGTTAAGCCATTTTGGAGTAGGCGAAATACCCCCAAAAAAAAATCCAGAGGGAAGACCAGGAAAACTCCTCCCTGACCCCTAATGCAGTCACCCAGAGTGGGGCAAAGGGTTCCTTGCAGTGCCCTGGCTAACCTGGAACCCTGCTTGTATGAGGGCAGGTGAGTGGGAAATCCAAATAGGGGGGAGAAAGTGAGGAGCAGCTGCAGGCTTCAGCTCTTTTTAACCCCTCACCCACTGCCTTTTCCAGATGCCTCCCACCCTGTGGGCAGCCCCAGTGGTTCCTCCCCCAAGAGTGGTGCCAGGGCTACTCCCCCAGCCCCATGGGCTGTACTCTACCTGCTTGCCTAAGGCCAAGTTACAGGGGAAGAGACACAGGTCAATGCTTTGGCAGACTTTATATTGTCTTATTGGTCTCACTAACCTTCCCCTGGAAAAATTTCATACAACACAGGTCTTGGACTAATGGCTGCAGCCTTATGTTTGATAAAAATAAATGAAATGATATACCTCTGTGACTTGGTACCCAAATCCCAGGTATGTGGAGGTCATGTGGCCAGATGGCAAGTGACCACCCACGTCTGGTGGCTCCACTCTTCTAGGCAAGCCCAGTGAGACTGGACTGTGATCTCCCCAAATGGGGACCAGGTGTTACAACCCCACAGACTTCATGCCAACAAGAAAGAAGAGTCCTTCAGATGAATTTGACTCATTCCCCTTGTACCATTGCTCTGAGAGACTCACGTCACCACAGGAGAGATGCAATTCAGTCTCCCAAACAGCACACTCCAATTGTTGCTTTAAGGCCAGACAGAAAGACTCTAGAACCAAGTCCCAACCATTGTCGGATAAATGCCACCATCCTTAGCATACGATCACTGGCAGGGGGTGACAATATCATGGAGCTGAATCATGGCTGCCCTGATGGAGAACATAAATGGTCACATCTCTCTACTGATGCATATGCATGCCTAGTTCATTGCTTTAAATGCAGTGACAAATCACCAGTTAAGCCCACCTGGGTCATAGAACAATCTTTACTGACAAGACCTCTTGGCTTCTACTCTATCTCTTACCCCTACTTAAATTCTCCCCTACTCTCTAGCACTTGACCTGGCATACATTGTACAATGCCAGTAATTAGTTGCTGTCTGTGCTCACTCTGTTTTCCACAACTGGTTGTATATTCCTGCTCGGTGTATCCTCTTGTTGACATGGAACCTATGTAAATGAGCCCTTGGCTCATAGATGTAAATCCAAGATCTTGATAAAAAAAAATTTTGAATTAATGTGAGACCAAATACATTTAATCTCTGGTGATCATGCCGGAATAGATTGAAAGGCTCTGTTCATGCTGATGAGCAGATTAACAGCTTTCTGGAATCCAAGGTTGTTCCCACCCACATGAATTAGCAAGATGTCCAGTGAATTCCCATGCCATGTCTTCATTGCTATATAGGGAGAAGCTCCTCCCAATGCATGTCTCCCTTTCCTAATCAGTGGGTATGCACCCTCTGACTTGAAATTGTTAGATTCTTTACCCACCGGCTGACATCCCAATCTCTCCACTGCTCAGTGGATGAAGGAATATCCAGAGACCCATTCTTGATTTGGACCACTAGAGGAACCTGGAAAACAGCAAGACAATGTTAAAGTATGTGTGGATGTACATAATATAAAAGCGCTTAGGACCTTTACTGACCCAAGACCTGGATTTGACCATCTGTGAGCCCCTGGGTTCTGGCAGTTGCTACTGCCTCAATCCTGAAGAAATGGGTATTACACTCTTTGGCAATCAACCCAGCCTGCTGAGCTGCCTGCTGAGCTGCCAAACTCAAGATGTGCCTGAACTGGCATGGAGTTACTGGCTTGCTAACTGCATGCTGCAGAAAAAACACCCTCTCAGATAGGTGAAGGACCATGTAGTCTGTCACCATGAATTGTATATCTCATGTCAACCCTGCTGGGGACTGTACAGTAGCTGATACCCCCTGGTCAGTTTTGCTCTTGTAGGGCTGAACATAACCTCCTTCCAGTGTTCCCATTACATCTGCATCACGCAGGTGCAGGTGGTTGGGAAATCTGAAGAGGGAGGAACAAGGGATTGGGAGCTGTTGGTTTCAGCTCTTTTTAACCTCTAACTCCCCCCTCCAGCTGTCTCTCACCCTGTGGTGGACCCAGTGGTTCATCACTCTGGTATGGTGCCAGATCTACCCCGACCCCCATGGGAGAAGCCCTACCTGACTGCCTAAGGCCAGATTACCGGGGAGGGGACACAAAGGCAAGTAGACACCTACTGCAATTCTTTGGAAGACTTTATATAATGTTTAGTAGGTGTGCAAGGAGAAGATAAAATACATAACAATACATTATATACAGACAGTAAAATAAACAGCAAGTTCAGATAATCTAAAGACTATTCAAGTGATACATTTATCAAGTAAATAGATAGGTGCGGTCACAGGTGAAATTAATGTACCACTTAAGGAACTGATTTGCAGAATTTATGCTAGTGAGGAAAGAGGATAGAAGTGGAATATTATTTTGTGACAGGGTCTAATAAAACGGCCTGTCCCATTTGTTATGCAGAAAGAGTTAAACACAGGGATATGTTCTATCCTCTACTTTTTTGTCTCATCTGTCTAGTTGAGTAACCAAGTGTTCTCTTAAGATCTAGGAACTGATCACTCTGATGGTATTGCGATTCTCCACCTCTCGCTCTGTCTCTGCCGTCACTTGCTGTTTTCATCTTTTCTTCCCCCTTGCATATCTGTGGTTATAAAATATATGTGAATCTCTGTATGAAACTGTGATACTGGGATCCCTTTGTTTTAATTTATATACAGTAATTATACTGTTGAATTGATTGCAAAAAACTATTTGGAATATAGGTGGTTTACCTGAGATGCAGTTTCAGCTCCTCTCAGGCTTGTTTGCAAACTATTTTGCAGAGCTGTCAGCAGGGGGCCAGCTTGGGACATTATTCTATTTGCAAGCTTGCTCTGCAAAGAAACTGGCAATAACATTTTGTGAGAAACAGGATGTGTCTTAACGAGTTCCCAGGTAAAGACTTATAAGAAGAGCAGCAATGCTTTTGCTAGAGAGTGAGAGACAGAGACTGAGACCTGGAATTGAAAAAAAACCCTTGGATGAAGGACTTTGTTTTCTTTGTTTATACTGCTTTTGTAGGATGTGACATCCAGGATGCAATGCAGAAATGCTGCAGAATATCACAGAATGCTGCAGTTTACTGCAGGTGCCTCTGTCAGTAAATGCCAATTAAGCCCTTTCATCATGTAGGATTTTGTGACATGTCATTATGTGTGGTTCATAGCTCAGTGCTTATGTAACATATAGTTGAATGATGAATATGGTTGTTGGATACAGAGGCCAGTATAGAGAGGACAATGTTCAGCAGGTAATAGTATAGAATGTATTGTGCTTAGGTACTTGGATACTTGCATAAAGTCATTTGATAATTTTTGAAGGTTCTGGCCTTTCTCTGTATCCCACCTTTGGAAGGAAGCTTGGTTTAAAATTATGAAAGCCTCCCGGTGGGATAAGAGTGCCGCAGAAGGAGGAGGTGTCGGGGAGGATGGTGGGTGAGTGTGACTTGCTCTAAGCAGCGCGGGAGTCAGCTGCTTCATTAAAATAGGCTGTGGGGGAGGAGCTCTTCCCCCACATAATCCCGGGCTACTCCCTGCAATTATGTGTGGTTCATAGCTCAGTGCTTATGTAACATATAGTTGAATGATAAATATGGTTATTGGAGACAGAGGCCAGTATAGACAGGACAATGTTCAGCAGGTAATAGTATAGAATGTATTGTGCTTAGGTACTTGGATGCTTGAATAGAGTCGTTTGATAATTTTTGAAGATTTTGGCCTTTCTCTGTATCCCACCTGTGGAAGGAAGCTTGGTTTAGAATTATGAAAGCTCCCCTCCAAAAAAAAAGAATAAATATCAACGATTGTTCAGTAACTGAAAGCTGAAGAAGTCGTGCAAACAACTTAATGGTAAGAATAGACGATCACCTCCTCCAACTCCAGAGAGTGTGACCAGTAGAACTCAGGAGAGGAAAAACTCCCTTGGGGGGGAAACCTCTGAGGACCCATGGCTACTGACCTACCTGTCCTTCTGGGCGTACTAAAGGAGAGAGATCCTAATTAGACTAAATTAATCAGCTAAATCTGAATTCTAATTTGTAGAATTCAATCCAGATGAACAGAGTTTGAGAAAAACTGAATTGTAAATGTCTTTCCTTCTAATAAAGTCCGAGTCCGAGAATCCATGTATAATTCGGAATGATGGAGAGTAGATATATTGAAGAACCATCTTCCGTACTTCAGTTGATAGAGGGCATAATCCATGGAATTGAATAATGGTGGATATGAAGTTGATGACTGACAAACTCAATACAGGAGACCAGAAGTAGTTGCATCCAAAATTTGACATCAACGAGGCAGGATGAAATAGAAATAGTATGACTTCCAGGTTTCTAATAGTAGGGCTTGTATAGTACGAGGAATGAGAGAAGGATTGTGGCCAGGCTATTGAGTGACGAGCCCAGTTCTGATAAGAAATAATCTTTAGGAATTGATATGAAGCAACAGCTGTAGAGTTAAACTGGAATAATGACATGCAGTATAGATAATCAGAGACACTGGTGCAATGTTGTGAAACATCCAAGTAGTAGAATTAGGTGAGCCCAAAGGAAATAAGTCAGTTGGACTGGCAATCGAAGCGAGGCAGTAGGAGCAGGATGCACCAATGTAAGCAAATGAGAAGGAACAGGATGTGGCAACCAGCCCCTGAAGAAAGCATAGCTGAACAGACAGCTGGTGAGAGAGGAGAAAGGCAGCTGATTCCAGTATGGGAAGTGCAGTTAGGTCCAGGAATGTCCACAGGCAGAAATCAAGCGAGGTAGTCCTTCTACGATGTGCAGGAATCCATCAGCTGGAGAGGTACGTAAACGCATGGAAGAGACTGAGGTCGAGACATGACAACTGCACGAGGAATAACAGTGAGAACGGAAGGTATGCAAAGTTCGAGGCATGAAAGCAGATGCCCTAAAGAGTCTGAGATGGAGATAACTGAAGAAGCGGAATCCAATGAAGTAGCGGCATCACAGGCTGGAATTCTGTAGAGCACAAGCATGATAATGAAAGGCTGCAGGAGACGCCAACCAAGTCCTGGAAAGGAAGCAGCAGCAATTCCACAGCTGAGGCAACAGGTCAAATATCCAAGAGAGCAACCCCAGAAGCTGCTGAATGAGCACTGAGGCAGACTGATACCATTCAAATGGGAGGACCAGCCACTTATTCGTATAAATAATAGGTACCAGGCAGGTAGGGGAGTGAAAGTCGATATAGGAACTAATGTCTTGAAAAGAAGCAGCAGCTGTGAGACCATGGCTGGGGCAGCAGGAGCATGTAGGCAAAAGTAGAGGGGGAATCTCCAAGCCCCAAGCTGGGTGAGGCAGAAGTAGAATAGAAGAAGGTGAACCTCCCAGCCTGAAGGGTGAAGGCAGGTCAGAGAAGCAGGCGAGTAGTAGGTAATCCTCCCAGCCCGATGGGTGAAGGCAGGGCAGAGCAGCAGATGAGTATGATGAGTTGGGCAGCCCAACTGGTGAAGGCAGGTCATAGAAGCAAGCAAGGAGTAGGCAATGTCCCAGCCCGAAGGGCAAAGGCAATCGTAGAAGCAGGTGAGCAGTAGGTAAACCTCCTAGCCTGAAGGGCGAAGGCAGGTAGAGAAGCAGGAAGCAGTCAGAAACGCTCCCAGTCAGATGGGCAAAGGCATGTCTTCAAGGTCCAAAGCCGTAGGGCACAATGGGAAGTGTGTCTTCTGGATAATCTCAAATAAGTCCTGGTAGGAGTAGTAGCAGTAGGAATGCATAGGACTGAAATTGCAAAGCAGAAGCATCTGAATAATGGAAGATGAACGACGAACAAATCAGATGTGAGTCCATAGTAAAGGAACCCCTAGGGTGGTAGACACTACTGCAGGCAGATGCATAGCAGAATATGAATTCCAAACCCGAACTGGGTAATGTAAGTGTTGAGTAGGAGTAAGGAAGCCCCTTTTGCCCGAAGGGTGAGGCAGGCCATAGAAGTAAACGAATAATGGAATAATAAAGATGAATGACACCGCTGAGTGCGTAGGGGCGCAGGACTTCGAAGTGCGATGAGGTGAACCTCCGGTCCTCCGAGAAGGCAGGTGGTAGAGAAGTGGCAGATAGAGTAGTATCACGTCTGGCTGCATGCAATGCAGAAGTAGTAGTGGCGTAGTGAAGAATCTTTGGCCCCATGGAATGATGCAGGGTGTGGATAAGTAGTAGATAACAAAATGGTACTGCCCAGCCGCCTGGAATGCAGAAATAGTAGCGACACAGTAGGGAATAGAATGTAAGTGGCGTAATATATGGTAGTATAATCCTGAACCAATGCCATACAGTATAGAATAGATGGAGGCATGCATATGAAGGCAGCAGGAACAGAGAAACAATGCCACAGGAGAACTCCCCATATGAATAACGAGCACTTTTTAAAGCGTACTAGAGGTTCCGTAAACCATGTCAGGCTATAGCTGAGTGGATTCCAAATAAACATGCATGTTCAATGCAGCAGTGCAGTATAACCAAGTAGCAAAGAAATGTATCCAAACGAAGGTTACCCATACTGGCCAGCTGACGCCATACTAAATAAATGTAAATGGCTGGCTGGTATGGTAAATAATGCCTTCAGTGAGTGTAGTACCTTGTAGGCGAGACTTCAAGCTGCCACCAGAAATGGATGAGTAAGCAGAGCAGACATCAAATAAAAGTCTGAGCCAAGTCCTCACATTAAAAATGCACTGTGCCAGCAATGTTGTGGGGAAGTGCAATCTGACAGCCATGCCAGACGTCTGAATCAAGGACAGGAATGAGCAAGTCACCAGTAATCACAGCAGCTGGTAGAAAAGATTACAAATGGAATTCGGGAGTATCGTGCGTCCCATGCAGCTCTGCAGAACTCCCTAGTCACTCGATGCTAACCCAGTACATGTCTGCAGACTCCAGGACTATGGCAGCCTCAGAGTCCACATGGAGACGAACCCAGAATCCCACAGTGAAGAACACTTCCAAATAGAGATTGAATACAGTTTGCACACCCCAAGAAGGTGCCATGCATGCTGAATAATGAGAGCTCCAAGTGGAGGTATGTTGTCCAGCAGTCGAGAGAAATGGGGAAGCGGGCAGTTGCACCAGAGGAGGCAAATTAACGGAGAGCAAGCGTTGGTGTGAGCTCCAAGTCAAGCAAAATTATGAACAGGAGGAAACTGGCAACATGGGCAATGGCTGCTCTGGAAGTAGAGAGGGAGAGTAAAGAAAGGCAGCGAGGCAGGCAGATAGAGAGGAAGGAGAAGCAAACAACTAAGGAGGCATGTGAGGAGGGGAAACAACGAGCAAACATACAGACGAGAAACAGCAAGGGCACGGGCAAGGCGGGGATAAAACAGAAAGGGAGAAAGAGCAGCCACGCACCGGCGGTACCACTAGCGAGTGTGACTCACTCTAAGCAGCACGGGAGTCAGCTGCTTCATTAAAATAGGCTGTGGGGGAGGAGCTTTTCCCCCACATAATCCCGGGCTACTCCCTGTAATTGCTGTAAGGTACTGAGTTTCATCGTGACTGACTCCACTGCATTTACAGTAGTTATACTGAACAATTTTTAATTTTCATGTGACTGTTATTGATAATAATAAAACACTACTTGTGAATTTCACAACTGCTTCTGGTCTTCCTATGCTTCCAGACCTGTGCCTTGAAAACAGATAGTGTCAGCCTAAGTGGGATTTCTGCTGTGCAAACTCTAAGCCAGGAGATTTGTACATGGGTACTAGACCTGCTTCCAGGGAAACATAGAAGAAAGGTATGGATTCTGCAGCAGCAAGCCCAGGAGTCATTATGGGAAGAATTGCAGCCAACCTAGCAGAGAGAGATGTCTAAGCTGAGACTGTACAGCCAGCACCAGTCATGGAAAAAAGAACAGGCAGTGACAGAACCTGAAAACCTGACTGCCTTTTTTCAAATGGTGGGCTATACAACAAAAAGAGATGGAGAAACAGAAAGGAGGAGATGCAGCAGAGAGAAAAATAAAATTAGCATTTAGATACATAGAAAAGAGGAAATGCAGCAACTCGAGAAGCAGAAAAGAGAAGAGATGCAATGACAGGAGCAGCAATGGCTGGATGCCTTGCAAGCTATCAGAGCTAGAGGATCTGGCACAGGTCCAGCAGAACAACAAGACACAAACAACATTAAAGACATTAAACTTACAAAGTTGTGTCCCTCGGTTCATATGGAAGCATATCTGACAACTTTTGAAAGGGTTGCCACAGTGTGCCAATGGCCAAAACAGCAATGGACAATCAGGCTGGTATTTTTCCTGACAGCTATAGCCAACTTGCAGACAGCAATATGGACACTGCACAGTTAGAGAACAATGACCTGGAGAAAAGAGAAATACTGAAAAGGTATGACATTTCAGGAGAGAGACCTACAGGCAGAGATTTCAGTCTCTGACGTACAACTCAGTCGACAATCCCTGAGAAGCCTTCATCTGACTCAGAGAACTCCATATTTAATGGCTCCAACTAGACAGCAAAACAGTCCCACAGATCGATACACTTTATCAGTGTCCTGCCTACGGATGTGCAGCTTTGGGTAATCGTTGCCATGTGTTTCCAATAAGTTTTTGAAGAAGCAATCACACAAAGGGAAATGACTTGTAAAGATGAAGTCATAGTGTTTTAGTATGGATATGAAAAGCATGAAAATGATCTGTTACTGCTTATAGCTCTTGTTTGATGAATGAAAGGGTTGGAAATGTAGACATGATAATCCAATGAGTTTGATGTTAGATAAGATGGAATAATCAATAAAAATGAGACACATCTTGTAAGACATAAAAAGACATTATAGCACATACTGAGATTATTTTGAATGATTTTTATTTTTTCAGTTATGAATTCATTTGAACAAACAACAGTATGAACTAACTGAATGAATAAGTTCATAAAAAATATGTGATATGAGTTTGATAAGCCTTACGTCAAAAAATACAGGTATTGATAGAGGTGCACCATTAGAAAAGTTTGGTTCACTGGGTTTGGTGTTTGGTGTTGGTTTCATTTTTATTTTTATTTTTATATTCTTTAATTAATTCTGATGTAATACAATATGAATGGCGATCCTTGTCTAAAAGCATGTGTTACATTGAGAATTCCTCTTACATATGTTTCCTTTTAGGACTGTAAGTCACCAAACTGATGGTATGAAGGGACTTTTAGACTTATATTAATGGAATTTAATAAGTAGCACCAGTGTTTGTTAGTGTTTGTTTGTATTTAGAATTTTAGAGTTTATTTTGCTTTTAAATGTGGACAGGGATTTAATTATATATATTTGTATATTTATCTAGAAAGGCATCTCTTGAAAAAGCCTAGACACTAGGTGAAACGTTGAGGTATGCCAAACTTTAAATAAAGAAAATATTTGGAAATGAAAAAAGACTGTCCATGGATAAATTTTTTCAGCGCTCCCCACTCTTTGCTCTGAGCTTGAGATCATCTCTTTATATATGACACATCGGGAGTGGCTGCCTAAAAAAACAAGAGAACCGTGTTCATTTCCTGTGGAACCTCATCTTCTTTTTTGATAATAGAACACTGACCAGAAAGTGGGGAAAAGGCTGTTTCTTTGGCTGAAGACTCACAGATGGACAGACAGGCACCACAGCAAAGAGGTAACAGCCAAACAACTGTAAGACCCTCTTTTTCCTGATTTAACTCCAAATCTAATAAGAACTCTGGTGCGGGTAACAAATCTGCACCCAAAGCCCTTATTTGTTATAACTGTAACAAGACAGGCCATATTGCAAGAAACTGCCGTAATAAGGAGGATGACACTGGAGCGGATTTGTCCTTAGCAAATTGGGGGAAGTATTTAACAGATGTCAAGGTGGGAGATAAGACTGTGAAGGGACTTATTGTTTTAGGAAGCAGACAGACCCTAGTGCATGTTGAAGTGCTGGGAAAAACTGGGACACTGATACTATTCTACAATATAGAATACCCGCGCCAGAGTTCTTATTAGATTTGGAGTTAAATCAGGAAAAAGAGGGTCTTACAGTTGTTTGGCTGTTACCTCATTGCTGTGGTGCCTGTCTGGCCATCTGGGAGTCTTCAGCCAAACTGCAAGCTGGATGACTGGTAGGATAGTACAAACATAGGGATTAGTGTTAAAACAGCATGGCACGATTAGTGCATACATTATAGGCGCGTTAAAAATACTGCATGTGTTTAAGAGCACACTTACAATGAAGCGCTAAGAAGCGCTATGATATAGTAGTGTTCAGCTGTGTTCTGCAGCATCACAGACATAATCTGTACATTCAAGATCCTGAGAATAAAAACAAATGCTGTTTGTGACAGAGGCATTAACTTGTAAAAACCCAAACTTTACCATAACAGTTAAAACATTTAGTGCCAATTATGTTGCATAATCGGGCTTACTGTAAGTCGCTGCACTGCGATTCATGAGCACACACACAAGAGGGATAACATTGAACAGTTTTATAGCATGAATAGTGTACAACTGCCCAAAAATTGATGGGCAGCTTTTAAATTTGCCATCAGCAAATAGATGCTTACATTCCTTCAGCGTTTCCAGATCTTGCGCAGTGGAGAATATGAGAAATCTATCGCTGACAGGTCCAGAGTCGAAAAACAAGAACTTTTCACCAGTTTCCATAACACAGTACTCAGAGGGCAGTACAAGTGACATTGCATCTAATGGTTCAGGTGGTGGTCGACTCGTCACTCGCCTTGTCCTACGGATAGTTCTTTTTAGCAATGGCACAGCTGGAAGCTGCACTGCAACTTCAGGAGGGAGTTGAGTAAGACCTGAAACAATGATCTGGTGGGTGGTTTCTGTGGTGGACGCTGCCTTTGAGTTCATCTGTGCAACTGCTTCTTTCTGCATAACAGTTGCAGGGTCTGGCACATGGTTTTGTTCACCCATATTTTTCACAACTACATTGCCAATGATATGTACCCTAGCAGCACAGTATCCATTAGCATATTGCAAGCATTCCCAGCAGGACTTCTCACCACAAATTCATTCTCTGTGATAGAGAAAACCCTGTCACACTGCAAGTTCACCTCCTTTCTGACTTTTAATGTAGCGGACTTCCATGATTCCAAACACTTCTGATACACAAACACTACTGCTGCGACGCAGGTAATCAAGGTAATCCACATCTGAATCTCATTACCCACTAACTATTCTACTTGTAGCGGACTTCCACACTTCTAAACACTACTGCTAATCAAGACAATCAGCAAAACACACCAGAATCTTGTTTACCTCCCTGCTAATCAAGATAATCTCCCTGTTGTTTGGCTATTGTGATCAGCAAAACACACCAGAATCTCGTTTACCTCCCTGCTAATCAAGAAAATCTCTGGCTATTGCACCAGTTAAGCTGCTCGTTTACCTCCCTGCTAATCAAGAAAATGCACCATTAATCTCCCTGTTGTTTGGCAGTTGTTATTGTACCATTAATCTCCCTGTTGTTTGGCTATTGCACCATTTAAGCTGCTCACCCTTTTATGCTGCACGCTATCATGTCACATGCTATTAAGGTAGCGCTGTTTTCATTCACGCTATTTTATTTGTGCTAATATCACCAGATACCCAAACATAGTACCTTTTACCCACCAGAGGATCACTGTTCTCTTCTTGCTGCAGTGTTCTGTGGCTCAGCTATCTCCTATGAGCTATTTTAGTGTCTGCTTTTACTGTCACTGAGTTTCCCCTAGCTGCACGTTGTACAGCTTCATATCCTTGCTATACTAATAAGTACCTATCCAACTCAGGGCAAAATGATGTGGCGGTATGCAGCCTACAGTTTAGTTTACTTTGCTGTGCCTTTCTACTAGGTAACATTCAACTTGCCCTCGATCCTCCCATTGGTATAAATGATTCTGCCACCTTGATAAGCCCCTGTACCCTGCCACAGTACTTGTAACATCCTGGCACTGTCTCCCAAGGAAGCATAGCTTCTTTTATGAATCTTACCCCATTACTCTATAACCACGCCTCATTATTCCTTGTTGCCAGGGTGGTTTTCTATGTTTCCACAACCTTATATTGTCAGACCACCCCTGGCTCATCTCCTATTACCTCATCTCCTCCTAAAAGGAAAAGGGTACTACTCATCAGGATATTAATCAGCTCCCTCAAGAAACTACTCCTTATTTTGCTAATCTGCCTGGGTAATGTAGAATTAAATCCTGGTCCCCCGATGCCTATATCCATTAGACGCTTCCCTCCCAGGGAGTTGATTTTGCCTGGGCACCTGTGGCCAGATTTAGTGATATGTACGGGGAATATGCTGGTTTAACATGCACCCGCACGTCCCCACCCAAGGTCACCTGCACTCACACAAGGTTGAGAACTGTGGTGGGCGGGGCACAGAAAAATGGAAAATAGCTCTCCATCCAGCTGGATGACTAGTGCCCGGCTCCTGCCACCTGAAGACCTAGAGTCAGTCCGGAGCCAGCCTTGCAGCCCCTGGGATGCACAGTCTGCCGAAAGACAATTCCCCCCAGAAGAGAGGGACCCTCCTGGCATAGGGATACACCGAGCTACCCAGGTAAGGCTGCAATAGGGGCTAGTAGATGGTGGCAGGGGTCGGAGGATGGCAGGGAAGGCACTGGCACTCTGAAGAAATGGCTGGTCATGACTGCCATGGGGGAGGCACATAAACAGAGAAAAAAGAAAAAGAAACCTGTTAAAAAGTCCCACTTCTGATCATGAAATATAGTTTCCCTCCTGCAATGTGTGCAAAGTAGATAGATAATGGGGGTTGGGGGGTGGGGATTGCAATATAAATCCAAGACAAATATTCTGTCTCCCTTATTGACTCTACCACTGCTCCCAAACAGTTTCAAAGTATTTCCTTAAAGATCCTGCTTTCCCCTTCTGAGTCAATATGTATTATAAGGTGCTATAGACTACCATCAGGGGGACTAGATTTATTGAACCATCTTCACAATCTGATGGATACCCAGATGTCTGAAGTGACCATTATGGGAGACAAACCTTGACTACTTTTCCCCATGCTCCAAACTACTAAAAGACTTCTGTGACACTTACGGCATCACCCAGCTCATCTCTGAGACTACCTGTCTCAACAACAATCCTGCTAATAGCTCACTCCTTAAATTAATTCTTGTAAACAAACCACACATCATCTCACACACTGGGGTGTTCTTCAAGGACAAAAGTGACCACAGTACTATAGCTTGCATGTGGACAACACCTAAACCCAAATCTACCTCCAGATACATATTCATAAGGAATTGTCAGAACATTAATAGCAACTGCTTCCTTACGGATCTATGAAATATTAGATGGCAAGCTTTCTATCTCACTGACACGGTGTAAGAGGCCTGTAAGCAGTTCTAAGACCTTGTACTAGAGGTGATAAATAAGCATGCCCCCTTAGATAAAGTTAGAACAAGGAAAAGGTCCTGCCCTTGGTTTACTGACCACCTAAAATCTGCCCTGTACCATAGGGACCTCCTTTAGAAGTGTGCTCTCGTATCTAAACAGCCTTCAGACTGGGCGGCCTTCAGAATGGTGAGGATCAATGTACCAAATTAATAAGGGCCAAGAAATCCAATTTCTTCAACTCTGAACTGGACGCATCTTCAAATAATCCTGGAAAACTCTGGAAATTCTGGAAAACTTGGAGGGATATTGAAGTCCATCATCCTTCTACCTTTCTCCATGCCGAGATTACTCCTGTTGATCTAACCACCTCTAGCAGACAATGTTTACTGGATCTCCGTAACAATCATTTTGCTACAGCCGATCTAGCCTTTGATACCTCTCTTAGTAGCAAATTACTCCTCCAGTGCAATAATTCAGATATGGCTGATAATGCTGCCAAGGCCACAGCCCAAGAAGCCAAATTCAGTTTCAGTCCAGTATCCTTGAAACAAGTTGAAGACCTATTGCTGGCCCTAGATACTAAAAAAAGCACTAGAGCAGACAATCTCGAACCATTCTTCTTAAAAGTGGGCTACCATGTGCTGATTGCACCCATCACCTATTTGTTCAACATGTCACTCTCACAAGACACTCTCCCCACTTTATGGAAAATAGCTCATGTCATCCTGCTTGGTAATTCAGGAGACCTCAATAATTATAGACCCATATACCAATCACATATACTTTCTAAACTTCTCAAAAAAATAGTCATCTCACAATTAAGAAATTACCTAGTCTCTCTCAATATGCTTAACTCCATTCAGTCTGGTTTTCGGCCTAACCGCAGTACAGTGACTGCCCTAGCCAAGGTGTCCAATGACTGACAATTAGTGTTGAATTCTAAAAACCATGTGTGCACTATATTCCTCGACCTGAGCAAGGGCTTCAATACAGTAGACCATGACCTGTTACTCATCAAGATGCAAAACATTGGTCTTAATGATATTGCTATGAAATGCTACTTGAGACAGCAGCAAATAAAGGCACAAGGTGACTTCTTTCTTCTCAAAATACTTCTGAGGGGATATCCACAAGGGTCAATATTGGGGCCACTGCTTTTTGCCATATACATTAATGACATTAATTCTGGAATAAAGACTGCAAATGTTCATCTCTTTGCAGGTGATACTTTGCTTTTTGTGTCTAGGCCCACTCTTGAACTAGCCTGCACCATTTTGCAGCAAGAATTCTAAATATTACAGTATAACCTCATGCAGCTGAAACTGCTGCTTAATGCAAAAAAAATGTAAAGTTATGTTACTATCCCTGCTAATATACTCTGCATCTCCATTTCCAAGAGGAACTAAGCCACACATCACTACACTACTAGGAGACTCATTGGAGCTAGTGGAAAAATTTAAATATTTGTTTTTTTGGATTGACTGCAAGCTCTTCTTCACTGTACATATTGAGGAATTATCCAAAAAGTTAAAACAAACATTAGGACTCTTTTACGAATCAAGCACCTACTCACCTATGATTCTAAAGTTAGGCTGAAACATAGAAACATAGAATTTGATGGCAGATAAGGACCGCTTGGCCCAACTAGTCTGCCCATTTCCTTACCTAATGGATAAGCTGCAGGTCCTAGTTAACCAACAGCCTACTTTCTCCTACCCCCTTACTAGAATTTCCATATGTCTGTCTCTTGCATTCTTGAATTCCTCCACTGTTTTTGACTCCACAACCTCTTCAGGAAGGCGGGACCTGCTACTACAGAAACACACTCTGAAGATGTTCTAGCTTCTTCTTTGGCTCTTCCTCCAGAACTCTCCTTTGCTCAGAATCCAGAACTTGGGTTTCTCCCACAGGGAGTCGTACCCCTCCCTGATAAACTTCCGCCTGAGCCATTAAACCCTTCAATAGAGAAGTGTATAGATGACCCAGACGCTTTAAACAACACAGTGGGCCCTCCACCAGACACTTTGCCTGGCCCAGAACAACCTGCAACATGCTCCTATGCCTCCTTTTTTCGTTCCTCGTCTTACTCAGCTAAAAGACACAATGCTGTTCGGCTCATTTATAAAGCGGGGATGGAGGTTTTTCCTGATAGGAAATTTGTGGCAAAATCGTTATTAAAAGATAGCCTGCAATTTACTTCTGCTGAAATGTATGTGCTAATACATGTGTCTGGTGAAAACACTTTTGATGTTAGTTTTAAACTCAATAGTGGTTTGGAAAAATTTTTGTCTAGATATCATACGGTACGACAAACTCCTTTATGGTCCCCATTTGATGTTTATCCCCTCACAAAACCGGCACACAAAACAGTTACCGTTCTTTTTAGGACTGAGAGTGTTAGTGTTGCAGACCTAGTTTACTGGTTGAAACAGAGGTGCACAGTATTGGGGCACCCAGAGGCGATTTTTGACTCTGAGGATATTTGGACGGGGGGTTGGAGAATCAGGGTTATCCTACGTTCTACTGAAGATGGTTTACAGCATCTTCCAAATTGTATTTTTGGGCAAGACAGAGGGTCCTTTTTATGCAGGCCAACCTAAATCCTGCTACAGATGTGGGAAATCTGGCCACATTAGTAGTGCCTGTGACCGCTACGATGTAACCTTTGCACCTGGGTCATGTGAGTGAACACTGTAGAAATGTGGCTGTCTGTTCCTTGTGTGCTGCTCACGGGCACACTTATGCCACCTGCCCTGTGGCAGCTCACCAACACTCGGACACTCAGGACTCTGAGGAACAACGTTTGTTAATTGCAATTGCACAACATTCCAGATCCACTCTTTCTACGACCCGTACTACACCCTTTGTTCCCACTAAGTTGACCTCCTCAGGTGTGGCAACTCCTGCTCCTCATGAATCTCCCCCCCACTCCCCTTCCCCCTTTAGCTTCAGACCCAGATATGCCACTACCTGACCCTCCACTCCAGGTTTTAATTCCTCTAGATAACCAATCCATGCCCCCCCCCGCTTCCTCATGTCATACCATTTCATTCTAGAGAAACACGGAGTAAGACCTACCATACTCAGCCTGCTTCAAAAGTCCCAAAATTGGTGAACACCCCTACAACTAACCATTTCCACGCCCTTCTTCTTGCACAAGATGTGTCTGATGCTGACTCAGAATCTTCCCAGTCAGGAGTGGACTCCATGGGGAAATCTATGGATGTTGAATCAGAGGGTGTTTCACTCCCATCCCTCCCTCTGAAAACCAGCTCTGCAGTTACTAAAAAGGGGAAAAAGAACAAACATAAGCCACCATGACCTGATTCAACTACCTAAATGTTTTCCTCCTTAACTTTCTGCTCATTTAACGTGAACAGCATCAAAAATCAGTTAAGACAATCTGCTTTCTTTTCCCTTTTACAAACTTTACACTGTAATATTTTCTTCTTACAGGACACACGTTTACATACTGTGGCTGAACTTACTGGTGCCTCAAAACGATGGCACACGGGGGTTTCATATTGGTCACTGGGATTTGACAGATGTACAGGGGTTGCAATACTTTTTGCATTAGATGTGAAGGTTTTGAAATTGATAGATTTGGTTCCTGGAAGCGTATTGATTTTAGATATTGTACACCAAGGGACGTGTTACCGATTAATCAATGTTTATGCACCTCAAACTAAAGCAACCAGGGTGGATTTGTTTCAGCTTCTACAACCATATTTACACACTTCCTATAATGTTATCTTGGGTGGAGATTTTAATTGCAGACTATCTAACAAAGACAGGGGAAAGGGGCTAAAAACTACTAAAGTTTTTAGCGACATGTCTTGTTTGGCTAGGGTGGTCCAAACCACAAGTTTGGTTGACGCATATGCTCATCTACATGTGACTACTGTGCCTACCTTTCACAAAGGTGCCCTAGCTACAAGGATAGATTTCTTTTTTATTAATAAGAATTTACCTTTGCAATCTGCATGGGTTACCCCGGTGGAATTCTCTGATCACTGTGCCTTGTGCATAGCGGTTGGGTCCACAGCTGCCTTTTCTTTTGGTAGGGGTCTCTGGAAGCTTAATTCTCAATTGCTCCTACGTCAGGATATTTTGGAACACTTACAATATTTCATAATGGCAAGAAAATCCCTATATGAGATGTATGAAGATCCACTTCTATGGTGGATGGATACTAAATCAGATGTTATCTCTCTGTTGAAATCTTTTGGGAAATCTCAACACTCAGCTGCATATTTTTCTTATTTGCAACTCCGGCAGCAATTGTAGAAATTGATGTCCATGGCTCAGACTACAAAACATGATTTTTCATCCCAAATAAAAATTCTTAAGGATAAAATGGCACCTTTTCATAAACACCAATCTCAAGTTTTAAAATTTCAACAACAATTTGGTACACAAGGTAGTTTTGCCACTGTTTGCTCCTTTCTGGGTAACAAAGAAAGGGTGGGGAAAAAGGTTTTTACCAGTTTATTAGGGTGTGATGGTCAGGAAAAACTTACACAAGCTGACTTAATGTCAGAGGTGACTTCATACACACCGACACTCTTTACAGAAAGGCCTGTAGATTTGGATTCTTCTCGGGCTTACCTCCACAATGTTGAGGTTCCGAACTGTCCTCAATCATTATTATCTGGTTTAGTAAATCCCATTACATCACAGGAAGTCCTTACTGTCATTAATACTCTTTCATGCAAAAAAGCACCAGGTCTGGATGGTCCAATTGCTGAATTTTACAAATTGATGGGAACCTCATTATCTCAGGAACTTGCAGATGTTTATAATGATTTATTGACACATTCCGATTGTCCTTTAGAAATGATGATGGGAATTTTGATTTTTTTTGCATAAGAAAGGTGACAAAAAGCTCCTTTCTAATTGGAAACCAATCAGCTTATTAAATGTTGATTTGAAAATTCTAATGAAAATTTTAAATGCACGGCTTTTAGCTGTATCCTCCCATTTAATTTCTCCTGCACAGTCCTGCGCACTTCCTAATAGATCTATACTTGATCAGTTACTTTTTTTGTGTCAGATTTTTGACAGATCTAGTACAATTGGATTACCTGGTTTTATTTTATCTTTAGATCAAAAGGGGGCTTTTGATTCGGTGAATCACAACTTCTTATGGCTTACTTTAAAACATTATGGTATTCCAGCCACTTTTATGTTTTGGTTACAGAAACTTTATAAATCTGCGACAGTGTCTCCTGTGGTTAATGGACACCTTGGGAGTATGCTTCTGGTAAGGCAAGGTGTTCGGCAGGGTTGTCCAGTTAGTCTGTTACTGTATGTGTATAGTATAGATCCTTTGTTATGCACTTTGAATAAAATAATACCCTCCATTTCTGTTCCTGGAGTCTCTATACCCTTTTCAGCCCTTGCTTATGCGGATGACATTTGCATTTGCACCCCCACTGTTTCTTCCGTTCACTTGGTTGTTGACATGTGTCAATTTTTTGGTTCTCCTTCTGGTGCATCCTTAAATATACCCAAATGCCTTGGATTCGTTTTAAATGGGGACGGTCCTGCACAGACACTTATGTGTGATATGCCAATTACGTCATCACCCATACGGATTTTAGGTATTTTTTTCGGTTCACCTACACCAGCTATTTATAACTGGGATATTCAATTGCAGAAAGGTAGGATTATGGTACAAAATTGGAATAAATGGCAGTTTTCCAAGCTTAAACGTATTCATTTGATACGTACCTATTTAATACCGTTATTTTTATTTTTGAGTAATATTTTTCCCCCACCTAAACAAAGGGAAGCAACTTTATTTAGTATTTTTTTTCAAGCTGTTTGGGGAAGCCGTCTTAATCCCATTAAACGTAATATTCTATACTTACCTGTATCCCGAGGCAGTTTAAATATGATTAATCCCCTACTTTTTTTTTACTGTCAATTTCTTTTTTCTAATTTTTTGCCATTATTAAAACATTTTCCTAAATTATGGACCAGTCTCTCCCTGCAGGCAATAGGGCTTTGGTATAATGAGTGGGTGTTTGGCAGATTAGGACATCTTAGTAAATCTACTATTGTACAACCTTATCAACGTGAGATTTTCCTTAAATTACAGCAGTGGAAAATACCTAGTGACTGGATACTTTCCAAACATAAAAATTTTTTATACCAGTCTGTTCTCAATTCCTGTTTTTCAGAACCAATTATATTCCCAAAATGTCCAGATGAGCTGCCTTTGCCACTACAAGGTTTAATAACACATAACCGAATTCCTCCTAAACTTTGGGATGTAACTTGGTTGTGTGGTCATGAAAGGCTGAATGTTAAGGGAAATCAATTTCATAAACAGTTACAAGACCATAACTGTTACCGTCCTGGTTGCTTTCAAGTTCTTGAGACGACGCAGCACTTATATATTTGTCCATATATTTCCAACTTTTGGGGCTATGTTGCCACTATTTGGAAAGAACCAGCCTTTAAATATGTGAATTACAATGTTTTGATCTATGGTTCTTATACTACTGATTGGAGAAAATGGGATACTGGCACATTGCATGTGATTTTTGTTGTCTTTAAATGGTTCATTTGGCAAAACAGGTGTCTTTTTACTTTACAACAGAAAGATTTTTGTTATACAGAACTTTTACAGAAAATACATTCTGAATTGTTGAACATTTATAAAAATGAAGTAGGAAGATATAACTGTGCTCAATTAAGGTTGAATTGGAGGAATTTACCTTGGGTGATGGATAATGATGTTCCCGTCACATGACTTTATAATGTATTATCTGGGTTTGATAGTATTTTCTTTTCTTTATTAATTTGCTTTCTTTCCTTTTTTTGTTTCCTCATTATTTTTTGAGTTTTCGATGTTTCTGTACCATTGTGTATTAACAATGTATTTGATTCTTTTTTTGAAGTTCTGTTAATAAAAAATTCCCCTACTCTTTTCGATAAGTGCAATGAGATCTTTAACATCCACCTGAACTACCACCAATCCAGGCAGATGGGACCTTGGTTTAACATCTCATCCAAAAGACGGCACCTCAGAAGTGCAGCACCCCTCTCATGCTGCACTACAGTGTCAGTACTGGGATATTAACCCAAGTGCCAGACGTGGGAACTGAACCCACAGCCCTCTGATCTCCCGCTCTCAGAGGCAAGTGTGCAACCTACTGAGCCACTGACACTGCAATGGGAGGATGCTGGGAACTTCCACAAAGGAGACCCACAGGAGGGTGGCATGGGACTGCACAGGGGAAGGAAACAACTCCTGGTGGGGGACTCCTTTGTGGAGGTTCCCAGCATCCTCCTTTATCTCCACACTCTGCCAAAATGTCATATGAATTGTGGAGAGGGACAACTGGAATGATGTGCCTAAGTTCCACCACCCTCACCCTCCCTGAACCCATTGTAGTCCAACCACTCCTCTTTCTTGGCAACCTCTGGGGCAGCAGCCCTGATGGTCCCTGGGTGGGAAAGGAGGTACCCCAAATCCTGGCCAACTCAGCCTGGAGATGAGAAACCTCCTCCCTCAGCCCAGAGATGTGCCTGCAGATGGGACAACACTGCATCCTCCAGAACATCTCCCAGAAGACTTCTGCCTCACAGCCACTGCACTGCACCACTCCCATCATGTCTTATTTGTGGCCTTTTTACTGTTGTTCTGTATACATCAGGGCGCCGATTTTTCTGCAGCACTTTGAAGCAAAGTTCTGTGGCAGAGTTCCATTTGCCACAGAACTTCTGTAGCGGTGGATGGCTATTTCTGCAGCAATTCTGTGGCACATGATTTTCACACTATTCCCCATATTTTTACACACTTTTTTTTGTTTTTTTCATATTTGGCATTTTCTTAGTATAATCAGATGTTCATATTGAAACATTAACCCTTGGCTTTCATCCTTTATTAACTTGAAAAATAAATTGCTAAATGTGGAATACAAGGGAATAAATCCACTTAGGGGGCAAGCCAGGACATAAAGACATGAGCCCGAAGATCTCTTGGGATGTAGTGATTTGTTTAGCTTCTTGATGGATTTAGATCGGTATTCCTGGTAAAATGTTTGACACACTGTTGCAGGATAGATAGATAGTTAGATAGATAGATAGATAGATAGATAGATAGATAGATAGATAGACAGACAGACAGACAGATAGATAGAGATAGATAGATAGGTGGATAAATGGATAGATGGATAGCGGGATAGAGGGGTGGGTAGGTAGGTAGATAGACAAGACACACATTTGTTTTGCTATGCATATATTCAGATAATCTGCTGATTGATATATTTGTCACTTTTGCTAAAACAGTCTGTGTTAATTTCACTTCATTTGTTACATAGATACATAGACAGTGTCGGCAGATAAGGGCCTATGGCCCACCCAGTCTGCCCATTTGAGCTTGTAAGTTCAGTTTATGTTTCAGGTCAAGAATAATTACATTTGTGATGCAAGCAGTAAGGGTAAATTAGAATAACCTATTGTGAAATGCTTTTATTACAGAAACTAAATTAGAGTTCCTGTAGTATGATCGCACATAAGAAAATTACTCAGCCGCTAATAAAACCTTTTCACAAGTTGGGTGTGTGTCTGTTTTAATTGTTTTATTTGTACAGTGACAAGATGCAATTAAAGATGCCAGTTGTGCTAGATACCACCTTCACATCTTTTCAGTCGATGATGAATGGGTAATGCATGCCACATAATAAATACCATGTATAATTAATAATGTGTTGCTTGGAAAACACACACACACACACACACACCATAAGCAGTATATTATGTTCCATATTTCTTTTTGTGTATGTAAATTTAAGTTTAATAAATCAAGGTTGTCACATTGGTTCATGTAGACAAATCACAAACATAAGCAGACTATTTTTTTTATTTTTATTGATTTATTACTAGGATTACAAATACCTTTGAACCAAGGGTTCTTTTACAAAGGTTCTACGTCAGAAATGGGAGCAAGCAAAACAATGGTAAGATACAATACAAGATCAGGAGGTTAACATAGAAGCAAGCAGAGGTAAGATACAATGCAGGTCAGGAAGTTAACTTAGTAGCAAAAGACAGTACATGTGTATAGACTAAGCACAGTAGCAAACAGTCAGTGGTTAATAACAATGCACAATTAACAATATGGGTGTATATAGCAAGACACAGATACAAATGAAAACCATCCTAGGGGTGATATAAGTGGAGCAAGGGGTGGGGGATAAGCGGGGAAGGGGTGGGGAAAAAGGAGGTAGCAGTCAAGGATTTGACATTGTTGTAAGTGCAAGAACAGAAAAATAAGTGCTAGGTAGTCTGGGGGTGGAGCAACAAGAGATAGGATGATAGGGAGGGGGAGACAGGAGGAGAGGAGTGGGAGAGGGGGTAGAATGGTAGGTGAGGTGGGAGAGAGATGGGGAGTAGCAGGGGATGGAGGGGTGGAGAGAAGTGGGGACTGTAGCAAGGGAGGAGAGGAGAGGAGAGGAGAAGAGAGGAGAGGAGAGAAGAGGAAGGAAAGGTGAAACAAAGCCACAAGCCTAGGCAGAGCAGTCACAACTGCTGAGTTCAGTGAGGTGCTGGTGGAGTTTATGTTTGAATGGGCCAAGCTTGTTTTCAGCTGCAATTTCAGGGGGAAGGTTGTTTAGCAGCAGGAAGGGGCCCTGGTGTGGAAAGCACATTGATCCTTGTTGGTACAACAGAATGGAACTATAAATGTTGGTTTGAGGGAACTGCTTGTAAAATGTGTAGTGACTGTGGGAAATATTAAGGCATGAGTTGCAGGGGGTGTGAGGTTAAGACAAATTTTCTTTACCAGTAGGCAGGTCTAGTAGGCAATTCTACTATTTAGATTGAGCCAGCTGGATTGCTTGTAGAGATCACAGGTATGTGTACGCTACTCTGCACCAGTGAGAGGTCTACAGCATTTGTTAAGGGCTGTCTTGACCCATTTTAGGGTGGTATCAACAGCAGCCCCATAGAAGACAAGCCTGTAATCAATGACGGGTAGGAGTGAGGCAGTTATGGCTGTACGCAGAGCTTCTTTGGTAAGATAGTGACGGTGGTGGTAGCAGACCCCATTTCTTGAGTTGACTGATTTTGAGATGTGTTGAACATGCGAGCTGAAAGACATTGTGCAATCAAGGGTAATGCCAAAGTATTTAAACTCCTGCACTTGCTCAAGTGGCTGTTCAAGTTCATTATGTATGGTGAAGTTTATGGATCTGTATTTGCTGTGAAAGCTATGGAACAGCATGGACTTTGTGTTTTTTTTGTAATTCATCAACAGCTTATGTTGGAGAAGCCAGGTTTCAACTAGGCTGAAATTCATCTGTAGCACTTTGGAGAGCGAGACGGGGTCAGTATGGAAGGAAAAGAGGACTGCATCATTGGCATAGAGTATTAAGTTATTATTGCAGGCTGCAGGAAAAGTATTGATGAAAAGGTTGAAAAGTAGAGGGCCAAGGATGGAACCCTGGGGTACACCAAAGCGAGCAGGACGGGCACTTGAGAGAGAGTGAACGATTTTGACTTTTTGGCTCCTTGTTGAGAGGTAGCTTTCAAACCATTTGGTTACATCATTAGATAGTACAAGGGAGGAGAATGAGTGAAGCAGGAGCTGGTGGCTCACGGTGTCAAATGCCTTGGTCAAATCAATGAACACCATACCCAGTAGGTGGCCAGTGTCAATCACCTTATGAATATGGCTGGTGAAGTCAAGCAGGGCAGTGGTAGTACTATGCGCTTTTCTAAAGCCATGTTGTTGCAGGCAGAGTAAGTTATATTTGTTGAGGTGTTCAGACAACTGGTCAGCTACAATTCATTCCAATGCTTTGGAGAGTGGTAGGAGGATAAAGATAGGGTGGTAGTTAGAGAGAAGAGACCTATCACCACTTTTATGAATGGGTGTGACCACTGCTGATTTCCAGAGCTGGGGGAATTGTTTATGACAGCATGAAATATTCAAAAGTTTAATGAGAGGTTGTAGGACAACATCAAGGGAGAGAGAGAGAGAGAGAGAGAGAGGAGTTTGAGGTCAAGGATATCGCTGCTGAAACTGGCTTTGCTTAGCACTTTGTTAAGATACCTTTTAGTTTCAGACATGGATACCCTCTTAAAGTAGAATGGGGGGTATTACTGTGAAGATTGATTTTATTATTGAGGCAGTGCCGGGCAGAGTTGTCAAAGAAGTTGGGGAGAAGGACACTGCTAAGATCAGTGAATGCGAGATTAAAGGAGTCCACTATTTCTTTGGGGTCCTGTAAAGTGGAGCCGTCAACTTCAATCATAGTTGGGGAGGATTTTCTTGGTTTACCCATGAGGCTCTTGATGTTCTCCCAGAAGGGTTTGCTATTTCTCCAGGAGTTAGTAAGTTCCTGGTTGTAGAAGGCTTGATTGGCTCTGTGTATAACTATTGTGCACTAACAAAATAAAACAAAAAAAATGCCAAAAAAGTCTATATGAATGAACCAGCCAAATAAAATAAGGAGTTGTGTAGTTATGTTGAAAGTATCAGTGAACATCAATCAGTTAATGAACTGCACATCCCTAGTTCATTCTTAAATGTTAAACAATAAAACTAATTTACAGATTTAAGATCCATTCAAAAAGTTATTTTTTTAGGGTTGCCTTATTGTGAATGTTTAATGTATTGTACCTTTTGTAACTTTGTAATTTTTGGGTCCCCCATGAAAATGGGAATTTGCTGCTGTAAGTTGCTATATTCCTCAGTAGTCTCCTTCTTACTTACTCAGAGTCAGCCCTCCAGCAGCTAGGGGGTGGGGGAATGGAGAGCTACTCTTTTCCTTCTAGGATGATGAGTCTTTTGTGCCTCTGTGATAACTCCCTTCCTGCTCCCAAACAGGAAGTTCCTGTTGTCAGTTAAATCCTGTGCCTATAAAAGTAGAACTGGCCAAGGGTGGGGGGGGGGTAGAGGGCAATATAGACCCATTAAAGTTCTAACAGCAGCTCCTTCCTCTTGCTGTTCTCTGCCACAAGCTATGTAAGTCAGTTTTTAAATGTAAAAACCTGGCTTCTTTCTCTCTAAGCCACTCACCCTAATTGACAGTTTCTTTTCACCTAGCTAACTGCACAGATAACAATTCCTTCACTCAACTCAGACAACCACACTCTTTTTTTGTTTTTTTTTTGTTTGTTTTTACCCTAAATTGATGTTCTGAGTAGTAGAGTTCTAGTTCTTTAGTCCAGTAGAGTAGTAAAGTTCTAACAGCAGCTCCTTCCTCTTGCTGTTCTCTGTCACAAGCTTTCTAGGTCAGGTTTTAAATGCAAACACCTGGCTTCCTTCTCTCTAAGCCACTCCCTCTAATTCAAGTTTCTTTTTCACCTAGCTAACTGCACATATAACAATTCCTTCATGCAACTCAGACAAACACACTCTTTTTTTGTTTGTTTTTACCTTAGATTGAAGTTCCTAGTAGTAGAGTTCTAGTTCTTTAGTCTAGTAGAGTAGTAAAGTTCTAACAACAGCTCCTTCCTCTTACCGTTCTCTGGTTCAAATGACTTTTCTTCCTTTTCTGGACTATGCTGATCTTATCTACAGCCATGGTCCTAGCACCGCACTAACCAAACTGGACACCTTGTATGACAGGGCTATAAGGTTTATCACCTGCACTCCTTATAACATGCACCATTGCTCCCTCTTATCACAGCTGGGCTGGCACTCTCTAAAATCCAGAAGATTGAAAAATGCAGCCATCTGGACTCATAGAGCCCTTACCAATAAACTCCCCAAATACATTTCCAGTCTCTTAGCCAGTACACATGGGAACTATTCACTCAGGAGATATTCTTACATTTTATTAAACATTCCAAGAAATAGAACCCATCATGGCACTTCCTCTATAAGTCACATTCTCCACACTCCATGGAGCAATCTTCAAAAGACTCTGAAACTATCAAACTTTGTTAGATTGGCAACAGTCAAAACCCTAATCAGGCAGTCACTACCTGTAACTGCTATGCCTAAGCCCCTACCACCACTTTCATACAAGGAGTCTACTCAGTCTCTTAGCATTCATTCTATTGCGCCTTGTTAACCTTTACCTCCCATTCCAGAAGAGGGAGAAAAGTCAGAAGACATATGAAGACAGATTAACGGAGCTCAATATGTATACCCTTGAGCAAAGGAGGGAGAGAGGTGATATGATTGAAACATTCAAACACCTTAAGGGCATTAACAATGTGAAATAGTCTAACATGTTTAAAGGAGAAGTCCACCCAAAGCTTGAAAAAATATATGTTGTGCAGAGTGTTTTAATTTGTATGTGAAGTTCTAGTGCTTCCTTCCCTCTGACTGGTATTAGGAGTTTTTCCTAAATTAGCCTGCTAGCTTTATGTTAGTTTTACGACCCCTGGGGATCTTCATCCCTGACAGCTTAATTGTATTTCTTGTTCCCACAGTTCATCTTGTCTCATGTGATAGTGATGTAAAAGAGACCCAACATTCAGCACACACATGCCAAAAAAACTAAATATCTTGGAAGCTTTACAAGCTGCACAAAAATTACCAGCAGCAAAGTTTTTCAGGACAGTAAGACCTTTACGATGAGGGTGGTCACCAAGCTGAATTCTACAGATTTTAAAATATAACTATCTCTACTGTTGTGAACTGATTGTAAAGCAATGTTTTCTGCTGGATTTATGGGGTCTGCTACATCACCATCACGTGAAACAAGGTGCATTCTAGGACAAAGGAATACAATTAAGCTGTTTGATATGGAGATCTCGAGGAGTCACAAAACTACCCTAAAGCTAGCAGGCTAATTTAGGAAAAACTCCTAATACCAGTCAGAGGGAAGGAAACACTAGAACTTCACATACAAATTAAAACACTCTGCACAACATATATTTTTTCAAGTTTTGGGTGGACTTCTCCTTTAAATATAAGAAATATAGCAGGACAAGAGGACACAGCATGAGATTAGAGGAAGGCCAATTAAGAGGGAATGTGAGGAAATTATTTTTCACAGAAAGGGTGGTGGATGCATGGAACGGCCTACCTCAGGAAGTGGTGGCTATGAATACAGTGCAGGGCTTCAAACAGGCATGGGATAGGCATAAGGGAGCAATACAGATGAGTATGAATAGATAGGCCACTGACAGAGCAAAGGCCGATGGAACATTTATAAGGTAAAAAAAGAAATGGGCAGACTGGATGGGCCTTGCGGTCCTTATCTGCCATCAACCTCTATGTTTCTGTGATTCTAATATGTTTTGAGATTGGGCCATACCTTTCTCCATCTACCCCGGACCACATTAACCTGCAACTTGCACCCTTCATTAGCTACTTACCTCCAGATCTCACTGATTTAGGGCTGTGTCATTATCCTATCCTTAGCTGGCTGCCTTTATTTTCTAAACTGACTTTTTCCTTACTTTGTATCCCCAAGGGTACTTTTGTAGTTGGGCCTCCAGCATAATTTTGATTGCATAACTATTATGGATTAATTGATATAGCTGATTTGCGCTAAACTCTGATGTACAAATGACTTGTGCCTACCATGTAATTATTGTACGATTTCCAAGATGTAGTCATGGTTGCATGTCCTATATGTATCCATCTAGGTCCACCTTGTAAATGAGTTTTACTCAATGGTGCTTCAAAAGTGAGGGTAGTACATAAGTTACCAGTACCTGTGATTATTGGAAATGACTTTCCAGGATTTACTGAGTTAATCACAGAGGGAGTAAATCTTGGTGTTTCAGCAGCTGTGATGGCATGAGCTGAGGCAAAGAAAATCTCAGATGGTGGGGACTCTCTTCCTTTCAGTGATTTTGATTCAGACCTGTTTGAGCAGAGCTCCAAGATCCAGAAGTCCAGGAAAGAAAGAAAGAAAGAAGATGCCTCAAGAAACAGTGGCAACAAAAGACTGATGGACATAAGGAGTTAATATTTGAGTTAATATTTGAAAATGCTGAAACAAAACTTGTAATTGATTGTAATTTTGTTTCAGAGCAAGATAACAATCTTTCTCTTCAGGGTTATTTTAAGCAGCTGGGGGTGAAAACAACAGGGTGAGCTTATTTTTAAAAAAATTCAATGGACTACTGTACAGAGTTTGTGTTAAACATCAGACACAGGAACAGACAGAACAGTTATCTACAGAACACAAGTATAGATCTGAGTTGTTACACACAACACATAATAGTACTATGACTGGTCACTCAGGGAGAGATTGCACCCTTGCCAGATTGTTGTACAGATTTTACTGGCTTGAGATTTGTGAAGATGTTGCTACCTATCGTAGTTCCTGTGCTGAGTGTCAGAAAGTAGCCCCAGTGACTAAAAAAGACAAGGTGCCCCTGGTGCCCCTACCCTTGATAGATGTGCCTTTTGAGAGAATTGCAATGGATATAGTTGGCCCCTTAGACAAAATTAAAAAAGAGCAATCTATTCATTTTGTTAGTATGTAACTATGCTGCTCAATACCCAGTGGCAACTCCTGTGCTTACTGTCACAGCCCCAAAAGTGGCAGCAGAGTGTGCCAAAATTTTAAGCAGGGTGGGCATGCCTAAAGAGTTTATTACAGATCAGGGTAGTAAGCTTGGTGCTGCATTACTGAAGGAGCTGTACTGAATACTAGGTATCACTGCCATGAGAACCTCCCCTTACCACCCTCAGATGAATGGTCTTGTTGATCATTTTAATCAAACCCTAAAATGCATGGTAAAAAGGTTTGTAAAAGAGGAAGGGAATGATTGTGACCAATACGTACCTTACCTGCTTTTTGCTTACAGAGAAGTGCCACAGGCATTAACACGTTTCACCATTTTAAATGCTGTATGGAAAACAACCTAGAGGGCCGCTAGATGTAATAAAAGAAACGTGGGAAGACAAACTCCATCAGAAAAAAATCCATTACATCTTATATGTCTGCCCTGAGAAAGAAGCTGGCAAAATATGTTCACATTGCCCATAGTAATCAAGAAGAGGCCCAAAACCAGCAGAAGGCATATAATGACCATGGGGTAAATGAACAAAAGTTTTTGAGCCAGGAGAAAATGTCTTGCTACTGTTACCCACTACAGAAAATAAACTGTTAATGAAATGGCAAAGCCTTATAAAGTGCTTAGATGTACTGACACAGTTAACTATGAAATTGAGACCCCTGACAGGAAAAATCCTTTTAAGAGATACCATGCTAAACTCCTGAAGAAATGGGCTAAAAAAACATCAAAAGCTGCATTGTTAGTTTTACCCGAAACTGATAAAGAAGATATTGCTATAGCTTATGATGGATTGGAACAAACTGTAACTGCTGATGCTGTAAAGGTGAATGTTTCCCTAACTTCCAAACACACCACAGAAATTCATAATTTGCTTAAGACATTTAACAGTACTTTTACTACAGTGCCAGGCTGAGCAAAAGGGGTCCACATAATAGTGACAGGGAATGCTTGCTCTATCAGACAAAAGACATACAGATTACCTGCGTGGTTAAGAGCAGACATGGTTAAGAAATACAAAAAATGAAAGAATTGGGTATCATACAAAAGTTGAGAAGTACCTGGTCATCACAAATGGTGACTGTAAATAAAAAAGAAGGGGGGTGTAGTCTGCCTTGATTTTCGGAAACTTAATCAAGTGTCAGAATTTGACAGTTATCCTATGACCAGGATATATGATTTGGTGGTCAGATTGGGGAATGTCAAGTACATCAGTACCCTAGATGCCTCCAAAGGTTACAGGTAAATTCCCCTAGCTTAAGAATCCAGGGCCAAAACTGCATTTGCCACTATTGGATTCCCTATTGGATTCTTTCAGTTCACCACCATGCCATTTGGTTTAAATGGTGCACCCGCTACATTCCAGGGGTACATGGATGTAATTTTATCCCCTCACTGGTTATCATGCTGTGTACCTGGATGATGTTGTGGTGTACAGTTCAGACTGGAAAAGTCATCTAGAACACCTATGAAAAAAGGCAGGATTGACAATTAATCCAACCAAATGTGCATTGGGAATGCAAGAAACCAGATATTTGGGCTATGTTTAGGGAAATGGAGAGGTAAAGCCAGAGTTTTCTAAGATAGAAGCTGTAGATAAAAGTCCTATCCCTTAAACAAAGAAACATGTCAGGTCATTTTTAGGGCTGGCTGGTTATTATCAGAGATTTATTCCCAACTTTTCCCAGCTAACTACTCCCCTCACTGAACTCACAAAGAAACAGTTCTGGAATAATGTGAAATGGACCCCAGAGTATGATGAGGCTTTTCAAGCCATTAAGGCTGCATTATTGTATGTTCAGCCCCTGTTTTAAGAAGCCCGGACTTTGAGAAACAATTTTTGTTGCAGACAGATGCATCTGAGGTAGGCCTAGGTGCAGTCTTCAGTCAGGATATAGAGAGGAAGGAAAATCCCATTCTATATATCTGTGGGAAGCTGCACAACAGAGAGAAGAGGTACGCCACCATTGAAAAGGAATGCCTTGCAGCAAGGTGGGCCATGGAGTCCCTTAAATTTTATTTGCTAGGAGCAGACTTTGTACTTATAACAGATCATAATCCTCTCTGTTGGCTTAACCAAATGAAGGATAAATATTCCAAAATCACACAGTGGTACCTGGCACTATAGCCATTTAAATTTAAAGTGATGCACAAATCTGGTAAAGAGAATGCCAGTGCTGATTTTCTGTCACAATATGGATCAGGAACTGAGAATTCTGAAGGTTGAAAAAAACAAAATGTGTGAATTTAAACTTCTCTGTTTGCTATACTGCATATTCAGTGAACTATAAATGTTATTAGCTAATGATAGAAGAGAATTAATAGAAAGAGTTGGAAGCCTGTTTTTTTTTTTTTAAACAGGTTCCCTCTTAAAGAGGGGCTATGTGACAGAGTTGAATAAGGACCTGTCCCATGTGTTATAAAAAGAGCTGAACACATGGATCTGTTCTATCTCCTCCTTTTCTGTCTCTTGTTTGTCAGGTTGCACAACCAAGTGTTCATGTGAGACCCAGGAACTGATGATTGTGATGGTCTCGCAATTCTCTGCCTCTCACAATCTCTCTGCCTTCACTTGCTGTTGCTGTCTTTTCTTCCCCCTTGCATATCTGTGGTTATATAATACATGTGAATCTTTGTGTGAAACTGTAAGTGATATTGGGATCCCTTTGTTTGAAATGTATATAGTGATACTGTTGAAATGATTGCAAAAAGCTATTTGGAATTTAGGAGTTTAAACAGAGAAGCAGTTTCAGCTCCTCTCAAGCTTGTTTGAAAACGTTTTTGCAGAACTGTCAGCAGGGGGCTAGCTTGGAATATTATTCTATTTACAAGCCTGCTCAGTAAAGGAATGGTTTTAAGTGGTAAGGGTGAGTACTTTTTCTTGACAATGAAAAGACCGACACAAAAACTGCCCGGCATCAAAGGGGCAACTATCATTATAGTTGTCATCGCAAATAGTGTTGGTCATTTACTTAGTTACTAAAAGAGCCACAATATGTATTTTTTTCAGGGGTTACACTACGGCACCCCCTTTGTGGGAGCAAGCCCCCAGCACCCCAAAACTAAATCTAGTCAACTCCATGTAGGGGGTGAGGACTTAGAGGAAAAGAACAAACAAAGAAATTGTTGTTGCCTGCTGCCTGACCCAAACCTGGGTCTGCTGGCTTCAGGGGCAGTAGCTCACACCACTACACTAAACAGCCAGCTTGGCAGGGCTAGGCCAAACCACATTCCATATCCTGCTGCAGCGAGTGTAGCTCCCTGTTACACTCGCTCTACAGGATATAGCGATTTATTTCTGCAATCACTGAACTACAAGTGGTATTACTGAGTCACTTATATTGAGCTGCTCAATAAGGATCTATGATGCGGGTTCGACAACACTTTTATCGACCGGCATCACAGTGCTGGAATTTATGTTGACCGCAAATTGCGGTTGACATGAATCCTGACTGTCTCCCAGTGCTTTTCTTTTTTTTAACAGGGGCTTTGTCCCCCAAACTATCATGCAGGGGGCTCTGCCCCCCACACCCTCTGTACTAACTATTCTTAACTCCGAGTCAGAGTTGATATAGGGAGGGGGTGCAGGACCAGAAGACAGTGTGCCCCTGTCTCAGGCACACCAACACAGCGACCTGTCTGCAAACTGTCAATTTTGTTGACAGCGACGTAGGTCGCTGTGTTGGTGTCACTGTCGGGGGGGCATACTGCTCAATAATACTCGCTCATATCACTGTACACTGAAAGTAACTGGCAAGAACATTTTGTGAGAAACAGGATGTCTTCTAATGAGTTCCCAGGCAAAGACTCATAAAAAGAGCAGTAATGCTTCTGCTGGAGACTAAGAGACAGAGATAGATTAGGAATGGAAAGAAACCCTCAGAAGAAGGACTTTGTTTTCTATATTTGTTCTGCCTTTGTACATAGTTATACCAAACAATTTTTACTTTTTATTTGACTGTTATTGATAATAATAAAATACTACTTGTGAATTTTACAACTGCTCCTGGTCTTCCTATGCCTCAAAGACATATTCCAAAGGTGAAGAAGCCTATAATAGAAAGTGAATTGTCCTGATTTCCTTTTGTGCCTTGGAATGTGGAATTTCTTACAGACTTGTGAAGGCAACCTGTAGCAAGAGTTTGCAGCAGGGGTAAGTAATTTATTCAATTAATCTGGATGCTTGTCAACACTTTAAATCCTTACAGATTTGGATGGCGGCCACACTGGACTGCTGTCTGCATGAGTTCTGGTTTGAGCTGGTACATTAGCTTGTTTAGCTTTTGTTTGGATGTTTGATGTTCTCCCTGTGATTATTTCAGGGTGAGCATGTTCCAAAAATGAGACAGCAAAGTTTTTAGTATTTTATTTTTGTTTATTAATTAGTTGTAGTGCAGGAATGGAGCGTTAGGCAGGAAAAATTCAGTGGGGCAGTAAAGGAGAGAAAGTTTTTTTTTTTTAGTTAGGACCATCATTTCTGTGTGCTGTGCTGTTATCCATCACCAAGTTACATCTGAAGGGTTAATTTTAACTGGACTAAGTTTAACTGGAACTATAACTCTCACCTCTCAGACCAAGGAGGAGTTTCTTTTGAGGATCGGATGGGTCTATGATGCCGGTTCAATAACTGAGTTATCAACTATCATCACAGGGATGGATTTATGTTGACTGCAACTTGTGGTTGACATAAATCTGACTAGAGACTCCGGCCATTTTTTCATTGGGGGACTTCTGCTCCCCACACCCCCGATCAATAGGATTCTAACTTTGAGTTGGAGTTGGATCGGGGAAGGGGTACAGGACCAGGAGAGAGAGAGAGAGAGAGTGCTGGGGTCTCAGGCAGACTATTACAGTGAAAACATTGATGTTATCAGCATTGAAGTTTTTGCTCTAATAATGTCACTGTATAGAGGGCATACCAGATTGGAATATGGCAGTCACTTCTCTTGAAGTGTAGTCATCTGTTGAGGACTTTCTGAGGACTTTCCATTGAACTTGAACATATGGGAGGATCTGGTTGTTTGCGGTGATCCAGGTTAAAGGAGGCCGGCGGAGGTGCTTGGAGGGGCAGAGTTGCAGCAACTGACGGTGGTAACCAGGGAAGCATGGAGGTGAGAGTTCCACTCCCTCCTGGAAAAAAAAGCATTTGTTTGCCACTGCATCTGCTGGAATAAGGCCATCTGCTGGTCAGAAAGGAGTGGCCCTCCTTTGGGTCTGGTTCCCCCTGTTTTGACTCTGTGTGGGCCAAAGGTTGGTGGCTGTGCTTGTGGAGCTGCCTTTCATATTGTGTGAGCCTGATGCCCAGGAGACTGTTCCTGCCCTTGGACTGTGTGTCTGGTGGCTGTGTGAGTGTTGTCCCAGTGTTGCCTGGTTGGATGTCTTCTCTAACTCTGGAGCTCTGGATTACTTAATGAGTACTGGTGAGAGAGTTGTAACACAAAGAGTCTGTGTTGAAGCTGTTTCTTGCATTCCTAAAAGGAGTGTGATTCTCAGCTTTATTCTTTGGTCACAGCAGTGTGATGTTTCATCTGGGTTATGGAGGTGTGAGTGCCATTTCCCTCTTTTTCAGTGCTTTGGAACTGATATTTTATACCAGGACTGAATTGGCTGAACTGCCTGTTGGTGCCCTCTGATCTGACATCATTTTACTTTATAATTTATTTTTTAAATACCTTAGTGGTTTTGGATTACTGTCACAGCACAGTGCACATTATTTGATCTCTCCCTTTTAGTATTTGATTACTATGTATTGGTGTGTTTGGGGGAAGTGTGTTGTTTTTGGGTTGGGGAAGCTTGTGGTTTGTGGGAGGGGGGAGTGTTTGCAGTTAGGCTATAGAGGAGTGCGTATGTGTGTATGTACATGTGTGATATTCTTGGTTAGGTAGCTTTTGTCTTGTATTAGTTAGGCTGTATGTGGTTGTGCTTGTGATTGGTTTTTAACTAAGAGTGAGTAAGGATGTAGTGGTTGTGATGCTAGTCCCCTGGGATGTGCCGGGGTTTTGGACCCTCACAAATCATCTATAATGCCTCCCAGCTGCACGACCTTCACCCCTTTGCAGACCTCCCTGTGTCAGCTATGACAGCAAGGTGCTGTTGGGAGGTCAGCATCACTAGGTCCTGTGGAGGTGAGAGGAATAGGGGTGGTGTGGTGCAGAAGATGGCCTGGATTTAGATGGAGCCTAGGGAGAGGCCAGATGTGTTTGGTCTCTGTCCCAAGGGTTCCCACCAGACTGAATGGGCAAGGAGCTAAAAGGGCTATAGCACCTACCATATCCCTGTGGGCAGTGCTATGCAATGCTAGATTGATGAGGAACAAGACCGCAATTATGGTGGACTTGATTTCCTTGGTAGATCTTGCTTACATCACAGACACATGGTTGGGTGATGATGCTGGGATGGTTTTGGAGGCATCAGTTCCCACTGAGTACTCTGTGGTGCACTGCCCGGGTTGGGGGGCTGGCCATTTGTTTTAAATCTGACCTAGAATTCACCATGTGCCTGGTGGGGATGACCAGGTCTTTTGAGTGTGTGGCAGTGTGTGAGGGTCCCGATGCAGGTTGCAGGATTCTCCTTATTCACCACCCTCCTGGGAAGGGGGGAGAATTCCTGAAGGAGGTGGAGGACTTCATCATAGATGCAGTGTTGGAGTCCCCTAGATATTTAGTACTAGGGAACTTCAATGCCTGTGTCCATGATGAGGCCTCACATGTTGGTTCCCACCTCCTGCAGTTAATGTCCTCACTGGGCCTGTCGCAAGCAGTTGCTTCTGGAACCCATCACCGGGGTCACTCACCCGACCTGGTATTGTCACTGGGGCTCAATGTTACTAACCTTGAGACTGATCAGGTTGTATGGTCCGTTAACTGCACGGTGAAGTTCCTGGTCGGAGCCCCCCCCAGCGAGTCCTTCCCCTGTGGAGATGGTTAGCTATTACCTATTAAGAGGATTTCTCCCAGAGGGAGTTTTGTTGGTAGCTGATCTATCCAGTGTAGAGGCTGCATGTGTGAGGGGTATGAGCGAGGAGTGGCTGAATATAATAGAGCAGTCTCCAGGGTGCTTGATACCCTTGCACCGGTCCATGTACGACCCAGATCCTCTCACTTGAGAGCTCCATGATTTGATGGAGATCTCAAGCTGAAGAAGATCAGGGGTCAGAAGCTGGAGCATTGTTGGCGAAGGACCTGGTTGGATGTGGACAACCTGGCCCTGTGTACTCATTATTCTGATTACCGGGGGACAATCAACCATAAGAAGACAGAGTTCCTGTCCAGGGAGATTGCTGCCGGGAAGAACCGACCTGCTCAGCTTTTTAGGACTGTCGACATACTTCTTCATCCTGTCTGTCTACAGCTGAAAAAAGCCTTTTCAATAACTTTATGTGATGAGTTTGTTCGGTTCTTCAAGAAGAGAGTGTCCTTTATCTGACAGGGGATCCTGCCAGCAAGCCACATTCTGACTCACAGTGGTTGTTCTGGAGGGAACAGGGGAACTTCCCTTGTCTGGAAGGAGTTAAAACCAGTGGAGTTGTCCGCGGTCATTTAGGTCCTCTTGAAACTGAAGCACATGTACTGTGAACTGGACCTGGCTCCAACTCGTTTCTTGATGAGATGCATTGATTCTGTTGGTCTGGTGTTCACCATGATTGTCTGGTATTCATTGTTGAGGGGATCTTTCCAGAAGCCTTGAAAAAGGCTCTGGTGAGGCCCCTTCTGAAGAAGCCATCTCTTGACCCTGACACCCTGGTGAATTGCCATCCTATCTTCAACCTCCCCTTGTTGGGTAAGGTTGTTGAGAAAATCCTGGTGCAGCAGCACGAAGAGCATCTCATGTCCTTTGACATCTATGACCTACTCCAGTTGGGTTTCAAAGCTAGGCACAGCACTGAAATTACATTAGTTAGGGTACATAGTGACATCCTCAGGGCGAGAGATAGAGAAGACAAGTCAGTTCTTGTGCTCCTCGATCTCTCCTCAGTCTTTGACACTGTAGATCACATTGGCTTCTTGATCACATCAGAGAGTAATGTGGACACTCTGGCACAGTCCTCAGCTGGTTTGAATCCTTTCTTTCCAGCAGGAAACAATGGGTGGAAATGGGGAATTTCTCCTCCTCCCCAAAGCACCTGCCATGTGGAGTACCTCAGGGGTCGATCTTGTCACTGATATTATTTGCAGCATATATGCTGCCCCTGGGTGAGCTCATTAGGTGGCACAGTGTGGGTTTTTACTATTATGTAGATGATACCCAACTGTACCTGTCCTTTGCACCTGGAACATCGGACACTGTGTAATTGCTTAATATCTGCCTTAATGATTGGATTTCCTCCAGGTGGTTGTGACTTAACCCAGACAAGACAGAGGTACTAGTGATTGGGCTGTAATGAGGGTATGATGGGGAAAGCCTCCAATGTGGTTACTGGGTTATCCCTGGGACCCTCACTGTTGATGGCCTCCCCTAGGGTGCAGGGTCTTTGGCATGATCCTTGATGACAGACTGACACTTGAAGCTCTGGTGCTGGCTGTCATCAAAAATGTTTTTTACCACTTAAGAAACATTGCCAGGATCAGACCCCAAATTCCACCTGAGAACCTGCCCTCGCTGGTGCATGCCTTTGTGACATCCAGACTCACCTACTATAATGCTCTCTACTTCAGGGTCTCTGAAGGTACCCTTAGTGGGCAGCATTTGGTGCAGAATGCAGCTGCCAGATTGCTGACTGGCCTTCCTTGGTCTAGCCATGTAACCCCAATGCTGCAATCTCTGCACTGGCTGCGGTCAGGTGGAGTGTTATCTTCAAGGTGAGGTTACTAACTTATAAGGCCCTACATGAGCTCAGCCCTGGCTACCTGGCTGATCTTCTAACACCCTCCATATCTGTTCACTCCCTCCATTCATCGACCAGGGACCTCCTTGAAGTTCCTGGGAACAGGTTAAGAACTTCCTGTGACTGGGCTTTCAGTGTCACTGGACTGGTCCTATGGAACTTGTTGCCAGCTGATATCAGGGAGACCCCACTGGTCAAGGGGTTTAAGAGGGGCCTAAAAGCCTATCTTTTTTCCCTGACCTTCCCAGAGGTTGAGAGCTGATCTGCCTAAAAATCCTGAAGAAAATCTGCTGTTTATGATACTACTGTTTTAATATTTTAATGTTGCTGCTGTTTTACTATTTAGTTTATATATGGCATTTTATCTGATACCCTGCATATTGTTTGTTTTATGTATGGCACCCAGAGCCTCCAGGATTGGGTGCTTTAGAAATAAACTTTGCTTTGCCTTGTCAAGATGTTGAGAGCACCTGCACTCAAGTGAAGGCAAGATTCAGGTAATCTGGGTGTTTACCAACCCAGTATTTAAATCCATACAGACCAAGATGTTGAGAGCACCTGCAGTCAAGTAAAGACCAGAGTAGATGGCCATACAACAATAAGCAAAATGTTGTCATGTTCCTAAAATCATGGAAAGAAGGTGAAGAAGCAGACGCTAGAGGAGTCCAGCTAATCAGTGGGGCTTGATGGAAACAATAACATTTCATGTCTTTTTTTCAGAGCAGGTGCTCTGAATAACAGAAGCACCACATCTTAAACTTTCCAGAGCACAAAATATATCAATTTATCAGGTTGCATTGACCTGAATAACATATCATTTTGACCAGATAGTCCTGGATATACAGCATAATTTTTCAGAATAATGACCAAAATACTTCAGAAAAAAATGTGGTCCTAAAATTGCTGTCATCTGGGGTACAAAATATAAGGAATAATGTATGGGTGCCCATACACAATGAGCCTGTGTTTCCATTGAGGGGTTAAAATACCAGTGTATGGACCTTAAGAGCGAAGCGCCAGAGGTTGATGCTGGTATCTCAACCCCAAGATGTAAACACAAGGCAAGCTGTGTATGGGTGCCCATATTTTGTTTTTTTAGTATATGGTTTTAGGAAAAATATTACTGTACTTGTTGTTTTGCCTCTGTGTGGCACTGTGGTAAATCAGGTCACATTCTTTTTGATTATTAAGAGTTGTGCATAAATATCCTTTATTACATTTTTTATTTCTGCTGTGTTTTTCTGTATTGCTGGTGTTGTTATTGGCAGTTGCTAAGAGAAAGAATGAGAAAAAATGGAGAGAGAGAGTGGGAGACCAAGCAATTGCAAGTAGGTGCACTGTGTGCCTTCATGGTTAGGTTAAGTGGCCCAGAAGGTCAGTGGAAGTGCTTCATGCAGGTTCATGAAGAAGTACATTTTAACACTTTGGGACTTTATTTTAAAGTAAAAAGGTTTTGGTTCCGCTAATAGAATCATAAGTTTATGACTAAATGAGGTACAAGAGAAACTCTGCAAATCCTTGTGACAAGTGTAAACTGAGAGCCAAGAAGAAAACAGAAAGTGGGTGGGTAGCAGTTGGCAAGAGAAGGAAAGAAACTGAAAACTGGTGGGCGGCAGTTAGCTTGAGTGGGGCACAGGTTCTTTGATTATAGAGTGTTCATAACAACTTTAAGAATGTGCACAAGTTTTAGAAAGTGCACAACTTTTAAAGCATGCACAACAACTTCTTGAGAGCCATTGATTCTGCTCATATTCAGGATATACTTCTCTTTCATTACTTATACCGGATGCAATTCTCTTTCATTACTATGCTTAACCGGTCTTCTTAACACTATGCATAACACTATGCATAATAGACTTTATAACACTATGTATAACTGCGTCTCACAGCACTTCAATGTACAGTCATGAATACTATGCATTCTACTTTGAATTACAATGTGATAATGTATATATTGTTGTACTATGTCTATACCATTAAGCTGTTCACTGTGTGTGCACTCTCATGTGCATAAGTGCTTGTGTGTGTGTGTGTGTGTGTGTGTGTGTGTGTGTGTGATTTGTATTTTGAATTTTATATGTGAAATATTGGTTTCAGGCTATGCTTGGAGTGCTGCAGAAGGCTTTGTCATTAATGTTCATGCTTTGGAGTTGACATAAACAATGATAAAAATATTGTTTTGAGCCTTTTTAAAGTGAATGTCTACTCAGTATGTCAGCTATTACATTAGTAGTGTAATGAGTGCTAATTAATGTAAATTCTATGTAATTGCAGATTGATGTGTCAGTCTAATTAAGTTAAATAAGGTGGCTATCACAGATTAATATGACCATAATTGATTGATGTGTGGATATATATGCTGGCAATCTGACACCTTTTGAATGGGGAAAACGGCCTGTCTATGTATAAAAGGCTGCAATTCCATCAAGGGGTTCTGGTACTATAGGGAACAGAAATAGATCAGTTGAGAGAGCATTAGATTGAAGATTGCAAGGTCCCTGGCTGAATAACACATCTTGGCAGAGCAGTACTTAAAACCTTGAAGAGATTGGAAAAAAAAAATCATACTACTTATCATATAACTTCAAAATTCTAACTCAGGATGAAGAACATTTAAGTCATACGATCAAAGTGAATAGCCACTTGACTAGCCATTGCGCATTTTAAAATGTACCCTTATCAGCTCAGCATACCTTCCTGGATATCTGCAATGGTGCATGAGATTTAAAATTCATGGAACTTTGTATGTTTATTGGAAATCATTGCAGGCTTTATACAGCTATGGGAAAAATATGACTTGAAAAATAAACAAATGCCCAAGGGCTTTGTATATGTTAGTAGAATCCTCTGGCACTACAAGCCTGTAATTTATAGTTGTAGAAACATAGAAACATAGAAGTTGAAGGCAGGAGAAAACCACTAGGTCCATCTAGTCTGCCCATTTGTTTTAGACCTATTTTGACACTCTAGTTGCCCTTTGTAGTCAGGGCTCCCTTGCGTCTGTCCCATGCATTCTTGAATTCCCCCAGTGTTGACCCTCACAGCCTCTTGAGGCAGGCTGTTCCAGGCATCCACCACTCTTTCTGTGAAGAAAAACTTCCTGGTGTTGGTAGAGAACCTCCCTCCTTGTAGCCTGAGGTCATGTCCCCTGGTCATGGAGCCCTTTTTGAAGTGAAAAAGTTCCTGTGCCTTGTTAATGACTTTGATGTACCTGAATGTTTCAATCATGTCCCCTCTCTCTCTTCTCTGTTCCAGGGAGTACATATTCAGTTCCCTAAGTCTTTCCTCATAGGACATGTACTGCAGACCCTGAATCATTTTTGTCGCCTTTCTCTGTACTGTTTCCCCCCGGTCAATGTCCTTCCTGAGGTGAGGCCTCCAGAACTGGACTCCATATTCCAGGTGAGGCCTGACCAGCGATCTATACAGTGGTAGTACCACCTCTCTCCTTCTGCTCATGATTTCCCCTCCCAATGCAGCCCAGCATTCTGTTGCCCTTCAATGTTGCCTTCTCACAATGTTTACTAACGGTCAAGTCATCTGAAATTATGATTCCCAGATCTCATTCCTGGTTTGAGGCCGGCAGTCTTTCGCCTCCTAGGTAATACTCCTTTCTTGGATTTTTCTTTCCTATGTGCATGACCTTGCACTTTTTGACATTAAATCTCAGCTGCCACAGTTCAGACCCTTCTTCTAGTTTCTTGAGCTCAGCTTCTATTTTGCTCACTCCTTCTGAGGTGTCCACACTGTTACATATCTTGGTGTAATCTGTGAACAGATACACCTTCCCTTCCAGTCCATCAGCGATGTCTGCTATAAAAACATTGAAGAGCAGAGGCTCCAGAACTGAACCCTGGGGCACCCCGCTGGTCACACTGCCTTCCGTCTATTGCATTCCATTAACCTGTACCCTCTGGGTTCTGCCTTGTAACCAGTTTTGTACCCATCTGACTACTTCTGGACAAACCCCTGTGTGGCCAAGCTTCTTTACCAGCCTTCTGTGTGGAACCAAGTCGAAGGCCTTACTAAAGTCTAGGTAGACCACATCTATTGCCCCACCGTCATCCACTATTTTTGCAGTGTAGTCAAAAAACACGAGCAGATTTGTCTGGCATGACCTACCTGCTGTAAAACCATTTTGTTTAGGGTCTTATTGGCTGCTAGTTTCAAGGAATGCTATGATCCTCTGTTTGAGTAATGTCTTTATTAGTTTCCCCTACAATAGATACGATGCTCACAGGTCTGTAATTACTAGCCTCTTCGCAACTGCATGATTTGTGAAGTGGAACCACTATTGCCTTTTTTCATTCTTAGGGTACCACACAGCTGTTCAAGGATTTTGTGAATAGACGTGCCAGAGGGGCTCCTAATTCTGCCCCCAGTTCCTTAAGGATTCTGGGGTGCATCTACTCTGGTCCCATGGCATTGTCTGCTTTTAGTTTATTTAGTGCCTCTTATACTTTGGCTTCTGTAAAGGGACTCATGTCTACCCCTGGTCCTGGGGTGTTGTGTTTTTTCAGGGCTGGGCCATCCCCTGGGTCCTCTTTGGTAAACACCAAGCAGAAGTATTTGTTGAGGATTTTGGCTTTCTCTAGGTCATGTTTGGTGCATTTCCCATCTTCAATAGCAATCTTTTCTATCCCCTCTTTTGCCTTCCTACATTCCCTAATGTATCTAAAAATGATTTGTTTCCTCTCTTTGCCCCTTCTGCTACATCTTCCTCTGTCTGGGCTTTTGCCTCTCTAATTTGTTTGTTAGGCTCTCTCATTTTTTCTGGTTCCATGTTAAAATAGCGAATAGAAAATAGTGATAAGCAAATTAGCAGCTACTTAATAGCGAGCGCTATTGCCATGACCATACATAATAGCGCTACCCATGTTAGCTGCCATGTGAAAATAGCGATCAGTGGAGAGATGCCTGAAACACCAAAACACAGCATTAAAAGCCACTCCATAGCCCTTACAATGTTATCCCTTGTTTTCTTACTCCCCTTTCTTTACCCCTGCTTTCCTTTGAATTTGGGCTACAAATAGAGGCAAAATGTAGCATGAGCCTTCCCTCAGAGCAGCAAACCTAAAACCTAATCATTGCCTGATTCCAGCCATTGGGAAGGTAAAACAAAGGAGTGTAGCAAGATGGCCATAGAGAGGGAAAAAGCAGAAAGACTTACCTCTGGGGCACTGTGATGCAAGGACAGAAGTAAAGCAACTGGCTAGTGGTCACGCAGTGGCTGAAACTGGCTGGATGATGATCTGAAGTGTTGCAAGGTCATGGAGGGACAGTGGCACTGCTTCTGAATCGCAACTCATGGATTTAGCGTCCCAGCTCAGAAGAAGTGACTGCCCTGGCCTGAATATCCTGCCAGTATGATGATGGACTGAGCAAATATGCTGAATACAGTAGGTAGAAAGTTATGAACCAGGGGGTGGGAGGGATAAGCCAAAGGTGTTCAACAGTTCAGCTCACTCATCCAGGTGTTTGAGCACAAATCCTTGGTCTGCCCCTGCAGAATTCTGGCACTGCATGAGAAGAGAACGAGATGCAGGTAAAGAGTGAGTGATCAAGCAGGGATCAGGATGGCTGAGAATTCTGGCACCAAATGGGTCTGCCAAGTCTGATGAGTGCAGACTTGGTAACTGGGTTTGCAATTTAATGCATTCATGGTTTTTGTGTACCGAATGGCAGGCTTTGTCACTAATTATGTTTGACCACTATTACTGTGTGGTTGCTGATATTTCTTTCGCTATTGTTGACTAGAGATTTTGTATTCATGATTATGTAGTTGCTATTATCACGGGTAATCATTTTTTCCTTGAATGACTCCCAGTCTTTCTCAGTTTTGGTTTCCTGGTATATGCTATATGGCTTCTTTTTTTCATTGACTGTGGTAGCCACTTCCTTGGAAAACCATAGAGGATTCCTTTTTCTTTTTGCTTTGCTGACCCATCTGGCACATTGATCTGTGGCAGTCTTTATTGCTCTCTTGAGTCTCCCCCACATGACCACCACCTCCTCAACCTCTATTTCCATTAACTGGCTACTTATGTTGTTTCTCATTTTTTGGAAGTCAGCCTTTCTGAAATCTTGCACCTTTATCTTTGAGTGGCTGGTGTCCTATGTTATGTTTACCTTAAAGCTTACCATGCGATGGTTGTTGTTGCCCATATGGCATCCCACTTCGATGCCCTTGATCCTTTCTGAGTTTGTGAGGACAAGATTGAGAATGGCATCTCCCCTTGTTGGGGTTTTAACAGGTTGGCAAAGTCCTGTACCTTGTAGTGACAATAAGAAGTCCCTACTTCTTCTTGTTGCTGCTGTTAGTGTGCGCCAGTTAATATCTGGTAGGTTGAAGTCCCCCACCATTATTACTTCACCATTATCAGACATTTTGTGCATTTTCTCTATTAAGTCTTTGTCTCCTTTATCTCCTTGATTTGGAGGCCTATACACAACGTCGATTTTGAAGGGTTTTCCCTTGCCCATGTTTACTGTTAGTCACAGGGACTCGAAGTCCCCACATTGCCCTTTTTCTTCTGTGGCTTTTATGTCCTTTCAAATGTAAATGGCTACACTCCCCACCTCTTTTTTTTGCCCTGCCTATCTTTTCTGAACAGATTGTAACCAGGACAGGCCATATCCCATCTGTGGTTTTCCATGAACCACATTTGTTACAGCTACCCAGTCCAACCTTTCTGTTTCCAAGATGGCTGTGAGTTTGGGAAGTTTGTCAGTTAGGGTTCTAGTATTTGAAACCATTGCCTTTCAGGAATGCACATTCTCAATGGAGTGAGGTTGTACCCTCTTCCTGAACTGCTCCTGTTTGTTCTTTCTGGCCAAGAGATTATGGAGGTTACTGGTTCAGGTGGATGTTAGCTTTGATTTGTTTTCTGAGGATGTATGTGTCATTTGGCATTTTGGGGAGTGATGACCAGCCCACCAATGCCTGCGGTGTGAGCTGCATCATACTCCCCTTTACTAACTTTAAACTACCTGTATAGACATTGAATTTTTGTCCACACACCTTCTCTGTTTAGGTGCAATCTGTCATATTGAAAAAAAGGTCTTTCCTAAAAGTTGTGCCAGTTCCCTATGTAGTGGTACCCCTTGTCTTGGCACCAATCATGTAGCCATGAGTTGAATTCACCTACGTCAATCTCTCTGACTCACTTGGCACTTTTTCCTTTTTCCCACATTGCAGCACTTCTGAGAAGGCTAATTTGGATGGAAGGGAAGAAAGTTTGTTGGCCATGTCCTCAAAGTGTTTCTTGGCCTCCTGAACTGTGTGATTTGCCAAGTCATTGGTACCAAGGTGTATTGTTATATGTGCAACATCCCCAGATTCCTTCACAATTGTCTTTATGTGGTTAGTGTCCCTACTTGCAGAGGCTTCTGGTAGACACTTTACCACAATGCCGCTTTTAACATTTTGTGTTAGGTGGTGTTCCACTCCTCAGATTAGGGACTCCCTGATTATAAGAATTTTGCTTTTGTTTATATTTGTTTTTTTATTTTGAGTTTTAGTATTTTTGTTGTTATTGCATTTGGTTTTGGTATTGTTGTTGGTTATATTTTGAGTATTTTAAGTATTAGTATTTTTGTTTTTTATCTGTTTTTATTTTGTATAACAAGAACAAATGCATTTCATAGGGGATTTCAACTGTCACAGGTGAATGAGTTTATTTGTCAATAGAATGTGAATCAAGCAGGCATTGTTTAGCTTTGAATGTTGTAGAGTAAGTGTAACCTTTCAAATAGTTTGAATTAAACAGACCTTACAAAAAAGTAATAATTTGCAGTTTTGGCATCAAAATGGGCTTTTGATTTTACAGCTGTGAATTACCACTGAAACATGAATGGGCTATCTGTAAATGACAAGGATTGGCCATATATTTTAACTATTAATGACAGAAAATTAAATGTAGGTATCACCTAGGGTCAAAGCAGAAAGTTTGAAAAGTTGGAAAATGAGACATTGGAATATAAGGATCCCTGAATCTTAATAAATGTGTGGTGTGGTGTTCTGCGGAATTTAAATGTTGGCTCAAGCAGCACTGGCATTACTCTATGTTTGTTACATTCATTCAAATCACCAACAGTGTTTATTTATACACGAAAGAGCGCAGAAGCTAGGGTAAAGCCAGAGCTGCTTTGAGCAGTAATTCAAACTTCGAGAAACAAAATATCACATATTCACCAAGATTATGGGATTTTTAACAATAATGGGGCATTTCCCTGTTTTTCAGGATATGTGCTTCAATCTTAATAAATGCTTAAGCATAGTATCTTATTTTATTTGTTTTACTGGGGGGGTAGGCTGGATAAAAATAATCAATTCTCATACTGGGGCTGCTGTTTGTTAGTGTTTATTATGACTCTTATTAAAATTGGCACTAGCAGTTTATTTTGAATCACAAGTCACATTTTTTCTTTTGTTTTGTCTGTGTCTGGTAGTTTTAAGTAAAATAATATTAGTAAGGGTTGGCCACCCTTTCCACTGGCACCAGTCCACAGTTGTTTTGGGAAGAATGACTCTCTTTTCACCAAAACCATTCTCAGCTATGTGTGGGTACGGTAGACTAAACTAAGACTGAAATAAGTAGTTTACAATCAACAATTACAGAGGACACATGTTAATAACGGTTACACTTTGAAGTCAATATAAAATGGTACCAAGTATAATTTCTGAAAAAAGTAACACTTTGATGTAGACTAGCATCCCCAGGCAAGTCATCACACATTTTTGCCCATAAAAAGAAATGGCTGGTTCATTTATTTTTTTGGTAGATTATAAGAATTTATTACATGGAAAAGATCAAAAGTATAGGTTTTAAAATCAATGTTTGTGAGTTTTAGCCAAGTCCTGTTACTGATTATTTTTAAAGATATTAAACTGAGTTTCTTTAGGAAAGGTTCAGTTGAGGTTGACTCAGAGGCCTGAATCAATCCCTTCCTTCTCAAGCTGCATGCAGCTAGATAGGTGTTGTCCAAAACCACCAATGTTTGAGGTGATGATATGTGATTCATATACAGTACTGCTATGAAGCAGTAAAAGGAGTATAAAAATAAATATTATCCCCAATTTTCCCAAATATCTAGCAAAAGGGTTCCATAATAATTTTATTTATTTATTGAAGTCTTGGATTAATTACCTTTGAGCAGAAACTCTTTACACATGTTCCATGTCAGAAGGTAACAGTCAGGAAACAGTTACAAGTACTGTAGTAGTTACATTACAAATGTCACCAGGCAGACAACTTAAAGGATATTAAAGTCAGGTAAGTGGTACAAAAAATCGGACAAATAACCTAGTAAAATATTATACAATATTAGATATGATGTTAACAGTATAGACATATGGACATATGGCATTTGATAGGCATTGAACAAGGTATGCCAGCATCATTTGTGAATTATACAACAGTAGACAAGAAATTAACAATGTAGACATAGGGGCATACAACATTAGACAGGCATTGTACAAGGATTGCCAGCATCACTTGTCACGATGATACTTAAACAGTAGCGAAAACCGCCTATGGGAGGAGGAGATAGTCAACCAAGGCATAGTAGGAATGGGTGGAGGGAGGGAGAGAGAGAGGCAGGCAGAAGAGGGGGCAGTAGGGGAAAAGTAGACAATTGAAGGAATAGGAGAAGCCCAGGGGCCAAGGTAGCTAAAGTAGTGAAAATGGAAGAGGGAGGGAGTGGTGCGGGGGAGAGGAGAGTGGAGGTAGGAGCAGAGATGATAGGAGAGGAGGAGGCATTAAGTCTGGGGAAGTGAGGGCAATGACTTAGTGGAGTGTGCCATAAGTGCTAAGTAAGAGGCGAGGAGAGCAAAGTCAAGGTGGAGTATGCTGAAGTGCCAGGAAGAGGACGCGAGAGCCAGCAATACAACAAACATATAGGATTCATTCTTCATGCAATTAACACTTGCTTCAGTTTAGCACAATCAATAAGAAGATTAACCCATTGGGAATATGGGGTAGGGGCAAGATGTTCTTTCCAATGAAGGAAGATGATCTTATGGGCATTAACTAGGCAAATATTAACTAGTTAGGAACCTTAGAGATGGGAACATTAATAAATAGCTCTGTGCCCAACAAAAGACTGCCCAGATCAGAGAGAAAATCCACTCTAATGAGACTCCTTAATAATAATAATAATAATGATCTTATTTTAGCCCTTCTCCCATAGACATGTACATGTCACACAGCACCACCCTCCTTCCCAGTCCTTGAGACATATTGGTGAATACCCTGACCTTACCATCACCTAGCATATAAGCACCCTTCTTTCCTCAGGCCACATGGAAAGAAAGGCTATGTGCCAGCACTGGTAATACCTGTAAAGAAGAAAACAGACCTGCACTGCTCAGTGTTCTGTCTACTAAAGAATGAATGAAAAATGAAGTCTTCACCTTTACTACCACCTGATTTTTCAATAAACAGCCTATCAAGTGTTATTATAGGAGAGGACATCGATGTTTATACATTCTGCTGCCCCAGTCCCTGTGGAGTCAACTCTGACCTCTCTAGTAGTCAAATGGTACCTCTTGCCTTTACAGGTCATGGATAGCTGTTGCAAACTCACCTCCCAGGCCCACCTACTCAGCTCACACCACCCCACCTGACTAATCTAACATAAGTCATACAAGTCCCTCCAGTAGTGCACAGACTTTCCACTCACTACCTTGGTCAACTGCCATCTGAATGATATGGAGTTAGCATGTGCATACTGTAGATACATGCTTCCTGCCTTTCTCATGGCTCATAAAATAAATATAATGACATGGAATGTAAATGGGCTTTGAGATATGACAAAGACAAGAAACACTGAATTATTCAGATAAAAGAGGAAAAAACTGCCTTCAGCTCTGGAAAAAAATATATGGACTAATATTAGTTTGATTATCTAAGTAAGACATGAGGGAAAGGACATGCCTCATTTTTGAAATCTAATTCCAAAAGTGTGTACTGTATGCACCTAACAAAATATGATCTATTTTTTTTACTGATTTAATTTTTAGCCTTTCAGCATTTAGTGTTCCATTTATAATTTGAAGCAACTTTAATCAGGTTCTAAATAGCTCCACTAATATCTTTAACTTATTTCAAATAAGAATGTCCACTTCCATCAGAACTGTAAAACATTTTATAAAAGATCTGAATCTGATGGACACATTGCAGGAAAGAAACCCAAGAACTATTCAGGACTCATTTTTTAACTGAAGACAACTAAATATACTCTAGAATAGACTTTCTTTTGGTATCCTGTGACAGCGGAACTAAAATAAAATATAATTCTCATTTCAGTTCCGGATGGCATCTTGCCTCATTACACCTGAGAGATACAGACTATACTGAACTCTTAAAAAAAGAAAAAAAAATCACATTTTTGACTTTAATAATACCCAAGGCATATCTCCATATACATTATGGGATGCATTTAAGGCATCCATCAGCGGCATCATCATATCGTACTTGTCACAGAAAAATTAAAAAAGATTGGCGGAGATATTTAGACAAGTGAGAAAGACAGACTATCTAGAAACTCAGTATTGTCTAAACTCAGCTAATAATCTAGTACATAATGAACTCATACAAACTAAAGAAAGATTAAATCCAATCTTCTGGACTATTTCTGAATGACTAAGACTTACAATCAAATCAACATATTACAAAATATTATACCACAACAAATAAAAAAAGTACAGTGACAAGCAACCATGTAATAATACCCCAATATACTACCAAAATATTGGGTATGCTTATGGAGTGATAGAAACTTGCATTGGGACAGTTATAAGTGTATGCTTATAAAATGATAGAAGTCTGTATTGGGACGGTTATAACACATTGTAATTTTACTTAGAAACTGCAATGAGAACCAAGATTGTGCTTACTTGCAAACTGCGATAATAACTAACACTGGACCTGCATTGCCCCAGATGCATGTGGATAACGATAGCTAGGGGCACATACACATGTTAGCTTAGATCTGTCAAAGTGGCAAATATTGTAACTTTTTTTTACTCTATCTTCTCCTTGCAAACATCATAATTTCCCAGCAAACAGCATAGCAATGTGACACTTGGGGGGAGGGGACAACTAGCTGTTTGCTGATGCAACTGCCTGGTTACTGACATACCTGCCTGGTTGCTGGAAGGGAGAGGTTGTTAGTAACTTGCCAGAACTATAAGATATAGCTAGATTTTTTTTTATGATGACATAATGGGAACAAACAGCTTAGAAACATAGAAACATAGAAACATAGACTTTGACGGCAGATAAGGACCGCTAGGCCCATCTAGTCTGCCCATTTCCCTACCTACAGGATAGGCCGCAGATCCTAGTTAACCAACAGCCTTTATCTTCCTGCCCCCCACAAGAATTGCCTTATGTCTGTCCCATGCATTCTTGAATTCTCCCACAGTTTTAGACCCCAACTTCCTCAGAAAGGCTGTTCCATGCATCCACTACCCTCTCTGTGAAATAATACTCCTCATTGCCCCTGAACCGCCCTCCTCCTTCTATCTTTAAATTGTGTCCCCTTGTTCTTGCAAGTCTCTTTTCTGAAAGATGCTACCCTCTTGGACTTTGTTGATTCCCTTGAGGTACTTAAAAGTTTCTATCATGTCCCCTCTCCCTTCTTTCCTCAAGGGTATACATATTAAGCTCCTTTAGTCTCTCCTCATACGGCTTCTCTTGCAGACCCTGCACCATTTAGTTGCCCCTCCTCTGGACTGCCTCTATCCTGTCTATGTCCTTGCGGAGATGGGGTCTCCAGAACTGGACACAGTATTCAGATGGGGTCTCACCAACTGTCTGTGCAGAGGGATAACAACTTCCTGTTTTCTGCTGCTGATGCCTCTCCCTATACATCCCAGTATACCCCCGGCCCTCCCTACTGCCTTCTCACATTGCTTGCTCACCTTAAGGTCATCTGATATGATTACCCCCAGGTCCCTTTCCTGTTTTGTTGTTGTTACTACCTCCCCACCCATTGTGTATTCTTCCGCTGGGTTCTTGTTTCCCAGGTGCATTATTTTGCACTTTTTTGCATTGAATCCTAGCTGCATACTTTTCCTTCCAGTCCCTCTGCAATGTCACTGATGAAGACATTAAAAAGGACTGGACCCAATACTGAACCCCGCGGTGCACCCACTAGTAACCGCCTCTTCTTCAGAGTGGACTCCATTTACAATTACCTTCTGTGTCCTGTTGTCCAGCCAATGTTTTACCCAGGCTACCACCCTGGGACCCACTCCCAGGCTGGTTAATTTGACTAATAATCTTTTGTGTGGGACTGTGTCAAATGCCTTGCTAAAGTCTAGGTAGGCCATGTCCACAGCCCCTCCCTGGTCTACTACTTTGGTCACCCAGTCAAAGAAATCTATTAGATTCATCTGACATGACCTTCCCACTGTGAATCCATGCTGCCTTGGATCCTGTGCTCCACTGACCTCTAGGTACTCAACTATTCTTTCCTTCAGAAGTAACTCCATCACTTTCCCTACCACAGAGGTCAGACTGACAGGTCTGTAGTTTCCTGCCTCTGTCTTGGTCCCACTTTTGTGAAGGGAAATCACATCCGCCTTCCTCCAGTCCTCGGGTACCACACCATCCTCCCATGATTTATTAAAAGAGTAGCCAGTGGTTTCACTAGTTCCTTCCTTAATTCTTTTAGAATTCTGGGTGAATTCCATCAGGACCCATTGCTTTGTCCACCTTCAGTTTTAGGAGTTCTTGCAGAACCCTTTCTTCTGTGAAAGGACTGGGATCGACCCCCTATCAAAGTGCTTCTGTTAATTGGATTAGGCACTTCCCCTCCTCTTTTGTGAATACTGAGCAGAAATATTCATTCAGTATTCCTGCTTTTTCACTGTCCCCCTCTGCCCACCCACCGTTCATTCTATTCAGCCTCACTATCCCTCCCTTTGTCTTTCTACGCTCGCTGATGTACCTATAAAAGGTTTTATCCCCCTTCTTAACTGAGTTGGCTATCTTTTCCTCAGTTTGGACCTTTGCTATTCTGACTTCCTCCCTGCTTCTTTCTGCCTTAACTGGTACAGCTCTGTCCTGCTCCTTCTGTGTTTCTTTATACTTCCGGAATGCTATCTTTTCTTCCTGACTTTCACAGCCACCTCTCGAGAACCATAGTGGCTTTCTTTCATTTTGATTTGTTTATTTGCTTCACACAAAGGCTTGTTGCCTCTGTGATGGCAGTTTTGATAATTCCTCATTGTTGCTCCACACCTCCTTCTAGCCTGTTTGCTAGTGCTTTTCTGAGGCACTCTCCCATCTTGCCAAAGTCAGCCCTCCTAAAGTCCAGTACCCTCACTTTTGTATGGCTTGACTCTGTAGCTGAGTTTAACGTGAACCACACTGTTTGATGGTCACTTGTCCCCAGATGGCAACCCACTTCTAGATCTGAGATCCTCTCACTGCCCCCGTTTGAGAGTACGAGGTCTAAGATTGCTCCCTCACGAGTGGGTTCCGAAACTATCTGTCTAATGTCTGCCACCTGTAGGGCGTCAAGAATGGCCCTGCTCTTGGATGTGGCTGCAGCAAATGTGCTCCAGTTAACATCTGGCATATTCAGGTCTCCCATCAACAGTATCTCCCTTTCTCTGCCATTCTAAGAATGCCTTCCATCATATCCTTGTCCATTCCTTCCCCCTGACATGGGGGTCTGTACACAACCCCTGTGCAGATTGTGGTGCCTTCCAGTCTCCAAGGTGACCCACAGTGCCTCCTCTCCTCCCTGTTTACTCTTTTGTTCAGTTGCTTTTATCCCTTCCTTTACATAGAGAGCTACTCCTCCCCCTCTTCTCCCCTGCCTGTCTCTCCTGTAGGTTATGTACCCTGGTATGTTAACATCCCAGTCATGGTTCTCTGTGTACTATGTTTCTGTGACTGCTACGATATCCAGGCATCCCTCTTCCATTAAGGCCACCAGCTCAGGGAGCTTGTTGCCCAGACTACGGGCATTGGTACTCATTACCCTCCATTTCCTGATGGCCTTACCCCCTTTTGCCCCATCCCTGTTCTTCTTGCCTTTGTCACTTTCTCCATTTACCACTGCCCTTCTCCCTATCGACACCTCCATATTGGTGTTTGCCACACTTACTACCGTGATTGTTTGGGGGCTAGGATTTTCCTGCACCTTTCCAGTGCCTCCCTCCTTGGCTAGTTTAAAAGCTTGCCAATGAAGCATTTAAACCTATCACCTAGGATCCTGGTTCCCCTCCCGACAGATGCAGCCCATCATGCCAGTATAGGCTTGCATCACTCCAGGTGGACCCCCAGTCCCCAATGAAGCCAAATCCCTGAGCTCCACACCAGTTTTTCAACCACTGATTGAATCCCATGGTACGGATCACCCTAGCCTCTCCTATGCCATAGATGGGTAGCACCTCCGAGAAAGGTTACCGTGCATGCTATTGACTAAGGCCCCTCCCAATTCCACAAACTCTTCCTGCACTTCTCTAATCCCTTTCTTAGCCAGATCATTTGTCCCTAGGTGGACAATGACATCCAACTCCTCCTGTGCAGCTGCTCTGGCAATCCTGAGGATTCGCTCCCTGTCCCTCCAAGCCATGGCGCCAGGCAGGCACCTTACCTCCCTCTCCCCTTCCTTGCCCAGTTCTACCTTCCTAACAATGGAGTCCCCCACCAGGAGTTGTTTCCTTCCCCTGCAGGGTCCCCTGCCACCCTCCTGTGGGTCTCCTTTGTGGAGGTTCCCAGCATCCTCCTTGGTCTCCACTGTAGGTGACTCCATAGAGGAACCACACTTTGCCAGAATGGCATAGGAATTGTGGAGAGGTACAACTGGAGGGATGTGCCTCTGTTCCACCACCCTCACCCTCCCTGAGCCCACTGTGGTCCAACCGCTCCTCTTTCTTGGCAACCTCTGAGGCAACTGCTTCAGCAATTGCGTAAGAACAGTTCTGTTAGTGGACTGTATAAAATATTTGCTCACACTTTGATTAGAGAGCTGATCTAGCTAGCCACTCCAGAAGAAGAAGAAGAAGAAGAAGAAGAAGAATAGGGGTTGCAGCAGATCAGACCTGTGTCTCCAATAATGACAACTGTAATCTATCAGTTTAGGAGGCTGTCTCCCACAATGACAACTGCAATTTAACTGTCTAGGAGGCTGTCTGTCTCTTGTAAGTTACCCATTTTGTATTATATCATAATAAAACTTCTGGACATTTATACTTGGTACTGGTGTTTGTTGGGCTGTCACAACTCCTGTAACCCAATTATGCTTCACAAAATGGCACCCCAGATGGGACATGATTGTTGATGTGTTAAGAAATAACCAACTTATTGACTCTTGTATCAAAATTTAATGTGATCACTTAGGAAAAATATTTTTGTTACATCCACAGATAACTCTGGCTGAAAAGCTAGCAACCTAGGGGGCAGGAGATGTTATGGCCAACTCCAATGATAGGGTGGACTGATTAGGTGATTTTATTATTGATTATTTGTCAAAGTGAGCAGGACATGACCAAATTTAGGGGAAATTGTTTAAGCAGGAAAGGCACACTAAGCTAAAACTTGTTTTCAGTTGCAACCTGGGAGCACAAGGAAGTTAAGTGACTTGCTTAGGGTCACACAGTATGAAAGTGAGGGTTGTAGGGTTCAAACACTGGTCTCCAGGATTGCAGCTCAGATCCCTAACCTGGAGACCTGGGTTTGAATCCCACAGCCCCCACTTGCATACTGTGTGACCCTGAGCAAGTCACTTAACTTCCTTGTTTGTGCTCCCAGGTCACACTTGGAAACAAGCTTTGGTTTAGTGTGCCTTTCCTGGTTAAACAATTTCCCCTAACATTTAGTCATGTCCTGCTCGCTTTGACACTTAATCAATAATAAGATCACCTAATCAGTCCACCCTAAATGTTAGCATGGACTGAGGAAGAAAAGTGAATTAGAAGGACTACAGCTTGTAGAGAATAAATACAATGAGTGAGTCACTAAGGAAAGAGACTGTGAGTTTATTAAAGGGACAGTTATGACAGGACTCTATTCTGCCTGTATGGCATATGATAACTAGTTTAAGTTGTTGAAACAAGCCAATCTTGACTTACTGGAACAGGCATAAATGCTAAAAGAACATCTTAGCATGGTCCAGGGCCAGACCAGCCAAGCACGGGACCTCATGTAAGAGGCCACTGACTTTGCTAACAAAGCCCAGAAAGAAAACCAAGGCCTGACTTTCAAACTGATCCAACAACACGCTGAAATGATTCAGTTGAACAAGGCTATAGATGACTTAAAACAGGAGCTAGAAGCAGAGAAATCACATTATACTGACTTTAGTGTCAAAGGGGAATATGGTTCTGATGACATTAGGGATGCAGAAATTGTAGATCAGTATGAGTTGGAACACAGAGTTGGGGTTCAACTACCCAAACCCACAAGGTCCACCTCTATGCCATCTCCTTCCACTCTCACCAATTGGCAGTTCACCCTATACCACCATTTATCCTTCTTTACCCACTAACCATATACCCCTGAGTTTAGGTGTCATACCCAGCTCTGTAATGCCTGGGCTACTGGCTCCATTGAATAAACTGGTATGTGTGGCTCAGGTACAGGGGAACTTTAAGGTAGGGGATTCCATTCTACTATATGGCATTAAACTAAAGGGCAATTTTAACCTGAACGGTATCACTGACCCTTAAGATCAGATCCGATGCCTTCAGATGACAATATCAGTCCAATTGTGGGGGAAGCTGCCTCCAGCAGCCCAAGCAGAGAAGAAGTCTTTAGAAGGACTATGGAAACATTTATCAGACCTCTGTTGCCCAGATGCAAATGAAATGCAGTGTGCAGTAAACACTGTACAGGAAAAAGATGAACATCCTCACTCTTTTTATGAAAGGATAGCAGCAGCCTTCTCTACAGGAAAGGCTAATTTTGATTCTGGGAACTCAGACCTTAAGGGATTATTTTAGCTAACATGTACCTAGGAATTAAAAGCAAAATATACATGCTTGTAGATTCCACCAAATCTATTTTTAAGCCATACTACTAGAGCTTACCTGAATATAAAAGCAAGTAGGAATGTACAATTTATCACAAGTCTTTATCCTTTATTTTGTTGCTAAGGCAAAACCATTGTATGATCTCCTGAAAGAGACTGCACCTTGGGTCTGGACCTCTGCCCAGACTTCAGCAGTGGGGAAACTCAAACAGGCTCTGGCCACAGTACACTGCTTAGCTAACCCAGACACAATTGAACAATTCCATTTGGAAGTGGCTGTATTCCCTACGTCTCTAGCAGTGGTCCTAACTCAGCCAGTTAATTCCCAACTCTGACCAGTAGGTTAAGCCTCCCGACTCCTCACCTCAGTTGAGCAAAAGGGATTTATGACGATCGGTCAACAATTTTGTTGTCGACCAATGTTACAGCGACCCCTTTATGTCAGCCGCATTTTTGGTTGGCATAAAGTGAGTCACTGCAGTCGGAGTTGTTTCAGGAAGGGGGTGCAATACTCCCAAAAAGCAGTGCTGGGGTCCTACGCTGACGCTACAGTGACCTGGCACTGTTGTCGCTGTAGTGTCCGTCGCTTTAAAGTTGTCACTGTAGCGAAGGTAAACTGAGCAAAAGTATCCCCCCTGTGAAAAGTATTTGTTAGGCACATTTTGGGCTGTTAAGTCCTTCACATGCATTACAGGGTTTAAAAAAATAATTCTGAGCTCCTCACACAAATCCACCTCATTTCCATGGCCAGATTAAGGCATAGGCAACATAGGCACAGGCCTAGGGCCCCCTGCAGTCCCCAACATATGTTTATTATTATATACTCTTCTTTTTACCTGAGCTGCATATTTTTTTTGTAAAGGACTCAGCCACTGAGTAATCTGAGCAAGATGGGATGAACTGTGACATGACTCTCACCTCCCTGATTAGGTGTTAATTGCAGATTATAGTTTTAGGGGCCCTGGTCAGGCTGACCTTTAAGGTGTGAAATGGCCAATTTTCTTTGCTTTGTCTCCCAACCCCACTTACAATCCCCACTTACAATCAAGTCTTACTATTAAATATAATAGATTAACAGTACAATTCAATAGGTGTGCTTTATATTTCACTTCTTTCCTAAAATTAAGAAATCTACAATGCATTTCAGTGGTACAATTAAAAATGGTACAATTTTTTTCCTTTTTTAATTCCCTCATCTCACTCATATTGAAATTCTGACCTCGATACAGCTCTGTTTTCAGGATAAATAAAAATGAATGTATTTCCAGGATCCCATCAGTAAATGTTGCCATTTATTGATCCTGGCTTACTTACCAATACCAGAAATTTTTGATTCTGGGAATGATTTCTTCCAACAATCACTCGCTTTGAAATATAATCTCTAAAGTTCATGACTCCACTAGTAAACTACCAACTTAATTCCTACACCACTTAAGGATCTAGTCTCTTTTAGATCTGGGTCTTTAGCCCATCCCACAAAAGTCCCGCATCCTGGTTCATAATACCTGACAGGACAAAGTCCAAAGAAGCAGTTGCTGCTACTTGCTGGGATAAGGTGGTGCACACACAAATAGGTGGCCAGCCCAAATGCTTAAGTCCCAGAACAGTGTAGCACTCTGCAGTAACACATGAAAACATGCAAACAACTGTAAATGACATTTCAAAACATTTATTTTGTATTCAAGTTCACAGCACAATCTGTGGTTCTATGGTCCAAGGGGTTACAGTAGAGTGCTACACTGTTCTGGATATTACCTGACAGGACAAAATGATAAAACCCAGACTGCAAGCACATACATGTGTGTTGGGAGGGGGCTTTGGAGAAATGCACATCATGACAATTCACATGCAATGCATGTTTTATCAGGCTAGTTAGTAATTACGTTCTTTAGATGATCAAAACTCAGACTATTGTTATTTTTCCATACTGATATTATTAGTTTCCTTAATTCTGAAATATTTTACAGTTTATAGTTTGGGGTAGGAAAAACTCCATTGAGCAGGCTCATTCAAAGGAGGTCCTATACACACAACAGCATATTAAAAAGGGTAAACATTAAATTGAACATCAAATTTGCAACATTAGTAGGAGGTCCAAAGCACATAATGTGGTAAATAGGAATACTATTCAATCAAATGAATGGACACAATTATTACATTATTTACAAAATTGTACATAGAATGTACAACTATAAAATTAGCAAACAATAAAAGTTTCAGTTTCAGTTTTGGATGATACATGAGACATGACACATAGTGAGCGAATAAACAAGTGCATGATAATACAGAATATCAGTTAAGGGTAGAAGGTGGGTGGGGGGGTAATAAGTTATAGGGACCCAGAAGGGACAGGGATAAAAGGGGTGGTAAGGAGGAGCAGGGGTATAGGGGTGTGGGAAGGTGACAGGCTGTGGAGTGAGGGCACAAAAGAGGGAATACTAATGGCAGTTACACATGGCTTTAAGTTTGTCAGCCACCAGGGATTTATAAAAGTTAATTGTGACAACACTGGTAAGTTTGAGAACAGATTGTAGATGATTCCAGGCATTTTAGTTAGGTTATTTATGTTTTATGCAACTTTTGAGGGACAGTTAGAACATAGGGAGGGGCATAACCAGCAGAAAGATGAAGGTAGTTTTATTCTTGTATAGATCGATGGTGAGGTCTCACCTTGAGTACTGTGTCCAGTTTGGGAGGCCCCATCTCTGGAAGGACATAGATAGGGTGGAGGCAGTACAGCAGAGGGCAGCCAACATGGTGCAGGGCCTGCATCAGAAGCCCTACAAGGAAAAACTCAATGAATTAAATATGTACTCTCTAGAGGAAAGGAGGGAAGGAGGGCATGATAGAAATGTTAAAATACCTTAGAGGTATTAAAAAGGTACATGAAGGTTGAATTTTACATAGAAAAAGATGCTCAAGGACAAGGGGTCATGCTATGAAACTGGAGTGGGGAGACTCAAAGAAGATGTGAGGAGATACTTCTTCATGGAAAGAGTGGTGAATGCCTGGAACAGCCACCCAGTGGTGGTGGTGGGTTCTAAAATGATAACAGGATTCAAACATGCATGGGACAGACACAAAGGGGACCTTAGAAATAAAGCAAGGGGGGGACTCCAATGAGCAAGTAGGGTCTGCGGCAGAGTAGGAAAGGAAAATAGGGCAGACTAGGTGGCTAAGAGGTCCTTCCCTGCCAATTTCTATGTTATTATGTTTCTATTTTTCTTCAGGTTTCAGTAACTGATATGCAATGGCCAAGGGGTGCAGTCACAGCAAAGAAGCACAGTCCTGGTGAAGGGTCGTGGTTGCAGTGAGGGGGGCCCCAAATTTCTCTTGGGCCTAGGGCCCCAGGTTGCCTTAATCTGGCCATGCTCATTTCTTCTATCATCCAGTCTGAACGAGAGTACTGTCTCCAATTCCAGACTTACTCAATGGGCACTGTTACTGCAGGATCGAGACACTGAAGTCTCAACTACTGTAGCTGCTCAGGTTGCTGGTTCTCTCTTTTTAGGGGAACTATATAATTGTGCTGTCTCTCCCTCACCCTCCACTGTAACACACCCAGAGCTTGTTATTTTGAAAGACTGTCCCTCAATTGAGTTTGCAACAACTGCTTCTTCCATTTTTACAGATGGCTTTTCCTTTTATGTGGAAGGTATAGCCCACACTGGCTTTGAGGTGTACATTCCAGCCCTCGACTTGTCCATTGCCAGACACTGTACTGCAAATTCCGCGCTGGCAGCTGAACTTGCAGCCATCTGTTATGCTCTGCATTTACTATCCATCCTTTCCCTCCTACTCCCTGTGGTTATTTGCTCAGATTCCTCCTGGTTCTGCTTAACATTGACAGAGATTCTACTAAAGGTGGGCAAAAGTTATGAATTCTGCTTTTGTGGAACTTTCACAAAATGTTGTACACTTCATGAAATTTTCTGAATTTTCGCCATTGGCAAAATCAGAATCTTCCAAATGTGTTTGGTGGATTTTAACCCCGTTCAACTGAATTGTTTGGCTGAACTGTGGAATAATACACATGAACTGCAGAATAACAGTTCTGAGGAATTTTATTCTGCAGTTTAATGGATTATTCCATAACACATGTATTTGTCCTGCAGTTCAGTTATCAGTTCTGTGGAATTTCTTTCAGCAGTATAATTCATTAATCCACAATTCATACTTTCATTCTGCAGTTCAGTGACTCTCTCAGCTGTGAAATGAATGTATGTCTTCAAAAGGTAAACTAAAAGCCAGCTCAAGAACCATGGTGTGTCAGTTTAAACTGGCAACAAAGAAAAAAAAAGAAGCACTCAAAGCCACATAAAATGTTCTCTCATACTTTTCATTATTACAGACAAAATAACAGCAAGCTGACCCAGCCAAAGAAACTTTCAATGTTTTGTGCAAGCATGCTTTGTCAAGATTCTAATGTGCTCAAAACCTAACAACCTTTTAAACCCTAAAGTGAGAGGTGATAATCATTACCATACCCAATATTAACTAATTAATCAAAATGACTCAAATTCCAGCATGAAGCCTGCATAAAATAACATGCATACAAACTAAACTAAAGAACCATGACTTGATACACACAGCATAAACAGTAAAAATCATTTTGTGCAGAACTGTGTTTGCGATCCACTGCTTTTCTTGGGTCCCAACAGATACACAGGTACTGGATAACGGTAACTCATTACCGTACCAAAAAGAGGCAATACTAATGGTTGTAAATATAATTAGTATTAAACATAAAAGTTAAGCATTTCACTTTGACAATACAAGTGACAACTACCAAATAGATGCTGATTGGCTAGTTAACAATATTAACTGATCTTGTATCACCGCACCAGCATACAATAAGATTTAAAAGTGAAGGTTAGAACCAGGGCTTTAAAAACAGCAAAGACAGTGAAATCACAATCACTATTTAATACAGGATTGTGTTTGCAATTTGCTGCATTCTTAAGATATCAGCTTACAAGCAGTGACTCTGCACCTAACTGATCGATATACAGCACAAATCTCCCTATGTGGGAGGGAACATGTGCCATGATCACCCATCCCACATCCCCTTTTATTAAAATTCAGATTGTCCTTGGTAATCTGTCAGACCCTTTGCCCCAATCTGCCTGTATTAAAGTATGCATCACTTTCCCTGGTGATCCAGTGGACCCCTTCCCTATCCCCAGTCTGCCCATATTAATATAATTATCACTTTCACTTGTGGTCTAGTGGACCCCATCCCTATCCCCAATCTGCCCATAATAGTATAATAATATCTTTCCCTGGTGGTCTAGTGGACCCCCACCCCTCTACTCTGGCAAGCAGTGCCCCAACACCCTGCTCCCCCTTCCCATCCCCAAGCCAGTTGCCAGCATAGCCCCCGGCTCTCTATATGTGCTCATCGACTGACAGTGAGTTGTCAATTAATGAACATGTACTGTATACAGTATGCGATCATTGACAGCTCAGTCAGTGGCCAGCTGTGATGGAGAGTGGAGGGCTGTGCTGGTCACCAGCTTGGGGATGGGATGGGGGAGCGGGGTGGTGGGGCACTGCCTGCTGGGTTGAGGAGGTGGGGGGTCCACTAGACCACCAGAAAAAGTGTCTATTATATTGATACAGGCAGATTGGGAATAGGAAGGGGGTCCACTAGACCACCAGCGAAAGTGACATATATTGTACAGGCAGAACAGGGTGGGGTGGGCCACTAGACTATCAGGGATGTGTTTCATATTAATTCAAGGGGACTAGGGCCAGGAGAGAACCGCTAGCCACCAGGGACATCCTAGAGTGGTGCACAGCCAGTTATAACATACTATAATTTTACTTAGAATCTGCAATGAGAACCAATAATATGCTTACTTGCAAACTGTGATAATAACTGACACTGGACCTGCCTTGTCACAAATACATATGGGTGAAGATAGCTAAGGACACATACACATATTAGCTTAGATCTGCCAAAGTGGAAAATAGTGCAACTTTGTTTCCTCTCTTTCCTCCTTGCAAACACCATCATCTCCTGACAAACAGCATAGCAACATGACATTTGGGGGGCCCAACTGACTGTTTGCAGATGCAGCTGCCTAGTTGCTGATGTAACTGCCTGGTTGCTGGAAGGGAGAGGTTTTTAGTGACTTGCTAAAACTGAATGCTTGCCTAAGATATAGCAAGATGTTTTTATGATGAGATAAAGGGAAAACACAGCCTCAGCAATTACGTATGAAGAATTGGTAGAGGACTGTATAAAATATTTGCTTGCACCCTGATCAGAGAGCTGAGCTAGCTAGCCACTCCAGAAGAAGAAGAAAAAGAATGTTAGGGGCTGCAGTGGATCAGACCTATGTCTCCACTGATGACAACTGTAATCCAGCAGTCTAGGAGTCTGTCTCCCACAGTGGCATCTGCAATTTAGCAGTCTAGGAGGCTGTCTGTTGTAAGTTACCTGATTTTTATTATGTCATAAAAAAGCTTTTGGTCTTTTATACTTGGTACTGGTGTGTGTTGATCTGTCACAACTCCTGTAACCCAACTACACCTCACAATCACCAAAATGAAAAACAAGGATGTACTAATCTTTAATAATCCTCAGGAAATCAGTCACAATTTACTAAGTGCTGTAAGCAGAGAATCAGTTATATTTATACTGGTCCTTGTATACACAGGTAAACAAAGATGAAATTTAATACCTTTCATGTGACTTTTTGTAAAAACTGGCATCTTCTGAAAGAGCTCTGTGTAAGCCTGAATGATTGAACTGAGCATTTCTCTTGGTCCAATAAAAGGTATCAGATCATCTGCTTTCTTCCTCTAAGCACTATAAGGAGTTGTATACCCCAGAAAGATGTTAATCACTGGAAGGACTACTGAATTTCTTAATACATATCACATTCCCAAATCTGGTAAATGAGGACATTGTGAATCTGGAATTGAATATATAACATTACCTGAGACCTCAAAGTCCACACAGTAACTAACAGCTGTTATAGCTCCTGGAGCAGATGGTTCACTAAGAGACTTTTATAAAGTGTTTGAGGACACTGTATCTCCATAGCTCCTTGATCTGGTTAGCCAGGTCCTGAATAAAGGGACCCTACCCAATTCTTTTTGTGGCCCAAATAATGTTTTGTTCTTTGTGCTACAGGTCTGTTTATTTATTTATTTAGTTTGTGTTAACCAAGTAAGAACACTAGACAAATTATTGCCTATTTTCAGGTAAGACCTGGGAGATTACAGCAAACATGAATGCAAAATAAATAATTAATTAGATAAATTTGCAGGAAAAATAAGCTACAAAAAAGATCAGATCATTCAAAAAGGGAAACCTAGACAAATTTTATAGCAACAGTTATACAATAACCAGCAGAGTCAGAAAGTCATCTATCCAGTAGCAGTAAAACAATCAAGTATACAGCAAAGTTAAAGTAAATAAACAATCAAGTGACAATGTGGTAATATGAGCAGCCAGAGTAAGGATTTGTTTGGCTCTGTAGACAATACCTAACCAAGCATTTATTGACAGGCAGATATTGGTAACATGACAGGAAATGTCCAGGGAAGGATATAATGTAATACCAAGGTACTTAAATGTGTGGGCTACATTACACAAAGAATCATCAGAACAGGATATGGACAGGGCCTCAGAACAGGATCTAAATTTAACAGAAGAACCAAACAGCATGGCTTGAATATCTTTAGCATTAAGCACCAGTTTGTTGTTTGAGAACCCCAGCTGTAATCTCAGGAAGTCTTCATTAAACTGACATTTGATAAGACACTTTTGAAGTGCACCATAAGAGGGTAATGTCATCAGCACATAGTGTGGTAGTATACAATGTCACCATATGAGTGAAAGTAGAGCTGGACAAAATTACCAAATTCTGAATTCATGACATTTTCATGAATCTCAGTGAAATTTCACAAAATGTTTCAGAATGTTCTGAAACTCTTTAATTGGTCATAACTCAGTCCGTCTTATAGACAGAGGTCTGCAATTTGTCAAGCATGTTTCCTGTTAATGGCCCTAGCTTCATGCAAAGATATATAACATTTGGATGAAGGGTGAAGAAGTTATAGGAACCTAAACTCTGTCAGTTTAACATTCATGTGAACATTTCTGAAAGTATTTCTGTGCTTACAACTTAGCCACCTTTGGAGCTAGATAACTGAAAACTTAGATGCATACTTTCATGAAAGAGTCATAGTAACTGCTAAATAGAGAAGAAATGGTTTCTATAAATTTTAGGTTTTAGCCATGGCCTGCCTCCTGACACAACTTCCCAGGCTTGCTTCTGAACCCGGATTGTTAGCATAGCAGCATGACGCTCTGATACTGGGCAATGGGGGTTGCCTTAAAGCTTAATATTTAGACTCAATGAACCAAACAACATTGGTGATATTGCATTCTCTAGTTTTAAACTTATAATTCAGCAGTTTACATAATTGCAAAACATAATTTTAAGATTTCTGAAAGTCTGGAGGCTTATAACTCAGTCATCTTTAAAGCTAGAGATCTAAAAATTGGTACACATATACAGTATATGGTCCATGGTAAAGTCACCATATCAAATGTAATGCAATTTGGAAAAACATGTTTAGTTTACTTGGTTGTTCGATGTAATTTTTAAATTTCCAAACGTTTGGAGGCTTATAGCTCAGTCATCTTCAAATATAGAGATCTGAAACTTGGAACATTTATGTATGGGCAGTGGAAACATCACCATATCAACTTTGGTGTAAATTGGACAAATACGTTTTAAATTAGATGGAAATAACCAAAATCACAATGTTGGCAACAGTTTGAGAACATTTCACCAAAATGTCACGAAGTCTCATGAAAGAAAAATCAGCATTTCGCTAGAATTCTTCTGGCAAAGGATATATTTCACCCAGACCTACAGAGTATTCATGAAAAAGGAAAAGACGATTGGACCATGTTTGGAACCTTGCAAGACACCCTGCTTGAGAGGAACTATGTTAGACAGAGTTGAGTTAAAATTAACAATTTCAGTTCAATTTAACTATTTATTGCCCATTACTAAGGTAGTCAGCAAATCAAGAAGCAGCATGGGGGAGACAAAACTTGAAGAAAGCAATTTGTGGTCGTCCAAGTCAAAAGCCTTGTATAGATCCACAAAGACCCCACTTGTCAGCATTCTCTGACTCACAGCCATTTTTGTCTCAGAAGTAAGTTTAAGGAGAACAGTTGTACTGATACCTTTGCAGAAATCATGCTTTTTATTTTTATAGATTCTTTTTCCTTTGGTCACCAGCTGCCAAGACATCTCTCTGATGACACCCACTTGATTGACTTTTATCGCACTGCCTGAACCTCTCCCCAACTGAAGAATTGGGTGCTGGATCCCCTCCCAATGCAGGGCTCATACAGTGGGAGGGGATCATGGAGAGTCAAGTCGGGTCAGGGCTGGCAGTGGGCATGTGGACCGGTCACTCAGGTCCACCATCACCTCCCTGGCAGCTGAAGTTCTTCCTCCTTGGCAGTTTCCCCCTGAGGCATGGACATACAATGACATCAGAGCACAGAGGGTGAGCTCCTGCCCCCTCCCACAGATGTCTGCCACTGCCTCACCCTCTTGCACAACCTCTGTTAGTGTAGTTCTCCCAGTCTCCACCGGGAGCTGCTACATGGCGGAGGTTCCCTTAGATCCCACCCAGGACAAGAGAGCAGTCCTTCAGATGCTCAGTCCTACTCCTCCCCAACTGACCTCCAGCACCCCAGGTCCACTTCCAAACCTGGGTTGCCAGCATGACGAGAGGTATAGCGTCCAGTGCCTGAACCTCAGTGCCACTGGACCAGCTTGAATTCATGCTGTTTAGGTGTAAGAAGATTATGTTTGTATAGGTACTGAAGTAAATGGGCTTATTACACCTGATTCTTTGATTCAGACTTCTTGGATGGTAACGCCATATGATGGCATGCCTAGTTCATTGCACCATAGGGAATACGGACTATGTGCAGGGACATATCCAAGGCTTTGCTGCATTAGGTTATTTCTTATATTATGTACTCCATTTATCTGCCTGATAAATGAATACCCCCATATGTGGTACCACAGAAAGAGGAATGTGTTCTCCTATTGTGTTATTACTATAATGATATACTATACTCTGAACCAAGCTGTTTGCAATTGCTTTGCTAGTATTGTTAAAATAAAAACAAAGTAAAAAAAAAAATGATTTACCAATTTTACCCAATAATCTATTATCATTGCTTTGGCTAGTATTTGAATTTGAGGGAGGCAGTATAGCGCAGTGGTTTAAGGCTCTGAGCTACAAATCTGGTGACATCCAGCAGCTTCCACTTGCATACTGTGTGACTCTGAGCAAGTCACTTAACTTCCCTGTGCTCCCAGGTTGCTCCTGTAAAAAAGCTTTCAGCTTAGTGTGCTACTCCTGGTTAAACAATTTAAAAAAATATATCTGAATCCAGTTTCTGATTTTATGCCTTTAGCAGGGATGCCCTGTGAATGGCCTAGTATAGTTCTATAAAATCTATTTAGGGGCCTGTATAAGGTTTCTGAACATTTGTAGCCTCAAAATAAGGCTTTTGAACCAGTGTAGTCCAATGTTCAAATCAAAAGTATGCCATGGCATCACATCTGATCTGTTCACATGAATAGCTGCCACCACCTATTCTAGAAAAAAGATAAAGACCCACAGTGCTGCATTTCCTATCAGTCATACCACTCCTTAACTTTTAAAATAGACAACCAGGGCATGCTTGGGTATATTTATACAGTGATCAGAGGTACAGATGGGGAGGGGGGTACCACTGGATCACTAGGGATTACAATGCTGACATGTGTATGGTGATTGGAGATACGGAGCAGTGGGGGGTATCACTGGACCACCAGGGATTACAATGCTGACATACAGTATGTACGGTGATCAGAGGTAAGGGCATGGGGAGGTACCACTGGACCACCAGGGATTACAATGCTGACATATGAATGTTGATCAGAGGTACGGGAAAGGAGGGGGGAACCACTGGACTACCAGGGCAGTAGATGGGAGCTTGTGCACAGTGTTGGAGGGGTGCCACCCATGGTTGGTGGCTGCTGTGTTGTGCCCTGCACTACAGCAGCCTGCCTATGGGTTGCTAGCAGTTGAGCCATTTTTTATGGCCTCAACTTTGTGCCCAGGCAAGTGGCACATCTCTGGGATGTGCTGGCAGATGTGCTGTACATCCTGGGCTGAATATTGGAATGTGCTGCATATGCATGGGCACACACCTTGGAGATGTGCTGCATACATTATCTTTGCACCCCGGTGCATCGGGAATTGCGCTGCGCAATTCCCCCTTTTGAATATTTCGCCAGGGCACATTTCGGGGGTTGCACTGTCGCAACTCAGTTGAGCAAGGTGCAACCCCTTAGAATATTTTGGCCACATGTATGTATAATATTCTTTTCTTTGAAAGTTAAAGCCTTTTTTGCATTCCATACACTGTTCAGTAGAATTAGAATTTATCAAATGCCTCCATTGAGTAATTCCTTTTTTTCCCCAATTTTGAAATCTTAAAGTTCTACAATCAATAGTGCATAGATGATTATCCCATATAGTGTTACTAATGTTTTATTGAGCCTTTTTTTCAATTTCTTTTGATATTTTATTATATTTGTACCATTGTTTTGAATTATGCTGCTCTGAAATTTTTAATATTTAGTAGTGTAAAATCATATTGATTGGATTGTTGTTATTTTTTTTTCCATTTATCGCTTTTAGTAGTACATCTGTAAGGGCTGTGTCAACCTCGGGATCATAAGCCCACTTTATTCCCTTTTTTATCAAAAAATAATATGTAATTAATTTGAATGTCCAGACATGATAGCGCTCCATGCTCCTTTGGGAGGCACAGTTTCACCCGTGCTATTCTTGGTTTTCCTGTATCCCATATAAAATCATTTATGACTTTATTTATTGCCCTAGACCAGTTATTAGGTACCTCAGTTATAATAAATTATAATGTATATGAAATCAACAGTACTATATTCAGTTTGATCAGTTGGATCCTAACCCATAGTGACATTTTCAGTTTACTACATACTGTAGGTTTATCTTGTACCTTCTTGATTAAGATATTATGGTTCTGTCAGAATAGGTTTTTTATTGGAAATGCTAAACATATTCCTAAATAGTCCAATATATGATGATTGTTTTTAACTGGAAAAAAATATGAATTGCCTGTGAGGTGGATATTCTAGTTGCTAGATTTTCCTTCATTCATAAGGGGAAATGTCAGGAAGTTCTTTTTTATGGAAAGGGTGGTGAATACATGGAATAGCCTGCCTCAGGAGGAGGTGGCAGCTCATACAGTGGCGGGCTTTAAACATACACGGGACAGAAACAAAGGAATAATAGAGACAGGAAGAAAAAGCTAAAGCCAATGACCACATAGGGTCACTGGATGCTTTGTTAGGCAGCTTAAATGGGCAGACTGGATGGGCCTAATGGTCTTTATCTGCTGACAGTATTTATGTATCTATGTATCTATTTAAACAGTATCTGTATTCTTTAGAATATTCCTTTATTTAAAAAATTACTATTTTCAAGCTGTTAACTGGTTTGGTGAATAACAATAATATATAATCTACATAAGCATTCACAGTATAGTTTTATTTCCCTACTGTAATTCCTTCTACTTTGTCATTAGCCCAAATTTTGGCTAAAAAAAAAAATTATTCATGCATAATGGGGCCTATTCACGAAGGTGAGCAGGCTACGCATGACAGGCATGTATCCCACCCCCACAGCTCCACACCCACAGGAGATTCACAAGGCAGATGTATTCTTATACACTGGTCAATGTGCGGGGCTCCCGTGAGTGCCTCCAGTACACACAGATTCGTAAGGAGCCTTAAAAGGAGCGAGGACCTGGGCATACAGTCAACCAGCTGCCTGACCCTGGTCCCCCAGTGGATCACTTGTGCCTGTGGGATGCCATGTTGGCAGCCAGCACAAATCTTACCCACAGCAAGGGGGGGGGGGTTCTGCAGTTGTCCACCCCAGCCCTACCTGAGTGCTCTGAAAGCTGGTGCGGCCATAGTGGGAGATCCAATGACCCCTGCCATCCCTGCCACAACATGTGGTGGCATTCTTTGGCAGGGCACATATGGGTTACGGCTGCCCTCAGAAGGCATAGCCATCACCCCCCACGCACTGCACTCTGTCCCTTCATGAGTGGTGCAGAGTGCGGCCACGCCCCCATATTAACCCGCCCAGCATTCCTCCACATGGAGCTGCACATTCAGCCAGGAGTTCGGGCAAGGGCAAATCCTGCATGCCACATTGGGGCGCAATACAGCAGGCAGTGGTCAGGTTGGTGTTACGAGTGTATACCCACCCGCACCTTTGTGAATAGGGCCCATTATGAACAAAGAAGGTGATAATGTATACCCTTGTCTTACACATCTGCTTATTGTGAAATTACTTGTGAGTTTTCCATTTAGTTTTAATCTAGCTGTTGGTAAAGTATACAAAGGTGAAATCATTTGAATGAAAGATTTTGGAATGTCTAAATAGTTCAAGGGCTCGATTCACCAAAAATCACAAAGCGCAATGCAAAAGTTTGCATTGTGATTTGTAATTGCCCAGGGTGCAAAAGTTGCTATTCACAGTCGGATAGTGCCCCATGCTATCTGACTGTGGATAGGGCTAGGTGGAGCCAGCAGGAACCCCTGTAGCGCTGCCCCAAGCTGGAACAAGGAATACTGCACTCCAATGTATAGTGCAGCCACGCTCTTTGAAATTTACAATGCCAGCCATGCAAATGAGTCCTTTTGGCATGCAAGGAACTAGGTGGCCATTTGTTTTCCCATTACAGGCCCATTACATAGACTACAGGTGACTTAGTGTGCCCCCACCAGCCTGTGGCAGACATGCAGCTGCAGTCCATGGTGGCTAGTGCCCCCCATCGCTGATCACTGTCCCAAGAAAATAAAAAGGCTGTATCTCTAGGCTGGCCCACTGGTGCAGCAGCAAGGCATCCGCTTGTAACACTGAGATCCTGGGTTTGGAGATGGACTCAGGAGTTGGAGGCCCAGTGGGGAGAGAAGGATTGAGCATCACAGGGACTGCTCTCCTTCTTGGGGGGGTATCTGGCATATTGCAGACCTCTGGGAGAGGCTGGGGGTACCACCACTGTCAATGCCTCATGCAATGGGGGGACAAGGCAGATGCTGGCATCAGTGCATGTCCCCACCTCCAGATATCTCTATAATTAGTGTACAAAAATCCATCCCCATTCATGACAAGCCCATGACCTATGTCCACCAGGGGGTCCTGCTCCCATGGCATCACCCTGGGGGTAAGCCAGGGCAAGAGACCATTTACCATAGGAAGGCAGCTCCCTCCAAGTGGCCCCACCAAGGGGGGGAGTCTGGGCATGGAGGGATGGTAAGTGTGGCAGTGGGCCAAAAATTCTCCAGTGGAGGGGACCAGGCAAAAACAGAAAGGCTGTCTCCCTGGCAGTCTACTGGTCCCCCCCCCCGAAAGCCTTCCCCATATATGAAAACTATTTCCCTGGCAGCCCAGTGGTCCCTTCCCCATCTCCAATCATCTTCCCCATATATTAAAATTATTTCCCTGGCAATGTAGTGGTCCTTCCCCCCCTCCCCTATTCTCTGATTGCCTTCTCTGTATAATAAAAGTAATTCATTGGCAGTCCAGTGGTCCCTCCCCTCTCCCCCATCAGCTGATTGCTGTTCCAGTGAGAATAACTTCAATGCCCTGGTAGTCCACTGGTCCTCCCACCCTATCCCTTTATATTCAGGGAACACAATCGGAGAACGAGGGAGGGAGATGGACTGGAGAGACTGCTGATTTACCAGGGACACAGTGGTGTGGGTCAGAGGGCCACCTTGCACTACCTCTGCCAATCACTAGGAGGATTGCATGGAATTAAGAGGAGGTTTTCCTTGCTTGGCACAAGAGAATCCTGCAAAAGGCAATCGTGTAGAGCAAATAGTTTGTGAATGGGACTGCACTAATATGCAGGTTCTCTCCTCCTCCATTTGCATTGTGGCCCCTTCAAAACTTTGCCCTGATGCAAACTCAGTTTACGGGCACAAACTGGGCTTTTGTGAATACCAGCTCAGTGCAAAATCCAGTTTGCACTGGGGCAAAGTTTTGTGAATCTGGCCTTAGAACTCCTGTGATATAATTTAATTCTATCATATCAAAAGTTTTACTTGCATCGAGTGAGAGTGCATTGGCATCAATGTCCTTCAAGGTTGCATATTCTATTAAAAATTGTACGTTATGTATGCTTTCGTATATGGTTCTTCCTGGTAAGAAACCATTCTAGTCATTATGTACTGTATCATTTTGATTAATACATTGAATTAATCTATTTCGTGTTTTGGTGAATGTTTTATAGCCTGAATATAGAATGGAGATTGGTCTATCATTTTCAACTTTCCTTTCATCTTTATTAAGTTTAGGTAACAATGTGATGAATGCTTCTAGAAATGAGTTTGAAATCTGGCCTGCATTTTGAATTTCCAAAAATATTTCCTATGTATATGGCAATAGTTGTGTTTTAAATCTGAAATTATTCTATTGTGAATCCATCCGAGCCAGAACTTGCCTCGGGGAACAAACCCAGTTTTGTGCATGCAAACTGGGTTTTGAGCTGAGTTAGTGTTCACAGAAGCCCAGTTTGCACACTCAAACCAGATTTGTACTTGGGCAAAGTGTGGAGGGTGGTGCAAGGGAAATGAGGGGGAAAGGACCTGAATATCGTCACAGTACTATTTACAGAGCACTTGCTCCAGGCAACGGCCCTTTGGACGGTCCCCTTGCACGGAGCAAATACCACCGACCGAGACCTTGCCTTAATCCCGCACAACCCTAGTGGTTGGCGGAAGTACTGCGGTTGCCCCCAAACCCTCAGCACAGTAGTCCCTGGTTTCCAGTGGTCCTTCCCCCCTCCTGATCTCTCACCCAATGTATGTCATAATTTGACCTGATATCTAGTGCCCCCCCCATTTATTACCGGCCCGATTACAAAAACATAAGTTTCCCTGGTGCTAGTGGTCACCCCCTGGCGATTGTCAGCCCGAGTAAAAAAACATACATTTCCCTGGTGCCAGTGGACCCCCTGAGATCGATGGCCTAAGTACAAAAAATAAGTTTCCCTGGTGCCAGTGGTCCACCCCCCCCCATGATCGCCAACTGCTGTCCCAATTAAAACAAAGAAGTTTCCCTGGTGCCAGTGGTCATGCATCCTTCCCTATGGCAGTTACCCCCCAACACACCCATGCTCAATCTATAAGTAATATTCCTTGGTGTCCAGTAGTCCTTCACCACACCTGCACCCATGCCTGATCTATGAGTCAGGTTGGCAAAACATGACTGATTTAAATTTTACAGTGATTCAGCTATAGTTGTGTACTGTATTTTGCTTCTTTGCTTCTGGTACTTTAAGTATCCTTTGTGTTGTTTGCATTGCTCTCATCAAATACATGTCAGCTGTTTGTACTGCTGTTCAAGTAATTCAGGGACTTCAGCTGCTTAACTAGCATCGGCCAGTAGCACTAGCCTGTACAACTCTCAGCTATTTTGCCACTGCTGCCTGCCATGTTTGTATGAATCCTTTCTCTGCCTTCTAATCACTCCAGCATCCTCCCCCCTCACTCTTGCTCACCCTTCTCATTTCCCATCCTGACCTCTGCCATCTCTTGGTCTGTGCTTTGACCCTTTAATCCTCTAAATCTCTATCTGTTGATCTCCTTTTACCTGCAGGCACTCCAGGGCCATGGCGGACAGGCTCAACAGTCATTCCCGAGAACGCCGACACAGCAGGAGCACCTACCTCTCCAGGAACCTGCTAAAACCACAGCAGGTATTTCAGCCAGCATAGCTTACTAACTTCAGGTCAATTGTGGCTCCGTGCTTTGTAAGGCACTACTTAGCTTCATCCTGCCCTCCTGCCCCAGCCACCCTCCCTCTCTCAACTGGTCTTACTTTTATAGGTGTAGGTGCACGTAAATCAATCAGTCAACTTTAACACCCCTACATAATCTCTCTCATGGTGCAATCCATCCCCCCTCCCTGAGCTCTACCATCCCCCCCACAACATAGTCTCACCCTCTTGAGCTCCTTGTGCTTTACCTCCCCCCCCCCAACATTGTCTTCCCCTAATCACCAAGAATATGGTAGTCAAAGGTCAGAATTTGTGATGCATTCTGTAGGGTCATGTAGTGGCCTCATTTACTCCTGCATTGCTATATGTATGTGTCGTTTTAGGAAACCAGACTGTTACTCAGCTGCTATACAGAATTACAGTTTAGTGATTAAATCAATCCGAACTACTTTAAAGGTCATGTGATGCAAGCAGCTAGCTTGTGGTGTGTAGTCACCATAATTGTTACTTAATTCTCTTCAACATGTAATTTGATCTGCAATAATTGCCATGTATTTTGATAGCTTTCTGCTAGGCTTCTTACTAATTAATACAATATTCCTGCTGCCTACTGCCTATTCTACTGATCCTTAACCTTGCTAAAAATCCTATCTAATCACTTTCCTACTGACTGTCCTTCCCTAGCTCTTTCCTACTCCACCGCCTTGCCTTCATAACTTCCTCTTCAGCACAGTCATGTTCTTTATCACTCTCTCCCTCCTTCCTCTCCTATTCACTCATGATCCCCTATCACCTATCACGCAACCCTCCCTACACCACTCCTACCATGTCACTCCTTCTGCATCTCCTACCTTTCCCTCCTCCTGCTTCCCCATCCTATCCCACTCCCCCTGGTTACCTGGCTCATTACTCCTCCTGTCCACCTGCATCCATCTAGCATCACTCTGATCCAGGCACCTACCTCTACAACTTACTCCCCACACCACTCAGGCCTGTTCCACTCTGGCTAGGAGGCAAATCCCAATTACTGCCCAGCTTCTAATCTCACTTTTTCTGTTGATGGCATGTGATATTGAACCTAACCCTGGACCTACACCCATCTACCCTCCAAAGGTCTGTTATTTGCCCACCTAAATATCAGAAGTCTCCTTCCTAAGGTTGACTTCCTTCCACCCATCATGATCAACCTAAAGCCAGACATGCTAATTACTTCAGAATCTTGGCTCTCCCCTAAAATCTCGAATAATGATATCTCTATCCCTGGTTACTCCTCAGTTAGGCAGGATTGGTCTGATATGGGTGAGGTTATTCCCATCCACATTTCCTCTTCTCTATCCAATGCTCATATCTATCTCACTCCCTTCAGCCTATGAGATGATTCTCTTAAAACATTCCCTCTCCCACTCCCTCCCTATATCCTGAAGATGCACTCTATGTGGGACACCAGTTGAGATGTGTCCGACCTGTGGGGCAACTGCATCTTTGCAGTCTAGCACTTGAGCACTTTTTTGAAATATCAAAGTATTTTTTGCACAGTGTTTATCTTGGTGCCCAATTTTTGTCTGTGCATTCGAGTATTACTGCAGTCATGCGTGGTGAGTGGAGCCAGAATTGCATTTTTGACCATTCTTAGCCAGTGCCTACTGTTGCCCTGGCCTTGACAATTCAGTCAGCAGCCAGCCATGATGGAGAGCAGAGGGCTGTGCCGGTCACCAGCTCACAGAAGGGATGGGGGAGATGGGTAGTGGGGCACTACCTGCCGTGTTGAGCGGTGGGAGGTTCATTGGATACCAGGGAATGAAGAATATGTATTGAGAAGTCACCAGATTGGCATTAGGGAGGGGTCCACTAGACACTGTGGATGTACATATGTATATACGAGCACATCAGGGAGTAAGGACCACTGGCCACCATTGAGGGACAGGCTTGGGGGGCAAAGATCACAGGACATGACTGGGGTCGTGTTTTGGGAGGGGTTTGTTACACCATGGATGGAGAACAGATGGGAGAGGGCCACTGGCACCAGGGAAACTGTGTGTTTACATCAGGTGAGAGATCATGCAGAGGGAGGAAGGGACCACTGTACATCAGGGAAAATATATGTTTACATTGGATAAGGGATTGGGCAGGGAGGGACCACCGGACACCAGAGAATATTACTTATAGATTGGGCATGGGTGTGGGGGGAACCATTGCCATAGGGAAGGATGTATTTCCACAACGGTCTGGCGATCACGGAGGGGGGGCCACTGGTAGCAGCGAAACTTACATTTTTGTAATGTGGTCAGTGATCAGCGATCACATGGGGGTACCACTTGCACCTGGGAAACTTATGTTTTTGTAATTGGGCCGGCAAAGGGGGCACACTAAACTCTGGCACAGCCTATGTAAATGGGCCCATAATGTCTGAAGGTGTGTCAGCTGATACTAATATACTTTTATATGCTGACAACACTAGTTTGTACTGTCAGAGCAGGGATCCCCTAGAAGCCATTGACACTCTGCAGAAAGATTTTGACATTATTTAGCAAACCTTAATAAATTCACGTCTATTGTTAAATGTAAACAAGACTCAATGGACTTTATTTTCTGGGAAACCTAAGGTAAATAAACAAATTGCTACACCCTTAAGTATTAAAACGTTGGATGGGACTAACTTAACTAGAACTTCTTCATATGAGTATTTAGGCATTATACTAGATGACACTATGAAATCTGAGTCACACATTCATATGCTTTCCAATAAACTTAAGAAACTATTATCATTTTTCTATAGGAATAAATCATGCTTTAGTATTAAAATCCATAAACAGTTGGTAAATTCTTTGTTTATATCACAAATTGATTATGGTGATTGTATTTACATGAGAACTACTTATGTAATTTTGAATATATTGGATCCTCTCTATCATCGTGCATTAAGATTCGCCACTGGGCTTCCATGGCGGACTTATCATTGCAGTCTTTACTCTGAATCAGGTTGGCAATCATTATCAGACCATAGACATACTCATTGGCTGTTTTATGTTTATAAATTTGTTCTGGATAAATTACCTCCATATTTGCAAGGTTTAGTAATTATTAAAGAACATAACAAATATTCACTTCGATCTGATGACCTTCCTCAGTATTTTATACATAGATATAAAACCAGATTTGATAGCTATAGGTTGGCTGTAACTGTTCCTACAACTTGGATATCTATTCAAATAAAATTAAATTGACACTTATTATTACAATGTAGCACTTTAAATGAATGCTTCTTAGATGTATGATATGTGGATGTAGCTGTTTTAAGTGAATTATAACTGCATAATCTGTGAACTCAAGAATGTTTATTGAATATGCTTGTATATGTATGTATGTTTTATCCTGATGGATGCAATTGTAAATGAGAGATCTTCTCTTCAAATTTGCTTTCCAATAAATTGATGATGATTATAATGGGTATGCAAATGGCCACATAGCATCTTGCATGCCAAATGGGCTCATTTACATTGCTGCTTTTGTGAATTTCAAATAGCGCACCTGCAATATTCATTGTGGAGCCATACCCCTGGCTGCACATCAGGGCAACACTAGTTGGGTTAGCGATGGAGGTACTGGGGTTAGGGTTGACTCATCCTGGCCCTATTCAAAGTTGAATAGTGCAGGTATGTTATCCAACTGTGAATAGCAACCTTTGATATCTGGGCAATTGCAAAGTGCAATGCAAACTTTTATGCTGTGCTTTGTGACCTTTTGTGAATCTAGACCCAGGTATTTTTCCTTTGGCCATGGATGCCATTGCATCCTGTAAGCTAATTGTCTTATCAAACATATCATAATATTCCTCTGTCATAATTGTAGGGAATGTATTCTTGCAGTAGTCATGTGCCTCTTTGATAGAAGTTTTACTTTCTCATTTGTATAGTTCTTTATAGAAGTCTAAAAAAAGTCCTCTATTTCTTCTTTTTTGTTCTAAGAACCCTATGATCGTCACATATGGCCATTATTTCTGCTGTTTGTTGTTCTTGTTTTAGTCTTTTGGCAAAGTATTTACCTGCTGTCTCACTATGTATATGTCAATTCCTCTTTATTTTAAATCATTGTCTGTCTAACTTTATCATTCTCTGTACTGTCTTTTTTGCATTTTCATATTCTTTACCAAAACATTCATTGGCTTTGTTTATTTGATTTTCTAAGTTTCAATTTATTCTCCTAATCTGTTAAATTTTGAATTTTTTTTTTATTTTCTTCAGCTGGCTTCAGCTATAATTTTACTTCTTATAGTTGCCATGAAGGCATCCCATTATGTTTTTGTGCCAGTATCATTTACATTATCTTGTTAAAATTGTTGTATTGTCTCCATTATTACTATGCAAAATTGTTCACATTGTAGTAATGAATTGTTTATTTTCCATATGTAAATACGTTGATTACTTTTTTCCAATTGGAAAACTATACAGGCAGGATTGTTGTCTAAAATATAGGTGGGCTCTATGTTTATTTCAAGCAAATCTGTTACTGTTATCAGGCTTCTTCACATTGATATGAAGTCTATTTTTGAACATGTTCTGTGGTCTCCAGATTGAAATGTGTGCTGTCTAACAAAGGGGTTTATTTCTCTCCATGTATCTATCAGATAATTAGTTTTGAGGAATTCTTCAGCAATTCTAGATCTACTGTATATTCATCCCATCCTGAGGGGGCCTTGGATTTATTAGTATAAGGATATTTTAAACTATTCGGGTCCCCTCCTAGCAATATTTCTTCTGCCTCCCAACTACTTCATTTTTCCAAAACCTCTGCAAGAAAGTTGTTAAAATTCTTGAAAGGTGCATAAAGATATCATATATTTATTTGCCTTGCATGTATATTTTTATTAGTATTAGCCATCCAGTATTGTCTTTTTTTGCTTCTAGAACTTTGGACGTTTTTTATTTATCTTTATTACTACTCCCCTACTTTTGTTATTCCCTTTTGAATAAAATGATGAACCCTCCCGATTTCATTTCCATTTATTTCTTTTTCTTGTAAATATGTGTCTTGTAGTTTTGCTACGTCTGTCTTTTTTTGGCCAAATAGTGCAGAATTTTTTATCTTTTTATGGGTGAGCTAATACCATTAACATTCCAAGACAGATTTTTAAAATTATATATCATATTGGATATAATTTTTTGCAGTAACTTTCAAATATTGAACCATTTTGTCTAGTACTGTATTCTAATCCTCTTTTCATCCTCCTCTGTTCCACATTAATTTTATTCATACCTCCAGTGTTCCCATCTGTAATCCTCCATTTTTTCTCCCATGTATTCCTTCCCTCTTCCCACCCAGATGCCTGTGAGCTCTGTCCGGCAATTTCTCCTTCATTACTTGGAACTGCAGGCAATATACAGCAGCCCTCCACTTCCTCCCTGAACATGTTCCACATTTAATTAGCACCCTGTAAAGAAGAGAGCCTTGAAGGAAGAAAAACAAAACAGGAACCCATTAACAGCATGTACAGTATATAATAGTTATAATTCATAAAGTGCATCCATTTTGGACTAGTTCTGTCAGCCTTAGCTTGAAATCTTGCTGTACTTCCTCTTTTGAATTATAAAGCAGAGTTTGGTTATTCAGCCAAACGTTAAGTTTGGCCAGGTAAATTACTGTTGATTTTATTTTTTCTGTCCACAATATCTGTTGCAGAGTAATGTATTATAGTGTATGGTGGAATGCTGTTCAGCATGGAAATCCATGCCCAGAACAGACTTGTTCTGCTGCAGTAGTGACACCAGGATGTTGTTATGTTGCACTAGTGATGTCACTAATGCAACACAAAAAACATAGAACATGGTTGTGCGGCTGCCTTCTTCTGAAGCGCATCAGTGTTCAAGCACGTCCGTGATTCTCCAGTCAACAATGAGTGCCAAATTAACATGAGTTTGAGTTTATGGTTGCTCATACACTATATAAAAGATTGTGTGTGAGCAACCATACACATACAAGGCTGTTTTTTTAATCTAGAGATTTCCATGGTATCAAGAGACCTCTCAAGCTGTACTCTTGTGTTCTCTTGTTACCATAGAAGTCGACTGAACAACAACCTTGTTGTGTATGGTTGTTCACACAAGATCCTGTTTTCTTGCTGACACAAATCTGATGAAAAATCTTGTTCCATTGTTATTGATGGTCTTTCTATTTAAAACCTTTGTGTGTAATTTATGCTTGAATTATTCTAAATTTCTCTTCACTATGAAGTAATGTTACTATTACTGTCCTTTGAACATTAGAATTAGATTGCACTTCTGGGCCCTATTCAATGAGCTCTATTTATTTCAGGCAAGGAGGCTTCTGGTCCCAAGAGGATTTGGAATAAATCTGCCAAAATTAAGAAAACTTGTTCTTTCCCATTCTTCCAGAACTCCATATATTCAAAAATGTTTGTGCCTTGCTCTGTTCTCTTGTTCATCTAATTTAGATTTTAACAAAATCTGTTCTTTTGTAGTGCCTTAACTTGTTGTAGTAATGAATTTAAAGTGTCATCCAATATTGAATGCCTTGATTCAAGTTCATCTATCCTTCTAGAATCTTCTCCCAATTTACTTCTAATGTTGTTTAAAGAGTCTCATAAGTTATTCATTTTGGGAGGTAGTTGAGTTAACTGTCTTACATCCTCCTGAATCCTTTTAGAATTTTCTAGCAAGGATTTAGCTCAGGATGGTGGTTCTGATGATGCCTTCCATTCTTCTGTGTTTTGCACATGTCTTGATGTGCCTTCATTGTTTGGCCAAATGCTTTATCTTCTTCCTTACCCTCTGACTATCTCACTTATTGTGCTATGAGAAATGCTTGTTAAAAAGAAATGAGGTTGGCCAAAAGCAAATACTGCCAGAATCTTCTCCTCACTATGGCCAAAGACTCCAACAACTTCTGGTCACAAATCTATGAACTCTTGTGTAATTGTAAAGGCCATATCCCTCCAGATATGGTCATTGGCAATGTCAACTGCAATGATCCAACCACTATTGCCAACACATTCAATTAATTCTTCTCCAGTCTCTCTTGTTTCAAGTCTCCAAGGTCCTGCCCTTTTGCAACTCCTCCCTCCTCTACCTGCCATTCTACCCCCATTGTACCTTCGTATAGTCTCATGCCGAGAGGCCTTGCATCTCCACTCCTCTGTCTCACCCTTCAGTAGTGCTGGCCCAGATTGGCTTGAACCAAAATTACTTAAGCTGGCTGCCCTTCTCCTTACCTCCCCATCATCTGACTTTTTAACCTCTCTCTCTCTTACCACTTCTACTGTCCCAGTGAATGGAAGATGGCCAAGATCATACCTGTGTTTAAGATGGGTGATCCCAAATCTATTAACTACCACCCTATAGCTATTCTACCCACCCTCAGTAAACTTTTGGAAAAACATGTTTACTCTCAGGTCTCAGAATACCTACTAAAATATAACTTGCTATCTTCAGCCCTGCATGGCTTTATACCTTCTCACAGCACCTCCACTGCCCTTGCCCAGTTCACCAGTAAAGTAAAATCATTTTTTTAACTCTATTCATCACCATCCTCCACTGACCTCTCTCCAGCATGGCCACATGGCTACTGGCTCTGCCTGTCCACCTGAAACTCTGGTAATTCATCTCCTGGTTTAGGGGGCACCCTCCTTCCACGCAGCACTACCCTAAACCCTTGGCTCTGAGTCCCCTGAGGAAGGACTGCCACCCTTGCTAGTGCTCTGTCTACAATACTGATGGGAACATCTGTATGGAGAAGGAACCAGAGCGAACTTCCTGGATGCCCAGCACTGGACATGGGGCAACATCCAATGGACCAACCTTCACCTATCAGCAGGGAGTGGGGGGTTCTGCTTAAGTTCCCAGGAGTGCAGACATGCAGTGATGTCCAACACAACATGGGAATGCTTCTGCACCTGCTTGCAGGATGTCTGCCACCACTCCATCCCCTGTTGCATGCTCCGCAACATGCTGCAGTCTCCCAGCCTCCACTAGGAGCCATCAGAGCCATAAGGAGCACCTTCCACCCACCCCAGGAGAGGAGAGCAGTCCTCCAGATGCTAGATCCTCTCCTTCCCCTGCCGACTCCAGATGCCCGAGTCCATTCCTGAACCCTGGTTGCTGGTGTGGCACAAGGTGTGGTGTCCAGTGCCTCAACCCTCAACACCACTGGGCCAGCAGTAAAATACAACATGGACAACAGTTTGATTACTGGGACCACTTTCATTGACTTTAATAAGGCTTTTGACCTATTTAATCTCCCCCTCCTGCTATACAAACTCGAGTCTCTTTGAGTCTCCACGTCTGCCACAAAGTGGTTCTCTAGCTACCTCTGTAACTGTTGTCAGTTTGTCTCATTCAGTAAGGCCCTCTCCTCCTCTGCCTCCATTAACATTGGCCTCTATTAACATTGTGATAAACACAGCCATAGAGTCAAGCCATACAAAAGTGAAGGTATTGGACTTTCGGAGGGCTGATTTAATAAAATCAGAGATTGCCTAAGGAATGCACTAGCAAATGGGCAGGAAGGAGGGGTGGAATAACAATGAGGAAAAATCAAAATTGCTGTCACAGAGGCAACAAGCCTTTGTGTGAAGCAAATAAACAAAACAAAGTAAAAAAAAACACTATGGTTCTCTAAAGAGGTGGTGGGGAAAGTTAAGGAGAAAAAGATAACTTTCAGAAAATATAAGGAATCACAGAAGGAGCAGGAGAGAGAACTGCATCAGTTAAAGCAGAAGGAAGTGGGGAAGGCAGTCAGAATAGTGAAGTCCCAAACTGAGGAAAAGATAGCCAACTCAGTTAAGAAGGGGGATGAAACCTTTTATATGTACATCAGGGAGCAAAGGAAGACCAAGGAAGGGATAGTGAGGCTTAATAAAGGGAAGGGGAGGTGGGCAGAGCCTCACAGTGAAAAGGCAGAGATACTGAACAAATACTTTTGCTCAGTATTCACAAAAGAAGAAGAGGGGGAGGTACCTAAACCAAACAATAGAAGAACTCTGGACAGGGGGGTCAATACCAGCCCACTCACAGAAGAAAGGGTCCTGAAAAAACTCCTAAAACTCAAGATGGACAAATCAATGGGGCCTGACAGGATTCACCACAGAATTCTAAAAGAACTAAGGTGAGATCTAGCGACACCACTGACTACCTTTTTAACAAATCATGAGAGGATGGTGTCGTGCCTGAGGACTGGAGGAGGGTAGATGTGATTCCCCTTCACAAAAGTGGGAGCAAGGCAGAGGCAGGAAACTACAGGCTTGTTAGTTTGACCTTAGTGGTAGCGAAAATGATGGAATCACTTCTGAAAGAAAGAGTTGTTGAGTACCTAGATGCCAGCAGGGCACAGGACCCAAGGCAGCATGGATTCACAGTGGGAAGATCATGTCAGATGAATCTAATAGATTTCTTTGACTGGGTGACCAAAGTAGTAGACCAGGGAGGGGTTGTGGATATGGCCCACCTAGACGTTAGCAAGGCATTTTACACAGTCCTACGCAAAAGATTAACAAACAAGTTAGCCAGCCTAGGAGTGGGTCCCAGGGTGGTAGCTTGGGTAACAAATTGGCTGGACAACAGGACACCGAGGATAATAGTAAATGGAGTACACTATGAAGAAAGGGTGATTACTAGCGGGGTACAGCAGGGTTCAGTACTGGGACCGGTCCTCTTTAATGTCTTTATAGGAGACATTGCGGAGGGGCTGGAAGGTTAAGTATGCCTCTTTGCAGATGACACAAAGATCTGCAACAGGGTTGATGCACAATGGGGGGTGGAAAGGATGAGAAGGGACTTGTCAAGGTTGGAGGAATGGTCAAAAGTATAGCAGCTTAGATTCAATGCAAAGAAGTGCAATGTACTGCACCTGGGAAACAAAAACCCAGGGGAAGAGTACATAATGGGGGGGGTAATAACAACAACAAAAATGGAAAGGGACCTGGGGGTAGTCATAGCAGATGACCTTAAGGTAGGCAAGCAATGTGAGAAGGCAGTAAGGAGGGCTGGGGGGATACTGGGATGCATAGGGAGAGGCAGTTGGTGAGACCCCATCTGGAGTACTGTGTACTGTGTGCAGTTCTGGAGACCCCATCTCTGCAAGGATGTAGACTGGATGGAGGTAGTCCAGAGGAGGGCAACTAAAATGCTGCAGGGTCTGCAACAGAAGCCATATGAAGAGAGACTAAAAAAGCTTAATATGTGTACCCTTGAGGAAAGGAGGAAGAGGAGGGACATGATAGAAACTTTCAAGTACCTCAAGGGAATCAGCAAAGTCCAAGAGGCGAGCATCTTTTAAAAAAAGGGATGTGCAAGAACAAAGGGGCACAAGTGGAAGATAGCAGGGGGATGGCTCAGGGGCAATGTGAGGGAGTATTTTTTCATGGAGAGGGTGGTGGACTCATGGAACCGCCTTCCTGAGGAGGTTGTGGGATCAAAAACAGTGAGGGAATTCAATAATTCATAGGACAGACATAAGGCAATTATAGTGGGGGGTTGGAGGAAGTAGGCTGTTGGTTAACTAGAAAATGCAGCTTCTCCAATAGGTAGGAAAATGGGCAGACTAGGTAGGCCAAGTGGTCCTTATCTGCCATCAAAGTCTATGTTTCTATTCCCCAAGGTTCCATCCTTGGCCCGCTGCTTTTCTCTATCTTTATCAATGATATTCCCAACACCCCTTTCCACTGCCATACTCTTTTATATGCTGATGACTTGGTGCTCAACTCTGACTGTAAGTCCCTAACTGGTATCAATTCTTGACTCACCTCTGACTTCCACAAAGTCCAAACTGAGATCATCCAAAATTGCCTTGTATTAAACATTGACAAGACCCAGGCCATGCTCTTAGGGTCCCCTCAAAAGGTTATGCCAATGCCTCTCGTCTTGACATCCAGTGTCTTGATGGCTCCCTAATCTTCACAACCAGCCATTTCAGATACCTAAGTGTTACACTTGAACCTGCTTTAGACTTTACGCAGCATATCTCTGATATCTGCAAGTTCATCAATGCCAAGCTTGGACTTGTGTACAGGATCTGCTATGCCCTCACTCCTGCGGCCAGAGTTGGTATTGCCTGGGGAGTCTTACTTCTTAGTCTGTGCTATGTGATCACCTTCTTTTATCAGGCCAATGCCAGCTGCTTCCTTAAATGGAATGTCTATTACTATAATGTATGCAGATTTTCCCTGTCTGCCCCTCTACTCACCCACCATTGCTCACTCTATTATAACCTAAATTGCCCCCCCCCTTCCCAGTGCCACTGCATTCTTTGCTGCTCAATTGACAATAACATTTGGACCTCTAAACCTGCCTCAGTAGCCTCTATGTTCTCTCCTGCTGACTACCCCTTGCACTCCAAAGATCAAGCCCTCCTGGCTGTTCCTAAATGCTGCTGTAAAATAGCTGAGCAGGCATTTGCTCACTGTGTCCCTAGAGCCTGGAACTCCCTACCCTTCACCTCAGGGTCTGCCAGTCTCACCTTGCATTCAAAAGAGAATTATTCAATTATCTCAGCTCCTCTAATTTTTTGCTCCTGACATCTCCTAATCACTATGCTCTCACCTTTTCATGCTAAGTCCTCTAATGTTGCATACCTTGTTCTTATTCCCCGATGTTCTCTTCTAGCTCTGCTCCTTCTTTTGGTTTGGTTTTACTCTGGATATTGTTGCTAGCACATATTTGATGCACTACCCCTACTGACTGCTGTTTCATGTTCTGTTTACTGTGTCCCAAGTCCCCTTATTTATTTTTACAACCACTAATTGTTTCAACTACTTTTGCTATAGTCTGCTCATGGATATTGCATTATTTTATGTATTTACAGTAGTTTGTACTGTAGTACTGCCTATTTTTTGGCAGCTATTTAGAAACTAGTGTACCTTCTGTACATTCTGCTGGTTGTACTGTAACTCTCATGGGTTGTGCATGAAAATAAGCATTTATTTGCTTAGTGCACTTACTTGGTAAACAAAAGGTAAATAAATAAATACATTTGTTTCTTCATTTTCTCTATTTTCTTATCTCTTAGGATTTTCATCCTTTATTGTTTTTTTTGTGCCTGGTCTTCTGCAGCTCTGTCACCTGAAATTGGTGTCTCTATATCGGGCTTTAGATGATTTTTGGGTGGCATTTCACTGTCTATAGCTTTTAGTTTGTGTGAAATTATAGGCAACTTTAGCGGAGCCAGTTTTCTTGCTTGCCTTATAGTCTGCAATGATGCAATTTTAGCTCTTCATCTAGTAGCTTGCATTTCTTTCTTTTCTGGCTCTTGTAATTTTATTGAATCTTCTGAACTGTCTGAATCTAATCTTCTTCTTAGTTTTAATAATTCTGAGCCTTTATCCTCTTTGTCTCTTTTTGTGCAAACTGTTTCCTTTTTGTTGTTGTATTGTATTCTTCTTCTTCATTTAATAAGCATGTTGATATATATATATACATATATATATATTTTTTTACTACTGTTAACTTCTGGTGTTAACTCTGATGCTGCTTGCATATATAGGTGCTGTCTCTTTAAGGCCCCAGTACTGATATTATTTGCATTCCTCAGCTCTGCCGACCTTAATTTGTACTTTGCTCCAATGTTTTTTTTATTCTTTGGCAACTGTTTGTATCTCTAGTAAGTTATACACTTGGGGCAGGATTCACAAAACAGATGCACCAAGTGCAACCCAGATGCGCTGGCACAAGTCTGAAATGCGCCAGAGGCCAATCCAGGAACAGGGAGGAAGCCCCATTGCAAACGAGATGCTCTGTGCCAAAAGACATGCACCATAGATGCAACGTAATGACATGCGGTGCATGTACAATGGGCGTACCCATGCATACACAGCATATCCCAATCCACAGAGCACAACCAAGGCGCAGCAATGGAGCAAACTCAGTGCAAATCCAAGATGCACCATAGAAAGATAAGTACAAAAGAAGGAGATTTAAGTCCAGCACACCAGCAGGCCATCAATGGAATGACAACAGCAGGTCACACTCAGAGGGGGAGTTGAACCAGAGGGAGAGGCACAGGCAGGCAAAGTGCCAGCAACAACATCAGGCAGCAAGCTACAGCAGAGGGCCACAGCAACAGAGGGGATGAACCCAGCAGCAGTTGCCAGTGGCTCAGTAGGTAGCACACTCACCTCTGAGGCCAGGAGATCAGAGGGTTGTGGGTTCAGTTCCCAGATCTGGCACTTGGGTTAATATCCCAGTACTGACACTGTAGTGCAGCATGAGAGGGGTGCTGAGCTTCTGAGGTGCCGTCTTTCGGATGAGATGTTAAACTGAGGTCCCATCTGCCTGGATTGGTGGTAGTTTAGGTGGATGTTAAAGATCCCATGGCACTTATCGAAAAGAGTAAGGGAATGTCCCTGTTGTCCTGGCAAAATTTCCCTCATTCACTAAAAATACCACCAACAGCTTAATCTGATTCAAGGTCAGTTGGCATTCATCTGTATCCCCTTCCCTCGGGTCATGCCTGAAAATAGGCAGGATTTGTCTAGTGCACTTACCCAGTCAACAAAAATGAAATAAATAAATTAGGAGGAGGGCAGGGTGCCGGAAGGAACCGTAGGCGGCCAGTCCCATGGCAGTACCACACCTGGCTGTCCTTCAAGCAGCTGACAGAGGTGGAGACAGTCGTGTGATACCGCCTCAACAGGGCCATGTTGAGGCAGTTATGTGATGCAGGCACCCACTGCATGAGATCATGCCATCTCGGTGGAGACCAAGGTGACAACGGTCATGTGCCTGCTCGCCAAGGGAACCTTCCAGAGGCCTACAGGGGACACCACTGGCATATCACAGGCCTCAACGTCCTGCCTCCCCACACAGTTCCTCACTGCACTGCTACCGCATGCTTCAGAATACATAAAATTCCCCCAGCACGCAGGCAGAGTGGACAGAAACCATGCAGGGGTTCCACAGGGTGGTACACATGCCAGGTGTCATGTGGCAATCGACTGCACCCATGTGGCAATCTGTGCATTACCTGGTGAGGAGGGCATCACATAGGTGAATCAAAAGAGGTACCTTTCAGTGAACTGCCATGTGGTGTGCAATGCCACGGCGTGCATCACCCATGTCTGCACCACACACCCTGGGTGCACGCATGATGCATACATATGGCACCAGTCAGCACTCTGCACAAGGTTCAAGGCTGGGGACATCCAAAGTGGACTTCTGTTAGGTACATGTGACCAAATGCCAGCAGCCTGAGGGGGCACCATGAGCAGGAAACCTGGGGTGGGCTGTGGGCGGGCAGGCTCAGGCATGAGGGCAGTGGGACAGCAGGGGTGTGGAAGAGTGCTGGGGTGGATGCAGGGTAGCATGAGACCGATGTGCACTACAAGATGGACGGGGTCAGGCAGGGGCAGCTGGGGCAGGGATGCAGGACTGCCAGGCATGTGGCTGCATGGGTGGTGGAGCGGGACAAGGGCACACAACACAGGTCGTGATGGGGTCAGGCCACATGCCACAGTGCAACACCATGTTCTAATGGAGGACATATCTACCCCCACAGGTGATGCTGCATACCCATTGCAGCCCTGGCTCCTCACCCCATCCAACAACCCAGAACAGTGGTGGAAGAACGCTACAATGAGGCACACATCATGACACGCGCCATCATCGAGCATGTCTTTGGCATGCTGAAGATGCATTTCTGGTGCCTGTGCCAGTCAGGTGGTGCCCTACAGTACAGCCCTGAGAAGGCCTGTGGCATATTCCTGGCCTGTTGTATGCTACACAACATGGCTCATGACCATGGGATACCTGTCGAGGCCAGTGAGGGCAACGGTTCCGGGGAGGAGGAGGGGGTGGGGGAGGGTGTAGCAGAGGCACACCATGGGGACCATGGAGCTGAAGGTGGACATGGGTGCAAAGGATCACAGGCTGGCTGTGAGGGCATTGGAATGCCACACACATGAGTGGTGGAAGAACAGTTCAGGACATGCAGGTGAGTATGCAGGTTGGTATATGTGCAGGTGTGAGAACCACAGTATAGGGACAGCATTACGGAGGAATGGTGGGAACCATATGCCACACCGGGGTGCACATGCAGGTGCATGCACATGGTGGGGGACATACACACTCACACACAGGCACCATGCATGCACCACACCAGAACCACACAGGCCATGCCCACACTGTCACAGGTCAGTGTGCACTGCGGCCAGCACATGGTCACTGCATGCACCGTAATGCACTCATCATTCCCATGACACATGGCATAACAGCGGTACACACAAACACTCTAGAGGACCTGCACAGGCAACAGGGGATGCCAGGGTAACCGTGTGGCTGGAGACCACCATGCACATTGGCACTGGCACCACCCACACCACACAGCCATGTCACCTGCTACCACAGGCCCCTGGGCATAGATGTCACAGGGCTGCCCCATGACCACCATCGACATGCGGGCGGCCTCTGCCATGGCCACTGGTGATGGGGGGTGCCACCACCAGCCACAGGAGGTGTCCCCAGGGACCCTTCAGGGGTGCTGCACTGAAATCATGAATGGTTACTCAATGGGGTGGCCATTCTACACCCACCAGCCGAGCCATGGCTGGTGGGAGTGGATGCCAGTGGTGACGGGGTCAGCAGCAGGGGACTGTCAGGGTGTCCGGGACATGATCCTGGGCATCCAGCTGGATGCACATTGTCCACAGCATGCTGTGGATGCAGCCACTGCCTCCACAGCAGCTGCGATCCACTCCATGGCTTGCGGTCATGCCCACCCGCATGAGGCATGTCTCAGCCAGCATCTGAGCATCACGCTGCCGTGGACTCATGCTCTTGGACCATGACAGCCCTGTGGCTCTGGAACTCCACCTGGAGTGCCTCCTGACTGTCCACAGTTGCCCGCAACACGTCAAGGTAGACACCCATGTTGTCAGCAGGTGATGCAGCATGGGGGCAGCACCAACGTACTGGGGATGGTTCAGTCTCACCAGGGTTATCCACGGGCAGTAGATGCACCCTGTCAGGCTATGCTGTGTGCGTATCTGGGCTGGGCACAGGCGTCTGCTGTCCATGCATGCCATCCTCTGGGCCCACTGTAGCGAGCGCGTGCACACTGGCACCCTGACTGGATGCCACTGATGCCACCAGCACTGTGCTGGGTAGCGGTGCAGGGAGCACGGTACACAAAACCCTGGGCAGCCATGCCACCACTGCACCGGTGTCCATCACAGTGGGAATGCCATTGGCACCCAGGGTCCCATGCACAGGCATCCCCACGCCGTATGCACCATTGTCGCCCAAAGCAGTGGTGCTGCTGATGGTGGAACATGCATAGGTGCCAATGCCCTCACCTTGCAAGCCACTGGCGAGCATGATGAGTTCATCTTTTATGGCCACCGCCTCATCCAGGTCAACATCAGACAACCCAGCCAGGTCCCCCAAACATGCATTGTACCCACCTACAGCACCACCAGCGCTGGTGGAGGGCTCTGGAGGGCCCTCCGCCACAGGGACCGTGATCAGTGGTGTGCAGAGCGTGGACGTCACAGGTACAGACATGCCCATGTTAGTGTCATCAGCCCCATGGGGTGGGCCCGCATCATTGACTATGGGGCTGCACAGTCAGCCATGGCCACATCCTGGAGTTGCGATGTTGCTGTGGAAGAGAGAAAGGGAAACATGGTTAATGCACAGGACGCACATGACACACAGCATGGTCAGCCACACACTGCTGGTTATGCATGCCTGTCCATGGTGGGCACAGACAGGGTGCACAGCTACTCACCATGCTGCAATGGACTGCCCTCCATCGGAAAGCCACCCCCTGGGATGCCATGCACGGCTGTCCCCAACACACTGGTGGCCAGGAGGACCTCATTGGGGCTGAGCTGTGCCACCAAGCTGGGTCCTTCCCCTGTCCACCGCAGGGAGGCCTGGATGCTGGCCACCATCTCCGTAGCCCTCTGTCGGCCATCATTCCAATGCTTTTTGCACTCCTGCACCATGCGGTTGTATGGTGCGACCATGTTCACATGCCAGGCCACCTTCTCCCAGCTGTCTGCACATGCCTTCCTGCTGCCACCCCTGCCGATGAGTACATCCAGGCATAGATGGCATGCCTCAATGAGTGCCCTCTCTTCATCCCTTGTGAAGTTTGGTAGCGGTCTGGATGCTGAACCTGCCTCCTTGGACATGTCAAACACTCTGGGGAGAGGCAGCCTGGTGTCAGACCTGCCCATGTGTACACACAGACCCGCACCCATCTCCCACTGTCTACAGCCTCACCATGGTCTGTGATGCCGGTGGCCTGTGCCGTGGTCCACGTGTGGGCTGCCAAGCACAAGTGGACATGTATCATGGTATGTGGTCCATGTGGGACAGCACACATGCCACACGTAGAACCCAGAACACGGTCAGGGTACTGTGTAGCCACCACAGGGTGTGTGACACCGACCCATCTGCCATGGGTGTGTCCCATTATCCTAGCAGTGTGTGTCCCGCCACTATGGTGACACATTTTTTTATTCATTTATTCATTACAAATCGGGTTTACAACCTTTGCGTCAGAGACTCATTTACAAAGGCACCTCATCATGGGGTGGGGTAGACATCAAGACAATTATTACAGTGCAGATTAAAACAGAGGATAACATTACAAGTGCAGTAAAAGGAACATTTAACATAGATACACTTAGGTTACATAATGTAGTAGTTTGTATGTTACTTAGGTTACATTATGTTACAAAATTGTGAGTTACACTCATGGATATAGCAGGTCCTCAGAGAAGACAGTGGGTTACATCCCTGTTTGGACCTAGTAGGGGAGGAGTAGGTCTGGGGGAGAGAGAGCCTGTCCAGTGGATGTTGTCAAGCCAGGGGGCAAGGTGGGTGGGAACTACAGGTTACAACAGGGGGTTAGTTGCATCTACAACAGTGGGTATTAAAGATATGGTTCTGATGGACTGTTTTGAAGCAGCCAATTTTTGGCAAGTTGGAGAAGCAGCTAGGGAGGGAGTTGAACCAGATGGGGGCTCGGTAGAGGCAGGATCTCTGGGCAAGAGAGGTCTTGGTTCTTGGCACCTTGAAAGTGGCCTTAACAGAGCTATGGGTGGGTGATGGATGAAGATGGCTGCTGTAGGGAGGTGAAGACCCCCGGGGGGGAAGAGTCCTAGCAGAGATTTCTTAGCGAGAAGGCAGGTCTAGTAGAGCAGTCACTCCTCAAAGTTGAGAAGATTGGTGCTAGTATAGAGAAGGCAGGTGTGAGTATGGCTGGGGGCACCGGTCAGGAGCCTACAGGCCTTATTGATGGACAGTTGGATTTTGGAGAGGGCAGTGTTGTCAGCTGAAGCGTAGATGGGCAAGCCATAGTCCACAAGGGACAAAATATAGAAGGTGATGGCCAGCCTGAGGGCAACCTGAGGCAGGCAGTCCCTGTGCCAGTATAGCAGGCCAATCCAAGAGTTAATGGTGGTTGACAGGGCATTAATGTAGGCATGGAAGGAGAGGGCAGTATTGAACGTGATGCCTAGGTACTTGTATGTGGTCACTTGTTCTAGCAGGTGCAGAGTGCTGGGGCTAATCAAGAGGGGGGTATTTTTAGCTTTATTTTGGTGGTGGGAGAAGAGCATTGATTTGGTTTTCTTTAGGTTAATGACCAGTCTGCAGCCTCTGAACCACCTTTTGGCTTGGTAGTAAGCGTGCTGGAGGGATAATTGGAGGGAGGTGGGATTGGGATGTCAGGCAATGAGGACTGCATCATCGGCATAGAGGAGCATTTTACCGATACATGAGCTGGGGAGGGTGTTGAGGTAGAGACAAAACAGTATTGGACCCAGGATGGAGCCCTGAGGGACCTCCGAGTGAATGGGAAGAGTGCTGGAGAGGGATCCACTGATCTTGACACACTGGGATCTAGCAGAGAGGTAGCTAGAGAACTAGGAAATGGGACCACCAGAGAAGCCAAGTTGGTGGAGCGAGTCGAGTAGAAGGGGATGACAGACAGTGTCAAAGGCCTTGGAGAGGTCAATGAACACTGCTCCTGCAAGGCTGCCAGAGTCGAGAGCAGCATGCAGGTGTTGGGAGTATTCCAGGAGAGCCGTGGTTGTACTGTGTCCTGGGCGGAAACCATGCTACTCTGGGCACATAATGTTAGGTTAGGTATTCAGAGAGCTGGATCAACACCACTTTTTCAAGGGCTTTAGAGAGTGGGAGGAGGATGGAGATGGGCCGGTAATTGTTGGGGATGGATCGGTCCCCACTCTCATGTATGGGTGTGATTTCAGCAGTTTTCCAAGCACTTGGGAACTGACCCAGGCATAGAGACTGGTTTAGAAGGTCAGTCAGGGGGACTAGGACTTCGTCCAAGGCTATATGGAGGATCCAGGAGTCGAGGTGGTCACTGCTGGGGTTATTGCTACCTAAGGCTTTTAGCAGGTGTGGCTTGGCTTCTTGGGGGGATAGGGTGCACAGGTAGAATGGTGAGCGATGCAGGACTGGAGAGGGAGAAGGAGAGAGGTGGGGATTGGGTCAAAGAAGCTGCTGGGGAGGACTGAGCTTAGGTCAGAGAAGGCAGTGTTAAGCAATCGGCTATGAGGAGTGGATCTGTGGTGAGGGTGCCATTGATGGAGAGCTGAGGTGGTGGGGGGAGCAGGACTTCCCATTTAGCTCTTTCATATTATCCCAGAAGGTCCGGGCTGAACCCCAGCTGCAAGTGAGGGTGGTCTGGTAGTGCTCTGCCTTGGCCCGCCTAATGGCCCAAGTGCACTTATTGCATTCTGCATTGTAGGCCTGTCTGTCAGACACCTTTCCAGATTCTACAGCAATGTGCCAAAGATTATCTCTGTTTTTGAGTCTCTGGAGGACGAGTGGGGTGATCCTTGGGGCATTGCATTTTTTGGAGCGGATCCTGGTGAGGGAGGGCGAAAAGGTCACAAGCCTTACAGAATGCATTTTTGAAGTGGTCAAGAGCCAAGTCAACGTCAGGAGCATGCTGGATAGGGGACCAGTCAAGCTGGGCTAGGTATTGTTTTAATTTTCTGAGGCCGCCAGGGCATAAACAGTGGTATAGAGTGGCCTGGGACACTGGCTTCAGAGTGGAGGATGACCAGAGACAGAGGACCGGGGAGTGATCACTAAGAGAGTTGGGGAGGACAATGACATCCCGTATTTTGTAGGGGTGGTTAGATATAACTACATCTAGGACAGTGCTGGTGCCAGTAGAGTGGTTGAATCTGATGAGCTGGGTGACTAACTGGGACATATCCAGGCAGCAAAGGAGTCCCTTATATGGGAGGCAGTGGAGGCAAGCCAGTTAACATTGAGATCACCTAGGATGACTTGCTCCACTTTGTGAGGGAGAGATGTGAGATAGTCAATGAGGGACTGGACCGCTTGGTTTTGATTCCTCGGGGGAAAGCAGGAGACTGTGAGGAAGAGGGGGTCTCGGGCGGGGTCAGGTGTGATTCTTAAGGTGAGGGCTTGGGCTCCACAATCAAGTTTGGGAGCTGGGAGTGCCTGACCTATAAGGGAGTCCCATACGGGTAGTGCACAACCACCACCGCATTTGCCTACTCGGTCTTCCCTGTAGATGGTATATCCAGGGAGAGTGATAGCGGAGTCAGGGGTGGATTTGGACAGCCAAGTCTCTACCAGTGCAATTATGTCAGGTTGATGTTGAATGACCCAGCACTGGAGGCAGCAGATTTCTTTAGGAGACTGCAAATGTTTAAGGATGCAAAGCTGAGGCCAGTTGCAGTGCAGGGTTTAGAAGGGCAGGAAGCAATAGGTCCTGGGTTTGGGTGTACATTACTAGATAATAATAATAGCAGTGTAATTATTCTGGTTAGTGGCCGGTGGCGATGGAGACCCTTGGGTCAACATCCAGCTGAGGACTTTAGAATCAGGGTGCATGGGATAGATAAAGTGCGAAGGGTGGGAATGGCAGGGGAGAGGTGGGTCCAGGTCAGGCCTTGAAGGGCAGAGGGAGTGGGGATTTTGGCAGGGTGGGGGTGTTGGAGGGTCACGGGTGTGTCGAGGGTGGGGGAGGGCTGAGTCACTGTGGGCTAGTCTGGGGTTGAGGTGCCTAGTGTGGAGGAAAGGTGCTCCAGTCTGTGTGAGGTCTGTACCAAAAGGGTGAAGGACAGCAGACTTAGTAATGGAGTGTAGGTACCCATAGCAGCTGAACAGTAAAGGAAGAGTGCCAGGAGTAGTAGAGAGTAAGGAGATGTAGAGCAGCATTGGAATGGTTGGGGGAAAAACCCTTTAGTGGGAGAAAAGACTATAAGCTGCAAATGAGAAAAATCAGTATCAATCAGTAGAAGAGGCAGGAGCAAAGACAGATGAATAGTGATAGACTGATCACACAATATGTGAAATGAGACAGGAACTATATTGTGTTGGATTGGGTAAGTGTGCTTATAACTGGGCCCTCTAGTGGCTAAAGGATATAATCTGCTAATGGAAAAGTCAGCAGTTCTAGAAGACTTCTGGATTGCTGCACAAAGTGTGAGAAACACTGGCTAATGGGGGCAAGTGATATTCCTCCAGGGGTAGATGCCAAAATTCAGGGTTCCAACCTGTACCTTACTTGGAGGGTGAGCGTCGGGCAGCTTCTCTTGGTTCTGCTTGCCAAACTGCAGAATGCAGTTTGTTTGAGAAGAGAGAGCCCAAAAGGGCAGAGTTGTCCCCTGGTGAGATAAAGTGAGAGGATGAAATTAAATAGCAGGCTTGGAGGAGAGGGCAGTCAAAAACCAAAAGAGAAATTAACAGTTTGGGAGGGGCTGAGAATTAAACAGAAATAGTTCAAGCAGGGAAGTCCTGAAGCAAGTTGGGGGTTGGGGAGGACACTGCAGTGTGCTCAACAGGAGAGAGCAGTAGCTTCAATACAGTAATGGAACGGGTTCTGAGTAACACTGGGGCACAGAGCTGAAAAAAACACAGGTGTGGCACCTCATACCTGGGTGCCACCCCTGTGATGGCTGCAGGGCGGAGGTGTACTGCCATGTGGTGGTACACACTGTTGGGATGGCAGCAGTATGCGTGCTGGCAGTGGTGACACTGTGTGTGCACAGGTGTTGCACTGTGTGATGTACATACATGTGGCATGGCGCTGCATGAGCCTCACAGTGCAGTCCACCCCCAGCCATATGTCCCATCCCTGTGTCCCTGTGTACATTGTGTGGGCCTCTGTATACGTCGCATCCCCCACCATCCCACACTGCACCACCTCGGCGCACTGCCAACCACACCACAGATTGGCAGCGGTGCTCCGTACCTGCTGTGCTGTGTGTGTCCCGGTGACCCGGTCATCTGCTGTGGACTTGGCAGGGCCCAGTCCAATGATGTCCTGTGGATACATCCTTGCAATTGTACAACACGGTCTGCCGTGGGTGTGACCTAATCGATGTCTGGTCCCACATGTGGTGTACTGGGGCACGATCAGTTGTGCACACTCCGATGCAGGCACACCAGTGTGTGCTGTAGTCCTGTGAACATGGCTGTATACTCACCCTGTAGGCACTGACTCCTCTCAGTGTCCTGGACTCAGCCTGCTGAATTGGCAGCATTTATGGCTCAGGGCATGCAAATGAGACCTAAGCACCTGTTAATGAGATGCTAATTGGCTGAGTTGCCCATGCATGGTTGATGGGGCTATTTGGGGCACATTCTCTCTGAATAGCATAATTGCTCCCAGCTCATATCACTTTGCAAGGAGCATCTGTGTGATGCGCCAATTACCATACAACACATTCCCAGTGCATGCGTGACCTGGGTGGTGGATCTGCATGACCTGGGGGGCATTCTACATGGCGCATCCCTCACACATGTGCGGTGTCCATGTGATACGGCGTGTCTTCCATGATGCGCCATTCTGCTGCAGTCTGGTGTGCCATAGCGTGCCTGACGATCACGGTGCCATGTACCATATCACGCAGCATGTCCCACAATGCGTCGCCCATGTGTTCTTGATCCAGCCCTCCCCACAGATCGTGCACTTTGCGTGGTACACGTTCATGACATATGCCATGCACAACATGGCTCCTGCATGCGCACTGCGCATGCTCGACAATGTCCTGGCCATGCAGTGCCATAGCGTGGTGGTGTGTGCATGTGCAGGTCCATTACCAGCAGCCAATTGCGTGTCACATTCAGTGCGTGCTGTACATGCCTCACTGTTTCACATAACGGTCGGTGGACGGTGCATTTCTTGTTTGCACCTTGCCACTGTCTGAACACAGTGTAGGATGCCTAGGGCTGGGAGAATGGTGCCTAGGGCCATGAACTGGTCACATGTGGAGCTGCTACATCTTGCAGCACAGGTCATGGCTGTGGAGGGATGCCTGTTTGGACAGGAGGACCTACATGTGCCCTGGTCCTGGGTGTGGGCCACCATTGCATCAAGCATTGTGTGCTGTACTGGGATGCCACACACAGGGGACCAGTGCAGGCATCGCTATGGTGACCTCCAGAGGTGGGACCCAGAGAGACTTGCTGGCTGTGGTGCCGTGTTTACACAGGGGTGCACTGCCACATCCAGGTAGGTGTTCTTCGACTGTATTCTTCTGTGGCAGAAGCTGGGTGTGTCTATCACTGCCCTCATGGTGCTCCCATGCTGCATTGCCATGGTGCCGGGGGGGGCAGGGCATGGCTGTGTGTGCCTGCTTACACTGGTGCTTCACATCCTGCCATCATTGTCTGCTGCATGGCCACGCACTAGCAGAGGAGGGGGGCTGGGGACTTGCATCCTGCATGGTGGCAGTGTTTGCTTATGGTGTTGTTTGTTGTGTTTTGCAGGACCAGGGGCCAGACAGCATGCCACGGACACAGCTGAGGAGTGTCGATGGTGATACTTGGGTGCCAGGTCTGGTGCCCTGCCAGGGGCGGGTGAGTACCAATTTCCATGATTGCAGTCTTTCTAGTGTTGTGCGGTCGGTGGTGTGTGGGGTTGTGTTCCACGTTCTGGCCCTTAGTGTGTGTTCCTTCTGTCGTTTGCTGTAGGTGTTCATGATCTATGTGCTGTTCTGGGTGGTGATGGTGGTAGTGCTGCACCAGTGGATGTGGACTGGAGGATCCGTGTGGCCATCCAGGTGGCCCTGCGCCCTCTTTCACAGACTGTTCAGCACCTGTCAGCTGCCCTACAGGGTGTCATGCTGCGCCTTCCGGTCTGTGTCAGAGTGGTGTGTGCCAGGGCACAGCACCTCTAGTGTCCCTCTGCCACTTTCTGGGGGCCATCCTGTGTAGATAGTTGCCCTACCCTGTCCCCTGTTTGTGCCCCTTTCCTGTCCTCCTTCCCATCCCTGCGCCTCCTCTTCCCCCTCTGTAGATGTTGTTGTTGTTCTGCCTTTTCTGGCATTTGGTTTGTACAGTTTTTATGGCCATTACATTTTATAAAGTTGTTTTAGTCTACACTTGTGTCCGTGGGTCTGTTTGTTCCAGTTCTGTGGTTGCTCCTCCTGCACTGCTATTTTGCTCCAGTTGTTCTGCTGGCTCCTATGTGTGGCTGCGGGGCTACCTGCCTGCCCTGGCACATCACTGGTTGCACTAGCACATCTGCAGTTGCACCGTTGTGTCCTGTGATGATTCATAGTGGTGTTGCACTTCATACTTGGCATGGAGCATCCCTCTGTGAATGGCTATGCATGGGCTCGGCGCATCTAACTTGTGCCGGCAGATCTGAGTTGCGCCAGACGCATCTTCCTTGTGAATCCTGCCCTTGATATTCAAACTTCTATTGATCCTTTTTAATATGATTTAAATCTTACCACCAATATAGTCTATGTAAATTATGTATGTAGTAAAAGTATGCAGTATTGTCTCAGCAACCGTCATTTTGTAAGCATATATTGTAATTAAATAAGCAGTACAGCTGCCTTTTTCATAAGCCTCTGTTTCTTGTTGGTAACCACAGTCTGTGGCTGTCTTTCACACATCAGTAACAGAGTTGACTGCTTACTGATTTTCTTTTAGTTATCCTGTAGTTGTTATATCTAATATGTGCTTTTTACTTTTAACCCAGAATAAGCTTTTATTTACAGCAGAGAGTCTGAGTGATATGTGACATTTAACTGATTTATCTTAATGCTCAACCGTTAATGGATTTCAAAATGAAAAAAAAGAAAAACTGAGTACAGTCTTAGAATTCAATTGTCTTTTTCAGTATTCCTATAGATTATCTTTTCGTTCTTTCCCTTTCTTCAAATCACCCATCACTTCCCTTACTTGCACGTTGCATTGTATGCTCCAACAGTATTTTACTTTGCTGTCTCCCCAAAATTGAATTTCATCAATTATTTTTATGCAACAAGTTCTACTGACTGGCTACTGTCTGGTAAAAATGGTAGTATAGTCTAGAGATTAGAGTAACAAACTGAGAATGAGCTTGGTACATCCAGCAGATCTGGGTTTGGTTCACTCCATATGGTGTGACTCAAAGCAAGTCACTTAACCTCCTCAGTGCTCCCAGGTCACCCCTGAAAACAGGCACTTATGCCAGGTGGGCCACTCCTATTTACCAAAGAACACACACACACACACACACACACACACACACACACACACACACACACAGACACACCCCGCATGATTTGAGTAGCCTGCAAGGAAACAGTCTGTCCTTACATTTCTTCCCCAGCCTAGATCTTTTCTCTGTTGCAGGTTCTGAGTTCTGACTTCTGGGGTGGGGTGGGGGATGAAAATAAACTGCCTGCTGTCCAATCTCTCTCTTCCTAATAATGGTCAGAAATAAGCAGAGATAATTGCTGCTGTGATTTTTCATTTTACCTTACTTGACAGCTCCATGCCCATGTCAGCATTTTGCAGGAGTAATCCGCATGGTTGTTACTTCACTCCAACTCTGCTGAATATTGAGCCTGCGAAGGGGGGCTTAAAATACAAAATGTTCAGATCTAAAACAAGTGAAAATAACTCTTTCTCCAATCATTCAACTGGAATCGGGTTTGGCTGTGTAAGGAAACAGTCTGCACTCAAATTTTGGTTCCCCAACCCAATGTCTTCAATGTTGTCCTTGCTGAGATCTGATGTTTTGGGGGGAGGGGGCAGAAATAAAATGTTTGCCTGCTGTCTGATCTCTTTCTGTCTTCCTGACAATGGACAGAAATAGACAGAGAAAGGATTTGAGATAGTGATTTTTTTTAGTTCATTTTGGCAGCTACAATACGTGTCCATGTCAATGTTTTCCAGGAATGAGACACACGGGTGTTGCTTCACTCTGATTCTGCTCCATATTCAGTCCGGCAAGGTGGCTTACAATGCAGAAGATTCAGGTCTTAAACAAGATGACAGTGACACTTTTTCTGATCACCACAACTGAAACTGGGTTTGGCTGAGGTTGGGAGACCACGTGGCATTCTACATTTTGCTCACATTTACAATAGGTAAACTGACATCAGGGTAATAAGACACAACACTTTTTAAATTTTAAAGTCTATGATTAACCATATAATTTGATCTGAGATCAGAGTTTGCTGTTCTGCTCTAGCCACAAGTTGGTAAGCCAACGTTAGTGTAATTAAGCCAAACTGTTTAGCTTTTTCTAATTTTTTGAAGTCCAGAGAAAAGTTGCACAGAGAAAGAGGCCGGCTGATGGGTAGCTTCTTGTACATGAAGAGATCCAGTCAGACTCTAACCGGTCCGGATGCTTCCTTACACAATGTTTCCATCCAACAGCCAGCAGAACTGGGTAATAATTAGCCTTGCTGATCATTGGCCTGTCACTGTTGAGCCTCCTGCATCCTGAGCTGCATTGGATGCAACAGTGACATGCCTCTGAAGGCCACTAATCTCACAAGATGCTTGCTTCATGCATGCATGCAAGCAAATGCAAAAAAATGCTCCAATTATAGCCTTGAATAGAGAATGGGACTATGTCCATGATTAAGTATTCAAAACTGGGCTTGGGCTGAGGTTCAGGAACGGCATTAAAATACCATATCTGTCTTCTAGAGCACGTTGTTGTACTAATATTGTTTCCCCCTAAGATGCAGCTATTCAGGAAATCATGACAAGGTTGCCCACCATCATCTTTCACACCTGCCATTGAACCTCCTGCAACAGCTATGAGGAACCATTGTAATATATATAGAATTGCAGTAGGAGATTAGGAAGATGAAATTAATTTGTATTCAGATAACACTCTGTAATTTGTGATTTGGTATCTACTTCCTTTAAAGAATGTATTTACATTGATTGAGATCCAGGAGGCATCTGGAAATGAGTGGTAACTAGCTTGGTATGTCTTTCCTTGTAAAACTTTCAAACTAAATATATAAATATATTTGTCCCCTGACCCCCCCCCTCCCCAGGAATGATGGATGCTACAACAGTTTAAATTATTGGTTGCTCGATGACAAATTTATTTATGGCATAAAGAATACATTTACATCCACAAATTTCTATGCTTCACAATTATAATTCCACACCAAATTTTCTTTCAATTTCCTGGTTCCAGCCTCTCTCCTTCTTCTGGTTGTTCTTCCATCTTGATTTTCAGGGTCCGGACTCTGGGAATCCAGCCCCCTCCTCCAAACCAGAACCAGGCTGGTTTCACCTACCCGGACTTTAGCCCTACAGGCCTGGACACTTCCGAATCCAGCACCTGGACCATCTTGATTTTCAGGGCCCGGACACTGGGAATCCAGCCCCCTCCTCCACACCAGAACCAGGCCAGTTCCACCTACCCAGGCTTTCGCCCTCCAGGCCTGGACCCTTCTAAATCTGGAGCCTGGACCTATCCCCCCCCCTCCCCGCTTTGCCACCATGCCTGGGTTCCTTGTCCCCAGCCCATGTATCTTACCCTCTCCCCTCTTTGTTTCCTCCCAGCTCCCCTCTTTTTCTTTCTTCCCACTCTCCATGGGCACACTAGTCTCTCCCTACCAGGGGACTCTGACCTAGCCCCCTGGCCCAATGCTGCCTCCCTGCAGCAGAACACTGGCCCTATGCCCAGGGCCCCTATGGCACTCAACCTGCCTCCATTCTTTCCTTTGCACCAACCATGCCCGCCAGTGCTTTCCTTAATAAGGGTGGGAGGGTGGGAAAAATTCCAGCAAAGGGATTGTCCTGCCTGAGTTCTGGCCTAATATACCCCTACAGGCCCATGGTCAGGCCCGCCCTTGGGCTCTGCCCCCCAGCCAATCCCTGGGGCTCTGGCTTGCCCTTGTCATTTTACACTTCACCTGCCTGGTGATGTCACCAGACCCCGCCCCTTCTATTCCCTTTGCTCCCCCCTCCCCCTCCTGTGCCTCTTCCTGGTGGTGATCATTAGACAACTTGGCCTGCCTTTTACTGGCAAGCCCCATTGCCCTGAATCCCCCAGGAATGATGGATGCTACAATAGTTTAACTTGTTGGTTGCTTGTTGACAAATTTATTTATGGCATAAAGAATACATTTACATCCACAGTTTTCTATGACTTCACAATTAAAATTCCACACCAAATTTTCTGTCCACTTCCTGGTTCCGGCCTCTCTCCTTCTTCTGGCCATTCTTCCATCTTGATTTTCAGGGTCCGGACTCTGGGAATCCAGCCCCCTCCTCCAAACCAGAACCAGGCTGGTTTCACCTACCCGGACTTTCGCCCTACAGGCCTGGACACTTCCGATTCCGGCGCCTGGACCTATACCTCACCCTGCTTTACCACCATGCCTGGGTTCCTTGTTCACAGCCCGTGTAACCTCCCCCTTCCCCACTTCCTTACCTCATCTACTCCCCCTTTTTCTTTCTTCCACTGCTCCACCTCTAGCTTGCAATGGACGGAGGGGCTCCCCCCATGTGGGCTAGTATCTACAACCTTTTCTGGCTATCTGTTTCACTAGCTCCCCGATAGGCCTTAGGAATAGGTACATGTTCAACTCCGATAGGTGGACCCCATCAGGCCTGTACACCACAGGCTGGTCAAAGGAGATGTCCTTGAGCTGCTGGTGCAACCCCCCCCCCCATTTCGATCACTGCCCTGGCCTCCCTTCTATTCAAGCGCTTCCTGACTTTCTTGATCAGTCAGACATCCTGCACCATCCTCCAAACTCTCCAGGAGGTGATATCGGACCAGCCGATTGTCACCCTCGGCCACCACCATCTCAATGTTTCTAAATCTTTCATGATGCTGTGCCCCAATGCCTCCCATGGCAGGCCCCCCAAATCATTGCCCCCCAGGTGGATAATAATGCAATCTGGCATGCCCCATTGCAACTTTAATTCTCCCATCCGAGGCATAAGCTGTGCCCACCTCATCCCCCTAATGTCTTTCCACAGCACCCTGGTGTGTTCGGTGTTATATCTCAACTCTGCTCCTCTGGAGGTGGAGACCATAAACCTTTCAGCCCAATATACGAAGGAATGCCCCACGATCCAGATTTTCCTCCTGGAACCTACCATGGAAAACAAAATAACAGTGAGTTGCTGTTGTCAATACCTCACATATCTCCTATAGCAGCCGAACTTCCAGCACCCCACCTTCTATACTTCTGCCACTGCAGCCCCTTTTTCTGCTGCCTCCATGGCTGCCCCAATCCAAAATGAATGTGGGACAAATTTTCTTGGATCTTCTCTGAGGAACGTCAGAGCCCTCTTGAGCACTGCCCCTATCTGAAACCCCATGACAGGTGAGCCATCCCTGTGTCAGAACAGAACTCCTCCGGTTCTCCCCCGAGCATTCCCGTACACCTCCAGTGCACTCACGGCACAGCTGGTGGACTGCAGTTGCCTCATTAGTGACACCTGGGTCCCCTTCCCCCGGTCCATCTTAGACCTGGCCAGGTTAATGACCACCCTGTCATGCCCCCATAGGATGCCCTCATGCTGCAAAGCCTACCCGGTACCCACCTTTCGTGGGGCCACCACTTCTCCCATCCAGAATGCCCCTGCTGCCATAACCGCAAACACAGCCCAGAATAATGCCCCTTCTTGGGCTGATGTGCATACCTTCTGGGTTGCCTTTAGTACCTTTTTTAGCAATTCCCCTCTTATGGGTTGCCTCCTGTCCACCCTGGCCTCCTGCATCCATCGCCACCCTGACAGCATGCACGTTATGGTCCTGCTGGCCCCTACATCGGGCCAGCCCTTGTCCTGGCATGCCCAGCTGATGCCAGCTTAGTGCACTACCATTGTGGTGTGGGCCAGCCCCTCTTACCACATCTCCACCACGCACCTCCTTACCTGCCCATCCCAGGCCGTTTTGACCCTGTCCCACCCATACTTCCTTCTGAAGTCCTGAAAACTTGCCCATCCTGCCTTGTATGACCTCAATGTGTTAGCTACCTAAGATCCCAGTACAGTGCCCTGGCTCTGTCCTTCCAGCCTCCCACATCCTGCCCTGGATCCTGGTCCTGTGTGGTGCCGCCTGAGGTCTTAGCTCCCGAAACCTGTCGAGCTGTAAATGGGAAAGGCTGTCAGACACTTCATTCTTCAGCCCCTGTATGTGCTGTGCTTTGAAAGATATATTCAACTGCAGCCCTAACAAAACCAGTCACCTGAACAGCCTGTCCACCATCTCCGTCCTCCCCCTTGCCTATTAATGACTTCCACCACCCCTTTGTTATCGCACCAAAACAAGATGCACTTCCCCTGCATCCTATAGCTCCACACCTCCAGAGCCATCCGTATCGGGAAACATAGAAACATAGACACTTGACGGCAGATAAGGACCACTTGGCCCACCCAGTCTGCCCATTTCCTTACCTACTGGATAAGCTGCAGATTCTAGTTAACATACAGCCTACTTCCTGCAACCCCCAACTATAATTGCCTTGTGTCTGTACCATGCATGTTTGAATTCTCCCACTGTTTTAGACCCAACAACCTCCTCAGGAAGGCTGTTCCATGTATCCACCACTCTCTCCGTGAAAAAAAATTTCCTCACATTACCCCTGAGCCATCCCCCATCTATCTTTAAATTGTGCCCCCTTGTTCTTACACATCTCTTCCTCTGAAAGATGCTACCCTCCTGGACTCCGTTGATTCCCTTGAGGTACTTGAACTTTTCTATCATGTCCCCCCTGTCCCTCCTTTCATCAAGAGTATACATATTAAGCTCTCTCAGTCTCTCTTCATATGGCTTCTGCTGCAGACCCTGCACCATTTTGTTGCCCTCTCTGGACTGCTTCCATCCTGTCTATGTCCGTGCGCAGATGGGGTCTCCAAGCACTGCACACAGTACTCCAGATGGGGTCTCACCAACTGTCTGTACAGAGGGATAACCACTTCCCTTTTCTACTGATGCCCCTTCCTATGCATCCCAGTATCCCCTGGCTCTCTACCGATTTTTCACATTGCTTACCCACCTTTAGGTCGTCTGATATGACTACCCCAGGTCCCTTTACATTTTGTTGTTGTTAGTACCTCCCTGCTATTGTGTACTCTTCTACTGGTTTTGTTTCCCAGGTGCATTACTTTGCACTTCTTTGTATTGAATCTAAGTTGCCACATGTCTGACCATTCCTCCAACCTTGTCAAGTCCCTTCTCATCTTTTCTACCCCGCCTTGTGTATCAACTCTGTTACATATCTTTGTGTCATCTGCAAAGAGACATACCTTTCCCTCCAGACCCTCTGCAATGTCACCTATAAAGATGTTAAAGAGGTCTGGACCCAGTACTAAGCCCTGAGGTACTCCACTAGTAACCCCCCTTTCTTCAGAATGTGTTCCATTCACTATTACCTTCTGTGCCCTGTTGTGCAGCCAGTTTGTTACCCAGGCTACCACCCTGGGACCCACCCCCAGGCTGGCTAACTTGTTTATTAATCTTTTGTGCGGGACTGTGTCAGATGCCTTGCTAAAGTCTAGGTAGGCCATATCCACAGCCACTCCCTGGTCTATTACTTTGGTCACCTAGTCGAAGAAATCAATTAGATTCATCTGACATGACCTTCCTGCTGTAAATCCATGCTGCTTTGGGTCCTGTGCCCCACTGGCCTCTAGGTACTCAACAATTCTTTTCTTTCAGAAGTGATTCCATCATTTTCCCTACACTGAAGGTCAAACTTACAGGTCTGTAGTTTCCCTTCTACCTTGCTCCCACTTTTGTGAAGGGGAATCACATCTGCCCTCCTCCAGTCCTCAGGTACCGCCCCATCCTGCCATGATCTGTTAAAAAGCATGGTCAGTGGTGTCACTAGGTCCTCCCTTAGTTCTTTTAGGATTCTGGGGTATATCCCGTCAGTCCCCATTGCTTTGTCCACCTTGAGTTTTAGGAGTTCTTTCAGGACTCTTTCTTCTGTGAATGGACTGGTGTCAACCCCTACCCAGAGTGCTTCTATTGTCTGGTTTGGTAACTCATCCTCATCTTCTTTTGTGAATACTGAGCAAAGTATTCATTCAGTATCTCTGCCTTTTCACTGTCTCCTCTGCCCACCTCCCATCTCCTTTATTAATCTTCACTATCCCTCCCTTAACCTTTCTATGCTCCCAAATGTACCTATAAAAGGTTTTATCCCCCTTCTTAACTGAGTTGGCTATTTTTTCTTCAGTTTGGGGCTTTGCTAGTCTGACTGCCTTCCCCACTTCTTTCTGCTTTAATTGATACAGTTCCCTGTCATGCTCCTTCTGTGATTCCTTATACTTTTTGAATGCAGCCTTTTTCTCCTTAACCTTCCCTGCCACCTCGTTTGAAAACCATAGTGGTTTTTTACTCCGCTTTGTTTTCTTTATTTGTTTCACACAAAGGCTTGTTGCCTCTATGATGGCAGTTTTGATTTTTCTCCATTGTTCTTCCACCCTTCCTTTTTGGTCATTTGCTAGTGCTCCAAGAATGTGATATCCTTCAGTAACCCCCCCCCTTTTACCCATGATGCCTGCCAAGGCTCTGACATCCATTGCCCTTGGAAGTACGCCCCCATTCCCAGGGCACCTGAAGCATCCATGAACAGTCCCAAATCCGCATTCATTTTCCATTCTTCCTGCTAGAATGTCACCCCATTGTACCCGTTGAGAAACTCCTCCTATACCCAGAAGTCCTCCCACACACCTCTCGACACATCCACCCAGTGATGCAGTAGCCAAGCATTCCCCATTGCCCTTCCCAGCCTCCTGTGAATGGCCTGCCTGGGTTGATGGCCTTGCAGGCAAAATGAAGGTGCACCAGCAGCTGTTGCATTTGTACCGGCGGTACCCTCCACCTCCCCGTAACTTGGGCTAGCAGGCCTCTAAGGTGAGCCACTTTGTCCCAGGGAAGCCAAAAGGAGCCCTCCTCTTTTTGTCCACTTCTATGCCCAAGAATTCCAACTTATGGGTGGGGCCCTCCATCTTGCCCTGTGCCAATGGTATTCCCACCTGTTGGCACATTGCTAAAAATCCCGTAACATCCCCTGCGCCTCTGCCCTGGATGCCCCAATGAGGAGGAAATTGTCCAGGTAGTTCACCTCCCTCCTGTGCCAATACAGGGCCCTGAATACACACTGCACCCAGGTGCTGAATGTTTTGAAGGTGGAACATGCTACTGAGCACCCCATAGGCATGGCCTTGTCAAAATACATGCCCCCTTGAAACTGAAAACCCAAAAGGTCCCAATCCTCAGGCTAGACTGGTAAAAGCCGAAACACTTATTCTATGGCCATCTTCACAAGCCATGCCCGCTTGATAGCCTTGATTAGCACTATTGCCTGTTCCAGCGAGGCATACGACACCACCCTAAGGTGATCGGGTATGCCCTCTTTTACCGATGAGCCCTTGAGGTACGATAAGTGATGCATCAAGCGGCATTCCCCTGCTGCTTTCTTGGGGACAATACCCAGAGGGGAAACCCAGAAATGTTCACGGGGGGCCCCCAATGGGCCCTCAACCCAGCCCGTCCTGATTTTCTTCTCTATCTTGGCCCCCACTATCACCTCTTTTCCCCTTTACTGACCCTAGATTCTTGGTCCACATCCGTGCCCACCCCCCTTGAAACTCCAGTGGGAACCCCCCCCCCGGAAACCCGCCCTGATCAGCTCCACTGCCTACCTATTTGGGTAGTCTGCAGTCCATTCCTCCACCACTGTTGGGAGATGGGCGCATGCCATGCAATAACCCCATCGCCCCTCCCCAATAACGCTTGTTAGCGCCATCCCCTGGGAGCATAGTGTTGCCCTCTCTGACCCCACCCCCTGCCCTCCCCCAGGCACCCAGAAAGGACTGCTTGTGGTACTGCCCGTGTTACCCCATCTGTCCAACCCTGTCGGCAGTTGGAGACTGGGTGTAACCCCCGCATTTGGAGCAAACATGCTAAAACTTACAATTGCCCCATGTACATGTGGCCTTGTTGTACCCCCAACATGTCCTGGCCAATGCGGTAGATGCGGCCTTCCTTGCTTGCTCACCCTCAGCTATGCCCACTTCCCCAAATAGAGTCCTCACCCATAACTCCAAGTCGGTACAGTCCCAGCTTAGATACCCTTTGGCTGCCATCCTCTTCCAGAATGCCTCATCATATTTGAGCCAACCATACCTGACTTTTGCTTTGTACGTGTCTCTGATAATGGGCATGTACGTCAGTAGGGGAATGGCAAGCTCTGGCTGCTTCTTCAGCACCAACGCACTGTATATGATGAAACCCCCTTGCCAGTTTTCAGTGGTCTTCCCTTTATACTTAGCTTCTTCTGTCTTGTGGCCCACCACTGCCAGGGCCACCTCCATTTCTGACTTCCCTACTGACTCCTTCTGTTCATACTTCATGGCCATGTCCTCGTCCACCAGCCCAAAGATATCAACATACTCCCCTTTCCAGATTTTCTCTTTGATTGAAACCAGGATGTGGTCCCTGACTGAGCAGCCTGAAGGCCCATCATACAACTGTTTGGCTGCCGCCTTGGCCCCCCTTCCCTTTTGTGCCCCAGCCCCTATACTTTTTAAGGCCTGCATGGCCCATTCCATTTTTCCAATCCCTGCGTCACCCATGTCCCCCAGCAGCCCTTCTAAATACTCTTTTGGGCCATTTTCATCCGAGAGATACACCTCGTTTTTACCGACAGCCAGGCTCCCATCACCCGGCTCCGGAGTGGGCAGGGGCGCCGGGATGGGCGCGGGTTGCAGTGCATCCCGCCTGGGCCTCTTGCCCCCTTTTCCTCTGCCTGTGTGCTCCTCTCACTCCTTCTGCTTTATCATCACCTCCTTTTAAGGGGTGCTAGTTGCACATTCGAGCAAACTTTATAGACCTCTAGACCTTTATCTGCTGGCAAATTTCGTATGTTTGTATGTTTCGTATGTTCATATGCCTCCCTCTGCTTTGCCACTGCCACCAGTTCTGACATCTGGACCATCAATTTGGATGCTTCCTGCATCAATTTTTCACTGGACAGCTGGGATCTATGGGTGCCATGGTGTTCCTATGTCACTATAATCAGAGGGGCAAACAAAAACAACATCCGCCATGCATAGCACCCCCAAGACACCCTTTCTGAGCGCCATAGGCCCTAGGGCTGTACTCGTCCCAGAGCCCCCCACGGTCTGACCGCCCCACTCAGGCATCTAGGTGCCTGTTCTTTTGCTATGTAGTGCAGCCCCAGCTGCTGTAACCTCCTTTGCTCCACTATCTGCCCTGTCCAGTGGCCCGTGTTGGCCCCCAGCTGTGGGGTTTTTTTATGGGGTTTTTTTTTGAGACCCACACCCCCCTCCCGGAACCATGCTGCATCCTGCCCTTCCTTGGACCCCTTGAATGAATGCTGGACTGCTTACAGTAATCATAGTTATCTGGTTGCTAATCCCCATAGGCATTATAGCTGGGTCAGGAGTGGTCTCATCCCCCCGCCCCGACCCTGCCCATTTTGGCTTTTTTTTTTTTTTTAATTTGCCCCAAGCTTGGGCAGACTATCCACCATGACACTCATCCCCTAGTGAGGGATGCTACCACTGGAGCCTCATGAGGTGTGTAGCCCCCCAAAAAAGTCTGTACCCCCACTGGCATCATAGGGCCCACCTCTTTCCCATTCCGTCAGGCCAGCACTCTGGCCTCATGGTCCCTCTTCTGGCCAGTGCTTGCTCCTTGTTCCAATTAGGCCCTACCAGAGGCTCCTTAGCTCCGGGCTTGTCTGGATCCACTTGCCTACTCCCAACCCCTTGAACAAGCCAACACACACCATAAATGCCACAAAAATCCACCCTCCCACCTGATTTGAGATAGCTGTTGGCCCATTCGCTTATTCCTGCCACTTGTTTCTTTTCACACACACTTGAGCCTCCATCACCATGCGCTAGTAGAACCAGAACCATGCACATACGCATTTTAGGCAACACTCCCATGCTGGACCACCTTGAAGGCCCGAGACTCGCCCACAGTGGCGCCACACAACATCTGCCAGCACACTACCCCCCCGTAGCCACCGCATGGCTGCTGCTCCCTGCCCCAGAAACACATTAAAGTGCACCAGCTGGAACACCAAATGCCCGTTTCAACCACTATGCACCTGGTCTTTTGGCCAGGTGTGGCAGTCCTCCAAAACACCCACCACAGTCCGTCCACTAGCTCCCATGGTAGATCCTGGCTCTGGACATCCCCTAACCATGCTGAGCCACTTTTTTTTTTTAATTGGTCTATCTATTTTGCTCCTCTTTCTTTTCCCTTAGCCAGTGCCCAGAGAAACAACTTAGTACCCCCCACAAATTAAGAGAGAGGAACAAACAAAGAGCAAAACCAGCCCTTTGCTGGGTTAGGCTGCCGGAAACAGCCCCACTTGGCCTCCCAACTGCAGCACGCAAATGAGCCAGCTGACAGGCCCACCCTCGAGCCAGCACGCCACTCTGTAGTCCCAAATTCGGGAAACTGACTCAGCCCCATGCACAAACAAAAGCACATGCCAAGTGGTGCCAGCTGTCCGTCTCTCTCCTTGTGACACCCAGGGAAGCACCACTCCCACTGCACTCTGCTTCTGACCAGCCAAAACCACTCACGCAGATGGGTCGGCCCCACCATGCGCCAAACCTAGGTCATTGTGCAGGCCAAAACAAACCTTTTGAGGCCTGGGCCAACTACTCCACCGCTCTCGATGAGCTCTGCCTACTCAGCCCATTCAGCACAATACCTCAAGCGTTCCCAGACCAGATATAATGATCCAAGCGGTCCTCTATGCCTCCAATCTTCCTGAATGAAAACAAAGCCACACTCCCATGAGCTCTGGTTCCAGCAACCTTATCAAGCTATCCAGGAGCCTGCACTGCTAACCATGTCCTTATGAAAACAGGCTTTTCCAATTTTAAAACCAATGCATATATATCATTATACAAATGAAACATTTTACAACCATCTCCATCCCTATCGAAACGCCATACATAAACCAATATACACAGAAGAACCATTTTGAGCTAAAAATCACACTGGGCCATGTGGCTTTCATACCCACTGAGCTCTGCATTTTTTGCATACTTCAAAACAAACCAAATGGGCATGCACCATAAAACATGTTATTCCTGCCCAGGCTTTCTCTCACATTTCTCTTATTTCTTTTAAAACACCATGAGAGACCACACAACAATACATGCTAGCCCCTGGGCTACATGGCCTAGACGGCCTAGCTGCTTCCAAGTGCCCTACCTTTTGTTTTCCAATGATGTGCTGAGTTCTTCAGACAAAAATTCCCAGCAAAAGAGGTCGTCCTGCCTGAGTCCTGGCCTAATATACCCCTACAGGCCCCTGATCAGGACCCCCTTCGGGCTCTGCCCCTAGCCAATCCCTGGGGCTCTGGCATGCCCTTGCCATTTTACACTTCACCTGCCTGGTGATGTCACCAGACCCCACCCGCTCTATTCCCTCTGCTCCCCCTTCCCCCTCCTGTGCCTCTTCCTGGCAGGGATCATTAGACAACCTGGCCTGCCTTTTAGTGGCAAGCCCCATTATTTTGGGAGAGCTTCTAAATATAAAATTTATTGGGATAAATAAGAAGCCTTAAAGGGACACTCAGTCTTTTTTGCATCATATTATTTTGGGTTAAAACACACATTTTATGATTGCTTACCTTCTTTAAAATTCACTGATGTTGCTGGTTGCTTTATCTGCTTCCTTTCTTAATAGAAATGAAATGCATGCTAATGGTGTAATCATACTGAACTTTATTTTGTTTCAAATCCATGATCTAGTCTCACTGCATACTTCTTGAACATTAGGTTCACCTCCAAACATGGTGGCCACTCATAATACAATACTCTTCTCTCCTCCCACTGTGCCGTGAGTGGCTAGACTGTGTTTGGGGAGTTACCAAGTCCAGAAAAGATAGTGGGAGTTGATCAAGGAATGTAAACAAGCACATTTTTGTGTGGTAACACCAGTATGTAGGGCAGCCTGCTTTTCACTTTTATTATTTATTTATTTATTTATTTGCTTTTGTTAACCAGGTGAGCACACTAGACAGCCAAGTGCCTATTTTCAGGTGCGACCCGGGAGAGTTACAGGTAAAAATTCATACATGAACAGTTGAGGAATCGAGAAAAATACATAGGGAATAACAGGCATTTCAAGGCTAGCTCTAGAACAGGTTGGCACAGTGCAATACAATAAGATGGAACATACAGGAAGTAAATTAGGAGGTGAACAGCAGAGTAAACAAAAACAATGACAATGGTAAGTGCCTGCGAAGTAGAGGTGCCCTAGGCAGGGGTTGAGTACTAGCTTCTCGACCTGTTACTGAAGAAGAAGTGCAAGTAGCGCTGAGGCCCCCACTCAACCGGGCTAGGGGGAGGAGTGGGGCACTGGTAGAGATAGAAGAAAAAGTGTGCCAGAATCAAGCTACCAGATACATAAGCAGTCTGTACAAAATGTGAACAATCATAACAAGTTTTTGTTAAATTAGGGACACTTTGAGGCCTCAAGGGGTTGATAGTGTCCCTTAAAAAATTAGGCATCCTACTGCAGTTTCCCTGTCTTCACCAAGGAAGAAGTATAGTGAGGAAGTAGAACATATTTAAATAGTTTCCACAGGGAGAAGCAACTTTTTCCCAGTCAAATATGTATTTAAATTAAATGTCCGCCTTTAATAGATAATAACAGTAAAGATTTGAAAGATTGAAAACTATTCACTCGACATTATTAGGAAGGCTAAAGGTAATTAAAAAGCAATTTTGCTGCCATTTTTTCTTATTTTTTTTCAGTCACTATGTATTTTGTACAGCCTCAATATTGTCTTTTCTAAATCTTTATAGGAAAAAAATAGGTTTGCAATTAACAAACTGATTGTACCTGGATCAAAAGAGGGACCTTGTTTGCTAAATGACAGCTATACTCTTTATTTGTCTTTGACAGAGCCTGTCTTACCTTTTCCCTCCCCTGTAATGCTTCAGGACCCCATGGGGTTTCATCAGGGGCTCTGGAGGGAGCCAAACCATAATGTGAAAGGTACCCTTAACTGGGTTCAGCCCATTAAGGTTGCTGTGCACTTGCTGGATAGCAGAGTAAGGTGTGGCCCAAGGCAGTAAGCCCTTGATTAAATTATTGGGGCCACCTTGGCTGAAGCAGCACATTAAAGAGTTATGCCTCAGCTCAGTGAAGTAGAACTGCAGACAGGCTGACATGAGTTTGGGGTCCATGGGAAAGCCAGAAAGGATGACTGAATTTATAGTGCAGATAAATTACACCAGAAAAGCCACACAGAAAGGTTCCTATGCACCAGCTAGAATCTTCAGGGAGCGAGGTAGTGGTAAACCCTGAGAACACAGAGCTGAAGTGGTGCTCTGAAAGGAACTGTAGCTGAATTTACGAGGTGAAGGTGAACCCTGTAAGCCAGGGATAGGCAGAGCTGGGGAAGCTGGCCTAGACACCAGCTGGAAAAAACAGACCTTTGATGAAAGCTCTGAGAGTGTCCTGCCAGACACCTATTTAGAGGATGCTGAAAACTGCAGGTGCCAAAAAACAGTGCCTTTTAGGCAGACCCAGAGGCTGAAGGGGAAATCCAAAGTGGAGAAAAAGACATCCTGACAGTTTCATTTTATCAGTGCTGAAGAGAAACTTATTTTTCATTCTGCAAATACAAACTAATTTGTTTTGGAACTTTGAACTTTACATTTATATCATCTGTAAGTGTTCCCATAAAAGTCAACCCACGCTTACGGATTGCACTCTACCCTGTCAAATTTCCCAAATAAGCCAGATTCATGACTGGTTCAAAGGATACAGCTCAGTCAATAAAAAATTGATCAAATCACAACACCCTATATGAAAATCAAACAAATTATAGATGTTGGATGCAGTAAATGGAGATATGAAAATATACTATGGTCCCCATATTTAAAAGGTTAGTGTGGCACTCACCAGGTTAGTGTCATGTTAACCATGAATGACATTCAGTTCTCATGCAGTGGCCCCTAGAGTGTCACACTGACCAGGCAGCATGATCACACAAACTATCCCACTGTGCCTATGCAAATAAGTGACCCCTCATGCATAAAGGGCACAGCAATATATTCATAGGCTTTGGTGACACTAAACAGTTGCCAGTATGGTGCTGTTTACCACTGCTGAAATCCTGGCCTTAACTTATGCTAAGGCTGTACATCTCCATTACTCATGTTGTAAATATAGGACATGCAGTAGGACATGCAGTGATGTCCTGGTCACATCGGACGTGTACCACACCCAATGCACAGACATCCAGCTATCCTCCAGTCTTTCTCTTGTGGTCTCTGGCTTACCAACTCCCAGCCAATGCTAGGGGTTAGACTGTCGCCAAACACTGCAGCCTACCGACCCCAGAGGAGGAGAGCTGTCCACTGGGTGCATGATCCTCCTCCCGCTGTCCAACCCTCCAAGGCTCCAGGCATGTTCCTGGACCTGGGTCATCAGGATCGCAAGCAGTAGCATTACCACTTGCATCAGTGTGCTGGCTAAGTAGCAGTTTTTTAGATGCACTTCAACTGCACCTCTGGCCTACACCTTGAATGCGGTGCACCTAATTAGCATTTATTAGACTCACATCAGCTAGACCTAATTTACACTGTAAGTGCATTGCTGTTGAACCTCATGTACGCCTCTTAAACCATGGCGCAGCTGAGATGCACACCTCATTTAAACTATAGCAGCATTAAATTCACCTCAGTTGGGTGAGGTAAGTGCAATTTTTAAAATTCCTGATGTGATGGCTCACTGGTTGTTTTCTGCAACAGATTTTCTGGAAGGAGATGGCCTAGTAAAGTTGGTATCTCCAGAGAGGTCTTCATGTTATTAAGGTCCCTTCCTAACGAAATCAGCATGGGACCTGACAGGATTCTACCAAGACTGCTTTACTCGGTGCCCCCATACTCGCCTGTCCTATTACACACATTTTCAACTTATCCTTCTCCTCGGCATTGTCCCCAACTATTGGAAAACTGCAAAAATTACTCTGGCTCTTAAAAAAAGGGACCCCAAGCTTCTTAGCAATTATAGAAGCGTTGCACTATTCCTGTTACTTAGTAAATTATTTGAAAGCGTCATAACCTCCAAATTGTCTGACTTTCTGCAGGCATATAATAGGCTCACACCCTACCAGAATGGGTTTAGAAAACAGCACAGCGCCACCACTGCCCAGATCTGTCTTACCAATTACATGAAATGTGCCATGGATAGGAGTATTCTTACCAAAGCCCTTTTTTTGTGACCTGTTCAAGGCCTTTGACACCACTGATCACATGTTGCTCCACTCCAACTTACTTTATGTCAGCTTCTCACACCAAGCAGCCTCTTGGTTTATGAGTTATCTTTCTGGGAGACAACAGTGAAGCCACTTTAATAATGCAATTCCTGCTTGCACTCCAATAAATCTTGATGTCCCCCAGGGTGCTACACATGGTCTACTACGTGTCTCTGTTTTATAAATGACCTTCCTTCAATACCCTCACACAGTGCATGATTATGTACACAGATGACATTATTTTGTGTCTCAACTCTCCTTCCATCACCACTGTTAACTTGCAGCTTCAGGAGGATTTCTCCTGGATTCAGGACTAGCTCATCTTAAAAAAATTGATCCTGAACTCCTTTAAGACCCAAGTTATGCGTAGAGGTCTCAGCCAGACTCTGATCACATACTGTACCCCTTTCTATCCATTGTCAAGATGGGTCCCCATTAACAGTGACTGACTTTAAATATCACAGGCTCACCCTGGACCCTGCTCTGGATTTTTCACTTCATAGCTCCCTTGTCTGCAAGGCAGTTAACACAAGGCTTGGTCTAGCTTACCGTGGTAGATGCTCCTCATACTTAGGACAAGTCTTGTCATTGTGCGGGGTGTTCTTCTCCCTCATCTTCAGTATGGACAGATGATCTTCTCCCATGCATCAAAAGCTGTTCTAAGCAAGTAGGAGGTGTCCTACAACAACATCTGTTGCTTCTCCCTAGCCTCCATGTGACTCACACATCATTGTGCCCACACATCTCTCTGGTATGGCTCCCCCCCAACTCAATCCTACTTCCTAGGATGTTTTATTGATACATTATTAGGATCTCCCACACCTCCCTTTACCCACCCCCATGTGCAACTACAGGCTTTTCATTCAGATCCATCAATGCGGCTCTCCACCAAGTTCCCATGTGCTCATCTAAAATGGGGGAACAGGTCTTCACAGTCTTTGCAACAAAATTTTGGAACTCATAACCATTAGAGCTTTGTAATATTCCCTTTCATGGGCTCTTCAAATGTGCTCTTTTTTGAAACCTATTGGGGTCAACCTCTTGCCACTGTGCTGATTAATTCCCTTTGCTTTCCATGCTGAACTATCCATTTTGAGCACCTATTTGGTGTGGTGCTCTCCCCCCAGATGTGGTACACTCATGTTAGTTATCCAAAACCTATATACTGTATAACTGAATGTATATTCCACAATGGATTGAATATTTATACTTGCAGACCTATGTGTGTAAATCTCTTGAACTGTTCATTACTCGTATTACATGCTATTTGCCTGCTTCTCTGTACTATGACTCTTGTGTCTATTTTTTATACTTTTGTATCCTTCCATGTCATACCTGTAACAGGCATTTACTTGCCTAGTGTACCCTACCCGGTTAACAAAAACTAAGTAATAAATAAAAAGTTTTCACCTTTGAAACATAGAAACATTGAATTGTCAGCAGAAAAGGATTGCTAGGCCCACCCAGACTGCCCAAGCATTCCCTGCCTATTGTACCTTTCAGACTCTAAGTGGTTTTCAGGGACCATACCCCTCCCAGTTTCTGTACTAATATGCCCTGTGTCTGTACCATGCATGCTTTGATTCCTTCTACTGTTCTAGCCTCTACCATTTCAACTGGTAGTTGGTTCCATGCTTCCACCACCCTTTCTGTGAAGAATTATTTCCTCACATCCCTCCAGAAATTAGACCATTCTAATTTGATAGCCTACACCTCTAGTCTTGGAGCTCATCTCTCTTCTGGGAGAGGCTCACTCCCTGCCCTCTGTTCACCCCTGTGAGGTACCAGAAGGCCTTGATCGCATCTCCTCACTCTCTTTTCCTACAGAGTGTACTGAAATCACTCAGTCTCTCCTCACAAGACTTCCCTTTCAACCCCTTCACCATCTTGGTTACCCTTCTCTGGACCACCTACACCATGTCTATGTGTTTCCTGTGGTGTAGTCTCCAGAACTAGACACAGTGTTTTAGATGTGGGTGTACCAGAAAGTGGTACAGTGGCAGCACCACCTCTCTTCTCCTGCTGGTGATACCGCTCCCTATGCACCACAGTATTCCACTAGCCCTGCATGTGGCCTTTCACACTGCGCTGCCACCTTTAGGTCATCTGGAATAATAACCCAGAGGTCCCTTTCCTGCCTAATGACTGCCAACACCTCCCCCCATTCTATACTCAGAAATGTGGTTCCTGTGCCCAAGGAGCATGGTTTTACACTTTTTGGCATTGAACCACAACTGCCATGACTTCAACAACTTATCTAGATTCTCTAGAACCTTGTGTATTGTCTCTACTCCATCCTCGGTGTTCACCCTATTGCAGATCTCGGGGTCATCTGCAAAGACAGACCTTCCCTCTAGTTCCTCTGCAATGCCCTCCATGACGGTTTTGAAGAGGATTGTCACTCCCCCTTCCTTAGAGTGTGCTCCATTAACCACTACCCTTGGCCTCCTATCCAGTAGTCAGTTATGAAATCACTTTACCATTTTGCCACCCACCCCAGGCTGGTCAGGTTCCTAATCAGCCTTCTATGGGTACAGTGTTGAAGGCCTTGCTGAAGTCTAGCTATGTTCACTGCCCTCCCTTGGTGTATTTCCCTGGTCACTCAAAGAAATCTATTAGATTTGTTTTGTAGTCCAAGCAATAATGTACTGGCCTCAAGCAACTGAAGATTTCCAGCTTGTCCTTAACACTAACATAAATTTATATGTTTAATTTTTGTGTGCTTCTCCTGCGTCTAACATTAGACCCTACTGCACAGCACTGTACCTTCCAGGTCCAGAAATAGAGACAAATAACACTGGCATCATTATGATTTTTTTTGTGGCACCATGCCTTGCCTGAGTTCAGCTGAGGATATCTTTATTTCTGCTGTTGTCAGAGTCAGGACCTGGTATTGCTATACTTTGTGGTAATTGCAGCGGACATCAGTAAAAAAGCTATACAGTAGCAGGTCTGATGTTTAGTATTACAACAAAAGTCACAGTAATAAGGTTCACTGGGATTAATCAAACCTTGCTATGCGAATGTCTTCTCCTCATTTGTTCTGGATGCTTGCCAGATGTCAGAACATTTTTATTAGATTGATTGCAAAGCTTACTTCAACTTTCCTACTGATGGAAAACTTGCATCATGGTTACTGACCTTAATCAAAGCGATAGCCAATCTTTAGCATTCAACTTTAGTGAGGTTAAAAAAATGGAACATGAACATGCCTTTCCTTTTATTAATATGAGGGCATGTGTGTAACTGCCCTAATCTCCACACTGCATTGTTTCATAGGTTTGGTTTGAACTACTCTGTTTTATTCTTTTCTATTATAACCTGCCCCTCCTGGGGAGGGGGAGTCACCATATACACATGGGAGGCCATGCTGGGAGATAAATTCAGGTCTGAGATTTTGAAAACTCAAGGTGTGAACCACTCTCACCATTTTCACACTTGGCAAAGCTGTACCAAATAATTTTTCCATATAGGGAAATCAATGATTAAACGCAGCTAAATTTCATAGAAACATAGGAACACAGAACCTGCTGGCAAATAAGGGTCACTTGACCCACCCCATCTGCCCATTTTTTTCCTGCCTTCATTCTCACCACAGACTCTACTTCATCTATAGCTCTTTCTTCTCCCCCTTCCTTACCACTACAATTTCCTTGTGCCTATCCCAGGCGTTTTTGAACCCTTCCGCTGTTTTTGCCTACACCACCTCCACTGGAAGGCTGTTCCGGGAATCCACTACTCTTTCTGTGAAGAAGTACTTCCTTGCATCTCCCCTGAATCTACCCCTTTCCAGTTTCGTAGCATGTCCTTGTCATCGAGGCATAGGTCAGGAAACATAGGAAAACCAGGAGCAGTTATAAAATTCATAAGTAGCGTTTTATTATTCTCAACAACTATAGAATTAAAAAAAATTGTGCAGAATGTTTTTTAACATAGTCACTTCAAACAGAACAAAGTCCTTCCTCTGAGGGTATCTCTGATTATAAATTTCAGTCTTGCTCTCTAACACAAAAGTTTGCTTCCTTTTCATAGAAGTTTTTGTCTGGCACTTAATTACTTCGTCCTGAGCTCATTAAGGAGATATCCTGTTTCTCATAAGATGTATCAGAACTTTGTCAATTTTTTTGCAGGTGCAACAAAATAGAATAGTGTGTCCCAGATCGGACCTCCTGTTGACAACTCTGCAAATGAGCTTGTGCTGCATCTCAAGGTTAACCCCATGAGTTCCAAATAACTTTTTGCAATAATTTCAACAATATAACTATATACATTGGCAAAAAAGGGGATCCCATTTTCACATACAGATTCACATACAGTATATTTTTGTGACCACATGTAAGCAAGGAGGAAGAAATGACAGAAACAGCAAGTGAAGGCACAGAGATAATGGGGGGATTGCAAGACCATCAGAGTGATCACTTTCTGGGTCTCACAAAAAAATTTGATTTCACAATCAGACAGACAAGAGACAGAAAACTACAGGATAAAACAGATCCTTGTGTTTTACTCTTCCTGCATAACAAATGTGAAAGGGCCTTATTCAACCCTGTCACAGACCTCTTGTTCTAGATCACCTTTTTTCTGAAAAATACTTCCCTCCTGTACCTTATTTACCCTGGGAGATATTTACTGAGTCACTGGTTATTGCTTGGGCAAACCATCTGTGTTGCCATGCTGTGACCCACTGTGGTATCTAATGTCCATGTTATAGGACTGCAGCACCAGGCTCCATCTTAATTTGGGGTTTTGTCTGCTGGTCCTATGGTGCCATATGAGGGGATTGTGCATCAATTCCAAGTGTGAACACCTTCCCATACAAATATAGTTGCAGTTTCTGTTGAACCCAGATGATACCCAGACACTATTTCTCAATTGTGGCATAAGCCTCATCTTTAGGCAGCAGTTTTCTGCTCAGGTACATGACTGGGTGTTCCTCCCCTTTTGTGCATGACCTGACTGAGAACTCTTAGCCTATGATCAGATGCATTCATGTGTGCAAAAAACTTCAGAGAATAGTCAGGATCTTTGAGCAAAGATGCCCAATACAATGCCTGTTTCAACTGGTGGAACAGTTTGACGGAGGTCTGCCCACTGAACTTTTTCTGGCATTTTCTTCCATGTGTGATTGGCCAAGGATTTGGCCATGATACTGAAATTTGGCATAAACTTTTGATAGTACCTGGCCATCCATAAAAAGGCTCTATTTTTTTCTTTGTTTTAGGTGAGGTCCATCTCTGTATGGCCTCAATTTTTACTGGCTCAGGCCTGATGTATCCACTCTCCAACCTTTGTCCAAGGTATGACACCTCTGCCATCCCTATTTGGCACTTCTCCTTGACTGTCAGCCATGCAGCCTTCAGTTGGTGGAGCATCTTGGTCACATACTTGATGTTATCCTCCCATGCCTGATTGTAGATGGTGATGTCATCCATGTAGGCCCGAGCAAAGTCTCCTGCCTCAGACAGAATGCTACCCGTGTATCATAGAATGGTGGATGGCACATTCTTCATCCTGAATGGCATTATTCAAAATTCAGATAGGTTAAATGGAGTGATGCAGGCCAACCTGTCTCTAGCTTTAGGGGTTGGGGTGCTTACCAATAGCCCTTTGTCAGATCTATGGTGGTCAGATGCATGGCTCCCCCTAACCTCTCCAGGCCCTCAGTCATCTTGGGCATTAGGTATGTGTCTCACTCTGTACATCTGTTGAGCTTGTGGTAATCAAGGCAGAACTTTGTGGTCCCATCCTTCTTGGGGATCAGTACCACTGAGGAGGCCTAGGGACTACTGGAGTCCTGTATTACTCTAACATCCAGTGTTTCCTTTATCTCCCCTACAATGTTATGTTTTACTGTCTTAGGAACTCTGTGGGGTGGCTGCCTCAGTGGGACCTGGGATCCTGTAGCCATGTAATGCTTTACCAGTATGGTATACCCTGCTTTCCTTGTGAATGTTTCCCCAAATGTATGAAGCACCCCACCCATTTAGACAGATTGAGCTGGTGTCAGCTGTTTCACTAGGGTGATAGCATCCACTGAGGATTTTCACTTAGCCTCTCCCAGAAGATCCACACACAGATCTGCTTCTGCCTCTTTCTCCAGATAGCTGCACACAGCCAGGACCATTTCATCCCAGTTATGATAGGGATTCATGATGTCTACATGGTAAATTCACTCCTTGTGCCTCATGTCAGGTAGCTACACCATGTAATTAATGTCATTAACCCTCCGGAAAACTGAGTATGGACCCTCCCAATCTACCAATAATTTATTCTGTTGGATGGGGATGAGTGCTATCACTCCTCATCTGACTTCATACCCCTGGGCTCTGGCCCCAGAGTCATACCATGTCTGCTGTCTCTGTAGTGCAGAGGCTAGGTGCTCCTGGGCAAACATCATGAGCTCCTTGAACTGTAATCTGAAATTTAGGACATATTCCACAACAGATTCCCCTGGGAAGCAAGCTGACCCTCCCATTCCTCTCTTATCAAATCAAGTGAACCCATTTCCCTATGGCTAAACAGGGACTTGAAGAGTAAGAACTCTGTGGACTCCTGGGGGATTTCACTATATGCAGAAGTACTTGTCCCACTCTTTCACATGCCTGTTAGTGAATGCCCTTAACAAAGATTTAAAAGACACGTTAAATGGCTCTACCACACCATTAGTCTTGAAGTGGTTTAGGGAGGCCCTGAGCTGCCTCACCCTACACTTCTCCTAAAGACTAGCCATTAGGGCAGATATGAAATTGGTGCCCTGGTCTGACAGAATCTCCTGCAGAAAACCCTCCCAGCTGAAGATCCCCAGCAGTTTGTCAGCCACTTTTTCCACCTCAGTGGAGGAAAAGGGCATGACCTCTGGGTACCTCATAGCATAATCCATGACCACCAAATTGTACCTCTTGCCTGTGTGACTTGGGGTTCTGAGTGGCTCCACAATGTCCACAACAACTCACTGAAATTACACTTCAGTTATTGGTAGGGGAATCAAAGTTCCCTTAGCCCTGTCCCCAACATTTCCATTCTTGGGACTCCAAAGAAGTCCACAATTAGTTCTGCATATCCCAAAAGATGCCGGGCCAGTAAAAATTAGTAGTCAGTCACCTTTTTGTACTACTGACTCCAAAAAGGATAGGGTGTGTGCTAAGGCTAGAAGCTGCTTCCTATACTCCTTAGGAACTACTATCTGCCAGATTAAACCTTGCTCCAGTCCTCCCTTTCAACTCACTCATGACATAGGAGACTATTCTTATAGTATACCTCCCTTTTCTCTTATCCCTGAGAATCACCTTCCACCCCGGTGGTAAGCTCCCTCAATTTCTTTTGGGGTGGGTCACCTTGCTGTACTCTCCTCAGCTCTGCATGCCTGGCCTTCCCTAAAACACACTCTCCTGTGGGAGCCACCTGTGGCTATGCTCACCCAAGTCTGTAGCTGTTTCTCATAACTTCTGCTCCCAGCTTGTTCTTATTTACTACTTCCATTGCTGCTGAGGGAGGGGATGATTCCAACTGCACTGCTCCCTCTGTGTCCACAGGAGCTGAATCCCTTGCCTTATTACAGGTAGTGACACACATCATGTTGCCCTGACTGTAAAATGCATTACCCATAATTGCATCAACAGGCAGGTCTGGTACAACACCCATCTCCCATATGCCCTGGCCTCCATCCCAGCTTAGAAAGATCTGGGACATGGCTCAGAGACAGCAGAACCCATCACTCCTCTAACTTAGGAAAACTGAGCAGGATCTGTTCCATGTGAGTCACATTCTGTTTTACCATTGAAATGGAGGGCCCAGTGTTCTTCAATCCCTTGGTTACCATCTTGTTTACAAACACAGGGTACATGTATATGGTGTTGTTAGTGGGAACTACACTCTGGATACAAGTCACTAGCTACTGCTAGCTTCCAGATCTACCCCCTCCAGCTACACTTGTCCCTTTTGCTATATTTTTGAACAGTCATACTACAGGTGTCCCATTTTGTGGCCGATATAGCACCTGAGTTTCCCTGATTCCTTACTTTTGAAACTATTCAGCTTCCCTTTTTGTTCAAGCACAAGTTGGCTTCCCTTAGGCTGCCTCCCCAGGGTTCCTTTAAAACCATCTGATGTCCCTCCTTCATTGTTTGTTCACACATTATATGACTGGTTGGATGCAAACTGATCAGCCCTCTTGGCTGCTTGCTTCATGGAGCTCGGAGTCATATCCAGCAACAATATTCTCAACTCCTCTTGTACAGTCTTTAAGAACTGTTAATTGAGGAACAAATCTGTTATCTGTTTCACAGAGCTAGCCCTTGCACCTTCTAAATATTGCTCTAACAGATTACTTAGTTGTACACACATTTCAGAATAGCTGCCTCCTGGTTCCTTTCTTAAACCTCTACATTTTCATTTATATGCCTCAGGAATCAATTAAAAATATTGAAATAAGGCATTTTTCACTTTGTTATAGTCTGCATAGTCTTCATTGTCCATCCTGGAAAAAGCTTCTTCTAATTCCCTGTCCATAAAGAGTAGCGAAAGGTGAGTTATCCAAGAAGCCATGTCCTAATCAAATACCCCACAAACCCTCTCAAGAGATTTTAAAAACAAATCAAGATCACCCCCTCCTGATTTTTGGGAAACATTTTTGAATTAATTCTGGGTTATTGTGTCACACCCCTGATGCCAGTATGTGTGGTATGTGGTGCTGTCATCTGTTGCAAAATCTCCATCTCTCTTTCGTGTTCATACTCTCACTCCTCTCTCAGCTTTTCTCTCGCTCCTCTTTCTTGTGCTGTCTCAGTGGTATCTCATGCTGGTGCTGCTGTTCTCACTCCTCTCTCCCACTCTCTCTCACTTGTCAGCTTCCGGCTTTGTCCTCTGCAGCTCAATGTCTTCCTTTTGCTTCTCAGCCTCTGCTTTTGGCTTAACCAGGGTGAGTCCCAACTGCATCATCTCTATCTGCACTGCTGCTCCAGTTCTAGGCTGTGGCTCACTTGCATGCTCCCTAGCCTCTATTTCACAACTTTGGCTAGCAGTGACCATTTTTGTACCACTTCCTTGGTCACTTTTCTCAAGGATGTCTCTGAATTCTGCCCATGACTTGCCTGCCTCAAAGACAAGTCCTCTTCTTTTGCACAGCTCCACAAAGTCTGCCAATGTGTGTCTCCCATATGGTCTAGACATAGTGTCTTCTCACTATCTACTCTTACTGAAAACAAAATAAAAATGGCAGTATATAAGTATCTCTTCTGTATATCCTGTCCGGTGATTGGACAGATACAATTTTTCTTGACAATCCATTTCAGATCCCACTGCTATCACAGGTTTGGCGCTGGTGTGTTCTCTCCCTGAACTCAGTCTGTACTGCTACCAGTTTTCAGAACCCTTCAGATGCCTGAAAGGATTATATTGGTATGCTGTAACAACTCAGGGGGACTCTCATTTGGGATATCTCTAGGTCCTAATCCCACTAGAGTCACTGCTCAACACCTGTTATTTTGTTTTGTTTCAGTTTGAAATGCCATTTATGATTTGTTTGAAGAATACATCTGTACTTTGGCAGTGAGAGTGCCAAATTAACCTTTTCTTCCTGTGGCTGTGAGAGAGCTAGGGGTGGTAAATAATTTTAATTATATTTAATTTTTGTTTTTGTTTAATTTGGGGTGGTGAGAGAACCCTTTTATATTTATATTTATTTTAAGTTTTAGTGGTCCTCTAGCTTGGCCCAGACTCGATTGTTGGGGTGGGCTAGCCTTTTTATTTACTTATTTTCGATTAAGTTTTGGAATTATTTTGGTTTAGATTTGATTTCTGTTGGGGTGGGATACCTATTTTATTTATTCAGTTTGTTAAGTTTAATTATTTGGGGTGTTTTATTGGTGAGTTTATTGTTTGGTTTTAATTGTTTAGTAGTGGCATGTGTTGGCCTTCAATCCCCAGGGTGGTGCACTATTCATCCTCCTCTCTTTGTACCCTCCGCCCTATTTATTCCCCCCCATTATGAGACATACCAGCACTGTAGAGTGCTGGGAATTGCTCACAGGAGAGGAAAGAGGGTGGGGGGCTGCAAACAGGGGAAGATGGGTGAGGGGGGCCACCGTATTGGGGTAGTTAGATCCAGAAGGTGTGCTGGGGCAAAATGGAATCCAGATTGTGGTTTGCCATGTCTAATGCCCATACCTAAGGGCACTACTGAATTCAGTAGGCAGATGGGCCCGATAGCCTCTGAGGTTCTCCAAGTTGGGTGGTGTTGTGCAATGCCAGGTCCATAAGGAATAAGACTGGCATTATTGCTGATCTTGTTGGTTCGGTGTACTTGGCTTGCATCACCGAGACCTGGCTGGATAAAAATCCAGGCCCCACATTGGAGGCTATGACTCCAGCTGGGTACTCGGTGGTACACCGCCCGAGATTGGATCGCAGGGGTGGGGGAGTTGCAGTCTGTTTCAAGATTGAACTGGGCCTCATGAATGTGGTAGTGGGAGAGACTTAGTCCTTTGAGTGCATGGTGGTAGCAGGTGTAGGTGTTCAAATCGTACTCATCAACCGTCCATCTGGGGATGGGAAACATTTCTTACAGGAAGTAGCAGACTTCATCATCGACATGGCGTTTGAGTCACCCAGATTGATGGTTCTGGGTGACTTTAATGCCTGGGTCAATGATGAACTCTCGCAATTTGGTAATCACTTCCTCCAATTAATGATTTCTTTGGGCCTTACTCAGGTGGTTTCCACTGCTACCCATAAATCTGGACACTCTCTGGACTTAGTCTTTCTTCTAGGGATCAAAACATTCGATCTGGGTGTGGAACCATTCACCTGGTCAGACCACTACATCATGAGGTTCAGTTTCTGCACCCGCCCGAGGAGGACTACCCCTGTGGAGATGGTTAGGTACCACCCTTTACGGGATATTACTCCCCAAGGCCTTGCAGCAGTCCTTGACCTCTCATCCCCCTTGTTGGTGAGCAATAGCCCAGAGACTCTTGTGTCGGCCTGTAATATGGCTGTTACAGCGGCTCTGGATTCTATTGATCCTGTCCATGTGCACCCCCTATCCCTTCACCCCAAGTCCCCCTGGTTTGATGGGACATTGAGGGAGATGTGGAGACAGGGGCAAAGGTTAGAGCAGTGCTGGCGCAGGTCCACCCTTGAAGCCGATCACCTTAGATTGATGGACCATTATTTAGTCTATCAATCTGCAATCACCCATAAGAAGGCAGAATTCCTGTCCAGGGAGATTGCAGTTGCTCGGAATCAACCAGCTCAGCTCTTTTGAACTATAGACAGACAGTGCAACCCAGCCTGTCTGTAAGTTCAGAAAGCCTTTTCGCAATTAGAGTGCGAGGAACTTTCTCGATTCTCTGCAACTAAGGTGGGCAACATCAGGGCGGATCTGCAACCAGCACTCTCTAGGGGGATGCTGTTGAACAGTGTGAGTTCACAGTACCTCAATTTTCTTGGAGTTCCTTCATTCGACCTGATTTTGTGGATGTCATGAGGATTATCCATAGTGTTCACCCTACAAGTTGTAGTTTGGACCCTGAACCAACCTCCCTAATTTTGGGTTGTAGTGATATTATCGGTCCAGTCCTTGTGCAAATAGTCTGGTGCTCCTTGGAGTCATATGAGTTCCCTAGCTCCCTGAAAGAGGCGGTGGTGACACATCTCTTGAAGAAAGCTACCTTGGACCCAGACTGTTTCACAAACTACAGACCCATCTCAAACCTATCCTTTGTTGGGAAGGTGATTGAGAAGGTAGTGGCAGCCCAACTGGAGGACCATTTAACCATCCATGACATCTACGAATCCTTCCAATCCAGTTTTCGTAAAAGACATAGCACAGAGACTGCGCTGGTTCAGGTGCTTAATGATCTTCTGAGGGCGAGAGATCAGAAGAGATGTTCCATCTTGGTTTTCCTTGATCTCTCATCAGCTTTTGACACCGTGGATCACATGGTGTTGATACCACGCCTGAGGCATATTTGTGGAATATCGGGAACTGTCCTTCGATGGTTCACCTCATTCCTCACTGGGCGATCACAAATAGTTGTGTCCAGGGTTTTTTCTTCGAGCTGAACATCTTTGTTGTGTGGGGTGCCTCAGGGTTCAGTGCTGTCTCCCGTGTTATTCGCGGTGTATGCTGCCTCTTGGAGACATTATAAGATGGTATGAGCTGAGGTTTCACTGCTATACAGATGATACCCAGCTACACCTGTCTTTCGCACCTGACCAGGATGGAGCTCTCTGAGTGTTTAACAACTGTCTGAAAGAAATCCAGGAATAGATGGATGGATTCTAGTTGGTTGAAGTTGAACTCAGAAAAGACAGAGGTATTGGTTGTGGACCCTGGTCATCAGATAGAGGGGTCATCTGTTGGTACGCCCTCAGGAATTTTTCTTGGTGGCGTTTCACTCCCGACCTCTGAACGGGTGCATAACCTGGGGGTTATCTTGGATGACAGGCTGACACTGCAGTCGCAAGTGTCAGCAGTTGTCAAGACTTCCATTTACCATCTTAGGAATATCGCCAGAGTTATGCACCTTGTTCCGTCTGATGCATTGCCAACTTTGGTCCACGCCTTTGTGTCCTTGCGTCTGCACTACTGCAACTCCTTGTACTTTGGGCTTTCAGGGGTTGAAATCCACCACCTGCAGCTAGTGTAGAATGCAGTGGCCTGGGTTTTGACTGGGTCAAGTAGGTCCTGTCATATTACCCTGGTGCTGCGTGAACTACACTGGCTGCCTATACAGTGGCGGATCATCTTTAAAGTCAGTTTACTGACTTTCAAAGCCCTACATGGCCAGGGTCCAGCCTATCTGAAAGAACTTCTGGTTCCTCTCTGCCCTGGCTGATTGCTCTGCTCAGTCAATGAGGGGTTGCTAGAGATTCCAAGAGTGAATCTTAAATCATTTGGGTGTAGAGCATTTTCTTATGCTACGCCCACTCTTTGGAATTCTCTACCCCGCCGGTTACAGCAGTGCACCACCATGGAGGAATTTAAGAGGGGTTTGAAAACCCACTTCTGGCAAATGGCCTTCTTGGAAAACTGACTGTTTTGAAGTTGTTGATCATATTATGGCTTTTATCTGTGTTTAATATTGGATTTTAATGTTTGATCTGTATTGTTTTAACTTGTACAGCACTTTGAAAACTGAAAGGCACTTTATAAATAAAACTATTATTATTATTATTACTGTGCTTTAACTCAAAGGACTAATGACCCACCCTTTCTTGCCACTGCTAAGAACATTTATCTTTTAGATATGGTAAAGGCAGTCTGTCTCTTCACAAACAGATCACAGACTTGCCTGTTTGTCCCTAGTAATCTATACCTGAAATGCCTCAGTCATATGTTAACAGAATAATGCACACTAAAGACTAAGGGGAATATGGTATTTAATCAGAGATTAAAATAAACACTATTAGAAAGACAGGGGTCATAAAGAAAACCTAATTCAATGCTATCTAGATTCTATGTAGAATAGAAGATGCTTACCCCAACTAGGAACTGGTGAGTTTTGGCAGACTCGAACTTGTGATGTTATTACTTCAAAATCCCAAATGCAACTAATTCTAAGGGCAAACATACAACAGAAATACCTTCAGATTGCCAGCCCACTATACCTGCATCATCATACATGCCTCTGTGACATGATATCTAGGAACATTTCTTTGATCTCTGGAGACACCCTTTTCTATTATGGAGCCATACTGGTTTTGTGGAATGGAGCCTGGTCCTTTTGTTATTCTGGATGGCTATACCAGCAGAGAACTGTCTCACTCTGCCTTGGCCCTGTTTATGTACAAAATAAGTCTTTTTTATGAATGGGACTCAGCTCTTTGCTGCGTAATAAAACAAAGGAGAACTGTTGCAGTCCTCACCGAACATCTGAGAACCAAGGAATGCTCACAAAAAAGGCCTGGGACTGCAATATGAGGCAATGTTCAATTCTCCCCATACATCCAACAATTTAAAGGCACATGCCTGTGGTTGTATGGGGAAGGGCTCCTCCCCATACCCTACTTAAACCAATGGGCTAACCACAGCTCTGCTTAGAGTAAGTCGCACTCGCTGCGCTTGCTCCATGCTGAGTGATAGGGCTTGTTCCCCCCCCCGCTCCGCTCCTTTCCTTGTTTCATTCTGCCCTTTTGTTTTTCTCTGTCCTGCCCACCCTCCTCCCATGTTCTTGTTCATTTCTGGTTTATTTTATTTCTTTTGGGGGGGTTCTACCTGCCTGTAGCTGCAGCGCGCGGTTCGTACCTTCCTTTGCTTCAGCTTCCTCGGTGGCTCTTCTCTACTCGATCCTCGACCTTGCCACTAGATTGCCACTACACCACAGCCCATTCAGCCGGATGGCATTTCTATCCCTATTCGCTCTACTGCACTGAGGCTACCGCTGCAGATGTCGGAGCTACAAAGCACTCACTCGGTCAGTGTAAAGCCTTTCCACTCCGCTCCTCCCATGCTCAGCGAGGATATCTCGTGCTGAACCATTCAAGTGAGTACTCTAGCCGGTGCATTTTCGACCGACTCAGCTTACTTACCAACTGCTGTTACTTGTTGCCGTCTGCTCCGTATAACCTGGATGTCATTGGAGCTCGTAGCTCGGCTTCCCTTGGACAGCCATTTCGGGCCAGGTGCCCTACTTCCTGGCCACACCACACCACACCACTTCATGCCAGATGTTCTACGAGGGGATGCCCTACAGTACTTGACTATGCCCACCAAAGGAGTCTCAGCCTTACTATCCTTGTACTGTAATAGAATGAATAACAACCCTAAGCTACGATGCCTTTCTGTATTTACTGACTCTAGCGAGTATGCTGTCACTGTAGCATAACTCCAATCTGGACACCTAATTTAGGAAGCTGCAACACATTGGTGATTCATGTTTATTTTGCACATATCCCAAAATGTTAAAGCTCATTATATTTGAAGTGCAGACCAATGTTCCTTGCACAGGAGATGTCGACTTGCTATCGGCTGCACTCTGCTATGATTTAGGTTTCAAATGAGCTGTACCAAACTAATTCATCAGGATTCATATGCATCTGTAGCATACATCAACATATGCAACTTAATGCATGTCTCCCCTTTGTAGCCCCAATCAAGTGCTTACAGGCAGCACTTTTCTTCAAGTTCACCAGCTTTATCTGCTTCTTACAGCATGACATTATTTATGCTTCCAGTTCCCTGACATTAGTTAATGAATACTGGATTGCGCCATTGTGATCTGGATGTCACAGCTTACTTTGACTCTCTCCTTATCTTCTGACCAGGACCATACGTACTCCAATTGTGGATTACTTGCCAGACCATGACTGAAGATATGACATCACTATCCCTGGATGCTTACATTAATTCTTGGCTTCATTTGCTTTCCTCACTTTCTGGCTGACCTCCATGTGGCCTAGCCGTACTGGTTAACCTTTGTAGGGCTTAGCTGCCTCTCTTTACTTATCCTACTAGCTGACCTATGTGTGGTCCAGCTGCACATGCTAGCTTACGTGGGGCTAGCTGTCACCCTGTACTTACCTCACCTTACCAGCGGATCTCACCTGGCCCAGATATATGCTAGCCTTCTTGGGTTTAACTACTGCTCTATTTACTCAGACTGACATAAGCAGTTAACCTACCTCCTACGGTCCATCAGCTGACCTACACGTGGTCTAGTCACACTTTCTATCTCATTGGGCTTAGCTCCCTTTCATTCCCATGGATGCTTCCTATTGAGCTGCTTTATTCATTCGGACTTACCTCTCCAAATCATGCTTCCCACAGCTTCTGCTTCTACTGGACTATTTCTGGAGTACACTAAGATATTTACTTCAATTCCCTCGAATGCTTCTCACCAAGCTATTTCACCTCCTTCGGAGTTACTATTACATCTTTGCCAGAACACTCTGCTGAATGCTATTCCAATATTGCCTTCCTCGGTTTAACCGATCCCTAAGACATAGATCTACAGTTTCGGGATGCTTATTACCTCTGGTCAAATTGCCAGTTCATCCACCCAAGTATCTTCATTGCAATTTTCTCTAACCTCGATCTTCAGGATACGACAGTTTACAGCACCTTTCAAATTCTGCCTCAATCCATACTACTGCTCAGCACCAAACTGACTCAGGATATGCTACCATTCGTAATACCATTTATAATCTATTCCTTACTACTTCACTGATGTTTTCTGCATTTCTTGCAGCTCGACATTACTGTTACTTTATCTACCAATGCTTTAGAACCTACCTCGCCCACTCAGGCCAGAGGTTCACTGCAACACACTTCCAAGACCTGCACCCTATGGGCCCGGAGGTCCCTTGATCTTATATATTACACCTTAATCGCTTGCTCCATGACCTGCTTCGCCATCGGGCTTGGGGGTTAACTACTACTACTCTACACCTGCCTCACCCAGTTTCGGAGCCCAGAGGTTGGCACATTCTACTATATGCCTGCCTGCCACCATGTCTGTCAGCCTTAGGAGTTCCATTCTATTATGGACTCTCATCCAGGATCGTTTAGCCATACGTCATCTGTTCTTTGAATGCTTCTGCCTTGCTGCTTCAGTCATTAGAATTACTACTATTACTACTCCTACCAAGACTTCATTGAGATTAGCCAAAATACCTTAAATCTCAAGATTTGTGCCCTACGGCTTCTTGGACCTTGTGACAACGCTACTTTATTCAACTTCAGCCTCTTCAGTCATCACCATTTATGACTCATAAGCTCAACTATATAAGACTTGTCAGAATATTCTTACCAAGTCAGTTCTAATGTTTGTACTATTCTAGCTTTGGGCCATAGTTATCTCCATCATTACGCAACTATTTGGATCACCAGATGAAGCTTTTCAATTCCTGAGCTATTACCATTTCTTCATGCCCCTCATTGTATACCTAACATAACCTATGCAATACTACTCCTCTGCTACTACGTCTGTATCATGCAGCTTTACTTACTACTACAACTGACCTATGTACGGGTCAACTTATTTACACTATGTGCTTATATTACCTCCTTCGCCCTTACAGGGTCTAAGGTTCATAAAGACCGATTCCTTTATTCTACAACCTACTTCCCTCATCGGGATTTGGAGGTATATTTAACTTATGTCTACCTATTCGCACTAAGATTTATACCTAATTCACGTTCCTGCTTCCTATTCTGGATTGGAGATTTTTACTGCTCCATCCTTTCCAGATCACACAGCATGCGCCCAGTTCTTGTGCTTCATCACCAAGGCCTTCATTGCAAAGCTTGCCTACTGGAACATGAACTACTTGCCCAACTATTCTGCACATGACTCTTAGCCTTTTGGTTATTGGTTCTCCTTGCAAGCTGTCCTCATCTGCCGAAACATTTCACCAATGAAACTTCAACGCTTCAAATTATTATTATTGACCATGGTTTCCAGTCTACCACCATTCTGTTCCGGACATGGATTTGGACTAGTAGCTGCTAGAAGGATGCTGTTATGTTCACCAACCAGAATATTCAGTACTTATTCAGCTTTCTCTGCACTGGATCAGGATCTCGAACTTTGGAATTCAAATTAGCTTAATATTGTTATTTAGATTATTCTCCCTTAGTATGCCCAGAAGGATGGGCAGGTCAGTAGCCATGGGTCCTCAGAAGTTTCCCCCAAAGGGTTTTTTTTTCCCTCTCCTGCATGCTACTGGTCACACTTACCAGAGTGGGAGGAGATAATCGTTTTATATTTTATTCTTTTGGGGGTCTCATACTACTGGACTAAGCATCCTTTTTTATGGTGGGATACAGAGTAAGACCAAACCAATACCAAGTCATAACACGTTACTCATCAGCTCAAGCATCTAAGCACCTTGCATAAGACTATCCAGCTCACTTGTACTATAATCGCTGACTGTATAACTATGTTCAAAGTACCTAAGCACTGATCAATTCAAACTGCTAAATATCCGATGAGCATTGTCCTTCTTATTGATCTGGCCTCCGCATCCAAGCATAACCTATATTATTCAGCTACAGTATGTAACATAAGTACTGAGCTCTGAACCACATACAATTTAAAGGCGCATGCCAGTAGTTGTATGGGGAAGAGCTCCTCCCCCATACAACTACTTAAACCAATGGGCTAACCACAGCTCTGCTTAGAGCGAGTCACATTCACCCTCCATCCTCCCCTGATACCTCCTCCTTCTCTGGCACTCTTATCCCACCAGGGGAGTCTCATACTACTGGACTAAGCATCCTTTTTTATGGTGGGATACAGAGTAAGGCCAAACCAATACCAAGTCATAACACGTTACTCATCAGCTCAAGTATCTAAGCACCTTGCATAAGACTATCCAGCCCACTTGTACTATAATCGCTGACTGTATAACTATGTTCAAAGTACCTAAGCACTGATCAATTCAAACTACTAAATATTTGATGATCATTTTGTCCTTCTTATTGATCTGGCCTCTGTTTCCAAGCATAACCTACATTATTCAGCTACAGTATGTAACATAAGTACTGAGCTCTGAACCACATACAACTAAACTATTTTATTGGCAACATAACTAGCAAAATAAGAAAAAGAAATCCTGTATGTTAACACCTGTTACACAGGTATTTTTAATGACACTGTGTAAAAGGATACACCCATGTCATTCCAGTGTATTTGCTCAGCAGTCTTTAGACTAACTGGTATAGTTTTATAACCCCTCTGAAGACATTTCGCAATTGGTTGAGTGTCCTGCCTCTGTCTGTTAATTACTCTATGATACCATGTGGCATTTTGAGTTCCCCCGGAAGAGCCTAGGACCCCAACTGTAGTAGTTTCCACACTACCATCAGATCTGAAGTTTTCATTTTTGAAGTAGCATTTAATTTGAACAGAATTTTCTAAGGCAGTGGAAGAATCACTCTATGGTGTTGCCTTGATGGGGTGTAGAGCTTAACTATTGGATTTAGTTTGAACCCATGTTCAGCTTTGGGATATGCCTGGAGATAATCATCTTAATCATTTTGAATTCCTAAGATAAGAGCCACCTGAAATGATCCATCAATCTAATTAGTGTGGTGCAGTTTTTCTTTTGCATATGTACCCTGTTTGTATCCTTCATTACTGTTTTGGAACTAAGAGCTGAAACAATTTTATGTTAATGAAACATTAAAAATGCTGGTAGAGTAAGGGTTAGGGGCCCATTCAGTCTGCCCAGCCTTGGCTAATTATGGGACTGTGCCCCATACAGTCCTCATTTCATCACCTCCCCCTAGCTGTTTCCAACCTCACTTTTGCCATGTGTCTGTGCAATCCCCCTTTTCTCCTCACTACTGCTTCAGTGCACAAGGCTTCTTCCATAGGTTTTTTATGCATCAGTGTGATAATATTGTGACTTTGCTTACTTATTCTGGCTCATAGTGAACCCTTTTGTACTTTGCCTCAATAGCTTGTGCAGCCAATGAATGTTATGTCATGTATGGCTGTCTAAGGCAGGAGCAAGGAGCAAGATGACAGCAATGTTGAACTGCTTCTTGCGAGCTCCTTGATGTGCGCACTTGCACCTCTATATGAGTCAGTTTTTCCTTCTCGATAGCTATATTTGATGTGTTTGTTTTCCGGCCGCTTTGTCAACCAGATTTCCTAAATTTACAGTATTGTTAGCTAGGGTAATAGATAGGGGTTTTTAGCACATGGTAGGGCAAGGGAGTGAGCAAGTTTTTGGTAGTGAGTTTCTTTATTTTTTAGTTAGGGCCCTGAATGCAGCTTGCTTACCTTGCCAGCCCTGCAGGATTTGGTGTTGCCTGGGACTTGATGATTTTGTTGCTTTTGCCTCCCCGGGTGCCTTGCTGTCAGATGCTGATCATCATGTCGGATGCGTGGCCTGGTCTCGCACTGCTCTGAGGACTAGGAACTGGGCTGAGGCTCAGGAGTGTTGCGGTGCAATTGGATTTTACCTTTTGCCCAAGAATGGATGGTAGAAGAGGTTCCTCTTCATCCTGAAAGTACTTCTTTGCTACTAGAGGGCCGACGGTGCATGGGGAGATGGTTGCCATCCAGAACGATTTCCTGGGAGAGTGCAGTGCAGAGGGCACTTCCACCCATTATCTTCCAGGGGTTGGTGATTTTGTGTTGTCCTCAAGACTCTTGGTTCCTCGGCTGGTGCCCTATTGTGCCCGTGTGTTGGCGCAGTCAGTTTTCAGGGACCAGAATTAATTCTTGAGGACTAGAGACTCTGCGAACCTTCAGTGGGTCCTTGGATTATCAGTTGGGCTGGTTTGTCCATGTCTTTCCCAGAAGAAAGAGTTTGGAGCTTTGGTGTTCCCTCAAGATTTGGCCTTTTTCCTGGGACTTCTGATCTGGTGGGAGCAGTTTTGGGGACATTCCCGGTACCCACCCTGTTTGGTGTCTTTGAGGCCTAGTTGGGCCATCTCTGTAGTGACTGGAGGTGGTGAGAGGGCCTTCATCTGCTAAGCAGTGGGCTGTTGACATTTTGTATTATTGCATTTTGATTGATTTTTTGCACTGTATCTTAAATTGTCCTGTCTTGTAGGACTTGTTTGCTGAGCTGCAGACTGTGCTCTCCTTTTTTTCTGAAGAACTCTATATTGGACTGCTCTTGCTCTCTCTGGGGGTGGGGTGTTGGGGGGTTATTGGTGGGTTTGTGTTTTTAGGTTGAATGTGTGGTGTGAGTGTATGGATGGTATTAGGTTGGTTTTGTATTAGTGTATGGTTGTTTGAGTGAGTGTATTCTTAGTTAAAGTGTACATTTCTGGGGTTAGTATTGTTAGACAGGATGTGTCTGGGGAAGGATGGGAGCCTGGGGCATGCCAGGATCGTGTATGGGGCATCCCTGCTGCATGATCTGTGGCCCTTTTCTGTCCTCCCTGTTACTACCATGACAGTACATCACTGTCCAGAGGTCAGAATACAGAGGAAGCATATGGATCGATTGTGGTGGGGTGCTTCATTCATGTTGGTAGGGGGCAGGATAGGGGTGGTTAGGTGTAGAAGGTGCCTGAGGGTTCATTGGGCCCAAGGGAGAGGCAAAACAAGTTTTGTGCCCATCCCCAGGTCTCTCACCAGACCGAGTGGACAGGTAGCCAGAGGGGCTGCACTGTCCACCAATCCCTTGTGGGCAGTGCTATGCAATGCCATGTCAATAAGAAATAAGACTGCAATTATTGTAAATCTTGTTTCATCGGTGGATCTGGCATGTGTTATGGAGACCTGGGTGGGTGATGACGTTGGCCCTGTTTTTGCTGTGGCCATCCCCCCCAGGTATTCTGTTGTGCACTGCCCCAGAGTGGACTGTAGGGGTGGGGGAGTTGCCATCTGTTTTAGATTTGAGCCGGGATTCACCGTGCACCCAGTGGGAAGACCAGGTTCTTTTGAATGTGTGGCCATATGTGACGGTCCGGGCGCAGGCTGTAGAATTCTCCTGATTTATCACCCCCCCTGTGGCATTGGGAGAATTTCTGCAGGAGGTAGCCAATTTCGTCATCGGTGAGATGTTGGAGGCCTCCAGATGTTTAATTCTGGGGGATTTCAATGTCTAGGCCGACGACGAATCTTCTGAGCTTGGGTACAACTTCCTCCAGTTGATGTAATCACTGGGCCTGTCACAGGAAGTTTCCTCCAGGACCCGTCAGGGTGGCCACATGTTGGGCCTGGTCTTCTCACTGGGTCTTGAGATTAATAACTTCAAGACTGATCGGGTTGTTTGGTCCGATCATTGCACGGTGGAATTCTTGTTCTGGGCACCCCCGAAAGCCCTCCTCCTTTGGAGATGGTCAGCTACCGCCCTTTGAGGGGTGTGACCCCAGACGGTTTTCTGGTGGTGACTGATCTATCTAGTGTGGACCCTGCATGTGGGGGGGTACATGCGCTGTGGTCACTGCCTATAATAAGGTGATGTCTGAGGCACTCAATTCCCTCGCACCTATCTGTGTATGACCCAGATCTTCTTGCTTGAGGTCTCCATGGTTTGATGTGGAGCTCAAGGTGATGAAGAGTCTGGGTTGGAGGTTGGAGCGCTGCTGGTGGAGGACCAGTCTGTAGGTGGAGAAGCTGGCCCTGCATGCTCACTACGGTGAGTACCAGGGGGCAATCAACCATAAGAAGACAGAGTTCCTGTCAAGGGAGATGATTGTGGCTGGAAAGAACTGACCAACTGTGCTTTTTTGGACTGTGGATAGGTGCTAAACCCAGCCTGTTTGCAGCCAAAAAAAAGATTTTTTGAATGCTTTATGCGAGTTTATGCAGTTCTTCTTGAACAGAGTGTCTCACATCAGAGATGGAATTCCACCAGTGGGCCATTACTTGGCTGACAGTGATTGCCTCAGATGCCCAGAGAGCACTCTGCCTGGTTGGGGTAAGTTTAGACCAGTGGATGCAGCTGAGGTCATTGGGGTTGCTTCCAGGCTGAGGCACACATATTGTGAACTGGACCCAGTGCCGAGACATTTCTTGATGGGATGTGTCAACTCCGTTGGCCCAGTGTTTACCTTGATTGTCGGGTGCTCCTTGTCTGAGGCGATCTTTCCCAATGCCTTAAATGAGGCATTGGTGACTGAGACCCCTTCTGAAGAAAACAACTTTGCACCCTGATGTCATGACAAATTATCATCGAATCTCCCACTTTCCATTCCTGGGTAAGGTTGTTGAGAAGATTGTGGTGCTTCAGGTTGAGGAGCACCTCATGGCCCTTGATCTATACGAGCCTTTCCAGTCTGGGTTTCGGGTGAGGCACAGCACAGAAATGGTGTTAGTTTGGGTGCACAATGACCTTCACAGGGCGAGGGATCAAGGGTAGGGGACAGTTCTCGTTCTCCTCTGTCTGCTCTCAGCATTTGATACAGTGGACCATTGTGTGCTGCTTGACCACCTGAGGGAATTTTGTGGACTCACCGGCACAGTCATCTGCTGGTTTGAGTCTTTTCTCACAAACAGGAGACAGAGGGTAGTGATGGGGAATTTCTCCTTCTCCTCTAGTCCCCTGTTTTGTGGAGTACCTCAAGGTTCGGTCTTGTAACCAATGTTGTTCACCTTGTACATGCTGCCCCTGGGAGGGATCATTAGGAAATATGACTTCGGTTTTCATTGTTATACCGATGATACCCAGTTGTATCTTTCCTTTACACCTGTAACATCCAACGCAGTGGACGTGCTTAACAGCTGCCTTGCCAAAATCAATGACTGGATGGCCTCCAGCTGGTTGCGACTGAACCCCAATAAGATGGAGGTACTGGTAGTGGAGTTGAACAGAGGGCATGATAGGATGGCCTCGGGTGCAGAGACATGACTTGTCCTGGGTTCTGTGCCTTTTTAGGCCTCCTCCAGGGAGTCCATATTAGCTTCTACCATCTGAGGAATATTACCAGGATTAGGCCACTGGTTCTGCCTCTGGACCTCACTACCCTCGTGCATGCCTTTGTGACGTCAAGACTTTATTACTGTAATGCATTGTACCTCAGGGTCATGGGAGGTAGCCTCTGTTGGTTTCAGCTAGTGCAGAACACAGCTGCCAGGTTGCTAATGGGGCAACCTAATTATTGCCACGTTACCCTGTTGCTGCATGAGCTGCACTGGCTGCCAGTCAGATGGAAGATCCTCTTTAAGGTGGGCTTGCTCACCTTTAAGACTCTACATGGCCTGGGCCCTGGTTACCTGGGGGACCTTCTTACACCTGCTATGTCAGTCTGCTCCCTTCGCTCCTCCTCTAGGGGCCTCCTGGCAATTCCCAGGATGAGGTTAAAAACTGCTGGCAATAGAGCTTTTAGTGTCGCTGGCCCCGTCCTGTGGAATTCGCTACCAACATCTATTAGGGAGGCCCTTTTTGGTGGAGGAATTTAAGGCACGCCTCAAGGCCAGTTATGTAAATATTGTCTGTCTCTGACCTGGTATATTGTTATTTTAATGATTTTGTCTATTATTTTATTAGCTATCTTATTTATTAGTTATTGTGATTCTGATAATGCATATTTATTGAAAGTTGTTTTATATGTATTTTTATGTACAGCACCCAGAGCTTCAGGGATTGGGTGTCTTTTAAATAAAACTTGCCTTGTACTCTGTGTTTGATCAGATATATGTATTGTCTCACTGACCATGCACATTTGATTAAATCATGATCTGATTGTGATCTGAACCTGTATTTTGACAATGTGCTGCCTTAGTGTTGTATGTAATTAATTCCAGGTCACCCCTGAAAAATGGACAACAATGTCCCAGTTGGCCAACTTTGTTAACAAAATTAATAAATTAAATTAAAACATTCATGCACCACTCTTTCTGTGAAAAAAGTACTTCTTGAAATCATTTTTGAACCTCATCCTGACAGTTTAATGTAGTTTCCTCTGGTGCTTCTCTTACCACTCATTGTGAACAAGTTACACTTATTGTGAGCATAGTTTTGTGTATTTATCCCATGGAGGAACTTTAACACCTCAATCATGCTCCCCTTCCTCCTGTCCTCCAGAGTTTATATATTGAGATCCCACAGACAGTCCTCATAAGTCATCCTATGTTGCCCTTGTATCATTTTAGTAGCCCTTTTCTGTACTGCCTTCAACCTATTCCTGTCTTTTCTCAAATTCGAGTTCCAAAATTGCACACAGTACTCCAACTGGGGTTAAAGCAATGATCTATACAGTGCAGTATTACGTCCCTCCTTCTGCTAGTGATCCCTCTCCTAATTCATACCAGTGTCTGATTTGTCTTTCCCCACAGCTCTATTACATTGTGCCAATATCATCAAGGTATCCATCTGACCTCTATATCTCTTATCTCTAGTTTGTTATCTACCACCACCCCATCCATCCTATATTCTTTTCTTAGGTGCTAGGTCACTATGTGCATAACTTTCAACTTTTTTGTATTAAATTCAACTGTGACATCTTCAACCACCTCTCCAGCTTCTCCGGATCCCTTTTCATGGCATTTACTCCCACCTCAGTGTCGACTGTACTGCAGATTTTGGTGTCAATGGCAAAGCGACAAACCTTTCCCTGGATGCTCTCCCTTATATAGGATATAAATAAGTTAAAGAGTATTGGCCTGAAGGCTGACCTCTGGAGTACCATGCCCGTGACTACCATTCTTCCTAAGGGGTCTCCATTCAGGACTATCCTAAGCCTTCCCACTCAGCCAATTTTATTACCCACCTCTTTCTCTTTTCCCCTACACCCAGAACCCCCAGTTTCTTTACTATCCTCCAATGTAGGAGAGACTCAAAGGCTATGCTAAAATTTAGGCATAGTATATCAACTGTCTGCCCCTTATCCATGGCTGTCCTCATTTAATCATAGGATTCAATCACGTTCATCTGGCACAACCTCACTCATGCTTTCTGGAGTCCTACAGTCCCTTCATCTCCAGGAACCCCACAGTCCTCCCTTCATAATAGATTCAAAACATCTTCTGTACTATAAATGTCAGATGGACATGTCTATCAATGCCTGGTTTCTCCTAACTCCCACTGTTATGAAGGGGCTACATTCACTGTCCTCCAATACTCTGGCACCTCTCCCAACTTTAAAGAGCAGTTGAGATCAGTATGCAGATCTGCCAGGACCTCTCCCATTTCCCATAACACCCTCAAGTACATCTCTTCTGGGCTCATTGATTTATTTACATTTAGTGTTTGAAGCACCTTCAGCACTCTCTACTCAAGTCTGGTTTCTTTGTTGACACCTGCTAGTGATCCCCTTCTGCCTGCTGTGCTGCAGTCTGACAGACGGCCCCTGTCCTCCATCATGAATACTAAACAGAAATAATTGTTCTGTACATCCACCTTACATTTCTCATCTTTTACACATTTCTTTTCTTTCTTTATCTTGATCATTCCTCCTTTAGCTTTGAGTGTTCTAGTCTTTTACTATAGCAAAAAAAAAAAAAAAACCACAAAAAAACTCTGCAAGCCCTTTTCAAAATCCTTTTCCAAAAAATTCTCTTTAACCAGGGTCTAGAATACTTTACTCTGGTATTTTTAATCACACTGTTTAAAAGGATGCATCCTTGTCATTTCAGTGTATTTTATTAGCAGTCTTTAGACTAACAGGGAAGTTTTACAACCATTGTGAAGGCATTCTTTAATTGTCTGAGTTTCCTGTCTTTGTCTGTTAATTACTCTGTGAGACTATATGGCATTTTGAATTCATAGGAAGAACCTAGGGCCTGGATATTCAAAAGGGGTTGTGCCTGGTGCAACAGAGTGGGATATTCAAAAGGCTGACTGGTGCAGTGCAAATCCGATGTGCCAGGGCGCAATGGTAATGTATGCAGTGCAAATGCAGGGGGCATGCCCATGCATATGTGGCAAATCTCAATATTCAGCCCGGGATGTGCAGTGCATATGCTGTCACAACCCTGCATTGCGCCGCTTGGGGGGCTCAAAGTAAGCCCGTGAAAAGGAGGAACAAATCCTGGCCACCCACAGGTGGGCTGCTGTATTTACAGGTTGCAACACAGCAGCTTCCAGCCATGGGTGGCCACCCGCCCACCCCAGAACACTGTTCACAAGCACCCATATGGGCCCTGGTAGTCTAGTGGTACCCCCCACCCTCCTGTAGCCACGATTACCCGTAAAATGACAAAAATACAATCCCTGGTAGTCTAGTGGTCCCCCCCACCCCTAGCTCTGATCGCTGGTATAATGAAACAGTGCACTGCCTGGTAGTCTAGTGGCCCCTCCACCCCACCCGTAACCCCGATCGCGAGTAGCCCTAACAGACCATACCCCCTGGTGGTCCAGTGGCACCCCCACCCCTCCCACCTACACAGGACTCCTTGCCCACCCAGCTGCCCCCCCATCATCAGTGGGCAGCTGTAGCCACCACATACCGCCCAGCCACGGCCGAATGACAGATTACAGTATGGGTTTGCAGGGCATACTGCACTAGACAGCCACAAATATGTGAATGAAGTCATTCACATATTTGTGGCTGTCTAGTACAGTATGCTTGCAAGCCCATTTGTCCACAGTGTGGCCCAATGGGCTTATAGCCCATACTGTAATCTGTCATTCAGCGGGCGGCCGGACAGTATGCAGGCAGGTTGCAGGTACCCGATGATGGTGAGGGGGGAGCTGGGTGGGCAAGGAGTCCTGTGTGGGTGAGAAGGGTGGGGGGTGCCACTGGACCACCAGGGGGTATGGTCTGTTGGGGCTGCCTGTGATCAGGGTTACAGGTTGGGTAGAGGGGCCACTAGACTACCAGGGAGTGCACTGTTTCATTATATCGGCAATTGGGCCTAGGGGCGGGGGGTACCACTGGACCACCAGGGATTTTAACTGTACATTTGCCCATGATCGGGCCAACAGAAGGGAGGGGGTACCACTAGACTACCAGGGAATGTGTTTTCTATCCTAATCCCCATGAGCGTGACTATGGGCCGGGGGATGCTCCGGGACTCCCTCAGTTCACACGTCATTCTGTGCAGGGTGCCAGGTGCAATTTACCAGGCTGCCCTGTGCAACGCATACAAATGGGGCCATAATGACATGCTAATGGTCCCAGTTGTGCCATGCATATATTATGGCCTCATTTGCATGCCCTCTTCTGAATATCGCAGGTGCTGTGCCCAGCACAACTGCGTGTGTGCTGACACATCCCCATGCTCCCTATCTGTGGCTTGCACCATGTGCAGTGCCACTGCACTGTGTGCAATCTGTACCATATTCAATGGTGCTGCGCTATGGTGCATCACCGTTGAATATCACCTTGTCCTGACCCCGACACAGCCCAGCCGCGCTGTGCTGCACCCACATTTGCACCATTGCTGTGCACAGTCTGAATATCTGGGCCTAGGACAACAATTGTAGCAGTATTCGCACTCCACCATCCATCCATTTATCCTTCCATCCATCCTTCCATCCTTCCATCCATCCATCCATCTATCCAGTGTGGAATCCTTCTACCAAAATAGATTAACTCAATGAAACATGGATTATAGGGTGCTCCTTTAATCCAACTCAGGTTTCCTCAGCAGACCAGGATGACCCCTTATTCTTTGCCTTCCTTCTACCAAAATAGATTGACTCAATGAAACATGGATTATAGGGTGCTCCTTTAATCCAACTCAGGTTTCCTCAGCAGACCAGGATGACCCCTTATTCTTTGCCTTCCTTCTACCAAAATAGATTGACTCAATGAAACATGGATTATAGGGTGCTCCTTTAATCCAACTCAGATTTTCTCAGCAGACCAGGATGCTCCCTTATTCTTTGCCTTCTCTATTTCCCTGTTGTGAGCTTGCACAAGATGTACAAGGGCATACGTGGGCTCCCTTTGTTAAAGATTTCCCCACCACCAACTCTCCTTCTTCATTAACTCCTGACTTACTCCACTGTAAAATGGTGCTAGGCTCCTCTTTTCATATTAAGGCTGATGTTGCAAGGCTGGGAGCTGGCTCTTGATGAGCATTAACCCTTAAGTAATTCAATGGGACTTTGAGTGAAGAGATGATAGTGTCCCTTGGTGGTGATAGTGGGGGAACTGCACCATGTTTGTAAACCAAGCTGTTTTGCATTCCCTGGCTCACCCAAGGGCACCCCTCAGCCCAATTACCAACCTTCTCATGGACTTACTCATTATTTGCTATTTGCCCAGGACCATGACAGCAGTGGGTGACCTGCCAGGTTGGTTGTACGTGCACCTGCTTGTGCAATGGCAGACTAGGTTTGGTTTTCCTGGTAAGGGTGCCAGCATGCACGCTGCCCATGCATACCTGCAGTGCTGTATGCATGCCACTGGTGTCTGGTTGCTACCCCTTTCCTCATTCTGTATTCCTGCTATTCAGCTTCCTGGCTTCTGCCTGGTAGCAGACATGCAGTGTAACCCAGTGTACCCCTTCCCAAGGGAGGACAGCTGTCACTGAGGTGTTCTATCCTGTTCTATCCTGTCTCCCCAGGACAGTCTCTGAGTGACCAGAGTCCGTTCCAGAACCTGGGTTGCCAGTACAGCGAGTGGTAGTACTACTGCTGTGCTGACAGGTTGATTTACACCATTTTAAGGTTCCTTATTATTGCAACATATTCCTACCTGATATTCATTTCTTAATTACTGATCAATTTCAGAACCTGGTAACATCAGTTGAGGGGAGGCCTGTTGTGAAATCTTCACTCTAGGTTTCCACTCATCTGTTGTCATCAGGTGTGGAACAGATCAGTAGTTTAAAACAAACATTTGCCAATGATGAATGTTTGCTTGCTTGTAGTTATTGTGTAGGTGTTGAACATTGGTAGTGTAGAGGATAAAAGTTAACAAATTAATAACACAAGTTAAAACAGTGACATTGTCATGACTGGGAAATGAAAAGTTCATATATAACATTGTTGTTTTTGTTGATTGTGACCTTGAATTTTCAAAATGGTAGTTTTTATTACCCAAGCATATAAACAATGACAGGTGCCATTTATGAAATGTAACCCAAAACACTGTTTTGTGGAAAGACTGAGAAAACAACTTTTGGAGATGGATTTGTTAATGACAACTGATATTTTCCTTCAATGGTGGTAAAAAACATGAGCATATTGAAAATGTGGGTTCAAAAGAAAAAAAAAATATTGCAATGTTATGAGTAAGCATTGAAAATATCAGTGTTTGTTCATAACATTTTTTATTCAATTTTGACTCCAAATGTTCAACACAGCATTTTTATTACACCATCACGTCATGAACATGGCATGTCTCATTTATGAAATCCTGTCCAAAATGTCATTTTACAGCACATGTGTAAAGACATTTTGAGAAGGATTTGAAAAATGGCATGTTATGTTCATGAAGTGGGTTAAAAATGGCTGTTGAAAATGTTGAGTCAAAATCTGGTAAAATAGCAAAGCTAGGAGTAAACATTCAAGAACTTTTATGTTTCTTCATAACTTTGTTTTTTTAGATTTTGACCCCAAATTCTCAACATAGTATTTTTATTAATCCCACTGTGTGATCAGCACAGGAGAAATGTTTTAAATCTTGTTCAAAAGTTGATTTTGTGAAGCAACTGTGAAAACATGTCTTGGAGGGGATCTAAAAAATTACACCTGCCTTGTTCATGAGGTAGGGTAAACAAAAGGCTACCGTATGTTGAAAATGAGGGATCAAAAATCTGGAAAAATAACAACGTTCTGCGTAAATGTTGAATAGATCCAAAAGCAAATGGTTTGATACCTTTTATTGGACCAACATACTGTAGATGTTACAAAAAGAACAAAGTGCCTAAGCATTCTGACTAACCAAGTCCTTCCTTGGAAGCTTATGGCAGTTATTTAGAAAATCACATACTAGTAACACTCAGTGCAGACATAAAAAAACAGAAATAATTTTAATTGGTTTAAAATACTCATTTAAACCATAACTGAAGTTTAAATCAGAGAAACCAGATTTCACCAGTTTGCTTTTAGCTGAGAAGCCTGCCAAAATCAAATGTCACCAGAATAAGATATGAAACGTTGAAGAATTTCAATGTTTTTTCATAACTTAGATATTTTTGAGATTTTGGCCCCAAATTTTCAACCTAGTCTTTTTTATTACCCTACAATATGATCAAGACAGGTGGACCTTTTTAAATTCCATCTCAAACATGACTTTGTAGAGTGACTGCAAAACCATGTATGGGGGATTTGAAAAATTTCACCTACCTGGTCCATGAGGTGGGGTAAAAAGGCTATGCTGTAAATGTTGGGTTAAAATGTGGGAAAATAGCAAAGTTATAATAAACATTGAAGAATGTCAATGTTTCTTTATAACTTTGTTGTTTTTTGAGATGTTTACCCTAATTTTCAACATATTTTTATTACCCTACCTTATGATCCAGACAGGTGGACTTTTTTAAATCTCATTGTAAACATGAATTCACAGACTGACTGTGGAAACATGTCAGGGGAGTTGAAAAATGTCACCTTCCTTGTGTGACACTTAGACAGCTGGTGCTGATTACTCATTGATATTTGTAAAATAAAAATATAGTGTGATTGTCTGTCATGAGAAATGTTGTGCTCCTGGATGACTCCCCAAGTTTCACTTCAAAGGACAGGATATATGCTGAACAGCAGATCTCTGTAAGGTGACTAACTTGCAAAAACTCACATTTTATATAGCCTTATTTAGGATCCGAGTTGTTTGAAGCTAGGAAGTGGAATATCCATTTTATAACATCCTCAGGAAAACCCAGTTAATTGACTGATGTCACAAAGCATATTACACCTCAGTGAAATCCGGCAGAGAGTCATAAAAAGTTCTTTGATGTCCTTGAGACAGGAAGACATTCTAGATCAACAGGACATGGGGAAATGAGTTTTTGCTGATGTCACCTTCTGAAGGATGAGACATCCTGTTTTGTATAATTTTTATATTCTGACAGGGAGGAGCTATGTGACCTCATGCAAAGAGGGTGGCAAAGAAACTTTTAAAACTGTAGTCTGTATTCCATTTACTCACACACATGTTTGGACTCTGAAACTACCACATCTTTCAGCACTGTAAGAATATAAGAATACATTAGCTAGGCAAGTCTGTGTATTATTGGTAGGAATCTGCACTTTTAACCTTATTCTTTTAAAAGATTGTATGGTTTTGTGATATATTGTTCTGTATTTACATTTTACATTTTATCTATTTTTAAGTAAACATCTCATTTTAGAGACTGCTTGGTGTGCCTTTGAAATTCTTTCTTTGATAAGTGAAGCATGTATGGTTACAGTGACACTGTGCATAGCTTAATGGTAATTCCAAACTGGGAAAAGGTAAGAGTTTATTCTGAGGTCTTTCATAGAGTTTTTAAGGGTTCATTTTGTACACCTGGTAAGGTGCCTGTAGGCAAAAGATATCTGGCACCCCCGAAGAGCAGAATTATCCGAGCCTGTACATTGGGTATGCTAGCAAGAGGTTTACAGTTTGAATCCCTCCAAGAACTTGAGACCAAAGGTTGATTCAAACCCACAAAACAGACAGGAGGGTTACCCTGTTCTGTTAACTGTTCACAATACTGAGCTCGGAGGTTGGCACCGTGGGAGCAGAGGGCTTGACCCACTGAGTGGGGTTGTGACAGATTGGTTGGTAGTGGTGTGCATAAGTTTGGTATTACAAGCTTTATTGTTCAGTTTGGTAGCTTGGGACTGTCAGCTCACTTGCAAAGAAAGAAAAAGGCAGTGATTTATTTTTAAAAGGAAACAGAACTATATCACTTGGCTTACAGTCGAGTTCCTACCTGTTTTATTTTTTTTTTCTAAAGTGCAAGTCAGAGTAGTGGTAGTTAGGGAAGAAGATGGCTTCTAACTACAGCGGGCACACTGTAGACTACTTAAAGCAGTTGTGCAGGGATAGAGGAGTCCTGTTCAAGGTGAAAGCTACCAAGCAGAACCTCATGGATGCCCTGGTGGTAGCAGATACCCAGAGCACCGAGTCACAGACAGTGACTGTGAGGGACTGAACCTTGACTGTGGAAGGCCTAGCAGCCAGTGCGGTGTTCAGATCCAATGGGGAGGGCAGCAGGGCCACTATCAGCGAAGGGCCACAGCAACAGGGAAAGGTCACCAGTATCCTACAGCCAGAAGTACTCAGGCTGCAGATTGAGTTGCACCGACTGGAGCTGGAGTTCCAGGAGAAGAGAGAATGAGAACAACGAGAGGCAGAATGAGAGAGATGAGAGGTAGAGTGGGAACAGCAGGAGGCTGAGCATGAGGAGTGTGAGTGCCAGGAAGCTGCAGAGGAGAAGAGGGAACAAGAACAGAGGGAGCAGAGTGAGAATATTGGGAGGCAGAGCAAGAACGCTGGGAGGCAGAGCGAGAACAGCGAGACACTGACCGTGAGGAGCGTGAGTGCCAGAGGCAACATGAACTGGAGAAGCTACGACTACAACCAGTGGTACCAGAGCAGGTAAGTGGCTTGGGTTTAACTGGGACTACAGGACTTGGTTACAAATTGAATTCCAAATTGATAGCTGAATTTAAAGAGGGGGAGGATATGGATGCCTTTTTAAATTCTTTTGAAAAAGTTTGTATTCAGGCTAAAATTCCTAGAGAGTCCTGGAGCTTCCAGCTATCCCTGCTACTTACCAGGAAAGCTCAGGATGCATTGGGTCAAATGGACAATGAGGACAGTGATGATTATAGCAAACTTAAAGCTGCACTGTTAAAGCAATTTGATTTAACTGCTGAATCATACAGAGATAAATTCCATAAGCTCAGGAAAAGCCCTGACATGAGCTATGAGGATCTAGCAATGAAACAACGTCAGTTTTTAAAATGTTGGTGTGAAGGAGAAACTCTGTTGATAAAATTGAAAATGTGATTTTGTTAGAACAGTTTTTCTGGGCATGCCCAGCAGAGCTGAAAACCTGGCGGGAGGACCGAGATCCCAAAACAGTGCAAGAGGCTGCTGAACTCTCAGACTGATATGCCAAGAGCAGACCTGCCCTGAGCATGAATGGGGTGGGTGTGGCAGTGCAGAAAGGGAAAAGCACGCCTTCAGGGCAGCTAAAACCCTTACTGCCTCCACCAAAACCAGTTAGCCCCAGGTTTCAGAGAAAAGATTTCTCTGAGAAAAGAAATGAATGTTGATTGTGTAAAGAAACTGGGCATATTGCCAGACAGTGTCCCACAAAGGCGAGCAATATGCAACAGGGGGCTAGGAAGGAAGTGGGCTGTTTGTTTGTCCCTGGAAGCATGCCAGTAAACATGAGGGAACACATGCACCCAGTCATGGTGAATGGTGTACAGACACAAGGGTTAAGGGACACAGGGGCATCCTTGACCTTGGTAAAGGGGGATCTGGTACAGCCTAGTCAGCTTATACCCAATAAATACGTTACTGTACAAGGGTTCACTGGTGAAGAGAAAACATTGCCACTTGCCAGTATTCTCCTAGACTGGGGTGAAACAGGGGGAACTGTGCAACAGGTGGCTGTAGCCAAAACCTTAGCAGTGGATGTGATCCTGGGCAACAATCTCAAACAAGGGATGGTGTGTGCAGTTACCTGTAGCCAAGCAGCAAGGGAACACTGTAGTTCCCTGGACCCCACAGAAGCCATTGTGGAAACCACTTGGAGGCTGGTTCCACAGCCTGTGTCTCCTGATATGGAGACTAACAAAAAGGGGTAGAAATTTCCCCAGTAGCAGTTAACCACACAGCTACAAGGGGTTGCTCCAAGGAGGAAGGGGTGACCCATTGTCAGAGGGTTGGGATTGACAGTGATCCTGAGTGCCCTGATGCTAATGCTAGGGACCCTAGTTTAGCAACTGAAGGGAACCCGTCCCATGCCTTGGGAATGTGTGAGGAGTTTGCAACTGCTCAGAGAAGTGACCCTAGTATAGAGAAGCTGAGGGCTTGGGCAGACTCTGATGGAACACAGGGAGGTGACAGCAGATGTAAGGTTTATTGGGAAGATGGACTGATGTATACTCAGGCTGCGCAGACAGAGGAAGGGGTGCTAGGCAGGCAGCTTGTCATTCCCTAGGGATATCATGAGCAGTTGCTCAAGATTGCACATGATATTCCCTTTTCTGGCCATCTGGGGATCACACGCACTATGCAGCAGTTGGCCCAGAATTTCTATCAGCCTAACTTCACCCAGCAAGTGAAGGAGTATTGCGGTCTTGTCACCGGTGCCAAGAAATAGGGAAGGCGGGCAAGAAAACCCAAGCTGCCCTGATTCCATTACCCATAGTGGAGGAGACATTCCAGAGGGTCAGAATGGATATTGTGGGGCCTTTAAATACCCCCAGCTCTCGAGGGAAGAGATTCATCCTGACTGTGGTGGATTATGCCACCTGGTACCCAGAGGTAGTCGCCCTATCCTCACTGAGGACAGACAAAGTGGCAGATGCATTACTTGGGATTTTTTCCCGTGTTGGGTTTCCACAGGAGGTTATCAACGATCGAGACGGTTCCTTCATGTCGGACCTGATGAAATGTTTATGGGAGAAGTGTGGGGTGGTGCAGAGATGCATGACACCTTATCACCCACAAGCCAATGGGCTTGTGGAAAGATTCAATGGTACCCTGAAGTCAATGCTCTGGGCGTTTGCTGAACAGCATGGGAGGGACTGGGAGAAATAAGTTCCCCACTTGTTGTTTGCATACAGCGAGGTGCCCCAAGAGTCGACAGGATTTTTCCCCTTTGAACTCTTATATGGACGCTGGGTACATGAGCTCCTAGACTTGATCCGGGAGGACTGGGAAGGCAAGCACGCCACCCAGGGAGCACCCATAGTGGATTACGTCCTCAAGTTTAGGGAAAGGCTGAAGAAGCTTATGGGGACAGCCTAGAGCAACCTGGCAACTGCCCAACAGAAACAAAAAGTGTGGTACTACCGCAGAGCCAGAGTTCGCTCATACATGGTGGGTCAGAAAGTCATGGTCCTTATTCCGGTCCAGAAAGACAAGCTGCAGGCTGAGTGGGCATGACCGGACAAAGTGGTTCGGAAGGTAAATGATGTGAACTACATTATAGAGTTACCTGACAGAAGACAGACAGACAGGATGCACCATGTCAACATGATGAAGCCATATGCCAATAGCGCTGACATGGTGTTTGCAGTGTGTAGTCCTGGGGAGGGGATAGACAAAGGAGACCCACTTCTGGACTTGCTGGAAGAAAGTAAGTGGGAGTCCTCTGTGGAGGCAGAAAATTGTCTCCCCAGCTGGCCCTGGACCAGATCCAGAAAGTAAGGGAGGTTTAGCAGACTATGCCCCATTGTTTGAGCCAAGCCTGGACTAACCCCCTTAGCAATGCACGATGTGGAGACAGGGACACAGATGCCCATACAGCGGACAGCATATTGGGTGTCAGAGGCTGTCCAAAAGGACATTAGGAGGGAAGTGGAGGAGATGCTGGATTTAGGGGTAATCCAGAGATCACACAGCCCCTGAGCCTCACCTGTAGTCCTTGTGCCCAAGCCAGATGGCTCTACTCATTTATGTGTGGACTATCGTGGACTGAATGCAGTCACGAAGTCAGACGCCCACCTGATACCCCGGATGGATGAACTCCTGGACAAGTTGGGAGGGGGCGACTTACCATACGACCATTAACCTGACCAAGGGGTATTGGCAGGTAGAGTTGATGGACAGAGCTAGGGAAAGGGTGGCCTTCATCACTCCAATAGGCTTATTTGAATTTAAAGTAATGCCTTTTGGAATGAAGAACACTACGGCCACTTTCCAAAGATTGGTGAACCAGGTGTTAAATGGTGCTGAGGAGTATGCTGTGGCATACCTGGATGACACTGCCATCTTTAGTACCAGCTGGGAGGAACACCTATCCCACCTTAGGGAAGTGCTGGGCAGGATACAGAGGGCCGGGCTCACTGTCAAAGCTGGGACGTGCCAGGTGGCCATGGGAGAAGTGGCATACCTTGGGCATGTAGTAGGCAGGGGACAGCTCTGTCCTAACCAAATAAAAATAGAGGTAATCCAGGCATGGCCTAGACCAGAAATGCAGACACAGGTCAGAAGTTTCCTCGGGACAGCAGGGTACTATAGAAAATTTGTGCCCAATTATAGTACCCTGGCTGCTCCCCTATCTGACCTGGTAAAGAAAAGGATGCCAAAGAAAATTACCTGGGGCCCAGTCTGTGAGGAAGCCTTTACCAGATTGAAGGAGGCACTGTGCAGTACTCCTGTTTTGACAAGTCCTGACTGTAGCAAACCCTTTATAGTTCAGACTGACACCTCAGACATGGGTATTGGGGCAGTACTGAGTCAGACATCCAGCCAAGGGAGAGATCACCCTGTAGCGTATCTGAGTAAAAAGTTACTTAGTTACTTCCCAGGGAGCAGGCCTACTCCACTGTAGAAAAGGAGTGTCTTGCCATAGTGTGGGCCCTAAAGAAGTTAGAGCCATACTTATATGGGCAGCATTTTGTGGCACAGATTGGCCACAACCCTCTGGTTTGGCTGATGCAGATGGGAAAAACAATGGTAGATTGCTAAGATGGAGTCTTGCTTTGCAAGGGTATGACATGACAATTCTACATAGGGCTGGAGCGACCAATCAGAACTCAGATGGGTTGTCTGATGTCTATGAGGAGTGAACTGATTTGGTAAGCTCATCCCATGCAGGGGATAGAGCCCCCAAATTCAGTCTAAGTGAGGAGGATTGTGACACTTAGACAGCTGGTTCTGATTACTCTATGATTTTTGTAAAATAATAATATAGTGTGAATGTCCATCATGAGAAATGTTGTGTTCCTGGATGACCCCCCAGGTTTCACTTCAAAGGACAGGATATATGCTAAACAGCAGATCTCTGTAAGGTGATTAACTTGCAAAAATTCGCATGTTATAGCCTTATTTAGGATCTGGGTTGTTTGAAGCTAGGAAGTGGAATATCCATTTTATGACGTCCTCAGGAAAACCCAGTTAATTGACTGGTGTTACAAAGCATATTACACCTCAGTGAAATCTGGCAGAGAGTCATAAAAAGTCCTTTGATGTCCTTGAGACAGGAAGACATTCTAGATCAAAAGGACATGGGGAAATGAGTTTTTGCTGATGTCACCTTCTGAAGGATGAGACATCCTGTTTTGTATAATTTTTATATTCTGACAGGGAGGAGCTACATGAACTCATGCAAAGAGGTTGGCAAAGCCAGTTTTAAAACTGTAGTCTATTCCATTTACTCACACACATGTTTGGACTCTGAAACTACCACATCTTTCAGCACTGTAAGAATATAAGAATACACTAGCTAGGCAAGTCTAAGTGTATTATTGGTAGGAATTTGCACTTTTAACCGTATTCTTTTAAAAGATTGTATGGTTTTGTGATATATTGTTTTGTATTTACATTTTACATTTTTATCTATTTTTAAGTAAACATCTAATTTTAGAGATTACTTGGTGTGTCTTTGAAATTCTTTCTTTGATAAGTGAAGCATATATGGTTACAGTGACACTGTACATAGTTTAATGGTAATACCAAACTGGGAAAAGGTAAAAGTTTATTCTGAGGTCTTTCATAGAGTTTTTAAAGGTTCATTTTGTACACCTGGTTAGGTGCCCATAGGCGAAAGATATCTGCCCCCCCCCCCGAAGAGCAGAATTATCTGAGCCTGTACATTGGGTACGCTAGCAAGAGGTTCACAGTTTGAATCCCTCCAAGAATTTGAGACCAAATGTTGATTTAAACCCACAAAACAGACAGGAGGGTTACCCTGTTCTGTTAATTGTTCACAATACTGTGCTCAGAGATTGGCACTGTGGGAGCAGAGGGCCTGATCTGCTGAGTGGGGTTGTGACACCTTGTTCATGAGGTGAGGATAAAAAAGCTCAGTTGAAAATTTGGGGCAAAAACATTAAAAAATGACAAGGTTATGAGTAAAAGTTCAAAATGCATTAAAAAGCCATTAATCAAACTTACCTTGTTTTCAGTCAATTCCCAGTCAGGATCAGGAGAAGCAAAACATGCCAGTAGACCAGACAGGTAAATGAGGGGTAGGTGTGTGGGGAGTAGTTGATGCTGAGAGGGGGACTGCAGTGGGGGTATGGGGGCAGAAGTTGTTGCTGGACTGTTTTCTTCTTTTCAGGTATAGCCAGGAAATGGGACATTAGGGGAAGTGATTGGGAGATAGGCATCTCAGTGTAGTGGTAGTAGTAATAGTAGTAGTAGTAGCAGTAGTAGTAGAGTTTATTTATTTTGTGTGCTCTTCCCCGTAGGCTCAGGGCACCCTTACAATAATACAACACAGACAGCACTTCAGAACAATTATCTAAAATATGTACACAATAAATAATCCCAGTAAATCGCAGTGTAGAGAGTGGGATTGCTTTCAAGGAAATGGGGCACCGGGGCAAGCGATCAGGAGGTGAGCAGGCTAGCACAGAGGATGTGGTTTTTGAGGAAATGGAGCAATGGAGGAAGTGATCAGGAGGTGGGTTGGCTCAATGCAGAGGGTGGGCTTGTTTTTTATGAAACTGTGCACTGGAGGAAGTGATTGGGAGGTATGTCATGCTCATTGGAACAGGTGGGATTGTTTTTGAGGAAACAGACACTGGAGTAAGCAGTCAAAAGGTGGTCAGGCTAATGTTAAGCGTAGGATTGGTTTCAAGGAAATGGGGCACCAGGGGAAACCATCAGGAGGTGGGTGGATTCATTGCAGAGGGTAGGATTATAACCAAGAAAACAGGGTACCTGGGGAAGCAACTGGAAGGGGGCAGGTTCAGTGTAGAGGGTGGGATTGTTTTTAAGGAAATGGAGCACCAATGGAAGTGATTTGGTAATAGGTGAGCTGAAAGGTAGAGGGTGTGATTGCTTTTCAGGAAATGGAGCACCAGGAAGCAAGGTTGTGGGTGATGATGAGCAGCAGGCTGATTGTGATGCCACTCAACTGACTGCTGGGTTGTGTTTTGTAGATGAAAGGAGCCAGCTGCACTCTGACAGGTGTGGCTGCCTCCAGTTAAGTACAAAATGTTTCTACCCATCAGCCAGATGGAACACCATCACTATCAGCCTGCTCTTTACTGGGCTGTTGGTGGGGAGCCTCTGCAGCCCAAGCTGCACTAGATGCCACACTGACACACCTCTGCAGCCCCTACTCACTTGACTAGCCACAACATGTTCGCTTTGTGCTGCACATGCAAGCAAACATAAAAATAAATGCCTTGAGGAAAACCCAGCATCAGTAAGGGAAACTAAAAAATGAAAAAGGAGAAAGACCCACATATTCAAAAGAGATGCGAAAGCACATCTCCGGACTAGCGAGGGCCCTCGGGGGTGTGTCAATATTCAGAAGACTCGATGTGCAATGCAAACCCAACTGTACCACCGTATGGAATATTGTGATGTGGGTATGCAAATGAGGAGTCATCATGCATATTCCCCACATCGCAATATTTAAACATCCTCTGGTGAAGACACAGCTGGCTGTGCCGGCACAAAGATAAGATCCCAAAAACCCTACCCTAACTTTGTGCAAGGTAGGATGGTGTTCCATACACAGTCCAGGGCTGGTCACATGATTCTGCCCTCCCTGAGCCCTGATCCATGACACTTGCAACAGTAAAACACATCTGATCCCTGGTAGTCTAGCTGTCCCCCCCTCCCTGAGCTCTGATCCATGACAGCTGCAACCATAAATACATTGGATCCCTAGTAGTCTGGCATTTCCCCCACTGATCACTGTGCAAAATAAGTAACACAATATCTCCTTTTTCCATAGTGCTAGGGACCCTCTCCCGATCACTGTAGGGACTACACAAAACACGATTCCCTACTTTCCATGTTGTAGTGTTCCTCCCCTCCCACCCCTGTAGCAGTAATCCACCGCTCACCCCCCATCCCATACCAGTGACTGGCACAGTCATCCTCACCCTGCAATGGCCAGCTGCCAACTGACTGATACCCAAGCATGTTACAGTAAATAGTACACACTCATTGGTGGTCTAGACAAACAATGGGCATGTAATATTTACTGTACATGTTTGTGTACTGATCGGTCAGTGGCTGGCCATGACAGGGTGAGGATGGCTGTGCCTGTCACCTGCACAGGATGGGACATGGGTGGTGTGGGGTGGTGGATTACTACCTACTGTGATGGTGGGTTGGGAGGACACTACGCTATGGAAAGCAGGGAAATGTGCATTTTGTGTAATTCCTACAGTGATCGGGTGGGGAGGAGGGCCCCTACACTATGGAAAAGGTGTTATTGTGTTACTGTACTTATTTTTGCATAGTGAATGGGGTGGGTGTCCCTATATTATGGAAATGGGGTCCCTACACTATGTAAAATGGGTTAGTGTGTTACTTATTTTCACACAGTGATCGGGGCAGGGAGGGGGGACCACTAGACTACCAGGGAAAATGTTTTTTGGCTGTACAACTGACATGGATCAGGGCTCAGTGAGGCGAAACCACTAGACTACCTGGGACAAGATGGTGTTTTATTTTAACACTGCCGTGGATCAGGGCTTGGGGAGGGGCTGGCCCGGTGCAGTCAGCCCAATGCAGCCATGCTAATGAGCTCATAATGTGCATGCATGAGGCCCTTTTGTGCCATGCATGCCTGATGAGCACATTTGCATATTTTGGCTAAATATCACCCTTGGGGGACATGGCACATCCAGGTATGCACAACGCATTCTCCCATTGGCAGTCTTTAGCCCTGCACCCTGGATGCACAGCGCCATACATGGCGGCCACCTGCTGTGCACTGCACATCCACAGTCTGATATTCAAACAGAATGCACGATCTGTTCCGACGACACATTCTGTTTGAATATTGCATCAGAACCAGCCTCCCAATTTGTTTTGTGTGCTCATCAATTTATGCTCACATCTGGCCGGCTCTGAATATGGGGCCCAAGTTGTTTTTTTCTAAAGTGAAAACAAGAATAGTGCAGTAGGCACAGTTAGGCAATGGTACACATTACAAAATCCCCAGTTATGTTACAGGGTGCATAAACCTTGTTTATACTTTTTATTTGAAATGGAATTTCTGCCGTATCTGAATAATAACCCCAGTGTATTGTTCCCTGTGTTTGTTTTAAAATCATCCTAATCTTTTCCTATTTAAGTATCCCTTGCTAATGCTTCCCTTTTGCCACCTAATATTCATTTTTTAATTTCTTTGCAGTTCCGTGACCTAATGACTTCAGAAGTTCTGAAAGGCTTCACCATAGGCATCCACTCCACTGATGTTACTGGGTTGCAAAACTTAACCACAGGAAAAGTGGTGAGGAGTTTAACATAAGGATGGCGGTGGAAGCAAACCACAAAAGTATGAGGGTCCTGGGTTTCAGGAGGACATATTTTTAAAAAATGGGTGAATGCTTTAGAGATGACCTAAGTGAAGGGGATGACCTGGGTGGTGTAGAGGAACAGTGGGCTAAGTTAGAGGAAAGTACGGTGAAGGCAACAAACCTTTACACAAAGGAAGTGAGCAAAAACAAGAGAAACAAGCATTTGTCAATGCTGAATGTTTGCCGCTAGTATTGCTGTTGTACCAGGTCTTGCTTGTACCTACACCTTTTTACTATATATTTACCCAGGATAGAGCAGATGAGATGCAATGTCTCATTTTCAGTGGTGTCCCTCTTTGACACATTGTTAGATTGTAATTACCCAGGACTGGACAGCTCAAAGCCAATATTCTACTTTTAAGTGGGCTCCCACATTTTGACCCCAAATGTCCAACAGTCTTTTTACGAACTGACATTATGATCAAGACAGGGGAATTTTTAAAATCCCATCTAAAAGGTGAGTTCGCTGTGTAACTGTCGAAACAAATTTCAGAGGGGATTTAAAAAAATACACCTGCCATGTTCAGGAGGTGGGGTAACAAAAGGAACATGTTGAACATTAGAGGCTAAAATCTGCAAAAAACTAAGTTCTAAGTAAATGTTGGAACAACTTGTTTCCTCATAACATTGTTGTTTTTCACATTTTTACCCCAAATTTCCAACATAATCTTTTTATGACCACTCCTTCTGAGCATAACAGGTGTCATTTATAAAACAATGGCTGAAAAGTACCTTTTGTGCCGCAAGTGTTAAAACACATTTTGGGTAGGATTTCAGAAATGACTGCTGTCACATTCATGAGGAGGTGTGAAAACATGGCTATGTGGAAAAGTTGGCATCAAATATTTAAAATGACCACAGCTACAAGCGTGTGTTAAAAAATTGCAATGTAGACTCATAACTTTGTTGTTTTCTCATACAGTATTTGTACCCTGAATTTTCAACATGGCCACATTGCTTACTTATGAGCCCACCTCATGAACAAAGGCAGAGAACATTTTCAAATCCTGCCCAAAAGGTGATTTTGCACAAGTGCAAAAAAGCATTTTGGCCAAGATTTGAAAAATGACAGCTGTCACATTCATGACGTGCTGTGAAGAAATGGCTATGTTAAAAATATGGTGTCAAAATATTGAAAATGACCTGTTACAAGGGTGCATTCGTAAATTTCAAAGTAGGCTCATAACTTTGTTGTTTTTTATTAGTTTTACCCCAAATGTTCAACATAGCCTTCTTATGACACCACCTCATGAACAAGGGTAGAGAAAATGTTTAACTCCTGCTCAAAAGGTGATTTCACACAGTGAATGCAAAATCACCTTTCAGGATTTGAAAACACATCTTGGCCAGGATTGGAAAAATGACAGCTATCACATTCATAAGGTGCCATGAAGAAATGACTATGTTGAAAACTTGGGGTTAAAATATTGAAAATTACCAAAGTCATGAGCTGCATTCATAAATTTCAACAGAGGCTCATAATTTTATTGCTTTTAAATATTTTTACCCTGAATTTTCAACATAGTCTTCATATGACCCCTCCTCATGAACAAGGGTGGAGAAAATGTTCAACTCCTGCCCAAAAAGTGATTTCGCACAGAAACCACAAAATCACATTTTGGGACAGATTTGCATAATTTCACTGACAATGTTCATAAGGTGGGTTCCCAAAAAAAGGCATGTTGAAAATTTGTGGCAAAAATATTCAGAAATGGGCAAGTTATGCCACTAAGTTCAAAAATTCATTGAAATACATTGAACCGCATACCTGATTTTCACAATCTGGCATTGAAGAGTAAAGAAGTGTCTGTGGTCCAGAGAGGATTACAGTGTTTGATCCCTGGTGGGTAAGTAAGGACTTGGAAATGGGGAGGGGTGGTGGGTGCTGAGTGGGAGGGTCAGGCGGGGGAACTAATGGTGAAACAGTTATCGATGGAAGGTTTTCTTTTTAGCTGGGTATGTAATTGGAAAAAAGCCTACAGGGGATGGTTTTCTTTATTTCAGGTGGCAACACTGGAGGAATGGGCACGCCCCCCATGTCAGTGTTACGTTTGTGTTGGGCTTGGAGGGGGTGGCAGCTGTAGCAGCAGCTGCAGCAGACATAGTTGGATGGTTTTCTGTTTTGCAGGTCTATTTAAAACAAAAACTTTGAGGGATGGTTTACTTTATTTCAGGTGATGACACTGTGTCAATGTTATGTTTGTGTTGGGCTTGTTGGGGATGGCAGTTACGGTGGCAGCTGCAACACTCATTGATTGATGTTTTTCTCTTTTGAAGGTATATTAAAAAAAACTTTGAGGGATTGTTTCCTTTATTTCAGGAGGCGACAAAGGGTTGTAGACTGGATAGGGAGCTAGGTAAAAGGGAGGACACAGAGGGTAGTGGGAAATGGCTCCCTATCAGAAGAAAGGGAGGTGACTAGCGGTGTACCACAGGGATCGGTAATGGACCCCATCCTATTCAATATTTTTAGCAGCAACATATCTGAGGATCTGGAAGGCAAGGTGAGTCTTTTTTTTTCATTTACTGTTTGTCCTCCTTCCTCTGGGGAGACACCCCGACCGGCAGCTTTGTCCCTCCTACCGGAGGGACACTCTCTCTGGATCTGCCCACACCCACACTTACTGACCCCAGAGTTCCCCCATGGATTGTCCCCAGTGGCAGGGCTAGGAAGGAGGCAGTGTGCTATAACTCCCCCTGGAGACTAATCCAGATTCTGGGGTCAGCCCTCGAGTATGGCAGCCATCATTGAGCGCTGGCCAGGGCTCTTCTCCTTTTTCTGTTTTCTCCTCCCCTCCCCACTGATGCAGGCATGTCAGAAACGTGCCCCCGACCCTCCAGTCATTGCCAGGGGGAAGTCAGTGAGTGGGAAGACACACTACCCTCCCCCTGAGAGAGGGGAGCAGTCCGCCAGATGCTCAATCCTCTTCCACCCCCCACTGACCACCAGCAGCCCAAGCTTGTTCCTGAACCCAGGTAGCCAGTGTGGCATGAGGTGTAGTGTCCAGCACCTCAACCCTCAGCGTCACCAGCCCATTCAGCAAGGTGAGTCTTTCTGCAGATGACACAAAGACATGCAATCGGATTGACACTCCTATTGAAGTGGAAAGGATGAGGGCTGACTGTAGAAAGCTGGAAAGTTGGTCACACACCTGACAACTAAATTTCAATGCTAAAAAGTGCAAAATCATGCACATAGGGAAGAGTAGTCCAGACGCAGAATACCTTCTAGGAGGAGTCAAATTAGAATCAACAAAGCATGAAAGAGATCTGGGAGCAATCATATCACATGATCTGAAAACATCCAAACAATGCGAAAAAGCAGCATTAAAGGCAAATGGAATGCTGGGCTGCATAGATAGGGGAATTACTAGCAGAAAAAGAGAGGTTATCATGCCACATTACAGATCTTTGGTGAGACCACATCTGGAGTACAGTGTATAGTTCTGGGGATCACACCTCAAAAAAGATACAGACAGACTTGAGACAGTGCAGAGGAAAGCTACAAAACTGACACAGGGACGCCACAATATAAGCTATGAGAAGTGACTGCAAGAACTCAACATGTATTCCCTTGAACACCGGAGAGATAGGGGAGACATGATAGAGGCATTCAAATACATGAAGGGAATAAATAAGGTACAGGTTCATAACATTTTTCAGTTCAAGAGTCACACAAGAACCAGAGGTCACAGCATGAAGCTAGAAAGGGGCAAAATTAAAGGGCAATGCAAGAAAATTCTTCTTTACTGCTAGGGTGGTGGATGTGTGGAACTGCCTGCCACCTGAGGTGGTGGAAGCAAAAACAGTTGGAACATTCAAAAAGGCTTTGGATAGGTACAAAAAAATCATAACATTGAATAGCAGATGAGGGGATAGGCTTATGGGCAGACTAGATGGATCTGGAGGGCACCTTCTGCTGTCATTGTCTTCTTCTATTTTTTTTATTTATTGTACTTTTTGCTATAGCTGGCTGCCAGCATCTGCCCCAGTCATGGACCCCAGCACTTCCACCTCCCATTTTTGCCTGTGCTCACCCGACACCCCTGGCTTACCCCCAAGGGGGTGGGGTTGTGGCACCGGCTTAGTGTCGCAAACCTGGTTGCTATCTGGGACAGCCGGCCAGGAGGCTAATTGAAGCTGGAGGTAGGGCTTCATAGAGGCAGCCAGCTTGCATGGATTTTCTTCCCGTATACGGGGGCGGGGACGTGCAATAATGACCAGTGTCCACTCCCACCCCCGACGTGTTGACATCAGTGCTGTGGTAAACCCAGCCTCTGCCAGAAGTCCATAGTGCACCAGACACACTACCCGCCCTCCCCCCTGGGGAAGAAGAGCAGTACAGGATGCTCTATCCGTCTCCCCCCAGCCAGCCCTCCAGCAACCCGGGTCCATTCTCAAATCCAAGTCATCGGCGCCGCAGGTTGGCACATTGCCCCTGTGCCAGCAGGCTGGCCTGCTGTCACTTTCTATGTTTCTATGTTTATATGTGTAACCCCCAGGTGGCGCTATCCTAAGGGCTACTATCCCTGCCTGCCCTAACTGTAGCAGGGTGAGGGGGCCCAGATCCATTGGCGGGTGCCTCCACCCAGAGGTCGGGGTTAGAACAGTCGAGGTTGACTCGGTCACAGCCCTCTGGGTTGCTGCAACCCCCCTTTCTTCCCACTAGTGGCCCACACAGTTCAATTTCAGTGGTCCTTACCATATACACTTACCCCCCCAGCTCGAACCAGCCAGCTCACTCCCGGGGACCCTCTGGAAAGTAAGGTACAGTTACACCACATTCACTGGGCAATATTTCACCATTAATACACAGACTAGCCAGTGTACTTTTGCAAAACAAGCAATCTGATTTATTTGAGGGGAGATAACAAGGACCGGGGGGAAATCGGGTTGATTAGCTTACCTCTACAGTATATGAAAATCTACCTATGGCTCTGTGCACAGGCCTAACCTATTAATTGCTGTCTATGGGTACCCAAGCCTTAATGGCTAGTTCCTCGATGCAGCTGGTTGGGGCCCTGACACAAGTGAGCATTTAATTCCTGAGCAGATCAGATGGAGCCAGAAAGCTCAATTAGTGCAGTCAGCAATACGACAAAATGATTTTTTTGCATTTGTTTATAAGCTTTAACAGGGAGTTACCCTGATCCAGTACTCACAACCCCAGCAGAGAACCACTCTTTCACCACTTGCAGGGCTGAACCTGAGCTTCAACGGCCTACTCACACATTTGTATGGAAACAACAGAGGGGTACCATACCAGGCAGCTGCTTCCAGAACCCGACCGAACTCACAGCTATGCGGGCTCTTCACTGCAGCTTCAATGTCCTGACAGACTGAGCGCGATTCAGCAGATTCTCCAGTCCTCTTCAGGTGAAGCCTGGTAGGTAGCTGTGCTTATACACAGCCTCCTCTGACCGCAAGCCTGCGGATTTAATTCGTGGAGCACTGGCAATGCAAACGGCTGCCTCAGGCCTTTCACGCGCTTCCTGTGCGAACACTCAACGGCGCAGGAGCTCAGAGCTCCCTTCTCCTTCACAGTCACAATGCATCTGCCCCTAACAGCATGGGGCAATCCTCACAGCTCGGGCGCTACCCGATCTCATTGGCTGGTTACACATGCCAGTCACTTATTCTAGCCCTCAGTGGTGCAAAAAGGCGCCATGGCCCATAATGCCACACCAGGAATTACAAGCTGTGTCCCAATTGGTCAGCTGGCTCTAGCCAGAGTCCTGATTCTTGGTTGTCACCTCCACGCCAGTTCCTATGCCCCTTAGCTACTATTGGACTCCTTTTACACAGTCTGAGTCCAATATGGAGGGGCACAACACAAAGTCCCAGCTGCAATAAAAAAAGCGTTAGACAAACTGCCATTTTACCAATACTATACATGTTGTAGGGGGGACAACTATATCTTTCAAATGGGCTCCCTTAGCGCTCCTAGCGACTGCAAAAATGGAGCGAGTAGACAGCAGTCCAGGGTGGGACTCGAGCAGGGAAACCCCAGTCCCGTATTTGAACCACTAAAGCCTGCGAACAGGCAGCTCTTAAAGAGACAGTACTGGTGACTTTAAAAGCACTCACAACCCCCACATTTAGCGGCCTTATGCCGAACACCAGCCAGGCATGGAGCATTTAAGCAAGCTCCTGGAAAGGCTCCTAGGAACCCCCATTAGTAGGAGGGTTACATATGACACTGGGGGATTGTGCACTCTCAGTGTCGCTGTTATGTTTCGGGGGTGATGTAGTGGCACGTGCTGAGTTGGAGGGTTGGATGGGGAGACAGTAAGGACAGGGCAGCAAAAGACATCAGTGGATGGTTTTCTTTGTTACAGGGTGTAATTCAACCTCAGCAGGCTGATCATGACAGATCAGCTGTGCTTACTGAGTGGCGTAGATCAAAGGAAAGAGCTGATCTATGATTGGGTTGGCGCTCTCCTTTGAAATACACAAAGTTTCTGCCCACCAAGCCAGAACAGTGTCATGATCAGCCTGGTCAATGTTAGGAATGACACTGATGAGCCCCTTGCAGACTTCTCTGCATTGGACTGACAGTGTCACACCCCTCAAAAACCACTCTCCTAACAAAATATTTACTGCACATGCACACACGGCGAACATAAAAAGGACAGCTATGTTTCTCAAAGATGTGGCTGAAATGGTAAAGGCAAAGGGGTAGCATTCAGGAGGTATGAAGAGACACAAAGAGAAGAGGACAGGAAGGTATATCAGGAGAAGCAGAGGGAAGCAGGGAAAGCAGTGAGGAGTGCACAGGTACAAACTTTGGAAAGACTAGCTCAAGGGGTAACTAAAGGGGACAAGACATGTTTTAGGCACCTAAGTGAAAAGAAGTAGACTAGAAGTGGGATTGTGAGGTTAAGAAGGGCAGAGGAGACTGAGCAGAAGAGGTTCAGGAAAAATCAGATATCCTGAAGAAATACTTTTGTATAGTCTTCAAAGAGGAATGGGAAAGGAATGTGTCACATAAAAGCAGCAATAGCACTCAGGGCAGGGAGGCAGACATAAGTCCTTTTACAGAGGAGAAAGTCCGGAAAGGACTCTCAGATCTGAAAGTAGACAAAGCTATGAGGCCAGATGGGGTGCACCCAAGGGTATTGAGGAATCTCAGGGAGGCATTTACTGCACCTCTGACAGCCCTGTTTAACAACTCGCTGGAAACAGGAGTGATTCCAGAGAACTGGTGGAGGGCAGATGTAGTCCCGCTTCACATAAGCAGTAGTAAGGAGGCAGCTGTCAACTACGGTCTGGTCAGTCTGGCATCGCTGGTGGGGAAGTTAATGGAGTCACTGCTAATGGAAAGGACTGTGGAGTATCTTGAATACAGCAGGTTACAAGACTCAAGGGAGCTTGGATTCTTGGGGGGGGGAGATCATGTCAAACAAATCTGACAGACTTCTTTGACTGGGTTAGCAGCGAAATAGATCAGGGTTGGATGGTGGATGTGTCCTACTTAGATTTTAGTAAGGTTTTTGACACTGTTCTGCATAGGAGACTATAAGGAAACTGGGCAGCTTAGGGTGGGTCCTAAGGTTGTAAACTGGGTAAGAAACTGGTTTAGGGATAGGTGACAGAGGGTGGTGGTAAACAGAGTTCAGTTTGAGGAAGGGAAAGTGACCAGGGAGGCCTCAGAGATCAGTGTTGGGAGCGGTCCTCTTTAATGTCTTTGCAGAGGAGCTGTATGGGAAGGTATGTCTCTTTTCAGGTAACACACAAATCTGCATTAGCATGGACACTCCTGAGGGGGTGGAAATAATGAGCAGAGACCAGCGAAAACAAGAGGGGTGGTCAAAGGCATAGCAGCTGAATTCCAATACAAAAAAAGTGCAAAATCATGCACTTATTGAACAGAAACCCAGAGTCAGAGTACAGAATGGGAGGAGAGATATTGACAATCACTAAACAGGAAAGAGAACTGGGTCTAATCATGTCTGATGACCTTAAGGTGGTGAGACAGTATGACAAGGCAATTGATATGGCCAGTGAGATGCTTGGGTGCACTGGAAGGGGTGCAACCAGCAGAAGAAGGGAGGTGCTGATGCCACTGTATAGATCACTGATGAGACCCTACATGGAGTACTGTGTCCAGTTCTGGAGACCACATCTCAGGAAGGACATAGACAGAGTGGAGGCTGTCCAGAGAAGGGCAACTGCAACAGAGCAAGGCTGCATCAGAAGTCCTATGAGGAGAGACTGAAGGACCTCAATTTGTACACCCTGGAAGAGAAGAGGGAGAGAGGGAACTTGACAGAGACCTATAAATTCTTCATGGGAAAAATAAGGTACATGACAGGAGTATTTTTTTGACCTGGGATGTTGGTGCCACAAGTGGACACCTTGCTGCTGCTCCAGAAGGCCAGCTTGGGTGCAAACCTTTTGAATATCACCCACAATACTTTTCTGTACCCCTCACTCCAACCTAACCAACACCATGGCTCTGAGTCCCACCGAGGTGGGTCCACTACTCCTCTGGCATTCTATCTACAATCTAGCCAGAGCGGGGGTGAGAGCCACAGGCTAGTTGGAAGGGACCGGCATTGAGCGTGGCTGCTGTGCTGTGGGTTCTGCCTTCGCCTGTCTGGGTGCCAGGGTTTTTCTGCTTTTTCTTCCCAAGATGTGGGCATGCAATGGAGCCCAGTGCATGGCGGGCTGCCTCCCGCACCTGCACTCAGAGCGTACTACCACATCTCGCCCCACCTATGTGTCTCCTTGGCTGCAGAGCCCCCAGTCTCCACAGGGAGCCGCTAAACCCTCGGAGACCACAACCCATCCTATCTAGGAGAGGAGAGCAGTCCTCCAGTCCTGACATTCAATCCTCTCCTGCCCTGACCGACCTCCGATAACTCGTGTCCGCTCCCTCGCACGAGTCACCGGCATGGGGTGAGATAAGGTGGATACCTCAACCCTCAGCTTCACTGGGCCGGCCACGGTACATGTTTATTTCATGAATTGTTCTTGCAGTTCCAAGTAACCTCCATTAATCTTGTGTTAAGTTGTTTGCAGTCAGATGCCTGCTGCATTCAAAGTCTAGTGATCATACACTATCACTAACACACAAATATCACCTTCATATTAAAGCTGACAGATGTTTTGCTATCAGATCTCACTTGTTGTATTATTATAGGCAGATGATGGCAAGCAAGATACAATGCATGAATGCAAGTATGCAACCAACACATCAAGTCAAACAAACTCAGTTTTGATTTTCAGAAGTCAACACTAACTGTAATAATGATGTGTACAATATGTTTATGTACTTGCCTGCTGAAATGACTTGTATCAATTGAAGTTATAATCGGTAAATGTAAGTTTAAAAAACAGGCTTCTCGTTTCTCTTATTTTGTAAAAATTATTTTGTTTGTTGCTCATACTTAATTAACAGTATGTTGTGGCATATCACCACCCACTTAAATGGGAAATTCACCACAAAAGGACCTTTCACCACAAGCTTAAGGCACCAGTATGGTCAAGTACCCAAGTCTAGAACCCGCACCGCCTAATGCCATGGCCAGCCCCTGCGACATACCTACCCCCACCAACATGATCAGCTCCCCACACATATGCCTGGTCCCTTCCACTGCCAACATAGCCAGTTTCCCACACATACACCCAGCTTCTCCTACAGTAGCCACCATCCCCAACCAAGACACACATAGCCTGCTCCCCAAACCCACACACCGTCCACTCCACCCTCATTCTTCACAGCCAACTCACCTAAACAGTCCAATTCTTTGCACCACACACACACACACATCCCCCACCTTTGAACCTGTTGCCCCCCCACACACACAAATATATACATACTTCCCAAACTGCAGCCAAGTATGGCATGCTTTGGTAATATTTTGTAAGCCAAAAATAAGCTTTCACCACCAGTTTAAGGCACCAACATGGTCAGGTTCCCATGTCTGGCACCCTCATCCCATGGCCATCTTATGTGAAATGCTTGCCTCCACCAACATAGTCAGCTCCCCCCACATATATGCCTGGTCCCATCCACTGTCAACATAGCTAGTCCCCTACACATACCCCTGGTTTCTCCTACAATAGCCACTATCCCCCACCAAGATACACACAATCTGTTCCCCAAATCCACACACAGACCATTTCACCCTTCCAACATAAATACAGACACACACACATACACACACACACACACACACACATACACACTCTCTCTCTCTCTCTCTCTGAAAGAATATGGCTAATGATTCCCCATTCCCCAGTGAGTCCCCCTCCATCAAAGTATGCCGCTCCCCAAAATGATCACAGCCAACTCCCTCAGCCACTGCTGCAACATAAACAGCCCTGAACAACAATACAGCCAGTCTACCCACAGCTGTTCAACACCCAAGTGAACACAGCCCTAGCACCAACACTGCCAACCCCACCCCACTCCACTGAAGTAAACACAGCCAACCCAGGAACCAACACTACCAGTACAGCACCCCCAACAAATCCGAGTGAACACTGATGGACCCAGCACCTACACAACCAGTCACTCCAACCAAGCAAATAGCCCACCTTGTGCCAACACTGCCAGCCCCCTTGCACTACCCAAGTGAATACTGATGCCCTTGGCACCAGCACATCCAGTCCCCCCCAAGCAAACATAGACAGCCTCTGCACCAACATGCAAGCTCCTACCCCACCCAAGCAAACCTGCACACCTTTAATACCCACAGCTCTAACACAGCCCATCCTTAGACTGGGAGGAAGCAAGTAAGGATTTGTTATTCTTTGGTAACCAGGTAAGGCCTACTAGGCACAAGTGCCTGTTTTTAGGGGTGAGCTGGGAGTACTGGGGAAATTATGTGACTTGCTCAGTCACACAGTATGCAAGTGGAGGTTGTGGGAATCAAACCCAGGTCTACCGGATGTACCAAGTTCATTCGCAGGCCAGCTTGTTACTCTAACCTCCAGGCTATACAGTGCTAGACCAGCCCAATTATACAACTGCTGCTCCTCTCTCTTATCCATGCCTGATATAGGCAGCTCTTGTCAATAGGCTTCTCATTAGTCAAGATCAGATCATAGTGTTGAATTGTTTGAATACTCAGCCAAGTTTGCACATATCAGAACGCAGTCTGCTCCAAATGCCAAGAGTCAGGACCTCCTGTGGAGCGTGATCCTTCTCCACCTCCATCCCTTCCCTGTGGAACTCACTCCCTTCCTGTATCCAGTCTTCTGCTTCCCTGAAAGGCTTCCAAAAAGAACTTGGGTCCCACCTACTGAGTTTAAGGCAATGTTCCTGTTACAAATTATATGGTATTGATCCTGCCAACATGAATCTGTTTGTACTTAAATAACAATGTATAGCCTGTCTCTGACTCCATGTTACTGTTGATTGTTAGCTACATGTTATAACCGACTAATAATCTGATTTAGCCCTCTGTATGGCCAACCTCACGTGCTCTGTGATATGTGTAATGTACATATGTAATGCTTTACGTTACCTGTAATTAACTCCAGATTACCTCTGAAAAAGGGACCCCTGGTCTCAGTGGGCCTACCCGGTTACCAAAATTAAATAAAAAAAAGTTTGAATATAATAGAAATGGCCCAAAGCAGTTTATAAAGTGGGTAATTTATTAAAGTTACTAAGTTCTGTAATGAATCTGAATTTTATGACACCTCAGTTAACAGGATCTGCAGAAGTCAGCTCAAGTTTAAAAGTAACCTACTATTGCAGTTTATTAGGGGATTTAAACCTATTCAAAGGGTACACTATGTCTTAAGTTTGATGTTGGATCTCCCCTGCTCATGGCAGTAATAGCCTATCTTGGTATAAATCTTAGCTAAAATACTAGACGTTGATCACCCCCACATGCTGTAACATGACCAGAAGTCAACACTAACTGTAACAAGCATTTGTCAATGCCGAATGTTGGCTTGCTGGCATTGGCATTGGTAGTGCAGGAGTTAGACAGATGCATCATAGGAATGGCAGTGAAGTATTGAACTGATGCCAACCCACCCCCACCCTGCAGAGAGTGACAAGCATTAGGGTGTCCCTTTGGGTGTTTGGTAGTGCAGTGTGGGAAAACATGTCGGGCAGGATGTGAGAAATGACAGCTGCACAGTTCATAAGGAGGTGTAAAAAAATGCCAGTGTTGAAAATGTGGCATGTAAATATATCAAATTTGTGAAGCTACTAGGGTGTGTGGGAAATATGCAATGCACGCTTGCAACACTGCCATTTTATGGGCGTTCGGCACCAAATTTTCAACATAGGCATTTTAGCACCTCTGCTCATGTACAGTGTCACTGTTATTTCCTCAAAGTGTCCCAAGAAGTGATTTCGCACAGCGACCACGCTATTCTGCACCGGAAGTGCGAAAACACATTTTGGGCACGATATGTCAAATGACGGCTGTACTGTTCATCAAGAGGTGTGGAAAAATGGCGATGGTGAAAATCCAGACTGAAAATATCACTAATGCACGACGGTACGAGAGTGTGCAATCTGCCAACGCATGCTCGTAACACAGTTATTTTATGGAGTATCATCACCAAATTTTCAACATAGGCATTTTAGATCCTCTGCCCATGAACTGTGTCACTGTCATTTTCATAATCTGGCACAAACACTGATTTCCCACAGCGACTGTGCTATTGTGCACCGGAAGTGTGGAAACACATTTCGGGCAGGATATGGAAAATGACAGCTGTACTGTTCACAAGGAGGTGTACAAAAATGACAATGCTGAAAATCCGGCAGTAAAATATTGTGAATGCAAAAGTTACGAGCCTGCGTAGCAACTGCACAACGCACGCTCATAAAACAGGCATTTGTTGAATTTTTTTCCACCAAATTTGGAACTTAGGCTTTTAAGAGGCACCTCATAGAACACCACCACTGTCATTTGGTTATGGGCCCGAAGGTGATTTCACGTAGTGACTGTGAAATCACCTTCGAGGCCGATAAACGCCTTTGACAGTGACAGAATTCATGAGGAGGGGCCCAAAACCCCATGTTGAAAATTTGGTGCAAAAATCCAAAAAAATGCCTGAGATATGCAACAAAGTTGAAAAAACCCTATCTAGCCCATTATACAGCTTACCGGCATTTCCTCAGTTCGTGGTCAGCTTTGAAGAGTGCAGACGTGTTCTCGGTCCACTGAAGATCATCGCGCCGGACTCCACAGGTAAGAATGGGGTGGGGAGGTGTGGGGAGGCAGGGTGTGCAGTGGGTGGGTGTGGGTTGTGGGAGGGGAGGCAGAAAGAAGCGCCGTGGGACCGTTTTTAATTTGCAGGTTTTAAAAAAAAAAAACGACGTGGGACGTTTGCCATGCTAGGGTGGACTTCCAGCATGGCAGAAGGACGGCTGGGGGGGCGTGGAGCTGACGGGGGATTGGGCACCCCCGTCAGCCATGGCATCAGTTGCCATGCTGGGGTGGGCTCCCAGCGTGGCACCCTGTACTGGGGGAGGATGGCACGTAGTAAAGTAGACATAACTTCGAAACAAAGTGACGCTGCATGACGAGCTTGTCTCTAATTGCAGCGGCACTTTGTTTAGAAGTTTTGTCCACTTTACATAATGTAGGTGTCAGAGTTAGCATGCTGGCTTATTGGGGAATGAGGGACGCACCTACTGATGTGTGCCCTGCATTCGCCCAACAGCAGCCGCGCCCCCAAAGCTGCACTCTCCTAATATGTTGACTGCTGCACAAGCGCGGCAAGCCAACATAATAAATGTTAACTGGAGTTGAAAAATATGCCACTCTTCATAGGAAATTTGACTTACATACACACTTCTGGGAGTGAGACAAAGAGCAGATGAGCACAGCAAACTTTTTGTTTAGTTGGAGTAGCAGGCAGCCCCCCTGCAGAAGAGTCCCCCAGTGGCTGCACAGTTAAAAACTGGCTGCAAGGTTTAACTACAGGAGTTAGTGGATTTGGAGTGAAGTCATGCGCACTCTGTCATTTGCAAAACCGCTAATCCATATTTTTTTCTTGAGCGGTCGCCTTAGCCACGGCAGGCAGACAGGCAACAGAAGGAAGCTTGCTGCAAGAAGACAGTAAACCAACCGACAGCAGCAGGCAACGTGTAATTCAGCAGGTGGAGAAGGAAACGATGGCAGAACCTGAAGTGTGCCTCAGCGAAACCGGAGAGCCCGAAGTGGCACCAGGTGCTGGGGAAGGAGGAGTTATGGCCGATGGGGTGAACGGAAACCAGAAGGTGAAGGATGTTCGGGAATCTATCAAAGATAGAGAGGCTGAAACAACACTTGTTGCAAATGAAGAAGAAATGGCAACCGTGCAAGATGAGGTTGGGAAGAAGAGCCAGGAAACTGGGAAAGACACCGGGGCTGAAACCACACTGAATGAAAACGAAAATGCACCTGCGGGGAATGAAAATCCAGAATCTGGGGAAAACACAGACTCAGGGGCTGACACAAATACTGTTGAACATGCACCTGAGAAAGAGGGGGTGGTGAATGAGAGTCAGGAGGGCGAGGAAGGCGCAGAGACTGACTCTAAACCTGAAGAAAATCATGAGGAAACAAATGCGGGACAAGAAGGAGGAAAAAAGACAGACTCGGTAGAAGAAAAGAAAACAGATGAAGAGCAACAAGAAGTCGATAAGGTGAAAGAAAACAGTTCACCTAGTAGCAGCAGCAGCAGTGATAGCGGTAATGAAAGTGAAGAGGAGGACGCTGCAGAGTACAATGTATGAGCTGAGGAGATACCTGAAGGGGAGGAAAAGAGAGAAGAAAACTGCAGAAAAAGCTTCTGCAGGTGAAATGGCCGAAGAAGACAAAAAAGGAGGAACTGACGGGGCAGCAGAGGAAGCCAAGTGGGGCAGAGTCGGAGGAGAGGAAGGAAAGGCTGCAGGGATCCAAGAGGTGGAAGCAAAGGCTGAAGGAAATAGGGAAGCAGAAATCACGGAAGTGCAAGGGGAAGGCGAGCAAATGGTTAACGAGAATGGCCCAGGGACAGGTGCAGGTTCGGAGCCAGAGGATGCTTCGGCTGCTTCTGTTGCCGAACCGCAGGAGTTCGACATTTCGCTCTACGTTAAGGTAATGTTCTTAAACATTCTTTTAGTCATAGTATGCTGTATGTACATGCTAGAACAGCGGTGCAAGAAACAGAAAGCTCGTAACTATGTAGGACTAGCAGGTTTCTCTAGGGATTCAGTTAAGCTGCTTAAAATTTCAGGCCACCGCGTGATCTCTGCTGTTACCGGGAAAACAAGTGGACTAGCAGTTTAATTCTTAAAGCTCACCCCTCAGTACTTTTGCATCATTACTCCAGAAAGTCGGTGGTACATTAGAATCATTTAATTGGGGAACCCATCTTCCCATTAGTTAAAGATGAGTGTAAACCCCAGTTTTCTTTTGCTGAAGCGGGGGTGCCGATAGAAGTACAGTAGCAGTGTATAGTACAGTATAATGTCCTGCAAGTTTATGGTGGAAAATTATGCCAGTTCTCCTCCAGTCACTAGGAGTTGCTGGCAGTCTTACATTCATCTAGGAAGCAGTTGACCTTTTCCTTATCCTACGAATTTGCCAGCAAAATAGGCCACCTGGTCTATTAAGTAAGGGGACAGCGTAGTAAAGTAGACATAACTTGAAACAAAGTAGCGTTGCTGTGAGCTTGTCTCTGATTGCAGCGCACTTGTTTAAGTTACTGTCCACTTTACATAATGTTGGTGTCAGTGCTAGCATGCTGGCTTGCTTATTGGGGAATGAGGACGCACCTACTGATGTGTGCCCTGCATTTGCCAACAGCAGCCCAGCCCAAAGCTGCACTTCTTCAATATAGTTGACTCAAGCCCGGCAAGCCAACATAATAATGATGTGTACAATATGCTTATGTACTTACCTGCTGAAATGACTTGTATCAATTGAAGTTATAATCAGTAAATGTAAGTTTAAAAAACAGGCTTCTCGTTTCTCTTCTTTTGTAGAAATAAACTGATACACACACTGGTCCACCAGCACAGAGCCACATCAAGGCTAGCTGTAAATCTTTCAGCTCTCCGAGTTGGAGACTGCCACAGAACATAGATAAAACAAAACTCCTCCATGCTGAAACTGATTAACAGGGTTGCAAATAAATTTAGCTCAATTTAACCCGTTTACCTCACACCTGAATTATATAGAAGTCAATGCAAATTGAGTTTCAAAAGTGTGTCTTTGTTAGGTGAGGGGTTAAATAAAAGGAAAAAAAGAAACATACGTCCACAGTAGAAAAAACAGAAGTCAGCCCTTAGCAGGGTTCTTATACAAGGACATCAATTACTCCAAGCTGTCTATTTCTGTACATTTTGCACACATTTCTGGTCATAAAATATGTCTAAAATCCACTTATTTGAAGCTCTGGGTGAGGGCATTTGGTGTCTAATGGTGTATAGGTCTGGTGGTCTGATGTGCATGCTAAGTGTGTCCTGTATTACTTCCATGGATATGGAGGGAGGTTAGCGGGGGGGGGGTCATTCACACAATGGGGGATGAGATTGGGGAAGGTGTGATCTGTCCATGGCCAAGGCCCCATGGGGTACTGAATCCATCAAAGAGCAAGCCATGATAAAAGGTGTGTGGTCTCCTTAGCATTCTGATGCCCACACTGCGGGGGTGGCAGTATGCCGAGACATCTGTCTTGGGGTAACATTATCCCCACTGGAACACCAGTGCTGTTGCAGACACCCCCCCCCATGCCAGAGACCATGGCAGTGACCTTCAGCGCAGCAGCAGACAACCCACCCATGCCATCCTCAAAGAATTGGCCCAGTACCCTAAAGCAGGCCTCGATGAACTGCCACAGTTCACTAAAAGCTGCCATTTGCTCTGCATGGTGAGCTTCTGCATGGAGCTTGTTGATCTGTCCATGCATCGTGTGTGGGCCACTTTGGCCTGCACACCCTCCTGTGCCCCAATAGCTGACTACAGCAGATGCCTTTGGGTTGATTCCTACTGTCTATGTGGTGTGTCATAGAGTACAGATTCAGGCTGCACCCTGGGCTGTTATGTCAACCGGCTGTTTGTCATGGCCAGTGCTGTGCACTGGTCTGTTGGCCTGGGCAGCTCAGCGATGGCTGGGCTGTTGGGATTGGCCTTTGCGGTTGGTTTGTGGCTGGGCCAGTGGCACGAGTATGAGGAGATATGGCGATGGTGGTGCTGGTGGCAGGGGCCTGGGGAGGCAGGGAATTGGCTGTACCACATGTGGGATCCTGGGGTGGCACAATTGTGGCTGTGCCAAGGGCAGTGGTCTGGGGTGGCATGGTGATAGCTGTGCTAGAGAGGGTTGGCAGGGCATCATCTGTAGCAGGGCTGGTAGAGGTAGGTAACCCCTTCTGATCTGAGCTGGACCCCTCAGTCCTCCACTCCTTAATGTATGTGTTGTCTTCATCATCGTCCTCCTCCTTTTTGCTGTTCTGATCTCTCCCTGCCTCAGCATGGGTGGTCCTCAGGGGAAGTAGATGGTGAGATGGGTCTGTGTGATTCTCAATCACCATGTGCTCCATCACGGACTAGGCTGATAAGAGAAGAGAAGAGAGCATTAATGCAAATTAGTGTACATACTTGCGTTCTGACCATGGCAGCATGTATACCTACTGTGCTGTGTTTTGCCACCCATGCCACCCATGTTTATGCAGTGGTCATACACTCCTAGTACTGTACACAGCACAGACACCCTACTACCAGTGATTGCACAGGAGATAATACACATGTGGCACGGTAGATGCGTATACAACAGATTGCCACACCACCAGAATAAATAGGTCACACTATGCAGACTACACTGACTCAGTCAGGGTCTGCCTAGGGTTCTGGCAGCCTAACTGCAGTGTCAGTAAGGCAGCCAACAGGGGACATAAATGGCACATGGTGACACACACATGCATTAAGCCATGTAAATGTGATTCACTAACTCTGTGTGTGCCACATAAATATACCTGGATTTCCACAAATACTTTATTCCATTAGACAAATGATGGGAAATGCATGGAGCTGTAATGGGTAGAAGGTGACCATGAGCCCAAGAGTGGGTGTGTAGACATGGCAATATTAAGGCATCCTGGTGTGCCACTCAAACACTGCACAAAAGTACATCAGTACACACAGGGGAATGCAGCAGTGATGGCCTACATCATAGGCCCAGAAACCGCTGGATGAGGGGGCAGCTGTAGCATCACTTTTTTCTCCCAAAACAGACTACCCTTTTACATTACTGCTATAAGCTAGTATGGGTAATGGTCAGAAAGAAACTAAGTGTCCTTAATAGTCCCTTTGGTGTGCCATGTGCGTAATAACAAAAGAGGTGACGAGGTGTTTGCTTGTCCAGTCGTCCCATAAATAAAGTGCCCCACCCCAACAAGACTGATAAACTGTTCCTGGCTTTAAATGTGCCTCACCCACCCAGCTGCCACACACATAAAACAAAAGCCTTGCCTAATTGCCTTGCTGTCTTCCCAGAACAGCGAAGTGCCAAGTGCTGGTGATAACGCGCAAGTCAACAATGAGTCTAATCTCTGTATCTTTAGTACACTGCACTTAGCACTTCCAACTCTAGCTCTGTCCTCTAGGACCACTTCACACATCTCCTCTGGGGCTTGATTTTTTTATGTGTGTCTTTCATTGGTGACCCCTTGTATGCTGTGCCTGCAAGCCTAAAAGTTTTAAAACAATGGGGAAGGAGGAGTGGAAAAAGCCAGGCTACTCTAAGAGGTATAAAAGTAGGGTCCATGCATAGCCCCTTCCTCCGTTCCTCTTTGCTAACCTAGAGTGACTGATTGACCTCCTGACTGTAAAGTTTTGATACGGACCTGGCTGTGCACTTTGTGGTAGTTGTTGGATCTCGGTGCTAAAGCACTTGCCTTTTCAACTGTCTGACCGACGAGTATGACTCCTTGTCATGGCCACCTGCCATGAACCTTTTGTTGCCTCTCAGCTCCCGAGTGACTAAGTCGCTTCAAGATCTGATTGTATTGTATTTGTTCCTGTTCCTCATCACCTGGCAGTCAATAACAAACAAGTCTGCAATAAGGTAAGGTGTATGTATCCCTATTCCCAGTAGGCAGACTTGCAAAATAAATGTATTCTCTCCTTATGGAATAAAAAAAAAAGAGCAAAGAGTAGACACCACATTAGACATGACAGGTAATCCACTGCAGGAAGGGAAAGAAATAATAGGGAATGATTCCCTAGAGATCTGCCTACTGCCTAGCATTGTAAGACATCAGTGCAGTGCCTAAGTATTTATTACTGTAAATAAGGATTGATAGATGATGCCATTTTTGCTAAAAAGTATTCCAACTCCAAGTCCCTATTTATTGAAATACAAAGATCCGTTTGGATGGTCGCTTAGTATCCAGTCTTTTAACTAAGGTGACATTGCATTTGATAATCTGAAAAAAATGCTACCACTGTTGTTCATTCACCTGCATGCTTTTCGGTTAACTTATTATAGATTTGGAGAATTAAAATATGGGTTCTTGTCATAACTGGCTGATTGCTAAGTTGCATATCATCTTATCTTCTAGTATATTAAACACTTGCTAGCAAACTGCTGCTTAATAGCAGAGAACTAGGCTAACTTGGCATTGATTTTTTCTGGTTTATTATTGGTCCACAATTGTAATCACTCATTCATGGGCTGGTTTACCCCTAAAAATATTAGCTTTATTTGGAAAACATCACTTGCTATGGTGTAGCATAGTTGTTTGATAAATAACCATTATGTTAAATAGCATTGTGAATGACAGAGTACAGTATACACTGCAAGCCCATTGGTCGACAGGGTCCACCAATGGGCTTACAGTAGTACAATAGCTGTCATTCACAGACAGCACTGTTAGTGGGCAGCTGTGGTGGTGTGCGGGCAGGTTGAACTGCCCGTCGACATTCTGTACATGCTGTGCCAGGGGTAGGTGGGGTGGGTGCCTGAGTGGGTGGGGGGGTCCACTGGATGACCACCAGGGAGACTTTGGGGAGTCCATCCACGTCACGATTGGGTAGGGACAGGGAGGGGGGTCCACCGGACTTCCTGATTGTGTCACAGAGGCATCCATTCAACTGTGGATGTGGCCAGGGAGGGGTGCGCTTCTGGACTTCCTGTGGTGTTACCTGGTCAGGATCATCCATGGAGTCAGGTGGGGGGTCATGGCTTACATGGGTGGACTGTACTACACACAGCCCTTGCAGGGAGCCCAGCGCATTCCGCTGGGGGGCATCCTTGCAAGGCGCATGCAAATGGGACCATAATGACATGCAAATTTCCCCGTTGCGCCTTGCATGCCTAATGGCTCCATTTGCATGTTGGTGGCTGTGAATGGCACGTTTGAGCATAGTGCATATTGAGATGTGCTACCTCATTGGTTTTCCTGCATGTGCAAGGTGATGCACCCGTGCTTCTCAGGCTGGATGACATTGTGGTATTCACAGAGGGGATGCGCCAGGACCATCCCCTGGTGCAGCTTCTGTGAATACTACAGTTGGTGCTCGGTGTATCTCATTTGTGCCGGAGCATCTGAGCTGCACCAAGCACAAGTGCTTTGAGAATCCTGCCCTAGAATTTTACTCAAAATCTGTATTTATTGATTTTTCAAATAATATTTTGAAGGAATGGTTATGGATAATCCCAATATTTATTTTTAGCATTTTAGTGGAAACTTCCTCAGGACCTAGTTCAAGCTGATTTTTTTCAGATTTTGAATTTTTTTGTAGTGTGTTGTCTGTATTTATATCAATTCTGTTGGCATTCCCAGTAATGTACAGGGGCATTGAGTTTTGATTGAGTTTGAATAAGGAGCAAAAATATTCATTAAACTGGATTGCTATCCCCTTTAATATTAATGTTACTTATATTCTCATGTGTTTTTTTTGTCAGGCTATTGATATAACTGTACAATTGCTTACAGTTGTTTTTGTCTGCATCTGTTGCAAGTCTGAGTTCTGTTTTCTTTTTGAAATGGTTACTTTTGTTTTTACATTTCTTCTAAAAATGTTTTATATTCTGACCATGTGGTTATATAATGGCTTTTGTTTTCAGATATTTATTGTATGTCTTATTTTGTTAGTTTCTTTACATCCTTATTTAGCCATCTTGCTTGTAATCATTTGTTGTTATATTTCTTGATCCTTTTAATGTGACTTACAGATGCTAATTACAGTATGTTTCCCTTTATAATCTGTCACATGCCATTCACTGTTTTGTTGTTTTAAATTTTATGCCAGTCAATTTCTTTGATATTTTTTTGGGTTGTTTTGTTCTTTTCTACTGCTTCTGGGACTCCTTCCCTTCCTTTTTCATCCTTTCCAACTGTTTTCTATATTTAGGACCTATATTTCACATGAGCTTTCAGCGTTTAACAAGTATAATAAAAATGTATTTCACTGCAGCTCACTTTTTTTATACATAATGGGCAGGATTCACAAAACAGATGTGCTGGTGCAAATGAGATGCACATCCCCAAATAGTGGGATTCACAGAAGGATGTGCTGCAGGATGCACTGTGCGCATCCCCACTGTGAATCACACTGAAGCGCCATGGTGCAACCTGAAATGTCCCAGTACAACTGGGATGCACAGAAGCACCTTGGACAGCACAACACTGAATATGGAGCAAGTAAGCAAGGGACACAGGAGCAACAGGGGGAGACTGCAGTATCACAAAGGGTGCAGGGGAACAGACCGGAAGGGACTGGCCAGAGTGCCAAAGGGACAAAGAGTGGCCACAGCAGATGAGGTGTGCAGACAGAGCACACAAGGAGACACCTGGACGCACCAGACACACACCCCACAAAGGGGCTCAACAGGCACAAATGCCATGTACAGGGGTGCCTGGTAAGGTGGGCCACAGCATCAGAGTTGCACTGTATAGCACAGCAGAAGGTGCCATACATGTCCCAGTGCACAGGAACCCAGCAGTGTGGACAAGGGAGATGCCACACAGGTGCATACAGGTGGACAGGCACAATGGAGGACAGGCCGAAGGCCATGACCTGCACAGGTGGAACATGCCCACAGGCAATGTGGACCACAAGAAGAGCGGCACAACAACAGGGGATCAGTACAACAGAAGCTGCCGTCATGCACCAAACACAGAATAGGGGCACTGTGAAAGCGAGCAAGCAAACTTTATTAATATAGCACCTTTCATAACCAAGGCACTGTACAGAGTATAAAATTACAGTATAAACCATAATATAATAACATTTTAAAAACAATCAATGAATTTATCATTTAATTAGGGAAGGCCAGAGAAAATAAATGTGTTTTCAGCATAGATTTAAAGCTGCTGACGGTCAGGCATTCTGTTAACCAACAAGGTAAAGAATTCCACAGGGTTAGTGCTGCAAATGAAAAATCACGAGCTCCAGATGTTTTAAGACAAATCCTGGGAATCTCTAGCAATCCCTTGTCGATGGATCGGAGATGGTGATTGGGGGAGTCGGGAGTCAGGAGATCTTTCAGGTAGCTGGGTCCCTGTTCATGTAAGGCTTTAAAGGTAAGCAAGCCTACCTTATAGGTGATCCACTACTGAAATGGCAGCCAATACAGTTCGCGCAGCACAAGCGTAATGTGACTGGTCCTAAAGGTACCAGTCAACAGCCCGGCCGCAGTGTTCTGCACTAGCTGCAGGCAGTGGATATCAACCCCAGACAGAGGGCATTGCAGTAGTCAAGAAGGGTGGTAATGAAGGCATGAACCAATGTTGGTAGGTCGCCCGGTGGAATCAAATGTTTCACCTGGGCAATATTCCTCAGATGGTAAAATGAAGATTTGACCACAGCTGACACCTGAGACTTCAGGGTCAAGCCATCATCAAAAATAACGCCAAGGTTATGCACCCAATCTGAGGTAATGAGCTGGACACCATCAAGCCACAAGCCTGAGATGAGCCCAGCATCAAGACCTGCCCCCGAGTGACCCAGATCCTCAACCAACACCTCAGTCTTATCCAGACTTAACCTCAACCAACTCTAGCTGATCCAGTCTTTGATCTCATGGAGGCAACTATTTAGCACAGAGACTGTATCAACCTGTCCAGGCACAAAGGGCATATACAGCTGAGTATCATCTGCATAGCTGTGAAAACTACAGCCATATCACTTGATGATATCACCTAATGGCAGTATATACACTGCGAACAACATGGGGCACCAATATGGATCCTTGCAGCACCTCGCAGGACAGGGGGAGGGAGTCAGAGGAAGAAATTCCTGTGACCACCCTCTGAGACCTGCCTACGAGGAAAGATCAAAACCATTCGAGGACTGTACCTGACTGTTCACAAAGAAACCGCAAGGTTTCCAAAAGCACCTCATGGTCCACAGTGTCAAAAAGTTGCTGAGACACCGAGAAGGACCAAGTTGGTATGAGCCTTTCGGTTTCTGGCCATTAGGAGGTCATTTAATACCCAAACATGGGCAGTCTCCTTGCCATGCCTCTTCCTGAAACCAGACTGGAGAGCTTCATAGACACTGTGAGTTACCAAGTGATTGTCCAGTTGCATCGCAACCACCTTCTCAATAACCTTCCCCACAAAGGGCAGGTTAGAGGCAGGTCAGTAGTTAGCTGGATCGATGAGATCCAAGGAGGGTTTTATAAGGAGTGGTTGAATGACCGCCTTCTTTAAGGGATCTGGAAAGATTCCCTTCTCTAAGGATTTCCATACAATTTCAGCTAGGATCCGGCAGATGACATCTACACAGCCCACTCTGAGGGAGGTAGGGCCCGAATCCAAACTACAACAGCTTGGGTGCAAAGTCTGGACAATTTTCACCATGTCCATGAATTCCGGTCGGCTGAAATCCATCCAGACAGACCGGGTGCTCACTACCTCCCATCGACCTCCACAACCCCTCATAGAGAGAGCCGGGCTGAATCCAGACCTGATGCTGTCAACCTTATCTGTGAAAAACCAAGCTAGCTCATCACACTCAATTTGTGAAAAAAACTCTTCCAGACTGAAGACAGATTGGATTGCACAATCTGTCAACAGTTCGAAAAAGTTGAGTCGGTCGGTTCTGCGCAGCAGAAATCTCCCTGGACAGGAACTCTGCCTTCTTCCAGGTGATTTCTAATTGATAGCCCTTATAATGTTCCATCAATCTAAGCTTATCAGCATCCAGGCTGGACTTCTGCCATGTTCTCTCCAGCCTTCGACCAACCTGCCTCAGCTCCTTCAGGGACCCATCATACCAAGGGGACCTTGGGTGAAGAGTGAGTGGTGGAACACAAATAGGAGCAATCAAGTCCAAGGCCTCTCCCACTGCCTTATTATAGGATAGTACGAGATCCCCTGGACTTGTGCTTTCACCCAGCAATCCTGATAGGTCCAGCACTGCTGATAGACCATCTGGGGAAACTACCCTTAAAGGGCTGTACCGAACCATGTCCAAAGGGGTAGGTCCATTTAGGTATGCCCTGAAACTAAACCCTATGGTGTGATGGTCAGACAAACCAACTGGTTCCACCCCCAAGTCAGTGATCTCCATCCCCAGGAGGAACAGCAGATCCAATGAATGAATCCCTATATGGGTAGAGGAGGTAACTACCTGTGTAAGGCCCAGCATTGTCATTAGCTGGAGGAGATTTTGGCCAAACTGTGAGAGTTTGTCATCGACCCGGGCATTGAAGTCCCCCAGAATTATCCATCTGGGAGACTCCAACACCATGTCGATGGTGAAGTCTGCAAACTCCTGCAGGAATACACCCTCATCACCTGGTGGAAGGTAAATGAGGAGTATCCTGTAGACTACACCCTCACTCATAACACACTCAAAGGATCTGGTGGTCCCCACTGGAACATCCACAAGGCCTAGTTCGGTCTTAAAAAGATGGCTATGCCCCCACCCCTAAGATCCAACCTCGGGCGGTGAATCACTGAAAACCCATCTGGAACTGCAGAAGCCAATACTGGGCCTGCATTTTCATCCAGCCAGAACTCGGTAATGCATGTCAGGTCCACCATTTCAACAAGATCAACTATAATAGCTGTCTTGTTTTTGATGTACCTAGCATTACACAACACCGCCCGGGTTGGATGAGATGCTGGGGAAGACCTCAGCTCCTGACCAACATCAATTGTTGAGCCCTTGGGTATGGGAACAAGACAGGGACTACCCTTGCCCTGGCACCATTTCACCCCAGGGTGTTGACTGGTCCCTACCACCCCAATACTTCCCCCCCTTTCCATTTCCCCACCAGGCCCAGTTCTGCCCTCCCCCGTGCATCCTAGCAATTCCAAAGGATTGATAGCATCTGTAAGTCTCTGTTGGTAAAAAAGGGCAGTCAAAGTGGAATTTGTTCCTTTTGAGTCTTCACATACCACCACCAGCTCCATGCAATAAGACTGTTTACATTTGGATTTCCCTTGGACAGTGCTTATTTTATGTACTGTGCTAATGCTTATATATTATCACTCACAGAAACCACTATGTACAGACAGGATGCAGCTGTGGGATGAAGATGTCCAAATTTCACAGTGGACGAAAACAAGGCACTGATAGGGGCCTACCTCATACAGCAGGTGGCATGGGTGGCAGACACCCACAGAGGGATGAGGGCTGGGAAGCAGTGGCAAGACGTGCCAATGCCCAAGAGAAGTTTAACAGAACACCTCAGGTGTGCAGGAAGCACTTAAATGAAGAGAAAAGGAGAGCAAAGGAGAACGTGGCACACATCGAGGCCTCCCTGGGTAGGACAGGGGGTGGGCCGCAGACAGGTGTGAACCTTACATCCACTGAGGAGCTGCTGGTAGTCAACATGAGCCAGATGACTGTGCAGGGAGTTCTGGGGGGGGCTTCCAGACAGGTGGCAGTCCATTGCAGCACTATGAGTATACATGTCCCAGGAACTGTGTCTGTCCATGAATGTGTGCCATGGGTGCCCTGACCAGCCCCACTGTGGGATGATAGGCGACCATGTGCCTATGTGCACTGATCATATAGCTGTACACCCTGTCTGTCTACTGTGCATCACGTATGTATGACAAGCGGCCCATGTAAAGCCCGGGGGGGGGTCCTGACCGTGGTGTGTGGTGCTGGTGGCCATCTGGGATGACATTCCCATGGGTAGTGTCCAGGGTGTTGGGCCGGTCACACACATGCCCATGGGTGCCTGTACAGGCACCGGAGCATGGCTGCATTTGTTGGTGCTTGGCCACATCAGTGGCCATATAGTCTACTGTCACCTGCATGGCATGTCAGCTGTACCTATGGCACACGTGCATGTCCCCCTGTACATGCCTGTCTGAACACAACAGTCACACATGTCAGTAACTATGTTTCCCTTCTTTCTTTTACAGCTCCATCACATCTCATGGGTGCTGCAGTGACAACCGGTCCGCACGATGGCCTTGCGGGGAAGGATTTTGAGCCATCACACTGGGCTGCAGCCGGGGCTGTGGATGATGCCATACTGGGCCCTTCTAATGCCAACACATCCCCAGCCACAGCACTAGTAATAGCAGGGCTATCTGACCCCTCTGTGACTGGTACCATGGCTGGAGGCCAGGACCGATCATGGCTGGTCAGCATTCTGGGTTTGGCTGATGATGACCCAGTGGACAGGGTCAACATCACAGATGCCCTGCTGGTTCTGGCATCCAGTATGCAGGGGGTGTACAATGATGATGATGATGATCAAGATGACACACAAATCTGGGGGGACATGGCCAGCAGTGGACCAGCTGAAGCACAGATGCATGCACGGGTGACACCATGCAGCGTTGGTGGTCCTGTGGCCCCTGGTACACCCGCAGGGCCTGCACACCCACCCACAGTGGTGGTTGATGGGAGCCCTGTGTCTGGTGCTGCTGTGGGGACAGGGACTGCCGGCATGGTTCAGAAGGGTGCTGTGGTGTATCAGCGGGTGGTGTGGAACTGTGATGCGGGAATACTTGGACACACAGTGGTTACCTGAGCCCAGTCCTCACCCATTCAGCAGCCTGCTGTGGTGCGTCCACCTACGGTGGACGCAGCACAGTAGGCTGATACTCCAACTGCCAGTCAGCGCAGTCCCCATGATGCATTCACTGCTGATGAGGTTGAGGGCTACGCATGCCTTCTGCGGGACAATGTGGAGGAGCAGGCATCCTTAAGGGTGGAGCTCAGGGGCATTCGGATGCAGCTGACTGTGGAACATGAGTCGTTGGCTGCGTGGTGTGCCTAGATTTAAAAATAGAAACTTAGAAGTTGATAGCAGAAGGAGACCACCAGGTCCATCTAGTCTGCCTATTGTCTTTTAGCCTAGCCTTCTAACTGCCCTTGGGTTTGAGGGCTCCCTTGTATCTGTCCCAAGCATTCTTGAAACCTACCACTGTGCTTGTCCCCACCACCTCTACAGGCAGGCCGTTCCAGGCATCCACTGCTCATTCTGTAAAGAAAAACTTCCTGGTGTTGGTGGAGAACAACCCTCCTTGCAGCCTTAGATCATGTCCTCTGGTTCTGCTACCCTTCTTTAATTGGAAGAGATCATCTATCTGCACCTGGTATATGCCTTTTATGTACTTGAATGTTTTGATCATGTCACCCCTCTCTCTTCTTTGTTCCAGGGAATACATGTTCAGTTATTTCAGTCTATCCCTGTAGGACAACTCATGCAGTCCCTGAATCATTTTTGTTGCCCTTCTCTGCACCATCTCCACTAGGTCAATGTCCTTTTTGAGGTGAGGCATCCAGAACTGGATGCTGTACTCCAGATGAGGCCTAACCAGTGATCTGTACAGCGGCAGAATCACTTCCTTCTTCCTGCTTGTTATTCCCCTCCCAATGCATCCCAGCATACCGCTGGCCTTTAATGCTGCCTTCTCGCACTGTTTACCAACCTTCAAGTTGTCTGAGATAATGATTCCCAAATCATGCTCTTGGATGGAGGCAGCTAGTCTTTTCCTTCCAAGATAATATGCCTTATTTGGATTTCTTTTTCCTATGTACACGACTTTGCACTTTTAGGCGTTGAATCTCAACTGCCATGCTCCAGACCATTCTTCCAGTTTCTTGAGGTTAGCTTCCATGTTGCTCACCTTGAATAGACACACCTTTCCCTGTAGTCTGTTAGCTATGTCCAGTAAGAAAATATTGAAGAGCAGGGGCCCCAGTACTGAATCCTGGGGCACACTGCTGGTTACTGTACATTCTGATGACAGTGTTCCATTTACCTGCACTTTCTGGGTTCTGCCCTGTAACCAGTTTTTAACCCATCTAACTGCTTCTGATCCAACTCCTGTGTGGTCTAGCTTCTTTACCAGCCTTCTGTGTGGAACCGAGTAGAAGACCTTGCTAAAGTTTAAGTAGACCACATTTCCTGCCCAGCCGTCATCTATAACCTTTGTAACACAGTCAAAAAACTCAATCAGTTTTGTCTGACATGACCTACCAGCTGTGAAACCATGCTGCTTGGGGTACTGATGGCCGCTAGCCTCCAGGAATGCCATGATCTCTGTTTGAGTGGTGTCTCCATTAACTTCCCCACTATGGATGTGAGGCTTACGGGCCTGTAATTTCCAGAGTCCTACCTGTTGCTCAATTTGTGGAGCAGGACCACGATTGCCCTTTTCCAATCTTCAGGTACCTCCCCACCCTTTACAGATTTGGTGAATAGTTTAGCCAGTGGGGCAGGCAACTCTAATCTCAGTTCTTTTAAGATCCTGGGGTGCATTTCGTCTGACCCCATGGCCTTGTCAACTTGCAGTTTATTTGGTGCCTTCAGTTCTTCGGTCTCTGTGAAGGGGCTAGTATCAACCCCCTGTCCAGGGGTGTTGTGTTTTGCTATTTCTGAGCCATCCCTTGGGTTCTCCTCAGTAAATACCAAGCAGATTTACTTGTTTAGGATTTCTGCTTTTTCTGGGTCATCTTCTGTTGTTTTCCCTTCCTGAGTTGTAATCTTGACTATACCCCCTTTTGCCTTCCTTCTTTCCCAGATGTATCTAAAGAAGGATTTGTCTTCTCTCTTTGCCTCTCTGCTATACATGCTTCTGTCTGCGCATTTGCCTGCCTTATTTATTTGCTGGCTTCTTTCATTTTCTTCTTGTATGACACCCAGTCTTCTTCCTGGTTTGTTCCCTGGTATAGCTTGAACACCTTCTGTTTTTCTTTCACTATTTTAGCCACTTCCTTTGAAAACCATAAGGGGTTTCATTTTCTTTTCTCTTTGGCAACCCTTCTGGCGCATTGGTCAGTGACTGTCTGGATTGCTTTCTTAAGTTTACCCCACATGACATTGACCTTGTCCACTTGTAGATCAATTAAGTTGTTTCTTACATTGGTTCTCATTTGGTTCAAGTCCACATTTTTTAAATCTAGTACTTTAATTTTTGACTGACACGTGTCCACAGTTATGTCCACCTTGAAGCTAACCATGCGATGGTCACTGTTACCCATATGGCATCCCATGTTGAGTTCCTTGACTCTCTGTGTTTTGATCAGTTGACTTAGTCATGCTCCCTATAGTGCCAATAAGAAATCCCTGTTTCTTGTTGCCATTAGTGTACTCCATCTTACATCCTGAAGGTTGAAGTCCCCAACTAGTATCACCTCTCCTCTCAGCGTCATTTTGTGTATTTCTTATATCAGGTCTTTGTCCCCTTTCTGTCCTTGATTTGGAGGTCTGTATATGACGCTAATCCTGAAGGTTTTTCCATTTCCTGTATGTATAGTAAGCCACAGTGACCTGGTGTCCCAAGGGTGACTGCACCTCTGTGGCTTTTATGTCTTCTTGAATGTAAATGGCTACTCTTCCACCTCTTTACCCTTGTCTATCCTTTCTGAAGAGATTGTATTCGGGCATAGTCATGTCCCATCCATGGTTTTCCGTGAACCATGTTTCTGTCGCAGCCACCCACTCCAATCTTTCCACTACCATGATGGCTGCAGGTTTGGGTAGTTAGGTTGCAAGGCTTCTAGCATTTCCATCACCTTGCAGGAATGTGCACCCCCCTTTGGTATGGGGCTGCACCCTCTTCTTGGACAATGCCAACTTGCTGTATGCACCAGAGTGATTTTTGAGGTTGTCCTCTTGTTGCGGAATGCTAATTGAGACCTCTGTGGTCAAATGCCCGGGTTCTGCATTTCTCTTTCTGGGTGTGTATGTGCTCCCTTGAATTTATGGGGAGTGGTGACAAGTCCACTGATGGTGGTGGTGTGAGCTGTCACCAAAGCCTTCCAGTCATGGCCTCCCACCTCTGCTATAACCTCAGTACTATCCCCCCTTTTCTGTGTCTGCGCCTCCTATACTTTTTATGAGGTCCCTCCTTTTTTACCTGTGGCCACTCCTTGCTCATGGCCATGCCTGTTTTCCTTTAGTCCAATGTTGGGGAGTTCCTTTCGATTTGTCAATTCTGTTACCGTCATATCTTTCTGTTGCATCCTTATTTAGGTCTTCTTCTCTGTGCTGCTGACCTCCCAGTTTAACCCTCTAAGAAGCCCTTCAACTTCTGCCTTAGTGTTCTCACTCCTTCTCTGGTGAGATGCAGACCATCGTGCTTGAAGAGCTTCCTGTCCCAGAAGGTCCCCAGTCTCCAATGTAGTGCATACCATTGTCTGTGCACCAACCCTGAAGCCACCAGTTGAATTCCCTGATCTTTTCATTTCTGATCTTGTTTTCACTTCTGCCCTTCTTCCAAACTGGCAACACCCCCAAGAAAGCCAGATGTATTGTTTACTCGTTTAGGCTCTTCCCTAGGGTATTCATGTCTGCCTTGGCTTCTTCCACAGTCCTATTTGCTATGTAATTTGTCCCAAGGTGGGCAATGATCCCCACAAAATCCTGATCTCTTCTCACCAGCCATCCTATTCTGTCCTTAGATCTCCTTGCAAATGCTCCTGGCATGCATGTCACTGTGGATTCTGCTCCCTTTGCAGTGACGGACTGCACCTCCACTTCTCGCAACACAGAGGCTCCCATGACCAGAATTCTCTTGTTGCTCTATGTATTCTTCCTTTCCTTCCTTGTACCTCCTTCCTGCTTTCTTGTATCAGGTTTTTCCAGCTCAACTTCCTTTTTTCCTCACTTGATTTCTGTCCTCGGGCTGGGGGCAATTATTCTTATGTGGATGGCGGTGGCTGGCAGTGCCCCATCTTAGCCCTACATGCCCCACTGCCCTCTCTCACCATCCTCCATTGCCCAAGACCCATGGGCTTTTGGAGGAGTGGGTGGGTAAGGAGGGTGGTGGGCATCCCCAATCTGGTCTCCTATGTAGCCTCATGATCTCTTCTCTTGCCTGCCATAGCTCCCTCTGTAGTTCTGCAACTGTCCTGCAGAACGGGCACCCCAGTCTCCAGAGTGTCTGCCTAGCTACCAGCCCTCCTCAGCTCTGGCACATGTGGATGTCCATGTCATAGATACATAGATACATAGACAGTGTCGGCAGATAAGGGCCTATGGCCCACCCAGTCTGCCCATTTGAGCTTGTAAGTTCAGTTTATGTTTTCCTAGAAGTCTGTTGCCCCTTACCCCTGACCTCCAGAATTCCTTTATTTCTATCCCATGCATTATTAAATCATGTGATTGTTTCAGCCCCCACCACTTCCTCTGGCAGGGTGTTCCACTTGTCCACCACCCATTCTGTGAAGAAATTCTTCCTCAAGTTTCCTCTGAATCGTCCTCCCTCCAACTTCATCCCATGCCCTCTAGTTCTGGAACATCTTTTTCACTTAAAAATAGTGTATTCCTGCACCCTGTTCCTTCCTGTAAGATACTTGTATGTCTCTATCATATGCCCTTTCTACCTCCTCTCCTCCAGGGAGTACATGTTCAGTTCCTTCAACCTGTCTTCATAGGACTTGTGATGCAATCCATGCACCATCTTTGTTGCTCTCCTCTGAACCTTCTCTACCCTGTCTATGTCCTTACATAGGTATTGTCTCCAGAACTGTACACTGTACTTCAGGTGGGGCCTCACTAGTGTCTTGAATAGCGGAATTATGACCTCCCTTTTCCTGCTGGTGATGCCCCTGCCTATACAGCCCAGCATCCTATTTGCTTTACCTGCTGCCTTGCAACACTGTTTCCCTACCTTGAGGTCATCAGAGATGATAACCCCAAGATCCCGTTCCTGCTTGGTGCATGCTATATCCTCACCCCCAACTGATATATTGTGCCAGGTTTTGTGCCCCATATGCATTATCTTGCCCTTCCTTGCATTGAATTTCAACTGCCAAACCCCTGACCATTCTTCAAGTTTCTGCAAGTCCCTTCTCATTCTGTCTACACCCTCTGGTGTGTCTACTCTGTTACAGAGCTTTGTGTCATCAGCGAACAGTGAAATTCTGCCTTCGGTCCTGTGCAATGTCACTGATAAAGATGTTGAATAGGACCGTCCCAGCACTGATCCCTGTGGTACCCCACTGGTCACTCTTCCTCTGTGGAGTGACAGCCATTTACCACCACCCTCTGTGTCCTGCCACCCAGCCAGTTACCTACCCACCACACTGCTGTCCTGCCACCCATATTCCCCAGTTTGTGTAATAGTCTTCTGGTGGCACAGTGTCAAGGCCTTGCAAGTCCAGATGAGGCCATGTCCACTGCCCTCCCTGATCCACCCCCTAGTCACCCAGTCAAAAATTCAACGAGGTTGGTCTGACATGACCTCCCCTGGTGAAACCATGCTGCCTTGGGTCCTGTAGTCCATTGACAACCAGATGTTCCACCACTCTCCTTCAGTAGTGCTTCCATGATCTTCCCCACTACTGAGGTGAGGCTGACTGGTCTGTAGATCCCTGCTTCCTCTTTGTTCCCACTTTTGTATAAGGGGACTACATCTGCTGTCCCCCAGTCTTTGGGTACCTCCCCTGTTTCCAGTAATTGGCTAAACAGGATAGCCAGAGGTTCAGCCACCACCTCTCTTAGTTCTTTAAGGACCCTGGGGTGCACCCCATTAGGTCCCATTGCTTTATCAACTCTTATTACTTCCAGTTCCTTCAGGACCCTTTATCATGTAAAGGGACTTGTGTCCATTTCTGCACCATTCTCACCCCTTGTACTCCCTTCAGACCCATTACCCTCCTCTTCCTCAGTAAAGACTGAGCAGAAATACCTGTTCAATATGTCAGCTTTACTGTTGTCATCCTCCACGTGGCCCCCATCCTCCCCCTTCAGTCTCACTATCCCTCCCTTTGTCTTTCTTTTTTCACTTATGTACCTGTAAAAGGTTTTGTCCCCTCTACCCACTGATTTTGCAATGTGTTCTTCTGTCTGAGCTTTGGCTTCCCTTACTGACCTCCCCACCTCCCTTTGCTTCTCCTGGTACTTCTCCCTATCCCCTTCTGCCTGTGTCTTTTTGTATTGCCTGAATGCAATCTTTTTGGCTTTCACTTTCTTTGCTACCTCTTTGGAAAACCATAATGGTCTCCTCTTCCTTTTCCTCTTGCTAACCTGCATAATGCATACTTATGTTGTTCTTGTAATCCCCATTTTAAATACTGCCCACTGTTCCTCAACCCCTGATTCCTGTCCCATTCCCCTTAATGCCTCTTTCAAGTATCTCCCCATTTTCCCAAAGTCTGCCCCCCTAAAATCCAGGATACGTGTTTTTGTGTGGTTTGCTTCTGCTCTTTCTGTGATTTCAAACCACAATGACTGGTGGTCACTGTTCCCCAGGTGCTCCCCCACTGTTACCCCCATCACACTGTCCCTGTTTGTGAGCACAAGGTCCAGTATTGCTTTCTGCTGAGTTGGTTCCATGACCAGTTGCTTGAGGAAGGCACCCTGAAGGGAGTCCAGGATGAATCTGCTCCTAGTTGATGCTGCTGCTGGGATGCTCCAGTCCACGTATGGAATATTGAAGTCTCCAACCAGTACTACCTCACCCTTGTCTGCCATCCTTTGGATGGCTAGCATCAGCTCCCTATCTGTTTCTTCCTCCTGGGTTGGTGGTCTATAGACCACACCTGTGTGGATGGCTGTCCCCATTTTCCTTTCCAGCTTAACCCACAGTATCTCTCCCCCATTTTGTTCCACCTGGATCTCTGTGGCCCTTATGTCATTTTTCACATACAGTGCCACTCCTCCTCCCTTCCTGCCTGCTCTGTCTCTTCTGAATATGTTGTAGCCAGGTCTGTTTTCCTCCTGACCTGTAGGTGTCACTGTTTATTTCTGCCTTCACTGCATCTTCTCTATCCTATCTTCCTGTTTTCACTGGTGTCTTCCTTTGGGAGCCCTGCAGGAAGTTCCCATGGGCTTCTATAAATGTAGAAAGACCCTGGTTCGTTGGGACAGTGGGTAGTACTATTACCACCCCTTAGCAGTAGCTATTAGCAGTTAAGTGATGGGGAGGGGGTCATTTAGCTGACTCCCTTCTTCCTCTCCAAAATGAGGTATCCCATACTGAAAAGTACTGGTGAATTTCCAGTTGTTTTATTCTCAAAATCTCTTCATTTCACAGTTTTGTACCATTCAGCCGTTCATTTTCCATTTTTTGTCTTTACCCTTCATTTTCTGCTCCTGAAAGTCCTTCAAATACTCTTCAAATGACCCATCTTTTTCAGCAGTTTATTCTGAACCATTCATTGTCCATTTCTTATTATTCTGAAACATTAATTTGCCATTTTTTATCTTTCATTGTCAACACTGCACCCAGACTCCATTCAAATAACCTTCAAATGAGCCATCTTGTAGCAATTTAATTATTTTAACCACTACATATTTTTATTGCGGCAGCTTCAGTTATCTTTTGAGGTATGGAGGAGTTGGAGAATTTCTTCTCCACATCTTGTGCTCAAAGTACAAACTTGGCCACCAGCATAATGTTTGATTTTGTGCACAATCTTCAAACCATACACTCGGAGTGCAATGGCAAGCTACTCCAGAATGTCTGCATTATCAGTTAAGATGCAGCGAGGTTTGAATCTCACCCTCTGTGCTGTTTCCCTAAGTGTGCCAAACACCAGCATCATAGTTAATATTGTTTAATAAGACTGGGTTATTGTCTCCAAATAAGTTTTAGAAATTGTAAATATATTTACTGTATATTAAAATTCATGGGCATGATTCACAAAAGGGATGCACTGGTGCATCCCTGGCATGTGACAAAAGGTGATTTCCAAAGGGGTCCAATGCACCAGAGTAACCCCAATGCGCCAGCACATCGCAGATGCACCGCAAAATGACAGTAATGATATACGGTGCATCTGGAGGGACGTTTAAGGGGGGTGTGCTCATGCATACCTGGCACAGCCCCTTCACAGCCCCAGTCAGAGGTGCATCCCCAGGGCAATTCTGGGGATGCGCCTCAAAAAGATAAGTCTAGTTCCACCAGACTTATGTGGGTGACCACCTACAGGCAGGCTGCCATACTGCAGACAGCAGCACAACAGCCTGCACACCCTGCCAGTCCATGCACCACCCCCAGGTAGCCCACATCACTATACCACCTGTCACCTGGTCCGGCTCCAGATGGTACAGTGGTCCCACCCGCCAGCAGCTGCACTGGCCCCATCTGGAGTACTGTGTGCAGTTCTGGTGACCCAATCTCTGCAAAGTCATACACAGAATAGAGGCTGTCCAGAGAAGGGCAACTAAAATGGTGCAAGGTCTGCACCAGAAGACATATGAAGAGAGACTTAGGGAGCTTAATATGTATAGACTCAAGGAAAGGAGGGAGAGGGAGAGGGGGACATGATAGAAACTTTCAAGTACCTCAAGGGAATTTACCAAGTCCAAGAGGGTAGCATATTTCAGAAAAAGAGGTGTGCAAGAACAAGGGGGCACAATTTGAATATAGCAGGGGGATGTCTCAGAGGTAATGTGATGAAGCATTTTTTCATGGAGAGGGTTGTGGATGCATGGAATGGCCTTCCTGAGGAGGTTGTGGAGTCAAAAACAGTGGTGGAATTCAAGAATGCATGGGACAGTCATAAGGCAATTCTAGGGGGTGGGGGTAGGAAGAAGTAGGCTGTTGGTTAACTTGGATCTGAAGCTTATCCATTAGGTAGGGAAATGGGCAGACTGGGTGGGACAAGCGGTCCTTATCTGCAGTCAGATTCTATGTTTCTGTATGTAGACAGCCCAGAGAAACATCCACAATGCCTCAAATACCTTTTCAAGATAAGTAATCAAACAGATCCAGGGCTGCCTGATGCTCTGTAAGTAATAGTCTTTAGAAATCGATTGCAAAACTTATCTGCAGTGAGAGCTAAAAATGTAGCAATCATAATTTGCCTGCCATATATTTCAGAACAGTATAGTCAGGGCCCCTACTTTTCTGCGGCACAGTGGGACCAAGTTCTGCGGCAAGACTACTATTTGCCACAGAACTTCTGTGGCGGTGGTTTGTAATTTCAGCGGAAGTTCTGCGGCACTAACAAACTACCACATCACAGTGTCAGCTTGTCATCCTGACTTCACTTTCATGGCAGTGGTTATAGCAATCAGGATGGTGGAAAGCACAGTAACACTAGTTCAAAAAATAACAGACTTATAAAAATAATTTTATGCCTAAAAAAGCAAAACAAATGTCTCTTCCTTAAGGTCCTAGCCTGTTGCATAAATGACATATGCAGAGGGGATCTTATGTGATAAATAAGGTATTTCTATATGCATGCTGTCTATCCCACTAATGAGGTTTCCACTATCACTTATATATTTGTATGTGCTTTCTACACCACTCATGAGGTTCCCACTGTGTACCACTTATATATTTATATGCAATCTGTAACATACATACAAATATGCAAGTGTGTGTGTGTGGTGAGAAAGACAGAGATACTGTGTGTGTGTATATATATATGTATATTTTTTATTTCCATGAACTTGCATCCTCATTCATACAGGTCCCATTGGAAATGGAATAGAGGAGTTATTGCAAAACTCATTTTTCATGTCAACCTGCTTTCCCTGACACACTGCGTAACACCATCAGGCCATAACATGTATGTGAACCAATTGTGAGATACAGCTCTCCGGCCCATCACAATGTGCCCACCATGTGACAGAACACTGCACCATACCTTCCCAGGCTCCAAACAGTGATGTGTTCCACCAATTCTTGTGCTACCCAGCCAGCTTCCAGAGCTAATCTTTGAACCTGAGTTGCTGGCATGGAAACACAGCATGCTACCCTCTGGCCCAACAACTGTCTCTCCACATAACATTTCTCAATAACTTTTAGGCGATTCTATCAACCAATGACAATATGTAATCAATAACCCCAGCAAAAATGCGTACAGTGCAATTAGTTATTTAACAGGTCTATTCTTTCAACAGGTCTACACATTATTATATTTCACTTTTCTGAGCATAATTACTTTATTTTTCTTAATAATTTAGACAGTTAAATTAATTTTACCAGTTATTCATTTCAGATAGCATCTCTATACCTTAAAGGCACAAATAGGTTTGTACAAAGTGAGGTATGGACTTAACAGGTCTGTGCTATTGACAAGGTTTTGTTTAAGTTGGCCCTAGTGCAACAATGTAAGACTGAAAATTGTATTAGGCTGTAGTGCAGGTTGAGCAAATATCACCATGCATGATGTGCTGTGCCACCGTCTCTGGCAGTGGGAGCTGTGGTAGATAAGTGACTGTTAATTTCTGTTGCGGAATGCAGCCACTTCATTAGCTAATGTATGATGTTATAGCAATGATAACATCACATTCTGAACATATAGGAGGGTTTTGGATATAAAAGGAGGGGAAGGAAACCAGATTCTATGTATAAACAGAAATATTAATAAAAAATCACCAAGAAGAGTGAATTCTGCGGCACCTCAGAAGTTCTGCGGTAGATTGCAAGTTCTGCGCAAAATTCTGTGGCCGCAGAATTCTAGGGGCCTTGAGTATAGTCATGGTAGTTACAGTGATTGGCACAGACAGCCATGGGTTCACAGGATGCAACTGAACCATGATCTGTCTCGGGTGAAGAGAAAGCTGCCACTGGTGAAAGAACAGCTGACAATCTTTCCTCAGGGCAAGCAGCTTGTCATGGTAGTCCAGGAGATGTCTACAGAGGTGCTGAATCAACAAGCATTTGTCAATGCCGAATGTTTGCTTGCTGGCATTGGCTTTGGTAGTGTAGGAGTTAGAGAGCTGCATAATAGGAATGGCAGTGAAGTATTAGAAACATAGAAACATAGAATTTGACGGCAGATAAGGACCGCTTGGCCCACCTAGTCTGCCCATTTTCCTACCTAACAGATAAGCTGCAGATCCTAATTAAACAACAGCTTACTTCCTCCTACCCCCCACTAGGACTGCCTTATGTCTGTCCCATGCATTCTTGAATTCCCACACTGTTCTTGACTCCACAACCTCCTCAGGGAGGCTGTTCCATGCATCCACAACCCTCTCTGTGAAAAAATACTTCCTCACATTACCTCTGAGCTGTCCCTCCTCTATCTTCAAATTGTGCCCCCTTGTTCTTGCACATCTCTTTTTCTGAAAGATGCCACCCTCTTGGACTTTGTTGATTCCCTTGAGGTACTTGAAAGTTTATTTCATGTCCCCTCTTTCCCTCCTTTCCTCCAGGGTATACATATTAAGCTCCTTTAGTCTTTCTTCATATGTCTTCTGGTGCAGACCCTGCACCAATTTGGTTGCCCTCCTCTGGACAGCCTCGACTCTGTCTATGTCTTTGTGGAGATGGGGTCTCCAGAACTGCACACAGTACTCCAGATGGGGTCTCACCAACTGTTTATACAGAGGGATAACAACTTCCTGTTTTCTACTATTGATGCCTCTCCCTATGCATCCCAGTATCCCTCCAGCCTTCCTTACTGCCTTCTCACATTGTTTGCCCACCTTTAGGTCATCTGATATAATTACCCCAGGTCCCTTTCCATTTTTACTGTTGTCAGTATCTCACCCCCCATTGTGTACTCTTGCCCTGGGTTTTTGTTTCCCAGGTGCATTACCTTGCACTTCTTTGCATTGAATCTGAGCTGCCATACATTTGACCATTCCCCCAACCTTGCCAAGTCCCATCTCATCCTTTTCACTCCTTCTGGTGTATCAACCCTGTTGCAGATCTTTGTGTCATCTGCAAAGAGACATACTTTTCCTTCCAGTTCCTCTGCAACAACACTTATAAAGGCATTAAAAAGGACCGGTCCCAGTACTGAACCCTGTGGTACCACGCTAGTAATCCTCCTTTCTTCACTGTGGACTCCATTTACTGCTACCCTTTTTGTCCTGTTGTCTAGCCAATTTTTTATCCAGGCTACCACCTTGGGACCCACTCCAAGGCTGGCTAACTTGTGTATTAATCTTTTGTGTGGGACTGTATCAAATGCCTTGCTAAAACCTAGGTAAGCCATGTCCACAGCCCCTCCCTGGTCTACTACTTTGGTCACCCAGTCAAAGAAATCTATTAGATTCATCTGACATGACCTTCCCATCGTGAATCCATGCTGCCTTGGGTCCTGTGCCCCACTGGCCTCTAGGAACGCAACAATTCTTTCCTTCAGAAGTGATTCCATCATTTTACCTACCACTGAGGTCAAACTAACTGGTCTATAGTTTCCTGCCTCTGTCCTGCTCCCACTTTTGTGAAGAGGAATCACATCCACCCTCCTCCAGTCCTCAGGTACCACCCCATCCTCCCATGATTTGTTAAAGAGAATAGTCAGCGGTGTCATTAGTTCTACCCTTAGTTCTTTTAGAATTCTTGGGTGAATCCCATCAGGCCCTATTGCTTTGTCCACCTTCAATTTTATTAGTTCTTTTAGAACACTTTCTTCTGTAAATGGACTGGTATCGACCCTCATCTTCAGAGTGTTTCTCTTGTTTGGTTTAGGTACCTCCCCCTCCTCTTCCTTTGTGAATACTTAGCAAAAATATTCATTCAGTATCCCTGCTTTTTCATTGTCACCCTCTACCCACATTCCTTCCCCTTTATTAAGCCTCAGTATCCCTCCTTTGGTCTTTCTTCGCTCCCTAATGTACATATAAAAGGTCTTACCCCCTTCTTAACAGAGTTAGCTATCCTTTCCTCGGTTTGGGCCTTCTGACTGCTTTTCCAGCCTCTTTCTTCTTTAACTGATAAAGTTCTCTATCCTTCTTGTTCTGTGTTTCCTTATATTTCTTGAATGCTATCCTTTTCTCCTTAACCTTCCCTGCCACCTCTTTAGAGAGCCATAGCGTTTTTTTCCTTCATTGTGTTTTGTTGATTTGCTTTACACAAAGGCTTGTTGCCTTTGTGATGGCTGTTTTGATTACTCTCCATTGTTCCTCCACCCCTCCTTCTTGCCTGTTTGTTAGTGATTTTCTGAGGCACTCTTTCATTTTCCCAAAGTCAGCCCTCCTAAAGTCCAATACTCTTGCTTTTGTATGGCTTGATTTTATGGCTGTGTTTATCATGAACCACACTGTTTGGTGGTCACTTGTTCCCAGATGGCTACCCACTTCTAAATCTGAGATTCTTTCTCCGTCCCCATTTGAGAGTACCAGGTCTAAAATTGCTCCCTCCCGAGTGGGTTCCAATACTAGCTGTCTGAGGCATGCCCCCTGTAGGGCATCAAGAATGACCCTGCTCTTGGATGTGCCTGCAGTAAAGGTGCTCTAGTTAACATCTGGCATATTCAGGTCCCCCATCAACAATATCTCCCCTTTTTCTGCCATTCTAAGGAAGCCTTCTATCATTTCCTTGTCCATTCCCTCCCCCTGAGATGGGGGTCTGTATACAACCCCCATGCGGATTGTGGTGCCATTTCCTGTATCCAGGGAGACCCAGAGTGTCTCATCTGCTCCATGTTTACTCTTTAGTTCTGTTGCTTTGATCCCTTCCTTTACATAAAGAGCTATTCCTCCTCCTCTTTTACCCTCCCTGTCCCTCCTGTAGATTGTGTATCCTGGTATGTTGACATTCCAGTCATGGTTCTCTGTGTACCACATTTCTGTGACTGCCACAATATCCAGGCAACCCTCTTCCATCAAGGCCACTAGTTCAGGGAGCTTGTTACACAGACTATGGGCATTGGTACTCATCAGCCTCCGCTTTTTGATGGCCTTACCCCTTTTAGCCCCATTTCTGTCCTTACTGCCTTTGCCGTTTTTTACATTTACTTCTGTCCTGCTCCCTAATGACTTCTCTACCTTGGTGTTTACCTCACTAATTACTGTTGTTTGTAGGGAGAGGCTGGGTTTCCTGCTCCTTTTCAGTGCCTCCCTTGGCTAGTTTAAATGCTTGCCAATGAAGCATTTAAACCTCTCACCTAGGATCCTGGTTCCCCCAGACAGATGCAGACCATCACACCAGTATAGGTCTGCATCCCTCCAGGTGGCTTCCCAGTCCCCAATGAAGCCAAAACCCTGAGCTCCACACCAGTTTTTCAACCATTCATTGAATTCCCTGGTGAGTAGTACCCTAGCGTCACCCTTGCCATAGACAGGCAGCACCTCCGAGAAGGTTACTGTATGCACTACTTGTCTTAGGCCCCTCCCCAACTGTACAAACTCCTCTTGCACTGCTCTGATCCCATTCCTAGCCAGGTCATTTGTCCCTAGGTAGACAATGACATCCAGCTCCCTCCCTCATGCAGCTGCTCCCATGATCCTGAGGATTCGCTTCCTGTCCCTCCAAGCCATGGCGCCAGGCAGGCACCTTACCTCCCTCTCCTTCCTCCCCATTTCTACCCCCTAATGATTGAGTCCCCACCAGGAGTTGTTTATTTCCCTGTGGGGTCTCATGCCACCCTCCTGTGGGTCTCCTTTGTGAAGGTTCCCAGCATCCTCCTTGGTCTCCACTGCAGGTGCCTCCATAGAGGAACTACTATCCACCAGAAGAGCAAATGAATTGTGGAGAGGTACAGCTAGAGGGATGCAACTCTGTTCCACCACCCTCTCCCTGAGACCACCCTGGTCCAGCCTCTCCTCTCCTCTTTCTTGGCAACCTCTGAGATAGTGGCATTGGCCCTGGTGGTACCTGGGTAGGGGAGGAGGTTACATGAATTCTAGCCAGGTCAGTCTGGAGATGGGCAACCTCCTCCCTCAGACCAGAGAGGTGCCTGCAAATAGGGCAGCATCACAGCCTCCAGAACGTCTCCTGGAACACTGCCACCCCACAGCCATTGCACTGCACCACTCCTATCATGTCTTATTTTGTGTCCCCCCCTCCTGTTTCTCTGTATGATTACTCTCTCCTCTCCTTACAACTCTCACCCTTCCTGTTCTGGGACAGTAACTTCCTATATTCTTCAGTAGCCTCCTTCTTCCTTGCTCAGTGTCAGACCGCCAACAGCTGGGGGGGGAGAGTGAGCTACTTTTTTCCTTTAGGGTTGACAAAACCAGTGTTTCTCTATGATCCTTCCCTTCCTACTGCCAAACAAGAAGTTCCTGTTGACAGTCAAATCCAGTGGCTATAAAAGTAGAACTGGCTTAGGGTGGGTGGGATGGAGGGCAGTTAGTAAGAAAAAAGGCTAGCAACAGGAAGTTGTAATTTGAGTCACCTGCTTTTATAGTGTCTAAGCCACACCCCCAATTAAGTGCTCTCTCCTCCTATTGGTTTAGCAAAGTAAACTGATACAGACCCCTTCCCAGCACAGAACACACACTGACTTTCTTTCTTTTCTTTCTTTTTTTAAACTCTAAATAAGACCCCTTCTACTTCTAATAAAGTATCTGTTTGCTTAATCTCAACAGACAATGACTCCTGCTAAGACATACGTGTTAAATTAATAAGAAAATGTAGCTTCTTTTAGTTAGCTGCTTTCTGCTCTACAACCAAGGCTAGCAAGTACTGAACTGAAGCCAACCCCACCACCACCCTGCAGAGACTAACAGGCATTGGGGTGTGCCTTTGGGTCATCAGGCATAATGGTCACACCATTTCACCACACCCTACCCTGCAGACACCAACAAGTGTCACGGTGTGCCTTGGGGTCTTTGGCCTTTATGCTCACCCCATTCTATTAGGAAATACAGTGAGATGGAGGCTGTATAGGAGAATGGGGTGAACTTTGGGGCCGAATAGTCCAAGGCACTCCTCAATGCCTCTCACCGGCTGCAGGGTGTGGAATGGTATGAGCATTACAGGCGAGAATCCCAAGTCACACCCCTGATGCCTGTCAATCTGTACAGGGTGGGGTGTTATGGTCGGAAACCCTAACGCCTCAGGCGTTCATTGGCATTTTCACTCCAAATTTTCAACTTGGGTTTTTTGTGGCCCCCACCTTATGAACAGTGGCAATATCAGTTTGTTAGCCGAAAGCTGATTTTGCACAGCGACTACGCCATTTGGCACCACAGGTGCGAAAACAAATTTCAAACAGGATGTGAAAAATGACAGCTGTACTGTTCATGGGGAGGTGCAAAAAATGGCAATGTTGAAAATCTGCAGTGAAAATATTAAAAAAACTGGTGAAGTCACGAGCTTGCATAGAAACTGCGCAACACACATCCGTAATGCAATTAGTTTGGGGATTTTTTATAGCAGATTGTCAACACAGGCATTTTGGAACCTCCGCTCATGAACAGTGTCACTGTGATTTTCTTAATCTGTCCCGAACAGTGTTTTCCCACAGCCACCACACATTTCTGTGCTGGAAGTGCAAAAACACATTTTGGCCATGGTGTGAAAAATGACAGCTGTACTGTTCATAAGGAAGTGTGGAAAATGCCAGTGGTGAAAATCTGGACTCAAAATATTAGAAATGCATGAATTTACGAGGGTGCATAGAAAGTGAGCAATGGTTGCTCGTAACACAGTCATTTTATGGACTTTTTTCACCAAATTTTTTACATAGCCATTTTAACACCTCTGCTCAAGAACAGTGTCACTGAGATTGTCTTAATCTGTCCCGAAAATTGATTTAGCACACTGACTGCGCCATTGTGCGCTACATGCGCAGAAACATATTTTGGGTGAGATGCAAAAAATGACAGCTGTACTGCTCATAAGGAGGCATGGTAAAATGGCAATGTTGAAAATCTGGAGTGAAAATATTGAAAATTCGTGAACTTACAAGCGTGTGTAGGAACAGCGCAATGCATGCTCGTAAAACACTAATTTTTCGGAATTTTTTCACCAAATTTTCAACATAGGGTTTTGAGGCCTACCTCATGAACTGTGACACTGTCATTTTGTAAATCAGTCCCAAAGGTGGTTCACGCAGTGACCGCAAAATCACCTTCGGGCTGATTAACAAAATGACAGTGACAGAATCATGAGGCGGGTCCCAAAACCCATGTTGAAAATTTGGTGAAAAAATTCCTAAAAGTGCCTGAGATATGCACAAAGTTGAAAAACCTATTTATTCCATTATACAACTTACTGGCGTTTCCTCAGTTAAGTGGTCGGCTTTGAAGAGTGCAGATGTGTTCCCGGTCCACCAAAGATCATCGCGCTGGACTCTGAAGGTAAGTATGGGGTGGGGGGTGGGGAGGCAGGGTGCGCAGAGGGTGGGCGTGGGAGGTGTCAAGACAGCGAGGGATCGTTTTTTCTTTCTAGGTATTTTTGTCTTTTAGGAAGATGACGCGGGACTTGTGCCACGCTGGGGTGGGCTCCCAGCATGGCAGCTGAAAGGCTGTTTGGGAGGGTCAGTGGAGCTGATGGGGGATTGGGCACCCCTGTCAGCCATACAGACTGTTGCCATGCTGGGGTGGGCTCCCAGCGTGGCACCTGGTACTTTGTTGGGAGGGAACAGTAGAGCCGATGGGGATTGGGCACCCCTGTTGGCCCTACGGACCATTGCCACGCTGGAGTGGGCTCCCAGTGTGGCACCTGGAGCTCTGTTGGTGGGGAGCACAGCAGAGCCGATGGGGGATTGGGCACCCCCCTCGTCCATACAGTGTGCGCGTCAGGAGGGTGCGTGAGCAAAATGTTAAGCAGCACTATCTTACCACTGCTCACTGAAGCGGAGCTCTCCCTTTCAACTGTACGGCACTGCATTTTCAACTGCTGTCATAGACAGCTGCAGCATTCATTGGTAAACTGTGGCCATGCCTGCAAACACACAGACTGAATTGGAAGAGAGAGTGCCACACCTACAAAAACTCAGATGATGGTACTATGTTTCTTGCACATGTGTGCAAACAAACATAATGAAGCCTTAAGCAACATTTCCAAGTTTCCCCTAGCTTATTTAAAGTTTCTGTGCAGTTAAAGCTGTTGTTTGCCCAGCCAAATTCTACTCGTTATGCCCTTGTACTTTTAACTAGATTGAAAACAGTGGAATGAGGCAAAAAAATGCAAGCTGCACATCTAATGTTACCCTTTTACAGAAATGCCTGCATAACACAGGGTCTGCCAGTACCCTTTCTGAGAACCATTTCAGGATTAGAGAATCAGATCACTATAGTACCCAATTAAATGCCTGCACACACTCACCTCAAACCCCTATCAGGTAAATGGGGAAACTGCAGTAACACTGCCAAACGTATACTGTATTCTCTTTTTTTCTAACAAGCAGAACTTTTTGCATGGAGCCCTGAGTAACTCTTAGATGACTCCCCCCCCATTCATCCTCTGGTGTTTCCAAGCTGGAAAACAAAAGCTGCTTCCTTAGATTGTCCCTCCTTTTACAAGTTTGTGTGCTGAACATTACATGTCCCTAACAGAAAGCTACTCGTATTTCAAGGTAGACTGATAAAAAAAGGGCACATCCAGCACAGAAAAGTTAACTAATCTGAGTTACAGCACAATCACTTTAACAACAGCCCTGCTCTAACTGAATCTAAAACAACAGGAGCTATTCACATGTACAGAAACTGTGACAGCAAATGGAGTGTCTTCTTTCTCTGTCTACTATAGCTAACATCCAATCACAGCATGTTTTACATACGTCAGCATCAACCAATGAACTCAGCATTCTCCAGTTGCATGGCTGTAGCCAATCGCATTCTTGTTCAGCTGAATCTTTTCAAATGCCTCTGCTGGCCAGCTCTGCTATGGGGATGAAAATTATGCACAAAGAAAAGCTGCTGTATTTAATGGATTCGGATCTGGGATTGTTGTGGGTGAGTTTTTAAATTATCAAAGTTTGTGGGTGATAGATTGGGGGTCTGATTTCAATAACTTAGTGATTGTGGAGAAACACAGGAAAAAGATGTTGATTTACAAGCACACCCACTAGCAGCAGTGGCACTAAAAGAATGTGAACATTTAGCCTAATGGTTTGGTTTTTTGGTCTCTCTTCCAGTGAAAACATTAGTACTGCATTCATTGTAAACTGTATTTGTCTTTAGTTCTGCTTATTTTGCAATGAATGTGTCCTCAGGGGTGCAAGTACATGAATAAAACGTTCTGAGAAGAAAATGCTTTTAAATGCTTTTTTTTAAAATGGTTATACAGTTTATTCTGCAACAAATGTGAGTTCTCTTGTGGGGGAATGTATGTGCTTTTATTATATTTCTTAGTCTCTGAAATTCCTGTGGAATACTGCTTTTTCAGAAACTGAAAACATCAATTGTGAGCGATTGTGGAGCACTGTGTACTGTAGCGTCTATGTGATCCTTGGTTATTTGGGATCTTCCATACTGAAATTAAGCTGGAGATAGCCTTTAACTGCCGGAAGGAAGAGGACAGAAGGAGTCTGTATGTGCCTGATGGAGGGGCCTAGTTGCCGTAGCTGCCAGGGGTTGGGGGTTGATGGAGTCAGTAGCTGCTGGGGGGGTTAGGTAGGCCATGGGAGCTAGTAGCTCAGGGGGGGCTTATCTCCAAACTGATGCATGCATCTGTACAAATGATTAGGTTAGGGTCTGCAGGGCATGGTCACACTATGGCCATGTTCTGCACCCTTGTGTGCTGAGTAGGGTACTGGAAAGTATGCACCACTCATCATCTTTTTCACTGAGCTGCAAACATGAGTTTAAATCTCACAGCCCTGGAGTTGGGCAAGCCGGAGCAGGCTCATGCCTGGCTACGCATGCCTCGACCTTTATAGCCAACTGAGAGCCATGGCCAAGCCAGTTATGGTGAAAGTAAGCTTTTTTGTCAGCCTGAATAGTCAGTAAAGTGCCTGAATTATTCAACTCCTATTCAGAAAACAGCCTGCAGTAGCCAGGGTTCGGCTCATGTTTTGGCTCTGGCTTGGCTCTAGGTAAAAAAATCCTGGCTTGCCTATGATCACACAGCCCTCATTTACATACTGGCCCCAATATTCAGACGTGTGCCTGGCAATGACGCATGTGGTGGCGCAGCACATCTGAGTTGCACTCGTGCAACACAGGGATATATTCAAAGGAGATGATGAATGTATCAGATAAATAGCTGAAATGGGAACTGCGCCAGTGCAACAGAGTTATGCTGTGTGCAAATTCCAGATATTCAGCCACAGTATGCAGATGGGGCCATAATGTATGCAAAACGCAAATGGGACCATTTGCATGTGATTATGGCCCCATTTGCCTGAGTTGTTAAGGGCTGGCCAGAGAAATGCACATGGCACCTTGCACTGCATGTGCTGCGAGAGGGGCTCTAGGGGCATCCCCCCGCCCCGTAGTGGTGAGCTCCTAAAATATATCAAACATATTCCCCGGCATACCTCTCAACCTTTTTTCCCTCAAATGTGGAACATTGCCTGTCAAAATGTGGAACAAATGGGCAAAATGTGGAACACTTAGTCAAATCTTTACTTAAGAAGCTCAAAACGCTGTTAAAATGTTGCATTTATGTTCAGAAAGTCTATTATTAATTGACTAATATATTTTTTGCATCATTTACTATGGATTTTTGCTTTCAAATGTTGACTTTGAATGTGAAACAAGTCCTCACAATGTGGAACAGGGAGCTTTTGTGAAGTAAAATGAGGAACGTTCCTCGCAATGTGGTACAGTTGAGAGGTATGTTCCCTGGTAGTCTAGTGGTGCCCTCTCCCTCCCTCCCTGTAGCCGTGATCGCATAAATATGGGATATACAATAGAAATCTGTCAGATTTGATTTATCTACACAAGTGCTGTTTGACCTGGGGTAACCTCATGAGTGGTGTATGCCATGAGTGAGGTGTCCGAGGTCAAACAGCACAAGCGTAGATAAATCATTTATCTGACAGCTCACTGTTTTATATTTCATTTATGCAATAGAGATGCTTTCTGTCAGTGCAGGGACATTTGCTTTTGATTGCTTATCTTTGTTTGCATATGTTTGTCAAAAAAGTGAACAGAAAATTGCATTTTCTGCTCTTTTTTGCTAATTATAAAAAAATCTATAAGGTATCTATAAATGAAACACCACTCATTTTGTAGATAATTTTGTGCTGAACAACTTTCATGCTCAGAGTACCATGCTATCTTTTTTCATTTCAAAGTTATTTGCATTTGAATATGGGTAGTACTGCTACTGAGGCCGAACATTCTAAACGAGTTCCGGAGTGATTGTGACATAGCTACTATATGGATAAATTTTATTTATTCAACAGCTGTGAAGATAAATGGATTTATTCAACAGCTTCTGAGTCCACACCTATTGCATAAATTAAATTAATTACTTATCCCTGGTAGTCTAGCAATCCCCCACTCCTCCTGTAACCCTGATCATGTAATGTCCAGTAACTACCCCTCTGTGGTGGTTCAGTGGCACCCCAACACCCACACAGGACCCCCTGCACAACCAGCCCCCCTGTCAGTGACGGGAAGCAGCATACCCACCCACATACCTCTGTGGCTGACCAAGACTGAATGACAGCTACTATATGGCTGTAATCCCATTGGTCCACAGTGTGGACAAATGGGTTTGCAGTGCATACTGTACTAGTCATTCATATAAATATGAATGGGGCATTTATTTACATTTTGGTGAATGACTAGTACAGTATGCATTAGAACCCATTGGTCCACATTGTGGACCACTGGGATTGCAGCCCATACAGTAGTTGCCAGTCAGCGGCAGCTGCAGAGGTATGTGGGTGGTTTGCAGCTGCCCGCTGCTGATGGGGAGGGCTGGGTGGGCCTGGGTCCTGTGGTGGGGTGGGGAGTGCCACTGGACCACCAGGGAGGGATAGTTGCTGCCCATTTGGAGATCAGGGTTACAGGAGTGTTAGGGGGACTGCTAGACTACCAGGAATAGGTTATTTATTTCATTTATATAATTGTGGCTATGGGGAGGGAGTGGGGCCACTAGACTACCAAGGGTACGATTATATTTTATTTTGGGTGATCACTGCTACAGGGAGGCAGGGAGGGGGATCCACTAGGCCACCAGGGATGGTATGAGTGCTTCTGCATGGTGTAGTGGGTGGGCGGGCGACCATCCATGGCTGGCGGCTGCTGTGTTGCGCCTTGTAGTGCAGCAGCTCAACTGTGGGTGGCCACAGTTTGTGCCTTTTTTTTTTTCCAGGCTCCGCATTGCCCATCGGTATGCAGCGCATCTCAGAGATCCTGGGCTGAATGTCTGGATGTGCCGCATATGCATAGGAACGCCCCTGTAGGTGCACCGCATACATTATCTTTGCGCCCCGGCACATCAGAACTTAAGCAGCACAAGCCCTCTTTTGAATATTATTCCAGGGCACATTTTGCACCAGGCATAACTCCTTTGAATGTTTGGGTCACTGTGTAACCCTGAGCAAGTCGCTTAATTTCCCTGTGCTCCACAGGTCGCACCTGGAAACAATCTTTGGCTTAGTGTGCTTTTCTTGGTTAAACAATTTCCCCTTTACCTATTTCATTAAAGCTGGGCCATTAAACCAGTAGAGGTTCCACTACTCCACCTGTGCTACTGTTCTAAAGTACTGGCCAGTGGCCACCTGCCCATTCAGAGCACTAAGGGTTTTAGCTGAGCCACACCCCAAATTACACTTTCTCTGTTCTTTCCTGTCTTTATTATTTTATTTATACTCATACTGGGTTGTGGATGGAAGAAGGCAATTCTTGCCTGGGAAACAAAAACCTAGGGGAAGATTACACAATGTGGGGGGAGGTAGTAACAACAACAAAAATGGAAAGGGACCTAGGGGTAATCATATAAGATGACCTTAAGGTTAGCGAGCAATGCGAGAAGGCAGTAGAGAGGGCTGGGGGTATACTGGGATGTATAGGGAGAGGCATCACCAACAGAAAACAGGAAGTTTTCCCTCTGTACAGACAGTTGGTGAGACCCCATCTGGAGTACTGCGTCCAGTTCTGGAGACCCCATCTCCACAAGGACATAGGCAGCATAGAGGCAGTCCAGAGGAGGGCAGCTAAAATGGTGCAGGGTCTGCAAGAGAAGCCATACGAGGAGAGACTAAAGGAGCTTTAATGTGTATACCCTTGAGGAAAGGAGGAGAGGGGGACATAATAGAAACTTTTAAGTATCTTAGTGGAATCAACAAAGTCCAAGAGGGTAGCATCTTCAGTAAAAGATGGGGTTCAGGACAATGTGCAAAATAATTTTTTTCACAGAGAGGGTGGTGGATACATGGCACAGCCTTCCTGAGGAGGTTGTGGGGTCTAAAACTGTGGGAGAATTCTAGAATACATGGGACAGACATCAGGCAATTCTTGTGGGGGGTAGGAAGAAATAGGATGTTGGTTAACTAAGTTCTGCAGCTTATCCTGTAGTTAGGGAAATGGGCAGACTAGGTGGGCCAAGCAGTCCTTATCTGTCGTCAGAGTCTATGTTTCTATACTCACATTGACCATCCCCATGTATTTCCTTTCTCTGTGTCTTTTCTTACTTTGACCCAGCTGTAACCTTTAAAGGGAAGCTTTTGTCATGCCAGCCTCCCGCCCCCAGAAGTCTAACCCTCTGGTTAAGCCTTTTAAGTATGTTGTGCCATTTTTCTCCCACAGCAACATACTTTATTTTAATTGCAAAAAGTCTGCTACCCGGAAGTATGGTGGATGCTAGTGAGGCTCCATTATGTGTAAAGGCATGGCACAGCACCGCACCGTGCACTTCAATACAAAAGTATAATGGAGCCCCACTATTGTCTGCTATACTTCTGGGTAGCGGACTTTTTACAATTAAAATAAAATATGTTGTGACAGAAGAAAAATGCCACAACATACTTAAAAGGCTTAACTGGAGGGTAAGCCCTGTGGGTGTGGGAGGCTGTCATGGTGAGAGCTTCCCGTTAATTCTAAATTCACCCTTTTCCTTACTTCTGTGCTGTTCTATACCTCTTGTATCTCTTGGCTTTCCATTTCTGCTCTTGCTACTGTATTTTTCTCCATTGTAACCCAATTTTTTTATTTTACAGGTCTGAGAGGACACTGACTCCTTTTTTCCCCCATCAGATAAGTATCATTCTATTCCTAGCTGCTTGTTTCCACCCTATTTACTCTCTTAAAAACTGGATCCTTCGTGACCCCTTTTTTCTATTTTATTTTACAGGTCCTGTGGACATCATCCTTTAAAGACCTTCCTCTGGCTCCCTGTTACTCAGGTAAGAGACTCAACTTCTACCTATACGTGGACTGGCTGTAATGCTGTTGCCATGCCCGTTAGAGTGTGTGGAAGGGGTGTGTGTGTGTCAGGCCTTGGAGGGAGAGAGTTAATAGTGCAGTTTTGGAGAAAACAGGGCAGTTTAGGGGACTGTGTAAGTGGGGATATTTGTGGTGGTCATGGAGGGATGGTGCTGTCTGGGACAGGGGAGTTACGGGGCTAGTTTAGGGTGCTTTGGAGGGTGAAGGCTAGTCTGGGCTGTGAAGGGCAATTGTCTTGTGCTGTGGAGAAAGAAGGCTAGTGTTGGGGTATGGTAGAAGTGGAGTTAGGCAGCTAGTTTAGGGTGCTTTGGAGTGTGGGGGCTAGTGTCTGGGCTGTGATGGGCAACTGTCTTGTGCTGTAGAGAAAGCGGGCTAGTGTTGGGGTATGGTGGGAGAGAGACTAAGGTCCAGAGCTGTGGAGGGAGGAGCATTTGTATTGGGGCTGTGGCTGGAGAGGGTTAGTATTGTGGGACCATTGAGGGCGGTGGCTGCTGTGGATGGAAGTGACTGGTGTTGGGTGCTCTGGACAGAAAAGGCTGATATAAGATCAGAGTAGCTACATCAGAGGAGGAGAAGGACCTAGGAGTGATGATTACTAGTGACTTAAAGTACTCCACACAGTGCAAAAAAGCAGCAGCAAAGGCAAACAAGATGCTGGGATGCATAGCTAGGGATGCCTGGATATTGTGGCTGTCACAGAAACATGGTACACAGAGAACCATGACTGGGATGTCAACATACCAGCGTACACAATCTACAGGAGGGACAGGGATGGAGGAAGAGGAAGAGGAGGAGGAGTAGCTCTCTATGTAAGGTAAGGGAAGGGATCAAAGCAACAGAACTAAAGGGTAAACAGGGAGGAGAGGAGGCACTGTGGGTCACCCTGGAGACTGGAAATGGCTCCACAATCCGCACAGGGGTTGTATACAGACCCCCATCTCAGGGGAGGAAATGGACAAGGAAATGATAGAAGGCATCCTTGGGATGTCAGAGAAAGGGGAGATATTGCTGATGGGGGGCCTGAATATGCCAGATATTGACTGGAGCACCTTTGCTGCAGCCACATCCAAGAGCAGGGCCATTCTCAATGCCCTACAGGGGGCATGCCTCAGACAGTTAGTTTTGGAACCCACTCTGGAGAGAGCAATCTTAGACCTGGTAGTCTCAAATGGGGACAGAGAGAGGATCTCTGATCTTGAAGTGGGTCTCCATCTGGGAACAAGTGACCACCAAACAGTGTGGTTCATGATAAACTTAGCTGTAGAGTCAAGCCACACAAAAGTGAAGGTACTGGACTTCAAGAGGGCTTATTTTGTCAAAATGGGAGAGTGCCTCAGAAAAGCACTAGCAAACAGGCAAGAAGGTGGGGTGGAGCAACAGTGGGGAAACATCAAATCCGCCATCACAGAGGCAATAAGCCTTTGTGTGAAGCAAATAAACAAATCAAAATGAAAGAAAAAAAAAACTATGGTTCTCACAAGAAGTGGCGGGGAAGGTAAGGGAGAAAAATATAGCATTCAGAAAGTATAAGGAAACACAGAAGGAGCAGGACAGAGAACTGTACCAGTTAAAGCAGAAGGAAGCGGTTAAGGCAGTCAGAATAGCAAAGGCCCAAACCGAGGAAAAGATAGCCAACTCAGTTAAGAAGGGGGATAAAACCCTTTATAGGTACATTAGGGAGCAAAGAAAGACTGAGGCTGAACAAAGAGGAAGGTGGTTGGGCAGAGAGCGATAGTGAAAAAGCAGGGTTACTGAACAAATACTTCTGCTCAGTATTTACAATGGAAAAGCAGGGGGAAATACCTAATCAGTTCAATAGAAGCACTCTGGATGGGGGGGGGGGTGATATTAATCCTTTCACAGAAGAAAGGGTTCTGAAAGAACTCTTAAAACTGAAGGTGAATAAAGCAATGGGGCCTGATGGGATTCACCCCAGAATTCTAAAAGAACTAAGGGAAGCACTAGTAACATCTGCGGACTGGAGGAGGGTGGATGTGATTTCCCCTCCACAAAAGTGGGAGCAAGACAGAGGCAGGAAACTACAGACCTGTCAGTTTGACCTCAGTGGTAGGGAAAATGATGGAATCACTTCTGAAGAAAAGAATTGTTGAGTACCTAGAGGCCAGTGAGGCACAGGACCCAATGCAGCATGGACTCACAGTGGGAAGGTCATGTCAGACAAATCTAATTGATTTCTTTGACTGGGTGACCAAAGCAGTAGACCAGGGAAGGGCTATGGACATGGCCTACCTAGACTTTAGCAAGGCATTTGACACAGTCCCACACAAAAGATTAGTAAATAAATTAGCCAGCCTGGGAGTGGGTCCCAGGGTGGTAGCCTGGTCAAAACACTGGTTGGACAACAGGACACAGTGGATAACAGTAAATGGAGTCCACAGTGAAGAAAGGAGGGTTACTAGTGGAGTACCACAGGGTTCAGTACTGGGGCCGGCCCTTTTTAATGTCTTTATAAGTGACATTGCAGAGGGACTGGAAGGGAAAGTATGTCTCTTTGCAGATGACACAAAGATCTGCAACTGAGTTGACACACAAGGTGGGACAGAAAGGATGAAAAGGAACTTGGCAAGGTTGGAGGAATGGTCAAATGTATGGCAGCTTAGATTCGGTGCAAAGAAGTGCAAAGTAATTCACCTGGAAAACAAACATCCAGGGGAAAAGTACACAATGGGGAGTGAGATACTGACAACAACAAAAATGGAAAGGGACCTGGGGTAGTCATATCAGATGACCTAAAGGTGGGCCAGCAATGTGAGAAGGCAGTAAGGAGGGCTGGGGGGATACTGGGATGCATAGGGGGAGGCATCACCAGTAGAAAACAGGAAGTTGTTGGCCCTCTGTACAGACAGTTGGTAAGACCCCATCTGAGTACTGTGTACAGTCTCTGGGACCCCATCTCTACAAAGACATAGACAGGGTGGAGGCTGTCCAGAGGAGGGCAACCAAAATGATGCAGGGTCTGCACAGAAGACATATGAAGAAAGACTAAAGGAACTAGAGATGTATAGTCTTGAGGAAAGGAGGGAGAGGGGGGGCATGATAAAAACTTTCAAATATCTCAAGAGAATCAACAAAGTCCAAGAGGGTAGCATCTTTCAGAAAAAGAGATGTGCAAAAACAAGGGGGCACATTTTGAAGATAGAGGGGGGACGACTCAGAGGTATGTGAGGAAGTATTTCTTCACAGAGATGGTTGTGGATACATGGAACAGACTTCCTGAGGAGGTCGTAGAGTAAAAAACAGTGGGGAAATTCAAGAATGCATGGGACAGACATAAGGCAATTCTAGTGGGGGTAGGAGGAAGTAGGCTGTTGGTTAACTAAGATCTACAGCTTATCCGTTAGGTAGGGAAATGGGCAGACTAGGTGGGCCAAGCAGTCCTTATCTGCCATCAAATTCTATGTTTCTATGATTGGTAGTAGGAGAGAGGAGGTTATACTTCCCTTGTACAGGTCACTGGTAAGGCCGCATCTAGAGTATGGAGTTCAGTAAGCTCACACCTCAAAAAGGGTATTAATCTGATGGAGAAGGTACAGAGGAGGGCCACAAAGATGATAGATAGTTAGCAGGGCAAGGCATACTAGGAGAGGTTGAGGGCACTGAACATGTACTCCCTGGAAGACAGGAGAGAGAGAGAGAGAGGGGACATGCTTGGGACATTCAAGTACTTGAAAGGGGTAAATAATGTTGATAAGGAAAGTCTGTCTTTAAGCTGAGTGTCAACCATATCTTGAGGGGACACAGTCTCAAGCTGGAGGGTGGGAGGTTTAGGAGGGATGTCAGGAAGCACTTCACAGAAAGGGTGGTGGACACTTGGAATGCGCTGCTGGAAGAGGTCATCTCATTAAAGACAGTGAGCAGCTTTAAGAGAGGCTGGGATAGGTATTGGGGGAAGATAAGAATCGTGGGGAAGGAGGGCAGGGACATTAGCTCAAGCTGTGGACTCTGCAATATGAGAAGACTTGATAGACCAAATGGCCTTCTTCTGCTGGCTTCTTCATATGTTTGTATAGTGTGATGTGGACTGAGGTGGGCTGCTGCAGGGTACTGTAGAGGGAGGGAGCTAGTGTCAAGCCTCAGAGAGGAGGCTAGTGTTGGGTAGTTTGGAGGCAGATGGCATACTTTTTGAGTATTGTGCAGGGAGGGGTGGGGCTAGTGTAAGGTGCTTTGGAGGGAGGTGGACCAGTGTAGGGAGCATTGAAGAGAGTGAGTGACTACTGTTTTAGAAGGGGGCTAGTGTTGGCTGGAGGTGGAATAGTGTTGTGGGGGTTGAGGAAGGAGAAGAGTCTAGTGTCCGGTGTGGGGGAGCTAGTATCTGAGGTTGTGGAAGATGGGGTAACTCAGGGTGTTGGAGTCTGTGGTACTAGGGGTTAATGTCTGGGCCAGTGGTGGTGGTGGTGGCAGTAGTGGTTTATAGTGTTGTTGTAGTAGTATCTGTGTTGTTGCCTTTATTTTATGTGGCGCTCTTCTTCTGAGGCTCAGGACACCTTTTCAAATATCAAACAGTAGCAAAATAAATTTTTTAATTAGTATTTGAAAACTGGCATGACTTAACTGTGAGGAAGATCAAACCCTGAAAGCATAAGTGAATAAAGGTTTGAGACACTGATGAAAAGCCTCTACTATCCCTAGGATGCAAAGTATCACCTCTTGGCTATGTGGTGTTAGACCCACTTCTCTTCCTGTGCCCTCTCACAAGGGACTCCCTTGAAAGGGATAAACCAGGTGAACGGTGAGTAACTATTTAGTCTGAGCAACAGTTAACGGACATGGTGGGTATTTCTTTCTTTCTTTATTTTAGCCTGGAAATGAGAGCTATTTTCAGACTTGAACCTACCCGCCATTTGTTGGAGGTCTTCACTGATCAGGTCCAATCTTGTTTTAAGATTTGATAGTAGGCACATGCAGGGAATAATGAACCCCCTCTTTGTAGAACAAGTCACACTGACTGAGGCTGGTAACATCATGGGCATGAGTGCAAAGCTTGAGTACCCTCATAATGTCACTAACCTCACAAATTGTGAGGTTACCAGTGCATTCTGCAAGGAGACTGGTTCATTACATATAACGATATGAGCAGGCTGTTTCTAAAACATACAAGTGACAGACAAACCCCTTCATGTGTGCTGATTATAAAACAGCACCCAGTACTGTTTTCTTCACTGGGTGCTGTTTTGAAGTTGGCACTTTTGAAGGGGTTTGCCTGTCATCAGATTGCACTCTAGGCTCTGTGTCTGATTTGCTGGAGTATGACTATGATTGGTGCAGCCGTGCAGAGAAATAATTCTCTAAACATTCTAAAAGGTGAATTACTGGGTTTAGAAACCACTGCAGAAACTGGCTTTGTATTGATATTCAGGATAGCCTGATTGCCACGCTACCCTCCCCCTCCCAGTTAATTACTGGGTTTAGAAAACAATGCAGAAACTGGATTTGCATTGATATTTAGATAGCCTAATTGTGCCCCCCCCAATCCCACACAGAGCATGGCCCCTGCTCTATCAGTCAGCTGCTCAATACAGCATGAAACCGCCAGTGCATGAGAGGGAGTGCCCAGAATGGTGAGTGTCATTGATAATGCTAGGAAAGATTGATTTCTGTAAAACATCATGAATGACATACTCTGATCTGCCTCCTCCCCCAATCATGCACACTGACATGCTCTGTCATTCAGCTTGTGGACTGTTAGAGCTGGTGGCAGGCTGTGCTGTAGGTTCGGGAGGGAAGGGGACTATGCTGTTCGGTATATCTTGCTATATGTGGTCCTTGTATCATGGCTTGGAGGTCAGAAGAGGAGGGGGTCATGCTGTCCGGTATATATTGATATATGTGGTCCCCATATCATGGCTTGGAGGTCAGGTGGGGAGCCCAACATCTAAATAAGGACTATTTGGGGATGGGGGTCTGGCTAAGGAGGAGGGCTTTTAAAAATGCCTGGGGTATGCAGTTTTTTATTTTTGTTTGTTTTTTTTAATCCATGTGGAAGAACAGGGAAGGAGTGAGGGTGGTAAATCACAGGAATGTGGAGGGTTTGGCCTAGGGACTAGCCTTTGCCACCTGGGAATGGACAGGGTCTAGTTGAGATTGTGGGGATCAGACCCAGGTCTGGTGGATGTACTGTACCAAATGCATTCATAGCTAGTTACCCTAACCCCTAGGCTATAGTGCCAGTCCCGGTCATCACTTGGTATCTAAGCAGTAGTGTCACAACATGACTTAAGAAGGAACATGACACTACACACCACTGTAATCGAAGGAAATTCAAACTGGTAAGGAGGAGGAGGAAAGGGAGAAGACAGAAGATGCAGTTAGGGGGTGATATTGGCTTTAGACCACATCTTCTCCCAGTGGTACCTTTCTTAAACTAATATTTATCATGGTCTAGTGAGTTAAATGGCTGTCTGGTGGTTGACGTGCAAACCACTGGAGGGAGAGGGGGAAAGAAGGAGAGGGGGAGAGGGGAGAGAGAAAGAGAGAACACAGTGGACAGAAACATTCACTTACTGTTACACACAGATCACAAAGCAGTACACAACCCACCCCACCCAATACACATGGATGGTGTAGCCATTCAAGTGGACTGACAGTCAAACTAGTCAAATGAGCAAGAGCAGGACAGATATTATATCACAGAGTCTATCCTGAGTTAATATAGCATTAGAAACACATGCATATGGACCTTCGCATCTAAAAATATGCACAAACAATCACACCCACCAGTAGAAACAGAAGCAGACACAGCATATGCACAGTTGACAAATTCATGTTTACATGCACACATATATGCTCAGATTACTCTCTAGACGTGACAGCACAGATACATGCACATAGACATGTACTGTACATACACCACTACTCGGTACCAAAGTCTCATGTTCATAGAACAGTGGTATCACAGAGACACATAGATACATACACACACTGTACATACGTACACGTATATTCGTACACAATTTAATTACCGTTACATACTGTAGAAGTCTCTAAATGGAGTCTCACGCTTCACTACTTATGGAAGGAATGGTCTGTCATGATCCTTCTACCCAAACAGCACCAGAGATGGTACAGGGTGGTGCAGCAGTTCCTAGGAGAAGGAGATGGTACAACTGAACACCCAAAGACTGCTCAATGCAGGTTGGGGAGAAAGAAGAGGTATTACTTGATATCAGTCAGAGGGGTACTACTGAAAGGAGGGAGAGGTGGGACAAGACAGAAACTTTCAAGTACCTCAAGAGAATCAAAGTCCAAGAGGGTAGCATCTTTCAGGAAAAGAGATGTGGAAGAACAATGGGGCACAATTTGAAGATAGAGGGGGGACTGCTCAGAGGTAACGTGAGCAAGTATTTCTTCACGGAGAGGGTTGTAGATGCATTGAACTGGCTTCCTGTGGAAGTTGTGGAGTCAAAAACAGTGGGGGAATTTAAGAATGCATGGGACAGACATAAGGCAATTCTAGTGGGTGTAGGAGGAAGTAGACTGTTGGTTAACTAGGATCAGCAGCTTATCCATTAGGTAGGGAAATGGGCAGACTAGGTGGGCCAAGCGGTCCTTATCTGCCATCAAATTCTATGTTTAACACCAGGGACTGCTTGGAATAGGTCAGGGACAGGGAGGGTGGACTGGTGGACACCAATGTCTGCTGTTTGTCAGTCTGAGAGAGTGAGTGGTCCTACTCTTGGGCACTAGGGACTGCACAAATTCGGGATGGGTCAGAGTTTCCAATGGACACAGGAAAGTGAATGGTACTAGGTCAGAACTTTTAGGAGGTAAGTGGAAAGTGCTGCAGTGGGAGGAAGTTGTGTGATCTAGCTGGGGCATAGTTAGATGGTAGTGGTATGTAGACACACATACTGGATGGACAGCATGAGCCTTGAAGGAGGGTATCACTGTCTGAGGACTAAGAAACAGCTTTTAAAAAAAAAAAAAACACCATTGACAGGGTCTGTGGTGTCATCTTCATGTTGTTCTTGACTTTGTCTGCTGGTTCCTTCACGTGGTTATTCTTATTACTGTACTTTGCCTTAACCTTGTTAGTCTGTGAGAGTTAAGCATCCATTTGTTTTTGTTTTGCAGTGTGGGCTCTGCCTGGATGCTGCTGGTGGAGTTTGTTGGTTTCTAGTGAAGGTGCTGAAGTGTGTTCACAGTAAGAATGTCTTCAACTTGTTCTTATTAATGTTTATCTTTAGAATTGTAGGTAGTTAGCTGGCACAGTGGCATGGATGGTTGAGGCATCTGTTCCTTACCTCCTGCCATGCCAGTGACTTGTGTTCCTGCTGCAAGCGGGTCAGCTGGGGAGGGAGAGGATTGAGCATCCAAAAGACAGCTCTCCTCTTGCAGGGTGGACGGAAGTACAGGCTCAGTGCTTCCCTGACACCTAGCAGTGGCAGGGTGCAGACATGCCATGAGCTTGTCACACGCGGGGGGGAGGTGCAGTCAGACAGTATGCTGTGGGCAGAAGCACACACAGTATGGCCATTGCCGGCATTGAACGCTCCAATCAAGGGAACTGAACAAGTAAAACAGAGGTCCCAGGTCGAGCAGGATGTAAGCAGCCACTCTCCGCAGGACCCGACTCTGAATGGCACTTCCTTGGAACTGGATCCTGTTCAAGGTGAGTCAAGTTGTGGGTGGGTGGGGGTGCTCCTCACCACCCTGCCATGGAGAGTAAACCACGGGCAAAGAGGACAGCTGTCTGATGTAGAGTGCAGGGCTTGGTGGATGGCTGAAAGAAGGTAGCTGACTGGTGGAGTCCCAAGGAGAAATAAATTAGCTTAAAAAAAAAAAAGAATTGTAGGTGGCTTGTTAGTGCATACAGACTTGCCGAACAGATAAATCCCTTAATGTTTTCTTTTTATTACAGAGACACCATTGGCAGATAAGGGCCTATGGCCCATCCAGTCTGCCCATTTGAGCTTGGAAGTTCCTTTTACATTTTTCTAGAAGCCTGTTGCCCTTTATCCCCTGACCTCCAGGATTCCCTTATGTCTAGCCCATGTATTCTTAAATCTCATGATTGTTTCTGCCCCCACCACTTCCTCTGGCAGGGTATTCCACTTGTCCACCACCCTTTCTGTGAAGAAATTCTTCCTCATGTTTCCTCTGAATCGCCCTCCCTCCAATTCCACCCCATGCCCTCTATTACTCGAACATCTTTTTTGCTGGAAAATAGTGTATTCCTGCACCCTGTTCATCCTTGTTAAGGTACTTGTATGTGTCTAGCATATATCCTCTCTCCATCCCTTATCTCCTCCAGGAAGTACATATTTAAGTCGTTCAGCCTGTCCTCATAGGACTTGTGATGCAATCCTTGTACCATTTTGTTGCCCTCCTCTGAACATTCTCCACCCTGTCTATGTGCTTACATAGGTTTTGTCTCCAGAACTGTACTCCAGGTGGGGCCTCATTTGTGTCTTGTATAGTGGAATTATGACCTCCCTTTTCCTGCTGATGATGCCCCTGCCATCCTAATATCCTGTTTGCTTTGCCTGCTGTCTTGTCGCACTGTTTTCCTACCTTAAGGTAATCAGAGATGATAACCCAAAGGTCCCTTTCATGCGTGGTGCATGCTCTATCTTCACCCCCAACTGATATGTTGCTCCAGAATTTTTGTGCTCCATATGCATTATTTTGTACTTATTTGTATTGAACCTCAGTTGCTACATCTCTGACCATCTTTCAAGCTTCTTCGGGTCACTCTTCATTTTCTACACCCCTTCTGGAATATCCAATATGTTGCACATCTTGGTGTCATCAGTAAACAGGCAGACCTTTTCTTCTAGCCCCTCTGCAATGTCACTAATGAAGATATTGAATAAGATTGGTCCTAGTACTGATCCCTGAGGTATCCCAATGGTCACCTCCTTTCCCCAGATTGTACTCCATTTACCACCACTATCTATTTCCTGTCTGTTAACCAGTTCCTAACCCAGTTGACCACATTGTCTCCCATGCCCAGAATACCCATCTTGTTAATCAGCCTTCTATGTGGGACGGTGTCAAAGGCTTTGCTGAAATCTATGTAGGCGACCTCTGCCACCTCTCCCTAATTGTGTGACTAGGGAACCTAATTAAAAAAAAAAAAAAAAGCTATTTTATTCGTTTGACATGACCTTCCTTCTGTAAATCCATGTTGCCTCAGATTCTGAGCACCACTGGATTCCATATGTGCCACTATCCTTTCTTTCAGCAGTGTCTCCATGATCTTTCCCACTACTGAGGTGAGGCTGACTGGCCTGCAGTTCCCAGCCTCCTCCCTACTGTGGCTTTTGTGCAGAGGGACTACATGTGCCCTCCACTGGTCCTCTGGAACAACACTCGTGTTAAGTGACTCTGAACAGGGCTGCCAGAGGTGCTGCTAGTTCTCTTCACAGCTCCTTTAATATCCTCAGGTTGATGTAATTTGGCCCCATGGCCATATCCACTTTCAGCTTTGTGAGTTCTTCCAGAACTCTCTCCGCTATGAACGTACTGGTGTTCACCTCTTTCCCCCACCCCTCCACCCCATCACCTCTGCAACCCAGCTGTGGTCCTTGATCCTCCCCCTCCTTAGTGAATACTGAGCAAAAGTATTTGTTCAGTATTTCTACCTCGTTCAGATCCCCTTCCTTACACTCTCCCTTCTTCCCTTTGAGCCTCACAATCCCCCCCCGTTTCTTTTCTTTCACAGATGTAACTATAAAATACTTTACCCACTTTGCTAACAGACTCTACTAAGCCCTCTTCTGGCTGTGCCTTCACCGCCCTAACAGCCTTCTCTGCTACACATTCAAGATACGCACCTCCCTTGCCTCCTCCCTTTGACTCCCCTTATATTTCCTGAAACTCGGCCTTTAAGCCCTGACTTTGTCCTGCACCTTATTGGAGAATCATAATGGTTTTCCCCTTTTTCCCTTTGACCACTATCCTAACATATTGGTTTGTTATATCTACTATGGCTCCTTTCAGTTTCTCCCATTGTTCTTCTACCCCCTCTACAACCTCTCCCTTCCCCAGGACTGCTTGTATACATCTACCCATTTCAGTGAAATGCGCCCTTTTGAAATCTAATACTCTTGCCCTTGTATGGCTCAATTGAGTCCATGTCTCCATGCTGAAATGTACCATGTGGTGGTCAATGGACCCCAGCTGCCCTTCCACCTGTAATTCTTTGACTCGGTTTCCATTGGTCCATACCATGTCCAGAATTGACTTGTCCCTGGTTGGCTCATTCACCAGCTGCCTGAGTCCAACCCCATGCAGTGATTCAAGGATGGCTGTACTTCTGGCTGAAATGGCCACCTGGGTGGCCCACTCCATGTCCAGGATATTAAAATGCCTCAGTAGCAGGATTTTGCCTTTAGCAGCCATGTCGTGTATGTTCTCCACTAGTTCCCTGTCTACTTCCTTCCTCTGCACTGGAGGTCTGTAGATCACCTCAGTGCATACTGGTATTTCATTCTCTTGCTCCAGGATGACCCACATTGCCTTGGCCTCCCCCTGTCTTCATTGAAGTTCTGTAGCCTTTATACTGTCTCTGATGTACAGGGCTACTCCCCCATCCTTTTTACCCTCCCTGTTCCCCTTGAATAACGTATAGCTTGGTACATTGACTTTCCAACCATGATTAGCACAGTACCATGTTTCTGTTATTGCTGTTATGTCAAGGTCTACATCTGCCAACTAGGCCTCCAGGTCTGGAACCTTATTTCCTAGGTTATGGGCATTCATTGGCATGATCTTCCATGTTTTACATTCTGCCTGCCCTCTGCTCTTGTTCTCCCTCTCCAGAATCTCCCCCCTCCCTCTGGTTTCCTTTCCTGTGCTCTTGCCCCCCATATCATTCATTACACATTCTTCACCTGCCTGCTCCTCCCTGCCTACTTTAATTGTACCCATAGTGAACTTATGTTCCTGCATGTTCCCATGGAGGGGGTGTTCCTAAGTCTCCTGGCTCTCCCCCCTTGGCCAGTTTAAATGCTCCCTGCTGAAGCATTTAAACTTCTTACAAAGGACCAAGATCCCCTTCTCAGGCAGATGCATGCTTTCTTCCCCATTATATAAGTCTGCATCTGGCCAGGTCAAGCTCCAGTCCTCTACAAAGCCAGAACCCTCCCTTCCACACCAATCCTTCAACCAGAAGTTGAAGGTATGGATGTGGAGTACCCTAGCTTCCTCTGTGCCCTGGACAGGTAAAGCCTCCAAGAATGAGACTGAGCTTGCTATCTGTTTCAGGTTTCCTCCAGCTTCCTGAACTCATTCTGGACTCTTAACTCTCCCCTTCTCCTGGCCAGGTTATTGGTCCCCTGGTGGACAATGACATCTAGCTGCTCCCTCCTAGCTTTTGTCGTAGTGATCCTATGGATCCGCTTCCCATCCTTCCATGCAGCCCTTTATGGGAGGCACTTGACCTCCCTGTCTCCCCTCTGTTAGGTGACCCTAACTCCACTCCCCAGATAATAGTCCACCACTAGGAGACGTTTCCCCATCCACTGGGGTTCCTTAGGGCCCTATCCTGGAGGACCATCCCATACTCCCTGGTCCCAGCCTTGGGTTCTTGAGTGGGGTTTTCCCACAGACATTGTATAGCTAATCCTTTTTTTTTTTTTTTTTTTTTTTTATGCTATCCTCTGATCACTGCTTGTCTGGCTTCCAAGAAAAAAGTGATAGGTAAGTCCCTCTCTCTCTAGGTTTTGAGTGCCTACCCTCACTTAGCCCTCTGCTATATGGCATTCCTCCAGCACAGTATCTCCCCCCACCGTAGTTTACTTCTATGCTGCCAATGACTGCTACTTAATTGCCTGTTGCTCTGGTTTCCCACTATGCCACTATTGGTGGCTCCTTTATTGTCCAGTTGGGCTTCCACGTATGCTATAATCGGTGACCCCTTCATTGCTTATCAGGCTTTGGTAACTTGCTCTGACACCATGGAGGAGGACAACAGGAAGCCAGCAGTCTGGGGAAAGTAGCCTTTGTTGGACCCACCAGATGCCAGGGATACTCCATTTTAAAGGAATGGGTTTATAGCCCGAAGCCTACACTAGCTTACTGAACCACATGCTAAATCATATTTAAATAAAACCACTTGCAGCACTTGTTTCATTTCTTTGTCTCTTTTTCCTCTTGTTTTTTTACCTGTCACTCACTTTTGACTTAAGCACTTCTCTGAATTAACTTTTACTGGGCTCGCACTTTAACTCTTGTTCCTCCCAATGTGTGCCTTCCCATACATTTTGACCATATCACTGTTATTTTACAGGTACAACTGGATACCATCCAGAGACCCCATCCCAGGCTTCATAGGACCCAGGAAAGTGATCCCCTGCTCAGTATCTTTACTAAATGAGTGAGCTGTAACAGTGCAGTGACTGTAACAGAGGATGTTTATGGTTGCATAACTTTTGAAGAACAGACAGGCAGTATAAAATAGTAACAGGAAAGAATAGCATTAACAAAATATGTTTTACCAGTACAGTAACTAAATTGTTTCTTCTACAGTAAGATACAATGCCTTTGAACACATTGATTTTCATGTGGTGTTTGTCATCTGGTATATCTGAATTGCATCCAAAGTGACTGGGATTCATATGATAATTAGCGGAGTATTTTTGCACAAAGAAAGGGCACATGAGAAGGTACAGGTAGACTTGTTTTTAAGTCAAAAAGAACCCCTAATGGATTGGTGATACCTGACATCAGGCTACACATGCAGCAAAATATGTAAATGAGCATGTTTTGTTATTGGATTTCTTTTTAGAAAGATTCTATTTACATTGTAAACAGAATGTTTCTAAAAAGACATTCAAATCACAAACATACTCATTTACATATCTCCTTGCAAGTGCTTTAGGAGGTTATTGGTTTATTACCAGTATTTCTGTGTTTTTGAAGGCTAATTTGCATTTTTCGTGCAGTTTCTGAAGGGTATTTGAGAACAAATTGAGACGTTTTTCTCTGGATAAAAACTGGTGTTCCAAGTAAAATAGAAGGCAATTTGAAGTACTTCAAAACCAATTACATAAACTGAAGAAAACTTGAATTTGAAGGCATTCATTTTAGGTGGAAAAGAAGGGTGTTTTAAGGTACAATTGAAGGGTTTGTTGAGAACAGTTTTTTACCACTCTTTTTCCCTTCTTTTTGAAGGCTAATTAGCATTTTATGTGCACTTTTTGAAGGCATTTGAGAACACATTGAGGCATTTTTCAATGGATAAAAATGGTGTTTCCTGTAAATTTGAAGTCAATTTGAATTACTTCAAAAAAATGATGACAACTGGACCAGTTTATAACAAGCATTTGTCAATGCTGAATGTAATCGCGCTGGCATTGGCAGTGGGAGTGGTGTAGCTAGAAACGCATAGTGCTGTGATTTTGTGAATGTGTCTCAAAAGGTGATTTTGCACAGCGAGTACGCCATTGTGCAACACAGCTGAAGAAACACGTTTTAGGCAGGCTGTGAAAAATGGCAGCTGGACTGTTGATAAGGAGATGTGCACAAATGCCAGTGGTGAAAATGTGGCATGAAAATATTGCAGATTGACGAAGTTACAAGGGTGCATGGAAACTGCGCAATGCACGCTTGCAACACAGTCATTGTATGGAGTTTCGGCACCAAATTTTCAACATAGACATTCTAGGACCTCTGCTCATGAATAGTGTCACCGTCATTTCCTCAAACTGTCCCAAAAACTGATTTCGCACAGCGACTGTGGAATTCTGTGCTTTTGAAGAGTGCGGTTGGCTTTGAAGAGTGCAGACGTGTTCCCGGTCCACCGAAGATTGTCGCGCCGGACTCCGGAGGTAAATATGGGGTGGGGGGTGTGGGGAGGCAGGGTGCACAGTGGGTGGGTGGGTGCGGGTGGGGAGGGGCACGGAGACTACGAGGGACCATTTTCGTTTTACAGGTTAAAAACAGAAAAAACATTGCGGGACAGTTTTTGTTTTGCAGGTCATTTGGCACGCTGGGGTGGGCTCCAGCATGCCACCTAACTGTTTGAGGGTGTCTGTAACTGATGGGGGATTGGGCACTCTTGTCGGTAAACAACAGAGGGATTTATGCTGATGGGAGTTAGAACTCCCGTTGTCACAATAAAGAAGAGTGGGGGGTGCAGAGCTGTAGGGGATCGCACTCTCGGCATTAAACAATTGGGGGTACTTTATGCCGATGGGGAGGGCTCTTATCGGCACATTCACAGGGGGCAGGGGCAACCGACAGGGGGATTGGGCACCCCTGAAGTCAGCAGTTCTACAGCCAGTGTTCCGCCATGTACATAATGGCGGCAAGCACGGCAAGAAAAGGACCGCTGCATTTGACGAGCTTTGCTCAGATTGCAGCAGACCTTTCTTAGATGTGCTCGTCACATTATGTATGCATGGTGTGGTGCCAGCATGCAGGCTGATTGGGGAATGCGGGACACACCTACTGGTGTGTGTGTCCTGCATTTGCCCAACAGTGACCACACCTCTAAAGCTGCACTGTCCCACGATGTTGGCTGCGCAAGCGTGCCAACATAAAAAACTGAAGAATACTTGAATTGAATTTGAAGGCCTTCATTTTCTGTATGGGATATGTTGGCAGAGGCTAGACTATGGTGGGTGGGCATAACCACAGCTCTGGAGCGTATTGTGCTAGCTGCCAAGGTGGCGAGTGCAAACAGTGCACCATGTGGCCTCCAGGCTACCAGCTGCACCCCCAGGAGTGCCTCACACGCTCCCAGGTCACATTGTCAGGTGAACCCATTGTTGCTGACATTGTCACCATGCATGGACATCCCCAGCAACCCCAGATCCCACATGGATCTTGGGGATGACACACCAGTAAGCACCCATTCATGGTCTTGCTGCAGTACCCCTTCAGGGGTGGTGATCACCCCCCTTGCAGGCAGTGGTGCTGACACAACATCCAACAGGTGTGGGCATGGCCACCCATGTGTCCATGGCAGATATGGTGCCTCCCACTGATGCCTGGGTTGACAGCCCACATGGCCCCTATTGCCTGCACCTGGTGCGACCCATGCACCAGGCTGACTATGCCTGGGGCAGTGTGGGTGGTGAGTACCTGCCCCAGTACATAGCCTGTGTGGGTCACCTGTTCATTGCACCATGCATGGCCAGGGGTGCTGTTGTGCTGTGTGGCATGGGTGTGATGAGTGTGGACCTGTGTCTGCTGTGCAAGTGTGCCAGCGGCTGCACACTGATCCATGCCATCCACAGCACATTCACCATGAACCTCCTGGCCATGTTTGCCCTGATGTGTGTGTGTGTGTGTGTGTGTGTGTGTGTGTGTGTGTGTGTGTGTGTGTGTGTGTGAGAGAGCGCAGTCACCCCTCTCTGGTGCTCTACACAATGGCTGTGTTGCCATTGTCTGCTCTGTGGTGTGGCTAGGTGTATGTGTATCTATATCTATATGTGTGTGTGTGTGTGTGTGTGTGTGTGTGTGTGTGTGTGTGTGTGTGTGTGTGTGTGTGTGTGTGTGTGTGTATGTATGTATATATGTATATATATATATATATATATATATATATATGTGTTGTGTGTGTGTGTGTGTGTGTGTGTGTGTGTGTGTGTGTGTGGGGGGTTGGGTGGCTGCCATGTTTGTCCCGCCTGTGTTACTCACTTGTGGTCCCTGAAGTCCTCTTCCACGATGCTGTCCCTGTGCCACTGGGACCTGGTGACCAGGTGTATGTCCCTGTATGCCAGTGCCAGTCCACCATGGGGCCCCTGCTCTGCTGCATCCTCCTCCTGCCCCTCTTCCTCTCCAGAACTGTTGCCCTCCTCAGCCTGGACATCTATCCCATGGTCAATGGCCATATTGTGCAGCATACAACAGGCCAGGAATATGCCACAGGCCTTCTCTGGGCTATATTGTAGTGCACCGCCTGACCTATGCAGGCACCTAAAGCACATCTTCAGCATGCCAAAGACACGCTCATTGATGGAGGGCATAGTGATGTGTGCCTCGTTGTAGTGCTCATCCACCTCTGTGCCAGGTCAGTGGAAGGGTGTGAGGAGCCATGGTCAGCGGGGGTATGCCGCATCACCTGTGGAGAGGAAAGAGCAGTCTGTTACAACCCCACATACATGTGCATTGTGCACCATAGCCTCCCCTTCCACCATGGCTCACTGGTGCAGCTGTTGACTGTCCACCTCTATCCCTGCGGCACCCCTCCCAGTGTGTCTCCCTTCCCCATGGTGGGCCGTTGCTGTCCTGCACACACCAGCGACTGCATGCACTGGCTGCACTAAGCTGCCATGTACCTGCCCCTTCATGCTGTTAAGGCTGCCTACACCTATCCCATCCAGTATTGCCTGCCCTCCATTGCCCAGTGGTCACCCATGCCTGGCTGCATGTGTTTCATTCTACCCTGCCATTCATGCTTGCTGTTTCACATCACCTTGCCTCCCATTCTGTTCTGTGATGCTTCACTGTCCCCCATGTCACATGCGTGGTTCCCTTGGCATGCCCACCTCCAATGTCACACACCTGCTCTCCCTCCCATTGTTTGTTGCACCATGGTGTCCTGTTCGTGGGCATGTGTGCATGCCCCACTCACCCACTAGGTGGCCACTGGGTATGTCTCCAGTCTTAAACCAGTGACACAAGGTGGACTGGTGCCATATGAAGGCATCGTGTGTACTCCCAGGGTGTGTGGTGCAGACATTGCTTATGCACCCTGTGGCATTGCACACCACCTGGCAGTTGTCGGAGTGAAATCCCTTCCAGTTCCTGCATGGCATGGCCACTTCACCAGGTGGTACATGGATTGCCACATGGGTGCAGTCAATAACCCCTATGGTGCCTGGCATGCATGCCACCCTGCGGAACTGCTGCATGGCTTCTGTCCACTCTGCCTGTGTGCTTGGGAAGCTGATGACTTCTGTAGTATGTGGGAGAAGTTCAGTCAGGAAATGTGTGAGGAGTCGGAATGTGGATGGCTGGGATATGCCAGTGGTGTCTCCAGCTCACCTCTGGAAGGTTCCTTTGGTGAGCAGGCAAATTGCTGTTGTCACCTTGGTCTCCACTGATATGGCGTGACCCCTTCCAGTGGATGCCTGCATTTCATCATGGCACAGCTCACAGAGCTACCTCAGAATAGCCCTGTTCAGGCGGTATTGGCCAACTGTTTCTGTGTCCGTCAGTTGTTCGAATGTTAGTCTACATGATACCGCCACGGGGCAGGCATCCTACGGTGCCTTCTACCACCATGTTGTTGGTTTGACCTTCTCCTCATCCCCATTATCATTCCCACTATCAGGAAGGGTGTACCATCCATCTCTGTGGCCTATGTTCTGCTGCTGCTCTTCTGCCTGTTGCAGTTGCAGTCCTGTAGTCTGCCTGTTGGGGACTTGCACTTAAGTCTACTTCTTTTATACTCATCTCCTTATGGCGCATTTGGTAGATGCACTGTGAATGCTCAATGTTTGCGCATTCATTTTTATTTGTTAATGGCTCTGCACTGTGTATGCAGCTACACGCCCCCTCCAGCTGCACTGCATATCATTATTTTCACCCTCCAGCACATCCGGTGTGGTGCAATGCAGCCATGCTGTGTAGGGGCATTTCTGCTCTTTCTGAATGGTGCCATGGCACATTTTCATGTTGCCCTGGTGCGCCTCATTTGTGTCTAGCGCATCTGCTATGTGAACTCTACCCATTGTCCTCCCACCCCTGGCTTTGGCTTATTTTATTCACACTTTTCTTCTGTATTTGTTTCCTTTTTATTTCTCCTTTTTTGTGTTTGCTTGCATGCATGTGCAAGAAACACATTGCATCAGCTTTCTTCACAAGGGGGTTGTGGAGGTGCGGCAGTGTTGTGTCGAATGGCAACAGCCCATTCAGGGGCTGGTCTCTGCTGGGCAAATAGACAAGCATGCCCTGGATCACCACAGTTAAACAAGCAGGCCACAACATCAAAGGAATTGAACCTCTGCAATCAGGGAGTGCCCCGTCAGTACGCAATCAGCTGTTTGGTTTGCCCCCTGAGTGCAGCAGCCAATTACAGAGCTGCAAGCTGCTGGCCCCCCTTTCATGTGCCTTCCTGGTGAAACACTTAAAAAAAAAAAAACAAAAACAAAAAAACAAAAAAAAACTGATGGGGTAGCCCGCTCCCCGTTGGCATAATCTCCTTTACAAAAATTGTGCCATGCCGAGGGGTTGCCCAATCCCCTCAGCTCTTTCCACCACCCCGCACCTTTATGTGCCAACAAGGATGCCCAATCCCCTGTCCAGCATGCCCCTTATTCATCATTTGCCAGCGGGGAGCCCACTCCCCGTAAGCATAATAGTCCGTCTAGTGTCTTGTCTGCCAAGGGGTGCCCAGTCCCCAGTTCTTGTCTCCCCCATCCCTGTTAGGTGCCTCCCCAATCCCCGTTGGCTCAAAGCACCTCCCCAAACAGATCAGGTGGCACACTGGGAGCCCACCCAGCATGCCCAAACAAAATGTCCCTGTAAAAGAAAAACCTTCCAGCAATGTGTTTTTTTTTTTTAAATAAACCTGTGCAGAAAACGGTCCCTCATTGATTCCTCCCCAACCCGCACTCCACCCTCTGTGTACCCCACCTCCCCACACCTCCTCATCCCATATTTACCCGCGGAGTCTGGCTCGATGATCTTCAGTGGACCGGGAACACGCTCTACCACTCTTCAAAGCCAACTACGAACTGAGGAAATGCTGGTAAGCTGTTAATGGAATACATAGTTTTTTTTCAACTTTGATGCATATCTCAGGCATTTTTGGAATTTGACACCAAATTTTCAACATGCAGTTTTGGGACCCCTCCTCATGAATTCTGCCACTGTCATGGTGTTAACTGGCCCAAAGGTGTTAAGTGGTCACTGCATGGAATCACCTTTCGGGACTGATTAATAAAATGACAGTGCCAGTGTTCATGAGGTGGGCTCTCAAAAAGCCTGTGTTACAAATTTGGTGAAAAAAATCCCAAAAATAACTGTTTTACCAGCATGCATTGCACAGTTGCTACGCATGCTCATAACTTCACAAATTTGCAATATTTTTACTCCACATATTCAACATTGGCATTTTTCCACACCTCCGTGTGAACAGTACAGCTGTCATTTTTCACATCTTGCCTGAAATGTGTTTTCGCACTTCTGGCGCAGAATAGCACAGTCACTGTGGGAAATCAGTGTTTGGGACAGATTACTAAAATGACAGTGACACTATTTATTAGCAGAGGTCCTAAAATGCCTATGTTGAAAATTTGGTGACAATACTCCATAAAATGACTGTGTTACGAACATGCATTGCATAGTTTGCATGCACGCTCGTACGTTCACGCAGTAATAATATTTTCACTCCAGATTTTCAACATTGCCATTTTTCCGCAGGTTCTGATGAACAGTACACCTGTCATTTTTTACATCCTGGCCAAAATCTGTTTTCGCACTTCCAGCACAGAATAGCGCAGTCACTGTGAGAAATATGTGTTCAGGACACATTACAAAAATGACAGTGACACTGTTCATTAGCAGAGGTGCTACAATGCCTATGTTGAACATTTGGTGACAAAAAGTCCATAAAATGACTGTGTTACGAGCGTGCATTGTGCAGTTTCCACACACAGTCGTAACTTCGCACATTTGCAATTTTTTCATGCCAGATTTTCAGCTTTGCCATTTTTTCACACCTTCTTATGAACAGAACAGCTGTCATTTTTCACATCCTGGCCAAAATGTGTTTTCGGACTTCCAGCGCAGAATAGCACGGTTGCTGTGGGAAATCTGTGTTTGGGACACATTATGAAAATCACAGTGACACTGTACATTAGCAGAAGTCCTAAAATGCCTACGTTAAAAATTCAGTGAGAAAAGTCCATGAAATGACTGCGTTACGAGCGTGCGTTATGCAGTTTCCATGCACGTTCGTAACTTCGAACATTTGCAATATTTTCACTCCACATTGTCAGTATTGCCATTTTTCTGCTCCTCCTTATGAACAGTACAGCTATCATTTTTCACATTTCACCCGATATGTGTTTTCAGACATGTAGCATACAATGGCATGGTCAGTGTGCAAAATATAGAATAATGGATAGGGAACTGTGCACAACAAGGCTGTGTTCCCATCGAGGGTTTTGATGACATCATAGACCTCGAGAGTGAAGCTCGAGAGGTCCCTATGATGTCATAAAACACCCGAGATGAAAACATGGCCTTGAGGTGCACAGTTCCATGTCAGTTGTTTTGTATAGTATATGGTTCTCCACAAACTGTGCCACATTAATTTCACAAGGATTTGTTAGTTTCTGTACCTTGTCCAGACACTGCTGTTTTCTCCCGGTCCTGGCTGCAGTTCCACTCCACTCCACTGCTGACCCCGAAGGTACCATTGCTCACTGTCGTCCAGCTTAGCTTTGTATGGAGGGACCACTGATTTATTAAAAAAAAAAAAAAAAGACAAACTGATAGTTTGGAAACAGGGTGCCGACTATGGCAGTCCGTGTCCAAACTATCTGAAAAGCTCATGCTCAACCGCTCACTTACCAGCACTGCTATGCTGTACAGTATTTTTTGAAAAGCCAATGTTTCAGCCAATTGGGGAAACAGTTGAAGGTTAAGAAGTTGTTGTATTATCGTTGTGATGTCAGAATGATAGTATAACAATTTTTTTGACCTTTGAACTGTCCTACAACAGGATTTGGAAAACCATCATTTTCCATCCACAATAAATCCTAACCATATACTATATCAATGTTTGGGACAGATTAAGAAAATCACAGTGACACTGTTTATGAGCAGAGGTCTTGAACTGGCTATGTTGAAAATTTGGTGACAAAAGTCCATAAAATGACTGTGTTATAAGTGTACACTGTGCAATTTCCACGCACCCTCGTACATTCACAAATTCGTAATCTTTTCAGTCCAGATTTTCAACATTGGCATTTTTACACACCTCCTTATGAACAGTACAGCTGTCATTTTTCACAGCCTGGCTGAAATGTGTTTTTGCACTTCTGGCACAGAATGGCATGGTCGCTATGGAAAATCAGTGTTCGGGATTAATTAAGAAAGTCACAGTGACACTGTTCATGAGCAGAGGTCCCAAAATGCCTGTGTTGAAACTCTGCTGTGAAAAATCCCCAAACTAATTACATTATGGGTGTGCTTTGTGCAGTTTCTATGCACACTCATGACTTCACTAGTTTTTTTATATTTTCATTCCAGATTTTCAGCATTGCCATTTTTTACATCTCCTCATGAACAGTACAGCTGTCATTTTTTACATCCTGTTCAAAATGTGTTTTCACACCTGTGGTGCCAAAAGCTGCAGTCGCTGTGCAAAATCACCTTTCAGCTAACAAACTGATGGTGTCTCTGTTCATGCGATGGGATAGCAAAAAGCCCATGTTGAAAACTTGGAGTAAAAATACCAAGAAACGGCCAGGGTGTTAGGGTTTTCAATCATAATGCCCTACAGCCATCAGGGATATGACCTGGGATTGTCAACAGTATTGCTCATGCCATTCCACCCCCCCACACCCTGCAGCCAGTGACAGGCTTTGAGGTGAGCCTTGGACTCTTTAGCCCAAGAATCCATCCCATTCTCCTATACTGCACCCATTTCAGCATATTTCCTTGAGATGAGTAAAGCCTGAACACCCAAGGCACACCTTGACACTTGTCAGTGTCTGCAGGGTAGGGTGATGGTAAATGTTGTGACCGTTATGGGCAATGACCCAAAGGCACACTCCAGTGCCTGCCCATCTCTGCAGGGTGGGGGTGGGGTTGGCATCAGTTCAGTACAACACTGTCATTCTTATACTGCATGGGCATGATTCTCATGGGGCCTGTGTCTGGCACAGGCTTGGCAAGCAGCATCTTACACCAATGCCTGGTGCACCAGGGGCCCTGCACCTGATTCAGGTACAGGAGGGGTCCCACTGGCTAAGTCCCCCATGCTAGCACTGACCAGAACCCTGTGGCAAACCCCTGGTGCACTGCACAGGTCCACTGCAGTCCACCAGAAACTAACACAGGACCCCCTGACCCACTAGGTAATGGGCATGTGGACCCAACCTGATGGGTCGATGTCCCCCCACCATGTTTGGTGCAATTGGCGCCTGGCCATAGAGGTGAGTGGTGGGATGTAGTGGGCACTGGGGAGCAATCTGCACTGGTGTACAGGGTGTTTGGGCACCTCCTGCTGGGGGATGAGTGGGCACTGTACCACCATACATTGGTGCTGCAGTAGCACTGATAGGGCAGGCATCGGGGATCAGGAGACCTGCATCAGGATGGGGGTACCAACATGGTACTTGGTTAGCATTGGGGAGCTATGAGGGGTGCCATTGGACCACTAGGATGGGGGCCACACTCTGGGGTGTATGATGTGTGGACCATCACCCATGGTATGCCGCACACAGGCATGTCACCCAGGGGAGAATGTCTAAGTCCCCTTACAACTGCCCTGGCTGGTCTAAGGACACTTAGAATTTCTCACACCAGGTGATTCCTGTGAATCGCAGGATGCAGCTTGCATCGGCCGCAGTCCCCCTACCACCATGCCACAGTGCATTGCAGGTGCAAGCCCTGTTTGGGGCAGGTGGACTGCAGTTGGTGTGTGAAATCAATGTTTTGGACATATTACGAAGATCACAATGACACTGTTCATGAGCAGAGGTGTTAAAATGGCTATGTTTAAAATTTGATGTCAAAAGTCCATAAAATGACTCTCTTACGAGCATCCATTGTGCAATTTACACATACCCTCGTAAGTTCACAAACTTATGAACAGTACAGCAGTCATTTTTCACACCTGGCCGAAATGTGTGTTCACACTTCTGGTGCAGAATAGCACACTTGCTGTAGGAAATTAGTGTTTAGGACAGATTGAGAAAATCACAGTGACACTATTCATGAGCGGAGGTCCCAAAGTGCCTATGTTGAAAATCTACTGTAAAAAATCCCCAAACTAATTATATTATGGGTGTACATTGCGCAATTTCTATGCATGCTCATGGCTTCACCAGTTTTTGTATATTTTAACTCCAGATTTTCAACAGTGCCATTTTTTTACATCTCCTCATGAACAGTACACCTGTCGCTTTTCACATCCTGTTCGAAATGTGTCTTTGCACCTGTGGTGCCAAATGGCACAGTCACTGTGCAAAATCACCTTTCACCTAAAGAACTGATAGTGTCATTGTTCATGCAATGAGGACACAAAAAGCTCATGTGGAAAACTTGGAGTAAAAATACCAAGAAACATCCAGGGCATTAGAGTTTTTGACCTACCCTGTAGGGACTGACAGGCATCAGGGGTGACTTAGGATTGTCAACAGTAATGCTCATGCCATTCCACCGCACCCCCACCATTCAGCCAGTGATAGGTATCAGGGTGTGCCTGGGACTCTTTGCTCCCAGAGTTCACCCCATTCTCCTATACTGCACCCATTTCAGTGTATTTCCTTATGGAATGAGGTGAATGTAAAGCCCACACACCCTAAGGCATACCTCGACACTTGTCAGTGTCTGAAGGAGTAGAGTGAGGTGAAGTGTTGTGACCATCATGGATGACAGCCCAGAGGCACACCACAATGCCTGTCCATCTCTGCTGGGTGAGGGTGGAGTTGGCATCAGTTCAATACTTCAATGCCATTCCTATACTGCATCTGTCTAACTCCTGCACTTCAACTGCTAATGCCAGCAAGTAAACATTCAACATAGACAAATGCTTGTTTCTTCATGTTCCAGACATGTAAAGAGATGCATATTTTAGATTTAAATTGACAACAGGTTTATTCCATAGATTTTGAATATTTGAAAAACAGCAGTACATGTTAATGTCATTTTGTTACTGGTACCATAGAGTTTATACTTAACATCTTAATATTGATGTCAGTGAGAAATGTATAATGCTAATGTACCAGCTATTTACTCAAATAGAAACATAGAAACTGTTGGCAGAAAAGGACCTCCTGGCCCACCTAGTCTGCCCTAAGGTCCTAAACTGCTGTGCTGCTATAGACCATAGCTGATCTCCAGCCTTAACCCCACCCCCAGCCCCAGCCCTGTTACCAAGATCCCTTTGTGTCTGTCCCATGCATGTCTGAAACCTGTTACTGTTTCAGTGCCCACCACCTCTGCTGGTAGGCTATTCCAGGTGTCCACCACCCTTTCTGTAGAGAAGTATTTCCTCGCATCCCCTCTAAGTCTCTCCCCCCCCCCTTCAGCCCATAGCATGCCCAATTGTCCTTGAGCATCTCTTTCTGGGCAAAATGCCACCTTTCTGTACCTTATTGATATCATGAGTGGTTAGATTCTGCTGGGGCGTTCCTAAATCCAGGAAAGATGCAGCATGTGTTGATCAAAACTGTAACATGTTTTTGTGTGGTTACACTAATCTGGTGGGCAGTCTGTTTCAGTTTGTAACAGAAAAAAAGGAATCTGAAATAAAATACCAGTTAATTCAACATTTTTTACAAAATGTCACCAATCATTAAATGTTTTTTTAGACTAAAGACACTTTGAGACCTGGGTGGGGTGGGGGTTGACAGTGTCCCTTTACATAGTGTGAAATAACTTACATTAAACATAGAAATGCTCCTGCATGTTTTTAATTGTAAATATGATTTGTATATATTCTGTATACAGTATATGAAAGTTACATGTACCAACATTGTTTCTTATTGCCAGGATTCCGGAATGAAACATTGTTAATATGGTGGTCTGGAAATTATTTGAATAGTATGTCATAGTATGTACCTTTGGTGTTATTGTTGTGGAGTGTCAGTACAGAAAACAGCCTTAGAAAGTAAAACATTTGTGAATGGTTTATCAACAACTTACCTTTTCTGTGTTTATTCATATTGCAATGGTAAGTAATTCCCTAGTCATGTGTAGTGTGTTTTCCTAATAAAAAAAAAAAAATTGTGTTTGTAAAGCTGGCCCGCCAGCATAGCAGAAGGGCTACCGCTTTGACACAGGCAACCTGTGTTTGGGAATGAGCCTGGGTCATCAAGGGCCCTGTGGGGGATAAGAATCGAGCATCCTAGTGGACGCTGTCCTCCTCCAGAGCAGGAAAGGTACCACGTCCTCTGCACTACTGCCACCTGGACATATACAGGTAGTAGAGGTGTGGGACTAGGGGAGGAGGAGGGACATGCTGCACTGCCCATAGCATGAGCGCTCACGTAGGGTGATTGGTGGCAAATCTGGCTTGTTGACAATGGAACTTGATAGCTGAACTAGTGTGAGTAGTATAGGGACCACTGGTGAAAAACAGTGCTGCTACATCAAAGTCCTCCCAGCGGGCACCATTTATTGAAAACAGAATGGATGTGGTCCTCATATTAAAACAATTGTAACCATGGGAGAGGTGAAACAGTAAAGAACTGCTACAAAGTAAGGAAATATAATGGTGCAACAAACAGACTAGTTTTGCTGGTGCCAGCCAAATCATGTGTTATACATATTATTGGACCAACATATGTCTAGTACAGTACACAAGCATTTCATGGCAAGGGTCGCTGGTTAAGAATCTGATGCCCAATCAAAGTAGCTCCAGTAGTTGAGTATAAATATTAACTACTGGCAAAAATATGGGCTAAAAAAAAGAAACCGCACAATGTACAAAAAAGTATTATTTATTGTTTGCCAAGACACTTCATTGCTATCTTGCTTAACAATGTTCATGCAGCAGTGCCTTGTTGGAAGATGATAACCAGACATGGCTTCAGTAACTTTCATACACATAGTTCATTCTCACAGCCTGCACTCTGTGACATTGCGTTAAAAAATGCCAAAGTCTGACAGATGAAGAAGACAGATGGAGAAAGAACTGGCTGATATTGCTGCCAAGATGCCAAGAAAACTAAATTACTGGTTGGTTTGGGAGGGCCCACACATCAATAGCATCAGAGCCTGCATGTGACATCACTGCGGAGAAGAATACTACTCACACTGCCACATGCACTGCAACTGTCAGTCACACCAGTACAGTAAGTGGCAATGTAACTGTACACACAGTTTTGCTGCCAATGGCTTTTCCAGAGTTAGATGCAGCCACAGTTGTTCCAAATATTGCATCATTGCCAGAACTGACACATTCCTTGGCTGATGTGGATTGTACTGCAGCTGCTATTCCAGTGCCCCTGTAAGGTAAGGCCTGCTCTGCTACAGAAAATGGAGTTGCAGAGCTGTTCTCCATGAACAGCAATAGTGATGGCAACATCATGCATGTCTTTGAGAATTCCCAGGTCACTGCAGTTGACCCAGTGTCTGAACCTGCTGTCTCTTTGTCTCTCCCCTCCTGTTCTGAGAAACCCCGTGTCAGTGCACTTGACCCAGTGTCTAAATCTGCTGTTTTTTTGTCTCTTTTACTCCTGCTCTTCTGTTTATTGTGGAAATATTAACAGTATTTTTCAGCCATGCAGTGTTATTGACATCTCCATCAAACAAGTTATTTTGAGAACCAATCAAAGAACTGAACTAGAACTTATCAGCCACAATAGTTTTCATCTTTCAGCTGGCTAACATAATGTCTTTCAAAAGGATGTGTACTCTGCTACTACTGTCAGGCAACAGTGGAAAGAAAATTCATCACAGGCAGTTGTGGTAAACCGACCTTCACTTCTTCAGGATTCAGTGACTGGAAGAAAGCAATTAAAAATGTAAGAAATATCAGGCAACCTTATTTCACCGTGAAGCTGTTGAGAAGTATACTGCATTGAACAACAGTAAGATAAATGTTGGTGCTCAGCTCAGCCAATGTCTTGCATGGTAACAAGTGAGGAATCAAAAAATGTTCTTGAAACCGCTAAGGGCAATGCATTTTGTAGTTCGACAAGGACTGTCAATTTGTGGCAAAGAAGAAGAGGAAATCAAACAACGGCAGCTGCTGTTGACTAAGGCAGATGACATACCAGAACTACTGAAATGGACCCAGGAAGGGAAATATCACAGTTCAGATATTGTAAATGAAATCATGGAACTTATGGCCCATCAACTGCTAAGGAACCTACTGGAAGAGATTCACAAGGAATCATGGCACAAGGTTCAAGGTTCAACGTTTATTTATTGGTATGTATAAATACTGTATCACGTTACATCACTACAATGAAGGTTTAAAACATTCATGAATAAACAAACAACCAGATATTGATACAATTTAAAATATTATCTAAAGCTGTTAAAATAACCACAGTGTATAATAATTAAAACTCAGCTTCCATTTCATGATGAGTCATCATGACAAAAGTCGCATCTCAAGCTGAGTCCGAAATAAGATAGTAAATATCTGCACCAGGTAAAAGTTATAGAATATCATTGTTATTATATACTGGACCTGAACAATTATATTTTACAAAAATGTTTATAACCATACATATTTAGCTGGATTTTATTTTCTGGAAGGTATTAGATAGAAATGAACCAAGTGCATATACTGTATGACTGCCTCTTTATCCCGTGATAAAAGTTCCAGTGTTTGCTCCTGTGGAGTATTTCCCTTTAATTCCCTAATGTATGGACTAATCCACATTTCTGGTAGGCGCCTTGCTGACCATTTCAGGGAACATGACAGAGCAGTCAGGAATGGTGACACTGCTAAACCGATTGTATCCCACTTTATCTCCAGGGACCACAGTGTCAATGACCTTTCTGTTTGTGTCCTTCAGCAGGGCTTCTGGGATTCTGACCATAGGAAAAACATGGAAGCCAAGCTGATCATCTACCTTGACTTCCAGGAGCCCTCTGGTTTAAATGATAGACTTATATTCCACTAACATCTTTCAGCCACCCCTTATTTTCCCTAAAGTCTGTTTGTATTTGTACACATTGAATTTCTTTTTCATTTTCACCATAATAAGTCTTCATCTCTGTCCCCTTCCCCCACATTTGTCACCTTTCAGCCTTCTTACTAGGCCCTGTTAATTAGTCCCCACCTGGGGACTTCTCTAGCTCTTTCACTCCTATTATGCTTTATCTTTCCCATCATCACATTTTTGTTTCACAGATTCTCTCTTAATCTTGTCATTTATTACTTCTACTCCATGAGCATCCTTTTTTTCCTTTCCTCACACGTATATCCTGTATGTTACCTTCCCTCTACACTAACTTTGTTTTTTCTCTTTTAGATATTTCCTGAAGAAGTCCTAAGGTCAAAACATAGATTTTTAACTCTATTTTCTATTTTCAGCAAGCATTTAATATAACCATTTTGTTTTGCTTTTAGACCACGTGCTGACGCAGTACCTTGTTTTTGTAATCCACATTTCTCTCTCTCTCTCTCCTAAAAATCTTGCACTCAAGGAGCACATGTGAGGGTGAGAGAATGGTTTTGTTGTCACACTTACACGGCCTTTGCTGCATTTTCTCTGGGGGAGATTTCCAACAATTTGTGAGTATTTCAAATCTGAACCTAGTGATAGCTTTCCTATGTGATGCATTGTCACAGTATACCAGGTATTGTTCTATTATGAAGCTCTTTTCAATTGTTTTTAAAATATAGGGGTCCTCTGTACTATGGATACCTGCCAAATCTCTTTGGGCTGCATTATCAATTATTCTTTGTTGCAACTTGTCCAAACATATTGTAGTTGCCAGCAGAGGATAATAAATAATTTCTTTCTAAGCCCAGGTTATTCAGTATCTTATTTAACGGGCCAAATCAATTTGGGGCATTTTCATTCAGTCTCGCATCTTCCCAGCACTGGTACATTAAATTGTCCGTGCTTACTGACACAGTTTTTAACCACAGCCTCAGGTCTCTTTTTATAATTCTTGAGTATAATTCAAGGGTACCTGCTTCTGCCCTTATAGCCGTACTAGACACAGTTTTTGGTAGGCCCAGCAAGAGTTTTAGGTAAAAATTATGTGCTGTTTCCAGCATCTGTCTATTATGATATAGACTTCAGATTTCTGATCCATATAACAACTGGGTAACAATTTTGGTTTCATAGCATCTTTTTTGAGCCGAATATGAATTTTTTGCAAATGTGTGGTTAAAGCGATTGATCACTAGGAAAAATGTTGATGTATTGTCCTTCGTGATTTGAAGGTATCTATTCCAGTTTTGTCCGCTATTAAACCAGACACCTAAATAACAAAATTCCTCCTGTTCCTCAGTATTCATACTATCTATATCCCAGGTCTCTAGTTTCCTATTGCAATCACCAAATACTAATATCTTTGTTTTGGAGGGATTCCATTCTAGTTCTTTTTTTTTTTTAATTCAAGATACTTTATTCATAATGCCATAGTACACAGTGTAATTGACAGATGAGCCTCATTTACAAAGCCAAGGATTAACATATAACTGTAAGGCCTTACCATTTAAAATTTCCAGTATTATGAAACATTTTTACAGTATTTCCAAACCCATACCCAGAAACCTCGCCCTTAGTACCAAGTGTAGAGATCAAGTTTAATAAAAATTATATGAGATGGAAAACGCAGAGGAGGGGAAAACAATTACAATATTCTAGGTTATATACCTCCTAAGGTTTCCATGCTACCAAAAAGGCTTCAAGGGCACCCCATTTAGTCAGATAAGATTGCAACCTGTCATTCATCTTGGCTATATACCTCTCCAATTGTAAAGCGAGCAAGATTTCTCTGTACCGCTCTAGCACAGAGGGGATAGAGTCATCTATCCAGTGTCTCATGTCGATCAGTTTTGCTACAGCAGATATCAAAGCCATGTGAGCTTTCCGTTGCCTGATTGTCTCCAAGGAAAAGTAATTAAGTAAGCAGACTTCGGGCAAAAATAGGGGATCTAATCCAAGCTGAGTATCCAATGATTTTTGTATGGCTTTCCAAAATACTTGAACCTTTGGACAAGTCCATATCATATGATATAGATCCCAGTAGTCATCCAGACACCAATGACATTGCGAGGAGGGAAGTTTCCCAATCCTGTGTAACTTTACAGGGGTAAAATAAAGATTATGCATTATATTGTACTGCAGCAACCGGAGTCTGTCCTGCTTAATGAACTTATATATGTTACTCCAAACATGTTGCCAGGTAATGGAGTCTCCTTTAAGTGACAGTTTTTGAACCCAGTAATAGCAAATACCCTGGGGCAGCAGAGAGTCAGTGACCTGTAATTCCTGATATACTTAAAAAACAGAATGGGGTTGCTCCACTATCTGAAGAAGAGAGGATAATTCTATTCTAGGAGGCTCCATGCTCATTGATTTTTGCATGAAAGTGATTACAGCTTGTCTAACTTGCCAAAATTTGAAGGGGTTCTCACTTGTGGAGGGAAAATTATGACAAAATTGAAAGTAAGGTAGTACTCTGCCATAGGGATCTATATCCTCTAGTCCTAGTCCCATTAAGGGAGCCCAGAATGTGGAGGGGATAGGGGAATTTTGGATTTGCAAGTGGGGGTTATTCAACAGTGGTTGTTTCAAGGATTTATGCCAGTCTAAATTCAGAAAAGTCTGAATCTGGTGTACAGCCTTGAGGGACCACCCCATTGGATTATTTCTCAGTTCTTTGGGAATTAGCTTTGGGGAAGAATAAACAAGAGCCGGGAGAGTACAGGAAAATTTAGAAGCTAATGTTTCCTCAGTGGTTAACCAAAGGGGCAGATATGCATCCACATCAGTTGTACTGGGTGATTGGGCCCAGTGTGTTAGTTTACTGAGGTGAACTGCAGCAAATTATTTGAAAAAAGAAGGGAGGGAGAGACTACCACAAAGTTTTGGTGCTGTGAGTTTAGAATATGCTCTTCTGACTTCCTTCCCTTTCCATAAATATTTATTTAATAATTTTTGCAAATTGGAAAACCATGATTTGGGCAGATAAAAACCTATCATATTTGGGGGGTATAGGATCTGAGGAAGTACATTCATTTTAATAGTACTGATTCTACCCCAAAGAGATATCGGTAGCATCCCCCATCTCTCTAGGTCAGCCTTTATAGTAGTTAATAAACTGGTAAAGTTCTCTTTGACTACTATAGACATTTCTCTAGAAATTTTGATTCCTAAATATGTCAGGGATTTTGATTCCCAAGTCAGGCCATATTCCTTAATTTAATTTTGTAGGAATTTCCCATTTAAAGGGAAGAGTTTAGTTTTTGAAAGGTTGAGTTTAAAGTGGGATACCATTGAGAAACATTTAATTTCTTGTACAAGGGCTTGAATACTAGTCACATGATTCTCTACATACAGTAACAGGTCATCCCCATAAGCTGAAATAAGATGTTGCATCCTTCCAACTGAGATGCCTTGAAGATTGTGAAGAGAAAGTAATCTCCGAATCAGGGGTTCCAAATAAAGATTAAAGAGAAGAGGGGAAAGAGGACAGCCCTGTCTGGTGCCACAGTATAGGGAAAACGGCATCGAGAGAACACCATTGCACCAAACCCTGGCTGTTGGAGAAGCATATAGTAATTTAACCTATTTTATGAACCCTTGTGGGAGGCCAAATCTTGACAGAGTAGCAAAAAGGAAATCCCAAAAAACTCGGTCAAAAGCTTTCTCAGTGTCTAATGTGAGGAGAGCAGCTGGAACATCCGAGTTCTTGGAGAAGGCCATTAAATGTAATAATCTGCACACATGATCTGTAGAGGATCTATCTGACATAAAAGCCAACTTGCTTATCACTAATGAGCTTACCCATCAAGGGTCCCAAATGGTTCACTAAGATTTTGACTAATATTTTAATATCTATGTTTGAGTAATATGGGCGGTAGTTTTCGGGGTGCAAAGGATCACGACCTGGCTTGGGAATAAGGGTAATGAGTGCCTCAAGGAAACTATTTTCAGAGAAACCATATTCATACCAGAAGTTAAAGACTGTTGTCAAGAAAGATGAGAGTTCCAAAGAAGAGGTTTTATGTAAGTTAGTTGAAAGGCCATCTGGCCCTGGGGATGTGTCAGGGGATAACTGCGTGATTGCTTGTTTAACTTCCCATTCCTGGATATGATGACCCAGATGGTAGATACCAGTTAACAGTAGATTGGGGAGGGTAACTAGATCCAAGTATCTCCCAATATCCTCTGGTGTTGGAACTTCCTAAAGGGCTTGAAAATACTGTCAAAAACCAGAGGCGATGTCCTGCAGATCAGTGGTTATAGGGCTCTGCTGTGTTGGACATAGAGCAGTTATGAACCTTGTGGTTTCCAATTATTTAATCCAAAGAGCAAATAATTTACATGCTCTTTCTCCAGATTCCAGGTATTTTAATTTAGTTCTCTTGAGAGAAAGCTCAGCCTTTCGAAACATTAAATCCGAGAATTGGACCTGTAGTTTATGTAATTGAATCCAATCCTCATTTGATGAATATCAGCTAATATCATGCTCAATAGTCTTAATGGAGTCAAGGAGATCTTGGACATGAAATTTGTACTTTTTAAATCTGGTAGTCACTGGACAAATGCATTCACCCCTTAAGGTACATTTTAGAGTGGCCCATATGATATCTACTTTGGAGACTGATCCTATATTAGTATTTAGAAAATGGGAGATTAATTTTTTAAGATGGTCACAAATATTGGGAACTTGGAGAAGTTGATTATTAAAGCACCAGAGGGAATCTCTCCTTATCCCTGGCCCTAATAAATAGGTACAGGAGACCGGTGAGTGATCCGATATTACTCGAGTATGGATATTTGTAACAATGGTTCCTGGGAGAATGTGGGAGCTAATTAGTATATAATCAATTCTTGAACAAGTTCGATGTGGAGCTGAGAAGAAAGTATATTGACGTGCATCTGGGTTTAGGACTCGCCATACATCTATCAATCCTGCTCCTGCCATAAGATCCTCAAGCACTCTCTGTGCCGATGATAAACCGGATCTTTTATTATCTGATTTATCTAACTGCAGTTGGGGTGTAATGTTCCAATCCCCTCCTATAAAGGTTGCTCTGGGTGGGTTAGTAACAACTAGCTTTAGGAGGTGTGTGAAAAATTGAGGGGAATCCAGATTCGGGCCATATACAGATCCCCTCAATACTGGTTGTGAGACTAGGAGCCCTTTAAGCAATAAGTAACGTCCGTAAACATTCCAGATTTCCTGTTCTACTTTAAATGGAGTGTTTTTCTTTAGTAAGATAGCAGCTCCCCCTCAGTTGGTAGATATCCCTGCCCCAAAAGATTGCCCCACCCAATTTTTACACAATAATGAAGTGTCTTCCCTCGTGAGGTGAGTCTCTTGCAGACACACAGTGTCAGCTTTCAATGATAACAGATGTTTCCAAACAACCTGTCTTTTACATCTGTCATGGGCTACCTTGATAGTCCAACTAAAAATATTGAACTTACTCGACATTTACTAAAGAGTTTGAAAGGATAGCACAAGCAAGAAAGAATCAATACTACATATATCTTCATGACTCCGACACTTGGTTCCCCCCACAAAACCAGCACATAACAAAATATTCCCCCCCCCACACCTCAATCCCCATATTAACATATCGCTGTAGGGATCAAATGCCCTAACTTCTACCCCCAGTTCTTTAAACTGCACTGACATAACAAATCCATCAGATGATGTCACTGTGCAGCCTAGCGATTAGCCCTCCCACCCCAATCCCATGACTGAGAGATTACATATGAAGTGGTGCTAGATAGAAAAAGCATTAAGATTACCTTGTCTAAACCAGAGTATGTACAGTAATTTTCATACCCCACTGAAACTCACAATTAAAAGGTATAACAATTGCCCTAACATTGTTTGTCTGACCACTATAAATAAACATATCAGTAAAGTAAATTATTTGCGGTATCTAAATATGCCCCAGAACAACATATAGAGAGTTTATAAAGACAAGGTCCCTCTACTAATCTGCCACATCATAATTAAGCGGTGAAACACAGTCATGAACATTGAAATTAAAGAATTTAAGCATTCAGCAATTATTAAAATGTTAAACTCTAATTTTAAGATTGACACTGACACATGTAAACAGAACAAATTCACCATTAAGTTGAATATATGAACCAATCTGCAATACCCACTCAAACTCCCAAAAGCATTGTAAACAGATATGATAACATCGTATGATTTGTCTGCCAAAAATAGATATAACATTGAAATTAAACCAGGGTATGTACAGTAATCTTCGTACTCCTCTGAGTAGTTCTGTCCACCAATTACTATCACTCTGATAGAATTCCGCGGAGACACTATCTATCCCTGGTGCTTTATTTCTGTTTTGTGCATTAATGGCCCAAATTATCACTTCTAATATAAATTCTAACCTGGACTCAGTTTCTTCCTGTGTGTCTACGATACTTTTCTTGCCTGTGATGACAATATGTGAGTGATGAATCTGGTCAGCTTTACAAATCTTTTTGAAATGTGACATCCAATCATCAGGATGAATTACTGCCTCTATATTTGATCTGTGGTTTCCAGTACTGAGAGTCACCAAATTCCAAAACAATTTGTCCTTATGGTATATTGCAGTCTGCAAGGAGTTCCACAGATAAGTACTGTATTTGTTTTTTTTTATTATCCAGGAGTGCTTTATATTCATGCCTTAGGTTAATAAAGGCCCTCCTGTCTTCAAATAATAGTGTTTTCTTCATTCTGTTCCAATGTGTGAAAAGTGTTTTCCTTGTTTTGAAACAATCTTGATCAAACCATTTTGCTTTATTAGTAAATGTTGATACTTTCCTAATGCCCTGAGAGTTTATTACTCCGGATATATTCTGTTCAAGTCCCTTCATTATCTCAAGGGCTTTAGAAGGAGAGATTAATCCTTGGTCCATGTTTTTTATACAATCATATTTTTTCTGCTCTATCTCATTTGCATGTATTAAGCTTACTATAGTTCCCCTGTTAAAGGAATTCCACCTTATTTTCTTATAGTTCCTGATTGACATGGGTTTATCTATTTCTTCCCTTATTAATACATTTTCAAGCATTGTGTCGGGTGCAAATTTTACTTCCAAGGTTATTGGTAGATGGTCTGTACTCCAGAAGAGCAATACTTTCATTTCCTTTACCCAACTAAAAGAGTGAATGTCTATTAAAAAGCAATCTAGCACACTCCCACCATTAATGGTGGGGAATGTCCAGTTACCATTGTGGTCACTTGGGAATCTCCCATTTCTGATTCTCATATTGAGGGATTTTAATAGCTTTAGAAACTGATGTCCATGCTTATTAATTTTTTTATCTAGTGAAAACCTGACTGGGGCATTATATACATTGTCCAGATTCCAATAAGGATCCATGTCTTCAAGAAGGTCACCTATCCTCACATTCATATCCCCACCAATCAGTATCATATTTTTTTTTTGATATAATAAATGAATTTTTAAGATTAAATCTCTCAGCTGATCAAATACCTTTTCTTCCAACTCTATGAAATCTCCAGTAGAAATGTATATATTAATATGCAGAATGAAATCTTATTTTTAGATAGCTCTATGCACAGAAAAAAAGTTGATTTCATCTTTATATATACATCTACTGCTTATTCCTCACTGGATATTAATTAAAGTGCATACCCCTCCCGATGGTCTCCTAAATTTTGCCATTTTGTGGCCTTTTATCTCCCAGACATGGTAGCCCTCTAAAATGCACTCTGAGCTGTTACTGTTCCATGTTTCTTGTAACATTATAATAGGATACTTTTTCATAAAAGTCAGAGAGTTGGGGTCAGCTACTATATCTTTCCCACCATTCCAGCTGTGTTCCAGCTTACAATTTGTAACCAAGAATCATTATTTCTTCCTTTTATGTTGAGTAGTCAGAATGATTCTATTTCAGACTCTAGGACTGAATATCTATTATAGGTGGATACATTATCACAAACAATGTCTGAAGCAGTCCTGTCCACTTTTATGGCTGGACTGTCTTCTGTTGATTCTTCTTGAACTATGCTGTTGTTTATCTTTTTGTCCCTTTGCAATCTTCCTCTTATTATTTTCCATTTTTCTTGGTATAGAATATTGTCATATTCCAGTAGTGTATGCTGTCTTTCGATTAGTACCATATAATTAGTTATTCTATGCTGACTTTTTGTTTTAGTGCTTTCTTTTGGCTTAACATTAAGATTTTCCCTTCTGTTTCTGACAGATAATTTATTTTGTTTTTTTCCTCCTATATTTGGATTCATATTGATAACTGATGTTTCAGCTCTCACTCCCAATAGCCAAAAATGTTCTTTTGCATCTAAGATAAGTCACCTTGTGTCTCTGTTTCAAATTTCTAAACATATCCCGTCTTTAGCCACATCAGCTCTATATCTGTACACTGATTGGATATCTATCCAAGTGTAACCCCTCACCCCTGCCTTTTTACTAAAACGACAGGTGGCATGCTGTTGGCGTTGGCAGCAATACCTGGTGGGGACCTGGGTTCAGGGAGGATGAGGTTACCTGGTACAAGGGACCTAGGTTTGACTAGTCTGCACAGGGGCACCCAAGTAAATCCAACTACAGGAAGCAATAACTGTAATGTCCAGAACCAGGATTGGGATTTTTCAGTGTGGCTTTATTCAAAACTAGATGAAACATGACAAAGCATTGTATGGTCCCCCAAGGGGCTATGTTCACTGTATATGCAGATAGAGACTAAAGGTGGTCCACTGGAGAATGAACACATTTTTACATTGTCTGGCTCTGGACCCACCAGGCACTCAGCCCGGACTTTGCATGCGCTTTGGATATACAGCCCGACTGGCCCAGCTCCACTGCCGGCCACTTGACTGACGGTCCACTTGAAGAAGGAACCCAAGCTTTACTTGGAAAGACTCCCATCAAACAAGGAGTATATTTTCCCAAGCTGTGGCTCTCCACACCACTTAGAGTCTGTGACTCCTAGAGAGATTTTCAAGTTGTGACCCACATCTGGGTACCCACCTCATCACTGGCCAGGTGCATGAGGCAAGTAGCAAATCACAGAAGAAATCCGTAGAGGTGGACCTGGTCACTAAAGATGGGGGGGTTTCCCACCTCCAGCTCCCACAGCCCATACCCAGCCATTTCTCTGGACAAACATAAACTTCAAACTGTGAAAATGTAGATTAAACGGTGGATCACCTGAATCACCCCCTCTACAGCATCACTTGAAATCCAATAAAACTTTAGACTTTTTGACTGCTCCATTTGTTTGTCCTAGTAACATAGTCCTCCCAAATAGCAGTCCACATCCATTTCCCAACTGAAGAAAACAATTTGTTTGCCCCTTCAAATGGAGCCAAACACTCACCCTTTCGTTGTAGGTGCCCCACAGGCGAAGTAACACTTTCTTTGTTGTTATACAAGAACAGACTGACAAAAACCAGGCAGCTTCCTTCCATAGTGGGCAAGGGATTGCCCTGGGACACACAGAGAACTTTCTCCCGGAGGAGGGCACTGAGACCTGAAGGCGGTCTCCACCACTTAAATGGTAAAACAGGATGACTTCCTTCCTGTTTGCTTTAGGACAAACTCAAGACTGCTTTGAAAACCCCCAAAGTTCTAAATTCACTCCCTGAGCTGCAGATTCCAATGTGGCTTATGCAGCTGCGACAGTTCTATGGTGATGTCATCTCTCAAGTCTCAGCTGTGACTGAGATCAGAGTGAGACAGTGTGAAACCCATTTAACTGGAGTTTCACAAGCTGCCTTCCCTGCCTACCACTAGGTCTTACTGGGATTCTAGTAACCCCGGGTAACAAGGGGGTTACACTCGCCCTTGACCAGGAAAATGACTGTCCCCAGTCATTATGCACCCGGCCTTAGGCCATCCCACCCTATGTGCTACTGCGGAGGGGGGTGATCAGGCCCCCTCCTACCATGTGCAAGCACAGGCAGGCAACACTAAGGGCCTAGAGGCCTGTAGCTGACATACCAGCCTCTACTCTATCCACTTACTATGAACACCTAGTGGCTCTGGTAGAACCGTCCAGAGCATAGCCCTGATAGATCAGTACTGCAGTCCCTATGGCCACTGAGGACCACAGCCTGTCTATCCCCCCTAACCCTCTAGGGAAAACCTATCTGCCTCTAACGTAACATCCCAAACAAAAACAAAACCCCGGGGACCTCCCCGACCTTGGGCAACCTGCAACTACAACCATTAGAATACCAAGAAATACTTTATCCCTACCCCCTCAATCACACCTGTGGAAGTAAATGGGTTAATACAGTAACAACCATAGCAATAACAACACAATACTTTAAATTCTACACAATAAAGCACTGACGAGGAACTCCGATGAGCCCCTCCTCCTCTTCTGGTCTTCTCTTCTGTCTTCCCAGGAACACCTGGTAAACTACCCTACCAGGAAAAACTACAAATCAGGGACCAGCACCCTCATTGACTGGATCCTTACCAGCCACCCTACCCCTATAACCAATGTAAGTGTTCTCCCTGACTCGCTCAGTGCTCACTCTCCAATAATATGTACCTGGACAAATAAGTTTCATAAGCCGCCTCCAAAAAACCATCTATAGCAGAGTCCTACCTTATGGCAACCTCACTCATCTCAAGACCTGTCTTAGGCAGATAGACTGGTCCTTGATTTACAAAACTCAAGATGTTGACCTAGCCCTTGATTACTTTATTACTACTTTCAACACTGCCTGTGACACCTATGCACCAGTAAAAAAGCGCAAAATCAAAGCACTCACAAATCCCTGGCTCACGGCGAGGCTATTGGCACAACTCAAAAGTAGGGTTCACTTCTGGGCCACTGCAAGAGCTACTGGCACTCTGTCGGACCTCCAAAATATAAACAGGCTGCAAACCACTGTACTAAACAGATCCGCTTGATGAAGAGCTCCTACTTCAAGAATGCCTCTTCAACTCCTGGGGTGAAGGAAATCCTTCTGGGACAACATAAGAAATATCATGGGTCAGCAGTCCAAATCCTCTCCATAATAATGATGGATGGAACCACTACATTAGACCCAGAGATCATTGCAAACACCCTAAATGATACCTTCACGGACCTTAGTGGTGTCCTCTCATCTGATTTCTTCACTGATTCTGACCCTCCAATTTCTACTTCTACTACTGCCTCTCCAACCAAACCACCCTTCCATTTCAAACTAGTAAAGGCACATGAAGTCTATAAATATGTAAAGAAGGCCATTTCTAAGTCCCGAGCAAGCAGCGACACTATTGACCTTAAACTTCTGTCACTCACTCTGGAGGAGGTACTGCTCCCCCTCACAAAAATTTTCAATCTCTCCCTCTGCTACAGCCAATTCCCTAGGAAATGGAAGACTGCAGTTGTCACTCCAGTGCACAAAAGTGGTGATAAGTCACTGCCTGGTAACTATCGCCCGATATCAATACTACCACCTCTCTCTAAGGCCCTTGAGCGCTTGGTGCGGACCAACTTTCAGACTACCTGAAAAAGCACAACATCCTATGCACTCAGTAGCATGGATTTAGGAAAGGAGCACAGCACATCGACTGCCCTACTTGAATTCTCAGGAGCAATCCACAATACCATGGACAAAGGAAACCTAACTGGAGCAGTCTCATTGACTTAACCAAGGCATTTGATACAGTACACCATGGCCTACTTATCAAACAACTACTATCCCTAGGGCTCTCTTGAGGTCCTGGTGACTGGGTAAAAATTACCTTGCTCAGTGCTCTCAATCTGTAAAAGTAGCTGGAGTTCTCTCAGACTCAAAACTGGTTCGCTCAGGAGTTCCCAAGGATCCATCCTGGGCCCCTCCTTTCAGCCTTTTCCAAACTCCCTCCCCAAATCCTGCCCTGAACAAATAATCCTCTATGCCGACGATGCCGTGATTCTTGCCACTCATAAAGATCAGAACCTCTTACGCCTCAACCTTCAGCATGCTTTTTCCAAAGTTGAGATGTGGTTCCTTGAACATAAGCTGGTTCTAAACCACAAAAAAACTAAATCCATGCTCTTCTCTAACCTGCAAAACAAGAAACGGCAAGTCCCACTCACCATTAATACATACCTGGGAAATACCCTTGAACAAGTGCTAATCTTCAAATATCTTGGAATCAACTTTGATCAAGGCCTAACCTTTGCAACTCACATTGATAGTACAGCAAAAACCATTAATCAGCGAATTGGGATTCTGTATCGGAACCGACAGCTCCTTACCCATTCTGCATTGAGGATTGCCATCCAATCCTCTATCATCTCAGTCGTTGACTATGGCCTAGTTATATCTGGATCTGCCACTACTACAGCACTTAGTCGCATTACAACATCCCTAAATAAGGCCTGTCGGCTACTCACTGGTGCACATCGGCGTACACGCATGTGAGTTCTATGCTGACTCAGGTTGGTTGCAACTCCCAAACCGGATAAAGTACCTTACCTGCCTGATGGCGAAAAAATCCATTCTGGGCCTCACTCCACCTTGTATCCAAGACCTGTTATGCCCGAGCGCTAGCACCCATTTTACCAGAAGGTCAGAACACCAGCCTCTCCAAGTCCCCCGATGTCGGACTTCTCAGGGACAAAGATCATTTGCCTATCATGCCCCCAGCTGGCTAAATGCTCTCAGCACTCATATTACTGCCTCCACCTCTCTAGGTATTTTCAAATCAAGGCTATTCTCTCACCTTGCCACCTCCAGCTCCTGTGACTGCCCTGATTAAACCTCCTTTTTCTCACTACCCACCCTGTTCCGTTATTTGACAAAGACATGTTTGGGAAACCTTTTCTCCTGCTATTGTCTGCTCCCCACACCTTTCACTTACCCTCTCTGTTCTGGACTTTTTCCCTATTTGTTTCTCCTAATCTGGCATGACCTCTTTCTTGTAATAATAATGTGATTATTGATATCTCATGTCCTTTTGCACAAATGATTTGATATGTATTTGTATATGTTTTCTCGCTCTTGACACAGCACAAATTGTTGTGTTATCTATGTAACCTTTTTTGTACTGTACCTAATTGACGTGGAACCTTTGTAAAAGAGCCTCTGGCTCAAAGGTAGTAATTCCTAGAACAGTAAACTAAACTAAACCTGTAAGAAAAGACAAAAACAAAACACACTCCTAATTTGCATACACAGTCTACCTAAACAACAGCAACCCCTACCATACAGAAAAACACTGAACAATCCCAAAAAAAAATTTTTTTTTGAAAAAAGGTAGAAAAACAGTATTTACATTAGAGTACAATAAAGACATTAGTTACAATACACATTTGGGGGGATGGAGTGCCCTAAAAGTCCCAACTAGTGACCACAAGGCCCGAAGGCTAGTCCATTAAAGAGTCTCTCCTGGGCCGAAGCCCTGTGAAACACAGTTCTAGAAGGCTAAAATCCCAAAGGGGAGAGTCTTTGCAGACAGTTCACACATTTTTGAAGTCTGTAGTGTAGGGTGTGTACTGCAATGTCATAAAGATAGAAAAAGGGTTTTCTGGACTTACCAGCCTCTTGAAGTATTCGAACATCACAAACCTGCTCCCTGCCGAAGACTCTCCCTGGCAGCATTTCTTCTGATACATCTGGGTGGACATCTTCCGGGAACACAGGAGGGCACATCTGGAGACAGCTGGGCTGATGTCATCTCTGGAGAAGGAACCTTAGAACAGGAACAAAAAGAAAACAGCTGGTCCGACATCATCTGATTACCAGGCAATGAACAGGAAAACAGCTGGGCTGGTGTCCTCTCTGGATCTGAAGTCATCTGGTGGGCCAGTAGATGGTTGCTGAACAAGACAGTACACTGTAGACTGATGAATGTTGAGCACCTGAGTCCTTGGTTATTCATATTGGTGGATCAATAAGGGCACTTCACAGTCTAGATGTGGCAGTGTTGACTACCACTGCTTGGCTCTCCATTTTGTAGGCATGGGCTTAATTACTGGGAGGTCCTTGCACTGAGGCCAATAGTAGAGGGGGTCAGGGGCTTGAATTATTACTCCGTCTGGATGCACATAATTCACACAGTGGGAGACTTCACGCCCCTCTCTATCCACTATTCTCACTCTGTCCATAAACAGTGTCCTGCCTCTCTTCCACTGCATATACTTTTCGTGGAACAGTCTATTTTTTACATGCTGGTTGGCCCCAGGATGCACATGTTTCATTGCTTCATTCCAGATCCAGGATTTCCTGCAGTTCTCAATCTCCTTCCAGATTCTCCGAGGAAAGGTAGGAAAGGTCATACCAAAGATTTCATTGGCCTTTCTATGAACCAGTCTCTCCTCTTTACTTGCTTTGGTCAATCTGAGACCGCTGGCCTGGCTTGGGGGTGGCCAGTCCTGGTTCTGCCAGCTTCGCATCCTCAATGAAATTAAAAATGGATCCCTGACTTCTTCTTCTTCTTGTAAAGCAAGGGCAGTGGCATCACCACCTTCTTGAACACATTCCTCCGAGGCAAGATCTTGAGGCTGTGTACCTGTTCCTTTCTCACAAGGCCACATAGGTTCCCCCTCATCTTCCTCTTCACTGAGAATTTGAGCCCAGGAGTGAGCAGTCGTTCTCACCCCTGAGACTATCCATTCATCACTAGGAGCGGAGGTCGACACCTCCCATTCAAAGACCTCCCGCATCTCATCTTCACCTTCGAGACTTGGGATAGGCCCCCCCACCCAGGGGTCTATTGATGCTTTATCTGAACTTTCCTTCTGAGATCCAGCATCCAAAACTTCAATTTCAGATTCTGTCTCTAACTCTGCACCCTCTAGCTTTGTGCCACACTCCCCCGAGGGACCTTCCTCGACAGGCTCCCCTGATGCTGTGTGCTGCCAACTGCAGATTCTTGAATTTTTGTCCATGTGGGAGCCAAACGAATTGGAGGCACTTTATACAAGCCATATTTTTGTAGACATCCAGCACAGTGAGGAATCATGAAGACATCCCTTCCAGCACTCAAGCACATCTGGCATACACGCACTGGATAATTAGGAATTGCCACATCAGGAGGGAGTTGCCCTCCATAGCACCACTTTTCAATATCTCTCAGTCTATTTACTGCTGCTGTTACTGCAACCCGGGCATGATCCGGGTAATGAGCTGGTCCTGAGGCCATAACTGCAGAAAATAAACAAAAGTTCACTGTAACTGAAAGTCCCACTTTAAATGAACACACTCTGTAGCTTTAAAATGGCTCCTCTGCTGCTGTGTTTCCTTTACTACCCCACCCTGTAATGGCGGCGGCAGCACTCCTGTGCATCAACATTCAGACTCTGGGTCAAGCCACTGTGCACCCGATTTACATCAGCTACTGATAACTTTTACTCAAATTGCACAACTTTCTCTGTTCTGGCTGTTCACACATTTACAGGATTTTCCTTGGACTTTTCACATGCTGGCAACATTCATTTAATTACAGTCCCTTAAAAACTTCAGGTTTCAGCACAGAATTGCCTGCTTTTACTAGTATTGCACTTTTTTACAACCCACAGTCTCTCTCTCTGGCTGCAAACTTTAAACTGAGGCTACTTTCATTGCTATGCACACACTCAATGGCTTTACAGACTTGCACTTGCCAGCAGGACATCACACAGTCGCTACTTGCAAAGCGACTATACAGCTGCACACACATTTTATATGGCATTACTGAAAATCACTGTTTGAGCAGTTTTTTAATTGTTTACTCACTGTTATTGTAGCAAATTGCTGCGATGGGGTAAAACGGCCTGCAGCCAGATTTTAAAGGCCTCAGAATGCAAACGGGCAGGCAGTCTCCGCGATCGTCATTTTAACCACACAATTCACTGATCCCATGATCGATTTGCAGGTTGAGCCCGATTTTAAACTAAAAGTCACTTTTTTGAACTGTTTCACAGCACTTTGAATCCTCGCGACGCTCCTCCACTGCCAGTACACGCACTACTCTCTGTCTCCCTCTCGAATGCTGAAGCAGTCACAGAAGAGCTGGCTGAGGGGCGGGACTAAAGGCAAACTGACCAACCACACAACGCCATGCAAATGAGCCTCTTCTTCCTCACGAGGGCTCCTCTCCTCACGGCGATCGTCGAGCAGTCAAATTTAAACTGTAAAATGCACTTTTTTTTTTCTCAACTGACTCAACGGCGGGAGCCCATTTCAACCATGTAACATTGCCATTAACTCTGCGGTCTCTTACTTTACACAGAAAGCATTTCCAACGTCCAGGGCATATTTTCTCTGTTGCTACCCCTAGTTTTCCATACTTTCCTTCACAGAAATTAATTTTAAAACTGACAAAAATGCTGTAAACATTTTTGATGCAGGACAAGGGCACACTCTTTGGCTTTACAGCTCCTTGGTAAACAGCTGGCATTTTTTAAACAGCAGCACAAGATTCACAGGACACAGCAACACACTAGTGAAATTGCTTCAACTTTTTGGGCTACCCACTGCCAGATAGCCAAAATGCTAGCCCACCTGCCCAAGCACCTTCCTTCCCGAACAAATACAAAGTGGTGCCTCCATTTTTGTAACCCCTCACCCCTGCTGTTTTACTAAAATGACAGGTGGCATGCTGTTGGCATTGGCAGCAACACCTGGTGGGGACCTGGGTTCGAGGAGGATGAGGTTACCTGGTACAAGGGACCTAGGTTTGACGGTAAATCCAACTACAGGAAGTAATAACTGTAATGTCCAGAACCAGTATTGGGATTTTTCAGTGTGGCGTTATTCAAAACTAGATGAAACATGACAAAGCATTGTATGGTCCCCAAGGGGCTATGTTCACTGTATATGCAGATAGAGACTAAAGGTGGTCCATTGGAGAATGAACACATTTTTACATTGTCTGGCTCTGGACCCACCAGGCACTCAGCCTGGACTTTGCATGCGCTTTGGATACACAGCCCGACTGGCCCGGCTCCCCTGCCGGCCACTTGACTGACGGTCCACTTGAAGAATGAACCCAAACTTTACTTGGAAAGACTCCCATCAAACAAGGAGTATATTTTCCCAAGCTGTGGCTCCCCACACCACTTAGTCTGCGACTCCTAGAGATATTTTCAAGTTGCGACCCATGTCTGGGTACCCACCTCATCACTGGCCAGGCGCATGAGGCAAGTAGCAAATCAAAGAAGAAACCCATAGAGGTGGACCTGGTCACTAAAGATAGGGGGTTTTCCCACCTTCATCTCCCACAGCCCATACCCAGCCATTTCTCTGGACAAACATAAACTTCAAACTGTGAAAATGTAGATTAAATGGTGGATGACCTGAAGCACCCCCTCTACAGCATCACTTGAAATCCAATAAGACTTTAGACTTTTTGACTGCTCCATTTGTTTGTCCTAGTAACATAGTCCTCCCAAATAGCAGACCACATCCATTTCCCAACTGAAGAAAACAATTTGTTTGCCCCTTCAAATGGAGCCAAACACTCACCCTTTCGTTGCAGGTGCCCCACAGGCGAAGTAACACTTTCTTTGCTGTTATACAAGAACAGATTGACAAAAGCTAGGCAGCTTCCTTCCATAGTGGGCAAAGGGGATTGCCCCTGGGACACACAGAGAACTTTTCTCCCCCCCCCAGAGGGAGGGGGCACTGAGACCTGAAACGCGGTCTCCACCACTTAAAAGGTAAAACAGGATGACTTCCTTCCTGTTTGCTTTAGGACAAACTCAAGACTGCTTTGAAAACTCCCAAAGTTCTAAAGTCACTCCCTGAGCTGCAAATTCCAATGTGGCTTATGCAGCTGAGACAGTTCTATGGTGATGTCATCTCTCAAGTCTCAGCTATGACTGAGAACAGAGTGAGACAGTGTGAAACCCATTTAACTGGAGTTTCATAAGCTGCCTTCCCTGCCTACCACTAGGTCTTACTGGGATTCTAGTAACCCCGGGTAACAAGGGGGTTACGCAAGCAGATTTAGGACCAAGGATTCTTTTACATAGGTTATATACTGCTATTTTCAATGCTGTGGTGTTTTCATTCTTAGATTTTAGTAATCCTTTAAAATATACGGTCAGGACAATTAATGCTTTTTCTATTAGAATTTCTTTTATTTCTGAGTTTACCCTTTCTTGTTTATTATTATTGCTCATATTTATGTTACTGTTTTCTGCATTGTTGTACTCAACTTGAGAGTCTTGTGCAGTGTTTATTCTTTTTGTCTCATATGTTAGTGTTCTGGTTTTTGTACCTGATTCTCCGTTATTGTTACGTTCTTTCTTTTTTTAGGGTAACTTGCTGTACTTCATTTTTTAATAATCTCTTTGTTATACACTTTTTCCCCACCTTAGTCTTTCTGATGTTGCTCCTGCTTACTCATTCTCTTCACTGGTTCTGTCCCTTTTTTATTTTGTTTTATTTCTTTACTTAGTTTCTTGGTTTCCTTTACTTCTTTGTTACCTATTTTTTAGGTTATATATTTTATTGTGTGAAGGTTGTTTGTTATGTAATTTGTCTCACCTTTGTTGTCCTTATTCTGAGCTATATTTTGTTCTTTTTCTACAGTATCTTCCTTTAGTAGCACTCTTTTGAGTAGTGTAAGTATTTTCATCAGTAAGTGATTCCCAATTTCAATTTCTTTTTTAATCTCTTGGAGGCAGTATGATTCACAAGGAATTAAACCTGTATGAAATTATAGCAGATGAATCTCAGGATATCAGCCAAAATGAACAGATGACAGAATGTATATGATAGGTTTCCCTGCCACATTTTGTTATACATGAAGATTTTATTGGGATGTATGAAATGGCAAAGACAGATGCTGAATCCATCACCAGTTCAATTAAGGATATTTTATAGTACTGTGCAGAATTGTTGAATTCTGGCAGAATGAAATTCTGTGGAATTTTCAAAATTCCGCCAAAATCTAGCCAAATTTCACCACAAATAGAATGGTGAAATTCTGTGGTAGGAAACAGTTGCAGAATTATTTTCCACTGAAAACATGCTGTTCTGCAGAATATTATTCCATGGATCGTAATATTTTCAGTGGAAATTGTTGTGGAATAATTTTGCATGGAAAAAATTGCTTTTCCAGGGAATAATATTCCATGGATCACTGTAGGCATAATTCCACTGAAGAACCAGTGAAATTCCAGTGGAAATTCTGCCAGCGGAATGGCCATTCTGCACTAATTCCACTGGCAGAATTCCACATTCTGCACAGCAATAATATTTTATTAAGATGTAATTTGCCAATCAACAACATGAGGGGACAGGCATATGATGGAGCAACAAATATGAGTGGATATATTTCTGGAACTTCAACCAGAATTAGGAGGGAAAAGCCACTAGCACTAGAATATAAAGCTTATCCAATAGGTAGGGAAATGGGCGGACTGGATGGGCCAAGCGGTCCTTATCTGCCATCAAAGTCTATGTTTCTGTGTCCATTGTGCAAATGATTCCTTAGAGCTGGTGTTGCAAAACTGTACCAAAAGAAGCAGTGCCATTGAAGATGCCCTCAGCTCTGTCCATGATGCAAGTGTGTTGATTTGTGCTTCACCACAGAGATTAGCTCTTTAAAAAAATATTGCAACAGACAACAGCGAGGACCCTTACGTGATGATAGAAGGGCTGCACTTACTTTGTCTAGCAAGATGGACTACAAGAACATAGAGCATCAAGTCAGTTCTCACAAACTATGGAACACTTTATGAAACCTTACAAGAGCTGGAAGAAGACAGATCTACCAATGTATGAAGTAAAGCCAGGGGCCTGTTGTCAATGATGAAAAATATTCTGACATATTTTGGTCTTGTTGTATCATACAATATATTCAGTGTATCAGAACAAGTGGCTTCTATCTTGCAAACAAAAACCTTGACCGTAGATAGTACAATGATTAGTGTAAGCAGCCTGTAGCAAAATTTACAAAGACAGCACAATGACTTTGACCAGATCTATGAAGGCATCAAAGAGAGAGCACAACTACTGGAAATTGCGAAAGAGCCAAAACTCCCCAGACAGTGCCGTGTCCCAGCAAGGCAGCAACATGGCAGTGCACCTCACCATCATCATGAATGTGCTAAGAACTGGTATTGACAAATGTATTATGAAGCCACTGATGCTTGTCTTGTTGAACTAGATTTACATTTTGATCAAGAAACCTATGCTTTGCTGTCATCCATGGAGAATTTATTGCTTCAAGCAGCCAATGCAAAGCCATTTTCAGTTCATCCTCAGGCCATACAGTTATATGGAGAAAAATGCTTAGACATTTACAATCTGAATACACAACTCAACTTGCTCCCAAGACTTGTGCAGTAGGTTTTGCCAGAGGTGAAGGCAGTAACTTCAATCAAAACCATTATTGATGCCTTAGTGGGAAAAACTACCAGCAGTAGACACTGTATTCAGAAGTAGTGAAGCTCACTCAAATTTACTTCCTTGTCCCAATGAGTACAGCAACACAACATGGGATAAAGTCTTACTTATGAAGTACCATGACAGAGAAGAGGTACAATCACTTAATACCTTTAAACATTCACAAAGAGAGAAGAGGCAAATTGGATCTGACACAAGTTGTATGGGAGCTTGTGGAATGAAATGAGACAACGTAACTTTTAGGGAAAAATTTGGTACTGATAACCTTTACTCAAGAGAAGAATACATATGGTGGAAAATTGGCTGAGTTTGTGACTTTGTGGGCTTCAGGGCCTGGGAATGTCTTGTGCAGGCATACCAGCCTGAAGTGGTGACCAGAGCATCTAAAGGATTCATTCATGCAAAATAATGCATAAGGTGGTAAATTGGATGATTTGGTGAGTTTGTGGGTAGCAGGGTGACCAGTGTACCTACAGGATTTATTTCTGGCAGAAGTATAGATATGGTGGTATGCTGGTTGATTTGGTGTAGGCACCAGGGCCTGGGAATGCCTGTGCAGACATACCAGCCTGAAGTGGTGACCAGAGCATCTAGGGAATTCATTCATGGCAAAATTATAGATATGGTGGTAAATTGGTTGATTTGGTGAGTTTTTGGGTGGCAAGGTGACCAGAGCACCTATAGGATTTATTCACTGCAGGAGTATAGATATGGTGGTAAATTGATTGATTTGGTGAGTTTATGAGCAACAGGACCTGGGAATGCCAGTGTGGGCATACCAGTCTGAAGTGGTGACCAGAGCATCTATATAATTCATTCATAGCAGACTTATACAGCAGATATGGTGGTAAATTGGTTGATTTGGTGAGTTTGTGGGAACTAGGGCCTGGGAGTGCCTTGTGCAGGCATACCAGCCTGATGTGGTGACCAGAGCACATAGATGTGCATATAGATATGGTGGTTAATTGGTTGTTTTAGTAAGTTTGTGGCCTGCAAGGCCTGATGATGCCTGTGTGTGCATACCAGCCTGAAAAGGTGACCAAAGCATATAGATATGGTGGATAATAGGTTGATTTGGTGAGTTTGTGGTATGTAGTGGCAACAGTACAGGAATGAGCAGATGGCTAGCCACTATTGAATTCTTATAAAATAGGGGCTCATTTTCAGGTGTATCCTACCTCCATCCAGACTTTGCTGTAACACTTGGATGTGGCTAGAGGAGCATTGGAGTGGACAGAGCTTCTTCATGAAGTAAAGGCACTGCTCTTCTATTGAGCCTCTGTGCTGTAGACTACCATGCCAAAGGCTGCAGGTCAAAGAAATGACTTTTTTCTTTACTGTTCAACACTGTAATATAGTCATTGCATTTTTGAAATTAAACAAACAATGGGCCCTATGCACGAAGGAGCAGAGTGGCAAAGTGCTGCGTAAGATAGGCGCATAGCCACCCCGCACCCTTTGCACCCCCCACATGGGATGCACAACCAGGGAGTGCGTGAACCCAATGCACCTGATCCCCCATGGCTGCACCCTGAACCACACTGGGGGGCATTCCAGGGGCATGCCAACACTACCCAGTATTCACAAACCCATGAAGTGCTGGCTGCATGAGTATGGAGGGTGGTGTTGGGTACACCAGCCGGGACCAGGCATAACCTAGTGTGCATGCCCATAGATGCCTTCCACACAGGATCATAGCCAGATAAAGGAAAGGTGTTACCTTGTACAAAGGCAGTTGTCCCAGAGGCTTTGAAAGGATCAGAGGCTGTGTTTCCACAGGCTGGTGGTGTTGCAGTGGCAACCAGTGACAATCAGCACCTGCCTACTGAAAGAGTCCAGGGTTCATTTGGCCAGATTGTGCAGGCTCAGACCCTACTGATACGTGACCAGTCAAGTCAGTGATGGTAGCTGTCACTGACACAGCTATGATAGGCTTTGTAGATGTCGAAGTGTGTATACCCACTGGCTGGCAGCATTCTCATAACAATCAAAGTGACAGTCAGTAACAACTAACTGACCCAGTGGGCTGTGGCCAGCACAGGGGGTCAGGGCTCAGGACACAATAGGGTGAATTGTCCGCATCCATCTCCACTTGACCGGGGTGGTGTGGTGGTTTCCTGACTGGTGGCGTGAATGAATCTAGCAGTCCACTGATGGATGCTGCATGTGCCAGCAACACCTCCCACCTCCAGCATCCACATCTAGAACCACACAACTATGATATCACATCACAGGTTCCACAGCCCAGTTCCCAGACTGACCTCAGGTAATCAGTTGCTCTGACTTCAACATATTGACCCTCTGGGGGTGTGGATTAGTGGCAGGGGGAATAGCCAGGTGTGGCTTGCGGCATGGCAGCAGTGAGGTGGTGCAATCCATGGGACAGGGGCAATGCCCACCGCCGGGGTCCATCTGTGTGCCGGGAGGGCACTGTGTGCTAGGTTCTGGGAGGGGGCTATGCCGCACATGTCTGGGTGCCTGCTGTAGTCATGCATTACCCTGGACCTGTGCCCACTATGCAAGAGATCTACTGTGGGTCTCGGGAGGGGCGTCTCATTGGATGCCTGCCCAAGACCTCAACTCCTCCCCCAGCCACCATGCGGAGTCCTGCGCACTGGGAGGTGGAGCCGCAGACAGGTTGCTGGCTTTAGTGAATGCCAGTATAGGCGCATCTGTCTGCGGGTGCACAGTTACACCGGGTGGGGTATGCTCTGCTTTCATGTACACCCACCTGCTTTGTGCATAAGGCCCATTGTGAGCAGGAGTATGGGAGAAGATTAAAGGCCATGCCATGGGCAACACTAGGTTGGGCATGACTTACAATGAGCATCGGTCTTCCAGAAACAGTTAAAGTCTTCTGAAGGACTCCTCCTATTTATTTCGTTATTTATTTATGTATGTATGTATTTGTTGACCTGGTAAGTACACTGGTCCAGTAGACCTTTTTCAGGCACGACCCAGACCATCAAGATGGCATATAAATGCACAATACAAAACAAATGTTATAAGCAATGGTACAACACAATAGAAATTACGATTCTATACTGTGCAGACAGTCTAGTCCTCATAGCAGTGAGTGCAGTTTTTGGCAGGTCGACCTCTCTGACTCCAGCAATTATAGTTGTGCATTGTTTTGTGTTGTGCCCATATTGTTTACTCTCATTGTACACTGGGATTCATTAATAAATAAACTCCATGTAAAGTGAATGGCTCTGTGTCATTATTTCTCCAGCCTCAGGAGTTATCTTGTCACTGGTGGTTGGGCTTCACTGCTAATTTCCACCCTGAAGTTAGTGGAACCAAAATTTCCTAACTCATTTGTATGAAGACTGTATACTTGAGACTGATAATATACATATTACCACACCATCTTTCATTTTCACCTAGGTGGCCATTGTATGAGGTTAAGCAATTGATGGTTCTGACTTTATATGGAGCTGTTGAAGGAAATGGATTGACAGCTGAGCTCTTAATATATTGTATTAAATATTCCTGTATGGTATAACTGCATTCTTAACATTATGATCTTCGTCATAAATGTGAATTTATTGTGTATCTGCACAGCAAAAACTGGTTTAGAAAAAGTGCCCTTTGTACCCTAATAAGTGCCCTTATGATCCTCCGTCCCCACAGCTTTTACTATCTTCTGGCACCCCTGGCCCATGTGCATGGTATTCTGTGGCCTATATAGGATGCATGCATAGGACTATGGTAGGTTGTGTATGCAGAACATGGATCTGTGCATCACATCTTGTGCTTACACATGTTGGTTTTCCAGCCATGACCAACATCACTGTGCCCCCACCCCCCACTCACAGGCATGCAAAGTATAATACCACTGTTGCTTGTGCACACACATGCTCAGTGTGATGAGACTGACACAATCACTCACATTGGTGTGACACTTCAATTTGGCTCTCATAGCCAGCTCCCAGGATGCCAGTCACATGCGTAAGGTACACAGTCAACGCCATTAATTCCTTTGCAGGGGCTAGGGGCACTATAGTTCTGGGCCAACTGCCTGTGGCCTGGCAGTTTGCCCTCACCTTGGCCATCACATATTCTTGGTTCCTTGATTGAGGTCCACAGCCTTCTTCTTCACCTCTTCTTTCATCCTGCCTCCTTCTCCTGCAGCATTTATAGCCTTGGTGATGGTGTCCTAGGCATGGCTGATCTCTGACCTGGTCCCTCTTCATCAACTGACCAGCTCCTCGTGTTCTACATGAGCCTGGAACAGGTCCAGCACCTCATAATTAGAAAACATTCATTTTCTCTTTTGCCAGGAGTCATCCATCTTGCTTCCTCTTTGAAATATGGAGGGCAGACAGCACTGAGCATTGTATACATACAGCTGAGCACAGAGCAAAGGTGCAGTGGAGTGCAAGCCCTGGGGCCCCCTAGCCAGGACCTGTATGCATTCCTGCATGTTCAGACCCAACACATATCTAGCTGCCTACCTATCACTATACTTGGCTATGTGCAGATACAGCAACAGTGTTATGAACACCCATTTCCTTGTTGTAGGACATGCTACAATACACTTATCTCTAGCTGAATGCAGTTCTTCTGTGGAATCTGGGTGGTGTGGTTTGTTCCTTTTATATGCTCCAGGTGCAATTAGGCATGCAAATGAATGAATACATTACAGCAATGGCATGCAAATGTGGATTTTGTCCTCAGAATGCAAAATGAGCTCATTAGCATACAAAGTTTGAATACTGCAGTTGGGCCTGAAGTGCTATCATATTTGTGCTTGCATTAGCGTTAACGCTGATACTGCACTAGTGTTACATCCATATGCAGTTCAGACATGATGTTTCATGTCATGAGTGATGTCATTATACTGTGCCAGCATGTGCACTGTTATGTCATGCAATCATATTGTGCACTTGCAGTGCCTGTCTGCACATGGACACCACACGCTTGTCACCCCATGCCTGCCCCATGCAGATGTCCCCTCTGAAAGCATGCATAGCATAATGCTAATCAAAATTAACTCAGTGCTAATGCCAAAATGTGTTGCTCAAATGGAAAGGCTACACCCATAGAGCCAGGAACCTGTCACTATTATGTTGTGAGGGCTGGGACTAAGCAGACTAAAACTATGCCTGGAGGAAGGAGCAGGGCTGTACTGCAATGGGAAACATGGTGGTTTGCGGCAAAGTTGGCCATCCTGGTAGACTTGGTATTGGCCAGGGAGGGACAGTTACTGGGTAAGGGTACTGAGACTGATTGACCCAGGTGTGAGATATGGGCATCTGTGGGGATGCATCTAATGCACCAAACAGGGATTACCCACACAGGCAACCAATATTGCCACTGTTATAATGACCTGACGCAGAGAAAGTCATGCCTCCTGCAACAACTGAGGGTGATGCTGGAGAGTGGCAGTGTGCCAAGGCCAGGTGAGTACAGATAGCTATATAACAAGAGCCATACACTCTTAATTAAAGCAGAAGCAGTCTAAATTATTTCTTGGTGATTTGCATATACTTCCAACAATGCTTTGAATTATGGGATATCTGTGATTTTTACATTTCTTTGATACCTGTCTTTATTGCCAATGCCCTTTACAGGTAAATCTTACTTCAGTGCTTTTGTTCAGAGATGTTAGATTACTTTCCTATTTTAGGTTCACTACTACCCAAATCAGTATGAACTGATTATGGCTGGTTCATCATTCCCCTGGGCCGTTACAGCAGAGGTACACCTCTGAGTCCTGTGTAGGATGAAACATGTGCCTGTGTCTTCTCTTTTCAGGCTTTGCAGAGGGTGTGAGAGGCCATTTGGCACCATACATTCTTAAAGCAGCAGTACTAGTTAAATGCATCCTTTCTTTTTTGTTTAGTATAGTTGCTCCCTTCCCGATTAGCAGTGATCTGCATTTATTTGTTACAGAAACTGTAATTTTCATGTAAAATTCTACTTTTGAATATCTTGCTTTGTTTGTCCACTTGCTGCCATGGCTGCTGTAAACATATCTCCACTTCCATTTTTTGTGCATAGTCATGGTAACCTGCTACACTGTACCACAATGGGAGAGTGGGATTGTGCCGCACAAGGTTAAATGGAAATAAACAAAGGACATGCTGAGATGTGAAGGGGGAATGCAGCTGTACATACAGCACCAGCTATAACTGCTGTGAATCTGCAACAATAGTAAAAATGATTTAATATATGTCAAAATACAGATTGCAGGAAATTAACTTTTGCAGATATGGAAACCGGACCTATGGCTGCACAGGTATAGCCAAAAAGTTGAATTTTAAAAGTCACTTCCTGATTATTCAGGACTGCTGTTTTAATACTTGTAATTGCACTGTTACACTGTACGATGGTATAATGTAATGATGCAACTGCAAGTATTATAACTACTGTAGTAGCTTAGATACAGTGCTACCAATAAAGATTTCTTACCTGAGTCCCGTGGGTTGTGGGATGCTAAAGGGAACACCAAGTCATAACTGTAAAAAAAGAATAGTAATGCAGTCACAAATGATCTGCATCTCTTTAGTAACTAACTGGATCAGAAAGTTTGTAATTATACTATTTAATAACCTTTGTTACATTGTATTTTCTGTCTGTATCTCGTAATCCCTTTCCAGATCAGACCTGAACAAAGACCCTTGGTCCAATGTCCCTACCCAGCTGACAAAATTTAACTAAAACTGTAACAAACAAGGTATTAAAAACATAAAATAATACATATTTCATTCACATGCTCAGTGTCCTCCAATGCTGGAACTGATATCCACTGTACCTATAGACATAAAGTGGAAAATGGCTTAGTGAAAGCAATAAAAATACCTATCAACTGTGTAACATGAAAAGGTGTAGTTTTATTTTGGAGGTTTAAAGTAGGTTGGTCAGTAGGGTAGTTATCAGTATCATGACACTGATCTGGGTTCATGAACGGACTTGCATCACTCATGGAGGTCAGCACGGGGGATGTGGACCAGATTCAGCATCCCTTCCCCCACTCTCCTTTCAGTTTTTTGGAGGGGGGCACGTTGCTCTGCTCATTGACCACCACCAAGGGAGAATGAGCCACCACCTTTTGCACACCTTGCAACACCAACAGCGTCACACATTGGCAAAGTGGCTGACAGTTAAAGGTGGGAAGACATTCATCCCACTCTTATTCCTGTCATGGAGGAACGGGGAGGTACCAAAGGAACAAGGTAAGTTTCTGAGATGGCAGTGATGGGGCTTGGTGGCTGACAGCATAATGGGGCCTGTTGTTGGTGCAGGGCCTGCAGTGACCCAACGTTCATCCTGCTAGGCACACTTTCCCAATTTTTCTTGACACTCTACTTGTGCAGATGCAGTGCAGGGACCCATTAGGCCTCAACATGCACATCAACCCTTTGTGAAGGAGGGCTCCCCAGCCCATATCAAGGTATCATGTGTGTGCCAGAACACTGCTGTGTCCCTCCCCAGGTTGGAGATGGAGCTGAACACTGCAACACTTTCTCCTTAGCTCCAGTCAATTCAGCTGGATCACTGAGCTTACACCTGAACTCAGGTTCCTGGCATGGAAAGGCAACATGGTCCCCCTTGAGCCAATGGCTGTCCCTGAAAAAGTTACTTATGTATTTTTTTAGGTTGACCCAACCCCTTCAGAACATGACAGGTGTCATTTACAAAATACTGGATGAAATATCAAGTGTGAAATCACATCTAGGCCAGGATTTGAAAAACAACAGCTTTCGGGAAGTGGTGTAAAAGAGGTGTGAAAATTACCAAAGTTAGGAGTGAGCACTGAAAAATTTCAATGCACCTCAATAACTTAGATTTTTTTTAAATATTTTGACCCCAGGTTTTCAACATAGTCTTCTTATTACCCCATCTTATGAACCCAGTAGATGAAAAATTTCAAATCCCTGCCAAAATGTAATTTAGCACCACACATTTTAGCCATGATTTGAAATGACAGCTGTCAAGTTTATGAGGTAGTATGAAAAAAATGACAATGTTGAAGATTTGGGATCAAACTATTGAAAAGAACCAAAGTGATGAGCGAGCACAGAAAAATGTCAATGTATACTGTACTTACAACTTCATTGTTTTTAAATATTTTAACCTCAGATTTTCAACACAGTCTTCATATGACCCCACCTAATGAACCTGGTAAGTGAACATTTTCATTAATACTGTCATAAAGGTGATTTTGCACAGTGACTGCAAAATCACCTTTCGGGCCAGATTTGAAAAAATTCCACTGCACTTCTTCATGAGGCAGGGTCCAGAAAAGGCCATGATGAAAATTTGGGTGCAAAATATTTAAAAAGGACCAAGTTATGAGTAAAATTTCAAAACACATTGAAATACATTATACAGCACTTGCCTGATTTTCTCAGTTCCTGGTGTAGTTTTAAAGAGTGATGATGTGTCTCTGGTCCAGAGAGAATTAAAGTGTTGGACCTCTGGTAGGTAAGTATAGGGTAAAAGGAGTGTGGGATGATGGGTGCTGAGTAGAGGAGTCAGGGAGGGGATAGGAATGGATATGGTGGCAGACAATGAAGGACCATTTTCTTTATTGCAGGTTTAAACATACAAAAAAGGAAAAAAAAAATTTTCAACAGATCTTTATTTATTTATACAAGTCTCAGATTACAACCTTTGAGCTAGAAGCTCATTTACAAAGGTTCCATGTCAGGAGGGGGGAAAATACATTGAGAGTTGAATTAAAAATTACAGGCAAGTTGTCAACAACATACAGTAGGTAACAACATACAGTAGGTAAATCGTAACGCATACCATCAACAGTCTGGTAGACAGGCAAGTAGGACTGTCAGATCAAGATACAGACATAGGTAGTTATAGCTATCATTTGGAGCAGTGGTAAGTCATTCTTGGAAAGGTTATAGTGGAAGGACGCTAAGGGCGAGTCAACAGGAGTAGGTGGAAGATGAGGAGTAGGGAAGGTGCGTGGCAGGATTCTGTGCAGGGAGCTGGGGGGTGCCAGGCTGCCCTTTGTCCGGGGGTAAGGCAGGGAACGGTGGGACTGAGGTTCCCTTTGTCAGTAAAGAGGGTGTGGAGTGTGGTAGGGAGATCAGTAGGTATCGTTGAGAAAGACAGTGATAGAGAGAGGTAAGAAAGGGTTAAGGAGGAATAGTATAAGGTGGGTGCAGTGGGGGGAAGGAAGGAGGGGCATAGGGAGATGAGCAGGGGATAGACTTGTTGGGTGGGATCTGTGAGAGGGGAAGGAGAGAGAGTCAGGAGGAGTGGGGCGTGCAGAGGGGGAGATGAGGAAGGTGGAGGGGAGTGAGGTGAGTGTGCAGAGCCCAGCAGTCGGGAAGCATTTGGGGAGGGGTACTAATAGGGTTTGGAGATAGGGGTAGGGTAGGTTTGGATAGGGGTGGGGGGGTATGTGAACCAGGAAGGGTCAGTGTGATGGTTTACAGAATATGAATGTACAAAACTAATGTAAAAACCTGGATATATACTAATGGGGTAACATCACATGAGACATGCTCCTAAAGAATATCAACAAATGAAAGCCATGCTGTTCACAAGCCAGCAGTTTTTGGTTTAATTTTTTTATTATTATTTTTGTATTGCTGTTTTAAAAACAATGTTTAATGCCATAGGTTAAAGGGAAGAATCTGCAGAACTAAAACAATATTATAAAACACTGGACTTGGAGAAATGTGATTGGCTAGCATACATTCTAAAGGCTTATGTAAACTACCGGAAACCCTCATAAATAATTAATTTTTTTATTTAGTAAAGATTTTCAACAGAAAAGCATACTGAGCTTTAAACAGCTTGTGTCCAGCTGTGCCCTGGGGAAGGGGATTGCAGAGTAATGGAACTAACAAGCGACAGACGGAGCACACGATTATACAGCTGGTTCAAATTAATATAGTAAGTGCACAAGAGTAGTGAGCAATACAACAGAGATAAAAGTGCAAAACAGTAGCAACAGGAGTTTGGTAAAAACTGATTGAAGAAAATGATACAGATGTGCAAAAAAGAAGCCAGTGATAAAGCAGTGCAAATTATACAAGAGCCCCGTTTTCAAAGGATCCCAGGTTTTTGCAAGTTTTCCTTGATTTGTTAAATGAAGCATGTGTTAAAAAGATGAGTGCGTTATTCCTGGGATGCAACCTCCGCATTCAGCATCCCGACTTCTAGATTATCTAATAAATGGCCACAACAGAGCAGGCAGAAGTCCACTTTGAAAATTCATGCAGATGGATCCATATGAAAATGTAACCCTGGATGCTCATAAACAGTTGGGAATACTGACTGAAACTTGGGGATAGCTGAATTAAAAGGAGTGCAGCTTTTATCTATTTTATATTTTAAAAAATGTACATTCAGAACAGGGAGAAAGTGGTATCTTGTAAGGCAGGAGACAGTTTTCTTTATTATAGCAACCACTGACAGTGAGCATCCCAGTGTCAGCTTGAGACTTGGAGGTACTGTGGCGGTGAGCACCCCAGTGTCCCAGTCTGCTGGGTCAGGGGGCTGCAGTATGCTGACACTGGGGATTGGGCATCCTAGTGTAATCAGATTGATGTTATGGGAGGTGGAGGACTGTAACAAAATGGAGGGGTGGAGATGAACTGGAACCAGGATTGGTCACCCTGGTGTCATAAAAATTAAAAAAAGATACACATTTAACTGGCACTAGATACTGGGCACTCTGGATCCTCGCACCATCTCTGTGCTTTCCAACTATCAAGTAAATTGGTTTAACAGGTTATTTTGGTGCAAAAATTGGAGTTTAACATTAAAGTGCTTACTCAACTGTAATATTCATATATATTGCAAAAACACTATGTTAAGGCAGCTTGCCTGATTCAGGGGCAAACTTTGTTGTCAGCAGGCCCCCTTCCATCAACTTGGTGCTATGTGTATGGGGGGAGGGGGCAGGCTAACCTAGCAGAGAACATTAGGAAAGGTAATGGGGGGGGGATGATGTCACAAAGAAGGAGTAGTGGGGGGAGGAGTCAGGATGATGTCACACAGAAAAGGAGAGAAACTGATTGGTGGTCCCAGAGAGAGAGAGAGAGAGGGTCAAGCAAGGAGGGTTCAAAATAGGGAACATCCAGAGGGGAGCTCACAATTTTGCTGTTTTCTCTGATTGCTTAATTGGAGTCAGAGAGCACATCAAGTTTGGCAATTATTTCTAATAAATTGCATGATTAACGCTGTTTGTGGCTGTGATTAAGCTACACTATTATTGATTTAGTGGTAGGTTGATTTTAATCAGTTTAATCTTGTTAATTTGCTACTTAACAGTAAATAGCACTAAATAGCAGAAATTTAGCAGTACCCAGCAGAGGCATTGAGCCTGAGTTGAGACCTTCTGTGATTAGCTGAAGGCTGCAGTGATCACAGGTAAGCTTTAAAAAAACAAAAAGCCTTCTTTTCGTATAACTGTTCTGGCTGGGGGTAACTGCACTTTCCTTCCTTGTGGTTAACTAGGCGACCGGCAGGCAGGTGATGTAGGTCATCCGTTCTGGCCGCTCAGGAGATAAAAAAAGCATTCTGAATCTTGGAATTGGACCTGGTGGCCATGAGGGAACTGTGGAGTTAAACCAGTGCCATTAAGGCAAGAATGTGCCCGAGTTTGACCTTCCGCTCGGCAGGCTGTGGTGGGGTGGTGGGATGTTTGGGCAGCATCTCCCATGGTATACAAACCCATGGTGAGCATTTTAAAAGCAAGATGTTGCAACCAGGAGAAAGACATTTGGAAGTGCTCCTCCTGAAGTGAGTTAGTGGTGGCGTCTGTGCTTGACGTGGTTGGGCCACATGATCTGGAGCCCAGTCTACCTCCTGGTGCATGATGGGCCAGCGGCATGGCTGCAGATGGCTGGTCTGGGGAATAACATTGGCAGACAGGTGAATGGGATTGTTTGCGCAATGGGGTGAGGGGGCAGGAATTTGATCAAAAAGGAAGCAGGTGGACTGGGGATTTAGGACCTGGAATATGGCTGACAAAAAAACAGGCACGTGGCCGCCATTTTAGGAGCAGTGGCTAGAAGGTCCAACAGTTATCCTGGCAGATCCACATGGTGCAATGAGGGCCAGACAGCTGGAAGGCATGGTTTAGAGGTCACACTCACCCATACCGGGAAGGACGGGCCCACGGGGGCCCGCCATGAATGAATAACCAGAGCTGGTGGGCCCCTTTTAAGGTGCATGTGGCTGCCTCCATTTTGAGAGGCTGACTATCTGGGGGTCATTTGGGCCTCAAGGTTACAGCTGCCGCCATCTTAGGAGCAAGAGACGGCTGCCATTTTTTTGTGTAATAGCCTATAGTACAAAAAAAATGAGAAGGTGGTACTTTAAATTGTGGAGTAAGGTAACAGGGCAAGCCAGTAAAACAAGGCTGCTAAGTTTAAAGTGCACTGGGTGATCACCAATTTTAATGGCCCTACAGGAGGAAGAGGCCAGTAGGGGCATGAAAAGTCCTCTCCAAATATGGGCATTGTACTGTATTAAAAAAATATTATGTATTCTATGCAAAAAACTTTGTTAATGCATCAGTTAGGGTTCTTCTACAGCGAAAAAAAAAAGTGAGGAAATTCGATTTTAGGGTTCCAACCACTTGCACTCCACCCCCCAGCTCGTCTCCACCAATAGGCATCGGGGTGTGTGTTGGGGTCATCGGCCCTAACTCTCACCCCATCCCATGTATAAACAAGCTGAGGTGGTGTAGTGTAGGAGAATGGGTGAGAGTTAGGGGCCGATGACCTCAACGCACTCGATGCCTGCTGGTGGGGCTGGCTGGTACAAGCCACACCACTATAATATAGTGTGTGTGTGTATATGTATATATGTGTGTGTGTGTGTGTGTGTGTAAAACAGCAGAGGAGTTAGAGTGTGGTGAATTGCTTGAGGAAACCATAGGCCCGAAACGCTGGGAACCATACTTCAATATATAAATGATATATAAAGGGGTAATAAGATTACAAGGTATTGCGCAAAAAAAATAAAAAATACAATGGGGGTGGCCAGAGGGGCTGCATTTGGCCGACCACAGGCTGTAATAGGTACAATTCGGAATGAGTATATGATGTGACTCATACTTCTGTGTGTGTAACCGGTGTTTGTGATTTTCCCACAGTGTGAGCAAGCCTTGTTCAAGACACCATAGCACCCAGAAAGAACCCCAAGAGCAAGGAGGACTGCTATAGTGTAGTCATGGCCCTGGTGGAAAAGGCAAACAGGCTATTGGAAGAGGCAGACGAGGATCGGGGGGAGAGGGTAGAAGCTCGAGGCTGACAATTAAAAGTGAAAAAACAAGGGCAACAAGAATGTCCCAGTTGCTCCTCATGTCCAGTGGCCAAGGACCCCTGAACCCACCCATGCACCTGCATAGGTGGCCCCTGTTTCCGCCCCAGTACTGTACCTAAGCTCAGACTGGAGCCAGCCCCTCTGCCCATACCTCAACTGGTCCTGCCTGCCCCAGCAGATCCCATTGGACTGCCAGTAACTCCTATGCCTATTGGTTTGCCTATCCCTCTGGACAACACCCCAGTTGGCCCTTCAATGCCCGAACCAACTCCAGAACCGGAACCCCCTAAACCAGGTAATGTGGACCTCTCGGTAGAGAGTAGTGTAAAAGGATATGTCGAACAGATGTTGAAAACAATGGGGATATGGGGATGGAGCAGTTAGAGAAGGTATTGAGGGAGATTAAGAAGGAAAAAGGGGAGAAGAGAGCAGGGCACAATCAGGGGGCGACACTAAGAAGCTAGAAGTACCAGACATAGGGCCCCAGGCTTTAGGATAGGGGATCACTTCCTGGTGGTGACAAAAGAGAAAATTTCGAAAGGGGAGTTTGTGGACATCTTTACACTGGCCAACATGGACAACTTAGATAAATATGAGGAGAAGGAGAGTTTTGAGATGAAGGACATGGCAGCGGCTGTGATCCTCCAAGGAAAAGGGGAGGAAGATAATACTTTAAAGGGAAAGACAAGAGATAACTGGTCCACAGGTTTCACTTACTATATGGCCATAGTCATTGAAAAGAAGCCCAAGCTAGCCATGCCACCTTTGGCTTACTCATTAATAATAAAAAATGCCTATACATCCCAGGAAGGTCATTGCTGGATTAAATGCAATGAAAAATTTAGAAAGCTTATGGCACATTTTGGTGATGTTTGTTGGGATACCAGGCAGGTGGATTTATGGTTGGAGATCTGCACAGGCTCAGGCTCAGGGAATGACTGGGACAAAAAGACTAGGCCCCTTCAAAAGTGCTGCTGGGGGTACAATAGAGCCTTTTGTTCTTGGCCCCATTGTTGGTTCTGGCATGCTAGCTTTAAGTGTGGTGGCACGCACTCAGCCTCAAAGTGCAGGACAGGGTGAGACAAGGGGAACAGCAATAATGGTAACCACAATACCCAGCACAACCAGCCCTTTCAGGCCAGCCACTCGAGGGGTGGTACAGGGATGGGGCAGAATTGGGGACATGGGGAACAGGGCAGAGGCAACAATGCAGGGCATGGGTACCCCCACTATGGTGGATAGCGGGATAATTAAGTTTCCAAACAGTGGTGCTGTTAGGCTGGCAACCCCCATCGAGGATCATATACAGCAAGAATGGTTGCTGCATTACCTGGGAAGGACAGCAGCTTGGCTATCAGAATCATAGAATCATAGAACTTGACGGCAGAAAAGGACCCCATGGTCCATCCAGTCAGCCCCTTCCCCCGTTGTTAAGCTATCTGCCTCCCGGCTTGAGTGCCCACCCCTCCCCAGTAACCCTTTATGCCTGTCCCAATCCTTCTTGAAACCAGACACTGTCTCTACCCCCACAACCTTCTCTGGAAGCCCATTCTAGGCATCCACCACCCTCTCTGTAAAGAATCGCCCTCTCACATTGCCTCTGAAGTGTCCCCCCGTAGTCTCAGGCCATGCCCGTTTGTAATGGTGTTCTTCTTCATGTGGAATAAGCACTCCAGGTCTACTTTGTTTATCCTGTTGATGTATTTGAAGGTCTCTATCATGTCTCTTCTATCCCTTCTGGTCTCTAGTGCTTACAGCCCCAGCTCATAGCATCTCTGTTCATATGGTTTGCCCTTCATCCCCTGCACCATCTTGATTGCTGTTCTCTGAATCCTTTCAATCAGATCTATGTCCTTGCCCAAGTAAGGTCTCCAAAACTGGACTCCGTACTCTAGGTGTGGTCTTGCCACAGCTTGGTACAGGGGCACTGGGACTTCTCTCCTCCTACTGGTGATTCCCCTGCCTACACTTGCCAGCATCCCATACGCCTTCCCCACTGCCCTTATGCACTGTTTCCCCACCTTAATGTCACTGGAGACTACTATACCTAGATCCCTCTCCTGCTCCGTAACCCTGATTTCCTCTCCTCTTATTGTGTATCCTTCCCTTGGATTACTGTGCTCCAGGTGCATAACTGCACACTTTTTGATGTTAAATTTTAGTTGACAGGTCTCTGCCCACTCCTCCAGTGTCCTCAGGTTCTGCTTCATGTCTTTCACCCCCCCCCGCCCCTTTAGTGTCAACCCTGTTGCAGATTTTTTTGCAGATTAGGGGAGGATTTCACCTGGGGTTTTAGCTTGCAGTTTAATGGGTAGAGAAAGGGAATTACAGCGAAGAACTTAAGATCAGTTCAGGGAAAAGAAGAGTTACTGGAAAAAAAATTCAAAAGGATATAGTAGCCGGCAGAGTGGAGGGCCCCTTTGCAGACCCGACTTTGCAGAATTTGAGGGTATCTCCGCTAGGGCTGGTCCCTAAAAATCAGAAGGGGGAATTTTGGCTGATACATCACCTGTCTTACCAAGAGGGGGGACTCTGTTAATGACCACATAGATGAGGCAAACAGCAGGGTCATGTATACCACATGAGAAGAGGCTATCAGTTTGATACAGGCTACCCCGGGGGCATGGTTAGCCAAAACAGACATCGAGTCAGCCTTTAGGCTGCTACCAGTTAGGCCAGAGGATTGGGACCTGTTAGATTTTCAGTTAAAGGGGCAATACTATTTTGACAAGGCCATGCCAATGGGGTGCTCTGTAGCATGTGCCATGTTTGAAACATACAGTACTTGGTCACAATGGGTGTTTCAGGACAGTTTCAGTTACATGTCAGTTATGCATTATTTAGATGATTTTTTGCTTATTGGGGAGGGGAAAGAAAACACAAGGCTTATGTTGGACAACTTTAGGGGGATGTGTCAGGGGCTGGGGATGCCATTAGCAACAGACAAAACGGAAGCCCCAAGCCAGCAGCTGGAGTTCCTAGGAATTGAGATAGACACAGAACAGGACCTGTTCCGGATGCCTAGCAATAACTTGGACAATCTAAAGACATTGTGAAATCCATAAATGGGCACAAGAGGGCCCAGCTGCATCAGGTACTACAGCTCCTAGGTCATTTGAACTTTGTGTGTAGGGCAGTAGCTCAGGCACATATGTTTTCATGGCACCAAGCACATTCCACCAGAGGGGCGACTAGGCCGCACCACTGGGTAAGTATCACAAAAGAGATGTGACAAGATCTAGGGGTTTGGGAGATGTTTTTGTAGGAATACAATGGAAAGACCTTTGGCGGGATGACTGGGTCTTTAACACTGACCTACAGTTATACACTGACACAGCAGGGGGCATAGGAATGGTAGTGTATTTTAGGGGTAGGTGGAAGGCAGAGGCCTGGCCAGTTGAATGGGTCAGGAAGGGTACAACAGAAGACATAACATTTCTGGAAATCTTCCCCATTTGGGTGGCCACATTGGTATGGGGGGAGGAGTTACGGAACCAGCGGGTGACGTTCTGGTGTGATAACCAGGCAGTTGTACAGGCCCTGAACAAGAGGAGGGGCAATGTCTTGGACAGTAATCAAGGTTTTGAGGCAACTGGTCTTACAGGGATTGCATTTAAACATGTCCTTTAAGGCTAGGCATGTTGAGGGGGTTCACAACATCAGAGCTAATTGCCTCTCCCATCTACAGCAGGACAGGTTTCGGGAGGTGGCCCTGGAGGCAGAGGACAGACAAACGCCAGTGCCAATGTACATATGGGAGACTGGCTTGAGGGAGCTGAATGGCTTTTCCACAATTTCTAGGCCCCCAGGATGTTGAAGGTGTACAAAGGCTCCTGGTTGGTCTTTCAGGCATTTAGGGAGCACCTCGGCCACAATGTAAGTGGGGTGATGTCAGATGATCAGGTTGTGAAATTTGTGGTAAATGGCTGGAGACAGCAAATGGCACACACCACAGTGGTAGTGCACTTAGCAGCCATAGGCATGGTTTGCACATTAAAAGGGTGGAGGAACCCGACCAAAGGAAACCTTGTCAGAAGAATGATGCAAGGTTGGACTAGGGTAGTGGGGAGGCCTGTAGACACCAGGCAGCCGATCAAGGAATCACTGTTAGAGTTACAAGGGGCTTTGATAAGAATTTTTTCCTCTCACAGTGAGGCAATCTTGTTTTGGGCCATATCAGCAATGATGTTCCGTGGGGCATTAGAGTTAGCTAGGTATTGGGCCAGGGAAAGAAGAACATGACAGGGGGTTTCTTTTGGAACGATTTCACCTGGGGAGACACAAGTATAAGGATGTGGTTAAGGAAATACAAGACAGATCAGGTAGGTAGGGGGCCCTAATAGAATTAAAGCAACAGTGAGGCACAGAAGGTTGCCTGGTTGGGGTGCTGCTCACGTACGCAGCAGTGCGGCCTAAAGGGGCTGGGCCTTTGTTCATGCATGGAGATGGTTCAAGGGCATCTGGTTCACAATTGACTAGTGTTTTGAAGAAGGCCATAGAGTTCCTGGGTAAAGACCCAAAAGGTTTCTCTTCACATTCATTTAGGATAGGTGCAGCAACAGTTAGTGGTGCAGGGAGGATCCCCAGATGAGATCAAGCTTAAGAGCAGGTGGAGTTCAAATTGTTTCAAGAAGTATGTAAGATATAATAAAAAGTAACAGCACTAACCATCTCTTTTCTTTCTTCCCCTACAGGATCATAGCACAAGATGTTTTGTGCAGTTAATGGGGTTTATGGAAAAAAAAAAAAAAAAGGGCATAAAAGGATAACTTCCTAGAGAGGAAAAAGTGGTTGGGTGGGGGATAGGAAAGCCTAATATAAATCACTTATTTACTTATATTTTGCCAGGCATACTCCCAGAAAGGCGGTCTGGATCGTTGGACACTCCTTCATCTTTTGGTCTGAGAAATGGGCATCACGGAGACTCGGGGGTGCCAGCTTTACCAAGATCCATCCAGGGTTAGGCTCACTTGGAAAGGAGTCAGGGAGATGCGCTGGGCCCAGCTGCTGCCACTGTTGAGAAAGATGAAGACCGACCATGCGAGACCGGACCTGGTCATTATACATCTTAAAGGAAATGACCTGGGCACTCACCCCTGCCTGGACATTTTCTTTAAAATATTATTTAGTGGTAATTAAAGGACGGTGGAGAGAGGTCACGTTAGTATGATCGGAAATAGTGCCCAGGAGGTTGTGGTGCCATGCCCACAGTCACAAAGCCATTGAGAAGGCAAGGAGACAAATGAACACCAGGGTGGCAGCCTAATTTACAGAAACAGGGGTTTCAGCACAAAATGGAGGATAGAGGAAGGCACAACTGAGTACTACGGGGGACAGAGTGCACCTCTCAGGGATAGTGCTGGCCTTTTTAATTCGAAACAGCTGATGCCATCAACTTTTGGAAAAAGAGAAACAGATAGGTTAGGCACTAGCACTCAATATAGGGCAGGGGTGGTTGGGGGAGGAGGGGCAAATGGGGGTTGAGCCCACCGTCCTTCGCAAGTGGAGGTGGGCTAATGGAAGAAAAAGGGGAGGGGGAGCCTGGGGGAAGGGCATTAGCAGATACATAGGGCCTTGCAGGACCTATAATCAGAAAAAGGGGAAGAGTTTACACTTGGATCCTGATATAAAAAGAATATGAGGAGGTCGGCCCCAGGATGTACACCCTTGGGGGAGGAGATATGATATTTAATAAACCTGAATCATATTTGGAATACAATATTGTTATGGATTTATGGAAATATGAACTTGTAAATAATCAAGGATGCTTTGAAATATGCAAGCAATAACATCTGACAGGGTGAGCGGTATTGGGCAATACCGGACCACCCAGGGGTGTAATGAGGCCCAACGCTGCAGTAGGAGGGCCTTATAGCCCTTGGAAGGTCCCATATTGCCCAATACCGCCCACCCTGAAGGGTATTATTGTGCTAAGAAAATGGGCATATGTGTAAATCTTAGTTGTGCTACAAAATGAAAAATGAAATTGCTTTGAACATGAGCAGAAATATCAGAAAATAAGTTTTTTTTTTTGACAAAGTAGTCCCTCATTTTCTGTGCTGTTCCATCCACTGCCCCCCCCCCGCACACACACTCAGGTGACAGATCCTTTCTGTTCTCATAATCCCACCCATCCAAAACAAGGCATCGAGTTTCTTTTTAACTGTTGAAGCAAGAGAGGAGAAACTGTTGTTTTCCTGCAGCTTCAAAGTAGCATTTGTAATAGGTGTGCACAAACAATTTAATAAAGTTGCCCGGGGGCCGCTGATCTGGAAGTACTGGGGCAGGAGGGCTGCATGGTTAGCTTACTTCGCATAAGAATCTATACCCCCCGTTGCATGCCAGTATTATTTTTGTTTGATTTTTTTTCTTTAGCACAATGGTGAGTGTTGAGATGAAGCTGCAGTCCTTTTAGATGTACCGGAGTGAGTGGGACCCAGGAACAGATCAAGTGAGATGGCATGAAAAAAGTAAGCCTAAAAAAAGTTTTCTTTTTGTCTTTAGGGTGAAGGAGGAGAGCCAATATGACTGTGTCACTGTTTGTGGCACTTTTGTATAGAGTACAGAGGGCTTGCTGGCTGTATCTCTGCTGTGGAAAGGAGTATAAATGAACAGCAGCAGTGAAGAAGTTGTTTTTTTTTCCTTTGGAAAGGCACGCGCTGCCCATTTCAAAACTGCATGGATGACAGGTGGTTCGGTGAAGCAAATCAATCTGAAAGCTTTTTTTTTACTGTTTTTATTTGGTATGCATGGCTAGTGTCTTGAAAAACTAAAGGAGACTGGGAGACCACTTCTCACAGGGGAGGGGGCTTGCTCGGCATCTGGAACAAATGATTTTCGGAAGGGAACAAGCGGTAAACTGGAGGAAGACTTCAGGTTTTGAGAGTCATGGAGAACTGCTCAAGAGGGCACAGTACAGTACTTACACAAAAAAAAAAATGTAAGTACTAAGGACCCCAGCTGAAGTCATGTGAGCGAATCATGAGGCAGCTGGTATATGAACTGCATGGCATTGGAGGCCAGTATCTCTAAGTGAGAGGAAAAAATGGTGGCGATTTAAAATTAAATTGTTTGTTTTCAGCCAATCAGGAAGCAGGCTGGGCACAGGGGTACATGGGTGGGTGAGGGGGCAATGGGGCTGGTACTTTTTATTTCCTGGGCATCTATTGAAAGTTAATGTACCCTCTAGACAAGGGTACAAGCCAATCAGAAAATGGGCTTTTTATTTCCTGGCATCTAAGAGTAAATTAATTGTCAGCTGAGCACTCACATATGAATGGTTGTCTGTGTCTTATTTGAGGGTAGGTGGGGGGATCTGATGACAAGCCAGCTTGCCTGATTCAGGGGCAAGCTTTGTTGTCAGCAGGCCCCCTTCCATCAACTTGGTGCTCTAGGGGGGAGGGGGTAGGCTGACCTGGCCGAGAACATTAGGAAAGGTAACGGGGGGGGGGTGATATCACAAAGAAGGAGGAGTGCGGGGAGGGGTCAGGATGATGTCACAGGGAAAAGGAGAGGAGCTGATTGGTGGTCGAGAGAGAGAGAGAGAGAGAGAGAGTCAAGCAAGGCTGGTACTAAAGAAGGAGCATCCAGAGGTGAGCTCACGATTTTGCTGTTTTCTCTGATTCCAACCCTCCCAACCCCAAAAAAAATGGAGTTAGGCAGAATGTGGACAAGAAGGCTGAAAATGGGTATCTGCTGTTGTTCCTCAGCTGGTTGCAGGGCATGCTGAAGGTGCACAGCATGGAGATAATGAAAAAGAAGAAAAAGGGATAGAGAAAAAAAAGGGGAGGGAGGAGGCGGGGGGGAAAGGGCATTAACGGATACATAGGGCCTTGTAGGACCTGGAATCAGATAAAGGGGAAGCGTTTACACTCGGATCCTGATATGAAAAGAATATGAGGAGATTGGCCCCAGTCTGTACATCCTTGGAGGAGAAGATACAACATTTTAATAAACTTGAATTATAATTGGAATACAATATTGTTATGGATGATTGGATTTGTGGAAATATGAATTCTGTAAATATTTATGGATACTTTGGAAAGCTTGCAAATAATCAAGGTTGCTTTGAAATATGAGTAAATGAATTTCCAACTGAGCACCCACACAAAAATGGTTGTCTGTATCTTATTTGGGGGAGGGGGTATCTGATGACAATGCAGACACTAGGGTTGAAGAACACAAAGCACACAAAGTAGTGAAAAGAAAAAAATTAGAGTTTTGGGGTCTTTAGAGTCTAAGTGAATTAGTGGTGGGGTGTTCTTTGAGGTTGTCAGCCCTAATGCCCCCCCCCTCCCCTGAGCAAGCAAGGTCAGACGTGATCTCTTTTCTTCACACAGGGCTCACTATGACTGATTTTTGTTGGAAACATGTAGCAAACCATATTTCCCTTCTTTTTCTGATAGTAAAATTACTATATATCCTCATTCACGTAGGTTCCCATGGGACCTGCACAAAATGAAATAAATGGAATACTGGAGATAGTCCTGACCCAGTGCATGGGCCCATCAGGCCTCAACATGCATGTCAACACCTTGTGAGGGAAATCTCCCCAATCCACCACAAGGTGTCATGTATGCCAGAACACTGCTCCATCCCACCCCAGGCTGGGGCTGGTGCTGCATACTGCAGCACCTTCCCACCCAGCCTTGTCCCATTAAGCTGGCTCACTAAGCTCACCCCCAAACACAGGTCACTGGCACAAGAAGGTAATTTGGTCCCCAGTGGGCCAATGGCTGTCCCTGCAAACAACGTTACTTCATCATTTCTTTTTTGTGTGACATTTTGACCACAAAGTTTGAAGAGTCATTTTATGACCCCTCCTTTTAAACATGACAGGAATCATTTAATAACATACTGGACAAAACATAATTTCATGCCAGAAGTGCAAAATCACATGTTGGCCAGGATCTGAATAACAACAGTTGTCAAGTTTATGAGGTGGTATGATAAAATGGCTATGTTGAAAATTTGGGATTTAAGTATTGAATATTACCAGAGTTAAGAGTGTGCATAGAAAAACTACAACATATCTTCATAACTTGGTTGCTGGTTTTTTTTTTTATTTTATTTATTTATTTATTTAAAATTGGTGACTGGGAAAGGTACACTGAGCCGAGGCTTGTTTCCTGGTGCGACCCTGGTACAAGGTGTACACAGAAAACTAAACAGAGAAATACAACAAGTTCTTGTTACAGACGTATAGTACAACAGCAGTATGCAGGACAGCACAGCTAATTTCTGTTTAGACATGGGATACATCATCCAGGACTTTCCTGTCTAGTGAAGTGCGTAATCAGCATAAGTCAGAAGTTAGTATATACAGCTTATCACAAACTGGTAACATGATAGAGTGGACTAGTACTGGGATGGGACAGTAAGAGTTCTCAGAGAATGAAAGGTGGGTCTGTCTGCAGCAAGAAATTACCATATGGACCAGCCATAGAAGGCTAGGCCTGAGTCAGGGAGGGACCTTATGAGCAACTGGGACAAGAGGGGGAGGGGAGGAGCCTGAGGAGTAGCTTTGCAGCTGCGATGGAGGGGGCCTGATGGAGGTTGGGAGGGAGATTGTTCCAGAAGAGGGAGATGGTAGAAAAAGGCTGCCTGCCCTGAGGCAGAGTGTGGGCGTGTGAGTTGGAAAGTGCATGCGTCTCTGTGGCGGAGTGGGTAACCAGAGTAATTGGCTGGTTTGAGGTGGGAGAAGAGGTAGGGAGGTAAGGAGCCTAGCCAGTATTTAGCTAAGAGGGAGGCACTGTGGATGGTCCTCTTATTTGAGAGTGGGGTCAAGGATAGAGAAGAGTAGAGGAGGCAGTGGTGAGTAAGTGGGGGAGAGGCTGTGGCAAAATGACAGAAGGAGTTGAGAATGGTGTTGAGTTTTGAAAGGGATGAGGCTGGGGCTGTGCCGTAGATGATGTCTGCATAGTCCAGGACTGGTAGGATGGTCTTACGTATGAGTTCGCTATGAGTGGGGAGGGGAAGGCTGGCTTTGTAGCTATACAGGCAAGCCAGCTTGGGCCAGGGTTTGGTGCAGACTGCCTCGATGTGGATGGAAAAGTTGAGGTGACTGTCCAGCCAGACTCCCACGTACTTGAAGACAGGCACCATCTCTTGGGGAGAGCCTTCTAGGGTGCAGATTGGTGGTGAGGTGGGTAGGGAGTCGAGCTTTTGTCTTGTACCGAATACCATGGTTACCATTTTTTTTTGGTGTTTAATTTGAGTTGTTTTTTTTGGAGTCAGGTTTGGACCCTGTTAAAGTCACTTTGAAGATCTGGAAGCTCTCTATCATGGGAGGGGCCTGAGGCAAAGATGATGGTGTCATCAGCATATAGATGTATGTTAGAGGAGGGGCAGGCAAAGTGGAGGTCATTTATGAAAGGGGAGAAAAGGATGGTTCTGAGGATAGAGCCTTAGGGATGCCTGATAGGATGGGTAGTGGGGGAGAGTGTCCCCTACTTGAACCGACTGCAGCCTGTTCTGGAGGTAAGAGCAGAACCAGTTGATGGCAGGCTGAGCGAGGCCAAAGGAACTTAATTTGCAGAGTAGTAGGCTGTGGGAGACTTAGTCAAAGGCTTTTGCCAAGTCAATGAAGATGGTGGAGGTGGTTTGGCCTTTGTCCATGGCGGTGAGAATAGAGTCAGTTACACGTAGCAGGGTGGTGATAGTGGAGTGATGTTTTCTAAAGCCTGATTGAAAAGGGGAGAGGGAGCTGTTTGAAGAGAGAAACGCTGACAGTCTGGAGAGCATGAGTTATTTTTGGAGTTTGGCGAGGAAGGGGAGGAGAGAGATGGATCAGTAGTTTCCTGGTTGGGAGGGGTCTCCACCTTTATGCAGGGGAAGGATTTTTATATATTGTGACCCCAAATTTTCAACATAGTCTTCTTATGACCCTACCTCATGAACCAGGAAGGTGAACATTTTCAAATCACTGCCAAAATTTTTGTTTTGTGCCACAGGGGTGAAAACACATTATGGTCAGGATGTGAAAAACAACAGCTGTAATGTTCATGAGGTAGTATGAAAAATATAGCTATGCTAAGAATCTGGTATCACAATATTGAAAATTACCTAAGTTACAAGCAAGCATAGAAAAATGTCAGCATATGCTCATAACTTGGTAATTTGTTCATATTTCCTGCTCACATTTTCAACATGGCTTTTTTGGTACTTCACCTCATGAATAAGGGTGCTGAAATTATTCAAATCCATCCTGAAAGCTAATTTCCTGCAGCAACTGTGAAATGACCTTTTTGGCCAGATTTACATAATTTCATCACCATTATTCATGAGGTGGGTCTCAAAAACTCCAGGTTGAAATATGAAAAAAATGCCAATTTATGAAGAAAAGCTCAAAAATATATGAAGACTCATTATATAGCACTTGCCTGTTTTCCTTGGTCCCCAGTCCAGCATTGAAGAGTGAAGATGATTCTCCGGTCCAAAAAGGATTATAGCACTGGACCTCAGCTTGGTAAATATACGGAAAAGGGGGTGTGGGGTAGTGGGTTGGGAAGACAGACAATGACGGATTGTGTTCTTTATTTCAGAGGAAAAAAAGCAAAAGACATTGCAGGATGGTTTCCTTTTTCAAAGGTATCTCTGACACTGAGGAATGGGCACCCCAGTGTCAGCATAACACTTGGGGCACTGGGGTGGGCACCCCAATGTCCCAGACTGCTGGGTCAGGGGAGGAAGGCTGTCTACTTTGATACCAGGGACAGGACATCCTGGTGTTGGCAGCTATAAATTACAGGTGTGGGGGGGGACATGATAGAGGGAAGGGGAAGGTAACTCCGACACTGGGGATTGGGCACCCCATTGTCAGCGTGACACTCGGGGGCACTGGGGGTGGGTGTCATGGTGTCCCTGAGTGCTGGGTTGGGGGAGGGAGTTTTCCTGCACTGATACCTGGTATTGGGCCCCCCAGTGTCAGCAAATATAAACTATGAGTGTTGGGGGGGAACATTATGGAGGGAAGGGGGGAATGATCCAGCACCAAGATGGCACCCCACTGTCTACATTATTAATAATTATTAAACTGGCACTGGGAATTGGGCACCCTGGTGTCCAGTTCAAATAAATAAAGCCACTTATGCAGCTAATGACAGACACTCCAGGGGAAAAAAAACAATCACACACCACACTCAGCAGGGATGAGGATACGCACTAACATGTAGCCCTGTCCTTGCTGAACAAAAACAGCAGCTCAGCATATGCAGAACAACATACACAGACAGGGAGCCAGCCATGCCAGCTGATAAATGAGCATATTTCTCTAATATGACTTCAGGTGGGTGTGAAAATTAAGTTATCATTAGAACACTGATTTGTAAACTGAATGCTCACAAATGGACTATTTTTTTTTTTCCTGGGAGATAAAAGCCACAAAAGCACACACTTTGGGCCAAACTCTATCAAACTGGTAGGTTTCAGGTTTAAAATCCTCATAGTTTTTAGTTATAGTTGAGGAAAAGGCCTTTTTATTTAAATTTTGTAAACTTTATTGAAAAAATGCTGTATACATTATTATATAAAAACATACATAAATGAAATTACAGGTGAACAGTCAAGAGCTAGACTCCCAACCCCTACCCCCCTGCAGCCCTCTCCCCTGTATTCCATAATTGTAAGAAGACAGGAACAAAATAAACATTTTAAGAGGCAGGTACACCCATTTACCAAGAGTAATGTGAATGTTATACCGAGGTGGACAACCAGGCATCCAATAGGTCCCAATGCCTAACATAAGGCTGATAGCATTTTCTCATAGAAGCCAGTGTGCACTCTATGCACAATATCTCCAGCATCTCCTGGTGCCATTCCGCAAAGGATGGAATAGATTAATCCAACCAGTGCCACAGTATAATGTTCTTAATAACCATAGTGATCAAAACAAAGTGATAATGCCTGCCACCCATTAGAGTCTGGATAGTCAGTCCCCAGAGACGTCTCTCCTTTGTGAAAACTTCATCCAGGCCCAAGATGGAGTCCAGAGCATTGATTATCCTTTGCCGAAAAGGTTGGGCTATAGAACAGTCCCATAGAATGTGCAGAAGCATACCTTCCCCAGAGTCGCATCTGGTATATTAAGGTGAGTTCAGAAACCCCGACCTGTATAATTTTCACAGGGTGTTGTAAATTGCATGGATAATTTTAAATTGAGTAAAGAAATAGCCATCATACTCAATGTAACTATGAGTATTTCACCAAATTTCTTTCCATTGTTATGAGTCTGGTCTCCAGTCCAATGTTTCTTGCCTATATTTGGGGGAATGGCAGTATCTATGAGGCTATGCTTTTGTGAATGCCTGGTAAATTGTGTAATTGGCATGCCAGTTAACGCTGAGCTCCCCTGGCTCTGACAGAGTAATACCTGGATTTTTTACCAGAGCTATCTTCCCTAGCTTTTGTTGCAGTAAGTAGCGAACCAAGCTGTAGAAAAAAATTATCCTTGCTATCCAAACCATAAGTCTGTTGGAAAGTTAAGAAATGAAACTCAGCCATGATCCTGGCACAGATTGGAGAGCTGCAGGATGCCCTTATTTTGCAAGGTAGTTTTATTAAGTGTTTTTCCCATAATTGTGAGATTGGGATTCAGCCAAAGCTGGTCAAACAGGTTGCTCAGAGAGTATTTCAAGATGTGCTGCAGTTGATTATAGAGCAAGACTGAGGGGGTTGGAAAGGGGTTCACACATGGTATAAGAAAGAGCTTGTAGGCTTATACTCTGTTGGTGAACTAAGTCTTATTCTATGGTCCACCACTGTAGTACATAATATGAAGACTGTCCCCAACCCGAGTGAGTCCACCTAAAATACTTAGCCCCCTGTTCTGCGTGAAAATAACCTAAAAAATCAGGTATGTTCTGGCCCACTCCATGTTTTGGGTGCTGCGAGTTTGAGTCATCAGAGTTTGGGCTTTCATCCCTTCTACAGAAAGGCAGACAGCATGGTATGGAGGTCCTGAAACCAGCATAGAGGGAGCCTAACAATCAGCATATTCATGGAATAGTGTAAGCGGGTGAACATTTATTTTAAAGATACTGGCCAGGCCCCACTATGTTAAAGGTAGTCCTTTCCATTGGTCTAGGTTAAATTTAACTGTAGGCATTCAGTCCATAAAGTTTCTTTGTGTCAACCTAGCCATAGAGGTAGTCAAATTAATTCCTAAATAGATAATATTCCTAGGCAGCTAACTAAGCCTCAAGCCAGCTACATCTGCCTTTCTTGCATTATTATTAAGGGGTAAAATCTGCTTCTTTTCTATAATTTAGTTTGTACAACAAAATAGAACCATATTGGTGTATCTCTTCTAAAGCTGTTTTAAGTGAGGAGACCAGGTTAGTAAGATGCAAAGGAATAGCATCAGCATAAAACGATAGGTTATACTAACGCACCCCAAGCAAAATGCCTTCTGTGAGTGGATTGAGTTTAAGCTGCATAAAGGGTTCTACCGTAAATATAAACTTACAAGAAAAGGGGAAAGTGGAAACCCCTGATGGGTCCCATTGTTTGTGGGGAAGCTAGATGACAGAACTTTTTTACAACATTCCCATGCAGTAGGATGCAAATATAGTCATTGTATCCACCAAATGACTTCTTCTGGGATGCCAAACTTACCCAAAGTCTTAAACAGGTACTTCCATGAGACACTGTCAAATGCTTTCTCCATGTCAAGGGAGACGAAAACAGCTGGAGTCTTGCCCTCCCAGAACGTGGAGATAATGTGCTGGAGCTTCCACACATGGTCTAATGAGAGACAGCCTGTCATGAATTTGACCTGTTCTGGACTGATTAAGTCGGACCATACTTGTTGTAATCTTAGAGCCAAGGCCTTGGTGAGGATCTTAAGATCCACATTTAACAAAGAAGCAGGTGAGTAATTAGAAACATTAGTGTGATCTTGTCTGGGCTTTGGGAGCATTGAGATGAAAGCCTCCTGCACGGAGGCCTCTAGTTTGCCCTCATCATAGGCCTCCTCATAGACTTGTAAGAGGTGAGGAAGAGTTTCCTTCAAGAGAAGGTTCAGAGGAGGGCAACAAAGATGGTACATGGATTGCATCACTAGGAGAGGAGAGTGAGAGGGGGGGATATGATAGAGACATGCAGGTATCTTACAGGGAGGAACAGGGTGCAGGAATACACTATTTTTAAGCAAAAAAGATTTTTCAGGACTAGAGGGCATGGGATGAAGTTGGAGGGGAGGATGATTCAGAGGAAATGTGAGTAAGAATTTCTTCACAGAACAGGTGGTGGACAAGTGGAACTCCCTGCCAGAGGAAGTGGTGCGGACTGAAACAATCATGGGATTTAAGAATGCATGGGATAAACATAAAGGAATTCTGGAGGTCAGGGTTAAGGGGCAACAGACTTCTAGGAAAACATAAAGTGAACTTAAAAGCTCAAATGGGCAGATTGGGTGGGCTGTAGGCCCATATCTGCCAACACTGTCTATATATCTATGTATCTAAGAGGGTCTTGTAAAAAGAGACAGTAAAACCATCAGGGCTGAGGGGCTTATATGGGGCCATCATTTTCAGAGTGGCCATGAGCTATGCCACTGTGAAAGATTGTGCTATCAGATCTTGAGCCCTATCATCTAGTTGAGGAAATTGTACTGTCCCAAGGTATTTATCTATGTCCTCCGGAACACCTGTTTGGTCTACCTGGCCATATACGTTATTGTATTAGTCTTAAATTCCTCTGCTGTTTGCCTAGCTTGGACTGTTATCTCCTGGCTACTTTGCTTATGGAGGTGCTTTATCAAGTGCAACATCTCTTATTTTCTAAGGCGTAGGGACAATAGCTTACCAGCCCATTCTCCTGAAGACATATATGAGACTTAAGCCTTAAACAGTGCCAGTTCAGCCAGGGCATGGTTTAACTTGTGGTATTATTCTCTGATTAAGTTTACTTGATCTGAGGATTCTCATATTAGTTGTTGCTCTAGGGACCTTATTTGCTGTAGCAACACCTTGGCCTTGGCTTGTTTCTCTTTCTTAGCCTTCATTGCAAGCCTAATGATCTCCCCATGGATGGCACATTTATAAGCCCCCCCCCCCCCATAGAGTAACCTCCCTGGAGATGGAATTCTGATTCTCTTGAAAAAACAGGTGTTGCACTCCTTCAAGTGGGTAACTGTTTGAATATCCCTAAGCAATGTGTCATTCATCTGCCAGGTTTTATTTGGATCTGCATTTATCTCCATTGTCACACTGATGTGCACTGGGGAGTGATCCAAAAAACTTTTGGGAGGATTTTTGCCATCTCTCACCCCTGTACCAACATGTAACTGAAGAGAAAGTAATCTATTCTTGAATGGGTTTCATGAGGAGAAGAAAAAAGTGTGTATTGTTTGTCAGTGGGATGAAGTGTCCGCCAAGGGTTGAGTAAGGTGTATGTATCAATTAGCTCCCTCAATGCACTCTGTTTTGGGGTGAAGAAATGTACTGATGGACCTGACCTGTCAATGTCCCCTTCTAAGGGATCATTCTAGTTGCCTGCTAGTATTAGTGGAAGGTCTGGCCAGGTTGCCAGGTGCAGTGAAAAGTTAATGAAGACTTGGGGATCATCCCTGTTAGGTGCATAGAATGAGGCGAGAACTAATTCCGTATGGTCTAGACTTCCCCACACTAATATATAGCTGCCTTGAGGATCAGTAATCACTTGGTGCAGTAGAACATCTATATGTCTGGTAATCAAGATGGTTACCCTGCCCTTTTTTACCATTGCCTACACCAAAAACTTGGCCCACCCAGTTGCACCTTGACAACAGTGTATATGCTGTATGGAGATGAGTCTCATGGAGAAATACAATGGATGGACCATATCAAAATAGGTGGATTAAAAAGCATGGTCTCTTTATGGGTGAATTGGCCCCTTTAACATTCCAGGATAAAAATGAGTTTCGGGACATTATTGTACTCATCATGTAAATGCTTGCCTATCATTTGGAGCCCAATACCCCGAGCTAAGATCCAAAAAAGTCGGCCTTCATGTTGGGCTATAAATATAAAGGGCATGAGTTCCTGCCTCCAAGAGAAGGAAATACCCATACCTGTCTCTAAGAAAAGCTATATCATGTGCTGTTCCTAGTCCCCCTCCCCACCCCCCAGATCCTCACTCTGTCTCATACTGAGTCCCCAAAATATTTGGTCAAGAATCCCTTTTCATCTCCCATTACCCCTATATGCCGACCTCCCCACCTCAAGTCACAACCAGGGTAGAGTTATCTAGGCAACCACAATACCGGTCCACTTAGGGTCACAAAAAATAACAAGTTTAAGTTCCAAAGTTTCAAATAAACCGAGCACTGCTATCCCAAGCCATTCATCTTCTGCTACTGACATTAATACAGTATGTCCCAATGAGGACTGCTAGAAACAAAACAAACCTTCCCAGTACAGACTCCTTTCAGTAAAGCAATAAAGAACCTTGTATGGAAAGAGCAGTGGTTGTCCCCTGGAAGATAACATGTTATGGCAGTACAAGCTATAGTCCAGAAAAAGAAGGCAACACAAGCAAAGTTAAATTAGAAGGCATGTACAATCTAAAGTAACCTCACTCCAAGTCAACCCACCAGTAAAGCATAACATTGAATTAAATAAAATAAAACAGATACACTGCTGGATCATTTGACAAGTTATGTATTAGCAAGTTCACAGATAAAATAACAAGCATGTTAATTAGCCATCCAATCAGTCCGAGCATGATCATCCCATTTAGTTCCATCCAGGTAGAAACCAGAGTGCCTTCTAGGTTTGTAATAACTGGATTCCCCATAACCCTGTGTGTCAACTCAGTAAACTCAGCATGCATTGCATATACTGGGGTTTTGATGAACAGACCAGTTAAAGGGAGACACTGAAGGGACAAAACAAGTTGAAGCAATCTGCCACTGCCCCCATTATTCCAAAATCAAAGTCATGCAAATCCTGCACGGTGTGTGGATCTCTCCTGTGTTGATCAGTCATGGAGTATTAATAAATAAATAACAATCGGAGGCAGAAAGAAAAGGGCCCAAACTGGCTAAACCAATGCAATTATGCCAGCCAGAGAGAATGCAGAAATCCAGCTAATATAGCAAAACCAACTTTGCTATGCAAAAGGTTCTGCTCCAGCTCTAATATAATGAGTGGCACAAGTTCTGTAAGCAGCTGGCGATGAGCACCCTACTGTATCTGGCACTGCACGATGAGTGATAAGTAATCAGCTCCAATGCTTAAACCAATTAAGTGATAACCACTTAGAAGATTAGCACCCATCGAGCAGATTATTGGATTCACTGGTCTATTTTGTCCATTGGCCCCTTAGGCAATGTCTTAGTAAACAGCTCAGGTAAGACAATGGGAAGATGCTGCTGTGCCGTATCTGCACAGTCTAAGCTAAAAGTGCCATAGGGGAGCTGAATAACTAACTTTGCCAGGAACAGAAACCAGAATTTAATATCTTCATGGAGGATCCAGCATTTCATATCCTTTTAAACTTTTTGCTGCTCCTTGACCAGTTGACTGAGGTCATTACAAATTAAATATCAATGTTGTTGCCAGTAGAGAGCTGGGTGTGCCCCAGTGGCCTGTTAAATTTTTAACTTATCCTGGAAGTTCAATAGTCAACAAATTAAGGCTCAGGGACATTCTCCAGACTAAGGGGCTGGATAGAGGGCTCATAGACTCCATTCTATAGCATAGTTTTGCCCATTCTCTGGTGGTCCTGTGAGTTGGCAGAACAGAGCATCGACAAATAGGACAGGATTGAAGCCCTCTGCTCCCTCTGGTATTCTGATCAGAAGTAGGTTGTTCCTCCTGCTCCTGTTCTCTAAGTCATTGACTTTTTCCTTCAGCTTGGTCAGTCATCTCCATAGAATAATCAGGTCCCGCTCCTCTACTTGAGTGTGATCTTCCAGCGAGCTGACCTGGGCCTTGAGGTCTCCCACTTGGGCCATCGTTTGGGTGGGGATTTGATCATTTTTACTATCAGGTTGATGAGGTGGGGAAATAGAAATGCTATGTTGACAATTTGGTTGCTGTTCTTTTACAAATGGAAGTGCAGGGCCCTGTGCTTCCCAATAAACATACTGTACATATACACATCTATGGAGGGATGGGACAGCAGGGACAGAAGGATTTGCCTGAAATTATGTATTCATAATCTCTTGGGGTTCTTCTCCGAATGTTGTAAATTTCATTTCAGTCTGTTATTTGGTTTCTGAGATATAGAGTGTCAAAATTCCTTAAATTTAATTTTTTTGTGCTGATTCATTGTCCACCTGTATCTCAGAAAGTGTTTAACACTGTGGTCTGAAATTTTAGGGTAGAAAGCCTTTGCCTCATAGATGTGCCTTTTGCTGGTTTGGTGAACAAATATTAATTATTTCCAAAGTTATGACATTTCAAAGTTTCCTAGTATTTCATATGGGAAAAAATAGATGTTCAGCTCGAAAATGGATCCTATGTTGAGGTGCTAATCCTTTTTCACAGAGACATCATCCTGTTTGCAGGTGGGAAATCCTTTTTCGAAGTTCTGCCATTTGGTTTTTTCCATTAGTTAATGGAGGCAGTATAGTGCAGTGGTCTAAGGCTCTGAGCTGCAAATCTGGTGACATCCAGCAGACCAGACCTGGGGTTTGAATCCCACAGCTTCCATTTGCATACTGTGTGACCCTAAGCAAGTCACTTAACTTCCTTGTGCTCCCAGGTCACTCCTGTAAAAAAGCTTTCAGCTTAGTGTGCTATTCCTGGTTAAACAAAACAAAAAAAAAATCCCTGGTGCTAGTGGTACCCCCCACCCTCCCATATATTTCCCTGGTGTCTAGTGGCACTCCCACCCTCTGACCCCCATAGTTAATTTATTTATTAATTAAATTATTTATTTTTTTTATAATCTGACACTGGGATGCCCACCCCTGGTGTCAGATGCCCCCCACAGCCCATTTGCTGACTTCGGGGGTCCCAATCCCCATATCGGCATTGCAAGTCCCACTAGCAGTATGGGACACTAGGGAACCCACCCCCAGTGTTCTGAAATATTTATTTAGTGTAATACTGTAAAAAGAAAACAGACTCTCGGCATCCTTTTTTTTTTTCAAACCTGAAAAATAATAAATGGTCCCTCATCATCCCCACCATCCCCCTAGCCCAATCCCAATCCTTCTACTGAGCACCTCACCACCTTACAACAGCCCTTTACCCTATATTTGCTATTGGAGGTTGCAGGCTGTCATCTTCTCTGGACCGAGACATATCTACACTCTTCAAAGCCGAACCGTGAACTGAGGAATGAAGGTAAGTGCCTTATAATGTATTTCAATGGTGTTTTGAACTTATGTTCATAATTTTGCCATTTTTAGGAATTTTTTTCACCAAATTTTCAACATGGCTTTTTTGGGACACCACCTCATGAACACTGCCACTGTGATTTTCTTAATTGGGCCCAGACGGTGATGTTGTGATTGCTGCATGAAATCACCTTTCAGGACAGAATAACAAAATTTCACCACCAGTGTTCATGAGGTGGGGTCCCAAAAAGGCCATGTTGAAAATTTACTGAAAAAATTCCTAATCATGGCCAATTTATGAGCGTTCATTGAAATTTGTTTATGTACATGCATAACTATGGTAATGTTCAATGTTTTGAGTCTAAATTTTCAACATAGCCATTTTTTCACATCACCACATGAACAGTACAGTGGCCATTTTTCACATCCTGTCTGAAATGTGTTTTTGCACCAGTCGCATGGAATGGTGTTTTGGCACAGATTTGAATATTTTCACTTATGGGGTTTATGAGATGGGATCATGAGAAGAATATGAAAAATTGCCAAAGTTATGACCATTCATTGTAATTACACTATGCTCGCTCATAATTTTAGAATTTTAAATATTTTGACACCAGATTTTCAACATAGCCTTCTTATTACATTCCAATTTATATTGCTGGGTCTTACTGTCCACCTGGTACTCCTCTGAGTTGCATTATTGACCATCTTGGCAACCTGAGGTCACACACGGAGGCCGGGGAACTTCATATCCTTGGGGATTTCAACCTGAACTGGCTCGGCAGGGCCGCCTCCAAATCGCATCAACAAATAAATGCCCTAAACCTGTCCCAGCAAATAGCGGAACCCACTGCCTAAACCTTAAATCAAACAAGCACACACTACTGGTTGGGCTTTAACTACCCACCCCATCGGATCTGTAAAGCTGGCCTTCTACCTGACTCCCTCAGTGATCACCATATGATTTTTATCGTGAGAGAAAATCTTCCGCCCCTATAGCCCCCCACCCGTATTAGCCAAAACAGAAGCTATAAGTCTCTTAACCTGACTTAACCTAAGTGACCTCTCTGGTATTGATTGGTCTTTCATCCCTAGGGCCACCTCTACAGATGATGCCCTGAACTTTTCTCTGCAAATTTCCTCGCCATCTGGGACCGACCGCACCCTAAGAAGATTCCGGATGAGAGGCTCCCTACCAGGTAACCTCTACCCTTATGGAACTCCTTTGTACCAGAGACCATGCCTGGAAATCTTTTAAGGCCACAGGTGATCAAACAGCCCAGCTACACTACCAGTCACTAAGCGCCTGTACAAGACACATCCGACTGGCTAAATCTAATTACTTTAAAACTGCTTTCAACAACAACTTCTCCCACCCACTCATTTCTGGAAGTCTATTAAATCCCTCTCTCCCCACCTGCCCACCCTACTCCCACTCTAAACATTGCGGGTAATTCATTACTGATCCTAGCCTGGTTGCCTCTGAGTTTAACTCCTACTTTTCCTCCCTGTTTTCTTCCATCCGCTCCTCTCATCCCTATCCTTGTCCTCCCCCTCTTCTGTACCTACCCCAGCCACCTTCTGCCTCCGCCCAGTCTCATCTAGCCAGGTACTAAAAATACTGCAGGCGCTTGACCCAACAAAGGGAAAATGCCCATCGAACTCGATTCCAAGATGCTTCTGCTCTCTGCACCTGCCATAGCATACCCACTAGCACTGCTCTTTAACTTGTCCTTCAAACTCAGGGCAGTCCCCAACTCATGGAAACAAGCCACTGTTGTTCCACTACCTAAAGGAGGGACCTCTCTCCATCCAACTATCGTCCCATATCCCTGCTCCCTGCCCTAGCAAAGATTCAAGAGCGACTCGTTCTCTCAGCTCTATCATTATCTCGATTCTATATCCTTTTACCCTTCCAGGCCGGTTTCAGGAGAAATCACTCCACCACCACCTCCCTTCTTCGTCTTACTAATGCAATCCTCACGGGAATGGATAAGGAGAATTAACAGCTGCCATTTTCATTGACCTAGTGAAGGCTTTCGACACAGTCTCCATCCCTTGCTGCTGGCTAAACTTACCCAAGCAGGACTGTCAAAAAGCATGTCGACTGGTTCTACTCCTACCTGGCTGACAGGTCCCAATCAGTCCGCATTGGCTCGGCCAGATCCACCTCACTTCCTGTCACCAGTGGTGTCCCCAAGGGTCTGTACACGGCCGCTGCTGTTCTCTATCTTTCTTAATGACCTGCCTGCTGCCTGCCTACAAACATCTATCCCACATGTATGCTGATGACATGGTGCTGTTCGCCTCTGGCGCATCCTCTAGTGCAGTGACAGCCTGCCTACAGAAGGATTTTGATTCCGTTCAACGTTGGTTCACCTAAACCAGCTGCACCTAAACCCTAAAAACAGTCTCCCTCACCTTGGCTCCCGGTCCAAATTAGACTCCCTGCACCTCCTATGTTCTACACTTTGAATAGCTCCCCACTAGAGGCCTGCACCTCCTATCGTTATCTTGGGGTCTGGCTAGACCAGTATCTTGACTTTTCAGTGCATATCGATGCACTCACAAAAAGTGCAACCTATGTTGGGCCCTCTACTGGAATAAAACTGCATCCCTCTACGCACTAGACAAGCAATAGTGCAAAAATGATCCTTCCTGTCTTTGATTACGGCGATGTCGTCTGACTGCACCGCACCCCAAAACTTCCTAGCTAGGCTGTATCCCTTTTAACTCTTTTGCAGCTTCTCATTAAACATCCCTCCCAATACCCACCACTGTGTCCTCTACCAATCCCTGGACCTCCCGTCTCTTCATAACGAAGACTGCTCCACTGCGCTAAAACCTCTGGCAAGTTCTGGTCACATACCCTCCCTCCTACCTGTCTTCCTCCTTAGCCACCCTCTCTCCTCCTACTTTGCTCTTGAGAAATATCTATGCTAGGCTCCTCATATCCCCACAGATCCACCCAGTCAGGCCAGGCTGCTTTCAGCTTCAGGTTGCCCAAACTATGGAACTCCCTGACAGCCGACATCAGACATTCCTCAAGCACTCCTCAACTGAATGCTCTTCTCAGACTGCACTTCGCTACCGACTGCAACTGTAACCTCCCCTTAGTCCTCCCCTCATCTCCATAATCCTCCCAGTTGCATAACTTATTCGTTACTAACTTGTATTTCTGCCCCACGATGTCTGGTAGCACATTTTAGTGATTAAGTATCTATAACTGTACCTGTAACTGTACTGAACTATCTCACCTACCGCTGTATTCTGCCAATGTATGTTCTTGTTCTGCTGTAACCCCCCTACCCCCAGGACGCATCTGGAATCGAGCAGTACTCTGCTCAGCATGCCTTCCTGGTGAATCTCTTAAATAAATAAATAAATAAATAAATAAATTACCCCACCTCATGTATGTTACAGCTGTCATTTTTCAAATCCTGCTTAAAATGTGTTTTTGCACATGTGACACAGAATGGCATTGCAGTTGCACAGAATTATGTTTTGTTGGGAATTCAAACATATTCTGTACCAGGTGCGTGAGATGGAGTAATAAGATGGCTATGCTTAATGTTTGAGCACTGTTGTCCTGTAAATGGAAGCACAGGGCCCAGAGTCAGTCAGTCAGTCCAAGTCAGTCAGGAGGCCAGCCGTGGTGGAGAGTGGTGGGCAGTGCTGGTCACCCACTCAGGCTCGGGATTAGGGGAGCAGGGTGGTGGGGTACTATCTGAGGGGGTAGGAGGGCTAGACAACAGGGATTTAATTGCTAATTTTGTTTTATACTACCGGTGATTGGTGGGGTGGGGGGTACCACTAGACACTAGAGATTTAAATTAATGTGTATTTTTCACACTATGGCCAGTGATCAGTGGGGCGTGGGGACCACTAGACACCAGGGATTTAAATGAATATGTATTTTTTACACTGAGATCAGCGATCAGCAGGGTAAGGGGGTACCACTAGATATCAGGGATTTAAATAAATACATATTTTCTACACTGTGGCCCGTGATCAGTGGGGGGGGGCATTAGACACTAGGGGCCAGATATTCAAAAGAGTTGGCCTGCGCAAGTCCGAACTTGCTCCATTCTGCGATATTCAGCAGGAGGCAGTTGTGCCACTGGAAACAGGCTGAGCAACAGCGCAATGCAAATGAATGCATGCTGAACTGGTGGGGGAGGAACCATGCATAAACTGCACAGCCCGATATTCAGCGGGCTGTGCAGGATGTCTGGCGCAACCCCAACCTGCGCCTGCACAACCTTCGAACAAAAAAGAGCTTAAGTTGAGGGCCACCCACAGGTGAGCTGCTGCATTGCAGGGCGCACACAGCAGCTGCCACCTGTGGCTGGCCCCAACCCACCCCTGTGCCCCTCATACCTCTCAACTGTCCCTGATTTTCAGGACATCCTGATTATGCCTCAGAATTTGTCTCTGTCCCTCATAACAATTGTATTGTTGTGACAGAACACTGGGGATTGTAAGCATAAAATAATGTTATATATTAAGTTACAGATTCCTTCCTAGTCAGAAAATGCATCTTATATAAATCCCCCCTAATTCTATCAGCTTTCTGAGTGTATACTACCAAATCGTAAGATGTGTCCCTGATATGGGGTCTGTGTCCCTGATATTGTAATGTCTTGTCCCTGATTTATGACATGAGAGGTTGAGAGGTATGCCCCCCCCGCAGCCTGATCACGGGCATAGTTTAACACCCCCCACCAGCCTGATCGCGGGCAATGTGTCCCCGAACACATCCCTGGTGGTCCAGTGGACCGTAGATCCGATCGCGGGATGTATGCAGGGGAGCGGGTGGGGCTCATGGTGGGTGGGTGGGGATACTAGGCACCAAGGATGTTGGGGGTGTTTCATAATTACATCCCGTGATGGGAGTTTCGGTCCACTGGACCACCAGGGCTATGTTTGGGGTAATGATTACATCCCGCGATCGGGATCTACGGTCCACTGGACCACCAGGGATGTGTCTGGGAGACACTTGCTACCCGCCAATCGGGCTGCAGGGGGTTGTATTTAAGCTCTGCAGCTCCCGCGGTCGGGCTGGTGGGGGCTGGTGGGGATTTTCACTCTTTGCCCACGATTGGGCTGCAGGGCGTCAGTCTCCGATGGCTGCTGCCTGGCAGGGCGCAGGCGCAAGTCCTCAGATCGACGCACATCTGCATGCTAATGGCATGCAAATGGGGGCTATAATCAGATGCAAATGGTCCCCTGCAGTTTGCATGAATTATGGCCCCATTTGCATGTCACCTTTGAATATCAGGATTTTGCACATGGCGCAATGGTACTTGTGCCACGCGGGCTGATGCTCCACTCTGACAACTAGCGGTGGCGCAAGTTCCACTGCGCCATGCACAGTGGCTATGGCCAGGGAGTGATATTCAAAGGAGCTGCTCACTAGCGCAACTCCTTTGAATATCGCCCGGGCCACACCCCTGCACAACTATTTTGCACAGCACAGGGGCTTGCGCCTAAGAAGAGCGCAGGTTGAATATCTGGCCCACGGGATTTAAATGAATATGTACTTTTTACACTCTGACTGGTGATCGGCTGGGTGGTGGGGGATACCACTAGACACCAGGGATTTAAATAACTACATATTTTTTACTCTGTAGACAGTGACTGGCGGGGGGGGCACTAGACACCAGGGGTTTGGGGGATTCGCCATTTGCTAACTTCTTCTTGCTTTGGGTTTTTTTTTAAGTACAGTTTGCACTCAAAAAAAACCAAAAGCAAGTCAAAATTTCAAATGACAAATTGTCATTTAATGGGACAACTTCACAAATTGATCCGTGGAGGTGAATTTGGCAACTTGGTGAATAATTCATGAGTGAAGTGAAACTTCGCTGCATCTCAAGATGTGATGCCCCCCATTCACAATCTGTATTGCACTATGGCACAGAGAAGGGTAACACAGAATCTAGGGCAGTATGACCTTTCAGGGCAGCACAGAGATGGACAACACAGAGTGTGAGACATGGGTGACACCCCTTTCAAAATCTATGGCACTGTATAAGCCCCCCTCAAAATTACTGAGGCATGATGACCTTCAGTCGTTGTCCTCCTGTCCTGTCTGTCTCTGTTGAATTAATTTCTCTCTCTCTTTACAACATCTGCACTCTGCTTCTGTCTGCTCTGCACTATACTGTCCAATGAAAAAAATCTGTTTTTTTTTAATGAGTACTCTGCTGCAATGTCTGCAGCACTTTACTGTTTTCTGCTGTTGAATTTGTTGGTCTCTCATTCTCTACTTTTCTGCTCTTCCTCTCTCCCTCTCCCTCTTCAACACAATTCTCACCTTTTTTTTGGGGGGGGGGGAATCTCCACACACAAACACACAATTGTCTCTGTTGACTGCAATGCCCCAAGTGCACTCGATACTCAGTTTCCTAGGGAGGTCCTGTAGTGGCAGACACAGAGGATTGGCTAGAACATGTGTCAATCACAGAACAAAGACCAGCATTGGTTGGCTCCCATTAGTGCCCCAGGATCACAAGAGTTTCTCTTTGTTGGTCATGTGATGGTTCAGGGAATTGGGAATCTTCAGCAGAGATCAGGGGAATAAAAAACACTTTTTTTCTTCCTTTTCCATGCAGTACTGGTGGTGAAAGTGTTATTCCGGACTGGACCACACTTCCAAACTGGCAGTCCTCAAAGCCTGTGCTTTTCAAGATTTTCTTCAATCATTTCATTCACTTTCTTCTGCACTTTCTCAGTCCTTTAGATGTTATTCCTCAAATCTAGGGCCATAACAGTACACTTTATTTAAAATAGGGTCAGACTAGCAACTCTGTTCCTGATATTTTCTATAGACTCTCTTTTGAAACCCAACAATTGGTCAGGTTCTTTTTAAAAAAAATCTTTTTTTTTGTTAGCAATTTTTTTGTCAGGAAAGGCAGGCAAAGCCAAGGCTTCTTTCCTGATGCATCCAGGGAGCACAGATGTTCAAAGCTTTGGTGATCTGCCCCCAACATCTTTCCCTCATATTTCTCTATTACTGCATTAGCTGCACCAGGAACATCATTACTGGTTTAGAATTATCTCTATTTTTTATTATAAATCACACATGAGATTATAACCAGTCAGCATACAGAATCACTATGCCTCTTGTATTTCAAAAAGTGGTCTCTTGTGCAGGAAAATGAGCAGTGAAGCATTCCACTTTAAAACCATGAGGAGGACAGCTTCATTTAACTTTTGAAATCAAATAAAATACTTAACACATATTATAAATCATTCTAGATATTCCAGTGATTAATAATAAGTTAATAGGGCCTCCATAGAGGACCTCTTATAATGAAGAATCCTCTCATGAAGTTTGTGCATCCAGAACTGCTTAGCTCATAGACAATAAAAGAAAGGATGGAGAGAAATCACAAGGAATGCAGGGTGCACATGGCAAGGAAGGAGAAGTAGGAAACAGACACATAGTAGGAAAGAGGGATGAGATGAAGCTTAATTGTGGGGGGGGATAAGATTTGGAAGGCCGTGTCAACAAATGCCAGGAGTCTAGGCAACAAGGTGTCAGATCTAGAGGCCACCATACTAGAAGAGGACTTGGACATAGTGGCAATCGCAGAGACCTGGTTCAGTGAAAACTAGGACTTGGATGTCACCATACAAGGATATGCATTGTTCAGGAGAGACAGGGTGAGAAAAAGGGTGGGGGGTAGCACTTTATGTGAAAAAGAATATTAAAGCCACTGAGGTACGAAGGGAAGGAGGGGAGGCAGAGATGCTGTGTGTGGTGCTGGAGATGAAGGGAGGTCCATGTTTTGAGCAGGGGTACTGTACAGACCACCTGCACAAACAGAAGAAGTAGATATGGAAATGATGAAGGAAATCAGGGAGACGTCCAACAGGGGGGAGATAATGCTACTGGGAGATTTTAATATGCCTAATGTAGACTGTCTCATCCCAGTAGCAGTGACCAGTAGAAGTAGGGAAGTCCTAGAAGGAGTACAAGGGGCATTTCTAAAGCAACTAGTTAGTGAAACCACAGAAGAAAGAGCCATACTTGACCTGGTACTGTCTAACTGGGACAGTGTCACCAACATCACTATGGGGGGGGGGGCACCAAAGGATGAGTGATCATAGCATGATGAGTTTCGAGGTCAGAACAGAACCAGGAGGATTCCAGACTAAAACAAGGGTCATGGATTTCTGTAAGGTGGATTTCATAGAAATTTGGGAGGGGATTAAGGGAGTACTGGCATAGGTAGTTAAAGAGGAAGATGTAGAGGAAAGGTGGATAAAAATCAGGAAAGCCATAGAGGACGCAACTAGCCTATGCATAAGGCAGGTTACAAAGAACAGGAGAAAGAGAAGACCACTATGGTTCTCCAGAGAAATTGCAGCAAAGGTTAGACCAAAAAGGTTGTCCTTTGAGAAGTACAAAGAAATGCAGCTGGAAAAGAACAGGGAAGAATATCAGGAGAAGTTGAGGGAAGTGGCAAGGGCAGTTAAGAGGGCAAAGGCACACAGAAGAAAACATAGCTAAGACAGTGAAGCCAGGAGACAAAACATTGTACAGATACATTAGTGAGAGGAGAAAAACAAAGCAGGAAAAGTTAGAAACGGGGGATTAGTGTTGAGAAGGACCAGAAGATGGCGGAAAATACTGAACAAGTACTTTTGTTCACTATTCACACAGGAAGGAGTGGGAAATGGACCTCAAGTAAAGGTAAAAGGAAATACCGAAGGGGTGGGGTAGACACAAGCCTGTTCCAGAAAGCAGGATACTTAAAGAACTTGAGAAGTTAAATAAATAAGGCAATGAGGCCAGATGGGGTGCACCCAAGGATACTAAGAGAACTGAGGGGGGAACTATCTGTTCCACTGGCATCTCTGATCAATCAATCATTGCAAACAGGGGTAGTGATGAGGGACTAGAAGAGGACAGATGTGCCAATTCATAAGAGTGGGAATAGAGAGGAGGCAGAGAACTGCAGACCAGTAAGCCTAACATCAGTGGTGGGGAAGATTATCGAGAAGTTGATGAATGAAAGAATGGTAGAGTACCTAGAAGTTAATGGGTTGTAAGATCCAAGGCAGCATGGGTTCACGGGGGGATCATGCCAAACAAACTCGATTGAGTTCTTCGATTCAGTGACAAAAGTAGTGGATTGGGGGGGGCAGTGGACGTGGCCTACCTAGACATCAGAAAGGCCTTTGATACAGTTCTACATAGGAGATTAATAAACAAACTGAGCAGCCTGGGGTGGAGGCAAAAGTGGTAACATGGGTGCAAACTGACTTAGTGACAGGAGCCAGATGGTAGTAGTAAATGGGATACAGTCGGAACAGGGGAAGGTGACAAGTGGGGTACCACAGGAGTCAGTTCTGGGGCCTGGAAGGGATGGTACTGTATGTCTGTTCTCAGATGAGACAAAGATCTGAAATAGGGTTGACACACCAGAGAAGGGGTAGAAATAATGAGAAAGGACTTAAAAAGACTAGAGGAATGGTCAAGAGTATGGCAGCTAGGATTCAATGCCAAAAAGTGCAAAATGGTGCATATATGGTGCAAGAACCCAAGGGTAACATTCCAGCTGGGGGGAGAGGTGGTTGCAACATCTGATCAGGAAAGGGATCTGGGGGTCATCATAACTGATGATCCTAAGGTGGCAAGTCAGTGTCGAAGGGCTGTGAAAAAAGCAAATAGGATACTAGGTTGCATAGGTAAGGGTATCACAAGTATAAAGAGAGATGTAACATTACCACTGTATAGAGCGCTGGTAAGGTCTCACCTCGAGTACAGTGTCCGGTTTTGGAGGATCCATCTCAGGAAGGTCATTGAAACGGTGGAGAGAGTACAGAGAAGGGCTACCATGTCCATGATGGTCCAGGGCATGCATTAGAAAAACTATGAGGAGAGACTCGGAGAGTTAAATATGTACTCACTGGAGGTTAGAAGGGAGAGGGGGGACATGATAGAGGCTTTCAAATACATCAAGAGAATAAACGGAGTACAAGAGGGTAACTTTATACAGAGAAGGAAATGAACACGGACAAGGGGATATGACATGAGGCTGGAAGGGGGATACTCAGAGGCAATGTGAGGAAGTATTTCTTCTTGGAAAGAGTGGTAGAACCCTGGAACAGGCTACCAGAGAAAGTGGTGAGTGTAGACACCATTGTGGCATTCAAACATTCATGGGATAGGCACAGGTGACTTGTGGAGTCAGGAACGGGGGGGGGGCAGATCTGTAGTAAGGAAGAAAGAACTAATTGTACAAGGGCAGACTAGATGGACCAAGGGGTCTTTTTCTGCCAACATCTACTATAGGGAAGTCCTAGAAGCAGTATAAGGAGCATTTCTAAAGCAGCTAGTCAGTGAAACCACAGAAGAAAGAGCCATACTTGACCTGGTACTGTCGAACAGGAACAGTGTCACCAACATCACTGTGTGTGTGGGGGGGGGGGGATCACCAAAGGATGTGTCAATGTAGCTTTGCTTTGCAGTCCTTTTGTCCAACCCTAAACTTCAGAGTCTCTTACACAATAAGAGATACCCCACTAAGGCTCTATTAACTTATACAGTAGGACTCTAATGTTCCATTCTCCCTGTGATTTGAATTTCCTCTTGTCAAATGGACCCTCCTGAAATCAGTCACACCCACACCCTGCATTTGATGGTTCAACTTTCGAAGTTTATTGAGGTAGATTATTACAAAACTCATTGTAAACACATTATAAATTTCCATATCATCAGCATACATATTTACATCCTGATTCCTTGGGGGGAGGGGGGTTCTCTCTTTCTTTACAATTTGATCATTTATCCACATTTATATTCAGCACATCATCTTCTCTGCCTGGGTGTAAGGACCCAGTGTCCCTTCACTTCTTTCTCTTCTTCTCTGGGCTCAGGTGTCCCACCTGACCCCCCCCCCCAGCTCCATCCACCTTGAGGCAACTGCCCCCATAGGGAGCACTCCCTTACTTTTATGTACCCCCATTCAACTGGGGCCCTCCACTTTTTTCTTCCTCCTTGCCATTTAGTTGCTCTTAGCCAGCAACCCCAACCTTGACACTTCAGGTGTCCCATGTTGCCCTCAAACGGCAACCCTTCACCAACATGTCTTCTCCTATGTACCCACCCAGCTTAATATTTCAAGAAGGTGGGTGGGTGGAAAATTACTAAGCTTGCAAATGCAGTAGAGAGAGGGATTTTCTCCCTCTGCAGCCCCTTTTCTACCCCTGTGGCTCTTCCCCTGGTGTTCCTATCTTCCAATCGGGTGGGCTGCCAATCATCCCCCCTTTCACCCATTGCCCCACCTCTTTGTGACCTCATCTCTCTTCCCTTCCCCCTTGTGACATCATCTCCCCTTCCCCCCTTGGCCCCACCTCCCTGTGCCTGCATCTCCCCACACCCTCTCCTCCCTTCCCCTCCTGCCTCATTCTACTAATCCCAGGGTTGCCCTTTTAATAGGACAATCTCTTTTGTCAAATGAACCCCCCTGAAATCAGTTACACCCACACCCTGCATTTGATGGTTCAACTTTCGAAGTGTATTGATGTAGATCATTACAAAACTCATTGTAAACACATTATATATTTCCATAACATCAGCATACATATTTACATCCACATTCCTTGGGGGGGGGGGTTCTCTCTTTATTTACAATTTGATCATTTATCCACATGTATATTCGGCTCATCATCTTCTCAGTCTGGGTGTAAGGACCCAGTGCCCATTCACTTCTTTCTCTTCTTTTCTGGGCTTAGGTGTCCCACCTGACACCCCAGCCCTGTCCCCTTGAGGTAACTGCCCCATAGGGAGCCCTCCTGCTTTTTGTGCGTGGACTCCATCCCGACTGGCCATCCTTTTTCCACCAGCCCATAGGCTTCCACCATAGGTCCACCTCTGCCCTCCCCCGATTAAAAACTAGAGAACAAAACCCAAAACACTGCCATCTTCAAAGGATTCCCTATTAGCCCTGTTGAGTGCTGCATTACCCAAGCCCAACAAGTGTACCCCATCCAAATAGCACCTCCCCAGTGTGTGAGGCGTGATCAGCTTATGTCTTATATACAGGCCCTCTGACTTCCATACCAATTCCACCATCTTCCTGTTCACCCTCTTCTTGGCCTTGTCCACTGCCAAGGCCTCCCGGGCCTTACCCCATCTTCTGTGCTGTATGATCTCTGACCAGGCTATTGTCACACTTTGCCATCTAGATTTTATCCTCTCCAGGTCTTTCCAAATTGTGTGGACTAACACCACCCAGGGCACTGTTCCCAAATCATTTCCCCTGGCATGTATGATGAGCAAGTCTGGTGCTGGTATCGATCCACTGCTCTTCTCCAGTAGTGTTAGCAGCTGCTCCCATCTCAATCCCCTCTGCCCATGCCATTCGATCACTGTTCTCTTTGGGTTCTGGCCCAGCTGGAGACTCCCAGTTGTGTTGAGTGCCCACCGCTCTGCCCAATGGATAAATGAATGGCTGACGACCCACACCACCCTGCGTCATTTGCACCCTGAAAAACGCAATTGCACATCTGTTAACAGTCATTTCCGAACATATCTCTTGCAGGCTTGGGATGCCTACCTGCTCACCTGCATTATCTCAGTGGGGGAACCTCCAAGTCTGGCCACTTCCGAAGCCGCACCTATTCTGAAAGAGTGGGAAGTGAACCTCCTTGGTTCCTCTCCCAGGAAACCCATCCCCTTCTTGAGGACCACCGTGACCTGGTGTGCAGTTACCACGTCCCCATTCCAATGATGAAAGAAACCTCCACCCCCTTGCAGTCTGCCTGCTGCATAATCTTTTAATGCTGTCACCACTGGAGATTCCAATCTGTTGTCTTTGTTAAGTTCCACCAGACACCCTTTTCCAGCTTGGTCCGTTTTGGAATGCATCAGTCACACCGCGACCAGTTTGTCTGACCACACAATGTCCTCCTCCCATAGGCTGCCCAATTTTTCCCCCTTTTTAAATGCCATCACCTCCACAACCCTGAATGCCCCTTCATGCATAACCCTGAAAATAGCGGCAAACAAACATGCCTCATATGCTGAAACACACACACACACACACACACACACACACACACACACACAGGTAGAGCTGCCACCAGTCTGTCCAGCAGGTCCTCCCATTGGCATGTGCCTATCTGGCCTCCTGCCCTGCAACCTAAGCCACCTTTGCTGCATTCTGCATGTGGCTGGTGCCCTTTTGGGCATCCCCCACCCATTCAAATAACAAACCATGCCAATGCTAGCCAGGTGAATACCGATGGTGCCACCCAAGATACCTGTCTCCCATTTCTCCACCATGTACTGCATGATATGGGCTTCTTTGACTGAGCCACTTACCTCCAGCTCACCCCAGAACCCTTGGAAACCATTGCTTCATATGCCCTCAGCATGTTCGGGTCCCAGGCGCAGGTCCAGGCCGGAACAATAGCTGGGCTCAGTCCATCCAATTTCCCATAGGAGCGGAGGTACTTGCATTCTCTGGACAGCCACCTTCGGGACAAATGCATGGAACCTGTCCAACTGGAAATGTAAAAGTCTGTCATCTATTTTATTCTTAATGCCTTCCATGTGTCTAGCCTTAAAGGACAAGTTAAGCTTCAGCCCTTCCCACACTAATATGCGCGCCACCCAGAGTACTGCCTCTGTGGATCCCAATTGCTAGTAAATGATGGCCACCATTGCCATGTTGTCACACCTGAAAATCACTTTCTTGTTCCTAAACCAATGTCCCCATACTACCAGGGCCACCCTAATGGGGAAAGCATCCAAAAACGTGATGTCCCCAGTTAAACCTAGTTCCCCCCACCCTGGTGGGGCATGCCTCAGATATCCACTCACCTTGGCAATAGGCTCCCATGCTGTAACCCCCCGCTGCATCTGTAAAGAGCTCAAGCTCCACCCCTTCCTCCTGTTTGTCCCTCCAGAAAATCACCCCATTGTAACCATCCAAGAAAACTTCTCATTCCAGCAGGTCATCCTTCATACCCTTTGTAAGGTCTACCCAATGGTGAGGCAATCTGGCCTTCATGGATGCCCTGGCCAAGAATCTGGTGAATAACCTCTCTGGTGCTATTTCTTTACAAGTGAAATTCATGTGCCCCAATACCTATTGAATAGTCCAAAGTTGCACCCGCCTATGCCCTTTGATTTCTCAGATGAGGGCCTTGAGCCTCTCAACCTTGTTCTCAGGGAGGCGGAAGCATTGGTGCTCCAGATTGAGCTCTATCCCTAAAAAATCCAAACACCTGTTGAGGCCTATGGTTTTTCCCTTAGCGAATGGGGCTCCCACCTCCTGGCATACTAATTCAAAGGTCTCTAACATAGACCGAGTGTTGTCCTCACCTTCTCCTATGAACAGAAAATCATCTAAGTAATGGATGACAGCTCCCTGCCTATGCCTTTATGAGAAAATTCACTGCAACCAAGTGTACTGAGCACTTCTAAAGTGGCGCACTGTACCAAACACCCCATAGGCATGGCCTTATCGAAATAGTACTTTCCTTGAAATTGAAAACTCAACAATTCCCAGTCCTGTTTCCGGATTGGCAGCAGGCGGAATGTGGACTCTGTGTCGGGTTTTGCTCTCCACACTCCTTTCTTGGCCTTAATCAGGTCTACCGCTTTGTCCAAAGTGACGTATGACACAGTGCTCCTTTCTGGTGCTATGGCATCATTCATTGATTCCCTCAGAGTAGGACAGGTGGTGTATTAGCCTGATGTTCCCCAGGTGCCTTTTTGGCACAATGCCCAAAGGATAGACCCTGAGGTGTTGAAAAAGAGGGGCCTCGAATGGCCCTCCACCCACCCTGCTACTCTCTCTTCCAGATCTTCCTCTCCAGTATTTCCTACTTCCTTTAATTGACGCCAAATTCTTCACACCCATAGACTTCCTGTGCCCTGTAAAGTATAACTTAAAACCCTTAGTAAAACCCTCCCTCAACATTTCTTTGGCTATGCTGTCCGGGTAATTCTTGGTCCATGCATATACTTTCTCTGTTTTTATTACAGAATGCGCCAGGGGAAAACCCATCACCTCGACACGTGTGGCCCCCCCAGTTTAGCACCCCCTGTATCCCACTCTCCCTCTCTGCCATCTAAAATTCACCCCTTGTCCGTTGTATCATCCTCCATCCTCCCCCTTTGGGGCCCCGGAAAGGACTGCCCCTGGGGTGTTGCCACTTGTCTATCCCCCAGTGTCCTGCATCGGACCACCAGGTGAGGCCCCCAGCAACCGGAACAGGCGTGCATGTACTTGCAGTTGATCCAAGTGCAGTTTGCCTTATTGTAAGCCCAACAAGCTAGTGCCCACTGCACCGTTGCCTTTTTTCCCCTCCCCTCCCCTCCTCTCCTGCTCCCCCGGGGGCAGACAAGATCCCAATCCAAAGCTTCAATAATGTTACATCTCACCTAACCTTCCCATGCGATGTTACCCTTTGGCAGAATTTTTCATCACAGATGAGCCGTCCATACCCACTTTCCACCTTATATGCATCCCTGATGATGGCTGAATACTTGAAAAGGGGGATGGCCAAATCTGGCTTCTTTTGAATCATGATTGCACTAAAATGCATGAATCCCTCCATCCATGCCCGAAGGTCTTGCCCTTGAAGGTGAGCTCCCCACTTGTCTTACCCACAATGGCCAAGGCCACTGCCATTTTGGAGTTACCAAATGACTCCTTCTGCTCATACTTCTTTGCCATATCCTTATCAATAAGGGCAAACATGTCCACGTACTCCCCATTCCATATCTTTTCTTTCAGGGTCTGTGAGACATGGTCCCCTAGAGTCATGGCTGGGGGCCAACCAGAGCTGACCTTACTCCCAACCTCCACTGTCGCTGCACTACCCACCACTTTATCTTCCTTCTTCTCTTCCTGAAGCTCTTTTCATACCTTGTCCACTTCCTCCCACCCTTTTCCCCCCTGTTTCTCCATAACCCCTGCCAGATAACCTTTTAAACTGCCTTCCACTGACAAATCTACCACCGGTACCTTACCCTCCTCCTGCTGAGGCTCACCACCCTCATCCGGATTGCTTCTGGTCGGTCTCTTGTTGGGCCGCTCTTTCCTGGCTGGTGGCTCCTTCCTCTTGTCTGCTTTCTTCTCCTTCTCTTCCTCAGCCCTGGACTCCTGGAGGATTGCCTGGACCTGCTCCATCGGTTCCACTGCCTTGTGTGCTAGTACCTCACTGGCCTTCTGCTTGGTCACTTTCTTGGGTGCCATCCTGCAAACCACTTAAAAGGAATGAGCCCCAATCCTGCAACCACCTAACAAGGCATGAGCCCCCATAACCCTGTGCATCCCTGAGCCATAAAACATGCTTGGACCCTCTCCCCCATGGCCCGCCCCATGGGCCACTAGCCATTGCCCCATTCTATGCAGCCTGCAACCCCCCCAAGGATACTTCTTCTCCCAATCATCTCCTTAGGTGGGCCCCCCCACTGTGCCATTTCCATCCTGCATCCCTTCCCCCAATACCTTCTTGGGGGGGGGTTCTGAATATGGTGCCTGGCCATGAGGGAAATCAAATGGCCTCCCACACCCTGCTTGGGCCTACCCTATGAAGCCAGGAAAACCACCAAATGTGGTGGGTGTCGGACCCCCAGGCCAAGTCATTCTACCTGAACTTTTGCCCCCCACCCCTCAGCAGTACCCCCAACCTATCCCAGTGGATACCATGCTGGACAGCCATGTCCCTCACCCACTTTTATCCCAGGGGCCCGACTTTATCCAGTGCCAAAAAACTGCCAAACAACTTGCCCCCCACCGCCTGCTAAAGGTGGGGGGATGAAAATATGCGTGCACTGGGATCCGATTTTTGCCTTGTCCCAGGAAATAAGAGAAACCACAAGAAACAGCTAGCAGAAAAGAGCTGTCTTGACAAGCCAGGCCCCTCTGCCGCAAGTCTCTGAGATTATGCCATAATTAAGAGGGGGGGGGGCACCCATAGCTAAAGTAATGATTGACTGCCCACAAGCTCTGGAATGCTGTGAGCTAGGTTCGCCAGAGGCCCCCCCAAGCCATGTGGCAAACTGTAAACTGACCCCCCCAGCCTACCCTCACCCCACAACCCAGGAATCCAGGCTTGAATTCTAGCCCTCCAGCACTGGGCCCCAAGCACCTATGACCCACAGCAGCTAGCTGTTCCTTTCTTATAATTTGCAATTCCCTCAGAACAATTTTTTTTTTTGTGGTCACCACTGAACAAGTCATCCAGACAAAGGTCGAAAAAATTGCTCCACAATTGCACAAAATCTCACACTGGGCTCCAGCACACTCACAACATGGCCCATGCAGCCACCTGTGCCCCGCTACCCAGGACTCCCAACAAACCTCCCGGTTGCTGAAAAACCTACGAGGATCTGCCCTATGGACATACAGATAACTCTCCCCCTCTACCAAATGCCCACTGCTGTGCCCAATAGATGGCCGAACAAAATGCTGCTTGCCACTGTGAAAAGCCATGTGTTATAGGCAACCATGAGGATGCCAAAATCACAGACCAGTTCACTCCAAGGATGCCAGCCTCCCATCCTAGGGCCTACCAAGTGCAGGACTGCTTGTGGCCATTCTCCTTCATGTAGCAGCCCTAGGAACAGCTGGCTCAGGTCCTGTGCTTCACAGAAGAAATGCTGCCATGGACCAAGCACCTGACTGGCTCAACACTCTGTTTTACTTGGGCATGAAAAGCACCCTTAAGGAAAAACAACCACCACAGTGCCAGAAAAATACCCCCTACCTGCAGCATTGCAGCATACTCACTTGCTTGGAAATTGATCAGACCACCCACTAGCATATTACAACAGGCAGAATATAGGCTGTGAGCTGAATAAAACCATTATTGGCAGCATTAAAAGTATCCAGCACAGTACGATTATAATAAACACAATCTAAAAAAAAAAAATTGGGGCTCTACCTGACCTCCCCAGCTAAGGCTGGGCTAATTAGGCCCCCTCGGCTGCCAGGCCTACTCCATACCTTACCTGGATCCTTGCAGATAATCTACCAGCTTTGACTTGTCTTGTGCAAATTGCTAAGCTAGCAAATGCAGTAAAGAGGGATTTTCTCCCTCTGCAGCCACTTTTCTACCCCTCTGTGGCCCCTCCCTTGGTGTTGCTATCTCCCAACTGAATGGGCTGCCAATCATCCCCCCTTTCGCCCCTTGCCCCACCTCTTTGTGAACTCATCATTCTTCCCCCTCCCCCTTGTGATGTCATCTCCCATCCCCCGGCCCCACCTCCCTCTGCCTGCATCTCCCTACACCCCCGTCTCGTTCTACTAATTCCAGGGTTGCCACTGACAACCTGGGTTGCCCTTTTAATAGGGCAACCTCTTTTGTCATTATTCCTCTTCTTTTGTGCGGACATTGGTCATGCGTAGGTGTTCAACACAAATATAATAAAAACATATATTAGAGAATTTCCATTATGGATGTCTCAAGCATGCATTCAGAAGATAGTGTGCACACACACACAAGGAAGGAAAATTACAGAACTTTAATCTAAAATAAATATAAGTACGGGATCTAAAAACATAGTATATTAAACGTTTTATTGTTCTTTGTGTTAACAAAACCAATATTAACTCAGTAGTCTTGGCAGGGCAGTGTACAAAGGTGGAAGGTTTTTTTTTATTATGCTGTAGCATTTTCCACTCTCAGCAGCATATGTTACCAATATGAGAGGTGGAGAATTAAGGTTCAGGAGAAGAAATAAAGTGCTGTTCAGCCATATTTAACTACCTGTTAGAGATAACAGATGACGCAATTGTTTGCAGAATAAATCCACCCTGCACTGCCTACCAGAAGCAGTTGGTTTACCTTTTCAACAGCTCTAGTTTAAGAATGAATGAGGTGGCATTTAAAGGGAAGGCTCTGAAAAGTCTCCCTAATGGTGTGAAAGTACTTGAAAATCTCAGTAAAACAAGGTATTGGGATTACCTGTAAGGGGCAGCAGTGCAGAAACCCCTTACTGCACTAAGTGCACCAACAGTATACTGATCCAAGGCAGCAACCATTTAATATAATCTTGAGACAGCAAGTGATTTCATTGGGTGGATCTGTTTTTTTGTATTAATAGGTCATCAGGAGCTACTTTTATTAGTATAAGGGTAGTGATGCCCACATTCTGCGAAGTGCAGCTGTGCTGTTCTGGCACTTGAAGAACACAACTGTGACTATTATACTGGCTGGAGTAACTTCTGATAGTGTATTAACATCAAGTTATAGACCAAGATTATGTTTACATAAATATATACCCTTTTGAAATAAACCCTGAACTGTTTCTTAAGTGCAGTGTGCCAGAAAATAGTTTGTTGTCATGGCACAGCACAATGCACATGAGATAATCTTTTCAAAATTCAAGTATCCTACACATTAATCAAAGGAGAGCTGTGATTAGTCAAGAACATTACATAATGCTCCCTCAATCTATAACGTTAGGCATCTAGATTCTTTGGATGAAGCAACAGACTTCAGTTCAGAGGGTGTTTCTTGCTTGGCTTCCCAACCCCCTCACTTTGGGTGGTGACGTCAATTCTATTTGAAGGAGTCTGCCTCCTGATGGCACGTAAACAGCTAATTTAAAAAGGACAAGCAAGACCCAGAAACTCCTAATTTTCTGATTGCTGCAGCTAAAAAAAACTTTAAAGAAAAAATGGTGGCCGTCCTTAGTGAGAGCTGTGGGAGGATAGATTGTGTCTGAAAGTAGGAAGATGGTGTGGGAGATGAGATGCCTTTATCGAGCTTTATTTAAAATATTTTCTTTGAATCATAATCATGCAGTATATATTTGCTGTGAGCAAGTGGTACAAGGAGCAAAGCAGGACAGGAAACAGCGAGCAGTGAGTGAGGAGCAAGAACTAAGCAACTGTGGACATAGCAGAATGGCAAAGTGAATGAAATAAAATCAATTAAGATAGAGGTAGTGTACTCTATTTTTTTCCTGCATGTACAGCCTGTTAGCAGCAGCAGAGTGATATGAAAATGACCTGGCAGGGAGGCAGACAGGCAGCGGGGTGGGCAGGTAGTGAAGAAATTAAATGCTTTCCTGCTCACCCTCCTCAATAGTACCGTCACCTCTCTTGACAAAGGCAAGCTCACTGCTGCCGTGTTCACAAACCTCACTACGGCCTTCACTATGGTTGATCATTCTTTACTGGACAATAAACTAAGCACATTGGGATTCTCAGGCAATGCCCTCTCTTGGTTCAAAAGTTACCTAATCACCAGACAACATGCCAGGTTTGGATCCTCTTTATTTGACCCTGACCCTGCCACTACTGGTGTTCTTCAGGGTTCTGTACTCAGACCACTCTTTTTTTCGCTTCATGTCAACTCTGTCCACCAATGCTTCATTAATAGTACCCCTTTCCTGTATGCTGACAACCTGATCTTCTTCACCCATGCCCAGAACATGCCTGACATTAATAGAACCCTCTCAGCTGACCTGATGGCTGTTCAAACCTGGTTATATGAGAAAAGGTTTCTAATGAACCCATTAAAATCACATGTAATGCTATTTGGAGTCACTTACCTACCAAAGAATATCCCAACTCCTCTCACTGTGGCCTGTGATAATGGAACCCCCTGATCACTCTTCCCCCCTTTAACTACCTGGGTATGACACTACTGTAGGTCCCTCCCTCGACTTTTCTCTCTATGTGTCATCCATCTACAAGGCACTTAGCATTAGACTTGTATTAGCCTACTGAGCCAGCCGTAGGCTTTCCTCATCTACCCTCAATATAGTCACCCATGTTATCCTACTTCCCAACCTCTCCTATGACCTGCTCATTTTCTCTAATGCCTCAAATGTTATTTTACAGAAATGGGACGTGGCTTACAAAAACATCTGTTGATTCGCCCTTGCCTGTAACAAACTCACCCACCAGTGTACCTTTTACTTTAAACTAGGCTGGCTACCTAGTGCTGCCCAACATGACTTCTGCTTGGGTGGCATCAACCACGTGCAATTCAGAAACATGCACCTCTGTCTCGTGCATCCTTCCTGGTGCCCTCCAGAAATGTTTATCCTGTCTGATCCTTGGACCTTGACCTCCTATCTACAGCGTACTCAGGACCAGGATCAAACTCCGAGAGACAGGCTTCAGTGTTGCAGCCTCTAAATTGTGGAATAGCATAGCTTCTAACATAAGACAATGCACTGTTACCCATGCTTTCTGGAGCCAATACTGTTCACACGTGCTCCTTTTGCAATGTGCTCCTGTTCCTAGCTCCTGTACCTTGTAATCTGTAGCAACTGGTATTTGAAAATCCCTGCACTTGTCACTTTGTACACCTGCTAATTTGTCTGCACCTCAGAACTTTGCCATTGACCTCTCCCGGTTGCTTCCTATTTCATTTGTACTGCTTGGATTACTCTGTTTAGTCAAGTCAGTCTGATGCTTAATGTATTGTCATGCACTGTGTTGTTTTTCTAAATTTATCATGTAATCTATTGTTGTAGGACTACTCCTGTTTTTGTACTATTTTAATGGTTTGTACCCTCCTGGGTCATGCTTGAAAATAAGCAAAGGTTTGTCTAGTGCACCTTTCATTTCATTTTCATTTTTATTTTTATACTGGATAGGAATGTGAGCAAAACTGCCCATTTTCACAAGCATACAGTAACATTCAATAAATACAAAAATACAAACACAATGGGCCCTATTCACCAATGAGCATGAATTACATGCAGGAGGCATGTATCCCGCCCGCGTAGGTCCACACCTGCGGACAGGTGCACACGGAGAATTAAACACCTGATGTCACCTGTCCATGGCCTTGCCCCCATGGCATGCAGGACTCCACAGGGCAGCCAGGGAGGAGTCACAGACCCTGCCAGGCATCCAATGAGATGCCCAGACCAGGTAACTCAGTGGATCCCCTGTACAGTGGGACACACGTTGGCAGGGCAGCATGTGGATGTCTGATGGTTGGCAGCTGTGAAGGTGAGAGAAAGGCAAAGCTGCTGGCCCTACCATGATGTGGCACTGGAACGGTGTGCAGGGATGGGTGGGGGGATCTGTTGGCAGCACAGGGGAGGCACTGTACCCCACCATATGCCCAGAGGGGCAGGTGGCAGGTGTGGGCCAGTGTTGCAATTCGAGGGGGGCAGCACCCTTGTGCCAGTACCCCTGTGTGGAGTGTGTGTTGGGTAGGGGCTGCGCACCAATGTGTGCTGAGGTGGGTGGTGCTGGGTGGCCATGGGGGGGTACGGCTGCAGTGGTCCCAGTGGGTGAGTGGGCTATCCACTCTGTTTAGGCAGAGACCCAAAGTGTGCACAGGGCATGTAGGGAGCTTATGGCAGTGTTCTCTCTGGTGTGCCCTGTGCCTCGTCCCTCACCCCTGCGACCATCACTATGCATCTTTGTGCATGGTGCATAGTGCTGACACACCCCCAGCCCACCCTCAGCATGGTGTGGTCCGTGGACCGGGGAATTGGGTGCATTGGGGCTGCTTGCCCCCCCCCATTAGTGTATCCTGTGCGTGTAGCGCATTGGGTGCAGAGTGGCTACTCACCCCAGATACGTGGTACATAACCACTTGACCCATTGGTTAATAGGGTCAGATATGAACATGTACAATGATACATTAAACAGTGAATTTAAAAACACTGACACACACTTTTGTTAAGTAAAAAACATTTTAAATTATTTTTAAATACAGACAAGGTTGGAGACTGGACTAATGATGTTGGCAAACTATTAAAAATGTCAACTCCCTTATATGAAAGTAGAGTTGTCCTTGAGTTGTGTGATAGAATGGAATTTGAAAGGAGTGCCCCATGGTTTATCTGGAGTAGTGGTGGGCAAAGTGGCTGAAATTTGCTCTGTGAAGCAATTCGAGTTGTAGTGTGGAATCCGTGTAGTACTCCGCAATGTGAAGCAGAGTACTTTGTGTTATAATGAGGATTGCAAAGTCATTGATTGTAATGCACTTCATGTTACTCCGTCTTCTCCATCCAGTTCTGTGCCCATTTTCAGGCGACGTACATTGATTACAGTGTACTTCACATCACATCACCTTGTTTTTTGGCTCCAAGGCAAATTTTGCATTGATTCATGGGTTTGCATCCTAGGTCACATGGGCTCTAGATTGTTCTGCACAGCCTCAGTTCTATCTGTGTAGTGTGTGTGTAGTGGTAGACTCGTTGGAGACAGTTTGCTGTCAGAGCTCTGCTACTGAAACCCTATAAAAGCTGTTAAAAAATCCTTTTTGAGCCATTTCTTTTGCTTAAAACATAGTACACGGATTGCAGGAAACCCTCCTGTACTCATATCATTGAGTGTTAAATGTTTGTGTGTGGATTTTGAATGTTAATTTTCAACATTCAGTCTGTGTACTGAGAGACAGCTGAAGTGTACTTTGTGGGAGGGGCGTATCTGTGTGGTGTAAATAGATTTAGATTAATTCGCTGGAAGAAAAAGGCAGTCTTTTTGTTTTGGTTATATTTTTGTCGTATAACTATTAATGTACACAGTAACATTTTCCATAATTCTTGAAATTTTTTTGCTAAATATTGTGTTGCAGCAGTGCATAACTGCAGTTTGTTGAAAAGATCCGGTTATATTTCCGAAGTTTTTAATTTGCCATGCATTACTTGTAGTGTGTGTGTGTATGTATGTGTGTGTGACATCAAGTGTGCCATCAAATCAAAGTTCACAGAAACCTTTTATTGTGCCACAGAGCAACTGCAGCAGTGTGAACCTGTTGCTATCCACAGCAGCTGCATGATTTTCTATTGCTCTGTGGCCGGAATTGTGGTATCTTGATATTGTACTGTTACTGCAGTGCACTGCCCTACCCCACAACTGGCAAAAGGTATTCTTTTCCATATTGGATTTGGATTGTGACTGTTGTGAGCAGTAGTGGTTAAGGTGTTGTTGTGACTTTGTGTCTGCATCTTTTTCTTGACTGCGCAGTACAATCTAATTTGTCTGTGCCTGCCTTTGCATCGTTCGCAATCTGCAACTGCAAGCCACTTTTTTTTTTTAACTATGTGTTTTTTTCACCTACCTGCTCTTGCATTCGCCCCTTTCTTCGGGGCCTCTGTGGTGCCCTGCATCTGAGCTCCTCCCAAGGCCAAAGGCACATATGGGTGCCCCAGTCCTTGAACCTAGGTATCTGGATAACGCCCCCCTGGTTGGGGTGGAGGAGACCCCCATTCCTCCGGCCTGTGCTGAGTGTGCACCTTGCACCCCAGTCCCTGGATTTCCCGACCGCCAGCCCCTGAAGCCCGTTTACTAGTGCCAATGCAAGCAATTGTCCTCCTAATATTTTCTCCTAATCCCCTGGGCGTCAGCACACAGGGAGGACAAGGAGTTGAAGGCACGCTGAGATGTGCCCTCTGCTTGAGTCCTCTGCTGATGTCCGTCCCTACCACAGTGCTACCTCTGTACTGCACCTACCACCCAAGCTCCCCCAGGTGGCAGTAAAGCAGTGAGGCTTGTGAGATCCCTACCCCATAGAAGGAGAGCCGCCATCAGGTGCTCAATCCTTCCCTTCCCCAGCTGACCCCCTGGTGGCCCGTGCTCATTCCTGAACATGGGTCACTGGTGTGGTTCAAGTTAAGGCACCAGCACCTCAGCCCACTGCACCACCGGGCCAGCCCTGCAAGCCACTGTTGTTGTTTTTCACTTCACACATCACATCAAAAGTGCCAGAGTGAAAGTTCCGATATTTAAATAGGTTTAACATTTCCTTGGTGATCCCCCAAAATGCCCACAAAGAGACGTGCAAGCAAAGCTGTTTCTGGCCATGGCACCTCTGCGAGGGGTAAGATTGTCTATGGATATGGTAGCATGCAGAAGTGTATAGCTGATGTGAGGAAAGGGATTTCTCCATCAATATTTTTTACAGCACAATCTGTAGCTTTACTCATAGTTGGAGGAGATGATGATGTCCCAGCTGGTGGTGTTAGTGCAGTTTCTGCTGGCATGAGTATTGCTGCCTCAGGTTCCACTTGTGACCATTTAACTGTGTCAAAAAATATAGTTGAGCCTATAGCAGTGAGTGAGTGACAGTGTGGATGATGTCATACTCCCCGTCCACAGTAACATCTCCATGGTAGTTGAACATAATTCTGATCATGGCGACAATAACACACAATGTCACATTTCTTCCACTATGGTGGAGGTCGTGTCTTTGCCATCCAATGATTCACAGTGTGGTGCAAAAATATCAAGTGATGATAATGATGATAATGTTGCTGTGGTTGCAACATGTAGTCCAGGTGACACCATCCAAACAGAAAATGTGGATGCGGATGATGTTGATGAATATGATGATGATGTCAGTGATCCCTGCTGGGAACCAGAGAAAAAGGAAGTCAAGGTGGCTGTGTCTGGGTCTGTTGCCGTTAAATCTCCCATCCTGGAAAAAGTTGTGATTTAGCGGTTCCAATTGATGTTGATGTTGATGATGATGATAACCCGGTAATAATCATAGGTAGCCGTCATAGTCAGTTGCAGTCCAAGTGTGTCCCACCTGAAAAATCATGTAGCACACCCCCCATTTCAGGGCTTCAAAAAACAGAGTCCAATAAGCAGCATCAGGGACATGTTAAAAGTAGTGGGCATTTTGTTGTTCAAGATGCAAATGATGTGTTAGTTGCTATTTGCCAGCTTTGCCACATGCGTGTGAGTCGAAGTAAAAAGGTGAGTCATCTTGGCACAGGTGGGCAGCATACACATCTTAAGAACAGGCACGTGGCACTGTAGACCTGGCACCAGATGGCAGCTAATGCCATAGTGGGGTGTTCACCCTCGTCATCAACCTTAATGAGCATGTTATCCCCTTCCATGACTGTAAGAGCAAGTAGGAATGTCTTCAGTAGCGATGAAATAACAGCAGAGGATTACTACAAGCATGATGAGGTGGAGGATAATGATTTTGAAATCTTGTCAAGTGGTGGTCAGAGTAGGAGTGGTGGTGGTGGTGGTGGTCAATTCAGTACGTCTAGTGCAAGTGGTACATCAACCCCTGTGCGTAAATCTGGGAAAATAGCTTCATTTGTGGAAATGTCACCTGTGCAGCCCTCTTCATCACATGTTCACACTCCCCCTCCATTCACAGAGCAGAGCCATTTGTCACACCCCGTGCAAAACATGTAAGTCAGCCTACATTGCAGAGTGTTTTGGCCCATAACCTGAAGTACTCACCCAATCATGTAGTGTCTCGTGAACTTAATGCTGCTGTAGCTGAAATGCTGGCAATTTATCTTTTTCGCATATAATTCGTGGAGAATTCTGGTTTTCAGTGGTTTGCGGCACGCGCCTGTCTGAAATGGAAAGTCCCATTCAGGACATACTTTTCCACTCGTGCTGTCCCCAAGTTACACTGTTCTGTGCCGACTCTGTAAGGAATGCCCTTCAACATTCCTCTTCTCCATTAATCCATTTAAGTATGGATATGTGGACAAGTGGAAAAACAGCAGAGAGTTTATAACTGTGTATAACAGCAGATTGGGCTCAGGTGCCAGGGGTTGTTTTTGATGGAGGTAGTGTGAATAATCAGTGTAGTAAGGTGGGCTATCATGGTAGCAATCTTCCCAGAATTTAACAGCCTGCAACGCTTGCTATGCACAGTATGACCTGTTCACACACTGGTGAAAACATGCTAGAATTGATGCTGACTGAAACTGACAAGTGTCTGAACCCCCTGTCCCTGAGAGTTGGGTTTATAACAAGTGACAATGGATCAAATGTGGTTAAATGCACCATGAGTGGTGGCTTTGTTTGGGTTTCATGCATGGTCCACTGTTTAAACCTTGTGGTGCAGGAGTTTCTGCAGCACCCTGATATAAAGGAGATGCTGACAGTTGCACACCGTATCTGTTCTCACTTTTCATGCTCTGCAAAGGCCCGTGACCAGCTTCGGCAGTTGCAGATCCAAAACAGCCTACCACAACACCACCTCAAGCTAGAAGTTGTCACCCAGTGGAACTCCACTTTAAACACGGCAGAGAGGTTGTATGAATAATACAAAGCCATCTCAGAATATCTTGTCATGTACACTAACCGTGACACTTCTGGGGCCTCCACGTCTCTCACAACTGAACGTGGTGCCTCATGGACTCTGTAATAATAATTTTGAGGCCTTTTGAACATGCCACACAGGCAGTGAGTGGTGAGTCTGCCTCTATTAGCCAATCAATTCCACCTCTGCAGGTGTTGAGGCAGACAGACATTGCTGAATCTACAGCATAGCCTTGATGGTTCCAGAGACTGTGCTAGCAGTGTGTTGCTGAAATATATGCTGACAGTATTCAAGCACAATCGGCACATCTTGAGCATTCAACAGAGTGATGACTTTGCAATAGCAACAATGCTGGACCCACAATACAAACATGGAATTGCTTCACTACTGGAGGAAGGGCCTGAACAGGTAAAAAATGTCAGTGGGCAACTGGTGCGCTTGGTTCATGGGGCACAGAAGTCATGAGCCAAGGTCAGCAAACCTCAGCAGCATAATCAGGCTGAAGGTCAGTTCAGAGTAGTATCAAGCACATTCTGTAAGGGGGCTGCAGTTTCAGGTGGTCTGTCATCAAAAGTGGTTGTCATTAACCTGCTTTGGGGTGCTTTGTCCCAAGTTGGGATTTGTGACATAAATGATTCCAGAGAACAGGATGATGCATCAACTACCGAACTTCATGCAGCACAGCGAATGGTTGACTCATATTTGTCTGAAAACAGGCATCTGTTAATAACTGATGATCCTCTTTTATACTGGAGTGGAAAGGTCAGTGAATGGCCGGAGCTGACCTCAGTGGCACTGAAGTACCTGACATGCCCACCCTCCAGTGTAAGTGTTAAGAGGATATTCAGTTCAGTGGGTAAAATAGTTCAGGATCATCACACAAACCTCTGTCCTGCAAATGTCAGCTTGCTGACATTCATAAAAATGAATGAGGTGCACATACCAGCTCAAACCACAACCTCAGTATTTGTGCCCCGTTATGGTCATGGTTGTGCTTCTGACATTGTAGAAATGGAAAGCTGGTGGCACTGACAGCATTAAATGGCCTACCAGTGAGGTAGATGATGACACAATGGAGAAAGAATTCCCTACTGGGCAGAATTCAGACATTGATGACTGTGAAGGCAGCTGTCTGTATGAGGATGATGATGAGGTTGATGTTGGTAGGTTTTAAGTGAAGTGGTTAAAGGCGCTCTCATTTTTTCTATGGTACATGTTTTGTTTTTCATAAAGTTAAAGCAGTGATCCACTCCTAATGACTCAAATTATATTTGTAACACAGTGCACAGTGTCAGTGAATGGCCAGAGCTGACCTCAGTGGCACTGAAGTACCTGACATACCCATCCTCCAGTGTAAGTGTCAAGAGGGTATTCAGTTCAGCGGGTGCGATAGTTCAGAATCATCACACAAACCTCTGTTTACATGATACCACCTAGACTGTCAGCACTGTAGTGACAGCTACCATGCTGACTGTCAGCATTGTAGCCTCGGGGATGTCAATGCTTTTCACAGAGGGGGAGGTAGCAAAATGGAACACCCTACCAGAATGGGTGGTATCATGTAAATCTGTGAACAGCTTCAAAAAGGCATGGGACAGGGAACAGAGGAGAGTGAGGGTGGGGGTGGGGGAGGTGGGGTGGCATTGGGATGACAAAGGGAAGGGGATGGGGCAGCTGCAAACTAGGGGTGTTGGCTGCACATTCGAGCAGACTTGGATAGACTGGGTGGTCTGTTTCTGCTGACACATTCGTATGTTAGTATGCACACTATATCCCACCTGCCACCCACCTGTGTGTGACTGACAGTGATAGTGAATGTGTTGTAGGCTGCAGCTGTTCCCCCATGACCACCACCAGAAAAGCGCTGTCAGCCAAAGCCACCAGATGCAGAGAACTGTGAGAGGGAATGCCAAAATCATGTGCCCCCATGACCACCACCAGAAAAGCACTGTTAGGCAAAGCCACCAGATGCAGAGAAATGTGAGAGGGAATGTCGAAATCATGTGCCCCCATGACTACCCACCAGCAACACCAGTACATCGATGTTTTCCATTCTGTGTCCTGCACATTCCATGGCAGACAGAGTCGGACAGGAGAGACCACATACATCAACCACAGCCACAAGGCTTATTTACTATCAATATTTTAAAGTGGATATGTGTACTAATGCTTCATACTGTGGAACTTCTTTTAGATGTTTTATGTGTCCTGTTGATTTTATGAGATGCAGTGGTCAGACACACACAGTCAACTTATTTTTGTCTTTTACAGGTTAAACAGCCACTCTCCTTCATTGGAGGACTATAGTACTACAGTACTATCTACAGCCACCTACAGGATTGGATATCCATTTCCAGACTGGTAAGTATATCAATTTTATTTCATCATTTCTTTTTCATTTTTCATTTTTTCAAAACAGTGCAAATCCGACTGATGAGTCATATAAAGTAGGTGTCATGACATGTACGTCACATAATATATTTGTCATGCACATCACACACTGTATTGCTGCAGCAGCCATGCCACTGTGCACATAGTTAGATCCAGGTCATGAATTCACAAGATGTGTTTTCAATGTAACTTGAGTTAAGACATAATTAGGGACAGTGACACAGTGTATGGGTTATGGATACTTAATTTGTGATTGTGATGATGATTTAGTCTTCATGTGGCTTTGGCTTAGTGACACAGTTTATCTGTTAATCAGTATGACAGGATGGAATAGTCACACTTTAAACAATAATGTGTTACTGCAGTTAAGTATTAATAACTCCTTCTTCATTTCTTTTTAGTAGAAAACTTTCTGATGCTGTGTGCTGTCATTATTGCTTTCTCAAATAACAAGTTCAACATCATACTCCCTGGGCCAGCAGACATGATGCAACAAGTAGTATGAATCCATGACCATGACCGTCAGTACTTTACTGGAGGAGGATGCAGATAAAACCTGTGAAGAATTTATCAAACAATAAACCAACCATTTATGAAACTTTGTTGAAATTGAAATGGACGGGAATTTTCTGGACACAAGACAATAGCATTTTGGGGATGCATATCAATTCTGGTGACTGTGCGCGAACCACTTCACCCATGACTGAGTATGCCATTAATTCTGGGAGGTTTTGCATTGCTTGTTATGCTCTCATTTCACTTTGTCTGGACTGGGAAACTTTCTAGGCACAAGACAGTAGCATTTTGTGGAAGCACATTAATTCTGGTGACTGTGTGTGAGTGTGAACACTGTGCCAGGCACTGACTGCACCATTAATTAATTCCATTCCTAGTTATATTCCATCTTCAAAATGTCTTCAAAAATAAATATTTTTTGAGCCTCTGTAATGTTTACTTTCTGTCATGGTATCATGATGTGTTTGTTAAAGAGCAGGACTGAGCAGTACAATAATACTGTGCTAAACTGCATGTGTGCAGTGTAATGTCCTGCGTGTGCAGACACTGTCCAGTTTCTTGCAAACATATATATGATCATTTTTCAAGTGTTTATGGTATAAATAATAAAGATAAGAATATATAATGTATATTTTATTTGAACCATCATCAGCACTGGTGCAGTCGGTGGGCAGTGTGCATCTCAGTCAGAGTGCATGCATTACTTTTAGGAGATCATAGCACTGCTCACTCCAGCTTTTCAATAAACCGTACCCAACAGACATGAAATATTGCTGAGGTACCTAAAATAGTTCACGGTGTACAGACATTATAAAGTCAGAAAATATATAACAGGTCCAGTACACTGCCACCACACTGCTACCGCATTTCTTCTTTGCATTTTTTTGTTCTGAACTAAATGATGTCTTTTTAGTTTAGACTGGCAGAGGCAGTTTTTCCAGTGAGTTTCTGTACACCACAACATGGCACCAGTGGTAGCACAGTGTGGTGGCATTGGACTGGACCTGTTATACATTCCAACTTTATAATGTCTGTAAACCATAAAATATTTGGGGTGCCTCAGCAATACTTCACGTCTGGTGGGCATGGTTTGTTGAAAAGCAGGAGTGAGCAATGCTATGAACTGATCTCCTAAAAGTCATGTGTGTACTGTGACTGAGGTGCACACTGCCCACCGACTACACCAAGACCTCTAAAGACATATTATATGGATTTGTCCACTGCTAATGATGGTGCAAATAAAATATACTTTATATATTCTTATCTTTATTCTTTATACCATAAACACTGAAACAAGTCAGCATATATATATTTGCAAGAAGCTGGGCAGTGTCTGCAGACACGGGACATTACACTGCACACATGCAGTTTAGCACAGTATTATTGCACTGCTCAGTCTTGCGTTTTAACAAACACTCCACGACAGAAAGTAAACATTACTGAGGCACCTAAAATATGTCATGGTAAACATTCTTAACTTGGAATATAACAGGCCATGAGAAGCACACTGTACTATGTGGACGGCTGCTGGTGCATAATACCTGGCTCCAAAAGTGCAAAGCAAACACACAAAGTCACCACTCCATATGAATACATGCCACAAAAAAAAATTCAATGATACTGCAACTTTATTGATGGCAAAACAAACCACACACAAATGACCACTGCACTTTGCCACTTAAGCCTTCATTAGGCACTCCACTGAAGGTCTAACCAGCAAAACGCAAGGCTCATTATTGTGTATCTTGTTTTATCATAAATACAGTTGCAGTAGCAGTGAAACTTTTTTAGTGGTATCTATTCATGTGTAGTTATGGCTTTCTGGTTTTGTTAAAGGAGTAGTCATCACAAAATTTGAAAAAAAACATATGTTATACAGAGCACTTCTGATTTGTATGTAAAGTACTACTGCGTCCTTCCCTCTGTCTGCTATTAGGAATTTTTACTAAATTAGCCTGCTACCTTTATGGTAGTTTTATGAGCCCTGTGGATCTTCTTCATGTAAAATCGGTTTATTGCCTTCATTGCTCCGACATTGCACTCTGTGCCATGTGACAGTGATGTAGCATAGCCCATAGATTTACCATATGCACAGCAGCAGAGCTGTGTGACTGTTCTTATGCATTGACCCCAAATGGCAACTGTCACAGTTTAGCATGCGCCTCAGAGCTAGGTGAGTGGGGTTTCTGTATGAAAACTACTAGTCAGTTACACAGCTCTGCTGTTGTGAACTGTGCATTTGGTAAATCAATGGACTACGCTACATCACTGTCACATGACACAGGGTGCATTGTCTGAGTGATAAAGCCAATAAAGCTATTTAACATGAAGACACAATTTAGTAATTTAGTAAAAACTCCTAATAGCATAGAGGAAAGGACACACTAGGGGAGGGACTTTACATGCACATCAAAACACTGCATAACATATGCTGTTTCAAATTTGGGTTGGACTACTCCTTTGAGTTGAAATAATGATGGCAGGGACAAACCATTTCAATTTAAAACAAGAAAAAACACACACACACACACACACACACACACACACACACACACACACACACAATTAACAGAAGGAGGGCAGGATACAAAGTGTCATGCATACAGAAAACAAAAAAAAGTGCATAATTAGATACAGGAGGTGGTGGGAAATACATTTTATGACACAGCAGGGAGGGTGGGGTGGGTACATGGTGGAAGGAAAGAAAAACTAGTGTAGGATCCTATGGTGGTCCAGCAGCAGTTGGAACATGGACATCAGCTGCAATTGATGGCCCTTTATCCACTTCAACTGCTGCTCAACAGCACTCACCCTCTCATTCATTGCATCCACAGCACTCCAGAGAACTGCGATGTCTGCCTGACTTACAAGCAGTTCTCTGGGGTCCACAGGTGCTGTAGCTGCTGGTGGTGGTGGGGGTGGTGCTGGTGAAGCAGCAGGTGCTGCCGTAGCCCTCCTCCTCATCTTAAGGCCATGCACAGTTGCACCCTCTGCCACGGAAGAGCCAGCAGGTGCAGGCCTGGCACGTTCTGTGACAGACTGCCACTCCACCGGGTGATGGTTGACCATGTGGGTGTGCTGGCCCCCAGTCCCCAGGTGAGTCCCTCAGGGGCCACGGTGCACCTCCACCCTACAAATGTGGCACCTGACCAGGCTTCTGTCCCCAGCAACACAATCAAAAAACTCCCAAACCAAGGAGGTGCAGGGAGGACCTGGCAAGGGGGGGCAGATGCACTGGCAGCCTGGTCACAATGCTGAGGTTCCACACTTTGGGCTGGGGGCACAGGCACATCCTGTTCAGGATGAGCTGGAGCTGGTGGTGCCACTGTGGAGGGGGGCCTGCAAGATTTTTGTCCAGTCCAACATGAACCAGGCATGCCCCCCATGCATGCATACTCCTCCCTGGCCATGCCATGGTCCCAGAACTGCCCCCACCCCAGACATTCCCTGACCTTGCTCCATCTCTGCTTGACTCTACTAAGTTGACTGCCCTCCCTCTGTCTGAACAATGACACAAAACAGTCACACACAAGACACACACAACACAGGCTCACACACAGTCAGACATAGGCAAACAACAACTTAGAAAAGTAAGAAAAAAAGAAATTTTCAAGAACAAATTAAGAAAAAAAGAGTCTACACAAAACACAAACAAATGTAGCTTTTAAAAAAAGCTGGTGGGTCTCTGTCATGCTCTTTCTCTAAATCTTCTAACTGCTCTCACAATCTCACTGCCTCCTCTCTCTCTCCAGTCTGCACAGAAGAAAGTGAAAGTATCTCCTTGCATGAGTCACTTCCTTCCTGCCTGGCTAAAGCATGTGACTTACAGTACTGTAAGCCATGTGATGTGTGGGAGGCTGCCAACAGACTTGTCACTTCGCCTTACTTTGCATTAAAGTGGAATGACAATGCGAAGTAATAATTACAAGGTGAAGTAAGCCTTTCATATTGGCCACTCCTCATAGTGGAATGGCAACACGAAGTGCCCGCCATCGAAATTTAAATTAGCTGCATCTCTAATCTGGTAACAGATTTGTTAATGGGCCTTTTAAATAAAGAAACAATACTACTGAGCATATGACCCAAATGAATTTTATAGAAAAAAGTCAAGATCTTACTATTAAATCTGGGCACTAGGTCATAATAGCACCAACAAGAACAGCACAGGCAACAATCGCACCTGCAAAATGCGGCTGTTTTTCTTTGGTGCCCCCTGCACACCCCGATGCAGGGGGATCTGCCCCTGCACCTCCCTACTAAATTATATCAACTCCAGGGGGGAGCAGATCATGGGGAAAGAAAGAAATTGTGGGGTCATGGAATATTCATTTCCACAGCCCCTTATAAAAAAAATAAATAGTAGTCCCTGTCAGCAAAATCAGGAAGACCAGGATTAGAAATTTGGTCTTCACTGCCACCTATCCAAGCTGCTCCATGTCTCAGTCCTCCAAGCCACAGAAGTAGCTTTGTTAGCCCATTGATTTCTTCTTCCCTTGTCCTGTGGCAGCACCATGGACAGCAACCTGGAGAGAGCTTACTGCAAGCACTGTAAATCCCCTCTCACTGTCTGTGGCAGCATTGTTTAGACTATCACTCTCTTTCCTTGCGCTATTCTGGTAGCGCTGTTTTGACTGGGTACATTAAATCTGTCATCTAAAGATAATCAATTCAAAGCCTTATAGAGGTCACAGCGATGAATTATCCTTGGGAGCCCAGTAACAAAGCAAATAATGCTGTGTTACATAGTCCTTAACCTTCCAATAATCTTTGCAGAAGAACAAACCAATGATCCATAGTCTAACAAAGGAAGCAGAACACTGTTAGCTAACATAGCCCTTTTTTAAAGTATTAAGAATTGTTTTACCCTGAATAACATATCAAGCCTGAGATATATATTTTTTTAACAACTGACATATTATTTTCAAAAGACAAATGACAGTGGAGAGTTATACCGAGATATTCAGAAACTCTCTCAGTTTGGTTACCATCAGTATCCCTAAGAGTAAATTCAAAATTAGTGGATCTTCTTATACCAGAAAAGACCATTGATTTCATCATTTTTGAATTAAAGACTAAACCACGAGCAAAAAACCAGTACTGAAGTCTGTTAAAATTGCTCTGGAGATTATGAAGTAGTACAGAGGCACTGTTGCTTTTACAAACTTGAACTGCATCATCTGCATAAATAATCAGTTTAGTGTGCTCACATATTTCAGAGAGAGAATTGACGAAAAGTATAAACAATGAGGGGCCTAACATTGAACCATGGGGTAATCCACACTTAATAACACAATCTTCTGAAAAGTGCCATTCCATCATCATGCTATAAGTACTGTTATGTAGGTAATTTCAAATCCATTTGAGTACTACCCCTAAAAAATGCATTTTACGTAATGAATCAAGAAGCACATCATGGTCCACATGATCGAATGCCTTGGTGAGGCCCACAAACACAAAGACAGTATATGGTCCATTGTCAATAGCCCTGTATACAAAGTTTGTGAACCTCACCAAGGCAGTCTCGGTATTATGGCAAGCTCTAGAGCCATGCTGTGTTTCAATCAAAATTCTGTATTTGTCAAGATATTCAACAGTCTTATCCAAAACAATTTTTTCCAAAATTTTCAAAAGAGGAGCATGGAAAGAGAGCAGCTTAAAACTAAATACATCATTATTGGAGCCAGATTTATGAATGGAGGTTATAGTAGTGTTTTTCCATTTACTTGGGGAAAACCCCCATTGCACAGAGAAAAATTGAAAATATTGGATAAAGGGAATGCAATGGGTTTTCTAACCCATTTTAATATACAATAACCTACACCATCCAAACCTAGGCTGAGGATCAGACTTCTCAGTAAGTTCACTAATCTCATTTGTTGAGAGAAATCAAAAATACAATTTTAGTCTAATAACAGATGATTGAACATGATCAGAGGGTGATTGAAAAACTCCCTCAGAACTGAAATAATTGGGTTGAAAACCACTAGGCTTGTAACTGTCTGGGACACTAATGCTTGACTTAAATAGGTTGGCCACATCCCGTGGATCATTAACAAATGTTCCCACCTCACTCAGTGCAATTTGTTCATCCTTCTTACCCTTGCCCACTAATTCATTTAAAGGAAAGCTCCATACATCCTGGGCTCCCCGCACCCGAAAAATGAACCCTCTGGTTTAGCTTTCAACAGTAAGAGTGGCATTTTTTTGCACTGCAACTTGCTGAATTTTAATTTAAAAAAATACGAAATCTGGAAGTATGGAGGATGCAGTGGGCGCTCCATTTGCTGAAACAGTGCAGCGACGCACCACTCGCTTCAATACTAATAGGGTGTAGCAGGGAATAAAATAACCCCAGCAGCACCAGGCAGATAAAGCCACCCCTCCACCCATGCCACAGCAGGGTCTCTTCAACTCTTCCCATGCCTCACCAACTCATCCTCATGGGCCACAACAGTTAAGTGAAGTATCTCCTCCTGGCTTTAGAGAACCAGGGAGTCCCACCTGCAGGAGATAAGCTGTGGGTTATGGTTGGGGTATACAGGGAAGGTTGTTGAGCAAAGGCTGGTGGTGGTTAGGACCACCGAAGGATTCCCAAGGTTAGTATAAAGGCTTTGGTAGGTAGAAGGATGTCCTGGCAACTGACGGTGAAAATGGGGGACAAAAATAGAGGGAGGGAAGGGAAGGGAAGGGAGGGGAAGGGAAGGGAAGGGAAGATGGAGGAAGGAAGGAAGGAAGGAAGTTAGTTAGTTAGTTAGTTCTATGCTTGTCCTGCACAATGACTCCCACCAAACTGAATACCCTCTCTCTATGTTGACATTCAAGGGTAGAAGTTCAGGTATTTGATTGCTACAGAGGTCAATGCAGGCCAGTCAGTGACCTTGCTACTCCAGCACAGCAGTAGCTTTTCCAATATGTTAATGTACCTTGTCTCTGCCAAATATGCATCCACCATGCATTATGCTACATGCAATCCTGCCAATTCCTCCTCCTTTTCTTACATGTATGCAATTGCCACCTGGCTAAAAACATCCTAAAGTAATTTTTTTTTTCCTGTTACCAGGCCTGTTATTTCAGTCCATTTCACTGAGGTGGTAGCAAAACCTGTTCTGTGATCACTTACATGTTGTGTGTTACATAACTATGATGGTAACATCTGTGCCCTCTGAACCTGTTTTATTAGCTGATTAGTTATATTTTGAACCTGATCATGACCACCTTCAAGTATCAATGACAGACTCCTTATATATTGTGGGTCCAGCATGGGGGTGGATGAAGTGCCTAAAATTTGCTATGTGTAGTATTTCACATAGAACCCAAATGTCTCATAATATTCCGCAAAGTGAAACAAACAACTTCATATCTCAAAGTAAGTGAAGTTTCCATTGTTCTCTATGGACTTCATGTTACTTTGTCTTTTCTTTCTGCTCTTTAAAGTGAATTTTGCTGTGATTCATGGGATGTAAGGTGACATGGGCTCTATATTGTCTTGCACAGCCTCAGTTCACCTTAGTGTGTGTAGTGGAAAGCTGGAGACAGTTTGCTGTCAGAGCTCTGAGAATCAAACCATCGAAAAATGTTTAAACATGCATTTTTGCCACAAACGCTTGTCAAAATTTAGCACATCAATTGTAGTAAACCCTTGTGTGTTTATATCATTGAGCATTTATCGATTTTGTGTGAATATTGAATGTTAATTTAGTACATTCAGTCTCTACTGACAGACACTGTAGCAGTGTGCTTGGAGGACGGGTGGATCTGTGGTGTAGAAGGGAGATTAGTGAGAAAGGCAGTTTTTCCAACTGTTGGCTAGTGCTGTATTATTTGTGTTCAGGTTCACACAGTACAACTTCACTTAATTTTTTACAAGTTTTTTCTGTTTGCTGGGCATTTTGAAAGACTGTGTTGTAGTTTACTGAAAATTTAAAGTTTCTATGCCTGACCTTTAATCTGTGTGCATACTGTCAATTAATACACATCTTCTGCTCAAGGAAGATGGCAGCTACTATGAGCCAGCCAGAGTACCAGCTTGTGTTAATTTTCTTTTATTTTCCTTTAACCGCTCAGTTTTATTTATCTTTTTCAGTTTTTTTTTTTATTTGGTTTGTGTTATTTGATTGTTTTTGTTAATTTAGATAGGGTTGAAGGAGTGAGTTAGCTTAGGTATTCAGCATTACTTCGGGTCGAGTTCATTTGTGTAAAGTCAGTCCTCACTCTGAGTATCGGCCAATGTTTTTATCGCATCTCAGTGCATTGTGGCAGATTGCACTGTTAATCGCGACATTATGACAGCTTAAGCTCCTGGCCATCTTGGAGTTTGGATTTTGTTTTTTCTTGGCTACTTTTAAGTTTTTCTACATACCTCATCTAAGCGGTGAGGTTATTTGGCTTTTTATGGAAAGCCTTCGCCATTTGGATTATTTATAGTTCTGGGACGATTGTCTGGAAGGTCTTGCTGTCGGGAAGACAGAGGAAGAATTACTCTTCTTGGTCTACTGGTCTGGACTGTTGCCGATGATTACAGCTGGGTGAATCTTGTGAGAGAGGTCGTGAGTACTTCGTGGCAAAGCTCCTGTCTGGTTTCTTGTTTGGAGGGTAGGAGATGGTGCTGTTCACGGACCTGGAGCTCCCCTGGATCCTGCTACCAGCTCCCTGTTGAAGGACCAGGGCCCGGTGGCAAGGGGCATAGACCGCTCAGTGGTAGGTGGGTAGCAGGGTGTTCTTTGTTGTTTCAAGGGCACTCTGTGGGCTGTATTGGTTCCCCACCCTGACCAGAGGGTTGTACCTGGAAGTTATTGTATACAGCGGAGTCTCTGGGCTGTGTAGGCTAGATTTTGACTGTCCTGTTGGAAAGTGTACTAATTGTGGTACTGGATGAAAGTTTGCTTGTTTGGGGAGTGCAAGCTGTGACTCGGCTTTGCTGATTGAGGATTTTCCTCCCCTTTTTACTTCTGCCTTCCTTTTCTGTGTAACCAAACATTGGAGAAGACTCTTTGGAATTTCTGTGCCCATGGTCTTTATATTGAATTTTCTTTTGCATCTGGAAGAAGGTTGTGAGAGGACCTTCTTATTACTGTGTTTATTTTTTTACAAAGCTTCATGGATTTTGTTCTGACTGTTGACCACTGGACATACATTTATTCGCTGACTGGGATTGAGAGGCCCGGAATGCTATTGCATTTGTTAGTTTGATTTATTCTGTATTTGTTCATTTTACTTGTTTTATGATTTATTTTATTTAATTAATGTTTTAGTATTTTAGGGGTGGTATTTTGTTGTGTATTCTGTGAGAATGTGGGGGTTATTTGGGAGTAATTATTTATTGTGCTGTTTGTGGTTTCAAATACTAGCTGGTTGGCTTATTTGGGAGATGTTGTGACTACCAGGATGTGTTTGACGGAGGCTGTCCCTGTCAGGTGCTACTCCCCCTCTGAGCTCTGGGACCTCTGCCCTTTTAATTGCCCCCCCATATGTGGCAGTTGATGGCCCCTGTAGGACCTTTGGAATAGTGGGGAGGAGGAAAAGAAGACTGGGAAGGGTGGGTGAGCTAGGTGGCCTGATTGGGGTAGTAGGAACCTGAAGATGCCCTGGGGTGAAATGGAGCACTGAATGAGGTCCTACTTGTTTATTGCCCATACCCAAGGTCTCCACAATTATTGGGCCAGTATCTCAAACTGCTCCAGGTTTTCACCTGACCCGTGCGGTGTTGTGCAATGCCAGATGTATCAAAAACAAGTCAGCCATTATAGCTGATCTTGTTGGGTCATCTGATCTGGCTTGCATCACCAAGACCTGGCTGGATGAAAATACTGGTCCCACTCTGGAGTCAGCGATTACAGCTGGTTTCTCAGTGATATACCGTGCTAGGTCATTCGCAGGGGTGGGGGTGTAGCAATTAGTTTTAAATCTGAATTGGGCCTTGTTGATGTGCCAGTTGAGGACACCAGATCCTTAGAGTGTACCATGGCTGCAGGTGAGTGGTTCAAAATTATTCTCGTCTACCATCTACCCAGAGCCGAGAATCATTTTTTTGTAGGAAGTCACGGACTTCATCATCAATATGGTGTTGGAATCCCCCAGGTTGATGGCACTGGGGGATTTCAGTGCCTGGATCAATGATGAACTCTGGCAGTTTGGACAAGACGTCCTTCGACTTATGAGTTCTTTATGCTTCACACAGGTAGTTACCTCTGCAACACAATCATGGTCACTTCTTGGACCTGGTCTTCCTCCTGGGGTTGGAGACCTCCAACTTGGTGGTGGAACCAGTTGGATGGTCCAACCACCACATCATAAGGTTCAATGTTTTGGATCCCCTTTATAGGTATGCCCCTGTGGAGATGATCTGATACTGCCCATTGTGGGGTGTGACCCCTAAAGGCCTTCTGGTGGTGTTGGATCCATCTGGAATGCTGGAGGCAACAGAGGATCCAGAGAACCTACTTCAGGCTTTTAATCGAGCAGTGGTGGGGGCTCTGGATACCCTTGCTCTTTTCCGCATTTGCCAACTCTCTCTTCACCCTCGGTCCCTATGGTTTGATGGGACTTTGAGGGAGCTGAAGCAAGTGGGTTGAATGTTAGAGCATGCTTGGCATATGTCCGGCTTGGATGCCAACAAGCTTAGACTGATGGAGCATTATAGAGACTATCAGTCAACAATCTCTTGTAAGAAGACAGAGTTTCTGTCCAGGAAGATTGCTGCAGCACAGAACCAACCAGCTCAGCTGTTCCGAATGGTAGACAGACTGTGTAATCCAGCCTGTCTACAAGTTCATAAAGCCTTTTCACAAATTGAGTGCGATGAGTTTGCTCACTTCTTTGCTGATAAGGTTGCCGACATCAGGTCAGAGATTCTCCTGTCACTCTCTATGGGGGTTGTTGGTGGTCGTAGTGGATTTGCCATTCCTCTGCTTTGTTGGATTGAGTTTGACTGATCAGAGATTGTGGATATCATGCAGCTTCTCTGGGGTATGCGGCCAACTAGCTGTAGTTTAGACCTGGGACCTACTCACCTTTTTAATAGGGTGTGTTGATGTTATTGGCCCAGTTCTAGCAAATTTAGTCTGGTGCTCATTGGAGTCAAGAGAGTTCCCTAGCTTCCTGAAGGAGGCTGTAGTAACCCCCCTTCTCAAGAAACCATCTCTTGATCCAAATTCTTCTTCAAACTACAGACGGATCTCTAACCTTCCCTTTATAGGGAAGGTTATTGAGAAAGTTGTTGTGCAACAGTTGGAGAACCATCTTACTGTCCATGCTATCTATGATCCTCTCCAGTCTGGATTTCATAAGAGATATAGTACTGAGACTGCTCTGGTTCGGGTGCTCAATGATCTCCTGGTGGTCAGAGACCAGAAGAACTGTTCCATATTGGTTCTTCTGGATCTCTCTTCAGTTTTTGACATTGTGGACCATGGCGTGCTTATTGACTGCCTGTGGGTCATCTGTGGCCTGTCTTGTACAGTCCTCAGATGGTTCCAATCTTTTCTCACTGGCAGGTCGCAGAGGGTAGTATTGGGAATTTTTTTCCTCTGACTCATTCTTCCTGCCATGTGGGGCCCCACAGGGTTCAGTGTTGTCCCCCATGATTTTTGCAGCATGCATGCTAACATTAGGAGACATTGTGAGATGGTATGGGCTGAGTTTTTCACTGTTATGCAGATGATACCCAGTTGTACCTGTCTTTTATGCCTGACCAGGATAGTGTGCTCTCAGTCTTTGTCCAACTGTCTAGCTAAAATCCAAGACTGGATGAATGCCAGTTGGTTAAAGTTAAACTCTGACAAGATGGAGGTGTTAGTGGTGGAACCGGGTCACCAGATAGAGGGGTTGACTGCTGGGCAGCCTGCTGGGCTTTGGCTTGGGGGATCTCAGCTGTTGACCTCTGAACAGGTGCAGAGTCTGAAGTGATACTTGATGATGGGCTGACATTTCATTCACAGGTGTCAGCTGTGGTCAAGTCCTCATTTTACCATCTGAGGAACATTGCCCGGATTAAGCACCTCTTTCTGTCTGGTGATCTTCCAACCCTAGTCCATGCTTTGTGACCTTGCACCTTGACTACTGTAACTCCCTGTACCTGGGGCTTCCTGGGGTAGATATTCGCTGCTTGCAGCTGGCACAGAATGCTGTGGCCAGGTTATTGTCTGGGTCAACTTGATCCAGCCATATTTCTCCTGTGCTGTGCTCTCTGCACTGGCTGCCAGTTCAGTGGTGGATCTCTTTTAAAGTTGGCTTACTGACTTTCAAAGCCCTACATGGTTTGGGTCCGAGTTACTCGCAAGAGCTTCTGAATCCCTACCGCCCCTTCAGAGCACTCCGCTCAACTGATGAGGGATTGCTAGAGATTCTCAGGGTGTGTTTGAAGATCTCAGGAGCACAGGCTTTTGTTTATGCTGCCCCCACCCTGTGGTATTCTCTACCTCTTTGGATACGAGAGTGCCAGACAGTGGAGATCTTCAAAATTGCTCTTAAAATCCATCTGTATTTGTCTCCTTTTCACTGATTTTTGATTTTGATATTAATTGATTCTGCATATTATATTAATATTTTTTGCAAGTTTTATATTTTCTTCATAAATATTTTAGAGTTTGATGTGTTGTACAGCACTTTGATACATGTGAATAGCACTTAACAATTAAAGTTATTATTTTATTGCGACAACGCAATAGCAGTACTCTGAATTTCTCAGCCTGTCTGCAATGTTTTCCCTGCTTCTGCAGCTACTAGCTACTGTTTTACCCCCCCCCACACACACACACAAAACAAGGTATTGTTTTTGGACTTTTTGATTTTTTAAGATGGGTTAAGGTCTTGTGTTCTGCCTGTGTAGCTGCATCTCTTTAGTTTTTTTGGTTCCTATTCAACAAAACTGCAGAAATAAAAGATGCTGTTAATTTTCTGTGTAATCTTAAAAAATGCCCACAAAGAGACAGTCTGGCAAACCTGTTTCTGGCTGTGGTGCTGCTGTCAAAAGACTGTTATCAGTGGAAGTTGTTGTGATGATGAGGCAGGTTCATCAGGGGCTAGCAAGTCAAGCAGTGTTAAGAGTGGTTGTGGCCATGGCCGTGGTAGTACTCAGCAGAAGGAAAAAGTACTAGTTGCTGCAAGTAAATGGATTTCTCTGACTCTGTTTTTCACAGTGAAATCAGTCACCTTAATGCTGGTTGTAGATACTATTGTTCTTGCTGGTAGTAAAGTTAGTGACTGCATGGTTGATAACAGCATGAGTATTGCTACAAGTTCAACACGGGCAAAGTTATCAGGTGGGAAAAATGTTGTTGAATCCGCAGACTTGAGTGTAGTTGATGTCCTGTTCCTCACAGTAGTTGAACATGATTCTGTTCATGCTAATGACTCACAGTCATATGTTTCCACTGACGTTGAGGTTAGGCCATATAAACATTCAGATGTTGACAAACAAAGTGTGAATGATAATATTAAGACTTTTGTTGGAATATCTCCACAGTAGGACAGCACCTAAAGTGAATTTGTGGACGATGATAATGATGATGTTAGTGACCTCATTTGGGAACTGGACAAAAAGAAAGTGAAGGTGGCTGTTTGTAAACAGTCTGTTAGTCAACCCCCCCTCAAAGTTCTGATGTAGCTGTGTCTGTTGATGACCCTGAAGTAATAGTCATAGATTGTGATTTTCAGTCAAAGTCCAAGTGTGCACAACACCAGAAATCATGCAGTACACCTCCCACTGTTTCATCACCACCAAAACTGCAGTTCCATATGTAGCACCAACAGCAACATGTGAAGAATAGGGCATCAAAATCCCTATTTTTGGATTTTTTTGTACAAGATGGTAGTGATAAAACAGTAGCAATCTGCAGCTTTGCCAGGCATGTGTTAAGTGTGGTAAAAAGGGTAGCCGTCAGGGAACTGGGGGCCAGCATACTCATCTCAAGAGCAGGCACATGGCACTGTAGACTCAGTACCAGAGGGGAGCTAATGCTGTAGTGGGTATTCACCCTCATCCACCTTAGTAAGCACGGTATCCCCTTCCTTCAGTGTAAGTAGCCATGTCAGTAAAAGTGGTGAAATAACACCAGAGGATTACTACAGGCATGAGGAGGAGGATTTTAAATGTTAAATAGTGATCAGAGTAGCAGTGGTGGTCCATGTAGTAATTCTACTACATCAACCCCTGTGCTTAAAACAGGAAAAATAACTGCATTTATTTACTTGTTACCTATGCACCCACCATTACATGTCAAAGGTACCCCATCCATGACAGTTCACAGAGGAGAGCCATTTGGCATGCCATGTGCAAAACACCGAACAATGCAGCCCACATTGCATTGCCTTTTTGTGCGGAACAGTAAATACCCTCCAAATCATATGGTTGCACATGAACTCAATGCTGCCATAGAGGAAATGCTGGCAATCAACTTTTTTCTGTTCTCCTTTGTGGAGAATGTGGGATTCCAGCGCTGTGCGACATGCGCATGTCCTAAATGGAAGATCCCATCCAGGACATACTTTTCCACCCATGCTGTCCCTGAGTTATATTAGATTGTGGCAGAATCTGTAAGACATGCCAATCAGCATTCCACATCACCTTGCATTCACTTAAGCATGGATATGTGGACAAGTGGCAAAATGGTGGGTAGTTCCTATCTGTGTATTTCTGCACATTGGGTGCAGCTACCTGGTGTTGTCTGTGATGGTGGGATGGGAAATCATTGTAATAAGTCAGACTGTGGTGATAGCAAACTTCATGGCATTAGACAGTATGCCACACTTGCAATGCATAGTGTAGCAGGATTGCATACAGGCAAAAACATGCTAGACTTACTACTGACAGAAATTGATGAGTGGCTGCACCCTATGTCCCTGAAAGCTTGCTCCATTGCTAGTAATAATGGATCAAACATTGTTGAATGTATCAGCAATGGTGACTTTGTGAGGGTTCCGTGCATGGCCTACTGTTTAACTCTTGTGGTACAGGAGTTTCTGCAGTACCCAGAAATAAAGCAAATGCTGACTGTTGCATGACACATCTGTGCCCACTATTCATAGGCTGGAAAGGCCTGTGACCAACTTAAGCAGCTGCAGATTCAAAACACCTCCCTCAGCACCACCTCAAGCTTAAAGTTGTCACGAGATGGAACTCGACACTTTACATGGCAGAGCGGTTGTACAAGCAGTACAAAGTAATCTCTTAGTACCTAGTAATAAACACTAGCAGTGACAGTTCTGGGGCCTCAATGTCTATGACAACCGAACAATGGCGACTCATTGACTCTGTATTTGTAATTTTGAGGCCGTTTGGACATGCCACACAGACAGCGAGTGGTGATACTGCATCCATTAGTCAAATCATTCCACTTCTTTGGGTGCTGAGGAAGACTCTGTTGAATCTGCAGCCTATCCTTGATGTGGCTGGAGATAGGTCAAGCTGTGCATTACTGAAACACATGATTACAATATTAGACAGCAATCAACACATCACCACTATTCATCAATCTCCAGAATTTGGAATAGCCACAGTGCTGGACCCACACTATAAACATGGCATTGCTTCCATACTGGAGGGAGGGCATGATCAGGTTCAAAATCTGACGGGACAGCTGGTCCAGTTGGTTCATGGGACACAGAAGTCATGTGCAATGTTCTGCAAACCACAGCATAATGAAGCTTAGGGTCACTGTGGACCGAGTATATCCAGTAAGGTGGCTGAGGGGCAAGTGGTGGTGTCAGCTGCACAGTTCTCCATTAATACACTTTGGGGTGCCTTGTCCCAAGTGAGAATTTGTGACCTAAATGAATCTTGTGAACAGGTGTTTGATTCATCAAGAATGCATGCATCACAGACCGTGGTTCAGGCAAAATGGTCGTCCCAGGCCATTGGGCATTTGGGGCCCCAGCTGCCTGCGACTTTGGACAATTCTCTCCATATTAACTAAAATTAAATGTAAATCAAAAATAAAACAAAAAATAATAGAACTACTAGTACTAAAACTACAGTAATTAAAACTAAGTAACAAAAATAAACAACTTTTTTTAATTAAACCAAGCTTTTAAATCAACTCAAACTGGCTGCAAAACTTAAACAACACAGTCAAAAAACTTTAAAGCACAAAACACACTTAAAATATAGACTTTGCTACAAAAAAACACACTGTCCACCAACACTGCTGACTAAACAGCTCCTTCTACAAGAGAAAGTGAAACTAGTCCACCGATTTCCTGCCTGATTAACTGCCTGCCTACATCATGTGACCTGCAGACAGTCAGACATGCGATCTGTGAGCTGTTTCTTACCAACTTTGCCTTCTCTTTTTTTTTTCTAATTCTCTTTCTTGCTCCCTGGTCCGGAACTCTCTTGGGCTATCCCCACTGGCCTAACTGCTCTACCGTCCGCCATCCCTCCCATCATATTCAAGGTAGCTGTGACCTCCCCAGGGCCACGTGGGGCTAACACCCCCAGAGAGATTGTGGGGGCAGTGACAGGAGACCGGTGTTGGATGAGTGGCAGTGGCGCTGGAGGAAGCCATTGCCTATCCAGCCAGGGGGTTTTTTTTTCCCCTTTACGCCCCTTAGTCCCCTCCCTCCCGTGCATGGTGCACATTTCTGACTATGGTGCACAGCAATCCTGCGTCAGGCCATGCTGATATACATGTTGCTCAGCACTCTGCGACGCCCTGATCTCCACCGGGTGTCGCTGGAGCTCCGAGCCAACCTCCCCCAGGACAGGAGAGCAGCTGAGCGGGTGCTCCATCCTATCCTTCCCCTGCCAACCCCCGGCACCCGAGCTTGCTCCCAAACCCGGGTTGCCGGCATGGCACGAGGTGTGGCGTCCAGCACCTCAACCCTCAGCACCACCGGGCCAGATGCTTTCTCAAACTAACTCAAATTGAACTTGAAGTGAACAATGCAAAGTCCATTAAAGGAGAATTTCGACCTTTTAATGGAAATTTCATGTAGTGCTACGCAAATTCAAAGTTGCCACTTCAAGTCAATTCACAGGTGAATTTAAACTTCACAGCATATCTAGTCCAGCGTGGTGGCAATACTAAAATCTACAGACAGCAGAATGATGGAAATATGGTTGTTACAGTCAAATACATGCAGCATGTGTTCCATTAAGGCAAAGCTTCCCCTCTCATTACCTGCCTCTAGCATCTGCTATATATTCAACAATGTCTACCTAAGTATCCTTTAAAGCAGGATAGCCTGACCGATAAAGGCAGTATCTCCACTCACTACCAGTGCATCATGTTTAAATAGCCTTAGAATCATGATTAGGCCATTCATTAGTCACTACTGATCTGATGTTAGAGACACTGATACTCCAGAACTGTCACGGCTTCTATGCAGCAGCAGATACTGTATTCAGATATGGTTTTATACTGCTTGTACAAGTGCTCAATCATGTAGAGTGCAGAGTTCCATCTGGTGATGACTTCCAGCTTCAGCCGGTGCTGAAGGAGTTTGTTCTGGATCTGCAGGTGCCTTAGATGGCCATGAGCCTTCACGAACAAGCAAAGCGTGTACAGATGCGGTGGGCCACAGTCAACGTGGACATGATTTCAAGATATAATAAAAACTCCTGCACTACTAGATTATGACAGTGTGTCATGCAGGGAACCCTAAAAAACTCACCATCACTAATGTGTTTAACAATATTCAAGCCATTATCACTCACAATGAATCTCAGTTTTAGGAAATGTGGGCGCAGCAACTCATCAGTCTCAGTCGGGAGCAGTTCTAACATTTTCTGATCAATGTGTGATCCATTAACACTCTTCATTGCCAGTGTGGCAGGCTGGTAAATTCCCAAAATGTTGCTACCACTATAATTGGGCTTCATACAACTTTTCTCCATCCCTGCATCTAATACTACCCCAGGTACCTGTGCCTAGTGGACTGTAATATGCAAGTTTATTATGAAAAGGGTCTGAGAAATAAAGCTTTATAATTGGCTGTAAACATTCCATCAGCCTTATGTTAATCTTTTATTAACATACACATAGAGCCAAATCATATGATGAACAAGGTTTACCACTATTTAAAACATTTTTTTAGAATAGCAATAGGGTACTTCCAGGGGTTATGTTAATGATCAGTAAATCATCCTACGGGGCATGTGGCACTCAGCTATGTCCCGTACCAGATCACACACCTAGAAGATGATTAACAGACAATTAACATAACCTCTGGCCATGCCTTATTGCTTAAGATAAGAGCTACCAGCTGTTTGGCCACTGATCCACACATCCATACTAAGATGTATGGTGATACTGAATGCTGCAGGGCATGTCTTACTGTGTATTTCACAGTCCTAAAAGTTCAGGCATGGCACAGGAGGAGAAATAGGTTCATGATGTAATCTACCATTTTGGACAGGTATGCACCACCAACTTTTGGAATCCAGCATTCTCCACAAAAGAGGATGGAAATGGATGAGTTGCCATCGTTTCAGAGGTTGCTTCATTCAGTTCATACACAACAGTATGATATGGTGGGTATTTGGTAAGACTGTCAAACATGCCATGCAGTGTATGCTGCACCTTTCAGGGTGTTGGGATACCAAACAGTTGGACTCTGTGCACTGGCGGCATGGCTGGAGGGGTAGCATTTGACTCGGGGGGGGCATAGATGCTGAACAAATGAATAAAGTGATATTTGATGTTTTAAGGACTGGGGTTGATGTGCTTTGGTGAATCTGGCTGCTACTTCTCAAACCATCGATTCAACTATGACCACTACTAGGCAATCTTACTGACTTCAACTCCTAATCTCTGTAGTACTCCTCCACAGTCAACTCTGACTCCACCAGGACTGCATCCAAACCAATTCAGGGTGCCTTCCACAGTGAGGATGATATAGGGGAAGGTCCCCCTGAACCAGCTTCCCTTTGGTGCTGAGTCCAGCATAACAGGTGCCTGGACTTTAGGTGTGTGTATTGCCCACTAGTGCCTAAGTAGCTCCCCTTTTTCCCCATTGCTGACACACACTCAACATGGCTGGAAGATAGCCAGTGTTTCATCAGCTGGGTCCAGGATGTAAAAATCTCAGAATAGGTATTTTGTAGCCATTGTTTTTAGATGGCAGGAGGCCTTGTACTGGAATATCAGAGAGGTGGCAATGTGTGTTTTGGGAATGATTTCTGTACTACTGCAACAGTAAGTGACTCATGCTGTGTTATTGGTTCAACAGTGCTAACAGGAACAACAGCTGAAGGGTTGGGCCTTTGGTAATTTCTGAAATAACGGTGGTGTGCACAGCACCACAGGTTCAGCAAAATGACCCTTAGTTTGTTTTTTTTTTTGTTTTTTTTTATTATTTTCTAGTTCCCAGAGAGGGTCCTGATCATCATTTCCATCCCCATCAGGGTGATAACCTCCTCCAAAGATCAGTCCTCCTCCTCATCATCTTCACTTTATCCACCCTCTATTTCCTTCTCAGCATGCTTGCATGCAACTGGCAGATCTCCCTCATCAGACTTTGAGTCATGCTGAGGCTTATACGCACCACCATCAACAGCAGTCATGGGAACAACTTCAACCACCTCACTGTCCTTAACCACATTGCCAGAGCAAGACATTTTTTGCTTCTTGTACTGATCTTCTTGTCACTGCCTCTACTGCCAGCAGTGTCAGCAACAACCAGCATTGATGCCACAGATGTAGATGAGAAATGTTTGGCCACACTAATGCCCCCAGCACTTAGTCAAAGTACTACTTTTTGAGAATTAGTACTACTGGTCCCTGATGAACCTGCAGCAGAAGTAGTTTTTTTTTTTTTTTTTAGATATAACACCGTTCTGAACCACAGACCCTACACACTTCTTGGCAACATTGCCACCACCAACTCAAACTTTACTCAAGTATCTCTTTCTGGGAATTTTGATATGAAGATTTTTGAACATTGTAGGTAAAGTAAATACAGTCTGCAGCAAAGACACTACAACACCTTACCAGAGCAGTGTGATTTAAATAACACAATACAACAGTTTACTGAGCTAACAGTAGCTACAATAGTAAAGAGCACAAAAATAATACATTTTTGTACATGAACAATACATGATGGGATTAAGTAGACACGCAATAACTGGGGTAATTATAATGAAGTTACTGTCACTGTTACCGTAAAACTGTAACTTCAATAACGAAACAAAATAATTACATTCAAGATAGTATAACCAGACTGACAAAAATAATTCAATAAAACACATTAAACTGTTCTACAGCAATAAAATAACAAATCAGAGAAAACAGAAACAAAAATGAAGAAGAAACACTGAAGAAAACAACACTAGTGCTCACAGACAGGGCTGCATACTGCTTGTTGGTAGCTAACACAGGTTCCTGCACCACAGCACTGCTTTACTACACAAAATGAAATCATTGCTTTAAAGGTACCACATCAGAAAAAAATACCGAAAGAATTGCTAAGCAAGAGGCACAAAGCACTCCACACACTTTTAGGAGTGATTTTGTTCAAAATACTCCATGTTTGAAGTGCTTTTGAAAGGTTTTTGGGCACAGAGATTCAGGGCAAACTTAATGCCAACTCATTCTTCATAAAACTGCACTGAATTCTGTTGATGCATGGCAATACACTGTAGCTCATTACAGTACTATATGCCCTTCAATCCCATGGGGCATTGCAAACTTCACCTGTGGGCCCCACTTAGCAAGTGAAGTTATCAAACCCACCATTCACAAATTTTTAAATATAATGTGAATTATAACTTTGCATGGCATATTAAATTCAAGAATTGAGGAAAATATGCAAATCGCTATGTGAAGCAAAGTTTCTAAATTTACACACTACTACTTCCAGCAAGGCAGCTGCAGAAACAGGTGGCAAATAGGGCAATTATGCAGATTAGGACACAGAGTTGAGGCACATGCACAAATAATTCAATTGACATATAGAATTCCTTTTTGAAATTCTATGCAATATTACATTAGGCAGAAAAGGTGGCTTGGCATTCAATAAAAGTAGATGCCTTTTTAGACAAACTGCCAATTCTGCAGCTGTGAACAGAAAATCAAGTGGCTGTTGACTCCTGGATCAGTAGTCATGTGCTAGGAGATAAAACAAAAACACCAATGAATAACAAATCCCTATGCCTCTGCAGTTTTCCATTCTAATTTTATAAGGCATTCTTACCAGAAGTAATACTAATGCTGTCAAATATCTGTGGAAAGGTGCTGGGAGATGTTGGTCCAGTCCTGCACTCCTGGCACCAAAAACAGATATTGATATCATTGTAGCCTGGAAAATATCCAGTGAAGTTGGGGTTTTATAGGCCCAATTCCTTATTAAACACTGACTTGAATATTTTCATTTGTATCTTGGCTGAAAAACTGCACTCTTGCATTTCCAAACTAGTACATAATAAGAAAACTGGCTTTAAAAGAAGCAGATACCTGCAAGATAATGTACATTGGTTTCTTAACATCATCACAGCTCAAGAACAAACACAAGCCTTGCCATTTCCAAGAACACTGAGGAGGTCTTTGATAGGGTTGGTTGGGCCTTCCTCTTGTGGTTGTTGCAGAAGTTCCACTTGGGTCCAAGGTTTATAGAAGCACTTATATCAGCCTATTATCCCTCAGAAGTTATAGTCCAGGTGACCAGATACCTCTCAAACTGATTGATATTAGAATGTCATGTGGGAAATGGCAGGGGTGCCATTTGTCACCTCTGATACATGTCCATAGGCTGGAGACATTGGCAATCAGCATAAGAAACAGTTTACTTATTTGAGGTGTCACAGTAAGGGAGAGGAGAAAAAATGATTCTATATGTAGATAATTCTCTTTCTCTTCTGGGGAACTTACTGAGCTTGCTTCACACCTTACGAACACCCTGAAAAAAAGTGAAGCAATTGTTTACAAAATATACTATGAGAAATCTGAGGTGATGGTGTTAAGTGATGATCCTCCTCGTCAGGGGGTTAAACAGTTCTTCCCATTAGCACAGACTAAAAACAATAAAATCCCTAATATAGGGGGTCAAGGCTCAGCAGACACCACACATCTGTTACCTGATATCTATCTCAAACTCCACATGGCCTCTGATATCTCATTTCATTTCATTTTATTTTAAAAAGAAAGCCTATGGAAAATAAATGCCTGTCTTTAATGGTAACCATGATCACAGTACTAATAACAATGAGCCAGTGACATGTAACAACATATACAGACAATAAGTGCAAAGAACAAGTAGGTAAAACTCAGTGGCCATTACTGGTGTCTATCATGCTGATAACATTTCTTAAAGCTATAACAAAAGAATTATAACTCTCTCAAGTCCTGATAGTTCAAGGTACAGAATTCCAATAACTATTAATCCTACAACAGAAAGCAACTTGTCCAGCATTTGTAGAGCATTTCTTTGATTTTAAACATAGGTTATGTTGATCTAGTTTTACTATTTAGCAAAGTTGGCCTTTCCACCAATAATTTTAATTTAGTTGGCACATGTCCATTTACCATCTTCCATGCCCAGCAACCCAGTTATTGATTTATTCTTTGTTGCAAAGTAAACCAATTTGAAATGCTATTTAAACAACAAGTATGGCAGTCTAATGGAAGATCAAATGCAAACCTATGGGTTTTAGTTAATAAAAGTGCAATTATTTGCATTAACGTTTTACTGGCAGGAGAGTAAATGACTAAGCCATAATCTATAATAGAATATATATTTGTGCAACAAGTTTTTTGTATCAGTTGTGAAATTAGTCGTGTTTCTATAAAATGTACCAAAATCATTGGTTTACAGACTTAACAACATTTTCAGTGTGTTGGTGATAGCTGAGGAAACTATCAATGGTCAAGCCTAAATATTTATATTCAGTGATCTGGTCCAGGGTAATTCCATCAGATGTGTGTTTTTTTTTAATAGAAATAGGCATTAGTGAACTTGAATGTTGCCTAGAATGAAATAGCAAACTATCTCAAACTCCACATGGCCTTTAAGGCCAATTTAGCAAGATGGTCTTTCTTGCCTTTAACATTAGCAGGCTGCATCCATGCCACAAAAAAATTAGTTAGAGACTCCACTAAAATTCTCAATAGTTTTTAAAATAGCCAGGATTAAAAGATTTAATAGTGCAATATGAAGCAGGATATCATCTGCATAAGCAGATAGAGTTAAGACCTATGAATCAGTCTTAATCCCTTTAATGTTAGGATTATGGTTTAAGTAAAGAAGAAGGGGCTTCAAATGTAAAAGTGAATAAAACAGGAAAGGGGATAACATTGCCTTGTACTGGAGTATAAATTAATGACCGCAAAGAAATCACCATTAACATACATCCTTGCAGAAGGGTGAGAATATAAAATAATTTGCCAATTAAGAAAAGAAGACAGACATTTTTTTAAGGGTTTCAAATAAAAAAGAAATGTTGATCCATTCAAAAGCTTTCTCTGCATCCAAGGAGACAACGACTGTGGCGGACCCTGAAACCCTGGATGTGGAAAAAATATAAGGACTTTTCTAATATGATCTGAGGAAGCTTTACCAGACATAATCCAACCTGATCAGCAGAAATCAGATAAGACCAACATGATTTGATTCTCCAAGCCAAAATTTTAGTGAGAATTTTAATATCACCATTAATTAGAGAAATGGATCTGTAGCTACTTAATTGATCTCCTGGTTTGTCCAGCTTGGGAATTAAAATTATCAAAGCCTCTAATAATGAATGGTCTGTAATACCATTTTCTAAAATATAAGCATAGCATTTTTTAAGAAAGGGGGCGATATCATTGCAAAAAATTCTATAGAAATTTGGAGTCAGACCATCAAGGCCAGGAGATACACCTAATTTGATGGTATTGATTATATTAATAATTTCTAGTATAGATATAGGACAAACAAAATCTGACACTATCATGGGAGTTAAGGTAGGGCATTGGAACTTCTCAAAGTAACTTTGGTAATCTCTAGTAGATAAATTCTCATGAACCAGTTTATACTTTTGCTTAAAATATTACTCTATTTCAAAATTAATGTATTTTGGTAAAGTTTTAATAGTATTATCACAAGGGGATTGAATAGCTGTGATATACCTATTGGATTCAAACCTTTTAAGCCTATTAGCAAGTAATATACTGGGTTTATCACGCTAATCTGAGTAAATAGCTCTGGTTTTTAAAATGTTATATTTAGCACTTTCCCTGGTAATACTAAATATGCATCTCTAAAGTTTTGCAATAGAAAGAGATTTTGCTCATTAGGGTTGTTGACACATTGTACCTCCATTCTTTCAATTACATCTGTTAGTTTACTTAGTCATTGCTTCCTATGTTTACCAACAAGATGTATAAAAAGCCTACGAATAAAACATTCAAAGGAGGCTCATATTAGATCAACCCTTTCAGTTGAATTAAGATTGTAGTGAAAAAAGGTTTTTATTTCTTGTGTGATATAAGATACTATATAATTGTCTTTTAATAGTGGATTATTCAATATAAAGATTGATGAGTTCTCTTGTGGGGAATAACCAAATACCAATGACAACTTGATCAAGGAATACTCTGAAATAATCCTAGGTGTAATATCTCAATCAGGTACCCCTGAGATAATTTTGTTATTATGTATAGAGAGCAATAATTAACTATTGTTTTTAATCAGTTTATAACATGAAAATCCCATCGGTATGACATTAGCATGATGCAAACCTTGCTTAAACACATCACACCAATGGGATTACAGGTTAGAATGACACCCACGGTCACAATTCTGACAAAGAAATGCCAATCTGTTCACATTCAAATTGTTATAAATTCCTATCTGTCAGTTACAGATCTGCCACTGTACACATCGCAATGGCAAGTTACCCCTTTTTGCCAGGTTATCTTTCCACTCCATGATACCAGCTCCTCACTTGTGCAACCCACCATGCCGCCCCGAGGAGAAGGTGCAGACACCGCAGAGTAACATGACTCATACAGACCAATCACAAACATGCTAGATGAAGCTTGGTTTGAACATTTAGCCAGCAGTATACTGTTTTTCTTTTCCTACAAACAATCTTTCAGTTTTATTCACAGTTCTTAAATAAAAAATGAAGCTTTATTACTATGGCAGTTTTGAGTATCACTCAACACTTCATCACGAGTGGATGTACGTCAATAAATATAATTTCTTGACTGTCTCTGTACCTCACTCCAGGTAAGTTTTTTTTTGATAACTGAATTGCAGAAACATTTTATTTGACAGATGCACAGGGTGTGCCCATACACTATAAAATACAGTGACTGGGAATTGGTGGTTAACCACAAAAGTAATCATCTCTCGCAGTTGCCATGACAACTGTAAGCCTCCCGAGCTGCAATCTCAAGGTTTGCATGGTTGTACTGGCAACCACGTGAGCTGATTACATCATGGATAACCACTGATACCCAGTCATTATCCTCTATGTTATTAAAAAATAATCTATTTTCAAAAAAACTTTATGTGCAGATGAGTAAAACAAGCAATGTTTATTGTTTGGATGTAAAGTTCTCCAAGGGTCTGCTAAGTTAAGTCAGTCCAAGAATTTCATCAGTGCTCTGTGGTCTGACAATAACATGGGATCTTGGCCAGAAGATCGATCTAACTAAAGCTCTAATGAGAATTTCCAATCATCACTCAATATATTATTATAAGAAACACAAGGTAACAGGATTTTAGTTAGTTCTGCCAAAAAGGAGGAAGTATTCAGGTCAGAGCCATAAATGCTCACCAACAATACTTGGCAATCGTGAACAGAGCCCCTTACAATTACATACTGTATCTCCCAGCTGGATCTGAAATTGTAACTGAGTGGTTAAATGGAATATTCTGATGTAGCAAAATGGTTACACCTTTTTTATTAGTTGAATTCCCATCCCCATAAACTTGAGAGAAAATCATTTTACCCAGGATTAGGTTTGTTAGTCAAAAGATGTTTCCTGTGAAAAAAAAAATGACAGTTAAGTGATCTTATATGTTTAAATAATTGTGTTCTTTTAGCCCTAGATCTGGCACCCTTAATGTTCCATGATGCAGAATTAATCTGATTAGATATAGATACAACTAGACGTAGTAATTTGAGAAATCAGAAATAAATGTAGTTTAAATAGAAACTGGGTCTCAACTGAATATAAGTCTCCAAACAGCTACCCCCACAACTTCCCATCCCCCAAATAAGAAACAAAACCATAATTCTAAGAGTAAATCGCCCTTAACTAAAAATAATTAACCTTTCCACAGTGTTAACCAAACTCCAACACTAACTAGCTTACAGTGATGCTCAAATTCATCCCATCAGCTCCCAGCATCGCTCTCTCTCTCTTTATATATATATATATATATATATATATATATATATATATATAATATTTATCACACTCAAACTTGAGAAACAGAACAACATGGTTTAATAAGAAATCAGTTCAGAAAATAACTAATAAATATCTCTCATCACTTTAGATTGCAGGCTAAGAACAATTTGAGGAAAAGCTTGTCTGTCTCTAGCTACCTATTAGGCCCAGATCCATTTACCTTTCAATTAACTTGCTAATTAATACAAACTCTAGTATGTAATAAAAGTAAATATAGCCAGAGTATAACCAAAGGAAACTGATTAGAAATATCTCTAACCAAATTGCCATTTGAGAGATGATATTAAATAATCATTATAAGTGTTAATATTAATATTAACATCAAAATCAAAATAAAGTTAATTTGCCCTACAAACCACTAGCCCCATGATTAATTGACAGGTTATTACAAAAAGAAATATAAATTTCTTTTAAATACAATAATGCCAGAATATTAGTTAAGGGACCCTGAGTAGCCCCAGGGGCAAATAAAACATTTAAGCACTGGCTATACAGTAATAAATCAAAGCTGGAATCGAAGATCAAAAATGCATACCTTATAAATATGGGCTTAGATATTCATAATGCTGTCAGAAGGGGCACAAGTGGTTGCTCTGCTCAAGTGAGATGTGCCAGAGCACAAAAATGCCATACTCAAATGAGATGCGCAACCATGCATCTCATCTGAATATAGCAAAAGATGAGTGCGGTGCATATGAGGGCTGTTGAAGATGCACCCACGCATCCCCCTGTGCGGTCTGAATACCTGGAATGGGGATGCATGGTGCATCTTGGTGATGCACTGAGCACAAAATCCAGATATTCAGACCAAAACATGGAAATGGGGCCATTGGCATGTCATTATGGCCCCATTTGCATGTCGGTTGCAGGGATGCACCCGGCAAGATGCTCCAGCTGCCTTGCAAGAACATAGCGTGCCATATACCCTGGTAGCCTAATGGGCCCTCTCATCCCCGGACCACAATGTAACTGTAAATAAGCATTGTAAACATTCCCTGGTAGTCTAGAGGTACCCCCTCCACAGAGAACCCTAGCTCCCCCTCATTTGGCTCTTTAGCATTCATGTTAATGAACTCAGCAGATTCATTCACACTCATGAAGACTGTCTGTGAGACATCATCTAGTGAAGGCCTAGAACCTCTTCACAAAGTCCTGCCTCTCCACAATTGGGGTGACCCCTCCTCCCACAGAGACAGCACCTTTGATTACGCAGATGTGGTCCATAGCTCCACCCCCCTTCCTTGCTCACCAGGCTGGAAACCCTATGCAATACCTTCTGCCACTTTGCTACGAACTTGCCCCCTCACCCATCACTGCTCCTTGTACTCCTCACTCTCCTAACTTCCCCTACCCCTTCACCATCAGACACACTTCATTACTAAATTTTGGTTCAACTTACTACCTCCACACCTATCCTCCTTCCCCTTACCTATTGCTGCATCTGACTATGTGCTTCGTTCCAGAGGCTCTTGCACCCTCTCCATCCCTTATGTGTATTCATGTGCTGGGCAAGCAGCTTTCTCACACCGGCTCCCCTCTCTCTGGAACCAGGTTCCCCCTTTTCTCCAGCTTTCCCCCTCCATCCCTGCTCTAAAGCACCTAATAAAGCTCTCTACTCAGCCTTCCTGAACCTGCAGCCCTCCCCAGACCAGCATGTAATTGCTTTCTCCCTGATTTGCTCAATTTTTGTATTGTAACACTCAATGTACAGTCTCACTAGTAATAAGGTTATCTCCTATTTTGTATTATCACCTACTATACCCCATCCCCCCCTCCCCAGTTAGTACCTGGAGATGGGTAGCACATGACAATGGGCTTACCTACTAAATCGAGAGTTGCTCAACATCTGACTTATATCACTTGCTGTGTTATCTCTGTAGCCATTATTTATCATGTGTAATATGATGTTATTTACAGTGTTTGTTTTATCCATTAATGTACCCCACCCCCAGGTCACACCTGGAAACATGCCCCAGCTCAGTGTGCCTTTCCTGGTAACCAAATTTTAAATAAATAAATAAAATCAAAGGCAGCAATCTCTATTGATCCTTCATTGCTATTACAGAAGCCAGCCTTGATGAAGCACTTGCTGATCATAACAGGCTTCATTAGACTCTAGGCATGATGCAACATGAGATCCTATATAGCAGTGTGATTTTATTGGCAATCTCTGTTGCATGAGCTAAATCACACTCATCAATTCTGGCATTGATTTTGCTTGTGCAGTACTAGAAATGCGTTCCAGGTTAGAATGTCATTTTAAGAATACTGCAGTGAAAACTGTGCTTCAGAAACAGCGTCTGCCTTAACAGCAACAGGGGTAGGATAACACATGGTAGTTCTCATTACCTCTGTAGCTGTCAAGGCAAGGGAGGAAGAGGGGAGGCAGTGGAGAAGTAGGGAAAAAGTGAACAGGCTGTCCAAGCTGCTCCCATGCTGGAGATGTCTAAGACAGAAGCAGCTAGGGCAGTATAGCTTGGGAGAACAGGGTTCTGTTCCTGGTCTCCCGAATCTTGTGGTTTCACTTTTCTCCCCACCCCAAGTGTGTTTTTTTTTTTTTTTTATATATGCCTTAATCCGGTCCCCCCAACTTTCTCCCCACCCCAAGATCCACCCCCCCATAGAGTTGATTATTTAAATATTGGGGGGGCATAGCCCCCTTAAAAACACAAGTTGTGGTTTTGTTTCCTAGCCATGGTAGCAGTCCTCCATGTGTTTTTCACCTGCTACCATTGGCATTATTTTTGTATTCGGCATTTTCAATGGGCACTGTTGTTGTTGGCAGCGTTTTTACTGCACAGTTCTTAACCGTGCTGTTGTTGTATAAGGCATCTTGACTTGGCCCTAGAAATGAGCACTTATATTACCAGTGTCATGTGATTTAAGTTTTTACTCTGTTGTTAATACCCTCACAAAGTGAGTATTTTTTTTTACAGGTTTCCCTATACAAAGTCCCTATGTAGGATGTAAAATCCAGCTAGAATTACAAAAAAAGTACAAAAAGTACATAGTCCATGGGAAAATGGTGAAAACATCTATGTTATAAAACACTGTCCAGTCCTCTTCATTCATGCAACCTTGACATTGTAGTGTTTCAAGTTTATAAATCAACCACATTTCTCAGTGTAAAAGTTGAAATCTGCACAGCTTACGATGGAAGATGGATGGTTATGCATTTGGGAGCAATCTACAGGACCCCTAATCAGACAGAAAAGGTGAACAGAGCTCTAGGCAATGAGATCAGAAAGGCAGTAGCTGGAGGGGAAGCAGTTCTGCAAGGAGGCTTCACCATATCAGATGCTGACTGCAGCATCCCAAAGGCATGGGTCAAGAGAAATGAGGCATTGCTCGATACCTTACAGGACTGCTTCCTAACTCAATTAGTGGAGGAACATACTAGGGACAGGATCATATCTGACCTAGTTCAAACCAACTGAAACAGCATTGGTGGTTAACAGTAGAAGAGCTGTTAAGATCTTGTGACCACAATACAATCTGGTTTGACATAGCACTAAAATTACAGTGGCAGTTGACAAAGGTATTGGCCCTGAACCTTAGGAAGGTTGACTTAGGAAGGATGGAGGAGAAGCTAATGGACAGGCTTATGGGGTACAAACAGCTAAGTAGATGGGGCAAAGAGCAAGTGGGACCATATCACATAAAGGATTCTAGCTGTAAATAATGTTTTCCTCAGACAAGTGGGAAAGCGAAGAGGCATAGGAGACCCATGTGGTTTTCCAGGGAGGTTGAGGTAGTGGTGAAGGAAGAAAAAAATCACACCCTTCAAAGTCTACAAGGCTGAAAAAATGGACACTAGTAGGGAACTCTACTTTGTCAAGACAAGGGAAGCTAGTAAGCCAGTGAGGAGGGCCAAGGAAAAGGTAAAAATAAGATTGCAAAAGGGATGAATAAAAATTAAACACAGAAACATAAAAACATAGACTTTGACGGCAGATAAGGACCACTTGGCCCACCCAGTCTGCCCATTTCCCTACCTACTGGATAAGCTGCAGATTCTAGTTAACCAACAGCCTACTTCCTGCCACCCCCCCCCACTACAATTGCATTATGTCTGTCCTATGCATGTTTGAATTCCCCCACTGTTTTAGATCCAACAACCTCCCCAGGAAGGCGGTTCCATGCATCCACCACTCTCTCCATGTAAAAAAATGTCCTCACATTACCCCTGAGCCATCCCCACCTCTATCTTTAAATTGTGCCCCCTTGTTCTTACACATCTCTTTTTGTGAAAGATGCTACCCTCCTGGACTTTGTTGATTCCCTTGAGGTACTTTGAACATTTCTATCATGTCCCCCCCATCCCTCCTTTCATCAAGGGCATACATACAGTATTAAGCTCTCTCAGTTTTTCTTCATATGGTTTCTGATGCAGACCCTGCACCATTTTAGTTGCCATCCTCTGGTCTGCTTCCATCCTGTCTATGTCCTTGCGTAGATGAGGTCTCCAAAACTGCACAGAGTACTCCAGATGGGGTCTCACCAACTGTCTGTATAGAGGGATAACCACTTCCCTTTTTCTACTTGTGATGCCCCTTCCTATGCATCCCAGTATCCCCCTGGCCCTCCTAACTGACTTCTCACATTGCTTACCAACCTTTAGATCATCTGATATGACTACCCCCAGGACCCTTTCCATTTTTGTTGTTGTTAGTACCTCCCCTGCTATTGTGTACTCTTCTCCTGGGTTTTTGTTTCCCAGGTGCATTACTTTGCACTTCTTTGCATTGAATCTAAGTTGCAATATGTCTGACCATTCCTCCAACCTTGCCAAGTATCTTCTCATCCTTTCCAGCCCCCCTTATGTATCAACTCTGTTACAGATCTTTGTGTCATCTGCAAAGAGACATACCTTTCCCTCCAGACCCCCTACAATGTCACCTATGAAGATGTTAAAGAGGACTGGACCCAGTACTGAGCTCTGAGGTACTCCACTAGTAACCCCTCTTTCTTCAGAATGTGTTCCATTCACTATTACCTTCTGTGTCTTGTTGTGCAGCCAGTTTGCTACTCAGGCTACCACCCTGGGACCCACTCCCAGGCTGGCTAACTGATTATTAATCTTTTGTGCAGGACTGTGTCAAATGCCTTGCTAAAGTCTAGGTAGGCCATATCCACAACCCCTCCCTGGTGTATTACTTTGGTCACCCAGTCAAAGAAATCAATTAGATTCATCTGACATGACCTTCCTGCTGTAAATCCATGCTGCTTTGTGTCCTGTGCCCTGCTGGCCTCTAGGTACTCAACAATTCTTTCTTTCAGAAGTGATTCCATAATTTTCCCTACCACTGAGGTCAGACTTACGGTCTGTAGTTTCCTGCTTCTGCCTTGCTCCCACTTTTGTGAAGAGAAATCACATCTGCCCTCTTCCAGTCTTCAGGTTCCACCCCATCCTCCTATGATTTGTTAAAAAGTGTGGTCAGTGGTGTCACTTGGTCCTCCCTTAGTTCTTTTAGGATTCTGGGGTGAATCCCATCAGGCCCCACTGCTTTGTCCACCTTGAGTTTTAGGAGTTCTTTCAGGACTTTTTCTTCTGTAAATGGACTGGTGTCAACCTCCCCTACCCAGAGTGCTTCTATTGTCTGGTTTTGGTAACTCCTCCTCATCTTCTTTTGTGAATACTGAGCAAAAGTATTCATTCAGTATCTCTGCCTTTCCACTGTCTCCCTCTGCCCACTTCCCCTCTCCCTTATTAATCTTCACTATTCCTCCCTTAACCTTTCTATGCTCCCTAATGTGGAGAAGAACAAAGATGCAACAGAGAGTCTGAGAAAGCACAAGGCATGTTTGGAGGTGGATGGGTATAAAGCAGCCCTGGCAGACCTATTTAACTACTTGACAGAGAGAGGCATAATCATCTGGGACCTGAGGGTTACAGACATCATCCCCTGCATAACAGTGTGGATAAGAGGGACCCAGGGAATTATAGACAGGTTACACTGACTTTAATTCATGGAAAGCTTCTTGAGACCATAATCAAGGAATAGCTAGTCGATTTCCTAGAATCCCATAGACTACAGGACTACAAGCAGCATGGCTTGGTGAAGGGGTGGTCCTGTTGGACTGACTCATGGATTTTAGCAACACCATGTCACAAGAATTGGCTAAAGGCCAAGCACTGGACATCCTTTACCTGGACATTAGCCAGACCTTTGACTGCACCCCAGAAGAGGGTGGAAAAGAAATTGGGAAACTTAGGTGTTGTGAAGAAAGTCACTAGATGGGTCTGAAACAGTCTTGGGAGGCAGAACACAATGGATGGCACTAAATGTTACATACTTTGAGGTTGGGTGGGTACAAGCAAGGTCCCACAGGGGTCAGTCCCGGCCCAGTGCTCTTCAGTGTCTTTGTTTTGACACTGGAGAAGGGATCCAGGTCAAGATGTGTCTATGTGCAGCTGTGTCTATGTGTAGGCAACACATAGGGTAATGCCCCTTGTACAGCGACACTATTACAGCGAACATGTTGATGCTGACAACATCAACATTTCCCTGTAATAGTCTGCCCGAGACCCCCAGACTCTGTCCCCTGCTCCTGCATTCCCCTTCCTGAATCAACTCTGACTCAGAGTTGATAATCTAATAGATCGGATATGCTGGGGCAGAGCCCCTCCGATAGAAAAATGGACCAGGTTTCTTTCTGGATTTATGTCAGCCATAACTTGCAGTCAACATATATCCAAAGCTGTGATGCTAGTTGATGAAATAGTTGTCGAACTGGCATCGTAGAGCCTCAAAAAGGTATGTGGCAGGGTGGGTTGGGAAGAGATTAGAAAGTAATTGAACAGAGACCTGAGTAAATCTGAATGGAGGTTGAAGATTTTGCTACTGAAATTCAGATTATGCACTTGGGGAGGGGATTCCAAGAACCAAATACTGGAAGAAGGGGATACTAACTGGAAGAAGGTGAATGACTACAGCAGATCTCAGAAGAGAAGATCTGGGAATTATAATTAGTGGAAACCTCAAGACCTCATACCAGAGCAATAAATCACATGGGAAAGCTAGCAGAATACTGTATTGCATGGGTAGCACCTTCTCAAGTAGATGGAAGGAGGTGATCCAACCCCTGTACAGGTGCCTGGTGAGACTGCACCTGGAGTATGGTGCACGGTTCTGGAAACCTCATCAAAAAAAGGACAAGGACCACCTGGACTCAATCCAAAGGACAGCAATTGAAATTATTCCTAAGCAGCAGGGAACAACTGATAAGAAAAGTCTGTCTGTTCTCATTATATATTCACTGGATGCCAGGAGAAAGGGGGGAGACATGACTGAAACCTTCAAGCAGTGCACATGAAGGATATAAACAGCTTAAACAGTCTAGTTTTATGATTGGATGGGACAGTGACATGGGACTGGTGAGTTTGATGGAGAAGGGTTAAAACAAATGGAATGGCTAGTTCAAGAGGAACTATGGGGTAGAGATGTTACAAATTTTTAATTCACCAGTAAAGTTGCTGTAAATCCATCTGATTCATGTTCACGAAATTTTTGTGAATTCTACAGCTGAATCAACCAACTTCGCTGGAGGATTTTTTATACCTCCCCCACCCACTGTTCTGTGAAACCACCCCATTTCCCACCCATAAATATAAAATAAATCAAAATACCCTCCCGACTGGCATCCTCACACCCCCAGCAAACATCACCTTTGCTGCTGTGTCAATATGTAAAATAATAGAGAATCCCTTCGCCCCACTACCTCCCCCCACCCAAGTCCCACAGTGCTTTAGTTTTATTCCCAGTCCCCCACCCAACCCCCCTCTGGTCTCCACCACCCTCCTCCCCCATGAGCATCTAGAAAATATAGGCTGCCAATAAAAAAAATGGTCCCCCAGTGCAGAGTGGCTACTCTGTTCAGTGTCGACTGTTCCAGTCCAATCTGATAAAATGGCATGAATGAATGAATGAATGAATGAATTAGAATGCCTTTGCTCATAGCAAAACCTGACTGGTACAATTTTCAACCAGTTAGGTTTTACTAAGAGCCACAACATCACCATTCATTCATTAAATCTATAGCCATTATTAGGAGACTGGAGTTTGGAGTCAGCACTGAACAGAGCAGATACCCTAGACTGTTTTCTTTACTGGCAGTCTATATTTTTGTGGGTGTGCTCATAGGGAGAGGAGGGTGATGGAGGCCAGAGGGGTGCTTGGTAGGGGACTAGGAATAAAACTGAAACACCATTGGACTTGGGTGGGGGGGGGGAGTATATTTGGCACCTGGGTGTAGGGATGAGATTCCCAATTATTTTACTGAAACAACAGCAAGAGTGATGTTTGCCGGGGGAAGGGAGGAGAATGCCAATGTGGGTGGGGGTTTGAGGGGGGTTATTGGCAACACTACTAGAATTGCTTTGTTATTCACTGTGAATTACCCATTGGTCAGGCAAAATTTGGCCAATCCACCTGGCGACTAACAAGGTGAAGTGCAGTCCTCAGCAATATGAGTTTGCCAAAATGTGTTGACATTTTTCACAGAGTTAATTTTGGCAACTTCGTACATCTCTACTATGTGGTTAATAGAGGCTTAGCTAGTGCTCAGTTGGTGAGATCCTAGGTAGGAACCAGGCAGACTGGATGGATCATGTGTATTTTTCAGTCTGTAAGCATCTATAAATGTATCTATGGATGCAATTACCAGTCTTAGCCTCTAGTCAGCTCTTTCACCTTTTTGAGATGCATTGTGTCCTGTGGGTATGAAATGCCTTGCTACTGACAGACTTAGGTCCTTTCTTCTGATCATGATTTTGTGTTCTGAGATACATTTTTTTTAGTGGCCAACTTCTTTTGCCCACATAATATTTACCACAAGGAGAAATGTGCAGATAGATTATATAACTTGTACTCACATCACAAGTAATTTGATCCCACTTCAGATGTACAGATAGATTTAAATTATATTTTTTCTAGGTTGCAGAGTACTGGGCACAATGGCCACATTTGTATTTCCCATTCTCTAATGGACCAAGTTAAACAGTTTGATTACTGTTCCCATCCAGTACCTAATGGAGTGTGTGCATTAACTTGTCTTTGAGAGATGGATTTTTTTCTTGTACGCTTTCAAGGGTTTATTCCTAAACATGTCACTCACATTGTTTCCAACTTGTATTATGTGCCATTGATTGTTAATGATGTTTTTATGCCTTTTGTATTGTAGATATGTTTTGTAGAAAGCACTATAGTGTGTGGTCGAACATAGTTATGCTCCGAATTATGTTTGCTCAAAAATGTTGTTCTGCTGCAGTAATGACATCCATAGTGCGGCTAGAGATGTGCAAAATTGTGAAATTTCGCTATGTGAAACATTTCGCGAAATTCATGCATTTTGCAAAATCCTTCATGGGTGCGAAATGCAAAATTTTGCCCGCGGAAGGCAAACATTTGCCCACAAAATGCAAAATTTCACCTGTGGAACAGCTAAATTTCACCTTCTGCTGGCAAAAGTTTGCCATTTCGAGCAAAATTTTGATTTTGTGGTGAAATTTTGCAACTTCACAGCCTGCGAAAAATTTTGCGGAACAGCGGAATTTTGTGAAATGTTTCACACTACAAAACTGCCGATTTCCAGAAAAATTTAATTTCACAACCTCTCTAAGTGCAGCAGAATGGCTTTTTGTTATTCTACACTACGAACATCACATTGATGTGTCGTCGAGTGTCATACTTGGAAAACAGACCAATCACACTTAAGTTCCATTATGTTTTCCCACAGTAAAAAAAAGGCACTTCAAATAAATACACAGGAGTTTCAGTTACATGAAATTACCACATGCTTAAATAGCCTGTTTTTCAGTAGATGTACTAGCAGTGTCAACCAGTGTCTTTTCCATGCCTGTCTCAGAGTGGCATCAGTTCAAAGTAGTTTATGGCATGTTCAACATCGCAGTGGTTTATGGCCAATCATCTAATTTGATAGCTAGTGTTACTTGTTGGGATGGGGGGGGGGTTAGTTCGTCATCATTTCCATTGATGAAAGACGTGAAATACAGCTGAAATGATGAAACTGCTAATGAAGTGAGTACACTAAAATCTTCTCACAGTATTTCCCATCCCCTTTTCTCTTTTCTCTTGTGTGTCTTCACAGAGCATGAATGCAAGATGTTACTGGGGGACTATCCACACACAAGTGTAAAGTTAACAGTAAAAATCATAGTGATCTGAGTCTTTACATCTAGGACTGTCCATACACTATATAGAACAGTGTATGGTGTCCCATTCACAAGTCTACTCTTTAAGCTTGTGGTTACTATGATGACTGAACAACCTCTTGAGCTTTGCTCTTGAGGTCAACATTCGTCACAGTAACCACTCAGGTAAAGAATAGCCTTGTGAATGGGACACCATACACTATCCTATTAATCTTATTCATTTGTTCTTATCCCTTTTTCTGCATTTCCTCCTGTCTATTGATACTGTCTGCTCTGCTAACTGATTTATGTACTGTACAATTCTGTCATAGCCCCTCTGAAGGACTCTGTTACTGAGTTCTACCTTATCTGATTAATATCTAATTTCTCTATTGCAATCTCATTCAGTTCCCAGCAGTTCTGAAGATTATAAATCTTGAGATTGTATTTCACACCCACACTTTCTCTTAATTAGAGATCTTTCATTATATCACATAAATATAAAATATAGCATCTCAATCTTCTGGTCTCCAGGTCCATTAGCTTAAATTTTTGCATCCTCTCCATAAATGGGTCATCATTTACATCCCATGTAAATTTGGTAGCTCTTCTTTGAGTACTTTTAACAGTGCAGTATTCTTTTTTACTTTCTAGTATATTGTGCCCACAACTGTGTAACTTTGGCAAGGTATGGTTGTACATATGGGGTGGGATATTCAGACTGGATGTGCCATGCGCAACAGGGATGCACAAGCGCAAGTGCAGAAATGTGCCATGGTGCGATATTCAGCGGGAGCAGCAGCACAGCACAACATGCAATGTGCCATAGCACAACAGTAATGAATCCATGTGCAACTGCAGGGGGCAGAACCAGGAATAACATGCTCAGTGTGATATTCATCAGTATGTGACGTGCGCAGTAGCGGAGCAAGTGAAAGTAGCGCAACAGCAGAAATGAGCCAAAATAAAAGGGAGCAAGAGAGGGGAGGAAGAATGCGCCACAGAGGAGTCATAGGTGAGAGCGTGGAGACATAGTGGCAGGGAGGCATGACAGAAAGCAGGGAGCAGGTGTGGCCAGGAGTTGGACAGGGCCCACTGGAGGTGTGCCTGAGTGAGAGAAGGAGTGGGTGTGTCCATGCCAGTGAGTGAGAGAGGGCCTGAGAGTGCCACAGTGAATGGAGGGCAGTGACAAGAGGCAAGGCACCCAGAGGTGAACAGCCAGAGGTGAACCCGGTGCAGGGGCAGCACCAGCAACACACAGTGGGGGGAACATGAAGACAGCCACCCGAGGGGGGAACACCAGCCAGGGACATGGCCAGTGCCATGTTCCAGATGGAAGCAGTAATGAGGGGTGTGGGAAGGCAGGCAGCAGGGAGGGGCAGCTGTGGAAGGGCCCGTCGGCGGTACACCCAGAACAGGCAGTGCCAAGCCTGCACCACCTTCGAACAGTACAGTGACACTGAGATTGTGGGCCGGTACCACCTGAACCGGGTGATTCTGAGGCAGCTCTGTGAGCTGTGCAGTGATGAGATGCAGGCACCCACATGACAGAGCCATGCACTGTCAGTGGAGATGAAGGTCACAGCCGTCATGTGCCTGCTCACCATGGGCACCTTCCAGAGACCAACAGGGGACATGACAGGCATAACCCAGTTGGCTGCATCACGCCTACTCACAGAATTCCTCAGTGCACTACTGCCACATGCTGTGGAGTACTTCCATTTCCCCAGCACACAGGTGGAGCGCACAGCACACATACAGGAGTTCCACAAGGTAGCACAGTTGCCTGGCATGCTCAGGGCCATAGACTGCACCCATGTAGGCATCTGCATGCCACCTGGTCTGGAGGGGGCAGCGTACTTCAACCGCAAGGGCTACCTGAGTGTCAACTGCCAGGTGTTGTGTGAGGCCATGGGTCACATAATCAATGTCTGTGCCATGCACCCTGAGGGAGCACACAAAGTCTTCATCTGGCACCAGTCTGCACTGTGCCACAGGTTCGAGAGTGGGGACATCCCCACTGGCCATCTGGTAGGTCAGTACGCATAGCGCACTGGATGATGTGTGCAGACGTGGGGGGGTGTGCGGCATTGTCAGGGGTGCCATGGGTAATGGCCATGATGGCCCATGGCATAGTGACACAGACCACCATGCTAATGACTCCCCTCTACACACAGGTGACAGTGGTTACCAGCTATGGCCCTGGCTGCTCACACCATACTGGTGCCCCATGACCCCAGCGTAGCAACAGTACAATGAGGCACACACCACAACACAGAATGTCATCGAGCAGGTGTTCGGGCTGCTGAAAGCATGGTTCTGTTGCCTGCACACATCAGGCAGTGCCCTACAGTACAGTCCCTCAAAGGCCTGTGGGCTATTCCTGGCCTGCTGTATCCTGTACAACATGGCCATCAACTGTGGGATAGCCATTGAGGTCAAGGAGGGGGACAACAGTGGGAACGATGAGGACACTGGTCCAGCTGGTGTAGGGCAGCCACCCCCTGGGTGACGGGACCCCCGGCTGACCCGGATGGCACAGCAGCACTGGGACACCATCGCAGAGGAGTACTTTGGACAACACAGGTAAGCCATGGGGCCATGTGCAACCACCAAGGGCAAGTGCACAGCCCACAGACAGGCAGGGGTAGACACCAGGGGCAGATGGCATAAAGGGAATGGGAATGAGCGGGGGACCACACACGGCAGCAGGGATGGGCAGGGCTGCACACGTCACGTGCACACACATGCACACACACCACAACACATGCCCAAAGGGCAACAGGCACCCCCACACCCCCACAGGACCCCACACAACCATGCCCAGTGGCTGGCACTGTGCGTGCCTCAGACGCTGAGCACCATTGCATAGTGGTGGACAGCGCTATGCAGGCATCATCATGCACACGCCACAGTGGCCAGCAGCTGGGAGGGTGTGCACAGGGACCAAGTGTGTGCAGGGCTAGGAACCTCACCCATGCATTGCACAAAGAACACCACAGTGCACACAGGGCAGTGGCAGACAGTGGCCTTGGTGGGAGACCGGTCAGTCATGTGGCATAGTACCACAGCTGCCACAGATGCCTGGGCGGCCCCACCGAGACCTGCCAGCCATGCCAGGCTGACCAGTGGCCTCATGGTGTGGCACCGATGGGCCCCCAGGGGTAACGCTGTGTGAACACAACTGTATCCGCACAGGGGTCTGCAGGCCACCAAACATGCTTGCACCAGGCGTGCTTGCTATGCCCACAGCCAAACCCGGTGTCAACATAGCAGGGGTAGCATGACACCGGGAACAGGGGGAGGACATAGCACCCTGCAGGGTGTGCAGCAGCTGGGCACCCAACTGGGTGGCCAGTGTAGCCATGACAGTAGTAATTGCAGTGGTCAGCCTGTCAATGGCAGCAGTCACATCTGCCCGCTGCTGAGCCAACTCTGCCAGGTGCAAGCCATGGTCCCTGCTCTGCCGCTCCTCTGCCTGGTGCAGAACTGCACTGAGCACATCCACCGCCGCCATGAGCCGCATCTGCTGATCTACTGAGGCCTGGAGAAGATGGTTGTGGTTGTCCAAGGGGTCATCTGCATGTCCAGCATGCTGTCCCCCGTGGTGTTCCTGGCTCTGCTGCCCAGCACCCCTTGATGATGGGTGCTGCACAGCACTGCCATTCTGGGGTACATCTACACGCAGTGCACTGCCACTGCCCCCGTCCCTGTCCCCCCACTGCATTGGCCATCTGCTGGTGCTGCCCCTCTGGCTGCCGATCACCAGGGGACACCGGCACGGATGCAGCAGCCGCAACAGCCCCACCACCCTGGATGCACACCAGTGCTGCCCCACTGCAGCATGCAGACACAGGCTGGGAATGAGCTGTTGCACAGGCAGCCACGACAGCATCACCAAAGGAACCGCCCAGGCAGTTGCCTTCTGTGGGACCATCCTGTGTCCCACATGCATCACTGTCTGGGACATGTGTCACGTCATCATCAGTGCTGGATCCAGCCCTGATCCATGTCCCAGCACACTGGACACAGAGGGCGGTGTCACGCTGGGACACATACAGGTCCATGTCCGCACCCGCACCACCGGCATCAGTCTGGACAGACATGCAGGTATGCAGTTAGACAGTCCCTTGGACACCTGTGGAGGTGGATGGGCATTCCTCCATGTCCAGGGCTACCCCCTCAGTGGGCACACCCACCACTGCTGCCCCATGTAGATGCTCAGGAGCTCTAAAGGAACACAGTACCGTTAGTGGCTCCGCCTGGCCCTTTGACATGCCTTCCTACCACCCACATACTGCCAGTGCCGGACCTACCATGTAGTGATGAGCTGTCACCCATCTGGAAGCCACCCCCAGGAATGCCCTCCATGGTACTATGCCACATGCTGCTGGCCACCCGCTCCTCCCGTGGTGTCAGTCGGTGTACGTCCTGCTGGCCCCCACCGGTGGCAGCATGTGCCACCGTGATGGCGGACACCTTGTCCTTAATCCACCTCCTGCCTGTGCCAACCTTCTTCTTGTACTCCTGCACGGACCACTGGTGGCTGCCCTGCTGGTTGATGGCATGTGCCACCTCACCTCACACAGCAACATGGGCCTGTGGCATTCCTCGCTGTCCACTAAGCAGCAGTTCCCTGTGGAGGTATGCCTCAAACAGGGCATCAGATTCAGCCCTGGTAAAGTTGGGCCTCCTTCTCCTTCACATCCTTCCCTGCTCCTCCTCTTCCTCTCGCTCGGTCATGCTCATGCCTGGGGGATAGACAGGTGTTATCTTGGACTGTGCAGTCCCATACAGCCCTCTCAGACCATTGTCCTCATGTCCCAACAGCATGCAACCTACCTCAAAGGACTGCAATACCGATCCATGGTCTATGCAGCCTCAGGTCACGTATTTATAGCGCAACGCATGCAAATGTGAGCAGCTGCATCTGTAATTGGATGCTAATGCAGTGGATGCGCCGTGGAATGGCTCATGAGCTGATTTGCATATCCTGGCTGATTATCACGCTGTTGCACCTTGCGCAATGGTGTTGAGCATGCTCAGGCTATGGCGCATCACTGTGACGTGCGCAATCAGCACCACACCATGAATGCCTGGGGTGCTGGCGCTGATGCTAGTGACACTGCTGACATGCTGTGCGTGGGAGGCAGTACAGGGCATGGCCACCACTGTGCCTGTGGTGCAAGTGCGCTGTATGCTCAGGGGGTGCTTGTGCCAAGGTGCATCATGGGCGCCATGGTGCCACAGCATGGTAGGCCACTGCAAGGTGTCTCACATATGCACCCTACCGCTCTACACACAGGGCTTCCCAATAGCGCTGTGGTGCTCCGTGCACAGACAGACCCTTGACCCTGCAGCTGACTTTTGCCCCCTAGGCACCATGCATACTCATGGCTACACCCCTATTGTGCAGTCCGGTGACAGCGCGATAGCCACTGGCAGCACAGTACCGTGCTGCCTCCGCATGTGGGGCACGTGCACTACAGGGTGCCATTTTGTTGCCGATTGCCACTGCACTATGCTGCACACCAGAGTGCCCATCTGGACAGCAATTGAGCTAGCAAACCTGGTGGCTTTGGTAGAGTCCCATGCTGGTGCCCTCTTTGGCCAGGTACCCCTCCTGAGGCCAAGGACAGCAGTGTGGCAGGAGGTGGCAGAGGGCTGGAGGAGGCCACAGAGTGCAGCAGGACAGCAGATCACTGTCACCACTGATATGGTGACCTCCAGCGGTGGGACCCCGACTGCCTAGGGCAACTGCAGGCACATGCCCAGTGGGGCACTGTGCCATGGCCAGGTAGATGCTCCATCACATCACTGGTGGTATCTGTCTATCCAGGTATCGCAGTGGCCATCAGGCCATGCTGCAGGGGGTCCTACCTATGTTGCCAGGTTTGGGGGTGCCTCGTGTACACCCAGCACCTCTGCGTCATGGCTGGGCTGTGCAGGCATGCACACAGCAAGGGGGGGCTATGTTACTGACCTGTACTGATGTTACCCTCACCATGTTTGCACCCTAGGCCCGAAGGATCACTGTAGGGCCCGGTTGGCCCATGAGCAGGGATGGCAGGCTGGAACAGGTGGTGTGGCCTTGCAGCCGGGGCACAGTGGTGGTGCCATGGGCCAGCAGTGCCCTGCTGACCAGGATGCAGATGAGTGCCGTGTTTCCCGTTACATCTTTGCACGGTGGGTTCCAGGGGAGGTGGTGGGGCATGGCCCCCGCACATGGCCCCACTGCCGTGCATGCCACATGGTGAACTCTGCACTGTCCTGTGGCACTGTATGTATGGGTGGGTGTCGCAGGTGGGTTGTGCGTGCACTGGGCACCTGGCTGTGCCACTGCCATCACACTGCATAGCCATGACACTGTATGGTCACGTTGGTGCTGTGCAGTGTATGGGTGGTGGGGTTGTGCAGTGGTTTGCATGGCTAAGGGTGCCTGGGTAGGCTGGTCTTGTGGGCGCTCCCACTGTGAGTGGTCACATGCCATCACAGGGGCAAGGCCCACAGCTGTATGCCATGCACATTGGGTGGGCTGCGGGGGTCTGGCCAGTCACACCTACTGACTCTGCTCCCTTGTCCTAGGTGGACAACACTGGATGACCCTGGAGCGTCACATCCAGGAAATACTGCAGGTGACCCAGGCCACACTTCAGCTGATGCCGGGCATGGAGCGGAGCGACAAGTGGTGGCACAGAAGGTGCCACAGAGAGCGCAGGGAAGAGAGGAGCCACCAGTAGGGCCTGCGGCACCCGCTCTGTTCCTTCCCCCCCAAACTGTCCCTCACATCCCTTTGTCCCACTCCTTGCTGCTCCCCCTTGCCCCATGCACGTCCCCCCATGTTGTAGCCTTGTACCCCCTCCCCACTTTGTATATTGTTATGTAAATAGTTATTATTAATATTATTACCTTTTGAATTATATACATGTTTCATATAACAACTGTGGTGGTCTCTGATTTGCAGTGGGCATCTGGTGTCTTGCTGCAGTGGTGTGCATGGCGTCTGGGGGTGGTGCAGGTCTGGTCATGTGTGTGTCTGGCAGGACCCCTCCACTGGTGTGGGTGGGGGCCGTGGTCCCTGTCTGTGGTATGTGTGTTGTAAGCTGTGCACTGGATGCCTGTGTGCAGTGGTCCCAGGTGCATGCGCTGTGTCCCAGTTGCCCCTGTGCCTGGCCCGTGTGGCTGAGCCCCTTGCATGTCTGTTGTATGCATGGTTGTGCCGACCCCCCCCAACACATGCATGTCTGCTGGCATGACATTGGTGGCTGTCCATGCCAGCCACCCTCTGGGCATGGCACCATGGCTGCTGGCATCCTGTCTCCAGGTCTATTGCACATTTGCTTCAGGTGACACTGTGGACGGTGCTGTTGTTGTCCCCATCCATGCTGTCGCTGGTGTCTGTGGTGGTGCCTGTGGTCTGCTGTCTGTCACATGTGCTCCAGCTGCATGCTGGAGGTGGACAGGTTCATGGTGCATGTACCACATGGCTTGCTCACCAGCGCCATGGTGGTGTACAGGCCGTGGGTACATGGCATCATTGGACACGTGAAAGCAGTATCTGTTGCCCCACTTTGTGTGGCTCTGTGACAGGGTACCCTTGGGACAGGGTGGGGGATTTGTTTGTGCCCTCTGTTGCATCCTGTGTGGCACATGTCTCTATGCACCACAGTGGGCAGCTGTGCTGTCTGGTGGGGCCAATGCTGGGACAGGGTTTGTACATGGGTGAGTGTGCGGGGTGCTGTCCTGCTGGTGGTGGCATCCAGGGTGGGCCTTGTCACATGCGGGGTCCCTCGGGTACTGATGCAAGGTTGACCTCTCTGCTGTGCCACAGTGGGGGCCTTGCAGGGGGCATTGTGTATGATGTGGGTGCATCAGTGGCTGGTGTCACCTGCTGTTGGGGGATCATGGTGGGGCTGTCATGCATGGTGCCATGGGGCACAGGGTTGCATTGTCACAGTGGTGGTGGTGGCATGCCTTCGGTGCCATGCACTGTTTGGTGATGCTTCTGTGCTGGGTGTCTTGGGATCACTGTACAGGGGGTGGTCAGCATTGGTGGGGTGCGGTGGCATGGGATGGTCCAGCCCTCCTTGTGTTGCAGTCACTGTTTGCCAGAGGAATGTGCTGGGGCACCATGCCTCTGCTGTTGAATCAGTGCTGGGGTTCATGGGCTGGTGGTCTGTCCAGCTCACCTCTGGTTGTGCAGTTCATGGGGGGCCTTGGGGGGGGTTGGTCTTTCTGGCCTGCTGCATGCTCTTCCACCCATGGCGCTTCCATGTCTAGTGCACCCCTGCTTCCTGTCCTTGTCCCTGCACATCACTGGATGTGCTACTGCGCATCGGCCCTGCTCCACTGCACATCCCTGGTTGCGCCATGGCGCATGGGGCATGATATTCAGCTGTGTTGTGCAGGCATACCATGGCCTGCGCTTGGTTTGAATATTGTGCACGTTGCAAATTGGCACACTGCTCTTGCGCCTGCTCCCGCTATTGCGCATCTTTTTGGTGCAGTCTGAATTTCCCACCCCTAGTCTATAAAGGGAAGCAATAACATTTCTGTCTTTACTTATTATATGTATTTAATACATCCCAGGATTCTAAAAGCCTTAGCCACAGCTTCTTCACAGTCTATTTTGCCACAAGTCTTTTGTGACTAGGATTTCTAAGTCATTTTTGTCTTTGTTATTCCTGAACCTAGTTACTTGGAGATAATGTGCTTCCTCCCTGTTTTGGGGCCACAAATTCGTCACAGCACATTTGTCAACATTAAATGTCATTGCCCATTTGTCTGCTTTTGAACTGGTTATGTTCAAATTGATTTGCAGTTTGTCAACATGTGCTTCATCAGTTTTGGTGTTGCCCACATACTTTTCTATGCCACTTATGCATAGTTGAAAGAGTGAAGACCCAAGAACAGAGCTGTGTAGCACAGCACTGGTTACCTTACATTCCTCAGACAGATAAACATTTAATTACACTCTTTGTGTTCTGTCATATAGCCAGTGTTTGATCCAGTTAATTGATTTTTTTGCAGTTAAAAACTTTATTGAGGCTTTGTAACAAGAAATACAAAATAACTGCACTGCAGTGAGGCTGCACAAGGGTGCCTTAGTCAAAATATACAAATTTTGCAAACAGCTTAACATGAATTGTTTTATTTACTTCATTAAAGAAAATTGTTACATCAGATAACAACAAAGGGTACACAAAAACAGTACACTAGCTAAGTGGCAGTAAGAGTAAGACATTAATAGTAAACTCAGATGTTGGGCAACAACTGTACTGGACACATGGTTGCAAACAGTCATATGTAGCAGCTGGGAGTGAAACAATGAAGATGTGGTGAACCAAATAGCAATAAACCAGTATCAACATTAGCGAGCAAACACGATGTGCAGAAGAACCTGACTACTAAATCATCCCCACTTCCATGTGACTGTAGCTGTGGCCTTAATAGTACCAGTTGAGGATGGGCAATAGGGTGAGGAAATTGGACCTAATCTCCTGGACTGATGGAAATAGAAAGGTTACAGGGTTGGGGTGTAGGTGCTGAGCAGAGGTGTGATGTTAGAAATAGATCCCATTTCTTATGGTAAATATACCTCTTCCCACTGCTGTAAAGGACAGCCTTTCAAAGACCACCAGCCTTGAGAGAGGGCAGAGTGCCAAGTGAGCAGGAAGGGACTACCTGATTGCCTCCAGTTCATGAATATAGGCACTTAGCCTCCGTAAGGGCCACAAGAAGCCAGCATTGCAGATGTCTGCGTAGGTCCACTAGCAAAGTGGCGAGCCCCAGAACAATTAAAGCAGGTGACAGTGGAAGGGGGTGGTGTATGATCCTGGAGCAGTCAGTAATGACTCTCTGCCACAACTGAATGAGTTGTGGACATTCCCATGAGAAGTACAGGAGGCCTTCTTCCAGCTACAAGCAACACCAGCACAGACAGTGAGGTAGGAGACCTGTAGTCTTCAGAGTTTGGAGGGTTCTATATCATCTGTGTATAATTTTCAACTGAATTAATCTACTTTTAGTATCCTTATATGCCTGATGAACAGAGGTGATGCCTGACTCCCACTGAGCCTCAGTTAGGGTTGCCGCAGATCCTACTCCTACCTCCTCCTCCTGCTGTCCTCAAGGATGGGTTTCTTTGAGTCCCAGATTATGGCATATGTCCTCCACTCCAGGCCTCAAGAAGAGGAGAGAACCTCTGGCTTCTGTAACCATTCCCCGAAGGAATGGGGACTGCATATCTTATCAAGTGTCAGTGTAGCTACCCTTAGCTGCATATATCTTCAGAAATCAGTGTGTGGGATCCAGTCCTTGTCCTGGATTTGTTGGAATGACAGCAGGGTGTCTGTGCCCAGAATGGGAATATCCGCTAGGAGTCTAATGCCACTTTCCTGCTAGGCTGGCCATCTGATGGGTTGACATTCAACCTCGATGGCCGGGTTTTGCTAAATATAAGTGAGCACTTTGGAGGGGGGCCTAGAAGGTTTAGGGACAGAGGTGAGAGACATGCACTTGTCCCAGGTGTTTATAGCGGCCAAAATGATGGGGAGAGTTAAGGAGGAACCTTAGGGGTTAAAATCTAGGAGAATACTGAGACAGGACACCACAGCAGTTGTTGCCTCAGTGTGCACCCATTGTGGTGATTCCATTGAGGGCAGGGAGAGTCATTTATAGTCCTCTGTAATCCATTAGACTAGTGCGTAACTCTCAGACCAGGGGAGGCCAAACCCCACTCTGCTCCAGTGCATGCATAGTTTTACCTTACTCAGCCTCGAGGACTTGCCTATTCAAAGGAAGTGGCTGATAAGTCATTCTACCCAACAGAATAAGTTGTCTGGGATACTGAGGGGGAGGTTTCCGAATACATAAGCAAATTTAGGTAAAGCAATCATGTGGACGGCTTCTATCTTCCCCATGAGAGATAGATTCTCTCAGCGCTCTCAAGCTGTAAAAATAGCTGGAGTTCTCTCAGTCCCAAAGTCTGTTCTCTCAGGAGTTCAGCAGGGATCCATCTTAGGCCCTCTCCTTTTCAGCCTTTTCCTAAACTCCCTTCCTAAATCCTGCCCTGAGCAAATTATCCTCTATGCTGATGATGCTTTCCTCTCATAAAGATCCGAATTCCTTACACCTTAGCCTTCAGCATGCTTTTGCCAAAGTCGAGCCGTGGTTCCTTGAACATAAGCTGGTTCTAAACCACAAAAAAACTAAATCCATGCTCTTCTCTAGCCCGCAAAACAAGAAAAGGCAAGTACCACTCACTATCAATACATACCTGGGAAATACCCTTGAACAAGTTGCAACATTCAAATATCTCAGAATCACCTTTGATCAAGGCCTAACCTTTGCAACCTATATTGATAGTACAGCAAAAACCATTAATCAGTGGATTGGGATACTGTACCGGACTCGACAGCTCCTTACCCAACCAGCACTGAGGATTGCTATTCAATCCTCAATCATCTCAATCATTGACTATGGCTTAATTGTCTATGGGTCTGCCTCTACTACCGCACTTAGACGCATTACAACATCCCTTAACAAGGCCTGTCGGCTGCTCACTGGTGCTCATCGACATACTCACACATGCGAGCTCTACGTTGAAACAGGGTGGTTGCAACTCCAAAACCGCTTAAAGTACCTTACCTGTCTTATGGCTGAAAAATCCACCATGGGCCTCACTCCACCATGCATCCAAGACCTGTTATGCCAGAACACTAGTATCTGTCTTACCAGAAGATCAGAAAATCAGCCTCTTCAGGTCCCCCGATGCCGGACTACCCAGGGTCAAAGATCATTTGCCTATCGTTCCCCCAGGTGGCTAAATGCACTTAGCACCACTATTATCGCCTCTACCTCCCTAGGTGCATTTAAATCTAGGCTATACTCTCACCTTGCCACCTCCAACTCCTGTGACTGCCTTGATTAAATCTTTATCTTTCCCACCCTTGTCCGTTACTTGACAAAGGCTTGTAAGAGGATCTTTTTCTCTTGCTATTGTCTGCTCCTTTCACCCTTTCTCTTACCCTCTCTATCTGTACACTTCCCTAACTTGATTTTTCCCTCACCTGGCTTGATTTTTTTTGTTTTGTATGATAAGTGTTTATTGGTATTACCTGTCCTTGCACAAATGTTTCTATATTTTACTGTCTATGTTTTCTTGTTATTGTCACAACACAAATTGTAGTGCCACTCTATGTAACCTTTTGTTTGTACTTAACTTGACATGGAACCTTTGTAAAAGAGCCTTTGGCTCAAAGGTAATAATTCCTAGAACAATAAACTAAACTAAACTAAACTAAACTAAGATTCAATTTGAGTCATCGTCGTATCTCCTTCTCAAAGTCTACCAGTAGAAGGGTGCTATTAGAAAATAGTAGATCTGCCCACTTAGTTGTAACTCAAATCTACAAGTACTTAAAGTCCTTATCTCTCCACTTTACCTGTCTTCCCTGGCAGCAGCAGCTGTTGCAAGCTGGGTTCAGAGGAGATAACATACAGGGAAGCTCACCAGGATTAAACCCAATACTGTAGCTTGCTGCAGCAGAGCTACTACAGTAAACAATGCAGTTTCAATGGGAGTTAGTCCCTTTTGTCATGTAGGAAACTGTGATACTGTGCTTGATCCTGGGGGGATCACTGTAGTCATATAAAGGCTGACAGCCGAGAGATTTCTGCAAATTTAGGGAGCACCCTGAGCATGAGTAGGAGTGAGCTCCTGGGCTGCATCAAGCTGAGGAGAAGATCATCTGCACAGGTGTTCACCAAGTACTCAGATACTTTATTTATTTATTTTATTTATTGAACTTTCAGAATTACAAACCTTTGAGTCAACGACTCCTTTACAAAGGCTCCATGCCAGAGGCACATCAAAAATGCAGAGGATACAGATATGCAAAGTATACATGAAATATAATACAAGGGATTGCACAATAAAAAAAAAAGGTACAAAAATGTAAAGATACATGATACATACAGTGGCGTCCTCCAGGATGAAACGCAATTCTGCAGCATTGTGCAGCACTGTGCAGAATGCTGCAGAAGACCTACTGAAAAAAGCAATGTAATTTAAATGGTAATTAATCCCCTTTGTCATTCAGGAAAATGTGACACTGCCAGGATGAAGTGAATGCCACTTCTTCCTGGATGACAAAAGGGACTAATTGCCATTGAAATTACTTTGCTTTATTCAGTAGGTCTGCTGCAACATACTGCAGAGTGCGTTATAAAAGTGTGTTTCATCCTGGGGGATGCCACTGTAGGAGTACAAATTACAGTAATGCAAAATACAAGGCGCAGTGGCAGACACTAGTAACATACACTAACACTGATATTGAGGAGGGCCCTCCACACAAGGAGAGGCCACTAAAGGAGTACGAGGACAAGCATACCCAAGTAAAACATAATAGTATGATTAACTGAAGGCATAATAGAGGAGTGGTGGAGGAAGGAGTGAGGGAGCAAGGGTCACTGGCAGAAAGACCAGAGTCCAAAGGAAGTGGCAGCGGGGAGGGGGGTAATAAAAATAGTGGGGGGGGTAAGTGGAGGTGCAGTCCAGGAAGACCTTGTCATAATTAGGGGGAGGGTAGGAACATAAGAGATGGAGGGGGACGAGTGATAAACAGTCAGTAGCTACCTTGTCTTGGCTAGGCTGAGCACTGGTGGGGTGAATGAGCATCCAAAAGTACATGAGAATGGAAGCAGCTAAGTACAGTCACAGCGGCCACTAGCCAGAAGATGTTGTTACAGTGGGAGTTTGAAAGGGCCAAGTTTTTGTATAGAAGAGACTTCAAAGGGCAGGCTATTTATCCAGTAATGAACCCTATACATGAAGGTCCTCTTCCCCATAGAAGTCCTGCAGAAAGAGACCTGGAAAGTGGTGTTAGAGTTTCTTCTGGTAGTCCGGGGAGGGTTTAAAGATGGAGGGTAGTGAGAGGGGAGAGACCGGAGGCTATCTTTTTGACTAGGAGGCAGGTCTGGTAAGTCAGTCTACCCACAAAGTTTAACCAGTTGGCTTGTTCATAAAAATTACATGTATGAGTGAGCCTATCGCCATCAACCACAAGGTGACAGGCTTTGTTCAGGGCAACATTAATTAAGCAATAAGGCATGACAGGGTGTGTGTTATCGTGTAATAACATCACTCCTGGGGTGGGTTGAAGAGGTGAAGCCGAGTGCTTCCACCACCCCAGGAGAGGACGTTATTGCATGATAACACATCCCTGGATATTACTATTATAAATGGCTCGTTGTTATACAAAATAAAAAAAAAATAAACATAAAAAAATGATTTTAAGGGATCCAAATGGTCATGATAATGGAGGACAGGATCCATAGAAAAGCAATACAGTGATGTTATTGTGTAATAACATCACTGTCTCAGGCACACATTGACCAATCAGAGTCCAGGAAATGTTCTTGCCATTGCATAATGTGAGTTAATGCGGTATGTAATGCAGAGCCATAGATTACTATGCCATGGTCAACTATGGACAGGACAGAGCTGGTAACAGCTAGGCAGAGAGCGTTGGGAGTTAGGCAATTCCAGTGGCGGTAGAGAAGGCCAATCCTTGTATTTACTGCCTTGCAAACCAGATTGATGTGTTCATGATACGGGAGGGTGGAGTTGAGGTTGATGCCAAGATATTTGAAGTTGTATACTTGCTCTAGTCTAGAGGTAGTTGCTGATTATTCAGAATGTGCAGAGGCTGGCTTTTATGCTTGTTGTGGGTATTGGCAAACAGCATGACTTTAATTTTTTTATAATTTAGTATGAGTTTGTGTTCAGTGAACCATGATTTGGTCTCAGAAAAGAACTGCTGGAGATTGCATTCGGGGGGGAGTGGGAGTCAGGGTGGCTGGAAAAGATAACTGCATAATCCACGTAGAGTAAAAACTGACCAAAGCAGGCAAGGCGAAGGGTGTTAAGGAAGACACTGAAAAGGAGGGTCCCAGGATTGAGGCTTGTGTTTCTCCAGAATGAACTGGTACAGTGAAGGAGAGGGTGTCTTGAATCTTAACCCGCTGGGATCTACCACAAAGGTAGTTAGCAAACCAGGAGGTGGCTTCATGGGACAGGTCTAAAGATGGCAGGGAGTCTATGAGGATAGTGTGGTTTACAGTGTCAAACATTTTTGTTAGCACTATGTACACAGACCCAACAAGACTGCCATAGTCGAGGGCTTTATGTATGTAATCAGTATATTCCAGAAGGGCTATGGGGATGCTGTGACCCTTCCGGAATCCATGCTGCTGTTGAAACTGTATGTTGCATTTTGAGAGATAGTCATAAAGTTGGTCACAGACTATCCTCTCAAGGGCATTAGAAATAGGGGGAAGGATAGAGATGGGGCAGTAATTACTAGTTAAGGTTCTGTCTCTACCCTTGAGAATGGGGGGTAACCACAGCCATCTTCCACTGTGAAGGGAATTGACCTAGACAAAGGGAGAGGTTAATGAGTTTGGTGAGGGATGCCAATGCTACGTCAAGGGCTAGATGCAATAGTTTTAGGTCAAGGGAGTCTCCACTGAATCTGGATTTACCCAGGACCCAAGTTAGATACTTTTTTGCTTCACGTGGAAAGACAATCCTGAAACAGAAAGGAGGAATGCTTGGGAGGGGGACTAGAGATTTTATTGAAAAAGTCAGGGGCGAGGGCACTACTAAGGTCAGAGGATGCAGTATTAAAGGTATCAGTGATCAGCTGAGGATCTTGGGTGGTGACACCATTGATATTAAGTAAAGAAGGGGGGGATGAGTTGGGTTTACCCATGAGATCCTTAATATTGCCCCAAAATTTTCTCCTTTGTCCCCAGGTGGATGAGAGGCAATCTTGGAAGCTTTTGCATGGCAGATTTCCAGGCTACATATATTTCTGGCAGCCCTATACTTTTGTCTTTCAGCAGGGAGGCCAGATGCCACTTCATTACGCCACAGGTATTTGCGAAAGGACACAAGCCCCAGGAGTGCCAGGGAAATCCATGGAGTGACCAGGCCTTTGGTAGTTTACTTGGTATAAGGGGCAAATATGTCACATGCTCAGTAGAATGTAGAAATGAAGAATAGAAACATAGAAACATAGAATTTGACGGCAGATAAGGACTGCTTGGCCCACCCAGTCTGCCCATTTCCCTACCTAATGGATAAGCTGCAGATCCTAGTTAACCAGCAGACTACTTCTTCCTACCCCAACCCCCTAGAATTGCCTTATGACTGTCCCATGCATGCTTGAATTCCACCACTGTTTTGACTCCACAACCTACTCCAGAAGGCTTCCAGGCCATCCACAACCCTCTCTGTGAAAAAATACTTCCTTAAATTACCTCTGAGCCACCCCCTCTATCTTCAAATTAGCCCCCTTGTTCTTGCACACCTCTTTTTTTGAAAGATGCTACCCTCTTGGACTTTGTTGATTCCCTTGAGGTACTTGAAAGTTTCTATCATGTCCCCCTCTCCCTCCTTTCCTCGAGGCTATACATATTAAGCTCCTTAAGTCTCTCTTCATATGTCTTCCAGTGCAGACCCTGCACCATTTTAGTTGCCCTCCTCTGGACAGCTTCCATCCTGTCTATGTCTTTGTGGAGATTGGGTCTCCAGAATTGCACGCAGTACTCCAGATGGGGTCTCACCAGCTGTCTGTACAGAGGGATAATAACTTCCTGTTTTCTACTGGTGATGCCTCTCTCTATGCATCCCAGTATCCCCCAGCCCTCCTGCTGCCCTCTCACATTGCTTGCCCACCTTTAGGTCATCTGATATGACTACCCCAGGTCCCTTTCCATTTTTGTTGTTGTTAGTATCTCACCCCCCATTGTGTACTCTTCCCCTGGGTTTTTGTTTCCCAGGTGCATTACCTTGCACTTCTTAGCATTGAATCTAAGATGCCATACATTTGACCATTCCTCTAACCTTGCCAAGTCCCTTCTCATCCTTTCCACCCCACCTTGTGCATCAACTCTGTTGCAGATCTTTGTGTCATCTGCAAGAGACATACTTTTCCTTCCAGTCCCTCTGCAATGTCACTTATAAAGACATTGAAGAGGACCAGTCTAATACTGAACCCTGTGGTACCCACTAGTAACCCCTTTCTTCAGAGTGGACTCCATTTACTATTACTCTCTGTGTCCTATTTTCCAGCCAATTCTTTACCCAGGCTGTCATCTTGGGACCCACTCCCAGGCCGGCTAACTTGTATATTAATCTTTTGTGTGGGACTGTGTCAAATGCCTTGCTAAAGTCTAGGTAGGCCATGTCCACAGCCCCTCCCTGATCTACTACTTTGGTTACCCAGTCAAAGAAATCTATCAAATTCATCTGGCATGACATTCCTGCTGTGAATCCATGCTGTCTTGGGTCCTGTGCCCCTCTGGCCTCTAGATACTCAACAATTCTTTCCTTCAGAAGTGATTCCATCATTCCCCTATCACTGAGGTTAAACTAACAGGTCTGTAGTTTCTGCTTCTGCCTTGCTCCCACTTTTGTGAAGGGGAATCACATCTGCCCTCCTCCAGTCCTCGGGTACCACCCCATCCTCCCATGATTTGTTAAAGAGGGTAGTCAGTGGTGTCACTAGTTCTACCCTTAGTTCTTTTAGAATTCTGGGATAAATCCCATCAGGCCCCATTGCTTTGTCCACCTTCAGTTTTAAGAGTTCTTTCAGAACCCTTTCTTCTGTAAATGGGCTGGTATCAACTTCTGTATCCAGGGTGTTTCTACTGTTTGTTTTAGGTACCTCCCCCTCTTCATTTGTAAATACTGAGCAAAAATATTTGTTTAGTATCTCTGCCTTTTCACAGTCACCCTCTGCCCACCCTCCTCCCTTTATTAAGCCTCACTATCCTCCCTTGGTCTTCTAGCTCCTGATGTACCTATAAAGGTTTTATCCCTTTCTTAACTGGGTTGGCTATCTTTTCCTCAGTTTGGGCCTTTGCTATTCTGACTGCCTTCCCAGCTTCCTTTTGCTTTAACTGATACAGTTCTCTGTCCTGCTCCTTCTGTGATTCCTTGTACTTCCTGAATGCTTTCTTTTTCTCTTGAACCTTCACTGCCACTTCCTTTGAGAACCATAGTGGTTTCTTACATCATTTCATTTTGTTTATTTGCTTCACACAAAGGCTTGTTACCTCTGTGATGGCAGTTTTTATTATTCCCCATTGTTCTTTCACCCCTCCTTCCTGCCCAGTTGCTAGTGCATTCCTTAGGCACTCCCCCATTTTGGCAAAGTCAGCCCTTCTAAAGTCCAATACTTTTGCCTTTGTATGGCTTGACTCTATTGCTGTGTTTATTGTGAACCATACTGTTCGATGGTCGCTAGTTCCCAGATGGCTGCCCACTTCTACATCCGTGATCCTCTCTCCATCTCCATTTGAGAGAACCAGGTCTAAGATTGTTCCCTCTCGAGTGGGCTCCAATACTAGTTGTCTAAGCATTCCTCCTGTAGGGCATCTAGAATAACCCCACTCTTGAAAGTGGCTGCGGCAACTGCACTCCAGTTAACATCTGGCATATTCAGATCACCCATCAGTAATATCTCCCCTTTTTCTGCCATTCTAAGTATACTTATCATTTCCTTGTCCATTTCTCCCTGAGAAGGGGTCTGTATACACCCTTTATGCGGATTGTGGTGCCATTGTCGGTCTCCAAATTTACCCACAGTGCTTCTTCTCCTCCCTGTTTACTCTTTTGTTCTGTTGCTTTGATTCCTTCCCTTATGTAAAGAACTACTCCTCCTCCTCCTCTTTTACCCTCCCTGTCCCTCCTGTAGATAGTGTATCCTGGTATGTTTATGTCCCAGCCATGGTTTTGTGTGTACCATGTTTCTGTGAGTGCCACGATATTCAGCTGTTCCTCCTCCGTCAAGGCCACTAATTCAGGAAGCTTGTTACTCAGACTACGAGCATTGGTACTCATTGCTCTCCATTTTTTGATGGCTTTATCTTCTGTTGCAGCATCCCCCACTGACCTTTCTACCTCGGTCTTTTTCTCATTTAGTACCCTGTTTTGTAGGGAGAGGCTGGGATTTTCCTGCTGCTTATCAGTGCCTTCCCCCTTGACTAGTTTAAAAGCTTACCAATGAAGCATTTAAACCGATTGCTGAAAAGACTTGTTCCTTCCTGGACAGATGCAGACTATCCTGCCAGTATAGGCTGGTGTCCTCAGGTGGAATCCAGTCCCCCGTGAAGCCAAACCCCTGTGCTCACACCATTTTTTCAACCATTCATTAAACTGATTGGTGCAAAAGTGCCCTCGTCTCACCATGCCATTGACAGGCAGCACCTCTGAGAAGGATACTGTGTGCTACTTGTCTTAGGCCCTCCCCAACTCTAAAAGTCCTCCTGCACTGCTCTAATCTCATGATGAGCCAAGTCATTTGTCCCTAGGTGGACAATGACGTCCAGCTCAGACTCCCGTGCAGCTGTTCTCGTGATCCTGAGGATGCGCTTCCTGTCCCTCCAAGCCATGGTACCAGGCAGGCACCTTACTTCAGTTTTCCCTGCTTCCCCCAGTTCTATCCCCCTGGTGGCTGAGTCTAAGGGGGACCAGTCACAGTTTAGGAGGAAGTCCCTGAAATGTCTCAAGTGGCCTTTTTTAATAGATTGGTGGTAAGATGTCTTGGGATGAGGTTTGGGGGTACAGTTAGACCATCTGCAGAGAATTAGAGAGTGGTCACTGAGGACGTCTGGTAAAACCATGATGTTCGTAAGTCTCTCCAGTAGGTTAGAGAAAATGAGGTTGATCATGGTACTGGTACCAGATCGGTAATTGGTCCTAGTGGGAGAGGACACGATGGACTAGGTTTAGGGCAGCTGCAGCATCTCTGTGGATGGCAGCAGAAGGGTCAGACCAGTTTATTTTGAAGTCTCCTAGGATGATGACCTCAGCATTGTTAGGCAACTGAGATACATAGTCAAGAATTGATTGAAAGAAGAGTTTTGGGTTACGAGGAGGTATTAAGTGGACAGAACTGTGAAGGACTTGCCCTGGCTACCCAAGGATATTTTAATGGCTAGGACCTGTGCATCATTATCTGTGATAGTGGAGGTAAGGGAGTACCCTTGAAGGGAGTCTTGACGTTAGATAGCACAGCCACCACCCCACTTCCCCAACCTATCTTGTCTAAACAGCACATATCCACTTAGGGCAACAGCAGAATCAGGGATTTTGGGGGTAAGCCAAGTTTCGACCACTGCCAGGAGGTCTGTTTTGTGTTGGGTGGTCCAAACTTGGAGTAGATCAAGTTTCACAGAAAACTGCAGATATTTACTGGGGCTAGTATGAGGCTAGTACATGATGACAACAGGAGTTTGGTAGGTGAACAGGGCCAGGATTAGGGTGCACGTTGTCAGAGAGGAGGAGGAGGAGGAGAAAGTGTGACAGCCTATAGAGCACATATTTTAGCAGTTTTGAGTTGGATACAGGCCTACTGTAAGAAGGCTTGGTAGCTTGGCAGGGTATTGGTAGTGATAGGATGTGGGACAGTAAGAAAAAAATGGGAAAATAAGAGGGGAAGCAGGCCCAAACTTCAAGCCGTGGAGTAATGGTGCATGGTGTGATGACACTCTAGTAGTGGCACTAGGTAGCTCATGAGTTTTGATGCCAGGCTGGTGTGCAAGGGGTAGTGAGGGGAAGGGGGAATGGAAGGGGTGGGTGGCTAGAATAAAAAACAGAATGAAGGAGAATAATCTGGACAGAGGCCCCATAACAGCAGATTGAGTAGGATGGGGAAGGCTTGGAGTTTAGCTATGATGAATATCAGAGAGTTTAAGTGTGCCAAGAGGACAAGCTGAATAGTTCTAGACATGATAGTACAGTGGTAGGGTTGCTGCCTATAGTGTAGAGGGTTGAGGGTTTGATCCCTAGTGCAGGATGAAAAGGAGGGATGGAGGTTAAAATTGATGCAAAAGAGGGCTGTTGAGCTGGGAGAGACAGGGGGAAATAAACAGATCAGGACAAAAGCTGCACAGAATAGACAGTGTGAGAGGGGGGAATTAGGAAGTTGAGGACTGACCCCTAGGGGACAAGTTGTATAACCTGCAAATGGAGAACTTTGTTGAAGTACAAGGGGGTTGTGTGGCCACTCGCCTATAAAGCTAGGGACATCCCTGGGTGGGAGAGTGGCTGGGGAGGGGTAGTCAACACATGACAAGCTAACACCTCCAACATAGAACCAGAATATGCTATTCGTTTCATGCAGCCTCCATACCTGTGGTGTAGGGTCCTGAGGCTGTTTCTGCTCCCAAGTGTTGTGTGGAGCAGGAATGGGAATGGGTTACCAGTGTAGAGCCTGAGGTGTGGGCTCCTGATTGGGTGCATGGACCTTAAAGAGCTACTGACACTTGAAAGAAAACTTAAAAAAAAAACATAATAATTACTTTCAATGCTGCCTGCATTCCAATTATATTTTATATATTTGCCCTCCCCATGATTTATTACTAATAAAAATTGCATGAATATATGATCTTTATCCCTTAGAGTACCTTCAGTGTCCATCTGCCTCTATAGTTTACTCCCTACTTCAAGTCATAGTCCTCTGTCGTGACATCACAATCTGTTGCCATTAGAGTAACTGCGATATCACAGGCAGTGCTCTGTAACTTCAGGTAGGGAGAAAGCAGCAGGAATAGATGAACTCTTCAGGAGCAAAGATCTTATTTTCATACAGATGACCTCAGTAATTAACAAGCATCTGTTAATGCCAAATGTTGTCTTGCTTTCATTGGCATTGGTAGTGCAGGAGCTAGAGAGATGTATAATAAGAATGGCAGTGAAGTACCGAACTGACGCCAACCTCACCCACCCTGCAGAGACTGACAGGCATTTGGGTGTGTGCCTTTGGGTCACTCGGCCATATCTCACTCACATTCTCACTACCCTGCCCTGCAGACACGGCAAGTGTTGCGGTGTGCCTTGGGGTCTTTGGGCCTTACTTTCACCCCATTCCATGAGGAAATACACTGAGATGGGTGCAATATAGGAGAATGGGGTGAATTTTGGGGCCAAATAGTCCAAGGCACACCTTGATGCCTGTCACTGGCTGCAGGGTGGGGGTGGGAGTGAAATGGTGTGAGCATTACAGCCGACAATCCCAGGTCACACCTCTGACGTCTGTCAGTCTCTACAAGGTGGGGCGTTATGGTTGGAAACCCTAATGCCCCAGGCATTTGTTGGTATTTTCACTCCAAATTTTCAACATGGGCTTTTTGTGACCCCATCTCATGAACAGTGGCACTATCAGTTTGTTAGCCAAAAGGTGATTCTGCACAGCAACTGCGCCATTTGGCACCACAGGTGCAAAAACACATTTTAGGCAGGATGTGAAAAATGACAGCTGTACTGTTCATGAGGAGGTGTAAAAAATGGCAATGCTGAAAATCTGGAGTGAATATATAAAAAACTGGTGAAGCCATGAGCATGGGTAGAAACTGCACAACTCACACCTGTAACACAATTATTTTGGGAATTTTTTTAACCAGATGTTCAACATAGGCATTTTGGGACCTCCGCTCATGAACAGTCACTGTGATTTTGTCAATCTGTCCCGAACATTGATTTCCCACAGCAATCACACCATTGTGTGCCACATGTGTGAAAACACATTTCAAGCAGGATGTGAAAAATGACACCTGTACTGTTCATAAGGAGGTGTTGAACAATGACAATGTTGAAAATCTGGAGTGAAAATATTAAAAATTATCTAAGTTACGACCGTGTGTGGAAACTGTGCAATGCATTCTTGTAACAGTAATTTTTTTTTAATATTTTCACCAACTTTGCAATGCAGGCTTTTAGCGATCCCATAACCTTTCAGGACAGAATAACAAGATGACAGTGCAAGTGTTCATGAGGTGGAGTCCCAAGAACCCCATGTTGAAAATTTGGAGCAAAATTCAAGAACATGGCTGAAATATCCACCTAAGTTGCCCCCACCCTCCATTGATGCCATTATACAGCTTACAGGCATTTCTTCATTTTGCAGTTTGGCTTTGAAGAGTCCAGATGTGTTCCCGCTTCACTGAAGATTACAGTGCTGAACCTCTGGAGATAAGTATGGGGTGGGTGTGTGTGTGGGAGGGGATGTGGGGTTCACAGAGGGTGGGTGCAGGTTGGGGGAAGGGGCGCCTCGGACAACAAGGGATCATTTCCTTTTTTTCAGGTACAGAAAAAAAAATGTAGGACCGTTTTCTTTCCTTACAGGTGAAATAAAACAAATGTTGGGCACACTGGGGTGGGCTCCCAGTGTGCCACACAATGTGAGGGGGTGGCGGATATGCCAACACAGGGATTGACCCCTGATGTCGGCTTTCTTTGGGGATTGTGTGCCACCACCATGTTTATTGAAATGTTTCACCATGAAAGGCACATACGGGAGGCGTGTCATCTGTGCCACTGCATGACGAGCTTGTCTCTGATTGCAGCAGCACATTTCTTTCAAGTTGGTGGCACTTTACATATTTCTTGCATCAGCACTAGCAAGCTAGCTAATTGAGGAGTGAGGGACACACCTACTAAAGCCTGCCCTGCATTCGCCAACACTGACACACCTCTGCATTTCTGCTATTACCACACGATATTGCTTGTGCATGTACAAGACAACATAATAATGGTGAGGAGGGATACAACACTAATGAGAAATACAAGCTGGACTGTGTCTAAATATTAGGTTTTATTAAAGTTCTACAGATTGTGTCACCAGCTCTTTAATTCCTTGTATGTTGGGTGATGTAATGAGTGTCCCAGTTAACAGATCCAGGGCCAACAGGAAGAGCAGGGGGACAGGAAGTTCCTGTGCCTCTTTGGAGCATGAAAGGAAGGAACATCATTCAATTAGTGAGGACCACAAATAACAGCTTGTGACAGAGTGTGGATCCAGCTTCTGAAATAGGGCTCAAAGCCATACAGGAACAGAATGTCATGAAGGTAATCACATTAGATGGAGTCAAAAGCTTTATGAAAGTCAATGGCTACTGCCTCTGTGGGGAGGTCTGAGGATGTCATGTAGAGCTTAGGACTGAGAAGCATCCTCAAGTAGTCAGAGCTGGAGTTCCCCTTCCTGAGACTGGCCTGGTATGGTGGTGTGGTGGGTGTAGGTGAATGCTAGTTGAAAGGTCAGACTGATATAATTCAGAACAGTTGAGCATTACAGTCTGTTGGGTGTGAACCAGTTTGATTGGCAAAATTTCATCTCACACTCAAGTGGCAGATAACTGATACCTACTTGGTCACCAGTTGAGTGCTCTGGATAAGAACTCTATTCATTGTTTCCATATGGGTAATACAGTACAGACTGTGGAAGGACATACAGTAGACAGAGTGGAGGCTGTCCAGAAGAGCACTGTGTCTAGTTCTGGAGACTATATCTCAGGAAGGACATAGACCGGGTGGAGGCTATCCAGAGAAGGGCAGCTCAAATAGTGCAAGGTCTGCATGAGAAGCCCTATGAGGAGAGACTAAAGAACATTAACATGTAAAACCTGGAGGAAAAGAGGGAGAGGGGGACATGATAGAGACCTTAAATACCTTACAGAGGCAGAGGTACAGGAGGGCATATTTTGCCAGAAAAAAAAATGCACAAGAACAAGTGGACATGCAATGAAGCAGGAGTAGGGTAAATGCAGGAGAGATGTGAGCAAACACTTCTTTACAGAAAGAGTGATGGATGCCTGGAACAGTCTACCAGCAGAGGTGGTGGGGCAAAAACAGAGGCAGGATTTAGGAATGCATAGGATTTTCATAAGGGAATCTTAGTGAAAAACAAGATGGGAAGGGGGAGCCAGAGATCAAATAGGGTCTGCAGTGACACTATAGGCAGGGACAAAATGGGCAGACTAGGTGTGACAAGTGATCCTTATCTGCCGTCAAATTCTGTTTCTGTTTCCTAAGTAACTTGACACTGCCTTGACAACTCATTACTAGCCATATGAGAACATGTGCTTCAAACTAGCTTCTTAGAATGTTGAGTTTCAGAAGTATATACATCACTAACGAAGTGCCTATAAATATAGTGTATGGTGGAATGCTGTTCTAACTGGAAATTCCACCATACTGAAATGCTGCTCAGCCACATGTTCAACAATGAATGGAATGCTGTACTAACCACACGTGCAGAACAGCATTCCACTCATTCAGAGTGAAAAGCTCAAGCCCTGTGTGAAAGCCACCATAAAAAAAAACACTGCGCATTTACAGCAGTGCAATCTGCTTCAAATGTGGAAGCTGTGCACAGCGTTTTTTTAAAAACACTCACCGTTCAGAAGCAGTTTATTCTCCATGATGAGAACCAGCAAAAAAAAAGAAGTTTCTGCCTCCAGTTCGTGGATAAGCTCGCTAAGCAAGACATCTGCCCGCCATGTTTTTTTAATTTGAAAACCAGCCCACACTACAGTGGCAACCAATTGAAATGTACATTGCTAACATAGGGACACCCAGTCCCCAACAACTACACAACTTGGCAAGAACAAGCTGTAGTTCCCGAAATATGAAATAGGAGACTATAGTTTATTTTTCAATGAAAACATTTAGTTAGAAAACCTAAAATAGGATACAAGAGGCACCATACACTAAACAAAATACAGGATGGGCAACCCAATGCAGAGCCAGTGTGTTCTGCCACCTCAGGGTTTGATTCCTTGGACCTCTCGAGCTGCACTCTCGAGGTCACTGAGAATCAGACCCCTCTGTGGCAGAACGCACTGGTACTGCATGGTTGCCCATCCAGTATTCTATATATGCCTTGCAAAATGGAATGTATAATTTACTGGGAACTCATTTAAAAATCACTGCTGTTACTGACGCCAGTATATTTGCAGCTCGAATTATAGTTTATTACCAGCCAAATGCAAAACTATGCAAATTCTGCCTGTACAGCAGCTATTTAGTCAAAGTTACATATATTTGTTTTCCATTTTTTCAATTGTTTAACCAGGAATGGCACACTAATTGTTTACAGGTGCGACCTGGGAGCACAGCGAAGTTAAGTGACTTGTTCGGGGTCACACAGTATGCAAATGGTGGCTGTGAGATTCAAACTCATGTCTCCAGATTTGCAGCTCAGAGCTTTAAACCACTGCGCTACACTGCCCCTGACAGGAAGCTAACATCAGTGGTTAGCACTGAGAAAAGAGGTACTAAAAGGTTACAGCAGAACCTAAGGAGGCAGTATAGCATAGTGGTTAAGGACACTGAGCTGCAAACCTGGAAACCTAGGTTTGAATCCCATTAGCCCCCACTTGCATACTGTGTGACCCTGAGCAAGTCGCTTAACTTCCTTGTGCTCACAGGTCGCACCTGAAAACAAGCTCTGGCTTAGTTTGCCTTTCCTGGTTAAACAATTTCCCCCTGTATATACTAAGTTATATGTCAGAAGCATAACAGGTGCAGTTCAGTGTGGGGAAGATGCGTGGCGCATCCCAGAAACTGTGTGGAACCACAACACTCGAAAGGGAGAGATGTGTCTTGCATTTCTGAATGCACAATCATGCAAATATAATGTATGTAGCACAAATAAATGTGTGTGTACATGCAGCTCATCCTTATATTCAACCAAAATGTGCGGCACATCTGCCATGCATCTCAAAAATGCTCTGCACACAGTTATGCTAGGTATGTCAGGGGATGGCCTAAATTGGCCAGCCACCCACAGGCAGGCTGCTGAACTGCAGACAGGCAATCCTGAAGCAGCCCTCGTAGGTGTACCAGGATGTGCTGCAGGCACCCATGCACAGCAGTCATGTCAGGACGGATGAACCCAAAGCCACAGGTGCTGGCACACCATGGGCACTGCCCAGAGAACCATCCCCCACATTAGTCCCAGGATGTGGACACCCAGCTGCCACATGCCTGTGCTGTCAATTGCCCCCCAGGCACAACAGCAGAGCAGATGGCCACACTGCAGCACATGTACCAGGGGCCATGGTCTGTACCTATGTGGCCTGCAGGGCACTACCCAGTGGTGGCATGCACCCAGGGTGATGTCTGGGGCAATGGTGCCCAGGTAGCATGGCGGTACTAGTGGCAGCATGGCATGAGCCAGGGACTGACCTGTAGCACACACCCACAGTGGTACACCATAGGTGCACACAGGTGGGACTCACCAACTTGTCTACGGAGACTCCTAGCTCCACCTTCAAATACTAGACACACCAGGAGCTCATCTATGCAAATCTTCCATGTACCCAGAAATCAGACTACCATGGTTCAGTGTTATTTTCCTCACCGTGCTCCTCTCTAGACAAATGGCCTACCTCCTGACATCTCCAATGCCACTACACTGGAATCCTTAAAACACGCAGGCTGCATCAGCACCTCCCTGATAATAACTTCTGTATGTGCCACTGCTAAATTCCTGCATGCAACAAAGGACTATCCCTGGCACTTTCCCATTCATATCCTACCAGGATAGTCTCTCGGCAGCACTTTGCCTCACCCCCTATGCACTCTATCGCCTCCTCAGCCATGCCCTATCATAACCCCCTCCCCCACTCCTGCCTTTCCTAGCACTTCCCCCCCTATCACCTTATACCCCTCCTCTGTCTTTGTCACTTAATAGGATGCAAGCATATATTGTACAGTGCCTCAGTACACCTTGTTAGCTATTGTCTGAGCCACCAACTGTTTTGTTTGTTCACTGTGTTTTGTATATATATGACTATCAAATCTGTATTTTGTCCACCATGATTGTGACTCCTCAGTAAATGTAATGACATAAATTCTCTCAACGAGCAGCCGCTCACAGGTGTCTTCCAAGATCTTCAATAAATAAATAAATAAATAAAAACCTGACCACCTTCTACACACTGCCATTCCTTACAGTTATCACCATATTTCTGTGAAACAGGGCAGTGTGAGGCACTGCAGGTGGCTGTACACTGCATATGTAGCTGGTATATCACATGCATGTGGTATACCAATCAGACTGTCACCCTGTGCCCTCCCCTGTTGCTTGTCCAGGTGGGTCCCCTGTACCCCAGTCCAACCCTGTACATGGCTATGTGTAATAGCACTGTACCCAGGCCAGTGCAGCCCACCCACCCAGACACAAGCATTCCATCACACCTGCCTGCTAGGCTGCAGTACCTCCTGTTCACCTTTGTGGAGTGGTGGGCAGCCCTGCAAAGCTGGAACTGCGCATGTCTTAGGCATGCAAATGGCCTGAATACATTCCAGTAGTAAGTTGCACATGTGGGAAATGGGCTTGGAATGTGCAATGAGGTAATTTGCATAGCCCTGCTGAATATTGCAGTTTTGCACACCGCACAAGTGGCTTTGCATTGCACATTACCCTATGCTCTGCACAGGTCCCAGGTCACCTGCCACACCATGCATCTTCCACTGTGCGATCATGCGTGTTCAGGATATTTAGCCAGAATTACGCGATCACATCTTACAGTGCAAGTTTTGAATATACCATTATTTTGTGCTGGCCCATCTCAGGCACTTGATCAATGCAGCCTGGGACTTTTGAATATTGGGACCCCAGGGGCCAGAAACAGAAAATAATCTTACAAATTAAATGGGATCATACTGGATGTGGCAGAGCAGAAACATAACTTAGGATTTATTTTAGATTCACCTTTGAAATTTCTAAACAGTGATTACCAGCAACCATTACGGCCAACAGATTGTTAGGTTAAATTAGAAAAGCAGGATGAATAGCAGAGAAAAGGTGGTGAAATCCTCTTTAGCATAATCTGTGCAGTGTGGGCACTGCATTACAGAAAGGCCATAAAAGAGCTGGAAAAAGTACAGTATAGAGTTGCAAAGATCATTAAGGTCTGGAAAACCAAAACCATGCTGACCACATGTCACCAAAAAAAGAACAAGCTCCAACCCTTGCTATCCTTAACCGGGACAGCAAAACCCTGAAACAGGTCAACAGTTTCAAATATTTAGGTGTCTACCTAGATGACAATCTCTCTTTTGCACACCACGTCTACCAAGCAGTAAAAACAGTACATAAAAAAAATGGGTGACCTTTATAGACACAAACCATACATGATAGAGGAGGCTAGATGGCTAGCAGTCACCTTCTTGGTCCTCCCTGTGATAGACTATGGGCTGGTGGTCTACACTGCAGCCACAGACTTGATTCTTCAGAGAGTAAAGGTCATCCTTAATAAAGCGCATCACCTCATCCTAGGTGCTGACTGATTGACGCACACCTGCAACCTCTACATCAATGCAGGATGGCTACCTCTTGACCTATGTATCAAGCACCAAACGAGCCTACTTGCAAAAAAGACCCTCCTTGGTCACTCCTCCCCCCCTCTCTTAACTCACTTATTTGCCCAGCTCATCACAAACACACCACCTGGAGTACCGTCAGGAAATCCCTCCAAGTACCTTTCCTGTTAGCTTGCTGACTTGGCTAAATGAGCTCCCAACTGCTATACTTGGCTTCTCCATCCCTAGTCATTTTAAATCTGCCTTGAAAAAGCACTTTGCATTGAAAATAACCTGTGACTACACTTAAATGCCTAATGTAATCCTCCTTATGGGACTACATACTCCAACTCACACCTCCCTCCCTCATCCCCCTCCATCTGCCCCTAATCCCCCCCTCCTATTCCCTCCTGTGTTCCTGTCCACCCTTACAATGCCACCTTGTAGCAGCTGTTTACCTGTTTCTAGATAGAATGAAGGTCATTTTGTTGAAATGCTTGTCCAAATCATTGTATTGCTTGTGACTCATCCAAATACTGCTCTGTAATGTATGACATAGAACCTTTGTAAATGAGCCCTGGCTCAAAGGTGTATCTCCAAAATATTAATAAAGATAAAGATGAAAGAACACATGCCATATGACCAGCATTGTCTAATGAGGGATGTTCCAGATGGTAGGATTCCACATACTGTAAATAATGCTTCAGAGGCTCCAAGTCCCAAAGTTGGTCCTTCATGACATAAATATATAGACTGACATTTGGGGAGTCCTTGGTCACCAGGACTGGGCTGTGATAGATGGCATGGTGAAGATGCTGGCCTCATACAAAAGGAGAAGCCATGACCCCAGTGCTTTATTTATCATTTGGTAGCCAGATAAGGCTCACAAGACACGAGTGTCGATTTTCAGGGGCAACCTGGGAGCACTGGGGAGGTTAAGTGACTTGCTAGCAGTTGTGGGAATGAAACCCAGGTCTGTCTGCTGGATTTACTGTACCAAACTCATTCACAGCTAATTCCTCTAACCTTTAGGCTATACCGCTTGTTCTGTTTTGTGATTTAAATGATCCCTGCTATGTAGGTGATAAGAAAAAAAAATCACTGAGGCAGGAGTGTAGACAACAAATTCAGTTTGGTACACAGCATCCCAAATGCTGCCCCCACTGTTTGCTTATGCACAGCCCTCCTTCTCTCTATGATGGCATATATATACTGTACCATAGTATACATGCTGCATATGAGCAGTACATGCTCATATTGTCTCTGCCTAAAACACTCTATGATGTAATTCCCAAAAATGTGTTTGCTTTCCAGGTTGGCATCTCCCATTTTTGAAATGTCTGAACACAGAAGCATTTTATTTAATATTTAGAACTCTTAATACTTGGAATCCATGGTTGTTCTAGTTCTAAATTAAAACTCAAACCATGGGTTCTAAAGTAAAGCAATAAGCCACTCCAGGGTGTCGTTAGACAGTTAACACCGACTAGGAGGCATAGTGAGGCACAAGGCCCGACGAGTGCCTCCAACTCTCTAGCCGTGTGTGCAAACTCACACCCTGGAGTGGCTTAATATGCTTTATGAAATGGACAAAATATTTAGATATTAATAATGACAATATAGTTGTTAAAGTACATATATTTTATTTATTAAAGCAGATAACCTTCCGCTCATAAAAATAGATCCATGTTTTCCTTTTTTTAACAGTTTCCATTTTAACAGTTTAGAAATGTTACATTTCAGTTATAACTTTCAGTAAAACACACTGTTTTAATTTTAATCATATTAGAAATGTGTAATTTAATTAACTGTTCATTAACTTGTACTAAAAGTTTGTCACTGTAACTGACATTAATATTTTACTTTATTTGAGAAGTAAACAGGAGTATTAAAAGTCATGGTGCAGTTGTGCATAGTTACTCCTGCAAATTGAGGCTGTGGGGACTGCATATTGAGGTCTGGAATCGTTTTTACCTCGGACGGTACTGCGGTGCTCAGTTCAGCTTCAGCTTCATTTCTGAATACCTGCTGCTTGTTTCCATTGGGTGTCACTGTGGGGCACATCTGAAGGGAGCTTCTTGAAACTTGTCTTGGACTTGAGCTTTCTTCTTTTGGTGCCAGGATATGACACCATTTCCTTCTGTCATCTGGCTTTGCACGCCAGTAGCTCTGGAGACTAGCTTCGTTTCTGTGCCCTGTGATTGCCATGATTTCGCGGCTCTGTAAACCAGCATCGGATAATAGTTGGACTACGGTCGCTTTCCCGGAGGCAGTGGTTAGTGTAGCGCTGTGACAGACCAGCTTCTTCACTCAGTCTAGACATGAATGTGGATAGATAGTTCAGACCCATGGGCTCTGCTGAATACCATACCGGGAGGGAGTCAAGCTGGACTTGTGGAAGTCTTCGAGGATGTAAGTACAGGGCTTTGGGATTCGGTGGAAGCTTGCTTATGTATAATTTTAAACTTTGAACTGGGCAAAGTGGATTGCCTGGCTGAGCGTACATAAAACCACGGTTCGATGATTTTTGTGGTTCAAGGGGATTGTTGTGGTTTTTAGTATGCTCGTTAAAATTGAGCATCGCAAATTCAGCACCATTTTCGTCATATTTCACTGAAAAATGCTCTGGTTTCAGTTGCCGGACACCTTCCCGACCGCGCCTGGCCATGTATAACTGAATATCTAACCAGACTTTACGAACTAGGCCAGGCGCAGTTCGGGAAGAACAAATCTCAGAATATCTCAGCTTGTGTAAGTCTGACTTTGTGAGGGCTTCATGGTGCTTGGACTTGTCTTGTTGGGATTGTCTGTAACTTTTCATTTTTGCTGTAAATACAGCATTACTGAATCTGAATTCTGGATCCCTCATTAGGTTAAAAGGCCTGGCAATGCCTGGGGAACCGAGGTGGCGGTTCAGCGCAGCTCGGAGACCGCTGAAGCTCGAGATGGCATACTCGAGTCCAGCGCTCGTACGAGCTTCCGCGTAAAATTTTCTGAGAACAGTGTTGAGGTCTTCTTTACTGATAGACTGCCAGTCTATCGATGTGTTTGTTGCTGTTGCCCATTCATCAAATACACGCAGTGCCCATGCAGTTGATCTTATGGTATTTTTCGTTTTCTCTTGTTCAAGGCAGTCTAGTTCTATTGGGGTGTAAGTTGAGAAAGCAGCTTACTCACTCGCGGTAGTTACACTTAGCATTTGACAGTTTGGTTGGCTCGTTTGACAGCTGGAGGTTATATTTACGATTTCTGAGGTCGTAGATGGAGATGCTGTGGTCAGTTGTTCAATGGGCTCATTGTCTGGATGCATTAGTAATTCCAAATCCTGTTCTGAAAGGCTGATATCAAAGAGGGTTTCAGGAAAATATGCCATTACTATACAGTGGTATTGTCAATTTCAGTTGGTATAAACAAGATGGCTGATTTCAGATTTGCCAACATTCTAATTGGCATTTTACTAGGATTAGTGCCCACAGGGCACTGCTGGTCCTTTTTCCTGTGCGTTAGACAGAATATCACACAGGTATGGACCAATCAGCAGGTCTAAATTCTGATGCCCATTTCATAAGTAAGCAATAATACCCGACAGGGTGGGTGGTATTGTGCTATGCGGACCTGCCCCAGGAAATGTGAAACCCGATGCATGAGGAGGAACATATAACCCTAGGCGGTCGATGCTAACAATACCACCACCCTGGAGAATGATATATATAGAAAAATGGAAATGGGTAACATTAATGAGACAGAGACACACAAATAGTTTTCAGTTAACATTTTTTTATTCATTCAGATATATGAACTTTTAACTGGAGAAAAGTAGTCCCTTTTGGGACTGGGATGGGAAAATAAAAGCGCTTTTATAACCCTTGTTGCACTTTGGCTTTGGGATGTAGAAAACAAAAATGTGTGCCCTTTTAATTGCTGTAGTTGATAAAATTCACTGGTGCTGTGAAGGAACAATTCAGGAGATTGAATGGTGTTGATGAGGTTCCAGTAGGTGGCATGGCTGAGCTGCAGCATGGCTTTCTTCTGGTTCTTCTGGGTCTTTTGTCTTGAATGTTGTTTCCTGTGCACCCAGGACATTGCTCCATTTCTTTTATCATTTGTAGATGGTTTCAGTAACTTTGCAGGCTCTGCTTACATTTGTGCCCTGTTACTGACATTATCTCCTGGCTTGTAGACCTCGCCTGACAAGATCTGTACTGAGTGGTACGGATACTGTGGTTGGTATATCTTGCTGAAAGGTTTGCTTCTTTACTTATTAGTGCCATTAGTGAGCCTAAATAATTTTTCCCATATGCTCATTCAGTACCATGTTTGCTGAGTATCTAGGAATGCTTGAAGTCTTCTAGGATGCATGTACAGGGCTTTGGCGTCTGCTGGGATTTTTGAAATATACTTCAGGTACAGTTTGACTGGGCAGTTTTCATTCTCAGCCTCCTCAAAAATACTGCCTCTAGTGTTTTCTTTGTTCAACTCCCTGGGTTGGTTGTGGTTTTTTGAGTGCTGGTTGTGTGCTAGGCTTAGATACCTGCAACCATTTTCGTCAACCTTCTCTTCAAATGACTTGGGTGTCAGCTCACGTAATCCCTCCCTGCCTCGCTGGGCCATGTGGATTTGTATTTCAAACCAGAGTCTTTTCACTAAGCCCGGCACAGTATTGGGTGACATAGCATCAGAGTCACGGATTTTTTTTAGAACTGCTGCATTTATTGCAGGGTGGTGGGTAGCCTTGTCTTTATTTGCTTTGCGATATTTTTTGAGGATACTGATAAAAACATTGTTGGCAGGACGGAAAATTGGGTCACTTATTATGTTGAGGCTACATGCTACTGTGCTGCTGTTAAGGTGATGATTTAGCCCAGCACAGATGGCACAGTAGCGAGAAACAGAGTACTCGGTCCCAGCACTGGTACGCACCTCAGCATAGAACTGCCTTAGTGAGCTGCAGAGCTTTTCGGCAGTTTCCGTTTGAAAGTTAATGACCAGACCCTGCCTGGATGCCCAGTCACTGAACACTCCCACAGCCCAAATAGTGATTTTTTTTGTATTGCACTCATCCCTATCACTTTCTATTTCAGCGAACTCCTGTTCACTCACCGATATATGTCGGCTTGTCTCGAGGGACTGTGTCCATTTTTCTGCTCGTTTTTTTTTGCAGCTGACGGTGATTCCGATGAAGGGAACAGTTCTTGAAGACTCTTCTCATTTACTATTTGAAAGAACAGTGGTACGTTATCTGACATTGTCAGTTTGGTTTTCAAATTTCGGGGCACACGGAGAAGAAAAATGGAGCCTTTTGACAGCTGTCAGAAACTTTACATTCGATCAGCTGTGGGATCATCGTGATGGGGACAAAAACGCTGGCAACTTTTATTGGCTGAGGTCTGTACCAGTGCTGGGACCGATGTCAAGGGGGTATCAGCCAATGAGGATTTTGATGCCCATTTTCTAATGAAGACAGCGATACCTGCAATAGTCAGTGTGTGAGAGCAGTAAGTTGTGTACCACGCTTCAGTAAATGTTTTCTATGGTGGTAGTCATGTGTAGAAGATACTCCCGTCTGATTTTGTTAAATTTACAACATGGGCAAGTGATGGAGATCAGGAGCTGTTGCTGCTCCTCATGCAGGCACTTTGCTTCATTTGTCTGTGTCATCTGTCCCCCCCCCTTAGACAGTGGCAGTATAGTTACGCTTTTCTTTCAAGCTGGGACCAGGAGCTGTGGGGTACCGAAGCACAGTCGGGAACAGTACTTCGTTAAATCAGGTGATACAGGGAACATTGTGGCACACTGGCACTAGGGACAGAGGCTTTTTTTATTTTTTACAAGTTAAACCTTGCTGGTGTGGCGTGGGCAGGGAGCCGAAAACCGAGCAGAGCAATTTAAACAACAATCTAGTCGACAGAGAGAGAGAGAGAGAGAGCAGCGGGAAAATTAAATGCCAATTTCTGCTTTACCAGACAGAGTTTTTTACAAATGTGAGTTGTGATGCTTAAATTTACAAAAAAATAGAGTCGGAGAGTGTGACGGTGATCATGGTGATCATGGGATGGCAGTTAGTGATTGGGAAGTGGCGTGACAGGGCTGTTCTTTTTTTTTAAATGTTTTGTTTGTGCAGTTCATTTGGTGATGAGGTACAGCATAAAAAAAAGAGATGTTGCAGTCATTTACTCACTCCTGACTGAGGCAAGTTCAGGAACATGGCAGACGTGACAGGAGGAGAGCAGCTAACTGCTTAAGTCTTTGTAAGTGAGAAACAACATGGCTGCAGTTGCTGTTTTCAATGTTCTACTGGCCCAATATTATTAGAACTATATGAGGCAGCAGAGACTGGGACTAGATATTTCCCAGTCTCTGTTGTCTCATACTGGACTGGCTGATTGGCACTTTTAGCCAATCAAAATGAAGCTTTCTATAGTCCCATTTTCTAAAATGGTTCTAATATTTTTAGAACTAGTTATGACAACCCCATTAGGAAACTAGTTAAAATAATAGAAGACATATAACTAGGGGAAGGACTAAATTGGTTGATTGTGAACTGATTGACAGACAGGATTCAGAGAGTAATCCTAAGTAGAAGATTTTCTGATGTGAGGGGGATCACTAGTAGGGTGCTACAGGGGCCTCTCCAGGGGCTGAAACATTTTTAACCAATGAATACCTGATGGGAGTGCTAGGGGTGGGGTAGGTTTCAGTTCAAAACTGAAGCTGCGCAAATGCTACTTCATGTGTGAGTGGCTCTCATAAGAGTTATGGTAGTCACTGCAAAAGTCAGAGGTGGGAGATGGACGGCAGACTGCTAAGAAAAGTTTCCATATATTTGTAAGCTATAACAGTTTACAAGATTGCTTAGTGCTTCATTGTTTGAAATATTTGAGAACTTGCTGCAGTCTTCCTACTCCCCAGGGGATTCAACAGGTGAGATAAATTGGTACAAAAAAGCCTGTAGGTTTAAAAGGATCAAACTTTAGAAGTGATTCCTTGGGAGGCAAGAAGTTGATACCAAGGGCAGCCACAGCAGCTGCTTGGTGGAACTCACTCTCAGCAGAGTTCTTATCCTCTGCCTCAGAATGTGTGAATGGTGCAATACTGCATAAGGCAGTATACGCGGTATTGCACCATTCGCTGTTATAGACAGCGCTGTTGCGGGTTAGCTATGTTGTAGGCTATTAAGTGTACAACATTATGACCTGGTACGATACCAAGAAGGTTTACAATGGTTGGACAAACAATTAATATATATAGTACAGTACTTAGGTGTTTACATTTTTAAGTTTTTGTCTGATATTATGAGGCTGCTCATGCTGGGGACAAAAAAATATGTTTAAAACTCCTTTAACCCTCTACCTTCTTTGCATAGAGTTAACTACTGTACTTTATTAAATAATCAATCTAAGGCAAATACATATTCTTTACAAGAAATTTCAAACTATAGTTTTATGGCTTTATCAGGGGAGTTAAGTGAAGCTCAAATAATATTTCAGACCCACAGAAGAAGAACTATTTTAACAGGACTGTTGGGGGGATTATGTTATAACCTCCAGCTACATGACCTTTTGCAATCATGGAAACTAACATAGGTATTAGAACTATTATAGTTTTGCTATTATTGTTAACCAACAGTAGTGATACTGAGTTAAACCCTGGACTAAAAAACAGTACACAAAAGTATATTTCAATAGAATATGGTAACACTAGAAGTATAATTAAAAAAAAAAACTTCATGCATTAAAGCTATACATGGAAAAGCATGATTCTGACTTAGTGGGGCTGACCAAAACATGAGTAACAAAGCAAATAAGTGATAGATAGCTCTGGATAGCTATTTTAGCAGCAAGTCTTGTCAGAAGGTGAAGGGACTGGGGATGCATCCCTGTTCTAAACTTAATCTACAGTAGGCCAACCCACTATTACATTAAATGGGACAGCTAATGGAATATAATACATTTTGTTGCATACTGCAAGTAAAACACACCTGATTGGTGTTACATATTCACTCCCTATGGTTAAAAAGAAACAGCATTTTATGAATTGGTCCACATAATTTAGGATGTAGAACAGTATTTGGAACAGACACAATCTTATTAAGACATTTAAATACTGACTGGACTAGTTCAATGGGGTTGAAGTTAGCAGAAAGCATGAGTATTTTGGGTTTAGCCTAAATTTATCGACTTGCTGACAAACAGGAACACCACTCTGATTTTAAAGCTCAGTTCTGGACTTTATTTTGATCTGACCCAAGTTTGGGATAATTGCAAAAGAAATAATAGTCCCAAACGTGGGTTACAATGATACAGTTTGGTATGTATTGAAGTTGAGTATACATGCTATATGACCAAGTATAAAAATAAATAGATGGGTTTAAAATTATGATGAGGAATTATTGATGGCTACATTAAATTTAGAGAGATGAAACATGATTTTCCTAATCCCAGAACTAGATCCTGCAGTTGAGGAATTAACAAATACTTTCTTTGGGGTTAGTGGTACAATGGCCGCCATATAAATCAAGAATTCAGAAACAAATTGGATTCATACCATTCAGATGGGACAGGTGTTTTGTGAGAATTAAAAACTATGAGAACTGGTTCATCTGAATGTTTATCCTATGTTTTCTGAATTCTAGGAATTTTGTCAAGTGGATGACCCAAGATGGAACTTTAAAGCACTTTCTTTAGAAGTGAGGGCAGTCTGGACATTGTTTTTCAAAATCACCATATAAACAAACCAGTCTTAATAAGAAACAACAACCTTGGGTAATAGATTATATTAGGAAGCAAATCAAAACAAATAACTGACTGTAAAATGCTATTCAAAACAAAAATGGAATAGGATATGATGAAATTAAAAATAGTAAGAAATAGATAGAAAACCTTAATAAGAAAGACTATGACTAAGTCTAAGTACTACAGCAATAAAATAGAAACTACAGCAGATGTTAAACATTAATCATAGGATCACAGGATATTATGAGTTAAGGGGACATTTAAGTCCATAAGAAACTCATCACCTACACTAGTGGAATACTTAACTTAAGAAAGAAGTCTTACTTTGACCCATATAGTGGTCAAGATTGATTTTAAACTCAGCCGTACTTTCATTCTATACTACGTTAATGGGTAATGAGTTCCAAGCAGTGGTCATTCTCTGAGTGATCCAGTGATTATGTTTATTAGTTTTATTTGTATGACCCTTTAATTTTAAATTATGGGATCTCATAGATGCGGTACCATGATATTTAACCAGTCCTAATGTTTCAAAAAGATATTCATCTTTAACCACTTTATAAGTAAAACATAGATCCCCCCTTAGCTGTCTGTATTTTAATGAATACAGTCCTAGTTTTTCGAGTCTAAGGTCATAGTTCAAATCTTTAACACCGTTGATCTATTTAGTAATTTTCCTTTGCACTCCCTCAACTAGTTTATTACCCATAACTGTAATTGGTGTACATAATGGAGAACAGTATTCAAGATGGGGATGCACCAATGCTGAGTAATGCGGTATTATAACATTGGGGTCTCTGTTCTTAATATTTTTAAGGATACAACGTATGATACTGTGGCATTTTTTAACAGTTGTTTCATTATGTAGTTCAAAAGTTAGTTTACTGTCAACTATAACTCCCAGGTCAACTTCAGAGTCAACCTCTTATAATTGTATGTTATTTATCCTGAAAATAGTTTTAATGTTGTTATTCCCCAAATGCATTACTTTGCATTTTTTAATATTAAAACTCATTTTGTTATTATCTGCCCATGATACTAACTCATTTAGATTATTTTGCATATCCTGAGCAGATAGACAGTTGTTTACTATGTATCCTAATTTACAGTCATCTGCATACTTTACTGCCCAAGTACCACCAGAAATTCGCATAGATGAGATAAAAAGATTAAATAATGAGGGCCCCAGTACTGAGCCCTGAAGAACACCACTTGTTACCAGTCCCCAATTTGAGTAGTGTCCCCTAATGGCTACTCTTTGATTTCTATTAGAAAGCCAGGAGGTAATCCATTTTATAATATTATTTTGTAAATTAATAGTAATAAGTTGTTCAATCAAAATTCTATGTGAAACTGTATCAAATGCTTTTGAGAAATTGAGATAAATAACATCAACAGGTAAACCTTCATCCAGAGGATCATACTAAGGTTCAAACTAAGGTGAAGAAGAAGCTAGAGGGCCATGAGCAGGGCCACTGGAAAATTGTGGGTGCAATTTTTCCGCAATTTCCTCAATTTTCACCCTTCTCCGCACAAAATCCTCAATTTCTTACAATTTCTTACATTTATGGAATTCTTGACTGAAATTGTATTAAGGTATTTAAATTCTCAAGGAAATCTACTTCGATATATTAGCAATTTAGTACACAGACTTGGATTTGACCAAAACAGTACAGTGTGAGGTGAAAAGGGGTCAAATGTGATTCTGCTTTCATGTGATTCACTTCCCTGCTTTGGTTTCAGAATCCTCTGGTCATGCATATGTAGACTTGAACACTTAAAATCTGTGTTAAAGCAGACTATCAGAGAACTTTTTGCTGAAACAATAGGTGTGAGAAGAGATGCAAAGTGCACCATTCACCTAAATGAAGCCTTGACCACAATGCTTGTTTTTGAATGGTGGGGTAGATTTTCCTTGTATAAATACTTTCAATCTGAAAGGATTTTGATTCAAATGTGTCAAGAGTTTGGGTGGCCTTGCTAATTATAAACTTGAATGTGTTTCTGAGGGGGTTGGTGGCAGTGATTCCTTACATGTCAGTCTGCCGCAACTGCATACTCACATACAAAACCTACAAAAGGAAACATTTCTGAAAACATGCTGAACAGGTTAAGTATAGTTAAATAGTTACCTTCAAATAGACAAAGTAATTGCAACCCAAGTAAAATAACTGCAAACCGAGTAGAACAAAAGTATAATGTATTGAAAGCTATTGTATGATGAAATGAAAAGCTATTGGTATGATTTGATACTTTTATCACGTGACTTTAAAATGTATTTACAGTGCTGATTAAGAACAGTAATTATTTTAACAAAATAAATATTTTTCTTACTAGACCTTTATTAGGCACCCTGCTTATCTGTTTATTTTGTTCTTGCACCAAAGCAAGTAGTTTAAACAGGCGTCATTATTTAACATCTAGAAACTGGCAAAATATGTTGTTTCAGGATGTATTCTGTACAGATTAATTGTAAATTACTGAATAAAATCTAGTTAGCACTGCATGACTTAGATGTCTTGATTTTTAGAAGATATGTTATATAATGATTAGTTTACAGTGCATTTCAAAAACACACATCTTTCTTCATATTAAAAGCATTTACAAGTGGCAATACATTTATCTAATAATTTATGTCATCAATACATGCTGCAGCAAACAATAAAATATTTATTAGGGGGCAGCTGGGATGTATAGTGAACCCCCACAATTTTCCCACAACTTTTACAAGCAAATCCCTGCATTTTTGGGTAAAATTTTCCGCAATTTTCCAGTGGCACTGGCCATGAGGCCCATAGATGCTTATTTGTATTTAATAGTAACAAAGATTAAAATCTGATAATATCAGCTTGTCCAGGTGAGCTTTAAACATATGCTTAGAATTACTAGAAATAAGTTCCATAGGTAGACTATTCCAAGGTTTTATTATACGTAAAGTAAAAAAAAAATTTCTAGGCATTAGGTTAAATTTCCTGAGTTTTAATTGAAGCGGGTGACCTCTGAGATTAAAGATATTCTCTTTAAACATAAAACCAAGATTTGTTAATAAATACGGGTCCTGCATAATGTCAAACATAAGAAGATCCCCTCTTAACCTTCTTGTTTTAAGATGCATTAAATTTAATACAACTAATCTAGAGTTGTATGATACATGTTTTAACCCTTTAACACATTTAGTGAAACATCTTTGAACATTCTCAAGGCATAGAATATCATATTTCCTGAAAGGACACCATAATGGGGAGGAAAAGTCCAAATGCGGATGAACATAGGCTCTGTATAGCGGTAGTAATACATTTTTGTCCCTTGATTTGATATTTCTTAATATGGACCGGATAACCCTATTAGCCTTCAGTATTACAGCATTGATCTGTGAGTCAGACCAAAAATCTTCTATTATTAAAACTCCCAGATCTTTCTCTTTATTTGTATTATTCATCACCTTATTATCTAAAGTGTATGAATGATATGTATTAGCAACTCCAAAATGCATAACCTTACATTTATTATGATTAAGTTTCATTCCCCAATGAGTAATCCATTTTAGAGACGGCGTTCAAATCAGTTTGAATAGCTGCAATCTGCTCTGGTGTAGAACATAGCCCTCCAATTTTAATGTCGTCAGCATATTTAGTAGAGTTGGAAGAACAACTAGTCGTGATATCAGATATAAACAATTGAAATAAGCTAGGGTCCAAAACCGAGCCCTGTGGTACACCGCTAGTAATGCAGCCCATTTTAGACAATTGTCCGTTAATTAAAACCTAAACTGACATCCTCATAAAAACACAGTAAATTGGTTAAGCAACTGCGTCCTTTTTTAAAACCATGTTGTTCCACGTCAAGTGTAATTAATGTAGAGGTAATAATATCTTTGATTATGCTTTCCAGAATTTTAGACAAAGGAGCAAAGCTGCACTTACTAGTTCAAAGAAATGAACCAAGTTAGTTAGACAAGATCTGCCAGGCTGAAAACCATGCTGATTGAGATCAGTTAAATTATTAAGACCAATGTGTTTGTCAATCCTTTTTTGAATTAATCTTTCTAGCATCTTGCAAATGACTGATGTCAGATTTTTGGGTCTATAATTATTAACATCTTTTTTATTTTCTGATTTGTAAATAGGGGTTATAGTGGCTTCATTCTAAATAGGGATAGTAATACCTTCTTTCATGGAAGAGTTAAATAACATGGTCAATGGTCCTATTAATTCCAGACTCAACTCATTAATAAATTTAGGGTGTAATCCATCCGGACCTGGTGACCCAGTACATTTTAAATGATTGAAGGCTTCCGACATATCAGTCTCATTAAAAGGAATCCACTCTACATTATTGTGATCTAAGTGACTGGGTATTAAGTCCTTAGGATTAAATATACCAGAGAAAAAGTTAGTTAGGTGATTAGCCATTTCTGTTTCGTCACTAATAGTTTCACCATCAATAACAAGTTGACCCAGGTTAGATTTGTTGCCACGTAGGGAACCTATATAATTAAAGAAACTCTTTTTGTTATCTTTAATATCTGTTGCCATATTGTACTCTATATTCTTTTTTGATCTTTTAATTAGATATTTGACTTTGTTAAAACTATTTTTATAATGTTTCCAATTTATATCAGTTGGATGGGTTTTATATCTCCTGTAATGTTTTTTTCTTTTTATTGATGGCCTTTTTAACACTCCTGTTCCACCATACTGGAATTCTCTTGACTATTTATGTACCTAGTTCTATTCAGAACCCAAGAATTAATACAGTATTGAAGTTTTTCCTAAATTAACTTCCATTGTGAAGTCAGACACCTTTCATTTAGTTCTTTTTCCCAATTCTAGTTAGCAAAGTAGTCCTTTATACTAGAATAATTGGCTTTGTTAAAGTTTTTCATTATTGTAGAACCTCTTAAGTATTGTTTAGAAGTAATAATACTAAATTTAATCATATTATGGTCACTGGTACCTAGGGGTTCAAGAAAACATGGAGTACAAATATCTTCTTTACAGTTAATTAATTAAATCTACTAAAAAATTTTGAAAGCCTGTTTCAAAATATACCCCAGATTACATTGACCCCAAATGGATTATTATATGGAAATCCAAATAAAGTAGCAAATGTTTTAAACATATACATATATTTTGTTACTTTACCAGACGTATAAAACCAAAAAACAAAAGACAAACAAAAAAAAAAAGATTCTAATGAGAGAGTTGCAAGCTTGTGACTTAAAGAAAGAAGTATGGATGGAGGGCCAAAAAGGGTAACAAATATCTCTAAATTTAGATATCAAGTGGTTAAATATAATATGGAATTAAAGGCTGTTAATGAGCTTAAGTCAAACAAAATAGGTGGCTTAGATGGCACCACAACTAGGTTTATAAAAGATGTTTCTGATATAATTGTACTAAACTTGATGGAAATCTTCAACTGGAAATTGAAGGCAGGTACTTTTCCTGAGATTCAGAAAAAAACAGTAACCCCAATCTTTCAAGGTGGTGATACTACAAACACAACTAATTATATATCCAATTACACAGCTTCCTATATTTTCTAAACTTCTGAAAAATCTGGTCCATGTACAGTTCTGTAAATATTTGTAGAAATATGTTTTATTGACCCTATTCAATCTGTCTTTAGGGCAGGTTTTTCCACACGCACACTATGCTCACTGACTTCATGAGTCTGGTGACAGTGACACTTCAAGGGGAAGGCACATGGGTATGTGTTCATGGACCTGTCTGAAGCCTCTGATTTAGTTAATCAAAAACTGCTACAAGCAAGGTTGATTGATATATGGTATTTGATAGAAAAACTGCTTAAATACTACTTAATGGGGCAGAATCAGTCAGTGGTGGAAGGTAATTTGCTTGAGTCATTGGTAACAGAGAGAGGAGTACACCAGGGATTTATACAGGATCTCCTCTTTTTTTTAGTTTTCATATATTGAACCTCAAACAGTATCAAACAACACCGTAAAAGGCTGCATACAGGTAATAAAGTACTGCTTGCTACAGCAAAAACTAAAACAGAAAATGAAGAAAAGTTACAGGCTGCATTTTATGGCTAAAAGGAATGTTTTGCAAACTTAAACCTAGTATGGAACCAGAAAAAGACCCAGGCCATGACCTTCCACCCCCACCATACAGGTTAGCAGCAGGTGTAGGGTGTGCCTTGTGGTTGTCAACCCTAACACTTATCCCATGCCATATGTAAGTAAGCTGAGATAGGTCCAGTATATGGGACTGGAGTGAGCATTAGAGTTAACAACCTCAAGGCACATCCCACACCTGTTGCTTCCTGCATGGTGGTCGTGAGTGTTAGGCTTGGAAACCCTAATGCCACATTTCCCTGCGTTTGTCTCTTTAACCCTAACTGATGCATTAACACAGTTTTTTTTGCAAAGAATTTCCTTACTTTTTGAGATAGTATAATCATATCCTTATTTGGCTGTGGTTATGTGCTCCAATCCCTCCATAGATGCGTACATGTTGCTGTGGAAGCATTCAGCCAAAACAGCAACCAAATTGTCGGCATAGCCTTGTTGTTATCCAACCGCATGAATGCTGGGCTGACAATTTTCAAATCCCAACCAAAACATTATTTCACACCACTGCAATGTCATTCCATGCCACGGGTGAGAAAACACATTTTGGCCAGGATTTAAAAAATGACAGCTATCACATTCATGAGGTGATGTAAAAAAATGTCTATGCTAAAAATCTGGAGTGTAAATATTTACAAATATTGAAAGTTCAAGCGAGCATAATGAAATTTAAATGCATGCGCATAACGCTGCCATTTTTATGTCTGCTTCGTGCATGCGCAAGACACATGTTGTGACAGCTTGTTGGAGTAGCAGGTTGTGGAGGTGTGGCTGTGTTGTGGCCAATGTCACCAATGCTTTTTAGGGCCTGTCTGTGTGGCACCAATGAATGAGCATGCTGTTTATGACAGCAGCTCAAAAGTGTGCCACCAACTTGAAACAATTTTGCCGCTGCAATGAGGGAGCGACCCATAATTGCAGGATATGCCTTGCCTGGTGTAACATTTCAATAAACATGGCAGCAGTTGTTGCCATCTGCCTTTCATAGTCCGACCTGAAAGCCGACATTGGGGTGCCCAATCCCACTGTCAGCATGCCCCTTCCCCAGTTCATTTGCTGACAGGGAGCCCAATCCCCATTGACATGATGTCCCTCTAGTTTAATTTGTATGCCGAGTGGGTGCCCAATCCCTCTTGGCATCATGTCCCCCCAAACACAGACCCATTTTTTTTGCTGATGGGGTACCCAATCCCCATCAGCTCCAGTAGTCCCAAGACATCCAGGTGGCACACTTGGAGTACACCACAGTGTGCCAAATGTACCTGTAAAAAAGAAAACCTTCCCACAAAGTTTTTCTTTTTTTTAAAACTGTAAGCAAGAAAATGGTCCCTTGTTGTCTGTGGTGCCCCCTCCCCAACCCCACCCACCCTCTATGCACCCCACCTCCCCTCACCCCCACCCCATACTTACCTCTGGATCCTGGCACGACGATCTTCGGTGGAGCAGGAACATGTCTGCAATCTGCAAAGCCAACCACAAACTGAAGAAATGCCGGTAAGTTGTATAATGGCATAAATGTTTGGGGTTCAACTTAGGTGGATATCTCAGCCCTTTTTGCACTTTTGGCACCACATTTTCAACATGGGGATCTTGGGACCCCACTGTCATATCATTATTCGGTCCCAAAAGGTGGTTTCGCAGTCACTGTGCAGAATCTCCTTCTGGGACAGATTAATGAAATGACAGTGTCACTGTTCATGAGGTGGGCTCCCAAAAAGCCTATTTTGCAAATTTGGTGAAAAAATTCCAAAACATGACTCTGTTACGAGCATGCGTTATGCAGTTCGCACACATGCTCGTAACTTTGAGAATGTTTAATATTTTCACTCCAGATTTTCAACATTTCCATTTTTCCACACCTCCTTGTGAACAGTACAACTGTCATTTTTCACATCTTGCCCAAAATGTGTTTTCGCACATCTGGTGCACAATGGCACAGTCGCTGTGCAAAATCAACATTTGGGACAGATTAAGAAAATCACAGTGAAGTGTTCATAAAGAGAGGTCCCAAAAAGCCCATATCACAAATTTGGTGAACAAATTCAAAAAAATGACTGCATTACCAGCATGCGTTGCACAGCTTCTACGCATGCTTGTAACTTAGCCAATTTTTTTATATTTGTCCTCCAGATTTTCAGCATTGTCATTTTTGATCAACTGCCTTATGAACAGTACAGCTGTCATTTTTCACATCCTGCCTGAAACATGTTTTTGCTCCTGTGGCACACAATAGGCGTGGTCACTGTGCGAAATCAATGCTCAGAACAGATTAAGAAAATCACAGTGCCACTGTTCATGAGTGGAGGTCCCAAAATGTCTATGTTGAAAATCTGTTTTTAAAAAAAAATCGCTCAAATAATTGCATTATAGGTGTGCATTGACAGTTTCTATGCAAGCTAGTGACTTCACCAATTTTTTTATATTTTCACTCCAGATTTTCAACATTACCATTCTTTTACACCTCCTCATGAACTGTACCACTGTCATTTTTCACATTCTGTTCGAAATAGGTTTTCGCACCTTTGGCACCAAATGGCGCAGTCACTGTGCAAAATCACCTTTCAGCTAACAAACTGATAGTGTCACTGTTCATGCAGTGTGGTCACAAAAAGCCCATGTTGGAGTGAAAATACCAAGAAACGCCCAGGGTGTTAGGATTTCGGACCATAACGCCCTACCCTGTAGGGACTGACAGGCATCGGGGTGTAACTTGGGATTGTTGACAGTAATGCTCATGCCTTTCCACCCCACTCCCACCCTGTGACCTGTGACAGGCATCGAGGTGTGACTTGGACTCTTCAGCCCTAAAGTTCACCTCACTCTCCTATACTGCACCCATTTCAGTATATTTACTTATGAAATGCGGTTAGTGTAAAGCCCAGACACCCCAAAGCACACCTTGACACTTGTTGGTGTCTGCAGGGTAGGGTGAGGTGAAATGGTGTGAGTGTATGGGCAACGACCCAAAGCCACACCCCAATGCCTGTCCATCTCTGCATGGTGGGGGTGGGATTGGTGTCAGTTCAATAATTCACTGTCATTCCTATTCTGCATCTGTCTAATTCCTGCTCTTCCAGAGCTAATGCCAGCTAGCAAACATTTGGCATTGACAAAAGCTTGTTACAAATTCCGACCCCAAATTTTCAACATAGCCTTCTTATGAACTCACCTCATGAACAAAGGCAGTGACACTTTTGAAATCATGCATGAAAGGTAATTTTGCCAAGTGACCACAAAATTGACTTTCCAGATGGATTAGTGAAATTTCAGTGACATTGTCCATGTGGTGATGTCCCCAAAAGGCCATATTGAAAATTTGGTGTCTCAATATGCACAAATGGAAAAGATATGCATCAAAGTTGAAAACCCCATTGAAATACTTTGAAGTGTATTTACCTTAGTTTCTCAAATTGCAGTCGCTGGTTCCAACAGCAAGACTTGTCTTCTTTAAGATGTGTCTTTGATCACAGAGTGGATCTTCACCCAGGGACCTGTTCAGGTGAATGAGAAGTGAGTGGGCTGTGGGGGAGTGTGGGGTGTTGGGTGCTGAGTAGGAGGTCAGGGTGGAGTGGTCACCGATGGACCTTTTCTTTACAGGTTTTATAAAAAAAAAAGACATTGAGGGACTATTTTTTTTTTAATTACTGGTTGAATGCCTATTGGAGGGAGGGGATACCATTAGACACCAGGGGAAAGTAAAAGTTTAAATGAGGAGAGTGATCAGAGGGTGGGGGTGCCACAAGTCACCAGGGAAAGAAGGGGAACAGCGGTCGGTGGGGGGGGTTGCTACTAGACACCAGGGAAATGGGCAAAGGGGAAATTGTTTAACAAGGAAATGTACATATGCTGAGTCTTGTTTCCAGATCCAACTTCAGAACACAGGGGAAGTTAAGTGACTTGATCAGGGTCACACAGTATGCAACTTGTGGCTGTGGGATTCAAACCCACAGGGGGCCAGTGATCAGATGGTTGAGCTGCCACTAGACACTAGGGAAACAACAGGGACTGGGATCGGAGAGTGGGGGGTGCCACTAGACACCAGGGAAACAACGGTGATGGTGATTGGAGGGTGGGGGGTGCCAGCAGACACCAGGGAAAGGGGAAAATGTTTAACCAAGAAAGGCACCTAAGCCAAAGCTTGTTTCCAGGCTTGACATGGGAGCACAAGTTAAGTGACTATCCCCAGGGTCACACAGTATGAAACTGCTGGCTGTACTTGAAGTGTATTTGGGGCCAGTATTTGGAGGGTGGGGGAGGTGCCACTACACAGCAGTGCAACAAAGGGGACAGTGATCAGAGGGTGGAGGGGTGCCAGTAGACATCATCAAAATAATGCGGATGGCAATCTGAGGGTGGGTGGGTGCCACTAGGCACCAGGGAAAAGATTTGTGATCATGAAAAAGGATCCTTTTTCATGACTTTTGATACAAAAAAGAATCTTTCTTCATATCACAAGTCATAAAAAAAAAAGATTTATAATGTTAAAAAAAAGAAATTCAAGGGCATGTCTTTAACACATAAGTGCAGAATCCAACTGAGGGGGTCCCAATTAGCAGAACTCATGGGTGGCTTTTTACTCAACACATTAGATTTCTGAATGATTTACTTTTGTTTCTCTTGCTGTTGCTAACTGAAAAAACAAAGTTGTGCCAGCATGAAAAAAGATTCCACATTTGCAACAATGGATTACCCATTTGTGACACAGGATTGCCCATTTGCTACACAGAATGCTGTTTCGAGGCTCACATCTAACTTTTCTTATTGAAAATAATGGGAAATTTTAAACATTAATAATTTTTGAACTCATTAATATGTTGTCACCAAATCTTCAAAAGGCACATCTATGACCCAAGACTTTTCTACCCTGAAAATTTCAGAACACAATCCCAAGCCATTTTTGCGCAGTGGCGTGACAAACAATTTTACAGAAAAAAATTGTAATTTTCACATTTTTGGCTTCTGTATCTCCACATCCACACCTTCAACTGGAACAAAACTTTGCATATCAATAGATTTTAGGTCCCTGTTGGTGCACGCAAAATTTCATGCAAATCGGTTGAACAGCTGTGAAGTTATTAAAGTGAAATATTTTGAGTTTCACATAGAATTAAAGTTTTACCCCTAACTATAGGGACATGACTGCAACCTACCCCTAACTATAGAGACAGGACTGCAACCTCCCCCCATTTTATATATATAGGGGATATGACATGGCCTGACTGAAGATATCATATTTATCTTCATGAGAGGCCAAAGATATCATGATGTCATTGGCCTCGAGTGAAGATAAATATGATATCTTCAGTCAGGCCATGTCATGTTCTGTTTATATAATGTATGTTTTGGGCTGCACTGAACAAAAGCTCCAGATGTCCACTTAATACAAGCCCCTACATAGAGGTGATGGCTATTTCAACACAAAACTGCAGTATCTCTACCAACACAACAGATGCCATATGTTGTTGAAAAACTATATATATGGTTGATCCTGCTACTTTAAAATTTTTATTAAAACAATTGTTTGGTATTAAGTTTATGTAGTCGTGGCTACCCCCAACAACTCTCCATACCCCCTGCTCCAAAACAGCAGATTACATATATTATGAAAACAAATCTGCTGTTGCCAATTTAAAATTATTTTCATAATACATATCTGGTTGATCCTGCCTGCATCTTTAAGCAAATGAATTATTGAAGAACAAAGTTTATCTGGTTGATCCTGCAACTTTCTTTTATCCACCTGTAACTGTAATGTAGCGTGGCCGAGCGCTATGCCCTGAAATGTAGCGTGACCGAGCGCTAGGCAGATTCAAAAGTGAAGCACTGTAAGATATTTTTCATTAGGGAGCCTGTGCTGTAAAACTTACAAATGCTCCCTTTTGTGAATCTGCCTGTATTTTGCGAAAAGAAGCTGCCGACAGTATTGAGGAAGAGAGTGAGTGAGGCAGCAGCTTCACAATACCAGAACAGAAGCGTCGTGGCATGCTCTAAAAACAAAAGACCTTTCAATAGTCATTGTTAAGAAAGATACTCAACAGGATCACAGAGATGTCTGTGTTATGTGGGGCAAGAAGCTCCGTAAGGACACAGCAAGATAGCTGGATGATGGAAAGTGAAACACTTTCACTTTCATTACGATGACATATAGAGTGTGAAGATATCAGTGATATCTTCACATGTGAAGATATCATTGATATCTCCATGACCTGGCAGAGATATTACTTTTTATCCTGCTATTTATCCCAAAACATACATTGTATAAATATATATATCTATATATATAGATATATATAGATATATATACACATATACATCTAATAAGGGCGTGATAGTGCCCTTATAGCTAGGGTTGGTATAGCCTCTCAATGTTAAATCTCAATTTTTGCACCTTAATAACTTTGTCATTTTTCAACCAAATAACCCATAAATCGGTATGTGCTGTCATGTTGTCAGTGTCACGATATGTGGAAACTTTCATGATGGCAGTTTTTATAGTTTCAGAGATATAAAGTGGTCAAAAACACAAAAAGGAACTTTTTTTCTATAGGATAACATGGGACTTTTTGCTCTTGTGTACAGCACACACAGAATTAAGTTTGCCTCTGATACTTTTATGGATAAAGGGGTGTATGCCAATGGTGTGTTTTTGGATGGTTTGGTGAAAAAATATATTACCTTTTTTGAATTATAACGATTTTTGTGATAGATGCAAGACCGGCAGTGCGAACTCTATTTTGAAATACAGTTCAAACAGTAATTAGAATAACCATTCAAACTGTATTTTGAAATACAGCTCGAATGGTAATTAGAAAAAACATTCAAACTGTATTTTGCAAATACAGTTCGATTGGTATTTTTAATGACCTTTTAGTTTAAAATGTTCTTCTAGCCAGCTCAGTGGCACTGAGGGTTAAGGCACTGGATGCCACACCTCGTGCAATGCTGGCAACCTGGGTTCGGGAGTGAACTATGGCCGTCAGGTGTCAGCAAGGGCAGGAAAGGATTGAGCGGATGGAGTACTGCTCTCCTTTCCTGGGATGGGTGGGTACACTTGCTGTGGTGCTGGCGGCTCCTGATGGTGACTGGGGGTGGTGCACCTTGCAGCATGCCCATCTGGGGTTGGAGCATCTGCAGATGCCTTATGCCCAGGTGCGCGCCTGTTGTGTACAAGGCGTCATTGCACATCCATGCTCTGGGAACAGACACCAACAGTAAAGCCCAGTCCCACAGATAGGCGATAGCAGCCTTCAGTGCCCGCCACCACACACCCAACACCTGTAGGGTGTCGTCAGGGGCAGGAAAGGTTTGAGCATCTGGAGAACTGCTGTCCTTTCATGGGGTGGGTGGGTATGCTTGCTGCAGTGCTGGTGGCTCCTGGTGGTGACTGGGCTTGGCACATCTTGTGGCATGCCCATCTGGGGTTGGAGCAGATGCAGACACCTTACATGTGAGTGCATGCCCATTGCATACAGGGTGTCATTGGGAACACACACCAACAGAAAAACCCTGGTCCCACAAGAAGGTGATGGAAACGTCCAGGGCCCACCACCACACACCCAATGCTGAACTCTTCTCACTGGCTGTCTTGATCCCCCACCTTGCCTTGGGTCCTGTGCACTAAGCAGGGGTCATATAAGGGGGTAGGGTGGAGGAGTGTCTGCCTCTGATTTCCTAGCAAAGCAAGGACCAGGTGGGTGGTAAAGTGGTTGAGGTGAGTGAGGTCTGCCCGAGAGAGTTCTGTGGGGACAGTGATAAAGTAAGTCCACAAAAAAAAAAAATATTCTGGGGTGTAGGACAGGTAGTGCAAACTGTACTTTTACAGTGCAAATTGTTTTTCTAATTACTGTTCACACTGTATTTGTGAAATACAGTTCGAATGGTTTTTCTAATTACTATGTGCACTGTATTTTCAAAATACAATGCAAATGTTTTTTTTTAATTACCATTTGAACTGTATTTCAAAATACAGTGTGAATGTTTTTTTTTTTCACATCTCTGTTTCTCACCCTGCAGCCACAGCCCTGCTGTACATCCAGCCACTGCTCCTACCTTCACCTTCAGCCCCAAAGCCAATGTGCCCAGCTGGCATACGCAACTGCAACCATCGAGAAGGGCTCCCCCCCTTAAGCCCCCATGCCTGGCGAGGATCCAGTACCAGCACACACCTATTTTTGGGGCATCTTCAGCCAGTGAAGCTAGCGGCTATCAAGCTGCCGTGGACCATGCTGCCTTTACCCTTTTTCTCCAATGGGAGCACAGACGTGCAATGATGTCCATGCACAGCATGCAGACATCTACCATGCTTCCCCCTGCTGAGCACCCATGCAACTGCAGTTGCTCCGGGTATCCCCATGGACCACCAGAGTGCAGCGGCACCCACCTCTTTCCCCAGGACTAGGACAGCTGTCGTCAGATGCTATATCCTAGTCTCACCAACCCCGACAGCCGAGCCGTTCCCAAACCCGGGTCATCGGTGTGGAGCGAGGTGTGGCATCCAGCGCCTCAACCCTAAGCACCACTGTGCTGGCACATGTGAATGGTTTTTCTAACTACCATTCTAACTCTAGTTACAAAATACAGTTCGCACTGCCTGTCCTGCATCTATCACAAAACTTTCTTTGCCACCTCACTGCCACTACACAGTTTGGACTTTTGAGCTGAAATGTGCAGGATGGCAAGCCCTTGCACCACAGATGTGCCTTTTGCTGGTTTGCTGAAAAAATGTACACTGGTTCCAGAGTTACAGTACTCCAAATTTGTGAATTTTACCATAGGATAAAATTGCAGCACTCATGATGCTTTTTGGCACCCATATCTTGAAAACGATTTGAGATACTGATTTTTTTTCTCCGGCTAGCTTAGTCCAGCTTTATGTGGACTAAGCTTTTGTGGAGGTTTCAAAGTCATGATTACAACTGCAGTGGAATTTTTTTCATAGTTGCTATGGTTACTGAGACATTGGCAAATTAGTGTTTCAAGGGTTCCTTTTCAACACTATAGGGCTGCTGTATGGCTCTGTAGTTATGTGTAAATGGGAGTGCAGGGCCCAGAAGGCCCATACTTCCACATATGCATACCATTATGAAAAACTGGGCAGCATGAAGGCAGTGCAGGGCCTGGAGGGTGGGTGATCCCACAAACACATACCACTAACCACTTACATTACACTTTCTCAAAAACAAGGGAAATTCATTGCAAAAACTCTGTTAATGCATCAGTTAGAGTTGATGCCACAGCAACAAAAATTTGGAAATTTGATGTTAGGCTTACCACCCCTTTCACCCCCCACCCACCCAGCCTACATGCACCAACAGGCATTGGGGCATGTCATGGGGTCATCAGACCTAAATCTCACCCCATTCTCCTATACTGTAGTGTGTCAGCTTGTTTACACATATAATGGGGTGAGAGTTCGGCCTGATGACCCCATAGCATGCCACAATAGCTGATGGTGTGTGTAGGGTGGGGGAGTGGGATGATAACCCTAACATCAAATTTCCAAACTTTTGTCACTGTGACATCAACCCTAACTGATGCATTAACAGAGTTTTTTTTGCAAAGCATATATATATATATATATAGAGAGAGAGAGAGAGAGAGAGAGAGAGAGACAGATAGATAGATAGATAGATAGATAGATAGATAGATAGATAGATACTGTAGATAGATAGATAGATAGACAGACAGAGATAGATAGATAGATAGATAGATAGATAGATAGATAGATAGATAGATAGATAGATTCACTTCAGAAAACGTTGTTAATGCACCAGTTGGGGTTAAAGTGACAAAAGTATGGAAATGTGATGTTAGGGTTCCCATCCCTAAAACCCCAACCCCACCCTGTAGGCAGCAACAGGAAAAAACATTACAGTTTCACTTCTTCGGAGTCTTCACAAATGAGACATTGGGTGCACCTTGAGGTTGTAAGCCCTAACGCTTACTCCATTCCAGCAGTAAATAAGCTGTGATGTGTAGAGAAAAGCAATTTATTTGCTTGGCTGTATGGGTTATTCAGCTTCCAATGTTATCCTATGGGAATTTTCATGTTTTACATTTTTGTTTTATGCTCCCAAAATTCCTGGGAGTGTGTGTGTGTGTTGGGGGGGGGTATTATGTGTTATTCTTGTGCTCATTAATACCTTTGTTTTGATATACAGATTGTCTCTTATCACCAAATATTGAGGGAGTTATGGTTTGTTGCAGTGGAAATGTGGTAAAAAAACTAAGTCCAAAATCATTTTTTTGTAGGAAGGGATCCTTTTTCGAATTAAACGAAAGACTTCTAAGAAAAAGGATTCCTTTGTATGAAAAAAGAATTGGCAAAAAAAAAACTAAGTCCAAAATCTTTTTTCATGTAAGGGCATCCTTTTTGTATGAATGGAGAAAACAAATGAAAAAAGATTCCTTCTTGTGAAAGAAGATTAAAAAAAAAACAGTCCAAAATCTTTTTTTTGTATGAGGGCATAATTTTTCATATAAATGAAAAAAGCATGTGAAAAAGGATTCATTCCTGCGCAAAAAGAATTAGAAAGAAAAATAAGTCTACAATCTTTCTTTGTTTGAAAGCATCCTTTTTCATATGAATGAAAAAACATACAAAAAAGGATACCTTCATATGAAAAAAGAATTTGGACTTAGATTTTTTCTAATTCTTTTTTCATATGAATGGATTCTTTTTCGTATTTTTTTTACTCATATGAAAAAGGATGTGTTCGTACAAATAAAGAATCAGAAAAGAAAACTGAGTCCAAATTCTTTTTTTGTATGAAGGGGCCCTTTTTCATATGGCTAAATTCCTTTTTCGTATGGTCATATGCAAAAAGAAAATCGAGTCACAAAAAAGGATAACACAAAAATAAATAATTTTGGAGTCATTTTTCTAAATGTTAAGTGCAGAATCTACCTAACAGGGTCCCAATGAGCAAGAATACATGTGTTTGTGTATGTGCAGCATATCATTTTTTGTGGGTTTTGAAAAACATTTTTTGAAGGAAAAAAATGGAAGCAAGAGGAAAAAGTGTGAAAAAGGATTTTTCCTGATGAAAAAGAATTACCCCTATATGAAAAAGAATCATTTTCCATATGGGCCACATTCCTTTTTCGTTCCAAGCAGCTATCCAAAAGAACATACTGAGCATGCTCAGGACTGACATTTTAAAATGTAATAACTTTGGAATAGATTAACACATTTTTTCACCAAACAGCAAAAAGCACCACTGTGGCCCAAGCCCTTTCTACCCATGAAAATTTCAGACCAAAATTTCAAACTGACTGGGTGATAGGCAATGACAAAAAACAGCGAAAAAAACCAAAAACAATTCAATGTGTTCACTGTCTGCATCTTGGAATCTGCATAGCCAACTGGAGTGAAACTTGGCACATTAAGAGATCCACTCCTGAGACCTTATAAGCAACATTTTGTGCAAATCCATTGAATGGCTGTGAAGCTATTAAAGTGCAAAGTTTGAGGTTTAACATAGACACCTCTGCTCAGCCCTAACTATAGTGGCACTAATATGCCACTATAATACATACACACATACACACACACACACACAACCCCCCCAGATGCCTCCCCCCAACATACACATAGTAACATAGGTCTCACACACATAAGCTGTTTGCTCACCCTAAGAAAACACACACACACACACATATGCACATGCACACTCACACTCACATTTGCAGCAAAAGACATGGGCTAGGATTCACAAAACTGCCTGGGCACAAACCCGAGTTTGCACAAGCAAACCGTGTTTTGCTCTGAGTTGCTATTCACAGAAGCTTGGTTTGTGTGCTCAAACTGGGTTTACACTCCGGCCAAGTTTGGAGGGGGCACAATCAAATGAGGAGGAGAAGGGGACCTGAATATCAGTGCAATCCAATTCATAGAGCATTTGCTTTGTGCAAGGGCCTTTTGTGTAGTCCGTTTGCGTGGAGCAAATACCACTGACAGAGACCTTGCCTTAATTTATCTTAATCATCTGTATCCCCCTCCCTCGGGTCGTGCCTGAAAATAGGCAGGATTTGTCTAATGCACTTACCCGGTCAACAAAAACTAACTAAATAAATAAAAATAAATAAATTCTGCTCATCCTTAGGGGCTGGCAGAAGTACTGCGGCACCCCCCACTTGACCCTTGGCTCAAGAGTCCCTGGTGTCCAGTGGTCCTTTCCCCCTTCTGATCCCTCACCCCATGTATTGAAAGACTTTCCCTGGTGTCTAGTGAGCCTTCCCCCCACCCAATCCCATGCCCAAGAAGAATATAATACTCACTGGTGTCCAGTGGTCCATCCCACCACCTGCACCCATGCCCAATCTATGAGTAATATTCTCTGGTGTCCAGTGGTACCCCCATCCTGATTTCTTGTAATATCAAAGAACACCATTCCCTGGTGTCCATTGTTTTCCCCATTCTGATTCCCTATACAATAAATTGATACCATTCCCTGGTGTCTAGTGGACCCCCCACCCAGGCAGATAGTGTCCCACCACTCCGCTCTCCCCATCCCGACTCTGAGCCAGTGACTTGCATTACCCTCTGCACTCCACCACAGTTCACCTATGTCTAAGCTGTCAAGGAGCATGTACTGTATATAGTATGCGTTCACTGACTGATAGCTCAGAGTAATAGTTTTTCCTATATATAATGGTCATTTAAACATTTAAAATCCACAAGATAAACCAGAAAAGTTGAAAAAATATAACGTTTAGTTACAGTTCAGTTTTCATTTTTTATATTTACCATCACTCTTTCCCCATTTTTCTTTATCATTGATGTTTGTTACATGAAGACAGGATCCCATCCTATAGACTTCATCTGGTCTGACTGCTCATCTATACCTGATTTCATAATCATCTACGTATGACATCATCATTATTTCCATGGCAATGGATTGAGATGTCATAAACAGAATTGCGATGTCAGATGTAGACAAGTAGCCAGAGCATACAGTGCAGACAGCCTGCTTTTATGAAAATGCTATTAGTAATAAAAATAAGGGCAAGAATTACAGGAAAATGTGAAAAATATGTTTGATTGTTCCTCTTGTTAAATGTTTTCAGAGTTGTCCTAACAGCTTCAAAGGTTCTATAATGCCTCTTGATACAAACAATCTGTGAGAGTTAGATTTATTTTATAAATAACAACATAATTACTTAAGGAATTAACATAAGTGCAAACAAAAAAGTAAATAAAACAAGGATACAGCATTTGTCATGAATGTTTGCTTAATTTTTCTCAACCAATGTAAAAATAATGCAACCCTTACCCTGGCCAAGAGCGGCACTTTGCAAACAAGACCCCCCTAACTTGTACACAGACAAGGCAACAAACCACAAGTTGGCATAAAGTATCACCCCTGACATTAGGATAAATACCTGGCTTGGCATCTAAGAAGCTGGGGGTTTAGAGTGCAAAATAACATTTATATTTACTCTGAATTCTGGGAGAGAGTGCCAGGACTATGCTGTGTCTCCTATCTGAGGGGGCCCATAAACATTTTACACAGACTCAAAGATGGAATGTCCAGTACCATAAAATTGGGATTGTATTGTATTGTATGGCTTTATTTCTACAGATGGTAGGCAGAAAAACTGGGAGGTCCCCCAAGTTTGGAAACTGTCACTACAGACAGCAGATGCAGTCAAGAACTTTGCTTTCTCACGGAACCGGCAGTATTTTCATTTCACACAACATTTCTCTACAGAATGAATTCTCCATCCCTCTTGCTTGGGATCTCTGGACTTCTTTACACAGTGTCTATTACATGGGGGTTGCCACACACTTTAAATTAAACGTACATCCTCCTGATGAGATGGGCTATGTTAACACCTGCGGGGTAACCTGGGCCTTTCAGGTAACCAGTTATCCCTGACTAAAACTCAGAGTGAAGGTTTGCTGACCCTAGCCCCAGCCAGCCTCTGCCATTCATTCCAGGACACACACTGGATCCTTCAGTCTCACAGGGATTGCAAAGGCCTCCACACATGTCAGACTTTTACTTAAGCACATATTTTTGGTGAAAACAGGGTCCTGAGTGATGCAATCTAGCCTTATCTTTGGGCACATACATCACCAGATGACTCCCAATAACCTGCCAATGTTACTGTACTCACATTTGTTTTTGTTCCTTTGTTACAGACATCCGGCTTTACTGAAGAGACCCTTTCTTCCATTGATTCCACAGCTTTACACATAGAAACTCTATTAGTCTCTGCTCTGTGCAGCTGGACAACCTTTTAGTCCCTCAGGGGATTGCCTTTGGACCTTTGTACTCTTCACAGAAATGAACCCTTTGGGGTCCTGTTGATACAGGTCTCCACCATTTCTTGTAGAAATGCTGTTGTCCTAATCTCAAATGGGAGACAAAGATGACCAGAGGTCTTTCACCCTGCCTATGGAGGCTGGCAGGCACCTCTCTAACTCAGAGCTCCACTCTCCAATGCTCCAACTCACTCACTGAACCCAAGATTCTAAACTTCCTCCCCTGCAGCTGGCACAGGGTTTTGCTGCTGCAAGAGTTCTGAATGACATCACTCATTTTCTACCTAGCCTAGCTAAGTAAACAATGAGCTATGCACAGAAGATTTCTAAAAAAATCCTCTACAAGCTGCCCAGAGACCCTACCTGGTCTAATACTAATAGGATTCTAGTAACCCCAGGGGACCGGGTGGTTACAATAATGTATAAATTACTCATACTATGATACCCCACTTGAACTAACTTGAACTAACATTTCCAAAAATGTAGAACGTTTTCTATGTTATATGTATAAAAGAATGTAAATCTCATGCCATCTTTGCCAAACATTGTTAAATCTAGAATAGATCTCCAAATATAGCAAAAGAAAAAAATATAGTGGTTGTTATGCGGCTTTTGGATGCATCTGCTTTCATAGTAGCTGATTCATTGATGGTCAGCTCAGGGCAAATGTAACTAAAAACATACTGCCCGAAAGCCAAACAGTTACAAATTACTTACAGTACATGCAAACAAAAATATTAATATAAATGAAACAATGCAACACAAGAAAGACAGACATTGTGCTTACAGCATCTTGAAAGATGACAATGGCTATAATTGTGAGAACTTATTTCCTCATCATAATCCTATTTAGATGCTAAACATGACATATAATTATATAATAGTTTAAATCATTATTCTAATAATGGTTCATTATATGTAAAGTATGAATTTATATGTGCCAGTTAATAGTCTTGAAAATGTTTTTGAGTGCCTCAGAAAAAGCAATCTGAAACACCAGGGAATGTCTTTAAGGCATGAACGATTAGAAACAAAATCACCAGGGTCCTGAATACCAAGATGGCTAATAAGAACATAAATAAATCCTTGAAAAACTATGACAGCTTGAGAAGTTCCCATCAGGTGACACGACAACTCTGAGCTGTGTTTGCTTGAATTAGCAGTTATTGGCTATACTTTTGGACTCTGTACAGGCTGAACAGGACAGCTGGTAGGACAAAATTGATTAGTCTATTGGTCTGAGCTGGCAGTTGGTTTTTATACACTTCATAGACTCCCAGCCTATGTAAAGTCACAGCACACAGAACTTATAAAATGGAACAGCAGGTTCTCTATGTACAATAGGGGTAGGGTATAAGTGATCGGAATACAGTGAACTGACCACAAATGATAATGCCTATATTTTCCTAACTTCAAAACACATACCCTCCCAGTGTCAAGGACTAGAGAATGCATTTTATCTCAGCCTTTCATCTATGCAAACCAGGCATGTCCCCAAACCAAAATGAAAGTAATCTTGCAAACAGTTTCTTGTTACCATCAACACCATCACCTTACATCGCTGTTCTCTATCCAGTTCAAATGAACACACAGCTGAGCAGCTTGTTACCATCAACACCACCACCTTACATTGTTATTCTCTATCCAGATCAAATGAACACAGAGCTGAGGTGAGAAATGTTGTTTCTATTTGTGTAACCAGCACTCAGCACTGCACCTGCTGGTGACACACACGCTGCTGCTCCAAGTTACCAGCGTGTCAGCTCTTTCATAACACCCTGATGTCCCACCACCACTTCACAGTCCCATCCAGCTGCCCAGTATGCAGCCACTCAAATCCTACAATTCATATCTGTTCCCCACTGCACAGTGCACAACACACCATTGCCTCCACTCGATTCTCCTTCAAGCAGACTAACAACCTAACTCCAAGGTGCAGTCACAGCCACTGGACTCTCCTTCCTAGACATCTTCCTTTATTTTCTACCTTGATTTGAATGAGCCTGTAGTTCCACTCATCACCTCCACCTAGTCAGTCAGTATCAGTGTAACACATTATCCCCACTGCCACTCAGCCTTAACTAGCACCCATCAATAGCATATCATTTTAGTGTTTGTTAGTGTCACAACATGCCCACAGTCAGGATACAGTCTGCAACTGGGGCTGGCAGTATAGTCTATAGGTTAGATTAAAAAGCTGTGAATGACCTTGGTAAATTAGACGGAAGACCTGGGTTTGATTTCCACAACCTCTGCTTGCATACTGTATGACTCTGAGCAAGTCACTTAAACTCACCAATGCTCCTGGGTTGCCCCTGAAAACAGGCACCTGTGCCTAGTGGTCTTTACCTGGTTACCAAAGAATAAATAAAATAAAATAACAATGTTGCCAAGTTTCTCAACCCTCAACACCTCTAAGGGTACCTCAGTAGCTGCCACTACTCAGAAGTGATTCTTACCTGGGGAATTTCTCAGTCTGAATCCCACCAGAGCCATTGGCAACACAGTACAGTGCTCCTTTGGCTATGGGCAAACAGCCTTCCCTATTCACTCACTCTTGAGAAAACACTTCCCATCATAGAATATGGTAACTGTAGCTGCCTTCTCCATCTTTAGAGATGGATTGCAGATTTGTGAATACCAACAGTTAACTACTAACCCAAAAGTTTCAGTCACAGAGGCATGAAGTATATAGAAATAATATTTATTTTTTCACAATATGCACACAATCTATAGGATATCACAATTACACTAAGACTATAGGAATTATACTGACTGACTTTCTAGGGCCTGGCAAGACCAAAAAAGTCTTTAGCTGCCACCCCCCTATGCCAGATCATCAAAAATGTCCCTCTGGCATCATGGATTTGACACTTTTTATGTCTCGAGGGTGTGCCACCTCTCTGGAAAGCTGGCCTAAACCAGAATCTTGGATTTTGGTGGACTCAGAAACCCCTTCTTTTGTTCTCAGCCATGTCTACCTATGCAGGGGATGGCTACATTCTTTTATTGGAATTTCAGAAACAACCTTGGAGTAAGAACTCTTTTACAAAGGGTCTGTTAAGCAATACAAATACAGACATAATTGAATTCACAGTACAAATACAGACTTAGTTGAAATATCTGTACATAATTGAATTCACAGTACAAATACAGACATAGTTGAATTATCAGTACAGGAAGCAACAACATTGAAAACAGCTAAGAGTTTCTTATGAGTTTCATTAAGGGTTTAATACTAAGTGCTGTATGGCATAAGGAAGTATATGAGAGAGAGGAAAATGTAGGATAGGGAGAGAGTGGTTAGTGAATGGAGTGTGGGGTAGAGCAGCCCAGGAGAAGCATTGCCACACTGAATTACAGCTTTGGAGCTGAGTAGCTGGGGACAGTGCATGTGAGAGTGAGTGGTAAGGGGGGAGAAGGTGGTGAGAGAGAGAGAGAGAGAGTGGAGGGAGAGAGGAAGGAGGTGGGGAGAGGGGAAGGAGGAGAGACCAGCGATGAGGGAGGTATCTTATGAGTGGCGATTGAAGGAAAATGGGGGTGGGAGGGGGGTGAGGGGAGGGTGGAGAGAGTGAGAGAGAGGGGCGATGCGGCATGAGACAAATGAGAGAGCGCAACCACCAGCAGTATAAGAGCTACAGAGCATGAGGTACCAGAGTCTGGGGGGCAGGGGTAGGAAGTGGGAAGGGGTGGCTGGTGTGAGTGAGTCCATAAGTAGTTGTTGGTAGGCAGGGTTGCTGCAGGCTCTGAAGACCTGCTCTGGACAGTTTAGCACTCACAGACATTCTTTTGCAGTAGAAACTGCTTAAGTTCGGCTTTGAAGGTTCCAGGGTTAGCAGCATTTAGAGTGTTAGCTGGGATCTAATTAAGCCACAGTGGGGCAGGGTAGGAGAAGGATCTTTGTCCAAGAGCTGTCCTTCAGAAAAGGACACAGAACAGGTGTAGTTCTTTATTCCTGGTCCTATACAAGGAGTTGGTTAAGGTAATCAGGTCAGTGATACAGGGAGGAGTTAGGCCTAACATGGTTTTCTTACCTAGGAGGCATGTCTGGTATGAGATTCTATTTTTGAGGCTTAATATGTTTACTTTCTCATAGAGTACAAAGGTGTATGTGAGCTGGTCAGCATCTAGTAACAGTCTGCAGGCCTTGTTTAGAGCTGTGCCTATCCTCCTGAGGGCAGTATCAGTTACTGCTCCATAGGCCACCAGGCCATAGCCAACCAGGGAGAGAATGGAGCTGTTTATGGAGAGCCTGAGAGCAATGGTAGTGAGGCTTTTCCTGTGGCAATAAAGTACCCCAAGTTTAGTATTTACTGCCTTCACAACCTGGTCAATATGCTGGCCATATGAGAGAGTATCATCTATTACCACTCCTAGATATTTAAAGAAATGAACCTGTTCTAGAGGGGCCGACCTGTTGTCGGTAACTTTTAGTATGGGGTACTTCCTTGTTAGATGAGGGCTAGAAAGGAGCATGAATTTTTTTTTATAATTCAGTAACAGCCTATGAGAGCTGAACCAGACCTCCAGTTGTTGGAAGGTGGACTGCAGCTCAGCCTGCAGGTTCTTAATGTGGGCACTGCTGCTGAGTACCACCATATAATCTGTGTAGAGGATTATTTTGCTGGCACATGCCTCTGGGAGTGTGTTCAAAAAGAGGCTGAACAGCAATGGACCCAGTATGGACTCTTGTGGAACTCCCAGCACTATGTCCCGAAAGGTAGAAACTGTTAATCCAATTCTGACCTTTTGAGACCTTCTGGATAAGTAATCTTGAAACCACTGGACTGCATTGGAGGCCAGCCCAAGGCCCCATAGTTCCTTGAGAAGGAGGGAGTGACAGACTGTGTCAAAGGCCTTCATCAGATCAATAAAGATGGATCCAACCAGTTTATCCTTGTCCATAGCCTTGTGAGTGTAATGCGTGAAATCAACCAGGGCTGTGACGGTGCTGTGTTTTTTTCTGAAACCATGCTGCTGGGGACACTGCAACTGGTATTTCTGGATATATTCCATGATTTGGTCTGCTACAATCCTCTCTAGTGCTTTGGATATGGGGAGAGGATCAAGATGTGCCTATAATTAGCTGCACATATCCTTTCCCCGTTTTTGTGAACTGGAGTGACCAGTGCTTGTTTCCAGAGAGAAGGGAACTTAGCCAGGGTTAGGGACTTATTTAAGATTTCAATGATAGAGACAATTAGCATATCCACTGTCTGGGCTACCAGTTTCATGTCGATACTGTCACTGTCGATCCTAGTCTTTCCTAAGACCTTTTTGACATAGCCCATGGCTTCCTTGACTGTAACCTGCCCGAAATATAATTGTGGGTTAAAGCCAGATTTAAAAACTTCCCTAGATAGCTTCTGCCAGAGAATAGGCAGAGAACACCAAGAAGAAGGAGCTGCTGTTATAACTATACTTCTCTACTGGGACTATATTGCCCTCCTTCCCTTCCCTTCCTGCCATACTCCCACCCTAAGCCAGTTCTGCTTTTATAGGCACAGGATTTGACTGACAACAGGAACTTCTTCTTTGGGAGCAGGAAGTGAGTGACCACAGAGCCACAAAAGATTCACCATCCTAGTAGGAAAACAGTAGCTCTCTGCCCCCCCAGCTGCTTGAGGTCTGACTCTGAGCAAGTAAGGAGATTACTGAGAAATATAGGAACTCCTTGTCCCAGAACAGGAAGATCAGAGGCTTAAAGGGCACAGAGGCAGTAAGTAAGTAGGGAGGAAAAAAATAAAAACGAAAAAAAATGAAAAGAGGAAAGAGTAAGTATTCCAAACAACAGTTAAGGGGCCAGAAAAAAGACATGATGGGAGTGGTGCAGTGCAGTGCAGTGGCTGTGGAGCAGCAGTCTTCTGGGAAACGTTCTGGAAGATGCTGTTTTTTTTTCCCATCTGCAGACACCTCTCTGGGCTGAGAGAGGAGGTTGCTCATCTCCAGGCTGAGCTGGTCAGGATTTGGGGGACCTCCTTTCCCACCCAGAGACCACCAAGGCCACTGCCATTGCCTCAGAGGTTGCCAAGAAAGAGGAATGGTTGGACCATAGTGGGCTCAGGGAGGGTGAGGGTGGTGGAACAGAGGCACATCCTTCTAGTTGTACCTCTCCATAATTCATATGCCATTCTGGCAAAGTGTGGTTCTCTATGGAGGCACATGCAGTGGAGGCCAAGGAGAATGCTGGGAACCTCCACAATGGAGACCCACAAGAGGGTGGCATGGGACCCCACAGGGTAAAGAAAATGACTCCTGCTGGGGGACTCCATTGTTAGGGGGTAGAACTGGGGGAGGAAGTGGAGAGGGAGGTAAGGTGCCTGCTTGGTGACATGGCTTGGATGGACAGGGACCGAATCCTCAGGATCGCTGGAGCAGCTGCACGGGGGAGGGAGCTGGATGTCATTGTCCACCTAGGGACAAATGACCTGTCTGAGAAAGGGATCAGAGCAGTGCAGCAAGAGTTTGTGGAGATGGAGAGGGGTCTTAGACAAGTAACACGCACAGTAACCTTCTCGGAGGTGCTACCTGTCTATGGCATCGGTGAGGCTAGGGTGCTCCACACCATAGGATTCAATCAGTGGTTGAAAAACTGGTGCAGAGCTCAGGGATTTGACTTCTTTGGGGACTGGGAGTCCACCTGGAGTGATGCAGGCCTATACTGGCGTGATGGTCTGCATCTGTCCAGGAAGGGAACCAGGATCCTAGCTCATAGGTTTAAATGCTTCATTGGCAAGAATTTAAACTAGCCAAGGGGGGAGGTACCGGAAAGGAGCAGGGAAATCCTAGCCCCCCCCAAAAAATCAGGGTAGTAAGTGAGGTAAACACAAAGATAGAGATGTCGATAGGGAGAAGGGCAGGGAAAATGAAAAAAATGACAAAGGCAATAAGGACAGGGATGGGGCAAAAGGGGTAAGGCCATCAAGAAATGGAAGGTAATGAGTACCAATGCCCATGGTCTGTACAACAAGCTCCCTGAACTGGTGGCCTTGATGGAAGAGGGATGCCTGGATATTGAAGCAGTCACAGAAACATGGTACAAAGAGAACCATGACTGGGATGTTTAACATACCAGGGTATACAACCTACAGGAGAGACAGGGAGGGTAGAAGAGGGGGAGGAGTATTTCTCTATGTAAGGGAAGGGATAAAAGCTATGGAACAAAAGAGTAAACAGGGAGGAGAGGAGGCACTGTAGGTCACCTTAGAGACTGGAAATGGCACCACAATCTGCACAGGGGTTGTATACAGACCTCCATGTCGGGGGAGGGAATGGACAAGGATATGATAGAAGACATCCTTAGGATGGCAGAGAAAGGGGATATACTGTTGATGTGGGACCTGAATATGCCAGATGTTAACTGGAGCACCTTTGCTGCAGCCACATCAAAGAACAGGGCCATTCTCGATGCACTACAGGTGGCATGCCTCAGACAGCTAATTTTGGAATGCACTTATGGGAACAATCTTAGACCTTGTACTCTCAAATGCGGGCAGTGAGAGGATCACAGATCTAGAAGTGGGTAGCCATCTGGGAAAAAGTGACCACCAAACAGTGTGGTTCACGATAAACTCAGCTACAGAGTCAAGCCATACAAAAGTGAGGGTACTGGACTTCAGGAGGGCTGACTTTGGCAAGATGGGAGAGTGCCTTAGAAAAGCAATAGCAAACAGGCTAGAAGGAGGGGTGGAGCAACAATGGGGAAACATCAAAACTGCCATCACAGAGGCAAGAAGCCTTTGTGTGATGCAAATAAACAAATCAAATGAAAGAAAAAGTCACTATGGTTCTCAAAAGAGGTGGCGGGGAAGATTACGGAGAAAAAGATAACATTTAGAAAGTATAAGGAAACAGAAGAAGCAGGACAGAGAACTGTACCAGTTAAGGCAGAAGGAAGCAGGGAGGGTAGTCAGAATAGCAAAGGCCCAAACTGAGGAAAAGATAGCCAACTCGGTTAAGAAGGGGGACAAAACCTTTTATAGGTACATCAGGGAGTATAGAAAGACAAAGGGAGGGATAGTGAGGCTGAATAGAATGGTTGGTGGGTGGGCAGAGAAGGACAGTGAAAAAGCAGGGATACTGAATGAATACTTCTGCTCAGTATTCACAAAAGAGGAGGCAGGGGAGGTGCCTAATTCAATTAACAGAAGCACTCTGGATAGGGGGTCGATCCCAGTCCTTTCACAGAAGAAAGGGTTCTGAAAGAACTCCTAAAACTGAAGGTGAACAAAGCAATGGGGCCTGACAGAATTCACCCCAGAATTCTAAAAGAATTAAGGGGAGAACTAGTGACACCACTGACTACCCTTTTTAACAAATCATGGGAGGGTGGTGTGGTACCTGAGGACTGGAGGAAGGCGGATCTGATTCCCCTTCACAAAAGTGAGAGCAAGACAGAGGCAGGAAACTACAGACCTGTCAGTTTGACCTCTGTGGTAGGGAAAGTGATGGAATCACTTCTGAAGGAAAGAATTGTTGAGTACCTAGAGGCCAGTGGGGCAGAGGACCCAAGGCAGCACAGGTTCTCAGCGGGAAGATCATGTCAGATGAATCTAATTGATTTCTTTGACTGGGTGATCAAAGTAGTAGACCGAGGAGGGTCGGTGGACATGGCTTACCTAGACTTTAGCAAGGCATTTGTCACAGTCCCACGCAAAAGATTAATAATCAAATTAACCAACCTGGGAGTGGGTCCCAGGGTGGTAGCCTGGGTAAAGCATTGGCTGGACAAGGGGACACATAAGATAATTGTAAATGGAGTCCACTCTGAAGAAAGAGGGGTTACTAGTGGGGTACTGCAAGGTTCAGTACTGGGTCCATTCCTTTTTACGTTTGCTTTCGCGCATGCACAAGGAACGTTTTGGGAGAGTAGCACACTTGGAGGTGTGCCTCTCCCATCCAGTGCACTGCTCCCTTGAGCAGGCGTGGCAGTCCTGCACCAATGGGTGCAGGAGCTCAGTATGACAGCGGTGTACCTCTGCTTCAAAGGAAAACACCGCTGCTATACTGAGCGCCACCGCCGTCCCCTCCGTCACACGCTCCCCCACCTGCGCACGTCACGCCGCCCCCCAAAAGCTTTCCTGCCATGCTGAGAGCCCACCCCAGCGTGGCAAAAGTTGTTTGTTTTGCCGATGGGGGTGCCTAACTCGCCGGCTCCACGCCCCTGCCATCCTGCGCCACCGCCTGGAGCCCACCCCAGCATGGCAAACCATTTGTTTGTTTTGCCGATGGGGTGCCCAATCCCTGCTTGACTCTCGGCCCCCCACCACATCTTCTCCCATGCTGGGAGCCCACCCCAGCGTGGCAATCCCTCGTTGTCTTTTTTTTCCTGTAAAACAAAAGCGGTCCTGCGGCGTGTCTCGAACCCCCTCCCCCACAACCCACCCACCCACTGCGCACCAGCCTCCCCACACCCCCACCCCATACTTACCTCCGGACTCTGGCGGCGATCTTCAGTGGACGGGAATACGTCTGCACTCTTCAAAGCCGACCGCGAACTGAGGAAATGCAGGTAAGCTGCATAATGGGCTACATAGGGGGGTTTCAACTTTATTATATATCTCAGTCATTTTTTGGAATTTTTGCACCAAATTTTCAACATGGGGTTTTTGGGACCCCTTCTCATGAATGTTGTCACTGTCATGGCGTTATTCGGGCCCGAAGGATGATTTCGCAGGCACTGCACAGTCACTGTGCGAAATCACCCTTCAGCATTGAATAATGCCATGACGGTGACATCGATCATGAGAGGAGTCTAAACAGGTTGAGAATGTGAAAATTCCAAAATGACTGTTTTACGACATGCATTGCACAGTTCCTCGCAGGCTCGTAAGTTCGCGAATTTTCAATATTTTCACACCAGATTTTCAACATTGCCATTTTATCATACCTTCTTATGAGTTGTACAGCTGTCATTTTCACATCTCACTCAAAGCGTGTTTCCGCCATGTAGCGCACAATGGCGCAGTTGGTTACTGAAATCAATGTATACGGAACACATTAAGAAAATCACAGTGACACTGTTCATGAGCAGAGGTCTTAAAATGGCTATGTAAAAAATTCAGTGAATAATCCTAAAACGGACTGTTTACGGGCGTGCATTGCGCGGTTCCTACCTTGCGCTCATCGTTTATGAATTTTCAATATTTGCACTCCAGATTTTCAACATTGCCATTTTACCACACCTCCTCATGAGCAGTACAGCTGTCATTTTCACATCCTGCCCAAAATGTGTTTCTGCCCATGTAGCGCACAATGGCGCAGTTGGTGTCCTAACTCAATGTATGCGGACACATTAAGAAAATCACAGTGGACGCTGATCATGAACAGAGGTCTTAAAATGGCTGTACTGAAATTTGGTGAAAATTTAAAATGACTGTTTTATGAGTCTGCATTGCGCAGTTCCTATGCACGCTCGTAAGTTCGCGAATTTTCAATATTTTCACTCCAGATTTTCAACATTGCCATTTAACCACACCTCCTTATGAGCACTGCAGCTGTCATTTTTCACATCTCACCCAAAATGTGTTTCCGCCCATGTAGTGCACAATGGCGCAGTCGGTGTGCGAACTCAGTGTATGGGACACATTAACAAAATCACAGTGACACTGATCATGAGCAGAGATCTTAAAATGGCTATGTTGAAAATTTGGTGAAAAAATTCCTAAAAATGACTGTTTTACGAGCGTGCGTTGCACAGTTCCCATGCACGCTCGTCGGTTTGCGAATTTTCAATATTTCCACTCCAGATTTTCAACATTGGCATTTTACCACACTTCCTTATGAGCAGTACAGCTGTCATTTTTCACATCCTGCCCAAAACGTGTTTCCACCTATGTAGCGCACAATGGGGGTAACAAAAAGATCATGCTGGCAATTTATTGTGCAAATACCAGCAATCGCACAGGGCATTAGGGTAAAGCACCATACATGCCAAACACCATTGCAAATACCTGCAAGCGAACGTTCGGCATTGACAAATGCTTGTTAATGTATTTATAAGTGACATTGCAGAGGGACCGGAAGGAAAAGTATGCCTCTATGCAAATGACACAAAGATCTGCAACAGGGTTGATACACAAGGAGGCATGGAAAGGATGAGAAGAGACTTGGCAAGGTTGGAGGAATGGTCAGAAGTATGGCAGCTTGGACTCAATGTAAAGAAGTGCAAAATAATGCACCTGGGTAACAAAAACCCAGGGGAAGATTACACAATGGGGGGGGGATAGGTAGTAAAAACAACAAAAATGGAAAGGGACCTAGAGGTAATCGTATCAGATGACCTTAAGGTTAGCAAGCAATGTGAGAAGGCAGAAGAGAGGGCTGGGGGGATACTGGGATGTATAGGGAGAGGCATCACCAGCAGAAAACAGGAAGTTGTTATCCCCCTGTACAGACAGTTGGTGAGACCCCATCTGGACTACTGCGTCCAGTTCTGGAGATGCCATCTCCACAAGGACAGAGACAGAATGGAGGCAGTCCAGAGAAGGGCAACTAAAATGGTGCAGGGTCTGCAAGAGAAGCCATATGAGGAGAGACTAAAGGAGCTTAATTTGTATACCCTTGAGGAAAGGAGGAAGAGGGGGGACGTGATAGAAACTTTTAAGTACCTCAGTGGAATCAACAAAGTCCAAGAGGGTAGCATCTTTCAGATAAAGAGATGTGCAAGAACAAGGGGACACAATTTGAAGATAATGGGGGGATGGCTCAGGGGCAATGTGAAGAAGTATTTTTTCACAGAGAGATGGTGGACACATGGAACAGCCTTCCTGAGAAGGTTGTGGGGTCTAAAACTGTGGGAGAATTCAAGAATGCATGGGACAGACTTAAGGCAATTCTTGCGGGGGGTAGGAATAGGCTGTTGGTTAACTAGGATCTGCAGCTTATCCTATAGGTAGGGAAATGGGCAGACTAAGTGGGCCAAGCAGTCCTTATCTGCCATCAATGTCTATGTTTCTATGTGGGTGCTGTGCACTCATGGATATGTTTTCAAGATTCACATCCACAAGCTTCAGGTATTCATCAGGGAGGACGGAGCTTAGGTCTGTGAATGCAGAGTTAAACTCTTCTGCTATGGTGAGTGGGTCCATAGAATTGGAGCCATTAACATTGAGTAGTAAAGGTTGTTGCTTGACTTCCTTTCCTAGGAGCTCCTTAAGGTTGTCCCAGAAACGCCTTCCGTCCCCCCAGCTGCATTCAAGTTGATTCTTATAATAATCCACCTTGGCACTCCATATTAGGTGAGTGCATCTGTTCCTAGCGACCCTGTAGTTCTGGACGCTGTTGATCCCCAACCCCCCATGACCTTGGCCCTGCTCCATAGGTTGTCCCATTCTCTCATTAGTTCCAATAGCTCACTGGTAATCCACCCATTGTTATAACCTCAGACCTTTCTTTTTTTTGAGTGGGGCATACCTGTCGTACACCTGATTGAAATTGTCAATGAGGTACTGTAATGCTTGATCCAGATCTTGCAGAAAGTCTAAGGGCAATCAGTCTGTCTGGGATAAGGCTTCTTTCAAGGAGGCAAGCTGCCATTTATGCAGCACCTTGCTTTCCACAAGCTTAGGTGGGGATTTTTTGTATTTATTGGTCCATCTAAAGATAATTGGGGAATGATCACTCATGGTGTCTGAGAGTACCGAGATGTCAGTGATCCTATCCAGTGAGCTTGTGAGGAGCCAGTCAAGGAGAGTATGTTTTCCAGATTTGTAGTTTAACATTGTGGGCTCGGCTGTTAATTGCAAGAGATAGGAACAACTCACAGTGGCTCTCAGTTTCGCCGAGCTGGGACTGAGCCAATTTATGTTGGCCAGGATAAGGTGCCTATCTGAAGAAGGAGAAGACTGCATTGAAATGCACTGAATTAGGAGCCTGGATTGCTTCTGTGACCCCAAAGAGAGAGCAGCACAACCTTGGTTGAGTGCTGAGGGAAGTCTAACCTACTTTTCCTCTAGTTCTGGCTATGAATCGAAGGGGTGAAGGGCTTTTTACTGCTTTATTTTGATCAGTTCTGCTGCTGGGTTATAGGGGGTTGAAATCATGCTTAGTTATTTGTTAGTTTGCTACTTGTTTTTCTAAATTGGCTCTGTTTTTGGTGACATTTTGCATCAGACTACTTTGGTACAGCTAAGAATTCACTATTTAGCTCAGTTACTGGGGGCTTCTTTTGTTTTCATTTCTGATTTGCTGTTCAGTGGGGTGTTTGTGTATTGGAGCCAGACAGTGGAACTAAAGTTGCTTCTAGCTGGTTTGAACTAATTATTTCTATAACACAGGACCTTCTGGATTATCCCACCCACCCTCCTGCTCATCTTCCTTTATAGGTATTCAACCAGAAGGTGTGGTAACTTCCTGGTCCGACACAGGACACACAGTAGACAGCCAAGCATTGCTGCATAATCTGGGTGGATTACTTCTTGAGATTGCTATTGTATCAAAGTAAAAAAAAAATGATATACTTCCATGGTACTTTAGGGGTTCCTGGTAAATAGTCACTGGAAAAGGGTTACGGTACTAAGGAGAAGGGAGGTTCCATAACAACACTCAGGATAGACTGAAGCAGAGGAGAAAGGGATCATATTGGTAGTGGTGCAGTGCAATAATGTAGAGCAACAGTCTTCAGAAAGAATTTCTGGGAACTGCGGTGCTGCCCCATGTGCAGGCACCTCACTGGGCTGAGGGCAGAGATTGCCAACCTCCAGGCTGAGTTGGATAATTTCAGGCAATCTCCTCCCTCACCCAGGGGCCACCAAGTCTGCACCCACTACCCCAAAGGTAGACCAGCAAAAGAAGTGGATGGACTACAGTGAGTTCTTGGAGGGTGAGGCAGGTTTATCAAAAGTGCATCCTCTACCCAGTGCAACTGAACAACTCCTATGCAGTTTTGGAGGGGCAGGAAGTTCCCACAGTGTCACCCAAAGTTGTGACCAAGGGGGATGGACAGGTTCTCCACAAGAGAGCCCCACAGGCGGATGATAGAGGACCCCAAAGGAAGAGAAAGTTTCTCATAGAGGGGGACTCCATAGTCCAAGGAGTGGATTTGAGGGCAGGTACAGTGGAGGAAAGGGTGGTAAAGTGTATACCGGAAAGCACAGTTCAGAGGGATGGGGAGAGGATCCACAAAATCACTATGGCAGTAGCGAGGAGGGGGAGCTTGATGTCATTGTCCATCTGGGGACAAATGACCAGTTAGAGATGAGGCAGAGATAGAAAGGGTGCAGTAGGAGTTCAGGGAGTTGGGGAGGGGCCTTGGAGCAAGCTCCGTGACCTTCTCGGAGGTGATACCTGTCCATGGCAAGGGGAGGCTAGGAACATCTACATCATGGACTTCAGTGCTTGGCTGGAGAACTGGTGTAGAGAGCAAGGTTTCAGCTTCATTTGGGACTGGGGACCCACCTGGAAGAAAGTGGACCATATAAGGGTGATGGCCTACATCCGTCCAAGGAGAGGACCGTTGCCCTCAGTGAACAGTTTAAATGCTTCATTGGCAAGCATTTAAACTAGCCCGGGGGGGGAGAGGGGGGGGAAGGAAGCAGGGAGAATCAAACTGCCCGCCCCAAGGGAATAGTGCAGGCAACATAGAGGATCATAAAGTTATGATACTGCCAGAGGTAACTGAACTCATGAAGGGGGGAATCGAGGAGGACAGGAAAAAGGGAGGTAAAATCAGGAAGGACAAACAGAGGAGGCAAAGAGGCATAAGAGAGATGATAAAAGGAGAAAGGGCAAAACATAGAAGGCCATGTATACTAATGCCCGCATCCTAGGAACTAAAATCCCAGACCTAGTGGCCTTGATGATGAATGCTGACCTGGACATTGTGGCTGTTACAGAGTCATGGTATACTGGAAACCATGACTGTGATGTAGCAATACCAGGTTTTACTCTGTTTAGGAGAGAAAGGGAGGGAGGTTGGCTCTTTACGTCAGGGAGGGTATTAGAGCAACTGAGATACAAGGAATGCAGGGGAGGATGTGGAGGTACTGTGGATCACCTTTGAGATGGGCAATGGTATAGCTATTCACATATGCATGTTATACAGACCTCCAACACAAGGGGAGGAGGAGGTGGACAGGGGTCTAGTGGAATACATCCACACCATGACAGCAAAAGGAGAGGTGCTGCTGGTAGGTGATTTTAATCTGTCAGATGTGAATTGGAGCATCCCAGCTGCTGCCTCAGACAGGATCAGGGACATCCTGTACTCCATGCAAGGGGCAGGCCTCAGGCAGCTAGTGCTAGAGCCTACCTGACAGGGTGCAGTTTTTGACCAAGTACTCACCAACGGGGACAGAATTGTGGAAGTCAGGGTGGGTGAACACCTGGTATCCAGTGATGTTTCAGTATGATCACAGTGGATTTCAGGAGGGTGGATTTTACTAAGATGGGGAGATGTCTCAAAAATACCCTGGTAAAGGAAGAATGAATGGGGAGGAGTTGAGGAGCAGTGGGCCCATCTGAAAGGAGCCATAGTGGAGGCAACAAACCTGTGCATTAGGTAAGTAAACAAGGGCAAGGGAAAGAGAAAACTACTATGGTTCTCAAAGGAAGTGGCCAGGAAGGTGAGGGTGAAAAAGATAGCTTTCAGGAAATACAAGGAAAGACAGAAAGAGGAAGACAGGGTAGTGTACCAGGATAAACAGAAGGATTCAGGGAAAGCAGTCAGGAGCACAAAGGCACAAATGAAGGAAAAAATAGCACAGGAGGTGAAAAGAGGGGACAAGACTTTTTATAGGTACATTAGTGAAAGGAGAAAAACCAGGGGAGATATTGTAAGGCTTAAGAGCAGCTTCCGACTAGCCCCTCACTAAAACATAAACGATAACTGACCTGGTCAGGAGTCAATATGTACACACCTTTCCTTTAGATACATCCATATAAAAAAGTTATGCCCCTCATAATTTTATTCCCAGATCCTCTGGCAAAAAATGGAGCCAATTCCTAATCCTGTGGCCACTCCCCCACGTCAGCACATGCAGCCCTGTTTTGTGATGTCACTAAATGAAGGCTGAGTGTGTGTGCCCCATGGACTTGACAGGGGGTGATTTTGCTATAGGTTTTATACCTATTTAACATCAGGATTTTAACAAATCAAGCAACGCTCGACTAACAGGGACCCTGTTAGTCGAGTGGTCACTGATTTGTTAAAATCTCGGACGATAAATAGGTATGAAACCTATAGAAAAATCATCCCCATTCAAGTCAATGGGGCGTACACATGCAGCCTTCGTTTAGTGACATCACAAAATAGGGCTGCATGTGCCGGCTTGAGGTCATGGCCATAAGATAAATAACTGGCTCCATTTTTGCCAGAGGATCTGGGATAAAATTACAGGGGACATAACTTTTTTATATGGATGTATGTAAAGGAAAGGTGAGTACATATTGACTTCTGGCCAGGTCAATTATCGATAATGTTTCAGTGAGGGGGCTACTAAAAAACATAGAAGCTGCTCTTTAAAGGGGAAGAAGGGGTGTGTGTGGAAGGGGACTTGGAAAAAGCATCAATACTGAACAAATGTTTTTGTTCTGTATTCACAAATAAAGGAGAAGGGGAGGGACCACAGTTAGGCAACATGAGTAGATATGGAAGGGAGGTAGACACCAGTCCATTTATGGAAGAGAGTCCAAAAAGAACTCACAAAACTGAAAGTGGGCAAGGCAACGGGACTGGATGGGATACATCCTAGAATATTAAGGGAACACCGGGAGGTGATGGCAGCACCACTGGCAGCCCTGCTCAATGAATTACTTGATACAGGAGTGGTTCCAGAGGACTGGAGGAGGGCAGATGTAGTCCCTCTTCACAAAAGTTGGAGCAGAGAGGAGGCTGGAAACTATAGACCAGTCAGTCTCACCTCAATAGTGGAGAAAATTATGGAATCACTACTTTTTTTTTTCTTTTTATCAGCCCTGGCTACGGTCCCTGGCCCACCCACCGCATCCCCTCATCTCCAGGCTCCCCCCCAGATGGGGAAGCTGAGCGGGTGACCCCTCCATAAGGACATGGGTCACAAAGCCTGGCTTTCCCCCCCAGGAGGGGTCACAGGAGTGGGGACCTTCCCCAGTGGACTTTGGTCTGACTGGGGAGCGTCGGCAGAGTGGGACCATCATTAGCAGCCAATAATTTTTCAGTCATTTTTCCTCCTGGGGGCTGGGACATGCAATGACACCAGCGTCTGTCCCACCCCCTCGATATGAGTGGTTCTAGCCGGGCAAGACCCTCAGCCTCCACCAGAGGTCCTCATTGCACTGGACACTCTTCCCCACTCCCCCCCCGGAGAAGGAGAGCAGTCCATAGGATGCTCAATTCCTCTCCCCCTGGCTGGCCCTCTGACTCCCAGGTTCATCACCGAACCCGAGATGTCAGCACCGCAGATGGACACCTTGCTGCTATGCCAGCAGGCCAGCCATGGAATCACTACTTAAAGAAAGGATCGTGGAACACCTTGAATCCGTTGGAGCACAGGATCTGAGACGGCATGGATTCTCAGTGGGAAGACCATGTCAAACAAATCAAACTGATTTCTTTGATTGGATGATGAGGGAAGTGGATCGGGGGCAGTGGATGTGGCCTACCTGGATTTCAGTAAGGCCTTCAATTCTGTTCCACATAGAAGACTTGTGAATAAGCTGGGCAGCCTGGGAGTGGGTCACAAGGTGGTAAACTGGGTTAGAAACTAGTTAAGTGATAGTCGGAAGAGGGTGGTAGTAAATGAAGCTCAATCTGAGGAAAGGAGGGTGACCAGCAGTGTGTCACATGAATCAGTTCTGGGGCCAGTCCTATTTAATGTTTTCATAAGTGACATTGAGCAGGGGCTGAAGGGGAAGGTGAGCTTCTTTGCAGATGACACTAAGATCTGCAACAGGGTAGACACTCGGGGGTGGACAAAATGCGGAAGGACATATAGTAGGTAAACTAGAGGAATGGTCTAGAGTGTGGCAGCTGAGATGCAATGCGAAAAAGTGCAAAATAATGCATTTGGGGCTCAAAACCCCAGGGGAGTATTACATGATGGGGAGAGATACAGACAGTCACCAAACAGGAAAGTGATTTGAGGGTAATCATATCTGATGACCTAAAAGCAGCCAAACAATTTGACAAGGCTGTGGAGAGAGCAGGTAGGATGCTGGGGTGCATAGGCAGAGGTATCACCAGCAGAAGAAAAAAGGTGGTGATGCCACTGTACAGATCATTGGTGAGGCCTTATTTGGAGTATTGTGTTCAGTTCTGGAGGCCAAGTCTCCATAAGGACATAGACAGGGTGAAGGCAGTTCAAAGAAGAGCAACAAAGATGGTGCAGGGCCTGCACCAAAAGTCGTATGAGTAGAGACTGAGAGACCTCAGTATGTATACCGTGGAGGAGAGAAGAGACAGGGGAGATACAATAGAAATCTTCAATTATCTAAAGGGCATAAACAGGGTACCGGAGAGTAGCATCTTTCAGAAAAGTTGTTCAGGAATGAGGGGGGCATGACATGAGGTTGGAAGGGGATAGACTAAGGGGTAAAGTGAGGAAGTATTTCTTCATTGAAAGGGTGGCAGATGAAATATGTAGACTCCCAGGGGAGTTGGTAGGGGCATACACAGTGGGGGAATTCAAAAATTCATGGGACAGGCCTAGGGGAACTCTATTGATAGTAAAAAGAAGGTAAAGCCAGAGATCAAGTAGGGTCTATGGCTTTTGCAGTAGATAGGGAAAATGGCAGACTGGATGGGCCTAGCAGTCCTTATCTGTCATCAGTTTCTATTTTTATGTGTTTCTATGTTTAGAATAGTTTCCTGTCATGGAAGACCATGGGCTCTTTGAAGCTCCCTTGTTAAGAGATCGGGGGTCCCATTGTTACAGGACAAAGGAGCTGAAATTACCTACCAGGGACAGCTAGTCTGTCTCTGGCAATAGTTTTAATTTTATTTTCTCTTAGCTGCCTAGATTTTGCTGTTATAAATGCAGAAAAGTTAAATTAAATTAAAAAAGTGCAAAATTAAATAGCAAGTTGTTACATCCCCCCCCCCCCGAAAAATGAAAAACACATTCCTTTAGCATCCCTTAAGGATGTTGTGTTGTTCCATGTGAGATGGGTGGCTCCACTTGCCAAGCCTTCTGTACAATCTCTGAGTGAATTCCACACTAGTTTCTCACAGCACCCTTCCCCCTGTTTTTTTCTAGGTCCTAGCTACTGTCTAGACAACTCATCGCCGTTTCCATGCTGAAACCCACTGTGGTGCCTAATGTCCAAATTACAGGACTGCAGCATCAGGCTCCATGGCCACCATAGCAATTTGGGTTTCTGCCCGCTGGTCCTATGCGGCCATATGAGCATGTTGTGGTCAGTGACCAAAGTGAACTGCCTCCCACACAGATAAGGCAGCAGCTTCTGCAAAGCCCAGAAAATACCTAGACACTCCTTTTCAATTGGGACATAGGCCTCCTGTCTGGGCAGCAACTTCCTGCCTTGGTACAAAACTGGGTGTTCCTCTCCTAAGTGCATAACCTGACTCAGAACTACACCTAGCCAATGATCAGATGCATCTATGTGTACAATAAACCTCAGAAAATAGTCTGGGCTAGAAAGCGCAGGTGCCAACACAATGCCTCCTTCAGCTGACAGAACACAGTATTGCAAGTTTCCATTCAAAGAACCTTGTCTGGCATTTTCTTCCTGGTGAAATCAGACATGGGTTTAGCTATGCCATTGAAATTTGGCTCAAACTTTATGGTATTACCCTGCTGTCCCTGGGAAGGCCCATACCTTTCTTTTAATTGTGAGTGTGGCCCATCCATTGATAGTCTCAATTTTCAATGGCTCAGCTGGGATGTACCCACTCCCCACCATGTGCCCAAGGTATGACACCTCCTCATTCCTTTCTGGCACTTCTCCAACTTAACTGTCAGCCCAGTGGCCTGCAGTTGGCAGAACACCTTGGTCATGTGCCTAACGTGATCCTCGCAGGTCTGGCCATACATGTTGATGTCATCCATGTAAGCCAGCACAAAAGCTCCAGTCCCATTCAGAAAGCAGTCCACGAGTCTTTGGAAGGTGGCTAGTGCATTTTTCATCCCAAATGGCATTATTCTGAACCTGAATAACCCAAATGGGGTGACAAAGGCCAACCGCTTTCTGGCTTCAGAGGTCAGGAGCACCTGCCATTAGCCCTTTGTCAGGTCTGTGGTGATCAGGTACATCACCCTCCAACCTGTCTAAGACCTCATCTGTCCTGGGCATGGGGTATGCATCCAACTCCATACAGTTACTGAGCTTGCGGTAGTCAACGCAGAACCTTGTGTTCCTATTCTTTTTGAAGATCGGTACCACTGGGATGCCCAGGGACTATGGGATTCCTGGATCATCTTGACAGCTAACATCTCCTTGATCCCACCCTCTGTGGTATTTTTACACCATCAGGGACTCAGTAGGGTGGATGCCTCAGGGGTTCCAGGACCCTATATCTGAGTGATGTACTGCCAGCATGGTATACCCTGACTTTCCTGTGAACATCCCCTTGAATGTTCACAGCACCCTACACATTATGGTAGCTTTAGCTGGTGTCAGCTTCTCAGAGGTGGTGATGACATCCACTGAGGATTCTCCCCTTAACCTCTCCCAAGAGATCCACCAATGGGTACACCTCTGTCTCCTATTCTACGTATCTGCACAAAGCCAGGACCATCTCATCTCAGTCATAGCAGGGATTCAACATGTTCATGTGGTAACTTGTGCCTCCAGTTGAGCAGCTCCACAGCAGTTGAATATCACTCACCCTCCTGACCACTGAGTAAGGACCCTCTCATGCTGAATGCAGTTTATTCTGCTGGGTGGGGATGAGTATCTTCACCCATTGCCTAACTTTGTACTCCCAAACTCTGGCCCCATGGTTGTACCATGTCTTCTGTCTCTGGTGCCAGAGTCTAGGTGCTCCTCGAGCCTAAACCTATAATTAAGGACATATTCCACACCAGATTCCCCTTGGGGAGCAAGCTATCCCTCCCATTCATCCCTTTCCAAATCAAAAGGGCCCCTTACCCTATGGCCAAATAGGAGTTTGAAGGGTGGGAACCCTGTGAACTCCTGGGGGACTTCACAGTGTGCAAACAAGAGATGGGGTAAACAGTTGTCCCACTCTCTTGCATGCTGGTCAGCAAATGTTCCCAACATGGTCTTAAGAGATGCATTAAACTGCTTTATCAGTCTGTTAGCCTGAGATGGTATGAGGAGGCCTTGAGCTTCCTCACATCACCCTTCTCCTAGTCATTAAATCAGACATGAAGTTGGCTCCCTGGTCTGACAGAATCTCCTGGGAAAAGTCCACCTGACTAAATATCCCCAGCAGATCATCAGCAACTTTCTCAGCTTCGATGAAGGACAAGGGCAGTGAGTCTGGGTACCTTGTGGTGTATTCTACAATGACCAAGATGCACGACTTGCTGGTGCAACTTGGGGTGCTAAGTGGCTCCACAATATCCACCGCAACTCACCAAAAAAGCTCTTCAATTATAGGCAGGGGAATCAAAGCCATCTTAGCTTTGCCACCAACCTTTTCCACCCTCTGTGGACAAATCCAGCAGTAGTTTGCCATTTCTTTAAAAATAGTGGGCCAGTAAAACTTGTTAGTCAGATGCATTTTTTTGTATGGCTGACCCCTAAGTGTCCTGAAAAGGGTATGTCACGGGCTAATGCCAGAAGCTGCTTCCTATACTCCCTACGGACCATTAGCTGCTGGAGTACTCCTTCCTCTAGTCATCTCTTAGGAACCCACTCACATTACAGAAGCCATTCTCCCAGCACATCTCCCTTTTTTCAGAACTCGGAAAGTCACCTTCCATAGTGGTGCCTAAATCCCTTAATCTCTGGAGGGATGAATCAGCTTGCTGAGCCCTCCTCATAGCTGCATGCCTGACTTTCCCCAAAATACACCATTGGAGAGGGTATCCCATAAGAAGGGTAACTGCTGTTAAGAGCTTACAAAAAGGGCGACTCAATAGCGACGCCTGTTCTCAGGGCTAGTGGATGGGGGGGTGAATATGGGTATAGCGACATCCTGTCGCTATATGTATATGCCCATGCATATACGTATAGCAACATCCTGTTGATATATGTATATACACATCCTGAGGGGGGAGCGAGCATGCCATGCGATGGGTGGAAGGGAAGGGAGGGTTCGTGAGGTGCAGCACAACAGTGGGTTGCCAAGCTGGCCATGTGGTGTGGTGGGTTCATAGCAGGCTATGGTTGGGAGGGTGCCGGGTTCGGTGGTGGGTGCGTCGGGATTTTTGCGCCGATCCAAGAAATTTACTTTTTTTTAGTTTTCACCCCCCACATCCATCCCTCTGGAGTTGAGAATCTTTAGTAGGGGGGTGCGGGGTGTGAAGCCCCCCTCATAAACAAGAAAAATCAAGTTCACGGTGCCCTTTTGCCATGTGCCGGGAATGTACATCGGCAAAATGAATTTTTGCCAATGTTCATTTGCCCTAATGGCGATCTCCTTTCTGCGATCGCAATTATCACATAGACTCATCAGAGAGTGGTCCACAGCCAGACTCTCATCTGTCTGTAGGCCGTGGCTCAGAACTGCTGCTCCAGCACCTCCTTCAGCTCCAACTTTCCCTGCTTCTAAGGTAGTGGTTACTTCCTCTTGCATTGTGCCCTCTGCATACTCTGCATCCTCTGCATCCTCAGGAACCTGTTCCCTCACCTTGCTACATGTAGTGACACACACAATATTGGCTCTGCTATCAAAGTCATTCCTCAAAATTACATCCACCGGCAGATTTGGTACACCACCCACCTCCCATATCCTTGACCACCTTCCCAGCTTAGGAAAATATGGGCCATTGGCACTGAGATCACAAAACCCGTCACCCTTCTAATACTAGAAAATTGACCAGGCAGGATCTCTTCCTCATGAACCAAATCTTGATTCACCATAGAAATGGAAAACCCAGTGTTCCTCAATCCCTGGGTTACCAGTCCATTCACCACCATTGGGTGCATATGTGTGGTGGAATTAGATGGCACTGCACTCTGTGTACAGGTCTCTACCTGCTGGGCACTCTCCAAGCTTTCCCTTCCCCCTGCACTAGACTCTTTTGTTACATTTTTTTGGACACGCATATGACAAATTCCCCAGTTTCTGACAGATATAACACCTGCGTTCCCCTGACTCTTTATCTCTTAAACCACTTGTTTTCCCTCTAGGGTCAGGCACAGGATGGCTTCCATTAGTATACCCCCCTCAGGGTTCCCTTAAAATCTGGAGTAATAGGGAGAACAATTGGGACAATGAATCTGTATGCTTAGGCCAGACAGTGGAGCAGGACCCATAGAACAGAAGGGATAGAGCAGGGACACATAGGTACAGTGCACATTCCCTCAGGGACAGCACCCCACTATAATATCATGGAAACAGTACTGCACACAGGACAGTACCTAAGCCATACCTATTGCCATCAGTACTCACCTTACCTTGGCACAGTGCCACTCTCCACTATTGCCCACAGCTACTGCAAGTGGCGTGCCTCCCTCTGTTGGTGGTCTGAGAAATGGTGGTGACATTGGTCACTTGTGCAGGTGATCCCAGTACACCTTGTGAGGCACCGACCCACAGCAGCCTACACCTCACTCCTTGTCCTGTCTGTACCAGCCCCATTATCCAGTAGCTGATCCTCCCTATCCACCACCAGGCCAACACCAGCTCTTGTGTTGACAATCTCTCAACTGTCTGCAGCACACCCCTGTTCCTCCTGCCTGACATAGTGGCTAACTATTTGCCCTCAGTTCTAATGCTCCAAGCCCTTGAAATGTTCCAGGACCTATTGGTGTGTCCGTTCTGTTTGTGCAATACATTACCACAGCGCTAACTTCAATCAGTGCAGCACTGTATGTACTTCCGGTGGTGGTGGTGGTGGGGGGTGTTCTTCATCATGTAGCAGGCTTGTGGTGGCACGTACATAGTGCATGCATGCATAGGCCTGCACAGCTCTGTGCAATGCATGTGACGCATAGGTATGTTTTGCTAGTGCAATATCAGAGCTAGTTCTATCACAATTACGATAGTGGTAGGAGGAAAGTTACAATATTCAAGCAGAGTATGCAAATGTGCTACTTAAGCATTCCAAGGGCACAACTCACATTATCATGTCATTACTGGAATGTATTAATTCATTAGCATGCCTAATTGCACCTGGAGCATATAAAAAGAGCAGAGTGCACCACCAAGATTCCACAGCTGAACTGCAGGTGGATAGAGGTAAGTGTTTTGTGAAATGACTGACAATAAGGACAGGGCTGGTCAGAGCACTGTGTATATATTGTATTATGACTAGATTACTGTTGTATCTGCACGTGGCCGGGTGCAGTGATAGCTAGGCAGCTGGATGTGTGTTTGACCCAGATATGCAGGAACACGTTTTTTTTTCTGGCCAAGGGAACAAGTAGCCTATAAGCCAATGCACCTTAGATCTGTGCTCTGCTGTGTGTATTTAATGATCAATTGCTTCTTTACTCCCGATTTCATATAGGTACAATGATGAAGGACAACTTCTGGAAGGAGGGGAAGAGGATGTTTTCCAAGGTGGAGGTGCACACCTTTGCACAAGTCCATCTCAACCATGAAACCTGGTCAACAGGGAAAAAAGAGCCAGGTCCATGATCCAGCATGCATGGGACATCATTACGTAGGCAATCAGTCCTTTGGGTGGCAGAAGCAGCTCAAGGAATGAGGTTAAGAAGAGGGCAGGGGACCTGCAACAGCACACAAAGGAGATCCTGGCCAAGATGAAGGCAGGTTAACAAGCCACAGGTGGTGGACCCAGTGCAGATGTGCCTCTATGGCATGCAAAAGGCACTAGTGGCCTCAACTATCTGCATAGTTCAAAAGGCTGGCATCTTGAGAGGCGGTTACAAGAGCCTGGTTGGACCATCACTTCTGTGTGAGTAATTATGTTACAACCATCTCATTGTGCCTCTGTTAACATATGCAACAGTGGTGTTGCATCTTTCATGCTGGGGGGGCTGGTGACATGGACCGTGGGTGGGCAAGTGATCTGTGCAGGCACAGGGGTACTCCATAGATCCATGTTGAGCCTACACATCCTACCATAGCCCTATGCATGCATAATGTAGGCTCTGCATTTCACCATGTACGTGGGACTTCACTGCTGCATGCCCTGTCTGTTTGTATTTCATGCTCACTGCTGCCTGTTATATGACGTTCCTGCACCGAGAGGATTCCCCTACATGCAGTAAGGACTTTGCCAGTGTGAGAGACTGAGTTGTTATCTGTCTTTAATTTTGCCATCAGTGTGTAGGGGGCTCGGGGGAGCTGATTGAATACAGCATGAAGAGGTGGGGACTGTGGGGCTTTAAATCTCAGCGCCGCTCGCAAGCACGAGCATTGTGAGTGGCGCTCGCGCCACTCCATATAGGAAAAAGTATTTGATGTGTAGTTGTCTCTAACAATAGGTTAGGTAATAAAGAGGTTCCGGGGAGTCATATTTGCCTCAGGCTTATTGTCTGAGTCTGTACTCCTTTTTGGGGGACTGGGCTTTCTGAGCATTAATTTATGATATGATTTAGCTCCAATATATCAGTTCATTGTGTGAATTTAGTGGCTTAAGTGGGAATTGTTTATTTTGTTAATTGCTACATCCATTTGCAGAGAGTATAGTATTAGTTGGATATAGTTAATTATTTTATATTTAGTGTGATTAGGCTAGGTATGTTTTTAGATTTATTTAATTTGTTTTATTTTGTTTAATAATGTAAGCCGCTTGTGTTTATTTTACATTTTATCTTAAGGTTGAACTGTTCAGAGCGCTAATTATTTTGGGTGGTTTATTTATTGTTTAGTAGTTTAAGGTTTTATATTTAGTGATGTGGCGGGGTTATTTGGGAGGCCTGGGAGGGCCAGGATAATATATGGGGCATCCCTTCTGTGTGGTTTATGGCCCTTCACCTCCCTCCCAGTTTCTGATACTATGGTTAGACATTGCCGGGCAGTGGGGATTTGGAGGGGCCAGGGTGATTGTGGGCAGAGGGGAGCCCCATGCACAGCGGAGGGTGGTAGGATAGGGGTTGTCAGATCTAAAAGGTGCCCTGGGTTATGACAGGCACAAGGGAGAGACCAGACATATTTGGTGCCTGTCCCCAGGGAATCCACCAGACTGAGTGGTCAGGTAACCCGAGGAGCTGCATCACCCACCAATCTCCTGAGGGCAGTGCTATACAATGTCAGATCGATCAGGAACAAGACCGCAATTATTGCAGACTTGATTTCCTCAGTTGATCTGGCTTGCATTATGGAGACTTGGGCTGGGGATGATGCGGGCCCAATTTTTGAGGCTGCCATTCCACCTGGGTATACCATGGTACACTGCCCCAGAGTGGAATGTAGGAGTGGTGGCGTAGCCATCTGCTTTATATCCGACCTGGTCTTCACTGTGCACCCAGTGGGAACTCCAGGATCTTTTGAATGTGTGGCTGTTCATGGGTGTCCAGGTGCAGGCTGCAGGATTCTCCTTATTTACCGCCCTCCAAGGATGGTGGGGAATTTCCTACAGGAGGTTGCCGAATTCATTGTCAACGAAACATTGGAATCCCCCAGATGTATTATTCTGGGTGATTTAAATGTTTGGGCTGATGACAAATCTTCTTGGCTTGGTCGTAACCTCCCCCAGACTGTCATCTCTGGGCCTGACAAAAGTTGTTTCAGCCGCGAAACATCAGGATGGCCATATGTTAGACCTGGTGTTCTCACTGGGGCTTGAAATAGATAATCTCAAGATTGATCAGCTGGTTTGGTCTGATCATTGCATGGTGCAGTTCATGTTCGGGGCTCCCACCAGATGGCCTCTCCCTACTGAGAAAATGAGCTGTCCTTTATGGGGATTGAGCCCTGAGGGTTTTCTGGTGGCAGCTGATCTATCTAGTATGGGTGATACATGCATCGGAGGCATTGGTGCTGGGCTTGATACCTATAATAAGGTGTTAGCCGACACCATTGACTCCCTCGCATCTGTCTGTGTACGAACCAAATCTTCCTAACTGAGGTCCCCGTGGTATGATGGGGCTCTCAGGGAGATGAAGAGGAAGGGTCAGAGGTTAGAGTGCTGCTGGAGAAGGTCTGGCCTGGAGGTAGACAAACTGGCCCTGCGTATACATTATAATGCATACCAGGGGGCAATCAACCATAAGAAGGCAGTGTTCCTGTCTAAGGAGATTGCTACCGGTAAGAACTGACCAGCTATACTTTTTTGGACTGTGGATAGGCTACTTCACCCTGCTTGTCTACAGCTGAAAAAGGTTTTTATTAATGCTGAATGCAAAGAATTTGCTCAGTTCTTCTCAGACAGTGTGTCCAGTATCCAGCAGGTGGTTTCTTCATTCAGCAATCTCATAGCTGGCAGTGGTCACCTAAAGTGTTCTGAATGCACTCCACCTGGTTGGTTGGAGTTTAGACCAGTGGAGGTAAGTGAGGTCATGGAGGTGGCAACCAATCTGAAGCACACTTTTTGTGAACTGGTCCCGGGTGCCAACGCGTTTCTTGATGAGATGCATTAACACCACTGGCCCGGTGTTTGCTTTGCTTGTCCGGTGTTCCTTATCCAAGGGGGTCTTCCTTAATGCCTTGAAGGAGGCATTGGTGAGACTCCTCTTAAAGAAACCATCACTGAACCCGGAGGTCAGGGCAAATTACTGACCTATCTCTAACCTTCTTTTTTTTGGCAAAGGTAGTAGAGAAGGTACTAACATACTAATTGCCAGCAGATTATGCCTTATGGTCTATCGAGTGTGCTCGAACCTCAGATCCCTAGTTGGGTGCCGAGACCCTCCCCTTGTGTTCCAGAAACCCCTATCATCCATCCCCACCCCCCCTGGGCCAGGCCATCATCTGATACATCTGCTTTCTGTGTCTGTCCCACCCTCTCTTGAAGCCCTCTACTGTGGATTTCTGAACCAGCTTGCCAGGCAGCGCATTCCAATGGTTCACCACCCTCTCAGTGAAAAACCTCCTCCCCTTTTCCCCCCTCACCCTTCCACCTTCCAACTTCAAACCATGCCCTCTGGAGATACCTCCCTGCTTTAGTCTAAAGAACCCTTCCATGTTTACCCTATTTATTCCCTTGAGGTACTGGAAGACCTCAATCATGTTCCCCCCGTCTCTCCTCTCCTCCAATGAAAACAGGCAGAGCGCCTCAAGTCTGTCCTCATATGCCAAATCCCCTAGTCCTCGCATCATCTTAGTTGCCCTCCTCTGTACCCTCTCCAGGAGCTGTATGTCCCTCTTCAAGTGTGGTCTCCAGTACTGTACACAGTACTCAAGGTGTGGTCTAACCAATCCATTGTACAGCTGCAGAATCACTTCCCTGCTCCTAAGGTGATCCCCTTACGATGCATCCCAACATCCTGTTTGCCTTGCTAGCCGCTCTCCTGCACTGCTCAGAGTTATTCATACATGCATCCACAATGAACCCTAGGACTTTTTCCCCTGTTGAGGCCTCCAGCGCCTCCCCTCCCAGGGTGTACCTGTGTTTAGGGTTTCCCTGCCCAAGATGTAACACCTTACACTTGGTGATATTGAAATTTAATTTCCATGTGTGAGCCCAGCTTTCCAGGGTGTCCAGGGTGTCCCCTTGCAGGGCCAATCTCCCCTCTTCCCCCTCAACTACTGCTCCCATCTTGCAGTCATCAGTGAAGAGACTCATTTCACACCTTATACCCTCCCTGATGTCTGATATGTATGCATTAAACAGGATCGGACCCAGGACCGATCCCTAGGGTACTCCACTACCGACCTCTCTAGGGTTTGAAAGCTCTCCTCCGACCACTACTGTTTGGGTGCGTCCAGCTAGCCAGTTTTCAATCCATCTGACCATCAACGGGCCTACTCCCAACCCCGTCAGTTTCTCCACTAGACCATTGTAGGGGACAGAGTCAAATGCCTTGCTGAAGTCCAAGAATAATACATCCATAGGCTTTCCCCTGTCCAATTCTGATGTTACCCATTTGTAGAACTCCACAAGATTGGTTTGACATGATCTACCTGGCACAAACCCATGTTGCCGACTATCCGGACCTCCCACCTCCTCCAAGTACACCCCCAATCGTTCCTTTAGTATACTCTCCATTAATTTTCCCACCACCGAGGTCATACTGATGGGTCTATAGTTACCTGGTACTTACCTCGACACCTCCATTTATGGATTTGCACCACATGTGCCTCTTGCCAATCCCTAGGTACCCTCCCTGTCTCAAGCGACCTTTTGAAGAGCTCCACCAGGGGTGCAGCCAGTATGTCCACCAATTCCCATAGTACTCTCAGATGAATGCCATCCAGCCCAGGAGATTTATCTTTCTTTAGGGCCTTGAGGGCTAACCACACCCTTTCGTTGGAGATAGCATCATCCGTCCCCTCCACCTTAATGACCTTTTTATCCTTATCCTGATGTGACACCCCTGGGGTACCTCTCCCTCCCTCTTGCTCCATTTCTGTTGCTCCCCTGATCCCACTCACTACTACGCTTCATCCCCATCATGCCTTGCTTTGTAGATATCCCATCCCCTCCCTAGTGAACACGAGGTAGTACGCTTTAATACCTCTGCCTGGTCCCTTGCCTCTTCCACCCACCCTCCTTCTGATCTCAATCTGCTGAGATGGCCCTTATTTTTCTCTGCTCCCCAATGTACCGGAAGAACCCTTTTCCCTCCATGTATCCCTGTGCCAGCCGCTCTATACTGGACTTTGCCCCTCACCATCCGGTGACTTTTCTAGATGCAAGATGGTACATTTCTTTTCCCTATCCCTCTTGTTGTTTTATATTTTTGTAGGCCTCCTTTTTTCTCTGACCGCTACCTGAACCTCACTGGACCACCAGCATGGTTTATGTGACCTTGCTCCCTTACGTTTCACCTTAGCGCAGGTCCTGACTGCCTCATGAAGTTCCCATTTTATGACCTCCCCTCTCTTTTCCACATTTGTCATTGATGTAATCCCCTTCAAGTGATCCTTGAGAATATTTCCCATGCCCACAAAGTCTGCCCCCCTGAAGTCCACTGCCAGTGTCCTACATCTCTCCCCCGCCCCTCATGCTTATTTGAAACCAGACAGTATTGTTGTTTCTCCCAGTCAGGGGATCCTCTACAACCAGGTCCCTTACCAGATCCCCATCTGCCAGAACCACATCCAGGACATGCCCCTCCCTTGTGGGCTCCATCACATGCTGTGTTAAGAACACATCCTGGAAGCCGTCCAGCAGCCTCTGCTCCTTGGCCACCTTAGAGGACATGGTTCCCCAGTTGTACCTGGCATATTAAGGTCCCCCATCAACACCACTCCTTCCCCTTTTGGTCCACACTGGGCAATGATGTTGTCCAGCAAACCATCCTCCAGAACATCATCCATCCCAGGGGGCCTATATACTACACCTAGCTTGACCTTACCTCCTGCTCTGGGGTTCGTGAGGTGACCCATAAGACCTCCATGTTTCCCTCTGCCTCTTCTACTCTAGCAATTTCTATGTCATCTCTAATGAACTTAGCCACTCCACCCCCTCTGCCCTCCTTTCTATCCTTCTTAAGCATAGTGTAGCCCAGCACGTTTAGGTCCCAGTCATGGTTTTTGTTGGCCCACGTTTCCATGACCGCCGCCACATCCACACTCCTCCTCGAACAACATGGCCTGGAACTCTGGCAACTTGTTTCCCAAGCTCCTGGCATTTACTAGCTACTAGCACCACCCCCCACCCCTTATCCCTGATCCCCTTTGTCGAACCCCACCCAAGTTCCTTATACTTCCATCCTCCCTCTGCTCCTCCTGAAACCTCCCCCAGTCTGTTTCCCCCCTCCCCCCTTGGGTTTGAAGGCTACTCCCCTCATCTGGAGGAGAGGGCTTTCATCAGCCCTCCTTATCCCTCCCCTCACAAGTTTAAACCCCACCTTTCTTGGAATGTAGTCAGCCACTCCTGTTTAAGGACTTCCTTCCCTAACGGGGCAAGATGAAACCTGTCCTTGGTATACAGTCCCTTATCCTCCCAAACCTTTCAGTTCCCCTAACACCCCAACCCACCTCTTCACCCCACTTCCTGAGACAGTCATTAACCTCTGTGATCTTCATTTTTTTCTCCACTGAGGCCTTTGGTATTGGCAATATCTCTGAAAAGGAAATGTTGCATCCATTATCCCGACAGACTCTGGCAAGTTCTTGGAACCTTGCTTGGATTTCCAAAACGCTATTTCCCTCTAGATCATTAGTTCCCAAATGCACCAGGAAATCAGGTTTCCCTTCACAATCCTTAATCAGTTCGTACACCATGAACTTTGCTCTGTGCACTGTCAGCCCAGAGATACTCACTACCTTCACCTGGCTATGGCATCCACCCCCCTGTCCCTCCCACTGAATACCCCTAATCATCGAGTCTCCCAATAACAGAACCTTAACCCCGCAATCATCCTTATGGTTACCTCCACTATGCGCTCTCAACCCCCCATCCCCCCCTTTATTCATGATCTCAATTCCATGGTAGTCTTCCTGCCTTATTAGAGACCCCCTTGTCACCTTCTCCTTTCTGCCTCCCTTGTTGTTTTGCCCACTTAACTCAGACCCCCTGAATAGGTGTCCCATTTAACCCTCTCTTATCTGAACCATTTATCCTGGCCCTGATGGTTCCCCTTCCCCCACACTGCCATTCTCCCCCCTTGTAATAGTACTCCTACCTCCAGAGGCCCTCTGTGGGTCCCCTTTACCTAGGGCCCCATCCTTGGTACAGATCCCCCTGCTGAAGGGGGGGGCCCCTCCCCTGCCTCCTTGTTGCCCAGTTTCTCTCCAGTCGTGCTCTCCTCCCTCATGTCTGCAATATGTTGCTTCTCCCCCATCTGCTTAACATTTATGTTTCCCCTTCTCCCTCTGGGACTATTTCTATCCTTTCTGTTGACAGTCTGTGATGCCCTATAAGTATCCGACTCCTTCCCCCCAGCCTCTGTATCAGTTTCCTCATTTCCACCAACCCCTTCCTCCCTCTCTAGGTTGCTTAGTAGCTCAAATTTATTGTAACACTCTATGCCAGCCTCCATCAAGTAACCTGAGTTTCCCCTGACTGCCTCTCTAAACTGCACCTCTTCCTCCCCTCTTGCCCTGTTCTCCTTAGGCGCTCCCTTCCCACAGTCTGCTCTTTTAGGCTTCCCCACAACAGCCCTTCCCTTCTCACTGTCTGCTCTTCTAGGCTTCCCCACAACAGCCCCTCCTGACTCTTCCCCCTCCACTCTCTTTATATTCGGAATGTTTACCCCATATGTTTTCCCCTTAGCATCAACATCCCTATCAAGGGTCCTCTGTCCCTAATATCCCCCCTCCTGCTTGCTGTAGCATAATGTCCTGTAATTTCTGAGCGTTGCCCCAGCCTGCCTTCAGCCCCACCCTTCTGCCGCCCATATCCACACCCCTTATCCTTGGACACCCCCCAACTCCCCTAGCTTACTCCTTAACCAATATACTTCACTCCTCATACAAGATAGCTGTCTACAGAGTGGGCAGCCTCCCTCTCTCCAGACACAATTGAGAATTATTGCCATTCCACAGCTCAGCAGTAGCTCACAACCCTTCCAAAGATGCTGCCATGGTGGAATGTGGCCACCCTGTTTGTCCCTCTCTGTTCATAGTGGCTCACATCCCTTTTCTCAGTCCCTTCTCCCTGGAATACAGTCTCTCTCTATACTGACTGCAGTTATTTACGAACCCAATTTCAACCCCACCAATAAAGTTCCCAAGTCTCATAAACATATACAGTCCAGTGTGTGTCCAGTCCCACTAACAGTGTGTGTATGCAGACATCAGGTACTGTATGATGTCACAGGCCCACCAGTTCCTGTTGCTTCAAATTTCCGTCGCAAACAGAAATGCACAGCCCTTCAATCCCAGCCCCCCAGTGGCTTTTCAGTATTTAAGAAAACCTACAAAACAGAGTGGGTGGGAGGGCTCTACCACCACCAGGCAAACATCACATTTAAATTTCACTCTAATTATCACTGCCAAACAAGTATTCCCACACCCAGCACCCAAGCCCCAGTAGTTACATCACAGCCCAAGTAACAGTTCTAACTCAAAGTAGTAATTTTTAACACACAGAACTAATTTCAAGTACAAAACTATTCAAATATTTCAGTTAAAACAGAAGATAAAACCAAACCTCTTTCCTGAACAACCTCCTACTTCTGTTCTGTAGTGGCACTTCAGTTGGAAGAGCACCTCGTGACTCATGAGTTGTACGAACCTTTCCAGTCAGGGTTTCGGGCTAGGTATAGAACAGAAACCGCTCTTATTCAGGTGTTGAATGATGTCCTCAGGGCGAGAGATTGAGGGGATAAGACAATTCTTGTTCTCCTAGATCTCTCCTCAGCATTTGACACTGTGGACCATTGTGTGCTGCTTGACTGCCTTAGGGAGCTCTGTGGACTCAGCGGTACTGTCATCAACTGGTTTGAATCCTTTCTTACTAACAGGAGGCAACTGGTTGTGATTGGGAATTTCTCCTCCACCCCTAGCCTCCTATCTTGCGGAGTTCCTCAGGGATCGGTACTAGCCCCAATGTTGTTCACAGTGTACATGCTACCCCTGGGAGGGCTCATTAGGAAGTATGGCTTGGGTTTTCATTGCTATGCTGATGAAACCCAGTTATACCTTTCCTTTGCCCCAGGAACATCCAGTGCAGTGGACGTGCTGAACAGCTGCATTGCTGAGATTAACAACTGGATGACCTCCAGTTAGTTGCAACTGAATCCCGATAAGATGGAGGTATTGGTGGTGGAGTCGAACAGAGTGCATGATGGGATGGCCTCTGAATCAGTGACTGGACTTGTTCTTGGATCTGTTTCATTGAAGACCTCTTGGGTGAGTAATTTTGGTGTCATTCTGGATAGGAATTTGACTATGGAGGTGCAAATATCCTCTACGGTCCGCTCCTGTTTATTCCATCTCAGAAACATCGCCAGGATAAAGCCCCTTGTTCCACCTCTGGACTTCCCCACCTTGATACATGCCTTAGTTACATCAAGGCTTGACTACTGTAATGTGCTCTACCTTGGGGTCACAGGAGGATCTCTCCCCACAGACTGCAGCTAGTGCAGAATGCAGCTGCCCAGTTACTTACTGGGCAGCAACAATTTTGCTATATTACACCTGCATTGCATGAGCTGCACTGGCTGCCAGTTAGGTGGAAGATCCTTTTCAAGGTGGGTCTTCTCACCTATAAGGCCCTACATGGGCAGGGCCCTGGTTATCTGTCAGACCTTCTTGTACCTACTCTTTCTGTCCACCCCTTCCATTCCTCCTGTAGGGTCCCCCTGGCGATTCCTAGGACAAGGTTGAGATCAGCTGGCGATAGAGCTTTTAGTGTTGCCACCCCATCCTTTGGAATTTGCTGCCCCCTGGGTTAAGGAGGACCCTACATTGGAGGTTTTCAAGGCCTGCCTCAAGGCCCTCCTAGTTTCCCAAGCATTTCAGGGCTGAATTATTAATTTCTGATTGATTGTGATGCTTATATGATGTGTTATTATTCTGCACTTTTTTTGTATTTTTAAATGTGTTATGGATCTGTGTTACTTTGAAGATATATTTATTTGTTTGTACAGCACCCAGAGCCTCTGGGATTGGGTGTTTTTAAATATATTTTGCCTCACCTTGCCTTGCCCTGTCTGCAATAGTGTACTGTACCTGTGTGTAGTGTTTGCTAGGCATACAGTGATGCCCTGGGATTGCTTCCTGCCCTCCCCCATAAGTTCATGGTTACCTTTTGTGCACTATAGCTCCTTTCATATCCCATCATTTGTCTAGTGGAATCAAGTATATGTTGCAATGCAGGTATGTTTAGGAGGCAGACACTGGACTAATGTATGACATCTAATTACCATATTCACATTCAAGTGTCACCAGGTCCCCTTCTCTAGTGATGTTCTCTGTTGGCAGCCATATTGACGTGGTAGGTATGCTATCAGTGACACATCTAGTCCCTGACTCTTGGATGCGTTGCACAATGGGTGTAGTCTGTATGGTGCTATCCATTTGTATTGGTGGTGTAATGGCCTGTTGTGTACTCGCCTACTGTGCCACATATATGTCATCTCCTGTTTGAGCACTGGTAATGAAGGTGGTGCGGTGTGTGCAGCACTGGTGGTATATGGCCATTGCACAGCATGTACAACATAATCTGTACAGCACAGTGTACATGGCATGCATGCTGCCATTGTTGGAACACAGGGATGTACATTTAATATGCAATCTCACTCTTTTCTCATCTCTCAACAGTCAAACTTATGGTGGAGGATACAGCCACTGCTGGGCCTCTCCAACCACAACACATCACAGCATCAACTATGGTGCACACCCAGCCCATGCACTGATCACCGGTGCAGCCTGATTCTGTCTCAATGGCCAATCCATGGCAACACCATGAGGATAGCTAGTTATGGTGTTCCAGGTAGTTCTGGGGGTGATCGTATATGATACACTCCTGGATTTCTGCCAATGGACAGAGGATGGAGATGGGTCTAAAATTTTCAGCAACAGTGTTAGGCCTAACCATATGAATGGACACCACCATGGCAACCTTCCATTTGTCTGGGACAGTGCTTGATAGGAAGGACCGGTTGAACAGATCATGAGCAGGGTGGGTGAGGGCAGGAGGTCCCAACTTGAGAAACTTAGGCTCAAGGGTGTCATGACCTGGTGAGCTATCATGTTTCAGCTTAGCAAGAAGCTGTTTGTCCTCATTAAAGGAAGCCAACTTCAGGTGGAATGTGGGTCGAGCCCCAGTGTCACCAGGAGACAGTGGGGCTGAGAGGGGTACAGATGAGTTGGGAAAGAGCAGTGTATTTGTGGAGATCAGTAAAAAAGTCATTGAATCCAGTGGCGATATACAGAGGGTCTGTTAAGACAGAGCCCTGGGCAGTGAGGGAGCTAGGGAGTTCAGCAGCCTTCCCCTTGATAACAGAATTAACCTGCTTCCAGATCTCCTTGGGATTACAGAGGTGCTCAGTTTGGAGCATCTTATAGTGTAGGTATTTGGCTTTTTGGAGGGAGTCTTTATGGTTATTTCTAAGTTGTCTATAGACTTGCCAGTCAGAGGGCAGTCCACTACCTTTGTAAGTCTGCCAGGCATGGTCATGAGAGAATATGAGCTTCCTAAGGTCCTTAGTGAGCCAAGGCACCTTGATACCGTTAGACTTGCACCTGTTCAGGGGAGCATGACTATAAACTATTTGGGTGAAGGTGGATATAAAGAAATCCAGGGCTGAGTTGATGTCAGGGAGAGTGTTAATTGGGCCCCAGTCACTATCATTGATAGAGGCAAGAAAGCTACTAGTGTCAAATCTGAACATATCCTTGACTAGGGTGATCTTAGAAGCAGGGTTGAGGGAGTTTTTCCTCCAGACACAGAGAGTAGGAGAATGGTCACTGATGCTATCTGAGAGAACTCCCATGGGTTTAACCTTAAGAGGGTACCAGCATCAGCATGGATAAAGCATTCCACAGGGCTGTTAATGTAATATCAGCTGTTATTTTGATGGCAGTTTTTAGTAGTATGAAATGTCATTTCCATTTTTGGTCTAAAAGGTTAACTCCCTAAAGTATGTAATCCTTTTATTCAGTTCCAACCTGACATATTATTTCATACCTTATGCCAGTGAAATTCATTCTGTCCCATGTTCAAGACTTTATTCAGTGTCTGTATTTAGATAGAAGGGATTGTACTTTAGCCCTGACAAGGTGACCAGCCAAGTTCCTTCACTTTCTGATTCCTCTGGCACACCACTGCACTCAGGCGCATAATGACACGCAGCAAGGAAGAGCATGGGTGAGTGCCCCATTTAAGTCAATGAGTGCCAGTTTTGATTACTATTTGTTAAGTAATAATGGCCAGTTGGAGATTAATGAAGGACACCACTCAGATAACAAAGCCCTTGTCAGTTGAGCAGTGGCCTTCATTAATCTCCAACTCACCATCATCAGGTATTAAATAGCAAGGAAAATCAAGTCCCATTCATTTCTATGGAAGATGTCCCCATGTTCTGTCTTGCTAGATGTTATAGCGTGAGGGTGTGTTCATCAGTTGGGAAGTGAAGGAATTGGCTGGCCACCTTGTCCAGGCCAAAGTACGATCCCTTCTATCTAAATACATACACTGAATAAAATATTGAAAATGGGATGGAATGAATTTCACTGGCATACGTTTTAAAACAATGTAAGTCAGGTTGGAATCTAAGAAAATAATTTTTTTATAATTCATATTTTATTAGTAATTTTCTACTGCTAATACAGGGGACAGAAAATTACCACTTACAGTGCTTATACATAGACTATTACATGAGCTGTCCCCATCCCCCTTCCCCCCCGTACAGCAGCAAGGTACTTGCACAAATAAGAAACAGAGTATGGTATCACACAATAAAAGACACTGGATATACAGACTCATTCAGCAGCTCTAACCATAATTAGCGTGTGAAAGGGATCCCAAGTGTTCTTGTACCACTGCAACTTATTGTGGAGGCTCTCTATAGCTTTCTCAGTACGTAAATTAGCCAAGATTTCATTAACCCATTCCTGGTATGTTGGGCCTAATGTATCCCTCCAGTGCCGAAGCACAGTTTTCTTAACTGATAGTGCAATCATGGAAATATGAAACCTTCTGGTTCTAACCTTAACAGAGGATAAATCCCCCAACAAACATGTATCAGGAGTGAAATATTCCTGCAAACCCAGTATGGGGTCTAGGTTATTCTGTATGGTCATCCATAATGATATATTTTGGAGATAGTACCTAGTGCTCCCAATAAAGGGGAGAGTTCCAGTACAAACCTAAAAGCAGGAGGATGGGAAGGGACATTACCAAATGCTGTAGAAAGTAAATGTTTTAATTGGGCCACCCTGAAGTAAAAACTTAAGGGAATATCAAACTTGCTGATGATATTGGAGACTGAGAGCCATTCTCCTACGTCATCCATAAAAGTAGAGATTATCCCATCTCCTATCTGGGATAACCATTTACGAGATATCTGCTTTTTATTTATAGAGAAAGACGGAATTCCAAATAGACTGAGACAAGTCCATTTCTGGGGAATACCGCAGAAATGAACAAAGCTGCATGTGAACTCTGAGGGACGTTCGGATAATAGGGCAACTAATAGTGTCTGGAGGGTAGGCTAATTTTAGATAGAACAATGTCAGAGGGTCCATGTTCACAGATTGAATAAAGTTTAGCTCAATTTTGAGCCAGACCGGTCTTAAATATTCAGGACCCGGATTAACCCACTGCAAATATTTAGCAATATGACTAGCCCAATAATAAATTGCTAGATGGGGAATCCGCAGCCCTCCATCTATTTTTTGGGCAGCCAGTTTATAATACGCTAACCTGGCTTGTTTATTGGACCAGATAAAATTTGTGAAAATTCCATGCATTTTATGAAACCATGATAACGGTGTAAAGGTGTTAAGAAGCGCGAGGGGATAAAATAAATGAGGAAAAATGTTCATTTTAATAATATTAATATGGCCCCAAAGGGAGAGAGGGAGTTTGGACCATCTATTAAGGTCCTGAACTATCACTTGGGATAGAGGCTTGAAGTTTTCCTTAAACCAGGAGGAAGGGTTACGAGTCAAATTAATGCCAAGATATTTAAGAACACGTGGGAGACCAACCAAGACCAAGAGAGGACACGCCATTTTTAAAAACCTTATTATTAAGAGGGAAAATGGAGGATTTGGCTACATTCAACTTGTAATTCGAGAGAGTGCTGAACTTGGTGATTTCCTTCAACATGGCAGGAATTGAGGTTTTAGGATGGGATAAATGAAGAAGAAGATCGTCAGCATAAGCTGTGATTTTCACCACCTGATTGCCAATTGGGATACTGCTTATCTCTGGATTATTGAGAATATTTCGAATAAGGGGCTCTACGTATAAATTAAATAAAGGGGGGAAGAGAGGGCAGCCCTGCCGAGTACCAGAAAACAAAGGAAAGGATTTGGAGAATGCTTCATTACCAGAAACTCTAGCAGATGGAGTTTGATATAAGACCCCGAATTCATTCTATGAATTTAGCTGGAAAGCCATAAACTTTAAGAGCCTGAAACAGGAAATTCCAATTAACACGATCAAACACCTTCTCGGCGTCCAAGGAGACCAGTCCCATGGGAAAGGCAGCATCTCTGGACACCGAGACTATGTGTGACAGGGTACGTAGATGGTCAGCTGATGAACGTCCCTTTATAAATCCTACCTGGGACATACTAATCAGATCAGGGAGAACTCGTGTTATTCTATCAGCCAGTATCTTAGAGAGAATTTTTACATCTTGATTCAATAAGGATATTGGTCTGTAACTTTGCACTAATTCAGGATCCTTACCAGGCTTAGGGAGAAGTACAATCAGGGCCTCAAACAAATGCGTATCTATTTTTGCTCCAGAAAGAATGTGACAATACAACCGGTGAAGGACTGGCAATAATTGTGATCGAAAAGTTTTATAAAATAAAGCGGAAAACCCATCTGGACCTGGGACCTTGTCCGAGGGCAAAGACCCTATGACCTCTGAAATTTTCTCTAGGGAAATTGGTCAGGATAGAAAATTCCCCTGCGATTCCGAGAGAAAAGGTAAAGAGGAATCCCTCAGGTAGGCCTCGAGCTCTTCTAATGAAGGAGGGTTATCCATATCCCTGTGTAGATCCTCATAATAGGAGGCAAACTCCTGCACAACCTCAGAAGGGGATACCTTCAAGGATCCATCTGCCTGGGCCCTAATTGGGGGTATAAATCTAGCTGATTCTTGCTGCTTTAACCTTAAAGCTAGCAGGCAACCCGCCATTTCTCCCTGATTGGTATAGTTTGCTTTAGTACAAATAATAGCTAATTCTGCTTTTTCCTTTAACAAGTCTAAATATTTATCTTTAGTTACCGAGAGCCTTCTCATATCTGCTTCCGAAGCATTAGAAGGTAACCTAGTTTCCAAAGACCTAATTAGAGATAATGAAGCTAATAATTCCGCCTCTCTGTTTTTTTTCCTTTTACTGGCTAAGCTAATAATGATCCCTCGCATATATGATTTGAAAGCACCCCACAAAATATTAGGAATCGTGTCCTCAGAGGAGTTAGTGGAGAAAAAGAAATCGATCTGCTCCTTTATTAGGTCACAATATTTAGTATCTTTGAGCAATTGACCATTTAATTTCCATTGGGTTACTTTATGGGGAAGGTTAAGGAAGGCCAATTTAGAAGTTACCAAGGAATGATCAGATACTGGACCAGGCTGGATCAAAGCAGTTATGATCCCTGGCAGAAGGGCTTGAGAGAGGAAAAGATAATCAATGCGAGACTGGGTTTTGTGCACCGGTGAGCTAAAGGTATACACCCTGTCCTTCGGGTGTAACACACGCCACACATCACACAGTCCGCACTGATCCAAAAAGTCCTTGAGGGCCCTCTGTCCAGGTGTTAAGCCCCTCGACCCAGTACCAGACCTGTCTAGTTCAGGATCAAGAACCAAATTGAAATCCCCGCCTATTTTTATACCCGTGGGAAGCATGGGAAGGAGTATGGAGATAAGTTTCATGTAAAAACTTGGATCATCTACATTAGGCCCATAAATGCTGCCAAGTAAAAGTAGGCATAGTCCAGAGACTTCCTTGAACTAGGACATATCTGCCATCCGGGTCCCTAATAACTTGTTGAAAAAAAAAGGGAATATCTCTATTAATTAGAATCATAACCCCACAGCTATTAGTAGACCCTGAGGCATTAAAAACCTGCCCAATTTGTTGCCTCCTTAGTTGCAGAGATTCGCTTTCTAGTAAATGAGACTCTTGCAGGAATGTAATCTGAGAAGATAATAAACTTAAGTGTTTTAACACTTGGTATTGTTTGACTCTTTTCCTTATCCCCTTCACATTTCATGTAGCAATGTTTATACTACTGACCATTTATTCAGAAAAAAAAAAAAACATTATGTAAAATCCAGGAACTATAGCAATCAGACATAACTGACCCGGTCCCCTGCTTGCTGCTTGTATACCCTCCCCCCCAAATATCAACTTTCCTCCCACCCACCACCCCCAAAATGTTCCATCCCTTCTAACTAACAAATAATATAACAACCCTGAACATGGTGTCACCTCCTCTCCCCCCAGCTGTCCTGAGCAACGCTCAGCACAATACCTTTCCTTTCCCCCCCTCCAACCTCCCACGTGTGTACCCAAAAACCCCATCAAGACCTGTAAGCCTTCTTATGATATCAATAAGCAATAATATCACTTCAAAAATGAAGAAATGTAAATGATAGTAAGAGAGCACTGGTTTCTCGAAATCCAGAACAAAAATGGCAAGAATGAGACAAAGGGAAAAGAGCAACCTCTACTAGGGAGCAATACAGAAACCCCGAAATCCTGAGAGAAAACAGATAATACCCAATATAGGGCACATTCACCAAATATAACCTGATAACTGCTGCCATTGAGGAAATTGAAAACTTTCCCCAAGACGTACAAATACTAGCAAACTAAATGCTCCCAAGTAGTGGACCTCCACTTGTGTCTTAATCCCCATGGCAATCTATGTTCGATGATTATACATTCCAGAAAGAAATAGATGAAGGGGGGTTGAACCACAAAGATTAGGACAAATGCACCCTCTAGTGGTGATATCTAGGAAAGATTGAAACCAACAAGGCACTGTCTCGAGCCATGCCCCAGCAATCAAAAACATCAAACTAGAAGGCACTCCCAAAATAAACTACACCCTGCGAGACAATCGAGTGCCCCTAGAGATGAGAGACCAGAAAATGTGCTCCATATGAGTAGAAAGAGATTGCTTCCAAACCACTGCAAACCCCCCCCCAAAGAAAAAGTCCTGAGATATGAGAATGCTCCAAAACATGAAGACCGAGAAGGAAAACTCAAAGGGTCGAGACTCCGCTAAAGGTAATCCCCTCCATTGCAAACTTCAAAAGTCCACAAAACCAGATTGGCATTCAGTCATCTCGTGGCACAAAAACGTGAAGAAATTCCTCTCCCTTCCAAAGTAGGGTAGGGCAAAACCGACCAACGGATCAGGTGTCTCGAAACAAATCAGGCAGAGCAACTTTCAGTTCCGAGAAAGCAATTTCAGGATTCTCATATGTTAACCAGGTACCGTCCACTAGTACTTGCAATCTAGCTGGATACCCCATTCTGAAGCGAAGGCCTGCAGCTATAATTTTTGACACAACCGGATGGAAAGCAATGTGCTTTGCCCTGACCCACCCCGGTAAATCTTGGGCAATTCTAAGCCTGGTATTTTCCCATTTCACTTCTTGTAACTCTCTCACTTTTCCCAAAAAATACTGTCTCACAAGGCAGTTTAAGAAATGACAAATAATGGGACACGGCGTAGCTCCTGGGGATGGCTTGGGTTGCAAGGACCTATGCACTTTTTCGATATTGTAGTTAGCCCCAAAGGGAGAGGGGCCAGCGATCTTCTCAATCAGCTTCTGCACAAATCCCAGCACATTCAGGCCTTCTTCTCCTTCTGGAAGGCCCAAAATGACAACATTATTTCTTCGACTGTGGCCCTCCAAATTTTCCAGCTTAGCTTCCAGGCTAGAAATCTTTTGCTGCATGGCTACTAGACCAGGGTCGATTTTCTCCACTTGCTTCTCAAGAGATAAGATACGGGCTGCATTGTTTGAAGTTTTCATCGTGACCTCCTCGAGTTTCTTAGACAAGGATTTGATTTCTGCTGAGATTTCTTTAATTTCTTCCCAGAAGGGTTTGAATTCCTCCAAAAATCTGCTCAGAGTTAAGGGCTCTTGCTCAGAGATCAGGTTCTGGAGCTCAGGCTTATCCACAGTACTCGAGGCCCTTGATTTTTTCGGGGCCTTCTTGGGAGTGACCGGCGGTGTATGCTTCTGTGGAGGTTTTTTCATATACACCTCCATCATCTCTGATAGCAAGCAAACAGGAGCCCAGAATGTTACGAAGGTAATAATCTATGAACTTTCTGTTTTTTAGGGAAAATAAGCACCAAAATAATGATTATTCGTGGTTAGGAGGTTGGAGCTATGCATAGGAGCTTCTACTCGGTATCCTGCATCACGTGATCCTCCTCAGAAAATCATTTTAAGATCCCCAGTTGAAGGAGTGGCCTGCTCCCAAGTAAATATAAGGAGCAGTGCAGAAAGTGCAGAGATATAGTTCTGAGGTAATTCTGAAGTCTTGCTGACTTTCTGCCTGGAGTGTAGATCAGGGAGAGCCTCCCTCAAGGAGACTGTCCTATGGGCTGTGAGGAAGCCATGGAGTAAAGAGAGAAGAAGGCATGCCCAGTTGGGAAGGTACTGCAGGTAGGTCTTGCCTAGGTAGTTGCATGCTGGATCCCTGTCTGGGGCTTCATATCTTGGAAGAACTGGAGTGAGAAAGACTACAGTAAGAGTCTTTTCATAAGTGACACATTGCTGACCTAAAGCAGGATCACCTGTGCCATAATGTCCTAAATCCATTTGAGTTTCTTTTAAAGAGCAAGTATCTACTAAAAGAATGGTTTTAACTATTATATTTACAGCAAATATCTTTAACTTTAGTGTTTTCTAGGTGATTTTTTTTATTTTCCTTTGTTATAGATCTACAACATATTTCACTTAATGCAGTACTCATATCACTGTGCCTTTCAAAAAGTTCTATCCTCTGCTTACCTCACAATTGTGGTTAGTAACATTACAGTCTGTTGTCATGGTGAGTACTATGATGACATAAACAAAGGAACTTTAAAGTTACACCCCTATCTGCAGTCACTTATATTACAGCCGTCTTTGGACTTAGAGGCCTTGAAATTGAAATACTGTACAAATAGAGGTGTGCAAAGTTGGAAAAATCCGCTCAGCACAACATTTTGTGGATTTCAACTATTCTGCAAAGTTTTCCACCCTGCGAAGTTCCACTTTGAAGCCTTTTTTGCAGATTCGCTAAATTTCAAAGTCGAAAATTTCAGGTTTTGTTACAGTCAATAGTAGAAGTGTCCCAGATCCACGAAGCTGGAACTTCGTCATTGAAGTTCAGCATAAGAGTCAAAGTTTGCAATGAACCATGGGATATGAGGTCACATGTTGCTGAACAGCCAATGAGAAGCTAGTTTGATTATTCTGTGAGTATAGTGTGTTTGAGAGAGAGACTTAGAGAGCAGAACTTATGCTGCAGTTTAGAGTCACATCTAAAAACATTATATCCAGTAGCGGCTCTACACCAGGGCCCACTAGGGCATGTGCCCCGGTAAAAAAAATGCTGTGCCCCAGTTGATGCCCCATGTGGTGCAGAGCTTTCCCCATAGTAATAATATATCAGTGCCCTGGCTGTCATCTATTGTGCCTCAGCTGTGCCCTGGTAACCCTTTGAGGCTAGAGCCGCTACTGATTATATTAAAGGGCATTTTGTTGGTCAAATTGCATCAGAACTGTTACTGTGAGTGCTCTTTGCACACACAGCAATTTCTTGTGTTGATTTTCTCCATCCTGTTTTGTTTAATTGAAATATTTAGTTTTCTGTTAGAAGTTGCGATATGGTGACTTGCATGGGGGAGGGTAGGTGCAGTTTAGAAGGCACAGTTGTCTTCAAGACAAAATCAGTGGGCAAGTGCCCTGTCTTTTCTTAAGAAAAAAAATCACTATCCTCCTGACTGTGATTTAACCAAAGTGATTTTTGTGTCCCTGCATGCACATCTGCATTTAGGAAAAAAATTACTGTCTTCCTGATTGAGATTGAACCAGAGTGATCGTTGTGTGACTGCGTGCACAACTGTATTTAGGAAAAAAATTACTGTCCTCCTGACTGTAATTTAACCAGAGTGATTGTTGTGTCGCCTTGAGCACCTGTATTTAGTAGGGCTGTGCGAATACCTTTTCTCGAATATTCGGCTGAATATTCGGTATTCAGGTCCCAGGTATTCAGTATTTGTTATTCGGTATTCGGCCAGAAAAGGTGTTTTTTTAAGGAAACTTTAAAAAAGCACTTTAACAACACCATTAATCACCCATTAAACCTAGTGTAGTATTTACACCTCAATGAGACTTCAGCCACCAACACAGAGCTCTCATTAATGCAACACAAGCTACATGCGGCACACTTGATCCACCACACCACACATATAGCACTCTGAAAACGATATCAAGCATTGCATTGGGTCAGCACTGGAGGGTGTTCATGGTCACAGACATGGTAGCCCATGACATGGGCATCAGCGATTGAGTGTTTGCAATAACGGCAACTCAATCCTGGTGCATGTCGAAGGGGCTACTGCTGAGGAAGGGCACGGATGGGGGAAGTGGGTGCATATAGCGACAGGACATCACTATGTATGTATGTGTGCGGGGGGGGCGGGGTCCAGTGTGATGGAAGGCAGAGAGGGTTGGCCTGGTGTGGTTGGTGTGGGGCTGCCAAGCTGGCCCCATAGCGTGGTTGGTGGTTGTCAGCCTAAAGGTACAAGGGTTCCAGGTTCAGGTCCGGGCACGCCTACATTTTTGTGTGCCCAGCCCCCAATTTTTTTTTCTCCAGATTTTGCAACCCCTGACGCACCCCCCTGGAGTTAAGAATTCTTTAGTAGGGGGTGTGGGGCAATGCAAGGGGCATAGCCCACTGCATGAACAATCAAAATTTAAGTTCCTGACACTGTTTTCCTGTGTGTTGGGGGTGTACATCACTGAAATAGATTTTCGGTGAGATATAATTGCCCTACCACCAATCGTGATTGCGCTTTTGTGGTCATCACATAAATCCACAGACACGGTGTAGACGGTGCTTTGGCCATGGGCATAAGAATAATGGTAACAGTGGCTGCCATAGTGGTGACAGCTAAAGGGTGGCTGCTGCATGAATGGCACCGGTGGTGGTGGGAAGCACACTGACTGTAGATGTAGCAGCCATAGTGATAACAGTGGGAACACTGGTGGTGGTGTCGGCTGCTTCCTGCACAAAGCATGTATACACTAATGCCCTCCTACTACTGCACAAAAGGATGTGACAGTGAATGTATATGCAACCCCTAGATGGCGCTATCCCAGGGGCTACTACCCCTGCCTGATTTGCCACTAACAGGTTGAGGGGCCTGGATCCAATGGCGGGTGCCTCCACCCAGAGGTCAGGGTTTGCAATAGTTAAACTTACTTGGTCACAGCCCTCTGGGACACTGCAACCCCCCTTTCTTCCCACTAAGTGGCCCACACAATATATCAGAATTACCTTCACAGTATACACTTACCCCAGGGCCGATTCAGACACTGGGACCTCCTGTAAAATAAGATACAGTGCAACAATCACAGTACAATACTTTAACATAGACAAATACCTCATGCAGTATAACTCTGCTAAAACAAGCAGCTCTGATTTATTTAGGGGAATATAACAAGGATGGGGAAATCAAGGTCAATTAGCTTATCATTTTACTCATCTACCTATGGCTCTGTGCACAGGCCTACCCCTACCAGTTACTGTCCCTGGGTACCCAAGCCCTAGTGGCTAGTCCAAACCTGTGGCAGCTGGTAGGGGCCCTTTCACACTGAGAAAAGAAAAATTAGTTTAAACAGTCAGCAGTACAGTGATTCCATTTGGATTTAATGTGGCAATTCAACAGGGGCGACCCTGAATTAGTACTCACGACCTCCAAACAAGATAGGGTCCTTCAACGTCAGCAGGGCTACCTTGAGCTCCAAGAGACTCCTCACGCATTTATATAGCAAACAGGCAGGCTGCTTCTCTATCCGATGCTAATTACTGCACAATACCGGAGAACACACAGCAGATTCAGTTCTGACAGACCGAGTGCAATTCAGCATTTTCTCCAGTCTTCTACAGGGTGAGCCTGGTTTCTACACTTCAGATATCCTTTGATTCTCTTCACAGGGACGGATTCAGTCCTAACAAGCAGATTACACAAGCTGCAGACCGGAACTCTGGACCTTACACATGTTTTTGACTAAAACTGTGCACTGAAGGAGCACAGGGTTCTTTTCCCTTCACTGCCAGAGCTAAACTGAAACTCCAACAGACAAAACGGGCACTTCCTTTGAGTTCCTCCCAGTTCTTGACTGGATTGGCTGTCACTCATAATAGACTGCTGTTGTTGGTCCAAAGAGCGAGTCTAACTACATCTCCCAGAGTCACTGCCCATACAATCCTCTTGTGGCTGGCTCAGATTATGAGTCCAAGTTCTGATTCGTCCAAGGCACCATTTTAGAGCTAGCTTACCCCACACTGATTGGTCCAGTTCAGCAGTTCAAAACCAGAATGGGGAACTAGGCAGACACAGTTCTGACTGCAAAGAAAGCAGGTTAGACAAACTGTAATTTCATTATTACTGTAAATGATTTCTGGCAAACAGTTACATCTTTCAGATAGGTTCCCTTGCACCCTAGTGACTGCAAAATGGAGTGAATTGGCAGCAGCTTGAGTGGTACTCAAACAGAGAAGCACACAGTCCCCCCATACAAACTAATTATGTCTGCAAGCAGACAGCTCTTAAAGAGACAGTACCAGAGGCTCTAAAAACACTCACTGATAAATGGCTTAAACGCCAAACACCATTCAGGCTTGGAGCATTCAAGCAAGCTCCTGGAAGTCTTTTGGGAACCCCCATTTGCAGGGGGGATACATATAGATGGAACAGGTGGTGACAACAGTAGTAGTAATAGTTTTGCCAGTGGTATTAGTAGTAGTAGTGCTTTTCTCAATGCTACGAGAACTAAAAGGCTTGCTTGGGGAGAAAAATATTTGGGACCATCTAATAAAGAGACACCTGTCTGTCATCAACCATGTAGCCTATCTCACCAACTTCTCTGGAATTGTTTTATGTATCAATAGTATACAGTGAAGCAAGACAAGATGCAATTCAGTTCTTTGCAGTAAATGCTGTCACAAAATATTGGATGACTAGAGATTAACTGCCATTGAATTATATTGCTCCTTGCAGCATACTGCAGCACTTTGCAATAATTTTGCAGGCATGGAAAATAATTGAGACTGGTGATGCCACACTGGTAACCAGAATATTATGGTGATGCCACGCTGGTAACCGGAATATTTCAGGCATAGGAAATACTTGAGATGGGTGATGCCATACTGGTAACTAGAATATTTCAGTCATGTGAAATACTGGAGACTGGAGATGCCATACTGGTAACTGGAATATTTCAGTCATGTGAAATACTGGAGACTGGAGATGCCTTACTGGTAACTGGAATATCTCAGGCATGTGAAATACTTGAGAATGGTGATGCCATACAGGTAACTAGAACATTTCAATCATGTGAAATACTTGAGACATGTGATGCTATACTGGTAAGAGGAATATTTCAGTCATGTGAAATACTTGAGACAAGTGATACCATACTCGTAACCGTAATATTTCAGTCGTGTGAAATACTTGAGACTGGAGATGCCACACTGTTAACTGCCATATTTCAGGCATGGGAAATACTGAGACTGGAGATGCCACACTGTTAACTGCCATATTTCAGGCATGGGAAACACAGAAACTGGTGATGCCGCACTTGTAACTGCGATATTTCAGGCATGCGAAACACTGAGACTGGAGATGACACACTATTAGTTGCCATATTTTATGCACGTGAAATACTTGAGACTGGTGATGCCACACTGGTTACTGGCACCTGGAAAGCTGTTAAAGGGATTGATGGAATATGGGAATGAGCAACACAGGGGATGAGAGATGTAGCAAAACCAGTTGAGGATTTTGTATTGGGAATAGCAATCAATAGGTGGGTGGCAGTTTTAGGCACTGGGAACTGCAGGTCATGCTTGTTCAAAAGAATACACCATGACAGTGGAAGTAATAAAGGAAAAGGGTGCTGGTCACAGATTTGTGTTAGTATGACTTTGAATATGAATGTTAACATGAGCTTATTTACTAACAGAACAATGATGGTTAACACAGAATGGCTTGTGTATGGGTCAATGCTACAACACACAAATGTTGAATCCAGTACAAGACAATTATCTAATGCAATTGTTAGTGGCCATATCTGTACCCAAGGTGAGGTAGATTTATTTTTATAAACACAAGTTGTTCCACATGTGCTGGGTCAAGTGAGGATCGGTGAGGTTCCACCACATCCCCAGCAGTGCTGAACATTCATTCAGACGGTGTGCTGGTAGGGGGGCAACAGAAATATTTAAGGGCCAAGTGTGCCAAGTGTGGAGTTGCTTTCATCCTTTTGATCCAGCACGCCACCGGATTTATGGAGAATGACTCCAGAGGCTCATTGAAATAACTGTTCAGCAGATTGGGTGCTGACTGTGGCTGCTGTTCTGTTCTCTTCTGCTGCTCAGCCTGTAGTGATGAGCTGAGTTCAGCCCAACAGACACCCTCCTTCTCAAGGTTTTCCATACTGCTTTCAGTTTATGTTTCTGAGACTGGCTCATCAATAGGGTTACCTGCTGGTTTCATTGACCCAAGGATGCAGAAACTAAGTTCTGAGCACATCTGCTTCTGAATGTCTGTAACCCTGTGAGTGGGCATTATAAGGTTTAGCACCTCACACTTGAAACGTGGATTCAACATAGTGGCAAATATGTGCTTTTTATTGGAACAGAGATCAGAAAATCTACCTTCTAGTTCTGTGGTGAGGTTTTCCACAAGGGATATCACTATTCCTGGTGTCTGGTTTGGATCTTTCTCAGCATTTTCACTGAATCTCCTCATGGCTTTTTTCAGGATCTATACAGCAGGAATTACCTGACTTAGCAGTGCAGAATCAGAGCTAAGGTCACGAGTGTTCCTTTCAAATGGGGCTAAAACCTTTACCAAACCCTCAAACACAGCCCAGTCCTGATGTCCAAGGACTCCCCCTATATCAGTTTCCAAGCTCATCTCAGGAAGGGCCTGCTTTTGCTCCAGAAGCCTTTGCAGCATGTAGTAGGTGGAATTCCACTGGGTCTTTACATCTTGGATGAGATGATGTTACGGCATTTGAAGATGCTCTTGTAGCTGATGCAGATGGTTAGTGGCTTTCATAGAGTGATGAAAGTGGCTGCATATGTGTCTGGCTACTTTGACTGTGTGATTTGCCTCTGCTGTGTTTGTCAAAGCCTTTGTCACCACCAAATTTAGTGTATGAGCAAAGCAACGTATCCAATCAAAATGGCCAACTCTAAGTACTTTTATCATATTTGTGGCATTGTCTGTGACCACAAACCCTACCTGCAAATTGTTGCCATCAATCCATGGACTCAACATCTCTTGCAGGAGGGACAGTATGTTTATAGCCTGGTGATCCTTTTCCATAACACTGACATTTAGCAAAGCAGACCTGCAGGGAGAGGGGGGAGAGACAGAACCAGCACTAGTACCACCATGACCACCAATGACTACCACATCTGCAACACACCAGTGTGCTGTCAGTGACATATATGCATAATTTGAATTCATGCTGGTCCATATGTCAGTTGTGCAGTGGTAAACTCCACCAACAGCCTGTGCTAGTAGTCTTGCAACTTCTTTTCTCAAATCATGGTAAATGTTGGGTACTACAATACGTGAAAATGTGGTCTATGATGGTATATTATACCTAGGGTGCAAATGCTGCAGCAGCCTATGGAAACCTGTGTTTTCCACAATGGAAAATGGCTGCAGATCCAAGGCCATCATCTCACCAATTGAATTGGTGATCTGCTGTGCTGTAGGGTGTGATGCCTGGTATTTGGTGCGGGCATGGAAGACTTGCATGATGGGTGTAGTCAAAGCAGTACCACATCGCATTGATTTTGACTTTGAACCCATGGTGGAGGGTGTTACAATAATAGATGATTGAGCAGAAGAAGGCAGAATAGGTGATGCTCCTGTACGGGGATGCGCTATAAGTGGTGTAGGGGGAGTTAAGGGCACACTGTCTGTCTCAGTAATAGAATCACTAACAATACTTTGCGCATCTACTGGACCAGTACCAGAAGAGGGGCTGACAGGCACATGTTGTGGAGGGGGAGGAACAGCTGTGGATCATTGAAGTGTACTGGGATGATTCATTCGGAGATGGTTCATCATTGATGTTGTTGTGAGATTTGAAAGGTTTTTACCACAACTTATAGTACAGTCACACACACAGCATACTGCCTTTGTTGGATCATTTTTTTTGCAACACTAAAGTACAGCCACACCACTTTTTTCCTTGCACTGACAGTGGAAGTACAGGCCTCAATAGGGCGACCATGGGCATGTTTTGCCCCTTTCCCCTTATCAGACTTGGGTGCAGTGGATGCAGTTGTTCTATCCCTTTCTTTCTCCACAACAGATGTAGTTGTAAAACTACTTTGTGTATCAGATGGAGATGAATTTGACACAACTCTTTGAAAGGACAGGGTGGACTGTTTGCTTTTTTTAGGAGGAGGAGGAGGGTGACCTGACCGGCCTGCTTGCCATGAAAAGAAGTACTGCATTTTTTGGCAGCTGCACATTCACGTTTCTCACACAGATATGCTGCATATTCAGCCTCATCACCAAACTCGCTTAGGTGGGTATCACTGTCAGATGATGTACTTAGGAAGTCTTGAGGCTCTGGTAAATATTCAGAACCAGATGAATGCTCTTCTTCGGGATCCTCCACATCAGCAAAAGGAAATGTGGTGAGAGGAAACTTGCGAAGCTGAGCAACAGTACATTTTGGCAACACAATTGGTGCAGTCGTTGTAACAGTCTCATGGTCAGTACTAGTCACTGTACCTATGGTCATGGGCACAGTTGGCAAGGTAGTAGCACTGTCGACAGTAGTCCTGGTGCCAAAATTACAATCAGGAGTTACAGTCAAATAAATTGGCATCATATTACAGCTAGTTGTAATACTGGCAGCAGTAGTCATGGTGACAGCAGAACATTCAGGACTGCTAATGGAAGCAAAGGTTGTGGTGACAGTGGCTGTGCAAGGAGCACAAATAACAGTGCACACTGTTATGGCAGTGGTGGTGTCAACAGTACAAAAAGGATTTGCTCTGGTTGCTGAAATCACGGCACTTGTGGTGGTGGGGAGGAGCACACTGATTGGCAATGTTACCTCTATGGGGCAGTTGTGTGAATAGTACAACCACTGGTAGTGGGGGTGGGTTCTTGTTCTTGTATAACTGGAGATGTCAGCTGTAAAGCCCTCCTACTTTTATAAATGATGGTGCTGCAAATGCAGTACTAGTAATAGTAGTGGCAGCAGTTGAAGTATATAGTACTAGTACTACCCCCAATCTACTGACACCAGAACCTGAAGGCTTATCAGGGAGAAAACTATTTTAGAGCGGTGAATACGAATAGACCTTCTCTCACCCTGTTCCTCACCACTTACGACTGGTGGTGAAGATGACTTGTCGGCTGGACCATGCCGCAATTAAGGGATTGATGAGACATGGTCCGTAACTTTACTGTGTATTTTATTTGTGATTAGTGTCATTGTTTATGTTGGTGCTTCTGCAGAAACAACAATAGCAACACCACGACAGTAGTAATAAAGTCAAGCTGATACTAGAAAGAGATGGAGTCAGCAAAAAACTTCTTACTTGCACGGTGTCAGTTGTGCAGTCATACAGTACAGCAATTCAAGCTTTGAAGGTGCACCAAACAACTTACAACACACACAACCCAGTGAGTCACGCCTGACACACACAGAAATACTAAAGCAGTTCACAGAAAATTTACGTGTACACACTCACAGTAGTGCATACACAGGGGGTGAAGACGCACAAAAAAGAAAAAAAACTCACATGCACAGAAGGCCACTCAGGTGCAGTGAGCTGTGGAGGGAGGAGTCACCTGCGACACCCTCCTTACTCAGTTGTACAGGGAACTGAGCCAAGAACCAGACTACAGTCAGCAACAATTCAATGGGCCAAGACTGACCCAGTGAGGAAAAAAATAGGCTGCTTTATATATCACAAAAAAAAATGCATGCAGACAACTGTGCATGCACTTGCAGGACACAGATTACAAGAACATCAATACAACGCACACACGGATGATGTATGCGCCGCGTTAAGCTGCAATGCAGATAAGAGGGAGTCAGATGATAATCACATCTCACTTATGCAGGGAACCGAGCCTGGAATCTGATTACAGCAAATACCAATTTGCTTCACAAAAGAAATAGAAAATACCACAGGGGATGTGTGTGGATTTGGAACAAAAAGCTAAGCAAGCACAGCAGTGGGGATGGAGCAGTCAGCAAAAGCTTGTGCCACTCACTGTTACTGAGCCCATTAACAGTAACCCACTACATGCAAAAGCCAAACTGGACTTTGTTGACAAAAAAAAATCCTGATAAGAACTAATTGGTTCTTAAGCAAAAAATCAAACCACACTGCTTCAGCTGAGCTGTGAAACTGTAAGTGGGGGAGGGGAGTCAGCATGCAGCAGCACACACATAGATTCACTCACACATAAAGACTCTCCTTTTCCTTGAAACTGAGCCCAGTTTCAAGGATGAAAACCAAAACTGCAGTGAGATGCAGTCACAAGGTGATCAGATGTAAAAACTGGATCACACACAAAACAGTTTTTAAACAGTTATAAAAGTTACAAGTGGTAAACTAAACAGAGCTATCTCTCTGAGAAACAACTGTCTCCTCTCATCTACACACTCAGATTGAGGAAACCACATGGTGTTCCTGGCTCTGAGCTCCAAAAACAGCCTCTGTTTGGTCAGTGAAGCTCTGTGAGATTTTGAAATCTCACCCACCGAATAGTACATCCGAATAGTAGCCGAATAGTGAACTATTCGGAATGTCCATCCGAATATTCGGCAGCCTACTATTTGTGGTATTCAGGAAATACTATTCGAACCATGCACAGCCCTAGTATTTAGGAAAAAATCACCGTCCTCCTGACTGCAATTTAACCATAGTGATTTTTGTGTGACTGCATGCACAACTGTATTTAGGAAAAAAAATTACTCTCCCCCTGACTGCGATATAACCCGAATGATTGCTGTGTCCTATGAGCACCTGTATTTAGGAAAAAAAATCACAGTCCTTCTGACTGCAATTTAGCCAGAGCGATTGCTGTGTCCCTGCATGCATCTGTATTTAGGAAAAAAAATCACTGTCCTTCTGACTGCAATTTAACCAGAGTGATTTTTGTGTGACTGCATGCACAACTGTATTTAGGGAAAAAATGACTGTCCTCCTGATTGCGATTTAATGAGTGATTGTTGTGTCCCTACGGCCTGCATGCACTTGTATTTAGGAAAAAAATCACTGTCCTCCTGACTGCGATTTAACCAGAATAATTTTTGTGTGACTGTGTGCCCTGAAGAATGACTGGGAAGAAAAGGACAACTAAAGGGAGAGGCCATGGAGCAGCCACAAAGAACATTTCCTAGTTTGTGATTCCTAATCCTAATAGTGGCACAGGATACAGAAACGTGTCTGTGAGAGCACAGGGACAGCATTCAGATGACTCTGTGGCAGGCAGTAGTAGTAGCAGTGGCAGTAGCAACATGTATTGCCCTGGTGTTGACTTTCCTGCCGTTAAGTTTTTCTCTTCCGAATCTTTGGCAGACATGGTGATGGATGTGTCAATGTCAAATGACAGTGAGAGAAAGCAGCAGCAGCAGCACCACCACCATACAAACAACTGTGGGCTTGGAGGAGATTGGTTCTGAAGTGCAATTTGAAAGTGGTGCTGTTGGTGTTGGTGGGTCAGAGGCAGAGCCTGATAATGTGTGTCCAGTGAGTGAGGATGAGGTGGTACATGTGGAGCAACACGAGGACAACAGTCATGAAGAAGAGGTGCATGTTACAGAGCATGTGACACTTGCTACTGAGGTGGACAGACCTGCTGAGGCTGATGAGACTGCCAGCTTTTTCCAGACTATGATGTCAATCGTGATGATGTGTCAGATGACACTGATCCCTCATGGGAGCCTGAAAAGAAAAGGGCAAAACAGAATGTTATAGAATGTGTCTTTCCTGTTGCCTTAACTGCTAAAACCATAAAGGAGAAAGACACCCCAAGCACTGTTTCTCCTATTTCTATATTGTTTCAGTCACCCCACAACATAACATAGAGCAAATCTTCTTTGCTATCACAATCACAGTCATTTTGGCACCAAGTAAATACAAGGCCTCATAAATCCCTAGTGTGGGTTTTTTCTGTACTGGACCCATCTGATGAGACAGTGGCAATTTGTGAACTGTGTCAAACCCGAGTAAGTCAGGGTAAGAAGGGTAGTCACCTTGGCACAGATGGGCAACATGCACACCTTAAAAATAGGCACCCAGTTCAGTGGCATCAACACCAGAAGGCAGCCAGCAACAGTGGTTCTGGTCCATCCCAATCAGAGGGCAATGTAAGCAAACTACACCCAGCACGACTAGAGGGACATTGAGGTATAGATGAGGAGGAGGACATCGTTGTAGTACTGGATGAGGAGGATTCTGGAAATGGGCAAGGTAGTGGTCCTACTATACGGACTACCCCCCCAAGCCAAAATGTGATTGCTACCCCAGTTATGAAAACCAAAAAAGCTGCTGAGGTGTGTTGTGCATTGCCCCAGGCTCTGAGTACCATTGGCAATCCCCAGGCAAGGAGCAACTCCTTAATGGTACAATGATGAGGCAAGCTGTTTGGCACAGCACCACGTGCATCACTGACAGCAGCAGTATCAAGAAAAGTTCAGTCAACGCTGCTTTCCATTTTGGATAAGAAAAAAATTCCCACCTAACCATGGTACAGTGCGGGAGTTGAATCCAGCATGTGCAGAAATGATTGCTCTGGATTTGTTGCCATACTCCTTTGTAGAGAATGTGAGATTTAGGCAGTCTGTGGCCCGTTCCTTGCCTAAATGGCAAGTGCCATCACCTACATACCTTTCAAAGTGTGCCATCCCTGAACTGTACAGTACTGTATGTGACATGGTACATCATGCCCTGCAGCATTCCTCAGCACAGTATGTCCATCTGAGCATGGACATGTGGACCAGTGGGAAAACATCTGGTAGCTCTTACCTGTGCATTACAGCACACTGGGCACTGGTACCTGTGGTAGCGGCTGATTGGGGGAGAGGCAAGAATTGCAGTAGGATAAACTGTGGTGGTAGCAACATGCCTGGTGTTAGGCAGCATGCAACACTGACCATGAAGAGTTCCCTGGGTCACACACTGGAGAAAAGATGCTGGAAGTTGTACTAAATGAGATTGATCAGTGGCTCCAACCCCATACAATGAAAGCTGGATTCATCGCCAGTGATAATAGCTCAAATATGTGGAAATGTTTCACTGATGGAGGATTTGTTAGGGTGCCAGGACTGGCACATTGCCTTAAACTTGTTGTGCAGGCTTTCATTAGCCATCTGGACATAAAAGAAGTTTTGACTCTTGCCCGATGCATCTCTGCCCACATTGCAATTTCAGCAAAAGCATGTGACCATCTGTATGATCTGCAGGTATAGAACAAGCTGCCTTAGCACCGTTTAAACTTTGACATTGTCACCCGGTGGAACTCCACCTTGTACATGGTGGAGCATCTACAGTATACCAGCAGTAAAAGGCTATATCTGAGTATCTGCTAATTCATGCAAGTCGTGACAACAGTGGGGCATCCATGTGTTTCACAACAGAGCAGTGGCACCTAATGGATGGGCTCATCTTGATTCTGAAACCCATCGAGCATGCAACACAGGCAGTGAGTGGGGACACTGCCTGCATCAGTGAGCCCATACCTCTGCTACAGGTGCTGAGGTAGACACTGCTGAATGTGCAGCAACAGATGGAGGCAGGTGGTGACATAGCAATTTGCTCATTGATGGAACACATGCTGTCCACATTAGACTCCAACACCCACATAAAGTATATTCTGCAGTCAGAGGAGTTTGGAATTGCCACAATGCTTGACCCACGTTATAAATGTGGTCTGGCAGCCATATTACAAGGTGGTGTCATGAGTTGCAGAGACTGACAGAACTACTCACTCAAAGGGTAAGTGGTGCACAATTGCTACTATGGGCACAGGGATCAAAGAAAGATGATGGTACTGCACAGTGATCCAGTATTACTGCCACCCACTTCTCTTCATCTCAGCCTGGGTGTCAAACTGCAGAAAAGGAATACAAGGTAAAGGAACCTATGCTGAATTCCATTTGAGCTGCCCTCAGGCAGGTGGGAGTCACAGACATGGAGGAAATTGAGGAGGAGGAGGAGGATGATCACACTGCACGTCTTTGACTGGCAAAATGCATGGTAGATGCATATTTTGCATATAGAAAAAACCTCACCATTGGAGATAAGCCACTACTATACTGGGGCACTAACTCAATGACTCAATGACTGACCAGCACTGACAGCGGTTGCCCTGAAATATCTAAGCTGCCCATCCTCCAGTGTCAGCGTTGAGCAGGTGTTCAGTTTAGTGGGTGCCATTGTGCATGACAGGCACACAAATATAGCACAAAAAATGTTGGCAAGCTGACATTTATCAAAATGAATGAGGCTCACATACCATCAAAAAGAGTAATGTCCATGGAAACAGCACCGATTGATAATGATGATGAGGAGGAGGAAAGTGCTTTAGGCAGACTGGGATGTACCTCATCATTACCTCGCAGCATTGAAGAGGATGAAGCAGTGATGGAGAGAGAGTTCTCGTATGATGACACTTCCAGTATTGAAGACTGTGAGGGATGCTTCATGGAGGACATGGAAGAATAATGAACTCTGCTATTTATTTTCTCCTTCTCCTTCCACTTCTGCACCCACCCACAACCATGTAATCCTGGATATCAACTTAATAACAATAATAATGTATCACATTCAGTGCTGAGTTATACATCCACAACTATTAATTAGTGCTGCTTTTTAAATGCATCAAGTGGAACAGCAATAAATAATGCATTATGCCACTTACAAATTGATGAACACTTGCTCTAGCCAGCAAGACACACCGCAGCTGTGAAGCAGTGACCTCAACACCTCAACTTTCTCCTCCTCCTATTATCTCTTATGTGTAGATGCCTTGGATCCTCCTACAACACCTGCAGAAACAGCATGGCACAGCACTTCCACCACCACAGTGCTTTGTATTAGGCAGCATATTGTGATAAAGAGAACCATCTCCTCTACTGCCTCTGTACTCCCTGGGTTGCTTCAGCTATGTCCTCCTCCTCCTTCTCACAATCACATCAAGTAAGAACCAGCATTGGCTTGGCTACCACTTCCACCAACGTAGTGATGATTCATTGCCACCAACCAATGTGATAAAGAGAAGCACCTACTGTACCTCCTCAAAACTCTCCTCTTGTCAGATTCATCTTGGTCCTCCATCAAGCCACTGACTGAAGTCTGCAAGGCATTGTCATGAGGAATCACACTGCATCAAGGACTTTCTTCATATGCTGTTGGTAAGACACCTGCACTGTTTTTCAGACACTTCAGTCCTTCTATAAGCCTACTAGAGGCAGAAAATTAGTCAATGATTGATGAGACTCATTGCAGTATTGACCTATTTTCATATATCTTCTTCATGCAGGTTTTGCTGGTTCTACTACAGAACACAAACACCAAAACAGAATTGCACAGCCAACAGTAGTACTCCGATGGTAAGTATCATTGAGATATGTTTTCCTTTAATTTGCTTTAATTTCATTTCATTTCATTTCCTTTCCTTTCCTTTCCTTTCCTTTCCTTTCCTTTCCTTTCCTCTCCTCCCCTCTCCTTTTCTTTCCATGACTTTCAGTCACAAAAATCCTTTCTTGTTTTCCAGGTCTCTCTGTGGACTGACATCATTTGCTTGGTGAATAAAGTACATTGCTGAAACAAATTCAGGCACAAGGAATACTTGTAAGGATAAGGAAGAAAAGCAGAGGCAGTGATTAAGAAATAAAATGAATTTATCAATTATGGTACAGAAACAAGACCCCACTCCCTCCAAAAAAACAAAAAATACTTACCTTTGTGGTTGGCCAATGTTGTGTATGAGTCAGATAACAGCATCTGTGTTGTAGCTGTCCAGCAATATGATGTCCTCTGTCTTCATTCTGCACAAATGACAGAAAATCAATGAAAGAGAAGTACGAATATATTAGACTTAGAACAGTAGCAATAACCCCCACAAAACATAGGTACTTACCTGTGCACTACATCTATGTGCCATCATGAATCCCTAATGAGCAAGTCCCACCCCCAAACAAAAAAAATACTCTCATGGCTGGCCAATGTTGGGCATGAGTCAGACAACAGCATCAATGTTGTAGCTGTCCAGCAGTATAATGTCTTCTGCACAAATGACTGAAAATCAATGACAGAGAATTACGAATAGACTTCAAACAGTAGCAATAACCCCTTCCCTTACAATGAAAAGTAAACAAAGGTACTTACCTGTGCAGTATGTCTATGTGCTATTGTGAATCCAGGAACACAACTATCAAGAGGCCGTTTCTCTGACTTCGGAACAACAGCAGCACGCAGCAGCAAAGCACCCTCTCCAAGAAGAAATAGTATTTGACTGAAAGGAAGTGTTTTTTCTGTGGGGACACAACTTCACATTTCTGGCAAAGTGCTGGTGGTGGTGGTGGTGGTGGTGGGGTGGCAGACCCCAAAATGCATGGTACGATAAATATGTTTAGGTTCTCTTACAAGCTTCACATATGCTTTGCACCGCCTTCTCAGGTGTGTGTGGCAACAGTATTTGACTGAAAGGAAGTGGGGTGGCAGGCCCAAAAATGCATAGCACAATAAATACGTTCAGTTTCTCTTGCAAGCTTCACATATGTTTCTCAACGCCTTCTCAGGTGTGTGCGGCAACAGTATTTAACTGAAAGGAAGTGGGCTGGCAGGCCCAAAAAATACTTAGTAAGATAAATATATTTCAATTCCCTTGCAAGCTTCACATGAGCTTTGCACTGCCTTCTCAGGTGTGTGTGGCAACAGTATTTGACCAAAAGGAAGCGTTTTCTCTCTCGGGACATAACTTCACATTTCTGGCAAAGTGCTGTTGGTGGTGGAGTGGCAGGCCCAGTAATCCTTAGTCTATGATAAATATGTTTAAGTTCTCTTGCAAGCTTCACATGTGTTTTGCGTCGCCTTATCAGGTGTGTGCAGCAACAGTATTTGACTGAAACAAAGTGGGGTGGGAGGCACAAAACTGCTTAGTATGATAAATATGTTTACGTTCTCTTGCAAGCTTCACATGTGCTTTGCAATGCCTTATCACATGTGTGCGGCAACAGTATTTCAGTGAAGGGAAGCAATTTATGACTGGAGATACAACTTCACATTTCTGTGAAATGCAATAAACATGTTAAGTGCTTTAAACAGATTTATGTTTAACTTCTCAGTAGAATAGCTCATGTTTGTGTTATGGTTTGCATTTCTTTGGGTGGTTGGTAGTTGCACACAACACAACTACCAGTTACGCACCATCACATACCATGGGGACACAATTTATTTAATGTGGCAAATACTTGACATTTATGGATAGAAGGAGCGAGTACACATGATGAACCAGTAACAAAAATGAAAGGAAGGAAAGTGATTCATCTTGTGTAAAAAGGATTAAAAAAAATAACAGAACTGGATAAACAAGGGACATCCACACAAACTAAACAATACTAAAAAAGAGGATAGAGAAAAAAGAGTTTAAAACAACAGAGCTTTTTTTTATTACTTTGTATAACTTTTTATATTTTTTTTGGTGATTTTTTTTTTAATAAAGGGAGTAGAGAGTGGAGAAATTCAGAACACAGATGACAGAATAACTACATATAAAATAAAATGTTTCTTGAAACAAACCAACTCAGAAAACCCTACCAACACTGCCAGAAGATGAGACATGCCCACCACCACCACATAGCTCAGATAGGAGAGTGAGGATCCTCCCATGGCTGGACATAACACTGTCCAGCCAATCCATCACTTCCTGCTGGAAAGTGTTAAATTCTTGCTGCAGATCATTCATCTGAGCCCACAAAATTACCAAATGGCCATTTGTGGCAGGTGCCATGGGGTCATTATTACTGCCATAATGGCAGTGCTGTCTGTGAGGTATACAAGGAGTACTGTTATGGTCCATCTCAGGCCTACCACTCTGACTTGCTGCAGCAGCACTGCCGACCTCATGCTGCTCAACATTTCCCCCAGGGCCATCATCATCACCACCACCACCACGTGATGCAGCCACATCACACTTCTTGGCCCTTCACTCAGTGAGGTGGTGGATACGGAGATGCATCCTCTGGCCTTCCGGTCCCAAGACAGCTCCCTTTTTTTACTCTGCCTCACACAACACCCATACAACTTGCAGATGGCCACTGTCTCATCTGAAGGGTGCATATCAAAAATGTCACACACCACAGAGCACAGCGGGAGTGGGGGAACACAAGAAGAGGAGGCAGCAGGCTCCTGCTTGGGGGAGGAAGTTGTGGCTGCTGCTGTTTCTGCTCCTGCTGCTGCTGTTCAGGCAGCTGAGGTTTTTCTTGCTGCTGCTGCTCTGCAGCAGAAGAACTCCCTTCCTGAGATGGGGGGCAGCAGTTCCTTTGGAAAAAACACACCTGCTAAGGCATGGGCACCTCACTGGTGTTGCAGCCGTACCCAGTCTGGACTCCGATGAGTCCTGATGCTGCCCCTTCATTACAAAAAGAAATGTAAAGAAAATGAAAGAAAAAAGAAGTATACACTAACAAAATTTGTAAAATCAGAAACTACAGTATAAGGATTACAGCTCAAAAAGGTATAAAGTATTCAACTCTAAACATATATTGCTGCTAAAATGCTCTCTGAGACTATGAGACTGTCACCTTCAACTACTACTGCCGAAGTGAAAGTGAAACATTCACATTCTGCCTATCTGGAGTCTCCTATGTGACATGCAGTAAGTAAATCATGTGACAAACCATGTTTTTCATTAACCTCGAAGTTACTAACAAAGTCGAAGTCACCTTTGAAGTTAGCCAACAAAGTTTTGGCACCAGAAGCCAATTAATTACCTTTGAAGTTACTAAAAAAAGTCAAAGTTAACCAACGAAGTTACCCAGCAAAGTTTTAGCACCAGAGAAGTCATTTATGCAAAGTTTTTCACAGGGTGAATTTGGCAACTTCGTGGGAACTTTGCCAACGGATTTAAAGTTCATAACATCTCTACATACAAACCCTTTGTGACAGATTGCCATAAACTACCAAAACTGGTAAACGTGAATACAGCTGTTTTTGAGTTGTCATTTGTCAAAAACCCTAACGCAGAATTTTTCCACACACTTTTTTTCTAAGTTTTAACTAAAAAAATGGCTCAGATTTGAAAACTGAAACTATCAGGTCTTTTAGCTCCTGTCCTAACTGCATTTTCTTTTGTGCTTAGAGACCAAAAAAGTTAAAACTAATGAAGTTATAAACAATATAATGTGCTACAGCTGAAACTGACTACACACCTTGTTGCTGTCCTTTGAAAAATGTGGTTGCACTTCAGACCAGGAAGTTAAGATTGTGTCCCCACATCTTCAATCACATCATTAACTTCCTGATTTGGCACAGGAGAAAAAGAAAAGAAAGATGGAACAACTGGGAGCCCATCCCTAGTGTTGGAAAAATGCTAAATTAAGTGGCCACTGGGAACTCATTAGTGCAGGGCAAAACAATAAAAATGCAATTCACAGACTTAGAAAGAATGTTTTAGTTGCACTTAAAGTAGCACACTTTTGGAAATAACATGTAAAATGAAATAGAATGTAAGGAGAAAACTAACAAGAACACAGTAGGGGTGGGCTGGTTGACATCTTGGTAAAGCCACAGCTGTCCAGCTTCACAGGAACAATGCTTTGGGAGGGCATTGTTCAAGCATGGCTTTGTGTGGCTGCTAGCTGAGTGGCACCCCATGGCATTAGGCCAAGGAGGAATTCATGGCTGGCCATGCAAGCAGTCACTGTGCATCTGATTACTTGCCCTCAACCCTGAAAATTTAGCAGCAGTGAACTGGAAATCTCGAAAGCATGGCTCATGCCTTGATGGTATTGCAGTCTGATGGTACTGGAGGAAGAAGACTAAAACATTGAAAAATGAAATGCTAAAGTGTGGGGCCCTGTATGGGTAATGGGAGGTGGGAGACAAGCAATGGAGGGAAGAACTGGAGGAGAGGGACTATCACGAAAATTGTTCAAATGACTAAGGAAAGTTCAGGGAGAATAAAGGCACCATAGTAAGAGATGCAGCAATGGTACCCTCAGGAAAATGAAAACCACTGGGATGAGACAGGATTGACCAGGCATCTCAACCAGAGGATGTGTTTGGAGATTGGCTCACCAGAGACCAGTTTGGATTGGGACTGAACATTAGCCTGGAACCCTGGGATTGCAATATAACTTTAGCTCTGAAAAAGTTGTTGGAATCCACATTTGTTCCGAAAGAGGGCTGGAGCATGACTTAATAACTGCTCTAAGAGAGAGGCAGAATGTATACTGTAGTTCTGAAAAAGGAATGGAAACTGAGAAATTCTAAAACAGGAAGGATTTGTTTAAAATCATAGTCAAATGACCAGTAATCTCTGGATCTTGTTTATGAACTTGCACAGGTTGTTAGTCAATAAAGGATGGATGTGCTCAAAGGCATTTGATATTTGTGATTCATTTTTCTAACCTGGGGAATGTAAATTAAAATCAGTTGTAAAAGACAAATGACAAGGGATTGATGGACAGTTTGAATCTAAGTCTAAAAGCCCAAAACAGTTTGAGAGGTCATACAAAACAGATTCATTCAAACCACTTTAAGACTCAAAAGCATAAAAAATATTTCTCTCGGACAGTCAATCTTTGAAATACATTGCCATCACACAGTGGATAGCGCAGTTTTGGGGATTTTCAAAGTAAGGCTTGACAGGTATCTTGCTGAAAGAAGACTGATTGATAATTATTATTAGAAGGGGGTGGCACATATGGGCTCTTGCCTTCTGCTGCTTCTGGAATTCAAAGTGAAATCAATTTTAAGGAATGTAAGGGACCACTCTGGCAAGTCAGAAATATGGTAATATCCCCAGACACAGGAGATTTCCTGAGCCATGACTGCCACCATTCCAAAGGTTACATCAGTGGTGGTTATATTTTGATTTAGCATTAGTACTTTGGAAAGGAATTTCTTTTTCTCAAAATTAACCTGACCATGCACCCTGTGTTATGTGAGGCACTGTGGTATTCTGCAGTGTAGTAATTCTTGATATTTACTGGTTAATGTTATCAACTGCTAGTAGTGGCTGGCAAACTCTGTTATTCACACATGTGAATAATGAACTGTGAATAATGGAGTTTGCCCAAGTATCCCTCTCAAATGTTCTGCTGGGAAGTGCTCTCAGACACCCCAAAAGACAAAGAAAAAACACTAACATGAAAATATAGAAGCCCGATTGCTGCAGTGGTGTGAGGGAGAGAGGGGACACAGGTCAGTAAGAGCAATTTAACAGCTTGAATTTGGTCTGCCTCTCATCCCTTAGTGCTGACGTTGGGTCTTGTCCTGTGTGGCTGTCAGAAACTGGTGTAGTAGTTCATACTTCCTCCGGTGCCATGGTGTGGACTCTCTTCACCCCTTTTGTAACTTTACTGTACTTTTTTTTTTTAATTAAAACTTTTCAGTCCCTGGTGGCAGCGTGTTGAAGAGCATCATCTATTGTATGAGACGGCATCTGTTCAGAAGTGTGTGCCGGAGCTTCGGGCATTCTGAGGCCCCCTTTTGCTGTCCAGTTTCTTGCCTACAAGACTCTCCCTCTGCCAGCACCTCTCACCTCCCAAAGCAGTCTCATTCTCCCCAGGACAGGGTGGTGAGTCGGTGGCAGTACAAGAGTGCTGTCTTCCTGGAACTTTTAAAAGAAACTTTTTATTACTGGGTAAAAGGCAGTAAATATAAAAAATAAAACATGGGTAGTATGTATAAATGAGGATTTTATGCACACCTTTGGTGTGCAATATTCTCATAAATCCCTCGGGGAAGCACACCTTGGGTGTGCATAAAATCCTCATTATACACACTACCCCATGCATTATTCTAAATTGTATCAGCAGTTTAGGAAAAAGCAGCAGCAGCAGTCTGCAAGGCATCCTTAGGGGGTTGCATAAACCTGTTGTATTGGGGGAATGCTGGTCAGGACACCAGAGAAAACCCACTACTCTTATGATAACTACCATAGGATCCTTAACATCCACCCATATATCATCTCAAAAAGATATTATTTTTTAAGAAAAGAAAGAGAGACTGATAAAATAATTGAACCTTTTCCAAAGGTAGAGCTACAAATAGAAAAAGAAGACCACTTTTTATGTTTGTCCTTGTGCAAAGCGAACATGTTGCTGTGATAATGGATTTGAGAGGTGTGCCATTGTCAGTCCAGTACCGGGCAGCCTGCTGTGGGTTTAACAGTGCCAGATCAGTCATCAGTCAGGCTAATCATGACACTCTTCTGGGTTTGCTGGGTGAAAACTTCATGAAGTTAAAAGAAAAGAGCCACAGGCCAGCCTGGTGGTGCTGAGGGTCAAGGCGCTGGACACTACACCTTGAGCCATGCTGGCAACTCATCTTCAGGATTGAGCTCAGGCCACAAGGGACTGGCTGGGGGGGGGCTGGATGAGCATCCAACAGGCAGCTCTTCTCTCCCAGAAAGGGAGACAACTTCTCCTCAGATCTTGGTTGCTACTGAGTAGAAGCTTGGTGGCAGTGCCAAGCCAATTTAGGAGGAGTGGTGCTAGGCCAGGTGGGGGGAAGGAATCATTACCAGGTTTTCTCCACCTGCAAACACACTCGCAATTTGCCAGGGTCCTGGGACAGAAAGAGGACAAAACTGGAGTAAAAAGGTGGAGGACAGCGGATGCTAGATAATGCCCCGAGGGGCTGAGTCAAGCTCTCCACGGAGAGCCGAGGCGACCTGCAGAACCCCTAAAAAGAGGAGTATAAATACTTAGATTAAAAAAAAAAGCAAAGAGCCAGACAGAGCAGCTCTTTGCTTTGATCTGCATAATGCCACCTAGCAAGCAGCTGATTGGCATCCTGATCAGTCTGTGTCTTGTTCTCCCCCTGCAATGCAACTGACTGCACATAACCCCTTCTCAACCTCCATTTGCCCCTTTTAAACAATCCCACCCTCTGCCAAGTATCCCTCCCATCTCACCATGGCTTTCTGGTCCCCATGCCCCTTTTAAACAACCCCACCCTCTGACAAGCATACCTACCACCTCCCTGTTTGCTTCCCATTGTTGCTTCCCATGCCAATGTGCTTTTTAAAAAGATCCCATCCTCTGACAAATGTCCCTCCCACCTCCCCATCACTTCCTGTACCCCTTACATATGAATCAAGTACTGGAGTGCCTATTCGCCAGTGTGGGCACCTCAGAGAAAATCATTCCTCGATGTATTTTTTTTTTATACCCTGTAAAAAAAGAAAGCAGTTCATCAATGTTTGTTGCTGCCACTGCCCCCACCACCATGACCCTGCTCACATTCAACCCCCCCTCAGCACCCACCACCCCAATCCCCCACTTCTTACTAACCTACTGGGGTCCAATACAGTGATAATCTCTGGACTGGAGACACGTCTTCACTCTTCAATTTTGCGGTCAGTGTATTTCAATATGTTTTGAACTTGTACTCATAAGTTGGCCATTTTTTAAAAATGTCCCAAAATTTTCAACATGGCCTTTTTGGGACACCATCTCATGAGCAAGGTAAGTAAAACATTTCAAATCCAGCCAAATGGTGATTTTGCAGGTACTCTGCAAAATCATCTTTTTTTTTTTTTTTTATTCTTTTTATTTTTGCGCTCTACTGTGGAGCGCCAGCGGGGGCATCCAGCTGCTGCCCCCCCGACCCCAGAGGACTGCAGGCTCACTCCATATGAGGGGATCTGGTACAGCCATTCCAATCAGATGGAGGATCTCCCCTTACCTCTCCATCATGGGCTGGCCTGGACCCCCATGATACGATTCCATGAACGGGCCTCCTAGGCTGGTGTGGGCATGGCCATTAAGCCGCATGGTCATGCCCAGCCATTTTTCCTCCTCCAATTAGTGCTCCTGGAGCTGGCAGTTCAATGAAACCCACTGCGTGCATGAGGCACCTTGCCATGCTCCGCCCCGTGCTGGCGTCACATCTTGTGCTGGCCCCGGTCATCACCTGGGCTGCTCAAGCATGGTGAAACCCCGCAGACCCACCCCAGAGGGAGGAGAGCAGCTCTGAGGTGCTCAATCCACCCTCTCCCCTGCCAACTCCCGGTAGCCGGAGTCCGTTCCCAAACCCTGGGCGTCAGTGTGGCGTCCAGTGCCTCAACCCTCAGCACAACCGGGCTGGCAGCAAAATCATCTTTTAAGTGGGATTTGAGCATTTTCACCTACCCAATTCATGACGTGGGGTTATAAGAAGACTATACTGAAAATTTGGAGTCAAAATATTGAATAAAAACAAAGTTATGAAGGTATATGGAACTGTTTCAAAACCCTCATAACTTTGGTAATTTTCAGTATCATGAACCCACATTTTTCAATGTAGTCATTTTGTCACACCACCTCATGGACATGATGGGTGTGTTTTTTCAAATCCTGGCTAAAATGTATTTTCACAAAAATGATATTTCAGCTAGTATTTTATAAATGATATCTGTTAAGTTGAGAAGGAGGGTCATAAAAAGACTATGTTGAAAATTTATGGTCAAAATTTAACAAAACAATAATGTAATGAAGGAACATAAAATGTTTCAACTTTTACCCATAACACTGTGATTGTTCAGATTTTGGCCCCCGATTTTCAAAATAGCTCTCTTGCTACTTACTTCATGAACATGACAGGTGTCATTTTTATGTTTGCTTGCGCGCATGCGCAAGAAACATTATGTGGCAGCTTAGGAGAGAAGCGGGTTGTGGAGGTGCTGCACTGTTGAGTCAATGGAGGCAGTGCATTTGGGGTCTTGGCACTGGTGAACCAATGGAGGCACTGTGTGCTGATGACACTGGTCTCCAAAAGTGCCACCAAGTAGAAATGTTTTCGCCGCTGCAATGAGAGGCCGCCTCATCATTGCAGCATCAGCCATTCCGCTGCAATGAGGGAGCAACCTGTCATTGCAGGGCGGTACCTTTCCAAGTGTAACAATTAAAAGCTGCCACCTCTCAGCACCATGAAAGCTGATTGGGGGTGGCCAATCCACCTATTGGCAGCCTCTGACCCAGTTAATTTACTGACGGGGGAGCCCACTCCTCGTCAGCATGATGTAACCCCCCCCCATTTTTTGTGTGCCGAGGGGGTGCCCAATCCCCCTTGGCATTATGTCCCTCCCAAACAGTCGTTCTTTGCCAACAGGAGGCCCAATCCTCATTGGCTTCAGTAGCCCCACCCCAAGAAAGGTAGGTGGCACACTGGGAGCCCACTCCAGTGTGCTGGAAACAAGCCTGGAAAAAAACCTTCCCGATGTCTTTTATTTATTTTTACCTCCTGAAACAAAGGAAACGGTCCCACGCCGTCCAGCCCTTCCCCTCAACCCGCACCCACCCACTGCGCACTCACCCTCCTCACACCCCCACCCCATACTTACCTCCGGAGCCTGGCACAATGATCTTCGGTGGACCGGGAACATGTCTGCACTCTTCAAAGCCGACTGCGAACTGAAGATGCCGGTAAGCTGTATAACAGCATAAATAGTTTTTTTTTCAACTTTGGTGCATATCTCAGGCATTTTGGGGAATTTTGGCACCAGATTTTCAACATGGGGTTATAGGGATCCCTCCTCATGAATTCAGGCACTGTCATGTCGTTATTCACTCCCAAAAGGTAATTTCGCGGTCACTGCACGGAATCACCTTCGGGGACCGAGTAACAAAACAACAGTGCCAGTGTTCATGAGATGGGCTCTCAAATGCCTATGTTGCAAATTTGGTGAAAAAAATGCAAAAAATTACTGTTTTATGAGCGTGCATTGCACGGTTTCCACGCACGCTCATAACTTTGAGCATTTGTAATATTTTCACTCCAGATTTTCAACACTGGCATTTTTCCATACCACCTTATGAACAAAACAGCTGTTATTTTTCACATCCTGACCGAAATGTGGTTTTGCACTACAGGTGCAGAATAGCGCGGTCACGGTGGGAAATCAGTGTTTGGGACACATTAAGAAAATCACAGTGACACTGTTCATAAGCAGAGGTCCTAAAATGCCTATGTTGAATATTTAGTGATGAAAGTCCATAAAATGACTGTGTTACGAGCATGCATTGCGCAGTCTCCACGCATGCGCGTAACTTCGTGAAATTGTAATATTTTCACTCCAGATTTTCAACACTGCATTTTTCCACACCTCCTTATGAATAGTACAGTTGTCATTTTTCACATCCTTGCTAAAATGTGTTTTCGTGCTTCCAGCGCGGAACAGCGTGCTCGCTTTGGGAAGTCAGTGTTTGGGAGAGATTAAAAACAAATCACTGTGACACTGTTCATGAGCAGAGGTGCAAAAATGCCTATGTTGAAAATTTAGTGACAAAAGTCCATGAAATGACTGTATTATGAGTGTACGTTGACGCAGTTTCCACGCACCCTCGTAATTATGCGCAGTTGTAATATTTTCACTCCAGATTTTCAACATTGGCACCTCCTTATGAGCAGTACAGCTATCATTTTTCATATCCTACCCGAAATATGCGTTTACACATCTGGCGCAGAATAGCCTGGTAGCTGTCGGAAATCAATGTTTGGGACAGTTTAGGAAAATCATAGTGACACTGTTCATGAGCAGAGGTCACAAAATGCCTATGTTAAAAGTTTGATGAAAACATTCCACTAAAGGACTGTGTTACGCACATGCATAGCGCAGTTTCCACATAAGCCCGGAAGTTCAAGTATTTTTAATATTTTCACTACAGATTTTCAACACTGCCATCTCTTCACAGCTCCCTATGAATGGTACAGCTGTCATTCTTCACATCCTGACCCAATCTGTGTTTTCATACATCTGGTGCAGAATGGCACAGTCACTGTGGGAACTCAAAGTTCGGGACACATTAACAAAATCACAGTGCCACTGTTCATGAGAGGAGGTCCCAAATGCTTTCATGAGGTGGGGGACACAAAAAGGCCATGTTGAAAATTTGTAGTGTAAATACCAACAAATGCCTGGGGCATTAGGGTGTTTAACCATAATGTCCCACCCTGTACAGACTGAAAGGCATCAGAGGTGTGCCTTTGGATTGCCGACTGTAATGCTCATGCCATTCCACCCCCCCCCACCGCCCTGCAGCCAGTGACAGGCATCGAGGTGTGCCTTGAACTCTTTGGCCCCACAGTTCTCCCTGTTCTCCTGTACTGCAACCATTTCAGCGTATGTCCTTATGGAACAGGGTGACTGTACAGCCGAACACCCCAAGGCACACCTCAACACGTGTCAGTGTCTGCAGGATAGGGTGAAGTGAAATGGCATGAACGTTATGGGCGATGACCCAAACGCATACCCCAATGCCTGTCTACCTGTCTGTCTCTGCAGGGTGGAGGTGGGATTGGGGTGAAGTTCAATACTTCATTGCCATTCTTATTCTGCATCTCTCTAACTCCTGCATTTCCAATGCTAATACAAGCAAGCAAACATTCGGCATTGACAAATACTTGTTCAAATCTCTGAAACATGTTTTCATATTTACTCCACAAACTCACATTTTGAACACGATTTTAAAAAGTCCACCTGCCTTGATCTTAAGGGGGAGTCATAAAAAGAGCGTTGATAATTTAGGGTGAAAATGTCAAAAAAGAAAGTTATGAGGAAATGTTGAATTATTTCAATGTTTTTTCATGACTTTGTGATTTTTGCAGATTTTGGCCCCAAATGAGCACATAGCCCTTTTGTAACCTCTCCTGATGAACATGACAGGTGTCATTTTTTATATCTCCTTTGAAACATTCCTCCTCAGAGCAGAAGAGCAATGCTGGGAGAGGTCAACTTGGTCCCTTTGCTTGGGATTCCATCTCCCAGCCCCAGCACATAAGAGGACTTTTTCTGGACAGTGCTCCCCAGCCCAAGAGGGCTACCCAGGGCAGCTCTCATCCCAAGCCACAAAGAACCTCAGAAAGGTGCTCCTCAGCCCAGGAGGGCTTACAACTCCTTTACCTGTGGCGGCTCCCATCCTGAGCCAAAAGCCGCAAGATAGGCAGCAGCGGCAGAAACAGCAGTGCAAACAGCGGAGAGCCGAAAGCCATCGGCTCCTTTTTTTTGAAATTTGACTGATTCCTGGTTGCAGGCAGCACCAATCAACCACGAGATAAAAGGGACAGCGGCGGCTAATCAGGAGCAAGCAAGGAGGCCCTGAACTGTTCAATCAGGGCCGGCAGTGTCTCCTTTAAATTGGGGAGGAGAGAAGGGTTTCTTTCAAATTCCTACTTGGAACAGAAGAGCAATGCTGGGAAAGGTCAACTTAGTCCCTTTGATTGAAACTCCCTCTCCCAGCCCCGGCACACAGGAGTACTTTTTCTGGACAGCACTTCCCAGCCACAGAGGGCTACCCACAGCGACTCCCATCCTGAGCCACAAGGAATTTCACAAAGGCAGTCCCCAGCCCAGGAGGGCTTACAGTTCCTTTACCTGAGTTGGCTCCCATTCTGAGCCACAAGCCACAAGACAGGAGGCAGAGGCAGAAACCACAGAGCATCCTGTGGTGGCTCCTATCCTGAGCTGCAAGCCAGACAGCAGTGGCAGAAACAGCAGCACAAACAGCTGAGAGCCGAAAGCCGGTGGCTCCTCTCTTTTGAAATTTGATTGATTCCTGGTTCCAGGTGGCACCAATCAGCTGTGAGATAAAGGGGACAGTGATGGTGAATCAGCAGCAAGCAAGGAGGCCCTGAACTGTCCAATCAGGGCTGGCAGCATCCTCCTTTAAATCAGGGAGTAGACAAGGGTTTCTTTTGCATTCCTCCTCAGAGCAGAAGAACAATGCTGGGAGAGGGCAACTTGATCCCTTTGCTTGGGATTCCCTTTCCCAGCCCTGGCACATAGGAGGACTTTGCTGGATGGTGCTTCCCAGCTCAGGAGGGCTATCCACAGTGGCTCCCATCCCAAGCCACAAGGAACTTTGAAAAGGCACTCCCCAGCCTAGGAGGGCTTACAACTCCTTTACCTGTGGTGGTGCCCATCCTGAGCCAAAAACCACAAAACAGGCAGCAATGGCAGAAACAGCAGAGCAACCTGCAGTGGCTCCCATCCTGATCCACAAGCCAGACAGCAGCAGAGACATCAGCGTAAACAGTGGAGAGCCAAAAGCCAGCGGCTCCTCTCTTTTGAAATTTGGCCTACCCATCCATCTCCCACCCCTGCATCCTATTACATACTCATACGGCAAGCCACAGATTGGCCAGCACAGGTAAGGAGTGGAGCATAGGGGAAGCAAGCATTCAAGGAGGGCCACCGAAGTCTAAAGTTCAAAAAAGGAAGCAGTGCAATTCTTTGACCATCAGATGAATTGACTAACTCCTAGGAATTTAAAGGGCCAAACAGCTTATTGTCTACAGGATCAAGACCAGTATCTTGGCTCTAAGGGTAAACAGGGGTCAAGCGGGACTCTAAGGGGCAAGCTTCAAGGGGCTTCAGGGACAAACTGCTTATCGCCTACAGCATCACTATTTTGACTCTATGGGAAATTGGGGCAGGGGGACTTAAAGGGACAATTCGGTTCACCACAACATAACCCAGATAGACCATCTTAGGGTAGCTGGTTCATTCCACTGGGGTGTCAAACAGATGAGGCACACTGATGAGTCCTGGTAGGACGAAACACGTGTCTGTGTCTTTTGTTGGCACCCTTTGCAAACTATGTGAGAGGCCTTTCGGCACCATGCATTTCTGCTTAAAGTTGAACCAGCATAATATTCTGTGGTGATTTGCATATGCAGCCCATGATGCTTTGCATTATGGGGGCATGTGTGATTTTGTATTTCTTTGAAACTTGGCTTCCCGGCCAATGCCTTTTGGGGTAACCATTGCCTCAGTGCTTGCATGCTGAGGTTTTTTGTCTCTTAAAGGGACAAGCTGCTTTTTGCCAATATGTTTCACTATTTGGTCCCCTAGGTTAAAAAAGACTCAAGTGACTTAACAGTATTAACAGTACTATACAGTCATTACATTGTTACAAAGGGAATATGCAGTTTCTGCCATTATTGCACATTTGAGGTACTATACAGTTATTGCATTATTTTTATTGCATAGATTGCACAATTATTGAGGGGACATTATTATTTGTATTGCATAGATTGCATAGTTATTGAAGAGCACTAACAGCATTGACAGTACTATACAGTCATTGCATTATTTGTTATTGCATTATTTTAGTGCAGTATTAGCAGTTCTATACAGTTATTGCACTGTATCTTACTAAGATGAGGTTAGCACAAATGTGGTGCACAAGTGAAGGACTAGGATGGTGCAGAGTGGGTATCATGATAGGGGGTGGCAACCAGGAAGAGGGGAACATCCCGATGAGGATCACTGGTAGGGGAGAGGGGGGTACACTGGAGGCAGGATGAAAGCAGAAGACTTACAGGAGGAAGGATAGTAGGTTGTAGTTTAAGTGTGATGAGTTTGCTCGATTCTTTGCAGATAAGGTGGCCAACATTAGGGTGGAGATCCAACCAGTTCACTCTATGGGGGTCAATGGTGGTTGGTGCTTGGCCACTGCTCCTCCGTTTTCTTGGTCTTCTTTTGACCGGCTGGAGATCGTCGATATCTTGTGGATTGTCCAAAATATGAAGCTGACATGCTGTAGTTTGGACCCGGTCCCAACATGACTTACATTAGGGTGTATGGATTTTATCGGCCCTGTCCTTGCAAAGATTGTGTGGTGCTCCTTAGATATGGGTGAGTTTCCTAGCTCCCTGAAAGAGGCAGTGGTGACACCACTCCTTAAGAAAGCTTCTTTGGCTCCAAACTGCTTGGCTAACTACAGACCTATCTCAAACCTTCCCTTTGTAGGGAAGGTGATTGAGAAAGTAGTTGTGCTGCAGCTGGAGAACCATCTTACCATCCATGATATCTATGATCCTCTCCAGTCTGGTTTTCGGAAGAGGCATAGTACCAAGTCTGCTCTGGTTCGAATGCTCAATGATCTCCTGATGGCTAGAGATCAAAAGCGCCACTCCATCTTGATGCTTCTTGATCTCTTCAGCTTACGACACCGTGGACAATGGGGTGTTGCTCGAGTGCCTGAGGGTCATCTGTGGCCTGGCAGGTTTGGTCCTCAGATGGTTTTAATCATTCCTCACTGGCAGATCTCAGAAGGTGGTGTCTGGGTTGTTTTCCTTGGACTAATTCTCCTTGACATGTGGGGTCCCTCAGGGCTTGGTGCTCTCCCCAGTGTTGTTTACAGTGTATATGCTGCCTCCAAGAGACTTTGTAAGATGGTATGGGCTGAGGTTTCACTGTTATGCAGATGATACCCATCTCTACCTGTCTTTTGCGCCCGACCAGGATAGCGCGATCTCAGTCTTTAACAGCTACCACAAAAGAAATCCAGAACTGGATGAAATCCAGCTGGCTGAAATTGAATTACATCTCTGGATGGAGGGGTCACTGGCAGGGCTTTCTTCTGGGCTTTGGCTTGGGAGTAGATAGCTGCCTTCCTCTGAATGGGTGCAAAACCTGAGGGTGATCCTTGATAATAGACTGACACTGTGTTCACAGGTGTCCACAGTTGTCAAGTCTTCATTTTATCATCTGAGGAACATTGCTCAGGTCAAGTACCTTGTTCGATCCAGAGACCTCCTGACGTTGATCCATGCCTTTGTGACCTCACACCTGGACTACTGTAACTCCCTTTACCTAGCGCTTCCAGGGATTGACATCCGCCACTTGCAGCTGGTGCAGAGCTCTGTGGCATGGCTGTTGACGGGGGCTCCTCATTCAAGACACATCATTCCTGTGCCGCGTGAACTGCACTGGCTGCCTGTTCAGTGGCGGAGCACCTTAAAGGTTGGTCTTTCGAGCTACAAAGCCCTGCACAAACAGGATCAGATATGCAAAAGGGTTGCGCATGGTGCAACAGTGTTGCACCATGTGCAACCCACTGATGTGCCCCGGCGCGATACTCAAACGGGAATTGTGCCTGGCACAAATCCTGATGTGCCGGAGTGCATCAGTAATGTATGCAGGCGCAGGTACGGGGGGCATGCCCATGCATACTCTGCACAGCTCGATATTCAGCCCAGGATGTGCTGAGCCATGCATGCACAACCCCACCTGCACCGCATGAGTTAAGCAAAAAGGGAGAACGCGCCACCCAGGTGAGCGTGCAGAACGATCACGCAGCTGCCACCTGTGGTGGCCACCGGAGCTCCGACTGCAGCTCTGTGGTGGCGCACCCCAATGCCCATCATGGGCATTGGTGTGTAAATATAGAATCCTATATCCCTGGTGGTCCAGTGGACCGCTGTCTGCCCGATCGCGGGCTTAAATAAATAAAAAATGAAAACCTATATCCCTGGGGTCCAGTGGACCATTACCTGCCGATCACGAAGTTATAGTCAAAATAAACCTATATTTCAGGATGTCCAGTGACCCCTCTCACTCACCCACTCGGATCCCCACCACTCCGCTTCCCTCCAGTTCTGCGGCGGCAGCAGCAACCCACCCCTGCCGCCCTGCCGCTTGTCGACCGACACCATCGGGTTGTACATCTATTGGTTCACAGCGTGAGTCATCGGTCGTGTAGCCCATACCGCATTTATATTCTAGATATGTGAATGGATCCATTCACATATCTGGAATGTGAGTACGATATGGTTGCACACCCATTGGCTCAGCACTGTGGACCAATGGGAGAACAGCCCCACCAACGGTGTCAGTCAGCGGGCGGCGGGACGGCAGGCGGTGGTGTGTGCTGCCCGCCTCGACCGGGGAGAGGGGTGGTGGGACTAGTGGGCGGTGGGGAGGGGTCCACTGGACCACCAGGGATATAGGTTTTCATTTTATTTACTTAGCCCGCGATCGGGCAGACAGCAGTCCACTGGACCACCAGGAATATAGGATTTCTTCTGCTATTTACCTAAGCCCGCGATCGGGCAGACAGCGGTCCACTGAACCACCAGGGATATAGGAACCGTTTCATGTTTACCTAAGCCCACAATTGGGCAGATAGTGGTGCACTGGACCACCAGGGATATTGGGATCTTTTTTATTTTGCAAATGCCTGCGATCGGGCTGTGGGGCACATTGCCGCACTGCAGGGGGCGTCGGTCCCCGATGGCTGCTGCCTGGCAGGGCGCCAGGTGCAAGTCGTCAGGGATCGGTGCACCTGCATGCAAATGGACCCATAATGACATGCAGATGGCCCCATTTGTGCCTTGCATACATTATGGCCCCATTTGCATGTCAACTTTTGAATATTGCAGTAGTTGTGCCTAGTGCAATGGAACTTGCTCTAGCACATCCCCATGATCCATTCTGGCCACTGGCACTGGCACAGTGCCACTGCACCATGCACACTGCAGGTGGCCAGGGTGTGATATTCAATGATGCTGAGCCATGGCGCAGCTCTGTTGAATATCGCCCAGTCCACGCCCCTGTGCAGCGAAGTTGAGCTGCGCCCAGGCTTGCACCACAGCCTGGTGCAGTTTGAATATCTGGGCCAGAGGGTCCAGACTACCTGCAAGAGCTCCTGAACCCTTACTGTCCTGGCCATCCACTCTGCTCAGCTGATGAGGGCTTGTTAGAGATTCCCAGGGTATGGTTGAAAACTTCTGTTTCTCGTGCTTTTATGTTCACAGCCCCAACCCTGTGGAATTCTCTACCTCATCAGATTCGAGAATGCTGGACCCTGCAGATCTTTAAGACAGCTTTGAAGACTCACTTGTTCTGCCAGGCCTTTGGAGATTTTATATACTATCCTGCTTCCATTTGTATTCATATTCTATTGATTGTAATTTGTTGCTTACTGTTTTTGTCTGTTTTAATTGTTTTAAAGATGTGTATAGCACTTTGGTTTTGGATATTGCATTTGATAAATAAAGTTCATTATTATTATTATTAATATTATAATGTTGTAATAGATGTGGTGCGGCCATATTTATGAGCACACTATGGAGGTTGGGAGTGTGCCCAGTTTGTCAAAATCTAGGGAGACTGAAAGCTGAGCTGGTATGGCTAAAAAGGAAAATGGAGAGGAGGGCAGGAGAAGGCAGTGAGGAAGGTGAATTGAGGCAAGAAGGCAGGAAGGATGGAAGGCTGGAAGGCTCTGGAAAGGAGAGGGGTGGAATAGTGGAATGGGAAGGTGGGGCCAAGGACAGGGGAGGGAGGGAGGGGCAGAACACAGGGGTACACAAAGACAAATGAAAATGCAGAAAGAATACATAGGGAATCAAACAGGCTCTGGCCTCTAGACAGATTGCAGAAACAGGAGGAAGTAGGGGAGGAAGAGGCAGATGAAGGCATGGAGCTGAAGCACAGAATGCATAGAGATCCAAAGATAAAACAAATGCCCAAAGCAAGACAACAACAGAGGAGAAACAAGAGTGGCACAGCAGTAGAGTGGGAAGACAAAAAGCGATGGAGGGAGGCATCCAAGGACAAGGGGGGAAGGGGATCAGGGTAGAGGAGAAAGATGCAGAAGGAGGTAGGAGGCAGGAGAAGAGGAAAAACATTGGGGACCTAGGAAGTATGGGCAATACAGGCGGGAAGGGAGGGGGAAATGGCAGTAGCAAAGGGGGAGGAGAGATGGAGAGGGAGATGAGACAGGGCAGCAAAGAAGAAGACAGGGACAAAGAGAAATGGCAACTGAAAGGGTGGAAGCACAGGAGGACCAAGACAGAAATGCAAGAAACACGAGAAAAATAAACCAGGGTAGGGACACTGAGGCATCCTCAGAGATAAAAAAAATACAGAAATGGTAATGGATTATGGGAACTCAGTCATAAAGGGGATCCACTGGTTGAGGAAATGGGTAGCATATAAGGGGAGAGCAGTTTACTGTGACCCACCCTTACAGAAATATAGGTGTGCTGTGTACATGCAGAATGCATTCCACATGCTTAATTGTGCAATGATTTCATTCTGTTCGCATACACAAAGTGAACCTAAGCAAACCAGGTCTAAAAAGCAAATCAGCTTTGCTTGCTGCAAGCTTAGCATGTGCACAGCAGGTAAGCTGGTGTGAACATCTTCTAAAAATTAAATCAGGTTCACGTGTTGCATGCTTGCCATGTGCGCAGCAGCTAAGCTGGTACAAATCTCATCTGAAAAACACATCCGTTTCCATTTCTCATACTACTGCTAGCAATTAGAGTCATTACAATACATTTTTATTTGAATTTCCATAAAAATTAGGTAAACTCATTAACTCTGATCCTTTGCAAGTTGTTTAATGGCTTTTGATTTTTGTCATTAAATCGCCATTAATTTGTAAAGTATTGTTTGCTTACTGCATTAAATGTCTAGGATATAGCCAGTCAACATCCTCCATTCCAGATGTACAAAGAGGGGCCTCTGTGTTGTGAAGCCTATCCTTTTTGTTTTGGACCATGCAAATCCCTTATGCATATGTAATGCTACAGATGTATTTCTCCATGACTGTTTTATCTCTTACTTTCCTTTTGTCATTCTGTATTGAGCATATACACTATGGCCATGCTCAGCACTCTTTGTGCTGAGTAGGGTCTTGGAAGCATGCACCAAACCTCACATTTTGTTACTGAAATGAGGGACATAGACACTCAAAATGAGGTACAATGAGGGACACTAACCCACATGATGATCAGGACAGATCATGAAACATGGAGATACTGCACCTCAGAACACAATGGAAACCATTGCATTAGCACCTGAGAATGAATTTCTACCATTAAGCAGGGGTGCAATTTAAGTAAGTGCAGAGGGTGGCAGTTGCCCCTCCCCTCCGTATCTGTGCCTAAGTTGTTCTTATGGTGTGACAATAATGCCATTAAATTTGGATTTAATCTTTTGCACAATAAGTGCCCACCTGGCCTGTGTGTTCTCATGCTGCAGGTACTCTCTAGACTCGACTGTGTCTCTATTGTGTTGCCCACTCTCTCCATCTATTAGAGGCAGCACAATCACATGTGATGTGGATGAGCTTTAGCCAAGAAAGAGTGCATGAGTCTTGCAAGTGTGACACTGTCTTTCCTGCAACAGAGCAGACAGACTGCACAGCATAGCTTGGAGGAGTCGATGAGCACTGAACTCTCAATAGCAGTGTTGTGGCAGTATATTTTTTTGGTCTACTTTTAGTGAGTCTCTGTCTCCCCTGGTGGCGGAAGGGGCAGAGGGTAAGCTAGAAGCTAACTCAAGACTAGGCTGCCTATTTGCTCTATTAGGCTCACCTTGCAAAAAAAACAGCACAGACCCCCATGGCAGCAAGTTAGGCTTAGTAGTAGTGGTGACGGTGGTGTAAGTGTCCTTCATAGGCCTTGATTAGTGCAGTGCAGCAGCAGCTACAGCAGCAACAAAGCAAGAAGCAAGCAACCTGGGTTGGCTGTATTCGGTAGGTGAGGTGACTTGGTCACTGACCACATTGTGGACCTGTGATGGTCGGTTCTAGCATCCAGCTTCAGGCAGAAGGGGAAGGGAGTGGACTGAAAACTGGGTTGGTGGCACATTGTGCCAGGCTGCAGGCTCTGGCCATATGGCCAGGTAAGTAAATGTAAATCATGTTTTTTATAGGGGGATTGGAGAACGAGGAAGGCCTGAAATACTGATGTGTTTTTCACATTTCTTCAACTTTGGGCAGCTTTATGACCTATAGAGGATGGATATTGAATGTAATGGAGACGGGGAGAAAAATCGGGACAGAGTTCTTTTTTGGGGGGAGGGGCAGAACTTCAGCCAAGACAAAAATTGATTAGTAACTGAGTGGGTTTAAGTGGGTTTAATCCCAAACATGATGCACTGCCCCTGGGTATATACAGATGAATCTTACCCATTTGAATTTTTCCTGATTTGCATATCACTTTGCAGTCAAAACAAAAAGTTGTACCTTTTAGAGATGTAACAGACATTCTAGAGCTGTCCCTTGTAGTCACAGACAGTTGAACAGTGTAGTATGCACAGACTGTGGGAGCCCCACTATAGTCATGCTTATCCCCCCAGTGAAGGTGACCTCCACATTCCCATGCTCAGGCACATTATGACAAAGGGCAAAGGAGACTGCATGAGTTTGTCCCATTGAAATCAATGGGGGTAGTTTTTTGTTACTATTTTATATATTATTGATGGAGAGTTGGCGATTAATGAAGGCCAACACTTGACTAATAAGGGCCTTGTTAGTAAAATAGTGTCCTTCATTATTCTCCAACTCACCATCATAATGTATAAAATAGTAATAGAAAATAACTCCATTCATTTCAATGGGGTATGCCCCAGCACTCTGACCCAAGGACATCATCTCTTAAAGACTTCTGCCTCTGATTCCCAATACACAAGTAAGAGACTTTTACTTATATCTCCATGGTGGGTTGTCTGTAGCAACATGGCCATACCGCTACAGTGTGTGCATAGTGGGTGGGGAGAGGGACTGGCCATGTTGGTGTGTGTCAGGTTATTGCTAGTTTTAGGGTTAACACCTGTCCCAGTTTTGCAGGACAATCCTGATTTGGACAGTTGTGTCCTGCAAAAAAAAACATGAAAAATACAACATGTCCTGACATTATAGTAGAAAAAAGAAGTTTTTTGGCTTTCCTCTAAATGGTGCCAAAAAAATACCTTAACTAAAGTACTTTAAAATGATAAGGAACACTAGAAACAGCTACAACACTTAGTCTTAAATATGATAATTTAGAGAAAACAAGTCTGTTGCATTGGTTGAGGTTACATATTGTCCTGCGAAAAATCATGTTTCAGTATGAAATGCCCCACTTTGGGCTTCTTAAAATGTAGTAACCCTATTTGTGTTTGCACATTAAAGTCTGTTTGCATGGAAGGATTCAAAACTATGGAGAGAAAATAGTAGGAGTAAAGGCCAGACAGAAGTAATTAAGTGGTTTTGCGGGTAAGTTTGTGTATTTGGGGTTGGGAAAAAACACGTGTTTCCATTGGTATGTGTGCTACAGTTCAACTGTGAAACTGAGATGAGTAAGAGAAGAAAACTGAAAAGCTTAACAGTGGCTACATGCATGCTGCATGCATGCAGATGTATTCAGAAACAGTTTGTATTGAAGTACAAGTGAGCCATTTGTGTGCAAGCAATATGGCTTAGTGGCTAAATGTACTGAACTACAAGCCAGGAGACTTGGAGGCATGAAGACTGGGGTTTGAATCTCATCAACTCCCACTTGTGTAGTATGATCCTGAGCAAGTCATTTAACTTTTACATGTGCAGTGACCACTTGCTTTTTGCACGCATGCCACATGCATGCAGTCCTTCCCAACTTAACATAAAAATCATGGTTTCCACACTTGCTTGCTGCATGCATGCCATATGCATGCAATTGGTTCCAATTTAACATTTTTAAATCATACTTGCAGCACGCATATCACTTGGGTAGTTTTATGTGTGCAGCATGAAAACATTTCATATAATTATTTCTGTAAGGGCAGTGATGGAGGCACGCAGGGCCCTGACAAGAATCAAAGAACACATTAGGCTGCTCATAGGTAAGCCACACCTAGTCCTGCACCTCAGTACAAATGACCTAGCAGGGGAGGATGTGGAAGAGGTACAAAGGAGATTCAGGGAGTTAGCCAAGGGATGTAAGGAGATAGTCAGTTCTCTGGCATTTTCAGAAGTCCTGCCAGTACACTGTGCTAGTATGGCCAGGCAGTTAAGAATCAAAGATTTTTAACCACTGTCTAAGGCAGTGGTGCAGAAGGGAGGGATAAGCGTACGTAGGGGAATGGGGGATACACAAGGGCAGACGAACACCTGTATGCAAGGGACAGGCTGCATATAAATGAGAGGGTGAGCTAGACTGTTAAGGGGGAAGCTGCAGGGGTATATAGACAACATCCTGGGTAATGATTTAAACAAAGGAGAGGGGGTACAAAGCTAGGGGAGGACTACAAAAAGAGGCTAGTGGGTCTTGCCTAACTCACACTCCCTCACAAAAGGGGGCAGGGGACATCAGAAAGAAGGAGAACAGAAGTGAAGCAGACAGATGGAAGATTCTGCTGGCAAATGCTAGGAGTCTGGGGAACAAGATGGAGGAGCTGGAGACAATGGTGGGGACAGATGACCTAGACCTGATAGTGGTAACTGAGACATGGTGGACAGAAACCACAGTTGGTAAGTGGAAATAATAGGATATAGTCTCTATAGGAGGGACAGAAGAGGAAAAAAAGGGGAAGGGGTAGCCCTATATGTAAGGGATGGGATAAGGGCAACTGTGAGTAGGGAAGGACAGGAATTGCAAAGGTTAGACATTCAAAACCGGAGGGTACTCAACATATTTTCTTACTCCAACTGAAAAAGTGTTATAGCTAGTGGCGTTACAGGATATGGAGCACAAAGCCATGCAGGAGCAAGTGAAAACCCCCTACCTCATGAGCTTTTTAGGGTTACCACCTTTGGATGAGGTAAAAACTGGATCCGAAACCACACTCCAAACTCCACCTCTGGCTCCACCCCTTTTTTATGACTGGCGAGTATCACTCCTCCTCCAAAGCCATTTGTAATGTTGGAATAGACATTACTAGTGATAGGAAATTATTTTTATACTGTTATTTATTTGATTTATTTGTTCAGTTATTTATTTTTATTCTTTGCCAACCAGGTTATCTCCCATAGGCCACATAGCCCATTTTACAGGAGTGACCCAGGAGCACAGGAAGGTTAAGTGACTTGCTCAGGGCCACACAGTATTTAAGTGGAGGTTGTGGGAATCAAACTCAGGTCTGCTGGATGTGCCAAGCTCAGCCACAGCTTATTGCTCAGCCCTCTGCTAAACACTCTCCCATTGTCCTTACCATGTCAGCCATGTATTCTGATTCTTTGACCAATTTTTGATAACTTAATTATCAGTGCTTGTGGTACCCTTAATACTGCACTGTGTTCCCCTTTACCTCAGCAGCTACTGCTGTTTCTTTTCATATTGCTAAGATATTCCACAGTTGCAGCTACACCATTCCATGCTGTTAATCTGAATTACCTGTCAAAGTGTAACTAATATCGTAGAATGTTCAGGTAATACAAAAAATTAGAGCAAATATAGTGATAAAAGCAATAAAAGTTAGATTATTAATTTAACAAAAATGGGTTTAAAACTTACCATAATATAGAACAAACAAAAAGAAACACATGAGAACACATAAAGGTGTAAAACCTGTTTCCTGTCATAGCAGTAAAAGACCATACTTAAAATTCAGAGTGGAAAAGAATAGGTTAATTTACTGCTAATGATCTTAATGGCCATACTTTACACCTCTCAGTCTGGTTTTACAAACAAAGGCAGGTCTGAATGACTGTGACAGCAGAACTTCTTTGTAACCTGGACATGTAATGTAGCCCAAACAGTGAATGATTTGATACATCAGTTTTAAGAGTATATGAGCACTCAAAATTGACCAAAAAACAGACTGCATGTAACCAAAACCGGTTGACCGGATAAGGACCCTAAAAACTGGATTATCCGGTCAAAAACCGGATAGGTGGCAACCCTAGAGCTTTTTTATGTGCAAACACAGCCCCTACGGAAAGCAACTTTGCTGAGTTGCTTAATCAGAAATGGAACAAGCACAATGGCCATTTAACATTAGGCAATCCTTTACTCAAATTGAATGGTGTTGTGTGAAATTGGTAAATTTCACCCGTTGAAATATTTAGTGGAATTTGTACATTTCGCAAAATATTTCGCCAGGCGAAATGCAAAATTTTGCCTGTGGAGCAGGTGAAATTTCACTCTCAAACTGGTGAAATTCACTACTCATGGGCCAAATTTCACTACTAAAGACACCATGGTGTGTAGTGGAGCCCCCCAGCCAATCACCAGCCGAATTGAAGACCCCCCTCTAATCATTTCCCCTCCCCTTTCCAGCCATGACCCCAGCTCCCAATCTTTAAAAAAACAACAATCTCTTCCCCTGTCCTTGGTGTCTAGTGGACCCCCTGCTGATCACCAGCTGAATTGGAGAACCTCCCCCCAAGTCATTTCCCCTCCCCAGCCATGACTCTGGCCCCCAATCTTTAAAAAAAATATCCCCTCCCCTGCCCTTGGTGTCTAGTGGACCCCCCACCCTGTCTTCAATCAGATGCGCCCACCTGCCCCTAGTACCTTGATCAGGCCACAGACACAGCCCTCCACTCACCTCCATGACAGCAGCCTGACTGAGCACTTCAATGAATGAACACATGCTTGTACAAGCACGCGCCCATTCATTGAAGTGCTCAGCTCTAACTGTCACGTCCAAACTAGTGGAGGCTATGCTAATGGCCTCATTGGGGTATGGGGGAGCAGGGTGGGCATTATCTGACTGAAGATAGGGTGGGGGTGGAGGGTCCAATAGACACCAGGAACAGGGGAGGGGATTGTTTTCTTTTTAAAACTTGGGAGCTGGGGTCATGGCTGGGGAGAGGAAATGACTCAGGGGGGAGGGTTTTTCAATTCAACCAGTGATCGGCTGGGGGAGGACCACTAGACACCAGAGAGGGATATAAATATATAAATATGGGTGAAATTGTGGGCAAACTTTTGCGAAAGATTTCGTGTGGCAAAATTGCTGATTTTGCGGCAGTTTCACCAGCAAAATAAAATTTTGCAACATCACTAAATCTGAAAGAGTTGCCTGCAGACTTAAATATCTGCTCTTGGAACAGATATCTTTAAGAGCCTACTCAGAGGTGAACCGGATACCAAGAGGATTTAGGATTCTAAAAAATCCTACTTTCGGTCAGCAAAGAACTGGCGTCATTGACGCTTGGAGAGCCATCAGTCATGAAGCAAGCTTAAAATATATTGATCTAATTCTTAAAGAAAACGTTAAAATTCAGGAGCAAGCAGGAGATGAAATCAGGAAAAGAGAGGAAGCACTGAGGGAATTTTCAAACCGCACACAGTTTGAAGAACTGCAAGTTAAATTTAAAACAAATTTGGTCAAATATGACAATAATATAAAAGCTACTAAGCAACGTAAATGCCTCAGAGACATCAACAATTATAAAAATGGTACTATTTTTAAATTGAAAGGAATGGATAACACTGCAGACAGCAGTGACATCATCACCAGGTCCATACTGAAAACAACACCACAGCCACTGGATTATGGAATGGATACCAGCATAGAAAGCAGCAAAAACTAGGATGATTAAGATCTTTTTTTTTAGGAGAAGAGGAGCCATTGGACCAACTTCCAGAACATCAGCAACAGCGACACACGTCATCACCACAGGAAAATGAAATGCAGCCAGAGGAACATACAGCTCCACCCAAACTTCCAAAACAGATGGGGCAAGGTGGGGCAAGAGGTGGAAGAGGTTACCGAGGATGCAACATAGAATGGAGCTGTGGGAGATGAATGAGAAGTCATCAGAGAATGTTATTAATCTTTCAACATATTCCCTTAGAGATGTGGAAGTCAGGGTTTTGAACCAGGGTCCTTCTTTTGTGCATATCAAGCATTTCAATCTTTTTGAGACTATAATTGATTGCCACAAATTTGTGAGGAATCTTGGTTTAAGGTCCTTTTTTGGAAGGCAGAAGGCACAAGAAAAAACTGGTGATGTAAGTGGGGTGGAAATTTCTGACATTGAGACTGTCACTGATCTCCCCACGAACACTATGGATAGATTCAAGCCTCAATCTACATTTTGCACCCCCGCCCCCCCCTTCCAACAACACCAGCCCTCCAGACATTTTTGAAATGCTGTGAAAATGACTTATCCCACATTGGATGCAGAGACTAATAACCACTTTTTCTATAACTTGAGTGGTGATGAATTTAATGCTTTAAAATGTTTGGGTGATAACTGTTCCATAACTATTAAACCAGCAGATGGGGGGGGTCCATAGTGGTGCTTAATACATGTGATTATGTGCTAGAAGCACACAGACAATTGAGTAATGAAATATTTTATGAAAAATTGAAAAAAGACCCCACTATGGATTTTATTCAAAATCTATATATATATATATATTTTAATTGTGTTGTATTTCTTGCTGAGAGTTTGGGTAACAGGGTGTTTGTATTTATTTTTTTGTTGCTTAAGATTTTTATTAAAGTTTCACATTTACAGATCTTACAGTATAAACTGAACAATCAAACACAGTAAGGATCAAGCAGAAGGCCCAAAGGCCTAATTACATACAGACATAATGGTGCATTAGTGCATCGATAACTTATTAATCAGTCTATCTATGGGGTCAACATACCCTTAGAGAGCATACCTGTAAATGCATATAAAACAAAGAGGTACCCATATCGTTGCAGGGAGAGCTGAAGCACAGTGAAGACAATAAAGTCTGATCTCATGTCAGTGCAGCTAGTTTGAACTGGGTTTCTTAACTTCATGTGGCCCATTGCTCACCAACATCTGAAAGAAAACAAATATACCCAAAGTACCATGGCAATATTATACATTTTACAACTATATAGAACACAACATGTGTAGCTGTATGATCTGCAACCCACCTCATCAGACCTCTACAAAACGTAAGAAAGTGTCAAGTTCTGATTTCTAATTACCTATAAGAGACATCTCTAAAATAACTCCAGAAGACTGCTTAGCAAACCCCTGCTTTAGGTGCCAAATATGCCATGTAGGGTGCCCATACCTTATTGAAGTGACCCACCATAGATCTAGCCAATGAGGATCATCTGTCCATCTTGAAGATGGTACCCATGGAATTAAGAACGTCACAAATTGTAGGAATCTGGGGGGGGTTACTCCAATGACTAAGGAGTAGGCATTTAGTTTGCATACACAATAATTGGTACCATTGGAACTCTGCTTTAGACAGCATACATAGCTGGAGCCTGATCCCAAGCACCATCATTATCGTGGATAGGGGGATATGTTTGCTTAATATCTTATCCCTCAGTTGGCCTATTGTTTCTATAGCCCTTAGATAAGTGGGTAGGACCAAACAATATGGAATAAATCCACACCACACCTGCATGTTGGCATCTCCAGCAGTAGTCATCTTTCATTAGTTTAAGTTTGCACAATACAGCTGGCATCCTATACCACCAGTGTAGGAGCTTATTCTGGATCATTCTGCTATGTACAAAACTTATGTCCATTAGACCAACATTGGGCCAACTGGTCCTCCATTATTGCCACTCCCAGGGCCTTTTCCCATTTCTGTTTGGCACTTTCTGTCTGATTGGGACAAGAATCTCTGAGATGTGCATAAAAAAACCTGCTTGCTCTTTATTTAAAGCCAGCCATTTAGTGAGGTGTGTCAGTACTAGAGGGGATTTGTGGTGAGTCAAAAGGAGCTGTGCCACTGCATCACGCAGTTGTAGATATTTCAAAAAAATCCTCCTGTGGGATACCCCATTTACTCTGAATATTTTGAAAGGTATCTACATGGAAGTGGGAAGGGACCAGTATGTCAGCCTTGTAATATATGCCCTGTAATTCCCAGGAGAGCCAATGTATAGGCTTGTTATCAATAGTGATTTTAGTGTTCTGCCACAAAGGAGTATGTAAGAGAGGTGGGAGAGGTTTTAAGTAGGTGGTGAAAGTGCCTCCAGTAGCTAATGGTGGGGACAATAGTAGGGTGAGTTCTCCAAATGGCCTTGGGTGTATCCAGAACAGAGATGCCAGAATCTGGACATTAATGTCAAGGAGCCAGTATAGTGCAGTGGGTTAAGGCTCTGAGCTGCAGATCTGGAAACCTGGGTTTGAATCCCATAGCTGCCTAGTTGTATGCTGTGTGATCCTGAGCAAGTCACTTAACTTCCTTGTACTCCAAGGTCAGATCTGGAAACAAGCTTCAGCTTAGTGTGCTACTCCTGGTCAAACAATGTTCCCTTTCCCTAACATGGTCTAACTCCATGAATACCCACTGGAGGACAGGGGCTGAAACCATTGTAGGGTCTGGGCATTGTAAAAGGCAATTTTATAACCCTCTAACCATGGCAGGCACCAACCTCCCACCTTCCAGTGTGCCCTCAGTTTATTCCAGATATATCTCAGCATATTTTTGCCCCATAGGAAGGTGCCTATCATTTTATCATCTTGGCATACCATAATCTGTACAGATTCAAGGGAATATGGGAGAGCAGATATGTTATCTTGGGAGCCATGGTCATCTCTATGGCCAAGATCTTACCGGCCATGTTAAGATTCAGACAGGTCCACCTTTTTAATTCCTCTCTGCATTCAGCTAGAAGGGACCATAAGTTCTTGTCCCAGATACTGTCAAACTGAGGGCAAATTTTCACTCCTAGATATGTCAAGCCCTCTAACACCCATCTAAGATCAGAGACAGTTGTCTTCCTTGGGGTACAGTGAGAGTTAAAAGGAAGGATTTCTGTTTTGGTGTGATTCGCCTTTAGACCAGAGTACTTTGTAAACCTCCAAAGGAGGTCATGTGGGGGAGAAGCGAGGTATGCAGGTCTGCCAAGGGGATAGATAAGTCATCCACATAAAGTAGGGTAGTGTACCAAGTATTTTTTATGGGGATTCCCATAATATCTTTATGATGGCATATAGCTACAGCCAGGGGTTCTATGACCAGAATGAATAGGAGGGGGTGATGAGGGCAGTCTTGTCTGGTACCATGCTTTAGGGGAAGGGGGTAGACAACATTGAGTTAGTGAGGACTTTGGCCATAGGAGAGGTATAAAGAGATTTAACCCAGGGGCAAAATTTGGCCCTAAACCCAAAACGTATTAACACCATATGGAGATACTCCCACTCTACAGAATCAAAGGCCCTCTCAAAGTTGACAGGTATACCAGCCGCCAGAGTTGAGAGGGCCACAGCAGAGTGCATCAAGTTAATTAAGGACCGGATACGGTCAGCACTATATCTGCCTTGTATAAAACCGACCTGAGATGGGTGAATTAAGTCTGGCAGGAGATTCTTAAGGCAAGTCGATATAGCTTTCGCACATACCTTATTATCTATGGGGATCAGGGAAATGGGTCTATAACTCCCTACCAGGATGGGATCTTTCCCTTTTTTGGGTAAGATTGTGATCACAGCTTCACAAATTATTGGAGGAAGATGGCCAAAGTCCTCAGCTTCAGCAAATACTTTACATGAAATGGGCAACACTACAGTGGCAAGTGATTACAGGAAATCAGCAGAGAAGCCATCCCTTCCCGGGACCTTACCATTCTGTAGAGATAGCAATGCTTTCTGAACTTATTCTACAGTTAAAGGGGCATCAAGCTGAACACATTGTAGCTGTGTCAGTGTGGGCAGTGTCAAGTCATCCCAAAAGGTCTGTGTAGCTGTAGGGGGTGTTGGCCTAGAAGTAGTATATAACTGAGGGTAAAAGTCAGACATTACCCTATTTATCTCTGATGAGAAGGTACATACTGATTGGGTGGCAGGATCCAAAAGGCCAGAAATATGTCAACTTGCCTGCTACTTCCTGAGCTGATAGGATAGCACCTTCCTGGATTTATCACCCCCTTCCCAGTTTTATTAGTGCCAGTTCAGCTTTCTGGGAAACAAGTTCATTCACTTCCATTCGTAACCTTAAGATTTCTTTCCCTTTCTGAGACTGTAAGGTGGAGTCCTTACATTTCTTGAAGCAGATTTTGGTTTCAGCCAATTGCTTCTCCAGGGTATTTAATCTTAGTTCTCTTGCTTTCCTCCTATGGGAGGCATACCCCATGATTTTGCCCCGAATGGTAGCTTTATACACTCCTCACATATTACCTGGCGTGGTATCACTAACTGGATTTTTCAGAAAAAAATGCTGAGATTCTTTAGTTGCCCAAGGTAAAAATTCTGGATCTTTCAACACCAGTGGATCTAGATACTGGGAAGGAGAGGATCAAGCCTTAGGCCCCCAGAGAAATATGAGATGGATGGGGGCATGGTCAGATATAACCATGGGAAGAATATCAGAGTTTATGGTAGTTTGGGATATACTTGGGGAGATCGGCCAACAATCTAAGCGGCTGAAAGTACTATGTACTAGAGATTGAAAGGTATAATCCCTCTCTCTAGGGTGGGATAAATGCCAGATATCTGTTAAGCTATGTTCTTGCATAAGGTGTTGGACAGCTATTGTGCTTCTTGGGTGAGAATCCCTACCCAATATGTTTTTATCTATGATGGGAACAAGGGCCAGATTTAAATCCCCCCCCAAGACAATAGGGATATCCTCCTCTCTCAAGGTCCCTATTTTGTCTGACAGTTCTTGAAAAAATTGTGGGTCATCTTCATTGAGGTCATAAACATTTACCAGTAATAGGGATCCCTCAGGTGTTTTCATTAGGGCTAACAGTGACCAGCTCTGTGGGTTCTTCTGACTAGTGGGTACTGTCCAGGGGAGATGTTAGTGAACAAGAATGGCCATGCCATTTTTTGTGGGGGCATTTGCATGTAGCGCCATACCAACCCAGTCTTTCACCAGGGATGCATGGTCATTACCAATAAGCTTTGCCTCTTGCAGAAACACTATTTATGTTTTTGCTCTGTTCAAATGAGATAAGACCTTTTTTTGTTCAATAGGGGTGTTGAGGCCCCTAACATTCCAGGTATAGCATGAAATCTCAGCTATGGTCCATGACCAATTGAAAAGTATACAACCATTCTATATATACATTTGAAGAGAGCAAGATGTCATCAATAAAGCAGTAGAGATGCATTAATGTCTGGACAGCATCAATATTAGACATTATTTTCAGGTGTCCATACACATGTAGAACTACTATCCTTTTCCAGTAACTCAGATGTAGAGGTGACTTTATTAGATGGCTACATAATAAACAGCTACCTAACCTTAAGCTTAACAAACTACAACTATATACAAAAACACAAATCTGTGCATAAGTAAGAATGGTTATTTCCAGCTGGGGGAAAAAACCCTGACATAGCCATATATGTTTCCCAAGTGGAGGAGGGGGACCTCTGAAGTCCACACCAATTTGGACATCCAGTGTCCCATAGTAACACTGACCAAAAATCATGGCCAGCATAGGGTCCAGGGCCACGAGCTGGGAAAAAGCCACAGCCATGTGCCTACAAGTACCCTGTCAAACACATAACTCCAAAACAAGGGACGGGGGGGAGGGAAAGCAAACCTTGCCCATCCCCCCATGTAGGAACTTCAGGTTGAAAGCAGATAGTTTGATTATAGGCATTACCAGGGACTTAGGTCCGTGCTGCTATAGCAATCTTAAGTATGTGGACAGGCCTGCCAACTTATTACAGCAAGATATCAACTGAAATTGAAGTGCATCTTTGCACTCCTTGTATCCTTTAGCATTTACAAGGGCCAGTACTTCTAAAACCATAAAGTTTGAAAACAGCAATGTCTCTACCACAGTGCAACATACCCTGATCAAGAGTTTTCCAGAGGCTGCATTTGAATATAGCCTAGTATCCTAAGGGGCAATACGGTTACCCCCCCCATCAGTGATATTTTGCCAGCGAGGTCCCCCACAGCGACTACAGCACCAAGCCACTGTGGGAAACCTGCTGGCACCAGGCACTGTCTGTCAGGGGTCCTGCACCCCCCACAATCAGCTCTGACTCGGAGTTGATAATCCTTAGGAAGGGGGTTGGGGGGGCGAACCCCCTGAAGAAAACACAGTCAGTCTGTGGGCACCGGTAGCCGACTGCAGAATGCGGTTGACCTACCGGTGTTGCTGACGGGGCATTCGACAAAAATTCTGTCGAGCACCCATCATGAATCCGGGGCAATATAGGCAGAAAGGGGGGAGGATCTCAAGTCAAGGAGACCTAATGTCCCCATCCCATATTAAAGCATCCCCAAGTCTGACAAGGCTCTATAACAATAGCAGGAAAAATAAAACATAGAACATTACAAGCAATATTGCCTTAATCCGTAAGTCATGAGAAGTAGTTGGGAGGTTATGCATGCCACCCCCCCCCATGTACCATAGAGACACCATGATTGCATATAGAGAGGTCGGGGTCCGACCCCAAGTGTATCGCTAAAAGATACGCAGGACATAGCCAAGGTCCAGGACCCCTTCCCCCACCCACATCAAACACCAGCACCCTTGGCATGAGAAAGAAATCAAAAACCAACCAATTTATCTGACATAATAAATCAGCCAAATCTCAGATCTACAAGTGTCCCTCAGCTGTCTGATCCTGGACTGCCTGCTTCAGGAGGCTAGATACATGAGTGGAAGAAATAGTGTTTCGGGATATGTCCAAACAGTTTGTGGTCGATACAGCTGCTCCCTCGGTCTTCTGCGCAGTCCCAGAGGAGGAAATTTGATCCCCACCTTAGGATGGTGCCTGCCACAAAGCTGACACATCCTTCCAAGGAACTTCAGCTGTTTTGGCCAGTAATTCAAAGTGATTCTTGCTGAAGTAAGGGCTAGTGATTTCAACCTGCTCGGGGGAGGAATCTGGCCTGCTGTTTCAGGCCCCTGAGTCAGCTCAATCCATCAGGTGCTCTGTTCTGGCATGGTGTTCCCTCTGTTGTCTCTTCTGACTCCTGGCTGGAAGACTGGTGGTGAATGGCTGGTTCTGCTCAAAGGTATATATATTAAGCATCGTAGGTGTGGAGGTCTATTCTGCCTCTGAAGGGGTTGAGTTTTGGTGGGAGACTGTAGCGCAGTACGAGGAGAAGAAGCTGATCTGTTCACAGGCCAAGTATGGTGCATATAGTCCTGGAGGGCCTCGGGAGTAGAAAAGAACAAAGGTGCACCATTCACCACAATTCTCATGGTCTATGGGTACCTTAAGGAAAAGAGGACACCATGGGCATGAAGCTGATTGCATAGTTCTGTATATCCTTTCCTTTGGTTAGCTAGGTCTTGAGAGTAGTCTGAAAACTCAAGACTCTGTGTCCATTTCAGCCCAACAATTTCAGACCCCTCGCATGAGTAAGCACCCAGTCCTTATCTGCATAGTTAAGTATCCGGGCCAGAAGTGGTCTGGCCATTCTCCAGGTTTAGGGGTGGGGTCTCAAGTTCTGTGGGCCCTCTTGATAATGAAGCATGCAGTGAGCTCCTGTTGCAACACTTGTGGGAGGACATCATATAAGAAGTCTATCGGGTGTCCCTTTTCAGACCCCTCAGGGAAGCCTAATCGATGGAGGTTGTTTCACTGACTTCTATTTTCCAAATTGTCAGCTTTGGATTGGAGGGTTAAAATAGTGTGATTTTGCTCCCTTAGAATTGAATGTACCGTTACAGAAATATAGGTGTGCTGTATACATGCAGAATGCATGCCACATGCTTAATTGTGCAATGTTTGCATGCAGTTCGCATATACTAAGTGATCCTAAGCGAACCAGGTCTAAAAAGCAAATCAGGTTCACATGCTGGAAGCTTGACATTTGAGAGCAGCAGGTAAGCTGGTGTGAACATCATTTAAACATCACGTCAGGTTCACATGCTGCACGCTTGCCATGCGTGCAGCAGCTAAGCATGTGCAAATCTCTTCAAAAAAACACATCGGTTTCTATTTCTTATACTACTGCTAGCAATTAGAGTCATTACAATACATTTTTTTTGAATTCCCATTAAAATTAGGTAAACTCATTAATGCTGATCCTTTTCCAAGTTGTTTATTGGCTTTTGATTTTTGTCATTAAATCGCCATTAATTTGTAAAGCATTGTTTGCTTACTAAATTAAATGCCTACGATATAGCTAATCAACATCCCCCATTCCAGATGTGTGAAGTGGGGCCTCTGTGTTTTGAAGCCTATCCTTTTTGTTTTGGACCATACAAATCCCTTATGCATATTTAGTGCAACAAATGTGTTTCTCCATGACAGTTTCATCTCACTTACTTTCCCTTTGTCATTCTGTATTGAGCATATACACTATGGCCATGCTCAGCACTGTTTGTGCTGAGTAGGGTCTTGGAAGCATGCACCATACATCAAATTTTGTCACTGAAGTGAGGGATATGGACACTCAAAATGAGGGACAATGAGGGACACTAACCCACATGATGATCAGGACATATCATGAAACATGGAGATACTGTACCTCAGAACACAGTGGAAACCATTGCATTAGCACCTGAGACTAAATTTCTACTATTAAGCAGGGGTGCCATTTAGGTAGAGCAGAGGTGGGGCAGTTACCCCTCCCTTCGTATTTGTGCCTAGGTTGTCCTTAGGGTGTGGCAATAATGGCTTTAAATTTGGATTTAATCTTTTGCACAATAAGTGCCCACCTGACCTGTGAGTGCTCACACTGCAGGTACTCTTCAGACTTGACTGTATCGGTATTGTGTTGTCCACTCTCTCCACCTCTTAGCGGCGGCACAATCACATGCGATGTGGATGAGCTCCAGCCAAGAAAGAGTGCATGAGCCTTGCAAGTACGACACTGTCTTTCCCGCCACAGAGTAGACAGACTGCACACTACAGCTTGGAGGAGTCGGTGAGCACTGAACTCTCAATAGCAGTGTTGTGGTAGCATAGTTTTGTTTTTCTACTCTCAGTGACTCTCCGTCTCCCCATGTGGCTGAAGGAGCAGAGGGTGAGCTAGAAGCAAACTCTAGACTAGGCTACCCACTTACTCTTCTAGGCTCGACTTACAAAAAAAACAGCACAGACCCCGTGGCAGCAAGCTGGCTTAGCAGCAGTGGTGACAGCAGTGTGGGTGGATTTTATAGGACTTGATCAGTGCAGTGAGTCAGCAGCTACAGCAGCAAGAAGCAAGCAACCCAGGTTGGTGGGTTCGTGTTGAGAGGTGACGATCCACGGACCACATTGGGGACCTGTGATGGTCGGTTCTAGCATCTAGTTTCTGGCAGAAGGAGAGGGGGGAGCAGACTGAAAACTGGGCTGGTGACACACTATGCCAGGCTGCAGGTTCTGGCCATATGGCCGGGTAAGTGAAAGTAAATAATTTTTTTTCAGGGGGATTGGGGAAGGAGGAAGGACTGACATATTGATGTTTTTTTCAAGTTTCTTCACATTTGGGTGGCTTCATGACCCATAGGAGATGGGTATTGAATGGAATTAAGTCGGGGAGAAAAATTGGGAAAAAGTTATTTTTCGGTTGGGGGGGCAGAACTTCAGCCAGGAAAAAAATTGGTTAGTAGATGGTTGGGTTTAAGCCGAAATCTGATGCTCTGCTCTAGGGTATATACAGATGAATCTTAAACATTTGAATTTTTATGATTTGCATATCACTTTTTAGTCAAACCAAATAAGTTATACCTTTTAGAGATGTTACAGACATTCTAGAGCTGTCCCTTGCATTCACGTGCAGTTGAGTGGAATGGTATGCACAGAGCCCCACGATAGTCAGGCTTATGCCCCCTCCCCCCCCCGAGAAGCTGACCTCCACATCCCAACACCAGGCACATTGTGACAAAGGGCGTGCAACATGGAAATGAATGGGGGTATTTTTTTAGTACTATTTTATACATTATTGATGGAGAGTTGGAGATTAATGAAGGCAACCACTTGATTAACAAAGGCCTTACTAGTAGAACAGTGGCCTTCATTATTCTCCAGCTCACCATCATAATATATAAAATAGTAATAGAAAATAACTCCATTCTTTTTAAGGGGGTACGCCCCAGCACTCTGACCCATGGACATCATCTCTTAAAGCCTCCTGCCTCTGGCTCCCTAGTACTCAAGTAAGAGATTTTTTACTTATATCTATACTTGGTGGGTAGTCTGTAGCAGTATGATCATACATGCTACAGTGTGTGTGCATGGAGGGGGAACTGGCCATGTAGGTGTGTATGTGTGTGTGTCAAGTGATTGCTACTTTTGTGTTTGTGCCTTAAAGTCTGTTTGCATTGAAGCATTCAAAACTATGGAGAGAAAATAGTAGGAGCACAGGGCAGAGAGAAGTAATTAAGTGGTTTTGTGGGTAAGTTTGTGTATTGGGAAGGGAAAAACATCTGTGTTTCCATTGTTATGTGTGCTACAGTTCAACTGTGAAAATGAGATTTAGTTATTTATTTATTTGAAATTTGATGACCAGGTAGGCCCAACTGAGACAAGACATTCCCTTTTTTAGTGGTGACCCAGGGAACCTAAGCATTCCACAAGTATTGGTCATTAAACAATATACTGACAGTGGTACTATCGGTAGTAACAATAATAAGTAGGGATATTAGCAATATGATACAAAGGAGAACATAAGATAGGGAACAAGCATACATTCTATGATATAACCACTTTCCATCTCAAATTTATACAGGGTACATGATAGGAACATAAGGTAGGTAACACCATACATTCTAGGACAATAACACTTTCCATCTCACATTTCACAGTGTACTTACAATGAGAGTAAGACATAGGATTATCCCTTGCCTGTTAGGCAGGGGGTTATGTGCAATGGCAAGTACCCATTGAAAAGAATAGGACCTTGTACTGTGTTTTAAATTGTGAGAGGGGTGTACAGGAGAGAGGTACTAGTGGAAGGTTGTTCCATTTATATGCAGCAGCAAATAAGAATGAACTTGTTCCATCTGCTAAGTGAGTTTTAGGTATAATTAGTAATGGTTGGCGAGATGATCAAAGGGAGCTGGTAAATGGTTTCCAAGATAAGGGAAAGAAGAAAATTGAAAAGCATAACAGTGGCTACAAGCATGCCACATGCATGCAGATGTATTCAGATACAGTTTGTATTAAAGTACAAGCAAGCCATATGTGTGCAGGCAGTATGACTTAGGGGTTAAAGGCACTGAACTGCAAACCAGGAGACTTGGAGGCATGAAGACCTGGGTTTGAATATCATCAACCCCCAGTTGTGTATGATGTGATCCTGAGAAAGTCACTTAACTTTTATATGTGCTTTTATCAGTGACAACTTGCTTTTTTGCACGCATGCCACATGGATGCAATCTTTCCCAATTTAACATAAAAATCATGGTTTCCACACTTGCTTGCTGCACGCATGCCATAAGCATGCAATCGATTCCAATTTAACATTTAAATCATACTTGCAGCACGTGTATCACTTGGGTAGTTTTATGTGTGCAGCATGAAAACTTTTCATATAATTATTTCCATAAGGGTATCTCCATGATTGCCACCAAGTTTGCCACTGTATGGTATTTAGTTAGAAAAATCCAGGCATCTAGTTGATGGACTGCTATGGTGGTGGTGTTGGAGGTGATCGTAACTTCTGACATCTGTTGGACCAGGGTTTGAAACATGTCCATAATTTTTGTACCATTGAAGGCCTCTCCTGCTGCCCCCACCTGGGTAGGAGCTTCTGCCATGTTGAGTGCTCCGATCCTCTCCGACCTTTTGTCAAGCACCATGATTCCAGATGGATATAAAGGTAAGTTATGACCAAATCTTCAGATTATAGAGATTAGTAGCTATTTGCTGCTGTATTTCTTTCAGTCCCACAAATAAAAAAAACAGGACTTGCATGGATAAATAAATCCCAGCTCACAGAAGCTGAACTCCTATGCTGCCATTTAGGTTGGAGCTCAAGGCACGCCCCCACTATGGATTTTAAAAAGAAAATTGATGATTATTTAACATCATTAGCCATCAACAATAAACTGGCTAAAAAAACTGTTGTTTTTTTAATGGTTAAACCCCAATGGGACTCTATTTCTATCATCTCCCCAAAATCCACAAAAGCTTAATAAATCCACCAGGAAGGCTGGTTGTGTCAGGAAATAATTCCGTGACAAAGCCACTAGCGAAGTTTGTGGATTTTTTTTTTATCAGAAAGCTTGCACAAAAGGTACCATCCTACATCAAGGACACTGGAGACATATTAAGAGTATTAGAAAATCTTTCAATAGATGAAAAAAGTCTCTTGGTGACCCTTGATGTGTGAAGTCTCTTTAATATCCCCGATGAGAGGGGACTAGAGGCCCTGACTTATTATCTGGATGGAAGGGAGGTTCCAGTCCCTGCAACTGATATATTAACACACTTGTCTGAATTGGCATGCGCATGTAACAGCTGTATGTTTCAGGACCAGTTTTACTGGCAAAAGAAAGGCAAGTTTTGCTCCAAATTATGACAACTTGCACCTTGGCAAATGGGAAGAGGATGTGGCCAGCAATCCGGAGGTCAACCAGTACTTGAACAGGGTTGACCTCTGGAGACGATATATAGATAATGTGCTGATGGTCTAGAAGGGTATAGAACAGGAACTGTTTGAATTTGTGAAAATGTTACAGGACAGTAACCCCAACTTAAGATTTGCCATGTCCTTTAATAATACACAGATCAGTTTTCTGGACTTGATTATTAAAAAAGATGGCATAGGTGGGGTAATAACTGATGTTTTTTGAAAGCCCACAGACAGCAACACACTCCTGCATGCCAGCAGTAGCCATCCAGCTCACACAATAAAAAGGCTGCCTAAAGGCCAGTTCATTAGAATGAAGAGAAACTGTACAGAAGACAATATGTATCAAGCTGGGACCACTGAGCTAGAAAAGATACTAGCTGAAAAAGGGTATTCCAAAACTGTTGTAGAAAACACCAAACAGGCAGTGGATAGTATGGATCGTACAGACCTCTTAGTAGAAAAAGACCCCAGAGAAAATGAGGACAGAAGAGTAAACTTCATTACTACCTATAATGCACAGGCAAATAACATTTCTGACATCATTAAAAGACATTGGCACTTGGTGGAACTAGTTCCAGGACTCACTGATTTAGCAGACTGCCAAACAGATTTATACATAAACAGGGCAAAAATATTAGTGACTGAGTGGTCCACTCTGTTCAACCACGAGAACAAATAGAATGGCCCAGGATATGGTAGCCAGCACAAATGGATGGCTGTTTTAGGTGCAGCAACTGCAAGTCCTGTTTGAATGTCTCTAACAGTAAAACATTTTTGAACCCTAAGACAGGTAGAACTTGTTATGCCAGAGGCTTTATTACATGTGCAACTAAAGGGGTGGTTTATATTGCCATCTGCACTTGTGGCAGTTACTATGTGGGGAAAACCAAACATCAGTTTAAGCTACGCATAGGGGAACATATGCAAGCTGTAGAGCGCGTGGATCTGAGTTGTGCCTTAGCAGTCCACATGAAAGTGGCTGCTGACAGAAGTTTACACAACGTGTTTTTCACAGGTATTGAGAAACCAGTGAAACATCAAAGGGGTGGTAACTATGATAATCTTTTATATAAGAGACAGCAGTATTGAATTTTTTCTATGGGAGCTACTAATAGACCAGGTCTTAATGACAAATTGGAACTTGGTTCATTATTTGACAAAGTAAATCTGGTAGCTCTCTAATTCCTACTATAATCCCCCCCACCCCTGGGTTGTTCTCTTACAGTGATATGCTGCACTGTTATATATTCATGCCTGTTTCCAAGTTAGGACTTTTAGGCAATGATGTATCTAAATGCCCCCCAAACTGCAGTCAAGCACAATTGAATTAGTGTGTCCATGTCAAGTTAGGGATATTTCAGACACCTGTGAAATGAGATGTTGCTTCAGGATGAGAGTGTGATGGTGTCCTCTGCAGCCTGCTGTGTCAGGATCCTTTTAATCTATGAAAATAATGTACCATAAGCTAACCCTAGTACCAATTTGGGAAGGCAATATTAGTGCAAAATGCTTTCCCTATTCTATATGTATATATTCTATGTGGTTAATTTAAATTCACCTGTTTTTATTTTTCATTTTTACAGAATGGGACCCTAAATGTGGCAGTTTGTCCATCTAGGAACTCACTTCCTGTCCACTGGATTGTTTTGAACTGGTAATTGTACAAAGTTTGTACCATTATAAAATCCAGATTCTTGGTTTCAGTGCCAGGTTGGAGCTTTCAAAAGCAATTTTTTTATATATGTTGCATTTTACTTGGTGATATAAGTAGGGGCTGTTTCAGTGTGATAGAATGTTATTTATGTTTGGGTTGAATGGAAATTTGGTGTCGGTATTTAGTTGCACATAGTCACATTCATATACCGTGTGTATATTTTAAAAATTTGGCAGCCTTTTTATGTGCATACCCCTTTAAATTTATTACTATAAATGACCTGGTTTATTGGTTCCACACTACCTTTGAAAAAATGCTGCAAGAGTGTGAAACTCATCAGGTCTAGTGGACGCATCTTGCCATCCAAGGGAGGGGTAAGGATTGGAGCTGCTTTTTTACTGTGTTAGGAATCTTTCTATTTGCCCTTCTAATAATAAAATTAAGCACTTCTTGGACATAAGACAGGTATGCTCACCTCTTTATCTATGTGTGAGTGACCCAAGAACTTACATTAAGAATTTCTGCATATAAGTTATTTTGGCTAACCCAACCAAGGTGAGGAGGTTTTCGGCTTTCAATTGCTGCAACTCTCTGTGTTTAACTTTAACCAGACACTGCCAGTACCCAGGTGCATTCCCATCCAACAATCTTAAGGACAGGGCTCAGCAGAGATTCTCTGGCTCATGATAACTAAGAGGACAGGAAAGGCAGTATGGATAGGGTGGTGTACAGACCACCAAATCAGGGGGAGGAGGTGAATATGAGATGGATAGGGAAATAAAAAAGGATTGCCAGCAGAGGAGAAATTCTGGTGGTAGGGATCTTAACCTCCCCAATGTGAACTGGGGGATTCCAACAGCAGCATCAGAAAGGGGTAGGGAGCTGTTGGAGTCAATGAAGGAGGCACTTCTTCAACAGGTGGTCAAGGAACCAACTAGGAGAAGAAGCCATACTGGACCTGGTAATGACAAATGAGGACAGTGTTGAGGATGTTAAGGTTGGGGAAAATCTGAGAGATAGCGATCACAGAATGATCAGGTTCAGTCTTTGGAAGGGGTTGGAAAAGAACAAGACCACCAGTAGGGTAATGGACTTCTGGAAAATGGATTTTAAGAAAATGAAAGAAATTTTCAGAGGACAACTAGAAGGGAAAGAAAACCTAGACAGTGTTGAGGAGATATAAGGGGCAATAAAGGGGGAATCCTGCTGGTAACAGAACAGGTCGGTGAGCAAACACAAATTTAGGAGGAAACCACTTGGTTTACAAAAGAGGTGGCAGGAGCAGTCAGGGAAAAAAGTAAGGCATTCAGGACCTACAAATCTTCACAGGAGATGTCGGAAAGGGAAGCTTACAAGGAGAAGCTACAAGACACAAGGAAAATAGTCAGGAGGGCTATGGTGACTAAGGAGGAGAAAATAGCAAGGAGGCCAAAAGGGGGGACAAAAGTGTTTCCAGTATATAAGTGAGAGAAGGAAAAGCAGGCAGAGATTATGAGACTCAGAGGTGAGGGAGAGCTCTGATGAGGGGGATGAGGAAAAGACAAATCTGATAAATGAATACTTTACCTCAGTCCTCATGGTTGAGGAAAAGGGAAGGGCCAGAGCTAAGAAGCAGGGGAAGGGTGGGCAGGGAGATGGACACAAGCCCTATACAGAGGGTAGGGTATCAGAGGAATTAGGAAAATTGCAGACGGACAAGGCAATGGGCCCCGATGCTATTCACCCCAGAGTGATCAAGGAGTTGAGGGAGGAACTTGCCGCACCACTCACAAAGTTATTTAATCTGTCCCTAGACAAGGGAAAGATCCCAGGAGACTGGAAAAGGGCTGATGTGGTGCCATTGCACAAAGGGGACGGAAGAAAGAGCCTGACAACTATTATCTGGTCAGTCTTAACTCTGTGGTGGGTAAGCCGATGGAGGCACTTATAAAGGAAAGGCTGCTACAATATCTGGAAGAGGGGGCTCATGGACAACAACCATTATGGATTCACAGGTGGAAGGTCATGTCAGACCAACCTGATTGAATTCTTTAATGGAGTAACAGAGATATATGATCAGGGAGGGGTGGTGAACGTAGCCTATCTGGACTTCAGAAAGGTCTTCAACACTATCCCTCACAGGAGATTGGTAAACAAGTTAGGCAGCTTAGCGGTGGGGAGCAAACTAACAAATTGGGTGGAGAATTGGCTGGTAGATAGAACTCAGAGGGTGGTTGTAAATTAGGTGCATTCCAGAGAAGTGGGGTGATGAGTGGAGTTCCCCAGGGGTCTGTGCTGGGTCCCATGCTATTTAAGTTATACACTGGGGACATTTCAGAGGGCCTGCATGGGAAAGTGTATCTATTTGCAGATGATTCAAAGATCTGTAACAAGGTGGACACACCATGAAGGGGTATAAAAAATTTTTGAGGATCTGCACAGGCTATAGGAGTGGTCAGGGAAGTGGCAACTGCACTTTAACACAACAAAATGCAAAATTATACACATAGGGCATAAGAAACCAAGGGCAAAATACTGGCTGGGAGTGGAGGAACTTGAGGTAACAGTCCAGGAAAGGGATCTGGGTATCATCATTAAAGATGCAGCAAAGTTTCAATTCGCCTGCGAAGTTAACCCAAAGTCACCAACTTCTCACGTGGTTAAATTTCACAAAGCTTTACACAGGTAACCCGGAATTCATCTACGCAACTTTGCCTGGTAAACTTAGACTGTTAACTTTGACTTTAATTTGGTGCACAGGCGAAGCTGATAGGGAACAAACAGTCTGGTCACATATGGATCTCTCTGCTGGTCACATGACCACTTTCCTCCACAGGAAATGCATGTTTACACTTGATGGCTAGTCTAAAAGTTTAATACTTTAAGTAGTACCAATCTATCTTTTTCTTTTGTCCTACTGAAGTTCTAACTGAACTACCTCTGTTTTGTGTTTTAAACTTGTGTACATTACTTTCTCTCTGTCTCTCTCTTTATCTGTATTTTTTTCTTTGTTGGATCGTCTTGCTGTTACTATGCATCATTCAGCTGGACATTGTGGACCATGGACACATGGCGGGTCACATGCTATCATCCTAAATCGTGCAGTTTTTTGGATGCAGGTCCACCAACCACAAAACATGGAGCTAGAGGTGCATCAGCAGCAGTTGCATTAGCAGGAGCAGCTGCAGCAGGTGAAGCAGTCCCATCTGGTGGATTAGCCACTGCAGGAGCAGCAGCAGCCGCATGAGCAGGAGCTGCTGCAGTAGGTGGAGCAGCCACAGCAGGATCAGCAGCAGGCTGGAGCCCCCCCCCGTGGTTCCATGCCCACAGCATGAACCATCTGTTCCCCAAGAACAAGAGGTAGGACTGTTAGACGGATGCAAGTGATGCTAGCCTAGGTGCCCAGGGAAGGTCTCCCCTATGTGGGCTTAGTTTGAATGTCACCAGAATGACATAGGTGTAGCTAACTGCACTATATGACACATAGTGGTCTGTAGGGAGATGAGGGGCAGCCCTATTGCTAATGGGGGCAGTGGACATGCCTACTTATGCACCCCCATGCAGAATGGCAGGAGGCACGTACAGCAACTGCTACATTAGCAGCATCACACAGAAAACTGCAAATAGAATCTGCAGTTGCCCCCTCCTGCAGTCAAAATAAACACAATAATTGCTGCTCAGGCACCAGAAGCACCACCACCAGTTGCAGGCAAAGAGCAGGAGTCAATGCTTTGTGAAATTTTAGAACTGCGATGCCTGGTCATGGAGCTCCAGCAAACTGTTGCATAGGTCCATGATAATCAGGACCATGAGATTGAGATTTTGAATGGAATCTATCATGGTGATGGTCATAGAGGTGCCATTGAGTAAATATGTGACCATGTTCTAACTTTGTACCCTCTTCTTACCCTTTTATTATCTTCCTTTCATCTTGTTTTTTTTTTTAACACTTATATCCTTTTCCTAAAACAAAATAAAAGTATATAAAAATGATGACCCCAAAAAGTCTGTGCTCTCCTTCCTTGACCCTTTCTCACCTTGTCTGTTAAGTGATGATAACTAGTAGCACTGATGATGCCCTTGCTGCTGTGGAGATTGGTGTTCCAGCTCACATATCCACCCTGTATGCACACACAGTAGTAAGTGAATTTTGTTTTATTATAATGTGTGTAAAAACTGCCCAAACTTCTGCTGCAGCTGTCATCTTGTTGTAATGTTCCGTTCACTCCATTCTTACTCCTTCTTTAGTAAAAAAATGTTTCTTGAAAAACAATCCAAAACCCCTTCAGGGTCAGGATGGAGTTGACATTAGGATTATCAAATTAGGTATAGATTGCTTTGCTTATCCTTTAGCACCTATTTTTAATTTTTCTTTATTTCATAATGTTTTTCCGAGTAGTTGGAAATGGGCAATCATAAAACCCACCCTGAAGAAAGGAAATCCCTCTTTTGTTACCAACTATCATCCAATTTCTCTTTTATTGCCCATATCACAAATTTTGGAAAAGATTGTTATGGACCAAACCTTAGATTTTCTTGCGAAATATTCTTTACTCTCAGGGAACCAACATGGGTTTATGTCTGGGTATAACACCGAAACAGCCTTGGTGGGACTCACGGGCAGTGTACATGGTGCACTTGATAGAGGGCACTCGTGTGCAGCACTGTTCATGAACCTCACTAAGGCTTTTGATCTGGTTGAACTCGATCATCTTCCAGGTGTTCTTCATGGTCTCCATTTTTCTGGGGATGTAATCATGTGGTATCAAGACTTCTTATGTAATAGATCCTTATCCCACTCTTTCCATTAGTTTGTGGCGTACCCCAGGGTACAATCTTAGGGCCATTCATTTTTTCTTTATTCATGAATTCCACCCCAGATATTTGTACTTAAACAGAAATGATTCTTTATGCTGATGATGCCGTTATTTTTTCTATTAATCCCAGATCTGACACTGCTCTCTCCCACCTTCAAACTGATTTTGATCATCTGCAGGATTGGTTATCATTAAAGCACTTGGTTTTGAATTCTCAAAAAACAACGGTAATGTTTTTTCCAGGAATAAGAATGTATCTACTGATTCCCCTTTAATTATTGACAGAAAAGGCAACAGAATCAAATTTGTTTCAGTTTTCAAATACTTAGGTATAATTTTGGATAATCAGTTTTCTTTTCAACCTCATATTCAGAATCTTAGGAAAATCCTCCACCACAGATTGGGTATCCTTTATCGAGCTAAATTTCTTCTGACTCTTGAATCAAGAAAGCTTTTAGTTTATAGCTTTCTGTTTTCGGTGGTCAATTATGGAATACTCATATATACCTCCTCATGTCCTAATGTTTTGAGTCCGCTTAGAGTAGTATATCACTCAGCTTTGAGATTTTGGCTAGATTTACCTTTCCGAACCCATTGTTCTGATTTGTATAAACTGTCTTATTCCCTATCTTTCAACAACAGAGTTCTCTTCAAAATGGGTACTTTTTTATTTAAAGTAAAACACAACCTTCTCCCCCCGTTTACTTCTCTAATATTTTGTAGGGCAACAAATGCATTGTCTACTAGGTCTCAGTTTAATTATAAATTCAAAACACCAATTTTTAAGACCACCTTTGGGCAAAGATCCTTATTATTTAGAGCCCCCACTTTTTTCAACAAAATACCGTCTGTAATTGTTGAGACTAGCCTCACTCAGTGTTTTAAGAAAAGGTTAAAATATAGGCTTCTCTCTAAAACATAGTGTATCTGCTTCTGCACTGTACTTTATTGATTGTATAGTCTGCTCAAATGTTGTATGTTGTATTTTTATATTGTGTTTTTAGATTGAACTTGTCTCCAGTGAAAACGGGCAATCTTGCTCATCTGGATTTACAAGTATAAAAAATAAAAATGAAACTCCTCCGCTAGATGGTGCAGCTACTGCTAAACACACATGCATTTTCACCCTCAAGATTGTTGTCCATATGTATGGACTGGATTCCGTATCCCACATGCACAGACTAGTGTTAATATGGAGTTAATTGGAGGCAGTATAGCACAGTGGTCTGAGGCTCTGAGCTGCAAATTTGGTGATATCCAGCAGACCAGACCTGGGTTTGAATCCCACAGCTTCCACTTGAATACTGTGTGACCCTGAGCAAGTCACTTAACCTCCTTGTGCTCCCAGGTCGCTCCTGTAAAAAAGCTTTCAGCTTAGTGTGCTATACCTGGTTAAACAACTAAATAAAAAAAAAAAAATTACAGAATGTGACTGACATAACATGTCATGTAGTCTCATTCTATAAAATTAGCGCTGGTCATGAGATTTATAATCATGATATTATAACATCTGTGTATTTAGGGAAAATAATCTCTTGATGGGGCAAAGGTATGACATATTTCAACATGTTTAGCAGCACTGTCTCGTGGAGGAAGAACCACCATACTACATTGAGATCATGGCTGCAAGTTAGGTTCTGGCAGTTTTTGTGATCATTGTGTAAAAAAAAAATATCACTTAGTACTGTGCCTCCATTGTAAGTCTGTGAGCTGAAGTAACAATCTCTGCATCAGTCATTCCTTCATCATCAGTGTGAGTACTTTAACTTCTGAATCCCAACATTTTCCATTTCATCCTGCTGTATACTCCTTTTCCGACTTTCCTGCTATCTACAAATATCAAGTAGTGGTCCCATTACAGAAATGTTTAAATCCTGCTCAGTGCTGCTACGGCTGCTGATGCACTGGCATGCAAGTAGGAAGAGAATTCCAGAAGAACTAAACATGAACATCTTTTCTGAGTATTGAATCAAAAGTCTTTTCACATTGATGTATCCTCCTACTAGCCACAAATGTCAAGTAGTGGCCCCATTATAGAAATGCTTGCATTCTGCTCAGTGCTGCTGCCACTGTTGCTCCTGCTGCTGCTGCACTGGTGTGCAAATGGGATGAAAATTCCAGAAGAATCAAACATCAACATCTTTTCTACTGCTATAGAAACGTCCAAAAAAATAGCAGTGAAGTACAATTGAGCATCTCCTGTTAATAAAGTCTCGTCATCAAATACGGTACTGCAAGGTGAAAAGAAATACATGTTGACATGTTGTTTTTACTTGGTGCTTTTGGATCTGCTGCTGCGGCTGCTAATGATTTTGATATCCTGGAGTGAGAACATACTGTGCTGCTGCTGTTTGCTGCTGTTGTCTAGGTAACAGACAGATGGTGTATTTTAGAGCTGGACTCTTACACACTAACAGCTGTAAGTAATTTTTGCCAGTGTAGTCCAGTTCTGATGTATTTACAAGAGAATATTCAGTCATTCTGTTTAGATCTCACTTGTGTCTTTTTATGTTTGCATGCACAAGAAACATTTTGAGGTGAGTAGAGCATTGCAGAGGTGTGGCAGTGTTTGGCCAATCCAATGAACACTTTCACGGGTGTGTCCCTTGGTCACCAATCAACAGGGAAGCTGCCAATGACAGCAGTTTCAGAGCGAGCACTGGACTTGAAAGAAATCTACTGCTCCAGTCACGGGCAGTTTTGTTATTGCAGCAGCAGATCTCCCCCAGCCCTTCCTTGTAACCAGGCACATTCCAGACATGCGCATTACAGTGCACAGTAAGGCACATGGCTAGACTTATGAGTAAGTCATTTTCTCAGTGTGCCTTTCCCAGTGAAATAAATAAATGATCCCTGCCCCGGCTTTGCATAATTGGCAGCTCCTGCCATACACCAAACACTCCCCCCCCAAAGCCAACATCGGGGTGCCCAATTCCCATGTCAGCATGCCCCTCCAAGCCCAAACATATCTTTTGCCAACAACAGGGTGCCCAATCCCCATGTCGGCATGCCCTCCCCACTATTGTGGCACACTGGGACCCCACCCCAGTGTGCCAAAGTAATTATCTTTTTCCAACACCAGGATGCCCACTCCAGTTTTGGATGCACCCCTCACACCCACTTTTTTTCAGCCAATCTTATGGTGCCCAATCCCTGGATCATCATTGATCCCCCTTCACTAGTCTGGCACACTGGGAGCCAACCCCAGTGTGCCACAATTTATTTTTTATAGTATTTCACCTGTTAAAAATAAAACTGTCCCCCGAGGTATTTTATCTACTTTTTTAACCTACAGAAAAAGAAAATGGTCCCTCATCATCCTCGCCACCCCTTCCCCTATCTGGACCCTCCAATTGTGCACCCCACCTCCTGCTCCCCCCCACCCATATTTACCTCTGGAGGTCTGGCGCTGCGATCTTTTGTGGACCAGAAACATGTCTGCACCCTTCAAAAGCTGACTGCAAACTGAAGAAAATCATGGTAAGCCCTATAACGGCTATCAGTAAGGGGGCTTCAACTTAGGTTGATATCTCAGCCATTTTTGGGAGTTTTGTTTCCAAATTTTAAACATGGGGTTCTTGGGACTCCACCTCATGTAGACTGGCACTGTCATTTCGTTTCTCAGTCCCGAAAGGTGATTTTGTGATCACTGTGTGGAATTCCCTTTAGGGACCAATTAATGAAATGACAGTGCTATATTCATGAGGTGGGGTCCCAAAAAGCCCATGTAGCAAGTTTGGTGAAAAAACTCCAAAAAATGACAGCTTTACAAGCGTGCATTGCACAGCTTGTGTGCATGCTCATAACTTTGCCAATTTTTAATATTTTCACTCCAAATTTCCAACTTTACCATTTTTTCCACACCTCCTTATGAACAGTACAGTTGTCATTTTTTGCATCCTGCCTGAAATGTGGTTTTGCACCTGTGGCACAGTCACTGTGTGAAACCAACTTTTGGGACAGATTAATGAGATCACAGTGCCACTGTTCATGAGGGGAGGTCCCAAAAAGACCATATTGAAAAGTTGGTGAAATAATTCCAAAAAATTACTTAATTACAAGCTCGCATTATGCAATTTCTATGCATGCTTGTAACTTCGCACCTTTTTCATATTTTCACTCCAGATTTTCAACATTGCCATTTTTTCACACCTCCTCATGAACAGTACAGATGTCATTTTTCACATCCTGCCCAAAATGTCTTTTCACATCTGTTGAGCCAAATGGCACATTCACTGTGCAAAATCACCTTTTGGGATTGAGTAACAAAATAATAGTGCCACTGTTCATGAGGTGGGGTTCCAAAAAACCCATGTTGAAAATTTGAAGCAAAAATACCAACAAACACCCAGGGCATTAGGGTTTCCAACCATAACACCCCATCCAGTACAGACTGACAGGCATCAGGGGTGTGGTTTGGGGTTGTCTGCCTTAATGCTTATGCCATTCCACCCCACTCCCCAACCTGTAGCCAATGACAGGCATCAAGGTGTGCCTTAAGTCTTCAGCCCTAACATTCACCTCATTCTCCTATACTGCACCCATCTCAGCTTATTTCCTTATGGAATGGGCAGAGCATAAGGGCCGAAGATCCCAAGGCACACCATGACACCTGTCAGTGTCTGCAGGGTGGTGGTGAGGTGGAATGGCATGAGCATTATGGCCGATGACCCAAAGGCACACCCCAGTGTCTGTCAGTCTCTGCAGGGTGAGGGTGGGGGTTGGTATTAGTTCAATACTTCACTGCCACTCCTATAATGCATCTTTCTAACTCATGCAGTACCAATGCCAATACCAGCAAGCAAACATTCGGCATTGACAAATGCCTGTTTCTTTTAGAGCCTTATCTTGGAGATTGTTTTGAATGATACTTCACATTAGGATTGCAGATTGCAATGTGAAGATAAGTATTTATTGGTATTTAATTTTTTTATGGTCTTCTTGTCATGGTCATGGCTGGCTGGTCCTGGTAGAATAGAAAGTAAGTACATTTTTTTTTGGTGGGGGTGTTTGTTGCTGTGTTGTGTGTTTCAGTAGTTATATGATGATACATTAATTGTTCTAAGTCACTGTGTCTGCTGACTGTGACTTCCTTGCTGTATTTCTGACACCTCAGTGCTTCAGATTATGGTCTGCTTTTTCAACAATAATCAAACATGATGTTTTCCATTTGTATTACCACACTCCACTGCATAATAAGTTCATTATTTTCTCTTCTTTTTTGTGGGTTTGGGGCTTCAATTGAAACTGTGACAGATTTAAAGGTAAATGTTTTCTGTTCCTCTTGCTTTAATTTCAGGTACTTGTCAGAAAATGTAGCCACAGAAATCCCTGTACTTGCAACAACTACTACCTTTCCCTTCTACTGTTTAGTACTACCATGTCCACGAGTCTATGATGAGCAGACTTAACATTGCTAGCCTCTGATGAACTTGCCTCGTCTTCATCATAACTTCCACTGCTACCATTTGGAGGCAGACAAGCAGTAGTCTTCTTGGCAGCAGCACCACAGCAAGAAACAGCTTTCCATGACCATCTCTTCAAGGGCATTTTTTAAGATTACACAGACAGTCAACAAGAAAAAGAAACACGAGTATCACAAAAAGTGATTTTCTCCAGTCTTATGTATTGCTGTAACAATTCAAAAGAATTCAGAAGAGTACAATGAGAAAAACATTGCAATCTGTACTTTTTTTATTATGTCTATTTTTGTTCATTTAAACACTATAATCTGCATTCAGAGTGTTCACGGTACTATGGTGAAACACAATAGTGGTACAGTGACAGCAATTTCAACAGACTGAACAGAGAGAATTAACAGCAATGTTATATTTCTTCATTTTTCAGTGGATGGGAAGCCAAAAAACTACAGAGACTTCCAAATGGAGATTGGGCACTAAAGAGATGCAGTCTCACAGGCACAAAAAGACCCTAACCAGTCTTCAGGAATATAAAAGTGGAAAAACAATACCTTATTTTAATTTGGGGGGTTACAGCAGAAGCAAGACTGAAGCAGGGAAAAATAACGCAGACAGGCTGAGAAATTCAGAGTACTGCTATTACTGTGGTGCAATAAAATGAATATGAATTGACAGCACACACACAGATTAAAAATCATGTGCAGAAACTGTAACCACAACACAGTCCTTATAAACAGACTGAAAAAATGCCCAGCAAACAGAAAAACTTATTAAAAATTAATAGAAGTATTACTGAGTGTACCTGAACACACAAATACTGAAACACTAGCCAACAACTGTTGAAAAGACTGCCCATAAAGATTGCTTTTCTCACTGTGGTCTGTGATACTCCCTTCTACACCACAAATCCACCCCTCCCCCGAAGCACACTTATGCAGTGTCTGTCAGTACAGAGACTGAATGTATTAAATTAAGATGCAATATTCACACCAAATCTGTAAATGCTCGATGATATAATCACAAGGGATTACTATACTCAGTGTAGTAAATTGTGACTCAATATTTGGAGGCAAAAAATGATTTTTGAAGGTTTTTGGATGGTTTGTTTCTCAGAGCTCTGGAACACCACTGTCTCCAGCTTTCCACTACACGCACTACTCTGAACTGAAGCTGTGCAAGACAATATAGAGACCATGTGACCTGACATCCCACGAATCACTGCAAAATTCACCTCAAAGAGTAAAAAAAAGGTGACGTAGCACAAAGTCCATGGGAAGCAATGGGAACTTCACGTTACTGTGGAACACAAACTTATTCACTTTGCTTTGCAGGGTATTTTGCAAAATTCAAGTTATATGTGAAATACTCCACATAGTGAAGTTTATGGACTTCACCCACCTCTAATCATCGTTTTGGATTGCCTGAAGGTTGGGAACCAATGCAACACGGCAGTGGGGAGGGCAAACAGAATGTTGTCATGGATGGGGAGGGGCAGTACAAGTAGAAGAAAGAAGGTGATCATGCCACTATAGAAGACTATGGTCAGACCACATCTAGAATACAGGGTTCAGTTCTGGAGGCCACACTTACAGGATGACAAAGATGAGGTGGTGAGGGTACAGAGAAGGGCAACCAAAATGGTTCAGGGATTACACAGGAGGTCATGCAAGGAATTACTGGAGGAACTAAACTTATGCACACTGGAGACAAGGAGGGAGAGGAGGGATATGGTAGAAACCTTCAAATATCTGAAGGGAATAAACAAGGTGAGGGAAGGAAGCATATTCAGGATGAGTGAACACATATCAACTAGGGGACATGTATTCAAGTTGAAGGCAGATTTAGAGGAAATAAGGGGGCAGTTCTTCACTGAGAGAGTGGTGGGTCCTTGGAATAGGCTGCTGGACTGGGTGGTGGGGGTAGATTCAGTGAACAAATTCAAGAAGGCATGGGACAACTATATGGGGCTAAATAAAAATAACAACAGCATGGAATAAAGTCAGTAAGATGAGCCAGACAGAGATGAGGTAATGGGCAGACTAGATGGGCCAATAGGTCCTTTTCTGCCTGCAAATTTCTATGTTCTATGTGAACATGTTTTCACAGTCCTTCTGTAAAACCACCTTTCAGACAACATTTAAAAAATCCACCTATCTTGATCATAACATGGGGTCGTAAAAAGACAACGCTGAAAATGTGGGGGTCAAAATGTGAAAAAAAACCACAACAAAGTTATTAAGAAGGACTGAATTGTCCCAACATGTACTCATACCTTTATATTTGCAGATTTTGCCCCCACATTTTCAACATATCCCTTGTGTTTCCCACACCTAATGGTAGGTGTCATTTTTCAGATCCCCTCCAAAGCATATTTTCATAGTCACACTGCAAAATCACTTTTTGGATGGGGTTTTAAAAATTCCATCTGTTATGATAATAATGTCAGGTCATAAAAATACTATCTTGAAAATCTGGGGCTAAAATGTGGGAGCACACTGAAAATTAAATATTGCCACTCAGCTGGCCTTCCTGGGTAAATACAATCTAAAAATGTGTAAAAGCAGTACACCACTGAAAAAGAGATATTGCATCTCAAATGGTATTTCATGGGTAGACATGTAGCAAAAACGTGTAAATGCAGGACCCCAGTACAGAAGAGAACCCACTGAACTGTGCATCTATGCTGCTCTATCTTGGGAAAAAATACATCATAAAAACTCAACCCCAATGAAAATGTAACTTACCTTTCCGCTAGAGTATCCTGTGTAAATACATTATAAAAATGGGTAATACTAGGGCCACATCAACAATAAAATATTAAATCTCAGCTGTACAATCCTGGGTAAATAGTGCTAAAACAGGATCCCATTGAAAACAAGGTAGCATCTGAGCCGTGCTATCCTGGGTAAATATAGTACGATAATTTATTAAAGCAGAACCCCATTGAAAATGAGATGTTCCATCTCAGTTGGGTTATCCTGGGCAAATATGTAGTAGTAGTAGTATTTTATTCATGAAAACATGAACAGATATATAATCCCATTGAGCCAGAACTCATTTGCAAGGGACACTTTTGCGTAACGACCTGGTTACAAAGACCTGGTTACAGGATATCAGTTACAGAGGTCAATACAGTATGATACAGTGTATGCTAAACAGTCAGCACAGTATGGTCAGATGGTACAGTCAGCTCAGCTGTAGTTGTTTACATGCATTATATACATATACATTCCAGTAAATAGGCAGCCTAGTGAGTAATTCATAGGGTTGCTATAGGGATCCTCCCTGTTGTTGGGGGGAGTTGCTGCCCAAAAGCAAGGCTCGGGCAACATATTTTTGGCACGGTTGCTAGGGATAGGAACCAGTCCTTGATTTTATTCCAGGAGGCTATTGTGCCCTGTATTCTCAAGTGTTTTGGTAGGTTGTTTCATGTTTGGAGACTTTGGTAATAGAATGTTGAGCAGCCTAACTTGGTTTTTAATGTGAGATCTCAAATTCTATTGAGGATGCTGCTCTTAAACCTGTGTTCTGGGCCTTTACTTTTACATTCTCATGAATATGTTCTGGTAGCCTATCTTTTTAGAATTTTTGCATTAGGCTCATATTATGTAGTTGTCTTCTTAGGTTCGGGCATCATTTTAATTCTCTATATATGTCACAATGGTGAGTGTATCAGGGCTGTGCAAACAATGGACCCTATGCACAAAAATGCGGGAAATACTCAGGAAACCAGCATAGGCAGGACATACAGTTATACAGAGTGGAGGTGAGCCAAGGGATGCGGCATGCACAGACATGGAAACGTGCCATGGGCATGTCCGCAGTGACTGCGCAGGACATTGCGCAGCCAAAGCAGGTGGGGGAGACAGACCTGGGAAAGCCCCGTGACCCTGCCATAAAAGGGAATGCACCACCCATACACAAGCAGATGGATGAGAATGCCATGAAATACACATGCGCAGAAGGCAATGGTGGCCCAGGAGAGGGATGTGGAGCAGGATGTGCAGCAAGAGATGGTACCTGAGGGGGGGCGCAGGATGAGGTGGACACAGGCAAGGACAGGTCTGCTGGAGGATGGCATGGAGGACCAGATCGAGCAACTTCTCCAGTGGCCAGGTAGCCAAAATGGTGGCCAACAAACAGCTGCACTACAGCATGGCCACTGACCGCAGACACAGGCACTTAGCATGTGCCACTGGCAGAACACACACAGCACACTGGGGTGTCCCCCGGCCAGACACCCCTCCACACCATGACTACACACCGGATGACACACCCTCCGTGGAGTCACAGCTGACGCAGGAATACACAGCAGCTGCAGGAGCAGCGGCACCGGTGTCCACAGTGGATGCTGTGCCCAGTGCAGAAGGCATCATTGGCCCTGCCACGAAGGGGGTGCAGGGCCGGAGGCACATCCCACGGCAGGACGACAGTGCAAAGGCAGGGTATCCGCAAGGCTACAAGCATGGCCAGAGGCGGAGGACACAGGGTAGCCCACACACACATGTGGGTCTGCAGCACAGTACACCCATGGGCATGGCCACACAAGGCGCACACACACACACACACACACACATATGCAACAACGGTTCGCCCAGTGTGGGCCGGACATGCATGCCACACCTGGCACATCCCAACCCACCACTCACATGCACAGGCACAGTGGCCCCCCTGTGCAGTGCAGTCAGGGTAGCACCATCATCATCTTCATGCACCACCAGACCATGCATGCCTGCACAGCTGCAAGCACACAACCACCAGTGCAGGGCACACTGCTCAAGGTGCCATGGTGGCGTGGCTGCACGGTGCATGTTGGCCACGCCATCTGTCCGGAGCGAGACCATGCTGTGCTGTCAGTGGCTGAACGTGCCCTCCACGAGTGTCTGCTGGGCCATGCAGCCACTGGATGTCCCAGCCACATGGACAGGCAGATCCCTGTCCCCCACATCATCTGCAGGCATGCTGGGTCCTGCATCAGACAGAGGCATATTCCCCCTCTTAGTGATGTTGTGCAGCATGGCACACACGGTGAACACCTTGCATGCCTTGGCAGGGCTCAGCATGAACCTGCCGCCTGTGTGGTCTAGGCACTGGAACCTCATCTTCATCTGTCTGAAGGTCCTCTCAATTATGGCCCTTGTCCTGTTGTACGCCGTGTTGTAGGCGACCTCTCCTGGGGTCACCGGGGTGTGGAATGGTGTCATCAGGTTCATGTGCTGTGGATAGCCGCTGTCACCTGCAGCAGAAAAGGGACACACATCAGTGCATGGCGCAATAGCCATGGCCGGTGTGTGCACCCATCCCTGAACCATCCAGAACATAAGAACTGTGTGTTGACCCAGGGTACTTTTCACACATGTACGTGACCAGGCCTCCTGTGTCGCACACCACCTGGACGTTTGTGCTGTGGTATCCCTTGCAGTTCCTGTATGCCTCCTCATGGTTCTGTGGCATGAGTATGGTGGGGTTCATGCAGTCGAAGATGCTGCACACATTGGGCATGCCGTGCATGCAGTAGAAGGCCTCCTTAATCACCCAGATGTCTGCAGGTGTGGACGGGAACACAGTGTGCTCCCCAAGGTGCCATAGCAGTGCATCCATAACCTGCGACATTGCCCTGGACACCGACGACTGGCCCACACCTACCATGTTGCCCATCACACACTGGAACAAGCCAGTGGTATAGTACTGTAGGGCACATAGCAGCTTTGTCTCAGTGGTCATGGCGTAGAACTGCCATGTGTGGGGTTCGATGTCACCCTGGATGCTGTCACACAGCCCGGCAATGGCTGGTCATGGGAGTCTGAAGTGTTCAGTGCAGTGGCAGTCCCGCAGTGCAGTGGCATCGAGGCATGTGTGTAATACACACGGGCAAGGAGCACAATGGCATGGCCTCTCAGTGACATCGATGATGAGGTGGACATGCAGCAGTACACCTGGACACATTCCATTGCAGCCTCTCATTTCCCTGTGGTGCTGTGCTGGGCCAGCCATGGCCCCAGATATACCACCAGTCACGTGGCAGACTCCCATGGGGCAGGCATCATCATGCCACTGCGTGCTCTCTGGGTGTGCTACACACGTGCATTGGCCATGCAATGTTCAGTGCCATGCAGGACTGTATGATGGTGGGTGTGTTGCTGACGTGCAAGGCCCAGTTCCCTGCCCATTTGTTCTGTGTGTCAGAGGGGGACCTCATGGACAGTTGGGGCTATGGTGACCTATGGGCTGTCAGGGCATACAAGAAGGTGAGTACATGTCACCTGGGTTTGCAGCTGGTGGGCCGTAGGCACAGGCAGGGTGTGCGGGTGATGTGTGTGCTAACCGCTGTTCCTCTCTGTCATGCAGGATGAGCAGGGCATGCCAGGCCACATGGTGCTCACACATCAGGAGCAGTGTGATGGGGCCAAGATCTATGTTTCCTCCATGCCTGTGAGGTGTATGCACTTCCATGAGTAGCTACCAGGGTACATGATCCTGATGGGCCCTGGGACTGACCTCTTCTATGAGGACAACGATTACCATAGCTGGGACATCTATGTCCCCTCAGCAGTAGGTGAGGTGACACTTGGGTGTTGTTGCGCATGGCTGTGGTGTCCCAGGAAGGTGTTGCTAATGTATGTCCTTGTCTCTTGCAGCATTACAGGGGACTGGTGCTGTGCATCATGCTGCACTACAGTGGCCGATGGACACTGGTGGAAGACTCAGAGTCGGAGGATGGGTTGGAGTCTGGCAGCAGCAGGGCGATGCCGCCACCACGGGGCCCACAACCACCATCGGAGGGAGAGCGTGCACGAGGTGCACGACATGTGTATGCACTATGGCGTCCATCAGAGTGGGACGCAGCAGCGGGTACAGATCTTGCCCATCAGGAACAATGACTGGGGGTGCTTCACGAACATGCCATAGATGTTGTGCGTATAGACTGAAAAACATGAGCCTAGTATTGAGTAGGGCTGTGCGAATACCTTTTTTGAATATTCGGAGGAATATTCAGTATTCGGTTCCCAGATATTCGTTACTCGGTATTCATTATTCATTATTCAGCTAGCAAAAATGCCTTCTTAGAGAATTGGCATACAAGTCTTTTAAATGTCTTCAGGGGAGAGCAGGATGAGTTGTCATGGCACTTTGGCTTGTACACTAGTACCACAGGCTGTCGATTGGCATTGCTGCTTCAGTAGGAGGATGCAGAGGTCACGGGCACTTTGGATTGTACACTGGTGCTACAGGGTACAGGCTGCCTTGTCCCACTGTTGCTTCAGGAGGAGGATGCAGAGGTCATGGCACTTTGGCTTGTACACTGGTGCCACTGCCACACAGCCTGCCTTGTGCTACTGATGTTTCAGGAGGAGGATGCAGATGTCACGGCACTTTGGCTTGTACACTGGTGTCACAGGCTGCCTTGCCCCATTGCTGTTTCAGGAGGATGATGCAGATGTCATGTCACTTGTACACTGGTGCCACTGCCACACAGGCTGTCTTGTGCTGCTAAGGCTTCAGGAGGAGGATGTAGAACCCATGGCACTTTGGCTTGTATATTGGTGCCACAGGCTGTCTTGTTGCGTACGATTCTGTTGTGGAGGAGGATGCAGATGTTGTGGCACCTTGGCCTGTATACTGGTGCCACAGGCTGTCTTATTGGGTACGGTTCTGTTGTGGAGGAGGATGCAGATGTCATGGCACACTTGTAGAAAAGGCTTCGAGCACATACAACTCATAAGAGAAACACATAGTATAAAAAGCTTTATTTTACAAAACTCCTAACATGTTTTGGACTGCTCCCCCAGTCCTTTATCAAAGGAAAAAGATGTCGTGGCACCTTGCCTTGTACACTGGTGCCTCAGGCTATGTTGTGCTGCTAATGCTTCAAGAGAAGATGCAGATGTCATGGCACTTTCGCTTGTATACTGGTGCCACTGCCACAGGTGGTCGTGTGCTGCTGATACTTCAGGAGGAGGATGCAGATGTCATGTTAGTTTGGATTATACACTGGTGCAGGAGGGCAGGCTACCATGTCTTGCTGCTGTTTCTGGAGGAGGATTCACAGGATCTGGAGGAGGAAGATGCACAGGAAAATAGTTCATAATGGGCATTCCGTTTTGTTTCACATAGGATTCAACTGGAAGTATAAGAAGACATAACTGTCATTTATTGTACATGGGTGAAAAAAACAATGTGTACTACAAGAAAAAAATATGCCACATCCTTAATTGATTGTGGCCTTTAAGAAAACCAACTAATAAAACATAATTATGCCTGTAGGACAACAGTATAATTTCAGTAGGCTTAACTCAGTCAATACTGGTATTTAATTGGCAATCTACATATGGGCACACTCATCTTAATGGGATTGGGTATTACAAGAAACACACATGACAGATCGTTAACTTATTCTGTCCTTAAAAAAATAATAAAACATAATTATGCCCATAGAACACTATATCTTTACTTCATCAGGCTAACATACAAATTCAAATCATACATTCGTAGCTGAGAGGGACGTCTGTGAGGATGGAACTCTTGCATGATGCCCATTCTGCCCATGATGTGTGCTCACAAAAATGCCTTTTAATGAATGCTACCTGTTAGGGCCTCAAAATGAAATGAAGTGCTTCCAAATGGCGTGTACACATCCATGAAGTCTCCCTTCTCATGTGGCCATCAGATGATTCAAATTTAGTGGTCACTGGTAAGACAGCTCTAATGGATGTTTCACATGGGCACATCATGTGGTCAGGGTGTTTGCTTCCTATGAATTTGAAGGTTGTTTGTATTATGATGGCACTGTGATGCCACAACAGTTATGTATATATAATAGTGCTCAAATCTTGCTGTAATTGCCTTTGAAAACGGATCTTTTAGGATGTGAAATGCATCAGGCATTGTGCTTTTTTGATAATCACATGAATTTGTAAACCATTTATGGTGTCCATGAAATGTAAGGTGGTGGTTGCTCAGCATAATTTTGCAACAAAGGACAGCATCACTAGTCATGAGTTTTTTGGAAAAAGAACAATATATTGAGTGTCATTAACATAATACCAGATGGGGTGTTGGTGCACATAGTCCACAAGTTGGCCCAGGCCAACAGCACAAGCACAGGGGGCATGTGTCACATAAAAATAGCATTGTTATTAAAGTGCTGTGAAATTCAATTATTCAAGACTTGTACTTGTAATCGAGATGTGGTAAATTGAGCTTGATGAACACAAGTTGCTCAACATGTTCAGGGTCTAATGAAGATCTGTGAGGCTCCACCACATCCCCTGCTGTGTTAAACAACCTCTCTGATGGCATACTGGTTGAGGGGTAGCTCAGGTATTTCATGGCCAGCTGTGCTAACTGAGGGGATGATTTAAACTTTTTGGTTCAGTACTCCAGTGGATCAGCTGACATGGGTTCAAGAACTTCTGTCAAGAAGCAAGTCAAAACATTGCTGGCCGAGAGTGGGTACTGCTAATTTCGCTTTCTTTGCTCCGCCTGTAAGGATGAACTGAGTTGTGCCCAGCAGTCTTCTTCTTCCATTTCTGGGGCATCCTCCACCTGCTGTTCTTGTTCTTCCAGGGCTACTTCAATAGGCATCACATCCTTGGCACACATTGTAAAGGTAAGCTCTGAGCACAGCTGCTGACGAAACTCATTGACATGGTGGGAAGGCATTTCAAGGTGCAGTATCTCACACTTTAACCTCGGGTCCAGCATCATTGAAAAAACATAAGGCTTAGCAGCACAAATATCTGTGAACCTGTTCCCTAATTCAATTGTTAGATTGTGTACAAGAGCCATCACTGCAGGTGCAAGATCAGCATGGGTGGAAAATCTCTGCAGCAACTTCTTCAGTATCTGGATTGCAGGGCTGACCTGACTCAGTAGTGCAGATTCTGCACTCATGTCACATGTGCTTCTTTCAAAAGGACCAAGCGCCTTTACTGTTCCTTCAATAACAGACCAATCCTGGCTGTTGAGAATTCCCCCAATATCTGTCTCTATACTCATTTCATGGAGAACTCACTTCTGCTCCAGTAGCCTTTGCAACATGTAGAATGTCAAATTCCACCTTGTTAATACATCCTGCATCAGTCTGTGCTGTGCTAGCTGAATGCACTCTTGTACGTGTTGCAGTTGGTTTGTGGCGTTAACCAAGTGATGGAAATGAGCACAAATCTTTCTTGCTGTCTTAAGTGTTGATCAACCTCTGGTGTCTTGCAGATGGACTTTGTCACCACCAGATTCAAAGTGTGTGCATAACAACGGATGCTTTTTAAGTGCCCATCAGACAAGGCCTTTATCATATTTGCTACATTGTCAGTCATAATGAAACCAACTTGCAGCGATCTGTCTTCAGTCCACACATGCAACATGTCTTGAAAGAAGACCAAAATGTTGGTGGACCGGTGATCCACAGGCATAACGGACACATTCAGAAGTTCAGATCTGCTATGATACATTGTGGAGCCTACACCAGGGGAATGACAGGAAGTATGTAGACCTGCACCTTCACTGCCTGTACCAGTTTGGTGTGCTGCACACCAATGTGCAGTCAGTGACATGTATGCATGGTTGGAGTTTGTGCTACTCCATATATCTGTAGTGCAATGGGATACATCCCCGACTGCATTTGATAGTCGCTGCAAGACTGACTTGCACACATCCTCATAAATATTGGGCACAACAGTATGGGAGAATGTTGTGCGTGATAGTATCTGATACTGTGGGTGCAAATGTTGCATCAGCCACCTAAAACCAATGTTTTATACCATTGAAAATGGCTGAAGATCAAGTGCAATCATTTCCCCCAATTAACTGGATGAACTATTGTGCACATGGGTGTGATGGGTGATATTTAGTCCTTGCAAGAAAGGACCACATAATGGGTGTCAAAGAAGTCTGGGACTGTAATAGGGTCTGATGCCTTTCAATGGGAGATGCTGTGGACAATGCAGCAGATGAATCATCAGGAGGCAAATAGGCAGCCACTGTTTGTTCTGACACAGTGTTGTGATGAACTCTCATTGGTGCGGATGGGCACGAAGAAACTGTCAGACTCACTGACATGATGACAATCATCACCGCTTTGTGACTGGGAATCATCAACATTATCTGGACCCCCACCAGTACTACAAGAGGGTGTTGTTGGTGTACTGTGGGGCAACACACTGGATCCCTGTAGTGCACTGACATGATTCAGCTTCAAATGATTATTCGTTGCTGCGGTAGTTAGGTTAGATAAATTTTTTCCCCTGCTAATTATGATGTGACACAGCCCACACACTGCCTTAGTTGGATCATTTTTGGATAAGCTAAAATGAAGCCACACAGTGCTTCTTACAGCCTTTCTTGAGCCAGCACTTTTCACACCAATAGGGCGGCCATGGCTACTCCTTTTTTCACCACTTTTACCCCCAGCAGAACTGTGTGCTGCAATGGCACCTTGATCTACCTCCACAACAGCTGTCTGACTTTCTTGATTAGAACTTTCCCTATCTTGTGTGGATAGAGGTGACACAACCCTGCTGAAGCTTAGTGTGAACTGCTTTGTTTTTTTGACAGATAGAGGTTTAATGCCTTGCTTGCTCTGCTGACCATGGCTATGGTCACTTTGCTCAGTATTCCTAGCACCCTTCCTCAGTTTGTCTGCAGACTCTGCAGCTCTTAGGTTTTACTAGTCAGATACGAGACCTATTCTGACTCGTCCCCAAAGTCACTCATGTGAGTGTCTGTATCATTGCCCGATGCTGATGATGATGGTAGCTCACCAGGGTCCGTAATATATTCAGAGCCAGAATACTGGTCTGCAAACTCTGCATCCTCCTCATGTAATACATCATCAACCACCTGAGCAGTACGACTGCTGCATTTGGAATGCATCCTAGGAGTAGGGGTACTTTTTCTCACAGGCATTGTGGAAATATCTGTTGGTACAGTATCCAGGGTCATGGCAGTGGCCACATTTACAGTGACTGCACTGGTAGTGGTTATAGTACTAGTAGCCATGGATTTCATATTGTCACTGGAGGCATCTGTTGAAGCAGTGGTAGTGGTGGCTATAGTGGGGGAGAGGGTTACAGTGACAGCAAAAGTGGTACTGATGGCACTTGGGGCACTGGCTGATGTGCTTGTGCTATAGGTGTTCATAGGGACTGGCAGTACGCTAGTGGTGGGAAGGGGTGAAACATCACAAAGAGTGGCAGAAGCTACAGGGTAACTCAAGACAGTCGCTGTGGCTGCTACTTCCTCACTTGGAGATCTGCTAAGCTGTAATGCCCTCTTACTACTGCCATAGAAGGCTGGGGCAGAAAATGGGTGACATCTACTGGTGGTGGTAACAGTGCTATCAATTAGGTTACCACTACTAGAACTTCTTTCACCACCCAATGTACTATGTGAGCTTACCGCCTTGCTAGGTGAAAAAAATATTTTGGAACGCTGAATGCATCCAGATGAACGTACAATACCTTCTGATTCAGCATCACTGCTGCTTGCCATGCTTGGTACAGGCAGGGCTGTGGACTTGCTGGGGCTAGACCAAGTCCTTTTATGAGTTTTCTTATCATCAGACATGATAAATGATACTACTGCTGGTTAATGTTACAATCAGTAGAAGTGCTATGAGAAATTAACAACAAAGGCAAATATTTTTATTTATGTTATGGTATGCAGCTATGTGTGTAACTGTGGGTGTAATATATGCAACTTGCAAATAATCCCACAACAGAACCATACCCAACAGGCCCAACACACACACACAATTCACTGTGCCACACCTGACACACTGAAAGACCCTGGAAGAAACTGATGGACAGATGTGTGACTCACTCTGTGCTTACACTCAGACGCAGAGGAGAGGGGAGACTAGGTGTCAAAGTACTTTCTTTTTCTAAACAAAATCAGATTGTCATTAATTTTCAGTTACATCACAGGCAACAGCCTGTCACACTCACACTACTATATTTTGTGTGGATTGGAATGTTAACCATTAGGATTGGGGGCCACTAAGTGGCGATGCTTAACAAACAAAACAGCCCTCTGTGAATGACTGTTACTGAACCCAGAAACAATTCCCCAAATTATATATATATATATATCTTTTCTAAATACTATAATTCTGTCATAATAGACAGAAAACTTAAGCCTGACTTTACTGAGGAAAAATGTGTTTTTTTCTGACACAAAATAAATCTCTTTAAATAAAAATTCACCCACTGTAAGAGCAGACAGATGTGTGACTTACTCTGCACTTGCAGCACTCAGATGCAATAGGGTGGGGAAGACTAGGTGTCAGACTACTTTCTTTTTCTAAACAATATTAAATTGTCATTAATTTTCAGTTATATCACAGGCAACAGCCTGTCACACTCACACTACTATATTTTGTGTGGATTGGAATGTTAACCACTAGGGTTGGGGGACCACTAAGCGGCGATGCTTAACAAACGAAACATAGAACATTACAAGCCATATTGCCTTAATCAGTAAGTCATGAGCAGTAGTTGGGAGGTTATGTCTGCCACCTCCCATGTACCATAGAGACACCATGATTGCATATAGAGAGGTTGGGGTCTGACCCCAAGTGTATCGCTAAAAGATACGCAGGGCATAGCCAAGGTCCAGGACCCCTTCCCCACCAACATCAAAAACCAGCTCCCTTAGCATGAGAAAGAAAGCAAAAACCAACCAATTTATCTGACATAATAAATCAGCCAAATCTCAGATCTACAAGTGTCCCTCAGCTGTCTGATCCTGGAGTGCCTGCTTCGGGAGGCTAGATATATGAGTGGAAGAAATAGTGTTTTGGGATAAGTTCAAACAGTTTGCGGTCGATACAGCTGCTCCGTCAGTCTTCCGTGCGGTCCCAGAGGAGGAAATTTGATCCCCACCTTTGGTTGGTGCCTGCCACAAAGCTGACACATCCTTCCAAGGATCTTCAGCTGGTTTGGCCAGTAATTCAAAGCAATTCTTGCTGAAGTAAGGGCTAGTGATTTCAACCTGCCGGGGGAGGAATCTGGCCTGCTGTTTTGGGCCCCTGAGTCAGCTCAATCCATCAGGTGCTCTCTTCTGGCATGGTGTTCCCTCTGTTGTCTCTTCTGACTCCTGGCTGGAAGACTGGTGGTGAATGGCTGGTTCTGATCAAAGGTATATATATGAAGCACCATAGGTGAGGGAGATGTATTCTGCCTCTGAAGGGGTTTAGTTTTGGTGGGAGACTGTAGCGCAGTACGAGGAGAAGAAGCTGATCTGTTCACAAACCAAGTATGGTGCATATAGTCCTGGAGGGCCTAGGGAGTAGAAAAGAACAAAGGTGCACCATTCACCACAATTCTCATTGTCTCCGAGTACCTTAAGGAAAAGAGGACACCAAGGGCATGAAGCTGACCGCATAGTTCCGTATATCCTTTCCTTTGGTTAGCCACATCTTGAGAGTAGTCTTGAAAAATCAAGACTCTGTGTCCATTCCAGCCCAACAATTTCAGACCTCTTGCATGAGTAAGCACCCAGTCCTTATCTGCATAGTTAAATATCTGGGCCAGAAGTGGTCTTAGCCATTCTCCAGGTTTAGTGGTGGGGTCTAAAGTTCTGTGGGCCCTCTTGATAATGAAGCATGCAGGTAGTTCCTGTTGCAACACTTGTGGGAGGACATCATATAAGAAGTCTATAAGGTGTCCCTTTTCAGATCCTTCAGGGAAACCTAATCGATGGAGGTTGTTCCGCTGACGTCTATTTTCCAAATTGTAAACTTTGGATTGGAGGGCTAAAATAGTGTGATTTTGCTCCCTTAGAATTGAATGTACTCTTACAGAAATATAGGTGTGCTGTGTACATGCAGAATGCATGCCACATGCTTAATTGTGCAAAGTTTGCAAGCGGTTTGCATATACTAAGTGATCCTAAGCGAACCAGGTCTAAAAAGCAAATCAAGTTTGCATGCTGCAAGCTTGACATGTGCGCAGCAGGTAAGCTGGTGTGAACATCTTTCAAAAATTACATCAGGTCCGCATGTTGCACACTTAACATGAGTGAAGCAGTTAAGCTGGTGTGAACATCATTTAAACATCATGTCAGGTTCACATGCTGCACGCTGGCCATGTGTGCAGCAGCTAAGCTTGTGCAAATCTCATCAAAAAAACACATCAGTTTCTATTTCTTATACTACTGCTAGCAATTAGAGTCATTAAAATAAATTTTTATCCTGAAGTAAGGGCTCCTATATTTCATACCGAGCAGGCATTTTAAGGTTGCAGGTCGTTAAGAAGAGGGTTTGGACTGCACTGCTTGGGATCGGGAGCTACGGGTTCTGATGGCAGTAAAAGGACTCCCTTTTTGTTTTGTTTTTTTTTTCCTTTTTTTTCTTTTTTTTACATATAGTGACGCTCGTTTTGTATGCTCCCGAGATTAAGATTGTTCAGATGAGCCAGGGCTTCGTTATGCTTGCTGCCAATGATTACTTCTACTAACACAGTCTGATAGTTTGTTGTATTCATAAAGAAAAGGGCTGTAAAGAAGGAGTAATTTACCAGCAATTCAGCTTCCCTCTGCAAGGGTGTAATAGTGGTTCAAAGCCACAAGAGGGGAGTGCTGTACATGGGATGTTAGTTTTTAAAAATAGTGCACTCCCATATACAGATAGGAGTACTTAGAATATAGATGCTTTTAGGCCATGTAGTTAGTTAACATAGGGGTGGGGAGCGAAGGGGAAGAATGGGATGATAGGCTGGTGAAAAATGGTGCACATAATAGGTAAAGGGTTGGGGGGGGACTCTTTAAAGCAAGAGTGGGTTTTACTGTTACTTTTTCAGTTGATTTATTATGGGGATTTAGGGCTGTTTAATAGGATAAATGGTTTAAGGTGGGGGATGTGGGCAGAGGCAAACCTCAGGTTAAATTTCCGATTATGCGTCAGTCCTCATGTTTTGTTAAATCGGCCTATAATTATATCCAATGCTTTGAATGTTTATTTTAAATATGCTGCATGAAGTGTGGTTTTCAACGTGGAATGTAAAGGTAATTAGAAAGAAACTCAAACAGTATAAGATTCTTAAGCATTTACGCCTTTTAAGTTCACAAATCACTTTTATCCAAGAGTCGCATTTTTTGGATTCGGAGGCCCTACAGATGAGTAGGCTCCAGATAGGGAATGTTTTTGCTGCCCAAGGCTCTACTAACAGTAGGGGGGTAATGATTTTGATTAACAAAGCGGTTGTTTTTGAGGAAGAGCAGATCATCAGCGATCCTCATGGTAGGTATATTATAGTTAGAGAAACTATCCAGTCAGTCCCGATTCTCCTTTGCAGTGTTTATGGCCCCAATGTGAATGATCCTGGATTTTTCACGCAGCTGATCTTACAGCTACTCCCCTTTCTCCCTACAAAAATGATTATTGGGGGTGATTTAAATTTAGTAATGGATGCTGAATGGGATAGATCACCATCTCACAATAAAGTGCCTTCTTCAGCACAAAAAGCCCTGTATGATCTGATGGATCAGCTGGGACTATGTGATCTGTGGAGGGTCCTGAACCCCAAACAGAAAGAATAAACCTTTCTGTCCCTGGTGCATCACACAGCCTCACGTATAGATTACTTATTGATTTCACAATCACTTATCCCTGGAGTCTTGTCCAGTATTATTTCACCTGGCCTGCCCTCGGACCACTCCCGTATATCTTTAACTAGTTGTCCAAAGAGGGATAGGAGGCGGAAAATTAATGATCAGATTATAAAGAAACCTGAGACCGCGCAATTTATACAGTAACATATAGATTTTTTCTTTACCACGAATACATTACCGGATATAAATCCGGATGTTTTGTGGTGCGCCTTCAAAGCCTATATTAGGGGCATTTTGATTAGTCAAGCGACAGCACAGAAAAAGTCACAAGATTTCCAAATGAAGACCTTATTATCTCAGATTAGGTCAATCGAAAGTTCCATTACCCTCAATACACCACAGGAAGTCATAGACAAATTAACAATAATTAAAGACCAATATCTGGAGATATTGGGGGAAAAAGCAGTATTTGCCATGGTCTGTACCAAAGCTAGATATATGGATCAAGGGGAGAAGGCGGGGAAACTTCTCGCCCTCAGGCTTAAACAACAAGAATCACTAAGGTTTATCCCCCCATTAGGTCGGCAGCAGATGGAACGTTGAAAACTTCCCCAGAGGGAATACTGCAGGAATTCACCAATATTATAAATCCTTATATTCTAAAATGGGTAACCCACCTTCAGTTTCCACATTGGATGATTACTTTTCTCGTATCAAGTTACCAACCCTATCTGATGCCCATCATAGCCTGCTTTTGGCTCCCATATCTAGTTTGGAAGTTATGGAGGTGATACAAAAGCTCCCCATGGACAAAGCTCCAGGGCCAGATGGCTTTTCGGCTCTTTTTTACAGGAAATTTAAGGATTCGATTGTCCCCCCTCTCCTTTCTCTATTCCATTACATATTGTCTGGCACTCGCACTGATCCCACCCTTTTTGAAGCTTTAATAGTGCTGATTCCGAAATCTGGTAAGGATCCGGAACTGGTTCAGAGCTATCGGCCCATTTCCCTTATAAATCAAGACATGAAGATTTTAACAAAGATTCTAGCAGACAGGCTCTCCCTGGTCATGCCGGACCTTATTGGAATGCACCAGGTGGGGTTTATGAGAGGACGCTCCACTTTAGATCATCTTCGCATGTTGTCTCATGTCCTCTCGGTGTCCAGGGATGCGCAGTACCCAGCAGTATTGATGTCCCTGGATGCCAAGAAGGCTTTTGATAGAGTGGACTGGGGTTTTTTGCTTGGGGCCTTAAAGGCCTTTGGTTTCCCACCTCAATTCCGAGATTGGATCACTGCTATTTACTGAGCACCGTCTGCCAAAATTATAGGGAATGGAGCTGTTTCAATGCCTTTTTTCTGCAGTTAGGTACCAGGCAGGGATGTCCCCTCTCTCCCCTTTTATTTAACATTTATTTAGAGCCATTGTTAAGTAATCTATTTGCCCATACTCAAATACAAGGTATCATTATAGCCGGTCATGAAATAAGGGCCTTAGCCTACGCGGATGACCTCCTTCTTCAACTTTCGTATCCAGACACCTCTATCCTGGCAGTGCTCGGGGTTATAAAGGAGCACAGTCATCTCTCCAATTACAAACTTAATTTAAGTAAATCGAGTGTCTTTCCCTTAAATCATAGAGTCTTCAAGCAATCGATCATTGCCCTGGGTCTTAAATGGGCCCCAAAGGCGCTGGAATATCTCGGTATCTTTCTTACCAGAACTACTCTCTCAACCATGAAGAAGAATTTAGATCCTCTCATTCTGGCTGTCACACAAGATCTGGATAGATGGAGCAAGCTCCCTATATCTATCTGGGGCCGGATCAATCTGATTAAAATGAACATAGTGCCGTGCTTTTTGTATCCCCTCAGTCTTCTTAATGTTTGGCTCCACGGCGCATGGTTTAAGAAGTTGCATCAACTTTTCACAAAGTTCATCTGGGCCCAGAAACAATCAAGATTCGCGTACACCAAGCTGGCTGCGCCAAAGCACAAGGGGTTACGGCTTCCTCTCCTAAATATGTATTATTGGGCTGCCCATATCTCTAAATACATGAAGTGGATAGACACATCGCACATATCCCCGAGTCCGCAATGGCTTGAAATAGAGATTCATATGATTTGTTCTTTGGGGATTGAACCCTCTACCCTTCTTGTGCTGAAGCCTTCGCAACTCCCCTCCATACTAAAGTCCACTGTAATCGAACTATCAATAAAGGTTCATCGACAACTGTGCGACTTCTTGCATTACAATCCTTTACAGGATCTTTCTCTGTCTTTCTGAAACTCTCTTTTCTTCATGTTGGGGGTAAACCTATACCTTCCACATAGTTACACACCACAACTGAGGCAGGATCTCCCCCTCTCGCTTCAAAAGGCAAAACATTTAGCTCTCTACTTCAGAAATTATGTCTAAATTTAACATTCAATCTTCCGGTTACTTTAAAGTGTATCAGCTCAAGCATCTTCTAGTAAAAACGCTAGGCAGTCTCCATCAGGGTTAGGTAGTAAATCACTGTATCAGGATCTCCAAATTTTAAGTCAGCCCCTAAGTCCATATCTAAGTTATATGCCATGCTTTTTGATCTTTGTTTTCCACAGTTTCTTGGCCCTACGGAATACTGGACAAGACTCTTTCCCCATTTAACATTGGATTGGGCCTCTCTATGGTATGATTGTCACCGTTTCATAACACAGGACAGACTCCGTCTTACTCAATTTTATATATTGCATAACCTGTATTACTCTCCTCAGAAGTTAGCCAAGTGGGGCCTTATCAAATCCAACTTATGCACTCGCTGTTCCCTGGAGGAAGGTACACTCTTGCATATTTTCTGGTCCTGTCCGAAGGTGGCATCTCTTTGGGAGACAATATCAGCAAAGGCTGATCCTATGTTAGGAATTTCTGATTGCTTTACACCTGAAATTTGTATACTGGGTGATTATTCCTCGATTAAGTTTATTAAACGGTAATATATGTCTATAATTGCGATGTCGGTCAAAAAATTGGTACTCAGGAACTGGAAAAATGCAGAAGCTCTTTCCTATGCAGAATGGCTTAGTGAATTACTGGGGAATTTAAGGACAGAAAAAGCCTGTGCTAATCTCCAGAATAGATTGCCCAAATACAATAAGATTTGGGGTCCTTTACACACTTTGTATTCGATTTAATTTAAGTAGTCTGAGAATTATTGGTAGTATGGAAGGTTAACAATGACTGATGTTGTAAATAAAGAGGTTTGCTGGGGGTGGGAGGCTGGTAGGTGGGATGGGTGGTTGGGGAGGTGGGAGGGACAGAATTAACATATCTGGTATTTTGTATAATATGCTAATTTCCAATGTTCTGTCCTTTTGGTGTATGGAAAAATTCTAATAAACTTTAAATTTAAAAAAAAACATTTTTATTTGAATTTCCATTAAAATTAGGTAAACTCATTAATGCTGATCCTTTTCCAAGTTGTTTATTGGCTTTTGATTTTTGTCATTAAATCGCCATTAATTTGTAAAGCATTGTTTGCTTACTGAATTAAATGCCTAGGATATAGCCAATCAACATCCCCCATTCCAGATGCGTGAAGGGGGCCTCTGTGTTTTGAAGCCAATCCTTTTTGTTTTGGACCATGCAAATTCCTTATGCATATTTAGTGCAACAAATGTGTTTCTCCATGACTGTTTCATCTCACATACTTTCTGTTTGTCATTCTGTAATGAGCATATACACTATGGCCATGCTCAGCACTCTTTGTGCTGAGTAGGGTCTTGGAAGCATGCACCATACCTCACATTTTGTCACTGAAGTGAGGGATATGGATACTCAAAATGAGGGAATATGAGGGACACTAACGCACATGATGATCAGGACATATCATGAAACACGGAGATACTGTACCTCAGAACACAGTGGAAACCATTGCATTAGCACCTGAGACTAAATTTCTACTATTAAGCAGGGGTGCCATTAGGTAGAGCAGAGGGGGGGCAGTTAACCCCCCCCAATTTGTGCCTTGGTTGTTCTTATGGTGTGGCAATAATGACTTTAAATTTGGATTTAATCTTTTGCACAATAAGTGCCCACCTGGCCTGTGGGTGCTCGCACTGCAGGTACTCTTCAGACTTGACTGTATCGGTATTGTGTTGTCCACTCTCTCCACCAGTTAGTGGCGGCACAAACACATGTGAAGTGGATGAGCTCTAGCCAAGAAAAAGTGCATGAGCCTTGCAAGTGCCAGTTCAAAATAGCTCTCCGTCAACACATTATTGACACCCGGTGCTGTAAATGCCTGTAGTGGAACATAACCCTGTCTCGAATAGCCCCCTAAGTCCTCTGGGTTCCATGGACGACTAGGCAATGGTACAACTGAACAACTGTAACAACTGTGTTTATATAATGATGCATGTAACTCAACGTATGTATGTATTTATATAATGATGCGTGTAACTCAACGTATGTATGTATCTCACCTGTATGTAACCTCTGTCCAAAACCGCACTTAATTGTTGTCTCCCCCCCCCGAGACGAGGTACCTTAGTAAAGGAGTCTCTGACTCAAAGGTTGTAAAACTGATTATCTCAATAAATAAATAAATAAATAAATAAAGTGTGACACTGTCTTTCCTGCCACAGAGTAGACAGACTGCACACTACAGCTTGGAGGAGTCGGTGAGCACTGAACTCTCAATAGCAGTGTTGTGGCAGCATAGTTTTGTTTTTCTACTCTTAGTGACTCTCCGTCTCCCCATGTGGCTGAAGGAGCAGAGGGTGAGCTAGAAGCAAACTCTAGACTAGGCTACCCATTTACTCTACTAGGCTCGACTTACAAAAAAAACAGCACAGATCCCCGTGGCAGCAAGCTAGGCTTAGCAGCAGTGGTGACAGCAGTGTGCATGGATTTTATAGGACTTGATCAGTGCAGTGAGTCAGCAGCTACAGTAGCAACCAAGCAAGAAGCAAGCAACCCAGGTTGGGTGGGTTCGGTTGGTGAGGTGACTTGATCACAGACCACGTTGGGGACCTGTGATGGTCGGTTCTAGCATCTAGCTTCTGGCAGAAGGAGAGGGGGACAGACTGAAAACTGGGCTGGTGGCACACTATGCCAGGCTGCAGGTTCTGGCCATATGGCCAGGTAAGTAAAAGTAAATATTTTTTTTCAGGGGGATTGGGGAAAGAGGAAAGACTGAAATATTGATGTGTTTTTCAAGTTTCTTCACCTTTGGATGGCTTCATGACCCATAGGAGATGGGTATTGAATGTAATTAAGTCGGGGAGAAAAAACGGGTCAAAGTTCTTTTGCTTGGCAGAAGACACCAAGAGGAAGGACTGCTGTGTGACTGAACTTCTCTGCTGGGACTAAAATAGAAGAACTTTTGTATTTGGACCTTTAATTTAGGGTAAAAAAACTAACATACAAAACAAAAAAAAAGTGTGTGTTTGGGTTAACTGAACTGAATGGGTAACTGAAAAAGTCATCTAGGTATAAATCTCAGGTGACTGAAAGGACTTAACTGCTGTGAGGTTTAAATTACTTGTAGAAAGATCTGGTAAGTAGGGGGAGTGGCTTAGCTAGAAGGAAGCTACATTTAAAGACTGCCTTAGAAAGATTCTGCTAATAGCTTGGCAGAAGACACCAAGAGGAAGGACTGCTGTGTGACTGAACTTCTCTACTGGGACTATATTGCCCTCCTTCCCACCCAAAGCTAGTTCTATTTTTATAGGCACAGGATTTGACTGACAACAGGAACTTCCTGTTTAGGGGCAGAAGTGAGTGATCACAGAACCACCAAGGACCCACCATCCTAGAAGGGCAAGAGTAGCTCTCGGCCCTCTAGCTGCTGGAGGTCTGCCTCTGAACAAGTAAGTGGTCTACTGAGAAATATAGGATATTCTTGACTCAGAACAGGACAATCAGGAGCTTATAGGGCACACAGGCAGAAAGTAAGGAGAGAGAGAAAAACAGATGAAAGAGTAAGGATTGCAAACAGTTAAGGGGTCAGAAATAAGACATGATTGGAGTGGTGCAGTGCAGTGGCTGTGGAGCAGCAGTCTTCTGGGAGATATTCTGGAGGATGCGGTGTTGTCCCATCTGCAGGCACCTCTCTGGGCTGAGGGAGGAGGTTGCTCATCTCCAGGCTGAGTTGGCCAGGATTTGTGGGACCTCCTCTTCCATCCAGGGACCACCAGTGCCACTGCTGTTGCCTCAGAGGTTGCCAAGAAAGAGGAGCGGTTGGACCACAGTGGGCTCAGGGGGGTGAGGGTGGTGGAACAGAGGCACATCCCTCCAGTTGTACCTCTCCACAATTCCTATGCCATTCTGGCAAAGTGTGGTTCCTCTATGGAGGCACCTACAGTGGAGACCAAGGAGGATGCTGGGAACCTCCACAAAGGAGACCCACAGGAGGGTGTCAGGGGACCCTGCAGGGGAAGGAAACAACTCCTGGTGGGGGACTCCATTGTTAGGAAGGTAGAACTGGGCAAGGAAGGGGAGAGGGAGGTAAGGTGCCTGCCTGGCGCCATGGCTTGGAGGGACAGGGAGCGAATCCTCAGGATTGCCGGAGCAGCTGCACAGGGGAGGGAGCTGGATGTCATTGTCCACCTAGGGACAAATGACCTGGCTAAGAAAGGGATTAGAGAAGTGCAGGAAGAGTTTGTGGAATTGGGGAGGGGCCTAAGTCAAGTAGCACGCACGGTAACCTTCTCGGAGGTGCTACCCATCTATGGCATAGGAGAGGCTAGGGTGTTCTGTACCATGGGATTCAATCAGTGGTTGAAAAACTGGTGTGGAGCTCAGGGATTTGGCTTCATTGGGGACTGGGGGTCCACCTGGAGTGATGCAAGCCTATACTGGCATGATGGGCTGCATCTGTCTGGGAGGGGAACCAGGATCCTAGGTGATAGGTTTAATGCTCATTGGCAAGCTTTTAAACCAGCCAAGGGGAGGCACTGGAAAGGAGCAGGAAAATCCTAGCCCCCAAACAATCACGGTAGTAAGTGTGGCAGACACCATCACGGAGGTGTCGATAGGGAGAAGGGCAGGGGTAAATGGAGAAAGTGACAAAAGCAAGAAGGACATGAATGGGGCAAAAGGGGGTAAGGCCATCAGGAAATGGAGGGTAATGAGTACCAATGCCCGTAGTCTGGGCAACAAGCTCCCTGAGCTGGTGGCCTTAATGGAAGAGGGATGCCTGGATATCGTAGCAGTCACAGAAACATGGTACATGGAGAACCATGACTGGATGTTAACATACCAGGGTACATAACTTACAGGAGAGACAGGCAGGGAGAGAGGGGAGGATTAGCTCTCTATGTAAAGGAAGGGATAAAGGCAACTGAACAAAAGAGTAAACAGGGAGGAGAGGAGGCACTTTGGGTCACTTGGAGACTGGAAAGGCACCACAGTCCACACAGGGTTGGTACAGACCCCATGTCAGGGGATGGAATGGACAAGGATATGATGGAAGGCATTCTTAGAATGGCAGAGAAAGGGGAGATACTGTTGATGGGAGACCTGAATATGCCAGATGTTAACTGGAGCACATTTGCTGTAGCCACATCCAAGAGCAGGGCCATTCTTGACACCCTACAGGTGGCAGGCATTAGACAGCTAGTTTCAGAACCCAGTCGTGAGGGAGCAGTCTTAGACCTCGTACTCTCAAACGGGGGCAGTGAGAGGATCTCAGATCTAGAAGTAGGTTGCCATCTGGGGACAAGTGACCATCAAACAGTGTGGTTCACATTAAACTCAGCTACAGAGTCAAGCCATACAAAAGTGAGGGTACTGGACTTTGGGAGGGCTGACTTTGGCAAGATGGGAGAGTGCCTCAGAAAAGCACTAGCAAACAGGCTAGAAGGAGGTGTGGAGCAACAATGGGAATTATCAAACTGCCATCACAGAGGCAACAAGCCTTGTGTGAAGCAGATAAACCAATCAAAACGAAAGAAAAGCCACTATGGTTCTCAAGAGAGGTGGCTGTGAAAGTCAGGAAGAAAAGATAGCATTTCGAAGTATAAGGAAACACAGAAGGAGCAGGACAGAGAGCTGTACCAGTTAAGGTAGAAAGAAGCAGGAGGGAAGTCAGAATAGCAAAGGCCCAAACTGAGGAAAAGATAGCCAACCAGTTAAGAAGGGGATAAACCTTTTATAAGTACATCAGCGATGTAGAAAGACAAAGGGAGGGATAGTGAGGCTGAATAGAATGAACGGTGGTGGGCAGAGGGGACAGTGAAAAGCAGGAATACTGAATGAATATTTCTGCTCAGTATTCATAAAAAGAGGAGGGGAAGTGCCTAATCCAATTAACGGAAGCACTCTTGATAGGGGGTCGATCATAGTCCTTTCACAGAAGAAAGGGTTCTGCAAGAACTCCTAAAACTGAAGGTGGACAAAGCAATGGGTCCTGATGGAATTCACCCCAGAATTCTAAAAGAATTAAGGAAGGAACTAGTGAAACCACTGGCTACTTTTTAATAAATCATGGGAGGATGGTGTGGTACCCGAGGACTGGAGGAAGGCAGATGTGATCCCCTTCACAAAAGTGGGACCAAGACAGAGGCAGGAAACTACAGACCTGTCAGTCTGACCTCTGTGGTAGGAAAGTGATGGAGTCACTCTGAAGGAAAGAATAGTTGAGTACCTAGAGGTCAGTGGAGCACAGGATCCAAGGCAGCATGGGTTCACAGTGGGAAGGTCATGTCAGACGAATCTAATAGATTTCTTTGACTGGGTGACCAAAGTAGTAGACCAGGGAAGGGCTGTGGACATGGCCTACCTAGACTTTAGCAAGGCATTTGACACAGTCTCACACAAAAAATTCATAGTCAAATTAACCAGCCTGGGAGTGGGTCCCAGGGTGGTAGCCTGGGTAAAACATTGGCTGGACAACAGGACACAGAAGGTAATTGTAAATGGAGTCCACTCTGAAGAAAGGGCGGTTACTAGTGGGGTACCTGAGGTTCAGTACTGGGTCCAGTCCTTTTAATGTTCTTTCATCAGTGACATTGCAGAGGGACTGAAGGAAAAGTATGCCTTTTGCAGATGACACAAAGATCTGCAACAGGGTTGATACACAAGGAGGCATGGAAAGAATGAAAAGGGACTTGGCAAGGTTGGAGGAATGGTCAGACGTATGGCAGCTAGGATTCAATGCAAAAGTGCAAAATAATGCACCTGGGAAACAAGAACCAGGGAAGAATACACAATGGGTGGGGAGGTAGTAACAACAACAAAACAGGAAAGGGACCTGGGGTAATCATAAGATGACCTTAAGGTTAGCAAGCAATGTGAGAAGGCAGTAGGGAGGGCGGGGGTATACTGGGATGTATAGGAGAGGCATCAGCAGCAGAAAACAGGAAGTTGTTATCCCTCTGTACAGACAGTTGGTGAGACCCCATCTGGAATACTGTGTCCTGTTCTGGAGACCCCATCTCCGCAAGGACATAGACAGGATAGAGGCAGTCCAGAGGAGGGCACCTAAAATGGTGCAGGGTCTGCAAGAGAAGCCGTATGAGGAGAGACTAAAGGAGCTTAATATGTATACCCTTGAGGAAAGAAGGGAGAGGGGGGACATGATAGAAACTTTCAAGACCTCAAGGGAATCAACAAAGTCCAAGAGGGTAGCATCTTTCAGAAAAGAGACTTGCAAGAACAAGAGGACACAATTTAAAAGATAGAAGGAGGCGGTTCAGGGCAATGTGAGGAAGTATTATTTCACAGAGAGGGTAGTGGATGCATGGAACAGCCTTCCTGAGGAAGTTGTAGGGTCTAAAACTGTGGGAGAATTCAAGAATGCATGGGACAGACATAAGGCAATTCTTGTGAGGGGCAGGAAGATATAGGCTGTTGGTTAACTAGGATCTGCGGCCTATCCTGTAGGTAGGGAAATGGGCAGACTAGATGGGCCTAGCAGTCCTTATCTGCCGTCAAAGTCTATGTTTCTGTGTTTCTATGTTTTTCGGTTGGGGGGGGGCAGAACTTCAGCCAGGAAAAAAATTGGTTAGTAGATGGGTGGGTTTGAGCCCAAATCTGATGCACTGCTCTAGGGTACATACAGATGAATCTTATATATTTGAAGTTTTATGATTTGCATATCACTTTTTAGTCAAACCAAATAAGTTATATCTTTTAGAGATGTTACAGATATTCTAGAGCTGTCCCTTGCATTCACGTGCAGTTGAGTGGTATGGTATGCACAGACTATCAGAGCCCCACTATAGTCAGGCTCATGCCCCCACCCCCGAGAAGCTGACCTCCACATCCCAACACTCAGGCACATTGTGACAAAGGGCGTGCAACATCGAAATGAATGGTGGTATTTTTTTATTACTATTTTATACATTATTAATGGAGAGTTGAAGAATAATGAAGGCAACCACTCGCTTAACAAAGGCCTTGCTAGTAGACCAGTGGCCTTCATTATTCTCCAGCTCACCATCATGACATATAAAATAGTAATAGAAAATAACTTCATTCTTTTTAAGGGGGTACGCCCCGACACTCTGACCCATGGACATCATCTCTTAAAGCCTCCTGCCTCTGGCTCCCTAGTACTCAAGTAAGATATTTTTTACTTATATCTATACTTGGTGGGTTGTCTGTAGCAGCATGACCATACCTGCTACAGTGTGTGTGCATGGAGAGGAGGACTGGCCATGCGGGTGTGTGTGTGTGTGTGTGTGTGTGTGTCAAGTGATTGCTACTTTTGTGTTTGTGCCTTAAAGTCTGTTTGCATTGAAGCATTCAAAACTATGGAGAGAAAATAGTAGGAGCACAGGGCAGAGAGAAGTAATTAAGTGGTTTTGTGGGTAAGTTTGTGCACTGGGGTGGGAAAAACACATGTGTTTCCATTGTTATGTCTGCTACAGTTCAACTGTGAAAATGAGATTTAGTTATTTATTTATTTGAATTTTGATAACCAGGTAGGCCCAACTGAGACAAGACATTCCCTTTTTTAGTGGTGACCCAGGGAACCTAAGCATTCCACAAGTATTGGTCATTAAACAATGTACTGACAGTGGTACTATCAGTAGTAACAATAACAAGTGGGGATATTAGCAATGTAATACAAAGTAGAACATTAGATAGGGAACAAGCATATGATATAACCACTTTCCATCTCAAATGTATACAGGGTACATAGATTGGAACATAAGCTAGGTAACAAATAGGTAACGGCATACATTCTAGGACAATAACACTTTCCATCTTATATTTCACAGTGTACTTAAAATGAGAGTAAGACATAGGATTATCCCTTGCCTGTTAGGCAGGGGTTATGTACAATGGCAAGTACCTAGGGAAAGAATAGGACCTTGTACTGTGTTTTAAATTGTGAGAGGGATGTACAGAGAGAGGTCCTGGTGGAAGGTTGTTCCATTTATGCAGCAGCAAAGGAGAATGATCTTGCTCCATCTGCTAAGTGAGTTTTAGGTATAATTAGTAATGGTTGGTGAGATGATCAAAGGAGCTGGCAAATGGTTTCCAAGATAAGGGAAAGAAGAAAACTGAAAAGCATAACAGTGGCTACAAGCATGCCACATGCATGCAGATGTATTCAGATACAGTTTGTATTGAAGTACAAGCGAGCCATATGTGTGCAGACAGTATGACTTAGGGGTTAAAGGCACTGAACTACAAGCCAGGAGACTTGGAGGCATGAAGATCTGGGTTTGAATCTCATCAACCCCCAGTTGTGTATGATGTAATCCTGAGAAAGTCACATAACTTTTACATATGCAGTTATTAGTGACAACTTGCTTTTTTGCACGCATACCACATGCATACAGTCTTTCCCAATTTAACATAAAAATCATGGTTTCCACACTTGCTTGCTGCATGCATGCCATATGCATGCAATCGGTTCCAATTTAACATTTAAATCATACTTGCAGCACGTGTATCACTTGGGTAGTTTTATGCGTGCAGCATGAAAACTTTTCATATAATTATTTCCATAAGGGTATCTCCATGATTGCCACCAAATTTGCCGCTATATGGCATTCAGTTAGAAAAATCCTGGCATCTAGCTAATGGACTGGTATGGTGGTGGTGTTTTTATATGTGATCGTAACCTCTGACATCTGTTGGACCAGGGTTTGAAACATGTCCATAATTTTTTTGCCATTGAAGACTCCTCCTGCTGCCCCCACCTGCGTAGGAGCTTCTGCCATGTTGAGTGCTCCGATCCTCTCTGACCTTTTGTCAAGCACCATGATTCCAGATGGATATAAAGGTAAGTTATGACCAAATCTTCAGATTATAGAGATTAGTAGCTATTTGCTGCTGTATTTCTTTCAGTCCCACAAATAAAAAAAACAGGACTTGCATGGATAAATAAATCCCAGCTCACTGAGCTGAACTCCTATGCTGCCTTTTAGGTTGGAGCTCAATGCATGCCCCCACTATGGATTTTAAAAGAAAATTGATGGTTATTTAACATCATTAGCCATCAACAATAGACTGGCTAAAAAACTGGTGTTTTTTTAATGGTAAACACCCAATGGGACTCCATTTCTATCTTCTTCCCAAAATCCACAAAAGCTTAATAAATCCACCAGGAAGGCTGGTTGTGTCAGGAAATGATTCCCTGACAGAGCCAGTAGTGAAGTTTGTGGATTTATTTTTTTTTATCAGAAAGCTTGCACAAAAGGTACTGTCCCACATCAAGGACACTATTTAAGAGTATTAGAAAATCTTTCAATAGATGAAAAAGTCTCTTGGTGACCCTTGATGTGTGAAGTCTCTTTAATATCCCCGATGAGAGGGGACTAGAGGCCCTGACTTATTATCTGGATGGAAGGGAGGTTCCAGTCCCTGCAACTGATATATTAACACACTTGTCTGAATTAGTACACACATGTAACAGCTGTATGTTTCAGGATCAGTTTTACTGGCAAAAGAAAGGCAAGTTTTGCCCCAAATTATGACAACTTGCACCTTGGCAAATGGGAAGAGGATGGTTAGTAATCCAGAGGTCAACCAGTTCTTCAACAGGGTTGACCTCTGGAGACGATATATAGATAATGTGCTGATGGTCTAGAAGGGTATAGAACAGGAACTGTTTGAATTTGTGAAAATGTTACAGGACAGTAACCCCAACTTAAGATTTGCCGTGTCCTTTAATAATACACAGATCAGTTTTCTGGACTTGATTATTAAAAAAGATGGCATAGGTGGGGTAATAACTGATGTTTTTTGAAAGCCCACAGACAGCAACACACTCCTGCATGCCAGCAGTAGCCACCCAGCTCACACAATAAAAAGGCTGCCTAAAGGCCAGTTCATTAGAATGAAGAGAAATTGTACAGAAGACAATATGTATCAAGCTGGGACCACTGAGCTAGAAAAGATACTAGATGAAAGAGAGTATTCCAAAACTGTTGTAGAAAACACCAGGCAGGCAATGGATAGCGTGGATCGTACAGAACTCTCAGTAGAAAAAGACCCCAGAGAAAATGAGGACAGAAGAGCAAACTTCATTACTACCTATAATGCACAGGCAAATAACATTGCTGACATCATTAAAAGACATTGGCACTTGATAGAACTAGATCCAGTACTCACTGGTTTAGCAGACTGCCAAACAGATTTATACATAAACAGGGCAAAAAATATTAGGGACTGGGTGGTCCACTTTGTTCAACCATGGAAACAAATAGAATGGCCCAGGATATGGTTGCCAGCACAAATGGATGGATGTCTTAGGTGCGGCAACTGCAATTCCTGTTTGAATGTCTCTAACAGTAAAACATTTTTGAATCCTAAGACAGGTAGAACTTGTTAAGCCAGAGGCTTTATTACATGTGCAACTAAAGGGTGGTTTATCTTGCCACCTGCACTTGTGGCAGTTACTATGTGGGGAAACCAAACATCAGTTTAAGCTATGTATAGGGGAACATATGCAAGCTGTAGAGCACATGGTCCTCAGTTGTGCCTTAGCAGTCCACATGAAAGGGCTGCTGACAGAAGTTTAAACAACGTGTTTTTCACAGGTATTGAGAAACCAGTGAAACAAAAAAGGGGTGGTAACCATGATAATCTTTTATATAAGAGACAGCAGTATTGAATTTTTTCTATGGGAGCTACTAATAGACCAGGTCTAAATGACAAATTGGAACTGGGTTCATTATTTGACAGAGTAAATATGGTAGCTCTCTAATTCCTACTATAACCCCCTCCCCACCCCCGGTTGTTCTCTTGCATTGATGTGCTGCACTGTTATATATTCATGCCTGTTTCCAAGTTAGGACTTTTAGGCAATGATGTATCTAAATGCCCCCCGCTCCCCAAACTGCAGTCAAGCACAACTGAATTAGTGTGTCCATATCCAAGTTAGGGATATTTCAGACACCTGTGAAATTAAGATGTTGCTTCAGGATGAGAGTGTGATGGTGTCCTCTGCAGCCTGCTGTGTCAGGATCCTTTTAATCTATGAAAATAATGTACCATAAGCTAACCCTAGTACCAATTTGGGGAGGCAATATTTAGTGCAAAATGCTTTTCCCTATTCTATATGTATATATCTATGTGGTTAATTTAAATTCACCTGTTTTTATTTTTCATTTTTTACAGAATGGGACCCTGTATGTGGCAATTTGTCCATCTCGGAACTCACCTCCTATCCACTGGATTGTTTTGAACTGGTAATTGTACAAAGTTTGTACCATTATAAAATCCAGATTCTTGGTTTCAGTGCCAGGTTGGAGCTTTCAAAATCAATTTTTTTTATATACGTTGCATTTTACTTGGTGTTATAAGTAGGGGCTGCTTCAGTGTGATAGAATGTTATTTATGTTTGGGTTGAATGGAAATTTGGCTGCGGTATTTAGTTGCACATAGTCACATTCATATACCTTGTGTGTATTTTAAAAAATTGGCAGCCTTTTTATGTGCCTACCCTTTAAATTTGTTACTATAAATGACCTAGTTTATTGATTCCACACTACCTTTGAAAAAATGCTGCAAGAGTGTGAAACTCATCAGGTCACGTGGCTGCATCTTACCAGTCCAAGGGAGGGGTGAGAATTGGAGCTGCTTTTACTGTGTTAGGAATCTTTCTATTTGCCCTTCTAAAAATAAAATTAAGCACTCTTGACATGACAGGTATGCTCCCTCTTTATCTATGTGTGAGTGACCCAAGAACTTACGTTAAGAATTTCTGCAAATAAGTTACTTTGGCTAACCCAACCAAGGTGAGGAGGTTGTCGCTTTCAATTGCTGCTACTCTCTGTGTTTAACTTTAGCCAGACACTGCCAGTACCCAGGTGCATTCCCATCCAACAATCTTAAGGACAGGGCTCAGCAGAGACTCTCTGGGTCATAACTAAGAGGACAGGAGAGGCAGTATGGATAGAGTGGTGTACAGACCATCAAATCAGGGGGAGGAGGTGAATATGAGATGGACAGGGAAATAAAAAAGGATTGCAGGCAAAGGAGAAATTCTGGTGGTAGGTGATCTTAACCTCCCCAACGTGAACAGGGGGATTCCAACAGCAGCATCAGAAAGGAGTAGGGAGCTGTTGGAGTCCATGCCGGAGGCACTTCTTCAACAGGTGGTCAAGGAACCAATTAGGAGAAGAAGCCATACTGGACCTGGTAATGACAAATGGGGACAGTGTTGAGGATGTTAATGTCGGGGAAAATCTGGGAGACAGGGATATCAGAATGGTCAGGTTCAGTCTTGGAAGGGGTTGGAAAAGAACAAGACCACCAGTAGGGTAACGGACTTCCGGAAAATGGATTTTAAGAAAATGAAAGAAATTTTAAGAGGGAACTAGAAGGAAGAAACCTACATGGTGTTGAGGAGATATAAGGGCAATAAAGAGGGAATCCTGCTGGTAACAGAACAGGTGGGTGAGCAAACACAAATTTAGGAGGAAACCACTTGGTTTACAAAAAGAGGTGGCATGAGCAGTCAGGGAAAAAAGAAGGCATTCAGGACCTACAAATCTTCACAGGAGATGTTGGAAAGGGAAGCTTAGAAGGAGAAACTACAGGACACAGGGAAAATAGTCAGGAGGGCTAAGGTGACTAAGGAGGAGAAAATAGCGAGGAAGCCAAAAGGGGGACAAAAGTGTTTCCAGTATATAAGTGAGAGAAGGAAAAGCAGGCAGAGGATTATGAGACTCAGAGGTGAGGGGAGAGCTCAGATAGAGGGGGATGAGGAAAAGACAAATCTGCTAAATGAATACTTTACCTCAGTCCTCATGGTTGAGGAAGAAGGAAAGGGGCCAGAGATAAGAAGCAGGGGAAGGGTGGGCAGGGAGATGGACACAAGCCCCTATACAGAGGGTAGGGTATTAGAGGAATTAGGAAAATTGCAGACGGACAAGGCAATGGGCCCCAATGCTATTCACCCCAGGGTGATCAAGGAGTTGAGGGAGGAACTTGCCGCACCACTCACAGAGTTATTTAATCTGTCCCTAGACAAGGAAAATGTCTCAGGAGCTTGGAAAAGGGCTGATGTGGTGCCATTGCACAAAGGGGAGGGAAGGAAGAGCCTGACAACTATTGTCCGGTCAGTCTTAACTCTGTGGTGGGTAAGCTGATAGAGGCACTTATAAAGGAAAGGCTGGTACAGTATCTGGAGGAAGCGGCTCATGGACAACAGCCATTATAGATTCACAGGTGGAAGGTCATGTCAGACCAGCCTGATTGAATTCTTTAATGGAGTAACAGAGATATGTGATCAGGAGGGCTGGTAGACGTAGCCTATCTGGACTTCAGAAAGGTCTTCAACACTATCCCTCACAGGAGATTGAGGTAGTTAGGCAGCTTAGCAGTGGGGAGCAAACTAACAAATTGGGTGGAGAATTGGCTGGTAGATATAACTCAGAGGGTGGTAAATTAGGTGCACCCCAGAGAAGGGGGTGATGAGTGAAGTTCCCCAGGGGTCTGTGCTGGGTCCCATGCTGTTTATCTTATACACTGGGGACATTTCAGAGGGCCAGAATGGGAAGGTGTATCTATTTGCAGATGATTCAAAGATCTGTAACAAGGTGAACACACCAGGAGGGGGTATACAAAATTTGTGAGGATCTGCCCAGGCTAGAGGAGTGGTCAGGGAAGTGGCAACTGCACTTTAACACAACAAAATGCAAAATTATACACATAGGGAGTAATAACCTAAGGGCAAAATACTGGCTGGGAGTGCAGGAACTTGAGGTAACAGTCCAGGAAAGGGATCTGGGTATCATCATTAAAGATGCAGCAAAGTTTCAATTCACCTGCGAAGTTAACGCGAAGTCACCAACTTCGCACTTGGTTAAATTTCACAAAGTTTTACACAGGTCACCCGGAATTCACCTATGCAACTTTGCCTGGTAAACTTAGACTGTTAACTTTGACTTTAATTTGGTGCACAGGCAAAGTTGATAGGGAACAAACAGTTTGGTCACATATGGATCTCTCTGCAGGTCACATGACCACTTTCCTCCACAAGAAATGCTTGTTTACACTTGATGGCTAGTCTAAAAGTTTAATACTTTAAGTAGTACCAATCTATCTTTTTCTTTTGTCCTACTGAAGTTCTAACTAAACTACCTCTGTTTTGTGTTTTAAACTTGTGTACATTACTTTCTCTCTCTCTCTTTCTCTGTATTTTTTTTCTTTGTTGGATCGTCTTGCTGTTGCTATGGATCATTTAGCAGGACATTGTGGACCATGGACACATGGCGGCTCACGTGCTATCATCCTAAATCGTGCTGTTTTTTTGGATGCAGGTCCACCAACCACAAAACATGGAGACAGAGGTGCATCAGCAGCAGCTGCATGAGCAGGAGCAGCTGCAGCAGGTGAAGCAGTCCCATCTGGTGAAGCAGCCACTGCAGGAGCAGCAGCAGCCACATGAGCAGGAGCTGCTGCAGTAGGTGGAGCAGCCACAGCAGGATCAGCAGCAGGCTGGAGCCCCCCGGTTCCATGCCCACAGTGTGGACCATCTGTTCCCCAAGAACAAGAGGTAGGACTGTTAGATGGATGCAAGTGATGCTAGCCTAGGTGTCTGGGGAAGGACTCCCCTATGTGAGCTTAGTTTGAATGTCACCAGAATGATATAGGTGTAGCTAACTGCACTATATGACACATAGTGGTCTGTAGGGAGATGAGGGGCAGCCTTATTGCTAATGGGGGTCAGTGGTAACACCTACTTATGCACCACCATGCAGAGTGGCAGGAGGCACGTACAGCAGCTGCTACATTAGCAGCATCACACAGACAACTGCAAATAGAATCTGAAGTTGCCCCTCCTGCAGTCAAAATACCCACAATAGTTGCTGCTCAGTCACCACCACAGCGGCAGCAGCACCACCATCAGTTGCAGGCAAACAGCAGCAGTCAATGCGCTGAGAAAGTTTAGAACTGCGATGCCTGATCATGGAGCTCCAGCAAACTGTTGCACAGGTCCATGATAATCAGGACCATGAGACTGAGATTTTGAATGGGATCTGTCATGGTGGTGGTCATAGAGGTGCCATTTAGTAAATATGTGGCCATGTTCTAACTTTGTACTTTCTTCTTACCCTTTTATTATCTCTCTTTCATCTTGTCTTCTTTTAACACCTATATCCTTTTCCTAAAAAAAATAAAAGTATATAAAAATGATGACCCCAAAAAGTCTGTGCTCTCCTTCCTTGACCCTTTCTCACCTTGTCTGTTAAGTGATGATAACTAGTAGCACTGATGATGCCCTTGCTGCTGTGGAGATTGGTGTTCCAGCTCACATATCCACCCTGTATGCACACACAGTAGTAAGTGAATTTTGTTTTATTATAATGTGTGTAAAAACTGCCCAAACTTCTGTTGCAGCTGTCATCTTGTTGTAATGTTCCGTTCACTCCATTCTTACTCCTTCTTTAGTAAAAAAATGTTTCTTGAAAAACAATCCAAAACCCCTTCAGGATCAGGATGGAGTTGACATTAGGACTATCCATTTAGGTATAGATTGCTTTGCTTATCCTTTCGCACATATTTTTAATTTTTCTTTATTCCATATTGTTTTTCCGAGTAGTTGGAAATGGGCAATCATAAAACCCATCCTGAAGAATGGAAATCCCTCTTTTGTTACCAACTATCATCCAATTTCTTTATTGCCCATATCACAAATTTTGGAAAAGATTGTTTGGACCAAACCTTAGATTTTCTTGGAAATATTCTTTACTCTCAGGGAACCAACATGGGTTTCTAGTCTGGGTATAACATCGAAACAGCCTTGGTGGGCCTCACGGCAGTGTACATGGTGCACTTGATAGAGGGCACTCATGTGCGGCACTGTTCATGGACCTCACCAAGGCTTTTGACCTGGTTGAACTCGATCATCTTCCAGGTGTTCTTCATGGTCTCCATTTTTCTGGGGATGTAATCATGTGGTATTAAGACTTATTACGTAATAGATCCTTATCCCACTCTTTCCATTAGTTTGTGGTGTACCCTACGGTTCAATCCTGGGGCCACTCATTTTTTCTTTATTCATGAATTCCACCACAGATATTTGTACTAAAACAGAAATGATTCTTTACACTAGTGACACCGTAATTTTTTGTATTAATCCCAGATCTGACACTGCTCTCTCCCACCTTCAAATTGATTTTGATCATCTGCAGGATTGGTTATCTGTAAATCACCTGGTTTTGAATTCTCAAAAAACAAAGGTAATGTTTTTTCCAGGAATAAGAATGTATCTACTGATTCCCCTTTAATTATTGACAGAAAAGGCAACAGAATCAAATTTGTTTCAGTTTTCAAATACTTAGGTATAACTTTGGATAATCAGTTTTCTTTTGAACCTCATATTCAGAATCTTAGGAAAATCCTCCACCAGAGATTGGATATCCTTTATCGAGCTAAATTTCTTCTGACTCTTGAATCAAGAAAGTTTTTAGTTTATAACTTTCTGTTTTCAGTGCTCAATTATGGAATACTCATATATTCCTCCTCATGTCCCAATGTTTTGAGTCCGCTTAGAGTAATATATCACTCAGCTTTGAGATTTTGGCTAGATTTACCTTTCCTAACCCATAGTTCTGATTTGTATAAACCGTCTTATTCCCTATCTTTCAACAATAGAGTTCTCTTCAAAACGGGTACTTTTTTATTTAAAGTAAAACACAACCTTCTCCCCCCATTTACTTCTCTAATGTTTTCTAGGGCAACAAATGCTTTGCCTACTAGTCTCAGTTTAATTATAAATTCAAAACACCATTTTTAAAGACCACCTTTGGGCAAAGATCCTTATTATCTAGAGCCCCCACTTTTTTCAACAAAATACCATCCGTAATTGTTGAGAGTAGCCTCACTCAGTGTTTTAAGCAAAGGTTAAAATATTGGCTTTTCTCAAAAACATAATGTATCTGCTTCTGCACTGCACTTTATTGATTGTATAGTCTGCTCCCATGTTGTATGTTGTATTTTTATATTGTGTTTTTAGATTGAACTTGTCTCCAGTGAAAACGGGCAATCTTGCTCATCTGGATTTACAAGTATAAAAAATAACAAGCATTTGTCAATGCCGAATGTTTGCTTGCTGGCATTGGCAGTGGTAGTGTAGAAGTTACAGAGCTGTGTAATAGGAATGGCAGTGAAGTATTGAACTGAAGCCAACCCCACCACCACCCTGCAGAGAGTGACAGGCATTGGGGTGTGCGTTTGGGTCGTCAGGCATAACGGCCATTCCATTTCACCACACCACACCCTGCAGACTCTGAGAAGCGTCACGGTGTTCCTTGGGGTGTTTGGCCCTTATGCGCACCCTATTTCATTAGGAAATATGGTGAGATGGGTGCATGTGGAGAATGGGGTGAACTTTGGGGCTGAAGGAGTCCAAGGCATACCTCGATGCCTCTCACTGGCTGCAGGGTGTGGAATGGTATGAGCATTACAGGCAAGAATCCCAAGTCACACCCCTGATGCCTGTCATTCTCACAGGGTTGGGCATTATGGTTGGAAACCCTAATACCTCAGGCATTCGTTGGTATTTTCATTCCAAATTTTCAACATGTTTTTTTTGTGACCCCACCTCATGAACAGGGGGAATATCAGTTTGTTAGCCGAAAGCTGCTTATGCACAGCGACTACGGCATTTAGCACCACAGGTGCAAAAACATTCCGAACAGGATATAAAAAATTATTGCTGTAATGTTCATGGGGAGGTGTAAAAAATGGCAATGTTGCAAATCTGCAGTAAAATATTTAAAAATGGTGATGTCACGAGCATACATAGAAACTGTGCAAACACACTGCAGAATATAATTAGGATGGGGATTTTTTACAGCAGATTGTCAACTCAGGCATTTTGGTGCCTCCTATCATGAACAGTGTCACTGTGATTTTCTTTATCTGTGCCGAACAATGATTTCCCACAGCGACCACGCATCTCTGCACTGAAAGTGTGAAACCACACTTCAGCCATGTTGTGAAAAATGACAGCTGTACTGTTCATAAGGAAGTGTGGAAAAATGCCACTGGTGAAAATCTGGACTGAAAATATTACAAAGTCATGAACTTACGAGGGTGCGTGGAAACTGCACAATGCTCACTCGTGAACACAGTCATTTTATGGACTTTTGTCATCAAATTTTCAACATAGCCATTTTAAGCCCTCTGCTCATGAACAGTGTCACTGTGATTTTCTTAATCTGTCCCAAACATTGCTTTAGCACACCAACAGCACCATTATCGCTACATGTCCGAAAACACATTTTGGGCGACATATGAAAAATGGCAGCTGTACTGTTCATAAGGAAGTGTAATAAAATGACAATGTTGAAAATCTGGAGTGAAAATATTAAATTTGCAAACTTACGAGAATGCACAGGAAGTGCACAGCGCACACTCGTAAAACAGTCATTTTTAGGAATTTTTTCACCAAATTTTCAACATAGCTATTTTAAGACCTCTGCTCATGAACAGTGTCACTGTGATTGTCTTAATGTGTCCCATACATTGATTTTGCACATCCACTGCGCCATTGTGCACTACATGGGCGGAAACACATTTTGGGCAAGATGTGAAAAATGACAGCTATGCTGCTCATAAGGATGTGTGGTAAAATGGCAATGTTGGAAATCTGGAGTGAAAATATTGAAAATTCGTGAACTTACAAGCGTGCGTAGGAACTGCGCAACGCATGCTCATAAAACAGTCATTTTTAGGAATTTTTTCACCAAATTTTCAACATAGCCATTTTAACACCTCTGCTTATGAATAGTGTCACTGTGATTTTCTTAATTTGTCCTGTACATTGATTTCGCAGACTGACTGCGCCATTGTGCGCTACATGGGCGGAAACACGTTTTAGGTGAGATGTGAAAAATGACAGCTATACTACTCATAAGAAGGTGTAGTAAAATGGCAATGTTGAAAATCTGGAGTGAAAATATTGAAAATTCGTGAACTTACGAGCGTGCATAGGAACTGTACAACCACGCTCGTAAAAGTAATTTTTAGGAATTTTTTCACCAAATTTTCAACATAGCCATTTTAAGACCTCTTCTCATGAACAGTGTCACTGTGATATTCTTAATTTGTACTGTACATTGATTTTGCACACCGACTGCGCCATTGTGCGCTACATGGGCGGAAACACATTTTGGGTGAGATGTGAAAAATGACAGCTGTACTACTCATAAGAAGGTGTGGTAAAATGGCAATGTTGAAAATCTGGAGTGAAAATATTGAAAATTCATGAACTTACGAGTGTGCGTAGCAACTGCGCAACGCACGCTCATAAAACAGTCATTTTGTGGAATTTTTGCACCAAATTTTCAACATGGGGTTCTTGGGACCCCTTCTCATGAATGATGTCACTGTCATGATGTCATTCAGGCCCAAAGGGTGATTTCGTGCAGTGACTGCACAGTGACTGTGAAATCACCTTCGGGCCTGAATAACGCCATGACAGTGACATCATTCATGAGAAGGGTCCCACAAACCCCATGTTGAAAATTTCGCACAAAATCGCAAAAATGCCTGAGATATGCAATAAAGTTGAAAAACCTAACTAGCCCATTATACAGCCACTGCATTTCCTCAGTTCACAGTCGGCTTTTGAAGAGTGCAGAGCGTGTTCCGATCCACGAAGATCGCCCGCATCCGGAGTGTAAAGTATGGGGTGGGGGTGAGGAAGCAGGGTGCAGATGGTGGGTGCAGGTTGTGGGAGATGGGGCTGGGAGAAGCGCCATGGGACCGTTTTTATTTTGCAGGTAAAAAAAAAAAAGTGACGTGGGACGTTTGCCACGCTGGGGTGGGCTCTCAGCATGGCACAAGGATGGCTGGGGGGCCATGGAGCCGATGGGGTTGGGGCGCCCCATCAGCTATGATCAGTTGCCACGCTGGGGTGGGCTCCCAGCGTGGCACTATACTACGTGGGGGTGAGGACAGTGAAGAGCCGATGAGGAGTTGGGCACCCCGTCGGCTATTCTATGAGTTGCCACTAGGGTGGGCACCAAGCGTGGCATGTATTGGAAAACTTTGGGGGGAGCGAGCACGAGTCAATGGGGATTGGGCACCCATATCGGCTATACGTGTGCGCGGGGCAGCAGGCAGTATGCAAGGCTTCTGTGTGTGTGTGTGTGTGTAGGGGAGCTGCGATGAGCAGGCGACATCTTATCACTGCTCACTGAAGCGTAGCTCTCCCTTTCAACTGTATGCCACTGCATTTTGCAGCTTGTCATAGACAGCTCCAGCATGCATTGGCTTACAGGGGCCGTGCCTGCCAACACACTGACTGAATTGGAGGAAGAGGTGACTCACCTCCGAAATCTCGGATGATGGCACTATGTTTCTTGCACATGCGTGCAAGCAAACATAAAAATGAAATGAAAAATGAAATTCTTCCACTCGATGGTGCTGCTACTGCTAAACACACATGCATTTTCACCCTCAAGATTGTTGTCCATATGTATGGACTGGATTCTGTATCTCACATGCACAGAGCAGTGTTAAAATTGCGGAATGTGAATGTGACTGACAACACACGGCATGTAGTCTCATTCTATAAAATTAGCGCTGGTCATGAGATTTATAATCATGATATTATAACATCTGTGTACATAGGGAAAATAATCTCTTGATGGGGCAAAAGGCATGGCATATTCCAACATGTTTAGCAGCACTGTCTCATGGAGGAAGAACCACCATACTACATTGAGATCATGGCTGCAAGTTAGGTTCTGGCAGTTTTTGTGATCATTGTCTAAAATAAAAATATCACTTAGTACTGTGTCTCCATTGTGAGTCTGTGAACTGAAGTAACAATCTCTGCATCAGTCATTCCTTCATCATCAGTGTGAGTACTTTAACTTCTGAATCCCAACATTTTCCATTTCATCCTGCTGTATACTCCTTTTCCGACTTTCCTGCTATCCACAAATGTCAAGTAGTGGTCCCATTACAGAAATGCTTAAATGCTGCTCAGTGCTGCTGCGGCTGCTGATGCACTGGTGTGCAAGTAGGAAGAGAATTCCAGAAGAATTAAACATGAACATCTTTTCTGAGTATTGAATCAAAAGTCTTTTCACATTGATGTATCCTCCTACTAGCCACAACTGTCAAGTAGTGGCCCCATTATAGAAATGCTTGCATTCTGCTCAGTGCTGCTGCCACTGTTGCTGCTGCTGCTGCTGCTGCACTGGTGTGCAACTGGGATGAAAATTCCAGAAGAATCAAACATCAACATCTTTCCTACTGCTATAGAAACGTCCAAAAAAACTAGCAGTGAAGTACAATTGAGTATCTCCTGTTAATAAAGTCTTGTCATCACATACGCTACTGCAAGGAGAAAAGAAATACATGTTGACGTTGTTTTACTTGGTGCTCTTGGACCTGCTGCTGCGGCTGCTAATGATTTTGATATCCTGGAGTGAGAACATACTGTGCTGCTGCTGTTTGCTGCAGTTGTCTTGGTAACAGACAGATGGTGTATGTTGGAGCTGGACTCTTACACACTAACAGCTGTAAGTAATTTTTGCCAGTGTAGTCCAGTTCTGATGTATTTACAAGAGAATATTCAGTCATTCTGTTTAGATCTCACTTGTGTCTTTTTATGTTTGCACGCACAAGAAAAATTTTGAGGTGAGTAGAGCTTTGCAGAGGTGTGGCAGTGTTTGGCCAATCCAGTGAACACTTTCATGGGTGCGTCCCTTGGTCACCCATCAACAGGGAAGCTGCTGATGACAGCAGTTTCAGAGCGAGCACTGGACTTGAAAGAAATCTGCTGCTCTAGTCACGGACAGTTTTGTTATTGCAGCAGCAGATCTCCCCCCCCCTTTCCCTGCAACCAGGCACATTCCAGACATGCACATTACAGTGCACAGTAATGCACTTGGCTAGACTTATGAGTAACTCATTTTCTCAGTGTACCTTTCCCAGTGAAATAAATAAATGATCCCTGCCATGGCTTTGCATAATTTGCAGCTCCTGCTGTCCACCAAACACTTCCCCCCCCAAAGCCAACATCAGGGTGCCCAATCCCCATGTCAGCATGCCCCCCCAAGCCCGAACATATCTTTTGCCAACAACAAGGTGCCCAATCCTCATGTCGGCATGCCCTCCCCACTAATGTGGCACACTGGGACCCCACCCCAATGTGCCAAAGTAATTATCTTTTTCCAACACCAGGATGCCCACTCCAGTTTTGGATGCACCCCTCACACCCACTTTTTTTCAGCCAACCTTGGGGTGCCCAATCCCTGGATCAGCACTGATCCCCCTCCAAAAGTCTGGCACACTGGGAGCCAACCTCAGTGTGCCACAATTTATTTTTCATAGTATTTCACCTGTAAAAAATAAAACTGTCCCCGAGGTTTTTTATCTACTTTTTTAACCTACAGAAAAAGAAAATGGTCCCTCATCATCCTCGCCACCCCTTCCCCCATCTGGACCCTCCCTTTGTGCACCCCACCTGCTGCACCCCCCTCACCCATATTTACCTCTGGAGGTCTTGTGCTGCGATCTTCTTCGGACCAGGAACATGTCTGCACCCTTCAAAAGCTGACTGCAAACTGAAGGAAATCACGGTAAGCCCTATAATGGCAATCAGTAAGGGGGCTTCAACTTAGGTTGATATCTCAGCCATTTCTGGGAGTTTTGTTTCCAAATTTTAAACATGGGGTTCTTGGGACCCCACCTCATGTAGACTGGCACTGTCATTTCGTTTCTCAGTCCCGAAAGGTGATTTTGTGGTCACTGCTTGGAATTCCCTTTAGGGACCAATTAATGAAATGACAGTGCTATGTTCATGAGGTGGGGTCCCAAAAAGCCCATGTTGCAAGTTTGGTGAAAAAACGCCAAAAAAGGACAGCGTTACAAGCGTGCATTGCACAGTTTGTGCGCATGCTTGTAACTTTGCCAATCTTTAATATTTTCACTCCAAATTTCCAACATTACCATTTTCCACACCTCCTTATGAACAGTACAGCTGTCATTTGTTGCATACTGCCTGAAATGTGTTTTCGCACCTGTGGCACAGTCACTGTGTGAAATCAACTTTTGGGACAGATTAATGAAATCACAGTGCCACTGTTCATGAGGGGAGGTCCCAAAAAGACCATGTTGAAAAGTTGGTGAAACAAATCAAAAAAAATTACTTAATTACAAGCTTGCGTTATGCAATTTCTACGCATGCTCGTAACTTCACCACTTTTTCATATTTTCACTCCAGATCTTCAACATTGCCATTTTTTCACACCTCCTCATGAACAGTACAGATGTCATTTTTCACATCCTGCCCAAAATGTCTTTTCACATCTGTTGAGCCAAATGGTGCATTCACTGTGCAAAATCACCTTTTGGGATTGAGTAACAAAATGATAGTGCCACTGTTCATGAGGTGGGGTTCCAAAAAGCCCATGTTGAAAATTTGGAGCAAAAATACCAACAAACACCCAGGGCATTAGGGTTTCCAACCATAACACCCCATCCAGTACAGACTGACAGGCATGGGGGTGTGGTTTGGGGTTGTCTGCCTTAATGCTTATGCCATTCAACCCCCAATCCCCAACCTGCAGCCACTGACAGGCATCAAGGTGTGCCTTAAGGTCTTCAGCCCTAACATTCACCCCATTCTCCTATACTACACCCATCTCAGCTTATTTCCTTAGGGAATGGGAAGAGCATAAGGGCCAAAGATCCCAAGGCACACCATGACACCTGTCAGTGTCTGCAGGGTGGGGGTGAGGTGGAATGGCATGAGCATTATAGCCGACAACCCAAAGGCACACCCCAATGTCTGTCAGTCTCTGCAGGGTGAGGGTGAGGGTTGGCATTAGTTCAATACTTCACTGCCATTCCTATTATGCATCTCTCTAACTCATGCAGTACCAATGCCAATACCAGCAAGCAAACATTCGGCATTGACAAATGCTTGTTTCTTTTAGGGCCTTATCTTGGAGATTGTTTCGAATGATACTTCACATTAGGATTGCAGATTGCAATGTGAAGATAAGTATTTATTGGTATTTAATTTTGTTATGGTCTTCTTGTCATGGTCTTGGCTGGCTGGGCCTGGTAGAATAGAAAGTAAGTAAATATTTTTTTTTGGGGGGGGGTTTGTTGCTGTGTTGCGTGTTTCAGTAGTTATATGATGATACATTAATTTTTCTAAGTCACTGTGTCTGCTGACTATGACTTCCTTACTGTATTTCTGACACCTCAGTGCTTCAGATTATGGTCTGCTTTTTCAACAATAATCAAACATGATGTTTTCCATTTGTATTACCACACTCCACTGCATAATAAGTTCATTATTTTCTCTTTTTTTGGGTTTGGGGGTGGGGGCTTCAATTGAAACTGTGACAGATTTAAAGTTAAATGTTTTCTGTTTCTCTTGCTATAATTTCAGGTACTTGTCAGAAAACGTAGCCACAGAAATCCCTGTACTTGCAATAACTGCTACCGTTCCTTTCTCCTGCTTAGTACTACCATGTCCACGAGTCTATGATGAGCAGACTTAACATTGCTAGCCCCGATGAACCTGCCTCCTCATTATCATAACTTCCACTGCTACCATTTGGAGGCAGACAAGCAGTAGTCTTCTTGGCAGCAGCACCACAACAAGAAACAGCTTTCCATGACCATCTCTTCATGGGCATTTTTTAAGATTACACAGACAGTCAACAAGAAAAAGAAACACTTATATCACAAAGTGATTTTTTCCAGTCTTATGTATTGCTGTAACAATTCAAGAGAATTCAGAAGAGTACAATGAGAAAAACACTGCAATCTGTACTTTTTGTTATGTCTATTTTGTTCATTTAAACACTATAATCTGCACTCAGAGTGTTCACGGTACTATGGTGAAACACACAATAGTGGTACAGTGACAGCAATTTCAACAGACTGAACAGAGAGAATTAACAGCAATGTTATATTTCTTCATTTTTCAGTGGATGGGAAGCCAAAAAACTACAGTGACTTCCAGATGGAGATTGGGCACTAAAGAGATGCAGTCTCACAGGCATAAAAAGACCCTAACCAGTCTTCAGGAATCCAAAAGTGGAAAAACAATACCTTATTTTTATTTTGGGATGGGGGGGTTACAGCAGTAGCAAGACAGAAGCAGGGAAAAATAACACAGACAGGCTGAGAAATTCAGAGCACTGCTATTACTGTGGTACAATAAAATTAATATGTATTGACAGCACACACACAGAATAAAGATCATGTGCAGAAACTGTAACCACAACACTGTCTTTATAAACAGACTGAAAAAATGCCCAGCAAACAGAAGAACTTATAAAATTAATAGAAGTATTACTGTGTACCTGAACACACAAATACTAAAACACTAGCCAACAACTGTTGAAAAGACTGCCCATAAAGAATGCCTTTCTCACTGTGGTCTGTGAATCTCCTCTACACCACAATCCACCCTCCCTGAAGCACACTTATGCAGAGTCTGTCAGTACAAAGCCTGAATGTATTAAATTAAGATGCAATATTCACACCAAATCTGTAAATGCTCGATGATATAAACACACAAGGGATTACTATACTCAATGTATTAAATTGTGACTCAATATTTGGATGCAAAAATGCTTTTGAAGGTTTTGGATGGTTTGTTTCTCAGAGCTCTGGAACCAAACTGTCTCCAGCTTTCCACTGCATACACTACTCTGAACTGAAGCTGTGCAAGACAATATAGAGACCATGTGACCTGCCATCCCATGAATCACTGCAAAATTCATCTTAAAGAGCAAAAAAAAGGTGACGTAGCACAAAGTCCATGGGAAGCAATGGGAACTTCACGTTACTGTGGAACACAAAGTTATTCACTTTGCTTTGCAGGGTATTTTGCAAAATTCGAGTTATATGTGAAATACTCCACGTAGCGAAGTTAATGGACTTCACCCACCTCTAATCATCGTTTTGGATAGCCTGAAGGTTGGGAACCAATGCAACAAGGCAGTGGGGAGGGCAAACAGAATGTTGTCATGCATAGGGAGGGGCAGTACAAGTAGGTTGAAGAAGGTGATCATGCCACTATAGAAGACTATGGTCAGACCACATCTGGAATACAGGGTTCAGTTCTGGAGGCCACACTTACAGGATGACAAAGATGAGGTGGTGAGGGTACAGAGAAGGGCAACCAAAATGGTTCAGGGATTACACAGGAGGTCATACAAGGAACTACTGGAGGAACTAAACTTATGCACACTGGAGACAAGGAGGGAGATGGGGGGATATGGTAGAAACCTTCAAATATCTGAAGGGAATAAACAAGGTGAGGGAAGGAAGCATATTCAGGATGAGTGAACACATATCAACTAGGGGATATGTATTCAAGTTCAAGGCAGATTTAGAGGAAATACGGGGGCAGTTCTTCACTGAGAGAGGGGTGGGTCCTTGGAATAGGCTGCTGGACTGGGTGGTGGGGGTAGATTCAGTGAACAATTTCAAGAAGGCATGGGACAACTATATGGGGCTAAATAAAAATAACAACAGCATGGAATAAAGGCAGTAAGATAAGGCAGACAGAGATAGAAACATAGAAACATAGAATTTGACGGCAGATAAGGACCGCTGGCCCACCTAGTCTGCCCATTTTCCTACTCTAACAGATAAGCTGCAGATCCTAGTTAATCAACAGCTTACTTCCTCTTACCCACCCCTAGGACTGCCTTATGCCTGTCCCATGCATTCTTGAAGTCCCCCACTGTTCTTGACTCCACAACCTCCTCAGGGAGGCTAGTCCATGTATCCACAACCCTCTCAGTGAAAAAATACTTCCTCACATTACCCCTGAGCTGTCCCCCCTCTATCTTCAAATTGTGCCCTCTTGTTCTTGCACATCTCTTTTTCTGGAAGATGCTACCCTCTTGGACTTTGTTAATTCCCTTGAGGTACTTGAAGTTTCTATCATGTCCCCTCTCCTTCTTTCCTCAAGAGTATACATATTAAGCTCCTTTAGTCTTTCTTAGTATGTCTTCTGGTGCAGACCCTGCACCATTTGGTTGCCCTCCTCTGGACAGCCTCCACTCTGTCTATGTCTTTGCGGAGATGGGGTCTCCAGAACTGCACACAGTACTCCAGATGGGGTCTCACCAACTGTCTGTACAGAGGGATAACAACTTCCTGTTTTCTACTATTGATGCCTCTTCCTATGCATCCCAGTATCCCTCCAGCCTTCCTTACTGCCTTCTCACATTGCTTGCCCACCTTTAGGTCATCTGATATAATTACCCCAGGTCCCTTTCTATTTTTACTGTTGTCAGTATCTCACCCCCCATTGTGTACGCTTCCTTGGGTTTTGTTTCCATGTGCATTATCTTGCACTTCTTTGCATTAAATCTGAGCTGCCATACATTTGACCATTCCTCCAACCTTGCCAAATCCCTTCTCATCCTTTCCACTCCATCCTGTGTATCAACCTTGTTGCAGATCTTTGTGTCATCTGCAAAGAGACATACTTTTCCTTCCAGTTCCTCTGCAATGTCACTTATAAAGACATTAAAAAGGACCGGTCCCAGTACTGAACCCTGCGGTACCCCACTAGTAACTCTCCTTTCTTCACTGTGTACTCCATTTACTACTACCCTTTGTGTCCTGTTGTCTAGCCAGTTTTTATCCGGCTACCACCTTGGGACCCATTAAGTCTGCTATCTTGTGTATTAATCTTTGTGGGGACTGTATCAAATGCCTTGCTAAAATCTAGGTAGGCCATGTCCACAGCCCTCCTGATCTACTACTTTGGTCACCCAGTCAAAAAATCTATTAGATTCGTCTGACAGGACCTTCCCATCGTGAATCCATGTTGTCTCGGGTCCTGTGCCCCAATGGCCTCTAGGTACTCAATAATTCTTTCCTTCAGAAGTGATTCCATCATTTTCCCTACCACTGAGGTCAAACTAACTGGTCTGTAGTTTCCTGCCTCTGTTCTGCTCCCACTTTTGTGAAGAGGAATTACATCTGTCCTCCTCCAGTCCTTGGGTACCACCCCATCCTCCCATGATTTGTTAAAGAGAGTAGTCAGCGATGTCACTAGTTCTACCCTTAGTTCTTTTAGAATCTTGGTGAATCCCATCAGGCCCCATTGCTTTGTCCACCTTCAATTTTATTAGTTCTTTCAGAACCCTTTCTTCTGTAAATGGACTGGTATTGACCCCGTCTTCAGAGTATTTCTCTTGTTTGGTTTAGGTAACCTCCTCCTCTTCCTTTGTGAATACTGGAGCAGAAATATTCGTTCAGTAACCCTGCTTTTCACTGTCACCCTCTACCCAGATTCCCTCCCTTTATTAAGCTTCAGTATCCCTCCTTTTGTCTTTCTTCGCTCCCTAATGTACCTATAAAAGGTCTTATCCCCCTTCTTAACAGAATTGGCTATCCTTTCTTCGGTTTAGGCCTTTGCTATTCTGACTACATTCCCAGCCTCTTTCTGCTTTAACTGATAAAGTTCTCTGTCCTGCTCCTCCTGTGTTTCCTTATATTTCCTGAATGCTGCCCTTTTCTCTTTAACCTTCCCTGCCACCTCTTTTGTGAACCATAGTGGTTTTTTCCTTCGTTGTGTTTTATTGATTTTTTTTTTCTCAGAGGCTTGTTGCCTCTGTGATGGCTGTTTTGATCACTCCCCATTGTTCCTCCACCCCTCCTTCTTGCCTGTTTGCTAGTGTTTTTTCTGAGGCACTCTCTCATTTTCCCAAAGTCAGCCCTCCTAAAGTCTAGTACTCTTGCTTTTGTATGGCTTGATTGTATGGCTGTGTTTATCGTGAACCACACTGTTTGGTGGTCACTTGTTCCCAGATGGCTACCTACTTCTAAATCTGAGATTCTTTCTCCATCCCCATTTGAAAGTATCAGGTCTAAGATTGCTCCCTCCCGAGTCAGTTCCAATACTAGCTGTCTGAGACATGCCCCCTGTAGGGCATCAAGAATGACCCTGCTCTTGGATGTGCCTGCAGCAAAGGTTCTCCAGTTTACATCTGGCATATTCAGGTCCCCCATCAACAATATCTCCCCTTTTTCTGCCATTCTAAGAAAGCCTTCTATCATTTCCTTGTCCATTCCCTACCCCTGAGATGGGGCTCTGTATACAACCCCCATGCGGATTGTGGTGCCATTTCCTGTCTCCAGGGTAACCCAAAGTGCCTCATCTGCTCCCTGCTTACTCTTTAGTTCTATTGCTTTGATCCCTTCCTTTACATAGAGAGCTACTCCTCCTCCTCTTTTCCCCTCCCTATCCCTCCTGTAGATTGTGTATCCTGGTATGTTGACATCCCAGTCATGGTTCTCTGTGTACCATGTTTCTGTGACTGCCACAATATCCAGGCAACCCTCTTGCATCAAGGCCACTAGTTCCGGGAGCTTGTTACACAGACTACGGGCATTGGTACTCATCACCCTCCACTTTTTGATAGCCTTATCCCTTTTAGCCCCATTTCTGTCCTTACTGCCTTTGCCTTTTTTTACATTTAAATCTGTTCTGCTCCCTAAAAACTTCTGTACCTAGGTGTTTACCATACTAATCACTATGTTTTGTGGGGGATTCTCGATTTCCAGCTCCTTTTCAGTGACTCCTTGGCTAGTTTAAATGCTTGCCAATGAAGCATTTAAACCTCTCACCTAGGATCCTGGTTCCCCCCCGGACAGATGCAGACCATCGCACCAGTATAGGTCAGCATTCCTCCAGGTGGTTCCCCCAGTCCCCAATGAAGCCAAAACCCTGAGCTCCACACCAGTTTTTCAACCACTCATTGAATTCCCTGATGAGAAGTGCCCTAGCATCTCCCTTACCATAGACAGGCAGCACCTCCGAGAAGGTTACCGTATGTGCTACTTGTCTCAAGGCCCTTCAACTCTACAAACTCCTCTTTGCACTGCTCTGATCCCATTCCTAGCCAGGTCATTTGTCCCCAGGTGGACAATGACATCCAGCTCCCTCCCTCATGCAGCTCCTCCCACGATCCTGAGGATTCGCTTCCTGTCCTTCCAAGCCATGGTGCCAGGAAGGCACCTTACTTCCCTCTCCCCATCCTCCCCCAATTCTACTCCCTAATGATTGAGTCCCCCACCAGGAGTTGTTTCCTTCCCCTGTGGGGTCCCATGCCACCCTTCTTTGGGTCTCCTTTGTGAAGGTTCCCAGCATCCTCCTTGGTCTCCACTGCAGGTGCCTCCATAGAGGAACCACTATCCACCAGAAGAGTGAATGAATTGTGAAGAGGTACAGCTGCAGGGATGCAACTCTGTTTCACCACCCTCTCCCTCCTTGAGCCCACCCTGGTCCAGCCACTCCTCTTTCTTGGCAACCTCTGAGGTAGTGGCATTGACCCTGGTGGTCCCTGGGTGGGGGAGGAGGTTTCACGAATCCTAGCCAGGTCAGCCTGGAGACGGGCAACCTCCTCTCTCAGACCAGAGAGGTGTCTGCAACTAGGGCAGCATCACAGCCTCCAGAATGTCTCCCGAACACTGCTGCCCCACAGCCATTGCACTGCACCACTCCTATCATGTCTTATTTTGTGTCCCCCTACTGTTTCTCTGGATGCTTACCTCTCCTCTCCTTACAACTCTCACCCTTCTTGTTCTGGGACAGCAACTTCCTATCTTCTTCAGTAGTCTCCTTCTTCCTTGCTCAATATCAAACTACCAGCAGCTGGGGAGAGTGAGCTACTTTTTCTACTTCAGGGTTGACAAAACCAATGTTTCTCTATGATCCTTTTCTTCCTACTGCCAAACAGGAAGTTCCTGTTGACAGTTAAATCCAGTGGCTATAAAAGTAGAACTAGCTTTGGGTGGGATGGAGGGCAATTGGTAAGAAAAAAGGCTAGCAACAGGAAGTTGTAATTTGACTCACCTGCTTTTCTAGTGTCTAAACCACACCCACAGGTAAGTTCTCTTTCCTCCTACTGGTCTAGCAAAGTCACCTGATACAGTACCTTTCCCTGCACAGAACACACACTGCCTTTCTTTCTTTTCTTTTCTTTCTTTTTTTAACCTTAAATAAGACCCCTTCTACTTCTAATAAAGTTATCTGTCTACTTAATCTTAACTGACACTGACTCCTACTGAGATATAAGTTTTAAATTAAGAAGAAAATGTAGCTTCTTTAGTTAGCTGCTTCTGCTCTACAAGCAAGGCTAGCAACAGGCTAGGGGTAATGGGCAGACTAGATGGGCCAAGAGATCCTTTTCTGCTGGCAAATTTCTATGTTTCTATCTGAACATGTTTTCACAGTCCTTCTGTAAAACCACCATTCAGACAGCATTTAAAAAAATCCACCTGTCTTGATCATAACATGGGGTCATAAAAAGACAACTCTGAAAATGTGGGGGTCAAACTGTGAAAAGAAAACATAACAAAGTTATTAAGAAGGACTGAATTGTCCCAACATGTACTCATACCTTTATATTTGCAGATTTTGCACCCACATTTTCAACATATCCCTTGTGTTTCCCACACCTCATGGTAGGTGTCATTTTTCAGATCCCCTCCAAAGCATATTTTCATAGTCACACTGCAAAATCACTTTTGGATGGGGTTTTAAAAATTCCATCTGTTATGATAATAATGTCAGGTCATAAAAAGACTATCTTGAAAATCTGGGGCTAACATGTGGGAGTCCACTGAAAATGAAATATTGCCACTCAGCTGGCCTTCCTGGGTAAATACAATCTAAAAATGTGTAAAAGCAGTACCCCACTGAAAAAGAGATATTGCATCTCAAATGGTATTTCATGGGTAGACATGTAACAAAAATGTGTAAATGCAGGACCCCAGTACAGTAGAGAACCCACTGAACTGTGCATTTATGCTGCTCTATCTTGGGGAAAAAATACATCATAAAAACTCAACCCCAATGAAAATGTAACTTACCTTTCCGCTAGAGTATCCCGTGAAAATACATTATAAAAATGGGTAATATTAGGGCTGCATCAACAATGAGATATTAAATCTCAGCTGTACAATCCTGGGTAAATAGTGCTAAAACAGGATCCCATTGAAAACAAGGTAGCGTCTGAGCCGTGCTATCCTGGGTAAATATAGTATGATAATGTATTAAAGCAGAACCCCATTGAAAATGAGATGTTCCATCTCAGTTGGGTTATCCTGGGCAAATATGTAGTAGTAATAGTATTTTATTCATGAAAACATGAACAGATATATAATCCCATTGAGCCAGGACTCATTTGCAAGCGACACTTTTGTGTAATGACCTGATTACAAAGATCTGGTTACAGGATATCAGTTACAGAGGTCAATACAGTATGATACAGTGTATGCTAAACAGTCAACACAGTATGGTCAGATGGTACAGTCAGCTCAGCTGTAGTTGTTTACATGCATTATATACATATACATTCCAGTAAATAGGCAGCCTAGTGAGTAATTCATAGGGTTGCTATAGAGATCCTCCTTGTTGTTGGGGGGAGTTGCTGCCCAAAAGCGAGGCTCGGGCAACATATTTTTGGCACGGTTGCTAGGGATAGGAACCAGTCCTTGATTTTATTCCAGGAGGCTATTGTGCCCTGTGTTCTCAAGTGTTTCGGTAGGTTGTTCCATGTTTGGGGACTTTGGTAATAGAATGTTGAGCAGCCTAACTTGTTTTTTAATGTGAGATCTCAAATTCTATTGAGGATGCTGCTGTGTTTTGGGTCTTTACTTTTATATTCTCATGAATATATTCTGGTAGCCTATCTTTTTAGCATTTTTACATTAGGCTTATATTATGTAGTTGACTTCTTAGGTTCGGGGCATCCATTTAATTCTCTGTATATGTCACAATGGTGAGTGTATCATGTGCAAACAATGGACCCTATGCACGAAAGTGCGGGAAATACACGGGAAACCAGCGTAGGCAGGACATACAGTTACACAGCGTGGAGGTGAGCCAAAGGATGCGGCATGCACAAACATAGAAACATGCCATGGGTATGTCCGCAGTGACCGTGCAGGATGTTGCGCAGCCAAAGCAGGTGGGGGAGACAGACCTGGGAAAGCCCTGTGACCCTACCATAAAAGGGAATGCACTGCCCACATGCAAGCAGATGGATGAGAATGCCATGAAATACACATGTGCAGAAGGCAATGGTGGCCCAGGAGAGGGACGTGGAGCAGGACATGCAGTAAGAGACTGTACCCGAGGGGGGGTGCAGGACAAGGTGGACACAGGCGAGGACAGGTCTGCTGGAAGATGGCATGGAGGACCAGATCGAGCAACTTCTCCAGTGGCCAGGTAGCCGAAATGGTGGCCAACAAACAGCTGCACTATGGCTGCCTGTATGGTGCAGAGGCCCGGCTCCACTAGCTGACATAAAGGCCAGGCTATGGCTTGATATCTAGGCAGCCGTCAATGCTGCCAGGACTGAGGCATGCACCATAGCAGCCATCAAACATAAATGGCAGGACCTCAGAGCCACTGTGAAATGCAAGCTCACAGCCGTCAGCCGGGCACACAGTGGCACAGTGGGTGGCCTTCCCCACATGGACACCCAGCTAACACCACTGGAATGTCCGGTGGTGGAGACACTGTCAGAGGTCACCATCCATGGGGATGTGGAAGGCATGGATTCCATGGCAGGTAGATATGGCACACAGACATGCTGCAGTGAAAGAGCACAACCACAGGCGCTGCTAACAGTGCCATCATGTATCCACAGGTGGCACACAGGCCAGTGGGGGTGCAGCAGAGCAAAACACAGACCTGCATGGAGGCACAGGTAGACAGGCAGCACCAGAGGCACAGTGAAAGGGGTAAGAGCATGCAGGTAGGTATGCACACCACAGGGCAGTGTGGTGGGGGCAGCAGACCTGCACCCAGCTAAGGAGTACCCTCCCCACCTACAGGTACTGCCACAGCAATGGAGGCCCAGACAGAGATGCCCACCGATGATAACAGTGACAATGGCCCCTGTGAGGAGGACACCAGGCCAGGCAGCAACACCACTGTGGAGACAGACATGCAGGCACCCCAGGGAGGTGTGACCGGCACCAGACACCCTGCAATGCAAGGTGCCAGTGAACGCCCCCCGTGCCACCACAGCAGCACTGTGCCATGGCACAGCACACTGACAGTGGTGATGAGGGCCCATCGGACTGCACACAGACATGCACCAGGTCTGGGTGGATGCAGTCATACATGGAGGGGCAGTACCGCCAGCTGCAGCAGCTTGAGCATGGCAGGTTGGAGGCACAGTGATGACACACAGCAGCACTTGAAGAGCAGACTACAGTCCAACAGTCCATACACATGGTCTTCCTGTAGTGTGCAGTTGCGTTGGAGGGCATCCATGAGCAGGGGCGGCACCCAGCACCGGGGGGTGTTCGCTGGCCATGGGCATGGCCACTGACCACAGACATGGGCACTTAGCATGCACCACCGGCAGAACACAAACAGCGCGCTGGGGTGTCCCCCAGCCAGACACCCCTCCGCACCATGACGACACACCCTCCGTGGAGTCACAGTCGACGCAGGAATACACAGCAGCTGCAGGAGCAGTGGCACTGGTGTCCACAGTGGATGCTGTGCCCAGTGCAGAAGGCATCATTGGCTCTGCCATGGAGGGGGTGCAGGGCCAGGGGCACACCCCACGGCAGGCCGACAGTGCACAAGCAGGACATCCGCAAGGCTACAGGCATGGCCAGAGGCAGAGGACACAGGGTATCCCACACACACATGTGGGTCTGCAGCACAGTACACCCATGGGCATAGCCACACAAGGCACACACACACACACACACACACACACGCGACACTGGTTCGCACAGTGTGGGCCGGACATGCATGCCACACCCGGCACATCCCCACCCACCACTCACATGCACAGGCACAGCGACCCCCCTGTGCAGTGCACTCAGGGCGGCACTATCATCATAATCATGCACCGCCAGACCATGCATGCCTGCACAGCTGCCAGAACACAACCACTAGTGAAGGGCACACCGCTTAAGGTGCCTTGGTGGCGTGGCTGCACGGTGCACATTGGCCATGCCATCTGTCTGGAGTGTGACCACGCTGTGCTGTCAGTGGCTGAACGTGCCCTCCACGAGTGTCTGCCAGGCCATATGGCCACTGGATGTCCCGGCCATGTGGACGGGCAGATTCCTGTCCTCCACATCATCTGCAGGCATGCTGGGCCCTGCATCAGGCAGAGGCACGTTCCCCCTCTTAGTGATGTTGTGCAGCATGGCACACAAGGTGAACACCTTACATGCCTTGGCAGAGCTCAGCATGAACCTGCCACCTCTGTGGTCCAGGCACTGGAACCTCATCTTCATCTGTCTGAAGGTCCTCTCAATTATGGCCCTTGTCCTCTTGTGCGCCGTGTTGTGGGTGACCTCCCCTGGGGTCACTGGGGTGTGGAATGGTGTCATCAGGTTCATGTGCTGTGGATAGCCACTGTCACCTGCAGCAGAAAAGGGGCACACATCAGTGCATGGTGCAGTAGTCATGGCTGGTGTGTGCACCCATCCCTGAACCATCCAGAACATAAGAATTGTGTGTTGACCCAGGGTATTTTGCACACACGTACGTGACCAGGCCTCCCGTGTCGCACACCGCCTGGATGTTTGTGCTGTGGTATCCCTTGCAGTTCCTGTATGCCTCCTCATGGTTCTGTGGCATAAGTATGGTGGGGTGCATGCAGTTGAAGATGCTGCACACATTGGGCATGCCGTGCATGTGGTAGAAGGCCTCCTTCATCACCCAGATGTCTGCAGGTGTGGACGGGAACACAATGTGCTCCCCAAGGTGCCATAGCAGTGCATCCATAACCTGCGACACTGCTGTGGACATCGACGACTGGCCCACACCTACCAACCTAACATGTCACCCATCACACACTGGAACGAGCCAGTGGTGTAGTACTGTAGGGCACATAGCAGCTTTGTCTCAGTGGTCATGGCGTAGGACTGTCATGTGTGGGGTTTGATGTCACCCTGGATGCTGTCACACAGCCCAGCAATGGCTGGCCATTGGAGTCTGAAGTGTTCAATGCCGTGGCAGTCCCACAGTGCAGTGGCATCAAGGCATGTGTGTAATACATGAGGGCAAGGGGCACAATGGCACTGCCTCTCGGCGACGTCGATGATGAGGTGTACATGCAGCAGTACACCTGGACACATACTATTGCAGCGTCTCGTTTCCCTGTGGTGCTGTGCTGGGCCAGCCGTGCCCTAGATATACCACCAGTCACGTGGCAGACCCCCATGGGGCAGGCGTCATCATGCCACTGCGTGCTCTCAGGGTGTGCTACACACGTGCATTGGCCACGTGATGTTCAGTGCCATGCAGGACTGTATGATGGTGGGTGTGTTGCTGATGTGCAAGGCCCAGTTCTCTAGCTGTCTGTTCTGTGTGTCAGAGGGGGACCTCATGGACAGTTGGGGATATGGTGACCTGTGGGCTGTCAGGGCATATGAGAAGGTGAGTATATGTCACCTGGGTGTGCAGCTGGTGGGCCGTAGGCACAGGCAGGGTGTGCGGGTGATGTGTGCGCTAACCGGTGTTCCACTCTGTCATGGAGGATGGGCAGGGCGTACCAGGCCACATGGTGCTCACACTTCAGGAGCAGTGTGTTGGGGCCAAGGTCTATGTTTCCTCCATGCCTATGAGGTGTATGCACTTCCATGAGTAGCTACCAGGGTACATGATCCTGATGGGTGCTGGGACTGACCTCTTCTAAGAGGACAAGGATTACCATAGCTGGGTATTCTATGTCCCCTCAGCAGTAGGTGAGGCGACACATGGGTATTGTTGTGCATGGCTGTGGTGTCCCAGGAAGGTGTTGCTAATGTATGTCCTTGTCTCTTACAGCATTACAGGGGACTGGTGCTGTGCATCATGCTGCACTACAGTGGCCGACGGACACTGGTGGAAGAGTCAGAGTCAGAGGATGGGTCGGAGTCTGGCAGCAGCAGGGCGATGCCATCATCACTGGGCCCATGACCGCCATCGGAGGGAGAGCGTGCACGAGGTGCACGACATGTGTATGCACTATGGCGTCCATCAAAGTGGGACGCAGCAGCGGGTACAGACCTTGCCCATCAGGAACACTGGGGGTGCTGCACGAACATGCCATAGACGTTGTGTCTCTGCAAGGGGGGGGCCTTGATGGACTACCTGGGGGCATGGGTGGGCTGGCACTGTGCAGTGTTGGTTGTTCATGTTGTGAGCTGTATTGCTGTCACAATAAAGTACTTTGGCATAGCTCTGTGTGTTCACTGTCTTGGGGGGGGTATAAGCCTGGACCTGCTGGGAGGTACATCGTCTGTCACAGCCATGCATGCATGCATGGCAGACTGGTGGTCATGATCCTGCTGGTGTTGGCACCCAGCATGGCATCTGCACTGCTACAAGTGGGCATGCAGAAGCCCCTGCGCATCACATCGTGCGGTGCTACATGTGCCGTCGCTCCATTCTGCGTGTGGCTGCGCCTGCTGCCCACGGTGCTGCGTGCCCACTGTGCACTGCAGCATGGCATCTGGGGTGCCCGGCGTGCACCTGACATAGCTGCTCTGCCATGTCCATGTGCCATCACCACAGTGCTGGCGCGATGTGCGGCTACATTGCCATCTGTGCAGGCCCCACAGGCCTTGTTGCTCCCCTGTACACCACGCTGTGCATGGCGTACGGTCTGTGGTGCCTACACTGTGGGTTTATGCCATACATGCTGTTGTGCAAGTGCATATGGCACACCTCCTGTGGCTGTTATGCGACAATGACCCCGCTCACTGCATGTGTGGTGTGGTTGCATGGCGGTGTGCACTGCGTTATGCATGGCTGCTGTGCACCCATTGTGCATTCCTCCTACGTGCTGTGTGCGCATACCACTGTCGCCTCCCCTCCTCATGGACTGTCTGTGCCGTTACGCACTGCACGTATCATTCATGCATACAGCCCATTGTGAAGCGATTGTATAATGCATATAGTCTTGCATGGTTCATTCCGGAGGTTGCAGCACATAGCATGTCCCCATAGTCCAGAATGGGGATGATCATTGCATAAATTACATGCAGTCTTGATCTTATTGGCAGTTCTCTTTTCATCTTATGTACTGTAGCATGCTTAGTTTCTGTCCGTGTTTTTTACTAAATTGCCTACGTGGGTGTTCTAGCGGCAGTGTTCATCTAGCCAGATTTCCAGGAACTTATAGGCTTTCACCTGTTGCAGAGTGATTCCATCTGATGAGGCAATGTGCAGAGAGAGGATATAATTGAAGTTTTTGTTCCTCTGTCTGAATAGCATGTCATTTGACTTTCTGATAATTAGACTCAGCTTCATCTTGTTAAAAACCAAAAAATAACAGTTCTAGCATATCAAATACCTCTTGCAGATTATTTTGTATCTGTTGCAGAGCAGGGCCTTAGTGTATATTATGGTGTCGTCTGATTATAAATGTAATTTTATTTATTTATTTTTTTTAATTTTACATTTTTTCCCACCTTACCTAGTTGCCGACCCCCCGGTACTTTCAGCCCGGTCACGGGCCGACGGCTTCCACCCCCAAATCGGCCTCGGGTCCTCCGATGCCCGTGGCTTACCCTCCCGACAGCCGGGTCGCTGGATGGAGGGTAGACATCCCGCAGAGACCGGAATCGGTCGGTGGACTGGCCTGGGGCTAATCGGGTTGCCAAGGGCTTCATGGTGGAGGGCAGCCGCAACCATCCATTTTCCTTTTTCCGGGAAGGCGGACGCAATGACGCCTTCGACGCCCACCCCGGCCTCCTATGTTAAGTTGAGCGTGGCAGCATGGGTGTTCCTGGCCTCCGCTAGGAGTCCCCATCGCCCGGATGCTGCCCCAGCTCCTCCCCCGGAGAAGGAGAGCAGTCCAACGGACGCCGATCCATCTCCCCGCCAGCTCCTTCTGACGAATCGGGTCCGCCTCGATCCCGGTCACCGCGCCACAAGCGTGAATCCAACCGGGCCAGCCGACGGGCCGGGCCATAAATGTAATTTTATATCCAGATTTGCAAAAGTGAGGTTGTTCATGTATAGACTGAAAAACGTTAGCCTTGTATTGAATAGGGCTGTGTGAATACCTTTTTTGAATATTCAGATGAATATTCAGTATTTGGTTCCCAGATATTCATTATTCGGTATTCGTTATTCATTATTCAGCTAGCAAAAATGCCTTCTTAGAGAACCGGCATACAAGTCTTTTAAATGGCTTCAGGGAGAGCAGGATGAGCTGTCATGGCACTTTGGCTTGTACACTGGTACCACAGGCTGTCGATTGACATTGCTGCTTCAGTAGGAGGATGCAGAGGTCACGGCACTTTGGATTGTACACTGGTGCTAAAGGGTACACAGGCTGCCCTTGTCCCACTACTGCTTCAGGAGGAGGATGCAGAGGTCATGGCACTTTGGCTTGTACACTGGTGCCACTGCCACACAGGCTGCCTTGTGCTACTGATGTTTCAGGAGGAGGATGCAGATGTCACGGCACTTTGGCTTGTACACTGCTGCCACAGGCTGCCTTGTCCATTGCTGCTTCCGGAGGAGTATGAAGATGTCATGTCACTTTGGCTTGTACACTGTGCCACTGCCACATAGGCTGTCTTGTGCTGCTAAGGCTTCAGGAGGAGGATGCAGAATCCATCGCACTTTGGCTTGTACACTGGTGCCACAGGCTGTCTTGTTGGGTATGGCTCTGTTGTGGAGGAGGATGCAGATGTTGTGGCACCTTGCCTTGTTCACTGGTGCCACAGGCTGTGTTGTGCTGCTAATGCTTCAAGAGAAAGATACAGATGTCACGGCACTTTGGATTGTACACTGGTGCCACAGGCTGTCTTGTTGGGTATGATTCTGTTGAGAAGGAGTATGCAGATGTCGTGGCACCTTGGCTTGTACACTGGAGCCAGAGGCTGTGTTGTGCTGCTGATGCTTCAGGAGGAAGATGCAGATGTCACGGCACTTTGGCTTGTACACTGGTGCCACTGCCACAGGAGGTCTTGTGCTACTGATACTTCAGGAGGAGGATGCAGATGTCATGTTAGTTTGGATTGTAAACTGGTGCAGGAGGGCAGGCTACCATGTCTTGCTGCTGTTTCTGGAGGAGGATTCACAGGATCTGGAGGTGGAAGATGCACAGGAAAATAGTTCATCATGGGCATTCCATTTAGTTTCACATAGGATTCAACTGGAAGTATAAGAAGACATAACTGTCATTTATTGTACATGGGTGAAAAAAACAATGTGTACTACAAGAAAAAAAATATGCCACATCCTTAATTAATTGTGGCCTTCAAGAAAACCAACTAATAAAACATAATTATGCCTGTGGGACAACAGTCTAACTTCAATAGGCTTAACTCAGTCAATACTGGTATTTAATTGGCAATCTACATATGGCACACTCCTCTTAATGGGATTGGGTATGACAGGAAACACACACAACAGATTGTTAACTAATTCAGTCCTTAAAAAAATAATAAAAAATAATTATGCCCATAGAACACTATGGGCCAGATATTCAAAACTTTGCGCTGGGCAAAAATCATTTGCGCAGGTTTAGCGCTGGATTAGCGCGGGTCTGCCATATTCAAAAGGCCAAATAGTGCGGGCAAACTGCATTAGCGCCAGGCAAAATTATAATGTATGCAAGGGGCAAACTGACATGAATACAGGCGCAATGCTATATTCAGCGACTAGCGCCGCGCTAAATGGTTTCTTGTGACTTAAGCCTTGTTTACTTAGCGCGGTGTGTGCCATGAAAAAGCTGGTCTTAATCCTGGGCAATCAGCTTTCTTGCGACATAAATGGCTTTGTGCGGAATTGTTGTTAGCTGGTCTTGCGCGACCCTAACACATATCAATATGACACATAGATAAAGCCAAACATAGTGGAAGCTTGCTGCTAACCAATGGCATCACAATGATGCCATCATCTGCCACCAGTCCCAGCCATGCCAGACAGTAATTGGTGACCCTACCGCCAGTGGACAGCATGGCAGTGTAGCCATACAGCACACATCTGCGGACCACACATATCTGTGGACAAAAACAGATGCCAGCACACACATGCAGCACTGTGGGCATGGAGGATGTTGAGGGGAGCGTGTATGGGTGGCCAGGCTGTGCCACAGACCAGGTGTGGCCACAAGGCTGGGACTCATCATGCAGTGCACATGGGCCAGTATTAGGAATACCCCCAACACTAGTGTGCCTTTCGGATAATATATGCCCCCCGCCCAGCTACATACCACACAGCTGTACAACTGCCACAACACACAAAGCCAGATATGTACATGTCACTGTGAGCATCCCATGCCACAGGTACAGCATCTGTGGGTCACACAACAGTGTAACAGTAATGTCGACTGTCAGTAAACACCTGCAGGTTGGGCCTGTCACTGTGTACAGTGCAATCAGCATCACTGCCCTACACACCATAGGCAGTGCTGCGTCCCTCACACTACTGTCTCCCTTGCTACTGTAGTGTCTGCTGTGCACTGTAGCATGCCCTACAGTGTGACAGTTGCATGCAGCACCACCACCACCTGTGCCTATGCTGTCCTGTCCCCTGGGGTACAATATGCTATGCTATGCTATGCTATGCTGTACTGTTTACATGTAGCCTGTAGCTATCATCGTGCACTGCCAGACTGACCTACAGATAGAGTTGCGGTTGGACCTGGTCTGTCCCTGTACTTCCAGACTGACCTACAGGTGGCTCTATGGGACCCTGCAGTAACGCTAGGCAAACTGCGTGCAAATCAGGGTATAATGAGATGCTAATCCAGTTGTTTGCCCAGAGACTACCTAAGTAGGCTCATTTGCATGGCACTTTTGAATATGGCACATTTTAGCTCCGGGCAAGCATGTTTGCTCCAGGCTAACTGCTTAGCTCCGCGCTAATGTGTTAGCACAGCGCTAACGGTACGGGGAATATTATACAGTTTTGATCACTGTTCTTTCTCATCTGCTGCTTCCTGCAACTGTACTGAGTCCATGCCTTTGCTGGCACACACATTGGCCATGTAGTTCGTCTGTACCTGCCCTCACGTTGCTGTGTACTGTGTTGTTGTTGTGGGTTGCACTTCCTGGTTGCTTTATTCGGTGCTGTCTTATTCCAGGGCAATGTTTGCCCTGCACTCCCAGCCCAGTTTGCATGGCCTCATTACCATGCTATATTCAGACGCTGTTTGCCCTGGGCTATTCTGTTTGAATATGGCTTGCTCTGTGTTCCGGGCTTAGTTTGCCCGCCGGGCAGTGCTAATTTTGCCCCTGGGCAAAGTTTTGAATATTTGGCCCTATATCTTTACTTCATCAGGCTAACATACAAATTCAAATCATACATTCGTAGCTGAGAGGGACGTCTGTGAGGACGGCACTCTTGCATGATGCCCATTCTGCCCATGATGTGTGCTCACAAAAATGCCTTTTAATGAATGCTACCTGTTAGGGCCTCAAAATGAAATGAAGTGCTTCCAAATGGCGTGTACACATCCATGAAGTCTCCCTTCTCATGTGGACATCAGATGATTCAAAATTAGTGGTCACTGGTAAGACAGCTCTAATGGATGTTTCACATGGGCACATCATCTGGTCAGGGTATTTGCATCCTATGAATTTGAAGGTTGTTTGTATTATGATGGCACTGTGATGCCACAACACTTATGTATATATAATAGTGCTCAAGTCTTGCTTTAATTGCCTTTGAAAAAGGATCTTTTAGGATCTGAAATGCATCAGGAATTGTGCTTTTTTAATAATCACATGAATTTGTAAACCATTTATGGTGTCTGTGAAATGAGAGGTGGTGGGTGCTCAGCATAATTTTGCAACAAAGGACAGCATCGCCAGTCATGGGTTTTTTGAAAAAAGAGCAATATATTGAGTGTCATTAACATAATACCAGATGGGGTGTTGGTGCACATAGTCCACAAGTTGGCCCAGGCCAACAGCACAAGTACAGGGGGCGTGTGTCACGTAAAAATAGCACTGATATTAAAGTGCTGTGAAATTCAATTATTCAAGACTTGTACTTGTAATTGAGATGTGGTAAATTGAGCTTGATGAACACAAGTTGCTCAACATGTTAAGGGTCTAATGAGGATCTGTGAGGCTCCACCGCATCCCCTGCTGTGTTAAACAACCTCTCTGATGGCATACTGGTTGAGGGGCAGCTCAGGTATTTCATGGCCAGCTGTGCTAACTGAGGGGATGATTTAAACTTTTTGGTTCAGTACTCCAGTGGAGCAGCTGAGATGGGTTGAAGAACTTCTGTCAAGAAGCAATTCAAAACATTGCTGGCCGAGAGTGGGTACTGCTCGTTTACTTTTCTTTGCTCCGCCTGTAGGGATGAACTGAGTTGTGCCCAGCAGTCTTCTTCTTCCATTTCTGGGGCATCCTCCACCTGCTGTTCTTGTTCTTCCAGGGCTACTTCAGTAGGCATCACATCTTTGGCACACATTGCAAAGGTGAGCTCTGAGCACAGCTGCTGACGAAACTCATTGACACGGTGGGAAGGCATTTCAAGGTGCAGTATCTCTCACTTAAACCTCGGGTCCAGCATCATTGAAGAAACATGTGGCTTAGTGGCACAAATATCTGTGATCCTGTTTCCTAATTCAATTGTTAGATTGTGTACAAGAGCCATCACTGCAGGTGCAAGATCAGCATGGGTGAAAAATCTCTGCAGCGACTTCTTCAGTATCTGGACTGCAGGGATGACCTGACTCAGCAGTGCAGATTCTGCACTCATGTCATGTCTGCTTCTTTCAAAAGGACCAAGCGCCTTTACTGTTCCTTCAATAACAGACCAGTTCCTGTGGCTGAGAATTTCCCCCAATATCTGTCTTTATACTCACTTCATGGAGAACTCACTTCTGCTCCAGTAGCCTTTGCAACATGTAGAATGTCAAATTCCACTATGTTAATACATCCTGTATCTGTCTGTGCTGTGCGAGCTGAATACATTCTTGTACGTGTTGCAGTTTGTTTGTGGTGTTAACCAAGTGATGGAAATGGGCACAAATTTTTCTTGCTGTCTTAAGTGTTTTATCAACCTCTGTTGTCTTGCAGATGGACTTTGTCACCACCAGATTCAAAGTGTGTGCATAAAAATGGATGCTTTTAAAGTGCCCATTAGACAAGGCCTTTATCATATTTGCTGCATTGTCAGTCACAATGAAACCAACACGCAGCGATCTGTCTTCAGTCCACACACGCAACATGTCTTGAAAGAAGGCCAAAATGTTGGTGGACCGGTGATCCACAGGCATAACAGACACATTCAGAAGTTCAGAACTGCTATGATACATTGTGAAGCCTACACCAGGGAAATGACAGGAAGTATGTAGACCTGCACCTTCACTGCCTGTACCAGTTGGGTCTGCTGCACACCAATGTGCAGTCAGTGACATGTATGCATGGTTGGAGTTTGTGCTACTCCATATGTCTATTGTGCAATGGGATACATCCCCGACTGCATTTGATAGTCGCTGCAAGACTGCCTTGCACACATCCTCATAAATGTTGGGCACAACAGTATGGGAGAATGTTGTGCGTGATAGTATCTGATACTTTGGGTGCAAATGTTGCATCAGCCACCTAAAACCAATGCTTTATACCATTAAAATGGCTGAAGATCAAGTGCAATCATTTCCCCCAATTAACTGGATGAACTATTGTGCACATGGGTGTGATGGGTGATATTTAGTCCTTGCATGAAAGGACAACATAATGGGTGTCAAAGAAGTCTGGGACTGTAATGGGGTGTGATGCCTTCCAATGGGAGATGCTGTGGACAATGTAGCAGATGAATCATCAGGAGGCAAATAGGCAGCCACAGTTTGTCCTGACACAGTGTTGTGATGAACTCTCACTGGTGTGGATGGGCATGAAGAAACTGTCAGACTCACTGACATGATGACAGTCACCACCATTTTGTGACTGGGAATCATCAACATGACCTGGATCCCCACCAGTACTACAAGAGGGTGTTGTCGGCGTACTGTGGGGCAACACACTGGATCCCTGCAGTGCACTGGCATGATTCAGCTTCAAATGATTATTCATTGCTGTGGTAGTTAGGTTAGATACATTTTTTCCCCTGCTAATTATGATGTGACACAGCCCACACACTGCCTTAGTTGGATCATTTTTGGATAAGCTAAAATGAAGCCACAGTGCTTCTTACAGCTTTACTTGAGCCAGCACTTTCACACCAATAGGCAGGTGTCTGCTTTCTCTTTTTACCACTTTAACCCCCAGCTGAACTGTCTGCTGCAACAGCACCTTGATCTACCTCCACAACAGCTGTCTGACTTTCTTGATTAAAACTTTCCCTATCTTGTGTGGATGGAGGTGACACAACCCTGCTGAAGCTTAGTGCGCACTGCTTTGCTTTTCTTGACATATGGAGGTTTAATTCCTTGCTTGGTCTGCTGACCTTGCCTATGGTCACTTTGCTCAGTACTCCTAGCACCCTTCCTCAGTTTGTTTGCAGACTCTGCAGCTCTTAGGTTTTATTAGTCTGATACGAGGCCTATTCTGACTCATCCCCAAAGTCACTCATGTGGGTGTCTGTATCATTGCCCGATGCTGATGATGATGGTAGCTCACCAGGGTCCGTAATATATTCAGAGCCAGAATACTGGTCTACAAACTCTACATCCTCCTCTTGTAATACATCATCAACCACCTGAGCAGCACGACTGCTGCATTTGGAATGCATCCTAGGAGTAGGGGTACTTTTTGTCACAGGCATTGTGGAAATATCTGTTGGTGCAGTATCCAGGGTCATGGCAGTTGCCACATTTACAGTGACTGCACTGGTAGTGGTTACAGTACTAGTAGCCATGGATTTCACATTGTCACTGGAGGCACTTGTTGAAGCAGTGGTAGTGGTGGCGATAGTGGCGGAGAGGGTTACAGTGACAGCAAAAGTGGTACTGATGGCAATAGGGGCACTGGCTGTTGTGCTTGTGCTATAGGTGTTCATAGGGACTGGCAGTACGCTAGTGGTGGGAAGGGGTGAAACATCAGAAAGAGTGGCAGAAGCTACAGGGTAACTCAAGACAGTGGCTGTGGCTGCTACTTCCTCACTTGGAGCTCTGCTAAGCTGTAATGCCCTCCTACTACTGCCATAGAAGGCCGGGGCAGAAAATGGGTGACTTCTACTGGTGGTGGTAACAGTGCTATCAATTAGGTTACCACTAGTAGAACTTTTTTCACCACTCAATGTAATATGTGAGCTTACCGCCTTGCTAGGTGAAAAAAATATTTTGGAACGCTGAATGCATCCGGATGAACGTACAATACCTTCTGATTCAGCATCACTGCTGCTTGCCGTGCTTGGTACAGGCAGGGCTGTGGACTTGCTGGGGCTAGACCAAGTCCTTTTACGAGTTTGCTTATCATCAGACATGATAAATGATAAATGATACTACTGCTGGTTAATGTTACAATCAGTAGAAGTGCTATGAGAAATTAACAACAAAGGCAAATATTTTTATTTATGTTATGGTATGCAGCTATGTGTGTAACTGTGGGTATAATATATGCAACTTGCAAATAAGCCCACAACAGAACCATACCCAACAGGCCCAACACACACACAATTCACTGTGCCACACCTGACACACTGAAAGACCCCAGAAGAAACTGATCGACAGATGTGTGACTCTGTGCTTACACTCAGATGCAGTGGAGAGGGGAGACTAGGTGTCAAAGTACTTTCTTTTTCTAAACAAAATCAGATTGTCATTAATTTTTGGTTACATCACAGGCTGTAGCCTGTCACACTCACACTACTACAGTTTGTGTGGATTGGAATGTTAACCACTAGGGTTGGGGGCCACTAAGTGGCGATGCTTAACAAACAAAACAGCCCTCTGTGAATGACTGTTACTGAACCCAGAAACAATTCCCCAAATTATATATATACATCTTTTCTAAATACTATAATTCTGTCACAATAGACAGAAAACTTAAGCCTGACTGTACTGAGCAAAAAAAGGTTTTTTTTTTCTGACACAAAATAAATCTCTTTAAATGAAAATTCACCCACTGTAAGAGCAGACAGATGTGTGACTTACTCTGAGCTTGCAGCACTCAGGTGCAATAGGGTGGGGAAGACTAGGTGTCAGACTACTTTCTTTTTCTAAACAATATCAGATTGTCTTTAATTTTCAGTTACATCACAGGCAACAGCCTGTCACACTCACACTACTATATTTTGTGTGGATTGGAATGTTAACCACTAGGGTTGGGGGACCACTAAGTGGCGATCCTTAACAAACAAAACATAGAACATTACAAGCCATATTGCCTTAATCAGTAAGTCATGAACAGTAGTTGGGAGGTTATGCCTGCCATCCCCACATGTACCATAGAGACACCATCATTGCATATAGAGAGGTCGGGGTCTGACCCCAAGTGTATCGTTAAAAGATATGCAGGACATAGCCGAGGTCCAGGACCCCTTCCCCACCAACATCAAACACCAGCTTCCTTGGCATGAGAAAGAAAGCAAAAACCAATCAACTTATCTGACATAATAAATCAGCCAAATCTCAGATCTACAAGTGTCCCTCAGCTGTCGGATCCTGGAGTGCCTGCTTCGGAAGGCTAGATACATGAGTGGAAGAAATAGTGTTTTGGGATATGTCCAAACAGTTTGCGGTCGATACAGCTGCTCCGTCGGTCTTCTGCGCGGCCACAGAGGAGGAAATTTGATCCCCATCTTCAGATGGTGCCTGCCTCAAAGCTGACACATCCTTCCAAGGATCTTCAGCTGGTTTGGACAGTAATTCAAAGCAATTCTTGCTGAAGTAAGGGGTAGTGATTTCCACCTGCTGGGGGGAGGAATCTGGCCTGCTGTTTCATGCCCCTGAGTCTGCTCAATCCATCAGGTGCTCTCTTCTGGCATGGTGTTCCCTCTGTTGTCTCTTCTGACTCCTGGCTGGAAGACTGGTGATGAATGGCTGGTTTTGATCAAAGGTATATAAAGCACCGCAGGTGAGGGAGATCTATTCTGCCTCTGAATGGGTTGAGTTTTGGTGGGAGACTGTAGCGCAGTACGAGGAGAAGCTGATCTGTTCACAGACCAAGTATGGTGCATATAGTCCTGGAGGGCCTCGGGAGTAGAAAAGAACAAAGGTGCACCATTCACCACAGTTCTCATGTTCTCCAGGTAGCTTAAGGAAAAGAGGACACCAAGGGCATGAAGCTGACCGCATAGTTCTGTATATCCTTTCCTTTGGTTAGCTACGTCTTGAGAGTAGTCTTGAAAAATCAAGATTCTGTGTCCATTCCAGCCCAACAATTTCAGACCCCTTGCATGAGTAAGCACCCAGTCCTTATCTGCATAGTTAAATATCTGGGCCAGAAGTGGTCTTAGCCATTCTCCAGGTTTAGGGGTGGGGTCTAAAGTTCTGTGGGCCCTCTTGATAATGAAGCATGCAGGGAGCTCCTGTTGCAACACTTGTGGGAGGACATCATATAAGAAGTCCATCAGGTGTCCCTTTTCAGATCCTTCAGGGAAACCTAATCGACGGAGGTTGTTCCGCTGACTTCTATTTTCCAGATTGTCAGCTTTGGATTAGAGGGCTAAAATAGTGTGATTTTGCTCCCTTAGAATTGAATGTACCGTTACAGAAATATAGGTGTGCTGTGTACATGCAGAATGCATGCCACATGCTTAATTGTGCAATGTTTGCATGCGGTTTGCATATACTAAGTGATCCTAACCAGGTCTAAAAAGCAAATCAGGTTTGCATGCTGCAAGCTTGACATGTGTGCAGCAGGTAAGCTGGTGTGAACATCTTTCAAAAATTACATCAGGTCCGCATGTTGCACACTTAACATGAGTGAAGCAGTTAAGCTGGTGTGAACATCATTTAAACATCACGTCAGGTTCACATGCTGCACGCTGGCCATGTGTGCGCAGCTAAGCTTGTGCAAATCTCATCAAAAAAACACATCAGATTCTATTTCTTATACTACTGCTAGCAATTAGAGTCATTAAAATACATTTTTATTTGAATTTCCATTAAAATTAGGTAAACTCATTAATGCTGATCCTTTTCCAAGTTGTTTATTGGCTTTTGATTTGTGTCATTAAATTGCCATTAATTTGTAAAGCATTGTTTGCTTACTGAATTAAATGCCTAGGATATAGCCAATCAACATCCCCCATTCCAGATGCGTGAATTGGGCCTCTGTGTTTTGAAGCCTATCCTTTTTGTTTTGGACCATGCAAATTCCTTATGCATATTTAGTGCAACAAATGTGTTTTTCCATGACTGTTTCATCTCACTTACTTTCCCTTTGTCATTCTGTAATGAGCATATACACTATGGCCATGCTCAGCACTCTTTGTGCTGAGTAGGGTCTTGGAAGCATGCACCAAACCTCACATTTTGTCACTGAAGTGAGGGATATGGACACTCAAAATGAGGGAAAATGAGGGACACTAACCCATATGATGATCAGGACATATCATGAAACATGGAGATACTGTACCTCAGAACACAGTGGAAACCATTGCATTAGCACCTGAGACTAAATTTCTACTATTAAGTAGGGGTGCCATTTAGGTAGAGCAGAGGGTGGCAGTCCCCGTATTTGTGCCTAAGTTGTTCTTATGGTGTGGCAATAATGACTTTAAATTTGGATTTAGTCTTTTGCACAATAAGTGCCCACTTGGCCTGTGAGTGCTTGCACTGCAAATACTCTTCAGACTTGACTGTATCGGTATTGTGTTGTCCACTCTCTCCACCTGTTAGTGGCAGCACAATCACATGTGATGTGGATGAGCTCCAGCCAAGAAAAAGTGCATAAGCCTTGCAAGTGTGACACTGTCTTTCCCACCACAGAGTAGACAGACTGCACACTACAGCTTGGAGGAGTCGGTGAGCACTGAACTCTCAACAGCAGTGTTGTGGCAGCATATCTTTGTTTTTCTACTCTTAGTGACTCTCTGTCTCCCCATGTGGCTGAAGGAGCAGAGGGTGAGCTAGAAGCAAACTCTAGACTAGGCTACCCACTTACTCTACTAGGCTCGACTTACAAAAAAAAGCAGCAAGATCCCCGTGGCAGCAAGCTAGGCTTAGCAGCAGTGGTGACAGCGGTGTGGGTGGATTCTATAGGACTATAGGACAGTGCAGTGAGTCAGCAGCTACAGCAGCAAGAAGCAAGCATCCCAGGTTGGGTGGGTTCTTTTGGAGAGGTGACTTGATCACGGACCACGTTGGGGACCTGTGATGGTCGGTTCTAGCATCTAGCTTCTGGCAGAAGGAGAGGGGGGGCAGACTGAAAACTGGGCTGGTGGCACACTATGCCAGGCTGCAGGTTCTGGCCATATAGCTGGGTAAGTAAAAGTAAATAATTTTTTTTCAGGGGGATTGGGGAAGGAGGAAGGACTGAAATACTGATGTGTTTTTCAAGTTTCTTCACCTTTGGGTGGCTTCATGACCCATAGGAGATGGGTATTGAATGGTAATTAAGTCGGGGAGAAAAATTGGGACAAAGTTCTTTTTCGGTGGGGGGGGGGCAGAACTTCAGCCTGGAAAAAAATTGGTTAGTAGATGGGTGGGTTTAAGCCCAAATCTGATGCACTGCTCTAGGGTATATACAGATGAATCTTATATATTTTAATTTTTATGATTTGCATATCACTTTTTAGTCAAACCAAATAAGTTATACCTTTTAGAGATGTTACAGACATTCTAGAGCTGTCCCTTGCATTCACATGCAGTTGAGTGGTATGGTATGCACAGACTATCGGAGCCCCACTATAGCCAGGTTTATGCCCCGAGTTGACCTCACATCCCAACACACAAGCACATTGTGACAAAGGGTGTGCAACATCGAAATGATTGGGGGTATTTTTTTATTACTATTTTATACATTATTGTTGGAGAGTTGGAGATTAATGAAGGCAACCACTCGCTTAACAAAGGTCTTGCTAGTAGAACAGTGGCCTTCATTATTCTCCAGCTCACCATCATAACATATAAAATTGTAATAGAAAATAACTTCATTCTTTTTAAGGGGGTACGCCCCAGCACTCTGACCCATGGACATCATCTCTTAAAGCCTCCTGCCTCTGGCTCCCTAGTACCCAAGTAAGAGATTTTTTACTTATATCTATACTTGGCGGGTTGTCTGTAGCAGCATGACCATACCTGCTGCAATGTGTGTACATGAAGGGGAAACTGTCCATGTGGGTGTGTGTGTGTGTCAAGTGATTGCTACTTTTGTGTTTATGCCTTAAAGTCTGTTTGCATTGAAGCATTCAAAACTATGGAGAGAAAATGGTAGGAGCACAGGGCAGAGAGAAGTAATTAAGTGGTTTTGTGGGTAAGTTTGTGTATTGGGGTGGGAAAAACACATGTGTTTCCATTGTTATGTGTGCTACAGTTCAACTGTGAAAATGAGATTTAGTTATTTATTTATTTGAATTTTGATAACCAGGTAGGCCCAACTGAGACAAGATATTTTCTTTTTTAGTGGTGACCCGGGGAACCTAAGCATTCCACAAGTACTGGTCATTAAACAATGTACTGACAGTGGTACTATCAGTAGTAACAATAACAAGTAGGGATATTAGTAATATAATGCAAAGTAGAACACAAGATAGGGAACAAGCATATGATATAACCACTTTCCATCTCAAATTTATACAGGGTACATAGATTGGAACATAAGATAGGTCACAAACATATTTCACAGTGTACTTAAAATGAGAGTAAGACATAGGATTATCCCTAGCCTGTTAGGCAGGGGGTTATGTACAATGGCAAATACCTAGGGAAAAGAATAGGACCTTGTACTGTGTTTTAAATTGTGAGAGGGATGTACAAGAGAGGTCCTGGTGGAAGGTTGTTCCATTTATATGCAACAGCAAATAAGAATGACCTTGTTCCATCTGCTAAGTCAGTTTTAGGCATAATTAGTAATAGTTGGTGAGATGATCAAAGGGAGCTGGTAAATGGATTCCAAGATAAGGGAAAGAAGAAAACTGAAAAGCATAACAGTGGCTACAAGCATGCCACATGCATGCAGATGTATTCAGATACAGTTTGTATTGAAGTACAAGCAAGCTATATGCGTGCAGGCAGTATGGCTTAGGGGTTAAAGGCACTGAACTGCAAGCCAGGAGACTTAGAGGCATGAAGAACTGGGTTTAAATCTCATCAACCCCCAGTTGTGTATAATGTGATCCTGAGAAATTCACTTAACTTTTACGTGTGCAGTTATCAGTGACAACTTGCTTTTTTGCACGCATGCCACATGCACGCAGTCTTTCCCAATTTAACATAAAAAATCATGGTTTCCACACTTGCTTGCTGCATGCATGCCATATGCATGCAGTCGGTTCCAATTTAACATTTAAATCATAGCTGCAGCACGTGTATCACTTGGGTAATTTTATGTGTGCAGCATGAAAACTTTTCATATAATTATTTCCATAAGGGTATCTCCATGATAGCCACCAAGTTTGCCGCTGTATGGCATTCAGTTAGAAAAATCCTGGCATCTAGTTGATGGACTGCTATGGTGGTGGTGTTGGAGGTGATTGTAACCTCTGACATCTGTAGGATCAGGGTTTGAAACATGTCCTTCATTTTTTTGCCATTGAAGGCCTCTCCTGCTGCCCCCACCTGCGTAGGAGCTTTTGCCACGTTGAGTGCTCCGATCCACTCTGACCTTTTTTTAAGCACCATGATTCCAGATGGATTTAAAGGTAAGTTATGACCAAATCTTCAGATTATAGAGATTAGTAGCTATTTGCTGCTGTATTTCTTTCAGTCCCACAAATAAAAAAACAGGACTTGCATGAATAAATAAATCCCAGCTCATGGGAGCTGAACTCCTATGCTGCCATTTAGGTTGGAGCTCAAGGCGGACCCCCACTATGGATTTTAAAAAGAAAATTGATGGTTATTTAACATCATTAGCCATCAACAATGGACTGGCTAAAAAAACAGTTGTTTTTTTAATGGTTAAACACCCAATGGGACTCTATTTCTATCATCTCCCCAAAATCCACAAAAGCTTAATAAATCCACCAGGAAGGCTGGTTGTGTCAGGAAATGATTCCCTGACAAAGCCACTAGGGAAGTTTGTGGATTTTTTTTTTTTGTCAGAAAGCTTGCACAAAAGGTACCGTCCTACATCAAGGACACTGGAGACATGTTAAGAGTATTAGAAAATCTTTCAATAGAAGAAAATAGTCTCTTGGTGACCCTTGATGTGTGAAGTCTCTTTAATATCCCCAATGAGAGGGGACTAGAGGCCCTAACTTATTATGTGGCTGGAAGGGAGGTTCCAGTCCCTGCAACTGATATTTTAACACACTTGTCTGAATTGGCATGCACATGTAACAGCTGTATGTTTCAGGACCAGTTTTACTGGCAAAAGAAAGGCAAGTTTTGCTCCAAATTATGACAACTTGCACCTTGGCAAGTGGGAAGAGTATGTGGTCAGCAATCCGGAGGTCAACCAGTACTTGAACAGGGTTGACCTCTGGAAGACATATATAGATAATGTGCTGATGGTCTAGAAGGGTACTGAACAGGAACTGTTTGAATTTGTAAAAATGTTACAGGACAGTAACCCCAACTTAAGATTTGCCATGTCCTTTAATAATACACAGATCAGTTTTCTGGACTTGATTATTAAAAAAGATGGCATAGGTGGGGTAATAACTGATGTTTTTTGAAAGCCCACAGACAGCAACACATTCCTGCATGCCAGCAGTAGCCATCCAGCTCACACAATAAAAAGGCTGCCTAAAGGCCAGTTCATTAGAATGAAGAGAAATTGTACAGAAGACAATATGTATCAAGCTGGGACCACTGAGCTAGAAAAGATACTAGATGAAAGATGGTATTCCAAAACTGTTGTAGAAAACACCAGACAGGCAGTGGATAGCATGGATCATACAGACCTCTTAGTAGAAAAAAACCCCAGAGAAAATGAAGACAGAAGAGCAAACTTCATCGCTACCAATAATGCACAGGCAAATAACATTTCTGACATCATTAAAATACAATGGCACTTGGTAGAACTAGATCCAGGACTCACCTATTTAGCAGACTGCCAAACAGATTTATACATAAACAAGGCAAAAAATATTAGGGACTGGGTGGTCCACTCTGTTCAACCACGGGAACAAATAGAATGGCCCAGGATATAGTTGCCAGCAAAATGGATGGCTGTTTTAGGCGCAGCAACTGCAAGACCTGTTTGAATGTCTCTAACAGTAAAACATTTTTGAACCCTAAGACAGGTAGAACTTGTTATGCCAGAGGCTTTATTACATGTGTAACTAAAGGGGTGGTATATCTTGCCACCTGCACATGTGGCAGTTACTATGTGGGGAAAACTAAACATCAGTGTAAGCTACGCATAGGGGAACATATGCAAGCTGTAGAGCACGTGGACCTCAGTTATGCCTTAGGAGTTCACATGAAAGGGGTTGCTGACAGAAGTTTACACAACGTGTTTTTCACAGGTATTGAGAAACCAGTGAAACATCAAAGGGGTGGTAACTATGATAATCTTTTATATAAGAGACAGCAGTATTGAATTTTTTCTATGGGAGCTACTAATAGACCAGGTCTTAATGACAAATTGGAACTTTGTTCATTATTTGACAAAGTAAATCTGGTAGCTCTCTAATTCCTACTATAATCCCCCCCCCCACCCCCCTGGGTTGTTCTCTTACAGTGATATGCTGCACTGTTATATATTCATGCCTGTTTCCAAGTTAGGACTTTTAGGCAATGATGTATCTAAATGCCACCCCAAACTGGAGTCTAGCACAATTGAATTAGTGTGTCCATGTCCAAGTTAGGGATATTTCAGACACCTGTGAAATTAAGATGTTGCTTCAGGATGAAAGTGTGATGGTGTCCTCTGCAGCCTGCTGTGTCAGGGTCCTTTTAATCTATGAAAATAATGTACCATAAGCTAACCCTAGTACCAATTTGGGAAGGCAATAGTTAGTGCAAAATGCTTTCCCCTGTTTTATATGTATATATTTATGTGGTTAATTTAAATTCACCTGTTTTTATTTTTCATTTTTTACAGAATGGGACCCTAAATGTGGCAGTTTGTCCATCTAGGAACTCACTTCCTATCCACTGGATTGTTTTGAACTGGTAATCGTACAAAGTTTGTACCATTATAAAATCCAGATTCCTGGTTTCAGTGCCTGGTTGGAGCTTTCAAAAGCAAATTTTTTTTTATATATGTTGCATTTTACTTAGTGATATAAGTAAGGGCTGTTACAGTGTGATAGAATGTTATTTATGTTTGGGTTGAATGGAAATTTGGTGTGGGTATTTAGTTGCACGTAGTCACATTCATATACCTTGTGTGTATTTTAAAAATTTGGCAGCCTTTTTATGTGCATACCCCTTTAAATGTATTACTATAAATGTCCTATTTTTTTGGTTCCACAATATCTTTGAAAAAATGCTGCAAGAGTGTGAAACTCATCAGGTCACATGGACGCATCTTACCATCCAAGGGAGGGGTGAGGATTGGAGCTGCCTTTTTACTGTGTAAACAATCGTTCTATTTGCACTTCTAAAAATAAAATTAAGCACTTCTTGGACATAAGACAGGTATGCTGTCCCCTTTACCTATGTGTGAGTGACCCAAGAACTTACATTAAGAATTTCTGCAAATAGTTATTTTGGCTAACCCAACCAAGGTGAGGAGGTTGTCATCTTTCAATTGCTGCTACTCTCTGTGTTTAACTAGCCAGACACTGCCAGTAGCCAGGTGCATTCCCATCCAACAATCTTAAGAACAGGGCTCAGCAGAGATTCTCTGGGTCATGATAACTAAGAGGACACCAGAGGTAGTATGGATAGGGTGATGTATAGACCACCAAATCAGGGGGAGGAAGTGAATATGAGATGGATAGGGAAATAAAAAAAGATTGCCGGCAAAGCAGAAATTCTGGTGGTAGGGGATCTTAACCTTCCCAATGTGAACTGGTGGTTTCCAACAACAGCAGCATCAGAAAGGAGTAGGAAGCTGTTGGAGTCCATGCAGGAGGCACTTCTTCAACAGGTGGTCAAGGAACCAACTAGGAGAAGAAGCCATACTGGACCTGGTAATGACAAATGGGGACAGTGTTGAGGATGCTAAGGTCAGGGAAAATCTGCGAGATAGCGATCACAGAATGTTCAGGTTCAGTCTTTGAAAGGGGTTGGAAAAGAACAAGACCACCAGTAGGGTAATGAACTTCCGGAAAGTGGATTTTAAGAAAATGAAAGAAATTTTCAGAGGGGACCTAGAAGGGAAAGAAAACCTAGATGGTGTTGAGGAGATATAGGGGTCAATAAAGAGGGGAATCCTGCTGGTAACAGAACAGGTGGGTGAGCAAACACAAATTTAGGAGGAAACCACTTGGTTTACAAAAGAGGTGACAGGAGTAGTCAGGGAAAAAAAGAAGGCATTCAGGACCTACAAATCTTCACAGGGGATGTCAGAAAGGGAAGCTTACAAGGAGAAGCTACAGGACACAAGGAAAATAGTCAGGAGGGCTAAGGTGACTAAGGAGGAGAAAATAGCGAGGGAGGCCAAAAGAGGGGACAAAAAGTGTTTCCATTATATAAGTGAGAGAAGGAAAAGCAGTCAGGGGATTATGACACTCAGAGGTGAGGGGGGAGCGCTGATAGAGGGGGATGAGGAAAAGGCAAATCTGCTAAATGAATACTTTACCTCAGTCCTCATGGTTGAGGAAGAAGGGAAAGCGCCAGAGCTAAGAAGCAGGGGAAGGGTGGGCAGGGAGATGGACACAAGCCCCTATACAGAGGGTAGGGTATTAGAGGAATTAGGAAAATTGCAGACAGACAAGGCAATGGGCCCCGATGCTATTCACCCCAGGGTGATCAAGGAGTTGAGGGAGGAACTTACTGCACCATTCACAAAGTTATTTAATATGTCCCTAGACAAGGGAAAGATCCCAGGAGATTGGAAAAGGGCTGATGTGGTGCCATTGCACAAAGGGAAGGGAAGGAAGAGCCTGGCAACTATTGTCCTGTCAGTCTTAACTCTGTGGTGGGTAAGCTGATGGAGGCACTTATAAAGGAAAGGCTGGAACAATATCTGGAGGAGGGGGCTCATGGACAATAACCATTATGGATTCACAGGTGGAAGGTCATGTCAGACCAACCTGATTGAATTCTTTAATGGAGTAACAGAGATATGTTATCAGGGAGGGGCAGTGAACGTAGCCTATCTGGACTTCAGAAAGGTCTTCAACACTATCCCTCACAGGAGATTGGTAAGCAAGTTAGGCAGCTTAGTGGTGGGGAGCAAACTAACAAATTGGGTGGAGAATTGGCTGGTAGATAGAACTCAGAGGGTGGTGGTAAATTAGATGCACTCCAGAGAAGGGGAGTGATGAGTGGAGTTCCCCAGGAGTCTGTGCTGGGTCCCATGCTGTTTAACTTATACACTGTGGACATTTCAGAGGGCCAGCACTGGAAGGTGTTATCTATTTGCAGATGATTCAAAGATCTGTAACAAGGTGGACACACCAGGAGGGGTATAAAAAATTTGTGAGGATCTGCCCAGGCTAGGGGAGTGGTCAGGGAAGTGGCAACTGCACTTTAACACAACAAAATGCAATATTATACACATAGGGCGTAAGAACCCAAGGGCAAAATACTGGCTGGGAGTGGAGGAACTTGAGGTAACAGTCCAGGAAAGGGATCTGGGTATCATCATTAAAGATGCAGCAAAGATTCAATTTGCCTTTGAAGTTAACGTGAAGTCACCAACTTCGCACTTGGTTAAATTTCACAAAGTTTTACACAGGTAACCTGGAATTCACCTACGCAACTTTGCCTGGTAAATTTACACTGTTAACTTTGACTTTAATTTGGTGCACAGGTGAAGCTGATAGGAAACAAACAGTCTGGTCACATATGGATCTCTCTGCAGGTTACATGACCACTTTCCTCCACAGAAAATGCTTGCTTACACTTGTTAACTAGTCTAAAAGTTTAATACTTTAAGTAGTACCAATCAATCTTTTTCTTTTGTCCTACTGAAGTTCTAACTGAACGACCGCTGTTTTGTGTTTTAAACTTGTGTACATTACTTTCTCTCTGTCTCTCTCTTTCTCTGTAGTTTTTTTTCTTTGTTGGATCATCTTGCTGTTGCTATGGATCGTTCAGCTGGACGTCATGGACCATGGACACATGGCGGGTCACATGCTATCATCCTAAATCATGCTGTTTTTGGGATGCAGGTCCACCCAGCACAAAACATGGAGCTAGAGGTGCATCAGCAGCAGCTGCATGAGCAGGAGCAGCTGCAGCAGGTGAAGCAGCCCCATCTGGTGGAGCAACCACTGCAGGTGCAGCAGCAGCAGCATGAGCAGGAGCTGCTGCAGCAGCATGAACAGGAGCAGCAGCAGCATGAGCAGGAGCTGCTGCAGTAGGTGGAGCAGTCACAGCAGGATCAGCAGCAGGCTGGAGCCCCCCCCCCCGGTTCCATGCCCACAGCATGAACCATCTGTTCCCCAAGAACAAGAGGTAGGGCTGTTAGATGGATGCAAGCGATACAAGCCTAGGTGACCGGGGAAGGCCTCCCCTATGTGGGCTTAGTTTGAATGTCACCAGAATGACATAGATGTGGCAAACTGCACTATATGACACATACTGGTCTATAGGGAGATGAGGGGCAGCCCTCTTGCTAATGGGGGGCAGTGGACACACCTACTTATGCACCACCATGCAGAATGGCAGGAGGCATGTACAGCAACTGCTACATTAGCAGCATCACACAGACAACTGCAAATAGAATCTGCAGTTGCCCCCTCCTGCAGTCAAAATACCCGCAGTAGTTGCTGCACAGGCACCAGCAACAGCAGCAGCAGCAGCACCACCAGTTGCAGGCAAAGAGCAGGAGTCAATGCATTGTGAAATTTTAGAACTGCGATGCCTGGTCATGGAGCTCCAGCAAACTGTTGCACAGGTCCATGATAATCAGGACTGTGAGACTGAGATTTTGAATGGGATCTGTCATGGTGGTAGTCATAGAGGTGCCATTTAGTAAATATGTGGCCATGTTCTAACTTTGTATTCTCTTCTTACCCTTTTATTATCTTCCTTTCATCTTGTCTTTTTTAACACCTATGCCCTTTTCCTAAAAATAAAAGTATATAAAAATGATGACCCCAAAAAGTCTGTGCTCTCCTTCCTTGACCCTTTCTCACCTTGTCTGTTAAGTGATGATAACTAGTAGCACTGATGATGCCCTTGCTGCTGTGGAGATTGATGTTCCAGCTCACATATCCACCCTGTATGCACACACAGTAGTAAGTGAATTTTTTTTTACTATAATGCGTGTAAAAACTGCCCAAACCTCTCTTGCAGCTGTCATCTTGTTGTAGTGTTCCATTCATTCCATTCTTACCCCTTCTTTAGTAAAAAAATATTTCTTGAAAAACTATCCAAAACTCCTTCAGGGTCAGGATGGAGTTGACATTAGGATTATCAAATTAGGTATAGATTGTTTTGCTTATCCTTTAGCACATATTTTTAATTTTTTTTTATTCCATAATGTTTTTCTGAGTAGTTGGAAATGGGCAATCATAAAACCCATCCTGCAGAATGGAATTCCCTCTTTTGTTACCAACTATCGTCCAATTTCTCTTTTATCACTTATATAAAAAATTTTTGGAAAAGATTGTTATGGACCAAACCTTAGATTTTCTTGGAAAATATTCTTTACTTTCAGGGAGCCAACATGGGTTTAAGTCTGGGTATAACACCGAAACAGCCTTGGTGGGGCTTATGGGCAGTGTACATGGTGCACTTGATAGAGGGCACTCGTGTGCAGCACTGTTCATGGACCTCACCAAGGCTTTTGACCTGGTTGAACTCGATCTTCTTCCAGGTGTTCTTCGTGGTCTCCATTTTTCTGGGGATGTAATCATGTGGTATCAAGACTTCTTATGTGATAGATCCTTTAGAACCATTATTGGTTCATCCTTATCCCACTCCCTTCCATTAGTTTGTGGTGTACCCCAGGGTTCAATCCTGGGGCCACTCATTTTTTCTTTATTCATGAATTCCGACCCAGATATTTGTGCTAAAACAGAAATGATTCTTTACGCCGATGATGCAGTTATTTTTTGTATTAATCCCAGATCTGACACTGCTCTCTCCCACCTTCAAACTGATTTTGATCATCTGCAGGATTGGTTATCATTGAATCACCTGGTTTTGAATTCTCAAAAAACAAAGGTAATGTTTTTTTCCAGGAATAAGAATATATCTACTGATCCCCCTTTAATTATTGACAGAAAAGGCAACAGAATCGAATTTGTTTCAGTTTTCAAATACTTAGGTATAACTTTGGATAATCAGTTTTCTTTTGAACCTCATATTCAGAATCTTAGAAAAATCCCTCACCAGAGATTGAGTATCCTTTATCGAGCTAAATTTCTTCTGAGTCTTGAATCAAGAAAGCTTTTAGTTCATAGCTTTCTGTTTTCGGTACTCAATTATGGAATACACATATATACCTTCTCATGTCCCAATGTTATGAGTCCACTTAGAGTAATATATCACTCAGCTTTGAGATTTTGTCTAGATTTACCTTTCTAAACCCATTGTTCTGATTTGTATAAACAGTCTTATTCCCCTATCTTTCGACAATCGAGTTCTCTTCAAAATGGGTACTTTTTTATTTAAAGTAAAACCAACCTTCTCCCCCCGTTTACTTCTCTAATGTTTCCTAGGGCAACAAATGCATCGTCTACTAGGTCTCAGTTTAATTATAAATTCAAAACACCATTTTTTAAGACCACATTTGGGCAAAGATCCTTATTATTTAGAGCCCCCACTTTTTTTCAACAAAGTACCATCCGTAATTGTTGAGAGTAGCCTCACTCAGTGTTTTAAGCAAAGGTTAAAATATTGGCTTTTCTCAAAAACATAATGTATCTGCTTCTGCACTGCACTTTATTGATTGTATAGTCTGCTCCCATGTTGTATGTTATATTTTTATATTGTGTTTTTAGATTGAACTTGTCTCTAGTGAAAACGGGCAATCTTGCTCATCTGGATTTACAAGTATAAAAAATAAAAATGAAATAAAAAATAAAATTCCTCCACTTGATGGTGCTGCTAGTGCTAAACGCATATGCATATTCACCCTCAAGATTGTTGTCCATATGTATGGACTGGATTCCGTATCTCACGTGCACAGAGCAGTGTTAACATTACAGAATGTGAATGTGACTGACAACACACGGCATGTAGTCACATTCTATAAAATTAGCACTGGTCATGAGATTTATAATCATGATATTATAACATCTGTGTATATAGGGAAAATAATCTCTTGATAGGGAAAAGCATGGCATATTCCAACATGTTTAGCAGCACTGTCTCGTGGAGGAAGAACCACCATACTACATTGAGATCATAGCTGCAAGTTAGGTTCTGGCAGTTTTTGTGATCATTGTGTAAAAAAAAATATCACTTAGTACTGTGTCTCCATTGTGAGTCTGTGAACTGAAGTAACAATCTCTGCATCAGTCATTCCTTCATCATCAGTGTGAGTACTTTAACTTCTGAATCCCAACATTTTCCATTTCATCCTGCTGTATACCCCTTTTCCGACTTTCCTGCTATCCACAAATGTCAAGTAGTGGTCCCATTACAGAAATGCTTAAATGCTGCTCAGTGCTGCTGTGGCTACTGATGCACTGGTGTGCAAGTAGGAAGAGAATTCCAGAAGAATTAAACATGAACATTTTTTCTGAGTATTGAATCAAAAGTCTTTTCACATTGATGTATCCTCCTACTAGCCACAAATGTCAAGTAGTGGCCCCATTATAGAAATGCTTGCATGCTGCTCAGTGCTGCTGTCACTGTTGCTGCTGCTGCACTGGTGTGCAAATGGGATGAACATTCCAGAAGAATCAAACATCAGCATATTTCTTACTGCTGTAGAAAAGTCAAAAAAACCTAGCAGTGAAGTACAATTGAGTATCTCCTGTTAATAAAGTCTCGTCATCACATACGCTACTGCAAGGAGAAAAGAAATACATGTTGACATGTTGTTTTTACTTGGTGCTCTTGGACCTGCTGCTGCGGCTGCTAATGATTTTGATATCCTGGAGTGAGAACATACTGTGCTGCTGCTGTTTGTTGCTGTTGTCTAGGTAACAGACAGATGGTGTATGTTGGAGCTGGACTCTTACACACTAACAGCTGTAAGTAATTTTTGCCAGTGTAGTCAAGTTATATTGTATTTACAAGTTAATGTTCAGTCATTTTGTTTAGATCTCACTTGTGTCTTTTTATGTTTGCGTGCACAAGAAACATTTTGAGGTGAGTAGAGCATTGCAGAGGTGTGGCAGTGTTTGGCCAATCCAGTGAACACTTTCACAGGTGAGTCCCTTGGTCACCAATGAACAGGGAAGCTGCCAATGACAGCAGTTTCAGAGCTAGCACTGGACTTGAAAGAAATCTGCTGCTCCAATCACGGACAATTTTGTTATTGCAGCAGTAGATCCCCGGCACCAGGCACATTCCAGACATCCGCATTACAGTGCACAGTAATACGCATGGCTAGACTTATGAGTAACTAATTTTCTCAGTGTGCCTTTCCCAGTGAAATAAATAAATGATCCCTGCCTTGGCTTTGCCGCCCACCAAACACTTCCCCCCAAAACCAACATCGGGTGCCCATTTCCCATGTTGGCATACCCCCCCCCGAGCCTGAACATATCTTTTGCCAACAGCAGGGTTCTCAATCCCCATGTCAGCATGCCCTCACCACTATTGTGGCACACTGGGATCCCACCCCAGTGTGCCAAAGTAATTGTTATCTTTTTACGACACCAGGATACCCACTCCGGTTTTGGATGCACCCCTCACACCCACTTTTTTTCAGCCAATCTCAGAGTGCACAATCCCTGGATCAGCATTGATACCCCTCATCTAGTCTGGCACACTGGCAGCCAACCTCAGTGTGCCACAATTTATTTTTCATAGTATTTCACCTGTAAAAAATTAAACTGTCCCCTGAGGTATTTTATCTACTTTTTTAACCTACAGAAAAAGAAAATGGTCACTCATCATCCTCAGCATCCCCTCAACCATCTGGACCATCCATTTGTGCACCCCACCTCCTGCACCCCCCTCACCCATATTTGCCTCCGGAGGTCTGGCGCTGCAATCGTCTGTGGACCGGAAACATGTCTGAACCCTTCAAAAGCTTACTGCAAACTGAAGGAAATCACGGTAAGCCCTATAATGACAATCAGTGAGGGGGCTTCAACTTAGGTTGATATCTCAGCCATTTTTGGGAGTTTTGTTTCCAAATTTTCAACATGGGGTTCTTGGGACCCCACCTCATGTAGACTGGCACTGTCATTTTGTTTCTCAGTCCCGAAAGGTGATTTCATGGTCACTGCATGGAATCCCCTTTCGGGACCAATTAATGAAATGACAGTGCTATGTTCATGAGGAGCAGTCCCAAAAAGCCCATGTTGCAAGCTTGGTGAAAAAGCTCCAAAAAATGACAGTGTTATGAGCGTGCATTGTGCAGTTTGTGTGCATGCTCATAACTTTTCCAATTTTTACTATTTTCACTCCAAATTTCCAACATTACCATTTTTTCACACCTCCTTATGAAAAGTACAGCTGTCATTTTTTGCATCCTGCCTGAAATGTGTTTTCACACCTGTGGTGCAGTCACTGTGTGAAATCAACTTTTGGGACAGATTAATGAGATCACAGTGCCACTGTTCACGAGAGGAGGTCCTGAAAAGGCCATGTTGAAAAGTTGATGAAAAAATTCCAAAAAAATGACTTAATTACAAGCGTGCGTTATGCAATTTCTATGCATGCTCGTAACTTCACCACTTTTTCATATTTTCACTCCAGATTTTCAACATTGCCATTTTTTCACACCTTCTCATGAACAGTACAGATGTCATTTTTTATATCCTGCCCAACATGTATTTTCACATCTGTTGAGCCAAATGGCACATTCACTGTGCAAAATCACCTTTTGGGATTGAGTGACAAAATGATAGTGCCACTGTTCATGAGGTGGGGTCCCAAAAAGCCCATGTTGAAAATCTGGAGCAAAAATACCAACAAACACCTGAGGCATTAGGGTTTCCAACCATAACACCCCATCCAGTACAAACTGACAGGCATTGGGGGTGTGGTTTCAGGTTGTCTGCCATAATTCTTATGCCATTCCACCCCCACTCCCCAACCTGCAGCCACTGACAGGCATCAAGCTTATTTCCTTATGGCATGAGCAGAGCGTGAGAGCCGAAGATCCCAAGGCACACCATGACAGCTGTCAGTGTCTGCAGGGTGGGGTGAGGTGGAATGGCATGAGCATTATGGCCGATGAACCAAAGGCACACCCCAATGTCTGTCAGTCTCTGCAGGGTAAGGTTGGGGGTTGGCATTAGTTCAATACTTCACTGCCATTCCTATTATGCAACTCTCTAACTCATGCAGTACCAATGCCAATACCAGCAAGCAAGCAAACATTCAGCATTGATAAATGCTTGTTTCTTTTAGGACCTTATCTTGGAGATTGTTTCGAATGATACTTCACATTATTTATTTATTTATTTTATCTAGTTTTTGTTAACCGGGTAAGTGCGCTAGTCAGCAAGTGACTGTTTTCAGGCACGACCCGGGAGAGTACAATTACAACACACAAAGAGTACAGCCAGATTATTAAGACAACAGTACAAAAATGCAGAGAGAAATACATATGGCAATGTAACATACATTAGTAAACAAAATATACTTTAGCACTTGATCATGGAACATACTCAAAAATGTGAATAGTAGAAGGCAGAAAATAAGAGAGGACAGGCATCAGTAGAAAAGAAACAAGGAAGTGAAAACTGGCAAAAGGATGGGAGGGAGAGATTAAGTGGAAAGGAGGTGCCGTCAGATACGGCAACAGCAGGGTGAGGTACCAACCTGCAGCCGGGCCTATGGAGCCAAAAGACGGCAGATGAAGAGAGGGTGGTAGGGGGGAGCGGCAGTAGACGGCAACAGCGGTAGGAGGTAGGAAAATACAGCCGGGCTGGTGGAACCGATAGACGGTAGGGCGAGAGTGAGGATGCCGGTGAGAGGGGGATAGAGGCGGAGGAGTTACAAGAGTGAGGATGCTGGTGAGAGGGGGATAGAGGTGGAGGAGTTACGGCAATAGCGGCAAAAGTGTCAAAGTCAAGCCGAGCCAGTGGAACCAAGAGACGGCAGGGCAGGGAAGGGGGGGCGGTAGATGGTGGGAGTAGGTGGTAGTAGGTGGAGAGGTGACTAAGCACAGCCAGGAGGGTGGGGACTAAGGAGGGCATGGATGAGGTAGGAACAGGTAAAGGTGAGTTTGGTGGGAGTGGCAAAAGGGAAGAAGATATAACAGAAGAAGGGGAAGAGAGCAGCAGTGGGGTTAAGTGAGGAGAGGCTGTGAAGTGAAGATAAGAATGTCATGGAGTAGAATAGCGACTTACAATTGTCAACAGCTAACATTAGGCTTATAAAGAAACAGGTTAAGGCAACATTAATTACAAGGCACAAAATAAAACATTAATTACAAGGCACAGTATAGAACACCCATTTGGACAGGCAAAGTGCTAGCAATGAGAAACAGTACAAATGCAGCGGATCAGTAGGGTCAAAGCAAACACATTTGTCCATAGTAGTGAGGAAAGTCCTGAGTTTGCTCTTTAAAGTCACATGAGTGGAGACATCTCTTAGATCCTGGAGGTAGTAGGTTCCATAGGTGGGGGCAGCATGATGGAAGGAGCCCATGCCCTTTTTAGTCCGACAAAAGGGGATGGATAGTAAGGTCTGATTAGCCGATCTAAGATTCCTTGTGGGAATGGCCGGCCTGAGGAGATCAGACAGGATAGCAGGCTTGGACGTCCTTAGGATGGAATCAACTAAATTGTACAAGTAGTACTGCCTGGTAGAGGAAGGAGAGAGACAACCAAGGTCCTGATATAAGAGACAATGATGCTGCAGCCGAGGTGCTTTGATTGCATACCTGCACACATTATTGAAGGTAGTATCCCATAGTTGCAGTGAAGATTTGGTGGCCAAGGACAGGATGGGACACCCATATGTAAGGGTTGGCAATAGAATGGCTCTGGCTATCGCCAATTTAGCAGCAGGGGTGAGCAGGTATTTGGTTCTATAGGCAGCCCCCAATTTGCAGTTAATTGACTTGCAGGTTTCCTGTATATGTGACTTGCAGGTTTCCTGTATTAGGATTGCAGATTGCAATGTGAAAATAAGTATTTATTGGTATTTAATTTTTTTATGGTCTTCTTGTCATGATCATGGCTGGCTGGTCCTGGTAGAATAGAAAGTAAGTACATTTATTTTGGGGGGAGAGGTGTTTGTTGCTGTGTTGTGTGTTTCAGTAGTTATATGATGACACATTAATTGTTCTAAGTCACTGTGTCTGCTGACTATAAATTCCTTGCTGTATTTCTGACACCTCAGTTCTTCAGATTATGGTCTGCTTTTTCAACAGTAATCAAACATGATTTTTTCCATTTGAATTACCACACTCCTTTGCATAATAATTCATTATTTTCTCTTATTTTTTGTGGGTTTGTGGGTGGGCGCTTCAATTGAAACTGTGACAGATTTAAAGGTAAATGTTTTCTGTTCCTCTTGCTGTAACTTCAGGTACTTGTCAGAAAATGTAGCCACAGAAAGCCTTGTACTTGCAACAACTACTACCTTTCCCTTCTACTGTTTAGTACTACCATGTCCACGAGTCTATGATGAGCAGACTTAACATTGCTAGCCCTGATGAACTTGCCTCGTCTTCATCATAACTTCCACTGCTACCATTTGGAAGCAGACAAGCAGTTGTCTTCTAGGCAGCAGCACCACAGCAAGAAACAGCTTTCCATGACCATCTCTTCACAGGCATTTTTTAAGATTACACAGACAGTCAACAAGAAAAAGAAACACGAGTATCACAAATACTGATTTTTTCCAGGCTTATGTATTGCTGTAACAATTCAAGAGAATTCAGAAGAGTACAATGACAAAAAACACTGCAATCTGTACTTTTTTTGTTATGTCTATTTTTGTTCATTTAAACACTATAATCTGCACTCAGAGTGTTCACGGTACTATGGTGAAACACACAATAGTGGTACAGTGACAGCAATTTCAACAGACTGAACAGAGAGAATTAACAGCAATGCTATATTTCTTCATTTTTCGGTGGATGGGAAGCCAAAAAACTACAGTGACTTGTCTCGCAGGCACAAAAAGACCCTAACCAGTCTTCAGGAATCCAAAAGTGGAAAAACAATACCTTATTTTTATTTTGGGGGTTACAGCAGTAGCAAGACAGAAGCAGGGAAATATAATGCAGACAGGCTGAGAAATTCAGAGTACTGCTATTACTGTGGTGCAATAAAATGACTATGAATTGACAGCATACACACAGACTAAAGATCATGTGCAGAAACTGTAACCACAACACCATCTTTATAAACAGACTGCAAAAGTGCCCAGCAAACAGCAAAAACTTATAAAAAATTAATAGAAGTATTAATGTGTGTACCTGAACACACAAATACTAAAATACTAGCCAACAACTGTTGAAAAGACTGCCCATAAAGATTGCTTTTCTCACTGTAATCTGTGAATCTCCCTTCTACACCACAAATCCACCCCTCCCCTGAAGCACACTTATGCAGTGTCTGTCAGTACAGAGACTGAATGTATTAAATTAAGATGCAATATTCACACCAAATATGTCAATGCTCGATGATAAAAACACACAAGGGGTTACTATACTCAATGTACTAAATTGTGACTCAATATTTGGATACAAAAAATGCTTTTTTGAAGGTTTTTGGATGGCTTGTTTCTCAGAGTTCTGGGACCAAACTGTCTCCAGCTTTTCACTACACACACTACTCTGAACTGAAGCTGTGCAAGACAATATAGAGACCATGTGACCTGCCATCCCATGAATCACTGCAAAATTCACCTTAAAGAGCAAAAAAATGTGACGTAGCATAAAGTCCATAGGAAGCAATAGGAACTTCACGTTGCTGTGGAACACGAAGTTATTCACTTTGCTTTGCAGGGTATTTTGCAAAATTCGAGTTATATGTGAAATACTCCACATAGTGAAGTTTATGGACTTCACCCACCTCTAATCATCGTTTTGGATAGCCTGAAGGTTGGGAACCAATGCAATAAGGCAGTGGGGAGAGCAAACAGAATGTTGTCATGCATGGGGAGGGGCATTACAAGTAGGAGGAGGAAGAAGGTGATCATGCCACTATAGAAGACTATGGTCAGACCACATCTGGAATACAGGGTTCAGTTCTGGAGGCCACACTTACAGGATGACAAAGATGAGGTGGTGAGGGTACAGAGAAGGCCAACCAAAATGGTTCAGGGATTACACAGGAGGTCATACAAGGAACTACTGGAGGAACTAAACTTATGCACACTGGAGACAAAGGGGGGGGGGATATGGTAGAAACCTTCAAATATCTGAAGGGAATAAACAAGGTGAGGGAAGGAAGCATATTCAGAATGAGGGAACAGATATCAACTGGGGGATGTATTCAAGTTGAAGAGGGCAGATTTAGAGGAAATACGGGGGAAGTTCTTCACTGAGAGAGTGGTGGGTCCTTGGAATAGGCTGCTGGACTGGGTGGTAGGGGTAGATTCGGTGAACAAATTCAAGAAGGCATGGGACAACTATATGGGGCTAAATAAAAATAACAACAGCATGGAATAAAGGCAATAAGATAAGCCAGACAGAGATGAGATAATGGGCAGACTAGATGGGCCAAGAGATCCTTTTCTGCCGGCAAATTTCTGTTTCTATCTGAACATGTTTTCACAGTCCTTCTGTAAAACCACCATTCAGACAGCATTTAAAAAATCCACCTGTCTTGATCATAACATGAGGTCATAAAAAGACAACGCTGAAAATGTGGGGGTCAAACTGTGAAAAGAAAACATAACAAAGTTATTAAGAAGGACTGAATTGTCCCAACATGTACTCATACCTTTATATTTGCAGATTTTGCACCCACATTTTCAACATATCCTTGTGTTTCCACACCTCATGGTAGGTGTCATTTTCGATCCTCAAAGCATATTTTCATAGTCACACTGCAAAATCACTTTTGATGGGGTTTTAAAATTCCATCTGTTATGATAATAATGTCAGGTCATAAAAATACTATCTTGAAAATCTGGGGCTAACATGTGGGAGTCCACTGAAAATTAAATACTGCCACTCAGCTGGCCTTCCTGGGTAAATACAATCTAAAAATGTGTAAAAGCAGTACACCACTGAAAAAGAGATATTGCATCTCAAATGGTATTTCATGGGTAGACATGTAGCAAAAATGTGTAAAAGCAGGACCCCAGTACAGCAGAGAACCCACTGAACTGTGCATCTATGCTGCTCTATCTTGGGGAAAAAATACATCATAAAAACACAACCTCAATGAAAATGTAACTTACCTTTCCGCTAGAGTATCCTGTGTAAATACATTATAAAAATGGGTAATATTAGGACCGCATCAACAATGAGGTATTAAATCTCAGCTGTACAATCCTGGGTAAATAGTGTTAAAACAGGATCCCATTGAAAACAAGGTAGCATCTGAGACATGCTATCCTGGGTAAATATAGTATGATAATGTATTAAAGCAGAACCCCATTGAAAATGAGATGTTCCATCTCAGTTGGATTATCCTGGGCAAATATGTAGTAGTAATAGTATTTTATTCATGAAAACATGAACAGATATATAATCCCATTGAGCCAGGACTCATTTGCAAGGGACTCTTTTGTGTAATGACCTGTTTACAAAGACCTGGTTACAGGATATCAGTTACAGAGGTCAATACAGTATGATACGGTGTATGCTAAACAGTCAACACAGTACAGTCAGATGGTACAGTCAGCTCAACTGTAGTTGTTTACATACACTATATACATATACATTCCAGTAAATAGGCAGCCTAGTGAGTAATTCATAGGGTTGCTATAGAGATCCTCCCTGTTGTTGGGAGGAGTTGCTGCCCAAAAGCGAGGCTCGGGCAACATATTTTTGGCACGGTTGCTAGGGATAGGAACCAGTCCTTGATTTTATTCCAGGAGGCTATTGTGCCCTGTGTTCTCAAGTGTTTTGGTAGGTTGTTCCATGTTTGGGGACTTTAGTAATAGAATGTTGAGCAGCCTAACTTGGTTTTTAATGTGAGATCTCAAATTCTATTGAGGATGCTGCTCTTAAACCTGTGTTTTGGGCCTTTACTTTTACATTCTCATGAATATATTCTGGTAGCCTATCTTTTTAGCATTTTTACATTAGGCTTGTATTATGTAGTTGTCTTCTCAGGTTCGGGGCATCCATTTTAATTTTCTATATATGTCACAATGGTGAGTGTGTCTTCGGGCTTCATGTGCAAACAATGAGCCCTATGCACGAAAGTGTGGGAAATACACAGGAAACCAGCATAGGCAGGACATACAGTTACATGGCATGGAGGTGAGCTAAGGGATGCAGCATGCACAAACATAGAAACGTGCCATGGGCATGTCTGCAGTGACCACGCAGGACAATGCGCAGCCAAAGCAGGTGGGGGAGACAGGCTCGGGAATGCCCCATGACCCTGCCATAAAAGGGAATGCACTGCCCACATGCAAGCAGATGGATGAGAATGCCATGAAACACACATGCACAGAAGGCAATGGTGGACCAGGAGAGGGATGTGGAGCAGGATGTGCAGCAAGAGATGGTACCCGAGGGGGGGTGCAAGACGAGGTGGACACAGGCAAGGACAGGTCTGCTGGAGGATGGTGTGGTGGACCAGATCGAGCAACTTCTCCAGTGACCAGGTAGCCAAAATTGTGGCCAACAAACAGTTGCACTATGGCTGCCTGTATGGTGCAGAGGCCCCGGCCCCACCGGCTGACATAAAGGCCAGGCTATGGCTGGATATCTAGGCAGCCATCAATGCTGCCAGGACCAAGGCATGCACCATAGCAGCCATCAAATGTAAATGGCAGGACCTCAAAGCCACTGTGAAACGCAAGCTCACAGCCACCACCCGGGCACGCAGTGGCACAGTGGGTGGCCTTCCCCACATGGACACCCAGCTAACACCACTGGAATGCCTGGTGGTGGAGACACTGTCAGAGGTCACCATCCTTGGGGATGTGGAAGGCATGGATGCAATGGCAGGTAGAAATAGCACACAGACATGCTGCAGTGAAAGAGCACGACCACAGGCGCTGCTAACAGTGCCATCATGTATCCACAGGTTGTGCACAGGCCAGCGGGGGTGCAGCAGAGCAAAACACAAACCCGCATGGAGGCACAGGTAGACAGGCAGCACCTGAGGCACAGTGAAAGGGGCAAGAGCGTGCAGGTAGGTATGCATGCCACAGGGCAGTGTGGTGGGGGTGGCAGACCTGCACCCAGCTAATGAGTACCTTCCCCACCTACAGGTACTGCCACGGTGATGGAGGCCCAGACCAAGATGCCCACCGGTGAGGACCGTGACAATGGCCCCCGTGAGGAGGACACCAGGCCAGGCAGCGACACCATTGTGGAGACGGACATGCAAGCACCCCATGGAGGTTTGATTGACACTGGACACCCCACAATGCAAAGTGCCAGTGGATGCCCCCCTGTGCCACCACAGCAGCACTGCGCCATGGCACAGCACACTGACAGTGGTGATGAGGGCTTGTCATACTTTTTGTCACAGGCATTGTGGAAATATCTGTTGGTGCAGTATCCAGGGTCATGGCAGTTGCCACATTTACAGTGACTGCACTGGTAGTGGTTACAGTACTAGTAGCCATGGGTTTGACATTGTCACTGGAGGCACTTGTTGAAGCAGTGGTAGTGGTGGCAATAGTGGGGGAGAGGGTTACAGTGACAGCAAAAGTGGTACTGATGGCACTGGTGGCACTGGCTGATGTGCTTGTGCTATAGGTGTTCTTACTGGCAGTACACTAGTAGTGGGAAGGGGTGAAACATCAGAAAGAGTGGCAGAAGCTACAGGGTAACTCAAGACAGTGGCTGTGGCTGCTACTTCCTCACTTGGAGCTCTGCTAAGCTGTAATGCCCTCCTACTACTGCCATAAAAGGCCGGGGCAGAAAATGGGTGACTGCTACTGGTGATGGTAACAGTGCTATCAATTAGGTTACCACTACTCGAAGTTCTTTCACCACCCAATGTACTATATGAGCTTACCACCTTGGTAGGTGAAAAAAAATATTTTGGGATGCTGAATGCGTCCAGATGAACGTACAATACCTTCTGATTCAGCATCACTGCTGCTTGCTGTGCTTGGTACAGGCAGGGCTGTGGACTTGCTGGAGCTAGACCAAGTCCTTTTACAAGTTTGCTTATCATCAGACATGATAAATGATACTGCTGCTGGTTAATGTTACAATCAGTAGAAGTGCTATGATTAATTATCAACACAGGCAAATATTTTTATTTATGTTATGGTATGCAACTATGTGTAACTGTGGGTATAATATATGCAACTTGCAAATAAGCCCACAACAGAACCATACCCAACAGGACCAACACACATGCAATTCCCTGTGCCACACCTGACACACTGAAAGACCCCGGAAGAAACTGATGGACAGATGTGTGACTCACTCTGTGCTTACACTCAGATGCAGTGGGAAGGGGAGACTAGGTGTCAAAGTACTTTCTTTTTCTAAACAATATCAGATTGTCATTAATTTTCAGTTACATCACAGGCAACAGCCTGTCACACTCACACTACTATATTTTGTGTGGATTGGAATGTTAACCACTAGGGTTGGGGACCACTAAGCGGCGATGCTTACCAAACAAAACAACCCTCTGTGAATGACTGTTACAGAGCCCAGAAACAGTTCCCCAAATTATATATATCTTTTCTAAATACTATAATTCTGTCACGCTAGACAGAAAACTTAAGCCTGACTTTATTGAGCAAAAAAAGGTTTTTTTTCTGACACAAAATATATCTCTGTAAAATGAAGAACATTCACACACTGTAAGAGCAGATAGATGTGTGACTTACTCTGCGCTTGCAGCACTCAGACACAGTGGGGTGGAGGAGATTAGGTGTCAGACTACTTTCTTTTTCTAAACAAAATCAGGTTGTCATTAATTTTCAGTTGCATCACAGGCAGCAGCCTCTCACACTACTATATTTTTTTTGTGTGGTTCGAACTTTAACACTGGGGTGTGTGGGCTGGGGTTCACTAAGCGTCGAAGCGGCGATGTTGCTGCTTAGCAAACTACCCTCTGTGAGCAACTGTTACTGAGCCCAGAAACACTTCCCCAAAATTATATGTATTTTATACTGTAATACTATATTAACTTTACTGAGATTTCACCTAGAATTGGTGTGGACTGGAAATTTAAACCTGGGGGGAGGTGAGAGACTATGCACAATATGCACTGGCTGTGGCAGCAATTACTGCAGTAAAACCCTCTCTAAATTACTGTTTGCTGAGCCCAGAAACAGTCGGTTACCCTTTATTATTATATTATGCTACTTACTGTGTAACTTAGCAAAACACAAAAAAAATCAGTCACAAAACATCTCTCTAAAACTTAAGAATCACACAAAAGCAAAAAAAAACTATTTCAACAACAAGATTCTGCAGTTTGAGAAGCTCTGAGACTGAAGCACGATCTCTCCTCTGAGAATGCTGTCTCACAGTAAGGAGATCACATGATCTGCAGAGCTGAGAAGCCTCTGATTGGCCAAGGAAGCTCTGCGAGACTAGGAAATTTCATTCCCCGAATACCTTTCCCGAATACCGAATAATCATGTATTCGGAATGGCCGTCTGACTATTTGGAATGGCCACTATTCATGGTATTCGGGAAATAATATTTGGGATGTGCACAGCCCTAGTATTGAGTCCTGTGGGACACCAGAGATTATACCTCTGAAGCTGGAATGGAAGTGCCCCAGGTGTACTCTTTGCCTACTTCTAGTTAGGTAACAGTGGAACCAATTGGCAACTTTGGATGTGAGACCCATATGTGATAGTTTGTGCAGTAGTAAATTGTGGTGCAACGTATCAAATGGTTTGGATAGATCAATAAATGTTATCCCTGTCCTTAACCTGTTTTTGAGAGCATGTTGTATGTCACTGGTGACCTTAATCAAAGTAGTTTGTATGTTATGTTTCTCTCTAAAACCTGTATAAAGCTGTGTAAAAGCAGGACCCTACAGTAGAACCCTACTGTGGGAAGGTGGGTTGGAGTGAAGACACAGAAGTAGAGGTGGGTGAAGTTAGAAAACTTTGCTTCACTGAGAAATGTGCAAATTTTTCAGAATTCACAAAATTCTCTTTTACGGCAAAGTTCTACTTCACCTTTTTTGTTGTTGTTGTTTGAGTTTTTTATTATTTCAGAAAATAATAAAATACAGATGCTGTGCAGGATACATCACATCAAAACAATACAGCCAATGCAGGAACATTTATTAGCACACAGTGTTACTCCTACATCCCCAGGCTTCCAACATCTGCCCTGTACAAGAGACTTGTAGGCATAAGTTCTACTTCACCTTAAAGGGGAACTTTGCGAATGACAAAAAGTGTGAACTTTGTCCATGAATTTTTGGCTCTAAGGCGACGTTTGCAAGGATCCATGGGATTGTAGGTCACATGGTGCTACATTGAGCTGTAGTGCCATGCGTAGGCTTAATTCAGTGCAGTGTGAATAAGAGACAGTTGGTGTTAAGTGTGCTCTGTATCGTTGTGCCTAAAATCCTTTGGAAAGAATTTAAAAAAACAGCAGTTTTTTTCCAACAAACCACTCCATTAAGTGTCTACTGTACCTTGTGCCTCTAGATCACCAAATATTTGTGATATTTTTTGTGATTTAGTTAAAGTTATAATTTTGTTTTCTGTATTGTGTAGTAACGCGGTACTGTTAAGGTAGGGGAGCTTAGCTGTAGCAACTTCCAGAAAGAATAAATTCTAGCAAGAGCCAATATGGCTGCAAAACAGTGGTATTGTGGGCAGTGAGAAATGTGTAAACTAGCAATTTTTGCACTAACCACTGAGCTGCCTAACTGCACTTTCTAATTGTTGTGATACACATATTTGCATATACATTGCAGTGTAGCATAGCAGTGCACTGTCTACACACATTTTTACAGCTTAAAAAATACATTGTTTTCTTCTTTTCAGGCTCCAAGGGACATCGGAAAGTGGGGGAGGAGACACCATTAGACACCTCATTTAAATCAAAAGTGACATGCATAAGGCTGAAACTGATCTAGATAGTGGGGAATGTAGACTAGCAATTTTCACTCTCACCAATGAGTCACCTAACTGCACTTTCTAATTGTGATACACACACACACTAATACATATACACATATATGCATATATATTCCAGTATAACATAGCAGTGCACTGTCGACACACACTGAGCATTGCCACATATACATTGCCTTATATGGCATTTATTTACTTGTACATCTAACCCTAACTTTTACTGTATTTAGGATAAGCACCGTGTTTTGCACCAGCTCATTGTAGTAATCTATGGCATGACTGGATAACTAAGATAGAGGACCAGGAAAGTGTGGTGGATGTGCCTATCTGGACTTCAGAAAGGCCTTCAACACTGTCACCCATATAATGCTGATTAACAAACGGCACAGCCTTCGGTGGATCCTAAACTAGTCCTATAGGTGGAGAATTGGCTGAATGGCAGGAGCCAGAGGGTTGTGGTAAGCAGGGAGTACTCTGGAGAGGGAGAGGGGAAGAACAGGGTGCTACAGGTTTTGTTGGGGCTGGTCCTCTTCAATGTCTTTATTGGGGACATTGCAGAGGGACTGGAGTGGAAGGTATGCCTCTTCATAGAAGATAAAACTGTATGCAATAGTGTGGACATGCCAGTGGGTATTGCAAGAAAGAGCGAAGACCTTAAAAAACTGGCAAAATGATCTGAAGAATGGCAGCTGGGATTCAGTGCAAAGAAGTGCAGGATCATGCACATAGGGCACAAGAACCCAGGGGCAATGTACAGTATGAACTAGGAGGGGAGGTACTGATGGTCATGAAGCAGGAAAGGGACCTGGGAGTAATCATTTCAGAGGACCTAAGAGAAACTAAGCAGTGCAATAAGGTGGCTGGTAAGGCTAGCCAGATTTTTGGATGCATAGGGAGGGGTATTACAAGTAGAAAGAGGGAGGCCATCTTGACCCTGTATAACACAGTCATGAGACCGCACCTGGAATACTGCATCCAGTTCTGGAGGCCCCATCTGAGAAAGAACTTACACAGAGCAGAGGCGGTGAAGTGGAGGGCAACTAAAATGGTGCAGGGCCTGCGGGATAAGACCTATGAGCAAAGACTAAAGGAGTTAAACATGTATTCCCTGGAGGAAAGGGGGGCATGACTGAGACATACAAATACATCACCGGTATAAACAGAGTATGAGAAGGAAGCATATTCCAAAGTAAGAGATGCTCCAAGTCACGAGGGTACAAAATGAAGTTAGAGGGGGGCAGGCTCAGGGGAAACGTGAGGAAAATATTTTTTCATGGAGAGGTTGGTGGACATCTTGAATAACCCACCAGAAGTGGTGGTCGGGGCTAAAACAGTCACAGAATTTAAGAAGGAGTGGAATAGACACAAGGGTATCCTGAAGGCAGCTAGAACAAAGTGCTATACACACACACACACACACACACACACACTAACACACACGCACTGCTTCATGTTCTGAAGTGTGCACTGCTAACATATAGCATTACAGCTATTTGCAAGCTAACTAGAAAAAGGTTAGTGCACCATGAAAGGGTCAACAGAGTGGCACAGGCATGCACACACACACACACACACACACACACACACACACACTAACTCTTGTAGATCTACCTCCTGAACTGAAAACACAACACATCTGTTAATACACTGAGCACATCCACAGACTGTAATTTGAGCTTGCATGAGTATGCTCCATGTAGAAGAGAATTATGATTGAATCAAACAGTTTCAGCCAAAATATAGGTTGCCACCTTTGGATGAGATGAAAACGGGACAATAAACCACACTCCAAACTCCGCCCCTTTTTTATAACCAATAGTAACTCAAATTCTCAGGTTTCATATCTTTCAAATGGCTATATTCAGCCTCTGTCTACAGTACCCTGTGTCATTATTTTGTCATGTACCCTTGGATGCCTCCCATTATGGCTATAACAAATTGTACTGTATAGATGGGGGTGTTTTTTTATGGTTTATTTATCCAGTGGGGACTTGCTGCTACCCATTTACTGCATGGACTGGAGCACAAAGAGGTAAAGAGGTTTGCCAAAGGTCACACAGTGAATATTTTGCTCTAGCAGGGTTTGAACCTACAATTTCCTGGTTCTTAAGTCAGTGCTCTAACCACTACACCACAGGCATGTCACAATGGAAAAGCTTTGAGACCAGAAAGATCCTAGCATCAGGTGCCTGGGATTATTGTCCCAAAAGCTTGAATGCTATGTACAGTCTCTGTTATGTTGGTTCAATAAACTGTGTCACACTTCTCGAGTATAGTGTATATATACAGCAGATCATCAAAGACCACTACTGCTACACACATTCTAACAATATTTCACTACATATGAGGTTTATTCAATAGTTCTTCAAATGAAATGACTAACTGTAACAGCAAACAGGATTTCAAATCAGGAATTTAAAGTAGCTTCTGTATGCACTGAAAGTTCTGTTTGCCATTTGAAGGGAAGACCATCTCCTTTGTCATGAACAATCTAGGTATTTCTCTTGACTGCTATACATACAATTATAAAGAAAGTCCCATTCAACAATTCTGATAACATGCTCTTAGAACTCATGAGGTATATGTATCATTTTTGGTAGCCTTGTTGTATAGTCCACTGCGCTATTGCTGGGACCCTATTAAACAAGCATTTGTCAATGCTGAATGTTGTCTAGCTGGCATTGACATTGGTAGTGCAGGAGTTAGAGATGCATAATAGGAATGTCAGTGAAGTATTTAACTGACACCAACCCCACCCCCACCCTGCAGAGGCTGACAGGCATTGGGGTGTGCATTTGGGTCATCAGCTATAACGCTCATACCATTTTACCTCACCTGTAGACACTGACAAGTGTCATGGTGTGCTTTGGGATCTTTGGGCCTTATACTTACCCCCATTCCATAAGGAAATACAGAGATGGGTGCAGTATAGGAAATTGGGGTGAACTTCACGCCGAATACTCCAAGGCACACCTTGATGCCTGTCACTGGCTGCAGGGTGGGGGTGGAATGGTGCGAGCATTACAGCCAATGATCCCAAGTCACACTCCTGATGCCTGTCAGTCTCTACAGGGTGGGGTGTTACAGTTGGAAACCCTAACATCGTAGGTGTTTGGTGGTATTTTCACTCCAAATTTTCAACATAGGCTTTTTGTGACCCCACCTCATGAAAAGCAGCACAATCAGTTTGTTAGCTGAAAGGTGGTTTTGCACAGCGGCTATGCCATTTGGCGACACAGAGACAAAAACACATTTTGGGCAGGATGTGAAAAATGACAACTGTATTGTTCATGAGGAGGTGTCAAAAAATGGCAACGTTGAAAATCTGGAGTGAAAATATGAAAAATTGGTGAAGTCATGAGCATGCATAGAAATTGCGCAAAACACGTCCGTAACCCAATTATTTTGGGAATTTTTTTTAGCCACATTTTCAACAAAGGCATTTTGGGATCTCCCCTCATGAACAGTGACACTGTGGTTTTGTTAATCTGTCCCAAAAGTTGATTTCCCACAGCAACTACGCCATTGTGTGCCACAGGTGCAGAAACACATTTTGGGCAGACTGTGAAAAATGACAGCTTTACTGTTCATAAGGAGGTGTGAAAAAATGCCAGTGTTGAAAATCTGGCATGAAAATATTGCAAATTTGCAAAGTTACAAGGGTGCATGGAATCTGTGCAATGCACGCTTGTAACACAGTCATTTTATGGCATTTCATCACCAAATTTTCAACATAGGCATTTTAAGACTTGTGATCATGAACAGTGTCACCGTCATTTTCTCAAACTGTCCTGAAAACTGATTTTGCACAGCGACCACACTATTCTGCGCAAGACGTGTGAAAACACATTTCGGCCAGGCTATGTAAAATGACAGCTGTACTGTTCACAAGGAGGTGTGGAAAAATCTGGAGTGAAAATATTACAAATTTGTGAAATTACGAGCGTGCATGGAAACTGCGCAACTCACGCTCGTAAAACAGCCATTTTTGGATTTTTTTCACCAAATTTGCAACATAGGCTTTTTGAGAGCCCACCTCATGAACAGTGGCACTGTTGTTTAATTAATCGGTCCCAAAAGGTGATTCCATGCAGTGATTGCGAAATCACCTTTTGGGACAGAATAACACCATGACAGTGACTGAATTCTTGAGGATGGGTCACAATAACCCCATGTTGAAAATTTGGTGCCAGTATTCCCCAAAATGCACGAGATATGCACCAAAGTTGAAAAAACCCTATTTATGCCATTATATAGCTTACCACAATTTCTTCAGTTCGCGGTAGGCTTTGAAGAGTGCAGTTGTGTTCCCGGTCCACCGAAGATCATCGCGCCGGACTCCAGAGGTAAGTATGGGGTGAGGGAGGGTGTGGGGAGACAGGGTGTGCAGAGGATGGGAGCAGCTTGGGGAGGGCCACCGACTCGATTTAGGATCGTCCTTGGTTTGCAGGTTGTAAAAAAAAATTGTGGGACCATTTTCATTTTACAGGGGTATTTGGTAAACTGGGGTGGGCTCCCAGCGTTCCACCTGAGTGTTTTGTTGGGGGGGTTCTGTAGGGGATTGGGCACCCTGTCAGCACACAACAAATGGGGGGGGAGCATTATGCCGACAGGGATTGGCCTTCCCATCAGCAAATTAAACTGGGAAGCGGGGACATGATGCCAATGGGGTTTGGATACCCCTTCGGTACACATTTTAAATTGTGGGGTGCATTATGCCTATGGGGAGTGGGCTCTCCTATCAGCAAATGAAGTGGGTTGGGGCATGCTGACAGGGGGAATGGGCACCCCTGAAGTCAGCTATACACGCAGCGGCAGTCAGTGCTGCCATCTTCATTGAAGGGCTTCGCCAGGAAAGGCACGTAGGCAGGGCATGTTTTGGTGCTGCTGCATGACAAGCTTTGCTCTCATTGCAGTGGACCTTTTCTTAGATGTACACGCCACATTATGTATTCCTGGTGTGGCGCCTGCATGCTGGCTTATTGGGGAATGAGGGACGCATCTACTGATGCATGCCCTGCATTCTCCCAATAGTGACTGCGCCTCCAAATCTGCTACTAATGCAATATGTTGCCTGGCACGCAAGTGCGAGCCAACATAAAGGTGAGCTGGTAGGCTGCTCACTAGCTGTTTTTCCATTCACATGCTTTTATGCTTTGAATAAATATATTTTTTAAGATACCTCCAGATTGTCTTAAAGGTACAACAGATTGCAGCATATTGTAGTTATTGGGCATTCCACACTATGTAAGACCCCTGTCACACACATGAAAAGCTCCACTATCATCTGACCCTTCAATACTACTGCTGCAGTTGCTACATACAGGTCATCATTCAAAGGGGTAGCGGGATGTCACTACTTTAGACAACTGAAATACCTTTAGGCAATAAAATAGGCAATAAACTCTCCTCTTAGACTTGGAAGGCCACAGTGTGTGTGTGTGTGTGTGGGGGGTAGTGGATCTGGCATCAGTTACAGGAAATACTGCTGATTTCTCAGGCTGAGCTGTGTGATTGTGTGAGCTGTGTGAGCTGACAGCCTGAGCTGAAAAGAGTTAAGTAGTGCAGCTCCATCCCTGTTTATTTGCCTCTGCAAAAGTGGGACATTTGATGTCCCACTGACACGTGATACAGCTGATGGGGTGGGAGTGCAAAAAATGGGACTGTCCTGTATGAAATGGGACAGGTGATAAACCTACCAAAATAGTGTGGAGCAGGGAGACACCTAAGCCACACTGTTTTGACATAGTAATTCTAAGAAAACTCTAGTTTTATAAAATCTGTTAGGAATCTGAAGAGCTCCCTTTCTCTACTGTGATAGCAACATGTCTGCAGGGCTCTGACTGCTGCAGCCATAAAAAGGCAGGTTAGGCAGCCTTTTCTGTCTTAGCAGTGCAAGTACTATTGTGATTGGTTGGCATCCATGGCACTCCAGACATTACCTCATGAGTTTTAGCCCACCTGATAGGCTAGTGATGCACATGACCCTAGATCAAATTTCTGGTATATCCAGGTCCCAGAAGCCCCTGCTCCCCAGTCCGAATTGTGCATCTGATCAGGCAACAAGCACACCAGGAATCCCTGTCTGCTCCATACAAGGTAGGTCTTGAACTTGTAGGAATCTGAACTACTCTAGAGAAAAAGAAATGCAAGCGATTTGTTTTGTACTTGTTGTTCTGTCCATTTTGGGACATTATACAGTATAGATGTGTAGAAGATTGGGATATTAACCTCTGCAGATTTCAAAGACACGATTTTGGCCTGGAATGATTGTTACAGCTAATCCCTGTTCAGTGCCTTAAGCCCTGTTGTTGTTCTTTTGATTATTGCAATGCCTTTAACGCAAAAACATTGCAAACGCCGCTGTAGCGTTTTTCTTTCCTGTAAGTTAGACTAACTGCCTTTCGCTATTTGAAGAGATAGTCTCCCTCTAAACTTCTTTTTTGGTGTTGTTTTGCAAGGTTTAATTGATGTTGTTAAAAAAACAAAGATGGAAAAACGCTGCGATATAGCGCGTGTAACAGCTGGGGTGGAGTCTGGTCTCCCGATTTCAAAGTATTTCCTCGACCTCCCTGGTTGTTTTGGTCACTTGTTAGCCAGTAAAAGGATTCCCTGCTTTTAGGCCTTTGGACCTACAGCAGCCGCCTGAGCCTCTAGACCCCCACGTGGTCTCCTTCCTCTTCTCCCCTCCCCCCCACCACCCCACACCTGCTGGCGTTCGGTTTTTCTTGCCTCCGCTCCCTCGGAGGCTCCCTCTGCTCCCCGGATTCCCGCTGGTCTGCGCGAACCCCAGAGCGCGTGCTCCCAGCTCTATCCACCGCCCTAGGCCCGCACGCTGGCTCCGCGCGTTGGGCGAGGTAGGCCTCTGGCCCTCCACCTCCATGTGGTTTCCTACCACTCCCCTGGGCCTTCCTCGATACTCCAGGCTGCCTTCCTCCCCCACCAGTGCTACTAGGTACCAGACCTGGGGGAAGAGGGTTAGTACGGTGGGGGGAGTCGGTCACACCATAAGGTGAGCTACCGTTTGCCGAGAGCGTTTCTCTCCGTGGGGGTCCTGGGTCTACGTCCAGCTTTCCTCCTCCTCCCAGAAGGGGGGGAGACCTTGCAGTAGTCAGTCTGCCTAGGGCCTGCCCCCGTAGCCCTAGCACCTCCCATCTTGTCTCCGGTCTCAGCCCTTCAGCTATATAAATCCTTTGCTCCATGTTGGAGCGTCACACCTGGGGCAGTGCGCGCGACCGCACCTGAGGGGTCCCTCCCACAGCGACCCCCCCGGACCACGGTCACTAAGGCACACAGGTGCCTGTCTCTTCTCCTCCTGGGTCCCTCCCACAGTGACCCAGGCGTAGGAGATGGCGCCCCCTGGACCACCTAAGCTGCTAAGTCATGGGTCCCTCCCCATAGTGACCCATGCATGCCTGGTTTTCCCTGCAGCAAATTTCTTCAGGCAGAATCGGCCATCCACTTCATGGGAGGGGGTTCCTCACACAGCAATCCCCCGCCCTCTGGCTAGCTTTCTCAAGGGAGCTCCACAGATGCCAGGAGACTGACGTTTCTGTGCTGAGTCACAGGGGACAGTAGGCTCCCCCACAGGGCAGTATACAGATCTGATCTAAGGCCGTTCTCTCTCTTTTTTCTTCTCCCAGATGGTTAAAGTGAAGAAGTGTTCCACTTGCAACGCCACCCTTCTGCCCCAAACCCCAGGGCCCCTCTGCGCCACCTGCCTACTCGACGATGGTGACTCATCCATAGAACAAACACCCCCATGGGGCCCAGCAAACTGGGGCCCAGCAGCCCCACATGGATGGACCCTGGTTCCCTCCTAATCCAGAATCAGCAGGCCACAGTCGCAGTGATGGAAAGTCAACAGAACCTTATGTTAAAAATAGTGGAAAAACTCGAGTCCCTCACCCATCACAGAACCGTCCCAGTGATCCCGGAACCGGACAAGGCAGGGGGGCAACCAGAGGAGCTTCCGGACCTCGACGACACATTGCCAGAGAATCCTCGCGAGGACACAGAGGAGGACAAGGACACTACCGAGGAGGAGGAAGGGGTAGAATCGGATGAAGATGAAGCAGAACACCCCACATCGCCGTCCCTCACTTCAAAGTTGTGCTTCTTTGACACGGTCCCAGGGCTCATGAAGATTATCAAAACCACGATGGGGTTCGACATCGGAGAGAGTAAGCCCGAGTCGAAACTCGACCCCATGATACAACTGAAGGTGTTGAACCCCGAGACTTTCCCAGTATGCCCAGCCATTGAAGAGATCTTCAATAAAGAATGGCGATCCACGGAACCAGGCAGAATGCCCAACAAGAAAAACCTGGACAGAATGTACCCGGTACAAGAGGAAAAATCTGTTCCCTGGTGTAAAGCCCCCACCATCGATCCTCAGGTAGCGGCCCTCAGCAAAAGGACAGTGCTACCATGTGGAACAATAGCCCTCAGAGATCCTACAGACAAGAAGGTGGAAGACATGCTAAAGAAGGCATTCGAAATTGAGGGCACAGCAGCAAAAGCGGCTACTACTGCCATCTATACAGCCCAGGCTCAGATCCGTTGGCTCAAGGAACTTCAGGAACAAGCTACCCAAAATCCAGGGAGGAAGAACTCTTAGAATGCACCTTAGATGCAGCTAGATACCTGGCCGACATGGCAGTGGACACCCTGCGCCTTCACGCCAGGGCCACGGCCATCACCAATCGTGCCCGGAGAGCATTATGGCTAAAATTGTGGGATGCTGACAATGAATCTAAAAACTTGTTGCAGAATTTGCCTCTGGGGGGGAAGTACGTATTTGGGGAGGGGCTACAGGATTACCTAAAACAAAAGGAGGAGGGTAGAGACCTCCTCAAAAGTAAACCTATGTACAACTATCTTCCCTCATCAAGGCGGAGATTTCGGAGTGGAAATAGGCTATATCAACCCCGCAGGGACTCAGCACAACACAATGGTCCCTTTTGAGGCAGAGGGGCATCCCACAGTTCCCGTAACCCCTATCCACAGGCCTATCATCCGTCCTCCTTCAGAGCCCACGGGCAAAAGTTCAGGGGACAAGGTAGAGGTTACAGGGGGAAACAACAGTGACTATGCCCCTCCAACTGCTCACAGTCAGGGACCCTACCCACCCGTGGGTCAAAGACTCTCATTATTCTCACACCGGTGGCTCAACACAACCTCGGACAGGTGGGTCCGGGAGGTGGTCACACAGGGGTACTCCATAGAGCTATCCCACCACCAAATCCCCCACAGATTCGTATCCTCCCCCTTAGCCAAGAGAAAGGTTACCCCTCACCAGGTTCAACGCATCTTGTTGGATCTAGTCCAAAACAGGGCCATCCAACCTGTTCCCTGACAGGAACAAAATCTAGGGGTTTACTCAATATTCTTCCTCGTACTCCAAGAAGTCAGGGAACTCAGACCTATTCTAGACCTAAAACATCTCAACCAGCATGTAGTGTGTCACAGATTCAAAATGGAGACAATACGTTCAACCCTATGCAGTCTCCGGGTAGGCGACTTCCTGACATCCATAGATCTCAAGGACGCATACCTCCACATTCCTATCATTCAAAGACACAGGCAGTTCCTTCGTTTTCACATCCTGGGCCACCACTTCCAGTACCAGGCCTTACCATTCGGCCTCACATCAGCCCCGAGAGTCTTCACCAAGGTCTCCATAGTCCTGGTGGCCAGACTCAGAGAACAGGGACTGGATATCATACCATACCTAGACGACTGGCTCATTCGAGCATGTTCCAGGGATCAGGCCCTGCAGGACACAGCGACTGCCTTACAGGTGCTCGAGGAGCATGGTTGGGTGGTCAATCGGGAAAAGAGCCATCTCAACCCCACGCAGCAGATCGAACATCTGGGTGCATTGATCAACTCGGCCCACGGTTGGGCAAAGCCGTCCCCCTCAAGGGTCACCAACCTGATGACCCTGGCCCACCAGATGAAGGGCCACCACCAGACAACCATGGGGCACATAGCCCAGTTGTTAGAATGCATGGCATCATGCATAGACCTCGTACCCTGGGCCAGGTGGCATATGCGCCCGCTCCAGACATACGTCCTCACTCGGGGAGCTCCAAACGAACACAACCTGCAGGTCACTGTCCCGCTATCACCATCAGTGAGACTCTCACTAGCATGGTGGACAGTAGAGTCGAACCTCACCAGGGGAGTCCCCTTGGAGGCCTCCTACACGTCCACAATAGAGACGGATGCGAGCCTGTCCGGTTGGGGGGCCTGTCTGGGAGACTCAACGGCCCAGGGTCTATGGTCACTAAGGGAATCCAAGCTGTCCATCAACATTCTGGAGATGAGGGCAGTATACCATGCGCTCAAGGCATTCAAACCCCTCATACTCGGTCAGTCGGTCCTGATACACTCCGACAATTGGGTCACAGTGGCCTACATCGCAAAACAGGGTGGAACCAGGAGCAGAGCCATGTTGAGAGAGGTGACATCAGTCCTGAATTGGGCTCAATCAAATCTCTTCCACCTAGGCGCCATACACCTTGCAGGAAAACTCAACGTATGCGCGGATTGGCTCAGCAGACAACAGGTGCACCAAGGGGAATGGCATTTGCACCCCGATCTGTTTCGGATGATCCAAAGGGCTTGGGGACCCATAACCATGGATCTCATGGCAACACGGGAGAACTCACAGGTCAAGGATTATTACTCACGATTCAGGGAGAGTCACTCCCAGGGAACTGACACCCTATCCCAGCCTTGGAGTCGGGATCATGCTTATATGTTTCCGCCTATCCCCCTAATTCCCCAGGTCCTAGCCAAGATATGGGCATCCCGTCTCACCATCATCCTGGTGGCCCCTTATTGGCCATGAAGGACATGGTTCGCCTCCGTGCGCGAGATGTCCATGGCCAGCCTCAGACATCCTCACCGAGCAGACATGCTCTCCCAGGGCCCAGTAGTCCACCCGGCCTCGCAGACACTGAAGCTCACGGCCTGGCACCTGAAAGGAGGAGACTAATAGAGGCAGGCTATCATAATTCCGTCATCAGTACCATGTTACAGTCCAGATGGACCTCCACCACTTCCACCTACAGTAGACAATGGTCTATATTCTCGAGGTGGTGTCAAGAAAGGGTAAGGTACCCGAGCAGGCTGACATGGCTACCATCTTGCTATTCTTGCAGCAGGGAGTGGACAAGGGCCTGGCTCACTCTTCCCTCAGGGTACAACTGTCAGCCATAGGAGCGGCTACGGGGCCCATCAGGGGCACAGTCTGGGAGCTTACCCCAACGCTCTGCGTTTCCTAAAAGCGGTGGAGATACTTTGACCTAAGACGCGACCAACTATTGCACCTTGGGATCTCCCACTGGTACTCGACTCACTCAGTTCGGCCCCCTACAAACCACTTCGGGAGGCAGACCTATTCTGGGTTGGCCTCAAGACGTGTTTCCTAGTGGCCATCTGCTCCGCCAGATGGATCAGAGAGTTGGGGGCTCTATCGTGCTCGAAACCTTATACGAATTTCACTCCCCAAGGAGTCCGTCTACGAACGGTGCCAGCCTTTCAGCCCAAGGTGTCCACGGCCTTCCACAGGGAACAGCCCATTGAGCTGCCCATCTTCCTTGTGGACACACAGCAGGGCACTCACCTGATCCCACACCACCTGGATGTCGGTTCCACCCTCTCCATCTATATAGACAGAACGCGGCCCCTCCGCAAGATGGAGAGGTTATTTGTTGTCACGAAGGGCCAAAGGCAAGGCAGGGCAGCCTCTAAGTCCACGATCGCTAGTTGGCTAAGGAGAACCATTCACAACTCTTACCTAGCAAAGCAAATGATACCTCCTCAGGGTATCAGGGCCCACTCTACCAGGGCAGTTGCCACATCCTGGTCAGAAAGGCCAACGTGTCTTCCGAAGACATATGCAGGGTGGCTACTTGGAGTTCCCTGCACACGTTCGCTAGACACTACAGACTTGAGCACCTGCATGCCATCCAGCCCTCTTTCACCACACAGATCCTCCTAGCAGCAACTTCTTCCCCTCACTCATAGACCACTCTGCTCCCACTCTTGGTACTTCACTGCTTCTTATCTACCCATGAGGTAATGTTGAGTGCCATGGATGCCCAACCAATCACAATGGGTGTTTACTCACCTGGTAAAGGTGATTGTGTTGGTTGGCATCCATGGCACTCAACCCTCCTGGCCAGAGTGCTCAGAGGACCGACCAAAAAGGAATTTGTTAGTCGGCAGCCTTGGGAGAGGGATGGAAAGAAGTTGCAGGAGAATCTTGTTCGTCTCTTCGGATCGAGTTTAGACTGTAAATAATAGGTATAATAAATTTGGCCTACTGGCCTCTGAGACTACGTCGTAGTTAGCCTGGTTTCTTTCATGGCATCATGTTGGTCTGCCTTGCATTGTTGTTGTTTCTTTTTCCCTTTGCATTTTCTTACTAACCTTGATTTCAGCTATGGAAGATTCGAACTGGAGAGAAGGGGCTTCTGGGACCTGGATATACCAGAAATTTGATCTAGGGTCATGTGCATCACTAGCCTATCAGGTGGGCTAAAACCCATGAGGTAATGTCTGGAGTGCCGTGGATGCCAACCAACACAATCACCTTTACCAGGTGAGTAAACACCCATTGTAGTCAATGCTTTGTGTGATTATTTTCTTTTGTTTTCTTTGGTTTGTAATTTTAATTCTGTAGAACAGTCAGGTGTATTTTGCTGAACTATTTTTGTCACTGTAGTTTGATTATATTGATTTCATGTTTTGTTTTTTGAGTCGTTAGCATTTTTTCGTGTACACAGTAACGTTGTTATAATTACCTGAATTGTTGCACCTTGCGTGTTCTCCTTAATCCCTGAAATCCATGTTGTGTACTGTTTGTGTAAAAAAAAAAAAAGAAAGAAAAAGAAAAAACAGTGACAGTGTGGGTGCTGCTGGTAATTTATTTAAAAAGTTGGTAACTGGGAAAGGCACACTGAACCATGGTTCGTTTCCAGGTGCGACCCGGGGAAGAGGTAAAGAAAGAAGCATTTTACAAGTACAATACAATATAGAGAAATGTAAGTCAAAAGTCAGCAAATTAAATACAAGGGAGGTGGTTCACTCTGAGGAAATAGCAAAAGTTATGGACAATCAAGGTAAATCACTGTAGCAGCCATGGTTAAAGTAAGAAATCAAAAAGGAATGTAGCAGTAACATATTAAGCTGTGGTGGAAACGGGTGTACCAGGAGCATCGGTAGGGGTGAAAATGCAGTCAAAAAAATGCATCAAGTACAGGAACATTTCTGCAGCAGGTGAGAGTGTGTAGTGATGCTAGTTCTTGAGAAGCTTGAACTTCAACAGATGGGTGCTGCTGCTTCCACAGGGTGTGCCCACTGCGCTATTGTGACACATCCCTTATGCCCTCCATGAACTGCTGCTAGTACGGACAGACCACCACCTCCAACACCCCCATTTGCTACTTCCCCCTGCTTTTCCTCCTACTTGCCTGGTGATTTGCCATAAGAAGGGTCCTCTGGCCTCCAGTACCCATGAGGGTCCTTTGCTTGCCCCAGGGGACATGTTTAGTGCATAGGTTGCAACTGACCACACTGACTCTAACCCTAATGCCCCATAGGATAACACTGCAACTTAAACAAGTCATAATTCCACCAGTCTTTGGAGTTAAGGGACATTCTATACATCCAAACAAGGCTCTCGATGTGTACGACAATAGTAACACACAATACCCCAGGAACAATTCATGGGGTGTGCATAACACCCAAAAATCACCTACCAAATTGATCATGGTGCCAAATCCATAATTTAAGTTTGATAATCATCAGAAATGCACCTTATATGCACCACCTCTTGGACTACAATCATACCAAGTTTCAGACAAATGCAATAACATTTGACCAAGTTATGCCTAAATACCCCAAAAGGAGGTGTTGGTGGAAGTCATTTTGACCCATTCACCTTTGTGTACCCCAAGGAGAAGTTACAGGTGAAGTTCCAAGGTGAAGTTGCCAATGGTGAATTTCCTATTATATAGAAAAACTTTGCAAAATGATCCATAGAGGTAAATTTGGTGACTTCACCTTCATTTCACCTGCAGATTAAAACTTTGCAACATCTCTACACAGAAGGCATGAAAAGTGATTTTAAAATATTCCATTGGGCAGGCACTTTATTAATTAAGGACACAGAGACACTGGAAAATAAATAATTTATTTATTTATTTAAAGAGATTTGCCAAGAAAGACATACTAAGCTGATAAGGCTCGTTTCCAGATGCATCCTGGGGAAGGGGGTAACGGATAAGAACAAACAAGTAGAAACACAGAAACACAATAATACACATAGGCCCAGATATTCAAAAGGGTTGCACCATGTGCAACAGAGATGCACCAGCGCAAGTCTGAAAATGAGCCATTCTGCGATATTCAGCAGGAGGCAGCTGTGCCGCTCAAATTGCAATGCGCAAGAGTGCAGTGGTAATGGATGCATGTGCAACCATAGGGGGAGGAACCATGAATAAATGGTGCAGTGCGATATTCAACAGCATGCGCCATGCGCAATAGGGGACCAAGTGGAAGTTGCGCGATAGTGGAAATGATCCAAAATAAAAAGGAACAAGAGAGAGATGCAAGAATGCTATAGGGAAGCCAGAGGTGGGAGCAAGGTGACAGCAACAGAAAAGAGGGTAGCAGTGAGTGGGACTGGAAAGGAGCAGGACAGGGCACACCTGGGAACAAACAGCAACAGGACAGGAGTGGGGAGCCTGTGCCACTGTGCAGGAGAGACAGTGGAAGTGCCACAGTGGACTGAGGGCAGTGGCAGTGGGCAGGACAGCCAAAGGTTGGAGGTGTACCCAGTGCAGGGGGAGCATCACAAAGGACAGTGGGGGAGCAGGATAACAGCTGCTGGGGAGGGGAACACCAGCCAGGGACATGGCCAGTGCCACCTTTCAGATGGAGGCAGTAATGAGGGGTGTGAGAAGGCAGGCAGCAGGGAGATGCGGCCGTGGAAGGGCCCATAGGCAGTATGCCCCCAAGAGACGGTACCGAACCAGCACCAGCTTCAAGCACTACAGTGACACAGAGACTGTGGGCCGAGACTGCCTGAACTGGGCGATCCTGAGGTGGCTCTGTGAGCTGTGCTGTGATGAGATGCAGGCACCCACACGACGGAGCCATGCTCTGTCAGTGGAGACAAAGGTAACAGCTGTCATGTGCCTGCTCACCACGGACACCTTCCAGAGCCCAACAGGGGACACAACAGGCATAACCCAGTCGGCCGCATCACGCCTACTCACACAATTCCTCAGTGCACTGCTGCCACATGCTGCGGAGTACATCTGTTTCCTCAGCACACCAGCAGAGCACACAGCACACACACAAGAGTTCCACAGGGTAGCACATATGTCTGGCATGCTCGGGGCCATTGACTGTACCCATGTGGCCATCCATACGCCACCTGGCCCGGAAGGTGCCGCTTACATCAACCGGAAGGGCTATGCCAGCATCAACTGCCAGGTGGCGTGCAATGCTAGGGGGGTGCATAACCAATGTCTGTGCCATGCACCCTGGGGGAGCACATGATGCCTTCATCTGGCACCAGTCTGCACTGTGCCACAGGTTCGAGAGTGGGGACATCCCCACTGGCCACCTAGTGGGTGAGTATGCAAATCACGCAGAATGACATGGATTTTAGGGGGGCATAGCCAGAGATGCCATGGGTACTGGCCTTGACGGCCTATGGCAGGCCAATCCTGACCACCATACTAATGTCCACCCTCTACACACAGGTAACAGTGGCTATCCACTCCGTCCCTGGCTGCTCATACCATACCGGCGGCCCGGACACCACTGCAGCAACGGTACAATGAGGCACATGCCACCACATGCAATGTCATAGAGTGGGTGTTCAGGATGCTGAAGGCACGTTTCCATTGCCTGGGCACATCTGGCGGTGCCCTACAGTACAGCCCCTCAAGGCCTGCATGCTATTCCTGGCATTTTGCATCCTGCACAACATGGCCAATGACTGTGGGATAGCTGTAGAGGTCGAAGAGTGGAACAGCGATGGGGAAGATGAGGACGCCAGTGCAGACGGTGATGGGCAGCCCCCATCCTTGGGCGAAGGGACCCCTGCCTGATCCGGATGTCGCAGCTGCACTGGGACACCATCACAGAGGAGCACTTCAACCAACCCATGTAAGTCATGGGGCCATGTGCAACTACCAATGGCAAGGGCACAACCCACAGACTCATATGGACAAACCCCAGGGGCACATGGCGGCAAGGGAATTGGCTGAGCTTGGAACTGCACACACCGTCAGGGATGGGCAATGCCTAACACAGCACGCGGTCACACACACACACACACACACACACATACACACCCACAAGACATGCACAAGGGGTAGGAGGCATGCCGACCCCGACTGCAACCCCTAGCCACACACAGGTCCACAGATGACCATGCCCAGTGCCCATCATTGTGCATGTCTCAGACGCTGGGCACCATTACTCAGTGGCGGACAGCGCAATGCAGGCATCATCATGCACATGCCACAGCGGCCAGCAGCTGGGAGGGTGTGCACATGGACCGTGTGTGTGTGCAGAGCCGGATACCCCACCCATGCATCACACGTTGAACAACACACTGCACACAGGGCAGCGTCAGACAGTAGCCATGGTGGGAGACAGGTCAGTCACGCAGCGCAGTGCCACAGCCTCCACGGATGCATGGGCAGCCCTGCTGAGACCTGCCAGCCATGATGGGCTTAACCATTGGCCTCATGGGGTGGCACTGACGGTCCTCCAGGGGTGAAGCTGCGGGAATGCAGCCGTGCTCGAGCAGGGGTCTGCAGCTCACCAAACATGCCTGCGCCAGGCGTGCTTGGGATGCCCACAGCTGAACCCGGTGTCGACATGGAGGGTGTCGCACGATGCCTGGAATGGTGAGTGGACATGACACTGCGGGGTGTCTGCAGTGAATGGGCAACAAACTGTGTGCCCAATGTGGCCTTGACAGCTGTGAATGCACATGTCTGCCTGTCAATGGCAGCAGTCACATCCTCTCGCTGTCGGGCCATCTCTGCCAGGAGCAGAGTGTGGTCTCTGCTGCACCGCTCCTCTGCCTGGCACAGAACCACACTGAGTGCGTCCACCACCCTGACAAGCTGCGACTGCTGAGCCACGGAAGCCTGGAGTAGTTGGCTGTGCTCATCAAAGAGGTCATCCGCTGGATCGGCATGACGTCCCTCATGGTGTTCCTGGCCCTGCTAGGCATCACCCCTTGATGATGGGTGCTGCACACCAGAGCCATGCCAGGGAATGGCCACATGCGGTGCACTGATGCCGCCCCTCGACACTGCCCCCCCATCACTATTGGCCGACTGGTGACACTGCCCCTCTGGCCGCCACTCGCCAGGGCTCAATGGTGCCGCTGAAGCATCAGCAACAGCTCCACTGGCCTGGACGCACACCAGTGCTGCCCCACTGGTGCAGACAGGCACAGACTGGGACTGTGATGCCACACAGGCCTCCACGGTGGCACCACCCACGGCTATGCCCGTGCTGTTACCTGCTGTGGGGCCATCCTGCAGCCCACGTGTATCACTGTCCATGATGTGAGCTCCATCAACATCGGTGATGGATCCGGCACCAGTCTGAGTCTCAGCATGCTGGCATCCATGGACGCTGTCATGCTGGGACACGGGCAGGGCCTCCTCCGCACCAGCTCCACCAAGTTCAGTCTGGACAGACAGGCGGGTACACTGTTGTCTTGACCCTTGGACACCTGTGGAGGTGGATGGGTGCTCCTCTGTGTCCAGGGCATCGCCCTCAGTGGATGAACCCACCACCGCTGACCCATGTAGATGCTCAGGAGCTGTAAAGGAACACAGTAGCATTAATGTCTCTGCCCTACCCTGTGGCATTCCCCCAACCCCCCACACAGTGACAGATCAGGACCTACCATGCAGTAAAGGGCTGCCACCCATCTGGAAGCCACCACCTGGAATGCCCTCTAGTGCACAGCGCTGCATGCTGCCAGCCACCCACTCTTCCTGTGGCATCAGGCTTGGCACGGCTGGCTGTCCACCACCAGTAGCAGCATGTGCTGCCCTGATGGCAGCCATCTTATCTTTTATCCTCCTCTTGTCTGTGCCAACCTTCTTCTTGCACTCTTGCATGGACCGCTGGTGGCTGCCATGCTGGTTGATGGCATGCGCCACCTCATCCCATGCCGCAGCACGGACCTGTGGTGTTCCCCGCTGTCTGCTGAGCAGCGGTTCCTGGTCAAGGTAGGCCTCAAACAGGACATCTGATTCTGCCCAGGTGAAGTTGGGCCTCCTCCGTCTCCCACGTCTCTGTTCCTCCTCCTCTGCCACCTCACGTTCGGTCATTATTGATCCTGTTGGAATGACACGTGTTACCTCTGAATATGCAGTCCCATGCATCTCCCACACACCACTGTCCACACTGGCAAACAGCATGCAACCCACCACAATAGTCTGCTATACCAGACTATGGCCTCTGCAGCCCTATGTCGCATTTATATAGAGCAACGCATGCAAATGAGGCGAGGCTCAATTTTAAGTGGATGCTAATGCAGTAGCTGCGTCATGGAATTGCTGATGAGCTGATTATATATGCCAGCTGAATATCGCGCTGTTGCATCTTGCGCAATTGTGTTGAACATGCTCAGGCAGGGGCGCAGCTCTGTGACGTGCTCAGTAGACACTGCATGGTGCATGCCTGGGGTGCTGACGCCGACGCCTGCCGCACTGCTGATATGCTGAGTGCGGGAGTAAGTGCAGGGCACGTCCACCACTGTGTAAGTGGTGCTAGTGCACTGTTCACTTGTATAGCGCCCTTGCCCTGGGGCACTGTAGGTGCCGTGGTGCCACAGTGTGGTAGGCCACTACAGGAAGTCCAACACAGGCGCCCTACCGTGCTACACGCGGTGAGTACCAATCGCGCTATGGCGGTCCGTGTGTGAGAGACCCTTGACCCTGTGCCCGACCTTTGCCCCCTAGGTGCCATGCGTCCACATGGGTGAACCCCTATTGCGCTGTTTGGTGAAAGTGCGATGGGGAATGGCAGTGCAGTACTGTGCAGCAGCCGCACATTGCGGAGCTGCGCTAGGGAGCACCATTTTGAATCAGACATGGTCCAAAGATGGCACGGTGATGAGCAGTGATCTGGAGCCAGGTAGAACTGGCAAACCTTGTTGCACTAGTTGAGCCCCATGCTGGTGCTCTGTTTGGTGAGGCACCCCTGGACAGGGCCAGGAGTGCCGTGTGGAAGGAGGTGGCGGTGGCGCTGGAGGAGGCGACAGGGATCCATAGGACAGCTGAGCAGTGCAGACACCAGTACGGGTACCTCCAACAGAGAGACCCAGACAGGCTTGCCCGCCTGCGGGCACGCCTCAGGAGAGGTGCTGTTCCATGGTCAGGTAGGTGCCCCATCCATACACCGGTTGCGTCCGTACAGGTATCGCAGTGGGCATGTGTCCACCACATGGGGGATAGTCTGTCCAGTGTGGGCAGTGGTAGTGGTGGTATAGGGGTGGGGGGCTGAATGGTTTGGCTGTGTGGGATCACACACACCCGGGGGGGCCTTTACTACTGGATTGTACTGATGTTCCTCTCTCCATGTTTGCTCTGTAGGCCCTGAAGAGCATCACCGTGTGAGGGAGAAGAGGCAGAGATGCGAGCCACGTCCCCATGCCGGAGGTCCCATACAGGCTTAGCGTCAGGACCAGCCCGATGATGGTGAGTGCCTTACATCCAGGATTTTCTGTGCATGCTGTGTAGCAGGGCGGGTGGCGGGGCATGGCCACCATCCATTGACACCACTGCCGTGCATGCCACATGGTACAGTCAGCACTGTCCAGTGGCACTGCATGTCTGGTAGTGCATCACTGGTGGTCCATGCGTGCACCAGGTACATGGCTGTGCCACTGCCTTCGCACCACAAAGCCATGTCACTGTACAGCCATGTTGGTGCTGTGCGGGACTTGGGCAGTGGGGTGTGTGCAGCAATCCACATGGCTGCGTGCGCCTGGATGGGCAGGTCTTGTGGACACGATTACTGTGGGTGGTCGCACACCATCACGGGCGTGTCCCACCACTGTATGCCATGAACAATGGGTGGGCTGCAGGGGGCTGTGCTTCCACGCCTATTGACTCTGCTCCCTTGTCCTAGGAGGATGGTGGATGGTCAGGATTGAGAGGGCACTGCAGGAGCTGCTTCAGGTGGCCAGGGCCTCCCTGGAAATACTAGAGAGGGTGGAGCAGCATGGAGTGAGATGGAGGCATGGCAGGAGGCGCCACAGGAGTGGGGAGTGTGGGGCTCCCATTGAAATACTCACACCCATGGACTACACCAAACCCTCTGGACCCACCCTCACACCCCTCCTTCCCACTTCCATATGTTCACCCCTGCCCCTTACCCACCCCCACCCGGTTTGTGGCCCTCACCCATTTTGTTTTGTATATCTGTACATAGTTTTGTTTATGCTTACAATACATTTGTTTAGTTATGCCTACTGTGGTGGTCTCTGATTTGCAGTGGGCTAATGGTGCTCAGCTGCAGTGGTGTGCATGGTGTCGGGGGTGGTGCTATCATGGGTGTGTGTGTGTGTGTCTATAGGGGAGGCAAGTTTGGTGTGGGCTTAGCTGTCAGTCACTGTCTGTGGTTTGTGTGTTGTTCCCTGTGCACTGGATGACTGTGTGCAGTGGTACATGGTGCATGCGCTGTGTCCATGGCGCACCTGTCAGATCATCCATGGCCTGTGCAGCTGCCACCCTTGCATGTCTGTGACCCGCACAGTCCACTGGCATGTCAGTGGTGGCTGCCCATGCTGGACAGCCACTGTATCCAGTACAATGCAAGGTTGTCTCCTGCCACTGGTGTGGTGCATGTCTGCCTTGGGTGGCACTGTTACCTCCACTGTTGTTGTCCCACCTCGATGCTGTCACTTGTGTCTGTTGCAGGGGATGTGCTCCACTGTCTGTCAGTTGTGCTCCAGCAGCATGCTGGAGGCGTACGGCGTCGTGGTGCCTGCACAGGGTTGCTGGCACACCTGTGCCATGGAGGGGTTCTGGCCGTATGTACACAGCTGCCGTGGCCACATGCCGGGGGCTTGGTTGACCCGCTACTGTGTCTCTGTATTGGTGTGCCCTTGGGTATGGGTGGTTGTTTGTCTGTGCACTGTGTTGCATCCTGTGTGGAGCATGCTTCCATGCAACACTGTGGGTGTCTGCACTGACTGTTGTGGCCAGTGCTGGGACAGGGTGTGTCCTTGGGAGGGTGTGCAGGGTGCTGTTACACTGGTGGTGGGGTCCGGGGCATGCTCTGTCACGTGTGTGGTACCTCATGTGCCGATGCATAGTCGGTCTCACAGCTGTACCTGGGGGGGGGACGTCCGTGGTGGCACTGTGTATGCAGACGCTGTATCGCTGTCTGCTGCCGCCCACTGAAGGGTGCTTGTGGTGGTGCTTCCTTGCATGGTTCTGTGGTGCACCGGGTTGTATTTTCACAGTGGGGGTGGTGGCATGCTTGGGGTGTCCTGCACTGTTGGGCCCTACTCTTGGGCAGGGTGTATGGGGATCGTGGTGCAGGGTGTGCTCTGCATTGGTGGGATGGTGTGGCACAGGGTGGACGGGCATCCATGTGTGACAGTCACAGCTTGCAAGGGGGTGTGCTGGGGCACCATGCCCCAGCAGTGGGTTTGTTGCTGGTGTCCCTGTGCCGGTGGTTCTTCCTGCTCTCCTCTGGTTGTGCAGTGCATGGGGTGTGGGGGGCAATATCTGTTCTGCTGTGTGCTCCTCTGCCCATCATTACCATGGGTGGTGGGCACCTGCATCCTGTCCCTGCGCATCCCTGGTTGTGCTGTTGCTCTGCTGCCCTGCTCCACTAGGCATCCCTGGTTGTGCTATTGCACATCTGACCTACACCACTGCACATCCCTGGTTGTGCTATGGTGCAGTTGGTGCAATATTCAGTCATGTGCTGCAGGCGCATCTTGACCTGCGCAGTGTTTGAATATCGTGTGTGTTGCGCATGGGCGCAGTGGACTTGCGCTTGCTTCTGCTATTGTGCTCCTTTGTGGCGCAGTTTGAATATCTGGGCCATTATGTACAATAATATACAATACCAGATCAAAATTGGTTCACAGATACAAACTGGTTAAACAATAGAAGTGTGAGGTACCTGGAATGTACAAGAATGTATCATCAAGAATATTGGACAGAGAAGGGAGGAGAGAGAGAGAGACTGCAAGTAGAAAAGAATAAGAGAGAGAGGTGAGAAGGTGTGTGAAAAGGTGAAGTAATGGTGGGAGAAGAAGATGGAGGAGAGAACAGATTAAATCGTGAGTAGAAAATGGAGTGTAAAGGATAGGATAGAGGGAGAGGAAGCTGTAGAAATGGAGTATCTGGGGGTAAGAGTGAACGAAAAAGAGAATGGGAGTTGGAGAAAGCAGTGGAGAGGAAGGGGAGAGGAGCAGGGATGAGTTAGCGTGGTGAAGGGTAATGAGGGGTGTGGCAGATGGTTAGAAGAGGGGAGAAGTGTGGGGCAAAGGGCTAAGGGAATTTACAGTAGGGGCTGTGTGGCCTTGGAGTAGAGAGGAAAGAGTGCATTTGGTGGTGGCAGAGTGAATTGTTAGTGGAAGGGAGTTCCAAAGATAAGGAAGGCAGTAGGAGAAACCGGACTGGCCAGCCAGGAATTTACGAGAGGGGAGCAAAAGGGAGCAATAACCTGAGTTACGGCAAAAGTATGTGGGGGGGGCATAGAGGAGAGAAGGGAGCTGAGGTAAGTGGGGGAGCAAAGCCAACCAGAATTTAGAAATAAAGGAGGCACAGTGGCTGAGATGGCAGTCATTCAAGGAATGGAGGGAGAGATATCAATGTACACAGGGCAGTGTGAGTCCAAGGTAGACAAGCCAGTGCAAAATGGCAAAAGGAGTGGAAAAGGGGATCCAGTCTGGCCAGGGTTGATTTAGGTGCAGCATCATATACTAAGTCACCATAATCAATAATGGGGAGGATCATCTTAGTGATGATGTCTCAGCAGGCAAATATAGGGATACAGCTTTTGTTCCTATAAAGGGCACTGAGCTTAGGATGGAGTTTTTTGTATATGGTATCTATATGCTGAGAAAAAACAAGGTGGCAGTCTAGCCAGACACCGAGGTACTTAATAGAAGGTATGTCAGCAATTTTGCCCCTATCAAGGGTGAGGAAGGTGGGGGGAGAGAGCGGGGAGTCAAGAAAGCCTGTGCCATGTACCAAAACACATGGAGACCATTTTTTTTTGCATTAAAGGATAATTGATTAGCCCTAAACCATTTCTAGACAGAGTCAAAATCAAGTTGAAGCTTGGATGTTAACTTTGATGGAGAAGAGCCAGAAGAAAACAACAGTGTCATCTGCATACATGTGGATGGATGCAGAGGAGCCGGCTAAAGGGAGGTCACTGAGGAATATGGAACCTTTGGGAATGTCGGTGTGTATGGATTGTGAGGGGGGGGAGAGAGTCACTAATTCTCACAGCTTAGGATCTACCTACAAGACAGAAGTTGAACCACCTGGTCGAGGAGTCAGATAGACCCGCTGATTTCAGTTTGTCCGGGAGAAGAGGGTGGAAGATTGTGTCAAAAGCTTTCGTTAGATCAATAAAGATGGCAGCAGTGTTGAGGCCTTGCTCCATACCAGCATGGATGTGGTCTGTGAGCATGAGGAGAGAGGAAGTGCTGGAGTGATGTTTGCAAAAGCCAGACTGGAAGGGGGTGAAAAAGGAGGAGGAGTCGAGGAAAGGGGAGAGTTGAGATGGAACTATGTGTCCTTGGAGTTTGGATAACGTTGGGAGGAGAAAGATTGATCAGAAATTTCCAGGAGAGAAGGAGTCACCACCCTTTGGAAGGGGAATTATGGTTGCTTACTTCCAGGAATCAGTGACTGAGGCAAGTGAGAATGACAGGTTGAGCAGGGAGGAGATGGGTAAGGCATTTGCAGGTGCAGAGAGGCATTAGAGCTTGGGGTCAAGCCCATCAGGGCTCCCACCTGTCTGGGGGTTGACAGCCAGGAGGTCTTTAAGAGTGGAGGCAGGGGAGATTGACAAGAAAGAGAAGGGGGGAAGAATGGGGAGTAGTGGGGAGTGCAGAGAGGAGTGAGGAAGCACAGGCTATGAAATAAGAGTTGAAAGCTGAAACGACAGAAGGAGGGTCAGAAATGATTGAGTCACCCACCTTGAGGACAGGGAAGGGGGACAGAGAAGAGTGCTTGTATTACTTTCCAGAACTTGGAGGGGTTATTAATATTGATCTGAAATGCTGAGGAAAATAACTCAGACTTAGCTAATCTAGTGGCTCTAGTACAAGCGTTCCACAAGGCACTGTACTTGCTAAGATTAGCAGGAGAGCCAGAGGACTTCTAAGACTTCCATGTGAGGTCACATGCATGGAGACAGGCCAGTTCAGCAGAGATCCAGGCAGGGTGAGAACCACTGACCTAGTTATCCTGAGGGGGTCATGTTGATCCCAAATTGATAAAAATTTTGAATGGAAATATTGCAGGACTTGATTGATGTCACTGGCCGTAGAGATAGGGCACTAGTCAGTGGAAAGCAGATCAGCATAAGGAGAAGATGTCAATTGATTGAAAGGACCTAATTTGAATAATTTTTAGGGGGACTGTCAGGGGGAGAATTTTGCACATACAGTAATTCATATGGTGGTCACTGAGTGCATCAGGGAGTGTATCAGCATCAATGGTACAGTGTGGGGCAGAAACAAGAACCCAGTCCAGTAGAGAGTGGTTCTGAGAACAGGGATTATGGCGGGTAGAAACAGAAATAAGTTGCATAAGATGCAAGAACTTGATGTTTTGGCAGAGTTTAGAGTTAGAGTGTGAAAGTCAATTAAAGTTGAAATCACCTAAAATGAGAAGCTCCCCCATGGAGGCATGGGTAGAGATAGTGGTTAGTAGTTCTATGACAGAAGCAGGAGAGAGCCCTGGGTGACAGTATACACCTGCCACAAAAATAGGAAGGTAGAAAAGAAAGGAGAGTTTTAGGATAAGAAGTTCATAGGCAGCAGAGCATGAGACAGCCAGCACCAGGGTAGACTGAATGGAGGAGAAAAGGTAGATGGTAATGCCACCTCCCTTCGTGGCATGATCTTGGTGAGAAAGTGCATAACTAGGGATGGTGATAGCAGAGTCAGGGACAGTAGTGGAGAGCCAAGATTCCAAGACAACCAGAACATCAGGTAGGAGGGAGACCATGAGAGGCTGTAGCAGGTCTATTTTGGGCAAGAGACTATGTATATTAAAGTGAGCCACATGTAAGCCTTTGGGGAGAGCATTGCAAAGGGAGGGAGAAATATACAGTTCAAACTGTGAAAATCTGGAACTTCTGAATTGCTTGTACCTGTTGACTACTCAGGATGGTCTTGAGCTGCTATGCAAACTTGACTTAAAGAGCTGTCAGTTCTCGCTGAGCCAGTAGACTCACATGGACAAGACCAGTACCTCGGGTGGTCCTAGCTGCACCTCTACGCTCATACTTCAGGTAAATCAGTCACCCCTCTAGCTGCTTGACTCAGCTCTTGTCCTAAACCTCCCAGCCTTGGCTAGTACTGCCACTGGTCAGTTTTTCTGAAACTGCCCCAACATTGACTACTTCCCTATACCATCAGCCAATTTTCATTCTTGTAGAGGACTGTTCCTTCCACATATTAGATCTCATCTCATCTACCAGCAACATTCTAACACAGACCTGCTTTTTTACAATCACAAAATAAGGCAAAAAGAAAATAAAGAAGGGAACTCCCAGGCAGGAAGTCCCAACTTCCTTGTTCCCAGACTTCCTCATCCCATGGTTCTATAAAGCCCACTGATTCCAGCTGGCCTGAGCCCATAGGACTCAAAAAAATGGAGGCCAGCAAACCAAAAACACATGGAGCCAGGCTTACTTGAATAGGTAATTTTTCTCAACAAGTTTCCTAAACATAGCATAGCAGATCAAGCCCTGACCAGGTGCTTCCCACTGTGGTGCGGCACCCTCTGACCCTCACCGCCCACTTCACCGGTCCTGCAAACCATCTCCCCAGATTAAGCCCTGACCGGGTGCTTCACACTGTGGTGCAGCATGATGCCTGCTGACCCTCGCTGTCTGCTTTACAAGTCCTGCAAACCAGCTCCCCAGATTAAGCCCTGACCGGGCACTTTCCACAGTGGTACAGCACGGCACCTGATGACCCTCACCATCCACTTCACCAGTCCCACAAACCAGCTCTCCAGATCAAGCCCTGATCATGCACTTCCCACTGTGGTGTGGTGCGGTGCCTGCTGACCCTCGTCACCCACTTCACCAATCCTGCATACCAGCTCCCCAGATCAAGCCCTGACCATGCGCTTCCCACTGTTGTGTGGCATCTGCTGACCCTCACTGTCTGCTTCACCGGTCCTGCAAACCAGCTCCCCAGATCAAGCCCTGACCATGCGCTTCCCACTGTGGTGTGGCATCTGCTGACCCTCACCACTCACTTCACCAATCCTGCAAACCAGCTCCCCAGATAAAGCCCTGACCATGCGCTTCCCACTGTGGTGTGGCATCTGCTGACCCTCGCTGCCTGCTTCACCGGTCCTGCAAACCAGCTCCCCAGATCAAGCATTGACCAGGCACTTCCCATTGTGGTGTGGCACGGCACCTGCTGACCCTCTCTGCCAACTTCACCAGTCCTGCAAACCAGGTCCCAAGATAAATCCCTGACTGGGTGCTTCCCACTGTGTTGTGGTGTGCTGCCTGCTGATCCTCACCTTCTCACTTCACCAGTCCTGCAAACCAACTTCCCAGGTAGGGTCCTTTGAGGCACCTGTTATTTTTTTAATTTTAGGTGCTATCTTCAATTGCTTCTCCTGACTGGCTGATTCCTCCTTGCCTGCTCCTTCCAATTGTCTGCCCCAAGAACACTGAAGCTCTCACTCAAGTTCAACATTTCCTAATTCTCCTCTTCGTTGCACAGTTCAATTTAATTCTGCAAAGTGCTATACAGTGTTTTTTTGCTTGCATGCACAACTGTTTAAATTGTATTTCTGCTGTACTCCACCAGCCCTAGAGTGTTGTACTATATAATTCTACTAGTGATTTGTTTAAATTAGCTAGCTATGGGACTCGTTTAATTCAGCTAGCCCCACTGCTATAAGATAGCATAGCACAGCCCAAGTGTGTATTTAATATTATTTTGCTAATATTGCTAGTGATTTTGTTTAAATTGCTGTTACTGGGACTTGCTTAACTTGGCTGTCCACACTGCTATTAGATTGCATAGCACAGACTAGGAGTGTTGTACTTAACATTATATTGCTAGTGTGTTGATTAAATTAGCTGTTCTTAGGACTCGTTTAACTTGGCAATCCCAACCGGTGTTAGATTGCACTTCACATTTACATGCAGTTAGGAATAGAGCCAGAGAACTGATTTTCTATTCTTTTCTACCTAAGCCTGCATTTCCGTGCTATTCTCCTGAACTTTCTTCTTGCTTCCAATCTGTTTTCAACCCCTCCCCTTGCTTGGTGCTGATCCACCCTGCACCCCCCTCCTTTGTTTCTAATCTCCACTTCTTTCTTTCTCTATCTCTGTCTCCTCCCAGCCTACCTGTGGTATCCCTCCCCTCGATTAACTATAATTGCCCTGCTGTTTTCGGCCTACTGCTGCTGTAATTGTCCCAGGCCCCATCTACCCCTGCCCCTGACTCTGCCAACTGTTTTAAATTAATTCTTTCTTTATATCTCTTCCGCAGGTCAAGCCCTGACCAGACGCTTCCCACTGTGGTGCGGCACAGTGCCTGCTGACCCTCGCCACCTTCTTCACCGGTCCTGCAAACCAGCTCCCCAGGTAGGGTCCTCTGAAACGCCTGATGTTATTTTAGGTGCTATCTTCACTCACTCCTCCTGACTGTCTGATTCCTCCATGCCTGCTCCTACCAATTGACTGATCCAAGGACACTGAAGCTCTCACTCAAGCTCAACAATTCTTAATTCTCTTCTTCATAGCACAGTTTAATTTAATTCTGCTAAGTGCTATACAGTGTTTTTGGCCCACCCACTCACCCACACCTGCCCCAATACACTTTAAATCCTTTTTTTTCACTGATGCATGGCCTCATGTCTCCTTCCTCTGAAGACATGCTCCCCCTCTTAAAGGAGATGCTGCCTGCACTCTCTTCCCACCATTTGTATATACCTATTAGGTGCTTTCAATTTAACCTAATCATCTCAGGATTGTCCACCCACTCCCATTACAGTTCTGTCTACCTTCCCCTATTAAATCTAAGATATGTAAGATCTGTTAAAGGTGTTTGCTTTACTGAGCCTTAACTCAGGGAGATTAACTTCTTATATTATCTTATAACTGGTGTATATTTCACCTTTATTCCTAGTGTTGTAGGTGTAGATTTATTCATTTAAAAATTCTAGAACTCCATGTCTTCTCCACCCTTTCAGAACTCCAGGCATCTCACAGTTTAAGTCGCATCATAGCAAGACAAGAAATTGCTCTTGCGCTGCTGTTCATTATATCCTTCACAGTGCTAGACAGATTCCATGCCCAATACCTGATCCCCACAACCCGCAGTGCTACACCCCCCACCTTAATTCTATCTGCACTGATTCACATCCCCCTCATTACATCCTTTTCATGTCTAAAGAAGATGCTTACTTCCACGGGATCTGCACTCGGTCAACAATGCTCTCCGTATGTAGGATTAACCCATCCTCTACTGGGCTGTTGGTTAAATAGGATCTGCAGCTTATCCTCTAGGTAGGGAAATGGGCAGACTAGGTGGGCCAAGCGGTCCTTATCTGCCGTCAAAGTCTATGTTTCTATTACTGGCTTATGTTCTTTTAAGCTTTTCACACTTTTTCATCTATCCCTACTCCTACTTCAAGTAGGTGATATTGAACCAAATCCAGGTCCACTGAGCCCATTATTTACATCAGCCCACTTGACCCCACCTATCACACCACGTATAAAGGGCATCAAAATCGCTCATCTAAATTCTCAAAATCTCCGGCCAAAAATTGTCGAGGTCCAGGCCTGAGCTGCAAAACATAATCCTGACATCCTTGGAATTACTGAAACCTGGCGAAGCCCCAAATACAGCAACATGGGGTTGATCTTCATGGTTACTCATGTTATAGGAAGGACTGTGTTGGTAAAAAGGGTGGTGGAATAGTATTCTATGTTAAATCAAAGTTTCATGTTACTGTAGTCCCCTCACCGACTGATATGCCCTCCTCCACCAAATCTCTATTTATTTCACTGACACTTGGCAATGTCAAGAAACTTTTAATTGGCTGTATTTATCTCCCTCCAAAGGATGTCATCAAAGACCTACTACCCTTCATGTCCTCTGTCTGATTTTCCTCACATGATATAGTTATCTGTTGGTACTTTAACAATGATTGGCTGTCCCATCACAAAACAAAGCACACACTATCGTCTATGACCACAATCTTTCCAAACACATCACCGAGCCCATGTGATGCAACTCCAAGACAGGTACCTCAATGTTATTAGATTGGATTGTTTCTAACTGCCCTCACAGGATCAAGGTAGTTGTGTACTGCTGGACTGCATTAGCGACCATTCTCCTCTCTACTGCGTGTGGTGCAACTTTGTTCGCCCCCCCCCTTAATCCATGAAACTAGAAACATTTCACATTTTAAACTAGACACATTTTAGCATCAATTAGTACTGCTGATAGGAGTCCCTTTGTTCACCTCCCCGTCTTAGACCAGGCCCTTAATTACTTTGTCTCTACCTTTAAAGACATAGTCAACAAACATGCTCCCCTAGCTAAGCACAGATCCAAGGGCATCAAAGCCCCTTGGCTTTCTAAAGAAATAAGGTCTCTTATGAAGAAACATGATGCTGCTTGGAAGTCCTTTAAACTCAGCTTATTTCATTCCGACTGGTTATCTTAACATCAGCTGAGAAACCAATGCAAAAGCTGGATCCAGGGTGCTAAGCATTCCTTTTACCACTGTCTGCAAACTGATAACTTATGCAAGCCTAAAGAATTCTAGAATCAAATTAATTCCTTGCTCAAAGGTAAAATGAGCCAATGTCTCAGCTCCATTCTGTCTGGGGGCGATCTGCTTCAAGACCCTTCTTCCATTGCAGAAGGAATCAATCAGGTTCTCATTGATCTAGACAGCTATACAGCTCACTTTGCACTCACCCCTGAGTTTAACATCCCTACTTGGTCCCACGATGCCCTTGGCACTCACTCTGCCTTCCACTTAAAGCTCACAACCACAAGAGAAGTTTGAAAGTTATCAAAACTCAAAGTGGAAAGCTTCCATGGCCATGACACTTTAGAACCCAAGTTCCTCAAACTTGGGGCTACAGCACTGGCAGCACTTGTCTGCAGTCTCCTAAATAGGTCTTTCCTGTCCAGAGTCATGCCAAGTCTATGGAAAGTTGCTGTTTTTGTCCCTCCCACAAGGGTGGTACACACACCATCGAAAACTATAGGCCTATCTCGATCTTGTGTTCCCTGGCTAAAATTCAAGAAAGGATTTTGTACAACCAGTTGCAGTCCTACTTAGATATGCATCAGCTCATCACAGATTGCCAGCATGGCTTTAGAAAGGGACACAGTACCACCACAGCCCTAGTCAAAGTATCAGCTGATATCCTTAAAGCTAGCGATGAAGGCCTCGTGACTGGCGCTGTATTCATTGACCTAAGGCCTTTGATCTCATCAACCATCACTTTCTGCTTGGTAAACTGCATCAACTTGGCCTTGACTGCCTAGCTCTTACTTAGTTTAAGGGCTATCTCATTGGTAGATCATAAAAAGTAAAATGGTCTGGATCTCAATCTTCCTTAAGACCTATTGTGTACAGCGTGCCGCAGGGTTCAATTCTTGGACCGATACTGTTCTCGCTCTTTATTAATGAACTCCTAAACTTCTGCGGTGGTGCGGCAGTACAACTCTATGCAGATGATGCAATTCTCTTATACTGTTTGTTTAACAACACAGAAAGGCTTAACCACAGTCTCAACTCCGACTTCAATATGCTCGAAACCTGGTTCTCAGCTAATCACCTAATCTTGAATATGAAAAAAAAACAATGCTATGTTGTTCCACAATCCCTTCCGCAAAATAATCAGTCCACTCCTAATTTGCTCACTGTCTGGCGACGCCATAGAAGTAGTTAAAATTTTTAAATATCTTGCAATGCTCCTTGATACCGCATTTTCTCTAGAGCCTGATGTATTACAGCTTACTAAGACAATAACCCAAAAGCTAGGTCTTTTATACCATCTCCTCCCCCTACTATCGGCTGGTGCCTATCAAAAAGTTGCCTCCACATCTTTCCTCCCTATTTTGTTACATGGAGCCCCATGCCTAACCTACTCTCAGCGCAACCCTCATCCCTAGTGCAGCTGTGTCAAATAGACCATAGGATTGGACATTTTGTCCTAGGCGCTAACCCCAGGCAGCATCACTGTGTTACCCTGTATTCTCTCCAGTGGCCCAGCTATGACTCTAGGCTACAGTACCTTACACTATACTTTGTGTTCAAACTAGTTACTCTTTTCAGCCTTCCAAGTCTCAGGGGAATCGTGTATCACAAAGCTCAGGCTCCCCCTCTTAGGTCTGCTTCTCTCCTCTTATTATCTGTCCTGAAACTGAAGTGTCTATCGAGCAAATGTTCATTTCCCTTCTCTGCCACCTCTGCCTGGAATTTCCTTCCTCCTACTTTACTCACCTGCACCACCCTAACTCTTTTCAAAAAAAGAGCTTACTTCGTATCTCCTCAAACCTCCCCACTGCATGTGTTTCAGCTAATCTCTACCTTCTCTACCATCTGCTGCTTGCACACATTTCTCCTGACGCTAAAACAGCGTGTGGTGCATGTGTATTATAAACATGTGTATTGTAAATATGTACATGATTTATTGTCATTTGACCTTGCTCAATATAAAATGTAAGGTTGCCTATTTAACTATCCTGAAGTCTCTGTATATCCCTTGTATGCACTGTAGATTCTTTGTATTCTATAATTCACTGTATCTGTCTTGTTGTATTGCACTGTACTTGCCTCCTGGGTTATCACTGAAAAAGAAACTGCATGGTCTCAGTGGGCCTACCCAGTTACCAAAATTCAAATAAATAAATAAATTTGCGCAATTTGTGCTTACAGAAACATCTCATTTAGTGTAGCCCAGGCGCCGTGTGCCTGTGGGTTACTACCCGTGCCTGTTGTCCCTCTAGCAGGTTAAGGGTCCTGGGTCCTGTTACGGTTAGAGATGTTGCAAAATAAATTTTGGCCGGAGAAAATGTGGCGAAATCAGCAATTTCACCACATGAAATATTTTGAGAAATTGAGTCAAAATTTCACAATTTCACCTGCAATTTCAAAACTGCTTATTATCTCCCTGGTGGTATCTAGTGGTCCCCCCTCCCTGGCCACTCACTGGCCCAAATTTCCATTAAAATGAATTATTCCTGGTGTCTAGTGCCCCCGTCAATCACCGGCCCAAAGTGAATAAAGTAAGCCCCCCCCAGGTTAACTCATTATATTCCCTAATCCCCCGGAATCACAATCCTTAAAAATAAATTTCAGTCCCCAGTCCCAGGTGTCTAGTGGACCCACCATCCTCCCACCCTGCCATCAGATAGCACCCACCCCATTCCCGCCATACCTTGATCGGGTCACTAGCATAGCCCTGCACTCATCTCCATGGCTGGCAGCCCAACTAAGTGCTTCAAGGAATGAGCGCTTGCTTACAAGGATGCACACATTCACTGAAGTGCTCATTCGGGCTGTTGGCCATGGAGGTGAGTAGAGGGCTGTGCGGTGGCCCAATCAGAGTACAGGGGACTGGGCACATTGATGACGGGGGCTACTAGACACACACCAGGGGACTGGGTATTGAAATCTTTCTTTAGGATTGGGGGTCCGGGGATCGGGGAAAATAATGAGTTACCCGGGAAGGGGCTTGCTTTATTCACTTTAGGCTGGTGATCAGCTGGGGGGACCACTAGATAACAGGGATAATTAGTTTTAGTGGAAATGTGATCTGGTGAGCGGCTAGGGCTGGACAACTAGACACCAGGGAGTCATTAGTGCAGAAAATTTTGCCCACGGGGGGCAAAATTTCGCCTGGGAGTGATGAATTTTGCTGGCTCAAGGGAAAAATTTTGCTCACTCCAAGGGTGAAATTTCACATTTTGCCCCGGTGAAATATTTTGCAAAATGTGCAAATTACACTAAATATTTTGCCGGGTCAAATTTCCAATTTCACACGCTAGTTATGGTGGTGTTCGGGGGTTCTATTCCAAAGATAATAAAAATAGTGTGGTGCCTCAACCCAGAGAAAAGTAGAAGTGGGTCAGGTGACTGACTGGCACAGCCTCCTGGGATGATACAACTACCCACTTCCCCTACCAACCATCCAACACTCTGAATACCCAAGTGGTTAATTACAACATAAAGCATGAACAGTAATGATCTGACAGACTCAGAGAATTCCTCCACACACAATTTCAAAAAATAAATCGCAGCTTTATTTGGATAAGGACTAGGGAAGGGATACCAGGACAAAGGATAACTGTGAATAAAAAAGGAATGTTTAGAGAGAGCAAGTAATAACAACAACAGTTGGGCCAGCAGGTCAAGCCCACCCTCACTGGTACCAGTGTTTCCCAGAATGTTCTTAGGGGTACCTACTAGGTGCAGGTCTGGAAAGGTGCTATGGACCGGATGGCTGTTGGGGCCCTGAGACTTTGCAAAAATGTTTTGATTATAAAAATAAATTTCCCTTTACCCTTTCCTTGTGCCAGGTCAAGGTACTCACTGTAAATGGATCTCAGATGCATGAAGTATAGAGCTCCTTGGTCATTGCAACACAAGGCAGGAGAAGGCTGGCCTTGGTTCCTCTGGCAGAATGGAACTTGCTCAAGGATCTTACAGCTGGTCACCTTGATTATAGATCTGACTGCTTGTCACCTTCAGCCGCTTCTGGCCCATTGCAGAGCTCAGTGGCAGGAGAATACCAACCACAGAAGGCCCAGACATAGGCGTGGCTCAACAGCCCAGCTCACCACAATGGATTCCAGGTGCCTTAGCACCCCAGCAAGTGCCAGTGACCTCCTGAGACAGTGAGCTCCATTTGGAAGGGGTTAGCTCATTCTTTCCCTGGCTCTGGGCGAAGAACTCCCGAATGGTGGGGGGACCTCCTGCAGTCCCTGCACTGAATTCGAATGCAGCAGAAATCATAGGAAGTCACTCAAGCAAAGTCTGGTGCCAGTTGGAGTGGGTTCTAGCCCTAGATCAGTGAAGCACAGGTGCAATCAACAGGCGAATCCAAGCACAACAGGCCCCTGCACACCAGTCCGCACTTTCCTGTTAGAAAATGTCCACAACCTCTTCTTCAAATGCAGCTGGGACACAGCTCTCGGCCACTTCAATCAGTTCACTCCAAAAATTTACAGTGTCAGGCTAGCAGCCTGATGTCCAGAGACACTTTGCCTCTACAGAATCCCAATCACAGTCCCACACAGGTAACACTAACTCTCAGCAGCAACTGTGGCACTCAAATAGAACAGCTCAGTCTTCTCAGCTCAGTTCAGTCCACCAGTGCAGGATTTATGTAGCACTTACTGTAGCTTCTCCAAAATGATCAAACGGCTCACAGTACCCGGGGAATCCAGTTATCAGTTCAGTCTCTCACTCTCTTTCCCTTGTTGAATTTTTCCAGAACACAGCAGTCTCCTCCGGAAGCCTGGGAAAGGACTTCTTAGTCCAAATCCACGCTCACAGGTGTCTTCTGACTCGTACAGTGCCTGGGAACAGACTGAAGAAATCCCAGAAAGTCCAATCAGTTTCACTCAAGAATCCAAGGTTTTGATTGACTGATTGAGACCATCAATTGTCCATACGTGTAGCAATCAATATCTTCTGATGGTTTATTGGGGCATGATTTAGGCACCTGAATTTGTCCCCTCCTTTTCCCAGGAGTCCCTCTGGTTCCATTATAGGAGACTAACTATGTCATGGGCTTCTGGGTGAGGTCATTGAGTCATCAATATGTTTGTTCCCATTCAGTCTGAAGCAGTCCAACACACTTCCCCACTTGTTCATCCCTGGTGCAGCCAAGCAAAACACTTTGCTTATTTATTTACCCAACAATATTGAAGCCCCAGCTGCCCCCTGTAAAATGAGCCCACCCTCAATCACTATTTCCCCACAGTTTCCCCTTTGCTGCTGCCGAAACGTAAACTCCCCAGGGAGCAGCAACAAGCTCATTAATATTCATGAGGATTCATGAATTATTCATAAGCTCTCATGAAGTGCCTGGTTTTGAACTTTTTATTTTGGTGTGACCACGGCTCCTCTGCCGCCTCCCTGAGGTTACCGATTCCCATTCAACAGAACAGAGAACTGGGACCACTGAAACACTCCCTGAAAAGACCACAAGTTCAGCGGTTGGCACATCAATGTGCTCCTTTACACATGTGCAGTTGTCAGCTGCACAGAAGAATACCAGTGACCCACGATGGAGCTCCATGGGTCTAAGTGGGTCAACTTAACTACGGAGCCACAGAAATGGCACCCTAGGGACGGGAAAGGAATGGGTGCTGGGAACTCCGGGGGACACCAGGGGAAAGCAGGAAAATGGGGGAACACACGAGCAGTTTAGGTAAGTCCCCAGAGGGGGGTTACATTAGTATCAGGAAAATACAGTAGAGACGAGCAACGTAAAACAAAAGGCATTGCTAATGCATTGTTTGTGGCAGTTTAGCAAACATGTGTTTTATACATTTTATCCAATGGCTTCAAGCTTCCTGGTACATTAATTATCATCCATATAAAACTAAAGGAGGGTTATAGTAGTTTAACTTCAGTGTTTTATTTTATTTTATTTTACAAAGATTCATAGCATTTGTTTATGTATCATCTACCACAGGTAGTGTATTTTATGAGTGGTAACTCTTTCAGAACACAGCACCAAAGCTCACAGGCTTTTCTTTCACCCTAAATGTTCTAAAGCAGCCCATGTGACTTAATGCTTAGAGATATGTGTGTGTGTGTATGTGTGTGTGTGTGTGTGTGTGTGTGTGTGTAGGGGGAGAAGAGAACAATGAGAGCATTTAAGGTTTTATGGGTGATCAAGCCAGAAAAGACAATATAGAATATTAGAAAGAATAGCATAGAAGAAAGACTGCATTCCCTCCCCCCTTGAAACTAGCCACTGTATTTACCATAACCACCTCCTCTGGCAACTCGTTCCACCCCAACACCACCCTTTCAGTGAAAAAGTGCCTCCTCATTTCCTTTTTAAATCTACCCCCGACTAGCTTCAGGCTGTGCCCCCTTGTTGCCCCCTCTTTCCTGAAGTTCAAGATGCCCTCTGGTCATACCCTGTTTATTCCCTTAATGTACTTGAAGGTTTCTATCATGCCCCTCCCCCCCCTCTCCTATTCTCCAGGGAGTACATGATTAGCTCTCTCAGCCTCACCTCATATGTTTTGTCCACCATACCCTGAATCATCCTGGTCACCCTCCTGTGGACCCTCTCCAGCAGCGTGATATCCTTCCTCAGATACAGACACCAGAACTACATACAGTATTCCAGGTGCAGCCTCACCAGTGACCTGTACAGTGGCAAGATGACATCCTCCCTCCTAGAGGTTATTCCCCTGGCAATGCAGCCTAGCATTTTATTTGCTTTGGCTGCTGCCTTGTGGCACTGAACCGAGTGTTTCATGTCACCTCTGACCATCACTCCAAGATCCTTTTCCTCCTCCGAGACTGCCACCTGTACTCCTCCAAGTCAGTAGCTGGCCCCAGGTTTCCTGACACCAAGGTACATGACCTTGCATTTCTTGGCATTGAAACACAGCTGCCAGATGCCTGACCATTTCTCCAGCCTCACTAGCTCCTCCCTTAACTCCTATCTCCCTTCCCCTGTGTCCACCCTCCCACAGAGCTTGATATCATCCACAAAGAGGCAGATCTTACTTTTGACACCCTCTGCTATGTCTGCTATGTCACTGTATGGCTTTCTAGACTCTTAGGACCTCATTGTTTATTTTTACTTAAAAAAACAAAGTGGGAGGGTTTCATACTACCACACCCACCGAAAAGAACATGTTGCATCTAAGATGATCTGTACTAGAAAAATGCATTATAAAAGCTGGACCACACTAAAAATGAGATGACATCTTACCTCTGCTATCGTGGGTAAATGCAGTATAAAACTCTGCAAAATGAGGCATCATTGCAAATGACATATTGCATTATATTTGGTCTATCTGGGGTAAATATATAGTAAACATTGTACAAGCAGGACCCAGTACAACAGCATGCAAGTAAACATTCAGCATTGACAATTGCTTTTTTATATAACATCTTTCATACTGTGTGTTGCAAGGGTCAAGTGCTGACTTTGGAACCTGACTATCAGGTTCTAACCCCACCATAGTCAAATTCTAAGCGTGCAACTTTCAACAAGTTACTTATGTTTTCAGTGACTACACAGCTGCAGGAATGGAGAGAGGAGGACCCCACTGAAAATGAGATGCATCTTCTTAGCAGGGTTGTCCTGAGATAATAAATTATAAAATCATGAAAAATACAAATGGTATCCCAAAGCACATTGCAGTTTGGGAGAGGGAGAGGACAGAATGTTAATGCCATCTAGGTACCTAGGGAGATTAGAACAGCACAGGGATAGACTAGTGTGGTTCTGTGGAATGTGAGGAATTGCAGCCTACTTCCCTATTACTGAGCTGAGATGAAGGACTCAATACATGGTGGCAGGCAGCATGATTTGGGGAGCTAGGAGACATCCTAATGTACCACCACCAAAAACTGCCATGCACAAAGCCCAAACATAGTGGTTGGGGAAAGAGTCTCACTGGTGACTAAGATGAGTTGCAAATGATTTTGTCAGATGTTAGTGGATGAAAACAGGGTCAACATTCTTGCTTGCCACAGCGGTTTGGGCATGTTAGAGTGTCAATCACCTTTCCCTATTCTGTGCTCCAAGCCCCAGGTGAATGGCATTACCACTGTAGTTTCCACTTCCCACCTGCCAACCCCTCACCTTTAAGCCTGCTTTGAGGCTGTGGATTTTTTCTTCCCCTATGCTGATGCTATTCACCTCTGACAAACTACATAAAACTCCATCTGCACCCTTCTATGTTGCTTAACTGGTGTACAGTGGATCCATTGAGAGCACTTCCTCTTTGGTTGGCTCCCTCAGGAGTGTAGTGCCATCAACCATGACCTCCCCTTGTGCCCACTGATTGTGTGGGGACCATGGGCAGTGAGAAGTGATGAGGTTCAAGGGTGCCAGCTTCATGCTGCCACATGCAAAGGTTTTCCTTGTGTTTCTTCCATCCCTCAGGACACCAGCAGCAAGGGCTTCTAATATGCATCCTTAAATTGATGTGTTCCTATGCATGGCTGCATTTGATGTCCTCCCTCCTGCTCACTGCTCCAACTGCACTGCCACCTGTAGTCATCCAGGTGGCAGTATAGCAGAAGACCTGTGTCACTGCCTAGAAGGAGGAAGAGCATGTCCTCTGGGACACTCGATCCCCCTCCTTCCCTCAGCTGGCCCCCAATGGTCCAAGCTCTTTCCTGAACCCAGGTTACTGGCATCTCGGGTTCCATTGCAGCAGCTGCACCAATGAGCCACCATGGGCTTTGGAACTTTTCATTTCCTGCTCACTTCCATCCATACCTGGTGATCCAATGGCCCTCCACCTGATCTCTATGTCTGTTACATTCCCTAGATACTTACATCCTTTTCCCAGCCACCATTTGTTACAGATCCCCCACCATAATCATGTTCCATCATCAGAGGCTACTGAGGTAGTCAACTCTTTAGAACATCCCCTTACTACCTACCTGTAGTAGTTATACATGCAAGGGATGTCACAAAACTGTACAACCAACTTTCTGAGGATCACTACGCTTTGTGCATGGCAACGCCTATCCCTTTCTCTACACAGTTGCAAAGTCTCTAGCTGTGAGAAGACTGCTGTCTCATGAGTGGTTGGTCTATGTGTGTGGAACATTGTAACATAAGAAATGCCAGGGGAAAAAAGACAAAACACATAGGCCATTTGTGTTCATCTTCTGCCATTCAGGCTGTTGCAGCACCCAACATTAGGAGAAAACTGGGAACCCTCAGAAAATCCTCCCCTCCTCAATGAATTAAATGTTATGCTCAATCATACAGGAATTGATTCAACCTGAATTCAACACTCCCCATGTGCACAGGTTCCATTGTGAGTCTGTTCCGAAGGTTCACCACTCTGTGAGTAAAGACGTGAATCCTCACACAACCCCTGTTGGTGTCTCTCCATTAAGCATATGATATGCCATCTAGTTCTAATTCCCTGAACAATCTCAGAATAATTCCCCAGCTTTACCTTAGCCATGTGCTTTCGAGTTTTGAAAACTGAAATAATTTTTCCTCTTAGGATTTTTTTTTCAGGGAAAACATACCTACTGTGAGTCCCCCATAGCTTAACCGCTCTATTTCCTTAATTCATTTTAGTTGTTCTCTGCTGTATCCTCTCAATAGCTGAAACAACTTTCTATATTGCAGTGACCAGAATCCCACACAGTACTCAAAGTGCACCTTGGGCTAAACTTTTGGATCTTTCTCTGAAAGGTTGGTTATTGCTCAGAATAATGTAGGGCACTTCCACCTTAGCACATCCCACATTCCGGTCATGCAGCAAAAACACATCAAAACTGTTGGCCGACTTTAAACTTATTCTTTTCATTTAGGCATGTGTGAAAAACACTTTTGCAGGTGGAATTCAAGTGAAAGTCTGACTTTCGCTTCCATGAAAGTTCAGAAATCCATTTTCGAACTTTTGCAGAAATTCCACCTGTGATTGCTGCCATACTGAACCAAAAGAAAAAAGCCCTGGTAGTTAGTGGTCCCTCCCCACCCACCCCACATGTAGAAACAAATATCCCTGAGGCTAGCAGTACCTCCCACTGGATCACCCACCCGACTAGTAAAAAATTCTGGTTCCAGTAGTGATCCCTCCCATCTTACCACTTGCCTGTGCGCCCACTGCCCAGCCCCACAAATGCCCTGGTGGCTAGTGGTCCTTCCCCTCCACTCAGTCTCCTGCCTGGCCTTGAAGGGTACAGTAACCCCCCCATCCTTATCAGCGTCTGTAACTCCATACTGTTTGAAATAAAATCTCTGGTGGTCTAGTGGTTTTAAGTTTAACCCTCTCCCCCTCACAGATCCCCTGTCGCAAATCCCTGGTGGTCTAGTGCCCCCATCCCCTCCCCAGCAGTTGTCCCACCACCCTGCTCCCACCCCCATCGTGAACTCCAGTGGGCAACTGGCACAGTCCTCCTCTCTCCACCACGGACACCCACCCACTGAGATTTACTGGATTAACTGGATAAAGTAGGACAAAAGAAGGCTCAAGGCCCATCTAGATTGTCCTCCCTCAATAGTGGGAGATTTGGTTAAATATTATTATTATTATTATTAGGCCGATAACCAGAGAGCAAGCCTAGTTTTGAAAATCTCAAAGTTAGCTGAATCTACAACTGTGGGTGGTAAAGAATTCCAAGATTTTGCTGCCCTTATATTGAAAAAGTTATCATATTTTTTGTTATTGGTCCATTCTACTTTTAGTTGATTAGAGTGTAATCTTCCTACAATTCTTTTTTCTGCAAATTCCAATCCACATATTTTAAGTAACTTAGGATTGTGAACCAATTTATACATTACAAGTAAATCTCCCCTATCACTTCTTAATGTTAAGGGGTAGAGCCCAGTTTGTTGTAACCTGGTCTCATAACACTTATTTTTTAAACTTCGAAAAGATTTAGTCAATCTTCTTTGTATCTGTTCCAAGCGATTTATGTCATTTTTTGTATAAGGACTCCATAAGGGAGAACCATAATCCAGGTGTGGTCTGACATATGCTCTATATAGTGGGATCAAATTATATTCTGATTTACTAATGAAAGTTTTTTTAATTTGTCTTATTACAATATTAACGGATTTAACTGCCTTACTACAATGGTCATCTGATGTCAGTTTATTATTTATTAATATACCCAAGTCTCTTTCACTACTGGATGATTCCAATAACTGGTTATTTAAATAGTAGTTGTGTAATGTATTACTTTTACCAAAATGCAAGATCTTGCATTTATTGATGTTTATTTATTTATTTATTTATTTAAGAATCAGTTTACAACCTTTGAGCCAGAGGCTCGTTTACAAAGGTACTTCGTCACATAAAGACATACATTGCGTTTCAGTTACATAGCACAGATTTGCCAAAAATCAGTAGGCATTCACCAGAGGTGCCACGTCACATTGTGGTCAGACAGATACAATTGGGTACAGGGTACATGTAATCGATAGCAGGTATTAAACAAGTTGGTATCAAGTGAGCAATTCTGGTAGATAAACATTGAAACAGCTGGCACTGGCCAGGTTAAACCTAGGCAAGGTGGACATGGAAGTGGTGTAGGGATGGTTGGTGGAGAGCTGCCGGGGGCATTGTCAGGAGAGAAAATAAAGAGGTGGAGGCTATGTTCAGAGACAGGAGCAGTTATGAGTGCTGAAGATGTGGTTCCAAGTGCTGTTTGAATGTGGAGATGGTGATGGCATTGGTGATGGTGGCAGGGAGAGAGTTAAACCAGGTTGGGGCTCTATAGCTGAAGGACCTCTGGCCATGGCTGGTTCTTGTTCTGGGGACCTTTAGAGTGGTCTTGTAGGAAGACCGTGTTGCAGTAGTGAGGGCTCTGGTGGATGGATGCTGTTACCCCAGGGAGAGCCCAAGTAGGGTTTTTGTTGAGGAGACAGGTCTGGTATCGGAGCTGTTCATCCAGGGTAAGCAGGTTAGCATCGACATATAGCTGACAGGTGTGTGTGAGTCTGGGGGCACCAGTAATTAATCTGCACGCTTTATTCAGGTTAGGTGAATTTTGTTTAGTGCAGTGGTGCCGGCAGCACGTAGACACTGGTAGACCATAGTCTACAAGGGACAGAACAGACGATGTAACCGCTAGCGGAGAGCATTTGGGGAAGGCAGCTTTTATGGCGAATAGGATGCCAAGCCGCTAGTTGGTGGCGATGTTAGGGTGTCGATGTGGGTGTGAAATGTGAGGCTGAATCGAAGGTAACCCAAGGTATTTGTAGGAGCAGACTTGTTCCAGTGGTTGGTTGGTGCTTGGAAGGATATAGAGGGTGGTTGCTAGCTTTGTTTTGGGGTGTGAAAGAGCATAGTTTTGGTTTTCTTAAGATTGATGATGAGTCTGCGCCCTTAAACCAAGCCTGCACTGTTGAAAGACTGCTGTAGGGAGTCCTGTAGGGAGATGGGATTATGGTGGGTGGCAAACAGGACAGCGCTGCCTGCATACAGCAGGATTTTGCCAGAGCATGCACTGGGCAGGGTGTTCAGATACAGTGAGAAGAGAAGGGGCCCAGGATGGAGCCTTGGGGACCCCAGAGAGAATGGGGCGGGTGTCGGAGAGTGTGTTATTAATTTGACACACTGGGATCGAGTGTCAAGATAGCTAGCACACCATGCCAGGGGCCAGCCGAGAGACCAGTGAGGCAGAGTGTTCAGCAGCAGGGATGGAGACAGTGTCAAAGCCTTTGAGAGGTCAATGAACACTGCACCAGCTAGGAGCTGGTATCCAAGGAGGAGTGTAGTGGTTGGAGAATTATAAGGGCAGTGCTGGTACTGTGACCCGCACGGAAGCTATGTTGTTCTGGGCATAAGATGTTTGCTTAGCCAGATAATCAGTGATTTGAATGGCCACCACTTTCTCCAGGGCTTTAGAGAGGGAGGAGGATGGAGATTGGCGTAGTTGTTGGTCGACGACCTGTCGCCTCCTTTATGAATAGGTGTGATAATGGCTGTTTTCCAAGCAGTGAATTGTCCCAGCGGAGTGACTGGTTAATTAGGTTGTGAGAGGTGCAAGGACTTCATCTAGCACCAGCCTGAGGATGCTGGGGTCCAGTGAGTCACTGCCGGATTGTTGCCATTGAGAGCTTTGGTTAGGATGGTCTGGCTTCCGGTGGAAATCTTTCGCAGGAGGAAGCTGGGGTGCTGGAGGACAGGGTAGTTTGGCTGGGGGAGGGTCAAAGAAATTACTAGGGAGGACTGAGCTAAGGTCAGTGAAAGTGGTGTTGAACCAGTTAGCTATGGTGGCAGGCTCAGTGGAGGTTGTGCCATTTCTAGTGAGCTGGGATGGGCGGGGAGCAAGCTTTACCATTGAGTTGTTTAATGTTATCCCAGAAGGTCCAGGCAGAGCCCCAGGAGGAGGTAGGAGGCCTGGTAATGGTCTGCCTTGGCTTTCCTGATGGCCCATGAGCATTTATTTCGGGCTGCATTGTATGCTTGCCTATCAGACAGGCGACCTGTTTCAGTGGCAAGGTGCCAGAGGTTATCCGGTTTCTAAGTAATTGTAGGAGGGCGGGCTAACCCAGGTGCGTTCTGTTTTTGGACCGGGTTTTGGTTAAGGGTGCAAAGAGATCACAGGCCATGTTGAAGTTGTGAGTGAAAAAGGCGAGGCAGTATCAATGTTGGTTGCCCGCTGAATGGGGGACCAGTCTATCTGGGTGGGAGTGCTTAAGTTTCTTCAGCCCACCAGGGCGGAGGCGCCTCATGAGGGTGGTCTGGGCTTTGGGTTTGGGATTGGGGGTTACCGTGGAATAGGATAGGAGTGGTCACTAGGAGTCTGGGAGGACCTGGATGTTTTGGATTTTATGGGGTCGGTTAGTTATAATAACATCCAGCAGGGTGCTGTACCACTTTTAGGTTAAGTCTCATGGGCTGGGTGAGAGTTGTACAGGATCTTGGGCGGCAAATGAGTCTCTGGTGGTGGATGAGGGAGGTGCTGAGCTAATTTACGTTAAGGTCCCCACTAGGATTTGTTCTGCCTTATGGTGGAGGGTGGCCAGGTAGTCCGTTAAAGATATTAGGGCTGGGTGCTGGTTCTTTGGGGAACATAGGCTGTGGTGAGATAGAGAGGGTCCTAGAGGGTCTGGGGTGAGTCTGAGGTGTGAGGCCTGGGCCCCATTTGTGAGGGCAGGGTGGGGAGGCGTGTCCAGGTATTGTGTCCCTGGTGTAGATTGCACAGCCACCCCTCGCTTGCCTACTCGGTCCTCCCGTATAAGGTATAGCCTGGGAGGGAGACAAATGAGTCTGGAGTTGATTTGGACAGCCAGGTTTCAACCAGGGCTATGATGTCTGGTTGGTGAGCCAAGGCCCAGCACTGTAGGGCGTCAAATTTCTTCACGCAGGCTGCATATGTTCATGGAGGCTACTCGAAGACCAGTGGGCTGAGTGGGTGGATGGAGGGGCAGGGCCTGGGTTGGGGTGTATGTTCCCTGCTAGGAGTAGAAGGAGGAGAAGTGCTCTGGTCAGAGGGAGGCTGATGGAGAGTTTACGCCGGAGCGATATAAAGGAATGGGTTTGGTTGCACAAGGGTGGTAGGTAGCACAGGCAGAGAAGGCCTGAGTGATCAGGAAGTGCAAGGGGCTGTGGGGGAGGACAGGTGATGTCTGGAAGGGGGTGAGGTGGAGAGGAGCAAATGGGATGTGAGGAGGAGGGAGGGGTAGGAGCAGTGGTAAAGGAGGAGGGAGGACAGGAGGGTAGGTAGGAACACTGGAGTAGTGAGGCTGAGGTTCATAGGGACAGTAGGGTATGTGGAAGGCAAGGGAGGAGGAGGAGAAGAGCTAGACTGGTGAGCAGGGGATGCATGCATAGTTGGGAAGGTTGGTGGAGCTGAAGTGAGGAAAGAATGGGGACTAGGATGAAAGAGGGAGATAGTAGTGAGAGATCACCCAGAGTCTAGTTGCTGCTATGATTTGGTGGCAGCACATGTGCCTGAAGTGCACAGAGTACTGGGTTCAAGCCCTGATCAGAGCAATAGGAGAGAGCCAGACCAGTGGCTGCAGCAGCAGGGAGCTGGGCTCAGGTTTGTAGAAGCACCTAGACAACACTTTAGTTGTGTCACAGGGTTAGTGTGTTCTTTATAGTAATGAAATCCTGAAGTAAAAATATGCAGGTGTTCTAGGTGAGTGGTGGAGCTGTGGACTTTGGAAATAAGGGTGCAGGGTTCAAAGGCAGCAGGAAGAAGAGGTAAACTTATATTTTGGCAGATTGGGTAGGTAAGGATTAAGAGGCTTAGAAAGTAGTAATAAAGTAGGTAGGCACTGTGGTGCAGAGGCAGAGCAGCAGACTCTGACCACAAGGGTACTGGGTTTGAACACAGCTCAGGGACAGAGGGTAGAGAGGGCCAATTTTTTAAATCTGGGCAGGAGGGAGTGAGGTATGGTTAAGAGCATAGAAATACAGGAAGTTGTTGGCCTGGTTCATTGGCTGAGATGATAGTCAGTAGAATGTAGAGAGAAGGGTACCAGGTTTGATACTAGCAGTTTCTTAGAGATAGGATGAGTGCAGAAAGTAGGTAGTTAAAGGAATCCAAGGAACTGCAGTGAACTCTAGTGGGACAGCTGTGCAGCAGTAGCTAGGAGGGATATAGAGAGCAGAGAGGCTAGAGTGGAAAGTGCAGTGACCCTAGTGGTTGGTGCCTATAACCTGCAAATGGGAAAGTGGACACTTAGAAAGGAGGGTGGGTCACGTGTCACATCACGTGACCTGCCAGCAGCAACATATGGAGCGCCACCCTGGGTGGGAGGGTGGTTGGCGATGGGAAGTGCCTCACAACAGTCAGGCCTGAAAGTGGACACTTACCTCTTCCAGGCTCTGGCAATCCCGTTTCAGTCTCTGCTGCTGGGCTGAGTTCTGAGGGAGCGGGCTGCTTCATTAAATTAAATTTTTTTTAGCCCATTGTTCAATTGTATACAAGTCTTGTTCTAGAATTTTACATTTTTCTATGGTATCAACTCTTCCACCCAGTTTAGTATCATCAGCAATCTTGGATAAGTAATTTTTAGATTCTATTGTCATATCATGAATGAAAAAGTTGAACAAAATCAGGCCCAAAACGGAACCCCATGGAACCCCACTTGTAACTGCTCCAGATGTTGAAAGAGCTCCATTTATTCTTACTGATTGAGTTCAATTATACAGCCATTCAGCTATCCAGTTTACTAAACAAAGTGGAATTTTAAAACTATGTAATTTATTTATTAGTAAGGAATGTGATATATGATCAAATGCTTTACTAAAATCTAGTAGCACTACATCAGTAGCTACATTGCTATCCAATAATTTAGCAACATGTTGGTAGAATGATATGAGATTTGTTGTACATGAGAAAACGGCTTTGAATCCAAGCAAAGATAAGTCCTGAATGTTCAATTTTTTCAATTCTTTTTCCAGCCTATCTTTAATTAATCGTTCCATCGTTTTTCCCAAAATAGAGATTAGACTAATTGGACGATAGTTTTGAACGTCAGATTTTGGCCCTTTTTTATAAATTGGAGTAACCAAAGCAGTACACCATACTTCAGTTATCTTACAATCCAATAAAGATTTATTAAATAATATTTGTAAAGGAATAATGATTGAATCCAGTGTTTCCAAAAGAAATATAGCATTAATATTGTCCGGTCTGGAACTAGAGATCTCAGTGAATGAGTGCTTATTTTTTAGTGGATTTCTCCCCAAACTTTCACAGAAGTTTCCGAACTTCCCCCTGTAGAAGATCAGAAAAATTCCATAAAAGTTCCCAGATTTTCACGGAAATTCAACAAAGGTGGAAAACCCCACTTTAGCCCACCCTATCTTCTATCTTCTTCCAAATCCAATTTTCCCATGGAGGGATGAACCTTTTAAATCAAACTTGGGCTCATTCAGGCAGGATATTATATTGACATTGTCTGCAATAGCCAATGTATTAGGCCTGTGATCAGGGTGATATCTGTCATTGGGATATTAGTTTATGGTTCCAGCAGTCCCTTCTGTACACTTATTGAGTAACAGTCTGGGGCCATCCACTTCATGGAGTGTCAGTTCTGGAGTTCAACTTCACTGCTTAACTGGGTTACACTGACATCATTTGTTTGAATTGTTTCACAACTTTCTGTAAATCTTCTGATACTTCATATCCTTGGGTTTAGAATAATGTGCTTACACACTACACTGTTGAAAGAACCTTCCCCTCATTTTATGGGTTTCTATAGACAGAGGCTGTTGTGTTGGTAGGGACTTGGAATGTAGTCAGGGTCCTCACGCAAGCAGAGTTTTGAGCAGTGGCTGTAACTTAGTGCAGTAATGCCAGCTGTTCCTTCTGCTCAAGAGACATTTCTGGCATTATTTATTCTTAGTTGGGCATTTCCTAACAGGACTAGCAGCTTTAGGAGCCTTGGAATGTCATATAGTGTTCCTAAACGATTTGTTTTCTGTCTATTCTTTTATTTAAGCCAGCACACTTTTTCATCTATCCCTACTTCTACTTCAGGCAGGTGATATTGAACCAAATCCAGGTCCACAATGAGTCCATTATTTACATCAGCCCACTTGATCCCACCTATCACACCATGTATAAAGGGCGTCAAAATTGCTCATCTAAATTCTCAAAATCCCAGGCTAAAAATTGCCTAGGTCCAGGTCTGAGCTGCTAAACATAATGCTGACATCCCTGGAATTACTGAAACCTGGCTGAAGCCCCAAATACAGTAACATGAGTTTGATCTTCATGGTTACTCATGTTATAGGGAGGACTGTGTTGGTAAAAAGGGTAGTGGAATAGTATTCTATGTTAAATCAAAGTTTCATGTTACTGTAGTCCCCTCACCGACTGATATGCCCTCCTCCACCAAATCTCTATTTATTTCACTGACACTTGGCAATGTCAAGAAACTTTTAATTGGCTGTATTTATCTCCCTCCAAAGGATGCCATCAAGGACCTACACCCCCTCATGTCCTCCCTGTCTGATCTTCCCTCACAAGATACAGTTATCTGTTGGGACTTTAACAATGATTGACTGCCCCATCACAAAAACAAAGCACACACTATCGTCTATGACCATAATCTTTCCAAACACATCACCGAGCCCACGTGATGCAACTCCAAGACAGGTACCTCAATGTTAATAGAGTGGATTATTTCTAACTGCCCTCACAGGATCAAGGTAGTCGTGTACTGCTGGACTGCATTAGCGACTATTCTCCTCTCTACTGTGTGTGGCGCAACTTTGTTCCCCCCTCCTTAATCCATGAAACTAGAAACATTTCACATTTTAAACTAGACAAATTTTAACATCAATTAGTACTGCTGATAGGAGTCCCCTTGTTAACCTCCCCATCTTAGACCAGGCCCTTGATTACTTTGTCGCTACCTTTAAAGACATAGTCAACAAACATGCTCCCCTAGCTAAGCGCAGATCCAAGGGCATCAAAGCCCCTTGGCTTTCTAAAGAAATAAGGTCCCTTATGAAGAAACATGATGCTGCTTGAAAGTTCTTTAAACTCAGCTCTTTATTTTATTTATTTAGTTTTTGTTGACCAGGTAAGTGCACTAGACAAATCCTGCCTATTTTCAGGCATGACCCGGGGGAAGGGGATACAGATGAATGCCAACTGACCTTGAACCAGATGAAACTGTTGGTGGTATTTTTTTAGTGAACCAGGGAAATTTGGCCAGGACACCGGGGAAATTCCCTTACTCTTTTCGATAAGTGCCGTGGGATCTTTAACATCCACCTGAACTACCACCAATCCAGGCAGATGGGACCTCGGTTTAACGTCTCATCCAAAAGATGGCACCTCAGAAGTGCAGCACCCCTCTCATGCTGTACTACAGTGTCAGTACTGGGATATTAACCCAAGTGTCAGATGTGGGAACTGAACCCACAGCCCTCTGATCTCCCGGCCTCAGAGACGAGTGTGCAACCTACTGAGCCACTAACACTGCTTACAGCTTATTTCATTCCGACTGGTTATCTTATCATCAGCTGAGAAACCAATGCAAAAACTGGATCCAGGGTGCTAACCATTCCTATTACCACTCTTTGAAAACTGATAACTTATGCAAGCCTAAAGAATTCTAGAATAAAATTAATTCCTTGCTCAAAGGTAAAATGAGCCAGCTCCATTCTGTTTGGGGCGATCTGCTTCACGACCATCCTTCTATTGCAGAAGGAATCAATCAGGTTCTCATTGATCTAAACAGGTATACAGCTCATCTTGCACTCACCCCTGAGTATAACATCCCTACTCAGTCCCACGATGCCCTTGGCACTCACCCTGCCTTCCACTTAAAGCTCACAACCACAAGGGAAGTTCGAAAGTTATCAAAACTCAAAGCGGAGAGCTTCCACGGCCATGACACTTTAGAACCCAAGTTCCTCAAACTTGGGGCTGCAGCACTGGCAGCACCTGTCTGCAGTCTCCTAAATAGGTTCTTCCTGTCTGGAGTCATGCCAAGTCTATGGAAAGAGGCTGTTTTGGTCCCTCCCACAAGGGTGGTACACACGCCATCGAAAACTATAGGCCTATCTCGATCTTGTGTTCCCTGGCTAAAATTCAAGAAAGGATTTTGTACAACCAGTTGCAGTCCTACTTAGATATGCATCAGCTCATCACAGACTGCCAGCATGGCTTTAGAAAGGGACATAGTACCACCACAACCCTAGTCAAAGTATCAGCTGATATCCTTAAAGCTAGCAATGAAGGCCTGGTGACGTGCGCTGTATTCATTGACCTTAGGCCTTAGATCTCATCAACCATCACCTTCTGCTTGGTAAACTGCATCAACTTAGCCTTGACTGCCTAGCTCATACTTGGTTTAAGTGCTATCTCATTGGTAGATCATAAAAAGTAAAATGGTCTGGATCTCACTCTTCCTTAAGACCTATTGTGCACAGCGTGCCACTGGGTTCAATTCTTGGACCGACACTGTTCTCGCTCTTTATTAATGAACTCCCTAACTTCTGTGGTGGTACGGCAATACAACTCTATGCAGATGATGCAATTCTCTTATACTATTTGTGTAACAACATGGAAAAGCTTAACCACAGTCTCAACTCCAACTTCAATATGCTCGAAACTTGGTTCTCAGCTAATCACCTAATCTTGAATACGAAAAAAAAACAAAGCCATGTTGTTCCACAATCCCTCCCGTAAAATAATCAGTCCACTCTTAATTTGCTCACTGTCTGGCGACACCATAGAAGTAGTTAACATTTTTAAATATCTTGCAATGCTCCTTGATACCTCATTTTCTCTAGAGCCTGATGTATTACAGCTTACTAAGACAATAACCCAAAAGCTAGGTGTTTTATACCATCTCCTCCCCCTACTATCAGCTGGTTCCTGTCAAAAAGTTCCGTCCGTATCTTCCCTCCCTATTTTGTTACATGGAGCCCCACTCCTACTCCTACTCTCAGCTCAGTCCTCATCCCTAGTGCAGCTGCATCAAATCTACCATAGGATTGGGCATTTTGCCCTAGGCGCTAACCCCAGGCAGCATCACTGTGTCACCCTGTATTCTCTCCAGTGGCCCAGCTATGACTCTAGGCTACAGTACCTTACACTATGCTTTGTGTTCAAACTAGTTACTCTCTTCAGCCCTCCTAGTCTCAGGGTCTACTTCTCTCCTCTTATTAGCTGTCCTGAAACTGAAGTGTCTATCCAGCGAATGTTCATTTCCCTTCTCTGCCACCTCTGCCTGGAATTCCCTTCCTCCTACTTTACTCACCTGCACCACCCTAACTCTTTAAAAAAAAAAGCTTACTTCGTATCTCCTCAAACCTCCCCCACTGCATCTGTTTCAGCTAATCTCTACCATCTGCTGCTTGCACGCATTTCTCCTGATGCTAAAACAGTGTGTGGTGCATGTGTATTATAAACATGTGTATTGTAAATATGTACATATTTACATGATTTATTGTCATTTGACCTTGCTCAATATAAAATGTAAGATTGCCTATTTAACTATCCTGAAGTCTCTGTATATCCCTTGTATGCACTGTAGATTCTTTGTTTTCTATAATTCACTGTATCTGTCTTGATGTATTGCACTGTACTTGCCTCCAGGGTTATCACTGAAAAAGAAACTGCAATTTCTCAGTGGGCCTACCCAGTTACCAAAATTCAAATAAATAAATAAATTTGCGCAGTTTGTGCTTATAGAAACATCTCATTTAGTATAGCCCAGGTGCCGTGTGCCAGTGGGCTACTACTCATGCCTGTTGTCCCTCTAACAGGTTAAGGGTCCTGGGTCCTGTTATGGTTAGAGATGTTGCAAAATAAAAATTTGCCAGTGTAATTGTGGCGAAATCATCAATTTCACCACATGAAATATTTTGAGAAATTGTGTCAAAATTTCACAATTTCACCCACAATTTCACTGCCGCATATTATCTCCTTGGTGGTATCTAGTGGTCCCCCCCTCCCTGGCCGCTCACTGGCCCAAATTTCCATTAAAATTAATTGTCCCTGGTGTCTAGTGCCCCCGTCAATCACTGGCCCAAAGTGAATAAAGCAAGCCTCCCCCCCAGTTAACTCATTATATTCCCCAATCCCCCGGACTCACAATCCTTAAAAATAAATTTCAGTCCCCACTCCCAGGTGTCTAGTGGACCCCCCATCCTCCCACCCTGCCATCAGATAGCACCCACCTCGCTCCCGCCATACCTTGATCAGGCCACTAGCATAGCCCTGCACTCACCTCCATGGCTGGCAGCCCAACTAAGTGCTTCAATGAATGAGCGCTTGCTTACAAAGATGCACACATTCACTGATGTGCTCATTCGGGCTGTTGGCCATGGAGGTGAGTGGTGGGCTCTGCCGGTGGCCCGATCGGGGTACTTGGGGGGATCGGGGTGGGCACTGATGACAGGGGGGTTCACTAGACACACCAGGGAGTGGTATTGAAATTCTTTTAGGATTGGGGTCCGGGGATCGGGAAAATAATGAGTTACCCGGGGGGAGGCTTGCTTTTTTCACTTTAGGCTGGATATCAGCTGGGGGGACCACTAGATACCAGGGATAATTAGTTTTAGTGGAAATGTGACCTGGTGAGCGGCCAGGGCTGGACAACTAGACACCAGGGAGTCATTAGTGCAGAAAATTTTGCCCGCAGGGGGCAACATTTCACCTGGGAGTGATGAATTTTGCCGGCTCAAGGGAGTAATTTTGTTCACTTCAAGGGTGAAATTTCACATTTCGCCCAGCGAAATATTTTGCAAAACGTACGAATTACACTAAATATTTTGCCGGGTCAAATTTCCAATTTCGCATGCTAGTTACGGTGTTGTTTGGGGGTTCTGTTCCAAAAATAATAAAAATAGTGTGGTGCCTCCACCCAGAGAAAAGTAGAAGTGGGTCAGGTGACTGGCTGGCACAGCCTCCTGGGATGCTGCACCTACCCACTTCCCCTACCAACCATCCAACACTCTGAATACCCAACTGGTCAATAACAACATAAAGCATGAGCAGTAATGATCTGACAGACTCAGAGAATTCCTGCACACACAATTTCAAAAAATAAATCACAGCTTTATTTGGGTAAGGACTAGGGAAGGGATACCCAGGGGCGTCATTTCAGCAAAATCATAGGGGTAGCAAGGTAGGGGGGCATGATGTGGGTGGGGCCACGTTGTGGGCGGGGCCAGAGACGGTGGCATTTGTCAATGTGACATAGGGTTAGTTACCAAGTAATTTAAAAATGACTATAAATTGAATAGTAAAGTTTGAATATAAATCTGAAATGGGGCATTACAGTTGTTGACTCAAATTAAATAGCTAGTTTATCAAATTATGGAATCATCAGTATTGTGAAAGTCCCATTCCTCATCTGTACAAATATTAAACAAAAACGAAGTGATGAAAAAAAATCACCCCAAAAACCTGTAAAGAAAAAAAATAATAAAAGGAAAAAGAAGCTATGTATGTGCAGTTTGATTGTGTCAGTAGATTTTAAAATGCATTTTGTGGCATTCTACAATTTCTGCAGCTATCAATATAATTTACAATACTTGGTAATACCTCTGTAGTCTCTCGACCTATTTTTCTGACAGTGCACTGAATCTGCCGAAGCAACCAAACTGCACATGCATGTGCTTTATCCTGCCCTGGGCCTGCATCCAAAAGGTCACAAGACACTCCACGTTTCCCCTTGAGAGTCAATGAATTACTAAAGAAAATTAAGGAAATCTCAGTTTGAACTCTAACATTTTGCACCCCGGCTGCATGAGTGGAGACTAATTTTAGCACATATTAACTGGCATACAGTATACACGTGCTGTGTTCAAACTGCGTTTGAAAGGAATCCAACCAATGGCAACCAAGATATGTAGAACTTTAACCAACATTAAAGGCTGGCATTATATATACAAGCCACATTACGTAAACATAAAACTCCACCTCTACGGGCATAAAAACATTCAAGACATTGTCTGTTTAATTTAGTGTCACTGTAATGCCACATACACATATACCATGTGGGTTTTCTCAGACAGTCTCCCCACCCCCGGTAACACTTGCTTTTTCCCCAGTAACAAAGGAGTGTGGGTTTATTGTAGGTGGTGACTCCTTGGCACATACTGAAGCTATTATGTGGGTCATGTACTGGCACCACTGCTAGAGAAGTCCTGCCAACGTGATACTACCAGCCTTTCCTAATCATACAGTCAGGGATTACATGGGCAAGCCATATTTCCACATGCAAAACTGCTGGACTAACACTGCTGACACTATGTAAGTCCTAGAAATGAATCAAGAGGTAACATCACAGACATTCATTTTCTAGTAGCTTTGTGGACGGCTGCTGGGCTAATATCACTGACACTGTAGCAGACCTGGTTAAGGCAGCTGGGCTACCACCACAAAAACTGTGGTAGCCTTGGGGAAAGCTACTGATCTAATATCACTGAAATTCTAGAAGTCTTGGGGAAGTACTGCTGACATCCTGGTAGCCCTGGGAATTGCTGCTAGGCTAGTTCTGCTGGCACTCAGCCTTGGTGAAGGCCGCTAGGCTAAAATCCTGATACTGATAGCTCTGAGGAATGCTACTGGGCTTACACCACTGACATGCTAGCCTCAGAGAAGGCTTTGGGGCTAATACATGAGCACAACCACAAGGGGGCCAGTCCCCCCCAACTTTTTAAGCCATACAAACTGCCCAATGATATTAGCATCAGCATGAAAGTCTAGATAGGGATGTGTGCCCCCCAACTTTTCAGCTGTGGTTACTCCCATAAACACCACAGACACTAGTATCCTTGCAAAAATCACTGACAGTAGCAACCCTGGGGAAGGATGCTGGGCTAACATTCTTGCATTCTGTTAGTGCTGATGAACACTGCTAACACCACCACTGACAATCTTGCAGCCCTGGGGAAGGCTGCTAGGCTAACACTGTTGACACTCTGATAGCCCTGAGAAAGACTGATAGGCCTGCACCTCTAACACGCGTGTAGCCCTGATGAGGATTTCTAGACTAGCACTGCTGATATTTCAGTAGCCTTGAGTAATGTTATTTTTGCTTTGATCCCATGCTATTAGCCCTCTTTTAGGAACCCCTGTTTCCACAAAGTGTAACAATGAGCCAGTACCTAATTTGTATTCAGTGAATTTGCTGAAATTTGGCTCGTTTACCTTCAGTTTTGTCCAGCTGAACTTTTGGGCCACTTTGGATCACTGCAGCCTTTGGCAAAAAAAAAAATGTCTAGCCCTTCATAATAAGTGGCCAAAACTAGTCCTATAGCCACTTCTTCGTTACCACCCAATCACTCTCCACCCTCCCCCAGACTTTTTTTTTTTAAGAAAACAAAATCCAGCTCCTGGCACAGCACCAGGTATTGAGTTTTGTTTCAAAAACAACTGGAGAAATAGGAGAGGGTGGATGAGGTTAGAACTGACAGGAGTGACCCCAGTATCACTTGATCCTCCGGCATCCCCTCAGCTGCTACTGACCACCCCAGTCTTGACCCCCAAATCAGGTCATCAACCAATGTCTTCATGTCTTACTAACTATTATACATTTGGTGCTTTTTAAAAAGTAAGGATACGGATTACTGGAAATGGAAGCCTCCTTTAAAAAAGAAAATCATGAAAACTTGCAGTTAGTTCACATTATGGAAAGACTGGAAGGTTGAATTAATCTTAGTGGGTTTGAATCTGATGATTCAAATGACTAAACTGACACATCCTTCACTTATCATTTAAACCACCATTAGAAGGAAAGGAGAATATTTATCATTTAAACAATAAACATTATAGGCCACTTGAGGAGAGGAAGTGCTACAGTTAGATTTATTGCTTTAAAACCTGGCAAGCTATCTGTGGTTTGCCCACATGGTCCTTGAGACAATATATCTTTAGTGTTTTTAGTATACATGTAGTGCTTGGGGGGTCAGATTGCATCTTTACCTTATGGCTTCTGGTCCGGACTGCCCTGCCCTTCTCTGTGACATAAACAATCAATGCTTCACTCCTCGCTTCTTTCCTCACTCTGCTCGCTCGCCTCGCCCGCCGCCCGGGTTTAAGTAACTACCGGCTGAAAAGCTGAATTTCAAAAATCACTCGAGTCTGTCTCATGCTCTAGCCTCTCATTGCTCACACCTCAGTCGCACTCTCTTCAACTTGCCTGGAAGTTGTTTCTTGTGGTGGTGGTTGGGTAGGTTCACGTTTTTTTTCGCTGCTGCTCCCGCTCAATCCACCAATTTGTCAGGTGACCCTCTCTCACTCCATGGCAGCAACAGGATGGATGTCGGGGTCGTGAGTGGGTGGATGGTGGGGCTGAGAGTCAAGAACACGTGCAGCGCGCGCCAGGCACACGCCAGACAGACAGTCAGAACCCTTGCTGAAATGGCTCCTCCACACAGCAGCACAAAGCCACAACAACTTGCACAAGCCACAGGTGCGTGCATGGACAGGCACATAATGCCAGGGAGGCAAAAGAAAATATGTTTTAATATTTTTAAGCATCCATTAAGCCATGGAAAGGGTAGAGGTCGCAAGCCCTGTCATAGGAGTAGCAAAATGTTCATAGGGGTCACGAAGGCGACCCCTGGCGACCCCTAAATGACACCCCTGGGGATACCAGGACAAAGGATAGCTGTGAATAAAAAAGGAATGTTTAGAGAGAGCAAGTAATAACAACAACAGTTGGGCCTACAGGCCAAGCCCACCCCCACTGATACCAGTGTTTCCCAGAATGTTCTTAGGGATACCTACTAGGTGCAGGTCTGGTAAGGTGCTATGGGTTGGCCAGTTGTTGGGGCCCTGAGACTTTGCAAAAATGCTTGGATTATAAAAATAAATTTCTCTTTACCCTTTCCGGAGCCAGGTCGTGGGTACTCACGGTAAATGGATCTCAGATGCCTGAAGTATAGAGCTCCTTGGTCATTGCAACACAAGGCAGGAGAAGGCTGGCCTTGGTTCCTCTGGCAGAATGGAACTTGCTCAAGGATCTTACAGCTGGTCACCTTGATTATAGTTTTGACTGCTTGTCACCTTCAGCCGCTTCTGGCTTATTGCAGAGCTCAGTGACAGGAGAACACCAGCCACAGAAGGCCCAGACATGGGTGTGGCTCAACAGTCCAGCTCACCACAATGGATTCCAGGTGCCCTAGCACCCCAGCAGATGCCAGTGACCTCCTGAGACAGTGAGTTCCATTTGGAAGGGGTTAGCTGATTCCTTCCCTGGCTCTGGGTGAGAACTCCCGAATGGTGGGGGACCTCCTGCAGTCCCTGCATTGAATTCGAAAGCAGCAGAAATCACAGGCAGTCACTCAAGCAAAGTCTGGTGTCAGTTGGAGTGGGTGCTAGCCCTAGATCAGTGAAGCACAGGTGCAATCAACAGGGGAATCCAAGCACAACAGGCCCCTGCACACCAGTCCGCATTTTCCTGTTAGAAAATGTCCACAGCCTCGTCTTCAAATGCAGCTGGGACACAGCTCTCGGCCACTTCTATCAGTTCACTCCAAAAATCTACAGAATCTGGCTAGCACCCTGATGTTCAGAAACACTTTGTCTCTACAGAATCCCAATCACAGTCCCACACAGGTAACACTAACTCTCAGCAGCAACTGTGGCACTCAAATAAAATAGCTCAGTCCTCTCAGCTCAGTTCAGTCCACCAGTGCAGGATTTATGTAGCACTTACTGTAGCTTCTCCACAATAATCAAACTGCTCACAGTACCCAGGGAATCAAGTTATCGGTTCAGTCTCTCACTCTCTTTCCCTTGTTGAACTTTTCCTGAACACAGTAGTCTCCTCCGGAAGCCTGGGAAAGGACTTCTTAGTCCAAATCCACGCTCACAGGTGTCTTCTGACTCATACAGTGCCTGGAAACAGACTGAAGAAATCCCAGAAAGTCCAGTCAGTTTCATTCAAGAATCCAAGGTTCTGAGTAACTGATTGAGCCCATCAGTTGTCCATAACTGTAGCAATCAATATCTTCTGATGGTTTGTTGGGGCATGATTTAGGCACCTGAATTTGTCCCCTCCTTTTCCCAGGAGTCCCTCTGGTTCAGTTTTAGGTGCCTAGCTATGTCATGGGCTTCTGGGTCAGGTCACTAAGTCATCAATATGTCTGTTCCCATTCAGTCTGAAGCAGTCCAACACACTTCCCCACTTGTTCATCCCTGGTGCAGCCAAGCAAAACACTTTGCTTATTTATTTACCCAACAATATTGTAGCCCCAGCTGCCCCCTGTAAAATGAGCTCACCCTCAATCACTATTTCCCCACAGTTTCCCCATTGCTGCTGCCGAAACTCAAACTCCCCAGGCAGGAGCAACAACCTCATTAATATTCATGAAGATTCATGAATTATTCATAAGCCCTCATCAAGTGCCCGGTTTCAAACTTTTTATTTTGGTGTGACCACGACTCCTCTGCCGCCTCCCTGAGGTTACCGATTCCCATTTAACAGAACAGAGAACTGGGACCACTGAAACACTCCCTGAAAAGACCACAAGTTCAGCGGTTGGCACATCAATGCGCTCCTTTACACATGTGCAGTTGTCAGCTGCACAGAAGAATACCAGTGACCCATGATGGAGCTCCATGGGCCTAAGCAGGCCAACTTAACTACGGAGCCACAGAAATGGCACCCTAGGGATGGGAAACGAATCCAGGGTGCTGAGAACTCCGGGAGGCACCAGGGGAAAGCAGGAAAATGGGGGAACACATGAGCAGTTTAGGTAAGTCCCCAGAGGGGGGTTACATTAGTATCAGGAAAATACAGTAGAGACGAGCAACATAAAACAAAAGGCATTGCTAATGCATTGTTTGTGGCAGTTTATCAAGCAAGTGTTTTATACATTTTATCCAATGGCTTCAAGCTTACTGGTACCTTAATTACCCTCCATATAAAACTAAAGGAGGGTTGTAGTAGTTCACTTCAGTGTTTTATTTTACTATATTTTACAAAGATTCATAGCATTTGTTTATGTATCATCTACCATAGGTAGTATATTTTATGAATGGTAACTCTTTCAGAACACAGCACCAAAGCCCACAGGCTTTTCTTTCTCCCTAAATGTTCTAAAGCAGCCCGTATGACTTAATGCTTAGGGGTGTGTGTGTGTGTGTGTGTGTGTATTGGGGGGGAGTAGGAAGAGAAGAATGAGAGCATTAAAGTTTTACCTGGGTGATCAGGCCAGAAAAGGAAATATAGAATATTAGAAAGAATAGCATAGAAGAAAGATTGCATTCCCACCCCCTTGAAACTAGCTACTGTATTTACCATAACCACCTCCTCTGGCAACTCGTTACACCCGAAACACCACCCTTTCAGTGAAAAAGTGCCTCCTCATTTCCTTTTTAAATCTACCCCCGACTAGCTTCAGGCTGTGCCCCCTTGTTGCCCCCTCTTTCCTTAAGTTCAAGATGCCCTCTGGTCATACCCTGTTTATTCCCTTAATGTACTTGAAGGTCTCTATCATGCCCCTGCCCCTCTCTCTCCTATCCTCCAGGGAGTACATGATTAGCTCTCTTAGCCTCACCTCATATGTTTTGTCCACCATACCCTGAATCATCCTAGTCATCCTCCTGCGGACCCTCTCCAGCAACTTGATATCCTTCCTCAGATATGGACACCAGAACTACATACAGTATTCCAGGTGCGGCCTCACCAGTGACCTGTACAGTGGCAAGATGACATCCTCCCTCCTAGAGGTTATTCCTGGCAATGCAGCCTAGTATTTTATTTGCTTTGGCTGCTGCCTTGTGGCACTGAACCGAGTGTTTCATGTCACCTCTGACCATCACTCCAAGATCCTTTTCCTCCTCTGAGACTGCCACCTGTACTCCTCCAAGTCAGTAGCTGGCCCCTGATTTCCTGACACCCAGGTACATGACCTTGCATTTCTTGGCATTGAAACACAACTGCCAGATGCCTGACCATTTCTCCAGCCTCGCTAGCTCCTCCCTTAACTCCAATCTCCCCGCCTCTGTGTCTACTCTCCCACAGAGCTTGATATCATCCACAAAGAGGCAAATCTTACTTTTGACACCCTCTGCTACATCTGCTATGTCACTGTATGGCTTTCTAGCCTCTTAGGACCTCGTTGTTTATTTTTACTTAAAAAAACAAAGTGGGAGGGTTTCATCCTACCACATCCACCGAAAAGAACATGTTGCATCTAAGATGATCTGTACTAGAAAAATACATTATAAAAGCTGGACCACACTAAAAATTAGATCACATCTCACCTCTGCTATCCTGGGTAAATGCAGTATAAAACTGTAAAATGAGGGCAGCACTGCAAATGACACACTGCATCTTATTTGGTCTATCTGGGGTAAATATATAGTAAACATTGTACAAGCAGGACCCAGTACAACAGCATGCAAGCAAACATTCAGCACTGACAATTGCTTGTTTATATGACATCTTTCATACTGTGTGTTGCAAGGATCAAGTGCTGACTTTGGAACCTGACGATCAGATTCTAACCCCACCATAGTCAAATACTAAGCGTGTAACTTTCAACAAGTTACTTATGTTTTCAGTGTCTACACAGTTGCAGGAATGGAGAGAGGAGGACCCCACTGAAAATGAGATGTATCTTCTTAGCAGAGCTGTCCTGGGATAATAAATTATAAAATCATGAAAAATAGAAATGGTATTCCAAAGCACGTTGCAGTCTGGGAGAGGGAGAGGATAGAATGTTAATGCCATCTAGGTACCTAGGGAGATTAAAACAGCACAGGGATAGACTAGTGTAGTTCTGTGGAATGTGAGGAATTGCAGCCTACTTCCCTATTACTGAGCTGAGATGAAGGAATCAATACATGGTGGCAGGCAGCATGGATTTGGGGAGCTAGGAGACATCCTATTGTATCACCACCAAAAACTGCCATGCACAAAGCCCAAACATAGTGTTCAGGGGAAAGAGTCTCACTGGTGACTAAGATGTGTTGCAAATCATTTTGTCAGATGTCAGTGGATGAAAACAGGGTCAACATTCTTGCTTGCCACTGCAGTTTGGGCATGTTAGAGTTTCAATCACCTTTCCCTATTCTGTGCTCCAAGCCCCAGGTGAATGGCATTACCACTGTAGTTTCCACTTCCCACCTGCCAACCCCTCACCTTTAAGCCTGCTTTGAGGCTGTGGATTTTTTCTTCCCCTATGCTGATGCTATTCACCTCTGACAAACTACATAAAACTCCATCTGCACCCTTCTATGTTGCTTAACTGGTGTACAGTGGATCCATTGAGAGCATTTCCTCTTTGGTTGGCTCCCTCAGGAGTGTAGTGCCATCAACCATGACCTCCCCTTGTGCCCACTGATTGTGTGGGGACCATGGGCAGTGAGAAGTGATGAGGTTCAAGGGTGCCAGCTTCATGCTGCCACATGCAAAGATTTTCCTTGTGTTTCTTCCATCCCTCAGGACACCAGCAGCAAGGGCTTCTAGTGTGCATCCTTACATTGATGTGTTCCTATGCATGGCTGCATTTGATGTCCTCCCTCCTGCTCACTGCTCCAACTGCACTGCCACCTGTAGTCATCCAGGTGGTAGTATAGCAGAAGAACCTGTGTCACTGCCTAGAAGGAGGAAGAGCATGTCCTCTGGGACACTCGATCCCCCTCCTTCCCTCAGCTGGCCCCCAATGATTCAAGCTCTTTCCTGAACCCAGTTTACTGGCATCTGGGGTTCCATTGCAGCAGCTGCACCAATGAGCCACCATGGGCTGTGGAACATTTAATTTCCCTGCTCATTCCCATCCATACCTGGTGATCCAATGGCCCTCCACCTGTTCTCCATGTCAGTTACATTTGCTAGATACTTACGTCCTTTTCCCAGCCACCATTTGTTACTGAACCCCAACCACAATCATGTTCCATCATCAGAGGCTACTGAGGTAGTCAACACTTTAGAACTTCCCCTACTACCTACCTGTAGTAGTTATACATGCAAGGGATGTCACAAAACTATACAACCAACTGTCTGAGGATCACTACACTTTGTGCATGGCAATGCCAATCCCTTTCTCTACACAGTTGCAAAGTCTCTAGCTGTGAGAAGACTGCTGTCTCATGAGTGGTTGGTCTGTGTGTGTTAAACATTGTAACATAAGAAATGCCAGGGGAAAAAAGACAAAACACGAATGGCCCATTGTGTTCATCTTCTGCCATTCAGGCTGTTGCAGCATCCAACATTAGGTGAAAATTGGGAACCTTCAGGAAATCCTCCCCTCCTCAATGATTTAAATGTTATGCTTAATCATACAGGAATTGATTCAACCTGAATTCAACACTCCCCATGTGCACAGGTTCCATTGTGAGTCTGTTCCGAAGGTTCACCATTCTATGAGTAAAAATGAGTATCCTCACACAACCCCTGGTTGTGTCTCCCCATTAAGCATAGGATATGCCATCTAGTTCTCATTCCCTGAACAATCTCAGAATAATTCCCCAGCTTTACCTTAGCCATGTGAATTCAAGTTTTGAAAACTGAAATAATTTTTCCTCTTAGGATTTTTTTTTTTCAGGGAAAACATACCTTCTGTGAGTCCCCCATAGCTTAACTGCTCGATTTCCTTAATTCATTTTAGTTGTTCTCTGCTGTATCCTCTCAATAGCTGAAAAAACTTTCTAAATTGTAGTGACCAGAATCCCACACAGTACTCAAAGTGCACCTTGGGCTAAACTTTTGGATCTTTCTCTGAAAGGTTGGTTATTGCTCAGAATAATGTAGGGCACTTCCACCTTAGCACATCCCACATTCCGGTCATGCAGCAAAAACACATCAAAACTGTTGGCCAACTTTAAACTTATTCTTTTCTTCTAGGGATGAGTGAAAAAAACTTTTGCAGGTGGAATTCAAGTGAAAGTCTGACTTTCGCTTCCATGAAAGTTCAGAAATATATTTTTGAACTTTTGCAGAAATTCCACCTGTGATCGCTGCCAGACTGACCCAAAAGAAAAAGCCCTGGTAGTTTAGTGGTCCTCCCCACCCACCCCACATGTAGAAACAAATATCCCTGAGGCTAGCAGTACCTCCCACTGATCACCCACCGACTAGTAAAAAATTCCCTGGTTCCAGTAGTGATCCCTCCCCATCTTACCACTTGCCCATAAGTGCCCACTGCCCAGCCCCACAAATGCCCTGGTGGCTAGTGGTCCTTCCCCTCCACTCAGTCTCCTGCCTGGCCTTGAAGGGTACAGTAACCCCCCCATCCTTATCAGCGTCTGTAACTCCATACTGTTTGAAATAAAATCTCTGGTGGTCTAGTGGTTTTAAGTTTAACCCTCTCCCCCTCACAGATCCCCTGTCGCAAATCCCTGGTGGTCTAGTGCCCCATTCCCCCTCCCCAGCAGTTGTCCCACCACCCTGCTCCCACCCCCATCGTGAACTCCAGTGGGCAACTGGCACAGTCCTCCTCTCTCCACTATGGACACCCACCCTCTGAGATCTCAGTGAATGAGTGCTTATTTTTTAGTGGATTTCTCCCCAAACTTTCACAGAAGTTTCCGAACTTCCACCTGTGGCAGATCAGAAAAATTCCGTGTAAGTTCCCAGATTTTCATGGAAGTTCAACAAAGGTGGGAAAACCCCACTTTTGCCCACCCCTATCTTCTTCCAAATCCCATTTCCCATGGAGGGATGAACCTTTTAAATCAAACTTTGTCTCATTCAGGCAGGATATTATATTGACATTGTCTGCATTAGCCAATGTATTAGGCCTGTAATCAGGGTGATATCTGTCACTAGGATATTAGTTTATGGTTCTAGCAGTCCCTTCTGTACACTTTTTGAGTAACAGTCTGGGGCCATCCATTCGTGCCCTAAAATAGTCACCTGCTGGCTAGCACACCTACCCGGTAAACAAAAGCTAAAAAGCTAAAAATTTCATGGAGTGTCAGTTCTGGAGTTCAACTTCACTGCTTAACTGGGTTACACTGATATCATTTGTTTGAATTGTTTCACAAATTTCTGTAAATCTTCTGATACTTCATATCCTTAGGCTTAGAATAATGTGCTTACTCACCACACTGTTGAAAGAACCTTCCCCTCACTTTATGGGTTTCTATAGGCAGAGGCTGTTGTGTTGGTAGTGACTTGGAATGTAGTCGGGGTGCTCCACAAGCAGAGTTTTGAGCAGTGGCTGTAACTTAGTGCAGTAATGCCAGCTGTTCCTTCTGCTCAAAAGACATTTCTGGCATTATTTATTCTTAGTTGGGCTTTCCCTAACAGGACTAGCAGCTTTAGGAAACTGGGAATGTCATATAGTGTTCCTTAAGGCTTTGTTTTCTGTCTATTTTTTTATTTCAGCCAGCAGTCAGAGTCCATAAATTCTCATCCATGTATGGCTTTCTTAATGGAAGTACGGCTGCAAAAGTATAACTGCGCTCCATAGATTAATTTTGAATTCCTTCCCACTCCAGATATTCTCTTTGCATGACGTTCTTGCCAGCAGTTCAGCAAAGGTAATGGGACTGCTGCATCAGTCTCATAGGTGAAGGTTCAATATTATCATGTTGGAATACATGGCTCCACCTATGATTTACATTAAGTTCATACAGCCCATATTTTCCAGGAAGACTCTTTTTCTTTGCAGAACTTGATTTAGCAGGCTTTCTAAACAAGTCAGGTACCCAGAGATCTTCTCCCCTTCCTTCTGGTTCATGGTCTTGAACTTCAGATACATTTCCTTTCCATGACAGAGCTTCCACAAGCACCTTTCAGAATACTCAGGTAATCTGAAATGGTAACTTAGGGCCTAGTGTTTCTGATGAATCATATTATGGCAAGCGAAGGGCCCTGCAGGATCACCATTAACCTCGTTATCCTCTGTCCATCAAAGCATTGCCAATCAAGGACCAACCAAGTAGCTTGGTCAATCCAGGTATCAAAATTCATCTTCCCCATTAAGAGTTGGTCTGACCCCTGAAAAATCTTGAAATCCTTTTCTTGAGTTAGTCCCTTTAGGTGGTGTCCATGTCAGTGTCCAACCCTTTTCCCAGGCTGCAGGCCAGGCTGGAGCCACACCTGGTACAAGAGCACCAACTTTAAAAACCTCTGTCACACTCTGTGCAGTTTTCCCATATGTTCTCAGGAGGAAATTAAGACATTTCTCAAGTTCTGATGGCTTGTTGGGGTCTTCTGGGAGAGGGTCTTTACTTTCATCACTGACTATCATCAGTGGGGAGATGTCTCCATTTGGAGTCACTTGAATAGGTATTTTTGAGGGCTTTACTGCCTTTCAGCACTCCTCATTGATCCTAAAGCTTTTCTGGACAGAATTGTAAGGCCTTCCTTGAACAGTTACCTTCCCCAGGCATTTAATACTAGTCAGTATACTCTTCATACGGTCTCTATCAGTTCATTCAGGGATCCCATGAACAAGCGTTGCCTTCATGGTATCAAGGTTCTCTCTCATCTATGAAGTAAACAGTCTGTCTTTATTCATAATGAAAACTCAAAAATGGCACGGGAGATACCACCAGTGCTGGAAATGGCAAACATTCACTGGGGTTACCCACTGCCTTTAATGTTGTACCAAACATACCTGACAGAGGCCAGGGGTCATTTTTCTTCATTAGACTTTTTGTTGCAGTTTTACACTTTATTTAGTCAGTATTATGACTTCAGGGGGCTATATTTTACACAGGAGCAATCTTTCTCCATTTTACTTCTACAAGTAGGTCAGACTTTTAATTTCTGTCCTGGAACTGGGTTTCCCTGCATTCTCCACCATTTCCCCCACTGGATATCACATGATTTAACAGTTGCTGAACATATGAGGATGGTAGCTGATATAGAGGAAAAGCCCAGTGAAGTCTTCAATTTGTAACCCCTACCTCAAAGGACATGTACAGCTGGGACCTTTTTACATCAAGATAGATGGCCCTGGATGTACTCATATCCAAGCAATGCAGTGACTCCATCTGATGAAATTACTCTAACAACAAGAAGCCAAGGTGCTGCCTACCAAGAAAATAACATAGCCCTCCTTGGTGGGGAGCATGTGTGGGTGGCCAATGAGGATGGAAGCTTGAGAATGAATTCTGTGCCTCCTGGCTCAATTTCAGACAATTAATCTGTCTTTCCCTTAGCTATGGTTGCAGATCCAGCCTGAAACAATGGGGGAAATTGCCCCCAAATGAACACGTAGTTACAGATAAAAACACATACCCAAACATGATTTATTCCTGAAAAACCATAGTAGCTCTGGTATAGCATTGTGGGAAACTGGCAGCGAGTTCAGTGATGGTGGTAGCAGCTTTGGACATGGACACCCAGGAAATCAAAACAATGCTGAGGCAGGTCCTGACAGAAATCACTAGTTTCAAAACATTTGTGGCAGCACTGGAACAGAAGGTTTCTAGGGCTGTGGAATACAAAATTCCACCATCTGAATTGCTGCAGAATGGCAATTTCACTTCTGAAATGCTTTCCAGAATTTCTTTTTAAATTCCATGGAATTTCAAAAAGCATTTCTGTGCAAACTGCAGAATAATTTTTTGCAGATCATGTAAACTGCAAAATAATTTCCTCCAGATTGCAGAAACATAATTAGCGGTTTATCTGAACGGCAAATTGTTATTCCATAAAAATGTTTTGCATGCAGATCGTCAAAATTCCGCAAATGATAGAAATCAGTGGAATTTTCTAAAATTCCATAGAATTTCATTCTATTGAAATTTGAACTTTCTGCACAGTCCTAGGGTCAAAGTTCAGGACTTGCCGATTGAGCCAGGGACACTAAAACTTATCTTTCCTACACTGATGATAAGAACACATGGCATGAGGTGAGGATTTAGTAACTTGAGTACCTTGTGAGTACCCTCTGGGAGAGGGCAGAGGGTGCCAAGAACCACAGCTGAGGAAATAACCTCAAGTTTGTGGACATCCCTGAGAAAGCAGAAGGCAGAGACATAATCGTCTTTCTCCAAGAAGATTTTCCAAGTCTCCTCAGACACAACTGGAAGGTGGGGCTGAAGATAGAGTGTGACCTCTAGACATTGGAACCAGCAACCAAGGAAGACAACAGACCTAAACCCATCCTGGCAAGGTTCCTACTCTTTCAAGATAAGAAGCAAATCATGTACTTAGCCAGGAATTTTGGCCCTCTGCAGCAGCAGCAGGGACACCGAATCTACATTTTCTCGGACTTCTCCACTGAACTGGCCTAGAGCAGAAAAAGACATAAGATCTGTTTCAAGACCAGGGCATTCCCTATAGATTTCAATACCCAGCCATACTTCAAACTGTCAGGAACAGAGTGCCCTACACATTCCATAGTCCTGAAGAAGCTCATGGATATATCTCCTGACACTGGCCAGCTGCAGCAAAAAATCTGAAAATAGCTGTGGACAACCAGGGCTGGAATGCTGAGAAACATCGTCCTTGGGGAGCCTGGATTCAGCACACACAGGGGCATCCACCACCATTACTCCCTGCAGGGATGAAGTGGCAAACTACCAAACAGAGGAAAACAGCCCAGTGGAGCAGAACAAAACTTGGAGCAGTGGACCGAATGCCAGGACCCAGAGGAAAGAGGACAGTAAGGGTGTCAGCTATATGACTTAGTTGCTGAGCACTCTACACATTTGATGGTGAATGACTTACTGGTGGTGGATGTGAGACTCCTACATAGCTGCAACTCAAGATACCTTCTCTCTATGAATCTTGCTTGCAACTCGATAACAGAACAGGAAATGGTGTTGTATTCTTCACCGTAGACAGAGCCCTTCTCATGGTCCCTCAGTCACTTGGCATTATGTGAGGCATCAGAATTAGCACTGTCCCCTGTTAGCATCATTGCCTGTTCTGGACACTCCCCCTTTCTTATTCTAGACCCATGCTATCAATTAAGAAATTGTTGCTGAAGGAACCTGCAGGGAGAAACGAGTAGACAGCATGTGGGGTGGAGTGGCACACACAGGGTGTCCTATTGGATGATTTAACTCAGCTGTCTGGGGGTGTGTCCAGTACCCAAATAGGGAGCTGGGCCAAGGATGTGACCATTGCCCCTTCCTCCTATCCATTCATAAAGCTCTGATGAAGGGCTCCACATTGGTTCTGCCACACACCCCCAGACAGTACTCATTGAACTCATCCACCCCCAGTGTCTAAGTACCTGTGGAAATGCAAGAAGACCAGGCTGGGGGTCTATACAAGACTCCATGATGCACACCCCATCTCTCACTTACCTACACACCCTCACTAGGAAGGCACTGAGATCTGAACAGAGGAGGGAAGGCTTATCACATAGAAATGGGGGCTACAGCTGATTCCCATGGATAGGGCTTGGGTTGCAACCGCTACCAAAGATTTTGATGGGTGGCAAGAAGCACCACTGATGTTTCTACTATGTGCATGCTGAGAGAATGAGGGACAAGTGATTTGGGGGCCTCCACTGCCGCATGGCTCTAGCTTCTTTCATCCCCAAAATGGTTTTCAAGCAATGTGTATTCTTGTTCTATGCTGTTTCAAGAGTTGTTTTTAAATCTCTCTTTTACTTACCTTTTTCATTGATCAGCTTTTATTCAATCAGAATCAATACTTGTTTTCTGTGGACAGAACTTATCTGCAAACCCTCAATGCATGCAGTGCGCCAAGGGCACTACTGCCTGGCCATCACATGCATATATAGCTGCAGAAGTAACATGTACTGATGGCCAGATTTTGATTTTCAGGGAGGCACACAAGGTACAAAATATGATTGCCCACATGAGATCCTGGCTTTCAGATGGTCACACCCAGTAGCAAACCATTCTGCTCTGGTATATTTGAAAAGCATTTAAGTGACACTGATTAAATGGGTCTCTTAGAATGTCAAGGGAATTCAGACCCTAATCAAATGCAGGAACATTTTAGATCATCAGCTCAGGAAGGGGGCAGGGATAGCTTTCTTGCAGAAGACCCACCAGCTCTGACCTGAAACAGATAAAGTTAAAACAGGTTGGGTCTTCCAGGTGCATAGCAGCACCTTCAAATAGAAGAGCAGGAGGGTAGCCATTCTTTTTCACTGAGAAATCACCTTCAGTCAGCAGAAGGCTGTCAGTGATGTGGAAGGACACTATGTACTTGTATAAGGCACGTTTTGGGGCAATGACCTGATTCTATGTAATGTGTATGGCCCCAATAGTCTGGATCACACATTTTACACTGACTTGATGCAAATGCTGGCATAGAACTGCAGGGGCCATCTCATCACTGGAGGGGATGCCAATGTGGTCCTAGATGACTTCTTGGACAGGTCTGGAGCTTCTTTGTTGTGCGGGGTGCCTCAGGGTTCAGTGCTGTCACCCATGTTATTCGCAGTGTACATGCTGCCCCTTGGAGACATTATAAGACAGTATGGGCTGAGGTTTCACTGCTATGCAGATGATACCCAGCTATACTTGTCTTTTGCACCTGACCAGGATGGAGCACTCTCGGTGTTTAACAACTGTCTGGAAGAAATCCAAGGGTGGATGGATTCTAGTTGGTTAAAGTTGAACTGTGAGAAGATGGAGGTGTTAGTGGTGGACCCGGGTAGTCATATAGTGAGGTCACATGGTAGCACGCCTTCGGGAATTTTTCTTGGCGCTGTGTCACTTCTGCCCTCTGAACAGGTGCACAACCTTGGGATTGTCCTGGACGATAGGCTGACCCTTCAATCTCAAGTGTCAGTCATTGTCAGGACTTCCTTTTACCATCTTAGAAATATTGCCAGGGTGCGTCACCTTGTTCCGTCTGACTCCCTACCAACGTTGGTCCACGCTTTTGTGTCCTCGCGCTTGGACTACTGCAATGCCCTTTACTTTGGGCTTTCTGGGGTTGAAATCTGTCACCTTCAGCTGGTGCAGAACGCTGCAGCCTGGGTATTGACTGGGACAAGGCGATCCAGTAATATTACACCGGTGCTGAACAAACTGCACTGGCTTCCTATACAGTGGTGGATCACCGTTAAATTCATTTTATTGACTTTCAAAGCCCTTCATGATCAGGGTCCGACATGTTTGAAAGAACTTCTGGTGCCTTACTGCCCTGGCTGATTGCTCCGCTCAGCTAATGGGGGGTTGTTAGAGATTCCAAGAGTGAATTTAAAATCTTCAGGTAGCAGAGCATTTTCTTATGCCGCACCCAATCTTTGGCATTCTCTACCACGCCGGTTAAGGGAGTGCACCTCCGTGGAGATATTTAAGAAAGATCTAAAAACCTACCTATGGGGTTTAGCTTATCTTGATGATTAGTGGAAACTATTTATCCTTATTTGTTATTGGTTGGATGATTGTATGGCTTGTTCTAACTAAATGTTGTTTTAATGTATTTTTGTATGTTTTAAATTGTTATTTTATATTGTGCTTGATGTAAAGCACCTTGATATTCTTGAAAGGCACTTTAAAAATAAAGTTATTATTATTATTATTGACCCTCCTCTGGCAGCCACCAAAGCTTTAGATCAGCTAAGGTGAGACCTAGATCTGGTAGATGTATGGTACCTGATAAACCCTACCAGGAGAGGTTACTCTTACTTCTCCCCACCACACCAGACATACTTCAGAACAGACATCTAGCTGCTATCCACACAGATGGTGCCAGAAGTGCTGGAGGCAAGCATAGGGGACATATTATTGTTAAATCATTCACCCATTACTTTCACATGGCTCCCATCAGGCTTGCCAGAGTAGCCTAGGAAACCGAGGAGGTTTGTTGCCTCCCTACTGAAGAATAAAACCTTTATGACCAGGTTGGCAGAAGGAATATATGTCTTCCTAATGACAAATGACAGGGTGGTTACCCCAGCAGCCACTAGATGGAATGCACTAAAAGCCTATATAAAGGGCTGGTATATCAGGTATGCATCACACCTCTGGAAGTCTAGAGTAAAAGTCCTGGAAGAACTCACTCAGAAGCTCAGGGATCTGGAAAAGTGGTGTAGGAAGTCCAAGAGTTGCACCTTGTCACTTCTAGACAGACATCACGGGGATGAGGTATAAGATTAACTTACACCTCTATCAGAAGGTGGAATATGCTTTATTCCACCTTAGACAAACTTTCTGTAAAGTGGGGGAGCAGCCAGGCCACCTCCTAGCATACCTGCTCAAAAAACATGAGGAAAGATTCAGAATACCTGGAATTAGGGGCTCTGATGGAGCCTCAAAACAGATCCAATAGGAATCATCCAGGTATTTACTGAATTCTACAAGTACATCTACACACTGGAGAAACATCCATTCTTGGAACAATTGGTCACCTTCACTGACCCCCTAGGGCACCTTCATCTGCCCCTGCAGGCACAAGATGAGTTGGACAAGCCATTCACCACCCAGGAACTGGAAAGCACCGTATGTAAATTACTAGCTAGGAAGGCACCAAGTGAAGATGGTCTTTCGGCAGAATTCCTGAATGCCTTCAGCAACCAGCTAATACCCACCATTAAGGAGGCATTGGGGAAGGCCTGTGGGACCAAAGCACTACCATAGTCCATGAGGTTGTCAACTATTTCTGTCATTCCAAAGTCTGGGAAAGACCCACAAACATGCAGTAGCTATATGCCCATCTCTCTCATCTGTGCAGATTGCAAGCTATTTACAATAATGATGGCACTCAGATTGCATGAGATTCTCCCTTCACTGATAGAGGGGGATCAGGTGGGTTTTGTGCTTTGAAGGAAGGGCGCTGATAACACCCGTTGGCTGCACAGCCTAATATGGCAGTCATCCCACTCATTCCAGCCTTCAGTACTTCTGTCACTCAATGCCAAGAAGGCGTTTGACAGAGTAGAATGGCCCTACCTTTTTCATGCCCTTCACACATTTGACTTCTGAGACACCTATATCAACTGGATTTGGATGCTGTATTGTTGTGCCCAGGCCATGGTGATCACCAAGTCCATCAAATCAAAAACCTTTTCCCTTGGTAGTGGCACCCGACAAGGATACCTCCTCTCACCTCTGCTATTCATGTTCACCCTAGAAGCCTTTCTACAGGACATCAGACAAAGCCGGTCTATCTGTCTGATCCTCCTTGGAGGAGAGCACAAGGTCCTTGCCTATGGAGATAACATCCTACTTACCTTAAAGAAACCCAAAACCTTGATTTCTGTGACCTTAACATTACTAGAAGTATTTGGCACCCTCTCAGGATATAAGGCTAATGTTGCCAATTTGCATTTGCTACACTCAGATAGGCATGTCACAACATTGCCTGGTTTCTGCTGGTGTCTTCACTCAGTGCATGACCACATCAAGTAGCTGGGGGCAAATTTCACTTGGACCCTAAAAGACATGGACAGGATTAACCTCATTCCCCTCCTAATAGGCATGGAACAGAATCTCAACAGGTGGGGCCAGCCACACCTCTGTCACTGGCATAGAGCACACACATATAAAATGAAGGCCACTCAAAGAATTCTTTACCTGCTGAACAATCTCCCAATACTGTAACCCACCACTCTATTTCAAGCCACACGTAATAAAATGCTAAACTTCATATGGATAAGCAGCAAGAAGTGGAAGCTACCCATATGAAAGGTAGGTCTAGCCTTACCAGACTTTGTGCACAAACACAAGGCCCACCTCTTGCACCATCTCAGCCAAACAATCTACCACCCCACCCCCACAAATCCAAATTGGTAGAATACAAAGACGCAGAAATGAGTGGTAATCCAGACAGCATTATACACTTTGGGAAACTGACACAGTGGGCAACCACCCAACCATCCCACCCATGTCCAAAGTGTGGAAGATGTAGGCCTTGAGGGCTGGATGGGACCCTGCATGTGTGTGCAGTCTCCCAGTCTGGTATAATACCCGCATGTAAATAGACAATCATCCAGTGTCATGGTGGAGCTGGGCAAACAAGGGCATCAGAGGCTCTGGCACTTACTTGATCTGACTACAGGGCACCTTAAGTCTTTTGGCCAGCTGCAGCAGGACTTTGGCCTGCATAAATTCCAGTACTGGCAATACTTTCAAATACAACATGCCTTACATGGGATTAATAGTACCACAGTTTAAACAGCAGGAGGAAAACATGATAGAGACAACCCTGTACCCCCCTACTGATGTAGTACAGTCCAGCAGTCACATCTATAAAGAGCTGATAGCCCACAACACAGATCCCAAGGAGAGTCTCTGGCTGCCCTGGTCAGAGGAGATAGACTTCAACCTTTCCAAGCAGGAATAGGATAACTGCTGGGTTAAACTATGTACAGCCTGTAGAGATAAACACAGTTGAGTAATGCAGTTCAGAAGACTTCACTGTTGGCATATAAAGCTACAAAAGTTGCATACATTTTTACTTTTCTCCACTGACAAGTGTAGAAGGTATGAGTCAGAGTCAGGTAACATTTCTCATATCCTATGAAACTGTAGTAAGTTACAACCCTTCTGTCAGAGTGCAGAAACAATATGTGTGGAAGTCACAAATTCACCCATTTGACTGACCATCCCCCCCCGGTCATACTGGAGCATGTGGCAGAGACAAGAGTAGAATACAGGATACCCACAGTGCCAAGAAACTGGCTGTTGGGAGCCCTTGGCAAAGCATATTATCCTCTGACACTAGTGAACACAGCAAGTATGTAAAATAACTGAGTGGCTGCAGGAATTTGGGGAATGTGGCAAGCTGCAAGAGAGTGCACTTCTGCATGACCCGCAAGAAAGACAAATATGTGGTTACCTGGGGTGCATATCTTAAATCACAGCACTATAATATTCTGGAGGGATACCTTATGTTGGCCTGTCTGATCCCCGACAGAGACAGAAACTAACCTTTAAGCAGTTAGACTCACCACCCCTCCTTTCCCCACACAAAGGGTTCCATCAATACACCTGTACCTGTCAAAGTATGGGAAGGATGCACTGGCAGGAGAATGTGTGAACTGATCATCTCATCCTCTATATGGCCCAGCATGTGAGATACTATAGATAAATGTTGCCTTATGCTGTCTGACCTGTCCACAATATAGTGTTCATATCTTATTGTCTACATGAAAGTTCTGTTTTGCACAATGTATATGAGTTACATTCATCTATATACTATACTATACTATGTACTTTCAAAGGGTTGAAATTACAGTCCTGGCTATGTTGTTTGATAGTTCTGACAGGTATTATCTCTTCTATGTATCTTGACCTAATTTTTAATGAAAATTCAGTAAAGATCAGTATGGGTTTTAAAAGAGACTTCTTGTTCCAGATAAACTCCAAGGTACTTGAGCAATTCAACCACATTAATATGGGCTCCTGTTAAGGTGGACAGGGTTAGCATATGCTGCCTTGCTACACCCAGATATCTAGTGCCAAACAAAAAAGCCTTAGTCATCTTTGCATTGAGTACTAATTCATCGGAGGAGAACAATTTTTCCAAGGCTAGGAAGCCCTCTGCTGAGTCTGTTTATAATGTTGACATCATTAGAGCTCCTGCAGTGTACAGTATCATTGAGATAAAACCGTAAGGAATCCCCACCCCAATTTTCAGGCATATTGTTAACGAAAAAGGAAAAGAGCATAGGACACAAGATGGAACACTGGGGGACACCATCAGTAATAGTCCTTAAGGTGGAGCGTACGCCCTCGCATTTTACTTTCTGAGACCTGTTAGTCAAATAGTGATTATAAAATGGAAAGAGACAATCCTGCTTTCTGATTGGTTATTACCTGTGCATGAAATCTGTTTCATGTACAGGTAATAAGTTCATAAAAACAGGACTGTATTACTCAAACAAAATCACTGTGCCATTAGAATACACAAGTTTGAAATGCCACCATTACAACTGGGCCCTAAAAATAAAACTACCTTAAATAAAAAATAAAACAAATTAATTAAATGTTGATTCCCTGCTCATTACACTCAATGTACACATAAACAAATTAGAAACTTTAAGTATTGTTTATAGTTTTTATTACAATAGTTTCTTTGCTATGAAAAATCCCCCTTCTTTCTTTACCTGCTCAGCATGGACATCTCTTCTGCTTGCCCTGACAGTGAGATAATTTAGTCTTTCTCTCCAGAAGAGGCGTGTGTGTGTGTGTGTGTGTGTGTGTGTCTGTGCGTGTGTGCATATACAGTATATAATGTATGGCAGAAAATTGTTATATGTTGATTTTCATCTTTTTACATGGTTTTTATACCATCAATGTGATGGCACTTTGTTGTTAACCCATTGATGGTACATCACATCAATACTATAACAACCGGAATCACTCTGTGCATGCGTGCTTCATGATGTGACAGCCTTACTGAAATGGCCGTGGCCATGAAAGCATGACCTGGTGCAGACCAGTAGTAACTTAAAATTTAAACAGTAAGGATACTGCTTAATTTTTTTACTGGACATGTTAACCATACACTATGAAATATAATATATGGTCATACATCAGCAAACAGATTGTATAACCAGCTCAAGGTTTCCATGGTGGCGTAAACATCTCGAGCTTCACTCTTGAGGTTTACATACTCATCATGGCAACCTCTCACTGGTTGACAAACTGGTTACTGATATATGCCAATACATTATCCTCTATATTAGAAGAGGAACATTCTGCCAGTTAAACTAAGCAGAATTTTGAATCCCTATATTCCGTGGTGAACATTCCATGATAAACATTCCATAACTTGAATGTGGGGAAAAAATAAAGAAAAATAAAATCAGGATAAAGAAATTAGGCAATAATGTTTCATAAATAAAGAGAAAATGTGGGAAAACAAGTATTTTTTTTGTTCTTTTGAGTTATGCTCCTTTGCTTTGCTGTTTAGGTTTTAATGCACAGTATAAGGAGACTGAGGTTAAATGGATTGAGAGGGAGAGTGAGTGGATGTTCAGTTCAGTGGCTGCACTTCCGAGTTGCTCTCCTCCTTCACTAAGAAAAAAAAATTCAGAAGCAACATTTTTTTTCTAAACTACAAGATGTCAAAGTGGAGGGGCAGGTCAGACAGCCCTCCTGATACATTAAAACATAAACAGTAAAGGAGCGTCATTCAAAAGAACAAATATACATATTATAGGGTCGCGGTCATGCCCCTTTATTTAGGGTGGTTGAGTAGGCACCTCAATTTTAAACTCACAACTTTGCACTTTAATAACTTTGGAACCGTTAAACAGATTTACACAAAATTTGGTATGTGCCTTTCTGTGGGTACATCTCTTGATCTTGCAAGTTTCATTCTGGTCAGATGTGCAGTCTCCGAGTTACAGAGAGGTGAAAACACATGTTTTTACACATTGACTTCACTAGGATTTTGTCTTTGAACTTGCCTACAGCCCAGAGGGTTTGGTTGTTTGGCATGACATTTGCAGGGTAGAAAGGGACTAACCCACAGATGTGCCTTTTGCTAGTCTGGTGTAAAAAGAATAAGTAGTTTTTAAGTTATTGCAAATTAAAAATTTGAAAAAATAATTTCTGAGCATGCTTAGTAGGCACTTCAAGATAGCTGGTTGATATGAAAGAAGAACCCTGCACTATATGAGAAAATTCCTCTTTCATGTGGCCACCATCTTGTTTCCAGTTTGCCTGAAATTCAGATTTGGAAACCTCCCAAAATAATATTCTGGGGAGGAACCAACACATGTAGCTTGCTTATTGGGACCTCCTTTGGTGCATTCTGCAGTTTACCCAACGAAATATGCCCCTAAAATGTGTTTTTTTAATCATTTAAGTCCTACTTTGTATTAGCGTAATACAGTCTAGGATCCTAGTTTGCATGCACAAAATACAACCTAGGATCCTAGGTCATGAGCCACAAATAGGATAAATGATGAAATAAATACATTTTGCCAACATGGGGTGCCCAATCCCCATGTCAGCATTACACCCCCCCCAGTATGGGGAGTACTGCTTCATGTATGCACCCCTCACACACTAATATGGCACACTGAGAGCCCACCCCAGTGTGCCCAAATACATATAATAATTAAAGATAACTGTGAATACAGAAGACCATCTCCTGATGTCTTTAATTACTTTTTAAACCTGCAAAAATTAAAACGGTCCATTGTTGTCTCACGATCCCCCCCATTCTCAACCTCCCACTGAGCATCCACCTCCCCGCACCCACGCCTTACCCATACTTACCTCCAGAGGTCAGAAGCAGTGATCTTCTCAGGACTGGGACAAATCTGCACTCTTCAAAGATGAACCATAAATGGAAGAATCAAAGATGAGCCATTTCAACTTATGTTGATATCTCGGCCATTTTTTGAGATTTTTGCGCCAAATTTTCAATGTGGAGATTTTGTGACCCACCTCATGAACGATGTCACTGACTGTCATCTCATTACTCCATCCTGAAAGGTGATTTCATGGTCACTGAGTGGAGTCACCTTTCAGGACCAAGTAACAAAATGATAGTAACAGTGTTAATGAGGGGAGGTCCCAAAAAGCCCTTGTTGAAAATTTGGTACAAAAAGTCCAAAAAATGTCCACATTACAAATGTGCATTGCTCAGTTTCTACGCACGCTCATAACTTCACTGACTTTTGATATTTTCACGAACAGTACAGCTGTCATTTCTCACAACCTGCCTGAAATGTGTTTTCCAACCCGTGGTGCAGAATGGCATGGTCGCTGTGTGAAAACAACTTTCGGGATGGATTAACAAAGTCACAGCACCAGTGATCATGAGAAAATTTCCCAAAAAGCCAATGCTGAAAATTTGATAAAGAAATTCCCATAAATGACCACGTTACGAGCATGCGTTGTGCAGTTTCTATGCGCTCTGGTAACTTCACCAGTTTTTCGCATTATCACTCCTGCTTTTCAACATTACCCTTTTTCACACCTCCTTATGAACAGTATACGGCTGTCATTTTTCAGATCCTGCCCAAAACATGATTTCACACCTTTGGCGCAGAATGGCGCATATGCTGTGCGAATTCAACTTTCAGGACAGATTAACAAAATTACACTGATATTGTTCATGAGGTGGGGTCCCAAAAATACCATGTTGAAAATTTGGTGACAAAGATCCTGAAAATACCCCATTTACATGCGTCTGTTGAACTGTGGCACCTGCGGAGCCTTTCAGTGCACGTATCTCGAAAACAGCCACATACAGGTTATATTACTCTTTCTCAAAAAGAAGAGAAATTCATTGCAAAAACTACATTAATGCATTGGTTAGGGTTTTTATTAAACCATAAATAGCTGGGAAAATCAATGTTAGGGTTACCAAGCCTACCACTCCACCCCCACAACCCTTCACCCTTTACACACCAAGAGGCAATAGAGTGTGCCTTGGAATCGTTTGGCCTAACTCTCACCCCAATCTCCTATATAGTACTATCTCATCTTATTTACACATGGAATGTGGTGAGAGTTAGGGCCGATGACCCCAAGGCATACCCCAATGCTTGTTGGTGTGTGGAGGGTGGGGGTGTGGGGGTGGGGTGGTAGGGTTTATAACCCTAACATTGAATTTTCCAGCTTTTTATGGTTTAATAAAAACCATAACTGATGCATTAACGTAATGAGACTCACATTAAATTCTACCACAGCACTATATTGACATATCTCTGTTGGGGGGTGGGGGAAGTCACCATCAGTCATGCTCTCATAAAAGACAAAAATACAACTATGGATGCTGCCAAAGGGCAAAAGCCCAATAGCAAACTAGGAAGAAGACTATTTTATCATAAATTCATCAAATGACAGCCTTTTATAGAAACATAGAAACATAGAATTTGATGGCAGATAAGGACAGCTTGGCCAACCTAGTCTGCCCATTTCCCTACCTAACTGATAAGCTGCAAATCCTAATTAAGCAACAGCCTACTTCCTCCTATCCCACACTAGAATTGTCTTATGTCTGTCCCATACATTCTTGAATTCCCCCACTGTTTTTATCTCAATGACCTCCTCAGGAAGGCTGTTCCATGTATCCACAACCCTCTCTGTGAAGAAATACTTTCTCACATTACCTCTGAGCTGTCCCCCCTCTATCTTCAAATTGTGCCCCCTTGTTTTTGCACATCTCTTTTCCTGAAAGATGCTACCCTCTTGGACTTTGTTGATTCCCTTGAGGTAGTTGAAAGTTTCTATCATGTCCCCCCTCTCCCTCCTTTCCTCGAAGCTATACATCTTTAGTTCCTTTAGCCTTTCTTCATATGTCCTCTGATGCAGACCCTGCATCATTTTGGTTGCCCTCCTCTGGACAGCCTCCACCCTGTCTATGTCTTTGCAGAGATGGGGTCTCCAGAACTGTACACAGTACTCCAGATGTGGTCTTACCAACTGTCTGTACAGAGGGCCAACAACTTCCTGTTTTCTACTGGTGATGCCTCTCCCTATGCATCCCAGTATCCTCCCAGCCGCCCTCCTTACTACCTTCTCACATTGCTGGCCCACCTTTTGGTCATCTGATATGACTACCTCCAGGTCCCTTTCCATTTTTGTTGTTGTCAGTATCTCACCCCCACTGTGTACTCTTCCCCTGGGTTTTTGTTTCCCAGGTGCATTACTTTGCACTTCTTTGAATTGAATCTAAGCTGCCATACATTTGACCATTCCTCCAACCTTCCCAAGTCCCTTTTCATCCTTTCCACCCCACCTTGCATATCAACCCTGTTGCAGATGTTTGTGTCATCTGCAAAGAGACATACTTTCCCTTCCAGTCCCTCTGCAATGTCACTTATAAAGACATTAAAAAGGACCGGCCCCAGTACTGAACCCTGTGGTACCCCACTAGTAACCCTCCTTTCATCACTGTGGACTCCATTTACCATTACCCACTGTGTCCTGTTGTCCAACCAGTGTTTTACCCAGGCTACCATCCTGGGACCCACTCCCAGGCTGGCTAATTTGTTTATTAATCTTTTGTGCGGGACTGTGTCAAATGCCTTGCTAAAGTCTAGGTAAGCCATGTCTGCAGCCCCTTCCTGGTCTACTGCTTTGGTCACCCAGTCAAAGAAATCAATTAGATTTGTCTGACATGACCTTCCTGCTGTGAATCCATACTGCCTTGGGTCCTGTGCCCCACTGGCCTCTAGGTACTCAACTTTTTTCATAGATAAACCTATTTATCTAATTTTAGAAATGTTTTTAAAAAATATAGCCCAGTTTATAAGTGCAATAAGACTCTCCGGGGAATAGATTTTACCACACTCTGGGCTGAAGGCACCCGGCCTGTTGCCCGTGCCCTCACTACACCCATGGGCGGTGGTAAAATCTGTTCCATGCACACCTCATCATGTCTTATTTCTTATGTAAACCATCAGCATGAAAAACTGTCAAGACCAAACTTCCTGAGTTTTGTTAATAGGAGGCCATGGTCATCCAGATCAAATGCTTTGGTGAAATCTATGACAATCGCAAAAGACATTTTTCCCCGTCCATGTCATCCATGATTTTAGTTGTTAGTCTAACCAGAGCAATATTTGTTCTGTGAAATTTTCTAAACTCATGCTGCCAATAAATCAAGATGTGATGCTGTTCCAGACATTTTTGGAGCAGGTTATATACTAACCTTTCTTGTACTTTGGTGGATTAGGGAGATATGGCAGAAATTTTACACAGGCTCCTTAGGACCACCCTTTTGCACTGGTACTACAAGGACAGCCTTCCATTTTTCTGGGGGGTCCCTTTTTGAAAAAAGTCAGCAAGCAGCTAGAAAGAGTTCAGCGCAGAATCACTAAAATCTTCTTGGGACTAGTTCATTAAGAATATAAGGCTAGACTGTCTCATCTGGTCTTAATGAGTTTGGACGCACAAAGAAACAGTCTGAATCTTCTTCAATTATTTGATATTTTTGAGACAAGGAATTCATGTCACAAATGGCATTGGAATATAGGAAAACAGGAAAATAACCACAGGATACACTTGACATCTTCAGTTAAATAAATTCAAAATGTTAAAATGTAAACACTACAATACACAAAGGGTAAGCAGAGTATGGAACCTCCTTCCACAAAATATCATTGGGGCAGAGAACAAAATGATGTTCAAAAACAAAAGTAATAAATTTATACTAACAAGAAATGCACTGTTTATAAATAATAGAAAAGTGGGGCCAGCATTGTTGGGCCTCGTGGCCCACTGCTGCCTTTTTTACGATAGTAAAAAATCTGTCTCTCTTCTTCCACCCAACTACATGATGAGTCCAAGGCTAAACCTAGGCTGTCAGGGAATTAAAAAAAATAAACTGTCCCTGTCCCCCTTGACAATCTGATGAATCCAAAGCCCAATTGAGTCTGTCAAGATATAAAAAAAAATTAGTCTCCCTCAACCAAACTACTTGACAGGTCTGATGCCCAACTTGACCCATCTGGGAATAAGAAAACACTTAGCCCTCTCCCCAGATCTACCCAACTGGTCCAGTGCCCACCCCTGCCTGGTAGAAATAAAAAATAATCTGTCCCTCATACTCCAGCTAGCTGATGGGTCCAGTGTCCAAACCAGACCATCAGATGAGTAACAAAATGGTGATACTGAGGAGGGCAATACATGAGTTTGGTGCTTGTGGAGGAAATTAATTGCTTGGTGTTGGGCAGACTTGAATCACTGTATATAGTGTAAGAAACTTTACTAAAAAGCAGTGCCACTGCATCAAAGCCCTCCTTGTGGGCACTGCATACAAAACAATCTCTAAAACTGACTGTGTCATTGATATGGTACTCATAACTATAACTGTAACAAACATTTGTCAATGTCGAATGTTGGCTTGCTGGCATTGGCATTCATAGTGCAGGAGTTGGAGATGCATAACATTAGTGGCAGTGAAGTATTGAACCAACACCAACACACTCCCTGCAGAGACTGAAAGGCATTGGAAGTGTGGCTTTGGGTCATCAGCCATGACGCCTACGCCATTCCACCTCACCCCACCCTGCAGACACCGACAGGTGTCATGGTGTGCTTTGAGGTCTTCGGCCCTTATGCTCACCCCATTCCATAAGGAAATAAGCTAAGATGGATGCAATATGGGGGAATGGGGTGAATGTTAGGGTGACAGAACCCAAGGCACACCTCAAAGCCCACCAGTGGCTATAGGGTAGGGGGGTAGAATGCTGTGAACATTACAGCCGACAAACCCAAGTTACACCCCCAATGCCTATCAGTCTCTACAGGGAGGGTGTATGGTTGGAAACCTTAATGCCCCGGGCATTTGTTGGTATTCTCACTCCAAATTTTCAACATTTGCTTTTTGGGACCCCATCTCATGAACAGTGGCACTGTCATTTTGTTACTCAATCCTGAATCCACACAGCAACTGCGCCATTGGGAGCCACAGGTGCAGAAATACATTTCAGGCAGGATTTTAAAAATGACAGCTGTACTGTTCATGAGAGGGTGTGAAAAAATGGCAATGCTGAAAATCTGGAGAGAAAATATGAAAAATTTGCGAACTTACGAGCGTGTGTAGATACTGCGCAACGCACGTCCATAAAGTGGTAATTTTGGGGAAATTGTTCACCAAATTTTCAACATGGCCATTCTGAGACCTCTACTCATGAACAATGGCACTGTGATTTTGTTCATCTGTCCCAAAAGTTGGTTTTGCACAGTGGCCACACCCATTGTGAACCACAGGTGTGAAAACATGTTTTTGGCAGGATGTGAAAAATGATATTTGTACTGTTCATAAGGAGGTGTGAAAAAATGGCAATGTCAAAAATCTGGAGTGAAAATATTACAAATTGGCAAAGTTATGAGCGTGCATAGAAACTGTGCAATGCACGCTGGTAATGCAGCCATTTTTTTGAATTTTTTCACCAAATTTGCAACATGGGCTTTCTAGCACCTCCCCTCATGAACAGTGGCACTGTCATTTTGTCAATCAGTCCCAAAAGGTGATTCCGCACAGTGATGGTGAAATCACCTTTCAGGACTGAGAAATGAAATGACAGTTACATGTTCACTAGATGGTGTCCCAAGAACCCTATGTTGAAAATTTGGGGCCAAAATTCTTAAAAATGGCTGCATATCAACCTAAGTTGAAACCCCCAATTATAAAGCTTGCCATCATTTCTTCAATTTGCAGTTTGGCTTTGAAGAGTGCAGACAAGTCTGGTTCAGAGAAGATTGCGGCTCCCACCCTCCAGAGGGTAAGTATGGGTGAGGGGGAGTGCAGGGAGGTGGGTGTGCAGAGAGAGGGTGGGGATGGGAGATAAGGGAGACATTATTGAACCGTCTTCTGCTTTGCAGGGAAAAAAACAGACCATGAGGAAAGGTTTTCTTTATTTACAGGTTCCGACCGCTTGGCACTTACACACACAAAAAAAATTGACACACTGTGGTGGGCTCCCAGTGTGCCATAATTCAGGGTGGGGGTATGCTGACACAGGGATTGGGCACCTGCACCCTGATGTCAGCAAGCTGAATACATGGGTTGTGGAGGCTGCATCCAACACCAGGAATGGGCATCCCGGTGGTGGAAAAGGGAAGTTGTTTATCCAGGAAAGACACACTAAGAGGGGGGATGCCAACATGGGGCTTAGGCACCCTGATGTTGGGATTGTGTAGCGGATGGCAGGATCCGCCATATGTATTTAAATTATTTCACCAGGAATGGCACATAATGGAGGCATGTCAGATCTGCATTGCAATGATGAGCCTGTCTCTGAGTGCAGTGGCAGATTCATTTCAAGTTGGTGGCACTCTCTGAAACTGCTGTCATTGGCAGCATGCTCACTGGTTGGCAGTTGAGGGACACACCGACAAAAATATTGCCTGGATTTGCCAGAACACTGACACACCTCTGGAAGTGCTGCTACCCCAATATGTTGTTTGTGATTGCGCGTAAGCCAACATAACAGTGAGTCTGGTGAGACAGTAAGGTCTGCTACAAAAATAAACAAAGATAACAACATAAAAAGGTATTGCCAGCCTTGTTGGAAATAACCAAATCTTGCTTTTCTTTATTGTTATATCAAAGTGCTCAACACAAAGTCTCCATTTATGATCTTTCCTGTGACCCTATGAGATGCATGAGATAACTATAAACAGTAAAACAAGTACCTGTGCACACTAGTGAGGCTGGTCCTTAAAGCACATTACAGGTATGTAGTAATTTGAATTGCTTATTTTTATGCTTGTGTGTGAGCAAATCAAACATATTGGTGCCACTCTGGCAGTGTAGATGCTGGGGAAGTGTGTGTGCTAGGAGCAGCTAATGGAGCTGAGTTTGCAGGAAGTGTGTAATTAACACCCAGTACTGACAAGGCTGCTACTGATATTGATTTGCTGTTTGATGGATGGAAAATTCTCACATATGAAAGGACACAGCTGCACCTATCATAATGTGGATGCATCTTTTCATCATACTTCTCCTTCAATTTGCCAGCACTCCACAAGGAATAGAAATGAGGAATACCATCTACAAACAAAATTTCCTTGTTGCATTGTTTTACTGAACAAATTAAACAATTCAAACGGTAAGTCCCCTAAGGACAGAAGGACGTCCACACAAAGCCCTGCACTGCGGGTTAGAAAAACCCTTCATCAGGGGGCGTGGTAAAGTCCTGGGGTATTGTCAGCATTTAAATACCAAATGCTCATTATTATTCATGAGCTTGGTTAACTCTTTCCTATATTTAGAAAACAAACCTTCAGGTACAAGTATTTTAAATATATATTCCAAACAATCAAATACAAAAAAGAGCATATGAGTATCACAACTTCGGAACTTAAGAACAGTTAAAAAGCAAATGCTTTAAGTAATGAATTTTCTTATACTTAATGTTTTTAAGCAACATTCAATACATGCACATTTTTATTTTTAACTTTTTACCATAATAGATCAATAGGTGCCCACTTGCTATAATTTAAAATAAACAGAGATGCAGAGAGAAAGCTGTAACATCGAGATAGAATAAAGTTCTAGCTTAAATTTATAACGCATAATTTTGCAGCTTTTATCCTTTCCAGGGGGAGCAGAAGATTTTCAGGGCTTCATGTCTGCGCCACACCGATAGATGTGGAAAGAAGAATTAAGGTCCAAAGAGACCTAACAGGAAAACAAACAGAAGCACAATGTTAGACAATGTCTGATATCTGTCAACAATATATAAATACAACAGTATAATTAATATGTTAACCTATATATCACGTAATTAAGGGAGAGTGTCAGAAGCATTAGTTCAATTGGAGGAGAAATTGTTTTTAAACAAAAGGTGTACCACAATGCTTAAAATAGTGATATGTGCACATCCATGTACAACAAACTAGTACCACAATATTGAACATGTGTCAAAAAAACTCACAAATGGAAATTCTATCCTCTTAAATATGCTTTGATATCCCATTCATTATTCTGATCTGTGGAATAAAGTTCCATGGAAATGTTATGGAAAAACTCATTCTGCATTTTTCTGTTGTAAAATTCTGCCATTCCATGTCTGATGAGATTCAGTGGAATTTCAGCAGAACTTTGAAAATTCCACAAAATTTAATTCTACCAGAATCTGAAAATTCTGCATAGCACTATGAATAATAGAACGTGTTTTATTGATTTGTTCATTTTACCTGATATTCTGTCTAGGCAAAACAAGCCTAGAAATACAGGGTAGAGAGTTATTTTGAGCAGCTTCTAATTCATGCTTGAAACCTTACCCCTGCTTATCAATCCACATATGTGCTACATTTTAATTTGTTCATACGTGATACTATTTAGTGCTTTGTTTCTAATGGAATGGCAGAGATACTTTAGAACTTCATATCATTTGTATATACATGATGCAGTGCTTACAACTCATAAAATTATTGTATTTTCATACTGTGCTGAAAATTTGGTGTTCCAACATGTTCCAGCACTCATGGAATAGTTCAGGCAAGGAGCTTTGTTATTTTTCTTACCTGTGCTTTGAACATTAAAATTAAAGCATGCTGATCATTACAACATAAGTAAGCAAGACTCAACACATATACCCCAGTCACCTGATCTTTGGAATCAAGCTGATTATGTTTGCTTGCAAAGAATATAAATAAATTGGTATTAGTCTGAACTGTGAGAGGGTTTTTGAGGGTGTTCCCTTCTACACTTATTACAGCATCGGACTACTGAATTTCCTCCCTAATTTTGCCCATTCTGCTTTTCTCCTTCTTTTCACTTTGAACTCCTTGCCCCATTATAATGTTATGAGTGAACCTCTTCATTTTCCAGTCATCACAATTTCACTATTATAACATGCGTTATTAATTTGCCTATTATAATTTCTGCTCTATCTATGCCCAACAAGGATTGGAATCTAAGGTAGAGGGTTTTCTTCAACAGTTGCATACGTTTCATAGGTTTCAATACAAGTCAATAGCTTGCACCAAGGAAACTTGTCCTTTTCCATATGGTCGAATTGCAATAATAAATATCTAGTTTGTTTTTAAATATTTCAATAGTGTCACATTCTATGATTTATTTTGGCAATTCATTCCATGGTTTAACTATCCTTTGATTAAACCTTGATCCTCTTCTGTTTGTTTTATATAATTCTCCCTTTAGTTGTAAGTTGTGTGCTCTTGTATTTATATTATTTACCTTTCTTTCAAGTCCTACACATTCCCATAGGTCATTATTTCTAAATGCCTTGAAGACAATACATAGATCTCCCAGTTTTATTCAATATTCAAGATTATACAGATCCAGTTCCATCAATGTATCTTTATATGAAAGATTTTTGAGTCTGTGTATACTTTTAGTTGCTCTTTTCTGTACCTGTTCCATCCTGACTATATCTCCTCTGTGTGAAGGGTTCCAGAACTGAGCACTGTACTCCATAAGGGACCTTACCAGAGGCCTATACAGTGGCATAATAACAGTGCTATCTCTGCTTTTTATATTCCTCAGGATGCAGTTCAATATTTTATTAGCTTTTTTGGTTACCTCTATGCTCTGTTGTTTAAAACCCAAGTTATTAGATATTATAACTCCTGTCTCTTTCACACTCTGTTGACTTCAAGGTGATATTATTTAATGTATAGGTGTATAGTTTATTTTTTGATCCAAAGTGTATTACACAGCATTTATCTGTATTGAACTTCATTTTGTTTTCCTGTGACCATTTGTATATTTGATCCAAATTGGTTTGTAGGCTTTTAATGCCATGCTCATTAATGGTGATTGCCCCTATTTTGCAATTTTCTGCAAATTGTGTCATCCAACATTGTGTTGATGTCTGGAGTGTTGATATAAAGATATTAAAGAGGATGTGGCCCAGAACAAAGCCCTGGGGGACCCCACTTGTCACCTCTCCCCAGTCAGACATCTAACCCCTGACAGTTACACACTGTTTCTTATTTGTTAGCTATGATGCTATCCGCTGAATTATTGACTTGTCTACCTCACACTCCTGTAGTCTACCTACAGCATAAGTCCTTCATGTGGAACTAGGTCAAATGCTTTGGAAAAGTGCAATTATACAGCATCCACTGGTAGTCCTAACTCAAGTGCCCTGCTGACTTGTTCATACAATTACATCAAGCTAGTTTGCCATGACCTCCCCTGTGTACATCCATGTTGTGTTATATCTATTTGCCCTTTGATATTAAGATGTGTAATGAGAAATTCTTTAATATAGTTTTCCATAATTTCCTAATTCCTTCTTGAAACCTTACCCATACACATGTGTTATTCTTTACTTCTTTCATATATTTATTTTATTCATTTATTTAAACTTTGTTAACTGGGTAAAAACCCAAGGACATAAAATGTCCATTTTCAAAGATGACCATAAATGTACAGTTTTAAGGGTGCTGCTGTTCAATGCTTTGTTTCTCAGGGAATGGTAGAGATGATGCACAACCCATATCATTTGTATACCCATGATGCAGTGCTTGTAACTCATGGAACTAATGCAGTCTCATACTGTGGAAAATAGCAAGTAAACAGATGTTCTAACCTGTTTCAACACTCATTGATCATTTTAGGTAAGGAGCTGTGTTATTCTGCTTACCTGTATTTTAAATACCAAAATTGAAACATGTTGGTCATTACACATAAATAAATGAGACTCGGCACATACACAGTATTCCAGGTTACTCTACCATTGGAATCAAGCTGATTATGTCTGCTTGCAAAGTATGTGAATAAATTGGTATCAGTCTGACCTGTGAGAGGGCTTTTTGGAGTGTGCTTACTCTTCAACTACCACAACATCAGAACACTGAATTTTCTCCCCAGTGTTGCCCACTCTCAGCCTTTCACCCCTTTTACCTTTGAAGTACTTGCCAAATCACAATGTTATGAATGAACCTCTTCATTTCTCAATCATGACAATTTCACTATCATAACTTGTGTTATTAATGTGTTCATTTTATCTGTTGCACTATCTATACCCAACAAGGCAGGAAAATACAAGGTAGTAGCAGTGAACTTATTGTTCAAGGGTTTTCTTCTGCAACTCCTATTTCCTGTTTGAAATCTTTTCCCTGCTTTTCATTCTACATACAGTAAATGCTGCTGTTTACTTCTTTCATATGTGTTACTGTTTAGTGCTTTGTTTCTTTGGGAATGGCACAGATGTTGCAAAACCCATATGATTTACATGCCCATGATGAGGTATTGCAACTCATGGAATTAATGCATTCTCATACTGTGGTAAAAAAACAAGTAAAACTGATGTCCTAACATGCTTCTCTACTCATTGTTCAATTTAGGTAAGGAGCTGTGCTAGTCTTCTTACCTATGTTTTGAACACTAAAAATCAAAGCATTTAGGGTCATTATAACTTAAGTAAGGAAGGCTCAGCACATATACTCTAGGTTAGGCAACCCTATTAATCAAGGAGATTATGCCCATTTGCATAGTACTGTATGTGAATAAACTGATGTTAATCTGAACACTGACTTGAGGGTGTGCGCCTGCCTTCTTCACCAATCAAAGTATCAGAATATTGAATTTCCTCCCCAATTTTGGCCATTCTCTACTTTTCTTGTTAAAGTCCTTGACCACTCAAAATGTCACAAGTGAACTTTTCTATCAAATTTGGTGATTCTACTATTCTGTGGTGACAAAGCTATAGCTGAACTATTCAATAGTGCTTTAGGTGACTTGGCAGCCTATATTCCTAACACTCACACCCACTCCGCTGCTCAAGGTGACTTACCTGGTGAGCCATCACCATTCTAAAGCAATTGCCTTTGTGGCTATGCTACTAGCCAAAAGTGCCACATTGACAGAAAACAACAACAACAAAAATGCACCAAGTTTAAATCAGAGACACAAAATCAATGCCTGATTTCAGTCCCCAGCAAATGGACCCACTGCCACAGGACTTTGACTTTAATTTCTGAAAAGCCCACTAATGTTTGGCTGAACAATAGGACTGTGACAGATTTTTCCTCAGTGCACCAAAATCCTCCTGTTGTGTGCCTCCAGCCAGGCACATAAAAGCAAGTCTCAGCTTACCTGCTGCACAGTTTTCTGAGCTCTGCTATGGGATTGTGAGGGTGCCGTTTGGACCTCCCCCCTTCCAAATATTATCTAGTCTCCAAAGGTGATTGACAACACTGGCTGGTAAATGGTACTGGGAGCTTGGGGTGACATCTGAAAGTAAGGGGACTTGTGTTATGTCAACAAAGATGCAGCCTTGACATTTTTCTAAAAAGGTGCTGGCCTTAGAGGTAATTTGATCTTACTCCTGAACTTGATCACATAAAATTTCTGGATAATTTTTCTATTAGCATCTTCTTTTGAATAATTGTTGTATTCGTATCTTCACTTTAAATGGCTTTATGAGGTTGTATATTAAGCATTGAGGTATGCACTTTCCTTAGTTTGGCAGACAGTTTTTTTTCAGGTAGCTTATGTCACACAAATGTCCAGTCATATGATGCCATCTCTGTTTTTAGACCTACGGTTAAACTTATTATCTTGAGCAATATTTCCATTGGCTTGATTTGTGAAAAGCAATTCATTATGTTTTTCCACTCATTAAGATCTGTCCAGTCTATAAGAACTATTTGCCTCTGGCCAGCTTACTAATGATACTAATCTTGATATCTGGAGATGTAAGATGTAATCACGACCCTGAAACCTATTTAGGCAATTGCAAAAGCTGGCAGTCCAGCACTAAAGGTCTGAATATTATGCACTTAAATATGTGCAGCCTTACCACAAAAATGACAGAACTGGAATCACAGATAGCGATGCATAGACAACACATTTTTGCTGTGAGAGTTGGCTTAAGCCTACAGTCTCAGATCATGAGGTGCCTATGCAAAATTATATTACCTTCAGGAAGGATAAGCCACAAAAAAAGTGAAGAGTTGTCATGTTTTGTGGATAAAAATGTGACTGCTGAAATCGTTACTTCTGACTACACAGCAAAGACTGCCTGTGAATGGTTGGTCATAAATCTAAAACTGGGAACTAAAAAACTCTACTTATGTTGTGTTTATAATCCTTCAAAAGTTAGTGTGGATAGACTAAAAGATTTACTGGCAATTGCTATCTTAATTTGATATTGCAGAGATTATTGTTCCTGGGGATCTAAATTTACATTGGACTGGCAACACTACCACTTATGGGAACTTGCTGCATAATTATGGTTATAGTCAAATTATTTGTGATTACATCAGGCTGAATGACAAATCATCTAAACATTTTCTGTTGGATTGAATAATGGTTAACAGAACCAACAGAGTTAGAGAGTCTGGCTTTCTGTTGGACTCCATTAGTAACCATGCTACAGTTTTTTGTGTTTTGTCCAATGGAGCCTTACAATGACCCAGGCATGCTGTTGGATGTTTTCATGATTGCTCACAATTAGTCCTTTCTGAATTTTTAGAGGATCTCTTTAACATCGATTGGTCCTACTTAGATTTAGTGCCAGATATTAATCATGCTCTAGATTTTTTCATTAGTAGATTCTTCAGAATTGTACACAAACATGCACTTTTAACCTGAAGAAGGTTCAAAGGCTTAAAGTCTAGGGCCTAGATATTCAGAAATGCACCAAAGGCTGGTGCAAGTCTAGCACAGTGCAAATCTGATGTGCCATGGTGCAATTGGAGCCATATTCAGAGGTTGTTCAGGCCAAACAGCACCAGCGCAACATGGCTGAATATGGCAGAGTTGTGCCATGGCACAGAGGTGCACCATGGTGCAAACAGAGATAATCCAGCGCAATTGTGGCACGGCAGAGCAGCACAGCATCAGAGGGGGTCAGGGCACAGAGAACAGACCCAGGGACAGAACCATGGAAGCACAGTGACAGCAGCCACAGGAGGCCTCCACCAGCAGGGCACAGCAGGGGCACACACAGGCAGCCAGACACTGGACATCCCAGAACACAAAAGTGGCATGGATAGCACGTGACAGGAGGTGCCAACAGAGGGCCACCAAGGGAGCCCTACACCCCCCAGGCAGGCTGCTGGCCATGCCCCCCAAAACCATAGCAGGCCATACCCAGGACCATGCAGCCATGCACACACACATGCCACACAGGCACACAGGGGAGCCCACACAGTGGGCACTGAATGGGTCAGGATGCAGGAAGCATGGCAAACTACATGGGACAGGCTGCCCAATGCCAAGCAGAGTACCCCAACACAGTGTGCAGACAGTACCAGAACAATGACCATGGCCGTGAGTCACCACCACACACACACACCCACCACACACCCCTGACTGCAGCTCCATGGGCACCCCAATGCACAGCCACCGACCCAGGGGATGGACACCACCACAGTGGGACACACCACAGCACACAGCAGGGAACCACAGATACACAACATGTGCCCCCTCTCATGCACACAACACAGACAGACACCTGGCCACTGCAGCATGGCTCCACAAGCCACCTGCAAAGCAGACACAGACACAGGCAGGTATGTTAGAAAATATTTATATGAAAGAACTATTCACAGATATAACAGGGGCTGGGAAAATGTAGATACAGTGAGGGAAGGGGATAGGGAACAGGGATTGCTCTGTGGGAGGGGGGACTGGAGGGGGAGGTTCAACAGGGGGAAACAGGGGCAAACAGCAGCAACATCAGCGATGGCCCCATCCAGCTGCCCCAGCAAGCCATCACTCCTTCCAATCGGCCACCATCATTCACCATATGGCAATGATGATCTCCAAGATACTGGACACCACCAGCAAATTCTGCCGCATGAGCTGGCTGAGCATTCTGTGTAGTGCTCTCCATGCCAGATGCTGGACACCCATAGCAAGGGACAGGACAGGTGATCAGTGCAATGGCCCAAGGAACCATGCCCACCCACAGTGTGCAATGGACAGTGGGATCACACACCCCTAGAGGTCCCAGAACAGACACTCACAGGGGGGTGGGCCTATGCCAGCCAGCAACACGGTGCACCACGAGGTTGCACAGAGGTGGTCCCCACCACGCAATGGCCACATGACTACACAGTAACAGTCACATGGCACACCGCACCGGCAGCACTACAGCAACAATGGTAGCAGTCGAGTGCACACACACCCCACCAACAGCTGGTACACATGTCCAATGGATGCGGCACAGTGGCATGCACCATGCACAGTGTGACACACACAGCTGCCACAGCAATGGCACAGGTGGCCATGGCTGCACCCACTCCCCACCACCACCCCCTTGTACAATGAGAAGGACCATGACAGTGCTTACCTGCCCCCTGAGGTGACTCTTGTGCAGGTCCACCCCATCAGGGTGCACCACCTGGTCTTGCACCACTGCAGCCCTGGCCCACCTGCAGTTCTCTGGCCCTGGAAATGGAATGAAGACAGGTGCACATCAGTACCTGACCCCCCCAGCCCTCTGTGCACAGGGCATGCACTTTTCTGACACATCCCGCATGCCAGCATGGCTGCATCACAACACAAGTGGCAGCTGGCAATGCCATTCAGTGATGCACACGATGACAGTGTACCCCACTGCAGGACATGCCAGGCAGCAAAGCCAACACCACAGTACAGCACCAGGGCAGACATGCACCATGGGATGACTTACCTGGCTGTGGCACTGCACCACACCTGACGTGTGCCTGAAGCCTCGGAAGCCAGTTAGATTTCCTGTGCATCAGGTCACTGTACTGGTGCCTACACTGCTCAGCCATCCTGGGAACCCCTGTCCTCCTCGCCAGGCTGACAGATATATCCTGCCACACACTGCCCCTGGCCTGCTGTAAGGGCAGCTGGCCAAACAGCTGTGGGCTGTAGGGCTCCACACAAGTTACCAGGGTGACCACCTCCACATCAGTCCAGTTGCAAGCATGATCTGTCAGACCCTGTGCCATGGATCTCACTCTGTTTGGCGGTGAAATGGGGGGTACAGGCACACGTGGCCGCCACAGCTGCTGGATGCATGATTCATGGGAGAATGTGCAGTGCCTGGCCATTGCACAGTGCTAGACATGCGCAGGAGGCATGGCCCAGTGGCGTCACAGTGTAATGGAGGTGACCCAGGGGTCAGAGGGCAGCGGCCCATGCAACATCCGTATGTATGTGATAGGGAACATGCCAGCATGCGAGACCATGTGTGTAGCTGGCCATGTGCAGCTTGCGCAGTGCTGATACATCATGCTGATCACACGTCTTGCATGATTGACACCATGACACCGCAGTGCTCATGTGCACTGCAGGCCCACACACTGCCCATTTGTGGACATTGTGTCATGGCTTGTGCTGGCAAAATACCATTGCACATGGTGCAATATCTCGATCTTCAGATGCTGCATGCAAATGAGCTCATCAGCCAATGCGTGTTACAGTGGGGTGCATTAGCAGATCATTACCGTTGCGCACAGCCTCATTTGCATGCGTTGCACCTCGTAAGCACCACAGAACAGCACAGGTCATGTAACGGTAATGCAACCTTGATAGGTAAGTGGTGGATGCTGCAGCAGCACACTGGGAGCAGACAGCACTGCAGGGTTAGATGGAGTGGGGAGATGCTACCATTGACACACTGTGCAGTCCTTGTTCACAGGAGGCAACATGTCAGCACAGGAGGAGGGCGAGGAGTGGGGGCCTGCATGGAAGCACAGGCCCAGCTTCACAAAGGGAGAGACGGATGCCCTGTTCGAGGCCTACCTTGACAGGGAGGCCCTGTTGAGCGTTGCCACAGGCACATCAGAGACCAGGGCAGTGGCATGGGAGGAGGTGGTGACCTATGTGAACCAGCATGGCAGCCACCAGCGGTCAGCACAGGATTGCTGCAAGAAGGTTGGGACAGACAGGCGGCACATAAAGGAGAAGGTGGCAGCCATCAGTGCATCCTGGAAGGCCACTGGAGGAGGGCCAGCAGATACACCCACACTGGCACCAACAGAGGAGTTAGTGGCAGCCACCATCCACTGCACCTTAGTGGATGGTGTGCTTGGAGGAGGCTTTCAGATGGGTGGCAGACCATCACTGCATGGTATGTATGTCAGCCACACACAGTTGGTGGCCCAGAGGTGTGCTGGCATGCATGCAGCTGTCCTGCATATCATGGGCATGTGTGCATACCCACGTGCATGCCATGTTGCAGGTCGCATGTGGCAGTACTGAACGGGGGGGGCACATGTGAGCAATGCATCACTGACACGGCATCCTTCTCTTGCAGCACCAGCATGCCTCCATGCAGAGGATGGGGTGGGTGACAGTGGTGGTGTCACCCGTGGATGCCGGCACAGCCCCAGAGGATGTATCATCAACCTCCACCAGCATCCAGGGGCCAAACTGGCTGCAGATCTGCACCACGGTGCCTGTGGGTGTCCTTGGCGTAGGGTCAGCTGGGGCCTTGGATGTGATCCTGCAGGATGCCAGCCTTGGTGTACTGTGTGCAGAGACACAGATCAGGTTGGGGTCCAACTCCTATGATGACTTCACACACCTCCTGGACAGCATGGGCCATGTTGTGGGTGTGTCACCCCTGCTGGCAGCACAAACAGATACAGTGCCCAGTGCAATGCCAGCAGCAGAACAGCTGCCTACCACCACTGTGGGTGCTGCGGTGTGCAGTGCCATGGATGTGTCCTGCATTGGTGTTGGTGGTGATGTGGCTGTGCAGGCTCAGGGTGGCAAACAGTGACCAGACAGGCAATGACAGCAGGCTGCAGGTGTCACCGGGCAGCCGGACACAGGGTCCACTGGTGGTGCACCTACCATACCTATTCCCCCTGCAGACCCCACTGTGCAGCATCCACCAGAGAGGGGGGCTGGGCAGTGTGGCAGGTCATCCCCAGATGATCGGCATCCCACCCAGGAGCCCCAGGATGTGGACTGTCTGGCTGAGCACACCCGGCTGCTGTGGGCATCCATTCAGCAACAGGTGCTGCTTGCCACTGGGGTGTGTGCACTGCATGCAGAGGTGTGCTAGTTAGCTGAACAGCAGGACAGGAACACTGCGCAGATCCTGGAGGGGATACAGCACATGCAGGAGGCCATGACTGCATCATTGGATCGCATTGCTGGTGCAATTGCAGACGGCTTTCCATTGCTGGCTGCCACAGGGCATGGCCATGCAAAGGAGACCTCCCGGAGTGTGCTGTCCACCCCACAGACCCGGCGTCGGGTGACCCGATCACAGCCGATGCCAGGCCTGGATGTAGGCATCCTAGGCACACCCGGGGTGGGCCTGTTTGGGTGCCTGCACACCCCCTCGAGGACACGGTCAAGGTCCCGCACTTCCACCCCTGGGGTGATGTTGGACACCCCCTGACTGACGTGCAGCCCGTGGCTGCCGATCGGCCCCAGCGCAGCCTCCCCCATGGCCATGGTGGCCATGGTACTGTGCAGCTGCATTGATCTGCATGCTGCTCTGACCACAGTCTGTGACTGATGCCCTGTGCACTCATGAGCAGTGTTTGTGCACCATACAGATGGTGGCATGCCTGTGTGACTTACCGCATGCTGCCTGTGTGTGTGCATGCCTAGCTGGTGGACCGTGTGGTGTGGGCATGATGAGGGCAGTCTAGCACTGGTTGTGCCTGTGCACTGGTGCCATGCATCTGATCCACACCATAGTCCAACACCTGGGTGGGTGAGGGTGTGTGTGTGTTGCTGTGTGTGGGTGTGTGCCACTGACTCCCCTCCCACTGCACACACCTCTGTGTGTGCATTCCCCTTGCCATGCACATCCCTGCTTGTGTGCTGTACTTTTCTGTGTGGCCCATGCATGTGTACTGCACCACCTACCTGCATTCGCCAAATTGTTCCTGTGCAACAGTGTCATGATGGCATTGTGCCTGCTGTTGGAGTCTGGTGGTGTGGCTGTTCACCACCCTCTGGCCCATTGTCTCCGTCCTCCCCACTGCTGTTGCCCTCATCTGCCTCGTCAGCTATCCCACGGTCAATAGCTATGTTGTGCAGTATGCAGCAGGCCAGGAATAGGCCACAGGCTTTTGAGGGGCTGTACTGTTGAGCACCACCTGACCTGTCTAGGCAATGGAATTATGCCTTCAGCATACCAAAGACACACTCGATGATGTTGTGTGTACTAGCATGTGTCTCACTGTACCGTTCCTCTGCTTGGGATGACAGTCGCCGGTAGGGGTTGAGCAGCCAGAGCCTCAGTGGGTATGCGCTGTCACCTGTGTGGAGAATTACATGGTTAGCCCTATGCTATGCTGCACTCCTTGCCTGTCCCTAGTACCTACACCACCATGCACACCCTGCCCACCCCCACCCCCGGTCTGCTATGACCATTGCCCCCTGCTAGTGCCATACTCACTCACTAGGCGGCCCGTGAGGATTTCCCCACATTCAAACCTGTGGCACAGTGCAGAGCTATGCCAGATGAATGCATCATATGCACTCCCAGGGTGTGTGGTGCAGATATTGATGATGCACCCTGTGGCATCGCACACCACCTGGCAGTTGATGCTGGGGCTCCCCTTCCTGTTAATGTATGCCATTCCCTCAGGCCCAGGTGGCATGCGGATGTCCACGTGGGCATAGTCAATGTCCTTAATCATGCTAGGCATGCGTGCCACCCTGTGTAAGTCCAGCATGTTCGCTGTATGCTCCACCTGTGTGCTGGGGAATGGATAAATTCCAAAGCACGTGGTAGCAGGGCATTGAGAAACTGTGTGAGGAGGTGGGACATGGCTGACTGGGTGATGCCTGTGGTGTCCCCTGTTGATCATTGGAAGGTGCCTGTGGCAAGCAGGCACATGATGGCAGTCATCTTGGTCTCCATGGACATGGCATGGCTCCATCTGGTGGGTGCCTGCATCTCCTCACTGCACAGCTCACAGAGCTGCTTCAGAATGGCCCTGTTCATGTGGTACCAGCCCACAATCTCTGTGTCACTATTGTTCTCAAAGGTGATGTGGGCACTGTATCACCTTTGTTGAGCATACCGCTAACGGGCCATTTGTCATCCTCACACCCCTCATTACCACCTCCATCAGGAATGGTACACTCTCCATCCCTTCATCAGTCCAGTGTCCCCCTAGGTGGTTCACTGCTGTCTGTGTGACACACTGGTTTCTTGTTGTTCTGTGTGTATGTGTGTCTCTCTCGTTCTGTGCACCTCTCTCCCTCTCTGTCTCTCTTCCTCTGTGTCTGTTCTTGTGTGTCTGTCTTCTCTGTCTCACTATCTCTCCCTCTTGCTCTCACTCTCACTCTTGGTGCAGCTGCTGTCTGTGTGTTTGTGCCCTGTTTTTATAGGAACAAGTCTGGTCGGTACATCTTCAAGTTGCTCCACACTTGCGCCATGGCTTCACGGTTGAATATGCCTTTGTGCTGCATATTCATGGGGAACGCCCCCTGCACTTGTGCTGCATATATTATAGTTGGGCATTGGAGCAATGAGTTTTGCGCTGTGCCATGGCTCCCACTGAATATCATTTCTCAGCACATCTCCGCACTTGCGTTGGCGCAACTCATTTGCAGTATGCGCAACTGCTCTGAGTAGCTGGGCCTAAGTGGCTAACAAAAGAACTTTTTAAACTCATGAAAAATAGAGATCAGCTTTTGGGAAATTTAGAAATACTAACCTAAAATCAAACTGGGAGCACTACAGGATGTTGCCCAATGCCTGCAAAAAAAAATCAATAAATTCAGCCAAAAGAAATTACCTTAGGGAGCAGAAGACCTCTAACTTATCCGATCCTAAGGGCTTCTGGAGGTCCTTGAACAATTAACTAAATCCTACCAAAGAACAGCCACAATTGAACCTGGAACATAGAGGCAATAATATAACAGACCCACTGGAAATATTTAATATCTTTAATCACTACTTCTGCAATTATGAAAAACATCACTCTTGCCTAAACTGCAACCCTTCATGCATGGTGGAAAACACAGAAATATCCATCTCTGAATCATCATTATTTTATATTAAGGCAGCTACCCACACACGAGTGTACAGATTGTTAAAGGGTATTAAAATAGACAAATCTGCAGGGGATGATGGTCTCCACCTTAAATTGTTACAGTTAGCTGCCCCCATCATAGCCTATTCAGTAACAAGATTAATTAACCTTTCATTCAAATTCCAGCAAGTAGCTGACCTCTGGAAGTGTGCACATATAGTTTCATCATTATAAAAGGGCAAAACAGACTTGTGGAGAACTACAGGCCCATATCTATTTTATCAGTATTGTCTAAAGTCCAGGAAAGAATCATTCACAATCAAATGACTGAATATCAAGAACATCACCAATTAATGAGAGAACAGCAGCATGGATTCTGTTGTATCCATGGAACAGATACTGCCCTGTGGGGTTCACATACACTGTGTACAAAACCACGGAGAAAGGACTGATGACAGGAGTAGTGTTTGTAGACCTCACAAAGGCATTTGACCTGGTAGATCATTGTTTTTAATTGAAAAGCTTAAAAGTTGGATTTTGTGCCTCCTATAATTAGCTGGTTTACAAATTACTTAAACAACAGGCTACAACAGGTTACATTGTAACCAGTGTTATCAAATACTAGGGTTGCCCCATACAGGATTCCACAGGGGTCCATACTAGGTCCACTGTTATTCTCACTCTTCATAAATGATCCCTCGATAGTCTGCAATAAAGCTAGTATGTTGCTTTATGCAGACAACGCAGTACTATTTACCCATGCAAAGGAGATCACAGTTATTAATAATAATTTAAATACTGAATTCAACTCTCTGCATAGGAGGTTCAAGAAAAATAGGCTGCCCATAACTGTAACAAAAACACAAGTGATGTCACTGGGTTCAGCTTCAAAAATCAGAACAAATGCCAATAATTTACTAGCATCAACTTACAGGGTGAACACCTTGATACCATTTTTTAAATACCTTGGAGTTCTTATCAACTCAGACTGACAGTTGGCCCCCATATTAACAACCTAATTTGTAAAATGTATCAAAAACTAGGCCAGCTCTAGTGGATAAAGAAATTCCTGACATACGATGCCAGACTAAGTATTGCAAGACACCATTTGCTGTCCATCTTGGATTATGGCTCCATGGTTGTTGATGTGGCACCTAAAGTTATTCTCTGTGCTGAAAGGGTACTATATCAAAAAACTGCAATGTTTATCTGTCAGAGTTGCAACATGATGCATAACTGTTCAGTTTTAGAAGATTTGGGTTAGCCTTCTTTCGAAATGAAATAAAGCTGGTCTTGGCAAACTTTAGCTTCAAACTGTTGAACAAGCAACAACCTGATAGTTTAGCATGTTTGCTACAACTAGTCTCACCAAATTTCAGTTTAAGATCAGTTCAAAATGTTTGCTTATCTGTTCCTCATATGCCAACAAACATGGGCCAAAAATCATTTAGTTATTGGGCTCCTTCTATGTGGAACACTAGTCCAGTACCAATCAGATCACTAACTAGTTTTGCTTCATTTTCCAAAGAACTGAAAAATAAATTCTTAACATTGAATAGCTGCTTGTGTTCTGCCCAAATTTTGCTGTATTTTATAACCACATATTTTATCTATGTGTTGAAATTTGGGGATAATATTGTTTTATCTTTGTTTCTGCCTGAACTCGTATTATTCTATAATTATGTCATATTTGTGAGTTGTACTTTTTGGTCATACTGTATCCTATCTGTATGTATACTGTAGTTTTGTACATTGGGTTGTAACTGTGAAAGGTGCTCTTGGTGCCAGTGTATCTTACCTGGTCAACAAAATAAATACAAAAAAACATAACCGACCATATTTTCACTTCAAACGTCTTACTTGTTCGGTGGTATATCACTACTTGTTGGCATTGGGTCATAATGTCACAGGCAAAACTGTGGACTGCAACAATGCCACAAGCAAAACAACATCGGCACAATATGCTGAACAGTGCACACTGCAGCAACATCTTTGTTTTTTCAGGGTGCTCGGCCCCCCCCTCACACCCCCACAACATTGGGGGCTTCTCCACCCACACCCCCAGACTAATTATAATCAACTCCAGGAGGTTGTGGACGTTGGGGTAAGAAAAAAAAACACCACTAGCAAAATCCCTGTTTTCAGCAAAAAAAAAAATGCTGCAGCATAGTGGGATCTGAGGAGAACCGAACCATAGCCCCAGGTCTCCGACACTGCCAGAGGCAGGTGCTCTAGCCACCCCACCACAGGAGCAGCTCAACCAGGCACCACCCCGAGAGCATCCTTAACCTCCCCCACTGGCAGCCTACAGTGACAGGGGTAGCGGTTTCTACCACATGCTCTAAAAACCTCTGTCACTGAAGAGCCATTAGCACTTCTTTCAGTGATCTTTTTCATGCGTGGTTTTATCTGAGCTATCTTAAACCGATACCCTACTTGTCTAGGATAAAAGTTAAGACTAGAGTGGGTCCTGCTAGCACTGACATGAAACATCTGAATCTTGGTCTTAGGGAAGTCATCTGCCCCCTTCAGCAAATCTTCAACCTGTCACTTGTCACTGGTAAAGTTCCAGTCATTTGGAAAAGGCACATGTGGTCCCAGTAATTAAGAGTGGCAATTCCAAATTTCCTGTCAATTATCACCCCATCTCCATCCTCTCACCTTTATTGAAAGCACTTGAGAAAACTGTTAGCAACCAGCTAGTTGAGTTCTTCAGTCAGAATACTCTCCAGGCCAATGAGAAGCATGGGTTCAGGAAGAACTTTAGCACTCTGACTGCTCTGTTGGCACTCACTGAGTCAGTTCATACTGCTCTTGACCAGGGTTAACTGTCTAGTTCTATCTTCATTGATCTTACAAAGGTATTTGATCTAACCATACTGTCCCTTGTTGTAGGGTGTCATCCCTTGGTCTCTCGACAGATACGGTCGGTTGGTTCATGGACTATTTGGCCAGTAGAAACCAATCAATTAAATCTAGGGCTGCCATATCAGATGTCAGACCAGTCAATATTGGTGTTTTGCAGGGATCAATACTTGGACCTCTGTTATTCAGCTCATTAATTAATGATCTACCCTCTGTCTTCAAATACTCACATATAATTTTGTATGCAGATGACACAGTCATCTTCTCTAATGACAGTAACCGTGACCACCTAAAGCAGATGCTGCAGGGTGACTGTAATTTGGTCCAAGGCTGGTTTGCCAGCAACCTGCTAGTCATGAACACAAAAAAAAATGCATGTTGTTTGGCAACCACAGCAAAGCCAACCTATCCAGTGGTCTCACAATCTCAAACAGTACAGGTGTTCTAATTGAGCAGGTGCACATTTTCAGATATCTTGGACTGATTATGGACTGTGCCATGACATTCTCTGACCACACAGACCACTTAGTAAGGATAGTTAATGCAAGAATCAGCTTCCTATATAAACACAGGAGCAACCTTCTAACAGAGGTAAAAAACAAAATCCATGTTCAAAGCTTTATCATTAGTATCATCGACTATGGTGCTGTGATCTATGGGTATGCTAATGACGGGGTGCTAAACCGGGTAAGGGGATTACTTAACAGGGCCTACCATTGTGCACTTAACACACAACTTGATCCATATACATGCAACCTGTATTCCAATCTTAGCTTGTTAAACCTCAACTAGAGGCTTCTCCACCACACTCTTGTCTTAGACTACAAAGCACTGCATGGCCTACTCTACACAGGCTTGCAGTCTTTGTTCACTTTCATAGACAATAGTTATGATATTAGAGATAAGGTGAGCCATGCATTGATGCTTCCCAGGAGAAAAACTATTTTGGGTCAGAACTCCTTAACATACTGGTTTTCCAAGCACTGGAATGACCTTGCTAGTGCTATTAGAGGCTGTGACTCGGTTTTGCTATTCATATCTAGGCTGCATACCTCTGTCTCTCTCTCTCTCTCTCTCTGAAACTGGTATTTGTAAATGCGTCAAATGAACTGCCTTGTAACTCAACAAACTAAACTTTGTTTACTGCATCCTTCATTATGGAATGCTCTGTTATTTTTTTTTTAACTTTATTTTTATTTTTCATAGTAATAAACAGAACTTAAGAAAATTCTCAAAACATGTTCAGATGAACTAGTCCATTTCAAAGGAGAGAGAAAGTTATTTAAACTAAACATTCATTGCTATTACATCTAATAGTTAAGGTGTCCTGTTAATATCTATATACTGTATACAGACTTAATGTAGAAATAACAGAAATCATTTGATTTCTGTATTCATAATGTTAAAAAAAACTGGAATGATTTATGTCTTTAAAATGTTATTTCATTTCTTCCACTTTAAATTGCTGGCCAGTCTGAGAAATATCCTTAAGTACATATCTCATATACTGAAAAGAAAATTATATCACATCATATCAGAAAACAAATAAGAAAAGCATTAATTTCCTATGTCCATTCTTTCATGTTCCTCTGCAATCATAGAGCTCTCCTTCTCTGAATGTGTAGGTGAAACAGATTTAGAGCTTTCATCATACTGCACACATAAAAATGAGGTTAGCTAATCTAATTCAAAAAATGCAATATGTTTTATTTTTATGAACAGTCTTGACTTTTGCTGGTGGTAATAAATAGACTTGAACCCCGAACTCCAGAATCTCTTGCTGGTATGTAAGAAATCATCTCTTTCTTTGTTGGGTAAAGTATGAATAACTGAGATAAACACCAAACTTGTATCCCTTGTAAATCAATGGAGATTTGATCTGAGCCAGTCTTAGAACTAAGTCCCTGTCAGATTCAAAAGCAAAGGATAGCATAATAGTAACCATTGGATCTTGTTCCGTGCTTGCCGATTTGCTCAACTCTGAAAGCATTAACAATTTCTTTTGCACCCAAAATGCTTTTGTCAAAAATGGAGGATTATCTTCTGGGAGATCGAAGACTGACAGTAACATGTTTTTAGCCAAATCACAAACTTTTTCAAATTCTGTATTTAAAGAAAATGGTAAGCCCACAATACAAAGTTTTTTGTACCTCAGTTGGTTTTCCAAATTCTTTATTTTCTGATTTATATTGTACTTGTCTTTTATTAAGTTACGCTCCGTGGTTTCCATTGCTTGCACCTTGTTAAGGATGCCACTGATTGCTTATGTATTCTTTTGGAGTTGCGATTCCAGCATCGCAATGTTTTCTCTTTTATTTTTTAAATCTTGCTGCAGAAAATCCACCTTGGCATTGATAGCATCAAAACAGCTCTGTCCAGTCAAGAATTTTATTGATTGATGCTCCAAGAGTGTCAGTAGTTTGTTTAGTGTTCTATCATCAGCTTGCATCTTATATGAATTGGGTTGTAACAATGCTGCAGAGACTGGCAAAGACTTTTCCATGAGGATTCCAGTTTCCATTCAACTATCTCTGCTAGCTCAGGCATGGAGGGGGCTTGAAGGGCTGTCACCAGGCCAGAGAAGTCCAGTGGTTATCCAGAACTCAAATGGCCTTGGGTGTTGGTAGCTAACCTGAAATCTTTATCGATGTGTCTTATGTGAGGTGAGGTAAAACTTTCCTGTGAAGAAGTGGATGAAATAACTTTTCTTTTATCAGTCATTTCAATAAAAAATAATGTTGCTTCAAGGTAAGAAATAACTCTTTTGCCAGGCTTGCTATCCTGCTGCAAGTAAAACAGGACTACACTTTAGTGGCCATATTTTCTGTCCTGGATTGCTCTGCTATAATGTAACTACTGTATGTAATTTTGTTGGATGTTGCTTGAATTGTATGTCCACTTGCTGTAGTGTACTATCAATGATTATGTAATGTATATTTGTGACTTAATGTGTTAATGTTGTTTCTGACTCTGAACCCTTTGAAAGTAGGCATCTGCCTAAAGGATCCTCTGCAAAGTAAATAAATACATAAATAAATACAAATCTCCATCCTCTGCCAGCTCTCCTCTGGCTTATCACAGGTTTTCAACATCCCTACCACCTGCCTGTTAGTGTTCTACATGAAGAGAGAGATGTCCAAAAACTCTGCAACAGTATTTGTGAGGGTTGCCATACATTTGTGTGATGATCTCTGGCCCCTTCTGGAAGTGGTCACAGTGGGGTTAGAGACTGGTGCTGGGCAAAATTTCTAGTACTGTTACTAAATTGTGTGAAACAACTGATTTTGCAGTTGTACAATCTGGCCCAGATATTCAAACTGTGCCATTTTGTGGTGCAAGCCCCTGTGCTGCTCAAAATAGATGCGTGGGGGTGTGGCCAGGGTGATATTCAATAGAGTTGCGCTATGGTGCAACTTCTTTGAATATCACCCTGTCACTTCGACTGCATATGAAAGGAACAAAGCAATGCAGTGGTCAGAATGGAGCATTGAGATGCGGTAGTGCAAGTTCCATTGTGCCATGCACAGCACCTGTGATATTCAAAGGGTGACATGCAAATGGGGCCATAATTTATGCAAGGTGCATGGGGGGCCATTTGCATCTGATTACAGCCCCATTTACATGCCACTAGCATGCAGATGCGCTGATCCCTGACGACTTGCGTCTGGCGCCCTGCCAGGCAGCAGCCGTCGGGACCGACGCCCCCTGCAGGCCGATTGCATTACGTCCCATAAGGGACAATACATGTCTCCAATCCCTGGTTGTCCAGTGGACCGTGAGTAGCCCGATCACGGGCATAACAGTAGTCCCCAGGTAGCCCAATTGGGCGAAGTGTACCCCCTGAGTAGCCCGATCACGGGCAGAAGTATACCCCACCCCAGGTAGCCCGATCACATTCATTCATTCCACATATCTGGAATGACTAGTACTGTATGGGCTGCATGCCCGATGGCTCATGCTCTGAACCAATGGACGCACCTCTGAACTGTCAGGTCAGCGGGCAGCGGGCGGCAGGAGATGGGTGCTGCCGCCCACCGCTGATGGAGCGGGAGCCGGGTGGTGGAGCTCTGTGGGTGGGTGGGGGGCCACTAGATCACCTGAGATTTCAGATGTGGGGGTGAGGAATGCCACCCACGATCGGGCTACTTGCGGTCCACTGGACCACCAGGGATATTGGACCTGGGGAGGTCTGATGCCCGTGATCGGGCTGCTTGGGGGATGGGGGGTTACACTTTTTCCTGCAATCGGGCTACTTGGGGGTGGGGGCTACACTTCTGCCCATGATCGGGGCATGGGGGGGCAGCGCCAGGTGCTGTGGAAACAAGTCGAGGGCCACCCACAGGTGGCAGCTGCTGTGTTGTGCCCTGCAATGCGGCAGCTCACCTGTGGGTGGCCCTCAACTTGTTCCTTTTTTTTTCGGCTCAACTTTGTGCAGGCGCAGGTAGGGGTTGTGCCTGCATAACTCTGCATGGCCCAGGCTGAATTTCAGGCTGTGCAGTTTATGCATGGGCACACCCCCCTACCTGTGCCTACATACATTACTGATGCACCCCGGCACATCGGGATTTGTGCAGGTGCACTTTTCCCTTTTAAGTATCGCACCGGGGCGCATCAGTGAGTTGTGTATGGCGCAACACTGTTGCGCCATGCGTAACCCTTTTGAATATCTGGGCCTCTGTGTGAAATTGTGTCAAAATCCAAAAGAATTCCCTTCCTCTTTTTCTTTTTCCCAGATTGGGCCTTTTCTAAAATGTGAATTCTTAAAAATGTGCAATTTCAGAAAATAGCACTCCCCCCCCCCCCGAACATTGCACATTTTTTATAAATGGGAATTCGTTAAAATGTGTAATTTCACCAAATAATGCCTCAGGCTGATCACTAACATTTGAAAGTGTGCATATTTATAAACATTAATCTGCAAAACCATGCAATTGTGCTCATTCTGTGCAAAAGCTACATAGTACTGTATAATGTGCTCAGTTTGTGGCATTGTGCGAAATTGTGTGAAAGTAGTGCAATTTTATGAAAAATACGTGAAACGGATTTTCTCAATATCACCGAGCACTATAAGAGACATTTGCAGATAAAGGGTATATCCTCTGAGTTTGCAAAGCACAGTGGGAGGCAAAACAAGGGACTGTTACATAGTGGTTGTTGCAACCCCCTTACTGATAGCCCCATATGACAGTATGGGACTATTTTTTTTTCAGTCATTTTCATCCAATAGAAACCCGGGGTTAGATTTTCAAAATGTACAATTGGGACGCATTTCATGGATTCTTCTGCACAGCATCAGTCTCTAATCAACCCAAGCTTTGTTATGGTGGCTTGCAACTTTCTTAAATGATCTATCACAACTGCAACTATTGGATCTGTTTTTCAACAACATGCAACCAGATATGGACACACGCTGCATATTTTGTACATATGTGCTAGACCATGTGCAAGATACTTTATAACTTGCTATGGCCCTTACATATAGAAATCCAGGTGCAAGGAGGATATTCAAATGCATTTGCTTTTGGATGCATCTGAAAATCCTGTCTGATGCATGTAGGATGTGGACCTCTAAACAACCTACCCCTGAGCTTTAATAAAAGGATATTGATCTGACAGAGTAGAACACTTGCTTCTCCAAACTAAGCACCACTAGTCTATGTTAAATAACCTGGCACGAACAGTGATATAACTTGACAAATGGAAACAAAAAATAAACAAAAAAATTTAAGAAAGGCATGATAGAAAACCAAAAAAAAAGTGACATTTCAACATGTTCAAAGGTCATACAGTAGTTTTAGAAACATAACCTCATAAGAACATGTCTGTGTGTCTCAGACACATGTGGGCCTGATTTTAGAAAGTTGCCACATGACTTGTGTCTAGCTGGCACAACAGCAGCAAACCCCTTTGATACATCGCAGCTCGATTTTGCAAGGGTTGGTGCAGTTGTGGCTTTTTCCTCACTTTAAGGCAGCTTGCATCAAAGTTTTGGTGCAAGCTCTGTAAAATGGATCCCCCAATGGCAAAAAGTTAGATAAGGTGGAGCTGGTCTAATTTGTTGCATTCTGTACAAGGGATTTGCATTAGTGGGTTTGTGGCAAGCTTTTTTACAAAATTACACTAGCTGCAAAGTTTGATGCAAGTCACCCCTTGCATCAAACTCTCTGCCTAACTTGCTTGTAAAATTGGGCCCATGTAAGCAAACAACATTACATAGGGTTCTGACCCCCCTTAAAGGGACATTGTCAACTCCTTAGGCCTCAATGTGTCCCTAGTTTAAAAAAAAAAAACATTTTATGATTGCACACATTCTGTAGAATTTGCTGGTGTAGCTGGTAGTTTGATTCTGTTTCTTTTGTTATTTTTAAAGGTAAAATCCAGACTGCAGCCATACTGGAGGTACAGTACCACACAAAAATGTGTTTGTTCACAGTTCTTAATCAACTCCCACTGCATCTTTCCTGGACTTGGGAACTACCCAGTACAGTTTGGCTATGCATGATGGAGTGGAAGGAGAGGAATGTATTGCACTGTTTTCAGATGCTCCTATTGTTCAGGAGGTATTCAATGCATGTAGATCAAAGATTTGGAAAAAAACAAGGTGTTCTTCTCCATTTAGTTTGGCCAGGATTGAGGGATTCTAGCAGGTAAGTTTGTAACTGTGTGTTTATAATTGAATTTGAGGTCTTTGCTTAACTGCCATTTCAGTGTGCTTCTCTGTTTAGTTTGGCAGGATTGAGGGATTCTAGCTGATATGTTTGTGACTGTGTATTTTGTAATTGGGTGTGTCTGAACTTTAAGTGCAGGCATTATATTACATGGATTAGTGTAGTTTGAATGTGAGGTCTTTTCTTAACTACCATTTCAGTGTGCTTCTTCATTTAGTTAGGGCAGGACTGAGGAATTCTAGGTGGTAAGTTTGTGACTGTGTGTTTGTAACTGAATTTGAGATATTTTCTTAACTGCCATTTCAGTGTGCTTCGTCATTTAGTTGGGCAGGATTGAAGAATTCTAGCTGATAAGTTTGTGACTGCGTGTTTTATAATTGGCTGTGTCTGGACCATGGTGAGTGGAGTGAGGAGCCACTGCCAGAGGACTCCTTGACTGATTGTTTTTGGACACACCCTGTGGTGTAGTCCCGCCCTTCCACCCCACAACAGATCCACCCCAGGGCTCGGCCTACATTTGTAGGGTGGGTTCCATAGAGCTTTGCAACATCCTGCATCCATACAGGAAGCAGCGAAGAGCGAAAGCATATCAAAAATGAAAAGAAAAAAATATTTGGGAGATAACATATAGCCGACTTCAGCAGGCAGTAGATTGAGGAGGGAAACAGACATGATGGGAGTGGTGTTTGAGGAGGGAAACAGACATGATGGGAGTGCTGCAGTGCAGTGGTTGTGGAACAGCTGTCTTCAGGGAAACATTCTGGAGGCTACTATGCTGCCCTATCTGCAGGGTCCTCTCTGGGCTGAGGAAGGAAGTTGCCTGTCTCCCACCAGAATTGGCCAAGCTAAAGGCAGCATCCACCCCTTCCCAGAGACCACTGGGTCCACAACCTGTACCTCAACGGATGCCCAGGAAGAGGAGTGATTGGATTACGGTGTGCTCAGGGAGGGTGAGGGAGGGGGGTTGAAAGCACATCCCCAACTGATCCCACTTAGTAACTCCTACACTGTTTTGGAGGAACGGGAAAGCCCCACTCAAGAACCAGAGGCTGGGACCAGGGAGGATGGGAGGGTGCTCCAGGATGCAGCCCCAGGGAAGGGAGTCAGGGGACCCCGGAGGAGAGGGGGAAGCTTCTCCTAGTGGGGACTCCATTTTCCAGGGAATGGAGTTAGGGACACATAGCAAGGGAGGAAGGGAGGTCAAGTGCCTCCCAGGAAGGACTGCATGGATGGATAGGAAGCAGATCCATAGGACTGCTAGGGCAATAGCTGAGAGGGAGCAGCTGGATGTCATTGTCCATCCAGGGACAAATGACCTGGCCAGGAGAAGGGTGGAGTTAGCCTGAGTCTAGGAGGATTTCAGGAAGCTGGGGAGAAACCTGAAACAGCACATTCCATCTCATTCTCAGAGGCGCTACCTGCCCAGGGCACAGGGGAAGCTAGGGCACTCCACTTCTGTACTTTCAACTCCTGGTTGAAGGATTGATGTGGAAGGGAGGGTTTTGGCTTCATAGGGGGCTGGGACTTGACCTGGACAGATGTGAGCTTATTTAAGGAGGATGGTCTGCATCTGTCTGAGAAGGAGACATTGGTCCTTAGTGAGAAGTGTAAATGCTTCAGCTGTGAGCATTTAAACTGGCCAAGGGGGAGAGAGCCAGGAGAGTCAGGAGGCCTAGGACCCCCCACCTCCCCATGGGAACATGCGGGAACATAAGTTGACTACAGGAACAGCTAAAGCAGGCAGGAAGGGGCAGACAGGTGAAGAATGTATAACAAATTATACGGGGGGGGGGTCAAGAGCACATAGGAAGGGAAACCAGGGTTGGGGGAAGGTGATAGAGAGGGAGAGAGCAGAGGGAGGGCGGACTGTAAAACATGGACGGTCATGCTAACAAATGCCTGTAGCCTAAGAAATAAGGTTCCAGACCTGGAGGTCTTGTTGGCAGATGCAGACCTTGACAAAGCAGCAGTAACATGGTACTCTGCTAATCATGGCTGGAAAGTCAGAGTACCAGACTATACACTGTTCAGGAGGGACAGGGAGGGTAAAAAGGGTGGGGGAGTGGCCCTGTACATCAGAGATGGTATAAAGGCTACAGACAGGGAAGACAGGGGGAGGCCAAGGTAATGTGAATCACCCGGGAGCCAGGGAATGGAACAGCAATATGCACAGGGGTGATCTACAGACCTCTGACACAGTGGGAGGAAGTAGACAGGGAACTAGTGGAGAACATACACAACATGGCAGCTATGCTACTGGGGGATTTCAATATGCTGGACGTAGATTGTGCCACCCAGGTGACTGCTTCAGCCAGAAGCACAGCCATCCTAGAATCCCTACAGGGGATTGGACTCAGGCAGCTGGTGCATGAGCCAACCAGGGACAAGTCGATTCTGGACATGGTATGGACCGATGGGAAGAGAGTCGAAGAAATACAGGTGGAAGAGCAGATGGGGTTCAGTAACCACCACATGGTGTGGTTCAGCATGGAGACATGGACTCAGTTAAGGCATACAAGGGCAAGATTATTAGATTTCAGGAGGGCAGATTTCGCTGAGATAGGTAGAGGAATGCAAGCAGTCCCGGGGAAGGGTAATAGAGGGGGTGGAGGAACAATGGGAGAAACTGAAAGGAGCCATAGTGGAGGTAACAAACCAATGCTTTAGGATAGTGGCCAAAGGGAAAAGAAGAAGGAAATCTCATTATGGTTCTCTAAAGAAGTGGGGGACAAAGTCAGAGCTAAAAGGCTGAGTTTCGGGAAATATAAGTGGAGCCAAAGGGAGGAGGAGGACAGGGAGATGTACATTAAATGTCGAAGGGAAGCAAGGAAGGCTGTTAGGAGGGCTAAGGTGCAGACAGAAGAGGGCTTTGCATGGTCTGTAAACAAAGGGGATAAGGCATTTTATAGGTACATCAGTGAAAGAAGAAAAACCAGGGGGGGGATTGTGAAGCTCAAAGGGCAGAAAGGAGCGTGTAAGGAAGGGGATCTGGACAAGGCAGAAATAATGAACAAATACTTCTGCTCAGTATTCACTAAGGAGGGGAGGGTCAAGAACCACAGTTGGGCTGCAAAGGCAATGGGGGAAGGGGAGAAGTGAACACCAGTTCATTCCAGTGGAGAGAGTTCTGGAAGACTCGCAAAGCTGAAGGTGGATAAGGCCATGGGGCCAGACGGCATCCACCCAAGGATATTAAGGGAGCAGTGAAGGGAACAAGCAGCACCTCTGGCAGCCCTGTTCTCAGAGTCACTCAACACAGATGTGGATCCAGAGGGCAGGAGGAGGGCACATGTAGTCTCACTGCATAAAAGCAGCCATAGGGAGGAGGTGGGGAGCTAAAGGTCAGTCAGCCTCACCTCAGTGGTTGGAAAGATCATGGAGACACTGCTGAAAGAAAGGGTAGTGACACATCTAGGGTGACCAGAGGGGTACCACAGGGATCACTACTAGGACCAGTCCTGTTCAATGTCTTCATTAGTGACATTGCAGAGGGGCTGGAAGGAAAGGTCTGCCTGTTTGCAGATGACACCAAGATCTGCAACAGGTGGATACTCCAGAAGGGGTGCAAAAAATGAAAAGTGACCTCGAGAGGCTTGAAAGATGGTCAGAGATGTGGCAAATGAGGTTTAATGTAAAGAAGTACAAAATAATGCACCTGGGTAGAGGGAACCATGGGGAGAGTTACAGGTTGGGAGGAGAGGAGCTGACTGTCACCAAGGAGGAAAGAGACCTAGGGGTTATCTTCTCTAATAACCTTAAGGTATCAAAGCAGTGTACAAAGGTAGCAGAAAGGGCCAGTGGTATGCTGGGGTGCATAGGCAGAGGTATCACTAGCAGGAGGCAGGAGATGGTGATGCTATTGTATAAAACATTGGTAAGGCCTCACCTGGAGTACTGCATGCAGTTCTGGAGACCACACCTGAGCAAGGACATAGATAAGGTGGAGACTATGCAAAGAAGGGCAACAAAGATGGTGCAGGGCTTGCACCACAAAACATATAAGTAGAGACAATGGGACCTCAATATGTACTCACTGGAAGAGAGGAGAAAGCGAGGGACATGACTGAAACTTTCAAGAATCTCAAGGACATAAACAAGGTGCAGGTGGGGGACCTTTTCCAATGTAGAAAAAGTACTAGAACAAGGGGGCACGATATGAAATTGGAAGGGGGTAGATTAAGAGGCAATGTGAAGATGTTTTTCTATACAGAAAGGGTAGTCGATGCTTGGAATAGTCTGCCACAGGAGGTACTGGGGGCAAGCACAGTGGAGGGGTCTAAGCATGCCTGGTACAGGCACAAGGGAAGCTTGAGAGGGGAGGGAGTGATGAAAAGTCATTGATCACATAGGGTCAGTGGCCACATACAATGTATAGGGCCTACAGACAGACAGACTTGATGGACCTAGTGGTCCTTATCTGCTGACAATTTCTATGTTTCTATGGATATAATTATACAGATAGTAGGGACTTCAGTTCTACTACGAAAGGAAGCAGATGAATCAACCAGCAACATAAATGAAGTCTAAAGAAGGTACGCAATCATAAAATGTTGGCTTTCAACTAGAAATAATATGATTTATTTATTTATGACTTTGGTAACTGGGTAGGTGCACTGATCCCAGGGACTGTTTTCAGGCATGACCTGGGCCACATACAGTGGCACAGAGTTAAACACAAACAACAATGCATAGAACAGTAGACAGCCTGGCAAATAATAAAAGGTTACAATAGTACAAGATACAAGGCAGCCAAATACATAAATCCACATGATACGAGGTGATATAGTAGATAAATCCAATGTGCATATACATAAAGATATATATATATATATATATATATATATATATATATATACCTGTACATGAAATTGATATACAGCAAGTTGCATAGGAGATAATCCATGTTCCTCAGGAGTAGCATGAAAAGGATAAAGTTGGGCTAGTAGAGGGAAGGAGAGGGGAAGGGGTGTAAGAGGAAAGGGAATTGGAGGATTTACAAAAGGAGTTGCATAGGCAAGAAACTCTTGTGGTAAGGGCAGACTGGAAATAAAGAACTACCCTGGAAAGCAGTGGCAGCGTGAAGTCTCCAGGAGTCAATCTTTGAGGCAAGATTTGAACTGGCAGTTGGTGTGAAAGGAGTGGAGCTTCACAGTTTATTCCACAGCATAGGGGCTGCCACTGATGACTCTTCCGCCCATATTGGTGGATACCCTGGGAATATTCAGAAGAGGAAAGCTGTTTGAGTGAAGGCCACAGTTTAAAGTTCAGACCTTGAGGAGGGCTGCAAAGGGAGATTCCTGGCTAGTATGGATGGCGGAATCCACCATACAGCAAAGGGCAAGGTCGAAGCTGCCTTGCAGTGGAAGCCATCATAGCGAATTGTAAAGAACACAGTGGTGTGTAGCGAAAGGGGCCAGCAAGGCGAAACAACAGGCACTGTTGTAGGCAGAAGAGAGCTTGGCCATAAGGGTTGTGGATTTCCTAGCATAGATGGGGGAGCAGGGTTGACAGTGTTCCTTTCAATTGCAGAAAATAGAATCATTTAGATATTGTTTCTCAGCCTCATGCCCTGTGAATGTTCCTCATGTGACACATCAGAAATCCTATTACAACGGTTTTAAAGAGCATATTGATGAATGGCTCCAGTGATTGTGCTGATTATAACACCCTCTCACCCTTTCCTTGCCTTGTGGAGGTTGTATGCTTGCCCTTTACCCTACATGGCTCCATGGGATTATCACTGAAGCCAAACACAAATCCAACCACATCTATGTTCATTGCATACCTTGATACTGGTGAAGGCTTCCCCAATGCTTGCATTGTATTTCCAATTCTGATGCCAGACATGTGTTCTATTATTCGTTAGATTAACAGTGTCATCATTACATTCAGATTTTAGAAAAAAGCTAATTATTTACCAGCATTAGCCACAAAGCCAGAGATAACACAAACTAAAATGGCAAAATAGTTATAAAACTTTACAGGAACTAGTCAAATGGGATTTTTTTTATTGTGAACCTTATCTCTTGAAGCCTTCTACTGAGTCATATATGCAGTACCACACTCACAGGATACACAGACAACACTATACCTATGAGAAAATATGAAATTGCACCAGTCTTGTTTATTCTATGACATACAGGGATATCAGACCTAAACATTTTGGAAAGCTGGAATGGGCAATGCCTTACTCTGCTTGTAACCAGAAATAATGAATAACTAATAAATTCTGTATGTTCTTGGCCAACACCAAAAAAATGGTGTCCATGACCTTTGGTACCAGTAAGAAACTGACCAGAATCACGCCCCCGTTTTCTTTTTTTGCAATTAAGTTTATTTTCTAATGTTCAATATAACAATACAATGGTAAACATAGTACAACCAGCAGTATATGCACCTACAACAAAGAACCTAAAAGGTACACTACAAAGCTGGTTTTGGTGCATGATACAAATACGACAAATTTTAAAACAAAAGAATCTAAATAATACAACCAGAGTGTACAATGAAGAAACTATTATGTTAATAAAGGAAACTAAGGAAAACTAAAATCCCCCCCGTTGCTCCCACCCAAAAGCCCAGCAAGTACCCAAGGATAGCAGATAGAAAAGTACACATAGCAGTCAATCGAGGTGAGAATCAGGTTCCTTAACAGCCAGTCATCCCATGTATACAGGTTACTTGGTATGTGTCACAATATTGACACATTATAGAACACAAATATTGAGAAATGTGGTAAGTATAAAGGGTATGTAGGGAAGGGAATAGGGGTTAGTTAATAGCCGAATGTATTCCTCAGGGCAGTGAAAAGGGGAGCCCAACACTTTTGAAACCTAGGCCAAGCATTGGTAACGCCCCCCATTTTCATCACATTGTATAGCACCTATCTTGAAGCAGTACAGTTATTCAAGTATCTTGGTGTGTGGCTTAATAGTAAGCTTGACTTTTCAGCCCACATTGATACCATCCATGCAAAATTCTATCCCAAGCTTGGTGCCCTATACCACAACAAAGACTGCTTATCTCCACAGATCTGGAGAGACCTTTGTTAACTTCATGTTACTTCCTGTATTCAGCTATGCAGATGTGGTCTATGGCATCACCACCTCCACTTCCTTTCTCAGACTGGCATCTTCTGTAACGCCTTCTGCTTTGCTACAAATTCTGCCCCCCCTCCCCACACACACGCTCTCACCACTGCTCCTTCTACTCCTCCCTAGCCATCCTCCTTCTGTCCTCACATCGCAAGACTCACTGTAACTCCTTCAAAACCAAATACTGGTTTGCTTCCTTTTCTCTCCTAACTCTCCTCTCTCCTGTCCCTAATCTCCCCTGCCTACTGCTCCCTCCATTCCAGAGACCATCTTACTTTTGTCATTCCTCACCTCTCTTCCTTAACTGGGCAATCATATTGACTTCCCTCACTCTGGAGTATACTCCCCTTACTCCCATGGCATCTTCTCCTCCCCTGGCTCTCTCAGGCACCAGTTGAAACTCTGCCCCACACCTCCTGCTCATGTGACCCTTTCTCATGTCACCTCCTCAGCTTGAGCCTCAAAAGTCCATGTGTAGGTATCTGGCTGTGTCTCCACTGCCTGCCTACTTACTGGCCTCATTTCCACACCACCTCTGAATTTCGCTCTGATACATTGTTATGCATTTACCTACAGTACCTCTCTTACAAGTCTCTTGCCTGTTTCAGTATAGTTATTTGCCCACTGTGTGCTGCTACTGTTTTATTTTGCACTTGTACAGGCATGTCACATTGTTCTGTGACCGCACTTTATTTTTTGTACCAACTTATTCACCAAATGCCTTTTCAAATGACTTGAGTGTTATACGTCTGCTTCTCCTGTTCCCTTCCCCCGGGTTGCACCTGGAAATGAGCCTTTGCTCAGTGTGCCTCAACAGATTACCAATTTTCACAAAAATACATGTTTTTCATATTTTTTCAATCAAGCTTTTGCCCTTCATGGTTACTCACCCCATCCTCAGATCTGGGTTTATCATCCCTTGGCAACCTCCCAACCACATGTGCCACCACCCCCACAGTCCCTGTAACAGAGTTCCCTGTGATACACTGTTTTAGAGCAACTACAAATATCATTTTGGTAACCACATGTTATCCCCCAGTTTGTTCCCTGTCCACCCACATGATGGCACCACCCTACCTTCTGGTGGCCACAGATGCCTCAGTGAGTCCCCTGAGGGAGCACACTCCCTGGCTTACCACAGGGTCCAATGTCTATAATCAAAGTGACCACTGTGGCTCACTATAGGGGTCATTGTGATAATAGACACTGATGCTCCCCTCCCTGGGCTGGGAAGTTCTGCACAATTCCCCAGCTCATTGGGCATCCCCAATAAACTTGATATCTGATAGAAATTACTTAATATCTTATATGTGTTCTTACAACTATCTGTATATATGATTGCTATTCCATAGGGCATGTAAGAATGCATACTTTTTATTTTCTCTGGAATGCTCCCTAACAACAAGAGACAGAGCAAAGCAGAGCTATGAGTGCTATGGCAGCAGTGTTGACAGCATGCCAGAATTAATAAAATCTTATTCCCCAATGACCTTTGAAATGTTCTAGTTATACCTTAGGCCACTCCTCACATTGATATAGCAGGAGGAAAAAAACATGATTGACAGCTATGGGAAGATAACACAGGCTGCAAGGAGAAAAGTATGTTATTCACTAAGTAGGGAGTCCATGGAAGTTTTAAAATGTGAAATACCATTGTACAGATAAGGTAACTGAGCAATGTAAAAGTAATACGAAGCCTAATGTTCGCATTTGGCATACACCTTTTCTGCACAACATTAAAATTCAGGTTTAGTGGAAGCCAAAGCCTCCTGTGGGTTTTCATACTTGTGTGTTGATAGACTTTCCTTCCCTTTGGGGATTTCTTGCTATGTGCTGTTCCTTGCATTTTCTGCACCATGCCTTACAGTTCATGTTATACAATAAAATTCAGTCCTTTATGAGCAAAGCAACAGAAAAATGGTTGGTAAGGACTGGAGACTTGTACCTCTTTTTGATCACAGAGTGGTTTAGGGAGGGAGCAGACTGCAGGCTTGTGGTTCTTTGGATTGAAAGCAGCCTAGGGAGGGAGGGAAGGAGGGAGCAGGTACCCCAAACTGGATCACAGGCTCTTACTTCTTTGGATGGCTGAGAGGTCTAGGCAGAGTGCACAGAGCATGTGCACTGAACCGGACTCTAAGCCTATATTTTGTTGGACCATCGTGGTCTTGAGAAGGGGTAAAGCAAAGTGTGCTGGCCAAGCAGACTTTGCAGCTCAGCTGGACTGCAGAAATGTGTCTACTCTGCTAGCTGAATTTTCAGGTTTTTTTGCTAGTGTGACATGCTTTGTCAGGGAGTTGTATGGGGTGGGGGACGGTTACTGTGCAGATGTGGTTGGCACTATTATGACTTGATTGAGGAGAGAACTGTGTGGGGTAGGGTTAGAGTTACTCCGCAGGTGAGGGGGATGCTGTTTTGATCTGCTTGTGGGCGAAGGCTGGGAGAGGATTATTGTGTTACTCTGCAGGTGAGGGGAGACTATAGTGGACTGGTTGTGGGATGAAGCTGCTTGGGATGGTGGTGGGGTTACTGTGGGTGTGGAGTGAGATGTTATTGCAACCTGCTTTTGGGAGAGGCTTTGTGGGATGGTGGTTGTGTCACAGTGCTGGTGTTGTTGGGGCATTATTGTGCAGGTGTTAGGGTAGGATGGGCTATTGCATCCTGCTTGGGGGTGGGGCAATGGGTCTTGCAGGTGTGGTGGGGGAGGCACTATTGGGACTTGCTTAGGAAGCGGGGCTGTGTGGAGTCAGGAGGGTTACTGTGTAGGCATGTTGGGGGCAAGTTTTACGACTTATTTGGGGTTACTGTGCAGAGCTGAAATGTAGATAGCTGTGTTTGTTTTATTATTTTTTTTCAATTGTGAAAGTTTTCTTCCTTTTTTTTTTCCTCCTCCAGGGCCCCCTGCAGCCACACTCCTTCAGGCTCTCACATGCTGGCTCTCCTATTGCTCATTGGACCCATCCCACTACTGCAACTGTTTTGGTTTCTCCCAGAACTCTGCCGACATTTTCTCTTGTGGTCTGGTTTATCCCTGCTGGGGTGGGGGACCCCGGGGATGTGGTGGGGGGAAGCACGTATTACACTAGGAAGTCAATCATCGGTGCTGGGCAGCTGGCAATGTATGGAAGGCCTACTGAAGGCAGTCATCGGTGTTGCAGGGTGGCCATGTTTTCTGCTTTTCTGTGGCACCCATCCACCTTCTGAAGTGCATGTGGCTGCCACAGCATCCTGGAGGCAGGGATGTTCGCAGCATGTGGGCACCCACACCGCCAAGAATGCCTCTATGAACCATACCAGGAGCCAATATGGGAGAGGTGCAAAACATTCCAACCCCCCCTGAGGGAAACATTTAATGGATGCTTTCAACTTCCTTTCTGCTGGCCTCTGCTCCTGGCATCCAGGCTCGGGACACAAACCTGGATTGCCAGCATACCAGAGCAAAGCCCCATTACTCTGAGCCATGGATCAGGCTTGTAAAAGTTTTCACAAAGACATTGTGAGACATACTACAATGTTTATAGTCTGATTTCCTTGTTTCTGTTAAAATATGAGTCCTACAAGAAGTGTCCTAGTGCATAGTGGTATTAAATTACCCTCATGAAGTGAAGTGTGAAGTGGCCGCCATTTACACTACACTACACTTGAAAACAACCACACCGGTTCATCTCTGCCTTGAAAAGAAGCAGTAGAGACACAAGGTGTGATGCCTGTACATTTTACACTCACATAAGTATGACAGTATGACTCTTCAAACCACCTACACTGGTGATTAAAAACTTAGTGTACACAAGATATCAGAGATCCCTTTGAAAAATCTTTTTCATGTTGGCACCAATTCCCTTGGCAATCTGCCCACCTACAGTATATACCATCAGAAAAGATACTAAGCAGCACTAATGATGTAGAATCTCCAACCAGAGTTACTATTCTCACTGAGCATATTAAACAATTGGAATTTTTACAAGTCAATGTGCAACACTTATTTACAGTTATGAGTAGCAGTACACCAGAAAGAAAACGAGTCTTGTGTTGAAACAAAATTTGATGATTAAATGAAACAGTGCTGATGTACTACCCTGTTTCTTGGTTGGATGTACAAGAGAAAATACAGCATGCAAAATGCAACATGGTCTTTTTCTGATTGCATTCATTTAAAGCCCTTTGCTGATGGTCCTTTCACCATTCTGTGCTATACTGTCACAGACTGTAACTGAAAACTGCTGGCTTAGTAAACCAGTTACATAAATCAAGTTCCCTTTTTAGTCAGTTTGATAGCTCTTTGTTGGTTTTGTTGTGTATGTGTGTACGCATTCCATTTTTCTCCGATGTGTCTCCAGTCATTCATTTTTTTACCTTAATCTGTTGGAGCCATGGCAGTGCTGACCCCAATTATCAATTAGTGGTGGGAAAATCTCAAAAAATCCTGATGTTTTAAAAGGTTCTGATAAGCAACAAAAGGAAGGAGCTGCTGTCATTACTATACTTCTCTACTGGGACTAAAGAACTATAACTCTACTGCTGGGACCTTCAATTTAGGGTAAAAACAAAAGGAAAAAAGAGTTATTGTGTTTGTCTGAGTTGGCTGAAGTGAACTGTTATCTGTGCCATTAACTAAGTGTAGAAAGAGCTGTATAGTAGGGGGAGTGGCTTAGCTAGAAGGAAGCCAGGTTAAAGCCAGATTTAAAAACTGCCCTAGATAGCTTCTGCCAAAGAACAGGCAGAGAACACCAAGAGGAAGGAGCTGCTGTTATAACTATACTTCTCTACTGGGACTATATAGCCCTCCTTCCCTCCCCTCCACCCTAAGCCAGTTCTACTTTTATAGGCACAGGATTTGATGGACAACAGGAACTTCCTGTTTGGGAGCAGGAAGTGAGTGATCACAAAGCCACAAAAGATTCATCATCCTAGAAGGAAAAGAATAGCTCTCTGTCCCCCTTCCCCCCCCAGCTGCTGGAGTTCTGACTCTGAGCAAGTAAAGAGACTACTGAAAAATATAGGAACTTCTTGTCTCAGAACAGGAAAATTGGGAGCCTAAAGGGCACAGAGGCAGTAAGTAAGTAAGGAGGAAAAAATAAATAAATAAACAGAGGAAAGAGTAAGTATTCCAAACAACAGTTAAAGGGCCAGAAATAAGACATGATGGGAGTGGTGCAGTGCAGTGGCTGTGGAGCAGCAGTCTTCTGGAAGACGTTCTGAAAGATGCAGTGTTGTCCCATCTGCAGGCACCTCTCTGGGCTGAGGGAAGAGGTTGCTCATCTCCAGGCTGAGTGTGCCAGGATTTGGGGGACCTCCTCTCCCACCCAGGGACCACCAGGGCCACTGCCATTGCCTCAGAGGTTGCCAAGAAAGAGGAGCGGTTGGACCACAGCAGGCTCAGGGAGGGCGAGGGTGGTGTAACAGAGGTGCATCCCTCCAGTTGTACCTCTTCACAATTCATATGCCATTCTGGCAAAGTGTGGTTCCTCTATGGAGGCACCAGCAATGGAGACCAAGGAGGATGCTGGGAACCTCCACAAAGGAGACCCACAGGTGGGTGGCATGGGACCACACAGGGGAAGAAAACAACTCCTGGTGGGGGACTCCATTGTTAGGAGGGTAGAACTGGGGAAGGAAGGGGAGAGGGAGGTAAGGTGCTTGCCTGGTGCCATGGCTTGGAGGGACAGGGAGCGAATCCTCAGGATCACTGGAGCAGCTGCACGGGAGAGGGAGCTGGATGTCATTGTCCACCTAGGGACAAATGACCTGACTGAGAAAGGGATCAGAGCAGTGCAGGAAGAGTTTGTGGAGTTGGGGAGGGGCCTTAGACAAGTAGCACACATGGTAACCTTCTCAGAGGTGCTGCCTGTCTATGGCATGGGTGAAGCTAGGGTGCTCCACACCATGGCATTCAATCAGTGGTTGAAAAACTGGTGCAGAGCTCAGGGATTTGGCTTCATTGGGGACTGGGGGTCCACCTGGAGTGATGCAGGCCTATACTGGCATGATGGTCTGCATCTGTCCAGGAGGGGAACCAGGATCCTAGGTGATAGGTTTAAATGCTTCATTGGCAAGCATTTAAACTAGCCAAGGGGGAGGCACTGGAAAGGAGCAGGGAAATCCTAGCTCCCTCCCAAAAAAAAAATCAGGATAGTAAGTGAGGTAAACACCAAGATAGAGATGTTGATAGGGAGAAGAGCGGGGGTAAATGGAGAAAATGACAAAGGCAATAAGGACAGGGATGGGGCAAAAAAAGGTAAGGTCATCAAGAAATGGCAGGTAATAAGTACCAAAGCCTGTAGTCTGGGCAACAAGCTCCCTGAACTGGTGGCCTTGATGGAATAGGGATGCCTGGATATCGTAGCAGTCACAGAAACATGGTACACAGAGAACCATGACTGGGATGTTAACATACCAGGGTACACAACCTATAAGAGAGACAGGGAGGGGAGAAGAGGGGGAGGATTAGCTCTTTATGTAAGGGAAGGGATAACAGCAATGGAACAAAAGAGTAAACAGGGAGGAAAGGAGGCACTGTGGGTCACCTTAGAGACTGGAAATGATACTACAATCTGCACAGGGGCTGTATACAGACCCACAACTCAGGGGGAAGTAATGGACAGGGATATGATATAAGGCATCCTTAGGATGGCAGAGAAAGGGGAGATACTATTGATGGGGGACCTGAATATGCCAGATGTTAACTGGAGCACCTTTGCTGCTGCCACATCCAAGAGCAGGGCCATTCTGGATGCCCTACAGGTGGTATGCCTCAGACAGCTAGTTCTGGAACCCACTCGTGAGGGAGCAATCTTAGACCTCGTCCTCTCAAATGGGAATAGTGAGAGGATCTCAGATCTAGAAGTGGGTAGCCATCTAGGAAGAAGTGACCACCAAACAATGTGGTTCACAATAAACTCAGTTACAAAGTCAAGCCATACAAAAGTGAGGGTACTGGACTTCAGGAGGGCTGACTTTGGCAAGATGGGAGATTGCCTTAGAAAAGCACTAGCAAACAGGCTAGAAGGAGGGGTGGAGCAAAAATAGGGAAACATCAAAACTGCCATCACAGAGGCAACAAGCCTTGTGTAAAGCTAATAAACAAATCAAAATGAAGGAAAAAGCCACCATGGTTCTCAAAGGAGGTGGTGGGGAAGGTTAGGGAGAAAAAGATAGCATTTATTAAGTATAAGGAAACACAGAAGGAGCAGGACAGAAAACTGTACCAGTTAAGGCAGAAGGAAGCAGGGAGGGAAGTCACAATAGCAAAGGCCCAAACTGAGGAAAAGATAGCCAACTAGGTTAAGAACAGGGATAAAACCTTTTATAGGTACATCAGGGAGCGTAGATAGACAAAGGGAGAGACAGTGAGGCTGAATAGAATGGACGGTGGGTGGGCAGAGAGGGACAGTAAAAAAGCAAGGATTCTGAACAAATACTTCTGCTCAGTATTCACAAAAGAGGAGGGGGAGGTGCCTAATCCAATTAACAGAAACACTCTGGATTGGGGGGGGTCGATCCCAGTCCTTTCACAGAAGAAAGGGTTCTGAAAGAACTCCTGAAACTGAAGGTAGACAAAGCAATGGGGCCTGATGGAATTCACTCCAGAATTCTAAAAGAATTAAGGGGAGAACTAATGACACCTGTGACTACCCTTTTTAACAAATCATGGAAGGATGGTGTGGTACCTGAGGACTGGAGAAAGGCAGATGTGATTCCCCTTCACGAAAGTGGGAACAAGATGGAGGCAGGAAACTACAGACCTGTCAGTTTGACCTCTGTGGTAGGGAAAGTGATGGAATCACTTCTGAAGGAAAGAATTGTTGAGTACCTAGAAGCCAGTGGGGCACAGGACCCAAGGCAGCATGCGTTCACAACGGGAAGGTCATGTCAGATGAATTTAATTGACTTATTCGACTTGGTGACCAAAGTAGTAGACCAGGAAGGGGCTGTGGACATGGCCTACCTAGACTTTAGCAAAGCATTTGACACAGTTCCACACACAAGATTAATAATCAAATTAACCAGCCTGGGAGTGGGTCCCAGGGTGGTAGCCTGGGTAAAACATTGGCTGGACAACAGAACATAGAAGGTAATTGTAAATGGAGTCCACTCTGAAGAAAGGGGGGTTACTAGTGATGTATTGCATGGTTCAGTACTGGGTCGAGTCCTTTTTAATGTCTTTATAAGTGACATTGCAGAGGGACTGGAAGGAAAAGTATGCCTCTTAGCAGATGACACAAAGATCTACAACAGGGTTGATACACAAGGAGGCGTGAAAAGGATGAGAAGGGACTTGGCAATGTTGGAGGAATGGTCAGAAGTATGGCAGCTTGGATTCAATGCAAAGAAGCACAAAATAATGCACCTGGGAAACAAAAACCCAGGGGAAGAATACACAATGGAGGGGGGAGGTAGTAACAACAACAAAAATGGAAAGGGACCTGGGGGTAATCATATCAGATGACCTAAAGGTTGGCAAGCAATGTGAGAAGGCAGTAGGAAGGACTGGGGGGATACTGGGATGTATAGGGAGAGGCATCACCAGCAGAAAACAGGAAGTTGTTATCCCTCTGTACAGACTGTTGGTGAGACCCCGTCTGGAGTACTGTGTCCAGTTCTGCAGACCCCTTCTCCGCAAGGACACAGACAGGATGGAGGCAGTCCAGAGGAGGGCAACTAAAATGGTGCAGGATTGGCAAGAGAAGCCATACGAGGAGAGACTAAAGGAGCTTACAATGTATACCCTTGAGGAAAGGAGGGAAAGTGGGGACATCATTGAAACTTTTAAGTACCTCAGTGGAATCAACAAAGTCCAAGAGGGTAGCATCTTTCAGAAAAAGGGATGTGCAAGAACAAGGGAATACAATTTGAAGATAGAGGGGGGACAGCTCAGGGGCAGTGTGAGGAAGTATTTTTTCATAGAGAGGGTGGTGGACACATGGAACAGCCTTTCTGAGGAGGTTGTGGGTCTAAAACTGTGGGAGAATTCAAGAATGCATGGGACAGACATAAGGCAATTCTTGTGGGGGGTAGGAAGAAATAGACTGTTCGTTAACTAGGATTCGCAGCTTATCCTGTAGGTAGGGAAATGGGCAGACTAGGTGGGCCAAGCGGTCCTTATCTGCCTTCAAAGTCTATGTTTCTATGTTTCTATGTTAAAAGGTTTGGAGAGTTACCTGAACCCTATCCGAACCTTTTAGAACCTGTATGTATTATGGTAACTGTATGTTAAAAAAGGCCATTCTAAACATCTTTAAATCTACATATCTGAAGAAAAAAGGCAATTAAAACACTGTTTACTAGTAATAAACAGTGTGACTAGTGAAATAAGATGAGTAATTGTAAATGATGAGACTGGATGTGCCTACTGAAAGTGTCAGTGCTCCACTATGTACATGCTGAACCTCCCACCCCTGCTCCCTCCCCGGGATGATGATTTGGTCTTAAGGCAGGCAAGTCCCAGATCTCTAACCAGCTCTTCTAGCTTAGTAGTTAGAGCATCAGTGTGAACAAGAAATATAGAATAAATCATGGGGTAGTGTGTGTAACAAGAATTTTACACACACTCAAGGAGTTTATGCATGCATTCAGCACTGAGGGTGTGTGCAAAATTTGAGTTTTACATACTAACCCATTTTTTGTTTTATGAGTGGAGCGAGATAAACCCAGAACATGCTCACCATTTTAAACAACTGCTTATAATGGTGAATTATAATTTATTTATTTAGTTAGTTTTTGTTGACCGGGTAAGTGCACTAGACAATTTCTTGCCTATTTTCAGGCACTACCTGGGGGAAGGGGGATACAGATGAATGCCAACTGACCTTGAATCAGATTAAGCTGTTAGTGGTATTTTTAGTGAATGGGGGAAATTCCCCTACTCTCCAGTAGAGGGTTCTTTTTGGCTGTTAAAGGATGGCTGACTCAGTAGCTTCTCAGCCAAGCTCGGAGATGGTGGGGCTGTAGGTTGGGGAGGCAGTCTCCTCCTCGGTGCCAGAGACTTTGGAACCTGAGATATTTTTTCATGCAGCCGCAGCTGCTGAAGTTGATGGAAAACAGGAAATTGCATTATCTTTCACTGGTATCATCTGTGACTGCCCTTTAGTTATTCCTACTTTGAATGTGCCTATTCTGCTTGATCCTTCTGACTCGGACCTTACTCTGTTTAAATTGCTGCTTCGTGAAGAAGCAGCCTATCAGCAAAGAAAAAAAGGATTTGCTAGCTTGTTTTTCTTCTGTCTCTCTGGTTCCTAATGAGGGGCCTTCACCTGACACAACGCCTCTGCTTCTTGACGTTTCCATGGACACCATTCCCGGGACTGAGGTTTCTGGAACTGCGCACAACACTTCTCCCGTTGTTTACTCAGACAGTACTGTTCAGGACTCTGCTACTGTGTTTTCTTTCTCTGCAAAATCTGCTGCCTGGGATCACATTCTTAAAAAAAGGTACCCCCGGCAAACTTTGATGGGCCAATGCAACATTGCCGGAGATGGGGCCATGGTCAGTTGAGAACTCCCTCGCTGCGGCTGGCTGGGTTCGTTCTCCTGACTCTGATAAGTGGATCTCCGGGTTTACCCCCATTAGAATTCCTGGAGTTTCTTTGGCACCTTCTAACCCAGCTCCCACAGTGAGTATGACAACTACCTCTACTTCTACATTTGGACCTTCTGTTTCACCGATTTTCTCAGACTCTCAGCCTGTTACTGATGTAGTTATTCCCCAGACTGACCGGTCCTCTCTTCATTTGCCCACAGAACTGGCTTTGACTCAACACCCTGTCCTTCAGACCACGCATACTGTTCCCCCTTTGGATCCTTTGCTGGAGGCTCCTGAGGACACAATGAGCGATATCTCAGATTTTTCGGACATTCCTCAACACATCCCTGCTGATGCCAGAAATGGACCTGTCCCTGACAACTCAGTTGTCCCTCGTTCCACAAAACTATCAAATTCTAAGTCTTATGCTTCTTTTTTTTAGCAAACTACCTACCCGGCCAAGTGACATAATGCAGTTCGACTTCTCTATAAGGGAGGTCTAGAGGTATTTCCTGACCGGATTTATGTTGGACGGACTCTTCTGAAGGATAGTTTACAATCTAATGTGTCTGAATTATATGCCCTGATTCTTGTTTCAGGTGAGACCACTTATGATGTTAGTTTTAAGTTGGGGAGTGGTCTGGATAAGTTTTGGGCCCATTATCATCAGAAAAAACATACTCCCTTATGGGCCCCATTTGAAGCTATACCTTTGACTTGCCCAGAGCATAAAACTATTACTGTTCTTTTTCGTAATGAGGGGGTTAGTGTCACTGATCTCCTTATTGGCTTAAACAATGTTGTACTGTCACTGGACACCCTGATGCTATTTTTGACACTGAGGGGATTTGGACTGGGGGCTGGAAGATATGAGTTATTTTAAGGTCTGATGATGGGGAATTTCAGCACCTCCCTAATAGTTTTTTCTTGGGCAGGAATGGGGGAGTTCTTTTTTGCCCTGGTCAGCCCAAGACCTGTTATAGATGTGGACAGGTGGGCCATATCAGTAGTGCTTGCGACCAGCACAGGCGTACTCTCTGCCAAGAACTAGGACATCACAGTGCATACTGTCGCAATTCTGTCAGGTGTAACCTATGTGGGACTTTAGGTCATGCTTATGCATCTTGCCCTGAAGCTGCTCACCAGAAATCTGCGTCTGCGGATTTGGAAGAACAACACCTGTTGGTGACCACTGCCAAATGTGAGTTTAATAAACTGAAACCTGTGGAACCACCGACACCGACACTCCCACCAGCTTCTGTCCAGGTCGAATGTCCTTCTTCCCCTACCATTACCATGACCCCCGAGACCCTATTCAGGATGCTCCACCTCCCAACCCTTCTGTTTCTTTACACCTCACCACTGTAGAACCCCCTGTAGTGTTGACCCCGCTTTACTGGAGTCTGAGGTTACCCAGTCTACTGACATGCCCCCTTTGTGGACCCAGTGGGTGGTAAAATGGCTACCAGTAAAAGACAAACTTGGTCCCACCTCTGCAGACGGCCACCGCAGCAGCCTCCTTTCTACTTCTAACGTTTCAGGTGTTTCAGGAGGATGTTACTCTGATGCTGAATCTGTTGCCTCCTCAGTTGATTCTCACTTGCAGGACCTAGCTGGTGAAGTCATCCTCCAGCAACTCTTGACATGGGACAGAAACCTCCACCCCAGAAAGGAAGGGTTAAAAGAAGAAACAAAGCTAACTCTTTTCATGTTATTGCCATCATTGTTTTTTTGACATCTAATGTCAATAGCATTAAGAATGATAAGAAACAAGGTGCCATTTTTCACCTTCTTCGTTCCCACCCTCCTGGCATTTTTTTCCTGCAAGATACTAGGATTCATTCTGTTTCAGAGGTTTCTAAGGTAATCAAAGAGGTCACCAGGGTTTCTTTTTGGTCTTTAAGTATGGATTGTTGCTCTGGAGTTAGAATTCTGCTTCATCGTCTCCAGCCCACTGTGACCAAACTCCTGGATTTGGTTCCCGGTAGAGTTCTTTTGCTGGATTTTTGCATCTCTGATGTCCCTTTTCATGTTATCACCATATACGCTCCCAGACAAAGACAGACCATGCTGCATTGTTCCATCTCATTGCCCCTTATTTGCATGTAACACATTATATTATTTGGGGTAGGAATTTTAATTGTGGGATGAGTAAATTGGATAGGGGAACTCTAACTTCCACAGAAAAGATTTTTTCTAATATGTCTGCTCTTAATTCTGTCACTGCATGGCAGGCCTCAAAGATGCATTGTTTGATTTTACGGTAAAGAGAGCGGACTTTCTATAAAGGTATTCTGTCCACTAGATTGATTTTCTATTTATTACTAAATCTTTGGTCCTTCATGATTCCAAGGTACAACCAGTGGAATATTCTGACCATTGTTTCCTGTCTATTCTATTAGGTGATCCTGTTATTCCTTATGGGCCTGGCTATTGGAAGTTGAACTCTACCCTATTAGAACATGCCTTTTATTCCCAACAGATCTTATTTTTTTTGATCTGTAGAAAATTGTTTTTTGATCTTTATGCAAATCCAGCTGACTGGTGGCTGGACACGAAGTCCGACCTCCGAACCTTACTTATTCAGACTGGTAGATGTGTCCGTTCGGTGGATTATGTTGCTTACTTGAGTGACCGTAAACAGTTGCAGCACTTATACTTCCTTTCTTGGCTTACTACCCATCGCTTTATGGACCAAATTTCCCTCATAAAACAGAATATGTTGAAGTACCATTCTACTCAAACCAATCATCTTTGTTTCCAACAGAGGTACAGTACTACTGATTCTTTTTCCCATATTTGCCCTTTGCTTGCTAATCAAGATTAACAATCCTGGAAAACTGTGACAGCCCTTACAGATGCTGATGGAGTAGTTCGATCTTCCCAACCTGACATTCTTCAAATTGTTATGGATCATGCCTCTACCTTATTTGGTAGGCAGACTTCCACCCACTCCAATTATGACACCTTATTTAGTAAATTCCCTGTTCCTTTGCTACCTCCAGATTCTCATCTTGCTCTGACATCTCATATTACAGTTCTGGAACTGACTGCTGCTGTTCAATCTCTAGCTCATCATAAATCTCCTGGACCTGATGGTTTGATGGCAGAATTGTTTTGCCATCTTAGACCGGGAGATTTCCCAAGAACTCACCAAGGTGTTTAATTCTCTTTACTTCACCATTTCTCCCATTAGATTTGGCTATGGGCGTGTTCATTTTTCTTTATAAAAAGGGTGATAAGCTAGATATTTCTAATTGGAGACCCATCAGTCTCTTGAACATTGACTTTAAATTACTTGCTAAACTTCTTAATAATAGACTTTTATCAATGGCACACCATCTGATCTCCACGGCCCAATCCTGTACTATTCCAGGGAGGTAGATTACTGATCCTCTCATTCTTCTCCATGAAGTTTTTGATTTTCATAATGTCTCCCCAGTTGAGGGATTGCTTCTCTTCTAGACCAAGCCCAAGCTTTTGATAATGTTAGTCATTCTTTTCTTTGGTATACTCTACAACAGTATGGAATCCCTTCTGCTTTTATTGAGTGGTTTGATTATTGTATCGCTCTGCCACTGTCAAAACCTTTGTTAATGGGTATTTGGCCATATATCCCTATTCATAAGGGTGATCACCAGGGCTGTCCCTCAGTCATTTATCATATGTTTTTGCATTGATCCTCTTTACGTCTCTTGAATTCTGCCGGTAGCACTTCCCGATCAGGCTACATGGTCATGTAATCCCACATGTTGCCTTTGCCTATCGCGGATGACCTGGTTATTTTGAATAAAACTGTTGACTCAGCAGTGCTTGCCCTGAGCTGCAGTGTTGAATTTGGACACTATGCAGGAGCCTGCCTAAATATTTCAAAAAGTCAGGGGCTGTTCCTGAATGCTCCGGATATCTCTCTTTCTTCGGTGACAGGGATCTCGATTACCCAGGATGCTATTAGGATTTTGGGAATTTTTAAGGGGGGTCCTCAGAATGATATTTTGAACTGGGATAAGAAGATACCTTTGAGGACTACCTTGGTGCACTCTTGGAATAAGCAAAAAATGTCCTTTCATAAGAAGGTTTATTTAATCAAGTCTCATCTTCTTCCCATTTTTTTATTTATTAGTACTATCTTCCCTGTGCCTAAGTCTAGGGAACTTTGTGTCTTTTTTTCAGACATTTTGGGCACCGGCTGAACCCTTTGCATCGGAATGTCCTTTATTTACCCCCACCGTGAGGGCGGTCAAAACATGGTCAACCCTATTCTTTCTTTTCTGTCAGTTTATTCAGACCAAGTTGAAACCTCTGCTACTCTCCTCCACTAATTATTGGTGTCCTAGTTTGTTGTCTACTCTATCTCCCTGATTTGCACTCTGGCAGGCTAATCAGTTGAGACAGCTTCCACAAGGTCCCCCAGCACTGGCTTATCTTCGTCAACTTTTTGTAAAACTTCGACTGTGGAGTCTTCCTCCTGCATTGCATTTGTCCAAATCAAAGAAGCAAATTTATTCTCAAGTCTTACTAACCCATTTTCTGGAATTAGACCTATTTCCTAAATGCCCACCACAGTCTCACTTGGCATTGAAACATTATCTTCAAGTAAGCCGGTTGCCCATTAAAATGCAAGATGTTCACTGGTTAACCTGTCATGAATGTCAACATGAAGGCCAATCAGAAACATAAGAAGGTAGATGAGAGAATTTGTGCCCAACCCCTCTGTATTGTTCAGCCTGAGACCCTCAGTCATTTATGTTTTTCTTATTCTTATGTATAATCCTTTTGGGATTTTTTGTATCTAACCACTGGTATGTCTCTGTTTAGACAGGTCTCTTATTCCAGTTTGATATATGAGACTATCTACTAACTTGGATACATTGGGATAAGAGCACTCAAAATGCTATGTTTATCATCATCAAATGGTTTATTTGGAATTCTCAATGCCTTTTTACTTTACAACAGCTGAATATTTCACATGAGGAACTTTATGGGAAGATCTTACATGAATTGCAAAAGCTTTGTTTTCAGGACATGAAATTCTTAGACCGCACTAATTTGTTACAGAGGTGGAGGAATTTGCCATGGATAACTGATAATGACGTGCATGTTACCTGAAGTGTTGCGTTTCCTTTCTGTTTTTGTTATTCCTTTTGCATTGTTCCTTATTAGACTTGTTTTTCCTCTGTACATTTTTCCTCTTTGCTTCTTATGTTTGGATTGTATGATTCTTTAATAAAAACCTCCCCTACTCTTTTCGAGAAGTGCCATGGGATCTTTAACATCCACCTGAACAGGCAGATGGGACCACAGTTTAACATCTCATCCAGAAGACAGCACCTCAGGAGTGCAGCAACCCCCTCATGCTGCACTGCAGTGTCGGTATTGCGATATTAACTCAAGTGCCTGGTGTGGGGATAGAACCCACTGCCTTATGATCTCCCAGCCTCAGAGGGGAGTGTGCTACCTGCTGAGCCACTGACACTGACTGGGATTCTCTATGGGAAAAACACTCCCGGTTATTATTAATATATAGCAGTTAACAGACCTGTGTGTGAATTAAACTCTGACAGCCACCCACCACTTGCATATTGACTGTGTGAGTTTGCCAAAAGGCCAGCAAGTCCTACAACACTCTCTCTAACCACTCTTCTGTTTCTGATGTTTTAGAAGGGGTTCTTGTCTTTAGAAGGCAAAATTGTGTATAGCTAATAAGTTATTTCTATTTCTCAACAGGCACCAATATGTTCAGAAATGTCTCAGTTAAGAATGAAGAAGGAATACATCACCATTAGGGAGAATCAGAATGTAAGAAACAGCACCAGACAGTCTGATAGCCAGTCAGCCACCACTTCACTACTGCTACTACCCCTGCTATCAGGGGAAAAAAAATAACTACCTCTCTATTGAGGCTGATTTTACTTTTTTGAAGAAAATACTGTGTTTGTATAGCTACTTATTTCATAAAAGGCACAGGCACCACTTTATTTAGCAACCGCTCTCAGTTATGAAAAGAACCACATCACTATTAGAAAGAAACAGAATGTAACAGAAGAGGAACAGCCAGTCTGAAAGCCACTGCTTCACCACTGCTACTACCACTACTATCAGGTAAAAAAAAAAACCACCACCATGTAAATCAACCCAATTAAGTCACATTTACCAAAACAATCTGCTCAAAATGAGAAAGAGACTGATGACTCAGAACAGGAACTTGTCCGCTACAGTTGTTGCAGTACAAAGTCATGTACTGGATGAATCTCCACCCACCCACCCCCAGGACAATGATTTGGTTGAAAGTCAGGCAAGTCTCAGATCTCTCTTGTAACATCTCTCCTCAGTCTGATTTTGTTTTTTTAAGGCAATATTGTGCTTGTAGTTCTATTCCTCAACAGTGACAGCAAGTGCTCTTGGTTATGAAGAAGGAGCACTACCATAAGGAAGAAACAGAATGTAATAAAGAAACAGCAGCCAGTTACCATACACTAGGCAATAATGTGATGGTAGACCCCGCACCTCTTAATTTCTGGGGAAGCAATGAAGTAAGTACGTGACTGTAAACCCTGCCTCTGTGGCCAGAAGAAATTATACCCTGAATTGCAGGCAATGGCAAAACCTGTCTTTATTATTTTGAGGGGCTAGTAGTAGAACTATCAATGCTAACAGGGGGAATGGGCTAGTAGTACTACCAACACTAACGGGGGAAGGAACTCACATCAGAAATAATAGAGGAAGGCAGTCACATTCCAAAAATTACAAAAGAGCTGCAATGTTATTAATAAATACTTTCCTGTCTGTTCTCAAAAGGTGTGAGACTTGCCTGCATTATGTCATTCTACCATTTGTAATGTGATGCATAGCTAATGCTACCATCCAAAATCATCAGAAGACAAAAACACTGGAGGAAATTGCTTCTGAATGGCTCAGAGGATGGGGTTAAGAAGAACTGAGACTTGTCTGCCCAGTGTGCACCCCATACTCAGTTGTTAATGTAACTATATATTTTATTTTAATGTTGTAACTGCATTATTCACCCAGCCCAAAGGCAGGCAAATCCTACATCTCTGACAAGCCTTTTTAGAGAATATTGAAAGCAGATCTTATTGCCACTTAGTCAACAGATGCATCATAGAGTAATGCTGCTGTCGATCTCATTTTCTTCTTCAAGATTAGCACCACATAAATAGCCAAAGTTTGGCAGCTAACCTTCATGTATATTAGTTTCTCTACATTGTCAGGTATTACTCTTGTTCATTTATCGGTAATGACATCCCCAGCAGAACTAAATAAACACTCAGAACAGACACTGGATGGTAGGCATCCAATACTGGCAAAGGCAAGGCAAGGCAATTTTATTTTTAGGGTGCCCATTCTCTGGGGCTCTGGGCACCTAACAAAACATATCAAAAACAAAACAACAGATAAAAACACAATAACATTTTTCAGAATAAATAAAATTCAAAATAGCAACTTTAAGATCAACTTCAGATAACTAGGAATGATGTGCTGGAAAATCAGTGAATAAGCGCCAGGCTAAAAGGTGGGCCTTCAGCTCAGCTTGAAAACCCCAATCAAGGGGCCTCCTGGACTGCAGATGGAAGCAAGTTCCACAGGGTCTGCCAGAGACATTAAAGCATGGTCACCCAATGTCTTGGGCCACACCCTGGAAGCGTCTTACTTACAAGCCAGGGTAGTCACATTTGGCCAGCGTGATTTTTTTTTTTTTTTTTGCAGTACCCTAAAGGGTCATCCTTAATACTAATGTTAGGCTCACACAGGTATGCATCTACCATGCTTACTACAGAGCATGCATCTACTCATGTTGGAATTTCAATGTCCCCAGAGCTAGCACCAAATGTCACCCTCTCATTTTCTGCTTCTGTGATGTTTTTTGGGCAGTCAACTGAGTTTGAGATAGTGTACTGTAATTGTACTGCTTCCTAATGAAACCTCATCTACTGCATCAAACAAAAGATGCCTGTAGTCCAAGTCTTCCATATCCTGAAAAGCAACATTAGGAATGCGTCTGTTCCAGAAATGTGGGTCTAGCATTTTGATAAGATACAGGGTATACTCATTATTCTGTGCCATGGCTGGTAGTCTATCTTCATTGCTAAGTCTGGGAAGAATGTTATTGACTAGAGATTGGTTCATATTTAAGCTGTTCCTCATTTTCTCCAGGCTTATTTGAGAAGTATAATGAATGAAATAAGTTGGCTAAGAGATGGGTTTTCTGCACTGACCTCTTTTGTAGCACTCATAATGTAAATGGCTACACAATGTGAACCAATTCTTCCTTCAGAGACCATTGAGTAGAACAGCATATGATCCCCTTCCCAATATCAATGTATATGATATACTCAGTAATAGCAACCTTTTGTTCAAGGATGCATTCAGTCATAAAGTAAGTTGAATTCTACCTTGTTTGTACATCCTGAGCAAGTTGGTGATGAGGAAGACCTTTGCTGTTCTGGATATCCCAGGGATATCATGTGCCTTTACAGAGTGGCTGAAGTGGCCACACACTTTACTGAACTGTGCCTACAGTGATTGCCACTTCTCAGTCATTATCCAGGAAGTTTCTAGACTATTAAGTTAAGACAATGTACACGTACAAAATTGTCATCTTGAATGTTTTTCTTATACCTGAACCATTGTGATCAAACAAAAAGCAATCAACTCTACTCATGAGATGATCTGAGCACTAAGTAGTCCTTCAAGTTCTTGCTGAATGTGTTGTGTGTGTGTGTCTTGAAAGAGATGTGTGGAATACTGCCATTTTCTGAAACATGAAGTTTTGTTTTGCTTTTTTCCATGAGAGACAGTACTGGTACCAGCTGGAGTGGTGAGTTAAAATTATGAGTTACTCACAAAACTGACCCAATGTGCAGTAAGAGTAAAATAGGCAATGGTCTGGGCACTGGTCCACATGTCAGTAGTAAAGTGAACTACCTGGTCTTCTGCCTCTTGGATGGCATGCCTCACTTGAAGTATTAGACAGTTGTACATCATGGGCACAGCAGTGCCTGAACAATATTTTCTACTTGGCATTAAATCAGTCTAAGTATTTATTCTACAAGCCTCTGGAAACCCACAACTTGTACAATAGATGAGGTTGCAAGTCGAATACAATTATTTCACTTATTTTATGATTGTCACTGTTACTGGATTTTTTTTATTTTGTATGTAGACTTTCTTTCTAAAACATTTTGTATCTGACTGCTTCTTATCAGTATTAAAGTTAGTCTTGGCTGGAGTACTACATGCCCTGACTGTTAAAACAGAGGACCTTACAGAATTTACTAGAGACAAAATTGGACTTTCAGATCTTGACTGGTGATTGCCATCTCCTACTGCTTCACTGAATGTTCTGTTCACAGAATGCACTACTAGATTTCCTTGCAACAATATTTGAATGTTTGTTTGAGACATACATAATGATGAGGTGAATTCATACAAGATTATGCATCATTGTTGCTGTTCCAAGATTACCTTTATTTTTCCCCACTCACGAAAGTGTTGCAGTGCACACATATGGCTTATAGGTTCATAGGTTCATAAGTGTCGTACAGCTGTTAAAGGTCAAAGACCTATATGATGCTCATCACTTTTCAGTGGAAACCCCTACAGTTTCCAGCTTCTATATATATATATATATATATATATATATATATATATATATATATATATATATATCCAATAATTTCTTAAACTCAACATAGTTTTACTGTTAACAATTACTGCAGGTAATGAGTTCCATACACTAACAACTCTCTGACTAAACCATTTACTTCTCCTAGATGTTCTGCTAACCTCTTTTGTTAGTGTCATATTATGTGACCTTGTGTTTCTTTGAGTGGGATGTCTAACTAATCCAATGGTTTCCCACTTACCCTCATTCCTACTGGCACTAAAAACCAGGCACAGGTCCCCCCATATCCTTCTATAGTTTAATGAATAGAGTCCCAAATGAGTTAATCTCTCTGTGTAAGACATGTCCCTCATATCCTTTACCCTCTTAGTCATTTGCCTCTGAACCCTTTCAACCAGTCAGTCTCCACCCTGACTTTGGGAGCACGGAAAGGAGAACAGTACTCCAGATGAGGTCTAACCAATGAAAAATAAAGTGGAATAAGTGCAGTAGACTCTCTACACCTTATATGTCTAAAAATACATGATATTATCCTCTGACATTTTTGTCCATCTCCTTGATATGTATGTCAAAAGAAAGGGAATTTGTAACTGTAACACCCAAATCCTTTTCTATTTCAGTCATCTGCAGGATATGATCATTCAATTTATAGATAAATAGTTTATTTTTTTCCCCCGAAGTACATCACTCTACACTTTTCTTGGTTAAACCTCAACTTATTTGTACATGCCCACTGCTCCAGTCTCGTTAATTCCTCCTGTAGCTTTTTTGCTGTTCATTATTAACTATAACTCTCACCTTACTGTCATCAGCATACTTACAAAACCCAGACAGAGCTGGAAGTTTCCATTTCAGATACAAATATATTAAACAAGGTGGGACCCGGGGACAGACCCCTGAGGCAAACTGCTGGTCACCTCTCCCCATTCTGAAAAGTACCCTCTGATTCCAACCCCTTTGACGCCTATCATGCTGCCAACTATTTATGCATCTTACTATACTAGGGTGAAGCTGTAATTTCTCTAATTGTTGTAGTAAAATGTTAAATAGTGCATGGTGGAATGTTGTTGTAGGTGGAAATCCATCCCTTCAACAATGTTGTTATGCTGCACTAACTACGTCATTGTAGCTGCTGTGCTGCACTAGCTACATAGCTAGTGCAGCATAACACTTAGAAGGTGGGTGTGCATGTATGATTGGGTGACCGGCAATCCTCTGAGAATGGCCACAGTGGTGAAACAGGCCAGAGGAGGTGAAAGTTACCACATAAACCAGCAGGAAAGTAAGGACAGTCTTTGTATGAGTGGCCATACACTATAAAAGACTGTGTATGATTGCTTATACACAACAATGGTATTTTTCAACTCTCTAGGTTTCCATGGTAATGAGACCTCTCAAGCTGCACTCTCAAGGTCTCCAGTTACCATGGAAACCTCTTGTGTGAAAAATACCCTTGTTGTGTATGAGCGATCATACACAATCCTTTATGTGATACTGAATCAAAGGCTTTAGAATAGTCCAAAAATATTATGTCTACTGGTAAACCTGCATCCAATGCAGCACTAATAGGTTCAAAAATTGTAGCAGATTCATAAGACTGACCTCCCAGGTGTGAATCCATGCTGTGTTATATCAGATAAACATTTTCTTTCTATATGTTCTTTACTAAGGTCAAGTATCAGTCCTTCCATGACATGTCCCAGAACAGAAGTCAGACTTATAGGTCTGTAATTGCCTGGCACCTCCTATCTCCCTTCTTATGAATTGCTGTTATATTAGCCTCCTCCATTCTCTTAAGGTGTCCCACTCCTGTACTGAGGCACTAAAAACTTCATTATAGGACCTGTAAGTTTGTCTGAAGTTTTTTCTAAAATCTTGGCTGATCCCATCCAGGCCTATAGATCTATCTGGTTTTAATTTCTGGAGCCTTTCTTGTACTGCCTTTTTAGTAAAGGATATACCACGTATACAAATGTTGTCAACATTTTCAATATGTGACTCTAGCTTAGTTTGAAAAGTTGTTAAAAAATATTTATTTAGCTCATTTGCCATATCCTGCTTTTTTTTTATCTCCACTCTGTTTCTCCTTGCTCCATGCCGCCCTCATCTGACCAACTCCCCCAGCTCCGTCCCCCAGAATTACTGGGGCTTACCTTACACCCGGTCTGGGAGCGGTGCCTATGGAGAGTTGGTTGCCATCCTGCCATGACTGCTTTCCAGTTTTCTCCCCTTTTACCTGAGGACCCCAGGAGAAGGATGCATGCATGTGGAGGCACGATGTGCCCTTTACAGCCCCGGGTAATGTCCTCTTCAGCCTGTTCTGGCTGGCCTATCACCGGCACCTGTTGCGCAGCCCCTCGGCCACCACCGCCCGAGAGGAGAGCTGCCTTGTGGCTACTCCATCCTGCTCTGCCCGCCTCGCGTACAACCTCTGATGACCCAGGCTAGGCCCTGAACCCGTCGCCGCGTGCCGCGAGGTGAGACATCCAGCGCATCAGCCCTCTGTGCAACCGGGTAGGCTCATATCATGCTTTTAAACACAATTTCTTCTCCTAGTTTGAGGGGTTCTAGTTTTTTTTGGTTGCCTCTCAATGAGTCCACATAGCTGAAGAAGCTTTTCTTATTGTCTCTAATGGATTCTATCATTCTTTCTTCAGCCCTTTTTTTTTCATTCCTTATTGCAGTCTTACTTTTATAAGATGCTATTTTATATTTTTCATGATTTATTTCTTTAGGTTTCTGTTTATATTTTTTGTATAGCTTTGCCTTCTTTCTTATGGATTTTTTGACTGTACTTCCCCACCATACTGGGATTCTTCCTTTCTTATTGTATTTCAATATTACTGGTACCCAAGTGTCCACACAGTGGTCAATCTTTTCATTCTGCCATTCCCATTTTTTAAGATATTCTCGAATACATTTATAATCTGCTTTATTATAACACTTAAAAGTTGTTATACCATTGGTCTGATTATATTCCATATTTATCTCTATGATGACATTATTGTGGTCACTGTCTCCCAATGGCTCTGTAATTATTATATCATTAACTATATCCTCACAGTTGCATAGTACTTGCTTAGCTTGGCAAACATCCTTGAGGATTATATAGAAATGATTCCAAACAGTAGAGGTGAACTGTCTACTTCTAGTAACAAGCTCAGTAGGGGCAAGATTGGTTTAACCTTGAAGACCTTGCTAGAGAATGCATGCTCAAAGGTAAAATAATTATAGAATACTCTGCATCAGCACCAGTACCCTCACCAGTACTGTCAAACTTTGTGTCACTTTGTTTGACTTTTGCCTTAGAAATTTTCCTTTCACTTTTGATGGTATAGCAGCACTCTCCTTCATGTCATTCACATTGTCACTGTCAGAAATAGGTAACGACAGACTAGAGTTCCCATGTCATTATTATCACCATGACAATGGACATCATCACTAGATCCACTTGAGCTACCACTGTTATTTGGAGATTGATTTATTTGAAATGCACATGTTGCAAATCCAGCAACTTCACAACAAGTTGTACCTTTAAGTGCATTAACTTTATGTTTTCTAGGAATACTCTTTGTTTTCACAATTTTCTCAGAATACTTGCTATTAGAAGCCTTGGAGATTAAGGAGTCTTTTGAAACTTTGTTCACCTCTGCAATATTGAATCTTCTACCATATGCAGTCCTACCCCAGTTGTTGAAGTGTCAGAATTTTGAGAGTTAGGTGGCAATATCAGGATACTAGTAGCATTATCAATACTTTCAGCACACTATGGTGCTTAAGTTTTAGCTTTTGATGAGATACTCATTCTTGGACTACTGAATATACATTTACATTTATTTACCTTGTTTGTCAATGGCTTTTGTTTTACAGTGCTTTTGAGTACTCAAATTGCCAATCTTTCCTGACTGAATTGTTCAGGGTCACAGTCACGCACACAGTATGGAAGTGGTGGGTGGCTGTTGGAATTTAATTCACACACAGGTCTGTGCTCTAACCACAAAGCTTTAAGGGTTGATGACAGTGCTACAGTTCAGAAAAATCTGGTGTCAGCTAGTTTGTTCTAACCTCTCCAAGCCTTTCCAAACCTTAACCTTCTCTAGTCTCTATGAGTCCTTCCAAAGCAAGATATTTTTTTGCTATATATTTTCTGGTTCACACAAAAAGGAAGGGACAGTACTGTTGGCACTAATCTACTTTCCTTCCATTTTTCCCTCTGCCCCAACCTAGCCTGTTTCTGAGAGGGATGTTGTTTTTCCCTAAAAAAAGAAAAATATACTGTTTTTTACTACTACTCAGAACTGAGACGGATTATTGTCACTTGTTACAAGACCAACAAGTTCAGGTCAGATCCACCACAGCTGCATAATGAAGTTAGTGAAGTTGTATGGAACTGTTAAGGAGGTATGGAGAAACAACACAATGATTTGTAAGTAGTAAGATTTGTTTTAGTTTCTGTTCTAAGGAAGGCATACACATTATGAGGAAAATATATGGAGGTGTACATTTTAATGGAAGGAATAGGAAGCTTACAAAGAACCCCAGAGCAAATGCCACTGATGTATGTGTTATCCCGGATGATATTGGCCAGACAGCCAAATTTTAAAGAAAACACAATTGCACATATCCCAATAATGCAAAGCATCAAGGGAAACATATAAATCCCCATGATGGTACAGAAGGTGGCAGTACATGAAAAAGCAATGGCTGGCATATGTTCAGCCTTGGGATTATTTACACAGTTTTTCTTTTAAGAGAAACAGGGTTTTTGTCCATGAGGTGATGTAAGTTATATTTAAGCAATGTATTGATGTCAGGAAGTCAGGTGTATGATGAGGGTCTGTTAGAGAAAATGTGATATTAACTTTCAGAGGGGGTCAGTTTTGATAAGGGCAAGGTAGTTATGCTTGTAATAATGGGAATATTAGGAAAGTATGAGGTCTATGCAGAAGCGGAGTACAAATATGCACAGTTTCCTATGTATGTGCTTGGAGTGCAGGCAAATGTGATATGCAGGTTTGTTTTACAAATAGGTAAAAATAGTGATACATGCAATTAATAGAAAGATAATTACATAGACATATAGATAGAGAGGAGACAGACACAGACACAGACACACAGGCAGAATAAAAATGGCAATGAAGTGATGAGTGACACCAACCCCACCCCCACCACAGACATGGATAGGCATTGGGTGTGCCTTTGAGTCATTGCCCATACGCTCATGCCATTTCACCTCACCTGTCCTGCAGACACAGACAAGAGTTGAGGTGTGCCTTGGGGTTTTCCGACTTTACACTCACCCCATTCCATAAGGAAATACTCTGAAATGGGTACAGTATAAGAGAATGGAGTGAACTTTGGGGCTGAAGAGTAAAGGCACACCTCGATACCTGTCACTGGCAGTAGGGTGGGGTTGGGGGTGGAATGGCATGAGCATTACTGTTGACAATCCCAAGTCACACCCCTGATGCCTGTCAGTCCCTACAGTACAGGGTGTTATGGTCAGAAACCTTAATGCCCTGGGCATTTCTTAGTATTTTCACTCCAAGTTTTCAGCATGGGCTTTTTGTGACCCCACCACATGAACAGTGACACTATTGGTTCATTAGCCAAAAGGAGATTTTGCACAGCGACTGTGCCATTTGGCACCACAGGTGCAAAAACACAGTTTGAACAGAATGTAAAAAATGACAGCTGTACATTTCTTGCTTTAGTAACTGCTCAGCACATCTGTTGCATGACCTGCTTATTGACATTTTATATCTGCTATGCAATGTACTGCTGCTATGTCTGGGGAAGTACCTTTCCTAAGTTGAAAGAACAGCCTCAGAGGAACACACACACATAGCAGAACACAGCTGCAGAATGATTAGATTGTCTACAAGCACTGTTTTCCATGCAAGACACAAACAAGCAATTGAATCAAAAGCACACACACACACACCAGAACACAGAGACAAAATGATTAGATTTGTCTACAAGCACTATCTTCTATGCAAGTTGGGGCATGGGGGGGTAAGGCTGGTGATAAGTTATGGTCCATGACATAACTACATGGTCAGAATATTAAATATTTAAAAATAAACATAAATGCAAAAGTAACCATTTCAAGAAGAAAATTCAGACTGTGACACTTAACAGTTGTATGGTAAGTTATCACATCTGGACTGATTTGCTGCATATGCATCTCAATTGCTAAGGGGTCCTGACCATGTTAACCCTTCATCAAGCCAAGCTAGCTTCAGTATGTCTAGCAATAAAATGAATGGAAAGATTATGCATATGAAAACTTATTAATTATGCTGTACATACCCTAAGACTCAAAGTGTGTCCCATTTGGCTGCCATGATGTATGTGGTTAATTTGAAACAAAAGACAATGTAACAAGACACTGGCCTCCACCCAGAGCTATTAAACAATAGAGTAAACTGCACTCTGGAAAGATTGCCTGGGACAAGATGTAATTAAAAAACCTGAATAGCAGGTTTCAGGGACTATAAAACCACCAGGAATGTTAGAAAAACTTCCTCCCCACTCATTCACAGGTGTCAATCAATGTATTTCTTAACCATGCTGCTTCATCTTCTTGCTTCCCTCATAGTAAAAATGCAAAACTACATTTGTGTTATTTTAAATGAGTGATAAATGGCATGTCCAGGGGGATGGCAGCTCTGATAGTCAGTTGTTCCAACATGATAGATCCACTTCATGCCCCTCCCATGAAAATGAAAGCATAGTGCATGCAACAGACCTTAGGAACATCACATTTTTTAATGTCAGCTCTGATCTGTTCAGTCTTACTTTTTCCTGGCTCAGTTTATAATGTCAGTGAAAAGAAAGTAGGAAAAAAAACACCCAGCCTTTTGCTTCTACAAGTAGTTTTTAATTGCAGCTGGTATATTTTAACATGTGTAAGGCAACTCCATCCACAACTTCCCTAACACAGACAAATGGCATCAGTGCTCACTGATGTGTTAACATCCTGTTTCTAGTGTCCCTGATAAAATAAAAAATACAGCTGAGATTTTTTTAATGTCAACTCTGATCAGAATAAGCTTTTAAAATCACCAATTGTTTTCTTGTTCAGTGTTTTCTTCTCTCCTTTTACTGATAGTACAAAATGAGCCATAGCTATTTCTTCCAACAATACATGAAAGAAAACCCTATGATATATATATCACTGTTTTGTAAAATGTATCCCTTACAATTTTGTCTTATCTGCAAGACAGCATATATTTATCCTAACAAATCTGTCCTACTGCCACATTCAAAACACTATCCCCTACCTACTTGCCACATATAAATGCACTTAACCATTATTTATTCCCCAGTCCCATTTACAACACTGCCACACATATATAATACATACTTCTCAAACTTAAAAGAAAAAAATACACTTTATCATTAAAGGGCTATGTTTACCAAGTACTGTGCCCATGATTAAAATAATTTGAACCCCCTCCCCAAAAAAGTGCCCTCTCATGAAACTGCATGTTTAACTGTAAAGACAATTTAAAAATGTATTTCTAAATGCATTACTAACACCAATGCTTTCAAAGTTTTGAAATGACTAAAAATACATATTGTTAATCCCAAAAGCTGAACTTTATGTTTTTAGTATATAAATGTTTAAGAAAAAACCTGTGGCTCTTTCAACTTGAATCAGAATGCTGTGTCTATTGTTTTTCTTGGGAGCTGTAGTTTCAGGCACTCCTTAATTACTCTTTCCTTCTGAGGCCCTAGGTGGCTCTGATAATCATTTGTTGCAAGGGTTTTCAATTTGAAGGCATTAAGTATCTTCTGTTCTCCTAGTCCTTAATACAATGCAGGGGCTCCACAACTCGATCACTCCACAGACATGTTATGTTGCTTGGTCCAGGTCCCAAACTAGTATGTCTTGTGCCAACATGATAGATCCACCTCATGCCCCTCTGACATGAATCAAAAAAAAAGGTGGGAGTGGATATTTAGGAGCTTATGTGTGTGTGTGTTTTGGGGAGATATGCATAGATGCAGTTTCAGGCACTTTTACTTCCCTAGGCAGCTCTAATAGTCAGTTGTTCCAACATGATAGATCCACCTCATGCCCCACCCACATGAATAAAAAAGGGTGGGGTTGACCTTTAGGAGCTTCTTGGGTGGAGGTGGGGTGGATCTTACTCCCAAAAACCTAATGCTACCTCCACTACTTAGGTTTCAGTTCTTGTACCACCTATTTAAGAAAGAAAATAGTACCTTGCAACCATTGCCTAACATGAAAGCATATTATTTGAGGGTGGAAAACATTTTTTGGAGGAGGGTAAGGCAGAGGAGACTATTTTCACCTTCAGTCAGTTCCATGGACAGAAAACATGACATCACTCCTTTTGTACATGCAAAACATCTGCAGGCTCCACCTACTGCAGCCGTAAAAATTATCTAGCTGCAGCAGCTTACCTGCTTAACAATTAAATTAATTATTCTGACTTGCTAATGTTGCACCTGTAAGCTAAGTATTTAGCAAATCAGGAAACACTTAAGTTAGCAGCAGACCACATGACTCTGCCTCCCACACTTTACCTGTCATTCCCCACCCATCTTTTTTTTCTGGCTGAGAAAGTTTCTAGTCTATGTCTTGTTTTTCCACCCCCAAATTACAGAATTGTTTTCAGAGGTATCACCTATGTAGAGTGTGAAATAGTTGAGAGAATGGCTCTCTATGGTTGCAGTCAGATGCAGACTGCCTGGGCCACTTGCTACTCCCCTCGTCCACCCCCATTTTGGCTTAGTTCTTTCTTTTTAGATTTTTTAAATGGATTTTTGTTAGTTAATTTTTTTCCACACTTCAGTTATTTTAGCTGCCAGCCAAATGCAACACACAACAAGAGGCTCTAAATCTGAACACAGAAGGTGTACACCTGAGCTACTTCTTCCCCTTCTGGTCACACACACTGACAGCAGATTGGTGTATAGCACCAGTCTAACACTGAACCACATGAACTTTTAGTGTGTAAACTAATCAGGTGCCCCCTTTCAAATGTACATTTCAATCCAAACCAATGAGGAACCATTTTACAGAAAGTCATATTACTGTTTCCACCCATCCTTCCTACCTGCTTACCAGGCTCACTCTCAGGGATACTCACTTCAGCAGCACATCAGTGTTGCACTTAATGATCCTGGCAGGAAGCTGAGGAGGAAAAAGGCTGCCACACTTGCAGCAGGCTCCTGATTGTGGTAGGAGAAAACTCTCTAAATAGCCACTTATCCAAACTGATCCAAACAGAAAAATAGTTTAGATGCAACTAGGCTATACAGGGCATTTCTGGTTCAAGGGTGGTTCAGATTTTTGCCGAACAGGTTCACCCACCCCTTTCATCAATATTCTTATCACTGTTACAGAAAGACCTGCTATGGGATAGATAGTAGCTGCAGAAGTTGTCCTTCAGTTATTTTGGAGAGAAAAATCTAGAAACATAGAAATATAGAAATTGTCAGCAGAAAGATTCTGCTTGTCCCATGTAGTCTGGCCAGATGGTCTCTTCCTAATCTGTCTCCACAGACCCTCCTAGGTCTCTAGTGACTGACCCTCCTCCCTGCCTATTTACTAATACTTACCTATGTCTACTCCAAAGCATGCTTGAAGCCCGCTACTGCTTTTGCCTCCACCATTCTGCTGGAAGTCTGGTCCAGGCATCTGCTGCTCTTTCAAGGAAGTAATACTTGCTCACATACCTCTTAAACGCCCCAGCTTTATTGCATGCCCTCTGTCCAAGTACTCTTCTTCTTTGAAAGAGAATCCTTCCTGCACTCTGTTCACTCCTGTGAGGTACTTGTAGGTCTATTATGATGCCCCCCCATCTTTCTTCTCTTTCAGGATGTACATGTTGAGATCCCTCAATCTCTCCTCATAGGACTTTTGATGCAACTCCTGTACCATTTTAATTGCCCTCCTCTGGATTGCCTCCATCCTGGCTGTCCTATCTGAGGTGTGACCTCCAGAACTGGACATAATATTCCAGGAGAGATCTCACAAGCAAGTGACAGTGGCAACACCACCTCCTCCTCTTGCAGGACATACCTCTCCTATGCACCCCAGCATCCCACTGGTCCTACCCACTGCTTTATCACACTGCCCTGCCACTTTGAGTTAATCAGATATGATTACCCTCAAGGTCCCTTCCTGCTCAGTGACTGTAAGAACCTTCACCTATAATATACTTAGCTTCTGGGTTCATAAGCCCTAGCTGCATGATACATTTTGTATTGAATCCCAACTGCCACGCTCTTGACCACTCCTCAACATTTCCAAGGTCCCTATGCATTCTCTCCATCCCTCCTGAGAGTCCACCTTATTACAGATTTTGGGCCAGTTGCCAAAAGGCACACCTTCCTTCCAGTTCTTCTGCAATGACATTTATAAAAACATTGAAGAGAACCAGTCCCAGAACTAAGCCTTGAAAACATCTTGGACTGATCAGGCTAAAATATATGAATATGCACTAACACAGGTGTGTAGTTGGAATGGAAAAGCTGGAGGAGAAAATATTATCATTGATTCACACTGGCCTTTTCAATGCAGTAAATTCCAACTTGTTGGTTAACAGTGCCCCTGCACTTTCTCATTGATTGCACAATTTATCACTATGCAGTTTTTGTTGTGGTTCCAATTTGCAAATTCCCAGCCCATCAGAAATGGAAAACCTGACCCACACAAACTTAATACAGTTTATCAATTCAGAACGTAGCCAGGATTTGATGGGGGGATTCAAAATATTTCTGGGGGGGATGTGGGGACATGCTCCTCTGGAACAATTTGAAAAGTTAGGTGTTAAATGGTGCAGTTTAGTATATTTTTAGGCAATAACTGTTGACTTAAAAAATGCATCAAAATTTAAATTGTAAGTCTCATCCTTCCCCAGTCCCAGGTCTTTGAGTTGAACTCAGGATTCTTTTCCCTTTATATATTTCCACCTACTCTTTTGTAGATCTCTTCCCATTCTGTGACTATCCCCTACACCACCTTTGCTGTTTTTCTAGCTCTTCCTTTAAGTTTTTTTTAATTTTCACTTCGCCATTTTCATTTCTGTTTTCACCTATCACCTTATCTTTTATGTTCCATCTCTTCCATGCATGTATTTCTCCTTTAATTGCCAACTTTCTATCTAATCTCTTTACTTTAGTCTCCCTCTTTTTCTTCTCTACCTACATTACTTGCATGATCATAGAAATTATCCCTTTTCTGTAAAAATGAGGATTGGCAGTTTATATATTTTTAAATATTTTAATGCAATATTGTTTGTGTGAGACTCACATTAATAAACAGTATTGTATTAAAATATTTAAAATATATAAACTGCTCACCTTCATTTGTTTGCAGATTATATACTTTACCAAAGATGTGATTAAAATTATAAAACTAGTACAGATACAGCATGCAGACTGAATTATTTCATTGGATAAAGCTGGATGTCATCAGAGTATAAGAATAAAATGTAAAATGAAAACATTGCAAGTAACTTTACCCAACAATCCATGCATAGAGCCCTATGCACAAAGTGTGCAGATGGGCTATGCACTGCGAAACCAGGTGCATAGCTCGCCTGCACCCATGCATGCCCACTGTGGCATTCATGCATCAGTTATGCCCCTCCCACACCAGATCCCTGTCTAAGCATGGAGCTCCATGCGTGGGCGGGCCGGGGTCTCCCTGGTGAGACATTCCAGCAATCCGCACCATTCACAAACATGCAGAGTGCCATATGCAGGGGCTGGTGGCTGCATGTCTGGAGGGCAGCTGTACTGGCTACATGCTCCAGTTTCCACTGCCAGACCCACTGGTGCAGGTGGGGGTCATCAGACCCCACAGGATGGTGCTCCTGTAGTTGGGGAAAGGTGATTGGGCTGGGGAAGTGGCCAGCACATGCCTTCCTGGCAGCTGTACCAGTGCTCCACGCACCCCCACCTAGATGGTGCCAGACCGACACAAGGGATCCACTGGGTGGACCCATGCTGGGCATCCAATTGGATGCCCAGCTGAATCCCGTGAGCTCTGGCTGTGCCGCCTACTCAGACCTGCCATGCCGGGGGGCAGGGCCATGGATAGGTGGCGGCATTTGTGAATGTTGGAGACCGTGCACCTATCCAGGTGCAAAGCTCTGTGGTGGGGTATGCATATTTGCACGTATCTTACTCCCCTTTGTGATTAGGGCCCATTTTTATTTCTCTAGCCCTCTTGTTCCTATATCAGATTATGTGGTTGAATTTTTCAAACTCTATGAACTGACACAAAATAAGAGAATCCCAGTTTCAGAATAGCAACTGCTATGAAAATAAATAGATTGAAAAGCACTTTAAGATTCTGGGTAGAAAGAAATGTTACTTTACCAGACCCGTTGCTTTCTTACTCAAGTTCTTACCTTGTTGCTGCCATCACATCTACAAGAAACATCTGCCTGGAATGTTTTGTTGCAAACCTTTCAATCACTTCACCAGTGTTCACTTTAGCACCACAATGAATGTGCATTAGAGCAAGGCCTGTTATTCTGGGCAGGATTTTCAAAGCCCTGCACCATGGCACTGAGGTTCTGGCAGTGCACCAAACCCTTTTGCCACAGCTGCACCCAATTTTGAAATCTCAGGGGCAGTTGAAAAAGTTTCTACCATTTACTGTAGCTTGCATCACAAATCTGGCACAAGCTCTGTCACAAATGTCCTCGGGACTGCCACAAGCTAGTCCACAAAAAGTTGGTCTATCTTGTGGCAATTGCTGCACAGAATAGAAAATCCTGATTACTGGCTGTTAAATGCTGCAAGCTCTATGCGCCATATATACAGCATTAGAGGTTTGTGGCATTACAAGGGTTCAAAATCTAGCCCTCTGCCTTTTGCATTATACTTCTAACATAAGTCTTGAGTTTGTGCAGAGCACAGAAGGAAGACTCACATTGTGCTCTGCTGACTGGAATTATGGAGAGCATCTTGAATAAAGTGTATATGTTTTGGGGAAAAGGGATGCATCTCAGGTTTTGAATGCTTCTAGAGTAGTACCAGGTAGATTTTCATTGTTTTGCCATTTAGTTTTCCATGTTAGCAGTTCCACATCTTTAACCTGGGGAGAATGAAGATCCTTTTTATAGAAATCTACAACTTCATCCAGGTTAATGTTTTTTGCCATGGATTTAATCACTGATGGAATAAGCCCCATTGGCTGAACCACAACTTGCTGTTTTCTTGAAAATTTCACAGACATGGCCTCATAGAGATAATAAAACATTGGAATTGCAGTCACCCTCCTATAATACTCTTCAGATTCACTTTCAGGAGTATTGCTTTTGTGTGAGCAAATAAACAAATCCAAATGAAAGAAAACCACTATGGTTCTCAAAAGAAGTGTGGGGGGGAGTAAGGGAGTAAAAGATAGCATTCAGGAAGTATAAGGAAACACAAAAGGAGCAGAACAGAGAACTGTACCAGTTAAAGCAGAAGGAAGTGGGGAAGGCAGTCAGAATAGCAAAGGCCCAAACCAAGGAACAGATAGCCAACTCAGTTAAGAAGGGAGATAAAACCTTTTATAGGTACATTAGGGAGCAAAGAAAGACTAAGGCAGGGATACTGAGACTGAATAAAGAGCAAGGTGGTTGGGCAGAGAGCAACAGTGAAAAAGCAGGGATACTGAACGGATACTTCTGCTCTGTATTCACAGTGGAAAAGCAGGAGGAGATACCTAAGCCAGTCAATAGAAGCACTCTGGATAGGGGGGTTGATATTAGTCCTTTCACAGAAGAAAGGGTTCTGAAAGAGCTCTTAAAACTGAAGGTGGATAAAGCAATGGGGCCTGATGGGATTCACCTCAGAATTCTAAAAGAACTAAGGGAAGGACTAGTAACATCATTGACTAACTTTTTTAATAAATCACGGGAGGATGGTGTGGTACCTGAGGACTGAAAGAGGGTGGATGTGATTCTCCTTTACAAAAGTGGGAGCAAGACAGAGGCAGAAAACTACAGACCTGTCAGTTTGACCTCAGTGGTAGGGAAAATGATGGAATCACTTTTGAAGGAAAGAATTGTTGAGTACCTAGAGGCCAGTGGGGCAGAGGACCCAAGGCAGCATGAATTCACAGCAGGAAGGTCATGTCAGACAAATCTAATTGATTTCTTTGACTGGGTAACCAAAGTAGTAAATAAGGGAGGGGCTGTGGACGTGGCCTACCTAGACTTTAGCAAGGCATTTGACACAGTCCCGCACAAAAGATTAATAAACAAATTAACCAGCCTAGGAGTGGGTCCCAAGGTGGTAGCCTGGGTAAAACACTGGCTGGACAACAGGACACAGTGGGTAATAGTAAATGGAGTCCACAGTGAAGAAGGGGGGGTTACTAGTGGGGTACTGAAGGGTTCAGTACTGGGGCCGGTCCTTTTTAATGTCTTTATAAGTGACATTGCAGAGGGACTGGAAGGGAAAGTATGTCTCTTTGGAGATGACACAAAGATCTTCAACAGGGTTGATATACAAGGTGGGGTGGAAAGGATGAAAAAAGGACTTGGCAAGGTTGGAGGAATGGTCAAATGTATGCCAGCTTAGATTCAATGCAAAGAAGTGCAAAGTAATGCACCTGGGAAACAAAAACCCAGGGGAAGAGTACACAATGGGGGGTGAGATACTGACAACATCAAACGTGGAAAGGAACCTGGGGGTAGTCATATCAGATGACCTAAAGATGGGCCAGCAATGTGATAAGGCAGTAAGGAGGGCTGGGGGCATACTGAGATGCATAGGGAGAGGCATCACCAGTAGAAAATGGGTAGTTGTTGGCCCTCTATACAGACAGTTGGTAAGACCACATCTGGAGTACTGTGTACAGTTCTGGAGACCCCATCTCCACGAAGAAATAGACATGGTGGAGGCTGTCCGGAGGAGGGCAACCAAAATGGTGCAGGGTCTGCACTAGAAGATATATGAAAAAAGACTAAAGGAGCTTAAGATGTATAGCTTTGAGGAAAGGGGGGGGACATGATAGATACTTTCAAATACCTCAAGGGAATCAACAAAGTCCAAGAGGGTAGCATCTTTCAGAAAAAGAGATGTTCAAGAACAAGGGGGCACAATTTGAAGATAGAGGGGGACGGCTCAGAGGTAATGTGAGGAAGTATTTCTTCACAAAGAGGGTTGTAGATGCATGGAACAGCCTTCTTGAGGAGGTCATAGAGTCAAAAACAGTGGGAGAATTCAAGAATGCATGGGACAGACATAAGGCAATTCTAGTGGGGGGTAGCAGGAAGTAGGCTGTTGGTTAACTAGGATCTGCAGCTTATCCGTTAGGTAGGGAAAGGGGCAGACTAGATGGGCCAAGCAGTCCTTATCTGCCATCAAATTCTATGTTTCTATGACTCTGTCATGCAACAGTGCATGGTATTACAGGCTCAACAACCTTTTCTGCTACAGTGCATGCCTCAGTCTACCAACTGTGAAACAAGGAATCAGTTTCTTGTCGAGCAAGCTTTATATTGTCCTCTGCTGTGGTAGTCATGTTGTAAGCATTAATTATATTGATTGCTCTGTTTTGTAGTTTTATACTCAGTGGTTGCACAAACTTCAGTACCTTTATTACTGTGATAAAGCAAATAATGTAACAGAAATTCTCCATAGAATAAAGGATCCCATTTGCTGTTGTCTTAGTCTCAAAATCCCAATTCCAGTCTCCATACTCATCAACATATTGCTGCCATTACATGATGACATGCAGTGCAATGAGAATACATGGAAATAGATCATAAAAATCTCTTATGCTGTATGCCTCATTGTCCATCTTGTTTTCAAAGAGATTACAATGCACACATTTAGCCTCGAGATAATTAAGTCCTATAACTTTCAACAGAAGCTCATTTATTTTGGGTAAGAAATTAAAGAATTTACAACATTGGTGAAGCGCATCATGCATGTTCTGCATTTCAGACTGTTGACAAGACTTTACTATGCACAAGCTGAGGCAAGGTGCATTACAGTGTACATAAACAGTTGATTCATTCTGCTTGCAAATATAACCTTGCATGACTCTAACATTAGAGGACATGTTGGCAGCCCCTCCATACCATTGGCCTTTGCATGCCTGAACGTCAGGTCCCCACTGTGCCAATTTATTTAATACATTCTTTGCAAGTGCTTATCCAGTCATTATCTTGTAAGTTACAAAGAATAGGAAGTCTTCTCTTATATTCTGAGTTTTATCAATGTAACAATTACAGAGAAAACTTCCTTGTTTCTTACATCTGTGACTTCATCACCAAGAATAGAGTAGTACTCAGCATCTTTTATGTGTTTAATTATATTGCCTTGGATCTGATCCCCAATAAACTCTACCAACTCATTTTGAATGTCTGGTGAGTGATAGTGTGCATTTCACCCGCCTTACTGCAAATGTTCATTTAGAGTGCTATCTCCAGCATGTACCCTGAATTTTAACAAGGAGGTAACATTTCCTGGGCTGTTGGTATCATCATCTATTTTCTCAATATGGCAATGTAAAGCTATAGTCTGCCAACCACAGAAAAGTATAGTTTCAATCACTGATCTTAATATTTTCCTGTTTTGATAAATTCTTGCAGCACACTTAGTATCAAGTTTGTTCTTCACTGATTTTTCAGGGGTTCCATAGGTACTTTAACATTTTATGCCTTTTCCAATGCATTCACATGATACTGCTTCCTACGTGCTGTTTTACAATCTCCTTTGCTTTTGTCCAATTTGTTAATGGCTTAGTGACAAGAGTGCCCAAGCTATCACTGTAGCCAAAGTACAAAACTTACACAAGCCATCTTTCAACAATTCACTGTAAACTAGCCAAGGATATTCAATGCACCATTTCTGTTGGACGGATCATTGTTTTCATGCATCACTGTCTTTGGAAGTATATAAGTAGCAGATGGACTTACTGTAAGTGATTAACAAGGTATTTATACTTCTCAGAATCATTGGGTGAGGTACCAATGGTTTTCACTATATCACAAGGACCCTTTTTGGGCATACTGCTACTCTTTTCAGGAACTATGTTATTATTGCTGTTTTCATTGGACAAACTTTCCTGAGCAGTTTCTCTGTTACTGCTTTCTGCAATGTCCTAATCTAAAAACACAAAAGCCATTGTTAACTTTGTCATGCATATGGGAAAATGAAATTAACAACAGGTCAATACACATCTACCCTCAAATGATTAAACATTTGAAAATGACTGGCAGAAATCAAGGCACAGTCTCCCATCCAAGGTAGTGGGGTGAAAACAGTGTGGGGCATCAAGCATACATGTGATAAGCATAAGGGAATACTGGTAAATAGGCAGGGATGGGGGAGATTTGCCAGATATCAGTTAGGGTCTGTGGAGACAGAATAGGTGGGGAACATCTGGACAGACTTGGTGAGTCAAGCAGTCTTTTTATGCCAACAAATTCTGTTTCTATTTAAGGTAAGTAGTATCTGCAAAACCAGTGGGGGGATTCAGACAAGGATGGGACATGCTAAAGTCCAAGTAAGGGCAGTAGGGATGGGGTGGGAAATGGAAATATAAGGGAGAAGGATGGTCATTAGGACCAGCTCAGGTGCATTAGGTATGTTGGGCAGACTGGATGGACTGGGTCACTGGGTCTTTTCCTGCCTTCAAATTATATGTTTCTATGAAGGATAATTTTGGCAATAAGTAGATTCAATGGTTGATTGCTATCTGTAACTAACTTTGTTTATTAAAGAAATACAGTAATATGCAGGACAAATTTTATGAATATATGACTAGCTGGGAGAGACATCAATACAGGATAGAAAGAGAGCAATTCCAAAAGAAAATGCCAATATGTTTCATGGCCGAAAAAGTTGTCTGACTGCAATTCAGTAGTTTTACAAAAAACTGGTAACTAGAAAGATTGATAATTATTTTAGAACATTGTGGGCCCAATTCTCAAAGCCCTGAGTTGGACGCAAGGTGCCTGCACCAAACATAAATACTGCAAGTGGCACCTTGCATCCAGCACTGCCAGCTGAGACATTCTCAAAGGAAGTGTGCATCAACCACAAGCTGCCTGCCCCAAACGGGCTTGCTCCTCACCTGCACCAAAGAATGGGCTTCACACCTGGCTACAGAAGGCATGTGGTAGATGCCAGTTGACACATCCCCTAAATGGTTATTGAACTTCTCCCAGATGGAGAAATTTCTACCTTAGACCAGCCAATGCTGGTCAATGAGTACTTGAAAATTCTCCTCGGGAGAATTACCTGTGTCGGCAAAGTGCTGTGGGAGGCAGACCCCGTCCCTGATCCCTGATGTGTCCCTAGTGTTTAATATTATATGTATGCCCCATCCTAGGTTGTTGTGCATCTCCTTCCCACGTCCTGATGTGTCCCCATGTTGCTACATCATTAGTATGCCCCAGTCCCTGGTTGTTGAGCATCACCCTCCCTGATGTGACCCTGCTGTTTAATAAATAACACTGACCCCCTCTCAGGTGATTTAGTGGCCTCCACCCCACCCAGCATGTAGTGCTCCCCATCCTGGAAACAGAAAGAGGGCACCAGCACACCCTCCCTCTCACCTCCCACATTGGCGTTGACTCAACTGTTACTGAGCGGTAATGAAAAGTGTGTGCGTTTTATTTGTACACTTTCCATTACCGCTCAGTGACAGTTGAGTTGGTGCCATGGTGGCAGTAAGAGGAGGGTTGTGCCGGTGCCAGCTCTTCTGGTTCAGAATGGAGAGGGGGGGGAGTTGGGTAGTGGGCACTTTTGCGGATGGGGGATGGGACCACTAGACCACCAGGATGACCAACATTATATGGATGGGCATAATAGGGCAGGGTTGGGGGCACTTGCTACCAAGGGCCCTGCTGGACTGGTGCACAGCAGACTCACAGCTGCCTCACAGCTTATGGCAAGCCATCCTGCTGTGCTGTGTGTTTGGCACCTGGTCTGGCTTGCTGCAATCCTAGGGACTTAGCCGCCAGGATCCTGCCTGTTAAAGAATCAGGTACAGGGTCCCTGGTGCACTGGGCTTTGGTGCAAGCCGCCGTTTGCTGCAGCTTACGCCAATCCAAGCCAGCTTTGAGAATCAGGCCCTGTGTTTCGGCTAATAAATGACACACCTTGACTGCTTCCACTTTGTGATTATCTTAAACATGGTCATTTTGTTGCAAATCCAAATGACAAAAGAGTCACCTGATTGGTAAATCCTCACTTCTTAGTACATGTTGCCATCTCAGCAGTGACTGATAAAAATCAGTGTCCCTTTTTAAAATGGAGGAGGAGACTTTTATTTAATATATATTAACTTCAGATTGATGTATCAGTACTTACATTCCTTTACTGTATCTGGCATATATTGGGCTTGCAAAAACTACAGATCAAACTGGGTGAATGTAACTCTACTGCCAGCCCCAATCAAGAAACCTTGACTCTGTTCCACAGAAAGCAGCTCTAATGGGTGAGACAGTAGTTCAGACACCATGTCCATTATTCATTGGCCTTATACGTGAAACCATTTCATACAGGCCACCAAAGAGCCATCAGGTGAGAATGTTTTTTTCCCCACCTCTACTAACCTGTGTAATATGACCTGACCTACAAGTAAAAGAAACTGGAAGAATTCTAATAAAATATGAGCAGAACTGGACTGTATCTAGAGAATGACTGCACAGTTAGTTAATTCTAAAAATCAACACAGTTTTCTTGACATTATCATGGTGTAAAATAGCACCATTTGGCAAACTCACAGTTCTCATCCAAAATATCCTACTTCCCAATCAGGAGTACAGGGTGCAGCAGCACATATAAATGAAATAAAAGACTCCTTGTAAGCAAGAGTCAGTTCAAACACCTATTGTACTGTATTTCACATGCATGCTCCAGCTACCTACTTTCTCAAATGTTTGAACTTTAGTGCTTGTGCACCAGCTGAAGTTTACTGCAGCACAGGGAGCAGAGCAAACTGGAGGGAGAACTGGAACTTGCAAGAAGCAGTACATTTTCTTTTTGATATTTTACCCATACTGTAGTGTTATGTATTTAAGAGTATATATTTCACAGTGTTTGCATTGTTGGTACCATACAGGGTACAGGCCTGATATTTAATTGATCTATCCTGGCTGCTGGGCTGGCCATACCTAATTTAACCTGCTGTGGCTGTGCTGCACACTACAGGAAAAAAAGACATCCTTTAATTCAGCATTCCATCATACTCATGAAATGTTAACTGTCTTTAAGTTTTTTAATCGTTTTGTAATTTCAAAGCCAGCTGGGGATCCTAACCTTTAGGGTAGTTAGCTCAGTTCTGTTTTGTTTTCCAAATCCTATCCCTCCCAACAGTGTCTAGTCCAGTAGCTGTTTCTTCTCTGTTGGCCAAGGGAAGGAATGTTCAATGCTGATACTGTGTCTCCCTGGCACTTACTACCTGCATGGGTGAGAGTCAGGAGAGCTGAACATGCACTGCTGCCATCATCACTTTTGCACTGCATGGCCCATGCCTGGCCAAGAAAAGGAGGACACAACACAAAAAAAAAAAAAGAAGACAAGAGACACCTTGAAGCTTCCAGTCTAGTTACCACCTTGGAGCTGTGTCACAAAAAGAACGGGCCAATTTAACTTGTAAAGTCTTTGCCACCTCCTCATCATTGAAGCTTCCAGTCACTGCTGCCTTGCACCTGTCCCCCCAGAAAAAGAATTAATTATGGGCCAAAAGCCACCCAAAGTCTCACCACTTTGACACCTCCTCGACAGTGGTGCATGATGGTGGAGGTGCGTGTTGCATGGGTGACACATGATGCCACAACACAAGCTCAGACTGTATGTTCCTGTCAGTGGCTGCCCTGGTAGCATGGTCAGAGTCTGAGTCCGGAGTGAGGGGGAGTCAGCGTAAATGTGTGTGTGTCAACACTAGAACTTCAAATACATCATTGTAGAAGGAATTTAAGAATTATGGGAGCAGAACTCCTTCTGAATATGAAATGAGGGGTTGGCAGTCCTTCATGACCAGGGCCAGAATAATATTTTGTGGGCCTGGCACTAAAACGTTTTGTGGGCCTCCGTTTTCAGTTGTTCAATTTATTTTTCCCAAGTTACACTTTGTTTTGTAGAGAGGTAGGCAGGATTAAAGAAGGAACAGGGGAAACTGGGCTGGCCCACCATGTCAGATAACACCTACCATGCTCATTTACTGTATGTCTACAAGCATCTGATGCTATTGTGGGCAACCACTGGGGCCAGGGAAATGAGAGAGTCCAGTTTCCCCTATCTTTTTAAGCCCTGCATAATGGCCAATGGTATTGCATGAGAGGCTCAGTAGCTCCAGATCCCTTCCATCAACTTTTTAGCCATGGCCGCACAGATGTTTGATACCCTGAGCCCCCCATGCCCCCTCCATCATTTCTGAGTGGTGGCTGCAGGGGTCCCTGTGATGGGATTGAGCAAAAACACCTGTTGGTGTAACCATGGCAACACCAGAATGGTTAGTGGAGAACAGCTCAAACACATAAGCACATCTTTTAGGTGACCCCAAAGGCATGAGGTGACAGGTGCAAGGGGTGCATAAAGGGAAGAAAATGTGAACCTACCATTTTTCAGTTACCATAGTGAAATTCTGTACTGGAATGTAAACAATGCTGAGGAAGTTAGGTCCTCCTTTCTATATAATTAATGGGTTTCCCAGGCATTTTAGACGCAAAAGTACATTATAAGCACAGTGCATAGATACGTACACTCTTCTGTTCCTGATATGAGTGGTTGGGTGCTATAGGGATCTTGAGCAGCACATTCATTTTTAGACAGTTCTGCAGCCATAAAGACACCAATTTCTTTTCTCATGTCTTGGCATTCTCACTTCAATTGTGAACAGTCATCAGGCTTATCACCTTGTTTCTCTTTTCTGCCAGAGGACGGAGAAAGATTCTCATTGCAGACAGCTAAAGTCTATAAGACAGACAGAGTGGAGGTGACTTTACACAGGCATGATGATGAGTTGCCACTTGCTGCCTGCTGTAGCCTGTTGCTACCATGGCCCATGAGGCTAGTTGAGATGGGACATGGAGCTACTTCTTCATGACCACCACCGAGATTGAGCTGAGGAGATGGAGACCAGGTTTGAAATGGAGGCCAGGTTTGAAATTCATTTTGTTTTGAATTTTGATGCTGCCACATGAGGTACAATAGTGCAAGCAAGAGCTGAGAGTTCAGTTCACCGACTGTGGCAGGAATGTGACTGTGTGTCACATGATTCACCCGCTCTTGCTCCTCCACATGATGTGACCACGGGCGATATTAGGTTCTGAGCTATCCTGTCCCTGGCAAGGGTGGGGCTCGTGCTGTATATTCATGAGTCCCTTATGACTCGCCAACGTGCTGCTTATCACTAGCCAAGGGTTTTTGATTTCCACAACCTCACGTCTGCCACCAGTACACAATGGAGTTTATAAACATCAAGGCAAGCTGGTGGGGGTTCTGTGCATCCTGGACTCCCCCCCACCACCGGCTATGCCCCTGAAATTATGTAGCCGGACTGTTTTTCCCAGAGAAAAGGTACAGATTTAAAAGCATATGACAATAATTATTCAACTGAGGCATCACTAAACTATATAACTCTACTAAATCAAATTTGCTACCACCCTAACAATAAACAGAATCAGCACATACAGCAAAAAAGATCAGTCATATTACTGAAACGGCACCTACCACACCTATCATTGAGCATTTATGCCTTCATTTTTTTTTTATTCTTTATTTATTCTCCTCCTAGGCTGGGCATCCTTCCTAGGTGCACATGCAGTGAGGACTGCTACACCCTGCCTGCACCCTGTAATTCGACTGGAACTTCCCCGACAGCTGGGCAACCCTAGCACACCAGATCACCCCCCAGGCCGGCCTGCTCACCCTCAGTGGCCTGTCTGAAATGAGAGACGGCTTACCGCAGTTGCCAGGTTGGCCAGGAGTCCATCAGGGATTGGGCCGGCGGTGGGATGTGCATCCTGCCTCTGGTGCCCCATCATCACCACGGTCCCAGGTGGGGTTTTTCATGATTGTTGTTCCCCCTCAGGAGTGCAGCATGAAATGACATTCACGCACGGCTCACCTGCTGACATCTGCCTCACTCCTGCCCCCTCTTGTTCTGGCTGGCATGCCTGTACTGCCACCAATCTCCATCGGGGGTCACTAGGATGCTGAGCAGCCCCAGAACCCTCCCCAGAGAGAGGAGAGCAGTCCTCTGGATGCTCAATCCTCTCCCTCACCAGCCAACCCCCGGAGGCTCATGCTCATTCCCAAACCCGGGTCGCCAGTGTGGTGCGAGGTGTGGCATCCAGCACCTCAACCCTCAGCACCACTGGACCAGCTCATTTATTCCTTTAAAACAAGCATTGGCCAATGGCAGTAATGTTGGCCTGCAAGTGGTAGTAGTGAAATTATTACACTTGGTGATGGAGGGGAAATTATTAAAATAAGAACTTCTCTACTCTAATGGAGTGAAGGGAGTCCTGGAGAGATTGGGGGTAAGAGTCTTAAAGGGATGACATCATGAACCTGAAAGACAGAAAATAGGAAGAGGCACTGGCCCAGTGGCACTGAGGGTTGAGGCACTGGATGCCACACCTTGCATCATGCATTCGGGAACGAGCCAGGGTCATCAGGGGTTGGCAGGGCAGGACTAGGATTGAGCATCTGCAGACTGCTCTAATAGTCTTGGGGTGGGCTGGGGACATCCACCACGCCATAACGACCTCTGGGGACTCCTGGAGGTACTACTAGCATTGGTGCAAATGTGGGGAATGCGGCAGACGTCAGCTCACTGTGCCTGGACATCATTGCATGTCTATGTTCCCAGGGACTAAAGAGGAGAAAAATTGGCTGGGTGCAACCGTGCAGCCTAATGGCCATGCTCTGCGCTGCCCAGAGGACTTGTGAGGAGTCCCATTGGGGAAGGTCCCAGGGCCATTCTGGCTGAGAGAGGCATAGGGGGCCCTCCAGCAGGATGGCAAGATGACTATCCTGGACCCTCTGGGTGCAGTTAGAACCACCCAGCTCTCCGGGCAGGCAGAGCCGGTGGCTGGATGCCCCAGCTGGAAGCTTCGCAGCAAGTGGAAAAATACAGTGGATATAAAAAGAATATAAGAAAGGGCTCACAAAAGCTCTATAGTACAATATAGGACAGAGAGAGGTTAAACATATAGATAATATTGGATGGGCAACCATGAACAGCCAGCTTGTGCTGCCATAGAGAGGTTCTGATTACATCAGACCCTGAGGTGGTAACACAGGGTGATTGGGCATGTGGTTGCCCATGTGGTATTTTATATAGTGTTTAGTCACAAAATAAAATATAATAAAAGTTTACTTTGTATGCCAGTTTTGTCTGTAGTCCCCCCCACAAACACACACACACACACACACTCACTTTCTTCATCCTATACTCCCATAAGCTGTCTGGTATCAACTTGTTTCAAAGATTACCATTTTTGTGAAGTGTACACTTATTCTCATTTTCTTCCATAAAGTTTTGCCAGTGTCACAAACTTGAAAAAAAAATGGCCATCATTAAAGTTCACTTTCATTTTGCCGTTTGATGTGCTCACATCGGTTCTGAGAGGCGATACTTCAGGTATTGCAAAGACTTCTTTGTCAGCTGGAATGTTTTTGTACCACAGAATGGAACAATGATGCTCCATGACCTTTTAACTGTGGTACAACAATATTTCAGTTGCTATATAATCCTACAGTATACAGAACAAGGGCCAACTATGCACCATAAATCAATAATTATGTTATAAGCTTATATGGGATTGATGTCTGGTAACAACTGTAAAGAAAGAGAAGGAAAAATAGATTAATAAAAGGGAAAATGAGTAGCAAGCTTAGAAGACAATAGAACTAGTTAAGTAGGAGGGCCTTTATAGAAGGAAAGTAGAGTTAAAAGGAGGAAGTAAAACATTTAAGTGGAAGAAATGACAGACTGAAAATAAAGGAGGAAAAAGTAGAGCTTTGTGGAATGTGGAACCATGGGTTAGTTTGCCAAGGATTACTTAAACCTTGGATTAGTGCTCCACTTTTCAAGAAGCCTAATCCACACTTTACATAAACCCGTGGATTACTGGCCTGCAGTTTAAATTCTGATTTTGAATTTCAGAATTCCACTTCTGACATCATTCTGCAGAATTGCATTTTGTTTTCAATTCTCGAAATTTGAAAATTCCCCACAACACTAGGGAAGTTGGGAGACAGAAAAGGATGCAGTTGGGGGGCAGGGCAACTGTCTCCTCAGTACCCAGTGGGTGCCTGCTTTTATATATCTATATATAAAGGGGTATGTAGGGGTTGACTGTGTGATAACTCATTTATCTGCTACAGTTGCTAGTGACCTCTGGCGCACCTACGAGTGCATGGTTAACAAGTGATGGTTACGAGAGGTCACTGCAACTGTATCACATAAATGAATTATCACACAGTCAACTCCCTATATTCCATTTATGCAACAGGTTTTGGGGTTATATCCATTTTCATGAAAACTGAGATATTCGCCATTAGCGCAGATTGCATGGACTTTATGCCAATTAGCGTGGACTTTGCAATGATTCATGCAATTTGTGCAAATGTAATAGATAGGACTTCTATGACTTTGCCGCAGTTACTGTGTGGATATATAAATTTATTACCATAGTAGCATACATAAATCATTTTATTCTACAGTTTTTATCCTGACGCTTGTTGCATAAATATATATATATATATATATATACACACACACATATATAGGGGATACATGATGGGCAGGAGTGAAATATGGAAAATATTCTTACTCCTGCAGAGTTAAATACCAGAACTCATGATGCAGGAGTGAGAAGAATTCCATATTTCATAATCTGCACATCATGTGTCCTATTTATACCACGGGGTGTGAGCTCTTTTAGTACATTTTGTTTTATCTGTGTTTGTGTTTTCAGTTCTGTTTGTATGACTGAATGGGTATGAATGCCGTGTGTGTTAGATCTGTTATTGGTTGTTTGCTGTTCTTTGGTTGCTGATTGGATGGTGTTATCTGTAGTGTTCTGTGATTGGGCTATTTGTTTGTGAGGGTGGGAATTTCTTTCAGCCTTTGGAACAGCACGATTGTGAGCTTGCTTACTGAGGTATGGTTTTTATGTTTTAAATGATTTTTGTAGGCTTTTTTTGGACATTTTAGTCATTTCTGTGCACTTTTTATGCTGTGTGTTTTGACTTCAGTGTGTCTTTTGATTCAGTCTGCTTCAGTTTTGTTAATCGCTATTTGTACTGCTGAGTTATGTTTCCTGTAAGGGGTTTCAATTTCCTATCCATGCTGTTGAATGCCAACTGATGCGAAAAGAAAAAAAACTAGGGAAAGAACACTGTTTACAGTGGTAACAGGTACAGCACAGCATTAGTAGTTTTCTATTTTGTGGCAGTTGTTCTGAAGGCTTGGTGATCGATTTTGATTTGGAGGAGACTTGCTGTGTATACTTTCGGGACTGCTTCAGCGAGTGCTGCCAGAATGTCTTTGAAACGTATTTGAATTAACATATTGGGTTTTACATTTCGGATATATTGCATTCACTGATATTTGTCATTTGTAGTATGAAACTTGTGCAGTTTGTTGTATTGTAGGCAGTGAGAACACAGGGATATTCAGTGGTAGGAATTGGTATAGAAAGAGGAGGAAGCTAGCGTCAGCAGAGTAGGTATAAGCGGTATTTATTTTAACTCTGCTGATATCAGGAAGATTATTCCACTGCAGTGAAAATAACATCATTTATCTCACTGGAACTGGTCCCACCCTATGGTATAAATATATATATATATATATATATATATACACATATGGCAAAAAATCCATTTAATGCATCAGTTAGGGTTGTTCTATAGTGGCAAAAGTAGGAAAATCAATGTTAGAGTTCCACCTCTTGCACCCACCACCACCACCCCACCAGCAGGCATCAGGGTGTGCGTTGGGGTCATCGGTCTAACTCTCATCCCATCCCTTGTGCAAACAAGCTGAGGTGGTGCAGTATAGGGAGAATGGGGTGAGAGTTGGGACTGACACCCCGCCTGACGTGCCTGCTGGTGGGGCGGGTGGAAAGTGCAGGGGATGGGAACCCTAACATCAAATTTCCTCACTTTTGACACTGTGGAACAACCCTAACTGATGAATTAAATGGAGTTTTTTGCCATGCATTTCCCTTCTTTTTGAGAATGCACACTATAAATAGTGAAGTAACGGCAACACAAATGCAATCGCAAATGCTAAAGCACATGGTGATGCAAACGTAAATGATAACGCAAACAGTAATGCAAATACAAGTGCAAACATTAATGAAAACAGAAATGCAAATGCAAGCGCATACGGAAACACAAACTGTAATGCACACAGGCACGGTAACATAATTGGAAACTCAGACACTTACGGTAACAGCAATGATAACACCAAAGGAAACACAAACAGAAACACAAATGCAAACGGAAGTGTGCACACAAATGGAAATGCACACAGTGACACAAAATGAAACGCAAACAAAAACAGTAATGGAAATGCAAATCTTAACAGTTATGCAAATGAAAATGGAAAGGGTAATGCACATGGTGGCGTAGACGGGAACGGTAACGCAAATGGAAATGCAAAGACAAGCACGTATGGAAACGCAAATGGTAATGCGCACGGTCATGGTACCACAATAGAAAATGCAAATGCTAACGGTAACAGCAACGATGATGCCAAAGGAATACAAATGGAAGTGCATATAAATGCAAATGGTAATGCACATGGTCACACAAACAAAATGCAAACAAAACCAGTAATGGAAATGCAAATGTTAACAGTAATGCAAATGCAAGCGCAAATGAAAACGCAAAGGGTAACACACACGGTGGCATAGACAGGAATGGTAACACAAATGGAAATGCAAGCATGTGTGGAAATGCAACTGGTAACGCGCACGGTCATGGTACCGCAATAGGAAATGTAAATCCTAATGGTAACAGCAATGATGATGCCAAAGGAAACGCAAACACATACGGAAGCTCATACGCAAACACAAATGGTAATGCAGACAGTGGTGCAAAGTTAAACGCAAACAGAAACAGTAATGGAAATACAAATGGTAACAGTAATGCAAATGCAAGCGCAGACGAAAATGCAAAGGGTAACGCACACGGTGGCGTAGACAGGAACACTAACACAAACAGTTATGGAAACGCAAGTGGGAATGTTAACTGTGACAGTAACAAAAGTGCAAACCCTTTTTTTCACCAACAGCTGCATAGAGAAACACAGTGAATACAAAGAATGTACGCATAATAATGGGCCTCAGAGCAGAAATGAGCACTTGGAATACTAAATTGCTTACAGTTCAGGAACCGTATGTAGTGAGAAAAAAAAATCATATAAATTATGACTTTCCTGGCTAGTTTTGCACTTTAGCCACTTAGTGGGGGCTAAGCATTTTCCAATGACAAGTCTGTATCTCGAGCGTTCTAAGATACTGGCCCCGAAGGCACGGTGGATGCCGTGAATGTTAGTCTATGGGAAAAGTGTCAACTTGAGTACTGTAAATTTGCATCCCTGTAATATTTTGTCACCAAACCACCAAAAGGCATCGTCTGTGGAATGTTGGCTTTCTTCCCTCCAAATTTCAGCACAAAAGACCAAACCGTTCTTTGCAGCAGGGTGGCAAAGAATTCTGTTATTTTTGCCATAGTGTCACACAAAGTAGTGTCACAAGTCATAACACTTTCACAAAAAATCACAAAAGTGCAGCAAGTGCGATAATTACTTTGCGACAATACAGTTTACAAAATTTCAAAATATATTTATGGGGTGTTTAACCCCCAAAAAGACATGGCTAGCATCCTCAGGGTCTGACTAGGTGAACACAACAAGATCTGTATCCTAGAGTGTCCCAAATTTAAATGCCAAGCATTTCTGTGACCATTAACTGAAAAAATGGCTGACTCATGACACTACAGGGTCATTTCAGACACTAAAACTGGGAAATTTGTTTTGAATAACTTTTGAACCATTTATTTTTCACGAAGTCTTGAAAGTCACATCAGGGACCCTGGCACATGTTCCCTGATGTTTTCAGACTGGTCGCACAAATCGTGTGACCTGCAGGCACGAGCAAAGAATGCACAAAAAAGTGTCAATGTGCTATGGAATGTCGCTTTATAACTCCGCCACCATATATCCGATCATTACAAAACTTGGCAGATCCAGAGATCTATGATACTGTTCTATGTCTGCCAAATGTCAGGCAAATTCATTATACGGTGGTGAAGTTATTAAGATGCACAATTTCACACTTTAACCTTAAATGGGGTACTCAACCCTAACTACAGTGGTGTTACCATGCCACTATAATATATATATATATATATATATATATATATATATATATATAGAGGCAAAAAATCTATTTAATGCATCAGTTAGGGTTGCTTCACAGCAACAAAAGTGAGAATTCGGTGTTAGGGTTGAAAGTCCCCTTAGACCCCCCAGCCCACCCCAACTGGCATCAGGGTGCATGGTGGGTTGTGGACTAACTCTCATCCCATCACATGTGTAAAGAAGCTGAGGAATAGGAGAATGGGGTGAGAGTTAGGAACCGATGACCCCAATGTGCACCCTGATGCCAGTTGGGGGTGGTCTGGGGGTCCAAGGTGGGCTTTCAACCTAACACCAAATTTCTCACTTTTGTTGTTGTGGAACAACTCTAACTGATGCATTAAATGGAGTTTTGTGCCTCTAATTTCCCTTCTTTTGAGAATGAGGATGATAAATAGTGAATGTAATGCGGTGGAGGGAGCACGGGCCCGCCTTGTCACATAGTAAGAGGAACAGCAATGCAAACACAAGTGGCAACAGTTACACACATGGTAACGCGAAATGTAAATGGCAAAGCAAACGTTAATAGAAACGGAAGTGCAAAGTGACACCGGGGTTAACAGTGACACAAAAGGACATGCAAGCACATACAAAAATGCAACTGGTAACATGCACAGTGACAGCGCCGGTATTTTAAATGCAAATGTTAAGTGTTACTGCAAAAAGAATGCCAAAGGGAACAGAAATGGAAACACAAATGCAAGCACGCACATGAACGCAAACCATAACGCTCACGGGCACGGTACCACAATTGTAAATGCAAATGGTAAAGTTAACATTAACAATAATGCCAAAGGAAACAGAAATGATAATGGGAACAGAAGCACATATGGAAATGCAAACCATAACACACACGGGCACAGTACCGCAATTGTAAATGCAAATGGTAACAGTAACAGTAACAATAACGCCAAAGGAAACAAACTCAAATACAAGCACGTATGGAAATACAAACCGTTATGTGCACGGTCACGGTACAACAATTGTATATGTAAATGGTAACGGTAACAGCAATAGTAATGCCAAAGGAAACAGAAACAGGAAATGCAAATGCAAGCGCATACGGAAACGCAAACCGTAACACGCACGGTCATGGTAACGCGATTGGAAATGCCAGTGGTAACAGTAACAGTAACAGCGACAATGACGCAAAATGAAAGACACATGCAAACAGAAGGTCAACCGCAAATGCAAATGGCGATGCACAGGCTGATACAAAAAAAAATGAAAACATAAACAGTAATGGAAACGCAAATGGTAACAGTAGCATAAACAGATTGCAAATGAAAATGCAAATCGCAACACACGGTGGTGTACGAGATGGTGACATGAATAGTAGCGGAAACACAACTGGAAATGCTAACTGGCACAGTAACAAAAGGGCACATCCTTCTTTTCCCCCAAAACTTCATTGAAAAAGACAGTGACTACAAAGAATGTATGCATAATAATGGCCCTCGGAGCAGAAAAGGAGGACTTGGAATACTAAATTGCTTATATCTCAGGAACAGTACAATGTAGAAGAAAAATGAAAATTTCATATGAATTATGACATTCCTGGCTAGTTTTTTTGCTTAGCCCCTGGTGGGGGGGGGGGCTAAGCATTTTTCCAACTAAAAAGTCATAACTCGCACCATTTCTGAGATACAGGCCCCGAAAGGCACAACGGACACCGTAATGTTATTCTAGGGGAAAACGCATCAACTTTGGAGTGCCGTAACTTTGCAGCCCTCCGATATTTTCTCACCAGACCACCAAAAGGCACATATGTGATATGTTGGCTGTCTTCCCTCCAAATTTCAGCCCAATAGACCACAGTGTTCTTTTGCAGCAGGATGGCAAAAAATTCCTGTTATTTTGGGCATAGTGTTGCAAAATAGTGTGGCAAATAACGATGCTTTCACAAATGAAATCACAAAAGTGTTGTGAGTGCGACACTACTTTGAGACACTACTCTTTCCAGAAATTTGAAAAACATATTTCTGGGGTGTTCAACCACAAAATAAAGACATGGCTAGCATCCTGAGGGTCCGACTAGGTGAACACAAAAAGAATTGTGTTCCTAGATGGTCCCAATTTTAAATGCCAAGCATTTTTCTGATCACCAACTGAAAACAAAATGGTGGATTTGCGACACTACTAGGGCCATTTGCAACAGTAAAAAGTGCATTTGCGACACTGTCAAACTCTTTGTTAACTTTTCCCATTGACTTATAATGGGAACTTGTTTTTTGAATAACTGTTGAACAGTTCAATATTTTTTCACAAAATCTTCAAAAGGCACATTGGGGACCCTGGCTGCATGTTCCCTGAAGTTTTTGGACCGGTCGCATACACCATGCGACCTGTAGGCGAGAGCAAAGAATTCGCAAAAAAAACTTAATTGCACTTTTGGTTGTCGCTTAATAACTCCACAGCCATATATCCAACCGGTACAAAAGTTAACAGATCCCAAGATCTACCATGCCCAGTTGTGTATACCAAATTGCAGGCAAATCTGTTGAACAGTGGCAAAGATATTAAGGTAGAAAATTTCACCCTTTAACCTTAAAAGTGCTACTCAACCCTAACCATGGTAGTACTACACGTGCTACCATAATATAAATATATATATATGTATTTATGCAATAGGAGTGGGCTCAAAACTCATCGAAAAATCCATCTATAATGTATGGTAGAATGCTGATTAACGCTAGAAATCATCATTTCTAAGATTGTTATACCATCGATGTGACGTGGTAATGTTGTTAACCTATCGATGCTATGTCACATCGATAGGTTAACAACGGGGATCAGTCTGCACATGTGCATGCCTTTTTTTACACTCGGGAACTGATGGATGCGTGCAGCGGTGAGGGAAGGACTGAACGACTGCAGCGGTGGCTCCGTTTCGAAAAAGTAAGGAGCCGTTTTCTCTTTTTCTTGGGAACATACACTATAAAAAACAATGTATGGTCCTTCTATCAGCAACCGGTTACTGTTAACCGTCTTGAGGTTGCCATGGTGAAGTAAACCTCTCGAGCTTCGCTCTTGAGGTTTACACAGTCGCCCTGGCAACCTCTCGACGGTTAACAGACCGGTTACCGATAGAGGACCATACATTATCCTCTATATCTTCACAGCCATTGAATAAATAAAATTTATCCTTATAATAACTATGTCACAATCACTCCAGAACTCATTTAGAACGTTCGGTCTCAGTAGTAATACTATCCATATTCAAATGCTAATAACTTTAAAATGAAAAAGATAGCAAGGTACTGTGAGCATGAAAGTCGTTCAGCACAAAAGTATCTACAAAATGAGTGGTGTTTCATTTATAGATGCTTATAGATTTTTATAATTAGCAAAAAGAGCTGAAAATGCAATTTCTTGTTCACTTTTTGACAAACATATGCAAAAAAGATAAGCAATCAAAGCAAATGTCCCTGCACTGACAGAAAGCATCCATATTGCATAATGAAATATACAATGGTGAGTTGTCAGATAATGATTAATCTACATTTGTGCTTGACCTCGGACACTCACTGTGGCACATGCCACTCATGAGGTTACCTGAGATCAAACAGCACTTGTGTAGATAAAATCATTAGCTGACAGCTCATTGTATATCCCTTTATATATATATATATATATATATATATATATATATATATATATATTAGTAATCCTAGTGGTACAGTCGGATAGTGCAGTGGCTCTTTGTGGTTGTGGTCTAGTGATTCTGTAATTCAAAAAGAATGCTTTTTGATGGTTCAGTTAACTCATTCTTTTAAATACATGATTCCTACCAGTTGAGTCATGACCAGGCAGGTGGAGGTTTGCTGAGCTAGGAGTAGGGAGCGAAGGATTTTTATGTAAAAGTTCAGATCAAGAGGAAGTGGAAAATGACGTTTTCCATATTTTAAAGTTGGAACAAGAAGGGCTGCTAATGAGAGTTGGTGGGTTGCTGAGTGGTGAGGAAGTTTTATTTGAAAGTCAGGATGGGGCTATGGAGTTGGTCAGCGGGTAGAGACAGTTTCTAATTTAAAGTTGGGACAGGGTGGGAGGGTTACTGAGCTGGGAGTGGGAAGGAAATTTGAGATTGGGAGGGTTGGTAAGCTGGGTAATAGGTGGGTTTCTGTCGGGAGGGAAGTTTTTTTGTTTTTTTTTATTTGGGTCCGGGTGGTATACTTGCTCAGCTGGGAGCAGAGGAGGAATGCTATTTATTTTAAAGCTGGGACTGGGGGAAGTGAATTGCTGAGCTGGGAGTGGTGGGGTATTATTTTATTTTAAAGTTGAAACTGGGTGGAAGGGGTGCAGAAGTGGGAGTGGGAAGGGAAGGGAAGATTTTTTTTATTTTAAAGCTAGGAATGGGAGGGTTGCTAAGCTGGGGAGCAGTGGGAGAGGTTGTTTTTTTAAAGTCTTGGATCAGGTGGGAGAGGAAAAGTTTTGCTATGGGGCTAACTTTGTGGCAGTGCAGAGGGTTGCAGCAGCTGACTACTCCACACAACACACACTTGTGGCTGCCTAGAAAACATGTCACTAGAAATAACAAGTTCTGTATAGGGATAAGAGCACTTTACCCTTTTGAAGTGTGCATGCAAATGTAAACCTCTGACATTGACAAGGTCTGGCACCATTGGCTGTGAAGATAGAAAACCTTACTTGCAGATTCATAATTACTCACAGCCTGACACACCTCTATGTCTTCTTTTTTGTCACTGACATTCTACCAGTATGCTTTCATGCATTCTGCAAGTAAATACGAAAAAGGTAAAACCTAGAGCTGTTTAAATGCAGAGGGATCCCAATCCCTCACTGCTTATTAGTCTTGATGCAGAAAAGGCTTTTTACTGGGTGTTCTGGCTGTTCCTGTACTTGGTAATGGGGTGGCTAGGGCTACCAGTCTCATTCATTCAGCTACTACAGAGAATTTATTCTTCCCCCTGTGCCTGTGTGAAAGTCAATGGACACCACTGTCAGGACTTCCCTTTCACAGTGGTCACCCATCAGGACTGTCCACTCTTATTTGTCACCTACACTGAACCCTTGGTGCAAGCCATAAGGGAATTCTATTAGTTCCAAGGCATCATGGCAGGGGCAGATCGACACCACATATATTTATATGCAGAAGATGTGGTGTTCTACCTCTCCAGTCCTGAAGAAGCCTTCCTAGACTAGTTTCCTTATTATGGGCATTTGGTGACATGTCTGGGCACCCAGTAAGCACTGCTAAAATGGAAACTATATGTTTCCATTATTCTCCTTCCCTGGAGAAAAGAAATCGATTACCATTTCACTGGGAACAAACTAAACTGAAGTATCTGGGGAGCCAAGTCTCCAACTCGATAATCACAGCGTATGATTATAACTACCTTTAGCTGGCAAATGATGAAGGACTTCTTCCTATGGGGCACATTGCTATTAAGCCTGTTGCAGAGAATAGGGGTAGTCTGAATAGTGACCTTTCCTTGGGCACTGTACTTTTCCAAAATGTGCCCCTATACATCAAGGCAGCACATTGCGGACTCTGGAACAAGGACATTTCCCACTTCATCTGGGCAGGTCAGAGACTTCAAGTCAAATGGAAGTTAAATGGAAAACTCCAGTCCTATCAAAATCCTACTCTGTACTATCCTTTCCAAACCTCCACCTTTACTACAGGGCAGCACAACTCCTATTCCTTCTCTACAGACACCTAAAGTCCACTCCTAATGCATGGCTGGAATTGGTAAGGGAATGTTGCCCAAATGCAGACCATGTCCAGGTTGTATACCACAGAGCTCCACCTTCTGAGTCCCAATTTCCCAATGAATGGATAATCCTTGGCTGCAACAGCTGGAGTGCATTTGGAACTCCATCTGGAAGACCCTGCATCTTATTCCTTTCTTCTCACTGCTATGACATATAACTCTTTTGGAGAATTTCCCTCCCATACCTCTGGACACAGGCTACTGAATGTGGACAAGATCCTCTCTCCTGTACCTCTCACAGTTGCTCATGGTGGCAGTGGTCCTTTCCTTTACCTCAGTTTTTGCAACATAATAACTTTGGCAGCATTTGACAAAAAAGTGTCCCAAATTTGGCATGCCTTGTCTTGAAGGCAAGTTTGCAAGATGTGGTAAGTTTCATGATGGCACCTTGTGCAGTTTCAAAGATACAAAATGTCATTTTACCTTTAAATCTAACTTTTTCCTATACTTCTTACACTTTTTTCTCATCTACAGCCTGGATGGTACAGAATTGTTTGTAAACATTTACTGTAGGACAGAATTGGCCTATGCCAGTGTACTGCCTTTCTAAGGTTTCATGAAAAAACATTAATTGGTTCCAGAATTATAAAGTTTTTTTCTGAGCATGCTCAGTAGGGTCTTTGGATGACCCTTTATAATACATGAAAAGGTTCATGTTGCAAGTGTTTTACTTTCATACCACTTAAGTTCTCATGACAAGGAAAACACATTTTTTGGGTTGTGACAGTTGCCATCTTACGTTTATTTTTTAAACTAAAAAATATGGAAAATACTTCAGAATTATGTATTTTTCAGATTAAATATACTTTATTTAATTTTCTTTTTTGATGAAACACACAAAGATAGCAAGTAGACATAACAGTAGGAGCAGAGACAGAATACCGATATGACAAAAAGGATAACAAGGGTGCTCCAGGATACACTATTCCTTAAGTCAACAAAAGACAGTATACCATAAACAGAACCAAGTATACATTATTATCCCTATTAACTATACATTCCCCAATCCCACTTCCCACACCCCTCCCACCCAGCTGCACCATTAATCCACCCCTGGAGATTCCTAGTTCTTCACACTACATATAGTTTGTTTGATACGAGGATGTGCAGGTCTAATACCTAGCACTCTGTAAAGTGAGTAAGGTATATAAAGGAGCCCACACTCTTTGATAGTATCTTGTTTTCTTAGAAAGCTGGGCCAAAAGATTCTCTGCTTCTAGTGCAAAAAGAATCTCATGTAGCCATTCTGTCACTGTAGGAGTCATTTGGTCCAACCAATGGCACATCAACACTTTTTTTTAGCACATAGGTAAATCAAAGCCTTGTGCTTCCTTTGATTTCCAGTCAGAATCTTTCCATAGTCTCCCAGAATGCATATTTCTGGATGAAAGGCATCAGCAAGGCCCAAAAGGGGTCTAATTTAGCTTTAATAGTGGACCAAAGTGGGGAGGCTTTGTTGCAACTACACAGAATGTGGAGTAGGTTACCTGATTGCTCACCACAATGGAAGCATAGATCATTTGGGAGTTTCCCCAATCTGAAGAGTTTAGATGGAGTGCAATAAAGGTCATGAAGTATGTAAAACTGAAGTATACAGTATCGATCCCATTTTATATCTTTATAAAATGAGTCCCAACCTGGCTCCAAGAATGTGTGGATGAGGGGGGAGGAAGTAGGATGTAGTCCCACTTGTAACAAGGAGGGCCTTCCTTGTCTGCCAGAAAGTCCCAAATATGGCTGTAGAAGAAGGAAATGACGTGCGATGAAGATGATGAAGGAACAACAGGGAGGATTGGCCCATCAAGATATTTGTCCCAGAGACCAGGTCCAAAATGATGAAGAAGCATGTGAAATAATTGAATATATTTAAAGCAGTAGGAGGAGGGAAGGTTAAATTTATGTTGAGTTTGCAGAAATGGGAGCAATTTGCCACTGTCCAGCAAGTCTCTGACCAAAATTTTCTCGCCTCTGGGCCAAAAAAGAAGGACCCAAGGCTTTCCCCTATTTTGAAATTGGGATTATGTAGTACCTGCTGGGAGATATCATACGTAAGAGATGTGCACATTAGTGCATTTAACTGTGCATGTGCCCGAAGCACTGCCATTATAGGAGAGTTCCATAACTGTTCGGGTACACATTTGAGAGAAATATATAACAGAGAATCCAGATCAATATTATGAGGGTCACATAAGGCTTTCTCTATCTGCATCCAAAGTGGAGAATATGTATTAGAATCAGTCGGATTAATGGTCACCAGCCAGCAGCGCATAGTGGCACAAGCTATAGAGAGGTAATAGAGAATAAAATTGGGAATTTGGACGCCACCTCTATTTTCAGAACATTGCAACTTAGAGAAGGCATATCTTGGTGATTTACCCTGCCAAATAAAGGTAGAAATAATACTGCGTACTAGAGAAAAACAATTTTTTTGGGAGGAAATAGTTGTACATTTGAAGTGAAAACAAGAAACGGGGTAGGGCATTGATTTTTATGACATTAATACACCCCCAAAGGGAGAGAGGAAGTAAAACCCAGCAATTGAGGTCATCTTTGATATGGGATAATGTCTCATCTAGATTGTATTTCTTCAGCTTAGCTTCGGACTAGGAAAGGTATATCTCCAAATACTTCATCTTGTCCTTGACTCAAGTTAATCCCAGATGTCGAATGTCTGCATGCATGGTGAAGAGATTAAGGGGCATCACCTCTGTTTCAGAAAGGTTTAATTTATTTATGATTAGAGAATACTCCAAAATCGTTAATAATATCTATAGCTGCAGTAAGTGATGCAGAGGGATACGTGATATGAAGGAGTATGTCGTCTGCGTAGACTGACAACCTGTACTGGGAGGTACCAATAGAAATCTCTGTAATCTTTGGTGAGTTGTTAAATCAATGGATTAGAGGCTCAAGATACAAATTAAACAGAAAAGGGGATAAATGGCAGCCCTGCTGGTGCCTTGCTGTAGATCTATGATTTTGGACAGTACTCCACTACAAAGGATGCAGGCTCTGGATGAATAATATTTTATCCAATGAACGAACTTTGAGGAAAGTTATATTTTGGTAGAAAAAGAAAGAGGTAGTCCCATGAAACTCTGTCAAAGGCTTTCTCTGCGTCCAGGGAGGCCAAGGCCACATGGTCATTGGACTCCCCGGACACAGAGATGAAGTGAGCGAGTTTTCAAAGGTAGTCCACTGATAATCTGACGGACATGAAACCCACCTCTTCTGGGCTAATTAGATCATGCCAAATGTTGTTTAGTCTGTTGGCCAAAACCTTTGTGAGAATTTTAAGATCAATGTTGATCAATGTTGATCAAGGATATCGTGCGGTAGTTAGAAACCTGAAGAGGGTCTCTTCCTGGTTTGGGGAGGACCACAATTGTGGCCTCAGTCATAGAAAGATCTGACAGGACGTGTTCATAAATATAGTTATAGATATCTAATAACAGTGGTGCTAATTGGGTTTGGAAAGTTTTATAGAATTCAGTGGTGTAACCATCAGGGCCTGGTACTTTATCTGTAGGAAGGGACTAAATAGCTGACACAATTTCCGCCAATGTGAGTGGGGTACTCAGATAATCTAACTGATGGGTCCTTACAGTAATTGTGGAAGCTAAACATCTTGCAAAAACTGATGCAACAGATTCATGTCAAAGGTCCTCGTGGGTTGAGAGTATAAATTTTGATAATGTTCCTGTAAACATGCAACTATTTCATGATGGGAGGTGACAAATGACCCTTTTGCATTTCAAAGGGAGTGACAATCCTATCTGTGGTTTGGATCCAAAGCTGGAGAGCAAGTAGCCTGCCAGCCTTGTCCCCTTGGTCAAAATACTGAACCTTAGATCTTAGAAGGTGTTCAGCCTTATCACTTTGAAGGATATTGTAACGGAGCAAAGAATGTCTTGTTGGTTAAGCTCATTCAGGGTTGATGTAGAGGATAATGATAGTTCCCAGCATCTAATTTGAGAAAGAAGGTCAGACTGTAATTTTCTTCCTGATGGAGGGTAAACGATAAGTTCCCCCACATAGTGCATTTCAAAGCCCCCACAACAAATCCAAACTTAGCCATAGAAGGAAAATTATTAATTAGAAAAGTAGAGATAAAGGTGGGAGGTGAGAGACCAGCTTTTTGATTTAAATAGTTGGGTGTTCAACCTCCAGACCTTATCTCTATTGACAGATGGACCTAATTGCCTATGCAGGAGTAAAGGATGGTGATCTGAGATTCTTTCAGGAAGATAATTACAGGATGTAACATCTTGAAGTTGCCCAATACCCAGCAAGAAGTAATCAATATGAGAAAAGGAATTGTGGGGTATTGAATGGAAGAAGTACTCTCTTCCAGTGGGAAATAGCACCCTCCATGGTTCGACCACCTCTACGGAATCCATAAGCTCTCTAAGAGCTCTTTGGGCCAGGGACAGGATTTGTATCCCTTTTCTAAATTCATCCAGCTGATTAAAATATACCAGATTCCAATCTCCCCCAATCAAAACTGGTAAAGTGGACCAAGGTGCTAACAACATCATAAGGGATGTGAAGAGATGTGGCTCCTCCACAGTTGGTCCATACACTGGACTTAACACCACTTCTGAGTGACCCACTAATACCTTAATTACGATGCATCTCCTCTGGGGATCTGTAATCTGGTCCAACAATCTAAACGGAAGTCTCTTTGATATTAAAATAGATACACCATCTCTACGTGAGTCTGACCCCATCTCCATTGCCTGCCCCACCCAGAATCTATGGAGCTGGAGAACTTGAGGGGATGTAAGATGTGTCTCCTAAAGAAGGGCAACATCAATATTAAGTTTATGTAGATGTAATAGAACTTTAGCCCTATTAGTGGGCGACTGGGCACCTTTTACAATCCATGTGCAGACCTTAAGATCTATAGCCATGTTTTGTTAAATGACCTAGAATAGTTGAAACAACCAGGCTTCCAAAACAACATGAAGAAATGCGGTATCTTCACCACGTATTATATCAACGGTGCAGCCCCTCCCTCACTCCACCCCCTCGAACCTCATCAACCCTAAGTATAAAATTAGTAATTGAATGAACAGAACCCCCCCATACCCTTTATACTGACTCTCCCATTTATTTAACTGTGTAACTGTCCCGTTCCTGTTGCAGAACCTGTTAAACCAGAAAAAGAATGTGTTAGGAACAACCACACCCTCTACTACCCACCCCACCTCCCAACTGCCCCTTATAGAGGATCCCTGCATGATCCAGTGAACAGTGCCCACCCTTCTACCCACCACAAGCAACCCCCTCCTCCCTCTTAACAACCCCTGAATATCTTGTAGTGATTTCCCACCCCAACAATGTGGCCTATATTGGTCCATATGGCTGAACTGTATCCTCTGGTAAAAACTGACCAGATAAAACCCAGAACACCTAAGACCAGTATAGACCCCCCCCCCCATCTTCCTGGTGTGTGATCCACAGCCAGGTAAGTAGAGTTGACCACTGACATCCCCCACCCCTCAATAAGGGATCCCTTTCACAGAACCAAAAAGGGTAGAAGCATTATAACCATGTTATATAAGTCAGCTCTAACTCCAAAACAGAGGGAAATAACTTTGTATAAACACAAAAGAAAGGAAGAGTAAGAGAAAGTACATATTACTGGTGGCTTAGGTTCTAATTGTGAGTGATGGCTTTTGTAATTATATGTCCAACCGACCAGAATAAAGTTAAAAAATTAAAAACAGTAATGGGCCTTGCAATGAATTTCACACAGCCCCAATTTGCGTCAAGGAAATGATTGTCCTCAGCCAGGTAATAAAACGTCCCATTCCACATCCCATTAGCTCGGATGTTCTATAAAGGACCATAAGCAGATACTGGGTGCCAATGTAAATTTTCTCTGACGTGGAGATCCACAACAATGAGAGACCGAGGACAACTCCAGGAATCCAAAGCACATGAAAGAGTTTGTGGCTGTATGTGAGCAGACATCAAGTTAGGATTCTTGGTATGGCCAAAATAATAAACAGGCAGTTCTGTTTACTTCTCAAACCTTCGCACATCCCATGCTTTGCCAAACTGAATGACATGGAGCCCTAGTGGTCGACCTCAGCATGTGCTAAATAGCTCAGAAGTAGGGCCTGTAATGCTGCAGAGGCCTGTTCAGCATTCTCATCAGTTTGCCAAGTACCTTTGTGCAGCACCTAGAGGCGAGAGTGGTGCAGTACTTTAAATTTAATATTGGCCGTGATCAGTTTGGAAATGATTGGATAATACGCTGCTCACCTCTGCCTCACAGCCACCAGGAGATCCTGGGCAATCCAGAGTTTCTGCCCCTCCCACAACACCTCCTGCAAGTCTCTAACTTTCACCAAAATGTGGACTTTGTCAAGATAGTTTAAAAATTTCAAGATAAGCGGCCTTGGTGGAGACCCTTCAAGTCTGGTCTCAGGAGTAGTGGACCCTCTCGATAATATACTGTAAGTAGTATTGTTAGGAGAGTGCCCTGCAATCTGAGTGAGATGCTTCTGAAAGAACTGAACTGGTGTAACGCACTCGGCATCTTCTGGAAGGCCAAAGATGACTATGTTATTGCATCAACTTCTGCCTTCCAGATCCTCCGGCTTAGAGTCTATTTTGGCTATTTTCTGCCATGATGAAACTATTTATGGGTCAATTCTTGTCCGCCACCCCTCCAGAGATGAAGTACGGGAGGCTACATCTGTGATTACCTTAGTTGTTTTTGTCAAATCTCGCCATAGTGATTTTAACTCCTTGGTGATATCTTGCAATGCAGTTTTAAAGGGTTGTAGTTCCTCTAGGAATCATGCTTCTGTGAGTGGTATCTGGTAGGTGGCTGTGGTTGCAGCTATGGCTGCAGATATTCTGGTAGTTGATTGCTGGCTTTTGGATTTCTTTGGCTGCTTCTCCAGGGTTCTTGGGGGTGTATGGTGCAGTTGAGTCTGGCACATTTAGGCCTCCATTACAGTTAGGCCGGATCCAGTTAAGCGTTGTATTTATCTGCTCCAGCTCATTGTTACTGGGTTGTTATTGTTCCCTCAGCTGGAGAGCACCTTCCAATTGGCAGTCTGTGGAAGGGTAGGTAGACAGCGATACTCAAAATGCAGATTATTTAGTTAAATTGAGTCGGCGGAGCAGGAGCCTGGCAATGGTGCTGCCTATTTCAACGCAGCCATCACGTGACCCCAGAATTCTGTATTTAAAAACACCTGAATCTAGTTAAAAGGGACCCATTTAGCTAGATTCTGGTGTGTGTTTATTTTTTATACTTAGGCCTAGACATATGTTTTCTGACCAAAACAAAATGATGGGTTCCCAGCTTAGAGAGTGGAGCAATTTTTCAAGTTGTGAGCTGAGAATACTCCTATTACATGCAAAGTGCTGTGACAGGAATTTCTTTTTCACATCCAAAACAGTGACATTCTGCCCTTTCCTGACATTTGTTTTCTGCCCCACCTTCCCACCCTCTTGAATACCACCTTCCAATCCTGTTCAATTCTACCCTGATGTTTTCTTTGTTCATGCCCCACTCCATTCCTCTGGTCAGTATCACCCACCAACCCTGTTCTGCCTCTGCACTGCCATTTGTTTTCTGTACCACCGCTCCTATCACTTTGCTCAATACCACCCCCAACCTCACTCTGCCCTGCCCTGCTCTTTTCTTCTTTGTTCTCACCTGTTTCCATCCCTCTGTTCAGTATTACCTGTCAAACTCATTCTGCCCTGCTCTGGCATTTGTTTTCTGTCCTTTCTGCTCCATCCCTCTACTCAGTATTTACCCTACAACCCTGTTCTGCCTTATGTTGCCCTGCCATTTCCTTTGTTCCTATCCGCTCCAGCCCACTGTCCATTATCATCCACCAGTTCTTTTCTGCCCTTTCCTGTCATTTGTTTTCTGCCCCACCTTCCCCACCCCTCTGCTGAATACCACCTTCCAACCCTGTTCAGCCCTACCCTGATGTTTTTCTTTGTTTTCACCCACTCCATCCCTCTGATCGGTACCACCCACTAAACCTGTTCTGCCCTTTGATTCCATTTGTTTTTTATCCTCTAACCTGAAAAAAGAAAATAGACCCTCATTGATCTTGACCCCCCTCATGCCCCCATTTCATACCCTACCCTCATTCAGCACCCACCACCGCATAATCTCCACACACACCCTCACTGCAATATGCAAAAATAAGATAAGTCCAGTTAATGTATTTCAATCTGTTTTGAAATTTTACTCATAACTTTGTCATTTTTAAACATTTTTACACAAATTTTCAGCATGGCCTTCTTGGGGCCTTGCTCTCAGGAAGTGCAGAACTGAAATTGTTCAAGTCTGTCTCAAAAGATGATTTCACATTCACTCCATGAAATCCCTTTTTGGAAGGGATTTGAACATTTTTACCTACCGAGTTCAAGAGGTGAGCTCATAAGAAGACTATGTTGAAAATCTGTTAGCAAAATATGGAAAAATTACCACATATTGAGTGAACATTGAAATATTTCAGCGTTCACTCATAACTTCACTAATTTTCAATATTTTTACACTAGCTTTCAATATAGTCTTTTGGGATACCACTTCATGAACAAGGCATGACATTTTTCAAATCAATGCCAAAGGTGATTTTACATTCAGTCCATGAAATCACATTTCTGGTTGTATTCTAACATTTTCAACTACCATGTCCATGACATAGGGTCATGGGAAGACTATGTTCAAAAGTTAGGGTCAAAATATTTAAAAACAACAAAGTTATGAATGTATGTTGAAATGTTTCTATGCTCACTCATAGCGTTGGCAATTTTCAATAATGTCCTCAAACTTTGAACATAGCCATTTTACACTATCTTATAAACATGAGAGGTGCCATTTTCAAAACCTTGCTGAAGCGTCTTTTGTCAATTGTGGTGCAATATGATGTTTCACCCATTATTCAATAGATGCCAATGTCATGTTTATTAGGAGAGTCATAAAATGACTATGTTGACATTTAGGGTCAAAATTAAAACAAAATATTAGAAACATTGTCTGCAGTGCCAGCCTTTGACCCAGTGAGTACTGCTTTGTAACCCCATGCTGCTGAGCTGAGTTTGGAGAAATCTCAGTGATCCATCTGGATGGGCTAAGGCTTGGGTGATAGCAATGTCATGCAGCACCACCCCCAACCTCTGAAAGGAAGGTGCAAGGTTGTCTACATGGGCCCAAGTACCTTAGAGTGAAGAGAACTCATGTCTTGTTATAGGGCCCTGCACCTCTGTACCCATGGCTGCAGGAGGGCCCTGTGCTTCAGCTGACAGGTGGACTCTTTGTCCCAAAGCACAACATGTGTTTTATAATTTTGCATGTCTATTTCCTTTAAGGGTTTTGATGGCAGATAGTACCTCTTCCCTAGTCAAGGGGCCATCTAGTGCTGTTGAGAATGGGTTTAATCTTAGCTTTTAGGAAGAAGGAGTTATACTGTTGGGGTGTAGGGGTCACCGCAGATGTATAAAATGCTTTGTAGATGGAGCTGAAGGCATCACCAATTTCACCAGTATCAGTAGTGAGTATTCCACTGTCATTTTTAATTTGGGCTATGGCTCTCTCCCCCTCTCGTTTCTTCAACTGTCACACCAGGTACTTCCCTCCCTGGAAGCTACTCGCATGAGAAAGCAGGATTACTCTCTCGTTGTGTGCACTGCTAAGGGGTTGTAGTGACATTTAAGTTTTTGGAGGACATTGTAAAGAGAGGCCGTAGGCTGCAACACGTGTACCTTTTTGCAGGCTTCAATTTTGACTTCCAGTTTTTGGAGCTCAGCCACCCCACCTTTTCTTGTGGGTAGCATAGGCAATCACTCTCCCTGGTAAAAGCTTTTAGGGCCTCCCATCTAATACTGTGTGCTATGTCACCCTGTCTGTTATGGGTTAGAAACTTGTCCAAGGCTTGGGACAAAAAACATGAAAATCTTTGTCCTTTATAAGAATGGGGTCCGTATGCCAGGGGTGCCCACAGCAGTGACCTGGTCAGTTGTGAGGGTCAGTGTTAGCATGGCATGATCCGACACCAGAATGGCAGAGTACTGGGTTGAAGTGACCCTTGGGAGGTGTTGTACTCAAGTAAGAATCTGTCTATCCTTGCACAAGATTGATGGGCATTGAGTAAAAATATATTCCTGTGGGTTGGGTGAAAGTGTCTCCATACATTCCACAGACTGAAGTTAGTTTTAGGGTCCCCAGAGCCTTAGCATTATGCAAAGTAGGAACTGAGTTAGGGTTAGCTCTGTCTAGGTCCATGTCAGCTACACAGCTAAAGTCAGACCCAATGACCCAGAGCCTGGGAATTCTTCTGTGTCCACTGCCAACATCTAGAAAAGCCAGGGTCTTCAATATTTGGACCATGAACTGACCCTGCTGAGAATGCCTCTTCCTGCCACAGTATTATAGGCCAGCACTTATCTTCCTGAAGAATCCACTAAGGTTTTGTGGATGGTACCTTGAACCCCTGGCAGCCAAACCACACCCCATCCTTGACAGAGTAACATGCTGTGACCCATTGAACTCCCTAGCATGGACTTATTCTGTTGAACTCACCCTTACTCATGTGCGTTTTGTGCATCAGGAGTATATGGGATTTGATTTTCTTTATCACCCCCAGGGCCTTCCTCTGCATTGCTACATTTTCCAGTCAATCCACATTCCATGTACAGATCACAACCTTGTTATCCGCTATGGTGTACTGTAAGACCCTTACATTGTACTACAAAAACCAAAACAGTTCCTAGACCACAGGAAACAGGGTGTTCTGTACACATATATACTGTAGATAATGCATCTACCTCAGGAGTGTATGGTGAGTAAATGATACAAACAAATCACAGTTACTTACCAGTATGGTAAGGTCAGCACCTAAAATCAACCTTAAACTCAGAAGTAAAACAGGTCACAAAAGCAGTCAAAAATAACACCCTGCAGCATTGACTGAAATTGTTTTCATTATGGGGAGCTAATTTTCTGTTCACATTTTGTTCACATGCTTGTTCACTAATAAATAACCTTGGCATTATTTTTGACTACTTTTGTGGTCTGTTTTGCCTCTGAGTTTAAGGTTGATTTTAGATACTGACCTCACTAGTTGGTAACTGTCTGTGTATGTTTGCAACCCTGCATTGTGTTTTGCTTAATGGTGACCTACAGAGCAGAGCATGGAATGAAATGCACAGATCCAATTGTGAGACGTACCCAATAACAAATAGCATAACACTTTTCCCCATTTTATCCTCACCCTACCTTAACCCACCAACCACCCCAACTATCTCCCCATTCCTTACCTTCCAGAAGTGTAATGCACACAAACTGTAAATATTAAGACAGTGGATAAATCCCTCCCTCCCAACCCTTCTTTGCTGAGCCCTCACAAGCTTGGTAGAAATTCCTCTGCAATATATTGGAAATTTTAATCATAGCTGAAATGAGAGGCACATCAATAAACACATGGCTTTATCAGACTAATGCACAAATGGCAATTTAGGCAGTCAGGGTGGAGAGGTTTCCAGATTTGGGTATCCCACCAGCAATAAACTATCACAGAATCCTAACCATAGCTGTAAAAGCTGAAAACAGCAACCTATGTACACAGCTTACAGAGTTTCTAAAGTCATACTGCTTTAAGATCTTTACCACAGTACATCAATGCTGGTGTGGTCAGGCAAATAAGATGAAGAGCATAAGCATGAGGGGAGCGCCTCACAATCCATGCACACCAACAGACATGTGGCTCAGTAGTCACCAACTGCATCTGTCCCCCAACCTGCACAAATAGAAGATCAGTCATGTGTTTGCATATTCTGAAAAGTTTATTAGCCTGTCCTTCTTGTGAGCTGTGTATTCACTATGCAGCTCACCAGAATCAATGCTCAGATTTGAACTTGGAGTACTAAGGAAAGGAGGAGAGGAGGCTCCCCCTCCACAGGTACCTGCATCCTCAGATGCAGTCAAAGGAAGGAACCCTCATAGCTGCTTGACTCACTTCTATCTGGTAGGCACTATAAAGTAAAAATGAACAATTGTACAGTCAGACTTTAGGATATCTCCAGTCATTTAAACTGCTCTCAGTCAGCAATGGTCATATCAAGTTCATAGGCACTTAGGGGACATGAACTGAGGAATATGCCTCCCCTGCTCCTGCAACACTTGAGAAGGCAGCACTGCACAACAAAGGATGTTGTACTGCAACACAGTCACGCAGATGGGGTATCTGTGAGTGGGGACCACCGTGATGCTTCATGTCAAAAACAGCCTGCTGTTAGTGCCCCCAGACACAATCGAACTAATCGGTGCCATCTTTAACTGATACGGGAGCATATTTACAGTGTAGCAGACAACTAAGCTGGACCATTCATTACATCTACACCATCAGGAAGCCCTGATCCCCATCATTGCATTCCCCTCCTGCAGTAACACAGTCCACAGAGAAGCAGAAAGCAGGCAGTTAGTCCAAGACTGACACTCCATGCAAGAACAAAGCTGCAAAGGCAATCATATGTACATTCCAGCAATGTGACTCCTGCACCCCCCCCCATTCACCATCCTGCTGGGCAAGCCACTGAACCCCATGCCATGTCCCCTCTTTAATGTTATAGAGGTGGCTTACCTCTTGACAGCAGACATGAGGGGAGCATGTAGGTTTCCAGGGTCGCATCAGTTCGGTGTCCCTTGTAAGACTGGTGATTACTGTTTTTCTCAGGTGGATAGTTAGAGGGGGACCGCAAAGGATGGTTCTCTTCTATGTAGGATCATAGGCTCATCACCGTGCTGGTGCAATTGCTTACTGCTGGGCTCCTTCCCTCTATAACTGCATCTTCCTCTTCTACAAATCTCTCTGCTACTGCTGAGTCAGTAAAGAGTCTGGCTGGATGGACAGGTCTGGAGATTGTTAGCTTAGCGGGTTATAGAAAGGCAAACTCCGAACCTCTGTTATGTAGTTTTGACTTCACACCATTTAACAGTTGTTGATGATTTTGCAATTCCTTTCTAAAGTCTTGGTATACAAACACCCTGTTCCTTTCCAACTGAATAGGACCCTGAGCTTTTCCTGTCTTGACAATATTTTCTTTGTTGGCGTACCTAAAATATTTAACTAAGCAGTGCCATGATTTGACCCCCTGCTTGTTCTTGAATCTGACTCTGTGGGCCCTCTCCATCTCATATTGTAGGGCTGCAGCACTGAGTTTCAAGTGAGCAACAAGCCACCTAACTGAATATAGGGACATGTCAGTACAGCACTAAGTTGAGTACTGCTGCCCTGTCATGGATTCTGCCACTGCAGGGAGCAGTTTCCACCAGATACAATAGCACTAGTTGCTCATGGTGCAATATTTAGACAGCCCTATACAAATAATTTCATTGGGCATGCAAGGCATTAAGGGGTCATTCACATACTCATTATGGGCACATTTGCAAAGGAGCAGTGGTAGGTTTGTGGCCCCGTAACCAGCTCTGCCTTCACCCTGATTGCCTTCACCTGTAGAAAGCAAGCATTCCCTGGTGTCTAGTGGCACCCTCCACCCTCTGTTAACCGGCCTCCTAAATGTACACTTTATCCCTGGTGCCTAGTGGTATGGTTGCTATCCTGTACTGTATAAAAGTTTTCCCTGTTGTCTAGTGGTTCCCCACCCTCTGATCACCATCCATTACTGTATAATATTTTACTCTGTTGCCTAGTGGTCCACCACACTTCAATCACCATCCTGTACTGCCTAATACTTTTTCCTAGTGCCTAGGGGTCCTCCCAATGCTCTGATCACTGTCCCATAATATGTAATATCTTTTCCTGATGTCCAGTGATCCCCCACCCAGCACACTCCTGTACAGTACAAGCTGGTGCCCCATACAGTACAAAGGCCATGCTTTCTGCACAATACAGAGGATGCATGCCTTGTACTGTACATTGACACATGCTCTCTGTCTTTCCATATGGTTGTTGGCCAAGGAGGTGAGAGGAGGACTGTGCCAGTCACTGTATGTTCTTCCATGGCACAGGAGCTTCAGGTAAGGAAGGTGTGGCAGGGGTATGTTGGCTGGTGCCCATGGTGTGGGGGGTGCCACTAGATGCCATGGAAGAAGGTGCATTGGTATAGGTGTAGGATCAGTGCATGAGGGTGCCACTAGACACCAGGGATGTATTTTACAATAGTGTGGCAAGTAATCAGAGGGTGGGGGAACCACTAGGCACCAGGGAAAAATATACATTGCAGGACAGCGACTGGAGGGTGGGGGACCACTGAACACCAGGAAAAAATATTATACATTATGGGATGACGATTGGAGGGTGGGTGATACCACTAGACACCAGGGGAAAAATATTATGTATTACGACATGATGATTGGGTGGGAAAGCCACTGGACACCAAGGAAAAATATCATGCATTCAGGATGGCAGTCAGAGGTTGGGGGATCACAGGGGCACCAGGAACATATTTTCATGTGACAGAGAAGGGGATATGGGGACAGGGGTGCCACTCGACACAAGGGGCAGGTGTGCTCCCTCTCAAGTGCCAACGGTTGTCGGCTGCATTTGATTCAGCAGCTACTAGGATTGCCTGGAGTAAGTCAGGCTTTTGTTTGGCCATATTCATGCTGCACAGCGCCGCATTAATCCTTTGTGTAGCACAAATACTGGATATCATGCTGCAGGTATTCTCTTCCCTCCCTCCCTTTGTCCACTACATACATTATTTTGTTTTGCCTGTGCTAACCCTTTTAGCAAGTGCACAAGCTCCCTTTGAATATTGTGCAGGGGTGCAAACCCCAGGCAAACAGAGCACAATCACATTGTCCACCAGGTGAAGTTTTGAATATCTATCCCAAATCTAAAAATCTTCACAATTAATTTTAAAACAGAACATAGAAATGTAGTTTTCAGATCATGGGTATTTACAAAAAATAAACAGACACACAAAACGTACTGAAGTTACAAGTGCACGGATTTTTCAGTTTCTCCAATTTTCTGTCTATGACACACACACTTTGAAAACTCCCAGTGAGCATTTAAAACACACTACGGGTGGGATATTCAGAAATGCACCAGGCAGGGGCGCAAGCTAGGCTCAGTGCAACTGGGATGCACCAGGGAGTGTGATGGGTGATATTCAATGGTGCTGCACCAGTACCGTTGAATATAGCAACGTGGCCTCCTGTATTACGCATGGCACAGTGGCACTGCACCAGTGCAAGTGGCAAGAGAGGAGCAGGGGGATGAGCCAGCACAAGTGCAGTTGCGCTAGATGCAGGAACCATGATATTCAGCTGTGGATATGCAAATGGGGCCATAATGCAAGCATGGTGCAACTGGGGCCATTAGCATGTCATTATGGCTCCATTTGCATGCTGGTGCACTGATCCCCAGTGACTTGCAACTTGCACCCTGCCAGGCTACAGCCATCAGGGACCGATACACCCTGCACAGCATGGCAAAGTGCCCCAATGCCCGATAGTGAGCATAAGTGTTAAATAAATGAAGTCCGATATCCTTGGTGGTCCAGTGAACCACTTCCAGCCTGATCGCGGGCATAAGTATACTAAAAACAGTTTAAGTTAGCCCTGGTGGTCCAAAAGTACCTCCCTCCCCACCTGCCCACTGAGCCCTGCCACCCCGCTCCCTCCCGGTCAGCGGCGGGTGTCAGCTCCCGACCTGCAAGCAACCGGCTGCCGCCCGAATGACTGCATACAGTGGATGGCTGTGCGGCCCATTGGTCCTGGCATTGAGCCAGTGGGATACGAGCTATTGCCATACTACACACGGTTCAGATATGTGAATGGATCCATTCACATATCGGGACTAATGATATGTTACGGTTAACGGCAGCCCGATGAGCCATGCTGTGGACCAATGGGCGTGACTGTCATACTGTATGCAGTCAGTCGGCAGGCAGCCGGGTTGCGTTTATGGTGGGGAGCTGCCACCTGCCACTGACATGGGGAGGAGCGGGTATGGGCTCAGTGGTCGGATGGGAGGGGGGTACCGCTGGACCACCAGGGTTAGCTTAAACCTGTTTTAGTATACTTATGCCGCGATCAGGCTGGAAATAGTCCACTGGACCACCAGGGATACTGCTATAGAGTACAATGCCCATGATCGGGCTTGGGGGTACGACGCCAACAGACCTCTGGACCGGAGTTGGTGGCCACCTATAGCTGGCAGCTGCTGTGTTGCACCCTGCAATACAGCAGCTCACCTGTGGGTGGCCAGCCCTTGCTCCTATTTCTTGGCTCAACTTTGAGCACCAGTATGCGGTGTGAAGTAGGGTTGCACCAGCATAGCGCCGCACATCCTGGGCTAAATATCAGGATGTGCAGAATATGACTGGCACACCCCTGCACTTGTGCTGCATACATTATTGGTGTGCCCTGTCACATCAGGATCTGTGTGGCGAACATCCCTTTGAATATTGTGCTTGTGCATTGGTGGGGTTGCGATGGCGCAACACTGTTCCGCCATGTGCAACCCCTTTGAATATCCCACCCTATGAGTAAACTGAGCTCATCTTTTATTTATTTATTTTTATTTATTGAATTCTCAGATTACAATACCTATGAGTTAAAGGCTCTTTTACACAGATTCCATGCCAATTTTAACAAAATACAACATACAGAGAACAAAATAAGTATTTCAAGTAACAATTAATGACAACATACAAGTTACATTAGGAGGGTTAACAATTAGCAAACTAGGTTGATTATCTAAAGATAAGAGCCAGAAGGTGTCACTGTTACAGTCAGGACTATAAGTTACTAAGGGCAGCCAGGGGTCAACTTTGTCAGGAGGCAGGGACAGCCAGAGGTTGGCATAGTCGAGGAGTCAAAGCCGAGGATCATTTAATACCTAACAAAGAGCACTGTGCAACAGAATTCAGCTCACAAAACTAACAAATCAAAGAATCTGTCTCAAGCCAAGACCAGCACTGGGTATCTGTTAAAGAAATATAGCCTAGTCTTAAGTAAACAAACTCATACATCAGGCACCAATTGAAGGGAAGGTGGAAGTGGAAAATTGTTTAACTAGGAAAGGTACACTATGCTGAGGCTTGTTTCCTGGTGTGACCTGGAAGTACAAGGAAGTTAAGTGACTTTCCCAGAATCACACAGTTTGAAAGTGGGGTCTGTGGGATTCAGACTCATGTCTCCAGGTTTGCAGCTCTGTTCCCTAAACCACAGCGCTATACTGCCTCCTAATTAACTGATCCCATTGATGCCATCAAACTAATGAGAAAATATATTTTCTGCACTGCTGGAAATGTAGATATATATAGGTGATAAATCACAACAGGATGTATAGTTATACTGTAATAACCTTGCACTGGGTTGGGTTGTAAGGCATAGGGCGCATTCAAGCTCCCTCAGCCATTCAGTACGAATGATTACTAAAGCATAACTGGTCACCCTGGGGAGTGTTTTCATGCTTTTGAAACGGTAAAAAAGTTCTAAAATCTGAAGAGAAGATATATTTTATCCAAGCCTTGCCATTGTACAGTAATAGGGGAGGCAGTATAGCACAGTGGTTTAAGGCTCTGTGCTGCAAATCTGGTGACATCCAGCAGACCAGACCTGGATTTGAATCCCACAGCTTCCACTTACATACTGTGTGACCCTGAGCAAGTCACTTAACTTCCCTGTGTTCCCAGAATGCTCCTGTAAAAAAGCTTTCAGCTTAGTGTGCTACTCCTGGTTAAACAACTAAAAAAAAAAAAAAAAAATAACTATTCAGTTATGTGAGTGGACTTGACCAATCTCAGATTTATTGTGCATATATACTATAATTTGCAAAAAACGTTGTTAATCCTCCAGTTTGGGTCAAAGTAAGAAAAGCTGAGAAATGAGGTGTTAGAGTTTCCCTAACAACACCCCCCCACAAACTAGGCCAGAGAGCAGATGTGAGGTGTACCTTGGGCTTTTCAAGCCTAACACTCACCACATTCCATCTGTAAATAAAGTCAGATGTGTAGGCTTTATGAGAACGGGGTGAGCGTTAGGCCTAAGAAGCACAAGACACACCCCACACTTGCTCTCCTGCCTGGTCTGGGATGGGGTGGGGTGTTAGGGAAATCCTAATGCCTCATTTCCCAATGTTTGTCACTTTGACCCTAACAGAAGCATTGACAAAGTTTTTTTTTCCTTTCTTTTTGAGACAGTTAAATAGTATCCTTATTTTGCTGTGGAAGCATAGGGTCCTTCGGACCCTGCTCTCCCATCCCTCCATAGATGCGTATATACATAACTGTGTGTATATATATATATATATATATGTATATATATATATATATATATATAGCTGTGGAAGCACAGGGTCCCTGGGTCCTGTGCTTCCATTTACAGTACAACAGTGACCAAATTGTCAGCTTAGCCTCTTATTACCCCACCTCATGTACCCATTACAGAAAATTTTGAATCCCAGCCAAATGTAATCTAGCTAACTGCAATGCCATTTCACACCACAGGTGAGAAAATACATTTTAGCCAGGATTTGAAAAATGACAGCTCATGCATACGTGATGTGGGGTAATAATAAGGCTCTGTTGATAATCTGGGATCAAAATATTTAACATTTCAAAAGTTATGAGTGGACATAGGAAACTGCAACAAATGGTCATAACTTTGTCATTTCTTCATATTTTGACCCCTAATTTTCAACATAGTCCTCTTATGACTCAATCTTATAAACCCCAGAGGTGAAATTTTTTAAAATCCATACCAAAACAATTCTGTGCCATAGGTGCAAAACACATTTCAGACAGGATATGAAAATGACAGCTATATTTTCATGAGATGGTGTGTAAAAATGGCTATGTTGAAAATTTGAACTCAAAATATTGAAAATTACCAAAGTTATGCTAGCATAGAAAATTATCAGTGGATGCTCATAACGTGGCCATTTAGGAGTTTTCCAACAAATTTTCAAAATGATTCTTATGGGATTCTCCACCTCATGAACACTGGTGGTGAAATTTTGTTATTCAGTCCCGAAAGGTGATTTTACACAGCAAACATGAAATCACCTTCTGAGCCTGATTAATGAAATAACAGTAACAGTGTTCATGAGGTGGGGTCCCAAAAAGGCTATGTTGAAAATTTGGTGAAAAAGTTAGAAAAATAGCAAAGTTATGAACATAAATTCAAAATGCCATTGAAATACATTATACGACATGTACCTTGAGTCCCTCAGTTCATGGTTTGGCTTGAAGAGTGCACATAGTCTCTGTCCACAGAAGATGATAGCCTAAAACTTCTGGTGGTAAGTATAGGGCAAGGGATGTGGTGGTGAGTGCTCAATTGGAGGGTCTGGGGATGTGTGGGATGACGAGGACCATTTTTTTCATGGTTTAAAAAGACATTGGGGACTATTTCTTTTTACAGGTGTAAATCACTATATAATATTTTGGGATACTGTGGGTGGGCACCACAGTGTTCCACATTGTTGTGGTGGATCTAAATGCCAACATGGAGATTAGTCCCCATTGTTGGAAAATTAATAAAACAATGGGCTGAATGGGCTGCAGGTGGTGGCATCTGACACAGGGGTGGGCATTCCAGTGATGGATTATATAAATAAATAAAACAAATACACAAGTGACTAGGGGACAGTGATCGGAGGGTGGAGGTGCCACTAGACACCAGGGAATATTATTGATTGACCTGGCATGGGTGTGAGTGGAGCCACAGAACTCTGCTGCAGTAGTTAGGGAGTGAAATGCCCTATTTCCAAAGACACAATAAGTACACCCATCCCCAATCATGAAGGAAGTGTAACTTTTTATTTAAAAAAAGATCTGCCGGTTATTTTCTTAGAAGTTATTTGTAGATATGCCCTGCCATCTGAACTAGCCACAGGGTTAAAACACTGCAATTATAGTAACTACATGGATCCCCAAGATTAGTAGCTCTTCCTAGTTCTGAAAGCCAGCTTTTCTCTCACGTTGGATCCCTAAACATTTCTGCACCATCATGTTACATGACTGCAGCTGTGCCATGTGCCCTTTGACAGTCTCACCCCATGCAAATTACCTGATCACACACCACCGAGGGAACGAACCAGAATGCTGCTTCTTGCTACCGTGGACCTGCAGAACTAAATTACCACAAACTGTAACACAAATGCTGGCACATTGGTAGCGCTAACTCACACAGAGCCTGGGCATGATTTTTAAAAAGGCCAATGTGCATGAAGATTCTTAGGTAGTTGCAAGCTGCTGGGCTATCAGAAGCTTCACAATCAGATAAGGATCTCGATGACTATTTTACCAGTGGGTGATGTGATCATTAGCAGCTATTAGGAATTTTAGGTGCAGGTTGCTTTTCCATTTAGAATGGCACAAATGCTGTTTTCCTTCCCGTATCCTATTTTGTGTGCATAAATCCCATACAATATGGAAATTCCCATAAATCTTTGAGCACTAGAACATATCAGGATGGGTGATCTGGGAGTGGGGGTGCCACTAGACACCAGGGAAAATAAGGGGGCTCAGAACTCACACTGTAGCCAGCAGAAGGAGTTCAGTTGCAGTTGCAAAACTAAATTAAATTTGCTGTTCTCATATACTGTAGAAAATGCAGTGGAAGGCTTCTCTCGCTAAGCTGTGCACCTGGGATATTGGTGCCCTACAAAACTATTTATGAGCTAATTAGAAAACAAACACTAGAATGAAGCTAAACAAGATCCGCTTAGCTAGGTTCTGGTGTTTGTCTTGTAAATTGATAACATTTTTATATATTTTCCATGCTTTTTAGTTTGTGGAACAAAAAACAAGATGGAGGCTGGTAAAAAAGGAATTGTCTCTCATGAAAAAGTATTTTGTCCTCACGAAAAAGAAAATGATCTCGCAAGACTGAATTCTTTTCATGAGATTAATTCCTTTGTCGAACTTTTTACATGTATCCTGAAAAATGAACTTCCCATGGGAAATAATGGGAACTTAAAAACTGAATAACTTTGCAGCAGGTTAATATTTTTGCACCAAACACTGGCAGTTCTGTTACCCAAGTTCTTTCTACCATACACAAATCACACCCAAATTTCACACCATCCAGGCACAAGGTGATGAGGAAAAAACTGCAAAAAGTGGTGACTTTTAACTTTTGGACACTATCTGGATCTTAGGCACTGCACATGCAACTGGAAGGAAACTTGCCATGTCAACAGATCTATCCCACAAAACAGCACATACCAACATTTGTGCAAATCCGTTGAACGACTGAAAATTTATTAAAGTGCAAAATTTGAGGTTTACCATTAAACAGGCTGCTCAACCCTAACTATAGTTGCACTACCTTGCCTCTGTATGTACACACATATATATATATATATATATATATATACATATTGCAAAAAAACAATATTAACGCAGACATTAGGGTTGAAAATGCAAAGTGCACAAAGTAGAGAAATAAAAACATAAGGGTTTGGTCTTAGGTCTTGGTGAATCAGTGGTCAACCCTAATGCCCACTAATGCCCACCCCTCCCTTGAGCAAGGAAGGTCAGATATGATCTCTTTTTTTCATGCAGGGCCAGCATGAAGAAAGCTATAACTGATTATTGTTGGCAACATGTGGAGAGCCATATTCACTCTAGATGGATTGTGAGGTCCCTCTGACATAACATTCTATGTTTCCATGTTTCTCAAAGAGGCTAATACTATGAGGCACTGTGCTTCACACAAGAGGTTATGGGCTGGGGAGGGTGGCATTAGGTTGACAACCCCAAAGAACACCCCAAGACTGATTCACCAAGACTCTGGAGACCCCAAACCCTAATGTGTTTTTCATTACCCTACTGTGTGCACTTTGTGTTCTTCAACCCTAACGTCTGCATTAACATAGTTTTTCACAAAGAATTTCCCTTCTATTTCTGATAGTGGAATTGCATTGGCATCTGCACAGGGCCATTTGGGATCTGCTCAAAATTAAATAAATAGAAATGGAGATAGTACTGACCCAGTGCATGGGTCGATCAGGCCTCAACATGCAAGTCAACACCTGTGAAGGAAGACTCCAAAGCCCACCACAAGGTGTTGTTTATGATCCAGAACACTGATCCTCCCCTCCCCAGGCTGGGTCCATTGCAGCACCTTCCCCCTCAGCCTTAGCCTATTAAGCTAGCTCACTGAGCTCACACCAAAACTCAGGTCACTTGAAGGGGAAGGTAATGTGGTCTACACTGGGCTAACAGAGGTCCCTGCAAACAATGTTACTTCATAATTTTTGTGAGATTTTGACCGAAAATTTAAACAGAGTCTTTTATGACCTCTTTCTTAACATAACAGGTGCCATTTAAAAATATGCTGGACAAAATGTAATTTCATGCCAGAAGTGCAAAATAACATGTCAGTCAAATACTTAAAACAACAGTTGTCATGTTCATGAGGTGGTGTGACAAAATTACTCTGTTGAGAATTTGGGGTTTAAATATTGAAAATTATCAATGTTATGAGAGATCATAGAAAAATTACAATATACCTTTAAAACTTATTTATTTTTATTTTTTTATAATTTGACCCCAAATTTTCAATGTAGTCTTCTTATGACCCCAGCTCATGAACCCAGTAGGTGAACATTTTCAAACCGCTACTGAAATGTAATTTTATGCCACAGGTGTAAACACATTTTGGCCAATATGAGAAAAATGACAGCTCTAATGTTCATGAGGTGGTGTGAAAAATGGCTATGTTGAAAATATGCGTCAGGGTATTGAAAATGACCAAAGTTATGAGCCAACATAGAAAAATTTCAACACTCATTCAGATCTTGGCCATGTTTTTATGTTTTTACCCAGATTTTCAAAATGGCCTTTTGGGACCCCACCTCATGGACAATGGTGGATGTAAATCTGACTTGAAATGTGATTTCACACCGTAATAATGAAATCACCTTTCAGGTCAGATTTACATAATTTCACTTGCCATTACTATAAAGTGGGGCCCAAAAAGTCCATGTTAAAATTTGGGCAAAAATATTTAAAATGACCAAGTTATGAAGAAAAGTTCAAAATGCATTGAAATACATTATATGGCAATACCTGCTTTCCTCAGTTCCTGGTATGGCATTGAAGAGTGAAGAACATGTCTCCAGTCCAGAATGGATTATGACACTGGACCTGGGCTGGGTAAGTATAGAGTAAGGGTGTGCGTGGGGTGATGGATGATGATGGGGATTGGGTTGGGGAGTGGGGATGGTGGCAGACAAGGAACTGTTTCTCTATTCCAGGTTATAACAGCAAAATATGTTGTGGGATAATTTTCTTTTCAAGGACCTCTGGCACTGGGGATTTGGCACCCTAATGTCATCATGCCCAATATCTAACTCTGCTGGATCAGGAAGGAGATTGTCTACACTGACACTGGGAATTGGGCACCTTGGTGTTGGCAAGTCAAAGGTAGGGGTTGGGGAGGCATTTTGAGGGTAGAGAGAAGGGAGTTTTCTTTATTTTACATAGTGTACCTCCAACACCAAGGATTGGGCACACAAGTGTCAACAAGATATTTGGGGCACAGGGATTGGGCACCACTGGTGTCCCAGACTACTGGCAGAGTCATGAGGGCTTGGAGTACCCCAGCACTGTGGAATTGGCACCCCAGTGTTGGCAGATTAATGTGGCAGGGGTTGAGGGGGTTGAAAATAAAACAAAAGAGGGAAGACTTACTGGCAGGGGGGGCACCCTGGTGTCAGTATACATAAAAACAAGAAAGGCACTCAGCTAGCACGAGGGATGGGGCACCCCACTGTCCAGTTCAAACCTCCAATGCTGCTCGAGTGGCTTATGGTGGCGCTCCACTAATTAACAAAAGGTCAGATGCACAGTGCATTCAACAGGGGTGGGGCTACACACTGACATATATCCCTGTCCCTGCTGAATGAAAATAGCAGGACGGCATATTCAGAAAGGGAATTGGCCCTGCCATGTGTAAAATGAGAACATTCTCATAATACAATCACATGATTTCATGTGGTATTCTGTTATTTTTAGCCAGATGTTTTTTAACTGTGCATGCTCAAAAATGAAAATTTTTTTCATAGAAACATAGAAGTTGATGGCAGATAAGGACCACAAGGCCCATCCAGTCTGCCCATTTATTTTTCTACCTTATGAATGTGCCACTGGCTTTTGCTCTGTAAATAGCCTATCTATTCATACTCATCTGTATTGCTCCCTTATGCCTATCCCATGCCTGTTTGAAGCCCTGCACTGTATTCATATCCACCACTTTCTGAGGTAGGCCGTTCCATGCATCCACCACCCTTTCTGTGAAAAAGAACTTCCTCACATTACCCCTTAATCGACCTCCCTCTAACCACAGGCTGTATCCACTTGTCCTGCTATTTTTCTTATATTGAAACATGTTAGACTCTTTCACCTTGTTAATGCCCTCAAGGTGTTTGAATGTTTCGATCATATCACCTCTCTCCCTCCTTTGTTCTAGGGTATACATACTGAGCTCAGTTAATCTGTCCTCATATGTTTTCTGATGCAGTCCCTGGACCGTTTTTCTTGCCCTTCTCTGGACTGCCTCAATTTGGTTCATGTCCTTGTGAAGGTGTGGCCTCCCAGTACCACATGCAGTACTCCAGGTGGGGCCTAACCAGTGTCTTGTAAAGAGGGATTATTACCTCCCTCTTCCAACTTGTGATACCCCTACTAATACACCCCAACATTCCTCTAGCCTTACCTACTGTTTTAGTGGTCTGCCTGGATGATTTCATGTCATCAGTGATGATGATGCCCAAGTCTCTTTCTTCCCTTGTGACTGCCAGCAACTCCCCCCTCCCAGCCTATAGGTGGCTTCAGGGTTTCTCTTCCCTATGTGCATGATCTTGCACTTCTTTGCGTTAAACCCCAGTTGCCACTCTTCTGACCATTTTGCTAGTTTATCCAGATCTCTTCTCATTCTGCTCACCCAACTAGATCTTCTACTTTGTTGCAGATCTTGCTGTCATCTGCAAACAGACAAACCTTATCCTCCAGTCCATCTGCAATGTCAATGATGAAGATATTGAAGAGGACTGGCCATAGGACTGATCCCTGAGGTACCCCACTTGTGACTTGCATCTCTTCTGACTGTATACCGTTTACCACCACTCTCTGTTTTCTGCCCATCAACCAGTTTGCCACCCAGTTGACCAATGTCTGACCCACCCTGAGCCTACCCAGCTTGTTAATCAATCTTCTGTGTGGAACAGTATCGAAAGCTTTGCTGAAGTCAAGGTAGGCAACATCAGCTGCTCCTCTTGTCCACCACTCTGGTTACTCAGTCAAAGAAATCTATGAGATTAGTTTGACAGGACCTTCCTTTGTAAACTCATGCTGTCTTGGATCCTGTGCTCTATGATTCCAGGTGTTGCACTATCCTTTCCTTAAGGAGTGTCTCCATAATCTTGCCCACTACTGAGGTAAGACTGACTGGTCTGTAGTCCTCTGCCTGCCTCCTCCCTGCTATCACTCTTGTGGAGCGGGATCACATGAGCCCTTCTCCAGTCTTCTGGGACCTCTCCTTTGCTCAGAGACTCACTAAACAGTTCTGATAATGGCTTTGCTAGTTCCACCCTTAGCTCCTTTAGTACCCTAGGATGTATGCTATCAGGTTCCATTGCCTTGTCCACCCTAAGCTTATCGAGCTCTTGTAGGACCCTTTCTTTTGTGAAGGAACTAGTGCACACCTGTCTCCCCTCTGTGACCATGGTGCTGAGCTGTGGACCCTGCCCTACATTATCTTCAGTAAATACTGAGCAGAAGCATCTATTTAGGATAGATACTTTTACATGGTCCTCCTCCTCACACGCCCCCTTATCTCCTTTGATCCAGCAATACCCCCGCTGGACTTTCTTCTTTCACTAATGTATCTATAGAAAGTCTTTTAAAACTACTACAGTTTGGGAGATAAAAACACAAAAGCATACATCTTGGGAAAAGTCTATCAAACCTGCAAGTTTCAGGTTCAAATCCTCTTAGTTTTGTTATTGCTGAGCAGAGAAAAGGTCTGATTTTGATGATTTGGGTGATTTGCCTCTCTGTAACTTTGCCCCAGTGAACCGATTGCAACAAAAGTTTCAGAATCCAGAACTCCTGCAGCCATCTCTGGGCATTCCAGTTTTCAAGTAACTCAATTGAACGGAGGCAAAGTTATTAAGGTGCATACATTGGGGTTTAACATTAAAGTACTTAACCTTAATATACTGGTACTACTTGTCTGTATAGTATATAATGTGTATAGGGGGTATACAATGTGCTGACTCAGAATATGCAGTTTGTCTTCACGTGTGAAGGGCCAGGACCCTAATTCATTCATTGTTAAAAGAATTGTCTGTGACCAGGTCTTTCTTGAATTGTGAACCTGCAGCTGGAGTCATGCTGCCAGCTTCAATTAGAGCAGAAAGCTGCCAGTTCCCTGATGTGTCTCTCTGTCTGTCTCTCACATCTCCCTAACTGTCTGTCTGTATGTCCATCCGTCTGTCTGACCATCCATCTGTCTGTCTGTCTATCTATCTATCTATCTATCTATCTATCTATCTATCTATCTATCTATTTATTTTTCTTAAGAAGACCTGGTGCCCACCCCCATTTACCACTTCTTTCTCCTCCCTCCCTTCCAGGTCACCCCAGCCAATTATTTTATTTTTTCGTGTAGTAAGCGGATCACATTGCCCAAACCCAGAACTGCTTCTCTGTTCCCTCTCCCCAGGTTTCCTGCTCCTTCCTTCAATTGATGTAGTGGCTCCATGGTGCCCACTCCCAGTGCTTCCAAACATCATCCTGACACTAGAGTGCCCAATTCTCCATGTTGACTTCTGTCCCCTACAATAAAACTGCTCCCCCTTTTGTAAGCTAAAAAGACCCATCAGTGATCTGACCTTCAACACCCACAACCACCCTGACCCCCCACTCAGCACCCACCACTGCATCCCACACTATCACTCATCTGAACATGTCCCATGATGTAGACCCACTCTCCAATCTAAGACATGTTTTGGAGCTGGAACCAGCAATTGCAATTGGTGCTGGAACCAGCAACGGCATTATGAGAAAATAATGGTAAGTGCAGTTAAATGTATTTCAATAAGGTTTGAACTTGTACTCATAGCGTTGTAATTTTTTAACATTTTAAAACACATCCTTATTAGTACCTCGCCTCATGAACAAAGGTGGTGAAGTTATCCAAACCCTTCCCAAAAGGTGATTTCACAATCACTGCACAAAATCACCTTTTGGTGGGATTTGAACATTTTCTCCGCTCTTTTCATGAGCTAGCATCATATGCTGGCTATACTGAAAATTTGGGGTAAAATGTTAAAAAACAACAAAGTTATGAGAGTATATTAAATAATTCAAGACACCTCATAACTTTGGTAATTCTCAATATTTTGTCCTCAAATTTTCAACATCACCATTTATTCACACCAGTTTAAATTCTGGCCAAAATGTGTTTTTTGCACTTGTGGCGTGATATGACATTTCAGTTGGAATTTCAGGACTTTCACCTGAGGTTCATGAGGTGGATCATAACACTGCTATGTTGAGAATTTGGGGTCAAAATACTAAATAAAACTCCAAGTTATGAGCATATGTTGACATTTTCCACATTCAATCGTATGTTCAGTCATTTTTAGTATGTTGTCCTCAAGTTTTCAAATTAGCAATTTTTTTCACACTGACTCATGGTTGTGACTAACTGCTGTTTTAAATCCTGCCCCAAATGTGTTTTGCACCTGTGGTGTGAAATTATATTTTGGTGGGATTTGAAAACTTTCACCTACCAGGTTCACAAGGTAGGTCATAAGAAGGCTTTGTTAACCATTTGGTGTAAAACATGTGTAAATAACAAAGTTAGAGTGAATATTGAAATATTTTTGTGCTTCTGCAGCCTGATGTACTCCACATTCCAGCATAACTTGAAGGACCCAAGCATCTGTAGCTGCACAGAAATTCAGGGCTCCTTCTGCAGCCAGATGGACTCATAACTTGATGTAGGGCTTGGGTCTTATGCATCTGCATCTGTAGCCACATTGATTCACAGAGCTTGGAGAGCCCTGTGATTCTGCAGCTAGATGGACTCCTCACTTGTGTGGAAGAGCAGGGTCCACAGGGCCCTGTGCTTCTGCACCCAGATGGGTTCCTCTCTTGAAATAGGGCCCTGAGGGGCCCTGTGCAGCTTTTTCCACATGGAAGTGCAGGGCCCAGAGGGTCCTGCCCTTCCACAGCCTGAGGGACTCCACATTTGGCATAAGGCCTGAAGAGTCCGGCTCTTCTTCATCTGTAGCTGCACAAAAGTACAGGATCCAGAGGGTTCTGCGCTTCCACAGACTGATGGATCTCTTTCCACTATCTCCAAAAGAAAGGAAATTTATTGCAAAAAAATACTACCTTAATGTATCAGTTAGGGTTCAACTTAAAGCAGAAAAAGTGGTGAAACATGGTGTTAAGGTCCCCAACCCTAATTCCCCACCTCCCAAGCAACAAAATGACAAGCTCACCCAAGCAACCACTGCTAACCATCATCAGGTAAGAAAACAACATACAACTTTTTCCAGATGTCACAAATGAAGTAGCACTGATGTGCCACCTTTGTGGTTTTGTATCTGTTGCTGCATAACGGGGCCTGTACTTATGCAGCTGCACCTGTGTGTAAATATTGTACAGCATGTTCTGCTGACAGAAGGCCCCTTTGGGCCTGCACCTCTCCAGACAGAGGTACTCATGCATGCTGTGCAAGGTACCTCACTAGATATCATGATCCTCTACTGCATGGTTTTGTAGATGCAGCCACGTAACTGAAAACCTGCTACACCTTTGAACAATTCCTAGATACACTGTTGAAACCATAATATCCACATTGCAATAGTACCTTTTTCTGTATAATGGCAGGTCCCACAGGGCCTCCATTTCTGGAGCCTGAAGTTGGTGTGTATGTCTTACACTTGTAGGTAAAGAGGTCTAGGCCCCTCAGGGGCCTGAGCTTCTGCAGACGAGGTACAGTTGAAAATTTGGAATCATGGATTTTGTGGCCTGCACTTCTGCAGACAGAGGTCAGTGTGTATGTCTTACACCTGCAGCTGAAGAAGCAGAAGCCTGTCAAGTAAGTGCATGTCTTACAGTGTGCATGAGTATCTGAGGCTAAAAAAGTGCTGACCCATTGTGGGCCTGCACTTCTGCAGACAAAAGAACTCTTGTAGTTTGGGTAGCATGGTCTGCACACAGAAGCACTGTTGTGAGTTGAGAATCCTGGATTTCTGTTTCAAGTGAGTGTGTATGTCTTCTGCTGTGCATGCCACAGATAAAAATCCCAAAAGGTTTGTCGTGCGGACAGACCTGGTCCAGGGGTGTGGGTGCCAGTGGCCGTGGTTGGTGGAAGCTCTGGCCAAGGAGGAAAAAGTATTCAATGATAAAAAATAAAAATGCAAAGACAACACATCAGTGCTATTGCATTTGTGTCTTCTGGAAACAGTTTATGTTATTGGTCTTACCTGTCAATGGCTGGCTGTGGTTGCTTGTGCGGGCTTGTTCTCTTGTTTGGGAGGTGAGTGGTTAGGTTGGAAACCCTAATGCCACAATTCCCTGCTTTTTTGCTTTATGTTGAACCCTAACTGGTGCATTAACACAGTTTTTGCAATGAATATATATAAACACAGGTATATGTATATCAATAGTCTCTCTCTCTGTCTATATATATATATATATTTACACACACACACACACACGATATATAGTATGTAATACACTGGTGTATTTTTTCCCTACAGGAACAATTATAGTGTATTTCCAAGTAAACATCGCAATTAAAGGTGTATACCTCCCAATTAAAGGAGGAACAGTACCTCCCAATTAAGGGTATACACCCATGACTTATTTATTTATTTTATTTATTGTGTTTAGAAACATAGAAACATAGAAGTTGACAGCAGATAAGGACTGCAAGGCCCATTCAGTCTGTCCATTTTGTCTACCTTATGAGTGTGCCTTAGGCCTGTACTTTGTCAATGGCCTATCAATTCATACTCATCTGTATTGCTCCCTTATGCCTATCTCATGCCTGTTTGAAGCCCTGCACTGTATTCATATCCACCACTTCCTGAGATAAGCCGTTCCATGCATCCACCACACTTTCATAAAAGAACTTCCTCACATAACCTCTTAATCGGCCTCCCTCTATTCTCATGCTGTGTCTTCTTGTCCTGTTATTTTTCTTATATTGAAACATGTTAGACTCTTTCACCCTGTTAATGCCCTTAAGATGTTTGAATATTTCGATCATATCACCTCTCTCCCTCCTTTACTCTAGGGTATACATATTGAGCTCAATTAATCTGTCTTCATATGTTTTCTGATGCAGTCCCTGCACCATTTTGGTTGCCCTTCTCTGGACTGCCTCCATTTTGTTAATGTCCTTGTGCAGGTGGCTCCAGTACTGCACGCAGTACTCAGGTGGGGCTAACTAGTGTCTTGTAAAGAGGATTTTACCTCCTCTTATGACTTGTGATACCCTACTAATACACCCCAACATTCCTCTAGCCTACCTACTGTTTTAGTGGTCTTCTTGGATTATTTCAGGTCATCTGTGATGATGATGCCCAAGTGTTCTTTCTTCTGTTGTGATTGCCAGCTTGCCCTTCCTAACCTATAGTGGCTTCTTGGGTTTCTTCTCTATGTGCATGATCTTGCACCTCTTTGCTAAACCCCAGTTGCCACTCTTCCGACCATTTTGCCAGTTTATCCAGATCTTTTCTCATTCTGCCCACCCCATCTGGTCATCTACTCTGTTGCAGATCTTGGTGTCATATGCAAATAAACAAACCTTACCCTTCAGTCCATCTGCAATGTCACTGATGAAGATATTGAAGAGGACTGGCCCCAGGACTGATCCTTGAGGTACCCAACTTGTGACTTGCATCTCTTCTGACTGTATACCATTTACTACCACTCTCTGTTTTCTGCCCATCAACCAGTTTGCCACACAGTTGACCAACTTCTGACTCACCCTGAGCCAACCTAGCTTATTAATCAATCTTCTATGTGGAACAGAATCTAAAGCTTTGCTGAAGTCAAGGTAGGCAACATCAACTGCACCCCCTTGGTCCACCACTCTGGTTACCCAGTCAAAGAAATCTATGAGATTAGTTTGACAGGACCTTCCTGGTGTAAACCCATGCTGTCTTGGATCCTGTGCTCCTATGGATTTCAGGTGCTGCACTATCCTTTCCTTAAGGCATGCCTCCATAATCTTGCCCACTACTGAGGTAAGACTGACTGGTCAGTAGTTCCTGCCTCTTCCCTGCTACCACTCTTGTGAAGCAGGATCATGTGACCCTTCTGCAGTCTTCTTGGACCTCTCCTGTGCTCAGAGACTCACTAAACAGTTCTGATAATGGCTTTGCTAGTTCCACCCTTAGCTCCTTTAGTACACTGGGATGTATGCCATCAGGTCCTATTGCCTTGTTCACCCTGGAGCTTAGAGTGCTCTTAGTGACCCTTTCATTTGTGAAGGGACGTGTGCACACCTCCCTCCTCCTGTGTCCATGGTGTGAGCTGTGGGCCTTGCTCCTACCTTCTCCTCAGTAAATACTGAGCAGAATATCTATTTGGGATAGATGCTTTTCCTTAGTCCTCCTCCACGCACTCCCCCTTATCCCCTTTGATCTTAGCAATGCCTCCTCTGGACTTTCTCCTTTCACTAATGTATCTATGGAAAGTCTTGTCCCCTTCTTTTACTGTTCATTGTAGTGTTTCCTTGGTTTAGGCCTTTGCCTGCCTTACTGCCTTCCCTGTTTCCCTTAGGGAAGTTTGGTAAGCCTGCCTTTCTTCATCCTGCTGCAGTCCCTTATATTTCCTGAAGGCCAACCTTTTGGCTCTGACCTTTTCTGCTACTGTTTTTGAAAACCAGAGTGGTTTCTCTTTCTTTGCTCTTGTTTTCTCCCTAACACAATGGGATGTTGCTTCAAGTATTGCATCCTTAATGCTTGCCCACTTTGCCTGTACCCCCTAACCTGTAATTCTTCTTGCCAGGACTAGCTTAACTCTGTTGGTCATCTTATCAAAGTCAGCTCCTCTGAAGTGTCATATTTTTGACTTAGAATGGGATGATTTAGTTCTAGTGACAAAATTGAACCATACCATGTGATGGTCACTGACCCACAGGTGAACTTCTACCTGGAGATCTGTGATTGTTTTCCCGTTAGTAAGTACTAGATCTAGGATAGCCCTGTCTCTTGTGGGTTGTTGTACCAGTTGTTTGAGGCCCTTCCCCTGCAGGGAATTCACTATGTGTCTAGTTCTGGTGGATGTTCCTGCTGGTATTGATCAATCTGTATCTGGCATGTTGACGTCTCCCATTATCTGAACCTCACCTTTAGCTGTCATGTTTTGTATATCTTCTAAAAGTAATATGTCTATGATCTCTCCCAGTCTGGAGACCTGTAGACAACCCCAGTTAATATGGCTGTCCCATTTCCTGTTTTTAGTGTGACCCACAGTTCTTCTGGCTCCTTATGTGTATTCTGAATTTCTGTAGCTTTGATCTTTTCATTGACATAAAAGGCCACGTCCCCCCTTTTTGCACCTCGGTCTTTTCTGAACAGTACATAGCCAGGTACTGAAGTCTCCCAAGTAAGTGTGGTTACTGGTGAACCATGTCTCACTGATGGCTACTATTTCCAGTTTAGCCTATGTCATTGTTGCCTGCAGGTCTGGGATCTTGTTTCCAGACTGTTGGCATTTGTATACATGATTTTCCATTGCCCAGATTTTGGTGTGTTAATTGTTGGGCAAGGTCCAACCTTTCCCCTGCACATCGTATGGGGAACGGGACCTTTTTCAATCAATCAATCAATCAATCAATCAATCAAAATCTTTATTTATTCAGGCGAACATCATTGAGCAAAGCTCATTTACAAGATGGACCTGAGTGGTCATACAAATGAGGATACAAGTATTATTACATAGACAAGAATAGCATAAATAGAATACAATGGCATGAAATGATTATATACAACAATTTACATATATACAAGGAACAGTAGAACCATTTAGCCTGTAAGAAAAAAGGACAAAGGGTATAGCAGGTATAAAATATAAATTATAGGGTCTAACTAGTTTTATGAGAATATAATAGGTGATTCGAAGATAGAAATTGAATTAATATAATGGACGGAAAAGGAAGATGGGTCAGGTAGGGTAGGGGATTAGGCTTTTATAAAAGCAATTGCAGAGCTCTGGAAAAAGGGCGGAGAACAATCTTTGAAAGATGCCAGAGGTAGTAGGCTATCTAGCTTCATGGATTTTGGACAGAGTTCCATGCAACTGCTAAGGTATAGCTGAAGCAGCTCTCCCATACCGGTGCAGGCATTGGGGACCTTTAATATGATGAGTTTACTGATCCTTAAGGTGTATGGCCTAGTTGTAATTTGTAAAGCAACCAGTGATATAGGTAGGTAGTTTGCCTGTTAACGCTTTGAATATCCAGATAACAGCATTCCTATTTCTTCTGTGATGTAATGATGTCCAGTTGACTGCCATATAAAGGAGCAATGATGGGTGCTGGAGGGAAGGTCAGTAATAACTATGGACCCGTGATACAGGGTGTCCAGTTTATGTAAGAGATGACGGAACAATGGCAGTAGAGAAAATCAGCATAATCAATGAGGGATAGGAATGAGGCCTGAATTAACCTTTTTGGAATCACTGTTTAGGTAATGTTTTATTCTAAAAATAGTCCAAGCTCTGTCTTAGCTTTTAAGTAGCTCTTCAATATGGACAGAATAGTCAAGCTCTGTTATCTATCCAGACTCCAAGGTATTTAGTTATCAACAAATTCAAGTTTCTTCCAAGGTTTTCTTACCTGGTGATGCAAATGAACTATAAACATGCTCAACTCCTATTTGATCACTAGCTGAGTGGGAGGAGTGTTCTTTCCAATTGATGTATCAGGTGCTGCACCCTCTCCCAATTTGCTAGTTTAAATATTCTGCAAAGATTTCAAACTTCTGCCCCAATGCACTGACTCTCTCCTTAGTCAGATGCAGTCCATCGAATTTAAAGAACTTTTGCTCCCAAAACTGTTACCAGTTACCTACAAATTTGTGTCCTTTTTCCTGGCACCAGCCCTTTAGCCACATGTTTAGCTCCCCTATCTCCCCTTCTCTAACCTTCTGTCTATCTTCCCCCCTCTCCCAGACCAGCAGGATCTCAGAGAAGGAGATGCCGGATGAAATGGATGAGAGTTTGTCTCCTAGCCTGGTCAGTTGTTCCTTGGTCTCCACAAGTGACTGGCTGACGAGATCGTTAGTCCCTATGCATACCAGGATGTTGATGTTTTCTCCTGCTTCCTGCACAATTTTAGCAATGCAGTCAGTGTCTCTCCATGCTGATATCCCTGGGAGACAGCTGAGCATTACCCCTGGCTAGAGGTAGGTATCAACTCCCCAAATCATGGAGTCTCCTATGATCATAAGTGTTTTGGATTTTCTTTTTGCTTTTTTTGTTTTGGTCCATGTTTTTGGTGAGTTTTGTTGTGCTAGCTCCTGTGCTGCAGTGTCCTGCTCTGCAGTGTTTTCTGCCCCTTTGTTTGATTTCAGAGACAGTGGCAGATACCTATTTGTAGTTTTGTATGGTTTAGGAGGTGATACACTGAAAGCATTGAGTGATGGGGCACCCAATTTGTCCTCCTAACCACCTGCCAACCTCCGGACCAACTACCCTCTGCGGTCGAGGTGCTTCATTTGGATGTTGGGGAATGGAGCACCTTGGAGTACAAGTGCCCTTTTCCAAGATGATGAGGTCAGGCAGGTTACAAACAAAAATACAGTCTTCAAAATGCCACTGTACTATAATAATACTTAAAGCTGTATACCTCAGAAACACAGCTCTATACACATTACAATATCCCTCTGAAACCATAGCTATATTCCTCTGTAACCATGGCTATATACAGCTGTATCCACTGTAAAACAGTAGTGAACCATAAAGAAGAATCACTATTTAACCACTTAAAAGATAACAGCATACCAATAAAAACACTAAAAAACAACCAACATACTATGCAAATCAGATAAGAGACGCACTGCAACACGGTGTGGAAAAAAAAACAATGCAAGAAAGGTTGAACTTCGTCAGCCAAGTCAAGTCAGACTTTATTTTTAAAAAGTGCTTTTCAAATTCCAAAGCGCTTGTACAGGTTAAAACAAAGAAAAATCATCCATTAAAACACCTAAATTAAAACAGGCAGTGCAACTAAATTATACATTAAATAGCATCCAAGAATGCTAAATCAAACAAAAAGATTTTTAACATGGACTTAAAAGTCTCAGTGGACAGGCACTCTCTAACCCAATGAGGTAGAGAATTCCACAGGGTCGAGGCCACAAAAGTAAAAGCTCTGGCCCCTGAGGTCTTTAAATGGAACCTGGGAATCTCTAGCAATCCCTTGTCAGCAGAACGGAGTGGGCGGAAGGGGCAATAGGGATGAAGAAGATCTTGTAAATAACGTGGTCCCTGTCTGTGTAGGGCCTTATAGGTCAGCAAAGTGACCTTGAAGGTGATCCTCCACTGTGCTGGCAACCAGTGCAATTCATGGAGCACAGGCAAGACATGGCTAGATCTTGACAAACCCATCAGCAACCTGGCTGCCATGTTCCACACCAGCTGCAGGCGGCAGATGTCCACCACCAGAAGCCCTAGATAGAAAGCATTGCAGTGGTCAAGGAGGGAGGTCACAAAGGCATGGACCAGTATTGGAATGTCATCAGATGGAACAAGGTGCTTTATCTGGGCAATGTCCTTCAGATGGTAAAAAGAGGACTTGCTGAATGGTGACACCTGAAACTTAAGTGTCAGCTTGCCATTAAGAACCATGCCCAGATTATGCACCTGTTCAGTGGACTTCAACTGGGTGTCACCCAGCATAAGCCTGGATGGCTGCCCAGGTGATAACCCCTCTACCTGATGACCTGGGTCCACTACCAACTCCTCAGTCTTTTCTGGGTTCAACCTTAACCAGCTGGCACTCATCCAGTCTTGAATCTCAACTAGGCAGTTGTTAAAGACCAAGATGTCATCGTCTCTTTCAGGCACAAAGTACATGTACAGCTGAGTATCATCTGCATAGCAGGGAAAACTCAGCCCATACCGACTTATAATGTCTCTCAATGGCAGCATATACACCGTGAACAACATGGGAGACAAAACAGAGCCCTGTGGCACCTCACAGTCCAGGGAGAAAGGGTCAGAGGAAATCCCCAACACCACTCTCTGAGTCCTGCCTATGAGGAAAGAATGAAACCATCTGAGGACTGTCCCAGACAGTCTACAGAACAGCCACAGGCACTCCAGTAATACCCCATGGTCCATGGTGTCAAATACTGTGGAGAGATCAAGAAGATTCAAGATTGAATGGCTCTTCTGATCTCTTGCTATCAGGAGATCATTAAGTACCCAAACAAGGGCCGTCTCAGTACTATGCCTCTTCCTGAAACTCAACTAGAGAGGATCATAGACCTCATGGGTGGTAAGATAGTCTTCAAGTTGCAACGTGACCACCTTTTCAATAACCTTACCCACAAAGGGTTGGTTAGAGACTGGTCTGTAATTTGCAAGACAGTCTGGGTCGAGCAAGATTTCTTCAAAAGGGGTGGCACCACTGCCTCTTTCAAGGGGCCAGGAAACACACCCTTTTTCCAATGAGCACCAGACTATCTTCACCAGGACTGGCCTGATGACCTCCTTGCACTCCACAAGGAGGCGGGTTGGACCAGGGTCCAAACCACAGCAAGTCAGTCGCAAGCCCTGGACAATCTTCACAATATCCACAATTGCCAGCTTGTCAAAGCTTGCCCAGACAGACCAGATGCCTGCAATCTCCCACCGACCTCTACAGCACTCCCTGGAATGTGTAAGATGGATATCCAACCTAATGGTGGCAACCTTAGCAGCAAAGAATTCAGCAAACTCATCACACTTAGATTGTGAAAATGCTCTCTGATTCTGAAGACAGATTGGATTGCACAACCTATCGACAGTTTGGAAGAGCTGAGCTGGTCAATTCCCTGCTGCAGCAATCTCCCTGTACAGGAACTCTGACTTCTTATGAGAGATTGCTGTCTGATATTCAATAACGGGCCATCAGTCTAAGCTTGTCACCTTCCAGACCAAATTTCCACCAACATCCTTCAAGCCTTTGCCCCACTTGCCTCAACTCCTTCAAGGTCTCATCAAACCAAGGGGACCAAGGATGAAGAGTGAGTGGACCAGCAACCAGCAACAGAACAAAATAATTCAGGCTTGTGGCTTTCTGAGTTTGTTAGTCCCCAAGTGAATATAAATCCTTGCAGATCACTCTTACCCATCATGTATTTTCTCTCTCTCTCCCTGTCTCTATATATATGAGACTACATAATACATAAATGTGAACTTTCCCCATAGAAAAGGTCATCATTTATTTCATTGTACACCTGTGACTAATCTGTCAGTTCAAGGTATATACCTGCACTAGTTGAACAATTGCAGCTATATACCTACACTAATTAAAGCTATAAACCTACACCAATCAAACAATTAGAAGTATATACCTGCACTAATAAAAAGTATACATCTGCACTACATTAAACCTATAGGACACCATTAATAACACAATTAACACAGCATTTGGAGGGATCTGTACTAAATCCAACTCCAACATTCCTGACTATCATTTGCCTGACTCTGAATGCCTGACACATTATTATTCCCAACTTTTGAAAGCCCGCCCTCTAATACTGACAATGAAAGCCATCAATCACTCACATCCCGTGCAGTATTAGAAGCCACTTCAGTTCTAACAGCACCCAAAATCATGCACACATCAAAAAAAAAAAATAAAATCTGTATTTCTGCAGATTTTACGTTGTTTTCTAGTCACGTTCTCTCGCTTCCGTTTTCATGGCAACCAGGTTGCTCTCAAATTCCATGCAGCTCAAATGAATGAAGCACAAGGGGAAAACCAAAAAGCAAAATAAAGACAGAGAGAAAGAGAGAGCGGGCTTACATCTGTTCTCACTCATCTCAGTAACAGCGGCTCTCTCTAATCTCGAAAACTGTTTGATACAAAATGCAGCATTCAGACAGTAGCTTCGGTTTGAAACTGCTGATACACCACAGAGCATGACGTGACCGGACATGCCAGACTAATTCAAACACCAGACCGCTACCTGCTGCCATAATAATCTATAGGTAATGTAAAGCTCAGTAATTAGATTTAAAAAATATTTATATGAATTAAAGATTCTGCTGGTGGGCAACTGTAATTAAACCTGGAGTTGGGATCGGGCCGATGCAAACTCCATGCCAGTAAGGGTAGAGATGAACATTACATTTCATTGCAGGCTGGCGGCTTTGCTTGGTGGCTTTCCCCTCGTGCTTCATTCATTCGAGCGGCACAGAATTTACAAGGTAAAATCTGCAGAAATACAAATTTTATTTTCTAACTCTAATAAATGTTTTTGCTGATAAGCACATGATTTAGGGAGCTGTTAAAACTGGAGCGGCACTTCTAATACCAAGTCAGGATGTCAGTGTCTGAACAGAGAGTTGGGATTTTGAAAGTCAGCATTTTAGAAAGCGGAATTACTGTCTTGATGGGATTTAAGAGTCAGTCATTTGTTTGTCAGCCTGCTATGAGTCGTGATTTCATACCAGACCCCATTTGGAAGTGGTAGCCAAACCAATTACCAAACTGAAAAAAAAAACCTGGAAAAAGGCACTTACACAAAACCCTCCCAAACCCAGAAACCCCCCAGACTCCTATCTGCACTCAGTACACACACCATTCCCTCCTTGCCGCCATAGACCTTCAGGTGCCATAACGTAATCACAAATCGATCTCTATAACAGTAACCTTCCTAATGTATTATATTCAACACTCATTGGGTAAAAGTGGAACACTCGGAAGTATTCCCAACTCGTGGGCTAATTTGGGCAATAAAGCCACTCGTCCTATGGGCTCATGGCCTTATAGCCCTACATCGCACCCTTGAAGGATATACATCCTTGTATACCATAATTTCCCACTATTTATTCTATAAATGTACATCCATCTATCTATCTATCTATCTATCTATCTATCTATCTATCTATCTACCTGTCTGTCTGTCTGACTGTCTGTCTATCTAATGCATAGATGGGGTCCACAGCCCATTATAAAAAACACCATGTATTTCCCCATATATGATGGCAATTAACAGCTACTGTATATAAACATCCAATTAACCAGTCACCTGTAATTAACACCATATTGACACATGTAATAAACAAAGTAACCATATAATAACCACCTAATTACAATGTAATTAACAATCCTAAATTACATGTAACACACACTCTTTTAAAACATGTAACAACACATTACAACCCATATATAACCGATTAAACAACCACTTAACATAACTCATACACCCAATCAACAATCAGCTAAAACCCTACAAAACAACAAACCACACTCACACTTGCTATCACATCCACCAACATGGAGAAGACAAAATAAACCTGGATAGAGCAAAATTTATACAACAGGAGGAGAACCAGAATACCCTCCAAAAAAAACCCAACTTCAATATAAAACTGGTAAGAACTTACCTTGAAAAGATCGGAGAACAGAGTGACCTATTGTAGATCCCTGCAAGTGAATTAGACAAAATTTAAGTCAGCTTTATATTTACATTTAAAGCAAAATGGCTCAGAATATGAGCCAGGACACAAAGAAACATATTTGGAAGCCTGAGCAAGAACTTTAAATCAATAAATTACCCACACTCCATCTACAGATGCAATGACAACATTTTCAAAGAAACAGTTAAAACCATGATTGCTAAACAAAGATTCCTAAAAAAAGAAGGAAAGGACAATAGGCCTAAGCTGGCATAACCACTAACATCAACAGAAATAGACATTTTATATCAAACCTTAAAACTAGGAATGCACAAACCGACAAGCTTATTACATATGTTATTTTTCAATACAGGGATCATTTTGCTCTTCACACCATGGAACAGTACATCCTTAAACGGGGAGAAATAACACTACACAAAGATGCACAAGCAATCAAATACTTAGAACACACAGAAAGACAAACAAATACAAGAACTAGAATAAACCTAAAAGACAGCAGAGTAATTAAACCAAAGCTATATCAAATGTAAACAACTGTGAAAGAGACATAGTAACAGCATGTGAAAAGTATGCATCAGAAAGACCACCAAAATGATGATAGGTGACGTCCCATTTTACCTGATCCCCAATGTAAGACATAAACCTGACACACAATGGTTCCATAACATGAAAATTGAGAAAACAGCATGAGAAACATCATCAAAGCAATAAAACAGACAGGACTACCACCAGATAAAAGAAAAAAAGCATAGCACAAGAAAGACAGCTCTCCAAATGCTAGTAAATTACAACATTCCACCAACAGAAATTGCCCAAATATCAGGCCACAAAAACCTACAAATCAATCAATAATTACTTGATTCTGTCAGACACATACCAAAAGATAATATCCACAATACTATCAAATGAAATAAACCAAACAAACACAATAAAACCAAGAGAAAAGCCACAGCCAAGCACCTCAAAAGCATACTTCCAACCCTAAAATTAGAAAAAATACAATACAGAGTAATAAGAACCAAGCACCAGAAACATCCACCTGGTACAGCATATATGGCAACCACAACAAACCCAGCAAAACAAAAAACCAAAAGAAGATAGAGACACCTGAAATGGCATCAACCAACTACAAAACCCACATAGCAGCAACCAGAAAACCAGCCATGGAAAACCCCAAAATGCACACCTACAACAACAACTACACAAATCAAGCACACAAATCACCAGCATCCAAAAATGCTAGCAATCCCACATGGAACCACAAGCCAAGAAACCCCACAGTGACACACACACAGAAAACCTGTGCCAGTGCTCACAGTACAGAAAATGGACATTATGGTACCATTGCAGCAGACATTGAAATCAGCATACTCAACAAAGCCAATGGGAATCAGGAGTCTTAAAATACAAATGCTGAACAGCATCAAAACACCAAACTCAATGAGACTTCCCTACTGAGCACAAACAGATGCTATGTCCAGTAAACATACATAATGGTTAGTGGAATTATGTCACGAGCCCTCCGACCAAGCCAAACTACTAGCTAGAGCACCCAGATGGCATCATGCACAGAACAAATAACACCGTTAATTGGACACAGCAACTCAGAAAAAAAACAGAGACCACGAGTGGAGTAGCTCTGAAAATTTAATTTCAAACCACTGCAACCACCAATGAATCAATCAATCAATCACTTTTATTTATATGGCACCTTTCAATTGCTAAGGCCCACAAAACAGTTAAAACAGCTACAGCGTAAAATCAAACAAATTATAAATATTATAAAATACAGATAAAACCAGCAAACATTATTCAAATTATTCCCAAATGCTTGAGTCCATAAAAGTTTTAAAGAGCCTGTTTAAATCCCTCCACAGTCATGCACTCACGTAACTGACAGGGTTGAGAATTCAGAGGTAGCGCTACATGCATAAATGCCCGGCCCAGAAGATTTTAAGAAAACCCTTGAAATCTCTAGCAACCCCTCATCAGTCAAGCAGAGAGATCGCCCAGGGCAGTAAGGGACCAGAAGCTCTTTCAGGTAGTCTGGATCCTGTCCGTGTAGGGCTTTAGAAGTCAGCAGTCCGCCTTTGAAGGTGATTCTCTACTGTACCGGCAGTCAGTGCAGTTCATGCAGCACCACAGAAATATGACAGAACCAAGAGGTTTCTGTCAATAACTGGGCCGCTGCACTCTGCACCAGCTGTTAGTGGCGAATATTCACCCACAATAGCCCTAGGTATAGGGCATTGCAGTAATCCAGGCATGAGGACACAAAGGCATGGATCAACATAGGAAAGTCACCAGATGGAACAAGATGCTTCACTCTGGATATATTCCTCAGATGGTAAAAAGAGAATTTGATGGCAGTCGACACCTGTGAATGCAGTGTCAATCCTCACCAAAGATTACCCCCAGGTTTCATACCCGTTCAGAGGTTGGGAGTGGTAAACCCCAGAAAAGTTCTGAACCCCCGTCTGGCTGACTGGGTCCGCCACCAGCACCTCAGTCTTTTCCGAGTTCAACCTCAACCAGCTTGAACTCATCTACTCCTGGATTTCATGCAGGCAGTTATTAAATACCGATAGAGCTCTATCCTGGTCAGGTGCAAAAGAAAGGTAGAGCTGGGTATCATCAGCATAGCAGTGAAACCTCAGCCGATGCCTTCCTACAATGTCTCCGAGGGGTAGCACTGCGAACAACATGGAGGACAACACCGATCCCTGAGGAACCCCACATGATAACAGAACTGGGTCAGAGGAATAAATCCCCGACACCACCCTCTGAGTTCTTCCGGTGAGGAAAGATGAAAACCACCTGAGGACCGTACATGACAGGCCACAGATGAACCTCAAGCAGTCGAGCAGAACCCCATGGTCCACAGTGTCAAAAGTTGAAGAGAGAGATCTAGAATAACCAAGATGGAGTGGTTCTTCCGATCTCTGCAATCAGGAGATCATTGAGCACCTGAACCAGTGCCGTCTCAGTAATATGCCTCTTTTCAAAACTGGACTGGAGAGGTTCATATATATCATGGATGGTCAAATGGTTCTCCAGTTGAATGGCTACTACTTCTGATCACCTTCCCCATAAAGGGAGGTTTGAGATTGGCCTGCACTGCATGGCAGTCTGGGTCCAAAGAAGCTTTCTTCAGGAAGGGTGTCACCACCGCCTCCTTCAGGCAGCTAAGAAACTCACCTGTTTCCAAGGAGCACCAGACTATCCGTGCTAGAACCAGAATGAAGATGTCACTACAACCCAAAATCAGGGTGGTTGGTCCTGGGTCCAAACTACAGCCGTAGGGCACATATCCTGGACAATCCGCATGATATCTACAAACTCCGGCTGGTTGAAGGTTCTCCAGGAAAACTGAGGGGCAGTGACTGAACACTGATTCAAAGCAACGCCCTTAGATTGTGCCGGTTGGAGTTCTGCCCTGATGTCGACCACCTTAGCCACAAAGAATCAAACAAGCTCATCACACTCAACTTGCAAAAATGCTTTTTGGACCTGTAGACAGGCTGGGTTGCACAGTCTGTCCACGGTTCGAAAAAGCTGAGCTGGTCGGTTCTGAGCAGCTGCAATCTCCCTAGATAGGAACTCTGCCTTCTTACAGGTGATTGAGGATTGATAGGCTTGATAATGGTCCATCAATCTAAGGGGATCAGCATCAAGGGCGGATCTCCACCAGCAATGCTCTAACCTTCATCCTAGTCACTGTATGTCACTCAAGGACCCATCAAACCAAGGGACAGAGGGAGAAGGAGAGAGGACGAACTCAGACAGGAGCAATGACATCCAGGGCCATAGAAATTGCCTTATTATAGACCATCACTAAGGCATCTGGGTCATTGTTTGCCAATGGAAGGACCGATAGGTCAAGTACTGCCACCAGGCCTTCTGAGCTTACATCTCGTAAAGGGCGGTACCTGACCATCTCCACAGAGGTAGGCCTACAAAGGGGGGGGGGGCGGAAAAACTGAACCGCATGGTGTAGTGATTGGACCATCTGACTGGTTCCACCCCCAGATCCGAGGCTTCTATTCCCAGGAGGAAAACTAAGTCAAGAGAATGACCGTGTTTATGGGTAGCAGTAGAAACAATCTGTGTAAGGCCCAGAGATGTCATCAGTTGGAGGAAGTGCTGACCAAATAAAGGCTTAAAGCACGCTTGGGTTTCTTCTTTAGAAATAGGACCTTCTTTTCTCTCGCAATCCGCAAAAGACTTGTCCAAGCAACATTCCTTCCCTTGCTTGACTACGGAGACATTATCTTTATCTCCTCCCCAACCTTGAGCCTATCTAAACTGGATGTGCTCTATCACTGTGCTCTTCTCTTCATTACTAACTCTGTGTACAGGACCCACCACTGTGATCTTTATGCAGCAGTTGGGTGGACCCTCTTGCCACCAGACACCTCCTACATGCTGGCATTTGGACCCTCAAATTACTACTCCACAAATTGCCTGTCTATTTAACGTCTCTCATACACATCTCGCATAGCGCCTACTCCCTAAGGAAATCCGACCTATCCTACAAGTTATTCCCAGGACACATACCACAGCTGGCCAAAGAGCTGTCTCATATGCACTCCCAAACATTTGGAACCAACTACAAGCCATGCTGAGGCTAACCAGCATTGTATCAATTAACTCCTACAAAACACTAGCTATCTCTAAATTAAAAGACATATGTAGGTGCTACTAGGACCCCAATGCCAAGTCAACTTCTTAGGTACCATCTGGCCCTCTACTTATTAAGCTGAAATGTGTTGCATAATTTTGGCAAGGTTAAAGCTGGAATGTACTGCATATATAGCATAAGGACTTGTATTGTGTAAACCTCTTGTATTATATATTTTTTCTTTGTTGTTCTACAATTTATATCTCCTGTCTATGTAATTGCGAACTGTATGTGTATGTGCCTCAGGACCTCCTTGAATGAGCTTGCTCAACAGAGTCTTTCTTGCAATAAACTTGACTTTGAAATTGTGAGAGTTCACCATTGACCCAGGCGTTAAAGTCACCCAGGACCATCAGCCTGGGTGACTCAAATGCCATGTCGATCATGAAGTCCGCCACTTCCTGAAGGAACTGCTTCTCATTCCTGGGTGGATGGTAGATGAGGGCAATCCTATAACCTACACCTGCTACCACAGTACATTCAAATGACTGAGTCTCCTTGACCAGTACACTCGTGAGGCCAGTTTGGTCTTAAAACAGACCACAACCCACCCACCCACGCAATCCAATCTCGGGCGGTGGATCAGTGAGTACCCAGCCGGAGTTGCAGACTCCAATATAAGGCCAGAGTTCTCATCCAGCCAGGTATCAGTGATGCAAGCCAGGTCCGCTGTTCCCACAAGATCTGCAATAATTGCAGTATTGTTTTTAATGGACCTGGCATTGCATAACAACGCTTAAGTTGGATCAACTTCCAGGGCCGTCCAAGCCACTAATACAGCACAGTACTACAAGAAACTGTGGCAGCAACCCACAAACACCACCAACACTGATACAAAACATACCAGAAACCCCAACTGAGCATTGAAATGAACAACCTGGCAACATACAAACACAAAAAGCTCCAAAACAGCAAGCTCCCACCACACAACCCAACCAGGAACATCAAATCAGTGGCAAACTCAAGCACCAGCACAAGGACCATGCCTGTAAACCCTTGACCCCAGTCCACACACTGTAGAACACAAATAGCCCTGCAGCAACTACACAAAGTCAAACTGCAACAAACATATCATATTGACAAAGCACAGTAAGCATATTTAGAAACTACTGCACCATCTATGGCACCATTAACATTTATATCCAGTGTACTGAGCCACCAGCTAAGAAAAGTAAAAACAAATAAACCAACCCAGGACTCTAACAAATTATAATGTGACTTGAACTACATCAAAATATTTGAAAACTAGCAGCATTCATTTATGTTAAACTACCATTTAATTTACAAACAAGAACTTATATGTTATACAAGTAGTAGCTAAACACACTGTTACGTGTTATAATTAATGACAATTAAAACTATTATGAGTTACAAATGATACCAATTACTATATTATCACTGCTACTACAATATGACAATTGTTCTAATTAATACCAATTAAATAGATACATGTTTTGCACACTACAACCTGACTAATTTGTGTCCATCCTTGTGCATTATATAAATGAAATATGGTAAGTCCTGTTAGATATGAGGAAATAATATCTGGGGTTGAACAAGTTCATAAAGGCACTCTCCCTTTTGGGCTCATGGCTTTATGGCTTGTTCAACCCCTTGACAGTATTATTTCTGCATATACAACACTTTTCCACCATTCATTCCCTTTCTATATATATTAAAGAGCCAGGTGGGGCTATTTAGCTCAATAACCCACCAGTGCCACGTGGACAGTGTGATTAAGAGCTAATTAGCCCCGAGATGGGGATATTTCATGAGTATCTGAGGCTTGCCTATCAGATGTTTTTTATATTACATTAGGTTGGTCTGCATTTTCTAAAGATGTATGTGCTTCTTTTGTGTTAGGTACATTAGTGTGGTGTTTTTGCTGTGTTGCTGTGTTTCCATAGTGTAGTGGTGTCCTTCCTACAGTGTGCCTTTAGTGTTTTTCTTCGCAGTGCAGCGGCATTTTCATGACTGCATTATTTTGGCCCATTTCATTTCCATAGTGTCGGGGCCAGCTATAAAAGGAGGCATGGTTTGGGTGTGGCATCATTTAATGTACTTCAGCATGGCATGAGCATCACATCTGGTGATGTCATGTTCCTAGCAGCTGCAATAAGCAGAGCTCTGTCCTGATCTCTGCTTAAAAACCTCCAAATATCCTCAACTGTATCAAAAATTAACTATAACTCCTGCTAGAGGATCCATTTACCAGCTGGGGAGAAACAGCAGTGCTTGACACCTGCAGAATCAATGGATGGGAATGGATTTGGCTGGGGGGATCTGACAGTGAGGGACTGCAGTCCTTGGGGTCTCCACCAGACATCATAGCAAGACCCCCACTCTTCCCAGCTCATAAATGCTACAAAAGCAAAATTACATTGTCCTCTCCGAGCTGCAGGATTTCTGCAAAGAAATCCTCCTCACCACATTAGCCCTCTGCACTCACTTCAACAAGTTGGAGGAACAAGTACCCACCACTGACTGGAAGGCAGATGTGGTCAAGTAAGCAATTGTTCAATTTCACCATACCATTCAGGTCCTGCAGTACCTGGATGAGGATGTGGAGTGCTACAATTGTTGCAACAATATTCATTTCTATGGTCTCCTGAGGTTGGGAGAGCCCCATTGTCCTCTTTCTGCAGTGACTTCTGTGCACTCACTCTGCCACTCTTCCACTACTGCAGGCTTGAGATTGAGCAGGCTCATAGGACCCTAGGACCTAAACCTTCTTCCCTGGACACCAGACCCAGACCTGTAGTGCTCCATTACCACCACTTTCCAGAAAGAACAACATTTTATATACAGCCTGGAAGAGCAAAGTGCTGTTATATGAGGAAACCTATCTCTATTTCAATAATGATTTCCCCGGCCCTAATGGCAAGGAGAAAGGCCTGCATTTCCCCTTTATAGGCACTGCAATCCCAACAGATAACGTTTTGCATTCTATGACCCTTTAGAATGACTATCTTTTAGCTGAGGGTACCCAGACTTTGATACTGTGGAATCTGTTCAAAACAAGAACTGCAGCAGAGAAGGATCCTGGTGTCATTGCTCTCAGCAAACTACACCTCTGACCACACTTGTAGCTAAATTATCTCAAATAATATGGAATTCAGTGCAGCACAAAGATCAGCAATGGCAGCAGAGGATACCACTTTGCAGCAGATTGTGGCCACATTTAGACAAACGCAGCAATCCACAGCACTTTCCTCTACTACCAAGGTCACTACTACTTAAAATGAAACTGCACTGAGTTGAACAAGGTACAGTCTCAGGGTTTTTTCTGTCTCCCCCCGTGTCCTCCTTCTACTGAGACCCCATTACTTAACCCCCACTCTGTCTGCCTGCAGTTCTTGGCTTACGGCCTCCTCAGACCTACTTTACTCACATTCAACCACTAATGAGCCCCTCTCTCTCTGATGTAAATAAGAACAACTGGAATGGTGTGCTAGACTCAGCTTCTTCCTCAATACAGTACTGTACAGGAGGTTCTTTCACCCCGTTATCTGTACCTACGCAGCCAATGCACTAGTACCCCTTTGTCTATAGCTATGCAGCTAATACAGTAGCCCAGGTGTGCTTCATTTTGGGAGCATTCTTTATTGTGCAGCCTGATGCCAAGCACTCACTGGTTACTCTTCAGGAGTCTTCTGCAGTTATAACAATGAGTGAGGGGTGGGGTTATCTTGAGCCTCCATGCGGTGGACATTTGGCAATGGCTGCTTGAATGCTGGGGTGGCCAGTGTCTGCAGTACATAGCTTTGCAGTGAAACTGTTGGGTGAGAGACTCAACTGCAGGCCATTGGATTCTAAAAGAGGTCCTGAGCCAAGAATATTTGTGCCTTGCATCAAGCATCACAGTAGTTAGTTACTCACAGCCATTGGTGAGTTTCTGGGCTTATCTGGCTGCTTTGAAGATGTGGTGTGCTCATCCTGGCTCTCCCTACATTTATTGCTATGTTTCAATTTCTCTCTCTTCCTTGGGCCAGTCCTTTTAAGACCACAGCTACAACACACTGACAAAGCCTGTGTCCAGGAGCACTCCTGTGTGGTGCAACTCATCCCTGTGGTTTTACTGCCTGCTTTCTTAGAGTCTACCCCTCCATCATGAAGTATGAGAGCTGGGGGCTGCCTGGGGACTTTGTAGTGGGTGCAATCATACTGGTGGCTGTCTTGTAGATGGTGGGGGAGTAGACATCCTCCACAGCACTTAGACCCACAATGTTATGGTACAGAGGGAGACTAACATATGCAAGGCTGGAAGGTTGCCTGGATTTTATACATGGGGCTCGCTAATGCGGCCCAAATGTGTGCTGTCCTTGAGCAGACATGGTGCAGCAATCCTGCCCAGGTACCACCTTTAATCCTGGGGGCCATAGGTGAGCACATCTTTTGCTTACACCACAGAAAGGTTTAGAATTGGGTTGGTCATGGTTGAGACTGCTTGTTCATGGCAGGGATTCAGGAGTGCAGAGTTCAGGTGGGGTGGGGATGTCATGGGGTACTGTGCTGGGTTCCTTTGCAAGGGACTGTGAAGCCACCAAAAGGTGTCCAGACCTACTACCAGGGCTGTGCAAATACCTTTTCCTGAATATTCGGCTGAATATTCGGTATTCAGCAGCCAAATATTAGGGTGTTCAGTATTCAAGAAATTATTTGGCCCTAAAACAAAAAAGAAAATTAAAAGAAACAGCACCCTCCTTCCTCTCTCAGCCAACCCAGAAAATGTAACCCCATCTTCCCCTCTAGCAAAGGTACAGTCCCCCCTCCCCCCAGCACCCACAGTTTTTTGTGTAATACTTTTAATAAAACTAGAACCCCCCAATGGGTGTCCGGCTCAACCCGCCCACCTCCACGACTGGCCACAGTCTTAATGTAAACTGCTATTTGGGCTTAAAAAAGTGTCAGTTATGTCCCCCAGCACAGAACCCGATACTATTCCTACCCACCAGCATCAAATTCTATTATACTTGAAGAAGCTTACCAGTACAATCCTCCCTCCTCCATGGCCTGCCACCATCTTAATGTAAGGCACTATTTGCACTTAAAAGTATAATTTATGTCCTCAACCCCAGCACAGCACCTTAAGCTTTCTCACTCACCAGCACCCAGTAATAATATACGCCAGAAGTTGACTAGCATGCCCTTCCTCCATGGCTAGAAATCCTTCATGAATGAAAGCTCTCACATGCTTGCTATAGTAAAATCAGCTGATTTTACTATAGTAAGCACGTGAGCACTTTCATTCATGAGAAAGTGGCCGTCGGGAAAGAGAAGTTTGTGGCCGGTCACCTTCTTGATGTATAGTGTGAACTGGGTGCTGGGTGAGTGAGAGTAGGGTCGGGTTCTGTGCCAGGGTTAGACATAATTTATACTTTTTAAGTGCAAATAGTGCTTTACTTTAAATGGTGGCAGGCCAAGGACAAGGGAGGAAGGAAGGCACTGGTCATCTTCTCGATGTACAGTGGTGATCGTACAAAAGTTTATCGGTACTGAAGTATACCTTGAGGTACTACTGAGGCGCTTATAGGAGGCAGTATAGCTCAGTGGTTTAAGGCTCTGAGCTACACACCTGGAGAGCTGGGTTTGAATCCCACAGCCTCTACTTGCATACTTTGTGACCTTGAGTAAGTTACTTTACTTCCTTTTGCTCCCAGGTCGCACCTGTAAATAAGCTTTCAGCTGAGTGTGTTTCTCCTGGTGAAAAAAACCAAAAAACTCTTGTTCAGTTTGCATTGACTGTAATGTGATCCTGCCTCAGTACCACCGAGGTATTCCTCAGTACTGATAAACATTTGTATGATCACCACTGTATATCAGAACTGGGTGCTGGTGGGTGGGAGTAAGATTGGGTGATTTGCAGATAAATTATACTTTCTTTAAGCACACATAGTGTTTTATATGTAGAAGGTGGCCAGCCATGGAGGAGGAAGGGTTGTGCTGGTCATGTTCTCAATGTATATCAGAACTGGGTGCTGGTTGTTGGGAATAGGGTCAGGTGCTGTGCAGGGGGATATAATTTATACTGTTTTCAAGTGCAAATAGCGCTTTACATTAAGACGGTGGCTTGCTGTGGAGGAGGGTGGTCTGAGTCTGTCACCCGTTGGGAGGTCTAAGTAGTTTTATTAAAAGTATTTAAATAAAAATATTGTGGGTGCTGGGTGGAGGAGGGTGAGATTGTGCTTTCGATAGATAGTGGGGGAATGGAGGTTGCATTTTACCTGGTTAGGCTGGGAGAGGAGAGAGGGGACTTTTTCCTTTAGCTTTTTTTTTTTGCAGGTAGCCGAATAATTTCCAGAATATGACTAGTCCCCTATTCAGGAAGGGCTGCCAAATATTCAGGACTCCTACTGTTCATGTTATCCTGGAAATAATATTCAGCCCATGCACAGCCCTACTTGCAACCCAAAGGCAAAGTTTTTCGTCTTTGAGTATTGGGACTATCTCCACTGGGTTGTTGATTTTCCACCCAGTATTTTGTTCCCTGGCAAGTTGAAAAGTGTATTGGTCAGACTTTATAACCTGAATTGTAAGACATGCTGCCTTGATTACCCCTCTGATCAAACCACTAATCCTTGACTGGTGCATGTCTGAGTGGAGTTAGTACCTTCTGCTCTGCTGAACCAACATATATTTCCCCTATTTTGGGATGCCATTAAGAATGGCTGTATAATGTTGAATTCTGTATTCTTTTGTCTGCTCAAGGTGCATAGAGTGCAGCTTTATAATTTTTAATGCTTAACATATGCTGCTCCTACTGCTAACTGCCTAAACTGAAAAGTTGCTCATACCCACCTGCAGGGGGAACTAACTGATTATGCCAAGCTCACTAATGTGGGTTATTGTATCTCTTCCCCCTTATCCTTTCCTTCTTGCTATATGGAGTCCCAATAATCCCTTCCCATCACTATTGTGCCCTATGCATAATATGGGTAGGGATGGTATTCTGACATTGGTCCCACACGGCAGACCCCACTACGGTAATTACTGTATAAGGCTCTTCTTTCTGAGGCAGTGCCTCGGTGTAGGTCTCATCTTCCTGTACCATCAGGCTTAGACTTAGACCTCTACTTTGGAAGCCCATGTTTAGCACAGTTCTGGGTTTGTAGCCCAATTAGCTACCTACCCACCTGTTTTTTCTTAATTAAGTTTTCTTAGGTAGTCTCCCTGTGGGCATCCCTAATTAATATTTCTACATATGTCCATCCCTTACAACTGGGACTGTTTCCCAACTTTTACTCAGATTTTTTAGTGTTCTGTACATTTTTATATTTTAAATAGTCTGCACAGCAGCAGTAATAGGGTGGTGTGGGGGTGGTGGTGGCCATGGGGCCTGGGGGCCCAGGGTGGGGAGGTTGGGCACAAATTAAAAATTAAGCAGTATTTTAGTCTTCAGTCTATATTCTGAATATAGGTTTTTAATTTCTGCTGTTTTTTTTGTGTTCATCACTCTAGAATCCTAAATGACTGCAATAGCTGAATACTAAAGAAAACAAGTTCTTTGTTTCTTATTCAAACTGATGTATTCGAATATAGTTGAGGTTTTGATTTTGAGCTACTTACAGAACAGATCCTTTATGATCTTGAGGGGACATCATAGACATTTTTATGTTGTCTTGCGTGTGTGCAAGCAACATCTTGTGGTAGTAGTACATTCAGAGGTGTGTCAGTGTTGGTGAATAAAGGGGACACTTTAGTGGGTGTGTCCCTCAGCCACCAATCAAAGAGCATGCTGGTGATGACAGCAATTTCAGAGACAGACACGGAGTTGAAAGAAATCGGCCTCTTCAATGACGCGCAGTTTCCTTATTGGAGCATTAGATGACAAGGCTCCGTTACATGCCTTTCTTGGTGAAACATTCCAATAAATATGGCGGCTCCTGCCACCCGACACACAATCCCCACAAAGCCGACATCGGGGATGCCCAATCCCAGTGTTAGCATGTCCCCCCACCAGTTGAATTTGTTTGCCAATGGGGGTGCCCAATTCCTGTCTGCATCATGTCCCCCCGACCACACAATTTTTTTGCTGATGGGGGTGCCCAATCCCTGTCGGCATCATGTCCCCCCCCAAACTCATGGCATACTGGAAGCCCACCCCAGTGTGCCCAAAATAATTTTTTTACCTATAAATAAAGAAAATCATCCCCTAAAATCCAGTTTCTTTTTTTTACCTTAAAAAAAGGTCCTTTGTTGTCCTGCCATGCTCTCTCCCCCAACCTGCGCCCACCCTCTGTGCACCCCAACTCCCCACACCCCCCTCACCACATACTTACCTCTGAAGGGCCTGCGCTGCAATCTTCTGTGGAGTGGGAACACGTGTGAACTCTTCAAAAGCCGACTGAGAACTGAATAAAATGTGGTAAGCTTTATTATGGCAAGCAATGGGGGTTTCAACTTAAATGGCTATCTCGGCCATTTTGGGGAATTTTGGTACCAGATTTTCAACATGGGGTTTTTGGGACCCCACCTCATAAACACATATACTGTCATCTTATTACTTAGTCCCGAAAGGTGATTTCACGGTCACTGAGTGGAATCACTTTTCGGGACCAATTAAAGAAATGACAATGCCACTGGTCATGAGGTGGGGTCCCAAAAAGTCCATGTTGCAAATTTGGTGAACAAATTCCAAAAAATGGCCACATTATGAGAGTGCATTGTGCAGTTTCCACACATGCTCGTAACTTCAACACTTTTTAATATTTTCACTCCAGATTTTCAACACTGCCATTTTTTCATACCTCCTTATGAACAGTATAGCTGTTGTTTTTCACATTCTGCCTGAAATGTGTTTTTACACCTGTGGGACACAATGGTGCAGTTACTGTGGGAAATCAACATTCAGGACAGATTAACAATATCACAGTGCCACTGTTCATGAGGGGAGGTCCCAAAATGCCTATCATAGTATCTGTACAAGCTCAGGAGGCAGTGCCTTTATAAGAGCTCACCACCACAAGGATGGGTTAATTTCTATAAATATTCAAATTTTGTAGTACCCATGTACTGATCCAATTTATGTTTGAATATTTCTTGGTTATTACTATCAATAACTTCTCCAGGAAGAATATTCCATTTATTAACTACATGCTGTGTGTACCAATAACTTCTCTTTTTAGTTTAACAATGAGCCCCTCTTAATCTAAGATTATGTGACCTAGTTTGTGTGACATGAAAATTTGTTTCTAGACCTAAGGTTTCAATAAGAAAGGGGTCTTTAATAGAATTAAATGTTAGGCAGAGATCTCCACGTGTCTGATGGTAATTCATAGGCCCAGATATTCAAAAGGGTTGTGCATGGCGCAACAGTGTTGAGCCATGCTCAACCCACTGATGCGCCTCGGTGCGATATTTAAAAGGGAAAAGTGCGCCTGCACAAATCCCGATGCACCGGGGTGCATCAGTAATGTATGCAGGCACAGGTGGGGGGGGGCGTGCCCATGCATAAACTGCACAGCCCGATATTCAGCTGGGCCATGCAGAGTTATGCAGGTGCAACCCCTAACTACACCTGCACAACTTTATGTCAATAAAAAGGATCAAGTCGAGGGCCACCCACAGGTGAGCTGCCGCATTACAGGGCGCAACACAGCAGCTGCCACCTGTGGGTGGTCCTCCACTTGTTCCTGGTGCCCCCCATGCCCGATCACGAGCGTAATGTAATTCTCCCCCCCCAGCAACCCGATCGCGGGCATAACGTGAAATAGTCCCCCACCCTGACTAGCCCAATCACGGGCATAATATAAAAGGGTCCCCACCCTCCGACTAACCCGATCACGGGCGGCATCCTCACTCCCCACATCCAGAATCCCTGGTGATCTAGTGGCCCCACCCTTCCCACCCACGGAACCCCACCACCCGCCCTCCTCCGTCAGCTGGCGGGCTGCAGCACTCCCACCCGCCTGCAACGCTTCCCCACCCCCGCCGACTGACAGCTCGGTAGGACTGCACGCCCATTGGTTCAGAGCATGAGCTAATGGGCGTGCAGTCCATACCGTACAAGGAAGTCCAGATATGTGAATGAATTAATTCACATCGCCCATGGTCTGTAGTTCCCTGCTTCATCTTTGTTCGCACTTTTGTATAAGGGGACTACATCTGCTGTCCTCCAGTCTTTGGGTACCTCCCCTGTTTCCAGTGATCAGCTAAACAGGATTGCCAGAGGTTCAGCCACCACTTCTCTTAGTTCCTTTTAGACCCTGGGGTGCACCCCATCTGGCCCCATTACTTTATCGACTCATTCCTTTCCATTCCTTTAGGACCCTTTCCCATGTAAAGGTGACTTATGTCCATTTCTGCACTGTTCCCACCCCTTATACACCTTTCAGGCTAATTACCCTGCTCTTCCTCAGTAAAGACCAAGCAGAAATATCTGTTCAGTATGTCAGCTTTGCTGTTGTCATCCTCCAGGTGGCCATTCCTATTATGCATCTGTCTAACTCATGCACTACCAATGCCAATGCCAGCAAGACAACACTCGGCATTGACAAATGCTTGTTTATTTGTTAATTTTATGAAAGAGTCTTTCATCCTGTTTCTCCTTTCTGACTTTTGTCAACTGCTGGCTCTGCAAAACAATCTTTCTGAAGGTGAGACATTTGTTCTTATTCAATATTTTTATGCTGCTAAACTGAAATATCATACGTGGGTGTGAGACTGCTGAACCTTCTACTGAGTATATTAATGGGAGTTGGGAAGGGATAGATTCTGTAACTTGCCAGTTTTCCTGTTTTTCAGCAAGCTGCACTGTTTCTGTTATATAGTATGTGCCTGGTGTGTAAAAACAGCATTTTTTGGAAATGAAGTTTCTGTACAGTAACTACTCCCTTCACTTGTTAAATAAGAACTCCTGTAAGTATGGAGATCCTTTGTGTTCATGTAACTAAAGAGAACATTTTGTTTTCGACTGCAGGGTTTCTTTGGAGTTTAATTTTTTTAAACTACGATGGAACCATGAATAAAGTTCCTCCAACTTTAATCTTGCTGCATTTTAATATAATGTTGATTCAGATCCTCTCATCCACAGACAGGGGAGGAGGGCAAAATGTGTTTAATGCAGTTGTCTTAGGTGAGATAAGAGGGGAAGGCCACTGGAGAGAGGTTTGGAGCTTTGCTTACATGCCAGTGTGCCAGAAAACAGGGTGAGGGGGTATTTATTTATTCTTATTTATCAGGTAGGTGCACTAGACAAAACATTTGCCTATTTTCAGGCATGACCTGGGAAAATACAACATAGGAGGCAATAATAACAGTGTACAAGAATAGCAAGAATACAGGGGCCAGATATTCCAAGCTTTGTGCCGGGCGCAAACCGATTGCACCAGAATTGTGCCAAAATTGCACCACAGCACAATATTCAAAAGGCCAAATAGCGCTGGCACAACTGTTAGTGGCAATACAGCAAGATAATGAATACATGGCACAAAGTGAGGGTCGGGACCATGCATACAGGTGCAATGCCATATTCAAATCTGTAGCTTGGTGCAAAGTGCCCATGTGCCACACGTAGTGTGACGATAATTACTGCCTAAAAAAGGCAGTCTAAATTCAATGAAAAACACGGGGGCATGCACAGAGCAGGAGCAAGGATGGTGGTCACTACTAATGCAGTGCTGGTGTACCTGATGACAGCTGTTGTGGAGGAGGAAGAGAGGGACCAGGCCCACCCTGGGCCTCATTGTAGGCCAAGGAGGAGATATGCTGCACACAGGAGGTATCAGCCCAGGGTATCATTTGAGATCCTGTCAGATGACCACCTTGTGGGCTGGTATAGAATGAACAGGGTCATACTGAGACAGTTGTGTGAGCTCCTGCATTAGCAGTTGCAGTCTAACACCCACCGCAGCCATGTTATGTCAGATGAGCAGAAGGTGATGGCTGTGACGTGCTTTTTTGCCACTGGGACATTCCAGACCCCAGTAGGTGATACCATAGGCATATTGCAGTTGGTCATCTCATGCTTCCTGACCCAGTTCCTGGATACTTTTGTACAACATGCTGGTGAATTCATTGTGTTCCCCAGCATGGCACAGGAGCACAGAGAGAAAATGCAGCATTTCTATCTGGTTGTGCACCTACTAGCTGTACTCAGTGCCATTGACTGTACTCACATTGCTGTCCATGCACCACCTGGTGATGATGGGGATAGCTACATCAACAGGAAGAGCTACCACTCTGTCAATTGCCAGGTGGTGTGTGATGTAACAGGGCACATAATCAATGACTTTGCCAAGTTCTCCAGCAATGCACACAATGCCTACATCTGGAACAGGTCATGGCTGTGCCAGGCATTTGAGGCAAGTGTAATACCCAGTGTACAGCTTGTTGGTGAGTCCCACAGCAAGTATGCAAGATCCCACCCCATGGCACGATAATGCCCTGGAACAGTAGACAGAGTGTGTAGAGAAGGGGGGAGTGCAGAGGCAGGCTGAATGGCCCTGACAGAGGGCTGTGTAGCAAGCTGGTTGGACGGAATGTTACACATGTGCTGACATGTGGCTATGTTCCCACAGGGGACAGTGCCTATCCCCTGAGACTCTGGCTCCTGACACCTGTCACATGGCCTGCAACAGTGGCCATGGAATGGTACAGTGAGGCACATGCTGCAACAAGGAACATAATAGTGCAGGTCTTTGGCATGCTTAAAATGAGGTTTTGTTACCTAGACAGGTCTGGTGGTACTCTAGAGTACAACCCTCAGAAGGTATGCCACATATTCCTTGCCTGTTGCATGTTGCACAACATGGCATTGAACAGTGGAATACGTACAGTGGAACCTGAGGAACACTCAGACAGTGATCCAGAGCCAGAGGTCAGGCGGATAGTAGAGCAACTTGAATGGCGAGACCCGTGGATGACTAGGAGGTCCCAGGAGCACAGCAACAACAGTAATGCAACTCTAAAATGGATGGGCGGATGAGGGAACACAACATGGATAACAAGCATATGATAACATGTATTTACAGGACATGCAATGATGACACGTGTATCAACAAGGCACACTACAAGCAAGGCACACATGTGACAGTGGGAATGATGTGTTATGTGTGACTGGGCATGGAGGTGCATGTGCATGTGTGGATGGGTGAGGGATGCAGGATGCTGTGGCACTCACATGCCATCAGTGCAATCAGCCACCATGGATCCGGACAAGAACATGACTGGCCACACACAAGGGGGGCATAATCTGGGCAGAGGAGATGTTGGATGTGGATATTGGGGAGGCCATCACCCTGGGATGACCATGGCCATGGCATGGGCTTGGTGTGGCTGATGACCTGCACCCAGTGCACCATGACAATCCTATAGATAAGCGGGATGCAGTGATGCTGGCAGAGCCAGAGCATCCTAAACGTGCAGTGGAAGCATGCCTGGATACACTAGTGGCCCTCTGACGTTGGCTGGTGTTGCAATGCTGCCCTGCAAAATCAGCAGGCAGAACAGTGGCTGAGAGCTCCTTCACAGTCCCACTGAGCTCCCCAAACACCTGACGGAGGGTATCATGGTTATGGGCATGGCGCTCCTCAGCACGCTGCTTTGCACACAATAGGGCTGTGTTCATGTCTCCCAAAGCAGAGACAGCTCCTGCTGCATCTCATGTCTGAAGGCACACAGCTCCTGCCATGCAGCTGTCTGAGATTCAACCACAGAGTGGAGGAGCACATGGGGGTTAGGGATCACCAGGCTCTGGGGTGTAAGGTCATACGGGACAGTGGGTGGGGGTGGCTGGGGGCAGTCTGCAGTACATGGCCAGCAGACATCCTGTGTGGTAATAGCCTGTGATCCACTGCAGTGTCTGCTGCAATACGCAGATTGCATGGGCAGTCCGCCTGGCTGGCCATAGGACTCCTCATAGGTGGCAGTCATATGGTCTGGCATGTGTGTGTTTACTGTGGACCTGACACAGATAACACCTGCCATTGTGCTTATGGTGGTACTGCCTGAGCATGTAGGGTTGGGCCTGGGGCCAAACAACACAAGTAATCCTGGCAGCAGCAGGGGCACTGGCTGCCATGTTGATGATACATCTGCAGCAGCTGTATGGCCAGAGCTACCCTGCCATGTCCTCAACCTCATACATGCTATCCAATGGTGAACCCCTCCCATGGCCAATACACCCCTGTAGTCCATACAGGGAATGTTTGTCTCATCATCATCCTCCTCATCCCCCTCCACCTCCTCCTTGGCAACCATATCCTAAAGTACAGTGTAGTGGTGCACATACCGTGCAGCAATGCAGTACCTGGCTGCCGTGTCAGTGTGAATCCTGCCTTGCTCAGCAGTGTTTGCTTTCTGTGACATTTTGGACCCACTTCTGTACTGCAGCAACTCCTGCTTCAGCCTGCAGTACCTGTTTGACCTGCAGGTGGAGCTCAGGCAGCCCTTAAATAGCTCAGCTGGGCAAGCACACAGGAATTCATGCAGATGAGGCTGTGATGATATGCTAATGAGGCAGACTGCATGCCGATTACCAAAGTAGGCTAATTCGCATGCAGCTTTTGAATATTGTGAATTTTTGCGCTGGGCAAACACGTTAGTGCCAGTCAAAATTACCATCCGCCTGTGTGCCACCGGGGTTGTGTCATGCTGCAGGTCATTGCACATGCGCACAAATGTCTGAATGCACGGGGGTCACGACAGGGTCATGCATGCTCAGTTCATGCATTTCCAGGTAGCATGGCACTACTACATTTGCCACTCACCAGAAGCGCATAGAACCATGCTATGTTTCACATGAGGCACATTTAGGCCTACACAGCAGGGAGAGGCAGTGGCGCTAGGGTGTTGCCCAGTTTAAGGATAATTGTGCAAATGGCATCCAGTAGGTGGGCCTGAGCAGTGGTACAGAGGGACCATAGGTGTGGGGAGGCTGAGCTGGCAAATCTGGTCTAGCTGGTCATGCAGCATGAATGCCAGCTCTTTGGGGAGATCAGGAAGGGGGACAGGACTTGAAGGCAGGTGTGGGTGTCAGTTGTAAACCACCTGTCCCAGTGCACAGGCATATCTAGGAATGGGGAGCAATGTTGTCACTGTTATGTGGAAATGCAGCACCAGGAGGCCCAGAGACTGTTGCACTTCAAGTACATGGTGTATGATGGGATGGTGCCTGCAGCTGGTAGGCGTATGTCAGTGCCACAGGGATGTGTGTCACTTCTGAGTGTGTGTGTGTGTGTGTGTGTATGTGTCCCCTTCCATGTGCACGCTACTACTGTGTGTATATTGCTCTTGGGTTGTGCACTGGCACACACTGTGCATGGTCATTGCCATGCAGACATGGGTGTGGTACACACTGTGTATAGTGATGGACATGGTTGGACCCACCATTCCTCTGTCTGTGGTAGTGTGTGGGATGCACAGTGCTGCCCTCATGTGCCTATTGCACTGTGTGCATCCAGTGCTCTGGAAGCCCATGTTCATGGTGCACACAGGCATACTGCGTGCCATGCTACATGTGGCAGCAAGGATGGGGGGGAGGTTCTGTGTTTTGTAATACCACTGTGTGTCATGGGCATTGGTGGGGTATCACATCATGTTCATACAGATATTAACAGTGGTGTTCCCTCTTGCCCCTGAAGACCGCAGTGACAGAAGGCCCCAGGTGGACAGCAGGAGGGTACAAAACCATGCCCAGTGGGCAGAGGAGAGCAGTAATGGGCAGCAGGGTGCCTTGTGTGAGTATGATACTATGTGCACACACTGTCTTGCATGTGCTGCAGGTTAAGTGCACATTGTTTACCAGTGTGGCCTTGGGCAACACACATCTGTGTGCATGGTACTTGGTCATGGGTGCAGTGGCATGGCTGCTTCCTGCCACTGTGATGATGTGTTATCAAGCTTGCTCATGTCCCAATGGCTGTGTTAGGTTGGTGACATCCAATGCTAGCATGGCCACACAGACCATGGGGCAGCTGTGGCAGCGTATGTATCCAATGGCCTGCACTGCTGCAACATGTGTCCCATGCTGTGGGTGGGTGGTTGTCTACTGTGTGCATAGTCACCTACACCTCATGGGGGTTGAGGCAGTTGTTTGGGCTGTGTTTCTTCATTGCTTTGGGGTACTATGTCCACTGGATGAACGTTGCATATTGTTGCCCTTCTGTTGGGGGGCAGTCTTTTGGACTGTGTTTCTTAGTTACCCTGGGGTACTATTTCCACTGCTTTTGCACATTGCACACTGCTGTCATGGTCCTGCTGTTGGGAGTTGGGGGGTGTCCGCCGCATGGCCTGCATCTGTCACGTACAGGTCACAGTCTGCTGCAGTGTGGCATGGTTGTATGCATTCCTGTGGTAGTTATGTATTGCTGTCTGCATCATTGCACTTTTCCATTGAGTGACATGTTCCAAGCAGTATGTTGCTACATGGCTTATTTTGTGCTCTAGGCCACTGTCTTGGTCACCTGGGGGGAGGTGTCTGTGTGGCTGCACTGTGTCAGTGTACTCCGCTGGGCTGCAGGGCTTTCTCTGGTCTGTGGTGTTGGCTTTGGCCTTCTATGTCTTTTGGTGTACTTTGGCTGGTTTTGTGCAGCCTGTGGTTTCATGCTGTGGCATACAGGCTCAAGATGGGTGGCATGCAGGGTGCTCCATTGTATGGCTGCAAGGGCATGGTAGTTGGGACATGCTGTCCACCGCTGGCCATCATTCTGGGGTGTGCATTCCACTTCATTGTCAGTGCAATGTCCTTACATGGTCCTCCTTCCTCCTATAAGTCCACATAGGATCTCATTGTGGGCCACGCACCCAGAAGCATCTGAGGGTTGGGACAACCTTCTGTGCCAGCTGGTCAGATAACAACACACAGTCATCAACAGCAGGCTGTGCTGATCTCAGAGACACAAAGGGCGGTGGCTATTCTTGAGAAGCAACTACTTGCACCCATCTGGTGCCAGCAGTCTGGACATTGAGGGCTCTGCCCCTGTTGTGATTCACCCCCCCCCCATAGCTGGGATACTACTGTCTGTTTGATCTGCTATTGCACTGCTTTTCATCCCTGCCTTATTGTTTTTCCTTTTATCTAGTCATTGCTTCCCTTATTGTTTTCTGTTAACCTACCATTTTTGTTCACATTATGTTGCTGGTTGTGCATTTCTATGTTTGCTGTTCCCTGTATACATATGGTTTTATTTCCAGTACTGTGTCCTGTTTCATTATTGGCTGCGTGTTTTTTTTTCAGGGTTTGTCTTTTGCTTTGGATTCCATTCTTGGGTAATGTAGTGTTTCATGCCATTGCCATGGCTGTGTGTTTTGTGACATTCGTTGTGTTGTACACTGCTGTCTGCTCTTGGGGTCATATTCAGGGCAGTACTTCTTTGCATGTCCTTCAGTGGACAGCTGCCTCCCTTCTGCACTGTGCTGCTGTGGTTGTTTGCACTGCCTGACTGCTTGCTATTTTCAAAGTTGTCTTGTTTTCTATATTCAGTGCTGTCTTACTTCCAGGGCTAATTTGCACCACACTTCCAAACCCAGTTTACACTGCTTCCTTTGCATGTTTTATTCAGCAGGTATAGCACTGGGGCTATCCTTTGAAAATAGCGTTCTATTGGTTCTGGGCTAATTTAGCACACTGTGCAGTGCTAATTTTGTCCCAAGGCTAAGTTTTGAATATCTGGCCCTGGGTTTGCCTGTGTAAAAGTAACATATTGACACATCATTTACTGGCATGCTGAGATGCTGGAATATCTGAAATAGAGATGCAGCAAATTTAAATACCGCCGGTGATGTGAACGTGAAGTGGGCACTTTGCGTTGCCACTCCACTACGCAGAGTGGGCAATGCAAAGTGCTCACTCCGCCTTGTCATTACCACTTCACGTTAAGGCAGAATGGCAATGCAAAGTAAGGTGAAGTCATTGTTTTTAATGGACTTTGCATTCCTCATTATGCTTCTAAGTGATCCACTTGGTGTTTCAGATTTGGCAGCCCCCCACACATCACATGGCTTACAGTACTGTAAGTCACATGCTCTTTAGCTAGGCAGGAAGGAAGTGAGTCATACAAGCAGACACTTTTACTTTCTCCTGTGCAGATGGAGAGAGAGGAGTGTGTTTTGTGACTGCTGATACTTTGAGATCAGAGCTAGGAGGAGATTTAAACTTTGATTTAGACCCAACAGCTTTTTTAAAAGATACATTTTTTTGTCTTTTCTGTACTCTTTTTTACTTAATTTGTTCTTTCTGTAAATTTTATTTGTCTTACCTTTATAAGTAGTTAGTTGTTTGCCTGCATCTGTGTGACTGTGTGTGTGTTGTGTGAGTAGTGATTGCTCGGACTGAGGGAGCTCAGTAGGAGAGATGGACCAGGGTGAGGGAATGTCTGGGCCGGGGACAACTCTGGGAGAGCATAGTAGTGGTAAGCATTGTACCATGTGCATGCATGGGGGGCATGGGTGTCCATTCCTGTTGGACCTCTCAAAACTTGTGAGTGCCCCCCCGGAAGCAGGACTAGCACTGCTGCCTGTCCTGACTCTGAGGCAGTTGAACCACCACCACCACCAAGTCCAGCACCAGGTCCTCTGGAGCAGGATGTGCCTGTTCCCCAGGCCCAGGTGTGGATCCCATCCCTGTTCAGCACCGTGACCAGCCGGCTGCCAGTTCATCTGGCCCTCCTCTGCCTGTGCCTGGTCCTCCCCGCACCTCCATTGTTTGGCAGTTTTTTGACTGTGTCAGGGGGGACAGCAATGTGGTCAAGTGCTGCCTATGTGAGGTGGAGGTGTGCTGTGACCCCTGGGGGACTCACCTGGTGACTGGGGGCCAGTACACCCATATGTTCAATCACCACCAGTTGGAGTGGCAGGCTGCCACAGAACGGACCATGTCTGCACCTGCTGGCCATTCTGTGGCAGAGGGTGCAACTGTGCATGGCGGCATCCCTAAGAAGAGGAGGGTCAGCCCGTAGAACGCGTGGACCCCAGAGAACTGCATGTAACACAGACTGACTTGGCAGTTCTCTGGAGTGCTGTTGAGGAGAACAACAAGAGGGTGAGTGCTGTGGAGCAGTGGCTGGATCGCATAGAGGGACATCAGTTGCAAATTATGTCCATGCTGAAACCGCTGCTGGATCGCCATGGGATCCCACATTAGTTTTTTTTTTCCCTCACACCATGTGCCCCCCCACACCTTCCTTGCTGTGTTATAAAATGTATTCCTCCACCATCCCCGACCCTTGTATGTAATTATGCCCTTTTTTGTTGTCTTCCATATGCGTGACACTTTGTATTCTAAGCAGTGCAAGTATACTGTGCTAAACTGCACGTGTGCAGTCAGTCTTCTATCCAGTCTACGTATGTACTGCAGACACTGTTCGACTCCTTGACTTGAAAGCACTTATTAATGGGTACAATGGTGGGAAGGTGAAGCATGGAGACATACTACAAAATAGGCTTACAATACATCCAAGTAACTAGTAAAAAAATGTATGTTGTTATTCATGACGTAATTGTAAATCATGACTTGTGACTGCATTTGTGACCTGATGATGAAGAAACGCAAATGCCTACAGCTGTACTTACCTGGGCCCCGATGAGGTGTGGCACAAAACTCCCCAACTTAAAAACACTCATTAATGAGTACAATGGTGGGGTGGTGAAGCATGGAGAGATACTACAAAACAAGCTTACAATACATCCAAGTAACTAGTAAAAAAAATGAATGTCATGATTTGTGACTGCATTTGTGACTGTGATGATGAAGAACATGATCTGTATCATGAATGACTCGTGATGATGATCCTGACTTAAAAACACATATTAATGAGTACAACGTTCATGCAGAATTATGCACCTCACCTGTCCAGTACTCTGAAGGGAAGCCAAAGTAACAACTCTGACTTAAGATAGAAATGGACATTGGGCCCTAAAGAGATGCAGATGCACAGACAGATTAAGATTGCACTGTACACTGAAGAGATGCAGATGCAAAGGCACAACACCTAACCAGTGCTCACCATCAGAAATTCAAATCTGGAAAAGGAAACTTTTGCCGGTTGGGACAGGCAGTGGTGGGAGGAGGGCAGTGTGCTGCAGTAACAATCACTAGTACTAGTACCAGTAAAGATACCACAAAGAAGTACAAAAATTATACAGCTGCAGTGGATAGCAGGTTCACATTACTGAAATTATGTGGCACAATAAAACGTATCTGATTTGATGACACGCATCACACACATACTCACACACACACCAAGTAATGCGTAGCAAACTGAAAACTTCAGTAATATAACCTCATATTTTAAACAAACTAAAATTATGCACTGCTGCACCACAACAATCAGCAAAAATATAGCAAGAATTATTGAAAATATTACTGTGTGTACGTTAACACAGTTATACAAGAAAAATATCACCAAAACACAAAGCACTGTCTTTTTCTCCAAGTTAATCTACCTACACCACCGATACGCCCCTCCCCCAAAGCACACTTCTACTGTCTCTCAGTACACAGACTGAATGTTGTACATTAACATTCAAAATCCACACAAACAATAAACGCCAATGATATGAGCACAGGAGGGTTTCTATAATCGATGAACTAAAAGTTTCAGCAAAATAAATGACTCAAAAGGCTTTTAACAGCTTTTAGAAGGTTTGAATTGCAGAGAGCTCTCAGAGCAGATTGTCTTCTACAGCTTCCTACACACCTACCCAACTGAGGCTGTGCAGAACAATCTAGAGCCCATGTGACCTGAAATCCCATGAATCACTGCAAAATTCACCTTTGGAGCTTAAAAAATATAGGAAAGAGGCGAAGTACATTGTTTTCAATGTACTTTTAAGAATTGGTGGAGTAGTGGTTTGGAAGGTGGAGTAACATGTCATTATTTTCAATGGACTTCTGATTACCCATTATAGCGTGAAGTACTCTGCTTCGCATTGCAGAGCACTCCGAAAATTCACCTTCACTCTGTGAATCACTTCACCGAGCTAACTGGGGCCACTTCACCCATCTCTAATCTGAAAAGGTGGGGGTGATGCTGTGGAAATTATGGTGTTTTATCTAGGGCTAGGCAAACTCAGCAAATTCTGATTTCATGGAAATTTCACAAGCTTTCACATTTCAAAAAAATGTTGTATTATTTTTTTATTTTCTGAAATTCTTTAATTAGTCACAACCCAGTCACCATTATACCTGAAGATCTATCATTTGGCATGCATATTGTTTGAAAGAGGACCAAAAAACGGTAAACATGTTTCATGACATTTGCATGAGGGGAGAGGAAATTATAGTGGTTCAAAGTCTGGCAATGTATTATTTATGTGAAAACTTCAGAAAACATTTCTATGTTTACAACATAGCTACCTTTGGAGATAGATAATTGAACATTCATATGCATGCTTTCCTGGAAAGGTCATAGACACTACTTAATAGAGATGTAATTGGTTATGTAAATTGTAAGTTACAGGCATTCAAATGTGGCTATTTATTTTTTAAAGTGTGTGAACATTTTCTAAATACTTGGATGTTTATAGTTCCACTGCTATTGCAGGTATACACTCAAGGTTTGGCATGCATAGCAAAGTAAATATGTCCTTGAGTCTTATTAAGCTACATACATGTGGTTTAGTAGGTTAAAATTTATTGGTGATACTTTAGAAATTACTAATTGGCAACATTTGCTCAAACATTCATGGACACATAATAAGTAATGCCAATAGAATTCCACTTGTCGAATTTAACTTTCACAAAACACTTCTCACCACTGAATTGCTTAACCTGCACTAGCATCATGGCTCTGCAATACCCATCCAACCCTCCTACAACTGTGATGCCCAGTATCATGCTACATCATGACTAAATATAACCAGTTACTCATGTCACAATAGCCTATGTTGCAACTAGTTATAAGGCTTGGCATCACTTGGTGCCACTATTTTCAAATAGTAATACTATACATTGTTATCTAGAGGGTTGCTAAAGAGTCAGCAGGAGGCACTGTGCAGAAATAATGCTGCACATGCATGTGCTTCCACAAGTCATTAAGTCAGTGAGTTCTAGTGGTTATCTGGCATATTGCAAGAATTCAGGAAAGTTCACAGTGATGTCCATGACTATTCTTCATAGTTCATCACTCAAGATAGTGACCTGCCACTTGGCATCACTACACTTTTACTATGGAGCCTCCTATGAATGCTAACTTATTGCCACTTTATCCAGCCTTTACCTTCCTCTACAATGACCAATCATGTATGACTGTCCAAAATGTATGGACGTGGCTTTGACAAACATATCACAACAACATTCTACAATTTAACAAAACCTCATGAAAGTCAACTTTAATTGTGACATTATTTTGGAATATGTGGCTACTTACAACCTGGCCAGCATTTAAGCAAGAGATCTGAGAGCTGACACACACAGACTTTCTTTTCCATATTGTTTATTTTTTCTCCCAGCCAGCAGCTCATCTCTCAGGATATACCCAGTTTACAGTGATATACCCTGATCATGCTGAACCCAGTCATCATTCAGTTGAGTACCTGATTTTTCTCCAGTATTTTCCCCCTCCGGTCTCCCCTAGTGGGGGCAGTGCTTCTGTCATTCTTGCACAGTCACAGCTTTTCCTGTGACAGGAGAAAGTTCAGTGGTCCAGCCCCAGGGGTTACTGTGTTTGTGGAACCTGCAGCCAACCCTCCCTGACTGAGATTAACTGCCAAGTGGCAGATGGTGTAGCCATGGCCTGCCTCTCTACATGATTTCCTGGGTTCGCTTCTGAACCAGGGTCATCAGCATGGCAGCATTATGCTCTGCTGGTCGGCAATGGGGGAAGCCTGAAAACCTAATATAAAGTGTCAGTGAACCTAACAAAATTGGTGATATTCCATTTTCTAGTTTTAAAGTTATAGGTGGTTAACATTTTTCAGTTTATATAATTGAAAAAAAAATAATTTTAAAATATATGAAAGCTTAGAGGCTTATAACTTAGTCACCTTTAATGGTAGAGATCAGAAACTTACAACGCATCTGCACAGGCCTTGGCATATTCCATTTACCAAATGTGGTGCCATTTTGGACTAATACTTATGAAATTAGATGAAGATAACTGAAATCACAGTTTTGGAAAAATGTCACAACATTTTCACAGAAATTTCATGAAATTTTGTGGAAGGGAAATCAGCATTTCACAAGAATTTCACTGCCAGAAGATACATTTCACTCAGCCCCAGGTTCATCTAGTTATGCCTCTGAATTATGATGATGATGTCTGAAATCTGGCATGAGTATTGTTTGGAAGAGGTCCTAAAAGGATACTATAATTGTGAAATGTAATTTTATAGTTCTGAATGGTTGGAGGGTTATAACTCAGTCACCCTTAAAAAAAGATCTGAAACTTGGGGCACATCTGTATAAGGCATGACAAAGACAACATAACAAATATAGTGTAATATGGACTAATACTTTTGAAATCCAGTAGTTTGGATAATTGTAAAATGTACTTTTAAAAATTTCTGAAAGTTTGGAGGCACCTGTCAACTGTAATATTAGAGATCTGAAACTTGGAGTATGTCTTAATGGGCCTTGATATATCTAGTATACTCAATTTGGCAAAATTAGGACCAATGCTTTAGAAATTAGGCAAAATAACTGAAATCAGAATTTTGGCAAAACTATACAAAATGTTGGCAAATGTAAAATTAGTATTTAACTTGAACTTCACTGACAAAAGATTACATTTTGTTCAGCCCTAGTTTCATTATTAATATGCCTCTGAATTATGATGATGGTGATGATGATGATGATGATGAAGATGATGATTAAGAGCAGCTGACACCATCATGCCCTCGGGTCAGCCAACTCATGGCAAGGAGTTGCCTGGATGAGAACCTAAATGATGTATTAGTTGAATAGTTTTGTAATGCATTATTTAAATATTTACCTAGCTGCTGCAGTCTTTCCTCTGTGTTTTGCAGAGCCACTGAGATCGCCTACTGCAGCACCACCTGTAAAATCAGTATTTTGATGACACTAAGTAAGGAAGGGGCTGCAGGTCTGCTAATAAGCATGGAGCACAGTTGGGGACATTGATGACTTTTTCATACAATTATTTTAGTTTGCAGGCACTTGCACATGTTAAAGGGACTATGTACATGAAATACAGTTATTGGTAAAAACCAAACAGCTGAACCCAGACTGTAACAGACTGGTAAAAGCCAGGCTGACCAGTCCAGCCACACTGGATGCAAGTTTTATTTATTTATTTATTGGCTTTTGGTAACCAGGTAAGTGCATTAGGCAAAACGTCCTGCCTATTTTCAAGCACGACCCGGGAGAGTACAGTTTTCAAACAGTGAACACATCTCAAAACAGGTGCATACAGTTTACAATTACAGGCATTCAAGATACAGGGTGAATACAGTCATGCAGGAAATCACAGAGTAGTTAATTTAAACAAGGATTTAACAGATATGACCCACAGGAAGGGCGTCATGTTGCAACAGTAGAGTAAACAGAAACCTGGGTAGAGCAAGGGTATAGATAAGTTGTCCAGATTGTGTCTGTCTGGCCAGTCTAACGTGTATCAGTCTGGTCTGGTCCAGTTCCAGTGGTCTGATTTTCAACTATTTTCAGGAATGGGTGAAATCCAGACTGCTGGAACTAGACTGGATTAGATTGGAAAAAGTCAGACCAGCAAAATTTGTACAGTTTGGGTCTAATACAGCTGGTTTAGCCAGAGGCTAACCAGTCAAGCTTTTGCAAGTCTGGTCCGGTCTTGGTCTGATGGTCTGGTTTTCACTGCTTCCTTTTAATACTGTCCCTTTAATATGTGCAAGTGTCTGCACAGAAAAATTATTGTACTTAAAAGGTGTCTGCTGCTCCCAGTCATGCTCTATGTCTATGAGTATCCCCATAGACCCTTCCCAAATTTGCTTCATCAAAATGAAGATTAGAGAATGCAGCATTGTTTAATTAAATATCTTAATAATGCCTTTACAATAACATTTCAATTTTCCTTCATTTAAGTCCTTGAGGCAGGCATCTCCTTGCCATGAATTGTCTAAGTAGAGGGCATCACTTGTTCTTTGAGTTAATAACTGCTGCTCCTAGGAAGAATTGGAACCCATACCATTATTCATTCTTTTTTGAACTTACAGCCTTTTACATGAAACAGATTAATAATTAGTGGAAACACCAGCATTTCATTTTAAATAACACCACCCTTATCTTTTCAAGCATACAGGCATTTAAGATTTTCAGTATTTCTGGCACATAACTTTTACATTGAGAACTACCCTCACACACACACACACACACACACACACACACACACACACACACACACACATGCACACACACACTACCACTTACTATCTATGTCCTGTAGCAAATCATATAATCTCTCATCATCTTCTTCACAGTTCAAGGCCTTGCCACACCTCAGTTGATGGAGCACAGATCAGGACTAATCAGTACTCATCAAGAAGCCGGGAGACAGTTGCACAGCAACTAATGTGAAAGCCTCCAACTGCAACAGATAGCTATCTGGTTAGAGGAATTGGTCTCTTCTGGTAGGTCTTGCCATTACAAATTTGTAATAGTAAAAGCCAACAGGCAGAAGTTTCTGCTCCTTGTTCAGCATAGGCATTGTAGCTATTTCAAGCTTCAGCATGTCTTACAACTCATCTGTGTGTAGAGAACATTAGCTACAGACCCAGGACTGTGTATCAATGATTTGGTGCCACACCATGCAGGGACAACACATTTAAAACTTTCAAATAGGAGACTTTCTGAGCTCAACCATGTAGTTGCATTTTATTTTAAGATGTGTGGCTTTGTTATGGCTGTGGGAGGAGCCCACAGCCATTCTGCTTTACCTTGAAAACAAGGGCTTTTCATGGAACACAGTTTTATGGCTGTAGGCAGAGCATACAGACATCCTGCTTTAGCTTGAAAAAAGTGATTTCCATGGAATACATTTTTTAGTACTTTGCAGTGTATTCTTCCATAACTGTAAATCCCTATGGCAGTTAAAAAACACTCCCTTCTTTCTTAGTTGCTTTTCTCTGAGAGCAAATGTGCACACCTTCCAAACAAATCTAAATGTCTTTAAAACTATTAAAGGTGCACAAAAACAACCAGCCTAAAAGTTGTTCAGGACAAAATGACCTTTCGTGTGAGGGTAGTCAATAATCAGAATGTTTTATATTTTGTGAAATATAATCTTCCAAACAACTTCATTTTTTTTCTCTCTGAGTGAACACATTAGGAGTCATGACAAACAAATGTAAATATCTCAGAAAGTATAGAAGTTACCAATATACAATCAATGTGAAAGTTGTTCAGGACAAAATGACCTTTCAAATTAGGGTAGTCATTAATCTGAAGTCATTAGATTTTTTTTTAAATATAGCTATCTGAAAGGTGAAAATTGTGAAGACAAATGAAAATGCAGGTAATCAGATGGCCAGAGTTTAAAAATATAATTAATGCAGCTTAATGAATTGGCTAATTGGAAAGATATTTTTGTCCTGAACAACTTTCATATTGATGGTTTATGTGTGACATGTGTACTTTTAAGATAGTTACATTTGTTTGGCATAACTCCTATGAAAAACAAAAATTGAGGTAATCAAATGTCCATAGTTTAAAAACTGTAATTAGTGCTGCTTAATGAATATGCTCCTTTGAAAGGTCTTTTTTTGTCCTGAACAACTTTCATAAGATTTATTATCTGTAACTTGTATACTTTTAGAAATATTTACATTTGTCTGGCATAACCCCATTGCACTCATAAACAGCCTCAGCTTTGCAAATTATTATGTCAGTTAAGTGAAATTCTAAACAAGACAGCATAAGTTCCATCAAAAGAAAGCTATCCCAAGGTTAAATTTCACTGACTTGAAAGTTCACCCCCTGAGAAAAGCTATAAACCAAATGAAGCTTCATTTTAAAAAACATCTGTGTGTGTCTGTGTTAGTATTAGTAAATGACAATGATTAAAAAAAGAAAGAAACATAAGCTTAAAGAGCAGCTGGCACCTTCAGGAGAACATTAACAAAACATCATTTTTAGATAAAGTTCAGCTTATATTTCATATTAGTTCTTTATTCCTCCTCCCCATTGTTTACTGCTGCTGTCATTTGCTTGAAAAAAGGATTTTTGTTCCTGAAGAGTTCATCTATTTATGTTGCTGTCTCCCTTCCTGAGGTCATAATGCACTACTTGTGACATCACAGTTACTCTCATGTCAACAGATTGTGATGGCACAACAGAGCATTATGACTTGAAGTATTGTTTAAAAAAAATCTCTATTTCTCTTCCAAAGTGTATATCTGTGGGATGTGCCACAAACTAAACATTTTACACACATTTCCATTTCCGAAGTGTATATCTGTGGGATTTGCCACACACTTTAAAATCCTCCTTGTGCATGTGTGCATGGTCTTTGCCAAGGGAACACTGGTGCCCATCCACGAAGCATTCCTCCCACCCTTTGCCCCAAAGCCTCAGCCATTCCTTCGGGGTTACACCAAACGGGTCTTCAATCCCCAATGAATTGCTAAAGACTCCTAACTTTAACTTTTAATTCAACACAGTTGTGGTGAAGGGGATCCTGACCAGTGTGATCTAGCCTTATCTAGGGCACACACACCTCAGACAACTTCCTCAGAGAACAATCTCAAATTCTGTACTCACAGATTAGTTGTTCATTCCTCTAAGTCATGAAAAGAACAAAAAGCACATTTATTTCTCTGGCAGCTGTCAGATTCTGATCACTGTTCTTCCTTAAGGCAGCTGTGAACTTCAAGAACTTCAGGGGATTGCCCCTTGGATCCACAAGAACTGCATTCCCTCTCATTTCCCCTGGAGTGAAACTAAACAGTCCTGCAGGCAAACTTAAGATTTTACCAAACTAGGGTGAGAAATACCAGGGCTCCCTTTGACAGAGCCCCAATGGCAGATCTCCTGTCATTCTGACTGCCACATTTGAACTTACTGATGAACATTCTAAGCTCACTGAGAGCAGCTGACCATAAAAAAATGATGTCATTATGTAGAAAGCCCCTAATGAGCTCCCCACCAGCTTCCTTTTCCTACCTGCCTAAGACTAGTACTAATGGGATTCTAGTAACCCAAGGGAACTGAGTTGCTACACGGAGTTATGTCAGCACCACCATGTTGCTCAAAGCTGACTCCGGGGCAAACTGCACATATGCGAGTATCACGCATGTGCAGTACTGTAATAGCTGCAGTATTACAGCTAACTCCTGTACAGTAGAGTACAGCATATTCTATTCACTGCTTTTGCCACTCCTAAATGCTCTCCACAGCCATATTGGCTCTGACCAGAACTTGTTTGCATAGGGTATCGTGAGCCTAATGTTAAGAAACTGACTTGTTACAGATTTGTGACTACAGTGGCAGCCATAGACATGGTCAGATTTTTCCTTAAATGTCTGTGATATATCTGATCCAGAAGCAAATGATTTGATACCTTTTAATGGGCCAACATAGATGTAACAAGAAGAACAAAGTGCTCTAGCTTTTGGACCAACTAGTCCTTCTTCAGAAGTGTAATGGCAGTTATGTAGAAAAAACAATACTTTTAACAGCTAGATCATGCAGAAAAAAACAGAAAAATATCCCCATTGGTTTAAAATACTCATTTAAAAAATACAGATGATGATGTCAGAGAAGTGTTACAGTACCATGTTACCTTCAGCTGGGAGGGTTCCAGGCTCAAAGGTGTATGGTGCAAAACACATGCAAAGAATCTTACTGCATATACATTTAATTGACATAGGATAACACTGCTGGAGCAGATGACTCTTACATCAAGCTACGAGTGTCAGTGTGTATAAGGATGTGATTATTGAAAAACAAACCCCACCCAGATTAAAGACATACTGAGATTGCCTTAGGACTCCAAGAAGTTTCAATGTATGCATTATAGACAAGAAATTACAAGTAAAGCAGTCTTAAAAACATCAGTGCACACTGCATGACGTGTGAAACTTAGCTAGACCTATCATCCAGCTATACTCTCCAGCTAGATATCATGTCCCATAAACTTCAAAAACATCTAGTCGAATGACAGGACTCTATAAATGATAATTTAAATATAAATTGACAGTGTTTAGTATCAAACAAAAAAAATTGTCGAGGACCACCAAGGAATTAAGACCATATAGCCTGATATGTACTGATGTAAATAAATTCTCAGTGTGTAACAACGTGATGTACCAGAAGTGTATAAGGAATCTGAAAAAGAGGTAAAAATGTAATTTCTCTCCTCCTCCTCCTCTTCGCACAAACAATACACCCTACCCCACCCCACATCTCCATAACGTGGAGGGAAGGGGAAGGGGGATAACTAGCTTTAAGGAGATACTCTCACATACACACACACACTCACACACACACACTCTCCTAATGAACCTTCATTCACATCAGTCACTGCAATTGTTCCCCAAATGAATTCAACTTGTCATGAAATCCCAAGTAAAAGGGATCATGTATCCTAATACCTACTCAGCAAAAATGTGACACTATTTAACCATACTCCTATCTGCATAGTAACATTTCCAAGGATTCTGGATAGAACCACAATGGAATAAAACTGCCACCCCCCCAGGGTAAGGTAACTAGGAGTAAATATTAAGTATATCTGTGAGACCAGAGGTCTAACGTACCTAAATTTCCACAAATCACTACAATACTAGCCTAATATAAAAAGATCTGTCCAGGACCCCCATGCAAATGAGATCTCGCACCACAATATGTTCAGAGTTAAAAAAAATATGTGGCAGTCTATGATACCACTCCTGTTTGTACAGTAACAGGCTAGGTAATCTGAATATGGTGCAATGGAATCAATCCCACTCCCAGGTGAAGGCAAAAAGTAAGGAGGATTTAATATTCATTATGTGTGTTAAGTAAGAGTAGTAACACACTGTAACTCCATGTGTCTAAATAGAAGCCTACCTCAATGTGACAGCTAGCCCCACACCTGCTATATTCACATACCTCACAACACATACCCTCACACTTATCCACTCACACACACACACACACACACACACGCACACATACACACACACCCCACATATGCTGAAGTCCTATAATATGCCAGTCTGAAGAAGAAGAGGTCTGTGGCTGTCAATTTCTGTAATGTCCCATGAAACCCAGATCAATGTTCATCCCATCTGCTACCATATTGAGATGTAAAATCAGTTTAATCTCAAAAGCTCACCTCTGTTGTGTGTTTTTGAGATTTCCTTTTAAGACCATCACTGACATATCCAAAATTAAGTGGTCAGGCTGGGAAAAGTGGTGCCCCCTTGGTTTTTCAGTCTTCTTTGTTTTAATAGTATGTCTGTGTGAGTTCATCCTAGTTCATAGCTGTTGGCTTGTCTCTCCGACATAACCTTTTTTGTGGACATCTCTTGCACTGAATGAAATAAACAACATGTTGTGATGTGCATGTATAACTCCTATGCACCTTGAATTGTCTGTTTTGTGATTTAACCACACAGTCCGAGGTGGAAATGAGCTTACAAGCCTTACAGGTGCGTTGGTAGCAGGGTCGAGTGCCATTGTGTGACATGGTATTCTGTTCTGGTGAAAGTTTGCTCCTAATAATCAGGCTGGCTAAATTTGGTGGTTGTCTAAAAGATAGTGGTGGTAGTTCCTTCAAAATACAATTAAGGGTTTCATCCTCACTAAATATTGGATGGAGTGGAGGTCTTTAATAATCTTACACAGAAGTTCAAGGTCTGTATGATATGTGACTACTAAGGGTATTCTGTCTGTAGCTGTCTTTTCCTTATACTGAAGTGGTTGTTGTCTTGGTACTTGTGTTGCACATTCTGTTATCCTGTCAATTTCTCTGGAAGAGTGTCCCTGCTCAATAAAGGTGTTTTTCAACATAGCCAAATGTGTATCTCTGTCATCCTTATTTGAACAAATACAGTAACATCGGAGTGCTTGACTGTACATGACATATTTTTTTGTGTGGTTTGGGAGATTACTTTTCTTGTGTAGGTATCTCTGTCTGTCTGTTGGCTTCCTGTAAATTCATGTATGTAAGATTCCATCCTTAATGGTGACTGTGGTGTCCAGAAAATTAACATTGGTGGTAGAATACTCCAGGGCAAGCTTTGTGGTAGGGTGGAGGTTTTTAAGTTCTTGATGAAAATCTTTAAGTGCATCTGTGCCCTCTGTCCAGATAATAAATAAATCATCTATGTAATGGAAATAAGCTAGTGGTTTATGGGGACAGTGCCTTAAAAAATCCTCCTCCAAGTCTGCCATAAAGAAGTTAGCATACTGTGGTGCCATCGTGGTGCCCATTGCTGTTCCCATAGTTTGAACATAATGTTTACAATTGAAGTTGAAGTTGTTATGTGTCAAAATGAATTCCATAAGTTCCCCCACCACTTCAGGGTTGATGGTTTGTTCCAGTCCTTTCTCCTGTATGTATTTAAGGCATGCTGTAATGCCATCCATGTGTGGAATATTAGTGTAGAGGGATGTTACATCCATTGTCACTAAAATTGTATCAAGTGGTAAATCCTTTTAACCAGAAAGTATATGCTAAAATTGTGTAGTGTCCTGGATATAACTGTCTCTTTCCATAACCAGCAGTCTCAAAATGGTCTCTACAAACCCTGATATCCCCTTAGTTAAGGTACCATTACCAGAGACTATGGGTCTTCCTGGATTGCCAGGTTTATGTATTTTAGGCAGCATGTAGAATGTTCCTGGCCTGGGTTCAGTAGGGATGAGGTCAGTTACTTTTTTTGTTGGACATGGTCTGGAAAAGTTCCAATTAAGTAATGTAGTTCATTTTTATATCTTGTAGTGGGGTCACTCTCCAGTTCTCTGTAGTAGGTAAGATCAGTTAGCTATCTGTTAGCTTCAATAATATAATCCTCTTTGTTTAAAATCACCACTGCAGGGCCTTTATCAGCTTTTTTGATGACAATGTTGTGGTTTGATTTCAGTGTCCGTATAGCTTTCCATTCCAGTGAAGAAAGGTTATCATGGGCCTGTTTTTGCCTAGTAAGGATCTGACTACTGTCTTGTTGGCGGAAACAATGAATGTAATTGTCTAGTTTTTTGTTACACCAACTTGAGGGGGTAAATTCAGATTCTTTTTTGTTACCCATTACATTATTACTGATTGTGATGTCTTCACTATCAGGGATTTCTTCTTTGCCATGAAAGAATTCTTTAAATCTCAATCTATGGAAGTATTCCTCCAGTTCACCACAAAACTTTATTTTATCCAATGGTTTTGTTGGGCAGAAAGTGAGGCCCTTTGAAAGTACATTTAGTTCTCCAGTAGTCAGAGTGTGGTTAGACAAATTAACTACTGAAAGGTGCCCATCTGTGTTGTGTTATTGTTCAGTGACTCCATTATGTTCTTCATAGTTGCTAGGAACTATGGTACGTTGAAGGGCATCCAATCTCCTATTTTTCCTAAGCATAGCTTTTCTTAAGGTCCTTTGGTAGTTAATGTGTATCTCTCGCAAGATGTCCTGAATAGGTTCCCCAGACATCCTTTCCAATGTGCTAACAATTTCAGCAAACTCTTTGTTCAGTACCACTTTTTTGGCATATGACATTTGAATCCTGTGATTTCTCAGTTTGTCAGAGGTCCTACAACAGAGTTGTTCTGCATATATAGAACTGTCTGTATTCTTTAATGGATTCCAAATAGTAAGACTTTTAGGGATTATATTTCTCCTCTTGCACTGGGTTAGAAAATAGATGTTGCTGTCTAGCTGTGCCATTTTCTTCTTGATGTTATGTAACTGCCATATTCTACGGCAAATTCTGGTATCTTCCATGTTGAAATCTAGATTTAGCATTTGCCATATTGGTCCTTGCAAGAACCGATCCAGAAGCAAATGATTTGATACCTTTTAATGGACAAAATTTCCTTGGTGGTCCTCTGCAAGAGTTTTTTGTTTGATACTAACACTGTCAATTTATATTTAAATTATCATTTATGAAGTCCTGTAACAACATCCCTCTACACTACAGTCAAGTTTACCACCCAAGTAACTGATTTCTCTGGCTCCCTGCACATTGTGATACTAAACCACACCATTTGGTGATCGCTGTCGGCTAGTGGGTCCTCCATCTTTATTTCCCTTACTGCCTTCCCATTCGACAATACCAGATCTAAAGTGTTCTTTAGCCTAGTAGGTTCACTAACCAACTGTGTCAGGAGACCCTCTTGGATCACATCCAGGAGCACTTGCTTCCTAGCACTGGAGGTGACTGCAATGCTCCAGGCAACCCCAGGCAAGTTGAAATCCCACATGATGACCACCTTACCTTTTCTACATACCCTTCTGATTTGTCCTGCTAATTCCCTGTCAAGCTCCTTAGCCTGGGATGGTGGCCTGTATACCATCCCAAACCTCAGTTTCCTACCCCCTTGAGTCTAGGAGCTGCAGCCAGATTGCCTCTGTCCTCCTTTCTTCCCTCTCATACCTTGTGCATTTGATCCCATCCCTCACATAGAATGCCACCCCACCCCCTCCCCTCCTTACAGTTCTTCCTGTATAATTTGTATCCTGAGATTGCCAGATCCAAGTCCCGATGCTCAGTTGCCCACATTTCTGTAACAGCTGCAATATCCACCCTCCACACTGCTAAGAGTGCCTGTAATTCAGCTGATTTGTTTCCTAAGCTTCTTGCATTCAATGAGACCACCCTCCATCCTGCCCCCTTCCCTTCACTGGCCTCCATCTCCTCCCTTCTACTACCTCCTTTTTTGGCCATTCCGAGTCCTTCTCTGCTAGCCTGGGGGGGGTAGGCTGTAACTACAATTATGCAAGATCCTGTGAGAACTGTATAAAGAAATTTACAAGTACACAGTACATATCCTTATTTTCCATTTACATCACAAGGTAGTGCTGTATAGAGCGCTACTCACAAACAAACATTCAACTTTGTCATAACTGTACTAGTTTCTGTACAACATGCAGGGCCTCACATAATGCAACACACCCCTTGTGCACAGTACTAAACCTGTAGCTTAGCCTTGGGTCTTGAGGGTAGAGGATGGGTTGGGTGGGAGGTAAGGGTGACAGTACTAACAGCACATTTCCATACGTTATGGGCATTAGGACTAGGAGTAGACCTAACAAATGCCTTACCATATTTTTTTACATGAGTTTCCACACATTTCAGACATCAACATTTTAGTACAGTAGTCGCACACTATTATGAACCCTGTTACACTTATAATGGCCCCATTAATTCCCGATCCATTGCATAATCCCAATCACTGAAATACAGCTGAATGAATTAGCACCTGTCTGTTTCTCCTTAAATAGCACAGCTTACCACACCTGGCCAACCCTGTTTGCTGAGCTGAAGCTAAAGCTCTAAAATAAGAGGCTTAGTTACAGTTGTCATCCTGGCTAAATAATTGAACAGAATTCTCCAGTTTCCAAAATGTTGACAGATTCTGAAATTGTGGCAGAAGTTCATAATGGCTGCAAAGCACTACAGAGCCCAAAGATAAGGAAACATCAACTAAGGACATCTCAGAATTACATCAATCAGTGACATCAAGGCACTACAGACTGGGCTACCTTTCCTTGAAAGGCAGCCATACATATCATCACTACAGCTAGTGCAGCTGAAACAGCTGATACACACTATACAATTTGTGTTACGCACTATAAATGTTTCCAAACCATACTTGACTCTATTTTTAAGTCCAGACAATCTGTTAGATCTGCAAAAGCTTTTAACCTCGTTTAACCTTAACAACAGAGTCAGTCTGATTAAACTTCTAACTATAGTACTGCACTTTGTTTGTTAATGACATTACTTGTACAAAATGTACACAATTCCTTTGACATTGTTTACTGTGGCTTTCATGCTTTAACACTTTTGTTCATGTAGGACTTAGAAAATGCATCACAATTGTTTTCAGCTTTAAATATTTAGTTTATGTAGGACTTAATACATTTTTTGTGACAGCTCTAAACCTGTTAAATCATCAAGCAACTTGACTGTTTTAAAATAATCAAGCAGCTAGACTGTTTTAAAACCATTGAACAGCTTGACTGTCTTAAAACCATTGAACAGCTCAACTGTTTTAAAACCATCAAACAGCCTGATTGTATTTATTTTTAACATATAATGTTTTATTGAAGTTTTCAGTTTTCCATTTAGTTCACTTAGCACAAAGCAGCATATTCACAATAAGCTTCAGTTGCTGACACAAACCCACAGGATATCTGATAAAGCTGCCATTTACAGGGCTTATCCTAGTTACCAGATTACACCAATACTATACTTCTGTTGTACAGAGTCCATGTCTCCACTGACCTTAACAAAAGGCCTGATCTATATATAAGATAGACTAGTTATTGCAGCTTTTAAGTGAATACAGATAAATACTAGAACATAAGATTCAGTAGAGCATTACCTTACAGCACAGACCTCTCAATTTATATGTTAAGCTTACACTAGCTATGTGCTTCTAATCAACTTATACCCAACAGACTCAAGAAATAGTGCTTCAGCTACACATAGGATCAGGGTTAAGAGGGAAGCAACAGGCAGACAGTACAGGAGAACATTAACTAAAGATAGAAGAAAGAAAGAAAGAAAAGAGCATAACAGAATCTACACACCATAGAGGAGAATACGTGGCATAAGACATATCATCCTCGATTCACCTTTGCTGTTAAGTAATAGGAGGGATCCGTAGTGGAGGAGTGGACACTCTGTAAATATGTGAATGAAGATAAGCATCCCACTTTGCATAGTAATCAGTCAGTTTGCCTCTAACTACTGCCTTGAGTCTTTCGAATGTGGCCAGCCTAACCATGGCCGCCCACCATTGAGAAAGTGTGGGGGGCATAGACTGTCTCCATTTCACTAGCAGTGCTCTCTTCATTTCCATGACAGCAACCAGGACCCAGGCCCTTTTAGAAGGGGTAAGTGCATTTATTGAGAAAGTATCTCCAAACAACAGGGATTAGTGTTGCAGGGATAATGAGGTACCCACTATTGCGGAGCAATCCTTCAGAAATAAAGTCCAAAAGGTATGAATTGTTGGGCACAGCCACAATATGTGATATACAGTAGGTGGGCCGGAGAAGAGTGGCATCTCCAGCAGCTATCCTGTGGGATTATCTTTTGCCTGTGTAGGACTACATGAGTTTGGTACCATCTGAGAAGAATTTTTAATTGACCCAATTGGCTCTTTGAGTCTACATATGCCATGTGGGCCAACCTGAGACTTTCCGACCACTGTTGTAGAGATAAATTGCATAAGATATCTTACTCCCCCACGGCTTTGCTGGGTAGGGTGACATCCAGCTGGGAGTCTCTAAGTGTTCTGTATATAGCACCTATGAGGCCCTTGCCTCTTTTAGGCAAGGAGATGTTGTTCAGATATCTCCAAGGGGATTGAGGAGGCCAGCTTTTGAGTAGAGGGGTCAATGCACTACGCAGTTGGAGAAATTTCCAGAAGTTTTGATTTGGTAATTTGTATTTAGTTTTAAGCTGCTTGAAAGACATCACCATATGCGTATTTGGTATGAGAAGGTCGGCTATCATCTGTATGCTTTTAGAGGCCTAGGAGGACCAATGAAGTGGCTTGTGGTCTACTTTTACAAGTGGGTTATTCCAAAGCGGGGCATAGCATAAGGGGGGGAGGATAATTGGAACTAGGAACACCAGTTAAGACCATTGCATGTCACCACAGGGCACATGAGTTTGCCATAACCAGCATGAGTTGGGAGTTAGTTGGCTTCCTACTAGAAACAGGGAATAAAGGGGGGTCCCTTCTTCCAGCATAGCTTCCAGCACCACTCACTGAGGAGGGGGAGAATGGCGAGGGGCAAACCATGTCAGGGTCTGGGCCATATTAAAGGCCAGGTGGTATCCCATAAACCAAGGGAGGCCAAGTCCTCCCTTGGTCCAATGTGCCCGTAGTTTCATTCTACCCCACCTAGGGGGGGCCACCTTCCCAAAGTAGAAGTGCTACCAGCCTGTCTAGGGCTTGGAATGGTTTCTGAGAGAATGGAATTGGGAGATTATTTAATAGATAAGAAACCTTAGAGAAGATAAACATTCAAATTGCCTCCACTTTACCTTTTAAAGTTAGCTGCAGTTTCATCCAGTGATGAACCTCCACTGTTAAGGTTGTTAGGAGGGGATAGAAGTTGGCCATTTCAAGATCCTTCCAAGCCACTGTGATGTTGATGCCCAGGTAGGAGAAGCCCTGCGGCGCCCAAGAAATGTCTGTACCCACTAAGCATTGTCTATCACATTTCATATTTAGGGGAGATAATAGGTTTTTTTTCTGATTTACCGTAAGGCCAGATATCTTAGTGAACTCTTGCAATAATGATTGAACAGGTGGGAGGGAAGAGTTTGGGTCCAATAGGGTAAGAAGCATACCGTCTGCATATGCATTAACTAAATATGAGGGGTTCCCCATGGGAATACCCATTGCAGTAGGGTATTGATCAGTGTTCTAATTAAGGTGTCCAGAGCTACCAGGAACAGGAGTGGTGAGAATGGGCACCCCTGTCTGGTACCTCTTTGGAGGGTAAAAGAGGAGGAAGTATCTTTGTTGGTAAGGATTCTGGCTGAGGGCAGATTGTACAGCATATGTACCCGCAAACGGAATTGGAGTCCAAATCCATAAAGCTGGAGAATCTGATGTATATATTCCTACTCCAGTGAGCTGAAAGCCTTGGCAAAGTCAACCACCAAGGCTGCATAGGGACTTCATTGTGCCAACCATTTCAGGTTTAATATAAGGCGTAGGTTGTCTGCACTCAATTTTCCTTTTAAGAACCCCATGTGAGTGGGATGGATCAGATTTTGGAGCACTGGGGACAATCTGGTTGCCAGAATTTTAGCTAGTATCTTAGTGTCAACCGAGAGAAATGAGATAGGTCTATAGTTCGCACACGATAAGCTGTCCAAAGCGTTCTCAGGAATTAATGATATAACAGCCTCTCACATAGTGGGAGGGAGAGTACCACAACTTGATTGTATTTAAATAATTGAATAGCTCGATTGCTTTAAAACCTTTGTGATTCTTTTGATATAATCAAAATTACTAATAAAAATGGCCAGTTGGAAATGTGTTTTTTCTAAGAGTTATCTTTCTTGATGGTTTTCTAGGTCATTCAAAATGTTTTTATCCTTTTAAAAGGTAGCATATCTACTTAATTACTAATTACTTTTTAGAACAAAGCATAGTATGCCTCTTGTTAGACCCTTACTTCATGTCCACCTCAGTTTAAACCAGAACTAAATATTTTTTAAATTTCACTGCTTTAAAGTTTTTGCTTTTAACCAACTTTAACATAAACAACAACACATTGATTTTCAGTAATTTTTGTTTTCAGTGTCTTTAAGGAACTAAGCATGTGCAAGCATGAATTACTATTACTCTAACAGTAATTAACTTTTCAGTCCCAAACTACCAAAAGAGCATACCTTGAAACTGATTAAGGCAGATTGGAATAAAAAAAGGGGAGAGATTTTAATGTATTATCAAGATAGGTTTATAACAACATAACTTCACTTGAAAGTTGATTCCAACTGTTGTGAATACTGTGCACTAGAAATTAAATCATAATTTCAAAAGCCACTTTTCATGTTTGGAGGCTGTAGGCCACCTACATTTTTGATGCAGAATATGTTGTTATTAGCAGATATTTTACTTCCCTTTTCCTCCACTCATTAGCTAGTGCTGATTGGTAACTATAATACAGATTGATTAGACCAAGTGAAATCTAAATGTATTAGAAGAGTTGCCATAACTCTTGGGTTGGAACAACTAACTGTGGACCCTACCCATATAAATGTTAAAGATCCTGAGTACTCAGAAGGGAGGAAGCATGATTGCCACCAAGGTGTAGCTCTGTTTGTTAGCTGCTGGGTGAATGGGAGAGAAAAGTAGAACTGAATGAAACAAAGTTTACTTTACATGGCCACGATGTTGTGGAAAAAAGAAAAGGAATTTCATCCACTTCTTCTGAGGACAGTTTTATCTCTCCTTATATAAGGCCCATTGAAAAGCAATCCAGGCTGGTTGTAAGCACCAAATGCCAGGTAGGCACTGGAAGGTTCCAGGTGGCTGTCCTTGGATCTCCGTCTGCACCTGTTATACCTCAGGCTGCTCCTGGGGCTCATATAATGCAGAGTTCAATTAATTCAAAGAGCATTGTACAATGATCTGTGTGTGTGCTAGCTGGAACTAAACCTGCAGTTCTACAGGAAAAACGCAAGCAACTACAACAAACTCCATCAGTTAATTCAAAACATAAAATAGAGTACTTAGGAGAATCCATGAACACAATTCTTAACTGGATTAAGGAGGCATGATAGAGGCTTTGATGCTTTAAATGCCAAAGTTGATTTTTTACAGAATGATGTAAGGGAACACAGAGAGAAACTGGAAAATGTTTCGGTGCAAGTTAAAAGCAATACTGAAGTTATCTGTAAAAGATCAGGTAAACTGCAAGCAATAGAGGCAACTAGAAATAACACTATTAAGTAGAATTACAATATTTCAAGGAAAGTTTAAAACTTAGAAAACCAGATACACTACAAAAATGTATGTTTACTCAGCTTACCGATATTACTGGATAAAAATTTTGAAACTGTTTGAGACTTGGTTAAAGATGTTTTCTGAACAGTATTTGAGTAACCTAAAGACAACCCTCCCTTTTTAAGTAAGGCATTTGGAGTACAGAAATGAAAACCCTTAGCTTCTGAATTAAACACAACATTAACAGATCAAGATCCCAAAATGACTATTATGGCTTCATTTGCTTTTGACTCTGACCGAGCTCTGGTAATAAAATTGGCACGGATAAATTCTCTGTTAATATATAAAGGCTACACATTTTCTATGTATCCTTATTTTTTATGTACAAGTCAGCAGAGACATAGGCAGTTCCTGACATATCATCAAGAACTACTAGAACTTGGTGCCCAGTTTCAGTTGCTTCCACCAGCTAAAGTTAAAATCATATATAAGGGACAGATATACATTTTCTTTAAAATTTACCAAATAAGTTATTTTCTACATAGTAAATATGAAATGCATGAAGACTCAAACTCAGACTCATTGACCCAGTCAGATAAGGAGTTGTCTATTATTGCAGCTAAAACTGAAAATGGTTATATGTGAAAGGGTAAAATGTGAACTGAACTGACAGAATGATTTTTCAGTAATGAAACTGTTATGAAGATGTGTTGTGGTAAATGTAAACATTGATAATACATACAGTATGTTTAAGTAAAGTTTATGTTCATTTAGAAAGGTGTTAAGCAGATAGTATAAGTCAGAGAGGAACATTTGTTTTTTTTTTTCTGTTTTTCTATAGCCTGAAAAATATGAGACTTAGACAGGGTATCCCTTGGCCTCCTGATATTGGAGTGGTTTAGTTTTTGATTATAGTGTCATCTGTTTCTTATGCTCCAAGTAATGAACTAGAACCAATATTTTAATAATTGTTCTTGGAACAGTATTTATTGTTCCCATGTATGTATGTTAAATTGTATAAAATTTAATACAATATAAATATAAAAAAAATCCTGAGGACTCTTCATTAATTGGCTTGGTCTTAACTAACTGCCCACACAATTACATGGAGTCGGGGTGATGGATGACCTATATAGCTACCACATTTCGGTGTACTGTAACAGAAGCAGAAACAAAGCCACAGGACCACCAAGATTTGTTAAATTTAAATAATTTAAAACTTTTGATTATCTGGCCTTTGTGTGAGAGTAAGAACACCTAAATTGAGAGAGGCATGTAAATTGGGAGAGTCTAAAATTGATCCCTGATATTGATGAGTGGTGGTCATACTTTGTCTCAGAGCTAATAACAGTTTATGATAAACATATTCTTTTAAAGACTGGGAAAATCAAAAATGAATCAGCACCATAGTACTCAGCTTAATGAAATTGAAGAGGGATTAGAATAAAGTTTAGGGGAGGCAAGGATTTCTAATGAACCACAGGATTTGGGAGTTTTATAGAAAACTCAGAAGTATATATGTGGCTGGGGTAAGAAATGCAATAAATGAATTTTTTAGTGATAAAACAATGAAGGCTGCAGGAACCCCACCCCCCAAAAAAAAATTTCGGGTCTATTATGAGGAACCTAAATGGCCAGACTAAACTTCACACAGATATTGAAATTTCTATTGATGAAGAATTTGAAAAAAGATTCCACTTTCTGAGAGGTTTAATAATTTTTTGTGTAATCTGGGAATTTTGGGGGGCAGTCAGTGCAGCAATTGCAAAAACAATTGGATTGTGGGGAGTTAGGAGACAATTCTCCTTTTTCATTTAGTATGATAGAACATCATGAAGTTCTTGAACTACTGTTGGATTTAAAACTATCAAAAGCTGTGGTCTAGATGGACTGACCCCTGTTAATTGAAATATTTAGCTCTTGAAATAGTCGAAACTCTTATTCATTTAATTGGTTCCTTTTCTCTGGTTGTATCCACCAAGCTTGGAAGCTGGCCAGGGTTGTCCCAGTTTTAAGGAAGCAGCCCTGGCCAGATGACTAACTATCATCCTAAGGCTGTTGGGCAAACATATAACAGCCAATTTACCAAACAACTATTGTTTGATGGATTTCAGATGGGGTCCCGCAGTCATCATGGTATGGGGGAACTCCATGTTGAGGGTCTTGGATGAGATCAACAAAGCAGTGGTCTCCATGCAGTTTACTGGGGCCATCTTTGTTCACCTCTCCCAAGGCCTTCAACATGGTTGACTACCAAATCTGGTTATATGTGATATAGGTGAGTGCAAAAGGGCAACAAAAAAATAGTGATGGGAAAACAGTGAGACAAAAAGGAGTGACCATGAAACAACAGCGATCGCCAAAACAGCGTCCACACTGCTGCAGTGAGTTTCTGTGGGGTTTGGCTCCCCTCACCCCACCTTTCTATATGTAATCAACTCAGAGGGGATGCAACTTGGGGAGGGGGAGAAATCCGTAGGTCACCGTTCCAGTGATTGCTGTTTTTCTGAGTTGCCCTTTTGGCCTTGCTGTTTTGCCATTGCTCTTTTTGCACTCATGGCTTTGCAGTCATACTTTTGACAGGATACTTCAAATCTTACATACTAACATACTAAAATGCCAGCAGAATAGGCCTAATGGTCTTTCGTGTCTGTTCGTTTGGTCAGCCCCCACCCTGGGTGCTGACCTTGCTGCCCCCCTCGCCTTCTCTGGCTTCTCCCTTCCCAGTTCCGGATATTCTTGCTGCATTGGATTTTGCTTCCAGAACCCTTCCCCTGTACCTGTCCCACCCCTCTTGAACCTCTCCACTGTCTCTGCCTCCACCAGCCCCTAGGCAGTGCATTCCATGGCTCCACCACCCTCTCAGTGAAGTAGCACCTCCTTCTTTCTCCCTGAATCTTCCCTCCAGCCTCCACCCATGCCCCTAATGGCCACCTCCTCCTTCCTCAAGCACACTGACTGTTCCTCCCCATTTACCCTCTCTCATGTACCTGAAGACTCTATCATGTCCCCCGGTCCCTTCTCTCTTCCAATGTACATATTTAGCTCTTCGAGCCTCTCCTCCTAGGTCCTGTCCCCAAGCCCCAAATCATTTTGGTTGCCCTCCTCTGGACCCTCTCAGGAGGTCAATGTCCTCTTTAAGTGTGGCCTCCAAAACTGCATGCAGTACTCAAGGTGCGGCCTCACCAAGCAGTTATATGAGGGGTATCACTTCCCTCCTTCTGGAGGTGATCCCCTAGCGATGCATCCCAGCATCCTGTTGGCCTTGGCTGCTGCCCTCCACAAGTCTCAGAGTTGTTCATCTTGACATCCACCACCACCCCAGGTCCCTCTCAGCCATCGAGACTTGTAGCATTCCCCCAGGGTGTACACTTGGCCCAGATTTCTGGCCCCCAGGTGGAGTACCTTGCATTTCCCTGCATTGAACCTCAGCTTCCACTTTCTAGACCATCTTTCCAGAGCCTCCAGGTCCCTCTGTAGGGCCACCCTCCCCTCCTCCCCATCCACCACCGCCCCAGTTTCGAGTCATCCGCAATGAGACTCATCTCACTCCTGATTCCTGTCCTTATGTCAGAGATGTAGGCGTTGAACAGAAGGGGCCCAAGGACTGATCCCTGTGGGACCCCACTAATGACCCTCCTTGGGGATGAGACTATCCCGCCAATGACGACCCTCTGGGTCCGGTCCTGGAGCCAATTGCCTATCCATCTGATCATCTGGTTCCCCACCCCCATTTCTCCCAGCTTATCCAACAGGCCCACGTGAGGAACAGAGTCAAATGCCTTGCTAAAGTCTAGAAAGAGGACGTCCACTGGTCTACCCAGGTCCAAGGCACTCGTCACCCAGTCATAGAACTCCACAAGGTTTGTCTGACACGATTTCCCCAGGATGAATCCATGCTGTCTATCGTCCAGGCACCCTGACTTATCCAGGTCCCCCCCTAGCCTCTCCTTGACAATGTCCTCCATCACCTTGCCCACCACCGATGTCAGGCTGACAGGCCTGTAGTTCCCTGCCACCTCCCTTGATCCCTCCTTGTGGACAGGCACTATATGCACCACCTTCCAGTCTTGGGGCACCCACCCTGTCCTCAGAGAGATGGTGAAAAGCTCCGCCAGGGGTTTCGCCAGGACATCCGCAAGTTCCTTCAGCACTCTGGGATGTAATTTATCCAGCCCCGGTGCTTTCTCCATCTTAAGGGAGCTGAGGGCTTCCCTCACTCTCTCTGCTGTGATTTCCACTTCCGTACCTCTTCTTCTCCTGCTTAGCCTCCTCCCCACCTGCCAGTGATGCCTCCTTCTCTCCCAGACCCGCCGATCGGTAAGGGTCCCCCCCTCCTCAGTATCTCTGTCTCCTCCCATGTATGATGCAGCACCCCCATTTTTCTTGGTGAAAACTAAGGTGAAGTACTCATTTAGTACCTCAGCCTGCTCCCCCGGGTCTTGTGCCCATCTCTCCCCTGATTTAATCCTGCTAATCTGCCCCTTCACCCTTCGTTTTTTCCCCAATGTATCTAAAGAACCACTTGTTCTTATTGTATAGGTTAGCTGAGGAAGAACTAAATAGGGAAGCAGTAAACTGATTAGTTCATAACTAAACCAGAGATAGTAAACAACCACAATAAATGGGGTTGAGTCTTCCCTACTAGTTATCTTGAAAAAGATACACTAAGGCATAGTCCTAGGGCCACTCCTTCTTTAAATATACTGTATCTGATAAGCTTGGAGTCTAGTGTGGTGACTCATACCATCTGCATGCAGACTATACAGTAGACTATACATCTAGCCCTTCAATTGTGGAGGTTCAAGATTAGTTGTCACAAAGTTTCAATGGATTACAGGCCTATTTTAATGACTGTGTTAAAACTGAACTCTTCTAAGACCAATCTTATGCTTCTTGGTTCAGTTTCTGAACTCAAAGATCATAACAAATATTGGTAAGGGATATAAATGTGACCATGCTAGAATATATATATACATATATATATATATATATATATATATATACTTGCAAACACTGGGATTTTGGCTAGGTCTGACAGGGGCATGAAATGAACTGGGCAAGAGAGTTGGGCCATTGTACAGGAATCATAATTGTCTGGACTCTGAAATAATAAAAAAAAAAGTAGTCCAGGTGCAGGTCTTTCTATTGTTTTACTGTGAGGATGTTTTGCATGATTATGCCACAAAGAACAGGCTACAAAAACTTGAGGTCCTGTACAACCACCTTGCAAGACTCATTCTTAAACATCCGAGGGACATCCACCATTGTGACCTTTGTCATAGGCTATGGTGGATTCCTTGTCTAGTAGAAATAAGTTACATAAGTTCCTTTTAGCATACAGCAGTGTCCTGGGCCTAGTTTCAGAATACCTGAGGAACAGACTCTCTCCTGGGTGAATCAATTTTCCTTTGAGGAATATGAGTCCATGGGTATTGTGGTTCCAAGAACAAAACCCAAATGTCTTTATACTTTTTAATCAGTATGTGCCCATCTTGTGCAATCAACTCCTGGCTAAATTTTGTTTACTGGACTTAAAACATCCTTCAGTTACAGTTCTAAAAAACAGTTTTTTGAATTAAATTTCAGCACAGGAAAGTTGTTGCAATGCACTTCCAGTTTTTATATAACTGTCTAGATAGCTTGTAAATTTTTATACAATTTGTAACTATTTTTGAATGTTTATTGCAACAAGTGTGTTCATTATGGTAACCCCATGGAATAGCACTACCAGAACAGTGCCAGTCAACTGAGCGTTAGTCTGGATAGCATTACCATGGACAGCGGAAGGGGATTTACAATGCTTGCAGTAAGCACTTCTCAGGTCACTGTCCATAGTGCTGACAGTGGACAAATGTACCAGAATCCAGGCAGCTGGCTGAGCTGCTTCTGTAGTGTGGAGAGCTGAGACATAAAGAACCTCTGCCAGGTGGTAGTGGAGTCTAGGGTTCTAATCCTGGTCTCTTTAAATTTTGATGATTGGGACGTTGTTGTTTTTTTTTTACAAGGGGCTGTGGAAACAGTATTCCACGGTTCCACAAATTTCATCTTACCCTGTGACCCACTCCCCACTAGAGTGAGAATCCATTAGTGGGGGGGTGCAGGGGGCAGACCCCCTGTGTTGGGGGTACAGGGTGTGGAGCACTCCCCCCCTGCAAAAACAAAGGAGACAGAATTTTTACAGAGTGGTTCTTGACTGTGCTGTTCTGGTCGGCAGTGTTCTGACCCAGTACCAGCCTAGGTGAAGTAAAGGGAATGAGTTGAAGAATTCAATGAAAGGAGATACTTTTAATAGCTAGGATCCAGAAAGTGTATGGCCTTAATTGTTAACAAGCAAATTGAAAGAGATGCAGCACCTAATTGGTAGCCAATTCATTTTGCACAGCACCTGCAGTTGAGTAATATGTTCAAAGGTGTTTTTAGATGATATAATGCAGCTATGTTCTACAGTAGCTGCAAGCAGCGCATCAAACCAGAAGAAGTCCCGAGATACTAAGTGTTGCAGTAGGCTATGTAAAATATCTCAGTGGATTATACCAAAGTAATTATCTCTCTAACAGAATATTGCTTTAAGCTGGTGATAATTCAAAAGTAGAAAAAGCCAAAACTCACCATTAGGATGTGGGGTCATATTGTCTCAAACAAAAACAGCATGGCAATCAATGCTGCAAGCAAAATGTCGTGCAGCAAAATAATGTTGGTAAAAACACCGGCCGCAACACAGAAAGCGCACACCATTAAAAATAATGGGACTTTCTATTTTTTGTGGGGGGCTTCACTGCCACACACCTGACTTAAGAAACCAACTCTAAGGGGATGTGGACTCCCGGGATGGGGAGAAACTTGGGAGGAGGAAAAACTTAATTTTCTGAAACAAAAAGCCACAAAAAAAGTTGCAACACTAGGAGACTTGGGGGGAACTGAACTGTTGTCTCAAGTCTCCAACTCTGACATGTGCTGCTGCCTTAGCCATTCCACCATGGGAGCAGCTCAAATAGATACTACACACATTAACTTGATCCCTTCCAAGTGTCAGCACAGAACAACAGAAGTAGCTGTATTTCCCTATTGCCATTATACCCCTGTTACTCTAAATGCTTTTCCACATCATACAGCGCAGTTCTTGCCACACTATTGTTGAAACACTATATTGACCTGGTGTCCACTACTACTACCATCTGAGTTTCAAGGAACAGTCCTTAGTTGAGGGTGACTCCTAGGCTTCAGCTACATCCACAGCTCAGAGAGGAGAGACATTTAATGAAGGAACTCCAACATAACCTCCCATCATGGCTGACAGATGAGGGCATAGTCCAATGAGAAACACCTTTATTTTTCTGGAGTAATGGCTCAGCCAGCATGTGATATCAACATAGAAACATAGACTTTGATGGCAGATAAGGACTGCTTGGTCCACTTAGTCTGCCCATTTCCCTACCTACTGGATAAGCTGCAGGTACTAGTTAACCTACAGCCTATTTCTTCCTACCCCCCACAAGAATTGCCTTATGTCTGTCCCATACATTCTTGAAATCACCCACAGATTTTGACCCCAAAACCTCCTCAGGAAGGCCATTCCATGTGTCCACCACCCTCTCTTTGACAAAATACTTCCTCACATTGCCCCTGAGCCATCCCCCCTCTATTTTCAAATTGTGTCCCCTTGTTCTTGCACATCTCTTCTTCTGAAATATGCTACCCTCTTAGACTTTGTTGATTTCCTTGAGGTACTTAAAAGTTTCTATCATGTTCCCCCTCTCCCTCCTTTCCTCAGGGTATACATATTAAGCTCCTTTCGTCTCTCCTTGTATGGCTTCTGTTGCAGATTAGCACCATTTTAGTTGCCCTCTTCTGGACTGCCTCCATCCTGTTTATGTCCTTGCAGAGATGGAGTCTACAGAACTGGACACTGTACTCCAGATGGGGCCTCACCAATTGTCTGTACTGAGGGATAACAACTTCCTGTTTTCTACTGGTGATGCCTCTCCCTATACATCCCAGTATCCCCCCAGCCATTCCTACTGCCTTCTCACATTGATTGCTAATCTTTAGGTCATCTAAAATGATTACCCCAGGTCCCTTTCCATTTTTGTTGTTGTTACTACCTCCCCCCATTGTGTACTCTTCCTCAGGGTTTTTTGTTCCCCAGGTGCATTACTTTGCACTTCTTTACTTTGAATCCAAGCTTCCATATTTCTTACCATTCATCTAATCTTGCCAAGCCCCTTCTCATCCTTTCCACCCCCCTTGTGTATCAACACTATTGCAGATCTTTGTGTCATCTGCAAAGAGGCATATTTTTTCTTCCAGTCCCTCTGCAATGTCACTTATAAAGACATTAAAAAGGACTGGACCCAGTACTGAACACTGTGGTACCCCACTAGTAACCCCCCTTTCTTCATAGAAGACTACATTTACTATTACCTTCTGTGTCCTGTTGTCCAGCCAATGTTTTACACAGGGTACCACCCTGGGACCCACTCCCAGGCTGGCTAATTTGTTTGTTAATCTTTTGTGTGGGACTGTGTCAAATGCCTTGCTAAAGTCTAGGTAGGCCATGTCCACAGCCCCTCTCTGGTCTACTACTTTGGTCACCCAGTCAAAGAAATCTATTAGATTTGTCTGCCATGACCTTCCCACTGTGAATCCATGCTGCCTTGGGTCCTGTGCCTCACTGTCCTCTAGGTATTCAACAATTCTTTCCTTCAGAAGTGATTCCATCATTTTCCCTACCACCGAGGTCAAACTGACAGGTCTGTAGTTTCCTGCCTCTTTCTTGCTTCCACTTTTGTGAAGGGGAATCACTTATGCCCTCCTCCAGAGCTCAGGTACCACACCATCCTCCCATGATTTGTTAAAAAGGGTAGTCAGTGATGTCACTAGTTATGCCTGCTATTTCTGGCAAAGGAGAACTTTGGTTTCAGAGCAAGAAATAGCAGTCTAAAACTGCAGATTTTTTACTGAAAAATCACTTCTATCTCAGCAGGAGTTGGTACATGTTTGGATTAAGCAAACAGATCAGGGACACTGGTTTACCAGGATTGAGAAAGGGCATATTCCATTTTGCAAATTGTAAAAAATGGTATTGTCACCACTGTCTACTAAGCCAAAATCCAGTCTTACCGGTATTTGGTTCTGTGTACTTTATTTAACAATTTTCAACTCTGCTAACATGCATTTTAGCAATTTTGACCTCCATTATTGTACATCCATCCATCCTTGTACCAATTTAAAGTTATTTTAGGTACAAAATGTGATGGCAGCAGCAGCACTACAGCCCCCATCCCTAAGGTGTGATGGAAGCAGCACTATGGCCCCATCCCTCAGGTGTGATGGTAGCACCAACAGCACTATGGCCCCTATCCCTCTGATGTGATGGCAGCAACAACAGCACTATGACCTCCCTCCCTCCCTCAGGTGTGACAGAAGCAGCAGCAGCACTGTGGCCCCCATCCCTTAGGTGAGATGGCAGCAGTACCACATTTCCCATCCACCAGTGGGGATGGCAGAAGCACTACAGCCCCCACCCCTTCGGTGTGATGGCAGTAGCAACAATGCAGTCCATATCCCTCTGGGGTGATGGCAGTAGTGACAGCACTATGATCCCCTTTCTTCAACACCCACACCCCACGTGCACAAGTTACAAATGACTTGCTCTCTTTGCTTGTTAGAACTCAGATGTGAATTAATCTGGACCATCACCTCTAAGGTGGACTACCTTTGTTTTTTCCTATCTATAATTTAACTGCCTGAATTGGATTTCTGCCTGTGACACCGCTGACCAGGGTATGGGAACAGACTTGACTTGAGTGTTTGAGGGCCAGCTGGTGGGTGAAGGCTTGAGTGTTCAGCGATCATTCACCTTCTCCTGGGAGGGATGGTGGGTTCATGGCTCAAAATTTGCTGGCTCCTGGTGGAGGCCAGAGGCATGACAACATGTTGGCCCTCTCTGCGGGAGGGAACGTGACAGATGTCAGCTTGTGCCTTGACATCATGTGGACTGTCACACTCCCAAGAAAATGGGAAAACACCCACTGGCCAACTGAAGAATGGCTGCTGGTCACTCCATAAGCCAAAAGACATGTGTCCATTCTGACCCCTGCCATGCCAAGGATACACAGGAAGCTCTTTGGGGCCATTCTCCTCCTCTGGTAGCCTCTCACAGGGTAGGGGCCCACTCAAAGAAGGGTTACTTTGGGTTAACTGGTAGCACAACATTAAGGGACAGTGGATGGTGGTCGGGACTCAGCAGTGATGGTAGGGGGGGCTTGGCAGGCCTGAAAGAGTGGAAGGCCAGGGGGTAGGAGGAGCAAAAAAGAAATGCTTGAATTTGCTTCTTTGAAATGAAGTGTCTTCACCTAAAATATCCACAAGTGGACCTTCAAATGGATTCATGCATCTTACAGACATGTGGATGCTTTTTTTTTTGACTTGGTGTCCATGAGAAGGGTGTCTCCCAGTTTTTGTGTCTGAGCTCAGATGTGAATTGAGCACCACTCTGCCCACCAGCATCATACAGCCCCCGGGGTCTAACCTTCTGTACGTCATTGAATATGTTTTCAAAATCCATTGGCCAAACATAAGTACACTTAAAAACTTAACATTTGCTTTTTGTTGAAGCAGTCTATCAGAAAACTTTTTGTTGTCACAGAGACTGAAACAGCAGGTGGGAGAAAAGGTACAAATGATCCAGTTCACCTAAATGGGGTGCTAACTGTGAAGTCTTTTCATAAGAAGTAAGGCAGTGTTTTCCTTGTGAACATACTTCCATTCAGACTAGTTTTCATTCAAACAACTGAGGATTTTGGATGGTCCTGCTGATTATAAACTTGAATAAGATAGTTGGTAACAGTGATCCTGCGTTTAGCAATCTACAACATAGATGCCCATATGCAAAGAATACAATAAAAACCTGACTAAAATCTAAAAGCAAGCTTATAAAACACATAAAATGCATCTGAACATTTATTTTTACCTACACAAAATCATTGCAGCCCAAGTAAATTACATGGTGCCCTGACTACTGTTCTATGATGTAGTAAATACTTATAGGTATTTTTTATATATTCTTTGTAAATCAGGTGAGGCCCACTAGGCAGATCTGCCTATTTTCAGGAGTGACCTAGAAGCACTGCAGAGATTAAGTGACTTACTTGGAATCACACAGTATGCAAGTGGAGGTTGTGGGAATCAAACCCAAGTCTGCTGGATATACCTAGTTCAATCACTGTTTGTTACTCTAACCACTAGGCTATACTACCAGCCATAATAACACCCATATATAATGTTTTAATATATGATTTTAATAATAGTGCACAGTACCTACAGTGCAAATTATGAACATGAAACACTTTACATTTTACTAAAACTGAACTATTTGCCACTCCATCTGCTTATTTTTTCTTACACCAAAGTCGATGAATAGTTGACAGAGCACCGTAAATAGCTTTTAATCAGGCTTCATTATTCTACATCCAGAAAAATATAAAATTTGTTTGTTCTGGATTTATTTAATATTGATTTTCTGTTGTTCACTAAATAGAATCTAGCACTGTATAATGCAGATGTTTTTACATTTTGGAAGAGGCAACACATCTTATCTGTTAAGGATTCATATTAGAAACATAAATTTTTCTTCATATCTAAAACATATTCAAGTGTCAGTGTATTCATTTAGTAGTTTATGCTGACTAATATATGCTGCAGAAAACAGTAAAGGATTTATTTTGAGGCACTCCAGATCTATAGTAGAACTCCTGCAATTTCCCAGCAAATTTTGCAAAAAATCTCTGCAATCTCAGGTTTCTTTTCCTGCAATTTTCCAGTGGCTTTGCCCATGTGTGCTGATACTTGTATTTTTTTTGTATCATACAGTGTAATATAAATAGGAAAAGACTCTTAGACACATACTAGATGAAAACTGTGGTTTTTCAGGAAGGAAAGCAGTCGTCAGGTGATGGAGATGCTGGTGGGAAGCATGGGTGGTTAAACTGAATGGCTGGTTACAACAAAGTAGTGTGGGTGATTTCCTTACTGGCTCTATATGCAGCAAAGCAGAAAGAATGCAAAGCACTGCAGCATTCATTTTAAGATGCTGAAATCTGGGTCAGCCCGCTGGTGCTGCGGTAGCACTACTGATTGCAATGCCAGTGACCCAGGGTTAGGAGCGAACTCGAGTTGCTGGAGGTCTGGCCAGGGGAGTAGGATCAAGCACCCAGGGGGCTTCTTTCCTCCTCTGGGGAGGGTGGGCTGCAGGTCCTGCTGCTTTACCACCACCTGTGTGACCATGGGTGGTGGTACAGTGGTGCTGCAGAGTGATCAGGAGGGGAGGATGCTAGCCAGGATCTGGAGCAGTGGTATGTCTCTATGTGACCTACCCCCTTGGATTCCCTCTAGTGCTGGTGCTGTCAGGGACAGAGACCAGAAAACCAGGAACAATCACTCCACATCGGTCACTGGCAGAAGGGACCCAGGTGCCCCAGACTTCATAACCAAGTACCATGAGGGACCCACTGGGCTGCCCGACACACACTAAGGAAGTGTGGAGGGGTGACCTGGGGTCTCCTCCCTTCCCACCGAGGGGTACAACCCAGGCAGGATAGGGGCAGGCCCACAGGAGCTCTTGAGCATTATCTGGGGTGAACCTAGGGGATACCCAGCCTAGGGATTGCTGAAAAGTGGAGACTGATGCTGTGAGAAGGGGGCATAGAAAATGAAAATAAAGAAAAATTTAAAAGGATGCTGAAATCTTAGAGATTCTGTGCAGTGACATGCAATTTCCGTGAGGCACCGGTACAAGAATTCAAAATCTGCAAACCAAGCAGGATTCCATGATTGTTACCTGTGTTACTGGTAAAAATGGAAAACCAGAGTCCCTGAAACAGATATTTTATTAGAAGAAGGGGTCTCATTTAAGAAAAAAAAACAAAGTCACTGTATGTTTCTCAGAGGAAGGAGACTGTATCAGCTTAATTTGTTGAGTCAGAGCAGAGGGTGAATCTAATTGGGGATGTGGCTTAGCAGCTTAGTAGTACAAAAGCAGGTGTCTGCAGTTACAGCTTCCTACTATTTCTGAAAGAGGTGAACTTTAGTTTAAGAGCAAGAAATAGCAGTCTAGAACTACAGATTTTTTTTTTTGTGGTACCCATGTAATAGTGTATTGACTGCTATCAACCACCATAAACAACAAACATACATAACAATATATTAAACCAAAGACAAAGAAAGGAAATACAGAGGGGAGACCCCCTAGGGTATATACTGTGTATACCTATGGATTCCTGAACCTATAGCATACCGAATAGACACAAAAAAATAAATAAATGCACCTACCTCTCTTTTCCCATTGTACACAACCATAGGGAGGTATCACCACATTTAAGACAAGGCTTCATGAAGTATAATAGTTACACCTTCTTATGGCTGCTTCTTACCCTCTTTCTGGGGAAGAGAGACCACAGAGTAAACAAAGTAATATAATACAGTATCTGTTCCTACTGTGGAGTGCAGCTACTGGTAATAAACAGTAATGTATATTCTGAACAGGTAAAGTAGGTATGCTAGGTAACATTACTCAGACTACATAATATAACACTTGGTAGATATACACATACCAATCATTAACTTATACTAAACCCACACAGCGGAAATTACCACATTGCGGATAAATTATGTACAACTTATATCATTCAGATATATACAGCAATGCAAGTTACTAACACTCTGTACCTTTATAACCATAGAATCGTGATGAACTAGTCATAGATAACATTCAGTTCAAACAATAAGTGGTGTCAGATGGATATGAGGAGACAGATCAACCGATATCAGCTCTGGCTGACAAGTATGCCATAAAGGGGGCCCAACAAAGAAAGAAGTATTCCATCTTCCCGAGAGACGTGTGTGTCCGCCTGTCCATCTCGTATACAGAGGAGAGCGATGATATAATCTCCTTGAGATTGGGCAGAACAGTACTTTGCCAGTTTTGTAGGATTGACTGTTTAACCTGCATATTAAGTAGCATTAGCCATCTAAATTCCTGATAGTTGAGGGGAGGGGCACCAGACCACAGACCCAGCAACATAAGGGCAGGGTTAACAGGAACCTGACACTGAAGTATCAAGCTGGCCTCGTGTATCACTTTCTCCCATAGATCATGTATCCAAGGGCATTGCCAGAGAATATGAGATAGATCCCCACCAGGCTGGAGGCATCTCCAGCACGTATCATGTGTAAGGACTTTCATTTTCTTTAATATAACAGGTGTCTTGTACCAAGAGTGCAAAATTTTATTATGTATAAGTCTACTCCAGGTATCTTTATGTATTTTTAACCCAACCTGCCAGCACCATTTCCACTGTACTTCTGATATTTGTATATTTAAGGTTTTTTCCCATTTTAACTTAGATTTTATGTTGGAGGAAGGTAGTGAGTCCCTCACTGCAGCTTATAGCATAGCTGCAACTTTATTGGGCAAGTGAAGCCACTTTTTTAAGTGTGAGTCACAAGCTGGAGAAGCTTTACCCTGACTTAGGACAGGTCTAAGACTGTCACACAGTTGCAGGTATTTACAGAAATCTGATTTATCCAGGTTCCATCTAGATTGCAAATTCTGATAAGTATCCACCGCAAGGGAGTTGGGTCCCATTATGTCCTTAAGGAATATAATCCCTTTGTGTTGCCAGGAGGGCCAAACCACCATGGAGCCACCAATGGTTATACTGGGGTTACTCCATAGGGGCATATATGTAAGGGGAAGAATCGGGAGTCTTATTTCTTTATGAAGAAGCTTCCAATAACTGATTGAGGAACCTATGGTGGGTGCGATACATACTCCTGATGAGGGATGGGGCAGAGAAAAGAGACTGCAGTAGGGCTATTACAATAAGTCTGCTCAAGTCTTAGCCACTGAGGGAATTCAGTATTATAGGGGCGGAACCATTTCAATGTTTGTGCTCCTTGAAAAGCTATCTTATAGCCTTCAATCCATGGGAGACCCCATCCCCCCCTGCAGAGGATGAGCCCGAAGTTGATTTCTGCTGAAACGAGGTCTAACAGAGCCCCATAAGAAGGATCCAATCATCGCGTCGATTTTCCTGAACCAGTGATCTGGGAGAAGTAGAGGAATGTGAGCTAGTATGTAAAAAAATCTAGGGGCGAAGGACATCTTAAAAGCGGATATCTTGCCTGCCATGGTTAACTGAAGCTTATTTATTCGCTCCATTTCGAGTTTGCAATTGGACAGCAGAGGGCACAGGTTATTATCCCACCACTTCGCTAGGTTGCTCCCAATCTTGATTCCCAAGTATTTGATCGTATGTTGTGACCATTTAAGTCCTAACTGTGCCATCAATTGGGATTTGCACTGCGAATTAAGAGGGAGTATTTCGGTTTTAGATTGATTTTCCTTTAAACCTGAGATTGATGAAAAGGAGTCCAGGATGTCTAGAAGTTGGGGTAAGGACTCATTAACGTCTCTTAGCAATACCAGCAGATCATCAGCATACAGTAGGGTGGAGACAGAGACCTGGCCCCTACCGATACCAGTGATATGCGTATTCTGTCTGATTGCAGCTGCTAATGGTTCAATAGCAATGACGAACAAAAGAGGAGAAAGAGGGCACCCTTGTCGTGTACCTCTATGTAAAGAAAATGGTTCAGATAGAACCAAATTGGTGAGAACTTTTGCATTGGGAGATGTATAGATGGAGGAGACAGCAGCTCTGAAGTTCGGTCCAAACCCATTGAGTTGTAAAACTTTCTGCAAGTAATCCCACTCCACTGAATCAAATGCTTTTTCAAAATCAATGGCTACAGCAGCTGACGACCTTAATGTATCCTGATTCACTGTATGAATAAGAGTAATAAGTGTTCTGGTATGGTCAGTGCTATATCTACCTTTTACAAAACTGACCTGTGATGGATGGATCAGGGATGGTAGAACCAGGGCCAGTCTGTCAGCTAGCACTTAAGCATAGACGTTGCTGTCTGAATTTATTAGGGATATGGGGCGATAACTAGCTGCCTCTTCAGGAGGTCTGTCTTTTTTGGGAATAACTGAAATGATAGCCTCCCTTAGTGTAGGGGGTAGTATACCTTTATCTTTGGTCTCTTTAAAGACCTTACAGAGCAGGGGAGATAGAGGAGATAATAGTTGCAGAAAGCCCATAGGGAACCCATCACTGCCAGGGGCCTTCCCTGTTTTTAAAGCCAACAGAGATGACGCAACCTCTGCATGGGTTAGGGGTTCCTCCAGAGCTGCACATTGTTCTGGGGCCAACTTCGGGAGTCTCACCATATCCAGAAATGGTGATATATCCATACAGGGATTGGTTCTGGTTGACTTATATAATTGAGAGTAAAATGCCATCATTATATCATTCACTTCCTGTGGATTTGTTTTCACTACCCCTATGACTGGGTCTTTCAACCCCCTATGTGCCTATTCTCTTGTTGTTTCCACAGTTGTTATGCCAAAATGTTCCCACTTTTTTCCCCACCTTCCCAATATGTATGTTTTAATCTAATAAGTGCCAAGTCGGCCTTTCTGGACATAAGTTCGTTTAACCTACTTCTTAAAGCTAGGACCCGTCGACCCCACAGTGACTGAGGAGATGGGTGAGATTGTGCCTTAAAAGTTTTTTCAGCATTGGGCAGGTCCTCTTCCAATTGTACCACTTCCCTTTCCCTATTTTTCCTCCTGTAAGAGGCATACCCTATAATTTTCCCACGCGTGGTAGCTTTGTAGGTCTCCCAGGTATTTTGGGCAGATGTGTCTTCGACAGGGTTTCCCCTAAGAAAATTTATAGTCTCTGATTCAGCCCACTTTCTAAAATTGCGGTCACGTAGGAGTAATGGATCAAGTCTCCAGGAGGGAGACCTTCGAGTGGAAGGACCCCAAGAGATAATCACCTGTACTGGCGCATGGTCTGAGATCACCATGGGGAGAATAACTGAGTTCCTAACTGAGCCTGTGAGAGTATGGGAAATAAGCCAGTAGTCTAATCTACTGTAAGTACCATGGACCCCAGAATAGTAGGAATAGTCCTGGACAGAGGGGTGCACTAAGCGCCATATGTCTACCAGCTGATACTCAGAGCTTAGATGTTGAACGGCCTGAGCCCCCCTGGTGTGCATTTCTTTGCCTAGACCACGCCTGTCTAACACAGGGACTAGTGTAAGGTTACAATCCCCCCCGAAGATAATGGGTGTGTCTTTTTCTACCATTGTGTCTAATTTAGAGTTCAAATCTAAAAAGAAAGAAGGATCATCCACATTTGGAGCATAAATGTTTACCACCAGAGGATGGCCCTCAGGGGTGTCGAGCAAGGCTATTACCCAGCGTCCCTGAGAGTCTGTCTTCCTCTTAACCACTGCCCAGGGGAGTGATTTGTGGAGCAGGATTGCTATGCCTCTTTTCTTTGTGGAGGTGCAGGAGTGCAATTCCGTACCTACCCAGTCCCTAATTAAATATTTACAATCATTCTCAGCAAGTTTAGTTTCTTGCACTAAGGCCACCTGGGTTTTAAGCCTTTTAAGATGTGTGAATACCTGCTTCCTTTTAGAAGGGGGAATTTAACCCTGTTACGTTCCAAGTTATAAAGGAGATATCACCCATTAGGACGGATATAACAAAATCTTTTAGGGGGATATGGAGGGGTATAATCAGCCAACCATCGCAACTTCTCCCCAGATCCAATCTGTAACCATACACGCATAAGACAGAGTTTACTAATGCTTAACACCTCACATCTGTTTTGCAAAGTTGTAGATATATTCTGAAACACAACAAATATTAACAAACTGAAACTATTTACATGCAATGTGCACCATTGCGTTTTGGAGAAAAACGATGTCTCAGGCCGAGGAGTCGAAATCCTCTCAGGCCACATCATTCCACCTGAAGTGGGGGTAGTGGTCTTGGGTGCTAATGAGAACTTTATCACCCTCAAGAGCATCTCATTTCTCAGGGACCCAGTAAGTTAACATAGCCCTGCATCCGATTTTTCTAGCAGCTGTCGGATAAGCATACCGGAGAGCATGCTGATCCCTTAGCTAGCTGCGGTGCCCGTGGGGGGGGGATTCTCCATTCCCAGCTTAGGCGCAGCCTTAAAGATTCACTAGATATTGGAATTTCCCCCTTCCACAAGCCCTTCGTGGATCCAGAGAGCCCAATTATTTATTACTATTCAGGGCCTTACCAGATCCATCACAGTTTAGACCCACTCTGTATGCTAACCGCTGGTGTCATAAAAATGTGGGAGGACCGGTTAGACCACAAGAGTAGCCTTGCAAAAGGGATTACATATACCTATGGTTTCTCCCACCCAATTCCCAGAATCGTCCCCTTAATATACAGTATAAACATGGACACTTATCTAATAATGATCCTGTGCATCCAGGGAGGGCTAACTTTCGGTACTGAATACATATTGATCTGAGCTGTTTCCCCCATGACTGTTTATAGGCAGTTCCTGAGTAGAATCCTTAATTGTGGGCACAGCTGAAATAAGACCACAGATGGGGGGGTTCAGCCTTTGAAGCCTCCCGCAGCATTTCCTCTTTGGGGTATTCTGGAAATTCATCCTGAGAGATAGAGGCAAGTGGTGCATATCTGTTGGGGGAAAGGAATTGGGAGTCGAAATCCTCTGGAGTTGCCTTCAAGTTAAGTGACGTTTCAGAAACGTTCCCTGCACGATTGATAGGGTGGGTTCTCTTGGGGTGATTCTCGTTTTGTTGACATTTCCGTGTTCATGCAGGGAGTGGAGTACTCTGGCCCTGAAACTGGAACCCATTTGGACGAGGTGTAGTTATGAAGGCGCCATCTAGCGATACATTATTACTGTGACACTTCCCCGGTAAAGTAGAATCCGTTAACCCATTATCCTTACTGACATTCCCATGCCCTTTGTTTTTTAGGTATTCAGACAAACTGCTTGGGGTGGTAAATGAGAGAAATGAACCATTCTCTTCTATCCGCATGATTGCAGGGCAGCGAAGTGTAAATTTGATGCCTTTTTCATGCATTATACGCCTGGCCTCAGAGTACTCTTTCCGGCGAGCTGCCAGGTCCTGGGAATAGTCCTGAAAGATCATAATTTTATGTTCTTGCCAGTAAAGAGCTCCAAGCTCCCGAGCTCGAGATGTAGCCCATTCCTTATCAGCAAAATTTAATATTTGTACCATAAGCGGTCTCGGCCTGCCGCCGGGTTTCGGTTTGGGGCGAGAGTTCTGTGCACTCCCTCAATCGTGAAACCAGGAGGGAGATTGTGCTTTAGTAGGTCAGAGAGGGTATCATATAAAAATTCAACAGGATTACCTTGTTCTACTCCTTCCAGGAACCCTAGCAGTCGCAGGTTGTTACGCCGACTTCGATTTTCTGAATCGTCAACTTTTACCTGCAGTGCCTAGATTGACCTCTCTTGAGCCCTCATTATAGCAGAGAGATCTTCCAGTGTATCAGTGTTTTCTTTTGTTTTTTGCTCAGTTATGTCAAGTCGGGATTCAAGCCTGTTAATTGCCGCTGTCGTATTGTTCTCTGCCAGTGTCATCTCGGCCATTTGTTTCAGTAGTGTGGCGAACAGCTCCTGGGTCTGTTACGTACTTGGGCCTGCGGCCTTCCCTGGGCCGCTTTGTTTCAACATGATCAGATGCCTTAGCCGTGTCATCACTGTCCGACGTGGGGGCCAAAGTTTCTCAATGTAGCCAGATATCTTGATAGCCAAACCCTTCAGAGTACCTTCTGAGCTTCTAGTTATTATAATGCGGGTTAGAGCACGGAGCTATCACTATAAAATTGACCCCGAGGTATGGAGCACTCACATCAGGTGGCCATCATGCCAGGAGCCAAGCCACGCCCCCTCTACAGATTTTTTTTTACTAATTTCCCTCCTTTCCCTCCCTCCACTCAAAGCTAGTTTTAGTTTTATAGCCACTGGATTTGACTGGCAACAGGAACTTCCTGTTTAGCAGTAGGAAGGGAAGGATCGCTGAGACAAATTAGTTTCATCAACCTTGAAGGAAGCTAAAAAAAAAAAAACCCTTTCTCCCCCCTGACTGCTGGAGGTCTGAATCCAAGCACAGAAGAAAGAGACTACTGAAGACTACAGGAAGTTCCTATCGCAGAACAGGAAGGACTAGAGATGTAAGGGCACATAGGCAGTAGGAAAGTAAGTGTAAAAATACATAGAGGGAGGAGACAGTAAGCATACAAAGCAGTAGGAGAGAGAACACAAAATAAGTCACGATGGGAGTGATGCAGTGCAATGGCTGTGGGGCAGCAGTGTTCTGGGAGACATTCTAGAGGCTGCGATGCTGCCCTGTTTGCAGACACCTCTCTGGTCTGAGGTAGGAAGTTGCGTGTCTCCAGGCTGACCTGGCTAGGATTTGTGAAACCTCTTCTGACACCCAGGGACCATGAGGGCCACCACCGTTACCTCAGAGGTTGCCAAGAAAGAGGAGCGGTTGGACCAAGGTGGTCTCAGGGAGGGAGAGGGTGGTGGTACATAGGTGCATCCCTCCAGTTGAACCTCTCCACAATTCATATGTTGTTCTGGGAAAGAGTGGTTCCTCTATGGAGGCACCTGCAGTGGAGACCATGGAGGATGCTGGGAACCTCCACAAAGGAGACCAACAGGAGGGTGGCATGAGACCCCACAGGGGAAGGAATCAACTCCTGTTGGGGGACTCAATCATTAGGGGGGTAGAAGTGATGGAGGAAGGGGATAGGGAGATAAGGTGCCTGCCTGGTGCCATGGCTCGAAGGGACAGGAAGTGAATCCTCAGGATCATGGGAGCAGTTCCACCAGGGAGGGAGCTGGATGTCATTGTCCACCTAGGGACAAATGACCTGACTGTGAATGGGATCAGAGCAGTGCAAGAGGAGTTTGTGGAGTTGGAGAGGGGCCTTAGACATGCAGCATGTATGGTAACCTTCTCAGAGGTCCTGCCTGTCTATGGCAAGGATGATACTAGGGTATTCCACACCATGGGATTCAATGAATGGCTGAAAAACTGGTGTGGAGCTCAGGGTTTTGGCTTCACTGGGGACTGGGGAGCCACCTGGAGGGATGCAGGCTTATACTGGTGCGATGGTCTGCATCTGTCCAGGGGGGGAACCAGGATCCTAGGTGACAGGTTTAAATGCTTCATTGGTAAACAATTAAACTAGCCAAGGGGGGAGGCACTGAAAAGGAGGAGGGAAATTCCAGCTTTCCCCCACAAAACACAGTGGTTAGAGAGGTAAACACCAAGACAGAGAAAACAGTGGGGAGCAGGACAAGAATAAATGCAGAAAAAGGCAGTAAGGACAGGGATGGGGCTAAAAGGGGTAAAGCCATAAACAATAAATGGAAGGTGATGAGTACCAATGCCCACAGTCTGTGCAACAACCTCCCTGAATTAGTGGCCTTGATGGAAAAGGGATGCCTGGATATTGTGGAAGTCACTGAAACATGGTACACAGAGAACCATGATTGGGATGTCAACATACCAGGGTACACAGTCTGTAGGAGGGACAGGGTGGGTAAAAGAGGAGTAGCTCTCTATTTAAGGGAAGGGATTAAAGCAACAGAACTAAAGAGTAAACAGGAAGTTGATGAGTCAATATGGGTCACCCTGGAGACAGGTAATGGCACCACAATCCACATGGGGGTTGTGTACAGACCCCCATCTCAGGGAGAGGTAATGAACAAGGAAATGATAGAAGGTATCCTTAAAATGGCAGAAAAAGGGGAGACATTGTTGATGGGGGACCTGAATATTCCAGATGCTAACTGGAGTACCTTTGCTGCAGGCACATCCAAGAGCAGGGTCATTCTTGATGACCTACAGGGGGCATGCCTCAGACAGCTAGTGTCAGAACCCACTTTGGAGGGAGCAGCCTTAGATCTGGTAATCTCAAATGGAGAAGGAGAATGGATCTCAGATTTAGAAGTGGGTAGGCATCTGGGAACTAGTGACCACCAAACAGTGTGGTTTAAAATAAATACAGACATAGAGACAAGCCATACAAAAACAAGAGTGTTGGACTTTAGGAAGGCTGACTTTGGGAAAATGAGAGCATGCCTCAGAAAAACACTAGCAAATGGGCAAGAAGGAGGGGTGGAGGAACAATGGAGAATAATCAAAACAGCCATCACAGAGGCAACAAGCCTTTGTATGAAGCAAATCAACAAAACAAAATGAAGGAAAAAAACACTATGGTTCTCAAAGGAGGTGGCATGGATGGTTAAGGAGAGAAGGACAGCATTCAGCAAATATAAGAAAACACAGAAGGAGCAGGACAAAGAACTTTATCAGTTAAAGCAAAAGGCAGCAGGGAAGGCAGTCAGAATAGCAAAGGCACAAACTGAGGAAAATATAGTCAACTCTGTTAAGAAGGGGGATAAAACCTTTTATAGGTACATTAGGGAGTGAAGAAAGACCAAGGGAGGGATACAGAGACTTAATAAAGGGGAGGGAATGTGGGCAGAGGGTGACAGTGAAAAAGCAGGGATACTGAATGAATATTTCTGCTCAGTATTCACAGCACAAGAGGAGGGGAAGGTACCTAAACCAAACAAGAGAGAAACTCTGAAAAGGGGGGTTGATTCAAGTCAATTCACAGAAGAAAGCATTTTGAAAGAACTCCTGAAACTAAGGGTGGACAAAGCAATGGGGCCTGATGGAATTCACCCAATAATTCTAGAAGAACTAAGGGTAGAACTAGCAACACCACTGGCTACTCTTTTAACAAATCATGGGAGGATAGGGTGGTACCTGAGGACTGGAGGAGGGCAAATGTGATTCCACTTCACAAAAGTGGGAGCAGGGTAGAGGCAGGAAACTACAGATCAGTTAGTTTGACTTCAGTGGTAGTTTAAGTTCAAGTTTTCAAGTTTATTGCAGGAAAAACTCAGTTGAGCAAGCTCATTCACAAGGAGGTCCCGAGGCACATACATATACAGTTCACAATTACATAGACAGGAGATATAAAATGTAGAACAACAAAGAAAAAATATGTAATACAAGAGGTATACACAATAGAAGTCCTTATGCTGTATATGCAGTACATTCCAGCTGTAACCTTGCCCTAAATTATGAAACACATTTCAGCTTAATAAGTAGAGGGCCAGTTGGTACCTAGGAAGTTGACTTCGAGTTGGGGGCCTAACAGCACCTACATATGTCTTTTAATTTAGAGATAGCTAGTGTTTTGTAGGAGTTAATTGATACGATGCTGGTTAGCTTCAGCATGGCTTGCAGTTGGTTCCAAATGTTTGGGAGGGTGTATGAGACAGCTCTTTGGCCAGCTGTGGTACGTGTCCTGGGAACATCTAGTAGGATAAGGTCAGATTTCCTTAGGGAGTAGGCGCTATGCGAGATGTGTATGAGAGACGTTAAATAGACAGGCATTTTGTGGAGTAGTAATTTGAGGGTCCAAATGCCAGCATGCAGGAGGTGTCTGGTGGCAAGAGAGGTCCACCCAACTGCAGCATAAAGATCACAGTGGTGGGTCCTGTACGCAGAGTTAGTAATGAAGTGAAGAGCACAGTGATAGAGTGCATCCAGTTTAGATAGGCTCAAGGTTGGGGAGGAGATAAAGATAATGTCTCCGTAGTCAAGCAAGGGAAGGAATGTTGCTTGGACTAGTCTTTTGTGGGTCACGAGAGAAAAGAGGGTCCTATTTCTAAAGAAGAAATCCAAGCATGCTTTAAGCCTCTTTGATAGATCCTCGATGTGGTCATTGAAGGAAAGCTTGTTGTCTATCCACATACCTAGATATTTAAATTTAGGTACGACTTCCAAAGGTTCGCCTAGGGAGGTAACTATGAAGTTTTTAGGTGGGGTAGGTAGGGCACCAGACAAGACAAGTCTTGAGAAAATCATTGTCTTGTTTTTTTTTGGCATTTAAGAGAAGCTTGGCATTGATAAGGTTGCTTTCTAACTGGATAAAGTCAGCTTGGAGTGCTTCCCTGACTTCAGTTAAGGACGAGCCTGATGCGTACAAAACCATATTGTCCACAAAGAAATGTATGCTAGAGTTCTTAAGGAAGGGAAAATTATGGAATCACTTCTGAAGGAAAAAAATTGTTGAGTACCTAGAGGCCAGTGAGGAACAGGACCCAAGGCAGCATGGTTTCACAGCAGGAAGGTCATGACAGATTAACCTAATAGATTTCTTTGACTGGGTGACCAAAGTAGTAGACAAAGGAGGGGCTGTGGATATGGTCTACCTAGATTTTAGCAAGGCATTTGACACAGTCTCACACAAAAGATTAAAATACAAGTTAGCCTGCCTTGGAGTGGGTTCCAAGGTGGTAGCCTGGATAAAAAAAATGGCTGGACAACAGTAAACAAAGGGTAATAGTGAACAGAGTCCATAGTGAAGAAAGGAGGGTAACTAGCTGGGTACTGCAGGGTTCAGTACTGGGACCAGTCCTCTTTAATGTCTTTGTAAGTGACATTGGAGAGCACCTGGAAGGAAAGGTATGTTTCTTTGCAGATGACACAAAGATCTGCAACAGGGTTGATACACAAGGTGGGGTGGAAAGAATGAAAAGGGACTTGGCAAGGTTGGAGGAATGGTCAAATATGTGGCAGCTCAGATTCAATGTAAAGAAGTGCAAGGTAATGCATCTGGGAAACAAAAACCCAGGGGAAGAGTACACAATGGGGGTGAGTTAGTAATAACAACAAAAACTGAAAGAGACCTAGGAGTAATTATATCAGATGACCTAAAGGTGGGCAAGCAATGTGAGAAGGCAGTATGGAGGGCTTGGGAGATACTGGGATGCATACGGAGAAGCATCAAAAGTAGAAAACAGGAAGTTGCTATACCTCTGCACAGACACTTAGTGAGACCCTATCTGGAGTAGTTTGTGCAATTCTGGAGACCCAATTTTCGCAAATACATAGACAGAGTGGAGGCTGTTCAAAGGAGGGCAACCAAAATGGTGCAGGGTCTGCACCAGAAGACGTACGAGGAGAGGCTAAAGCAGCTTAATATGTATACCTTTGAGAAAAGGATAGAGAGGGGGGACATAATAGAAACTTTCAAGTATCTCAAAGGAATTAACAGAGTACAAGAGGGTAGTATCTTTCAGTGGAAGAGATGTGCAAGAACAAGGGGGCACAATTTGAAGATAGAGGGCGATGGTTCAGAGGTAATGTTAGAAAGTATTTTTCACACAGAGGGTTGTGGATGCGTGGAACAGCCTTCCTGAGGAGGTTGTGGAGTCAGGAACAGTGGGAGAATTCAAGAATGCATGGGACAGACATAAGGCAATTTTAGTAGGGGTTGGGAGGAAGTAAGTGCTTGATTAACTAGAATCTGCAGCTTTTCCATCAGGTAGGGAAATGGGCAGACTAGGTGGGCCAAGTGGTCCTTATCTGCCATCAAATTCTATGTTTCTATGTTTCTAGTTCTCCCCTTAGTTCCTTTAGATTTCTGGGGTGAATCCCATCAGGCCCCATTGCTTTGTCCAATTTCAGTTTTAGGAGTTCTTCCAGAACCCTTTCTTTTGTGAAAGGACTGGGATAGACCCCCCTATCCAGAGTGCTTCTATTGATTGGATTAGGTACCTCCCCATCCTCTTCTTTTGTGAATACAGAACAGAAGTATTCATTCAGTATCCCTGCTTTTACACTGTCCCTCTCTGCCCTCCCACTGTCCCCTTTATTCAGCCGCACTATCCTTCCCTTTGTCTTTCTTTGCTCCCTAATGTACCTATAAAAGGTTTTATCCCCTTCTTAACCAAGTTGGGTATCTTTTCCTTGGTTTGGGCCTTTACTATTCTGACTGCCTTCCCCACTTCCTTCTGCTTTAACTGGTACAGTTCTCTGTCCTGCTCCTTTTGTGTTTCCTTATACTTCCTAAATGCTATCGTTTTCTCCCTAGCCTTTCCCGCCACCTCTTTTGAGAACCATAGTGTTTTTTTCTTTGGTTATGATTTGTTTATTTGCTTCACACAAAGGATTGTTGCCTCTGTGATGGCAGTTTTGAAGTTTCTCCATTGTTGCTCCACCCCTCCGTCTTGCCTGTATGCTAGTGCTTTTCTGAGGCACTCTCCCATTTTGACAAAGTCATCCCTCCTGAAGTCCAGTACACTCACTTTTGTATGTCTTGACTCTGCAGCTGAGTTTATTGTGAACCACACTGTTTGGTGGTTACTTGTCCTCAGATGGCTACCCACTTCTAGATCTGAGATCCTCTTTCCATCACCATTTGAGAGTACCAGGTCAAAGATTGCTCCCTCCTGAGTGGGTTCCAACACTAGCTGTCTGAGGCATTCTCCCTGAAGGGCATTGAGAATGGCCCTGCTCTTGGATGTGGCTGCAGCAAAGGTGCTCCAGTTAATATCTGGTATATTCAGGTCCCCCATCAACAATATCTCCCCTTTCTCTGCCATCCTAAGGATGCCTTCTATCATTTCCTTGTCCATTTCCTTCCTCTGAGATAAGGGTCTGTATAAACCCCCATGCAGATTGCAGTGCCACTTCCAGTCTCCAGGGTGACCCACAGTGCATCCTCTCCTCCCTGTTTACCCCTTTGTTCCATTGCTTTGATCTCTTTCCTTACATGCTACTCCTCCTCCTCTTCTACCCTCCCTGTCCCTCCTGTAGATTGTGTACCCTGGTATGTTGACATTCCAGTCATGATTCTCTATGTACCATGTTTCCGTGACTGCCATGATATCCAGGTATCCCTCTTTCATCAAGGCCACCAGTTCAGGGAGCTTGTTATCTGGGCTACAGGGATTCTTACTCATTACCCTCCATTTTCTGATGGTCTTAACCCCTTCTGCCCCATCCCTGTCCTTACTGCTTTTGCCTTTTTCTCCATTTACCCCTGCTCTTCTTCCTATTGATGTCTCTACCTTGGTGTTTACCCCACTAACTACCCTGATTTTTTTTGTGGGGGCTAGGTTTTCCCTACTCCTTTTCAGTGCCTCACCCCTTGAATAGTTTAAATGCTTGCCAATGAAACATTTAAACCTATCACCTAGGATCCTGGTTCCCCTCCTGGACAGATGCAGACCATTGCACCGGTCTAGGCCTTCATCCCTCCAGGTTGACCCCCAGTCCCCAATGAAGCCAAAACCCTGATCTCTCACCCTAGCCTCACCCATGCCATAGACTGGTAGCACCTCTTAGAAGGTCACTATGTGTGCTACTTGTCTAAGACCTCTCCCCAACTCCACAAACTCCTCCTCCACTGTTCTGATCCCTTTCCCAGCCAGGTCATTTGTCCCTATGTGGATAATGACATCCAGCTTCCTCCCCCATGCAGCTGCTCCCATGATTCAATTCAATTCAATTCAATTCAACTTTATTTTTAAAAGGCGCTTTTCTTAAAATCAAAGCGCCTGTACAAATACATATAACAATAAATATAATAAATCAAACTAATAAAAATCCTTAAAAGCTATATTAAAAAGGTGGGTTTCAGCGCTCCCTTAAAACTAAGGACAGTCGGGCAATCTCGCACCGGACGAGGTAGAGAATTCCACAGGGTAGGTGCCATAAAACTAAACGATCTAGCACCAGATGTTTTCAAGCGTACCCTGGGAATCTCTAGCAATCCCTCGTCAGTGGATCAGAGGGGGCGAGAGGGACTATAGGGGCTCATGAGCTCTTTCAGGTAGGTAGGTCCCAGATCATGTAGGGCTTTATAGGTCAGCAAACCAACCTTGAATGATCCTGAGGGTTCGCTCCTTGTCACTCCAAGCCATGGTGCCAGGCAGGCATCTTACCTCCTTCTCTTTTCCCTCCCCCAGTTCTACCCTCCTAGCAATGGAGTCCCCCACCAGGAGTTGTTTCCTTCCCCTGTGGGGTCCCATGCTACCCTCCTGTGGGTTTCCTTTATGGAGGTTCCCAGCATCCTCCTTTGTGTCCACTGTGGGTAGCTCCATAGAGGAACCACACTCTGCCAGAATGGCATATGAATTGTGGAGATGGACAACTGGAGGGATGCACCTCTGTTCCACCACCCTCACCTTTCCTGAGCTCACTGTGGTCCAAGCACTCCTCTTTCTTGGCAACCTCTGCGGCAGTTTCAGAGGCCCTGGTGGTCCCTGGGGTGGACAGGAGGTCCCCCAAATCCTGGCCAACTCAGCCTGGAGATGAGCAGCCTCCTTTCTCAGCCCAGAGAGGTGTCTGCAGATGGGACAACACCGCATCCTCCAGGACATCTCCCAGAAGACTGCTGTTCCACAGCTACTGCACTGCACCACTCCCATTATGTCTTATTTGTTGCCCCTTAACTGTTGTTTTGCATACTTATGCTTTCCTCTCTCTGTTAGTTTTTTTTATTATTTTTCTATAATTTTTTTTTCTCCCTACTCTCCTACTGCCTCTGTGCCTATAAAGCTTCTGATCTTCCTGTTCTGGTAAAGGAAGTTCCTATATTTCTCAGTAGTCTCCTTCTTACTTGCTCACAGTCAGACCTCCAGCAGCTGGGGGGATGGAGAGCTACTCTTTTCCTTCTAGGATGGTGAGTCTTGTGTGCCTCTGTGATCACTCCCTTCCTGCTCCCAAACAGGAAATTCCTGTTGTCAGTCAAATCATGTGCCCATAGTTCCAGTAGAGTAATAAAGTTCTAACTGCATCTCCTTCTTCTTGTTGTTCTCTGCCTAAAACTATCTAGGGCAATTTTTAAATCTAAAATACTTGGCTTCCTTCTGCCTAAGCCACTCCTCCTAATTCACAGTTTCCTTCTTCACCTAGCTACCTGCACAGATAACAATTTGCTCACCTAACTCACACACTGATTTCACTAAAACATCAGTTTACCATAGTCACTAAGTCCATACTTTCAGATGCAAATGATAGATACGGCTGGATATCATCTGCATAGTAATGAAACTCTAAGGTGTATTGTATAGCAATCTCACCCCAGGACAGCATGTACACAATGAATATCATCAGTGACAGGACCAAACCCTGAAGCACTGCACAGTGAAGGGCATCGGGCATAGATGAGAACCTCTCATCATCATCCACTACTCTTTTCCAAACAGTGAGGACTCATCCAGTGCACCACTGTTCTGGTGAGTCCAGCCTAGACCTGAAGTCAACTGATCAAAACCTAATGATCCACAGCTCCAAATGCAGAGGAGAGATCAATGAGAACAAGCCCCATCTTTTTACCCTTGTCCCTTCCCAAAGGAGACAATTTAATACATTAACAAAAGCATTCTCAGTGGTTTGCCAACATCTGAAGCCAGACTGGAATGGCTCATAGATGTCTTGGTCCTTTAGGCATGCCTTTAGTCATGTTGCCACAACCTTCTCAATTACATTCTCCAAAAACAAAGAAATATGAGAGAAACCTGTAATTCACTAAGTCCTCCAGATCCAACAATGTTTTTTTTAGGAGAGGTCTAACCACTGTCTTCTTTGTGGTGGCAGAAAAATTAACATACTCTAAAAGCACTGGATAATCCCTAACAAAAACTGAACCCAGGACTTCTGTGCAGTCTGTAATTAGCAGGTTGTTCAAGGATCCAGCCTGCAGCAAGTGGGTCAGCCCTGCTTTAAACTGGACACCTATTCACAGGAAACTAGCAGAAACACAATTCACAGCAGTCACATGCTTATTGCATCACCAGTCTAACTACTACTGGACAAGACACCAGTCAGATTAATAGGCTGGAATATCAATTACTTATTATTGGCACTCAGCTAAGCCTTCAGCCCTGCATCATAAAATATGTATCAAACCACATAAACCAATGTAAGACTGTCTCAAACCTTACTTTACAGATAACTGTGTAAAAAGTTTTGATAATTATGAATAATGTTTCTGTCATGCCCTTTGTAGTATATAAAAAATAGCTTTCATTTATCCCTGTACAATATAACTAACCATTAATATCTGTAGCAGAAATACAAAATATTGTAAACACTGTAAAAAGCAGCATAAATGCAAAACAACAAATGTTTCAGGAAATAAACAAAATTAAAAAAACTACACAACTTTCAGTTTTGGTAACTTTTGTAAACTGTAAACTTGTTCTTGCATACACTTTAGAAGCTCCTTATTATAGGTAATTCCAAAGAATCTAGTTACATAAACAATTTAAGCTGTTTTTCTTTCATCGAGATTTCAAAAATGTTCTTATTAATACCATAAAACTGTTCTTTGTAACTTGTTCAGATATATTTTCTCATGCAAAAATGTCTCTATATCATTATTTAGATTAAAGTTTCCCTATAAACCCAACATTCTAATATTTAAGAAATTATTTTCCCATGCAACCTCCCTACTAAGTCCAATTAGAATATTATAAAAAGTATTTTAAATAATACTCAAGACATTTGGTTAGTTGTAGAGTCTGAAATTCCTTTCATAATTACAAGATGTTGGTGAGAATTATTTTTCCCTGGATGTCAAAAATCCTTGCTAGCTCTGCTACAGACTTTGTTGTTCCTGTTTTTTCTCTGTACACACTTAAGCCCAGGACTGTGTACCTGTTTGACATCAACACTGAAGTACAGGCTTGCTTCTTAGCTGGTAGACATCAATAGGCCATCTCAATCCTTTATGCTTGGTTGAAAGGGAATTTCAAAACAGTACTTTTAACATTAAAAATGTCCATTGCATGAACAGAGATCTTCACTGCATCAGGATTTCGAAGATTCTGAGGTGTTCCCTCAGGAACTGAGTTTTATGTTCACCTTATTATGAAGCATGTATGCAAGATTCATCAATGCTAATTCGATCTAGCAAATGATATAAGGGGTGGCTTGTCTCTCTTTCTCTCTCTCTGTCTCTCTCTCTCTCTCTCTCTCAGGACAGCCCCTCTGGTACATTGTTCAATTTTAAATCCAAAATATTTTTTTCTTATAACCTTTAAGTGAAATAAGATGCAGTCTTCAAATAAACATTTCCATGTTCCGCTCATGAAAGGCAATTGTTCAAAGTGTCTCTCATGTCTGTGAGACAAATATTTTCTGAGATACGCTAATAATAATTATATCATCAGTTCTCAGCAAAATCTTTAAAACATGAAATAATCATTCCACTTTTCATCTCTCCAGCTTCAAGATGAGATATTATTCTTTCAGATTTCTGGTCAGGAAAGTTATCAAAAGCACTGAATTCCATTGCAGATGATTTGGTCTTTGTTCTCCAAGAAAACACATTTGTCAAAGCTGTCAGAGTTGTTTACTAAAAACATTTTAAGATGGTTTATTTCAGCTCAGCAGCAAGTTGCACACACAAAAGTCACATTTTTAGATTTTTTATCACACCAGCTTTTATTTAAGATTAATTTCATGTATCCCAGCTCAGAGACATTTGATACAAAATCTTTCTTCAGATAATAGCTTTCTTCACTAGCTGCAAGTCTTACACTTAGCCATTTGATAGGTTGAAAGGTTCTTTATCCACTGATGTAATTCCATGCTGGCAGCATGTTGAATTCTCCAGTAACAAACAAACAAACAAAGTCTATAGAGATTTAACTCAGTCTTTTTTTCCTTGAAGATACTGTATTTCTTTTATTAAAAGTGACCGCTTATAATACACTTAGCCCAGTTTATCATGCGGCTGTTGATCGAGGTCGACTTATCTTCAAAGGTGGCTTATAATGTACAGTGCCCTTTTACTGCCATATTCTATTACAAATTTCACTCAGCTGGTGGCAAGATAAAATCTCACAGGCAGCATGCCTTCCGTGAGCCATTGACAACATGCCTTTCTTGAGCTAGAGATTGAGAGTCAGCACTTTTAGAAAACTGCCGAAATACTGAAAGGGAAAGCTTTTGACTTAGAGTGTAAATGAGCTGCAGCCCAAAGGACAGAGAAAGAGGGCAATTGTTCTGTAGCAGCAGCTCTCCACATTGATAGGAAACAATTGAGAGAGTGGCATAAGAAGTTGGGCAGCCTGGAGAAGAAGGTGTCAGTTATGGACTCAATTGTGTCCAATAAAAAGAAGAAGGCACTTAGATGGTGGTGGTCATAGAGCACGATACCCAGAGGTTGAATCTGAGCTAGCAACCTGGATTACTATGCAGTGAGATCAGCACTTCCATGTCACCAGAAAAGCTGTCTCACTTAAAGTAGCTGCACTTGCTCAAGACTCTGCATTTAATGCCAGTAGAGGCTGGGTCAACAAATTTCTATGGAGATGGGGTTTTACCATTAGACAACAAACCACAGTTGGTCAGCCCCTCCCAAAAGACTTTGCTCCCAAAATTGTAAGTTTCATTTGTTTTTGCACTTGACAGATAAAAACACATAGCATCTTACCATTAATGATTGGTAATATGGATGAAACAGCAATTTGGGTGGACATGCCTGGTAAAACAACAATTGATGCAGTCGGCTATAAGTCAGTGCCCCTCCTCACTAGTAGCCATGAAAAGCAACGTGTCACTGGGTGCCTTGTAGCAATGGCAGATGGCTGTAAGCTGCCCCTTTTGTTGTTCTGAAGGGAAAGCATATGCCGAAAGAGATTGCTGGTATAACAGGTGTTATTGTTGCCATGTCTCTAAATGGTTGGATGAATGAAGACCTCACGCTACTGTGACTGGATAAAGTCTGGGGTTCCATAACATTCAATAAGTGCATGTTAGTGTGGGATGCATTCAGGCATCCCCTATCACTATCCCCACTATGGATGAACTCTCTGCACCATAACATCATGTCTGCATCCACCTTGGGCTCTTTCAAGGTTAAACTTATGCAACAGCTAGTTGCTTATACCAGTCATGACTGCATCCAATAACCTTCCTTCTTGTGACCAGCACTTCTTCTAACCTTATTCTATCCTGACCTTATGCATAACTGTTCTCAGCATCTAAATAACTGTTCTAAGTTGCTAATCATTCTCCTTTCACATTTCCTCTTGATCCCTTCCACACTTTCCCCTCACCCCTCTATGGCTTTCCCCCATCCCCCTTCTCCCCCCATTATATCTCCTGAGCTCCCTTGCTCACTTTAAAATGCTTTGTCCCATACCTTTGCACCTCTGATGAGGCCCCTGGGCTGATGCCATCCCTTACCTTGTTGATTATTAGAAATTAGGCTGCATCTGTTCTCATTTTCCTGTAAAGGGTTATTTCATATGACCCACCCCCTCTAATATGACCCTTTGAATTCCAGGTTTTAATCAAATATGCACCTTGGCATACATTGTACAATGCCACATGTATTGGAACTTCTCTGGTTATATACTCTTGTAATGTTTTGTATAATTCCCTGTTTTGTTTGTTCTCCATCTCATACCTTTCTAATATGTTTTGTCATCTGATGTGGAACCTATGAAATTAGCTTGTTCTCAAAGGTGTTATCTGAAATTTCAATAAATAAAATAAATAAATAAAAATAAAGAAGGGAGCAAAGAGTGAAAAGACAATCATTTCTGTAATACTGGGAGGCTGCACTAAGATTTTACAGCCTGCAGATGTAAGTTAGAATGCTCCTTTCAAGGCATTGTACAGATAATTCTATGATACCTGGCTGGCTACTGAGGAGTGAGACACTACTGCTGCAGGTAACCCCAAATCACCCAGCAAGAATCAAGCTGTCATGACATGCAGTGAGCAGAGAAGTCATTATTAATTCCTTTCAGGTACAGTTAAACAAAACTGTCAGCCTGAAAAACAAACATTACAAAAACTGTTTTTTTTTTTTTACTTTTTTATTTATTTTTTTTTCAGATGTGTGTCATAACAAGCATGGACCCAGATGTAATAAGCTGCACCAAAGAGGGAGGTATCATGCAAGAAGTCCATGGAGAGTTGATAAAAAAAAACTGTCTGTCATATATTCTGCTACTGAGGACTTTGCTAATACTGATAACAGCGAAACTGTCATATCCGTAACAGTCACACAAGAGCCTCTCAGTTGCTCCGATAGTGATCTCGGGAGCGAGGTTGAGATTGAGTGATCCAGTGTCAGATAACGACTTTTCCTGACAAATTCTGTACTTTTTTTTTAAATCAAATTCTTTTTTTTCTGTCTAACATGCATAAATGACAAAATAAAAAGAAATAGTTTTAATCAATACAGAAATGTCGTCTCCATAACTTCCGGTACTTCCTGTGCACCAGCAAGCCTTTCCAGCATGGCAAGTACCATAACCGTACACTCCACACTCCACAAAAGGCACAAGATAACAACAAAAATAATGTTACTATAGTTTTGCTAACAAATGAAAAGGTGAATAAAGTACAATATGTGGGGAGCCGTGTGTAATGTGGTGAGGTAGCAGGAAGGTAGGGTATTGTACTTTAGTTACGGTATTTCACTGTTACTGGTACTTGTTGATATTGTCGTTAGTTTCTGGAGTGTGGCCATTGATCGAGGGCTGCTTCTAATGCAATAATTTAAAAACAGCCACGGTCCATGCTCAAGGGTTGCTATTAATTGGGGGCAGCTTTAATTCAAAAAAATACGTTAGCTGCTTGGTGTTAAGCGGTAACTCTAGGCCATAAATTCTACTTCAAACACATGTTATGCAGTTACCAGGCAACCTTATCGGATTGTCTCTTCTGCTCCCAAATGATGATTCAAGGATCCATAATATGGCTCTCTCAAAGGGGCCCAGTTTAAGGATACCTTCCTATTTTAAGTAAGGAGTCATATATACCTTTTTTGCCAAGTTCCATCTAGGCAAGATTTTAAACCCCTTCTCAGAGACAACTTTTTCTTGTTTAGAGAGCTCATGTAGACAGGAATCTAAATCAGCTGTCTTGGTATGCTTCCCATTACACCCATGGTCTACTAGTATAATTGTCTAATATAACAATAATAATAATAAAAATAATGAAGGATAATACAATTATTATAACATATTTTTTATAATTTAGGACTTGTTCTCACACCCCTCCAACCATGGAAGATCACCTCTAGAAAAGATGACACACTGTCGAAGAAAGACAGCTGAACTCCTCACATTTGTCTGTACTAATAATTCCCTGGATCAGAGACAGTCAGGATGTAATAATCTGTCTAAGGTATGAAGTAGTTAAGCAGGTTTATCGATTTTCATGGCAACTCCCACTGCTAGGAACACTGCCCTTCTCATGGTGATTACCCTTTCATACATACCAAACTGGAATTTCTTTCAGGTGCACTCCAACCTCTACCTGGTATCTTCAGCCACCTCATTGCAGTATTATACCATGGTGAGCTTCAATTGGAGGTCACAGGGTGGACAAGGAGAGCTGTGAGTATGTCACCATCCAATTAAAGAGCCTTGATATACTGTAGCTGGAGGAAGAATCCAAACATTGGAACCCAATTAAACTGGCTGTCTTTCACAATAATAAAGTACAGAGAAACTTGCACAGGCAGTTTTCAACACCCTTCCTTTTTACAAATTCAATGAAACCTAGATCCAGCATCTGATGGTTCAAAAATGTAGTAAGCACTCCACTGTTTTCCTTCAACTCACAGTATGGATGAGCTTTCTTGGGGAACCATACAGTATGTAGGATACATAAATGCTACAAGAAGGCAGATTCTTAATTTGTATGGTTTCTTATAAACACATATGCAATAAAAAGCTTAAAATCTAGCACAACGCACTCTGGGTATACAAATATATGGGTGTTTGTGGGGGTAGGAGTGACTAGGAGTAATTCTTCAGGTGCTACATTCTGTTTGTCATGCCATTCCTCAGACCTCACAACAGCTGATTCACACTCACTGAACACTATAATAATTTTAAAAAATCTGTACAAGAGTATGTACAATGACAATAGGCAGAAGTTGCCACTTGCCACCTAAAAAACAAAAGCAAGAATGTTTAGATGAAAAAACAAAGATTTGATCAAAGAATGGCTTTATATGACAGACTAATTAAATAGATTCATAACAGAACTACAATACTGTTTCTTCTCCTACTCCTAAAAATCCTCTCTGATCCTTTACAAATAGGCAGCATAAAAATGTGCTGTTTGCAATAGTCATGACCCCCCCCCAACTCCAGGCTACTCTCTTGCCCTCATGTCCATGTACAAAACTTATGGACAGTACCTGCACCTCTAACAGTACCAGGGTAGCAGTTTTATGGAACCCAAATAACAGGGGATGTTCCTGTGCACCACAAGTCCTAAAATCCATGTTTGATACAGTCAGACACTGTAGTCAATTGCACAACCATTGTACCAGTAAGTTGGCTGAAATATAAACATCAAAGGAAGACCACCTATGGTGCAACTATGTGGGGAGGTAGTGTTTATAAGGTTTTCAAAGTAAAGCTAGGTAAGTCATACCCCACCAGCTTATAGGAGGAAGGCCACACAGTGATGGAAGTGACATTATTTACAAATGAGTTCTACCACAGGTACAGACTGAGAGGAGCCCTGTTATAAAAATCAGGGCCCAGAGGGATGGAAGTTCTTCCACCACTTCTCAGTCTCAGATGCACAGCAGTGCCACTTGAATGTAATGCAAAAACCAACAAAATCAGGTGCCTGTCCATCTGCCCATGCACAAACTAACATCAAGGAAGAGTCAAGGTCAAGGTCAAAGACTCTTTACAAACAACTAAGCAAATGGGGAACACGTTAGCTTATGCCCAGTGGAAACTTTGTCTACTTCTTCTACTCATGTGCACTGTAGGTTAAAAGCAGTTTGAATCTGGTGCCACTACTTTATGTTAGCAAAGTTACTGTGAACCAGGTAGGTTTCATCAGACTTCAAAGAAAGAGGAAGAGAAGAAGCCTGTTCCAAACATTGGAATTTTACTAGAATGATTTTGTTTGGTTAATCAATCTTTCTGGCATAAGTATCTATTTACAGGACTTGACTCATCCTACCGTAGGCCCCTTCAGTCAATAATTTGAACTAGTTTAATATGAGGAAGCATCCAGCAATATTTATTCTCTTGCCTAATTATCAGTAGAGGTCTTAATCATTATCAGTGACCAGCAAAGTAGCAAGGCATGAGTGTCACAAGATAACACAGCATATCTACCTGTGTTCTGCCTACAAATAAGTGCCTGTGACATAGCAACACAGTAATGTACCAGTGAGTGGGAGTGCTGAATGCAAGTGAAAGCCCCTAAAATAGAAAATAATAGAGGCTGTCTTTAGATGCATTCCTGAGTATAACAAGGGAATGCGAAAGATGAAGGCCTCCCAGGTTGTTCAAGGATCCGCAGAAACATTTAAAGGAAAATGCTCAGTGTGTTCCTGAAAGCGTTTGTCATACCCCTTTGCCCATTTAGCAATTTGTGTAATATCTGAATTTTTCTCAAACTTTTTGTCTGTGTTTTATGATGTTACAGTGCTCCTGATAGGTTCAGTGATCTTAGAGTTGGTAGTGGGTAGTGCAATTTTATTTCTACGATCACACTAAAAGAGGTTATAAGCACATTCTAGTGTTTTTTTGCATGATTATGTTGCCTCTCCAGTAGGGGTGGATGAACTCTTTGAGCATAAATTAACTCCCCAAGATTCAAGGCTCTTCCACGGGCTCAGATAAATACAGACTCATATGCTTGAGTGTGCTTTCATTCAGTGGGTGAGTGAAAGGGAAGCACCCCCAACATCTCTGAGACCAGGACATGCTCTGCTCCATTGATTGTGTGCATGGTAGGGCCAGTAGTTTTCTTTTATTTGGGGGGGGGGTCATGACACAGTAATCAGCTGCTAGTGATCAAAAAGGCAGCAGTGTAGCTGCAGTTGAGTAACCTGGCATTGTATGGTATATACCATACTTCAGCATGCAGTGTTGCAGGTCTGAAAGTGGAGTGAGAGCAAGAGAGATTGAGAGAGAGAGAGAGAGAGAGAGAGAGAGAGAAAGCAAGAGAGCTCACCTTATGGACCTGACAGGTACCATTCATAGTATATTGGCTGAAATGTCATCTCGCACCCAAGGTGCGAAAACACATCTCTTGCAACATTTTGAAAATTACATATGTCACATTTATGAGGTGATGTGGAAAAATGACTATGCTGAAAGTTTGGAGTCAAAATATTGAAAATTAGTGAAGTTATGCATGAATGCTGAAATAGTGTAAAGTTCAGTAATAACCTAGGCATTGTACCATATTTGCACACCAAATTTTTAGCATAGCCTTCTTATTACCCCATGTAATGAACCTAGTAGATGACAATTTTCAAATATCCTCCAAAACATCATTCTGCACCACCAAAATGTCATTCCACACCACAGGAATGAAAACACATTTTGGCCAGAATTTGAAAAAATGACAGCTGTCACATTGATAAGGTGCTGTGAAGAAATGGCTGTGTTGAAAATTTGGGGTCAAAATATTGAAAATTATCAAAGTTTGAGCCTCATTTGCAAAGTTCAATGTAAGCTCCTAACTTTGTTGTTTTTATATATTTTTATGCCGCTTTTTCAACATAGCCTTCTTATGACCCCACCTTATGAACAAGGACAGAGAAAATGTTCAATTCCTGCCCGAAAGGTGATTTTGCACAGTGACCATGAAATCACCTTTCAGGACAGGTTTGCCTAACACGACTGTCATTGTTCATGAGGTGGTGTCCCAAAAAAGGCATGTTGAAAATTTGGGGGGAAAATATCCAAACATGGCCAAGTTTTGCCAATAAGTTCAACCCCCCCATTGAAATACATAGAACCGCACACCTGATTTCCTCAATTCATGGTCTGGCTTTGAAGAGTGAAGATGTGTCTGCAGTCCAGAGAGGATTACGTTGGACCCCTGCTGGGTAAGTAAGGGCTTGGGTAGGGGTGGGGGAGTGCTGAGTGGGAGGGTCACGTGGTGGGGGAACTAATGGCACAAGAGGCATCAATGGATGATTTTCTTTTTTAAAAGGTTTGAAAAAAAACATTGAAGAACAAACTGCATTCCGACATTGGGATTGGGCATCCCAGTGTCAGGCATTTTAGAGAACAGTGGTGAGCAACCTGGAGGGGAGGGTGTCTAAAGAAGGGGTAGTGGAGTTGGGCACTCCACTTAAATTTTTATATATATGTATACAGATGGGAAAGGCAGATGGGTGGGAAGCCACATGGAGGTGACAGGGAGAAAGAATCGTTAGTGGGGATGGGCACCCTGCTCTGCTTACAAAGATGGAATAGGGTGGCTGGGCCAACCACCTGGATGGAACAGGGAGAAAGAAGCAGTGGCGGGGGTAGGCACCACTCCGCTTACATAAAAAAATATATACAGTATAAATATTTATACTTGAGTTCAGCTTAGTATGTTTTTAGGTACCAAAATAAAGCTGAATGTGGGAAACTAGTTATTGTTTTGAAATGATGACAAGGACTATTAGGGGACACCTGTTATCTCATTTTGATTAATCCCCCCCCCCAGTCTGGTTGCCTATGTGTACAGGTGACTCTGATCCCGGTATTAGTCACTGATGCAACCTTTTATATTTAGTTTTTTTTTTTTTATAACACTGTACCTGGAAGTATTTGTGAATTTGTTCTATTATAAATTCAATAAACATAGAGTTTAAAAAGTACTGTACTCATGCCCGAAAAGTAGAGCCATGACATTGGGCATGCATGTGTGCATATTTATATACATATGCATAGGCGCATAGCGAGTATTACAGCTCCACTTTCAGACCATGATTAAAATGCATTTTAGCCCTCATTTCAAAAAACTGACTAGGTACCTGAGTTCAGCTTTCTCTCTAGTACCTAAAAAGGTATTTAGTGGAACTCAGATATAGTGGGCCGACTCTGCAGTAACAAAGACAGGCTGCTGGTGTTAACACCCAATCATCTGCTTGTTGACCGGCCGGCTTCATGCAGATCAAAGGACCAAAGCCCTCTGATTGGTGTGGCTTTGGTTCCTTTGAAATAAATGAAGATTCCACCAAGCTAGCAGCAAGTGATGTCAAGACCATAGTACATGGCCATTGGCCTAGACTGCAGAGACCTTGCTATTTTCAACTGCACTGGGCTCAGCAATGACACACCCACCCAATCCCCTTTCACTGTAGCAAAATGCTTGGTGCGCAGGAGTACATCAAACATAATAAAAGGGGTTTCTTTTGTGCAGTTTAGGCTGGGGCACATCTTTGTTTCATGGTAAGGGCTAGTCTGCCCTCTGTATCAGAAAGCAGGGCAATGGAAATGAAAGCTGTATTTTTTTTAACTTATAGTAGTAAATGTGATGACTGTACTAAACATTACAACAGTGTCTAAAAAAGTGTGATTATCATTTAAACCATTACCACACCAATATAGGATGCATATCTAACATAGAAACATAGAAACTGATGGCAGATAAGGACCGCTTGGCCCACCTAATCTGCTCATTTTCCCTACCTATTGTGACAATGCAGACGCTACTTGCTCTCCAGCTTTACCCCATCCTTTTAATACCACTAAGATTCCCTTATGCCTATCCTATGCATTCTTAAATCCTGTTATTGTTTTTGCTCCTACCACCTCTGCTGGGAGGTTGTTCCAGGCATCAACCACTCCAGTATCCACAATGCCATTCCCCCCCAACCCACCTGTCACGTGGGCTACCAGAACAGCTCTGTCCTTTTCTCTATCCCCTGAAAACTGTGCTGTAATATGACCAGGAGCTGCAATGAATGAGTGCATGCACTCATTCATTCAGCTCAGTGGGTGGCCAGCCACAGAGAAGAGAGGAGAGCTGTGATGGTCCCCCACTCAGGGTTGGGATGGGGGGAGTGAGGTGGTGATGGACTACCTGCCAGGGTGGGGGGTCCACTAGACACCAGGGAATGAGGAAAGGATATATTTTATTTCTCATATGGAAAGGCTATTGGTGGGAGGGAGCTGGGCCACTAGACTCCAGGGAATGAGGGTACTTTATTTTTTATATGGATTGGCAATCAGCTGGTGGGTGGGTGGGACTGGACATCAACAATTTGTTTTATATGGGGCAGGCGATGAGCGGATGCGGGGGGCCACTAGACACCAGGGAATAGGGATATTATTATTTTTTTATATGGAAGGGCGATAGGCAGGTGGGAGGGACTGGACACCAATCATTTTTTTATATGGGGCTGATGATCAGCAGGGAGGGGTACTAGAAACCAGGGGCCAGTGACTGGCAGGGGAAGGGGTGCTGTATCACTAATTAATACAGTAAACTGCAGATGGAACAAATTCTGCAGTTTAATGTATTATTATGCAGTTCAGCCCAAAACTTCCACAGAAAAGAGCGAAAATCCATGGAAAATGGGCAGAAGTTTCTGATTCGCCAAAGGGGAAAGTGCAAAAACACTTGAGGAATTTCTGAAATTCCTCGAAAGTTCTGCTAAGGTGGAATTTGCAACTTTCGCCCATGCCTACTCCCTTTATGATCACCCTCTGTTTTCTGTTCCTAACCAATTTCTTACCCAGTTTCACACCTTTGGACTCACTCTTAGGCTGCCCAGCTTGTTTATGAGTTTCCTCTGTGGAAAGGTGTTGAAGGTCTTACTGAAATCTAGCTAGGCCACATTCACTGTTCCACCCTGATCTAATTCCTGGTCACCCAGTCAAAGAAATGTATTAGATTTGTTTGACATAACCTCTCCCCAGTGAACCCATGCTGTCGCAGATCTTGTAAGCCACTAGATTCAAGATATTCCACAATCCTTCCTTCAGTAATGATTCCATTAATTTCCTCACCACCGAAATCAGGCTGACTTGTGTACAATTACCAGCCTCCTCCCTGCTACCACTATTGTGAAGTAGAAATACATTTACCCTCCTCCAGTCCTTCAGAACCACTCCCATCTCCATTGAGTGGATGAAGAGGGCTGTCAGAGGTGCAGCCAGCACCTCTCTGAGTTCTCTCAGTACCACTTGATGTACCCCGTCTGGCCCTATTGCCTTGTCCACTTTCAGATTTGTGAGTTCCTTCTAGATTCTCTCCTCTGTAAAGGGACTAGTGTCCACCACCTTTCTTTTGATGCTTCGGGCACTTGTTTGTGGTCCCTCACCTTCCCCTTCCTCTGTGAACACTGAACAAAAGCATTTGTTCATGATGTCTGCTTTTTTATGGTCACCTTCCACACACTCCCCCCTTCCCTACTAAGCCTTACTATCCCTCCCCTGATCTTTCTCCTTTCTCTTACATTCCTGAAAAAATGTCTTGTCTGCTTTTCTTTACTGTCTGAGCTATTTTCTTCTGTTTTCTCCTCTGCACTACTAATTGCTTTTCCTACCTCTCCCTGTTTTTCCTGATACACCTCCCTATCCTCCTCTCTTTGTGCCTCCTTATACCTCTTGAATGCAAATTTTTTCCCTTACCTTCCTGGCCAGCTTGTTTGAGAACCACAGTGGCATTTTTTTCCTCTTGCTTATGCTTACTTGCCTGATGCAGAGGTTTGTTGCCTTCAGTATTTTCTCTTTTAGTTTCACTCACTGTTCCTCCACCCACTGAGCCCCCACGCTAGGGCATCCCTGAGGCAGTCCCCCATCTTTTAAATTGGCCCTCCTGAAGTCCAGGACTCTTACATTTGTGTGATTCAGTTCTGTCACCTTGCTTATATTGAACCACACTGTATAATGATCTCTGGTCCCCAGGAGGCCACCCACTGTGATGTCAGCAACACTGTCCCCATTGGTGAGTACAAGGTCCTGTATTGCCTCCCCACCCCACGAGTGGGCTCTTTTACTAGTTGTCTGAGGAAAGTCCACTGCCGGGAGTGCAGAATGTCCCTGCTGCTAGCTAAAGCTACAGATGGAATGCTCCAATCTATATCTGGCCGATTGAAGTCCCCTACCAGCACACCTCCCCCTTATTTACCATCTTTTAGATGGCTTCCACCAGAACCTTGTCCAACTCCTCCCCCCCCCCATTGTTGGATGCCTGTAGATCATGTCAGTGTGAATTGTGGCTCCATTCTCTGTTTCTAGAGTGACCCACAGTACCTCTGCTCCCCCCTACATTCCCTGTATCTCTTGCTGCATTTATGCTATCCCTCACATAAAGAGCCACTACACTCCTTCCCTTTCCTTTCCACCCTGTCCTTCCTGAACAGAGTACAGCATGCTATGGTTATATTACAGTCCTGGTTCTCATTGCATCATGATTCATTACTGGTGGCAATGTCCAGGTTGGCCTCTGCCATAATGGCCTCTAGGTCTGGGATTTTATTTCCAGGGCTTCGAGCATGTGCACACATGGCCTTTCAGATTCTGATATCACCCTGCCTTTCAACCCCATTTTCCTTTTTGCCTTCTCTTCTTACCCCTTCTGCTCTCATACACATCTGTCTTCATTTCTACCATTTTTTTTGTTGTTGTTAGATAACCATGGGGATTTCTCTTCCTAAAATTCATTTTTCGAAGGTGTACAACAGCTTTATAAAATGCAGGCCTACATTTGTGTAGCGGGTGGACCAGGTGAAGAGTAACACTGGTTATTGGATTTTAAGAAGGCATGAAACAGGTGCAGCATCTGATTTCTGATGCTATTAGCATCATGCTAAATGCTTTTGAACCATTGGATGATTAGTTTTAAAGCTTTGGACTGATAAGCAGCACTTTCTGTGTATGACATAAAAAGAATGACGCATATATCATTTATTTGATGCATCTGTCATTTTCAGAGTGCAATTTGTGTGAACTCTGAACACAAATTAAATCAAGTTAAATCAAATCCTGCCCAAAGAGACCGTGCTGTGCTTGGAAGGAAATGGTGGTTATCTGGAGGAATCCTGCTGTTTAAAGAGATATTGTCTGTGTATATGTTGTGTGTTGTTATGCCCTGTTGGGTGGGACTGTTTAGAAACTTAAAACATTAAACTGAAAATTTCAAACTTTACCTAAAGTAATGGATCAAAACAGAATTTTCACTAGTACTCAAACTAATGCCAAGCAGGCACCACAGCTCGATCTAAACAAAAGGAAGGGTTTAGCATTCCTCCTCCAGTAATGAGTCAAAACAATTAAACTCTACAAAGTGATTCAGGTAACATTACAGTTTCAGTCTCAGAAAGGAGTAATGAAGCATCATAAAAAGGTACATCTGTCCTAGCTAAAACTAATGGTTCTTCAATTAAAACCAAAGCATGGTGGAAAGCACACATAGAGGCACTCCCAGGTATTGGCAATTGCATACCATACTACAGTGTTCCCTCACTATACCAAACCCAGGTATAACAGAAACTCAGTTATAATGAATAACAACAGGGCTCCTGACTGAATGAGCTGACTGGAAACTGTATCTGATAGAAATGTATGTAAGATGTCTTTTTGAGTAAGTTAACTGTTGCCAGAATTGTAGGGAAGGGTACAAACTAAAAGCGATTACAGCCCCCTCTCTGAAGCATTGTCACAACCAGCCAGACGTAGGGGCGCCCAGGAAATCACTCCTTTTGTCTTGCTAATTCAGCTCTGCTTCCTTTCTGGTCTGGCCTGCCTCAAAGCTGACTGGGACTTCTTCTAATAGTCCCCCCTTCTGTCTCCTTTAGGGTCTCCAGAAGTCAGCCGCAGGACGAGCGGCTACCGGGCGGTCGGCGCTTCTCCAGCCGATGCCCGAGACCACTGCCACAGGCGCTGTCAGCCAGCAAGGTACGGCAAAGCCGCAAATTTTCACCCACCCGCCCATCCACCTCCCTGAGTGTTATCTTATAGCCCCACTAGCCACGCCTTCAGTTTTCTATTGGTCCTTTTTACTCTGCACAGGAATCTCCACAGTCTCTAGAGAAGAGACATCAAATCACTTGAAACATACTTATTCGTCGCCATCCTCCTTAGTCTTTTCCTCCCAGGAAATATTCTGCTTTAAGTTAATATTGTTTCGACACGTGTCACTGCTAGGGCCACACTACTCCTCCTGTACTGTACCCTAACTCCTAAAAAATCTCACAGTAGTACCAGAATTCAGAATAAACTTGAGGACACAAAGACACTGGCTAACTATTCCCCTGGTGGTATAATTCAATAGTGTGCAAAAACAAACATGGGAGGTCTTGGCTGGCTTTGTTTACTAGCCCACCTTTCCCTGCTATCTAACATGAGTGAGCCACCAAATAGATCTGATCCAGGTATAGAAATATGCCCCATGCCAGCAATATACCTACACAATAAGGATAGGCACATATCTTGCTACCTCTGCCTGTCTCTGATTCACTCTAATTATGTTGAATCGCCTAGAAGTGGGACAGCAATCTGCCCGGATATGCATGGTCCCAAACTTTAGCCACCCAAACACTGCATAGTCTGGTGTTACTCTGCCTGGACCTTAAGCTACGCACTATTAGGGCAACACAAGAGGACGTGTCAGTCCCTGGATCCAAACAATAGAGCCTGCAATAGCACTAAAAAAGACCCGTGCTTTTAAAAATCTCTTTACCAACCTGAGAAGAATTTTGCTCCTCCTACTGTTATGCTCAGGAGACATTGAGCTTAATCCTGGCCCCACAAAGTTGATTTCATCTCCATCTGAAATTGCTACTCTAGAAGGAATCAGTTTCATGCATGTTAATGTCTGCAGCCTACTGAAGAAGCTGGATTCCGTCCAGGCCTGGATTATTCATACTGCCCCAGACATTCTTATGATCTCAGAATCCTGGCTTCGGGCAACCAGATAGTGAGGTCAACATCCCCGACTACCTCCTCTTCAGAGCAGACAGAAAGACCAGGGGGGGAGGAGTGGCCATTTATGTTAAAAATAAATTCACAGTAACTGTACTAGATGCTACTTCCATTGCTGGGGATTTCGAATGCCTGACTCTTAGGGTTGAAGTATCCCAAACTGTGGCACTATGAATAATAGGCTGCTATAGACCACCAGCAGCAGGACCACAGCTCCTGACAAACCCATAGACAAGACACCTCTGGAAACAATTGTACTAGGCGACCTCAACTACGACTGGTTATCTAACGGATTGCTACCCCTAAAACAATTTTATGACTCCCATGGGTTCTCCCAACTCATACCTGAACCAACTCGCATTAACAATAAAAACCCAGTGAGAAGCACCCTCCTGGATGTCCTCCTTATCAATAAACCACACTATTTTTCTCATGCCGGTATCCTTCCAGCAGATGTTAGTGACCACTGCCTTATAGCTGGCATAAGAACGATCATTAAGCCACTAACTACATCAAAGTTCTCTACCAGAAGATCTAGACAGAACTTTGACCCTCTGGCCTACTTCAACGATCTAAAAAACTCTCTACTCTGGCAGAGTTTCTACCTGGCTAAATCGGTAAATGATACCTATAACCTGCTCCACAAAATCATAGCCAGTGCCCTAAATAAGCATGCTCCATTGACCAAAACTTGAATAAAAACCAGAACCTGCCGGTGGTTCTCACCGGTCCTGAAGAAAGCTTTACTCAGAAGAGACCTGCTAGGGAAAAAGGCCCGGAAATCATATGCCGAAGCTGACTGGTGTCTCTTTAGGACAGCTAGGAATGTCTGCATGAAACTCATCAGACAGGTCAAGGCCAACTTTTATCAAAATGAATTTCTATCTGCATCCATTAGCCCTGCCAAATTGTGGTCTACCATAAAGGAACTGTCTGGACATTCACCAGGTACTGTACTACTTTCCAAAATGACCATTGACAATGCAACTATCACTAATAAATCCGAAATTCTTCAAGCCTTCAACAACCACTTTGCCACTGCAGGCATGGCATTCAATAATGCACCAGTAAGCAGTCTACGTCCACAGCTCAAAGCTCAGCTGTCTGAACCAAGTAATAAAGATATGATCTTCTCCTTTTCTCCAACTACAATTAAGGAAGTTGAATCCCTTCTGCTACAGCAAGATATTAGAAAAAGTGCAAGATCCAACTCCGTTGACCCATACTTTCTGAAAATTGCATACCATATACTTGCCCCACCTATATCACACCTATTCAACTTGTCCCTAGCCCAAGGCTCTCTCCCTGCAGAATGGAAAACTGCTCATGTCATCCCACTATTTAAAGCAGGAGATCCAAGTGACCTAAACAATTACAGGCCAATCTCTCTTTTACCACTACTTTTGAAAATGATGGAAAAAACTGTGGATATACAGTTGAGATCATTCCTAGATGACTCTTCATTGCTTAATCCTATGCAGTCCGGCTTTAGAACAAAACATAGCACTATTACGGCTTTGGCCAAAGTCACTAATGACTGGCAACGGGACCTTGACAATAAAAAATTTGTTTATGCGGTGTTTCTAGATCTCAGCAAGGCCTTCGATACCATCGACCATTGCCTACTTCTCTCCACCCTAAAATCCATAGGCATGGACTCAACCTCATTGGATTGGTTCCAGGACTACCTCTCTGACAGACAGCAACAAATCAAGGCCGAAGGTGAGCTCGCCACTCAAGCCAATAAAAAGAGGAGTCCCACAGGGATCCATACTGGGCCCTCTACTGTTCGCCATCTACATTAACAACTTGGATTTGGGAATCAAGGAAGCTAGTATACACCTGTTTGCTGATGATACGGTGCTCTATCTAAGCCGTGATTCGCCTGGAGCCGCGTGCTCAGAATTACAAAAGAAATTCAATACACTACAGAACCAGCTTCTCCATAAAAAACTACTACTAAATGCAAGCAAAAACAAGGCCATGATCTTTTCACTGCATAGCACTGGGGCCTATACTGCTACCGCTGGTACATTTCCTCCCATAACTACCTTACTAGGTGAAAAGCTTGAATTTGTACCTAAATTCAAATATCTGGGCATATGGCTTGACAACTAACTCTCCTTTCTGGAGCACACAGAAGTCCTGATGAAAAAACTTAGGCAGAGGCTTGGCCTCTTTTTCAGAATTAAACACCTCCTGACCACAGACGCTAAAAGACAGCTTGTTCAATCTACATTCCTCTCATTAATCGACTACGCTGACATTATCTATAGCCAATGCTCCATCTCACACCTTGCAAAACTGGATGTCCTGTACCATAGAGCCTTAAGATACATAACCAATCTCCCATCCTCCACACATCATTGCTCCCTATATTCAGCAGTAGGGTGGCCTTCCCTGCAATACAGACAGTGTAGAAATGCAGCCCTCTGGACACTTCGAGCCCTCCCCAACAAGCTCCCAGATTACATTATTGCCTGTCTCCCCTTAAATCCAATGAGTAACTATGATCTACAATGCCATTAACTAATTACTTTGAAAATCCCCAGCATCAGTAACCATTTTGGTAGGGCTGCCATAAGCCATGCGCTGCCCACACTCTGGAATAAGATACAAAGATCATTGAGACTTAGTTCTCCGGTCAGTACTGCCCTTTTTAGGACTATTTATGACAAAGCATTCACTGAAAACTGTAAGTGTTTCCACAGTCACTAGCAGTCCTGCAGATGGTTCCCCCTCTGGTTCCATCACACTCAGCCATGAACCTTGTTCTATCTTTCCCCATTTAATTAGTCACTAACCAGCTGCCATTCTGGCCCTCGGCACCTTGGCACCTCTTTTTCTACTCTCCTACCACCTCTGAAGCAGGAGATATAGTCTTCATTGTGGGTCCATCTGTAAACTGGGACCCTCACCCAAGCACATAAACAGTTACTGAGGGCTGAAATGAAAATAATTGTACCCTGCCATGTAGGCAATAATACACATGATACCTCAACTCTATGTACATGAAGGCTGTAAATACTGCATTAATGTTATGTAACACATGTAGGACCTCTGTGAACAATTGGAATGTATGTATTGCATTTAACATGTTGCTGTACGACTGTTTGTTTTGTATCCTGATTCTCATTTTGTATTCTGCAACTTATTGTATGTATGTATATTTGTCCTTGACCACAGCAGGTCCACCTTGTAAATGAGCTTGCTCAATGGTGATCGCCTGGATAAATAAAGATTTGATTTGATTTGGCATTCGACTGCTACACTACCATGCGGTGGTTGCCACTAGTAAGTAATTTAAAACATTTAAAACTGCTGAGCAGCTATGGGGATAGAGGAATTCCACTTTCTTCAGTAAACCAAACAGAGGGATATCATTTTTAAACTAATTATAACACCATATGCTTGCATTTTCTCCCAGGACAAGACAATATCAAGACAGTCTCTCCCTGATCTCAACACTACCATCTCTCTCTGTCTCTTTCCTCTCAGCTTATGCTGCTACACCCCTCTAGTGGCATCAGAAAAACAGTTATTTGCAGGTCAGCCACAGCTTTATCTCAGTACCAGACTGCTGATCATTGATGTTGCCCAGATCCCACCCTTGATGTCAGTCACAGGTCCTGGTTTATTTACAGGTAAGACAAACAGAACACAGTACAACAATGGTCATTATTGGTTAAAGAGACAAATAGGCAAAGTCTAATAAAATAATATTACTGTTTTATTCAGAACCTCATAACTCTACCAAACCACTGATCAATAAGTTCCATTTACTTTGTTACACAGTAATGTAATACAGTATAATGTATTGTATTAGGTATCCTGTGATGAGGGCGTCCACTATTGAGCACCTTCAAAAAGGGCAACTCAATAACGGTGCCTATTAACAGGGCTACTGGATGGGGAGGACAATCAGATGGGGGGGGTTGGTGAATATAGTGACAGGATGTCACCATATTTACATGCGTGGGGGGGGAGCAAACATGCCATGTGAAGGGAGGAAGGGGAGAGAGAGTTTGTGAGGTGTACCACGGTGGTGGTCTGCTGAGCTGGCCATGTGGTGTGGTGGATTGATGGCAGGTTAAGATGGTGTCAGGTTCTATGCTAGGCACATACATTTTTTTGCACTGGTCCAGCATTTTCTTTTTTTTCGTTTACACCCTTCTGGAGTTGGAAAACTTTAGTAGGAAATGCGGGGGGAACGAGCACAATTTATGTCTCTGTCACTCTATTGCTCTGCACAGCGAGTGTACATCACTGAAATTGATTTTCAGCAATGTACACTCGCCTAACAGCGATCGCCTTTTCATGACAGCCATTATGACATGGAAACAATTTATTGTATTGTATTTGTGCATACAATTTTACTGTAACACATTCAGGAGGCCACTGAAAATAAGCTTGGGCTCAGCTGGCTTTTTGTCATCTTTTCCAGTTAAAAAAATGAAAACTTCATCATGCTTGCTTTACAATATTTTCTCTTTGACAGTGCCATGCCACCCTGTAGTAGTCCCTTTGAGGAAATATCATGTTTCTGGATGAGTAAGACAATGATGAAGAAGCCAGGGATCAGGAGCAAGTAGCACTAGTGGAAGATAAGGGGATGAAAGCTTCAGATAAGGAAGATGTGGATGAAGAAGGTTTTTTCTATCCTGGAGGAGAAGGAGTAGGACAGTCCATGGGGGGATGGGGTGACATCACTGATTTTTTTATTTTACCAGGTTCAGCTACTTTTAGTAGCACAAGTGAACACTTTCGGTGATTAGATGGCAATCAGCATAGATGCAGGTTGGTTGTGCTGGTAACCAAGTGGGGAACAAACTGACAAAATGTGTTTGCTTGGGGAAGGGGTAGAATTCTGTGTGCTTCCTAGAGGGTAGGGCAATAGGGGTGACATCACTGATTTTTTATTTTACTGGGTTCAGCTAGTTTTACTAGTGCAAGCAACTGTTTTCAGTCATTAGATGATGGCCAGCCATGGAGGTGGGTGGGCTGTACCGGTCATTCACCATGGAACTTAAATGACAAAATACGGGTGCAGAAGAAAGAAGGGTGGAGCTGGGGTAAAACCAAGAGGGTGGAGTGTGAGGGAATTCACATTGATGTTCACAGATGGGTGGAAGGATTCTGTGAGTGTGGAGGAAAGGTTATTTAAAAAAAAGGAGAATTCCTGAATAACAAATACTATATAACCAAATTCTTTATTGTCAAACACTTAATATTCAGGAAGTGTTATTTGCATAACACCAATTTGCACATAATACTGCCAATGTGATCATGATCCACAGTGGCAAGCATAGAGTGGTAGTGCACGCACAAAATGCTTAGAGAGTGCAGTAGTCCCCACAACAGGCAAAAAATGGCAGCTCATACAGGCTTATACTACATTAATAAATTAATATGATTGAAGATCCAAATCCCCAAAATATAGAAAGCAGAAGCCTAGAAACATGAGCAAGTAACAACATAGCCTGAAATTATGATAGTGAGTCTTTTTTCCTACTCATTTCTTCCAGTAGCGCCAAATGGCATTGGAAGCATCATTGCTTAACTTGACTCACCATGGCCTTACAGGATGGAAAGGGAGAAAAAGAAGGAAAATGATAAGTGGAAGAATTCCCGAGACAAGACCTGGGAAGTAGAGTATACAGTAGATCATTAGAGATGGAAAGCAGGGTTATCATTGTGCAGCCTGAAACAGAACTACAAGGCAGGATTGTGCAGGGGGTCAATGGGATAAACTTCCCTTTGTACAACACATATGGAACAAAACCAAAGTCATGGACAAGATGAGGCCTATTGTAATATGGGGGGGGTGGATAATTAAGAGAGGCAGGGTGCATGGCAGAGGCACTGGAACAAGCACTTCATGTCAGTAGTCAGTCAAGAGGTCAGGGGGCTGCATGGCTTCCAGAGGTGGAAGTTGTAGGGGATGAGCAGACTGAGCAGGAGACAGTTCAGGGCTCCAAAACTATTGAGAAAGTATCTGCAAGGCGTAAGGCTATGAAAGTCACACAGTCGAGATGGTATCTACCAGAGCAAAATAAGCGAGGTAAAAGGGGTTCTGGTTGTATCCCCTGCAGATATCTTTCAGGACTACTTACAGAGAGAAGAAGTGCCAGAGAACTGTAAAAAGGCAAATGTCATGCCTCCATCACTGAAACTGGGGGCAAGGTTATATCTAGACACCTTCCTGATGCTTTGCCATTGCTTGTGCTACCAGCTCAGTGTGGCTCAGTTGGTTGCAAATCCGTCTCTGGGGGACAAGGTCATGGGTTCTTGTCCCACTCCAGGATTGGGCTCATCCAATAAAGCTGGCACCTGAGTGCAGTAGTAGGGGTTCTGTACTGTCAGGATGTGCTATCCTTCAGCTAGGATGTTAAACCTAGGTTCCTCCTGCCCATCTCTGGTGCTGTCCTGGTGGAAGTAAAAGAACCCAAGGCATCTTATGCAAGAGATGGGGAAGTTTTTATTGATGAAAACCATACTTCACATAAGGACAACATACACAGGTTACAAATTATGCATCATAGTGATCAAAAAAGCAAATTCCAAAGGAAAAATAAAAACAACAACATAAAGCATAATGTATGATGCCCGTACTACCCCACCCACCCTGTACAGTTTTTCCAGTAGAGCAACATCTGTTTGTGTGATAAGCATTTCTGTTCAAGACAATATAAAATCTGTTCTTGCCAATTTACACATGAAAAAAGCTCTCTGTGCATCCAGTACTGCTGTTATATCACTAAACAGCATCTCACCTGCCAGACATAGTATTTTAATATACCACAAATAACCCTAAGAGTACTGGGATGATAGTTGTCCATATCCCTGTATAATGGCCCAATATGAGTACTTCATCTGGCCAGGTTTTGAAAGTAGGACACCTCACTGCTTACGCAGTAATCTCCCAAAAGTTTATTACATAAGGGCAGGTAACAAACAAATAATCTTGAGCTTCAAATATTCCATTATAGGTATCCCTTGGGCAATACTGTTCAGAAACCTGATTCTGTTTATGGGTGTCTCTCACCCCTAACCTACCGTGGCATGTTAGCCAAACTGTATCCCACATATGAGTTGGGAACCAAGATTCTGTGACCTGTTGTAGCATCTCAGATATTGACTGCACCAATCTGTGCAGAAAAATTAGAGTCCTTAAAATAGTTGTCCATAATGTACTTATACAGGCTTTCCTAGTTAGGCTTTTAAAGTGATCTGGCATTAAGTGCCACAATTTTACTTTCTTGAGATCCAAAGTCTTATATTTGGGCAATTATTCCCATTTTAACCTGGTATGAAAAGCCTATCTATTTGCCTCCCAAAGTACTAAAATTGGTTCAATCCCTTCCTGAACCCGAAGTGTTCAAGTCACATTTTTAACAATAAATAAGGACAATAAGGTAACTGAAAAAAAAAGGAATAAAAAAATACAAGTGGGCTAACCATAGCTAGACCACCCTTTTTCACAGGGAGATATGTAAAATTTCTACAAATGAGATTCACCAACTCCCCCGAAGTGCCTGAAAAAATACATTATATACTGTAGTTTGATCTCAAGTTTCTGTGGGGGTGGAAATACATAGCTAAGGTTCAAGAATATTGGAAGTATCAATGTTTTAATTAAATATTCCATTTTTTTCTTCAAAAGCTGCTTAGATTTCCAAATATTTATTTTCCTTTCTCCCTCCCTAAGCATGTCTCCCTGTTTCCCCTTAACCATTTCAGAGGTTTCAAATTTAATACCCAAGATTTTTATTTCAGAATCAATTACTGGGATGCTACATATGTGTTGTAGTCCTATCTCATTAGTCTTACCCAAACAGAATGCTTTATTTTTATAAATATTCATCCTAGCTGCTGATATCCTAACATACTTATTCACCAAGTCCAGTACTCCTTGACAAGGTTGTAGGCCATTGACAAAGAGATATAAATCATCCATGTAGGCTAACTTTTTTAAGGGAGGTATATTAGGACTGACTGTGTTCTCCTGAACCATTGGGGGATTAAAGTATCTTACAATGTAAAATATCTATACAGAAAACATACAGCAACGGGCTGAGTGTTTATCTCCGTCGGACTCCCCTTGCAATATCAATTCTAGTGCCCATCAAAGGATGAAAGTGAGCTCAGCTGTACAACAATTTAATCCATTCTATGAAAGTCTCAGGCAACCCATGAAACACTAGAATCTGGAATAAATAATCATGTGGTACCCAGTCAAAGGCCTTTTTCAGATCAAGACAGATTAAAAAGCCTTGCAACTTAATCTAAGTGTCTTCTTGTCAAAACTTCTCAGACCTGAATCAAATTATCAAACATAGATCTCACGGGGATAGCGCAGGTCTGATTATGTGCTATCAGGGTACTTGCAATGTGAAACCTTTGTCCATGTATTTTTGCCAGAACTTTTAGATCCGTATTCATGATAGAGATTGGTCTCCAATTTCCTACATCTAGTTTATCCCCCTTTTTATGTAATAGATTAAAAATGAATTTGCCATATTGTCTGAGGAATGTAGCACACAGAATATGTTGTTAAACACTTCCCTTAGCATGGGACCTAATAAATGTGAAAACGTTTTTAAAAATTCTGCACTGAGTCCATCAGGCTCAGGTGTTACATTTTGCTATAAACTTTTGATGGTGTTTTCAACCTCTTCAAGAGAAATTAGTGTAATTAGGGCTGCTTTGTCCACATCTGTCAAGGCTTCCATCTTCTCTGAGGAGGGATAATAATCTTTGCTGTCTGTAACCCACAGAGGTTCCCCAAACCAGTTGTGCAACTTATCAGCTGTGGTTGTTAACATGTCACAAGACTCTGTACATATTTTCCCTCCCTTATTGCTGAGAACACTATTCATTATTCTGTCCTAACACTACTTAAAAATGTTAGACTGTTTCCTACTCTGTCTTCCTAAGGATTGTTCCACTTTTCAAGATTTCACCATATCATATAAAAAGGCCTGCATGTCCTTTTTGAAACATTGATCTTTATAGGAAATCTTTTCAGAAGTTTGAAGGGAAATTAGGCAAAACAACTAGGCATGTAATTGTAAAAACAGAAAGTAATCAGTTTCCCTTTTATTTTCCCTAGTTTCTGAAACAGTTTTTTAAGACTCTCCTTCATATCTTCCTACCAGTCTTGTAAAGAATCAAAATAAATTGCTACTGATATTCTAGCTTTTAAGAATTCATCACCCTGTAACAAAACATCATTATGTCCCAGTACTGAATTGTTATTCCAACAATATCCTGGACTTGCCATCCTTCGTTCAAGGCCTCTAATGTTACTTGTACTGCAAAGTGATCAGAAGTAGAAACTACTGCTGTTTTTACCTCCAAAATTTCCCATAGGCTAGAAACAAAGATGTAGTCAATCTGGGATGATAAAGGCCCCCTATTATACATATGCCCCCAGTAGCATGCAATGTCCTGTATGCATCTTTTAAAACCAGCTGTGGTAAGCATGCACTTTAAGAAGTTGGTGTCGCAATATAACTTTTAGGTTATCCCAGTTTTATCTTTCAACTCCGAGGGGCAGTTAAAATCACCTCTGTGTAGGTAAGGCTGAAATAACTGAAAAAGGGAAATCCTGAACATTTTAGTTTGAGGAGCAGATACAACTCCTATACGCACAGGATGGTCTTAGCTCACTACATCTAGCAAAAATGCCTGCCCTGGTTCAATATCCATAATCTTTAAAATTCTAATGCCAAGTGACTTGAACCAAATGGCAACCCCAGAACAGGGGTCATTCCCAATATACCATATGGAAGGTCCCCATAGCCAAGCTTTTTCAGCATTGTGAATATCAGCTATTGAACGTTATGATGAATCTTGAAACAAAATTATTTGCACATTAGAGGTACTAAGGGAAGCCAGTGTAGTTAGTCTCCTCTTATAACACCATATACTATTGACTTTCAGGGTTATAATATTGATGCTAGGAGTAGAGCACAGAGCCATAGGGTTTCAAGAAAAAGAAAACCAACATTTCTGAGTATTAGCTAGTCCTTTTCTTTCTGGTCCTTTTCTCGGGTTTATTAGCATCCATCAAGGTACCCTTTACATCTGAAAGATCTTTCTGGAGGAAACCACTGGAGAGGCTTCAGAATCCCCAATCATCTTCTTCAGCATTGTGTTGCAGAACTTTGAAAGAATTTCTAGTATCCACAGCATCTTTCTTTGCTATGTTAGGTGTGGGTAGGCTTCTTGTGCTGCATCTCTTAGTCCCCACAACCTAGAAGTTGTCCTATGGTATTGGGGGGGGGGCATTGATCTAGTATGTGAAGGAATAGATTGAGCAGTAGTGTGGTGGTGGTGTTGACCTTCTTGACCTACTTGTGAAATGTCACATTGGGTACTAGAGGAATGGTTCTGAACTATGGCCTCCTCCCAAGCTGTCTCAGAGGTAACAAGATCCACAACTGTGGTGTCATCAGTCTCAGCTTGAACTGTAGGGGTCTCTGAAGATCTGGCCTGGTTTGAATCCTGAGCAGCAGTGAGAAACTGCACATGTTGGTCCTGAGCCTGTCTGTTTTGTGATTCATCGACCATGTTGTCTTGATCATAAAAGGACCCCTTGTTGTGAACTGCCCAAGGACATTTGAGGTATAAATGACTAGTTTCTTCATAGAGATTGCATTTGACATGGTCTTGACAAAACATACTGGAATGTCCCATCTGCAGACATAATTTGCATGCCTGAGTATCACAGACATTGCTTAGGTGAGACAGAGATCCACATCTGTGGCATGTTTTTTGGCTGCCCAGAGTAAAAAGAGAAACCCCAGTCTTGCCCAATGTAAAACCTACTAGGGAGGTGTTGAGGTCCCAATGTAAAACCTACTAGGGAGGTGTTGAGGTCCATTTTCTGAAGATTGTAAATGGACTTTCATTTTCCAACCACCAGTCTAGATGTTTCCAGACCAAGAATTGGTGCTGGTCTGTCAATCATGTCTGCCCTTTGTTTAACCCAATATAAAATGTCCAAGATATGGACACCTTCATTCTGAAACAGGATTGTGACATTTTTATGTTTGCTTGTATGCATGTGCAAGAAACATAGTGCCATCATCCGAGTTTTCGGAGGTGTGTCACCCCCTCTTCCAATTCAGTCAGTGTGTTGGCAGGCGTGGCCCCAGTCCTCCAATGCATGCTGGAGCTGTCTATGACAGCTCCAAAATGCAGTGGCGTACAGTTGAAAGGTGGAGCTACGCTTCAATGAGCAGCGATCAGATATCGCCTGCTCATGCACAGCTCCCCCTACACACACACACACAAACACACGCACGCATACTGCGTGCTGCCCCCCTCACATGCACACTGTATAGCCGACGGGGGTGCCCAATCCCCCATCGGCTGTGCTGCGCTCCCCCCCAAAGCCTTCCACATACCACGCTGGGTGTCCACCCCAGTGTTGTAACTCATGGTATAGCCGACGGGGGTGCCCAATCCCCCGTCGGCTCCACTGTCCCCCCCCCCAGAGTACAGGGTGCCACGCTAGGAGCCCACCCCAGCGTGGCAATAGATGCTATGGCAGACAGGGGTGCCCAATCCCCCGTCGGCTCCAAGCCCCTCCAACCAGCCATCCTTGTGCCATGCTGGGAGCCCACCTCCAGCGTGGCAAGCGTCGCCTCGTCATTTAAAAAAAAAATTGTAAAGAAAAATGGTCCCACGCAGTCTCCTGCCCCCACAACCCGCACTCCACCCACTGCGCACTTGCCTCCCCACACACCCCTCACCCCATGCTTACCTCCGAGTCCGTGCGATGATCTTCAGTGGACTGGAACACGCCTGCACTCTTCAAAGCCGACCGCGAACTGAGGAAATGCCGGTAAGCTGTATAATGGGATGGATAGGGTTTTTCAACTTTGTTGCATATCTCAGGCATTTTTTGGAATTTTTGCACCAAATTTTCAGCATGGGGTTTTTGGGACCCCTTCTCACGAGTGCTGTCACTGTCATGGCGTTATTCAGGCTGGAAGGGTGATTTTGCAGTCACTGCACGAAATCACCTTTTGGGACCGATTAACGAAACGACACTGCCAGTGTTCATAAGGTGGGCTCTCAAGAAGCCTATTTTGAAAATTTGGGGGAATAATTCCAAAAAATGACTGTTTTACGAGCGTGCATTGCGCAGTTCCTACGCACGCTCGTAAGTTCGCGAATTTTCAATATTTTCACTCCAGATTTTCAACATTGCCATTTTACCACACCTTCTTATGTGTAGTACAGCTGTTATTTTTCACATCTCACCCAAAACGTGTTTCCGCCCATGTAGCGCACAATGGCGCAGTCGGTGTATGAAATCAATGTACAGGACAAATTAAGAAAATCACAGTGACACTGATCATGAGCAGACATTTTAAAATGGCTATGTTGAAAATTTGGTGAAAAAATTCCTAAAAATGACTGTTTTATGAGCGTGCATTGCGCAGTTCCTATGCATGCTCGTAAGTTTGCAAATTTAATATTTTCACTCCAGATTTTCAACATTGCCATTTTATTACACTTCCTTATGAACAGTACAGCTGCCATTTTTCATATGTCGCCCAAAATGTGTTTCGCCATGTAGCGTACAATGGTGCTGTTGGTGTAGCGAAGCAATGTTTGGGACAGATTACGAAAATCACAGTTACACTGTTCATGAGCAGAGGTCTTAAAATGGCTATGTTGAAAATTTGGTGACAAAAGTCCATAAAATGACTGTGTTATGAGTGAGCATTGCGCAGTTTCCATGCACCCTCGTAAGTTCATGACTTTGTAATATTTTCAGTCCAGATTTTCACCAGTGGCATTTTTCCACACTTCCTTATGAACAGTACAGCTGTCATTTTTTCACAACATGACCGAAGTGTGTTTTCACACTTTCAGCGCAGAGATGCATCGTCGCTGTGGGAAATCATTGCTCGGGACAGATAAAGAAAATCACAGTGACACTGTTCATGATCGGAGGCACCAAAATGCCTGAGTTGGCAATCTGCTGTAAAAAATCCCCAACCTAATTATATTATGGGTGTGCGTTGCACAGTTTCTATGTACGCTCGTGACTTCACCATTTTTTTAAATATTTTTACTGCAGATTTGCAACATTGCCATTTTTTACACCTCCCCATGAACAGTACAGCTGTCATTTTTTACATCCTGTTCGGGAATGTTTTTGCACCTGTGGTGCTAAATGCCGTAGTCGCTGTGCATAAGCAGCTTTCAGCTAACAAACTGATATTCCCCTGTTCATGAGGTGGGGTCACAAAAAAAACATGTTGAAAATTTGGAGTGAAAATACCAACAAATGCCTGAGGTATTAGGGTTTCCAACCATAACACCCAACCTGTAGAGAATGACAGGCATCAGGGGTGTGACTTGGGATTCTTGCCTGTAATGCTCATACCATTCCACACCCTGCAGCCAGTGAGAGGCATCGAGGTATGCCTTGGACTCTTCGGCCCCAAAGTTCACCCCATTCTCCTATATCGCACCCATCTCACTGTATTTCCTAATGGAATGGGGTGCGCATAAGGTCCAAAGACCCCAAGGAACACCGTGACACTTGTCAGTGTCTGCAGGGTGGGGTGTGGTGAAATGGCATGGCCGTTATGCCTGACGACCCAAAGGCACACCCCAATGCCTGTCACTCTCTGTAGAGTGGTGGTGGGGTTGGCTTCAGTTCAATACTTCACTGCCATTCCTATTACACAGCTCTGTAACTTCTACACTACCACTGCCAATGCCAGCAAGCAAACATTCAGCATTGACAAATGCTTGCTGACTGTGGGTTTTGTTAGCTGTATTGCTATAAATGGGATCCATAATGGGGAATACTTTGCTGATACTTTTTCTAAAACCATTCCAATAGGTGTAGGGTGTTAAATCTCACATCAAATTATGTATTCCAGGAAATATGTATAAATACAAAGATATCAGTAGCCAAAAATAGCTTGGATTCTTTTAAGAGTCTTTTTACAGCACAAACACGGCCTGGTGGATCTTCCAAAATCTCCTTATATTTTAACTGGGCCACATTCCATCATTTTGCTGGTGTTCCCAGATAATTAAACAGATCCAATTGTCCATAACTTGGGGAGGGGTAGATCAGCGGGCAGACCTGTGGAGACTACAGTAGGTAGGGCAATCTTGTGAAAGGGACAACTTCCATTGCATCCATTATGTCAGCCTACACAACTGGTTTAGGAACTGTAGTTGGTGAGGCATTAGTTTTTGGGTGGACAAGAGGACCCCTGCGATGTTGGCATTATGCAGGTCAGTAGGGTCTGTATCTACAGATTGCATAATGTTTCCTTCCATACTACTGTGGGTAATTGTCTGTTGTTACCCCTTAGTGTCCACCCCTCCATTTCTGACTTGTGCTCCTTCAATAGGAGTATCAGTATGGGTTGAGGCACTGGACACCATGCCTGAAGCCACATCAGTGACCCAGGTTAGGGAATGGTCTCAGATTTCTCTGGGGCTGGCGGGGAAAGGAAGGATTGTGTATCCATAGACAACTTTCTCTCCTTGGGGAGTAGGGACAGTGTGGCACACTGTTTGCCTGACACCCAGCGGCAGCTGGGTGCCAGCACATGCACACCACCAGAAATTGAGAAGGACTCCATGTCCAGGGCATAGGTTGACTCCACAGAGGCAGAGCTCAGCCACCCCACCCATTGCACGTTCATGGATCCGGGGAGAAAATAGAGGAAAACATGGAGCTGGCAGGCTCCATGATGGCCCAGGCATGTCCCCACCAGTCTCCCCAACTTCTGGATCATACCCCAGGGGGTGGAGAAAGTCAACACTCCTCACCCTGGCCCCGCCATGGGGGAACTCTGGGGTAGGATTGAATCAGGGACGGCCGGGCTTGGAGGATGAGCCATCATATGGAGGGCTGGAGCTGCCTGCCAGCTCCGCGGAAGGCAGAGAAAGTATAAATAGAAAAAAAAATAGGGGTATTAGTAGAAATCTGGGAATGATCATGTGTGCTGGCTGCAGAGATCGACACAATCTCATGTGAAAGTGGCATAGTGATTACAGCCATTCTGTGATTTTCATTGTCTATAATATGGCAAATAGCCATGCTTAATAAAGTGCTGGATTCAGTTCTAGTAGTGGAATTGCCTGACGTGGCTGGCCTGCTTGACAGGTTGGCATTCCAATGAGAATCAAGTTTCACTGTAGCATGGTGCACTGGATTTTATTCCTGCTGTACCGTCCAGAGATCTCAACCAGCCTGCATCCTGCAGGGCAGTCTCTGGGGACCACAGGACTCTGTCCATAGGAGCCATCTCAGTGCTGTCACCTTGATACTCTGAGAAGGAGTAGCTCAGAGAGTAGCCACAGGCTCTGCAACCTTACTAGAAACAGCACCAGGAATAGTGTTCAGAGGGACTGCTACCGTGAGTAACATACAGATTGAGACAGACATATATCACTGTGCCCCTTCCACCTCGGCCAGTAGTTGTAATAGCAGTGCTCTGCAGTCAGTCCTTTTTGTAAGGGAACATATAGTGGACAAGGCACTGGCATCTCGCTCAGTGGTCATTACAGCAGGTACCATAGGGGTTAGTTCTTTTTCTGCTAGGATGGATGTGTCCATAGTAACATGGGCAGTGTCCTCCATCACCAGAGCTTGTGAAACAATTATTGCATTTTCAAAACTATTCAGAATTTCCATTGATGTAATGAATGGAATGGTACTAATACCTTGGCTAGGCATAGATACATATAAAGTCCGATCCTCTACCTCCTCCACCTGTGTGGACCATCTTGCAAAGCTGATGGCCAGCAATTCCCACTATTGGCAAGAGTAGAGGAATTTCCCCTGGTGTTCTGACAAATATTTCCCATCCCAAGTACTTTGGGAGACAGTGTGTATGAAACATGTAATATACTGATAAATGTAAGTTCTTCTTGTGTGTCCCTTCTGCACTGTGGGAGCCCCTGTACTTGGGACCAAAGCAGTATTAAAAAATCACCCTCAGATTGCTCACTATTTTGCAGGCAGTGACTGGTATTAGTTTCAGAGGGCACTGGTGGTAGTTCCCAGTACCTACCATACCTCAGGATCCTATCCCTGATTCCACCACCACCATCACCCACCTATCCTTGTCCATTTCTTAACTTTTGGACATGCCCTTTTAGAAGGTCCCACACCCAGTGGACTTAGTCTATGCATGACTCACCTCCATTATGACCTAGCCCATGTCTCTTATACCTTTTGCATCATAGCATGCTACCAGTTGTCTCGCAAGCATGACTATTCCATTACATGGAAAATGGTGACTGGTGTGGGTCTGCCAGAATAGCATGCAGCATGTTGGAGGGTGTTTTATTTCTTTGTTTTTTTTATTTTAATAGTTCTTTTTAGTTAAGTTTCAGCTAGGGATCCCCAGTGAGGTAGACTAGATAGGTCCTATGCAGTTTTTTTTGGGGGGAGGGGTAGTTTGTTTACCAGAGTGTATTTGTTTGGTTCTGTTACTCGTTTATGTCCCAAAGAGATTTGGATGCCAGATTGCTAGTGGTTCTTATCACTAGTGTTTTTCATCTCTCATCTGTCTCGTGGGTTTATACAGTCACTCAGTCAAGTGGGATCATTATATTTGGTGTCATCCTATATTTTACTCCAGGATTACTTTTCTGACTCGAAGCTACAAATAATTACCTGTTCAGGGCATTGGAGGATTCTCAGACTTGGATTACCCATCGACGGGATCTGAAAGTGGTGCGGAGCGCTGTTGATTGTACCCATTGGTGAGGAGATTTGGAAGAAGAGTCAGATCCATCTATAATGCTACTGGATGCTGCTTGACTGTGCTTACAGTTCTGGAGGTCAACGATTGACTCTTTCAGGGCCCTATTGCCTTGTCCGGGGAACAGCAGTTCGAGCTGGGCTTTGTCCTGCCTGATGGCAGCAGGGGACATTAGTCAGAGGGCATAGTACTCCTGCTTGTTGTGGTGGGCTAACCTGGGGGAGGTCATCAGAAGATGACTCCATTTCTGGGGGCTCTAGTCCTCTGGCAGCCTGGAAGCAGCAACTGTGACCGGAGTCAGCACTTGGTGGCTCCAGGTGTGCTGAGGTACTGAGGTCCCTGAAGAGCTGTGTGGGGACTTTTAGACTGAACTGCCGCAACTGCCTTGTTTGGGCCACAGTGCTGGGCTGGGGGTGGTTGTTTGCAGTGGGCAGTTTCCTGGGAGGGCATTGAAGGATGCTGGCTGGAGAGCAGCGTGGCCATGGTAGCCTGTGGGGATCCTCCGGACACGTGCCGGTGGGTCGGTGTTCTGGGGACCCCAATTCCTAGGGGTTGTCTGCTTTGAGCTTCCATTCTTCTGGGGCAGCATATGCTGTGGTATATGAGACAGGGAGATGAGCATCATCTAGTGCTGGTGGTAACTACAGCTGAGGACTTCCTTCATGACCCAGATGTACTGTGGTTCAAAATAACTGGAAAGTTTTAACGGTTTGACTGGGGAGGTGGTGAGACAACCTCTAAAGTTATCATTTTACATTTTTGGATAGTTCTGCATTGGATGCTGCAGTGTGAGTGCAGCAGTTGGAACATATATATTTTATTGGCTGGGTGGGGGTGAGAGCCCCATCCTTTCCTAATTCAAACTTGGAGATCTGGCATGCATTGTTCTACTCTGGATATTGCCGCTAATCTTTGGATTTAGACCTTATTTTACTGCAAGTGACTGGTTTTCTTTCTGGGGGTAGCTGGTTTTGATTTGTGATTGTATGTGGACTTATTTTTTTTGTGCGTCATTTTGTGATTGTTGTTTTGATTGCTGCATTTAGGTCTGTGTAGATATTTGCTGTCTGAGATCTCTCCCAGTCAGACGTTACTCTCCCTCTAAGCTCCTGGGCTTCCATCCCTTTAACTGTCCTCCACTGCACATGGAGGTTTATGGGTGCTGTCGGGCTCTGTGAATTGTGAGGAGAAAATGTGTGGGGGGGCTCTGGACCAGGAGGGAGAGTGGAGCTGGCTGGGTGGATTGTGGTTGTAGGAACCAGAAGACACCCTGGGGTGAAATGGGTCCCAGAGAGGGATCCTCGCTGTCTGGTTCCCATACCCAAGAGCTCCACTGTGGGTGGACAGATGACACGGTTGGCCTCTGTGTCCCATCCTACTCAGGCGGTGTTGTGCAATACCAGTTCTATTAAAACCAAGACTTCAGTGATTGCTGATCTTGTTGGGTCATCTCACCTGGCTTGCATTTCTGAGACCTGGCAGGATGAAAATTCTGGCTCAGTTCTTGAGTCAGCTATTCCAGCCGGATTCTCGGTGATACACTGCCTGAGGATGGATTGTAGGGGCGGGAGTGTAGCCATTTGTTTTATAACAGACTTGGGCCTTGTAGATGTTCCAGTTGGGGAGACCAGTTCCTTCAAATGTATCATTAGCATAGGTGTGAGGTGCAGGATTCTTCTCATCTGCCATCGACCTGGCGTCGAGGATCAATTCCTGCAGGAAGTTGCGGACTTAGTCATCGACTTGGTTTTGTTGTCTCCCAGATGAATGGTTCTGGGGGACTTCAATGCCTGGGTCAATGATGAACTCTCACAGTTTGGACAGGACTTCCTTTAGCTTATGAATTCGCTGGGCTTCACACAGATCATTTCTGCTGCGACCCACAAACACGATCATTTGTTGGACCAGGTCTTCCTACTGGGTATGGAGACTTCCGTCCTGGTGGTGGAGCCGGTCAGATGGTCTTACCATCACACTATAAGGTTCAATTTTCAGGCTCCCCCTATAGGTCTGCCCCTATGGAGATTGTCCAGTACCACCCTTTAAGGGGTTTGACCCCAGATGGCCTGGTAGCAGTGCTGGACCTACTGGGTCTTCCGAGTGCAAGCTTGGAGCCAGACAATCTGGTACTGACCTATAATATGACCGTAACTGAGGCACTGGATTCCATTGCTCCTGTCTGGGTTTGTCCCCTCATCCTTTACCCTCTGTCCCCTTGGTTTGATGGTACTTTGAGGGAGCTGGGGAGAGAAGGGCAAAGGATGGAACAGCTCTGGTAGAAACTGGGCCTTGATGCAGACAGGCTTAGACTGATGGTTCATTATAAGGGCTATCAACTGGCTATCTCCCATAAGAAGGCAGAGTTCCTGCCCAGGGAGATTGCTGCTGCACGGAATCCATCAGCTCAGCTCTTCCGAACTGTGGACAGACTGTTCAGTCCAGCCTGTCTGCAGTATCAGAGAGCATTGTCACTGGAGAAATGTAACGAATTTTCTCAATTCTTTTCAGATAAGGTTTCTGACATCAGGTCCGAGATCCTTACAACCAATTCCAATGGGAGTGGTGGTGGTGGTCAGTGGGAGGTTGCAGTGCCTCGGTTGGTCTGGTCTGACTTCACCCAGTAGGAGATTGAGGATCTTTTGAGGATCATTCAGAGTATGTGGCCGACCTGCTGTAGTTTGGAACTGGGTCCAATGCGCCTCCTGGTGGGTTGGGGTGTGTTGAGGTTATTGTCCCAGTCCTTGCTGAGATTGTCTGGAGCTTGTTAGAGACAGGTTTGTTTCTGGACACCATGAGGGAGGCAGTTGTTATACCTCTTCTTAAGAAACCTTCTCTTGACCCAGGCTGTCTTGCTAACTACATACCCATCTCTAACCTTCCCTTTGTGGGAAAGGGTATTGAGAAGGTGGTCGTGCAGCAGCTGAAAGATCATCTTAGAACAGTGCGGAAGGGCAGGGATGAAGGGGCAGTGGGACATCCTCCACAGATGGGGGAAATGGGGAGTTAGCAAAGGGGATCTAGGGACTGAGGGTGGAGGGGCACTTCAGATCAGAGCAGTCCAGATGGAGGCCACAGGGGTCAGAGTAAGCAAGGAAGAGCCACCCCTGGTTGGGGTCAGGCAGACCCCTTGGCAAAACAAGGACATGGAGTCAGCCACAGCACAGAAGGTGTCATCATGGGTCCAGGTTAAGGTACTCGGCACTGACAGAGGGTAAGGGAAGCTAGAAGACGTAGGAGATGTTGGTGACACAGGGCCTAAAGCAGGGGGTTCAGGAGGCTGCCTACAGGGGGTCAAGTTGTGAGGACCAAGAAGGAGGAGTCAACTGTTAGAGAGGGTGGTGTAAACCTGGAATGGGCCACTTGGAATAGTCGTGGATGAGAACACAGTGGGCAGGTTCAAGAGGGATTAGGACAGACATAGAGGGATGTTAAAGGGAGGGGGAGGGAAATCCGTGCAAGCCTAGGGGATGCTGTGCAAATGGGCAAACTAGGTGGGCCTGGCAGTCCTTTTCTGCTGTCACTTTGCTATGTTCCTATGTTACCATCCACAATATCTACAATCCTCTTCAGTCTGGATTTTGGAAGAGACAGCACTGAAACGGCTCTAGTTCGGGTACTCAATGATCTCCTGATAGCGAGAGATCAGAAGAGCCATTCCATCTTGCTTCTTCTTGATCTTTCTGCATCATTTGACACCGTGGACCATGGTGTGTTATTGGAGAACCAGCAGCTGGTCTGTGGACTGTCTGATACAGTCATCAGATGGTTCCAGTCTTTCCTCACAGGCATGTCTTAGAGAGTGGTGTCAGGGATTTATTCCTCTGGCTCCTCTCTGCCTTGTGGGGTGCTGCAGGGCTCTGTTTTATCACCCATGTTGTTCACTGTGTACATGCTGCCATTGGGAGACATTGTAAGATGGTATGGGCTGCACTTTTACTGCTATGCAGATGATACTCAGCTATACATGTCCTTTGTGCCCGAGCATGAAGATGCTCTCTCGGTCTTTAACAACTGCCTCTCCGAGATCCAGGATTGGATGAGTTCCAACTGGCTGAAGTTGAATCAGGACAAGACTGAGGTTTTGGTTGTGGACCCGGGTCATCAGGAAGAGGGGCTTTTGGCTTTGCAGCCTTCTGGGCTTCAGCTTGGTGGCAGCTAGCTGATGGCCTCTGACTGGGTGCGAAATCTGGGCATGATTTTTAACAGTAGATTGATGCTTAAATCTCAGGTTTTGTCTGTTGTCAAGTCCTTCTTTTACCATCTGAGGAATATCACCTGGATTAAGCACCTAGTTCTGCCGATGACCTTCCAACATTAGTTCATGCCTTTGTGACCACCCACCTTGACTACTACAATTCCCTGTGCCTAGGGATACTGGGGGTTGATATCTGCCACTTGCAGCTGGGGCAGAATGTGGTGGCCAGGCTGTTGACTGGTCTTTCTTTATCTAGCATTGTCACGCCTGTGCTGCGTGATCTACACTGGCTGTCTATTCAGTGGTGGATCACCTTCAAGGTCGACTTGCTGACCTATAAAGCCCTACGTGGACAGGTACCGTGCTATCTACAAGACCTTCTGTGTCCCTACCACCCACTCCACCCACTCCACTCCACTGACAAGGGATTGCTAGTGGTTCCCAGGGTTCGTTTGAAAACCTCTGGGGCCTGAGCATTTGCATTTGTGGCCCCGACCCTGTGGAACTCTCTACCTCATCAGATAAGGGAGTACCTGACAATGGAAAGTTTGAAAACTGCAATGAAAACTCATCTCTTCAATCTTGCTTTTTCTCAGAACTTCTATTGAATTGCTTGATGATGTTTTTATTTTAGCTTCTTATGGTTATTTTAATTGATTCTAATATTTTTGTACAAGCACTCTGATATTTTATGACTAGTGCTTTTTATAAATAAATAAATGATTGATTGTTTGAACTGTGGCCTCAAGGGCTTTATCTAAGTTGCAGCGGTCACAGAAATAGACAGGGACACTGATTTTCTGCATGCTCGGAAAAATGGAGCTTAAAATGGAGTCCTGATTGGCCCGCGGTACTTCGGCACCAAAACGGAACTAGCATTTGTTCAGGGAGCTTTCGTGAACTGCTACCTTTAAAACTGCAGCACAGCGCATCTTTCTCTTTTTGTTACGAACATACGAAATTTGCCAGCAGATAAAGGCCTAGAGGTCTATCAAGTCTGCTCGAATGTGCAGCTAGCACCCTTTATTCTGCAGCTGCCCCTCCCTTCCACCCTTCCCCTTCATTAACCCTCCCCCTTGTCCTGTCCCATCCTTGTTTGAAGCAGTCCACTGTTCTACTGCATACCACTTCAGCAGGTAACGCATTCCACCCAGCCACCACCCTCTCTGTAAAAAAGTGTCTCCTCATCTCCCTCCTGAACCTTCCTCACTCCAGTCTCATATCATGGCCCCTGGTGGCCCTCCCCTCCCTTACTTTGAACAGCCCCTCTGTACCCGTCTTGTTTATTCCTTTCATGTATTTAAAGGTTTCAATCATGTCACCTCTGTATCTCCTCTCCTCCAGTTAGTACATGTTCAGCTCCTTCAACCTCCTCTCGTATGATAAGTCCCCCAGCCCCTTGATCATCTTTGTCACTCTGCGCTGCACCCCCACCAGTAACTTAATGTCCCTCTTCAACTAAGGACACCAGTACTGTACGAGTACCCAGGTGTGGTCTAACTAATGACCTATACAGTGGCAGAATCACCTCCTCCCTCCTCGAGGATATACCTTGCAATACAACCCAGCATTTTGTTGGCCTTTGCAGCTGCCTTCCTACATTGTGCTGAGTTGTTCATTGACCCTGTAATGAGCACACCTAGATCCTTCTCCTCCTCTGTCTGGGCTAGCTGCACTCCCCCTAGCTGGTAACTCCTCCTTGGTATTTTCATCCCAAAATGCAGCACTTTGCACTTTTTGGCATTAAAGCCCAGTTGCCAGGTGTCTGACCAGGTTTCAAGCTTTGCCAGATCATCCTGCAACCCCTGCCATCCCTCTAGGTCATCCACCACTGTGCCTACCTTGGTATCATCAGCAAACAGACTGATCTTGCTCTTGATGTCCCATGATATGTCTGCAATGAATATCCCAAACAACACTGGTCCCAACACTGAGCCCTGTGGAACACTGCTCGTCACTGCCCTTGGGTGTGAGAGATCCCCACCCACCACCACCCTCTGTTGCCTTCCTTGCAGCCAGTTTCCTACCCATCTCACCAGCTTTTCACCCACCCCTGTGCCTACTAACTTCCTTCCCAGCCTTCCATCTGGCACTGAGTCGAATGCCTTACTGAAGTCCAGATACAGGACATCCACTGCATGGCCCCTGTCCAGTTGCCTAGTTACCCAATCATAGAACTCGACCAGGTTGGTTTGGCAGGATCTGCCACGTATGAAGTCATGCTGTCTGCTGTCCTGTAGTCCTTTGGCCTCTAGGAAGGCCACCAGCCTCTCCTTCAGGATAGTCTCCATTAGCTTACCCATGATGGATGTGAGGCTCACTGGTCTGTAGTTTCCCGGTTCATCCTTGGGGCCACTCTTGTGGAGGGGCACCACATGAGCCATCCTCGAGTCCTGAGGTACACACCCCGAATGTAGTGAGGCATTAAATAGGTCTGCCAAAGGTCCTGCAAGGACCTCTGCCAGTTCCTTCAGTACCCTGGGGTGGATGCCATCTGGGCCTGGCGCCTTGTCCATCCTCAGTGCCTTCAAACCCTCTCGAACTCTGCTCTCCATGATTTCCCCATCTGTCACCACTTCCCCCCCTGTTCTGCCATTTCTCCCACCTTGGGTGTCATCCCCCTCTTCTCTTTAGTAAATACTGAGCAGAAGTACTCATTTAGTGCTTCCGCCTTATCGCACCCTGCTTCCACCCAACCCCCTCCTTCCTAATCCTTACCATGTGGTCCTTACAGCTCCTTTTCTCCCTGATGTACTTAAAGAAGTCCTTCTCCCCTTCTTAATGCCTTGTGCCAGCCTGAGTTCTGTAGATGCTTTGGCTCCCTTACTGCCCTTGTCACCTCCTTCGATTCTGTCAAGTACCTCCTGTCCTCCCCTCCTGTTTTCTTGTACTTCCTAAAGGCAGCTCTTTCCTCTTTACCTTTCCATGACCTCCTTGCTCAACCAGATCGGTTTCTTAGCCCTAGCTTTCTTGCTCTGGGCTTTGCAGCAGGTTTTGGTGCTTCCACTATCCCCAGCTTTATGAGCTCCCACCTCTGGTTAGTGTCCATATTAGATTGAATTCTGGCCAGGTACCCTTTTACCACTTCCCCCATCCTCCCAAAGTTGGCCCTCCTGAAGTCCAGCACTATTGTGACAGATTCCACTCCTTCCTTGTCCATATCCAATGTGAGCCATACTGAGCGGTGGTCACTCCCTGACAGCGGTTCCTCTGCTGTAAGTTCTCTCACAAAGTCCCCATTTGCCAGCACAAGGTCAAGGGCATTTCCTAACCTGGTTGGTTCACTGACCATTTGCAGCAGGAAGCTGTCCTGGAAGGCATCCAGCAGTACCTGCTCCCTTCTGTTCCTGGTTGTTGGGGTGATCCAGTCCACTCCTGGCATGTTAAAGTCCCCCACAATCACCACACTACCCTTCTCGCAGGTCCTCCTGATCTGTTCCACTAGTTCCCTGTCTAACTCTTCCGTCTGAGATGGTGGCCTGTACACCACTCCCATTCTAAGAATCCTATTCTTGGAATCCTGGATTTGCATCCAAAGTGACTCCGTACTACCCTGCTCCCCTTCCTCCCTTACACACTTCAGTCCTTCCTTCACATATAGTGCCACCCCCCCTCCTTTCCCAATCACCGTGTCCCTACAAAATAACCTGTACCCTGATACAGACAGGTCCCAGTCATTGTATTTGGTGGCCCATGTTTCCGTGATGGCTGCAATGTCCACCTCTGCCTTTGCCATGAGAACCTGTAATTCTGCAGTTTTCCTCCCAAGGCTCCTAACATTAAGGATAACCACCTTCCACCCTTTTCCCCCCTCCCATCCTGCCCTCCTTTCCTAGCATCACCAACAGTACTTGCCATTTGTCATTTGTCACTGTTATGGGGGTAAGCTCATATGGTTTCCCAACCTGTGGTCTCTGCATATCCCTTCCCCAACTGCCACCCCCCATTCCTAGTTTAAATTCCCAACTTCCTCTATGTACTCCTCCATCCTTTTTTTCAACACTTTCTTTCCCTCCTCACTCAAGTGTAGTCTTTCCTTGGCATAGAGACTACTGTCCTCCCAGGTCCCTCCCCACTCCCCCAACAGCCCATACCCTTTAGCACAACACCAGGTTCTTAGCCATCCGTTAAATTCCTCTATTCTCAGCTTTCTTGTTGTGCTTGCCTTTGGCATGGGAAGTATCTCTGAAAAAGTTACTGATCTTCCTGCCCCCTCACATAATTGTGCTAGTTCCTCAAACCTCCTCTGGACTGTATCTACTGTCTTGTCAGCCAGGTCGCTTTTCCCAAGATGTATAATTAAATGAGGCTTGTCCCTACCCCTTCTAGCTTATTTCAGAACAGACTGTCCCACACTTTCCGCTGTCATTCCTGGCATGGCCTCCACCCAAATGCGACTATGCCTCTCCCCCTTGCTACCCCACCTAACTCCTCTTAGTATTGAGTCCCCCAGCACTAAGATTCCACCCCTCTTACTCCCTGCTTGCTTCCATTCATCTCCCTCTCTCATTTCCAGCCCTCTTCTTCCTCCTGCACATTATTTCCCTTACCCCTGTTGCAATTCTCCCAGCAGAACTTCCCCCGCTCCAGTTTGGTCCAGGCATTTATCAATTACTCCTCTAATTTCATCATTTCCTCCTCCACCTTCTTCCTCTCTAGCAGTGCACAACTATTTCTGAAGGCCCTTCACAAATGCCCGCTCCTCTCTTCTTCATAGTAACCTGTTATCTCCTTTCCACTCCATGACTTTTGCCACTTTTTGCCTCCCCCACAAGTCCCTATCTCCTCCTTCCATTTGTCTTTGTCTCCTGACCTGGTTTCCCGGCATTGTTCTTCCTGGCCTGGGCCCTTTTTCTGCTTCCTTCTTCTGACCCTCTCCTCACCACTGTTGGCTTAAATCACCCTCCTCATCTCCCTTCTTCCTCCTCCAGTATTGGGCCAAACCCACCCCAATCTACCTTGCCTGTCTTAGTTTCTCCTGCAGACCCTCAATCTCCTAAGTTTTCTATGTGGTTGCACACTAAACATCCTCCCACTCCAGGCAATTTTAGAAAGATTGGTGCACGCAGTTGTTGCAGCCTACCACCCTACCCATTGCTGTCATTGCCCACCAGCGACCCCCACCCTTCCAGATGCAGGATACCAAACACCCCCAAGTCTCCCCTCCCTCCTCTATCAGTGCAAAACATTTTCTTTATTTCCTTACCTCCTTTGTTGCCACGATTAGATATATTGAGCAACTGCTTTTTATATTCCTATCCTTCCTATCCATACTCAAAAACAGACTTTAAGTAGCCATTGCACAACCTTCTCCAAACTCCTACTCCTCCTTTCCCCAATGCAATATCAATGCAAAGAAGTAATAATGAAAGCTCCTAGATTTGCATTTACTTCCCTTCCACTGAGAGAGCAGTCACCTCTTCACTTGCTGCTGTTCCTTTCCTGGATGTCTGCTTTTGCTTTGACAGGTGCATATCCTTTGCCTGTTTGAGGAAGTGATATCAGAACCACTGGTATAAAGGAAATAATGGACCAAGGGTGGGACCAGCCCAAGTCTTCCAGAAACAATCAGGTAGCTGAGGCCTCTGGTCAGACCATTAGCACCCTTCCCCCACTCTGCACTCAAGCTTTGCAGCTAGTGAAGCCAGCAACAATGAATCACAATTCTACTCAAAGCCCCCAAAATAGGTTTGCTACTCAAAGAAAGAGGACTTCAATTCAAACAGCTTCACCAACAACACATCAAAATAGGCTTGGAATTAGAAGATATATGTCTCCAATTCAAATAAACAGACCCAGTTAAATCACACCAAATTATGTTTTAAAACAGAAGAAATAGGCCACTACAAATGCAGCCTGCCACACAGTGAATCAAACAAATGAGCCCACTTATAGCTACCAAAACAAGTTTCAAAATTCCAACAGCCCCAAACAATACCCTGCTAGCCCCTTAGTAGTAAGAAAGAAAAGAAATAACCTTCTACCAAGTAGAATCAATAAGAAACAATGTAAAACAAGAAGCTACTGTACTGTAGATCTGATAATGTCCCCCTTCTAGTTCCTTCTGAGAAACCAAAGCACTGAGTTCCAAACTCTGTGATTTCCCTTGAGCTGCTTTCAAAATCAGAGTTCCAAACTCTTTGACTTCCCATGTGCTGCTTTCAAAATCAGAATTCCAAACTCTGTGACTTCCCCTGTGCTGCTTTCAGAATCAAACAGTTCCAAACTCTGTGACTTCCCTTGTGCTGCTTTCAGAATCAAACAGTTCCAAACTCTGTGACTTCCCTTGTGCTGCTTTCAGAATCAAACAGTTCCAAACTCTGTGATTTCCCTTGTGCTGCTTTCAAAAACAGACAGTTCCAAACTCTGTGGCTTCCTGAGATTTGTACACTGTTTCCTGCCTTCAAGATAAAGAGATTCAATGCACATTACCATTTTCTGCCTGAAAAATAAAGATATTCAATGCCAGAGACATCATCAGTCTTTACTAAGTTTTTTAAACGCAAATGTTTGGTTGAGTAACTAATGTTGTAATGTATTTAATTCAGCAACTTCCGTTCAACTGTAAAGCTCGAATTTACTGTGACACAGCTGTGTATCTCTTTTTGAGTCTGGTCTGACCTGTCCTTTCCACAGATAGCCGTGTTTTCTGTAGTTAGATTTCAACATAATAGAATTGTTTAAATGTATATTTTCCCCCATCCATGTCCCCGAGTGATTACAGACTGAACTGGTGTTGCTGGTGTGTATTTGAATTGGCTTTTTATTTGCTGGTGGGGAAGGGGGCACATGCAACTCCTTGCACAGTAAACTTTGTCCGAAGAACAAATTAATTTTTGGCATAAAGTTGCGGTCGTGTTGTATTTCCTTGATGCATGCTGATTATGGCTCTTGAGAGTGTCGCAGCCAAGCGAAGAACCTGGTGGCTCTCTCTAACTTGATAATTAAGCTAGTCAGTACTGCAAGATACTACAGTAAGTCCGACTCCTCAGTCATTCATGGAAGTCACAGAAATTAGTTATTTTCCCCAGCCTTCATCCCCTTCATCATCCAACACCTGAATAATTGGGGGGGGTAGTGAGGGACCAATCGCCATAGCATCCATGCATACACAGGTTTAAAGGGAGTGACTCCTTGCTGCCCCTGATTTGCTTCTGAATTTGCTTTCTATTTGCTGGTGTGGAAGGGGGCACACGCAACTCCTTGTACAGTAAACTTTGTCCAACAAATTAATTTTTGACATAAAGTTGCAGTCGTGTTGTATTTACGTGATGCTGATGGCGGGTGTAGAAGCAGAGCGATGGCTCTTTCTAACCTGCTGATTAGTACCGCAAGATACGGTAAGTCCGACTCAATCATAAAAATTAGTTATTTTCCACAACCTTCATCCCCTTCATTGTCCTGAAAGACTGAATTATTTTATTATTGAGATGCTTGGGGACTGACTGCTATACATAGATTTGGCCAGACTGAGATTTGGTGGAAATCCTGCCATTGAAAACATGTGTTTTTGTTTAACCCCTGATGTTAGCATTTTGATTTTGTTCCAAGCTTGCTGAATTGTTAATCATGCAATATTAGTGGTGGGAAATTAAAGGGAGTATCTCCTTGCTGCCCCTGAAAAAGCTGCAAAAAAGGTTGTTTGTAGTTTTTATTTTATGTACAGAGATATCCCATTTATAGATGAAGGTGGCAGGTAGAGTTACAGAAAAAGCCTACTTGATCTAAAAGTATATAAAATTATTTTACTCCCTATGCTTCCTTGACTGCTATGCTGCAGGATATCCTAAATCTAGTTCCCAGACCTTGACATTTTTTTTAAATTCCTATTTTGGACTAATTTGTACACAATTGGATGAATGGGATTTTTTATTATTTTAAATGTAGTTGTGCGTGATGGTGGGGTGGGGACACTGCCAGTGGGCCGGGGGCACTGGTCATTGAGGAGTGGATACTGGCAATGGGGATGGGGATACTGCCCATGTCTGTGTCAGTGGGGGTGAGGACATTGGCCATGTGGTGTGGATACTAGCAGTAGGGAGGGGGTCACTGGCCATGAGGTGGGGACACTGGCATTGTCTGATGAATGCCACTTTTCCCACAAGGCACAGAGCCATGTGTGTCAGTGGGGTAGGGACACTGGCCATGTCGGTGTTTATACTTTCAATGGTGTGGGGACACTGGCATTGTCTTATGGTGGGGCACACTGGCCATGTTGTGTGGAGTGGGGACACTGGTCATGCTGATGCAGGGCTAGGAGGGATACTGGCAGTGGGGAAATTTGAGATGCTTGCTGTTATGCTCCAATGTGTGCCTTTATGCTTGTGGGGGGGCTGGGGCTGAGACAAGACTGAGACCAGTCTGATGCTTTTTGTTGCTGCCCAGATGTGTACCCTTAGTGGGGTGAGTGGCCGTGCCAGTCCATAGGGGTGAGGCAAGTGGTTGTGCAGATCCTGGGTGGGGAGGGTGATCATATTGGTCTGTCGGGGTGCAGAGAGTGGGCTTACAGGTCTGTGGGTGTGGAGAGCATGTCCATGATAGCCCATTGGGATGGGTAGAGTGGGTCTGCAGGTCCTTGGGGGTGTGAAGAGTGGGTGTGCAGGTCCTGGGTGGGGAGACTGGCCTTGTTAGCCCATTGGGATGGGGAAAGTGGATGTGCAGGTCCATGGCAGTGGAGAGTGTGGGTGTGCAGGTCTGTTTTGTTGGGGCAAGTTGCCTTGCTGGTCTGTTAGGTGAGAGCGGCCGTGTTGGTCCATGGGTGTGGGGATAGTGGGTGTGCAGGTCCATGGGGGTGGAGAGTGGGCATGCTGAATTGTCTTGCCAGCTTTGTGATGCTAACCTACCCAACTAGCTTCCTTGTGCTGCTGACCTGCCATGCTTCCTTGTGTGGCATCTGACCTGCCTTGCCATCTACTGCCACAGGATTACTGCCTTTCTATGTGCCTGCCATAGTCTGGTAAGTTAGTTTTTTCAAATAGCGGTTGGGGGGTGCATGAGCTTGTATGCATAATGTAAAAAAAGAAAATGAATAATGTTTGAAATATGACACATGTTGAAAGAAATGGTTCTGGCCTCTGGTCATGGTAAAGGAAGGGGTGAACAGTCAGTGGTTGGTCTTTGATGGTCGGCTGAGGGACGGGTTGGGCAGGCGTGTATGCATGCTGGACAAAAATGGTCCTGATCTCTCAGGAAGGGCCAATGGGCAGAGTGGTGCAGAACCATTTTTCCCAACATGTATGCCAGTCTGCTGGGTCCATGCCACACTCCAGTGGTTGGTCTTTGATGGTCGGCTGAGGGATGGGTTGGGCAGATGGGTACACGTGCTGGACAAAAATGGTCCTGGCCTCTCAGGGAGGGGCCAATGGGCAGAGTGGCACAGAACCATTTCTTCCAGCATGTGTGCCATTCTGCCAGGTCCGTGCCACACTACATTGGTTTGTTGGTTGATGGTCGGCAGATGGGCAGGCTGGGCAGACTGGTTCACATGGTTGGGAAAAAATGGTTCTGGCCTCAGAGGGAGGGGCGGATGGGCAGTGTGGCACATAACCATTTTTTCCAGCATGTATGCCAGTCTGCTGGGTCCGTGCCATGCTCCAGGGATTGATCTTTTTTTTGTTGTGTGTTTTTGTACACCTTGCATTGTACATCCTGTGATTTGCTTGACTGATCTGTGGGGTGGTGGGCTTGTGGTCAGAGTGATATAAGAAACAGAGGTGGGGTAGGGAGTCCACAAAGAAATAAAGTAGAAAAATGTTTTATATTTTTGTTGGTTGTACTGTCCATGAAAGAAATATAGTACAGTACAAAATGTGCATAAAATGTTATTATTTTTGTGTGCCTGTGGTGTGGGTGGGGGGACACAGACCTGGATGATGATCAGGCAGGGTGGAGAGAGTTGCCGGTCCATCATGGTGTGGAAAGTGGACGTGCTTGTCCACCGGGGTTGGGAGAGTGTCCGTGCCAGTCCATCATGGTTTGCTGAGCATGTGTCTTCTTGTGCGTGTGTCTGTATGTGTGTGCGTGCATGTCTGTGTGTGTGTGTGTGTGTGCGTGCGTGTCTGTGTGTGTGTGTGCGTGCCTGTGCCTGAGTGTGTGTGCGTGTGCGTGCGTGTGTCTGTGTGCATGCCTGTGTCTGTGTGTGCGTGCCTGTGTCTGTGTGTGCGTGCCTGTCTGTGTGTGCATGCATGTCTGTGTGTGCGTGCATGTGTGTGATTGCATACTAACATACTAAAAGCCAGCAGAATAGGCCTAACGGTCTTTCGTGTCTGCTCAGTAGCCAGCCCCTATTAGGCGCTAGCTCCTCCACCCCCCAGCCCCCGAGAGGGTCATCTTCGGCTTCAGTATACCCATGCACCTGTTCCACCCTCTCTTAAAGCCTTCCACTGTGCCCTCCTCCACTAGACTCCGGGGCAGTGCATTACATGGCCACACCACCCTCTCAGTGAAGTAATGCCTTCTTACATTCTCCCCTGTAGTTTCCTCCCTCCAGCTTCCACTCATGCTCCTGGTTGTGCCCCCTGTCTTTAGCCTGAACATTTCTTTGGCTCTGCCCCTATTAATCCCTTTCACATATTTGAAGACCTCTATTATGTCCCCCCTGTCTCGCCTCTCCTCCAGTGAGTACAGCCCAAGGACTTCCAGCCTTTCCTCAAAGGTCCTCTCACTCATGCCCCAGATCATCCTGGTTGCCCTCCGCTGGCCCCTCTCCAGCAATGCTATGTCCTTCCTAAGGTAAGGTCTCCAGAACTGCATGCAGTACTCACGATGTGGCCTGACCAGGGCATTATACAGAGGGAGGATCACCTCCCTCCTCCTGGACATAATTCCCCTGGATATGCAGCCCAGAATCCTGTTTGCCTTTGCCACAGATCTTCTGCAGTTTTCAGTGTTATTCATTTTGGTGTCTACCACCACCCCCAGGTCCTTTTCACTCATTGTAGCTTGCAGTAGGACCCCTTCCAGGGTGTATACATGACCTGGGTTTCTGACCCCCAGATGCAGCACCCTACACATCCCTGGATTAACCCTCAGTCCCCACCTCCTTGACCAACCCTCCAGGGAACCCAGATCCCTCCCCCTTTACAAGTTTAAACCTCACTTCTCATCTATGATTCCAGTGAGTTTTAGTTTTAAGATTTCCCAATTGTGTGTGATTGTGTGTGTATGTAGAATAATAATAGAGACACAGTCAGGCAAAATAACTTTCATTAAGCCACATCAAACTGAAACCATCCATGTCTAATCTGTGCCCTTCAAAGCTGTCGAAACTGTAGATTTTCCTCCTTGGTTTCCTTGATCAATTGTGGAAGATGTACTGTATGAAGGCATCGGATTACCTAGGGGGTAAACAAAGACAAGTTGATAAATTGTCTAACTGCATGTTAATAATCTTACCACTCTAAAATTGGACTTTTGCAGGAATATCTAATGGAATATTCTTGGAAGTGTTGGGGAACTACAGAGACTTGATAAGTTCTTAAAGGTGAACTACTGGCAGAGGTGAAGTCCTGACCACTGTACGGATTGGGGCTTCACCTCTCTGGTCCTCCTCCCCCACAGGCACTATATTAAATAATAATCTTTGCACCTGATTGATCTCTCAAACTGGTGATTGGGTGCAGAGATCAATTTATTTCTGTTGACTGCAGGGGGGATAGGAGAGATGAAGTCAAGAGCTGCTCAGTGGTTATGGTTTTACCTCTGCTGGTAGAACACCGTTCATGAGTTTGAGCTCCGACATAAAAACTAAGAGGCTCCATTTTCATGAGGACCAAGTTAGAAAGTGCCCAATTTACTGCGTGTGCAATCTCTGATTGGTTTATTCTTTGGTACCGAGATTGTTAATCTCTCCATTAGCATCCTCAATCCTCATTAATCAGTTAAGGATTTTTTTTCAATTGGATGCACTTTGTTTACATATAAACCAGTCCAGGCAGCTAGATGTTAGGGACTGAACTGACGGAGTCCACCTTGGTGTCTGGTGGTTTGGCTTAATTCATGTCTGAGCTCTGTCAAGCTTTGGTACATGGCATTGGGTGAGTACCGTCATTCTGCCTCTGCTGCATGTGCTACCATCACACCTGCAGGGTGGGGGCTGCACTTGCTGCCATCACTCCTGAGGGATGAGGGCTGCAGTGCTGCACATGCTGCCGTCATGCCTGCAGGGTGGGGGCTGCACTTGCTGCTGCTGTCTAGCCTGGAGAATTGATGAAAACCTGCTGTTGCCATCTTGCTGGTAGTCGGAAGGTGAAGTCTTCATGAACATCATGCCTGTGCACTGCTGCAGATTCATGCTGATTTTGAACCACCTGCTAACACTGCTACCAGTACCTTATGCTTGTCCCTTTGCACCACTCTTCAAGTAAGTAGGTGTGGGTGTTGGTGGCAAGCTGTGATTGGAGAATGCATTGATGGGGATGAGGATGATGATCTTTCTAACAGTTATGTGTACATTTTTCTGTGGGCCACATGTAAACATTTCAATTACAATTTCAGGCCTTGAAGTGCTGTCAGACATGATCTGCTGCAGGTCTACTATCCTCCATTGTAAAAGGTACTGTTTGCTTTCTTTTTGCCCACTAATGGGTCTTCCATGCTAAAAATGTGAATGCTTTGTTGGTGTTGCAGAGTTAGGACTTACTGTGTGTTTTTTTTTTTTTTTTTTCAGGTCAAACTGTAAAAAGTGCTGTTGGGGATCTGCCGCTGTGAATCCTTGCCCTTCTGAAAAGGTATTGTTGTACTTCTTTGCACTCACAAACAGTGACTCAAAGTCTAGATTTTATGTTTCTGACATCACAGTGGTTTCTGTTTGGTACCCTTCTCCACATAGCCTCACATTAGCATTGAGATTTGGCAGAGATATATTGGTGGATGGCGATACTGTAGTATGGAATTTAAATGGCTGACGTCAGCGTAAACTCTGTAACTACTCCTCCCCACTCGCGTAGACATGGTCTTATATTAGCAGCAAGATTTGGATGCTTGTATCTTACTATAGATATTTCTAGTCTGGACTATAAACTTCGGAGGGCAGCTTGATTTCTGTAGCTGTTCCTCCTCACTCTCAACCCTAGACAGGAATTATTAGCTAAGATATTTTTCAAATGCCAGTCTTGTACTCTTGCTATTGTACTGTGATATTCTGAGGGCAGCGCAATGATTTTGGTAGCTACTCCTTACTCTGAAATGGTGGTCAGGAATTGGCTGAGAATGGGATAGATATAGATATATAACGGTATTGTAGTCTGGAATTTAAGTGGCTGAGGTCAGCGTAAAGTCTGCAGCTGCTCCTCCCAACTCTCATAAATATGATCTTACATCAGCGGTGAGATTCTGATGCGTGTATCTTACTATAGATATTTCTAGTCTGGATTGTAAACTTCGGAGGGCAGCATGATTTCTGTAGCTCCTCCTCCTGACCATCATCCTCATCTATGGCCATGAATGACCAGTGAGAGTCTAATGCTGATGTAGTCTCTTATTATTGTCTTGATTGAGAGATTGAGTAATTAGTTGTGAAATTTTAATAGTTGTGCTGCACAATTGTAAAGATATTTTCTATATCTCCCAACTGTTTCAATTTTAGTTTGTTGGGAGTCATCCACAATACACTTGTAGCAATGGCAACACCACCACCAAGCAAAATGGCCAAAATCTCATCCGTTACCGCTAAAGATCATGCGTTGCAAGTCAAGTCCTATGGCATGTATGAAGACGGAGGGAAGATGTTCTGTTGCTTCTGCGATCACCCTGTTGACCACATCAGGAAGAACACAGTGATGGATCACTGTAAAAGCAAAAAACACATCAAGAACACAAGCCAGAAGAGTAAGAGCAGACAGGTGACCATGCACACCAGTTTTAATGCCACAAGAGCTGCAGCTGCTGCAAGGGAGGAAACCGTTTTGGACACATTGAGGGCTTGGTGTGGTGCCAATATACCAATTGAAAAGCTGGATCAGCCCTGCTTGAGAAACTGGATGGGGAAGTATATCAAAGGAATTGGAGCTCTTCCAAAGGCAGACACCTTACGACAGAATTAATTGCCCCGGCTAAATAGGGAAATGGTGGAGGGAATTAGCCAGCTGGTAAGAGGCAAGACACTCACAGTAATGTGTAATGAAACAACCGATGCAGACTCCCACTGTGAAATGAACATTATTTTTGTAATGGAGAGTGGAAAATCTATAATAGCCGACAACATACAGCTAACAGCAGTAAACCACTCCACTGTTGCCCAAAGTGTTTTAAAGACCTTGCATAAATATGGTGTGGAGATGGGACAAGTGGTAGCATTTGTTAGTGACAATGCACGTTATATGACAAAGTGATTTAATGATGTATTACGTGGCCTAATTGGTGACCATGTAGTCCATGTGGGTTGTTGGGCACACGTTTTATCATTGGTGGGCGATACCTGGATTGACCACTTTGATCAGGTGAATAAGCTTGTGGCACTTATAAAATATGCTTTTCAACAATCATCAAAACATAAGCGAGAGTACATAGCATTCCTGGAGGAGAAGGGTGCGGAAAAAAAAATATTGCCTCCTGTTCCTGTCTTGACCCGTTGGAACACCTGGTTCAAGCAGTAAAGTACCACTCTATATATCTGGAACACCTGCAAGAGTTCTTCAAGGATGAAACCAGTGATGCCAATTCCATGAGGTCCTTAAAAAAACTATTTGAAGAACGGTTCACAGAGCTGCAGGTTCAAACTGCATTCATTGCTGAAAACTGTACTGACCTTACTGATGTAATTGAGGTTTTGCAAAGCAACGAAAAGCCCTTGGCTGTTTTGCTGTATGACACTATTAGCAAAATCAAAAAGTGGTTTGAAGCAGGAGTCTTGAAGACAGAACAATCTGCTGACAGAACTGACGGGTACTTGCAGGCTATGAGGCCACGGGTCATGCAGGAAAATGTTGCCCTTCTCCAAGGAGCATTTGGTGTCGCTTTAAACAAGCTTTCTAAGCATATGGACACAAACCCATCAGTTGAATTCTTTAAAGCTTGCCATATTTTGGACCCCAGAAATTTACCAAAACTGAATAGGGATTTGACACAGCATGCCAGTGACATTCCTCTGTTAGCACTGCACAACCAAACAGCACTACAAAATGACTGGGATGTATATGCTAGGGAGGATATAAGGGAACTTTCAAGCATATTGGAGTTGGATGTTGGGCAGTATTGGCTTTCAAGGCAGTCACAACTAACAGTACTCTCCAGAGCTGCTCTACAAGCAATCTGGATACCTGTGTCAAGTGCAGATGTGGAGAGATCCTTCTCTGTACATGGACAGATTCACACAGATCAAAGGAGGAACCTGCTGGTACAAAATCTGAAACTGCTATCCCAGCTCATGTACAACAAGTAGCTGGATTATATGTTTTTGCATGGTTTCCACAACATGTCTGATGCCCATTTTTATACTTCTATTTGAGTATTCAAGCCAGTCACCAGTGCCACCCTGGCCATGAAATAATGGCTCCTCCCTCTAACTTCAGACTGTTGTCCCTCCCTCTTTTTGTCCTCTTAGGTACTTGAAGGTCTTGCTCATGTCCCGTTCCTTTCTATCTTCTAGGTCATACATGTTGCATTCCCTCTCTCTCCCCTCATATGCCCTGTCTGTCACCCTTCCCCAGGATCATGTTCATCACCTAAGTTGGACCCACGTCCCCCACCCTCACTGGTAAACACTAAACAGCAGTACTTGTTTAGTACTTCCACCTGCTCTGACTCTTGCTGTACCCACCCTCCTTCCTAACAGTCTTCCATTCCCTTCCCCTTCTTTGCCAAATAGAGATTCGATTGCTCCCCCTCTTTCTGCCTGTCTATTGGGGGGGTTGGAGACTGATGGACTCCTTTGCATGGTGGCGCGGTTTACTGCATACACCCACAAAATCACCCTGCCAGCTTTAAGTTATACTTTTCTATAATAAACTGTCCCAGATTTTTCTTTAGAGTCCCTGAGCTCTACAAACTCTGGTGCAGCCTGTCCTGTGCATACATGTCTTGATTCTCCAGGACACCATATGCTACCCCATTAATATAAATGATGTGAGGAACACCTTTTATACTATTGCACAGTTTTCCACATTTCATATGCCTTTGCACATTTAATGTATTTTTAGTATTTATAGTTGGTTAGATACCGTATGTTTATATACTGTAGGTTTTAGGTCACTTGCTTTTTCACTGTAGTTATATAGTCAGATTTTACACATTTTCTTTGATAGAGCTCCAGTTTAATTGCTGTACTTACATGTTCCACATTTTGCATATTTTACCATATATGGGTTTCCATTCAAATGTCTGTTCTCCACTGTTTCTCCACTTTCAGTGTACCATTTTATAACAGTTTTGTATAGATTTTATAGGATTTGGAGTCTTGTATTACACCCGCACCATTTTATGCTTTTTTTTTTATTTTAATACTTTTGCATATTTTACTGTATGGATGTTTTTGTATTTATATTTTTACTCCTTTCTGCACCTTTTTTATAAACACTATTTTATTTAATGCAGCTGTTCTCTGTATTTCATTTTATTCATTACTGAATTAGTGATATGACAAGACACGCAGAGCAAAGGTTCCTTTACATATAGCATAGACCAAAGTACAAAGTCATGGTACCAATGTCATGGAGGGGCATAAGTCTGGTTGGGGGTTTTTGGGAAAATATCCCTGCCTAACAGGGAATTATCATGATATTGCTCAGTAGAGAGCCCACTGAAAATGGGTGACTTGGCAGGGGACATTCATTAAACCATGGATTTGGTTGCATGAGTGGCTATCCTATGTATGTTCAGGGCTGTCTGTGTTGGTGCTTTGGGGAGAGCTGACTGCGCACACTTTTTGGTGACTGGATTGGCTGTATTTGTGCATACTGTTACATCTGGGAGGGTACCATGGGGAGAAGCTGTGTTGGTACCTGGAGGAGTTGGCTCTGTTGGTGACACCATGACATCTGCTCCCATGACATTCAGTTCCCACATCTGGCACTTGGGTTAATATCCCAGTACTGACACTGTAATGCAGCATGAGAGGGGTGCTGCATTTCTGAGGTGCCGTCTTTCGGATGAGATGTTAAACCGAGGTCCCATCTGCCTGGATTGGTGGTAGTTCAGGTGGATGTTAAAGATCCCATGGCACTTATCAAAAAGAGCAGGGGAATTTCCCCGGTGTCCTGGCCAAATTTCCCTCATTCACTAAAATACCACCAACAGCTTGATCTGGTTCAAGGTCAGTTGGCATGCATCTGTATCCCCCTTCCCCCCGGGTCGTGCCTGAAAATAGGCAGGATTTGTCTAGTGCACTTACCCGGTCAACAAAAGCTAAATAAATAAAATAAATAAATAAATCTGAGGGATGAGGCCATGCTGCAGTCAAAACTGAGGAATAGGGACATAGTGCTGTTGCTGCTGCTGTAACACCTGAGGAATGGGAGCTGTAGTCCTTCTGCAGGCAACACAACAGAGGGTGGGGGCTACAGTGTAGTATCTGATGGATAGAGCGAGGCCATAGTGCTGTTGACACTGCCATTGCAATTGAGGGTTGGGTTTGACTGTGCTGCTGCTGTCATCACATCTTGTACCTATCAAAATAACAAAATTGGTGCAAGGATGGCTGTATGTACAATAGTGGATGTCAAAATTGCTAATATGCATAGTAGCAAAGCAAAAGTTTGTTAAATAAAGTACCCAAAACAAAACACCGGTAAAAACATATTTTGGCTTGGCAGACACCGGTGACAATACCGGTTTTTCCAATATGCAAAAAGGAATTTGCTCTTTCTCAATCATGGTAAACCAGTGTCCCTGGAAATACAGCCTCTGTTAGTGCATATTTAACAATTTGATGGGACGCATTCATTGTTGAAATTTACTGAGGTGCTTGATAGAGCTTGGCTCCCATAGCTCTGTAATAAGCCCCTGTAGCACTGGTATCACTGCCATTCATTTATAGCGGAAAGTGTGTACTGTTAATATTATGCACTCCAGAGGCCCCATGTGACTCCCAAAGCTTATAAAGTGTAATTCCAACACTAGATGTACTGTCATTGTTTGATTCCATGCAACAAAGGACCATGAAAAGATCACCAAGGGGGTTTTCATCATGTTTGTCTCTTGGCATTTCAGGGAGCTGAAACATTCAATATCATGTGAAATAGCTGTAGCCATGGACAAATGGAGAGCGCTGCCAGGAAGGTTTATGGACTTTGGCACTGTGGAAACAGCATATACCAGTGAAGCAACCTCTGGTTATCCAAGGACGAGTGGTGTACCTTTTTCTCCCAGGAGTACTAATTCTGTTATTAGGTGCAATTTTTGTCCACCTTCCTTCAGCAGTGAATTAAAGTAGCAATATTTGTTTGATGGCAAACACATCAGAATGTATTTTTTTAATCAATAGTATATTTCTGATGTCATTAGCTTCATCATCAGTATATTTTTATCTTTGTTTTTAAAATAGCTTTTATTAATAATTATATCATTTGTGACTCATGACACCAGTCACTGAAAATGGCAGCCACTAGCAATTTTTAAAAATTCCTTTCCCGTAAGTTCACTTTTTGACTTCACATTCTGGATTCATACTATGGATGTATGGGGCGGGTGTTAATACATATTTCTGATGGTAAACAGCACAGCATTACACCAAAGTATTTGATTTATTTGTAGTGGGCATGGCCAAAAAGCAGTTACATTTAAACATTTCTGGGACCCATATCTCAGTTTAGAAGTAAAGTACAAGGAAAAGCAAAGTGGACATATTGACGTTCTTGCAAAAAATACAATACTAGTAAAAAATTTGCACTTCCTTAGTCCTTCAGCATTTGGCATGCTGAGTATATTTTCTCACTCTGTTTAGTGCTTTCATAGAAATGCTCTTCAGACTCTTGTCTATAACTAGGGAAAACCACTAAAAATAGGAAAAACACACATGCACACACACACACACACACACACACACACACACACACACACACACAAATGGAGGGAGTGCATGGCTTGATGTTCATTATCTTCAAAGGCTGATGATGATGATGTCTGTTTAGTGGCTAATGGGTTGAAAACCAATGTGATTGGTGGGGCTGCATCCTTTGAACTACACAAAGTTTATACCTATCAGCCAGCTGAACACTGTCATCATCAGTCTTCTTAGCATTGGCCTTTGAGTAGCAAGCCTCCTGCATTTCTACATCCATTGGCTTATATAACACACACTTCCACAGTCCCCTGTTCACCTTAAAGCTGCTGTAGTTTATCTTACCTGGAGCTACAGCTTTTAAAAATCTCTTGGATACTCATTGTGTTGATGTGTGCAATTTGCTGAATCCACCCCGGACCTTATGCAAAACTGAACCCTTCTTTTAAAACCTGTATGTGCTATAGTACCTCATATTAGCTATGTGTTATAACTATAGTAGTTTATCTTTCTATGTTGCATGTCTTGCTCTAGACCATATCACCTATACTGTATCCATTATGTTCTTTTTTTTTTACTTTCTTTTTATCTCTCCTTACTACCCCCTCGACCTACTCCTTCTGACCATTGATCAATCCTCCAGGCCCCTCTCACAGAATCTGCCCCTAGAGTGCCAGGCAAGCTCCTTTAACCCTCCTACCTTCTCCTACTCCTAGGAGTGCCTGCACAATGGGGTCTGTCCTGTGAGTCGGTGACCCTGAGGTGGATCAGTCTTCATCTTGGCCCAAGGGGGGGTCCATTTTTCTTCCCTTACCCCTGTCCCAGTCCCCTGGAATGCTGGCACAAGGACATACATCTGGAGAGGTGACATGTTGATGTACATCTTCCTCCCAAGCACCTAACAGTGTCTTCCCTCCTTGACTCCACCGAGTAGAGCCACCAAGCCCTCGAGAGCCCGTGCTTCCACTGGCCCTCTTGGGATGTTGGGTGCTGGCAACACCCCTGGTATCCCTCCCCAGAGGGAGGACAGCATCAGTTGGGATGCTCAATCCTCACTCTCCCTGCCGATCCCCGATGACCCGAGCCCATTCCTGAACCCGGGTCACCAGTGTAGCACAAGGTGTGGCATCCAGCACCTCAACCCTCAGCCCCACCGAGCCGGCCATTATGTTCTTTTTTATGTTGCCTTGTGCCTGCGCGCAAGCCAACATCTTGCAGTAGTAGCAGATTTCAGTGATGCATCAGTGTGGGTGAATGTAGAGCATGCTTTAGTAGGTGCATCCCTCATTCCTCAATAAGCCAGCATGCAGGCGCTCACACAAGAAATATGCAAAGTGGTCAAATCTTGTAAAGAAAGTGCCACTGCAATGAGAGACCAGCTTGTCATGCAGCGGCACAACCGCATGCCTCCTGATGTGCCTTTGCTGGTGAAGTATTTCAATAAACATGGCAGCAGTGGCTGCCGCCGCCTGCCGCACAATGCCTACAAAACCAACTTCAGGGGTGCCCAGTCCCCATGTCAGCATGCTAAATAATACCCCCCCAAGATTGTGTGGCATGCTGGGAGCCCACCCCAGTGTGCATTCCCATAATCAAAGCTGACCGTTGTTGGCATGTTCTGCCCTGCCCCCATTCTGTGCCACACACTGAGAGCCCACCCCAGTGTGTAACAGCCCACAAGGTCATGGGGCACACTGGGAGCCCACCCAGTGTGCAGAACAGTTTTTCATACACCTGTAAAAAAAGAAAACTGTCCGCAGTGTTTTTTTGGGGTTTTTTTAATTACCTGAAAGAAAGAAAACGGTCCCTAGCTGTGGGTTCCCCTCCCCCAACCTGGAACCGCCCTCTGTGCACCCCACCTCCCCACACCCCCTTGACCCCATACTTACCTCCGGAGTCCAGCACGATGATCTTTGGTGGACCAGGAACACGTCTGGACTCTTCAAAGCCGACCGCGAACTGAAGAAATGCCGGTAAGCTCTATAATGGCATAAATGTTTTTTGTCTCAACTTAGGTGCATATCTCAGCCATTTTTTGGAACTGTGCCTCCAAATTTTCAACATGGGGTGCTTGGGACCCCACCTCATGAACACATGCACTGTCATCTCGTTACTCGGCCCCGAAAGGTCATTTCATGGTCTCTGCAAAAAATCACCTTTTGGGACTGATTAATGAAATGACAGTGCCACTGTTCATGAGGTGGGGTCCGAAAAAATCCTATCTTGCAAATTTGGTGGAATAATTCCAAAAACTGACCGTGTTATGAGCATGTGATGCACAGTTTCAACACACGCTCGTAACTTTGACAATTTTTAATATTTTCACTCCAGATTTTCAACATTTCCCTTTTTTCACATCTTCTTATGAACAGTATAGCTGTCATTTTTCACATCCTGCTTGAAATGTGTTTTCGCTCATGTGGCACACAATAGCACAGTTGCTGTGCAAAATCAATGTTCAGGACACATTAACAAAATCACAATGATGCTGTTCATGAGTGAAGGTCCTAAAATGCCTATGTTGAAAATTTGGTAAAAAAAATACCCAAAATAATTGCGCTACGGGCATGCATTGTGCAGTTTCTATACACACTCATGACGTCACCAATTTTTCCTATTTTCACTCCAGATTTTCACCATTGTTATTTTTGTGCACCTCCTTATGAACAGCACAGCTGTCATTTCTCACATCCTGCCTGAAATGTGTTTTTGCACGTGTCGCACAATGGTGCGGTCGCTGTGAGATATCAATGTTCGGGCCAGATTAACAAAATCACAATGACACTGTTCATGACCGGAGTTCCCAAAATGTCTATGTTGAAAATTTGGTTAAACAAATTCCCAAAATAATTGTGTTATGGACCTGCATTGCGCAGTTTCTACACACACTCATGATGTCATCAATTTTTCATATTTTCACTCCAGATTTTCAACAATGCCATTTTTTTTACACCTCCTCATGAAGAGTGCAGCTGTCATTTTTCACATCCTGCCCAAAATGTGTTTTCGCACCTGTGGCACCAAAATGCACAGTAGCTGTACAAAATCACCGTTCGGCAAACAGGCCCATAGTGCCACTGTTCATGAGGTGGGGTCACAAATGGCCCATGCTGAAAATTAGGAGTGAAAATACCAACAAATACTCTGGGCATTAGGGTTTCCAACCACAATGCCCCACCCGGCACAGATTGACAGGCATCAGCGGTGTGACTTGGCATTGTCAGCTGTAATGCTCATGCCATTCCACCCCCCCACCCTGCAGCCAGTGACAGGCATTGAGGTGTGCCTTGGACTCTTTGCCCCAATGTTTACCCATTCTCCTACACTGCACCCATGTCAGTATATTTCCTTATGGAATGGGGTGAGCATAAGACCCAAAGACCCCAAGGCACATCGCGGCACTTGTCAGTCTCTGCAGGGTAGGGTGAGGTGAAATGGCATGAGCATTATGGCCAATGACCCAAAGGCACACCCCAATGCCAGTCACTCTCTGCATGGTGGTGCTGGGATTGGCGTCAGTTCACTACTTCACTGCCATTCCTATTATGCATCTCTCTAACTCCTGCATTACCAATGCCAGTGCCAGCAAGTCAACATTCAGCATTGACAAATACTTGTTGTAGCTTATGATGATCTTGTTGACTTCCTGTAATGTGTCTGTATATGTATCTTTCTGAATTTTATGTTTGTCCTGTGCTACCCAGGACCTCCTTGTAAATGAGCATCACTCACCTAAGTCTTTTCTTGGCAACAAGTAAAATACAAAGACAAACACACTGCCTGAGAACCACCAATATGTTTGTTTTGCACAAGCAAACATGAAAAAAATTGCAAAATCTAAAACTGTATCTCCTATTATTACCACTTCACATTTTTGTTGTTGTTTTTTGTACAGGTAGCTGAAATGTTAGATGCTACACGTGACAACGAATACCATTTAATGGACAGCCAAGTCTCTGAAAGAACTCCTCTCTCACTCCAGATGAATCTGCATTGCAACAGAACATTTTTACTCTGGAATGAGGTGTCCCAACATCTGGTCCATGGTCTGTAGTAGAACAGTAAACAGTTATAACATCATGAAACAGAGATAAATTGGATAAGTGATGGTGGGGCCCCCAGCCTCACCGAAAACAGCAAACGTTAATCACTAATTTTAACTGAACACTATCTTGATATGTAAACCTTCCTCCACTTTATGCACTCAGTCCTTGGACTTTGACTCTGTACAAACTGGCCTTGTCAATGTTGAACCTGTTCTGTGTAATACCTCTTCACTGCACTACCCTGACCTCTGACTGCCTGTAGAACCCACAGTAAAGGAACCAACTGACAGCTTGGCAATATGTTATTAAAATACAGGAATACGTACTGTAAGAAAAAACAGCTATCCATGCATGACTCAGGCTACATTGTTTTCTTTATTCTTATCCTTTTTCAGGCATTAGTGACGGACTAAGGACCAGAATAAGGGCCTTCTCTTAACTGTAGTCAAGAACATGTTTACGCTAATTGGGTTATGCTACAAGATTGGAGTACTTTTGTTGTTGTTTAGATTGGAGGACTCTGCTACTCTGCTTATTAAACTAACATTTTAATAAAAAAGTGGGTGGGGCAGCGATCCCCCCAATATAAACAAAAATGCACACTACGTTCATTAGGCAACTCTAACAGTGTATCCCCAATCTCACAATGTTTCCTTAGTTCTTCAGTAATGTCATTTTTCCTCCTGTTATGCAAACTGCTAGCTAAGTAAGAGGAGAAGGTTTCGGTGTGGGAAGTTACAATGCAGCTTCCCTACAATGATGAATATAGCACTAGAGAAAGGTGAAACACTGACATGTGGAGACTAAAGGGCTCTGGTTATCCACAGAAACAAGTACAATGTGGGCAGGTATCTGTGTGTTTCCCCATCCTGTAATATAATTAGTACTGTGGAAGGGTGAAGGGCTTACAGTGCATTGAGACTGTTCATCCACCAAAACAGGTACAATAGGGTCAGTACCAGTGCAATCTCTCCACACTGTAATATATCTAATGCTGGTGAACTGTGAAGATCTGATCAAATTATAAACTAAAGCTGTCTGTCCACAAGAAAGATAAGGTATGGGTAGTGCAGGCTTTCCCATACAGAGATGTATTTAGCACTGGTGAAAGGCAAATGACAGAGATGTGTTCAGTACTGGTGAAAGGTGAATGACAGAGGTGTAGTTAGTACTGGTGAAAGGTGAATGACAGAGATGTAGTTAGTACTGGTGAAAGATGAATGACAGAGCTGTAGTTAGTACTGTTGAAAGGAGAAAGACAGCACTGGAGATTGAATCCCACCATTTATTCAAAGAGGAACTGTGTGGGCAGGTACAGTGTAGGCATCCCCCTACTATGATGTATTTAGTGCAGGTGAAAATTAAAGGGCTGACAGCACCAGAGACTGAAGCCCATTAATCCACAAGTCATATGTGGACAGAAGCAGTCTAGGCATCCCCATACACAGTGGTATATTTGGTGCTGGTGAAAAGTGATGAACAGCCTGCTGTTTATTCACAGGGCCTTCTACAGTGTGAGACTGACACAGTGCAGTACTGACTTCCCCAGAAAGGGATGAAAGAAGCACTGGTGATAGGTGAGGGACTGATGTGGCTAGTAAGTGAAGATCTCTGTTAATACACAGGATCCAAGTACAACCTTAGCAGCATACCTTTCAACCTCTCAGCACTAAAATTTATAGCACTGACCATCAAAATTCAGAACAAATGGCCAGAATGTGTAGCACGTTCTTATTTTAAAGAATAATATGTCTAAAAATAGTAGGCTTCTTATATTTAGTGTTAAGGAATGCTTCGGTCAAATTAATTCAATGACTTTATAGTTTGTGTTCAGAAAAATCTATAGTTTAGAGGAACGAGGTGTGAACGAGCTTGATACATCCAGCAGACCAGACCTGAGTTTGATTCTCGCAACCTCCACTTGCATACTGTGTGACTCTGAGCAAGTCACTTAACTGCCCAGTGTTTCCAGGTCACCCCTGAAAACAGGCACTTGTGCCTAGTGGGCCTTACCCGGTTACAAAGACTAAAATAAAAAAAATAAAATAAATAAAATAAAGTACATCAGTAAACCTTTGCAGTGCAAGAGTAAATTTAAGTGTAAAAAAATCATAACACTATGCCAAATTCATAACAGTTGAGAAGTATGCTTAGCAGGTGCAATTAGACTTCCCTGTAGGGGATTTATAGTGCTAGTGAAAGCTAAGGGACAAAGTTCAGGAAACTGAAGCACTGGGGCCTGTGGGCAATTTGCCAATGTGGAGGAAAAATCCCTATGAAAATGATAGTTTCACCATTTTCTGCTTGCATGCATCATTTTCCAGTTTTGTGCAAATGCTGCACCCAATAATGCCAGGTGTAGTAACTGGACAAACACATTTGCACAACCTGCCATAAAATCGGTACAATGGTTGCAAACTGGCATCCTTTTTGCAAACTACATTCATGTGGCAAAACTTGAGGTAGCTCAAGGGCACCCTCCTATTACACAACTTTTTTTTTTTTTGAATGTGTGCCATTTCTTCCCTTTGAAAATCTGGTCCTTGTTTTTTCATGCACCAAGTAGAGTATGGATAGGTATGGTACAGTACAGGCTTCTCGACAATGGGATGGATTTAATGCTGGTGAAAAGTGACATACTGACAGCATGGGAGGCTGAAACCACGGGTTAATCCATAAGACAATGTACTGTGCTGACTTCCTGACATTGTGATGTGTCTAGTGCTGGGAAAAGGTAACTTATTGACAGCACTGTAGACTAAAGACTGAAGACTTCTGTTTATCCTCAGGCAAGATACACTGTGAAGAGAGGAAGTGCTGACCTTCCCACACTGCACTGGATTCAGTGGTGGCAAAATGAGAAAGACTAGGAGCACTGGCAGCTGAAGCCCTCCAATTATCCACAGGCCCGGTACAGTGCTGATAACTAGATAGGAGCAGTGCTAGCTTTCCCACACTGCTGGCTTTAACGCTGGTGAAAGGTGAAGGACTGATGACGCTGGCAATGGAAAACCTGTACAGTGTTTAGCTACAGATTGTCACTTGTAACATTCTGGTATGCCAGCAAAGGAACATGATGTCCACAGAATGATTGTTTTCTATTTATAGCTTGTTCACAGAAGCATTGCAACACAACATTATATCAATAGCAACGTGGCAGCATACAGTAGTAACTGTAATTCAAGGATTGAAGAGAATCGAGTTCCTTCATGCTCACCCCGAACCCTGCTTCACAAATTGATATAAATGAGTATGCTGAGGAAATATATACTAACTGATAGGAATTCCCTACCCACTCTGTTATTCAGGGTGCCCTGTGATGCTCTGAGTTAGTAAAAATATTTACAAAATAATAGTCATTTAGTATATTTCCTCCATAAAAATAACTTCCATGAGACTGTTGTGTGATCTGCGTTTGGGGATGGCAGCTTGAACTCACAGCTCTGTGCCACCCAAAGTAAAATTCATTCACTAATTCAGGAAAACTGGTCTATCAGTATTCAAAAGGAGCTCATTCAATATCAAAAAGTTCTTTTTAACAAACCTGCAACCTTCAGAACGAATCTTGGTGACTTTCAAAGTTATTCCCATTTTTCTGCAGTGGCTACTTGTGTAACAGCAGGAAACTGCAAAAGGCTTAATGGGTGGCCCAGCTTCCTCTGATGCACTGGAGATAAAGGAAGAGCAAAACACCATGGTTTGGGCTCTCAAAAAATTAGGGTTGCTGGGTGCACATACTTAGGAGATACTGTAAGAAAAACAGGATTCCAACATTGCGTTAGAACTGGTCAGCACAAATACTGAAATTAACCATGCCAGCACAGTCAATGGTAATAAATAGTATTTTCTGGCTTTTATTGCACTTAACAGTAGCAGCAACTTGTTCTGTTGCCTCCTGGTTCAGAGATGACCATTGGGATCTGTTAACTTGTAAAATTTTTGTGATGAGCATTATCCTCTTCTTATAACTATGGATAGCATTTGGAAACCAGCACTACACAGATGTCTTTATTGTGGGTAAGAACTATTTAAAAAAAAAGTTGTTGCTGCTACTGTTATGTGCAGTAAAAGCTGGAAAATATTATTTGTTACCATTGACCACATGGGCCTGCTTCATTTCAGTATTTACACTGGAGATATAGTCAGTGCTAAAGCAAAGTACTAGCAGTACCTCTGACCAGCCTCTTCAACAAATCCTTGGAATCAGGAGATGTCCCGGATGACTGGAGAAGGGTGGATGTGGTCCCCCTTCATGGGGGGGGCAAGGAGGAGGCAAGCAATTATAGACCGGTGAGCTTGACATTGGTGGTGGGCAAGCTCATGGAGAAACTGCTAAAGTAAAGAATCACTAGCCACCTAGAAGCCAATGGCTTACAGGACCAACAGCAATGAGGGTTCACTGAGGAAATGTTGTGTCAAATGAACTTGACTGAGTTATTTGACTGGGTCACCAGGGTAGTGGATCAGAGTTGATCTATAGATGTTGCACACCTCAACTTTAAGAAGGCGGTCTACTCCGTGTCGCACAGAAGACTACTATACAAAATTAGATGTCTTGGGCTAGGGCCAGTAGTAGTTAGGTGGGTGTAAAAGTGGCTGGGGGCCAGAAGAGGGTAACTGTTAACAGGGTACTTTCAAAGGAGGGAATGGTAACCAGTGGGGTACCTCAGGGGTCGGTGCTGGGACCACTCCTATTTAATATATTTATAGGGGACATAATGGAAAGGTTAGATGGGAGGGTATGTCTATTTGTGAAAGACACGAGGGTCTGCAATAGAGTGGATATGCCTGAGGGGGTTGAGCGTATGCGCAAGGATCTGGAGAAACAGGAGGAATGGTCCAAAGTGTGGCAATTGTCCTTCAATACAGAAAAGTGTAAGATCATGCATTTAGCCAAGAAAAACCAGGAAGCAGAATATCAAATGGGGGGCATGCCCTGGAGGAAACCTAGCTGGAAAGGGTCCTTGGTATAATCATTCTGTGGGACCTGAAGGTGACAAAGCACTGTGAGAAGGGGTGGCAAGGGCCAGTAAGATGCTGGGTTGCATCAGTAGGGGAATCACTAGCAGGAGGAGGGAGGTCATAATGCCCTTATACAGACAACTGGTCAGGTCACATCTTGAGTATGGAGTCCAGTTCTGGAGGCCATACCTCAAGAAGGATATGGATAGAGAGGAGCGCATCCAGAAGAGGGCAACAAAAATGGTGAAGGGCCTCAGTCATTTGTCATACGAGGAATGGGTGAGGGACCTAAACACGTACTCCCTAGAACAAAGAAGGGAAAGAGGGATATGACTGAGACCTTCATATATATCAAGGGTACTAACAGGGTGCCAATAGGGGACATCTTCCAGCTAAAGAGGCAATCCAAAACAAGGGGGCATGATATGCAGATAGTAGGGGGGAAGCTCAGAGGAAACATTAGAACATTCTACTTCATGGAGAGGGTGGTGGATAACTGGAACAAACTCCCAGAGGAGGTGGGGGGGTAAGAACTGTGGGGGGATTCAAAGGAGCATGGGATAGACACAAGGGTCTTTTGGATTCTCGGGGGGCAGAAGGTAATTGCAAAGCCCTAGTGGCTAGTTAGGCACACTGAGCAGACTGAGCGGGCCTGGTGGTCCTTTTCTGCTGACAAATTGCTATATTTCAATGTTTCTAAGAGATGAAGGAGATCTCTACCATGGAATCCTTGGTAGCCTCTTTAGAGAAGAAGGTTTATGAACTTCAACAACAATCGGGGGACACCAAAACTTTCCTGTCATACATAGATAATAGGGACATGCATCATGAAATGCATATCCAGGAGCTTGAGTGAATGGTGGTACTGCTCTGGGAAAGGACAGAATAGAAGTTGCCATAATAACTTAAGATCCACTGGCTGCCCTGGGGGGGCAGAAAATAAAGATGCTGTCAGCTTTTTATAGCATGGACTCCCCCAACTTCTCCAACACTCCTGGAAGCCCTGCCCAGAAATCAAACATGCTCACTGGACCCTTTTGGCTCTCTGCCTAAACCCTGAGAAAGACCAAGGCCAATATTACCCAGATTACTGTGGTTTATGGCTAAAGGAAAAAATCCTGTCACTGGCAAGAGACTGGGACCCTCTCACTGGCAAGGGCACCAGATCATGATTTTCTCCGACTACTCTGTGGAGCTGGCACAAAAGTGGAAGGACTTTGTGAGTGTCAAGAAAGTGTTTCAAGCTCAAAACATTCCATACAAGTTGAAATATCCAGCCAAATTGAGCATTAAAAGGAATGGTGTTTCCCACACATTCAGCTCTCCAAAGGAAGTGGCCAAGTATACAGCTAAATACTAGCCAGACAGCATGCCTTTGCTACAACAGTTCATACCTGGTACCCAGTCTCATGTGGAGACACAACTCACCAGGGGTGCACAGTTCTGGGCCATGTTATACTCCTGTGGAGGTGGCCAACATGGATTGGCAAACCACTAGGAACAAGTGGTCAAACTGCAGAGACAGAGATCACCAGAGATTTGGATGCCACCCTGGTGCCTTCTGCAGCAGGAACCCCAGCAGAAAATCCAGACAGCTGTTGGCTATTTCAGATTCTACATGGGGAATTAGCACCAAAAAGAGCAGGGAAGCCCCACAATGTGCCAGATGTGGTGCCACTGCCACCATCATGACAGAAGCCACCTCCTGCATCTCACTCAGCAGTGAGTGGAATTAATTCCAGATCTTGAGCAAGAAGAGCTGCAGGAACATCACAAGCTGAATGCCATGGACTGAACTGGGTAGGAGACAGCTACCAGCCATGAGAGACTTGTCCTGGTATGGAACAGCCTTCCTGAGGAGGTAGTGGAGTCCAAAACAGTGAGGGAATTCAAGAATGCATGGGACAGACATAATTCAATTCTAGGGGAGGGTATGAGGAAGAAGGCTGTTGGTTAACTAGGATCTGCAGCTTATCCATTAGGTAGGGAAATGGGCAGACTACGTGGGCCAAGTAGTCCTTATCTGCCATCAGATTCTGTGTTTCTATGTTTAAAGTCTTCATTGCAGTTATGTCTGTGATCAGGACTAATATAAGGACTTTTATTTCAGACTGCATGCCAGCCAACTGAGCATCTCACTGGACCAGATACCACTACACTGATGGGGAAGTACCCCTTCTTCGCTTCTGTTTTTTGTCCCCCCTTTCCTCTCATGACTCTCCCATTACTGCCTTCTAGTACCTACCAGAGCTGAAATGTCTTTGTGTCCTGTCTGCCTCTTCTCTACCTACCTCTGTATTTTTCTGCTCCCTTTACCTTTCCCCAAGTGCTAATTTTCTAATATCTGGGCTTTCTGGTGAGAGGCAGGGAGGGATTCATGCAATATTGATTTAGGTTTAATGTACATTGGCACCACTCAGGGGTTGGTGTGCTTGGCAGCGGGCAAAAGCCCGTGGCATTTTTTTAAGATCTGACCTGGACTGAGCCAAGCAGAGAAGTTATGTCTTCTCTCCCTGTAGAGAAACCCTGACCCAATTTGTATTTACATTTGGAGCCCAAGGATCCTGAGATGCCCCCTGTTCATGAAGTGTCTGATTAGAGATCACTCAGCATTCAAGAGTTCACCCTAACCCTGCCCACCTCAAAATTCCCACCTCTCAGGCTCATCAAAGGAGTTTTCTGCCTTTTATCACCCAGACCATTTGTGATGGGCAGACTTGCTTTACAGATGTGCGGCAGTGTGGTGGTATGGCAGGATTCAGACCAGCTCACTACAAAGGTAGGATGACACCCTGCAGCTGGACTCTCACTCTAGCTAGTTGCTGTAAGACCCTTGGGATTTACTCTCCACGGATCATGGCTGGAAGATGCTGGAAACTATCCTGAATGCTAGGAACACAGGCTCTAGTGCCAGATCATTACATCAATGGCAAACCTTCAGGTATGTGATGCTGATCACTGCGGTTTCTTCCCCTCCCATGTTGAACACTTCCAGTAGAACCCAGCCAGCCTATTCCTTCTTAACATTTATGTGGCCTGGTGATACGTCAGTAATCTTCTCCATTTAAGAGCCACATCCCCTCCTTTTTTCCTTTTACGACGCATGAAGGGTACTGATACATAGAAGTGGCAGGTTGCTCCCCCAATAGCAATCAGTGAAGCTCTTCATGAGCTCTCAAAGTGTCTGCGCATACCCCCCAATCCTCAACCCCAACCCCCAACCCCCATTGGGTTCCTATGGTCTAATTTTGCCAATAACTGCCAGCAGCACAGATCAGGTTTGAACCTGCAAGATATCCTGCCCTTTTGATAGATGAGCACAGGAGTGAGGGCATCTGACTAGGAGACCTCCACCTGTGCTCACATTAAGCCCCCCCCCAGAAGAAATTACAAATAATTAACAAATGATGCTATTTTTATGTTTATAACGAGTTTGTAACTGTTACAAGGATTGCCTTGTTCCATTATATTGTGGGAATAGTTTGTGTAAGTTTGGTGGCTGTGAGCAGGTATCCTGTGAAGGGGGCTAACCCCAAGTGGGCGCCTACCAAACTGGGGACCCACTTGCAGCGACTGCCCCAATGGTGAGGGTGAAAGGAAGGTGACCTGATGAGGAGGGTTCACGACACGGCAACGGGATATCGTGCGTGTATACACATGCAGGGGGAGGGGGTGGGAGCGAGTGCGCCGAGTGACGGTTGGGAGGGTTTGTGAAGACTGGTGCCGCGGGGTGCTGTCGAGCTGGAGTCATGGCGTGGTGGGTTGGGTGCTGGTCTGGGGAAGTGAGGATGCAGGGTTCAAGATCGGATCGCGGTGTTTTTTGTTGCACCCAGCCCAAGACAGGTTTTTTTTTATTTTTTACTAAATGCCCCTCCCTGACATGCTACCCCCTGGAGTTGAGAATCTTAAGTTAGGGTGGTGCAGGGGGCGAAACCACCCCGCATAAAATAAACTTTTTTGTTTTTGCGTCGCTGTCACTGGTGCTGAAGTTACACAGCGCCGAAATTGATTTTCGGCAATGTGAACTCACCATATGGACGATCGCCATTCGGCAATCACCCTTATGACATGGAACCCTGTGAACCACCAATATGCCAGCTTTTTTTCTGTTTTCACATGGGGCAATTGATGCTGGGTGCCAGGAATGGAAAGTCCCCTCATGATGTTGCCACATGCCATACCACCATCTCAGAAATACATATTACATTTCTAGTGGGGTTAAGAAACAGGGTTCAGCACACATGACATACTGTAGTAACCCCTCTGATCCCTGCTATTCTCATGGTTGCAGGTCCTATTAAGTGGGTAATGAGGAAAGCCAAGAGAGTTAAATCCCCCCATGAAATGAAGGAAAATTGTGGATCATCTCCACAGGGTGGGGGTTGAGGTTGCATTTCTTCTGGAGACCCACCTCACATCCTCCGAGACAGCCAAGCTTAAGATGAGCTGGGTCTCTCAAGTTTTTGGTAGCACATAAACTCTAATAGCAGAGGGGTTCCTATTCTGAGTCATAAAAATGTTCTTTTTCAAGTAGAGATCCAGAAGCAAATGATTTGATACCTTTTAATGGACCAACATAGATGTAACAGCAAGAACAAAGTGCTCTAGCTTTCGGACCAACCAGTCCTTCTTCAGAAGCTCATGGCAGTTGTTTAGAAAATACAATACTTATAACAGCTAGATAATGCAGAGAAAAAGAGAAAAAAAAAACATTGGTTTAAAATACTCATTTAAAAAAACTCATTAAAAAAAAAACAGAAGATGATGTCAGAGAAGTTTAACAGTACCATATTGCCTTCAGCCAGACGCAACCTTGGGCTAGACGTGCTTGGTGGAACACGCATACAAAGAATCCTACTGCATATAAATTTAATTGACATAAGATAACACTGCTGAAGCAGATAACTCCTAAATCAAGCTATGAGTGTCACAGTTAGTATAAGGATATGATTACTGAAAGGCAACCCCCACCCAGATTAAAGACAAACTAAGATTGTTTTAGGGCTCATGAAGTTTCAATGTCTGCATTATAGAAAAGAATTTACCAGTAAAGTTGTCTTAAAGACATCAGTGCACACTGTGTGATGTGTAAAACCTAGCTGGACCTGTCACCCAGCTGTACTCTCCAGCTAGATATAAGGCCCAAGACATTTCAAAAACCTCAGGATTATATAAATGATAATTGAAATATAAATTGATAATATTAGTGTCAAACAAAATACTCTAGTCGAGGAACCTCAAGGAATTAAGACCATGTAGTCTGATATATACTGATGTCAATATACACTGAGAATGTAACAACTTGATGTACCACAAGTGTCTAAGGAATCTGAAAAAGAGATAAAAATGTAATTTCTCTCCTCCTCTTCATACAAACAATACACCCTAACCCACCCCACATCACCATAATGTGGGTGGGGCAGATACACAGCTTTAAGGAGATGTTGTCTCTCTCTCTCTCTCCCCCCCCCTTTTCTACCCCCTCTCTCTCTTTCTCTCTCTCTCTCTCTCTTTCTCCCACAGACACACACACACACACACACTCTCTATCTCCTAGTGAGCCTATATTTACTTCAGTCACTGCAATTGTTCCCCAAAGGAATTCAACTTGTCATGAAATCCTGAGTAAAAGGACTTATGTCTCCCAATACCTACAGAGCAAAAATGTGACACTATTTAACTGTACTACTATCTGCATAGTAACATTTTCAAGGATACTGGATATAACTACCATGAAATAAACCTGCCACCCTCCCCAGGATAAGGTAACTAGAAGTGAATATAAAGTATGTGTGTAAGACCAGAAGTCTTCACATGGGGCAATTGATGCTGGGTGCCAGGAATGGAAAGTCCCCTCATGATGCATACATATCCACAAATTACTGCAATATTAGCCTAATGTAAAAAGATCTGTGCAGGACCCCCATGCAAATGAGATCACGCACCCCAATACATACAGTTACAAAATTATATGTGACAGTATATGATAACACTCCTATATGTACAGTAGCAGGCTAGGTAATCTGAATATGGTGCAATGGAATCAATCCAACCCCCAGGCAAAGATAAAAAGTAAGGAGGATTTAATATTCATTATGTGTGTGAAGTAAGAATAGTAACACATTATAACTCCATATATCTAAATAGAGACTTACCTCAATGTGACAGCAAGCCCCACATCTGTTATATCACATACCTCACAACCTATACCCACACACATACATGCACACATGCACCCACATCCCACACATGCTGAAGTCCTATAATATGTCAGTCTGAAGAAGAAAAGGTCTGTGGATGTTAGTTTCTGTAGTGTCCCATAAAACCAAGATCAGCGTTCATCCCATCTGCTACCACATTGAGATGTAAAATAAGTTTCATCTCAAAAGCTCGTCTCTGTTGTGTGTTTTTGAGATTTCCTTTTAAGACCATTACTGACATATCTGAGATTGAGTGGTCAGGCTGGGAGAAGTGGTGCCCCACTGGTTTTTCAGTCTTGTTTGCTGTAATAGTATGTCTGTGCGAGTTCATCCTAGTGTGGAGCTGTTGGCGTGTCTCTCCAACATAACCTGTTTGTGGACATCTCTTGCACTGAATGAAATAAACAACATGTAGTGACATGCATGTATAACTCCCATGCACCTGGAATTGTCTGTTTTGTGATGTAACCACACAGTCCGAGGTAGAAATGAGCCCACAAGTCTTACAGGGGCGTTGATTGCAGGGTCGTGTGCCATTGTGTGACATGGTATTCTGTTCCGGTGAAAGTTTGCTTCTAATAATTAGGTTGAATAAATTTGGTGGTTGTTTAAAAGATAGTAGTGGGAGTTCCTTAAAAATACAATTAAGGGTTTCATCCTCACTAAATATTGGGTGGAGATCTTTAATAATCTTACGCAGATGTTCAAGGTCTGGATGATGTGTGACTACCAAGGGTATTCTGTCTGTAGCTGTCTTTTCTTTATATTGAAGTAGTTGTTGTCTTGGTAATTGCGTTGCCCGTTCTGTTATCCTGTCAATTTCCCTGGAAGAGTGTCCCTGCTCAATAACGGTGGTTTTCAACATAGCCAAATGTGTATCTCTGTCATCCTCATTTGAACATATACGATGACAGTGGAGTGCTTGACTGTATATGACAGATTTTTTGTATGGTTTGGGTGATTACTTTTCTTGTGCGGGTATCTCTGTCTATCTGTTGGCTTCCTGTAAATACATGTATGTAAGGTTCCATCCTTAATGGTGACTGTGGTGTCCAGAAAGTTAACCTTGGTGGTAGAGTACTCTAGGGTAAGCTTTATGGTAGGGTGGAGATTATTAAGTTTGTGATGAAAATCTTTGAGTGCATCTGTGCCCTCCGTCCAGATGATAAATCATCAATATAACGGAAATAAGCTAGTGGTTTATGGGGATACTGCCTTAAAAAATCCTCCTCCAAGTCAGCCATAAAGAGGTTAGCATACTGTGGAGCCATTTTGGTGCCCATTGCTGTTCCCATAGTTTGAACATAATGTTTACCATTGAAGTTGAAGTTGTTATGTGTCAAAATGAATTCCATAAGTTCCCCCACCACTCCAGGGTTGATGTTTTGTTCGGTCCTTTCTCATGTATGTATTTAAGGCATGCTGCAATGCCATCTGTGTGTGGAGATATTAGTGTAGAGGGATGTTACATCCATTGTCACTAAAATGGTATCGGGTGGTAAATTCTTATAACCAGAAAGTACACGCAAAAAGTGTGTAGTGTCCTGGATATAACTGTCTCTTTCCATAACCAGCGGTTTCAAAATGGTCTCTACAAACCCTGAGATCCCTTCAGTCAAGGTACCACTACCAGAGACTATGGGTCTCCCTTTTCAAGTAGGTCAGGTGATTCAAGACCCAGAAAGGAGATATGTTATTATACAAGGACTATTTCATGGCTCTGCAGTTACCCATAGCAATGTATATGGTCCTAATAAAATGGATGCAGCCTTCTATAACGGCCCTAGCCTAAATACTCCAAACCTCATCTCAGTGGGTAGTTAGTAGTGGGATAGGATTTTAAAACCACAGTGAATGATTTTCTTCATAGGAGCTCTGCCTCAAATAGACACAGTATGCCAGCTGCACAAGCACTTACCAGCCTCGCAGTCAAATTGTGTCTTGCAGACATTTGGCAGCAGGTACACACCAGAGGGTGGGACAATTTTTTGTATTCATCATCACACTGATCATACTCCAGGACAGATCTCTAGCTGATCCCACATCAATGGGTTCCTGAGGTCTCTGGGGCAGACATAGCGGTGTTAATAATCTCAGATCACGCACTGGCCACCTTTATGTGGTTGCCATTAGACTTCAACTCCTTCACACATAAACCCTAACAGTTCAACACCTCCCAATTACATGATCCCCTCTTTTGTCAAAAGCTCCAGAAGGTGGTCAGTGACTTCCCGGACCTCAGCTTCCCTGGAGACACTACTGCAGCCACATGACGGAATGTCTTGAAAGCCTTCATACAGTATGTGGAAGATATATAAGCTATGCATCCCATGCTAAAAGGTAGAGGTTCAAAGACCTGGAGAAACAGTTGGCTACTTTCAAAAAGAACTAGAGAAGACCTACAGAAAAAGTAAGAATTCCCCTCAGCCTTCTAACAGATGTTATCAGCACCTGTTACAATGTAAATCTCCATTTACCCCAACATGCAGAATGAACCCTGTTCAAATTACACCAATCCATTTGGGAATCAGACGAGAAGCCAGGGTGGCTCTTAGCATACCAGCTAAAGAAATGGCAGGAGAAGTCCAGAATAGTGGCAATCCACCCCACCCGGGTGACCTCAAAGCTAAAGGGACAGAGATTACCCAAGTCTTTGTGGACTTCTATAGTGCCTTATAAAAGCAGGAAAGAGCCCCCACTGATGTGGGCCTCTCTGTCTTCACTGATTCCCTGCAGCTCCCCTCCTTAAGTAAGGATCTTAAGGATGAATTAGAGGTCCCTTTCACACTGGAGGACCTAGAGGGTGCCTTGTGATCAATGCTGGCTGGGAAAGGCCCAAGGACAGGATGGCCTCCCAGCAGAATTCCTCAACAGCTTCAAACATGTGCTACTGCAGTCATTAACAGATGCACTGACTGAAACTTGTCAGATGGGGATACTCACTGAGTCAATGCACCCAGCTTTGTTGTCTTTGGTCCCTAAGGCAGGTGAAGATCCTTCCCTATGTGGATGTTATCAACCAATATCCCTGATTACAGCAGATTGCAGGGCATATGCAAAAATGCTAGCTATGAGGCTGCAAAATGTCAGTCTCAAGATACTAGACAAGGACCAAGTGGGGTTTGTCCCACAGAGGCAGGGCACAGACAACACGAGATGGCACATCAGGACCCGGTGAAGGGCCTCCTGTGCCAAAGATCCAACAGTACTCATATCACTGGAAGCAGAGAAGGCCTTTGACAGGGTGGAGTGGGACTGACTCTTCCATTCCTTGGGCACAGTTGGATTCAGGGGAGCTTTCATAGCCTAAATTTGGACCCTATGCAATGGAGCCTCAGCGAGAGTCATGACCAGTTTGGTATCCTCCTGGCCTGTTCACCTGGGCAGGGGAACAAGCCAAGGCTGCCCCATGTCTCCCCTCCTTTTCATGATAACCTTGGAGCCTCTGCTGCAAGTGATCCAGAAACACAGGAACATTCATGGCATCCTTCTGAATGGGGAGCATAAGGCACTTGCATACATTGATGACAATATGCAGACACTGATGAAACCAGGTGAGTCAGTCCCAGATGCACTGGCCCTCCTGGATGCCTTTGGAGCTCAATCAGGCTACAAGGTGAATGTGGCTAACTTCCTCATCCTCCCCATGGACGCAGCATGAGTACAACTTGGTTTTCCCAGGAATCTGCAGGAAGCAGGAGTCTCCACCAGACACCTGGGCATACACTTCTCATGGACGTTGAGGGATGTAGGAAAGCTGAATATCCCCCCTCAGCAGAACTTGATATGAATCTAACTAGGTGGAGATGCCAGCACCTGTCCCTTTGGGGCAGAGCACATTCATTCAAAATTATGGCTGTGCCCAGGGCACAATACACATTGGACACTTTTACCATTAAGTTACAACTGGCTCTGTTTATACAAATGCAGCAAAAGATGCTCACCTTCCTTTGGGGAAAAAGCCGCAGATGGACTGGGCACAAGAAACTTGATTGACCTCTTGCTGATGGAGGACTGAATCTCCCCAATTTCTCCCATAAGCATGCGGCTCATCTGTTGCCACAGCTCCCCAAAACTAGTTCCTGCCAACCCACCAAAGCCCAACCAAAGTGGGCCCAAACTGAAACAAACCTCCTGAGCAAATCCCTGCAACAGGTGGTTATGTTCAGAACTATCCCTGCTGACTTGACCTCCCACTCCGCCCTCCGGTATACTGCCAAGATGTGGATGATATACAGTACACTGAAAAAGTCCACTGGAATCCCTCTCCCTCTCTGGAGTAATGTAGCTATCAAAGTTTGAATGCATCCAGTTACATAGCCTGGGTGGAAGCTACTACATAAGGCATAGTCACATTAGGCCACTACATAGATTAACCATCAGGGCATCTTGAAGCCTTTGGGCAGCTCCAGTTGTAATTTCACCTAGGGGCACATCAGCATTGGTAATACCTGCAACTATGGCATGTACTCACACACGTTATTGGACCCCACTATAGAGCTATCAGCCTGAATGTAATGAATGAGCTACTAGATTTGGACCAGAACTCCCCCCCCCCCCAAGGCCAGCCAAATTTACAAAACAACTCACAGCTCTGGAGTGGTACACTACAGACAGTATCAGAATAGCATAGAGCACATAACTGAGTGTAGACATTTCTGCACAGGTGTGGCTGGACTGCTGGAGGAGCCTAGGCAGAACAGCCAAGAACACCAGGAACCAGTTCACTCAATTTAAAATTCTACATAGATAGCACAGGGCCCCCTAAAGCTCCACAATGGGGCCTAATGCCCTGATAGTGCTGTCGTGGATCTGCCACTGATCCAGTGGATGACAGCACTATTTGAGTTGGATCCGTCCAGGGATCCAGACAAATATGGAGGTTGGATCCCAGGTCAGATCCCATGTTATCTGGCTCTGAATCCAGGGATCTGATGCTGGATTCCTGGATCTGGCACCGGATCCTGGTGCTGGATCCAGGGATCCAGGCGAGGAAGTATTTTTTCACAGAGAGGTTGGTGGACGCATGAAACAGCCTTCCTGAGGAGGTTGTGGGGTCTAAAATGGTGTGAGAATTCAAGAATGCATGGGACAGACATAAGGCAATTCTTGTGGGGGGCAGGAAGAAATAGGCTGTTGGTTAACAAGGATCTGCAGCTTATCCTGTAGGTAGGGAAATGGGCAGAATAGGTGGGCCAAGCAGTCCTTATCTGCCATCAAAGTCTATGTTTCTATGGATCCAGCCATTGGATAATACAGGATCAGACCAGGGATCCGACAGTTGAATCCACAGGCAGATAGTGGAAGTATCCGGCAGGGCAGATACCTGTGGATACCTAAGGATCTAGATTTGGCTAGATCCATCTGAACAACACTATAATGCCCACTGATGCATGCTGGCACTGCCTGTCAGAGCCAGGGAGCATTCCACATCTATCTGGACATGCACAAAACTGAGCACTTATTGGAATAGGTTTATATGGATATGCAATGTAATCCCTAAACTCGGTATGCTGACACTCAGCATACCGAGTCAGTCTGCCTGAAATGCAGAGCCCCAATTGGATTGTATGCCCAACAGCAATATTTTGGGCATTAAGACTGTAAATAAGTGTAAAATGCAGAGGGCGTCACCTGCTGCACCCCCCATGTAGGGGGCACCTCCCCCCACAGCCCCGTAACTAAAATAATCAGCTCAGAGGGGAGCGGATGCCAGAGGAAAAAAATAAGTGTTACGGGGCTGTGTAGCACAAAAGGATGCCATGCACCATCAAGCAGTGCATACTTACTTGTTTTTTGGAGTAGTTGTCCAGGTTCCAGTTTTCTTCCCCACTTGTACACCCTCTCCCTACCTCTACAGGCTGCCGCTTCTGCTCCACTGGCTGCTGCAGTGTGTCTCACATTTCTGCTGGTGAGTCCATCGTTGTGCTCCTGTTTGTAGCTTTGCCATGGCTACTTTGTGTCCTAGATCTCCTCTCTGATGTTAGGTACACTTTTGTTGCTTACTTAGGCTTTGCTGTGTGTGCTATTGATTTCTGACCTTATGGATGGTCCTAACTTCCAGCTGCTGGTACAGTGATGAGCTCCCCTCTTTTGCTCCTTGCTCTTTGTGTCTGCTTCCCTGTACCCTGCTCCTATCAGTTTTGTTGTGGTGCTCTGTTCTGATTGCCATGTACCTCCCTCCCTTCCTGCCTTCTCCTATGTTTGTCACTCTGGAGCTCCCTATGCTACTGACTGCTCTATGCTTCCCTGCTTGCTCTGGCATTCTTGCCCGCTTTTCTCAGCTACTCACACCCAGTTCCATCCTCAGCCCTTTCTGGGAGCTCCCTGGTTTACTGCCTGCCAGTTTCCTCTCCTGTTGCACCCCCCTCTTTTGCTGCCTTTTCTGCCTTGGCTCCCTGATGAGGCCCAATACTGAATGTAGGGTGCTACACAGTGAAGTTTGCACCGTATCTGTCACTTTGGCATTAAATTAACTTCAGCTCCTTATTCAGTGTGTGCTCTACTTTTTTTCATTTTCTGTCTCACCTTGCCTGACTTTTTCATTCCGCCTTCCCTGTTCTGGCCCCCCCCTTTCTCCTCCCTGCCTCCCTACTTGCCTTCCCGCTTCCCTCCTCTTGGCCTTCTGCTGCCTAATTCATGCTAGCGTCAACCATCCTCCAGCCAGCTGGCCAGCTGGCCTGCCACTAGCATTTGATCACCTCCACTCTATGATGATTTTTGGCCCTTGCACCAGACTGGATTGTCAGCCAGCAGCTTCACCCTTTACTACTTAACAAATCATGTACAAACAACTGGACATTTCCTGGGGATTAATGCCTGACTGTTATTTTTTTTTTTTTTAACTATTCTTCCCTCCGATCATAGCTCATGGACCCTCTCTCAGGCATCCTGTCCAATTCCTGCCCACCTGAGGCCCCTCCGTACTTGCCTCCTCTCTCCTCCTCTTCCTGCAGCCAGCAACCCCGGTTTAACCTGCCTGTGGAGGGTCGCCCCCTCCTCTTGGGTGCTCTTGCATGTCAGACTCCAGCTTGCAGGTAAGGGCCTGGGTGGAGGGCCTGGAAGGCCAGTCGGAGAGAGCCCGGAGGTGGGCATGGGAGACAGGTGCCGTCGTCTGTCCCATGAGCCAGTGTTTTCCCTGTTCTGCATTATCCTCCTATACATGGTGCACCCCCGACACTCTGGCACATAGCAACCCTGCCTGCGTCGGCCAAGCCGTTACATGCTGCCCGACAAGCAACCTCCGGTCTCCACCAGGGAGTCGCTTGCACACCGGGTGTACCCCCTTGCAGTCCCGGGAGGAGAGCACCACAAGGGCACTATTCTCAACCTACCCCTGTCGGACTCCCTGGCGCCTCTGAGTTCACTCCAACCCAGGTCACTGGAGTAGCTAGGTGTTTGCGCCCAGTGCCTCAGCCTTCAGCGCCACCAGGCCAGCTGACTTTTAGGTTTAATGCCCCAAGTGCAGCCTCAGGCTTCTATCCCAATAATGGAGTCAGTCCCCGGGAAATGCAGTGTTGTAAGGGCATTGCTGCAATTACTAAATCTAATCATGTTAGGAGAAAAAGCAGCATTTATAAAAACTACACATGTGCACTCAACATACTGAGCATTTCAAACGGCTTAATGCCTGGTACAGCAGTGAACCAGAGTATGCATTGGCCTCATGAATGGATAATTAGACTTATACTTTGTCCAGCAGCCTGCCCAGATGATCATCCATGCCCTGTCTGTTGAGCTCAATACTTATATTATGCTAACATGCTGGGCTATGCCCTCCTCATCATATTACTTACCTGGGCATTCCCCCATTTTATATCACTAATCACACATCTTACCACAGACTTTTTACTCATCAACATAGTGCATAAGTAACCTACCCAGGCTTCATCCCACTTGCATTCTATACTCTCCACAGCATCATACCCTACTTTAACTCCTACCCATCAAGGGCTTATCTTGCACCTCAAGGGCTCATGTACCTTGGGCCTTGCCCCTCAATGGCTTGGCTCAAATGTTGTCCAAACTAGCTTCTCCCCTCAAGGGTCTGGCTCCCACATTTTCTATGGGCCTTGTTCTCGGAAGTGAGTATCTGGGCAGGCAAGCCTAAAGCAGGTGTTAGTACACCTTTTTTTTGTTATCAGCAATTATGTTATTCCCTTGCCATTGGCTTCAACCATGAGCACTTCTTCAGGGTGGAATCTGTCCACATAGGTATTTCTTTGGTTGCACAACCAGTCCTACAACATACCATTGGGGGAAGACATCTTCAGGCAGATGAAGAGATTCTTTATTCTTGTAACTAAAGCAACATATCTAAGGCCCTCTTCTGTAAGGGCATGGACCACCATCACATCACTTCTGTTATCTTTATTGACCTTGCTAAAGCTTTTGTCTCTGTCTCGCACCCCTTCTCCTAGTCAAGCTTCACTCCACTGGCCTTTCTACCCCTGCTGTGAACTGGTTTAGGCCCTATCTTATGGGATGAACTCAATGTGTCCAGGCTGGTAATGCCCTTTCCCCACCCTTTCCCATTCAAGCTGGCATTCCCCAAGGCTCTATCATTGGCTGTATCCTTTTCTCTTAACTTCTTAAATGATCTTCCATATAGCTGTGTCTCCTCCCAGATCCATCTATATGTAGATGGCACCATCCTCTACATCACTGGTCCATCAGCACTGGAAGTGGAGTCCATACTGCAGAATGATTTACGAGAGTGTTACTCTGGTTCCTAGAAAATCAGCTAAAGGTTAACTCAAAGAAGACCACATCCATGATCTTTGGTACATCACAAAAGCTAGCCAAACTCTCCCCTCTCCCTTCCTTTTCTACACTGGAAGGCACCAAGCTAGAAACTGTCTCCTCCTGTAAGTACCTTGGTGTCTGGCTGGACAGTTGACCAGACTTCTCATCACACATTGACTATATTCCTGCCAAACTCCATGCAAAACTAGGAGCCATGTACAGAAACAAGGACACCCTTTCCCCTGTTATTCACCAGGAGCTGCTAACCAAAATGATCCTCCCAGTGTTCGATTACACTGATGTTGTCCTTGGATCACCCTGCCTCTTCCTTCACTAGGTTAGACAATCTCTTTAATGCATTTTGCTGTTTTGTATCCAATGCTCCTCCTCCATGCTCACACTGTACTCTCTACTCTTCTCTCTCTCTCTCTCTCTCTCTCTCTGTCTCACTCTCTCTCTCTCTCTCTCTCTCTAGTGCCACCAGCTCCATGTCTTCACCCTTATTTCCAAACTCTGGTTTAGGTCTCTTCTCCAATACCTCTCCCCTCTCCTCTCACCTGCATCCCCCCTCCTTATATCAGCTCAGCTCCAGGGCCCCGTGTCCTTTCTTTCTTCCCCATCCTCACTCCTGTTTAGGGCAAGCAGCCTCTCCTATCATCTCCCCATCCTCTGGAATTCTCTTCCAAGCTCCCTTTGGCTTTCTCCATCTCTGCACTGTCTAAAGCATACTCTTTCCCAATCCCTCTCCTCTGCTTGCTCATGCCCCTCCTCCTCCTCCTGATTTATATTGCAATCTCTTTCCACCACTCACTTCCATATCTCTTCTGTCACCAACAATAACCCTCAATCCTCCACTCTCTCCCCCCCCCCACATTTCACTGTTAACCTCCCATAAATTTGTACTGGAGATGCTACCCTATTGTGAATCTACCTTTTTTGTACCTATTCCGTTTAATATTAATTCAAGTTGTTACCTCTCAATGTGTCATATTTCCTGGCTATTATTATTTATTTTTTGCAACTACCTCATGTTTTACTTATTTGTATTGTCATTTAACAATAACTTGCTACCTATAAACATCATATTTACATTGCAAATAAGGTTGCTTATCTAATGTACCATACTTTCCCCACCTCCCCCTCCCCTTGGGTCACACATGGAAACACGCTTTGGCTCAGTGTGCCTCTCCTGGTTACCAACATTCTAAATAAATGAATAAATAAATACAGTTGGTCATGCATTGGCAACTCATGTTGCATTGTTTTTTAACACATAAACAACTCAAGAGAAACTTTCATTAAATATTTTTGCAACTTATCGGAAATGCATCTGCAATTGAATCACAATGCAATGAAAACTGAGTTCAAATCTTAGGCAATTTTTGTAGGACTCTGCACTGGATACAGCAACACTGAAGCAACTCACTAAGAAATGCAACAGCAGCTCATTGGCAAGACAATTAAATGTGAATGGTACTGAAGGCTTTGGTTCCCTAAAGGTTTCCTTCACAGCAGTTTTTTTTTTTGCTCTTCTCCTTGCTGAAGATCATACAATTAATTAGTTATTCCATGGAGAACTGGAACTGGATGGTGGACCCACATCTTTGGTATTAATATCTCCTCTTCCCAGCTGTATCTTTCTTGCCATTATGGGAAGTAATTATTATGTTTGTTTAATTTATTTGTGATTTTGGGCTTTCTTGGTCTAAGGGGACCTTCTCTGTGCAGCATCTCTAAGGGTGGAACCCACCTCAATAGTTTTCCCCTGTCTTCATGGTACTCAGAAAGGGTAGTAGACCCTGTAGAATGGACAGAGAGAATGCACACCAAAGTTAAAATCAATGTTGCACAAGCATTCTAGTTTCTACATTTGTTTCAGACTGCTGTACCACAGTACCTTCCATTTTCTTGCCAATAACTTGTTTCTCACCATCACTCAAAGCCCTATAATAATTTCCCCATGGTGCCTTAGTATTTCAACATAACAAGCCCAATGGTTCAGTGAATTAAAGGGCCAATGCCAGAGATTTTATGGAGCAGTGTGTTACAGTACAAGCCACAACACTCATTGATCAGTACATAAACTGTACATTCCCAAGTATCCTTTGGCCTCTCATCTCTTTGCTACCAGTACCTCCTTCTCCTGTGGTGACACATTTCTTTCCTTGTGGATTTGGAACTATTTTCTTAGGTATCTTTTGTCTAAGAGGATCTTGTCCAGCATTACTTCTAGGGTTGGAACCTCCATAAGACAGTTTCTGTGTCATCACAGCCCCCCAATGGTTGGCAGACATTTTAGCAGGAATGGAGAGAGAGAGGGTATGGCCATTTACTAGGTTGAACATGCATTCTGCATTCTATATGTCTACTAGACTACCTCAATACCTACTATTCCCTTAGCTAAAATCTGTTTCTCACCATCATCCCAAACCTAATCATTCTGCCATGTTGCCTAAGTATTCCAACATAATGAGCACAATGGCCCATTAAATAGCTATGACTATGACATAGCTAGGTTCAAAACACAATGTGACACATTTAAGGGGTTATTGGGAAGTAATACATTGTAAGACTTTGGGACAGAGTTGATGGACTTGTGCTCTTCTTCTTTCCTTATTCTTCTGTTTCCATATTACTCCATTGAAACCATAGATTTTATAAATGCATTTCCTCCTGCTCAGTTTGCAAAAGAGTTGTGTTTGCAGCCTATTGTACTTAGAAAGTAACACTGTATATATCCCAGATCCCCAGTTTGTTGTTTGTGTAGGCTACGTCCAGGTCTTCCCAGGCTGGGACCTGGGAAAGTGGCAGTAAGGAGTGACATGACCTACACCAGGACATAGATGGGGGCACAACAGCTTATGTCAAGATGATGAAGTGAGTTTCCTCAAAAATGACTTTCCAATAACTCCAACACTGTGTATGCTGATCAAACATTGACACCTCTTCTGTGAATGACAGTACAGTGACACAGCAGGGTCACTGTACAGTCACCACAGGACCCTGGCACTGCTTTCTTGGGGTATTGCACCCCCTCCCCAAATCAACTCTGACTCGGACTCTGAGTTGATTATCTTAAGTACAGTGGTGTGGGGGCAGAGTTCTCCACATGGGAGTTCAGGGGGTGAAGCCCCCCAAAGAAAACACAGTGTTCTCAGCCAGATTTTTGCCAACCGCAGTGGAAATTGACATAAATCCATCACTGTAATGTCAGATTGTGTTTCAGGCCTTCAACCATCCAATTCAGACAAACTGTGCTTTGGTGTTGTTTTACTGACAATATCATATGTGTCTGACACACAGGAGGTATATACAGTAGAGGCAAGGAAGTACAGCAAAAGGTAGGTAGGTGACCATGCAAGGTCAGCTACCAGAGTTTAACATTGATGCAAAATAGAAATAATAGGCATCAAGAATAGTTTAATGAAACAGTTCTGTTGTCAAAGGTAACAAAAAGTAGGCGAGACCAAAGTGCAATAGGAGGAGGATACCGGAAGCGCGGGACAGCAGAGTTTCAGAGGAAAATAGAAAGGTAGAAAGGCAGGGGGACAAAGTGGGGAGAGTGGGGAAGGGATAAGGAACAAATGAATGGGAGGAGGTATAGAGATGAAGGAAAAGGAAAGAGAGAGAGGGAAGAAAAACATGGACTGTTGGAGTAGGGAATATAGAGTCAGGGGAGGGTGGAAGGGAAGGAGAGAGTGAGAGGGTAAGTGGGAAGGAAAAAGGGGGAGGAGGGAAGGGCAAATTATCAAGTTCAAGAGATCAGTGGTAATAACATTAGGGTGAGCATGGCGAGGAGGGTAGGGTTGGGTAAGGGAGGCAGGCAGAAGAGGGAATATCTAAGGTGAAAATAAGGACTAGGGTGGGGGGTTTAAGGGGTAGGGTGGTGTGTGTGGGGGTCAATGAGTGAAGAGAGTGGTAGAAGAGAGTTAGACAGGAGGGAGAGGCAGAAAGGGAGGGGAATACTAAATCGCACAGTCACATACACTGTCCAGGGCAATAGATACTCTGAGTTGGGATTTAAAAGGGCCCAGCATTGTCGTATTTTGTAGACCTATGTTAAGGGAGTTAAGCCAGAGAAGGGCTTTGGGGGTTTGGGAAAGATCTTTAAAACATGACTATTTACTTTCTATTTACTAAAGCATGGGCCTGCTGGTTTGCCTACATCATTACTAGAAAGAATGTGGTTGCACTAGTCTGTCTTTGGATCTTGGGAGAAGGAGGAGATGAAAAGAGGATGATTCAAGGAGTTCAGTTTTAAAACAGAGAGAAGAAGTTAAAAATCATGAACTGAATCGAATAAGTTGATAAATCTCTCTGTTTTTCTTATTTGAACTAGGATAAACACTGGTGAGGCACCCCACCTCCATTTGTGCACCTATTTTGTGCCCTTTTAAAAACCTGCCTATTTTAAGCATGAGTTCTAGACCACAGAATATCAGGGAAATTAAAACATATGTTGTCAAAAATAACAAAGACACAGAGAAAAGAAGTGGTCAGTGGAAAACACATAGTGCACCTACATCCCCAGAAAGAATGCTGCAGGAAAATATTATTGAAAAACCCCAGATTCCCCTTAAAAAGGGAAGGGGTGAAGGCCCCTAGATACTGAGAAACATACTATCCTGGGGGAAATCAGCATATCGCTAAAATCTGGTTGGCATGCATGAATTGATAGCTCCCAGATTAGGACTCTGGCTATGGAACAAAGCAGAATGAAAGGAGGGGAAATTTAACAGAGAAAGGTGAAATAATAGAAGGACCCATCCCCCAAAGCATAAATAATGAAGTGGTTGTGGGAAATGTTTCTTATGATGGCGTAAATAGTATTGAAATACATTTAGAAGGGAAGGATAATAAGGAAAATGTAAACAGAATCTACTACTATGATCTCTTCATGTGGAAATAATAGTTGGGAAGATCAAACACCGTAAAACAGAGCTAAAACTGATACTTCAGGGGATTCAAATGAAGAGACAGCTCAGACATCTAATGTCTCCTATCTACCAGGGTCTTCAAATATTGAATCTGCTCCAACATCCCATAATTCTCCCTTTCCTTCACAGTATGTTGAACCTTCCACTGATCCTCAGAATGTTAAAGAAAACTACAAGGAACATGGGGCCATGCCTAAATGGAAGGAAAAAGGAAATAATAAAAGACATAATGATGACCAAATAAATGGAAGTAGCAGTTTTGCACAGGAGCTTTAAGAAGAGATGAGGAGGGAATTCTTCAGTTTAGAATGTAAAATTACTGGCATACATGAAAACATGAAAGGTTTGAGAGGTGAAGTACAAAGCTTAAATACCCAAATGGCTGAATACGAACAGAGCACCTAGCAGTTAGAAGGCCAAATCCCAACTATGGGAAAGGACATTATAGAACACAAACAAGATCTGATTAAAATTCAGGAGAGAATCAGTGATCTTGAATGATGTTCTAGAAGGGAAAATCTAAACATTCTGGGTCTCTCTGAGGGGACTGAAGGTGATAATATTTTGAACTTTTGTGAAAAATGTTTTTCTGAATTAGTGGAGAGGGAATATCCTGCTACAAACATTGAGGTGGGGTGAGCACATAGAAGCTAGAAGAACTCCAAATGCTAAGTACCCAATAATATTTTTTGTTAAATTCTATAAATTTCAAGAAAAAGAACTGGTACTGAAGGAAGTTAAAAGAAAGAAACCTATATCAATTCAAGGAACACATGTTTCCATTTATCCTGACATAGGCCCTGAACTTCAATTTATTTATTTATTTTTTTTATTTAGTTGTTTAACCAGGTATACCACACTAAGCTGAAAGCTTTTTTACAGGAGCGACCTGGGAACACAAGGAGGTTAAGTGACTTGCTCAGGGTCACACAGTATGCAAGTGGAAGCTGTGGGATTCAAGCCCAGGTCTGGTCTGCTGGATGTCACCAGATTTGCAGCTCAGAGCCTTAGACCACTGCACTATACTGCCTCCCTCAATGGAAATGAAATGCTTATAAAAATATTAAACAAACTCTCTGGAATAAACAAATCCCCTTCTCACACCCCACTCCTTCCACTTTGAAAAATTTCTATAAGGGCAAATCAATTATTGCATTCTCCTCTAAGAAAGCAGAGGAAATTGTACAATGAATGTTAAACAATGAAACATAGAGATGTAATAACTGAAAGCATTAAACGGGAGGAAGTGGAAAGGAGGGGGAATGAAACTTAAAATAAAAAAAAAAAAAATGCATTCTACATTCCTCTCATATTTGTTGTCCAGGGCTTAGAGTCAATATAGAAAAGACAAATTACTGGAAGTAGTAAGTAGTATTTCTCTTCTTTTTTGCACAGCAAATTAGGGTAAGTCTTCCCTGACATTTAACTAGGAATCCGCCCAAGTCTATAGGGAAGTGATAAAACTCCATTTTGCATGATAGTTTTTATATTTTTGGGTCTAACAACTGTAGACTCTCAGGTAGGATTGGGGGGGTTAGATTTGTTCATTATAGGTACAGTATCACTCGAGTCCACATGAAGAGTAAGGTTATAAGATTTTTTAATATTTTTATAGAACAACATTTAGGCCATCCAGGCTCCCATCTTAAAGGGTACCAAGGAAAACTTTCACATAAGATAGATGAATATACAGGACAAATAATTTATTTGGATAAATGGTTACATTTAAATGTATGTCATGGAATGTGAATGGGATTAATAGTCTCATTAAAAGAAAGAGAGTTGTAGCATATGTTAGAAAACATAAAATTGATTGTTTAATTATTCAAGAAACACACCTAATAGACAGAGAATTTGCAAGGTTGTGAAAATTCTGGAGAGGACAGGCATACCACACTTGGTCAAATGGGAAAGCAAGGGGAGTAGCAATAATCTTTGCAATGAAACATAAAGTGGAAGAAATTAGGAAAGTGGTAGATAAAAAAAACATGCATAATTATTCAAATCCAAATTAATTATTCAAATTCAAATTAATAAAATAGAACTTACTATAGCTGGGGGTTATGGCCCTAATGAGGACAATCCAGAATTCTTTACTGATTTCTACACCACCCTGGCCCAATTCCCAGATCCCATGTTGGTTGGAGGAACTGCAATTCTAATGATGTTTTTTTTCTCCAAGAAGTTAATACATTGGTGGCCAGTTTCAGGGAACAAGGGTATTTTGCTGCTGTAGTTCAAGCTGCTTTCAAAAAAGTATGTGAAATTGATAAAGTGAATTTGCTTACTCCTAAGGCAAAAGAACAGGATAACCAATGTCCTAAAGTTACTTTTTTAACTGCATACAATTCCTTATTAGGGATTGGAGGCCAGTTTTATCACTTGATGAGGAACTGGGCCCCATCATGGGTAACACGCCACACATTTCATTTAGACTTGATACAAGACTTAGAGATCTCATTACCAGCAGCTATTATAATGAAAAGTGTCAAATACAATAACAGTGTTTTCCAAAAGAGTGGTGGTACATGCAGAATTGGTTTCTTTAGTCGTAGGAAGAGCAATGTATGCTACTTTGACTCTGGAGAGACTAAAGCAGCTGACAAAGTTAGAGAAGAGTGCTTCTGTTACAAACTGGGTCACCAGTTATTTGTCAAATAGAAAGCAAATGGTGAAAGTAATGAAATTGTGTCTGACCTAAAAACAATAACCCATGGTGTACCACAGAGGTCCATTCCAGGGCCTCTGTTGTTTTCTTTGTTCATCAATGACCTAGCTCAAATATTAACTGTGTCAATAATATTACTGTATATGCTGATGATGTAGTAGATCAAGTTCATTTTATTGTTGGACAAGTTATGTCTTTATAATGTAAAATCACACTGTAAATATATTCCATTACAATGTTGCACCATAGTCAAGTACAGAAAAAAACTATGTGTAATAATACAAATATAGCATGAAAATAGAGAAAAAATATCTAAAACATCAAACCACAATTTCCTTGTAAAAACGCTACAAGAACATTGTGCATAATTTCCACTGAATGTTTAGTATATTCTCATTCTAGTCTGGTGTTATCCTAGGAATTTAATCTTCCTTAATCACATGTAGTTTCTTTCCTTCTATAATCTTAGAGAAAGAAGCCACCATCTCTAGTACCTTTGCAGAATTAGAGTTTACTCAATATAAGGCCAAATTCTTAGGTTCTAGATCCAACTAAGATAAAATATTTCCCAGTATTTTTTTCGTATGTATTGTATATAATGGGCAGAGGATCAGTAGATGGCTGAGAGCATCCTCTCCAATTTTACATTTACATGTGCTATTGAGGTTGTTTTTCTTTTTCTTGATCCAGTATGATCGTCTCTCACTTTCATAGTATTCAGATCTATATTTTGAGTATAATTTCCTGTGTTGTGGGCTTTTTAATAGTTTTAAATATCTTTCCAGTCCAAATTATTTCTACTTTTCTTCTGGCAATTTACTTATTTTATAGTGTGAGCATTTTTCTAGTTCATTTTGTCCATGGATTGTCCTTCTTCTGTCTTTTATCAACAGTTGAATTGCTTTGAAACATTTGAAAAAATATCCATAAGACATTGCAATAAACCACATTGTTTTACAATTATGTCAACAATCCGCACAGTTGGGAACATTATGTTGGATTTTCTGTATTTCATTGCTTCTTCAAGATGCATGCAATGGAATCTGTATTCATTCATGGTGTAAGCTTTTAGCTAGTACATAAATAATCTTTCCTGGACTAAACATTCTAAGGATATCTGGCCAAGTTCTTCTCTCACTAATGCTGAAGGGGCATGTTGGGGATGATCCAATAATTTCTTAAAAAGAATATTTAATAGTTTTTTCTATATTTATTTTAGACACCATTCCCCAAACCTCTGTGTCATAAAATATTTTACTTTTAATTTTGATGTTTATCACTTTGAGACAACAGATTATAGAGTTACCACTATATTTGTGTGTGAAACTTGACATCGCTAGAAGAAATTTTTTTGTTTTTTTGTTTTATTTCCAATTTTTTCATGTGCTTTCCCCATTAAAGATTCTCTATTATAATAATTCCCAAATAACAAAAAATTATATTTCTAGTTCTATATTGTTTGCTGTTATCCTATATTTTTTCTTTCCTTTTTTTCCACAAACCACCACTTTAGTCTTACTGTAGTTAATCTGAAGATCAACAGAGGTACATTCCTGCTGAAATTTCTGGAACATTCTTTTTATCCAAAGAAAACTGTTAGAGAAAAATACTATATCATCCACATATGTGAGATATTGACAATACTGTTTTCCAATGCAGGGCAATTGCAAGTCGGGATTATACAGTTTTATTAGTATCTGGCTCAGGAACAGATTGAATAGGATGGGTGACAACATACATTTTTGTTTAACTCCTTTATTGATTATAAATTTTCCAGTCTTATCTCCTTCTGTATTATACCTAATCTGTGTTTTTTTTTATTGCTATATGATGCAATTAGGATGTTGATAATAGCTTTGTCCTCCTCCAGGTGTTCTAATGTTGTCCACAGTAAATTTATGTTTCTGCTATAAAAAGTTGCTTTCAAGTCTATAAAAATAAAAAGAAAAAATGTTTTTTGACAACTGTATACTTGTGAACTAAGTGTGATAAAATGAAACATTGATCTCTTGATACATTTTGAAGGATGAAGCCTGTTTGTGCTTCATCTGGTATTCTATTTTCTTGAATCTGTTCTAATAGTCTAGTATTTAAAATCCTTGTGAGTATTTTTGTGCATTGTCAATTAAACTGATGGACCTGCAACAAGATGGGTAATTTTTATCACCTTGTTTGAAAACAGGTATTATGATGGATTCTTCCAGGAGTCGGGTATTTTTCCTGATTTATTTATACTTTATGTGGACAATGTATCCACTGTCTGGCTCTTGTGCAGTATGGCTTGAGAAGGGCTGTTTGGACTTATAAATATCTTCCCTGGTAATTTCCTCACTTAATGATATCCAGTCTCTAGTTCCCAAATTGTTATTAATAAGTTTCCCTTCTGGGTCATAAAACATTTTTTTTAAATGTTCAACCCATTTTACTGACTCAATATAAGCATCTTTTCATTAGAGTAGTCCCCCATTCTATTAGCTGCTAGTCTCCAAAGATTATTGCTGTCTCTATTCCACATAGCCTTTTCAAAATCCTCCCAGATGCATATTCCATGCTTTTCTCTATGTACTTTAACAGTTTTGTTGTACTCTTTTCTTAACTTATTTAATATTTTCTTGTTATTGTTATTTGGAAATTTTTTTAACAAGTCTCAATTGCTTATTCGGTTCTTTACTCTTTTTTTTTTCTTGCATTTCTGCACCTCCTTATTAAACCACATTGCTCCCTTTATCTCATGCACTTCTACATCCTTTCCTATTACTTCTGCAATTCAATTTGCTTTATAACATTTTCAAAGGGTGCAAAACTATGCTGTCTTCTAAACACACCAATTCTATCATTCGGTCAATAATACCTCATTCTTCTAAATTTCTTGAAAGTTCTTGTCATTTATTACTTCCCATCCTATGCATCTTCTGTTCCTTGAAATCTGTGTCTGAATATCAACTTTGCTTTTAATATTCCATCTAGATAATTACATTTTTAATTCCAATTGTAAATGTGCACTTTCAGCTCTATTTACAATTAGCATATCATTACAATCTAAAATCATATTCAGGTTGATCCATGCTAGATCAATCACTGAAGAGCCCTTTGTGCCTGTATAAGTATAATTGCCTGCTCTGTCAGATGGCATTCTGCCATTAAGCAACAAAAAGTTTCAATTAGTTAAGATTTCACAGAATTTTTTTTGCCTTTATTATTACAGATTATGCCCATAGAAATTCAAAGATGACTTGTATGATTTCTTTCACACCCTACTAGGAAATCTGCTACATCCTAAGTAATTTCCCAGTAGTGCCCAATTCATGCATTAACATCTTTTACCAAGACATGTCTAGAATTCAGATTATTGATTATACAATCATCTATTATATTTTCTAACTGTCTGAGCATATTCTCTTTGCAGTATGTACTATTATAAGGAGGCATATAGATGTTTACTACAATTACCTCTTGTTTTTTTTCTAGGATTGTGATCCTCAATATGTTGTCACTGTTAGAGATGCAGCAAAGTTTTACTATGTCACGTATATAATGCAAAATGATTAACTTAGCATCCACATATCATTATGAGACGTTTCCATTCGAAGGTTGAAATTCACCTTTAATGGACTTCGCATTCCAAACGTCATGTTAACTTCAGCTTACATTGTGAGAAGGTGATGTTTGGGAGAAACCGGACACAGATCACATTTCTGACTGTCTGCAGGTCACATGATGCAGGAAGGATGTAACTCAGGCAGGAAGTAAGTGAACTAATTTCACTTTGACTTTTGCATTGCTAAAGAAGGAGCTGTTGAGCTTAGTATCTAGTGTGCTAGTTAAAACTATTAAAAGAAAGAGTTTACTGCTTTTGATCCTTTTTTTCCCATATCCCTGAGTTTATTTTAAACCACTTTGATTCTTAGTCCAACTTTTTTTTTTGTTATCTGGTTCTGTTTCTCTGTTGTTCCTTTTTTTAGTTAATAATACTTTTAGTCATTTTTGTTTTAAACTGGAGAGAAGTGGAGCAAGTGGGTATTTCTCATGGCCCAAGAATGTGTGGGGGCCTTGGGTGGACTATTCGCCTCAACTGTGGTAATGTTTGACAATCCAGTGCTCCCCCTTTCCAAAATGTTGTTTCCACAGCCAGTGGAAGTGTGGTGCCAGAAACAGCTGCAGCAGCTGCTTCTTTGAATGTTAATGGTGTCAGCCCTGCAGCACCGGTGGCTACTGACTCCCCACAGCAGGCCAAGCAGCAGCAGTAGGTACAAGAACAGAAGCAGGAACAGAAACAGCCACAGCTTGTTGCGACCCAACTGCAAAGCAGCCTTCAACATCTGGGGGCCCCCCACTGCCTGTGCCTGGTCCTCCCCATAGCTTGCCAGTGTGGCAGTTTTTCACTACACTGCCAGGCAACATGACTGTAGTGAAATGCAACATCTGCAGCATACTGGTGCATCACAGTCACAAGGGAAGCCACTTGGGCATGGGTGGACAAAGAAACCACCTGTTAGTGCACCACTTCGGTTCACTTACTTCCTGCCCAATTCACTTCCTTTCTGCATCAGTAGGAGGCCAAGGTGCAGGAATTAGCAAACGTTCCCCTTTACAGAAATATAGGTATGCTGTGTACATGCAGAATGCATGCCACATGCTTAACTGTGCAATGTTTGCATGTGGTTCACATACACAAAGTGAACCTAAGCGAAGCAGGTCTAAAAAGCAAATCAGGTTCACATGCTGCAAGTTAGACATGTGCGCAGCAGGTAGGCTGGTGTGAACATCTTCTAAAAATTATATCAGGTTTGCATGTTGCACATTTGACATGTATGCAGCAGTTAAGCTGGTGCAAACAACAGGTGGGTGAGCCAACTAGGGAGGCTCGGACACTGGACATGGTCCTGGCAGACAGTGATCAGATTAGGAGCCTAGAGGTGAGGGACCTGTTGGCTGGGAATGATTACGCCACAGTCTGGTTCTTCCTAGACCAAGGGGGGGAGGAAAGATGAACAAGGATGGTAGTAACCCATTTTAGGGGTGCAGACTTCAGGGAGATGGGAAGGATCCTTAAAGATCTTCTGGACAGGATAAGGCCAGATATGGATGCTGATAGCAGGTGGGGGATCATTAGGAGGGGAATACAGAGGGTTACCAATTCCTGCGCAAGGGAAAGGCGTAAGTTCGGTAAGGCCAGAAAACTCTGCTGGTGGACTCGGGAGCTACAGGAGGTGGTGAGGGAAAAGAAAGCAGCCTATAGGCGCTTTAGTGCTAAAGGAGTGAAAGAGATCAGGAGGAATATGAGCTGACAGCCAAGAGATTCACCAGGGTGATGAGAGCAGCTAAGGCAAAAAAGGAACAGTCCTTGGCCAGTGGGATCCAGAAGGGAGACAAGGGGTTCTTTAGATACATAGGGGAAAAAAGGAAAGTAAGGGGGCAGATCAGCAAGATAAGGATAGGGGATGGTTGGGCACAGGACGTGGGAGAACAGGCAGAAGCCCTGAATGAGTACTTTGCCTCAGTTTTTACTGGGGGGATGGAGGGGCTAGGTCTTGCGAAGGGAGCGGGGGTAAACTGGAGCAAGGGGTGGGACCAGGGTCCCTGATGGGTCTGGGGAAATGGAGTGACCACCACAGACAGGTGGAAGCCAAGAAGTGCAGGGTGACAAGGGGGAGGACATGGAGGCTGAAATCCCAGTAGAGAGAGTAAGGGAAGCCCTCAGGTCCCTTTGGACGGAGAAAGCACCTGGGCCAGATGAGATACATCCCAGGGTGCTGTGGGAACTGGCAGATGTCCTGGCAGTCCCTCTAGTGGAGCTTTTCAACATCTCTCTGAGGACTGGGTGGGTGCCCCAAGACTGGAGTGTGGCCCATGTCTTGCCGATCCACAAGGGGGGATCAAGAGAGAAGGCAGAAAATTACAGGCCTGATAGCCTGACATCGGTGGTCAGCAAGGTGATGGAGGGTATTGTCAAGGAAAGGCTAGGGGGATTACTGGAGCAAACTGGGTACTTGGATGATAGGCAGCATGGCTTTGTCAAGGGAAGATCATGCCAGACAAATCTTGCTGAGTTCTATGACTGGGTGATGAGGGCCCTGAACCAGGGTAGGCCAGTGGATGTCCTCTTTCTGGACTTTAACAAGGCATTTGATTCAGTACCCCACAGTGGCCTGCTGGCTAAGCTGAAGGAGATTGGGGTAGGGAGACAGTTGTTAAGATGGATAGGAAATAGGCTCTCTGAGGATACTCAGAAGGTGGTAGTTGGAGGGGTAGCCTCATCCCCAAGGTGGGTTATTAGTGGGGATTCTCCAGGGGTCAGTTCTGGGGCCACTCCTGTTCAATGCCTATATCTCAGACATCAAGAGAGGGATCAGGAGTGAGATGAGTCTCTTTGCAGATGACTCAAAACTGGGTGCAGTGGTGGATTGGTAGGAGGGGAGGGAAGCGTGGCCTTGCAGGAGATCCTGGAGGCTCTGAAAAGGTAGTCGGAAAAATGGAAACTAAAATTCAGTGTGGGGAAGTGCAAGGTTCTGCACCTGGCAGTCAGAAATCCAGGCCTGGGGTATACCCTGGGAGGAGACATGATTCAAGTCACAGAGGGTGAGAGGGACCTGGGGGTAGTGGTAGATATCAAAATAAACAACTCAGAGACCTGTAGAAGGGCAGCGGCAAGGGCAAATAGGATGCTGGGCTGCATCACCATGGGGATTACCTCCAGAAAGTGATCCTTCCACTGTACAACTGTTTGGTTAGGCCACACCTCGAGTATTGTGTACAGTTTTGGAGACCACATTTAAGGAGGGACATAACACTCCTAGAGAGGGTCCAAAGGAGGGCAACCAAAATGATCTGGGGTCTGAGGGAGAGGACCTATGTGGAGAGGCTCAAGGAGCTTGACATGTACATCCTGGAGGAGAGGAGGGATGGGGGGACATGATAGAGGTCTTTAAGTGCATGAAAGGGATCAATAAAGGAGGCCCAGTCAGGGTGCTCCAAGAAAAAAGGGTGGGGCAACAAGAGGGCATGGGTGTAAGCTGGAAGGCGGCAGGCTCAGAGGGGAGAGGAGGGGATGTTATTTCACTGAAAGGGTGGTGGAGCCATGGAATGCACTGCCCAGGGATCTGGTAGAGGTGGAGACTGTGGACGAGTTTAAGAGGGGATGGGACAGGTACAGGGGGAGCATAAATCTGACCTGGCCAAATACAGGTGGAACAACTGGGGAGGGTATAACCCAAGGGGGAGGGGGGACACAAAAATCAGCCCTCAGTGCGAGTGCTGAAAAATCGAGCAGACTGGACAGACCATTAGGCCTATTCTGCTGGCATTTTAGCATGTTAGTATGTAACGTCAATTAAATATCACATCAGGTTCACATGCTGCATGCTTGCAGTGTGTGCAGCAGCTAAACAGGTACAAATCTTATCTAAAAAACACATCAGTTTCTATTTCTTATACTACTGCAAGCAGTTAGAGTCATTAAAAAACATTTGTATTTGAATTCCCATAAAAATTGGGTAAACTCATTAATTCTGATCTCTTGAAAGTTGTTTAATGGCTTTTGATTTTTGTCATTAAATCGCCATTAATTTGTAAAGTATTGTTTGCTTACTGCATTAAATGCCTAGGATTCAGCCAGTCAACATCCCCCATTCCAGATGTACAAAGAGGGGCCTCTGTGTTGTGAAGCTTATCCTTTTGGTTTTGGACTATGCAAATCCCTTATGCATATGTAGTGCTACAAAAGTGTTTCTCCATGACTGTTTCATCTCACTTACTTTCCCTTTGTCATTCTGTATTGGGCATATACACTATGGCCATGCTCAGCACTCTTTGTGCAGAGTAGGATCTTAGAAGCATGCACCATACCTCACATGGTCTCTGCCTTCTCCTCAGTGAGGGTGAGAGTTCCCTGCCCCAACCTGCCGCCTCCTCCGATAAGGCTGCATCCTGGGGTACTTGAGTATTCATTGTGCCAGAGCAGCAGAAAGGGAAGACTTGCAACATCCATGCTGGGTGCAGCTCTCAGCAGCCTCCCCATATGTTACTGGAGATCACGGAACTCCAACAGGGAATCCTACCTTCAGGGACCCTATAAGGCAGCCCCTTCAGGGCACAGCATTTCCTTGGGGCATGTCCCCGTTGACCCTGGCCCATCAGTGCTAGGCACAAGGCATGGACCCTTTGAGAATGCCCATAAGAGAGGCCCCAGTCTGTGCCAGGCACTGGCACACACCCTTTCCCCAACTTCCAAGCCAGGCAGACCCAGCTCAACCTCAGGCAAACCTTGGTGACAGTCTCTCTCCATGTACAAAGAGGCTGTGACATGAGTGCTACAGCCACACCCTAGATGGATGAATCTCTGAGATATCTGATGGCTGAGGTGAAAAACCTGAAGAAAAATGCTCCTGTAGTGGGGTATGTAGCATTTATGTCTGGGTAACGCTTGATATGGCTATATACCAGTTGTACATGGAACTGATGATGCTTCACTGATGTCTTGCATTTATCTGTCTGTACAATGTACTGCTCTGTGAAACTTGTTGTACTGCTATGTAATATGTCACCCTGGGTCAACCCTGAAAAAGGGACTGTAGTTGTCTCAGTGGTCTTACCCGGTCAACAAAATTCAAATAAATAAAAATAAATAAATAAAAAACCCTGAGAAAATTCCTTCACAACCTCTGCTGATGGTTTCCCTTGTAAGGGCCAGTGATCATGCACTATATTTTATGGGTGTGCTGGGTGGGTTTACTCCTGAGGATAAAAAGCAGAGAAAGTGGCTTCAGGACTTGCTGCCCCTTTTAAGCCTTCCATACATCTCTTCACCCCTTCTGTGGCTTGCCCTATCCCAAACACAGCTTACATGGGCCAGCCCCCGACCCCACCACCAATGGGGTTTCCATTCCCAGCCCACCTTGGCAAGAGGTGATGACATTGAGGCAAGGATAGGTCGGACACAGGCTTCCCATCCCCCATCTACTGTCATGGAGGACAAGTGCTGGCAGGGGTAGGGATGTAACTCAGCCACCAATCCCCCTTATCCCTTGCTGTCTATGGGGAAGGCCCACTGGTTGCCCAAGCCACACATCTCCCCCACTTTCCTTCCCTCCAGGACAATAACCGTACCGTATTGGGATTTAAAGGGCCAAAGCCATATGTTTATTGACAAATTGTTGTTGCAGGTTTAATGTGTGCAGAGGGGAGTTTCTCCTTAGTTCATGGCCCTGGTCATCCCCACTTCAGCCTGTCCCCCTCCAGTAAGGCTGCATTCCAGGGTACTTGAATATTAATTTTGCCAGAACAGCAGAATGGGAAGCTTTACACCATCTGTGCTGGGTGTGGCTGTTGGTATTCTGAGCCATCTGGCACCGAAGGTCACAGACCTCCAGAAGGAACTCCTGCCCTCAGGACTTGATGCTGTGCTTCCCTTCCCCATGGGCTCAGTCCATCCCTATGGCACATCCCTGGTGACTTCAGCCTGACTGTGCTGGGCACAAGAGAGTCCCCAATCCATGGCAGGCACTGATGCCCCCCTTTCCCCAACTTCCAAGCTGGGCAGACCTGACTCAACCTGAGGCAACCTTGGAGACACTCCCTCTCAGCCACAAACCCAGTTAGCAATCAGGTCCCCCACAGGACATCACAGTATAATCGAAGCTGAACCCACTACACAGTTCCTTCAAAATAAATCATATCCCAATTAAGACAGGTACCCCAATGCACATCACAGTAGGAGCAGAGCTATTGCCACTGCAATGTCCTTTCAAAATAAGACACATCCCAAATCGGACAGGTGTATGCCATCAGGGTGAAATAAGTTTGTGGAGTCCAACATGATCATGATCATGCTTGACCATGCCACTGAGCAGTTTCCTCATAGAAGTCCCCCTCTCCCCACTGAGTTTTCTTCTGGTCTTGCCCATTGCTTTACCATTCGCAACTCCTTGCCACTGTTTGCGCTGTACAATGTGCGACCAAATTATCCTGACCCTTAGTAGGCTGTACTGGATCATGGCTATATCATCCTTCATTATGTGTAACAATGCAAGGGATTTCATAACACTCAAGTTATTTCTGACCAAATGGATTATCCGGATGTCCAGGTGTGGCTCCCTCCAGCACTCTTCCTGCAATATGGAAACCAGCTAATCCCAACACATAACCCTGTGCCCTAGTCAGTGCACCTTGACAGGTGTATCGCTGAAAGTCAAAACTGGTCCTGACTACTCCCAAACCCCTGCCCAATGGATGAAATAGTACCCATAGATCCATACCTATTTCCCAGGTCTCTGCCAACCTGCTTAACAAAACAAAAATACATTAGAGCATGTGTGGGTGTATACACCTTCTAACTGCTTGGGATTTCCATCTGCCTAACCCAGTTATTTCTGCCTGTGACATACCCCTGCTAGCTGCCCACGTGGCTGCCTCTATCTGTAGTGAGTGACTACCATACTTATGTGGATCTTCCCCCACTAAGTGGAGTGCCTTTTTAAACAAACATGTGAACTGAAACTGGGTCATCACTGACCCATCCCTGTGCCTAAAGTAAGCCCAACTAATGTCTCTAGTCCCTGCCTCATAGCAAGCTAGCTTTTCAACTTCCATCCCACCCACCCCAGTCCCTAACTCTAGCCCAAGTGCCCTGAGCCTCCTGATCAGTTTTTGACCTCTGAATGAGTACCAGTGCCCTGCTTCCTGAAAACATATCTTCCACATGCAAGCCCCTTCTAGACTGATCCTGTCTCCTACATGCTGTGACCTCTAATACTCAAAGGACCTCACAGAAGGTCAAGAGAAATGCTGCCCAGAACAGCCGTGCTTCCTGGTGGTCTGCATACTACATTGGTAAGACCGAAATGATTTGTTCAAGTACCTGGGCTTTAACGGCCTTCTCCCATCATGAACCTTGGGTTGTATCCTGCCTCAACCCTCCAGTAGTTTCTGGACCCTGAAAGCTTTTTTAAATTCTTGCAACTCCATTGCCCTGCTGAACCAGTCTATGACCGACAGATGGTAGCTTGCTTCCATGGCGGAGCTACCCTCCTCCTTCAGGGCCACCATGAAACAGTGCAGCTGCACCTCTGGGATCAGCCAGATCTCTTCCAATCAGTGATGTTCTCGGATCCTCAAGAATTTCTCTACTCCTCTCTTATATGCTTTCCAGATACTGTGAGCAAAGAATTGGCACATTAATGCCCAGTCGCTGAGATCCACAGGAACTGCAGGATTTCTTCTGTCATGTAGTCTGCTTCAGGAGCCAGGGTAGGGAAACATTCCCACTGCAAATGAAATAAAGCATCAGCTTTATCATTGCTGTCCACAATACATGTCTAGCCCTAAACTGTATATTACACAGTAAGCACTGTAAGACAAACACCTGAAGCAGGTCCCAAATGGGACTGGCTGCTCCCCACTACTGATTGAGAATGTGTACCACCCCAGTGTTATCTGAGTGAAAAAACACTTTCTTATCACTTAGTTGCTCCCCACACAACCAGTGCTACGTCGGGTAGAAAAAAATCCAAAAAGGTGATATTTTTGGTCAGTCCCTGATCCACCGATGATGCCAGCCATGTCCCCATGAACCAGGCCCCTTGCAGGCATACCCCTAATGCTTGGCCACTGGATGTGTCTGTAAACAGTTTAGTTCATTGATTTAGTTTAGTTTATTGATTTGCTAGAGTGCTCTATCTCATTGTGACTCTAGGCATTGTGCAGATAGCTGAATAGAAATAGATATATTAAAATAAAATATGTATAAAATATAGACAAGAATAGAAGTTAAAAGGAGGGAAGGCCTTTACTAAATAAGAAGGTCTTCAGGTCCCTCTTGAAGGCACTGACAAAGGGAGCCTCTCTAAGCAACTGAGGCAGTGAATTCCACAGGGTGGGCACTGCAACTGAAAAAGCCTGGGCACCAGATGACTTCAGACAAACCCTGAGAATCACTAGGAGGCCCTCCTTGACTGACTGGTGGGGACCAGATGGGCGATAGGGCTGTAGGAGGTCTTGAAGGTACCTGGGACCCAGACCGTGTAGTGCTTTATAGATCAGAAAACCGGCCTTGAAGGTAATCCACAACTTAACAGGAAGCCAGCACAGAGAGTGCAGCTCAGGCATAATATGGTATGACCTCAGAAGGCCAGTCAACAGCCTGGCAGCCACTTCTGTACTAGCAGTAATCAGTGAAGATCAGCCCCTGATAGCCCAATGTAGAGGGTATTGCAGTAATCAATTTGTGATATCACAATAGCATGGAGTAGTAACGACAGATCACCCTAGGGAATCAGATGTTTAATCCTGGGGATATTTCTGAGATGGTAAAAGCCATTTTGAACCACGGCCTACATCTGAGATTCAAGCGTTGGGCCACTATCCAGCACAATGCCAAGATTTTTCACCTTAGAAGAGATAAGAAGCTGGGAGTCTCCAAGCCTAAGCCCAGTGACTTGACCAGCCTGCACACCAACCCTCGGATGACCAGGTTCCACCACCAGTACTTCCGTCTTATCCGGATTTAACCTCAACCAGTGAGCACTAATCCAGTCTTGGACCTCAGTAAGGAACTGATTGAAAACTGAGACTGCATCCTGTTGTTTGGGTGTAAAAGACAGGTACAGCTGATCATCATCAGCATAGCAATGAAAACTCAGTCAGTACGATCTTATAATGTCCCCTAGAGGTAGCATGTACACCATGAACAACATGGGGACAAAATGGAACCATGGGGGAACCCACATGGCAGGAACTGCAGTTATGAGGAAAAAGTCACTAGGACCACCCTCTGCTTTCTGCCAGTGGGGAAAGAATGGCACCAGTTGAGGACCACACCAGAGAGTGCACAATGAACCCACAGGTGATCCAAAAGCATCCCATGGTCCATGGTGTCAAAAGCAGTGAGAGATCAAGGAGAACCACCATCCCCTCAGCACCAGGAGATCATTACCCTCCCAAACCAGGGCAGTATCATTACTGTGCCTTGTCCTAAAGCCTGACTGGAGAGGGTCATGGATATCGTCAGTTAACAAATGGGCCTCCAATTGTAAAGCCACCACCTTCTCAATAACCTTCCTTAAAAAGGGTACTTTGGAGACAGGTCTGTAATTTGCCAGGCAGTCCAGGTCCAGTGATGTTTTTTTCCAAAACTGGTCTCTCTACCACCTTCTTAGGGTACTCAGGAAAGACCTTCCCCTCACTAAAGAACACTGGACAATCCTAGCAAAGACTGGACTGATGGACTCAGCGCTCCCTACAAGAAGGTGCATTGGTCCTGGGTCCAAACTACAGTAGATGGACCTCAACTCCTGAATGACCCAAACTACATCCTCGACCTCCAACGAGTCAAAGTCAGACCAGTTCAACAGAATGCATGCAACAAACACTGGCTCGCCACTGCAAGTCCTAATGGAGGGTGCCAACAGGATCCCAGATCTGATAGAGGAGATCTTATCATCAAAAAACAGAGCAAACTCATCACACTTAGTTTGTGAAAAGGTTCTAATGTACTAAAGACAAGTTGGATTACACAGCCTGTCAGCAGTTCAGTAGAGCTGAGCAGGTCTGTTAATTGCTGCAGCAATCTCCCAGGACAGGAACTCTGCTTTCTTACAGGAAATTGCTGTTTGATACTCTCTATAGTGAGACATCAAAATAAGCTTGTTCCCATGAAATTGGGATCTCTTCCAACAATGGTCAAACCTTTGGCCCCTCGCCTTCAACTTCCTGAGAGTCTCATCAAACTATGGAGTTCCCCGGCATGAGGTGATGGGCCGAACACAGACTGGTGTGATGGACTCGAGGGCGCTGGTGACGGCCCTATTATAGGCTGACAACAATTCCCCCAGCACCTCACAAGCTCTCATCACACCTGATAGATCCTGCAGTGTCATAAGACCCTCTGGGGTCAACCCCCTCAGAGGGCAGTACTGACCAATTCTCCATAAGGGAGGGTCTATCGGAGGGCTTCAAATGAGAACCTCACGGCATGCTGTCTGAGCAAGTGACCAGCCCCACTATGACATCAGTGACCCCTAGTCTCAGTGAGAAAACAAGGTCCGGGAAGTGAACATGTGAGTGGGTTGCAGAGGTAACCACCTGTGTCAGGCCCAGTGATTGCATTAATCAGAGAAAGTCTTGTCCAAATGGTGAGAGTTCATCGTCGATCCAAGGGTTGAAGTCGCCCAGAATTATCCATCTGGGCAACTCCAAGACTAGTCTGACGATGAAGTCCGCAACTTCCTCAGAATTCCCTCTCATGCCCTGGGGGAGATAAATGGGAAGGATCCTGCAGCCTGCACCTGCAATCCCTTGAACAGCCACACATTCAAAAGACATTGCAATTCCCACCGGAAGAACAGTGAGGTTCAAGTCCGATTTAAAACAAATATTCACACCTCCATCCCTACGATCCTTTCTGAGGCAGTGAATCACTGAGAACCCAGCAGGAACCACTGATTCCAATATGGGGCTGGCATTTTCATCCAGCCAGGTCTCAGTGATGCAAGCCTAGTCAACTGTAGAAACCAGATCATCTATAATAGCTGCCTTGTTTCTAATGGACCTGGCACTGTATAGCACTGCCCTAGAAGGATAGGTAGATGAGGCTGGTCCTTTAGGTACCTGCTCACCAGACATGGAGCCCTTAGGTATGGGAACAAGACAGGGAGGACCCCTGTCATGAGCCAATTTTGCCCCAGGGCACCTCCTTGAGCTCACCACACCAATCTGTCTTACTCCTGCATCATTTCCCAAAACAGGCCTCACAAACCTCTGCATCCTCCCTCTTCAGGCAATGCCTAATGCCCTGCAACATCCATAGACATCAGATGACAGCGGAGGACAATCACAGGGTCAGAGGTCCAAAAGCCATGATGGGGAATAGTGCCTTCTAGTGGGAGCTGCTGACCAACTCATTGTGAACCTACAACTAGTCCTATTATAAATCAAGTTAAAACAATTAAGCCTACAGACTTCTAAACTAGCTACGCTCCTTAAAGTGAGCAATATAAATAGAATAACCAAAAACCACCAACTATTCCTATCACAAAGTCAAATAAAACAAATCTGACCTATACAACTTCAAATCCAGCCACCCTTTAGCATAAACAATGACAAATAGAGTACTTCAACATAAAACATAAAATTAAACAGAGCAAAATGCAATTTAAAAAGATAAAATCTAAAACTTAGTATAACTATTAACATCTATTCACCTGTTACACCCTCCCACACCCACACCAACACAAACATCAAAACCCCCAACCCAACCCCTAAATAACCCCAGTAATAACAGATGAATAGTTCTAGCTCCAGCACCACGTTAGACACCTCAGTTTCTGGCCAAGCTGTCAGCTTATTAAATTCAGCCAAAAAGGTTGCCCAAACTCCCTGATCCTCCTTTTTGACAAGTACTGTTATCTTGTGGTGAGGTTGTCAGATCCCAGCTGTCATTTTCATCAGCCGTCACACAAAGGCCCAACCCATTGGGATGGTCTGGCAAGCAAAATTCAGGTAACCTAGCAATTGCTGCACCTTCTGCAATGTTATTTTCTGTGCTTCTCTTGTCTGGGTGACCATCAGCTGAAGGGCATCAACTTTATTCTTCAGCAGCCTACAAACCATTGCCCTTGAGTCAATTTCTTTTCTTAGAAAGGACAACACTGTGGTTGGACCCACTGTCTTGTCCTGTGTGGGGGCATGCCAAATTCCTGACAAACTCCCTCTAGGGCCCCTAAAGTCTGTTTAAAGGTGTCCTGTTGTGGCCCCACCACCAGAAAATCATCAACTGTAAGTGGTGGACAATAATCCCCCAATGCTGTTTGTTCAACTACCCAATGCAAAAAAGTGCTACATTTTTCAAAATATGCACACGCAATGGTGCACCCCATTGGCATACATTTATCTACATAATAAGCATTGTCACATTTCTTTCCCAATAAATTAAAATCTGCTGGGTGAACTGGAACTAGCTGGAAGGTGGATTCAATATCTACATTTGCCATGAGCACTCAAACCTCACAACTTCATTCTCCGCCCCGTCAAAGGACACGTAATGAACTGAAGTCAATGCCGGGTCAATAAAGTTGTTCACGGACTGCCCAGAGGAAACTACAAGTGAATAATAATATGGAACTCACCTGGAGTGCTCTTGAGGACTATGCCCACAGAAGATACCTTAACATTTGTAAGAGTGACTCTGGGAACAGGCCAGCGATCCTCCCCAGCAGCATTTCCTTCACTATCGTTTCCTGAACCACCTTCCAGTTGTCTCTTGCTGACTTCAAATTGGGTGCCTCAAAGTCCCAGTGAGGACCAGAGTGTGGAATCCTAAAACTGTCTGTAAAGCCCTCTATCTTCCTTGTTGGGGTACCTTTGTAACCACCCACTCATCTTATTTATTTTTATCAGTGTTTCCGCCAAGTCCAGGAGTCCCTTTCTTGGCGAGTGCATTTTTATTTTGGATATTCTCAATTTCTGCCTCTCTGCCTCCCACTCTGGGCACTGCATGAAGGGGTGTGACTTACCACATGCAAAACATTCATGGGCAAACTTGCATCTAGACTGCAAGTATGATCCCTTGTTCTACCAAAAACAAAGGTTCCCTGCCATGCCTGACTTTCCATATTCCTTACTCCTGGCCCCAGGGTCAACTTTAATGAGGAATCCAAAATCTGTGCATTGCATGTATGCCTTGTCCATAATCACATCTACCAACAGTAACATATCTACCTGGTCCCATTCCTGTCCTGGGTTCTTATGTAGGTGAAGATGGAAAACCTTGTCATAGTGAAGCCATGCTGATCCCCCCCCCCAGGCTGCAAGCACTCTCATTACCCAAGACCAGTGACTGAGGAGGCCACGGCAAAGTTCCGGTTTATCACAACACAAAATATACATATACTGTAAATTAAGAACCCCGATGACCAATTCTCAAAGTTCTTCTCAACCTGGGCCTTTTTTCTATACTCACTCTTTTCACTCTTCTCAACTTCCTTTGTGTCACCTTTCTCCCCTCTGTGCAATAAGCTTAACACATACAAATTCTCTGTGGCAGATGGCCACCCTTGTCTTATCCGATAAATGCGCCCACACTTCCTCATTCACACTGGAATACATTTGCTTTGGCACTGCTCCATTCTCTCCTGCAGCTCCACTCATACTACCCTTTCCTTGGCCTGCTAAGATGGAAGCTAGATTCTTTATCAGCAGTGTCAGTGGCTCAGTAGGCAGCACACTCACCTCTGATGCCGGGATATCCAAGGGCCGTGGGTTCAGTTCCTACATCTGGCACTTGGGTTAGTATCTCAGTACTCACACTATAGTGTAGCATGAGAGGGGTGCTGCTCTTCTGAGGTGCCGTCTTTTGGATGAGACATTAAACCAAGGTCCCGTCTGCCTGGATTGGTGGTAGTTCAGGTGGATGTTAAAGATCCCATGGCACTTATCAAACAGAGTAGGGGGACTTTTATTGAAATAGAGGACTCCAAAACAAAAAGAAATCAAAAGCATACAATCAAATAATAACAGAGAAATAACAAAAACATAGCATCAATAACAGGAAAGAAAATCAAACACGGGACACCCAATGTTCACAGTTAACCCATAAAAACTTGCCCCTAACCAAACCCAAGAAATGAAAATCAGTATCATAAATTTTCTGTAAGGTAAGAGTCACATTAGAAAGGATCTCATCAAATAATATCAGGCATTGTTGTGAAACCCATAAACATCAAGATTGCCAAATATAAAAGCGAAGAATAGAAAACACTAATAACAAGGTTTCAGCAGGATAGTTGGACCATTCACCCTTATGTACTCCATACAACAGTGTACAAATAAGAAAGAGAGGAAAATAAAGGCTCATCCCACTTAGTAGCTGAAAAAACCCAAAAAGCCCGAACATAGGGACATTCCAAAAAAAGGTGTTCCTGAGTTTCTAAAAGAGCTACACAAGAATCATGAGCACAATACCTATCACTAATTTGTTTGTGCTTGTTAGAATTACCAACTGGTAATCTACCGTATGAACTCAACCAAACACTATCCCAAACAAAATCAGGCAATCTCCTATTAGAGAGAAACATAAGAACCTTTTCCAAGGATTCTGGAGGACAATCCTGAAAAAGCACAACATCTGTGAATTCAGAAGAGACAACATGATTATACAATTTCCTTCTATTCATGGTTTCCAAATGAGAAACGGCGACACCCCATTTCAATAAATGCTTTAAAGGTTTCCAAACCATACTTAGGAAAAAAGGGAATCTTAGCAAAAGGAGCAGGTTTTCCCAACTTCCAAAGTGGTAACCCTTTAAAAAACCAGGACCATACATACGAATGCCAATACTTTCCTCCGGGTCGAAGGAGAGGACTCAAATTTTATGAAACAAAGAGACAGACAAAAAAGGCCACAGGGTGAACCATAGCCACTCCACCTTCCCTAATACTTCTATATGTATAACCATGTTTGATGGGGTTTAACCTACTCCCCCAAAATGCCTGGAAAAAAACACTAAATAGGGAAGTAAATAAAGACACAGGGGGAGGAAACACAAAACTGATGTACAAAAAAATAGGAACCACCAGAGTTTTAATCAACATAACCCTCTTACGCTTAGCAATTTGCCGTCCATTCCATCTGGACACAAGTAACTGAGATTTCTCAATTTTTTTAGACCAGTTTGCATAAGCCATATCACTAGCACCAAATTCTACTCTCAAAACAGTCATAGGGTCCATACTAATGGAAATAGCTGAAATATGACCTAACTCAGGAACCAGGGAATCCCCAAAGGGAAGCCTCTGCTCTTAGCATAATTAATCTTTCAACCAGAACATCTAGAAAAAAAAAGATAAAATATCGCATACAATAGGTCCTTCTTTGATATCAGAAATGCAAAGAACCAAGTCATCAGCATATGCCAAATTCTTTACAGGAGAGACTCCATCACCAATACTCAACCCAGCAAGACCTGTGTGATTAACAATCAATCTAAGTAATATATCGATAAAAAAGACATACAAAATAGGGCTCAGGGGACAACCCCGACGTACACCACGTTGTACAAGAATCGGACTACCAATCCATCTATTAACATTAGGGAGAAGCGAGGCAGAGCTATACATAGTACGAATCCAGCCTATAAATCTGGTAGGTATACCATATGCCTGTAATACCAAAAACAAAAAATCATGTGAAACCTGATCAAATGCTTTTTCCTGATCCAGGCTCAAAATGTATCCATTCAAACGTCCAGACTGAGCTACAGTAAACAATTCCCATAAGACTAATAAATTATCATATTGGGTCCTACCCAGGATAGAACATGTTTGGTGTAGACAAATTAAACCATCAACAACCTGAGACAACCGAAGTAACAAAACCTTACTTAATATCTTCAAATCAGTATTCAATAAACTTAGCATCCTCCAATTTTTTAAATCTTCTTTAGGACCCTTTTTATACAGTAAAAGAACCAAAGCTTGATTCATAGAGGATGCCAAGGATGAATTAGACAACATCAAATTGAAAACCTGAACCAAAACAGGGACAAGGTCTTCCTGGAATGTTTGATAAAACGCAGTCCCCAAATCATCTGTACCAGAAGCACAGTCAGAGTTCAAGGAAGAAATAGCAATACGTACTTCGGCATCAGAAATATCAGCTGACAAGTTATGGTGGTTCACAGCAGACACCTGAGGTAAATATAAAGAATCAAATTTAAAAGACTCAAATGCAAGACCAGTATCTTTCTGATAAAGAGAACTTAAATACTGACCAACAACATCAACTAAATCTTCTGGGGAAGTAACCAAATCATTAGATTTAGATGTCAACTGTGTAACAAGCCGATTGCTCATACGATCTTTACAATCTTGAAAAGGACCCAAAGCACCCTAATGCATCTTTAAACCATACCGATGTTTATGTTCCAAGGATTTAGACCTATCGTATTGATAAGCAAACATCTATTTCTTAACATTTTGTATCTGAACCCCACAATCAATCTTCTCAATCTCTGTTAAGGAAATCAACCTCTGCAATTGAGTCCTGAGACGTAAATATTCAAAATAATGAGAGGTAATCAGGGCATGAGAGCGGACCTGAAAAAAGGACTTCCAATCCTTCTTGGTATCCTCCCACCAAGATGCTAAATCATCATACATATCAATGACGGAAAGCCTAGCAACCCAGTCCCTTTTCCAAGCCTTCACAATAGACTTATCAGACAACAAGGAATTGTTTAGGTGCCATAAATTCTTCTTGCACCTAGGTACCCCATCCCAGGAAAGGTGAACTGTAAGGGACCTATGGTCAGAAAACTCCCAGGCACACAAGACAACAGAAGAAACTTGCAATACAGCAGAAAGGAAAAACAAAATCAATCCTGGTGGACAGAGATGACTTTAAAAAAGTATTACCACCCAAGGAATAAACACAACAATAAGCATCTTTAAACTGAGCAGTATCAAGCATGTGTAGGAGTTTATCTGAATCGCAGAACAACTTTGAGGTTTTCAACCCCCTGTCTGAGGTACTCAGAGCACAATTAAAATCACCAGCCCAAAGAACCAAATGAGAAGTATGAAGATAAGGCTGAATGTCCATAAACAGTGCAACTCGCTGAGCCTTGGTCTGTGGGGCGCAAATGTTAATCAATCGGAAATCTGTCACCCCAAAAATTAATATCTAATAATAAAGCTCTACCGGGGCAAATATCAACTAACTTGGAAACTTTAAATGCCGGATTGGTAAACAAGACCCCAACCCCATCACAAGGAGATTCCCCATTAGACCAAAAGGTAGCGCCCTTAGACCATAGGTTACCTGCAAGTTGAATCTCAGAAGAAGTTTTTAATCTAGTATCCTGGAGACAAAAAATATCACTGTGATGCTGTTGTAAAAGGGTCAAGGTGGTAACCATTTTCTTATGACTTTTAATACTATTAACATTGATAGTTGAAATAGTCAATGAAGCCATAAAAGGAAAAGAAAAAAGGAAAAGAAAGCAAAAAACAAAACCAAGTATTAAAAGGGGCCTTAACTACCCTCCTATGCCAAGACCTCCTAAGGTTAGCCTCCACCATTTTGACTTCACCTTCCTCACTCTCTGAAGCAAAATCAGTAACAGTAGAAGCCCTAGAGGAGCGGTCAGAATCTTCACCCTCAGACTCGTCCCCAGGAACCAATGCCACAAACTGATAACCTGCTTTCCAGGAATCCGAGGATCCACTGCAGGAGGAGACCAAAGGGGAGGATTTAGATAACATAGCTTTACCAGATCTATTACGTTTCTTAGCAGTAACTGTTTTAAAAGGCAAAATCGGGGAGGGGGGGGGGGAGGCATACCAGAATCTCCTGAGATATCCATAGGAGGAAGGACAGAGGTAGATGGTACAGGAGGAGCAGAAGAAACAACTGAAGGCACAGGATGAGCAAGCAGTTCCTGCTTACTAACAGAAACAGCCTCAACAAGCTCAGCGTCCGGAACCACTAAGGAAGGCTCCACAGCGGAAGGCGAAACAGGTGGGGCAACTGTACTATCAATAGCCACCTCCTTATTGGCTTGCATATGCTGGGCCACAACAATTAAACCTTCATGAGAAGGACAGTCTTCCCTATTATGAGACGCCCAAGGACATTTTGCATAGCCATGTCCAGTCTGCTCACACAAATTACATTTGAACAAGTTAAGGCAGGCAGCAGCCTGATGACCAAACTCAAAACAATGTGAGCATCTAGGGGTATCACAAGCTGTATTAAGGTGTGTCTGGGAACCACACTTAAAACAAGACTTGGGTTGGCCAAAGTAAAACAAACTGCCTCTGTCCTTCCCAAGAAAAAAACTATTGGGAAGGTGTTGAGGCCCACAGTTCGAGGAAAAAATGTTACCCTCAATTTTCAACCACCATTCCAGATTTTTTCACTATCAAGGATGGGAACAGGCCTATCTAAGACATCACATCTTTTCCTCAGCCAAAAAAGAATATCTTCAATATGCACCCCTTCATTATGAAACATGACAGTAATCAATTTAACAGCAGACTTAGTCAAGGGAACCGCTAAAAAAGGAACCCAGAGAGGAGAATTTTTAACGTTGTGATACAGAGCCCAAAATTTCTCCAAACTAGAAACAGTTTTAAAGCTCACATCATAATTCGAACTGCCAATGTGTATAAGAGCATAAATGTCAGAGGAAACAAATTCATTGAACCTTTAAGCAAATGTTTAGCAATGTACAGTCTGTCAGGCAGGTCTTCCAAGCCACCTTTATATATTAGACGGACAGCGTTCCTTCGGGGGGGGGCAGGTTCACCCTTATTAGAAAATAAATCCGACAGTTTAAACTGTGGAGTAGCCCAAGCAGACGTTTGAGGAACAGGGGCAACAGTAGCAGGTCCCACAGGAACAGAGGGGTGTGAAACTTTCAAGTCAGCATCTTGTAAATCATTCCCTGTAGACCCATTACCACTACAATCCTGCAAATCAACCGCTGACCCAGGAGGGACAGAAGATGTAGAAGGCAAGGTTCGCAAAGCAGGGTCAGCAGGAGACAATGAATTATATCGTTGCACCACAAGATCGTTAGGGTCAGTAATCCAATTACCATTTGAGTGCTTCAACCACCCAGCCCCCACTATGGCACGGTCAGGGGACCATCCCTCGCATACCGGGGGAGGAGGGGGAGAAACAGACCCACCCAGAGCCTTAGACCCCCCCAGCATTCTTATGGGAGACAGAAACTAAACTGCCATCCCGCTGTTCCAAAGCGGCAGTAGGATTATATTTCACCGAAGGAACCAAGCCCTGTAATAATACATTACCATGCATACCAAGTCATTTAGGAAGGACCAAAGGAACAGCCTTACAGGAATTGGGAGGAGGAACAGTGTCAGACTGCTTTTGGCACACGTCAGCTAGACGGTCTGCACTGCACCAGCCGCCTAGGGAGTACTGAGGCCAGAGACACACGCCAGCTGAAACAGGTCTTGCGTCACAAAAAGCGGCGAAATGGGATGAGAAACAGAAGGGAAACAGGAGAGGAGAGGAGCGGAGTGCATTGCAGCAATTTCAGACAGTAAAAGCGATTTCCGACGAGTGCAGCGCTCCTCTTCATGCAAAAGCTTAGCCAGTAGTTTCTCTTTAGCAGCAATAGCAACAGCAGTACCTTCATCAGAAACAGGGACATCACTGCTCACAGGGGAAGCAACACCAGAAACAGCATCCAAATATGAATCAAAAAACTCCTCAGGCACATCAAAGACAGAAAAATCCTCGGACAATGCAGCAGCCTCTAGAACAGCAGGTGCAGAGGAGGAGGCCCACTCGTCTGTCCGATCCACGTCCATCTCCCCTGAAGGTTGAGCAGAAGTGGCCATCTTCACCAGACAGCCAAAGAGTCCCCCTCCTGGAGAGTAGGGGAATTTCCCCGGTGTCCTGGTCAAATTTCCCTCATTTACTAAAAATACCACCAACAGCTTATTCTGGTTCAAGGTCAGTTGGCATTCATCTGTATCCCCCTTCCCCAGGTCGGGCCTGAAAATAGGCAGGATTTGTCTAGTGCACTTACCCAGTCAACAAAAACTAAATAAATAAATAAATTATAGCCCCAAGAACCTCATCCATCTTGCTGTTTGCCAGACCAGCCCCATTAGCCCCATTGGCCCCCCTGTCCCTGTCCTCCAAATTGGAAGTGGTCTCCATGGTTGCTGATCCACTCCCATTGGTTGTTCAGCCTCTCACTCACAACTAGACTCAGGATCCAGCTTGATTCACTTGAACTTCAGGGCTGCCAGCTGAGGGCAAGGGTAGTGACCTCAGGGCATCTTCCTCTTTCTCGGTATAATGGGCTTATTTCACCACTCCTCCTCTGACTCTTACCAACCACTGGGCTTCTTGGGTAGCTGGCGTCTCAGCCTCCACCATATGACTGGGTCCAAGAGCTGTGTGGAGTCCCTTTCTGGATCACTCTCCTGGCCCTTTGGATCCTTTATGGGGTGAAGCCTATGCCTGGAGTCCTGTTTCACCCCCTTAGGCACCTGCTATGCTACCCTTTCCCACTACCCCCATTGCCCCAGGGATTAGGCCTCAGGATCCAGGGGACTTCACCATCATCTGAACTTGAATATGCCCCAGGTGACCTTAAGATGGGTCCATTGGTAAGCCAGCCAGCACCTGTAGGCATGTTCTGATATCATTATGACCAAGGTTTGTCTTTACCTCCCAGCCATTGCCCATGTCATGGGCTCTGGTCCTTGTCATGGTTCTGGTGATCCACTGGAGTGTTCAAGCATGCTTCCAGCCATGTTGTTCCTCTGGTCTCTGCCATACTCACCAGCTCTGCTAACAGGGCTTTGTGGCTCCAACTCTGTGTTGTGCCTTGGCTTGCTGTCACAGACCGAGGCTGCTTCCCTAGGCCAGCTAGGTCTCCTGAGATACAAGTCCCTGCTATGGCCTCTGTCTTATCCTGCCTCCTAATTCAGACACTCTGCAGGCCACCTGCTGTTACTGGTCCTCTGTCTCTCAAAACTGTAACAACTATTTATGTCTCTCTCTGGATTTGAACCATTGATCCTTTGTCTGCTACGAAGACACAGGTGCACTGTACCACTGAACTGCAGATGTACAGGTAGCTGAAAGGACTCCCCTCAGAGGCAGCTGAGAGGCACCCCTTGCAAGGCCCCATTATCAGAACCTCCCCCACATAAGGAGCAACTGAGGAGCATGTCTCCCACAGGGACTGTAACTCAAAATACCCCCTTCTTTATTGTATTTATTTTTATTCTTTAAACTCTTCTATTATTTTTGTTGTGTGTTTTCTATACTGCAGCGCTCGCTACTGCACTCTGGCCTGCCAACTCCTGGAGCTAAAGAGGATCCCCCGATGCCGGCTGCTCAGATACTTTTTTTTGTTTTGCAGGTCTAATTTGTTAGTTTACTGGCTCCTCCTGTACAAAGCTGCTTATGGCTGGCCATTAACAAACTAAGGAAAGTGCATCAGCAGTCCTCCAAATCCATCTCAACAGTGGTAAGGCAACTACACTTTCCAAGCTGAGCTTCAGCTTTTATTAATCCAGCTGCTAGCATTCATAAACAAGTAAAGGAACTTATGTTAGCTCCTGTTACATGGCTACCAGCACTGCTGCACAAGAGAGGAATGGAGTGAGTTCCATGTGGCCCTTTACCATGCTGCCCAGATGAAAGGCTAAAGGCGTTTGCTGGTAAATTTTAAGTAATTTGCTACTAGTCCCCAAATATCCCCCTAACTCCTTTACCACTGTTTACAAGTCTGAATTATACTGTTACCAGCTACTCTCTTACTATCCCATACCTCTCTATTGTACCCCAGCTCTCCTCCCTTTTACTCCTTACGCCTCTTTCTCCTTTCTTGTTACCCAGGCTTTTGATCACAGTTTACCTTGCATACCTTATCTGAATAAAAAAAGTTGTAATTCTCCATTTTAATGTAGCAATTGTAATGTCACTTTGCATATTGTTTTCCTATGACTTCAAACCTCTAAAAATGAGCTTTTAGCTCAAAAGTATTAATCCGAGATGTTACTAAATAAATAAATAAAAAATTAAATAAAATATGCAAGTGGTGACTGTGGATTCATCTTAGCTCTATGAGCGTGGAAGTCTAAGCTTCTAACCACTGCACTGTGCTAGCTCCTGGCACCATGCAGCCTCTTGTTACATGCCAGGTCACGCAGACAGAGCGCTTATCTCCCACCTCACCTGCCCCACAACCAGTCCCCAAAAGACCCCTTCTGTATTTAAACCATATTCACCTGCTTCAAAGACTTTTCAATAGAGACTGCAGTACTCTTGGGAAGCTTAGTGGCACACTAACCCTTCCATGCCAAACAATCTCTCTAAGGACCTGATGTGGCACGCTACCTGGAAGCTGCCATTCACCCAGGTTTGCCTATTGTCCCATTTGACAGCTCTTTACTCAACCTCTAGGCTAGACTGCCTATCTGAATGCTGTGCTCTGAACATGCCACCACCACTGTCCTGACACTGGAGGAGCTTTGTAAATGGTGTGATCCTGAGTACACCCCCGCCCTATCCAGCCCTATCCAGGCCTCCTCTTGGTCTAGTCCACCCAGCCCCTGGAGTAACAGTGAAGTCACCCACCGTTTGTAACTCCTCTTAAGCAACTACTGCACCCTTCCCTACCTGCTCAAACTTCCCCCACCTTTGCAATCCTCTTTCTCTCCCCCCAGACGCTCATTGTGGTACTTTCCTCAGCAGTGGGGCCATGGGTCTTAAACCTGCACTGTATCCATCTCTCAGCTGAAGTCAGCAGCCCTAACCACTAGGACAGCTCTGCCAATATATGCTACTGGTGAGTAGATAACAAAGCTAATATAGCGTGAACAAATGAAGCTGTTCCTGGCTTCCCCTACTGGCTGCTTCTATTATAGGTCTGCTAGGGCATCTGATTTCTTGATGATTGCCTATAGGCAAGCCTAGCATACTGAAAAAGAGAAACTAGATACAGTGGCTCCTTTGCCGTGGATTCTACTCTAATTCTTGCTGTATTAAGTTTACACAAGCTTTTGGTGACACCACACAGAGGAATTGCCATACCCTGCCATTGGCTGTATTTAAAAAAAATACTTAATATTTCACCTACATTAGGGATGTGGACTTTGAACCTGCACTGTCTTTTCCCCCCTTATTACTGCAGTCTATGACCCTCACCACCTGGCTAACACTACCTTAAGAACTGCTGGTCAAAACTGTTATAACACATTAAGATGAAGCTGTTCCTGCTCCCTCTACTGGCCAACTCCATGACTGGTCTGCTGCTTGCACTGGATTTTTGTGCTTCTGTACTAGCTTTGGATCAGCAGCAGCTGTCTTCCTTTACTCATCTACCCTGCAGGCCTACTGTGCCTCCCCCCTCCTATGGTTAGATATGAATTGACTCCCTTGGGACCAGCTCTCCTTGCCCTCCTCTCTAACAGTGAAGGTCGCTTGTTTGGACTTTTCATGTATTCCCTCACCTTCTCACCCCCATCCTGGCACCCTCCCTACAACCCTCTTCTCTCCCTTCTACTGCTTGCAGGGGACATCAAATGTTACCCTGGCCCCTTCAACACATCCATTGACCACACCAATGTCATCTGGATAAGGAAAACTGATTTGAAAGTGTCACATCAAAACATTTGTAGCCTCCCATCAAAGTTCCCAACCTAGAGGCCTGGATGTCCCTATATAAGCCCCATGTACTAGGACTCTCTAAAACCTGGCTGAAGCCACATAACTCTGACACCTCCTACCATCTTACGGGCTACACTTTCTTTCACCTCAACAGACCTTTAAAAAAGAAAGCGGGCAGTGTCATGCTGTATGTGAAGGAACATATATCAGCCACCATTGTTAGCCACTCCGGTCCCCTCTTTCCTAGTGAATGTTTCCTTGTTGAGCTAACCCTGGGCTCCTCTAAAAACATCTACCTGGGGTTCTGCTACAACCCCCCTACCGAAGGTATCACTTATTTAACCTACTGGATGGTCTAGGGCTAACAACTCCAACCAGGGATACTATATTAGTTGGAGATTTCAACCTCAACTGGCTAGGCACCCAGGAGCCTGACTATGCTAATCTCCTAAAATTCCACAACCTCAAGCAAGTCATCTCCACCCCACCAGACATAATGCCCGTACACTAAACCACTCCCTATTTGACTGGGTGGCCACAGATCTGGTGAACATGGTCCTTCAGGTGGGTATCCTGCTGGGTTCTATAACAGACTACTCCCCTACTTACGGTACATCATTCTGGTCACCAAAATTAGTTTCCCTTCTACCAAACACCTCTCTTTCAGATATTTTAACTGCCCACGCCCCACCAGGCTTCTCAAAGATGTAAGCATGTTAAACTGGTCTGCTCTTTGCCTCATTGACAATGTGTCATTGGCAGTGAGCTTCTTCACCAATGTCCTCCTTTGGGTATAAGACCTCCACTCCCCACTCACCACTCATAGGGTGAGGGTGGCTACATCCATTGGATATCCAAGAACCTACTGCCCTAATGAAACAGAGGAACGGCCTGTGGAAGACTTACAAAGCATCCCCTTCCCCAGCTCTGGAACGCTTACATGTGCCTACGCAACACCTGCAAGCAAACGGCCAAAACACTAAAGTGCAACTTCTACCTCAACCTACAAATGAACAACCTTGTCGATCCACAGCATTTTTGGGCCTCGATAGAGTCTGTACTCAATCTGAAGACTCACAGCCATGTCACTTAACTTGATTCCCCATCAGGCCACCTGACTGACCCCACTGAGACTACACAAAGCTTTAACAAAAAATTGAACAACCTCTCTGTCCACCTCAGTAGACTTCGCCACCCCAGTCACAATCTATTAATTAATTAATTAATTAATTAATTTAGTTTTTGTTGACTGGGAAAGTGCACTGGACAAATTTTGCCTATTTTCAGACACGACCTTGTGGGACGGGGATACAGATGACTGCCAACTGACCTTGACCCAGATTAAGCTGTTGGTGGTATTTTTAGTGAATGGGGGGAAATTTGACCAGGGCACTGGGGAAATTCCCATATTCTGTCTGCAGGGGGCCTTGTTTCCTGTGAACAAGTTAGAGATGGCCACTCTATCTGAAACTCAGGAGGGAGCAGACATTCAAGGGGCAGAGGAGCCAGCCTCCCTCTCTTCCTCATCTGTGCAAGAGGCTGAACTTTTCTTTGATGCTTCTGATGTGATAGAAAAGTTAGGAGCACAAGATAGGCCACTAATATTTCTGCCTATGCCTTTGGAAAATGAGAACCAACAAACTGAAGAAGATGGTTAAACACAGGAGCCCAGTGCTGTACCAAGTACAGCAACAGATTTGGAGCGCCTACTGAAAGAAGAACGGGAACAATCAGAGCTATGACAAAAAGAACTACAAACAGCACTGCTGATCCTGATGGAACAACACCAGCTAGTGGATGAAGAACAACCAGCAAGTCCTTAGGCCCAGATGTGGCCTGCTGTTGAAGTAAGTGCCACGTCAGCAACACCGATGCAAAACCAAACTGCTTGTGCTAATGCAGAGAAACCAAAGGAAACCACCTTTACCACAATGAGTGAAATGGAACCAACTGGAAGGAGACTATTCAATTTCAAAGCAGCTACTGGCAGAGAACCACTGTTTGTTTTTAAGAGGGGAACAAAAGTAAAATATTTGGAAGTAATCTGCCAGGAATGGCACAAAGGGGAGGATGAATTCCTGGCCTAAGACGGGGCACCGAAAATAACTCAAATAGCACTGTACAAGACAGCTGGTTGGTGGAAGCAGCTTTAACAGTTGCAGGGTGGGAAAAGCAAGGGATGTCAGGACAATGGGTATAAGGGAAATTCCCTATCCCGACAGTGGGCCTACGGCAAGACTGTAATATAAGTACCAGGACTGATGTTCAGCATTCTGATAATACAGATAACATGGAGGGGCTTAATGTTGCAACCATCTCCCCCGAACACTTCACCCTTACATTTAACTCAAAGTCTACAATCTGCAAATTCACCAGGAATGGAAACATCTGAAGCTCCTTCTGGGGAGACTCCCCCTATAAACACTGATCCAACACAGCCTCCCGGAGGTAGTGGGGTGAATTTCCTAATAATGATATTCATAATAGCATTACTAATAGGGAAGATGGAGCAAGACACAGATTATATGCATCCTTTTTTAGAGCCCCAACATACCCTGCTAAATGACACAACGCAGTGAGGCTACTGTACAAAGGAGGCCTTGACTTATTTCCGGACAGAAAGTGTATGGTATCAATGAATTTAATGCACAAGAAGTATATGATGTTATACATGTGTCTGGGGAAACAACATTCAATGTTAGTTTTAAACTAAATACTGACTTGCAGAAATTCTGGACTAAATATCACATGGTGAAAATATCTCCAGCATGGCTTCCATTTGAGGCTATCCCACTATCCAAACCGACAAACAAGACAGTGACAGTGCTCTTCAGAAATGAAGGTGTAAGTGTGACAGACTTTTTTGTGTTGTCTAAGACAGAGATGTACTGTACAGTGAAATCCAGAGGCCATTTTCGACAATGACAATATCTGGACTGAAGGCTGGAGAATCAGAATGCTTCTGACCTGCACAGAGGCAGGAATCCAACACTTGCCTAATTGTGTTTTTTTTTTTTAGGAAAAGATTGAGGTGTCCTTTTCTATGCAAGACAACCTAAAGCTTGTTAACCACTGTGGAGAGACTGGGGCATATGAACAGTTTATGTAATAAACTGAAATGTACTATTTGTAATGCCATTGTCCACACAAGTGAATTCTGTAGGAATGAGCATAAATGTAATCTTTGCAATTTTACAGTTCATACTTATCAGACCTGCCCATGGTCAGTGCATAGTCAGCTGAGCCAAGCAGATAGTGAGGAGCAAAGACTTTTAGTAGCAATTGTGCAAAGGAGTAAAGCCAAAACAAAAGCCCCACAACAGGCAAGAAGAGAAGAACCAAACATCCCAGGGCAAAATCAAGGGGATGGAACCCAAACAATGGAAACATCTGAGGGCACCACAGAATCACCCTCACCCTTTCAGATACAGAGATGGGGTCAGGACTGGTAGAGCAGAACAGTGATGGAAGTAGGGCAAGGAACTATGGAAAGGCAAAATTGTGAGGAGGACACCAGCACAGGGATACTTTAGGCTAGCTCCAACATTCCCTCCTCCAAAACCTGTGCAGGGGAAAAGTGATCAGGAAACAGCTAAGATGATCACCAGAAGAAGACATAACTGGGAATTACCTACTCCCCAAATCTCTAAAACTAGGGACACAGCTCTGTCTAATAGATTTGGGGTGTTAGCAGAATCTGACAATGAGTCAGAGGATTCCTCCCTTTGGTCTTCTATGCCTGATCCTGGTTCTGACAGGCAGGGCCCCCATGCCCCCCATGGAACAAGAAGCCCAGGATAGGCAAACAATAGAAAAACCTTTACAGAAGAGGATACGGCCAGCCAGAAAGAAAAAGAAACCCCCTTGAAGTACCAAATTGTGTATGGACTATAGGACATGACTCTTCACTACCTTATTTAACATTATGATGGGGAGCCCCTTACATTTATACACCATAAATCTTAATAGCATGAAAATTTATAAAAAAAAACTGTTAGCAATATTATCACACTTCAGATCCTTGCAGAAAGGATTTTTTTTCCTCCAAGATACAAATCTGCATACCGCAATGGAAATAAAACAAGCCATTAGCCAATGGGCGATAGGTCCAGCATACTGATCTCTAGCCATGGAAACTTGTGCAGGTGTAGCTATTTTATTTATGGGTGTACAATTTAAATTAATAAAAATGCTGGACCTCATACCAGGCAGAGTACTGATATTAGACATTAAAACAGGAAATATCCTACACAGGCTTATTAACATTTACGTTCCACAGACAAAGAGTGCAAGAGTAGATCTATTTAGGGCCATACAACCTTTTTTTGCATTCCTCACAGAACATAATTCTGGGAGGAGATTTTAATTGTGGATTAGGTATTACCAGCAGAGGGAAAAAAAAAAGAACACCAAAACAATCTTTTGTGATATGGTTTTTCTGAGAATCATGGTTGGTCAAGCTAATTTAATAGATGCATATCATAGACATACTGGACAGTCAGACCCTACTTTACATAAAGGAACCTTGGCAACAAGGATAGATTTCTTTTTTATTTCACAAACCATACAGATGCAGAAAGTTACTGTTCAGCCAGCAGAATTCTCAGATCATAACATGTTACACTTATTGATCTAGGAATACCACACACCTACAAATGGCCCAGGGGATTGGAACTTTAATTCATCTTTTTTACTAGAAGAAGATCTGCAATGTAATTTATCATATTTTGTGCAGGCACATAAATCAGTCTTTGTTATGTATACTGATCGAACTTTGTGGTGGGAGGACACTATTGCTGATCTTACACAAGCATTAAAACTGCATAGTAGAGAGAAAAAGGAGTCTAAACACTTAAAACATCTACATAACAGGAGAAAGTTACCGCATTTATTAGCACTAACACACACTACAGAACAAAACTTACAAGAACAAATACATTTAGTTAAAGAAGCTACGAACAAATTTCATTTACAACAGGAACAAGATGTTATATATCAACAGAGGTTTGGGATACAAGAGAAGAAAGAAAAAATATGTCCATATGAAAATAATAGAGAGAAAATCAAACAGAAACATATGGAAAGTTTAAGAAACACAGAAAACTTAGAATGTCATAATAGTAAAGACATTATGCTGATTGTGACAGAATATTCCATGACACGTTTTGTTCAGACTGAAGAAAATTTACTGTACCCTGAGCCTTTCTTTCAAACATTTCAGGTTCCTGCAGTCACTAAAGAACTGAATGTAGGCTTGGAAGCTAACATCCAGGCAGCTGAAATAGAGACAGCCATTGCAGCATTACAAAATAATAACTCATCGGGTGGGGATGGCCTGATGGCAGAACTGTATTAAATGATTGGAAAAGAATTAAGTATGGAACTAGTGGAAGTTTTCATGGAAATTTTGAATAATTAAAACTCTTCTTTAAGAATGGTAAATGGGAGGCTGATATATCTACACGAAAAAAGGGACAGACAGGACTTGCATAACTGGATCCTCATTAGCCTTTTAAACAATAATTTTAAAATTTTAACAAAAATCTTGAACACCAGGCTAAATTGGTAATAATGACAGCTCAGACTTGTGCAGTCCTGGGTAGATCTATTGTTGAACACTTGATTTTACTCAGAGAATTATTCTCACAGAGTTATCAGGGACATATACGGGGAACCTTTCTTTTCCTGGATCAACAGAAAGCTTTTGATTTTGCTAGTCACTACTTTCTATGGAGCACACTACAGAAGTAAATATTTCACCAACACTTATTTTCTGCATCCAAGGTCTGTAAAAAAATGCTACTGTGACTCCAGTGGTGGATGGATGTGCAGGACTGATGATCCCTGTATCAAGGGGGGTAAGACAAGGATGCCCCCTTAGTCGTTTGTTATATGTCTTTTGTCCCCAGAGCCCCTCCAATAAAGACATAGGCAAGCTGTGTGCGGTTGCTCAGTTTGGCAATTAATTTATTTAATATTTCAAGATATCCTTGTTTACAAGACATAGTACATTTCCATCACTTTCAGTTTTACAATCTCTTCAAATGAATATTTATGTACATTATATACAGACACATTCTTTTACAATTCATTACTTTTACTACTTTCTTCTTTTTCTTCTACCCTCCCAGACGTACATCATGGGGGGGTGCAGCCTCTTCCTCTTTTGCTGGAAAGGGGTATGAGTATACACACCGTACCTCTGCTTCTTACTTATTGGTCCTGTGTCACCTTTTTAGTGTTTTCCTTTTTTATCCCCCACTTATTTCCTGTCCTCCTCCCCCCTTTTTCTGCCATCCACCCATGGCAGTCCAATACATCCTACCACTGTGCTCCACCTGCCACAGTGCCCTCCAGCTGCCTCTCTCCAGGGTGGGTGGGTGGGTGGGAAAATCTCGTGGAGCAAATTTGTGTGCTCCCCAGGCTGTGCAGTCATTTATGACTGCACAATTTAGCCCTGCCCCAATAGTTCCCCTGGCCATTCCTGGCTTGCCACCTCACTGTTCCCACTCCGCCCCCATTTCCTCCAAGTTGTGACCTCATGGGGTCCTCCCCTTTTTGAGATCTTGTGCCCTTCTACTAGCCCTCCCCCCTTTCCCTTCATCCCCCACCTCCTGGCTACTCCCACACCACAAGTCTGAGCCTTGGGACAATGTGGTCTGCTCCTTTATTTGGGAAACCCTCTTTGTCCCCAGAGCCCCTCCAATAAAGACATAGACAAGTTGTGTGTGGTTGATCAGTTTGGCAATTAATTTACTTAATATTTCAAGATATCCTTGTTTACAAGACATAGTACATTTCCATCACTTTTCAGCATTACAATCTCTTCAAATTAATATTTATGTACATTATATACAGACACATTCTTTTACAATTCATCACTTCTACTACTTTCTTCGTTTTCTTGTGCCCCCCAGATGTACATCATGGGGGGCCGGCCTCTTCCCCTTTTGCTGGAAAGGGGTAGGAGCATATACACTGTACCCCTGCTTCTTACTTATCAGTCCTGTGTCACCTTTTTAGTGTTTTCCTTTTATATCCCCCTCCTTATTTCCTGTCCTCCTCCCCCCTTTTTTCACTAGTCCACCTCCAGCTTGTGATGGAAGGTGGACTTCCCCCCTTTTCTCTCCCTCCTCTATACCCTATTGTACCACTTTTTTTTTTTTATTGTGTTTATCTCTGCACCAGCCATGTTTCAATGGCAACTGCAATTTCTGAGTTAAACAGGGCTAGACCAAGGCCCATCTACCCATTCTAATATACCATGGTGTATGACCAGTCCTCCCATACTCTCAAATAGTCTGCCCATCCACACATTCATGTGCTTCCCGGCTCTGTCCATCCCTCTGTGGCTCTCTACCTGTCACTACACCCTTCAGAGCATGATATCAGACCAGGCCAGAGTAACCTATGGCCACCATTCCTTTATTTTTTGAAGGTCTGTTTTATTTGGTAAAAAATGTCCAGCCAGGGCCTCTTCCCCAGGTCATTTCCACCAAGATGTAACACAATCATGTCTGGCCATCTATGGTCCTTCCTGATCTCCCTCAACTTTGATAGCAGCTGGGCCCACTTCATTACCCTCAGACCTTTCCATACCAAAGAGATTGTGTCACTATTCAGGTACAGCTGCTTTCCCTCTTGTCTCCTGGCTGCCCAGTTCTCCACCCAGTGAATAAAGGAAAGCCTGCAGATCCATACTTCAAGCTTTCTTGTCCTCCCTGTATAATCATAAGGACACCGTTTAGCATATTACACTGTTTTCCTTCTCTCCTTCCACCCCCTCGGTTACCCCTCTTCCCACCACTACTTGCACCTGCTGTGGGGAAAAAAAGAGACATAGTTATTATGTGATGTTATGGATGCACCTCTTATAACAGTCAGAAGTCCACCTGCCCTTCTGCTTAATTTCCCCCAGCCTCTTGCTTTGTGCCCACCATAACAGAGGCCGCCCCAATCCTGAATGAGTGAGTGGATTATCCCTCCACCGGTTCCCCCCAAAAATGTAGGCTCTTGTGCAATACTGCTGTCACCTGGTAGGTACCCATACACTGGTCTGCCATCCCCATGTATGAACAGCAGGGTACTCCCCCTCTTGGATGGTCTGCCGCATACACGTGCAGAGCCCCCACTGGGCAGATGACTTCGTTATGTTTTTTTCTCAACCAAACCTTGGTGCCCAGACCCTGCTGATCTGTCTTTGACCTCCTTAAGAGTACCACTATCACATCCCTAGCCCATTCTATGTCCTCCCAATGGATCCCTCCCCGTCCATCTGTCTGCCATGGCCTATCACTTCGCCAAGCTCCAATGCGTTTAATTACAGCACTGAAATACATAAGGCCTTGAATAATACACCTTTCTGACTTGAGCTGCAGATGCGGTGTAATGCCTCCATCGACCATGCCATCAGCCCCTCCGAGATAGGTTTTCTATTGTCTTTCTTCTAAACTGTTCCCTGCAACCAGCTATGCATCATTCTGCAGACTAGGTTGCATTTGATAGGGTCCTCCTACCCTCTAAGTGTGCACATCTGCCCTATTGCTGCAAGATGAACCCTCATAGTCAACTGCACCATGTTATGGTTCCATCCTGCCACTATGAATCTGGCCACCTGCTCCCTTGTCATTACCCCACTTACCTGGCTGCCAGGCTGCCTTCTCACACCACTTCCCCAAACTCTGGAATGATCATCCCCCTCAAATTCACCTCCCTTCCAGCACCCTTTCTCTATCCACTGCCCTGGCAAACTACGTCACGGTGAACTGCTCTTGCACTTGACACCCACAAGTGCCATTTCAACCCCCCACCCCCTCAATTGCCTGACCAGTGGCACCTAGCTTGCACTACAGAAGCTGGCTTATATATGTTTGTCCAACTCTGCACTTCCTGTTTCATGCCTGGTCTCGTCCTGCCCCAATTTGCGCTTAGTATTCTATGTTGTATACTGCCTCAGTGTTTTACTTTATGTGCTGTGTGCCTCACAGACATGCACCAAGTGTTATTCTACTGTAACTTGTACAATGTGACTTGATATCCTGACTTGATAACCTGCGCATTATCCTTCCTCTGTACCCCCTCCCCCCCTCCGGTCGCACTGGGAGACAAGCTCTTTTTGCTCAGTGTGCCTTTCGTGGTGAAACATTTCAATAAATAAATAAATAAAAATACTGCTCCTGGAAGTTTTGAAATGCCCTTCAAGATGCCTCATACGCCCTAATGGTCCTGGGGGCCCAGGAGTTGTGGAACAATATTTTGGCTCCCCCAATCCAATCATCCATATGTATGCCGGGATGGTGGCCTGCCACTGCTCTGCTCCAGGCACAATGGTCCAAAATGTGTCTATTTGCAAGCTGGAGAGGGAATAAGCTATCACATTGTCTATTCCATCAATGTGCTTGGCTCTAAATGACATGTTCAATGTCAGACCTAGCCATACCATCCTGCAAAAAACCCTCATGACTCTGTCGGATTTTATCCTTTTCTTTTTCAGCACTTCTACCACTGCCCTGTTATCACTCCAAATTGTGACTTGCCTATTCTTAAGTTCCCCACCCCTGATTAACATGGCTACCCATATAGGGAAAATTTCCAAAAAGGTGATATCCCTCATCATCCCTGCCCAGACCCATTCCTCGGGCCATGGTTCAACAAACCTTTTCCCCTGCAGATAGCCCCCCCATACCTATCCCACTTGCCGCATCCGTGTACAGCTGCAAGTTGGTATTATACTCCCACTCCTTCTGCCAGAAGGTCTGTCTGTTGTACATCATGAGGAAATGCTCCCATACCCCTAAATCCTCCCTTACTCCCTTATTGATATCTACCCAATGGTGTGGCTGTGTTGTCCCCCCGAGTTGCCCATGCCAGACACTGTGTGAAAGTGCACCTGGAGCGATGGCTGTGCAGGTGAAGTTCAAATGCTCCAGCAGCTGCTGTGCTTGTTGGAGCTGCAACCTCCTTCTACATCTGACTTTCTCCAATAGCTGCCGTAATTTCTCGACCTTCTGTTCTGGCAGCCTGAACACCTCCTGGACCATATCCAGCTCCAGTCCTAAGAATTCTATTGTCTGGATGGGCCCTTCTGTCTTATCCTCTGCTAGTGGTACCCCCAGTTCCTGGTACAAACCCTTGAAATCCTGTAACATTCTTTCCATCTCACTTTGCCCTTCCCCAATGAAGAGGAAATCATCAAGGTAGTGTACCACCGTCTGATGACTGTACCTGTTTTGAAACACCCACTGCAACCATGTGCTGAACCTCTTGAATGTAGCTCATGCTATCAAGCACCCCATGGGCATGGCTTTGTCAAAATAATACATGCCCCCCGCTTGGAAACCCAGAAAATTTCAATCCACCCACCTAACTGGTAGCAATCAGAATGCTGCTTCTATGTCCATCTTGGACAACCAAGTGCTCTGCTTAGACCTAATTAGCCAGACCACCTCCTCCAGGGTGGTGTATGTTACCTTGCAATCTTCCTCACCGATGTAATCATTAACTGAATCCCTGTCAGGATAGGACAGGTGGTGTATCACTCTGTACTCACCTGGCTGTTTCTTGGGGACTAAATCCAGGGGTGAAATTCTCAAATTGAGCAACGGTGGGTGGCAAATGGTCCCTACACCTTCCCCGCTATTACTTCTTTCTGAATTTTTTACTCTAGCATTTCTTCATTCCCCTGTATGAACTTGAGGTTCTTTGCCCTCATCCCCTTCCTTTTCCCCTTAAACTGTAGACTAAAACCTGCCCGAAAACCCATGCACAATTTCTTTGCTGCCTTCTGGTGTCGGTATTCCCTCAAACACCCCTCCATGGCCTCAATCTTGATGAGCGTGTGGGCCAGCCAGAAACTGCTGCTTGATGGTTTTTCAGTTGTCCTGGTGTCGAGTGTAGGTGTGCCCTCCCCTCCCCCCCCCGCTCTTTGCCTGTGGCTTCCCCTTCTCCCAGTGCTGCCCCAAAAGGTACCTTGATTGGTCTGAAAGGCTGCTGGTATGAATTGTCCTGACTGCGTGATCCTTTTTCCCAGTTATATCTACATTTAGCTGCTGGGTGGTACCCACAGCACCTGGAACACACATGCCAGAATCAGCAGTTAGCCAAGAAAAAGAAGCCCTGTTGAATCCCCAACAAACCTTCAGTGTCACCCCACCCTTTTTTATCCCCTTCAGCCTCCTTTTTGGTCAGCCCTGTGTAAATTTCTAGCCACAGATCTATTTATCTGGAGTCCCATTTCACATCTCCGAAATGTGCCATCCTTTTCCTGAATTTCTTGTCACATTTCCGTTAACTATGTCCCCGTTTTTATATGCATTCTTGATTACTGTATGAGCAAGTAAATTCGGAATGGGGTGGCAAGTTCTGGCCAATTCTCAGTAACAATTGCCATGAAGTAGGTGAAACCTGTGGACCAATTGTCCCACATTTTTCCTATCCACGACTTATCCTCCTCCCCTTTTCCTAACAGCACTACTGCTGCTGCCATGTCTTTCTTTTCAAAACTGTCTTTGTCCTCATATTTATCCATGTTGTTAACATTCGCTAGGGTGAAAATGTTGACATATTCTCCCTTCCATATCTTTTCCTTCATGGCTGTGGGCACATGGTGCCCTAGCCGTACCCCAGGCACCCCCAACTTATCTTTTTTGGGACCCTCTTGTTCCTCCCGTGTCCCTTCTCCTGTTTCCCCTTCTACTTTGTGCCTTTATCCCCACTGTCTGGCTCCGCTACCTCCAGTAATCAGTTTGCCTTGTCTACAGGTCCATCACCACTCGATAGCAGGCCTCTGTAATCGGCTTCATCTTCCTTGGTGCCATCTTCTTGGTTCAAGTATCTACTGAAAAATCACACACACATTAATATCTCCCTTCCAGCAGGCTAGGTGATGCTAATTGACTTGCTCAGTGTCAACACATATACCAGTGGGGATTGCAGGTATTCCCCCCAGATCTCTGATCCCCTGTTTCATGGTTCTAGGCCATATTGCCACTCTTAACCCCACCTAATGCCCCTGTCAACCCATCAACTGAAATAGTGTAAGAGACTGAACTGTATGGGGGGGGGTAACCTCACCTCCAGAACTGTAACGCGGTGAATGTCCTGTAAGCCCACTGTGCTGGCTTTGTTTTTTTGTTTTGTTTTTTTTTGAAACCTTGCATGCAGGCCTGAAGATCTGAAGCTCAGGCCTTGCCTACTGGGCTTCACTGCTACCTTGTGACTCGACCACCAGTTTGGGCCTGCATCGTCAATTTGCCTCCAAAACTTCTCCCTTGGTGCTTACCTATTTTCACCCCCCAGATCATTCTCCCCAATCCCAACCTGATCCCCTTTGAAGCCCCCACCCATGTGGTGTTGAATTGCTCCCCTCCTGCCAACTTTTACCACAAGGAACCCCCCGTGGTACCACAGTCCCCTAAATCTTCCCCAGGAAACTGCCAATCATGACTAAACAGGTACGGCCCCCCTGCTGCCCAAGGCCACCTGCAGTACTTGTCCTATTGTCCCCCATGCTGTGCATCCCTCGTTTGCCCACCGCCACCTCACGGAACTTCCATTGGTCCCCACTGGGAAGGCAATCCCTGTCTCTGAAGAATAATACCCCTATTAAATTCCCCCTACTGCCTGGTGGCCTGGCCTACCATTGCCCACATATTGTGCTTCCACACAAACTCCTGGAAAATGGGCCTGAATCTGAAGCACTCTGATACAGTGGGTGCAGCTAGTACCCAGTGAAAAAAAAAACGCAGTCCCTATACACTGCTACCTTGCTCTCGAGGCCACTCAATCACCGGGTACCACATGGCGGTGACATCACACACCACACCACACGGTAGGCCACAGATGTCTTTTGTGCTCCTCTGGTCATTTTTCCTCCCTTAGATGCAATATCTGGTCATAAATACAGCTGCTTCTGGCACAAGAAAAGGCCCCAAATGCCCTTCTAACCCAGCTGGTCTGTATCCCCCACTCGGTTCTGCTGCTCCGGGTACTACATGGTGGTGACTTCACACACCACCCCATGTGGTCAGCCGTGGATCTCTTTCACACTCTTCCAGTCATTTTATCTCCTCCCAGTACAATCCCTGGCCATGCAACATGCTGCCTCTGGCAGAAGAAAACCCTCCAGGCACCCTCCTATGCCCCATGGGTCTGTATCTACCCACTCTTTCATCTTCTTTTCAGCAAACTTCTTTCTCCCTGTACCCCCTCTTGGAGCACCTCTCCAGCTTTAGCAGCTTCTCTGCTCTAGGGCGCTGCCCAATCCATAAGTATCAGGTGCCTGCCTGAGCCATAAGTATCAAGCGCACAGCACCCCATGAGCTATCACCAGCCACATGTTACTAACCCTGCTCATTTGGCTCCTATGCAGATCACCAAACCCCACATACAACAGGGCCCCACATAGCAAGTGAGACCCGCCAAAAACAAGTCGCAAAAACAACCCTGAATCTGCCATGGAAAGCCCCCACTCAGCCCAACAAACCCAAAACCCACACAACAGGTGAGCAAACACAGCAATAAACAAAAGACCATCTATCAGGAGGCAGGCCAATGCCCAACAAAGCAGCCTCAGTAAGCATGTATATCTGCATCTCGGGCTACTACTGGCCCCTCTTAATTTGCAAAGAAGAGCTGCCTTACCTCTTTTCTCAGATTGTGAAGTTCTCACTTTGCTCGGCCTCCTCGGTTCTCACACCAGTCTACATCTCAGCTGTTGTACCTAAATTTCACACTTATCTCAAGCATTTTTCTTTTTTTTTTTTTTTTAATTACCTAACTGAAAAATTGCCCACTGGCTTCTTCAACTAAACTGAGTGTGCTTCCAGAGGAAAATCTTTTGGAGCAAATTTGTGAGGTTCCCTGGCTATGCAGTCCCTTATGACTGCCCAGTTTAGCCCTGCCCCTATAGCTTCCCTGGCCATTCCTGGCTTGCCACCTCACTGTTCCCACTCCGCCCCCATTTCCTCCCATTTGTAACCTTATGGAGTCCTCCCCTTTTTGGGACCTCGTGCCCTTCCTCTAGCCTTCCCCCTTTCCCTTCTTCTCCCCACCTCCTGGCTTCTCCCACATCACGAGTCTGGGCCTTGGGACAATGTGGTCTGCCTATTTATTTGGGCAACCCTCTTTGTATTGACCCACTTTTAAGGGCAATATGTACTTGCACCAGAATACAGTCTGTAGCTACATTAACAGGGAGATTCCCTTATAAGGCTATTGCATATGAGGATGATGTGCGCACATTAACGCATGACACACAATCTGCTAAAGAAGCTGTACAAGTGTGCAGAAAATATGGGAAAATCTCAGCAGCAACTTTAAATATGGGAAAATATAAAGGTTACATCTTTAATATAGAGGAGATTGAAGAGAGACAGATAGAAAACATTACTGTAACAAAAAACCCTATCAACATCTTAGGTATTCAGTATGGTACAACCAGAGCCAAAATAGTTAACTGGGAAGAGAAATTGACACGGGGGCAAAATTTAATTCAGCAATGGAACAAGTGTAAATTCAGCAAAAAAATGGATTTATTTCATCAAATCATATCTAATTCCAGTATTTTTATATTTAAGCTATGTTTTCCCCCCACCTAAATAATTTGAGATGACTGTTCTTAGTATTTTTTTGGTTCAAGCAGTCTGGAGCAGTAGACTTAACCCCAATAAAAGGAATATTTTATACCACCCTTTTAACCAGGGGGGTTTAGGGATGGTAAATCCTATTGTTTTTCTATACAGTATTTTCATTTTTTTTAACCTTCAGCCATTATTGTCAAACTCAATAAAGATTACAGCTGGGCCCCGCTAATATATGCTACATGCCAAAAGTGGCTGCAACAATGGGACCCGTAAAAAAATGTGGGGTTTCCTAGGAATATCTTAGGAAAGTTTTTATGAAAATAAAAACTTGGAAAATTACTAATCAGCTGATACTACCTAAATCTAGAAAAGCTCTATACGTATGGATACAGGAGAACAACTTTCAAGAACCAGAACTATTTCGTAAGTGTCCATCACAATTTTTATCAAACATTCTGAAACTTTTAAAAGAGAGAGTACCCCCTAAAATATGGGATGTCCATTGGTTGAGCTGCCATTCTAAACCGAATGTAAAAAGTAACCAAAAACATAAAACAATGGAGGAGAGAATGTGTAGCAGGTTACAATGTCACCAAGAGCTAGAAACATTAGAACACTTGTATTTTAATTGCATATTAAGGGCTTTGGGCAAAAGTTAGCTGATAGATGGGATGATCAATGGTTTGCATCAGTATCTTATGAAACATTGATGTATGGGGCATATGATGGAAGTGCTAGCAAACGGGAGAAAAGCACTCTGAATATTATCCTATTATGTATAAAATGGTACCTGTGGAATGTGAGAAGTTTGTTTCACTTACAGCAAAAGTATATGGAACACAAAGAAATTATTAATAAAATCAGAACCAAAATGAGGTCTATCTACCACCATGAAAAAAGTCGTACTAAAAGAAGAACTTTAGCAGAGGTATGGAGGAACCTACATCGGGTCACCAACTCAGACGTACCAATTACTTGATTTAACATGCGATCTAGGCTAGATTATAATTAATTAATACTTTTCCTTTTTCATTTTTGTTCATTTACTAGCTGGGAAATGGAATAGGTACAAAGAATGGGATAATATCTAATGTGGGTTAATACTAGTCAGTGGCAGAATGAATGTCTGCAAAAGTATATAATATTGGCTTGTTAAGGTTTCTCTTCTTTTTCTACGTTTTGGAAATTTTACAATGAATTTAATTATGTGTTATATATGATATGTTTGGTTTATATTTTGGTGATGTATTTATTGTTCAGTTTCTTTCCTTTAATAAAAACCCCTACTCATCCAGTAAAGGGAACCCTTGGCCCTCTGTTGCAGGATGGCCATGCTGGAGGAGCGGGAGAGGGGACTGGGCCTCCTCCTCCTCTGTTCTTGATACTCAAGAGGCTATGGACATGGCTTTGGCAGGGGCTTACTTCTTGAAAGGAGAAGAAGTAGCCACAGATGTTTTTGTTTCCACAGAAGAATTGAGAGAGGCAGTCACTTATCTAGGTGCTGCTTCATCCATGTCTGTGTCAAGCTCGGCAGAGCTATTATGTAAAGCATCATATCGCAGAAAGCCGCAGGAGGAACGAAAGAAGCATCTACAGAAAGTGAGAGAATTAGAGCAAATGCTGGATCAGACACAGGAGAATGCCTTACCTAAAACCAGTACTCCTGGAGTGCATATTCCCATTAACATAGATACAGGCAAGTAGTATCCTTTGGATCAGGCTTCTCTTGCTGAAGGCACTCCTGATCTGGTTCCTGCTGATTCTGTGCGAGGAGAGGGTAATGTGGCTGGTAGTGATAACGAACGAAAGGCTGTGTGCCTGGAGCCACAAAATCCTCTCCCCACTTCATCAATAAGTGTGCAACGGAAGAAGGGATGCCTAGGGGTAGGTTGGCATACTCCCGAAACAGCTGGGAAGAGCTCTAAACTCCCAGATGCATGAGAAATCAAGAAAATGAAAAGCAAGTATTTTCGTTCAGAAGCTCTAAAAACACTTTGGGTTGGAGTAAAGATAAGGCGGCATTACCTGTTGCAAGTGCTGAGACAGTAATATCGTCTTCTAGAAACACCAGCATAAGGACAGGAAATTGGTCCCTTGTTCACACCCTGGAGGATTTGGCTGGATACAGGGAGAAAATGAACATTGGACTCTGGATCCTTCAGCTCCTACCATTCAAAAATGGGTGAAAACTCAAGACCAGATACAGGCCCAGAAGATAACTCTTCAAATGAGTTCCAACAACCCCAGGGGTAACTCTTTTGATAATATAGATTGCAAACTGAATGTAATGTTGATGTTTTGGATACTACTATTGCTAGCAATGTGGTAGATGTGGGAAATTCCATGTACAGCCTTTGGTTCCTGGACATTTGGTCACGAACAATAGAGAGCGGTACTTTGGTCGCGAGGTCAAATTGATGTTACCACTTTGATCGACTGACTATTGCATTGCTGGAAAATAAGTCGATGTTTCTATCTCTTACAGGACAAAAAGTTGGACATTCATCCAAACAGTCGCCGCTATGACATGTCATCAATCAGCAAGTCACAGCTCCAAACACACATAACAAAACTTTATTACTCAAACTTATTCAATAACAAATGATGCATATACAACAAAAAGTTAAGATCTACGCACATACAATAAAAAGTTAAAATCGTGCAGAATTTATGTATGGGGAAGCAGTGTGCAAATGATGCATATGCAATAAAAAGTTAAATCATGTGCAAATGTTTTCATTTTCTATCAGGCAACAGTTTGGCTTTTATAGCAGTGTAAAGATGCTTTGTTTAATTGTTTAATTGTTTCTGCAAGCTAGTGCCAGATAGTGCAAGATAGTCACACAGTTAATGTCGCCATTGTAAAGTCGCCGAAAAAATAAATTGACCGCGACCACTATGCAGGCGGCAACTAGGAGATATGGCTACAAGTCTGCAACAGTTTGACTGGGGCAAAAAATGGTGCAACTAAATGTCCGTTTGCCAGGAAATTCAGACAATAGGTCTGCTGGGAACACCAATGATCTCTCACAGGAGGGCTCTGTTAGGCTGGGGCCTTCTGATGAAGTACTTCAAAATTCTGGTAGATGAGCAGGGCTAGCCCTCTTATTTAAGTTATCAGATTTATTTTAAAGTAAAGTCGAGCCTGTCCCCAGGAGAAACTCAGTGCAGTTGCTGTACAAGGGAGAATAAGATGATCCCCCTGATAGACGATACATTGCCAATTGCCAGGGCACTTTTAAAAAGCTGTATGAAATCTTTTTCATTTGAGATTTTTGCCTTAATTATTCTTGGGAATGCAAACTACAATGTTAGTTTTAAAACAGTGTCTAGTTTAGACAGGTTCTGGGCTCAGTACCAGGTTCAGAAAAACAATCCTGTATGGACTCCCTTTCATGCGATTCCCCTCGCGAAACCCCTGGAAAAAGTTATTACAATCATGTTCAAAAATGAAGAGGTCAATGCAGAAGACATTTTGTTTTGCTTAAGACAGTGGAGTGAGGTACAGGGAAAACCTACTCCCACATTGGACAGTGAACAGATATAGGATGGAGGATAAAAGTAAAGTTGTTCACCACCAACTCAGGCCCAGTTCACCTTCCAAGTTACTTTTTTGGGGGAAGAGACCAATGCTCCCTTTTTTATGCTGGGCAACCCTGCTCATGCTTTAAGTATGGCTCCCATTCACATTTGAGCTCTGCCTGTGACACAGCCCACTGTAGTCACTGTCTGGATTATGGGCATGTTGTTGCTGATTGCTTGAATTTATTCAGGTGTAGTCTATGTGAACAAATAGATCATGCTTATGGATGTTCCCCCTGTGCATCTCATAACCAGGATGACTGCCCATTGCATGATGGTCTGATAAACATAGCTCAGCAACTGCAGGCAAAAAGAGCTGTTGAACAGAACCTTAGAGCTGTGCACAATACCTTGGAGGCAGTTGAAACCCCAGTTAACCCTGATAGTTTTCAACCCCAGGAAACAGTTGTACAATCGGAGGCACATGCTTTGGGATGCAGCCCTACCATGCCTTCACCTGTAGGGGAAGAAATTCTACCTGGTACCACCACAACTACAGCCAACTCAGAGGATGTTGAAATGTCACCCCCCCCCCCCAAGCAATGACATCCATTCAAGCTAGTTTCCCAAAAGAAAACCTCCCAGTTAGGGAAAACTTAACCTCTCAATAAAACAATGTTGGGAGAAGCAATCAGGACACAGTAGCCTCTACATGGAAAAAAGGTAACAAATTTGTAGCCCTTAGTACCGACCCCACAGATGGGGATTCAGGGGAAGAAGAGACTGATACCTCATCTGTTGCCTCTGCCACAGATATAAAAGACTGAGGAAGAGAAGACTCTGTAGCCAAACGTACAGGACAAAGGAGACCCTCTAAGACCCCTTAGTGTGTAATTAGCTCCTTCTTTCCTTTTTTTCTTACGGCATCCCTCTCCACCTTCTCTCTCAATGTCAATAGCATTAAGAATGAAAGGAAATGTTCAGGGGCCCTTTATTCATTGTTACAAAATAAACATGATATATAGTGTGTACAGGACACTTGTCTGAAAACACATTTGGAACTGCGGCAGGCCTCTAGGCTATGGACCGTTAGGCCTACATTTTGGTCCATTAGAACAGACACCTGTGACAGTATTGGTATATTGTTTAATAATTCAGATCCACAACTGGTTGTTAGCAAAATTTTTGTCGAACGACCGTACAGTGAAACCGTCATGTTGACTGCATTTGAGGTCAGCACACAGTTTCTCATTGAAGACTTGTTTTCACCGAGGGGCTTTGACCCCTGAAACACCCACGTGTGGGGCTATGCCCCCCACACACCCCCACTAAACATAATCAACTCTGAGTCAGAGCTGATTAGGGGAGGGGGTGCGAGACCACCAAAATGTACTGCCAGGGTCCAGTGCCGACACTACAGCGACCTGGCACTGTAGTCGCTGTAGTGACGGTCACTGATGAAATGTCACTGTTGGCAGTGTACACCAATAATTCCCTGCTAAAAGTGTCTTACCTTGTAGACATACACCCAGGCAGAGCTATGCTCTTCTGATGGAGAGAGTCTGCCTAATAGTTACATATGCCCCTTAAAAAAAAGCTCAAAGAGTGTCCCTGTTTAAGAAAATACATACTAACATACTATTTGCCAGCAGATTAGGCCTTACTGTCCATGCTCGAACCTTAGATCCTTAGTTGGGTGCTGAGGCCCTCCCATTCCTTGTGCTCCAGAAACCCCTATCATCCATCCCCACCCCCCTGGGACAGGCCATCATCTGATACATCCACTTTCTGTGTCTGTCCCACCCTCTCTTGAAGCCCTCCACTGTGGATCTCTGAACCAGCTCGCCAGGCAGTGCATTCCAAGGGTCCACCACCCTTTCAGTGAAAAACCTCCTCCTCTTTTCCCCCCTCACCGTTCCACCTTCCAACTTCAAACCATGCCCTCCGGTGATACCTCCCTGCTTTAGTCTAAAGATCCCCTCCAAGTTTACCCTATTTATTCCCTTGAGGTACTTGAAGACCTCAATCATGTCCCCCCTGTCTCTCCTCTCCTCCAATGAAAACAGGCAGAGCTCCTCAAATCTGTCCTCATACGTCAAATCGCCTAGCCCTCGTATCATCTTAGTTGCCCTCCTCTGTACCCTCTCCAGGAGCTGTATGTCCCTCTTCAAGTGTGGTCTCCAGTACTGTACACAGTACTCAAGGTGTGGTCTAACCAGTCCATTGTACAGTGGCAGAATCACTTCCTTGCTCCTAGAGATGATCCCTCTTACAATGCATCCCAACATCCTGTTTGCCTTGCTAGCCACTCTCCTGCACTGCTCAGAGTTATTCATACATGCATCCACCATGACCCCTAGGTCTTTTTCCCCTATTGAGGCCTCCAGCGCCTCCCCTCCCAGGGTGTACCTGTGTTTAGGGTTTCCCCGACCAAGATGCAACACCTTGCACTTGGTGATATTGAAATTTAATTTCCATGTGTGAGCCCAGCTTTCCAGGGTGTCTAGGTCCCCTTGCAGGGCCAACCTCCCCTCTTCTCCCTCAACTACTGCTCCCATCTTGGAGTCATCCACGAAGAGACTCATTTCACACCCTATACCCTCCCTGATGTCCGATATGTATGCATTAAACAGGATCGGACCCAGGACCGAGCCCTGTGGTACCCCACTACCAACCTCTCTAGGGTTCGAGAGCTCCCCACAGACCACTACTCTCTGAGTGCGTCCCGCTAGCCAGTTTTCAATCCATCTGACCATCAAAGGGCCTACTCCTAACCCCATCAGTTTCTCCACCAGACCTTTGTGGGGGACAGAGTCAAACACTTTGCTGAAGTCCAAAAATAATACATCCACAGGCTTTCCCCTGTCCAGTTCTGATGTTACCCATTCGTAGAACTCCACAAGATTAGTTTGACATGATCTACCTAGCACAAACCCATGTTGCCGACTATCCAGACCTCCCACCTCCTCCAAGTACACCCCCAATCGTTCCTTTAGTATACTCTCCATTAATTTTCCCACCACCGAGGTCAAACTGATGGGTCTATAGTTACCTGGTACTTCCCTTGACCCCCTTTATGGATTGGCACCACATGTGCCTCTCGCCAATCCCTAGGTACCCTCCCTGTCTCAAGTGACCTGTTGAAGAGCTCTGCCAGGGGTGCAGCCAGTATGTCCACCAATTCCCATAGTACTCTCGGATGAATGCCATCCGGCCCAGGAGATTTGTCTTTCTTTAGGGCCTTGAGGGCTAACCACACCTTTTGGTGGAGATAGCATCATCCATCCCCTCCACTTTACTGGCCTTTTTATCCTTATCCAGATGTGACACCCCTCGGGTACCTCTCCCTCCCTCTTGCTCCATTTCTGTTGCTCCCCTGATCCCACTCACTGCCGCTTCTATCCCCTTCATGCCTTGCTTTGTAGATATCCCATCCCCCTCCCTAGTGAACACAGAGGCAAAGTACTCATTAAATACCTCTGCCTGGTCCCTCGCCTCTTCCACCCACCCTCCTTCTGATCTCAATCTGCTGAGATGGCCCTTAGTTTTCTCCACTCCCCAATGTACCGGAAGAACCCTTTACCCTCCTTGTATATCCCTGTGCCAGCCGCTGCTCTTTACTGGACTTTGCTCCCTCACCACACGGGTGACTTTTCTAGATGCAAGATGGTACATTTCTTATCCCTATCCCTCTTGTTGTTTTATATTTTTTGTAGGCCACCTACTTTTCTCTGACTGCTACCTGTACCTCACTGGACCACCAGCATGGTTTATGTGACCTTGCTCCCTTACGTTTCAACTTAGCGCAGATCCTGACTGCCTCATGAAGTCCCCGTTTTATGACCTCCCATCTCCTTTCCACACTTGTCATTGATGTAATCCCCTTCAAGTGATCCTTGAGAATATTTCCCATGCCCTCAAAGTCTGCCCCCCTGAAGTCCACTGCCAGTGTCCTAGATTTCACCCCTCCTCCCCCCAGGCTTATTTGAAACCGGACAGTATTGTGGTCGCTCCCAGTCAGGGTCCTGTACAACCAGGTCCCTTACCAGATCCCCATCTGCCAGAACCACGTCCAGGACATGCCCTCCCTTGTGGGCTCCATCACATGCTGTGTTAGAGACACATCCTGGAAGCCGTCCAGCAGCCTCTGCTCCTTGGCCACCTTAGAGACATGGTTCCCCAGTTTGTACTTGGCATATTAAGGTCTCCCATCAACACCACTCCTTCCCCTGTTGGTCCACACTGGGCAATGATGTTGTCCAGCAAACCATCCTCTAGAACATCACTCATCCCGAGGGGCCTATATACTATCCCCAGCTTGACCTTATCTCCTGCTGGGGATCGTAAGGTGACCCATAAGGCCTCTACGTTTCCCTCTGCCTCTTCTACCCTAGCAATTTCTATGTCATCTCTAATGAACATAGCCACTCCACCCCCTCTGCCCTCCTTTCTATCCTCCCTAAGCATAGTGTACCCCCGAACATTTAGGTCCCAGTCATGATTTTTGTTGGCCCACGTCTCCGTGACCGCCGCCACATCCACCCCCAGACAGCATGGCCTGGAACTCTGGCAACTGTTTCAAGCTCTGGCATTTACTAACACCAACCCCACCCTTATCCTGATCCTCTTGTCGAACCCCACCCAGATTTCTTATACTTCCATCCTCCCTCTACTCCTCCTGGAGACCTCCACCCCCAGTCTGTTTCCCCTCCCCCTTGGGCTTGAGGCTACTCCTCATCTGTAGGAGAGGGCTCTGGTCAGCCCTCCCTTATCCCTTCCCCCTCACAAGTTTAACCCACCTTTCTTGAATGTAGTCAGCCATCCCCTGTTTAGGACTTCCTTCCCTAATGGGGCAAGATGAAGCCTGTCCTTGGCATATAGTCCTTATCCTCCCAAACTCCATTCCAGTTCCCTAACACCCCAACCCACTCTCTTCACTCCACTTCCTGAGCCAGTCATTAACCTCTGCAGCTTCATTTTTTCTCCACTGGGCCTTTGGTACTGGCAATATCTCTGAAAAGGAAATGCCATCCATTGTCCCGACAGACTCTGGCAAGTTCTTGGAACCTTGCTTGGATTTCCAAAACGCTATTCCTCTAGATCGTTAGTTCCCAAATGCACCAGAAATCCGGTTTCCTCCACAATCCCTAACCATTTCATACACCATGAACTTTACTCTGTGCACTGTCAGCCCAGAGATACTCACTACCTTCACCTGGCTATGGCATCCACCCCTATCCTCCACTGGATGCCCCTAATCATCGAGTCTCCCAATAACAGAACCTTAACCACGCCATCATCCTTATGGTTACCTCCACTATGCCCTCTCAACCCCCTCCCCCCTTTATTCATGATCTCAACTCCATGGAGTCTTCCTGCCTTATTACAAGCCCCTTGTCACCCTCCCCTTTCTGCCTCCCTCATTATTTTGCCCACTTAACTCAAACCCCCTCTGAATAGGTGTCCCCTTTAACCCTCTCTTATCCAAACCATTTATCCTGGCCCAGATGGTTTCTCCTTCCCCCACACCGCCATCCCCCTTGTAATAGTACCCCTGCCTCCAGAGGCTCTCTGTGAGTCCCGTTTAGCTAGGGCCCCATCCTTGGTACTGACCCCCCTGCTGAAGGGGAGCTCCGCTCCCACCTCCTTGTCTACCAGTTTCTCTCCAATCATGCTCTCCTCCCTCATGTCTGCAATATGTTGCATCTCCCCATTGCTTAACATTTATGTTTCCCCTTCTCCCTCTGGGTCTATTTCTATCCTTTCCATTGCCGGTCTGTGATGCCCTATGGGTATCCGACTCCCTCCCCAGCCTCTGTATAAGTTTCCTCATTTCCACCAACCCCTTCCTCCCTCTCTAGGTTGCTTAGTAGCTCAAATTTATTGTGACACTCAATGTCAGCCTCCATCAAGTAACCCGAGTTTCCCCTGACTGCACCTCTAAACTGCCCCTCTTCTTCCCCTCTTGCTCTGTTCACCTTAGGAGCTCCCTTCCCATAGTCTGCTGTTTTAGGCTTCCGCACAACAGCCCCTCCGGACTCTTCCCCCTCCACTCTCTTTGTATTCAGAATGTTCACCCCGTACGCTTTCCCCTTACCGTCAACATCCCTATCTAAGGGTCCTCTGTCCCTAATATCCCCCCTCCTGCTTGCTGTAACATAATGTCCTGTAATTTCAGAGCACTGCCCCAGCCTCCCCTCAGCCCCACCCTTCTGCTGCCCATATCCACACCCCTTATCCTTGGACACCACCCTCAGCTCCCCCAGCTTACTTCTTAACCAATATACCTCACTCCTGATACAAGATAGCTGTCTACAGAGTGGGCAGCCTCCATCTCTCCAGGTCCAATTGAGAATTATTGCCATCCCACAGCCTGTGCAGCCTACAACCATTCCGAAGATGCCTGCCATGGTGGAATATGGCCACCCTGTTTATCCCCCTCTGTTTATAATGGCACACCCCCTTTTCTCAGTCCCTTTCCCCTGGAATACAGTTTCTCTCTATACTGACTGCAGTTATTTACAAACCCAATTTCAACCCCACCAATAAAGTTCCAAAGTCTCACAAACACATACAGTCCAGTGTGTGTGTTTTCAGTCCCACTAACAGTGTGTGTATGCAGACATCAGGTACTGTATGATATCACAGGCCCACCAGCTCCTGTTGCTTCGAATTTCAGTCCCAAACAGAAATACTCAGCCCTTCAATCCCAACCCCCAGTGGCTTTTCAGTATTTAAGAAAGCCTACAAAACAGGGTGGGTGGGACGGCTCTTACCAACACCAGACAAACAACACATTTAAATTTCACTCTAATTATCACTGCCAAACAACTGTTCCCAAGCCTCCAAAGTTGCAATAACACAGCCCAAGTAACAGTTCTAACTCAAGGTAATAATTTTTAACACATAGAACTAATTTCACTTACAAAACTATTCAAATATTTCAGTTAAAACAGAATATAACCCCAGACCTCTGTCCTTACCAGCCTTCTGCTTATGTTCCCAAGTGAAAATACAGCCTTCCCTTCATACATCTTGGCTGTTGATATGGGCAGGGGACTTTACCTGTGGCCTTGGCCAGTCTGATCAAGGGCTTTGGACCTCAAAAATGTTTTGTGACTCCATAGCCTTACTGCAAATAGTCTCTACAGCTGGATTGGTAGACGCTTATAGGAGCAAACATCCATCCAGAGGGTACACTTACTTTAAGGACACATTAAAAACCTGGATAGTCGGCCCATTGGCGCAGTGGTTTGATTTCCACCTGCGATGCCGGTGACCCGGGTTTAGGAATGAACTCGGGTTGCTGGAGGGCCGGCCGGGGCAGAAGGAAGAAGCATCCACAGACAGCTCGCCTTTTCTAGGGGGAGGGTGGGGATGCGAACCGGGTACCTGCTGGCTCTTGGCAGAGGCCGGGAGCACAGCAAGACATCAGGATTCTGATTGATGGGGGAGTGACGGATGTCGGCATTCACCTTGACATCAGTGGCACGTCACTCTCCGGGGAGAAACCCAGGAAATAGCTCCCTTGCTAAGCAGGATGACAGTCTCTGGCCCCCTGCTGCTGTTAGCCCTCACGACCGACCTGCCTCAGTGATGCCTGGAGCTGATTGCCTAGTGCACTGGATGGCCCCACCGGTGTCTTCCCTCTCAGAGGAGGAGGAGGACCCACCTGGCAAAGGGATATTTCCCGGGCTACCTCCGGGGATCGCAATGTGAGGTAAGGGTCGGCATCGGGGGGAGACTGGCAGACGGAAGGACCACAAGAAGATCAAAGGAGAGGCTGACTGAGGGGGGGGAGCAGAGGAGCTAAAAAAAAAAAACGTGGATAGATTACATATTTTTGTCTCCAGTATTACACAACCTAAATATTGCTACTAAAGCTAATTAATTCTCTGACCATGTTGCTGTATCACTGCACTTCACCTGGGAAAGTGTTCTCCGGTGTAAAAAGAATTGTTGAAGAATCAATGAGTTTCTATTAGAAGATCCAGTTATTTTAAACATATGGAGGCATGACTGGTCTGCCTGAATTTCTGTATTAGAATATTACAGTATGAAGAACTCTTAGACTGGTAGGAGGATACAAAGAAATCCTGGCAAGCTTTGTCTCAAAATCAGGCTAGACACATTTCAAATAAAGAATATTTACAGTATCTAAAATTGAGGCATCATTTACAGCATCTAATATCACAAGCTGAAACATCACATTTTGAATATAGTATACAGATTAGCAGGATAAAAAAAACAAATGTTTGAGTTACAATATAATTGTGCCAAATCACTTGACCAGGAACTCTGCTTTGGGACTAGGGTACAAAAGGGGTCACTTTACCCTTTTAGAGAGTGCAAAACTAGGGTGGATAAAAGAGTTATTACTGAACTGGACTCTCTTATGGGTCACCAGGTTACAGCCCCATGTGGCCTACTTAGGGTAGTTAAACAACACATAGAAGAACTGCTAGGTGTACCACTACATCCTTTTGCTCCAAGGAATCACTAGATGCCTTGAACTTACCCCAGGTTTCTACACAGGATGCCTAACATCTAGTTAGAGAAGTTTCAGCTGAAGAAGTTGAACATGCTAATAGACATTTAAAAAAGGATACAGCCCCAGGCTCTGATCGGTTAGGGGCTGGGATATATAAGATGTTTCAACAAAAGCTAATTCCGATACTAGTTATTTTGTTTAATCATGTGCTCACTCTTTCATAGTATTCTGACTCTATGGCTACAGCTCTTCTAGTATTATTACACAAGAAAGGGCCCAAATCTGACATTAAAAACTGGAAGCCTTTGAGCCTCTTGAACACGGATGTAACATTTTTAAGTAGTAACCTTTTAGCTAGACTGTCTAAAGTGTCCAATTATTTGATTAGTAAAACACAGTCTTGTGTGATTCTAGATAGGAAGCAACAAGATAATCTAATAATGTTAAGAGAGCTTTTTGCCTTAGGCAAACAGAATAAGCTACAGGGCTATGTACTAGGCATTGATCAAGAAAAGGCCTTTGATAGACTGTCCCATGACTTTCTATTTAATACTCTAAAAGCATTCAGTATCCTGAGCCAGTTCGTTAGTTGGCTTCAGGGCATGTACTCTCATGCCCAAATAATTCTGAATCTTAATGGGTGGTACAGCAAATTAATTATTGTACGGAGAGGAGTTAGACAGGGTTGTCCCCTCAGTCCTCTGCTGTATACATTTGGGATTAATATACTGATTCATCACATTTCAATGGCCATTGATATTATAGGTATAGGCATTGATATACTGCATTGGCAATGTTGAAATCAATCCAGGACCCCCAGAAGGATTTAACGCCCCATCAGATTTAGCCTCCATTAGAGGCTTAAGCTTCCTTCACATCAACGCATGCAGCCTCCTAAAAAATATCTCTTTAATCTAGGCCTGGGTCGCCCACACTTTGCCAGACTTTCTGGTAATTTCTGAGACATGGCTCAAACCTGCTACACATGACAGGGAAATAAATCTACCCAACTACCAGCTATTCAGATCGGACCGCCTGACAAGGAGGTAAGGGCTATCTATGTTAAATCAAATATTTCTGCATCTTGTCTTAGTGTAACATCAGTACCCAAAGAATTTGAATGTTTATCCCTTAAAATAGCTCTCCCAATATGATAGCTTTTCAACTGGTTGGCTGCTATAGGCCCCCTCTGCCGGCCTTCAACTCCTTAATCATTTGGGAAACATAATTAAATTGGGCCCGAGGATACCATTATTTTAGGTGACCTGAACTTAAACTGGCTCTCAATGCATCTGCTCCCTAGTATCTTTTGTGACACATATGGATTCACTCAATTAATAAATGAACCGACAAGAATTAACTCAAAAACAAAAGTAACAGCACCCTACTTGACATTATGTTGGTAAACAAACCGCACCTGTTTTCACATGCTGGAGTGTTATTCAGTGATATAAGTGATCACTGCCTTATTGCAGGGATAAGATCATCAGTCAAGCCATCCAACCCTGCAAAATTCCTCACAAGAAGAAATAAAAAACCTTAACATCAAGGATATCTCCACGATCTATATCATTCTGTACGCTGCAAGAATTCTACCATACAGCTTCTGTGGAAACAGCACTCAAGGTGCTAAATGAATTATCATAGGCGCCCTCAATATTCATGCACCTTTCACTAGCGTTAGAATAAAAAACAAATCCTGCCGCTGGTTTTCTGCTGATCTTAAATCTGTACTGCTTGCCAGAGATAAACTCTGGAAAAGGGCTAGAAAGACCAAGGATCCGTTTGACTGGCTTCAGTTCAGAAAAGCCAGAAACAGCTGCACCAAAAAAGTGAGAGAGGCCAAGGCTGCCTTCTATACAGCCGAGCTTGATGCCTCCTACCTTAACCCAGCCAGATTCTGGGGCACCATCAAGGGGATCCTAGGGCAGGACTCCTGTACTTCCTTGCCATCCCAAGTACACCATAATAATGCTGTTATCACTGACAAGTGTGAAATTTTAGATGCATTCAATGATCATTTCAGTACAGCTGGCCTAGCTTTTGACTCTCCCAGCAAATCTACTACGGTCACAACTTAAATTCCAGTCGAGTGATGGTCAGAGGACTGCCTCTTCATTTTCCTTCAAGCCCATTTTATTAAAACAAGTGGAAGACCTATTGCTATATCTAGACACCAAGAAAAGTGCTGGTGCAGACTCCTGGACCCCTACTTTTAAAAATTGCTCTTCATGCCATTGCAGTTCCCTAACCCATCTTTTAATCTGTCCTTATCCACTGGTTCTGTTCCTACATTGTGGAAAACAGCACAAGTGTTTCCCTCCTCAAATCAGGGGACCCCATGGATCTCAACAATTACAGACCTATATCCATCCCACCGGTACTGTCTAAAATGTTAGAAAACTGGTAAGCATCCAACTAAGAGACTACCTCGATGCTAATAATCTCCTTAACTCTGCTCAATCTGGGTTTAGGACCAGACACAGTACCATTTCTGCATTAGAAAAGTAACAAATGATTGGCAAACTGAGTTAGACAAAAAAAGCAACATCTGTGCTGTATTTCTTGACCTAAGTAAAGCCTTTGATACAGTGGATCATGAGCTGCTGATTTCCTCACTGCATTCCTTAGGCCTGGATCCAACCTCTCTTGGATGGTTCAGATGCTACCTCACTGATAGAATACAGCAAGTGAAAAATGAAGGTGTCCTATCCTCCTCAAAACCACTTCTAAGGGGAGTACCGCAAGGATCCATCCTGGGCCCTATCCTTTTTGCTATATATATCAATAACATTGATTCCAACCTCACTGTTGCCAATGTTCATCTTTTTGCTGATGATACTGTCTTGTATGTCAGTAATCCCTCGCCATCAAAGGCCTGTGAGTTATTACAATCAGAATTCTCCCTGTTGCAACATCAACTATTTGAAAAGAAACTACTTTTAAATGCCAAGAAGACAAAGGCTATGTTCTTTTCCACCAATATATACTCTTCCTCTCTCAACAAACACTCTTCCCCAACTATCCACCATCCTTGGAGAAAATCTTGATTATGTGGTTAAATTCAAATATTTAGGGGTATGGATTGATAACAAACTTGATTACACTCATCATGTTGAGGAGCTCCTGAAAAACTCAGACAGAGGCTCGCCTATTCTTCAGAATCAAACATTACCTAACCAAAGAGTCTAAACAGAGACTAATTCAGGCTTCATTTCTATCTCTCATCGATTATGCAGATTTCCTATATGGCCATTGCACTATGTCCTATTTAAGTAAATTGGATACCTTGTACCATAGAGCTCTAAGATTCATCACAGATCTTCCTTTCAACACTCATCACTGCTTCCTCTATAATGCTGTTGGCTGGACATCCTTACATCTCAGGAGGAAAAAAAATGCTGCATTATGGATTTACAAAGCTCTGTCAAACAAACTTCCACCTTATATTTCTGGCTGCTTTACTCTGGCTACACCGAGATCATATGCCCTAAGAAGCAATAACCTTATCACCTTGAAGCTACCTAAAGTCTGTACCCGCATGGGAGGTCTGCAATCAGCTATTTTTTAGCATCTACCTGGAATTCTCTACAGAAGACCCTAAAGCTGAACACCTTCATCCCTATAGCATCCTTCAAAAACTCTTCACATATCTCTTTCCTGAGATATGCAACTGCTCCACTAAGCCTAGTCCCTTCTTACCCTTTACCCCCCTTTTTTTCTTCTCTCTATCTCTGTTTATATACTTTTAAACTTAGCTACATTATACCCTGCAATCCATTGCCATTCCCTTCTTTATTCCCCCATATCTACTTCCTTAAGTTTCTATCCAATTATAACACACCTAACCACTTTCACAATCCCAATACCTCACAGTTATTTGTGTCAAACCTGTCTGATTTATTGTTTAGTTGTACAAAACTATTAGCTACCTTGCCTGTATATACGTTCTTTATTACTGTGCCTATTTATTTATATAAAAATCTTTGCCTCTTCTCTGTATTTGTTTATGTATTATACTGTACTTTATTTTGATCTTGACCTATCAGGTCCATCTTGTAAATGAGCATTGCTCAATGATGTTCGCCCGAATAAATAAAGATTTTGATTGATTGATTGATTGATTGATTGATATTAAAGGACTCTTAGTTGCCCCAGATCTTCTCCCCATAAAAATGTTGGCCTATGCTGATGATTTATTATTGACCTTAACTCCCAATGCATATGAAAACTCCTTAAAGGATGTGTTCAATAATTTTCTGGACTTTTCAGTGTTGAAAATAAATTCTGAAAAGAGTAAAGGGGTGGTTTTGGGTAATCCCCCCCCCACACACACACACACACACACTTTCCGGCGCCTTTGCAGTTATTAAAATCACACAGGAACCCATTATAATTTTAGGGGTACATTTTGGTTCTGGAAATATTGCATTACTGAACTGGGAGTTATGCATGGCTAGTGCTGGTAGGTTGGTAACAAGATGAAAGGGTCAGCAAATTAAAAAAAAAAGAGAGAGTGGTGTTGGTTAAGACCCTTTTAGTTCCAATTTTCTTGTATCTCAGTCTAGTCTTTCACCCTCCTTCAAGCATATGGACGGGGCTTTTCAGTATATTTTTTCAGGCTTTTTGGGGCTTTAGATTGAGCCCAACAAAAAGAGAATATGCATACCAAACTATTGCTGAAGGAGGCCTTAGCATGATACACCCCATAGCTTTCTTCTTTAGTCTTTTTTCCTCTTATAACTTGGGAAGTGCACTAAAACTAGGGGAGAAATTATGGAAGCTACCAGTACTCAAATGGTTATTTCCATGCCTACAAGATGGGAACGGGGAAGTCTAGACTGCTGGGGAGATCTAATTCTGTATCACAATATGGTCTGGATAGTATTAAAAAAAACATAAAATGGAAAATTGCACCTACGCAATTTCAAAATATGGATAGAAAGGCCATTTATGATATAATTATACAAACTGAATGTCAGACAGACATTATATTTCCAATGTGCCCAGACAGTCAGATACGGGGAGTACTTAAACAACCGAATAATTCCAGAATCCCTCCATTTGTATGGGACTGTGTCTGGCTAGGCAATTACGGGAGACAAAGTGTTAAAAACAACAACAAACAAACTCTCAGAGAGATACTGTCCTAGAGTTTCTTGTACTCAGATTTTAGAAACTCAGCAACATTTATTTCTGGAATGTCAATATGCTAAACTGTTTTCGGAATTTATAGTGGTACAATGGGAAGAGTCCAGCTTTACATCACTCTCTTACCCCCTTCTGATGTATGGTCCAAAGACTACAGTTGGGGTAAATATAATTCTGATACTGTGTATATAGTTTTTGCTGTCATAAGGTATTACCTCTGGCAAGCTAGATGCATGTGGGTTCTACAACAAACGATGGTTACTTATACAGAAATTCTTGCGGATATTCAGAATACTCTTGAAAAGATGCAGTACAAAGATATGTTATGTTTTCCTATAGAGAAGATCAAGCATCATTGGATCAGTTGTGACAAATGGCTGAACTTTAATTAGAATTGTTATGATCATTCTTTTTGTAACATTTGGTATGCTGAAATTAGAGTTATGTCTAATAGATAAACATATGGATGAAATATTATAGAATTTAATGATGTGTATATGATTTGATTATGTAATTTTTTTTTTTTGGCAATGAAATCCAACTTTTTAATAAAAATACCCCTACTCTTTTTGAGAAGTGCCATGGGATCTTTAACATCCACCTGAACTACCACCAGGACAGGCAGATGGGACCTCAGTTTAATGTCTTATCCGAAAGACGGCACCTAAGGAGTGCAGCACTCCCCTCATGCTGCACTACAGTGTCAGTATTGGGATTTAATCCATGTGCCTGGTGTGGGGTTAAAACCACTAGAATCTAGCCCTAGTACTCAGGCAGACCGGCTCCTGCCAAAGCACCCTCCCCACCCCCCTTCAACTTTAGAACCATAGGCCCAGAAACTACCTCCAAGCTCCTAAAGTCCCTCCGTACCAGGGCTAGCCCTGGCAGTGATGGGTTGTTTTCCTCCTTTCTTAAGCTCATCTCTCCTATAATCACTAAACTCCTCACCTTCCTTTTCTACCTTGCCCTCTCCATGTCCACCATTCCTGATTCGTGGAAGCATGATAATACAAATATACATACATATGAAGAAGCCAGCAGAAGAAGGCCATTTTGAGCTAATGTCCCTGCCCTCCCTCCCCACTCCTCATGTTGTTCCTATCTTTAAAGCAGGTGATCCCTTTTCTATCGATTACTACAGACCCATCTCCCTCCTCCCCCACCTGATTCCTAGATGCATGCTAATATCGTTCCTGTCTTTAAAACAGGTGATCCTCTTTCTATCAATAACTAAAGGCCCATCTCCCTCCTCCCCCACCTGAGCAAGCTACTGGAGAGAATTGTCTACTGCCAGCTTTCTGGACACCTTGGAAAATATTCACTACTGTGCCCCCAGCAGTATGGTTTAGACAAGATCCACAGCACCACTTTGGCCTTAGCCCATTTCACTGACCATGTCCTCTGAAACATGGATTCAGGTAAGGCTGCAGGTGCTGTATTTGTGGATCTGATTAAGGGATTTGACCTAGTCAACCACCCTCTCCTACACTGTACTCTCCACCACCTTGGCTGCTCCTCTGAGACTTCCTCATGGTTTCAGAGCTATCTTGAGGGCAGGTCCCAGTCAGTTACCATTGGGGCTGCATCTTCCCCTACCCTACCTGTCTCTACCGGGGTGCCCCAAGGCTCTATCTGTGGCATTTTACTGCTTTACATATTTATCAGTGCACTCCCGGCAGACAGTCTCTCCTGTAAGGTACTTCTCTATGCAGATGACCTTGTTCTATACCATAGTGGCAAGTCACTTGCAAACATCTCCTCCATCCTTACCCTTAATTATGGTGCTGCCTACAATTGGTTTACTTCCAAAAAGCTCCTGGTAAATGAAAAAAGACAAAATCAATGGTATTTGGCTCAAAACCATTCCTCACCATGGTCCCCATAGTGGAGTCCTCTCTACTTGCACTCACACCTGTTGCCCCTCCTGAAAATGTATCTAGTTCCAAATACTTGGGCATCACCCTCAATCCTTCCCTTACATTCACTAATCATGTTAATATTTCCATGTGTAAAGTTAACCAGAAATTAGGAGCTGCCTACCGGCAAAGACGATTCCTGTCCCACCAGGCGTGCCTAGCAATTGCACAATGCAACCTTCTACCCCTTATTGATTACTGCTCCACCCATACATTCCCCCATGTCATCAGCCCTGCACTCCAGGCTGACATCAGTTTACTATATCGTCTGCTGCTTCTTCCTCCTTGCACCCTTTTCTACCCATCATTGTGACTTATACATATCATTTGGTTGGCTCCCACTTCAGGACACTTTGACTATGCCTTGGGCTGCCTAATAGACACTACAGTAAGAGATGTTCCCCTATATTCAACCCTACTCATAGGCAAAGTGGCTACTAGGCACCTCCTTGAATCACCCGTCCTTCCCCTGGTAGTTCCCAGAATCTCTGCTACCATAGGCAGCAAAGCCTTTTCCCTGGATGTCCCCTCCTTATGGAACAAGCTCCCTATATCGCGCCACTCACCCTCCTCCCACTTATCCTTCAAAAGCCACTTTAAAGATTGGCTACTACTGGAAACCAAATGAGGTTGTCCATCTGTGTAAGCTGGGATGATTCCTCCCTACCCCCCTCCCCACCTTTCATGGGGTCTCCCTACCATTGTGACACCCCTTTTTCTCCAGCTTCTTTCCCACCCCCACCTGGCCCTCTCTCCCCTCCGTATAGTCTGCTCCACTGCACTTTGCTTATTGTGGACTGTCACACTGAAGTTTTAATATCCATCTGGTTGTTATTGGCGTGCCTTTTTGAAATTGCACTTTATATGGTTTACCTGGTAATTTGTCACCTTACTGTATTGTTCTCCATGTTCCTGTGATGATGTATATGGATTTGTTGCTAGCCTACAACTTCACCTTGTACCTTATGGTATTCTCATTTTTGTTAGTACCCTTTGTAGTGTAATTCCCTGCACCTCATTGTTAGTGGCCTGCATTGTGGCCATGTTACTCCTCCTGTATTCTGTTTTGTAAATTTGCCATTGTTTATGGCCTGGGTGGTGCCTGAAAATGGTCCCTTGGATCAGTGCACCTGCCCGGTCACCAAAGACATAAATAACTAAATACCTGGGCCAGCAAGCGAGCCCCCCTCCCTGCCAATGGGGTTTCTGCCCCAGCCCACCTGGGCCAGAGGTGATGGAACTGAGGGGGGGCTAGTTCAGCTACAGGCTGAACAGCCCCCACCTATTGTTATGGAGGACAGGTGTAGGCAGGGAGAGGGAAGTAGCCTAGGCACCAATCCCACTTCTCCCTTGATGCCTACGAGGAAGGCCCAATATCAATCTATTGTTGTGGCTTTCGGCTAGAGTCCAGGCTGTGATCAAGGGTAGAGAGTTGTTAAGTCACTAGCTTCAGTGTTCTGAACCTGTCTTTATGTGCCTGATGATTTGCCAGATGTTATTCAGACCTCATTTCCCTACACTTTGAGTGTCTGTATCCAACACTTCAGTGACAAAATTCTAAGAAGTATACAGGGTCTGCCCTGTAGGTGGTTGATTTTATCCCAGCCTTACCATAGCTGCTCCCTCTCCCTTCCCAATCTCCCTACCCTGTACTTTCCCAGCACACCACTGCAGAACAGACTCTGGAATGACCATCCATAGACGCATAGCTGCTGTTACTGGCAGGTGTAGAGGTCCCTAGCTCTTCCCAATGGACCTCGCCAGTCAATGCCATCCATGCAGTCCCACATTTATCCCACCCAGCATGTTCTTTCATCCTAAAAGCAATGCTTTGAAGCATGTATGATACAACAGTAATCCTTAATAGAATATATAATATGAAAGGTTAAAATAGGCATTTCTGGGGTGCATAAATCTTCCTAAATAGAAATAGAGGTGGTAAAGCTTCATGCCTGGGCACAGTTTCCCCTGGGCCTGCTAATAAAAGGACAATGTTTTAAAAAATGATATAATTATTGGGGCAGAGTATGTTCAAATCAATACTTTTGAGCCTGGTATATGTAAATAAAAATGTTGCAAAGTTTTGCAGTTTCCAAACTCCCTAGATTCATCTGGCCCCCTCCCCAAAGAAATCTCTATCCCTTGCTCACTTGACACTGAATGAAAACTTCCAGAAAAGCAGGTCTCTGGTTGATCACAAGGTGTGGGCTGAGAGTATCTTTCTCTCCCTGACTCTACATTCTTCTATAGGAGAGGGATAAGACCGTGATGAGGTGCATAATGGGTGTTTACTCACCTGGTAAAGTTGGTTGACATCCATGGCACTCCAGTCCTTACCTCATGGGTTTTAGCCCACCTGATAGGATAGTGATGCACATGACCTAGGATCAAATTTCTAGACCCCAGGTTCCAGAAGCCCCTGCTCTCCAGTTCGAATCTTCCATAGCTGAAATTAAGGTTACTAATACCACAACATACTTATATATATGGTAAACATTCACTGAGACGCCTTCTGAAAATTGACCGGAAGGCCCCTTTTTTTCTACCTCTTAATACAAAACTAAGACTCGGCCTCCTAAACGGACACTGATCGTCATCCTGGATGACTCAAGAATTCCGAGACATAAAACAAACAACACCTTGAGATACCTCTCTGTTTCCTCTTTTGTTCTCTGACCCAGATATTTTTCTGATCACTCTGTGGGAGGGCCGTGGAGTGCCATGGATGTCAACCAACACAATCACCTTTACCAGGTGAGTAAACACCCATTGTTATTGGCTGACCATCCATGGCACTCCAGTCCTTACCTCATGGGTTGATAATCAGCAGTACTGTACCCAGGACAGGTGGGACAGGGTGATCTAAGAGTGGGAGAAAGAGGAGCTGGCTGCTGACAGAATTCAAGTGGCAAACAGGGTTTGAAACACCATAAGTAATCCAACCTATAGCGTCTTGCAAAGGTATGGATAGAGGTCCAAGTGGCTGCTCTACAGATGTCCTCCATAGAACATTGGCCCTTTCTGCCCAGGAGGTAGCGATTGCCCTGGTAGAATGGGCTCTAATACCCCCTTGGGGGTTAGATTCTTTGCCTTGTAGGATTCTAAAATAGTCCTCTTGAGCCAGCTCGCTATCGTGGTCTTGGAAGCAGACCTACCCTGTCGTTGCCCCTTTGATACAATAAACAACCTTTCAGTTTTATGAATAGGCTGGGTTCTAGATATGTACGTGGTTAGGGTGCCTCCCACATCTAAGTGGTGTGGGATTGCTGTGGCCCGTTGTGCTGTATTGGATAGTGTGGGCAACTCGATGGGTTGTTCCCTATGAAAAGGGCATGCGACCTTAGGTTGGAAGGCTGGAGCCGTTCATAGGTGTATCCCCTGTGGGTTAAATACAGTGTATGGCTCCCTACAGGATAGGGCCCCCAACTCGCTAATCTTGCAAGCAGAGCAAATGGCCACAAGGATAAGAGGCCTTCAGTCCTGCCCAGAACAGGGTCACCTGACCAAGGGGTTCGAAAGGCACTGTGCTGAGTGAGTCTAGGATGAGGGTCAGATTCCCCGGGGGCGATCAGCGTCCGGACCCTGAGGCGCAGTACTTCTACTGCTCGAAGGAAGCACCCAGTGTCGGGGTATGCCCTGGGCTATGTTGGCCTATGGGGCCAATGGCTGCATTAATGGCGGACAGCTGTACTCGGAGAGAAGAGTGCGATAAGCCTTTATCTACACCTTGCTGCAGGTATAGAGAATGGTAGAGATGTCGGCCATCTCTGGCTCCGTACCCCTATCCCTGCATCATGCGCGAGATGGACCATTGCCTGCCGTGAGTGGATGTGGTGGAAGGTCTTCTAGATTGCAGTAGTGTAAATATCACTGAAGTGTGGTACCCAGCTTTCAGCAGTCTCTGCCTCTCAGGAGCCAATCCGTTAGCTTCAAGGTCCCTGGTGCGGGGTGGCACACAGGTCCCTGAGTCAGCATGTCCGGTCAGTGTGGTAGCCTATATCTGTCCAGCACCATGGCTACCACCACTGAGAACCAGGCTCGGCATTGCCAGAACAGAGCTACTAGTATGATGGTTCTGTGTGATTGTCGGATCTTGGAAAGAACTTGCTGGAGTACAGTGATGGGGGGAAAGACATACGACCGATTCTATGCCCAAGATTTGGATAGGGCATTGGCCCCCCATGAGTGACATTCCCTGTATGTGGAAAAGAAGCTCTTCACTTGAGTGTTCTCCACTGTTGCCATGAGGTCCATGGGGATGGGACCCCAGGTCTCCTGTCTGTTGAAATTACTTGGGATGTAGGTGCCACTCTCCCAGATGCACCAGCTGGAGACAGAGCCAATCCACTCCTATATTAAGATTTCCTGCTAGGTGGACCACGACAAAGTGTCTGAGGTTGGTCCGGGCCCAGTTCAGGACCCTCTTCACCTCTCTCTGCATGTCTCTGCTCCTGGTGCCCTCCTGTTTGGCGATGTAGGATTCCGTAACCTGATTGTCAGAGCGAATTAGAACTGACTGACCGGAGCTGGACAATTGGAAGGAATTGAGGGTATGATATACCACTCTCATCTCTAGAATGTTGATGGGTAGCCTTGCTTCTGTCATGGTCCAATGGTTCTGTGTCAATAGGGAGCCCAAGCACGCTCCCCATTCCAGGAGACTTGTGTCTGTTTCCTCCAACGGAACCCCTCATGTGAGAGAGTGGCTTGTGGTCCACCAGACTAGTAAGCGTCAGATTGGTTCGGGTAGGGGTATCCTGACCTTCAGGCTGCGCTCATTTGGGGAACCCTGGGTCAGCATATAGTTCTGTAAGGCACATGTGACATCAGGCCCATGAGACCAGGTCGATGTATGATGCCATGCAGCCTAACATCCAGGTTATTTGCCCTATGGTTGGAAGGTTGTTGGCCTTCAGTTGGTAGGCTAGGGCCCTCACCATTTTGACTCTCTTCTGGGATGGTCTGGTCCACTCTTGGGATATGTTTGTCTCTGCTCCCAGGGCTTCAGTTGCAGAGTGGGCTTCAGATGACCCTTTTCTTGATTCACCACCCAGCCATGTTCCTCAAGGGCTCATAGAGCCATTCGGGTGACCTGTAGTGAGTGTTCCTTGGACCGAGCTCAGATCAGCCAGTTGTCCAGGTACAGAATTAGGTCCACACCCTGTTATCTTAGTCTGGCGACCAGAACAAGGAAACTTTGGTGAACACCCTTGGGGCTGAGGTAAGACCAAAGAGTAGTGCCTGGTACTGAAAATGCTGCCCTAGAATAGGAAGCGTAGGTATTGCCTGCGACTTGGTCTGCCCATAGCTGTTTAATACAGCCTTAAAAATACAGAACATCCTAGGAGTGTAGATGCCCTAGGGTGCTGCTGGTAATGCTGACCCTAGTGAGGATAGTGAGGAGGATGTATAAGGAACTACAGGCGGGGTTCAGCATGGGGGATCGCTATAATGAGGAACCCCGCATGGAGAAGGCCACTGTGGAGGTCGCTGTGGGGAGGGACCACCAAGTTCTTTGTAAATGCATATGGGGTCGCTATGGAGAGGTACCCCATATGAACTTTTGGAATATAGGGTCGCTAGAGAGAGAGGGACCCCATATGTAGGTAGAAGAGGGCTAGGAGTGGGGGTGGGAAGGATGAGCCAGTAGGCTTGGTAGGCCTGCATAGGAACATTATTTGAACCAGTGCTCCTGTTTGCGGCTCAGAGCCTCTAGGTTTTGTTTTCATCCCTCACTATGCAGTATGCCAGTCATGTTGTATATTTGCCCAGAAAAAAATAATATATATAGCATCTCACTCCCAGCATTCTACTCGAGGTAGTTCCCCAATCCTTCTGTGGCTATTCCCTCTACTGTGGAAGGATTATTTAGTTATTTTTATTTTTTTTTTTGTAAGAAAAAACTAGCGCTCATTTTTTCCAGGGCCATGCACTGAGAGAATAAAGTATCAAGTGGCCACGAGCCCTAGGAAGGGGTGAACCGCTGAGAGATCGTAGCAGGACTCAGTATATCCTGCAGTCCAGCTTTTCTCTCCTGAGCGACCTTCTTTACTTTGATTGGGAAGAGAAGGCATCCAACCCCCCCCCCAACACTAGGCCTGGGGTCCGGAAGTAGGCAGCAAAAACCATGTGGCCGAAAGGAGCGTGAGGGAGATGAGTAAAACGTTCCTGGATGAAAAGGATCCCTTAAAATGGGGATTCTGTGAAAAATAGCTGTACTGATTCATGGGGACACTCTCCCGGTGGAAGGCAGGTCCAACCAAGACGCTGATACCACGGGCCAGGGGAAGGGGGAGGAGCGCCACGCAGATCTCAGTGGAAGACCAGAGGCCTTGTAGCGTAAACTGCTCCCTAGATTGAGAGGCAAGTGAAAATGAGCTCACAAAGGAGATCTCCCCTTTTTTCCAATTGTAAGGGGCAAGCGCTTAGCTTGAGAGGCAAGTGAAAATGAATTCGCAAAGGAGATCTCCCCTTTTTTCCCCAATTGTAAGGGGCAAGCACTTAGCCATGCACTCGCATGTCCTTAAACATGCTGTCTCTAACTTCTTAGCCAAAACACCGCTGGCTTCAAACCTTTATAGTAAGGAAACCATAGTGCTGCAGGATTCACTTCCCCTTAGGGAGCTATATTAAGAGTGATGGGAATAAACCACACACAAAACGCTGCAGCTGAGATGGCCACCAGAGATATATTATCCTCATCATGGAGGCATGCGGGGCATTTGACTTGCTCAGGGTCACATAGTATGCAAGTGGAAGCTGTGGGATTCAAACCCAGGTCTGGTCTGCTGGATGTCACCAGATTTGCAGCTCAGAGCCTGAAAACCACTGTGCTATACTGTCTCGAGGTCCCGCGTTATGGGGCATCAGATTGAATTTCCTTGCCCTCACTATCTATGGAGAGGGACGACAAAAAAGGTAGAAGGATCGTTAGGACCACAGAAGTGGTGGGCTTCCGGGGAAGACTGGATATACCAGTAAACGAGGCAGGTACTTTCTCTGCCAAAAACACTAGGAGTTCTCTATGAGGTGTGCGAGCCCCCCCAGAGGTGAATTTGTGGTGCTGCAAAAGCCCCCCTTAAGTGAGCGACTGCATCGCTCTGGGCCTAAGGAAAGGCTAGCAGCCTATGGAGGTTGGGCCTAGTTTGACAAAATGGTGGCTCTGATTTCAAAGATGGTGCCCACTAGAGGTGAAGGTGTAATCCGTCCTGACGCTTGACAGGGTCAGCTGTAGGGGAGGTGCCCTGAGGTGCAGAGACGGGAGCCAAAAAGATAGGTAGGCCACTGGGAAAGGGGCCTGGACCTGCTGGACTGAGGGCTCGATTTGGCCAGCCACTGAGAGAGGGGCCCAGGCCTATTCTCGGATGCCCCCTGGCATCAGGGTAGATCTGGAATTCTTGAGGCCAAGGCACCTCGTGGTTTCCGTTTGGGAGGGGATCCCACTAAGGGTCGTGGCAAGAGTCGCCTTTATTCCCTCGTACTCTGTTGAAGCACCTCTGATCTTGATATGCTTAGGGTCATACAGTAATGCAAGGGGGACTGAGGATTCAAACCCAGGTCTCTCTGTTTCTAGCTTAAAGACTTAAACCACTGCACAATACTGCCTGGTAAGCAAGAAGAATCTCCCCTCCCCCCTCAGCAGACTACGGATTACGGGAGACAGCAGGTGTGTGATCCCCAGAGGTCTGCTCCCTCATTCATATTCTCTCCGTTGGAAAAAAATGATGAAAAAAATGATGAAAGGAGCACCTCTTATTCTTAGCACCTCTTATTCTCTTTCTCCTTCTCCGCTAGCTGATATTCAAAACTGAAGCCGCTCCCGACACCGCTGGGCAGAATGCGATAGTCGGGAGACCGAGAGGGAGAGGAATGAGAGAAGAAAAAATAGAGGCGAGGTGAGGTCAAGCCGATCCTTAGACGCAACGCGTCAGAGGCCTGGGCGAAGCACGGGTCGCATTGGCGCAGCTCGTGATGTGCAAATGAGCCGCCATGAAAGGCGTGACCAGCTGAGACAGCCAAGGATTCCTGCTGTTTCTCTCCTTCCGCAGCAAGAGAGAGGAGCGAGGAAGGGGGGTAGCCAGGGGCCACGCCACACTTGGCTAGCCTAGAATTGGGGGGGACACGAGTGCTGCTCGTGGTGAGCTAGGCAGATGTAGCAGAGGGGAACAGTGAAGGCCTGAGTCAACTAATCCCCAAAAAAGGTCTCTCACACCACAACAGCAATATAAGTGAAAATGTCAGGATGCATTAAACACTTCTAACTAATTAATATTAACCAAACGGCAGGATGCACTAAAGAAATCTAGAAATCTAGAAGTCATTTGTTCCAATCTCATAATCTAATGTCCCTAATGCTGGAGACACCAAGCAACAAACATAAGGCCTAGGCAGGCCCTGAAAGACCAGCCCTCTGCCATTTGCACTGCATAACAAAGAAATACTCTACCTAATTTATTTTATTTGAAACTTCATACAGTATAAGCTGATAACAAAGGCTGTGTTAGGCAGGCTCAGATTCTATGTAAATCAGCACTATATTTTTTATTTTCTTTCCTGTGGAATCTCATAGTCTAATGTCCCAAATGCTGGAGACACCTAGCAACAAACATAAGGCCTAGGCTGGCCCTGAAAGACCAGCCCTCTGCCATTTGCACTGCATAACAAAGAAATACTCTACCTAATTTCTTTTGTTTGAAACTTCATACAGTATAAGCTGATAACAAAGGCTGTCTCAGGTAGGCTCAGATGCTATGTAGATTAGCACTATATTTTTTATTTTCTTTCCTGTGGAAACACAGGCCTACCTTTTCCTGGCTCAATTACAGGGACTCCTGGAGTGCTGGTAGCCTGATCAGATGTACAATTTGAACTGGAGAGCAGGGGCTTCTGGGACCTGGGGTCTAGAAATTTGATCCTAGGTCATGTGCATCACTAGCCTATCAGGTGGGCTAAAACCCATGAGGTAAGGACTGGAGTGCCATGGATGGTCAACCAATCACAATGATGTTAACTGTTGAGTGTACAGAGCTAGGATTGCTTGATTGAGCATTTGCTGCTGCAGGATCCTCTGGTTTGGTGGGGGAAGGGGTGCAGAAAGAGGAAGAGGGGGGCCATGGTATCAAACAATAAGGGGAGAGAGTGCACACACTGTGTGTGATTGCATGGCAGTGTTTTTATTTTCTGGGGCAGGAAGCAATGGGGAGCAGGATAAATATGCAATGATCAGCAATCAGAGTTTTTATTGGCTTGCATTTTTTTATACTGTATAAGTGATCAAAATTCAACAATATCACTGTGGACTGGACTATTGCAAGCATCTGTGGGCCACTACAATGTTGTATCAACCTGCCCTACTGGTTACTACAAAAAACAAATGGTTAATGCTGACCCCTGTCTAACATTAATTTCTAACTGAAACATCTTCAGGACATAACACATTGAATGTACTTTAATGCATACTGTTCAATGATGCACTCACAGATTTTGAGTATACTGTTTGAGTGTGCTGCTGAAAAGCATAGCTGCAGTCATGCTGAAGTTCAATAGCTACCCAGTAAGATTTATCATGATGTGAAAGTTATGTGAAAATCCTGATCAACTGTCATATTCTACTGGCCTTTTCTTCTTAGAAGGGGGAACATGAACACGTGCCCGAAATGTGTTTGTCAAGGGCAGATAGTTAAGGAATGTACACTCAATATGTTGCTTATGGAATTATTTGTCTGGAGAACTGTATGCATCTCTGTTTTGGATGACAGGAATGAGCAGGCTTGGATGTACATTTTCCAGAAAGGTGCTCTCTGGGTCACTTATTTTTTTTTTCTTTTTGGCACACAGAAAGACATTACAAGCCTGTGTTCTTAATGGATTATAAAATAGTTGTCCTCAGCATTCTTTTTTTAACAGGCCAATCAGTCACCAGATATGTAGGAGGGTGGGACCACACCCCCTTTACTCCCCTCAGAAGTCAACTCTGATTGGTTGCAATCCAGTATAACAAAACAGTTGCAGAGTGACCTTGACAAAGAGAGTTCAATGGCCTGAAGTAAAGTGAAATAAGCACTAGAATACAACATGCCTTCAGACAAATTGGCTTTAATTTAATTAGGAGGGTTAGCTCTGCCACCTTGTGATGCAGTTAGAAAGGCATTGATGGTGGAACCCTTTTGCTACATGCTTTTTACTGGTTTGTGGAACTGATGGCAGTCATCAAAACACTAAATGACAATGTATGGCACTGCATCATACATTAAGGACCTCTAGAGGTGCCGGCAAAACCAATAGCCTTAGAGATAGAATGCTGACACTACAAAAGTTATCAGTCTGCTGAAAGTATGTATTGCTTGAATGCTCAAGCATGATAAAAAAATACTAAAAATAATTATTATTATCGCAAATGGTAATTACAGAGCGCTTTTGGTGAATCTCCTTCAAAGTATTGTACAGAGTATGAAAATCTTCCATGAGTACTCTGAAACAATAATACATTTAATAGCAGCAGTTCATTTGACTTACTAAAAATAGGTGGTTTTCAGACCACCTGTTAACTTTTGTGCCTTTGCCGGATGTTCTTATTTGATTCTTTGCAGCAGTCCTTGTTTTTTCTGACTGCCATTTTAATTTCTACATATCCACAGTCAGCCTCCATGTTTGGATGATTGTATTGGACAACACTGACACAGAGGCATCAGACTCCTGGAAAGTGCAGACACCAGGACTGCCCAGGCCATGGGGCAGTGCTTCTGAGCGAAAAAAAAAAAATGAAGAACTCAGCTGCCAGCATGGCCTAGTGGTTACATCATATGGTTGTGCAACAGCTGATCTGGCTTTGAATCCCTATTTTCTCTAATTTTACGTAACTATAAAATCTCACTGGCGGGGTGATCCAAGGCAGTGTTGGGATGGAATAGTAAATCTACATCAAAGGATGTTAAGTGCAGGAAGCAATATGTTGCCCGAAACTAAACTATTGAACTAACTGCCCCCAGACTGTCCCTGGGTCAGTCCTTGGGGAAAGAATTTGTTGGGAGAGTTAAGTATTTTCCTCATATTATACCATTCCTCTAGGATAATCTGAGATCAGCTATATAAATAAGGTATGCTCCTCTGAAAGCTGTTAAGTACATTCCTGTATCAGTAGTATTAGCATTGTTTAAATAGTTTGCTCTGGTTTTTCTGACTGTTCGCAGGCTGTTAGCTTTATTATTTTCATTCACTGCAGGATCCTGCAAAGGGCATGTCCTTGATCATTATTTTACTAAGATTTTTCCTAACATGAACTGTTGCTTTAAACACAATTTTGAAAGAAAGATAAAAAGAGTGACTATATTGTGCTAGTTAGGTAATATCAAAGATAAGGGTTCCTAAACCCAAAAAGACCTCCTGCCTGTTATCTTCAGACAAAAAGAGGTTCCCTTTAAGTAGCCTGAGCAAAGATAAAGTAGTGAAAGTTTCCAGTGAAAATCAAAATTGGCAGTAAGAAGCAGAATGTAGAAATGCACTAGAAATGGGTTCTATGCATGTACATGTGGATTACCTATGCTCTGTGGATCCACGGAGCATAAGCAACCCTAAGTTTGAATGCCATGCACCCAGAGTCCTGAGGAACCTTGCACACGCTCACAGAAGGGAAGCGCAACCCTTCTGCTCTAGATCCCTGGTCAGTTGTGCAGCTATGTATGTGGCTGACCTGGGGGCACATCTGGAGGTATGGCCACACTTTGTACCATTCATAAAGGTGCAGACTGCCAGGCAAGGGGGGCACAAGAAATGGCAGCAGGGATCCTGCCATATCCATTGTGTGCCCCACCCAGAAAAACACTGCAAGCTGCAGAAGAATAAAACACCCCCTATGGTGCTGCCCTAGCTCTCTGGTTGGAGAGGGAGGACTGGGGGCAGTAATTCAAGCATTCACTGGACTTTTGATAATATTCTATCCCACACCTTCCCAGAATCCCCTGCTCGCACAGAGCAGGGAGTCCACTTTGGGACCCAGGATGGGCATTTGATTGGATGCCTGCATGTGTCCCTCAATTTGCCCCCCAACACAGCAGCATGCCGGGGGTTGGGTCTGTGAACAGGTGCCCTGCAGAGGAGTGTGTTAATGCATACTGTGCCTCTTATACCAGTCCACAGGTATGGCGCTGCACTGGCTGGGTATGTGCCTCTCATGTGTGCCCAGTACCACTTCATGCATAGCCACTAATATGAGGAGGAGATCATTTATTATAAAGATTTATAAAATGGATAGGGAATTTTTTGTATCCTCATTGGCTGAAAGGTACTTTTGGCCTTGTTCTTACCAGTGCATATTCTGCCAACTAGTACTTCTGCCAAGATCCATATCTCCCAGAAATATCTGAAACAAAAATTTCTAGCAGCTGGATTAGTACTGTAAAAACAGTTGATATACAATACTTGTCTTAACATATAAAAATACAGTGTGTAACAGTTTGGAAAAACTCATCACATCTTCATCACAAGAAAAACAAGCATTTGTCAATGCTGAACGTTCGCTTGCAGGTGTTTGCAGTGGTATTTGGCACTTGGACATGGCTTAAAAAAATCAGTGACAAAGAAGTACAAGCATTTGTCAATGCTGAATGTTGCTTGCTTCTATGTGCTGTTTAGGTATTTGGAAGTCATTGGAGTGCAAATATTGAAAATTTGCGAACTTACGAAGCGTATGAGCCATGCAATTTATCGCCGAAAATGTCATTTTAGGAATTTTCACCAAATTTTCAACATAGCCATTTTAAGACCTCTGCTCATGAACAGTGTCACTGTGATTTTCTTAATGTGTCCCATACATTGAGTTCGCGACACCATGCGCCATTGTGCGCTACATGGGCAGAAACACATTTTGGGCTGGATGTGAAATGACAGTTGTACTGCTCATGAGGAGGTGTGGTAAATGGCAATGTTGAAATATGGAGTGAAAATATTGAAAATTCGGAACTTACAAGCGTGCGTAGGAACTGCACAACGCACACTCGTAAAACAGTCATTTTTAGGAATTTTTTCACCAAATTTTCAACACAGCCATTTTAAGACCTCTGCTCATGAACAGTGTCACTGTGATTTTCTTAATGTGTCCCATACATTGATTTTGCACATCGACTGCACCATTGTGTGCTACATGGCCGGAAACATGTTTTAGGCTGGATGTGAAAAATGACAGCTGTACTGCTCATGAGGAGGTGTGGTAAAATGGCAATGTTGAAAATCTGGAGCGAAAATATTGAAAATTCGCAAACTTACGAGCGTGCGTAGGAACTGCACAACGCACACCTGTAAAACAGTCATTTTTAGAAATTTTTTCACTAAATTTCAACATAGCTTATTAAGACCTCTGCTAATGAACAGTGTCACTGTGATTTTCTTAATGTGTCCCATACATTGATTTCGCACACCGACTGCGCCATTAGTAGCGCTACATGGGGGGAACTGCTTTTGAGAGAGATGTGAAAATGACAGCTGTAACTAATTACAAGAAGGTGTGGTAAAATGGCAATGTTGAAAATGTGGAGTGAAAATATTGAAAATTTCAGGCGAACTTACGAGCTCATGAGGAACTGCCGCGAACGACGCTAGGAACTTTTTTAGGATTTTCCACCAAATTTTCAAAATAGGCTTTTGAGAGCCCACCTATGAACACTGGTAGTGTTGTTGACCGGCCTGAAAGGTGATTTCCACGCAGACTGCAAAATCACCTTCGGCCCGAATAACGCCCATGACAATGACATCATTCATGAGAAGGGGTACCAAAACCCATGTTGAAAATTTGTGCAAAATTCCAAAAATACTTGAGATATGCAACAAAGTTGAAAAACCCCTATCTAGCCCATTATACAGCTTACCGGCATTTCCTCAGTTCATGGTCGGCTTTGAAGAGTGCAGACGGTTCCGTCCACCAAGATCGCCGCCGAGGTCCGGAGGAAGTATGGGGTGAGGGGTGTGGGGTGGGCTCTCAGCGGGCAGAAGGACGGCTGGTGGGCATGGAGCCGAGACGGGGGATTGGGCACCCCTGGCCGCCGAACAAGATTTGCCACGCCTGGGGTGGGCTCCCAGCGGCACCAAGCTTTGGGGCGGGAGGCGTGACATAGAGACGCTTGCCACGCTGGGTGGACTCCCAGCGTGGCAGCAAGGAAAAGCAGTTTTCGGGGACGTGGGCGGTGAGTTAGGCACCCCGTCGGCCATAACAGATTTGCCACGCTGGGTGGGCTCAGCGTGGCACCAAAGCTTTGGAGGGGGGCGTGAGGTGTTGCAAAGCAGACAAGGATTTCTTTAAGTGAAGACCACCGCTGTCATACACAGCACCTGCATCCATTGGTGCAGGACTGCCACGCCTGCTCAACGGAGCAGTGCATTGCACAGGAGAGTCACACCTCCAAAGTGTGCTACTCTCCCAAAACGCTCCGTAAAAACACAAAATGTATATAAGAAAGATGAAAGTTCATTATCTAACCTTCCGTTCATTTTACTTTTGAAAATGTTTCTATCAAGCCTGTAAACCTTGGCTCCCTCACCCATTGCCACCCACTGCAGGTTAGTACAGATCTACACCATGTCCTCTTCCATGAAGCACCCTCCAGTGCTGTCCATTCAATTACTGTCTGCTCCCCCCCAGTCACCACCACCACCAGAAAAGAAATGCATATTGCACAAACACCGGGAGTAAAAACCTGTGAAACTCTCCCTCGCTGAATGATTTTCAGCAGTGCACACCTGTGCCTTTCAGTGATGTGCTCATTCATGCCTTTCAACTGTGGAGGGCCAAAAGAACCCCTGAATTTAAATGAACTGATGGTGATCATGAAGTGTTCTGTGGAGTGCAGCTCAACTGTAGTGGGTCACGCAGTTGAGGTCCAGGGTGGTTGGGGGAGAGGATTGCACTTGCACTCTGCTGTATCGGGCCCTCATTAACTGTGTTCCATTCCTGCTGTGATGCACCAGCACTGCTGAGGCTTCATGGCTCTCACTGCCGTCAAACACCTCACAGCTGATCAACGCTGCTGTCACGTGTTTTGCCATTGATGCAATACTGACCCAGCCAGGAACACCAACAGTGACCATGGGTGGGGGAGAGGAGAATACTAATTAAAAGGGAACAGTACAGGAAAACAGCACCCTCTAGAGGCAATCTGTGGTACACCTTACATGTAACATGAGAACTACTTTGAGAAAAAAGAAACGCACAAAACCATTTTTAAAAAATATTTTTATTCATGTTTTTAAATCATTTAATTTTTGAATGTTTTTGCCAGTGGGATTCATTTTATAAGTGGAATAAGACACTCTGAAGTGTGGTTTATTGACTGATAATAGCAAGCCCAGGTGCTGAAGACACTAGGGGCAAGTGCATCATTCCTTGCAATGCACCTAGGGCATGTTTTCAGAGTGAAAACTGTTGTACAAAGTGTAACCACAGTACCATTGTTCATGCTGCCTGCACTGTCCTCCTGTACCTGATGTCATATCATGTGAATTCCATTAATTGTATATAACTCATTGTGGCTCACTTCTGAAAATGGGACACAAGTCTCAGCGAGCCCATCCAATTACTAGAACCCAATAAATAATTATTCATGGGCAGAATTTGGTTTATGATGGGCTACTGCACTACTCATTAATCTTTAAGAAATGACTAATGCAGCTGCCAACTAGACATTGCACAGTACACAATGTAACAGCATCAGACACCTTGTGCCATACTGCTGATTCCATAGTGCTCACCAAAAAAAACAAATAAAGAAGTAAGCCACAAAATAAATGTAAACGTTGGGATTTATTTGCTGATCTAATCAAAATGATAACCTCACAGCCAGTCATTTCTGGGATTAACAGCTGGCTTGTGGACGTTGGCCTGAGACACAACAGAGTGCCACCCATCCTCCCATCTGGTGATTGATCACCATGAAATAACTGTCTCTTTGGCTGTTGCTGCTTATGTGTTCTCCCATCCCATCCCATACTGTGACTGTCCCCTTCTCTGCAGCAAGCTTCTCTTGAGGCTTCTCTCCAGTCACCACCTGAACTAGCCCCTGTAGAGGGACCACATAAGTGGAGAGGACTCCTTTCAGAGAGAATGCTTCCAGCTTCACAATTTTTTAGGGGTGGATGAATGTTCCCTTGGCCATGAGGGACAGTCATTCAACAGCTTGTATGGATAGCCATCATTAGATGTGGGGACTGCACTCAGCTTTTGCCAAAAAGAGTGAGATGATGGGAGGTGAATGTGTATCTCCAGCATGACTTGGACACTGAGGTGGTCCAGAATCCTTTTTCAATACCACTTTAATTTATTTGTAAACTCTGGAGACTGACTATACAATAGAGCCTATCCTTTTTTTTGCCTCCCTGCTGTAGGCCTGGTTTGCTCCTGAAGAAGGTCCTTCAGATCAGGGTACATAATACTTACCCAGTCAACAAATAAACAAAATAAATAGAGCTTGACAGCATAAGCCACTACATTCCAACTGAAGCATTGCAGTTTCCCCAGCTCATATTTGCTTACCCATTCCCTTTCTGTATATTTATTTTTTCTGTTTGTTTCTCTCCCAGGTCATTATAATTATCTCTGTATGTCCTCCCCCCACATACACATGTACATACACACACACACACACACAAACACACTGCACTATTATATTATGCTGTACCTGTGACTTTTTTTATTTATTTATTTTATAAATATATTTTACAAGGTAATCAACAGAGCCCTAAAGGATTGTTTCCATTTGTGACCTGGGAGTGATGGAGTACAAAGGAATTTACAAGAGTAAATGCGGCAAGCAATTATCACAGAATAAGAAACAAGTATCAAATAACACAACTACAAGTACAAATAACATGGTTGCAATGAAGTTGTTGCTCCTGATTCTGAAATCATAATTTTCACAGGCCTCTACATTGATTGGGATGAAGCAACTACAGTATTTAATGTACTCAGATTTCATTGAACTAGCAGCTTATGCAAGTACTGTTATTAGTACTGGAGCCACAGACTGACTGCAACTGATGATGTCACTGGTTAAGGTTGCTACAATCAATATCCAGAGTGATGCAACAGAAGGACTGCAGTGCTGCCCATTACCTTTAAGGAGGACAAAATCTAACTGTAGGGAAAGGAGGAAAGTTGGGATGTTTCTTGATATGAAGCTTAGAAAACAAAGTACAAAAATCTACAAAACTTACCCAATATAAAAAAAAAAAAGTATTCTTTCCATGTTGCTTCAGATCTTTCTTTTTTAAGTGAAAGTTTGCAACCCAAATGAGGCCAGGTACAGCAACACCATCAAGGAAGTGGAATTAGTCAATTTGCCTGCATTTCACAATGCTCCCTGCTGCTGGACTCTAAGCTATCACAAAGTAAGCAATTTTCTCATTGAAAAATGTAAAACAGCACTGATTGACTCAATGAGGCTGGTGGTTAAAAAACAGTAAACTATGAGTCAAAAACATGGTTCTAGTAAGTTACCTCCCATTTTCCTTCCTAACATGAACCAAGATCTCCATGTGTAGTCCACACCAAAACCTGCCTGCATAACTGTCTCATCTGGGTACCCACTGACCATCAGATCTTGGACAGACATATTCTTACTCTCTCCATCAATTAAAGAATCCTTCTCTGCTTATACGCACCCTTTCAACCTGCACATCAAGGCACACAAAACCACACAGAGGTGAACATCTTACAATGCTCACCTTCTCAATTCTGAGTTCAGAGTTGGCTGGGAAAGCTCCTACCTTGAGGGCAGGCAAGCAGATCAATGGGAGTAACACAGAAACATAGACTCTGTCAGTAGAAAAGGATCACTTGGCCCACTCAAGCTGCCCAAGTGTTACCTGCCTACCCATTCTTCTTCCGCAGATCCTAGCTGCTCTCCAATAAACCTCCACCCACTTCTGGCCTTATATACCCCTATGTTTATCTCATACATGTTTGAATCCTTCAATCATTCTAGCCTCTACCTCTTCAACTGGCAGCCAGGTCTATGAGTCTACCACCCTTTCAGTGAAGAAATATTTTCTCATGTCCCTCCCGAACCCCCGTCCCCAGCTTAATTGCATATACCCTAGTCCTGGAGCTCATCCTTACTTGGAAAAGACTCCCATCCTGCACCTTGTTCAGATACAAAGATATAAGGTGATACAAAAAAGTACTGTTAAAACTTATTACAAAAACTAACCATTTTGTTAATATATTGCTGTGTAGAGATATCTGTTCAAACCATGGTCCATTACACACTGTAAAAGATGCTATTGAGAAAATTGGGTTTATTTTTTTCATGCAAATGTCAGAATTCGTATGCCTAAAATGGATCTGGTTAGAAGTTCTGTAATGGAAAATATCCCTAGTTTTATGGTAATAACTGAAACATGGTTTAAGTAAAAGGGTTAATGATGAATGTCTACAAATTCAGGGATATAGTATATACAGGCATGATAGAAATAAATTAAATTGGGGTATTATAATTTATTGTCATAGTGAGTTTATTGTTAGGAAAATCAATATGAATACTCCTAGTGATGTCTGTGAGGGTCTGGGGCTGGAAGTAAATATGCATGGAGGGAAGCCAATGTTATTACTAGGATGCTATAGACCACCAAAATGTTCTGCTTTCAAACTGGAAGAGTTGTCAAATATTCTGCTACCATACTGTGGATCCCATGAACTTCTTCTTGTATGTGACTTTAATTCTGACTTGGCAAACATGAACCAAGATGGCCGCCGGGCTGGGCATGCTGTCGGTTTTTGCAGCAACTCAGTAGGGGTTTTAATTTGTTTAACTTGTTTATTCGCCCTGTTTTTAGTTCATTTTTATTTCGTTTAGTTCGTTTGTGGTTGCGTTTTATTTTACTAAGTTTCAAGCTTTTTATCGCTTTTTGTTCGGCGTTTTATTTATTCTGACTGGCTTCGCTGTCTGGAATCCTACTGGGAGTACTGTACATGTTGTTTGTTGGAGGATAGCTTGGAGAATATTTGATTTGAGATTGTCTCTCTACCTGGAGCTCTCCTTGTGTGTTTTTGAAGGCCGGCTGAGGTTCCGTGCGCTGCGGCTGGGAGTGCTGCTGACCGGCTGAGGGGTGGATTTCCGTGTGTGACTGCCGGAGCTGGTCAGCAATACCGCATTGTTTGCTTCCTCAGTCGTGGCGTCCTGTCCTGCCGCTTGCCATTTGGATGCAGGACTTTTCTCGGACTGTTTCTGGATCGGGAAGCCCCTTTTGGCTGATTTGGAACTTTTAGGAGTGACCGTGTCCAGACAGAGACTGGAGGGGAAGCAGGTTGCCAGAGTGATACCAGTTGGTGGACTTTATAGACCTGTATACATCTATGACGATATCTAGCTTTTTGGATTGGGCCAGTGTTGGTGACCTGGAGCAATCGAACTGAGGGTCTATTTGGCCTTTTGCTTCGAGCTGAGTGCTGAGAAGGATCCAAGGAGGTGATAGTGGCGATCTGGCTAGGCCAGGTTAACTTGCCCTGAGGAGTACTTTGGATTCCTATTGATTGTTGGAGGTTTTTAATATCTGGAAGCACTCTAAAGATGTTGATGAACTGTTGAGGAATTTAACTTGGAAGTTGATCGGATTATTGTTTGTGGATTTTTGATCTCTGTTGCTGATTAATTCAATAATCCATTGGAACTAAGTTATTGGGTGAAGTTTTCGACCCCAACAAAAACATACTGGTAGGAGTAGGAGGTCTAATACAACTTACTATTGCTGCTGAATTGGTGACCTTGATCCTGCGAGGGGCCTGTCTGCTGAAGTCAATAGCTACACGGAGACAGGGCCTTGCTAGCCAGGTAGCTGGCGGTAGGGCTGTTGCTCTCTGGGTTTCTTCGGGGGCCGACTGGTGGGTTGGTCTCAGTGGAAACCCATAGTAGTGGTTGTTGGCTTTGGCAGTGTTAGTTTCCCTCTTGGATTTCTTTGGGGCCCCGCTCCTGTATTAACCAAATCACTGTGGAAGTGACATTTTTCCTACAAATTTCTCTTCCTAATTTTGTCTGACTACAGATTCTGTGAAGGCAGTGAGAGTGCCGTGCTGTTTCAGTCTCCCTCACAGTGAGAGGGTTTTGGGGCTGATTAGCAGTTCATGGACACTGAGAAGTGATATCTCCTTTACAAATCGCTTTTACTTAATATTTGTCTGACTACAAGCTTTGTGAAGGCAATGAGAGTGCCGAACTGTTTCAGTCTCTGTCACAGTGAAAGGGTTTGGGGGCTGATTAACTGTTTATGGACATTAAAGAAGAGACATTATTTTTCGTTTTAATTCTCTGCTTAACTTTATTTTGATTATAATTATAACCTGAAGGCAGTGAGAGTGCCTTGGTGGTTGAAATAATAACTATTTGGTGATAACTATCTGGTGAGATGAGAGCTCCCAAGATTTAAAAAACTGTTTTGGAGAGAGCTATTTGTATTTATTAATTCTATTTTTATTTTTTGTTTTTTTTGGGGTTTTTAGTGTGTATATTTTTGTGTGAAGATGTGTTGGGGAGCTACTTGGATGGTCCGGCATTATTCCCCCTCCTGGCTTAGGGACCTCCACCCTTTTAATTGCCCCCCATTGTCCCTGGAGGTATATAGCTGTTGTAGGGCTCTAGGGATTGTGAGGAGGAGGAAGGTGGGGGCCCGACCTGGAGGTGGAATGGGAAAAGAGCAGACAGATTGGGACAGTGAGGACAAGAAGATGCCCTGGGGTGAAATGGGTTCAGGAAAGAGGTTTACCTTGCCTGATTCCCATTCCCAAGGGCTCTGCTTTTAGCAGGCAGGTAGCTTGGTTTTCACTGGCAACTCATCCAAATCAGATGGTGTTATGTAATGCCAGGTCCATTAAAAACAAGACTGCTATAATAGCTGATCTTGTCGGATCATCGGACCTGGCATGCATCACCAAGACCTGGCTGGATGAAAATGCTGGCCCTGTATTGGCTTCAGCTATACCAGTCGGGTACTCTCGGTGATACACCGTCCGAGATTGGATCATAGAGGTGGGGGGGTGGCAATCTGTTTTAGAACGGAACTGAGTCTGATGGAGATAGCAGTGGGAACTACCAAATCTTTTGAATGTATCCTGGGTGAGGGTGTGGGGTACAGGATTCTTCTCAATTACCATCCACCAGGTAATGGGAATGTTTTCCTGCAGGAAGTCGCAGACTTCATCGTCGACATGACAATGGGATCCTCCAAATGGCTGATCCTGGGGGATTTCAATCCCTGGGTCGACGATGAACTCTCGCAGTTTGGTTCTGACTTCCTCGAGCTAATGAATTCGCTGGGCTTCACACAGGTTATTTCGTCCTCTACCAATATAGATGGTCATTCATTGGATTTGGTATTCCTCCTGGGGATGGAGATATCCAATTTGGTGGTGGAGCCAGTTGGATGGTCTGACCATCACACCATCGGGGTTCAGTCTCCTGACCCCCCCGGTAGGTCGGTCTCTACGGAGATGGTCCAGTACCGCCCTTTGAGGGGTGTTACCCAGAAGACCTGATGGCGGTGCTGGATCTATTGAGTTTGCCTAGTGAATGCATGGATCCTGGGGACCTGGTTCTTGCCTATAATAAGGCAGTAGTAGGGGCCGTAGATTCCATTGCTCCTGAACTTTTTCAACCCCTCACCCTTCACCCAAAGTCTCCTTGGTTCAATGAGACCTTGAGGGAGTTGAGGAGAGTGGGAAGAATGCTTGAAAGATGTTGATGGAAATCGGGTCTGGACTGTGACAGGCTTAATTTGATGGACCACTATTATGTCTATCAATCAGCAATTACCTGTAAGAAGGCAGAATTCCTGTCCAGGGAAATTGCTGCTGCACAGAATTGACCAACCCAGCTGTTTTGGACCGTGGACAGACTGTGCAATCCACTCTGTCTTCAGCCCGAGAGAGCATTTTCACAGGAACGCTGTGAGGAGATTGCTTGATTCTTTGCAGATAAGGTTGCCACAATCAGGTCCGATCTCCTTCTAACCCTATCAAATGGGAGTTGTAGTGGTTGGCAGGAGATGTCGGACACCCAGTTTTTGTGGTCTGACTTTGACCGACCCACAATCAGTGACATAGTGATGATTATCCAATCACTGCGACCAACCAACTGTAGTTTGGATCCGGGCCCCACCCGCCTCTTAGTAGGATGTGTGGACAAAATCAGCCCGATCCTTGCTGAGATAATCTGGTTGTCATTGGAGAAGAGGATCTTTCCTGACCCCTTGAAGGAAGCCGTGATTAGGCCCCTTCTAAAAAAACCCTCCTTAGACCCGGAATGTCTGGCCAACTACAGGCCTGTCTCTAACCTGCCTTTTGTAGGCAAGGTTATTGAGAAGGTGGTTGCGTTGCAGATGGACGATCATTTGACCAGCCACAATGTCTATGATTCTCTCCAGTCAGGATTTAGGAAAAGACATAGTACCGAGACAGCCCTTGTTAGAGTACTAAATGACCTCCTAATAGCGAGAGATCGAAAAACTCATTCCATCTTGGTCCTTCTTGATCTCTCTGCGGCATTTGATACCGTTGATCATGGGGTTCTTTTGGAGCACCTGAAGGTTATCTGTGGGCTATCTGGTTTAGTCCTCAGTTGGTTTTGATCATTCCTCGAGGGTAGGACTCAGAGGGTGGTGCTGGGATTTGTTCCTCGACATCACTACCCCTATCCTCTGGGGTGCCGCAGGGCTCTATCTTAGCACCCATGTTATTTGCGGTATATATGCTGCCATTGGGAGTGATCATTAGGCGGTATGGCTCGAGTTTTCACTGCTATGCAGATGATACTCAGCTGTACATGTCCTTTGTGCCTGACCAGGGTGATGCTGTCTCGGTCTTTAATAACCGTCTTACCGAAATTCAGGACTGGATGACTGTGAGCTGGTTGCGGTTAAACCCTGAAAAAACTGAGGTGTTGGTGGTTGACCCAGGCCATCAAGGGGTAAGTTCGTTGACTGGGTCACCCTCAGGTCTTTGGCTTGGGGGGACCCAGCTGACGACCTCAGACCGGGTGCAGAACTTGGGCGTTATATTTGATGACTGTCTGACCCTCAAACATCAGGTGTCAGCTGTTGTCAAGACCTCATTTTACCATCTGAGGGATATAGCCTGAGTGAAGCATCTGGTTCCCGTTGATTACCTTCCAGCATTGGTCCATGTCTTCGTTACCTCCCGCTTGGACTACTGCAAAGCCCTGTACCTAGGGCTACCAGGGATGGATATTCGCCATTTGCAGCTGGTGCAGAATGCGGCGGCCAGGCTTTTGACTGGTACATTAAGGGCCAGTCATATAACGCCTGTCCTCCGTGGACTGCACTGGCTGCCAATTCAATGGCGAATCACCTTCAAGGTCAGTCTGCTGACCTATAAGGCCCTACATGATCAGGGACCTAGTTACCTGCAAGATCTTCTTTGCCCTTACTGTCCTTCCCATCGGCTCCGATCCACTGATGAGGGATTGCTAGAGATTCCCAGGGTTCACTTAAAGACATCAGGGACAAGATCATTTAGTTTCTTGGCTCCAACCCTGTGGAATTCTCTACCTCATCGGGTGAGAGAATGCATTACCATCCAAAGCTTTAAATCAGCTTTGAAGACATGTCTGTTTAACCTAGCATATCCGGATTTTTAAAATATATTTATGGATTGTTTTTAGGAATTTAAGTTTTATGTATTGATTTGTTGTAAAAGCGCCTTGGTTTTGGATAGGCACTTTTTAGAAATAAAGCATTCGGTCACGTGATGGCACTGTAGGGGAGACAGCTTCGTTGATCGTCTCCCTCCCGGAACACCGACTTCTCGTTTATCTACAACATTTTACTTATCCAAAACAAGCAAACAGGCAGTAACTTGCACTCCGATTCAGTTCTACACTATCGTGGAGGGACAATTTTTTGGATACCAGCGACCCGCAAATCGACAATCGAGGTGGAAAATTGGGCTTACGACCGCAATGGAGGCTGACATGAGACAGGTCCCTCCAATACATACCCCACCATCAACGCCGGAAAAAGGTCCAAAGAGACCTAAATCTCAACCCGCTGCCTCACTTAAGCCTGCTGCCACTACCACTACTACACAACCGAATGCCCCGCTCACCGAAAAAAGATTTATGGAGGAGCTTCTGCCTTTCAAATTTGCATTACATGAGTTGACCTCTGAGCTAAAATCACTCAGAGGAGATCTGGCTGAAATGAAGAGAGCCATCTAGGATACTTCAGTACGAGTTACTTCCCTGGAAAAATGGAAACAAACAATTGATACTGACATTTCAAATATTAAGCAAAAACAACAAAGGATAGACTCCAAGCTCGAAGATCTAGAGGGCAGGAGTAGAAGAAATAATGTCCTCATAATCAGTCTTCCTGAGGATGCTGAAGGCTCAATGCCAATTACCTTTTTGCAAAAATTACTGACTAAAGTCGCGGGTCCATCTCCTAACAATTCCACGTATATCATTGAACGGGCTCATTGCTCCTTACGCCCGAAACCTGTAGTTAGGAAATTACCTCGACCCCTTATTATAAAGTTCTTGAATTACCAAGATAAAGTGCATGTGCTGAACAAGGCAAGAGAAACTCATCAAGTCCTATGGGAAGGTCAGCAACTATGCTTCACTCAAGACTTACCGGCTGCCATTAGGCAGAGGCGTGCAGAGTATCATCCTATGGTCACCAAACTAATTGCAGCCGGGATTCGATACCGAGTTCAGTACCCATTGCGCTTCTCAGTCTTTGGGGCAAGCTCATGGCATAATTTTGAGAGTGCCCAGCAAGCGCTTCCAGCACTTCAGTCCATTTTGACTGATTTGTTTGTGGCCCACTGAAATCTTCATGGACTGAAGAAAGTTTGTTCTGCTGATTATGGGACAATGCTCAGTCTGAGCCTAGACAATATACTAAGAGTCACAATTGGGTGACAGAGCCTGTTGTAAAGCGGGGTTTGCTTCCTTTCTTTTCTTCTACCTTCAGATAAGAAAGTACTGCAAAAGCAGCAGATTTATTACATACATTTAACTGCTCCCGTTTCTGGATTACAGCACAATTGGAAGAGTGCTCCATGAACTCCTTCCATAAGATTGCTTTGTTTACGTTCTTTGCTAAAAACTCATCGGGCTCTAGAAATGTCTTTTTCAGTTTTCTTTCTAGTTTAATGCTCAGTGCTGTTCAACTGGGTATTATCGGACTTATAGTGTTTGGACAATTCATCCAGGAGGCACTAGTGGGTGATTGAGCCCGGGGGGGCAAATAGAGGAGGTTTCTTTTCATTTTCTTATCATTTTCTGCTCCCAAATATTTTGTTTGAATTAAAAAGTATCGAGATGCTGGCAGAGTTACTACACCGGGGAGATTATTATTTTTCATGATAGCTCAAGTGTTCCCTGCAACTGGGCTGGGCGAGTCAGTACTCTGGCAGGATAAGGATTCACACCCGGGCTCAGTTGGATAGTTGCCAGCTAAGCAAATAACTAACTGAGCTGAACAACTTTTGACCTTACGCCTCGTTTCTAAGGCTGGACGGGTTGGCAATCTGGGGGGGGGGATGACACTCAGCGACTGGCGCACCAACAGGGCACCATGTGCTATGGACAAGAATGGGGGATTATCACAGCCAGGTTCAGCCTTTCTCTTTGGTGTTCCTTAGTGGCTTTGTCAAGTATTATATGTCTGTGTCAGATATTTACTACATTTAATAGGTTTCATTTTCAAAAGGTTGTTGTGGCTAGTGATTATTATTTACTTAGTAGGACATGTAAGAAAAGTTATACTTTAGGGGTTATGATGTTTTGTCTATGTTTAATTGATATAGAGCATAATCACTATGATCTGTGGGGGATTAAGGGTATGGGGATGGGGGGTGATTAAGGGTATCGGGTTGTCTGCCACCAGGGGGTATTGTATTAAACTGAGTCAGTCATGTTGCTCATGGTTGTATATCCCTTTAGTTTGTATTTGTTTCGGGTTTTTTATTAGGATTTATAATGGAGATTAAATATGGTTCCTGGAATATTAAAGGGGCACAAACTCCTGCTAAACGTTCAAAAATTTTAGTTCATCTTAAAAATCTGCAGATTGATATAGCCTTTTTGCAAGAGACACATCTTAAGTCAACAAACACCCATTATTTTTGCAGGAATTGGGTGGGGCAGGTGTACGGTGAGGGCAAAGAAACCAAGAGATGCGGTGTAGCCATCTTAATTGCCCGTCAGGTACCTTTTCGACTCCTACAGGCTACAGTGGATCCTGAAGGAAGATATGTCATTGTAAGAGGCCTGTTGATCCACACAGAAGTTATTTTGGGGTTGATTTATGGCCCAAATTTGGATGATCTGGAATTTTTCGCCTCTATAGTGTCAATACTTGCCCCTTGGTCTAAGATACCAATTCTACTTGGTGGGGACTGGAATATTGTGCTCTCAAATACACTAGATAGATCGGGTTCTACCAGATTACGACCTTCTCCTGGTCAGAAAGCCATGCACAAATTAATGTTCTCCTTGGGTCTGGTGGACCCCTGGAGACTCGCATACCCGGAAGATAGAGAATACTCTTTTCATTCTCTACCGCATAACACCTGCTCCCGTATTGATTACTTTCTTCTATCGGTGGATCATATTTCAGGGGTCTCCACAGTATACTACTCATCTAAGGCAATTTCGGATCATCGGCTGGTCTATCTCCAAGTAAGTATTTCTCCAAATGTCCTTAGAGATAGGGTTTGGAGATTCAACAATCAGATTCTAAATTCTGCTGAACATGTCCGTCTAATGCGAGATTTTATCAGGGTATACATGGAGAATAATGCCTCATTGATGCCTAGGAAGGATTTTCTGTGGGGATCCCTGAAATGTGCACTGAGGGGGGAATAATTTGTTTGACGATTATACATAAAAACCAAAAAAACTCAGAACTGTCTTTAAAATTAAACCAGATTACAGAGTTAGAGAGATCCTTTTCTCCTTCATCCCCTGAAGGGGATTGGATCAAAGTGGAATCTCTCAGGGCCCAATACAACAAATTACTGACTGAAAAAACAGAATTCATGTTAACTTGTTCCAAAATTGTATATTTTGATCAGGGGGAAAAAGTGGGCAAATTATTAGCTTTACGTTTATGTACTCAATTAGCTGAGAGAATAATCCCGTCAGTCTACTATCTATCAGGTACACTTCTAAACTCATCCCCAGATATTGCTAATGCTTTTCGAGAGTACTATCAGCAGCTTTATTCAGCCTCCACTAATCATCAGCTTTCTCAACAGATGGAGTCGTTTCTCCAAGATATTCAGTTCCCAGTACTAACCGACCATCAAGCTGACATATTAAAATGCCCTATCGTTCTATCTGAAATCCTTGGTGCTATCGACTCTCTTTCTGCAGATAAGTCACCTGGGCCCAACGGCTTCACAACTAATTTTTATAAGGCGCTTAAGGATATTATCGCACCTATCTTGCTGGAGACATTTAATTATTTATTTTAAAATGATCTATCGGACTCTTCGTTATCCTTAGCCACTATAGTAGTTTTTCTGAAACCTAATAAGGATCCTCTAAAAATAACTAATTACAGACCCATTTCTCTCATTAACATAGATCTTAAAATCCTAGCCAAAATTCTCTCATCCAGACTTGGTCAGGTATGGGAACATCTTATCAGTATAGAACAAGTAGGGCTTGTTAAAAATCGACTCTCTTCCGACCATCTCAGGAAGCTGGACTATCTTTTCTCCACATCCAGAGACTTGAACCAGGCTGCTGCTCTTGTGTCCCTGGACACGGAGAAAGCTTTCGATAGAGTCTCGTAGGAATATCTTTTTTTATTACTTTCTAAATATCGAATACCTCAGGAATTTATACAATGGGTTAAAATACTGTATACAACACCATCTGCCAGAATTCAATGTAATGGTGTCCTATCCCCTCCCTTCACCTTGTCACAAGGCACATGTCAAGGTTGCCCTTTATCTCCTTACTTATTTAATCTATATCTAGAACCTCTTATTAGAAAAATTAATCTCTCTACATTGGTGAGGGGCATTTGAATAGGTCATCATGATATCATGAATACAAAATATCGGCGTATGCAGACGATTTACTTTTACATATTGTAGATCCACATAAATCCCTTCCCCGGGTGTTCCAAATCATAACACAATTTGAATCTTTTTCAAATTATAAACTAAATCGGGCTAAAATGGAGATTTTTCCCCTCAATAAATATACAATGAAAGCAGATGTAGCCCACTTGAGGATACAATGGAATCCTGATAAAATGAAATATCTTGGAATTTATGTTCATCCTTCCCTGAGAGTCATGCGACAACTTAATCTGGTAGCCTGGTTCACAGCTTAAAGGAAGATTTTAAACGTTGGTCTAAATTACCATTAACTTTATGGGGGCGCATAAACATCATCAAAATGAATGTGCTACCACGCTTATTATACCCACTTCAAATGTTGAATCAGACCTTACCATACTCATGGTTTTTTCGAGTGCATGGTATTCTGAGTAAATTTATATGGCAAAATAGAAAAGTGAGAAGAAGTTATCTAAAATTAACGAAGAAAAAGCTAGACGGTGGTCTCCAGGCTCCAGATTTCTATATATACTATTTAGCAATACACCTGACACGAATCTGATATTGGCTACGGCCCAGACAGGAGGTTCATTATTTACCTTCTTGGGTCAGGATCGAACAGGATCTTGTGATGATGCAGGGATAGACCCGAGAGTTTTACCCTTTATTCCACTAAGAAGGCTTCCCAAATCAATACATGATACTCCTTTAAACTCTCTCATCCAGACACAGCAACAGCTTAGTGTCTTCCTTAAAAAAGATAGATTAAAGGATATTGCTCAGCCTGTGTTTTGCAACCCTAACTTCTTAATTGCTGGTAAACCAATAAAATCTCAGTTGTTTTGGTCCCAAATAGGAATAGAGAGGGTAGAGCAACTGGTTAAGGATCAAAAAATGATTTCTTTTCAGGAAGGTTGTCTCTTGTTTCACTGGAGGGAAAACTCAATTTTTAAATATTTTCAATTATCTCACTCATTGATGCAGCATTTTGGGGCTGGGGCATGGCACAGCTCTCTTTCTAGTGTGCTAACCTGTTATTTGGAGACTATACCCTCCTCCCACTTAATATCCTATTCTTATGACTTTATTATATTGACAGCTTCTTCGGATGATAATCAAAGCTATGTTCAGTGGAGCAGGGTTACCCAGATCTCTTCTAATTCTAAAGACTGGGCCCCTATTTGGGCACATCTATATAAATATATTAAATGAGACAAATATAAAAATATGCAGTTCCGTATAATGCATAATTTATATTATACTCCTTTCAAACTACATCGTTTGGGTCTCTTGCACAATAGCCATTGCCCTAAATGCCATCAAGATGCTGCAGATCTGATCCACATGCTATGGTCTTGTGAATAGATAGCCATCTTTTGGCGGAGTATAGAGAATAGACTAAATCCATTTTTAGCTCTGACAGACAATTTCCATATCAAAACATGCCTCATTGGGGAATATACATCAATACCTGGGGGCAACCAGAGGGCCCATATGGTATTGATCTCTGCATGTGCAAAAAATGTTATATTAAGGCATTGGAAGGATTCTACTGCTCCCAGCTATCTGGAATGGTTTAATGAAATCAAGTTTGCTCTGCAAGCTGAATATACAATCGCAAAGTTGTCCAATGGTATTAAGAAATATGATAAAAGATGGGAACCTCTCTATACTCTTCTTACAACCAATTAACTGTTTTTTTTTTTTTTGCCTGGCTTGTTTGTGTCCCATTCAGGAAGTGAAGGTTGCTTGCAATCATGGTTTGGAGTTGAGTCACTGGTGGCAGACTGGGGTTGGATGGGCGGTGGGTGGGGTGGGGTGAAAGGGGGTGGGCGAACCTGTAAGCATCAGATTATGTATTGTTCCATTAAACTGTAAATGTCTTATACTTCTTTCTCAAATTTTTCGGTCAAATGCTTCGTTACATACTATCTGCTTACATAAAAAATTAAAAAATGCAATAAAGTATATTAAATCACAAAAAAAAAAGAAATAAAGCATTCATTCATTCATTCATTCAACATAACCAAGTCAGCACATTTACGTAATGTTGCATTGAAATTGGGACTAGAACAATTCAAATTACAGCCAACACTCTTAAATCTCAAATAACCTTCCTTACAATCCATGTTGGATTTAATTTTTAATAGCTTCCCTCATATTTTTTGTTAAAATAGGCACAGTGGCTGACATAGCTAGTGATCACCATGTTATTTTTTGTATGAGTGGTAGGATGAAGGTACAGGGTCCCCCCAAAATAGTACAATTTAGATCTATGAAGCAATGTGATTATTTTAAATTGATGGAAGATCTAGATAGTCTAAATTGGTAGGATTTTACTTAATAACAGATTTGAACCATGCTTGGGACTATTTCTTGCATGAAAAGAGTAGCGTATATGATAAACCCACAGGGCTCCATACTTGGCCCTGTGCTATTTTCATTATTCTTTGATAGAGTGGGTACAGTTATTCATAATGCTAGGTTTACATTATACATAGATGATGTGGTTATTTACTAACATGGTACTTCTATTGACAAGTTGGGTGGCACACTATCTGAAGAGATGTGTGCTATACAAAGGTGGCTTGAGACAAATAGATTGATCCTGAATAAAATAAAGACCAAGGCTATGTTGTTTGGGACTAGAACTAGGGTTAAGGACAGAGGACAAAGTTTGAATGTTACTGCTCTTGATGGATCTTGTTTTGAACAGGTTACTAATTTTCGTTACTTAAGTTTGGTTATTTAGTTGTTACATTAGATCCTGTTTTAAGTTTCGATTATCATTTTGAAAATATCACTTCAACAATTCATTCTAGGATTTCGTTATTGTATAGATTACATGCTTTCTTGACTGCTGAAACAAGAATGGCAATATCAAGACAGTGCTTGCCTCCTATAATCAATTATGCTACCATGATCACTGATTGTGCCTCAGCCAGGGTACTGGCAAAAAAATCTGCTTTACTCCAACTAATTGGCAAATTTGCCTTAATGATTCCTCGCTCAACACATCATTGTGTAGTTTTAAAGTTAATGGGTTGGTTGCCAGTCCATTTGAATTTTCAGTTTCAAATGGTAAAATTTATATTTAAAATCTTGAAATCTGGTGGGCTTTTAAGTTTGTATAGACATCTTCAATCATATAACTCAGGTTTCTTCTCTAGAAATAGGGTTGATAAAAGATCTTTGAAGTTACCCTTAATGAGGTCTGTTAGTGGGCAGAGGGCATTTATGTATACTGGTCCATTTACTTGGAATAATCTTCCATTTGTCTTATGAGAAGCCTTAAATGTCTCTTCTTTCAAGAAATTGTTATTTGATTATTTTTATGGTTTTGTTAGATGAGATTGTCTTGGTTGATGTTGTGTATTATTATTATTTTATTTATTTCTGTGTGTATTGTATTAATGTTGTCTAGTTATGTTTACTGTGAGTCGTACCTGTAAACAGAACTTTTTTGTTCTAGAGTGTTAACTCATTAAGCAAATAAACAAACAAACAAACAGGCCCTTGATAATAAAAATAGGTTAAAAGGCACTCTAAGGTTTGGTTTAATTCAAGTCTACAGAAACTAAGGAGGGAAAAGGACAAATGTTGGGAACATGCTAGGAAATCTGGTTTGCCTGTTGATTGGCTATTTATAGAAAAGCTAGGAATGGGTTTGTCAAACAGGTGCAACTGGCTAAAGAAAATTATTCCAAGGCTAAGACCAGTGAATATGCAGGGGATCAAAAATAAATTGCACCACTATTAATATGTTAAATGGGAAAAGTAAGAGTAGAGAAACCATCGGAATATCAGAGGATGGGAACATTATTATGTTTGATGAAGACCTTCCAGACCAATTTAGTGATTATTTTATTAATGCATGACAATTTAGGAATGATCAGGAGAAGGAGGAGAAAATCAAGGTAAGTGAGTCTGTACAGGGAGATGGTAATAAATTTCAGTTTCATAATATTTCTGTTGGAGAGGTTAGGGATCAGCTTTTGAAACTTAAGGAGGGTGAAAGTTGTGAACTGGATGGGTTGGCCACAAAATGTTTAAAGTATTCAGTACTACAAACTGAAAATCATCTAGCATATCTGCTTAATTGGTCATTAAGGACAGGGAAGATACCTATTGGATGAAAGAGGGCCAGGATTGTACCAATTTTTAAGGGGGGAAGCCTTGACCAAATGAAACATTGTAGGCCAACATCCCTCCTTTCTATAGTAGTAAACATTTTGGAAAGATTAGTAGCCACACAGCTCCAGACCTATATAGAAAGTAAGAAACTGGCAGACAAATACTAATCAGGGTTCCGTAAGAACCATAATACAGTTACCACCATGTCGAAGGTCTTAGATGACATCAGCAGAGCTATGGAACTAGGGAAGATTACTGGGGCCATCTTTGTTGACCTCTCCAGGGCCTTCGACATGGTGGATCATAAAATATAGTTGAAAAGATTGAGAGACCTGGGACTCGGGTTGGAGGCCCTGATATGGTTTCAAAATTATTTGACTGGATGACAACAAAGTACAGTTGTGAATGGACACATCTATCTGAGAGAATTGGGGAGTAGCTTTGGGGGTGTAGACTATCAGTGTTATGCTGATCACACTGTGGTATTATACCTTTGATGCTACAGTTAAGGAGGTACAGTTGAGGTTGCAGCAGATGTTTGAAAAACTAGAAGTTTATTTTGGTCAGTCCCATTTAAAATTGAATTCAACTAGAAAAAATGCAATGTTGATTGGGTCTGCAAAGCAACAATATGATACGGTAAATAGTCCCATTGGATATCTATACACAGGAGGGTGAGAAATTGAAACAAGTGGTGGCATATAAGTATCTGGGGTATTGGATGGATACAGCAGGGTCAGGAAACATACATAGGTTAAAGATAGTGCAGTCATAAATTCTTCCAATCTTAGATTATAAAGATATTGTGTATGAGTATAGTACAAAGGAAGAACTTACGTAATTGGATGTATTGTACAAACAAATGGCAAGATTTGTGCTCAGGGCCTCCTATGATGCACAAGGATGCAAATTATATAACCAACTAGGATGGATCACATTACAGGAAAGGCGTAGGTTGCATAGAATACTGTTTGCATCCAAGTGTATACGAGGAGATGTTCCTGATTATTTGTTGGAGCATCTGGAGTATAGGTTCTGGAAAGGACGTTTGCGGAATTCAGATAAGGTGAAGCTGATAATTCTTAGGTCTAAAACATGGCGGATTAATCACTTTTTCAATCATATGATTTGTTAATGAAACTCCCTGTCAGATAGATTTCATTTCAAGGACAATAAGATACCATCACAAGCTGTCAAAAAGAAATGGTTTTTGACTACTATAACCTTTTGTGAAAGATGTATTTCAAGTGTAACCACCCAGTCCCCTGGGATTACTAGAATCCCCTCAGTATCAGTGCTAAGCAGGGAGTGGCAGCTGGTGACTAACTAGTTAAATGGGGTTTTCACCTGCTCACTTTTCAGTTTATTTGGCTTCAGCTGAGATGGAAGTGATGAACTCATTTGGAACTCTTGCAGCAACACAAGCCTTGGCCAGCTGTGAGAAGGGAATTAGAATGTTGAGACGAGAGTCGGTGTGAGTTCAGTGTAGAGTAACAACTTGAAGTTGGAGGACTGAGAACTGCTCAGCTGAGGGCTCGGAATTGAGGGCCTTGCATTCTCAGCCTAGTCCTGGTAATTTTCCAGTTTACCAAGAGAAGTGGTAGAAACTGTTGTCTACAGTAGAATCTCCTGATTTTCATCACTGGAAGGGTGAAAAGGACTACTAGTGAATGGATCATAGGGGCAATTCCCTTTTTGATCCAGGATATTTTGAAGCTTTCTGAAATGTCTAACAGTGAGTAGGATCTGACTTTTGTTGCAGAACATAAGTAACTGTGCTGTTGTGTTCTCTGGCTAAAAGAGAAGGCACAACTTTTTCTGTGAATTAAGAAGTGTAAGACTGTTGTAATTTAAAGCTCGCCGAAGTGTGTGATGTCCAGAGGTATACCTGTATCACTTTGTTTGGGACTTTAGTTTTTCCACTACCAGTGTAGTGATTCAAATGCTGGATGCCAAGTTTCATTCCATAAGCATTTTCTAGAGTGTGTTTATGAATGTTTAATGTGTAACTCTGAAAGAATGGCTAAGTATAGATTTGGGAGTGAAGGGTTGGCAGAATTCCATCTGAAGTAACCAGTTCAGGACTACAGATTCGGTAAGGGCAGGGTTACTTTAGGCAAATTGCCAAATGTCTGAAGAGAATTTGACCCCTTGAAGTGGGTTACAGTGTCTTCTCGGGTTATGCAGAATGATGCTAGTCTTAGCAAAACTGTGTGTTTAGTTATGACCAGTGCCACTGAAAGAAATGTTCAATGTCCTATAACATGTGGGAATGCAAGTCTAAGTTGCACTATATCCTACATCATATGGAAATAGAAAGTGCAAGTGTCATATGTCCTACTGTGTGAAAATATAAAGAGTTTTCTGTCAGATGCAGTCGATTTGTTGTTCTGCAAGTTCCTAGTGCCACAATATCTAAACCTTGGGGGTCCACCCTTACTTTAGAGAACATCTTTTGGAATAAGGCCACATGGTAGGACCCCAACTATGGTCTGGGCAGTTAAGTTATTGCTTCCTGTGTGGAGTTACTAGGTACCCCTCCAGAAGAGAGGTATAGCATAGCCCTAGCAAAATGTTCTTTCCCCAGGACCTGGTTTTGTAAATACCAAACAGGTTATATTGCTTTTGTACACCCCAACCCCTCTCTTCCTCTAGAAGAATGAGCCTGGTATACATTTCCAAAGCTAGGGGTGGTACCATTTCTAAATGTTTCTTTTTGATATACTTATTCTTTATACTCCCCCTTTCATCTCCTCAGTTGCCCCTTTCTTCAAGACCCCAATGTGTCCCTGCCTCAGGAGGACTGGAAAGCTACTAGCTCACATGGGTGCCCCACTCCCCAGACAATTTTGAGCCACTGGATAACCCCCCAGTTGGGGTGGAGGAGTCCACTCTTTCCCCCTCCATACTTTCAGTAGGAGCATGCACCTTGAGTCACCTTCCCCAGATTCTCCTTGATTGCCAGTGCTGGGACCCATCTACAGGTACAGCTGCATGGTATTTCCTCATTTTCTGGTCCTGCCCCCTTCAAGCATCAACACACAAGGAGGTCATATGAGATGAAGGCATGCAGAGGTGTGCCTTCATTCTGGGCCCTTGGCTCATGCCCACCCCTCCCCTATGCTCCTGCCTCCTCAACTGCACCTCCACCCGTGGTCACCCAGGTGGTGGTACTGCAGTGAGGACTGCAGCCCACCCTCCCCAGAGAAGGAGAGTGGCCTGTCAGGAGCTGAAAAATTCTCCCTCCACCAGCCCTCCAGGTTTCTAAATATTTCTGAATCTGTGCCCAGTTATGGGTGTCAGGGGTAGCTAACTGTGTAACTTAGTGGGGGGGTTACAAACAATGGAGGCTTATCTGGTGAACTTTTGATTTTAGGAGAAAGACATAATTTCATGATGAGGGTATGTCAAGTATCTTTCTGCCTGGTAGCGGTGAAGCCCAAAATAGAAAGGAAGCTTTGGACAAGGATTTGTACCCAGAAAAATATCACCCAAATGTGCTGCTTATGTGCCTTCCAGTACAGTAAAGGAACATAGTGCTACTTGTGTGTTTTCAGCTAGTAATGGACAGTAAAGCACTGAAATGTGTGTCCTGCTCTTTGAAACATAGAAACATAGAAACATAGAAGTTGACGGCAGATAAGGACCGCAAGGCCCATCCAGTCTGCCCATTTCTTTTTCTGCCTTATAAATGTGCCATCAGCCTTTGCTCTGTCAGTGGCCTATCTATTCATAGTCATTTGTATTGCTCCCTTATGCCTATCCCATGCCTGTTTGAAGCCCTGCACTGTATTCATAGCCACCACTTCTTGTGGTAAGCCATTCCATGCATCCACCACCTTTCTGTGAAAAGAATTTCCTCACATTCCCCTTAATTGGCCTCCCTCTAATCTCATGCTGTGTCCTCTTGTCCTGCTATTTTCTTATATTTAAACATGTTAGACTCTTTCACCTTGTTTATGCCCTTAAGGTGTTTGAATGCCTCGATCATATCACCTCTGTCCTCCTTTGCTCAAGGGTATACATATTGAGCTCCGTAATCTGTCCTCATATGTCTTCTGATGCAGTCCCTGCACCATTTTGCTGCCCTTCTCTGGACTGCCTCAATTTGTTAATGTCCTTGTGAAGGTGTGGCCTCAATACTGCACACAGTACTCCAGATGGGGCTAACCAGTGTCTTGTACAGAGGGATTATTACCTCCTCTTACGACTTGTGATACCCCTACTAATACACCCTAACACCCCCTAGCCTTACCTACTGCTTTAGAGGTCTGCTTGGATGATTTTAGGTCATCAGCGATGATGATGCCCAAGTCTCTTCTTCCTTTGTGACTGCTAGCAACTCCTCCCAGCCTATAGGTGGCTTCAGGGTTTCTCTTCCCTATGTGCATGATTTTGCACTTTGCATTAAATCCCAGTTGCCACTCTTCTGACCATTCTGCTAGTTTATCCAGATCTCTTCTCATTCTGCCCACCCCATCTGGATCATCTACTCTGTTGCAGATCTTGGTGTCATCTGCAAACAGACAAGCCTTACCCTCTAGTCCATCTGCAAGGTCACTAATGAAGATGTTGAAGAGGACTGGCCCCAGGACTGATCCCTGAGGTACCCCACTTGTGACTTGCATCTCTTCTGACTGTATACCATTTACCACCACTCTCTGTTTTCTGCCCGTCAACCAGTTTGCCACCCAGTTGACCAACTTCTGACCCATCCCTAGCCTACCCAGCTTATTTATCAATCTTCTATGTGGAACAGTGTCAAAAGCTTTGCTGAAGTCAAGGTAGGCGACATCAACTGCTCCCCCTTGGTCCACCACTCTGGTTACCCAGTCAAAGAAATCTATGAGATTAGTTTGACAGGACCTTCCTTTGTAAACCCATGCTGTCTTGGATCCTGTGCCTATGGATTCCAGGTGTTGCACTATCCTTTCCTTAAGGAGGCCTTCATAATCTTGCCCACTACTGAGGTAAGACTGACCAGTCTGTAGTTCCCCGCCTCCTCCCTGCTACCACTCTTGTGAAGCGGGATCACATGAGCCCTTCTCCAGTCTTCTGGGACCTCTCCTGTGCTCAGAGACTCACTAGACAATTCTGCTAATGGCTCTGCTAGTTCCTCCTTTAGCTCCTTAAGTACTCTGGGACGTATGCCATCAGGTCCCATTGCCTTATCCACCCTGAGCTTAGCAAGCTCTTGTAGGACCCTTTCTTTGTGAAGGGATAGTGTTCACCTCCTCCCCTGTGTCCATGATGCTGAGCTGTGGGCCCTGCCTACCTTCTCTTCAGTAAATACTGAGCAAAAGTATCTATTAAGGATAGATGCCTTTACAGGGTCCTCCTCCTCACATGCTCCTTTCTCCATTAAGCTTAGCAATACCTCTCTGGACTTTCTCCTTTCACTAATGTATCTATAGAAAGTCTTGTCACCTTTTTTACTGTTTGTGCTAGTGTTTCCTCAGTTGGGGACTTTGCCTGCCTTACTGCCTTATCTGCTTCCCTTAGGCAGTTTGGTATGCCTCCCTATCTTCATCCTGATGTGTTCCCTATATTTCTGGAAGGCCAGCCTTCGGCTCTGACCTTTTCTGCTACTGTATTTGAGAACCAAAGTGGTTTCTTCTTCTTTGCACTTCCTTTTCTGTCTAACACAATGGGATGTTGCTTCAAGTATTGCATCCTTAATGCTTGCCCACTTTGCCTGTACCCCCTCACCTGTGTTTCTTTTTGCCAGGGCTAGCTTAACTCTGTTGGCCATCTTATCAAAGTCAGCTCTCTGAAGTCCCATATTTTGCCTTGGAATGGGATGATTTAGATGTAGTAGCCAAATTGAACCATACCATGTGATGGTCACTGGCCCCCAGGTGACCTTCTACCTGGAGATCTGTGATCCCTTCTTTGTTAGTCAGTACTAGATCTAGGATAGCACTGTCTCTCATGGGTTGCTGTACCAGTTGTTTGAGGCCCCCTGCAGGAATCCACTATGAGTCTAGTTCTGGCAGATGTTCCTGCTGGTATTGACCAATCTGTATCCGGCATGTTGAAGTCTCCCATTATCAGAACCTCCCCTTTAGCTGTCATGTTTTGTATATCTTCTAACAGTAATGTGTCTATGTCCTCCCTCTGGTCTGGGGGCCTGTAGACAACCCCAGTTGTTATGGCTGTCCCATTTCCTGTTTCCAGGGTGACCCACAGTTCTTCTGGCTCTTTATGTGTATTCTGAATTTCTGTAGCTTTGATATTTTCATTAACATACAGGGCCACTCCTCCCCTTTTGCACCTCGTTCTCTTCTGAACAATACATAGCCAGGTACTGAAGTCTCCAAGTGTGGTTACTGGTAAACCACGCCTCACTAATTGCTACCATGTCCAGTTTAGCTCTGACATTATTGCCTGCAGGTCTGGGATCTTATTTCCCAGGCTGTGAGTATTTGTGTACATGATTTTCCATTGGCCAGATTTTGGTGTGTTAGTTATTGGGTGAAGTTTGGCATTACCCCTGTGCATCGTATGGGGAGACAAACCTTTTTTCTTACCTGGTGATTCAAATGAACGGCAAACATGCTGAATTCCTGTTTGACCACTAGCTGAGGGGGGAGGGGTGTCCTTCCCATTCGATGAATAGGGTCTTTGCATCAAAAAGTACTTAAAAAACTTAAAAAAATGTAATTTTCAAGTGCCAAAAGTATTGTGGACTTTGAGGAACAGACTCAGATATGTGCCCTGAAATTTGTATGTGCTTAGAGTGCAAACTGAGGGAGCCGCTAGACAAAATGTAAAGAAACTGTGGTAAAAATAGTCAAAACGGTGCTCCCACTGCAGAAATTGCAGCTGAAAAAAAGTTACAGTTTGTAGTTTAAATTTGCTCCTGCTTGAGGAACACCATGAAGGAAGAGCAAGTGGGGAGAGAGAGGAGCTAATTTGCATGGCATCGAGTGATTGGTGCAGCTACATTCAGTCCCGCCCCCTGTCCAGTGTCTGTGTACTACAGGGTGTTCACAGAGGAGAGAGAAAGAGAGAGTGGCTTGTGAGCTGGTTAGACTAGGATCAACCATCAAGGAACTTGTGAGCATTCTAAACTTTAGTAAACAGATTAGTACAGTGTAATTTCGGGCTCAACCCATCGTCCGACTGACTGGAGAGTGATCAAGGCAATAGTAGCTATGATCGATGGGACCACCAGCTCCTTTCACCCCAGAGGTCTTCTTAGAATCAGCAGCAGGCCGAAATTTTCCATCAGAGTTAACCTGCTACTGAATTCAGTGAGTAAACAAGTAAACTGTGCAAATGGTGTGTGAATGCCAACCCAGCCAAGCCTGTGTGCAAGCAGTTTGATTATGTGCAAAGAAGGACTGTGCATTATAAAAGCAGATGCAGCAAACAGTAATTTCTGAACAATAGACTGTGAGCAATGAGGAATGGGTTTCAGCAACAGTAAATTTCTAAGCAGCAGGACTATGAGTTGTATAGGAGGGATGCAGCAAAAGGCAATCCTGAGCAAAGAAATACTGTGGGTGTTACAAGTGACTTTGAGCAACTGTAGATATGTAAACAGAATTCTCCTTAACTATGCTGATCACAAAGTCAAGTTACCAGTTCTAAATCAGTATAAATGTGCTAAGATATGCCATCAGAGACAATCATTTGCAGTCTAGTAATCTAGATTACATTTAGACTACAGTTTCTCTAGACTTGATATTAAATTCTATTTGTAATTAATTTTACATGGCTATAGCTATGGTCTAGCTGATTGATTTTAACTATTCAAAGTGCTCGGTATTTTATTTTGATATTGTATATAGTATAATATTGTTGTACTGTACGTGTGAGATATTATACATCTATTTGAAAATCTCTTTTTCTGCTTTCTGCTTTAGCTGGCAGTGAGGGAATAAGTTTCAGAAGCAGCAACTTAGCAGTTTGCAAAGTTTTCCGATAGCAAGATTATATGGCCTAATCATCTTGCAGCTACAGCTACATTTCTGGTGGTTGGATTACAAGGGATTATACGAAGATCTTGCCCTGTTTGCAGTTTTCCCTACATTTGGACATTTGGTCATCTGCATATTTGAATTGTGGAACACTTTCTGTGAATTAAATTTGTAAATTAAATTCTATCTGGTCATGATTTAACATTGACTGTTCTCTAATGTTAAATATTTATCTAGGCCAAGGACTGCTCTGGGTTTACACTTGATACTCTTTTTCATCTTAATATAAGTATATAAGGAGTACATAGTGCTACAGTGCTAAGTATTGAATGATTAATAACCTATTTAAAAGTTTGTTAGTTGTATTGAAGAGTTTGTATCTAAGCCAGTTGGCTTTTAGTGACTAACCGATAATGACAAAAAAGATGAAAACCTACAGCAAGAAAAAGCCTATTAAATCAGGTAAAATGGGAAATATATCAAAGTTGTTTTAAAAAGCATTAAAAAATACTATCCTGCCTAATATTTCCAAAATAACGCATTTTATAAGACCTGTCTCAGATCAGATAGAATCAAGAGGTAACAAGAAAGTTAATAGAGGTTTTGCACCTAGATCTGTATCATCCTCTGATCTTAGCATACAGAGTAAAAAGACCTGTTCAAGTGAGCACCCTTTATTAGAGGAAAGTAGAAACTTTGAAGAAAATGACTTACCAAAAAGTATAGAGGATTTAATGCTTCCTGAGTTTGGTTCTGAGTTCCCTTATTCAGATATAATTTCTCGTGGAAATTTTGACTAAAAAAGATTTTGGAAAAGAGAAAATTATAGTTATATTGAGGGAGAACTTGACTAAAATATTAGCTAACAATAAAAAATCAGGGTTAAGTGGTATTAAGATACTGGCACAAAATGATTTAACAGTTAATAAGAACATTGTTACCAATGAGAAAATTGATATGGACATGAAGTATGGTAATTGCGATTATGATACTAGTGTCAATGACAATCATGGAAATGCTCAGGATGTACTTGTGTTACTGCCAGAAGCTGTGGATATTTACCAAAATATTTCTGAAAGGGGACTTAATATTGAAAGTCATGAATGTGAAAGTGTATCCTTTCTGAGAGATTTTAACTGTTTTATGACATCGTATATAAAACAACGGTATACAGATACTTTAATGAATCCAAGAAATAAAGTAGGAAGTATGGGATCTGATGTGAAAGTCCCTCAATTAGACAAATTATGCTCCAAGATTGGGATCCAGACAGTAAGTAATAGCAACTTGTTATGTCAAAAGAGGGATAGTGATCTCATCATTATACTTAATGAAATTAAAAAAGAAATTTGTTTTGGTAACTCACAGTTTGTGGAATTGGGTGTCATGTTTACATCACTTGTAGAATACTTTGTGAAATCTCCTATTAGGCAAGAAAAAATAACCCCTACTTTGGAAAAAGATAGTGCTGTAAAGGATGATCAAACCGTGGGTAGTGGGGGAGATAAGGCTGTTGCTTCAAAAAGGAAAAAAAGGTGGAGAAAAGGAATATGGTAACTCAGGTTGAAAGAAAAAAGGGGTTAGAAAGATAATTGAAAGCTCACAACTGAAATCAGTAAAAACTATAACAACAGAGATTGCCAGTAAGGAGGCTAAGGAAATAGATCAGCCAATTCGAGAACTAAACCAGAGAAAACAGCTGTTAAGGAAGAACTATAAAAAACAAAGTGGCTATTGTATACCCTCTGAAAGGACTGTCGTAGGGAACTCTAAAGAAAAATCAGCAGACAAAGGTAAATTGAAAGAGGTAGCAAGGCTTCTTCTCAGAATAACATTATTCCCAATAAAAACAGGGGAAATAATGTAAATATGGCTAAAACTACTACTGAAGAAAACTGGAAAGATAGGTTAATTAGGGAGGGTGTTATGCTACCTACTTTATTTTTAAATGGTGTCCCAAAGGGAAGAAATGAAAACCCCTATACCCTGAAATTAACAACCCATAATCTAATAAAAGGGATTATGGGTTACAAATTTTGCTGGCAGGATATTGTTTCTGTTTATAGGTACAAATCAAGCCCTTATAAGGGATGGATCTGTTTGGTGTTAAAAAAAGCTAAATTAAGATTAGATTTGTTGAAAGAAAAAAGCGATCTTCAGGATTTAGGCATATTATTGGACTCTACAATTAGAAAAGAGTTGCAGACCAAAGTTCTTGAAGGAAAAAAAGCATAAAATTGAGGTTATTAGGTAAGAGTAAAGAAAATAAATTATGTAAACAAGTAAGAATTATGGCTTATATGAAACCAACTGAAACAGAAATTAGTCTGGATGGTGACTCTGAAGCTCCATTTTATATTTGAGGAAGAAAGAAATTAGGGCATAGAATCAATAATAGTGTGATAATGGAACTGGACTCTAGTTCTAGTGCAGATGACCTCTCAAAAATGGATAATGTTACCACCTTAAATGATTCTCAGGTGAGTACTCTATTTTTAAATGATAGTAGCAAATGACTTAGCAATTCAGATTTTGAAAGTCACCCATCCATATTTTATCATGGAATGTGGTGGGATTAAGGTCTAAAATAGAGGATAAGTGTGTCCTGGAATGGATAACTTAATTTCCAATCCCATTATTCCAGGAAACCTGGATGGGTAAACTTGAGTTTTTTCTTGATGGCTATAATATGTGGCATGTTCCGGCCACTCGGCAAAGTAGATTTGGTAGAAATAAGGGTGGCTTGGACATTTTTATTCATAACTCACTTGTTTTAAGTTGTATCGAATCTAGTATGTATAGTGATTTCTTTATGTATTTAATTCTGAAGAGTGGGTCTAAGTGTACCTCATTGTTTAATATTTATATAATCCCTAACATAAAGCAGAAAGATTACCAGATTATTCTAGATAATTTAGGGGATGTTATTGACTCTATTAGAGTTTGCTACCCAGGCACTGAATTTATTTTGGCAGGGGACTTCAATAGACACATATGAAGTCTGATTGAAGAAAGAAAAAATGACTGGGTTTAGATGATATTTTTATATTCCAATAAGACATTCAAATGATAAAAAGGTTACGAGTAATGGTAGGCTTTTGATACAATTTTTAGGAAGAAATAATTTAAGAATATTAAATGGGTGTGCCAGAAAGGACTGGGAGGGGGAAATAACATTTCCTTCAGCAAAGGGGGGGCAGTGTTATAGATTATAATAGATGCCTCTGTATATTATATGATAGACTTTATTAAAATACACAGAGTCTGGGATAGCGATCACTTTCCTTTGGAATGTAAAAGCAAGATAGTTGGTCTAACATTCAACAGAAATAAGAAAAGTGAGATGGAAATAAATCAAACTATGTGTATAAAATATAGCAACAAAATTGTTTGAAACAAGTTCACCAAATTGACAGATGATAGAATTATAGATTGTAATGAGTGTCTGAAAACTCTATTAGATCAGAGTGAGGAAACTAATCATGAAAGTGAGACAAAGTATTACAATATGTTAAAACTTTCTATCAGTTCATGGTAGATTGCAGTGATCAACTATGTAAGGTAAAGCTTCTACCGTTTAAAAATAATATTGGTTCAGATAAACCTTGGTTTGATAAGAACTGCAGGAAAATGAGAAAAGAAATAAGGAAAGTTGGGAAATTAAGGCAGAAATTAACAACTCGTACAGTTTTTTGTGCCCTGAAAAATCTGAAAAGAGAACATAAGAAGCTATTAGTTTCTAAAGAAAGACTATATAAATTAGATCTGTGGTCACAATTGCAAAATTCTATTTGGACGAAGGACACAAAATTATTCTGGACACTCATCGCTTTTGGGTGTGATGAGAAGAATGTGAGATATAACCTACATGGTTTTATTCCTGGAAACACATGGGTCCAATATTTTGAAAATGTCTATAATAGTAATTTGAGCATTGAGAATGTTGAAGACTGCGAATTATCGTTGGATAATAAGTTAGGCTGTCCTTTGGTTTTTTCAGTATTAGAGGTTAGATTAGCCATCTTAAATCAAAAAAGGAACAAGGCAGCTGGCCATGATGGCCTCTCAGTGGAAATTTTCCTCCACAATCCTGGAGATTGGGTTAAGCTTCTGACTTTAATTTTTAATACTATAAGCCAATGCTTGTTATTGCCTGATGATTGGAACCAAGGAATAATTATACCTTTACTAAAAAAGGGAGATAAACAAGACCCTAAGAATTATAGACCAATTACACTTCTGCCAATAGTACAAAAAAAATTACACTAGGTTAATTTTAAATATATTAGAGAGTTGGATAGAGGAGAATAAATTAATACCTAAATGGCAATGTAGTTTTAAAAAACAGTGTGGTACTTTGGATTTAATTTTTATTTTTTGAATTATATCATAGATATATATGTGGAAGTCAAGAGAACCTCACTATATCTATGTTTCATTGATATAAAAGCAGCTTTTGACTCTGTCAATAGAGTTATTCTGTGGGATATCTTGAAGAAAATGCATATTGACTCACATTTGCTGGGTATTTTAAAAATGCTACATCATAATACTACAACAAGGATACATTATACTAGGGATGGAGCCTTATCTGATCAGATAAATAACTTTAAAGGTGTAAAACAAGGGTGTTTGCTAGCCCCAACCCTATTTAACTTATATATTGAAGCCCTGCTGTCTGGACTAAAGAATGGTGACACTTTTTTGCCCAAGGTTGATAAAGAAGAAATAAAGTTGTTATTGTATGCAGATGATGCTATTCTTTTATCAAAAACACCATTAGGCTTGAAAAGAGGCATTACCAGTATAATGTCAACCTTAAAAGAGTTGGACTTAGATCTGAATGCTGGGAAGACTAAGATTATGGTATTAGGTAGAACATACGATAACAGAAAGGCATGGAATATTAATGGTGTTAATCTCGATGTAGTCCATACATATAAATACCTCAGAGTTACAGTTGTAAGAAATCTTTCCTGCTCTGCTCATGTGAGGGAAATCAAAAATAACTCCTACAAAACTACAAGTGCCATTTTAACATTTACAAATAAATTTGTAGGAAATAGTTTTAAATCTCTATTATCAAATTTTGAGGCAAAAAACAATTTGTCAATTGTTATATGGTGGGGAAATTTGGGGGATTTCCCTTGATAAATATGATAATATTGAAGCTGCCCAGATATAGATTTTTTAAACTTATATTGAACTTGTCAAGGGATTGTCCCTCTGCCTTCTTACGATTAGAATCTGGTACACTACCTTTAAAAGAAAGACTGCTAATAAAAGCAATTAAATTCTGGGGTAAAATCCAAGGCATAAATGAGGATAGGCTACCCAAACTTTGTTGAAAAGATTTTATTAATCGCCTACAAACTCAAAACGTCAAAAATGTCTGGTTCTCAAGATTGAATGATAAAGTAAAATCTGACAGCCTAGAGGGGATTTATTTACCCAACTGTGGAATGTAATACTATACAATATATAGAAAATGCTGTGTCAAGATTAAAAGACATTGCTATTGCTAAGGACTTTGAATTAATACATGACATTGATAAATTTGATGTATACTCATCACTTAAACAACAGTGGGGTACGGAGACCTATCTTATTATCTGTGAAAAGGCTTTGCACAGAAATATCTTATGCAAATTGAGACTGGATATGCTAGGCCTAGATACAACTAATATCAAACAAAATTATGTTATGATTAAGAAATGTGATTGTAATGATAAATCGCTCCTTAGAATGCTTCATGTTATGTATAATTGTCATAACTGGGAGAAAGAGAAAAAGAGACAGTTAACTCCACTGTCTGTGGCAGCAATCCTGGGACTATCATTGGCATTCAGAAAGAAATTTTAAAATTAGAGAAATTGAATGTGATTTTTGGTATTGCAAAATTCCTTATTAGCATGTGGAATTTAGATCTGTTAAGTTATGTATATGTGCATTAGAGATAATTGTGTAATTTTAAAAGGAATGTCACACATCTTTTGGATTTTATACATTTGTGTGTGCATTAATAAACCTGAACTTGAGTGAGCATTAAGAAGGGGGAGAAGGACTTCTTTAGGTACATCAGGGAGAAAAGGAGCTGTAAGGAACACATAGTAAGGATTAGGAAGGGGGGGCTGGGTGGAAGCAGGGTGTGATAAGGCAGAAGCACTAAACGATTACTTCTGCTCGGTATTTACTAAGGAGAAGAAGAGGGTGACACCCAAGGGGGGAGGAATGGCAGAAACAGGGGGGAAGGGGTGACTGATGGGGAAATCATGGAGGGCAGAGTTCAGGAGGGTTTGAAGGCACTGAGAGTGGACAAGCACCAGGCCCAGATGGCACCACCCCAGGGTACTGAAGGAGCTGGCAGAGGTCCTTTGCAGGACCTTTGGCAGGCCTATTTAATGCCTCACTACACTCAGGGTGTGTACCACAAGAGTGGCCCCAAGGATGAACCAGGAAATCACAGACCGGTGAGCATCACATCCATCGTGGGTAAGCTAATGGAGACTATCCTGAAGGAGAGGCTGGTGGCCCTCCTAGAGGCCAAGGGACTACAGGACAGCAGAGAGCATGGCTTCATACATGGCAGATCTTGCCAAACCAACCTGGTGGAGTTCTATAACTGGGTAACTAGGCAGCTAGACAGGGGCCATGGAGTGGATGTCCTGTATCTGGACTTTAGTAAGCCATTCTTCTTGGTACCACTTGGAAGGCTGGGAAGTACATTAGAAAGCACAGGGGCAGGTGCAAAGTTGATGAGATGGGTAGGGAACTGGCTTCAGGGAAGGCAACAGAGAGTGGTGGTGGGTTGGGAGCTCTCACACCCAAGGATAGTGATGAGCGGTGTTCCACAGAGCTCAGTGTTGGGACCAGTGTTGTTTGGGATATTCACTGCAGACATATCATTGGACATCAAGAGCAAAATCAGTCTGTTTGCTGATGATACCAAGGTAGGAGTGGTGGTGGGCCACCTATGGGGATGGCAGGGGTTGCAGGATGATCTGGCAAAGCTTGAAACCTGGTCAGACACCTAGCAACTGGGGTTTAATGCCAAAAAGTACAAGGTGCTGTATTTTGGGACGAAGAACCCAAGGAGGAGTTACCTACTGGGGGAGGTGCAGCTAGCCCAGATAGAGCAGGAGAAGGATCTTGGAGCGCTCATTTCAGGGTCTATGAACAACTCAGCACAATGTAGGAAGGTAGCTGCAAAGGCCAACAAAATGCTGGGTTGCATTGCAAGGGGTATATCCTCAAGAAGGGAGGAGGTGATTCTGCCACTGTATAGGTCATTAGTAAGACCGCACCTGGAGTACTGCATGCAGTACTGGCACCCATATCTGAAGAGGGACATTAAGTTACTGGAGGGGGTGCAGCATAGGGTGACAAAGATGATCAAGGGGCTGGGGGACTTATCATAAGAGAGGAGGCTGAGGGAGATAAACATGTACTCACTGGAGGAGATGAGGGACAGGGGGACATGATTGAAACCATTAGGTACATGAAAGGAATAAACAAGACAGGTACTGAGGGGGTGTTCAAAGTAAGGGAGGGGAGGGACAACAGGGGCCATGATATGAGTCTGGAGGGAGGAAAGTTCAGGAGGGAGATGAGGAGATAGTTTTTACAGAGAGGGTGGTGTCTGGGTGGAATGCATTACCTGCAGAAGTGGTATCCAGTAGAACAGTGGACTGCTTCAAAAGGGGATGGGACAGGACAAGGGGGAGGGTCCATGGAGGGGAAGGGTGGAAGGAAGGGGCAGCTGTAGAATAAGGGGTGCTAGCTGTACATTCGAGCAGACTTGATAGACCTCTAGACCTTTATCTGCTGGCAATTTTCATATGTTCTTATGTTCGTATAACATAAATAAAAATATTTGCCTGTGTTGTTAATTAATCGTAGCACTTCTACTGATTGTAACATTAACCAGCAGCAGTATTATTTATCATGTCTGGTGATAAGCAAACTCATAAAAGGACTTGGTTTAGCCCCAGCAAATCCACAGCCCTGCCTGTACCAAGCACGACAAGCAGCAATGATGCCAAATCAGAAGGTACTTCACATTCATCTGGATGCATTCGGCATCTCAAAATTATTTTTTTCACCTAGCAAGGCGGTAAGCTCATATAGTACATTGGGTGGTGAAGGAAGCTCTAGTAGTAGCAATCTAATTGATAGCACTGTTACCACCGCCAGTACCAGTCACCATTTTCTGTCCCGGCCTTCTATGGCAGTAGTAGGAGGGCATTACAGCTAAGGGAGAGCTCCAAGTGAGGACGTAGTAGCCACAGCCAGTGTCTTGAGTTACCCTGTAGCTTCTGACACCCTTGCTGATGTTTCACCCCTTCCCACCACTAGCGTACTGCCAATCTCTATGACCACCTGTAACACAAGCACATCAGTCATTGCCACCAGTGCCATCAGTACCACTTTTGCTGTCCCTGTCACTGTAACCCTGTCCCCCACTATAGCCACCAGCACCACTGCTTCAGTAAGTGCCTTCAGTGACAATGTTGAACCCAGGGCTACTAGTACTGTAACCACTACCAGTGCAGTCATTGTAAATGTGGCTACTGCCATGACCCTGGATACTGCACCAACAGATATTTCCACAATGCCTGTGACAACAAGTACCTCTACCCCAGGATGCAATCCAAATGCAGCAGTCATGCTGCTCAGGTGGTTGATGATGTATTACATGAGGAGGATGCAGAGTTTGCAGACCAGTCTTCTGGCTTCGAATATATGCTGGCCCCTAGTGAGCTACCATCATCAGCAGCATCTGGTAATGACACAGACACCCATATGAGTGATTTTGGGGGATGAGTCAGAATATGTCTCACATCTGACTAGTAAAAACCTAAGAGCTGCAGAGTCTGCAGAAAAATTGAGGAAAGGTGCTAGGAGTACTAAGCAAAGTGATCATAGGCATGATCAGCAGAGCAAGCAAGGAATTAAACCTCCATCTGTCAAAAAAAAAACAAAGCAGTCCACACTAAGCTTCAGCAGGGTTATGTCACCTCAATCCATACAAGATAGGGAAAGTTCTAATCAAGAAAGTCAGACAGCTGTTGTGGAGGAAGATCGAGGTGCTGTTGCAGCACACAGTTCAGCTGGTGATAAAACTGGTAAAAAAAGGAGTAGCCATGGCCGCCCTGTTGGTGCAAAAAGTGCTGGCTCAAGTAAGGCTGTAAGAAGCGCTGTGTGACTTCATTTTAGCTTATCCAAAATTGATCCAACTAAGGCAGTGTGTGGGCTGCATCACACCATAATTTGCGTAGGAAAAATGTATCTAACCTCTAACCTAACTACCATGGCAATGTATAATCATTTGAAGCTGAAGCATGCCAGTGCACTGCAGGGATCCAGTGTGTTGCCCCACAGTATGCCGACAACACCCTCTTGTGGTACTGGTGGGGGTCCAGATCACGTTGATGATTCTCAGTCACAAAAAGGTGGTGATTGTCATCATGTCAGTGAGTCTGACAGTTTCTTCGTGTCCATCCACACCAGTGACAGTTCATCACAAAACTGTGTCAGGACAAACTGTGGCTGCCTCTTTGCCTCCTGATGATTCATCTGCTGCACGGTCTGCAACATCTCCCATTGAAAGGCATCAGACCCCATTACAGTCCCAGACTTCTTTGGCACCCATTATGCGGTCCTTTCATGCAAGGACTAAATATCACCTGCCACACCCATGTGCACAACAGATCACCCAGTTAATTGGGGAAATTATTACACTTGATCTTCAGCCATTTTTAATGGTAGAAAACATTGGTTTTAGGAGGCTGATACAACATTTGCACCCACAGTATCAGGTACCATCACGCACAACATTCTCCCATAATGTTGTAGCCAACATTTATGAGGATGTGGGCAAGGCAGTCTTGCAGCGACTATCAAATGCAGTCAGGGATGTGTTCCATTGCACAACAGACATTGGAGCAGCACAAACTCCAACCATGCATACATGTCACTGACTGCACATTGGTGTGTAGTAGACTCAACTTGTACAGGCAGGTCTACGTACTTCCTTCATTCCCCTGGTATAGGCTCCACAATGTCTCATAGCAGATCCAAACTTCTGAATTTGTCCGTTATGTCTGTGGATCACTGGTCCACCAACATTTTGGCCTTCTTGCAAGACATGCTGTGTGTGTGGACTGAAGACATGTCGCTGCGTATTGATTTCATTGTGACTGACAATGCATCAAATATGATAAAGGCCTTGTCTGATGGGCACTTTAAAGGCATCTGTTGTTATGCACACACTTTGAATCTGGTGGTGACAAAGTCCATCTGTAAGACACTAGAGGTTGATCAAACACTAAAGACAACAAGAAAAATTGGTGCCCATTTCCATCACTCAGTTAAAGCCACAAACCAACTGTGGCAGGTGCAAGAGCCCATTTAGATAGCATAGCACAGGCTGATACAGGATGTGTCAACACGGTGGAATTAAACATTCTACATGCTGCAAAGGCTACTGGAGCAGAAGTGAGTTCTCCATGAAATGAGTATGGAGACAGATATTGAGGGAATTCTCAACAGCCAGGATTGGTCTGTTATTGAAGGAACAGTAAAGGTGCTTGGTCCTTTTGAAAGAAGCACACGTGCCATGAGTGCAGAATCTGCACTACTGAGTCAGGTCATCCCTGCAGTCCAGATACTGAAGAAGTCGCTGCAGAGATTTTCCACCCATGCTGATCTTGCACCTGCAGTGATGGCTCTTGTACACAATCTTACAATTGAATTAGGGAACAGGATCACAGATATTTGTGCCACTAAGCCATATGTTTTTTCAACGATGCTGGACCCGAGGTTAAAGAGTGAGATACTGCACCTTGAAATGCCTGCCTACCATGTCAACGAGTTTCATCAGCAGCTGTGCTCAGAGCTCACCTTTACAATGTGTGCCAAGCATGTGATGCCTACTGAAGTAGCCCGGGAAGAACAACAACAGCAGATGGAGGATGCCCCAGAAATGGAGGAAGAAGACTGCTGGGCACAACTCAGTTCATCCCTACAGGCGGAGCAAAGAAAGCGAAATGAGAAGCACCCACTCTCGGCCAGCAATGTTTTGAATTGCTGCTCGACAGAAGCTCTTGAACCCATTTCAGTTGACCCACTGGAGTACTGGACCAAAAAGTTGAAATTATCCCCTTACTTAGCACAGCTGGCCATGAAATACCTGAGCTGCCCCCCAACCAGTGTGCTATCAGAGAGGTTGTTTAGCACAGCAGGGGATGTGGTGGAGCCTCACAGATCCTCATTAGACCCTGAACATGTTGAGCACCTTGTGTTCATCAAGCTCAATTTACCACATCTCAATTACAAGTACAAGTCTTGAATAATTGAATTTCACCTCACTTTAATAGCAATGCTATTTTTATGTGTCACATGCTCCCTATACTTGTGCTGTTGGCCTGGGCCAACTTATGGACTATGTGCACCAACACCCCATCTGGTATTATGTTAATGACACTCCATATATTGCTTTTTTCCAAAAACCCCATGACTGGTGATGCTGTCCTTTGTTGCAAAATTAGGCTGAGCACCCACCACCTCACATTTCATGGACACCATAAGTGGTTTACAAATGCAAGTGATTATTAAAAAAAGCACAATGACGGATGCATTTCAGATCCTAAAAGATCATTTTCAAAGGCAATTACAGCAAGACTGAGCACTATTATATATACATACTGTAAGTGTTGTGGCATCACAGTGACATCATAATACAAACAATACAAAACAGTGGTACTAAACTGCAATGCATAACCATTGAAAGTGCAGATGTTGAAAACAAATAATATCGTATATATGCAACAGCATAGCCAAATAATCGCCTATATCATAATGTACAGAAAAACAGTGGAAAGGAAAGGAGGAGAATAAAGGAAGTAAGAAGGGAAAAAAAAACAAAACAAAAATTTAAAATGGAGAAAATAAAGGGGAAGGGGGAAATTTAAGATTTTCACTGTCAGAATCCAAAAGTAATGTAGCAGCAGCCAGCAACCCATCAATGTGTAACACTTCATTTCCATTTTCTTTTCCTCAATGATCTGAAATCCAGCCCACAATTTAAGCCAGGGAACTTATCTCCTAATGTTATAAATCAAAATGTTGCTTTATTCAGCAGCACTATATCATTACTGTATTATGGAACTGCTCTTGTAGGGTGAAACACCTTCTTGATGCCCTGAAATTCTAGTTTTTAGGCACTAGGTTCTTTTACCCCTATAGAAGGCCAGGACTGAGCATGTTGCCGGGTAAATAACCTGAGGTGTCAGAGGTAAGCAACTGTCTTACTGAATATTCCCTTTGAACATTACAGCTGGTGAATGTTTTACTAACTGCACATTTTTGTGATGGACACGTCTTTTGCACTGTACACAGCAATTCATTTCCTGGTTTAACCAAGCTTTTTGAACCTTGGGTTCAGAGTAATCGATGTGTACTGGAATGAATGTCCTTCAGTGTTTTAGCTTTTCTGCAGGACATTCTTGGTGGCTGTTCTGTGTCAATATAGTACTGCTGAATAAAGAAAACTTTGGGATTGTAAATTTGGCAGATAATAAGTTTCCTGGCTTAAGTTATGGTTATGATCTTGGACCAGGGGCATAATTCCAGAAGGGTTACGCCAGGCATAACAGCAGTTGCGCCAAGTAGAATGGCACATGTAGCAACTTATGCCAGCAATTGCAACATGCGCAATTCTACAAAGTGACCTGTGAAATGCCGCAGACCACTTGCGCCAAACAGCTGTTACGCTGCATAAACCCCCTGCGACATGGCACCAGGGGGTTTACGGCACCAGTTGCGCCCCATTCCAGAAGGGCAGCCACAAAGTGTCCATAGTGGGATTCTACAAGAACCCCTGGAGAAGATCTGGCAATGTAAGTTATACCAGTATTTAATTAGTATAAGTTACGGATGCCCCCGGGGGTCCTAACGGGCCGTCATGTCCTGTGGAAAGTGCACTGTTTTCCACCCCCCCACGTGCCCAGCACATTCCAGCAGGGGGGCCCCACAGGGCTACCCATAGCCCCAGACCCTCGAAACAGCCATTGGCAGGAAGCCCTGCAGGGCGGTGCTGCCATCCCCCACCCGTGCCCCAAACTGGGAGTTGCCTGCTGCATATGCGTCACTACAACAGCCCTGGCAGTCTAGCGCCCCCCCGAACTGTACAGTCCCATATTATAAAATAATTCCTGATTCATTGGTAGTCTAATGCCCCCCCAAACTGTACATTATTACAGTAACACAGACTCACCTGTTTCCCTGGTAGACTAGTGTCCCCCCAAACTGTACATTATTAAAATAACACAGACTCCACCATTTCCATGGTAGTCTAGTGCCCCCTGAACTCTACATTATTAAAATAACACAGACTCCCCCATTTTCCTGGTAGTCTAGTGGCCCCCCACCCAGCCGTGTCAGCCCACCCAGCACCCCCCACCTGTCCACGGACGGCGACTGGCACAGCCCACCTCTCACCTCCACTGCCAGCCACCGACTAAGTGCAGTATTAGTGCCTCTGTGCAGTAGCGCTAATAATGCACTCGGTCAGTGCTGGTCATAGACGATGAGAGGTGGACTGTGTCAGTCGCTGTCGGGATGGTACTGAGTGAGCTGGCATGGCTGGTGAGAGGACTCTACCTACTACCAGGGAAATGGGGGAGTCTGTGTTATTAATGAACAGTTTGAGTGGTCACTAGACTACAGGGAACCGGGGGATATTGTGTTGTGTATTTACTGTACAGGGGATGCTCTCGCGACCTGCGGCAGTGGGTTGCGACATGCTGGCCAGGTACGCCCTCTGTACGGCATACCATGCTGCATGTTGCAATTCGCAGGACTTTGCTGCAGAGACCTTGAATAGGGCGTAGGGTCAATGTTGCAGTTGTGGGTGGTGCAGGTTGTGTTCGGTGGCAACCTGCACCACCTTTAAAGAATTGGGCCTCATATTTGTGGAAAATAAAATGGAAATTAAGTGTTACACATTGATGACTTGCTTGCTACCGCTACAGTACATTACTTTTGGATTCTGACAAAGAAAATCTTAAATTCCCCCTCTCCTTCCTCCTTTTTTTTCTCCATTTTTAATTTTTTGTTTTGGTCTTTTTTTTCTCCTTCTTACTTCTTTTATTACCCTTCTTTCGATTATACTGCTTTTCTGTACATTGTGTTATAGGTGATTAATTGGCTATGCTGTTGTATATGTACGATATTATATGTTTTTAATATCTGCACTTTCAATGGTTATGCACTGCAGTTTAATAACACTGTGTTGTATTACCTTTGGAATTGTCTGTTTAACAATATGAAGCACCTAAGGGTGGGTAATGGATGTTTCACATGGGCACATCGTGAGGTCAGGGAGTATTACATCCTATGAATTTGAAGGTTGTTTGTATTATGATATCACTGTGATGTCACAACACTTATGTGTATATAATTGTGTTCAGTCTTGCTGTAATTGCATTTGAAAAAGGATCTTTTGGGATCTGAAATGTGTCAGGTGTTGTGCTTTTTTAATAATCACATGAATTTGTAAACCATTTATGGTGTCCATGAAATGTGAGGTGGTGGATGCTCAGCATAATTTTGCACAAATATTCTAAGTAATTGTTTAGAGCTGCACCAGCCAGGTGTAATATTTGGTTTGACATCATCAGTTTCCATTCTTCAGTATTCCCCATGCCTAAAATATACTGAATACCAATGTGGCATCACCAGTCTCCAGTATTGCCCATGCCTAAAATTTACTGAATACCAGTTTGGCATCATCAGTCTCCAGTATTACCCATGTCTGAAATTTGCCGAATACCAGTGTGGCATCACCAGTCTCCAGTATTGCCCATGCCTGAAATTTGCCAGATACCAATGTGGCATCCCCAGTCTCCAGTATTGCCCATGCCTGAGATTTGCTCTTTAGTATTCCCCATGAATGAAATATGTCAGATACCAGTGTGGCCTCACCAGTCTCCACTCCAGTATTCATTTACCATGTCAAATCACCTACAGTTATGAAGAAGAAGTCTGGATGATGATGATGACCACCCAAGCCAGAGTGACGTTGCTCATCTTCAAGTACCACATTGTGTGCTACCAGTAAAAGTAAGTAAATTGTATGAAATCTTTTAATTGTTTTATGTTTGTTTGGGTGAAGGGGTTTGGGAATTATGATTGAACAGTGCATCTGTATTTCTATAATTCTGTATCTTGAATGGAAAATGAATCATGTTTTTTTAATTTTTTTTTTTACCCTGCAGGAATTTTATACAGTAACAAATCTGATGGACTCTTTGAAAAACACTGTGTGTATGACTTGCAAAGGTAAGTATTCAGTCATTTCATTGTTTTCTTTCTGTTTGGTGGTATTTGTGTGAGAATTACTGAAATAAAACAGTGTAGGCTGGCCCAGTGTCACTGAGGGCTGAGGCACTGGACACCTTACCTCACACTGCGCAGGTGACATGAGTTTGGGAATGACTTGTCACCACAGGGTGCGGTGCTGGCTGGAGGTGGGGGAGGAGTAGGAATGAGCATCTGCCCTCCTCTCCCAGGTGGGGGGGTGCCCATCTGTAGTCCTTCCATAGTTGTGTGACGGCCCAGCAACGAGCGTAGGTGGAACCTGGTGACTGGCAGTGTGGGGATGTCCCGCAAGGCATGCATGCACATGTCTCCACATGTGCATGTCACATCAGGGGTGTGTAGGCAGGGCATGGGATGGGAGAAAACCAAAAAAGCAATACATAAAAAAAAAGAGGAAGAAATGGAGCTGTCTGACCAGTGACCCCTTATTTTGAATCATCTGATGGCCACATGAGAAGGGAGACTTCATGGATGTGTACAGGCCATTTGGAAGCACTTAATTTCATTATGCATCCCTAACAGGTAGCATTCATTAAAAGGCATCTTTGTGACCACACATCATGGGCAGAATGGGCGTCATGCAAGAGTGCCATCCTCACAGACATCCCTCTCAGCTATGAAGGTAAGACTTGAATTTGTATGTTAGCCTGATGAAGTAAACTTATAGTGTTCTATGGGCAAAATTATGTTTTATTAGTTTTTTAAGGACAGAATTAGTTAACGATCTGTCATGTGTGTTTCCTGTAATACCTTATCCTATTAAGAGGAGTGTGCCTATATGTAGATTGTCAATTAAATACCAGTATTGACTGAGTTAAGCCTATTGAAGTTATGCTGTTGTCCTATGTGCATAATTATGTTTTATTAATTGCTTTTCTTAAAGGCCTTAATGATTTAAGGGTGTAGCATATTTTATTCTTATGGTACACATCTTTTTTTACCCAAGTACAATAAATGACAGTTATGTCTCCTTATACTTCCAGCTGAATCCTATGGAAAACTGAACAGAATGCCCATGATGAACTATTTTCCTGTGCATCGTCCTGCATTAACAGCAGCGGGACATGGTAGCCAGCCCTCCTGCACCAGTGTACAATCCAAACTGACATGACATCTGCATCCTCCTCCTGAAGCATCAGCAGCACAAGACAGCCTGTGGCAGTGGCACCAGTATACAAGACAAAGTGCTGTGACATCTGCATCTTCCTTCTGAAGCATCAGCAGCACAACACAGCTTGTGCCTCCAGTGTACAAGCCAAGATGCCATGACATCTTCATCCTCCTCCTCCACAACAGAACCATGCCCAACAAGACAGCCTGTGGCACCGGTGTATAAGCCAAAGTGCTGTGACATCTGTATCTTCCTCTCGAAGCATCAGCAGCACATCACAGCCTGTGGCGCCAGTGTACAAGCCAAGGTGCCACGACATCTGCATCCTCCTCCACAACAGAACCATACCCAACAAGACAGCCTGTGGCACCAGTGTATAAGCCAAAGTGCCATGGATTCTGCATCTTCCTCCTGAAGCCTTAGCAGCACAAGACAGCATGTGTGGCAGTGGCACCATTGTACAAGCAGAAGTGACATGACATCTGCATACTCCTCCGGAAGCAGCAATGGCGCAAGGCAGCCTGTGGCACCAATGTACAAGATAAAGTGCCATGACATCTGCATCATCCTCCTGAAACAGCGATGGGACAAGGCAGCCTGTAGCACCAGTGTACAAGATAAAGTGCCATGACATCTGCATCATACTCCTATAACAGCAGTGGGGCAAGGCAGCCTGTGGCACTAGTGTACAAGCCAATGTGCTGTGACATCTGTATCCTCCTCCTGAAGCAGCAGCAGCAGGACAAGGCAGCCTGTACCCTGTAGCACCAGTGTACAATCCAAAGTGCCACAACCTCTGCATCCTCCTATTGAAGTAGCAATGCCAAATGACAGCCTGTGGTACCAGTGTACAAGCCAAAGTGCCATGACAGCTCATCCTACTCTCCCTGAAGCCATTTAAAGGACTTGTATGCCAGTTCTCTAAGAAGGCATTTTCGCTAGCTGAATACCGAATAACGAACACTGAATAATGAATATCTGGTAACTGAATACCGAATATTCTGCCTAATATTTGAAAAAGGTATTACCACAGCCCTAGTGAGCAATTCAGTAACAAAAGGTTTGTGTGTTTGCTTTCAGACATGTCTTTGGGAACACTTGGCTATCTGGATCATGCCCGAGGTATGATCGCAGAGGAAGTGGCATCACTGAGAGAGGTAGAGAGCCTACTATGGTGACAGGTTACTCCCGGATGTAGTAATTCCTAGCTCTCCAGTGAGACTATGCATTGTGTGTCTAAAGGCTGGAAGGGATACATTTTTGATACCCCATTGCTTGGACTGTCTTGCAAAGTTTGGAATGAGCAGGGCTACAGCTCGAGAGAGGGCAACAAAGATTTGATTGGCTCCCTCGTGGACCTGGGCAGGGGACCCTGCCTGCAACAGTAGCAGTACACAGCACCAGGCTGAACCTGTTGGGGAAAGTTCTTCAGAGTGTGTTACAAACATAGCAAGTAAACTTGATGTTGATCCACTGCAAGGGCATGAAAAGAGAGAGGTTTCCATGCCTGTGTCCCAGATGGACAGTGCAACAGAGGGATCAAAGGACCCCTGGAATGGGTCCGAGTCCTAGCCTAGTGGGGGAGGATGAATTACAAGAGACATTGAATTGGGAGGTGTCTGCCTCCATGCCCAGTGAGGAATAGAATGTCTCAGGAGTGAGGATGTTTACTCACTCCTGAGCACAGATCATGAGTGAGGAAAAGGAGGAGGAGGAGGAGGATGAAAAATAGTATCATCATGCTGAGGGCTACTGTGAGTCGCCCCAAGCTCTTGTCTCAGAGGAGCCAGAGACAGTTGAAGAAGGCCATAGCAACTTGTCCAGAGAGGTAGTGGGGGGCAAGTTCTTTCATTCTTTTAGTTTGAAACACTGGCTCGACTAGGACTCACCACCCCAAGCCAAGCCATGAGCTACAAACTAGTAAAGAGTAGTTACGAGAAAAGACTGATTCATAGGAGGGCTGATGCCACATATGGGAAGTCCTTTCCTGCCTTTCCTTGCCAAGTCTGGGAGAAAATCAAACAGAACAGGCAATCCTGGCTAATGGAAGAGACAAGTAAGAATTTGAATCCAGGTGTGGCAGAATGTGTAAGGGGCAAAATCTTCAACGCTCACCTTAGATACTGGAGACTGGTCAAGACTCTGTCTACAGATACTGTGCATCTTGTGGATGGTGCTGGGCAAGAGACATTTCACAACATCAACTTGGAATTCCCAGATGGGGTCATAGCCCTTACCCCATACCCTGAGTGGTACTACCCTTAATGGTGCCACTCCCTGTGAATATGCCCAGCATGCCTAAAGGAAGAAAGTCATGATGGACCAGAAGCCTGTCATCCAAAGAAGCATTATCCATGGAGGAAAATGCAGCTCTTTCGGTATTCCAAGATTCCTTCTGGTGTATCCAGATTCGTCAAACCAGCAGTTTTCCTGTTTCATCCATTGTTTTTTCAGAGGACATCAACCCAGCAGTATCTGAAGATAACATCTGGTCTAAAGGGAGAAGATCCTCACCTCACAGAGTATGAGAAAATGTTTTCGTTCTTTAAGGAGCTGGTAAGAAAGGTTTTTATTTACATTAACTGACTTTGCACAACACATCCTACATTTGAAGACTATCCAAGGAACTTTAATTTTCATCAAAGACTCTTTCTATGAATTGCAGTGCTATACAGGCCCTGCCCTGTCCGAGACCTGTTCTTCAACAGGCTTCGGCCTAGAAGAGACTCCTTAATGGACAATGCCTACAGGCAACAGTGACATTTACCCCTAATTTGGAATATTTGAGGGAATTTCATCCACAAATATGTTGCATAAATGTCTAATTTCCATTTTGTTTTTAAACTTTTATAAAAAAAAAAAAAAAAAGGTTTTGGGGGGTTCTTTAGTGTTAGGTGGAGTATTAGGCACTGCGTGGAATGCAGAATTTGTTTTTGTGTTTTTCTTCTCTTGCGGGTGTTCCTGAAGAAGGAAAGAAGAACAGAGTTCCCCTTTTCTTAGTGTTTTTAGAATTGCTTATGGTTAACAGGTTGTTAACATGTTTTTCTTCACAGGTCCGGATTCTTTCAGAAATGTAATCCAATGTAGTGTATGTTTTTCTTTTGTTGTTCACAGGTACCCTGGAATGTGTTGGGGGATAGGATTTCCCTGTTAGATAGTCTAAGTCAGATGGATTTTCCCTAGAGGGTTAGGGTATTGGCAGGCTGGTGGTCCTGAGCTGGATAGGGGTCACCAGTGTTGTCTATTAGTGCATGTGTCAAGCAGTTTTCTTGGAGCCACTGAGAATTCATAGATAGATCATAGGATGGGGCTGAAATTTCATCAGCTAGCTTCTGTTCCTTTAGTACTACCTGCCTGTGCCCAGCACATGGTAGGGGAGAACTTGTGCAACCTCCCCATAGATAAGACAGAGGGTAGGATGTCCTAGTGCCAGGTGGAAATATGACTGAAGACAGTCATTCATCTGGTTGCAGTGACTGTAACCACCCAGTCCCCTGGTGTTACTAGAATCCCCTCAGTATCAGTGCTAGGCAGGGAGAGGCAGCTGGTGACTAACTAGTTAAATGGGGTTTTCACCTGCTCTCTCTTCTGCTTACTTGACTTTAGCTGGGATGGAAGTGATGAGCTCATTTGGAACTCTTGCAGCAGCACAAACCTTGACCAGATGTGAGAAGGGAGTTAGAATGTTGAGATGAGAGCCAGTGTGAGTCAGTGTAGAGTAGCAACTTGAAGTTGGAGGAGTGAGGACTGCTCAGCTGAGGACTCTGAATTGAAGGCCTTACATGGTAATTCTCCAGTTTGCCAAGAGAAGTGGTGAAAACCATTGCCTACAGCAGGATCTCCTGATTTTCATCCCTGGATGGGTGAAAAGGACTGCTAGTAGATGGATCCAAGGGGCAATCCCCTTTTTGATCCAGAATGTTTTGAAGCTGCCTGAATTGTCTAACAGTGAGTAGGATCTGACTTTTGCTGCAGAAAGCAAGTATCTGTGATGTTGTGTTCTCTGGCTAAAAGGGAAGGCACAACTTTTTCTGTGAATTCAGAAGTGTGAGACTGTTCTAATTTAAAGATGGCTGAAGTGTGTGACATCTAGAGGTATGACTATATAACATTGTTCGGGACTTTCATTTTTACACTACCAGTGTAGTGATTTAAATGCTGGATGCCAAGTTTCATTATATAAGCATTTTACAAATTGTGTTTCTGAATGTTTAAGGTGTAACTCTAAAAGAATGACTGAGTATGGATTTGGGAGTGAAGAATGTACTGACGCCCAACTGGAATAACCAGTTCAGGACTACAGGTTCATTGAGGGCACCTGGTTACTTTAGACAAATGGCCAAATATCTGAAGAGAATTTAACCCCCTGAAGTGGATTACAGTTTCTTCTCTGGTTATGAAGAATGGTGCTTGTCTTATCAAAAATGTGTGTTCAGTTGTGGCTAGTGCCACCAGAAGAAATGTTCAGTGTCCTAAGACATGTGGAAATGCAAGTCTAAGTTGTTCTATGTCCTGTGCAATATGAGGAATACAAAGTGCAAGTGTCCTATGCCCTACTGTGTTGGAATACAAATAGTTTTCTGTCAGATACAGTCGAGTTGTTGTTCTGCAAGTTCCTAATGCCGGGATGTGTAATCCTTGGGGTCCACCCTTGCTAGAGAACATCTTTTAGAATAAAGTCACACTCTAGAACCCCAACTATGATTTGGACAGTTACATTATTGCTTCCTGTGTGGAGTTACTGGGTACCCCTCCAGAAGATTGGTATAGCATAGCCCTAGCAAAAAGTTCTCTCCTCAGGACCTGATTTTGTAAATGCTAAATAGGTTATATTGATTTTTGTACACCCCACCCCTCTTTTTCTCTAGAAGAATGAGTCTGGTATACATTCCCAAAGTTAAGGGTGGTACCAGTTCTAAATGTTTCTGAATCTGTGGCCAGTTATGAGTGCTAGGGGTAGGTAATCATGTAAAGTTGTGGGGGGGTTATGCAAGAAAGGGGTAACATAAGGTTAAAAAGTGCAATATATTTGTGTTAAGTGTATGATGTAAATTTATATTATGAAACTTGAGGTACGTGTTGATGCATTATCTATTTTTATATGAAACTTTATTATGATTTGTACACCAGGACGTCATTGTAAAATAACTTGATAAATGAAATTATCCCAAATATTCCCGGTCTGTGCTTGGCAATACTAATTTAGTATGGGAACCTAAGTTCCTTATGTATCTTGGGATTAAGTTTGCCAGGGGGATCCCCACTATGTTTAGACTTAATCTTACAGAGCTGCTGCATATAATTAAATTAGACCTAGACAGATGGGGAGATCTTTCTCTTTCTCTATGGGGAAGAATAAATATTATAAAGATGAATGTTTTGCCCCAAATATTATATCCCTTAGGAATGTTGGGTCTGTTTATCCCTAAAAAATGGTTTGGCAAATTAAATCAAATACTAACTGCTTTCCTTTGGAGAGGTAAGAGTGTTAGGCATTCCTATTTAAAACTCTCGGCACCCAAGGAGCGGGGTTTAGCAGCCCCTTCCTTTTTCTCGTATTATTGTGCTCATCATTTGGCTAGGATGTCATACTGGTCAAGAGACGTATTGAGGGATGAAAGGCAAATGTATGTGCCTTGATGGTTAGACATCGAACAATACCTAGCAGCTCATACACGGCTGCTCTCCCTTCCCTATATACACCACTGCAAAAGCAATCCTAAAGCTCTTCGAAATGTACCACTAGGTTGGTCCATTAGGGCCTGGCATCAGTTGCAAACTCATTTATCCCACATCTGGCATGCTTCTTTGGAGCAGCCAATTGTGAGGAATCCTCACTTTCTAATTGATCGGAAGCCCATTCCTCTGGGATTCTTACCTTTGCTTAATACCGCTAAACTTAGGGATATATATGAGGAAGGCCGAGTAATTTCGTTTGATCTCTTTAGAACTAGGTTTAAGGTGCCTGTTACAGCTTTCTTCAAGTTTGAACAACTCAGAAGGGCCGTCCTTACTTATTTGGGATTAGGGAGAACAAGTCAAGAGTCAACAGATGTTTTTAATACGCTTCTGAGAGCATCGAGGGAACCCCATGTTGTGTCAGCAGTATACAAAGCAATTCAGAGATTGGATTTGGGGTTGCCACAAGGAGTGTGTTATTATTGGCTGCAGGTATTTTCCCTTAGGGCTGAACCATATTTTTGGACTGCAATCTGGCAGAACCTGTACAGATTTGTCAAGTAGGATAGATTGCGGTTGATGCAATTTAATCTTATGCATAACTTATATTTTACGCCACTCAAGCTATACAAATTGGGAAATAGGCCTTCCCCTGATTGCCCTAGATGTGTTAGTCATACTGGGACACTGTATCATATGTTGTGGGCCTGTCCTACGGTCCAGAAATTTTGGTTGGCTATTAAGAGTAAACTTGATCCCTTGCTGGGATTGGACCCTCATATTAACCCAGAGATTTGTATACTAAACTTATTCCCGGAGGGCTTTCCCAATGTTTGGAAAGTGCATTTGGCTTTGATCTCAGCAATAGCTAAATTAATTATCCTGAGACATTGGACCGAGGAATCAGCCCTCCCAGTTATTGAATGGCACAAAGAAATGCTGTTAGCCCTTCAGCTAGAGAAGCACATTTTAGCCATGAATAATCGATTGAAGATCTATCAGAGCATATGGCATCCCTTAGATGCTCTACTTACTTTATGGAAGCCATGATAGCTCTTAATGTGAAAAGCTTGTTATTAGTAGTATTTGATGACTGAGCATGAGCACGCCTGGTGGGGAGGGGTAGGGGTGGAGGGTGGATGGGGTTTTTGGGGGTGGATATATGGGTAGATGTATTCTGACTCCTGTTGCTCTCTCATGGTTTTCACTGGGGGGGGGGGTGTTATTACTGTCTGTCTAATTGCTACCTATATAGGTATTGAAGTTTATGATATATCAATAAAGTATATTGAAATATAAAAAAAATTATCCCAAATAAACAAAGTTGAAACTAGAACTTGTTCACATCTAAGAGGTACCCTATTATGTTGCCTGTCGCTCGCCTCTCTCCCAATGTGTACATGCTGAGATCTCTCAGTCTTTCCTCATAGGGTTTCCCTTGCAATTCCTGCACAACTTTGGTTACCCTTTTCTGTGCTACCTCCTGCCAGTCTACATCCTTTCTAAGGTGCATTCTCCAGAATTGGGCACAGTACTCCAGGTGGGGGCATACCAGAGAACAATATAGGTGCAGTACAACATCCCTCCTCCTGTTTGTGATTCCCCTGTCTATGCACCATGTCATCCAACTAGCCCTGCCTATGGCCTTGCTATACTGTGCTGCCACCTTTTGAGATCCTTTGATAATATAACCAAGGTCCTTTTCCTGTCTAGTGACTACCATTACCTCACTCTATCCTGTACTCAGCACAAGGGTTCCTATGACCTAGGTGCATGATTTTGCACTTTCTGGCATTTACCCCCAACTGCTGTCTTTGAGCACTCTTCAGATTACCCTAGATTGCTGTGCATATTCTCCATTCCTTTCTGAGAGTCCACCCTATTGCAGATTTTGGTGTAATCTGCAGAAAGGTATACCTTTCCAGCTAGTTCCTCTACAGTGTCACCAAAGAAGGAATTGAAGAGGACTGGTTCCAGTACTGATGACTGTGGTACTCTGCTGGTCATCTTCCTGTCCTCAGTATGTGTGCCGTTAACCATCACCCCCCTCTCTCCTATATGTTAAGAAGTTTAAAACTTAATCTGACAATTTGGACCATGCTCTTAAGATATTCATCAGTCTTCTGTATGGCACAATGTCAAAGATTTTGCTTAAGTCTTGATAGGCTACTTTCACTGCTGTCCCTGATCTAGTTCACTGTTCACCTGGACAGAGAAATCTATTACAATCATTTGAGATGACCTTCCCTCCATGAATCCATGCTGCCTGTGGTCCTGCATCGCACTGGATTCCAGATGCTTAACTAGCCTCTGTTTCAGTAGGGTTTCAATTAGTTTCCAAACCACTGACATTAAACTGACTGGTCTGTAATAGCTAGCTTTCTGCTTACTGCCACTCTTACATAGAAGAATCACATTAGCCTATCTCCAGTCCTCTGGAACCATGCCTGTTTCCAGTGAGCTGTTGAACAAGGATGTCATTGGGGTTAGCTAGCAGTCACTTGAGCTCTTTCAGTACCCTGGGGTCCCACGACCTTATCCACCTTCAGTACTGCAACTGCTTTCAGGACCCTTTCTTCAAAAAATGGACTTGTATTCACCCACAATCCCCCTAGTGTTGCTTCTCCCTGGTGGCCCATTCCCCCTTCCTCCAATGTAAAGACCAAGCAGAACAGCTTTTTCTTGGTACCTTACTGCGCAGTTTCCCCCTTCCACCCTTCAATCTCACTTTCCATCTGCTTGCTTTTTTCTTTTTACTTGTGTACCTGAAAAAAGTCTTATCTCCTTTTGACACCCTATTGGTAGTATTTTCCTCTGTCTATGCCTTTGATCCTCTAACTGCCTCACCTGCTTCCTTCAGGCTTGCTTAGTAGACCTCCCTATACTTTCTCTGTATCTCTTTGTATTTCTTGAAAGCCATCCTTTTTGACCGCCCCTACCCCATCTTTGGAGAACCATAATGGTCTCCTTTTCTTCTGCTTTGAGATGTGTTGCCCTAATTACACCCTCCCTTATTCATTCCCACTGTGTCTCTACTCCTTCCTGGCAATCACCCCTTCAATGCACTTTTTTAGGCAGTCCCCCATTTCTTGAAAATCTGCCCTCCTGAAGTCTAGGATCCTCATCCTGGTGTAGCTTACTTCTGTTCCATTCCTTATACCAAACTGCACTGTATGGTGATCACTGGTACCGAGGAGATTTTCCACCCTGATGTCTGCAAATGCTGTCCCTGTTTGTTAGCACTAGATTTAACACTGCTCAGTCACTAATAGAGTTTTTTTACTAGATGCCTGAGAAAAGCTCCCTGTAGTGGGTCAAAGATTTCCCTGATCCTTGCAAAGCTGTAGCCAGAAGGTTCCACTCCACATCTGGCAGATTGAAATCTCCAACTAGCAGCACCCCCCATCTGCCATTCTGTTGATGATGGCCTCCAGTACTGCCTTGTCAATCTTTCTACTGTTGGGGTATAAAGCATCACAGAATTAGAACATATTTGTTTAGAAGTAGGTTTGATCAACCAAAAATATTAATATTTAAACTCACCAGTATACACCCCCCAACAGTGACAAGTCAACAGCGACTGACACTAGTGACAACAGCAGCAAGTCGCTGTAGTGTCGGCAGTGGACTCTGGCACTGTTTTCTGGGTGTCATGCACCCCCTCTCCTAATCAGCTCTGACTTGGAATTTATTATTTTAATTTGGGGGGGTGCAGGGGCACGCTTCCCCCATAGAACAAATGGAAGACAGTGACCACCTTTATGCAACCGCAAATGCAGTTGACATTAAGCTTTCGCTGTAATGTCGGTCAACAACATTTTTGTCACTCTACCATCATAGATCTAAACTCACCACAGTTTAAAGATAGACAGAGTTTCTGTATGTGTATATGTGTGTATATATATATATATATATATATATATATATAAGGAACTAGATATATAAGGAACTAGAAGGGGGACAGGATCAGATCTACAGTACGTAGCTTCTTGTTTTACATTGTTTTTCATGGATTCTACTTGGTAGAATGTTGTTTCCTTTCCTTCTTACTACTAAGGGTATTGTTTGGGGCTATTGAAATTTTGAAACCTGTTTTGGTAGCTGTAAGTGGGCTCATTTGTTTGGTTCACTGTATGGCAAGCTGCATTTGTAGAGGCCTATTTCTTCTGTTTTAAAACATAATTGGTGTAATTTAACTGGGTCTGTTTCTTTGAATTGGAGACGTATATCTTCTAATTCCAAGCCTATTTTGATGTGTTTTTGGTGAAGCTGTTAGAATTGGTGTCCTGTTTCTTTGGATAGCAAACCTATTTTGGGGGCTTTGAGTAGAATTGTGATTCATTGTTGCTGGCTTCACTAGCTGCAAAGTTTGAGTGCACAGTGGGGGAAGGGTGCTAATGGTCTGACCAGAGGCCTCAGCTACCTGATTGTTTCTGGAAGACTTGGGCTGGTCCCACCCACCCCTGGTCCATTATTTCCTTTATACCAGGGGTTCTGACATCACTTCCTCAAACAGGCAAAGGATATGCACCTGTCATAGCAAAGGCAGACATCCAGAAAAGGAATAGTAGCAAGTGAAGAGGTGACTGCTCTCTCAGTGGAAGGAAAGTAAATGCAAATCTAGGAGCTTTCATTTTTACTTCTTCACATTGATATTGCATTGGGAAAAGGAGGAGTAGGAGTTTGAAGAAGGTTGTGCAATGACTACTTAAAGTCTGTTTTTGAGTGTGGATAGGAAGGATAGGAACATAAAAAGCAGTTGCTCAATATATCTAAACGTGTGCAATGAAGGAGGTAAGGGAAATAAAGAAAATGTTTTGCACTGATAGAGGGGAGGGGAGACTTGGGGGTGTTTGGTATCCTGCATCTGGAAGGGGGGGGGTCACTGGTGGCAACAACAGCAATGGGAAGGGTGGTAGCTGCAACAACTGTGGTGCACCAATCTTTCTAAACATTGCCTGGAGTATGGGAGGATGTTTAGTGCAACCACATAGAAAAAACTTAGAAAGGAGATTGAGGGTCTGCAGGAGGAACTAAGACAGGCAAGGCAGATTGGGGTGGGTTTAGCCAATAGTGGAGGAGGAAGAAGGGAGATGAGGAGGTAATTTAAGCCAACAGTGGTGAGGAAAGGGTCAGAAGAAGGAAGCAGAGACAAGGGGCCCAGGCCAGGAAGAATGATTGCCGGGAAACCAGGTCAGGAGATAAAAGTCAAATGGAAGGAGGAGATAGGGACTTGTGAGGGGGGGTGAAGAAGTGGCAAAAGTCATGGAGTGGAAAGGAGAGAACAGGTTACTATGAAGAGAGAGGGATCGGGCATTTGTGAATGGTCTTCAGAAAACAGCTCTGCACTGCTAGAGAGGAAGAAAGTGGAGGAAGGAAATGATGAAATTAGAGGAGTAATTGATAAATGCCTGGACCAAACTGGAGCGGGGAAAGTTCTGCTGGGAGAACTGCAACAGGGGTAAAAGGGGAAATAATGTGCAGGAGGAAGAAAGAGGAGCTGGAAATGAGAGAGGAGATGAATGGAAGCAAGCAGGGAGTAAGAGGGTGGAATCTTGTGCTGGGGACTCAATACTAAGAGGAGTTAGGTGGGTAAGCAAGGGAGAGGCATAGTCGATTTGGGTGGAGGCCATGCCAGGAATGACAGCAGAAAGGTGGGACAGTCTGTTCTGAAATATGCTAGAAGGGGTAGGGACAAGCCTCATTTAATTATTCATCTTGGGACAAACGACCTGGCTGACAAGACAGTAGATATAGTCCAGAGGAGGTTTGAGGAACTAGCACAATTATGTGAGGGGCAGGAAGATCAGTAACTTTTTCCCGAGATACTTCCTGTGCAAAGGCAAGACAACAAGAAAGCTGAGAATAGAGGAATTTAACAGATGGCTAAGAACAAGGTGTTGTGCTAAAGGGTATGGGCTGTTGGGGGGTGGGAGGGACCTGGGAGGACAGTAGTTTCTATGCCAAGGACAGACTACACTTTGAGTGAAGAGAGAAGAAAGTGTTGAAACAGAGGATGGAAGAGTATATAGAGGAAGTTGGGAATTTAAACTAGGAGTGGGGGGTGGCAGTTGGGGAAGAAATATGCAGAGACCACAGGTTGGGAAATCATATGAGCTAACCCCCCATAACAGTGAGGAAAGGAGGGCAGGATGGGGGGAGGGTGGAAGGTGGTTACCCTTAATGCTAGGAGCCTTGGGAGGAAAACTGCAGAGTTACAGGTTCTCATGGCAGAGGGAGAGGTGGACATTGCAGCCATCACGGAAACATGGGCCACCCAATATAATGACTGGGACCTGTCTGTACCAGGGTACAGGTTATTCTGAAGGGACAGGGTGATTGGGAAAGGAGGGGGTGGCACTATATGGAAGGAAGGACTGAAGCGTAAGGGAGGAATGGGAGGAGGTTAGTACGGAGTCACTTGGGTGTAACCAGGATTCCAAGAATAGATTTTAGAATGGGAGTGGTGTACAGGCCACCATCTCAGACGGAGGAGTTAGACAGGGAACTAGCGGGACAGATCAGGAGGACCTGCGAGAAGAGTAGTGCGTGATTGTGGGGGACTTAACATGCCAGGAGAGTGGACTGGAGCACCCAACAACCAGGAACAGAAGGGAGCAGGTACTGCTGGATGCCTTCCGGACAGCTTCCTGCTGCAAATGGTCAGTGAACCAACCAGGTTAGGGAATACCCTTGACCTTGTGCTGGGAAATGGGGACTTTGTGAGAGAACTTACAGTGGAGAAACCGCTGTCAGGGAGTGACCACCACTCAGTATGGCTCACATTGGATATGGGCAAGGAAGGAGTGGAATCTGGCACAAGAGTGCTGGACTTCAGGAAGGCCGACTTTGGGACAATGGGGGAAGTGGTAAAAGGGTACCTGGCCAGAATTCAATCTAGTATGGATACTAACCAGAGGTGGGAGCTCATAAAGCTGGGGATAGTGGAGGCAACCAAAACCTGCTGCAAAGCCCAGAGCAAGAAGGCTAGGCTAAGAAACCGATCTGGTTGAGCAAGGAGGTCATGGAAAAGGTAAGGAGGAAAGAGCTGCCTTTAGGAAGTACAAGAAAACAGGGAGGGGGGAGGACAGAGAGGAGTACTTGACAGAATTGTAGGAGGTGACAAGGGCAGTAAGGCGAGCCAAAGCATCTATGGAACTCAGGCTGGCACAAGGCATTAAGAAGGGGAAGAAGGACTTCTTTATGTACATCAGGGAGAAAAGGAGCTGTAAGGACCACAGAGTAAGGATTAGGAAGGAGGGGGGTTGGGTGGAAGCAGGGTACGATAAGGCGGAAGCACTAAATGAGCACTTCTGCTCAGTATTTACTAAAGAGAAGAGGGGGGTGACACCCAAGGTGGGAGAAATGGCAGACGCAGAGGGGGAAGTGGTGACAGATGGGGAAATTATGGAGGGCAGAGTTCGAGAGGGTTTGAAGGCACTGAGGGTGGACAAAGCACCAGGCCCAGATGGCATCCACCCCAGGGTACTGAAGGAGCTGGCAGAGGTCCTTGCAGGACCTTTGGCAGACCTATTTAATGCCTCACTACATTCAGGGTGTGTACCTCAGGACTGGAGGATGGCTCATGTGGTGTCCCTCCACAAGAGTGGCACCAAGGATGAACCAGGAACCTACAGACCAGTGAGCCTCACATCCATCGTGGGTAAGCTAATGGAGACTATCCTGAAGGAGAGGCTGGTGGCCCTCCTAGAGGCCAAAGGACTACAGGACAGCAGACAGCATGGCTTCATACATGGCAGATCCTGCCAAACCAACCTGGTCAAGTTCTATGACTGGGTAACCAGGCAACTGGACAGGGGCCATGCAGTGGATGTCCTGTATCTAGACTTCAGTAAGGCATTCGACTTGGTGCCACATGGAAGACTGGGAAGGAAGTTAGTAGGCACAGGGCAGGTGCAAAGCTGTTGAGATGGTGGAAACTGGCTGCAAGGAAGGCAACAGAGGTGGTGGTGGTGGGGGCTCACACCCAAGGGCAGTGAAGAGCGGTGTTCCACAGGGCTCGTGTTGGAACCAGTGTTGTTTGGGAGATTCATTGCAGACATATCATGGGACATCAAGAGCAAGATCAGTCTGTTTGCTGATGATACCAAGGTTGGCGCAGTGGTGGATGACCTAGGGGATGGCAGGGGTTGCAGGATGATCTGGCAAAGCTTGAAACCTGGTCAGACACCTGGCAACTGGGGTTTAATGCCAAAAAGTGCAAGGTGCTGCATTTTGGGATGAAGAACCCAAGGAGGAGTTATCAGCTGGCGGGAGTGCAGCTATCCCAGACAGAGGAGGAGAAGGATCTGGGTGTGCTCATTACAGGGTCAATGAATAACTCGGCACAGTGTAGGAAGGTAGCTGCAAAGGCCAACAAAATGCTGGGTTGTATTGCAAGGGGTATATCCTCGAGGAGGGAGGAGGTGATTCTGCCACTGTATAGGTCATTAGTTAGACCACACCTGGGTACTGCATGCAGTACTGGCGTCCGTATTCGAAGAGGGACATTGTTACTGGAGGGGTGCAGCGAGGGACAAAGATGATCAAGGGGCTGGGGGACTTATCATAAGAGAGGAGGTTGAAGAGCTGAACATGTACTCACTGGAGGAGAGAAGACAGGGTGACATGATTGAAACCTTTAAATACATGAAAGGAATAAACAAGATGGGTACAGAGGGGCTGTTCAAAGTAAGGAGGGAGGGCCACCAGGGCCATGATAATGAGACTGGAGCGAGGAAGGTTCAGGAGGGAGATGAGGAGACACTTTTTACAGAGAGTGGTGGCTGGGTGGAATGCGTTACCTGCAGAAGTGGTATGCAGTAGAACAGTGGACTGCTTCAAATGAGGGTGGGACAGGACAAGGGGGAGGGTTAATGAAGGGGAAGGGTGGAAGGAAGGGGCAGCTGCAGAATAAGGGGTGCTAGCTGCACATTTGAGCAGACTTGATAGACCTCTAGGCCTTTATCTGCTGGCAAATTTTGTATGTTCGTATGTTCGTGAATCTCAGCAGAAACATCATTTTGTAGTGCAAGTGTGGAAACAAATGTTGGCCAGGTTTTTAAAAATGACAGTTGCCATGTTCTTGAGGTGATGTGAAAAAATGGCTATGTTTAAAACTTGGGTTCGGAATATTCAAAAATGACCAAAGTTATAAGTGCATGCTGCAAAATGCCAAAGCAGGCTCAAAGCTTTGTTCTGTAATATTTTTATCCCAGATTTTCAAGATCATCTTCTTATGCCCCCACCTCATGAACAGGGGTGGAGAAAATTTTTAAAATCCATCCCAAAGGTGATTTGGGGCAGCAACAAAGTCATTCTGTGCCACAGGTGTGAAAACACATTTTGGCCAGGATTTGAAAAATGACAGTTGTTATGTTCATGAGATGATGTGAAAACATGGCTATGTTGAAATTTGTGGTCAAAATTTGTAAAATTACCCAAATTATAAGCATGCATTGCAAAATATCAATATATGCTCATAACTTTCCCATTTTAAAATATTTTGACCCCATATTTTTAACATAGCCTTCTTATTACTCCCACCTTGGGAACATGGGCAGTGAAAATGTTCAAATCCTGCCTGAAAGGTGATTTCACCAGTGACCACAAAAATACCTTTCAGGCTTGATTACCATAATCCCACCACCACTGGTTATCAAACAGGGTCCAAAAAAAGCCATGTTGAAAATTTGGGCTTGAAATATGCAAAAACGGCAAAGTTATGCATCAAAGTTGAAAAACACCTTGCAATACATTAAACCACATTTACCTTAGTTTCTCATATTGCAAATGCCAGTTCCAGCAGCAAGACATGTTTTCAATCAGATAGAGTGGATCTTCACCATGGGACATGTTCTGGGGTGGGATGGTGGGTGCTGAGTGAGAGGTTGGGGTGGCTGCGTCAGAATGGTGAGTGACCATTTTCTTTTTTGCAGGTAAAAAATAATCACTGATGAAGGGTTTTCTTTATTTCAGGTTGAAGTCTGGCACTGTGATTGGGCAGCTCAGTGTCAGAGCTCCATATATAAATGGGGTCCGGTGACCTGGAGGGAAGGGGTGGTCCAGAGAAGTGGTACTGGGGATGGGCACTCCAGTCCACTTACATATGCTATAAAAAAAAAAAAAAAAATATCAAGATTGGAAAGGTCAGGTGAGAACACCTGGAGGGGAGGGAGGAGACAGAAGGGATATCGGGGGTTGGCATCCCTGTCTGCTTAATAAAACAGATATTTATTTATTTATTTAGGTTTTGGAAAGCACATTTGAGTCAAGGCTCTTTTACAAAGGTTTCACATTAGTAAAACAGAACAACAGTGCAAAAACAGGATACACAACTTAGTTACTAAAACATAAAATAAGGTTACACAAATTGCAAAGCAGCCAGTGGCATTGTCGGGGAGAATAGCAAACATAATTCAAAATTATATGAATACACTTTAGGAAAGGAACTAGCAGTAGCCAGGGTAGGCTCAGGAGATGGGCTGATAGACAGGAGCAGGGGAAAGGTGGAATGGTGGAGGGGGTAGAAGTGCTCAGACAGCAGAATCAAGGGGTGGGGGAAAGGAAGAGAGGGAGCTGAGGTAGGGAACAGGGGCTGAAGTAGATCTAGATGGGAAAGCACAGAGAGAGAGAGAGTAGGGGTAATGTGAGTAGGGTAGGAAGGGAGGTAGTGGGGGGCACAGGGGTTGTGGGGGCAGGGAGTGAGACAGAAGGCAGTCAAGTAGGAAATGGTGTGATGGGGAGACACATGGTAAGTAATAGGTGTAGCAGTAATAATCTGGGAATAATGGGAAGCAATCACAGCAAGCCTGAGCAGTGAGGTAATGGCACAGATTCCACTTGAAAGTGCCTAGTGAAGTAAGGTTGGTTATTTCTGTTGGCAGCGAGTTGATCCAGCTTGAGTCTCTATATTTGAAGGAGCATTGCCCTTGAGTGTTGCAACAGCAGGGTACTGAAAAAATTTGAGATTCCAAACTTCTGGTAGGATGGGAGGCACAGTAAGGATTTAGAGTATTAAGAACCCCAGGGGGCATGAGACTCAGCGAGATCTTTTTAGCTAGGATGCAGGTCTGGTATCTGAGTCTACCAGTTAGTTGGAGCCAGATATCTTGCTCATAGATATCACAAGTATGTGAGAGGTGGAAGGGGCATAGTTTAGCAGACAATAGGCCTTGTTTAGGGCTATGGCTAAGCACCACAGTGCAGAATCAGTAGCTGATCCATATATCACCAGTCTGTAGTTGATTATGGAGATTACTGAGCTCTGGATAGCAATGTTGTGGGTCTCAGCTGTGAAGCAATCCTTATGCTTATAAAATAATCTTATGTGAGTATTCACAGTTTTAGCAACATTGTCAATATGTTTGGAGTATGCTAGAATGCAGTTGGGGGTCAATCCCAGATATTTGAACAGGTAAACTTGCTCCAAAGTTATACCGACACTGTTGTAGATAGTCTTCATTCTTTATGTTTGCTGTGGGTTCCATGAAACATCATTGCTTCAGTTTTATTGTAGTTCAGGATATATTTATGCTCTTTGAACCAAGACTTGACTGAAGTGAAGCTTTCCTGCAGCTGGGACTGTAGCAAGAGAGGATCTGGGAGGGAGAAAAAGAAAACTGCATCATCTGCACTCATAAGAATTCTGTCATAGCAGGATACAGGAAGATTGTTTAGGAATAAACTAAAGAGCAAGGAACCTATAATGGATCCTTGCGGGACTTCAAAGCAGACCAGAAGGGAGGTGGAGAGGGTGTCACCAATCATAACTTGTTGCATTCAATCACTGAAGTAGCTATGGAACCATCAAATGGTGACAGTTGAGAGACCAATGAGAGATAGTAGTTCGATCAGCAGGGTGTGATTAACGGTGTCAAAGGCCTTTGTCAGATCAATGTAAGTAATGCCAACAGGATGTCCCCAATCAAAGGTATTATGTATCTAGGATATGAACTCAAGGAGAGCAGTGGTTGTGCTGTAACCTTTTCAAAATCCGTGCTTCTCTGGACACCGTAGTTTGTATTTGTCAAGATAATCATTAAGCTGTTCGGCAACTATCTGCTCCAAGGCTTTGGAAGGGGGGGGGGGAATGGAGCTGGGTCTGTAGTTGTTAGTTAGGGTCTTGTCACCTCTTCTGTGAATTGGAGTGACCACTGCAGATTTCTATTTTTTTGAGAACTGCGAGAGTGTGAGGGACAGGTTTAGTATTTTGGTGAGGGGGTCAGGACTTCATCTACAGTGAGGGCGAAGAGTTTCAGGTCAAGGGAATCCCCGCTCGATCTTCACTTCCAAAGCACTTTGAGAAGGTGCTTTCTAGCAAGACCCTTAGAGATAATTCTGAAGTAGAATGGTGGGTGCCACAGAGTAAGTTCTGCTGAGTCAGCGGGTATGGCTTGGGATGAGGGGTCAAAGAAGGTTGGAGGTAGCACATGGCTGAGATCCATGAAGGTGCCATTAAACACATTAGCCATGGAGAATGGATCCACAGAGATGGTTCCATTTAGAATGAGCATGGAAGCTGCAGCTTTGGGGACTTTCCCAATTACTTCAGAGAGGTTGGCCCAGAATTTCTTCCCATCTTTCCATTTACTAGCTAGAGCACTCCTATAATAGTTTGCCTTTTCATGGCGAATTGCTCTTAAACAGGCATTCCTTGCAGCTTTATAGGCCTGCGTGTCTACCTGAGAGCCAGTTAACTTGGCACTGTGCCAGAGTATGTCCCAAGATCTTAGTTTCTCAATTAGGTCAAAAGCTATCCACGGGTTGTTAAACCCCTTAATCCTACATTTTCTATAAGGGGTATGAGCATTAGCAGGCAGAGTTGAAACTGTGAATAAAATAGCCAAGTGCAGTATCCACATCAGGGGCTATGCCTATTGGTGACCAGTCAAGCTCTCGTAGGTGAATTGTAAGTGGTCTTAGGTGACCAGGAATCAGTTTTCTACTATTAATGATTTGGGGATACGGTGAATTTGTTGGTCCAGGTGCACAGGATAGGGGAATGGTCATGGATACACTCTGGGAGAATTTCAGTTTGAGAGATGTGATCAGGTTGGTTAGTAAGTACCCAGTCTAGAAGGCTACTGGTCCCAGTCCTGTACTTCATCTGGGTGGGGGATGGGACCATTTGCAAAAAGTTTGCTGTAGTCAAGTCGTCCTTATAGTTGTTCACACTAGAGGAAGACCAATCAACGTTAAAATCACCAAGCAGGATGATTTCCGAGCTTTGGTCAATGGAGTTGATACAGTCAAGGGGGTGTATAAGCCTTGGCTGGACAGTTTGTGGGGGATATAGACAGAGGCTATTGTCAGGACTTTATTATGTGCCCCAGTAATAGCTTGATGGTAAGAACCTGGCTGTCATTCTCAGGTTGTGGCAGATTTATGGCATGGCCCTTTATAGACTCATTTAGGTAGAGAGCACAGCCCCCTTCTTTCTTGGAAAGCCTTCCATGCCCGAAAACAGTATAACCAGGGATGATATTGCAGAATCAGGAATCTTTGGGGACAGCCATGTCTCATCCACAGATACAATGTCTGGATTATGGTGTGATATCCATGCGGTTAAGGAGTCAAGTTTACTGAGCAGGCTGCAGATGTTTATGGTTGCTAAAGAGAGCATCCCAGCCCTGCCGGTGCAACTAGTACCAAGCTGGGGGGGGGGGCCCAGGGTTCAGGTGAATGTTTGCCTCAAATAAGAAGTAACAGTACTATTATGTGTTTTAGGAAACCCTTGAGGTAGTTCTTATTGAGTAGATGGATCCTTCTTTTTACAGGCACTTTTACCAGAGGTTGTCACATGGAGCAGAAGCCTGTTAATAAAAGGGACATGCCAGTGAACATTGGAGTGTGTTTACTGTGGTTAAGTGCAATCCAGGAGTGTAGGGGTCTAGGGCTAAGATGCCATGCATGAGGAAAGAAATAGCTGTAGGTGATGATCTGAGCAGATTGGGAATAAGCAACAACATTGACAAGGGGCAGGTAGTGTGGCAGTTCACATGTTGACCCAAAGCAGATAGGTAGCACAGCAAAGGTGGTCATATTTAGCAGAAGATTGGTCGGACCCACATTGGAACCAGATGAGAGCACAGGATTCGCAGAGAAAAGACCAGCTGCACTGGTCCTTAAGAAGAGGTGAGAGTCCCCCAAAAAAAAGAACGCAAATAGCCAAGGGAGGGAGCATCAGGGAATAGCAGGAGGAGGTCCTATAAAGAGGGGAACCTGGCCAATAATTGAGATGGAAATAAAAGGGGGTGGGAATTAGATGGGTTTAATAGAAGTTGGGGCCGGGGATGTTGGGCAGCATAAAATATCCCCTAAAGAACCAGCTAGGAGAGTAAAATTAAATAAGAGAAGACTTGAGAGGAGAGGAAGAAAAAGAAATACAAGAAGTGTCTGTGGCTACACTGGAGAACCAATCAGGTTCTGCAGTTCTCTGGGTGGCCAATCAATAGAGTCTAGCGACCGTGCACCTAATTTGGAAAAACTTCGGCTCAATGTTCAAAATGCAGTCTGTACCTGAGAAATGGTTCCCAGTGTGAGCTGCTGACAGGAATGGTGAGTGGCAAGCCTAGTGGCCACACTGCTGTGGGAAAGGACCTGCTCAGGGCCCAGTGGCTGTGTGGAGAGAAGAGAGAGAGGAGAGTGAAATTAAATTTATTTAAAGGAGGAGCATGGAGAAACTGACCAAAGGAGGACAAAAAAAAGACTGCAGACAGGATTCATAGCAGGGGGGCTGAAGTGGCAGGGAGAGACAAAGAGAGTTAAACCTGGGGCCAGGTCAGAGGACAATAGCCAGTGGGAGATGCAGGGGATGTCAGCGCCAGGCTTCCAACACTGTGAGAGGAGAGCAAAGTGGGTGGGGGGGTAGGAAAGCAAGTAGCAAGTAAGAAAGAAAAAAGGAGAAATACCAAGGCAGTAAACAATACTGAAAACTGATCAAAATTACAAGGTGTAAGTTAAGAGAAGTGGACAAGGAGAGATAGTATTAAGCAAGGATGCAATGTCAATACATAACTCAAAAAGCACTAACAAAGGCATTTAGGCATTGATACAGTAATTAAACATTGAATTAATTGTATGTTTTTTTATTTTACAAAGTAGCAGTCAAAAAGCCAAAATATCCCCTTAAGACCCAGCTAGGAGAGTAAAACTAAACAAGAGGAGACTTGCAAGGAGAAGAAAAGAAATACAAGCAGTGTCTGTGGCTACACTGTTCAACCAGTCGGATTGCTCCATTTCTTCTATGTGACCAATCAATGGAGTCCAGCAGCCGTTCACCTATTTTCGAAAAGCTCCAGATCAGTTTTCAAAATGCAGTCTGTACCTGAGAAAGGTAGATAGACAGACAGACAGAATGAAAGACAAAACGTTGCGCAATTTAAGTGAAGAAACTAAAAACGTAAATGCTCAGTCTCGGTGAGGAAGTGCCTGCATTAGTTTCAAAGTGCTTGGGCTTTTCCTGTTCTGCTATTTATACTTTAATAAACCCCAAACACCAAGCATTTACGTTCTGAGTTTTGTAACTTTAATTGCACACTCTTTTATCCTTATGCCAGATTACCCATTTTGACGTGCTGCATTCAGCTGCATAGCGCTGGACAGAGTTTTGATTTTGGATAGATAAACAGATAGATAGATAGATAGATAGATAGATAGATAGATAGATAGATAGATAGATAGATAGATAGAGAGAGAGACAGACAAAAGGACAGACAGACAAACTGGGTTTTGGTTTTACCGACTGAACTTGAACATTACTCAGAAATTGTTATAACTCTGAAAAGATGTATTTTTTCACCAAATCTTTGAAAGACGCACCCTTGGCACAGGTCCCTTCAAACCTGAAAATTTTGTGAAAAAATTCCACACTGTCTAGGCAGGAGGTGAGAGCACAATATGCTCAGTGTTAAGTATAGCTGTTTTTTTTTTCATTTTTTTGCACTCAATATCTTGAAAAACCATACAAGATGTTGTCACAAAACATTTCACGTCTTGAGACTGTGACAGCCGTTCACACAAGTCATAATTTGTCCTATGTCAAACAACACTGAAGTTAATAAGGAACAACAGTTTGGGTTTAACATTGAACAGCTGACTCAACCCTAGCTATAGGGGCACAACACAGCTCCTGTAATACACTAAATAGCAACATGGCCTTTCTATTTCTAAAAGGAAGATGAGCAGTGATTCCATTTGAAAGAACAACAGAAAGAAGTAAGCATACGGTAAGTTACTTATTCTAAAATATAATAAGAAAAGACATTCATCCGAAAATGTTGAGTTTTTGAAAATGGTTCAATTGTCATGGTAAATTGCTTAGATTGTGTGATTAAAGCAAGTATGAACTGAGTCTAGTTCTGATTTGTAGAGAGAGCAAAAATGCTTTGTGAATAGGCTAAAACAGGTTCATTAAAGTCCAGTGGTGACATTTAATGAACTTTCACAGACATTTATGAACCTTTATTTTCATGAATGATCATGAGCACAGGAGTACCATTTAACATTCATACATAAGTCATGAACATTCATGAACAGTTTGATGCACACCTGATGAATATTCAAGTGCTGATTTCATTGTCTCAGTGAGCCTACAAAGTCATCAAATGAACTGTTCATGAATAATTCATTAGCATTCATGAGTGGTTCATGATTGTTTCAAGCTTGATAATGTACCCTGTGGACCTCTTCTGCAAAACTCCAAGAGCACCTGGTTCTGGCTCAGCTTTTTCCTTTCCTTGATTCCTCCTTTTTCTTCACCCCATTCCAGTCTGGTATCCACAAAGCCCACTCCACCATGATCTCCCTTCTATGACTCGCTGACTTCATTCTCTCTGGCATGGACCAGGGCTGCATCACCTCTGCCATCTTTGTCAACTTGTCCAAAGCCTTCAGCACTGTTTCTCACACCCTTCTCCTTAACAAGCTTACAGCAGCTGGTCTCTCTAAGACTGCCAGTCACTGTTTCCATTCCTATCCTATGAGTAGGACCCAATCAGTCAGGACTGGCATCTCTCTCTCTCGCCCTCTCACCATCAACATCGGAATCCCTCCAGGTTCGGTACTCTGACTGATACGCTTCTCAATATTTCTAAATGACTTACCTGCTGTTTCCTCAACAGCTGATATCCACATGTATGTGGATAATATTGTTTTGTTTATCTCTGCTACCCCTCCCCCCCCCACTGATGTGGTGACCAGCTTCCAACTGGATTTCAATAATATCCAATGCTGGTTTCATACAAATTGATTGTCAATGCCAAAAAGATGGTATCTATGACATTTGGCACCAGGCAAAAGCTCAATAGGCTTACTGCCACCCTTACTTTCCATACCCTCAAGGGATCCCTATTAAAGGATATATCCTCCTTCAGATACCTCAGGTTCTGCCTCAACAAGAACCTCAGCTTTGCTGGACATGTCAATGCCATCCACAAAAAGCTTCATCCCAGACTCGGCACTCTGTATAGACACAGTGGCTGTATTCCCCCCATCGGCCCACCATGAGATTGTCCAGAAGATAATCCTTCCAATCATTGACCTTGGAGACATAGTTTATAGTGTTGCCACTAAGGCCACCCTTTCCAGACAGAACACTATTCAAATCCTTCTATCACTTTGGTCTTGCCTGTCTGCCATGTACACACCACTGTGACCTCTACTTCACTTTCTCTTTCCTCCCTCTTGGGGCAAGGCGCTTTGCCCACAGTGCCTCATTAGTTTGTAAATTCTGGCTTGGCTCTTTACCACCCTATCTTAAAGCCCTCCTTACCATGCCTCCTTCCCCCCACCTACCCCCTCCATAACTCCCCCTATAGGACTCTCTCTCTCCAAGACCAAACTTCCATTTCAGGACAAGCTGTGTTTTCCTATCATTCTCCAAATATTTGGAACACCCTGCCCTTAAATATACTCTCAGCCCTGTCCACTCGTTTGTTGTCCAATCTTCTCTGAAACTACATTTCTCCATCCTGTAATTGCTCCTGGCTCATATCTCCTTCACTACCTTTCCCTTCTCTCAATTCTGTCCTATTTCTCATGTCTACGCCCTTTGGCTCCTTCTAGGAATGACGTACATCTCTGGCACTGGCTGGGTATACATCGAGCAGTGTTCATACTCTTGTGGAGTTCCACTTCTGAGGGTAATAGTCTTGCATTACACACACACACACATGCACTTTACCCCACAAATAACTATTTGGCAAAATGTAACTGTCTTTGGTTGTATGTCATTATACTTTGTTTTATTAATGCTGAATTTGTATTGTCTACCCTTCCTAGTTCATGTTTGTATCTTATACAATTTTCCTTTTTTAGCCATATGTATTTTGGATCTTGCATGCAAATTGTATCCCTTTCTCTCATCTCTCCCAGGATGCATCTGCAAATGAGCTATTGCAGCTCAGTATGCCCTTTCCTGGTGAAACTTTTCAAATAAATAATAAATACTGTTTTTGATCTGCTGTGTATATGAAGAAGTAGAAGGCATAAACTCAAATGGGAGCAGGATAGGATCATGCATTGGACAGCATTACTTCACACAGAGGGTATAAGCATGTAGAGAAGCCTCCCTGGTAATGTTGTAAAGATAGCAAGTTCAGGCTTTCAAAGAAGGACTAGAAAAAAATTCCTGAGGGAGAATAGCATCAAGAATTACATAGCATGAGTAGGGTTTATATTCTAGCACTTAAACTTTGAGGGGTGTTAGGTGAGAGGGAATAAGGAGAGTTAACATTTTATTTTGTTTGTTGTTTTGCATTGTGAACATTTAGTTACATTTTAATAGTTTATTTGGTTCCAAACTGGTGAAATTAATGAAGTTTGAGGTGTTTAACTATTGGATCAACTCAAACATGTAATTTCAATATTTAGTAAAGCATATTGGGTTACAAACACACCCTTAATGTGAAAGTAAACTTAAAGGGGCACTGTCAGCTTTGCCCCTTTATTTTATGAGTAAAGTGAGCAGTGTGCCTCCTGACACCCATCTATCCTAGAGGCACCCCACAATGCTCCTACATGTACAAACTTACAGCCTTTTGGCCGGTTTTTGAGATTTGGACACTCGGGTCGACTAAAACTCACCCAGATCCCAGAAGCACAATGAGGTCGAGAACGCTCCTCTGGCATGAGCACTGTCTCTGACAGTGATTTTTTTCAGAAGAAAACCAAGATAGAATAATAAGCCTGCTCCTCGTGTTGAAATAAAACATTGCTGGTATCTCCATGGAAAAAACTAGCGCTGTATAGTGCACCATTTTGAATTTCTCGTTGTTGACAGTGCCCCTTTAAATACCAATGAAATTAACCCCCTCACCCCAACAAAAATTTGTAAACAGAGCAAACAATGTCACTGGTTGGGCCCATCATGTTTACTGACAATTTAAAAAGCTAATGACACCACAGAGATCATTTTTTTAATATGATCAATCACTTACAATACATTATGTGATTTCAGCCAATGAGCACTCACAACAGCAGGGTACCTTATCCTGCATAATGCTATTGTCTGGTGTAGAAATATTAAGAGAGAGCATTCCACTTCAAAGGCAGGGAGGAAAGGGACATGCACTTCCTTAAAATAAAAAATCAGATCTGAAACATATTTTAAATCTTTCTAGAACACTTAAATGATTTATAATCAGTTTGTACTGCAGGTGCAGTGAGAGGTGCCCCTTGTAGAATAAGAGCATAATCATGCACATTGTGGGAGGTCATGACTGCTCAGCTTCACCTCATGGTTTTCGCACTTAAACTGCATGAGATAACATTCTTATACCATAAGAAACATATCTCCCAGCACATAAGGAGAATAGTTGCTGGTCAGTTATTGGCACACAAAGCCTGTGTTGCTACAGAGGGGTTCTGATTACATCATTGACCTCTACAGCTCAACTTGAGAGATCTGACATTCAGAACCCCAGGGTGACAACACAGGCTTGTGCCAGTGTTGTCACCCTGGGGTGACAGGGTGACAACACAGGCTGCCAGTTGCTGCCCAGACATTTTTTATAGTGTACAGTTTTGGGGTTTTAAGTTTTTTTTTGTTTTTTTTTGGTTGAAAGTGAGAATGGTCTTGATAGTGGACAGTAACCATGGCAGCAGTGAAAACACCATTGATAAGGAGCAATCAGTAACAGTGGCAGTGAGGAAAGTAAACCCAAAATATTGTTGGTAAAGTTTAAATGAAAATTAAGTATTGGTTCACTTATGGTGCAGTAGTTGATGGGTTTTCAAGTCTTAGTGCTTGTTATGATCTATTCAGTCTCAGCTCCATTGCAGCCAACATTTATATTCAGAAGCTGAACTGATAGTTTTGTGAACAGCGCCTCAGGAAAAAACAGATGGCACAAGGATTTTCAGTCAACTGGAAATGCTGTTCTGCCACAGAAAGGTATTACAATGTTATAATTAATGGGCTTCCATTTTTCCCATAGGGAAACCATGGCATACTCTGCCATAATAAAGGACTGTTTATTATGGCAAACATGAGTATGGTTTCCCTCACACTACGCATGGACCCACCAGATGTTTGCCTCTTCCCAACCGAGTGATCGCTTGCCGCTTGCCTTCCACTGCTACAGTCAACTGCCAGAGGAACTTGGCGGTAAGTTATTTAAACCAAAAAAAAGCTATTTTACATCACATGGGGCAAAAACAGTCTTTAAGAAATGCGGAAATGAAAATTGTAACTAACGTCCGAAAATGAAACCGGAGTGCGGCCGCAATGGAATCTATCATATTTTGTATAATTGCTGAGGCGAAAAAGACAAACCCAGCAATTATAGAAAATAAAATATGGGTCAATGTGTGTAATCTCAAAGTTTACACACACCCTTGGGTTTAGATGCTATTTATAAATGTCTCGAGCTTTGCTCTCGGGGTTTATGCAGCATCTAACCACTCGGGTGTGTGTAAACTTCTCATTACACACACTGACCCATACTTTATTCTATTTTTATTACTTCTGAACTGCGGTACAACAACATTTCAGATAGAATGGATCTGCCCTGACTATACACTATATGAAGTTACTTAAATAATAAGAAAAAACAATTTTACCTATATAATAAGAAGAAACAATTTTACTTATAGCTTATATTTCATATAAGTACCTTCCTTGCACACATTATTTATAAAGATTGCATAAAAACCGGATCTTTGTCACCTTGAATCTGCTCTTGCTACTCCTCGACAAACAGCACTATAATCCAGGGCTGCGTGAATACCATTTCCCAAATATTTATCCAAATATTCTATTTTCAGCAGCCAAATATTCAGGTGTTCAGGTATTCATTATTGTCTGCTAAACTAAAAAAAAAAGACCCTCTCCCCATCCTTGCTTATGTTTTTTAATGTCTTACCTTTCTCCTCAGCTCAAACTGGTAAATAATGGATCCCATCCCCTCACCATCTAGCAGCACTGGAATCCCACATCCCCTTAGCACTCACAATTTTCAGGATCATAATCCCATGGTGGGTTTCTGGCACAACCCACCTGCCTCCATAGCTGACCAATGTCTTTCTGGGCAAAAAGCAGTTGCTGGCAGTAAACAAATTTATTACTTAATACAACCCTGTCCCTCTCCCTTAGCAGCACCCTCATTCCACCCTCCCCAGCACACAATATTGACATCTGAAGGCAACGGGCAAAACCCATCCTCTTTCATAACTGGCTGCCTTTTGAAAGAAAGAAACTGCTGGCGTGTTTGCTCAGTCTAATAGTAAAAGCAGCTGATCAACTAGTTTTACTATTAGACTGAGCAATAGATAGACAGACAGACACAAACACACAGATACATAGATAGATAGATAGATAGATAGATAGATAGATAGATAGATAGATAGATAGATAGATAGATAAATTATTTATAAAGCGCCCCTTTCTAGGGACTCGGAGTGCTGTACATTCAGATACAATAATAAACAACAAGAAAATAATGACATTTGACTGGGAGTCAATACTTAAAATGATCTATATATCCCCTTAAAACCATCAAATAAATATTAACAGTTAAAAGCCTGCTGGAACAAACAGGTCTCAATACCCTTTTTTAAGGCTTCTACCAAGGGTGCCCCTTAAGATAACAAGGAAGTGAGTTCCACAGAGTAGGTGTGGCTACCAAAAAGGCACAATCTCCTGAATGCCGCAACCTAACCTCGGGAACTTCAAGGAGGCAAACCTCAGCAGAACTGAGCACCCAGGATGGTCAGAGAGGAACAAGGAGATCTTGCAGATAAACCAGCTCCCTTTTGCGCAGGGTCTTGAAGGTCAGGAGCCCTACCTTGAAGACAAACATCCACCTGACTGGCAGCCAGTGCAGTTCGTGGAGGACCAGGGTGATATGGTCATTCCTTTTCGCACCTGTCAACAATCTTGCCACCATGTTCTGAACCAGCTGCAGCAGATGGAGGTTGCCTTCAGATAACCCTATGTACAGGCATTACAGTAGTCCAACCTGGATGTAACAACTGCATGCACCAGCGTGGTCAGGTCCTCAAGCGGGATCAGGGCTCAGATCCAGGTGATATTCCTAAGATGGTAAAATCCACCTTTAACAATGGCTGACACTTGATCTTCAAGTGTCAGGCCATCATCCAGGATCATGCCCAGATCCTTCTCCCATCTGGACGGAGCAAGAGGACCCCTCCAGCACTAAGCCAGGGGGTACGTTCTTCATCCCTGCCATGATGACACTGATCTATCACAAACATAGAGATATAGAAACAAAGAATTTGATGGCAGATAAGAAACATAGAAACATAGAAGTTGATGGCAGATAAGGACCGCAAGGCCCATCCAGTCTGCCCATTTCTTTTTCTACCTTATAAATGTGCCTTCGGCCTTTGCTCTGTCAGTGACCTATCTATTCATAGTCATTTGTATTGCTCCCTTATGCCTATCCCATGCCTGTTTGAAGCCCTGCACTGTATTCATAGCCACCACTTCTTGTGGTAAGCCATTCCATGCATCCACCACCCTTTCTGTGAAAAAGAATTTCCTCAAATTCCCCCTTAATCGGCCTCCCTCTAATCTCATGCTGTGTCCTCTTGTCCTGCTATTTTTCTTATATTTAAACATGTTAGACTCTTTCACCTTGTTTATGCCCTTAAGGTGTTTGAATGCCTCGATCATATCACTTCTCTCCTCCTTTGCTCAAGGGTATACATATTGAGCTCCGTTAATCTGTCCTCATATGTCTTCTGATGCAGTCCCTGCACCATTTTGGTTGCCCTTCTCTGGACTGCCTCAATTTGGTTAATGTCCTTGTGAAGGTGTGGCCTCCAATACTGCACGCAGTACTCCAGATGGGGCCTAACCAGTGTCTTGTACAGAGGGATTATTACCTCCCTCTTACGACTTGTGATACCCCTACTAATACACCCTAACACCCCCCTAGCCTTACCTACTGCTTTACAGGTATGCTTGGATGATTTTGGGTCATCAGTGATGATGATGCCCAAGTCTCTTTCTTCCTTTGTGACTGCTAGCAACTCCCCTCCCAGCCTATAGGTGGCTTCAGGGTTTCTCTTCCCTATGTGCATGATTTTGCACTTCTTTGCATTAAATCCCAGTTGCCACTCTTCTGACCATTCTGCTAGTTTATCAGATCTCTTCTCATTCTGCCCACCCATCTGGATCATCTACTCTGTTGCAGATCTTGGTGTCATCTGCAAACAGACAAGCCTTTCCCTCTAGTCCATCTGCAAGGTCACTAATGAAGATGTTGAAGAGGACTGGCCCCAGGACTGATCCCTGAGGTACCCCACTTGTGACTTGCATCTCTTCTGACTGTATACCATTTACCACCACTCTCTGTTTTCTGCCCGTCAACCAGTTTGCCACCCAGTTGACCAACTTCTGACCCACCCCGAGCCTACCCAGCTTATTTATCAATCTTCTATGTGGAACAGTGTCAAAAGCTTTGCTGAAGTCAAGGTAGGCGACATCAACTGCTCCCCCTTGGTCCACCACTCTGGTTACCCAGTCAAAGAAATCTATGAGATTAGTTTGACAGGACCTTCCTTTGTAAACCCATGCTGTCTTGGATCCTGTGCCCATGGATTCCAGGTGTTGCACTATCCTTTCCTTAAGGGTGCCTCCATAATCTTGCCCACTACTGAGGTAAGACTGACCGGTCTGTAGTTCCCCGCCTCCTCCCTGCTACCACTCTTGTGGGCGGGATCACATGAGCCCTTCTCCAGTCTTCTGGGACCTCTTCTGTGTTCAGAGACTCACTAAACAATTCTGCTAATGGCTCTGCTAGTTCCTCCTTTAGCTCCTTAAGTACCCTGGGATGTATGCCATCAGGTCCCATTGCCTTATCCACCCTGAGTTTATCAAGCTCTTGTAGGACCCTTTCTTTTGTGACGGGAGTAGTGCTCACCTCCCTCCCCCCTGTGTCCATGATGCTGAGCTGTGGGCTCTGTCCTACCTTCTCTTCAGTAAATACTGAGCAAAAGTATCTATTTAGGATAGATGCTTTTACAGGGTCCTCCTCCTCCCATGCTCCCTTTTCTCCATTAAGCTTAGTAATACCCCCTCTGGACTTTCTCCTTTCACTAATGTATCTATAGAAAGTCTTGTCACCTTCTTTTACTGTTCGTGCTAGTGTTTCCTCAGTTTGGGACTTTGCCTGCCTTACTGCCTTACCTGCTTCCCTTAGGGCAGTTTGGTATGCCTCCTATCTTCATCCCGCTGTATTCCCTTATATTTCCTGAAGGCCAGCCTTTTGGCTCTGACCTTTTCTGCTACTGTATTGAGAACCAAAGTGGTTTCCTTCTTCTTTGCACTCTTTTCTGTCTAACACAATGGGATGTTGCTTCAAGTATTGCATCCTTAATGCTTGCCCACTTTGCCTGTACCCCCTCACCTGTGTTTCTTTTTGCCAGAGACTAGCTTAACTCTGTAGGCCATCTTATCAAAGTCAGCTCCTCTGAAGTCCCATATTTTTGCCTTGGAATGGGATGATTTAGATGTAGTAGCCAAACTGAACACCATACCATGAAGGTCACTGGCCCCAAGTGACCTTCTACCTGGAGATCTGTGATCCCTTCTTTGTTAGTCAGTACTAGATCTAGGATAGCCCTGTCTCTTGTGGGTTGCTGTACCAGTTGTTTGAGGCCCTCCCCTGCAGGGAATCCACTATGAGTCTAGTTCTGGCAGATGTTCCTGCTGGTATTGACCAATCTGTATCTGGCATGTTGAAGTCTCCATTATCAGAACCTCCCTTTAGCTGTCATGTTTGTATATCTTCTAACAGTAATGTATCTATGTCCTCCCTCTGGTCTGGGGCCTGTAGACAACCCCAGTTCTTATGGCTGTCCCATTTCCTGTTTCCAGGGTGACCCACAGTTCTTCTGGCTCCTTATGTGTATTCTGAATTTCTGTAGCTTTGATATTTTCATTAACATACGGGCCACTCCTCCCCTTTTGCACCTCGGTCTCTTCTGAACAATACATAGCCAGGTACTGAAATCTCCCAAGTGTGGTTACTGGTAAACCACGTCTCACTGATTGCTACTATGTCCAGTTTAGCCTCTGACATTATTGCCTGCAGGTCTGGGATCTTATTTCCCAGGCTGTGAGCATTTGTGTACATGATTTTCCATTGGCCAGATTTTGGTGTGTTAGTTGTTGGGTGAAGTTTGGCATTACCCCTGTGCATCGTATGGGGAGACAAACCTTTTTTCTTACCTGGTGATGCAAATGAACGGCAAACATGCTGAATTCCTGTTTGACCACTAGCTGAGGGGGACAGCTTGGCCCATCTAGTCTGCCCATTTCCCTACCTAATGGATAAACTGCAGATCCTAGTTAACCAACAGCCTACTTCCTCCTATCTCCCACTAGAATTGCCTTATGTCTGTTCCATGCATTCTTGAATTCCTCCAATGTTTTTGACTCTGTGACCTCCTCAGGAAGGCTGTTTCATGCATCCACAATCATCTCCATGAAAAAATTCTTCCTCACATTACCTCTGAGCTGTCTCACCTCTGTCTTTAAATTGTGCCCCCTTGTTCTTGCACATCTCTTTTTCTGAAAGATGCTACCCTCTTGGACTTCGTTGATTCCTTGGAGGTATTTGAAAGTCTCTATTATGTCCCTCCTCTCCCTCCTTTCATCGAGGCTATACATCTTGAGATCCTTTAGTTTTTTCTTCATATGTCTTCTGGTGCAGACGCTGCACCATTTTGGCTGTCCTCCTCTGGACAGCCTCCACCCTGTCTATGACTTTTCGGAGATGGGGTCTCCAGAACTGTACACAGTATTCCAGATGTGGTCTTACCAACTGTCTGTACAGAGGGACAACTTCCTGTTTTCTACTGGTGATGCCTCTCCTATGCATCACAGTATCCCCAGCCCTCCTTACTGCCACATTGCTTACCCACCTTTAGGTCATCTGATATGACTACCCCCAGGTCCCTTTCCATTTTTGTTGTTGTCAGTATCTCACCCCCCACTGTGTACTCTTCCCCTGGGTTTTTGTTTCTCATGTGCATTACTTTGCACTTCTTTGCATTGAATCTAAGCTGCCATACATTTGACCATTTCTCCAACCTTGCCAAGTCCCTTCTCATCCTTTCCATCCCACTTTGTGTATCAACCCTGTTGCACATCTTTGTGTCATCTGCAAAGAAGCATACTTTTCCTTCCAGTCCAGCAATGTCACTTATAAACACATTAAAAAGGACCGGCCCCAGTACTGAACCCTGAGGTACCCCTCTAGCAACCCCCCTTTCTTCACTATGGACTCCATTTACTATTACACTCTGTGTCCTGTTGTCCAGCCAGTGTTTCACCTGGGCTACCAGCCTGGGACCCACTCCCAGGCTGGCTAATTTGTTTATTAATCTTTTGTGTGGGACTTTGTCAAATGCCTTGCTAAAGTCTGGGCAGGCCATGTCCACAGCCCCTCCCTGGTCTACTACTTTGGTCACCCAGTCAAAGAAATCAATTAGATTAATCTGACATGACCTTCCTGCTGTGAATCCATGCTGCCTTGGGTTCTGTACCCCACTGGCCTCTAGGCACAGTACTCAATAATTCTTTCCTTCAGAAGTGATTCCATCATTTTCCCTACCACTGAGATCAAACTGACAGGTCTGTAGTTTCCTGTCTCTGCCTTGCTCCCACTTTTGTGAAGTGGAATCACATCTGCCCTTCTCCAGTCCTCAGGTACCACACCATCCTCCAATGATTTATTAAAAAGGGTAGTCAGTGGTGTTACTTTGTTCTTCCCTTAGTTATTTTAGAATTCTGGGGTGAATCCTATCAGGCCCCATTGTTTTATTCACTTTCAGTTTTAGGAGTTGTTTCAGAACCTTTTCTTCTGTGAAAGGACTAAGATCAACCCCCTATCCAGAGTGCTTCTATTGACTGGATTAGGTATCGCCCCCTGCTCTTCCACTGAGAAAACTGAGCAGAAGAATTTGTTCAGTATCCCTGCTTTTTCACTGTCACGCTCTGCCCAACCACCATCCTGTTTATTCAGAATCAGTATCACTGCCTTAATCTTTCTTTGCTCCCTAATGTACCTATAAAAGGTTTTATCCCCCATCTTAACTGAGTTGGCTACCTTTTCCTCAGTTTGGGCATTTGCTATTCTGACTGCCTTCCCCACTTCCTTCTGCTTTAACTGGTACAGTTCTCTGTTCTGCTCCTTCTGTGTTTCCTTTTACTTCCTGAATGGTATCTTTTTCTCCTTAACCTTCCTCGCTACCTCTTTTGAGAACCATAGTGTTTTTTCTTTTGTTTTGATTTGTTTATTTGCTTCACGCAAAGGCTTTTTACATCTGTGATGGCAGTTTTGATGTTTTCCCGTTGTTGCTCCACCCCTCCTTCTTGCCTGTTTGCTAGTGCTTTTCTGAGCCACTCTCCCATTTTGACAAAATCAGCCCTCCTGAAGTCCAGTACCTTCACTTTTGTATGGCTTGATTCTACAGCTAAGTTCATCATGAACCACACTGTTTAGTGGTCACTTGTTCCCAGATGGCTACCCACTTCTAGAACTGAGATCCTCTCTCTGTCCCCATTTGAGAATACCAGGTCTAAGATTTCTCCCTCCCGAGTGGGCTCCAAAACTATCTGTCTGAGGCATGCCCTGTAGGGCATCAAGAATGGCCCTGCACTTGGATATGTCTGCAGCAAAGGTGCTCCAATTAACATCTGGCATATTCAGGTCTCCATCAGCAATATCTCCCCTTTCTCTGTCATCCTAAGGATGCCGTCTATCATTTCCTTGTCCATTTCCTCCCCCTGAGATGCAGTCTATATACAACCCCTGTGCGGATTGTGATGCCATTTCCAGTCTCCAGGGTGACCTACAGTACCTTCTCTCCTCCCTGTTTACCCTTTAGTTCTGTTGCTTTGATCCCTTCCCTTACATAAAGAGCTACTCATCCTCCTCTTCTACCCTCTCTGTCCCTCCTATAGATTGTGTACCCTGGTATGTTGACATCTCAGTCATGGTTCTTTGTGTACCATGTTTCAGTGACTGCCACAATATCCAGGCATCCCTCTTCCATCAAGGCCACCATTTTGGGGAGCTTTTTACCTAGACTACAGGCATTGGTACTCATTACCCTCCATTTTTTATGGCCTTATTTCTTTTTGTCCCATCCCTGTCCTTACTGCTTTTGTCTTTTTCTCCATTTACCCCACCCTTCTTCCTATCTACTGCTCTGTCTTGGTGTTTACCTCACTAACTACCCTTATTTTTTTGGGGGGATAGGATTTCTCGTCTCATTTTCAGTGCCCCCCTTGGCTAGGTTAAATGCTTGCCAATGAAGCATTTAAACCTATCATCTAGGATCCTGGTTCCCTTCCTGGACAGATGCAGACCATCCACCAGTATAGGCCTGCATCTCTCCAGGTAAAGCCCCAGTCCCCAGTGAAGCCAAATCCCTGAGCTCTGCACCAGTTTTTCAACCAGTCATTGAATCCCATGGTGCAGAGTACCCTAGCCTCATCCATGCCATAGACAGGTAGCACTTCCAAGAAAGTTACCATTTGTGCTACTTGTCTAAGGCCCCTCTCCAACTCCATAAACTCCTCCTGCACTGCTCTGATCCCATTCTCAGCCAGGTCATTTGTCCCTAGGTGGATAATGACATACAGCTCACTCCCCCTTGCAGCTTCTCCCATGATCCTGAGGATTCATTTCCTGTTCCTCCAAGCCATGACACTGGGCAGGCACCTTGCCATCATTTCCCCTCTCTCCCCCAGTTCTATCACCCTAACAATTTAGTCTCCACCAGGAGTTGTTTCCATCCCCTGTGGGGTCCTGTGCCACCCTCCTGTGGGTCTCCATTGTGGAGGTTCCCAGCATCCTCCTTGATCTCCACTGCAGGTGCCTTCATAGAGTAACCATGATCTTCCAGAGTGGTGAATGAATTGTGGAGAGGCACAACTAGAGGAATGTGCCTCTGTTCTGCCATCCTCACCCTCCCTGAGCCCACTGTGGTCCAACCACTTCTCTTTCTTGGCAACCTCTGAGGTAGTAGTGGTGGTCTGGGTGGTCCCTGGGTGGGGGAGCAGGTTTCCAAAATCTTTACCAGGTCAGCATGGAGATGAGCAACATCCTCCCTCAGACCAGAGAGGCGCCTGCAAATAGGGAAGCAATTCATTCTCCAGAATGTCTCCCAGAAGACTGCTGCTCCACAGCCAGTGCATTACACCGCTCCCCACATGTCTGTCTCCCTTCCTGTTTCAGATGTTTTCCTTTTTTTTTGTTCTTGTTTTAGAGTGTGCAAGCTTGTGAATGTCTCTACCCCCTATTCAGTGTGCTGTGCCTTTAAGGATATGAACAGGTGTACAGTAGTAGCCACAGACATTGCCACCTATTTCAAGATATTTCATGAAATTTCTAAAGAGTTTCTCTCTGCTGTCCCTACTATAGAAATGGAGAAAGCATTAGATCTATCTGGAAATATCACAGAAATTTCAGGAAATAGCTGGCAGTGTCTGTGGCTGCTACTGTATATAGTTAGCAATTCTGGGGAAGTGATGTCAGAACCCCTAATATAAAGGAAGTTATGCACTTGGGGTGGATGGGGTGAGGGGCAGAGTGGGTTGGAGTAAACCTGTGCCCTCCAGAAAAAATCAACTACAACTCTGACCCTCCACCCCGGTGAGTGCCTTCCTTCCTTTCAGACACCTATTTCACAGAGGTTAAGTAATATGTCTCATCACAAATGACTGCAAATATCTCCCAGCTAGAGTTCCTCCCTGGAAAATAAAAGATAAACTAAGAAAAGTCAACCCCAAAAACAGAGAATCAAAACTACTTACTTACACAGGCTCACAAATTAATAATTCAGTTCAGTGTAGTCTATTGAATTACGTCCTTGATTTAAGCAAGCTTTTGGCTGCTTTCTCTCTCTCTCTCTCTTCTAGCAGAGTGGTTGAGTCCACCTTACCCCCGCACTATTTTCTTGCTCCCTGCACTATTTTGTTGCCCAAAAATCTTTGCTGAAAATTATTAAGAGAAATATCTAACCCAAAAGAAGAGTTACAGAGGGGCAAGGGGGCAGGAACCCAACCTGGTACACTTCTGTCTATGAAGTGGCACCCTTCTGAGAGGGTGGACAGCAAATGGGAGGAGACACAGCACTGAGATCAGCTATTTAACAGAAAACAGCCATGGTTGATGACAATTTGAACTTCCAATGTTTTTCACAATTCTGAGCTCAAAACATATTGTGTATGATAGAGTTACTATATCAAAATGAGTTGTTTTAGTAAACACACTGACTGAGAAGCAAAATTAATGTGGTGTTTCACTAGAATTTGTCATTTGCATTCCATAAATAATTAGGATGAGCTCTTTAATGTTTTTGAAATATTGTCTGTTCAGTGTATTTGGCACTAATCCAGAATGTTTTAAATGCTTTATTGTCATAGTGGTCAGCGCCCTCCCTCCCCCTTCCCATCCCTAAATCTTGACAGAATCACAGCCACAGCTGATAGTCATCACCCCTTCCCCCACAAACCATGAGATATGAGATGAGACTGGATAATCATAAATCCAGGGACATGGGGTGGACTCTGTTTCCTGGAATTTGATTGGCTGGGCAGGCAGATTTTTAAATATAATAATAACTTTATTTATATAGTGCAATTCAAAATTTTCAAAGCGCTTTACAGTAAAAACACCATTAAAAACAATATAAAAGTTAAATTCAGTAATTACAGCAGAAACGTGCATCCAGTTAAGGAAAGGCAAGCCTGAATAGGTGGAATTTCAGTGCGGCTTTGAAGCTTTCCACAGTCTGGCACTCCCAAACCTGATGAGGTAGAAAATTCCATAGGGTGGGTGCCTCATAGGCAAATGCTTGAGCCCCATAAGTCTTCAACTGAACCCATGGAATCTCTAACAATCTCTCATCAGCAGAGCAGATAGGAGAGGCAGCAGGGGTGCAGAAGTTCTTGCAGGTAGGACACTCCCAGTCCATGTAGGGCTTTATAGGTCAGCAAGTTGACCTTAAAGGTGATCCTCCACCCAACTGGTAGCCAATGCTGCTCACGCAGCACAGGTGTAATATGGCTAGATCATGGAAGCCCAGTCAGTAATCTGGCTGCCACATTCTGCACTAGCTGCAAGTGGTAGATATCCATGCCTGGAAGCCCTAGGTATAGGAAGTTACAGCAGTCCAAGCGGGAGGTCACAAAGGCATGGACCAGTGTCAGAAGATCGTGAGGTGGAACCAGATGCTTAATCTGAGTGATATTCCTCATATGGTAAAATTAAGTCTTGACAATGGACAACATCTGATATCCCAACAACACCAAATGGATGGAACTCTAATTTGTTCATGCATAGAAAATATCCTGTACCACTGCAGCATGGGCCCTCAACTAAGACCCACCAAACTTGCAACTGTTTGGCCTCAGTATCTCTTACTCACTTTCTTGTTTGATCTGTTCCACTTGTCCAAACTTCTCATGTAATCATTGACCCACTCAGCTATGAAGACTACAGAGGACTCACTGATGACTGATTGTGTTTGCCCACTGCAAAAACATAAGTTTTTAGGGCTGCTTTAGGTGGCTGATTTCACTGATGGAGCAGGGCAATTGATGTTTCCTGTACAATAATGATCTGGTAACTATGAACACTGAACTCATGGCCAGGTCTGAAAAAAAAAAATTGTAACTACTTGTGTCATGGGGGTAGCTGGCCATGTGTTTGTTGGGAGCTGTTCATGGGGTGGGGGGAGCTGACTGTGCTTGTGGGGCCTCAAGGTGGCTGGTGTATCCAGGGAAGGGGACAATTGTGTAGACTGTATGGGGTGAGGGTTGGACATGGCTGTGAGGGGGACTGGCTGTGGTTATGTGTGTGTGTTTGTGTAGGCGATGAACTGTCTGTGTTTGTGTGGTGGGGGATAGCCAAGGTTGTGTGTGTAGGGGGGAACTGATTGTGTTGGGAGGGGGAGTTGGCCATTTGTGTAGCAGGAGAAGCTAGATGTGTCAAGTGGAGAGCTGGCTGTGTATGAAGGGGGAGCTGTCCATTTATGGGGGTTGAGGATGTTAACCTTGTGTGCTGGTGATGGCAGCAGGAGCTGGCTGTATTGGGGGGTTGAGCAGGCCAGGTGTATAGGGGAAGAGCTGGCCATGGGTGTCTTTGGAGGGGAGTAACTGGCTGAGGTGTTGGAATCCGTGCATAGTTAGGAAGTCAAAGCTTGTTGAATTGTGGAGCTGGATGTGTTAGTGAGGAGCTGTGTTTGTGGAAGGAGCTGATTGTGTTGGTGGGGGCAGCTGACTGTGTGTGTCAGGAATTGAGCTGGGAATTCAGAACTGGTTAAACTGGAGAGCTGGCTGTGTTGGTGATGGGGAACTGGTTGTGTTTTTGAGAAGAACTGGTCATGTTGGGGGAGGTTAATGGTCTTTTACCATTTAGTTTGAGGTCCATGCTCTCTGTTCATTTTTACTGGAAAATCCTATGCTAAACATGAAGAACAAAAACAAAGCTTTGGAATTTTTCTCTCTTTTGGTTGACTCATGTACTCATCATCAGTTAATCTTCAGCACTATTTTACAAAATGCTTTGAAGTGTCAAACAACATGTAGCATTTGTTTTACACATTGATTTACCTTTTTGTTGACTGGGAAAGGAGGGCTAGTATAATATAATAATTTCCATCATCAATAACATCATTTTGCAGCTGTATGGGCTCTGACCAGAAACTATTTATTTCAGCAGCTGGCTGAAGAGAAAATCCCAAATATGAATAATCTCATATTTGGGAAGGGCTTCCAATTACTCAGGAGCCTGAGTATTTATAGTATTTGGGAATTACTGTTCAGCCCCTGCAGATTGTTACTATAATTCTCTGTTTGTTGCATAATCATCATTATGAAGGCAGTATGGTTTAGCTTTTTGAGCAATAACTTTGCAAACAGGTGGATCACTAGTTCTGGTTCAAATCCCACCACGGCCAAAATACACAGTTGACCTTAAGCAAGTCTCTTAACCTCCTAAGGCTCCAGTCCCATCAGTTGTTGAAATGGGTAGAAACAAGATCCTGCTGAAAAGGATATGTTGCATTTCAGCATGGCTATCTTTGCTAAATAAGTTGCAAGTAAAAAAAAAATAATAATACAAAAATAAAATCATAATTTATATCTTAATCAGCTATGATGTGACAGGAAGAGGATTATGATCTCACTTGTAAACAAGCAACCAAAGTAAACCTGGGTCAAGTGACTGAGAATTCTCATTTCACGTAAATGGCATTATTAGTGAAGAATAAGGAGGAAGATGAATACAGATTATACCAGAATCATATGTAGCATACAAAAAACATGAGTTAGTGAATACCTAATATTTACCTATTGACTAGGGAATAACTAACTAAAAAGTTGAGCATTGAGCTTGACCATTGGTTGAGAGTTTTTTCTCAACTAATGTATAATCCTTGCTATCTAGCCATTAGTAGAGACATTATTTTTCACTTCTGCATTAGTTGAGAAAGCAGACTTGAAAAATACTACAGTTAAGGTTTGATTGAATTTTTCAACTTAAACATAATATGGCTTATGAGTTGGTTGATTTTGCTGACTTAGAAAATACCTAAGTTGTTAATTGCTTGAGATTCAAAATTTAGAAAATTTTCCAGTTATCAATTACTTGAGATTTTAACTTAGATTTCTTTTTTGCTCTTTCTATCTCTCCAGCATGCACTAGAAGTAGTTTGCAGGGAAGGCAGTATTGTACTGTTGTATTATAGGAGAGCAGAAATATCCAGTTTGCTTTTTGTGCATCTTTCAAAATCATATGCACTGTATATACTCTCTAGCCTCATTTCCCAAGCAAGACATTGTGGATATGCAATTCTTTGTGCAAAACAAGCTGGCAAGGCTTTGCCAGAACAGACATCATGCTTGATTCTCAAAGAGGGCTTAGCTCAGTGCAAGCTATGGTAAACAGCAGCTTGTGTTGAAGTCTGGTGTGCCAGGGACCCTGCACCAGATTCTGGTATAGGAGGGGTCTTGGCGCCTATGTCCTCACACTTGCAACAACCTCTCCCATGTGGCAAACATGTGGCTCATGGGAGGTGTTTGCCACAGGCACACTGCGGCAAAGGCTAGCAGTCCCCCTCCCTGATCCCTTGTAAACTAAATGTAACCCCTTCCTGGTGATCTAGAGGCACCGATCCCCAATGTTGCCTGTATTAATATTTATAAAAACAAGCATTTGTCAATGCCAAAAGTTCACCACATTTCTAAATGAACAATGTGGGGACTTGCTCCATAGAATTTAATGGAGGTAATGTTTAAAAGGTTGTTTTTATATTTTCCAGTGATGATTTTGTCAAAGAAAGCAGTTGCTTACCTAACAAGGACCTTGTTAGGTAAGCGGCTGCCTTCCTTTTGCAAAATCATCACTGGAAAGTCTAACAAGCATTTTTCAATGCCAAATATTTGCTTGCTGGTATTGCCATTGGTAGTGCAGAAGTTACAGAGATGCATAATAGGAATGGCAGTAAAATATTAATCTAATGCCAATCCCCACCCCCACCCTGCAGAGACTGACAGGCATTTGGGAGTGTGCCTTTGGGTCATCAACCATAACACTCATGCCATTCCACTTAGCTCCACCCTGCAGACACCAACAGGTGTTGTGGTGTGCCTTGGGGTCTTCGACCTTTACGCTCACCTCATTCCATAAGGAAATAAGCTGGGATGGGTGCAGTAGAGGAGAATGGGGTGAAGGTTAGGGTTGAAATCCCCAAGGCACACCTCAATACCTGTCACTGGCTGCAGGTTGGGGGTGGGGTGGAATGGCATGAGCATTACGGTCGATGACCCCAAGTCACACCCTGACACCTGTCAGTCTCTACAGGGTGTGGCATTATGGTTGGAAATCCAAATGCCCCAGGTATTTGTTGGTATTTTCACTCCAAATTTTCAACATGGGATTTTTGGGACCACATCTCATGAACAGTGGCACTATCATGTCGTTACTCAATCCCAAAAGGTGATTTCACACAGCAACTGTGCCATTCGGTGCAATAGGTGCAAAAATACATTTTGGGAAGGATATGAAAAATAACAGCTATACTGTTCATGAGGAGGCATGAAAAATGGCAATATTGGAAATCTGGAGGAAATATGAAAATTAAGGTTACATGCAGCGTGCATGGAAACTCACTTAGTGCAAACTCATAACACAATCATTATTTTTGAATTTATTCAGCAAATTTTCAACATAGGCATTTTGGGACCTCCCCTCATGAACAGTGCCACTGTGATTTTGTTAATCTGTCCCAAAAGATGATCTCCCAAAGCAACTGTGCTATTCTGCACCACAGGTGCAAAAACACATTTTGGGCAGGATGTGAAAAACGACAGCTATACTATTCATAAGGAGGTGTGAAAAAAATGGCAATGTTTAAATTCTTGAGTGAAAATATTAGAAATTGGTGAAGTTACGAGTGTGCGTAGAAAGTACGCAACACACACTCATAACACAGTAATTTTTTTTTACTCCCATTATACAACTTAACGTTATCTCTTCAGTTTGTCGGTTGGCTTTGAAGAGTGCAGCCATGTCCTGATCCATAGAAGATCACTGCTCACAACCTCTGGAGGTAGGTATGGGGTAAAGAGTAGGTGTGGGGGTGGTGGGTCCGTAGATAGAGGGTGGAGATGGGAGAGGGGGGAAATGGGTGAAATGACGAGGGACCTTTTCTTTTTTACAGGGAAAAAAAAAAGACCTGGGGGACAGTTTTCTTTATTTTACAAGTTACCAAAATTAAATACTTTAGGCACACTGGGGTGGGCTCCCAGTGTGCCACAACAGTGTGTGTGTGGGGGAGTGGGGCATGCCGACACAGGGATTAGGCACCCCAATGTCAGCGCTTGAAATATTCGGGCTTGTGGGGGGGGGGGTCATCTGACACCAGGAGTGGGCATCCCAGTGTCGGAAACATAAAACTTTTTTTGGCACAGTGGGGGTGGGCTCCCAGTGTTTCATACTTGGTTTCATACTTGAAGTACAAGCCAACAGAAGGCAATAGCCCATGTAAGTTGTCACCACCACCATTCAGTGGAGGCCACTGGAGTAGCCGACTAACAAGTGTGAGTCCAGTTTTTTCTTGAAGTTCTCCAGACTAGCTGCTAGTACCACTTCATCCAGCAGACTATTCCACTTCTTTACAGTTCTTGGCTTGAAACTATTTTTCCATTGCTCAGTTCTGCACTGCACTTCCACTATCTGCTGGGCATTACCCCATAGAAAATAAATTATTTCTTTATACCTCAATCCCAGTTCACTTAATAAATCCTCCTCCTTAAGGATCCTAGTAGTAATAAGTTCCCCTCTTGCTTTTTGAAAATCTAAGGGTCATAACCCTAGCTTGTTTAATCTAACCTCATATGGTAGGCCCCTCAGTGTTGTTATTTGTCTGGTCAATGCCCTCTGAGGCCTTTCCACCCTACCTATATCCTTCTTTAGGTATGGATTCCACACTGCTGAGCAGAAGTCAAGTAGGGGTCTTGTATACTGTTTATATAGAGGCAACAATATTGACTCACTTCTGGAAAAAAAAAGTTATTCGTATGCAATTTACCAGATACATTGCGTTATTAGAGACATAAGTACTATGTGTCGCAGACTTCAAAGTGCTTCCAATATGTACCCCTGGGTCCTTTTCACAAGTAGATTTCCTCAACTTCTTTCCTTGTAAATAATATTCCTGGCATGTATTATTCTTCCCCATATGGAGCACTGTGCATTTTTGTATACTAAATTCCATTCTGTTATGCTCTTCCCACATTCCAATATTTATTAAATCCTGTCCCAGCGCTAGTTGATCCTCAAAGGTGTTGACAACACCTCCTATCTTCATATCATCTGCAAATTTAATCAGTTTATTCCTACCGCTCACCACTAAATCGCTCACAAAAATATTGAATAACAGGGGGCCCAAAATGGACCCCTGGGGCACTCTACTCGAAATGCTCACCTCATCAGCTACATGCCCCCAAACCCTCACTCTTTGGGTCCTCCCCGTCAACCATTCCTCAATCCAATTTGTCATGGAGTCCTCCAATCCCATCTTTTTCAACTTCTGTATAAGCCCCCCATGCGGTACCTTATCAAAGGCTCGCCTGATATCTAACATCACCACATCCACTGAATCACCCCTATACCCATGGGCCCCCACATAATCATAGAAACATACCAGATTAGTATCACATGATCTTTGTCTGGTAAATCCATGCTATAATTTGTCAGTTAAATTACTCATTTCTAGATATCTCTTGATTTCATCTGATATCACCCCTTCAATTATTTTCCCCACAATGGATGTTAAACTAATCGATCTGTAGTTTGACACCTCCTCTCTCCTACCTTTCTTGAAAATAGGGACAACAATGGTGGTCCTCCAGTCCCTAGGCACACACACCCTTCTCTTAATGATTTTTTTGCTATTTTAACAATAAGTGGGGCTAATTCCTTACCCACTTCCTTAACAAGATGTGGATGAAGTCTATCGGGTCCTGCTGACTTATCTACATTCAGTACCTGTATCTTACTATATACTTTGTCAAAAGTAAATAACTCTGTACCATTGAGGACCTTCTCCCTTATTACCATACCACATACTCCTTTGTCCTCTTTACTGAAGACCTGACCAAAGAACTGATTAAATTCCTTGGCCATTTCCCCAGGCTTAGAGAACAGAACCCCATCTCTTTTCAGAGGGCTAATAGTTCTACTGTTTCCTCTTTTTCCATTTATATATGAATAGAAACCTTTTACATCAGATTTAGAAGTTGCTAATCTAAATTTGAGTTGCTTCTTAGCTTTTCTGATCTCAGTCTTAAGAAGGTTTAGGGCCAGCCTATATTTTACTTTAGTCTCATGTGATTGAATCTGTTTCATCCTGACATAACACCATTTTTTTTTTATTAAATTAAGAATTCTTTTATTTAACCATTGAGGTTTTTTCCCCTACTATTTTGGAGGGCACTTGTTTTGCTTCCAACTGTTTGATTATATTAACAAAGGATTCCCAACATGATTCAATATCCATTTCCTCCATTATAACATTCCAATCTATATTTGCTAATTCATATCTTATACAAGAGTAATTTACTTTACTATACATTTTATGTATTGTCTTTCCTTTTAGGACTCTATTTACCCTACTATACTGAAAGGTAATGACGTCATGGTCACTGGAACCAAGGGAGGTGCAACATTAATATTTTGAATGCAATGTGGTGCATTTGTTATAACCACATCCAGTAAATTCTGCCCTGTAGTTGGTACCTGTACACATTGCTCTAAACCACATGATAAAAATTAATTTTGTACTCTAGCTACAAGCTATTTATTATTTGATGGGACCCCCATTCAATCCCAGGGATATTCAAATCTCCCATAAGCAATACATCTTTATCCTCAGCCATCCTAATGACAAAGTCTACAAAAATGTCTGTGTCTCCTAATGATGAATCTGGTGGTCTGTAAAATATTATAAAGTGTGCCTTCTGTCCACCTAGTCCAAGGACAGTTATTTGCACTAGCTCAATATTCCCAATGTTACTAATAGCATTGTCCAGACATTCAAAATCTTCCCTAATATAACATGCAACACCCCCACCCCTTTTCTCAATCCTAGTATTGCTTATTAGGTTATAACCTGGAATATGAATGTTCCAGTTTATTTCCTCATTCCACCAAGTTTCGACAACCCCCATGATGTCATACCCTCCCTATTAGTCAGAATTTCTAACTCTACAATGTTTGTCCTTGTTTAAACTTCTGGCATTTCAAAACATAATATTGGTCACCCTTGCTTTCTTATTGGTTTGTTTTGTTTTCCTTGTATCCTCAGATATACTGTTCTTACTAATAGGCCCTATACTACCTCCCCGACACCCCCAGTACTTTGTTTAAACAATTTTCTATTTTCTTTCTCATTCTGTGTCCCAGTATTCTGCTCCCTCTTGCATTCAAGTGAAGACCATCCCTACTGTACAGGTTATATTGGTTCTTAAAGGTGTCCCAGTGTTTCATAAGTTGATAGCCATTACTCTTTGCCCATTTGCCAAGCCATGCATTAGTTAACACTGTCTTTTTTGTTTTATTGCCCTAGGCTCAGGTAATACCTGATATTATAATCTCACAGTCCTTCTCCTCAAGTTTTCCCTAATTTAACATCTTTTGTAACTCTGAAAAGATTTTTTACAAAGGTTGTTAATGGTCCCAAAGGGACCATTGCTATTGGTTTCTGACCTGCCCCTCTAAAAATGTTGTCCACCATCCCACACAAGTCCAGAGCACCTGCTCCCAAAAAGCTACTAGCCATTATATTTGCTTTGTCTTTTTTGCAAATATATTTATCTGTAAACTTAATGATAGAGTCCCCTATCACTATAACTTGTCGTGGCCCCCATCCCCCATCTCCACGTTTGCTTTTGTGTCCTCTACCAGTTCTGCTACAGATTCCTGTTGGTTTAATGTAGCCTCAAGTACCTTGAAACTGTTTGAGGTTGGAATTACGTCTCTGTCCCCCTCCTGTTCATTTCCCATTGGATTTCTATGGGCATCATCCTCATTATGTCTAGATTCCCTACATTATTCTACTGGCCTTATGAGTGCTGTTCTTCCCCTCCTTCATTTTTTAGAGGGCACAACCCTGCACCACTCAAAGATTTCCTCATTGCCCTATTCTATCAAATTGTTTTCAGATTCATGTCTCCTTTTTCTGGTAACTTCAAGCTGTCCATCACCCTTATTTAATGTAGCCAGTGTCTGTAGTTTATTTGCCATTTCTTTGGGACATTTCTCAAGGTATCCCAACCTTTCATATACTGAACTAACATTCTGCTCCAATTCTATATTAGAGACTCACTTCTCACATGTATAATTCTCACAAACCATCCCCTCATCCACTATTTTATACATTAAGCAACTCCTACATTTAACACAAAGGTCCCCATCTTTGGTCAGCAAGGATTCTGCCATAATACACTAATCTGTTGTTACCTCCATCTGCTATATGTTTGATATCAGGCCTCTCAACCCTTTTCCCCCTTCTCCCCGACAATACGATGATACATGCAGTGTACCACGTTCAGAAGGAAGGTGGATACATGCTGACACAGGGATTGGGCATCCCAATGTCGGCTTTCTGGGGAGTGTGTAGCAGGCAGCAGGAGCAGCCAATATGGAAAGCTGCACCATAGCTCATTTATTTATTTATTGAAATGGTTCACCAGGAAAGGCACACCGAACAAGCAAGCTTTTAAAAAGTGCCCCTATTAAACTCTATACAGCATTTCTCCATGCTGTTCGTTTCCACACATGCGCAGATACCGTGGCGGTACTGCACGTGTGCAGAATTGCCTACATTCCACACATATTTCTTTCATGATAGAACAGTGAACAGCTGTTTGGCAGCTTTTTATTTTCATTTATTTGCACTGGCCACTCATAGCAATAAGTTTGCAGTGCACAGGCAGGGCAAACTTAATAACCCTTCCTGGTGGTCTAGTGCCACCCTTTCCAATCCCTGATGTTACCCATATTCATATGTATAAAAATATCCCTTCCTGATGGTCTAGTGCCACCTTCCCAATCCTTGATGTTGCCTGTGTTCATATTTATAAAAATAACCCTTCCTGGTGGTCTAGTGCCCCCTCCCTGATGTCACCATAATCATATGTAATAACAACCCCCTTCCCTGGTGGTCTAGTGGACCTCACCCCAGCAGGTAGTGCCCACCATCCCACTCCCCATCCCAAAACACAGCCAGTGATTTGTGTAGCACACCTCTCACCTCCATGGCCAGCCACTGACTGAACTGTCACTGAACGCCCACTGTATAATGTACATGCTCATTGATTAATCAAGTCAACTCTCCCAGATGAAAAAGTACCTATAGACCAGCAGTGAAGCACACTCAGAAATGGACTCTTCATCCTCCACCCCCGCCCCCCACTGATGAAGAGAGGTTTCTCCCTCAATGGACTGGGGACATTTTGTTGAATGCCCCTCTTATAAACCATTATTTCTGAAATCTGTTTATGTGTGTGCATCGCTGCAGGTTTCTGTTTTCTAAGTTGTTTGCCTACTTGTGGCTGTCTCCAGAGACTTGACTGGTAGCACGCTTGTCCTATGCTCTCTACCCTTAGACCAGCCCTGACTGGTATAACAGTACATAGAATTTCTCCCTCCGGGATATATCTGAGAATCCCATTTTTGGGGATGTGGCAGCTTGCATCTGCCCATTGCCCCCTAACGCCATGTTACAGCCCATTTTGGGGCACATGGGTGGCACAAGCCCCATTTGGGGAAGGCTGCAATTGAGAACACTCCCCTTCACATCTTTTGGCTCAAGGGACTCTTTGCATCACTATGTTTGGCCCAGACCCCTTGCACCATGCCAGGAGCTTTGAGAATCGAATCCATAATCTTTTATGCAGACTTGTACATCTGATCCTGTATAGACTGAAAATGGCAAAGTACAGACATGTGATACATCCTCTTTGGGATTTCACAGTGTACAGTAGTCATATTCTCAACCATGTATGATGTCAGAACTCCAGTGCACACAAGCTCAGCCCACTGGGTTCCCCTCCTGCACACAATCCCAGCCCATTGGGTACCCTCCTACATCCAAACCCAGGCCCGTGGTTTGCCCTCCTGCATCCATGCCAAGCCCTCTGGGTCTCCTCCTGCACTCAATCCCAGCCCTGTGGGTTCCATCCTGTATACAAATCCTGCTGACTGGGTCTCCTCCTGCACCCAAGCCCAGCCCTCTGGGTCTCTCTCCTGTATTTATTTTATTTATTTATTTTTATTTTGCTTTTGGTGACCGGGTAAGTGCACTAGGCAAACAATGCCTATTTTCAGGCATGACCCGGGAGAGAACGGCTTACAGACAAACAATAAACATGTGACGCAGCACATGACTGCAGTACAAATGTATATAAAGACCCATTTAATGGGTCCCCTCCTGTATACAAGTCCAGCTAAATGGGTTCCCTCTAGTACATTAGCCCAGTTAACTATGTCCCCTTCTGCACCCAAGACCTGCTTATATGGTCTCTTCCTTCTCAGAGGCTGGGGCCACTGGGTGCCCTCCTGTATACAAATCCAACCCTCTAGGTCCCCTCTGACACACCAGCCTACTGGGCCTACTCATGCACCATGACTCAAGCCCAGCCCTCTGGGTCCCCTCCTTTTCTCAAGTTGAGCCCAATGCCCCCCCACACCCAAACCCAACACACTAAGCCCCATCCTGTCTGTGTCCCATCCTACACCCAAGCCCAGCCCACTGAGTTTCCTCCTGGATACAAGCAGAGACAACTGGATTCCCCTCCTATACCCAAGACAGCCCACTAGGTCGCCATCCTGCACCAAAGCCCAGCTCACTGTGTCCGTTCCTGTGTACAAGACCAGCCTATTGGATGCATTCCTGTACCCAAGCCCAACCCACTGAAGTTCCTCCTGTACTCAAGCCCAGACACTGGATCCTCCTCCTGCACCCAAGTCCAGCCCACTGGATCACCTTCTACACCTAAGCCCTTTGGGATCCCTACTGCTCATAATTTTAGCTCTCAGGGTCCCCACCTACACTCAAGCCCAAGCCACTGTGTCTCTTCCTTCAAACTGTCCAGCTTTCTGGTTCCCCTCCTGCAACTAAGCCCTGCCCTCTGGGAACCACTTATGCACCCAAGCCTAGCTCTCTGGGTCCCCCTCTTGAAAACAAGCTGAGTCCATTGGGTCCCTCCTGCTCTCATGTCCACTCCTCTGGGTCAACCTCCTGCACACAAGCCCACCTACTTTCTTCCTGTTCTTTTCCCAAGCCCATCCAGGTGGGTCCTCCCTTGCACACAAACCCTGTCTTATGTGTCTCCCCTTGCACCTAGGCCCAGTCCAACGGGTCCCCTTGGAGACTCGAGCTCCACACACTGAGCCTCATCTTTTAACCAATTACAGCCTAGTTGTTCTCCCCTAAAATAAAGCCCAGTGGTTATCCCCTGAACATACACCCAGTGGGTCACATGATCAGTTGGTTTAACTATGAACAAGTGTGCTAGTGGTTTTAATCTGAAGATGACAGGTGGCCATAGAGAAGGGTGGGTTGTGTCAGTGATCTTTTTCCTCTTTATAGACATCCATTGCCAGCTTTTAAGTGCTGGGAGGGGGGTTGAGAGTGGGAGGAGAGTATTGCCATTGTGGGGTGGGGTAGTCATATTTGATTTAGCACAAATAAAAAACATAGAAACATAGATGTTGACTGCAGATAAGTACTGCAAGGCCCATCCAATCTGCCCAGTTTTTTCTACCTTATGAATGTGCCATTCGTCTTTACTCTGTCAATGGCCTATTTATTCATACTCATCTGTATTGCTCCCTTATGCCTATCCCATACCTGTTTGAAACCCTACACTGTATTCATATTCACCACTTCCTGAGGTAGGCCATTCCATGCATCTACCACCCTTTCTGTGAAAAAGAACTTCCTCACATTACCCGTCTTTCTAATATCATGCTGTGTCATCTTGTCCTGCTATTTTTCTTATATTGAAACATGTTAGATGCTTTCATAGAAACATAGAAACATAGAACTTGACAGAAGATAAGGACCACTTGGCCAACCCAGGCTGCTCATTTCCCTACCTAATGGATAAGCTGCAGATCCTAGCTAACCACCAGCCTGCTTCCTCCAACCTCCACCCCCTAGAATTGCCTTATGTCTGTCCCACACATTCTTGAATTCCACCATTCTTGAATTTCACCTTATTAATGCCCTTAAGATGTTTGAATGTTTTCATCATATCACCTCTCACCCTCCTTTGCTCTAGGGCAGTGATTGTCAACCTTTTTTGGTCCAGGGACCCCCTGGTCACCTGTCAGCCATGTCGGGACCCCTACCAAAACATCTGTAAATATTATACTGTGTTTAGTGTTTGTACAGCATTTATTCTGCTCCCCTTGATAATAATAATAAAACACAAAAACAGCAGCAAGCCAATGTTGTATAAAACCTTGTAGTTTTTTATTAATGTATATGGAAATAAAAAAAAATATATATATATATATATTACACAAGTTTAAAGTACACAGCTGTTGCATTGATGAGGTACTGGTGTGATACTCGAGCTTGGCGTGATGAGCATAGTCTGTCAAACCTTGGTGTTATTGTTTATATAAAAAAAAACACTGAAGTTGTTGCTTGTAAGACACGAATATTACACAGTGAATAAACTATCTTTATTCTGTCCCTGCTTTCATGTGAGTGTAGGGGTGCATGCAACACACGCTGACACAACTATCTATTTCTTATATTGTTACCAAGCTGCTGTTTGTATATATATATATATATATATATATATATATATATATGTATTTATAAAATGGTTAAGGACAAAGAATCAATAACATTGGACAAAGGCCATCAGGTGACCATGTGTATATCTGAGCATGACCGCACAGCCGCACTTTAACCCCCCTCCAAAACAATTCTGACATTTTATAAGTTAGATAAACTACTCTGAGGTGTGCGGTTGTGCTCTGATATACGCACGCCTTGGGTGTTTGACACACTCAGCTTGCGGCCTCGTGCGTACAACGCATACCAAGGCATGCGTGATATCAGAGCGTGACCGCACACTCAGAGTGGTTTATCTAATATATATATATATATATATATATATATATATATATATATCCTGTATATACATACATATATATATATATATATATATATATACTCCTGCTTACCCAGACAATTCCTGATTCAGTATACCCATGATGTCTTGGATTCCAGGATTCCATGAGACAACAGAACAGAACTGAGTGGGCATGTGAGCACGTATTAAAACAGGGCAGATTTTAATATTCTTTTTATGTGAGCTATGTGTGAGAAGAGAGGACAGGATTACATGAAAGGTGAACAGCGAGGAGCGAGGAGAGGAGGGACCGATTCGTTTGCTTCAAACTCAGTCACAAACTGACACTTTGCTGCAGAGAGTGGAGAGACTGAAGGCAGACCAGCTCAGCACATAGCTAATAAGGTAGGCAAGTGATTTTGTTCTGTGGGCATGGATGAAAACAAGCAGGAGAGCTTTCAGAGCAATCTGGGGCAGGAGAGTAATCTGGGGACCAATTAGCTAATAACAGGACAACTTGAGGCTCACCAGCTGTAAATTGGGAGACAATAAAGTAATTAATGTACTCTCATTAAAGTGAAGTAGCACTCAGTTACCGAAAGATTACTGAGCTAATTGGTGCAGTGCAAGGCAGTGTTCAAACTTGTTGTTGTTAACTAGCAGTTGCACTGATCTTGAAAAAAAACAAATGTTACCATGATTTAAATTACTCTGCCTGTTCCGCGGACCCCCGAGCAGGCGTTCCCGGACCTCCGGTTGAAAACCACTTCTCTAGGGTATACATATAGAGCTCCATTAATCTGTTCTCATATGTTTTCTGATGCCGTCACTGCACCATGTTGGTTGCCCTTCTCTAGACTTCCTCCATTTTGTTAATGTCTTTGTGCAGGTGCAGCCTCCAGTACTGCACATAGTGCTCCAGATCAGGCCTAACAAGTGTCTTGCAAATAGGGATTATTACCTCCCTCTTACAACTTGTGATACCCCTACTAATACGCCCCAACATCCCTCTAGCCTTATCTACTGCTTTAGTGGTCTGCATGGATGATTTCAGGTTATCTGTGATGATGATGCCAAAGTCTCTTTCTTCCCTTGTGATTGCCAGCAATTCCAGTTCCCAACCTATAGGTAGCTTCTGGGTTTCTCTTCCCTGTGTGCATGATTATAAGGTTGTGTTGTGTTTAAGGAAAGAATTTCACTCAAGCCTTCAGATTACTTCTAAGAGTTTATTGCAGTAATTCATCTTCACATGCATGTTCATTCTTTTTCATCAATGTTGGTGCTGCTTATTTAATTTGCAAACAGTGTTTACATAAAGACTTGTTATCTTGAAAATACCAACACCCCATTATAAGCCAATCATAAAACAAAATAACATATTAATCTTAGGGTGTGGTGTACCTTTTTCCTCAGAACATAGGTATTACTACATTTCTTGCACAACATTCTTTGATGCACACAACCCTCCTTTGTTGCACACCTTCCTTAATAAGTGCACACCATACTAAACAGGTGCACACCATCCTAAATGAGGTTATCATAGGACGTTTGATATTAAATGTTGTGAAATGTGAAATGTTACGCTACAATCCCCCCCCTTTGTGACTCTCTATAATTGGAGATCACACGAGACATTGTTGCCATTGTAACATTTGTATTTGTTTAATCATTTTTGTCATCTTATGATGCAATAACTCTTGTACAATAACAAGAACACAAAGTACTGCAATACTGTATCTTACCACTATTAGGGTTGGACTAGTACCCAAAACAGCCAAGCCCCAATCCCACCAGGATGTAATAGGTATATAAGATGACTGCTTCTCTATAGCAGAGACCTTTTGTGAGAAAATAAGTCCTTCAATTTGTTGATGATATAACAAGGCACCATTTGTTATTTTATCAAATGCAGGTAATAAGAGATGAGGTGGAGTCGCTAAATCAGTGAGTAAATCCAAGGCCATATTGGAACCATCAATATGAGTAACATTTGTTTGGCTATATGCAGGATGTTCCTGGAGCATCCAATTTCAACCCACCAGGTCTTATCACTACACCCCCATACATTCCAAGGTTGACCTGCTATTACACACCATGATTGGTTCCATCTCATAGCTTGGCGGTATTCATTTGTAGACGTTAAGGTAAATTTACATTGCTCAGGAAGCCATGGGGCAGTTGATGTGTCTTCCTCACATATTAAAGTTTCATGTTCTTGTACACACTGTTATTTAGGTAATACAATATATTCATTGTGTACTGAGATAATAGTTTCACCTGGTATTTGGAGTCTCATGATCTGGTCATGTATTAATACTCCCAAATTACTGATTTGCTGCAATATTTTGGTGGTTCAAAACATGCAGGTATTATCACTAGTAAGGGAATCACATGCCGCAGCATGTGTGCATATTGATTTGGTGAGCTCTATAGTTTCATCATAGCTAAGGGTGGTAAGATTACAGTGGGATGATCCAACAATCTAGTCACATTGGTCTTGCCTATTCCTAAGGGTAACCGATTGGTCTCAATTCTATTTAATTCATTGACTAGATAAGCATGTGCTTCAGCAGCTAACTGAGAGCAAGCCAAATCTATATAGCTGCCATTAAACATATCAGAGTGAGCTATTTAAAAGCTTTACTATTTTAGCAATAATTAAAAAATTCTGTAAGGTTTCCTTAAAGGCAAACCAATCAATTTGTTCATTATCAGATGCTAACATCACAGTAGTTAATAATGGTCCAGTAGCAATACCTTTTAAAGTCATTTCTAAAGAGCGAATATGCCCCTTTAAAGCCATAGAAATAATACCATTAGCAATTCCTAATCCTCAGCCTAACCAGCCCCACATGTCTCTTTTATGAGGAGATAAGCCTGGTGATGCTTCTGCAGGGATTTTAAATGACCACATTCTGTGTCTATCATGGTATTGATTTAAAGTTTTATTATAATACTGTTGCCACAACAATACTGAAGCCCAATCCCTACACTGATGCGGTAACTGTGGAAAAGGCAGATGTAGCAAGATATTATAATACTCCAACTTACATGGATAATGTAAAGGATATATATTTTGCATCAAGATGATACTACCTGATGGGGGCAAGAAATTTTGCCCTACTATACCTTGTTTTTGATACAATATATTCCATGCTGCAAAAGCACGCCATGCTGTTAAGTTAACAATACAGGTCACTCCCAGCCATTGTGCATCGGTAGTATATGTTAACAATGGATATTCTTTCGTTAATGGCAATACTGTGAAAAACTGCTTTAACCCTACTGTATATACAATAGTTGTATTATATAAAAAAATGTCACATGTTACATCATGATACATGTGTACCATAATAAGATGTATTCAACAATGTTAGATGGATATTGTAACATCTTCTTTACTTTCATTTGAAACAATGTGTGTTCCTCTTTTGTTAAATTGGTTGTATCACCCAAGGTAAAATGAATGTAGATCCCCTTTTGGGCAATTGTGTTTACCACACACATTGCCCTGCCAGGCCAAGCTTCTTATGAACATCCCCATGTTGCATTTTGACATTGTCCATTGCAAATAAAGCACCATTTAATAAGAAGATAACCAATATGTTTATGTCGTTCCCTCAACAATACTGGGAGACCCCATGCACAGCGATTCAGTGCATAGGTCCTGTTATATAAACTGTTCCATATGTGCCCTGGGCATCCATTTTTGTCAGAAATTACCAGGATCAGTAAGGCACTACATAGTAAAAGTAAAGGGGACATAATTGTATTTCACCTAGTGGGAAAAACAGAGCAGTATCAGTTGTTATCATTTAAAGGCTGATACAATTTACATTGGTCCAGATGGACCCATTTGGTCTCTGCAGACCCCTGTCGAATTCGACGGACTTGGATGACCCATGGTCCCAATACATTAATAACCATATAGAGCCCCATTCAATTAGCATCCCATGGTTCCTTTTGACAAAAAAATTTAATCATGACGTGATGACCCCTTTCAATGGGCAGTATAACTTTTTCATAATGTCACCATTTGTTTTTCAAATGAGTCTGTGCCATATTTTTGGCAGCATGGGGCAAATACAGATTTAATTGTTTCTGCAATTGTTGTAAAAACACATCAGTTTTACTATAGTCTAACACAGGTGTAGACAGATCTGAATCTGATGGATAATACAACCACATATCCTGTCCAGTCATCAATTGATATGGGCTGTAGCCAGTACTCTTGTTTTCTGTACCTCTAATACCCATTAGGATTCCTGGTAAGTGCATCACCCACCCTTTACCAGTATCCAACATTACTTTTTTTCAATGCATTTTTCAGTGTGCGATTTAATCTTTCTACCATTCCCGAAAATTGTGGATGGTAGGGTAAATGCAAGCGTTGAGTGATACCTAAGATATCACACAAAGCTGTCATTTTTTTCACTGTAAAATGAGTCCCTCTATCACTTTCAAGGACTCTGGGAAAACCCTAACATGAGAACACTTGTTCTCATAATGCTTTCGCAGTAGCATGCGCACTATCATTTATCACTGGTAGTGCTTCTACCCATTTGGAAAATATATCAATAATGACTAGCAAATATTGGAAATCCCCTTTTGCAGTAGGCAAGGGTCCCACATAATCAATTTCAAACTGGACCAAGGAACATCTGCCAGGGGTATACACCCTAACGGAACCCCCTCACCAGGTACTGGAGGATTCATTTATGCGCAAATGAGTCAAGCCTCCAAGTATTGCTTAATATCTTTTCCCATTTTTGGCCACCAATATTTTTGAGCCAATATTTTACAAGTTTTATGGAGCCCAAAATGTCCCCCATTTCTGTGATTCTCCATTATAATATATTTTCTAAAAGACGTGGGTGGTATCCACTTCTTAAAGCCTGGTTGTCATTCCCATATTACCATATCTTCCCATATAGTAACATTTTTGATCTTACATTGTCCTGTATCTTTCCATTGGTACTGACAACCAAGAAGCCAAGCATCAGTATCTTGGATTCAACCCAAACTAGGGACTTGTGATAATGCTATCCATTTTGGATAATTTTTATCATACTCTTCAGCTTCCCACAATTGTGAAGAGTCACCTCCTGGAGGATCTACCCATAAGTTTGTTTGTTTCACAGCTATTTGGGCCAAATTATTATTTAGTTCATGGATATCTTTTGGATTCTTTTGATGAGCCCTTACTTTACAGATAGCAATTCTCAATGGGGTTTGAGCTCCTATATCCCATATATGTTGTAATATGGGAGCAAAAGCCACGGGTTCACCAGTGACTGTTCACATTACTCTTTTCATCCAAATAGGAAGAAATCTAACAGCATCTGACAACAAAAGCATAGTCCAACAAGACATTAATGGCCTTCTGTGGCTATGCAATAATAGCTCCGTGTACTGCCTCCAATTCTGCTTGTGGAGCAGAAAATGATGTTGGACATCTTACTTATATTTCTTGATTTGCTCCAGAGGTCCAGATAACACACCCTGTATGGAAATGGCCATCATCCCAAAAGCAGGAGCCATCCACATACACATCAATATCCATAACATTAGGTTCAGCAGCAACAATTGGTTTGTATTCAATACCCATGACTTCCCCACAGTCATGCGCATCCCCCTCCCATATCATTAACTCTACTAACATGGGGGAGATACATTTTTCCACAGTGATGTTTTTCTCTTGTAGGGCCAATGCCCATTTCACAAGTCTCAGAGAGGATACTCCCCATATATCCCTTTCTAAGAGAAATTTCACAGGTGTATGTGAGGTTTGCAAAACAATGTGATCAAACCCCACAATATGTTCAGTAGCTTGTATCACCCAATATACAGCTAATAAATGTTTTACACATTCTTCATAGGTTTCCTTTACTGGAGTTAATACCCAAGAAAAATATCCCACTGGACGTAAAGTCCCTGATTGCTTTTGTAACAGGACTGCGTTGATCACTTCATCAGTGGCGTGTACTTGTATTACAAAGTCTGATGACTCAGAAGGGCTAATGAGGGCAGGAGCCATCATTAGTGCTTGTTTAAGAGCCATGAAGGCTTGTTGATGATTTGACTCCCATTTTAGGATGTTAGTCTCTTTACCTCCCTTTAACAGATTGTACAGCGGTTTTGCCATACTAGAAAAAGCTTCTATAAAATCCCTACAGAGGCCTACCATTCTCAAAAACTGTCGAAGTGCTGTTTTCTTTTTAGGTTGGGGTAACTGTTGTATGATCTGATTCTTATTTGGATTTACAGTACGTCCTTCCTGATTGATACATATCCCCAAAAAGGTAACTTGAGACTGCCCAATTTGTGCTTTATGTGGGTTAAGTTCGGGTCACCCCTGAAAAAGGGACTGTTTCTGTCTAAGTGGGCCTACCCGGTCACCAAAATTTAAATAAATAAATAAATAAGTTTGAATCCTCCCTTTTTAAGTACTTGTAACAATTCACCAAGTCAGCAAGTATGTTCCCAATAAGTTTCAGTTTGTAACAAAATATCATCCACATATTGGATTATTGTGGCTGGCTGGGAAAATCCCAATAATATCTCAGCCAGACATTGATGAAAGAGTGTTGGGGATGAGCGGAATCCTTGTGGCAAACACTGAAAAGTGTATTGTTTATCTTGGAAAGTAAATGTAGATTTATACTGACTATCCGGTTGCACCGGAATAGACCAGAAGCCATTTGACACACCCAGTACTGTGTAAACTGTAGCTGTTGGAGACAGTCGAGATATCAAGTCAGGTAATCGCGATACCACTAGAGTGACTAAGGGCATCACTTTATTCAATGCCCTATAGTCCACTGTCAAACGTCAAGTACGATTCGGTTTACGTACTTGCCATAAGAGAGAATTAACTGTCAAACAGATGGATCGAATTACCTTTTGTGCTTGTAGCTACTTGAGTATCATTCAAATTTCATCATACGCTTCCTTGGTGAAGGTGTATTTTTTTGTGGTGGGGGGGTCTGGCCCCTTTATCTGGACTTCCATATTAGATACCCTGCCACATTCTGTAGCATTTTTAGCCCAAATTGTTTCATGTTGCTTGATAACATGTACTATCCACTGAGGTATGTGCTTCCATAATTCCTCTTCATGATACATTTTTAATGATTTCACAGTATATGTATGTAGATATATATATATATATATATATATATATATATATATATATATATATATATATATATATATATATAATAGTGGCACAGTAGTGCCACTATGAATTAGGGTTGAGGAGCCATTTCTATGTTAAACCACAAAACTTTGCACCTTAATAACTTTGCAACCGTTTGTCGGATTTGCATGAAATTTGGAATACACAATCAAGAACTATAGGCCTTGGGATCTGCCTTGTTTCGTATTGGTCGGATATACAGCTGTGGAGTTATTAAGTGTGATCTGTGCGCGCGTTTATGCTTTTTCTGGAATTCTACGGGCGCGCCTGCAGGTCGTACAGTTTGCGCGACCAGCCCGTAATCTTCAGGGAACGTGCGGCCGGGGTCCCCAATGTGTCTGTTGAAGATTTCATGAAAAAATATTAAACGGTTCAAAAGTTATTCAAAAAACAGTTTCCCACAATAAGTCAATGGGAAAAGTTAACAAAAAGTTCGACAGTGTCACAAATGCATTTTTACTTTCGCAAATGGGCCTGTTGCTTTTGCAAATTGGCCATTTTGTTTTCATTTGGTGATCAGAGAAATGGTTGGCATTTAAATTTGGGACCCTCTAGCAATCTAATTCTTTTTGTATTCACCTAGTTGGACCCTGAGGTTGCTTGCCATGTCTTTATTTTGTGGTAAAACACCCCAGAAATATGTTTTTCAAATTTCTGGAAAAAGTACTTTCGTGAAGTACTTTTCGTTGCTCACGAAAGTGTCGAACTGCGACTTTTTCGCAGAAGTGCGACAGTAGGTTTCCATCTGTGGGAAAGTGACAGCAATTCTTTGGCACTGCGCTGCAAAAGAACCGTTGAGAGTTTTGGGCTGAAATTTGGAGGGAACGCAGCCGACATCTCACAGATGTGCCTTTCAGTGTTGTATTGAAAAAATATTACACAGCGGCAAAGTTACGACACTCAATTTGATGTTTTCCCATAGGATAACATTACGGCCCGACGCTATGTACAAAATTCTTTGGCACCCTGCTGCAAAATAACGGTTTGGTCTTTTTCACGGAAATTTGCAGGAAGACAGCCAACAGCCCAGAGATGTACCTTTCAGTGGTTTGGTGAAAAAACATTACAGGGAGGCAAAGTTATGGTGCTCTGAACTTTTCTTTTTTTCCCATAGGATAACATTACGGTGTTCGCCGTGCCTTTCAGGGCCCGTATCTCGGAAATGATGCGAGATACGGACTTTTCGTCAGAAAAATTCTTAGTCTCCTAGCAAGGGCTAAATACCAAATTAGTCAGGACAGTTGTAAATAATATGACTTTTTAAATTTTTTTTCAACGTCATACAGTTCCTGAGATATAACGTATTTAGTATTCCAAGTTCTCATTTTCTGTGCCGATACTCATTATTATGCATACATTATTTGTACTCACTGTCTTTCTCTATGCAGGTTTTGGGAAATCAGCCTGTGCGCATTACTGTTACTGTTGCCCTTTTTCGCTTGCAGTTCCGTTACCCGTTTCACTTACCGCTGAAGTCCTCGCCACCATGTCGTTATCCTTTGCATTTTCATTTGTGCTTGCGTTTCTGTTATTTTGCCATTTCTGTCTACAGTACTGTTTATCTTTCTGTTTCACTACGTCACCATGCCACACCAACATTTCTGTTTGCAGGCACTGTGTTACTATGTGACAACACATCACGTGGCAGGCCGTTCCATCTATGCCACCATGTGTGTTACCCTTTTGTTTCTCATTGGCGCTTGTGTTACCATGTGCGCCACTGTGCATTTCTGTTTGCTAATTGTCTGTTAGTGCATACAAGACATCATGTGAGCGGAAGTAGCGGCCGGACACTATTTCTCATTATCATTCTCAAAAGAAGGAAATTAGAGGCAAAAACTCAGTTTAATGCATTAGTTAGGGTTGTTCCATAGCGACAAAAGTGAGGAAGTCGCTGTTAGGGTTGAAAACCCCCACCGGACCCCGCCCACCCCTCAACCGGCATTGGGGTGTGCATTGGGATCGTGGGTCTAACTCTCACCATTCTCCTATATTTCTGCTGCTTTACACATGTCATGGGGTGAGGAGTTGGGGCTGGCGATCCCAATGCACTGTGCCAGTGGAGAAAAAGTTTCTCAACAACAGCCTACATCACCCCTCACTGTGAAACCTTCACTAAACAAGTTTTTGCCCTCTATATATATATATATATATATATATATATATATACACTATGTGAATCATCCACATTTGGATCTGGATTGGTAGTGCTTCATCTCCATAAAATCATGTTACTAAGATCCACTATCAAGCCATGTTGTGCCAGAATGTCCATACACATGATGGTATCTTCATGGGTATCACATTTCCAGAACATACATTTCAATTGTTGTCCACCAATATGGACAACAACTGATTTAGTGAGATACGCTGTTAACACTCCACCCGAGAACCTTTGCAAACTTATTTGCTGCTTCCCATGGGTTGTTAAGGGCATATCATTATCTGTAATGCTAACTGTAGCTCCAGTACTGACCAATATCACAGTCTGGCAGCCCCTGACCAGAGTCGATACTGTAGGACGACCCTCCCAATCCTCTAGTAATTTACCTAGGACTTGGAAGGTGGGGGTTTCATCTCATCATTGATCTAATTGTATCTTTTCTTCTTCATCAGGTTTCCTTTTAATGGCTGCCACAGCCTTGGTATTGACCAAATTACTGAGCATTTCAATACATTTTTGCAAGTCTGCCTTACAACCTGGTTTAGATTATTACCAGGATTTTGTGCTCATTTCCTTTTCATTACCTGTTTTTGTTTTCCCTCCATGTCTCCTCCTATTGCCCAACAATCTCATTTGAAGTGTCCCTCTTTCCCACAATTATTACAAGTATATCTACGCTTACCTTCTGTGTTGACAATAGTGGCTACTCATCGCTTGTCCTTTCCCTTTTCTGGGCTTTTATCATCCTGTTGCATCCGCCACCAATCAGTAAGCAATTCTTCCTTACCAGCACATGTCGGTGCTCGTTTACACAATATGCGTATCGACGCAGGGACTAAAGTAGCCCACTGATCAATCAAACTAAGAAATGGCTCCCTATCTTTACTAGGGTTGGCCACACCCCCATAAGTGGTGTATGCAGCATATAATTGATTAATAAACATAACTGGGGATTCTTCAGGAAGTAGTTGCACTTCATAAATCTTTCCTCAATCTGTTTGGGACACGCCATGCATTGACTGCAATGCCACTTGGATCTCATCAATATTTGCCCAAGTGTCATTGTCATTAGAATTAGCCTGCATACTGACCATGTTAGCAGGAAGGCTCTGTAGTAACACAGCAGGAAGGGAGAGTGACACTACTTTACAAGCATCTTTCTTGGTCAGATTAAAATTAGCTTTGCACAATAGGGGACCGGATTCTGTCCAGGCTCCCATTTGCCTAACTGATCTACCAATTGCATGGATTCTTGTATAGTCAAATCCCTTTGTGAAAGTTTTTGCACTACTTCTAGCTGTTTACTAGCTTTTTGTAGCTCTACTTCTTTGTCGTGTGCTGCGTGATCTTCTTTTATTTTTTCTTCATTTTTTTTCTTTCTCCTTGTCTAATAAGGCTATTTTTTCTTCTAATCGCCTTTTCTTGTGTTCATCAGTAGCAGCATCATACTGAACCATGTAGTTTTTTATCTTTCGTTTAATTACCTCAATATTTTCTAATATCCCCTCTCGTATCTTTGTACTCAGTTTTTTAAGTCGTTTAGCAGCGTGAGATATTTTTGTACCTTGTCCTGTCACTTTCACATAATATGGGGCCATTTTGCCTCTTCTTTTATGAGGGGGTTCTTCCTCACTCTCCAAGCTTCTGCTGGAGCTTGAGGAGCTTTTCTCAGTTACCACCTTACAGCCACAATGATGTTCTGGCTGGAAGAGGCGTTTCACTTGTACCAGAACAATTTTATATTTTTGGACATCTTCGCCCAATGAGGTAATCTGGTGTCATAATTCTAAGGAGATCTGGCACTGTAATTGTGCTTCTGCTTGTAATGTTTACAAGGACTATTCCTTATATGAGAGGTCTTGGGCATGTTCTTGATTTGCATGATCTAATTTTTCTATTGCCTGCTGCAATTGTCTAGTCAGTTTATTAATTTGAGCCTGACTCTGTTTATTTACAAATTTAAGATTTTCTTCCAACAGATTATTCTTAATTTTTAACCCATAAACCTCCCCTTGTGCCCCATTTAATTTATACTCCATTTCTTTGGTATCAGCAACACATTTTTGCATCTCCTTCTCTAATTTCTCTTCCATACCATTCATTTCAGTAACACATTTTTTGAACTCCTTTTCTTTGAGAGCTAAACCTTCATTACATTTCTCTTCATTTTCTAACATCTGTCTCTTCATGTTACACATCCTAGCTGTTATTTCACACTGATATTGTACATACATTTGACAGATGGTGGCTAACTTTGTTTTATCTACTTTAACTTTCTCATTTCTGTCCGTACATTGCCTAGTAAAGCATTGATACACATCTTCCTGTTGTTCAAGAGAGCAGTACGGCCCTTCTGTTAACCATGTTTCTGGAAATTTATGTAAAATGGTATCCATACTTACTTCTGTCTTGTGGTTGGCAAATCACATCTGACTTCACACCAGTCCTTCCCGAGTCTCTTCATGACTCCCTTCTGTATTGATCAGGTCAGGTGCAGTAAAGCATTCCCCACAGCTTGGCCCCTCTGGTTCATTTGATGTTGTCAGCAACCATATAGACCATCTTCAGACATCTGAGTCATGGCACCAATTGTAAGGTTGTGTTGTGTTTAAGAAAGAATTTCACTTGAGCCTTCAGATTACTTCTAAGATTTTACTTTGGTTATTCATCTTCACATGCATGTTCATTCTTTTTCATCAATGTTGGTGCTACTTATTTAATTTACATATAGTGTTTATATAAAGAATTGTTATCTTGAAAATACCAACACGCCATTATAAGTCAATCATAAAACAAAATAACATATTAATCTTAGGGTGTGGTGTACCTTTTTCCTCAGAGCAGAAGTATTATTACATTTCTTGCACAACATTCTTTGATGCACACAACCCTCTCTGTTGCACACCTTCCTTAACAAGTGCACATCATCCTAAATAGGTGCACACCATCCTAAATGAGGTTATCATAGAATGCTTGGTATTAAATGTTGTGAAGTGTGAAATGTTATGCTACAATCCCACCTTGCACTTCTTTGCGTTAAACCCCAGTTGCCACTCTTTAGACCATTTTGCCAGGTTTCCAGATCTCTTCTAATTCTGCCCACCCCATCTGGATCATCTAGTCTGTTTCAAATCTTGTAGTCATCTGCAAACAGGCAAACCTTACCCTCCAGTCCATCTTCAATGTCACTGATGAAGATATTGAAGAAGACTGCCCCAGGACTGATCCCTGAGGTACTCCACTTGTGACTTGCATCTCTCCAGACTGTATACCATTTACCACCACTCTCTGTTTTATGCCCACCAACCAATTTGCCACTCAGTTGACCAACTTCTGACCCACCCTGAGCATGCCCAGCTTATTAATCAATCTTCTACGTAGAACTGTATAGAAAGCTTTGCTGAAGTCAAGGTAAGTGACATCAACTGCACCACTTTGGTCCACCACTCTGGTTACCCATCAAAGAAATCTGTGAGAATAGTTTGACAAGACCTTCCTGTTATAAACCCATGATGTCTTGGATCCTGTGTTCCTATGGATTCAAGGTGTTGCACTATCCTTTCCTTAAGGAGTGTCTCCATAATCGTGACCACTACTGAGGTAAGACTGATTGGTCTGTAGTTCCCTGCCTCCTCCCTGCTGCCACTCTTGTTGAGTGGGATCATATAAGCCCTTCTCCAGTCTTCTGGGACCTTTCCTGTGCTCACAGACTCACTAAACAGTTCTGCTTATGGCTATGCTAGTTCCACCCTTAGCTTCTTTAGTACCCTGGGATGTATGCCACCAGGTCCTATTGTCTTATCCACCTTGAGCTTAGTGAGCTCTTTTATGACCCTTTCTTTTGTGAAGGGACTTGTGCACACCTCCCTCCCCACTGTGTCCATGGTGCTGAGCTGTGGGCCTTGCCTTACCATCTCCTCATTAAATACTGCACAGAAGTATCTATTTAGGACAGATGCTTTTCCTTGGTCCTCCTCCATAAACTCCCCCTTATACCCTTTGATCTTAGCAATACCCCCTCTGGACTTTCTCCTTTCACTAATGTATCTATAGAAAGTCTTGTCCCCTTCTTTTCTGTTGGTGTTAGTGTTTCCTTAGTTTGGGTCTTTGCCTGCCTTACTGCCTTCCCTGCTTCCCTTAGGGAAGTTTGGTATGCCTCACTATCTTTGTCCCACTTCGTTCCCTTATATTTCCTGAAGGTCAACCTTTTGGTTCTGACCTTTTTTACTACTCCTTTTGAGAACCAAAGTGGTTTCCTCCTTCTTTTGCTCTTGCTTTTCTCCCTAACACAATAAAAACACCCTAACACAATGGGATGTTGCTTCAAGTATTGCATCCTTAATGTTTGGCCACTTTGCCTGTACCCACTCAACTGTATTTCTTCTTGCCAAGGCTAACTTAACTCTGTTGGCCATCTTATCAGAGTCAGCTTCTGTGAAGTCCCATATTTTTGTCTTGGAATGGGATTGTTCAGGTCTAGAGGACAAATTGAACCACACCATGTGATGGTCACTGGCCCCAAGGTGACCTTCTACCTGGAGATCTGTAATCCTTTCCCTGTTAGTCAGTACTAGATCCAGGATAGCCCTGTCTCTTGTGGGGTGCTGTACCAGTTGTTTAAGACCCTCCTCCTGCAGGGAATCTACTATGTGTGTAGTTCTGGTGGATGTTGCTGCTGGTATTGACCAGTCTGTATCTGGCATGTTGAAGTCTCTGATTATCAGAACCTCCTCTTTAGCTGTCATGTTTTGTATATCTTCTAACAGTAATGTGTCTACGTCCTCCAGCTAGTCTGGAGGCCTATAGACAACCCCAGTTTGTGTGGCTGTCCTATTTCATGTTTTCAGGGTGAGCCACCGTTCTTCTGGCTCCTTACAGTTATTCTGAATTTCTGTAGCTTTGATATTTTTATTGACATAAAGGACCACTCCCCCCCTTTTTGCACTTTAGTCTCTTTTGAACAGTACATTACTGTGTACTTAAGTCTCCCAAATGTGATTACTGGTGAACCATGTCTCTCTAATGGCTACAATGTCCAGTTTAGCCTCTGTCATTGTTTCCAGGTCTGGGATCTTGTTTCCCAGAATGCTGGCATTTGTGTACACAATTTTGCATTGGCACAGATTTTGGTGCGTCAGTAGTAGGGCAAGGTCTGACCTTTCCCCTGTGCGTCATATGGGGACCTTTTTCCTTACCTGGTGATGCAAATGAACTACAAACATGCTGAACTCCTGTTTGATCACTAGCTAAGGGGGAGAGGGGTGTTCTTACTCTTTGTTGTAATGGGTGCTGCACCCCTTCCCCATTTGCTAGTTTAAATATTCTGCAAAGACATCAAACTTCTGCCCCATTGCACTGACTCCCTTCTTAGTCAGATGCGGTCCATCAAATTTAAATAAATTTCACTTCCCAAAATGTTGCCAGTTACCTACAAATAGGTACAAATAAGTGCTGTAAGGCCGGTAGGTTGTGCTGGCTGCCCATCATGGAAAATGTGTTAAATATAGCCACTTAAATGGAAATTGTGGGTGCTGGGGACTGAAGGGTGAGTAGATTCTAACAGCAGGTGGGAGGACAGACGGTTGTATATCAGACAGGGTATAGGGCAGGGGCTGTTTGTCTTGATTTTTTTTATTAAATATTGTATTTCCCAAATAGGTTAGACAGGAATAGTACATTATTTGTGGCATTTGGGAAATACTATTAATTATTGCAGCACCACTAGTTACCTTTTTTTAGATTCTTTTAAAGATATTACAGTCCTTGAAGTAAATTTTTTCTTGGAGTACTTTTTTTTGTCTCAGTATGCCTTTCCTAGTCATCAATTTATGGGAAGGAGGGAAAGAAGGAAGGAAGGAAGGAAGGAAGGAAGGATGGTATAGCTTATTTGGTTGCATGCAGAGAACAGTTTATCTGCAATGGTTTTACACACTGACCCAGATATTCAAAAGGGTTGCGCATGGCACAACAGTGTTGCACCATGCACAACCCACTGATGCGCCCCGGCACGATGGTCAAAAGGGAAAAGTGCGGCATAAATCCGATCGCCACAGTGCATCAGTAATGTATCAGTTGCAGTTGGGGCATGCCCATGCATAACCTGCACAGCCCAATATTCAGCCCAGGATGTGCAGAGCCATGCATGAACAACCCCTACCTGTGCCAGCACAAAGTTGATCCCACAAAAAAAGGAACAACTGATGGCCACCCACAGGTGAGCTGCAATGTTGCACGGTGCAACAGGGCAGCTGCCACCTGTGGGTGGCCACCTGGGCTCCAGCTGCACCTGGCAGGCCCCCCCATGCCCGATCATGGCATTTGTAATATTATAAAATAATTCTGTCCAATATCCCTGGCGTTCCAGTGAACCGCTGGCTGCCAGATCACGGGCATCTGTAAAATTAAAAGTAGAATTCTGATATCCCTGGTGGTCCAGTGGACCACTATCTCTCCAATTGTGGGCATCTGCAAAAATATATGAAGAATTCCAATATCCCTGGAGGTCAGTGGACGCTGTGTGCTTGATCGTGGGCTCAGTAATAATATAAAACCCCAAACTCCCTGGTGGTCAGTAAACCCCCACCCACCCACTGAATCCCATTGTGCCCTCCCTGGTCAGCAGCAGGTGGCAGCACCCCAGCACTGCCACCCCGCTGCCCACTGGCCTGACACCGTCGGGTATAGGTGCAGCCCATGCCGTACACACATTCCAGATATGTGAATGGGATCCCATTCACATATCTGGAATGCATAGTATGGTATGGGCTGCACGCCCATTAGCTCATGCTGTGGACCAACGGATGTACAGCCCATACCGATGGTGTCAGTAAGCAGGCGGGTGGGGTGCTGCCACCCGCCGCTGACCAGGGTGAAGCGGGGCAGTGGTATTCAGTGGGCAGGTGGTATGGGGGGTCCACTGGACCACCAGGGCTATTGGGGTTATAATTTTACTACTTAGCCCATGATCAGGCAGGCAGGTCCACTGGACCACCAGGGATATTGGATGAATTTTTATTTTTTATACTGATGCCCGTGACTGGGCAGATAGTGGTCCACTGGACCACCAGGGATATTGGAATTCTTCATATATTTTTACAGATGCCCACGATCGGGCAGATAGCGGTCCACTGGACCACCAGGGATATAGGACATGTTTTTATTTACAGATGCCTGCAATTGGGCAGAGGGCGGTCCACTGGATCACCAGGGATATTGGACATATTTATTTATTGTTTGACAAATGCCCACGATCGGGCTGCAGGGGGCATCGGTCCCCAACTGCTGCTGCCTGGCAGAGTACAAGTCATCGGGGATTGGTGCACCTGCATGCAAATGGGGCCATAATGACATGCAAATGGCCCCATGTGCACCTTGCATACTTTATGGACCCATTTGCATGTTAACTTTTGAATATCGCGGTTGCTGTGCATAGCACAATGGAACTTGCACTAGCGCATCCCCATGCTTCACTCTGGCCACTTGCACTGGTGCAGTGCCACTGCGCCATGCACACTGGGGGTGGCCAGGGTGCAATATTCAATGCTGCTGAGCCATGGTGCAGCTCCATTGAATATCGCCCAGTCCTCACCCCTGCGCAGCCAAGTTGAGTTGCGCCCAAGCTTGCGCCACAGCCTGGCGCAGTTTGAATATCTGGGCCACTGTTCTGTTTCTTTAAATATTCTCAACTAATGTACAACTTTCCTAAAATGCACCTAATGCTTCCTGTATCTAGCATTGCTGCTAATCTGTTTGAATTTGAAAACAGTTAACAGTGGTTTCACTTTCAGACAGGATGAATGATCTTTTCCCTCTGCTCTAAGGTAAGAAGTTTAACTTAGCTCTTATTTTCTCACTCAAATGCCAAGTTCTGCAGTTTTTATCTGAAGAAGAGTGCATGGAAGAATTGAAGCACACTGAGAACTTTGTGACTGCATCTTTTTTTTTCAAATGGATGGGGTGGGCAGACACAGCATCACATTTTGTTCTTGTATTTTATTTTCCCTCAGAAGCAAAAATCTCGTCACTCAAATTACTGATCAAAATGTGTGTCCTTTTTGATTCAAATATTTTGAAACAGTAATTATTTTAATTACAGAAAGCTTACATGTTCAGTAGGTAGCATTAGTAGATATAAAAAACACTGTCTAGAAAAGATCACATTGCAATCAGATGGGTTTGATTACTAAACAATTTGCGTAGCTGTTAGTGAACATGGGTTTCTGTACTATACTGTACTCCCTGTCAAATTATCTGTCACAGAATGCGACCCTCACAAGTGTATCTCCTGAAATATTTTATGTACTATAAGTCTCTGCTGTTCCCAAGATTTTGACTGTTGCTTTCATTTAGAGTCAGTGTGCCTGAAAAGGAGAGCTCAGAATGCAGAGAATTTGACTGTATTAACTAACAAACAACAAAATAATGACTTTTCTTTCAAGTTAATATGCGGGGGTGGGGTAGATGCATGCCCTGCATCACTATTTTCTATGGCGGGTAGTTCTGGATTTCTTGGACGGCATTGCTTAAAAGGAAAAAAGAAGAACATGACTTGTGTCATTTTGTATGTGTGTGTGTATGTGTGTGAGGCTGTGTGTGTGTGTGTGTGTGTGTGTGCACACCCTGGATCTCTTTTTTGGTTGGGGAGCCTCTGGATTGTTCGGACAGTACTGATAAAAAAAAAATAAATAAATTTGTATTTTTTTTTTTTACATTTACAGTCAATGTGTGTGGTGGTGGGGTTGTATGTGTGTCTTTGAATGCTTTTGCTGGAGGGTGGTCTCTGGATCACATGGACAGTAATCATTAAATACCCTGAATTTGATTTGTGTGTCATTTCCAGCCAGTGTGCATGAAGAGGTGCATGTGCTCTAGATTATTGCTGCTGTGGGGGTCTCTGAATCATTGCTAGTGTGCATGAAAAGGGAAAGGGTGTTCAGTATCCATGTCTTGCTTTGCACAGCAGCAGCATTCTTCTTCATAATATTAACGCAAGCGTGTCTATGAGAAGGACATCACATGTTTTATACTCAGACTGCAGAAGATACTGCAGAGGTTTCAGCTCATTCCAGCATGCCAGAATGCTGCTCTGATCAAAGTCCAGTGTATCCAAAAATGGGTGGGGGTGGAATGTTCAGTTGTGGTCTGACACACCACTCTGCCAAGATGCCGGTGTGCTGGAAAAAGGGTGTTGAGTGTTCAGTTGTGAACCAGCATCTCCAGCATTTTGTCATGTGGCCTTTATAGGAACATGCTTAAAAAGGTGGATAGTGCTCCTAAACAAGCAATTAGTGTTTGGTATGTTGAATTTGGATATGTAATTGTGTTTATGTTGCATCTAGCATGTGTAAAGGAGGTGAGTGATTTGGATCTCTGAATTCAAAAACATAATTGTATTAATGTTGCTGCCAGTGTGCTGGGGGGGGGCATCATTTTGTTTATGTTGCAGCTACCATGTGTAAACAATTGTTTACTCTATAAATCACTTTTGATACACATTCTTATCTCAGATCGTGTTACAAGTGATGAGAGACTGGTAGTGTAGTGACTGTAAATGTGTAGTGGCAGCCAGTTCACACATCAACACCTGCACACAGTCTCAGACAGTTGCATGAACCAGTTTCATGAGAACAGGAATGTAGGCCAGCACACTGTGGAAAATACCCACCCCTTGTGAAAGTGCCTTTGGTTCTTCTATTTCCACCTAGACACCTACCATAGCACTAGAGGTGGGATGACGGAATCAGCATTTAATGCTTCAATTGAAGGATGCCACATCCCAACAAAATATCATCCCCCAGTACTGCATTTGGGTGCTGGTGATATTTATGGTATAATCCCAACCCTGTGCAGGACTAGGTCATATAACCTTCTGGCCTATATGTGCCACCAGCTTAACCATAATGATACCCTGAAAGCATGACTTAGCTGGGGGGGCAGTATTGTATTGGATCACTGAAGTTGAATATATAATTTTGTTTATGCTGCTACCGGTGCATATGAAAAGGTGTATGTGGGGGCTCCAGATTAAACATCAATAAAATAAACTGACGTGTGTGTGTGTGTGTATTTTATACAAGAGTTTCATTTTGTATCACTAATGGCGATGATAAGTAATGCATTAGTTTATTTGTTTCTGTGCCACGTGTATTGGTGAACCCATGACCAGACCACAATGGTAAAAACTGCATTTCCTGGTTTGGACAGACTAGCTGGAGTGGCACAACGTACATGGTCTGTCCATTCTGGCTGTTATGGATTTCAGCACTAAGTTAATGAAGACCATGGAGACCCTCCAAAGTGCTTAAAAGGTGCCTGACCCCCAGACCAGCCTTCCACTATTGAACCACCCACACTGCACCTTCCAGACACTTGTAGCCCCCAAACCAACCTCCAGGCTCCAACCCCCAGCAAGTCATACTCCCAGCAGCTAAATCACTAAATCACCATTCCAGCCTCAGATCCCCAGCCAACTACCCTCCCTGCTCCCTTCCAGTACCACCCTCCATTCCCCCTACTGACCACTCTTCCAGACATAGTACCAATTCCCCTTCCCCAGAGTGTCCAATCTAGGTACTTGAATGACTATCCTCTGTATTTCTGTCTCCACCCTAGGGATGGACTGGCCACCCTGGGGCCAGAATACCTGCCCTGATGGCTGGAATGCTGTCCCATTGTGTCTCAGTAACCACCCTGGTTGACAGAATGCACACTCAGAGTGGATGACTGACTACTCTGGGTATCAGAATGCCTACTATAGAGCAGCAGTGCCCTGTCAGAGGGGCATAATATCCATTCTGAGTGCCAGAATGGCCACAGTGGGACTGGAATATCCACCCAAAGTGGAGCTACAGCATGTCCACCATCTCTCAAATCAGTGGGTGTCCACACTGATGGAGGCCATCATGTTTTTTTACATGATCCATGTGTTCCACCCCTTTTATAAAAACACAAATGGCAGCCGGCCTGCTGGCACAGTGCTACCATTACCACTCATGGGGCCCCAGCCACCCAGGTTTGGCAGCAAGCCTAGGTTGCTGGAGGACTGGCCAGGGGAAGAGGGATTGAGCACCCATAGGGCCACTCTTCTTTTCTGGGGAGGGTGGGCTATAGTTCTGGCTGCAATATCATCATCTGGGTGACCAAAGGTGGAGATGCAGCAGAGGAGGCAGAGATGCAGGGAGGGGCAGACATTGGCTGAGGGTCTGTGCAAAGGTACATCTCTGAGTGCCTTCGTCTCAGTGGCCTTCCTCATGTGCTGAGATTTGTGAGGGGTGGGGGATTAGGAAAACATGGAAATACCCCATGGGTGCACCAGGAGATGGGCTCCTGTGGCAGTGACCGGCGGGAGGAGTCAGAGGAACAGACCCAAGTGTCTGCTCCATCTGAGGATTTGGAGGGGGGAAGGGGAGCCTCCTCCACCCCACCCATGGAGTCATCCAGGCTCTGTGAATTCCAGGAGTGGACACTTCAATAGGGGCGGGCATCCTTGGGTCATCTCAGCACAGCCCATGTAGCATTGCGGCACCCCCAAGGAAGGGGCAGCCATGGCGACAGAAGGAGGCAAAAGAGTAAAAAAAAAACACAAATGGCTATCTGGTCTTTACTTGTACTAATCCACAAGTCAATGTAACAGCACATGCAAAGTGGCAGGGTAAGGCCTATGATTAACAGTGCTGGTATGCAAGTCCATGATGTGTGCCCTACCCAATGTCTCCACAGTACCCTCACCATCCAGTACAAAAGGCACAGAAGTCCTATGACCACAAGAAGTACTATAAGTACTTTTCCAGTGTTTTGCTACCTTGCGAGTCAGAACATCCATTAACGCAAGTGGAACAGTTATTTGGTTCACATGGGTCACTGAACATTCAAATGCTCAGGAAAGGAGCTATGGAGGGTGTATCAGCATGCCAGAAATGGAACAGTTGCCATTGATTGATATACGGCCACTTGACCACTAGGTTACTCCACAGAGGTACATTAAAATTAAGACTTGATATTCTCAAGAAGCATGCACAAAGGTACAAGTCTTTGGGGGTTGTATTAATGACTGTGACAATAGTGCCAGGTGCCTGCTGCATGGATCTTCTCATGCAAACCATGCACCTGGTTCTATGCTATATTCCCACCTCTGTTTCAACTATAATCCACTATGTTAGTGGGTGCACAGGCAATATGCTGCCACTCACATTTGGATTAGTTGTTTGCATAATGAAGACATGCACAGTGTTCGGACAACAACCACCAATGTGACCTTGAGGGGCTGGTTTGGAAGGTACCATGCAAGTGACGGGACAAAACAGTGTACCATGGCAGAGTTATGGGTCTGAGAGTAAGCGTTGCTGACATACGACTTAGTCCACACACATACACAGATGCATAAGAACATAAGAAAGGAGTCGGCAGATGGGGACCATGTGATCCATCTAGTCTGCCTGTGGTAGCTACCCCCCCCCCCCAGTTATTGTTCTTCATAAGCTGCCCATAATGCTTGTCCCATGTGAGTTTGAATTCTCTTACTGTCTTTGATGCTACCAATTCTGGTAGCAGGCTATTCCATGGGTCTATCACCCTTTCGGCGAAAAAGTACTTCCTAGAGTTGCTTTTAAACCTACCTCCCACCAGACACAAGTTGTGTCCTCTTGTACACGCCACCCTTTTTCCCCTTCTGAGTTGTGTTAATTCCTCCTGATGTATTTACATGTTTCTATCATGTCCACCTATATCTTCTATGCTTTAGAGAGGATAAATGCCACTGCTGACACCTGTGCACCTGTCCGAGTGCGGCCGTTATTAGGGTGCCAGATTGCCAAATTCGCCACCCTCTCCACAAGGTCCACCCCCCCGGACTTAGAATATTTTGTTAGGGGGGACTTGGAGGGGCAGAGCCCCCCACACAGGGGGTGTGGGGGTGCATCCCCTGCAAGTAATGCAATTGGCAATTTTAAATCTTGGTGCCCTAATGATGGGCGCACTCCAGTCTTGTTTCATATGGCTCATGGTGCAGTCCCTGCACCATCTTTGTAGTCTTTCTCTGTACTGCCTCTAAATAGTTAAAGTCCTTTTTCAGGTGAGGCCTCCAGAACTAGATGCAGGTTTCCAGGTGTGGCCCTCACCAAAGATCTGTAGAGTGGCATGATTACCTCCTGTTTTCTGCTTGTAATATCCCTACCAATGCATCTGAGGATGCCACTGGCCTTCTGTACAGCTTATTCGCATTATTTTCCAACCTTTAAGCAGGGATGTTCAAATCAAAACTTTTAGGACTTGTCCAGCCATAACTTTAGCTGAATTTTCACATACCTTTATTCATTACAGTGAAATTGGCTCTCTTTTTGTACTTGCCCTTCAAGGAAATTTACTTGCCTCGGACAGGGGGCAATAGGATTTGCACACCCCTGCTTTAAGTCATCTGAAATGATTATGCCCAGATCCTGTTCAGTCTTAGTCTCCTCCAATTGATGCCCTTCCAGTATGTATTTTTTCCCTGGGTTCCGTTTTCCCAGGTACATTACCTTGGACTGGCAGTATAGCCTAGAGGTTAGAGGAACGAGGTGTGAATGAGCTTAGTACGTCCAGCTGACCAGACCTGAGTTTGATTCTCACAACCTCCACTTGCATACTGTATAAATCTGAGCAAGTCACTTAACTGCCCAGTGCTCCCAGGTCACCCATGAAAACAGGCACTTGTGCCTAGTGGGCCTTACCCGGTTACTAAAGACAAAAATAAAATAAAAATAAATTACCTTACACATCTTGGCATTAAATTTCAACTGCCAAGTTCTGCACCATTCTTCCAGTTTTCTGAGATCAGCTTCCATACCTGAGGCTCCCTCCTGTGTGTCCACCCATTTGCAGTACTTCGTTATCATCTGCGAACAGGCAAACCTGCAAGCTGTGCAAAGAATTGGTCAATTCAAATCTCAACTTCAGGATCATCTGACTGCCTCCAGTACATGTGACTGTAACACCTAGCTCATATTTTCCCCTCTTATAAGGCCACTTATCCCCTCCCAAGGCAACATACCCCCACTTTGGCAATATGCAACACCAGCACTAAGTCTCCAACCTCCCTACCTTCCAGCACCAGCACTTTCTACTTCTCCTTCCTTTCACTCTTCCCCCCTTTCCTACCCTCACACTATCCCACCCATTACTATCCCACCCCTTCCCTACCTTTTACATTCAACCTTGCCCCTACCACCTACAGTACCATACCCTTTCCATCTTAAATCCTCCCTTCTCCTTTGGCCTCCCTAATCCCTCCCCTTCGTGTCTCACCTATCAACCCCACCCACCCCCTAGCACCCCTGTGGTCTCCTCCCAACCTTCTCCCCCTACTTTGACAAGGCCATCTGGGCAGCTCTTTAAGAAGAAGAATCAGCATTTATATAGCGCTTTTCATACACAGTATCCCAAAGCGCTTTACAAGCAATACTAGACTGGTAGTGAAGTGACTGAATGTGTGGTGGCGGCCATATCGCACATCATCACCCACACACAGCCTGGATAATTGCATGAACCGGTTAATGGGAAGGGGAATGTTGGCCAGGACACCAGGAATGACTATTCTCCACTAACCACCTTCTTCGCTTCCCTCTACTCGCTTCTACCTGCAACCTAGTTCCTGCCTCCTCTACCACAAATCTGATGCTCTACATTGTTGACGTTTTCTGTAACCCTGTTGTAAAAATTTCTGAAATGTTGTATAGCTCTCTATGTGTCTACTTTGTACTCTATGATGTGGAACTTTGTAAATGAGCTTGTAGCTCAAAGGTGTTAATCCAAGATGCAAATAAATAAATAAATAAAAACATTCCCCTTCAGTCCATCAGAGATGTCACTGATAAATATGTTGAAGAGGACAGGACCTAGCACTGACCCTTTAGGAATGCCACTGGTCACTCCACCCTCTCTTGATAGTGACTTATTGACCAAAACTCTTTGGGTCCCATTCTGAAGCCAGTTTTCAACTAGTTGATTATCTTTTGATTGATGCCTGCGTGTTTCAATTTATTAGCTAGTCTCCAGAGGGGAATAGTGTCAAAGGCTTTGCTGCAGGTACACAACTTCCACGGCCCCACCCTGATCTACTGTTCTGGTAACCCAATCAAAGAAATCAATCATTTTGGTTTGGCATAAGCACCCTGCTGTAATGTCATGCTGCTCGGGGTCGAGTTTTCAGCTGTTAAGATAATCTGCTATTCTTTCCTTTAGCAATGATTCCATAATTTTCCCCACTACAGAGATCAGTCTGACTTAGCGTTAGTTTTCTGCCTCTTCCTTGCTTCCACTTTTATGCAAGGGCACTACTGTTGCCCTTTTCCAGTTTTGTGGTACTTTGCCGCTATCCAGTAAATTATTGAATAACTCAGCTAGAGGTGCAACAATTTCTTCCCTAAGCTCTTTTAGTACCATACCTCTCAACCTCCAGCCTCAAAAATCAGGGACAAAGCTTAAAAAAATCAGGGACAAAGGCCCAAAATCAGGGACACATTTTTAAAATTGGTGATATCCACTCAGGAAGCTGGCAGAATAAGGGACTCGGTGTATAATACATTTTCTGAAGAATAAGAAGTCTGCAGCTTTATTGTTTGACGTAATTTTATTCTTACAGTCATCACTGTTTAGTCAGGGGAACACAGATTTTAGGAGGGACAGAGTAAAATTTAGAGGTGAAATCAGGGACATCCCTGAAAATCAGGGACACTTGAGAGGTATGTTTAGTACTCTGTGGTGGATGCCATCTGGCCCCATGGCTTTATCCACCCTAAGTTTGCTTAGCTCTTCTAGGACCCTCTCCCTCATAGATGGGATAGAGTACGCCCCTCTACCTATATGCTCTGTCTCACCTAGTGGAGGTTACATACGAACATACAAATCTGCCAGCAGAAACAGACCACTCAGTCTATCAATGTCTGCCCGAGTGTGTAGCTAGCCCCATAGATTACAGTTGCCCCAACCCTTTCCCCATCTGTCATTCCCATGATGGTCTCAGCCCCCTCCACCCAGACCATCCCTCATGCTCTGTCTCACGCCCTATTAAAACTTCCTACTGTCTTACATGAAACCACTCCCTCTGGTACAGCATTCCATTTACACAAGACCCTCTCCATGAAACAGTGCCTTCTCATCTCCCTCCTAAATTTTCCACCCTCCAATCTTAGTCTGTGCCCTCTCGTGACCCTACCCTTCCTCAGTTTAAACACCCCTCCAGTGCTAGCTTTGTTTATCCCCCTCAAATACTTGAATGGTTCAATCATATCCTCTCATCCCTCCTCTCCTCTCCTCTCCTCCAGCATGTACATATTCAGCTCATTCAGCCTGTCCTCATAGGCCTTGCCCTCCATCTCCTGTAACATTTTTGTTGCCCTCCATTGTACACCTTCCAGTAAATTTATATCCCTCTTCAGATATAGCTGCCAGTAATGCACACAGTACTCCAAGTGAGGCCTGACCAAAGCTCTGTAGAGGTGCAGGATCACTTCCCTATGCCTGGATGAGAACCCCCTTGCGATACAGCCCAGCATCCTGTTCACCTTAGCTGCTGCGTTCCAGCATTGGGCAGAGTTGTTCATGCTCTCTGTTACCAACACCCCTAGGTCTGTATCTTCCTCAGTGATCGCCAGCCTCACCCCTCCCAAGCAATAGTCCCTCCTTGGGTTCTTTGCCCCAAAGTGCATAACCTTGCACTTTTTTGCATTGAATCCCAGCTGCCACTTCACTGACCATACCTCCAGTTTGGTTAGGTCCCCTTGTAGTTGTTTCCATCCATCCTCGTTGTCCATCACTGCCCCCATTTTGGTACAATCTGCGAACAGACTAACCCTGCTCCCAACTCCAGGTGCAATATCTGAGATAAAGTGCCCAAATAGCACCAGGCCCAGTACCGAGCCCTGCAGCACACCGCTCATCACCTGTTTAAGTGTCAAGAGCTGCCCCCCTGCTATCATCCATTGCAGCCTTCCCTACAGCCCGTTCCTTATCCAGTTTATCAGCTTTGTCCCCACCCCTGCAGCAGTCAGCTTCCCTCCAAGCTTCCCATGAGGCACTGAATCGAAGGCCTTGCTGAAGTCCAAGTAAAGGACACTTACAGCATGACCCATATCCAGCTCTCTTGTTACCCATGGATGTGGAAGGGGGTGCTATTTATGTGAACTCGGTGTGCTGTGTGCCTTTTAAAAGCATGTTCTAATATTAAAAGAAGCTTATTTATCATGACAGAATGAATCGGTTGTTTTTCTTTTCCCCGGGCTGAGTAACCGCTTGTAGTTATTGAAAAGTGCCATGTGGAAACATTGATGAAGTTAGCACTGCCCTAGTAGCCTGATCCACCTCATCCTTTCTCTTTGCTATTTGGTAATCTCCTTCAGCACCCTGGAGTGGATGCCATCAGGACATGGTGCCTGGTTCTTTATTGCAGTCTTCTATTGTGAAGACTGAGCAGAAGAATTTGTTTAGCAATTCTGCTTTGTCTTCATCTTTCTCTAGCCTCTCTTTCTCTAACTGTACACTGACATAGGTACTGTCAGACCACATTCTGTATCCCTATTGATATAGTGTACTGGCCATATTGCATGTGGGACAGATGATGGCCACAAGGACAGGAAGATGAGCATGGGGGGAAGGGGCTACCTTGCAGGTGCAAGAGTGCCAGACACTGGTGAAAATAGCTGTGGATTGGGTGAGGGATGGGGATCACCAGATACCAGGGAAACAAATCAGCTTAGCAGTTGCAGACTGAGTGAAGAAGGAGGAACCACTTAATGGTAGAAACACTTTAATTAGCTCAGCAGTCAGGAACTGGTTGATTAGGGGTGACCTAAGCTGTCGTAGTCCATGGATTTGACTGCATCTCAGCCAACCACAGGCTACATTATGGCAGTAAAAGAAGTAATTAAAATGCATTTTAAAAGGATTTAGTCAGACCCAGCATGGTGGGTTTCTGGCAATTACAGTGGCATGCTAGTTCAGGTGATAGTTTTTGGCCTGTGGATCAGCATGCTGCTGTAGGTGATTCAGCCTGTATCCACTACTGCCCTGACACCTTTCTACCTGATGCAAGGACTCCTGAAGCGTCACTTTCACAGCGAGTATACCTCCCCAGAATCCAATGTGTTGGTGGTGTTGGGGTGGGGGGGGGGCAGCAGGGTGACTAGAGCTGAGACTGGCACAGTTGGGGAGCATGGATTCCATCCACCCCTGCCATCTCCATCATAATCTCTACTTTTTTAATCCCTTCCTTCAATAATGGGCTACACCATGGAAGGATGAAGGATTGATGTCACATCACCCCCTGTGATGTTGGATGTCTTATTGACACCTGTCCATGAGGCACTGTTAAAACTGGGAAGGCAAGATCCTCCCCAATAATCTGAGGGTGCTGCCTTCACCATGCCCTGAGACACCTCTGGCCCATGGCTAAAAATTGGGATTATGTTGGGATTATGTTTATAATCCAGATCTCATGATTCACTCCACATAGCCCATCCCGTTCTCTGGACACTCTCGTAAAAGACATTAAGTGATCCCCATCAAGTAAGCCAGATGTGACAATTTCTAGTCACACAATGCTAAATATGGGTATGGTGAAAGCCAAACTGCCAGACTCAGAACTAAAATGGTAAAACCCCAAACTGGCTAGTCTGGCCGAAACACCAGGATGGGGTGCAACTTGCACAGTCAGGCTAATCTGGATTTCACCTAGAGGTTAATGGAGGGTGTAAGACCCTTTAAAGTCTTTTAAAGAGGCTTGGCCCCTGAATGAGCCCCACCCCTTTTGACCAGCAACTCTGTACCATCTACACCCATCTAGTATCCAGATCAGTCTTTGACTCACAGCAGACAACCTCCAGGTACCTGAACAACCATTTTAGCCACTGGACCAGTCTACTATTCACAGCCAACCACTCTCCCAGCAGCTGGGACCAACTTGCAGCCATAGGACTAACCCCCAACCCGCAGCCAACTACCTTTTCAACTCCTGGACCAGCCTCCCACTGCTAGCTGTCCTTCTTCCCAGAAACTGGACCTCTGTTACTGCCCCCAGACCAGCCCCTGCTGCTCAGCCAACCAGCCTCCCTGCCTTTGGACCTCCTTTCCAGGCCATGGATCAGCCTTTCCTCCCCACCTGAAGAGCCTTATAGCAGTAGGACCACCTTGCCAGCCACAGGACCAGCCTCCCATCTAAGCAAATCTGTCTCCCAGCAGTTAGAGCACCCTTCTAGGACCTGGACCATCCTGCAACCCCTAGCAGATCACCTTTCCAGCACCTAGGCTAGCATTCCAGCCCCTGGTCTAGTCTATGATTCTCAGTCACCGCCCCTCCAAGCAGCTGGCTCCCCCTTTCATCCTGAGGACCAGCCTCTGACCCCAGCTGATCATTCTTACAACCTCTGGACCAATCTCTCCTTCCCAGGTGACCAGCTTCCCATCACCTAGATCACCTTTCCAAACCCCAGACCAGTTTCCCAGCAGCAACACCACTCTTCCATTCCCCTGACCTAGTGACTTTCCTCTCAGCAACTGGACCACTCTTCCACCCACTTGAACAGTCTTTTCTCCGAAGCTGACCCACCCTTACTGCACCTGGACCATTCTTCCAGGCCCCAGACCAGCCTTTCCTTGCTAGCTGACCTGCATCTTGGCAGGAGGACCACCCTTTCCCCTAATTGACCTTCCACTCAGCAGCTGACTCACCCAGCCCTGAACCAGCCTCTCATCTAAGCAGTCTTCCTACACCTGGACCACCCTTGCAGGCCCTAATCCAGCCTGCTCTTCCCAGATGGCCAGCTTTCTATCAGCAGGAATGGTCTACCAGCACCTGGACTGGCCTTACACCCTAGCTGACCTTCCTCTCAGCAGTTGGACCATTCTTCCAGATCCCAGACCAGACTTTCCCCTCCATCTAACCAAAGGCTTAAATTTGTTTTGGAAACTTGATTAGCAGTATTTGCTAATCAAAACATTTTTGATAAGCAACCAACCAGGTTAGAGGACGTTTCACACAATGGCCATTTTTATCTATAGGATACAGTTCAGCAGAGTGCAACTTAGGGAAAAAGTGTCAAATTGTGAGAAATATTGCATCAGTTCTGTCCTTTTTACTTGCAACTGCAGGAAGAAAATACTGCAATTTGGAAATCTTTACAATTTGGAGAATCAGTTCTTTAGCAACTTCTGCTAATCAAGGCTACATTTGATTAGCAAATCAAATTTTTGGGGTAGCAAATTGCTATGCAAACCCACTTATTTTATGCCTTGTGATCAGCCTTATTTCACCTGGAACACCCCAGAGTCCTGAACCAGCCACTCTCCCGACTAGCCTTTATTCACCTAGGCTGCCCTTCCAGGTCCCAGAGCAGGCTGTCCTCCCCAGTCAACCACAGTGCCCATTGTAGAGTAAGAATGCCCACATTCTTTACTTTAGTGCCAACTCTAGTGTTGAACAGCCCAGCCTAGGGATAGAATGACAACCTTAGGGCAGGAATGCCAACTCTTTGAGCCTGAATGACCACCCTGGGGTCAGAAAATCCATCCTGGGGCTGGAATACCTGCTGTCTGTGCCTCAGTGCATTCTCTAAGGATGTAATGCTCACCATGGGGCTGGCATGCTCTCCCAATATGCCTCAATGTCCACCCTTGGCCAAGAATACCTGGCCTAGGCCATAATGCCCACCTTCTGTTCCTTAGTGTATACCTTAGGGCTGGAATTCCCATCTTCTATGCCTCAATCACCAACCTAGGGCCAGAATTCATACCACTGTGCCAGAATACTCACTGTTTGTTCCCATCCTAGTGTGAAAATGATCATTGTGTGGGACAGAATGCCTACCCTGAGATCCGAGGTGGCTACTCATTGTCTGGAGCACCCACCTTGCTGCCAGATTTACCTTCTTTAGAAGGCCCCCTGTTTTCAGAATGGCCTTCTGCAATGGGCAGAGTAGTACAGGGTCTAACCATTGTTCCTTTTTTCTAGCAGAAAGCATTAAGCTAACCATCCTGCCAGTTATCAAACTATCCTGTCTGCCAGAAGTGATGCCAATGCCAGAAACCAGTGAGCTAACCATCTTCACCAGCAAACTTACCATCATGCCAATCTCAGATAACTCAGACTAACAGTTACCAAGGGACTGGAACAGTGGGAGAGTCAGAACACTGAGATTGTTACTGGTAGCTGGGTAGATTGGGAACACAGTTCAGGCTGACTAGTTATTGAATAGAATGCCACCTGAAGATGAGTTTGAATATAAGGCTTACCAAATCAAATATCTTACCTTTTACAAACCCTATATTTGACTCCAGGGTTATACTTTTACAATAAGGTCGCAAGGTAAAACTGAGATACAGTTTTGGCCTGTAGCAAAAATCTCATTTTCACCTAAAAGGAAATTATTATTTTATTTTTGTTTTTATATTATTATTGCCATATTTACGAGGACATTACCTTAACAGCACATGCAAAATGTAGTCACAGGCCTGCTTTTATGTCAGAAAATGCATTTGCCTTTCCTGTTGACAGAAAGGTAAGGATGAATCGTAGGCCAGCAGGGGGTGCATAACACTCCCTTGCAAAGAACAGAGCACCTTGCTTACAGTACATAAATACCTAGGCCTGATGCTGGTTCCATTTATCAATGAATGCAGAAGCAGTTATGTGCAATGTTAATTTGATGTTCAACTGAATTTAAAGTTGCCTTTATAATCTAATTTGCCCTCTCTTTGGGTGTATTTTACTAATGCACCACATGACCTAGTATTCATATATCTATATATAAATGTATATTTTTATTCTTTGGTAACTAGATAAGGTCCACTAGGCACAAATCCTGTTTTCAGGGGCCACCCATGAGCACTGGAGAGGATATGTGCCTTGTTTAGTGCACATAGTATGCAGGTGGAGGCTGTGGGAATCAAACCCAAGTCTGCTGAATGTACCAGTCTCATTCACAGCATGTTATTCTAACCTCTGTAGGCTATATGGGATATCCCATGGTCTGACTGAAAATATCAATGATAATCTTACCAAGTGCAGCTTGACCTTATGACATCATGAGTGGTGGAACCACAAATGATGTCAGAGGACCAGGGACACTAGGGGAGAATATTACAGATATTCCCTGTCTATGGCATATCTCTGGTATGCAAGGCCATTGTCATTTGTGAGTAATTCCTTTTTAGGTTTTTAATTGCTTTGTTTTTTTATCTTTTTCAGATGGCCAAGTGCTCCATAGCACTGAAAGGGAGTGGTAGTTTCTTTTTTGTGCATGAATCTGTGCGTCAGCACATCATTGCCTTCAGGGAGCAAGCATATGAGAATGTGGCAGTGTGAGACATCGGAGCCTTTTTAGGGATTTGACTGAGCGGTGATGGCTTAAACTGGCTGGAAAGTGCAATCAGGCTACAGGAGTTTGCAACTTGTGAAGAACGTGATTGATGCTCAGGGATTGGGGTATGGGAGAACAAGCGTAGGTAAGAGCGGCCACAGTTATGTAAATTGCAGAAGAGGTGTAAAAGAAAGGGATTATAAATATCCCTGTACATAAAAAATGTAACACTTTTCTAAGCAGAAAAATGATGTGGCAGCTGCAGCACAGAAGTGAAACTGTTAGGTGGAGTTGGCGTGTGAGCAAGTGGTGATTCTGAAACTGCTTGTGCTGCCAATGGGTTTGAAACTGAAAGGTGTCTAAGTGAAAGTGATTCACTGGAGCTGACAGCTGATGCTGCATGCTCCAACCAGTCACAACCTACAGTGTGAATAAATTTGTCGTGGCATAGGGACCTAGAGTGAAGATAAACATGTTATTCTCACTTTAGGTCTGACAATCCTGTGGGTATCAAAAATATTTGACAAACCTTATCCTCACAAGCATTGCATAGATGTATCTGTATCTATGTCTATATCTATATCTATATCTATATCTATATCTATATCTATATCTATATCTATATCTATATTTATATCTTTCTGTATATGTTATAGAGCAATGATGAGGCCACACCTGGAATACTGTGTCAAGTTTGAAGGCCCTATTTCTGAAAGTGCCTGTGGGTGGAGGATAAATATAGATCAGGTGGAGGCGATAAAGTAGAAGGACAATGCAAACTGATGAATGGCCTGCACCAGAAGCCCTATGGGGAAAGACTAGGAATTAAATATGTACTCACTGGTAGTGGTGGTCGAAGTGGGCTCAATCCGCTCCACAAAGTGAATCGCGGAGCAAAGGCGGAATCGCGAAGTGCTCCGCAACGCGAAGCAGAGTACTTCGCGTTATGATGAGGAATGAGAAGTCCATTGAAAACAATGACTTTGCATTACTCCACCCACCCAGACCACTACTCCACCAAATTTATGGTGAAGTGCATTGAGGACAATGCACTTCGCCTCACGTCTCCTTGTTTTTGAGCTCTGAAGGCAAATTTTGCAGTGATTCATGGGATTTTAGGTCACATGGGCTCTATATTGATCTGCACGGCCTCAGTTTGGGGTAGTATGTGCAGGAAGGAGTAGGAGACACTCCGCTCTGATAGCTGTTTGTGATTGAAATCTTCTAAAAGCTGTTAAAAAAGCATTTTTGCGTTTTTTGGGGGGCTCCAACTTTAGTCCATCGATTGTAGGAAACCCTCCTGTGCTCATATCATCGAGCGTATTTGTTTTTGTGCGGATTTTGAATGTTAATTTACAACACTGAGTGTATGTAGTGAAAGACAGTGAAAGTGTGCTTTGGGGGAGAGGTGTATCTGTGGTGTAGGTAGATTTAAGTTGGAGAAATAGTGATTTCTTTGTTTTTTGGTTATATTTTTTCTATATAACTGACTGTGTTAATGTACACACAGTAATATTGACAGTAATAGTTGACATTTTCTTGCTGTTTGTTGTGTGGATCTGGTGCAGCAGTTCATAATTTCAGGTTGTTTACATTACAATACATAATGTGGCATAGTACTGAACTTTTGCATTTGCTACACATTACTCATTTAGCATTGTAGACAAATTGTTCTGTGTGTGGGTGTGCAGAGTTGCATGACATCAAAAAATACACCTTTTATTGTGCCACAGACTACTGTAACTGCAGGCTCAGCAGTGTGAACCTGCTATCCAGTGCAGCTGCCTGATTTTGTACTACGATCGTGACGTCTGTTATTTGTTTTGCTGCTTGTACTGCCATAAAAATCTGCACTGCAGTCAGTGCTCCCCCCTACCCCCACGTGCAAAAGGAATTTTTTACCAGATTGGATTGTTTGTGACCTCATCAGCACCACTGGTTACTGAAGTTGTTTTCATTGCATGACAAACTAGTCTCTTATCTGTTGCTGAAGCTACAGTTGTTTTTTTGGCTTCACATCTAGCATCCCCTCAATCAGAGAATGAACGTATCAAAATCTGAATTTGGTTATAATATTGTGGTTGATCCCCCAAAATGCCTGCAAACTGATGAGCAAGCAAAGCTGTTTCTCGCCATGGCAAAATTGGCAGTAAGATAGTCTGTGGGCATGGTAGTAGTACGCAGACGCAGAAGTGCATTGCTGATGTGAGGAAAGGTATTTCTCTTGCAATGTTTTTTACAGCCCAATCAGTAGCTTCACCCATAGTTGGAGGAGATGATGTCTTCCCAGCCGGTGGTGTTAGTGTTACTGGTGTTAGTGGTGGTGGTAGTATTAGTATTGTTGCATCAAGTTATAATTCCGATCAGTGTACCGTATCCAAAAATACTGAGTGTGAAGCACTGCAAGTGAGTGGCAGTGTAGATGATGTCATACTTCCCAGTAACATCCCAGTAACTGAACCTGAGGATTCTGATAATCATGTCAACGATAGCACTCAATGTGATATTCCATCCACTGTGGCAGTTAATGTCACGCATTCTCCATGCAGTGATTCACAGTGTGGTAAAAAAATATTAGGTGATGGTGGTGTAGATGTTGATGATGAATGTGATGATGACGATGATGTTGCTGTTGTTGCAACATGCAGTCCACATGCTAGCATCCAAGCAGAAGGTGTGGATGTGTGTGACATTAATGAATATGATGATGATGTAATTGACCGCAGTTGGGAACCGGAGAAAAAGACATTCAAAGTGGTTGTGTCTGAGTCTGTTTGCAGGAATCCACCCCCTGTAAAAACTTGTGATCTACCGATTTTAGTTGATGATGATGACCCAGTGATAAATATGATAGGTAGTTGTGGTCAGATGCAGTCCAGGTGTGCAGTGCCCAAAACATCATGTGCCCACCCCACTTCAGTGCTTAAAATAGTGGACTTAATTAAGCCACATCATGGACATGTTAAAAGCAGAGCATCATAATCCCTTGTTTGGGATTTTTCTGTTCAAGATGCAAATGATGAGGCAGTTGCAATCTGCCAGGTTTGCCATATGCGTGTGAGTCGAGGTAAAAAGGGGAGCCATCTGGGCACAGGAGGACAGCATATGCATCTTAAGAATAGGCACTTGGCACTGTGGACCCAGCTCAAGCTGGCAGCTAATACCACAGTGAGGCGTTCACCATCATCACCGGCAACCATAGCGAGCATGTTATCCTCTTCATGACTGTGAAGTCCTGCAGTAAATTAAATGTGTGCAGTAGTGAGGTAATAAAAGCAGAGGATTACTACAGGCATGATGAGGTGGAGAACCATAATGACTATGAAATGTTTTCCAGTGCTGGTGAGAGTAGCAGTTTTTGTGGTGGTGGTGGTGGTGGTGAATGCAGTATGTCTAGTGCAAGTGGTACATCAACCCCGGTTGGCAAATCTGGCAAAATAACAGCATTTCTGAGTTTGTCATCATCACCTATGCAACCGTCTTCATCAAATGTCCACACTCCACTCCCTACTAATGTCATTCATGACAGAACACAACCATTTGTGATCACACCCTGTGTAAAACATTTAAGTCAGCCCATGTTACAGAGTGTTTTTGCGCATAAGCTGAAGTACCCCTGAATCATACAGTGTCACGTGAACTTAATGCTGCTGTAGTGGAAATGCTGGCAATTGATCTTTTGCCCTTCTCCTTTGTGGAGAATTCTGGGTTCCGGCGGTTTGCTGCACGTGTCTGTCCAAAATGGAAAGTCTCATCCAGGGCATACTTTTCTACCCGTGCTGTCCCCGAGTTGTTCTGCACTCTGTCTGACTCAATAAGACATGCCCTTCAACATTCCTCCTTTCTATTCATCCATTTAAGTATGGATGGGTGGACAAGTGGCAAAACAGCGGGGAGTTCATATCTGTGTATAACTGCACACTGGGCACAGGTGCCGGGGGTTGTTTGTGATGTTGGTAGTGTGAATAATCAGTGCAGTAAGGTGGATTGTCGCTGTAGCAATCTTCCAGGAATTCAACAGCATACAACGATTGCTATGCGCAATGTGACTTGTTCACACACTAGTGAGAACATGTTGGATGTGGTACTGACTGAAACTGACAAATGGTTAAACCCTCTGTCCCTGACAGCTGGGTTCATAGCAAGTGACAATGGGTCAAATATGGTGAAATGCATCATGAATGGCGTTTCTTTTTCGTGTTCCATGCATGGCCCACTGTTTAAATCTTGTGGCTCAGGAGTTTCTGCAGCACCCTGATGTAAAGGAAATGCTGATCATTGCACGACGTATCTGCTCTCACTTTTCGAGATCTGGAAAGGCCTGTGACCAACTGCAGCAGTTGCAGATACAAAACAGCCTGCCTTAGCACCGCTTGAGCTGGAAGTTGTCACCCAATGGAATTCCACTTTATACATGGCAGAGAGGTTGTATGAACAAAACAAAGCCATCTCAGAATATCTTGTGATGCACATTAGCCCAGACAGTTCCGGGGCCTCCATGTCTGTGACGACTGAACAGTGACGCCTCAGGGACTCTGTAATAACAATTTTGTGGCCTTTTGAACATGCCACACAGGCAGTGAGTGGTGAGTCTGCCTCCATTAGCCAATCAATTCCACTGCTGCCGGTGCTGAAGCAGACATTGGTGAATGTACAGCATGGTCTTGATGTTGCTGGAGACGGTGGTAGCAGTATGTTGTTGCAACACATGCTGACAGTATTCAACCAGAATCATCACGTTATGAGCATTCAGCAGAGTGACAACTTTGCCATTGCAACAATGCTGGACCCACGATACAAATGTGGAATTGCATCAGTACTGGAGGGAGGGCCTGAACAGGTAAAAAATATCAGTGGTCCTGGTGCGCTTGGTTCATGGGGCACAGAAGTCATGCGCCAAGGTCAACAAACCTCAGCAGCATAATCCGGCTGACAGCAAACCTCAGCAGCAAAATCCAGTTGTAGGTGTACCTGGAGGACCATCATGCATATCCTGCAAGGGGAAGGGGACTGCAGTTCCAAGTGGTCTGTCTTCCAAAGTGGCTGGCATCAACCTGCTTTGGGAGGCTTTGTCCCAAGTGGGTAGTTGTGAAATAAATGATTCGAGAGAACAGGATGATGCATCAACCACTGGACTTAGTGTGGCACAGAGAATGGTTGAGTCATATTTGTCTGAAAACAGGCATCTGACAATAACTGAAGATCCTCTTTTGTACTGGAGTGGAAAGGTCAGTGACTGGCCAGAGCTGACTGCAGTGGCACTGAAGTACCTCACATGCCCACCCTCCAGTGTAAGTGTTGAGAGGGTATTCAGCTTAGCAGGTGCAATAATCAGGGATCATTGGACAACCCTGTCTCCTGCAAATGTTAGTTTGCTAACATTCATTAAAATGAATGAGAGGCACATACCAGCAAAGACTGTAACCTCGGTATTCGTACCCCTAGTCATAGTGGTTTTGGTAATGTGGAAATGGACCATCCTGGTGGCACTGGCAGTGGTTGTCTGAAATGGCACAACACTGACGTAGATGACAACACAATGGAGAAACAATTTCCCAGTGGTCAGACTTCAGACATCGATGACTGTGAGGGCAGCTTTCTTTATGAGGATGATAATGTGGTTAATATTGGCAGGTTTTAACTGAAGTTTTTAAAAGGCGGTGTGCTCCCCCAGACCACCACCACCACCGGGACTGCTGTTAGCCACTGCGACCACTGAGCCTGAGTCTGTCCACCCCCGGACCACCACCACTGTGACTGCTGTTAGACACTGCCACCACTGAGCCTGAGTCTGTCCGCCCCCCCCCAGACCACCACCACTGGGACTGCTGTTAGCCACTGCCACCACTGAGCCTGAGTCTGTCTGTCCCCTGGACCACCACCACCGGGACTGCTGTTAGCCACTGCTACCACTGAGCCTGAGTCTGTCCTCCCCCCGGACCACCACATCCATCAGCCAGAGACACAAAGCTTCTTAGTATTTAAACCATAAAGTGAGTATGTGTACTCATGTTTGTTATGCTGCTTCACTTCCTTTAGTTGTATGTTTTGTTTTCTGTAACTTTTCAGAGCCACAATGGTAAAACACATACAGTGCACTTATTTTGTTTCTTTTACAGGTTAACAAAAAAGGTCTCCATCACTAAAACTCAATGGGAATGGTACTACAGCTGTACCGTACACAGAGGAACCAATGGGATATCCATGTGAAATCCATTCTGGTAAGTATTAAGATTTTATTTCATCTGTTTCATTGTTATGGAAAGACTGCAGGAAATATTGCACACAGGTTGTATTAGTTGACAAGATGTGGGTTTCTATGTAACTTGACTTGAGATTCAGAACCAGGGAGGGAAATAATTAAGTTGTAAGAAGTCATTCACTGCTTTTTTTCAGAAACTTCAATATGCTTTGTGTTCTGTCAAACTGACCTTATCCAAAAAAGTTCTTCAACATCAGGCACCCCGTCCCCCGGGCATGGGCACACACGCAACATGAAGAAGTTGTTTCATTAGATGACCATCATTAACAGCAACCGGACTCCAGAAGGATGCAGATGAAATCTGTGCAGAAGTAACAAAATAAGAAACCATTACAGACAAACCAGCAAATATGATACCCCCACCAGGGATCGACAAATTTTAAAATTCACTAGTAGTCCAGGACAAGTGGCTTGTCTGAAAGTAGTAGTCCTTGTGTTGAAGCTGGTAGTCCCGTTAAAAAAGGGCATATTTTAAAGAAAAATCAATAAAAGTAAAGAACAAAGTGTTTGTATGTGTTTTTTTTTTTTGTGGGGGGGGTTAAACACTAATATTTTAACACTGACAGTCTGAAAATGTTTAATTTCTGTTATAGAGCACACAGAACCAGTGTCAGGAAAGGCGAGACTAGATCAAGACAAGAGGACAGAGAAATGAGCAGTACAGGCCAGGGTGCAACACACACACAGTTAGGCAAATCAAATCACAACCCATCAGTCAGAACACACAGCCCACACACAGTGATAGGCTCCTCTTATTTTATTTAAATAACTTTCTCTCTTTTTTTTTTGTATGCTCAGTGTTTTTCCCAAGCCAGCCAGACACAGGACACTAGACTAGAAGCACTAGGGTCAGTCACCCTCATTAGTTCACTCCTTTCCATACTGATACCTTTCACAACCCACAAACAGTTATGCTCCTCTTATTTTATTTTCCTCACTCTTTTCTTTTCAGCTTTTTTTTGCTTTTGTCTTTCACAAGCCAGCCAACCACAGTACACTAGCAGGTCACCCGTCCGTCCCCTTCACTCCTTTCCACACAAGTGTCAGACACCTCTCCCCCAACAACACAGCCCAAACATAGTTAGGCTCCTCCTCGTCTTTTCCTTTTTTTTTTTAATAACTTTGTCTTTCTTTTTTTTTATGTGTCTTTCCCAAGACAGCCGGCCACAGGACAGGACAGTAGAGGCAGGATCACCTCTCTTCAGTTCATTCCTTAGTATCCACACGATATCTCTGCCACACGCTCAGTTTGTTGTTAGGCTTATTTATTTGAGCAATTAATTAATTAATTACACTTTTTCACTTTAGTTAGGCTGGGTAGTTAGTGCAGAATCTGCAGGTATATTATAGACAGAGTCTCTTATGTATTATTTTAGCTGCAGTCAGTGCCTAACATAGTTTCTTTATGTGTGGCTTACTTTGCAATGCAATCACACAAAAATAATGACCTTTATGCCAGCAACTCCCATCTAACTGCAGTGCCTTTACTTTAAACAAGGCTAGTCCTTAAAAATGTCCTGCTCGTTCAAATAGAGGCCATTGCTTTTTTGGGGGATATTAACTAACTCCATGCTGCCTTTAGCCCCTGGCTGACTGTACAATCACACACAATGGCGCCAAGTTAACTGCCAACTCCCCACCCTCGTCTACTGCAGTGCACCGGAGCATCAACGCATGCAGTAGACAGTACTAAAGTTAAGTAATAAGTAAAGTAAGCACAGTCCCTTCTCAACAGGAGTCAGTCAAGACTTTCACTTTTTTTGTGTAGCCTGTCCCTAACTACAGTGCAAGTGCTGCAGTACTTTACGACTTCTCTGACCATCGGTCTGACTAACCGAGTTAACAACCCCCTCCTCCAAGCTGCAAATAGACAAATCTGACCCCCGCAGTAGTATTTTTTATTTCATTTTTTTTTTTAAATGAACTTTCTGCCAGTCCTGATAATAGCTGGCCTATGGTGGAAATACAGAGTTCTACTAGGGTACATCACTGGCAATCACAGACAGCAAGAAAATCACTCTGTCTGCAATCACCTGTTTGGAAATGGCAGTTTCGGTGGCAGTCTCCCGCTTCAATGCACAAAACCTCCCACCCCCCATTACCACCGCGCCAATGCCCTGGGCTGACATGTACTCGCCCACATTGAATTTGTTGGCTCACCTGTCTGTCCTAGATATTTTTTCTCTTCTGCTGCTGCGATGGGTCGAGATGGATCGGGGAGGGTCCTGGAGTCCGCGCGCTACCACACTTGCTCCATAGCTCTGTTTCAGCTTGGCCACCCACCTGATCAAATCTTCAGCAAACCATGCGAGAGTGGCTGAGCTGGCATGAAGATTGATGGGTGGCACTGGCGGCACCTAGTGGTCGGTTGGAAAACAGCACAGTAGGTTGATAAAATGAAAAAAAAAGTTTTGAATTGGTTGTCCAGGGACAACCGGCAACCTAATTAATGTTAGTCCGACTGAAAAATCTTGTAGTCCGGGGACGCCGGGCTATGGGATTTGTCGACTTCTTTACCCCAAACAAAAAAAAAAATACTTCAACGTGTGTGACAGTTAATCATTTCCAATTTCAGCGAAAAATTCTCATTGAGCACACTGGAATGTGGACACCAACAGTTTCCATGACCTGTGATGCAGAACCATACCATGAATACATGTCCATGCCAAACCTCCCTCCTCACCTAATACACAACCATATATCTATCTATCTATATATATATTCACCAAGGCTACTATTAGTGTATAGCCAAAGGCAGCCTTCAATCCAGTTGAGATGATCACATTGCATTTGCTCGAATCACCTCGCAGAACACATTGGACCAGCATCAGAATGCTCACGGTCATCATTTTATACTGTGGGAGTTTGTATGTGCTGAAACACTCCCATTTCACTGTGTTATCACTTGTCAATTTTCTGCACACAAGGAGGATGCATTTTGGGCCTGCAGAAAAATTCTGGGACTCTATGCCACCACTGTGCGCATGACTGAGTGCGCCATTAGTTCTGGGAGACTTTCTATATGCTGAAATACTCCCATTTCACTGTGTTACCATTTGTCAATTTTCTGCACACAAGGAGGATGCATTTTGGGCCTGCAGAAAAAATCTGGGACTCCATGCCATATTTGCGTGTTGTGTGATTGTTGTGAGCTCATGATGTCATACTGATGTTACAATTAAAACAGCATTGCAAGAATGTCATGACAATTTTGAACTGTACTTTTTTATGCTACTTTACATTGCCACAGTCACTAGTTACCTCAGAGTTGTTACTTGAATGATACGCTTCTTTTCACAGTTTATGTCTGCTTTACTTAGCTGACTACTTTTTTCATGTATGAAAAAAAATGAGCGTGCCTTCCAATGTTGTTCTGACCAGGTTTGTATTTATTTGCAGCTGCTTTTCAATAACTATTGTTCCATGGTGTCATAAAACACTGCCTGCTGCATAACTGTTAATTAACAACAGAAGTGATATATAACAACTAACTGATGTGATGGAGAAAAGCAGAGGAAAACAATGACAAAGACCTGGTCAGCACCAATTTAAAAGGAATGCACCTTTCATTATTTCACACATGAAAAAAGGTAGTACAGCAGACTCAACTACTGCAAATTCTCATATCATTTCAGTCAGTCAGGATGTAAGTAAAGGAAGTTGTAACATAGCATAAAAAATATAGCTCAGAGTTCTCAACAGATTGCTGCTCTGCTGCTGCTTTACAGAGATTCACCACATTACATAGTTATGGTGATGTACATAACATAATATGTGGAGGCCTTAATCCCACTGAAATATTTCTTGCTCCAGAGAGTGCAATATATTTCTGTGAAAACCGCCTGTAATTTCATTGCAGTGTGTCACGTCATGGAGGAATTACCGTTCAGAAAAGCCGCCCACGTTCTGCCCCCCTTTCTCAGGAACGTTAGGACGTGATGCCAGGGGGAGTTCAGGTGTATGCTCCACTATAGTGAATGTCTGGCAGCTATCCCAATGTTTCCTTATGTTATAAGGTTCACTTTGTGGTAGAATGTGGGAACGTTTCCACTATCAGGGCTCTTCTTACTGGAAACGTGCCCACACGTTTCACCACAAACTGACCATTATAACATAAAGATACACTCAGAAAGCTACCAGACAATTGGATATTCACTGTAATGGAGCTCGCACACGCGCTCTCGCTGACATCATGTCCTAATGTTGCTGAGAAGGGAGGCAGAATGTGGGTGACTTTTCAGAATGGGAGTTCCTCTGTCACGTGACACACAGTAATGAAATTATGGGCGGTTTTCACAGAAATGTATTGCACTATGTGGTGCAAGAAAGATTCCCCTGGAAGGGAAAATGTTTATTATTAACCAACAACAAAGAAAAAACACACAAAAACAGTACAACACAGTAGTGGGGGGGCAGAAAACAATCATGTAAGTTACTGTGGCCGTGGGATGCCGTGGTGGTCCAGCAGCAGGTGCAGCATTCAAACTATTTGCTGCTGCTGCTGCTCTTCTATTGTGTGGACCTGCTGCTGCAAAGCACCAACCCTCTGACTGTTCTCTTCCAGAGCAGCCCACACCAGGGAGATGTCATGCTGTATTGCAGGGACTGTGGTGGGATCCACTGCAGCTGGGAATCCAGGTAGCAGGGGTGGTGGAGAGGGTGGTGCTGGTGGCTGTGGTGGTAGTGGTGGAGCAGCTGCTGTACTGGTCCTCCTCCTGCTGTGGTGGTGACTGAGAGACACAACTCCAACCCCAGCAGCACCCTCAGCCACAGCCATGGTAGGGCCAACAAGTGGACGCCTGGCCCCTTCCATGGCAGCCTGCCACTCTGCCTTGTGGTGGTTGAGCATGTGAGTGCGCTGGCCACCGGTCCCCAAATGTGTCCCATGGGGGCCACGGCACACCAGCACACCACACGCATGGCACACCATGACTGTGCTGTCTCCCCCACAGAGTTAAAAAACTCCCACACTGGGGAGCTGAGGGGAAGGGGACCAGACACAGTCCTCACATGAGTCACACGGTTTGCACCACCTTGATTTTCTAGGGGCACCTCCTGTGGCTTTCATGGTGGTGTTGCTGGAGCCCCTACAGCTGCTACTGGTGGTGATGGAAGTGGTGGAGAAGGTGGACACACAGCAGCCACCAGTGGCACTGGTGCTGCTGCTGCTGTTGCTTCAACATTGGGCCGGGGGGGAAGCAACACCCAGGAGTCGGGAGCGGTCCAGCATGACACGACCACCCCCACATGTCCGCATTCCCCTCTGACCACACCCACAGTCCAGTGACTTGCCTTCTCTAGGGTCCAAGTCCATTCCTCCCACACAGGTCCCTGGTATACACACACACTCACACACAGTCACTCACACACACACAAAACAAGACAACACTCATAAAAAAAAAATGAACTACCAAAAAAAAAATCACAAACACAATACAAAAACTAAATAAAGATAGCTTTTAAAAAAGCTGTTGTTTTACAAAGTCAATAAGCACTTTGTCACTGACTCCTACACTGCTCTCTCGCAAGCCTTCTCCCTCTACAAATGCAAAGGAGAAAGTGAAACTCCTTCTCTGACTCACTTCCTGCCTGCCCGGCTAAAGCATGTGATTTACAGTACTGTAAGCCAAGTGATGTGTGGGGGGCTGCCTATTTACTTCTCACTTCACCTTACTTTGCGTTAAGGCATAATGGCAACGCGAAGTAATAATGATAATGCCAAGTGAGCACTTTGCAGTGCCCACTTCGTGTTGTGCTCTGCCAATGCGAAGTGGGCACTTTGTGTTCACTTCGCCAGTTGATTAAAAATTCACTGCATCTCTACTCACTGGAGGAAAGGAGAGAAATGGGAGACATGATAGAAACATTCAAATACCTCAAGGGTATCAATAAGGTAAAGGAGGGTGGCTTTATGCATAGAAAGAGATGCTGAAGGACAAGGGGGCATGATATAAAGCTGGAATGGGGAAACTTAGAGGGGATGTGAGGAAATATTTCTTCACAGAAAATGTGGTAGATGCCTAGAACAGCCTGCCAGCAGAGGCAGTGGGTACTGAAATGGTAACAGGTTTCAAACATGCATTGGATAGATACCAGGGGACCTTAGTATCAAGGCTGGGGGTCGGAGATCAATTAGGGTCTACAGCAGCACAGTAGGCAGGGACCTTAGGGCAGACTAGGTGGGCCAGGATATCCTTTTCTGCTGACAGCTTCTATCTTTATAATATTAATTACAAAAATACACTTTTTTCAGCAAGTTTAATTGATTGGAAGTTTTGGGAACCCACAGGACTCACACGCCTGCAGAGCCAGAATTATTTCAGTGAATCAGATACAGTGCATGCTGTGAAGCAAATTGTGTCTACCAGCTCACAAGATCATTCACAGATATAGGGGCTTGCTCTACTGCAATTGAGTGCATGACTGGTAGAGCAAGGGTATCACAGTTCTGTGTCATTTTGATGCAGAACACATTTTGGGAAACAGTGAGGAATTAGTTATTCTCAATTATACCATGGACCTTAGACAACAACGAATCAGAACGGCTGACTGGCACCTTACCACCATTGTAAATCCTACGATATATCCACGACAAAGGTGCCAGTCACCCGCATTACCAACAAAATCGATCCGACACCCGAATTTAAAAACCTACAGTCGCCATGTTGAATTCCTCGGTAAACGGCACCCTCCCAGCCGTCTCCCACAGGTCACGGAACATTTTCAAAAACATTGCCTCGCAGACATTAAATACAAATTCCACAATCCTGGCATTTCTCAAAAAAGTAACTGTAGCCTAAAAAACATTATGCCAAATTTTCTCACAATCTTTACTGTAACGCTCGCTCCCTCCAAATTCCATCACACTCGCTGCAGCACAAGCACGCTTCCTATCTTCTGGCTCCTCGTTCACACCTCCTAAATAACAGAAGCACACTACTACCCATTCCTTCTCCAGGCAAGAAAATAATGATGATGACAAGCAAAATAACAGAAAAAAACTATATTCCTCGACACACTACTACTTCCTATAGACTGTAAATTCAAACCGGAAGCATACGCTCATTCACAGATGACAGCCCCGTACCGCTCACAGCAAACCAGGATTATTTTCTATTGCACACCAAGAATCTAAACAAAAAACAGTTAAAAATGGAGAGAGAGAAAAAAAAAACTTGTTTTTATTTATATATATTTTTTAACAAACTCAAGGTATAATTGCAATAAGCCACCCGGGGGATGTGGGTTATCGGGGGATTTACCATGGCTGGGACAGATTTACCCACGAGGCGCAACCACTCCAGCCGTGGTAAATCCCCCGATAACCCACACCCCCTCGTGGCTTATTGCTTAACTAATAACTATGCATTGTAGATGTGGAACAGGTGTAATTATCAACTAATGCTAAACAAATTGAGTGTTAATTGAAAATAACTGAGCCATTACATAATCTCAACTAATAATAAATAAATGGCAAACCAATACTCAGTTAATAAGGATTAGTTAATTCTTAAGTAGGAGACACATTAATAAACAGCTAACTGTTGAAAGGATTAAGAATTAGTTAGAAGTCAGTTGTTCTGCAAGGGGTTAGCAACTAACTCATTTGCATGTGAAAATTTCAACCAAATCAAAACTAATGAATAGTTGAACATTTATTAATTATTATACAATGACAAGAACATTTCCGGGACTCTGATTGGTCAGTGTATGCCTGAGACAGTGATGTTATTACACAAAAACATCTCTGTATTGATTTGTTGCCAAAGGATTTGCATTATTTGCTTTTCTCTTAAGAAACAAAGATATACTGCATCACTAAAAATCTACTAAAAACATTTTAATTTTGTTTTTTATTTTGTATAACATCGAGCCATTGTATAATTGCAATAAGGCACTCCAAGGTGTGTGTTATTGTGTAATAACATCACTCCTGGGGTGGTGGAAGCACTCGGCTTCACCTTGTGCTTCAGCCCACCCCAGAAGTGATGTTATTACATGATAGCACACACCTTGTAAGAAAAGTGCCGCTGCACTTCTGCAAATCTCTGTTTCTGTGTTTCTATCTCACAGCTATCATTCTTATCTCTTCTCAGCCCTTTCTTCTCTCCACTTAGATACACTTTCACAGTGTAGAACACATTCCACAGATGTACCAGAGAACTCATTGAATACTCAATAATCAAGGCATGCCCAGGGGTTGTGTAACCATCATTTAATCTAACTTTAGGAGGGGTCATAAGGCACAGTGTGCACATATCTCTCAGCTTCTTGCCTCATAAATCAGGGACAAGGCTTAAAAAATTAGGGACAAATACCCCAAATCAGAGAAACATCTTAAAAATTGATAACACTCACTCAGAAATCTGATACAATAAGGGGATTAGTATAAGATGCATTTTTTCTGAAGAACAAGTTTGTAATATTAATGTTTGATGTTATGTTTTGCTTGCAATCCCCACTGCTCAGTCATAAAAGTACAAATTTTATGAAGGACAGAGGGAAATTTTGAGGCAAAATCAGGAATAACCCCATAAATCACAAACAGTTGAGAGGTATGAATGTGCAGTCTAGTATTTTATGTCCCTAGATTTAAAATAACAAAGGTAACCCGGCCACTATAGTGCCTTAATGTTGTTATTGAATTAAAATCAGTGGTTTATAGCTTAAATTGTAATTTTTCTATTGTGCATGAGAATATCCAGATGTCAACCTAACTTTTTAGAATGTTGTCAGCCAGTCAGAATATTCAGTTTTAAACAATTATTTCACAATGTACATTGCATAATCATCTTGAAATCTCCCCATCTGTTTCTTTTTAGTGGAAATTGAAGTTGTCACATTTTATAATTTAAATTGCTTAAGCTGTTACATTACCTACATTCTGAAGTTCTGTGTAATTCCAAATGATGCCCACAAGGTGGAGTGAATGTCCTGTTCTGTTCACCGAACCATCCTCTTCCTTGGATGCAACTCCTTCACATCATAATAGAGGTATATGGCATGTTCAGATAGGTAGCTATTTATGGCAATTGTGTATGAATCCTGACTGACATGCACACCATCACCAACCCCTGTCTTCAGATGAAGATGGCTTTAAAGAGCCTCTGACACCACAGAAAAAAAAATAAGCATTTGTCAGTGTTGAATGTTGTCTTGCTGGCATTGGCATTGGTAGTGCAGGAGACAGAGAGCTGCATAATAGGAATGGCAGTGAAGTATTGAACTGATGCCACCACCACCATGTAGAGACTGACAGGCATTGGGGTGTGCCTTTGGGTTGTCAGCCATAACACTCATGCCATTTCACCTCACCCTACCCTGCAGACACCGACTAGTGTCGCGGTGTGCCTTGGAATCTTTGGGCCTTAGGCTCACACCATTCCATAAGGAAATATGTTGAGATGGGTGCAGTATAGGAGAATGGGGTGAACTTTGGGGCCAAAGAGTCCAAGGCACACCTTAATGGCTGTCACTGGCTGCAGGGTAGGTGTGGGAGTGGAATGGCATGAGCATTGCGGTCGACAATCCCAAGTCACACCCCTGATGCCTGTCAGTCTCTACAGGGTGGGTCGTGATGGTTGGAAACCTTAACATACCAGGCATTTACACTCCAATTTTTCAACATGGGCTTTTTTGTGACCCTGCCTCATGAACAGTGGCACTATCAATTTGTTAGCTGAAAAGTGATTTTGCACAGTGACTGCACCATTTGGTGCCACAGGTGTGAAAACACATTTCAGGCAGGATGTGAAAAATTACAACTGTACTGTTCATGAGGAGGTGTAAAAAAATGGCAATGTTGAAAATCTTGAGTCAAAATATGAAAAATTGGTGAAGTCACGAGCATGCATAGAAACTGTGCAACACATGCCCGTAATGCAATTATTTTGGGGATTTTTTAACTGAATTTTCAATGTAGGCATTTTGGGACCTCTGCTCATGAACAGTGACACTGCAATTTTGTTAATCTGTCCCAAAAGTTGATTTCCCACAGAGACCGCGCCATTGTGCACCAGATGCGCAAAAACACATTTAGGGCAGGATGAGAAAAATGACAGCCACACTATTCATAAGGAGTTGTGAAAAAATGGCAATGTTGAAAATCTGGAGTAAAAATATAAAAAAATTGCCAAAGTTACCAGCTTGCATGGAAACTGCACAATGCACACTTGTAACAGTCATTTTTATGTTGGCTCACACTTGCGTGCCAGCCAACATATTGCATTAGTAGCAGATTTGGACATGCGGTCACTGTGGGCGAATGCAGGGCACGCATCAGTAGGTGCATCCCTCATGCCCCAATAAGACAGCTGCAGGTGCTGACACCAGCAACACGTAAAGTGGCCACCAGATCTAAGGAAAGGACTGCTGTATTGAGAGCCAAGCTCGTCATGCAGCGGCACGTCTCCAAGTCCCTCTCCTGGTGAAACATTCTACTAAGCATGGCAGCAGTGACTGCAGCCACCGCCTGCCACAATGCCGACTTCAGGGGTGCCCAATCCCACTGTCGGCATGCCCTGACCCAGTTCATGTGCCGATGGGGGGGCCCACTCCCCGTCGGCATAATGCCCCCCCATTTGTTGTGTGCCGAGGGAGGTGCCCAATCTCCCCGGGTTTGCCCCCTCCGTATACAATGGGGCCCCAATCCCCCATCGGCGACCCCAACACTAGATGACATGCTGGAGACCGCATCAGCATGCCAATGCCCCATAAAAAACAAAGTCCTGCAATTTTTTTTGTAACCTGTAAAAGAAGAAAACGGTCTGTCCTGCTCCCTCCCTCAACCCTCGCCCACCCTCTGCACACCCTGCCTCTCCACACCCCCTCACTCCATACTTACCTCTGGAGTCCTGCACGATGATCTTCGGTGGACCGGGAGCATGTCTGCACTCTTCAAAACCAACCACGAACTGAAGAAATGCCGTTAAGCTGTAAAATTGCATAAATAGCTTTTTTTCAACTTTGGTGCATATCTCGGGCATTTTTGGGAATTCTAGCACCAGATTTTCAACATGGGGTTATTGGGGCCCCTCCTTATGAATTCAGTCACTGTCATGGTGTTATTCAGTCCCAAAAGGTGATTTCCCGGTCACTGCGCGGAATCACCTTTCGGGACTGATTAATGAAATGACAGTGCAACTCTTCATGAGGTGGGATCTCAAGAAGCCTATGTTGCAAATTTGATGAAACAATCAAAAGGTGACTGTTTTCTGGCGTACGTTGGCAGTTTCCACGACGCTCGCACCTTCGATTTTGTAATATTTTCACCGGATTTTCAACATTGGCATTTTTCCACACCCCTATGAACAGTACAGCTGGAATTTTACCTCTGTAGTAGGGAAAGTGATGGAATCACTTCTGAAGGAAAGAATTGTTGAGTACCTAGAGGCCACTGGGGCACAGGACCCAAGGCAGCATGGGTTCACAGCGGGAAGGTCATGTCAGACAAATCTAATTGATTTTTTTGACTGGGTGACTAAAGTAGTAGACCAGGGTGGGGCTGTGGACATGGCCTACCTAGACTTAGCAAGGCATTTGACACAGTCACATACAAAAGACTAATAGTCAAATTAACCAGCCTAGGAGTGGGTCCCAGGGTGGTAGCCTGGGTAAAACATTGGCTGGACAACAGGACACAGAAGGTAATTATAAATGGAGTCCACTCTGAAGAAAGAGGGATTACTAGTGGTGTACCCCAGGGTTCAGTACTGGGTCCAGTCCTTTTTAATGTCTTTATAAGTAACATTGCAGTGGGACTGGAAGGAAAAGTGTGCCTCTTTTCAGATGACACAAAGATCTGCAACAGGTTTGATACATAAGGAGGCATGGAAAGGATGAGAAGGGACTTGGCAAGGTTGGAGGAATAGTCAGAAGTATGGCAGCTTGGATTCAATGCAAAAAAGTGCAAAATAATGCACCTGGGAAACAAAAACCCAGGGGAATATTACACAATGGGGGGAAGGTAGCAACAACGACAAAAATGGAAATGGACCCGGGGGTAATCATATCAGATGACCTTAAGGTTGGCAAGCAATGTGAGAAGGCAGTAGGGAGGGCTGGGGGGATACTGGGATGTATAAGGAGAGGCATCACCAGCAGAAAACAGGAAGTTGTTATCCCCCCATACAGACAGTTGGTGAGACCCCATCTGGAGTACTGCATACAGTTCTGGAAACCCCATCTCCACAAGGACATAGACAGGATGGAGGCAGTTCAGAGGAGGGCAACTAAAATAGTGCAGGGTCTGCAAGAAGAAGCCATATGAGGAGAGACTAAAGGAGCTTAATATGTATACCCTTGAGGAAAGGAGGGAGAGGGGGGACATGATAGAAACATTTAAGTACCTCAGTGGAATCAACAAAGTCCAAGAGGGTAGCATCTTTCAGAAAAAGAGATGTGCAAGAACAAGGGGACACAAGTTAAAGATAGAGGGGGGACGGCTCAGGGGCAATGTGAGGAAGTATTTTTTTACAGAGAGGGTGGTGGATGCATGGAACAGCCTTCCTGAGGAGGTTGTGGGGTCTAAAACTGTGGGAGAATTCAAGAATGCATGGGACAGACATAAGGCAATTTTTGTGGGGGGTAGGAAGAAATAGGCTGTTTGTTAAATAGGATCTGCAGCTTATCCTCTAGGTAGGGACATGGGAGGCTAGGTGGGCCAAGCGGTCCTTATCTGCCGTTAAGGTCATGTTTCTATGTTTCTGGCCAAAATGTGTTTTCGCACTTCTGGCGCAGAATAGTGCGGTCGCTATGCAAAATCATTTTTTGGGGCAGTTTGAGAAAATGACAGTGACATGGTTCATGAGCAAAGGTCCTGAAATGCACATGTTGAAAATTTGGTGATGAAAGTCCACATAATGACTGTGTTACAAGTATGCATTGTGCAGTTTCCATGCACCCTTGTAACTTTGCAAATTTGCAATATTTTCATGCCAGATTTTCAACACTGGCATTCTTTCATACCTCCTTAGGAACAGTACAGCTGTCATTTTTCACATCCTGCCTTAAATGTGTTTTTGCACCTGTGGCGCAGAATGGCGTGGTCGCTGTGGGACATCAACTTTTGGGACAGATTAACAAAATCACAGTGCCACTGTTCAAGAGGGGAGGTCCCAAAATGCTTATGTTGAAAATGTGTCTCTTCAGGGTGGGGGTGAGGTTAGCGTCAGTTCAGTACTTCACTGCCATTCCTATTATGCATCTCTAACTCCTGCACTACCAATGCCAATGCCAGCGAGACAGCATTCGGCATTGACCAACGCTTGTTTTGGATTGTTTCACCAAATTTGCAACATAGGCTTTTTGGGACCTCACCTCATGAACAGTGGCACTGTTGTTTTGTTACTCGGCCCCAAAAGGTGATTCCATGAAGTGACCATGAAATCACCTTTCAGGACCAAATAATGAGATGACAGAGCATGTGTTCATGAGGTGATGTCTCAAGAATCCCATATTCAGAATTTGGAGCCAAAATTAAAAAAAGTGGCCGAGATATCCACCTAAGTTGAACAACCCCCCCCCCCATTGATGCCATTATATAGCTTACCGGCACTTCTTCATTTTGCAGTTCTGCTTTGAAGGGTCCAGACGCATCCCGCTCCACAAATGATCGAAGCACCGGACCTCTAGAGGTAAGAATGGGATGAGGGGGGTGCTGGGAGGTGGGGTACGCAGAGGTTGGATGTGAGTTGAGGAAGGGGGCACCAAGGAGTACGAGGGACATTTTTCTTTTTTTACAGGGAAAACCAAAAAACGGACATTGAAGGACAGTTTTCTTTCTTAACAGGTGAACTAAAAAGATTTTGGGCACACCGGGGTGGGCTCCCAGTGTACCCCATGAGTCTTTTTGGGGGTAGAATGTTGGGTACACTGGGGTGGGCTTCCAGTGTGCCCCATGTGTTTGGGGGGCTGATGCCAAGAGCGATTGTGTGTGTGGAGGGGGTACTGATGCCAATGGGGATTGGGCCCCATCAGCAAAGAAAGTGTGTGAGGGGGGGACATGCTGACATGGGGGATTGGCCACCCCCTATGTCATTATGGGGACTGTGTGTGGTGGATGGCAGGAGCCACCATGTTTATTGAAAAGTTTCACCAGGAAAGGCACATTGGGGAGGTGTGTCATCTGCCGCTGTATGATGAATTTCTTTCTGATTGCAGATGCAGATTTCTTTCAGCTTGGTGGCACTTTCCACAATTTCTGCATCAGCGCTAGCATGCTCACTAGTTGGGGGATGAGGGACGCACCTACTAAAGCGTGCCCTGCATTTGCCAACATTGACACACCTCTCAATGTGGTACTACCACACAAGATGATGCTTGCGCCTGCGCCTAAGACAACATAAAAATGTAGAATATTACTTATGGATAATATGGCCCTGAACAACCACAAAGTCAATGGCAGAGAACTTTATCTTTTTTTTTTTTTAAATTTGCATTTTCCACCTCCTCCTAGCTGCCGGCCACCCAATGTTCAGCCCGGTCACGGGCCAACGGCTTCCACCCCCCCACATCGGCCTCGGGTCCTCCGATACCCCGTGGCTTACCCCCCACGCCGGGGCTGCGGGATGGGGAGAGCGAAACATCCCGCAGAGACCGTAATTGGTCGGAGGACTGGCCTGGGGGGGCTAATCAAAGCCGCGCCGGGCTTCATGGAGGGTGGCCGGCAGCCGTCCATTTTCCTCTTTTCCGGGGAGGCGGGGTCGTGCAATGACGTCCAGCGTCCGCCCCGCCTCCTAGAGTCTTTGAGCGCGGCAGCGTGGGTGCTCCTGGCCTCCGCTAGGAGTCCCCATCGCCCCGGATGCTACCCCATCCCTCCCCCCGGAGAAGGAGAGCAGTCCGACGGACGCTTAATCCTTCTCCCCCTGGCCGGCCCTCCGATGACTCGGGTCCGTTCCCGAACCCGGGTCGCCGGCGTCGCAAGCGGAAATCCAACCGCTGCGCCGACGAGCCAGCCCCGCAGAGAACTTTATCTGCACAGGAGACACATACTATTGTAGAGATTGAGACTGAACAGTTTTCTTTAATTGAGCTATTGTGAATATTTCCATCCCCAGCAAAGATGTGGCAAGTTATGAACTTTGCCCTTCAAGAAGGCTTTCCAAAATAACCTCAATTATCCAACTATCAGAGGGTAGTCCATTGCAAAGCTACATGACCATCTTCACCAGCGAAGTCAGTGCTACTAGGGATATGCAAAATTAGAAACTTTCACTCAGCAAAATATTTTGCATAATTAGAACATTTTGTGAAATATTTCACTAGGTGAAATGTGAAATTTCGCCTGCAGTTGGATGTAAAATTTCACCTCCAAGCCATCGAAAATTTTGCTTGTTGGTGAAATTTTGCCACCCATAGTGAAATTTCGCCACCTTCGGGAGTAATTTCGCCTCCCGCGGCAAAATGTTGTGGTCACTGCCCACTGGTCAAATGATAATGGAAATTGACAAGGATTTATTAAAAATGTATCCTTGGCATTTTTTTTTTTTTTTTGCTTGGTCCTTGTGGCTCTTTTTGTATTGTACATCAACTTAAATGCAGGAAAGGCACTATATAAATAAAATATACATCTCTTTAGTAAATATGGGATTAGGATAATTGAAAGCATTCACTGTTATAGTACATATGACATTAATTAGAAAAAGTAACTTGGCTTCCTTTTTGCAGGTTAAAATTATTTTTTCTAGTATTATTGGTAAACTATTTTTTCTATGACATGAACATCAAAGCAACCTTATTTTTGTTGGATTTGTTTTGAAAAACATATCTCTTAAGCAAGGTCTTCAACAATTTCCAGGTGTCTGATCATTTTGAGAAATATGAGAATAATGTTCATTCTCCAGATGCTCAGACTTTTATCTCATCAAAGAATACTTGAAAACCTCAGAATAATGGGGTTTAATGACTGCACAACTATAGTAGCCTTGGAATTTTTATGTTGATTGCACGCATGTGCAAGAAACATGTTGCGGCAGGTTTCTCCACAAGCAGGTTGTGGAGGTGCGGCACTGTCGTGGCCAATTCCCCCACAGCCTGTAAAGGCTTGTCTCACTTCCCCCAATGCCATGGCATTCTGCTGCCTACACTAGTTCAGCCAGCATGCCACCAACTTGTAAAAAAATTAGCCGCTGCAATCAGGGGCCGCCTTGTCATTGCAGAGTCAGCCATTCGCTGCAATGAGGGAGCGACCCGTCATTGCAGGGGGGATCTTGAAACCCTGATATTGTTTGTGAACGTGTCGGCGTCTTGCTGCCGTGTTCACAAACAATATTAGCCTCCCCTGCTGAGGGAGTGCCCCCCACCGTGTTTATTTTCCGATGGGGGCACCAATCCCCGTCGGCTGCAGTGCCCCAATATTTATGTTGCTGACAGGGGAACTCACTCCCCGTCAGCTTTATGTACCCTCCCTGCTTTTGTTGTGTGCCGACAGGGGTGCCCTATCCCTGTCGGCATAATGTAATAACCCCTCCTTTTGTTGTGTACTGACAGGGGTGCCCAATCCCCCATTGGCTACAGTTGCCCCCCCAAAAAGAAAGATTCCGTTGGCACACTGGGAGCCCACTCCAGCATGCCACATGCACCTGCAAAATAAAAAACAGTCTCACGATGTCTTTTTTTTTTGTAACCTGTAAAAAAGGAAACAGTCCCTCAGTGTTCTCACTGCTCCCCCCTCCCACAACCTGCACCCACCCACTGCGCACCCTGCCTCCCCACACCCCCTTCACCCCATACTTACCTCCGGAGTCTGACACGACGATCTTCGGTGGACCAGGAACACGTCTGCACTCTTCAAAGCCGACCGCGAACTGAGGAAATGCCGGTAAGCTGTATAATGGAATAAATAGTTTTTTTTCAACTTTGATGCATATCTCAGGTGTTTTTTGGAATTTTGGCACCAAATTTTCAACATGGGGTTTTTGGGAACCCTCCTCATGATTTCTATCACTGTCATGGCGCTAATCGGCTCCAAAAGGTGATTTCGTGGTCACTGTGCAGAATCACCTTTTGGGACCAATTAACAAAACGACAGTGCCAGTGTTCATGAGGTGGGCTCTCAAAAACCTATGTTGCAAATTTGGTGGGAAAAATCCAAAAAATGACTGTTTTACGAGCGTGCGTTGAGCAGTTGCTACGCACGCTCATAACTTTGCAAATTTGCAATATTTTCACCCCAGATTTTCAGCATTGGCATTTTTTCAAACCTCCTTGTGGACAGTACACCTGTCATTTTTTACACCCTGGCCAAAATGAGTTTTCGCACTTCCAGCGCAGAATAGCACAGTCGATGTGGGAAATCAGTGTTCCACACAGATCAAGAAACTGACAGTGGCACTGTTCATGAGCAGAGGTCCTAAAATGCCTATGTTGAAAATTTGGTGACGATATTCCATAAAATGACTGTGTTATGAGCATGCGTTGCGCAGTTTGCACGCACGCTCGTAAGTTCACGAATTTATAATATTTTCACTCCAGATTTTCAACATTGTCATTCTTCTGCACCTCCTTATGAACAGTACAGCTATCATTTTTCATATCATAGCCGAAATGTGTTTTCGCAGTTCCGGCACAGAATAGCGTGGTCGCTGTGGGAAATCCGTGTTCGGGACATATTATGAAAATGACAGTGACACTGTTCATTAGCAGAGGTCCTAAAATGCCTATGTTAAAAATTTGGTGAAGAAAGTCCATAAAATGAGTGTGTTATGAATGTGCATTGTGCAGTTTCCACGCACAGTCGTACCTTCACAACTTTGTAATATTTTCACTCCAGATTTTCAGTATTGCCATTTTGCCACACCTCCTTATGAACAGTGCAGCTGTCATTTTTCACATCCTGGCCAAAATGTGTTTTCACTCTTCCGGCACACAATAGCGTGGTTGCTGTGGGAAATCGGTGTTCAGGACATATTAAGAAAATCACACTGATACTGTTCATGAGCAGAGGTCCTAAAATGCCTATGTTAAAAATTTTGTGATGAAACTCCATAAAATGACTGTGTTACGAGCATGTGTTATGCAGGTGCCACGCACCCTTGTAAGTTTGCAAATTAGTAATATTTTCATGCCAGATTTTCAACACTGCCATTTGTTCATACCTCCTTATGAACAGTACAGCTGTCATTTTTCACATCCTGGCCAAAATGTGTTTCCACGCTTCCAGTGCAAAATACCGCAGTCGTTGTCGGAAATGAATGTTTGGGACAGATTAGGATTGAGCGACTGGGAGGACCGAGCTCAACTGAGCTCTGTCGGGACTGCTGCGGATGTCTTTGTGGGCAGGAAAAGGCAACAACACAGGCAGGAGCCCAGTACAAAGGGCAGCCTGCAGCGCTGGGAGACACAGAATGAGTGCGTGAGGGAGGGGGAGTGAGTGAGTGAGCTCAACGGAGCTCTTTTGGGACTGCTGCGGATTTGTTTGTGGGCAGGAAAAGGCAGCAATGCATGCAGGGACTGAGTACAAAAGGGCAGCCTGCAGTGGTGGGACAAACAGAACGAGCAAGCGAGAGAGGGGGACTGAGCGAGCTCAACAGAGCTCTGTCATCACTGCTGCAGATTTCTTTGTGGGCAGATAAGGGTGGCTACATTGGCAGGAGCCCAGTACAGAAGGGCAGCCTGCAGCACTGGCAGAAGCAGAATGAGCAAGTGAGACAGGGGGAGGGAGTGAGTGAGGCCAATGGAGCTGTGTCGGGACTGCTGTAGATTTCTTTGTGGGCAGACAAAAATGCCGACAGAGGCAGGAGCCCAGTACAAAAGGGCAGCCTGCAGCACCAGGAGTAACAGAATGAACGAGTGAGACAGGGGGAGTGAGCGATCGACCTCAATGGAGCTCTGTTGGGACAGCTGCAGATTTCTATGTGGGCAGGAAAAGGTGGCAATGCAGGCAGGAGCCCAGTACAAAAGGGCAGCCTGCAGTGCTGGGACAAACAGAATAAGCAAGTGAGAGAGGGCGAGTGAGTGAGCTCAACGGAGGTGTATCATGACTTGCGGATTTCTTTGTGGCCAAGAAAAGGCAGCAATGCAGGCAGGAGCCCAGTACAAAAGGCCAGTCTGCAGCGCCGGCAGAAACAGAATGAGCGATTGGGGGGGGGGGGGAGTGAGCGAGCTCAAGGAGCTCTCTCGGGACTGCTGCAGATGTGTTTGTGGGCAGAAAAAAACACCAACGCAGGCAGGAACCCTGTACAAAAGGGCAGCCTGCAGCAATGGGAGACACAGAATGAGCGAGTGAGGGAGGGGGAGTGAGTGAGCTCAACAGAGTTCAGTTGGGACTACTGCAGATTCCTTTGTGGGCAAAAAAAGGCAGCAATGCATGCAGGGGCCAGTACCAAAGGGTAACCTGCAGCGGCGGGAGAAACAGAATGAACAAGTGAGAGAGGGGGAGTGAGCGAGCTCAATGGAGCTCTATCGTGACTGCTGCAGATTTCTTTGTGGGGAGAAAAGGGTGGCAACACAGGCAGGAGCCCAGTACAAAAGGGCAGCTTGCACCACGGGCAGAAATAGAATGAGCAAGTGAGACAGGGGGAATGAGTGAACCCAACAGAGCTCTGTCAAAACTGCTGCAGATTTCTTTGTGGGCAGAAAAAAAATGCCAACAGAGGCAGAAGCTCAGTACAAAAGGGCAGCCTGCAGGGCCACGAGAAACAAAATGAGCGAGTGAGACAGGGAGAGTTAATGACCTCAACAGAGCTCTGTCAGGGCAGCTGCAGATTTCTTTGTGGGCAGGAAAAGGTGCCAATGCTGCCAGGAGGCCAGTACAAAAGGGCAGCCTGCAGTGCCGGGAGAAGCAGAATTAGCGAGTGACAGAGGGGGAGAGAGCAAGCTCAACGAAGGTCTATCGTCACTGCTGCAGATTTCTTTGTGGGCAGGAAAAGGTGGCAATGCAGGCAGGAGCCCAGTATAAAAGGTCAGCCTGCAGCTCCCACAGAAACGGAAAGAGCAAGTGACAGAGGGCGAGTAAGTGACCTCAATGGAGCTGTGTCAGGACTGCTGCACACCTCTTTGTGGGCGACAAAGCCGCCAGTGCAGACAGGAACCCAGTACAAATGGGCAGCCTGCAGCAGTGGGAGACACAGAATGAGCGAGTGAGGGAGGGGGAGTGAGTGAGCTCAATGGAGTTCAGTTGGGACTGCTGCAGATTCCTTTGTGGGCAGAAAAAGGCAGCAATGCATGCAGGGACTGAGTACAAAAGGGCAGCTGCAGCAGTGGGACAAACAGAACGAGCAAGCAAGAGAGGTGGACTGAGTGAGCTCAACAGAGCTCTGTCGTCACTGCTGCGGATTTCTTTGTGGGCAGATAAGGGTGGCTACACTGGCAGGAGCCCAGTACAGAAGGGCAGCCTGCAGTGCTGGCAGAAGCAGAATGAGCAAGTGAGACAGGGGGAGTGAGTGAGGCCAACGGAGCTGTGTCGGGACTGCTGCAGATTTCTTTGTGGGCAGACAAAAATGTCGACAGAGGCAGGAGCCCAGTACAAAAGGGCAGCCTGCAGCACCAGGAGAAACAGAATGAGCGTGTGAGACAGGGGGAGTGAGCGATTGACCTCAATGGAGCTCTGTCGGGACAGCTGCAAATTTCTTTGTGGGCAGGAAAAGGTGGCAATGCAGGCAGGAGCCCAGTACAAAAGGGCAGCCTGCATCGCTGGGACAAACAGAACAAGCAAGTGAGAAAAGGGGAGTGAGTGAGCTCAACGGAGGTGTATCATGACTTGCGGATTTCTTTGTGGCCAGGAAAAGGCAGCAATGCAGGCAGGAGCCCAGTACAAAAAGCCAGTCTGCAGCGCCGGCAGAAACAGAACGAGTGATTGAGAGAGGGGGAGTGAGCAAGCTCAAGGAGCTGTCTCGGGACTGCTGCAGATGTGTTTGTGGACAGAAAAAAACACCAATGCAGGCAGGAACCCAGTACAAAAGGGCCGCCTTCAGCAGTGGGAGACACAGAATGAGTGAGTGAGGGAGGGGGAGTGAGTGAGCTCAACGGAGTTCAGTTGGGACTGCTGCAGATTCCTTTGTGGGCAAAAAAAGGCAGCAATGCATGCAGGGGCCAGTACAAAAGGATAACCTGCAGCGACGGGAGAAACAGAATGAACAAGTGAGACAGGGAGAGTGAGTGAGCGAGCTCAATGGAGCTCCATTGTGACTGCTGCAGATTTCTTTGTGGGGAGAAAAGGTCAGCAACACAGGCAGCAGCCCAGTACAAAAGGGCAGCTTGCACCACGGGCAGAAGCAGAATGAGCAAGTGAGACAGGAGGAGTGAGTGAGCCCAATGGAGCTCTGTCAAAACTGCTGCAGATTTCTTTGTGGGCAGAAAAAAATGCCAACAGAGGCACAAGCCCAGTACAAAAGGGCAGCCTGCAGCACCACGAGAAACGGAATGAGCGAGTGAGACAGGGAGAGTTAGTGACCTCAATAGAGCTCTGTCAGAGCAGCTGCAGATTTCTTTGTGGGCAGGAAAAGGTGCCAATGCAGCCAGGAGGCCAGTACAAAAGGGCAGCCTGCAATGCCAGGAGAAACAGAATTAGTGAGTGACCGAGGGGACGAGAGAGAGCTCAACGAAGGTCTATCATCACTGCTGCAGATTTCTTTGTGGGCAGAAAAAGGCAGCAATGCACGCAGAGGCCCAGTACAAAACAGCAGCCTGCAGCGGCGGGAGAAACAGAATGAACAAGTGAGAGAGGAGGAGTGAGTGAGTGAGCTCAATGGAGCTCTATCATGACTGCTACAGATTTCTTTGTGCCCAGAAGAAGGCAGCAATGCAGGCAGGAGCCCAGTAGAAAAGGGCAGCCTGCAGCACCGACAGAAACGGCACGAGCGAATGAGAGAGGGGGACTGAGCGAGCTCAATGGAGCTCTGTCGGGACTGCTGCAGATTTGTTTGTGGGCAGAAAAAGGTGCCAACAGAGGCAGGAGACCACTATAAAATGGCAGCCTGCAGTGCCAGGAGAAAAGAATGAGTGAGTGAGACAGGCAGAGTGAGCGACCTCAACAGAGCTCTGTCGGGACAGCTGCGGATTTCTTTGTGGGCAGAAAAAGGTGCCAATGCAGGCAAAAGCCCAGTACAAAAGGGCAGCCTGCAGCACCGGGAGAAACACAATGAGCGAGTGAGAGAGGGGCAGTGAGCAAGCTCAACAGAGCTCTATCGTGACTGCTGTGGATTTCTTTGTGGGCAGAAAAAGGCGGCAACGCAGGCAGGAGCCCAGTACAAAAGGCCAGCCTGCAGCGCCGGCAGAAATGTAACGAGCGAGTGATAGAGGGAGAGTGAGCTACCTCAATGGACCTGTGTCAGGACTGCTGCAGATTTCTTTGTGGGCAGAAAAAGCCACCAACAGAGGCAGGAGCCCAGTACAAAAGGGCAGCCTGCAGAATGCAGCAGAAACAGAATGAGCAAGTGACAAAGGGGGAGTAACCCATCTCAATGGAGCTGTGTGGGGACAGCTGCAGATTTCTTTGTGGGCAGCAAAACCTGCCAATGCAGGAAGAAGCCCAGTACAAAACAGCAGCCTGCAACACCAGGAGAAACAGTTTGAGAGAGTGAGACAAGCGGAGAGAGCGACCTCAACAGAGCTGTGTCGGGACAGCTGCAGATTTCTTTGTGGCTAGAAAAAGGTGCCAAAGCAGGCAGAAGTCTAGTACAAAAGGGCAGCCAGCAACGCTGGGACAAACTCAATGAGCGAGTGAGAGAGGGGGAGTAAGCGAGCTCAACAGACCTCTATCATGATTGCTGCGGATTGCTTTGTGTGCAGAAAAAGGCGGCAATGCTGGCAGGAGCCCTGTACAAAAGGCCAGCCTGCAGCGCCAGCAGAAATGGAATGAGCAAGAGAGGGGGAGTGAGGTAGCTCAATGGGCCTGTGTCAGGACTGCTGCACATTTCTTTGTGGGTAGGAAAAGCCGCCAACTGAGGTAGGAGCCCAGTACAAAAGGGCAGCCTGCAGTGCCAGCAGAAACAGAATGAGCAGCTGAGAGAGGGCGAGTGACCCACCTCAACACAGCTCTGTCAGGATGGCTGCAGATTTCTTTGTGGGCAGAAAAAACCTGCCAATGCAGCAAGGAGCCCCATACAAAGGTGCAGCCTGCAGCACCGGGAGAAACAGAACAAGCGAGTGACACAGGGCCACTGAGCAAGCTCAACAGACCAACGCAATCCACATTCGGCATTGACAAATGCTTGTTATTAACTGCTTCTGATACATCTTTAGACCCAATAAGGACAACTCCAGAGGAAGCATGCAGTTTATTATTTATAATAACCAGTCGGTTATGTGAACCAGAAAGTTCTTTTGTTTTATTAAAAAAAAAAAAAGAAATCACCCTCCACTCACTGGTGTCTAGTGGACGCCCCCGGCCATCACTGGCCGTAATAATATTAAATAAGTACTCCTCCCACCAAAGTTACCCTACAGCCTCCAATTGTTTTATAAAAAATAAATCACCCTCCACTCCCTGTTGTCTAGTGGCCCCCACCCTATCAGATAAGCAGCACCACTCAGCCCCCCAATGACCAATCGGCCACCGGCACAGCCTCCACTCACCTTCACTACTGGCAGCCTGACTGAGTGCCACTGAGCACTTGAATGAATGAGCGTGTACTGTGCTCATTCATTCATTCATTCATGCGCCCAGCCGGGTTGCCGGCCGTGGAGGTGAGTGGAAGGCTGTGCCGGTGGCCAGATCAGGTTTTGGGGAGTTGTGGTGCTGCTATCTATTGATGGGTTGGGGGTCCACTAGACACCAGGGAGTGGAGGGTGATTTTTATATAAAACAGATGGAGGCAGCAGGGTAACTTGAGGGGTGCTTATTTAATATCATTATGGCCAGTGATGGCCTGGGGACCACTAGACACCAGGGAGTGGAAGGTATATATTTTTAAATAAAACAAATTGGGGGCAGGTAACTTGTGTGTGTGTAGGGGCTGGGGGTTCAATTGGACTTGCGGTGGTCGGCAGAGATGGGCGAAATTGCGGGTGAAATTGCAAAATTATGCCACAATTTCGTGTAACATTTCACCTATGAAATTGCCAATTTAGCCGGTGAAATTTAATTTCACTGCATCTTTAGATGGGTGGCTAGCTGGGCAGATGCAAACAGCTGATCTCATAGTTGCATTACTGAAGTAAATACTGTGATGCAACTGTGTGCCAGTATGCAGTTCAAACCTGTTAGAGGAGGGAGTACAGTAAGAAGTTTCTTTACTGCTGTGAAAAAAATCAAACAGAAACAATTACAAAAATTAAATATAGTGTTGCTGTTTTTTGATAGTTTGTGTTTTATAGTGCTGCCAGGTGTGACTGGGAGTGAGATGGAAGGGAAATGTGTTATAAGTACAACACAGATATTTGCGCAGTTATAATGTACTAATGCTCAGTGCTCTGACCTGTGGTTGGAAGTGAGCTGGTGTTCACAAACATATTTTAGCACAGATATTTTTTTATAAACACTGACTATGTGCTCACATAGCCTGGAGGTGATACCACCACACTGTAAACCAGGGGACCCAGCAGATTTAGGTTTGAATCCCACAACCACCACTTGCATACTGTGTGACCCTAACCATGTCGCGTAACCTCCCTGTGCTCCCAGCTTGTCCCTGGAAGTTTCAGTTCAGTGTGCCTTTCCCAGCCAAAACTTCTAAAATAAACAAAGCTGCAACTGAAATTGAAGTGAATATTTTTTGGGGGCTGTGAATTTTAGTTTCATGATAATGTCTCTACTGTACATACTGCAGTCCACTTGTGTAGGCTGCCACTGTCTCAAAAATATATCATCCTGACAGGTTTATATGTTCTTTCTGGCACAATAGCAGGTACAGCAGCACACACGGCAGGCCATCAGTGTTGCAAAAAATTATGACTTCCTGACCTTTTTCTTGTTCTTGGCAGAAAAACATGTAACACAGCCTCCATATTAGGTTGCCAGCATTTCAAAAAACAATGCCTTTCTGACATGTACAGTACGAAGGAGGCATCACTTGCAATGATTGAAGTTAGGCACACTGGGGTAGGACCCTGAAGAAAATCGGCTTGTCTTGCAGTACTCTTTTAATATATTTTAAGATGGTCAGGTGATGGACTCACTCATCAATGACAATTTAATCCAATTAATTATTTGGTTTCCACCTTGCCCTTCATATTGGAATCGACCTACTCCTTTTTAATATCTGCATTGGAACCAGAGGGAAAGTCAGGCAGGACCTTTGATGCAGGCTCTTAATAGTCTGTCACAGCAGAGATGTAATGCTGTGTTAGATTAAGTGGTTGTTCTTTTATGAATGTGATTTCTTCAACATTTTGATGGACTGATGTGTGCATTTGCCAGTAGTGATGGTCCTTTACGAACCTGAAACATTTCAGAACTGACACAGGATGTGAAAGAGCTCAAAGAGTATTCTGCCACTGAAGAAAATCATGGTTAGTCCTGGACCTTTGGGGCCCAGTACAAATGAGTGTTCTCATCAGTTTCAAGTTCTTTGAATTAGTCATACCTCCACCCTACAATATATCCTGAAGACTTATGGTTGATGTTCTTTTTGCCTTACTTCTCCATCTCCTCAGTACCCACCTGTGATAACACTGCTGACACAGGGCTGGAACTGATAATACTATGGTGGCATTTAGAAGGTGTGGTGCTGTTGATGCTAGTGTCCACTGCTGTGTCTGGGTCAGTCACTACTGGGCTAATTTTGAAAGGATTGTGATTTCTGGCGGGTTACTTCCATTTTCATGCTGGTTAACTTCACTGTTAGTTTATGTACATACTGTATACATTTTTAATCAAGTGATTACTCTCCTGCTTGAATTCATATGCCTCCCCCACCAAAGTGCTGGCAGTCCATATTTTCATTGTGTGTCTAATAAGGTGACAATTCTGTACTTTGTGTATTCTCAGATACATTTTACAGTAGGAAGTCATTATTATCTAGAAGCAAGCAAAATTATCCTTTACCTCCCATTGCTGATGAACAGAAGTTGGCCTGCTCAGCTTACCGATGTCATGTTGCCCCTAACTGCATAGGTGGCAAGTCAAAAGGCTGTTACTGTAAATGAGAGTCAGGTCATTCATCAGACGTCACTGGTCTGTTGACAGTATTATCACAGGTGGGTATTGAGGAGATGGGGAAGGAGAACAAAAAGGAAGACATCAGCCATAAACCTTCAAAATACACAGTAGTGAAGAGGAGGTGTGCTAACTGACTTCAAAATTAGCTAATGGAAGATACTGAGGCATCACAGGTGGTGAGATTTAGTATAGTCAGACAGCACCTTGTACTGTTGGAACATATACTCAGTCACAGAGATGGTGAAGTTCCACCCCGTGATCTTTATTGCTTCGTGTAGCGTTGAGAATGGTTGTTTTGAGTTCTTGCTCAAGCAACTGCTGCCTTGGATGAGCAGACAAATTGCCACAAATGTGGAGACACACATACACACACACACACACACACACACACACACACACACACACACACACACACACACACACAACTTTCAGTGTTTGTTTGGCTGAGAAAGTCCTACTCCAGTGGGTTAATACAATCACTTAAAGAGGGACATGCACTGGGATGGGGTGCTTATAGATAAATCCTAATAATTAAAAACTCCAAAATCCAGCACTCAACACCTACAGATAAAAAGATGCAGCTGTCAGAAATAGCACAAAGAAGCCAACTTTTATTGGAGTGCAAAAAATGGAAACATGCCTTGATGCATTTTGGATAAAAATCCTGTTTCCTTTTTGGAAAAAAGGATTTTTATATGAAATGCTTCAAGGCATGCTTCAGTTTTTTTTTGCATTCCAATAAAGTTGACTTCTTTATGCTATTACTGAGATCCGCAACTTTTTATCTTAAGGCGGTGAGTGCTGGATTTTGGAATTTTTCATAGATTAATACGATGTTGCATGCATGGAACTTTGTTGAAACCACCATCCTCTATCAGTTTAACCACGCTTCACCTTGTTATTGCTTGCTGGGAAGCCACCTTTTTGATACAGTTGTTGAGATGAAGTGTCAGTTTTCTCTGGCAGCTTGGCCAACGTGTTACCCACAGTATGTGCTTGTAGCATTAAGGTCATGGATAAAACTGCTTACTGTTGAACTTCAGGGCTGGGGCATTGATGCAAGTCCCTTATATGGCACATGGGGCCCAAGGCAAACCGAGCAGTTGTGCCTGATGGGCCATTATGTACATAAAAGACACAGAAAACTGACTGCTCCAAATCTCAGTGGTCAAGTGTATTGAGCCCTTTATTCGGCCAACAGCACATGCACTGCACTTGTGAATGAACTGTGTTAGCATTAGAGCCAGTACACTGCCACCAGGATATTCAGATGAATTTCTCTGAAGCTAACACCTTTGAATACAGAGGATAATAGGTGGGCAACAGTGAACAACAATGCTGTGTTCACTTCAAGAGGTTGTCATTGTGGCACTTTGGCCACTTAAGACATATTGAAATCATATTTTCTCTGTAATTTTTTAGGTTTAATGTCCAAAAGGCCAGGACAAAAGGCTTGCCAGGAAAAGATGCCCACTTTTCTAAAAAGAAAGTTACTTGGGGAGAGCTAATGTGTATTCCAGTGTCTGACATCCCCTTTGCCTGGGACAAAATCTTGCCTAGAGGTGGACAAGAGTTACATTTCAAAGGGAACTGGAATTTCCTGGTAAGCTGATCAATGGCAAAGGTGTCATAAAATGAAAGGAGATGAAAAGGCGTCTCCTTTGGTCATAAAACTTTAAATAAAAAAGAAAATGTTTTTTGAGCATGGGTTATGCAGATGGCCAACCTGGGAACCAATTGTTTGGTTCTGGGAACTGCCACGGTCTATTTAAATTTCAATAGTGGCATAGAGGCAGGAAGGCAATTTAAATCAAAGCCAGAGGAAAGCTGAGGATGTGGGAAACAAAAATTGTTTTCTAAAGTTCACTTAAACTTTTGTGAAGGAGCAGGAGAGACCCACTGCTGGCCTAGAGGTGAACAGTGAATGTAAAATACTAAGGCCACCAGTCAATCAGAAGGCCAGTTTTTCCGAGTAGAGAAATGGCAATTAAAAACCACTCTTCAACAGATATTCTGGGCACAAGCCAAATTTCCTGACCCAAGAGAAGGCTGCTGGATACAACTGAAGAACCACTGCAAGAAAACTGGGACTCTGAGACTCTGCAGAGTGAAAGAGGAACTTTACAAAACTAATTTATTTTCTGGACTCTGATTGTCTACAGAAAAGGTAAAAAGTATCCAGTTAATTCACCAGTGCATTTTGTATGTATTTTTCCAATGTTTTTGTATTTATCCAGGGCCAGATATTCAGACTGCGCCAGGCAATGCGCAAGTGGGGGCGCAGCTCAACTGAGCTGTGCCAGGTCCAGGACAGGATGATATTCAAAGGTGATGTGCCATGGCACATCACCATTGAATATTGCACAGAATGCACATGGCGCACATACAATGTGCCAGTGCATCTCACAGACAGGGAGGACCGGGAATGCTCCAGCGCAACTGCAGTTGCAACATGCATATCACCAGCGATATTCAGAAGAGGGCATGCAAATGGGACCATAATAGATGCATGGCACAAATGGGGCCATTAGCATATCATTATGGCCCCATTTGCATGTGTTGCGCATGGCAGCCTGGCAAAATACGCCTGGCGCCCTGCGTAGCTGCTTGCAGCATGTAGTTTCCCTGGTGGGCTAGTGCACCTCCCCCTCATGTATGCCAGGTCATGGGCTTATGTAAAATAAATTATAACCTGGTGGTCTAGTGGCCTCCCCCTCCATCATGCCCAGTCATGGGCATCAGTGAATTAAAATACTACCTAGTGGTCTAGTTGTCCCACCCCCCTGCATCATGCCCGATCGTGGGCATCAGTGAATGAATCCCATTACCTGGTAGTCCAGATGTCCCCCCCCATCCTCAGAGGACACCCGGCCACCCAGCTCCCCTCCAGTCATAGCAGATGGCAGCACCCAGTCCACATACCACCTGGTTGCCCGCCGAATGACACCATACAGTATGTGGTAAATGCCTATTGGTCCACAGTGTGGACTAATGGGCATGCAGACCATACCGTACTACACAGGCATGAATATGTGAATGAGCGCTCATTCACATTTTCATGCCTGTGTAGTACAGTATGGTCTACATGCCCATTGGTCCACACTGTAGACCAATAGACGTACAGCACATACTGTACACTGTCATTCAACGGGAAGCTGGGTGGTATGCGGATGGGGTGCAGCCACTTGCTGATGACTGGGGAGGAGCTGGGTGGCCAGGTGTCCTCTGAGGGTGGAGGGGACCTCTGGACCACCAGGTAATAGGATTCATTCACTGTTGCCCACAATCGGCATGACATGTGGGGGTGGGACCACTAGACCATCAAGTAATATATTAAATCACTGATGCCTGCAATTGGGCATGATGGGGGGACACTAGACCACCAGGTCATAGTTTAGTTTACATAAGCCCACGACTGGACATACTGGGGGAAGGGTGGCACCACTGGACCACCAGGTTATGATGTATTGTACATAAGCCCATGACCGGACATACTGGGGGGAGGGTCACATTGGGCAATGAGGAGGGTGTGTGTGCTACTGGATGGTGTCCCTGCTGGGTGGTGGCAACCCATGGCTGGCAGGTGCTGCATTGCACCCTGCAATGCAGCAGCCCACCTGTGGGTGGCCAGGATTTGTTCCTCCTTTTCATGGGCTCAACATTGCGCCCCCATATGTGGCACACATCAGGGTTGTGCCATCGTATGCACGGCACATCCTGGGCTGAATACCGGGATGTGCCGCGTATGCATAGGCATGCCCCCTGCATTTGCGCTGCATATATTACCAATGTGCCCCGATGCATTAGGATTTGCACAGCGCAACTTGCCCCTTTGAATATCATGCTGGGGAGCATTGAGGGGTTGTGCATGGTGCAACCCTGTTGCGCCATGCGCAATCCCTTTGAATATCTGGGCTCCTGTAACCAAATATTTAAATCTTTTGTCTGTATGTTTTGTATGGTAATTATTCAAGTAATTAGTAAAAGCTTTTGCTTTTATTTTTCAAGTACTTCTGCCTGGGAGTGATTTTGTTCTTGTGTGTGAGACTGTGGGAAGCTTTATTAAATCTACAACATGCCTTTTTAGCTAAGGTGCCAAACAGGCTACCAAAGACTAGGATCCTGAAAGAGAATCAAGGGGCCTTAGTAGGGAAAGTATGTACCACTGGAAGGGGTCTGTAGAGTTTGAACCAGGTTCCTGTACCACCTGTGGGAGAAGATGCAATCAGGGTTATGAGGACAGCCCCAAAAAGCTTGCAACACCTATGTCCTCCCTAGCACAGCAACCAAGGAGGATTCTCACCTGGCTACATACTCAAGACTGTACTTTATCCTTATTCAGATAGAGAGGAAGCCCTGGGCCCTTGTGCTGAATGTTCAGTTGTGAAATCAGCGAGCACTCTAAAGGACTTGAGGAGGGTATTTCCTGACTCCTCCTGCCATAGATTACACTTAGGGGAGGGCACTGTGAGCTCAGTGGATCCAGCCCCCAGGAATGAGTTTGTGACAGTCATGACAACCAAGTAACCATCAAGAGTGGAGCTGAAAAGTTTTTCAGTTGTCATACAACCTTGACAAGTGAGCACAGTGTTGTTGTTCACTGTTGTGCATCCATTGTCTTTTATAGTATTTGGTCAACAGACAAACACCATCAGAGCATTTCTCAAGAAATTTGTGTATTTGGTAATTTTTTCTCTCATGCCCATGCCCAGCCTATCCCAATCTGCCTCTCCTCAGCACTGTGTGCCTGTTTCAAATCCCCTTCCCCCTGATCAAGCACCACTCCATTTCAGCTCACATAGACTGTATTTATTTTAAAATCATGGGGTTTCCAGTTCTGCTTCTCCTGAATACTGCTGTCCTCAGTACTGCATGGCTGCTTCAAATTCCTCCTCCGCTGATCAAGCATCGCTCCATCCTCACTCACATAGACCGTATTTGTTTTAAAATAAGTACACCAGAATGAGCCTCCAATTAACATATGTACCTTGCAGTCTGCTGTGTCTCTTCAGCTGTTCCTTGTTGTGGCTCTCTTCATACTTAGGAGATGGTGGTAATCGGGTGCTATTGAACTGTTTGAGCAAGGAGCAGTGAGTGGAGATGGAAGCAGCAGCTTGAGATGGCACTCAATCTTGTTGTATCATCATAGTAATGTACTCAAGGGGATACAGCAACCTCTTGATGTTACGACAATAGTACAACAACTTGGGATTTCACCAAATTCAGTTAATAATAGCCCTCTCCCATATACTATATTGCTGTTGAGCACACTGTACATGTACAGTACAAATGCAAAGCACTGAAACAACGCCACATTCTACTAGTACAGTGCATGTACTAGCAACACAGTATAGCACTGAACACAGGGGTGGCTGTGGGTATGACAGGAGGGCAGGGCACTGATGAAAGACATACAACACAGCAACACAGGTATCAAAAATAAGCTTTACTATGTATAATGGCCAATGGCACATGAACAAAACAAAAAGAAATATACAGACAAGGTAATGGCAACTGCCCATAGAAGGTGGGAAGTGTAAACAAAAGAACAAGGACACTCACCCCTCGGGTGAAAAGGGGGGGATAAAAGAACAAAGGCACTCTCAAATTGGTGGAGAAAAGGGGGGTGGAGCACAAGAACATGGGCACCCAGCCATGAGAAAAAAATGAGGGGGAACAAAGACAATGGGTAAACACCTGTGTGGGGGGGGCAGCTCAAACAAAGGGGCGAATAACCTATATAAAAGGGAGGAAGCAACCAAAACAAAGGGTCTAATTGTCCATATAAAAGGTGGGAACAACTAAAACAAAGAGGCCAACCACCTATATTAAAGGGGGGATAACTAAAACAAAGGGGCCAGTCACCCACATAAAAGGGGGCCAATCGACCATATAAAAATGGAAGATAACTAAAACAATGGGGCCAACTGCCAGTATAAAATGGGGGACAAGTAAAACAAAGGGGCCAACTGATTGTAAAAAATATGGGGGTGCAATTAAAACAAAGGATTCACCCTCTCGTATAAAAGGGGGACAACTATAGCAAAGTGGCTAACCATTTATATAAAAGGTGGGGACAACTTAAACAAAGGGGTCAACCACTCAGTACAACACAGTCCATCTCAAAGGCCTGCAGCAGGTGGTGGTAGCAGTGGTGGCTTTTGCAGCTGTAGCACCATGGTCATTTCTTGTATTGTCCATGTATTCTTCTCCACCCACTGAATCAGGATGCACTGCAGGTGGATCTGCCTGCACAACAGGTTGTCCTGGTCCTCCCTCAGCATGGCATGTCTTCTGCCTCCTACAACCCTCCTGCCACCCATGAAAAGAAATATACTGATCTCAGCCAGCTGTGCACACAGGATGAGGGTCACAGGAGTGGCAGAATGTGCATAATAGATGTACAACCAGACAACACATGGTTCAACATGCTACACACAGGTGGATGGATCACAGTCACAATAGAATGTGCGTGGCATACCAGAGCCAGCACTGTGTACTCAAATTGTAGAGTACTGCACATACAATGAGTGTGTCATGCTGCAAAGGAGCATGACTGAGCCATGCAAGGGGCACATGACACCAGCAGGCATTCCAGATGTGGAAATGCAACACAAGCAACAGCAGTGCCAAGCCAGAGTACAAAAGCCTGTGTAGTGGCCCAAGGGGCTTGGAGTGGCAAACATACCCAGTGCCCTGCACACCAGCCATCCAGCACACAGGAGAATGCAGGTGTTCAGGGCCACAGACATCCATGAGTCACCCTGGTAGGCCACAGGGTTAGGCCTAGGCATGTGTTATCCACAACACAACTGTATGTGGATGGCACCATCATGCAGCACTGTGTGTAGCAGCTGGGATAAAGAGCAGGTGCAGTGGTGTTATATGCATGTGGGTCCCTTACACACCCTACCTCATCAGCACAACACTGGTGTGAGATGTACAGCCATCTGGAAGCACCCCCCCAATCCCAGTAGATGCTGGCCCCACTCATACAGAACCTGTGCAGGACAGTGGCATTACAAAGATCCAGTTGTGTCCAAATGTATGCATGACCCTGCCCATGTACTGTGGAATAATCTTACTCCTCCCTCCCTCCCCCAGATTGCACATGGAAATGAGTCTTGGCTCGGTGTGACTTTCCCAGCTACCAATTTTAGAATGAATGAATAATAAATGAATGAATGAATGAATGAGTAAGTAAGTAAATTAATAAATAAACAAACAAACTCTGGCCATCAATGCGTTGGAAAGACACCATTAACTAGGTATCACAATGTCAATCACCTATGGTAAGGTGCATGAAATGGCCACCAGTGCACCCCCCCCACCTCTGACTCCATGCAACGTAAGACCAGCTTTGTGGAAATGCAGTGGTGTAACACCCAGTGTATATGGCACTGGAGATAGCACTGCTGCAGACAGACTGCCATGGGTGCTGTATGACACACACAGCATGACACAGTGGTGTACTGGTACAACATTGGCCTGTGCCTACCTCCACTAGACAGATATGCATATATAGTCCAGACCATGTGGCACAACAGACCCAACTGACAATGATTGGCATACATACCAGGGCTGTGAACATTACCACCAACTCCCTGGTGTAAAAGATCAGCGGCACAAGGGATACACCACTGTACGGTGCTAAGCATACCAAGACAAGGTATATACACACACAGACACACACACACACAATCAAGGATGTGACCAACAGTACACTGCACAGACCCTGACAAACTACAGTGTCAGTGGTGGTACAATGCCCCAAGGGCTGGATGAGTGTCCCACCCACAGCTGTATAGGTGTTGCCACCACAGGTGTGCATGCAGCATGGTAATGCACAAATGAACATCTGTCTCCAACCACAGAAGCATGCAGAATAGTGTACACATTGAACCCAGAGGGTAAAACACACAATGCAGGGTACTTATGTGGATGTGTGTCCATGGACCAACCCTTGGCATCCCAGCCATGCCTGGCCCTCTCATGGGCCATGTCTCCTGCCACTGGCCTTTTGGCACTGCTGATGATCCATGGCCATAGCTTGGCCTTGCTGAACCCTGGTGTCTATGGAGGAGGACAAAGGAAATGTGATCAATAGTATGCAGTGGAACACATGACACAGTACACTGCACACTAAACAGAATGCACAGCATGTACTGGTACTGTGTATCAGCAGCCACATGTGCATGGTGTAAATGGACAGGACCATGCAGAGTCATGTTTTAACACTGTGTAAAAATGTGGCACCCTAAACAAACAAGTGTGCCATGCCCCAGGAAAACCTGGAATGCTACATCACACTTTTGTAGCTATGGCCTAGCACAGTACATGCCAGCTTGTATAGTGCCCCAGTCCAGCTGTCCTCCCCACTCCCATCCAACATGCCTATACTGTATATATGTCAGCTACTGGTCATGTACATCTATGCAGTAGGGTGTAAGCAGCCCCAGGTCTCATTCAACAGGGGCACAGGAAGCATAACTGCGAAAAACTAATGGAGGATATTGTACTGTAGGTGTAGCCAAACACAGTGACGAGGTCAAGAGTGGCACAATATGCAGTATATAATAGTAGATCATGCATAACTTGGCATATGCACCCTGCCTCCCATGCTGCATAATACCAACTGTAACAGATAGTGGCCTTGGCAAAAGACCATTGTGCATACTTACTACGATAGCTACATGTAGGCCACATGTTACATGACATAGTCATCCACCCTGACACCACAACCATGTCACTGTGTTAGCACACACCCTTGCTTACATGGCAGGTGCCTGCCTCAGAGATCCACAGGCCTGCAATGTACAGGACACCTGGGACATCCATCAGGACAGGGCCCCATATACTTGCATTAACAAGATCAGGCTATACAGTTGAACAGGTACTATGGGACAGAGCGGACACAACAGGGACACACTGGTACAGTGCACATTCCCTCAGGGGCAATACCCAAGATGTACATTATCATGGAAACAGTACTGCACACAGGACACCACCAAAACCATATATAGATCCTTTTATACTCACCTAGCTTTGGCACATTGCCACTCTCAACCATTACCCAAAATTGTTACAGGTGAAGATGCTCCCACTTCTGCAAGTCATCGTACCTGTGGCAACATTGTTTGCTGGTGTACATGACACGTGTCCAGTGGGTGAGTCCCTTCCCCACAGATGACCACACCTCACACCTTGGGTGGTCTCCCTCAGCCCCCTAGTCAAGAAACTGTTTCCCCCTGGTCACCAACAGGTCCCCGAGTTTTACTTTCTCAGTGGGCGACCACCTTTGATTCTGTTGTAGCACAGGCCTGCTCCTTCTTGTGGACATTTTCTGTGTTGTCTAGTCCCGGCCCTAACACCAAACTAGTTGCTGTATAGGTGTGTCCTTTCCATTTACACAACACATCTTGATGTTAGCGCTGCAGTAAGATTGATTAGGGCAGTGCTATGTGTGCTTCCGGGGAGATAGGGTGGTACATGTGTTTGGTGTGCATGCAGAGACAAGCACTGCACATGTGCAGTGCCATTGTGTCGCATCATATCATTCACACCTGCACTCTATCATAACATCATCCATGACATGTAACTTTAAGTCTATGCTGCATATGGATATAGTGCTAGTGCAACTGCAAATACGATAGTGCTTTGGCCTAAACTGCAATATTCAACCAATGTATGCAAATTAGCTAATTTCACATTCTGAGGGCAAACTCCACATTTGCATGTTGTTACCAGAATGTATTAATTTATTAACATACTTAGTTACACCTGTAACATATAAAAGAAGTAAAGTGTTCCACCCATATTCCACAGCAGAACTGCAGGTGGCTAGAGGTAAGGGTATTTGTGGAACGGCTTACAGTAGGGAGAAGGGTGATCATAGCACTGTGCTTATGCTGTATCAGGACTAGACTACTGCTGTGTATGACCATTGCCAAGTGCAGTGATAGGCAGGCAGCTAGATGTGTGCTGGACCAGGACATGCAGGAAGACGAATGAGTCCTGGCTAGTGGAGGACGAAGTGGCCAAAATTCGCTCCATGAAGTGATTCACGGAGTAATGTGGAATCCTCGAAGTATTCTGCAATGCAAAGCAGAGTACTTTTCGTCATGATGAGGAACACGAAGTCCATTGAAACTAATGGCTTTGCATTATTCCGCCTTCCCCAAACCACTTCTCCACCAATTTTAAAGTGAAGTACATTGAAATCAATGTACTTCACATCACTTCATCTTGTTATTGAGCTCCAAAGCGAATTTTGCAGTGCTTCGTGGGACTGCAGGTCACATGAGCTCTAGATTGTTCTGCACAGCCTCAGTTCTGTGTAGTGCGTATGTGTAGTGGAAGATGGGAGACAGTTTCTTCCTAGAGCTCTGCGATGCAAATTCTCTAAAAGCTGTTAAAAAAGCCCTTTTGAGACCTTTTTTTTTTTGCTCAACATTTAGTACATCAATTGTAGGAAACCCTCCTGTGCTCATATCATCGAGTGTTTATTGTTTGTGTGTGGATTTTGAATGTTAATTTAGAACAGTCAGTCTGTGTACTGTGAAATGTGCTTTGGGGGAGGGGCATATCTGTGCTGTTGGTAGAGTAACTGGGAGAAAAAGGCAGTCTTTCTGTTTCGGTTATATTTTTCTTGTATAACTGTGTTAATGTACACATAGTAATATTTTCAGTAATTCTTGACATTTTTTTGCTGATTGTTGTGGTGCAGCAATGTATAATTTCAGTTTGTTTAAAACATTTGGTTATATTACTAAAGGTTTTCAATTTGCTATGCGTTACTTTGTGTGTGTGTGTGTGTGTGTGTGTGTGTGTGTGTGATGGTGCCATTAAATCAAACACCTTTTATTGTGCCACAGAGTAATTGCAGCAGTGTGAACCTGCTATCCACCGCAGCTGCATGAATTTTTTATACTGCTTTGTGGTATCTTTACTGGTAGTGGACTGTTACTGCTGTGCACTAACCCCCAACCGGTAAAAGGTATTCTTTTACAGATGTGGATTTGTGACTTGTGAGCACTGGTTAGGTGTTGTACCTTTTCATCTGCATCTCTTGAGTGCACAGTGCAATCTTAATCTGTCTGTGCATTTGCAGTACACCATTAATTCTGGGAGACTTTGCATTTCTTGTTACGCTCTCATTACACTTCACCAGCACTGGGAAGTTTTCTGGACGAAGGACAGCAGCATTTTGGAGATGCACATTAATTCTGGTGACTGTGTGTGACCACTGCGCACATGATGGAGTGCACCATTAATTTTGGGAGACTTTGCATTTTTTGTTACCTCTCATTTCACTTCGTCAGCACTGGGGCATTTTCTGGACACAAGACAATAGCATTTTCGGGATGCACATTCATTTTGGTGACTGTGTGTGACCACGGCACGCATGACTGAGTGTGCCATTAATTCTGAGAGACTTTGCATTTTTTGTTACCCACTCATTTCACTTTGTCAGCACTGGGAAGTATTCTGGACACAAGACAGTAGCATTTTAGGGATGCACATTAATTCTGGTGACTGTGTGTGACCACTGCGCACATGACGGAGTACACCATTAATTTTGAGAGACTTTGCATTTTTTGTTACCCTCTAATTTCACTTTGTCAGCACTGGGGAATTTTCTGGACACAAGACAAAAGCATTTTGGGGATGCACATTAATTTTGGTGACTGTGTGTGACCACTGCACGCGTGACTGAGTGTGCCATTAGTTCTGGGAGACTTTGCATTTCTTGTGCTCTCATTTCACTTTGTCAGCACTGAGAGTTTTCTGGACACAAGACAGTAGCATTTTGGGGATGCACATTAATTCTGGTGACTGTATGTGACCACTGCACACATGACGGAGTGCACCAATAATTTTGGGAGACTATGCATTTTTTGTTACCCTCTCATTTCACTTCATCAGCATTGGGGAATTTTCTGGACATAAGACAATAGCATTTTGGGGATGCATATTAATTTTGGTGACTGTGTGTGACCACTGCACGCATGACTGAGTGTGCCATTAGTTCTGAGAGACTTTGCATTTCTTGTGCTCTCATTTCACTTTGTCAGCACTGAGAGTTTTCTGGACACAAGACAGTAGCATTTTGGGGATGCACATTAATTTGATGACTGTGTGTGTGGAGGGGCTGCCAATATTGTTGTCACTTCACCTTACTAAGCATAAAGGAATGACAACTCAAAGTAATACTTACAAGGTGAAGTGATCCTTTTGTGTTGGCCACTCCGCATAGTGGTGTGACAATGCAAAGTGCCCACTTCATGTTCACTTCACCAGTGAAATTTAAATCGCTGCATCTCTAGTCCTGGCCAGGGGACCCAGGGGCCCGTACACCACTGCATCTTTGCCCTGTGGTCAACTGTGTATATATAAATATCAGTGATGTCTGTGCTCCCTATTTCAAACAGGAAGCAAGATGGACAATTCATGGGGACAGAAAGCATATGTTCTCCAGTGAAGAAATTCTCTCCCTGGATTAGGCATATATGGAGCATGAAGACATGGTTGGCCAATGGAAGGCAACCAGAACGCCGATCATCCAGGCCTTGGGCACTATCACAGAGGCTCTGTATGCTGTTTATAGAAGACGTAGGACCCAGGAAGAGGTCAAGAAGATGGACACAGACCTAAAATGGAGGACAAAAGACATCATGGGCAAGGTGAGGTTAAAACCACCAGGCTGCAAGTGATCAGCTCAGTACTGCAATGCCTCTAGCTACTGTAGAAGAGGCAGCTCTAGCTACCTATCAGCATGGCGTGGTCTCGTAAACTCTCCATCAGGGACCTACGTTTGTGTACCCTGAAGCTACTCCTCCTTCTGCTACTGATGTCTGGCAACATTCACCCTAACCCTGGCCCCATGACTAATGGCTCATCCAACCAAGTGAAACACTCTGGGGCACTATACTTTGCAAGTCTAAACATCTGTAGCCTTCTCTCAAAGCTTGATGCCCATCAAGTCTTCTCTAACCAGCACATACCTGATGTCACTGCAGTTGTCACAACCTGGCTAACACCTAAAGTCCCTGACTTGGCAATTGCCCTACCAGGCTACACTGTCTTTAGGCTGGATCAGAAGGCTAAAAGAGGAGGGAGCTGTTCTTTATACCTCAAAGAATCTCTTCTGGGCCACCCCCTAACCACCACACTCTCTAACTCATATGCACAGATTCTTCCTATTCGTATCATCCTAGGAGCCCATGGCAAAGTTCTCACATTCACTGCAGTGTACATCCCTCCCAGGGAGCAAGTGAAAGGCCTCAACGCTATCCTGGACTTCACCTGAACGCAACCCCCTGGTTCCGAGTTAATCATGCTTGGAGACTTTAACATAAACTGGCTTGCCTCTGATCCTGGGAGCCTCAAAGATGCCATCTCCTCTGTAAACCTTACACAACTGGGTACCTCCTCTACCAGACACAACTACAGAAATGGCACTAGCACCCTTGTGGATTGGGTTCTAACCAGCCAACCTACCCGTATCTCCAACACGTCCATCCTCCCAGATTCACTTAGTGATCATTCCCCTGTCATCTGTGAATGGACCAACAAATTCTGCAAACCACCACCATCAGTCATCACCAGCAGAATCCTCTCCATGGGAAACTGAATCTCCTCAAATCCTACGTCAGGCAGTAGGATTGGTCTCCTATCTACAATGCGATGGATGTCAATTCGGCCCTGGATTCCTTCATTTCCAACTTCAATGCAGCCTGTGACTCCTATGCCTCCTTCAAAAAGCATAAAGTTAAAGCACTTTGCAACCCCTGGCTCACCGCAGACCTAATAGCGAAGCTAAAATCTAGGGACCACCTCTGGTTTCTGGCTCGGGCCACCAGCTCGCAAACCAACATTTAGAACTACAAACGTGCACGGAATGATTACACAAAAGCTATCAGACTACACAAAAGCACCTACTACAGGGAAGCTCTCACCAATTCATGGGATAACAGGAGAGCATTTTGGAACAATATCAAAGAAGTAACCAGAAAGCAGCCAAAAAGTTCCCCAACTATGCTAGACATTGATGGGACTATTACCCTGGACTCCACTGCTATCGCTAACACTTTCAATACTGCTTTCACAGACCTCAGTTCTGTCCTCCCCCAACTTCATCAATTAAGTTGACTCCTCTGCTCACCCTACGAGCACCCCCCTACCCACCCACCTTTCTACTTTAAAGCAAGTCAAGATGAACGAAGCTCACAAATACATCAGTAAAGCAATTGCCAAATCAAGAAATAGTGAGGACCCACTTGACCTAAAACTGCTGTCCCTCACCCTTAATGAAGTGATTAGACCATTAACCAAGATCTTCAACCTCTCCCTCAGTCTCAGACAGTTCCCTGACAGATGGAAATCTGCTACCGTTGCTCCAGTCCATAAAAATGGAGACAAGACCAATCATGGCAACTACCAACCAATCTCCATATTGCCTCCGCTCTCCAAGGCCCTCAAACACCTTGTTGCTGACCAACTCGCTGACTACCTGGACAAATACAATATCCTATGTACACAACAACATGGCTTTAGAAAAGGGCACAGCACCACTTCTACCCTCTTGGAATTTACTGGAGCCATCCACAGTTCCCTGGATAATGATCACCTAGCCGGGTTGGTCTTTATTGATTTAACTAAGGCCTTCAATACTGTCCATCACTGACTGCTACTGGAACAGCTTTTAATTGCTGGGCTCTCCCCAGACTCCATGGCTTGGTTTAAAAGCTACCTGGAAAATAGATCACAAAGGTAAAAATTGCTGGTGTCCTCTCTGATGATAGGCCAGTCCGCTCTGGAGTCCCTCAGGGTTCCATACTGGACCCACTTCTATTCAGTGTCTTCCTGAAAAGACTCCCTCAATCTTGCCCAGAACAAATTATACTCTGTGCTGATGATGCCGTAATTCACACCACCCATAAGAACCCACCATCTCTGCAAAACAATCTCCTGCTTGGTTTCGCCTCATTTGAGAACTGGTTCATCAAACAGAGACTCATTCTCAACTACAAAAAAACAAAGTCTATGCTTTTTAGTAACTCCCACAGCAAGCACAGATTGCATCCTCTGACCATCACAAACCACCTAGGAACGACCCTCGAACAGGTGCAATCCTTCAAATATCTGGGGATCACTCTCGACAGTAACCTGTCCTATGGGGCCCACATCGACAACGTCGCCAAGGCTGGCAATACGCGACCTGGTCTCCTCTACAGGCACAGGACATGCCTAACCCCAACAGCCTTAAATGTTGAAGTTCAAATCTCAGTTGTCTCCATTATTGACTATGGCATCATCATATACAGCTCGGCCACCTCAACAGCCCTCAGACGCATTTCAACATCACTCAACAAAGCCTGTTGACTTATCACTGGATCTCATCGACTAACCCATATGTGCGACCTCTACGCCCAAACTGGCTGGTTGCAACTCTCCAACTGCCTAAAATACCAAACCTGCATTTTGGCTAAAAAGAAAACCATGGATCTTGCCCCCTCGAGGGTCCGAGCCCTCCTCTGTCCAAGTAGTAACTCCCGTCATACTAGGGGCTCCGAAATTCAACTCCTGTTGGTCCCTCACTGCAGAACCTCTCTGGGACAATGGTCATTTGCCTAAAGGGCCCCTAGATGGTTGAATAGTCTCAACATTGAGATGTTCTCTATTCCCATGCTAGGTCCATTCAAAACAAGGATCTGACTCAATCTCTCTTGCCTCCAGCACCTGTGACTGCCTCACCTAACCAGCCCTCCTTACTATTCCATAGTCCTGCCTAAGATCTTCACGTAGCACTTTACCTTTCCCCTTATCCTTCCTCTTCCCTCCTCCCTCCCCTCATCCCCCCCCTCCACCCAGACCCACAACCTGCACTTCTCTATGTGTTGCGACAATTGCCTCTGGCATGCTCTTACCTCCCAGTATCTTAGCCATTTCTTGTAACCTATTGTATTCCCCCTCTTCTGCCTGCCTGTCATATCCAAAATGTATGCATTTATTTACATGTAACTGAGTGTTAATCTGTTTATCCTGCCTAAAACTGCATCTGCTCTGTTGCATTCTGTTGTACTGTCCTGGAATTGATGTGGAACCTTTGTAAAAGAGCCTCGGCTCAAAGGTACATGTAATCCTAGAACCAAATAAATAAAACATAAATAAAAATAACATGGTTTCAATGCACTTCCTAATGAAATCTCGACCATACCAAAACTTGGACATTTCAAGCGGATGCTCTGTCAGCATTTTAACGGCAAACAGTATCTGCGACTGCTCCACCTAATTGCTACCTCCAACTGTGTTGCCTCCTTCAACACTTTTCCTTTGCCCATCACCTCTAAGTTTTACCTTCCCTTCCAGTAGCCATACCTCTCCTTCCCTCAACCTCTCATCACCTCCTGCCCCCACTTCCCCATCTCTTCCAATTACTTCTTACACCACACCACTTTCTCTACCTTTGTACTGACAAGGCCAGTTTGCTGCTTTCCCCCTTTTTCTCTTTACTTTAGTACCTCCTTTTACTCTAGTCTCACTCCCTAGAAGAGTTTTTTTTTTATTTTTTACTTTTTTAGTTACAAAATACATACTATTGCCCTTGTGTTAAACCATGTCTTTGTCTTGATGCCTTTGTAATATTTGTTTACCCTCCTCACTGACGTGGAACCTTTGTAAATGAGCACCTTGCACTCAAAGGTATTGTAATTCGAGACTGAATAAATAAATAAATCATGAGCATCCCAAATACATGCTCAATGATGTGTGTAGTGATGTGTGCCATGTTATAACTATCCTCAGCAATGGAAGTGGGTCACAGGACAGGTGTGAGGAGCCAGGGACAGAGGGGATATGAGCTGTCTACTGTGTAGGTAAAGAGCATGTGTTAGTGTCATGAACTCCAAGAGGGGTGGAGAGGTTTTTGGGGTATACTCACTAATAAGGTGCTGACTAGGTATGCCCCCATCTTCAAACATCTGGTACAGGATGCAGCTATGCCAGATGAAGGAGTCATTAGCACTGTTTGGCAATCATGCCAGGATACTGATGATACACCCTGTTGCATCACACACCACCTGGCAGTTGTTGGAGTGGTAATTCATCTTAGTCACATAAACCTCCAAACCATCACTGGTGGGTGCCCAGGTGGCAACATGGCTGCAGTCAATGGCACCAGCTATGGCTGGTAGGTGTGCAACTAAATTGAATTTCTGCATGGTTACATATACTTTGACTTTGACAGCAGATAAGGACTGCTTGGCCCACCTAGACTGCTAATTTCTCTACCTATTCGATAAGCTGCAGATTCTAGTTAATCAGCAGACTACTTCCCCCTACCCTTCACTATAATTGTCTTATGTCTGTCCCATGCATTCTTGAATTCCCACACTGTTTTGGACCCCATGACCGCCTCAAGAAGGCAGTTCCATGTGTCCTTCACTCTCTCCATGAAAACATATTTACTCATGTTGACCCTGAGCCATCCCCCCATCTTCAAATTGTGCCCCCTGGTTCTTGCACATCTCTTTTTCTGAGATGCTCACCTCTTGGACTTTTTTGATTCCCTTGAGGTACTTGAAAGTTTCTATCACGTCCCCCCTTTCCTCAAGGATATACATATTAAGCTCCTTTAGTCTATCTTCGTATGGCTTCTGTTGCAGATCCTGCTCCATTTTAGTTGCCCTCCTCTGGACCACCTCCATCCTATCTATGTCATTGCGGAGATGGGGTCTACAGAACTGCATGCAGTACTCCAGATGGAGTCTCACTAACAGTCTGTACAGAGGGATAACAACTTCCTGTTTTATACTGGTGATGCCTCGCCTATGCATCCCAGTATCCCCCCAGACTTCCTTACTGCATTCTCGCATTGCTTGCCTACCTTAAGGTTGTCTGATATGTCTACCCCAGGTCCCTTTCCATTTTTGTTGATGTTAGTCCCTCCCTCCTCCATTGTGTACTCTTCCCATGGGTTTTTGTTTCCCAGGTGCATTCCTTTGCACTTCTTTGCATTGAATCTTAGCTGCCATACTTTTGACCATTCCTCCAACCTTGCCAAGTCCCTTTCTCATCCTTTCCACCCCCCCTTGTGTATCAACCCTGTTGCAGATCTTTGTGTCATATGCAAAGAGGCATACTTTTCCTTCCAGCCCCTTTGCAATGTCTCCTATAAAGACATTAAAGAGGACTGGTCCCAGTAGTGAACCCTGTGGTACCCCACTAGTAACCACCCTTTCTTCAGAGTGTACTCCGTTTACTATTACCCTCTGAGTCCTATTGTCCAGCCAATTTGTTACCCAGGCAACAACTCTGGGACCCACTCCCAGGCTGGCTCACTTGTTTATTAATCTTTTGTGTGGAACTGTGTCAAATGCCTTGCTAAAGTCTAGGTAGGCCATGTCCACAGCCCCTCCCTGGTCTACTACTTTGGTCACCCAGTCAAAGAAATCGATTAGATTCATCTGGCATGACCTTCCCACTGTGAATCTACGTTGCCTTGGGTCCTGTGCCCCGCTGGCCTCTAGGTACTCAATAATTCTTTATTTCAGAAGGGATTCCATCATTTTCCCTACCACTGAGGTCAAACTAACAGGTTTGTAGTTTTCTGCCTCTGCCTTTCTCCCACTTTCGTGAAGAGAAATCACATCCACCTTCCTCCAGTCCTCAGGTACCTCACCATCCTCCCATGACTTGTTAAAAAGGGTAATCAGTGGTGTCACTATGTCTCCCCTTAGTTCTTTTAGAATTCTGGGGTGAATCCCATCAGGCCCCTTTGCTTTGTCCACCTTGAGTTTTAGGAGTTCTTTCAGGAGCTTTTCTTCTGTGAAGGGACTGGTGTCGACCCCCGCCCAGAGTGCTTCTATTGTTTGGTTTAGGTATCTCCCCCCTTCTTCTTTTCTGAATACTGAGTAAATGTATTTGTTCACTGTCCCTGCCTTTTCACTGTCACCCTCTGCCCATCTCCATTCCCCTTTATTAAGCCGCACTATCCCTCCATTGGTCTTCCTTCACTCCCTGATGTACCTATAAAAGGTTTTATCCCCCTTCTTAACTGAGTTGGCTATCTTTTCCTCAGTTTGGGCCTTCGCTATTCTGACCACCTTCCCTGCTTTCTTCTGCTTTAACTGATACATTTCTCTGTCCTGCTCTTTCTGTGATTCCTTATACTTTCTGAATGCTATCTTTTTCTCCCTAACCTTCTCCACCAACTCTTTTTTAGAACCATAGTGCTTTTTTACTTCATTTTGTTTTCTTTATACGCTTCATACAAAGGCTTGTTGCTTCTCTGATGACAGTTTTGATGCATGGTTGCTGTTTGCCCTACTGGTATGGTGGGGAAAACAATGAACTCTGCAGTATGGGCCAGCAGAGCATCTAGAAACTGGCCCAACAGGTGCAAGGTGGCAGACTGTGAGATAACGGTGGTGTCTCCTACTGGTGTCTAGACAGTTCTGGTGGTGAGGAAGCACAGTGCTGCTGTGACCTTGAGCTCTGAGGACATTGCATGGCTGTGCTGGGTGTCTCTTCAGAGCTGATCATGCTGCAACTCACACAGTTGCCTGAGCATGGTCCTGCTGAGCCTGTACCGGCCAATGATTTGTTAACCAATGAGAACATTGAATGTGAGTCCTGTAGGGTACTATCTGTTTGCAGCATAGCACTTCTGGGGCCTGTGCCTGGGCCTGTGGCATTTGCCCTCTCCTCATGTTCCATAACCAGCTGCATCAGGTACACAATGTGAGCCATTTTATTCTCAGGTGTGTGTGTGTCTGTGTGTCTGTGTGTGTGTGTGTTATGTTATATCTCTCCCAACTCTGGGGTTTTCCACAGGCTAAAATCTGCTTTTATACTTGGTATTTCAGCTGTGCTATCCTGCTGCAACTATTCCGATAGTGCAGCACTATATAGTTGAATATTGCACTGTGCATGATATGCACATCAGCACCCCCACTTTGGAAGCTGCATATATTAACCTTGCACTTGACCGTTAGTGCTAATGTCAAGCACAGCACTATCCAATGAATATAGGAAATGAGTGCTAAATGAATGCAGCGCAAGTGCTAATGATTAGTGCATGGCGCAAACCTTTTTAATATCTGGCCCAATGTGTAAACTGCTGAGTGTAACAAAGCATGTGACAGTCAATGCATAACAGTATCCCTCAGTTTGGGCACACTCCAGCTTGAGAAATATGCACATGAAGGAACTTTACATCTGGGACAAATCTTTGCCATCGGCTTCTGGAAGTAAGGATTCTCCATAAAAGAGTATGGTAAGAGATCACATTTGAGCATTTCTGATGCAGGAGCATTAATAAAAATTGTCACTGATAAATCTGTGGTTTGTGTCCATTCTTAAATGTAGATGCCTTAAAATGCATGTAATCTGATGTTACACCTGAGTGGAAAGAGTCTATATTGGTAGCGTAATGTAAGCTTCATACTGGCACATTTTGAATTTCCCAAACATCGTGGCTGCATAGTGACATTAATGGGGGTTGGGGTGATGTCAATTGCTGCAGCTTAAAAAAGTCACAATACAACATCACACAGATGCTAACAGTGTGTTGACTAAAATTTGGCAGCAATTTCTCTTGAAGAAAAAAATAAGAGAAAGATGTTCACAGATGATGGAGAGGGTTCACCATTAATGACAGTGCTGGGAACAGTTATTGCATATTCATTTGAACCTGCCACTTCCACTGCTGTCACATCCCATTCATTGTAAGAAACAAATTCATCTGAAGATAAGGATGATTTTGTTTCTGTATCAAGTAAATCTGAAACATGGTATGTGTAACTTGGTATCATATTTTTAAATCAATACAATCAATGTTATTCATTGTAAAAGTTTTCACTGTTTTTTATGTTGAACCAGCTGTGATAGGGTGCTAAATAGTGAGATGACTAATGCAAGTTAAGACTCCCTCTCCAAAAAAAAACCAAGATCGCTATATCTTAACACTATATATAAATCTTACATAGAAAGGAAGTAAGTAAATTGAATTTTGGCTGACATCATAATGTCAGTTAGCAGATCAGCTATCTTTGAATTTCAACAACCTGCCCACCTTTCCACATGCTCTGTTACTTACTCTCTGCCCACTTTTTTCACTCAGTACGCATGATCAAAAAGAAACCATGCTGCAAAATTTACAGTTATAAAGCCACCATGGATTGATGTGTTTTGCTTGAACAACCAGCAATTCCAATTTTTTGCAAACTTTAGTACCTGTGCCTCAGGCAGGGGCCATTGTTTTAGATCCAGCCTAGGCTTCGCAGTGCATCCAGTTGGTAATACCAGATCTTTTTCGTGAGTTGCTATGCATGGTGGTCCAGGTGTAGGTTGCATGATTCTCCTTGTTTACCATCCTCTGGGGTAGGGAGGAGAATTCCTGTAGGAGGCAGCGGATTTTGCCATCTGCCAGTTGTTGGAGTCCCCCAGGTGTTTAATCCTGGAGGACATCAACATCTGGGTCAAAGACGAATCCTCGCATTTCAGTTATGACCTCCTCCAGTTGATGTCGTCACTGGGCCTGCACAAGTGGTTGCTTCTGTGACCCACCAGTATGACCACACACACTCGATCTGGTGTTCCAGCTGGGTCTTGAAGTTGACAGCCTCAAGACTGATCAGGTCTCTTGGTCTGATCCCTACACTGTGGGGTTTATGTTTGGGGCCCACCCTTGAAAGTCCTTCCCCTGTGGAGATAGTCAGGTACCGCCCTTAAAGGGGTTGGCACGCAAAGGGACTATTGGCATTAACTGACTTATCTGGAGTAGAAGCGGCATGTGTGATTGGCACCAGTGAGGTGGTGGCCACTTTTAATAGGGTGGTATCCGAAGCGCTGGATGCCCTTACTCCAGTTCGTATATGACTTGAGATTCCCTTGGTTTGATGGGGATCTCAAGGTGATGAAGATCAAGGGTTGGAAGATGAAGCATTGCTGGCAGAAGACCTGGCTGGAGGCTGACAAGCTTGCCCTTCGTGCTTACTGCTGTGAGTACCAGGGGGCAATTTCCCATAAGAAGAAGGCAGAATTCCTCTCAAGGGAGAGTGCTGCAGGGAGAAACAGACTTTCTCAACTTCTTCGAACTGTGGATAGGTTTCTTCATTATGCCTGTCTACAGCTGAAGAAGACTTTTCATCCACTTTATGTGAAGAGTTTGTTCTGTTTTTCTCTGACAGAGTCATCTATCCTGTCAGGGATCCTGTCAGACAGTCAACTGCCTTGAAGTAGCCAGACTGGGAGGAATGGAAGGCACTCTGCCTGTCAAGAAAGAATTTAGGCCAGTGGAGGTGTCTGAAGTGACTGGGGTGATCCTAAAGCTGAAGCACACATATTGCAAATTGGACCTAGCCTCGATGCATTTCTTAATGGGATGCGCCTAGGCAGTTGGCTCAATGTTTGCCAGGATTGCCAGGTGCTCGATGGTGGAGGGGTATTCCCAGTGTCTTTGAAAGAAGTGCTGGTGGGACCACTCCTTAAGAAACCTTCCTTGGACCCAAACATCCTGGCAAATTACCATTTGATCTCCAATCTACTATTTTTAAGCAAGGTTGGTGAGAGACTGGTGGCACAGCAGCTAGAGGATTCCCTCATGTCCTTTGACTTCTATGAGCCATGCCAGTATGGTTTTCAGGCTAGGCATGGCATAGAAACAGCTCTAGCTAGAGTGCATAATGATCTACTTAGGGCTAGAGATAGAGAAGACAGGTCAGTTCTTGTGCTCCTTGATCTCTCATTAGTGTTTAAAACTGTGGACCACATCCTTCTTCTCAGTTGGCTCTGTGAGTTTTGTGGTGCTGTCATCAGACGGTTTAAGTCCTATCTCTCTGAGAGGATGCAGCAGATGGCAATGGGGAATTTCTCCTCCTCCCCAATGCCCCTGTCATATGAAGTATCACAGGGCTTGATCTTGTCACCGATGCTGTTCGCAGTGTATATGCGACCCCTGGGTGAGATCATTCAGCAATACATCATGAAAATCTACTGCTATGCGGATGATACTCAGCTGTATTTGTTATTTGCACCTGGAACATCTGGTGCCATTGATGAGCTTAACAGCTGTCTGGCCTTAACCAATGACTGGATTGCTTCTAACTGGCTGAGATTAAACCCAGATAAGATGGAGGTGCTAGTGATTCGGTCAGGTCTCGGGTGTGATGGGTTGTCACCTGGAGCTAACACAGGTCTTTTCCTGGGGTCTGTTCTGTTGGTGGCTTTCCCAAGGGTATGTAATCTCAGTGTGATCCTGTACAGCAGGCTGACCTTTGAAGATCAGGTATCATCTGGGGTCAAAAGTGTTTTTTACCACTTGTGGAACATTGCCAGGATGAAACCCCTCATTCCGCCCAAGGATCTGCCAACTCTGGTACATGCCTTTGTTACTTCTAGGCTTGACTACTGCAACCCTCTATACTTCAGGTTCATGGAAGGGACCATATGCAGACTACAGCTGGTGCAGAATGCAGTGGGGCAGTTGCTGATGGGCCTATCTAGGTCCAGTCATGTAACCCTGGTCCTGCGTGCTCTTCACTGGCTGCCTGACAGGTGGGGAGTCCTTTTCCTGGTGGCCTTGCTCACCTATAAGGCCCTATATAGACTGGGGCCTGGTTGTCTGTCAGAGCTCCTGACACCAGTGACCTCTGCTCACTCCCTCCGCTCCTTTTTGAGGGGCCTCCTGGATGTTCCCAGGGTTCAACTCATGACATTGGGTGACCATGCTTTTAGTGTCTCTGGGCCGACCCTGTGGAACTTGCTTCCATCTGTAGTCGGGGATGCCCCCTTGATTGGGGTTTTCAAGCTGAGGCTGAAGGCCCACCTCTTTTGCCTGGTTTTTCTGAATTGATTTTCTAGCTCAGCTGCCCTAGTTATCTGAAGTTGATCTTAAAGTTGCTATTTTAAATCTTATTTATTCTGAAAAAAATGTTATTGTGTTTTTATCTATTGCTTTACTTTTAATATGTTTTGTTAGGCTCCCAGAGCCTCAGGAAATGGGCACCATAAAATTTGCCTTGCCTTGCATTGTGATGTGTCCACCCCCAACCTAGTGGGGAAAATATTTCTCAATCAGTCACTCATTATATTAAAACATGATTTAAAATGTGCAGCACACATTAGAACCAGTAAATAATAATGAACTGTTGGAAAATAAATACAGTATGTTATGCATGTTCATGTACCCATTCTGCATCTGCCTAGAGTCAGTTTTACTTCCTGAATGGTGGATGCCAAAACAGGTGAAAGCCCAATTTCCACAAAATGCTAAATAGCTCTGCATTGCCTTAGCCAAATTTGGGGATATGCATGAGCAGTAAAGCTGCTAGTGCTGGTTTGGATAAGCAACCACTGATTGCGATGGTTGGGTCCCTGTACCCCACACAACTTACTTTTCCTGGCATAATAGTACTTTAGCTATAAAATAATTGTGTTGTGATAGTAAGCATAGAAATACTCATACCAGACAATTGCAATATGCACTAAGAGGTAATATTTATTTACATGGATAGGTGCACCATAAAGGTCACTTGCACTGGGGCAAGCTCTTCATCCCAAATGGCCACTGTACTCTATTAACTCACTTCCCAATGTACCATCCATTTATAGATTCAATAGAGTGGAGGAGGAATTTGAGATGAAGAATAAATGATTCAGACTACCTTGAAGTGACTAACTTCCTGCTGTGGTGTGTAATCTATTTCATTACAGTAGCTGTAGTGAGACATGCCCGCAAGCCCTCACTGACCATTCTGCTAACTGTTTAGCTGCAGACAGGCTCTTGAGCATTCATTGCAGCTGATAAAATAGTTCCCATTTGATTACAAGAGTGTTGTCTAGTTGCCCCTGAGCTCAGTTGAATCATCTTTCATGATGCCTGTGGATGGCCATGTCCCTGAGCACCAGATGACAAAGTGTTACATGTACTAGCATAGGAAGGAAGAACTTTGTGACAGTTATTTGAACTAGTACATCATATTGTGAGCATCACACAAGTGAGGAATACTCTTCAACAATGTTGTTCTCAAGATCTGGGAGTAATGGATGGTGGGCAACATCAGGAAAATGCAGACTGCAGTCCAATGGAAGATTTTTGTGCCAGCTTCCCAGTCCTCATCCTTGACTCATTGTCTGTAGTAGGGATACAGAGTGAAATATACAAACATATAATTTGATAGCAGACAAGAAATTTGTTGCCTACCCAGTCTGATCATTGTTTTCCTGCCTATAACCTCACCTCAGACCCTTCTTGATAGATTAATGTGATTTTGTTTTTATAGTTGTCTCAACAGAAACACAACATAGCTGACAGCTGATAATGTAAAAAGTCAATTCCATAGGTGTAGCATGAGACAGATGAGTGCTGCTGGCTTGCATTACAGAAACCACCAACGATGACATTTGTACTATATCTGAAATCTGATCACAATGGGGAAAACAAGACACCCACTGTCTATTTGTGTATCAAGACAAGACACTGTGCAGTACCTGTGTAATGATTTTATTATACAAAAATGAAACTACATGGAAAATTTTAGAATTTAATGGAGATTCATAGGCATTTACTTAAAAACAACAGACATTTGCCATTGATCTTTGATGAATTGTACAGCAGAAAGAAATTCTGCAGAACTGATCACTGAACAAAAAATTCCTCAGAACTGCCATTCTGCAGTTCATGTGTATTATTCTGCAGTTCAGCCAAACAATTCTGTGGAATAGGGCAAAAATCCACCAAACACATTTGAAAGATTTCAACCTCGCCAATGGTGGAAGTTCAAAAGATGTTCATGAAATTTATGAAATTTCTTGAAAGTTAAACAGAAGCAGAATTTGCAACTTTTGCCCAGCTCTAATGTATTGTTCTGTTTTTTCTTCTTTTCTTTTAATTATGGCTGTGATGGGGTTGGGTTAGGCTATATGTTTAGTGTAGGGTTCTTATCCTTATAAATTATACTTATTTGCTATGTGTAGGCTTAACATGGGGTTATACTTGATATTATGACAAATACAACTGTTAGATTAGTTTTGTGGAGTGTTAAGGGAGCTTATAGTCATCATAAGAGACATACAAAGTTAGCTCATCTTAAAAAGTTGGATCTGATATTGCATTATTGTTGGAAACTCATTAAAAACCTGGTGATGTAAAGCACCTACTAAGAGAATGGGAGGGAACAATTTATGAATCAGTATATAATTATAAACAAGCAGGTTTAGCTATTTTGATAAAAAAGGAATTTACTATTGTCTGTCAAGAATGTGATTCAAGGCAAAAACAGTGGATACATAGTTGTTTCAGGCATTCTCAACTTTGTTCTTGTAATACTGGCTAGCATACAGTATATGGTTTGACTAAAAGTGGCCCTTTATTCTTTCTTTTACTGTTGTCCAAACTAGAGATGTTGCAAAATTGAATTTCATGGGCTAAATTCCCACAAAACCAGCAATTTTGCTGCATGAAATATTTTAAGTAATTCTGTCATTCCAAGAAATATTTTGCGGGATGCAAAGCTGCAAAATGTTGTCTGCAATTTGCAAAATGTTGCCCAAAAATGTTGAAATTTCATCCTCAAGTGGCAAATTTTGCCATTTCGTGGCAAAATTTTATGCTCAGCAGGTAAAATTTCACATTCTGTGGGCAAAATTATGCATTTCACTTCTGTAAAAAAATTTGCAAAATGGCCAAATTACGCAAAATATTTTGCATAATGAAATTCAGAAATTTCTCACATCTTTAGTCCAAACTAACACCTTTCTTGCATACAAAAATTTTCCTAGGCACTGACTGAAATATGGTTTTAGACAATAAATTAGACAATTTGTTTTCGAAGAAGAAGAGTAGTGGTGTATTTATAGATTTCTTTTTAAGCATCTTTATTATGGAGAGACTGGATGAATTAACAACACCATAAGGCACAATACATTAGAAGGATAGGCACATGGAAATCCTGAGGGAAATGAGGGAATGGATAAAACCTGGGGGGGGAGTTCAGTAACAGTGGTAATACTGGGAAGACTAGGTGGGCCATATAGGTCCTTATCTGCCGACTATATGTATGTATGAATCTGTGTATGTATGTATGCATGCCTGTAAGTACCACAGCGTAACAACCAAAAAAGAGAAACAAAAAAAAAAAGAAACCAGTTAATAACTGAGCAGCAATAAACATAAAAGGCATACGGATGTTATCAGGATGAAGAATAAAGTACATTGTCTTAATATAATTCCCACACATTTCAGATTGTCTACTGATACGGGAACAGTCCAGCAAGGTTGCCCCAGACATTAAACTAACTATCCTACCCTTTTATGTTAAAATATTGAGGGGAGAAAATGGCCCATATTCAATCAAAATACTCTTTCTTATCATCAAATAATGGTGTATCCTTTCTGTTTTATAAAGGTTGATCATTAGATTTAACCACATACAGTATTATATCTAGGGAGATTTACAACCTTCCAGGGCATTAAAATATACTTCTTTGCACTAATGCATCCTAAGGAAAAAAGGTTTTTCTTGATCTCTTGGTCAGCTTATATTTCCTTGATGCACCCCCATTAAGTTACCCAGCATTTTTTTCCCATTTCGTGTTTGTAGCTTTTCCCAATGTAAACGGAACTTTATTCCAGAAGTGAGTCATTTATTTTACAAATGAGAAACGTGAATTAGTGAACCTGAACTGTCCAGACATCTGGGGCATTTGTCACTGATATTCATATCCATTTTATTTAGTCTTCTAGAGGTGTAGTACATTCTATAAAAAAATATTAAATTGTGTCTGTTGTAATTTGAAAAATCTAAATTCAAGAAGAAGAGAAGTGGTAATGTTTCCCTATACAGTATTACTAATATGCCATTCTAAATGTTGTTCCCACTTCCCTTTTAGCTGAAGAAGAAACAAATGTGAAGAGTTTGTAATATATTTCATCTTGCTGACTGGATAGGCCCACTGGGTCCAAATGGACCCTTTTAGAGGGGCGACCCAGAATTAGTTACATAGAAGCCTGTAAGGTACAGGACACATCTATGATACATCACACAGTTACAAAGCTTTTTATAGGAATAAACACAGTATTGCCAGACACAGAAGTTTCAGGAGACTTACACTTTGGTGTTACATACTTGGACTTTTTGTACATATGCACGTGTAGACAGAGGGAGGCTGCCAGCATTGACAGTGAGATAAGCAAAACAAAGCAAAGCAAAGTTTATTTATGGAATGCTATTCCAACAAGATCATCATGTTTTACAGAAAAAAATAAAATCATAAAACATCCATTTCAACACAGTAAAAACATTTGAAACATATTATAAAACAGTAGGACTAAGAATCAGAAAAATCTAGTTCAAATAAATACATTTTTAAGGCAGATTTAAAGGCCTCAATGGACGGGAACTCCCTAACCCGGCAAGGAAGAGAATTCCACAGGGTCGGAGCTGCAGAAGCAAATGATCTAGCACCTAATGTTGTCAAACAGACCCTGGTAATCTCTAGCAAACCCTCATCAGTGGAGCAGAGAGGACAAGGGGGGCAGTAGGGAGAAAGGAAATCTTGCAGATACCGTGGTCCCAGTCCATGTAGAGCCTTATAGGTCAGTAATCTGACATTGAAGGTGATTCTCCACCACACCAGCAGCCAGTGAAATTCACGAAGCACAGGCGTGATATGGCAAGATCTTGATAAGCCAGTCAACAACCTGGCAGCTGCATTCTGCACCAGCTGCAGGCAGTGAAGATCCACCTCCAGTAGCCCTAGGTATAGGGCATTGCAATAATCAAGGCGTGAGGTCCCAAATGCATGGACCAGTGTTGGAAGGTCATCAGGTGGGGCCAGGTGTTTTATCTGGGTGACATTCCTCAGATAGTAAAAAGAGGTCTTGACAATGGCTGACACCTGAAACTTAAGTGTCAGCTCTCTATCAAATATGACCCCCAGATTCCGCACCCAGTCAGAGGTCACCAGCTGGTTGTCACCCAGCCAAAGTCCAGATGGCTGCCCTACTGGCAATCTCTGTACCCAATGATCTGGCTCCACAACCAACACCTCAGTCTTATCCAGATTCAGTCTCAGCCAATTGGCACTCATCCAGTCCTGACTCTCAGAGAGTCAGTTGTTAAAGACTGAAACAGCATTGCTTTGTTCAGGCACAAAGGACATGTACAGTTGAATATCATCTGCATAGTAGTGAAAACTCAATCTGAGCTGGAGCTGCCTAATAATGTCTCCCAATGGCAGCATGTACACAATGAACAACATGGTGGGAAAGCACTGAGCCCTGTGGCACCCCACATGAATGGGAAGATGGGAGCTGAGGAGAAAACTCCTGACTCTACTCTCTGCATCCTGCCAGTGAGGAAAGAGTGGAACCATCTGAGGACTGTACCAGACAGTCCACAGAAGAGCCACAGATGCTCCAGCAACACCCCAAGGTCCACGGTGTCAAATGCTGTGGACAGATCAAGGAGAACCAAGATGGAACAGCTCCCCTGATCTCTCACTGTCAGGAGATCATTAAGTACTCAAACTAACGTGGTCTCGGTATTATGCCTCTTCCTGAAACCAGACTGGAGAGGACTGTAGATATCATGGGTGGTCAAATGTTCCTTGTGCTGCACTGGGACTGCCTTCTCAATAACCTTACCCACAAAAGACAGGTTAGAGACAGGCCTGTAGTTTCCAAGACAGTCAGGGTCAAGAGAAGGTTTTTCCAAGAGGGGTGAACCACCGCCTCAGTCAGAGTGTCCAGAAACACCCCAGTCTCTAATGAACACTTAACTATCTCAGCAAGGACTGGTCTGATTACCTCCACACACCCCATCAGGAAGTGTGCTGGACCAGGATCCAAACTACAGTAAATCATTCGCAATCCCTGGACCATCTTCACGACATCCTTGATTGCCAACTGGCTAAAATCTGACCACACAAACCAGGTGCTTGCAATCTCGCACCGATTTCTGCTGTGCCCATTTGAGTGAGCTGTGCTGATCTCAGACCTGATGGTGCCAACCTTATCTGCGAAGAATAGAGCAAACTCATCATACTTCTTCTGATAAAAAGCTCCCCGATTCTGGAGACAAGTTGGATTGCACAACCTGTCCACAAGACAGAAAAGCTGAGCTGGTCGATTTCTTGCAGCGGTCTTCCTGGACAGGAACTCTTTCTTCTTACAGAGAGATTGCAGATTGATAATCCCTATAATGGGTCATCAATCTAAGTCTGTCATCCTCCAGACTTGATTTCTGCCAGCATCGCTGCAACCTTCTCCTCGCTCTCCTAAACTCCCTCAGGTACCCATCAAACCAAGGGGATGAGGGCAAAGGGTGAGGGTGCAAACCTGGATGGGATCTATGGAGTCTAGAGTAGCCCCCACCATCTTATTATAGGCTAGCAGTAGGTCCTCTAGGTCCAAGCTAACACTCAAACTCCCTGACAGATCTATTACCGCCATAAGACTATCAGGGGTCAAACCCCACAAAGGGTGGTAACTGACCATCTCCGTAGGGGCAGGTCTATTGGGGGGGCTACAAAACTGAACCCTATGGTGTGGTGATCGGGTTCCACTACCACATTGGAGATCTCCATCCCCAGCAGGAACACCAGGTCCAACTAATGACCTTGTATGTGAGTCGCAGAGTTAATCACCCATGTAAAGCCCAGTGACACCTTCAGTTGGAGAAAGTCTTGACCAAAATGTGAGAGTTCATTGTTGACCCAGGCATTGAAATCCCCCAGCACCAACCATCTCAGAAACTCCAACACCAACTCAATGATGAAGTCTGCAACTTCCTGTAGGAAATCTTACTCACCCCCCCCGGGTGGATGGTAGACGAGAAGTATCCTACAGTGCACACCTGTGCCCATGATACATTTGAAGGATCTAGTGAACCCAACTGGCACATCCACAAGGCCCAGTTTCATCTTAAAAGAGAGTGTTACCCCCAGCCCCTATGATCCAACCTTGGGTGGTGTATCACCGAGTACCCAGTTGGAACTGCTGACTCAAACATTGGACCAGCATTCTCATCCAGCCCTGTCTCAGTGATGCAAGCCAGATCAGGTGACCCAACAAGATCAGCAACTAATGCCATCTTGTTTCTAATTGACCTGGCATTGCATAAGCAGTCAAGGTTGACCACGTTATCTGCCCACAAAAAGTGGAGCCCTTAAGTATGGGCACCAAGTAGGGTGGACCCTTTTCCTGGGCCCATTTCACCCCAGGATGTCTCCTTGGCCCCATGACCTCAATTCACCCACTCCACTCCATTCCCCCGCCAAGCCCTCACCCCCACCCCTCCAATGCTGCTTCACTATACCCAAGGCACGACAGTGCCTATAAACCTCTGCCAGTAGTGGGGGCAATCGAAGGGGCAGAGAGACTGAAGCTCAGCAGGAGAGTAGTACCCACCCATTGGAGCCCTCTGCCAACACATCCTGCCATATTCCCACTCAGCAGCTACCAATTAAAAATCAGTCACCCACTCACTCAATCAACCATACAATCACTCTCACACTCAGTCCTTAATTACAAGTTATTGTGGTTACAGGTAACAGACATAAGGCCATGTTGGCCATTTTCATACTACTTAGCCTCCGTTGTTATGCCTTTTCTGCTGGAGCACTGCATTCCTGGGCAGGATGAGTTACTAGGGTGCTAAGTTGCTTGGGTTATCCCTGACACATGCAATTGTTTTTGTCAGCAGGTCACTTTGAGCCCTTTTCTAAAAGAAACCAGTGTGCCAGCATTGTGCAGCTGGTCGGGGAGATTGTTCCAGAGTATCAGGGCTGCATGGAAGTAGGACTTATCTCCTTCTGTTGTCTTTAGCCTAGGGACCTCTAGGAGTTTCCATGAGGAAGTGCATAGTACTCTACTTGGACGCTTGGGAACCAGCACCCCAGCAAGGCCCAACAGAAGGGGTCTGTTTACTAGTTTCTTGGTGGCACACAGGACAGGGTATTGGAGATGTTGGGAAAGGGACAGCCAGTTTAGAGAGTCAAGCACCTCACAGTGGTGGCACCTTGGGTGGGATCTGGATGCAAACTGAGTTATCCTATTGTAGAGTATTTGCATCCTGCTCAGTTCTTTCCCAGTGAGTGACCATACAACTGGAGCTGCATAGGTAAGTTTGGATAGGAGGACGCTGTTTGCGTTTGCTACCCTAGTTTCTGGGATGAGTTGCAAGCTCAGCCTATTAAGTAAACCTAACTTTTGGTGTATTGCTCTGATGATATAGTCCACATGGCATTTGAAAGTGAGGCCTTGATTGAGGATGAGACCCAAGTACATGAAGGAGCTCACAACTTCAGTGGGCATACCTGATGAGGATTGAATGGGGAGCAATAAGGCTCTGTCCAAGCCCATGGTTCTAGGTCTGTACAGCATGACTTTTGTCTTTTTATCATTTAGCACCAGTCTGTTAGCCAGCAGCCATGTTTCTAGGGACGCAAAGTCCTCCTGCAGCAGAGACCCAAAGGTTATTATGCTGCCCGCAGTTCTATACAGCACAGCGTCATCAGTGCATTGTAAAACTGAGCTACTGCCACAGTTATTGCTGAGGTCATTTAGGAATAGGGAAAACAGGAGGGGCCTCAATATGGAGCCTTGAGGTACACCCTCCTTAATAGGTAGTCACTCTGACATGGATCCCTTTCAGTTGACCTGTTGGGCACATTAAGATAGATTTCTCTCAAGCCAGGTCATAGAGTGGTGCTCTAGGTCAATGAGTTTTAGCTTGTCCAACAGAAGGCTATGATCTACCAAATCAAAGGCCTTTGTTATGTTGATGAATATGGTGCCAGTGGGAGTGCTATTGTCAAGGGCTTTGAGGGTGTCGGTAGTGAATTTTATTAGTGCACTGTCAGTTCCATGCTTTCACCTGAATCAATGCTGGTTGGGTGCCAGCAATTTATATTTTTCCAGGTAGTCTATTAGTTGGTTATTTATTTATTTTATGTATTTAGTTTTTGTTAACCAGGTGAGTGCACTAGCCAAATTTGACTATTTTCAGGCACGACCCAGGAGAGTACAACAAGTAAGACATACTGTTAACAATTCACGAGAGCAAGTACAAGTACATACAGAGGAGGGTAAGCTCCATGAAAACAAATATTACATTGGTAGACATTGTATAAGGCAAAACAGTATAATGTAAAGCAAGGTTAAACAGGAGAGTTTATATTAAATACATATTTATGTCAGCAGTAGCATTCAAGGAGTGGAGAGTATAACATGAATCAAGGCAGTAAAGAGAGAAAACAGAAAGGGCAAGCACAGTGCCATGGAACCAAACAGAGGGACAGAGGTCTATCTTGGACAGGATACAGAGGAGCAAGATTGGCCTGTAGTTTCCAATAGGGACCTTGGGACCTCCTTTGTGGATTGGTACTAAATGGGCCTCTTTCCATCTGGCCAGAATGACTCCCTCTATTAGGGACCTGTTGATCAACCAGGTGCTAGGACAGGCAATGGCAGGGACAGTATCTTTTAGCAATCTGGGGACCAGTCCATCTGGTCTTGCAGAACCTCTGACCTTAATTTTCTTTAATAGTGGGAGAACATCTGAATGCTTTTCTATTTTTAAATGGAATTCCAGATGCTGTGTTTCTGGACTGCTGGGACATGGATGATCAGAGGCAAGGGGAGGGAAGTTAGCTTTGTACTCTTCAAGATCAGTGTAAAAGCTGTTAAAGGCATTGGATGCCTCTTGGTTGTCAACAATGGATTGGCCATTCGAGATGATTGGTCCTTATGAGGGTTTGTTATTAACATCAGCATTATGCTGTTCTACAATATTTATAGCCGAGGATTGTCCTATACACCTATTAATAGAAGCTATGTACTATCTCAGCTGTAGATATCTAAAAGATTGATGACTTGGCACAATATACAGTATAGCTCCTGAAACAGTGTAAAGAAAAGTGTTTTGATCCACCACAGCTTTTAATGTCCTTATACCTAAGGTTTCCCATAATGAAAAACCTATATCTAAATACTGTATGATGGCTTAACAGAATAATTGTGATATCCTGGAGAGAAAAGGGAGATTTAATAGCTACTTTGAATAATTCCATTATGTTTTTTTCCCCAACTAGTACATGCAGTTACGCTTTGCAAGTAAGGTAGGGTGAAATTTATTTTGTATATTATAATAACCTGAATAGAGAATGCTTTCAATATTGTTATAGTTATGGAATTCTTGCTCAACCACTTTATTTATGGAATAAGTGTTTGTGAACCAATCTTGGATTTGGGAGAGTTGAGCAGCCAGAAAATACCTTCTAAAGTTTGGCAGTTCCATTCTCCTAAATTCTTACTTAGCCACAATTTTTTAAGACTGAGACAAGGTTTTTATCTTTCCATAGAAACCTAGTAAGTATTGTATCTATAGTTTGGAAAAAAAATACTCATTTACAGCTATTGGTAGTAACTGAAAAAGAAATACCCTTTGGAGAATATTAATTTTAATTACATTACATCTATCAATAAGTGTCAAGGGTAGTATTAGCCATTTTTGTCACTTTAGAAGACTTATATAATAGTTTAGCCAGTTAATAAATTTAGGAACAATTCCAAACTTTTCAAAATCCATGAAAATATAGTCCTATTCAATTCTGCCAAAGGCTTTGTCAGCACTGAGTGTAAAAATCAAGGCATCCTTTGATTTTCCAAGGTTTAAGATATTTACAGTATTATTCTCCTTATATGAGACCCTAATTTTCTTCCCTTTATAAAGCCAGTTTGATCTACATCAGTCATACTAGGAGCTGCCTTTTATAACCTGGTAGTTCAAATTATTGTCAAAATCTTTATACTGTATCATAATTTAAAAGTGAAATAGGCCTATAAGAAGTTACTTGTTAAAGGATCTTTATTTTATTTTTTTGTTAAGAAAAGTGAAATTAATTCTTACCTTGTAGAAAAAGGGAGGGAATTTACTGGTTTGCATGCAATAATTAAAGAGCTCTGTTAGGTGTTATTTTATTAAATGAGAATGTTGCTCATAAAATTCAGAGGGCAATCCATTGAGACCAGGAGATTTACTAGCAGTAATATATTTTATTGTTTGTTGTATTTCTTCTTTGTTTATATTCTGTTATAAGAGATCCATTTGCTATTTTGATATAGTAGGGATTTTTAAATGTGAAAGAAAATTCTGTATCATGTTTGGATGCATAGATCTCTCAGAGCTATAAGATTTGGTATAGTAGTGAAAAACAAACTCTGTCAATATCAAAAGCATCAGTAACCAACTTATTAGTATGGTTCAAAATTTCAAAAATATTGTTTTCCTTTTATTTCTTTTTCAACTGGATAGATATTTTATCTGATTTGTCCTCTAAGGCATAATATTTAGCCCTCATCACAAATGTTTTTCTCTACCTTGTATGAAATTAACTAACTATGGTCATCTTTAACCTGCAAAAAGGCTCTTCAATATATCAAGGTCATGCATAGTCATATGTTGACTTTCATTCATTTTCTAACTCTATTATTTTTTTCATACTTTATTGTTTCATACTAATTGAATAACTAATGGCTTCCCCTCTAACAACAGCTTTAAAAATTCCCCACTGTGTTATGGGAGAGGTTTGTAAGGATGGGTTGAATTCAAAGTAGTTTTTAATACTGACTTATTAGTGTTCCAAACAGCTTTTATCTTTCAACATGGTAGGATCTATTAACTATAATTGATTTGAACTTTTCCTAGAAATCATAACTTGTAATTCAACTGGAGCATTACCAGAAATCAAAATACCATAAAATTGTATGGATTTTATACAGTGCAGGAGATGTTAAGAATTAAGAAAATAATCAGTTATTGTATATCACTAATGGGAGGAAAAAAAGAATACATTTGAGTGTCCTGGTTGAGCTCCCTCCAGATATCTATTAGTTTTAAACCTTCCATATCACCATTAAGCTGTTTTCTGGTACCTGTCATATGATCCATATATGAAGATGATTTATCCAGTCTGCATGTCAGTGCTAATTTGAGATCTCCTCTTATAAGAACCATCAACTGTTACTAAATTTAAAAAATGTTGTTAAAAAAAGTTTGATCGGTTACATTTGAAGCAAATAGATTTGCCAAAACGAAAGTCATCTAAAGTATCAGCTTCAGCCACAACAAATCTTCCTTTCAGATTGATTATTGATTTACCAAATGAGATAGATCTTTTTGGGTGGGCAGAGGGGGATAGTGAAAAAGCAGGAATACTGAACGAATGTTTCTGCTCAGTATTCACAAAAGAGGAGGGGGAAGTGCCTAATCCAATTAACAGAAGCACTCTTGATAGGGGGGTTGATCCCAGTCCTTTCACAGAAGAAAGGGTTCTGCAAGAACTCCTAAAACTGAAGGTGGACAAAGCAATGGGTCCTGATGGAATTCACCCCAGAATTCTAAAAGAATTAAGGGAGGAACTAGTGAAACCACTGGCTACTCTTTTTAATAAATCATGGAAGGATGGTGTGGTACCCGAGGACTGGAGGAAGGCGGATGTGATTCCCCTTCACAAAAGTGGGACCAAGACAGAGGCAGGAAACTACAGACCTGTCAGCCTGACCTCTGTGGTAGGGAAAATGATGGAGTCACTTCTGAAGGAAAGAATAGTTGAGTACCTAGAGGCCAGTGGAGCACAGGACCCAAGGCAGCATGGGTTCACAGTGGGAAGGTCATGTCAGACGAATCTAATAGATTTCTTTGACTGGGTGACCAAAGTAGTAGACCAGGGAGGGGCTGTGGACATGGCCTACCTAGACTTTAGCAAGGCATTTTACACAGTCCCACACAAAAGATTAATAGTCAAATTAACCAGCCTGGGAATGGGTCCCAGGGTGGTAGCCTGGGTAAAACATTGGCTGGACAACAGGACACAGAAGGTAATTGTAAATGGAGTCCACTCTGAAGAAAGGGGGGTTACTAGTGGGGTACCGCAGGGTTCAGTATTGGGTCCAGTCCTTTTTAATGTCTTCATCAGTGACATTGCAGAGGGACTGGAAGGAAAAGTATGCCTTTTTGCAGATGACACAAAGATCTGCAACAGGGTTAATACACAAGGAGGCATGGAAAGGATGAAAAGGGATTTGGAAAGGTTGGAGGAATGGTCAGAAGTATGGCAGCTAGGATTCAATGCAAAGAAGTAGAAAATAATGCACCTGGGAAACAAGAACCCAGGGGAAGAATACACAATGGGTGGGGAGGTAGTAACAACAACAAAAAAGGAAAGGGACCTGGGGGTAATTATATCAGATGACCTTAAAGTTAGCAAGCAATGTGAGAAGGCAGTAGGGAGGGCTGGGGGTATACTGGGATGTGTAGGGAGAGGCATCATCAGCAGAAAACAGGAAGTTGTTATCCCTCTGTACAGACAGTTGGTGAGACCTCATCTGGAGTACTTGTCCAGTTCTGGAGACCCCATCTCCGCAAGGACATAGACAGGATAGAGGCAGTCCAGAGGAGGGCAACTAAAATGGTGCAGGGTCTGCAAAAGAAGCCGTATGAGGAGAGACTAAAGGAGCTTAATATGTATACCCTTGAGGAAAGAAGGGAGAGGGGACATGATAGAAACTTTTAAGTACCTCAGTGGAATCAACAAAGTCCAAGAGGGTAGCATCTTTCAGAAAAAGAGACGTACAAGAACAAGGGGACACAATTTAAAGATAGAAGGAGGCGGTTCAGGGGCAATGTGAGGAAGTATTATTTCACAGACAGGGTAGTGGATGCATGGAACAGCCTTCCTGAGGAGGTTGTGGGGTCTAAAACTGTGGGAGAATTCAAGAATGCATGGGACAGACATAAGGCAATTCTTGTGGGGAGTAGGAAGAAATAGGCTGTTGGTTAACTAGGATCTGCGGCCTATCCTGTAGGTAGGGAAATGGGCAGACTAGATGGGCCTAGCAGTCCTTATCTGCCGTCAAAGTCTATGTTTCTATGTTGTTTGTTTTTTTTTACAAATATATCCAGTCCCCTAAAATTTGCCCCCTTACTTCCCCCCAACTTTTTGTATGAAATTCAGCTTCTCTATTACATAGATGGGTTTCTTACATTAGTAGTATATCTGCCCCCTTCTGGTCCACAAAATTAAATATTTTCTTAGCCTTCTGTTTGTCCCACATGCCTTTAACAATTCAAGTTATAATTTTCAAAATAATTGGTATAGTTTAAACAAAAGAGCAAAATAATAATTCTACATGCCCCTACATAGATTTGAGAATTGCAATATGTGACTTGAGTAGGTACTCCTGTTAGTAATACAATAATTTTCCTTCCTATTCTGTATTTGTACCCCACTCCTTAGTTCTATCTTGAAAAAAAATTATCTCAATAGAAGAATCAAAAATGCATAAGTAAGAATAGAACTTTTCAACCCTAGTCCTAACTCCCTTTCCAAAACACCCTAAAACCCTTTCCCTGATTTCCACTCCCCTCTGTGCTTTCCCCACGTAACCCCTCAACCTCCTTTTCCTGAATAAACATGCCCCTCGATGTAAACCCCCTTCATTACACCAACAAAAGATAGCCTGTATTGTCCACTGACCTCAGGGTGAAAGAGTCCACCTTATATTCATAGGATTCATAGGATTTGTTCAAGTCGAGAAACTTGTGCCATATAGTCTTGAACATAAAATTAAAACCTTACATTCCCATGTGAATTCATATGTTGTTCCAAAGTGTTTTTAAATATTACCATGCTGTCACTGTTAATTGCTTGGGCTAGCAAATTATTCAATTCAGATAAGACTCTTTGGCTTAACCAATGACCCTTCAGGTTCTTCTTATAATGTATCCCTTTCAATAGTTTGTCATGCCTTCTGGAGTCTCTTTCACAATTCCTTGGCTCAAGCCCCAGGCATTCCTATAGATCACAGTTGTCATGGGCCCTGTAGACTAGGCACATATCCCCTCTCAATCTTTTATAGCTGAGGGAAAACAAATCCAATTCTCTTACCCTATCCTCATAACTTAGGTTTTTAATGTTGGCAACCATTTTTGTGACTCTTCTCTGTACCCTCTCCAGTGCATCAATGTGACAACTAGCATAGTGTGCCAAGGACTACGCACAGTACTCCATATGCAACCTCATCAGGCTTCAATACAGGGGCATTGAAACCTCCCTCTCCCTGCTCCTGATGGTTCTTGGAATACAGTTTAGAACTCTACTGGCCTTTTCTATTGCATCCCTACACTGGTCCCTAAATTTCAGATTATTGGATACCAGGATAACAATCTTTTTTGGACTCTGCCTCCTTTAGTTCTTTTCTTTTTTTTTTTTTTAACCAAGAGAGACACACTAAGCTGAAAGCTTGTTTAAAGGTGCAACCTGGGAGCACAAGGAAGTTAAGTGACTTGCTCAGGGTCACACAGTATGCAAATGGGGGCTGTGGGATTCAAACCCAGGTCTCCAGGTGTGCAAGTCAGAGCCTTAAACTACTGTGCTATACTGCCTCCTGCAATACCATTCAATACCGTATATAAAATATTTAACCCCTAAGTTGACAACCCTAAAATGCATTACTTTGCATTTGTCCATATTAAACTGTAGCTTCTTTTTTACTGAAGTAGATATACAGTATTATTAAGAGCATCCTGAAAATTTTTGAACATCATTACTGTTTCCAACAACGATCACTATTTTTGCATCATCAGCAAATTTGCTCAGCCAGGCCTTTGATGTGCAATTCATAGATGATATAAAGATGTTAAAAAGAAACGGCCCTTGGGCCAGTCCCTGAGGGACTCCACTAGTTTCACCCTCCCATCCAGAGCAGTAGCCTTTAAGAGCAACTCTCTGTTGCCTGTTTTCCAGCCATGAACTTATCCAATTCAGCACTTGGGTTAATATCCCAGTACTGACACTGTAGTGCAGCATGAGAGGGGTGCTGCACTTCTGAGGTGCCGTCTTTCGGATGAGGCGTTAAACCGAGGTCCCATCTGTCTGGATTTGTGGTAGTTCAGGTGGATGTTAAAGATCCCATGGCACTTATCGAAAGAGTAGAGAATTTCCCAGTGTCCTGGCCAAATTCCTCATTCACTAAAAAAATACCACCAACAGATTAATCTGGTTCGAGGTCAGTTGGCATTCATCTGTATCCCTCTCCCTGGGTCGTGCCTGAAAATAGGCAGGATTTGTCTAGTACACTTACCCGGTCAACAAAAACTAAATAAATAAATAAATAAATACGCTACTAATTTCCAGGCCAGATAGTGATTCCAGTAGCTCTGGACATGACATTGAATTAAATGTCATGGCAAAATCCATATATACCACATCCATTGGGATATTTTAATCCAGTGCTGCACTAACTGGTTTTAAAAAAAACTAACTAGGTTTGGTAAACATGACCTCCCTTTAGTGAACCCATGTTGTGATGGCTCAAGCTGTCCAGTATCTTTGAGGACATTTTCCAAGTACTCTCTGATTACAGACTAAAATTTTCCCCACAACAGAAGTTAAGCTTATTGGCCTGTAATTACCATTAATATATCTGTCTCCCTTCTTATACAGAGGAATGACATGCACAAACTTCCAATCTCCTACAGCTCTACCTCCATTTAGGGATTGCTGTAATATTTCTCCCATCAGATAAAAAAAGACTAGTTATAGATGCCTACTCTAAAGATAGAGAGAGCTATGAAAAAAAAAAGATTTTCAGAAATGGAGACCTGTTACTGTAATTCATTCTGGTTCAAATCACATCTAAAAGATAGAGTCATAACCTCCTCTCCTCGATGCCTACTCCCCCAAAATAAGTAATGCAACGTTGCAGTAAGAAGAGGAAAAAAGGTGGGGGTAAGTCCAATCATCGGTTAATAGTTTCCTTGTATAGTTTGTGCCTTCATCCTGGATATTATTAAAGCCATTCCAAGTGGCCACTTTGGTTGGACACAATCCACAATAAATTCTTATTTGTCACTTTTATCTACATTTTAGGCCAGGTTCACTGACCATGTTAGTAGAGCTACGGACAATGTTATGCTCACTAGGGCTGTTTTTATGGACCTGTACAGTGCCTTTGATCTTGTTGATCACCAATCACTGCTCAGGAGACTAAGGAGTATAGGCCTGGCAGACTCACCATGTGGTTGCTTTAAAAGCTATCTTACTGCTCATCCTCTTAAAGTAAATTTTGATGGATCTCGGGCTAATACTTGGGCTTTGGAACAAGGAGTGCCCCAGTGTTCTATCTTGGGGTCTCTGTTGTTTTCAATGTGTATTGATTAGATTCCTTCTACCCTAGCTAACACAAAATCAATTCATTATGCAGATGACATTATTTACTTTAGTGCTTCTTCTACTGAAGAAATTAATTCAGCACTAAACACAGATTTTACTACACTAAATTTGTGGTTGTTGCAACATCATCTTTCATTAAATAGTATGACAACTAAATGCATGCTTTTTGGATCTAAACCCAAGATATCCAAATGTTCACCAATGCTGATTTCTGACTCCAGTGCAACACTCTTAGATCAATTTTTTTTAACTTTAAATATCTAGGGGTGCTTTTGGACTCTAATTTAACCCTTTTGTCTCATGTAAAGGCCATTAGTAGGCACGGGGTCAATATGTCGCAAGGCAGAATGCTGCACAGCATAATCGCGTTGAGCGATGTCCTGATGTTTTTGGTTCTGTGGGGGCTCCACCCCCCACACCTCCCATTACGGGGGGCTATGCCCCCTGGACCCCCCACTAAAGATTCTAACTCCAGAGGGGGGTCCAATTTGGAGTGCGCACAGGTCTGGGTTTTGCCATAATGCTGTATGCTATTAAGCATATGACATTATGACCCAGTGCACCATTAGTAGACAAGCTAATCAAAAATTAGGAGTGTTGTTTACACTTATTAACTGCTTAACATTGGAAGCCAGATGCATTATTAAAAAAAAATGTATTGTTACCTAAATTAAATTTTGACTCTATTGTGTGGTAATTTGTCTTATACTGATTTCTTTCTATTAACTAGGACTTTTAATGGGATTTTCCATTTTGCAATAAATATGCCATACAGTACACATCAATGTCTTCTGTATACAAGCACTGACTGGTTACCATCAAGGCTCAGTAACTTATATAATTTATTTATTTATTTAGGAAATCGGAATTACAACCCTTTGAGTCATAGACTCGTTTCCAAAAGCTCCACCTCAGAATAAAACATTGACATTTCTACAGTACATACATTGAATAAATGTGGGTGAGTAATCTTACAGCGTATAAGTACAATGAGCACGGATTAATGCCTATACATTTGGTAGTTAAAACAGGGAAGAGCTATTGACATATTTACCTAATGAGCAGTTAAGACCCATACAATTGGTAGCTAAAGCAATGCATGATATGAGTTGGTAGTAAGCTGTTTCCGGGAGGCCTTGTCTTATACATAATACAATGCATTCATAGTCCAGTGCAAATATATGGTAACCAAGGGAGGTGAGGAGCTGCTAGGCTAGAAATAGTGAGGGATCTCCACTGCCTGGCCAAGGGCAGGTGCGTGGCCTAGCAGTGTGGTGCAGGATCCACAGGTTACTGGTTACACTGGCATTGATGTGAGGAGAGGATATGGGCCCTTAAGGCAGCTTTAAAAGGACCTAGATTGGTGATTGATGTGACAGCCAGAGGGAGGGCATTGTACCAGGATGGAGCTCTAAAGGGGAAGGATTGCTGGGCCAGGGTGGTCCTGACCCTAGGTACCTTCCAGATAGTTTTGGGGGCAGCCCATGTGGATGATGAGATGGTGGCTACCTGAAGAGAAGCCATGACACCTATTGGGGTTAAACCCAGTTGGATTTTTTTGGTGAAGAGACCGGTCTGGTATAATAGTCTTTCCTCAAGGGAGAGGATATTGGTGAGTATGTATAGGGTTTAGGTATGTGTATTTCTGTTTTCACCAGAGAAGAGCTGGCAGGCCTTATTGATGACTACTTGTATATGATGAAGTGCCGTAGGATCAACATCAGCATAGATTGTGAGGCCATAGTCCACCAGCGATAAGACTGAGGAGGTAATGGCTAGGTGAAGTGCTTCTGGTGGCATGCAGTCTTTATGTCTGTAAAGGAGACCAATGCGGGTGTTAGTGGTGGAGGTGAGGATTTTTATATGTTCGTGGAATGAGAGGGAAGAGTCAAATGCAATACCTAGATACTTATGCTTTCGGACCTGTTCCAGTGGGATGAGAGAGGCAGAGAGTATTTCCAGAGGGAAATCCTTTGATCTGTTTTGGCAGTGGGCATAGAGCATCATCTTAGTTTTTTTTTAAATATTGACCACCAATCTGTGTTCAGCAAACCAGTTTTCAATCTGAGAGAAGGAATTTTGTAATTATGCTGTGTTGTGGATGCAACTTTGAGAATGACATCGGACTACCCATTATGCACTCTTCTAGACTTTAGAAAAGAACATAGGAAACTGAGATCAACTGGAAAATATTTGTTATCTATTCCAGTTTCATCTACTGCAGTGGGTAATGTGCATTCTCTGTTTATGCTGCTAATGTTGGAACAATTTGCCTGATTTTCTGCACGCTGCTGAGAGTCATACTGTTTTTAAAAAAACAATTAAGACTTCACTTGTCAAAACAACTAGACTGTGTTTGTTTTTATTGAACACTTATGTTGATATTGTTGTATTTAAGTATTATTCCTGCATATTGCATGATGTATTCTTGTTACTGTATGTGGTTGCCTTTGTATATAACATGCTGTTTCATCTTGTAGCTGCCTTGTAACTGCGGCTCTGGGTAGTTCCTGAAAAACAGACTTTGATTCAGTGTACTCACCCGGTAAACAAAGTAAATAAATAAAACAAATACATTTGCTAAAATGGAAAAACTGTTTTTACATTCCAGTATTTGATGAAGAGGTAGTTGAAGGGCACCTGAAGTTTCTTATTCAGATAGGGGACAATCTGCAGGACATCTTGGCTCTTGTGATCCTTCTTCTTCTTCTTTAATGATGTGAAAGCCTCTTTAGGATCCAGAAAATAACACATTCTGCCTTTAGAGTAGAATTTAAGTTTAGCAGGTAGAAGGAGGGCATACTTGATTCCCCTTGATTCGAGGATTTCCATTACTTGACTGAAAGCTTTTCTGTCTTTCATAGTTTCCGGACTAAAGTCTGGAAATACTTCAAATTTTATACCCTTTGCTTTCACGCCATTTTTCATTCATTTTTTTCTTAATAGGGCTTCACAATCTTGAAAGTTATGTGGCTTAGCATACACAAAATGTGGGTATTCTATATTGGCATTCCTGGTATTAACTGTACTTCTATTAGCATGTTCTAGAGTGATTTTTTGTTCTGGGTATTTGCATCCTGCTGCTTCTCTAAGAAGTTATTCCCAATAAGGGAGATGGTTTCCTTTGCCTTCAACACCCTCCGGAATGCGGCCCAATTTTAAATTGCCCTTTCTAGATCTGTCCTCTTGATCCTGTATTTTTTAGTTCCCATTGTTAATTGTACAGTATGAATAGTTACAGTCCTCTTCACAGATGTCAGAGTATCTTCCAAGTTGATTACACGCTGTTCTGCTTCAGCAGTTCTAGAAGTCAAAGCTTCCAGTTTATCTGTGACCCCTGCAATGGCTGCTGATAACGTTGTTAATGTGGATTGAAAAGTAACAATTCCAGTTAATACATCATTTTCAAAACTGGCAGAATATCAAGCCTGCAGGAGGTTTAAGCCTTTGCTTTCTGAATTTGTTTGTACCTGTTCTTCAGATGGCTTGATCCAGGGTTGAGCCATCAAATTGCATATTACTGGTATAGTTCACAACCTTAGGAGCTCTACTTATAACCCTTGTTTCATTGTCTACAGCCATTTCCATGGAAGTTCTCTGTGTAACTGTCATCAGTTGTGAGCTTGGAGTGGCAGTTGTATAAGTAGCAGCAGTAGTTGAACTTAATGTAATATTCTTTGTGATAGCAATGGCAGTGGTCACTGTAGATAAAGTGGGTATACTAAGCATGGTTGCCTTAGATACAGCGTTAATAATAATACAGTTGAAGGTATTGTCTTTGGTGGCTGCATCATTGGTTTCAGAAACTCCTATTGACTCCATTATGGCAGTACCTAGAGCTGATATTCTAGAGGAAACAGCATGAGGATTGATTCTTTTTGAGGAATTAACTGTTGCAGCAGTCAGACAGTCAGAATTTATAGTCGCTGCTCTAACATAGTTTTGATTTACAATGGTGACTGTATTGCCATCACTACACATGGTTAAAGTTAGTGCCAAATCTGGTATCCCAGTTTGAGGAGGGTTAGATGCATGGTCATATACAGACTTACTGGCAGATATCCCATTCTTAGGGTGCATAGTTAACTCTGTGCCTTGTTTACTTCTTTCTATGATGCACTCTGAGTTCAACATCTCCTCTCCAATATTCTGTAATATTTGTGAGGCAGGTGAAATTTGCTGCTCAGGTACAACAGAAGTTACTGAGTTTTCTGTACTTTGACTCTTGGAATAGTGGGCAAGCACCTTATAGGAATCTGTCTGGTTGCTTTCTACAACTTCTGCTGAGGTAGCATGTGCTGACTGTGTGTTCATAGCAGAAACTGTGGTCTGTGAAGGAGGGAGTTGTTCATATTGAAAACCCGGCTGCAGGTCTTGTGCTCCCTGAATATTTTCTTCTCCTGTCTCTGTTTTGATGGAACCTGCCATATTTTTACCCCAGAGCCTCCCATCTCAATAAAAGTAAGTTGCCAGGTAGGAAGGCTATTAAAAGGAGAGGAAGGCAGTGGTCTGGTAGTGCAAAGGGTTGAGGTGCTGGATGCCACACCTTGTACCATGCCAGAGATCTGAGTTCAGGAGCGAGCTTGGGCCCCCAGGGGTCAACTGGGGGGGAGGGCGAGAAGCCAGGATTGAGCAGCTGTGAGGCAGCTGTTCTTTCTGGGGAGGGATGAGAGGTTTCCCTGACTCATGGCTGCCACCCAGTGGAGGCCAGGTGGCAGTACCAGGCAAAGGGGAAACCTAGGCACTAGGCTGGGAGGGAAGATGAGGCCATCACTGGAGCCGCAGGACGCATGTGTGCCTCCACGTGCATGCGTAACCACATACTGGGGTCCCAGGAACAGGGGAGAAAATACAAATACCATGTCTCCTCTGGTGGTGTAAGGCAGGAAGGGTACTTGGGGAGCACCAGGCTAAGTTTAAAAAAAAGGAGAGGAAGGCAGAGGTGAGAAAACAGGGATGAGGTCAGTCAGTCTGTCTTTGACATAATTTGGAAATGATTTAATTAAGTCCTATAGTTCTTTTGTATATTCTGTAGTAGGGTCACATTCCAGTTCTCTATGGTAGGCATGGCCAGCTAGCTGTCTGTTGGCTTGATTAATATTGTCCTTTCAGTTTAATATCACCACTGCAGAGCCTTTATCAGCTTTTTTTATGACAATGTGGTTCAATTTCAGTGTTTGTATCACTGTCTGTTGCAATGGAGAGAGGTTGTAACAGGCCTGTTTTTGTCTATTAAGGACCTGAGCAGTAATTCTTTGGTGAAAGCAATGAATGAAGATAACTGACATACCAGTGGGACAACACTTCAGTCAGTCTGATCACTCCTTCTCAGATATGTCAGTAATGATCTTAAAAGGACATTTCCAAAATGTACAACAGAGATGGACTTTTGAGATCAGGATTGTTTTATTTCTCAATATGGCAGCAGATGGCATGAACACTGATTTGGGTTTTATGACACATTACTCTAAAACTTACACAGACCTTTACTTCATAGGATGGACATTTAACAGGACTTCAGTGTGTTGTTTTTGTTTTATTTTCATAGAGTCCTTTTAACTAGTTATTAACACGTTGGTTTCTCACCAAATAAACATGTGTATGTGTGGGTGGGGGTGTGGTAGGGGATGTTGGGTTGTCTTGTGTGTGGGGGAGGAGGGTGGGTTAATAAAGTGTGTGGGGGTTGGGGTTATGGTTATATTCAGGTCCATGTCAAAATTATGCTGGTGTGTTAGGATTCATGGTTCACATACATAGTGAATATATATGCCTTTCTTTACTTATCTTTTCCGGGGGGGGTGATTCCATTGGGTTTTTATTCAGATTCTTAAAACTCATAGTGTACATATAGTAATTTAATTATAAAACTGACCCATTATTGAATTCTGAACAGTTTATGATGCATGAACTCATTTTCTAGGGGGTCCTCGAGGGATTACTATTTTTTATTTTGCACTAATACTGACAATTGATATTATCTTGTAAAAAATGTTTTACAGCACTGTATATCTTAATGTTTATGGGGGTTAACTGGTTGAGAGCATAGTTTGTCTCCAGAAAGGTTAAATATTCTATGACCTACAACAGCACAGGGCATGAATGAGGTGAAAGAGTCTGACATTTTCAATATAAGAAAAATAGCAGGACAAAAGGACACAACATGAGATTAAAGGGGGGGCCGATTAAGGGGTAATGTGAGGAAGTTCTTTTTCACAGAAAGGGTGGTGGATGCATGGAATGGCCTACCTCAGGAAGTGGTGGATATAAATACAGTGCAGGGCTTCAAAGAGGTATGGGATAGGCATAAGTGAGTATTACAGATGAGTATGAATAGATAGGTCATTGACAGAGTAAAGGCCTGTGGCATATATATTCATAAGGCAGAAAACATGGGCAGACTGGATGAGCCTTGCAGTCCTTATCTGCCATCAACTTCTATGTTTCTATGAATGTGTGAAACAGTTGTTCATACTATGGACATTTTCTTAATATGCCCGTTATTTCTATATATAGAAAATTTCTGTTGTATAGTTTATATCACACAATACTATTAAATTTTAACACCTACGTATGTGGGTATTAAATCTACATGGGTCTTGCTTTTAATTAAGAATGTATTCAAATAACACACTCATTCCTTCATCATTTCACTTAGTGGGACTGTCTGCTAAAGTGTTCCTCTTATCTCTTCTGTTGACATTGACCTTGGAAGGTTTCTCAAGCATTAGCAAATGCAGTGTCAGTGGCTCAGTAGGTAGCACACTCGCCTCTGAGGCCAGGAGATCAGAGGACTGTGGGTTCAGTTCCTACATCTGGCACTTGGGTTAATATCCCAATACTGACACTGTAGTGCAGCATGAAAGGGGTGCCGCACTTCTGAGGTGCTGTCTTTCAGATGAGACTTTAAACCAAGGTCCCATCTGCCTGGATTGGTGGTAGTTCAGGTGGATGTTAAAGATCCCATGGCACTTATCAAAAAGAGTAGGGAAAGTTTTATTGAAACAAAAGAAATCGTATAATATCAAAACAGAAGCAATTTGCAAAAACTCATGTGGACTCAAAACAGAAGTAAAAAAAAAACACTGTGAGAAGAGAAAAAAAAAAACAGAACAGAACTACGCATATCAAGAGACAATCCATCAGGTCACTGCAAAAACAGAGTCCGTGATCCAAGGAAGAGCTTTCCAAAGTTCAAGTAATGTCTCCTTGGAAAATAATGTACGTTCATGTACATAAATGGTTGTTAGGTCTTCTCAAGCTCTGAATAAGAACAGTTTTTTTGCTGTAGAGTAAACAGACATCGAGCCATCCAAATAGTCCATTTAATTACTACAAAACTAGATTTAATGTGTCCAGAGTCCAAAGGACCACTGGGAGAAAACACCATACATAATATTCTGGTAAGAAACCGTTTGAAATAATGGAGTGGCCCAGACTCGTGCCAAAAAAAACACCAGTGCCGAATAAAAGAACACTCAAAAAATAAGTTTCCAATTTAGAAATACACAATAGTCTAGAACATTGTCAGTCTTGAGACTGCTTGTGTTTATGATTATCTTTGATGTTAACTCTTTCATGACACGACAGCCAATGAAAGTCCCACATGTGAGCAGGCACCCTTTTACACCATAACAAAACCAATAGGGAAGAAAGATGTTGGCCAGGGCACTTTTCAAAGGGCAACTCTATTGCACAAACGGTCAGGAGCAGATTATTACATAATACTTTATGAGAATTTGTTAACAACATCTGGGTAGATGTCCTCCACTGTTTCAAACATAAAAACATGTGTTTAATATATATCGGTATACCCAAAGTTTGTCGTATCACAGTTAATGAATCACATTCCCATAAATGAAACCATAATCTGCAAGAATCATAGCACCAAGGTTCCCACCCACTCTGAGTATTTATCAATAGATGCCAAAGATTTGCAGTCAAAAAAATACATGAAAAAAATAACAGAGGATTAATCATGTTAACACCCCCCTCAGAAATAGGTAAGTAAGTAACATTCCATTTTACCGGATTAAGCCGGCTTCCCTACAGAGCTTGAAAGAAGAGACCAAGAACTGCAGTTTTTAATTGTTTAGGGATTGGGAATACATAGCTTAAATAAAGAAAAGTCAGTATCAAATAAGTCTTGATTAGGAAAATGCGCTTCTTCTTCCCAATCTGCCCCTTATTCCATGAGGCAGCCTTAAGTTTGCCTTGTTGTAATTTAGCAGACCAACTAAAAAGGTCAGAATTCAGTCCCAAAATAAACTCCCAAAACGCGTTGACGCCCCTCAACAAGTTGTAAAGGACCAATATGCGAAAAAGGGTCTCTTTTCTATCCTAACCGAATACCAAAACTTTTGGTAAAATTTAAACTCGCACCAGAAAAATCACCAAAGGAAGAACATTCCTGGAGGGCAGTAACCACAAAGGCTGCATTAGCCACAATAATGCAGACATTGTCTGCATATGCAATAATAAATATCAGGTGAGATTAAAGTAGAACTAGAAAGGGCATGAATCTGAGGATGAATATTCAGACAGCGAAGCAAAACATCTGAAAAAAATACATATAACAGAGGGCTCAAAGGACACCCTTGGCGAACCCCTCTTTTTATGGGGATCATAGGTCCAGCCCAACCATTCACAACAGGCACAACAGTGGCAGTCCTATAAAAAGTCTTAATCCAGTGAATCATTTCACCAGGCACATGCATAAAATGTAGTGCCTTCCATAAAAAATCATGGCTAACTGAATCAAAAGCCGCCTTCTGATCTACAGATACAATAAAACCCAAACGGAGTCTGCGTAGCCATGAGAAAATAATTCTCAAAGGAGAATCAAATGGTCAGAGATTCTCCTGTTCGGTACAGAGCAGGACTGAGCAGGGTGCAAAACCACTTCAGCTATCCTCATAAGGCACTGTATAATGATTTTCATTAACAACTTAAAGTCAGTGTGTAGCATACATAAGGTGCGCCAATTCTCAAGAGAATGTATATCGCCTTTCTGTTTATAGATATAAATCAAAGTACCCTTAGTAAAATCTAAAGGGTTAAACTCACTAGCTAACAGGGAGGTAAACACTGAAGTTAATTCAGGGATCAGGTGGTCACCCAGTACCTTATATAAGGCAGCGGGGAGTCCATCTGGACCAGGAGTCCTCCGTAAGGGTAAGGAAGAAATAACCAACTTCAATTCTAACTCAGTAACAGGTATACAGGCTGAGTCAGAACACAGCTATGAAGGGATAGGGATGTCAAGGTCCCTAAACAACACCGCAGGATCAACATCTGCAGCTGGAAAGGTAGAAAAGAGGGCAGTCGTGTAACATGTCACTACATGACAGATGTCCGACTGAGAGGTACATAAGGTGCCATCAGAATCAACAAGACAAAACATATTCTTTTGTGTAATTTGTTAAGAATTCGACTCAAAGGGGCAAACAACAGCCCTCGTGCCTACCACATTAAATTTGTGTTGATGATAAAGTTGCTGTGATTGTCTAGATTGGAATTTCAACATATCATTCTGAATTAAGTGCAATTGTTGAGAAAGATCTTGTCCTGTCGTATAAGCTATTGTCAACAAGGACTGAAAATGTACTCTTTTCTGTAAATATTCCAAATATTCTCTTCAACATTTTTGATGACTATGTCTTTTGAAAAAGAGCACCAAATCATGTTTAGTGTCTGTCCACCATGCAATAGGGTCTGCGTAACAAATAAAAACGGATTTCTGGGCCTGAATAAAGGATACAAGGGACTGCATGAAAGTCAGAATTTGCAACAGAGATATATTGAATTTCCAGAGTCCTGGTCCTTATGAACAGTGACATCAGAGCCAAGGTCTACGGGAAAGCAGTTTATGATCAGAAAATTCCACAGCTTGTACAGTAGCAGAGGTAATTGGAAGTGTGTGGGACAAAAACACAAAATCAATTCTGGTAGCCAGCTTACCCTTTTGAAATGTAGGAGTATGTTGTTTAGTAAAAGAGTAATAGGCATCCATGAGATGAGCAGTATGAACCAACTTCCCTAATTCGTGGGAGTCACAAAACAATTTCTGGATAGTAGCAAAAGAGCTTTTGTCGAGAAGACTTAAGCCACAGTTAAAGTCACCAGAAAATATTAACTGAAAGGAGGTATACAAATAAGGGCTGAGTAAAGAAAATAAAGCTATATGTGCAGACTTAATTTGGGGAGCATAAATATTAATAACCCGATAAAGGCAGGGCCCAATTAAAAAATCTAAGACTAACACTCTGCCAGAGGCTACATCAATCAATTTTAGCAAATAGAAATCTGGGATATTGAATAAGATCCCAAGTCCGGAACAGGAGTCCAGGCCAATGGACCAAAAAGAAGGACCTAGAAGCCAGTCCTGTTGTGCCAGTTGAATCTCGTGGGTGGTATGGAGTTGTGTATCCCATAGGTAAAAGCCGTAAACAGGAAAAAATCAATCTTCTTTTTGCCAGACGCTTAATACTATTCACATTAATAGTATGACAAACAGAGTGAGACATAACACAAGGAGAACAGAGACACTTTACGATTTCCTTTCCCTATCACCTTTTTCCCTTTTAGCTTAACCCTGGCCTTCCACTTCAGAGAAAGACCAGTACCCAGCTGAATCTCAGAATCAGTAATACCATCCAAGAGGGAAGATGCAACAGAGGAAGAGTCAGACTCGCCTCCAGCATCATCAGAAACAGTTGGAGTAGCTCAAAGGCATTAGACAAAACCACAGGAGGGGTTCCAAAAGCAAAAGAGCGATGGTAATGCCGGGGTAATTTCTCATAGACCTCTGATGCATAACGATAGTGGGTACTCGGGGGTGGCATAGTACTCAGGCCTGGAACAGGGTCCAAGACAAGCTGGACGGATTGGACAGGGTCAGGGGTAGGAGGGGGCATCTCAGTGAGCGGTGCCACACAAGATGCCACTGGGGATACCACAACCTGATCTACAACAGGCTCAGGGACCTGCAATAGAGGTCGAGCGACTACTGAAGTTGGTTCTACTAAGGTGGACCTAAGACGAGCCTTCTGGGCTTGCGTGATTACAAAACATTGATCAGCACCATCATCATGTGTGGCCTGATTATGAGCAGCCCACAGACAATTTTGAAACGTATGACCCAGCTCATCACAAAGATTACATTTACACTCATTTAGACAGTGAATCCCACATGACCCAATCTCCACAGATATTACATCTCAGCTTATCACAGACATTACTAAGGTGAGAGGGGTCTCCACACCGGTAACAAGCTTTCGGTTGTCCAGGGTAAAACAAGACCCCCCTATCATGACCTATAAAAAAATAATTAGGTAGGTGCACTGGACCAGAATCATTAGAGTGTAACAAAACCTTAACCTTCCAGCCTCCAGTCCGAATATTCTCTGTGTCCAATATTGCCTCAGGCTGAACCTGAACAGTACAACGTTTGTTTTAGCCAATAGACAACGTCAGTGACGTCAACACCTTCATTCCGAAACAGGACAGTAATATTCTTAAAGACTGGTTTGGAAAGGGGAATGGTCTTAAACGGGGTCCACAGGACAGTATTTCTTAAGGCATGATATCGTGACCAAAAACGCTCCAAGCCATGAGGCGTTTGGAAGCTGACATCAAACGTAGTTTTGCCGGAAATATGAATCCGTGCATATATTTCATGAGAAAAGAATTTCAGAGAGTCCTTAAGTAGTGTCCGAGCTACATACACTCGGTCCGGTGGCTCAGGTAAACCACCCACATAAGCCAATCGTACCGCATTATGCCGCTTTGCAGCCAGAATTGGAAATTTAAACAATGAGGAAAAATAATGATTTGGCTCTATTTTCTTTGAGGGGGGCTCCACTACTGTAGAAGCTGTATTCTCTGTAATGGTAGTGGGAAAAGCAGCACGAATAAGAGAAGCCTGCAAAGGTTCCAAGACTGGGTGCTGGGTAAGTTCCAATTCCTTGGGGAGACACAAGGGGTCAGACATAGGCAGACTTCTGTTAGGTGAATGCTGCAGCTCAAGAAAATCATTGAGACAGGGGGACAGAATAGGGGATGGACCAGAAACCCACTTCCCCTCTGTAGGTTCCTGCACCCAGCCAGCTCCTTGCAACACCATTTCTACAGACCAGGTAGGTGTTATAGCAGGATTGGTATCAAGAGATAGCAATTGAGAGGGAGAGCATGTCACAATAGGCAAACTTGGCACTGTATGCAATGATGTCGCTGTAGTCTGCAGGGGCCGCTGAGAAGCAGGCGGGAGTATTCCAGCTGAAAACTTGCCAGGATGGGCTGCACAGGGCAGCACCTCAGCTGCTTGAAAAGGCAATGTAGGCTGTTGCAAAGTATTATTGTGGGCTGCAGGAGACATACATCCTGCCAATCTGACTTCACAAATCCGTTGCAGTTCTCTGTTCAAATTCTTCTTCGTAATCGCAAATCGACGTTCTGCATCACCCAAACAGTTCTGAAGCTCCTTTTCAGCCAAACAGACAGCAGCAGAGTCAAAAGTGGAAAAATCCCTCATTGGGATGGCAAGGGGTAAAGACGTTTTAGAGTCCATGTCAGGGTGACCCAGCAGAGGTTCTAAAGTTGTAACCTGTAGTGTAGATTCATTTTCTGCAGTAGACACAAAAAACAGTATTGCTTTAGTAGTTGTAGACGTGGTCTCTACACACACAGAGGCAGGAGTTGAGACCAGGTCTCCCACCTCCCTCACCACCTCCTCAGCAAGCAAGGGTGCGTCCACCATCTTGGACAGAGGTTCTCCCTCTGAAGAGTAGGGGAGTTTTTATTGAAATGCACATAAGAAACTTCACAACAAAGAAAACAAATTACAGTATTTCATCACTGATCATTTCCTATAAATAATCACAAGAGAATTGATACATGAGTACCCAACCATAAACTGAATCTAATATCAAACAATATCTATTTATATTTAATGAAAATCTGGAACCCCTTCCACCATCTGAACCTTAGCCCTGAGTAGTGCAATAAATCAGAATGATATACCATCTTCATCATTCGTATAACCAGATAACTAAAACTTGATATGACATCATTTTTGATAAATAACCCATTGACATCTTGCTTGCCACAGGTAAAATCTTAAACAACTTAACAAAATGAAATAAGTTTCCAAGTGAAGAGTAGAAGCACCTCTATGAAGAACCCCCAATACTAAGGTATTATAATCCATTTCTCCTAACCAACTCATATGCCATTGTCTTGCAAGAAAAATCCAAAGTGATTTTGAATATGAACAGGTCAACAGGAAATGAGTCATAGTTTCTTCCACATTTATACAAGCTAAATAAGGACAATTCCGTTGTTCTAAGTTTTTATGTTTTGCATTCCCACGAACATTCAATCTGCCGTAAACAGTCAGCCATGATATCTCCCATATTGTAGTTGGCATTCGTGTATTGTTCAATTGTTTCAAAACCTGACCAGTCAATGAAGAGGGCAATTCTTAAAACAAGGTTCCGTGGGATACAGCGACCATCAGTGTAGAACAAAACTTTCCTACTGGCATGAAGAATTTCACCACAGTAATTTTCCATTTAAAAGTTTCTGAGCGGCGGACGAAAATATTCAGGTACCGACAATCTCGAATGAAGTTTAGCGCCACATCCCCCAAGCTAAAAAATAATTTCCAAGGACCAAGTGCAACATCTCCATAAGGCTATTTTGTTTACTGGAAATTCCATACAAAACTGTATGATAAAAAAATAAAGAATAAAAGAAAACAATAGGTTCAATCATTCCTAAACCCCCATTTCCTTTACTTAAATAAGTATAACATCTTTTTACTGGATTAAGCCCATTGCCCCATAACATCCGAAAGAACATTCCATAAATTTTGGTTTCTAATACTAAGGGAAGAGGAAAAATACAAGCCACATTCTGTAATTGCGGAACTATGAAGCATTTTAAAATCTGTATCCTTTTAAGTTTTGATAATTTCCATGCCTGCCATCTTTTGATTTTAAACAAGGTACGCTCTATAGCTTTTTCCCAGTTAACCAGAGCCACATTTGGCACTCCAAAAATAATACCTAAAATATTTATTGGAGCATTTGAAAAAAGGACCTCGGATATTTGACATGAAGAAATCCCCCAATCACCAACCAATAATCCCTTACATTTGGCAAGGTTAAGCTTAGCATTTGAAACGCCTGCATATTGCTCAACTGTTTGTAAAAAGCAAGGGATCTGATTTTGATCAAAAAACCCACAAATATCATCTGCATAGGCTAAGACCGACAATCTAGCCAAATCCTTCTGGAATAACAAATGTCCCGTATCCAATTTACCTAATTGTTGTAACAGGGGATCAATGGAGAAAAGATACAGCAAAGGGCTGAGTGGACAGCCCTAGTCGTACTCAGTTAAAATCTCAAACCCTTCTGTAATTTGTCCTTTAAGAAAACCTTAACATAGACATATGAATAAAGCATTTCAATATAACTAATAAATTTCATAGGAACACCATACTTGGCCAAGGCCATAAAGAAACTTCCGGTCAATACGGTCAAAGCTTTTTCTTGGTCAAGTAAGCACGTAGCCCTTATGCTTTTGTAAAGATACCAATTCAATAAAATCTCTAGTAAATATTAAAGCGTCCTGTATTTTCCTCCCAGGAATACCACAGAATTGGTGATTTGACAGAATCAAAGAAGCATATAATTCTTAAGCCTGATATTAAGGATTTGTGCCAGAATCTTGTAATCAGTATTCAAGAGAATTATTGGCCTCAATTGGCAATATTAGCTTTATTCCCAGTTTAAATAAATAAACTAATAAACCTTCTGAAAAGGTGGAAGGAAACTCAAGTTCCTGAAAAAAGCTAAATAAACAGTATATAATATCACTGATATTTTTGAAATGAAGCATTTGTAAAATTGATTTGGCAACCCGTCCAATCCAGGAGAGGTTCCTATTTTAAGGCTTTTAATAGCTTCTTGGACTTCAGCCAAAGTAATGTTTTTAAGCAACACCAATGCCTCTTTTGAAAAACCAGGAATCTCAATGTTTTGCATATAATCCTGAATATTGTCATCTGAGGGGGGGTCTATGGGTAATAGAGACTGATAATGCCCTTTAATCAGGGATTCCATATCTTGTACTGTATCAAATTTATTACCACTAACATCTTGTAAATATTCTATCGTACTATTAGAATGCATTTTCTTACAGGCCTCGTAAGGGTCCCCACGGCCCTTTCTTAGTACCCATAGAAAGCATTGCAGAAATTGTAGATGCTCTATCATATTGGTATTCTACCAATTCCTTTTTAATTATGGCAATCTGATTAGAAAAATCTTCCTTACTTAAATAAGACAGCGAATATAAGTGCTGAAGTTGACCTCTGAGTGACAAATATTTCAAAAACTTTTTATTTCCTAAGGATCTACCATGTGCACAAAACCAACTCCGTATGTCTCCTTTAGTATCCATCCACCAATCTCCAATCTTGTCATAAGACACAGTACAGAAATTCTAGCTGCTAATAAAGCCTCTATCCCAGATTTAACAATAGGGGATTCTAATAGGGACGCATTTAGTCTCCATCTATTTCTTTTCCTGTTGTTTGGGGGGAAATCTGAAATAGTAAATTGCAATAAGGAATGATCCGAGAATTCACTAGGGATAATCTGGAAATAGCCTTTGTTCAGATTCTGGGAATGAAAAAGATGATCTATTGTAGTTTTGTAATTTTTCCTACTATAAGTGAACCTATGACCTTTATTGTAACCACTACAATTAATCAACTGGGCAGTATCTACCACTGCTGATAACATGTGAGAATCACAATATATCTTCTTTCTTTTACTACCTACTGCTTGGTCTCTAACAATGTCACAGTTAAAGTCCCCCCCTAAAATGATGATATATGATGACACTAAATAAGGCTGTATTAGCCGCAAAAGTTCTACCCGAGCCGCCTTGGTTTGGGGGGCATATACATTAATAAAGCGGAAAGCACTAGATTGCCAAATACCATCCAACAAAAACAAGCGCCCTGGTATTAAATCAATCAGTTTAATTAACGAAAATTTATATGAACCAAAAAGAATACTCACCCCATCCGCACTATCTGGCCCAAAGGACCAATAAGAAGGCCCCCAAATCCACTCCCTTTTAAATAGTAACAATTGCTCTCTAGAACACATCCAGGTCTCCTGGAAAAAGAAAATATCAAAACCGGAACTGTGAATAAAGGAAAAACCGCTCTTCTCTTAACCACATTTAATAGGCTATGAATGTTTAAAGATCCTATAACAAGAGAACCCATAGGTTATAAGGTTGAAGGACACACAGTAAAAAGAGCGGAAAACTATTTTTCCGCTTTTCTTTTATCTTTATAATCCTCATATTCCATCTTAAAGGAGACCTGACTACTGCAGCGGACTGTGAATCAGCTTCACTTTGTTCTATGTCAGAACTCCCATGGGAAGGAACAAGGTTGCATATGAGTTCCCACTTTCCTTAATGCCTGCCTCTTTTACGTGCTTAAAGAAGCAGCTTTGTTCTGTCTAGATGAGCGTCTCCTAGCTACAGGTTTAAATTCTACCTCCTTGGGGTCTAAATGATCCCCATAACAAACAAGGCGAAAGGGTGGGTTCACTATGTCACTCTTGGCTTCACTGTCCTGTTTGGGTGGAGGACTAACTTCAGGCCCAGCTATCGGTAGAGAAGGACAAGGTACTGAAGTACCATCTAAAACTGGCCTGGGGATTGGATTAGAAAGGGAAACTACATTCTGAGGGGGGGGGTCAACCTTTCTTTCTAGTAATTCCTGTGCCTGTTGAATTAAAAGATCAGGGCTTGCACTTGGGGCCTTATTCCTGGCAGCCCAAGAACAGTCACCAAATACATGGCCCTCCTCCTCACACAAGTCGCACCTAGTGCCATTGATACAATACAGGGCTATATGTCCTATACCCCCTCAATTATCTAACGGGCCTGATCACAGGAACTAGACAAATGTGTCCAAGCTCCACATTTATAGCAGGCTCTCGGCTGCCCTGCATAAAAGCATACGCCTCTATCCTTACCCAGCATAAAGGAATTAGGAATGTGTTCCAGCCCATTTTCCCCAACCCGCAGTTTAACTTTATATTTCAACCCCCCAGTCCAAAAGGATTCAGAATCCAACAAGGCCTCAGGTTTACTTAAAACTTCACATTTTTGTGATAACCAATATGTAATGTCATCGACATGGACTCCCTATTCGAAACATTACGGTCACAAATCTAACAGAAGGCTTGGTCAGGGGATAACCAGAAAGGGAGACCATAGGGGAAAATTTAACTAATGCATAACGCTCCCAGAAAAGCTCCAAAGCATGAGCAGTTCTGAAACTGACATCATAATTGTCTTCACCAGAAATATTTATCAGTGCAAAAACATCTTTTGGGGAAAATTGTAAAGAGTCTTTCAACAATCTACGCCCCACAAACACACGGTCAGGCCTATCCGCTAAACCTCCCTTATAGCGGATACGAACAGCATTTCGCCTGGGCGCAGCTTCTATTTTAATGTTAGAAAACAATTCTGACAATAGGGGCGGTTGATTAACTTAAGGGGGTTGAGACTGAGCATTATTTTCTAAACTATTATCTGTAACCTCAGTTCCAGTAGCAGGGACTGGAGCAGCCCCTTTTGTCACTGGCAGTTTTGATGGATTTATGTCAGAAGGCTTCCATTCTGGAGATGCCTGCGAAAGACCTGTTGAATAATCCCAAGTGGGATCTGGAATCCAAGTGCCTTGCTTGGCTTTCACCCATCCTTCTCCCTGCAAGGCCTGGGTAGTAGACCATGGTTCCACCTCAATTGGCAGATCTGAGGAGCCAGATGTAGAAATGGGAATAGTTACTGAAGTTTAAACTGCTCCTGGGCAGATACAAAGTTAATCTTGGGTTTGGATCCGAAAGAAAAAGTAGTAACTCCTTCCTGAGTTGTTGGATCAGTCTGAAAAATGACAGTGTCTTTAGAAGCAGTCCCATGCTTCTCAATTAATGCTGGTGCTTTAAACACAAACCCAGAATCTGTCAGAATGGTGGAGGATTTAAATACAGCCTGATTCTCCCAACGTAGTGCCTTCCCTGATGCAACATGCTCAGCACTACTGTTCTCATCCATGGCCATCGCTGACCAATCCAAAATGTCCCTAGGCTTCAGGCACACACCTTCCCCGGTGCAAAGACTGCCAGCCTGCTCGGGATCCACACTCAGGGGCACATATGCAGCTGAATCAGAGGGACCTGCCGGCTTGCTTGCCGCTTGCTCCTCTCTCAGAATTTCTGCCATGCCATTACCCCTCGCTAGTCACAGAGTCTTCTTTTTTTTTTATGGATAAATCCAAAAAATACTCTTTACCTTGCGATTCAGTGCAGGAGTGACCAGATCCTAATCGCATTGCACCATTTGTTTTGTTGGCAGGAAGAACAGCTGCCGAAATACCATCCGCGTCTCCCGACGATTGCTGGGCTGCATAAAGATCCTCCGTCGAAAAGAAAATTTCCTCCGCTGCACTCTTCTCTACTTTGCCGAGCGTTTCACGACTTCGGGCCTCTAGACCAAGAAAACTAGGAGAGGAGGCCCGCTCTCCTAATTCCTCGACGTCCTGCTGCTTCAGCAGCTCCTCCCGAGTGGCCATTCTACCGACTGCAGGCTCCCCCTACTGCTCAAACAGCCGCATAGCCCATCAAAGAGTAGGGGAATTTCCCCGGTGTCCTGGCTAAATTTCCCTTATTCACTAAAAATACCACCAACAGCTTAATCTGGTTCAAATTCAGTTGGCATTCATCTGTATCCCCCTCCCTGGGTCATGCCTGAAAATAAGCAGGTATTGTCTAGTGCACTTACCCTTTCAACAAAAACTAAAAACAAACAACAAAAATAATAGAATCTTGTCCCTTCCATTTACATCTATGATTTTTTAAACGGGTATTTTAAACCAATACAAATGCTTCCTGTTTCTTTTTTAAGTATGATCTGGGTGTTAATAGAATGTGATTCTCTAAACAACTGGCATAAGTCTTTGAGGAAGGACTTGGTTGGTCCGAACGCTTAGACACTGTTTTCTTTTTGTAACATATATGTTGGTCAAAAAAAAGGTATACAACTATTTGCTTCTGGATCTGTTTTCACAAACATCAGACACATGCAGTTCTAAGTTTCAAATTCCTTGAGGTAGCCATATAACATTCGGTATACATGTTCCCTAATGTGTCCCATGAAAACTCCTAATTGCTCAGATTAAAAAAAATAAAATAAGTCTAAGGTTTTTGTTCTTTTCAATGGCTGCATCCGTGTGATGTTTGTGAGTCAAAGTGTAATTCAATTGTCTTCTACCATGGCCTGTATTTCCTTTACAAACATCAGACAGAAGCAGTTATAACTTTGGAATTTATTGTGGTATAAACATAACATTTGGAATATATTGTCCCCAGTGTGTTTCCTGGCAGCCTTTAAGTGTTTAGGTTAACAAAATAAGGGAAAGTGAATTTTTGGGGGTGAATCTGTCTGATGTTTGTGTAGTAAAGTGTAGCTCAAATCTCATGAATCCCTGCATTTGCTTTGCAAACATCAGACTGAAGCAGTTATAACTGACATTTCTTGTGGTGTAAACATGAAATGTGGTATACATGTTCCCCAAGGCAACCCCTGAGAGCCCCCATAAGACCAGATTAAAAAATAAGATTAAAGATTTTTTTCAAGGGGTGCCTCTGTGTGATGTTTGTGAAGCAATTTGCAGCTCAAATGTCTCCTGTGAATCCCTGGATTTGCTTCACAAATATCAAACAGAAGCAGTTATAACTTTGAAATTTCTTGTGGTATAAACATGGAAGTCAGTGTATATGTTCCCCAAAATGTCCCCTGACAAATCTTAAGTGCCCAGGTTATAATAATTAAGCTAAAACATTTTTATAGTGGTGGTTTTATACATAACAACACACGTAAGAGAAAGCAGGTGAATCACCACAGAGCTGGTGCATGTTCATAATAGACAGTTGAAAACTACACACTGTGGTAGTGAAACACAATGACATCAAAACATACAGGTCCAATAAAGGGCAAATAAAGCCAGTGTCAAAGAGCTGAGACACTCAGAGAGTGTACAGAATGAATGCCACCCTAATGCAGCGTACCGCTATGCTATCGTGTGCCACAAAACAGTATGACACTGGGCACAACTGTACTCAGCTTGCAAGGAAACTAATCTATTATTATTCATTTCTGTCCTTGGTAGCACTATCTAATCTGCTCTTGAGGACACTGAAATCATAGATCTCCCCTCCTTTAACTCAGCTCTACTTTTTTTTTTATAGCTAATCAGCAGTACTTAGCTTCATGCACCTCCACCCCCATTAGCAGTTGGCAACATGGTTGATAATAACTATAGTCACTAGGCACTGATTGTTCACCTACACCTACAGTAGTAATGAATACAGCAACTAGGCAGCAACACCCCCCTCCATCAATTACCAGCACAGTTGATAACAAATGAAGCCTCCAGGCTGTGACTCCACCCCAAGAAAATTTCTGTTGTATAGTTTTTATCAGAGAATACTATCAAATTTTAACATCCACTATGTGGGTATTAAATCTACAGGTCTTGCTTTTAATGTAAGAATGTATTCACATAACACACTCATCCCTTTATCATTCACGTAGTGGGACTGTCTGCTTGAGTGTTCCTCTTATCTCTTCTGTTGACATTGACCTTGGATGGTTTCTCAAGCATTTGCAAACTAGTAGAATCTGGTCCCTTCCATTTACATCTGTGATTTTTTAAATTGGTATTTTCAACCAATAAGAATTCTTCCTGTTTGTTTTTTTTTATGTATGAGTTGGGTGTTAATAGAATGTGATTCTCTAAACAACTGGCATGAGTCTCCGAGGAAGGACTTGGTTGGTCCAAAAGCTTAGACACTGTTTTCTTTTTGTAACATCTATGTTGGTCAAATAAAAGGTATACAACCATTTGCTTCTGGATCTGTCTTCACAAGCATCAGACACAAGCAGTTCTAACTTTCAAATCCCTTGTGGTATCCACATAATATTCAGTGTACATGTTCCCTAATGTGTCCCATAACAATTTCTAATTGCTCAGATGAAAAAAATAAGTTTAAGTTTTTTTTTTTCAATGGCTGCATCTGTTTGCTGTTTGTGAGTCAAAGTGCAATTCAAATGTCTCCTAGCAAGGCCTGCATTTCCTTTACAAACATCAGAAAGAAGCAGTTATAACTTTGGAATTTATTGTGGTATAAACATAACACTTGGAATATATTGTCCCCAGTGTGTTTCCTGACAGCCTTTAAGTGCCCAGGTTAAGGATTTTTGAGAGGTGCATCTGTCTGATGTTTGTGTATGTGTAGCTCAAATCTCGTGAATCCCTGCATTTGCTTTGCAAACATTAGACTGAAGCAGTTATAAATGACATTTCTTGTGATGTAAACATGGAATGTGGTGTACATGTTCCCCAAGGTGTCCCCTGACAGCCCCCATAACCCCAGGTTAAAAAATAAGATTGAAGCTTTTTTTCAAGGGGTGCCTCTATGTGATGTTTGTGAACCTCTGGATTTGCTTCACAAACATCAAACAGAAGCAGTTATAACTTTGACATTTCTTGTGGTATAAACATGAAATTCAGTGTATATGTTCCCTGACAAATCCTAAATGCACAGGTTAAAGGAATTAAGCTATAGCATTTTTATAGAGGTGGTTTTATAGTTAACACACATAAGGGAAAGCAGGTGAATCACCACGGAGCTGGTGCATGTGCATAACTGACAGTTGAAAACTATGCACTGTGGTAGTGAGACACAATTACATTAAAATATACAGGCCCAATAATGAGTAAATAAAAGGCAGTGTTAAAGAACTGACACACTCGGAGAGTGTACAGAATGAATGCCACCCTAAAACAGCATGCCGCTATGCTGTCATGTGACACAAAACAATATGACGCTGTGCACAACTGTACTCTGCTTCCAAGGAAACTAATCTATTGTCCCAGATTCCCCCCTTTTACCTCACAAAAGACAGAGACCATTGTTTGTTGTTGTGCCCAGATTGGCAATTAAGTTATTTATACATCATAATTCCATATTCCATTTATCATTTTATTATTATCATATTTCTCAGAATTTAATTTATTTCCATCCATATATCAAACTCCGATCATCCCTCTTTCTTCCTCTTTTCTCTCCCCAGGTGAAAACCTGGATGCCTTCTTCTTCTCCTTTTCCGTTAGGTAACAGTGAAAACCGAGACTGCTTTCTCCTTCATCTTCTTCCTCTTTTTGTGTTATTCCTTTTTCTTTCCCCCCTCCCCTCCTCCCCCTCTTTTTCCCCCTAGCCAGTCTCCAGCTTGCATTGGATGACTGGATTTCCCCACACTTAGGGTATTGTTCTCCCTTACCTCAGGGAAGATCCTTCTTACTCCTTCTCTTTTCCTTTTTTTTTTTTTTTTATTTTCCACTTCTTGCATGTCCCCTCCATGCTTCTATAAAGCCCATCTTTTCTGTATTGAACATGTCTATGGCTAGGTCTGACAGGTGCACCCCATCCAACCTGTAGAAATCTTCTACCCATTCTTCTACACCCCGCAGTATTACCTGTCCTCCCATCTGCCTTACCAATGTCCCAACCCTTCTGTTCATCTTTCTCCTGGCCCTCTCCACTGCTCTATGGCTGTGCTCCTGCCTCCACACCCTCCTTGGTTTCATATCCGACCAGGCGAGACATACCTGAGGCCACCACTGTCATATTGCTCCTAGGTCCCTTTTTATCTGCAAGTATGTGTCTACCCACGGCTTGCCCACAAGGTCATTGCCCCATAAATGTATAATAATTAAATCTAGACTGGATATCCGCCCCTTGAGTTCCTTCAAGGTGGGAAGCAGTTGTGCCCATCTCATTCCCCGGATGCCATGCCAGACCTGTCTACACTATTTCGCATCCTGGTACAGCTGCTTTCCCCCAGCCTTCTTCTCTGTTCTCTTTTCAGCCCAATAAATATAGGAATGGTCGCAGATCCAGACTTCCATGAGCCTCCCTCTTCCTATGGGGTTCAAGCAAAATTAATTATCTTATACATGCTCTTAGTTTCATTACCATAGTATCCCCCCTGCTCTCCCCATCACCATTTTGCCCCCCAGATATGTAAATGAAAACAAGAGCAATACATTAATTTCTTACTTCAGTGCTCGAATGTATCTCTTATAACTGGCAGACTGCCAGCATCCTTTTTCCAAAATATCATTCATAGTTTTCCTCGCCGCTGCCCACTGTGAGGCAGCACCAATCCATAAGGAATGGGATGAATAGGCTGGGTCCTCACCCATGAATTGCATGACCTTTTTGAGTAATGCTGTGACTTGATAGCCAGTGACCCTTCTTTCATCACCATGCACAAATAATCTCCCTGTCCTGGTCCCATGCTCTACGGCAAAAGCCCACAGAGCCTGCACTGGGCATACTGCACCCTCTACCTGCCCCTTCAGTGTCACTATGCAACCCTGTCCCATTTGATCCATTTTTGACCTCTTAATCTTGATCCGTATCTTTTTCAACCCCCAGCTTATATCTTCCCGTTCTAATCCCCCTTCCTTGTCCTCTTTCCCATGGCCTACCACCTCACTCACTCTCATGGCCAGTGCAAACATTACAACATAAATTGTGTAAAATAGCTGGGCCTCGAACTTTGATCTGCATATTGCCGGGATCACGTCCTTTAGTTTGCTAGCCACTGCTCCCCTATTGGCCTCCTATTGTCTACTGGCCCTGTTTCAGCTCAACCCCCATCCCTGCATCATTCTTCTGATGAACAATGATTTTGTCAGGTCCTTCCACCCTTTTAGACTGCAGATAACACTAATCCCTACTAAGCAGACTCCCATTGTGGTGTGGGCTGTTCCTTTTTGCCACTGCTCCACGGTGAACATTCACAACTGTTCCTGTGTGAGTGGCCTACTTGATTGGGGGGAGATACTGGCGTTACTGTGTCTATAGGCTGCAGAGGTACTTGATCAGCCACCTTGGTGGGTCCCACTGCCAGCGGTGGTACCCTAGTGGGACTGCATGGCCCTTTGACTGGTCAATTCCCTCTGCCCCCTTTTCCCGGGCCCGCTTTCCTTTTCTCCCCAGGTCTCCCTGGTTCCTCCCCTTCCACCAGTTCCCACATTCAGTTGGCTTTTTCCACCAATTCGATTATAGCCCTGTAAGCGTCTTCCTTTGTCGGCCTGCTCTTCTTTGGTGCTATGTCCTTTGCTCCTTCTCACTGTGAAGACAACGATGGGAAGAGAACAAGATTTATTACATATGTATATACAGTATATTTTTTTTACAATGCCTTCCATCCGTCCCTTCTGCCGTGTGCTAGCATGCCCGGTCGGGCCCCCAGTAACAGACCTCCATCCTGCTCCTTTGGCCCCTTGGTGTCCAGGTGCCTCACCCCTTTGCCTTCCATAACACAACCCCCCCCCCAACCCGGTATCCTTGACAGCCAAAGTTATTTAATTAATAAAAAAAAACTTTTTTTTTATATATAGGGCTTCACCTTCAAACAGGCAAAATGGCCAAGTTGCCTGCTCACTGCCATGCCCTTGGCGTGTGCCACCAGGCCACGTGGGCTGCTCGTCGGCCCCCTCAAGCCTCTCCACTGGCCCATTCAAGTGTTCCCTTAACCCCTTTTTATTTATTTATTTTTTAAAAACTGCTGCTCTCAGTATTGCCCCCTTTTTTATGCCCCACTCCATTCCTCTTCCTATCCATATGCCCCCCTCCATCCCCTACTTTTCCAGATCCGTCCAATGGGGCCGAGAAATTTTGCTGTTGGCCCCCCACCAAGTTACCTCCCTCGTGGGTGATGCCAGGGCTAGAAGAAAAAATGTTGTCTTTTTATAGGGGTTTGCTCTCCCCCCATGAAAACAAACAAAACAGGAGGCAGCCATGAGGTTCTTTGGGTTGGGAGAGTGTCCTCTTCTCCACCCATGGCCCAGCTGGCATGTGTGCACATTCGTGCTCCCCTTGTCCCTCGCAAGCCAGGCTCCCCCTGTAAGACATACCCACCTCACTCGCCTTTAGCCCTCTCCTACCCCCACTGCTCCTTTCCTTCGAATCCCCCTGTCCTCGCGACCATTGCGTGGCTTGTGACGTCACACTGCGTGGTTGCCTTAACGTGCTTCTGCTCCCTCTGATTCAGGGCCTCTTCCTGCTGGCCACCCACTGTGCTGCTTCCCTTATAGGTGATGCCAGGGCTAACAGAACAGGAACTCCTCCAAAATGGCTCAGCACTCTTAAGCCTGTACTGAGGTAAAAACCAGGTCCAAACATAGTTAATAGCAGAAACAGGAAAGGGGGTTTGATCGCGACTGCCACACGGCATGTGATGTCATGTCACGTGGTCGCCGGAACGTGCTCCTGCTCCCTCTGATTCAGGGCCTTTTCCAGGCCTACTGCACCTCATGAGCATTGCAAAATCCCTTGCCCATACACCTAGGCTTCACTATTTGGCCTCCACTGCTACCGCTTTCGTCCTCTGGTGCGGTTACAAATAATTGGATTTTAAAACTACCACTTCATCACCTCAGCACCCTGCCACATCACAACCTCTCAGAAATACCACCTTACCCACGCCTATTACCACCTTACATGTGGCTAAGCCCCCACCACCAGGGGGATGGCGTGGTCTACAGCAAACTTTAAACTGGCACCAGAACCAATCGCTTTTCCAGCTACACAGCGTCTCGTGATTCCATTGTGACTATCCATCTCCATAAACCTTGCCAAGATACTTATAAACCCCAACATGCCTGCCTTGAACCAAACGCTACTATCGCTTTTCCAGCTGCACAGTGCCTTGCGATTCTATCGCAGCTATCCATCTCCATAAACCTTGCCAAGATACTTATAACCCCAACATGCCTGCCTTAAACCAAATGCTACTATCATTAACCCCAAACCAAACCAGATGAATTAGACATTTTGAAACAGCCATAAACCACATCAGCTCTCTTTTTTTTTTTACACAGCATCCTATTGGTTATTAACCACCTGCTTCTCTCTTATCATATATCTTATATGTCATTCTGCCCAAAACTATATTTATTAAAATATATATATATTTTTTTAAACCAACTTCAAATATCCTCCACCAGCTTAGCTGCTTGTTTCCTTACCTTTCTCTCTGGTGAACAAACCTCAAATCAATATGCCAATCCAACTTGCTGCAGTTAAGTGTAGAATCAAAACTCCAGCAAAAGTGTCTGAAAGCCCTCTGTCCTGTCCATTATGTACCTCCACTTGCCCTCCCTTTCCTGTTGCCTGCCCAGCATCTCTAACCTTAGCCCCTCCCTCCCTTCCTTCCTTCCCCTCCCTCCTGAGCACAACCATCCTAATGAAAAAGGGAAGGGGTGCACCAGGACAACCTGGTCTGCCCCTTAAAGGGCAAACTCCATTATTATTTATTTCTGTCCTTGGTAGCACTATCTAATCTGCTCTTGAGGACATTGAAAGCATAGTTCTCCCTTCCCTTAACTCAGCTCTACATTATTTTTTAACACTAAGCAGCAGTACTTAGCTCCATGCACCTCCACCCCCCTCAGCAGTTAGCAACATAGTTGATAAATATAGCCACTAGGCACGGATTGTTCCCCACAGCAATTACTGGCACACCTACAGTAATAATAAATACAGCAGCTAGAGCAGCAAGTCCCCGTCCAGTAATTACCAGCAGAGTTGGTAAAAATAAACCTCTAGACTGGATCCTTCTCCAAGAAATTAAGGATGGATGATAACAAATACAGAGCCTTAACAGTGATCCACCAGCAATAACCGAAAAGACAATATTGTACAGAGTCACTTCTCTGCCCACAATAAAGGAACTCAGTCCAGCTATGCCCTTTGTAGGTTAATTAATTTTGCTATTCAGAACTCAAATATTATATATTTAGCAATCTCAGGCACCAAAGTAACATGCTAAACACCACTTATTGGGCATTTAGTGACAGTCTCACAGAAAGCATTGAAAAAAAAATTCCGACTATGCAGGCTTACCTCTGAAAGATTACAAACAGTGCTCTGCGATCAGAGCAAAATGCAATGCTGACTTTCAAATTTATAGCAGGCTGCTTGCCCTGAGCCAGGGGAAAGATAAAACAATTCTGCCATCTCAGAGTGATGTATTAAGTTCCCCGAGTTTTTGCAGCAACCTTTGTGAGTACACTTTTTTGGTACTTAATCTATCACTCCATGAGTAGTCTTTTTGTGCTTTCCATTAAGTTCTCTTATCAGCTGACACCAGCTTCCCTCCTTGTGCATGTAGAATCTGTGTTGTTTGCTGCCCAGAACCATGCATCCAAGAAAAGGGCATTTGTTGTGAGAGGGTGGGGAGATGAAACATTATCCACAGAAGAGTGTTCGGTGGGCAGTGGCATGACCCCCAGAAAAAATATAGATCAATATTTATCTGTATATCAAAAATATATATTTAGCAATTGCAGGCACCCACACAAAGTGCTCCTGTTAGGAGAGGCTACACACTTATTTTTGCTCATTTGATTACAGTTTTGTGGAAATCATAACAAACAAAGCAAACAAACAAAAAATGTCAGTAAATAAATTGATTAGGACTCTGCAGGCTTGTCTCTGACAGAATGTAAACCTGGCACTGTGGAAGAGTTGCTTCATTCAACTTAAGATCCTTCAGAATTAGCACAGAACCCCAGCTAAGCTCTACAAATAGGGAATCTCCTCAATGGGTAGTTGCTGGAGATATCTGGAGCACCAAGGTACATTCATACACATCACCTGGGCTTGCCCTAAACTGCAGCACTTTTGAATGATGATCCAGTCAGTCTACCAAGGATTCACAGCTACCACACTGATTTTACACCCACTCCAGTAATGCTAGGTCTTCCTCACCAGAAACCCGCAAACCTGTAGTACATCCAAAGACTACACAAAAAGGTGGATCACAGGAGCTCTTGTCATGGCCCATAGGGTTATACTTCATCATTGAAAAGACCAGGTGGCACCAGGCCAAAAGGAATGGCTGGCAGAGTAGGGAAACACTGCTTGCTTTGAGTGAGTCCACTACAGCATGAAGGACAAAGAGGAGTAACCTGGTTGAGATGCCTACATTCCAACTTCTATAAAATCTCCACGGGACACTTCCCCCCCAGCTTTCTATGATCCTTCAGTTGACCTTGGGATATGTTAGTCCATGACCAACCAGCACTGCTTCAGGCTTTACACAATCTACACCATTTGGTAAGGGGCCTAGACAATGTCCTGGTAGTTAGCTACCCAACAGAGACCTGTTAGTCCCAAAACAGGACATGCTGAATGCATGAGAGAATGAGCCCTCCAATGAATCACCCTTTGAAGGCTCTCCTCCCCCAACTCCCCTCTTCCCTTTACCCCTCCTTTTCATAGCTCCAGGTAATGGAGAAAGGGTTAGACTCTGTCATTTCTGCTCGGTATTACCTGGATTGCGTATTATAAAAAAGTATGTACCCAGTGCTCACTGATCTCAGATTAGGTCTGCATTTTTTCTGAAACTGCAGGGCACATTTCCTGTAGATTACAATATTCCCTATAGAAGCCACATTCCTCTATTTTCCTGTATAACCAATGGAAGTCTATGGGAACGATTTCCATGTAAATGGTTCCAAATCTCTGTAAAATACAAGAATTCCTGTTGGTCTGGGAGCCCTGGTACCCTTAGAGTTTTACATCCATGGGGATATATATCCCTGGCTAGCTTTTAAAGTTCCTTTAACCCTGCTGGAACCTGCTGGAATGTTCTGTACTGTTACTGTTAAAAGACCAACCAACAAAAACATCTACTACAAAGAACAGAGCCCCATGGTCAGAGGAAACTGCAGTATAGACTTTCAGTTTTATAGCAGGCTGCTCCCTGGAGCCAGGCACCCAAGTAAAAAACATTTGTTGGAATCGGCTGGGGAGATGGAACATGAGACAGAGAAGAATGTGAGGTGGGCATTATTGTACCTCCCCCCATAAAAAAGATAGATATACAGCTATATATGAAGGTGTAGCTTGCCTCCATTGTCCTGTCATTTTCTGTATAAACCAGTTACCGCAGAATGTTTAGAATACAAATTACAACGCTGCAGGCATGCTTTAGAAAGAATGTAAACTGAGTCATGTGATTGGAGCAAACAGCACTGATGTATTTCCCATTACTGCAGGCTGCTATGCAGAGCAAGGTATTCACATAAAAAGCTCCTGTCAGGAGAGGCTATATACCTTTTTTGGCCATTTAGTAATCCAGCCTTGCAGATAGCATGGTAAACAAAGGAAAAAAAAAACAGATAAACAGCAATATCCTACATTCAGGTAAGGCCCTTGTGACTGTTTCACAGGATGCATACACTTTACAGACATATTTTCTGAAAGAGGTGTTTATCGTTTGGCATGCATATCAATTATGGACCTGCTAGCTCTGTTTGCTCTTCAGCCTGTTATCTAACATTAATGTAAATTTAAAAACTTTGACATTTAGATTTATTGACACATTTCCATAGCAAGAATAATTTGGCGAAATACATTAGTAAGAGAGATAGATAGCTAAAACCTCTATTTCTATACAGGAATTAAACTTTAGGACAAGATAGACCTATTTTACAAATGTGTCCTGTTAGGTTATGATTCAATAACTGCATGATAAAAGCATAATGTATGTGTGCCGATATATGAAACTGCCATCTTCCATTTAAGAATGAAACTTGACAAGTACTGAGTTTTTGCAACCCCTGCATCCAGTTAAAATGCTTTATAATACTCAAGGGTTCAGCTGGGAGAGGATGGTTGAGCATCTCAGGGGACACTCACCTCCTCAGAGAAAGGAGGGCTCCTGGTCTGTGATGCTTACCTCTCTACCTGGGTGACCAGAGATGGTGATAAAGGCTTAAGCCAGTATTATGAGGGGGGCTGTTGCCATTCTGACACAAGCTGCATCACATGCAACCTCCACACTCTATGGAATGGGAAAAAATCTGGAAATACCCTCCAACCATGCAGTATGCCGTCTGTCATCCACCATAGGTCTCACACTGCCTACTGTGATCTCACTCCCTCATGAGCACTCAAAGAACTCAGCCTGGAGGTGAGGGGAGGCCTCTGGCATCCCTTCACATGCAGGGTCATCCATGGAAGAATAAGGAGTGCCAGATATGTCCCAGAGGAGGTGTGTGACAGGGCTGGACAGAGCAGCAACCTGAAGTGGACCGGTCAGGGAGGCAAGGGGAAAGTTCATTGAATTAAAAAAATAATATTTTATAATACTGTAGTGTGATAGGCACTAGAGAATAAAAAGACACAGGCACCAAGTCAATAAGTCTTTCAGTTTTTTTTATTACTTGGTCACAAAGGACGTTTGCACATGAGTTATTATTGGGTCCATGTAATACTGTATAACAGGAAATTGTATCCATTTTTTTTGCCTCCCTGACCAACATATCTATGATGTCTGAACAGTGTTTTGCAGTTCCTACTAAATTATTTGTTTGCACTAACAGATGATGCACAGTCTGTTTTAAATTGTTTTGTGATACTGCACCTTCCATTGATCTCACTTTTGTTGCTTTTGTCTACCACTATTGTACAGATATTCTTTCTCCTTGCTATATGGATCCCATGCACTGTTTTTGGATATTTCTACTGCTTGTGTATTGTAACTACATGTGGACAATCTAGTCTGCCCATGTATTCTACCACCCCCCAAACAGACTGCTGTGTTAAGTTTTTCATGCTGTCTGTCCCATACCATCTTGTAATCTCTGACTGTCTTTGACCCCACCACCTGTGTGGGGAGGCTATTCCAAGGCTCCACCACCCTTTCTGAAAAGAAGAACTTCCTTATGTTGCTCCTAAACCTGCCCCCATTTAGGCGCATGTCATGATCTCTGGTCTGGGTGCAGTTGTTTACCTGATGGAGATCCTGTGTCTGTACCTTGTTGATACCCTTCAGGTATTTAAACAGCTCTACCATGTTCCCCTATCCCTTCTTTGTTCTAGTGAGTACATGTTAAACTGTTTTAGTCTTACATCATATGGCTCATGATGCAGACCTTGCACCATCTTTGTTGCCCTTCTTTGTATAGTCTCTAGTCTGTTTATGCCTTTACTAAGGTGAGGCCTCCAGAACTGGACACAGTACTCCAGGTGAGGCCTCATCAGGGACTTGTACAGTGGCATGAGCACCTCCCTTTTTCTACTGATTATGCCCTCCTAAGCAACCCAAGATGCTGCTGGTCTTTGTTCCGCCTTTTCAGATTGCTTGCCTACCTTCAGGTCATCTGCAATGATCATCCCAAGATCACACTCATGTTTTGTTAGCACCAGCTGTACCCCATTTAGAAAGTAATTTCTCCCTGGTTGCATCTTCCTAGACGGACTTAGCAGCAGCTTAGCAGCAACTCTGCTGATCATCCATGCTGTCCCCACTGATGCTCCATCTGCTGTTCCCTTCTCACCTTAACTCATAGACACATTTTCTATACTAATTAAAGCAATAAAGTGTCTCTGCAGTCACTATCTTTTTGCTCTGAACAACGGCAACACTTTTCACACTCTTACTGTCCATGCGACATCTGCTCACCACCACACCAACACTTAGCTTTAAACATGCAGGAGGAAGCATAAGGGGTATATCAGTTGCAGTGATCTCACATCTCCTTTGGTGAGACAGTTCAAGTAAGCTAATCACCAGCTGCCTACATTAAGATTATTTGGACTAGAAAAGGTGGAAAAGAATAAGAAGGGGGGTTATGACAAGAAGTTACTGTTATAAGAGGCTTACTTCATAGATAGAGTTAACACAACAAACCCAAAATATGGCCTAAATGATTGTCTTGAGTGCCTTCCTGTCTTATAAAATACATTTCCAAAATCTCTCATCCTGTTACTTTATTTAGTACATTACTATTAAAACCTCAGAGCCCAACCCACCCTTCCCACTTCCTTGTTAGACAATACATTTTATGGATAAATTGCCACACATGGACATGCTGAGCTTGATTTTCAAACTTGAAAATATGACATGAAGGTTTGTGCACCAAACAAGTATGATGCAAGTTGCACTTTGTGTCATAGTTTGTGGCAATCCTGATTTTCAAATGCCGTTGTGGTGAAATTGGGATGCTGCACCGCATAACACCCGACATTGAAACTTTGACATCAACCAATACTACAGTGACTACAGCGCCCAGATTGCTGCAGTGTCAGTGCTGGACCCCGCACTGTTTTCAGGTGGTCTTGCAGCCTCTCCTCTAATCAGCTCTGACCGGAGTTGATTATATTTAGTGGGTGGGGTGTGAGGGCATAGCCCCTGCTTAGGGAGTTTGGGGACAAAGTGTCTGAACAAAACATGGTAGGCAGTGGGATTCTTTATGCTGATCACTGAAGCGCCAACATAAAGGTTTCACTGTTTGGTAGTTCGACAAAATTTTGTTGACGACGAATTACAGGTAGATCCCTGTGCATGAACCTGCCCTGCACCACCTTTGAGGCAAAAGCATTCTTGCACCAGGTTGCAAGGGGCTTGCAGTATGGCAGGCTGCATCATCCCCATTTGTGGAGTTTGCAAGCTCCACTTTTGACTCAGCAAGGGCTCATGATAGACCAGCCAGAATGTGGTCTAATTGCCCTGTGCCACTGCTGGGCAGGCAGCCAGTGAGTGGTGGGGCTGGGAAAGTGGAAAACAGAGGCTGCGAGGGCACTGAGGATGCCACAGGGCATGAGGAGGGTATAGCGGCAAGTATATGGAGCAGATGAGTCACCTGGCAGAGGTGCCATAGGACTTTTAACACAGCTGAGGGGACCGGGTAGGGGGGTTGATATAATTAGCCTATTATGACACAGCCTCAGGTGGAAGCAGCCCTGGCACCTGCCCCACAGAACCCACAGTCCTGTGAGGTAGGTACCAGGGCTGCTTCCACCTGTGGCCATGTCATAATAGGCTTGCAATGCCAAACCCTCTACCCAGTCCCCTCGGCTATGTTATGAGCCCTATGGCACCTCTGCCAGGTGCCTTCAATGCTTCATATACTTGTTTGCCATACTCTCTTCATGCCCTATGGTGCCCTCAGTGCCCCTGAAGCCCCATTCCCCACCTTCCATCTAGGATCCCCCCCCATTTCTGCTGGTCATATAGCTTGCATGGGGGGGGTTGAGGGATCCCTCTGTCAAACACCGCAATTGTGCCCAATATTTGGCATAGCCCTACAGCTGTAGCAACTCCAGGGTCTTCAGCATAGGGACCTCTAATATTACAAAATTGGGTGCAGGGTCCCTGATGATGCACCCAGAGTTCACCGCAGCCTTAGATCACTGCAAATTGTAGTGATCTAAGGGATCTTTGAAAATCTAGCTTGTAATGTCTAGTCTTCTTGCCCCTATGAATTTTATGGACAGTTTATTAAATTAAGATAAATCATGATTAGATATTTTGGGTCAATTATAGGCTATTTTAAATAACATTTTGATTTTTGGTTTCCTTCCCATATGGGCTGATTTATCATTGTACAGTATAGCCAACAACTTCAGTATGCTTTAACAGTATAGTGTGCCCCTGTATAGCATGTCATTTATCCAAATGGGTCCTTTTTCAAGTTTTTAAAGCTAAATTGATATAAGACTTATGCCGGCCTGGTGGCACTGAGGGTTGAGTCGCTGGATGCCACACCTTACACCATGCCGGCGACCCGGGTTTGGGAATGGGCTCGGGCCACTGGGGGATGGCAGGGGATAGAAAAGATTGAGAGTCCTATGACTGCTCTCCTTCCTCTGGGAAGGGATGGGGCACTGCAGCACACTGTAGCGGTGACTGGCAGTGGCCAGTAGCACTAGAGCATTGTGCAGCAGAGTGGAGGGAGAGCCCGTTGGGCGTCAGCATGTAGGTGCTTGCACACCATTGCATGTCTGGCTCTTTGGAGCAGAAAAACAAAGGTGGAAAATGGCAGGGCATGATCTCGGTGGCTGATGGCCATGCCCGGTGCCCCCTGGTACTCGAGAGGATCCTGCATTCAGAGTGACGTGAGTGATTAATGGCCAGCTCTGAGGGGGTGCCAGACTGAGCCCAGGGGGGTGCGGGTGCCAGCGGCCAGAGATCATGGAGATCCACTCTGCAGGGGAGAAAAAGGGATGAGATAAAAAAAAAAAATTGATAAAAGACTTGATTTTTCCCTCCCATGAGTCAGACACCTAGATGACTTTGGATGCTGGATGGTGCCATTGTCTTTTCAAATCTAGTGGACAGGGTGAATCCCTACCACTACAGTGCTCGTGTACCTGTGTGCTCCCATTTGGACATCATTGTAGTCTTCAGAAGTGCACATAGAGTAGAACTGTTATGGGGCTCCTCCACACTTACAGTGAGAGGACGAGAAACATCCACAAGTCGGAGAGCTTCATTATCTGGTAAGAAGTTTAAAACGCTATGTCTCAACTAAATATTTGTAAAAAGTATAAACTAAAGTTCCCTATTGTGGCTGTCCCCATACAGGCTCCCTGCAACACTACACACAATAAAGACTGAAACCACAAAGCAGGATCTCTAAAGCACTTTTTGAGAATATTTTGGTACATTGTTTAATATGGGTTGATTTACAGTGTGGTGAGGTTTTCCTGAATGAACCATGATTTAAAGGCTTGATACCTACAGGTTGTAGCATTATATTTGGCACATAAAGGCAAGAATTCTAAATATAAACCAATTTATAAGAGATTTTCATAAAACTCTTACATCTGTTCTTTTTTCTTGTGAACAGAGTTTCATGAGCTTAAGAGCTATATTTGATATAAGGCAAAGTTGTTTTGTTGTAAAAAATATCATTATATCTGTTCACCTCTTGTCTCTATATAAGTTCAATATAAATTATGATAACTGATTATTTTTCAGATTACTTAATGATTGCAGAAGTGAGCATGTGAAAAGAATAATAAAATGGTATCACAAGAAAACTGAGGGTAAATGTGATTCTATTTCTTCAGTGATGACTCATGTAACAGCAGTACCCCACCGAATATGAGATTTTGCCTCTCAACTGGCCTATCCTGGGTAAATATATTGTAAGAAATTGTTAACTGCAAGACCCCTACTGAAAATGAGCCATTGCATCTTTACTATGCTATCCTGAGTAAACACAGTGTAAACATTTGTAAACACAGGACCCCCACTGAAAACGAGATATTGCATTTCAGCTATGCTATCCTGGGTATATACATGGGTGAATATTCTGGAACAATGGCTTGTGGATAACAAACTGGTCCTAAACCTGAAGAAATCTATGGTCATGCTATCTGGCCCCAGACACTTGAGTGTCGAAAGAAACAGTCTTCTCCAACTATCCTCAACCAAAGGCACTAGGATGGACGTCTGTGCATCTATAAAATATCTTGTAGTGCATCTTGAGCAGGAGTTAACCCTGAAATCATATGTGGAAGCAATAACTAAGTCTCTCCATCAAAAAATTGGACTACTTTATAGACTAGGTGGGTACCTTAGCAATAGAGCTCGCTTGGCAATCACCACAGGAACCCTTCTTTCCGTTCTACTATATGGCGCTCCCATCCTTCAACCTCTCCGAGGCACTGAACTTGCCAGACTTGGAGTCCTCTATCAAAAGTCGCCACTTTGTATCTGCTGCTCACCCAAGACCATCACCGTGGTGTTCTCACCTCACTTAAATGGCCAGCGCCAGACTAAGGTTAGCCTACCCTACCCTCTTCCTTGCCTTTAAAATGATTAAAACAACTACCTCCCCAGTCTTAATGGGCTACTCCAGTACAAACTTCACAAGCGGAGCTTCGATCATCTACTAGCCCTGCCCTGGATATCCCTAGGACTAGATCCTGTGCAGATGATAGGTCCTTCATTATCTCCGCCTTGGTCCTCTGGATCAGCCTACCATTGGAAGTGACAAGCATCATTACCTTGAATGTCATCAAAGCCACCTTGCAATTTTGCATGTTAGTGGCTAGTATTTGTAGTTGCAACTGCCACGGATTTACATCTTAGTATTTCCACATGACCTCTCAGCCTACTCCAAAAATAGTGTTATTTAACTAAGGGTACTTAATCCTGTCAAAAATATGTTTATTAGTAGTACCAACATACATTACTCATTACCTATGTTGCTCCCAAGCTGTTGACTAACTCAGGTAAAAATTATCACAAATATGTAAACTGTTGTTTCTAATTTGTCTCTATATGTTGAACTGTTATTGGCTCTAAGTCCTGTATCTTAACATGAAAATGTGTAACTCTACTGTTGATTGTTATCCTTCTCCTTATGTAAAACTGATGGTTCTTATTTAATGTAATTAACTCTGGGTCACCCCTGAAAAGGGACACCACGCTCAGTGAGTTTACCTGGTTAACAAATTTCAATAAACAATAATAAGCATGCATTGTAAACATAGATAATATCTTCACCTTTACAGTTTTCTTTTTCCAATTATTGTGATATAAATCTGAATTTTTATATCACAACAATATAACAAATACATTATAATCCAACCCACACTTACTGTATCTCTTTTCTGCTTAATGCATCAGTAGCCATTTGATTCTACTACGAGTTTGTTATATATAACTGCTTCACATCTGTATTTCTGTTCTGTCTCTCCCACCTGCCAGTATTATACACATTTCAATAGATAGATCAATATTGATTCCAAAATACAACAGTATGGGCAGTGCTAGATTTGTATCTGCATTATTTAAGTGTCACTTGCAGAGAGAGAGAATGGAAGATGATCCTTAGGGAAGTTTCTCTTGGAGCAGCTCGATCTCAAAATTTGCTGTAGGTTTGCCAGTTCTACTAATAAATGGTGCAAGACTTTCATGGAAAGACTTAACATTGCCTGGAAACATTCCCAGGTGGGAGGAAGAGCCCATCCTCATTCACAGTTTGGCAAGCCAGAGGGAACATAATCTGAAATTAGATACTGTATCACAAGGCATAGTTCAGTTCTCTGAACATTCCCACCCCTAATAGTGATGCCAACACTGATGCAAGACAGGGTGTCTCTGACACCACTCTCTGATGATGTGTCATATCAAACAGGGACGCTCTCACACCCCCAGTGATGCATTAAAGAAGGCGGACCCCTCACTTGATCATCTCCTAAGAAAGCACTGATGATAAAGCTAAGCTGAGTAGCTAATAATTTAATTGCCAAATCGCAGACAGCCATGATTAACAAGAAACAGTTACAACATACAGTACAGTTTATAGAAATACAAGAGAATGGTGGCATGTAGATGCCTATTGATGGAAATGGTTGATATTTCACCAAAGCCTGCCTTTCCCATGGTGATGAGAAAACTTTCATGAGCATTGATTTAATAGTGAATTAAAAAACAGAAATCCTGAAATAGCTTTTTTAAAACATTTTATTTATTTCACTTTAATTTCCTTTGCAACCAGGTTTAGTTTATTTAAGTTTTATTTTGTGTGCAATGTACATCTTCATACACTTTATTCTTTATAGTAATAATATACCAGGTATAAAATACATAGCAAATAATAGACATAGGCCCCATAGTCAGCCAGCTGTGACTGTGCTGCTCTTACAGTGTGCTAGCACGCTAGCACCAGTACACTGCCACCAGGATAGTCAGATAAACTGCCCTGGCCCTAACTCTTTGAATATTGGGCTTCAGCCCAGTGTACAAGTGCAGCACAAATGCATAGTACTGGCACAGCACAACTTTGTGCTGACACAGCACAAGGTATATGCACAGCACTGAATATAGTGCTGTACACAGGGGCAGTTCCAGGGGGGCAGGCTATCAGTGTAAGAGTAGGGCACCGAGGAATGACATACAACACAGCAACAGAGGTATCAAAATATTTATTAAAGTAACAAATCATGGGCAACAGACTGTAGAAAACAATAAAAGTAAAAGAAAAGGCACCTGCCCTTTACATAACTAAAAAGAGAAAAAAAAGCAGAAAGAAAATGGCACCTGCTCATTAATATTAAAGAGAACAGAGGGCACAGGTCATCATAGTCCCTCAAGGGACTGTAACAGGTGGTGGTAGTGATGATAGCTGCTGCTGCTGGATGGCTGCCAAAAGGTCCTGATGGCCCTGGTGTTCTACTCCACCATCCTAACCAGCACGCACATCAGTCTGACCTGGCACCAGAGAAGATTGTCCCTGTCCCCCAGCAGCATGGCATCCTACCACCTTCCTTTGGCTTTCCAGGCGCATGTGGAAATAAAGACACTGACCTTAGTCAGCTGTGCACACAGGATGAGAGACACAGGAGTGACATAACGCCCATAATGGCAGTACAACAAACCAACACATGGGAACCATGTCACACATGCAGTAGGTGAAGGGAGTGAAACAGCCATATGGGACTGTGGATGGCATACCAGAGACTGCACTGTGGACCCGAACAATAGAGGACTGCACAAACAATGAGTATACCATACTGCAACAGAGCATGACCAGGCAGAGCAAAGGACACATAGCACTGAAAGGCATACTAGATGAGGGAACACAGCACATGTAACAGCAGCACCAAGCCAGAGCACCACAGGCATTAACATGGCCGAAGTGACTAGGAGAGGCACACACCCCACATCCTACAAGTATGCGGGATAAAAGGCATCCATAAGTCTTCCTGGTTGACATGAGGGGCAGGCCCAGGCATGCACACACACATGTGGGACACACAGCACAGCTGTATACAGATGGTACCATTATGCGGTACTGTGTACAGCAAGCAGAGTAACACATAATTGCAGTGGTGTTGTATGCAGGTGGGTGCCTGACAGACTGAACCACAGTCAACACAACACCACTGTGAGATGCAGAGCCAACTGGAGGCCCCCCTATTCCAGCAGATGCTGGTCTCACCCTACAGTGGTTATAGGACTTCCCCTTATACAAAGCCAGTGCGTGACAATGACCAGGTAAAGACCCAGTTATGTCATAATGTATGTATGGCCCTGCCTATATACTGTGGACTAATCACACTCTGGTAATTACTGTTTTGGTTAGATAATGTATGTATGGCCCTGCCTAGATACTATCAACTATGCATTATAATATCAAACATATCTGGTAAGAACACTTAACACCCATCAATACCTTCCCCTGCCATTGACCCCATGCCACATAAGGCTGGTTCTGTTGCAAGGCACTGGCATGACAACCAGTGCATACGGCACTGGAGATGGCAATGATGTAGGCAGACCACCACAGGTGCTGTATGATGCATAAGGCATGCTACGGGTGTGTACATGTACAGTGGAGTCAGCCACGATGAAGCGCAGTAACTTGCAGTAATAACAGATCAAAAAATCCTGCATCACAAAAGGGCTTAATTGCTATTGACTTACAATGGCCCCTGCAGTAAAATGCAGCATTCTGTGATATTCTGCAGTATTTTCTTACATTGCATCCTGGCTGTCACATCTATGCAACAGTGACCCGTGCCTACCATCACCAGATGGATATGTATACTTAGTCCTGATCAAGTGGTACATAGGACGAGACTGACAATGACAGGCATACAACCCAGGGCTGAAAACATTGCTGCCAGTGCCCTGGTATACCAAGTCTGTGGCATAGGTATCATGCCACTGCACAGTGTAAAGCATGCTAAGGCACAGTACTCACACAGGGCAGATGGCACAGACCCTGAAACACCATAGTGTCAGTGGTGGGACAATGCTCAATGGGCTAGGTGGTATCCCCAACCACAACTGCATAGGTGCTGTCTCTAGGTATATATGCAGCCTGCTGGAGACACACATGGGCATCTGTCTCCAACCACAGAAGCATGCAGCACAGTGTAGATATGCAACCGAGGAAGTAAACACACCATGCAGGGGTACTTACATGGATGCATATCTATGGGCCACCCCCCATGTGCTGGCCACATTGGGCCCTATCATATCCTGGCATCTCCTCCTTCTCCTCCTCCCACTGCCACTGGTCCTGACAGCACACTCCTGCACCCTAGCCCTGGCTTGACCTTGCTGGGCCCCTGGTGACTGTGGAGGAAGACAAAGGAGACGTGCAGTGGAACACATGGCATAGTACCATATATCATAAACAGTACACATGTTTATGTAAGGGTACTGTGCACCAGCATCCACATGTGCATGGTGATTATGTACAGGACTATGCACAGCCCTGTCATACCACTGTGCACAGCCATGGCACCCCACACAGAGAGGTGTGCATGGCCTGTGTGAAGTCAGAATGCTACATAACACTGTTGCTGCTATGTCCTAACACTGAGTACACAAGGCCCGTGTAGTGCCCCATCCAACCATCCCCACCACTCATGTCCGACCTAACCATACTTTTCAGTTACAAGCCATGTACAACTAATAGTATATAGTAGGATGCATGTATCCTTAGGTCACATACAATAAAAAACACAGGAAGCATACCTGTGCAACACTAGTGGAGGAAACTACATAGTAGGTGCTGCCCAGCACAATGGTAGGACCAAGAGATGTACACACACCAATATCACAGTATAACATGCATTACATTGCACATATGTGCCAGCACCCATGCTACATAAAATGGACAGTGTACACAGAACAGATGGTGGCCTCTGTGAAGCACTATTTAGTAAGCTACCGCCCCAGCTACATGTAGACCACATGTCACATGACATAGTGCAGTGCAGCCACATCACTGTATTAGCATACACCCTTGATACGATGGCAAATGCATGGCTCAGTGATCCACAGGGGTTCTATAATGTACAGGATATTGGGAACACCTTCTGGGACAGTAGTTCCATACACGTGCTTGGTAAGTTCTGGCTATACAGTGGAGGAGGTCCCACAGGACAGAGGGTTGGAGGGTACCTGTAAGGGACACATAGTTACAGGCACAGTCACTCAAGGACAATAGCCCAGAAGTATATTAGCATGCAAACAGTAACTAACATAAGACACAACAACCATTCATACAGCCATCTGTACTTATCTGGCTGTGGAACAGTGCCACTGTCCATCATCACTCAGAGCTGATGCAGACATCGGAGCTCCCTGAGGGACAGGTCGGTAAACATGTCCCTGCTCTGGTCCTCATCCTACTGACCCCAGTGCACCACACAGGTACCTACCCACAGAAGCCCAGATCTCACACCTGAACTTTCTGCTGCCTCACTCCCTCACCCAGGAGCTGGACCTCCCTGGCCTCCACCGGGTAAACAAGGTTGGCCAGCTGTGTGAGTGACCACCAGGTGTCCTGTTGGCACACTGCTCTTCTCATCTTCCTGTTTACCATGGTGTTTTGCCTGATATGTCTCAACAGTCCTCACACCAAGCTAATAAGACTTCCCAGGCTATATTGGTGTGTCATTCAGTTTGCGTAACATGTTTCAATGTTAACACAGCACCAATGCTGATAAACACAGTGCTATGCATGTTTTAAGTGGGGGCACTGTCTGCATGCAGCAGGAGGGGTGTGGCATGTTCGCATGGTGTGCATGCACTGAACAGAACCGATCATGAGCAATGCCATAGCACAACTTCATAGCGCATTCGGCACAACATCATGACATCAGTCTCGATGTGTGAGTACCTGTGCCACAAGGGAATGTAGCACAAGGACTAATTTAGTGCTAGTGCTATCGCTAGCGCTGATACAATAGCACTTGAGGCAAACCTGCAATATTCAAACATTGTATGCAAATTAGCTCATTTTGCAGTTGAGGTTAAATCTGCATGTCATTACTGGAATGTATTCATTCATTTGCATGCCTAATTGCACCTAGTGCATATAACAGTAACAAAGGGCATCACATAGATTCCACAGAAGATTTGCATGTGGCTAGAGGTAAGTGTATTGTGGAATAGCCTGCAACAGATACATGGGTGATAATAGCACTGTGTTTATGCTCAATCAGACTAGATTATTGCTGCATTTGCGCAAGTCCAAGGTCTGTGTTAAACAGGCAGCTACCACTGAGTTGGGCTCAGCCATGTGGAAACACATTTTGGCTTGGCTTGAAGACACTGGGGCCTGCACACCACTATACCATTGCTCTGTGTTCTGCTGTGTGTATACAGTGCTCAGTGTTATTTGTCTTCCCCATTTCCACCAGAGACTGTGGATGACGCAGAGGGGCATCAGAAATTCAAGTTCAAAGAGGAGGAGGTGTTGGTCCTGTTGGAGGCCTGCCTGGCAAGGGAGATCCTCTTCAGCAAGAGCAGGAGGACCAGGTATGAGACAAGGGCCACCTGGACAGAAATAACAGAGGCTGTCAATGCCACAGAGGAAGAGCCTGCTCCCCTCAGGAAGTAGCAAAATCAGACAGACCTTAAGAGGCTGACAAAGGAAGTGTTGGTGAAAGCCTGCAAAGACATCCACGTCTCAGGTGGTGATCCAAGAAGAGCTGTCCCTCTAGAACCCACAGAGGAGGTGAAGGTCTCCATCCTGCACCCAGTGAAGATGATGATGTCATGGAACAGGGGTTTAAAGCCAAGTTGGAGCAGTACAGATATGTGCGTGATCATGTTAGCCCCATCACATTGGGGGTGTGTGTGTGTTTGTGTGTGTATATGTGTGTGTGTGTGTGTGTGTGTGTGTGTGTGTGTGTGAATGTGTACATACATGGGTGTTGCTGAGGTGTGCATGCTAGGGGGAGAGGGAAGGTGCTGTGGGTCCCTGCTTGACAGGCAAAGTGTGCAGGCACAGGATGCACTGCACCAATCTGTGGTAGGCATACACATCCTACCAGAAGTGTAGTCATGCATTCTGCATGGTTCACGAGACACCATGCACATGGGACATCACTGCTGCATGCCCTGTCTGCAATGGTATACCTGTCTGCAGGGTTGAACAGGCCCACCAGGATGCCTTGATCTTTTCATGTGTTCCCCCACCGCTGTTCAGTTTCATGACACCTTCTAGAGCTCCCTGCACTTATCTTCTATTCAGATAGACTATTTGTGGTACTGCAGGTATATTAGGGGAACACACAGAGCTAGCGTATTATATTTATGTTGAATATTCACATGCATGTGTCACCCTGGTTCATCCCTTATTGATTTACCCAGTAGACAGCTGTATTGACTTCCAGCTGGGGCCCTAGTACCCAGCCACACCTTGACTGTTGGATATGTTACAAAATAAGTGTAAGCCAGCGTGGTGGTATTAAGGTATCCTGGTAGTGTGGTCAAGTTGATGGGGTGTGCCCATGAATATCCCATAAAATGGGATATTCAGAACAGATAGACCACCAAGTACAGAATAATGATAGCAAAGTAAGGCATGGAAAAGCATGCCTAACATCTGAGCCATCCACAGGCAGGCCGCCAGTAGTGCACACAGCAGCACAGCAGCCTGCCAGCCCCCATAACCCAGTGGCACCCCCTAGCCCGTTCCTTTTCCATGAAATAATAGTAAACCCACTGTTCCATAGTGTAGGATATCCCCCTCCCTGCCCAATTCCCAACTGAGTATAATAAGCACCCCAAAATCCCTTTTCTGTAGTGTAGCATTCCCCTACCTTGGTACCACCATCCCTGTTCGATTAATAATCCCACCCTGTATCCTTTCCATAGTGAAGAGTCCCCTCACCCCATATCAGATCCAGGATCACTGTTTGAATAAGAACCGCCCACTGTATAGTTTCCATAGGGTAGCTGCCCCCCACCCTGGTAGGCATGACCCCCTCTGCACCCCCGCACCACCATGCCAGCGACCCCAGCACAGCCCTCCACACCCTACCATGAACAGCCGCTGACTGATCCAATCTCCGAACCCATACCTTGTACATAGTATGAGCCCATTGGCAACCACCAATGGGCTCACACTATGTACAGTACGAGTTCATGATTGGATTAGTGGCATCTGGTTGTGGCAGGATGTGGAGGGCTGTGCCAGTCACTGCCATGGGTCATGCGGAGGGAGGGAGTCATGCCAACCAGAGTGGGGGGACTCTGCACTATGGAAAATATATAGAGGGTGATTCTTATTTGAACAGTGACCCTGGGTTGGATATGGGGTGGGGAAACCCTACACGATGGAAAGGATACAGGGTGGTATTATTGATTGAATGGGGAGTGGGGTACCATGCTGGAGGGACACTACACTACAGAAAAGGGTTTTAGGCTACCTATGATTCTGGTTCGGGATCAGGCAGGGAGGGAGTACTCTGCACTATGGAACAGGGGTCATCATTTATTTGACATGGTTGGTAATCAAGCAGGGAGAGGTATTATCCTACACTATGGAAAGGGGTAACACATTTCTTTTGCATGGCCAGGGATTGGGCGGGAGGGGGCAGGCTAGCCCGGTGCATTCTGATGGGCGCAGGCATGCAAATGAGCCCATAATGGGCATGCATGAGGCCCATTTGCTCCATGCATGCCAAATGAGCTTATTTGCATTTACTGGCCGAATATTGCCTTTGGGAGCTCAGCGCATCTGGGATGTGCCAGCGCATCCCCATTGGCGGTGGTCAGACCAGACCCTGGATCGTAGTTCACATTGGTAGCTGCCCCCCTTGCCACACTGCCCAAGTTGGGATATTCATGCAGGATCGTGATCTGTTGGGATGGTGCATATTGTTTTGAGATATCCTGTTGTGTTCTACCGGCACAACCTTTTGGTTGGCGCATCTAGATGCACTGCACATTCCCCCCTTTTGAATATGGGGGCCTGTAATGTACTCTCTTGGGTAGGTGCCTGAAAATAGGCAGGTATTTGCCTAGAGCACATACCCGTGAAGAAGGAAAAGGGAAGGGAGGGAGGGAGAGAGGGAGGAAAGAAGGAAGGAAGGAAGGAAGGAAGGAAGGAAGGAAGGAAGGAAGGAAGAAACTTCCTAAAATGCACATTCTTTTTTTTACTAAAATAAACAAGAATTCAGATGCTCAGCTTCAATGAAGGGTAAGTTCAGTGTCAGTGGCTCAGCAGGTAGCACACTTGCCTCTGAGGCCGAGAGATCAGAAGGCTGTGGGTTCTATCCCCACACCAGGCACTTGGGTTGATTCCCAGTACTGACACTGTAGTGCAGCATGAGGGGGGTGTTGCACTCCTGAGGTGCTGTCTTTCGGATGAGACATTAAACCAAGGTCCCATCTGCCTGTTCTGGTGGTAGTTCAGGTGGGTGTTAAAGATCCCATGGCACTTCTTGAAAAAAGTAGGGGAAGTGTCCCTAATGTCCTGGCCAAATTTCCCCCATTCACTAAAAATACCACCATCTGGTTCAAGGTCAGTTGGCATTCATCTGTATCGCCCTCCCTGGGTCGTGCCTGAAAATTGGCAGAATTTGTGTATTGCACTTACCTGGTCAACAAATATTAAATAAATAAATAACATCTGTCAAAGTTAAAGCAACACACCATCTATGGTAAACACCTGGGGCTGGATATTCAAAAGGTTGCGCCATGCGCAATAGGGATTCTTGCGCAAGTCCAAAGTGCGCCATTCTGCCATATTCAGCAGGAGGCAATTTACCCCAAGTCAAGCTGAGCAACAGCGCAATGCTAATGAAGGCATGCTGAACTGGAGGAGGAAGCATGCAGCAAGCTGCACAGCCCACGTCCATTCAATGGGCTGTGCAGGTGTTGGGCGCAACCCCAACCTACGCCTGCACAACTTTTGAGCCAAAAAAGAAGTAGTTGAGGCTACCCACAGGTGAGCTGCCGCATTGCAGGGCACAACACAGCAGCTACCCTGTAGGTGGCCCTTAACATACTCCTGTGCCCCTGCAGCCCAATCGCGGGCGATAGTAACCCCTTTACCCCCGACTGGCCCGATCATGGGCATAAGTGAATAAATAATCCCACCCCGACTGGCCCGATCGCAGGCATAAGTGAAAATAAACCCCCACCCCTGCTAGCCTGATCATGGGCAGCAAAGAGTTCAACCCCTCCCCAAGAACATATCCCTGGTGGTCCAGTGGACCTTGAAGCCCGATCGCGGGCAGCAAAGTTCAACCCCCAGAACATATCCCTGGTGATCCAGTGGACCTCGAAGCCTGATCGCGGGCAGCAAAGAGTTCAACCCCCAAGAACATATCCCTGGTGGTCTATGGACCTCGAAGCCCGATCGTGGGCAGCAAAGAGTTCAACCCCAAGAACATATCCCTGGTGGTCAAGTGGACCTCGAAGCCCGATCGTGGGCAGCAAAGAGTTCAACCCCCAGAACATATCCCTGGTGGTCTAGTGGACCTCGAAGCCCGATCGTGGGCAAAGTTCAACCCCCAAGAACATATCCCTGGTGGTCAAGTGGACCTCGAAGCCCGATCGTGGGCAGCAAAGTTCAAACCCCCAAGGACCACCTACCCTGGTGATCTAGTGGCCCCCACTCCCCTCACCCATGAAGCCCCACCACCCGCTCCCCGTCAGCGGCAGGCGGCAGCATCCACCCGCCTGCGCCCGCGCCCCCGCCGACTGACTGCCCGGTATTGTAGACGGTATGGGCTCCACGCCCATTGGCTCTTGCTCTGAACCAATGGCATGCAGCCCTACCGGGCAGTCAGTCGGGCGGGTGGCAGGGCGGCAGGCGGTGGATGCTGCCACCGCCGCTGACGGGGAGCGGGGGTGGGCTTCGGGTGGGGGGTTAAATACTAGATCACCAGGGTAGGTGGTCCTTGGGGGTTGAACTTTGCTGCCCACGATCGGGCTTCGAGGTCCACTCACCACCAGGGATATGTTCTGGGGTTGAACTTTGCTGCCCGTGATCGGGCTTTGAGGTCCACTGACCACCAGGGATATGTTCTGTGGGGGTTGAACACTTTGCTGCTCGTGGATTGGGCTTTGAGGTCCACTGACCACCAGGGATATGTTCTTGGGGTTGAACTTTGCTGCCCGCGATCGGGCTAGTGGGGGTTTATTTCACTTATGCCCGGATCGCCAGTTGGGGGTGGGTGATTTTAACTTATGCCCACGATCGGGCCAGTCGGGGGTGGGGATTTTTAACTTATGCCCGTGATCGGGCTGCAGGGGGCGTCGGTCCCTGATGGCTGCTGCCTGGCAGGGCGCCAGGTGCAAGTCCTCGGGATTGCGCACTGCATGCTAATGGCATGCAAATGGGGCTGAGAATAGATGCAATGGCCTCTATGCCTTTGGCGAATTATGGCCCCATTTGCATGTCACCTTTTGAATATCGGAATTTGGCGATGGCGCAATGGTACTTGGCGCCACCGCGATCTTGAATGCTCCACTCTGACCACCAGGCGCCAAGTTCCACTGCGCCATGCACAGTCATATGGCGGGGTGATATTCAAAGAGGTTGCTCAATAAGCGCAACTCCGTTGAATATCACCGGCCACCCCCTGTAACTATTTTGTGCAGCGCAAGGGCTTGCGCCACAGAATAGCGCAGTTTGAATATCCAGTCCTTGATATTCTAGAGTAAACCTTTAATGAAGAACTATTCCCAAATTGCTGACACTCCATTTACCACAAACTAAATCGCCTAAGAATTGACAACTAAATTTGCTTAACCTCCCTGGAAGCACATATCTGAACTATTTGTATTATTAATGTGAGGCAAAAGAGAAGTAATTTATAAGCTGATAAGGAAAAAAAACAATATAAAGGCTACAAAATGATACTTGAAGGCAGATACTTGCCAGTTTGTGTGTTTCTGTAAATAAATATATAATCAAAAGCAACACACTCAGCACACACCATCATGGGTATGTAAATCCATGTGTGTGTGTATGGGATGGGGGGGTAAGCTGAAGGAAAGGTCTGAACGTTTTCCTGCTAAAATCCTGAAGAAAAAGATGCAGAGTGCCAGAGTGAGGAGATAAGCTGCAACATTCTTTACCCCTTGCAGTTGTCTGATCTAGCTGGGTGCACTGTACTACAGCACTTCAGGGAACTTGGGGCTGTAGCACTATTTTTGCATCTTCTGTTATAAGAAAAGTTGAAATATGGTAATGGTAAATGCAGTTCCTAACTTCAGCCAACACCTGGGATTCAGGTGTTAGACTTTTATGAAGAACTATTCCCAAACAACTGATAACTCATTTTGACCATAAGCTTAATCCCATAAATAACAGTAACTATGATTGCTTCACCTCCCTGGGAGCAGAAGCACTTGTACTTTTTTATTGTTATAATGAGTGTAAAGAGGTGAACTAATCTGAATGCTGATCAGAAAGAAGAACATTAGTGTCATAACTCTGGATTGGAACCTTCAATCAAAATATTTTCCTTTGGCAGTAAATTGTTTTTGTTATTATGGCTTGTATATGTTCACAGCCAAAGTTCAGAAAGGGTATTTTATATGTATGACATCACACATTCATCATCCAGAAGAGATTGAAATAAAATATAGTTATAAATATGATGGGGGGCGGGGGGCAAAAGATCCATCCAAGATGCATCTGCTGCTACTGGAATTGACTTATGTGCAGTTTGGACACAATTATGTCTATTTCTTTTTAGCAAATTGTGACTTTTTGTCATAAATGGACACAGAGTTTGAGAAAAACAGCAGTGGTATCTAAATGCAAGAAAATGAACACAGCATGCATTTGTGTCTGCATGCAACGTTTTAGAAAATCTACCTCGATATATGAACTAAGCTACACACTTTACAAGATCTATTTATTATTTATTTTACAATTTTTGGCCAGAAAAGACACACTAAGCCAAAACTTGTTTCCAGCAAAATTCTGGTAGCACAGGGAGGTTTAGTGGCTGATCATGGTCACACAGTGTTTTTTTTTTTTTTTGCAGGTAATCTTTTTATTGATTATCAGAGTTTCTATTAACATCAACTTTGCTGTACATACAGGTGTGACAGGTGATACAAAACTTTGTTCATACACTAAGAGCATATATAACAACACAGGATATATGTCATGCACTTATTTCAAGTACCTCGTGTAGCATCACAGTAATATCAGTTGCAGAGACAGGGATCATGCACGTTATTTACAACTTTGGACAGGTGTTCTGGTACAGTTGAGAAGCGTTTCTCTTCTTTGGAACCCACTCAGGGGGTATCTGGGGATTATTTCAATGAGTGAGGGAGGGGGGAGGTTGGATAGTTGATAATGCTGTGCTCTTCCCAATGCTCCTAACCATTCAGGGGGGTTTCAGCAGGTCCTTCTTCCATTCTGGTCTAAGGTTTATGCTATGCCTAACTATGAACTGTAGGTAAGGGCCCCACATCCTGTAATACACAGCAGTAGTTTGTAATGAGAAATACAGAAGTTTTGAGTTTATGGCCAGGCCTTCCATCACCTGGGACCATTCTCTTAGGGTGGGGATCTTGTCAGTCATCCATCTGACCAGTAGGAGCCTATTGGCCCCCACTGAAGCTTGGAGTAGCCATTGCTGTTGTGTTCATGTCAGCAGCCACTCATGAGGGGGGAACCCCAACAACATTAGCTCAGGTCTTTGGGGCACCTTTAGGCTCAGGATGTCTGAGCATGCACCCAGTACCTGTTCCCAGAAGGATCTGATATGAGAGCATTCCCATAGTATATGTAATAGATTTCCCCCAGTGGTGCCACATCTCCAGCAGTGATCCGTTGCCACAAGCTTCATCTTGTACAGTGAGGTGGGTGTGATACCATAGGTGCAAGATCTTTTTTATATTGAGAGACTCTTCTGGTCTCTACAGGCCCTGTGTGCCAGCCTCCAACAGCCCACCCATTCCTCTCGACTTATGTTGGTATTTAACAAGGCATGTCACCTGTCCTTAGCCCTTAGGGATGGATCAAGGCTACTTTGTTTTATCTTGGCTTGAATCCTTCCTGCCAGGCCTTTGGGTTGCTGAAGCCACTGCATTATAGGGCTGGCTCTGTCTGGCTTGCCTTGCTACAAGTTTTACATGTCAGGCATTGGCATTTTTATTTGACCCAGGCATGGTACATACTCCTAAGCTGGAGGTAGCCTCAGAACTGGGTACTGGGAATATTAAAGAGCGTTTGGATATCTTGAAATGTGCACATTGTTCCCCCATCAGGCTCTAGCAGGTCCTTGACCAGGCTGACTTGTTTATTTTCAAGGTTCCCAGTCTATTTGTTTCGTGTCTATCAGCAGCTGGGGTTTATTCCAGAGTGCTGTATACTTGCGGGATGTATGCATGTGTATGCTCATTTCCTACTTTCTACCTCACCACATCTGCTGCCTTTATGGTGAGCCATGCTTGGGCATATTTTGCAAAGGTGAAGTAAATGTACTATGGGTACCCCTAAATGTACTCGTGGGTGGGCCCCCACTATAGCTGATTCTGTCTGTACCCAGGCTGGGGACCCTGAACTGTTCTACAAGCATCCGTGGTGACACAGCTAGTAAGCTTGTAATACAGTGGTGGAAGTGTGGAAGGTTCCACTGCCCCCTGTCCTTGGAGGCTCTCAGTTTTGCCCAGCTAAATCTTGGCCTGGTGTTACCACATAGGAAACGCTTCAGTATCCCATTTAGCTTTGCATACCAGGACTCTGGGATCACCACCGGTAAGTGGGCCAGTATGTAGTAGACTCTGGGAGCTGCCATCATTTTAATGGCTTCAATCCTTCTCATCCATGTTAGATTTAAGTGCTTCTATCTTTCCATGCCTTTTTGTAGGAACTTAATTAGAGTGCCCAGGTTCAAGGGAATTAATTTATGGAGGTTGTTTGGAATTTGTCTACCCAGGTATTTAATTTCAGTGGTTACACACTTTAAACCAGCAGAGAGCACCCCTTGAGGTGGGGGGGGTGCTATTAAGTGGGAGGATCTCAGATTTGTTCATATTTATGCATAGTCCTGAGATGAGGGCTAAGGACTACAGTGTTTGTACTATATGGGAAAAGTTATGCTTAATGTTTTCAGTTAAAATCAGGCAGTCATCTGCATACAGTTTGGCACTATAGTCCTCCCCCCACCCTGATGCCCTGTATCTCTCATAAGCTCTGATGGCTGCAGCCAAGGGTTCCATGGCCAATACAAACAGTAGCAGGGAAGAGGGCAGCCTTGCCTTGTCCCTCTGTCTAGGTTGAATGGCTCAGATAACATGCTGTTACTTAGCAGTCTAGCTGTTGGGGCTTGGTACGTTGTGTGGATCCATGCACTGAATTTGGTTCCAAAATTACCCTGCTCCAGGACTGCATGCAGATATTCCCACTCCACAGAGTCAAATGCTTTCTCAAAATCCACCGCTGCTGCTGGAGTGGGAAGACTGCCCGCGACCTGGACCAGGGAGACTAATGCCCTAATATGGTCTGTGTTGGACCACCCCTTCACGAATCCCACCTGTGCTAGGTGTATTAGTGATGGAAGCAGGCCTTCCAGCCTGGGTGTCAACACCATGGCCCAAATTTTTGCATCCGCATTTATGCGAGAGATGGGGCAGAAGTTTTCTGGACTTGTAGGGTCCTTCCCTTCCTTTGGCAGCACAGTGATTATGGCTTCCCTGAGTATAGTGGGTGGAGAGATCTGGGCCTGCACCACCTCAAGCATATGTAGTAGTGGGTCAGTTACAGATTCCAAAACTAATTTGCAATAATCTGACAGGAAGCCATCCCTGCCTGAGGATTTGAGGGAGCCATTGCTTTGATTGCTTGTCCAAGCTCCTCCTCCATTAGGGGGGCACCTAATTTTCCTTTTTGTTCATCTGAGCATTTGGACAGTGGCAGTTAGCCATAAACTTATCAAAGGCTCACTTATCCCATGTAATATAAGAAGCATAGAGCTTTTTATAAAACTCCACCATAATTCTATTGATATATTTAGGTGAAGTATGTTTTTGGCCGGATGTGTCCACCAGTTGAGCCACATGCCTGTCTGCCAGCTGCTTCTTCAGCTGAAAGGCTAAAAGTTCACTATTTTTCCCCACATGCCCAGTACTTAGATTTGATTCTTTGCAGGTGTAATTCTGCCTTTCTTGTGGCCAGCGTGTTTAATGTGCTCCTTAGTGATGTGATGTCATATATCAGTGAAGGGTTTTTTAGTTGGCTAGAATCTTTTTTGTATAAGGCCTCCTTTTGTTTCAGGGCCCTCTCAAGACTTTCCACTTCCCTTTCTCTCTTTTTCCTATGGTGTGAGGTGTAACTTATAATTTCCCCCCTCATGTTAGCCTTATACTCCTCCCATATCCTTGCTGGTGTAGCCAACCCTAGTATGTTGTCCTTAAACTAGTTTTGGGATTCTACTTTTAGCCACTGACAGCATTCTTTGTCCTGAGGTAGCTTCGAGTCCAAACGCCATTGCATAGGTTTTGGCTGCACTGTTCCCATTGCGAAACAGATCTTGTGGGGCATGGTACGATAGGTGTATCAGTTCAATAGCAGTATATGGGGAGGTTGTGGTTATACCGGGTGAGGTCAGCCAGTAGTCTAACCTGCTTGCCATGGCTCTGGTGGCTGAGAAGTATGTATAATCCATGCCAGCAGGATGAGTTGCTCTCCAAATATCCATAAGTTGGTGCAAGGAAATGAAGTTCCTAAGTGCTTCTAGGGCTCGGGCATGGGGTTCAGGTCTCGAGTTGGATCTGTCGAGAAAGTGGTCAAGTGTCATGTTAAAATCTACCCCCAATAATGACGTCTGGATCGTCAAATGGCAAGTCCAGTATCCCTTGGGTTACCCCGTCTATGAATTCTGGGCTACCTTCATTAGGGCCATATATGTTGGCTAATACTAGGGGGTCCTTCGGTGTTTCCAGCTTCACCATTACTCACCCCCACCTTGGTCATCTCCTTTTGAGTCGAGGATTTTCCATCTTAAATTTTTATTCCCCCAAAAATGGAAACCCCTCTTTTTGCCGATTTGGACACACTGTGTACCTCCCATACCACCCACTCCCTTTTCAGTTTTCAGGCTTCCCTCTCCACTAGTTTGGTCTCTTGTAGAAAGGCTATCTGGGTCTTCAGCTTGTTAAGTGGGTCAACACCTTTTTCCTCTTTATAGGAGAGTCCAGGCCCTTCACATTCCAGGAGGTGGACACTATGTCTGATTTGCTAGCCATTGTCCTGTACTGTGAGATTCCATGTCCGAATGTTCAGATTTGACCCACCTTTCTGCATTCTGCCCTGTTGCTTGCACTTGTAACCCTCTCTCTGCTGCAAAGCTGTATTGCCTTCTGCTGGCTCCTGACTTCCTGTCTTGATCTGTCTAATACTTGTACTGCCTTAAAAGCCCTTTCCACATCTGACACTCTTTTTGCCCTTTCAAACCCAGGTACCTCAGCTCAACCACCACCCATTGGGGCAACATTTTTATAACAATGAAACCAATGCCTAGTACCTTTATACATGTAACATGCTGTACTTAGGGCTTTATCTATATAAGGTATAAACAATTTTCCTACCTTTGTTCATCTCGCCTCTTGGGCACTGAGGCTATCATTAGTGGTCCTAAAGCCCCTATGCAGGCAGTCAAAGACCATGATATCCCTCGGTGGGGGGGGAGTGATAGCTAAACTTTCTCTGCAGTCTCAATACCACCTACTGAACATCCAGTAGAAGAAGCATGGGGTGCAGTTGGTATACCTGGGTGTGCATACCTCTGAGACCCCGATGTTCTTTTGGTAAATGTCAGAACCAGTATAACTTCATTCATCTATGAAAAGCACTAAGATTCTTCCCCTCATACCTAGGGGGTTTGGGGGGAGGGTGGCTGGGTTGAGGGGGGAGGGGATCCCATGGTGCCAGTCTGTGAAGAGATCGCATCCATGCCACTAGTTTTACCAAGCCATGAATGCCCCTGCAAGTGAGCCTCCAAGGTCCTCCTGATGCTGCATACTACATTTACCATGTTTGTTCTGCCAGATGCCTCTCTCTTGCCCTGGCTGAGCGCTTGGGGGGAGAGGTTTCTGCGGGAGGTGGACAGGCCATCTCCTTCAAGAGGGTGGGGGAAGGGTACCTCGGAGCACACTGGCAAAGGAACTGACCAGCATTAACTCATATGAACCTTACGACAGCATATCAACCTTTTAAACTTTAAAACAGTAACAACTCATAAACCCTTATTGGCCTCCATATTCTGTGGCCTCACTAGTTAGCCCTTCCCACTCCACCTGTCGCATTGTATGTCCCTGATAGGGCTCACTCCTAAAAGACAGCTGCAGTGGGACTGCCAAAATTAAGAACTGTGTGGCAGTTAGGAGTCATTGCTCTGTCAGGATGCCCCTTATCATGTCAAGAGATCAGCCACTGAGCATTCCAAACCTCGGACTAGTCAAAAATGGCTGAGAAGAAACTTCTGTGTGGGCTTCATAGGGCTAAATTCCATGCCCTCTTCTTTAAGTTCCAATGTGTGTTCCACAGACCCCAAAAATGTTATATTTTATTGTTGCAGTCAGCAGCATGTTCTGCCTCCATGCATATGAGCCTTATACAGATGTGTGCATGGTTACCTCATGGCAGTTAAGTCTAGCAAGTATCTGTAGCCTTCCCTTGAAATTAACAAATGGACTGCCACCTCAATTCCTCTTGACAATGGCAGCTGGCATGGGGTTTTGACAGCTCAGCATAGATTACTTTCATTCCTTACTTTCATACCTTCTGCTCCAGATGACTGAGTAAGATCCCCATGAATGGAACTTCCCTCCTCCATATACCCCTCATTGTCTCGGTCTGCCCAGGCTTGGGGAAGCATGGATCTCCTTTCCTTGGCTCCTTTCATGGTTTGTTGTGGTGTGGTGGCCTTTCTCTCCGAGTTCCCCATTTTCAATGCTATGGATGTTAGCTCCCATAGTGGGGCATAGTGATCAGACATTTTTATCAGAGTAGTGGATGGCGAGTTGGTGCTAGCTCCAGAGAGGTGGTGATGGCTTTGTTGACTTCTGGAGCACCTCCTGATGTTCTCTTCTCTGTGTGCACCCTGTCCCTTACCCTGTCTTCTCTATTGGCCCCTCTAGATTTTTCTGCCAGGACTTTCTGTGCCCCATGTCAGTAGCATGATCAGGCAGCAAGGAGGGCTGCACTTCCATGTTGGTAGGGGGAGAGATATTCCACTTCTTTCTTCTCTGGGTCAGTGGGGTGCAAGACTTATTATTGAATTTGCCCTGTACCTCAGAAATGAATTACTCAACTTGAGTCAGATTATCAAACATTAAGAACTCTCCTCAAAACTGTACCTGTAGCATGGAGGGGTATCTTAGCAAGGTGGAGATGCCCAGCCTATACAACTTTTGCTTCAAGCAGGAATAGGCTCTCTTGTTCCTCGATAGGTCCTGTGAGCAATCTTGAAAGAGCAGGACTTTTTGCCCTTCCCAAGTCAGAGTGCCCTTTTTTCTCATCGTTCTAACGTAGAGATCATTGATCTGGTACTGAAGAAAATGGCAGAGTATGGGCCATAGTCTCTCTCCATCCCTGAGTCAGGGTGCCAATGACCTGTACACCCTCTCAGTCTGTGGCTGGGGCAAATTCATCAGTTTCAGTAGCTCCAGGAGGAAGCCCTTGGGAAGTGTGCCATTTTTCCACCTCAGACCCCTCCAGGATCCCAACAATCCTGAGCTTCTTGCATCGGGCCTGATTCTCCATTTCATCCACTTTGTTTAATATGTATTGAATTTGCACAGCATACTCTCATAGCTGACCATGGTAGGTGTTAATTATTTTCTCCTACTTCAATACTGTTTGCTCTGTGCCCACCATCCAATTAGTTAGGATTTGCATTTCAGACACTGTTCTAGCTGTTGTGTCCTTGAGTTGCGCTGTGTTGGTTAATATTTTATTTAACCTGTCCGAAAAGGTGGTGTTTGAGGGGCTAACCTCATCCCCAAGGTGGGTTACTAGTGGGATGCTCCAGGGGTCACTGCTGGGGCCACTCCTGTTCAACACCTATGTCTCAGACATAAGGAAGGGGATCAGGGATGAAATGAGTCTCTTTGCAGATGACTCAAAGCTGGGTACAGTGGTGGATGAGGAGGAGGGGAGGGTGGCCTTACAGGAGGATCTGGAGGCTCTGGAAAGGTGGTCAGGAAAATGGAAACTAAAATTCAATGTGGGGAATGCAAGGTTCTGCACCTGGGAGTCAGAAATAGAGGCCAGGGGTATACCCTGGGAGGAGACAAAAGTCACGGAGGGTAAGATGGACCTGGGGGTAGTGGTAGATGTCAAAATGAACAACTCAGAGACTTGTAGGAGGGCAGCAGCATGGGCAAATAGGATGCTGGAGTGCATCACCAGGGGGATTACCTCCAGAAAGGCGGAAGTGATCCTACCTCTGTACAACTGTTTGGTTAGGTCACACCTCGAGTACTGTGTGCAGTTTTGGAGACCACATTTAAAGAGAGATGTTACATTCCTAGAGAGGGTCCAAAGGAAGGCAACCAAAATGATCTGGGGCCTGGAGGAGAGGAACTATTAGGAGATGCTCAGGGAGCTTGACATGTACATCCTGGAGGAGAGGAGGGACAGGAGGGACATGATAGAGTTTTTAAGTACATAAAAGGGATCAATAATGGGGGACCAGTCAGAGTGCTCCAAAGAAAGGAGGAGGGGGCAACGAGAGGGAATGGGTGTAAGCTGGAAGGGGACAGGCTCAGAGGGGAGAGGAGGAAGAGTTATTTCACCAAAAGCGTGGTGGAACCATGGAATGCGCTCACCAGGGAGCTGGTAGAGATGGAGGCTGTGGACGGGTTATAGAGGGGATGGGACAGGTACAGGGGAAGGGTAAATCTGACCAGGTCCAGTGCAGGTGGCATATCTGAAACTGGGGACAGTATAACCCAGGGGGAGGGGAGGACACCATATTGGCTTTCTGTGAGGGTGCTGAAAATTGAGCAGACTCAAAAGACTGTTAGGTCTATTCTGCTGGCATTTTAGTATGTTAGTATGTAATGTTCACAAGCTCAAGTGTGATACTATTCTCCTGTGTGCCAACCATTTCAATATGTTGCACTTCTTTTCGTTTAGGGTCCTGAGGTTGTTAGAGGGTGCCCACCCTGCTGATGAGAAGTACCAGAGGTTCATGGATCATGGCCATGTCCCAGCAGTCTGTCCTCGAAGTGGGTGCCAGGAAAGATCCCCCTGCAGTCCTAGTTAGCTTAGTGTGCCACAATGCCCGATATTTAGTTATTTTTAGTAAGCTGTTCAAAAGGTCTTCATGATAGAATGATTGAGTAGTCCCCAGATCTGCCTTGGTTCACAGGATGCAACTGCTATTGAGTCTCAGGGTTCCTTCCCAACAATTATGCTCCACCATCTTGCCTGGCAAGCTCGACCCCCATCACACAGTGTTTAAGTAACAGCTGTGTGATTCCAAACCAGTTTTCAGACTGCAGCTCAGTGCTCTTAACCACTGTGCTATACTGCTCTCCAAGATAGCATAGCAGTTAAGAACAACTGAGCTTAAAAACTCACTGTGGTTTACATAAACATGCATTGTATTGTAAACAATAGAGTACTTAATAATTTTATCAGAAGTCATTAGTTTCAGTCCATAAATAAAAAAAGGCTCTTCAAAGTAACCCCGTAGTTCATATATTGGCAGACTCAATCAGATTGGCTGTAATACATGCCCATTAGATTGCATGTAACAAAAACTTGAACTCCCCCAAAAAAAAGCTACTCCCAGCAAAGCCTTTGAGCATAAATATTATTAAGAAATGTCTTAAATTTGCCAGCTGGCATGACACTTCTTTATCTGCAGTCTTGTCTCCCAGAAGGAAGGTATTTTGCTGGTCAATTTCAGTCCTGGTTAATTTGTACCAAAAGTATTACATTAAATTATGTAGAATATTTCACAAAATTTGTGCATTTCATGAAATATTTTGTGGGTGTGAAATGCAAACTTTTGCCCATGGAGTGCGAACTTTCACCAACAAAATGACGAAATTCGCTGCTCACATGTGAAATTTCACCATATTTGGTTTTAGTCAAGAAGACTAAGCAGTAAAAAAAAATATCACCCCTGGTGTCTAGTGGTCCCCCCTCCTGGCTAATCACCAGCCCAAACTGAAGAATCCCCCCCCTTTTCCAAAATGAGGAACAAATATCAAACAGGTGCCTGGTTATGGTTTTGTGCAAGGGGACTATAATCTAATGTCATTTTCTGAGGAAGAAATTATACATTGGGGATGGGGAATTTGATATAAATCTCTGTGAGGGAGATTCTTCAGTTTGGGCTGGTAATCAGCCGAGGGGGTGGGGGTGGAACCACTAGACACCAGGGAGCAGGATTTTTTTTTTATTTTTATACATTGGGGATGAGTAAATTGATCCAAATCTAAGTGTATGGAGAGGGGGGATTCTTCAATGTGGGGCAGTGATCGGTCAGGGGGTTAAATTTTGCAGCACAATTTTCCAAAATATTTTGTGTGGTGAAATTGCCAAGTTTGCAGCAGTTTTGTCAGCAAAGTTGTATTTCACAGCATCTCTAGTCCTGGTTCCGTCTTCCATGAAACATGAATGGCTTGCTGACCTCAGTTATCAGTCAAAATTCAGCTTTCCAAGAATTTTAGCACAAGTCAAGAATGTTAGGCTACTTGTTCCGGCTGGCATTTCAAGGTAGTATCCAAAAACAGTTTCTTTCTTTCTGTGTAGCACCATCCGGAAAGTAACCCAGAGGAAAGCTTTGAGTTCCTTGTCTTCCTGCACAATTGGAAAACGTGCATTGAATGAGAGTTTGTGCTCACTTTCCAACTGCTAAGCCCATCCCACTATTAGCTATTCATGAGGTAGCTGCCTGCTTTTCCCAGTACTGAGATTCCAGTCCTTTTATAAAAGTTCAGATCTTTCCACAGGACTTTACATCATATTTTGATAACAGTCTTATTACCTTTGAAATTCTGTTGAGTTATATGTTTGAGGTATTTGGCATGCCTTTATAAAACACCAAAAGATTTTAAAGTTTACATCCTTATTTCAAAATAATCTTAATATGATTCATTCCAGTGACAGAGCACTTTCTCTGAGCTGGAAAAACATTCAAATGTCAGTGGCCTCAAAAGGTATAGTGGTGTATCTATCACACTAGGAACAGACTATCAGTACAAGTCAATCTGTCCTTCATCCAGCATCTCATGTAAATTCAGTATTTTTTAAGACACATTTTTATGAGAGTGGTTAACTTTTCTCCTCACACTGCCCTATTTGTATATGTCTTAAACTATCATTTCTCCTATAGCCTCAGTCTACAATAGCAGTCTTGTAGAAAAGGTTAGTCCAACTTCTTGGGGATGTTTGCACAGGTTCATAACATTTCCTTAATCAGAATACGTTTGCTAAGGCATGATAAGTAACAACAAAATAAAATAATAAACTCAGAGTGTTTTCTCTGATTCCTAAATTATTAATAATAAAAATTTTTTGGCTACAGCAGATGCTTTCCAATTTGTTTAGTTCTGTCAACTCACATACAGTCAAAAGCCTCAAACTCAGTGTCATGACCTGTCCTCACCTAGGACTCAGTCTGCAACAGGTTGCCAAGTTTCTCAGCCCTCCACACCTGTAAGGGTACCTCAGTAGCTGCCACTGCTCAGAAGTGAATCTCTTTTCTGCAGTCTTTCTTGGTCTGAATCCCAGCAGAGGCACAATCCATGCAGTACAGTGCTCCTTTCGGGTTTTGAAATTGCCATCTGCCCCTGCCAAATGCAGGTAGATTTTGGGGTGAGTGGGTAAAATTAATGCAGTAGAGCACCCACCAGGCACCTTGTCATCATGCTGGGATCTTTTTGTCTTGCTGCAATTTCGAGCATTGGCTGCTAGGTGTGGATGATGGAAATTACTGAGGCAGCTCAAACTGCTCCCAAATGCTCCTGAAGACCAGAAAACATGGAACAGAGTGGTGACAATGATGGCAAGCTTGGAGGAGAACACTTTGTTAACAGTGCATGTCCATTTGCTTCTTACCTTGCTCATCACGAGGAGGAGTACCTCGAATGTCTAGAGGGCCACCACCATCCGAGACAAGTTCAATCGGAGCAGATTCTGCAGAGTGAAAAGTGCTATTGATTGAAAGCGAGCCAGCTTGCCAGTAAGAGAGCTCCGCTTTAAAATTCTGTTTCCACAGTGATAGGGATATCTCACTAAAGTCAGCTGTTGAAGAGTGGTATATTTTAATTACCAGCTGCATGTCAGACTAATTTAAAGTGACAAGCAAAAAATGTGTGTCAAGGAGCAGACATGAAATTTTCCTTAACGAAAACTGTCTGCTGCTATAAATGCCTAAAGCTTTTCAACTTACAGTTATGTCTTAAATTGTGCTCAAAGTACAAGTGACAATGAATGACAAATTACTCCCCCACACTTGTTTTAGTTTAGATAGTGGCAATTGTCATTAACATTTAATGCATGTTTGAGCACATTTATTTTAGGATGTATCTGTTAGGGGAGAGGCATTCTATGGCAACAGATGTTAGTTTTCATAAGGAAAACTTTGACATTTTGTTGGGAATTAACTGGGAGTGTCAATTTTATTTTCATTTCAAGAAACTTTGTGAATGTCCACCCTTTGTCTGAGTCCACCCTTCAGCTAACCATTTTTGCAGCTGAGGTTTTATGTGCAGCTTTGGTTTCTAGAGTAATATAGCAGTCTATAGATTTTTCCTCTGGAGGACAGAAGGGAGGATGTGACAGAGCTGTGTGGATACATGTGGGTGCAATACTATTGTGCAGGCATGTGTATGTGTGATTCTGTCACCTATCCTCTGTAGAATGCATTTTGTGCTTGGTTAATGAAAATCCTGTTGGTCCAGAGGATTTTTCCAGTCATTACCTTCCCAGCAAGTGGTTGAAAATGTTAGCATCTACCCCTGCAACTTGCCTAAGGGCAAACAGCCTTCTCCTGTCACTCACTCCTAAGAAAACACTTTACTTCTTAAAATATAGTAACTGTAGCTTTCACCCTCTTTCCCTTTGAAGACAGATTGTGGATTTGTCAACACTGAGGGAATATGGCTGGCTATACATTATTCATGTTGGACAGATTAGATAGAAAAGGTGGAGGTGTAGCTGTCTGTATGCATAATAATATCAGTGATGTATATCTCAAACAAAATCAAGATCAATGAGACAACAACAGAAATGGTATGGCTTAAAATTAATTATCAAGGTTCAAATAACATAATTATTGACCTTTGCTATAGACCTCCAGACACTAAGGAGGCCACCCATACAGAATTAATGGGAGAAATACAGAGCAGACATGATACAGGGAACATAATATTTATTGGAGACTTAAACATTGGTTATAAGAACTGGGAGGACCAAAAGCAACCAGTAAAGCTGGAAAATCATTGTTGACAACCTGTACTGAGCTAAACTTGGTGCAACACATAAAACATGATACAAGTTAAAACAAAACTCTGGACGTGGAACTGAGTACAGATGAAATCCCTATTTGTAACTGCACCATTGATCAAACCCTGAGGGCAGTGATCACAACAGTGTCAAATTTCACCTCAAACATAGAATTAGTAGAGTACATGGAACAACTGAAGTTTATCTATACAATACAGCTGATAAATAAATAGTTGAATAATTCAATAAAAATGAATGGATTAAAATCTTAGGTAATAAAGCAGTAGAGCAAATGTGGCAAACTATTAAGGACAACATGATCACTACTTGTGATAAGCATATAACAAGCATTTGTCAATGCCGAATGTTGTCTTGCTGGCATTGGCTTTGGTAGTGCCAGAGGTAGAGATGCATAATAGGAATGGCAGTGAAGTATTAAAGTGATACCAACCCTACCCTCACCCTGCAGAGAGCGACAGGCATTGGGGGTGTGCCTTTGGGTCATCAGCTATAACACTCATGCCATTGTATGTCACCCTACCCTGTAGACACTGACAAGTGTTGTGGTGTGCTTTGGGGTCTTTGGGCATTATACTTACCCAATTCCATAAGGAAATATGCTGACATGGCTGCAGTATAGGAGAATGGGGTGAATTTTGTGGCTGACCAATGCAAGGCACACCACTATGCCTGTCAGTGGCTGCAGGGTGGGGGTGGGTGTGCAATGGCATGAGCGTTACATCCGGTGATCCCAAGTCACAGCCCTAGGACCTGTCAGTCTGTACTGGGCGGGGTGCTACAGTTGGAAACCCTAACACCATAGGGGTGAAGTAGTATTTTCACTCCAGATTTTCAGCATGGGCTGTTTGAGAGGCCACCTCAAAAGAAGCAGCACAATCAGTTTGTGAGCTGAAAGGTGGTTTTCCACTGCAGCTATGCAACGTGACAGCTGTACTGTTGATAAGGAGGTGTGAAAAAATGCCAGTGTTTAAAATCTGGCATGAAAATATTGCAAATTTGTGAAGGTACAAGGGTGTGTGGAAAATGCACAATGCATGCTTGCAACACAGTCATTTTATGGACTTTCAGCAGCAAATTTTCAACATAGGCATTTTAGGACCTCTGCTCATGAACAGTGTCACCGTCATTTTCTCACACTGTCCTGAAAACTGATTTTGCACAGCGATTGTGCAGTTCTGCACCGGACATGTGAAAATGCATTTTGGCCAGGATATGTAAAATGACAGCTGTACTGTTCATAAGGAGGTGTGGAAAAATGCCAGTTGTGAAAATCTGGAGTGAACATATTACAAATTCACGAAGTTACGAGCATGCATGCAAACTGTGCAACGCACACTTGGAAAACACTCATTTTATGGACGTTCATCACCAAATTTTCAATATAGGCATTTTAGGACCTCTGCTAATGAATAATGTCATTGTCATTTTCATAATGTGTCTCAAAGACAGATTTCCCACAGCGACCGCGCTATTCTGCGCTGGAAGTGCGAAAACACATTTTGGCCAGGAGGTGAAAAATGACAGCTGTACTGTTCATAAGGAGGTGCAGAACAATGGAAATGTTGGAAATCTGGAGTCAAAATATTATAATTCGTGAACTTACGGCGTGCATACAAACTGTGCAACACACGCTCGATAACACAATCATTTATAGGTATCGTCACCAAATTTTCAACATAGGCATTTTAGGACCTGTGCTCATGAACAGTGCCACTGTCATTTTGTAATCTGTCCCAAACATTGAATTCCCCAGCAACCACGCTATTCTGTGCGGAGTGCAATACACATTTTTGCCAGGATGAGAAAAATGACACCTGTACTGTTCACAAGGAGGTGTGGAAAAATGCCATCGTTTAAAATCTGGCATTAAAATATTTCAAATTCGTGAAGTTACAAGCGTGCATGGAAACTGCTCAATGCACGCTCATAAAACAGTCATTTTTTGGATTTTCCCCTCTGGATTTACAACATAGGCTTTTTGAGAGCCCACCTCATGAATTCTGGCACTGTCATGGCATGAATTGGTCCTGAAAGGTGATTCCATGCAGTGACCATGAAATCACCTTTCGGGACGGAGTAACTCCATGACTGTGACAGAATTCATGAGGAGGGGTCCCAAACCCCATGTTGAAAATTGGTGCCAAGATTCAAAAAAATGCCTGAGATATGCATTAAAATTGAAAAAACCCTATTTATTCCATTATATAGCTTACCAGCATTTCCTCAGTTTGCGGTGGCTTTGAAGAGTGCAGGCGTGTTCTAGTCCACAGAATCATCACGCTGGACTCTGAGGTATGTATGGGGTGGGGGGTAGGTGTAGGGAGGTAGGGTGCACAGTGGGTGGGTGTGGGTTGTGGGAGGGGCAGGAGATGGTGAAGGACAGCTTTTGTTTTACAGGGTTTAAAAAAAAAACACATCATGGGACGGTTTCCAGTTTTCAGGTGGGATTTCCCAGCATGCCACCTCAGTGTTTGTGGATGGGGGTGCTTTAGCTGATGGGGATTAGGCACCCCATTGGCACATAACAAATGGAGGGTACATGATGCCGATGGGGAGTGGGCTCCCAGTCGGCAAATAAAAACTGTTGGGGGTAAAGCATGATGCTGAGAGATTGGCACCCCCTCGGCAGTCAACAAAAGGGGGGGAGACACATTATGCTGATGGGGAGTGGGCTCCCCCATTGGCATTGTGACAGGCAGCAGCAGCGGCAGTCACTGCCGCCATGTTGCCTGCACCATGGGAGGTGTGTAATGGTCATGCTGCATGAAAGCTTCGCTCTCATTGCAGCGGACCTTTTCTTTGTTGTGATGGCCACATTAGGCATACATGAGGTCAGTGCCTCCTGCTGCCTGATTGGGGAATGCGCACTTTCTGATGCGTGCCTGCATTCTCTCAACAGTGACCGCGCCTCCAAATCTGCTACTATCGCAATATGTTGGATCATGTAAGCACAATGAACATAAAAGAACAAAGACATACAATAATAAAGGCTTCTTATTAAGAAGAAAAACAAAATATATGGTAAATATGTGAAAAGCCATGACCAAACAATTTGGGCACATTACAAAAATATTCTGAAAAAATCCAAAAACAAAATTAATCACTCAAAAAGGAAAATGGTGCTTAGATTTGTTATCTTTGGAGTTTAGCTCCAAGTATAACTATATATCAGATTCTTGTATGTCTGTAGTGCGAGCCAGAGAACACACACACAAGCAGTATGTAATAATAACGAAAGGTTTATTACAATATTCACGTCAAACATGTGACAGGGAAAATCACAAGGAGTCAGTTTCTCACCAGTCCTCAAGGAAGGCATAAATCTCTCTGAGAGCTGTCTCACAGAAGGTTATATAGTACAGATAACAACATAGTTACAATGATAACAGCTTGGTTATGGCTATAACGAACATAATGCATTGGTGTACAGAATGTAAACATGGCATCTCCCTTGAGCAGTTACTTAGGAAACAGAATTACTAATGAGTAAGAATTTAGATGAAGGAAATGATCTGTCAACACTAAATCACAGCAAATGAACTGCTGAATAGCCAAAACATGTGGCATGATAACTAAGTATAAGATACATACTACATATGATTATATGGGTCAGAATGTATGGGTATACTGTCGATACATAAAACATAACATAACCTAGGTAAATGCATTATATATAGAATATAGTATGGGGAGAGGTGTGCAGGAATTTAACACACACCGAGGTTGTTGGATGGCACATAAACCCGAGGCGAATGAGTATAATCAACGAGGGTGTGTGTTAAATTCGAGTTTGACACACTTCTCCCATATTTTATTTTATATAATTGAAGGGCTCCGTTTTTAAATAAACAGAGCGTGAGCTTCCAACTATCCCTGTTTCCGCAAAAAGTACTGACGAGAAAAACACTTACTTCTCTGCATTACCTCAGTTTACCAGTGAGCCTAGAAGCACAAGAGTGTGTTTGGGATGGAGGTAATGCAGAGAAGTAAGTGTTTTTCTCGTCAGTACTGTTTGCGGAAACAGAGACAGATAAACTCCCACTCTGTGACAAGGACAATTAACGTTGCGCTATGTTTAGTCTCGAGCGCTTTGTTGTTCAAAGGAAGTTCGTGAATGCCGTAACACCTATTCAGGTGTTACAGCATTTAACACACGGTTTTGGCAATGGGAGAAAACGGAGACCATTAATTATAATGAGGTATAATATATATCATGCATGATAAGTGTAAAACATAAATCATAACAACAAAACAGTATATAAAATGTAGTAAACATAATATATAATAGCATATATTAGCAGCAAAGCACATTTCTAGTACCCAAGCATGTACGATGGGTACCTACATCTACATATTAGTGCAAATAGCAGTATGACAGCATAAGTACTGTACATTGTAATGTGTATGTGGGATAGTAATGGTGCATAACGCATCGCATAACAGATTGGCTACAGATGCTGACAAAATCAACTGCCAGCAATTTTTTTAATAGTTATATTAACATTTTAAAGAAAATGGGCCAGAGCATCAGTTTGATTAGTATTAATGAAGAAATAGTAAATAATCCTTCAGAAATTGCAAATCACTTCAATGCATACTTTTGTTTGGTTTTCAAAATAGTTATAAATCAACACCTTTAAACAAAACTCACAGCTGTAACAGAATCAAGATCAGCTCAGATAACATCATCAATAAAATTATAGACAAAAAACAAAAGTACACCAGGCCCTGACAGAGTGTCAACCCACATATTGAAAATTCTGGAAGATTCTCTAAAAATACTGTTTAAAATCAGTAAATACAGGTGCAGTACCTAAAGAATGGAAAATAGCAAATGTAGTCCCTATTAGAGGTGTGAGAAGTTGAATAACTTTGCTTGGCAGATTAATTTTGAATTTGCCACAACTGGTAAGGTTAATCCACCCTGTGAAGTTCCAAACTTCAGCATGGGGTGAACTTCATGAATGGTGAAGTTGGCAACATTGACAGTGAAACTGGGTCAAATGGTGAAGTTTGCAATGTACTATGGAACTGGAGGTGACATGGTATTGAAATAAGCTGTATGCCATGTGCTCAGTGTTGTCTTACAAAGAGAAAGAAGTAGAGAAGTCTGTCCCCACTTGTCTGAGAAAAAAACTTTAAAACCAATCTGAAAGTGGAGTGATTTGAACCAAATTACTCACAAAAATATTTATGGTGTCTTGTGGTGCTAGAGTGCCATTTGTTCGTGGAGTTGCAGATTTATTTAGTTTAAAGGTGGTTTTACTTTGTCTAGTGAAGCAGTGCTGTGCAGGGAGGTTTTCAGTGAGCAAGCAGGGCAGCCCTGTGGCGCTGATCTAATTGTTCTCAGTCTTTCTTCTTAATAATTTTGTATGTTGTCTATGATTTCTCATTGTACTTCTGTAATACAGCTTTGTGTGTTTAAGTGAATCATTTGACAGTCTGTTTTCTATAATGAGTGTAGTTATTTTGTTTAGTTCTTGAATTGACAGCATTATTTAAAGCATTTGTTTTGAATCACCCCAGTCATGTGTGTCTTGTCAATCCCCGTCAATTTAAAAGACACAAAAATACCATTAAAAAATCTTTTTGGGTCTTTTTACTGTGGCTACTGTTTGCTCAGTAAACGGTTCTGTTCGGGTTCAGATCACACTGCTAATTCCTCTGGTGAGGTGTTGTCTGCTGCTGCTAATATTTAGTTTTACTGCAGTGTTTATTTTTTCCTTGCAATATTAAAAATCCAAATACATGGTATATAAAATGACTGAAAAGAGATGCTCAAGTAAAGGGAGAGGTGATGGTGAGGTGACCAAGAAGTGCATAGGTTCGGTGAGGGACACAGGTGTTACACCTAAAAAAACTACCTCTGCAGCGGAGCTTCATTCATGGCTCTGGGACCAGTAGTAGTATCAAAGGAGTAGTTGGTGAAAGTGGCAGTGGCATTAGTGATGCCAAATTATTCTCTCCACATCTGTGGCATCCATGCTGGTGAGTGTTGGGGAGGTGGTGACAAGAAGACTAATCCATGAGGTGGTTGTGGCACTGAGCCTGATCTGGATGATAGGTTCCCATTCCCAAAAGTGTGTTGAGCTTGATGGAAAGTTCTTTCAAGTCTCTTGTACCAGAGGAACAATTTCGCCTGCTGGGAGGCTATAAAGGTAACAGATTTTTTTTTTTTTTTGAAGGATCTGCCTGTATTTCAATGTGGGGGAAATAACTCCTTCCCCATCCTCTTCTTAAACTGTCAGCTTCCGCTCCCTCTGCTTAGATTGAGTCAGACTCGTTCAATTCTGCATGGTTGGTGGGGCTGGATTCTTCCTCTCTCCCCTCCGTGCCTCCTCTGGTGAACTCCCTCCACCTTTCCTGGCCTTCATTTATTGCTGTTGCCCCTTCTTTTGTTGCACCTGTGTCTTGTCCCTTGCTCTTTCCCTGCCCCCCCCCGGTCTGTCCATACCTTCTCTTCATTGTCCTTCTGTTCCCTTGTCTTCTTTTGGGCTTTCCTTCCTTCCACACCAGCCTCTGCATAATTCAATACATGCCTGCACCTGGATCACAACTGCGTCACTCCCGGACTCTATTCCAGTCAGGACTGCTCATTGCTCTGACCTACATTCTCCCTCACCTGCTGCTTCCAGAGTCCTGCAGCTCCCTTGCACCACCTCCTTGCAGCCGGTCAGCTGCATACCGCTTTTCTCCCCTTGTCCACTCCTGCACTGCTGCTTCAGTCCGGGAGCATTTCCAGCTTCAACACCTCTCATCTTTTGGCCAGTGTGCCGCCACAATACTGTGCTTCCCCACCCCTTCACCCTGCTGCTCAGCAGGGTGGGGACCTAGATTCTCTTTCTTTTTGGCACCTATGCACCCACAGGTTGCGCGACCATGCACCGCTTTGCCCTGATATCCTTAGCCTACCAGTCACTTTGAGGCCAGGATTCCACTCTTACTACAACTGAGAGTCATGGGTGAATCATTCTTCTGAAAGCTGGGATTGCTAATTTTTCCTTGCCTTGTGCAATATTAGCATGGAATTCCTGGTCAGTGAACTCAAGCTCATATCAGTGGGGTTCCTTTCCACACATACTCACCACACATTGCTCTATCGTAATGATGGAACAGGCCATGATTCGATATGCTAGGGCTCATTCCTTCCACTGGACACTTCATTTTGGAACCTGAGTACAAGTGTACTTGATCCTTCAACCGTTAAATGACTAACAACTTGATCAGACATTCTGTACCATCTATAGTATGTCAGGCATATGTTGCATACTACCAAGGTCCTCTTCATAATTCAGGATTGTACTTCAGACCCTTTGGAGCCTGTGCCCACAACTTCTGTCAGCCATTCTTATTTAATATCGGTACTACTCACGGAAGTGCCCAGGATGTCTCACTCTCAGTGATCCAGGGCGTTAACTTTGATGTTCCAGGATATGTACACCTCTCACTGACATTTATTGACTACCTCATTGTATTCTCCTTTAAGATACGCTCTTGCTGCATCCTTCCTCCAACCAGCCTGGACAGGGCCACTATACTGCCATCCTGGCTCTGCCAGTCCAGCCTGCCTATGTGGAGGCAGGCTCGTCTCCCTCACTCCTACTCCTCTTCAGGCAGACCTACATGGGGATCCTGCTGGTCCAGTTAGCCTATGTAGAGGCTTTGCCTGATTCACTCACTTCTACTCCTCCTCAGGCAGACCTTCATGGGGTCTTGTCACTCCAGTTCACCACGTGGAGCCTAGCTTGCTGCTTGATCACCTTACATACTGTCCTCTGTTGGACCTCCATGGGGTCCCTCTGGTGTCCAACGCGGGAATTTCATATCTCCTAGATAAGTGCAGCCTTGAATCATTCAATCCTGCTGCCATTCTGGTCAACTGCACTTTACCATTCTACACCTTCCTGCTTACACCTCATGAGGGTTTCAGCTTTAGCCTGGCTTTTGATGGCCTCTTGGCATTCCATTCAACTCATCCAGTCATCCTGCAGGGGATCTCCCATTCAGCTTGGCCTCCATGAGGACCTTGGAAAGCTCACATTTTGTCCACACTTACTACAGTGACAGCAGACCCACGGGGGTCCTGTCTTCTCAAACATTCATACCCACAAGCGGGCATCTCCTTATTGCTCATAATTTCCATATTACTAGTGGACTCACTTGGGTCTTGGCCTCCATATATTGGACCATGTGCCACTACCGCAATGGCGGACCATAGGGGGTCCCACCATCCTTTACTAAGAAAGTGCAATACTATGGCTATTGCAGACCATGTAGGGTCCAGCCATCGCTAACATACATGCCCCTCAAGTGGGCCTTTCTTCTTCACTCAAACGTACTCAAGTTACTACAGGCAGACTCACATGGGGTTTCACCCCTTACTTCAGGAGCATATCATATAATGGTGATGGCGAACCCATGTGGGGGGGTCTCATCATCCTGAATCCATCATGCCCACAGGGGCATTTCTCCTTGCTCAAACATCTTCCCATTTTCACAAAAGCAGACCCATGTGGGGGTCTGGTCTTCCTTAAGCTGATCATCTGAGACCTACTCAATTGCTCAAGCATCCAAACACTGCATATTCCAGACCCCAGACCTACAGGGGGTCCATGCTCCAGCTTGCCCATCCGGGTCTACCCTGCTTCATCATTCATGTATATCTTCTGCTGCAATCCGTCTCCATTTCTGGCCCAGTTCCAACCAAATATCTACACCACACATCACCACAGAGTATTCTTCAATCCTTGGACATCTTAGGACAATTCTCCTTTCTGATCAGTACTCGACTGTAACCTACTGATTCACTGGATTTCCAGCTCCAGGTAAGCTTCCAATTCACATAGATTCCTACCTCATCATGTTCCCTGCTAGGCAACACTTCTGACCATTTCATCCTCTCTGATTTCTACATCCTCAAATATTTGCATGTTGGCATTCATCTTCAACCATGCTGACTGTACATGTACGCTTTACAACTGTTTCACTCATAGCTACCTTGGTCAAGGATTAACCATTGTCCCTCATCTAGACATCACTCGTGGCTGAATCTCTTCATCTGTTTGAACTTTCATCTTCAGTGTTGACTTCCTGCTCATCATCGACTTTGACAACAGGACTGGAAATTCTACCAGGCAAGTCTAGCCTTCACTAGCCTTTATACATTTACTGTGCGTAGACAGCTGTCTTACCTTCTCACCAGACTGTACCTAGCTCTGCTCCCCATCAAGGAAAATATTTGATGATCCTACCTCTGCTTACTTCCTGACAGCATCGGAGGACATCCGTCTCCATGTGGGTCTCCACCACGATGGCCTACAGCTCTGGCCTATGGTCTCACTATTATCGTGGGAGATGTTTTCTAATTAATGCTTTGCCCCATCAGGGGAGGCCTGGTGTTTGCTCAATGCATTCCATTTCACCTTGGCCAACCTACGTGGGGGTCTCACCTTCATACTGTAACCTATGCACTGGCAGACCATGCGGGGTCCCACTATGTCTCTTGCTTCGCCCCGCAGAGGGCCTGGCTGCTTCCTCATCTGTATTCCATCTCATCTCAGCTGACCCACGTGGGGGGTCTCACCCTCTCTACTGAAACCTATGCAATGGCAGACCACGTGAGGTCCGCCATGTCCCCTGCTTTGCCCCGCAAGGGGGTCTGGCTACCTGTTCAATGCACTTCTACTTCACCTGAAAAAAGGGGCCTAGCTGCTTGCTCTATACATTCCTGCTTCACCCCACAAGGGGGCCTGGAGGTTTATCTCCACTTCGTCCCCCAAGGGGGCCTTGCTGCCTGCACACTGCAGTCCTGCTTCATCCCACAAGGGGTCCTGGCACCTTCTCTACTGGAACTATGCAATGTTGGATCATGTGGGATCCACCATTCTCTCCTACTCTGCCCCGCAAAAGGGGGGCCTAGCTTCTGCTCACTGTAATCCATTACATCTTCTAGAACAGATGTCCTTCTTCATCGCACTCAAGGACTGACCATCAACCAGTTCTACATTCTCACCCCTTCAAGATATGATTCAGCAAACAGCCGCTAGGCGAGCTACCTGACTATGCACAATTCCTCACCTTCTACACCTATAGATATTATGGACTTGGATTCACTAATTTCTTAAGCTATAGTCTCTCCATGGTGGACTCTTCATTCACCAGTACCTCATCTTCCATGATTACCTACTTGCAATTGAACTCAGGATATGCCTCTTCAACCAACACTCTGGATCTAGTTAGAAGACAACTTATCAAAACTTGTCTAACTTAGGATTACTCTCCTTTAGTAGGCCGGAGGATGGGCAGGTCAGTAGCCATGGGTCCTCGGAGGTTTCCCACTGGTGGGTCCTCTCCTGCATGCTACTAGCAACACTCTCAGGAGTTGGAGGGTAATCACATCACTATTACATTCTTTTGGGCCTTCAATCCTACATTGATAGCATCCTGCCAAAGGTGGGATATAGAGAAAGGCCAAAGATCAAGTTCTAGCATCAACCATTTCTCATCCAGCTCAGATGTTCTAAGCACAATCATATCTCATCCAGTTCCTTGTACTACAAGCACTGACTTATGTACCAATCCAGCTCTAGCAACTTCTAAGCACCAACCATATCTTACCCAGCTCTTACATATCACAAGCACTGAGCTATGTACCACACATTGAAACTAATGTATTTTTGCACAACAGTTAGTAAACTTTAAGTGATAAAAAAAGAAAACACCTCAAATCACTGTTTTCTTTTGAGCAGCTTACATGAATTCCCCAGAGTCAAATCCTACTTGACTGATAATGCCACCACTCTGAGTCTAGCTGTTTGGTAGCCCAACATCCAGAAAGGTCCAACCTGCACTGCATATTATGTTTTATGAGCGACATGCCAAATACCCACCCAATCATATGATTGCATGGTATCTGAATGCAATAACCACTGAAGTGATAGCAATTGATCTACTGACATTTTTGTTTTGTGGAAAACATGGGATTTAGAAGGTTGATGGTGTATGCCTGTTGCAAATGGCAGAGTCCTTCACAAATGTACTTCTCCACCCATGCCATTCATGAACTTTATGGACTGCATCGCCATGGTAACCCATGCCCTGTTGCATCAGCATCCTCATTCATACATCTCAGTATGGCTTTGTTGACCAATGGCAAAACAGCTGGTAGCTCCTATCAGTGCATTACAGCACAATAAGCACAGGTTCCTGGGGTAGGATTTGACTCTGGCTGGTGAAAAATGTACTAAGCCCAACTACAAGGGGTTGCAACACTCTGGATATGGGCCAGCATGCCACTTGGGCAATGAAAAGTGTAACTGGATCACACATGAGTCAGAAACATTTTAGAATTGCTCCTGACTGAGATTGATGAGTGGATGCAGCCTCTGGTGGTGGTACTATGAGGGGTGTGACACAAGTGATTCAGGCTGCTGTGGAGTGGGGGGACATGGGACTGCTGACCTTGAGAAATTTGTATATCAGTACCCTAATTTTGATCCAACTTCACTTTGGTGTACCCCAAGGGTGAAGTTACAGGCAAAGTTGCCAACAGTGAATTTCCTATTAAACAGAAAAAATTGTAAATTTATTTGCTAAGACAAATTTGATGAATTTGCCCTAACTCACCAGCCGACTAAAACTTCACAACACCTCTAGTCCCCATACATGAAAAGAGAAATAAACATGATATCATAAACTACCATCCAGTTAGCTTAACTTCTGTCCCAGGTAAACTGTTAGAATACATCATTAAAAGTATGGAGCGTGATTCTCAAAGCTCCAAATTTGGCGCAGATGCCTCGTCCACACAGCAGTGACACAAAGGGCACCTTGCATCAAAACTTGTACAGATAAAGATTAACAAAGACCCTCCTGCACCAAACTGGGACCCAACGTGCAAGACTGGCCCTGCGCTAGGTCTGTGTCAAGCAACTGGGTGCACCAGGGCACTACATGGCTTACGGCAGATGCAAGCTGCCATATACCCAACATTGGGATTCTCAAAACCTCTCCCCAGAGGTCACACATTCAAATACTGTTAGACCAGCCATGATTGTCTAACAGTCCATGTGCTACCTGCAGAGCCCTCCCTGAGTGGTAGGGAATTTGTGTGCCCCCCCAACTGTGATTGCCCTTGCCCCCAAGACATCATGGTATATGCACTGTATTGTATATAGACTGTGCACCAACCCAGTAAACAAACTCAACCAAATGCAAGGGCTCTAGAGCCCTTTGTGGTGTGGTGCCTGTAGCAGCCCCGATGGTGCCCAGCATGTGGGCACCCACCAACACAATGGCATGGCAGCAGCCCATCTATAGCTCAATTGGAGTGCAGATGCCATGCCTCCCATCACCCATCTGTGTGCCACCAGTCCTCCCCACGCACTGTTCCATCCTCATGACCCTGGCAGCCTCCTGGCCAGTCTCCTTATCTGAGAGCTGTTGCCACCTGACGACCCTGCAGCTTGTGGCAAACCTCTCAGATGTACCATCTTTTGGAGCATGGTCACATTTGCTTCTAGCTGTGGGACTTTGTTGCCAGGACCCTACTTGATAGTGAGCTTTGAGAATCAAGCCCATGATATCCAAAAACATGTCCACTAACAAACTAACTGACAGATACTAACAGAGATTCAGTAAGGGTCATTCATGCACCTCAAATTTAATCTTTTTTTACAAGAAAGTGACTCAGTACCTGAACAAAAATACACCCGTTGGTATAATTTTTGTGGATCTATGGAAAGCCTTCAATACTGTACTACATTGGACAGTAATAGAAAAAATAGTAGACCTGGCAATTCAGCTGTGTATCATTAACTGGGTTAGAAATTTGTTGTGAGGTAGAATCCAGAGGGTGGTTATCAATGGGCATCACTCCAACTTTGGGCAAGTTGCAAGCAGTGTACCACGGGGATCAGAACTGGGACTGTCTTGAAAGGCTATGCCTGTGGTTCAATGGGAGAGCCACTAGCCACACTCCCTTCCTGAGCTATATAAGTAGTTCCTTTCAGCCTCCCTCTGAAGTATTTTTTCTTTGCCAGCTAGAGGCTCTGTCCATCTGTTATTTTCCCTTGGGGCCTGCTGGGGCTCCCCGTGATGCTGTGCTTTGGACTGTGCTAGAGTACAGCAATGAAAGGAAGGATAGGTGAGTTTAATACTTGGCCTGGGAATGGTGTCACTTAAGGGAGTATGGCTTGGTGGGCTGGCTGGGAGAAAACCTGGGGCAGGAATTACCTGTACACCGGGGACAGACTACACCTGAAGAAGGAAGAGAAAGTGGCACTGAAGCAGAAGATAGAGGAGTACGAAGAAACAAAGACAGATTTAAACTAGAAGGGGGTATTGAGTGGTCAGTTGGTAGACAATGGTCCCGGAGTAGGGGGACTGACCAACTTACCCCCCAGTTAATGGGGAAGGCAAAGGGGTGGGGACACAGGGGGTCAGAAAGGAAGGAGAAGGGTTAAGGAGGGAAGGGAGTGGGTTGGAGAGTGGTCTCCACTGAATGTGAGGAGCCTCAGAAAAATTGGCTGAGTTTCAGACCCTATTGGCAGAGGGGAGGGTGGATATTGCAGCCATCACATAAACATGGACCACCAGTACCAGGACTGGGAGTTGATGGTCCCAGGGTATAGGATATTCAGAAAGGATAGGACTAAGGGAGAGGGGTGGTGACTCATGTATGGGAAGGAATAAGTGTGCAAGGATGAGGGGGAAGAGGCAGGACAGAGGCCCTATGGATGTACTCAGGACTCAAATGGCAGGACACTGAGGATGAAGGTAGTTTATAGACCACCAACTCAACTGGAGGACCTGGACAGGGAGTTAGCTGAGTGACTCTGAAGGGTCTGCAGGAAGGGTAACACAGTGGTAGTGGGGACTTGACCTACTTAGGGTGGATTGGGTACCCCAACCACCACAAGTGCAAGGAGCAAATCATGTTAGAGGCATTTCAGGACAGCTTGATGTGGTTGGTCCATGGGCCAACTTGGATAGGAAATACTCTGGACCTTGAACTGTCCAAGGGGAGATGGTAAGGGATCTGGGGGTGGAGGAACCACTGGCGGGGAACGATCACTACTCAGTGTGATTCACACTCAACATGGAGAGGGAAGCTGGGGGTACAGGTACCAAGGTGATTGACTTTAGGTGGGCGGACTTTAAAAACATGGAGAAAATTCTGGCGAGGCACCTGGAGGGGATTCAACCAGGCTGGGACACAAGTCAGAAGTGGGATGTCATAAAAAAGGGTCTAGTGGATGCTACGGGGGCATGTACTAGAACACAGAGCAAGAAAGGGAGGGCAAAGAAGCCCAGTTGATTGACTCAGGAGGTCAGGAAGGAGGTGAGGTCCAAGAGAGAGAGGCATTCCGGAGGTTCAAAAAGTCAGGGAGAGGAGAAGACAAGGAGATGTACATGAAGAAATCCAGAGAAGACACCAAACTAGTCAGAGAAGACAAGTCTTCCAGGGAACTGAGGCTGGCACAGGGTATTAAAAACTGAGAAAAGGATTTCTTCAAATACATAAGGGAAAGAAGGAACAACAATGACCAAATAATGAGGATAAAAAAGGATGGGGGGTGAGTGGAGAGAGGAGAGGATCAGGCAGAGGCATTAAATGAATACTTCTGTTCTGTATTCACACAAGAGAAAGTGGGACAGGTCCCACAAGGGAGGGGTGGGGTAGGCAGGGAGGAAGAGGGGTGACAGATGTGAGGATTACTGAGAACAGGGACTGGAAGGACTGTGAGCACTGAGGGTGGACAAAGCACCTCAGCCAGACAGCATTCACCCCAGGGTACTAAAGGAGCTGGCTGAGGTTCCACCAGGGCCACTGGCAGACCTGTTCAATATCTCCATGGACATGGGATGCCTACCACCAAGACTGGAGGATGGCCCATGTGGTACCCATCCACAAAGGTGGCCCAAAAGGATGAACCAGGAAACTACAGGCCAGTGAGCCTCACATCAATCCTGGGGAAGCTCATGGAGACAAACCCGAAAGAGAGGCTTTTGGTGACCTTTTGGTGGAAAATGGACTCCGGGATGGGCATCAGCATGGGTTTGTCTTGGGCAGATCCTCCCAGATCAACCTCATTGAGTACTACAATTGGGTGACAAGGAAACTAGACAAGGGCGATGCAGTGGATATCCTGTATTTGGATTTTGGCAAGGCCTTTGACTCTGTGCTGCACAGGAGACTGGGGGAAGCTGGAAGCTGTAGGGGTGGGAGCAAAGATGATGAAATGGATAAAGAATTGTATAAGGGGTATGCAGCAGAGGGTGGTAGTGGGAGAGGAACTTTCAGCACTGATGGCAGTGATGAGCGGGGTGCCACAGGGATCGGTGCTGGGGCCAGTGTTATTCGGGTTATTCATAGCTGATATCTTACATGGGATCTGAAGTAAAATCAATCTGCTTGCAGACAACACCAAAATGGGGGCAGTGGTTGATGACATTGAGGGATGGAAGGGGCTACAGAACAACCTAACTAAATTGCAGGAATGGTCAGAAACATGGCAGCTGGGGTTCAGTGCTAAGAAGTGCAATGTAATGCACTTCAGAGCAAAGAATTAGGGGAGGGACTATCATCTGGGAGGGGTAGAGATGGGTAGCACCATGGAGAAAAAGGACATAACAGAGAGCATGAACAACTCTGCTCAGTGTACGAAGGCAGCAGCAAAGGCCAACAAGATGCTGGGGTGCATAGTGAGGGGACTCTCATCCAGAAGTAGGGAGGTAGTCCTTCCCCTGTACAGGTCACTGATCAGGCTGCTCCTGGAGTACTGCATGCAGTTCTGGTGCCTGCACCTGGGGAAGGATGTCAGACTATTGGAGATGGTGTCGTGTAAAGTGACAAAGATTATTGCAGCATTGGAGGGCAAGCCCTACAAAGAAATGCTTAGTGAGCTAGATATGTATTCATTGGAGGAGAGGAGGGATGGGGGACATGACTTAGACCTTAAGTACTCTGGAAAGGGATGAACAAGACTCAACAGAGGGGATCTTCCAGTTAAGAAGAGGAAGGGACACCGGACATGAGAGGGCACAGTCTCAGACTAGAGGGGGGAAGATTCAGAGGGAGGAGGTAAGGAGACAGTTCTTCACGGAAAGGGTGGTGGGCAAATGGAACACTCTACTACAGGAGGTGATGGCCTGTAAGATGGTGGGCAGTTTCAAGAGGGATGGGACAGGGTGAGGGGAGGATAAATCTAAGGAGGGAGGAGGTGAGAGGCAGCTGCGATGATGGGACTAACTGTACAATCGAGCAGACTCAATAAACTGTAAAGGCCTATTTCTGCTGGCAATTTTCGTATGTTTCTATGTTCCTATGTTTTGTGCTGGACTTCTATTTTGGTTTGTATTCTTTTGTCTCCAGCTGCTGCTGTGTGCTTACGCGTGTGTCCTTTTTTCTGCTCTGCTGTGTTTGTGTGTTTATTTTATGTTGTCTTTTTTGGGGGTTATCTAGTTTTACATCAGGCCTCATCTAGACTATGCTAGTCATGAAGGTTTTTTTATAAATTAAGGAGGACATTATTACGAAACTAGAACAAGTATAGAGAAGAGTAAACAAAACGATTACAAATCTAAAACATAAGTCCTACAATGAAAGGATAAACAGCCTTAAATCAATATCATTAGAAACAAAATGGGTATCATGTGACATTATAAGAGACCCATATCTAACGTGTGAATTAAATTTGAATTTTAAGGATTCATGTATTTCCCTGAGACATCACCTGCTACAACTACAGTAAAAGAATTCAAAATTTCATATGAACATGTGCAAACATATCTATAGTTAAAGAATAATAAATCTTTGGAATAATCTGCCCACGGAAACAATCACAAGTGAGTCTGTAACAACTGATGTAACAGTTTTCTATATATACCTGTTAGTGTGTTTTCTTTTTATCTACTTTTTTCTTTATGGGTATCAATTAGAATTTAGCAGCTGCAGGGAAAGTTCAGAATGTTTTTATCAGTGTCTTTGCTAAAGCAGACCAGCTGTCTCCCCAGAGTGACTACAATCTCTTTGGTCAAGTAACTGAAACATAAACAACCCTTTGTGTTTTGTGAAGGATCCAGTCATGCTCTACTAAACACGCCAGTGACAAAAGAAAGCAGTTGTCTTTGCATATACAAAATCTCTAGTCCAGATCAGACCAATTTTTTTTTTTGTAAGGACCTAGCTCATGGTACAAAGAACGTTGAATCTATGCTGTCAGAGTGGCATACTGGATGACTTGGCACAACTGAAGGATCTTAACGTCTGTCAGAGCCTGAAAGAGACAGTGAGCCAGGGATGCCAGAATAATTATCATCTAAGGTTCGAGTCTGTCTTGACTCTCCAAAGTGTCCTGTTTGTGTAAGTCTCCATTCTTTGGGAAAATTAGAAAGTGCAGCAAGCTTTTCTGCGTGTTTCCTGTCTGCTGTGTGGAACATTTTGCTTTTATTTCTGTAGACATACTGTTCCCCATAGTCCTTGCGTAGTATCCTGTATTATCTGTGTAAATATCCTGAAGTATTAACATATTTTTTTTATATACTTCATGTTTCTGTGACTGAGTCTTTTGAGGTATCACTTATTGATTTCTAATTGACAAAACTGTGCTTCTGCCTCTGAAGAGAAGGCTAGATTTACCATAATCCATTTCAAAAGAGGGGGTTCTCAGCTGTGACAGAGAGGATAGGTCATCTGATCTTGAGCATGGAGAGCTGTACTGTGTGAACAGTGTCTCTGGGGGGATTCAGAACTAGAGACACCCTGAAAAGGTTTTTACACTGAGTGCTGGCAGCTACTGAGTACTCTTGCAGACATCTGAAAGGTTTGAGAAAGCTGGTAACTCAGGCAGGCTGAGTCTGGAAGAGACTAGTTTGCCACAAACTGGAGGCAGTGGGTAGAATCTGAAACAGTTTTGTCAGTATAAAGGTAATCTGTCAAGTCATAGAACAGGATATACAGAGGGGGACTGTACATTTTACTTATTTTATTTTGTTAAGCAAGAGTAGAGAGCTGGAAGACATTATATCTGGGGGATATGAGAGGTGCACACTGCTACACCTGCTGAAGCTGTGCTAAAGAAAAAAGTTGGGCTATGAGGATGGTCAAACATGAGCAGAAATGATAGACATCCTCAAACAAAAATGAGCAGTGATGTTGTGTGAAAGTGGTCACTGTTTACCAATGATGTGATATGGAGGCTGGGGGAATGGAGATAAGCCATAGCCTTTCACTGGGGCAGCTGTGCAAGCAGACCAGGTACAAATGTTGCAGATGGAGCTTGCCCTGTTTAAGGAGTAGGCAGAAACTGAGATCCAGAAGATAAAGCTGGAGGTTGTGGAGATGAGATGAAAGGCTGAGGATCAAGAAAAGCAGAGCCAGCACAAGATCAGAATGAAAAAGCTTGAGCATGGGCATAAGATGGAGAGTCTCCACCAGAGGATATCATCACCAGCTGTGACTAATGACATGAGGGGTTCAACCCAGGAAGCCAAAATTAATTCTAAAATGTTTCTCAGATTTCAGGACTGGGGTGATCTTGACTTGCTTTAAGATCTTTCAAGAGACTCTTGTGGCAACTTTAATTGGGCAGGGTTTCTTGGTAACTCTCTTATTGCCACTGCATAAAGGCAAGACATTAGAAGCTTTTGCCAGAATAGACAATGAGGTCTGAATGAATTATGATAAAGTGAAAAGTGCCTTGCTAAAGCATTTTGAGTTGACCCACGAGGCCAGTAGGCAAAAGTTTTGAGGGTTAAGAAAGGTACTGGAAGACAGCTATGCTGAAATGTGTGTACAGCTAAGTAGCTTGTTAGAACACTGGGTAGATGGTGCAAACACTCACTCTGTAGAGGAAATAAAATATTTCTCTCTTCTGAAATAGTTTCTAAAAACTGTAATCTAGGATCTGAGAATATGGTTGTCAGATAAAACTCAGAGCTCTGTGAGCGTAGACAGCCAAAGGACTGATCAGTTCATTTCTAGTTGACCATCCTCTCATTGCAAAGGTAATGGGAAGGGACACCGGGTGGTTTAAAGGGAACTCTGGGAGCAACCTGATGGAAGCCAGCCTATTCCAGAACCAAAAGGGAAACCAGTTGGTTTCAAAAGTATGAAGATGGGTGCACTCAGATGCTATATCTGCCAGAAACTGGGGCATTTGTCTTATGATTGTCTGAAAAATATGAAAAAAGGTGTGAGGGCATCTGGAGGAGGTAGCTTGAGATGCTGCCAGCAGTTAATAGCCTGAACATGGAGTGCAGCACCCTCTAACTCCACTGTACATCTGCCTCCAGAGTGGTGTTGATTCTAGTGGTATTTTTCTTTTGTGGTCCCAACCCTGTGGAACTCTCTACCTTGTTGGATTAGAGAGTGCCTGTCCACTGAGTCCTTTAAGTCCTCATTGAAAGCATATTTATTTGATTTAGCTTTTGCAGGCAATGTCTAGAGGTTTATTTATTGTGCTGCCTGTTTTATTTTGTATGTTTTATTTGGGAATATTTATGTTTTTATGATGTACAGGTGTTTTGGTAATGGAAAAGTGCCTTTTAAAAATAAAGTCTGATTGATTGATTAATTCCCAAAAAGGATGGAATGACAAGGTTCTGTGCTGACTACTGTAAGCAGCACAGAGTCAGATTCATACCCATGCCAACAACAGACAAAGTTCTACAGAGGTTAGGTACAGCCCTTTACTTGTCTGCTATAGACTTGACAAAGGGCTATTGTCAGGTACCCATGACCCCTGAAGCCAGAGAAAAGTGGGCCTTCACTCCATTTGGATTATTCAAGTTCAGGGTAATGCCATTCAGGATGAAGAATGTGACATCCACCTTGCAACAGTTCATGGACTGCATTCTGAATGGGGCAAGAGACTTCACTTTGTCATATACAGTATGGATAACATTTATATCTATACCCAGACCTTGAAGGATCACGTGCGGCACGTGGCCAAGGTGCTCTGCTGACTGCAGTCCACTGGGCTTACAGTCAAGGTGGAGAAGTGCCACATAGGAATGGCAGAAGTGTCATACCTTGGGTACTGGGAAGGGAGTGGGTACATCCAACATGAGCCACTGAAAATTGAGGCCACCCAGGGATAAGCCATGCCCACAACCAAGAGGAAACTTTAGGCCTTTCTAGAGATGACAGGATACTACTATACTTTGTGTGAAATTTCAGCAATATGGCCAAACACCTGTCCAATCTCACCAGGAAGAAAATACTCAAAAGGTTCAGTGGATGGAAATCACCACATTCCGCCAACTGAAGGAGGAGGCATTGTGTCAGGCACCTGTGCTCCTCCCAGACTATTCTGTAAGGTTAATTGTGCATGTAGATGCATCTGATCTTGATTGAGGCATGGTTCTGAGTCACATTGTGTACTTGGGACAGGATCACCCAGTCGTGTACATAAGGAAGCTGCTGCCTAGAGAGGAGGCTCTGCCGCAGTAGAGAAGGAGTGTCTAGGGATTGTCTGGGCTTTGCAGAATCTTGAACTATATGGAAGGGAGTTCACCCTGGTTACTGATCACAACCCCCTTACATAGTTGCATAGAACCAGTGGCTAGAGCTCAAAATTGTTAAGGCGGAGCCTGATGCTGCAGTCTTATAACATGGACATTAAGTACCAGAGCAAGTCATATCATGGCATCATGGATGGGCTCTCCAGACAATAGCTAGTGCCCTTGTTTGTTTTTTCTTAAAGAGCTAGTGTACTACCTAAAACAAATATTAGATTTTAAAAGCAGCCAACCATTATCTTTCATATCTGAGGTACTTCTTCTTTTCCCTTTGTTTTATTAGAAGATTGTTTACCTAATGTACCTGGAAGTTGACATATATACATTTGTTGTCCCCAGCTACATCATCAGCACTGTGACCTCACTGACTGTGACATAACTGCTACTTAGGAACAGCCTCTCAGTGGCTGCTGGTCACCTCACCTGTGATATCAGTCAGTGAGATCACAATGCAGATGATGTAGTGGGGGATAGAGATAGATATGTCAGATGCCATGCTAGTGCTGTTCCACACATCCAGCACAGTATTATCACATAGAAGACTTTCTAATTAACAAAAGAAAAAAAAAATACTTCAGAAATAAAGTTACAAATTACTACTTCTAAAGGTGTATTATTTTTCTATCTGCCTGTTTTGGCTCCACTGGCTGTTTAAGTAGTAGATATGCTAGTCAAACAAATGTGGGGTTCACACAAGGCATGAACTGATGGCACAGCAGGTGGAGCCAGCTGGATCACACAAAAAAACAAAAATTATTTAGAACTGCTAAAATATTTTTTTTCTAACAATTGATGTAACAGTTTGCTATGTACTGTATACCTATTACCGTGATTGTTTTATTTTAATTCTTTTAAATGGTTATCAGTTGGAATTTAGCAGCTGCAGGAAAGGTCAGAATGTTTTATCAGTGCCTCTGCTAAACACACCAGCTGTATCCAAAGAGTGATTACAATCTCTTTTGGCCAGGTAACTGGAAGCACTAACAATCCTTTCATGCTTCATGGAAAAGTCACTCATGCTTTTGCTAGACAGGCCAGGAACAAAAAGCAAACCTATTTGCATATACAAAGTTCAGAGTCCAGATTAGACCAGTTTTCTATTAGGACTCAGCTCAAGACACAAAGAATGTTGACTCTATGATGTCAGAATGACAGTATCCCGTGACTTTAGCGACACGATTAGGCACCTACAAAGGGTGACTCACTCACGGCACCTGTCATCGGGGTGGCTGGGAAGGTGGGAAACCGGATTGGGGGGTGCGTGAAATAGCGACATCCTGTCGCTACATGCCTACATGCATGGGGGGGAGAGCACATCGAGCATGAGGTGGGAAGGGACAGAGGGGTTGTAGGGGGTGGCTCAGCAGCGAGCTGCCAAGCTGCTTCCGTGGCATGGTGGGTGGGTTCAGGGTTGTGGCGGCAATGGTGCTGGGTTCAGGTCCAGGCACAGGTATTTTTTGTTGCACCGGACCATATTTTTATTTTTTCTGTGTTTGCACCCCTAACATGCACCTCCCTGGAGCTGAGAACTTGAGTAGGGGATTGCAGGTATAGCCCCCCCACATAAAGTGGAAAATTCCAACTGTCCTGCACCATTTTGCTGTGCACCAGGGTGTACATTGCTGAAATATTTTTCTGATGATGTGCCATCGCCCTAACAGCGATTTCCCATTAGCGATCACCATTATCACATAGATCCCAGAGTGACATACTAGATGAGTTGTCATGGGGGCAGCTGGAGTGTATTGAGGTCTGCCAGTGCCTGAAAGAGACAGTCAGGCTGGGTCTCCAGAATAGTTAAAATCTAAGGTTCAAGTTTGCATTGACACCCAAAGGTGTCCTGTGTGGGTAAGCCTCTATAATTAAGAAAATTAGAAAGTGTAATAAGGTTTTTCTCTGTGTTTTCTGTTTGCTCTGTTAGTACTTGTGTAGTATCTGTATTATTTGTATAAATATCTGGAAGTATTAAAATATTTTATTTGTTATATACTTCATGTTTCTGAGAATTAATTTTGAGGTGCCGCTAGTTGATTTATAATTGACAAAACTCTGTTTCCACCTCTGAAGAGAAGGCTACACTTACCATAATTTCTTTCTAAAGTAAGGTGCATTCAGCTGTGACAGAGAGGATAAGTCATCTTCCCTTGACTAAGGAGTGCTATACTGTGTAGCAGTGGCTTTGGAGGGATTCAGACCTAGAGAGTCCCTGAGAAGGTGTCTATGCTGAGTGGTGTCAAGTACTACTGACTACTCTTGCATGTATCTTAAGGGTATGAGAAAGCTGGTAATTCTAGCAGGCTGAGTCTGGGAGAGACTAGTTTGCCACAGAGTCTAAAACTATATTTAAATCTAAACTTGACAGGTACATACTATATGAAGAAAATCTGGTATACTATGGGTGAATGGCAGGAGCAACAAGTGGACCTACCCTTTTTGTGCTCCTCATAATCCTTAGTATGAATACCAACAGTTATTTTAGCAATTTCCTCAAACAATGGCGTATATACAAATAATATTTACTGCATCACAATATTTACACATTCTACAGGATATCACACATACACAAGCCTGTGGGAATTACAGGGTTACTATAGAAATTAAAAAGTAATGGCTTGCACACAACAGAAGAAATATACAGAAACAACTCCCTATAGTTTCTTAACTCTTGCAGGGTAGAAATGTTCTTAAAACACAGGATACCTTAGTGAGCTGTGGCAGATTCCAGCTCTTAGATGGTGTATGTATGGAGTCCAAGCACAGACTGACTTACAATTCTCACATTCATACTTAAGCCTGCTTGCAAGCCTGGCTCCACCCACCCTCATCAACCCCTACATTTATGACATAATTTTTCAGGACCAGTGCTTTGCTCTCTCTGGGACAAACCCTCTAAAGGAACTTGTTGAAACTGAACCCATAGATTTTGTGTACTCAGGGACACCTCTCATTGTTTTATTGTTGTCTGCTCTACAGGAATCATCTGAGAGCCAAAGTAGTTTCCTGACATGAAAGAGATTTCATTACTTTGAAGTTCTCCCATTAACTGAACAAAGGATCCTGTTGTTTTCAGGACAAAGAGACTGAAATTACCATCAGAGACAGCTGGTCTGTCTTTTGATAAAAAATCTTAATTTTATTTTCAGGAAGCTCACTTTGTCCATTTAGCTGATTAGATTCTAACTGATATCAGTGCAGATAGAATTAATTAAAACAAACTGCAAAATTATTGTTGCACTCAGTACAAATCATCATGATTATGCATATCTATGTGTGTGGGAGGGTAAGCTAATTAAGAAATGTTTCAACTGGTACTACATTCTGCTTGACATGTCACTACTCAGACATCGTCATAGCCAACTCACATATACTAAACATAACAAAAATCTTTAAAATCTGCACAAAGGAGTACACATCACAACAACAAGTGAAAACTTTGTTTCCTGCCTTAAGAATAGAAACAACAGTTCATCAGGTTTCAGCCACACGTTATCATGCCTATCCTTTTTTTCTGAGCATGCTCAAAAGAAGAGGTCTTGCTGACAATCAAACCAGTAACCTTAATTCCAAAAGGCAGCAGCTCTAACCAGTCATCTGGAAATCCCATTAGCCTGGTGCAGTGTAGATGGTGTCCTTCTATCTTTCTATTACTATTAGCTGTTTGTCCTTCTAACTTTCTATTGCTATAAGCCTTTTACTTATAGAGGTTGCTATTACCATTCCTCACTGCTATAGGACTATTCTGTAATATATGGATGGTCACTGTTTCACCTAGTAAAACAGCGAAACCAAATCCTGTAATGCATTTATGTAATGTGGTGCAAGATATGCTTGTATCACAGATGTGGTATCATGAATATTTCATTATACTACCATGTGATGTCATGAATGATATGATTGTACAATTAATGTTGATCTGATTATACCATCAATGTGCCATCATAAGTTATTTGATTATATCATTGATGTGATGTCATGACTGATCTGATAATGCCATCAGAAATTAATAATGGTATCATTCTGACATCTGAACAGCGGTATGGAGGTGGTATGATAGCAGAGTGTCATATATTACAAAAAATAACCATCAATAACTTGGCTTATATGTTCCATTTGGGATTCTGGTGACATCACACACTTCACAAGCTGTGCTGTCATGGCTTCCTACACCATCAGACTCCCTTGATGGAATTAAAGCCTTGTCACTGATGGACTGTTTTCTGTTATTCTCTTATTTCAGCTTCTAATATCACATTTAGATGGTGCTGCACAGACTGCATTCCTCTTATACAGCACAATGTGTATCTAATTTCAGTAAATAGAATATAGTATAAATGGACTCAGTGGTAGAGCTTAGACAGAACCAGTGTTTGCATAGTGACTTTTATTTATTAATTTATTTTTTTCCATTTACAATTTTTATTTTTCCTTTTTACTCCCCTGCCCATGGTCATGGTGTACACATGCATACGTGTGCATGGAGGTGGGGGCACACACCAGGATCCGGTGACCCCTTCCACCTACCCCAGATTTGCATCACCACTCCTGCTACCTGTGCACTCATTGGACATCCACCCAATGGGTGAGGGAATACAGAGGAGTGGGCATCCACCCCTGGAGAGGAAATCCTGCTCCAACCCTCCACCCCCGACTGGCAACCCGGCGACCCGAGGTCGTTCCTGAACCTGAGTCACCAGAGTGGTGTGAGGTGTGGCATCCAGCACCTCAGCCCTCAGCACCACCAGGCCGGCCTGCATGATTACTTTTAAAAAGTAATGTTAGCTACTAGTTACTCACAAATTTGTTATAAACAGTTACTGTATTTAGGAAATTGGGCTATACTTGCAGCACTTGTGCCTGTTGTAGATATACCTCTGCTGAGTTACAAGTTACAGGGCTTCATTTCAGCAATTTAAACAAATAGAAAGTGCAAAATCTGTGTTTAATGTTTCACTCTTATTCCTTTGTTCTTTTCTCTTTGTTCTCTTTGATGCCACTTATCATGATGCACCACAACCATTGAGGTGCCTTTTCTCTTTCCTGCCTAGTTCCTGTATTTATTATTTGTGTATAAAAAAGTAGTAACTGCAATGCAGATTACATCTGATAAAATGAGTGACTCTTTTTTTATGATCCCCTTCCTTATGGTAGCAGGCACAACCTTTACTATACTGCCATTCCTGGATTAAATCCGTACATTGTGATATTTTCCAACTTATAGAATAGAAAATGCTTCAATTCAGAATTAGTGATAAAGATACCCTCCACCCACCCCTGCCACCTACCCATCAGTACTTCCATAGCAACTGACCTAAACAAATATAGTAATACACATCCCACCTTGCTGAGACCCACAAGCCTTCTCACCCAGTCTTTAGTTACTCACATTTTCATTTTTTTTTGCCAGATACCCTAAAATTATTGTAGACAGCCTGTGGATAACTGACCCCATCTGTTCCCATGACCTTGATAGATACTTACTGTGACAGTTATAAGAATAAGAGTTTAATGGCAAAAGGCAAAATGGTGATGGAAAAGTGAGTGTGACACATATGTGAAAGGTAAATGAATGGGTGCTGAATGCAATTATTTCAACTGTCCAAATCAGTGTTAATATCCCCAGTGAAGTCTGAATAATACTTTCTGTCTTCATTTTGTCTTCTTTACTAGTACTGAAATACTATTTGTTTTGTCATTTTGGCATAGTATTCATTAATATTAATGCTGTCTGCCCACAAGTTGAAATATTTAAATGAGCTAAATATTTGAAAAGTAGCTTATTAATAAGGAAGTGTTCATTTAGTATTTAGCTAGTCTGCCTCATGAATGTGCAAATTAAGGCAGTACTTTCTGAAGATCAAATGATTACTAATGAACTATACAAAATAGTACCAAAGAATATTAATTGAATACTTTCAATAGTACTAAATTAGTGTTCATTTAATATTCATATAAGGTCCTATGTATAATGACACATGCCTAATATCCAAGTTCACCCATACTGGTGCGACAGGCTTGTTACTGATGTTGACTATGGTGCAGGTAACTTGATGCCTGGCATTACAGCACCAGGCTTTACGCCTCCGGTAGCTACAGCGCCAAAACACTCCTGGGAAACAGTCAGGATTTTGGGGTTGGCTCCACAACCCCAGAAGTAAATATAATCTCCTCCAGAGAGGGCATGAAATGAAGGCCCCCAAAATTGTGTGGGTACCCAACACAGTGTGAGTGCTGGGTGACCTAAAATCAAGATCACCCATGTCACGATGCCCTTGTTGCCGTGCCTACATTACAACTACATAATGAAGTAATTCTTATAATGGGATGCCAATATTCACAGAATGTGAGTAGCACTACATTGCTGAGTAGGAGATTTGGAGGAGGAGGAGGAGAGGAGGAGCTACATCTCGGCATGCTGCTCTGTTGTGGAGAAGTTTGAGAAGCAGGATAGCCTGAATGTGATACTCTTAATTTGCAAAAGTATGCCACCATTGCCTAGTGCCCAGATATCCAGAAGTTTATTTATATCCTAAGAGGTCAGGCTGTCTTTCTAGGTTGGCTTGTGAGACAAGACCTGGTGTTGCTTTTTTTCCTGCCATTGTTTGTCTCTCTGCAGAGCCTGGAGTCTTGTGGCAATTGATCAGCCTGCTGTACAGAGGACTAACAGAATACTTGCAGGGCATGACCCAACAGAAAACCCAAGCACACAATGACAAAAGAAGAAGCTTTAAAACAATTGCTGAGAAAATTTACCCCATTACCTCCTCTAAGAATTGCCTAAGAAGCTGCCGATACTTCACTCACTGACTGTTCATTGACCAAGGGAGTTTCTTTATCTTAGTTTCCTTTTTTCTGTTCCCTCTTTATCCCTACCCTGGGAAATTTTTACGTCCTATGTCTGGTCTGAGAGATACATTCAGATTAGTGTCTTTTTATTGCAAGTGGATCAAAACTGTGATTTTTGGGATACTAGATTCAAACTTTTCAGTATTATTTTTATATTTGCACTTTGTTTCCTGTATTCAGAAATTTATAATTTACACCTGTAATTTATATTTCGCGTGTAATTCCATCAGCATTTACCACATGACCACAGCATCATAACACATGCCTGACATTCTCTGCACTAGAACTGCCATTTCATCCACACACTACTGTAGTCTGCAACAAGACTGTCTTGACTGTCACTGATTTGTGTTGCAGTTAAACCTAAGTTTGTGGATACTGGATGGAATTTTGCTCTTTTTTAACCATGTACTACAGTGAGCTGCACTCTGCAGCATTCACTCGTTATGTTACTTTTGCCTAAAACATCTTTGCAGTTTAGGTACTATGGCCACTCACTGAACCTATGCGAGCTAACATTGCTTGCTGATTTCTTGGATTTTATATGGGTCACCAGAAGAATGTTGTAAGTTTTTACCACACAAGCTAGTATGTTTTTTTACTTGATTTTATCCAAAATAAAACATATTTTGTTGATGTCTCATTAAGTTATTATACTGATATTGATTTAATGTAGTTTATCAGTCTTTCTGAAGCATTGCCTTTTTTTCCAAACTGTAAATTGTGGTTTCTAGCTGGAGCTGCTTGGATAGATTGGAAAACCTAATCATACTGACCTAGCTCTTAGTATTTATAAAACGGTTAGCTCAGCATTTTTCTTATATTATGAATCATTTTCACCAATCTGGAAGCTCATTACTAGCAATACCCCAGTTTAATTAATTCAACTCATTTAGTTAAAAACTCAGAGTGTATACATTAGTTTAATTTTGTTATTGGAGTAAGTTTTAAACTTTTCCTTCACCTTCTTTCTTCTTTACAAGGTACAAAACTCAATCTGTTTCTTTATGAAGAAACTTTCTACCCTTCTCCTCGGAACCGCATCCTAAGAAAGTTTTCAGATTACATTTTTGGAACACTGCTGCAAATCTGCAAATACTATGCTCTAGGAAGAACTTTATGAACCATAGGCAAGACTGTGCTGTTTGCCTCAAGAATTGTTATTAGTAGTAATGGTCACCATCTACATTAGCATTAATACTGCTTCTAGGAGGGAAATGTATTGACTTCCTAGAGAAAGAAAGAATTAGTATTTTGTCCCTGCTGCATTGAGGGTGGACAAACTGTTACTTCAAATAAGGTGGGAGAGTATTTTACATGAATTAGACATTTAGCATTGCAGAATACATTTCTGCCATGTTCTCCTGTTTCCTGGATTATCCTGTACTGGACTAGTGTAGCTTTTGACTACAGGAAATATAAACATGTTTGCATTACTTTAATCATAGTTTATCTTTCTCAGTTATCTGTTCATTATTATAGTTCCCTGTCCACATTGTGCTTATTTTTTATTTTTGCTTGAAAAAGTGGGTTGCAATAATAATGTTTACAAGAAGTGGGAAATATGTGCATAAGTTTACAGATAAAAAGAGAAATAGTGGTGCATTTGTGGAAGACCAGACTATTACTACTTCTGCCCCAGTGGAAATCCCCAAACTATTTACTTATGCTGAAGCATTGGAAAAAGACATTAAGACAAGCTTAATAATTGAAACAAGTTCTACAGATAATCAGGTAGAGATCTGTCCTAAGAAATCTATGATGGAGTCATATGAAGAAAAAAGCAGGAGTCAGATACAAGATGGGAGCACCCCCAAGTCATTAATAGGACCTACTAAAAATAAACAAATGATTCAAGCCCCAAACAAGGGCCTTCAATTTAATCCTCCAAATAAACTTAATAAAAATAAGAAAAGATTTATAACAAATGGAGAAAAGTTAAAAAGGAAAAGAAAGCAGATATTGATTCTGCTAAAAAATAAACAATTACTGATTGTTGTATTCTCATTTTGAATAAAGAGAATTTAAGTTCTGAAATAAATATGAAGGTGCAACATTTCCAGGAAAACAGCTATAGAGGGAAGTGTTTTGACCCAAAAACTGGAAGCACAAGACATAGCAAGAAAACCAGAGTCATCTACTCAAGTTATTGCTCAAGAGAACCTGAAAAGAAATAAAACTATTCAAAAAAAACAAACTCCTGAGGTACAAAACATTGATTTGATAAAAATTTCTGGAAAGGAGGTAGTTCTAAGGCCACAGGTCTGTTCCTTAAGGAATATGAAACTAAAGAACCTCTTGCAGAGCTAATTTTTATCTGTTCAGAGCAGAATGTGAAATCCCACAAGCTAGTGAGGCCATAAAAGCAGTTTATAGAGATAAATCTAATCACCTATTGCCTGTACAGTATATACAGTATAATGGTCAGTAGTGTGGAAGCTGCTAAATTAATGTGGTCTAAACAACACAGATTTATAGCATTGGACCTATAAATAAACACCCCAGTTGCCAGGACCTCAATATATGAATGTGTGGAGAATAACATGGAACATGCTGGCCTAATAAAATATGAAGAATTCTGCACTGTTTCATCCAGATTGCAATGGAAATTCAATATGGAATTGATTCCTTATCAAACAAAAGTATCATCAAAAATGTTATCTATTGTTAGCATTGATTACTTCCAGGAAGAATATAGTGAGATGCTGACACTTTTTATAGTGGCATTACTGGCTAGCACTTTAGATTTAGAGATTTCTAGGAAAGGCATCAATTACGTAGAAAGGGTTGGTAGTCAGAATGAGGGAACACAAATAGATATCTCATTACAATCATCTGAATTATTTCATGAGTTTCTGTATAAGTCGTGTAAACTAGATAGGGCAAACATACTGTTGGTTGACCTGAATAATATGAGCCAAGTTTTTTTAGATAGCAAGCTACAAAAATCACATGAGTGACTAAGCTCCCTAGAAAGTGAAGTAACAATCAACACTTCAATTTTCAACTTTGACACAGAAAACGTTAACATACTTATATGGAATATTGCTGGTTTATATCAAAAACTGCCAGATCCTGACTGGATGGTGTTTATCTCTAAATTTGATTATTGATATACCAAGAAACATGGGCACAAGATGAAGTAAACATTAATGGATATGAACTTGTACTGTATTTTTTACCAGCAATCAAGACCACTAGATTTGGTAAGCCCAAGGGTGGCCTGGCAATGTACACTAAGATCAGCAAGTAATTTAGGACAATGCAATTTCATATTATTAAATAAAATTATATACTTATCAATAAAGTGGGAACTGGTGTCACTAATTGTTGTTAATATTTGTCCCCCCCGGTCACCAGATATTCTTTCCCAATAGTGTTGAAATGACTTGACCTCCGACATTGAAGTTATGCAGCATAGATTCACAACTTGTATAGCCATTATTTATGGAGATCTTAATTCTAGAATTGCAGACTATGACAATATTAAAACTTTATAAGAACTGATATACCTGGTTAAGCTTGAAAAAGAATCCAGCATGGACACCCAGATAAATGATTATGGTAAAAGGTTAATACAATATGTAGAGGATAATAATCATTTAATTCTGAATGGTAGGTTGCAAGGGTTTAAATCTGGTAACACTACTTATTTCTCAGCTAACGGTCAAAGTACCATTGAGTATGCCATATGCACTCCAAAAAAGTTGTTATTTTTTAATGTTTAACTATTAATATGTGCTCAGAGAGTGACCATGCAACATTATGTTTGAAGTTTGATTTCAAGTAAGACAGATCTGATGGAAATTAAATCTCTGTTCCTCCTGCCTCCTGGCTTTATTAGGGAAAGATAGATTGACCCTTACTGATAGAGCCTGGGAAGCAGTAGATCAGATTCTCATGATCTTCTAATTTAATATGGCTTAAACAAATTACTCCTCACTTCCATAATGTAATCTAGAGCAAATTTTATCCAAATGCAAGAGAAAATTAAGCATACAAGATATACAAAAATCAGATTTTAATAAAAGAGAAACATGATTTGATGCCTCTTGTAAGACAGCTAAAATAATCTGAACAAAGAAATTATATTAGTTACACAACCTTCCAGGAGCAATTTTAACAGTTTAAATAGGAAAAGAAAACAATATAAAAAATCCTTAAATTTAAAAGAAAGAGTATAGACAAAACAATGGATGAGTACAATTAAGGTAATACATAATAATACAAAAAATTCTGGGAAATGGTGATGACTGGAATTTGTGAAACCTAACCCTGTTTAGCAGTATATATTCCTAAAGAAAAGTGGGTGCAATATTTTAAATTGATATTCAATAATGATACATCTCTAACCCTGCTCAAATAATACATCCGATTGACTCAAGCGCCAGAATACACTTCATTGTTCATCTCAGAAGATGAAGTAGAAGCAGCCATAATAAGAATGGCTAATAACAAAGCCCCTGGCCAGATTCAGTCCCTGTGGAGGTTTATGAAAGTTGCAATAATTTCTGGATGCAAATACTCATTTTATTTTTTAATACCTGCTTGGTACAAAAATTCATACCAAGCTCATGGAAACAGAATATTATAACACTGATTCACAAGAAAGACTCTTATGATCCAATGAATTTCTGCCTTATTAGTCTTCTTGATATTAGTTCTAAGATATTCACAAGAATTTTGCTTGATAAGCTTTTGCATTGGCTGGATAGCTACTCCATTATCCAATTTTCAAGCTGGTTTTAGAGCAAATTTTCATTGATTGACAGTATCTTTTATTTTCACGCCTTCTTTAAAATATATATAACAATTAGAAAATTAAAATGATATGCTTTATTTATAGATTTCACTGCATCATTTGACTCAGTGAAAAGAGAAAAACTTTGGTTAACACTTCTAAATAGGGGGCTTCCTACAGAACTTTTAGTCCCCATTTATTTACTTTAATACCAGCACAGCAGTTAGATTTAATAATAAGGGCAACATAACAGAATACTTTAAGACTTCAAGAGGAGTCAAACAAGGCTGTTTGTTAGCCTCCATTCTCTTCAATATTTATATAGATGTTTTATTGCACCAAGAGGAAGGAGTATCTAAAGACACCCCAAATATAATCTTCCTTGTAATATCATAGCATATGCTGATGATCTAGTTTTACTGTCACTCACAAGCTTGGGTCTTCAAAGGCAGTTAAACAAATTGATGGCCAAATGTGAGACTTTAGACCTAAAAAGCAATCTTAAAAAAACTAAAGCAATGGTGTCTGGGGTTAACAAATCTAAGTGCAAATTAACACTACATTCTGATTATTCAATAAATAAAATAAAATAAATTACATTAAAAATAAAAAAATGATATGGTAACAGAATATGTATATTTGGACGTTAAATTCACAGGCAACAGGAAATGGAATTCTCATATTAGGGACAGCAGATCAAGGCTAAGCACTCAGCCAAAGCCGTGCTAAGATTTAATTATAAATACAGGGTACCCCTTCTCCCAGCTTTAAAAGTGGAGAAGCTAAGATTAATCCTATACTCTGTATGGATCTGAAGTCTGGGGTACCAAACTACACAAATATTGAAACCCCATTAATGTTTTATTATAAAGCTCTGCTTCAGGTCCCTATCTCAACTCCCTCTGCTATGGTTCATGCAGAACTGGGCAGAACTGCACTGACTGCCTTAGTCAAATCCAGCATTGCTTCTTATTAGATATGTATAATCATCTTAATTCTCTCCTAAAGAATGTTTATAGGAAAAATTGCATGGTGCGCCAATGGAATCTCTTCCTCCTTAGCTAAACCAGCTACTTTCTACCCTATGGAAAACTAATACTATACACCTATGGACAGATTATTTAAAAATATAAAGATAGAACCCCAGTTGAAATTCAATATTAAAAATAAATTAGTATATATTGCACTAACTAAAGACATAGAGTCATTCAAAACACAGAAACAACAGGTTGGTACAGTGAGAATAAGAATGTATGTGGTATTGAAGACTATCTACTAATTCTAATATCACCTGATCAAAGAAAATTAATTACTTGGGCAAGACTAGGTGTCATAACTCCTAAATACACTGATCTTAATAGACATAGAAACTTCATGTCTGCTACATTGAACGTCTGCCTACATAGAAGTTGACATAGAAACATAGAAGTTGACGGCAGATAAGGACCGCAAGGCCCATCCAGTCTGCCCATACATATGCCTATGCCTATGTAATAGAGGTTTTGTAGAATCTATTACACATATTATTCTCCAATGCCCACTTTACAATTCAATTAGAAACATTTTATTAAAAGATTTTCTAAATAAATATATGTCTGAACTATGATCCAGTATTTATCCTTGTGCACCCTCAGACAGTAAAGGAGACTGAATGATTACAGAATTCTTAGAAGTAGTCATTAGATGTAAAAAGAATACAGCCCTTTCAATTAAATTCATTGGCCCAGATATTCAAACTGGCGCTCAAATGTGCGAATAGCAGGGAGTGCTGAAGTCTATTACGCCTACAAGCAACAGACGCCATATTCAAAACAGGAGCAAGCCAAATTGCGCCCACAGCCAAAGTCTGAATATCGCACAACCAGTGCCATAGTGCAACAAGGGAGGGGAAGCTGAGCAGATATGATGCGCTATGGCACAACAAGGGATGCCCAGCTGAGCAGTCCAGAGACACCATAGTGCAAGCAGGGAGCCCCACAGCTGCAGAGCAATGTAACTGTACAACCAGGGAGGCAGGGGCCCACCACCCATGCCACAGATGGGCACAGGAACACACAGCAGAACAGACATGGTCCCCCCATACCCCAAGCACATCACAACCAGGAGAGGGCTGGAATAACCACTGGTCCATGGAGTCAAGCAACCAACCCACAGCCTGGCCATGGTGCCCTATCACACCTACTGGCAAGCTGTGACTGGCACACATGGAGGGTGGACCCCTCTGTGCCAAACCATCCCCCCAGTGCACAGCACACCCTGCACCGTGACCCCCTAGACAACCCCCCATGAGCAGTGACCAGCACTGCAGGAATCCCCATGCATGCCACCACCCCCACAGTGGCAATGCAACCCTGTGCACCACAGAACCATGCGCTTTCAGCCCCACCATGAGCACCCATCAGCAGATTGCAGCACACGGCAATGCAACAATGGCAGACAAAGTGCCACCATGCACAGTCCCCGATGTACTGCTGAGAGACCGACCATGCATTGGCAGAAGAGTGACCCCAGATTGGATGGTCATGTAAGGGACACCTCCCCCAGTGGTACAGCGCACCGCACAGTATCCCAGTAACACACCCTGGCCCACCACTGGCCACAACAGCCAGCACAGACACCCACAGTGGTGCATGGAAGCATGCACCACACCAGTGACATGGGCAACCCAGCAAAGCGACGGGTACAGTGTCTGCCCTGCAGGGAATGCTACCACTGACATGCCAGCAGATCATGCAGGTCACAGACAGGCATGTGTGTTGGCTGCACAGGCCATGGATGGGCCGATGGGTGCACCATGGACACAGATCACGCGCCATGGACCACTGCACACAGTCATCCAGTGCACGGGGAACAACACACACACCACAGACACTGACTGATATCTACCCCCACGCCATAGTTACCTCCACACGGACACACACACACATACCCATGACTGCACCACCCATGATGCCATGCACACCACTGCAGCTGAGCACCTATAGCCCACTGCAAATCAGAGACCACCACAGTATTCATATAAAATTCAAATGTATTGTAAAATATAAAACTCAACTATGTACAATAACAATAACTATTTACAAGCTTGTTGTGGGGACACAAACAAGGTGGGGTGGGCAGGGGAAGGGTGGACAAATGGATGGGATAGGTGGGGTGTGGGGGGTCCAGGGGGAAGTCAGGGACCAAGGGACTTTCAGCACGCCTGCTGTTCCTGGCTCTGGGTCCACCTTGCCCTGTGTCACCGCAGTACTCCTAGTGTGTCCAGCCTCCGGTATCACCACAGACTCCCAGGCCAGATTGAGGAGCTCCCTCATGGTGTCTCTCATCTCCCTGAGATGACTCAGACCTAGGACAAGGGAGCACAGTCAATAGGTGTGAATGCACAACCCCAGACAGCTCACCCACTGTGCATGGCATATGGCCATGGGACATACCACTGTGATGGTGTGTGACCAGCCGCAGTGATCACATCCACAGGACCTGCCCACCCAGGCGCATACAGCCATGCTGAACGCTGCACACACCCACCAGCCAAGTCATGCACAGCACTACCGTGGCCAGTCTAGTGACATGGCTATGTGGTGCAAAGGCAGTGGCACAGCCATGCACCACCAGTGATGCACACCCAGACATGCATTGCCACTGGACAGTGTTGACTGTAACCAGTGGCGTGCATGGCAGTGATGTCAATGAATGGTGGCCATGCCCCGCTGCCCACCTTGCCACACAGCATGCAATATTAAGAATGGATGTCTGTCACCACCCTCATCGGGATGGTCGGGTGGCGCTAGGACCCCCAGCCTGCCTGGCTCTGTCTTCCACTGCCTTGTGCTCTGCTCTCAAATGGCGAACTCTTCCGGGCCTGGGGACAAAAAGCAGAGAAGAACATCAGTGCAGTCCTGAAGCAAAGTCCCCTTCCCCAAGGAGTGTGCCCCCACCCAGCCAGACCCACCCACCCCACACCCTGTGAACACCACCATGGGCTAACCCATACAGTCCCTCCCCTATGTACTGGACACAAACAACAATGTGACACATATGGACGAAAACAGTGTGTTGACAGAACCCCTACCTGGTCGTGGTACCATGCCCTCCTGGCACGCGACTGTAGTCTGGCCAGTAACTCAGGCTTCCTCCTCATCAGGTCCAAATATCGGTGCCTGCACTGCTCCACCATCCTGCCCCTGCCAGTCACCCCTAGGGCTGTGGCCACCTCACTCCACACCTGGGACCTAGGCTCATCCGGGGCCTCCCCAAAGAGATGCCCATGATGTGGCTCCACTGTGGCCACCAGGTTTGCCAGCTCTATTGCAGACCAGGGAGCAGCCCTTCTCCGCGCCATTGCCAATGTGATAGTAGGCAATATGGCGCTATGCAGCGTGGTACCCCACCTGCAGATGCTGCGCAGTACAGCGCTGCCAATCCCTATCGTGCTGTTACTGAACAGTGCGCTAGAGGTGCACCGATGTCTGACACATGGCGCCAAGGGGGCAAAGGTCGGACACAGGGTCAAGGGTCCCTGGCACAAGGCCATGCACAGTGCCATCGGACGACAATGTGTGTAGCGCGATTGGCTGCCTGTGTGCCAGTGCCACAGTGCACTATCACGCAGTTGTGCCATTGCACCTATGAAGGCCCATTGCCACAGTGCCATGTACTGACCTTCGCTATAGCGCCACTGGCACAATGGTGTCCTGCATTGCCTACCACGCACAGCACATCATCAGTGTGGCATATGACTGCATAAGCAACGTGGGCATGCGCAGTGCGGTGTATTACGCATGCCATGGAACTGCGCCATTGGCTCAGCACGTTCAACACAATTGCACAAAGCGCAAGAGCGCGATATTCAGCCGACATATGCTAATCATCTGATCAGCCATTCAATGGCGCAGCAACACGATTTGCATCTCATTAAAGTTGCTCTCACCTAATTTGCATGCATTGCACTATAAAACTGCGACAATGTTCTGCAGTGGCCATATTCGTTACTGCGCTTTATTGGTGAGTTGCATGCTGTGTGGTGGTCTGACTGTGGAATCAGGGACATGCTTTGTACTGCACAGTCACAGGTAACACTGTCATCCTTACAGGCTGAATAATGACTGAGCAAGGTCTGGGTGAGGAGGACAACGATGGTGGGTGGAAGAGGAGGCCCAACTTCACAAAGGCTGAGACCGAGGCAATCTTTGAGGCCTACCTGGATCAGGAGCCACTGCTCAGTGGACAGCGGGCACCTCAGGCCCATGCTGCTGCATGGAAGGAGGTGGCATGTGCCTTCAACCTGCCGGCAGCCACCAGCGCTCCATGTAGAGTGTAAGAAGAAGATGGGTACTGACAGGAGGAGGGTGAAGGAGAAGGTGGCTGCCATCAGGGCAGCACATGCTGCAACAGGTGGGGACAGCTGGAGGTGGTGCAGCTCACACCAGCAGAGGACAGGCTTGCTGCAAGCAGCACCGCAGAATGCCATAGAGGGTGTTCCGGAGGTGGCTTCCAGATGGGTGGTGGCCCATCACTGCATGGTAAGTCATAGTCTGTCTGTGGGGCAGGGTAGGTCACACGCAGTAACGTGACTTGCTTTCCTTACAGATCCTGCGCGGCCTGCATGGGTCAGCTGTGGTGGGCCTGTTGACTGCGGACAGTCAGCTGGAGTTGGAGGAGGGACCATCCACCTCCACAGGTATACGTGGAGCATTGCAACAGTGGGTCTGCCTGGCTGTCCACACTGATGACGTTGAGACAGGTGTGGGGAAGCCCTTCCTGTGTCTCAGCATTCTGGCCCAGGGATGCCAGCATGCTGTGGCTGTGGCTGGGGCAAAGACCTGCACCACTGATGAAGAACAACCATAATGGCAGTGACATGTGAGCCACGGAATGGACACACAGCAGGTCAGCCCATGCCCATGGCTGTGGCTGGTGGTGCCGTGGTGCCAGCATGTCAGCACAGTCCCAGGCTGTGCCTGTCAGCACCAGTGGAGCAGCACCAGTAGCTGGTCAGGACAGTGGGAGTGTCGGACACAGCGGGGCACAACTGATCCCTTGGGCAACAGCAGGAGGGCGGCAGCAGCATTCGGACACCAGGACTGGGGTTCAGGGTTCAGTGGTGGCGCCTGTGCACCGCCTGTGGACATGCCCATACCCGGTCCTGGTGTGCAGCACCCACCCACAAGGGGTGCTGAACACCAGGCACTTGCACACCCTGAGGGACAGGATGCTGAGGAGGCAGATGACCTCTTTGACGAGCACACCCGCCTACTGCAGGCATCAGTCTAGCAGCAGATGCGGCTTGCAATGTCCGTGGAGGCACTGTGTGTGGCCCTGGAGTGGGCCGAGGAGCGACTCAGCAGGGACACCGATAGGATCGTGTCTCAGATTGACCATTTGTGGGAGGATGTGACCGCTGCCATTGACAGGCTTGCACAGCCATTAATTGCAGTCATGGCCACAATGGGCACACAGTCAGGTGCCCATGCATCGCTCACACCACGCAGTGTGCTGTCCACTCCCCATTCCTGGTGTCGTGCGACACCCACCCTGTCGATGCCAGGTTCAGCTGTGGGCATCCCGAGCACTCCTGGTGCAGGACTGTTCGGTGTGCTGCAGACCCCTGTGCGGGCACGAGTCGCGATTCGCACAGTGGAACCCCTGGTGGACCATCAGTGCCACCTCATGAGGCCCGTGGTCAGCCTGCCAGTGCTGGTGGGTCTCGGGGCCACCCACACATCTAAGGTGGACGTGGCACTGTGCCACAAGACTGACCTGTCTCCAGTGCTGGCTCTGTCTGGTGCTGCCCTGTGTGCATTGTGTGTTTCGGTGGGCAGTGCACGGGTGGTGCCCGGTCCCGCACATGGACACATGGTCCACCTGCACACCCTCCAGCTGCTGTCCACAGGTACATGTGCATGAAGATGCCTGCATTCGCTGTACACCAAGTGCGATGGTGCCCAGCATCTGACACACGCACATGGATAGTCAGTGTCACGTGGTGGCCTGTGACATGTGTGTTGCTAGTGTTGGTGTTCCGCCCTGTTTTGCACCTGACCCCTGTGCACATTTTGTGCCTATTGTGTGTGCGTGTGTGTGTCCGTCCATGTGGCGTGTTACTGTTCAGCCCTCCCTGGTTGTGAGTGGGTGCTTCTGTGCCCTGCCACATCCCTTGCCAGCATGCACCCCTGGTGTGTTTCCATGCATGTCTGTGGGTTGTGCCCTAGCCACTGGTGGCTGCGCATGGCACCATGACTTACCTGGGTTGGCTGAAGTGCTCCTCTGTGATGGTGTCCCGGTGCAGCTGTGCCAGCCGGATCAGTCGGGGGTCCCGTCGGCCAAGGGGGGGCTGCCCATCTTCATCATCACCGGTGTCTCCATCGTCCCCATTGCTGTCTACCTCTTTGACCTGTACAGCTATCCCACAGTCTTTGGCCATGTTGTGCAGGATGCAACAGGCCAGGAATATCCCACAGGCCTTTGAGGGGCTATACTGTAGGACACCGCCAGAGGTGTCCAGGCAACGGAAATGTGCCTTCAGCATCCCGAACATCCGCTCAATGACATTGTGTGTGGTGGCATGTGCCTCATTGTAGCGTTGTTGCGATGGGGTCGTGGGCCACCGGTAGGGTGTGAGCAGCCAGGGGTGGAGTGGGTATCCACTGTCACCTGTGTGCAGAGAGTGGTGGTTAGTGTCATGTTCAGCTTCAGACTGCCCCAGGCCCTGTGGCCCACACTCTGGCACCTCTGGCCATACCCCCATGCCCACAATATGTCAATTCTATTTACATACTCACCCACTAGATGACCTGTGGGATGTCCCCACTGAATCGGTGGCACAGTGCCGACTGGTGCCAGATGTATGAATCATGTGCTCCCCAGGGTGCATGGCACAGACATTGATGATGCGCCCACTGGCATCGCACACCACCTGGCAGTTGACACTGGAGAAGCCCTTCGGTTCATGTAGGTGGCCCCTCCTCGCCAGGTGGTGTGCGATGGCCATATGGGTGCAGTCTATCGCCCCTAGCACCCAGGCACATGCTACCCTGTGGAACTCCTGTATGTTTGTTGTGCGCCCGCCACAGTGCTGGGGAAATGGATGTACCCAGCATGTGGCAGCAGTGCGCTGAGGAATTGGGTGAGAATGCATGACGTGGCTGACTGTGTTATGCCTGTGGTGTCCCCTGTTGGTCTCTGGAAGGTACCCGTGGCGAGCAAGCACATGCAGGCAGTTACCTTTGTCTCCACTGACAGAGCATGACTCCATCGTATGGGTGCCTGCATCACATCACTGCACAGCTTTTTCTCAGAAGAAGCCAGAAGGGGAAGGAAGGAAACATATTCAATTCAGTGCTTTAGAGTAACTGGTAATTGCTATTTTTCTTTTAAACTTAGATTGTGGGCTTTTAGTGACACTGTACTTTCTTTGTTGTCTTTACTTAGAATTGTTTTTGGGCTGTTGAAAACTGAAAACATAGTGGTGGTGTAATTCTGTGCTGTCTTTAATTGCTGCAAATTTTCACCCCCCCCTTCCCCAGACTCTTAATTATATGCCCTGTTAAATCTGATTGACAGGAGCTAAACACAGGTATAGTAAGGGTGTGAAGTAGTAGGGGAATACGGGGAAGAAGCCCACCCTCAGCACGACAAGTGTTTTGACTCATTTATTTATTTATTGTTTTTTTTTTGTTTTTTTTAAGAAAATTATCTGAGGATCAGTAGCAGGATTTTAGGACAGTAAATTAATAAAAGGAACTAGGAGAGCTTCAGTAGCAGACAAGTAGTGGAATAGCAGTATAATTGCAGTATAATGTGGGGAGCGGTGCAATGCAGTGGCTGTGGGGCAGCCATATTCAGGCAGACCTTCTGGACACTGAGGTGCTGCCCTATCTGCATGCATCTCTCTGGACTGCGGGATGAGGCAGCCAGACTCAGAGCGGAAGTAAACTGGGTCAGGAGTACCATCACCCCTATCCAGAGACCACCAAGTCCAATGCAACTGCCTCAAAGGATGCCGAGAACAAGGAGCACTTGGATGACAGTGGGCTCAGGGAGGGTTATAGCGGTCAGGCAGAGGCACATCCCAGATCCTATTCCACTCAAGAACTCATATGCCACACTGGCAAACGAGGACAACCAAATAGAGGTACCCAGAGAAGTGGAAGGAAAGGATGTGGAGGTTAGCCAAGGAGGTGACCTGAGCAGGGAAAGCAGTGGACCCCAGAGGAGGAGGAAGCGAATCCTGGTGGGGGACTCCATCATAAGAGGGATCCAGCTAGGAACACAGGAGGGGGAGGACAGGGAGGTGAGGTGCCTACCAGGTGCCACGGCATGGAGGGATGGAAGGAAGATCCTGGGGATCACTGGGAAGACAAGAAGGGAGAGTGAGCTGGATGTCATTATCCACCTAGGTATTAATGACCTGGCAAATGGGGAGCCAAAGGAAGTTCAGGAAGAGTTTAAGAAATTGGGAAGGGGTCTCAAGCAAGTAGCTAATTCTGTCACTTTCTCAGAGGTACTACCTGCGAGAGGCAAGGGAGAGCATAGGAGTGCATGCACCAGAAACTTTAACTCATGGTTGAAGAACTGGTGCTGTGAGGAAGGGTTTGGATTCATTGGTGACTGGGGACCCACCCGGAGGGATGGAGGTTTATTCAAGCCTGACGGCCTGCATCCATCCTGGAGGGGAATCCAAGCACTCAATGATAAGTTTAAATGCTACATTGACAAGCATTTAAACTAGCAAAGGGGGGTGGAAGGCCAGCAAGGAGGGTACCTACTTGCTCACCCCCCACAGCTAGCAGTGGAACCAGTGAACCAGAGGAGTGGCTATCTCTTAAAAGCAGTGTGCAAAAGATGGAGATTAGTGCCCAAGAGGTGGATAGGCAGAAAAGGGGCAAAATTCAGCAGAAGGGCAGACAGCAAGGAGAACCAGGGATAAAGGACAACCAAGGAAGGGGCTGGGAGAACAGCAAAACAGTCTAGGAGGTCAAATCATGGAAAGCCATGTGCAAATGCCAGGAGCCTTAGCAACAAGATGGAAGATCTGGAGGCTGTCATGGTGCAGTCAGACCTGAACATTGTGGCCATCACTGAAACCTGGTGTAATGATAACCATGACTGGGAGATGGCCATACCTGGCTACAACATATTCAGAAGAGACAAAGCAGGCAGGAAGGGAGGAGGAGGGCACTGTATGTGAAAAATGACATAAGGGCCACAGAGATCCAAGGAGGAACAAAATGGGGAGAGATGCTGTGGATTAAGCTGGAAAGGAAAATGGGGACAGCTATCCGACAGGTGTGGTCTATAGACCACCAGCCCAGGAGGAAGAAACAGATAGAGTTGATGCTAGCCATCCAAAGGATGGCAGACAAGGTGAGGTAGTACTGGTTGGAGACTTCAATATTCCAGACGTGGACTGGAGCATCCCAGCAGCACTGCAGCATCAACTAGAGCAGATTTATCCTGACTCTTTCAGGGTGCCTTCCTCAAGCAACTGGTCATGGAACCAACTCGCAGAAGGCAATACTGGACCTTGTGCTCACAAACAGGGACAGTGTGATGGGGGTAACAGTGGGGGAGCACCTGGGATCAGTGACCACCAGTCATTGTGGTTTGAAATCACAGAAAGAGCAGAACCAAACCACACAAAAACACGTATCCTGGATTTTAGGGGGGCAGACTTTGGGAAAATGGGGAGATACTTGAAAGAGGCATTAAGGGGAATGGGACAGGAATCAGGGGTTGAGGAACAGTGGGCAGTATTTAAAATGGGGATTACAAGAACAACAGAATTATGCATTAAGCAGGTTAGCAAGAGGAAAAGGAAGAGGAGACCATTATGGTTTTCCAAAGAGGTAGCAAAGAAAGTGAAAGCCAAAAAGATTGCATTCAGGAAATACAAAAAGACACAGGCAGAAGGCGATAGGGAGAAGTACCAGGAGAAGCAAAGGGAGGCAAGGAGGTCAGTAAGGGAAGCCAAAGCTCAGACAGAAGAACACATTGCAAAATCAGTGGGTAGAGGGGACAAAACCTTTTACAGGTACATAAGTGAAAAAAGAAAGACAAAGGGAGACTGAAGGAGGAGGATGGGGGCTGCGTGGAGGATGACAACAGTAAAGCTGACATATTGAACAGGCATTTCTGCTCAGTCTTTACTGAGGAAGAGGAGGGTAATGGGTCTGAAGGGAGTACAAGGGGTGAGAATGGTGCAGAAATAGACATAAGTCCCTTTACACGAGAAAGGGTCCTGAAGGACCTGGAAGTAATAAGAGTTTATAAAGCAATGGGGCCAGATGGGGTGCACCCCAGGGTCCTAAAGAACTAAGAGAGGTGGTGGCTGAACCTCTGGCTATCCTGTTTAGCCAATCACTGGAAACAGGGAAGTACCCAAAGACTGAGGACAGCAGATGTAGTCCCCTTATACAAAAGCGGAACAAAGAGGAAGCAGGGAACTACAGACCAGTCAGGCCTCACCTCGGAAGTAGTGGGAAGATCATGGAAGCTTGCAGAGGAGAGATGGGTGGAACATCTGGTTGTCAATGGACTACAGGACCCAAGGCAGCATGGTTTCACCAGGGGAGGTCATGTCAGACCAACCTAGTTGAATTTTTTGACTGGGTGACTAGGGAGGTGGATCAGGGGAGGCCAGTGGACATGGCCTATCTGGACTTCAGCAAGGCCTTTGACACTGTGCCACATAGAAGACTACTACACAAACTGGGGAATATGGGTGTGGGCAGGACAGTAGTGTAGTGGGTAGGTAACTGGCTGGGTGGCAGGACAAAGAGGGTGGTGGTAAATGGCTGTCACTCGACAGAGGGAAGAGTGACCAGTGGGGTACCACAAGGATCAGTGCTGGGACCGGTCCTATTCAACATCTTCATCAGTGACATTGCGCAGGACCTAGAAGGCAGAATTTCACTGTTCACTGATGACACAAAGCTCTGTAACAGAGTAGACACACCAGAGGGTGTAGACAGAATGAGAAGGGACCTGCAGAAACTTGAAGAGTGGTCAGGGGTTTGGCAGTTGAAATTCAATGCAAAGAAGTGCAGGATAATGCATATGGGGCACAAAAACCCTTGCACAATATATCAGTTGGGAGGTGAGGATATAGCATGCACCAAACAGGAAAGGGATCTTGGGGTTATCATCTCTGATGACCTCAAGGTAGGGAAACAGTGTGACAAGGCAGCAGGTAAAGCAAATAGGATGCTGGGATGTATAGGCAGGGGCATCACCAGCAGGAAAAGGGAGGTCATAATTCCGCTATACAAGACACTAGTGAGGCCCCACCTGGAGTACAGTGTACAGTTCTGGAGACCATACCTACGTAAGGACATAGGGTAGAGAAGGTTCAGAGGAGGGCAACAAAGATGGTGCATGGATTGCATCACAAGTCCTATGAAGACAGGTTGAAGGAACTGAACATGTACTCCCTGGAGGAGAGGAGGGAGAGAGGGGATATGATAGAGACATACAAGTATCTCACAGGGAGGAACAGGGTGCAGGAATACACTATTTTTAAGTGAAAAAGATGTACCAGGACTAGAGGGCATGGGATGAAGTTGGAGGGAGGACGATTCAGAGGAAACGTGAGGAAGGATTTCTTCACAGAATGGGTGGTGGACAAGTGGAACACCCTGCCAGAGGAAGTGGTGGAGGCTGAAACAATCACGGGATGTAAGAATGCATGGGATAGACATAAAGGAATTCTGGAGGTCAGGGGTAAGGGGCAACAGACTTCTAGGAAAACATAAACTGAACTTACAAGCTCAAATGGGCAGACTGGGTGGGTCATAGGCCCTTATCTGCTGACACTGTTTATGTAGCTCACAGAGCCGCCTCAGTATTGTCCTGTTCAGGCGGTACCGGCCCACAATCTCGGTATCTGTATATGGCTGAAAGCTGGTGCGGGCTCGTACTGCCTGTTGGGGGCATATCAATCACGGCTCGCCCACAGCCACGCCCCCGCCGCATGCCTTCTCACCCCTCATTACGGCATTAATGTTGAATGTGGCACTGGCCATGTCCCTGGCTTGCATTCCTCCCCAGCAGCTGTTGCTTTGTTACCTCGCTGTCCTGGCTGCTACCTCCCTGCACGGATACACCTATCTGTGCTGGCCTGTCTGTGTGTCACCACACACCTTGCCTGTGCCTCTGTTCTGCTGTGGTATTTCCTTCTCACCCTCCTTCTGCCACTTTCTCTGTCCCTGCCTCTCCTCTGCCTCATGTGGCTTCCCTGTAGCGTTCTTGCACATCTTCCTTGCTCCCGTTTATATTGGCTCATTTCCGTAGTCGCAACTTCAGCTTGCTCCACTGTTGCGCATTAGCAAGTCTTTGAACATCGCATTGCGCCATTTATCTATGCATGGTTCCTCCCCCTTAGGTTGTGCATGCCTTCATTATCATTGAGCTGTTGCTCAGCATGTTTTCATTGGCGCAACCGCCACCTGCTGAATATCGCAGCATAGCGCATTTTCGGACTTGCGCTGGCGCAATCCTATTGCGCATGGCGCAACCCTTTTGAATATCCAGCCCACTGTGTCCTGCCTTCTAGGCAGTTCTTTAATGTTGATTGCCTAATTTTTAATATGTCTCAAATGTGCCTTTTGTCCTAAACATATTATTGTAATTTAAAAACACTTCTTTTTAAAGTATATATTTTTTGTAATTAGCTATTGTAATATCAATACTATTTTACTGGATGATCAATAAACTTGATTGATACATTGCAAAGCTGTGCTCATTCCCCTAGCTGTGGGTAGCACTGCATGCCAGCTGGAGGGAAGTGCCTGAGGTTGGGGCTTGATTACCTGCCATGCACAGCATTGCATAGTTCCAGTTAAGGGGAGTGCAAGTGATATCTGCAGATACCCTGCCACAGCTGCTATACACCCTCTTCAATCTGCAAATGGTTGCCTGACAGGGCATGCAGCTACCATTATCCTATAACCTCCAGCCCTTCTAATGTATATGAGGATGTAACTACAGCATGGCACCTTCCCATAATGCATTGACCCCATAGGTACTGTAGTACAATTAGTACTCATAACTCTTCGCTCACACAGAGCAGAGGATTCAGTCCAGTTGCAGGACAGGCCACTTTGGTATTGGATGCTACCTGTTTCCTTCACACCACTCATTTCCCACTCCCTGCCCCACCATGCATATATATAAATATTAATATGTTTGCTCTGTACATATTTAAGGCAGCAGTCATTTCATAGAATCAGGAGGCAGCAAGTGATGTCATGGTTAGGAAAGCTGCACGCCTAACAGTACAAATTTTCCAACCATGACGTCACCTTCTGTCTCGAGTTCATGAAATAACTGCTACATTGAATCAGGCAGACTTATTAATGGATATCTGCTGCCATCTACTGCTAAATCCAATGCAATTTTTAACAAAGCTTATTATTTTTGTTTTCACGGTATCAGGGAAACCATTCATGAACTTTTCCCTTTAACAATGTGATTTGGGCAACCAAAAAGGATAAATTAGTCAGGCGCCACCTTTTTCTTTTGTTTTATGAAACAAAACTGCAAATCTAGTTAGTGTTAAAAGCCAAACAATCCCAGCTGTAAGTATGGGTGAAATGTAACCTAAAGTTTGACACAGTCTATCAAAGCAGGGAAATTTACAGTACCCACACACACCAAAAAAAACAAACAAAAAAAACTGCTGTTATGTTTTGGAAGATGGTGCCATAATTAGGGTTATACTTAGGGACAGGAGAATCAGAATGGATAGGTTAAGAACCACCAACAGCTTACCTCATTTTCTGAATAAGCACCTTGTCAGAACCTTTTTTCAGGTCTAATAAGGTTTTCATACCTTTTAATTGATTGTGGAGCTTAATATACTCCTCAGCAGACCTTTATCTAGTAAAAACTGGTGATGGTAGAAAGACCTGAAAGGAAGCTGGAGGACGTGATAGTACCAATCCAAGTTGTTTTAGATTCCTTTTATGTTCGCTCATAATAGCTTAAAGGTGGCAATGATGGTTAAAACAGTTTGTGAACTTAAACAAAAATGTTCTGAATGTTTTGATTAGGCTCAAATAAATATCAGACCCTTTTATTTCTTATCAGAACCATCTAGAACCTCAAAATGTTTTGTGTTTCTTCCATCTCTAGTTAAACTGGAGGCATGAATATATCCAATATTCAGGTTGGTTGATGTAGTCTTCCAGTTTGAAATCTGATATTTGGAATATTCAGTATCAGAATATAAGTGCATACAATGTGTTTGCAACCACAAGGCCTAGTGTACAGTGCTAAGATGGCTGGATCTTGTTGCATGACCACCAATCCTGTCATCCCATCAAACCTTCATACAAAAATTAAAACACCACCAGTGATTACAGCCCCTGTAACACGTCATCGTGGATTTTGTGACACCTACACTGCTTTATGGGCTCAGTCAAGATTGGGGGCTTTGGTTAAAAATCTCCCAACTGGGGGTTCATAGCAAAGATTTAAACAGACTGCGCAGAACCTTCAAACAAAGAAAGGTTTTAAGTGTCCCTGGTGTCAGAATTGTACAACCTAGTAGGTTGCAGGAGCTATTGCTACAGGCAGGGTTGGATTTACCATTACGCAAACTATGCCTATGCTTAGTGCCTTGTGTTTTGGGGAGCCCTTCAGGCTGCTCCTAGTTTCCTGTTTTATGTGACTGAGAAAAAAGCCATGCCAGCACCACTGACTCCGCTGAGAGCAGTGTGTGTGTGCCTGCCCTTTGACATGATGAAGATGAACCACACGATGTGTGTGCATCAGCGAACATGTGCAAGTCCAGCAGTGGTACTGGCTGGCTGGAAGATTCAATTTTGGAGTGATCGGAGGACTCAGAATGATAGTTGGGATGGGACAGGCCGCTGGCAGGAGCACTAAAAAGCAGCAGCAGCTAGCTGCCAGGCTGGATATTTTATTTTTATTTAACTTCTTAGGGGTAGATGAGGTCAGTGACAAGACAAGTCCCGAGCAGACAGCCAACAGCAAGATGAGTGACAGGTCACAGAGTCCCGAGACAAGTCATTGTGGTTGGAGTCATTACGCCATCACATATCACCAGCAGTGGTGCCGTGTGCTGCCGGATGATCATGGCTTTCTCTCTTGGAGGCCCTATTCTGCCTAATCTAACCTCAGCCCTATGCGTTTCTCTGGACTGAGACGGTGGGACCGACTCTAGTTGGAGAGTTGGGTGTGGGACACAGTCAGTGGGTACAGCCAGAGGAGCTCGGTGTAGCAACTCGGAGTTGAAGCCACCGCACTGTCTGTCTGCAGACTGCAGCAAGCCAGAGCAGAGGACTAGTGTTAATCATGAGTGATGTAACAGAAATAAATGCTGTCTATACAGTGCATGAGTTATTTTGGCAAACTAGATTGTATGAATCTAGACCAGAGGAATTCAGTGCGCTTCAGTTTTTAAAATGTTTGAGATGTGAGTCATACTAGTGACTTGACAATGATGTAATGCAGAGATCTTTATTGTAAAGCTTTAAGCAGGAAGTCACCATAATGTGTTATGTGTAACTGATTTATGTTTCAGCATTTTAGTCTGTCTGGTTATATAGACTTAAATATGTGTTCAGCTATTTTTCTGTATGTTGTGGATCAGTAATATAGTTTGGGACCTCCAGTGCAAGCCATAATGAAATAATTTTTAGAACTGCTTGAAGTGTGTGTGTGTGTGGGAAGGGAGGGGTGTGTTTGCATGTTCTGAATAGCCTTCAGATTCATATATATTTTTAAAATGTATTTCTTATGCACCTGCAACTCAGCTGTCATAACAGCTGATACCAGGACCCATGTAAAGTAAAAAATAATGAAGGGTTACACTGGGCTATACCTCTTGGCCTGCAGATAAAATAATGTGCCTGTGATTAAAGTGCACTTAAAGGTTCTGAAATGTGTTCTAAATGTTTAATGAGGTACATTCTGTTTTCGTAATATGTGTTTGGCTTAGTGACAGTATATCCTGGTGCCAGCTGGGAGGAAATGATTCTTATCTGCTAGTGGCATATAAATAGGGTCCCTGGCCCCCAAAGAGCAGTTCCAGTTCTTGGTGTGCATCCCAGTCCAGGATACCATTATGTATCAATGCCAGTTAGCACCTCTGGGTGTGTCTCTGGCTGCTTCTGGCTAGGGTGCCTGTGGGCCATGAAATGGTGGTAGTGGCCCTGGGTTCAGGTGGCACTGGTTTCCTTTTTGGTGGGTCTCTGGAAACTCAGGCCCAAGACTATGGAAAGCGGGGAAATGTTACAGACTAACTCTCAAGGAGTCTCCTGATGGCTTTGGGGCTATCTCTTTCATGTTCTTGTATGAGTGGAGAAGTGGTAGAAGTAATCCTTGGTAGAGTGAGACTACGGCCTGGTACAGGGGTTGTGTGAATGCAGAAAGTCAGGGCATCTGGTGCCAAGTATCTGAACCATCATGATAAATGAGGGACCGGTTGGTTGGTAAGCCCTTGTCACTGTGACTGCATTGGGCACTAACTCTGACAGCAATGGAGGCATGGTGCTTAAAGCAGGAAAATGGGGGTTGCCTACATCTCATTATACTAGTGTGTGTGTGTGTGTGTGTGTGTGTGAGACCGGAATAGTGCACTCCATCATTTCCCCTCTGCCAGAGGCACTGTATCACTATTTTTGTGCCATGCAGTGACAGGTACAACTCAATCCATTAATCCCACTTGCATCTGCAAGGGGCACTGTAACGTGTTTAAGGGACATTCCTCTCTGTTTTTTTTTTTTTAACCAGGAGTAAGGAGTAACACACTAAGCTAAAAGCTTTTTACAGGTGCGACCTGGGTGGGAGCACAAGGAAGTTAAGTGACAGTGACTTGCTCAGGCAGGGTCACAGTATACAAGTGGAGGCTGTGGGATTCAAACCCAGGTCTCCAGGTTTTCAGCTCAGAACCCCAAACCACTGTGCTATACTGCCTGTTGTTTACAAGGTTGGATTGTCTGCTTTAAAGTGACAGCCCCAGTTATCTGATTCAAATAGTTCTCTTAGTTATAATAATTTTCTCTGCAGACTGAAGGGAGAGAGAGCCAAGTACAACTGAACTGTTGAAAGCAGGTTTTGGAGGGACGAGATGGCCCAAGGGTGGATGATGCTGATATCTATGGGAACCAATGGCTGGGGGATGCATGGCCACGTAGGGTGGGGGCCTGGATTGACCAGGAGGGTATTTTGGGGGGGCTGGTTACTGCTGTGCATATGGCCCACAACAGGGTAAATCCGGCCCTGGCTACAGGTAGTTTGTTCCCCGGTGACTGGTCAGAAACCATTTTCCTTGCAACCTAGTCTGGGACCAGCCTTGCCTGAGTCCAGTTGCCGAGCCACCTGGTCTGGGGCCAGTTTCACTGCTGTACAGGAGCTTTCTTTGTTGCACTTAGTTTTTTTTCCTGCACCAACTCCCTTTAGTGTAGATTTACTATTACCAACTCCACATCACAATGGCACACCACACCAGTGAAATCTGGGGTCAAAAGAATTTTATGGGAAGTGAGATTCAAACCCAGACTTTCAGGATCACAGGATAGTGCACTAACCACTACACTATGCTGACTGCTACCTCGCAAACATGTGGTTAGACACATATGTGACAATAACTGATTCCAGACCATTTCAGCTAGAAAGAAAAATTGGTCTCAGACCTTGTGGCATGGAAACTGGTCTAAGACCAGGCAGCTCTGAAACTGATCTCAGACCAGGCTGGTCCCAGACCAGGTTGCTCGGAAACTGGTCTCAGATCAGGCTGGTCCCAGACCAGTCATCAGCAGAACAATCTTCCTGTGCCATAGCTATCCCACATCCCCAAAGACCACACAGGAACCAACAGCATGCAATAACAGTTACCTCAATGAGCCTGGAGCTTATCACTGTAAGCAATAATTGCTCAGATAAGGAATTTAATGTCAAAAGCAGGCAATGTATTTAGGGACTGCATGGCTCTAAATGAAATAAAAGTGTCTGGTTGTCCCGGATTCCCCCTTTTTCCCCCACAAAAGACAAACCACCTGTATGGTGTTGTGCTTAGATTAGCAATCGATTTATTATATATATCATAATTCCATTTCTCATTGTCATTTATTGATGTATTTTACAATTTTATTCGTATTGCATCCAAAACTCGAACTCTGATTCTCTCTCTCTCTCTCTCTTTTCTTCTCACTTCCCCAGGTGAAAACCTGGGCGCCTTATTCTTCTCTTTCTGGTAGGTGAAGGTGAGAACCGAGACCACTTTTTGTCCTTCAGTTTCTTCTTCTTTCATCATATTTCTTTTTCCTTCACCCTTCCCCTCCTTTCCCCTCCCCTTTCTCCCCTGCCATCCACCTCTGGCAGTCCACCATTGTCCGACTGGACTTCCTTCATCTGTCATCCACCTCTGACAGTCCAAATCGATCCCTTTTTTTTTTTTTTGGATCCCTTTCTCCCCTTCTTTGTCAGGTGGGTGGGTGGTAACACAACTCAGCAAAAGTGACTGAACCGGCTCTGTGCTGGCCTTTTTGTACCCCCTTTAGCTCCTCCCCTTCCTGCAGCATGTCCATTGTCCTGCCTCCCATTCCCTCCCCCTACCTTCCCCCTCCCTCCTAAGCAAACCACTTACAACATCCCGAAGGTGGGGGAGGGTGCAGCAGGACAACATGGTTTGCCCGTTAAAGGGCAAACTCCATTGTCCCGGATTCCCCCTTTTTCCCCCACAAAAGACAAACCACCTGTATGTTGTTGTGCTCAGATTGGCAATCAATTTATTATATATATCATAATTCCATTTCCATTTCTCATTGTCATTTATTAATGTCTTTTACAATTTTATTTGTATTTCATCCAAAGCTCAAACTCTGATCCTCTCTCTCTCTTTCTTCTCGCTTCTCCAGGTGAAAACCTGGGTGTCTTCTTCTTCTCTTCTGGTAGGTAACGATGAGAACCGAGACCACTTTTGTCCTTCAGTTTCTTCTTCTTTATCATATTTCTTTTCCTCCTCTCCCCTTCCTCCCCTTTTTCCCACAGCCTGTCTCCAGCTTGTGTTGGATGAACTGGCCTTCCTCTTTAGGTTCTTCCTCCCCCCCTTTTTTTATCTCCTTTCTTGTCTCCTCCATGCCTCAATAAACCCCATCATTTCAGAATTAAACATGTCTATTGCTAGATCTGACAGGTGCACTCCATCTGGCCTGTAGAATTCCTCTACCCATTCTTCCACCCCTCGCACTATTATGTGTCCTCCCATACTCCTAACCAAAGTTCCAACCCTTCTATTCATCTTCCTCCTGGCTCTGCCTATTGCTCTATGGCTATGCTCATGTAACCACATCCTCCTTGGTATCATGTCCGACCAGGCTGTGCTCACTCTAGGCCACCAATCCCATATCCTCCCTAAGTCCTGTTTTACCTGCATGTACGTGTCCACCCATGGCTTCCCACCAAGGTCATTGCCCCCTAGGTGAATGATAATTAAATCTGGGATGGGCCACCTTTCTTCATGTCCCTCAGGGTAGGAAGCAATTGTGCCCATCTCATTCCTCGGATTCCCACCACACGAGCCTACATTTGTCTGGCATCCTGGTACAGCTGCTTTCCAGGTTTTTATCCGCCTTCTTTCTGCCCAATAAATGTATCAGTGCCCTCAGATCCATACTTCAGTTGTCCTCCCTCTACCTATAGAAGTGAAGCAAATAGACACCTTAATCACCTACCTGCCTTGTTTATATTTGCTATTTTTTTTTAATCCCCCGGCACTTTTTTTTTTTACAAAATTGACATGTCCGTCTCAAACCTGTATGTCCCAAATATATCTCTTATAGCTGGCAGACTGCCAGCATCCCTTTTCCATCATACTGTTCACTGTTTCCCCTGCTGCTGCCCACTTCGAAGCAGCCCCAATCCGTAAGGAGTGAGAAGAATAATTGTCCTGGTCCTCACCCAGGAATTCCATGCCCTTTTTTAGCATGGCCATCACTTGGTAACCCGTCACTCTCTTCCCATCCCCATGTACAAATAATCTCTCTTCTTTAATCCCACGCTCTACAGCGTATGCCCACAGAGCTTTTACTGGGCACACTGTCCCATCCACATAAGCCTTAATAGTTATGGCACATCCGTGTCCCACTTGGTCCGTCTTTGATCTTTTAACTAAAACTTGTATCTCCTTCTGCTCCCAAGTGATGTCTACCCATTCTAACCCCCTGTCTGTGTCTTTTCCACCATACCCTACCACCTCACTTACTCTCAAGGCTCTTGCAAACATCACCAGGTAAATTGTGTGAAATAATTGTGCCTCATCCTTGATCTGCAAATTGCCAGCAGTACTGCCTTTAATTTTGCTAAGCCAATGGTCTGCTATTGGCCGTCTTCCATCCCTGGGTCTTTGTTGCAACCTGCTCCACCCTTGCATCATTCTCCATATCAACACTGACTTCAGAGGGTCCTTCCATCTCCTTAGGCTACAAACTACACTAATCCCTGCTAGGTAAACCCCCATCGTGGTGTGGGCCATACCTCTGCCACTGGTCCACTGTAAACTTTCCTAACTGTTCTTCCATAAGTGGTCCACTTACCTCCATGTGGTGTGTTGCCCTGAATGTTTGTAGTGCCTGCCAGGCCCCTCATAGGCCCTCAAGGTCCGTGGTGCCCATGAGTTGTAGAAACAGCATTTCGCTCCTCTGCCAATGTCCCAGATGTTCATTGGTATGGTGTGTTCTCTGTTCCTCTGCTGTTGGTGCCAGCATCCGAAGTGATCCAGCTGCAGATGGGAAAGGCTGTCAGCCAGGGTATTTTCTACCCTTTCTAGGTGTCTGGCCCTCAATGACATGTTCCATTGAGCTCTTAACACCAGCTGTCTCAACACCCCATGACCGCTTCCAACCTGGCTCCCTGTTATTTAAGACCTCCACCACAGATTTGTTGTCACACCAGAATGTGACCTTCTGATTCCTTAACTCCCCCCATACCAGGGTGCAGGCCCAAATGGGCATGATTTCTAACAGTGTGATGTCCCATACCTTTCCCTCTCTCACCCAGTGGCTTGACCATGGCTCCAAGAACCATTTTCCTCAAATAGCCCCCATGCCAAACCCCCCAGAGCATCAGTATACAGCTCCGAGATCTGTGTTGTAAACCCACCATCTCTGCCAAAATGAGGAGCCATTATAGCTGCTGAGGAATTCTTCCCATACTTTAAAATCTTCTTTCACTCCCCTTGTGATATCCACCCAGTGGTGTGGTCTGGTTACCCCTGCAGTGGCCCTTGCTAGTCGCTTAGTGAATGTTCTCCCTGGCCCAATAGCCCTACAGGCAAAGTTCAAATGTCCCATTACTTGCTGCTCCTGCCTCAATTGCACCCGTCTTCTCCTCGTATGCACCTGAATCAGTTCTCTAAGTTTTGATACCTTATTATTAGGCAATCTAAAAACCTCATTCCGTGCATCTATCTCGATACCCAAGAATTCCAGAACCTTACTAGGTCCTTCCGTTTTTTCGGGTGCCAATGGCACCCCCAGTTCCCCTACACAGGTCTGGAAGCTAGTCAGCATCTTTTTGCCTCCTCCTTCCACTGCCTATAACAGGAAGTCATCCAGGTAATGTATGACCGCTCTGCAACCTGTCTGCTCCTGAAATATCCACTGCAAACAAGTACTGAAAACTTCAATGTGGCACAAGCTATGGAACATCCATGGGCATGGCCTTGTCAAAATAGTACTGGTCCCCTATCTTGAAGCCCAATAGATCCCAATCTTCCCATCTAACTGTAACAGTGGAAAGCAGCCTCTATGTCTGTCTTGGCCATCCATGCATCTGGTGTCACCCTACAATCTGCACGGCCTCTTCTAATGTTGCATAAGTGACCTGCTGTGTTCCTCCCTTATAAAATCATTCACTGAGTCCCTTCCTGAAATGACAGGTGGTGAATCACCCTGTACTCCCTTCCTGCTTTTTGGGAACCAAGCCAAGTGGGAGATCCTCATATTCAGTAATGGGGGATGAGGTATGGTCCTTCTACTCTCCCGTAGTTTTTTCTTCTCTATCGTTTCCCTCAAAATGTCCTCCTTTCCTTTAACCGACCTCAGGTTGTTAGCCTCTCTTGCCTGTCTTGGACCTTTAAACCACAGTGAAACCCATTCTAAAACCTCTTTTAATGTTTCCACTGCTTCTTATCTGGGTAACCTTTAACCATCTCTCCCACAACTCTATTTTGATGGGGTTTTGCCATCTGGAATAGTTCCCCTAAACCCCCATCCCTGGCTCCCTCCATCCCTCTACTTGTTCAGTAAGCTTGATTCCCCTACTCCGTATCCCTGCCCTCTCGTTCCTCTATTCCACAGCTGTCCCCTATAGCCATGGCCTTCCTGAAAGGGCTGTTGGCCTGTACCTTGCCCCCCCTGGGCGCCTTGTGCCCAAGTAGTCCTGCATTTGCTTGCAGGATGCGCCCCACCCAACACTTTGAGCAAGCATGTCAGAACCAACATTGTGGCCAGGAACAGGATGCCCTGTTATAGCCCCAGCAACATTTTTGGAGTACTCCTCCCCTTTTTCCTGTTTCTCCCTCCAGTGTGGATTGATCCATTACATAATCAGTCCATAAATCTAACTGTTTTGTATCCCATCTCACATTCCTGTAGGTTGCCATCCTCTGCCTGAAGAATTCATCATAATATATCCAGCCTACTCCCTCTTTTGCCGTTGCTCTTCTAATGATCAGTGAGTAGGTAGTGAGAGGGATTCCCAGCTCTGGTTTCATTTCTTGCACTATAGCCGAGTATGTAGGAAAGCCCACAAACCACCCATCCACGCTTTCCCTTGTAAATTTGTCCTCTTCTTTTTACCCAGTAAAACTACTGCTGCCGCCATCTCACTCTTCCCAATACTCTCTGTCTCTTCATATTTTGCATACCCTCCCTACTGACTAAGGCAAAATATCAATGTACTCCCTTTCCATATCTTTTCCTTTGTTGCTAACTGGCACATGTTCCCCTATTCTCATCCCTGGGGCTCCTATCTCCCTTGTACCTTTTCCATGCCTTCCACCACCTTTTGTGCTTCTCCTGTCATTTCCTTATCTGACCTGATCTCTGCCAAGCCGATTCCATCTGCCCTAACCCCCTGACCCTAGGGCCATAATGATCTGACCTATGTATTCTTTAATGCTGTCCCTACCATACCTGATACATTACCTGCAGGTTTGTCAGCTCCTTGTGGCCTGTTATCCTCCGGAACCCCTAGCCTGGATTCCTGCAGCTGAACCACTTGCTGTGGCATTGTATGCAGGGGAACCCCTTTATTCGGGGGGGGATCCATTCTGGGTTTGAGTGGTGGCAGCACCATGTGCTCCTGGGGAGGTACTGATGGTTCCAGTACACCAAGCGGCAGTGGGACTGGGCAGGTCACATGGGGAGGAACCACCTTTGGCTGTTCCAGTCTCTTAGGGCTGGGTGTCCTCCCTGCTGGCCGTTTCTCACCACCCCTTTACCTTTTCCCGCTTTCCTTTTCTCTCCGGATCTCCCCAGTTCTTCTCCTTCTACAACTGCCACAACTTGTTGGCCTTTTCCACAAGCTCCACAATGGCTTTGTAGGCATCTTCCCTTGAGGGCCTGCTTCTCTTTGGTGCCATCTCCTTTTTTGTCTGTATGACGCTGCAAATAAACTGAGAAATTTTCTTATTAATACCTATGCCTGATTTCCTTGTCTTGCTTCAATCAGTTGCCCCGTTCCTGTTGCCCACTTTTATCAAAACTGGGCATTCTACATTTTATTGCCTGTCTGCCCCCTACCTCTCATCACAGCCACTCGCCTGTATTATTCCCCCATCTGCAGAAAAAAAATTATATCCTTCCTTTGTCTTTGTTTCTTATGTTTATCCTTTTTTTCTTTTGTTGCCCCCGCTGCCTGTGCTGGCACCCAAAACATTGCTTCTATGCCCTTTATTTGCCCCATTCACACCTATTCTTTCTCTTTTTCTACCCTTTCTTTTCATCAACACCTCAGGCCTCAGGCTTACCACAGGCTGGCAGGCCCAGTCCCCTCACCCTATCATCCTCTGCAGCCTTACAACCTCAGGGCTCACATGGCCTGTAGGCCCAGTCCCCATTGCCCTATCACTCCTCATCAGCCTTACCTAGCCACTAGCACTGCCATGTGGCCTGCAGGCCCAGCCCTCGGTCCCTTTTCTGCAGGCATAAGCAGCATCTGCTGCTATCCTTGGGATGCTCTTCCCCTCTGCTGTTGGCCCCCTTTTGTTCACCCTCAGGTCCTGTGTTCCTCTGAACCCCCATTCTAACCCTGAGGGCCTCTGCCTAAAACTCCTCTCCCCTTCTCATCGTGGCATGTGACATCACGCCATGCATTTTCCCCTTCTGTCCTTGTTTCATCCCCTTCTTATTCCGGCCTCAGCCCGGTTATCCTCAATTGCCTCCCTTCTTTTTTTTTTTTTCATCTCCCGCTACCAGGCCCTCCCCTGCAGCTTGGGCATACCCTCGAGGCCCGGCTTTGTTTTTTTTTTTGTTTTTTATCCATGCCGCGGCATGTGACATCATGCCACGTGGCTTCATCCCACATGTGACCGCTCGCCTTTCTAATTGGGCCTCAGTGCCCGCAGGCCTCTTGCTTGCTCCCATGCTCCCACCAACATTCTCTTTCCAGCCCACAGCTCTCCCTTGTGGCCTCTTCCGCTTCACTTTTTTTTTGAGCTCTCGCTCTGCCTCCCTTAGCTGATCACTGTTCCAGTGGTCCCCTTTTATGATCTGCGCCTGCAGTCTCTGCACCATACCTCCTAGCCCTCCCAGCCCCTTGTTCCCTTGCTCTGCAATTGCTCTCCCATCCAGTGCTCGCTTCCACTTTCTAATTTAATTACTGTTTCTCAGTCTGCATGCACAAAACACCAGCAAGTTGCTCTCTGCTACACCCCCTTTTTTTCCTGCAGCAACCATTTGCCTTCTAGGCTCACATTACCAACTACCCTTACTGATAGGAAGGCCTTGGCCCAACCACGCCATTGCGCTCTCCTCTGCTGCGCTTCTTTTTCTACCTAAGCCAGTTCTTGGTCTGCAGCCCACATATGGACCATTAAACTTCCTCTCCCCTGCATGCCACATGTTCCAGGCCTACCACGCTTGCTTTTTGAGAAAACAAACCACGATTCACTTTAAACAGGGAGCCAAGGCCCCACCTGAACTACCCATATTTTTTAAGATGCACCTCTTATACAACGTCTTGTTATTATTCTACTCACCCAATAAGCCAGCTACTTATTTTTGCAAAACAAACCGCGATTCGCTTTAACAGGGAGCTGAGGCCCTACCTGAACTACCCATATTTTTAAAGCTGCACATTTTAGACAACATCCCTTTACCATTCTACTCACACACAAAGCCAGCTACTTTACCATATCAGCTCTTTTCTAAAACAGCTCTGCCCATTCTTCACTTACCTCTAGTTGTCCTGGTACAACAAACCTTGCAAAATTAGACGTTGTCCACCAAGATTCCAACTGCCAATCCGATGTGCTGTAGCTCTATTGATTATTGTAACCAACAAAACTTCAGCAAAAGTGGCTGAACCAGCTCTGTGCTGGCCTTTTTGTACCCCCTTTAGCCCTTCCCCTTCCTGCAGCATGTCCATTGTCCTGGCACCCAATCCTTCCCCCTACCTCCCCCCCTTCCTGAGCAAACCACTTACAACATCCCAAAGGGGTGGGGGAAGGGTGCACCAGGACAACATGGTTTGCCCCTTAAAGGGCAAACATCATTAACAAAAGAGGCAGTAAATGCAATCCAGCTGATGCTACAATGTCCTTTTAGACTCAGCCTACATCCAGGGGCTGCTTTCTCCATGCCCCCCCAGGCAGCCCAATAATATTGCAACTTGGGGGCTATGCTTTAAGTGCTCCCTTCCAGGCTCCGCCATGGTGAAAAGAAAAAACTGTGGCAGTCAGCATTTTAGGTTCTGAAATGCTGCACCATGAAAAATGCCAACACCAGAAACAAACAATCGGTGTGCAAAAAAGTACTGCCAAGTGATTTAATAAAGTGCACAGACAAAACTTAAGTTAAACACAAGTTACTCAGTGCTTCGAGCCCTTGTGGGCTCATGGTCGAAGATTCCACAAGGGCTCAAAGTGCTGGGGTACTTGTGTTCAGTTATGGTGACCCTGAAGTGCAATACACACACACCAAAAAAGTGAAATGGAATCTAATTGGTAGAGCAACAACCAAAAGAATGAAATACAAACAAAAAATAAAGCAACAAAACCAAAAAAAAGCAAAGAATTTAAGAGTGAATGCAAACAAAAGCACATCACACTGAAAAGTGAATGCAAACAAAAAAGTAACACAATGAAAAATGAATACAAACAAAAAAAACAGCACAACAAACAACTCTGATCAGAGCCGATAGGGCTATAGCTAAGGGATTTGGGATAAAAAATATTGAAAATTTGTTTTCATCATTTTTTACACCAAATTTTCAATATAGTCTTTTTTTACCCCACCTCATGAACAAGGGCAGAGAACATTTTCAGCTACTGCTCGAAAGGGGATTCTTTGAAAGGACTGCAAAATCACCTTTTGGGATGTAAAAAACAATCATTTTGGCCAGGATTTAAAAAATGACAGGTGTCACAGCCATGAGGTGCTGTAAAGATATGGCTATGTTGTGAATTTGGGAGAAAAATATTGAAAATTACCAAAGTTACAAGCTGGTAATTGATTTCTATATGCTAGCAGAAATATCCAAATTAATTTTTATTTAGAAGTATTGACATTGCAGGGATTCTGCTTTAACCTGAAGGTACCAGTGATTGTTTGAGTTTGTAATGCAGTGATTACTTGTTTTGTCTGTGTTCTTGATTGGCAAGCAACCTTGTGTCACTGTACCCAGGTTCTGCACCACAGAGAGCACATCACATTATATGCCTGTTTTCCTTGGATGAGTAAGATAGCTGAGCAAGACAACAGGGTATTCATGGCATGGAACAAAGCAGAGGGGAGCTCTTGGACAATGGAAAATGCTTGAAAGAGGACAGAAAGAGGGTGGTGGTGCTACTGGACACCAGGGACAGGTTGATACAGGACTGAGCAGGTTGAAGGAGGATGCCACTGGGTACCAGGATTTGCTTGGCATGGGTTTGGGGTGATGAAGGATTAGTGCCACTGGACTCGAGATAATGTTTTGTTTGGGACAGGAATGGATTGCCTCTGAACACTAGGGAGTCCTTGACAGGGAATAAGGAAAGGGATGAGGGTGCCAATAAATAACAGGGATGGCTTGGTGCAAGATGCATTCATCTGCAGATACTTTTTCAGACGTGCTATTTGAGATGCCTTCCAACTCTTGCATTTTTAGTTCTTCACATTCTTGTTTGCAGTATTTAATTATTTCTGCTTTGCTTTTTGTTCCATTCATTTTTTAGTTGTGTTGTACCTTTTAATTTATATTCACTTTTTAGATGTGGTGTTTTTTTTTTTTGCATTCAATGTTTAGTTGAGTTGTGTTTTGTTTGTACAGTATTCACTTTTTTGTTGTGCTGTGTTTTTTTTGTTTGCATTCACTTTTTCATTATGTTGTGGTACTTTGTATGCATTCACTTTTCAATTGTGTTATGTTTTTTGTTGTGTTTTGGCTTTTTGTTTGCATTCACTTTTCAGTTGTGTTGTGTTTTTTTTGTGCTGTGTTTTTTTGTTTGCATTAACTTTTTTGCTGTGTTGCAGTTTTTTGTTTGCATTCACTCTTTAGTTGTGTTGTGTATTTTATTTGCATTAACTTTTGTTGTGTTTTTGTTTGCATCTACTTTTTAGTTGTGTTGTGCTTTTGTTTGCATTCATTTTTTATTTGTGTTGTGTTTTTTTGTTTACATTAATTTTTTAGTTGCACTGTCATTTTTGTTTGCACTCACTCCTAAATTCTTTATATTTCTTTTTGTTTTGTTACTTTATTTAACACAAAAAGTATCCATTCCACAATATTTATGATGGCATATACTTGCATGGAACTGTGCCATAAATGAACTTCTTGGGGACAGGCAATGCTGCTGAAAGCTCTTACTCAATAAGTCACCTGAGGATCGCTTCTGAACTGGTGTTCAAATAATTTTTCTGGTGGTCCTGTGACCTTACCAGCTAGACCATTATACCTCCTTCCCAATATCCTAAGTACAGTGTGGCATCCAGCGGAACTCTTCCTAATCCCAGGTCCTCACTGCATGGTCTGTGAACTGCATGAAGTCTCCATGGTCCTTGCCAGCTCTCGCTCAACAGTTTGCATCTCTATGCAACCACTTGACAAATCTTTCTTTTCAGCACATCCGTAATGTATGCCTATTTCATGAGTCAAAGTTAACTTTTTCTACACCTCTAACAAGCAGAGTAAGTAGACTCATGAAATAGTTGTAAAATATTCTTGTCTCCAATATGTGACAGCAGGACTAGTGAAAAGAAATGTGTACTAGCCCAATAAACACAATTCTAACAGCATTTAGTTAGCAGGCTTGTGCCACTTTTGACCCCTACTACCTCACTGGGCTTACCACATCGGCTCCTGGCTACCATCCCTTACCTACAAATAATGCTGAATACATAAACTGGGTTAGGGAGGGTCTATGGGTTAGGGATGGGGTAACTGGATTGGTCTTGATATATGAGTGCCCTCCTCAAATTATGGATCAGAAGTCAGTAGGGGGGAAAATCTATCTATTTACCAATTTAGGAATGATGACAGGCTGGGAGGGAATTTTTTGAAGACAGTGTTGGTGCCTATCCTTATGCAGTGTCAGGAGTCAGAATTGTATTTTTCAACAAATCATAAATCAATCCATGATGATGGCAGAGGGGATGGCAGAAAGCAGTAAATGGCTACAATGAGGGAAATGTTGACCAAAAAGCAATGCCTTTTTTAATAACTTTTTTTATAGTCCTGAGTAAGTTTCCTCTGAAAAGGAATAATACTTAAAACTTCCCTATTTGAGGCATTCAGGAATTAATATTCAGGCCATAAACACATCATGGGTGGTGAAGGGAAATTCCATTTACACTGACAAAGTCTTGAGCACCATACTGAAAAGACCTACTTCCAGACAATGACACAGACTCACCCTTATTACCAACTTGGTGCCATCTTTACCCCTGTTACATGAGGTTCCTGCACCCTTATTGGTGCCCTCAGAGGTACACCGTAGACAGCTAGTGTTTAGACACATGTTATACTAACATATAGGGCTAAAGGCATCTACCCTATAAGAGTAGATGTCAGGATATGTACGCATATTATTGTCATACACTTTGCTTGCTAATACATATATTCTTCTATGTATTTTCTGTGAATTTCTTACTTATAAGATGCCAGGACACCTGTGTCCTTGGAATAATTATGATATATAAGTCGGCATTGCCACCTTTTGGTGATTTGTACTACTGCACTAAGTTATGTAAGACTTTGTATAAGAACTCTTTTGTTTCACAAACTGATGACTACTACAAAATTGTATAATGTTATCTTGGACTGTGGAGCCTTCTCTAATTTAGCCAATAGGGCTCATCTCTGTAACTAGAAATGTTTCTATCTTACAGTAACCATAGTAATTATCATAGGTATATAATGTGATACACTAAGTCTTGTACCTCGGAGATGTGTTCTTTTTTGTTTGCATTCACTTTTTAGTTGTGTTGATTTTTTTGTTGTGTTGTAGTTTTTTGCTTGCATTCACTTTTTTGTTGTGTTGTGTTTTTTTTGTTTCAGTCACTTTTTCGTTGTGTTGTGGTTTTTTGTTTGCATTCACTTTTTCATTGTGTTGAGACTTTTATTTGCATTCACTTTTTAGGGCTACAGTGGGCATAGTCCTGCAGACCTCTTGCTGTAAGAAAAGGACTCAGCACACTCCTTCTGACCGAACAACATGTTGGAGTTGCAACACAGTCACCTCCCTGTCAGTGAAGCACTCTACTCATTGTCTCCAGTGGAAGTCACACTACACTATTTTTTTACTGTTGAGGGACACTACATAACACGACACACTCCACCATGTCCAAGATGGTAGCCAAAGTGTACTGCGCATGTGCAACTACTAGTGTATGTGTAGTACAATTTGGCAGAAATCTTGGATATGGCAGACTGTACTGTTTTCCACCATGACCGCTCATCTCATTTCTTTGAAATTATACTTATCTCCCCCACCTGACCCTCCTGCTCATCACCCCCCCAAAACATAATAGTGACACTGGGGGTGCCCAATTGCCCAGTGTCCCGATCAAAAATCCTCTTACTGCACCCCCATCCACTATTGAGCATGTGCAGTTATTTGTGTGTTTGTTTTTAATATGTTTAAAGTTTCATCCCTCCACATGATCCTCCCTCTCAGCACCCACCACACTCCCCCTAAGAAACATTACAGTGGCACTTGGGAGCCCAATCTCGTGCAGGAATGCTCATTTTATTTTGTTTTGTTTTTGCCTATAAAAAGTCCATCGATGGGTTTTGCACCGTTACACTCCCCCCCACCAACCCTCCCACTCAGCCCCCACCTCCTCAGCCCTTACTTACCCATTGGGGGTCCAATGCCATAATCCTCTCTGGACTGCAGATACATCTTCATTTCTCAAAGCCGGACCTTGAACTGAAGAAATAAGTATGTGCTTCAATGTATTTGTTTGTTTTGTTTGTTTGTTTTGTTTATTTCATGAGCCAATGGCTCATTTTCAAGGTTGACCACAGTCACATACATACATAAATAAATACATCATAGCATACATAGAAATATTAAATCCAGACACAGACTATTTAGAAAATGTAGATTGCATCCTAGAGGCAAGATATTTTTCAAAGTAGTACTAAACTGATGGATAGAAACATTAATACAGTCAAAATTTTTCCAGTGCTTTTCAATTCAATGTCAGATTACAAAACAAAGTTCTTTGTCCCATAGATGATTTCATTCTAGGTATTAGACGCATAACTTGGACATTTTTTCATATTTCTGGCCCACATTTTCAACATGCCTTTTTGGGGACCCCACCTTATGAACAGTGGCACTGTCATTAGGCAAATCTGTCTCAAAAGGTGATTTCACAGGCCCTGCATGAAATCACCTCTCAGGCAAGAGCTGAATATTTTCTCTGCCCTTGTTCATGAGGTGGGGTCATAAAAAGGCTATGTTGGAAAGTTGGTGTAAACATATTAAAAGACAACAACATTATGATCCTACAGTATGTTGAATTTTTCAAATGCAGACCCATAACTTTGGTAATTTTCAATATTTTTCACCAAATTTACAACATAGCCATATCTTTACAGCACCTTGTGAATCTGACAGCTTTCATTTCTCAAATACAGGCCAAAATGTTTTTCACATCCCAATGGTGGTTTTGCAGTCCCTGCATGAAATCATCTTTCAGGCAGGAGTTGAAAATTGTCTGCCCTTGTTCATGAGGTGGGGTCATAAAGAGGCTATGATGAAAATTTGATGTAAAATATTAAAAACAACAAAGTAATGATCCTATGTTGAATGTTGTGAATGCAGGCTAATAGCTTTGTAATTTTCAGTATTCTTACCCTAAATTTACGACATAGTCATATCTATACAGCACCTCATGAACATGACAGCTGTCGTTTTTCAAATTCTGGCTGAAATATTTGTTCTTATCCTGAAATCACCTTTCAGGCAGGAGTTGAACAATTGTTCTGCCCTTGTTCATGAGGTGGGATCATAAAAAATCTATGTTGAAAATTCAGTCTAAAAATATTAAAAAACAAGAAAGCTATGAGCCAACATTGAATTTTGTGAATGCAGTCTCGTAACTTTGTTAATTTTCAATATGTTTTTCCCTAAATGTACAACACAGCCATATCCTTACATCACCTCATGACTGTGACAGCTGCCATTTTCCAAATCCTGGCCAAAATGTGTTTTCACATCCTGAAATGTGATTTTGTGGTCTCTGTATGAAATCACCTTTTGGGCAGGAGTTGAAAATTCTCTCTGCCTTTGTTCATGAGGTGAAGTCATAAGAAGGCTATGCTGAAAACGTGGTGAAAAAATATTGAAAAAAAACAACAAAGTTATGGGGCTATGTTGAATTTTGCAAATGCAGACTCATAACTTTGGTAATAATCAATATTTTACCCCAAATTGTCAACATAGCTATTTCTTTACAGCACCATATGAATGTGCCAGCTGTCATTTTTCAACTCTTGCCAAAAATGTGTTTTTGTATCTGAAAGTTGATTTTGCAGTCCTCACACAAAATCATCTTTAGGACAGGAATTGAGTATTTTCTCTGCCCTTCCTCATGAGGCAGGATCATAACAATGCTACTTGTATGTTGAAAATTTGGTATAAAAATATTAAAAACAAATTTTCAATATTTTTACCTCAAATTCTCAACTGCAGCCCTATTGGCTCTGGCAGAGTTTGTTAGTTGGTTGTGGTTTTTGTTTGCATTCAATTTTCAGTTGTGTTGTACTTTTTCTTTGCATTCACTCAAATTCTTTACATTTCTTTTGTTTTGTTACTTTATTTTTTAGTGACATGACACTGATGCTTTATTTAGTGTTTGCTTTTAATTCTTTTGGTTGTTGCTGTACTTATTAGATTGCATTTCACCTTTTTGGTGTGTGTTTTGCATTTTGGGGCCACCGTACTCAGCCATTTGGCAGTGCCTGCCTCCACACTGCAAACTGCAGAGTACAGTAGTTGCAATTACCGTACTTGGGCATTATCCTCTCCCCACAGGTACCAGTGTAAAATCTTTACTTATCACTAGGGAGCGCTGGTTGCTTCACTGGGTACCCAGCCATGAAAAGTTAGTAGGCCCACTGATCCTGCATATGCTTGGCTGGTGTTGGTGGTATACTTAACAAATTAATGATTGAAAATTTAGTGCCCAAGCCCAAATGTTTTTAACCCAAATGTGGCATTTGTGAATACTGCCATTATGATCAAGTCCAGTAAAGGATTTCCATCTGTTTTAAAGGTTGTAAGTCAGAGGGCAAGCTCTGAGTTTACTGTCAGTTTACCCAACATGAGGATCTTCCTTGATGCACAGGAGTGATGGCACAAGTCAGTTAGCCCCTTCTCCTACATGTTTTCTTTTCTCTCCATCTTCAGTGATACAGGCCTCTGGTGTTAACTGACAGATGGCTGTTGTCTCTGGTACCAATTATACTCTCTTGATGTCCACATCCAGCAGACAGGGTTGTGACAAGGGTGATGCAAGAGATACAGTAGCAGTAAGGTTTGCAATGTTATAGGGGCCTACTGCCTTGGTGGTCAGCATAAGGCAATTTTTTACTGTCACAGACTTGCATTGTTTTTGTACTTTGCTTATCCATTTGGACTTTGGGCTTTCAGAAGTGGCATTAGTGGAGTCTGTGCTGCAGATTACAAATCCAGTTTCACAGGGTGAGGGGGGAGTGCAGAACAAAAAAACAACATGAACTAATAGTCAAAACATCTAATATTGGTGCATGTGTCCCCAAGAGGAGCAGGGACAAATTATATTGTTCAGTTCCTTTATCACGGTGTTAGCAAGGGGAAAGGGGGCAGCATGGACAAACTTTGGATGCTCAGAAGGACTGCTACAAAAAGCCCAAAGCTTTAATAGGTTAGACATGCTAATGGTTATTTTACTCTTGTTGGTGAAGTACTGTAAGGCCCACAAAATATTTTGCATGGTGGGCCCTTACAGTCATTGGTACAACCTTGCCAGGAGAGGATCTTTCCTCCTCTTCACAGGGTAGCTTTGCCTGTATAACTTAGTCCTAGCTGCCCCACTCAGCATGACTTGGCATCCAGTTCTGAGGGGTGGTGATAACTAGTACCCTCTGTGGTGCCAACTAGAGGCTTCAATCATAGTCTCCTTCTGCAGCACAGCAAAGTCTCATGCTCAAGCACAACTTCCAGCTTTTGTTTTCATGTTGGTCAATCATGAGCCAGCCCAGCTCCAGATTTCACTTTCATGCAGGCTTAGCACATAGTTATTTCTTGTTAGCAGGTGATTATCTCCTTTTTTGAAGCAGGAACACTGCTTCTTGCTCTGTCTCCTTCCAGGCATATGCAGTCCCTAGTTTGATTCTCTTGGTCGATACATGCAGACTGAATGGATCCTTGTACAGTCCCTGCTGCTCACTGGGAATGCCATCTCACCATTGGTCCACTAAGCTATCAATTACTCTGAGGCAATCATACCAAGACTCCTGTAGTCCTCCAGTGTCCCAGGAGCTTATTGAAAATCCTCTCCAGGCTTTTCAGCCTGATTGGTTGACTTCTGTCCTCTAACCCTGGTGGCTGGGGTCAGATGCACCTCAGATGGCTACTATTTTGTGGTCCATAGGGCCTCTGCCACAATCTCAGTTTAGACAGGGTTTGACCCTTAACAGATTTACTGTTTGTTAACATGCAGTTAGTCTTGCAGCCCAATCTGGTTGGGGCATTTAAAGAGCATCAGTTAAACTCATCCATCAGTTGCAGGCAGCCATAATTTGATGTGTTGTGTGAGCCACTTTTGTGCTGGCACAGAGGTACTGAAGATACACAGCTCTCCTCCTTTCTCTGGCAGCTCTCAACTGGTCCCCTACCACAACAGTGAAGTCTTTGAGAGAGAGAGAGATAGAGAAATCAAATCAGCAGCAGGGTGAGTTAGCCTCCACACTATGCAGGTTAACCCCACCACCAGCTACCAGGTTTTTAGTTAACTACTTCCTTAACCCCATGGGCAAGTCTTTTTGACCACCATATCCCCACCACACTATAGATTTTCAATGTGGGAGAAGTATGGCTTGGTGAGAAATACGTCCTGCCTAGATCAGCAGTATCTTCTGTGGATTTCCTTACAGCCCTCTTGTCATCTGTAGCAGGATGAGTGGTGGATAGGGCAGCTGGCACTGAGAGAGCATCACAGTCATGCTGGCAGACAGTAGTTCCTGCTCACGGGCTATCAATCCACTTGTCAAAGAACTCCAAGTTGTCAACTGAACCTCAGGACCATAACCCCATGGATTGTGTTAATTTAGCTTAACTCACACTACACTATGTGTTATTTCCTAATCATAAAATGAGATTTATAAAAAAGAAATAAGATTACTTAATCAAATGTGATTGCATGCCCATGCGTTATCCCAGCACAACTACACAGATCTCAAATTCTGAACAATCTGACCAACCTATCTTAGATTAAAAGTTTAAGAAATTATCAAAGCCACTTTATAACTACAATAAAGGACTGCTGGATGTGCATAACTGTGCGGTAGTCACTCTTTTATGCATGTAAGGTAAACTTCCAGAGGCATGTCATCCAACATCAATACACACATTGTCATGTCATATTGCTGAAGAAATTACACTTGGGGTAGGAAGGAAGGAAGGAAAGAAAGAAAGAAAGAAAGAAAGAAAGAAAGAAAGAAAGAAAGAAAGAAAGAAAGAAAGAAAGAAAGAAAGAAAGATAGATAGATGGATGGATGATGCACACAGTTGCATCACTAGTAGAAATGGTCCTGATGGGACCCTGTGACATAGCAGTGGAGTTACACTTCAGTGCATTGTAGACCCAGATTCAAGAGCAAACTCTAGCTGTCAGGGCAAGCCAGCAGTGGGAGAATTGATCATCCCATGGATTGCTCTCCTTCCATAGAATGGGGAAGGATGTGCCTTCTGCAGCATGCTGATACCTACTGGGGCTGGCTGTCATAGCAGTTGGGAGACCTCATCTCAGGTGGGATGGTCCCAGACATTACTGTGTCATTGTATGCTTGTCCCCAAGAGAAAACATTTCAACTGCTGAAGGAGGATGATGAATGGCTCACTTCAGGCTTTGCAGCACTAAATATGCACTGTATCTTTCTCTCGGGGGGGGGGGAGCTTGCCAACCCATCTGACCCCATCAAGAAAGGTAAGTCATTGGAAACTGGCAGTGGGGATGCCCTAGGGTGGTGACTTTGCTGACGGTGGGATTCTCCTGAAGGCAACAACTCAAGCAGCAAGGGCATAAATAGACAACAACGGAAAAAAAAGAAAGAGAAATGATTCTGATGACGGGAAGGGATCAGCTTGAAAGTGTCTGGAAGCATGCCTATTTGTGCTGTCACAGATTTTGCTGATCAGGGTGAGAAGTGAGCTATCCCTTGCCATCTGTTATATGTCATGAGTAAGCAAACACGTTGGTATGTGTGGGACCTGAGAAGCACACTTCCTGGAAAGGAAAGATATATGTAGACCCAAGAGTGCCCTGTCTTCTCTTTTTCTGCTGTAAGATTCAGGATGGAAAACTCCAGAACAATCTGTGAACTGCTGTCTACTTGAATCTATCTGTAAAAAGCAGTGCCCCCCTCCACAGTGGACTCAGGTCCCCTCTGTTCTTTGTGCTGCACTGCTGACCCCCATGTTTACATGGCTCAGAAGGAGAAGGAAGCATTCATTTTCCCTGATGCAAGCAGTATGTTTTCCCAGTCAGTCTCCATGGCTGTGAGATCCAACACTCTGCTTGAAACTTTGGATCAGATGGAGTTAAGGTAACTTTTATTTAAAATACTGGATGTTTTCTTCTCTTATTTAAGAAATGTTAAATACCATTCTTTGAGTTTTCAACACATCACTGCTATATGCTGGGAAGGGGATGTGTTGGAACCAGAACAGTAACAACATGCTCCTGGCTCTGACCACGATATGTGTGTGTGGTGCAGACTTAAGTCTTAATCTGCTTCTGTATGTCACTGGCAATGTCAGTTGACTTGAAAATTACTCCTGCCAGACTTCAGGAATTCTAAATATGTGAAAGCACACACAGCTTTTTATGGGCTCCCAGATCAGTTTGACATTTTTTCTATAAATCCGGTTGAATTTTTCCTTTTTTTTCCAAATTGCATTTTTTATCCTAGAACTGAAATTGTTCTGTTTTCTTATATAATCAGTGTAAGTCTAGAAATATTTATCATGCTTACAGGCAGCATACAGGAGGGGCAGTTTGCAAGAAGAGCAGTGTATAGGATCCTAGTGAACTATAGGATAAAACAAATGTCAAAACTGTTTGGTGCATGTGTGTCTCAGCTACATGCATATACTCTTAGAACATGATCCCAGACCAGGCTAGGATATGTGCAAGTTGAGCATATCCCAGCCAGTGAGCTCGGCACCCTGAGCTTTATAAATAAAGTAACTATCTATCTATCTATCTATCTATCTATCTATCTATCTATCTAGCCATCCCTCCAGCGACTGCCATATCCCTGTCCACTACATGGGCAAATTTGTTTTTGGCACTTTCCTATGCTGGTACTTCCCCCATCCCTCAGTAGAGGCTTCATGGGCTGGGGATGGCTGGTGTGGCTGCCAATCAGGCACTTAAAAAAGTCCTGTGACTAGTTGGGGGGGTGTAATAGCCACGGCAGCACATTAGGCCATATAGCCTTTGTCTCCTCCGCTGGCTCTCTGCAATGGACAGATTTGTTTCAGAATCAGGATTATGCCTACCGCTGCATATGTGTCCATTCCCAATCTAACCCATTGCATAGGAGCTCTAGTGGCATGGGATCATGTGAAATAGGGGCCTGACTGAGGAGCGTGGATGCACAGAGGTCACTGCATGTGCAGAGTGGGACTGCCACATTCTACAAGCCCATGCAGGCACCCCTCCATATGTGTAGATCATTTTGTAGATTAGGACATAGAGCTATAAACCCAATGATAAGCATCATGGGTCACAGTACAGTATTGGATTCCTGGTGTAGGACAGGCTGACAAGATGGCTCCATAACCAAAGGTTGCTTGAAAACAGAGACTTTCAGATTTGTTCCAATGTACACTGGTTGTGACCAACTACAGAAAAGTGTTTTGTCTTTTTTGGGGACTCCTCAGCGTAGTAGTGTAGTCACTAGTCTACAGCTAAGGATTCACTGGCCTACTCCCTTTCCCTGTAGCATACAGGACTACTGTATGTCTAGATCCAGGAGCCTGGCTTTAATTTTTTTAAACTTCATTTTCCAAGCAAATGAGGTGGTAAATACTTAATTTCAAGGGAGGCCTGGTCACAATGGGACAAAACAATCAAGCAGTTACATACAATACATGATAGCTTGTATACTGTAGCTTGTATACTGTAGCAAGCACAAACAGCCCTGAATACCAGCTAGTAAACAGTAATCAGAACAAGTGTACACTTCATGTACACTTTGCAGTGTCAGTGGCTCAGTAGGTAGCACACTCATCTCTGAGGCCGGGAGATCAGAGGGCTGTGGGTTCAGTTCTCACATCTGGCACTTGAGTTAATATCCCAGTACTGACACTGTAGTGCAGCACGAGAGGGGTATTGCACTTCTCAGGTGCCGTCTTTCAGATGAGACGTTAAACTGAGGTCCCATCTGCCTGGATTGGTGGTAGTTCAGGTGGCTGTTAAAGATCCCATGACAATTATCGAAAAGAGTAGGGGAATTTCCCCGGTGTCCTGGCCAAATTTCCCTCATTCACTAGATCCAGAAGCAAATGATTTGATACCTTTTAATGGACCAACATAGATGTAACAACAAGAACAAAGTGCTCTAGCTTTCGGACCAACCAGTCCTTCTTCAGAAGCTCATGGCAGTTGTTTAGAAAATACAATACTTATAACAGCTAGATAATGCAGAGAAAAACAGAAAAAATCCCCATTGGTTTAAAATACTCATTTAAACAAAAAAAAAAAAAAAAACAGAAGATGATGTCAGAGAAGTTAAACAGTACAATACTGCCTTCAGCCAAAAAGAGCCTTGGGTTAGATGTGCTTGGTGGAACACACATACAAAGAATCCTACTGCATATAAATTTAATTGACATAAGATACCACTGCTGAAGCAGATAACTCCTAAATCAAGCTATGTGTGTCACAGTTAGTATAGGGATGTGATTACTGAAAAGCCATCCACAGATTAAAGACAAACTAAGATTGTAATAGGGCTCATGAAATTTCAATGTTAGCATTATAGACAAGAATTTACCAGTAAAGTTGTCTTAAAAACATCAGTGCACACTGTGATGTGTAAAACCTAGCTGGACCTGTCACCCAGCTGTACTCTCCAGCTAGATATAAGGCCCAAGAAATTTAAAAACTTCAGGACTATATAAATAATAATTTCAATATAAATAGATAATATTAGTGTCAAACAAAAACTCTAGTCGAGGAACCTCAAGAAATTAAGACAATGTAGCCTGATATGTACTGGTGTCAATATATACTGAGAATGTAGCAACTTGATGTACCACAACTGTCTAAGGAATCTGAAAAGAGATAAAATGTAATTTCTCTCTTCTCTTCATACAAACAATACAACCTAACCCACCCTACATCACAATAATGTGGGTGAAGGAGATACATAGCTTAAAGGAGATGTTGTCTCTCTCTCTCTCTCTCCACAGAACACACACACACACACACTCTCTCTCCTAGTGAACCTATATTAACTTCAGTCACTGCAATTGTTCCCCAAAGGAATTCAACTTGTCATGAAATCCTGAGTAAAAGGGCTTATGTCTCCTATCTACAGAGTAAAAATGTAACACTATTTAACAGAACTACTATCTCCAAAGTAACATTTCCAAGGATACTAGATAGAACTACCATGAAATAAACCTGCCACCCTCCCCAGGATAAGGTAACTAGAAGTAAATATAAAGTATATGTGTAAGACCAGAGGTCTAACACACCTACATATCCACAAAAGACTACAATATTAGCCTAATGTAAAAAGATATGTGCAGGACCCCCATGCAAATGAGATCACACACCCCAATATGTACAGAGTTACAAAAATTATATATAACAGTATATGATAACACTCCTGTATGTACAATAGCAGGCTGGGTAATATAAAAAGTAAGAAGGAATTAATATTCATTATGTGTGTGAAATAAGAATAGTAACACATTATAACTCCATATATCTAAATAGAGACTTACCTCAATGTGACAGCAAGCCCCACAACTGTTATATCACATACCTCACAACACATACCCACACACATACATACACACACACATCCACATCCCACACATGCTGAAGTCCTATAATATGTCAGTTTGAAGAAGAAAAGGTCTGTGGATGTTAGTTTCTGTAGTGTCCCATGAAGCCAAGATCAACGTTCATCCCATCTCCTACCACACTGAGATGTAAATAAGTTTAATCTCAAAAGCTTGTCTCTGTTGTGTGTTTTGAGATTTCCTTTTAAGACCATTACTGACATATCTGAGACTGAGTGGTCAGGCTGGGAGAAGTGGTGCCCCACTGGTTTTCCGTCTTCCTTGCTGTAATAGTATGTCTGTGTGAGTTCATCCTAGTCTGGAGCTGTTGGCGTGTCTCTCCTACATAACCTGTTTGTGGACATCTCTTGCACTAAATGAAATAAACAACATGTCGTGACATGCATGTATAACTCCATGCACCTGGAATTGTCTGTTTTGTGATGTGACACACAGTCCGAGGTAGAAATGAGCCCACAAGTCTTACAGGGTGTTGATTGCAGGGTCATGTGCCATTGTGTGACATGGTATTCTGTTCCGGTGAAAGTTTGCTCCTAATAATTAGGCTGGATAAATTTGGTGGTTGTTTAAAAGATAGTAGTGGAGTTCCTTAAAAATACAATTAAAGGGTTTCATCCTCACTAAATATTGGGTGGAGATCTTTAATAATCTTGCAGACGTTCAAGGTCTGGATGATATGTGACTACCAGAAGTATTTGTCTGTAGCTGTCTTTTCTTTATATTGAATTAGTTGTTGTCTTGGTACTTGTGTTGCCCGTTCTGTTATCCTGTCAATTTCTCTGGAAGAGTGTCCCTGCTCAATAAAGGTGGTTTTCAACATAGCCAAATGTGTATCTCTGTCATCCTCATTTGAACAAATACGGTGACAACGAGTGCTTGACTATATATGGCAGATTTTTTGTATGGTTTGGGTGGTTACTTTTCTTGTGCAGGTATCTCTGTCTGTCTGTTGGCTTCCTGTAAATACATGTATGTAAGGTTCCATCCTTAAAGATGACTGTGGTGTCCAGAAAGTTAACCTTGGTGGTAGAGTACTCCAGGGTAAGCTTTATGGTAGGGTGGAGATTATTAAGTTTGTGATGAAAATCTTTGAGTGCATCTGTGCCTTCCGTCCAGATGATAAACAAATCATCAATGTAACGGAAATAAGCTAGTGGTTTGTGGGGATACTGCCTTAAAAATCCTCCTCCAAGTCAGCCATAAAGAGGTTAGCATACTGTGGAGCCATTTTGGTGCCCATTGCTGTTCCCATAGTTTGAACATAATATTTACCATTGAAGTTGAAGTTGTTATGTGTCAAAATGAATTCCATAAGTTTCCCCACCACTCCAGGGTTGATGTTTTGTTGCGGTCCTTTCTCATGTATGTATTTAAGGCATGCTGCAATGCCATCTGTGTGTGGAATATTAGTGTAGAGGGATGTTACATCCATTGACACTACAGAAACTAACATCCACAGACCTTTTCTTCTTCAAACTGACATATTATAGGACTTCAGCATGTGTGGGATGTGGATATGTGTGTGTGTGTATGTATGTGTGTGGGTATGTGTTGTGAGGTATGTGATATAACACATGTGGGGCTTGCTGTCACATTGAGGTAAGTCTCTATTTAGATATATGGAGTTATAATGTGTTACTATTCTTATTTCACACACATAATGAATATTAATTCCTCCTTACATTTTATATTACCCAGCCTGCTATTGTACATACAGGAGTGTTATCATATACTGTTATATATAATTTTTGTAACTCTGTACATATTGGGGTGTGTGATCTCATTTGCATGGGATCCTGCAGATCTTTTTACATTAGGCTAATATTAAGCATTTAAACTAGCAAAGGGGTGGCAGGCCAGCAAGGAGGGTACCTACTTGCTCAGCCCCACAGCTAGCAGTGGAACCAGTGAACCAGAGGAATGGCTATCTCTGCAAAGCAGTGTGCAAAAGATGGAGATTAGTGTCCAAAGGTGGATAAGCAGAAAAGGGGCAAAATTCAGCAGAAGGGCAGACAGCAAGGAGAACCAGGGATAAATGACAACCAAGGAAGGGGCTGGAATAGAACAGTGAAGCAGTCTAGGGAGGTCAAATCATGGAAAGCCATGTGTGCAAATGCCAGGAGCCTTAGCAACAAGATGGAAGATCTGGAGGCTGTCATGGTACAGTCAGACCTGGACATTGTGGCCATCACTGAAACCTGGTGTAATTATAACCATGACTGGGAGATGGCCATACCTGGCTACAACATATTCAGAAGAGACAGAGCAGGCAGGAAGGGAGGAGGAGTGGCACTGTATGTGAAAAATGACATAAGGGCCACACAGATCCAGGAGGAACAAAATGGGGGAGAGATACTGTGGGTTAAGCTGGAAAGGAAAATGGGGCCAGCCATCCGCACAGGTGTGGTCTATAGACCACCAACCCAGGAGGAAGAAACAGATAGGGAGCTGATGCTAGCCATCCAAAGGATGGCAGACAAGGGTGAGGTAGTACTGGTTGGAGACTTCAATATTCCAGACGTGGACTGGAGCATCCCAGCAGCACTGCAGCATCAACTAGGAGCAGATTTATCCTGGACTCCCTTCAGGGTGCCTTCCTCAAGCAACTGGTCATGGAACCAACTCGGCAGAAGGCAATACTGGACCTTGTGATCACAAACAGGGACAGTGTGATGGGGGTAACAGTGGGGGAGCACCTGGGTAACAGTGACCACCAGTCATTGTGATTTGAAATCACAGAAAGAGCAGAACCAAACCACACAAAAACAAGTATCCTGGATTTTAGGGGGCAGACTTTGGGAAAATGGGAGATACTTGAAAGAGGCATTAGGGAATGGGACAGGAATCAGGGTTGAGGAACAGTGGGCAGTATTTAAAATGGGGATTATAAGAACAACAGAATTATGCATTAAGCAGGTTAGCAAGAGGAAAAGGAAGAGGAGATCATTATGGTTTTCCAAAGAGGTAGCAAAGAAAGTGAAAGCCAAAAGATTGCATTCAGGCAATACAAAAGACACAGGCAGAAGGATAGGGAGAAGTACCAGGAGAAACAAAGGAGGCAGGAAGTCAGTAAGGGAAGCCAAAGCTCAGACAGAAGAACACATTGCAAAATCAGTGGGTAAAGGGACAAACCTTTACAGGTACATAAGTGAAAAAAGAAAGACAAAGGGAGGGATAGTGAGACTGAAGGGGGAGGATGGGAGCCGCGTGGAGGATGACAACAGTAAAGCTGACATATTGAACAGGTATTTCTGCTCAGTCTTTACTGAGGAAGAGGGGGTAATGGGTCTGAAGGGTACAGGGGTGAGAATGGTGCAGAAATGGACACAAGTCCCTTACACGAGAAAGGGTCCTGAAGGAACTGGAAGTAATAAGAGTTAATAAAGCAATGGGGCCAGATGGGTGCACCCCAGGGTCCTTAAAGAACTAAGAGAGGTGGTGGCTGAACCTCTGGCTATCCTGTTTAGCCGATCACTGGAAACAGGAGAGTACCCAAAGACTGGAGGACAGCAGATGTAGTCCCCTTATACAAAAGTGGGAACAAAGAGGAAGCAGGGAACTACAGACCAGTCAGCCTCACCTCGGTAGTGGGAAAGATCATGGAAGCACTACGAAGGAAAGATTGGTGGAACATCTGGTTGTCAATGGACTACAGGACCAAGGCAGCATGGTTTCACCAGGGATCATGTTCAGACCAACCTCGTTGAATTTTTGACTGGGTGACTAGGGAGGTGGATCAGGGAGGGCAGTGGACATGGCCTATCTGGACTTCAGCAAGGCCTTTGACACTGTGCCACATAGAAGACTATTACACAAACTGGGGAATATGGGTGTGGGCAGGACAGTAGTGTGGTGGGTAGGTAATTGGCTGGGTGGCAGGACACAGAGGGTGGTGGTAAATGGCTGTCACTCCACAGAGGGAAGAGTGACCAGTGGGGTACCACAGGGATCAGTCCTGGGACCGGTCCTATTCAACATCTTCATCAGTGACATTGCGCAGGATCTAGAAGGCAGAATTTCACTGTTCAGCTGATGACACAAAGCTCTGTAACAGAGTAGACACACCAGAGGGTGTAGACAGAATGAGAAGGACCTGCAGAAACTTGAAGAATGGTCAAGGGTTTGGCAGTTGAAATTCAATGCAAAGTGCAAGACAATGCATATGGGGCACAAAAACCCTGGCACAATATATCAGTTGGGGGTGAGGATATGACATGCACCAAGCAGGAAAGGATCTTGGGGTTGTCATCTCTGATGACCTCAAGGTAGAAACAGTGTGACAAGGCATCAGGTAAAGCAAATAGGATGCTGGGATGTATAGGCAGGGGCATCACCAGCAGGAAAAGGGAGGTCATAATTCCGCTATACAAGACACCAGTGAGGCCCCACCTGGAGTACAGTGTACAGTTCTGGAGACCATACCTACGTAAGGACATAGACAGGGTAGAGAGGTTCAGAGGAGGGCAACAAAAGATGGTGCATGGATTGCATCACAAGTCCTATGAAGACAGGTTGAAGGAACTGAACATGTACTCCCTGGAGGAGGGAGGGAGAGAGGGATATGATAGAGACATACAAGTATCTTAGAGGGAGGAACAGGTGCAGGAAAACACTATTTTTAAGTGAAAAAGATGTTCCAGGACTAGAGGCATGGGATGAAGTTGGAGGGAGGACGATTCAGAGGAAACATGAGAAAGAATTTCTTCACAGAACGGGTGGTGGACAAGTGGAACACCCTGCCAGAGGAAGTGGTGGGGCTGAAACAATCACGGGTTTAAGAATGCATGGGATAGACATAAAGGAATTCTAGAGGTCAGGGGTAAGGGAAATAGACTTCTAGGAAAACAAACTGAACTTACAAGCTCAAATGGGCAGACTGGGTGGGCCATAAGCCCTTATCTGCGACACTGTCTATGTATCTATGTATCTATATTGTAGTAATTTGTGGATATGTAGGTATGTTAGACCTCTGGTCTTACACATATACTTTATATTTACTTCTAGTTACCTTATCCTGGGGAGGGTGGCAGGTTTATTTCGTGGTAGTTCTATCTAGTATCCTTGGAAATGTTACTTTGCAGATAGTAGTACTGTTAAATAGTGTTACATTTTTACTCTGTAGATAGGAGACATAAGCCCTTTTACTCAGGATTTCATGACAAGTTGAATTCCTTTGGGGAACAATTGCAGTGACTGAAGTTAATATAGGTTCACTAGGAGAGTGTGTGTGTGTGTGTGTGTGTGTGTGTGTGTGAGAGAGAGACAGAGAGAGAGAGAGACAACATCTCCTTTAAGCTATGTATATCCTTCACCCACATTATTGTGATGTAGGGTGGGTTAGGTTGTATTGTCTGTATGAAGAGAAGGAGAAATTACATTTTATCTCTTTTCAGATTCCTTAGACAGTTGTGGTACATCAAGTTGCTACATTCTCAATATATATTGACACCAGTACATATCAGGCTACATTGTCTTAATTTCTTGAGGTTCCTCGACTAGAGTTTTGTTTGACACTAATATTATCTATTTATATTGAAATTATTATTTATATAGTCCTGAAGTTTTGAAATTTCTTGGGCCTTATATCTAGCTGGAGAGTACAGCTGGGTGACAGGTCCAGCTAGGTTTTACACATCACAGTGTGCACTGATGTTTTAAGACAACTTTACTGGTAAATTCTTGTCTATAATGCTAACATTGAAATTTCATGAGCCCTATTACAATCTTAGTTTGTCTTTAATCTGGGTGGGGGTTGCCTTTCAGTAATCACATCCTTATACTAACTGTGACACACATAGCTTGATTTAGGAGTTATCTGCTTCAGCAGTGGTATCTTATGTCAATTAAATTTATATGCAGTAGGATTCTTTGTATGTGTATTCCACCAAGCACATCTAACCCAAGGCTCTTTTTGGCTGAAGGCAGTATTGTACTGTTTAACTTCTCTGACATCATCTTCTGTTTTTTTTTTTTTTTGTTTAAATGAGTATTTTAAACCAATGGGATTTTTTCTGTTTTCTCTGCATTATCTAGCTGTTATAAGTATTGTATTTTCTAAACAACTGCCATGAGCTTCTGAAGAAGGACTGGTTGGTCCGAAAGCTAGAGCACTTTGTTCTAGTTGTTACATCTATGTTGGTCCATTAAAAGGTATCAAATCATTTGCTTCTGGATCTATTCTTGCAAGGACCAATACGGCAACTGCTAAATCTAGATTTCCTCATTCACTAAAAATACCACCAACAGCTTAATCTGGTTCAAGGTCAGTTGGCTTTCATTTGTATCCCCCTCCCCCGGGTCGTGCCTGAAAATAGGCAGGACTTGTCTAGTGCAGTTACCCGTCAACAAAAACTAAATAAAAAAATAAAATAAATAAATGAAAAAATGTAGTCTTTATGATGAAGTGAAGAGGGGACGGGACTTCATGTAGTCTTGTGATGGCAACATTGTGCAGATGAAGTGCATTGTACTTTGTGAAGTACACTCTGGTAAGCAGGTCACACAACTGATTTACTGTGCAAAAGGTTTCTCTCAAGGTACAGTACACTAAAGCAGGAGGTTCACCACCAGATCCCATGCGTGGCGTACAATTCTATAGAATTAGATGGAGAAGGAGCTGTTTTCTTATCTCTGAAAACATGAATGAAAGTACTGTAGTAAAATCACTCTGCAGAAATCTTTGGCAAGTTTTAGTGCTAAGTGGTGGTAGGTGTGAACTGAAAAGGTTTTATTCCCCCTCTTTCACAAAGAACATTTTAGCAGACAGATGTTGCATACTTTTTAGGTTTGATGCAATTGTGCAACAAATATTTTGTTATGAGTGGAAGGGTATTTCAGAGGTGTCTCTGTGAGCCTATTGCAGCTAAAACCTGTAGGGGCAAAGCAGTCTAGACCAGAAACCATGCACTTTAACTGTGACACCACTTTTCTTCGGCTGAATGCACTTCAAAAGAACCAAGCCAATCAATTAGAAGGCTTCAGTCCTTTGATGTGAATGAAGCTATTCAATAAACAGCTGATGGTCTGTCAACACCAGCAGCCTGTGATTAAAATCAACAGCAGTGACAACCTTACCAGACTGTCAGAAAATTGAGGAGATCTACACAATGTTTGAACTGTGTTGTGCCAGTCTTTATTATTTTTTTACTGTTAAAGGTTTTCCTACTTCTTCTGCTAGCCTGTAGGCAGTTTGAAACTGGCCATGATGTCTCAAATTACAGCTTTTTTTTCACCTAAACTAGCAAGTCTCCTAAAGAAAAATTAACCCTTGCCTGCCCCTCTATATTATGGAAGTTAGTGTCCTTACTAAATGGGGCAGAGATTTCAGGAAGTACTCTGGGACTTGTAGTTCCTCATTTCAGGAGAGAGAACTACAGTCCAAAGAAATGCAGCACAAAAGTGAATATTTAGCATCTCAGAGATAGGTGCATTCATAGGTGCCAGCTCCAGGGGTGCTGAGGTGCTCAGGCACCCACAAAGTTGACTCAAGCACCCTCAATATTTTGAGGGAAAACTGCAAAAAATAACATTACTAGGAAACCTTCCCATAGGGAAAATATTACCTATTGGCAGTGAGCACCCACAAAGGTTTATAATAGTTGGCACTCCTGGGTGCATTGGTTTTAAATGCCCAATAGGGTGTTTTTGTGTTTTTTAAATATTTTGGGGCTGTAATTACACAACGTTTTGTCCACGACCCTGAGGCACTTCTGGATCATGGTACACATTTGTACAGGGTAGTTTAGTGAGAGGCACTGATTTCAGAGCTGACAGAACATGTGTGACTGCCAATAGTGGTGGGACAGTAGGTCAGAGCCTATTTTGGTGACTGCTCACTGACTTTTTGTGGGAAGCCAATTTCTGCTTGTTAGGAGTGGTGATAAATATGGGCAGAGGTTTTGGAAAGTACTCTGGGACTTGTAGTTCTTCATTTCATCAAAGGGAACTACATTCCAAAGAAATACAGCACAAAAGTGATTTTTTAGCATCTGGGAGATAGGTGCACTGGTTTTACGTGCCCAATAGGGCATTTTTGTGTTTTTTCAATATGTTGGGGCTGTAATTACACAGCGTTGTGTCCATGATCCCTGGGGCACTTCCAGCTTGTGGCACACATTTATACAGGGGAGCTCAGCGAGCTGCTCGAGCTCGAGTAACTGCTTGCCTTGCAGCGTGCAGAGACATGAGCAAGACATTTGCATCTCAGCATGTGCTAAGCATGATGGGCATATTAAGCATGTTGAGCAGGAGGCAGGAGATCATAGAACCCCACAGAGTTGTACACCTGGCTATAAAAAGGGATTATTACCTACTGGTGGCTGCAGGTAAAAACTAAGGCTATGGATGGAGAAGCATGGAAAATTATATAGTTACATTGAAGAGTAGGAGCTGGGTATGAAGTGCAGAGAATGCCAGATCCTTTCTGTTAAAGAAGTGGTGGTTTGACTGAATATGTATGTAAGCAATTCCTGGAACTTAAGAAATTAAAGGTTAAAAAGTAGCTGATGCAATTTGGTCAACTTCAACAAAACATAATATTTAGTCACAGTTTAACATTAATTCACATTAGTTCTGTATTTCTCCTCCCCATTATTTATTACTGAGGCCATTTGCATGAAAATGGGATCTTTGCTCCTCAAGAGTTCATCTATTCCCGTTGCTTTCTCCCTACCCGAGGTCATAATGTTCTACTTGTGACATCACAATTACTCCCAAGGCAACAGACTGTGATGTCATAGCAGAGAACTATGACATGAAGTGGGGAGTAAGCTAAAGATGCAGATGAACTCTAAGGGATACAAAGCAAGTTTCCATGCTGATTTCTCAGTAATAAGTAATGGGGAGGAGAAATATATTGAAGACATATGGAATGCAAGCTAAATTGTACCTAAATATTATGTTTTTCAAAGATTTCTTTGAGGCGTCAGGAGCTCTTTAAGATTATGGGCCTAGAGCTAGAGTTAAAATGTCTGAAGCAGGTAACAGCATCAGGAGGAGGAGGAGGAGGAGGAGGAGTTGATAAGGAAATAATTAGGGATCAAACCAAAAATGAGATAGAGGGATTACTGAAAATCATGACTGGAAAACATAGGAAGTACCAGTGCAAATAAAAAGGGAAGAAGGCTATGAATTTCCAGTTACCAACAGACAATACTAATACCCATTACTAACTTTAATGAATTAGTGAAAAATTAGGTGAATTAATTGCTTGAGGTGGTACAAGAAAATGTAGCGGTAGGCATAGTAGTCGAGAGTCAGAAGCAAGAGAATGCAGGAGACTTTGAGGCACATAATGAAACAGGACAGGTGGTTGATCAGACACAGGGGAATAGTGAAGACAGTAGCACAACTGAACAGTACCAAGGAATTGTGGTGATGGATGCAATAAGTGAGGAACAAGATTGCTATAGGTAGGGGAGTGCGAAAAAAATTTCGCTGCCAGAACTGAAGTAAAAGTTAGACTTTCACTTCCACAAAATTTTGGAAATCCATTTCTGAACTTTCATGGAAATTTCACCTCCCCTAAATCCAAATGCCTCCTGGGTATAATCCTGGTGGCTAATGATCCCTCCCCACCCATGCCTCAGGTACAGATTAAATCCCTGGTGGCTACGCGATCCCCCACACCGGATCACCACCAGCTGCAAAACGAAAAAAACATAACTTATAAATAGCGCCCTCCCCTGCCTGACAGTGCCCAGTGCCCACATCCACACAGCCCAAATGTCTTTATACCCTGGTGGCTTGTGGTCTCTCTTCTCCACCCCTTGTGTATAGTGATAGTAACCCCCCCATGTCCATGTCCGTAGTTAAAAAAAAAATTCCCTGGTGGTCTGGTTGCTGCTTCCCCAATAGCTCTCCCCTTCCCTATCCCCAGTACCATTGCCAAATCCCTCTCTGGTGGTCTAGTGCCCCCCACCCCCAGCCCAGTAGGGTTCATCCACTCCAATTCTACCCCCCATACTAAATCCCGCAGCAGGCACTGGGCAGTCTGGAGCATCCTCCTCTCCTCCACAGCTGGCCCATCTACTGAACTTTAAAGAATGAGTGTGTTCCTGTACAGGAACGCACTCATTCATTAAAACTCAGTGGAGTGGATCAGTTGTCGGAGGAAGGACTCTCAATCTGCCTGGTGCCCGCTGCAGGATTTAATATGGGAGTGAGTAGGATGGTTGAACTCCTACAGAGAGGTGAGATGGGGACACGGCACCAGGAAGAGATTAACAATGAAGACTGAGATAGGGAGGGCAAGCTTGGGAAGCAGCTGTGATGAGGGAATTGTTTTTTTATAAACTATGGACTACAGACATGGACATGGGAGGAGTTACTGTCACTACACAAAGGGGTGGAGTGAGGGACCACTAGCCACCATGGCATAAAGACATTGGGCGGTGGATGGGTGTTGAGCACTAACTGCCTGGGGGAGGGGTGCTATTTATATAACTTATATTTTTTAAAGTCTTGTGACTGGTGGGTGATCTGGTGGGTGGGAAGCTAGCCACCAGGGATTTAATATTGTGTATCTCTGCGGTGGTTGAGGGGAGGTGCCACTAGCCAGCAGGGTTTTTTTTATATGGGACAAAATTTTGACAATAACTTTGGAGGAAATTTTCTGCTGTGACACAAGCAAAGGTTCTGAAACTTCCTCAGAAGTTTCTTTATTTTTGTGCGGAACTTCTGCACAATGAAAAATTGCACTTTCACTCACCCCTACTTAGAGGAGGACATGGAAGTAGAAGAACAGAGAAAAATGATTAGGGTGTATGTTATAGGAGACTCTATGCTAAAATATATGGATGTTTACACAACAAGGATAACAAGGAATTAGTAACAAGTACTTTTCTACTTGGGACTAAATTAGATGATGTAGCAGCATTGCTTCAAAAATTGTTAAGAAAAGGGTGATAAACCAGTAAGTTTAATTCACGTTGGGACAAATGATCTTAGAAACACAAGAAGATCAAATGTATCTAGACTTTATGAGAACAGAAAAAGAATAAAATCATTAGATGGTACAGTAATCTCAAAAATACTGCTGGTACCAAAGGCCAGTGATAAAGTAAATGAGAAGATTATTAGAATAAATAACTGGACTGGAGGTGGAGTCTTATGCAAGGGGTACAGTGCATTAAGACATGGGAAATGTTTCATAAGAAGAGCTCAGTATTCAGTAGGGATGGTCTGAATCTAAATAGAAAGGGAGTAAGGAATTAGGGTGTGTATTTAGGAAAAATTGAGGAATGTTTAAACTGAATCACAAGGAGAAGGGGTAAGAAGAAGGTAAGGGTACTAATAAAATACACACAATGGGAGTAATTCATAATAGGCAGGAGAGACTGGAGTCAGATAATGAGATGGATATACTAAAAGAAAGAAAACATCTTGGCAGTTGAAACAGGGAGACATAAAAATGTTATTATCCAATGCAAGGAGCCTTAACAATAAAATGGATGAATTAAAGCATGTATTAGTCAGTAATAGGGTTGATATTTACGATTTCACTGAAACTTGGTTGAAGCTGAGAGATCGGGTAGAACAAATTGAGGGGTATGACTTCCTTCATAAGGACAAGGACGATAAAAAAGGGTGTGGGGTGGGAATATTTGTAGCCTCATACCTGAATGTACAGGAAATAGACATAATGGTAAAATATTTCTTGAAAACTGAGCAGATATAGGTTAGAGTTAAAACAAAAAATAGAACAGTAACATCAGGTGTTTGTTGTCATTCACCAGGGGTGCCAGATGGGGAGAACATGGTCTTTATGGAAATGTTAGAAAATGTAGATACGGAAACAACTGTATTGTAATGGGAGATTTTAACTTCCCTAAAATTAATTGGGATGTACCTCAAGCCTCAGGCCAGCTGGAAAACAGAGTTAAGGAAATGTACTTAAGCAAAGGCCTGGAACAGGATGTGAAAGATCAAACTAGGTATAAGAACCCTCTGGACTTAATATTTAATAATATGGAGGACAGAATAAGTAAGGTGGAGATGTTACACCCATTAGGATCAAGCCACCATAATATGGCATTATGTTCAATGGTAGATGACAACCCAAAAATAATGGGAAAAATAAAGATAAGATATTATAAAAAGGTAGATCATGAGGGCATTAGGCAGTCCTTAAGGAACTGGGAATGGAAGAAAGAATTACAAGAGTTACCCCTGGAGAGATGTAGATGAAAATAAAAACAAGGTTCAAATATGTGTAGAAAGATTTGTCCTTATGGTTGATAAGTATAACTAGCAGGAAAAATTTTGAAATGATTTCCTAGAAACATCCAGAAATGTTTGAAGAAAAAGATAAATTGTATAAAAATATAAAGCAAATCCAACATCAGAAAGACTTGATAAATATAAACAATTAGTTAAGAAATGTAATGGGATGATTAGGAAGGCAAAGGCTAAGGCTGAATTAAAACTGGCTCAAAATAAAAGCAATTGTAAGCAGTTTACAATTATGTAAGGAGCCTCAGGAATGGGCAGAAACAATTAAATAGTTTAAAGGATGGGATATTATAATAGATGTTGTGACAAAGATGGCAGATAAATGTAACCACTATTTTCTGAGTGCATTTCAAGAGCAACACGAGTTAAAGCAGAAAATAGATTGTGAGGGTAGAGAAGGGGACAGTAATGTAATAACTGAAAAGATGGTATATGAGAAACTTAGCTCCCTGGATATACATAAGTCATGTGGGCCTGATGGGATTCACCCATATATACTTAGAAATATGGCTGGAGAACTGGCAGGACCCCTTGCAATACTATTTAATAAATCTCTGCAGGATGCAACTGCTTTAAGAGAATGGAAAATGATTCACATTATCCTCTTACATAAAAGGTGAGATAAAGCTAAAGTGGAAAATTACTATCCAGTTAGAATCACAGCAATTGTGGAGAAGGTGATGGAAGGTTTTATATAATCTCTCCTGGAGGAAAATCTGAAAATCTAGTTAGAATAGATGTTATGCAGCATAGGACTGTACACGGTAGAGCTTGTGTTACTAACCTTATGGAGTTCTTTAAATCAGTGAGTTAAGCATTGGATCAAGGCATGCCTGTTGATGTAGTATATCTTGATTACACTAAAGTGTTTGCCTCAGTGTCACATCATATATTAATAGATGTGCTACTTGAGATGGGGGTGGAGAAAGGTTTAATATGGTGGCTACAATCATGGTTAAAAGAAAGGTTGCAAAGAGTCCATGTTATGGGTCATCTATTCGGCTGGGGGAGAGTTATGAGCTGGGTTCTCCAGGAATTGATTCTGGGGTCCCAGTTGTTTGCAGTCTTTGTGCTAAGTATGCAGGTAACAGGGTGTGCCTGGCTGTGAAAGTACATGGATGATACTAAAGTGCTGGTGATAGTTAATGATACCGAATCCAGAAATAATTTACAAAACCAACTAAGTAACCTGGAAGAGTGGGTGAATAGGCATAAACTCCAATTTAATGAGAGTAAGTGCAGGGTCATGCACTTTGGGCATAATAATTTGTGTGCACAATGTAAAATAAATAACGAAATCATAACAAGCATGGAGAATGAAAAAGATCTGGGAGTGTTAATCAATAATAAGTTAAACTTTGATGTGCACAATAAGGAAGTCATAAAAAAAGCCAACAGAGCAATAGGAAATATATTAAGAAATATAAAAAGTAGGAAAGGAGAGGTATTGCTTCCATTGTTTAGGTCCTTGGTGAGTCCAATATTAGAATATGGTGATCCCTTTTCAACTACCCACAGTAAAGGTGGCATGCATTTAATGGAGCGGGTAAAGAGAAGATTTACTGAAAAAATGAAGTCAGTGAAGAGTAGACCATATGACAAGAGACTTCGGATTTAGATTTACAGTCATTAAAATATAGAAAAATTAGAGGTGACCACGTTATGTGTATAAAGCATTTAAGATTGAGAGATGTGGGAAGCTGCAGATCTAGACAAAATAAGGATACTGGGAGAAAATGAGAACACATCAGATGCCACTAAAGGGAATTATATAAAACTAATTTGAAGAGGCAGTGGTTTAACCAGAGGCGGTGGATGTTTTGAACACACTCCTGAAGGAGGTTGTGGAAGTGCCCAATATGACTGTCTTTAAAATATGTTGGATAAACATATGGGACTTAAAACTAGGAACACATTCACTGATATAGTGGCAAGCCTGAAATAGCTCTGGTTGTTGTTTGGCTTGAAAATCAAACCTATGAACCTACTGTGACAACTTTTAAATATAGGAAAAAATAATAATATACCTCCGTTTCTCTCCAACAGCAAGTATGTATTGCAAACAATGTTAACCTTGGCAAAGACACATATTAATTCTGAAGTTTTGTGTGTCTATATTACATGAATGCCATTTTTTCATCATCATCATCAAAAGTATTTATTGTGTAGCAAAAAGCTATTACAATTAAAATCAAGAAAAATAAGAATAAATACGTTCATAGATACAAACAGTACATATACAAACAATAGTGTCTGCATTAATATTGCACATCATACAGCTTTGTATTTTAGATTAAAATTTAGCTCAAGGGACCATTTACAGGCTAATGAGAAGTTAACATTATTTACTTCACTCTACCAATAGCATTAAAAAATCTAGCTAGTTTCTCTACTGTAGAACTATCTGTCTGTATAATGATAATTGCTAAGGTTTCCTTATCCATTTGATACATGGGATTTAAAAGAGATCAAAGCCAATACAGCTTCTCTTTTACATAACGTGTGCAATCCCATAGTACATGGATTAAATCCTCTTAGCAATCACGTGTCCGACACATTTGTCTCTTTATTATATCTACATAAGAGAACATTGCTTAAGAATAGTTTGAATTTATATCTTAGAAATGCAGTCCTTAGTTTTATATCGGTCAGTACATCTAAATAAGATTTATACCCAAAGAAAAAAATATATTTACTGAATCATCTGGAGTAATGTGAATCTTCTATACTTCTTAGATCCTAACAATTCCAGTAGTTCTCCACTTTTTTGTGATATATTTTTATACTAAAGACCTAAGGTGATTCCTTTGTCAACCATTATTTTTAAGATGGCCAACATGTGTCTATCCATAATATTCATTAGAAGGCTATACTAATAATTATCCCTATAGCCTCCAGGTTGCACCAGTACTCTATTTCTCCAAAGCATTATTTAATCAGTGTATTCTCAGAGTCTAGTGATCTTGACCCAATTATTCAGTTTTCTGATGTTAAGTCCTGCTCTAATATTTGTGAGTCCTAACTCAGCCTTTATGTAAGCAGATGGGCAAGAGTGCCCCAGTTTTTGTATACTTTTAAAGTTTTATATAAGGGAGACATCAGGGTCTTCAGTTTGTTGTCATTAAGATCCCTGACATCTGAAGCATATAATAGTTGATTATTCAATTCACTTGTATGTCTTGTAAAATGGTGTTATCAAACATCCACCATACTTATAATTAAATCTTGCTATGTCAGTTACAGTTTTTTTTATGTTTTTCTCATAGGGTTAAAAGCTGCAAATTCCAATTGCAATATGCATGGAATTCTGTCCCCAAGTATGTGTAACACTGTCACCTCTAATTTTCGGCCTCCTATTTTCCAGTTACCTGTTAGATGTTTATTCCCAAAGGTAACAATCTTTGTGTTTTTAGGTTGATATCCAATTTTAAGTCAGATGATTGTTGATTAATGTAATTTAGTTTATCTGAAGGCCTTTCTTAGTCAGAGAAAATGAAGAATATCTGCATAAGGAGAAGGGGACAGGAGATGGTGACAATTTTGGTGAATCGAAATCAGGTTTTGAATCTTCTCAGCATTTTATCAATATATAAAGAAAATAATATGAGCACCAGGACACACCCTTGGTGCACACCCTTGTTTATTTTAAAAGAAGAAGATAAGTTACCTCCAACCCCCAATCTAATTTTCTCCCAGGTGTTATGATAAAGACTATCTATTAAATGGATTAGATTTATATCAATTCCTCTTTCTCGAAGTACTGTCCATAATATACTCCATGAGATGGAATCAAAAGCAGAAGAATAATCAATGAAAACAGAGTATAACTTCTGGCTATGTAACACTGCATACTTTTCTAACAAATGTTGAAGTACTGTATAAATACATTATCAACAGCTGAGCAATTAGATCTAAAGCCAGCCTGATATGTTGAAATTCCTCCTGTATTTTCTACTCAATCTTTTAACTTCTCCAAAACAATTTTAAGCTAATATCTAACAAACTAATAGGTTGATAAAGTGTTGGGTCAGTTAAACTGCCTTTCTTGTGGATAGGGATAATATTAGTGCCTTTCAAGTTTCCATACCGGTTTATGTGTAATACATTTATCAAAATACACTGCTAACATTTTTGACTAAAAGAGGAGGCTTAAATAAACTTCGAGAGATGCTATCAGGACCAGCTGCTTTATTTTTTTTTAAAGTGGAAAGACCAGCTAAGACCTCCATGGGAGTAATAACCAAACTATTCTTCACAATAATTCCCAGTAGTGGATGTCTATTATCTTCATTTACATCAGTGAATATACCTGTAAAAAAGTTTACCTTTTTGTTTCAGTAATGTAGGGTTCTATAGTATCCTTCTAAGAGTTAGTGCCCTTGGCAACTAACAGCCAACGCCTTTTCATATCATTGGCTGAGACTGCCTGTAACATCATTCCCCATTGCCTTTTGTAATATAGACATTTCTTATTTTTAATTGCCAATTTATAACTCCTCGTTCCTTATTAAGATTTTTCAAATTTCTTTTGATAGTGTCCTTCTATAAAGCTTACATAGTCTGTGTTGACCCACCTAAAGATTTATGATTAATTCCATTATTTAATGGGCACCCGCTTATGTTTAATTTGTATAAACAAGGTATTTACAGCTTCTGTGATTTGTGAACGTTGCATCAAGTGCATGTCCTTAATATTTCCAGTCAATAGTGAAGCAGTAGTCAGGGGAACAATGACCTCGCAGCATTGTTGTACCACCTGCAGTTACTTGCTGATCTTATTTCTGAAAGTTGAACAGATCCAGCATTAAAAGTATTTATTTCTCTATAGTAGGCATATCCCAAAATCAGAGGGAAATGATTACTCTCAGGTCTAATCTCAACCACTAAACTACACCAGAAATCTGGGGAGTCTGACCACAGTGCCAGATCTATAGCTGAAGTACCTCTTGCAGCAATAGAGGTAAATTCTCCCTTCACATCACCTTTCACTCTTCCATTCAAGGGGTAGAGATCAAAATTATTCAAAATATCAATAAGCTGTTTCTCATGACCATTAACTTTAATATCCTTTGCTGACCTCAGTATCATATTGTTAGCTTTATTATTTCATGCAGTTGAGTACATAAAAATAGATTTATTCATTAGGCCATCAAACATGCCAATACAAGCATTAAAATCTCCAATAAGGAGCATGTCAAGATATGGGAAAGCACCATTAACATCAAGTATGAGAGTAGTTAGATCCTCTCAGAGAGAAGATGAATGAAAGTTAAAGTTTTCTGGTGGGAAATAACCACTGATCATTATAAGATTCTTATTTTTTATTCCCAGAAGCAGAACAATAAAAATATCATGCACTTTCCAGCACTGAACTTTTGAGAAAATCCCAATCTTAACCAATAAAATCAGTCCACTGATTGTCTACCAGCACCAGTTCAGATTTTCCCTATAGAATGAAAGCATTCATAACCATTTAAGCTAATAAAATCCATCTCCTTGTGCCACGTTTCCTGGTACTTAATAAATCAAAGCCCATCACATATGTTTTCCACTATGGGTCAGAGATTTTGTCATTCCATCCAGCAATATTCCATGAAAGTAAAGATATTCTCTTCAGGTTAGTATGAGAATCTACACTAGAATAATTATAGGTCCTAAGTCAATTGCTATCATATCCAGCAAGGGTCATAAATCTATTTGTAACTCCCCATCGGCCCCTTATTTAACCAGCAGGCACTCCTCCCATAGTCTAGGGAAAGAGAAGGGTGGTTGCATTGATTTGCTACCATTAGACAAGGTGGGATATGCCAAATAGAGTAGACATTATAAAAACAACACAAACCAAGTGCGGCTACTACCTGGCACACACCTGGCTGGGACCAATACAATGGCCACAACCCAGGTCCTGGGGAGAAAATGTTTGCTCATGGCTATGCTAGATTTGCACTCTGGAACAGGGGTACCCAAGTAACTCCACACACAGGAAGCAATAACCTAAATGTCCAAACCAGGTTAAGATTCTAGAGAGTGGCTTTATTGCATAACACAGTAGGAACAACACAAAGTGAAGATGGACCACTAAGGTTACGAACACTGTAAATGCTGACATCTGAGGTGCAGAACACCAAATTCCCATATTGCACAGGATAACGGTAGAACTTGTGTACTAGCCACCTGTAGAACACACACATATTCTTGGAAATGGCACACATGGCCAGTACTTGGTCACTTCCCATATGGCATAGGATAAGGTGTGGCACACAGACCACAGAAAAACACTACAGTCTCCACACTTGCAGAACCCACATACAAGAGGTAAACTGGAGAAAAACCCACTCACTGGGGCAAAACTGGAGAAAACCATCTCACTGGGGTATAACTTTCTTCAGGCATTGGCCACATGCACTGACAGAAAACAACAAAGGTGTACTTCAGAACCCGCAGTGCTAAACTGGTCACTCCAGATTGAGGAGGGGGTCTCCCACCTTTTGTTTCCAAGTTCATACTTGGCCATCCCTCTAGTAAATACACCTAACACTGTACCAGAATGTACTGAAGATGCTCTCTAGAAATGTATTTCACACTGAACATCTTTATAGTACACCACAGGAGTGTCAAAGGTAAAGGTTCTGTTCACCTGGATGGTCACATACTGGACTTCACAGAGGACAACCAACTTTTAAACTGTTTAGGGTGATAGGGTCCCTTTGTCAGAGAGCAAATGCAGGTACCAACTAGGCAGTTTCACAGAAAACACAAGTACTCACAGAAGATGTACACAAGGCAGCTTCACCAAATGTTCTGGTAGGATCAAGGGGATTGCCCCTAACATCCTGGCAGTCTGCTCCATCCCTCCTGGGATGAAACACAGAAAATCCCTTGGAGTCAGTTTCCACCACTTCACACAAGCTGGAAAATTTCTGAACTCCACTTGGGTGAGAAAGAAAACAACACTGCAGCTCTATATCAGAGCTGCTGCTGGATCTACCACTACACTCTGCCAACTCCAGCCACCAACTCACTACAGAATTCTATCTCCCTCTCTCACAACAGCTGGCCATGGCTTATGCTGCTGCAAGAGTTCTAAATGACATCACTCATCCAGCTCTCAGCTGAGACTGACAACAGAGGGAGAGACAGAGTGAAATCCATTTACTGAAAATCACTAGCTGCCTTCCCTGCCTACCACTAATTCTAATGGGATTCTTGTAACCCCTGGGAACAAGGGGGTTACATATTACTAAAAAGGGAGATGGTGCTAGCTTTCTCAGGGGATGCTATTTCATTTTCTAAGTCATTATTCAAAACTTCACCATCAAAAATATTGATTCCTAGACCATATAGCACACTACTTGTTTCAAGAATCAAATCAGCCAATAGCCTTGTTGAAGCATAAGTGTCTATTTGAGTACATCCATCGTGTCTATAGGCTATGATTCCATCCTTATAACCAAAAGGGATTTTCATGAAATTAGACAATAGGTCCTTAATTGCAGTTGTTAACTTAAATCTAGTTTCATTGGCCATGATTTCCATGCCAAATAAGCAAGTACATGGTTGAGGCTGCTCCTGATCTTGCCTTATCAGGTCAGTACAATATTTAAGGTTAAATGAGTCCCTATTTGGATAGGTCACATTGATGCCTTTTTTCTTTAATGCCTCACTGTTAGCCCAAACATAATTTGCCATACGTGGCGAATGAAAAACCACATCATACATAGTAGCCTCTAGCAAAGGGATATTTCTAACCTCAATCATATCTTCTGGTTCTATCTATACTTCTAGTTCTTCCTTGAGATAGTTTATTAATTGCAGTTCAAGGTTAGATGGGGCACATTTACCCCAATTAAGTGGACCTAACAATCTAAATAAAGGGTTATCACTATGAACTGGCTCATGTGTCTTAATAAGTTGGAACTGCTTCCTAAATTGTTTTCTATCAGTTCTATGAGTACTTTCTTTCTGTTCCTCTGATTTATCCACCTCATCCCCCACTTCTGGTCAGGTGGTTGTATCATCCATCGTTTCTTCTGGGACTATTTCTTTAATAGGATGTCTTCCCAACTGTTGGTTAAGTAAACCACGTTCTGTTTCTAATAATTTCAGATGTGATGCCATATTTTCCTGAAAACATTACTTTCTCCCTGTTTCCATTCGATTTGCCTGTTTTTCTATTATTATTTCTTTATTTGGGCTTTTCAAATTTTCTATCATTTTCCTGGGGAACAATTATTTCTTTATGCTCCTGATTAATTTCAGGTGTATTAAGACTCTGAGACTGGGATTGTTATTCTTCCTTCCTGTTGTTGTTTTCCTCTGCCTGTTTCTTTTTTCTTCCCTTTTGGTTTTCCTATTTTCTCCTGTGTTCTTTTCCTACTATTGTTACTAATAGTAATAGAGCTTTCGGGAATCTCTATATAACTGAAATCTGGTCTTAATAGTTGAGTGTCACTTGATTGAGAAGACTCCAGATGAGTTTCTTTTAAATCACTATATAGCTCGGATTTTGGAAGCTTTTTTTTTTTTATCATAGAAGAATTTTTATTGTTTCCATCAAAGCTGTAATCATACAATACATCACATATTATGTTCCAAACAAGAAAACTCCTGCTACATTAAGGTACTACAGTGTTGTTTACACATGCTGGTATACATCGTAGAAGAAAAGATATCTTAGGTTCAGAGCTACACAATGTAACTGGTAACCACGTCTTTTCCTATCTTTCTTAATTCACCTACTCACCTATAACTTATATACTCACACCTAGGTCATAAAAGTGCCTTATCCTCAGTGTTCAGTTTTCCAACTACACTTACAGACCAATCATATAGTTAAGATCAGGCCTACCAAAAGAAAGAAAGGAAAGACAGAATAAGTCAAACTCAGCATAGCAGCAGCCAAAATCTCATCTGAATGTGTACAAAGAAATCAGGTCTTGGTGCTTATATTTTAAATTGCATGAATAGGAGCTGTCCTTCTAACAGTGGTCAGGATGGGTGAATTTGGATTTTGGAAGCTTAATCAGCATCTCATCTATTTTGACTCCATTACTGGCAATATCTAATCTCAGATTTTCCGTGAGTTCCCTATTAGTAATCAAGCTGGTCCACTGTAATAAGATTTGCATAATAGGGGTCTCTTACTAGAGCCACTGTCTCCTCACTCAAGTGATCAGAGGTATAGGAAAGGCACCTATGTTCTAGTTGCAGACTGCTTCCTGTTGATTACATATCTGTGAACCACTAAGTTGTCTTTCATGATTTCAGACCATCTATAGTAACCTGTAAGTGTTATATTATACTGGCTAGTGTATTATTATTATAGGCATGAACATCTTCCTTTGGGCTACTATCTGATTGCCACATGTTTGGTGATTTCTTAAGGCCCTGAGATTTAGTCATGTTCTCCTGTGAACTACAGGCTGACAGCATACTATCCTTAGCCATGTCCCTGTTAGCATCAATATCAGTAATTCTTACAATATCTAGGTCCTCAGGAATGCTAATTGGTAGTTTAGCCAATCTTGGCGTGAGAGTTTCTATTCAAGTACTAACGACTATGGACATATGGTCAGTTATCCTGGTCTGCCTTTTACTGAATGTTACTTTTTATTACATAAAGGATCCTGTGCTAATGGTGCTAGATCAAGATTACGGGCCCTCTGCAATCTTGTATTACCCATGGCAAACCTTGTCCTTATAGGTATGAAAAGTGCTCTATGCAGAGACTATGCAAAAGCCAAGTGCAAATACCAGCCAAAATAGGCTAACATACAAATGCACAGTATGAAATTAAAAAAAAAACATAAAACAGAGAACAATATATAAACAGTTTCTTAAAACAGTTCCTTGAAACTAGAGTCCAGAAGCTTTCAAAAAATGTGATTAATTTCCACTTTGTCTCACAGTTGCAAGTTCTCCACTTTACCAGTTATGTACTAAATCTCTTGAGCCAGCAGTCAAAAGCTTCAGTGGTTTGCAGCGTTATCTTTAATTTATCTTAAATTTTCACAAAGTTTCTAGTTCTTCTCTATGTAGTTGAATCTATTTCAGGAGCCACAAGAGATCAGTGTCAGGAGATCTGGAATTATCAGCCAAGTTTTTGCCAGGCCGTATGCAGTTGTAGATGGTTCCTGACTCTCCTGATGATACTCTGGTCACTATTATAAAAGGCCAGAAAGCGGGATCAGTAGTGCCTTGAAATAACATTTTAGTTTTACATAACATTATAACCATATGTATAAAAAAAGTATAAAACTGAATAAACTAGGTCATACTGAATCCTCGGATACCAAAGCTAAAATCGCAAGGGATTAAAATAAAATACACTAAAAACCTTAATTGTGACTTTGCAGCTTGTTAGGCTATAAAACAGTAAAGCGGATATGCAGCTTATAAAGGCAAAAGAGAAGAAGAGAAAGATAACTTACAATTCTTCCATGATTTTTAGAGCACGAGAATAATACCACTCTGTTGACTCCAACAGAAAGGACACCAAGGCCTGACCCACGAGAGCCAGCCACTGCCAGCACTCGACAGCTGAACAGCGGAAAGACACAAAACCTTGTAGTACAAGTTAAATTAGAAGATAATACTTAATGGATAATGCTGGCTCCCATACAATCAACACATTCCTTGAGAAGAAAATGCGATCTGAGAAAAGGCATGCGCTGCGCTGTATGGGTGTAGTCACCTGACCTAAACAGCCAATCTATTGTTCCAGCCAGTTTCAATTGTTAACTTCTAAGTATGTACTTTAACTTATATTCAAATGTATTCAGTGTATCTGGTGTAGTTATATTTAAAATCATAAAAAAAAAACATGACCCAGCAACAACAACAAAAAAAGAGAAGAAAAGGCAATAGCTCTCTGTATATGGCACAAAAAAAAAAACAAGAATGAAAGAAAAACCTTCCCCTGGAGGACCTGCACTTTTGATTTAGGGCTGCTGGGTATATGAGACGGTGAAAACTCTGCTAGTTTACTATCCAGACACCTTCCAGCTACCTCCAACTTCCTTCCAGCAATCTCCAGTGAGGAGTCTCGTCAGTGCTCTGTAAGTACTTCCTCCTTTGCTTCACGCTGAAGATCAGCCAATTTTTACCAGGCATTCCAGGAATAATATGGTGTGGGATAGTGTAAGGTATTGTTCTGTTTCTACAACCCTCCGCAAGCTTGTCCTCCTACTATCGCTGGTGGCTCATCCACCACTCAGACTCCACTCATTTCAGCTAGAGGGGGGGCAAACAAAAGGACAGAAACAGATACCAGGACCAAGGGCTAACAGGGTAGTCTGGAAAGAGCAGCACGGTTAAATAAAGGAATATGGCAATGGTGGCATATCTGTTTTAAAATAAAGCATCTCACTGCTCCTGCTCCTGCTGTTACTCCTCAACAGCATAGTGTGCGCCATCCAAGAATGCCATTTGAAAGGTGAACCAACACTTATAGAACTGTGGGTATATGGATGTCAGCAACTTTTGCAATCCTTTCCTGCCCTTTCCCATTTCCTTTTCATCATCCCTCCTCCCATAACTCTTATGTTCCCTTCCCATGCTCTAGCCATCCATACACCTCCCGGTATGCTGCCCTTACCCTCCTTTTAGTTCTGCATATATGCCAAGATCTGCCAGGATCTGAGTGATGCATAGATCTTAACATGGTTATGATATTACAAATATTGAAAAAAGGAATAACTGACATGTATTCTCTTTTTTCTTGTGCACGACTGTTTTCCTTGCCATCCTTCCTGCAGTGATCCCAGTATTTGCCTTCTGTCCATGGTGATCCTCTGCACCAGCTCTCTCCTAGCCTCAAGATAGTTATTATTCATCTAAATGCCCTGTCTCTTCAGTACCCTTGATATCTGTCTAGGTGTAAAAAACCAAAATGAACGTTTTCCCAAAGTGAATCCTGCACTCAGTGTTGTCCATAGCATCCTGTAAGAGAGCTGTTTGCCTACCAAACATTCCTTGCACTCGCAGCCCAAGTGCCGATGTAACATCTGAAGATATACTGGTGCAAAGCATCAAACCTTCTGCATTGACAAATGCTTGTTTCTCTGCTTATTCTGAGTGCTTCTGTGAGCTGAAGCTGGAGGTGGGGCATAGATAGCTTAGCTTTCAGCTCCCAGTTCCAGTGGTACAATTTTCATTTTTACTAATGCACCGAGTTTTTAATGGCGTCTGTGCTACCTGCTGATTGTGAGTGGCCAACTGGTCATATCTATACATTTTTGAAGTGGCATGAGGTTGAGGATATTGGCACTGGCTTGGCTACCTTTTTTCCTTTTTTTCATGAGAACGGTATGTGTCATCACGCAGTGTTATGATGACAAAAGTCTTGTCCCATAGATGAGACAGATAGCACTACTTTAATGTAAAATGAATATTATACTTACAATAACAAGTCATTTATGAAAGCAATACTTACAATAACAAGTCATTTATGAAAGCAATCTGCTGTACCTTTTTAACATTATCTGTGCCCGCTGTTTTTGTGCTGTTGCTGTAACAGCAACAGTTCTGCACTGCACCTGAAGAAATGATCAATGTTTGAATACAGAAATGAGTACAGTTGTGACTCAGATGCTGTGTACCAGTGGGCTACTACCTCTACCTAATGACCACAATATAGGCTGAGGGACCTGGGTCCTGTTCTGATTGTGATTGGAGGTTCTTTTCCCAGAACAGAAAACAATAGTATGGTGCCTCACACAGAGTGAATTACAGTGGGCCATTTGGTAAATGGGTACAACCTCCTGGGATGCTATACCTACCCACCTCCCCTTCTAGTCACCCCACACATGAAATACCATAAACCAAAGAAATACTCTTATGTTGCATACAGTTAATAGCTATTGCTAATAATATGATCACAGACAAAGTTATGCAATAACAACATTAACAGGTTTATTTAGGGGAAAGGGGAATGGGAATTGCCAAAGCAGAGCATCTGATAGTGATTGGCAATTTGGAAATTCAGTGCAATTTGACATCAGTTGTACCCATGCCCACACAGTTTGAGTACCACCCCCTTGGGTGCATCCAACCCTTCCCCCCATGGTTGAAAAGATTGTAGCTGTCTGTTGTGGTAGGTACCTCCCTAGGTCGCTGGTGACCATCCAGTGATACAGGGCTGGTGCACTCTAGACTTTGGGGTGCAGTGGGAACAACAGTTTTATGAACTTGAACTAGCAGAACTTTGTAGGGGCCCCTAAATGGTTCCCAAAAGGTGGAGCTGGCAGATGGTTATGAACTTCTGTCTTGGCTTTTTCTGAAGGTAAAACACAGTCCTGCCTAGGACTTCACCCCCCCCTCCCGGATTAACTGACTAACTATATTGCAACAGAAATCTTCTGGGCCACAGCCAAGAGGTAGTCACAGTTTCTGCAGGCTTCAGGGGGTGTTGAGAAATGTCAAAGCTTAGTGGCACCACTCTGGTTACAGCAGACAGTCTCTCAATGTACCACAGCAACCAGCTAGGGAGGTGCTGCAGGTATTTGACCATTCACCCATGATGGGCCTTTCGTTATCTTCATCCCTTGGGCCATTCATCGTACTCATTGCTTGAGGCTATTGGTGTCTTCACCCACAGAGACAGTGCTCCAGACTCATCCAGAGGAGAGATCAGACACTGCCACCCTGGCAGTAGTTGAAGGATAGCCACCACCTCTGGGGTTTGCAGTCTGACTAGGGTACCTGGCAGGCTGGTGATCACCATGGATGTCCAACTGAATACACTGATGGCACTGAAACATAAGCACAGATAGGCTTTTAACAGTCTCAAACCAGCCCAAGTAACTTTTTCTTCCTGGAGGGGAAACACTTCAACAGTTCAATTAAGTTTACAGGCTGGAAGGCTGGAAAACAACAGTACCAATGAATTCTCCACTCTCTCCCTCTCTCTCTCTCTCTCTCTCTCTCTCTCTCTCTCTTTCTTTCTCTCAGCAGGAACTCTAGTTTTCCCAGGTGATGCAAGGTTTCAGCAACTGTATTGGCTGACTGTGGAAGCTGTGAGCTAGTGTCCAAGACATCTCTCTCTCTCTCTCTCTCTGCTCCACCTGCTTACTCAGAGAGCCTCTGCCACCAACTGCCCCAACTGTAACTGCCCCTGGGGTCTCAAGAAAGAAAGGCAACTTCTGATTGGCTGAACACACTTGTTTGTCTTTGAAATTAAGATTTGTGAGGTGTATGCAATGTCTGATTGGTTTCTCATTTGGGGGCCAGGACATTGCCCTCACTCCCTTCCCAGGAGCTGTAGCTGCAGGTCCCTGGGCTCCTTGAGCACTGATTGGCAGAGTGGGGCTTATCAGATATTCCCTCTGACTGTTGCTGCCTCTGAAAGAATGTCCCCCTAGGTGGCAGGTAGCCTCTGAAAGCTCTGGCAACAATACTTACATTTAAAGTAACAGGTGCCATTTAGTGCCACAACAAAGTTTAATTTTCAGGTCAGCTTGCCTCTTCTGTGTATCTCTGACCCTGGTTAGCTGCTCTGAAGTTGAAGCACATGGAGTGAAGCTGTTCTAAAACTAAAACAAGTAGCTTAAAACCTTAAATTACCATCACACTGTTCTGTGCATGCGTGCCTGCCAGCTCGCACATTCACAATGCGAGCTATGTGGCAGCAGCGCTGATACCTCGCCGAGCATCTGATATGATATACTTTAAAACACACTGCTCCAGTTCCCCCTTCCAAGGAACTATCACCACAAGCTGGTAGGAGGCAAGAGACAATTGCCAGCAACCCAGTTGGATCTTTGTACATGGCCAAAACACTTAATCCACTGGGTTGTTTTAGAGGTTAAATTACACTATAAGTCAAATGTTCAAAGCTTAAGGAGCAAGTTTATTTTAATTCTATTACAAGCATAGAACTAAACAGCAGTCCCAACTACAACCTAACAGAGGCATTGATCACTCACCTATGAGACTGGTATAGGTTTCTTTTCTTTGTCTTCTGGTTCTGGATATCCACAAAACCCAGCACAAATGTGTGGTTTTATATATCCTAGCTGACCTTACTCCTTGAGAGGTCACTAGGTCTTTAGACCAATCAGAATGTTAGTGAGTGGCAGCCAGTCACAGCCTGCATTTTCAGTGACTGACCAAACAATTACACAGTTAATGAATACATTGGCCACTAGATGGCAACAGTGCTCCATTTTAAAATAGTCACTAGTTTCTGGGTTTGATACAGCATGATAATGAAGAATTGTGTTAAGATTTTTAGCTTTGATTGAAATTTACAACATATTGATGTTAAACTTTATCCTGTACAGTAAGGCTAAACATAAAGAAAGAATTATATTTAAACACAAAAGCATCCTTACACGGTGGTTTTGATAGCCTTTAAAGTTTCACTTGTACATAGCTCTATTTAAAATGAAGTTGTATGGTTTTTATAAGGCTTAAATGTTACTTTATTTTATTTTAAACTACTTACAATTTAACAAAAGAAAAAAATTATACCTGGTTGATCATGCCGTTTGGCAGCTGCAGTGGGAAATAACTGCCAGTGGAACATTTCCGATGGACCGTGAGCTGCCAGACTGGGGTAAGCAGAGATCATGATCATGAAGCTCTTCTGAATGAAAGCTGAAAATAAATTTTAAAAAAGCAGCTGTACAAAAAAACTGAAGGAGGGGGAAAAAAGATTCTTGCAGGCAGAGAGAAGAGAGGGGGAGTGTGTGTGTGTGTGTGTGTGTGTGTGTGTGTGTGTGTGTCTGCGTGTCTGCAACAGTGAGACAGTAAAGCTGGAAAAAATTGCAGTCCAACAATTATAACAAATAAAGGATTGCAGAAGTGTGCTAAATTAGAAATTAATGTTGCCCTTGGTATGGGATGCTTTAGTAAACCCCTTAGAGCTTAAGCCTTGGGGTTTATGTAGCATCCACACCTTGGGCAAACATTAATTTCTTATTAATTACACTTCCCCATCCTTATTGTGTATTTATTGGTGGGGGCCTCAGCACATTCCAGACATTGAAAACATTTTCCTGATTGTAGGTGCATACTAGTAATTTATCCACAGCCCAAAAAACTCTAAAAGTTCAAATGCAGTTCATCTATCTTGAACATTACAGAATAGATATAAACCTTTTAGTTTTAAAGAAAGAAAACAATTTGTCAGCATACCCATTTATTGCTGCTTAATCCAACAACACAAGACAGGTGGCAAACAAAACAGGAGGAGGGCAAGCAGTGTTTGGGTAAGCCCTAACCTTTGGGGGGGGTTACACTCCCCTGTGCCTTAAATACTTGGTGTCCGTGCCAAGTCCTTACCATGGTCCTGGTACCAATAACATCAACAATAGGCATTAATCATTAGCAGTAACAAGTATGTAGGCTAGTCTACCTAGACAAAGGACCCCTAACTAATATAGGCAATTACAGCAGTGTAGTCTAAATAAATGTAAGCTATTCTAAACAAAGAGAACAAATACTGAAAAAATGCAGATGCTTGACCATGGTCATACCATTAAATGCGCACTACAGACTTCTTTCAAGCTCTAGCGCATTGCCAGTTTGTATAATACCATATCAACATGTTACCGGCCCCTCTTACTTTTTACCTGCTCTGGGTGGTTCAGCATTGGAAGGGCACACAATAATCCTAGGCAGGGATCTTGGAGTGACTTATACACCTTTGTGAACAACATGTAGAGGCAAGTCATTTGGCACCCCAGGAGAGTCGTATGTGTGTTTCAGCAGGGGGTTGATGGTTCTTTTAGAGCATCACAATCATACTTGCATGTCTTCTTTGGCATCAGGGTTATTTATTTATTTATTGAAATGTTTCACCAGGGAGGCACGCTGAGCAATAAGTTACCCGTCTCCTGGCATGACCTGGGGAGTAGGGGAACATGAGGATAGTATACAGAGATTTGGTACACAGTATAGATATATAATTTGATTACATTCAATAAAGTGAGCAGACTATACAGAAGTACTGAAAAGGAGAAATGCTAACAGGTATGAACTAGATGAATACAATGCTAACAGTTTTGAACTAGATACGATAACACAAATAACATTTGGCAAACACTTGGTGAGACATAGCTTTGTAGTTAGAAAATGGCTGAATAGAATACAAGGAGGTTGAACTAGGGCAAGATAGTGAGGAGAGACACAGATAGAACAAAATTTGCAAGGTGTAACAAAAGTGCAAAATTGACTATAAGTGCATTAGAGATTAGGAGTCAGCCATTAACTAGGACTAAGAAGGGAGGAATGGGGTGGGTGGTGGGGACAAATAGACAGAGAACGGGGGATGGAAAGGGGGATTTGGAGGAGGGGAAGGCAAGAGGAGGAGGAGGAGAAGAGTCTGCCAGGGCCTGACCCCTCCAGTATGCAGGGGATCCTGCCTGCACCAGGCTGAGGTCAAGCACGACAGGAGGGAAGCAAGTTGTGGGCAGTGAGAGTTAGAGCATGTCAGGAAGGAGGAGAGGGGGAAGAGAAGGGTCTGCCAGGGCCTAGCCCCTTCAATATGCTGTGGACCCTGCCTACACAAGGTACAAGCAGAGCATGAAATGAGGGAAGCAGGTTGTAGGAAGCAGAGGTAGAGCACGACAGGAGGGAAGTGGGTAGTGATGGGAAGCAGGCTTCAGAAGGATCAAGACAGAGGGAGGAGGGAGAGAAGAGTGGCCAAAACCCAGCCCTTTCAGAAAAGAATGTGGTGGGAGTAGGAGGCGAGGAAGGTGTTTTTCTAGGTTCTAGACCCCTCCAGGATGCAAAGAACCCTGCCAGGGGCATAGGCCAAGCAACGGGCAAGTGGGTAGTGAGGATAAGATGGTGTACAGAGGAGGGAAAAAGGGGGTGAGGTAAGGTGGAAAGGAAGGGGTGCTGAGGGCAGGATGTAGGGGGAGGGTTTTGCAGGAAAGAGGTGGGCATGAAGCTAAGCAGACTTATAGGGAACTAGTTAAGGAGGATTGTAATAGGAGCATAGCAGAAAGAAAGTTATGTAAGGCAGAGACAAGGGAGTGGGAGGAGGAGGAGAGTCATATTTGAGGTGGAAGGGAGTTCCAAATTTTGGGGAAGCGATGGGAGAAGCCTGATTGGCCTATGAGGGTGGTTCAACAGGGAACTAGCAGGGTGCGAGTGTTTGAGGATCTGAGGGAGTGGGAGGAAGGCAGGGGAGGGAGGAAGCATGACAGGTAGGAAGGAAATTCACCTAACCAAAGTTTGAAAGTCAGCTTGGCACAGTGAGCAAGGCATCTGTTAGCAAGCTGGAGGAAGGACAGGGCACAGTAAAGGTCACAATGATGGGTTCAAGATGGGGCATCAAGAAGGAAATGACAGAAGGAGTTGAAAAGAGAATCCACTCTAGTAAGGGAAGATATGGGAGTGGCACCATAGACTACATCACAGTAGTCAAAAATAGGGAGAATCATCTTCTGGACAAGTTCTTGCTGGGCCGTAGGAGGGATGCAACTACAGTTCCTGTAAAGGGCTCCAAGCTCAGGGCACAGTTTTTTCAGAATGGTGTCAATGTGGCCAGAGAAGCTGAGATGTTGGTTCAGCCAAACCCAAAGGTATCTGAAACAGGGGGTGTCCTCAAGGATTGTCCCATCAAGGGTGTGGAAAGAAGGTAAGGGTGGAGCCTAGAGAGTCTCTGCCTAGTGCCAAAGGTCATGGAGTCTTTTTGGAATTTAGGAATAGTTGATGTGAGGCAAACCAGAGCTGAACCTGGTGGAAGTCATGCTGAAGAGTGGTTGCTACATCAATGGTGGCTTTGCCAGAGGTGAACATGATGGTGTCATCAGCATACATATGGCTAGAAGAGGAGGGCGAAAAGACTGAGGGAAGGTCATTTAGGAAGATGAAGAAAAGGATGGGGCTGAGCACAGAGCCCTGTGAGACTCCTGTGGAGATTAGGAGGGGTGGAGAGATTGCATCCTGAATCCAGAATGAATGCATTCTGCCTGTGAGGTAAGCTCTAAACCAGGTAAGAGCAGGAGTAGACAAACTAGCAGCCATAATGGAGTCAAGAAGGAGGGCATGGGATACTGTGTCGATAGCCTTGATGAGGTTGACAAAGATGGCAGAGGTGATGAGGCCATTGTCCATCCCGGCAAGGATGGAATCAGTGAGCCTAAGGAGGGGTGGTAGTGGTTGGTTCTTCTGAAACCAGATTGGAATGGGAGGGTCAGCAAGAAAAGAGGTCAGTTGAGAGATGACCATGTGTTCTTGGAGCTTACTGAGGGCAATAGTTGGCAGGGGAGGAATGATTGCCTCCCTTAGAGAGAGGGAGGGAGGACCACTGCATGTTTCCAGGGCATAGGGATGGAGGAGGACATAAAGGAGAGATTTAGAATTAGAGAGAGGGGGTAGGCAATAGCAGGGGCTGAGAGGTAGAGAAGTTTAGGGTCAAGGTCATCCAGAGAGGAGCATTTGGAGGGCTTGAGAGAGAGGAGGGCCTTTAGTGTCTCCTCAGGGGAGATAGGAAAGAATGAGAAAGGGTGGAGGGTTGAGTGGTAGGAGAGGGAGAACAACAGGAGGAGAGGCTTAAGAAGAGGGATTTTAGAAGGGCTGAGGCACAGGAGGTGTAGTAGGAGTTGAACTCCTGAGCCACTATGCAAGGTTCAGACTCTAGTGCGTTTATATTAAGCACAGGGGTGGGGATGTGAGGGGAGAATAGTGAGTGGACTACTTTCCAAAATTTGGAAGGGAGTGTTATTGAGAAAGAGGATTTAAAATATTCAGACTTGGCTAGTCTGATTGCTTTAGTACAAGTGTTTCTTAGCCTGCAATAGTTAGTAAGGGCTGATGGGAGCTGAGAGGCCTTGTGTTTCCTCCACGCTTTATCACGCTCTCTGTGGCAAGTCATTAATTCAGGGATGATGGATACCTTGGATTATAGTGCATTTGAACGGGGCATGGAAGTCCCAGGTAGCTATACATTTGTCTTTGAAGTAAGTGAGGGCTTAGTCGATGGAAGTGGCAAATGCAATTGGGGACCAGTCAGAACTGGATATATCATTGAGAAGAGGGTTTACGTCAAGGGAACTGAAAGAGTGGTGTTGCAGGATTTTATGTAGTGGTTTAGGTCTGTTGACCTTCCTGACCACTAACACAGGATGGTGATCGCTGAGGGCATCCAGGAGGATGCCTGACTTGATGATTTAATGAGGGTGAGAGGTGAGAGCCCAGTCTAACAGCGAGTGGTTTTTGGTTTTGTGATTTAGTCGGGTAGACTAATGGATGAGTTGGGAAAGAATGAGAGCAGAGATATCACTCCGGGTTTTAGAAGTGGTTGATAACAGCCAGTTTAGATTTACATCACCTAATACATATAGCTCACCTTTGTGTGAGACGGAAGCCATAGAGGTGATGAGGTCAATAGTTTCAGAGGGCTTGATACCTGGACAGTAGACAGTAGATACCGGCAACAAAGATAGGGGAGGAGAAAGGCAGGGCAATATTAACCACCAGGGCTTCGTAAGTGGAAGGCAAGGCAGATGAGAGAATGGTAGTACATTGGAGAAAGGACTGGATATACATGGCCACTCCACTTCCCCAACCTGCCCTATCCTGCCTGACTAAGGAATAGCCTGGGATGGCAATGGAGGGATATGAAATTTTAGTATTCAGCCCAGTTTCAGTTAAGTTTAGAATGTCTGGGGTGAGGAAGATTACCATTGGCTGCAACAGATCAATTTTCCGGACAAGGCTACAGATATTTAAATGAAGGATCTTTAGGCCTTTTGGGAAGGCAGAGGCAGTGTTGGAAGACTGTATGTTGTTGGGAGCATAGCAGCTGGGGGTGAGGGGTGAAAGGGACCATTATTGGGATGTACATTTCCTGAGGCAAGTAATAGGAGTGCGAGTATAAGGAAGAGTAGTTTAGGATATTTGTGGTAGGCAGAGTATTCATGATGTGTATGGGAGTGAGGGAGGCTGGGTGAGTGAATAATCAGGAGACAAAAGAAAGCGAGATGGCTAGAAACTGTGAATAATGTGGCAAGGGGTATATGGGGAAGCGAGTCCAGAGTATTTGAGGGGGAGAGGGGGTAATAGCAAGAATGAGGGAGGGGCTAGGAGATCATGGGGGAGGGAGAGGGGCAGGGTTTTAAATTTGAGAAGTTTGTGGAGCTGTGCTAGAGATGATGGAAAGGAGAATTAGAAGGAGGGGAAGTGAGGAAAGTGGGGTGGGCATGCTGTAGATAGAGGGGGGCATTTACCGGTCAGGAAAGATAGGATAGTGGGGGAGCTCAGGACAGTGAAGCTGGGAGGAGTGTCAGTGAAAAGTGACCACTGCCAGTGGGAACTGACAGCCAGAATCAAGTTGTGCAAACCTAGGGAAAAATAGGTTGCTAAAGATAGTCCTTGACAGCTGTAGAAGAGAGGGTAAAGACTGATGAATAGGGATAGGCTGACTACACTATAAATAAAGAGACAGGGACTGGATTGGTTGAGTGCAATTATAACTGGGCCAGTGAGAGGGATGGAAGCGAGGAAGGAGTGGCCAAAGTGCATTTAATAGAGGCTGGGGTCAGGGAGGGCAGGCGGGACAAATAATAGAGTTGTAGAATTAGTAGGAGAAGTCCACAAAAATGTGCAGAAAGCACGCTGAGTGACAGCGCTCCAGCAAGCCAAGAAGCAGAAGTCTGCATCCAGGAAAAGGTCCAATCAGAGGTGAAGCCGTAGATAGCAGCAGCCAATAGTGGGCCAGGACTGGAGTGCAGAGCCAATTGGCATCCTTGCATGGAGAACCAGCGTTACTGACAGCAGTACTTGAATAGGGTTGGAGTTCCTGTGCGCAAGTGAGGTGGCACTGCCGGGCTGATTTTCCTGCCGTTGCCACCGTCCTCATGGGGATCAAGGGCAAAGCTGCGCCTGAAGGGGAGAATGAGGGAAGGTGAACTAGTTGCAGGCAGTTTGAGGTGCGGCTACAATCAGAGCTAGATTGGGGGGAAGGGAAAACTAAACAAAAGGAGAGTAAAGTTTCACTGGGGGGTAGACTGGTGCCAAATGGAATTAGTTAAGTTGAGGGTAGTTTAGGGAAAAGAATTGAAGGGGGTTGGGCTAGGGAGGTGGAGAAGTGGGCAGAGAGAACAGAAGATTAAGCTAGGAAGGAGACAGCTCAAATTAAAACAATTTCAAGTAAATTCCCCTGGCACACTTCAATACTGAGCCCCAAGCTTAAAAAAAAGAACTCGTGCTACTTAAAACAGTTGCAGTAACAACAGTTAGCACAAATTAGAACAGAATGAATTCCCCTGGCACACTTCAATACTGAGTCCTGAGCTTAAAAAAGAACTATCACTGCTTAAAACATTTGCTGTAAAGACAGTACAAATTAAAACAGTTTAAAATAAACTCCCCTGGCACAGTTCTGTGGACCCAATTGATTTAGCAACAGAAACCTCAGATAATAGAGAGGCAGAATTAGTAGGAGAGCACCACAAAAATTTGCAGAAAGCGTGCTGAGAGGCAACGCTCTGCGAGCCAACAAGAAGAAGTCTGCATCCAGGGAAAGGTCCAATCAGAGGTGAAGTCATAGACAGCGGCAGCCTGTAGTGGGCCAGGACTGGAGTGCAGAGCCAATCGGCATCCTTGCATGGAGAATCAGCATTACTGAGAGCAGTACCTGAATAGGGTTGGAGTTCCTGTGGGCGAGCAAGGTGGCGCAGCTGGGATGGTTTTCTTGCCACTGCCGCCTTCCTCCTAGAGATCACACCAGTGTGCCTGGTCAAGGGCAGAGCTGCACCTAAATAGCAACATAGAAACATAGAAGATGACAGCAGATAAGGACCGCAAGGTCCATCCAGTCTGCCCGTTTCTTTTCTACCTATGAATATGCCATAGGCCTTTGCTCTGTCAATGGCCTATCTACTCATACTCTGTCTGTATTGCTCCCTTATGCCTATCCCATGCCAGTCTGAAGCCCTGCACTGTATTCATATCCACCACTTCCTGAGGTAGGCCGTTCCATCGTCCACCACCCATTCTGTGAAAAGAACTTCCTCACATTACTCATAATCGGCCTCCTCTAATCTCATGCTGTGTCCTCTTGTCCTACTATTTTTCTTATATTGAAACATGTTAGACTGTTTCACCTTGTTAATGCCCTTAAGGCGTTTGAATGTTTCAATCATATCACCTCTCTCCCTCCTTTGCTCTAGGGTATATATATTGAGTTCAGTTAATCTGTCCTCATATGTTTTCTGATGCAGTCCCTGCACCATTTTGGTTGTCCTTCTCTGGACTGCCTCAATTTGGTTAATGTCCTTGTGAAGGTGTGGCCTCCAGTACTGCATGCAGTACTCTAGATGGGGGCTAACCAGTGTCTCATAAAGAGGGATTATTACCTCCTTCCTCCAACTTGTGATACCCCTACTAATACATCCCAACATCTCTCTAGCTTTACTTACTGCTTTAGAGGTCTGCTTGGATGATTTCAGGTCATCGGTGATGATGACGCCCAAGTCTCTTTCTTCCCTTGTGACTGCCAGAAACTCCCCTCCCAGCTTATAGGTGGCTTCAGGAGTTCTCTTCCCTATGTGTTTGATCTTGCACTTCTTTGCATTAAACCCCAGTTGTTACTCTTCCGACCATTTTGCTAGTTTATCCAGATCTCTTCTTAGTCTAACCACACCATCTGGATCATCTACTCTGTTGCAGATCTTGGTGTCATCTGCAAACAGACAAACCTTACCTTCCAGTCCATCTGCAATGTCACTGATGAAGATATTGAAGAGGACTGGCCCCAGGACTGATCCCTGAGGTACCCCACTTGTGACTTGCATCTCTTCTGACTGTATACCATTTACCACCACTCTCTGTTTTCTGCCCGTCAACCAGTTTGCCACCTAGTTGACCAATGTCTGACCCACCCCAAGTCTACCCAGCTTATCAATCAATCTTCTATGTGGAACAGTATCAAAAGCTTTGCTGAAGTCAAGGTAGGCAACATCAACTGCTCCCCCTTGATCCACCACTCTGGTTACCTAGTCAAAGAAGTCTATGAGATTAGTTTGACAGAACCTTCCTTTTGTAAACCCATGCTGTCTTGGATCCTGTGCTCCTATGGATTCCAAGTGTTGCACTATCCTTTCCTTAAGGAGTATCTCCATAATCTTGCCCACTACTGAGGTAAGACTGACTAGTCTGTGGTTCTCTGCCTCCTCCCTGTTACCACTCTTGTGGAGCGGGATCACATGAGTCCTTCTCCAGTCTTCTGGGACCTCTCCTGTGCTCAGAGACTCACTAAACAGTTCTGATAATGGCTCTGCTATTGCCACTCTTAGCTCCTTTAGTACCCTGGGATGTATGCCATCAGGTCCCATTGCCTTGTCCACCCTGAGCTTATCGAGCTCTTGTAGGACCCTTTCTTTTGTGAAGGGACTAATGCACACCTCCCTCCCCCCCGTGTCCATGGTGCAGAGCTGTGGGCCTTGTCCTACCTTCTCTTCAGTAAATACTGAGCAGAAGTATCTATTTAGGATAGATGCTTTTACATGTTCCTCCTCTTCACACACACCCTTATCCCCTTTGATCTTAGCAATACCCCCTCTGGACTTTCTCCTTTCACTAATGTAGCTATAGAAAAACTTGTCACCTTCTTTTACTGTTTGTACTAGTGTTTCCTCAGTTTGGGCCTTTGCCTGCCTTACTTTCCCGCTTCCTTAGGAAAGTTTGTACGCCTCCCTATTTTCATCCTGCATGCTCCCTTATATATTTCCTGAAGGCCAGCCTTTGGCTCTGACCTTTTCTGCTACTGTGTTTGAGAACCAAAGTGGTTTCCTTCTTCTTTGCACTTACTTTTCTCACTAACACAATGGGATATTGCCTTAAGTATTGCATCTTTAATGCTTGCCCACTTTGCCTGTACCCCTCACCTGTATTTCTTTTTGCCAGGGCTAGCTTAACTCTGTTGGCCATCTTATGAAAGTCACCTCCTCTGAAGTCCCATATTTATGCCTTGAAATGGGATGATTTTGTTCTAGTGGCCAAATTGAACCATACCATGTGATGGTCACTGGCACCCAGGTGACCTTCTACCTGGGGATCTGTGATCCTTTCCCTGTTAGTCAGTACTAGATATAGGATAGCCCTGCCTCTAGTGGGTTGTTGTACCAGTTGTTTGAGGCCCTCCCCTGCAGAGAATCCACCATGTGTCTAGTTCTGGCAGATGTTCCTGCTGGTATTGACCAATCTGTACCTGGCATGTTGAAGTCTCCCATTATCAGAACCTCTCCTTTAGCTGTCATGTTTTGTATATCTTCTAACAGTAACATGTCTATGTCCTCCCCCTGGTCTGGAGGCCTGTACACAACCCCAGTTCATATGGCTGTCCCATTTCCTGTTTCCAGGGCGACCCACAGTTCTTCTGGCTCCTTATGTGTATTCTGAATTTCTGTAGCTTTGATATTTTCATTGACATAAAGAGCCACTCCACCCCCTTTTTGCACCTCGGTCTCTTCTGAAAAGTACATAGCCAGGTACTGAAGTCTCCCAAGTGTGGTTACTGGTAAACCATGTCTCACTAATGGCTACTGTTATAGGGTTGTAGTTCCTGCAGGTTAGTGAGGTGGCGTGGCCCAGCGGGTTTTCCTGCTGCTGCTGCCATCCTTAGTGGAGATCGTGGCAGTGCACCCGGTCAAGGGCAGAGCTGCACCTGGCCTCATCGACCAGTGATGAGACATCCTCCATTGAAATGGGTTCCACTGCTTCCTCTGGCACGTCCTCTCTTTCTTTAGGTTCCTCAAGCTCTAGAGTCTCTTGATCTGGCTCTGCAGGTTCATCACTAACTGACTCAGCTGACACATCCTCGGTTGTAGGCCACACATCCAGAGTCACATAAACAGTTGGTTCAGGGGTTGCAATTAAAATTGATTGCTCTGTTGCAGGTGCATTTGTCACTTTATCTCATATTTCAGGCACCCCTTGAAACAGGAGAGTCAGTTCTGGTGTGGGATAATAGTAGGCTGGCTGATAAAACTACTTTTTCCTTTGATTCATAGAGTCCAAACCTTCTGGTTCTACTTGCTTCTCAGGATTTGTTGGGACTACCCCTGATTGCTGGGCCCTCTTTTTGCTTGTGTTGTTATGCGTGGTAGACCTTGTCACTGGAGATTTAGGAGGGTCTGGTGACTCCTCTCATTTGTGGTGACCATCTGTCCAGTTGACAGTAAATGATTTTATGAAAGGTTCTGTAACCACTGGTGTGTCCCTTGGGACAAATCATGTAATCAGGCATGTTCTCTAATTTCTCTGTTATGACATGGGGGGGGCTACTGTCCCATTGATCAGCAATCTTATGCTTTCCCTGGAGTCCTAGGTTTCTCATTAATACTTGGTCATCAGGTAATAACTCATTTGCTTTGACTTTCTTATCATGTCTCTGTGTGCGCAATTTCTTTTTGTAGCCGTTTCAGTAGCTAGGTTGCAGATGGAGTTTAATTGCACTTTCAATTGTTTACATACTGTAAGTAGGTCTCAGCTTGGGTGCCATCAGGTGAGACAACGAAATATATGTCTACAGAAAGTCTTGTTTCTCTTCTGAACATTAAACAGTATGGCAAAAATCCAGTGGCATCATTCTTGGTACAATTATAGGCATGTACCAGAGTGCTCACTTGACTCCATCTACTTTTGTCTTTGGGGTTCAGCATTCCTAAAATATTGAATAGAGTTCTGTTAAATCTTTCTGGCTGTATGTCACCTTGCAGATGATAAGGGGCAGTGTGTTTGGATTTCTCAATATGCAGTAGTAAGCTGCCTTTCATTTTGAGCTTGGGCCATTCTCGTAACAATAATTTCACATCTAAATTATCTGTAATGACTTGGTTTGCATCACCCCCTTTGAATAAAGTGTGAACAATCTCTTGGATAACTGGGTCTGATCTTTGTTATTTTTGTTGATCTTGAATGGTGAGCTGAAGCAAAGCACTTAAGTAGATAGAAGTTAAGTTGCAGTATGCAATTGGTAGGCAGTCTCAGGATGCACCAAGGGTGTCCACCAGACAGTTTGCATTGGCAGTAGAAGGTGGTTCGTCTGTGTCAAACATTTTGCAGAAGACCTTTACCATTTCTTCTGGTATCTTTAACCAAGACTAATCACAGTTGCTGCTGGGTGCCTGGATAGAGCATCTGTAGCTATGTGGCTTAATCCAGGGCAATATTATACTCAATAATCATAATTTGGATTCTATGTGATAATAGCAACTGCACAAAGGCGATCACTATTATCATGACCTGCATTATCACCAAAAACATTTTCAGTGATATGCAGAAAAAGGCTACTGGGAATTGTGCATGTGGGGTAGGTGCCCCCCTGCACCCCCCTGGTTGGGGGCTTTGCCACCAACACCACCCTAAATAAAGATTCTCAACTCTGGGGGTGGGGGTGCATGTTGGTGAGGGGGGGCACATCCCGGTTCAAAAAATAAATCCTCAGTCCCGCAGCTGTAAGAAGTGCAAAAGGAACACCCACCCCCAGTCCTGAACCCAGGACCTGCTCTGTTGGAGCCAACCACCCTACCCACCACACCACACAGTTGGCTCGGTGGAATTTGACTTACCACAGGGTCACATCCCTGTTCCCCATCCCACCATGTCCAGTCACCCACCCTCCCTTCCTGTCGTCCACCCTAACCTCACGATCGCAATGTTCGCTGTCCCCCTGCCAGTCTCCCACAATGATAGTGCCATCATATGGGTGGCCATTATGATAGTCGCCCATATGCAGTTGCTATCATCACGGTATACCATAACTTGAAAGGGCAATCATCCATCTGTGTCTGACCGCATCAAGCTTTGCAGTTGTTTGTTCATACATTAAGTGATTATTATCTGTTTTCACTGTAATATGTGGTCCATACAGGTACTTGTGGAACTGGTCCACTATTGCCCACTTTTGTGCCAAGAACTCTAGTTTGTGCACTAAGTATTTTTTCTGAGCACTATTGAGACTTCAGCTAGCAAATGCCACAGATCACAGTCCTTCCAGGTAGCTTTGATACAACACAGCCTCACTGAGCCCATTGAAGCTGGCATCTATATGCAGAACATATGGCTTTTTGGGGTCTGCAAAGAAGAGTACTGGTGTGTAAGTCAGCCAGTAAATTATGTCTTCAAAAGCCTGGCCACATTCAGCGGTCCAATAAGTCCCAAATTGCTCAGATGGTTTAAAGTATGACTTGGATTCAGTAGTCTTATTAGAGGCTTTCTTCCCTTTCTGGGTAGGCAAATAACCTTGAGTCAAGTTCAAGAGGGTCTTACTACTCTAGTGTAGTCTTTGACAACATGACTATAATATCTGTAAAATCCCAGAAAGTGCTGTAATTCTTTCGGTAAGTGAGCTTTGGCCAGGTGGTCAAGGCTTTGACTTTTCATGGTCTTTCTGGATGCCTTTGCTAACACGGTATGTGAGATTCACCAACTCTCCACATGGGTGGCTGTGGAAGCTGTGGGATGATGTCCAGGATGTTTCTCTCTCTCTTTGTTCTCCCTGCTTACTTGGACAGCCTCTGCTACAAACTGCCCCTGGGGTCTCAGGAAAGAAAGGCTACTTCTGATTGGCTGAGCACACTTGTCTGTCTTTGAAATTAATATTTATGAGGGTTATGCGATGCCTGATTGGTTTCTCATTTGGGCACCAAGACATTGTCCTCACTTCCTTTCCAGGAGCCATAGCTGCAGGTCCCTGGGCTCCTTGAGTGCTGATTGGCTGGTGAAGAGGTCAAAGACAACAAATATGGCTGCTATAGAAACAGTTTATGCACAGTTCCACTTTTAAGTCTTTTTTGCAGCCCAACAGTATGGTTTTATTTATTTGCCCCAGTATCTTTAAGTAGCCCCTCTGCCCAGTCATCAGATGGCAGTGGGGCTTGTTGGATATTCACTCTGACTATTGCTGCCTCTGAAAGATGCATGATTTCCCACAGGCAGCAGGCAGCCTCTAAAAGCTCTGGCAAAAATATTTACATTTAAATTAACAGACGCCTTTTAGCACCACGACAAAGTTTAATTTTCATGTCTGCTTGCCCCTCCTGTGTGAATCTGGACCCCCATTAGCTGCCCTGGGGTTGGAGCACAGGGAGGGGAGCTGTTATAGAAACATAGAAACATAGATTTTGACGGCAGATAAGGACCGCTTGGCCCACCCAGTCTGCCCATTTCCCTACCTAATGGATAAGCTGCAGATCCTAGTTAACCAGCAGCCTACTTCTTCCTACCCCACCCCTAAATTGCCCTGGTGGCCGTCCATGCATGGCATGATTTCACCACTGTTTTTACTCCACAACCTCCTCCGGAAGGCCGTTCCATGCGTCCCACAACCCTCTCTGTGAAAAATACTTCCTTAAATTACCTCTGGGCACTTCATCTTCAAATTGTGCCCCTGTTGCACACCTCTTTTTGAAAGATGCTACCCTCTTGGACTTTGTTGATTCCCTTAAGGTACTTGAAAGTTTCTATCATGTCCCTCCTCTCCTCCTTTCCTTGAGGCTATACATATTAAGCTCCTTCTCTCTCTTCATATGTCTTCCAGTGCAGACCCTGCACCATTTTAGTTGCCCTCCTCTGGACAGCTTCCATCCTGTCTATGTCTTTGCGGAGATTGGGTCTCCAGAACTGTCGCAGTACTCGAGATGGGTCTCACCAATTGTCTGTACAGAGGGATAATAACTTCCTGTTTTCTACTGGTGATGCCTCTCCCTATGCATCCCAGTATCCCCCCAGCCCTCCTTGCTGCCCTCTCACATTGCTTGCCCACCTTTAGGTCATCTGATATGACTACCCCCAGGTCCCTTTCCATTTTTGTTGTTGTTAGTATCTCACCCCCCATTGTGTACTCTTCCCTGGGTTTTTGTTTCCCAGGTGCATTACCTTGCACTTCTTAGCATTGAATCTAAGCTGCCATACATTTGACCATTCCTCTAACCTTGTCAAGTCTCTTCTCATCCTTTCCACCCCACCTTGTGCATCAACTCTGTTGCAGATCTTTGTGTCATCTGCAAAAGACATACTTTCCTTCAGTCCCTCTGCAATGTCGCTTATAAAGACATTGAAGAGGACAGGTCCTAATACTGAACCCTCGGTACCCCACTAGTAACCCCCCTTTCTTCAGAGTGGACTCCATTTACTATTACTCTCTGTGTTCTATTCTCCAGCCAATTCTTTACCCAGGCTGTCATCTTGGGACCCACTCCCAGGCTGGCTAACTTGTATATTAATCTTTTGTGTGGGACTGTGTCAAATGCCTTGTTAAAGTCTAGGTAGGCCATGTCCACAGCCCCTCCCTGATCTACTACTTTGGTCACCCAGTCAAAGAAATCTATCAGATTTGTCAGGCATGACCTTCCCGCTGTGAATCCATGCTGCCTTGGGTCCTGTGCCCCTCTGGCCTCTAGATACTCAACAATTCTTTCCTTCAGAAGTGATTCCATCATTTTCCTACCACTGAGGTTAAACTAACAGGTCTGTAGTTTCCTGCTTCTGCCTTGCTCCCACTTTTGTGAAGGGAATCACATCTGCCCTCCTCCAGTCCTCGGTACCACCCCATCCTCTCATGATTTGTTAAAGAGGGTAGTCAGTGGTGTCACTAGTTCTACCTTAGTTCTTTTAGAATTCTGGGATGAATCCCATCAGGCCCCATTGCTTTGTCCACCTTCAGTTTTAAGAGTTCTTTCAGAACCCTTTCTTCTGTAAATGGGCTGGTATCAACTTCTGTATCCAGAGTGTTTCTACTGTTTGTTTTAGGTACCTCCCCCTCTTCCTTTGTAAATACTGAGCAAAAATATTTGTTTAGTATCTCTGCCTTTTCACAGTCACCCTCTGCCCACCCTTCCTCCCTTTATTAAGCCTCACTAACCCTCCCTTGGTCTTCCTTCATTCCCTGATGTACCTATAAAAGGTTTTATCCCCCTTCTTAACTGAGTTGGCTATCTTTTCCTCGGTTTGGGCCTTTGCTGTTCTGACTGCCTTCCCAGCTTCCTTTTGCTTTAACTGATACAGTTCTCTGTCCTGCTCCTTCTGTGATTCCTTGTACTTCCTGAATGCTTTCTTTTTCTCTCGAACCTTCCTGCCACTTCCTTTGAGAACCATAGTGGTTTCTTACATCGTTTTGTTTTGTTTATTTGCTTCACACAAAGGCTTGTTGCCTCTGTGATGGCAGTTTTGATTATTCCCCATTGTTCTTCCACCCCTCCTTCCTGCCCATTTGCTAGTGCATTCCTTAGGCACTCACCCATTTTGGCAAAGTCAGCCCTCCTAAAGTCCAATACTTTTGCCTTTGTATAGCTTGACTCTATTGTTGTGTTTATTGTGAACCATACTGTTCGATGGTCGCTAGCTCCCAGATGGCTACCCACTTCTACATCTGTGATCCTCTCTTCATCTCCATTTGAGAGAACCAGGTCTAAGATTGCTCCCTCTCAGTGGGCTCCAATACTAGTTGTCTAAGGCATGCCCCCTGTAGGGCATCTAGAATAACCCCACTCTTCGAAGTGGCTGCTGCAACTGCACTCCAGTTAACATCTGGCATATTCAGATCACCCATCAGCAATAGCTCCCCTTTTTCTGCTATTCTAGTATTCTTTCTATCATTTCCTTGTCCATTTCCTCCCCCTGAGAAGGGGGGCTGTATACAACCCCTGTGCGGCTTGTGGTGCCATTGCCGGTCTCCCAATTTACTTACAGTGCTTCTTCTCCTCCCTGTTTTCCCTTTTGTTCTGTTGCTTTGATTCCTTCCCTTATGTAAAGAGCTACTCCTCCTCCTCTTTTACCCTCCCTGTCACTCCTGTAGATAGTGTATCCTGGTATGTTTACGTCCCAGTCATGGTTTTGTGTGTATCATGTTTCTGTGACTGCCACAATATCCAGATGTTCCTCCTCCATCAAGGCCACTAATTCAGGAAGCTTGTTACTCAGACTACGGGCATTGGTGCTCATTGCTCTCCATTTTTTGATGGCTTTACCTTCTTTTGCAGCACCCCCCACTGACCTTTCTACCTTGGTCTTTTTCTCATTTAGTACCCTGTTTTGTAGGAGAGGCTGGGATTTTCCTGCTACTTATCAGTGCCTCCCCTCTTGACTAGTTTAAAAGCTTGCCAATGAAGCATTTAAACTGATTGCTCAAAGACTTCTTCCCTTCCTGGACAGATGCAGACCATCCTGCCAGTATAGGCTGGTGTCCCTCCAGGTGGAACCCCAGTCCCCAAAGAAGCCAAACCCTGTGCTCCACACCATTTTTTCAACCATTCATTAAACTGCATGGTGCAAAGTACCCTCACCTCACTCATGCCATTGACAGGCAGCACCTCAGAGAAGGATATTGTGTGTGCTACTTGTCTTAGGCCCTTCCCCAATTCTACAAAGTCCTTCTGCACTGCTCTAATCTCATGATGAGCCAAGTCATTTGTCCCTAGGTGGACAATGATGTCCAGCTCCGACTCCCGTGCAGCTGTTCTCGTGATCCTGAGGATGCACTTCCTGTCTCTCCAAGCCATGGCACCAGGCAGGCACCTTACTTCAGTTTTCCCTGCTCCTCCCAGTTCTATCCCCCTAATAATCGAGTCCCCCACCAGGAGCTGCCTCCTTTCCTTGTGGTGTCCTCTGCCTCCTTCCTGTGGGCCTCCCTTGTGACAGTTGTCCTCAGCCTCCTTAGTCTCCTCTGTGGGTGCATCCATAGGGGAGCTATGCTCCCCCAGAATGGTGTATGGATTGTGGTGTGGAACAACTGGCTTGGTGTGCCTCTGTTCCACCATCCTCACCCTCCCTGAGCCCACTGTGGTCCAACTGCTGTGCTTTCTTTGCAACCTCTGAGGTAGTGGTGGTGGCTCTGGTGCTCCCTGGATGGGAGGGTTCCCTTCCTACCATCCAGTGTGGCCTGTGGGAAGGTTCCCTTACTACTGTCCAGTGTGGCCTGAAGATGGGCAACTTCCTCCCTCAGGGCAGAGAGTTGTCTACCAATAGGGCAGCATCTCAGCCTCCAGAAAGACTCCCGGAAGACTGCTGTCCCACAGCCATTACATTGCACTACTCCCCACATTTCTTTTTTGTGTGTGTGTGTGATTGGTTTGTTATATAGAAATATATATATTATACAATATGTATGCTTATATTGTCAGTGCAGTGTGCTAGAGAGGATATGACAGTGATATGCACCTTGCACTCTTGAGGAAATGATGTCAGGACCCCAGGTATAAAGGAACTTTTCCAGGGGTGGGTGGGTGAGGGGTGGGAAGGGTTGGGCCTAAACTGTGCCCTCACAAAACAATCAGCTAAAGCTCTGACCCACCGCTGCAATGAGTGCCTTCCTGTCAGCAAGATGCCCTACACAACAATTTGACAGAGAAAATATCCTGCTAATCAAACAGAGAAAAATCCACACATCCAAGTCAGACACAGGTAAACCTCCCCAGCCCCAAAACAGGCCTGGTGGTTTGTGCTCTGAAAGCAGTCAGCCCCAAAATAAGTCAGCTGTGCTTTAAACTCTTTCTGCACTGAAAATCTTAAGAATTGTAACAAACAAACGTAAACCTAGATCCACCTCCCTCTGTTGCTTGAAAGACTGTCTTTTCCTGTTTCACACTGCAGGTTTTGCTATGACAACTCCTTAACCACAGTAACTTATTTAAAAATAGTTTAACTATCACAAACTCCTACGCACCAGAAAATTATTTAAAAATAGTTTATGTCCCCAAATCCTAGTAGTCAATCCAGCTACCCCCAAGGGACAACCAAAATGCAGTATTCAAACACTTGTGAATTTACTTCCAAGATAAGCAGAGTTTGCAAGCTCCTTTTTCAACTCCTCAGCCACCTATAATTTATTTAAAAATAGTTTAACTGTCAGAAAATCCTAGTAGACAATCTAGCTACCTCCAAGGGTCTACCCAAATGCAGTATTTAAATCTTTCTGAAGTTACTCACAAGATAAACAGAGTTTGCAAGCCCCTTCTTGGTTAAACACTAAATAAATACGTGAATAAAAAGTTATACAGACAGAACAAGTAGCTCAAAACTTTAAAGCACCATAGCACTATTCTGTGCATGCATGCCTGCCAGCTTGCACATTCATGACATACTGTCGCTGCGGTAGAAACCCCTACAGCGGCGTAGAATGTCAGCACTGCAATCCAATCAAGTCATTCTGTTGATCAGGATTGCAGTGCTGTCTGTCTTGCCAACCCAGGGTTTTTTTTCCTTTTTTCCCCATACACCTCTAACCCAGAGGTGATTATATTAATATTCAGGGGTGTGGGAACAAAGACCCCCACAAACAGCCAGGATGTGCCTTGGTGCATTGCCACAATTGCTGTCCATTGCCACAATTGCTGGGCAATGTGGTTGCCATCAGCAATTTGTTGTCACTGTAAAGTCAGTTGACATCTTTGATGTTTTGGTCTGCAACACCCCCGTTTAAGCCAGTCTGCATTTCTTTTAAGCTCCATGAGCAGCACCACCCCTCTGACTTTCTTATTTAATTCGCCTCTGACTTCTCCTTCCAGGTAGTCTGAGAGCCACAGCTGTGGTTCTCTGATGAACCGACCTGCCAGACTGCCACCCGCAGTCCAGGTGTGAAGCCACTAGCCCCTCACAGAAGCACAGTTACGGACTTGCCCTCAGGGACTGATTACCTACAGGAAGGGAGCCCTAGCTGCCAATTTTTTTGCCCGCCCACCAACCCCCCCGGTCCTGATTAAATACACATAAACCCCGCCCTGGCTTTCTAGCTCACTCCTACTGGCTATTGCCAGCCACGCTCATTGGTTATCTAGGCCTTAAGTTTCACTGCTCCACCATCCTCCTACAGGAACCACTCATTTCCTGGCCTCTATGCCTGTCTCCTCTAAGCTGCCACAACAATTAGGGGTTTTCTAACACTAGATCGTGCCATGGCCCAACTACTAGGCTTTCTGTCACTGCTCATCATGTTCTCTCTCCTCCCTCCTCCCTCCTCTCCAACATGCCACCCACCTCTCCCATTCCTCCCCCTTTTCTGCCCAACCTCACTGGGCTTCCCACTCCTCCACTCTGGTGTCCACTGTCCGTTTCATCCAGCTTGGACTCACTCAGCCACATGTCCCAGCCCTTTTCTCTTTTTACCATCACTCTTCTGGTTTACTTTTCAACTCTCCCCTTGCCCAGGTCCAAATAATCACCCAAGCCTTCTAACTAAGAGCGTCTGCTCACCATCAGTCACATACAGCTATTCACCCACCCTACCTATCTCTTGTGCTTCCTGCCACAGGTGACATCCTCCCACCCCGGCCCCAAACCACACCCACCCTCTCAATACTGCAAGCCCCCTCATACATCGGACACTTCATCACTTCTCCCTGGAGACCCTCTCCCACATGGCCTGTGCCTTCTGCACCTAAATATAAGAAGCCTAGTCCATAAACTTGACTCCCTCCAGGTACTTGCTGCCCACTACGCTCCAGATATCCTCATCTTGTCCAAAACCTGGCTCACAAAAAACATCAGCGACTCCTCTGTCACCATCCCAGGCTACACTTTGACCCACCAGGACAGAGCCACAAGAGGCAGTGGAGTTGCCATCTACGTCAACTCGGACTTGCACTATTCGGTTATCCTAGCCAAGTCTGAACCTAAAATCTATGAATTAATTTTACTCCAGCTGACACTCCCCTTCTCGCTACCGATCTACATTGTAGGAATATACTGCCGACCTGGCACACCATCCTCTGCTGTCACCGACCTCCTCAGGTAAATCTCCTGCCTAACCCCTACAGGGGAACTTTACATTATGGGCGATCTAAACCACAACTGGCTAGCTCCTGCCCTCAACAAAACCAGAACTGAAATTGCTGCTCTAAACCTCTCTCAAATCATTACTGAGCCCACCCGGCTTAACCTAAAATCTGGTAACCACTCACTCCTCGATTGGGCTCTTATCACACACCCTCACCGGGTCATAAATGCCGGTATTCTTCCTGACTCCCTCACTGACCACCACGTTACTTTCTTAGTCCTCAAAATCCACTGCTCAAAATCCCCCATAAATTTCTAGTCCAACGCTTCTTCAAATCCCTCAATCTCACCCCGTTGTTAGACGACCTTGCATTAGCAAACTGGGCCCCGCCCTATTATGGACTCCATTGATGACGCCTTTCTCCACTTTAAAGACACTTTCCTCAGCATCTGTGATAAACATGCTCCACTGCAACTTACAAGGGTACGAGGCAACCATCTGCCTTGGATCACCCAAGAACTGACTGCATGTCAAACCACCATGACAAAGCCTGAAAGCATAAATCCTCATGCCTCCCACAACATCTCTCCGCATACCACATGCTCTGAAACAAGTGTACCAAAGCCACTCACCTAGCTAAAGCAGAGTACTTCACAGCTCCCTACAGTCCAACCTAAATAACCCCTCAAAATTCTGGAAGGTCATTCACTCCCTCTTCACCCCACCAGCTGCCAATCCCACTCCAATTCTAAATATTAACAACTCCATTCTCGCTGAGCCAACAGCAGTCGCTACTGAGTCCAACATACATTTCTCCACTTGTGCTGCCACTCTCCTCTCTGCCCTGCCAAACCGTGCACCTATCGCACCCTCTACAGACATAATGAACCTTACTAGGCCACACTCCTTTTCCTTCAATGACATCTCTGCAGCAGATGCCCTAGATGCACTACTTTCTCTCAACCCTTAAAAAGACAAATCCCCAGATGGCTTGGACCCTAAACTCCTCTACCTCTCTGCCACCGCCATATCAACTCCGCTTGACAAACTCTTAAACCAATCCTTTGCCACCACTGCCATCCCCCAAGCATTGAAGCATGCCACTGTCATCCCCCTCCTAAAAGGAGGTACCCCCACCTCCCCCTCCAACTACCGCCCTATTTCCCTCCTCCCAGTACTAGCAAAACTACAAGAGCACCTTATGCTCACCCAACTTACTTCCTTCCTCACTGACTCTAATTTCTTCACACCCTACCAGTCAGGTTTCAGAAAGGACACTCCACTGCATCCTCCCTGATAAGGCTTACCGACTCCATCCTGACTGATATGGAAAATGGGCTGATCCTCAGCCGTCTTTGTTGACCTTCCGAAAGCCTTGACACCGTCTCCCACCCACATTGCTCTCTCGTCTTGCTGAATCAGGCCTCTCTGTTGCTGCCACCAACTGGATCAGATCTTACTCTCTGGCAGAACCCAGTCCATTAGAGTTGCAAATCTATCTCCTCTCCCTTCCTTAACTACCGGTGTCCCCAGGGGTGGTTCTGGGACCCATACTGTTCTCTATATTCCTAAACAACTACCACTCATCTGCTCTACCTCAATCCACATATGTGCAGATGACACAGTACTCTTCTCCTCAGGCTCCAACCCTGAATTGGTACAAAGTAACCTTCAAGTAACTTCAACAAAGTAGAGCAATGGTTCAGATCTCACCAGCTCTCCCTAAATGTAAAAAATGTCACAATGAATTTTGGCACACGACAACACCTGTCTAGACTCCCATCCCTTCCCTATTTCCACACCCTAGATGGTCAAAAACTCGAAGATGTCTCCTCATTCCGCTACTTGGGGTATGGCTCGATTACCATCTTTCCTTCTCAGACCACATCGATGCTATTTCAAAAAACTACATCCCATGCTCGGTGCTCTTTATAGGAACTGCAGTAGTCTCCTTCCCCCATCCGATGTGAACTGGTCCAGAAGATGATACTTCCCTCCTTTGATTAGTGTGACATTGTTTACAGTACAGCCCCTAAGTCCACCCTATCTAAGCTGGACACACTTTTTAATGCCTTCTGCCACTTTGCTCTCGATACCTCACCCCTTACCCACCACTGCAACCTTTACCATTCCCTGGCACTACCGTCCCTTGGAAACCGCCACATTTCACACTGTGCTAAATATATATTTAATCTATAGCTTGGCACCATCCTCTTCCTACCTCTCCTCCAGCTCTCAGCTACCCCTCCCGCATCCATTATCTTAGATCCTGCGAATACCGCCAACTATCAATCCCTAGGTGGAAGACTACTGCCGGGCAAGCCACCCTCTCACACTGATTACCTAAGCTATGGAATGATCTCCCACCTCAAATTCGGCATTCCTCCTCTGCCCACTCTCTTTCTACCACCCTAACTAACTTCCTCACCAGTAATTGCTCCTGTACCTGACACAGCCATGTGCCAATTGTTCCCCTCCCCACTGCCCGACAACAGCCTTAGCTTTGCTATAAATGCTGACATATAGCCCCAACCTATGCACTTTTGTCCTGTGCCTTTTTGTCCTGCACCATCATGTGTTCTATGTCTCCTGTTGCTTATACCTGCATATTACTGTGTGCTAAATTTTCCCTTGTATTGCTGCTATATATCAAGTAATTGTTATATGCTCCATACAATATCCAATGTACTCCATGTGTTGTTGCTTGTCGTTTAATGCAATTGTATCCATATGCTGCCACTTGCCTCTGTTATTTGCTCAGTTGATAACCTACATGTTATCCAATCCCCTTGTACCCCATCCCCCCAGGTCGCACCAGGAGACGAGCATCTTGTTGCTCAGTGTACCTTTCCTGGAGAAAATATTTCAATAAATAAATAAATGAACTGACTTGGTGGAACCCCCACTCACTATGTGAGCTATGTGGTGGCAGTGCTGATACCTCACCGAAACAGTCAAATTGATTTCCTTTAAAATGCACTCCTCTGGTCCCCCCTACCAAGACGTCATCACTGGGAACCAGCAGGAGGCAAAAGAGAATAGCCAGGGACCCAAGACAGTTGGCAGACAATTCTTGTGTAAGCCACAACCTTTGGGGGGGGTGGTGTTACACAATATTTACAATAATAATTTAAAAATCTATTTTAAAACTAATCTACCATTTTCAGAAATGTATGTTTCTGTCCTCGCTGTTGAATGCTGTCCTGCACCACAGTTGACACAGTTCCCATTTCTTTTTGAATATGGAAATGTATTTATTTGAAATTTAGTATCTGTGGTGATCACTCTGAGCCAGAGCTTGTTTCCAGGTGAGACCTGAGTTAGGTGATACTGCAAGCAGTGAAACAGCAATAACAAAGTGACAGCAGTGGTTGGTTCACATAAGTAAACAATAAAAGTACTCTGCAACTAATGAATTCCAAAGAAAGAAAAGAAAGAAAAAGTGTACAAAGCACATCAGTTGTGGGGTAGACAGGATGTGAGCTAAAGGAGTAGGCTGACAACATGCAGTATGACAACTTATTTGATACAGAATCATGGTGATATAAAATTCAGAAAACTGAGTGAACTGAGTTTTAAGCCATTCAATTGAGTAAGAGCAAAATGGATAAATTGGTTGGGGGGACATCGGTGGTGGCAGAATGGAGAGTTGAGAAGAAGCTCTAGCTGCAGCTGCAAGCTTTTGAGAAATGTGCTAGTAAGAGTTGTTTGAGAAAGTGCAGAAAGGAAGAGATAGAGATGAATGGGATAGGGAGAGAGATTGTTCTATAGTTCTGAAGAGTGGATAGAGAAGGCAACCTGGTCTGCTACAGGATTTACTGTGAGGGATATGGAAGAAACAAGTAGCAGACTATCAGAGGGAGTAGGAGGAGGATGGGATGACAGGGTTAAGCAGAGAAGACAGGTAAGTGAGAACAGCTACAAATCAGCATTTGGCTGGGAAGACCAAATAATGTGAAAGATGCTGAATCTCAAGGGAGGAAAAAAAAGAAATTTGTGTACAGAGACCACTGATATGGAGTACAAAGGGCAAAAATGGCAGAAGCAATGAAAAAGGGAGTCCAGCATGATAAGTGTACACTTTAGGATAGTGCTGTAGACTATATCTGCATAGTCAAACACTGGAAAGATCATTTTAAGGATGTTTTATTGGTGGCCTAGAAGAGGAAGGCAGGATTTGTTTCAGGACAGCACACCAAGTTAAGGGCAAAGTTTCCTATGCATGGTGTCAACATAGGTGGAAAAGGCTGAGATTCTGGTGTAGTCACACTCCTAACTACTTAAAATGGATTACCTTATGAGCACAGAAACAAAAAAATTGTCAGCAGATAAGAACCTCTTCGCCCACACAGTCTGCCCTTTTTGCCTGCCTATACTTTCACAACAGACCCTACCTGACTTCCAGCTACCTCCCCCCGTTTCCCAACTAAGATTCCCTTGTGCCTGTCCCATACATGCGTGAAGTCTACCACTGTCGTTGCCCCTACTACCTCTGCTGGAAGACCAATTCAAATATCCTACTCTTTCAGTAAACAAGTACTTCCTCACATCCTTCCTAAATTGTTCCCCTTCCAGCTTCATTCAAGCAGGTTGCCATTCAGAGTTTTGAAGATAGGGCTATTTTGGAGACTTGTTAGTCTTTGTCTAGCCCCAAAAGGCAGGGAGACAGATTTTGTCAGAGCAGTTTTGAACAGAATCATTGTCTTCTGAAGCAAATAGAGCCATGCCATTTGTATTTGTGTAAGAAGACACAGATGGAGAAGAGGTCTCTTAAGAAAATGGAGAAAATAATTGGGCTGATGATAGAGCCTTGGGGAATACCAGACATAATGGGGAGGGGGGGGTGGATACAGCATCACTAACTTGGACCAGCTACTCTGGTCCATGCTTTCCAGCTTGAAGTAAGTGATACAGAGAGAGGAGTTGGTGGAAAGGTATTTGCAGTCAGACAGGTAGGAAAGAGGAAGAAGTGGTGTCAGGGAAGGTGAATAGCTGGAATACAACACATTTATCCTGCACCTTAGCAAAGCAGGGAGGGAGCAACGTGGGAGGAAGAGTCACCCTTTTTTTGCTATAGAGTGTTTCTCCTCCTTGGCAGGTATGGGTGGCTGTTCTTCCCTAAGCCACATCAGCTGCAGCTGTTGCAATTCTCCTCTGGTGTCCGGGACCATTATCCCCATGGATTGCCCCCCAATGGTGCTGAGAAGTGATTGCCATCCTCCCCACTCAGAACAAGAAGCCAGACTGCCCCAGACCCAGCAAGATCGGGTATGCCAAAGGCTTTGACAGGCAGGGCTCCATGGAGCTTGTCCTCCATTTTTCCTCCTAGTTTTCTCCCTGTGTTCCACGGGATGTGTTATCAGCACATTGTATGAGCTACACCTCCATGGAGATGATCCTAGTGATCTTAATGTGGGCACTCCCATCTAGTGACTCACATGCACCACCACCAGGCATCCTCAAGGTTTGGTCAGTCATTGAGTCACAAAGTCCCCCCTCCCCAAGGGAGGAAAATAGTTTATGGACACTCAATCCTTCCTCTTTCGGCTGACTCCGAGCAACCAGCATCCATTCCCGAACCTGGGTCACCAGTGTGGGACAAGCTAAGATGCCCATGGTACTTCAGTCCTCTTCACCACTGAGTCAGCATGGAAGAGCCACCCTCTTTGAGGAGTGGGAGCACCTTAACATTCTTCTGGGACTGTGGGATAGACCCAAGCTAGAAAAAAAGATTAAAAGTGAGGCGAGAGGGCAGCAATCGCTGGTGCAGAGATAAAAGATTATCTCCAGTATATATGGGCTAAATGCCCATTAGAGGAATTAAGAGAAAGTAAGGCAGTGAGGGTGGGCTCTGAGGAGATTTTGGAGAAGGAAAAACATGCTGGTATTGTGGGTGAGGGGGATGAAGGCATTCGTAGAGAGACAGGGAAGGCAGGAGGGGGAGAAGGAAGGGGAAGATGAAGTAGGGAAAGAGTACAGGATGTGAAGAAATTACTAAAGGTTTTAGTGACCTCATTTGGGTCAGATATAAGTCAATTTTTTCATTTGATGATGGGTGAGGTAGAATGGGTAGGGGTAATGAGAAGAGAGTGAATAATCTTCTGGAACCCGTCAAGGGATTTAAGGTTGATCTGAAGGTTATAGGTGAAATAAACTGATTTGGACTCCTTCATGGTTCTAGTGCTTGTATTATATAGTCAACTGAGTTTCAACAAGTTGTCAGGAAAGCCTAAGCCTTTGTGGAGATGCCTGGCAGAATCAAAGGTTTTGAGCCTGTCACTGACCTCTGCAATGATCCAGGGAAAGTGGGGTCAACAGATATGAGATGTCATGAGAAGGGCTTGTTTGTCCCATGTTGCAATGAATTTGGACATGAAAAAGGTTAGATCAATGTCTATATAATTTGATAATGTGAGTACTGAGCAGTTAGAGGCCCAAAGATCACCTAGCAGGAATGGATGTCAAGAGATTTGTGCTACCAAAACCGGATAAACTTTGGTGAAACTTTAGTGTGGTAGATGATATGGATGGAGAAGACCATGTGACGGTCACTGAAAGAATCATGTAGGGTGCCAGTGGAAATAATGCAATGGGTGTGAGGACAGGACACAGTTTATTTTATTTCATTTATTTATTTCATTCTCAGATTAGAAAATAGCTTTGAGTGCACAGCAGCTCATTTATAAATGTTCAACATCATTTTGGGAGGGGGTAACAATACAGACAAAGGAGAAAAAACAACTCAATGTACAGCATACAGCAATCGAATTATAATACATACATTACATCATTATTAGTGTTCTGAGTATAGTAGTGGAAACATAGGAGAGGCATATAAGTAGGAGACAGCAAGGCCAGGTGGAGGTTCAATGTTGAAATTAGCAGTAGGTCAGTAAATGGGGAAAATGGATTGCAGCCAGGAGGCATTGTCAACATATAAGGAGAGGTAGGAAGGGGTAGAAGGGTTAAGGGTAAAAGGGAGGCAGACATCAGGGGAGGACAGGGTGTCCGGCGGGTAGGTAGGGTGTGTTGGTGGGGGCTAGGTAAGGAGGAGGGAGGGAGGAAGAGTGGCAGGGAAAACAAGACAGACACAGGCATCAGAGGTGAGTATCAAGGACAGATTGTGAGGGTGTAGGCTGTGGAGGATGGGTGAGTGGGCAGGAGAGGGGTAGTGAAGCGGGAGGAGGGAGGCAGCCAGGGGCCTTGTCATAGATGCATGTAACAGTTCATGGGGTAGGTAAGGAATAGGAAAGGAGGGACGAAGAGTAGCAGGGAAAACGAGGCAGACAGAGGCATTGAAGGTGAGTATTAAGGACTGACTGAGAGGGTGTTGGGTGTGAAGGGTGGGTGAGTGGGCGGGAAAGGGATAGTGAAGGGGGAGGAGGGAGGCAGCTAGGGGCCTTGTCACAGATGCATGCAACAGCTGAGGGGCCGATGGAGGCAAGTAGCATGATCATTTGAGACAGTCACATGTGCTTTCATTCATGATGTGCTGCTGCAGGTGACACTAAGCTGGGTAAGATGAGGTATCTTAATCAGCACAGACCATTTATCCAGTTAGGGCTCTGTAGAGGAAGGATCGCTGGCACTGGGTGATCCTAGCCTTGGCACTAGAAAAAGTTCAGTATCAGAGGTCCAAGTGTGGTGAGACGTGAGAGATTTCGACAAGAGATTGGCAGTGCCTGATGGTAGGACTCCAAGCAGTGCTTGCTTGGCAAGTATGCACAATTGGTACTTGATTCGGTCTTGTAGTTTGAGCCACCTGGTTTGGGTGTATAGATCACATGTGTGGGTGCAGGGATCAGCAGCAGTGATAAGTCTACAGGCTTTATTTAGGTAGTATTTAGCCTTTTGAGAGATGTGGGTGAGGCAGCACCATATATTACCAGGCCATAGTCAATAGTGGATAGTACCAAGCTATGGATTGCGAGTTTAAGTGCTTCTGGGGTCAGACTCCTTCTGTGTCTGAAAAGCAGACCTAGCTTTGTGGTAACTTTTTTGACAACATTTTCAATGTGTGGTACAATAGGTGAGATGACTGTCCAGGGTAACTCCAAGGTATTTGAAATGCTGAATTTGGTCAAGTGGGACTCCTTGGTTATTTTTGGCTGTCAGGGAATGTGGCCTGTGTTTGTGGCAAGAGGATGAGAACAGCAGAAGTTTCATTTTTCTGTAGTTTAGAATGAGTTTGTGCTATTGGAACCATTTTTCAATTTCCAGGAATCCATGCTGTAGTTTGTCTTCAAGCACAGTAGGATCTGAGAGGCTTGCAAAGATGACAGCGTCATCTGCGTATAGAAGGGTCCTTAATTGACATGCATTTGGCAAGTTGTTAAGGAAGATACTAAACTGTAAGGGGCCTAGAATGGACCCTTGGGGTACACTTGATCTGATAGAGTGCAACTCAGAGACAGTATTTGATATCTTAAACCTCTGTGACCTGTCGGTGAGGTAGCTTCTGAACCACTTCAATGCATTTGGTGAGAGACCAGTTATTGCGAGCTGACTAAGGAAGAGTTTGTGGTTCATGGTGTCAAAGGCCTTCATGAGGTCTATGAACACCACTCCTACCAAGTTGCTTTTATCGAATGACTGTTGGATGAAGCAGGTAAATTCTAGCAGAGCTGTGGTCGTGCTATGTTTTTTTCTGAAGCCATGCTATTGAGGGCATTGAAGGGAGTAGTTATCAAGATAGTCCACAAGCTGATCAGTGACTGTGTGCTCCAGTATCTTTGATAGTGGGGGCAGGATGGATATAGGCCTATAGTTGCTATGCTGAGTGCCATCACCTGACTTATGCACAGGTGTGACCAGCGCAGTTTTCCAGACTTCAGGGAACTGGGATAAAGTGAGGGATAGGTTGAGTATTTTGGTTATTGGCAGGAAAACCTCTTCTAGGGTAAGTGCAATAAGTTTGAGGTCAAGTGAATCTCCACTATGCCTGGTTTTCCCCACTGGCAGTGGAAACCCATTTGAAGTAGAATGGTGGGTGATCCGGCTTATTGTCATCCGAGCTCCAGGCAGTCGATGAGGGAACATCGTCAAATACATTTTTGGGAAGGACACCTGACAGATTCGTGAAGGCAGTATTAAATGTATTTACGATTGAGAGTGGGTCAGTAATGGGCTTGTCATCTAGGTTTAGCATCGTCGGAGAGACCTTCTGTTCTTTGCCAGTAATGTCTTATATATTTGCCCAGAATTTCCTACTGTCACCCCATGAGTTAGATAGGAGCTGTCTACTGTGGTTTCATTTAGGCTGCCAACTCACTCTTGTACAAGCATTTCTGGCCGCTTTGTATGCCTAGAGATCTTGCTGCCTTCCTGTTGACTTGGCAATTTGCCATAGATGTTCCCATTGTTTCATTTCAGATATATGAGTTCTGTGTGATCCAAGACCCAATTGTACCATGGACCTTCATTTTTCTAAATAGGGTGTGGATATTACTGGCCACGTTGAAAACCTTGATGAAGCGGTCAAGAGCAGCACTGATGTCTTTGACAGAGTCCAGAAAGGACCAATCGTGGGACCGGAGTTGATGTTTTAGGAGATCCAGGTGCCCACACTTTAGCATTCGATTATAGATGGTTAGGGGTGGGAGGGGTGCAGAATTTGTTTGACCAGCTACATGTGATAGGGGAGTGGTCACTGATGGAGTCAGGGTGAACTCTAACATTAGAAATGTGATCAGGGTGGTTTGATATGATCCAGTCAATGGTGGTGCTGGTACGTGTTTTATAATTTATCCTAGTTGGTGAGCTGACGAGTTGAGTGAGGTGTAAGGATGCTAAGGTGTCCTTTATAGCCCCATTGGCTGATGACAGCCAGTTTATATTGAAGTTACCCATTAGTATTGTCTCGCAAGGTGCTTATGCTCCCAAAGATAGTCCAGAATACTATGGAGCCCGGTATCGGGTCCTTAGCAGGTATGTAGACAGAGAGTACAGTGAGGGTTTGTTGTGTGCCCTGGTAGCACTTTGACAGCTAGTGCCTGGGCAGGGCATCTGAGGTCCAGCTGAGGCAGTACCAGCCCTTTAATGGAGTTTTTTAGGTATATGGCTCAGCCATCACTGTGCTTGGATGATCTATCCAGCCTGAAGATTGTATATCCTGGCAAGACAACAGCTACACCTGGAATTTTGGGTGACTGCCAAGTTTCAATGATTAAGAGTATGTCTGGGTTGTGCATTGACACCAAGACTTTGACTTAATTTATTTATTCATTTGTTAACTAGGTTGGTGCACTGATCCAAAGACCTTTTTCAGGCACGGCCAGGGCCAGTGACTGGCACATACAATGGTAACAACAGTCAGTAAAAACAACAAAAGTCATACAAGGATAATAACAGGCAATCAGTACAACTACAAGTCAACAGGTTAAACAGTGGTGTGGGAAGTAAATACAGGTAAACAGCACCATGTCCATGTAACAAAGTGATTATAAATAACATTATACAATAGGGGTCTTCTGATTACCCACTAAGTAAGTAGTAGTATTCTCACCGCATACTGATATCAGCAAACTGACATGTACACAGTGAGAAAATGCACCAGATAAATATACCATGTACACATCAATACAAAATATCAGTACTCTGTCTACATCAGCTACCCTAGCAGCCGAAAGCTGCAGAAGAAGACCGGGAAGAAAAAAACACAGGTACCACAAAAACTTTACTAAATAAATTAACAAATATAAACATAACTAAAAAGCCCCTATTGTATAAAATGAATATGTGATGGTAAGGAGCTTGATATGTGTAATATCACAACTCTTGGCAAGTGAGCTTGGGAAAATCATTCAAGGCTCCGCTACTTGGAACCCCTCATGATTATTCCCGAGCTCACTTGTCACTTAATGAATATTACACTCCAAGCCCCTTACATCACACATCCACTTATTTAATAACTACACAGGACAAGGCAATGTTGCTATGAAGGAATGGTTTGTGTAGTTGGTGTTGAGATGAGTTGGCTTGGTAATGAGCTGTATAAGACTGAGGGACTCAATTTGGCAAATGGTGTTTTTGCCAAGAGGAGTTCCAACTATATTTAGATCCCCAGGATTAAGAACTCACCTACTGCTGAAAGGAGAAAATGGTTGAGACGGTGGCAGGATAGAAGTTTAGCTTTAGGACAGAAGTAAATGCCATAGATGAAAATAGGAAGTGAGTATAGAAAGAGAGCCTGCACTGGAGTTCACAGGAAGAGGGACAACATAATGAGACATGGCATCACAGTTAAGGCTGTGATGTACATAAAGAAGACCCCATGACCACAGTTCCCACAGTTCCATCTGCGAACCAAGGAACCAGAGAATCTGACTTCTACATCACTGATTTGGGCAGAGATTCAGATCTTTGAAAGGATCAAGACATAGAGAGTGTATACTGCCCACAACCTTATCTGGTCAATCTTGGGTACTGGATGCCTGCTGTTTATTTAAAAAAAAAAAATCAGCCCTTTGGGAGTGGTGGGGGTGGGGGTGGGAAGCAGGAGGGACCAGAGTTAAACACCACATCAAAAAATGCACAATAAGAGTAACACCACCACGACAGACATAAATAAAGTGAGCTCTAGCAAATATCACATTTCATCAAATATTTAATAGGCATAAACACAAAGAAGTGATTTGCAGTCTGCTGGCCCTTACAGAGATGTCTGTATAGCATACACAAACTCCAACTGGTTTTGTGCCATCAGTGCACCATCAGGGATCATTAGGTGGAATTCTTCTATGTGTACAGGTTGTAACTTCCCCATGTTTATGCATATTAAATACTTGATGAAATGTGATGTCTGACTCAAGCTCAATTTATGTCTGCTGTGGTGGTGATACACTCTGTGTGCCTTTTCAGTTCAAGTGAGCAAGCATGCTGTGGGACGGAGACTTTTTTACTGAAACATAGAAACACAGAAACATAGACTTTGATGGCAGATAAGGACCACTTGGCCCACCCAGTCTGCCCATTTCCCTACTTACTAGATAAGCTGCAGATTCTAGTTAACCAACAGCCTACTTCCTGCCACCCCCCCCACTACAATTGCCTTATGTCTGCCCCATGCATGTTTGAGAATTCCCCCACTGTTTTAGACCCAACAACCTCCCAGGAAGCGGTTCCATGCATCCACCACTCTCTCTCTGAAAAAAAATTCTCACATTACCCTTGAACCGTCCTCCTCTATCTTTTAAATTGTGCCCCTTGTTCTTACATCTCTTTTTCTGAAGACGCTACCCTCCTGGACTTTGTTGATTCCCTTGAGGTACTTGAATGTTTCTATCATGTCCCCCGTCCCTCCTTTCATCAAGGGTATACATATTAAGCTCTCTCAGTCTCTCTTCATATGGTTTCTGATGCAGACCCTGCACCATTTTAGTTGCCCTCCTCTGGACTGCTTCCATCCTGTCTATATCCTTGTGTAGATGAGGTCTCCAAAACTGCACACAGTACTCCAGATGGGGTCTCACCAACTGTCTGTACAGAGAGATAACCACTTCCCTTTTTTACTTGTAGATGCCCTTCCTATGCATCCTAGTATCCCCTGGCTCTCCTTACTGACTTCTCACATTGCTTACCAACCTTTAGATCATCTGATATGACTACCCCAGGTCCCTTTCCATTTTGTTGTTGTTAGTACCTCCTGCTATTTGTGTACTCTTCTCCTGGGTTTTGTTTCCCAGGTGCATTACTTGCACTTCTTTGCATTGAATCTAAGTTGCCATATGCCTGACCATTCCTCCAACCTTGAAAGTCCCTTCTCATCCTTTCACCCCCTTGTGTTTAACTCTGTTACAGATCTTTGTGTCATCTGCAAAGAGGCATACCTTTCCTCCAGACCTCTACAATGTCACCTATAAAGATGTTAAAGAGGACTGGACCCAGTACTGAGCCCTGAGATACTCCACTAGTAACCCCCCTTTCTTTGGAATGTGTTCCATTCACTATTACCTTCTGTGTCCTGTTGTGCAGCCAGTTTGCTACCCAGGCTACCACCATGGAACCCACTCCCAGGCTGGCTAACTTGATTATTAATCTTTTGTGCAGGACTGTGTCAAATGCCTTGCTAAAGTCTAGGTAGGACATATCCACTGCCCCTCCCTGGTCTATTACTTTGGTCACCCAGTCAAAGAAATCAATTAGATTCATCTGACATGACCTTCCTGCTGTAAATCCATGCTGCTTTGGGTCCTGTGTCCGCTGGCCTCTAGGTACTCAACAATTCTTTCTTTCAGAAGTGATTCCATCATTTTCCCTACCACTGAGGTCAAACTTGCAGGTCTGTAGTTTCCTGCTTCTGCCTTGCTCCCACTTTTGTGAAAGGGAATCACATCTGCCCTCCTCCAGTCCTCAGGTACCACCCCATCCTCCCATGATTTGTTAAAAAGTGTGGTCAGTGGTATCACTAGGTCCTTCCTTAGTTCTTTTAGGATTCTGTGGTGAATCCCGCCAGGCCCCATTGCTTTGTCCACCTTGAGTTTTAGGAGTTCTTTCAGGACTCTTTCTTCTGTAAATGGACTGGTATCTACCCCTACCCAGAGTGCTTCTACTGTCTGGTTTAGGTAACTCCTCCTCATCTTCTTTTGTGAATACTGAGCAAAAGTATTCATTCACTATCTCTGCCTTTTCACTGTCTCCCTCTGCCCACCTCCCCTCTCCCTTATTAATCTTCACTATTCCTCCCTTAACCTTTCTATGCTCCCTAATGTACCTATAAAAGGTTTTATCCCCCTTCTTAACTGAATTGGCTGTTTTTTCCTTGGTTTGGGCTTTTGCTATTCTGACTGCCTTCCCCACTTATTTATGTTTTAATTGATACAGTTCCCTGTTGTGCTCCTTCTGTGATTCCTTATACTTTTTGAATGCAGCCTTTTTCTTCTTAACCTTCCCTGCCACCTCTTTTGAGAACCATAGTGTTTTTTTACTCTGCTTTGTTTTCTTTATTTGTTTCACACAAAGGCTTGTTGCCTCTATGACGGCAGTTTTGTTTTTTCTCCATTGTTTTTCCACCCCTCCTTTTTGGCCATTTGCTAGTGTATTCCTCAGGTATTCACCCATTTTGCTGAAGTCAGCCCTTCTAAAGTCCAGTATCCTTGTTTTTGTATGGCTTGTCTTCATGGTTGTGCTTATTGTGAAGCACACTGTGCAGTGGTCGCTTGTTCCCAGATGTCTACTGACTTCTAAATTTGTGATCCTCTCTCCATTTGAGAGTACCAGGTCTAGTATTGCTCCCTCCCGAGTGGGTTCCAACACTAGCTGTCTAAGGCCTGCCCCCTGCAGAGCATCAAGAATGACCCTGCTCTTGGATGTGGCTGCAGTATGTCATCCAGTTAACATCTGGCATATTCGGGTCCCCATCAATTGAATTCTCTTCAGCTCCACATCACCAGACCACAGTAGCAGATGAGTTGTGAGGACCATAAGGGTGTAAGATCAGCACTTACAAACAGATACTCAAGAAAAGAGGCGGTGAAGGTGAGGTTAGTGGGAAAAAATGCAGGAAAGCATCAAAGTCAGATAGTAGTGGAAAGGAGACCAGGGTGAATGAGGAAGAATGGTGAGGAAAGGCAGCAGAGGAGGCTAGAGTGAGAGATGGGGAGTAAAATAAAAAGGATTGCAAGGAGGAGTGAAAGAAGTAGAAGAGGGGACAAAAGAGGTATATGGAAAGGGAAGAACAGGGAGTGAAGCATAGTCAGTAAATGCTAATGAGGGCTACTGGAGGGCACAAGTTATAGCAGCTAGCCAGCTGAGGTTGTAGGGAACCCTTGTCTAACATGTTTAGCAAGCAGCAGATGTAGTAATAATTTAAATGTAGATACAAGGAGCATGTTTAGCTATGAATAAAATGAATTACTAGAACAGATGTAACTGCACATTGATCAGGACAAGCAAGTACAGCAGTCAGCACGAACTATTAATTCATATGAGTGAAGTATCAAAACATTTACTTAAAAACAAACTAAACAGGCAATGTCTGCTATAACAGTGCAAGGGAAGATGCTGTAAAAAAAAAAAACTAGACTGGGCTAGCTAAACAAAAATGGGGAAAATATGGACTACCTAGGCAGATACAGTGCAGCAGTTATATTATACAAGGAATGAGATTGATGACTATCAGTTTGAGTAGGCAGGTGATACTGTGCCACTGTGCACATACATATCTCACATCATAAAATAAAGTAGGGAATTCAGAGATCTTGGTTGACGGACGTAGTGGATGCAGTAAGACACGGCATGAGTCCCTGTGATAAAATAAATTGTTTGCAATCCATGGGGGTAGCTGTGTACCTGATCCTGTCTGTAAAAATAAGAACCCAATTACAGATCACTTTGACATTTTAATCACTGATCTTTCTGGACCACAATGAAGACAAAGCTTACACATCTCTCCTAACACTCTAAGACTGCATACCTTATGTACAAGTCACAAAGTCAGCATTAAGTTTGCTGCTTTACATGTCAGGCAGGTATATATTTTGAAACCTCTGTGGACCTACTGTATTGCTCTTGTGCCAGCATACATGTTGCCTTCATAAACATCAGACTGGCATCATTTTAGAAATTTCATGGCTTACCATGTGAGTGTTTTTAATGAAATGTACTTTAGAAAATGTTTTAAACAAACAGATTCAATGCAGTGCACATTACAGAGGATGAAACATTGTACAAGATACAAATACAATTCAGAGGATGAGTGTCTGTTTATTCTCCCCCACCCCCTAACCCACCCCATACAAAAAATATACCAAACCCCCATTCTTATCCCTCAAATCCCTCCTCCCATAAGATTCCCCTCCCAAGAGCCAGTTCAAAGTAGTAATAAAAGTCATAGTTATAACTCTACTCAAAAGAAAGAAAGAAATGGGGGTAACCACAAATAAAGGTCCAGGGTCCTGCGTAATCTGAAAAAGGTATATATAGAAAAAAAAGAGGGTCCTATGGCCTATATCATTGTGTAGGAACAATTGACCATAGAGCATGGAATTTCTCCCATTTAGTGTTATGATGGGAGATTGCATTCATATAGCTAGCAATAGATTTCTCAATCCTTAAGTTGTATAACAAACTAGCAAGCCATTCTTGATATGTGATGGGATGTTAGTCTTTCCAATGCTTTAAAACTAAATTTTTCACCGTGAGAGAAATTAGGTTAATAAAAATACCTCCTTTCTTTCACAGCCACTGTTGAATAATCCCCTAACAGACAAATCTGTGGGGTAAAGAGATCTTGTATTCCTAATAACGGATCAACTCTAGTTTTCATTAGAGACCATGGGGGAGGGGCACCAGGGACATTCCAGAAAATATGCAGCAGGACCTTGTATCTAGCCACATCTGAAGCATGTATCATTTGGGATCCTATCCATCTAATGTAGTTTAGTAGGGGTCAAGTGCATAGCATGCAAAATATAGTATTGTGTTAGCGGAGCCTATCATTGGCACTATATGTATAAATTCCTCCCATGGCTTCTCCCATTTAAAACAGTTATCAGGAAAGTAACAGTCCAGTACTGAGAGTAATCCACATTACCTGGGCTCAATTTTGTATATAAGGCGCAACTAAACCGGAAACAGCATGAGGTTGCCCAGCAAGGGACTGGAACTCCAAAAAGGTCTCACTTTGGTTAATATCCCACAGAGTCAAACCAAACCAGTTAATGAGCATATGCCTAACTTGATAAACATAGAAAATGTGCTTTGGTGAAATATAGAATTTCCCCAATATATCAGAAACTGAGCACAACTTTCCCTGGTCAACTAAATCTGTGACCTTTGTATTTTGAGGTATTTTCAAATTGTGTGAGGAGAGCAACATACTACCAACCTTAAAATTTGGATTACCAAACAGTGGCTGTGAATTATCTTTAGAAGTCATAATCCCTAGTGACCTACATAATTGATTGTGAACCTTAACTGAAGTAAATATGACCGTGGGCCACAGTGAGACAGGCAATTTTTTAAGGGGTTATATACCAGAGGCTCTCAGGAGACAACTTGAAACTCTTAATAAGATCCTTTCAATTTGCAGCCAAAGGGGATTGTATTGGGATTGGGAATTGTTTGAAGTGGGAACAACCCAATGCATATATTTGGCAATATGACTCATCAAATAATAGTGGTAAAGTTCAGGAGTTTCAGTCCTCCTAATGGTTTAGGGGCACAAAAGCTAATGTAGGATGTCTAGGAGGTTTATTTTGCCATAAAACCTAGTAATCATACTCTGGAGTTTATGGAACTAGGAAAAGTGAGGTAAATATTCAACATGTTGGGAGGGTAAAACACTCTAGGTAACACATTCGTTTTAATCACATTGATTCTGCCTTGAAGGAAATATATAAAGGGGACCATCTAATTAAGTCTTGTTTGGATAGTTAGGAGAAGGTTATCACTGCTGAGCTTCTTCAGGAGAAAGTTGAGGAACCAAAATGATTCCGAGTACCTGAGTCTGTTGGTGAGAGCCATATTGAAGCCAACGGATCACCTCTGTGGGCGTGGGAGATGTGGAATTAGCGGCATGACCTCAGTCTTATTAATGTTCAACTTGTAGTTTGAGAGCTGACTAAATTCTGCAATTCTGCAATTATATCTAATAGCATGCTCGCCTCTGAGGCGGGAGATCAGGCGCTGTGGGTTCAGTTCCCACATCTGGCACTTGGGTTAATATCTCAATACTGACACTGTAGTGCAGCATGAGAGGGTGCTGCACTTCTGAGGTGCGCGTCTTTAGGATGAGATGTTAAACCGAAGTCCCATCTGCCTGGATAGTGGTAGTTCAGGTGGATGTTAAAGATCCCATGGCACTTATCGAAAGAGTAAAGGAATTTCCCCAGTGTCCTGGCCAAATTTCCTCATTCACTAAAATATCACCAACAGCTTAATCTGGTTCAAATTCAATTGCTTACCATCTGTAACACAGCCCCCCCCCCCGGTCGCCCCTGAAAAAGGGACTTCTAGGCCCAGTGGGCTTACCGGGTCAACAAAATTCAACAAAACAAACAAAACAAGACAATATTATTGGGATGGCCTTAATTGGATCAGAAACGTGCAGTAAAATGTCATCCTCATAGGCTAACAATTTAAGCTCTAATGGTTCAACTGGAATACCAGATATATTTGGGGATAACTGTAGTTTATGGAGCAAGGGCTCCAAATACAAGTTGAACAACAAAAGGGACAATGGGCACCCTTGACACGTGCCTGAGAACAATGGAAAATTACTAGAAAAGGTCCCGTTGCAATAAATTTTAGCCCCAGGATTAGAGTAAGTACCTAATCCAGGCAACAAATTCAAGGAACCAAATTGGGCCATAGTGCCAAAGAGAAAAGACAACTTACTCTATCAAAGCTTTCTCCCCATCCAGGAGACAAGAGCCATTGGTAGATCTGCCTTCCTGGATATGGAGGAAATATGGGCAAGTTTACAAAAGTTATCTAGGGGGTTTCTACCACCAACAAAACCTATCTGTTCTGGGCTGATTAAATTACCCCAAACTTTGGTAATCCTGGAGACCAATATTTTAGCCAAAATTTTAATATAAGTAATTCATCAAGGAGATCGCCTGTAGTTTACTGCTTTATCTTTGGGTTCTCCAGGTTTAGGCAAAACAATGATGGTAGCTTCTAATAGAGTGGAGTCTACGATCCCATGAGGCACAGCATGAGCATACAGTTCTTGAAGAACAGGGTAAGTTCCTTCTCAAAAGTATGATAAAAGTTTGATGGGTAACCATCTGGTCCAGGAAGCTTTATTAGGTGCTAGAGACTGGATAGCAGTTATTATCTCTAATATCGAAATGGGAGAAATTAATTGGGTCCACTGCTCTGGGCTAAGGGTGGGAAGGGAGAGTTGAGAGAGGTAGTCCTGAATTTCAGATTGAGTAGGGGTATTTTCTGGGAGGCTATATAGTTTCCTATAAAACAATTTAAATTCCTCCACTATGGCTGGAGGAGTTGTCAAGGGACAACCATCTTCTGTAGTAGATAAAGATGTAACCAGTCTAGACTCCTCCTGTTGTCTCAATTTAAGAGCCAAGAGATGTACAGCTTTATCACCTTGGTCCAGGTATCTAACATGAGTTTTAAACAAGGCATACTCAGCCTTCTCCTAAGTGTCTCTGCATATTGGTCTTTAAGAAGCATGAGGTGATTTAAATCCCCATCAGCAGGACTAGTGGCCACGGCTGCCTCAAGAGTTTGGATGGAATCCAATAAGGATTTCGCTGTGCCTCATTTTTCTTTTTCTGGGTAGCAGCAGTTCTAATAAATTCCCCCCCTCAGATAACATTTCAATGAACACCAAAGTTGATCATATACTGGTATAGAATCCCTATTTTGATCCATATACTGAGTAAGCAGTGTATGGATCCTGTTTACAGTGTCCTTCTGAGAGAGCAGCTGGAGGTGAAGTTTCCACAGGGTAATCTTAGGAATACCTTGGGGTACCCTACCTTCAAACCATATCAGAGAGTGATCAGATAACACCCTAGGGGAAATTCCACAATCAACTGGGCCTATCAACATGGCCTGGTTTACTAGAAAAAAGCCCAGACGGGAGTAAGTTTTGTGATAGGCTGAACAGAAGGTGAATTCTTTCTCATTGGGATGAAGAAGGTGCCAGGGATCAGAGAGCCCCAACCCTTCCATCATTTCATGTAGAGACCTCTGCACAGGGGATAAGCTGTGACCTCTCTGGATAGATCGATCCAAAATGGTGTCATATGTGAGATTCCAATCCCCAGCTAAGATTATTGGCAATTGCTTGAAAGGGGCTAACATAAGAGCTATTTGTGAAAAAAATTCAGGAGAAGAGTAATTAGGACCATACACTGTACCCAAAATGATTTCTCTATGATCGAACAACCCTCTTAGAAAAAGAAATCTCCTTGTGGGTCCCCTATCTAGCTGTAATATTTGAAATTGGATCCTCTAGTAAATAAAATCATGACACCTCTTTGGAAGTGGAGTTGCCAGCTGCTAGACACATCCCATTTGTTCTCTCCTGAAGAGGGTACATTCACTAGCCAACAGATTTGTCTCCTGCAAGAAAGCAACTCCTGAATGTACTAGAGCCAAATGCTTAAGGATCTGGCGGCGTTTCAATCTGACCCGCAACCCCTTAACATTCCATGAGGCTATTCTCATAATCAAACTTAAGGTTTGAACAGTTTGGTAAAGTGAGAAATTCAACAACTAAAGTAACTTTAACGATTTTTATCCAAGGATATAAACCCAATGACTGGCTGTTTATCCCTCCCTCACTATTACCCAGTACCTACCTCGAATAATTGGATAACTTATGAAGTATGTTTCCCCAACCCCATAATAAATCCTTCACGGGCATATATACATAACCATTAAGTATGCCCCAGTATATGAGTATAAGGTAAATCACCCCAGTCCCAACGACTGACCTTCAGCTGATCAATCGGTGTGATGATTATCATGTTGCCCTGAACTTGCCTCCCCACGCCTATCCCTTTGTCTATTCTAAGAGTTAAGGCCATTTGACCAACTTGTTTAAACCCTGAAACTACACATTCAACTGTTAATAACAATATCCTATTATATATTCTAAACACTTCAATGCATGAATAAAGGCGAAACTAATCAAAAGTCTTAATCCGTCTACCTCACCATTAGTAGTTTAGAGCTAAATGACCCCATCCTATTAAACTTAAAACCAAAACTAAACATTCAGCAGGGGTATTATAAGGATACCTTCCCAAGGCAAAGTACACAAGGAATCGCGAGAAGGAGCAGGACAGAGAACTGTATCAGTTAAAGCAAAAGGAGGCTGGGAAGGCAGTCAGAACAGCAAAGGCCCAAACCGAGGAAAAGATAGCCAACTCAGTTAAGAAGGGGATAAAACCTTTATAGGTACATCAGGAGCGAAGGAAGACCAAGGGAGGATAGTGAGGCTTAATAAAGGGAGGGAGGGTGGGCAGAGGAGACTGAAAGGCAGAGATACTAAACAAATATTTTTGCTCAGTATTTACAAAGGAAGAGGGGAGGTACATAAAACAAACAATAGTAACACGCTGGATACAGAAGTTGATACTGGCCCATTTACAGAAGAAAGGGTTCTGAAAGAACTCTTAAAACTGAAGGTGGACAAAGCAATGGGGCCTGATGGGAATCATCCCAGAATTCTAAAAGAACTAAGGGTAGAACTAGTGACACCACTGACTACCCTTTTTAACAAATCATGGGAGGATGGGGTGGTACCCGAGGACTGGAGGAGGGCAGATGTGATTCCCTTCACAAAAGTGGGAGCAAGGCAGAAGCAGGAAACTATAGACCTGTTAGTTTAACCCAGTGATAGGGAAAATGGATGGAACTACTTCTAAAGAAAAGAATTGTTTTAGGCATCTAGAGGCCAGAGGGGCACAGAACCCCAGGCAGCATGGATTCACAGGGGAAGGTCATGCCAGATGAATCTGATAGATTTCTTTGACTGGGTGACCAAAGAGTAGATCAGGGAGGGGCTGGACATGGCCTACCTAGACTTTAGCAAGGCATTTGACACAGTCCCACACAAAAGATTAATATACAAGCTATCCAGCCTGGGAGGGGTCCCAGGATGACAGCCTGGTAAAGAATTGGCTGGAGAATAGGACACAGAGAGTAATAGTAAATGGAGTCCATTCAGAAGAAAGGAGGGTTGACTAGTGGGGCACCGCAGGGTTCAGTGATTAGGATCGGGGTCCTCTTTCAATGTCTTTATAGTGACATTGCAGAAGGACTGGAAGGAAAGAATGTCTCTTTGCAGATGACACTAAGATCTGCAACAGAGTTGATGCACAAGGGTGGGTGGAAAGGATGAGAAGGGACTTTGCAAGGCTTAGAGGAATGGTCAAATGTATGGCAGCTTAGATTCAAATGCAAGAAGTGCAAGGTAATGCACCTGGGAAACAAAACCAGGGAAGAGTACACAGTGGGGTGAGATACTAACAAAACAAAATGGAGAGGACCTGGGGGTAGTCATATCAGATGACCAAAAGATGGGCAAGCAATATGAGAGGCAGCAAGGAGGGTTGGGGATACTGGGATGGCATAGGGAGGCATCACCAGTAGAAAACAGGTTATTATCCTCTGTACAGACAGCTGGTGAGACCCCATCTGAGTACTGTGTGCAGTTCTGAGACCCAATCTCCACAAAGACATAGACAGGATGGAAGCTGTCCAGAGGAGGGTAACTAAAATGGTGCAGGGTCTGCACCAGAAGACATAAGAAGAGAGACTTAAGGAGCTTAATATGTATAGCCTCGAGGAAAGGAGGGAGAGGGGACATGATAGAAACTTTCAAGTACCTCAAGGGAATCAACAAAGTCCAAGAGGGTAGCATCTTTCAAAAAAAGAGGTGTGCAAGAACAATAGGGCACAATTTGAAGATGGGGGCGGCTCAGAGGTAATTTAAGGAAGTATTTTTTCACAGAGAGGGTTGTGGATACATGGAACTGCCTTCCGAGGAGGTTGTGAGTCAAAATCAGTGGTGGAATCCAAGCATGCATGGGATAGTCATAAGGCAGTTCTGGGGGTGGGGTAGGAAGAAGTAGGCTGCTGGTTAACTAGAATCTGCAGCTTATCCAGTAGGTAGGGAAATGGGCAGACTGGGGCAAGCGGTACTTATCTGCAGTCAAATTCTATGTTTAAGTAAAGATCTACTGATTCTACAAACTCAGAGACCAATGAACATAAGTATCCCACTTGTAGGACTGAAGAAGGTAAAGAAAAAACATTCCCAATACTCCAACTGCAACCCAAAAGAGAGCTCTTAACGTCAATCTTGCACGCCTGCTAAGGCTCGCTAATAAACAACATTAAGCCTTTTCTATTAACATCGTGAAAAGAAAAGTTATAGTAAATTTAAATCGCTAATTGCTAAGCAGGCTGTATAACAAGGAACTTGTAATTCAGAAAATGTCCACTAGATGTCATTCTAGACCACAAAATAAACTGAAGAGTGTTCATTTAATTAAATCAGGATACCATTTCTTGCATGTTTCCCCAGCTGCATCCAGTGAATCAAAAGAGTGCCATTGCTCATCTCTGTTAATTTGTAGAGTAGCAGGATGATGCACTCTGAATCTAATGCCAGCAGACACTAGTTTAGCAACTAATGGATGAAGAGCTGAGCACCTCTCATGAACCGAGTAGGGCAAATCTTGCACGATTCAAATTCTTTTACCAGCCCATTGTACTTCTGCCACTTCCCTCAATTTGCATATAACATGTTGCTTGTCCAAAAAGTTCAGCAGCCAGAAGATAAAAGGGTGAGGGGGGAGCCCGAGGGAGGCATAGGGTGGAGAGATCTATGGGCCCTCTCGATGATGTAGGTGGACCCATTAGGTGAGGGCCCCACCAGCTTATCACACAGCTTCTGAGCAAAACAACATCTTGGCACCCATCCTCCCCTCAGGCAGGCCCAAGACCACAAGGTTATTTCTTCTCGAGCGACACTTGAGATCCTCCAAATGATCCTCAGTCTTCTTCAGTCGGAGGCGTAGTGTTACTACCTTTGGATCCAACCTTCCCTTCCAATCATCCAAGGAGGAAATTTGGGTTTCGTTATCTTTAGTGCAGACGTGGAGCTGATCAAGGAATGCTTTCATGCCCTTAAATTCAGCCGCAAGTGCAAGTAAAGTTTCTTTCATTGGAACTAACTCCTCCAGAAACCGATCCTCCGTTAGGGTACTTTGCTGCTTTGTTGGTGGGGAGATATTGGTACTACCAGCTTTAGCTCTCTTAGAGGCCTTATCTTTTGCCAGAGTCAGCGGGGGAGTGTGGCAGAGAGACGGCGTTTTCATTTCCGCATCCATTCTTCGGACAATTCACGGATATACTGAAATTTAGTATACCCCAGTCAGTCAGTGAGTTCTTAAGTATAAGTAGGCAAGCAAGAGGAGATTGTTTAATGGAAATTGCAGTGGTCTGTAGAGGAGGGCAGGGATGCCATCTGAAGGAGCCTCTCAACAGGCAGCCATCACACCGGAAGTCAATACCATGTGAGTGTTGTGTTGTACTGTACCTTCTGTAGGCTTATGCAGTCATCATTACGTACACTGCTTTACATCATACAAGTTAAGTTTTGGAAACTCTGATGTTTAAATCCATGGGCCACTGTATCCATGTGCCTTGACTGTTAATTGCATCCACCCCCCACACCCCAACTCCTGAAGTTCTTCAGCAAGCAGCTTCATCAATGACCTCCATGCCACAATCTTATATTGTGGCTAAGATCTTGGTGAAGCTGCTGGATAAAACTGAATTTGGCTACACCCATTATTACTTACAGGTGGCTTCACAGTTAGTGATGATGGATGTAATACGGTTATGCAGAGTTCAATGCATGGCATGTTGTATTAATCTGATAGTACAGGAATTTGTGTATCAGCAGGTGGAAGTCAGTGAGAATTCTGCTTGTGCTGCACTGATGGAATAATGCAATCATTTCTCAATAAACATATCTTCCTACAATCCATTTGAGAATCTACAGTGCATACAGTTGCAACCTTCTTAGACCAGCAATACAAACATGGCCTCCCAGCATTTCAGGGGAGGGGGATGCATTCCAGAGGGTTAAGGATCATTTTACTGAAAAGGTATGCAGCCAGCAACTTGTATGCCACCTGCCAGCAACAACAAACATGCCAGACAGCGATCGTGTTTGCCACTGGTGTCCTACAGTACTCTGTGAGCAACTGTTTCTGCTGTTGTCAAACAGGCATGATTTTTTTAAACAATGGTGGCCTTCCCTGAGGGCTGCTATACCCCCTGTATAAGTAATGAAGCCAGCACTAATTATGCTACATGGTGTGTTTATATGTCAACAAACAGCACACAGTGATGGTTGCCCACTGTGATGCTGTATGCACCTACAGTGGAGCCCACCAATGTTCAATGCAAAATATTGTAGAATTCAGCAGAGCTGCTGGAGAAAGTGCAGTTGCAAGGCAGTTAATCTCTCTTGTTACACAGGAATCTGTGACTCTGCTTTGCATCCTAGCAGGCTTACTGCAGTGGTGGATCCAACATTAATAAATATCCTGAAGCAGCAGGACCCTTCTTAGACCTCTGCATGGAACAGAACCAAATATAATATATTTCTAACACAGCAAAAATTAATTGCACCATGGCCCACTACCAATAGTTGCCATGCTCAATACAAGACACCAGAAGTGTTCTGACTGTTGTTAGCCCATCCCCTTTTAGCCTGCCCCTATTCATTATTGCTTCAGGACCCTTGTTAAATCCTAGCTCTGACATTACTTTACTGTACTTCATTGTGAAACTAAAAGTACCAGTCTGCCCCAAACCTCAGCTGACTTCAAATTCCAATTCCAATTACAGCTTTCAAATGCTGAGTGCACTCCGTCTGTATTTATAAAAACACTGTATCTGTGCTTAAACATTTTTGTTGAAACACAAGTGACTTCCAGACATAGCTTGGAGCACTGAAAGTAAACACAGTATAAGTGCACATATACTATATCTATAAAAATCTGCTTTTTTAAAACCATCTCTCTATCATACCTAGGAGCATTCTAAACACACGAAAACATAGTTGCCATTTATGGCATTGTATTCACAGCAGGAGACACCTCTTACTCATTCCCATGAGATGTTAGGACTGCACACTGTTACATGTTACATTCCTGTATTTCCTGCAGCAATGTCACCATGTGCTCATTCTTTTGCACAGTATATGACCTGCCAGAAGTTTGCACTTTGCAAAGTAGCACTTACTTCACTAGCAAAGCTCCTTGCATAATTTTGGAAGTGCACTATACTGTAACAGTGGTGAGGTGGAGTCACACTAGACATTCACAAAATTCGAAGTTCTTGACTTTGTCGCATCTTCACCAGTGATGGAAAACTTCACAATATAAATGATAAAATGTAATGCACTTATCTATGTGATATATTCTTTCTGAGTAGAATGAAATCTTTCATATGCGTGGCAGCATTTAATGTGTATGGGGAAGGATTATCTGGTATCACACTGCAATATTCAGGTTTGGGCTGGCTAGCTCCCCATAGCTTGGCATTATTTTGCCCTGATTGTTTTATTAATGATCTTCTTAAGTCCTCTGTCTTCTTTCTAAATCTAAAGAGATCTATCTATCTATCTATCTATCTATCTATCTATCTATCTATCTATCTATCTATCTATCTCTCTCTCTCTCTCTCCTCTATCTCTATCTACCTATTCATCCATCCATCCACCACCTACCCACCCATCTGTCTGTCTGTCTGTCCATCTATCTATCTACTCAAGGAAGGGGGATATGATAGACCTTTAAATACCTCATGGGGTAAATAAGGTACAGGAGGAAACATTTTTCAGAAGAAAAGGTACTCAAGAACATGGGACATACAAGGAAGCTGAGCTGGGGCGGGGTGGATTCAGGAGAGATGTGAAGAATTACTTCCACAGAAAGAGTAGTGGTTTCCGGAACAGCCATCCAGGAGTGGTGGGGATGAAAACAGTGATGAGATTCAAGAATGCATGGGAAACCACAAGGGAATCATAGTGGAAAGGAAATGGGGAGGGAGAAAGGGCTGTAGATTGGGTCCAGTCTGCAGTAATAGTGTAGTGTAGGTAGGGAGGAATGGGCAGACTGGATGGGCCATGGTCTTTACCTGCTATCAAATTCTATGTTTCTGCGTTATAATAACTGGATCTTCCTTTTTAGTGAAGGAAAACTATGGCATTATTTGATGTAATAAAGGATTGTTTATTATGGCAAACACTCACACAGTTTTCCCTTGGTCTGTGCATGCGCCCTCCACAGCTCTTCCTCCCAGACTGCTGACCATTGACTTCATCCTGTGAAGAGATGTACCGCCACTGGGACTCGTCAGTAAGTCACGCAAACAAAATCAAAAAACTTTCACCTGCCAGCAGAAAAAAAAACAGAAAACATTTAAATAAATAAAAACGGCCATGGACCGCGCACTCTAACCAAAGTGAACTGCGGCTGCAATAGCGTCACGTATGCCTATTCAGTTCTTATTTTATATAATTGTCATGGCCAAAAAGGAAGACCCAGCAATTATATAAAATAAAATATGGGTCAGGATGTGTAAACTCAAAGTTTACACACACCCATGGGGTTAGATGTTATGCAAAAAACCCTCAGGTGTGTGTAAACTTCTCGTTACATACCCCGATCCATTTTATCCTACATATCTTGTCTCCTTTGCTGCTTAGTTGCATTATATACAGCAAATCCTTCTTGGCCCTCTGAACTAAGAATAGTCAAAAACATAGAGGAGTCTGAGCCCAACCAAATCCTACAGACAAGACCTCCAAAAGTTGGATAAATGAACTCACTTGGTGAATAATTAAGTCAGTAGAAATACATGTTTTTTTTTATATTTACAGAAAGCATTACTGTTTCACAAGAATCAATTACTTCTACAGGATGCCCAGGTTCCATCTGCAGACATTCAGTAAATATATAAACCCAATTTTGCATTGTACTCAGTAACAACCTCTCTGTTTCAAGAGAAAGAGAACAATTCTTTAAACGTGGATCTGTTATGGAATGCCAACACTTGAGATCCTGACACCCAGGATCCTGATCCTGACATCCTGACAGGCCAGTTCCCCAATGCATCACCAGCCCAACAGTGGAAAGCCCGACACCGCAGCTATGGCATTTTCGTGGGTGAGTGGAGGATCCACCACCCTCACTCCCTAAATTAATATAACCAACTCTGGTCGGTGCATGTTTGGGAATTGGCTTCCACCATTGGGATGCTGATCCGCTGGGGAAACGCACTATCAGGATGTCTGGCTCAGGATCCTGGGTGTCAAGATTCCTAGTTTTGGCATTTCGTAATGATACCTTCCCACTGTCATATTGTTATATAGTCATCTATTCCTATGGAGTATCTGTGGTGCTCACAGTTCATTAAACAAGATATTTCTCTTTATGATGACTTATTTTTATTGCTCTATTCAATGTTATATCTTGGCATATATTTATTACGTTGGCAATGTCAGTACCTTATCCAAAACTGCACTGACAGTGGGAGCTCTGATTCATTCTTAATATCCATTTTTCCTTTCTAGTGTTGGATTATTACACAAGAACATTTGAATTTATGAAATGCCAGCAGAAACAGGCGTGAGGCCATTCAGTAAATATATAAACCCAATTTTGCATTATACTCAGTAACAACCTCTCTGTCTCAAGAGGGTCTGTCAAGTCTACTTGATTGTGCAGCTAGCCTCTCAACTGGCAGCTGCCTACCTCCCACTCTTATTCATAACAACCTCCCTTCATTGTGTCCCACCCTCTTAAATCCTCCCACCATTCTACGTGATACCACTTCCTCGGGCAGCGTATTCCAGTTGTCTACCTCCCTTTCTGTGAAAATATGAACATACAAAATACAATTTAAACAGATATAGAATCCTTTTCTGTCTCTTAGGTTAATCAGCTCTTCAGCATTCCTTGTTCAATTAAACATTACTGGGGCTCCCCTTGAAGAAACCCAATGCCCACAAAGTTTAAAAATGTGCTAATTTTAGTGTTGCCAACTAATGTACACAACGTTTGTTTATGTGCTGTCAGAGTTTTCAATTAATGTTCACAAAGTTTGAAAATGTGCTATTAGGGCTGTCAAGCCTAAGTCCCCCTCCCCTTCTCCTACCCTTGTGACCAAAGGCCAAGTTACTGGTACGGGGCAGTGCATCAGTAGTCTGGTATCTCATATAGGGCCAACATTCAACACCAACCCTAATCCCCCCAACCTTCCCCTCCACTCCTCTCCCTTTGTGATCCAGTTGCAAGCTTCAAGTCCAGTTCCATGCTACAAGGCTGTGCTGATGCATGCGAGTTTGTAGGTCCAGTGCACAGTTACTACACGTTTATATGTTTTTATTTTTTTTTTCTGGGTGTCAGTTTGTTTTAGCGCTCATGAAAGGTGCTGGACTGATAGCACTAGAACCTGAATTCCTTTTTTTATCCACATGACAGGTACAGCATAGGCATCACAGTGCAATCTTCCCTACACTACCCCCCATTGTGTCTCAACCCTGTCATGGCGGGACCACAATGTAGGTGAGAGGGTAGTTCAGACTCCATGCCCATTCAGTCCTTGGCCACTTATAGGAGAATGCCAACTAAGGTGCCTATGAGTGCAAATTATTTTGGTGATTTGTGATGGACACCCTTCCACTGGGAACTGGAATGAGATCACCACAGTTCATTTCACACAGGCCACTGAGCAGCCCACAGGTAATAACTGCTTTCATCCCACTGCTGACCAGTGCTGGATTTGAACACTTGACCTAGAGGTGAAAGGCTCCTTAAAGGGGCACTGTCAGCTGCTTGGGACTAATGTTAAAGGTTGAAAATGAAGGTGTCTGGAGCAAGCTTTACTAATGTAAAATACATGACTAGCACCATATTTTCACAGAAGTGCTATATATCGATTATCTTTGTAAAAAATTATGTTTTGGTCAGCCTGACTGAAATGTCAGCTCCGTGCTTCCAGGAGCTAGAATGGCAGGGAGCAAAGGGGAAACTCATTCATGAATGAGTTACTTATTTTTGGTCCTATATGTAGAAAAGGTCTTCTCTGTCACTGGTGACAACACAGAGTAGTGCAAAGATAGTCCCATTCACATAAATGGATTTAAAGCATTTACAAGGCCCTATATGGGTCAGATCCTGGCTACCTGTCAGACCTTCTGACACCTGCCCACCCAGTGCACTCACTTCACTCTTCCATGGAGGGCTTCCTCACTGTTCCTAGGGCATGGCTTAAGGCCTCCAGAGACCGCACTTTTGAGGTTGCCGAGCCATCCTATGAAATCCGTTGCCACAATCTTTAAGGGAAGCTCCCTCGGTGGAGAGTTTTAAAAAAGGACTACAAGCACATCTGTTTAAACAAGCTTTTAACTTGCAAATTATTATTTTAAACTGGAGGTTTTAGAGTTTTATTTAATATTTATTATGGATGTGTTTTAAACTGACTCTGATGGAATTATTGTTTTGTTTTGAATTTTTACACCTCTATGTAAAGTGCCCAGAGCCTCTGAGATTGGGTGCTAAATAAATAAAGCTTACTTATTTACTTACTTTACTTACAAATGAGTGCAATCATCTGTTTTATTTTTTATGCAAAAATTGAAGCCCTGATTCCAGGCATGTGTATTACCAGAAGCCGGACACACTTTCAAACAACATCAAAGCAGAACAGACACACTGCAGGTTCAAAGATCAGTTTAAATGCCTTAATCCTTTTATTCAATTGAAATCACAGGCTACCAAATAGGTTTACCAACATTTCACCCATTCTCAATGGCTCTATCAAGGGTAGTGGCCCTATGATTAAAAACAAGAACTTTTTCCGAACATTTATGTTTGAACAAGTTAAACAAGCAGCCTTTTTCAATCGCAGATATTCAGGGTATTTAAATGCATGCCAGTGATTATGTAACATAATAAAGGCAGGATGATCAGGGGTAGGAGGACCACTTCACCACCAGGTCTAAGACACATGATAAAAGATGGGTGCTCTGGGGCCGACATGCATGCCAATAAGCTCATAAGTGCCATGTAAATGGTCCATAGTGCCTTGCATGCTGATGGGTTCATAACCATAAAAGGGCTGAATATAGCCCAAAAGAGGTAGTGCTTTCCATGTGGATTGTGCAGTCTCTGTTGGGCTCCTATGGGCCATAGTCCATCGGGGCTGTCTCAGTGCAACACATAGTCATCACGCACCGGGCAGACACTGTCCCATATTCAGGCAGGAGTAGATTTATTGTCTGAATATTGCCCCTGAGCTGACTGCATGCTAACTGCAGCACAGTACTCCTATCTGAGCAGCACACATGGTCAGCTTTGAATATGGATCTTCGTACTGATCTTTATACCTACAGTATGTCAGTTCTACTTTGATGATACTAGTGCAATATGTACCATCCACGTGTAGCTTGTGTTAAGCAGCTACAAGACTGCGTGTAAAATAATATACATGTCCCAGACATATAACTTGCTTTGAGTTGTTTTAAGTATTGTATGTATCCTAAAGAAAGCAAGTTACAAGAGTGCAATGTGTATACTACTGTTACAGTAAATTTGTTACAACTCTGCTGCTTTGTACAGGGTTCACAGTACTGTGTGTAAAGTAAGCTGCACATCATAAATGGAGGTTAACTTCCACAGCTGCGCTCCGCAAGAATTCTAATTACAGATCTAGAATGCACAGGATGTGTATGAAAAACCAGACCCATGTGGCATGACTCGGGACTTGTAGCTTGTTGTTGGGTCACGAGGGTAGTGGAGGGGTTGGGGATTAGAGTTGCTACTTACGCATTTTGAATATGTTGGCCCAATATGATTTACCAGACCATTAGTGATGTGTGAAGTTGTGAAACTTCATTCTGCAGATTAATTCATGAATTTGCTTATTTTGTGAAGTTAATCTGCTATGCAAGGTCCCAGTTTACGGAAGATTGATAACCACACGAAATGAAAAATTGGCAACTCTGCCGGAGGAGTTTGTACAGAGACAAAATTTGCAAGATGCAAAGTATGTGACTTCATCAGCAAAGTTTGGTACAGACTAAATAAGGCAAGGTGTACTGGCTGTATAGGAAAGCCGCAGAGCTGAGCCGAGGTGCTGTTTATGTAAAGTGGCTTCTGAACATTGTGTATAACAGCTACACCTGCAGCATTGGGGTACATGTATGGTTTATATAGGGACCAGCCTGCCGACTGTTTTGGAGTGGTGGTACAATTACAAATAAAGTTACATGTTAATGGCAAGCTTGGATTTTTGACTGCTGCTTTGATTTGCTGTTTGAACTACACTTTGTGAGCTGAAGGTGCTAACCCGCCTCTGTCGGTTTATGGACTGCAGTTTGATTTTTTCTCAGACTATGAGGCTGTCTGGGAGTGTCAGCTACTTCCCATCCCTCTCTCTATTGGCGAAGTGCATTGGGCTAACCAGAAACAAGCCCCCACTCATGGTTCCAAGGAGGACTGGTTCACCTGCCTTTTAAACGCTGTACTGAAGTTCTGAAGAGAGGAGACTCACCACCCCTGTTTCATCATCTGGAGGCGTGTTGCTGCATTATGGTGTCTGTATGGATTTTAGACTTTCTAAGTGCTTCAGGTGCAATTGTACCCTGGGAGGAAGCAGTAAATCAGAAACTGACACTTGGTTCTGTAGGTCAGGTATAACTTCCTGCCTGTAAGGCAAATGATATGTGGTAAGGACCAGTGAGCATATTTGAAACTGGACATTGCTTAGGGGGTCTATGCAGCCTGCACCTCTCCCATGGCTGTGGCAGGAGTTGCATCTTGGCCCAGCTCCTGAATATTTTTATTCTCCATACTTGTCAGGCGGTAAGACTGAGGAGGAGGGTTCTGATTTAAGCATTTGGAGGTGGAAATCCTGTGATGTTGTGCCTAGGAGGGTGGGCTACCCCTCACCCTCACTCTCAGCTTCTCCTCCAGAAAGAGATGCCTGGTGGGCTGCATCCCAGCGGAGCCGAGCAGGCAGAGGACCTGAAATTCTGTGTGCTGCACCTCCTGCCTCAGCCCGTAAGGAAGCCAATGACCTTGATGGTAATAAATGTTGCCACTGGCTGGCATAGAGAGAGATGCAGTGAAACAGATTACCAATATTTTGTCACTCTCTTACCAGCAGGAAGGAACAATGGCACCCTTCACCACCACTCATACTGCCCGTGTCCCCTTATGGTGAAGCTGATTTTAGTATTAGTAGTTGACAAATCTTAGCTGCTTGCAAACGACCAGGAGGGTGAAAACAACCCATCCTGCCTTCTGTATGGGGAGGGAGGAAACAAATAAAATGTCGAATCAATCAATACTATACCTGGCCAGTCCCCCACCCGACGGCTTGCACATTACCCCACTCACCAAAGTTTGTCTGCAGATACCATGGATAACTGTAGAGAAGTATTGCCCAGCAAATTGATGTATGGTCCTGGGTAAATTGATTTTTTTTAATTATAAAACCAGAATTACAACCTTTGAGCTAAAAGCTCATTTTCAAAGGATCCTTATCAAACAGGCGGTTGGAGAACAAGCAAGGTACATGAACTGAGGGAAAAAACAGTAGCAGCTAAAATGCATTGTCAAGCAAGGTACATGAATTGAGGGGAAAAAAACAATAGCAGCTAATAGTCATTGTCAGTAATACGACAACACAATATTACATATTGCAACTAACAAATAATAGGATAATGATAGGCAGAAACATAGCCTAAGTCATGGTTTAAGTGCAGGTAATATGGGGGAAAAATAGTCTCATGCCAGCATGGCTAATTGGGGTTCGAAAAACAAACTATGTACAAGCCATGGGTCTATGGGAATTAGTGAGTGATGCCAGTGAATGAGCATGAGAGAGCCCGCTGGTGGAGACGGTGTGGAGATGCTTAGCCCTCCCAACCTCACTAACTATCAAGAAAACAAAACTGTGAAGAAACAAATATTAATAAACATAGCATGGTAAGATTGGAGCATGAGAAAAAGATACTGCCCCTGTTTTCTAAAGAGCTCAGCAATAAGTTGCGACCTAGATCAGGTCCAATAGAAGCTTGAGTCCCACCACCTCAGGTGCATGCCCCGACATAACATCCAGTGGTGTGGTGGCCTAGTCAGTGGGATGGCAGTCTGTGGAGGACCTGATTCATTCGCTGAAGGGAGGCTGGTTATCTCTACCCAGGATGGGGAACTGTCCACAATGTTATCAGCATGCTGCAGGGTAGAGTACTTATTTTCCACCAGCAGACTGTTCTCCAAAGCTCACAGTTTGATGCTGACTGTCTTCTCTTATCCTGTCCACTTTGGTGCAGGCTCTCGGAGTGTTTCTGAACTGTTGTGTAACAGTCAGTGCTGGGAAGGGTGACAGGACAGGTTGGAATAAGTGTAACAACACTATGTATAGTAAGGGTAAAAAGGTAAAGATAAGCAAAATGGTGGGAATAGGTGAAACACCTATCTAGGGTAAGGATAAAAAAAAGGTTAAAGTAATCAAAAGGCGGGAATAGATGAAATATCTCATCTAGAGTGAGAGTAAAATAGGGACTAGAGTAAGCAAAACAAAAATAGGCAAGGTAAACAATAGCTACTGTATTCTGGGAGTGGTGCATTGCAGTGAATGTGGGGTGGCAGTTTTCAGGTAGACTTTCTGGAGACTGCGGTGCTGCCTTTTCTGCGTTCACCTCTCTGGGCTGAGGGTGGATGTTGCTCATATCCATGCCAAGTTGGCTAGGATTTGGAAGGCCTCCTCCCCTACAATGGGACCACCAAGTCTGCCACCACTGCCTCAAAGGTTGCTAAAGTGGAGGGATGGCTGGGCTACGGTGGGCACAGGAAGGGTGAGGGTGGTGGGTCAGAGGCACAACTCCCAGATGATTCCACTATGCAACTCATATGCTGCTGTAGCATGGCAGTACTGTCCCATGGAGGCACCCATAGTAGTGGCCAGGGGGGATGTGGGGGGTTCTCTGTAGGGGAGGCCCCAAGATAGATGGTAGAGGACTCCAGAGAATGAGGAAATTACTCCGGGTGGGAGACTCAGTTGTTAGGGAGATAGATTTAGGGACAGGCCGGTAGGGGGAGAGGGATGTTAGGTGCCTACCTGACACCACTGCTTGGAGGGATGGGAAGTGGATCCTGGAGATTGCTAGGGCAGCAGGATGGGAGGGAGAATTGGATGTCATTGTCCACCTTGGGACCAATGACCTGGCTAGGGATGAGGTTAGGACACTGTAGGAGGAATTCAGGCAACTGGAGAAGAGTCATAGGCTGGTAGCACGCTGACTGGCAATATCTGAGGTGTTGCCTTTTTATGACAGAGGGGAGGATAGGGTACTCCTTACCAAAAGCTTCAACCAGTGGTTGAAGGATTGGTGCAGAGAAGAGGGTTTTGGCTAGATTGGGGACTGGAGACCCACCAGAAGGGATAAAGGGCTATATGGGGGAGATGGCCTGCATCAAACTGGGAAGGGAGCCACAGTCCTCAGTGGATGGTTTAAATGCTATATTGACAAGCATTTAAACTAGCCGGGGGGGGGGGTGGAGGAAGAAATCAGGGAGACGTGAACTGTCCACCCCCACAAGCTGAAGTAGTCAGTAGGGAAAACCCTATGGGAGAGAAATACTCAAAAGTTTCTGATAGCAGGACAAGCAGAATGGTAGAAATGAGACGGGGTGGAAATGAAGGCAGAATGAACAAGCAGAGTAGTCAAAAAGGAAAAAGGGGACTAACTAGACGGCTGATAGAAGAATTTGGAAGGTCATGTCCAAAAATGCTCAAAGTCTGGGAAATAAAATCCTGACCCTTGTGGCCATTTTGGCAGAGGCTAACCTGGACATTGTCACCAACACCGAGTCATGGTGCAATGAGAACCATTACTGGAATATAGTCATACCAGGCTATACTTTGTTCAGGAAGGCAGGGATGGTAAGAAAGGGAAAAGTGGCTCTTTATGTAAGGGATAGCATAACAGCTACAGATACACAGGGAAGACAGGGAGTGGCACAGGCACTGTGGGTTACCCTAGAAATAGAAAATGGAACCAATATTCACTCTGCTGTAATATTTTCTTTTTCCATATTCTTTTTTATCCCTGGAAGCTGGCAGGAGGGTCCGTCCCCCCCTCACAGAGCTTGTATCCATCCCTGACCCATCATCCCATCACTAGGATTGTGGTCAGGAGCTTCAAGAAGCCTGCCAGCTTCATTTTTCTGTTTTTCTCCCCACCTGTTGAGGATGCACGTATGCACACTGCATTCCTGCAACCCCCACCATTTCATGTCACCTGCCTTCGGACACTGCAACCAGGCCTCCACCCGTGGCAGTTATATGGTGGGCCAGCAATGTCCCTTCCTGAGAGGAGAGCAGCCTTGTGGCTGCTCAATCCCACTTCACACTCCCCTGGCTGACCCCCAACAACCCAGGCCCATTCCCTGAACTTGGGTCACCAGTGTGGTGCAAGGTGTGGTATCCAGTGCCTCAACCCTCAGTGCCACTGGGGCCACACTGGCATAATCCTACAGACCTCCCAAGTGGGGGGGAAATGATAAGGGACTGGTGGAAGCCTTCCAAAACATGGTGACCAAGGGGGGAGGTGCTGCTGGTGGGGGACTATGAACTGCTGGATGTGGATATTGAGTATCCCAGCTTCAGCTAGGAGCAGGGACATCCTGGACTCCTTGCGGGGGACATTCCTCAGGCACCAAGTAAAGGAGCCCACTTGTGAAGGAGTAGTGTTGGACCTGTTACTCACCAATGGAGAAAGCATTGAAGCCATTGAGGTGGATGACAACCTGGGGTGGGCAGAATGAGAAGTGATCTGGATAAACTGACAAAATGGTCAGAAGAGTGGCAACTGGGATTTAATGCAAAGAAGTGCAAAATTATGCACATAGGGAAGAGAAACCTGAAGCCACCCAAGGCTGGGAGGGAGTTGCTAGCAGTCACAAAGGAAGAAAGAGACTTGGGTATCATCATCACTGATGACCTGAAATCATCCAAGCAGACCTCTAAAGCAGTAGGTAAGGCTAGGGGTGTTAGGGTGTATTAGAAGGGGTATCACAAGTCGTAAGAGGGAGGTAATAATCCCTCTTTACAAGACACTGGTTAGGCCCCATCTGGAGTACTGCGGCAGTATTGGAGGCCACACCTTCACAAGGACATTAACCAAATTGAGGCAGTCCAGAGAAGGCAATCAAAATGGTGCAGGGACTGCATCAGAAGACATATGAGGACAGATTAACAGAGCTCAATATGTATACCCCTTGAGCAAAGGAGGGAGAGGTGATATGATCGAGGTATTCAAGCACCCTTAAGGGCATTAACAAGGTGAAAGAGTCTAACATGTTTAAATATAAGAAAAATAGCAGGACAAGAGGACACAGCATGAGATTAGAGGGGGCCGATTAAGGGAATGTGAGGAAATTCTTTTCACAGAAAGGGTGGTGGATGCATGGAATGGCTTACCACAAGAAGTGGTGGCTATGAATACAGTGCAGGGCTTCAAACAGGCATGGGATAGGCATAAGGGAGCAATACAAATGACTATGAATAGATAGGCCACTGACAGAGCAAAGACCAATGGCACATTTATAAGGTAGAAAAACAAATGGGCAGACTGGATGGGCCTTACGGTCCTTATCTGCCGTCAACTTCTATGTTTCTATGTTTAACTTGAAGTCCAGTGATCACCGTATGATGTGGTTCAATATAACTACTGAACCAGAATCAAACCACACTAAGGCAAGGGTCTTCGACTTCAGGAGGGATGACTTTATAAATGTGGGGGAATGCCTCAGGGATGCCCTGGCAGGGGGGAGGACATGGTTGGAATGGAGGAACAGTGGGCAACACTAAAAGGGGTCATAGGGAAGGCAACAAAGCTCTGCATCAGGCAAGTAAGCAAAAGCAAGAGGAAAAAGAGACCACTATGGTTCTCAAAAGATGTGGCCAAGAAGGTAACAGCAAAAAAGTTAGCATTCAGGAAGTATAAGGAGACACAGAAGGAGGAGGAGGATATGGTTGTGCATCGTGAGATGCAATGGGAGGCAGGAAAGCAATCAGGAGCGCAAAGATGCAAACAAAGAAGAAAATAGTACAGGCAGTAAAGAAAGAGGATAAGACATTTTTCAGATATGTAAGCAAAATGAGAAAAACCAGGGGAGGGATTATATGGCTAAGGAGAAAAGGGGATGAGTGTGTGGAGGGGAACCAGGAAAAACCAGGCATCCTGAACAAATATTTTTGTTCAGTGTTCATGGAGGAAGGGGAAGGTGAGGGACCACAATTAAGTGACAGGAGCATTGAAGGAAGGTAGGTCGACAATAATCCATTTACAGAGGAGTGAGTCCTGAAGGAACTCACAAATCTGAAAGTGGATAAGGCAATGAGGCCAGACGGGATGCATCCAAGGATATTGAAGAAGCTCATAGAAGTGCTGGCTGCACCTCTGGCAGTCCTGTTCAGCCATTCACTGGAGACAGGAATGGTCCTGGAGAACTAGAGGAGAGCATAGGTAATCCCATTTCACAAAAGTGGTAGCATTGAGGAAACTGAAAATTATAGGCCAGTCTGCCTGACCTCAGTGGTATGGAAATTAATGGAATCACTGTGGAAGGAAAAGATTGTGGAATATCTTGATACCAGCAACTTACAGGATCAGAGGCAGCATGAATTCACCAGGGTGAGGTAATGTCAAACAAATCTGATAGATTTCTTTGACTGGGTGACCAGGGAAGTAGATCAGGGTGGAGTGGTGGATGTAGCCTACCTAGATTTCAGTAAGGCCTTCAGCACTGTTCCACATAGGAGACTAGTAAACAAGCTGGGCAGCCTGAGAGTGTGGCCAGAAGTGGTAAACTAGGTAAGGAATTGGTTGGGGGGTAGGCGACAGATGGTTGTGGTAAGCTGCTATTTGTTGTAGCATGTGTTGATTTATCGGCCTCTTTGAAAATCCGGCCCAATATGTGCAATTTCTTGCTTATAAACATACCAGCCACTAAACTGAATAGATGGATGGTGCAGTCAAGAGAGAGCCACCTCCAGACCAAAATTTGTCATTTAACCTTAAAGGAACAAAGTTCTGCCAATGAGCAAGAACATATAACAACCATTTCTTTCATACATCATCCATCCAGGGCAACCTCCCTTGCATTGGAAACATGAAACTTTCACGTACTTTAGATTACATTTCATACCTTTTATAGTATTCCATAGTCAAAACCATTGGGTATTCCCCATCCATCCTATAGGTTGATGCACGATCCAATCAAAATCAAGCTGGCTGAGGACAGCCCCCTTGTCCCATCTAAGAATCTTGTTTACTTTGTACATCAAGAGAGGTTGGTCATGATCCAGATCTACTCCCAACTATCATTCATTCACATAAGGTACAAAAAAATGTATTTATCATTACGCAGCCTGGTAACCAATAGTTTTCTCATGCTAGAAAGGTGCAGTAGACAGTCAAATGCAGCTAGTTTTATGTCAATATGCTTTGCACGAAGATCAGAGGTGAAAGGCAGCAAAGTTTAATTATATGTTTTTATTTTGGGGTAGGACCCCCTCCAGTAGTGAGTCCTGACCCACACAGATGCCACTGCATAGTTAATGTGGCACCCAGAAAGGAACCTTATTATCAGGGGACTGCACCCCCTGTAGTCCCCTGTCACAGCAAATCCCTGACCATGAGATACCTCCTGGAGTGTCCTCTTATCAAATGGGCTCTCACATTCAATAAATTAGACCATGCAGAACAGATTGGGAAGGTCCATCCTGGAGCACCTTCTCCCATAGCACACATGGCTCCCACTCTCCCTTAGTGACTGTTCCTTTCCTGAAAGTCAGGCGTGAACTGAGGACCTCAAGTAGCCTCTTCACCATCAGGTAGAAAGCAGCCTGGAGCAAGAAATAAAAGTTTTTCAGTACCTGCTTAGGCTCCATTATGCCCTCTGCTCCCTCTGTGGCATGAGTTCTCCAATTTTAGTCCAGTTGTTCCAGCAAGTGCTCTGTGGTGCATCCGCATGAGCCACTCCCCCCCCCCCAATACGACTTGGAGATCCTTTGTCTCGGTGAGCAATAAAATAACAAGTTGTCCACCCACTGAGACTCTTCAGTAGCCATGCTATCCTCTTCTCTCCAAGCAACCCCATGATGCAAGCGAGACTTCAATGAGACTGGATATACTTGCAGTGCATGCAGCACTTGCAAATCTCGCAGGAGCTCTCGCGTGATAACGGTGGCCATCTTGGCTGGATCCAAGTGAATTGAATAGAGTGATCCCAAACCTCATCAGTTCCAGCAAGATTTTGCACTGCCATCTTGCCTGGGACTACAGCATTTCTCTGGCAAGAGACAAAGAGGTCTTATCATATATTTTTTATTCAATTTTTAAATATGTTTTCATATATCCAGAAGAAAAATTCAATCTTACAATCTCAATACAAGAAAAGAAAACAGTCCGCATAATACTAGACCATACCATGGCCAAAAACAAAGGGGGGGGGGAGGAAGAGGAAAAAAATATTGAAAAAGCTCTTTATACTATAATCAGCTCTGTACTGCTATATAAGTATATATTCATTTAGTTCATTTCATTTTAAAATGCTAATCACCCCCACTTCAATGCAGCAGAAAACCCTTATATTATTTTATTGGATATGGTAGAGAGAAAAAATAAATAAATAATAAACCAGCAAAGCTAAGACAAAATCTATTATACATATTATTACTACATATCCATCATTTCTTTTTCTGATATAGTAGATGAAACAGAAGAGTCCTGCTCCGATCTTGATGAGTATTGAACTCTCAAAAAATCGACCAATTGGTCTATTTCAAAAAAGATGTACACCTTATTATCTCTAACAATTCTTACTTTTGCTGGGGGAAGGAGAGAGAACTGAGCCCCCATTTCAAGCACCTCTTGTCAGTACATTAAGAAATGTCTGTGCCTTTGCTGTGTTTGATAGCTAAAGTAAAGGAAAATGTAGTATCAAGATCCTTTGTATATCAATGTCACTTTTTGTCTTGCTAATTTAAAGATGAAGTCCAGATCAGATTCAAATGCCAAGGTGGCCATTATGGTGGTTTTCATTGCCAGCTTAGGATCATCTTTTTTCTTCATGACTCTAAATGGTTGAGTAAGCAATGGTGGATTGTCTAAGAGGAGTTCAAAAGTCATAACAAGTATGTCTTTTACCAGGTCTCAGGTATTTTCAAATTCTGCATCCACAGTAACTGGTATTCATAACAAACGAAAATGTTTATGTCTCAACTGATTTTCATTCAGCTCAGCTTCCTAGACATGTTATAGTTTTCTTTAATCACCCCATTCAATGTCGTCATGGCCACTTGCAATTTAGTCTCTAAATTCAAAATTTAACATCCTGCTCCCAATAGCTTTGCTAGTGAATACAGCCAGATCCTAGACTTTTTTTTACTTCAGACTGTAAAAATAAATTTTTTGTGAGGGCTTCAAAACGGCTGTCGTATCTCTGTCCACTCCAGTAATTTATGCAGTGCAAATCCCAATGTTTCAATAGAGTATTTGTTTGCTATGGGCCATCGATGATGGTTGAGAAGAAACAGGCTTGCCTTCATCTGCTGTGAAGCAGTATAACTCCGAGAAAATAGTTACAGGGCCTCTCTGGCTGCTTGATTGTGGAGTTTGCCTAGCCTGTGGAGCGGGCTAGGTAGAAGCCCCCACACTGCTTTCTGGGCTTGTCGCAGAATGGATCAGCTGATCCAGTGGCACCAACTTTGCAAAGATGAATTCGGCAACCGGGCTCCCTTTACGAACGTATGACATACTCGAATGAAATGGGTAGCTGAGCAATACTTGTCCTACTCGTCCTTCAAACAGAGGCAAGAGAAAGAAAGAAAAACAAGTGCAGGTTGGTGTAGAGAGGTACGTGTCCCACAGCTACAAAGGTCTTAAAGGGCAGCACATCATTTGAACTGTTTGGTTGGTCAGAACTCAAACAAAGGGAGAAACAAGATACTGGCTATCTGGGCAATCTGCTCTTAAGCTATGGGGAGTTTTAACACTCAGAACCCATTTATGATCCCTTTCTTTTTGTCTCAATCCAGCAGATCAAAAATTCAGACCGACAACATGAGGAATTGTAAGGAATGTGGAATCCTCATTCCTGAAGTCGACGAAAGGGACACAACCTGTGCAGTGTGCACGCTGATGCCCAATGGTGGCCCTGGAGAAATGGATGAAGGGAACTCAGATTCCAATACCCCACCACCACCAACAGCACCTCTCGCGCTGGATGCAAGCCAACCGCAACCACTATTCCAGCTACTGGAGTCTTTGAAGACCAGCAATCCCATATTGGCACCCAACAAACTGAGTGGTCAAGGGGATGAACCCATGCAGAAATGACTCTGATTGGACATGGACAGTACAATGTCCAAAACCCAGGGGGACCCAGATGAGGACACAACTGATAAATCGACCTGGATGTGCCACAGTGACAACATCGACAAACTCATTAAAATGGTGAGGTCAGTCCTCAAAATAGCAGATCAAACTGAACAGCTGTCCTCTTCAGTGTAGCCACTGCTGTCGATGGGGGAACCAGAAGAAAAAATCCATTTCCCGACTTGCAGGACCATCTAAACCATCCTCAAGAAAGAATATAATGTGCCCAAACCCACTAGACTCCCAGAAAGGAGTATGGTACACAAATGGTATCCATTATCACAAGCAAGAAGTGACCACTAAAGTAAAGCACCAAAAGTGGACCAGTCAGTTTCTGAACTGTCTAAGCATACCACCATCCCCATAGAGAGTACAGCAGCACTTAAGGAGCCCGTGGATAAGAAAATTGAAGAACACTTCAGGAAAATACATGAGGTCTTGGGCATGTTATGAGCAGCTAACATGGCGGTGTGGTTCATGAACAGTGCCTTCCACAGGTGGGTTGACACCTGACCGAGAACATACGGAGGACTCTCCACAAGCAGACATGGTAGAATGCACCATACAGGCGGTAAATTACATAATGGATGCCTCTTCAGATATTCTGAGATTCAGATCCAGAACAGCAGTTCTAGCAAACAGGGCCAGAAGGACATTGTGGCTTAAATTGTGGCAAGCGGACAATGAATCCAAAAGTGCCTTAATGAAGCTACCCTTCAAAGAAGGAACCTTATTTGGGAAGGGCTTAACCCCATACCTCAAGAACAGAGGAGGCAAACAAGCACAAGGAGACAAAGATGTTTACCTACCTACCATCGGACAGATCCTTTGTCCCAAAGGAAACCATTTAAATCCAGGCTCCAAAACCACAACTCCCACGGCTCCAGACAGTGGAACCCAAGGTCCATGTTTCAAAACAGATCGTATTGCAACAAAACAAATGCCAACACCAGCAGGCAGTATGACAGTGGTGGACGAAGCCAAACTTCAAAATCAAATTAAAAAGACAATGAAGACATGCAGGCCTAGGCAAACCCAGCAATAGCAGGGAGATTGCAAAGGTCTGCATAAAACGAGCCCAGACAATGTCAGAGAAATGGGTGAGGGAGGTGGTGACAATGGGATATGCAATAGAGTTCAGCAGCAAGCCGGCCATGCACAGACCTTTTGTTTCCCCAATGCCAAAGTGTCCAGTGAAAGCACAAACTATAAATCTAGCCATACAGGACCTCCAAAAAATGGGGCTATTTCACCAGTCCCCACAGAGGAGAGAGACACCAGAGTTTACTCCTTATTCTTTGTAGTTCCAAAGAAGACTGGGGGAATGTGCCCAGTGCTGGACCTAAAATGTCTAAACAAATTTGTGGCATATAAAAAATTCAAAATAGAGACACTGAGGTCAACACTACTGGCCATTCAGCCGGGGGACTATCTAACGTCAATAGATCTGAAAGACGCATACCTCCACATACCAATACGGAAATTGCATCACAAGTATCTGAAGTTCAATATACAGGGAGAACACTACCAGTATACCTGCCTCCCATTCGGACTGGCATCAGCACTGAGAGTGTTCACAAAGACACTGATCATACTGGCAGCACGCCTGAGAAAGCAAGGATCCACATTATATCCTACCTGAATGACTGGTTGTTATGAGCACGGACAGTGTAAAAAACTTGGTACAACACCAACCTAGTGGTGCAGTGCCTTCAGGAACATGGATGGGTAATCAACAAAACAAAGAGTCAGTTAGCACCCTCTCAGACACTAGTCCACTTAGAGTAATAATAAACACTCAACTCAACATGGTAACACCAACAGAGGAAAAAGTACACATCATTCACACTCTAGTCAATGGAATCATCCAAAGACCCAACAGGGCAGTATGGGACTACCTACAGATGCTGGGAAGCATGGCTGCCTTGATCGACATGGTACCATGGGCCAGACTGCACATCAGAGCACTACAGCGATACCTTAATGAGGCATGGAACTAGACCAGTTAAGAATTCAAGTTCCGGATATCACCACCTGCAAGAATCTTCACCAGTCTATGTTGGTGAACTATAACAAAGAATATAGTACATGGGCGTCCCCTGATGCAACCGCCTATGGTGGTCATCACCATGGATGCGAGTCTGACAGGTTGGGAAGCAACTCACCTGAACCATGTCACTCAGGGACTATAGCCACACAAAGAGTTGACACTTTCAATAAATGTCCTGGAAATGAAAGCAGTACTTCTAGCCCTGGAATTCTTCAAACCCCTCATTGCGAACAAGTCAGTTCTAGTGAGGTGCAACAACAAGGTGACCGTGGCCTACCTAAACAAGCAAGGAGGCACAAGAAGCAAGGCCATGATAGCAAAGTCACTCAAACTGCTACACTGGGTGGAACGGAAGGTGCCATCGATCATGGCAATCTACTTCGCAGGCTTATCCAACACAGAGGCAGATTGGCTAAGCAGAGTAAACATAAACCAGGTGGAATGGAAACTCAACAACATTTTCCAAAGAATTCAGAAAGAGGGATCACTACAGATAGACCTCATGGCCTCCCAGCAGAACACATAACTTCCAAGCTACCATTCCAGGTTCTCGGACTGCAGGACACAGGAAGTGGACACACTTTCAGCACCATGGCAGTTAGACCCGCCTACTTGGGCTGTGTGGCTGGGTGTTTGTGTTGTCTCTGTCAATAGTTTAGTTTTGTGGATTTTCCTGTGTTTTGGCTTGGAGGAACTAGACCATTCTTGGATATGTGCTCTATGAAAGTTTCCTGACTAAGAAACTGGAAAACATCACCAGCAGATATTGGGATTCTATGATAAATCAACTTTTGGAAGCCATCAAAATCAAAGTAAGTACAGCTAAGAAATTCTACAAGCTCTGACCTGGGAGTGCAAACTGAATCAACATTTCCGTCTACCTTGTTGCTAAAGGGAACTGCATGTCTTTGAGAACCATTCACAACTATTTAAACAAAGGGAAGACACTGACAAATGGTTTAACTTCCTGCATATGCCCCAGGCCAGTGTTTCAGGAATTTAACACATCCTTTGTCTTGTTACCATAGATCAAACAGTTTACTGGTCATTTTCCTGTGGATTTGATTATTTTACATCATTTGGCAATGGGCAAATCCTCCCTCTGGAGGCACACCACCGAAACTGATCTGTCCCTGCTCATGTGTGAGCCTTGGGCACATCTAGCCAAATTGTATACAACTATTTCAATGTTGCATTTTCGACATTACCACCTGGCATACTACTATTCAAAAAAGAAACACAACCTCTCTCTGACTGAACTCTGCCTCACGCACCCTGAAGCTTGCCCTCCTCCTGCTGCTATCAGGGACTGTTCACCCTAACCCCAGACCAAACACCTCCAACCAAAATAAACCAGCAGGCACTCTCAATCATGTGCCTGAACATCTGCAGTTTATCTCAGCTTGATGCACTGCAAGCCTTTACCACCCAACACAACCCGGATATTCTGTCAGTAGTTGAAACTTGGCTCACCCCAAAGATTCCTGACCAGGCAATCACCCTTCCTGGCTACAATGTCTTCCGGTTGATCGTGAAGTCCAAAAAGAGGTGGAGGTGTGCCTTATATGTGAAAGACACTTTCCGAGGACACCCCATTGATTCCAATCTTCCAGGAACACCTGCTCAGATTCTTCCATCAGACTTCTATTAGGCACCCACAATAAGGCCCTCACAGTTGTTACTGTTTACATACCTCCTAAAGAACAGGAACCTGGTCTAACCGCTGTCCTTGACTTTGTCAAATCCCACACATCGGACTCCAAAATCATCCTTCTTGGTGACTTTAACATTGATTGGCTCTCAGCTGAATGTGGGTCATTTAAGGACTCCGTTATATCAGCTAACCTGACTGAAATGGTTGACTATGCAACCAGAAAGAACTACAGAACTGGGACCTGCACCCTACTCGACTGGATCCTAACCAACCACCCCTCCCGGATCACGAAAACCTCAGTCCTCCCTGACACACTCAGTGACCACTCTTCCATCAGCTGTACCTGGTCAAACAAATTCTATAAGCCCCCTCCAAAAATCATCACCAGCAGAGTCCTACCCGTGGTCAGCTACCCCACCTCAAATCACACCTCAGTCTGCAGGACTGGTCCCTCATCTTCAAGGCAACCAGATACTAATACTGCACTGGAGCAATTTATTCACATTTTCAATGAAGCCTGTAATAATTTGCCCCTCTCAAAAGCGTAAAGTTAAATCGCTCAGTAACCCTTGGCTGTCAGGAGACCTCCTAAAAACTTAATCCAGGGACCACCTCTGGGAACTGGCTAGAAACTCTGGTAAGCAACCTCGACATCCAGAATTATAAACGGGCATGGAACGACTGCACCAAATCCATTCGGCAACAGAAATCTGACTACTATAAAATGCCTCACTAACTCCTGGGAAATGGGAGGATTTCTGGAAAAGCATAAAGAGGTCACTGGGAAGCAGTCAAAATCCTCACGAACATTCTCTCCAACATAAATGGGCACACTACACTCGACTCTAAAACTATTACAACACTTTTAACATCGCTTTCACTGACCTTAGCAGTGTTCTCCCTCCAACTTCTTCCAAGACGTGTCAACTCCCACCCCAACTCTCCACCCACGCCTGTCACCCACCTTTCTACTTTAAAGCACTAAAGAAACATCAAGTCGAAACTACATTGCCAAAGCCATCAACAAATCTAGAACAAACAGCACACACTTGACCTCAAGCTACTGGCCTAACAGCCAGCGGTACTTGGGCCCCTCACCAAAATCTTTAATCTCTCTTTTCTCTAGATTCCCAGACAAATGGAAATGGCCACTGTTACCCCTAATTCACAAAAGTGGTGATAAGGCTGACCATGTGAACTTCCGCCCTATCTCCATTCTGCCTCCCCTATCGAAGGCACTGGAACGTGTAGTAGCAGACCAACTTACCGAGCATCTGGACAATTATAATATTCTCTGTAAACAGCAACATGGCTTTAGAAAAGGTCATAGTACATCCTCTGCCTTACTCGAATTCACTAGCTCCATTCACAGCTCCCTTGACAATGGACAACTAACTGGTGCTATTTTCATCGACCTGACCAAAGCCTTTGATACTGTTCACCACTCCCTCCTGCTGAGCAAACTAAAAAATGCTGGTCTCTCCAATGATTCAATCTCTTGGTTCAAAAGCTATCTTGAAAACCGCACCCAGCGTGTAAAAATTGGAGATGTGCACTCTGGCAGGGGCCGGGCGGAGGTGCGAGGCATTGGAGATGGTTACAAGGGGCCTAAGTGGCTGGACTGAAGATGGTAGGTGCCATCTTTAACTTCCTGACGATAACTTACAAATGCCCTTGAAACAAAACCTTGGCAGGCGCAAGAGGCATTAGCAGACAGGGGCCGGGCGGAGGCGCAAGGCGTTGGAGATGGTTACAAGGGGCCTAAGTGGCTGGACTGAAGATGCTAGGTGCCATCTTTAACTTCCTGATGATAACTTACAAATGCCCTTGAAACAGAACCTTGGCAGGCGCAAGAGGCGTTAGCGGACAGGGGCCGGGCGGAGGCGTGAGGCGTTGGAGAAGGTTCCAGGGCCTAAGTGGCTGGACTGAAGATGGTAGGTGCCATCTTTAACTTCCTGATGATAACTTACAAATGCCCTTGAAACAGAACCCTGGCAGGCGCAAGAGGCGTTAGTGGACAGGGGCCGGGGGAGAGGCGTGGGGCGTTGACGTGCGGCTACGCCTGGCCCCACAGGGGCCGGCTGGAGGTGCAAGGCATTGGAGATGGTTACAAGGGGCCTAAGTGGCAGGACTGAAGATGGTAGGTGCCATCTTTAACTTCCTGACGATAACTTACAAATGCACTTGAAACAGAACCCTGGCAGGTGCAAGAGGCGTTAACGGACAGGGGCCGGGCGGAGGCGAGAGGCATTGGAGATGGTTACAAGGGGCCTAAGTAGCTGGACTGAAGATGGTAGGTGCCATCTTTACCTTCCTGACGATAACTTACAAATGCCCTTGAAACAGAACCCTGGCAGGCGCAAGAGGCGTTAGCGGACAGGGGCCGGGCGGAGGTGCGAGGCATTGGAGATGGTTACAAGGGGCCTAAGTGGCTGGACTGAAGATGGTAGGTGCCATCTTTAACTTCCTGACGATAACTTACAAATGCCCTTGAAACAGAACCCTGGCAGCTGGAAGGAGGTGTGGGAGACGTCGGCCTGCAGGGGCTGGATGGAGGTGCAAGGCATTGGAGATCATTCCAAGGGTCCTAAGTGGCTGGACTGAAGACGGTAGGTGCCATCTTTAACTTTCGGATGATAGAGGCGAGTGCTGCCAGGCTACGCAAGGGCCTACTGGTTGCAGGAGGCATTAGTGAAAGTAAACTGGAAGGAGAGATGCTTTATTGAGCAGGCACCAGAGCCATTAGCGAAACTAAGCTGGAAGGAGTGAGACAATACCAGGCAGGCGTGGGAGGTGTCGGTCCGCAGAAGCAGGGTGGAGGCACGAGGCGCGAGGTGTTGGAGATGGGTACAAGGGGCCTAAGTGGCTGGAATGAAGATAGTAGGTGCCATCGTTAACTTGCGGATGATAGAGGCGAGTGCTGCCAGGCTACACAGGGGACTACTGGTGGCAGGAGGCATTAGTGAAAGGAAGCTGCAAGGAGAGATGCTTTACCGAGAAGACATCGGAGGCATTAGCGAAACTTTGCTGGAAGGAGAGATGCTTTATCGAGCAGGCACCGGAGGCATTAGCGAAACTAAGCTGGAAGGAGAGAGGCTTGACCATGCTGGCATGGGAGGCATTGGCACCCGAGGGCTGGGAAGAGGCGTGAGGCATTTGAGATGGTTATAAGGGGCCTTAGTGGCTGGACTGAAGACGGTAGGTGCCGTCTTTAACTTTGCGGATGTTAGAGGCGAGTGCTGCCAGGCTACGCAAGGGCCTACTGGTGGCAGGAGGCATTAGTGAAAGTAAGCTGGAAGGAGAGATGCGTTATCGAGTATGCACCGGAGGCAATAGCGAAACTAAGGTGGAAGGAGAGTGGCTTTACCAGGCAGGCGTGAGAGGGGTCAGCCCCCGGGGGTCAGGAGGAGGCTTGCGGCACTGGAGATGGTTACAAGGGGCCTAAGTGGCTGGATTGAAGATTGTAGGTGCCATCTTTAACTTGCGGACAGTAGAGGCGAGTGCTGCCAGGTTACGCAAGGGCCTACTGGTGGCAGGAGGCATTAGTGAAAGTGATCTGGAAGGAGAGATGCTTTATCAAGCAGGCACCGGAGGCAATAGAGAAACTAAGGTGGAAGGAGAGAGGCTTTATCAGGCAGGTGTGGGAGGGGTTGGCCTGCGGGGTCCAGTAGGAAATATGAGGCCTTGGAGATGGTTGCAAAGGGCCTAAGTGGCTGTACTGAAGATGATAGGTGCCATCTTTAACTTGCGGACGATAGAGGCGAGCGCTGCCAGGCTACGCAAGGGCCTACTGGTGGCAGGAGGCATTAGTGAAAGTGAGCTGGAAGGAGAGATGCTTTATCGAGCAGGCACTGGCGGTAACAGCGAAACTAAGGTGGAAGGAGAGAGGCTTTACCATGCAGACGAAGGAGGCATCTGCCTGCGGGGGTCGAGCGGAGGCGCGAGGTGTTGGAGATGGTTACAAGGGGCCTAAGTGGCTGGACTGAAGATGGTAGGTGCCATCTTTAACTTCCTGATGATAACTTACAAATGCCCTTGAAACAGAACCCTGGCAGGCACAAGAGGCGTTAGCGGACATCAGTTGGAAGGAGGTGTGGGAGACATCGGCCTGCAGGTGCCGGATGGATGTGCGAGGCATTGGAGATGGTTCCAAGGGGCCTAAGTGGCTGGACTGAAGATGGTAGGTGCCATGTTTAACTTGCGGACGATAGAGGCGAGTGCTGCCAGGTTATGCAAGGGCCTACTGGTGGCAGGAGGCATTAGTGAAAGTATGCTGGAAGGAAAGATGCTTTATCGAGCAGGCACTGGAGGCAATAGCGAAACTAAGGTGGAAGAAGAGAGGCTTTGCCAGGCAGGCGTGGAAGGGGTCGGCCCCTAGGGGCCAGGAGGATGCGCGAGGCATTGGAGATGGTTACAAGGGCTTAAGTGGCTGGACTGAAGACGGTAGGTGCCATCTTTAACTTGCGGACGATAGAGGCAAGTGCTGCCAGGCTACGCAATGGCCTACTGGTGGCAGGAGGCATTAGTGAAAGTAAGCTGGATGGAGAGATGCTTTATCAAGCAGGCACCAGAGGCAATAGCGAAACTAAGGTGGAAGGAGAGAGTCTTTACCAGGCAGGGGTGGGAGGGGTCTGCAATCGGGGGCCAGGAGGAGGGGCGAGGCATTGGAGATGGTTACAAGGGGCCTAAGTGGCTAGACTGAAGACGGTAGGTGCCATCTTTAACTTGCGGAAGACAGAGGCGAGTGCTGCCAGGCTACGCAAGTGCCTACTGGTTGCAGGAGGCAGTAGTGTAAGCAAACTGGAAGGAGAGATGCTTTATTAAGCAGGCACGGAGCCATTAGAAACTAAGCTGGAAGGAGAGGGACGCATTACAGGCAGGCGCGGGAGGCGTGTCCTATGGTAGATGAAGTAGAGTATGAGGCATTGGAGATGGGTTCAAGGGGCCTAAATGGCTGGAAATGAAGATGGTAGGTGCCACATTAACTTGTGGATGATAGAGAGAAATAGTGTTGCCAGGCTACGTAAGAGCCTAGGGTAGCAGGAGGCATTAGTGAAAGAAAGGTGGAAGGAGAGATGCTTATCAAGCAGGGACCGGAGGTAATAGCTAAAACTAAGGTGGAAGGAGAGGCTTTTACCATGCAGACGCAGAGGCGCTGCCCGCATGGCGCATGGAGACGCGAGGTACTGAAGATGGTTACAAGGCCAAGCGGCTGGACAGATGAAGGTAGGTGCCATCTTTAACTTCCTGATGATAACTTACAAATGCGCTTGAAACAGAACCCTGGCAGGCGCAAGAGGCGCTAGCGGACATCAGCTGGAAGGAAGTGTGGGAGACGTCGGCCTGCAGGGGCCGGACGGAGGCATGAGGCGTTGGAGATGGTTCCAAGGGGCCTAAGTGGCTGGACTGAAGATGGTAGGTGCCATCATTAACTTGCGTACGATAGAGGCGAGTGCTGCCAGGCTACGCAAGAGCCTACTAGTGGCAGGAGGCATTAGTGAAAGTATGCTGGAAGGAGAGATGCTTTATCGAGCAGGCACCGTAGGTAGTAGCAAAACTAATGTGGAAGGAGAGAGGCTTTACCATGCAGACGTGGGAGGGGTAGGCCCGTGGGGGCCAGGAGGAGGGGCAAGGCGTTGGAGATGTTTACAAGGGCCCTAAGTGGCTAGACTGAAGACGGTAGGTGCCATCTTTAACTTGCGGATGACAGAGGCGAGTGCTGACAGGCTACGCAAGTGCCTACTGGTAGCAGCAGGCATTAGTGAAAGTAGGTTGGAAGGAGAGATGCTTTATCGAGCAGGCACCGGAGGCAATAGCGAAACTAAGGTGGAAGAAGAGAGGCTTTACCATGCAGGCGTGGGAGGCATCTGCCCGTGGGGGCCGAGCGGAGGCATGAGGCATTGGAGATGGTTACAAGGGGCCTAAGTGGCTGGACTGAAGATTGTAGGTGCCATCTTTAACTTGAGGACGATAGAGGCGAGTGCTACCAGGCTATGCAAGGGCCTGCTGGTTGCAGGAGGCAGTAGTGAAAGTAAACTGGAAGGAGAGATGCTTTATTGAGCAGGCAACGGAGCCATTAGCGAAACTAATCTGGAAGGAGTGAGGCATTACCAGGCAGGCGTGGGAGGCGTCGGTCCGCAGAAGCAGGGCGGAGGCGCGAGGTGTTGGAGATGGGTACAAAAGGGGCCTAAGTGGCTGGAATGAAGATGGTAAGGTGCCATCGTTAACTTCTATGACCGATAGAAATGAGTGCCAGGCTACGAGGCGACTACTGGCAGGAGGCAACTAGTGAATGGAAGCTGCAAGGAGAGAATGCTTACCGAGCAGACATCAGAGGCAGCTAGCGAAACTTGCTGGAAGGAGAGATGCTTTTATCGAGCAGGTACCAGAGGCAACAGCGAACCTAAGGTGGAAGGAGAGAGGCTTTACCATGCAGACGGTTGAGGCATCTGATTCACAATGAGCGGAGGCGCAAGGCATTGAGATGGTTACAAGGGCCTAGTGGCTGGACTGAAGATGGTAGGTGCCATCTTTAACTTCCTGACGATAACTTACAAATGCCTTGAAACAGAACCCTGGCAGGAGCAAGAGGCGCTAGCGGACATCTGCTGGAAGGAGGTGGAGACGCTGATCTGCAGGGGGCTGACGGAAGGCGCGAGGCATTGAGATGGTTCTGGGCGGCCTGAGGGCTGGAACTGAAGATGGTGTGCCATCTTTAATCCTGGCGGACTCCATAGAGGCGCAGTGCTGCCTGGCTACGCAAGAGCCTACTCGCGGCAGGAGGCATTAGTGAAAGTATGCTGGAAGGAGAGATGCTTTATCGAGCAGGCACCGGAGGCAGTATAAAAACTAATGTGGAAGGAGAGAGCTTTACCATGCAGGCGTGGGAGAGGGTAGGCCTCACGGGGGCCAGGAAGGAGGCCGAGGCATTGGAGATGTTTACAAGGAGGGCCTAGAGTGAGCTGGACATGAAGGCAGTGGGTGCCATCTTTAGCTTGCGGATGACAGAGGCGAGTGCTGACAGGCTATGCAAGTGCCTACTGGTAGCAGCAGGCATTAGTGAAAGTAGGCTGGAAGGAGAGATGCTTTATCGAGCAGGCACCGGAGGCAATAGTGAAACTAAGGTGGAAGAAGAGAGGCTTTACCATGCAGGCGTGGGAGGCATCTGTCCGCGGGGGCCGGGCGGAGGTGTGCGTTGGAGATGGTCACAAGGGGCCTAAGTGGCTGGACTGAAGACGGTAGGTGTCATCTTTAACTTGAGGACGAGAGAGGCGAGTGCTACCAGGCTATGCAGGGGCCTACTGGTTGCAGGAGGCAGTAGTGAAAGTAAACTGGAAGGAGAGATGCTTTATTGAGCAGGCAACGAGCCATAAGCGAAACCAATCTGAAGGAGAGAGAGCTTTACAGGCAGGCGTGGAGGGTGTCGGCCCCGCGTCAGGAAGGAGGCTACTGGCGCTGCAGATGGTTTACAAGGGGCCTAAGTGGCTGGACTGAAGATTGTAGGTGCCATCTTAACTCGCTGACGGTACAGGCGAGTGCTGCCAGGTTCCCATGAGGGGAACCTACTGGTGGCAGGACATTAGTGAAAGTGAGCAGAAGGAGAGATGCTTCATTGAGCAGGCACAGAAGGCAATAGCGAAACTAAGGTGGAAGGAGAAGCACACCAGGCAGGCGTGGGAGGGGTCTGCTCGCGGGGGAACCAGTGAAATCTAGAGACCTTGGAGATGGTTAGCAAAGGGCCCTAAGTGGCGGTACTGAACATGTGATGGGTGCCATCTTTAACTTGCAGACGATAGAGGCGAGTGCTGCCAGGCTACGGAAGGGCTACTGGAAGCAGGAGGCATTAGAGACGGTAAGGTGGAAGGAGAGATGCTTTAATGAGCAAGCACTAGAGGCAGTAGCGAAACTGAGGTGGAAGGAGAGAGGCTTTACCAGGCAGGCATGGGAGGGGTCGGCCCGCAGGGGCCAGGAGGAGTCGTGAGGCATTGGAGATGGTCACAAGGGGCCTAAGTGGCTGGACTGAAGATTGTAGGTGACATCTTTAACTTGCGGACGGTAGAGGCGAGTGCTGCCAGGTTACAAAGGCCTACTGGTGGCAGGAGGCAATAGTGAAAGTGAGCTGGAAGGAGAGATGCTATATGAGCAGGCACCTGGAGGCAATAGCTACAACTAAAGGGTGGAAGGGAATTCTGCCAGGCAGGCATGGGAGGGTCGGCCACAGAGACCAGGAGGGGGACAAGGCATTGGAGATGGTTACAAGGGGCCTGAGGTGGCTAGACTGAAGACGGTAGATGCCATCTTTAAATTGCGTATGACAGAGGCGAGTGCTGCCAGGCTTCGCAAGAGCCTACTGGAAGCAGGAGGCATTAGTGAAAGAAAGGTGGAAGGACAAATGCTTTGTAGAGCAGGGACCGGAGGTAATAGCGAAACTAAGGTGGAAGGAGAGAGGCTTTACCATGCAGACGAAGGAGGCATCTGCCCGCGGGGGCCGAGCGGAGGGGCGAGGCATTGGAGATGGTTACAAGTGGCCTAAGTGGCTGGACTGGAGATGGTAGGTGCCATCTTTAACTTCCTGATGATAACTTCCAAATGCCCTTGAAACAGAACCCTGGCAGGCGCAAGAGGCGTTAGTGGACATCTGCTGGAAGGAGGTGTGGGAGACGTCAGCCTGCAGGGGCCGGACGAAGGCACGAGGCGTTGGAGATGGTTCCAAGGGCCTAAGTGGCTGGACTGAAGATGGTAGGTGCCATCTTTAACTTGCAGACGATAGAGGCGAGAGCTGCTAAGCTATGCAAGTGCCTACTGGTGGCAGGAGGCATTAGTGAAAGGATACTGGAAGCAGAGATGCTTTATCGAGCAGGAACCGGAGGCAACAGCGAAACTAAGGTGGAAGAAGAGAGGCTTTACCAGGCAGGCGTGGGAGGGGTCGGCCCGTAGGGACCAGGAGGAGGCGCGAGGCATTGGAGATGGTTACAAGGGCCTAAGTGGCTGGACTGAAGATGGTAGGTGCCATCTTTAACTTGCGGATGATAGAGGCAAGTGCTGCCAGGCTATGCAAGGCCTACTGGTGGCAGGATATATTAGTGAAAGTAAGCTGGATGGAGAGATGCTTTATCGAGCAGGCACCAGAGGCAATAGCGAAACTAATGTGGAAGGAGAGTGGCTTTAATAGACAGGCGTGGGAGGAATCTGCCCGCGGGGGCCAGGAGGAGAGACGAGGCGTTGGAGAGAGGTTACAAAGGCCTAAGCGGCTAGACTGAAGACAGTAAGCGCCATAATTAACTTCGCGGATGACGAGGCAGCCCAGGTAACGGCGCTACTGGTAGCAGGAGGCATTAGTGAAAGTAGGTTGGAAGGAGAGATGCTTTATCGAGCAGGCACCGAAGGCAATAGAGAAACTAAGGTGGAAGAAGAGAGGCTTTACCATGCAGGCGTGGGAGGCATCGGCACCCGGGGGCTGGGAGAAGGCGCGAAGCGTTTGAGATTGTTACAAGAGGCCTTAGAGGCTGGACTGAAGACGGTAGGAGCAGTCTTTAACTTGCGGACGATAGAGGCTAGTGCTGCCAGGCTACGCAAGGGCCTACTGGAGGCAGGAGGCATTAGTGAAAGTAAGCTGGAAGGAGAGATGCTTTATTGAGTAGGCACCGGAGGCATTAGCGAAACTAAGGTGGAAGGAGAGAGGCTTTACCAGGCAGGCGTGGGAGGGGTCAGCCCACGGGGACCAGGAGGAGGCTCGAGGCACTGGAGATGGTTACAAGGAGCCTAAGTGGCTGGACTGAAGACGATAGGTGCCATCTTTAACTTGCTGATGACGATACCATGCCTCTTGAAACAGGACCCTGGCAGGCGCAAGAGACGTTAGCGGACATCACCCAGAAGGAGGTGTGGGAGACGTCGGCCTGCTAGGGCTGGGCTGAGGCGCGAGTCGTTGGAGATGATTCCATGGGGCCTAAGTGGCAGGACTGAAGATGGTAGGTGCCATCTTTAACTTGCTGATGATAGCTTGCAAATGCCCTTGAAACAGAACCATGGCAGGCGCAAGAGGCGTTAGCGGACATCACCTGTAAGGAGCTGTGGGAGATGTCATCCTGCAGGGGGCGGGTGGTGGCGCAAGGCGTTGGAGATGGTTCCAAGGAGCCTAAGTGGCTGGACTGAAGATGGTAGGTGACTTCTTTAACATGCTGATGACTGCTTGCAAATGCACTTGAAACGGAACCCTGGCAGGCGCAAGAGGCGTTAGCGGACATCACCCGGAAGGAGGTGTTTGAAACATCGGCCTGGTGGGACCAGGTGGAGGTGCGAGGCATTGGAGATGGTTCCAAGGGGCCTAAGAAGCTGGACTGAAGATGGTAGGTGCCATCTTTAACTTGCTGACGATAGCTTGCATATGCCCTTGAAACAGAACCCTGGCTGGCACAAGAGGCGTTAGCAGACATCACCCGGAAGGAGGTGTGGGAGACGTCGGCCTGCAAGTGCCGGGTGGAGGCACATGGCGTTGGAGATGGTTCCAAGGGGCCATAGTGGTTCGACTGAAGAAGGTAGGTGCCATCTTTAACTTGCTGATGATTGCTTGCAAATGCCCTTGAAACAGAACCCTGGCAGGCGCAAGAGGCGTTAGCGGACATAAACTGGAAGGAGGTGTGGCGGATGTCAGCCTGCAGGGGCTGGGCGGAGGCGCGAGGCATTGGTGATGGTTACAAGGGGCCTAAGTGGCTGGACTGAAGGCTGTAGGTGCCATCTTTAACTTGCAGATATGAGAGGCGAGTGCTGCCTGGTTATGCAAGGGCCTACTGGTGGCAGGAGGCATTAGTGAAAGTAAGCTGGAAGGAGAGATGCTTTATCGAGCAGGCACCGGAGGCAATAGCGAAACTAAGGTGGATGCAGAGAGGCTTTACCATGCAGGCGTGGGAGGCATCTGCCCGTGGGGGCCGAGCGGAGGCATGAGGCATTGGAGATGGTTACAAGTGGCCTAAGTGGCTTGACTGAAGATTGTAGGTGCCATCTTTAACTTGCGGAAGGTAGAGGCGAGTGCTGCCAGGTTACCCAAGGCCTACTGGTGGCAGGAAGCATTAAGTGAAAGTGAGCTGGAAGGAGATGCTTTATCGAGCAGGCACCGGAGGCAATTCAGGAAACTAAGGTGGAAGGAGAGGCTTTACCAGGCAGGCGTGGGAGGGTCAGCTCGAGGGGCCAGTGAAATCTGAGTCATTGAGATGGTTACCAAGGCCTAAGTGGCTGTACTGAAGATGATAAGTGCACCATCTTTAAGTTCTTGAGACGATAGAAGAGTGCTGCCAGGCTACTGAGGCCTACAGGTAGCAGGAGGCATTAGAGATGGCAAGGTGGAAGGAGAGATGCTTTAACGAGCAGGCAATCAGAGGCAGTAGAGAAACTAAGGGTGGAGAGAGGCTTTACCATGCAGGCATGGGAATGGTCAGCGCTTGGGGCCAAGGAGGAGTCGTGAGGGCATTGGAGATGGTACAAGGCCCTAAGTGGCTGGACAGAGATGTAGGTGCCATCTTTAACTTGCAGGACGATAGAGGCGAGAGTGCCAGGCTACTGAGGAGGCCTACTGGTGGCAGGAGGCATCAGTGAAAATGAGCTGGAAGGAGAGATGCTTTATCTAGCAGGCACCAGAGGCAATTGCGAAACTAAGGTGGAAAGAGAGAGGCTATACCAGGCAGGCATGGGAGGGGTCGGCTTGCGGGGGCCAGGAGGAGGCACGAGGCACTGGAGATGGTTACAAGAGGCCTAAGTGGCTGGACTGAAGACTGTAGGTGCCATCTTTAACTTGCGGACGATAGAGGCGAGAGCTGCCAGGCTACGCAAGGGCCTACTGGTGGCAGGAGGCATTAGTGAAAGTAAGCTGGATGGAGAGATGCTTTATCGAGCAGGCACCAGAGGCAATAACGAAACTAAGGTGGAAGGAGAGAGGCTTTACCAGGCAGGCATGGAGGGGTCGGCCCGCGGGGGCCAGGAGGAGGCGCGAGGCATTGGAGATGGTTCAAGGGCCTAAGTGGCTGGACTGAAGACGGTAGGTGCCATCTTTAACTTGGAGACGGAGAGGCTGAGTGCTGCCAGATTCGCAAAGGCCTACTGGTGGCAGGAGGCATTAGTAAAGTAAGCTGGAAGGAGAGATGCTTTATCGAGCAGGCACTGGAGGCAATAGCGAAACTAAGGTGGAAGCAGAGAGGCTTTACCATGCAGGCGTGGGAGGCATCTGCCCGTGATGGCCGAACGGAGTCATGAGGCGTTGGAGATGGTTACAGGGGGCCTAAGTGGCAGGACTGAAGATGGTAGATGCCATCTTTAACTTGCTGACGATAGCTTGCAAATGCCCTTGAAACAGAACCCAGGCAGGTGCAAGAGGCGTTGTGGGACATCAGCTGGAAGGAGGTGTGGGAGACGTCGGCCTGCAATGGCCAGGAGGAGACGCGAGGATTGGAGATGGTTACAAGGGGCCAAACTGGCTGGAATGAAGATGGTAGGTGCCATCCTTAACTTGCGGACGATAGGGGCGAGTGCTGCCAGGCTATGCAAGGGCCTACTGGTGGCAGGAGGCATTAGTCAAAGTAAGCTGGATGAGAGATTCTTTATCGAGCAGGCTCCAGAGGCAATAGTGAAACTAAGGTGGAAGGAGAGAGGCTTTACCATGCAGGTGTCAGAGGCATCTGCCCGCGGGGGCCTGGCGGAGGCGCGAGGCTTTGGAGATGGATACAAGGGGCCTAAGTGGCTGGACTGAAGACGGTAGGTGCCATCTTTAACTTGAACGATGAGGAGGGAAGTGCCAGGCTCATGAGGGACTACTGGTGGCAGGAGGCAGTAGTGAAAGTAAACTGGAAGGACAGATGCTTTATTAAGCAGGCACCGGAGCTATTATCGAAACTAAGCTAGAAGGAATGAGGCATTACCAGGCAGACGTGGGAGGCGTCAGTCCGCTGAAGCGAGGCGGAGGCGTGAGGCGTCGTAGATGGGTACAAGGGGCCTAAGTGGCTGGATTGAAGATGGTAGGTGCCATCTTTAACTTGCGGACGATAGAGGCGAGTGCTGCCCGGCTACGCAGGAGACTACTGGTGGCAGAAGGCATTAGTGAAAGGAAGTGGCAGGAGATGCTTTACTGAGCAGACATCGGAGGCGTGGCGAAACTAAGCTGGAAGGAGGGCGCTTTACTGCAGGCGTTGGATGCTATTGGCACCAGGGGCCGGGAGGCTGGAGGTGTGGAGATGGTTCAAGGGGCCTAAGTAGCTGGACTGAAGATGGTAGGTGCAATTTTAACTTGCTGACGATAGCTTGCAAATGCCCTTGAAACAGAACCCTGGCAGGCGCAAGAGGCGTTAGCTGGACATAAGCTGGAATGAGGTGTGTGGATGTCGGCCTGCAGGGGCTGGGCGGAGGCGCGAGGCATTGGTGATGGTAACAAGGGGCCTAAGTGGCTGGACTGAAGACTGTAGGTGCCATCTTTAACTTGCAGACGGTAGAGGTGAGTGCTGCCAGACTACGCAAGGGCCTACTGGTGGCAGGAGGCATTAGTGAAAGTAAGCTGGAAGGAGAGATGCTTTATCGAGCAGGCACCGGAGGCAATAGCGAAACTAAGGTGGAAGCAGAGATGTTTTACCATGCAGGCGTGGGAGGCATCTGCCCGTGGGGGCCGAGCAGAGGCATGAGGCGTTGGAGATGGTTACAAGGGGCCTAAGTGGCTGGACTGAAGATGGTAGGTGCCATCTTTAACTTGCTGACGATAGCTTGCAAATGCCCTTGAAACAGAACCCTGGCAGGCGCAAGAGGCGTTAGCGGACATCAGCTGGAAGGAGGTGTGGGAGACGTCGGCCTGCAGGGGCCAGGAGGAGGCGCGAGGCATTGGAGATGGTTACAAGGGGCCAAACTGGCTGGAATGAAGACGGTAGGTGCCATCCTTAACTTGTGGATGATAGGGCGAGTGCTGCCAGGCTACGCAAGGGCCTACTGGTGGCAGGAGGCATTAGTAAAAGTAAGCTGGATGGAGAGATGCTTTATCGAGCAGGCTCCAGAGGCAATAGCGAAACTAAGGTGGAAGGAGAGAGGCTTTAAAATGCAGGCGTGAGAGGCATCTGCCCGCGGGGGCCAGGCAGATGCGTGAGGCATTGGAGATGGATACAAGGGGCCTAAGTGGCTGGACTGAAGGCGGTAGGTGCCATCTTTAACTTGCGGACGATAGAGGTGAGAGTGCTGCCAGGCTACGCAAGGGCCTACTGGTGGCAGGAGGCAGTAGTGAAAGTAAACTGGAAGGACAGATGCTTTATTGAGCAGGCACCGGAGCTATTATCGAAACTAAGCTAGAAGGAGTGAGGCATTACCAGGCAGGCATGGGAGGCATCGGTCCGCTGAAGCTAGGCGGAGGTGTGAGGCATCGTAGATGGGTACAAGGGGCCTAAGTGGCTGGATTGAAGATGGTAGGTGCCATCTTTAACTTGCAGACGATAGAGGCGAGTGCTGCCCGGCTATGCAGGAGACTACTGGTGGCAGAAGGCATTAGTGAAAGGAAGCAGCAAGGAGAGATGCTTTACCGAGCAGACATCGGAGGCATTAGCGAAACTATGCTGGAAGGAGAGATACTTTATCTAGCAGGCACCGGAGGCATTAGCGAAACTAAGCTGGAAGGAGAGAGGCTTTACTATGCAGGCGTTGGAGGCATCGGCACCTGGGGGACGGAGGAGGCATGAGGCGTTGGAGATGGTTACAGGGGCCTAAGTGGCTGGACTGAAGACGGTGGGTGCCACCTTAACGCATGGACGATGGAAAGTGCTGCCAGGCTACGCAAGGCCTACTGGTGGCAGGAGGCATTAGTGAAAGTAAGGCGGAAGGAGAGATGCTTTATCGAGTAGGCACCGGAGGCAATAACGAAACTAAGGTGGAAGGAGGAGGCTTTACCAGGCAGGCGAGGGAGGGGTCGTCCCGCGGCAGCCAGGAGGAGGCTCGAGGCATTGGAGATGGTTACAAGGGGCCTAAGTGGCTGGACTGAAGATGATAGGTGCCATCTTTAACTTGCGGACAGTAGAGGTGAGTGCTGCCAGGTTACGCAAGGACCTCCTGGTGGCAGGAGGCATTAGTGAAAGTAAACTGGAAGGAGAGATGCTTTATTGAGCAGGCACCGGAGCCATTAGTGAAACTAAGCAGGAAGGAGTGAGGCATTACCAGGCAGGAGTGGGAGGCGTCGGTCCGCAGAAGCTGGGCGGAAGCGCGAGGCGTTGGAGATGGTTACAAGGGGCCTAAGTGGCTGGACTGAAGACGGTAGGTGCCATCTTTACCTTGCAGACGATTGACACGAATGCTGCCTGGCTACACAAGGGCCTACTGGTGGCAGGAAGCATTAGTTAAAGTAAGCAGGAAGGAGAGATGCTTTATTGAGCAGGCACCGGAGGCAATAGCGAAACTAAGGTGGAAGGAGAGGCTTTACCAGGCAGGCGTGGGAGGGTCGGCCTCGGGAGAGAGTTGGAAATCTGAGGTGTTGGAGATGGTTGCAAAGGGCCTAAGTGGCTGGACTGAAGACTGTAGGTGCCATCTTTAACTTGCGGACGGTAGAGGTGAGTGCTGCCAGGTTACGCAAGGGCCTACTGGTTGCTGGAGGCATTAGTGAAAGTGAGCTGGAAGGAGAGATGCTTTATCGAGCAGGCACCGGAGGCAATAGCGAAACTAAGGTTGAAGGAGAGAGGCTTTACCAGGCAGGCGGGCGGGGGTCGGCCATGGGGCCAGGAGGAGGAACAGGCATTGGAGATGGTTACAGAGGCCCTAAGTGGCTGGACTGAAGGTGGTGGGTGCCATCTTTAACTGCCGGACGATGAGCCAGGTGCTGCCAGACCATCAAGGACCTACTGGTGGCAGGAGGCATTAGTGAAAGTAAGCTGGAAGGAGAGACGCTTCATCGAGCAGGCACCAGAGGTAATAGCGAAACTAAGGTGGAAGGAGAGAGGCTTTACAAGGCAGGAGTGGGAGGGGTCGGCCCACGGGGGCCAGGAGTAGGGGCGAGGCATTGGAGATGGTTACAAGGGGCCTAAGTGGCTAGACTGAAGACGGTAGGTGACATCTTTAACTTGCGGACGACAGAGGCGAGTGCTGCCATGCTACGCAAGTGCCTACTGGTAGCAGGAGGCATTAGTGAAAGAAAGGTGGAAGGAGAGATGCTTTATCGAGCAGTCACCGGATGTGCTCTTGAAACTAAGGTGAAAGGAGAGGCTTTACCATGAGAGGCCGTGGGAGGCATCTGCCCAGGGGAGGCAGTGGAGGCCTGAGCATTGGAGATGTTTACAAGGGGCCCTAGGTGGCTGGACTGAAGATGGTAGGTGCCATCTTTAACTTCCTGATGATAACTTACAAATGCCCTTGAAACAGAACCCTGGCAGGCGCAAGAGACGTTAGCGGACATCAGCTGGAAGGAGGTGTCGGAGACGTGGGCCTGCAGGGGCTGGATGGAGGCGCGAGGCATTGGAGATGGTTACAAGGGGCCTAAGTGGCAGGACTGAAGAGGGTAGGTGCCATCTTTAACTTGCGGACGATAGAGGCGAGTGCTGCCAGGCTACAAGAGACCTACTGTGCAGGAGGCATGGTGAAAGTAAGCTGGATGGAGAGATGCTTTATCAGACAGGCACCAGAGGCGATAAAGTTACTGTTGGAAGGAGAGGCTTTGACAGGCAGGAGGTGGACGGTGGACCGAGGGGCCAGGAGGAGGCGCGAGGCATTGGAGATGGTTACAAGGGGCCTAAGTGGCTGGACTGAAGACGGTAGGTGCCATCTTTAACTTGCAGACGGTAGAGGCGAGTGCTGCCAGGTTACGCAAGGGCCTACTGGTGGCAGGAGGCATTAGTGAAAGTAAGCTGGAAGGAGAGATGCTTTATCGAGCAGGCACTGGAGGCAATAGCGAAACTAAGGTGGAAGCAGAGAGGCTTTACCATGCAGGCGTGGGAGGCATCTGCCCGTGGGGGCCGAGCGGAGGCATGAGGCGTTGGAGATGGTTACAAGGGGCCTAAGTGGCTGGACTGAAGATGGTAGGTGCCATCTTTAACTTGCTGACGATAGCTTGCAAATGCCCTTGAAACAGAACCCTGGCAGGCGCAAGAGGCGTTAGCGGACATCAGCTGGAAGGAGGTGTGGGAGACGTCAGCCTGCAGGGCCAGGAGGAGGCGCAAGGCGTTGGAGATGGTTACAAGGGGCCAAACTGGCTGGAATGAAGACGGTAGGTGCCATCCTTAACTTGTGGATGATAGGGGCGAGTGCTGCCAGGCTACGCAAGGGCCTACTGGTGGCAGGAGGCATTAGTAAAAGTAAGCTGGATGGAGAGATGCTTTATCGAGCAGGCTCCAGAGGCAATAGCGAAACTAAGGTGGAAGGAGAGAGGCTTTAAAATGCAGGCATGAGGCATCTGCCCGTGTGGGCCGGGCAGATCGCGAGGCATTGGAGATGGATACAAGGGGCCTAAGTGGCTGGACTGAAGATGGTAGGTGCCATCTTTAACTTGCGGACGATAGAGGCGAGCGCTGCCAGGCTACGCAAGGGCCTACTGGTGGCAGGAGGCAGTAGTGAAAGTAAACTGGAAGGACAGATGCTTTATTGAGCAGGCACCGGAGCTATTATCGAAACTAAGCTGGAAGGAGTGAGGCATTACCAGGCAGGCGTGGGAGGCATCAGTCCGCTGAAGCTAGGCGGAGGCGTGAGGCGTTGGAGATGGGTACAAGGGGCCTAAGTGGTTGGATTGAAGATGGTAGGTGCCATCTTTAACTTGCGGATGACAGAGGCGAGTGCTGCCCGGCTACGCAGGAGACTACTGGTGGCAGGAGGCATTAGTGAAAGGAAGCAGCAAGGAGAGATGCTTACGAGCAGACATCGGAGGCATTAGCGAAACTGAGCTGGAAGGAGAGACACTTTATCTAGCAGGCAACGGAGGCATTAGCTAAACTAAGCTGGAAGGAGAGAGGCTTTTTCTGTGCAGGCGCTGAGGCATCGGGCACCTGGGGCCGGGAGGAGGCGCGAGGCATTGGAGATGGTCACAAGGGGCCTAAGTGACTGGACTGAAGACTGTAGGTGCCATCGTTAACTTGCAGACGGTAGAGGCGAGTGCTGCCAGGTTACGCAAGGGCCTACTGGTGGCAGGAGGCATTAGTGAAAGTAAGCTGGAAGGAGAGATGCTTTATCGAGCAGGCACCGGAGGCAATAGCGAAACTAAGGTGGAAGGAGAGAGGCTTTACCATGCAGGCGTGGGAGGCATCTGCGCGCGGGGGCCGGCGGAGGCATGAGGCATTGGAGATGGTTACAAGGGGCCTAAGTGGCTGGACTGAAGATGGTAGGTGCCATCTTTAACTTGCTGACGATAGCTTGCAAATGCCCTTGAAACAGAACCCTGGCAGGCGCAAGAGGCGTTAGCGGACATCAGCTGGAAGGAGGTGTGGAGACGTCGGTTTGCAGGGCCAGGAGGAGCCGAGGCATTGGAGATGGTTACAAGGGGCCAAACTGGCTGGAATGAAGACGTGTTGGATGCCATCCTTAACTTGCGGATGATAGTGGCGAGTGCTGCCAGGCTACGCAAGGGCCTACTGGTGGCAGGAGGCATTAGTGAAAGTAAGCTGGATGGAGAGATGCTTTATCGAGCAGGCTCCAGAGGCAATAGTGAAACTAAGGTGGAAGGAGAGAGGCTTTACCATGCAGGTGTGAGAGGCATCTGCCCATGAGGGGCAGGCGGAGGCGCGAGGCTTGGAGATGGATACAAGGGGCCTAAGTGGCTGGACTGAAGATGGTAGGTGCCATCTTTAACTGCAGACGATGACGGGCGCTGCCAGGCTTCGCAAGGGCCTACTGGTGGCAGGAGGCAGTAGTGAAAGTAAACTGGAAGGACAGATGCTTTATTGAGCAGGCACCGGAGCTATTATCGAAACTAAGCTAGAAGGAATGAGGCATTACAAGGCAGACGTGGGAGGCATCGGTCCGCTGAGCTAGGCGGAGGTGTGAGGCGTCGTAGATGGGTACAAGGGGCCTAAGTGGCTGGAGTGAAGATGGTAGGTGCCATCTTTAACTTGCGGACGATAGAGGCGAGTGCTGCCCGGCTACGCAGGAGACTACTGGTGGCAGAAGGCATTAGTGAAAGGAAGCAGCAAGGAGAGAGGCTTTACTAGCAGACATCGGAGCATTACTTAAACTATGCTGGAAGGAGATACTTTATCTAGCAGGCACCGGAGGCATTAGTGAAACTAAGCTGTAAGGAGAGAGGCTTTACTATGCAGGCGTTTAGGCATCGGCACCAGGGGCGGGAGGAGCCTTGGGCGTTGGAGATGGTTACAAGGGCCTAATGGCTGGACTGAGAGCAGTGGGTGCCACCTTTAACTGCGGACGATGGGGGCGAGTGCTGCAAGGCTACGCAAGAGACCTACTGGTGGCAGGAGGCATGAGTGAAAGTAAGGTGGAAGGAGAGCTTTACCAGGCAGGCGGGGAGGGGTCAGATCCCTCGCAGCCAGAGGAGGCTCAGGGCATTGGAATGGTTACAAGGGGCCTAAGTGGCTGGACTAAAGACGATGGGTGCCATCTTTAACTGCGGACAGTGGAGGTGAGTACTGCCAGATTCACATGAGATCTACTGGTGGCAGGAGGCATTAGTGAAAGTAAACTGGAAGGAGATGCTTTATTGGCAGGCACCGGAGCCGTGGTGAAACTAAGCAGGAAGGAGTGAGGCATTACCAGGCAGGAGTGGGAGGTCGGTCCATCAGAAGCTGGCAGAAGCGCAGAGCGTTGGAGATGGTTACAAGGGCCTAAGTGGCTGGACTGAAGACGGTGGGTGCCATCTTTACCTTGCAGACGATGAGGCAGGATGCTGCCTAGCAACACAAAGGCCTACTGGTGGCAGGTGGCATTAGTTAAAGTAAGCAGGAAGGAGAGATGCTTTGTGAGCAGGCACGGAGGCAATAGCGAAACAAGGTGGAAGAGAGGCTACAGGCAGCAGGCGTGGGAGGGTTGACCCGCGTTGGCCAGGAGGAGGCGCAAGGCATTGGAGATGGTCATTAGGGGCCTAAGTGGCCGGACTGAAGACTGTAGGTGCCATCTTTAACTTGCGGATGGTAGAGGGGAGTGCTGCCAGGTTACACAAGGGCCTACTGGTGGTAGGACGCATTAGTGAATGTGAGCTGGAAGGAGAGATGCTTTATCGAGCAGGCACCGGAGGCAATAGTGAATCTAAGGTGGAAGGAGAGTGGCTTTAATAGGCAGGCGTGGGAGAATCTGCCCGCAGGGGCCAGGAGGAGGGGCGAGGCATTGGAGATGGTTACAAGGGGTCTAAGTGGCTAGACTGAAGACAGTAAGTGCCATCTTTAACTTGCGGATGACAGAGGTGAGTGCTTCCAGGCTACGCAAGTGCCTACTGGTAGCAGGAGGCATTAGTGAAAGTAGGTTGGAAGGAGAGATGCTTTATCGAGCAGGCACCGTAGGCAATAGAGAAACTAAGGTGGAAGAAGAGAGGCTCTACCATGCAGGCGTGGGAGGCATCGGCACGCCGGGGGCTGGGAGAAGGCGCAGCGTTGAGGATGGTTACAAGGGGCCTTAGAGGCTGGACTGAAGGCAGTAGGAGCAGTCTTTAACTGCGGACGATAGAGGCTAGTGCTGCCAGGCTACGCAAGAACCTACTGGAGGCAGGAGGCATTAGTGAAAGTAAGCTGGAAGGAGAGATGCTTTATCGAGTAGGCACGAGGCGTGCATGAAACTAAGGTGGAAGGAGAGCTTTACCAGGCAGGCGTGGGAGGGTCAGCCCAGGAACAGGAGGAGGCTCGAGGTGCTGGAGATGGTTACAAGAACCTCAGTGGCTGGACTGAAGCGATGGGTGCCATCTTTAACTTGCTGATGAAGCTTTCATAGCCCATGAAACAGGACCCTGGCAGGCGCAAGAAGGCGTTAGCGGACATCACCCAGAAGGAGGTGTGGGGAGCGTTGGCCTGCTAGGGCAGGCTGGCTGAAGTCGTTGGAGATGATTCCATGGGCCTAAAGTGGCAGGACTGAAGATGGTAGGTGCCATCTTTAACACTGACGATAATACAAATGCCCATGAAACAGAACCATAGCAGGCGCAAGGCGTTAGCGGACATCACCAGACAGAGCTGTGGGAGATGTCTCATCCTGCAGGGGCGGGTGGAGGCGCAAGGCATTGGAGATGGTTCCAAGGAGCCTAAGTGGCTGGACTGAAGATGGTAGGTGCCTTCTTTAACTTGCTGATGATTGCTTGCAAATGCTCTTGAAACGGAACCCTGGCAGGCGCAAGGGCGTTAGCGGACATTACCCGGAAGGAGGTGTGGGAAACGTCAGCCTGGAGGGGCCGAGTGGAGGTCAGGGCAGTGGAGATGGTTCAAAGGCCTAAGTAGCTGGACTGAAGATGGTAGGTGCCATCTTTAACTTGCTGACGATAACACATATGCCTTGAAACAGATCCCTGGCTGGCACAAGAGGCGTTAGCAGACATCACCCGGAAGGAGGTGTGGGAGACATCGGCCTGCAAGTGCCGGGTGGAGGCACGTGGCGTTGGAGATGGTTCCAAGGGGCCTTAGTGGTTCGACTGAAGAAGGTAGGTGCCATCTTTAACTTGCTGATGATAGCTTACAATGCCCTTGAAACAGAATCCTGGCAGGCGCAAGAGGCGTTAGCGGACATAAGCTGGAAGGAGGTGTGGCGTATGTCAGCCTGCAGGGGCTGGGCGGAGGCGCGAGGTGTTGGTGATGGTTACAAGGGGCCTAAGTGGCTGGACTGAAGGCTGTAGGTGCCATCTTTAACTTGCTGATGGTAGAGGCGAGTGCTGCCTGGTTACGCAAGGGCCTACTGGTGGCAGGAGGCATTAGTGAAAGTAGCTGGTAGGAGAGATGCTTTGCTCGAGGCAGGCACGGAGGCAATAGCGAGAACTAAGGTGGAAGCAGAGGCTTTACCATGCAGGCGTGGGAGGCATCTGCCCGTGGGGGGGCAGCGGAGGCATGAGCATTGGAGATGGTTACAAGGGCCTATGCGGCTGGACTGAAAGATTGTAGGTGCCATCTTTAACTTGAGGATGGTGAGGCAGTGCTGCCAGGTTACACAAGAGCCTACTGGTGGCAGGAGGCATTAGTGAAAGTGAGCTGGAAGGAGAGATGCTTTGTCGAGCAGGCACCAGAGACAGATGTGAAACTAAGGTGGAAGGAGGCTTTACCAGGCAGGCGTGGGAGGGTCGGCTCGAGGGGCAAGTGGAAATCTGAGGTCATTGGAGATGGTTAGCAAAGGCCTAAGTGGCTGCACTGAGATGATGGGTGCCATCTTTAACTATGCAGACGATGAGCAGTGCTGCCAGGCTCACATGAGATACCTGGTAGCAGGAGGCATTGAGGCAGAAAGGTGGAGGGAGAGATGCTTTAACGAGCAGGCACTGAGGTAGTGTGAAACTAAGGTGGAAGGAGGGCTTACCAGGCAGGCATGGGAATGAGTTCAGCCCAGCGAGGCCAGGAGGAGTGAGTGAGGCATTGGAGATAGTCACAAAGGGGCCTAAGTGGCTGGACTGAAGATTGTAGGTGCCATCTTTAACTGCCGGACGGTGGGGTGAGTGCTGCCAGGTTGCGCAAGGGCCTACTGGTGGCAGGAGGCATCAGTGAAAATGAGCTGGAAGGAGAGATTCTTTATCTAGCAGGCACCGGAGGCAATAGCGAAACTAAGGTGGAAGGAGAGAGGCTATACCAGGCAGGCGTGGGAGGGGTCGGCTTGCGGGGGCCAGGAGGAGGCACGAGGCATTGGAGATGGTTACAAGAGGGCCTAAGTGGCTGGACTGAAGACTGTGGGTTCCATCTTTAACTGCAGAGCGATGGGGCGGAGCTGCTGCCAGGCTACGCAGGGGCCTACTGGTGGCAGGAGGCATTAGTGAAAGTAAGCTGGAAGGAGAGATGCTTTATCGAGCAGGCACCGGAGGCAATAGCGAAACTAAGGTGGAAGGAGAGAACATTTACCAGGCAGGCGTGGGATGGGTCGGCCCGCGGTGGCCAGGAGGAGGAGCAAGGCATTGGAGATGGTTACAAGGGGCCTAAGTGGCTAGACTGAAGACGGTAGTTGCCATCTTTAAATTGCGTATGACAGAGGCGAGTGCTGCCAGGCTTGAAGTGCCTACTGGAAGCAGGAGGCAGTGAAGTGAAAGGTGGAAGGAGAGATGCTTAATAGAGCAGGGACGGGAGGTAATAGCGAAACTAAGGTGGAAGGAGAGGCTTACCATCTGCAGATGAGAGCATCTGCCCCTGAGGAGCAAGCGGAGGCAGCGAGCTTTGGAGATGGTTACAAGGGGCCTAAGTGGCTGGATTGAAGATAGTAGGTGCCATGTTTAACTCCTGGACGATAACATACAAATGAAATTGAAACAGATCCTAGCAGGCGCAAGGCGTTCGCGGACATCAGCTGGAAGAGGTGTGGGAAGTCAGGCTTCAGGGGCCGGACAGAACGTGAGCAGTGGAGATGGTTCAGAGGGCCTAGGTGGCTGGGCTGAAGATGGTGGGTGCAGCATCTTAACTTTGGGACGATGAGGTCAAGTGCTGCCAGACTATGCAAGGCCTACTGGTGGCAAGGCAGTGAGTGAAAGTGTGCTGGAAGAGAGATGCTTGTATCGAGGCAGGCACTGGAGCAATGCGAAACTAAGGTGGAAGAGACAGGCTTTGCCAGGCAGGCGTGGAGGGTCGACCATAGCGGGCCAGGAGGAGGCGCAAGGCATTGGAGATGGTTACAAGGGCCTAAGAGGCTGGACTGAAGATGGTAGGTGCCATCTTTAACTTGCGGACGATAGAAGCAAGTGCTGCCAGGCTACGCAAGGGCCTACTGGTGGCAGGAGGCACTAGTGAAAATAAGCTGGATGGAGAGATGCCTTATCCAGCAGGCACCAGAGGCAATATCGAAACTAATGTGGAAGGAGAGTTGCTTTACCAGGCAGGCGTGGGAGGGGTCTGCCGCAGGGGCCAGAAGGAGGGGTGAGGCGTTGTAGATGGTTACAAGGGGCCTTGTGGCTAGACTGAAGGCGATGGGTGCCATCTGTTAACTGCGGATGACAGAGGCGAGGTGCTTCCAGGCCTCATGAGTGCCTACTGGTAGCAGTGGGCATTGAGTGAAATGAGTTGGAAGGAGGATGCTTATCGAGGCAGGCACCGTGAGCAATGAGTGAAACTAAGGTGGAAGAGAGAGCTTTACCGACAGGCGTGGGAGGCATTGGCACCCGGGGCTGGAGGAGGTCTGAGAGCAATTGAGATGGTTACAAGGGGCCTTAGAGGCTGGACTGAGAAGGCAGTGGGGCCGTCTTTAACTTAGGATGATGGGGCAGTGCTGCCAGGCTACGCGAGACCTACTGGAGGCAGGAGGCATTAGTGAAAGTAAGCTGGAAGGAGAGTGAATATCGAGTAGGCACCGGAGGCAATAGCGAAACTAAGGTGGAAGGAGACAGGCATTGTCAGGCAGGCGTGGGAGGGGTCGGCCCCCGGAGGTCAGGAGGAGGCTCGAGGTGCTGGAGATGGTTACAAGGGGCCTAAGTGGCTGGACTGAAGACGATAGTTGCCATCTTTAACTTGCTCACGATATCTTGCACATGCCCTTGAAACAGAACCCTGGCAGGCGCAAGAGACGTTAGCGGACATCACCCGGAAGGAGGTGTGGGAGACGACGGCATGCAAGGGCCGGGCGGAGGCGCGAGTCGTTGGAGATGATTCCATGGGGTCTAAGTGGCAGGACAGAAGATGGTAGGTGCCATCTTTAACTTGCTGGCGATAGCTTGCAAATGCCTTTGAAACAGAACCCTGGCAGGCGCAAGAGGCGTTAGCGGACATCACCAGGAAGGATCTGTCGGAGATGTTGGCCTGCAGGGGGCGGGTGGAGGCGCAAGGCATTGGAGATGGTTCCAAGGAGCCTAAGTGGCTGGACTGAAGATGGTAGGTGCCTTCTTTAACTTGCTGATGATAGCTTGCAAATGCCTTTGAAACAGAACCCTGGCAGGCGCAAGAGGCGTTAGCAGACATCACCTGGAAGGAGGTGTGGGAGACGTCGGCCTGCAAGGGCCGGGCGGAGGCCATGGCGTTGGAGATGGTTCCAAGGGGCCTTAATGGTTGGACTGAAGATGGTAGGTGCAATCTTTAACTTGCTGACGATAGCTTGCAAATGCCCTTGAAACAGAACCCTGGCAGGCGCAAGGCACGTTAGCGGACATAAGCTGGAAGGAGGTGTGGCGGATGTCAGCCTGCAGGGGCTGGGCGGTGTCACGAGGCGTTGGTGATGGTTACAAGGGACCTAAGTGGCAGGACTGAAGGCTGAGTTGCCATCTTTAACTACCAGATGGTGGGGCGGTGCTGCCTGGTTCGCAGAGACCTACTGGTGGCAGGAGGCATTAGTGAAAGAGAAGTAAGCTGGAGGAGGATGCTTTATCGAGCAGGCACCGGAGGCAATAGCAAAACTAAGGTGGAAGCAGAGAGGCTTTACCATGCAGGCATGGGAGGCATCTGCCCGTGGGGGCCGAGCTGAGGCATGAGGCGTTGGAGATGGTTACAAGGGGCCTAAGTGGCTGGACTGAAGATTGCAGGTGCCATCTTTAACTTGTGGACGGTAGAGGCGAGTGCTGCCAGGTTACGCAAGAGCCTATTGGTGGCAGGAGGCATTAGTGAAAGTGAGCTGGAAGGAGGATGCTTTATCGAGGCAGGCAGCGGAGGCAATGCGAAACTAAGGTGGAAGGAGAAGGCTACCAGGCAGGCGTGGGAGGGTCGGCTCTGGGGCCAGTTGGAAATCTGAGGCATGGAGATGGTTACAAAGGCCCCAGAAGATGTACTGAAGATGATAGGTGCCATCTTTAACATCTGCGGACGATGGAGGCGAGTGCTGCCATGTTACGCAAGGGCCTACTGGTAGCAGGAGGCATTAGAGATTTTAAGGTGGAAGGAGAGATGCTTTAACGAGCTGGCACTAGAAGCAGTAGCGAAACTAAGGTGGAAGGAGAGAGGCTTTACCAAGCAGGCTTGGGAGTGTTCGGCCCGTGGGGGCCAGGAGGAGTCATGAGGCATTGGAGATGGTCACAAGGGGCCTAAGTGGCTGGACTGAAGATTGTAGGTGCCATCTTTAACTGCAGACAGTGAGAGAGCAAGTGCTGCCAGGTAACGCAAGGGCCTACTGGTGGCAGGAGGCATTAGTGAAAATGTACTGGAAGGAGAGATGCTTTATCGATCAGACACCTGAGGCAATAGCGAAACTGAATTGGAAGGGAGAGGCGCTATACCAGGCAGGCGTGGGAGGGGTCAGCCCATGAGTTATAGGAGGAACACAGGCATTGGAGATGGTTACAAGAGGCCTAAGTGGCTGGACTGTAGAGACTGCGGTGCCATTTTAACTTGCGGACGATGAAGCGAGTGCTGCCAAGACTACACAAGAGGAGCCTACTGATGGCAGGAGGCATTAGTGAAAAGTAAGCTGGAAGGAGGATGCTTTATCGAGGCAGGCACGGAGGCAATGAAAGTAAGGTGGAGGAGAGGAGCTTACCAGGCAGGCATGGGAGGGTCGGCCCTCAGGAGACCAGGAGGAGGCATGAGGCATTGGAGATGGTTACAAGAGGCCTATGGGCTGGACTGAAGACTGTAGGTGCCATTTCTTTTAACTTGCGGACTGACAGAGCATGAAAAGCTGCCAGGCTTCAAGTGCCCTACTGGAAGCAGGAGGCATTAGTGAAAGAAAGGTGAAGGAGAGATGCTTAATAGAGCAGGGACCGGGTGTCATGAGAAACTAAGGTGTAAGGAGAGAGACTTTACCATGCAGGACAGAAGGAGCCATCTGCCCTGAGGGGCCAGGCGGAGGGCGAGGGCTTTGGAGAAGGTTACAAGGGTCCTAAGTGGCTGATTGAAGATGGTAAGTGCCATGTTTAACTTCCTGACGATAACCTAAATGCCAGCAGAACAGAACCCTGGCAGGTGCAGAGGCGATTAATGGACATCAGCTGGAAGGAGGTTAATGGGAGGCGGTCGGCCTGCAGGAGACCCAATGCCGAGAACATGGAGATGGTTCAAGGGCCCTAAGTGGCTGGGCTGAAGATGGTAGAGTGCCATCTTTAACTATGAGACGATAGAGCCGAGTGCTGCCAGACTATGACGAGGTACTGTTGGCTGAGGCATTGGTGAAAGTATGCTGGAAGGAGGATGCTTTATCAGGCAGGCACAGGAGCAATAGCAAAACTAGGTGGAAGAAGACAGGCTTTGCTAGGCAGGCGTGGGAGGTCAGCCCATGGGGCCAGGAGGAAAACCTGGAGTAATGGAGATAGTTACAAGGGCTAAGTGGCTGGACTTAAGGCGGTGGGTGCCATCTTTAACTACTTGGATGATGGGGGCATGTGCTGCAGACTACACAAAGACTACTGGCTAGGAAGGCGATGAGTGAAAGTAAAGCTGGATGGAGAGATGCTTTGTCAGGCAGGCACCAGGGCAATAGCGAAACTAAAGTGGAAGGAGGTGGCTACCAGGCAGGCATGGGAGGGTCTGCCAGCAGGAGACAGGAGGAGGGCGAGGCATTACAGATGGTTACAAAGGGGCCTAACTGGCTGGACTGAGATGGTGAGTGCCATCTTTAACTCGGATGACAGGGGTGGAGTGCTTCAGGCTACACAGAGTGCCTACTGGTGGCAGTGGGCATTGGTGAAAATGGGTTGGAAGGAGAGATCTTTATCGGGCAGGCACCGTGAGCAATAAGCGAGCTAAGGTGGAAGAAGAGATGCTTGCCATGCAGGCGTGGGAGACATCGTACCGAGAGGCTGGGAGGAGCACTGAGGCATTTGAGATGGTTATAAAGGAGCCTTAGAGGCTGGTCTGAAGATGGTGGGAGCAAGTCTTTAACTGCAGACGATAAGTGATTGCTGCCAGAGCTCTGAAAGACCTACTGGAGGCAGGAGGCATTAGTGAAGTAAGCTGGAAGGAGATCATTATCGAGTGGGCACCGGAGGCAACCGATGAAACAAGGTGGAAGGAGGCTTTCCAGGCAGAGGCGTGGGAGGGTCGGCCCACGAGTCAGGAGGAGCAGGGTGCTGGAGATGGCTGAATTGGCCTAAGTGGCTGGACTGAAGGCGATAGGTGCCATCTATCTTACTCATGATAGATTGAACATGCCATTGAAACAGAGACCCTGGCAGGCGCAGAGGCGTTAGCGGACATCACCAAGAGGAGGTGGAGGAGACGTCTGCCTGCAAAAGGGCAGGAGCAGAAGCACGTGAGTCATTGGACAGGATTCCATGGGGCCTAAGTAGCATGGACTTGAAGATGGTAGGTGCCATCTTTAACTTGCTGACGATAAGCCTGCAAATGCCTGAAAAACAAAACCCTGGCAGGGTGCAAGAGCGTTAGCGGACATCACCGGAAGGAGGTGTGGGAGGCGATGACCTGCAAGGGCAGGCGGAAGTGCGTCGCGTTGGAGATGGTGCCAAAGAGACTGTAGTGGTTGGACTGAAGATGGTAGGTGCTATCTTTAACTTGCTGACGATATCTTGCAAATGCCCTTGAAACAGAACCCTGGCAGGCGCAAGAGGTGTTAGCGGACATAAGCTGGAAGGAGGTGTGGCGGATGTTGGCCTGCAGGGGCTGGGCAGAGGCGCGAGGCGTTGGTGATGGTAACAATGGGCCTAAGTGGCTGGACTGAAGACTGTAGGTGCCATCTTTAACTTGCAGACGGTAGAGACGAGTGCTGCCAGGTTACGCAAGGGCCTACAGGTGGCAGGAGGCATTAGTGAAAGTAAGCTGGAAGGAGAGATGCTTTATCGAGGCAGGCACCAGAGGCAATGCTAGAACTAAGGTTGGAAGCAGAGGCTTTACCATGCAGGCGTGGGAGGCATCTGCCCGTGGGGAACGAGCAGAGGCATGAGGCGTGGAGATGGTTACAAGGGGCCTAAGTGAAGCTGGACTGAAGATGGTAGGTACCATCTTTAACTTGCTGGCGATAAGCTTGCAAATGCCTTGAGCAGAGCCCTGGCAGGCGCAAGGCGTTAGCGGACATCAGCTGGAAGGAGGTGTGGGAGGCGATCGACCTGCAGGGGCCAGGAGGAAGCCGAGGCGTTGGAGATGGTTACAAGGGCCAAACTGGCTGGAATGAAGGCAGTGGGTGCCATCCTCAACTGCTAGACGATGATAGGGCGAGTGCTGCCAGGCTACGCAAGGGCCTACTGGTGGCAGGAGGCATTAGTAAAAGTAAGCTGGATGGAGAGATGCTTTATCGAGCAGGATCCAGAGGCAATAGTCGAAACTAAGGTGGAAGGAGAGAAAGTTTACAATGCAGGCGTGAGGCATCTGCCGTGGGGCGAGGCAGATCGTGTGAGGCAGTTGGAGATGGATACAAGGGCCTAAGTGGCTGGACTGAAGATGGTAGGTGCCATCTTTAACTGCTGACGATAGAGGCAAGCGCTGCCAGGCTACTAAGGCCTACTGGTGGCAGGAGGCAGTAGTGAAAGTAAACTGGAAGGACAGATGCTTTATTGAGCAGGCACGGAGCTATTATCGAAACTAAGCTAGAAGGAATGAGGCATTACCAGGCAGGCGTGGGAGGCGTCGGTCCGCTGAAGCTAGGCGGAGGTGTGAGGCGTTGGAGATGGGTACAAGGGGCCTAAGTGGCTGGATTGAAGATGGTAGGTGCCATCTTTAACTTGCGGACGATAGAGGCGAGTGCTGCCCGGCTACGCAGGAGACTACTGGTGGCAGAAGGCATTAGTGAAAGGAAGCAGCAAGGAGAGATGCTTTACAGAGCAGACATCGGAGGCATTAGCGAAACTATGCTGGAAGGAGAGATACTTTATCTAGCAGGCACCCGGGCATAGTGAAACTAAGCTGGAAGGAAGAGCTTTACTATACAGGCGTTGGAGGCATCGGCACCGGGGCGAGGGGAGGAGGCACTAGGCGTTGGAGATGGTTACAAGGGCCTAAGTGGGCTGGACTGAAGACCGTGGGGTGCCACTAACTTACAGGCAAATAAGGCGAGTGCTGCAAGGCTACATAAGGGCCTACTGGTGGCAGGAGGCATTAGTGAAATGAAGGTGGAAGGAGATGCTTTATCGAGTAGGCACCGGAGGCAATGCATGAAACTAAATTGGAAGGAGGCACCAGGCAGGCAGGGGAGGGTCAGTCCGCTGCAGCCAGGAGGAGGCTCGAGGCATTGGAGATAGTTACAAGGGGCCTAAGTGGCTGGACTGAGAGACGATGGTGCCATCTTTAACTAGCGGACGGTAGAGGTGAGTGACTGTCAGGTTCACTAAGGAGCCTACTGGTGGCAGGAGGCATTAGTGAAAGTAAACTGGAAGGGAGATGCTTTATTGAGCAGGCACGGGTCATTAGTGAAACTAAGCTAGAAGAGTGAGGCATTACCAGGCAGGAGTGGGAGGCGTCGGTCCACATAAGCTGGGCAGAGGCGCGAGGCATTGGAGATGGTTACAAGGGGCCTAAGTGGCTGGACTGAAGACGGTAGGTGCCATCTTTACCTTGCAGACGATAGACGCGAATGCTGCCTGGCTATGCAAGGGTCTACTGGTGGTGGGAGGCTTGGTTAAAGTAAGCAGGGAAGGAGGATGCTTTATTGAGCCGGCACGGAGGCAATCACGAAACAGGAGGGAGCGGAGACACCAGGCAGGCATGGGAGGGTCGGCCCTTGGAGATGGGATTGGATCGAGAGGCATTGGAGATGGTTTCCAAAGGGCCTAAGTGGCTGGACTGAAGACTGAGAGTGCCATCTTTAACTGCAGACCGGTGGGGGTGAGTGCTGCCAGGATCATAAAGGTCTGCTGGTTGCTGGAGGCTTCAGAAAGTGAGCTGGAAGGAGGATGCTCTATCAGAGCAGGCGTCGGAGGCAATAGCGAAACTAAGGTGGAAGGAGAGAGGCTTTATCAGGCAGCCGTGGGAGGGGTCGGCCGTGGGGTCAGGAGGAGGAACGAGGCATTGGAGATGGTTACAAGAGGCCTAAATGGCTGGACTGAAGACGGTAGGTGCCATCTTTAACATGCGGACGATAGAGGCGAGTGCTGCCAGGCTTTGCAAGGGCCTACTGGTGGCAGGAGGCATTAGTGAAAGTAAGCTGGAAGGAGGCTGCCATCGAGCAGCACCAGAGTGTCATGAAACTAAGATGGAAGGAGAGGGCTTTACAAGGCAGGAGTGGGAGGGTCGGCCCTGAGGGGCCAGGAGTAAGGGGCGAGGCACTGGAGATGGTTAAGGTGCCTAAGTGGCTAGACTGAAGATGGTAGGTGACATCTTTAACTTGCGGACGACAGAGGCGAGTGCTGCCATGCTACGCAAGTGCCTACTGGTAGCAGGAGGCATTAGTGAAAGAAAGGTGGAAGGAGAGATGCTTTATTGAGCAGTCACCGGATGTCATAACGAAACTAAGGTGAAAGGAGAGAGGCTTTACCATGAAGACGTGGGAGGCATCTGCCCGCAGGGGGCCAGTGGAGGCACGAGCAGTGGAGATGTTTACAAGGGGCCCTGGGTGGCTGGACTGAGAGATGGTAGGTGCCATCTTACTTCCTGATGATAACTTACAGATGCCCTTGAAACAGAACCCTGGCAGGCGCAAGAGGCGTTAGCGGACATCAGCTGGAAGGAGGTGTCGGAGACGTGGGCCTGCAGGGGCTGGATGGAGGCGCGAGGCATTGGAGATGGTTACAAGGGGCCTAAGTGGCAGGACTGAAGAGGGTAGGTGCCATCTTTAACTTGCGGACGATAAAGGCGAGTGCTGCCAGGCTACGCAAGGGCCTACTAGTGGCAGGAGGCATTGAGTGAAAGTAAGCTGGATGGAGAGATACTTTATCGAGCAGGCACCAGAGGCAATGAGGGAACTAAGTGGAAGGAGAGGCTTAACAGGCAGGCGTGGGAGGGTCGGCCACAGGGGACAGGAGGAGGTCACGAGGCGTTGGAGATGGTTGCAAAGGGCCTAAGTGGGCGGGACTGAGGCAGGCGGTGCCATCGTTAACTAGCAGATGGTAGAGCGAGTGCTGCCAGGTTACTGAGACCTACTGATTGCAGGAGCGTGGTGAAAGTAAACTGGAAGGAGAGATGTAATCGAGCAGGCACTGGAGGCAATAAGCGAAACTAAGGTGGAAGCAGAGACTTTACCATGCAGACGTGGGAGGCATCTGCCCGTGGGGCCCGGCAGATCATGAGGCATTGGAGATGGTTACAAAGAGGGCCCAAGTGGCTGGACTGAAGAAGGTAGGTGCCATCTTTAACTTGCTGACGATAGCATGCAAATGCCCTTGAAACAGAACTGTGGCAGGCGCAAGAGGCGTTAGCGGACATCAGCTGGAAGGAGTTGTGGGAGACGTTGGCCTGCAATGGCAAGGAGGAGGCGCGAGGCGTTGGAGATGGTTACAAGGGGCCAAACTGGCTGGAATGAAGACGGTAGGTGCCATCCTTAACTTGCGGACGATAGTGGCGAGTGCTGCCAGGCTGCGCAAGGGCCTACTGGTGGCAGGAGGCATTAGTGAAAGTAAGCTGGATGGAGAGATGCTTTATCGAGCAGGCTCCAGAGGCAATAGCGAAACTAAGGTGGAAGGAGAGAGGCTTTACCATGCAGGCGTGAGAGGCATCTGCCCGCGGGGGCCGGGCGGAGGTGCGAGGTTTTGGAGATGGATACAAGGGGCCTAAGTGGCTGGACTGAAGATGGTAGGTGCCATCTTTAACTTGCGGACGATAGAGGCGAGCACTGACAGGCTACGCAAGGGCCTACTGGTGGCAGAAGGCAGTAGTGAAAGTAAACTGGAAGGACAGATGCTTTATTGAGCAGGCACCGAAGCTATTATCGAAACTAAGCTAGAAGGAATGAGGCACTACCAGGCAGACGTGGGAGGCGTCGGTCCGCTGAAGCTAGGCGGAGGCGTGAGGCGTCGTAGATGGGTACAAGGGGCCTAAGTGGCTGGATTGAAGATGGTAGGTGCCATCTTTAACTTGCAGACAATAGAGGCGAGTGCTGCCCGGCTACGCAGGAGACTACTGGTGGCAGAAAGCATTAGTGAAAGGAAGCGGCAAGGAGAGATGATTTACCGAACAGACATCGGAGGCATTAGCGAAACTATGCTGGAAGGAGAGATACTTTATCTAGCAGGCACCGGAGGCATTAGCGAAACTAAGCTGGAATTAGAGAAGCTTTACTATGCAGGCGTTGGAACCATCGGCACCCGGGGGCAGGGAGGAGGCACGAGGCATTGGAGATGGTTCCAAGGGGCCTAGGTAGCTGGACTGAATATGGTAGGTGCCAATTTTAACTTGCTGACGATAGCATGCATATGCCCTTGAAACATAACCCTGGCTGGCACAAGAGGCGCTAGCAGTCATCACCCGGATGGAGTTGTGGGAGACGTCGGCCTGCAGGGGCCGGGTGGAGGTGCGTGGCGTTGGAGATGGTGCCAAGGGGCCTTAGTGGTTGGACTGAAGATGATAGGTGCTATCTTTAACTTGCTGACGATAGCTTGCAAATGCCCTTGAAACAGAACCCTGGCAGGCGCAAGAGGCGCAAGACACTAAGCTGGAAGGAGGTGTGGCGGATGTTGGCCTGCAGGGGCTGGGCTGAGGCGCGAGGCGTTAGCTGATGGTAACAAGGGGCCTAAGTGGCTGGACTGAAGACTGTAGGTGCCATCTTTAACTTGCAGACGGTAGAGACGAGTGCTGCCAGGTTACGCAAGGGCCTACTGGTGGCAGGAGGCATTAGTGAAAGTAAGCTGGAAGGAGAGATGCTTTATCGAGCAGGCACCGGAGGCAATAGCGAAACTAAGGTGGAAGCAGAGATGCTTTACCATGCAGGCATGGGAGGCATCTGCCCGTGGGGGCCGAGCAGAGGCATGAGGCATTGGAGATGGTTACAAGGGGCCTAAGTGGCTGGACTGAAGATGGTAGGTGCCATCTTTAACTTGCTGATGATAGCTTGCAAATGCCCTTGAAACAGAACACTGGCAGGCGCAAGAGGCGTTAGCGGACATCAGCTGGAAGGAGGTGTGGGAGATGTCGGCCTGCAGGGGCCAGGTGGAGGCGCGAGGCGTTGGAGATGGTTACAAGGGGCCAAACTGGCTGGAATGAAGATGGTAGGTGCCATCCCTAACTTGTGGACGATAGGGGCGAGTGCTGCCAGGCTACGCAAGGGCCTACTGGTGGCAGGAGGCATTAGTAAAAGTAAGCTGGATGGAGAGATGCTTTATCGAGCAGGCTCCAGAGGCAATAGCGAAACTAAGGTGGAAGGAGAGAGGCTTTAAAATGCAGGAGTCAGAGGCATCTGCCCGCGGGGGCCGGGCAGATGCGTGAGGCATTGGAGATGGATACAAGGGGCCTAAGTGGCTGGACAGAAGACGGTAGGTGCCATCTTTAACTTGCGGACGATAGAGGCGAGAGCGCTGCCAGGCTACACAAGGGCCTACTGGTGGCAGGAGGCAGTAGTGAAAGTAAACTGGAAGGACAGATGCTTTATTGAGCAGGCACCGGAGCTATTATCGAAACTAAACTAGAAGGAGAGAGGCATTACCAGGCAGGCGTGGGAGGCGTCAGTCCACTGAAGCTAAGCGGAGGCGTGAGGCTTTGGAGATGGGTACAAGGGGCCTAAGTGGCTGTATTGAAGATGGTAGGTGCCATCTTTAACTTGTGGGCGACAGAGGCGAGTGCTGCCCGGCTACGCAGGAGACTACTGGTGGCAGGAGGCATTAGTGAAAGGAAGCAGCAAGGAGAGATGCTTTACCGAGCAGACATCGGAGGCATTAGCGAAACTAAGCTGGAAGGAGAGATACTTTATCTAGCAGGCACCGGAGGCATTAGCGAAACTAAGCTGGAAGGAGAGAGGCTTTACTATGCAGGCGTTGGAGGCATCGGCACCCGGGGGCCGGGAGGTGGCGCGAGGCATTGGAGATGGTTACAAGGGGCCTCAGTGGCTGGACTGAAGACTGTAGGTGCCATCTTTAACTTGCAGACGGTAGAGGCGAGTGCTGCCAGGTTACGCAAGGGCCTACTGGTGGCAGGAGGCATTAGTGAAAGTAAGCTGGAAGGAGAGATGCTTTATCGAGCAGGCACCGGAGGCAATAGCGAAACTAAGGAGGAAGCAGAGAGGCTTTACCATGCAGGCGTGGGTGGCATCTGCCCGTGGAGGCCGAGCGGAGGCATGAGGCGTTGGAGATGGTTGCAAGGGGCCTAAGTGGCTGGACTGAAGATGGTAGGTGCCATCTTTAACTTGCTGACGATAGCTTGCAAATGCCCTTGAAACAGAACCCTGGCAGGCGCAAGAGGCGTTAGCGGACATCAGCTGGAAGGAGGTGTGGGAGACGTCGGCCTGCAAGGGCCAGGAGGAGGCGCGAGGCGTTGGAGATGGTTACAAGGGGCCAAACTGGCCGGAATGAAAACGGTAGGTGCCATCCTTAACTTGTGGATGATAAGGGCGAGTGCTGCCAGGCTACGCAAGGGCCTACTGGTGGCAGGAGGCATTAGTGAAAGTAAGCTGAATGGAGAGATGCTTTATCGAGCAGGCTTCAGAGGCAATAGCGAAACTAAGGTGGAAGGAGAGAGGCTTTACCATGCAGGTGTGAGAGGCATCTGCCCGCGGGGGCCGGCGGAGGGCGCGAGGCATTGGAGATGGATACAAGGGGCCTAAGTGGCTGGACTGAAGATGGTAGGTGCCATCTTTAACTTGCAGACGATAGAGGCGAGCGCTGCCAGGCTACGCAATGGCCTACTGGTGGCAGGAGGCAGTAGTGAAAGTAAACTGGAAGGACAGATGCTTTATTGAGCAGGCACCGGAGCTATTATCGAAACTAAGCTGGAAGGAGTGAGGCATTATCAGGCAGGCGTGGGAGGTGTCGGTCCGCTGAAGCTTGGCGGAGGTGTGAGGCATCGTAGATGGGTACAAGGGGCCTAAGAGGCTGGATTGAAGATGGTAGGTGCCATCTTTAACTTTAGGACGATAGAGGCGAGTGCTGCCCGGCTACGCAGGAGATTACTGGTGGCAGAAGGCATTAGTGAAAGGAAGCAGCAAGGAGAGATACTTTACCGAGCTGACATCGGAGGCATTAGCGAAACTATGCTGGAAGGAGAGATACTTTAGCTAGCAGGCACCGGAGGCATTAGCGAACTAAGCTGAAAGGAGAGAGGCTTTACTATGCAGGCGTTGGAGGCATCGGCACCCGGGGGACTGGAGGAGGCATGAGGCGTTGGAGATGGTTACAAGGGGCCTAATGGCTGGACTGAAGACGGTGGGTGCCACCTTTAACTGCGGACGATGGGGGCGAGGTGCTGCAGCTCGCAAGAGCCTACTGGTGGCAGGAGGCATTAGTGAAAGTAAGGTGGAAGGAGGCTTTACCAGGCAGGCGGGGAGGGGTCAGATCCCTCGCAGCCAGAGGAGGCTCAGGGCATTGGAATGGTTACAAAGGGGCCTAAGTGGCTGGACTAGAGACGATGGGTGCCATCTTTAACTGCGGACAGTGGGAATTGAGTACTGCCAGATTCACATGAGATCTACTGGTGGCAGGAGGGGCATTAGTGAAAATAAACTGGAAGGAGAGATGCTTTATTGAGCAGGCACAGAGCCATTAGTGAAACTAAGCAGGAAGGAGTGAGGCATTACCAGGCAGGAGTGGGGAGGTCAGTCCACAGAAGCTGGGGAGCGCAAGCGTTGGAGATGGTTACAAGGGGCCTAAGTGGCTGGACTGAAGACGGTAGGTGCCATCTTTACCTTGCAGACGATAGACGCGAATGCTGCCTGGCTATGCAATGGCCTACTGGTGGCAGGAAGCATTAGTTACAGTAAGAAGGAAGGAGAGATGCTTTATTGAGCCGGCACCGGAGGCAATAGCGAAACTAAGGTGGAAGTAGAGAGGATTAACCAGGCAGGCATGGGAGGGGTTGGCCCACGGGGGTAAGTTGGAAATATGAGGTGTTGGAGATTGTTGCAAAGGGCCTAAGTGGCTGGACTGAAGACTGTAGGTGCCATCTTTAACTTGCGGACGATAGACGCGAATGCTGCCTGGCTACGCAAGGGCCTACTGGTTGCTGGAGGCATTAGTGAAAGTGAGCTGGAAGGAGAGATGCTTTATCAAGCAGGCACCGGAGGCAATAGCGAAACTAAGGTGGAAGGAGAGAGGCTTTACCAGGCAGGCGTGGGAGGGATCGGCCGTGGGGGCCAGGAGGAGGAGCGAGGCATTGGAGATGGTTACAAGAGGCCTAAATGGCTGGACTGAAGACGGTAGGTGCCATCTTTAACTTGCGGACGATAGAGGAGAGTGCTGCCAGGCTTTGCAAGGGCCTACTGGTGGCAGGAGGCATTAGTGAAAGTAAGCTGGAAGGAGAGATGCTTCATCGAGCAAGCACCAGAGGTAATATCGAAACTAAGGTGGAATGAGAGAGGGTTTACAAGGCAGGAGTGGGAGGGGTCGGCCCACGGGGGCCAGGTGGAGGGGCGAGGCATTGGAGATGGTTACAAGGGGCCTAAGTGGCTGGACTGAGAGGCAGTGGGTGACATCTTTAACTGCGGACGACCAGAGGCGGTGCTGCCATGCCTCATGAAGTGCCTACTGGTAGCAGGGGCATTAGTGAAAGAAAGGTGGATGGAGAGATGCTTTATCGAGCAGTCACGGATGCATGCGAAACTAAGGTGGAAGGAGAGAGCTTTACCATGAAGGCGTGGAATGAGACATGCCCTGAAGCCCTCACTGACCATTCTGCTAACTGTTTAGCTGCAGACAGGCTCTTGAGCATTCATTGCAGCTGATAAAATAGTTCCCATTTGATTACAAGAGTGTTGTCTAGTTGCCCCTGAGCTCAGTTGAATCATCTTTCATGATGCCTGTGGATGGCCATGTCCCTGAGCACCAGATGACAAAGTGTTACATGTACTAGCATAGGAAGGAAGAACTTTGTGACAGTTATTTGAACTAGTACATCATATTGTGAGCATCACACAAGTGAGGAATACTCTTCAACAATGTTGTTCTCAAGATCTGGGAGTAATGGATGGTGGGCAACATCAGGAAAATGCAGACTGCAGTCCAATGGAAGATTTTTGTGCCAGCTTCCCAGTCCTCATCCTTGACTCATTGTCTGTAGTAGGGATACAGAGTGAAATATACAAACATATAATTTGATAGCAGACAAGAAATTTGTTGCCTACCCAGTCTGATCATTGTTTTCCTGCCTATAACCTCACCTCAGACCCTTCTTGATAGATTAATGTGATTTTGTTTTTATAGTTGTCTCAACAGAAACACAACATAGCTGACAGCTGATAATGTAAAAAGTCAATTCCATAGGTGTAGCATGAGACAGATGAGTGCTGCTGGCTTGCATTACAGAAACCACCAACGATGACATTTGTACTATATCTGAAATCTGATCACAATGGGGAAAACAAGACACCCACTGTCTATTTGTGTATCAAGACAAGACACTGTGCAGTACCTGTGTAATGATTTTATTATACAAAAATGAAACTACATGGAAAATTTTAGAATTTAATGGAGATTCATAGGCATTTACTTAAAAACAACAGACATTTGCCATTGATCTTTGATGAATTGTACAGCAGAAAGAAATTCTGCAGAACTGATCACTGAACAAAAAATTCCTCAGAACTGCCATTCTGCAGTTCATGTGTATTATTCTGCAGTTCAGCCAAACAATTCTGTGGAATAGGGCAAAAATCCACCAAACACATTTGAAAGATTTCAACCTCGCCAATGGTGGAAGTTCAAAAGATGTTCATGAAATTTATGAAATTTCTTGAAAGTTAAACAGAAGCAGAATTTGCAACTTTTGCCCAGCTCTAATGTATTGTTCTGTTTTTTCTTCTTTTCTTTTAATTATGGCTGTGATGGGGTTGGGTTAGGCTATATGTTTAGTGTAGGGTTCTTATCCTTATAAATTATACTTATTTGCTATGTGTAGGCTTAACATGGGGTTATACTTGATATTATGACAAATACAACTGTTAGATTAGTTTTGTGGAGTGTTAAGGGAGCTTATAGTCATCATAAGAGACATACAAAGTTAGCTCATCTTAAAAAGTTGGGATCTGATATTGCATTATTGTTGGAAACTCATTAAAACCTGGTGATGTAAAGCACCTACTAAGAGAATGGGAGGGAACAATTTATGAATCAGTATATAATTATAAACAAGCAGGTTTAGCTATTTTGATAAAAAAGGAATTTACTATTGTCTGTCAAGAATGTGATTCAAGGCAAAAACAGTGGATACATAGTTGTTTCAGGCATTCTCAACTTTGTTCTTGTAATACTGGCTAGCATACAGTATATGGTTTGACTAAAAGTGGCCCTTTATTCTTTCTTTTACTGTTGTCCAAACTAGAGATGTTGCAAAATTGAATTTCATGGGCTAAATTCCCACAAAACCAGCAATTTTGCTGCATGAAATATTTTAAGTAATTCTGTCATTCCAAGAAATATTTTGCGGGATGCAAAGCTGCAAAATGTTGTCTGCAATTTGCAAAATGTTGCCCAAAAATGTTGAAATTTCATCCGCAAGTGGCAAATTTTGCCATTTCGTGGCAAAATTTTATGCTCAGCAGGTAAAATTTCACATTCTGTGGGCAAAATTATGCATTTCACTTCTGTAAAAAAATTTGCAAAATGGCCAAATTACGCAAAATATTTTGCATAATGAAATTCAGAAATTTCTCACATCTTTAGTCCAAACTAACACCTTTCTTGCATACAAAAATTTTCCTAGGCACTGACTGAAATATGGTTTTAGACAATAAATTAGACAATTTGTTTTCGAAGAAGAAGAGTAGTGGTGTATTTATAGATTTCTTTTTAAGCATCTTTATTATGGAGAGACTGGATGAATTAACAACACCATAAGGCACAATACATTAGAAGGATAGGCACATGGAAATCCTGAGGGAAATGAGGGAATGGATAAAACCTGGGGGGGGAGTTCAGTAACAGTGGTAATACTGGGAAGACTAGGTGGGCCATATAGGTCCTTATCTGCCGACTATATGTATGTATGAATCTGTGTATGTATGTATGCATGCCTGTAAGTACCACAGCGTAACAACCAAAAAAGAGAAACAAAAAAAAAAAAAAGAAACCAGTTAATAACTGAGCAGCAATAAACATAAAAGGCATACGGATGTTATCAGGATGAAGAATAAAGTACATTGTCTTAATATAATTCCCACACATTTCAGATTGTCTACTGATACGGGAACAGTCCAGCAAGGTTGCCCCAGACATTAAACTAACTATCCTACCCTTTTATGTTAAAATATTGAGGGGAGAAAATGGCCCATATTCAATCAAAATACTCTTTCTTATCATCAAATAATGGTGTATCCTTTCTGTTTTATAAAGGTTGATCATTAGATTTAACCACATACAGTATTATATCTAGGGAGATTTACAACCTTCCAGGGCATTAAAATATACTTCTTTGCACTAATGCATCCTAAGGAAAAAAAGGTTTTCTTGATCTCTTGGTCAGCTTATATTTCCTTGATGCACCCCCATTAAGTTACCCAGCATTTTTTTCCCATTTCGTGTTTGTAGCTTTTCCCAATGTAAACAGAACTTTATTCCAGAAGTGAGTCATTTATTTTACAAATGAGAAACGTGAATTAGTGAACCTGAACTGTCCAGACATCTGGGGCATTTGTCACTGATATTCATATCCATTTTATTTAGTCTTCTAGAGGTGTAGTACATTCTATAAAAAAATATTAAATTGTGTCTGTTGTAATTTGAAAAATCTAAATTCAAGAAGAAGAGAAGTGGTAATGTTTCCCTATACAGTATTACTAATATGCCATTCTAAATGTTGTTCCCACTTCCCTTTTAGCTGAAGAAGAAACAAATGTGAAGAGTTTGTAATATATTTCATCTTGCTGACTGGATAGGCCCACTGGGTCCAAATGGACCCTTTTAGAGGGGCGACCCAGAATTAGTTACATAGAAGCCTGTAAGGTACAGGACACATCTATGATACATCACACAGTTACAAAGCTTTTTATAGGAATAAACACAGTATTGCCAGACACAGAAGTTTCAGGAGACTTACACTTTGGTGTTACATACTTGGACTTTTTGTACATATGCACGTGTAGACAGAGGGAGGCTGCCAGCATTGACAGTGAGATAAGCAAAACAAAGCAAAGCAAAGTTTATTTATGGAATGCTATTCCAACAAGATCATCATGTTTTACAGAAAAAAATAAAATCATAAAACATCCATTTCAACACAGTAAAAACATTTGAAACATATTATAAAACAGTAGGACTAAGAATCAGAAAAATCTAGTTCAAATAAATACATTTTTAAGGCAGATTTAAAGGCCTCAATGGACGGGAACTCCCTAACCCGGCAAGGAAGAGAATTCCACAGGGTCGGAGCTGCAGAAGCAAATGATCTAGCACCTAATGTTGTCAAACAGACCCTGGTAATCTCTAGCAAACCCTCATCAGTGGAGCAGAGAGGACAAGGGGGGCAGTAGGGAGAAAGGAAATCTTGCAGATACCGTGGTCCCAGTCCATGTAGAGCCTTATAGGTCAGTAATCTGACATTGAAGGTGATTCTCCACCACACCAGCAGCCAGTGAAATTCACGAAGCACAGGCGTGATATGGCAAGATCTTGATAAGCCAGTCAACAACCTGGCAGCTGCATTCTGCACCAGCTGCAGGCAGTGAAGATCCACCTCCAGTAGCCCTAGGTATAGGGCATTGCAATAATCAAGGCGTGAGGTCCCAAATGCATGGACCAGTGTTGGAAGGTCATCAGGTGGGGCCAGGTGTTTTATCTGGGTGACATTCCTCAGATAGTAAAAAGAGGTCTTGACAATGGCTGACACCTGAAACTTAAGTGTCAGCTCTCTATCAAATATGACCCCCAGATTCCGCACCCAGTCAGAGGTCACCAGCTGGTTGTCACCCAGCCAAAGTCCAGATGGCTGCCCTACTGGCAATCTCTGTACCCAATGATCTGGCTCCACAACCAACACCTCAGTCTTATCCAGATTCAGTCTCAGCCAATTGGCACTCATCCAGTCCTGACTCTCAGAGAGTCAGTTGTTAAAGACTGAAACAGCATTGCTTTGTTCAGGCACAAAGGACATGTACAGTTGAATATCATCTGCATAGTAGTGAAAACTCAATCTGAGCTGGAGCTGCCTAATAATGTCTCCCAATGGCAGCATGTACACAATGAACAACATGGTGGGAAAGCACTGAGCCCTGTGGCACCCCACATGAATGGGAAGATGGGAGCTGAGGAGAAAACTCCTGACTCTACTCTCTGCATCCTGCCAGTGAGGAAAGAGTGGAACCATCTGAGGACTGTACCAGACAGTCCACAGAAGAGCCACAGATGCTCCAGCAACACCCCAAGGTCCACGGTGTCAAATGCTGTGGACAGATCAAGGAGAACCAAGATGGAACAGCTCCCCTGATCTCTCACTGTCAGGAGATCATTAAGTACTCAAACTAACGTGGTCTCGGTATTATGCCTCTTCCTGAAACCAGACTGGAGAGGACTGTAGATATCATGGGTGGTCAAATGTTCCTTGTGCTGCACTGGGACTGCCTTCTCAATAACCTTACCCACAAAAGACAGGTTAGAGACAGGCCTGTAGTTTCCAAGACAGTCAGGGTCAAGAGAAGGTTTTTTCCAGAGGGGTGAACCACCGCCTCAGTCAGAGTGTCCAGAAACACCCCAGTCTCTAATGAACACTTAACTATCTCAGCAAGGACTGGTCTGATTACCTCCACACACCCCATCAGGAAGTGTGCTGGACCAGGATCCAAACTACAGTAAATCATTCGCAATCCCTGGACCATCTTCACGACATCCTTGATTGCCAACTGGCTAAAATCTGACCACACAAACCAGGTGCTTGCAATCTCGCACCGATTTCTGCTGTGCCCATTTGAGTGAGCTGTGCTGATCTCAGACCTGATGGTGCCAACCTTATCTGCGAAGAATAGAGCAAACTCATCATACTTCTTCTGATAAAAAGCTCCCCGATTCTGGAGACAAGTTGGATTGCACAACCTGTCCACAAGACAGAAAAGCTGAGCTGGTCGATTTCTCGCAGCGGTCTTCCTGGACAGGAACTCTTTCTTCTTACAGAGAGATTGCAGATTGATAATCCCTATAATGGGTCATCAATCTAAGTCTGTCATCCTCCAGACTTGATTTCTGCCAGCATCGCTGCAACCTTCTCCTCGCTCTCCTAAACTCCCTCAGGTACCCATCAAACCAAGGGGATGAGGGCAAAGGGTGAGGGTGCAAACCTGGATGGGATCTATGGAGTCTAGAGTAGCCCCCACCATCTTATTATAGGCTAGCAGTAGGTCCTCTAGGTCCAAGCTAACACTCAAACTCCCTGACAGATCTATTACCGCCATAAGACTATCAGGGGTCAAACCCCACAAAGGGTGGTAACTGACCATCTCCGTAGGGGCAGGTCTATTGGGGGGGCTACAAAACTGAACCCTATGGTGTGGTGATCGGGTTCCACTACCACATTGGAGATCTCCATCCCCAGCAGGAACACCAGGTCCAACTAATGACCTTGTATGTGAGTCGCAGAGTTAATCACCCATGTAAAGCCCAGTGACACCTTCAGTTGGAGAAAGTCTTGACCAAAATGTGAGAGTTCATTGTTGACCCAGGCATTGAAATCCCCCAGCACCAACCATCTCAGAAACTCCAACACCAACTCAATGATGAAGTCTGCAACTTCCTGTAGGAAATCTTACTCACCCCGGGTGGATGGTAGACGAGAAGTATCCTACAGTGCACACCTGTGCCCATGATACATTTGAAGGATCTAGTGAACCCAACTGGCACATCCACAAGGCCCAGTTTCATCTTAAAAGAGAGTGTTACCCCCAGCCCCTATGATCCAACCTTGGGTGGTGTATCACCGAGTACCCAGTTGGAACTGCTGACTCAAACATTGGACCAGCATTCTCATCCAGCCCTGTCTCAGTGATGCAAGCCAGATCAGGTGACCCAACAAGATCAGCAACTAATGCCATCTTGTTTCTAATTGACCTGGCATTGCATAAGCAGTCAAGGTTGACCACGTTATCTGCCCACAAAAAGTGGAGCCCTTAAGTATGGGCACCAAGTAGGGTGGACCCTTTTCCTGGGCCCATTTCACCCCAGGATGTCTCCTTGGCCCCATGACCTCAATTCACCCACTCCACTCCATTCCCCCGCCAAGCCCTCACCCCCCACCCCTCCAATGCTGCTTCACTATACCCAAGGCACGACAGTGCCTATAAACCTCTGCCAGTAGTGGGGGCAATCGAAGGGGCACAGAGACTGAAGCTCAGCAGGAGAGTAGTACCCACCCATTGGAGCCCTCTGCCAACACATCCTGCCATATTCCCACTCAGCAGCTACCAATTAAAAATCAGTCACCCACTCACTCAATCAACCATACAATCACTCTCACACTCAGTCCTTAATTACAAGTTATTGTGGTTACAGGTAACAGACATAAGGCCATGTTGGCCATTTTCATACTACTTAGCCTCCGTTGTTATGCCTTTTCTGCTGGAGCACTGCATTCCTGGGCAGGATGAGTTACTAGGGTGCTAAGTTGCTTGGGTTATCCCTGACACATGCAATTGTTTTTGTCAGCAGGTCACTTTGAGCCCTTTTCTAAAAGAAACCAGTGTGCCAGCATTGTGCAGCTGGTCGGGGAGATTGTTCCAGAGTATCAGGGCTGCATGGAAGTAGGACTTATCTCCTTCTGTTGTCTTTAGCCTAGGGACCTCTAGGAGTTTCCATGAGGAAGTGCATAGTACTCTACTTGGACGCTTGGGAACCAGCACCCCAGCAAGGCCCAACAGAAGGGGTCTGTTTACTAGTTTCTTGGTGGCACACAGGACAGGGTATTGGAGATGTTGGGAAAGGGACAGCCAGTTTAGAGAGTCAAGCACCTCACAGTGGTGGCACCTTGGGTGGGATCTGGATGCAAACTGAGTTATCCTATTGTAGAGTATTTGCATCCTGCTCAGTTCTTTCCCAGTGAGTGACCATACAACTGGAGCTGCATAGGTAAGTTTGGATAGGAGGACGCTGTTTGCGTTTGCTACCCTAGTTTCTGGGATGAGTTGCAAGCTCAGCCTATTAAGTAAACCTAACTTTTGGTGTATTGCTCTGATGATATAGTCCACATGGCATTTGAAAGTGAGGCCTTGATTGAGGATGAGACCCAAGTACATGAAGGAGCTCACAACTTCAGTGGGCATACCTGATGAGGATTGAATGGGGAGCAATAAGGCTCTGTCCAAGCCCATGGTTCTAGGTCTGTACAGCATGACTTTTGTCTTTTTATCATTTAGCACCAGTCTGTTAGCCAGCAGCCATGTTTCTAGGGACGCAAAGTCCTCCTGCAGCAGAGACCCAAAGGTTATTATGCTGCCCGCAGTTCTATACAGCACAGCGTCATCAGTGCATTGTAAAACTGAGCTACTGCCACAGTTATTGCTGAGGTCATTTAGGAATAGGGAAAACAGGAGGGGCCTCAATATGGAGCCTTGAGGTACACCCTCCTTAATAGGTAGTCACTCTGACATGGATCCCTTTCAGTTGACCTGTTGGGCACATTAAGATAGATTTCTCTCAAGCCAGGTCATAGAGTGGTGCTCTAGGTCAATGAGTTTTAGCTTGTCCAACAGAAGGCTATGATCTACCAAATCAAAGGCCTTTGTTATGTTGATGAATATGGTGCCAGTGGGAGTGCTATTGTCAAGGGCTTTGAGGGTGTCGGTAGTGAATTTTATTAGTGCACTGTCAGTTCCATGCTTTCACCTGAATCAATGCTGGTTGGGTGCCAGCAATTTATATTTTTCCAGGTAGTCTATTAGTTGGTTATTTATTTATTTTATGTATTTAGTTTTTGTTAACCAGGTGAGTGCACTAGCCAAATTTGACTATTTTCAGGCACGACCAGGAGAGTACAACAAGTAAGACATACTGTTAACAATTCACGAGAGCAAGTACAAGTACATACAGAGGAGGGTAAGCTCCATGAAAACAAATATTACATTGGTAGACATTGTATAAGGCAAAACAGTATAATGTAAAGCAAGGTTAAACAGGAGAGTTTATATTAAATACATATTTATGTCAGCAGTAGCATTCAAGGAGTGGAGAGTATAACATGAATCAAGGCAGTAAAGAGAGAAAACAGAAAGGGCAAGCACAGTGCCATGGAACCAAACAGAGGGACAGAGGTCTATCTTGGACAGGATACAGAGGAGCAAGATTGGCCTGTAGTTTCCAATAGGGACCTTGGGACCTCCTTTGTGGATTGGTACTAAATGGGCCTCTTTCCATCTGGCCAGAATGACTCCCTCTATTAGGGACCTGTTGATCAACCAGGTGCTAGGACAGGCAATGGCAGGGACAGTATCTTTTAGCAATCTGGGGACCAGTCCATCTGGTCTTGCAGAACCTCTGACCTTAATTTTCTTTAATAGTGGGAGAACATCTGAATGCTTTTCTATTTTTAAATGGAATTCCAGATGCTGTGTTTCTGGACTGCTGGGACATGGATGATCAGAGGCAAGGGGAAGGAAGTTAGCTTTGTACTCTTCAAGATCAGTGTAAAAGCTGTTAAAGGCATTGGATGCCTCTTGGTTGTCAACAATGGATTGGCCATTCGAGATGATTGGTCCTTATGAGGGTTTGTTATTAACATCAGCATTATGCTGTTCTACAATATTTATAGCCGAGGATTGTCCTATACACCTATTAATAGAAGCTATGTACTATCTCAGCTGTAGATATCTAAAAGATTGATGACTTGGCACAATATACAGTATAGCTCCTGAAACAGTGTAAAGAAAAGTGTTTTGATCCACCACAGCTTTTAATGTCCTTATACCTAAGGTTTCCCATAATGAAAAACCTATATCTAAATACTGTATGATGGCTTAACAGAATAATTGTGATATCCTGGAGAGAAAAGGGAGATTTAATAGCTACTTTGAATAATTCCATTATGTTTTTTTCCCCAACTAGTACATGCAGTTCGCCTTGCAAGTAAGGTAGGGTGAAATTTATTTTGTATATTATAATAACCTGAATAGAGAATGCTTTCAATATTGTTATAGTTATGGAATTCTTGCTCAACCACTTTATTTATGGAATAAGTGTTTGTGAACCAATCTTGGATTTGGGAGAGTTGAGCAGCCAGAAAATACCTTCTAAAGTTTGGCAGTTCCATTCTCCTAAATTCTTACTTAGCCACAATTTTTTAAGACTGAGACAAGGTTTTTATCTTTCCATAGAAACCTAGTAAGTATTGTATCTATAGTTTGGAAAAAAAATACTCATTTACAGCTATTGGTAGTAACTGAAAAAGAAATACCCTTTGGAGAATATTAATTTTAATTACATTACATCTATCAATAAGTGTCAAGGGTAGTATTAGCCATTTTTGTCACTTTAGAAGACTTATATAATAGTTTAGCCAGTTAATAAATTTAGGAACAATTCCAAACTTTTCAAAATCCATGAAAATATAGTCCTATTCAATTCTGCCAAAGGCTTTGTCAGCACTGAGTGTAAAAATCAAGGCATCCTTTGATTTTCCAAGGTTTAAGATATTTACAGTATTATTCTCCTTATATGAGACCCTAATTTTCTTCCCTTTATAAAGCCAGTTTGATCTACATCAGTCATACTAGGAGCTGCCTTTTATAACCTGGTAGTTCAAATTATTGTCAAAATCTTTATACTGTATCATAATTTAAAAGTGAAATAGGCCTATAAGAAGTTACTTGTTAAAGGATCTTTATTTTATTTTTTTGTTAAGAAAAGTGAAATTAATTCTTACCTTGTAGAAAAAGGGAGGGAATTTACTGGTTTGCATGCAATAATTAAAGAGCTCTGTTAGGTGTTATTTTATTAAATGAGAATGTTGCTCATAAAATTCAGAGGGCAATCCATTGAGACCAGGAGATTTACTAGCAGTAATATATTTTATTGTTTGTTGTATTTCTTCTTTGTTTATATTCTGTTATAAGAGATCCATTTGCTATTTTGATATAGTAGGGATTTTTAAATGTGAAAGAAAATTCTGTATCATGTTTGGATGCATAGATCTCTCAGAGCTATAAGATTTGGTATAGTAGTGAAAAACAAACTCTGTCAATATCAAAAGCATCAGTAACCAACTTATTAGTATGGTTCAAAATTTCAAAAATATTGTTTTCCTTTTATTTCTTTTTCAACTGGATAGATATTTTATCTGATTTGTCCTCTAAGGCATAATATTTAGCCCTCATCACAAATGTTTTTCTCTACCTTGTATGAAATTAACTAACTATGGTCATCTTTAACCTGCAAAAAGGCTCTTCAATATATCAAGGTCATGCATAGTCATATGTTGACTTTCATTCATTTTCTAACTCTATTATTTTTTTCATACTTTATTGTTTCATACTAATTGAATAACTAATGGCTTCCCCTCTAACAACAGCTTTAAAAATTCCCCACTGTGTTATGGGAGAGGTTTGTAAGGATGGGTTGAATTCAAAGTAGTTTTTAATACTGACTTATTAGTGTTCCAAACAGCTTTTATCTTTCAACATGGTAGGATCTATTAACTATAATTGATTTGAACTTTTCCTAGAAATCATAACTTGTAATTCAACTGGAGCATTACCAGAAATCAAAATACCATAAAATTGTATGGATTTTATACAGTGCAGGAGATGTTAAGAATTAAGAAAATAATCAGTTATTGTATATCACTAATGGGAGGAAAAAAAGAATACATTTGAGTGTCCTGGTTGAGCTCCCTCCAGATATCTATTAGTTTTAAACCTTCCATATCACCATTAAGCTGTTTTCTGGTACCTGTCATATGATCCATATATGAAGATGATTTATCCAGTCTGCATGTCAGTGCTAATTTGAGATCTCCTCTTATAAGAACCATCAACTGTTACTAAATTTAAAAAATGTTGTTAAAAAAAGTTTGATCGGTTACATTTGAAGCAAATAGATTTGCCAAAACGAAAGTCATCTAAAGTATCAGCTTCAGCCACAACAAATCTTCCTTTCAGATTGATTATTGATTTACCAAATGAGATAGATCTTTTTGGGTGGGCAGAGGGGGATAGTGAAAAAGCAGGAATACTGAACGAATGTTTCTGCTCAGTATTCACAAAAGAGGAGGGGGAAGTGCCTAATCCAATTAACAGAAGCACTCTTGATAGGGGGGTTGATCCCAGTCCTTTCACAGAAGAAAGGGTTCTGCAAGAACTCCTAAAACTGAAGGTGGACAAAGCAATGGGTCCTGATGGAATTCACCCCAGAATTCTAAAAGAATTAAGGGAGGAACTAGTGAAACCACTGGCTACTCTTTTTAATAAATCATGGAAGGATGGTGTGGTACCCGAGGACTGGAGGAAGGCGGATGTGATTCCCCTTCACAAAAGTGGGACCAAGACAGAGGCAGGAAACTACAGACCTGTCAGCCTGACCTCTGTGGTAGGGAAAATGATGGAGTCACTTCTGAAGGAAAGAATAGTTGAGTACCTAGAGGCCAGTGGAGCACAGGACCCAAGGCAGCATGGGTTCACAGTGGGAAGGTCATGTCAGACGAATCTAATAGATTTCTTTGACTGGGTGACCAAAGTAGTAGACCAGGAGGGGCTGTGGACATGGCCTACCTAGACTTTAGCAAGGCATTTTACACAGTCCCACACAAAAGATTAATAGTCAAATTAACCAGCCTGGGAATGGGTCCCAGGGTGGTAGCCTGGTAAAACATTGGCTGGACAACAGGACACAGAAGGTAATTGTAAATGGAGTCCACTCTGAAGAAAGGGGGGTTACTAGTGGGGTACATGAGGTTCAGTATTGGGTCCAGTCCTTTTTAATGTCTTCATCAGTGACATTGCAGAGGGACTGGAAGGAAAAGTATGCCTTTTTGCAGATGACACAAAGATCTGCAACAGGGTTAATACACAAGGAGGCATGGAAAGGATGAAAAGGGATTTGGAAAGGTTGGAGGAATGGTCAGAAGTATGGCAGCTAGGATTCAATGCAAAGAAGTAGAAAATAATGCACCTGGGAAACAAGAACCCAGGGGAAGAATACACAATGGGTGGGGAGGTAGTAACAACAACAAAAAAGGAAAGGGACCTGGGGGTAATTATATCAGATGACCTTAAAGTTAGCAAGCAATGTGAGAAGGCAGTAGGGAGGGCTGGGGGTATACTGGGCTGTGTAGGGAGAGGCATCATCAGCAGAAAACAGGAAGTTGTTATCCCTCTGTACAGACAGTTGGTGAGACCTCATCTGGAGTACTGTGTCCAGTTCTGGAGATCCCATCTCCGCAAGGACATAGACAGGATAGAGGCAGTCCAGAGGAGGGCAACTAAAATGGTGCAGGGTCTGCAAAAGAAGCCGTATGAGGAGAGACTAAAGGAGCTTAATATGTATACCCTTGAGGAAAGAAGGAGAGGGGACATGATAGAAACTTTTAAGTACCTCAGTGGAATCAACAAAGTCCAAGAGGGTAGCATCTTTCAGAAAAAGAGACGTACAAGAACAAGGGGACACAATTTAAAGATAGAAGGAGGCGGTTCAGGGGCAATGTGAGGAAGTATTATTTCACAGACAGGGTAGTGGATGCATGGAACAGCCTTCCTGAGGAGGTTGTGGGGTCTAAAACTGTGGGAGAATTCAAGAATGCATGGGACAGACATAAGGCAATTCTTGTGGGGGGTAGGAAGAAATAGGCTGTTGGTTAACTAGGATCTGCGGCCTATCCTGTAGGTAGGGAAATGGGCAGACTAGATGGGCCTAGCAGTCCTTATCTGCCGTCAAAGTCTATGTTTCTATGTTGTTTGTTTTTTTTTACAAATATATCCAGTCCCCTAAAATTTGCCCCCTTACTTCCCCCCAACTTTTTGTATGAAATTCAGCTTCTCTATTACATAGATGGGTTTCTTACATTAGTAGTATATCTGCCCCCTTCTGGTCCACAAAATTAAATATTTTCTTAGCCTTCTGTTTGTCCCACATGCCTTTAACAATTCAAGTTATAATTTTCAAAATAATTGGTATAGTTTAAACAAAAGAGCAAAATAATAATTCTACATGCCCCTACATAGATTTGAGAATTGCAATATGTGACTTGAGTAGGTACTCCTGTTAGTAATACAATAATTTTCCTTCCTATTCTGTATTTGTACCCCACTCCTTAGTTCTATCTTGAAAAAAAATTATCTCAATAGAAGAATCAAAAATGCATAAGTAAGAATAGAACTTTTCAACCCTAGTCCTAACTCCCTTTCCAAAACACCCTAAAACCCTTTCCCTGATTTCCACTCCCCCTCTGTGCTTTCCCCACGTAACCCCCTCAACCTCCTTTTCCTGAATAAACATGCCCCCTCGATGTGAAACCCCCTTCATTACACCAACAAAAGATAGCCTGTATTGTCCACTGACCTCAGGGTGAAAGAGTCCACCTTATATTCATAGGATTCATAGGATTTGTTCAAGTCGAGAAACTTGTGCCATATAGTCTTGAACATAAAATTAAAACCTTACATTCCCATGTGAATTCATATGTTGTTCCAAAGTGTTTTTAAATATTACCATGCTGTCACTGTTAATTGCTTGGGCTAGCAAATTATTCAATTCAGATAAGACTCTTTGGCTTAACCAATGACCCTTCAGGTTCTTCTTATAATGTATCCCTTTCAATAGTTTGTCATGCCTTCTGGAGTCTCTTTCACAATTCCTTGGCTCAAGCCCCAGGCATTCCTATAGATCACAGTTGTCATGGGCCCTGTAGACTAGGCACATATCCCCTCTCAATCTTTTATAGCTGAGGGAAAACAAATCCAATTCTCTTACCCTATCCTCATAACTTAGGTTTTTAATGTTGGCAACCATTTTTGTGACTCTTCTCTGTACCCTCTCCAGTGCATCAATGTGACAACTAGCATAGTGTGCCAAGGACTGAGCACAGTACTCCATATGCAACCTCATCAGGCTTCAATACAGGGGCATTGAAACCTCCCTCTCCCTGCTCCTGATGGTTCTTGGAATACAGTTTAGAACTCTACTGGCCTTTTCTATTGCATCCCTACACTGGTCCCTAAATTTCAGATTATTGGATACCAGGATAACAATCTTTTTTGGACTCTGCCTCCTTTAGTTCTTTTCTTTTTTTTTTTTTTAACCAAGAGAGACACACTAAGCTGAAAGCTTGTTTACAGGTGCAACCTGGGAGCACAAGGAAGTTAAGTGACTTGCTCAGGGTCACACAGTATGCAAATGGGGGCTGTGGGATTCAAACCCAGGTCTCCAGGTGTGCAAGTCAGAGCCTTAAACTACTGTGCTATACTGCCTCCTGCAATACCATTCAATACCGTATATAAAATATTTAACCCCTAAGTTGACAACCCTAAAATGCATTACTTTGCATTTGTCCATATTAAACTGTAGCTTCTTTTTTACTGAAGTAGATATACAGTATTATTAAGAGCATCCTGAAAATTTTTGAACATCATTACTGTTTCCAACAACGATCACTATTTTTGCATCATCAGCAAATTTGCTCAGCCAGGCCTTTGATGTGCAATTCATAGATGATATAAAGATGTTAAAAAGAAACGGCCCTTGGGCCAGTCCCTGAGGGACTCCACTAGTTTCACCCTCCCATCCAGAGCAGTAGCCTTTAAGAGCAACTCTCTGTTGCCTGTTTTCCAGCCATGAACTTATCCAATTCAGCACTTGGGTTAATATCCCAGTACTGACACTGTAGTGCAGCATGAGAGGGGTGCTGCACTTCTGAGGTGCCGTCTTTCGGATGAGACGTTAAACCGAGGTCCCATCTGTCTGGATTTGTGGTAGTTCAGGTGGATGTTAAAGATCCCATGGCACTTATCGAAAAGAGTAGGGGAATTTCCCCAGTGTCCTGGCCAAATTTCCCTCATTCACTAAAAAAATACCACCAACAGATTAATCTGGTTCGAGGTCAGTTGGCATTCATCTGTATCCCTCTCCCTGGGTCGTGCCTGAAAATAGGCAGGATTTGTCTAGTACACTTACCCGGTCAACAAAAACTAAATAAATAAATAAATAAATACGCTACTAATTTCCAGGCCAGATAGTGATTCCAGTAGCTCTGGACATGACATTGAATTAAATGTCATGGCAAAATCCATATATACCACATCCATTGGGATATTTTAATCCAGTGCTGCACTAACTGGTTTTAAAAAAAACTAACTAGGTTTGGTAAACATGACCTCCCTTTAGTGAACCCATGTTGTGATGGCTCAAGCTGTCCAGTATCTTTGAGGACATTTTCCAAGTACTCTCTGATTACAGACTAAAATTTTCCCCACAACAGAAGTTAAGCTTATTGGCCTGTAATTACCATTAATATATCTGTCTCCCTTCTTATACAGAGGAATGACATGCACAAACTTCCAATCTCCTACAGCTCTACCTCCATTTAGGGATTGCTGTAATATTTCTCCCATCAGATAAAAAAAGACTAGTTATAGATGCCTACTCTAAAGATAGAGAGAGCTATGAAAAAAAAAAGATTTTCAGAAATGGAGACCTGTTACTGTAATTCATTCTGGTTCAAATCACATCTAAAAGATAGAGTCATAACCTCCTCTCCTCGATGCCTACTCCCCCAAAATAAGTAATGCAACGTTGCAGTAAGAAGAGGAAAAAAGGTGGGGGTAAGTCCAATCATCGGTTAATAGTTTCCTTGTATAGTTTGTGCCTTCATCCTGGATATTATTAAAGCCATTCCAAGTGGCCACTTTGGTTGGACACAATCCACAATAAATTCTTATTTGTCACTTTTATCTACATTTTAGGCCAGGTTCACTGACCATGTTAGTAGAGCTACGGACAATGTTATGCTCACTAGGGCTGTTTTTATGGACCTGTACAGTGCCTTTGATCTTGTTGATCACCAATCACTGCTCAGGAGACTAAGGAGTATAGGCCTGGCAGACTCACCATGTGGTTGCTTTAAAAGCTATCTTACTGCTCATCCTCTTAAAGTAAATTTTGATGGATCTCGGGCTAATACTTGGGCTTTGGAACAAGGAGTGCCCCAGTGTTCTATCTTGGGGTCTCTGTTGTTTTCAATGTGTATTGATTAGATTCCTTCTACCCTAGCTAACACAAAATCAATTCATTATGCAGATGACATTATTTACTTTAGTGCTTCTTCTACTGAAGAAATTAATTCAGCACTAAACACAGATTTTACTACACTAAATTTGTGGTTGTTGCAACATCATCTTTCATTAAATAGTATGACAACTAAATGCATGCTTTTTGGATCTAAACCCAAGATATCCAAATGTTCACCAATGCTGATTTCTGACTCCAGTGCAACACTCTTAGATCAATTTTTTTAACTTTAAATATCTAGGGGTGCTTTTGGACTCTAATTTAACCCTTTTGTCTCATGTAAAGGCCATTAGTAGGCACGGGGTCAATATGTCGCAAGGCAGAATGCTGCACAGCATAATCGCGTTGAGCGATGTCCTGATGTTTTTGGTTCTGTGGGGGCTCCACCCCCCACACCTCCCAGTACGGGGGGCTATGCCCCCTGGACCCCCCACTAAAGATTCTAACTCCAGAGGGGGGTCCAATTTGGAGTGCGCACAGGTCTGGGTTTTGCCATAATGCTGTATGCTATTAAGCATATGACATTATGACCCAGTGCACCATTAGTAGACAAGCTAATCAAAAATTAGGAGTGTTGTTTACACTTATTAACTGCTTAACATTGGAAGCCAGATGCATTATTAAAAAAAATGTATTGTTACCTAAATTAAATTTTGACTCTATTGTGTGGTAATTTGTCTTATACTGATTTCTTTCTATTAACTAGGACTTTTAATGGGATTTTCCATTTTGCAATAAATATGCCATACAGTACACATCAATGTCTTCTGTATACAAGCACTGACTGGTTACCATCAAGGCTCAGTAACTTATATAATTTATTTATTTATTTAGGAAATCGGAATTACAACCCTTTGAGTCATAGACTCGTTTCCAAAAGCTCCACCTCAGAATAAAACATTGACATTTCTACAGTACATACATTGAATAAATGTGGGTGAGTAATCTTACAGCGTATAAGTACAATGAGCACGGATTAATGCCTATACATTTGGTAGTTAAAACAGGGAAGAGCTATTGACATATTTACCTAATGAGCAGTTAAGACCCATACAATTGGTAGCTAAAGCAATGCATGATATGAGTTGGTAGTAAGCTGTTTCCGGGAGGCCTTGTCTTATACATAATACAATGCATTCATAGTCCAGTGCAAATATATGGTAACCAAGGGAGGTGAGGAGCTGCTAGGCTAGAAATAGTGAGGGATCTCCACTGCCTGGCCAAGGGCAGGTGCGTGGCCTAGCAGTGTGGTGCAGGATCCACAGGTTACTGGTTACACTGGCATTGATGTGAGGAGAGGATATGGGCCCTTAAGGCAGCTTTAAAAGGACCTAGATTGGTGATTGATGTGACAGCCAGAGGGAGGGCATTGTACCAGGATGGAGCTCTAAAGGGGAAGGATTGCTGGGCCAGGGTGGTCCTGACCCTAGGTACCTTCCAGATAGTTTTGGGGGCAGCCCATGTGGATGATGAGATGGTGGCTACCTGAAGAGAAGCCATGACACCTATTGGGGTTAAACCCAGTTGGATTTTTTTGGTGAAGAGACCGGTCTGGTATAATAGTCTTTCCTCAAGGGAGAGGATATTGGTGAGTATGTATAGGGTTTAGGTATGTGTATTTCTGTTTTCACCAGAGAAGAGCTGGCAGGCCTTATTGATGACTACTTGTATATGATGAAGTGCCGTAGGATCAACATCAGCATAGATTGTGAGGCCATAGTCCACCAGCGATAAGACTGAGGAGGTAATGGCTAGGTGAAGTGCTTCTGGTGGCATGCAGTCTTTATGTCTGTAAAGGAGACCAATGCGGGTGTTAGTGGTGGAGGTGAGGATTTTTATATGTTCGTGGAATGAGAGGGAAGAGTCAAATGCAATACCTAGATACTTATGCTTTCGGACCTGTTCCAGTGGGATGAGAGAGGCAGAGAGTATTTCCAGAGGGAAATCCTTTGATCTGTTTTGGCAGTGGGCATAGAGCATCATCTTAGTTTTTTTTTAAATATTGACCACCAATCTGTGTTCAGCAAACCAGTTTTCAATCTGAGAGAAGGAATTTTGTAATTATGCTGTGTTGTGGATGCAACTTTGAGAATGACATCGGACTACCCATTATGCACTCTTCTAGACTTTAGAAAAGAACATAGGAAACTGAGATCAACTGGAAAATATTTGTTATCTATTCCAGTTTCATCTACTGCAGTGGGTAATGTGCATTCTCTGTTTATGCTGCTAATGTTGGAACAATTTGCCTGATTTTCTGCACGCTGCTGAGAGTCATACTGTTTTTAAAAAAACAATTAAGACTTCACTTGTCAAAACAACTAGACTGTGTTTGTTTTTATTGAACACTTATGTTGATATTGTTGTATTTAAGTATTATTCCTGCATATTGCATGATGTATTCTTGTTACTGTATGTGGTTGCCTTTGTATATAACATGTTGTTTCATCTTGTAGCTGCCTTGTAACTGCGGCTCTGGGTAGTTCCTGAAAAACAGACTTTGATTCAGTGTACTCACCCGGTAAACAAAGTAAATAAATAAAACAAATACATTTGCTAAAATGGAAAAACTGTTTTTACATTCCAGTATTTGATGAAGAGGTAGTTGAAGGGCACCTGAAGTTTCTTATTCAGATAGGGGACAATCTGCAGGACATCTTGGCTCTTGTGATCCTTCTTCTTCTTCTTTAATGATGTGAAAGCCTCTTTAGGATCCAGAAAATAACACATTCTGCCTTTAGAGTAGAATTTAAGTTTAGCAGGTAGAAGGAGGGCATACTTGATTCCCCTTGATTCGAGGATTTCCATTACTTGACTGAAAGCTTTTCTGTCTTTCATAGTTTCCGGACTAAAGTCTGGAAATACTTCAAATTTTATACCCTTTGCTTTCACGCCATTTTTCATTCATTTTTTTCTTAATAGGGCTTCACAATCTTGAAAGTTATGTGGCTTAGCATACACAAAATGTGGGTATTCTATATTGGCATTCCTGGTATTAACTGTACTTCTATTAGCATGTTCTAGAGTGATTTTTTGTTCTGGGTATTTGCATCCTGCTGCTTCTCTAAGAAGTTATTCCCAATAAGGGAGATGGTTTCCTTTGCCTTCAACACCCTCCGGAATGCGGCCCAATTTTAAATTGCCCTTTCTAGATCTGTCCTCTTGATCCTGTATTTTTTAGTTCCCATTGTTAATTGTACAGTATGAATAGTTACAGTCCTCTTCACAGATGTCAGAGTATCTTCCAAGTTGATTACACGCTGTTCTGCTTCAGCAGTTCTAGAAGTCAAAGCTTCCAGTTTATCTGTGACCCCTGCAATGGCTGCTGATAACGTTGTTAATGTGGATTGAAAAGTAACAATTCCAGTTAATACATCATTTTCAAAACTGGCAGAATATCAAGCCTGCAGGAGGTTTAAGCCTTTGCTTTCTGAATTTGTTTATACCTGTTCTTCAGATGGCTTGATCCAGGGTTGAGCCATCAAATTGCATATTACTGGTATAGTTCACAACCTTAGGAGCTCTACTTATAACCCTTGTTTCATTGTCTACAGCCATTTCCATGGAAGTTCTCTGTGTAACTGTCATCAGTTGTGAGCTTGGAGTGGCAGTTGTATAAGTAGCAGCAGTAGTTGAACTTAATGTAATATTCTTTGTGATAGCAATGGCAGTGGTCACTGTAGATAAAGTGGGTATACTAAGCATGGTTGCCTTAGATACAGCGTTAATAATAATACAGTTGAAGGTATTGTCTTTGGTGGCTGCATCATTGGTTTCAGAAACTCCTATTGACTCCATTATGGCAGTACCTAGAGCTGATATTCTAGAGGAAACAGCATGAGGATTGATTCTTTTTGAGGAATTAACTGTTGCAGCAGTCAGACAGTCAGAATTTATAGTCGCTGCTCTAACATAGTTTTGATTTACAATGGTGACTGTATTGCCATCACTACACATGGTTAAAGTTAGTGCCAAATCTGGTATCCCAGTTTGAGGAGGGTTAGATGCATGGTCATATACAGACTTACTGGCAGATATCCCATTCTTAGGGTGCATAGTTAACTCTGTGCCTTGTTTACTTCTTTCTATGATGCACTCTGAGTTCAACATCTCCTCTCCAATATTCTGTAATATTTGTGAGGCAGGTGAGATTTGCTGCTCAGGTACAACAGAAGTTACTGAGTTTTCTGTACTTTGACTCTTGGAATAGTGGGCAAGCACCTTATAGGAATCTGTCTGGTTGCTTTCTACAACTTCTGCTGAGGTAGCATGTGCTGACTGTGTGTTCATAGCAGAAACTGTGGTCTGTGAAGGAGGGAGTTGTTCATATTGAAAACCCGGCTGCAGGTCTTGTGCTCCCTGAATATTTTCTTCTCCTGTCTCTGTTTTGATGGAACCTGCCATATTTTTACCCCAGAGCCTCCCATCTCAATAAAAGTAAGTTGCCAGGTAGGAAGGCTATTAAAAGGAGAGGAAGGCAGTGGTCTGGTAGTGCAAAGGGTTGAGGTGCTGGATGCCACACCTTGTACCATGCCAGAGATCTGAGTTCAGGAGCGAGCTTGGGCCCCCAGGGGTCAACTGGGGGGGAGGGCGAGAAGCCAGGATTGAGCAGCTGTGAGGCAGCTGTTCTTTCTGGGGAGGGATGAGAGGTTTCCCTGACTCATGGCTGCCACCCAGTGGAGGCCAGGTGGCAGTACCAGGCAAAGGGGAAACCTAGGCACTAGGCTGGGAGGGAAGATGAGGCCATCACTGGAGCCGCAGGACGCATGTGTGCCTCCACGTGCATGCGTAACCACATACTGGGGTCCCAGGAACAGGGGAGAAAATACAAATACCATGTCTCCTCTGGTGGTGTAAGGCAGGAAGGGTACTTGGGGAGCACCAGGCTAAGTTTAAAAAAAAGGAGAGGAAGGCAGAGGTGAGAAAACAGGGATGAGGTCAGTCAGTCTGTCTTTGACATAATTTGGAAATGATTTAATTAAGTCCTATAGTTCTTTTGTATATTCTGTAGTAGGGTCACATTCCAGTTCTCTATGGTAGGCATGGCCAGCTAGCTGTCTGTTGGCTTGATTAATATTGTCCTTTCAGTTTAATATCACCACTGCAGAGCCTTTATCAGCTTTTTTTATGACAATGTGGTTCAATTTCAGTGTTTGTATCACTGTCTGTTGCAATGGAGAGAGGTTGTAACAGGCCTGTTTTTGTCTATTAAGGACCTGAGCAGTAATTCTTTGGTGAAAGCAATGAATGAAGATAACTGACATACCAGTGGGACAACACTTCAGTCAGTCTGATCACTCCTTCTCAGATATGTCAGTAATGATCTTAAAAGGACATTTCCAAAATGTACAACAGAGATGGACTTTTGAGATCAGGATTGTTTTATTTCTCAATATGGCAGCAGATGGCATGAACACTGATTTGGGTTTTATGACACATTACTCTAAAACTTACACAGACCTTTACTTCATAGGATGGACATTTAACAGGACTTCAGTGTGTTGTTTTTGTTTTATTTTCATAGAGTCCTTTTAACTAGTTATTAACACGTTGGTTTCTCACCAAATAAACATGTGTATGTGTGGGTGGGGGTGTGGTAGGGGATGTTGGGTTGTCTTGTGTGTGGGGGAGGAGGGTGGGTTAATAAAGTGTGTGGGGGTTGGGGTTATGGTTATATTCAGGTCCATGTCAAAATTATGCTGGTGTGTTAGGATTCATGGTTCACATACATAGTGAATATATATGCCTTTCTTTACTTATCTTTTCCGGGGGGGGTGATTCCATTGGGTTTTTATTCAGATTCTTAAAACTCATAGTGTACATATAGTAATTTAATTATAAAACTGACCCATTATTGAATTCTGAACAGTTTATGATGCATGAACTCATTTTCTAGGGGGTCCTCGAGGGATTACTATTTTTTATTTTGCACTAATACTGACAATTGATATTATCTTGTAAAAAATGTTTTACAGCACTGTATATCTTAATGTTTATGGGGGTTAACTGGTTGAGAGCATAGTTTGTCTCCAGAAAGGTTAAATATTCTATGACCTACAACAGCACAGGGCATGAATGAGGTGAAAGAGTCTGACATTTTCAATATAAGAAAAATAGCAGGACAAAAGGACACAACATGAGATTAAAGGGGGGGCCGATTAAGGGGTAATGTGAGGAAGTTCTTTTTCACAGAAAGGGTGGTGGATGCATGGAATGGCCTACCTCAGGAAGTGGTGGATATAAATACAGTGCAGGGCTTCAAAGAGGTATGGGATAGGCATAAGTGAGTATTACAGATGAGTATGAATAGATAGGTCATTGACAGAGTAAAGGCCTGTGGCATATATATTCATAAGGCAGAAAACATGGGCAGACTGGATGAGCCTTGCAGTCCTTATCTGCCATCAACTTCTATGTTTCTATGAATGTGTGAAACAGTTGTTCATACTATGGACATTTTCTTAATATGCCCGTTATTTCTATATATAGAAAATTTCTGTTGTATAGTTTATATCACACAATACTATTAAATTTTAACACCTACGTATGTGGGTATTAAATCTACATGGGTCTTGCTTTTAATTAAGAATGTATTCAAATAACACACTCATTCCTTCATCATTTCACTTAGTGGGACTGTCTGCTAAAGTGTTCCTCTTATCTCTTCTGTTGACATTGACCTTGGAAGGTTTCTCAAGCATTAGCAAATGCAGTGTCAGTGGCTCAGTAGGTAGCACACTCGCCTCTGAGGCCAGGAGATCAGAGGACTGTGGGTTCAGTTCCTACATCTGGCACTTGGGTTAATATCCCAATACTGACACTGTAGTGCAGCATGAAAGGGGTGCCGCACTTCTGAGGTGCTGTCTTTCAGATGAGACTTTAAACCAAGGTCCCATCTGCCTGGATTGGTGGTAGTTCAGGTGGATGTTAAAGATCCCATGGCACTTATCAAAAAGAGTAGGGGAAAGTTTTATTGAAACAAAAGAAATCGTACAATATCAAAACAGAAGCAATTTGCAAAAACTCATGTGGACTCAAAACAGAAGTAAAAAAAAAACACTGTGAGAAGAGAAAAAAAAAAACAGAACAGAACTACGCATATCAAGAGACAATCCATCAGGTCACTGCAAAAACAGAGTCCGTGATCCAAGGAAGAGCTTTCCAAAGTTCAAGTAATGTCTCCTTGGAAAATAATGTACGTTCATGTACATAAATGGTTGTTAGGTCTTCTCAAGCTCTGAATAAGAACAGTTTTTTTGCTGTAGAGTAAACAGACATCGAGCCATCCAAATAGTCCATTTAATTACTACAAAAACTAGATTTAATGTGTCCAGAGTCCAAAGGGACCACTGGGGAGAAAAAACACCATACATAATATTCTGGTAAGAAACCGTTTGAAATAATGGAGTGGCCCAGACTCGTGCCAAAAAAAACACCAGTGCCGAATAAAAGAACACTCAAAAAATAAGTTTCCAATTTAGAAATACACAATAGTCTAGAACATTGTCAGTCTTGAGACTGCTTGTGTTTATGATTATCTTTGATGTTAACTCTTTCATGACACGACAGCCAATGAAAGTCCCACATGTGAGCAGGCACCCTTTTACACCATAACAAAACCAATAGGGAAGAAAGATGTTGGCCAGGGCACTTTTCAAAGGGCAACTCTATTGCACAAACGGTCAGGAGCAGATTATTACATAATACTTTATGAGAATTTGTTAACAACATCTGGGTAGATGTCCTCCACTGTTTCAAACATAAAAACATGTGTTTAATATATATCGGTATACCCAAAGTTTGTCGTATCACAGTTAATGAATCACATTCCCATAAATGAAACCATAATCTGCAAGAATCATAGCACCAAGGTTCCCACCCACTCTGAGTATTTATCAATAGATGCCAAAGATTTGCAGTCAAAAAAATACATGAAAAAAATAACAGAGGATTAATCATGTTAACACCCCCCTCAGAAATAGGTAAGTAAGTAACATTCCATTTTAGCGGATTAAGCCGGCTTCCCTACAGAGCTTGAAAGAAGAGACCAAGAACTGCAGTTTTTAATTGTTTAGGGATTGGGAATACATAGCTTAAATAAAGAAAAGTCAGTATCAAATAAGTCTTGATTAGGAAAATGCGCTTCTTCTTCCCAATCTGCCCCTTATTCCATGAGGCAGCCTTAAGTTTGCCTTGTTGTAATTTAGCAGACCAACTAAAAAGGTCAGAATTCAGTCCCAAAATAAACTCCCAAAACGCGTTGACGCCCCTCAACAAGTTGTAAAGGACCAATATGCGAAAAAGGGCTCTTTTTCTATCCTAACCGAATACCAAAACTTTTGGTAAAATTTAAACTCGCACCAGAAAAATCACCAAAGGAAGAACATTCCTGGAGGGCAGTAACCACAAAGGCTGCATTAGCCACAATAATGCAGACATTGTCTGCATATGCAATCGCCGTATACGGTGAGATTAAAGTAGAACTAGAAAGGGCATGAATCTGAGGATGAATATTCAGACAGCGAAGCAAAACATCTGAAAAAAATACATATAACAGAGGGCTCAAAGGACACCCTTGGCGAACCCCTCTTTTTATGGGGATCATAGGTCCAGCCCAACCATTCACAACAGGCACAACAGTGGCAGTCCTATAAAAAGTCTTAATCCAGTGAATCATTTCACCAGGCACATGCATAAAATGTAGTGCCTTCCATAAAAAATCATGGCTAACTGAATCAAAAGCCGCCTTCTGATCTACAGATACAATAAAACCCAAGCGGAGTCTGCGTAGCCATGAGAAAATAATTCTCAAAGGAGAATCAAATGGTCAGAGATTCTCCTGTTCGGTACAGAGCAGGACTGAGCAGGGTGCAAAACCACTTCAGCTATCCTCATAAGGCACTGTATAATGATTTTCATTAACAACTTAAAGTCAGTGTGTAGCATACATAAGGTGCGCCAATTCTCAAGAGAATGTATATCGCCTTTCTGTTTATAGATATAAATCAAAGTACCCTTAGTAAAATCTAAAGGGTTAAACTCACTAGCTAACAGGGAGGTAAACACTGAAGTTAATTCAGGGATCAGGTGGTCACCCAGTACCTTATATAAGGCAGCGGGGAGTCCATCTGGACCAGGAGTCCTCCGTAAGGGTAAGGAAGAAATAACCAACTTCAATTCTAACTCAGTAACAGGTATACAGGCTGAGTCAGAACACAGCTATGAAGGGATAGGGATGTCAAGGTCCCTAAACAACACCGCAGGATCAACATCTGCAGCTGGAAAGGTAGAAAAGAGGGCAGTCGTGTAACATGTCACTACATGACAGATGTCCGACTGAGAGGTACATAAGGTGCCATCAGAATCAACAAGACAAAACATATTCTTTTGTGTAATTTGTTAAGAATTCGACTCAAAGGGGCAAACAACAGCCCTCGTGCCTACCACATTAAATTTGTGTTGATGATAAAGTTGCTGTGATTGTCTAGATTGGAATTTCAACATATCATTCTGAATTAAGTGCAATTGTTGAGAAAGATCTTGTCCTGTCGTATAAGCTATTGTCAACAAGGACTGAAAATGTACTCTTTTCTGTAAATATTCCAAATATTCTCTTCAACATTTTTGATGACTATGTCTTTTGAAAAAGAGCACCAAATCATGTTTAGTGTCTGTCCACCATGCAATAGGGTCTGCGTAACAAATAAAAACGGATTTCTGGGCCTGAATAAAGGATACAAGGGACTGCATGAAAGTCAGAATTTGCAACAGAGATATATTGAATTTCCAGAGTCCTGGTCCTTTGCGAACAGTGACATCAGAGCCAAGGTCTACGGAAAGCAGTTTATGATCAGAAAATTCCACAGCTTGTACAGTAGCAGAGGTAATTGGAAGTGTGTGGGACAAAAACACAAAATCAATTCTGGTAGCCAGCTTACCCTTTTGAAATGTAGGAGTATGTTGTTTAGTAAAAGAGTAATAGGCATCCATGAGATGAGCAGTATGAACCAACTTCCCTAATTCGTGGGAGTCACAAAACAATTTCTGGATAGTAGCAAAAGAGCTTTTGTCGAGAAGACTTAAGCCACAGTTAAAGTCACCAGAAAATATTAACTGAAAGGAGGTATACAAATAAGGGCTGAGTAAAGAAAATAAAGCTATATGTGCAGACTTAATTTGGGGAGCATAAATATTAATAACCCGATAAAGGCAGGGCCCAATTAAAAAATCTAAGACTAACACTCTGCCAGAGGCTACATCAATCAATTTTAGCAAATAGAAATCTGGGATATTGAATAAGATCCCAAGTCCGGAACAGGAGTCCAGGCCAATGGACCAAAAAGAAGGACCTAGAAGCCAGTCCTGTTGTGCCAGTTGAATCTCGTGGGTGGTATGGAGTTGTGTATCCCATAGGTAAAAGCCGTAAACAGGAAAAAATCAATCTTCTTTTTGCCAGACGCTTAATACTATTCACATTAATAGTATGACAAACAGAGTGAGACATAACACAAGGAGAACAGAGACACTTTACGATTTCCTTTCCCTATCACCTTTTTCCCTTTTAGCTTAACCCTGGCCTTCCACTTCAGAGAAAGACCAGTACCCAGCTGAATCTCAGAATCAGTAATACCATCCAAGAGGGAAGATGCAACAGAGGAAGAGTCAGACTCGCCTCCAGCATCATCAGAAACAGTTTGGAGTAGCTCAAAGGCATTAGACAAAACCACAGGAGGGGGTTCCAAAAGCAAAAGAGGCGATGGTAATGCCCGGGGGTAATTTCTCATAGACCTCTGATGCATAACGATAGTGGGTACTCGGGGGGTGGCATAGTACTCAGGCCTGGAACAGGGTCCAAGACAAGCTGGACGGATTGGACAGGGTCAGGGGTAGGAGGGGGCATCTCAGTAGGCGGTGCCACACAAGATGCCACTGGGGATACCACAACCTGATCTACAACAGGCTCAGGGACCTGCAATAGAGGTCGAGCGACTACTGAAGTTGGTTCTACTAAGGTGGACCTAAGACGAGCCTTCTGGGCTTGCGTGATTACAAAACATTGATCAGCACCATCATCATGTGTGGCCTGATTATGAGCAGCCCACAGACAATTTTGAAACGTATGACCCAGCTCATCACAAAGATTACATTTACACTCATTTAGACAGTGAATCCCACATGACCCAATCTCCACAGATATTACATCTCAGCTTATCACAGACATTACTAAGGTGAGAGGGGTCTCCACACCGGTAACAAGCTTTCGGTTGTCCAGGGTAAAACAAGACCCCCCTATCATGACCTATAAAAAAATAATTAGGTAGGTGCACTGGACCAGAATCATTAGAGTGTAACAAAACCTTAACCTTCCAGCCTCCAGTCCGAATATTCTCTGTGTCCAATATTGCCTCAGGCTGAACCTGAACAGTACAACGTTTGTTTTAGCCAATAGACAACGTCAGTGACGTCAACACCTTCATTCCGAAACAGGACAGTAATATTCTTAAAGACTGGTTTGGAAAGGGGAATGGTCTTAAACGGGGTCCACAGGACAGTATTTCTTAAGGCATGATATCGTGACCAAAAACGCTCCAAGCCATGAGGCGTTTGGAAGCTGACATCAAACGTAGTTTTGCCGGAAATATGAATCCGTGCATATATTTCATGAGAAAAGAATTTCAGAGAGTCCTTAAGTAGTGTCCGAGCTACATACACTCGGTCCGGTGGCTCAGGTAAACCACCCACATAAGCCAATCGTACCGCATTATGCCGCTTTGCAGCCAGAATTGGAAATTTAAACAATGAGGAAAAATAATGATTTGGCTCTATTTTCTTTGAGGGGGGCTCCACTACTGTAGAAGCTGTATTCTCTGTAATGGTAGTGGGAAAAGCAGCACGAATAAGAGAAGCCTGCAAAGGTTCCAAGACTGGGTGCTGGGTAAGTTCCAATTCCTTGGGGAGACACAAGGGGTCAGACATAGGCAGACTTCTGTTAGGTGAATGCTGCAGCTCAAGAAAATCATTGAGACAGGGGGACAGAATAGGGGATGGACCAGAAACCCACTTCCCCTCTGTAGGTTCCTGCACCCAGCCAGCTCCTTGCAACACCATTTCTACAGACCAGGTAGGTGTTATAGCAGGATTGGTATCAAGAGATAGCAATTGAGAGGGAGAGCATGTCACAATAGGCAAACTTGGCACTGTATGCAATGATGTCGCTGTAGTCTGCAGGGGCCGCTGAGAAGCAGGCGGGAGTATTCCAGCTGAAAACTTGCCAGGATGGGCTGCACAGGGCAGCACCTCAGCTGCTTGAAAAGGCAATGTAGGCTGTTGCAAAGTATTATTGTGGGCTGCAGGAGACATACATCCTGCCAATCTGACTTCACAAATCCGTTGCAGTTCTCTGTTCAAATTCTTCTTCGTAATCGCAAATCGACGTTCTGCATCACCCAAACAGTTCTGAAGCTCCTTTTCAGCCAAACAGACAGCAGCAGAGTCAAAAGTGGAAAAATCCCTCATTGGGATGGCAAGGGGTAAAGACGTTTGAGAGTCCATGTCAGGGTGACCCAGCAGAGGTTCTAAAGTTGTAACCTGTAGTGTAGATTCATTTTCTGCAGTAGACACAAAAAACAGTATTGCTTTAGTAGTTGTAGACGTGGTCTCTACACACACAGAGGCAGGAGTTGAGACCAGGTCTCCCACCTCCCTCACCACCTCCTCAGCAAGCAAGGGTGCGTCCACCATCTTGGACAGAGGTTCTCCCTCTGAAGAGTAGGGGAGTTTTTATTGAAATGCACATAAGAAACTTCACAACAAAGAAAACAAATTACAGTATTTCATCACTGATCATTTCCTATAAATAATCACAAGAGAATTGATACATGAGTACCCAACCATAAACTGAATCTAATATCAAACAATATCTATTTATATTTAATGAAAATCTGGAACCCCTTCCACCATCTGAACCTTAGCCCTGAGTAGTGCAATAAATCAGAATGATATACCATCTTCATCATTCGTATAACCAGATAACTAAAACTTGATATGACATCATTTTTTGATAAATAACCCATTGACATCTTGCTTCCACAGGTAAAATCTTAAACAACTTAACAAAATGAAATAAGTTTCCAAGTGAAGAGTAGAAGCACCTCTATGAAGAACCCCCAATACTAAGGTATTATAATCCATTTCTCCTAACCAACTCATATGCCATTGTCTTGCAAGAAAAATCCAAAGTGATTTTGAATATGAACAGGTCAACAGGAAATGAGTCATAGTTTCTTCCACATTTATACAAGCTAAATAAGGACAATTCCGTTGTTCTAAGTTTTTATGTTTTGCATTCCCACGAACATTCAATCTGCCGTAAACAGTCAGCCATGATATCTCCCATATTGTAGTTGGCATTCGTGTATTGTTCAATTGTTTCAAAACCTGACCAGTCAATGAAGAGGGCAATTCTTAAAACAAGGTTCCGTGGGATACAGCGACCATCAGTGTAGAACAAAACTTTCCTACTGGCATGAAGAATTTCACCACAGTAATTTTCCATTTAAAAGTTTCTGAGCGGCGGACGAAAATATTCAGGTACCGACAATCTCGAATGAAGTTTAGGCGCCACATCCCCCCAAGCTAAAAAATAATTTCCAAGGACCAAGTGCAACATCTCCATAAGGCTATTTTGTTTACTGGAAATTCCATACAAAACTGTATGATAAAAAAATAAAGAATAAAAGAAAACAATAGGTTCAATCATTCCTAAACCCCCATTTCCTTTACTTAAATAAGTATAACATCTTTTTACTGGATTAAGCCCATTGCCCCATAACATCCGAAAGAACATTCCATAAATTTTGGTTTCTAATACTAAGGGAAGAGGAAAAATACAAGCCACATACTGTAATTGCGGAACTATGAAGCATTTTAAAATCTGTATCCTTTTAAGTTTTGATAATTTCCATGCCTGCCATCTTTTGATTTTAAACAAGGTACGCTCTATAGCTTTTTCCCAGTTAACCAGAGCCACATTTGGCACTCCAAAAATAATACCTAAAATATTTATTGGAGCATTTGAAAAAAGGACCTCGGATATTTGACATGAAGAAATCCCCCAATCACCAACCAATAATCCCTTACATTTGGCAAGGTTAAGCTTAGCATTTGAAACGCCTGCATATTGCTCAACTGTTTGTAAAAAGCAAGGGATCTGATTTTGATCCAAAAAAAACCCACAAATATCATCTGCATAGGCTAAGACCGACAATCTAGCCAAATCCTTCTGGAATAACAAATGTCCCGTATCCAATTTACCTAATTGTTGTAACAGGGGATCAATGGAGAAAAGATACAGCAAAGGGCTGAGTGGACAGCCCTAGTCGTACTCAGTTAAAATCTCAAACCCTTCTGTAATTTGTCCTTTAAGAAAACCTTAACATAGACATATGAATAAAGCATTTCAATATAACTAATAAATTTCATAGGAACACCATACTTGGCCAAGGCCATAAAGAAACTTCCGGTCAATACGGTCAAAGCTTTTTCTTGGTCAAGTAAGCACGTAGCCCTTATGCTTTTGTAAAGATACCAATTCAATAAAATCTCTAGTAAATATTAAAGCGTCCTGTATTTTCCTCCCAGGAATACCACAGAATTGGTGATTTGACAGAATCAAAGAAGCATATAATTCTTAAGCCTGATATTAAGGATTTGTGCCAGAATCTTGTAATCAGTATTCAAGAGAATTATTGGCCTCAATTGGCAATATTAGCTTTATTCCCAGTTTAAATAAATAAACTAATAAACCTTCTGAAAAGGTGGAAGGAAACTCAAGTTCCTGAAAAAAGCTAAATAAACAGTATATAATATCACTGATATTTTTGAAATGAAGCATTTGTAAAATTGATTTGGCAACCCGTCCAATCCAGGAGAGGTTCCTATTTTAAGGCTTTTAATAGCTTCTTGGACTTCAGCCAAAGTAATGTTTTTAAGCAACACCAATGCCTCTTTTGAAAAACCAGGAATCTCAATGTTTTGCATATAATCCTGAATATTGTCATCTGAGGGGGGGTCTATGGGTAATAGAGACTGATAATGCCCTTTAATCAGGGATTCCATATCTTGTACTGTATCAAATTTATTACCACTAACATCTTGTAAATATTCTATCGTACTATTAGAATGCATTTTCTTACAGGCCTCGTAAGGGTCCCCCAACGGCCCTTTCTTAGTACCCATAGAAAGCATTGCAGAAATTGTAGATGCTCTATCATATTGGTATTCTACCAATTCCTTTTTAATTATGGCAATCTGATTAGAAAAAATCTTCCTTACTTAAATAAGACAGCGAATATAAGTGCTGAAGTTGACCTCTGAGTGACAAATATTTCAAAAACTTTTTATTTCCTAAGGATCTACCATGTGCACAAAACCAACTCCGTATGTCTCCTTTAGTATCCATCCACCAATCTCCAATCTTGTCATAAGACACAGTACAGAAATTCTAGCTGCTAATAAAGCCTCTATCCCAGATTTAACAATAGGGGATTCTAATAGGGACACATTTAGTCTCCATCTATTTCTTTTCCTATTGTTTGGGGGGAAATCTGAAATAGTAAATTGCAATAAGGAATGATCCGAGAATTCACTAGGGATAATCTGGAAATAGCCTTTGTTCAGATTCTGGGAATGAAAAAAGATGATCTATTGTAGTTTTGTAATTTTTCCTACTATAAGTGAACCTATGACCTTTATTGTAACCACTACAATTAATCAACTGGGCAGTATCTACCACTGCTGATAACATGTGAGAATCACAATATATCTTCTTTCTTTTACTACCTACTGCTTGGTCTCTAACAATGTCACAGTTAAAGTCCCCCCCTAAAATGATGATATATGATGACACTAAATAAGGCTGTATTAGCCGCAAAAGTTCTACCCGAGCCGCCTTGGTTTGGGGGGCATATACATTAATAAAGCGGAAAGCACTAGATTGCCAAATACCATCCAACAAAAACAAGCACCCTGGTATTAAATCAATCAGTTTAATTAACGAAAATTTATATGAACCAAAAAGAATACTCACCCCATCCGCACTATCTGGCCCAAAGGACCAATAAGAAGGCCCCCAAATCCACTCCCTTTTAAATAGTAACAATTGCTCTCTAGAACACATCCAGGTCTCCTGGAAAAAGAAAATATCAAAACCGGAACTGTGAATAAAGGAAAAAACCGCTCTTCTCTTAACCACATTTAATAGGCTATGAATGTTTAAAGATCCTATAACAAGAGAACCCATAGGTTATAAGGTTGAAGGGACACACAGTAAAAAGAACGGAAAACTATTTTTTCCGCTTTTCTTTTATCTTTATAATCCTCATATTCCATCTTAAAGGAGACCTGACTACTGCAGCGGACTGTGAATCAGCTTCACTTTGTTCTATGTCAGAACTCCCATGGGAAGGAACAAGGTTGCATATGAGTTCCCACTTTCCTTAATGCCTGCCTCTTTTACGTGCTTAAAGAAGCAGCTTTGTTCTGTCTAGATGAGCGTCTCCTAGCTACAGGTTTAAATTCTACCTCCTTGGGGTCTAAATGATCCCCATAACAAACAAGGCGAAAGGGTGGGTTCACTATGTCACTCTTGGCTTCACTGTCCTGTTTGGGTGGAGGACTAACTTCAGGCCCAGCTATCGGTAGAGAAGGACAAGGTACTGAAGTACCATCTAAAACTGGCCTGGGGATTGGATTAGAAAGGGAAACTACATTCTGAGGGGGTCAACCTTTCTTTCTAGTAATTCCTGTGCCTGTTGAATTAAAAGATCAGGGCTTGCACTTGGGGCCTTATTCCTGGCAGCCCAAGAACAGTCACCAAATACATGGCCCTCCTCCTCACACAAGTCGCACCTAGTGCCATTGATACAATACAGGGCTATATGTCCTATACCCCATAATTATCTAGCAGGCCTGATCACAGGAACTAGACAAATGTGTCCAAGCTCCACATTTATAGCAGGCTCTCGGCTGCCCTGCATAAAAGCATACGCCTCTATCCTTACCCAGCATAAAGGAATTAGGAATGTGTTCCAGCCCATTTTCCCCAACCCGCAGTTTAACTTTATATTTCCAACCCCCAGTCCAAAAGGATTCAGAATCCAACAAGGCCTCAGGTTTACTTAAAACTTCACATTTTTGTGATAACCAATATGTAATGTCATCGACATGGACTCCCTCATTCCGAAACATTACGGTCACAAATCTAACAGAAGGCTTGGTCAGGGGATAACCAGAAAGGGAGACCATAGGGGAAAATTTAACTAATGCATAACGCTCCCAGAAAAGCTCCAAAGCATGAGCAGTTCTGAAACTGACATCATAATTGTCTTCACCAGAAATATTTATCAGTGCAAAAACATCTTTTAGGGAAAATTGTAAAGAGTCTTTCAACAATCTCGCCCCACAAACACACGGTCAGGCCTATCCGCTAAACCTCCCTTATAGCGGATACGAACAGCATTTCGCCTGGGCGCAGCTTCTATTTTAATGTTAGAAAACAATTCTGACAATAGGGGCGGTTGATTAACTTTAAGGGGTTGAGACTGAGCATTATTTTCTAAACTATTATCTGTAACCTCAGTTCCAGTAGCAGGGACTGGAGCAGCCCCTTTTGTCACTGGCAGTTTTGATGGATTTATGTCAGAAGGCTTCCATTCTGGAGATGCCTGCGAAAGACCTGTTGAATAATCCCAAGTGGGATCTGGAATCCAAGTGCCTTGCTTGGCTTTCACCCATCCTTCTCCCTGCAAGGCCTGGGTAGTAGACCATGGTTCCACCTCAATTGGCAGATCTGAGGAGCCAGATGTAGAAATGGGAATAGTTACTGAAGTTTAAACTGCTCCTGGGCAGATACAAAGTTAATCTTGGGTTTGGATCCGAAAGAAAAGTAGTAACTCCTTCCTGAGTTGTTGGATCAGTCTGAAAAATGACAGTGTCTTTAGAAGCAGTCCCATGCTTCTCAATTAATGCTGGTGCTTTAAACACAAACCCAGAATCTGTCAGAATGGTGGAGGATTTAAATACAGCCTGATTCTCCCAACGTAGTGCCTTCCCTGATGCAACATGCTCAGCACTACTGTTCTCATCCATGGCCATCGCTGACCAATCCAAAATGTCCCTAGGCTTCAGGCACACACCTTCCCCGGTGCAAAGACTGCCAGCCTGCTCGGGATCCACACTCAGGGGCACATATGCAGCTGAATCAGAGGGACCTGCCGGCTTGCTTGCCGCTTGCTCCTCTCTCAGAATTTCTGCCATGCCATTACCCCCCTCGCTAGTCACAGAGTCTTCTTTTTTTTTTATGGATAAATCCAAAAAATACTCTTTACCTTGCGATTCAGTGCAGGAGTGACCAGATCCTAATCGCATTGCACCATTTGTTTTGTTGGCAGGAAGAACAGCTGCCGAAATACCATCCGCGTCTCCCGACGATTGCTGGGCTGCATAAAGATCCTCCGTCGAAAAGAAAATTTCCTCCGCTGCACTCTTCTCTACTTTGCCGAGCGTTTCACGACTTCGGGCCTCTAGACCAAGAAAACTAGGAGAGGCCCGCTCTCCTAATTCATGACGTCCTGCTGCTTCAGCAGCTCCTCCCGAGTGGCCATTCTACCGACTGCAGGCTCCCCCTACTGCTCAAACAGCCGCATAGCCCATCAAAGAGTAGGGGAATTTCCCCGGTGTCCTGGCTAAATTTCCCTTATTCACTAAAAATACCACCAACAGCTTAATCTGGTTCAAATTCAGTTGGCATTCATCTGTATCCCCCTCCCCTGGGTCATGCCTGAAAATAAGCAGGTATTGTCTAGTGCACTTACCCTTTCAACAAAAACTAAAAACAAACAACAAAAATAATAGAATCTTGTCCCTTCCATTTACATCTATGATTTTTTAAACGGGTATTTTAAACCAATACAAATGCTTCCTGTTTCTTTTTTAAGTATGATCTGGGTGTTAATAGAATGTGATTCTCTAAACAACTGGCATAAGTCTTTGAGGAAGGACTTGGTTGGTCCGAACGCTTAGACACTGTTTTCTTTTTGTAACATATATGTTGGTCAAAAAAAAGGTATACAACTATTTGCTTCTGGATCTGTTTTCACAAACATCAGACACATGCAGTTCTAAGTTTCAAATTCCTTGAGGTAGCCATATAACATTCGGTATACATGTTCCCTAATGTGTCCCATGAAAACTCCTAATTGCTCAGATTAAAAAAAATAAAATAAGTCTAAGGTTTTTGTTCTTTTCAATGGCTGCATCCGTGTGATGTTTGTGAGTCAAAGTGTAATTCAATTGTCTTCTACCATGGCCTGTATTTCCTTTACAAACATCAGACAGAAGCAGTTATAACTTTGGAATTTATTGTGGTATAAACATAACATTTGGAATATATTGTCCCCAGTGTGTTTCCTGGCAGCCTTTAAGTGTTTAGGTTAACAAAATAAGGGAAAGTGAATTTTTGGGGGTGAATCTGTCTGATGTTTGTGTAGTAAAGTGTAGCTCAAATCTCATGAATCCCTGCATTTGCTTTGCAAACATCAGACTGAAGCAGTTATAACTGACATTTCTTGTGGTGTAAACATGAAATGTGGTATACATGTTCCCCAAGGCAACCCCTGAGAGCCCCCATAAGACCAGATTAAAAAATAAGATTAAAGATTTTTTTCAAGGGGTGCCTCTGTGTGATGTTTGTGAAGCAATTTGCAGCTCAAATGTCTCCTGTGAATCCCTGGATTTGCTTCACAAATATCAAACAGAAGCAGTTATAACTTTGAAATTTCTTGTGGTATAAACATGGAAGTCAGTGTATATGTTCCCCAAAATGTCCCCTGACAAATCTTAAGTGCCCAGGTTATAATAATTAAGCTAAAACATTTTTATAGTGGTGGTTTTATACATAACAACACACGTAAGAGAAAGCAGGTGAATCACCACAGAGCTGGTGCATGTTCATAATAGACAGTTGAAAACTACACACTGTGGTAGTGAAACACAATGACATCAAAACATACAGGTCCAATAAAGGGCAAATAAAGCCAGTGTCAAAGAGCTGAGACACTCAGAGAGTGTACAGAATGAATGCCACCCTAATGCAGCGTACCGCTATGCTATCGTGTGCCACAAAACAGTATGACACTGGGCACAACTGTACTCAGCTTGCAAGGAAACTAATCTATTATTATTCATTTCTGTCCTTGGTAGCACTATCTAATCTGCTCTTGAGGACACTGAAATCATAGATCTCCCCTCCTTTAACTCAGCTCTACTTTTTTTTTTATAGCTAATCAGCAGTACTTAGCTTCATGCACCTCCACCCCCATTAGCAGTTGGCAACATGGTTGATAATAACTATAGTCACTAGGCACTGATTGTTCACCTACACCTACAGTAGTAATGAATACAGCAACTAGGCAGCAACACCCCCCTCCATCAATTACCAGCACAGTTGATAACAAATGAAGCCTCCAGGCTGTGACTCCACCCCAAGAAAATTTCTGTTGTATAGTTTTTATCAGAGAATACTATCAAATTTTAACATCCACTTATGTGGGTATTAAATCTACAGGTCTTGCTTTTAATGTAAGAATGTATTCACATAACACACTCATCCCTTTATCATTCACGTAGTGGGACTGTCTGCTTGAGTGTTCCTCTTATCTCTTCTGTTGACATTGACCTTGGATGGTTTCTCAAGCATTTGCAAACTAGTAGAATCTGGTCCCTTCCATTTACATCTGTGATTTTTTAAATTGGTATTTTCAACCAATAAGAATTCTTCCTGTTTGTTTTTTTTTATGTATGAGTTGGGTGTTAATAGAATGTGATTCTCTAAACAACTGGCATGAGTCTCCGAGGAAGGACTTGGTTGGTCCAAAAGCTTAGACACTGTTTTCTTTTTGTAACATCTATGTTGGTCAAATAAAAGGTATACAACCATTTGCTTCTGGATCTGTCTTCACAAGCATCAGACACAAGCAGTTCTAACTTTCAAATCCCTTGTGGTATCCACATAATATTCAGTGTACATGTTCCCTAATGTGTCCCATAACAATTTCTAATTGCTCAGATGAAAAAAATAAGTTTAAGTTTTTTTTTTTCAATGGCTGCATCTGTTTGCTGTTTGTGAGTCAAAGTGCAATTCAAATGTCTCCTAGCAAGGCCTGCATTTCCTTTACAAACATCAGAAAGAAGCAGTTATAACTTTGGAATTTATTGTGGTATAAACATAACACTTGGAATATATTGTCCCCAGTGTGTTTCCTGACAGCCTTTAAGTGCCCAGGTTAAGGATTTTTGAGAGGTGCATCTGTCTGATGTTTGTGTATGTGTAGCTCAAATCTCGTGAATCCCTGCATTTGCTTTGCAAACATTAGACTGAAGCAGTTATAAATGACATTTCTTGTGATGTAAACATGGAATGTGGTGTACATGTTCCCCAAGGTGTCCCCTGACAGCCCCCATAACCCCAGGTTAAAAAATAAGATTGAAGCTTTTTTTCAAGGGGTGCCTCTATGTGATGTTTGTGAACCTCTGGATTTGCTTCACAAACATCAAACAGAAGCAGTTATAACTTTGACATTTCTTGTGGTATAAACATGAAATTCAGTGTATATGTTCCCTGACAAATCCTAAATGCACAGGTTAAAGGAATTAAGCTATAGCATTTTTATAGAGGTGGTTTTATAGTTAACACACATAAGGGAAAGCAGGTGAATCACCACGGAGCTGGTGCATGTGCATAACTGACAGTTGAAAACTATGCACTGTGGTAGTGAGACACAATTACATTAAAATATACAGGCCCAATAATGAGTAAATAAAAGGCAGTGTTAAAGAACTGACACACTCGGAGAGTGTACAGAATGAATGCCACCCTAAAACAGCATGCCGCTATGCTGTCATGTGACACAAAACAATATGACGCTGTGCACAACTGTACTCTGCTTCCAAGGAAACTAATCTATTGTCCCAGATTCCCCCCTTTTACCTCACAAAAGACAGAGACCATTGTTTGTTGTTGTGCCCAGATTGGCAATTAAGTTATTTATACATCATAATTCCATATTCCATTTATCATTTTATTATTATCATATTTCTCAGAATTTAATTTATTTCCATCCATATATCAAACTCCGATCATCCCTCTTTCTTCCTCTTTTCTCTCCCCAGGTGAAAACCTGGATGCCTTCTTCTTCTCCTTTTCCGTTAGGTAACAGTGAAAACCGAGACTGCTTTCTCCTTCATCTTCTTCCTCTTTTTGTGTTATTCCTTTTTCTTTCCCCCCTCCCCTCCTCCCCCTCTTTTTCCCCCTAGCCAGTCTCCAGCTTGCATTGGATGACTGGATTTCCCCACACTTAGGGTATTGTTCTCCCTTACCTCAGGGAAGATCCTTCTTACTCCTTCTCTTTTTTTTTTTTTTTTTATTTTCCACTTCTTGCATGTCCCCTCCATGCTTCTATAAAGCCCATCTTTTCTGTATTGAACATGTCTATGGCTAGGTCTGACAGGTGCACCCCATCCAACCTGTAGAAATCTTCTACCCATTCTTCTACACCCCGCAGTATTACCTGTCCTCCCATCTGCCTTACCAATGTCCCAACCCTTCTGTTCATCTTTCTCCTGGCCCTCTCCACTGCTCTATGGCTGTGCTCCTGCCTCCACACCCTCCTTGGTTTCATATCCGACCAGGCGAGACATACCTGAGGCCACCACTGTCATATTGCTCCTAGGTCCCTTTTTATCTGCAAGTATGTGTCTACCCACGGCTTGCCCACAAGGTCATTGCCCCATAAATGTATAATAATTAAATCTAGACTGGATATCCGCCCCTTGAGTTCCTTCAAGGTGGGAAGCAGTTGTGCCCATCTCATTCCCCGGATGCCATGCCAGACCTGTCTACACTATTTCGCATCCTGGTACAGCTGCTTTCCCCCAGCCTTCTTCTCTGTTCTCTTTTCAGCCCAATAAATATAGGAATGGTCGCAGATCCAGACTTCCATGAGCCTCCCTCTTCCTATGGGGTTCAAGCAAAATTAATTATCTTATACATGCTCTTAGTTTCATTACCATAGTATCCCCCCTGCTCTCCCCATCACCATTTTGCCCCCCAGATATGTAAATGAAAACAAGAGCAATACATTAATTTCTTACTTCAGTGCTCGAATGTATCTCTTATAACTGGCAGACTGCCAGCATCCTTTTTCCAAAATATCATTCATAGTTTTTCTCGCCGCTGCCCACTGTGAGGCAGCACCAATCCATAAGGAATGGGATGAATAGGCTGGGTCCTCACCCATGAATTGCATGACCTTTTTGAGTAATGCTGTGACTTGATAGCCAGTGACCCTTCTTTCATCACCATGCACAAATAATCTCCCTGTCCTGGTCCCATGCTCTACGGCAAAAGCCCACAGAGCCTGCACTGGGCATACTGCACCCTCTACCTGCCCCTTCAGTGTCACTATGCAACCCTGTCCCATTTGATCCATTTTTGACCTCTTAATCTTGATCCATATCTTTTTCAACCCCCAGCTTATATCTTCCCGTTCTAATCCCCCTTCCTTGTCCTCTTTCCCATGGCCTACCACCTCACTCACTCTCATGGCCAGTGCAAACATTACAACATAAATTGTGTAAAATAGCTGGGCCTCGAACTTTGATCTGCATATTGCCGGGATCACGTCCTTTAGTTTTGCTAGCCACTGCTCCCCTATTGGCCTCCTATTGTCTACTGGCCCCTGTTTCAACCAGCCCCATCCCTGCATCATTCTTCTGATGAACAATGATTTTGTCAGGTCCTTCCACCCTTTTAGACTGCAGATAACACTAATCCCTACTAAGCAGACTCCCATTGTGGTGTGGGCTGTTCCTTTTTGCCACTGCTCCACGGTGAACATTCACAACTGTTCCTGTGTGAGTGGCCTACTTGATTGGGGGGAGATACTGGCGTTACTGTGTCTATAGGCTGCAGAGGTACTTGATCAGCCACCTTGGTGGGTCCCACTGCCAGCGGTGGTACCCTAGTGGGACTGCATGGCCCTTTGACTGGTCAATTCCCTCTGCCCCCTTTTCCCGGGCCCGCTTTCCTTTTCTCCCCAGGTCTCCCTGGTTCCTCCCCTTCCACCAGTTCCCACATTCAGTTGGCTTTTTCCACCAATTCGATTATAGCCCTGTAAGCGTCTTCCTTTGATGGCCTGCTCTTCTTTGGTGCTATGTCCTTTGCTCCTTCTCACTGTGAAGACAACGATGGGAAGAGAACAAGATTTATTACATATGTATATACAGTATATTTTTTTTACAATGCCTTCCATCCGTCCCTTCTGCCGTGTGCTAGCATGCCCGGTCGGGCCCCCAGTAACAGACCTCCATCCTGCTCCTTTTGGCCCTTGGTGTCCAGGTGCCTCACCCCTTTGCCTTCCATAACACAACCCCCCCCCCAACCCGGTATCCTTGACAGCCAAAGTTATTTAATTAATAAAAAACTTTTTTTTTTTATATAGGGCTTCACCTTCAAACAGGCAAAATGGCCAAGTTGCCTGCTCACTGCCATGCCCTTGGCGTGTGCCACCAGGCCACGTGGGCTGCTCGTCGGCCCCCTCAAGCCTCTCCACTGGCCCATTCAAGTGTTCCCTTAACCCCTTTTTATTTATTTATTTTTTAAAAACTGCTGCTCTCAGTATTGCCCCCTTTTTTATGCCCCACTCCATTCCTCTTCCTATCCATATGCCCCCCTCCATCCCCTACTTTTCCAGATCCGTCCAATGGGGCCGAGAAATTTTGCTGTTGGCCCCCCACCAAGTTACCTCCCTCGTGGGTGATGCCAGGGCTAGAAGAAAAAATGTTGTCTTTTTTTAAGGGTTTGCTCTCCCCCCATGAAAACAAACAAAACAGGAGGCAGCCATGAGGTTCTTTGGGTGGAGAGTGTCCTCTTCTCCACCCATGGCCCAGCTGGCATGTGCACATTCGTGCTCCCCTTGTCCCTCGCAAGCCAGGCTCCCTGTAAGACATACCCACCTCACTCGCCTTTAGCCCTCTCCTACCCCCACTGCTCCTTTCCTTCGAATCCCCCTGTCCTCGCGACCATTGCGTGGCTTGTGACGTCACACTGCGTGGTTGCCTTAACGTGCTTCTGCTCCCTCTGATTCAGGGCCTCTTCCTGCTGGCCACCCACTGTGCTGCTTCCCTTATAGGTGATGCCAGGGCTAACAGAACAGGAACTCCTCCAAAATGGCTCAGCACTCTTAAGCCTGTACTGAGGTAAAAACCAGGTCCAAACATAGTTAATAGCAGAAACAGGAAAGGGGTTTGATCACGACTGCCACCGGCATGTGATGTCATGTCACGTGGTGCCGAACGTGCTCCTGCTCCCTCTGATTCAGGGCCTTTTCCAGGCCTACTGCACCTCATGAGCATTGCAAAATCCCTTGCCCATACACCTAGGCTTCACTATTTGGCCTCCACTGCTACCGCTTTCGTCCTCTGGTGCGGTTACAAATAATTGGATTTTAAAACTACCACTTCATCACCTCAGCACCCTGCCACATCACAACCTCTCAGAAATACCACCTTACCCACGCCTATTACCACACCTTACATGTGGCTAAGCCCCCACCACCAGGGGGATGGCGTGGTCTACCGCAAACTTTAAACTGGCACCAGAACCAATCGCTTTTCCAGCTACACAGCGTCCGTGATTCCATTGTGACTATCCATCTCCATAAACCTTGCCAAGATACTTATAAACCCCAACATGCCTGCCTTGAACAACGCTACTATCGGCTTTTCCAGCTGCACAGTGCCTTGCGATTCTATCGCGCTATCCATCTCCATAAACCTTGCCAAGATACTTATAACCCCAACATGCCTGCCTTAAACCAAATGCTACTATCATTAACCCCAAACCAAACCAGATGAATTAGACATTTTGAAACAGCCATAAACCACATCAGCTCTCTTTTTTTTTTTACACAGCATCCTATTGGTTATTAACCACCTGCTTCTCTCTTATCATATATCTTATATGTCATTCTGCCCAAAACTATATTTATTAAAATATATATATATTTTTTTAAACCAACTTCAAATATCCTCCACCAGCTTAGCTGCTTGTTTCCTTACCTTTCTCTCCTGGTGAACAAACCTCAAATCAATATGCCAATCCAACTTGCTGCAGTTAAGTGTAGAATCAAAACTCCAGCAAAAAGTGTCTGAAGCCCCTCTGTCCTGTCCATTATGTACCTCCACTTGCCCCTTCCTTTCCTGTTGCCTGCCCAACGTTCTAACCCTTAGCCCCTCCCCTCCCCTTCCTTCCTTCCCCCCTTCCCTCCTGAGCACAACCATCCTAATGAAAAAGGGAAGGGGTGCACAGGACAACCTGGTCTGCCCTTAAAGGGCAAACTCCATTATTATTTATTTCTGTCCTTGGTAGCACTATCTAATCTGCTCTTGAGGACATTGAAAGCATAGTTCTCCCCTTCCTTAACTCAGCTCTACATTATTTTTTAACACTAAGCAGCAGTACTTAGCTCCATGCACCTCCACCCCCCTCAGCAGTTAGCAACATAGTTGATAAATATAGCCACTAGGCACGGATTGTTCCCCCACAGCAATTACTGGCACACCTACAGTAATAATAAATACAGCAGCTAGGCAGCAAGTCCCCCGTCCAGTAATTACCAGCAGAGTTGGTAAAAAATGAAGCCTCTAGACTGTGATCCTTCTCCAAGAAATTAAGGATGGATGATAACAAATACAGAGCCTTAACAGTGATCCACCCAGCAATAACCCGAAAAGACAATATTGTACAGAGTCACTTCTCTGCCCCACAATAAAAGGAACTCAGTCCAGCTATGCCCCTTTGTAGGTTAATTAATTTTGCTATTCAGAACTCAAATATTATATATTTAGCAATCTCAGGCACCAAAGTAACATGCTAAACACCACTTATTGGGCATTTAGTGACAGTCTCACAGAAAGCATTGAAAAAAAAATTCCGACTATGCAGGCTTACCTCTGAAAGATTACAAACAGTGCTCTGCGATCAGAGCAAAATGCAATGCTGACTTTCAAATTTATAGCAGGCTGCTTGCCCTGAGCCAGGGGAAAGATAAAACAATTCTGCCATCTCAGAGTGATGTATTAAGTTCCCCGAGTTTTTGCAGCAACCTTTGTGAGTACACTTTTTGGTACTTAATCTATCACTCCATGAGTAGTCTTTTGTGCTTCCATTAAGTTCTCTTATCAGCTGACACCAGCTTCCCTCCTTGTGCATGTAGAATCTGTGTTGTTTGCTGCCCAGAACCATGCATCCAAGAAAAGGGCATTTGTTGTGAGAGGGTGGGGAGATGAAACATTATCCACAGAAGAGTGTTCGTGGGCAGTGGCATGACCCCAGAAAAATATAGATCAATATTTATCTGTATATCAAAAATATATATTTAGCAATTGCAGGCACCCACACAAAGTGCTCCTGTTAAGAGAGGCTACACACTTATTTTTGCTCATTTGATTACAGTTTTGTGGAAATCATAACAAACAAAGCAAACAAACAAAAAATGTCAGTAAATAAATTGATTAGGACTCTGCAGGCTTGTCTCTGACAGAATGTAAACCTGGCACTGTGGAAGAGTTGCTTCATTCAACTTAAGATCCTTCAGAATTAGCACAGAACCCCAGCTAAGCTCTACAAATAGGGAATCTCCTCAATGGGTAGTTGCTGGAGATATCTGGAGCACCAAGGTACATTCATACACATCACCTGGGCTTGCCCTAAACTGCAGCACTTTTGAATGATGATCCAGTCAGTCTACCAAGGATTCACAGCTACCACACTGATTTTTACACCCACTCCAGTAATGCTAGGTCTTCACTCACCAGAAACCCGGCAAACCTGTAGTACATCCAAAGACTACACAAAAAGGTGGATCACAGGAGCTCTTGTCATGGCCCATAGGGTTATACTTCATCATTGAAAAGACCAGGTGGCACCAGGCCAAAAGGAATGGCTGGCAGAGTAGGGAAACACTGCTTGCTTTGAGTGAGTCCACTACAGCATGAAGGACAAAGAGGAGTAACCTGGTTGAGATGCCTACATTCCAACTTCTATAAAATCTCCACGGGACACTTCCCCCCCAGCTTTCTATGATCCTTCAGTTGACCTTGGGATATGTTAGTCCATGACCAACCAGCACTGCTTCAGGCTTTACACAATCTACACCATTTGGTAAGGGGCCTAGACAATGTCCTGGTAGTTAGCTACCCAACAGAGACCTGTTAGTCCCAAAACAGGACATGCTGAATGCATGAGAGAATGAGCCCTCCAATGAATCACCCTTTGAAGGCTCTCTCCCCAACTCCCTCTTCCCTTTACCCTCCTTTTCATAGCTCCAGGTAATGGAGAAAGGGTTGAGACTCTGTCATTTCTGCTCGTATTACCTGGATTGATGATATAAAAAGTATGTACCCAGTGCTCACTGATCTCAGATTAGGTCTGCATTTTTCTGAAACTGCAGGGCACATTTCCTGTAGATTACAATATTCCCTATAGAAGCCACATTCCTCTATTTTCCTGTATAACCAATGGAAGTCTATGGGAACGATTTCCATGTAAATGGTTCCAAATCTCTGTAAAATACAAGAATTCCTGTTGGTCTGGGAGCCCTGGTACCCTTAGAGTTTTACATCCATGGGGATATATATCCTGGCTAGCTTTTAAAGTTCCTTTAACCCTGCTGGAACCTGCTGGAATGTTCTGTACTGTTACTGTTAAAAGACCAACCAACAAAACATCTACTACAAAGAACAGAGCCCATGGTCAGAGGAAACTGCAGTATAGACTTTCAGTTTTATAGCAGGCTGCTCCTGGAGCCAGGCACCCAAGTAAAAACATTTGTTGGAATCGGCTGGGGAGATGGAACATGAGACAGAGAAGAATGAGGTGGGCATTATTGTACCTCCCCCCATAAAAAAGATAGATATACAGCTATATATGAAGGTGTAGCTTGCCTCCATTGTCCTGTCATTTTCTGTATAAACCAGTTACCGCAGAATGTTTAGAATACAAATTACAACGCTGCAGGCATGCTTTAGAAAGAATGTAAACTGAGTCATGTGATTGGAGCAAACAGCACTGATGTATTTCCCCATTACTGCAGGCTGCTATGCAGAGCAAGGTATTCACATAAAAAGCTCCTGTCAGGAGAGGCTATATACCTTTTTTGGCCATTTAGTAATCCAGCCTTGCAGATAGCATGGTAAACAAAGGAAAAAAAAAACAGATAAACAGCAATATCCTACATTCAGGTAAGGCCCTTGTGACTGTTTCACAGGATGCATACACTTTACAGACATATTTTCTGAAAGAGGTGTTTATCGCTTACATGCATATCAATTATGGACCTGTAGCTCTGTTTGCTCTTCAGCCTGTTATCTAACATTAATGTAAATTTAAAAACTTTGACATTTAGATTTATTGACACATTTCCATAGCAAGAATAATTTGGCGAAATACATTAGTAAGAGAGATAGATAGCTAAAACCTCTATTTCTATACAGGAATTAAACTTTAGGACAAGATAGACCTATTTTACAAATGTGTCCTGTTAGGTTATGATTCAATAACTGCATGATAAAAGCATAATGTATGTGTGCCGATATATGAAACTGCCATCTTCCATTTAAGAATGAAACTTGACAAGTACTGAGTTTTTGCAACCCCTGCATCCAGTTAAAATGCTTTATAATACTCAAGGGTTCAGCTGGGAGAGGATGGTTGAGCATCTCAGGGGACACTCACCTCCTCAGAGAAAGGAGGGCTCCTGGTCTGTGATGCTTACCTCTCTACCTGGGTGACCAGAGATGGTGATAAAGGCTTAAGCCAGTATTAAGGGAGGGGGGCTGTTGCCATTCTGACACAAGCTGCATCACATGCAACCTCCACACTCTATGGAATGGGAAAAAAATCTGGAAATACCCTCCAACCATGCAGTATGCCGTCTGTCATCCACCATAGGTCTCACACTGCCTACTGTGATCTCACTCCCTCATGAGCACTCAAAGAACTCAGCCTGGAGGTGAGGGGAGGCCTCTGGCATCCCTTCACATGCAGGGTCATCCATGGAAGAATAAGGAGTGCCAGATATGTCCCAGAGGAGGTGTGTGACAGGGCTGGACAGAGCAGCAACCTGAAGTGGACCGGTCAGGGAGGCAAGGGGAAAGTTCATTGAATTAAAAAAATAATATTTTATAATACTGTAGTGTGATAGGCACTAGAGAATAAAAAGACACAGGCACCAAGTCAATAAGTCTTTCAGTTTTTTATTACTTGGTCACAAAGGACGCTTGCACATGAGTTATTATTGGGTCCATGTAATACTGTATAACAGGAAATTGTATCCATTTTTTTGCCTCCCTGACCAACATATCTATGATGTCTGAACAGTGTTTTGCAGTTCCTACTAAATTATTTGTTTGCACTAACAGATGATGCACAGTCTGTTTTAAATTGTTTTGTGATACTGCACCTTCCATTGATCTCACTTTTGTTGCTTTTGTCTACCACTATTGTACAGATATTCTTTCTCCTTGCTATATGGATCCCATGCACTGTTTTTGGATATTTCTACTGCTTGTGTATTGTAACTACATGTGGACAATCTAGTCTGCCCATGTATTCTACCACCCCCCAAACAGACTGCTGTGTTAAGTTTTTCATGCTGTCTGTCCCATACCATCTTGTAATCTCTGACTGTCTTTGACCCCACCACCTGTGTGGGGAGGCTATTCCAAGGCTCCACCACCCTTTCTGAAAAGAAGAACTTCCTTATGTTGCTCCTAAACCTGCCCCCATTTAGGCGCATGTCATGATCTCTGGTCTGGGTGCAGTTGTTTACCTGATGGAGATCCTGTGTCTGTACCTTGTTGATACCCTTCAGGTATTTAAACAGCTCTACCATGTTCCCCTATCCCTTCTTTGTTCTAGTGAGTACATGTTAAACTGTTTTAGTCTTACATCATATGGCTCATGATGCAGACCTTGCACCATCTTTGTTGCCCTTCTTTGTATAGTCTCTAGTCTGTTTATGCCTTTACTAAGGTGAGGCCTCCAGAACTGGACACAGTACTCCAGGTGAGGCCTCATCAGGGACTTGTACAGTGGCATGAGCACCTCCCTTTTTCTACTGATTATGCCCTCCCTAAGCAACCCAAGATGCTGCTGGTCTTTTGTTCCGCCTTTTCAGATTGCTTGCCTACCTTCAGGTCATCTGCAATGATCATCCCAAGATCACACTCATGTTTTGTTAGCACCAGCTGTACCCCATTTAGAAAGTAATTTCTCCCTGGGTTGCATCTTCCTAGACGTACTTAGCAGCAGCTTAGCAGCAACTCTCTGCTGATCATCCATGCTGTCCCCACTGATGCTCCATCTGCTGTTCCCTTCTCACCTTAACTCATAGACACATTTTCTATACTAATTAAAGCAATAAAGTGTCTCTGCAGTCACTATCTTTTTGCTCTGAACAACGGCAACACTTTTCACACTCTTACTGTCCATGCGACAACTGCTCACCACCACACCAACACTTAGCTTTAAACATGCAGGAGGAAGCATAAGGGGTATATCAGTTGCAGTGATCTCACATCTCCTTTGGTGAGACAGTTCAAGTAAGCTAATCACCAGCTGCCTACATTAAGATTATTTGGACTAGAAAAGGTGGAAAAGAATAAGAAGGGGGGTTATGACAAGAAGTTACTGTTATAAGAGGCTTACTTCATAGATAGAGTTAACACAACAAACCCAAAATATGGCCTAAATGATTGTCTTGAGTGCCTTCCTGTCTTATAAAATACATTTCCAAAATCTCTCATCCTGTTACTTTATTTAGTACATTACTATTAAAACCTCAGAGCCCAACCCACCCTTCCCACTTCCTTGTTAGACAATACATTTTATGGATAAATTGCCACACATGGACATGCTGAGCTTGATTTTCAAACTTGAAAATATGACGCAAGGTTTGTGCACCAAACAAGTATGATGCAAGTTGCACTTTGTGTCATAGTTTGTGGCAATCCTGATTTTCAAATGCCGGTTGTGGTGAAATTGGGATGCTGTGCACCCGTATACCACCCCGACATTGAAACTTTTACATCAACCAACACTACAGTGACTACAGCGCCAGATTGCTGCAGTGTCAGTGCTGGACCCCGGCACTGTTTTCAGGTGGTCTTGCAGCCTCTCCTCTAATCAGCTCTGACTCGGAGTTGATTATATTTAGTGGGTGGGGTGTGAGGGGCATAGCCCCCTGCTTAGGGAGTTTGGGGGACAAAGTGTCTGAACAAAACATGGTAGGCAGTGGGATTCTTTATGCTGATCACGAAAGCGGCCAACATAAAGGTTTCACTGTTTGGTAGTTCGACAAAATTTTTGTTGACGACAGGTCGTAGATCCCTGTGCATGAACCTGCCCTGCACCACCTTTGAGGCAAAAGCATTCTTGCACCAGGTTGCAAGGGGGCTTGCAGTATGGCAGGCTGCATCATCCCCATTTGTGGGAGTTTGCAAGCTCCACTTTTGACTCAGCAAGGGGCTCATGATAGACCAGCCAGAATGTGGTCTAATTGCCCTGTGCCACTGCTGGGCAGGCAGCCAGTGAGTGGTGGGGCTGGGAAAGTGGAAAACAGAGGCTGCGAGGGCACTGAGGATGCCACAGGGCATGAGGAGGGTATAGCGGCAAGTATATGGAGCAGATGAGTCACCTGGCAGAGGTGCCATAGGACTTTTAACACAGCTGAGGGGACCCGGGTAGGGGTTGATATATTAGCCTATTATGACAGCTTGACAGCCCTGGTACCTGCCCCACAGAACCCACAGTCCTGTGAGGTAGGTACCAGGGCTGCTTCCACCTGTGGCCATGTCATAATAGGCTTGCAATGCCAAACCTCTACCCAGTCCCTCGGCTATGTTATGAGCCCTATGGCACCTCTGCCAGGTGCCTTCAATGCTTCATATACTTGTTTGCCATACTCTCTTCATGCCCTATGGTGCCCTCAGTGCCCCTGAAGCCCCATTCCCCACCTTCCATCTAGGATCCCCCCCCATTTCTGCTGGTCATATAGCTTGCATGGGGGGGGTTGAGGGATCCCTCTGTCAAACACCGCAATTGTGCCCAATATTTGGCATAGCCCTACAGCTGTAGCAACTCCAGGGTCTTCAGCATAGGGACCTCTAATATTACAAAATTGGGTGCAGGGTCCCTGATGATGCACCCAGAGTTCACCGCAGCCTTAGATCACTGCAAATTGTAGTGATCTAAGGGATCTTTGAAAATCTAGCTTGTAATGTCTAGTCTTCTTGCCCCTATGAATTTTATGGACAGTTTATTAAATTAAGATAAATCATGATTAGATATTTTGGGTCAATTATAGGGCTATTTTAAATAACATTTTGATTTTTGGTTTCCTTCCCATATGGGCTGATTTATCATTGTACAGTATAGCCAACAACTTCAGTATGCTTTAACAGTATAGTGTGCCCCTGTATAGCATGTCATTTATCCAAATGGGTCCTTTTTCAAGTTTTTAAAGCTAAATTGATATAAGACTTATGCCGGCCTGGTGGCACTGAGGGTTGAGTCGCTGGATGCCACACCTTACACCATGCCAGCGACCGGGTTTGGGAATTAGGCTCTGGGCCACTGGGGTTGACAGGGGATAGAAAAGATTGAGAGTCCTATGACTGCTCTCCTTCCTCTGGGGAGGGTAGCACTGCAGCACACTGTAGAGGGTGACTGGTGCAGTGGCCAGTAGCACTAGAGCATTGTGCAGCAGAGTGGAGGAGAGCCCGTGGCTCAGCAGTAGGTGCTTGCACCATTGCATGTCTGGCTCTTTGGAGCAGAAAAACAAAGGTGGAAAATGGCAGGGCATGATCTCGGTGGCTGATGGCCATGCCCGGTGCCCCCTGGTACTCGAGAGGATCCTGCATTCAGAGTGACGTGAGTGATTAATGGCCAGCTCTGAGGGGGTGCCAGACTGAGCCCAGGGGGGTGCGGGTGCCAGCGGCCAGAGATCATGGAGATCCACTCTGCAGGGGAGAAAAAGGGATGAGATAAAAAAAAAAAATTGATAAAAGACTTGATTTTTCCCTCCCATGAGTCAGACACCTAGATGACTTTGGATGCTGGATGGTGCCATTGTCTTTTCAAATCTAGTGGACAGGGTGAATCCTACCACTACAGTGCTCGTGTACCTGTGTGCCCCATTTGACATCATTGTAGTCTTCAGAAGTGCACATAGAGTAGAACTGTTATGGGCTCCTCCACACTTACAGTGAGAGGGACGAGAAACATCCACAAGTCGGAGAGCTTCATTATCTGGTAAGAAGTTTAAAACGCTATGTCTCAACTAAATATTTGTAAAAAGTATAAACTAAAGTTCCCTATTGTGGCTGTCCCCATACAGGCTCCCTGCAACACTACACACAATAAAGACTGAAACCACAAAGCAGGATCTCTAAAGCACTTTTTGAGAATATTTTGGTACATTGTTTAATATGGGTTGATTTACAGTGTGGTGAGGTTTTCCCTGAATGAACCATGATTTAAAGGCTTGATACCTACAGGTTGTAGCATTATATTTGGCACATAAAGGCAAGAATTCTAAATATAAACCAATTTATAAGAGATTTTCATAAAACTCTTACATCTGTTCTTTTTTCTTGTGAACAGAGTTTCATGAGCTTAAGAGCTATATTTGATATAAGGCAAAGTTGTTTTGTTGTAAAAAATATCATTATATCTGTTCACCTCTTGTCTCTATATAAGTTCAATATAAATTATGATAACTGATTATTTTTCAGATTACTTAATGATTGCAGAAGTGAGCATGTGAAAAGAATAATAAAATGGTATCACAAGAAAACTGAGGGTAAATGTGATTCTATTTCTTCAGTGATGACTCATGTAACAGCAGTACCCCACCGAATATGAGATTTTGCCTCTCAACTGGCCTATCCTGGGTAAATATATTGTAAGAAATTGTTAACTGCAAGACCCTTACTGAAAATGAGCCATTGCATCTTTACTATGCTATCCTGAGTAAACACAGTGTAAACATTTGTAAACACAGGACCCCCACTGAAAACGAGATATTGCATTTCAGCTATGCTATCCTGGGTATATACATGGGTGAATATTCTGGAACAATGGCTTGTGGATAACAAACTGGTCCTAAACCTGAAGAAATCTATGGTCATGCTATCTGGCCCCAGACACTTGAGTGTCGAAAGAAACAGTCTTCTCCAACTATCCTCAACCAAAGGCACTAGGATGGACGTGTGCATCTATAAAATATCTTTGTGCATCTTGAGCAGGAGTTAACCCTGAAATCATATGTGGAAGCAATAACTAAGTCTCTCCATCAAAAAATTGGACTACTTTATAGACTAGGTGGGTACCTTAGCAATAGAGCTCGCTTGGCAATCACCACAGGAACCCTTCTTTCCGTTCTACTATATGGCGCTCCCATCCTTCAACCTCTCCGAGGCACTGAACTTGCCAGACTTGGAGTCCTCTATCAAAAGTCGCTCACTTTGTATCTGCTGCTCACCCCCAAGACCATCACTGTGGTGTTCTCACCTCACTTAAATGGCCAGCGCTTGAAGCAAGGTTAGCCTACCCTACCCTCTTCCTTGCCTTTAAAATGATTAAAACAACTACCTCCCCCAGTCTTAATGGGCTACTCCAGTACAAACTTCACAAGCGGGAGCTTCGATCATCTACTAGCCCTGCCCTGGATATCCCTAGGACTAGATCCTGTGCAGATGATAGGTCCTTCATTATCTCCGCCTTGGTCCTCTGGATCAGCCTACCATTGGAAGTGACAAGCATCATTACCTTGAATGTCATCAAAGCCACCTTGCAATTTTGCATGTTAGTGGCTAGTATTTGTAGTTGCAACTGCCACGGATTTACATCTTAGTATTTCCACATGACCTCTCAGCCTACTCCAAAAATAGTGTTATTTAACTAAGGGTACTTAATCCTGTCAAAAATATGTTTATTAGTAGTACCAACATACATTACTCATTACCTATGTTGCTCCCAAGCTGTTGACTAACTCAGGTAAAAATTATCACAAATATGTAAACTGTTGTTTCTAATTTGTCTCTATATGTTGAACTGTTATTGGCTCTAAGTCCTGTATCTTAACATGAAAATGTGTAACTCTACTGTTGATTGTTATCCTTCTCCTTATGTAAAACTGATGGTTCTTATTTAATGTAATTAACTCTGGGTCACCCCTGAAAAAGGGACACCACGGCTCAGTGAGTTTACCTGGTTAACAAATTTCAATAAACAATAATAAGCATGCATTGTAAACATAGATAATATCTTCACCTTTACAGTTTTCCTTTTTCCAATTATTGTGATATAAATCTGGAATTTTTATATCACAACAATATAACAAATACATTATAATCCAACCCACACTTACTGTATCTCTTTTCTGCTTAATGCATCAGTAGCCATTTTGATTCTACTACGAGTTTGTTATATATAACTGCTTCACATCTGTATTTCTGTTCTGTCTCTTCCCACCTGCCAGTATTATACACATTTCAATAGATAGATCAATATTGATTCCAAAATACAACAGTATGGGCAGTGCTAGATTTGTATCTGCATTATTTAAGTGTCACTTGCAGAGAGAGAGAAATGGAAGATGATCCTTAGGGAAGTTTCTCTTGGAGCAGCTCGATCTCAAAATTTGCTGTAGGTTTGCCAGTTCTACTAATAAATGGTGCAAGACTTTCATGGAAAGACTTAACATTGCCTGGAAACATTCCCAGGTGGGAGGAAGAGCCCATCCTCATTCACAGTTTGGCAAGCCAGAGGGAACATAATCTGAAATTAGATACTGTATCACAAGGCATAGTTCAGTTCTCTGAACATTCCCACCCCTAATAGTGATGCCAACACTGATGCAAGACAGGGTGTCTCTGACACCACTCTCTGATGATGTGTCATATCAAACAGGGACGCTCCCACACCCCAGTGATGCATTAAAGAAGACGGACCCTCACTTGATCATCTCCTAAGAAAGCACTGATGATAAAGCTAAGCTGAGTAGCTAATAATTTAATTGCCAAATCGCAGACAGCCATGATTAACAAGAAACAGTTACAACATACAGTACAGTTTATAGAAATACAAAGAGAATGGTGGCATGTAGATGCCTATTGATGGAAATGGTTGATATTTCACCAAAGCCTGCCTTTCCCATGGTGATGAGAAAACTTTCATGAGCATTGATTTAATAGTGAATTAAAAACAGAACCTGAAATAGCTTTTTAAAACATTTTATTTATTTCACTTTAATTTCCTTTGCAACCAGGTTTAGTTTATTTAAGTTTTATTTTGTGTGCAATGTACATCTTCATACACTTTATTCTTTATAGTAATAATATACCAGGTATAAAATACATAGCAAATAATAGACATAGGCCCCATAGTCAGCCAGCTGTGACTGTACTGCTCTTACAGTGTATGCACGCTAGCACCAGTACACTGCCACCAGGATAGTCAGATAAACTGCCCTGGCCCTAACTCTTTGAATATTGGGCTTCAGCCCAGTGTACAAGTGCAGCACAAATGCATAGTACTGGCACAGCACAACTTTGTGCTGACACAGCACAGGTATATGCACAGCACTGAATATAGTGCTGTACACAGGGCAGTGTCCAGGGGGCAGGCTATCAGTGTAAGAGTAGGGCACCGAGGAATGACATACAACACAGCAACAGAGGTATCAAAATATTTATTAAAGTAACAAATCATGGGCAACAGACTGTAGAAAACAATAAAGTAAAAGAAAAGGCACCTGCCCTTTACATAACTAAAAAGAAAAAAAGCAGAAAGAAAATGGCACCTGCTCATTAATATTAAAGAGAACAGAGGGCACAGGTCATCATAGTCCCTCAAGGGACTGTAACAGGTGGTGGTAGTGATGATAGCTGCTGCTGCTGGATGGCTGCAAAGGTCCTGATGGCCCTGGTGTTCCTCCACCATCCTAACCAGCACCACATCAGTCTGACCTGGCACCAGAGAAGATTGTCCCTGTCCCCAGCAGCATGGCATCCTACCACCTTCCTTTGGCTTTCCAGGCGCATGTGGAAATAAAGACACTGACCTTAGTCAGCTGTGCACACAGGATGAGAGACACAGGAGTGACATAACGCCCATAATGGCAGTACAACAAACCAACACATGGGAACCATGTCACACATGCAGTAGGTGAAGGGAGTGAAACAGCCATATGGGACTGTGGATGGCATACCAGAGACTGCACTGTGGACCCGAACAATAGAGGACTGCACAAACAATGAGTATACCATACTGCAACAGAGCATGACCAGGCAGAGCAAAGGACACATAGCACTGAAAGGCATACTAGATGAGGGAACACAGCACATGTAACAGCAGCACCAAGCCAGAGCACCACAGGCATTAACATGGCCGAAGTGACTAGGAGAGGCACACACCCCACATCCCACAAGTATGCGGATAAAAGGCATCCATAAGTCTTCCTGGTTGACATGAGGGGCAGGCCCAGGCATGCACACACATGTGGGACACACAGCACAGCTGTATACAGATGGTACCATTATGCGGTACTGTGTACAGCAAGCAGAGTAACACATAATTGCAGTGGTGTTGTATGCAGGTGCCTGACAGACTGAACCTACAGTCAACACAACACCACTGTGAGATGCAGAGCCAACTGGAGGCCCCTATTCCAGCAGATGCTGGTCTCACCCTACAGTGGTTATAGGACTTCCCCTTATACAAAGCCAGTGCGTGACAATGACCAGGTAAAGACCCAGTTATGTCATAATGTATGTATGGCCCTGCCTATATACTGTGGACTAATCACACTCTGGTAATTACTGTTTTGGTTAGATAATGTATGTATGGCCCTGCCTAGATACTATCAACTATGCATTATAATATCAAACATATACGGTAAGGAACACTTAACACCCATCAATACCTTCCCCTGCCATTGACCCCATGCCACATAAGGCTGGTTCTGTTGCAAGGCACTGGCATGACAACCAGTGCATACGGCACTGGAGATGGCAATGATGTAGGCAGACCACCACAGGTGCTGTATGATGCATAAGGCATGCTACGGGTGTGTACATGTACAGTGGAGTCAGCCACGATGAAGCGCAGTAACTTGCAGTAATAACAGATCAAAAAATCCTGCATCACAAAAGGGCTTAATTGCTATTGACTTACAATGGCCCCTGCAGTAAAATGCAGCATTCTGTGATATTCTGCAGTATTTTCTTACATTGCATCCTGGCTGTCACATCTATGCAACAGTGACCGTGCCTACCATCACCAGATGGATATGTATACTTAGTCCTGATCCAAGTGGTACATAGGACGAGACTGACAATGACAGGCATACAACCCAGGGCTGAAAACATTGCTGCCAGTGCCCTGGTATACCAAGTCTGTGGCATAGGTATCATGCCACTGCACAGTGTAAAGCATGCTAAGGCACAGTACTCACACAGGGCAGATGGCACAGACCCTGAAACACCATAGTGTCAGTGGTGGGACAATGCTCAATGGGCTAGGTGAGTATCCCCAACCACAACTGCATAGGTGCTGTCTCTCAGGTATATATGCAGCCTGCTGAGACACACATGGGCATCTGTCTCCAACCACAGAAGCATGCAGCACAGTGTAGATATGCAACCGAGGAAGTAAAACACACTATGCAGGGTACTTACATGGATGCATATCTGCGGGCCATCCCCCCATGTGCTGGCCACATTGGGCCCCATCATATCCTGGCATCTCCTCCTTCTCCTCCTCCCACTGCCACTGGTCCTGACAGCACACTCCTGCACCCTAGCCCTGGCTTGACCTTGCTGGGCCCCTGGTGACTGTGGAGGAAGACAAAGGAGACGTGCAGTGGAACACATGGCATAGTACCATATATCATAAACAGTACACATGTTTATGTAAGGGTACTGTGCACCAGCATCCACATGTGCATGGTGATTATGTCAGGACTATGCACAGCCCTGTCATACCACTGTGCACAGCCATGGCACCCACACAGAGAGGTGTGCCATGGCCTGTGTGAAATCAGAATGCTACATAACACTGTTGCTGCTATGTCCTAACACTGAGTACACAAGGCCCGTGTAGTGCCCCATCCAACCATCCCCACCACTCATGTCCGACCTAACCATACTTTTCAGTTACAAGCCATGTACAACTAATAGTATATAGTAGGATGCATGTATCCTTAGGTCACATACAATAAAAACACAGGAAGCATACCTGTGCAACACTAGTGGAGGAAACTACATCGTAGGTGCTGCCCAGCACAATGGTAGGACCAAGAGATGTACACACACCAATATCACAGTATAACATGCATTACATTGCACATATGTGCCAGCACCCATGCTACATAAAATGGACAGTGTACACAGAACAGATGGTGGCCTCTGTGAAGCACTATTTAGTAAGCTACCGCCCCAGCTACATGTAGACCACATGTCACATGACATAGTGCAGTGCAGCCACATCACTGTATTAGCATACACCCTTGGTACGATGGCAAATGCATGGCTCAGTGATCCACAGGGGGTTCTATAATGTACAGGATATTGGGAACACCTTCTGGGACAGTAGTTCCATACACGTGCTTGGGTAAGTTCTGGCTATACAGTGGAGTAGGTCCCACAGGACAGAGGGGTTGGAGGGTACCTGTAAGGGACACATAGTTACAGGGCACAGTCACTCAAGGACAATAGCCCAGAAGTATATTAGCATGCAAACAGTAACTAACATAAGACACAACAACCATTCATACAGCCATCTGTACTTATCTGGCTGTGGAACAGTGCCACTGTCCATCATCACTCAGAGCTGATGCAGACATCGTAGCTCCCTGAGGGACAGGTCGGTAAACATGTCCCTGCTCTGGTCCTCATCCTACTGACCCCAGTGCACCACACCAGGTACCTACCCACAGAAGCCCAGATCTCACACCTGAACTTTTCTGCTGCCTCACTCCCTCACCCAGGAGCTGGACCTCCCTGGCCTCCACCGGGTAAACAAGGTTGGCCAGCTGTGTGAGTGACCACCAGGTGTCCTGTTGGCACACTGCTCTTCTCATCTTCCTGTTTACCATGGTGTTTTGCCTGATATGTCTCAACAGTCCTCACACCAAGCTAATAAGACTTCCCAGGCTATATTGGTGTGTCATTCAGTTTGCGTAACATGTTTCAATGTTAACACAGCACCAATGCTGATAAACACAGTGCTATGCATGTTTTAAGTGGGGGCACTGTCTGCATGCAGCAGGAGGGGTGTGGCATGTTCGCATGGTGTGCATGCACTGAACAGAACCGATCATGAGCAATGCCATAGCACAACTTCATAGTGCGCATTCCGGCACAACATCATGACATCAGTCTCGATGTGTGAGTACCTGTGCCACAAGGGAATGTAGCACAAGGACTAATTTAGTGCTAGTGCTATCGCTAGCGCTGATACAATAGCACTTGAGGCAAACCTGCAATATTCAAACATTGTATGCAAATTAGCTCATTTTGCAGTTGAGGTTAAATCTGCATGTCATTACTGGAATGTATTCATTCATTTGCATGCCTAATTGCACCTAGTGCATATAACAGTAACAAAGGGCATCACATAGATTCCACAGAAGATTTGCATGTGGCTAGAGGTAAGTGTATTGTGGAATAGCCTGCAACAGATACATGGGTGATAATAGCACTGTGTTTATGCTCAATCAGACTAGATTATTGCTGCATTTGCGCAAGTCCAAGGTCTGTGTTAAACAGGCAGCTACCACTGAGTTGGGCTCAGCCATGGAAACACATTTTGGCTTGGCTTGAAGACACTGGGGCCTGCACACCACTATACCATTGCTCTGTGTTCTGCTGTGTGTATACAGTGCTCAGTGTTATTTGTCTTCCCCATTTCCACCAGAGACTGTGGATGACGCAGAGGGGCATCAGAAATTCAAGTTCAAAGAGGAGGAGGTGTTGGTCCTGTTGGAGGCCTGCCTGGCAAGGGAGATCCTCTTCAGCAAGAGCAGGAGGACCAGGTATGAGACAAGGGCCACCTGGACAGAAATAACAGAGGCTGTCAATGCCACAGAGGAAGAGCCTGCTCCCCTCAGGAAGTAGCAAAATCAGACAGACCTTAAGAGGCTGACAAAGGAAGTGTTGGTGAAAGCCTGCAAAGACATCCACGTCTCAGGTGGTGATCCAAGAAGAGCTGTCCCTCTAGAACCCACAGAGGAGGTGAAGGTCTCCATCCTGCACCCAGTGAAGATGATGATGTCATGGAACAGGGGTTTAAAGCCAAGTTGGAGCAGTACAGATATGCGTGATCATGTTAGCCCCATCACATTGGGGTGTGTGTGTGTTGTGTATGTGTGTGTGTGTGTGTGTGTGTGTGTGTGTGTGTGTGATGTGTACATACATGGGTGTTGCTGAGGTGTGCATGCTAGGGGGAGAGGGAAGGTGCTGTGGGTCCCTGCTTGACAGGCAAAGTGTGCAGGCACAGGATGCACTGCACCAATCTGTGGTAGGCATACACATCCTACCAGAAGTGTAGTCATGCATTCTGCATGGTTCACGAGACACCATGCACATGGGACATCACTGCTGCATGCCCTGTCTGCAATGGTATACCTGTCTGCAGGGTTGAACAGGCCCACCAGGATGCCTTGATCTTTTCATGTGTTCCCCCACCGCTGTTCAGTTTCATGACACCTTCTAGAGCTCCCTGCACTTATCTTCTATTCAGATAGACTATTTGTGGTACTGCAGGTATATTAGGGGAACACACAGAGCTAGCGTATTATATTTATGTTGAATATTCACATGCATGTGTCACCCTGGTTCATCCCTTATTGATTTACCCAGTAGACAGCTGTATTGACTTCCCAGCTGGGGCCCTAGTACCCAGCCACACCTTGACTGTTGGATATGTTACAAAATGAGTGTAGGCCGCGTGGTGGTATTAAGGTATCCTGGTAGTGTGGTCAAGTTGATGGGGTGTGCCCATGAATATCCCGCAAAATGGGATATTCAGAACAGATGGGCCACCCAAGTACAGAGATGAGCGGCGCAAAGTAAGGCATGGAAAAGCATGCCTAACATCTGGCCATCCACAGGCAGGCCGCAGTAGTGCACACAGCAGCACAGCAGCCTGCCAGCCCCCATAGCCCAGTGGCACCCCCCTAGCCCCGTTCCTTTTCCATGAAATAATAGTAAACCCACTGTTCCATAGTGTAGGATATCCCCCTCCCTGCCCAATTCCCAACTGAGTATAATAAGCACCCCAAAATCCCTTTTCTGTAGTGTAGCATTCCCCTACCTTGGTACCACCATCCCTGTTCGATTAATAATCCCACCCTGTATCCTTTCCATAGTGTAGAAGTCCCCTCACCCCATATCAGATCCAGGATCACTGTTTGAATAAGAACCGCCCTGTATAGTTTCCATAGGGTAGCTGCCCCCACCCTAGTATGGCGCATGACCCCTCCCTGCACCCCCCCCGCACCACCCATGCCAGCGACTGGCACAGCCCTCCACACCCTGCCATGAACAGCCGCTGACTGATCCAATCTCGAACCCATACTGTACATAGTATGAGCCCATTGGCAACCACCAATGGGCTCACACTATGTACAAGTACTAGTTCATGATTGGATTAGTGACATCTGGTTGTGGCAGGATGTGGAGGGCTGTGCCAGTCACCGCCATGGGTCATGCGGAGGGAGGAGTCATGCCAACCAGAGTGGGGACTTGCACCATGGAAAATATATAGAGGGTGATTCTTATTTGAACAGTGACCCTGGGTTGGATATGGGGTGGGGAAACCCTACACGATGGAAAGGATACAGGGTGGTATTATTGATTGAATGGGGAGTGGGGTACCATGCTGGAGGGACACTACACTACAGAAAAGGGGTTTTAGGCTACCTATGATTCTGGTTCGGGGATCAGGCAGGGAGGGGAGTACTCTGCACTATGGAACAGGGGGTCATACATTTATTTTGACATGGTTGGTAATCAAGCAGGGAGGGGGGTATTATCCTACACTATGGAAAAGGGGGTAACACATTTCTTTTGCATGGCCAGGATTGGGTGGGAGGGGCAGGCTAGCCCGGTGCATTCTGATGGGCGCAGGCATGCAAATGAGCCCATAATGGGCATGCATGAGGCCCATTTGCTCCATGCATGCCAAATGAGCTTATTTGCATTTACTGGCCGAATATTGCCTTTGGGAGCTCAGCGCATCTGGGATGTGCTAGCGCATCCCCCATTGGCGGTGGTCAGACCAGACCCTGGATGCGTAGTTCACATTGGTAGCTGCCCCCCCCCTTGCACCACCTGCCCAAGTTGGGATATTCATACAGGATGCGTGATCTGTTGGGATGGTGCATATTGTTTGAATATCCTGTTGTGTTCTACCGGCACAACCTTTTGGTTGGCGCATCTAGATGCACTGCACATTCCCCCCTTTTGAATATGGGGGCCTGTAATGTACTCTCTTGGGTCGTGCCTGAAAATAGGCAGGTATTTGCCTAGGCACATACCCGTGAAGGAAAGGGAAGGGAGGGGGAGAGAGGGAGGGAAGAAGGAAGGAAGGAAGGAAGGAAGGAAGGAAGGAAGGAAGGAAACTTCCTAAAATGCACATTCTTTTTTTTTACTAAAATAAACAAGAATTCAGATGCTCAGCTTCAATGAAGGGGTAAGTTCAGTGTCAGTGGCTCAGCAGGTAGCACACTTGCCTCTGAGGCCGAGAGATCAGAAGGCTGTGGGTTCTATCCCCACACCAGGCACTTGGGTTGATTCCCAGTACTGACACTGTAGTGCAGCATGAGGGGGGTGTTGCACTCCTGAGGTGCTGTCTTTCGGATGAGACATTAAACCAAGGTCCCATCTGCCTGTTCTGGTGGTAGTTCAGGTGGGTGTTAAAGATCCCATGGCACTTCTTGAAAAAAGTAGGGGAAGTGTCCCTAATGTCCTGGCCAAATTTCCCCCATTCACTAAAAATACCACCATCTGGTTCAAGGTCAGTTGGCATTCATCTGTATCGTCCTCCCCTGGGTCGTGCCTGAAAATTGGCAGAATTTGTGTATTGCACTTACCTGGTCAACAAATATTAAATAAATAAATAACATCTGTCAAAGTTAAAGCAACACACCATCTATGGTAAACACCTGGGGCTGGATATTCAAAAGGGTTGCGCCATGCGCAATAGGGTTGCGTCTGCGCAAGTCCAAAATTGCGCCATTCTGCCATATTCAGCAGGAGGCAGTTGCACCCCCCAAGTCAAGCTGAGCAACAGCGCAATGCTAATGAAGGCATGCTGAACTGGAGGAGGAAGCATAAACTCGCACAGCCCGAGATCCAGCTGGTTGTGAGTTGCAGGCGCAACCCCAACCTACGCCTGCACAACTTTTGAGCCAAAAAAAAGAAGGAAGTTGAGGGCCACCCACAGGTGAGCTGCCGCATTGCAGGGCACAACACAGCAGCTGCCACCTGTGGGTGGCCCTTAACATACTCCCTGTGCCCCCTGCAGCCCAATCGCGGGCGTATAGTAACCCCCTACCCCCCGACTGGCCCGATCGCGGGCATAAGTGAATAATCCCCCCAACCCCCGACTGGCCCGATCGCAGGCATAAGTGAAAATAAACCCCCACCCCTGCTAGCCTGATCATGGGCAGCAAAGAGTTCAACCCCTCCCCAAGAACATATCCCTGGTGGTCCAGTGGACCTTGAAGCCCGATCGCGGGCAGCAAAGTTCAACCCCCAGAACATATCCCTGGTGATCCAGTGGACCTCGAAGCCTGATCGCGGGCAGCAAAGAGTTCAACCCCCAAGAACATATCCCTGGTGGTCTAGTGGACCCGAAGCCCGATCGTGGGCAGCAAAGAGTTCAACCCCAAGAACATATCCCTGGTGGTCAAGTGGACCTCGAAGCCCGATCGTGGGCAGCAAGAGTTCAACCCCCAAGAACATATCCCTGGTGGTCTAGTGGACCTCAGAAGCCCGATCGTGGGCAGCAAGTTCAACCCCCAAGAACATATCCCTGGTGGTCAAGTGGACCTCGAAGCCCGATCGTGGGCAGCAAAGAGTTCAAACCCCCAAGGACCACCTACCCTGGTGATCTAGTGGCCCCCACTCCCCTCACCCATGAAGCCCCACCACCCGCTCCCCGTCAGCGGCAGGCGGAGCATCCCACCGCCTGCCGCTCGCTGCCCGCCGACTGACTGCCCGGTATTGTAGCGGTATGGGCTCCACGCCCATTGGCTCTTGCCTGAACCATGGCATGCAGCCCTACCGGCAGTCAGTCGGCGGGTGGCAGGGCGGCAGGCGGTGGATGCTGCCACCGCCGCTGACGGGGAGCGGTGGTGGGCTTCGGGTGGGGGGGTTGAAGCACTAGATCACCAGGGTAGGTGGTCCTTGGGGGTTGAACTTTGCTGCCCACGATCGGGCTTCGAGGTCCACTCGACCACCAGGGATATGTTCTGGGGTTGAACTTTGCTGCCCGTGATCGGGCTTTGAGGTCCACTGACCACCAGGGATATGTTCTTGTGGGGTTGAACACTTTGCTGCTCGTGGATTGGGCTTTGAGGTCCACTGACCACCAGGGATATGTTCTTGGGGTTGAACTTTGCTGCCCGCGATCGGGCTAGTGGGGTTTATTTCACTTATGCCCGGATCGCCAGTTGGGGGTGGGTGATTTTAACTTATGCCCACGATCGGGCCAGTCGGGGGTGGGGATTTTTAACTTATGCCCGTGATCGGGCTGCAGGGGGCATCGGTCCCTGATGGCTGCTGCCTGGCAGGGCGCCAGGTGCAAGTCCTCGAGGATTAGCACCTGCATGCTAATGGCATGCAAATGGGGCTTAGAATAGATGCAATGGCCTCTATGCCTTGCATGAATTATGGCCCCATTTGCATGTCACCTTTTGAATATCGGAATTTGGCGATGGCGCAATGGTACTTGGCGCCACCGCATCTTAATGCTCCACTCTGACCACTTGAGGGCGCAAGTTCCACTGCGCCTACTGCATAGTCGTTGGCGGGGTGATATTCAAAGGAGTTGCTCAATAGCGCAACTCCGTTGAATATCACCCCGGCCACACCCCTGCGCAACTATTTTGTGCCGCGCAAGGGCTTGCGCCACAGAATAGCGCAGTTTGAATATCCAGTCCTTGATATTCTAGAGTAAACCTTTAATGAAGAACTATTCCCAAATTGCTGACACTCCATTTTACCACAAACTAAATCGCCTAAGAATTGACAACTAAATTTGCTTAACCTCCCTGGAAGCACATATCTGAACTATTTGTATTATTAATGTGAGGCAAAAGAGGAGAAGTAATTTATAAGCTGATAAGGAAAAAAAAACAATATAAAGGCTACAAAAATGATACTTGAAGGCAGATACTTGCCAGTTTGTGTGTTTCTGTAAATAAATATATAATCAAAAGCAACACACTCAGCACACACCATCATGGGTATGTAAATCCATGTGTGTGTGTATGGGGTGGGGGGGTAAGCTGAAGGAAAGGTCTGAACGTTTTCCTGCTAAAATCCTGAAGAAAAAGATGCAGAGTGCCAGAGTGAGGAGATAAGCTGCAACATTCTTTACCCCTTGCAGTTGTCTGATCTAGCTGGGTGCACTGTACTACAGCACTTCAGGGAACTTGGGGCTGTAGCACTATTTTTGCATCTTCTGTTATAAGAAAAGTTGAATATGGTAATGGTAAATGCAGTTCTAATTTCAGCCAACACCTGGGATTCAGGTGTTAGACTTTATGAAGAACTATTCCCAAACAACTGATAACTCATTTTGACCATAAGCTTAATCCCATAAATAACAGTAACTATGATTGCTTCACCTCCCTGGGAGCAGAAGCACTTGTACTTTTTTATTGTTATAATGAGTGTAAAGAGGTGAACTAATCTGAATGCTGATCAGAAAGAAGAACATTAGTGTCATAACTCTGGATTGGAACCTTCAATCAAAATATTTTCCTTTGGCAGTAAATTGTTTTTGTTATTATGGCTTGTATATGTTCAGCCAAAGTTCAGAAAGGGTATTTTATATGTATGACATCACACATTCATCATCCAGAAGAGATTGAAATAAAATATAGTTATAAATATGATGGGGCGGGGGGCAAAAGATCCATCCAAGATGCATCTGCTGCTACTGGAATTGACTTATGTGCAGTTTGGACACAATTATGTCTATTTCTTTTTAGCAAATTGTGACTTTTTGTCATAAATGGACACAGAGTTTGAGAAAAACAGCAGTGGTATCTAAATGCAAGAAAATGAACACAGCATGCATTTGTGTCTGCATGCAACGTTTTAGAAAATCTACCTCGATATATGAACTAAGCTACACACTTTACAAGATCTATTTATTATTTATTTTACAATTTTTGGCCAGAAAAGACACACTAAGCCAAAACTTGTTTCCAGCAAAATTCTGGTAGCACAGGGAGGTTTAGTGACGCAGTCATGGTCACACAGTGTTTTTTTTTTGCAGGTAATCTTTTTATTGATTATCAGAGTTTCTATTAACATCAACTTTGCTGTACATACAGGTGTGACAGGTGATACAAAACTTTGTTCATACACTAAGAGCATATATAACAACACAGGATATATGTCATGCACTTATTTCAAGTACCTCGTGTAGCATCACAGTAATATCAGTTGCAGAGACAGGGATCATGCACGTTATTTACAACTTTGGACAGGTGTTCTGGTACAGTTGAGAAGCTGCTCTTCTTTGGAACCCACCAGGGGTATCTGGGGATTATTTCAATGAGTGAGGGAGGGGAGGTTGGATAGTTGATAATGCTGTGCTCTTCCCAATGCTCCTAACCATTCAGGGGGGTTTCAGCAGGTCCTTCTTCCATTCTGGTCTAAGGTTTATGCTATGCCTAACTATGAACTGTAGGTAAGGGCCCCACATCCTGTAATACACAGCAGTAGTTTGTAATGAGAAATACAGAAGTTTTGAGTTTATGGCCAGGCCTTCCATCACCTGGGACCATTCTCTTAGGGTGGGGATCTTGTCAGTCATCCATCTGACCAGTAGAACCTATTGGCCCCACTGAAGCTTGGAGTAGCCATTGCTGTTGTGTTCATGTCAGCAGCCACTCATGAGGGGGAACCCCAACAACATTAGCTCAGGTCTTTGGGGCACCTTTAGGCTCAGGATGTCTGAGCATGCACCCAGTACCTGTTCCCAGAAGGATCTGATATGAGAGCATTCCCATAGTATATGTAATAGATTTCCCCCAGTGGTGCCACATCTCCAGCAGTGATCCGTTGCCACAAGCTTCATCTTGTACAGTGAGGTGGGGGTGTGATACCATAGGTGCAAGATCTTTTTTTTATATTGAGAGACTCTTCTGGTCTCTACAGGCCCTGTGTGCCAGCCTCCAACAGCCCACCCATTCCTCTCGACTTATGTTGGTATTTAACAAGGCATGTCACCTGTCCTTAGCCCTTAGGGATGGATCAAGGCTACTTTGTTTTATCTTGGCTTGAATCCTTCCTGCCAGGCCTTTGGGTTGCTGAAGCCACTGCATTATAGGGCTGGCTCTGTCTGGCTTGCCTTGCTACAAGTTTTACATGTCAGGCATTGGCATTTTTATTTGACCCAGGCATGGTACATACTCCTAAGCTGGAGGTAGCCTCAGAACTGGGTACTGGGAATATTAAAGAGCGTTTGGATATCTTGAAATGTGCACATTGTTCCCCCATCAGGCTCTAGCAGGTCCTTGACCAGGCTGACCTTGTTTATTTTCCAAGGTTCCCAGTCTATTTGTTTCGTGTCTATCAGCAGCTGGGGTTTATTCCAGAGTGCTGTATACTTGCCGGGATGTATGCATGTGTATGCTCATTTCCCTACTTTCTACCTCACCACATCTGCTGCCTTTATGGTGAGCCATGCTTGGGCATATTTTGGTAAAGGTGAAGTAAAATGTACTGCGGGCTGGGCCCCCCCTAAAATGTACTGCGGGGTGGGCCCCCCACTATAGCTGATTCTGTCTGTACCCAGGCTGGGGACCCCTGAACTGGTTCTACAAGCATCCGTAGTGACACAGCTAGTAAGCTTGTAATACAGTGGTGGAAGTGTGGAAGGTTCCACTGCCCCCTGTCCTTGGAGGCTCTCAGTTTTGCCCAGCTAAATCTTGGCCTGGTGTTACCACATAGAAACGCTTCAGTATCCCATTTAGCTTTGCTATACCAGGACTCTGGGATCACCACCGTAAGTGGGCCAGTATGTAGTAGACTCTGGGAGCTGCCATCATTTTAATGGCTTCAATCCTTCTCATCCATGTTAGATTTAAGTGCTTCCATCTTTCCATGCCTTTTGTAGGAACTTAATTAGAGTGCCCAGGTTCAAGGGAATTAATTTATGGAGGTTGTTTGGAATTTGTCTACCCAGGTATTTAATTTCAGTGGTTACACACTTTAAACCAGCAGAGAGCACCCTTGAGGTGGGGGGTGCTATTAAGTGGGAGGATCTCAGATTTGTTCATATTTATGCATAGTCCTGAGATGAGGGCTAAGGACTACAGTGTTTGTACTATATGGGAAAAGTTATGCTTAATGTTTTCAGTTAAAATCAGGCAGTCATCTGCATACAGTTTGGCACTATAGTCCTCCCCCACCCTGATGCCCTGTATCTAATCATAAGCTCTGATGGCTGCAGCCAAGGGTTCCATGGCCAATACAAACAGTAGCAGGGAAAGAGGGCAGCCTTGCCTTGTCCCTCTGTCTAGGTTGAATGGCTCAGATAACATGCTGTTACTTAGCAGTCTAGCTGTTGGGGCTTGGTACGTTGTGTGGATCCATGCACTGAATTTGGTTCCAAAATTACCCTGCTCCAGGACTGCATGCAGATATTCCCACTCCACAGAGTCAAATGCTTTCTCAAAATCCACCGCTGCTGCTGGAGTGGGAAGACTGCCCGCGACCTGGACCAGGGAGACTAATGCCCTAATATGGTCTGTGTTGGACCACCCCTTCACGAATCCCACCTGTGCTAGGTGTATTAGTGATGGAAGCAGGCCTTCCAGCCTGGGTGTCAACACCATGGCCCAAATTTTTGCATCCGCATTTATGCGAGAGATGGGGCAGAAGTTTTCTGGACTTGTAGGGTCCTTCCCTTCCTTTGGCAGCACAGTGATTATGGCTTCCCTGAGTATAGTGGGTGGAGATCTGGGCCTGCACCACCTCAAGCATATGGTAGTGGGTCAGTTACAGATTCCAAAACTAATTTGTAATAATCTGACAGGAAGCCATCCCTGCCTGAGGATTTGAGGGAGCCATTGCTTTGATTGCTTGTCCAAGCTCCTCCTCCATTAGGGGGGGCACCTAATTTTTCTTTTTGTTCATCTGAGCATTTGGACAGTGGCAGTTAGCCATAAACTTATCAAAGGCTCACTTATCCCATGTAATATAAGAAGCATAGAGCTTTTTATAAAACTCCACCATAATTCTATTGGTATATTTAGGTGAAGTATGTTTTTGCCGGATGTGTCCACCAGTTGAGCCACATGCCTGTCTGCCAGCTGCTTCTTCAGCTGAAAGGCTAAAAGTTCACTATTTTTCCCCACATGCCAGTACTTAGATTTGATTCTTTGCAGGTGTAATTCTGCCTTTCTTGTGGCCAGCGGTTTAATGTGCCTTAGTGATGTGATGTCATATATCAGTGAAGGGTTTTTAGTTGGCTAGAATCTTTTTGTATAAGGCCTCCTTTTGTTTCAGGGCCCTCTCAAGACTTTCCACTTCCTTTCTCTTTTCCTATGGTGTGAGTGTAACTTATAATTTCCCCCCTCATGTTAGCCTTATACTCCTCCCATATCCTTGCTGGTGTAGCCAACCCTAGTATGTTGTCCTTAAACTAGTTTTGGGATTCTACTTTTAGCCACTGACAGCATTCTTTGTCCTGAGGTAGCATCGAGTCCAAACGCCATTGCATAGGTTTTGGCTGCACTGTTCCCATTGCGAAACAGATCTTCGTGGGGGCATGGTACGATAGGTGTATCAGTTCAATAGCAGTATATGGGGAGGTTGTGGTTATACCGGGTGAGGTCAGCCAGTAGTCTAACCTGCTTGCCATGGCTCTGGTGGCTGAGAAGTATGTATAATCCATGCCAGCAGGATGAGTTGCTCTCCAAATATCCATAAGTTGGTGCAAGGAAATGAAGTTCCTAAGTGCTTCTAGGGCTCGGCATGGGGTTCAGGTCTCGAGTTGGATCTGTCGAGAAAGTGGTCAAGTGTCATGTTAAAATTCACTCCCAATAATGACGCCTGATCACAAATGGCAAGTCCAGTATCCCTTGGGTTACCCCGTCTATGAATTCTGGGCTACCTTCATTAGGGCCATATATGTTGGCTAATACTAGGGGGTCCTTCGGTGTTTCCAGCTTCACCATTACTCACCCCCACCTTGGTCATCTCCTTTTGAGTCGAGGATTTTCCATCTTAAATTTTTATTCCCCCAAAAATGGAAACCCCTCTTTTTGCCGATTTGGACACACTGTGTACCTCCCATACCACCCACTCCCTTTTCAGTTTTCAGGCTTCCCTCTCCACTAGTTTGGTCTCTTGTAGAAAGGCTATCTGGGTCTTCAGCTTGTTAAGTGGGTCAACACCTTTTTCCTCTTTATAGGAGAGTCCAGGCCCTTCACATTCCAGGAGGTGGACACTATGTCTGATTTGCTAGCCATTGTCCTGTACTGTGAGATTCCATGTCCGAATGTTCAGATTTGACCCACCTTTCTGCATTCTGCCCTGTTGCTTGCACTTGTAACCCTCTCTCTGCTGCAAAGCTGTATTGCCTTCTGCTGGCTCCTGACTTCCCTGTCTTGATCTGTCTAATACTTGTACTGCCTTAAAACCCCTTTCCACATCTGACACTCTTTTTTGCCCCTTCAAACCCAGGTACTTACTCAGCTCCAACCACCACCCATTGGGGCAACATTTTTTATAACAATGAAACCAATGCCTAGTACCTTTATACATGTAACATGCTGTACTTAGGGCTTTATCTATATAAGGTATAAACAATTTTCCTACCCTTTGTTCATCTCGCTTCTTGGGCACTGAGGCTATCATTAGTGGTCCTAAAGCCCCTATGCAGGCAGTCAAAGACCATGATATCCCTCGGTGGGGGGGGAGTGATAGCTAAACTTTCTCTGCAGTCTCAATACCACCTACTGAACATCCAGTAGAAGAAGCATGGGGTGCAGTTGGTATACCTGGGTGTCATACCTCTGAGACCCCGATGTTCTTTTTGTAAATGTCAGAACCAGTATAACTTCATTCATCTATGAAAAGCACTAAGATTCTTCCCCTCATACCTAGGGGTTTGGGGAGGTGGCTGGGTTGAGGGAGGGATCCTGGTGGTGCCAGTCTGAAGAGATCGCGTCCATGCTACTAGTTTTACCAAGCCATGAATGCCCCTGCAAGTGAGCCTCAGGTCCTCCTGATGCTGCATACTACATTTACCATGTTTGTTCTGCCAGATGCCTCTCTCTTGCCCTGGCTGAGCGCTTGGGGGGAGAGGTTTCTGCGGGAGGTGGACAGGCCATCTCCTTCAAGAGGGTGGGGGAAGGGTACCTTGGAGCACACTGGCAAAGGAACTGACCAGCATTAACTCATATGAACCTTTACGACAGCATATCAACCTTTTAAACTTTAAAACAGTAACAACTCATAAACCCTTATTGGCCTCCATATTCTGTGGCCCACTCTGAGGCTTAGCCCTTCCCACTCCACCTGTCGTACTGTATGTCCCTGATAGGGCTCACTCCTAAAAGACAGCTGCAGTGGGACTGCCAAAATTAAGAACTGTGTGGCAGTTAGGAGTCATTGCTCTGTCAGGATGCCCCTTATCATGTCAAGAGATCAGCCACTGAGCATTCCAAACCCTGACTAGTCAAAATGGCTGAGAAGAAACTTCTGTGTGGGCTTCATAGGCTAAATTCCATGCCCTCTTCTTTAAGTTCCAATGTGTGTTCCACAGACCCCAAAAATGTTATATTTTATTGTTGCAGTCAGCAGCATGTTCTGCCTCCATGCATAGGAGCCTTATACAGATGTGTGCATGGTTACCTCATGGCAGTTAAGTCTAGCAAGTATCTGTAGCCTTCCCTTGAAATTAACAAATGGACTGCCACCTCAATTCCTCTTGACAATGGCAGCTGGCATGGGGTTTTGACAGCTCAGCATAGATTACTTTCATTCCTTACTTTCATACCTTCTGCTCCAGATGACTGAGTAAGATCCCATGAATGGAACTTCCTCCTCCATATACCCCTCATTGTCTCGGTCTGCCCAGGCTTGGGGAAGCATGGATCTCCTTTCCTTGGCTCCTTTCATGGTTTGTTGTGGTGTGGTGGCCTTTCTCTCCGAGTTCCCCATTTTCAATGCTATGGATGTTAGCTCCCATAGTGGGGCATAGTGATCAGACATTTTATCAGAGTAGTGGATGGCGAGTTGGTGCTAGCTCCAGAGGTGGTGATGGCTTTGTTGACTTCTGGAGCACCTCCTGATGTTCTCTTCTCTGTGTACCCTGTCCTTACCCTGTCTTCTATTGGCCCCTCTAGATTTTTCTGCCAGGACTTTCTGTGCCCCATGTCAGTAGCATGATCAGGCAGCAAGGAGGGCTGCACTCCATGTTGGTAGGGGAGAGATATTCCCTTCTTCTTCTCTGGGTCAGTGGGTGAAGACTTATTATTGAATTTGCCCTGTACCTCAGAAATGAATTACTCAACTTGAGTCAGATTATCAAACATTAAGAACTCTCCTCAAAACTGTACCTGTAGCATGGAGGGGTATCTTAGCAAGGTGGAGATGCCCAGCCTATACAACTTTTGCTTCAAGCAGGAATAGGCTCTCTTGTTCCTCGATAGGTCCTGTGAGCAATCTTGAAAGAGCAGGACTTTTTGCCCTTCCCAAGTCAGAGTGCCCTTTTTTCTCATCGTTCTAACGTAGAGATCATTGATCTGGTACTGAAGAAAATGGCAGAGTATGGCCATAGTCTCTCTCCATCCCTGAGTCCAAGTGCCAATGACCTGTACACCCTCTCAGTCTGTGGCTGGGGCAAATTCATCAGTTTCAGTAGCTCCAGGAGGAAGCCCTTGAGGAAGTGTGCCATTTTTTTCCACCTCAGACCCCTCCAGGATCCCAACAATCCTGAGCTTCTTGCATCGGGCCTGATTCTCCATTTCATCCACTTTGTTTAATATGTATTGAATTTGCACAGCATACTCTCATAGCTGACCATGGTAGGTGTTAATTATTTTCTCCTACTTCAATACTGTTTGCTCTGTGCCCACCATCCAATTAGTTAGGATTTGCATTTCAGACACTGTTCTAGCTGTTGTGTCCTTGAGTTGCGCTGTGTTGGTTAATATTTTATTTAACCTGTCCGAAAAGGTGGTGTTTGAGGGGCTAACCTCATCCCCAAGGTGGGTTACTAGTGGGATGCTCCAGGGGTCACTGCTGGGGCCACTCCTGTTCAACACCTATGTCTCAGACATAAGGAAGGGGATCAGGGATGAAATGAGTCTCTTTGCAGATGACTCAAAGCTGGGTACAGTGGTGGATGAGGAGGAGGGGAGGGTGGCCTTACAGGAGGATCTGGAGGCTCTGGAAAGGTGGTCAGGAAAATGGAAACTAAAATTCAATGTGGGGAATGCAAGGTTCTGCACCTGGGAGTCAGAAATAGAGGCCAGGGGTATACCCTGGGAGGAGACAAAAGTCACGGAGGGTAAGATGGACCTGGGGGTAGTGGTAGATGTCAAAATGAACAACTCAGAGACTTGTAGGAGGGCAGCAGCATGGGCAAATAGGATGCTGGAGTGCATCACCAGGGGGATTACCTCCAGAAAGGCGGAAGTGATCCTACCTCTGTACAACTGTTTGGTTAGGTCACACCTCGAGTACTGTGTGCAGTTTTGGAGACCACATTTAAAGAGAGATGTTACATTCCTAGAGAGGGTCCAAAGGAAGGCAACCAAAATGATCTGGGGCCTGGAGGAGAGGAACTATTAGGAGATGCTCAGGGAGCTTGACATGTACATCCTGGAGGAGAGGAGGGACAGGAGGGACATGATAGAGTTTTTAAGTACATAAAAGGATCAATAATGGGGACCAGTCAGAGTGCTCCAAAGAAAGGAGGAGGGGCAACGAGGGAATGGGTGTAAGCTGGAAGGGACAGGCTCAGAGGGAGAGGAGGAAGAGTTATTTCACCAAAAGCGTGGTGGAACCATGGAATCGCTCACCAGGAGCTGGTAGAGATGGAGGCTGTGGACGGGTTATAGAGGGGATGGGACAGGTACAGGGGAGGTAAATCTGACCAGGTCCAGTGCAGGGTATATCTGAAACTGGGGACAGTATAACCCAGGGGAGGGAGGACACCATATTGGCTTTCTGTGAGGGTGCTGAAAATTGAGCAGACTCAAAAGACTGTTAGGTCTATTCTGCTGGCATTTTAGTATGTTAGTATGTAATGTTCACAAGCTCAAGTGTGATACTATTCTCCTGTGTACCAACCATTTCAATATGTTGCACTCTTTTCGTTAGGGTCCTGAGGTTGTTAGAGGTGCCCACCCTGCTGATGAGAAGTACCAGAGGTTCATGGATCATGGCCATGTCCCAGCAGTCTGTCCTCGAAGTGGGTGCCAGGAAAGATCCCCCTGCAGTCCTAGTTAGCTTAGTGTGCCACAATGCCCGATATTTAGTTATTTTTAGTAAGCTGTTCAAAAGGTCTTCATGATAGAATGATTGAGTAGTCCCCAGATCTGCCTTGGTTCACAGGATGCAACTGCTATTGAGTCTCAGGGTTCCTTCCCAACAATTATGCTGCCACCATCTTGCCTGGCAAGCTCCGACCCCCATCACACAGTGTTTAAGTAACAGCTGTGTGATTCCAAACCCAGTTTTCCAGACTGCAGCTCAGTGCTCTTAACCACTGTGCTATACTGCCTCCCAAGATAGCATAGCAGTTAAGAACAACTGAGCTGCAAAAAACTCACTGTGGTTTACATAAACATGCATTGTATTGTAAACAATAGAGTACTTAATAATTTTATCAGAAGTCATTAGTTTCAGTCCATAAATAAAAAAGGCTCTTCAAAGTAACCCGTAGTTCATATATTGGCAGACTCAATCAGATTGGCTGTAATACATGCCCATTAGATTGCATGTAACAAAACTTGAACCCCCAAAAAAAAAAAGCTACTCCCAGCAAAAGCCTTTGAGCATAAATATTATTAAGAAATGTCTTAAATTTGCCAGCTGGCATGACACTTCTTTATCTGCAGTCTTGTCTCCCAGAAGGAAGGTATTTTGCTGGTCAATTTCTGGTCCTGGTTAGTGTTGTGCAAAATTAACACATTCGTTATGTGGAATATTTCACAAAATTTGTGCATTTCATGAAATATTTTGTGGGTGTGAAATGCAAACTTTTGCCCATGGAGTGCGAACTTTCACCAACAAAATGACGAAATTCGCTGCTCACATGTGAAATTTCACCATATTTGGTTTTAGTCAAGAAGACTAAGCAGTAAAAAAAAATATCACCCCTGGTGTCTAGTGGTCCCCCCTCCTGGCTAATCACCAGCCCAAACTGAAGAATCCCCCCCTTTTCCAAAATGAGGAACAAATATCAAACAGGTGCCTGGTTATGGTTTTGTGCAAGGGACTATAATCTAATGTCATTTTCTGAGGAAGAAATTATACATTGGGGATGGGGAATTTGATATAAATCTCTGTGAGGGAGATTCTTCAGTTTGGGCTGGTAATCAGCCGAGGGGTGGGGTGGAACCACTAGACACCAGGAGCAGGATTTTTTTTTTATTTTATACATTGGATGAGTAAATTGATCCAAATCTAAGTGTATGGAGAGGGATTCTTCAATGTGGGGCAGTGATCGGTCAGGGGTTAAATTTTGCAGCACAATTTTCCAAAATATTTTGTGTGTGGTGATTGCCAAGTTTGCAGCAGTTTTGTCAGCAAAGTTGTATTTCACAGCATCTCTAGTCCTGGTTCCGTCTTCCATGAAACATGAATGGCTTGCTGACCTCAGTTATCAGTCAAAATTCAGCTTTCCAAGAATTTTAGCACAAGTCAAGAATGTTAGGCTACTTGTTCCGGCTGGCATTTCAAGGTAGTATCCAAAAACAGTTTCTTTCTTTCTGTGTAGCACCATCCGGAAAGTAACCCAGAGGGAAAGCTTTGAGTTCCTTGTCTTCCTGCACAATTGGAAAACGTGCATTGAATGAGAGTTTGTGCTCACTTTCCAACTGCTAAGCCCATCCCACTATTAGCTATTCATGAGGTAGCTGCCTGCTTTTCCCAGTACTGGAGATTCCAGTCCTTTTTATAAAAAGTTCAGATCTTTCCACAGGACTTTACATCATATTTTGATAACAGTCTTATTACCTTTGAAATTCTGTTGAGTTATATGTTTGAGGTATTTGGCATGCCTTTATAAAACACCAAAAGATTTTAAAGTTTACATCCTTATTTCAAAATAATCTTAATATGATTCATTCCAGAGACAGAGCACTTTCTCTGAGCTGGAAAAACATTCCAAATGTCAGTGGCCTCAAAAAGGTATAGTGGTGTATCTATCACACTAGGAACAGACTATCAGTACAAGTCAATCTGTCCTTCATCCAGCATCTCATGTAAATTCAGTATTTTTTAAGACACATTTTTATGAGAGTGGTTAACTTTTCTCCTCACACTGCCCTATTTGTATATGTCTTAAACTATCATTTCTCCTATAGCCTCAGTCTACAATAGCAGTCTTGTAGAAAAGGTTAGTCCAACTTCTTGGGGATGTTTGCACAGGTTCATAACATTTCCTTAATCAGAATACGTTTGCTAAGGCATGATAAGTAACAACAAAATAAAATAATAAACTCAGAGTGTTTTCTCTGATTCCTAAATTATTAATAATAAAAATTTTTTGGCTACAGCAGATGCTTTCCAATTTGTTTAGTTCTGTCAACTCACATACAGTCAAAAGCCTCAAACTCAGTGTCATGACCTGTCCTCACCTAGGACTCAGTCTGCAACAGGTTGCCAAGTTTCTCAGCCCTCCACACCTGTAAGGGTACCTCAGTAGCTGCCACTGCTCAGAAGTGAATCTCTTTTCTGCAGTCTTTCTTGGTCTGAATCCCAGCAGAGGCACAATCCATGCAGTACAGTGCTCCTTTCGGGTTTTGAAATTGCCATCTGCCCGCCTGCCAAATGCAGGTAGATTTTGGGGTGAGTGGGTAAAATTAATGCAGTAGAGCACCCACCAGGCACCTTGTCATCATGCTGGGATCTTTTTTTGTCTTGCTGCAATTTCGAGCATTGGCTGCTAGGTGTGGATGATGGAAATTACTGAGGCAGCTCAAAACTGCTCCCAAATGCTCCTGAAGACCAGAAAACATGGAACAGAGTGGTGACAATGATGGCAAGCTTGGAGGGAGAACACTTTGTTAACAGTGCATGTCCATTTGCTTCTTACCTTGCTCATCACGAGGAGGGAGTACCTCGAATGTCTAGAGGGCCACCACCATCCGAGAGACAGTTCAGTCGAGCGTAGATTCTGCAGAGTGAAAAGTGCTATTGATTGAAAGCGAGCCAGCTTGCCAGTAAGAGAGCTCCGCACTTTAAAATTCTGTTTCCACAGTGATAGGGATATCTCACTAAAGTCAGCTGTTGAAGAGTGGTATATTTTAATTACCAGCTGCATGTCAGACTAATTTAAGAGTGACAAGCAAAAAAATGTGTGTGTCCAGGAGCAGACATGAAATTTTCCTTAACGAAAACTGTCTGCTGCTATAAATGCCTAAGCTTTTCAACTTACAGTTATGTCTTAAATTGTGCTCAAAGTACAAGTGACAATGAATGACAAATTACTCCCCCACACACTTGTTTTAGTTTAGATAGTGGCAATTGTCATTAACATTTAATGCATGTTTGAGCACATTTATTTTGGGATGTATCTGTTAGGGGAGAGGCATTCTATGGCAACAGATGTTAGTTTTCATAAGGAAAACTTTGACATTTTTTGTTGGGGAATTAACTGGGAGTGTCAATTTTATTTTTCATTTCAAGAAACTTTGTGAATGTCCACCCTTTGTCTGGAGTCCACCCTTCAGCTAACCATTTTTGCAGCTGAGGTTTTATGTGCAGCTTTGGTTTCTAGAGTAATATAGCAGTCTATAGATTTTTCCTCTGGAGGACAGAAGGGAGGGGGGATGTGACAGAGCTGTGTGGATACATGTGGGGTGCAATACTATTGTGCAGGCATGTGTATGTGTGATTCTGTCACCTATCCTCTGTAGAATGCATTTTGTGCTTGGTTAATGAAAATCCTGTTGGTCCAGAGGATTTTTCCAGTCATTACCTTCCCAGCAAGTGGTTGAAAATGTTAGCATCTACCCCTGCAACTTGCCTAAGGGCAAACAGCCTTCTCCTGTCACTCACTCCTAAGAAAACACTTTACTTCTTAAAATATAGTAACTGTAGCTTTCACCCCTCTTTCCCTTTGAAGACAGATTGTGGATTTGTCAACACTGAGGGAATATGGCTGGCTATACATTATTCATGTTGGACAGATTAGATAGAAAAGGTGGAGGTGTAGCTGTCTGTATGCATAATAATATCAGTGCGATGTATATCTCAAACAAAATCAAGATCAATGAGACAACAACAGAAATGGTATGGCTTAAAATTAATTATCAAGGTTCAAATAACATAATTATTGACCTTTGCTATAGACCTCCAGACACTAAGGAGGCCACCCATACAGAATTAATGGGAGAAATACAGAGCAGACATGATACAGGGAACATAATATTTATTGGAGACTTAAACATTGGTTATAAGAACTGGGAGGACCAAAAGCAACCAGTAAAGCTGGAAAATCATTGTTGACAACCTGTACTGAGCTAAACTTGGTGCAACACATAAAACATGATACAAGTTAAAACAAAACTCTGGACGTGGAACTGAGTACAGATGAAATCCCTATTTGTAACTGCACCATTGATCAAACCCTGAGGGGCAGTGATCACAACAGTGTCAAATTTCACCTCAAACATAGAATTAGTAGAGTACATGGAACAACTGAAGTTTATCTATACAATACAGCTGATAAATAAATAGTTGAATAATTCAATAAAAATGAATGGATTAAAATCTTAGGTAATAAAGCAGTAGAGCAAATGTGGCAAACTATTAAGGACAACATGATCACTACTTGTGATAAGCATATAACAAGCATTTGTCAATGCGAATGTTGTCTTGCTGGCATTGGCTTTGGTAGTGCCAGAGGTAGAGATGCATAATAGAATGGCAGTGAAGTATTAGTACAACCTACCCTCACCCTGCAGAGAGCGACAGGCATTGGGGTGTGCCTTTGGGTCATCAGCTATAACACTCATGCCATTGTATGTCACCCTACCCTGTAGACACTGACAAGTGTTGTGGTGTGCTTTGGGGTCTTTGGGCATTATACTTACCCAATTCCATAAGGAAATATGCTGACATGGCTGCAGTATAGGAGAATGGGGTGAATTTTGTGGCTGACTAATGCAAGGCACACCACTATGCCTGTCAGTGGCTGCAGGTGGGGGTGGTGCAATGGCATGAGCGTTACATCCGTGATCCCAAGTCACAGCCCTAGGACCTGTCAGTCTGTACTGGCGGGTGCTACAGTTGGAAACCCTAACACCATAGGGGTGAAGTAGTATTTTCACTCCAGATTTTCAGCATGGGCTGTTTGAGAGGCCACCTCAAAAGAAGCAGCACAATCAGTTTGTGAGCTGAAAGGTGGTTTTCCACTGCAGCTATGCAACGTGACAGCTGTACTGTTGATAAGGAGGTGTGAAAAAATGCCAGTGTTTAAAATCTGGCATGAAAATATTGCAAATTTGTGAAGGTACAAGGGTGTGTGGAAAATGCACAATGCATGCTTGCAACACAGTCATTTTATGGACTTTCAGCAGCAAATTTTCAACATAGGCATTTTAGGACCTCTGCTCATGAACAGTGTCACCGTCATTTTCTCACACTGTCCTGAAAACTGATTTTGCACAGCGATTGTGCAGTTCTGCACCGGACATGTGAAAATGCATTTTGGCCAGGATATGTAAAATGACAGCTGTACTGTTCATAAGGAGGTGTGGAAAAATGCCAGTTGTGAAAATCTGGAGTGAACATATTACAAATTCACGAAGTTACGAGCATGCATGCAAACTGTGCAACGCACACTTGGAAAACACTCATTTTATGGACGTTCATCACCAAATTTTCAATATAGGCATTTTAGGACCTCTGCTAATGAATAATGTCATTGTCATTTTCATAATGTGTCTCAAAGACAGATTTCCCACAGCGACCGCGCTATTCTGCGCTGGAAGTGCGAAAACACATTTTGGCCAGGAGGTGAAAAATGACAGCTGTACTGTTCATAAGGAGGTGCAGAACAATGGAAATGTTGGAAATCTGGAGTCAAAATATTATAAATTCGTGAACTTACGAGCGTGCATGCAAACTGTGCAACACACGCTCGTAACACAGTCATTTTATGGAGTATCGTCACCAAATTTTCAACATAGGCATTTTAGGACCTGTGCTCATGAACAGTGCCACTGTCATTTTTGTAATCTGTCCCAAACATTGAATTCCCACAGCAACCACGCTATTCTGTGCCGGGAGTGCAAATACACATTTTTGCCAGGATGTGAAAAATGACACCTGTACTGTTCACAAGGAGGTGTGGAAAAATGCCATCGTTTAAAATCTGGCATTAAAATATTTCAAATTCGTGAAGTTACAAGCGTGCATGGAAACTTCTGTAATGCGCTCATAAAACAGTCATTTTTGGATTTTCCCCTCTGGATTTACAACATAGGCTTTTTGAGAGCCCACCTCATGAATTCTGGCACTGTCATGGCATGAATTGGTCCTGAAAGGTGATTCCATGCAGTGACCATGAAATCACCTTTCGGGACGGAGTAACTCCATGACTGTGACAGAATTCATGAGGAGGGGTCCCAAAAACCCCATGTTGAAAAATTGGTGCCAAGATTCCAAAAAATGCCTGAGATATGCATTAAAATTGAAAAAACCCTATTTATTCCATTATATAGCTTACCAGCATTTCCTCAGTTTGCGGTCGGCTTTGAAGAGTGCAGACGTGTTCCTGGTCCACCGAAGATCATCACGCTGGACTCTGAGGTATGTATGGGGTGGGGGGTAGGTGTGGGAGGTAGGGTGCACAGTGGGTGGGTGTGGGTTGTGGGAGGGGCAGGAGATGGTGAAGGACAGCTTTTGTTTTACAGGGTTTAAAAAAAAAAACACATCATGGGACGGTTTCCAGTTTTTCAGGTGGGATTTCCCCAGCATGCCACCTCAGTGTTTGTGGATGGGGGGGTGCTTTAGCTGATGGGGGATTGGGCACCCCCATTGGCACATAACAAATGGAGGGGTACATGATGCCGATGGGGAGTGGGCCTCATCGGCAAATAAAACTGTTGGGGGTAAGCATGATGCTGAGGGATTGGGCACCCCTCGGCAGTCAACAAGGGGAGACACATTATGCTGATGGGGTGGGCTCCCATTGAGCATGTGATGAGCAGACAGCAGCGGCAGTCACTGCCGCCATGTTGCCTGCACCATGGGAGGTGTGTAATGGTCATGCTGCATGAAAGCTTCGCTCTCATTGCAGCGGACCTTTTCTTTGTTGTGATGGCCACATTAGGCATACATGAGGTCAGTGCCTCCTGCTGCCTGATTGGGGAATGCGCACTTTCTGATGCGTGCCTGCATTCTCTCAACAGTGACCGCGCCTCCAAATCTGCTACTATCGCAATATGTTGGATGCGCAAGCACAAGCGAACATAAAAAGAACAAAGACATACAATAATAAAGGCTTCTTATTAAGAAGAAAAACAAAATATATGGTAAATATGTGAAAAGCCATGACCAAACAATTTGGGCACATTACAAAAATATTCTGAAAAAATCCAAAAACAAAATTAATCACTCAAAAAGGAAAATGGTGCTTAGATTTGTTATCTTTGGAGTTTAGCTCCAAGTATAACTATATATCAGATTCTTGTATGTCTGTAGAGCGAGCCAGAGAACACACACACAAGCAGTATGTAATAATAACGAAAGGTTTATTACAATATTCACGCCAAACATGTGACAGGGAAAATCACAAGGGAGTCAGTTTCTCACCAGTCCTCAAGGAAGGCATAAATCTCTCTGAGGAGCTGTCTCACAGAAGGTTATATAGTACAGATAACAACATAGTTACAATGATAACAGCTTGGTTATGGCTATAACGAACATAATGCATTGGTGTACAGAATGTAAACATGGCATCTCCCTTGAGCAGTTACTTAGGAAACAGAATTACTAATGAGTAAGAATTTAGATGAAGGAAATGATCTGTCAACACTAAATCACAGCAAATGAACTGCTGAATAGCCAGAAATACATGTGGCATGATAACTAAGTATAAGATACATACTACATATGATTATATGGGTCAGAATGTATGGGTATACTGTACGATACATAAAACATAACATAACCTAGGTAAATGCATTATATATAGAATATAGTATGGGGAGAAGTGTGCAGGAATTTAACACACACCGAGGTTGTTGGATGGCACATAAACCCGAGGCGAATGAGTATAATCAACGAGGGTGTGTGTTAAATTGAGTTTGACACACTTCTCCCCATATTTTAATTTATATAATTGAAGGGCTCCGTTTTTAAATAAACAGAGCGTGAGCTTCCAACTATCCCTGTTTCCGAAAAAAGTACTGACGAGAAAAACACTTACTTCTCTGCATTACCTCAGTTTACCAGTGAGCCTAGAAGCACAAGAGTGTGTTTGGGATGGAGGTAATGCAGAGAAGTAAGTGTTTTTCTCGTCAGTACTGTTTGCGGAAACAGGGACAGTTGGAAGCTCCCACTCTGTGACAAGGACAATTTAACGTTGCGCTATGTTTAGTCTCGAGCGCTTTGTTGTTCAAAGGGAGCTCGTGAATGCCGTAACACCTATTCAGGTGTTACAGCATTTAACACACGGTTTTGGCAATGGGAGAAAACGGAGACCATTAATTATAATGAGGTTAATATATATCATGCATGATAAGTGTAAAACATAAATCATAACAACAAAACAGTATATAAAATGTAGTAAACATAATATATAATAGCATATATTAGCAGCAAAGCACATTTCTAGTACCAAGCATGTACGATGGGTACCTACATCTACATATTAGTGCAAATAGCAGTATGACAGCATAAGTACTGTACATTGTAATGTGTATGTGGGATAGTAATGGTGCATAACGCATCGCATAACAGATTGGCTACAGATGCTGACAAAATCAACTGCCAGCAATTTTTTTAATAGTTATATTAACATTTTAAAGAAAATGGGCCAGAGCATCAGTTTGATTAGTATTAATGAAGAAATAGTAAATAATCCTTCAGAAATTGCAAATCACTTCAATGCATACTTTTGTTTGGTTTTCCAAAATAGTTATAAATCAACACCTTTAAACAAAACTCACAGCTGTAACAGAATCAAGATCAGCTCAGATAACATCATCAATAAAATTATAGACCAAAAAACAAGAGTACACCAGGCCCTGACAGAGTGTCAACCCACATATTGAAAATTCTGGGAGATTCTCCTAAAAATACTGTTTAAAAATCAGTAAATACAGGTGCAGTACCTAAAGAATGGAAAATAGCAAATGTAGTCCCTATTAGAGGTGTGAGAAGTTGAATAACTTTGCTTGGCAGATTAATTTTGAATTTGCCACAACTGGTAAGGTTAATCCACCCTGTGAAGTTCCAAACTTCAGCATGGGGTGAACTTCATGAATGGTGAAGTTGGCAACATTGACAGTGAAACTGGGTCAAATGGTGAAGTTTGCAATGTACTATGGAACTGGAGGTGACATGGTATTGAAATAAGCTGTATGCCATGTGCTCAGTGTTGTCTTACAAAGAGAAAGAAGTAGAGAGAAGTCTGTCCCCACTTGTCTGAGAAAAAAAACTTTAAAACCAATCTGAAAGTGGAGTGATTTGAACCAAATTACTCACAAAAATATTTATGGTGTCTTGTGGTGCTAGAGTGCCATTTGTTCGTGGAGTTGCAGATTTATTTAGTTTAAAGGAGTGGTTTTACTTTGTCTAGTGAAGCAGTGCTGTGCAGGGGAGGTTTTTCAGTGAGCAAGCAGGGCAGCCCTGTGAGCGCTGATCTGATTTGTTCTCAGTCTTTCTTCTTAATAATTTTTGTATGTTGTCTATGATTTCTCATTGTACTTCTGTAATACAGCTTTGTGTGTTTAAGTGAATCATTTGACAGTCTGTTTTCTATAATGAGTGTAGTTATTTTGTTTAGTTCTTGAATTGACAGCATTATTTAAAGCATTTGTTTTGAATCACCCCAGTCATGTGTGTCTTGTCAATCCCCGTCAATTTAAAAGACACAAAAATACCATTAAAAAATCTTTTTGGGTCTTTTTACTGTGGCTACTGTTTGCTCAGTAAACGGTTCTGTTCGGTTCAGATCACACTGCTAATTCCTCTGGTGAGGTGTTGTCTGCTGCTAATATTTAGTTTTACTGCAGTGTTTATTTTTTCCTTGCAATATTAAAAATCCAAATACATGGTATATAAAATGACTGAAAAGAGATGCTCAAGTAAAGGGAGAGGTGATGGTGAGGTGACCAAGAAGTGCATAGGTTCGGTGAGGGACACAGGTGTTACACCTAAAAAAACTACCTCTGCAGCGGAGCTTCATTCATGGGCTCTGGGACCAGTAGTAGTATCAAAGGAGTAGTTGGTGAAAGTGGCAGTGGCATTAGTGATGCCAAATTATTCTCTCCACATCTGTGGCATCCATGCTGGTGAGTGTTGGGGGAGGTGGTGACAAGAAGACTAATCCATGAGGTGGTTGTGGCACTGAGCCTGATCTGGATGATAGGTTCCCATTCCCAAAAAAGTGTGTTGAGCTTGATGGAAAGTTCTTTCAAGTCTCTTGTACCAGAGGAACAATTTCGCCTGCTGGGAGGCTATAAAGGTAACAGATTTTTTTTTTTTTTGAAGGATCTGCCTGTATTTCAATGTGGGGGAAATAACTCCTTCCCCATCCTCTTCTTAAACTGTCAGCTTCCGCTCCCTCTGCTTAGATTGAGTCAGACTCGTTCAATTCTGCATGGTTGGTGGGGCTGGATTCTTCCTCTCTCCCCTCCGTGCCTCCTCTGGTGAACTCCCTCCACCTTTCCTGGCCTTCATTTATTGCTGTTGCCCCTTCTTTTGTTGCACCTGTGTCTTGTCCCTTGCTCTTTCCTGCCCCCGGTCTGTCCATACCTTCTCTTCATTGTCCTTCTGTTCCCTTGTCTTCTTTTGGGCTTTCCTTCCTTCCACACCAGCCTCTGCATAATTCAATACATGCCTGCACCTGGATCACAACTGCGTCACTCCCGGACTCTATTCCAGTCAGGACTGCTCATTGCTCTGACCTACATTCTCCCTCACCTGCTGCTTCCAGAGTCCTGCAGCTCCCTTGCACCACCTCCTTGCAGCCGGTCAGCTGCATACCGCTTTTCTCCCCTTGTCCACTCCTGCACTGCTGCTTCAGTCCGGGAGCATTTCCAGCTTCAACACCTCTCATCTTTTGGCCAGTGTGCCGCCACAATACTGTGCTTCCCCACCCCTTCACCCTGCTGCTCAGCAGGGTGGGGGACCCTGGATTCTCTTTCTTTTTTGGCACCTATGCACCCACAGGTTGCGCAGCCATGCACCGCTTTGCCCTGATATCCTTAGCCTACCAGTCACCTTTGAGCCCGGGATTCCACTCTTACTTACAACTGAGAGTCATGGGTGAATCATTCTTCTGAAAGCTGGGATTGCTAATTTTTCCTTGCCTTGTGCAATATTAGCATGGAATTCCCTGGTCAGTGAACTCAAGCTCATATCAGTGGGGGTTCCTTTCCCACACATACTCACCACACATTGCTCTATCGTAATGATGGAACAGGCCATGATTCGATATGCTAGGGCTCATTCCTTCCACTGGACACTTCATTTGGAACCTGAGTACAAGTGTACTTGATCCTTCAACCGTTCGTGACTAACAACTTGATCAGACATTCTGTACCATCTATAGTATGTCAGGCATATGTTGCATACTACCAAAGGTCACTCTTCATAATTCAGGATTGTACTTCAGACCCTTTGGGCCACTGTGCCCACAACTTCTGTACAGCCATTCTTATTGCATGATCGGTACTACTCACAGGAGTGCCCAGGATGTCTCACTCTACGTGATCCAGGGACGTTAACTTTGATGTTCCAGGATATGTACACCTCTCACTGACATTTATTGACTACCTCATTGTATTCTCCTTTAAGATACGCTCTTGCTGCATCCTTCCTCCAACCAGCCTGGACAGAGGCCACTATACTGCCATCCTGACTCTGCCAGTCCAGCCTGCCTATGTGGAGGCAGGCTCGTCTCCCTCACTCCTACTCCTCTTCAGGCAGACCTACATGGGGATCCTGCTGGTCCAGTTAGCCTATGTAGAGGCTTTGCCTGATTCACTCACTTCTACTCCTCCTCAGGCAGACCTACGTGGGGGTCTTGTCACTCCAGTTCACCCACGTGGGGGCCTAGCTTGCTGCTTGATCACCTTACATACTGTCCTCTGTTGGACCTCCATGGGGTCCCTCTGGTGTACCAACCGGGGAATTTCATATCTCCTAGATAAGTGCAGCCTTCGAATCATTCAATCCTGCTGCCATTCTGGTCAACTGCACTTTACCATTCTACACCTTCCTCGCTACACCTCATGAGGGTTTCAGCTTTAGCCTGGCTTTTTGATGGCCTCTTGGCATTCCATTCAACTCATCCAGTCATCCTGCAGGGGATCTCCCATTCAGCTTGGCCTCCATGAGGACCTTGGAAAGCTCACATTTTGTCCACACTTACTACAGTGACAGCAGACCCACGGGGGTCCTGTCTTCTCAAACATTCATACCCACAAGCGGGCATCTCCTTAGTGCTCATAATTTCCATATTACTAGTGGACTCACTTGGGTCTTGGCCTCCATATATTGGACCATGTGCCACTACCGCAATGGCGGACCATAGGGGGTCCCACCATCCTTTACTAAGAAAGTGCAATACTATGGCTATTGCAGACCATGTAGGGTCCAGCCATCGCTAACATACATGCCCCTCAAGTGGGCCTTTCTTCTTCACTCAAACGTACTCAAGTTACTACAGGCAGACTCACATGGGGGTTTCACCCCCCCTTACTTCAGGAGCATATCATATAATGGTGATGGCGAACCCATGTGGGGGGGTCTCATCATCCTGAATCCATCATGCCCACAGGGGCATTTCTCCTTGCTCAAACATCTTCCCATTTTCCCAAAAGCAGACCCATGTGGGGGTCTGGTCTTCCTTAAGCTGATCATCTGAGACCTACTCAACTACAGGGGGTCCATGCTCCAGCTTGCCCATCCGGGTCTACCCTGCTTCATCATTCATGTATATCTTCTGCTGCAATCCGTCTCCATTTCTGGCCCAGTTCCAACCAAATATCTACACCACACATCACCACAGAGTATTCTTCAATCCTTGGACATCTTAGGACAATTCTCCTTTCTGATCAGTACTCGACTGTAACCTACTGATTCACTGGATTTCCAGCTCCAGGTAAGCTTCCAATTCACATAGATTCCTACCTCATCATGTTCCCTGCTAGGCAACACTTCTGACCATTTCATCCTCTCTGATTTCTACATCCTCAAATATTTGCATGTTGGCATTCATCTTCAACCATGCTGACTGTACATGTACGCTTTACAACTGTTTCACTCATAGCTACCTTGGTCAAGGATTAACCATTGTCCCTCATCTAGACATCACTCGTGGCTGAATCTCTTCATCTGTTTGAACTTTCATCTTCAGTGTTGACTTCCTGCTCATCATCGACTTTGACAACAGGACTGGAAATTCTACCAGGCAAGTCTAGCCTTCACTAGCCTTTATACATTTACTGTCGTAGACAGCTGTCTTACCTTCACCAGACTGTACCTAGCTCTGCTCCCATCAAGGAAAATATTTGATGATCTTACCTCTGCTTCCTTCCTGACAGCGTCTGAGGACATCCGTCTCCATATGGGTCTCCACCACGATGGCCTACAGCTCTGCCTATGGTCTCACTATTATCGTGGGAGATGTTTTCTAATTAATGCTTTGCCCCATCAGGGGAGGCCTGTGCTTGCTCAATGCTTCCATTTCACCTTGGCTGACCTACATGGGGTCTCACCTTCATACTGTAACCTATGCACTGGCAGACCATGCGGGGTCCCACTATGTCTCTTGCTTCGCCCCGCAGAGGGCCTGGCTGCTTCTTCATCTGTATTCCATCTCATCTCAGCTGACCCACGTTGGGGGTCTCACCCTCTCTACTGAAACCTATGCAATGGCAGACCACGTGAGGTCCGCCATGTCCCCTGCTTTGCCCCGCAAGGGGGTCTGGCTACCTGTTCAATGCACTTCTACTTCACCTGAAAAAAGGGGCCTAGCTGCTTGCTCTATACATTCCTGCTTCACCCCTGCAAGGGGCCTGGAGGATTTATCTCTGCTTCACCCTCAAAAGGGGCCTGGCTGCCTGCACACCAGTCCTGCTTGCATCCCACAAGGGGTCCTGGCACCTTTCTACTGGAACTATGCAATGTTGATCATGTGGGATCCACCATTCTCTCCTACTCTGCCCCCAAAATGGGGCCTAGCTGCTTGCTCACTGTTATCCATTACATCTTTTAGACTGAACTTCCTCCTTCATGCTCAAGGATTGACCATCAACCAGTTCTACATTCTCACCCTCCAAGATATGATTCAGCGAACAGCCGCTAGCCGAGCTGCCTGACTATGCACAATTCCTCACCTTCTACACCTATAGATATTATGGACTTGGATTCACTAATTTCTTAAGCTATGTCTCTCCATGGTGGACTCTTCATTCACCAGTACCTCATCTTCCATGATTACCTACTTGCAATTGAACTCAGGATATGCCTCTTCAACCAACACTCTGGATCTAGTTAGAAGACAACTTATCAAAACTTGTCTAACTTAGGATTACTCTCCTTTTAGTAGGCCCGGAGGATGGGCAGGTCAGTAGCCATGGGTCCTCGGAGGTTTCCCACTGGTGGGGTCCTCTCCTGCATGCTACTGGCAACACTCTCCAGAGTTGGAGGAGGTAATCACATCACAAATTACATTCTTTTTGGGCCTTCAATCCTACATTTACTTAGCATCCTGCCAAAGGTGGGATATAGAGAAAGGCCAAAAGATCAAGTTCTAGCATCAACCATTTCTCATCCAGCTCAGATGTTCTAAGCACCAATCATATCTCATCCAGTTCCTGTGTACTACAAGCACTGACTTATGTACCAATCCAGCTCTAACGCTTCTAAGCACCAACCATATCTTACCCAGCTCTTACATATCACAAGCACTGAGCTATGTACCACACATTGAAACTAATGTATTTTTGCACAACAGTTAGTAAACTTTAAGTGATAAAAAAAGAAAACACCTCAAATCACTGTTTTCTTTTGAGCAGCTTACATGAATTCCCCAGAGTCAAATCCTACTTGACTGATAATGCCACCACTCTGAGTCTAGCTGTTTGGTAGCCCAACATCCAGAAAGGTCCAACCTGCACTGCATATTATGTTTTATGAGCTACATGCCAAATACCCACCCAATCATATGATTGCATGGTATCTGAATGCAATAACCACTGAAGTGATAGCAATTGATCTACTGACATTTTTGTTTTGTGGAAAACATGGGATTTAGAAGGTTGATGGTGTATGCCTGTTGCAAATGGCAGAGTCCTTCACAAATGTACTTCTCCACCCATGCCATTCATGAACTTTATGGGACTGCATCGCTCATGGTAACCCATGCCCTGTTGCATTCAGCATCCTCATTCATACATCTCAGTATGGCTTTGTTGACCAATGGCAAAACAGCTGGTAGCTCCTATCAGTGCATTACAGCACAATAAGCACAGGTTCCTGGGGTAGGATTTGACTCTGGCTGGTGAAAAATGTACTAAGCCCAACTACAAGGGGTTGCAACACTCTGGATATGGGCCAGCATGCCACTTGGGCAATGAAAAGTGTAACTGGATCACACATGAGTCAGAAACATTTTAGAATTGCTCCTGACTGAGATTGATGAGTGGATGCAGCCTCTGGTGGTGGTACTATGAGGGGTGTGACACAAGTGATTCAGGCTGCTGTGGAGTGGGGGGACATGGGACTGCTGACCTTGAGAAATTTGTATATCAGTACCCTAATTTTGATCCAACTTCACTTTGGTGTACCCCAAGGGTGAAGTTACAGGCAAAGTTGCCAACAGTGAATTTCCTATTAAACAGAAAAAATTGTAAATTTATTTGCTAAGACAAATTTGATGAATTTGCCCTAACTTCACCAGCGAATTAAAACTTCACAACACCTCTAGTCCCCATACATGAAAAGAGAAATAAACATGATATCATAAACTACCATCCAGTTAGCCTAACTTCTGTCCCAGGTAAACTGTTAGAATACATCATTAAAAGTATGGGACGTGATTCTCAAAGCTCCAAATTTGACGCAAGATGCCTGCGTCACACAGCAGTGACACAAAGGGCACCTTGCATCAAAACTTGTACAGATAAAGATTAACAAAGACCCTCCTGCACCAAACTGGGACCCAACGTGCAAGACTGGCCCTGCGCTAGGTCTGTGTCAAGCAACTGGGTGCACCAGGGCACTACATGGCTTACTGCAGATGCAAGCTGCCATATACCCAACATTGGGATTCTCAAAACCTCTCCCCAGAGGTCACACATTCAAATACTGTTAGACCAGCCATGATTGTCTAACAGTCCATGTGCTACCTGCAGAGCCCTCCCTGAGTGGTAGGGAATTTGTGTGCCCCCAACTGTGATTGCCCCTTGCCCCTCAAGACATCTTGGTATATGCACTGTATTGTATATAGACTGTGCACCAACCCAGTAACAACAACTCAACCAAATGCAAGGGCCTCTAGAGCCCTTTGTGGTGTGTGTGCCTGTAGCAGCCCTGATGGTGCCCAGCATGTGGCACCCACCAACACAATGGCATGGCAGCAGCCCATCTATAGCTCAATTGGAGTGCAGATGCCATGCCTCCCATCACCATCTGTGTGCCACCAGTCCTCCCCACGCACTGTTCCATCCTCATGACCCTGGCAGCCTCCTGGCCAGTCTCCTTATCTGAGAGCTGTTGCCACCTGACGACCCTGCAGCTTGTGGCAAACCTCTCAGATGTACCATCTTTTGGAGCATGGTCACATTTGCTTCTAGCTGTGGGACTTTGTTGCCAGGACCCTACTTGATAGTGAGCTTTGAGAATCAAGCCCATGATATCCAAAAACATGTCCACTAACAAACTAACTGACAGATACTAACAGAGATTCAGTAAGGGTCATTCATGCACCTCAAATTTAATCTTTTTTTACAAGAAAGTGACTCAGTACCTGAACAAAAATACACCGTTGGTATAATTTTGTGGATCTATGAAAGCCTTCAATACTGTACTACATTGGACAGTAATAGAAAAATAGTAGACCTGGCAATTCAGCATGTGTATCATTAACTGGTTAGAAATTTGTTGTGAGGTAGAATCAGAGGGTGGTTATCAATGGGCATCACTCCAACTTTGGGCAAGTTGCAAGCAGTGTACCACGGGGATCAGAACTGGGACTGTCTTGAAAGGCTATGCCTGTGGTTCAATGGGAGAGCCACTAGCCACACTCCCTTCCTGAGCTATATAAGTAGTTCCTTTCAGCCTCCCTCTGAAGTATTTTTTCTTTGCCAGCTAGAGGCTCTGTCCATCTGTATTTTCCCTTGGGGCCTGCTGGGGCTCCCCCCCCCCGTGATGCTGTGCTTTGGACTGTGCTAGAGTACAGCAATGAAAGGAAGGATAGGTGAGTTTAATACTTGGCCTGGGAATGGTGTCACTTAAGGGAGTATGGCTTGGTGGGCGGCTGGGGTAAAACCTGGGGCAGGAATTACCTGTACACCGGGGACAGACTACACCTGAAGAAGGAAGAGAAAGTGGCACTGAAGCAGAAGATAGAGGAGTACGAAGAAACAAAGACAGATTTAAACTAGAAGGGGGTATTGAGTGGTCAGTTGGTAGACAATGGTCCCGGAGTAGGGGGACTGACCAACTTACCCCCCAGTTAATGGGGAAGGCAAAGGGGTGGGGACACAGGGGGTCAGAAAGGAAGGAGAAGGGTTAAGGAGGGGAAGGGAGTGGGTTGGAGAGTGGTCTCACTGAATGTGAGGAGCCTCAGAAAAAATTTGGCTGAGTTTCAGACCCTATTGGCAGAGGGGAGGGTGGATATTGCAGCCATCACATAAACATGGACCACCCAGTACCAGGACTGGGAGTTGATGGTCCCAGGGTATAGGATATTCAGAAAGGATAGGACTAAGGGGAGAGGGGGTGGTGATCTATGTATGGGAAGGAATAAGGTGTGCAAGGGATGAGGGGGAAGAGGGCAGGACAGAGGCCCTATGGATGTACTTCAGGACTCAAATGGCAGGACACTGAGGATGAAGGTAGTTTATAGACCACCAACTCAACTGGAGGACCTGGACAGGGAGTTAGCTGAGTGACTCTGAAGGGTCTGCAGGAAGGGTAACACAGTGGTAGTGGGGGACTTCGACCTACTTGGGGTGGATTGGAGTACCCCAACCACCACAAGTGCAAGGGAGCAAATCATGTTAGAGGCATTTCAGGACAGCTTCTTGATGTGGTTGGTCCATGGGCCAACTTGGATAGGAAATACTCTGGACCTTGAACTGTCCAAGGGGAGATGGTAAGGGATCTGGGGGTGGAGGAACCACTGGCGGGGAACGATCACTACTCAGTGTGATTCACACTCAACATGGAGAGGGAAGCTGGGGGTACAGGTACCAAGGTGATTGACTTTAGGTGGGCGGACTTTAAAAACATGGAGAAAATTCTGGCGAGGCACCTGGGGGGATTCAACCAGGCTGGGACACAAGTCAGAAGTGGGATGTCATAAAAAGGGTCTAGTGGATGCTACGGGGCATGTACTTAGAACACAGAGCAAGAAAGGAGGGCAAAGAAGCCCAGTTGATTGACTCAGGAGGTCAGGAAGGAGGTGAGGTCCAAGAGAGAGAGAGGCATTCGGAGGTTCAAAAAGTCAGGGAGAGGAGAAGACAAGGAGATGTACATGAAGAAATCCAGAGAAGACACCAAACTAGTCAGAGAAGACAAGTCTTCCAGGGAACTGAGGCTGGCACAGGGTATTAAAAACTGAGAAAAGGATTTCTTCAAATACATAAGGGAAAGAAGGAACAACAATGACCAAATAATGAGGATAAAAAAGGATGGGGGGTGAGTGGAGAGAGGAGAGGATCAGGCAGAGGCATTAAATGAATACTTCTGTTCTGTATTCACACAAGAGAAAGTGGGACAGGTCCCACAAGGGAGGGGTGGGGTAGGCAGGGAGGAAGAGGGGGTGACAGATGTGAGGATTACTGAGAACAGGGTACTGGAAGGACTGTGAGCACTGAGGGTGGACAAAGCACCTGCGCCAGACAGCATTCACCCCAGGGTACTAAAGGAGCTGGCTGAGGTTCCACCAGGGCCACTGGCAGACCTGTTCAATATCTCCATGGACATGGGATGCCTACCACCAAGACTGGAGGATGGCCCATGTGGTACCCATCCACAAAGGTGGCCCAAAGGATGAACCAGGAAACTACAGGCCAGTGAGCCTCACATCAATCCTGGGGAAGCTCATGGAGACAAACCCGAAAGAGAGGCTTTTTGGTGACCTTTTTGGTGGAAAATGGACTCCGGGATGGGCATCAGCATGGGTTTGTCTTGGGCAGATCCTCCCAGATCAACCTCATTGAGTACTACAATTGGGTGACAAGGAAACTAGACAAGGGCGATGCAGTGGATATCCTGTATTTGGATTTTGGCAAGGCCTTTGACTCTGTGCTGCACAGGAGACTGGGGGAAGCTGGAAGCTGTAGGGGTGGGAGCAAAGATGATGAAATGGATAAAGAATTGTATAAGGGTATGCAGCAGAGGGTGGTAGTGGAGAGGAACTTTCAGCACTGATGGCAGTGATGAGCGGGGTGCTACAGGGATCGGTGCTGGGGCCAGTGTTATTCGGGTTATTCATAGCTGATATCTTACATGGGATCTGAAGTAAAATCAATCTGCTTGCAGACAACACCAAAATGGGGGCAGTGGTTGATGACATTGAGGGATGGAAGGGGCTACAGAACAACCTAACTAAATTGCAGGAATGGTCAGAAACATGGCAGCTGGGGTTCAGTGCTAAGAAGTGCAATGTAATGCACTTCAGAGCAAAGAATTAGGGGAGGGACTATCATCTGGGAGGGGTAGAGATGGGTAGCACCATGGAGAAAAAGGACATAACAGAGAGCATGAACAACTCTGCTCAGTGTACGAAGGCAGCAGCAAAGGCCAACAAGATGCTGGGGTGCATAGTGAGGGACTCTCATCCGAGTAGGAGGTAGTCCTTCCCTGTACAGGTCACTGATCAGGCTGCTCCTGGAGTACTGCATGCAGTTCTGGTGCCTGCACCTGGGGAAGGATGTCAGACTATTGGAGATGGTGTCGTGTAAAGTGACAAAGATTATTGCAGCATTGGAGGGGCAAGCCCTACAAAGAAACGCTTAGTGAGCTAGATATGTATTCATTGGAGGAGAGGAGGGATGGGGGACATGACTTAGACCTTTAAGTACTTGAAAGGGATGAACAAGACTCAAACAGAGGGGATCTTCCAGTTAAGAAGAGGAAGGGACACGGACATGAGAGGGCACAGTCTCAGACTAGAGGGGGGGAAGATTCAAGAGGGAGGGAGGTAAGGAGACAGTTCTTCACGGAAAGGGTGGTGGGCAAATGGAACACTCTACTACAGGAGGTGATGGCCTGTAAGATGGTGGGCAGTTTCAAGAGGGGATGGGACAGGGTGAGGGGAGGATAAATCTAAGGAGGGGAGGAGTGGGAGAGGCAGCTGCGAGATGTGGGACTAGCTGTACAATCGAGCAGACTCAATAGACTGTAAGGCCTATTTCTGCTGGCAATTTCGTATGTTTCTATGTTCCTATGTTTTGTGCTGGACTTCTATTTTTGGTTTGTATTCTTTTGTCTCCAGCTGCTGCTGTGTGCTTACGTGTGTCCTTTTTTTTCTGCTCTGCTGTGTTTGTGTGTTTATTTTATGTTGTCTTTTTTGGGGGTTATCTAGTTTTACATCAGGCCTCATCTAGACTATGCTAGTCATGAAGGTTTTTTTATAAATTAAGGAGGACATTATTACGAAACTAGAACAAGTATAGAGAAGAGTAAACAAAACGATTACAAATCTAAAACATAAGTCCTACAATGAAAGGATAAACAGCCTTAAATCAATATCATTAGAAACAAAATGGGTATCATGTGACATTATAAAGAGACCCATATCTAACGTGTGAATTAAATTTGAATTTTAAGGATTCATGTATTTCCCTGAGACATCACCTGCTACAACTACAGTAAAAGAATTCAAAATTTCATATGAACATGTGCAAACATATCTATAGTTAAAGAATAATAAATCTTTGGAATAATCTGCCACGGAAACAATCACAAGTGAGTCTGTAACAACTGATGTAACAGTTTTCTATATATACCTGTTAGTGTGTTTTCTTTTATCTACTTTTTTTTTTTATGGGTATCAATTAGAATTTAGCAGCTGCAGGAAAGTTCAGAATGTTTTTATCAGTGTCTTTGCTAAAGCAGACCAGCTGTCTCCCCAGAGTGACTACAATCTCTTTGGTCAAGTAACTGGAAACATAAACAACCCTTTTGTGTTTTGTGAAGGATCCAGTCATGCTCTACTAAACACGCCAGTGACAAAGAAAGCAGTTGTCTTTGCATATACAAAATCTCTAGTCCAGATCAGACCAATTTTTTTTTTTGTAAGGACCTAGCTCATGGTACAAAGAACGTTGAATCTATGCTGTCAGAGTGGCATACTGGATGACTTGGCACAACTGAAGGATCTTAACGTCTGTCAGAGCCTGAAAGAGACAGTGAGCCAGGGATGCCAGAATAATTATCATCTAAGGTTCGAGTCTGTCTTGACTCTCCAAAGTGTCCTGTTTGTGTAAGTCTCCATTCTTTGGGAAAATTAGAAAGTGCAGCAAGCTTTTCATGTGTTTCCTGTCTGCTGTGTGGAACATTTTGCTTTTATTTCTGTAGACATACTGTTCCCCATAGTCCTTGCGTAGTATCCCTGTATTATCTGTGTAAATATCCTGAAGTATTAACATATTTTTTATATACTTCATGTTTCTGTGACTGAGTCTTTTGAGGTATCACTTATTGATTTCTAATTGACAAAACTGTGCTTCTGCCTCTGAAGAGAAGGCTAGATTTACCATAATCCATTTCAAAAGAGGGGGTTCTCAGCTGTGACAGAGAGGATAGGTCATCTGATCTTGAGCATGGAGAGCTGTACTGTGTGAACAGTGTCTCTGGGGGGATTCAGAACTAGAGACACCCTGAAAAAGGTTTTACACTGAGTGCTGGCAGCTACTGAGTACTCTTGCAGACATCTGAAAGGTTTAGAAAGCTGGTAACTCAGGCAGGCTGAGTCTGGAAGAGACTAGTTTGCCACAAACTGGAGGCAGTGGGTAGAATCTGAAACAGTTTTGTCAGTATAAAGGTAATCTGTCAAGTCATAGAACAGGATATACAGAGGGGACTGTACATTTTACTTATTTTATTTTGTTAAGCAAGAGTAGAGAGCTGGAAGACATTATATCTGGGGATATGAGAGGTGCACACTGCAACCTGCTGAAGCTGTGCTAAAGAAAAAAGGCTATGAGGATGGTCAAACATGAGCAGAAATGATAGACATCCTCAAACAAAAATGAGCAGTGATGTTGTGTGAAAGTGGTCACTGTTTACCAATGATGTGATATGGAGGCTGGGGGAATGGAGATAAGCCATAGCCTTTCACTGGGGCAGCTGTGCAAGCAGACCAGGTACAAATGTTGCAGATGGAGCTTGCCCTGTTTAAGGAGTAGGCAGAAACTGAGATCCAGAAGATAAAGCTGGAGGTTGTGGAGATGAGATGAAAGGCTGAGGATCAAGAAAAGCAGAGCCAGCACAAGATCAGAATGAAAAAAGCTTGAGCATGGGCATAAGATGGAGAGTCTCCACCAGAGGATATCATCACCAGCTGTGACTAATGACATGAGGGGTTCAACCCAGGAAGCCAAAATTAATTCTAAAATGTTTCTCAGATTTCAGGACTGGGGTGATCTTGACTTGCTTTTAAGATCTTTCAAGAGACTCTGTGGGCAACTTTAATTGGGCAGGGTTTCTTGGGTAACTCTCTTATTGCCACTGCATAAAGGCAAGACATTAGAAGCTTTTGCCAGAATAGACAATGAGGTCTGAATGAATTATGATAAAGTGAAAAGTGCCTTGCTAAAGCATTTTGAGTTGACCCACGAGGCCAGTAGGCAAAAGTTTTGAGGGTTAAGAAAGGTACTGGAAGACAGCTATGCTGAAATGTGTGTACAGCTAAGTAGCTTGTTAGAACACTGGGTAGATGGTGCAAACACTCACTCTGTAGAGGAAATAAAATATTTCTCTCTTCTGAAATAGTTTCTAAAAACTGTAATCTAGGATCTGAGAATATGGTTGTCAGATAAAACTCAGAGCTCTGTGAGCGAGACAGCCAAAGGACTGATCAGTTCATTTCTAGTTGACCATCCTCTCATTGCAAAGGTAATGGGAAGGGACACCGGGTGGTTTAAAGGGAACTCTGGGAGCAACCTGATGGAAGCCAGCCTATTCCAGAACCAAAAGGGAAACCAGTTGGTTTCAAAAGTATGAAGATGGGTGCACTCAGATGCTATATCTGCCAGAAACTGGGGCATTTGTCTTATGATTGTCTGAAAATATGAAAAAAGGTGTGAGGGCATCTGGAGGAGGTAGCTTGAGATGCTGCCAGCAGTTAATAGCCTGAACATGGAGTGCAGCACCTCTAACTCCACTGTACATCTGCTCCAGAGTGGTGTTGATTCTAGTGGTATTTTTCTTTGTGGTCCCAACCCTGTGGAACTCTCTACCTTGTTGGATTAGAGAGTGCCTGTCCACTGAGTCCTTAAGTCCTCATTGAAAGCATATTTATTTGATTTAGCTTTGCAGGCAATGTCTAGAGGTTTATTTATTGTGCTGCCTGTTTTATTTTGTATGTTTTATTTGGGAATATTTATGTTTTATGATGTACAGGTGTTTTGGTAATGGAAAAGTGCCTTTTAAAAATAAAGTCTGATTGATTGATTAATTCCCAAAAAGGATGGAATGAGCAAGGTTCTGTGCTTGACTACTGTAAGCAGCACAGAGTCAGATTCATACCCATGCCAACAACAGACAAAGTTCTACAGAGGTTAGGTACAGCCCTTTACTTGTCTGCTATAGACTTGACAAAGGGCGATTGTCAGGTACCCATGACCTGAAGCCAGAGAAAAGTGGGCCTTCACTCCATTTGGATTATTCAAGTTCAGGGTAATGCCATTCAGGATGAAGAATGTGACATCCACCTTGCAACAGTTCATGGACTGCATTCTGAATGGGGCAGAGACTTCCACTTTGTCATATACAGTATGGATAACATTTATATCTATCCCAGACCTTGAAGGATCACGCGCACGCGTGGCCAAGGTGCTCTGCTGACTGCAGTCCACTGGGCTTACAGTCAAGGTGGAGAAGTGCCACATAGGAATGGCAGAAGTGTCATACCTTGGGTACTGGGAAGGGAGTGGGTACATCCAACATGAGCCACTGAAAATTGAGGCCACCCAGGGATAAGCCATGCCCACAACCAAGAGGAAACTTTAGGCCTTTCTAGAGATGACAGGATACTACTATACTTTTGTGTGAAATTTCAGCAATATGGCCAAACACCTGTCCAATCTCACCAGGAAGAAAATACTCAAAAAGGTTCAGTGGATGGAAATCACCACATTCCGCCAACTGAAGGAGGCATTGTGTCAGGCACCTGTGCTCCTCTCCCAGACTATTCTGTAAGGTTAATTGTGCATGTAGATGCATCTGATCTTGATTGAGGCATGGTTCTGAGTCACATTGTGTACTTGGGACAGGATCACCCAGTCGTGTACATAAGGGAAGCTGCTGCCTAGAGAGGAGGCCTCTGCCGCAGTAGAGAAGGAGTGTCTAGGGATTGTCTGGGCTTTGCAGAATCTTGAACTATATGGAAGGGAGTTCACCCTGGTTACTGATCACAACCCCCTTACATAGTTGCATAGAACCAGTGGCTAGAGCTCAAAATTGTTAAGGCGGAGCCTGATGCTGCAGTCTTATAACATGGACATTAAGTACCAGAGCAAGTCATATCATGGCATCATGGATGGGCTCTCCAGACAATAGCTAGTGCCCTTGTTTGTTTTTTCTTAAAGAGCTAGTGTACTACCTAAAACAAATATTAGATTTTAAAAGCAGCCAACCATTATCTTTCATATCTGAGGTACTTCTTCTTTTCCCTTTGTTTTATTAGAAGATTGTTTACCTAATGTACCTGGAAGTTGACATATATACATTTGTTGTCCCCAGCTACATCATCAGCACTGTGACCTCACTGACTGTGACATAACTGCTACTTAGGAACAGCCTCTCAGTGGCTGCTGGGTCACTCACCTGTGATATCAGTCAGTGAGATCACAATGCAGATGATGTAGTGGGGGGATAGAGATAGATATGTCAGATGCCATGCTAAGTGCTGTTCCACACATCCAGCACAGTATTATCACATAGAAGACTTTCTAATTAACAAAAGAAAAAAGAAAAATACTTCAGAAATAAAAAGTTACAAATTACTACTTCTTAAAAGGTGTATTATTTTTCTATCTGCCTGTTTTGGCTCCACTGGCTGTTTAAGTAGTAGATATGCTAGCCGAAACAAATGTGGGGTTCACACAAGGCATGAACTGATGGCACAGCAGGTGGAGCCAGCTGGATCACACAAAAAACAAAAAAATTATTTAGAACTGCTAAAATATTTTTTTTTTCTAACAATTGATGTAACAGTTTGCTATGTACTGTATACCTATTACCGTGATTGTTTTTATTTTAATTCTTTTTAAATGGTTATCAGTTGGAATTTAGCAGCTGCAGGGAAAGGTCAGAATGTTTTTATCAGTGCCTCTGCTAAAACACACCAGCTGTATCCAAAGAGTGATTACAATCTCTTTGGCCAGGTAACTGGAAGCACTAACAATCCTTTCATGCTTCATGGAAAAGTCACTCATGCTTTTGCTAGACAGGCCAGGAACAAAAAGCAAACCTATTTGCATATACAAAGTTCAGAGTCCAGATTAGACCAGTTTTCTATTAGGACTCAGCTCAAGACACAAAGAATGTTGACTCTATGATGTCAGAATGACAGTATCCCGTGACTTTGGCGACCACGATTAGGCACCTACAAAAAGGGTGACTCACTCACGGCACCTGTCATCGGGGTGGCTGGGGAAGGTGGGAAACCGGATTGGGGGGTGCGTGAAATAGCGACATCCTGTCGCTACATGCCTACATGCATGGGGGGGAGAGCACATCGAGCATGAGGTGGGAAGGGACAGAGGGGTTGTAGGGGGTGGCTCAGCAGCGAGCTGCCAAGCTGCTTCCGTGGCATGGTGGGTGGGTTCAGGGTTGTGGCGGCAATGGTGCTGGGTTCAGGTCCAGGCACAGGTATTTTTTGTTGCACCCGGACCATATTTTTATTTTTTCTGTGTTTGCACCCCCCAACATGCACCTCCCTGGAGCTGAGAATCCTTAAGTAGGGGATTGCAGGGTATAGCCCCCCCCCCACATAAAGTGGAAAATTCCAACTGTCCTGCACCATTTTGCTGTGCACCAGGGTGTACATTGCTGAAATATTTTTCTGATGATGTGCCATCGCCCTAACAGCGATTTCCCATTAGCGATCACCATTATCACATAGATCCCAGAGTGACATACTAGATGAGTTGTCATGGGGCAGCTGAGTGTATTGAGGTCTGCCAGTGCCTGAAAGAGACAGTCAGGCTGGGTCTCCAGAATAGTTAAAATCTAAGTGTCATGTTTGCATTGACACCCAAAGGTGTCCTGTGTGGGAATGTATCCTATAATTAAGAAAATTAGAAAGTGTAATAAGGTTTTCTCTGTGTTTTCTGTTTGCTCTGTTAGTACTTGTGTAGTATCTGTATTATTTGTATAAATATCTGGAAGTATTAAAATATTTTATTTGTTATATACTTCATGTTTCTGAGAATTAATTTTGAGGTGCCGCTAGTTGATTTATAATTGACAAAACTCTGTTTCCACCTCTGAAGAGAAGGCTACACTTACCATAATTTCTTTCTAAAGTAAGGTGCATTCAGCTGTGACAGAGAGGGATAAGTCATCTTCCCTTGACTAAGGAGTGCTATACTGTGTAGCAGTGGCTTTGGAGGGATTCAGACCTAGAGAGTCCCTGAGAAGGTGTCTATGCTGAGTGGTGTCAAGTACTACTGACTACTCTTGCATGTATCTTAAGGGTATGAGAAAGCTGGTAATTCTAGCAGGCTGAGTCTGGGAGAGACTAGTTTGCCACAGAGTCTAAAACTATATTTAAATCTAAACTTGACAGGTACATATATGAAGAAAATCTGGTATACTATGGGTGAATGGCAGGAGCAACAAGTGGACCTACCCTTTTGTGCTCCTCATAATCCTTAGTATGAATACCAACAGTTATTTTAGCAATTTCTCAAACAATGGCGTATATACAAATAATATTTACTGCATCACAATATTTACACATTCTACAGGATATCACACATACACAAGCCTGTGGGAATTACAGGGTTACTATAGAAATTAAAAAGTAATGGCTTGCACACAACAGAAGAAATATACAGAAACAACTCCCTATAGTTTCTTAACTCTTGCAGGGTAGAAATGTTCTTAAAACACAGGATACCTTAGTGAGCTGTGGCAGATTCCAGCTCTTAGATGGTGTATGTATGGAGTCCAAGCACAGACTGACTTACAATTCTCACATTCATACTTAAGCCTGCTTGCAAGCCTGGCTCCACCCACCCTCATCAACCCTACATTATGACATAATTTTCAGGACCAGTGCTTTGCTCTCTCTTGGGACAAACCCTCTAAAGGAACTTGTTGAAACTGAACCCATAGATTTTGTGTACTCAGGGACACCTCTCATTGTTTTATTGTTGTCTGCTCTACAGGAATCATCTGAGAGCCAAAGTAGTTTCCTGACATGAAAGAGATTTCATTACTTTGAAGTTCTCCCATTAACTGAACAAAGGATCCTGTTGTTTTCAGGACAAAGAGACTGAAATTACCATCAGAGACAGCTGGTCTGTCTTTTGATAAAAAAAAAATCTTAATTTTATTTTCAGGAAGCTCACTTTGTCCATTTAGCTGATTAGATTCTAACTGATATCAGTGCAGATAGAATTAATTAAAACAAACTGCAAAATTATTGTTGCACTCAGTACAAATCATCATGATTATGCATATCTATGTGTGTGGGAGGGTAAGCTAATTAAGAAATGTTTCAACTGGTACTACATTCTGCTTGACATGTCACTACTCAGACATCGTCATAGCCAACTCACATATACTAAAACATAACAAAAATCTTTAAAATCTGCACAAAGGGTACACATCACAACAACAAGTGAAAACTTTGTTTCCTGCCTTAAGAATAGAAACAACAGTTCATCAGGTTTCAGCCACACGTTATCATGCCTATCCTTTTTTCTGAGCATGCTCAAAGAAGAGGTCTTGCTGACAATCAAACCAGTAACCTTAATTCCAAAAGGCAGCAGCTCTAACCAGTCATCTGGAAATCCCATTAGCCTGGTGCAGTGTAGATGGTGTCCTTCTATCTTTCTATTACTATTAGCTGTTTGTCCTTCTAACTTTCTATTGCTATAAGCCTTTTACTTATAGAGGTTGCTATTACCATTCCTCACTGCTATAGGACTATTCTGTAATATATGGATGGTCACTGTTTCACCTAGTAAAACAGCGAAATCCAAATCCTGTAATGCATTTATGTAATGTGGTGCAAGATATGCTTGTATCACAGATGTGGTATCATGAATATTTCATTATACTACCATGTGATGTCATGAATGATATGATTGTACAATTAATGTTGATCTGATTATACCATCAATGTGCCATCATAAGTTATTTGATTATATCATTGATGTGATGTCATGACTGATCTGATAATGCCATCAGAAATTAATAATGGTATCATTCTGACATCTGAACAGCGGTATGGAGGTGGTATGATAGCAGAGTGTCATATATTACAAAAAATAACCATCAATAACTTGGCTTATATGTTCCATTTGGGATTCTGGTGACATCACACACTTCACAAGCTGTGCTGTCATGGCTTCCTACACCATCAGACTCCCTTGATGGAATTAAAGCCTTGTCACTGATGGACTGTTTTCTGTTATTCTCTTATTTCAGCTTCTAATATCACATTTAGATGGTGCTGCACAGACTGCATTCCTCTTTATACAGCACAATGTGTATCTAATTTCAGTAAATAGAATATAGTATAAATGGACTCAGTGGTAGAGCTTAGACAGAACCAGTGTTTGCATAGTGACTTTTATTTATTAATTTATTTTTTTCCATTTACAATTTTTATTTTTCCTTTTTACTCCCCTGCCCATGGTCATGGTGTACACATGCATACGTGTGCATGGAGGTGGGGGCACACACCAGGATCCGGTGACCCCTTCCACCCTACCCCAGATTTGCATCACCACTCCTGCTACCTGTGCACTCATTGGACATCCACCCAATGGGTGAGGGAATACAGAGGAGTGGGCATCCACCCCTGGAGAGGAAATCCTGCTCCAACCCTCCACCCCCGACTGGCAACCCGGCGACCCGAGGTCGTTCCTGAACCTGAGTCACCAGAGTGGTGTGAGGTGTGGCATCCAGCACCTCAGCCCTCAGCACCACCAGGCCGGCCTGCATGATTACTTTTAAAAAGTAATGTTAGCTACTAGTTACTCACAAATTTGTTATAAACAGTTACTGTATTTAGGAAATTGGGCTATACTTGCAGCACTTGTGCCTGTTGTAGATATACCTCTGCTGAGTTACAAGTTACAGGGCTTCATTTCAGCAATTTAAACAAATAGAAAGTGCAAAATCTGTGTTTAATGTTTCACTCTTATTCCTTTGTTCTTTTCTCTTTGTTCTCTTTGATGCCACTTATCATGATGCACCACAACCATTGAGGTGCCTTTTCTCTTCCTGCCTAGTTCCTGTATTTATTATTTGTGTATAAAAAGTAGTAACTGCAATGCAGATTACATCTGATAAAATGAGTGACTTTTTTATGATCCCTTCCTTATGGAGCAGGCACAACCTTTACTATACTGCCATTCCTGGATTAAATCACATTGTGATATATTTTCCAACTTATAGAATAGAAAATGCTTCAATTCAGAATTAGTGATAAAGATACCTCCACCCACCCTGCCACCTACCCATCAGTACTTCCATAGCAACTGACCTAAACAAATATAGTAATACACATCCCACCTTGCTGAGACCCACAAGCCTTCTCACCCAGTCTTTAGTTACTCACATTTTCATTTTTTTTTTGCCAGATACCCTAAAATTATTGTAGACAGCCTGTGGATAACTGACCCCATCTGTTCCCATGACCTTGATAGATACTTACTGTGACAGTTATAAGAATAAGAGTTTAATGGCAAAAGGCAAAATGGTGATGGAAAAGTGAGTGTGACACATATGTGAAAGGTAAATGAATGGGTGCTGAATGCAATTATTTCAACTGTCCAAATCAGTGTTAATATCCCTCAGTGAAGTCTGAATAATACTTTCTGTCTTCATTTTGTCTTCTTTACTAGTACTGAAATACTATTTGTTTTTGTCATTTTGGCATAGTATTCATTAATATTAATGCTGTCTGCCCACAAGTTGAAATATTTAAATGAGCTAAATATTTGAAAAGTAGCTTATTAATAAGGAAGTGTTCATTTAGTATTTAGCTAGTCTGCCTCATGAATGTGCAAATTAAGGCAGTACTTTCTGAAGATCAAATGATTACTAATGAACTATACAAAACAGTACCAAAGAATATTAATTGAATACTTTCAATAGTACTAAATTAGTGTTCATTTAATATTCATATAAGGTCCTATGTATAATGACACATGCCTAATATCCGCAGTTCACCCATACTGGTGCGACAGGCTTGTTACTGATGTTGACTATGGTGCAGGTAACTTGATGCCTGGCATTACAGCACCAGGCTTTACGCCTCCCGGTAGCTACAGCGCCAAAACACTCCTGGGAAACAGTCAGGTTTTGGGGGGGGGTTGCCCCTCACAACCCCCAGAAGTAAATATAATCTCCTCCAGAGAGGGCATGAAATGAAGGCCCCCAAAATTGTGTGGGTACCCAACACAGTGTGAGTGCTGGGTGACCTAAAATCAAGATCACCCATGTCACGCATGCCCTTGTTGCCGTGCCTACATTACAACTACATAATGAAGTAATTCTTATAATGGGATGCCAATATTCACAGAATGTGAGTAGCACTACATTGCTGAGTAGGAGATTTGGAGGAGGAGGAGGAGGAGGAGGAGCTACATCTCGGCATGCTGCTCTGTTGTGGAGAAGTTTGAGAAGCAGGATAGCCTGAATGTGATACTCTTAATTTTGCAAAAGTATGCCACCATTGCCTAGTGCCCAGATATCCAGAAGTTTATTTATATCCTAAGAGGTCAGGCTGTCTTTCTAGGTTGGCTTGTGAGACAAGACCTGGTGTTGCTTTTTTTTCCTGCCATTGTTTGTCTCTCTGCAGAGCCTGGAGTCTTGTGGCAATTGATCAGCCTGCTGTACAGAGGACTAACAGAATGCCTTGCAGGGCATGACCCAACAGAAAACCCAAGCACACAATGACAAAAAGAAGAAGCTTTTAAAACAATTGCTGAGAAAATTTACCCCATTACCTCCTCTAAGAATTGCCTAAGAAGCTGCCGATACTTCACTCACTGACTGTTCATTGACCAAGGGGAGTTTCTTTATCTTAGTTTCCTTTTTTTCTGTTCCCCTTCCCTTTATCCCTACCCTGGGAAATTTTTACGTCCTATGTCTGGTCTGAGAGATACATTCAGATTAGTGTCTTTTTTATTGCAAGTGGATCAAAACTGTGATTTTTTGGGATACTAGATTCAAACTTTTCAGTATTATTTTTATATTTGCACTTTGTTTCCTGTATTCAGAAATTTATAATTTACACCTGTAATTTATATTTCGCGTGTAATTCCATCAGCATTTACCACATGACCACAGCATCATAACACATGCCTGACATTCTCTGCACTAGAACTGCCATTTCATCCACACACTACTGTAGTCTGCAACAAGACTGTCTTGACTGTCACTGATTTGTGTTGCAGTTAAACCTAAGTTTGTGGATACTGGATGGAATTTTGCTCTTTTTTAACCATGTACTACAGTGAGCTGCACTCTGCAGCATTCACTCGTTATGTTACTTTTGCCTAAAACATCTTTGCAGTTTAGGTACTATGGCCACTCACTGAACCTATGCGAGCTAACATTGCTTGCTGATTTCTTGGATTTTATATGGGTCACCAGAAGAATGTTGTAAGTTTTTACCACACAAGCTAGTATGTTTTTTTACTTGATTTTATCCAAAATAAAACATATTTTGTTGATGTCTCATTAAGTTATTATACTGATATTGATTTAATGTAGTTTATCAGTCTTTCTGAAGCATTGCCTTTTTTTCCAAACTGTAAATTGTGGTTTCTAGCTGGAGCTGCTTGGATAGATTGGAAAACCTAATCATACTGACCTAGCTCTTAGTATTTATAAAACGGTTAGCTCAGCATTTTTCTTATATTATGAATCATTTTCACCAATCTGGAAGCTCATTACTAGCAATACCCCAGTTTAATTAATTCAACTCATTTAGTTAAAAACTCAGAGTGTATACATTAGTTTAATTTTGTTATTGGAGTAAGTTTTAAACTTTTCCTTCACCTTTCTCTTTCTTCTTTACAAGGTACAAAACTCAATCTGTTTCTTTATGAAGAAACTTTCACTCCTTCTCCTCGGAACCGCATCCTAAGAAAGTTTTCAGATTACATTTTTTGGAACACTGCTGCAAATCTGCAAATACTATGCTCTAGGAAGAACTTTAAGAACCATAGGCAAGACTGTGCGTTTGCCTCAAGAATTGTTATTAGTAGTAATGGTCACCATCTACATTAGCATTAATACTGCTTCTCTAGGAGGGAATGTATTGACTTCCCTAGAGAAAGAAAGAATTAGTATTTTGTCCCTGCTGCATTGAGGGTGGACAAACTGTTACTTCAAATAAGGTGGGGAGAGTATTTTACATGAATTAGACATTTAGCATTGCAGAATACATTTCTGCCATGTTCTCCTGTTTCCTGGATTATCCTGTACTGGACTAGTGTAGCTTTTGACTACAGGAAATATAAACATGTTTGCATTACTTTAATCATAGTTTATCTTTCTCAGTTATCTGTTCATTATTATAGTTCCCTGTCCACATTGTGCTTATTTTTTATTTTTGCTTGAAAAAGTGGGTTGCAATAATAATGTTTACAAGAAGTGGGAAATATGTGCATAAGTTTACAGATAAAAAGAAATAGTGGTGCATTTGTGGAAGACCAGACTATTACTACTTCTGCCCCAGTGGAAATCCCCAAACTATTTACTTATGCTGAAGCATTGGAAAAAGACATTAAGACAAGCTTAATAATTGAAACAAGTTCTACAGATAATCAGGTAGAGATCTGTCCTAAGAAATCTATGATGGAGTCATATGAAGAAAAAAGCAGGAGTCAGATACAAGATGGGAGCACCCCCAAGTCATTAATAGGACCTACTAAAAATAAACAAATGATTCAAGCTCCCGAAACAAGGGCCTTCAATTTAATCCTCCAAATAAACTTAATAAAAATAAGAAAAAGATTTATAACAAATGGAGAAAAGTTAAAAAAGGAAAAAGAAAGCAGATATTGATTCTGCTAAAAAATAAACAATTACTGATTGTTGTATTCCCATTTTGAATAAAGAGAATTTAAGTTCTGAAATAAATATGAAGGTGCAACATTTCCAGGAAAACAGCTATAGAGGGAAGTGTTTTGACCCAAAAACTGGAAGCACAAGACATAGCAAGAAAACCAGAGTCATCTACTCAAGTTATTGCTCAAGAGAACCTGAAAAGAAATAAAACTATTCAAAAAACAAACTCCTGAGGTACAAAACATTGATTTGATAAAATTTCTGGAAAGGAGGTAGTTCTAAGGCCACAGGTCTGTTCCTTAAGGAATATGAAACTAAAGAACCTCTTGCAGAGCTAATTTTTATCTGTTCAGAGCAGAATGTGAAATCCCACAAGCTAGTGAGGCCATAAAAGCAGTTTATAGAGATAAATCTAATCACCTATTGCCTGTACAGTATATACAGTATAATGGTCAGTAGTGTGGAAGCTGCTAAATTAATGTGGTCTAAACAACACAGATTTATAGCATTGGACCTATAAATAAACACCCCAGTTGCCAGGACCTCAATATATGAATGTGTGGAGAATAACATGGAACATGCTGGCCTAATAAAATATGAAGAATTCTGCACTGTTTCATCCAGATTGCAATGGAAATTCAATATGGAATTGATTCATATCAAACAAAAGTATCATCAAAATGTTATCTATTGTTAGCATTGATTACTTCCAGGAAGAATATAGTGAGATGCTGACACTTTTATAGTGGCATTACTGGCTAGCACTTTAGATTTAGAGATTTCTAGGAAAGGCATCAATTACGTAGAAAGGGTTGGTAGTCAGAATGAGGAACACAAATAGATATCTCATTACAATCATCTGAATTATTTCATGAGTTTCTGTATAAGTCGGTAAACTAGATAGGGCAAACATACTGTTGGTTGACCTGAATAATATGAGCCAAGTTTTTTAGATAGCAAGCTACAAAAATCACATGAGTGACTAAGCTCCTAGAAAGTGAAGTAACAATCAACACTTCAATTTTCAACTTTGACACAGAAAACGTTAACATACTTATATGGAATATTGCTGGTTTATATCAAAACTGCCAGATCCTGACTGGATGGTGTTTATCTCTAAATTTGATTATTGATATACCAAGAAACATGGGCACAAGATGAAGTAAACATTAATGGATATGAACTTGTACTGTATTTTTTACCAGCAATCAAGACCACTAGATTTGGTAAGCCCAAGGGTGGCCTGGCAATGTACACTAAGATCAGCAAGTAATTTAGGACAATGCAATTTCATATTATTAAATAAAATTATATACTTATCAATAAAGTGGGAACTGGTGTCACTAATTGTTGTTAATATTTGTCCCCCCCGGTCACCAGATATTCTTTCCCAATAGTGTTGAAATGACTTGACCTCCGACATTGAAGTTATGCAGCATAGATTCACAACTTGTATAGCCATTATTTATGGAGATCTTAATTCTAGAATTGCAGACTATGACAATATTAAAACTTTATAAGAACTGATATACCTGGTTAAGCTTGAAAAAGAATCCAGCATGGACACCCAGATAAATGATTATGGTAAAGGTTAATACAATATGTAGAGGATAATAATCATTTAATTCTGAATGGTAGGTTGCAAGGGTTTAAATCTGGTAACACTACTTATTTCTCAGCTAATGGTCAAAGTACCATTGAGTATGCCATATGCACTCCAAAAAAGTTGTTATTTTTTAATGTTTAACTATTAATATGTGCTCAGAGAGTGACCATGCAACATTATGTTTGAAGTTTGATTTCAAGTAAGACAGATCTGATGGAAATTCAAACTCTGTTCCTCCTGCCTCCCTGGCTTTATTAGGGAAAGATAGATTGACCCTTACTGATAGAGCCTGGGAAGCAGTAGATCAGATTCTCATGATCTTCTAATTTAATATGGCTTAAACAAATTACTCCTCACTTCCATAATGTAATCTAGAGCAAATTCTTATCCAAATGCAAGAGAAAATTAAGCATACAAGATATACAAAAAAATCAGATTTTTAATAAAAGAGAAACATGATTTGATGCCTCTTGTAAGACAGCTAAAAATAATCTGAACAAAGAAATTATATTAGTTAAGCACAACCCTTCCAGGAGCAATTTTAACAGTTTAAATAGGAAAAGAAAACAATATAAAAAAATCCTTAAATTTAAAAAGAAAGAGTATAGACAAAAACAATGGATGAGTACAATTAAGGTAATACATAATAATACATACAAAAAAAATTCTGGGAAATGGTGGCGACTGGAATTTGTGAAACCTAACCCTGTTTAGCAGTATATATTCCTAAAGAAAAGTGGGTGCAATATTTTAAATTGATATTCAATAATGATACATCTCTAACCCTGCTCAAATAATACATCCGATTGACTCAAGCGCGTAGAATACACTTCATTGTTCATCTCAGAAGATGAAGTAGAAGCAGCCATAATAAGAATGGCTAATAACAAAGCCCCTGGCCAGATTCAGTCCCTGTGGAGGTTTATGAAAGTTGCAATAATTTCTGGATGCAAATACTCATTTTATTTTTTAATACCTGCTTGGTACAAAAATTCATACCAAGCTCATGGAAACAGAATATTATAACACTGATTCACAAGAAAGACTCTTATGATCCAATGAATTTCTGCCTTATTAGTCTTCTTGATATTAGTTCTAAGATATTCACAAGAATTTTGCTTGATAAGCTTTTGCATTGGCTGGATAGCTACTCTCCATTATCCAATTTTCAAGCTGGTTTTAGAGCAAATTTTTCATTGATTGACAGTATCTTTTATTTTTCACGTCTTCTTTAAAATATATATAACAATTAGAAAATTAAAATGATATGCTTTATTTATAGATTTCACTGCATCATTTGACTCAGTGAAAAGAGAAAAACTTTGGTTAACACTTCTAAATAGGGGGCTTCCTACAGAACTTTTAGTCCCCATTTATTTACTTTAATACCAGCACAGCAGTTAGATTTAATAATAAGGGCAACATAACAGAATACTTTAAGACTTCAAGAGGAGTCAAACAAGGCTGTTTGTTAGCCTCCATTCTCTTCAATATTTATATAGATGTTTTATTGCACCAAGAGGAAGGAGTATCTAAAGACACCCCAAATATAATCTTCCTTGTAATATCATAGCATATGCTGATGATCTAGTTTTACTGTCACTCACAAGCTTGGGTCTTCAAAGGCAGTTAAACAAATTGATGGCCAAATGTGAGACTTTAGACCTAAAAAGCAATCTTAAAAAAACTAAAGCAATGGTGTCTGGGGTTAACAAATCTAAGTGCAAATTAACACTACATTCTGATTATTCAATAAATAAAATAAAATAAATTACATTAAAAATAAAAAAAAATGATATGGTAACAGAATATGTATATTTGGACGTTAAATTCACAGGCAACAGGAAATGGAATTCTCATATTAGGGGACAGCAGATCAAGGCTAAGCACTCAGCCAAAGCCGTGCTAAGATTTAATTATAAATACAGGGGCAATTCCCTTCTCCCAGCTTTAAAAGTGGGAGAAGCTAAGATTAATCCTATACTTCTGTATGGATCTGAAGTCTGGGGTACTCAAACTACACTAAATATTGAAACCCCATTAATGTTTTATTATAAAGCTCTGCTTCAGGTCCCTATCTCAACTCCCTCTGCTATGGTTCATGCAGAACTGGGCAGAACTGCACTGACTGCCTTAGTCAAATCCAGCATTGCTTCTTATTAGATATGTATAATCATCTTAATTCTCTTCCTAAAGAATGTTTATAGGAAAAAATTGCATGGAGCGCCAATGGAATCTCTTCCTCCTTAGCTAAACCAGCTACTTTCTACCCTATGGAAAACTAATACTATACACCTATGGACAGATTATTTAAAAATATAAAGATAGAACCCCAGTTGAAATTCAATATTAAAAATAAATTAGTATATATTGCACTAACTAAAGACATAGAGTCATTCAAAACACAGAAACAACAGGTTGGTACAGTGAGAATAAGAATGTATGTGGTATTGAAGACTATCTACTAATTCTAATATCACCTGATCAAAGAAAATTAATTACTTGGGCAAGACTAGGTGTCATAACTCCTAAATACACTGATCTTAATAGACATAGAAACTTCATGTCTGCTACATTGAACGTCTGCCTATGTAATAGAGGTTTTGTAGAATCTATTACACATATTATTCTCCAATGCCCACTTTACAATTCAATTAGAAACATTTTATTAAAAGATTTTCTAAATAAATATATGTCTGAACTATGATCCAGTATTTATCCTTGTGCACCCTCAGACAGTAAAGGAGACTGAATGATTACAGAATTCTTAGAAGTAGTCATTAGATGTAAAAAGAATACAGCCCTTTCAATTAAATTCATTGGCCCAGATATTCAAACTGCGCTCAAAATGTGCGCAATAGCAGGAGCAAGCGCAAGTCTATTGCGACCATGCGCAACAGACGCGATATTCAAAACAGGAGCAAGCCAAATTGCGCCCACAGCCAAAGTCTGAATATCGCACAACCAGTGCCATAGTGCAACAAGGGAGGGGAAGCTGAGCAGATATGATGCGCTATGGCACAACAAGGGATGCCCAGCTGAGCAGTCCAGAGACACCATAGTGCAAGCAGGGAGCCCCACAGCTGCAGAGCAATGTAACTGTACAACCAGGGAGGCAGGGGCCCACCACCCATGCCACAGATGGGCACAGGAACACACAGCAGAACAGACATGGTCCCCCCATACCCCAAGCACATCACAACCAGGAGAGGGCTGGAATAACCACTGGTCCATGGAGTCAAGCAACCAACCCACAGCCTGGCCATGGTGCCCTATCACACCTACTGGCAAGCTGTGACTGGCACACATGGAGGGTGGACCCCTCTGTGCCAAACCATCCCCCCAGTGCACAGCACACCCTGCACCGTGACCCCCTAGACAACCCCCCATGAGCAGTGACCAGCACTGCAGGAATCCCCATGCATGCCACCACCCCCACAGTGGCAATGCAACCCTGTGCACCACAGAACCATGCAAGCCAGCCCCACCATGAGCACCCATCAGCAGATTGCAGCACACGGCAATGCAACAATGGCAGACAAAGTGCCACCATGCACAGTCCCCTGATGTACTGCTGAGAGACCGACCATGCATTGGCAGAAGAGTGACCCCAGATTGGATGGTCATGTAAGGGACACCTTCCCCAGTGGTACAGCGCACCGCACAGTATCCCAGTAACACACCCTGGCCCACCACTGGCCACAACAGCCAGCACAGACACTACACAGTGGTGCATGGAAGCATGCACCACACCAGTGACATGGGCAACCCAGCAAAGCCGACGGTACAGTGTCTGCCCTGCAGGGAATGCTACCACTGACATGCCAGCAGATCATGCAGGTCACAGACAGGCATGTGTGTTGGCTGCACAGGCCATGGATGGGCCGATGGGTGCACCATGGACACAGATCACGCGCCATGGACCACTGCACACAGTCATCCAGTGCACGGGGAACAACACACACACCACAGACACTGACTGATATCTACCCCCACGCCATAGTTACCTCCACACGGACACACACACACATACCCATGACTGCACCACCCATGATGCCATGCACACCACTGCAGCTGAGCACCTATAGCCCACTGCAAATCAGAGACCACCACAGTATTCATATAAAATTCAAATGTATTGTAAAATATAAAACTCAACTATGTACAATAACAATAACTATTTACAAGCTTGTTGTGGGGACACAAACAAGGTGGGGTGGGCAGGGGAAGGGTGGACAAATGGGATGGGATAGGTGGGGTGTGAGGGTGGGTCCAGGGGAAGTCAGGGACCAAGGGACTTTCAGCACGTCTGCTGTTCCTGGCTCTGGGTCCACCTTGCCCTGTGTCACCGCAGTACTCCTAGTGTGTCCAGCCTCCGAAGTATCACCACAGACTCCCAGGCCAGATTGAGGAGCTCCCTCATGGTGTCTCTCATCTCCCTGAGATGACTCAGACCTAGGACAAGGGAGCACAGTCAATAGGTGTGAATGCACAACCCCAGACAGCTCACCCACTGTGCATGGCATATGGCCATGGGACATACCACTGTGATGGTGTGTGACCAGCCGCAGTGATCACATCCACAGGACCTGCCCACCCAGGCGCATACAGCCATGCTGAACGCTGCACACACCCACCAGCCAAGTCATGCACAGCACTACCGTGGCCATCTAGTGACATGGCTATGTGGTGCAAAGGCAGTGGCACAGCCATGCACCACCAGTGATGCACACCCAGACATGCATTGCCACTGGACAGTGTTGACTGTAACCAGTGGCGTGCATGGCAGTGATGTCAATGAATGGTGGCCATGCCCCGCTGCCCACCTTGCCACACAGCATGCAATATTAAGAATGGATGTCTGTCACTCACCCTCATCGGGATGGTCGGGTGGCCGTTGTGGACCCTCAGCCTGCCTGGCTCTGTCTTCCACTGCCTTGTGCTCTGCTCTCAAATGGCGTAACTCTTCCGGGCCTGGGGGACAAAAAGCAGAGAAGAACATCAGTGCAGTCCTGAAGCAAAGTCCCCCTTCCCCAAGAGTGTGCCCCACCCAGCCAGACCCACCCACCCCACACCCTGTGAACACCACCATGGGCTAACCCATACAGTCCCTCCCCTATGTACTGGACACAAACAACAATGTGACACATATGGACGAAAACAGTGTGTTGACAGAACCCCTACCTGGTCGTGGTACCATGCCCCTCCTGGCACGTGACTGTAGTCTGGCCAGTAACTCAGGCTTCCTCCTCATCAGGTCCAAATATCGGTGCCTGCACTGCTCCACCATCCTGCCCCTGCCAGTCACCGCCTCTAGGGCTGTGGCCACCTCACTCCACACCTGGGACCTAGGCCTATCCAGGGGGGCCTCCCCAAAGAGATGCCCATGATGTGGCTCCACTGTGGCCACCAGGTTTGCCAGCTCTATTGCAGACCAGGGAGCAGCCCTTCTCCGCGCCATTGCCAATGTGATAGTAGGCAATATGGCGCTATGCAGCGTGGTACCCCACGTGCAGATGCTGCGCAGTACAGCGCTGCCAATCCCTATCGTGCTGTTACTGAACAGTGCGCTAGAGGTGCACCGATGTCTGACACATGGCGCCAAGGGGGCAAAGGTCGGACACAGGGTCAAGGGTCCCTGGCACAAGGCCATGCACAGTGCCATCGGACGACAATGTGTGTAGCGCGATTGGCTGCCTGTGTGCCAGTGCCACAGTGCACTATCACGCAGTTGTGCCATTGCACCTATGAAGGCCCATTGCCACAGTGCCATGTACTGACCTTCGCTATAGCGCCACTGGCACAATGGTGTCCTGCATTGCCTACCACGCACAGCACATCATCAGTGTGGCATATGACTGCATAAGCAACGTGGGCATGCGCAGTGCGGTGTATTACGCATGCCATGGAACTGCGCCATTGGCTCAGCACGTTCAACACAATTGCACAAAGCGCAAGAGCGCGATATTCAGCCGACATATGCTAATCATCTGATCAGCCATTCAATGGCGCAGCAACACGATTTGCATCTCATTAAAGTTGCTCCTCACCTAATTTGCATGCATTGCACTATAAAACTGCGACAATGTTCTGCAGTGGCCATATTCGGTTACTGCGCTTTATTGGTGAGTTGCATGCTGTGTGGTGGTCTGGACTGTGGAATCAGGGACATGCTTTGTACTGCACAGTCACAGGTAACCACTGTCATCCTTACAGGCTGAATAATGACTGAGCAAGGTCTGGGTGAGGAGGACAACGATGGTGGGTGGAAGAGGAGGCCCAACTTCACAAAGGCTGAGACCGAGGCAATCTTTGAGGCCTACCTGGATCAGGAGCCACTGCTCAGTGGACAGCGGGGCACCCCTCAGGCCCATGCTGCTGCATGGAAGGAGGTGGCATGTGCCTTCAACCTGCACGGCAGCCACCAGCGCTCCATGTAGGAGTGTAAGAAGAAGATGGGTACTGACAGGAGGAGGGTGAAGGAGAAGGTGGCTGCCATCAGGGCAGCACATGCTGCAACAGGTGGGGGACAGCTGGAGGTGGTGCAGCTCACACCAGCAGAGGACAGGCTTGCTGCAAGCAAGCACCGCAGTGCCATAGAGGGTGTTCCGGGAGGTGGCTTCCAGATGGGTGGTGGCCCATCACTGCATGGTAAGTCATAGTCTGTCTGTGGGGGGGCAGGGTAGGTCACACGCAGTAACGTGACTCTGCTTTCCCTTACAGATCCTGCGCGTCTGCATGGGTCAGCTGTGGTGGGCCTGTTGACTGCGGACAGTCAGCTGGAGTTGGAGGAGGGACCATCCACCTCCACAGGTATACGTGGAGCATTGCAACAGTGGGTCTGCCTGGCTGTCCACACTGATGACGTTGAGACAGGTGTGGGGGAAGCCCTTCCTGTGTCTCAGCATTCTGGCGTCCAGGGATGCCAGCATGCTGTGGCTGTGGCTGGGGCAAAGACCTGCACCACTGATGAAGACACAACCATAATGGGCAGTGACATGTGTGTGCCACGGAATGGACACACAGCAGGTCAGCCCATGCCCATGGCTGTGGCTGGTGGTGCCGTGTGTGCCAGCATGTCAGCACAGTCCCAGGCTGTGCCTGTCAGCACCAGTGGAGCAGCACCAGTAGCTGGTCAGGACAGTGGGAGTGTCGCGGACACAGCGGCGGCACAACTGATCCCTTGGGCACAGCAGGTGGAAGGGCGGCAGCAGCATTCAGACACCAGGACTGGGGGTTCAGGGTTCAGTGGTGGCGTCTGTGCACCGCCTGTGGACATGCCCATACCCGGTCCTGGTGTGCAGCACCCACCCACAAGGGGTGCTGAACACCAGGCACTTGCACACCCTGAGGGACAGGATGCTGAGGAGGCAGATGACCTCTTTGACGAGCACACCCGCCTACTGCAGGCATCAGTCTAGCAGCAGATGCGGCTTGCAATGTCCGTGGAGGCACTGTGTGTGGCCCTGGAGTGGGCCGAGGAGCGACTCAGCAGGGACACCGATAGGATCGTGTCTCAGATTGACCATTTGTGGGAGGATGTGACCGCTGCCATTGACAGGCTTGCACAGCCATTAATTGCAGTCATGGCCACAATGGAACACAGTCAAGGTGCCCATGCATCGCCACACCACGCAGTGTGCTGTCCACTCCCATTCCTGGTGTCGTGCGACACCCACCCTGTCGATGCCAGGTTCAGCTGTGGGCATCCCGAGCACTCCTGGTGCAGGACTGTTCGGTGTGCTGCAGACCCCTGTGCGGGCACGGTCGCATTCGCACAGTGGAACCCCTGGTGGACCATCAGTGCCACCTCATGAGGCCCGTGGTCAGCCTGCCAGTGCTGGTGGGTCTCGGCGGGGCCACCCACACATCTAAGGTGGACGTGGCACTGTGCCACAAGACTGACCTGTCTCCCAGTGCTGGCTCTGTCTGGTGCTGCCCTGTGTGCATTGTGTGTTTCGGTGGGCAGTGCACGGGTGGGTGCCCGGTCCTGCACATGGACACATGGTCCACCTGCACACCCTCCCAGCTGCTGTCCACAGGTACATGTGCATGAAGATGCCTGCATTGCGCTGTACACCAAAGTGCGATGGTGCCCAGCATCTGACACACGCACATGGATAGTCAGTGTACGTGGTGGCCTGTGGACATGTGTGTTGCTAGTGTTGGTGTTCCGGCTCAGTTTTGCACCTGACCCCTGTGCACATTTTGTGCCTATTGTGTGTGCGTGTGTGTGTGTCCGTCCATGTGGCGTGTTACTGTTCAGCCCTCCCTGGTTGTGAGTGGGTGCTTCTGTGCCCTGCCACATCCCTTGCCAGCATGCACCCCTGGTGTGTTTCCATGCATGTCTGTGGGTTGTGCCCTAGCCACTGGTGGCTGCGCATGGCACCATGACTTACCTGGGTTGGCTGAAGTGCTCCTCTGTGATGGTGTCCGGTGCAGCTGTGCCAGCGGATCAGTCGAGGTCCCGCCGGCCAAGGGGCTGCCCATCTTCATCATCACCGGTGTCTCCATCGTCCCCATTGCTGTCTACCTCTTTGACCTGTACAGCTATCCCACAGTCTTTGGCCATGTTGTGCAGGATGCAACAGGCCAGGAATATCCCACAGGCCTTTGAGGGGCTATACTGTAGGACACCGCCAGAGGTGTCCAGGCAACGGAAATGTGCCTTCAGCATCCCGAACATCCGCTCAATGACATTGTGTGTGGTGGCATGTGCCTCATTGTAGCGTTGCTGCGATGGGGTCGTGGGCCACCGGTAGGGTGTGAGCAGCCAGGGGTGGAGTGGGTATCCACTGTCACCTGTGTGCAGAGAGTGGTGGTTAGTGTCATGTTCAGCTTCAGACTGCCCCAGGCCCTGTGGCCCACACTCATGGCACCTCTGGCCATACCCCCCCATGCCCACAATATGTCAATTCTATTTACATACTCACCCACTAGATGACCTGTGGGGATGTCCCCACTCTCGAATCGGTGGCACAGTGCCGACTGGTGCCAGATGTATGAATCATGTGCTCCCCCCAGGGTGCGTGGCACAGACATTGATGATGCGCCCACTGGCATCGCACACCACCTGGCAGTTGACACTGGAGAAGCCCTTTCGGTTCATGTAGGTGGCCCCCTCCTCGCCAGGTGGTGTGCGTATGGCCATATGGGTGCAGTCTATCGCCCCTAGCATGCCAGGCATACATGCTACCCTGTGGAACTCCTGTATGTTTGCTGTGCGCTCCGCCACAGTGCTGGGGAAATGGATGTACTCCGCAGCATGTGGCAGCAGTGCGCTGAGGAATTGGGTGAGAATGCAAGACGTGGCTGACTGTGTTATGCCTGTGGTGTCCCCTGTTGGTCTCTGGAAGGTACCCGTGGCGAGCAAGCACATGCAGGCAGTTACCTTTGTCTCCACTGACAGAGCATGACTCCATCGTGTGGGTGCCTGCATCACATCACTGCACAGCTTTTTCTCAGAAGAAGCCAGAAGGGGAAGGAAGGAAACATATTCAATTCAGTGCTTTAGAGTAACTGGTAATTGCTATTTTTCTTTTAAACTTAGATTGTGGGCTTTTAGTGACACTGTACTTTCTTTGTTGTCTTTACTTAGAATTGTTTTTGGGCTGTTGAAAACTGAAAACGTAGTGGTGGTGTAATTCTGTGCTGTCTTTAATTGCTGCAAAATTTTCACCCCCCTCCCCTTCCCCCAACTCTTAATTATATGCCCTGTTAAATCTGATTGACAGGAGCTAAACACAGGGTATAGTAAGGGGTGTGAAGTAGTAGGGGAATACGGGGGAAGAAGCCCACCCTCAGCACGACAAGTGTTTTGACTCATTTATTTATTTATTGTTTTTTTTGTTTTTTTTAAGAAAATTATCTGAGGATCAGTAGCAGGATTTTTAGGACAGTAAATTAATAAAAGGGAACTAGGAGAGCTTCAGTAGCAGACAAGTAGTGGAATAGCAGTATAATTGCAGTATAATGTGGGAGCGGTGCAATGCAGTGGCTGTGGGCAGCCATATTCAGGCAGACCTTCTGGACACTGAGGTGCTGCCCCTATCTGCATGCATCTCTCTGGACTGCGGGATGAGGCAGCCAGACCAGAGCCGGAAGTAAACTGGGTCAGGAGTACCATCACCCCTATCCAGAGACCACCAAGTCCAATGCAACTGCCTCAAAGGATGCCGAGAACGAGGAGCACTTGGATGACAGTGGGCTCAGGGAGGGTTATAGCGGTCAGGCAGAGGCACATCCCAGATCCTATTCCACTCAAGAACTCATATGCCACACTGGCAAACGAGGACAACCAAATAGAGGTACCCAGAGAAGTGGAAGGAAAGGATGTGGAGGTTAGCCAAGGAGGTGACCTCAGCAGGGAAAGCAGTGGACCCCGAGGAGGAGGAAGCGAATCCTGGTGGGGGACTCCATCATAAGAGGGATCCAGCTAGGAACACAGGAGGGGAGGACAGGAGGTGAGGTGCCTACCAGGTGCCACGGCATGGAGGGATGGAAGGAAGATCCTGGGATCACTGGGAAGACAAGAAGGAGAGTGAGCTGGATGTCATTATCCACCTAGGTATTAATGACCTGGCAAATGGGGAGCCAAAGGAAGTTCAGGAAGAGTTTAAGAAATTGGGGAGGGTCTCAAGCAAGTAGCTAATTCTGTCACTTTCTCAGAGGTACTACCTGCGGAGGCAAGGGAGAGCATAGAGTGCATGCACCAGAAACTTTAACTCATGGTTGAAGAACTGGTGCTGTGAGGAAGGGTTTGATTCATTGGTGACTGGGGACCCACCGGAGGATGGAGGGTTTATTCAAGCCTGACGGCCTGCATCCATCCTGGAGGGAATCCAAGACCAATGATAAGTTTAAATGCTACATTGACAAGCATTTAAACTAGTTAAAGGGGTGGAAGGCCAGCAAGGAGGGTACCTACTTGCTCACCCCCCCCACAGCTAGCAGTGGAACCAGTGAACCAGAGGAGTGGCTATCTCTACAAAGCAGTGTGCAAAAGATGGAGATTAGTGCCCAAGAGGTGGATAGGCAGAAAAGGGCAAAATTCAGCAGAAGGGCAGACAGCAAGGAGAACCAGGGATAAAGGACAACCAAGGAAGGGGCTGGAGTAGAACAGCAAAACAGTCTAGGGAGGTCAAATCATGGAAAGTCATGTGCAAATGCCAGGAGCCTTAGCAACAAGATGGAAGATCTGGAGGCTGTCATGGTGCAGTCAGACCTGAACATTGTGGCCATCACTGAAACCTGGTGTAATGATAACCATGACTGGGAGATGGCCATACCTGGCTACAACATATTCAGAAGAGACAAAGCAGGCAGGAAGGGAGGAGGAGTGGCACTGTATGTGAAAAATGACATAAGGGCCACAGAGATCCAGGAGGAACAAAATGGGGGAGAGATGTTGTGGATTAAGCTGGAAAGGAAAATGGGGACAGCTATCACACAGGTGTGGCTCCTAGACCACCAGCCCAGGAGGAAGAAACAGATAGGAGTTGATGCTAGCCATCCAAAGGATGGCAGACAAGGTGAGGTAGTACTGGTTGGAGACTTCAATATTCCAGACGTGGACTGGAGCATCCCAGCAGCACTGCAGCATCAACTAGGAGCAGATTTATCCTGACCTCTTCAGGGTGCCTTCCTCAAGCAACTGGTCATGGAACCAACTCAGCAGAAGGCAATACTGGACCTTGTGCTCACAAACAGGGACAGTGTGATGGGGGTAACAGTGGGGGAGCACCTGGGGATCAGTGACCACCAGTCATTGTGGTTTGAAATCACAGAAAGAGCAGAACCAAACCACACAAAAACACGTATCCTGGATTTTAGGGGGGCAGACTTTGGGAAAATGGGGAGATACTTGAAAGAGGCATTAAGGGGAATGGGACAGGAATCAGGGGTTGAGGAACAGTGGGCAGTATTTAAAATGGGGATTACAAGAACAACAGAATTATGCATTAAGCAGGTTAGCAAGAGGAAAAGGAAGAGGAGACCATTATGGTTTTCCAAAGAGGTAGCAAAGAAAGTGAAAGCCAAAAAGATTGCATTCAGGCAATACAAAAAGACACAGGCAGAAGGGGATAGGGAGAAGTACCAGGAGAAGCAAAGGGAGGCAAGGAGGTCAGTAAGGGAAGCCAAAGCTCAGACAGAAGAACACATTGCAAAATCAGTGGGTAGAGGGACAAAACCTTTTAGGTACATAAGTGAAAAAGAAAGACAAGGGAGACTGAAGGAGGAGGATGGGCTGCGTGGAGGATGACAACAGTAAAGCTGACATATTGAACAGGCATTTCTGCTCAGTCTTTACTGAGGAAGAGGAGGGTAATGGGTCTGAAGGGAGTACAAGGGGTGAGAATGGTGCAGAAATAGACATAAGTCCCTTTACACGAGAAAGGGTCCTGAAGGACCTGGAAGTAATAAGAGTTTATAAAGCAATGGGGCCAGATGGGGTGCACCCCAGGGTCCTTAAAGAACTAAGAGAGGTGGTGGCTGAACCTCTGGCTATCCTGTTTAGCCAATCACTGGAAACAGGGGAAGTACCCAAAGACTGGAGGACAGCAGATGTAGTCCCCTTATACAAAAGGGAACAAAGAGGAAGCAGGGAACTACAGACCAGTCAGCCTCACCTCGGTAGTGGGGAAGATCATGGAAGCACTACTGAAGGAGAGATTGGTGGAACATCTGGTTGTCAATGGACTACAGGACCCAAGGCAGCATGGTTTCACCAGGGGGAGGTCATGTCAGACCAACCTAGTTGAATTTTTTGACTGGGTGACTAGGGAGTTGGATCAGGGGAGGCCAGTGGACATGGCCTATCTGGACTTCAGCAAGGCCTTTGACACTGTGCCACATAGAAGACTACTACACAAACTGGGGAATATGGGTGTGGGCAGGACAGTAGTGTAGTGGGTAGGTAACTGGCTGGGTGGCAGGACAAAGAGGGTGGTGATAAATGGCTGTCACTCCACAGAGGGAAGAGTGACCAGTGGGGTACCACAAGGATCAGTGCTGGGACCGGTCCTATTCAACATCTTCATCAGTGACATTGCGCAGGACCTAGAAGGCAGAATTTCACTGTTCACTGATGACACAAAGCTCTGTAACAGAGTAGACACACCAGAGGGTGTAGACAGAATGAGAAGGGACCTGCAGAAACTTGAAGAGTGGTCAGGGGTTTGGCAGTTGAAATTCAATGCAAAGAAGTGCAGGATAATGCATATGGGGCACAAAAACCCTGGCACAATATATCAGTTGGGAGGTGAGGATATAGCATGCACCAAACAGGAAAGGGATCTTGGGGTTATCATCTCTGATGACCTCAAGGTAGGGAAACAGTGTGACAAGGCAGCAGGTAAAGCAAATAGGATGCTGGGATGTATAGGCAGGGGCATCACCAGCAGGAAAAGGGAGGTCATAATTCCGCTATACAAGACACTAGTGAGGCCCCACCTGGAGTACAGTGTACAAGTTCTGGAGACCATACCTACGTAAGGACATAGGGTAGAGAAGGTTCAGAGGAGGGCAACAAAGATGGTGCATGGATTGCATCACAAGTCCTAAGGAAGACAGGTTGAAGGAACTGAACATGTACTCCTGGAGGAGAGGAGGGAGAGGGATATGATAGAGACATACAAGTATCTCACAGGGAGGAACAGGGTGCAGGAATACACTATTTTTAAGTGAAAAAGATGTTCCAGGACTAGAGGGCATGGGATGAAGTTGGAGGGAGGACGATTCAGAGGAAACGTGAGGAAGGATTTCTTCACAGAATGGGTGGTGGACAAGTGGAACACCCTGCCAGAGGAAGTGGTGGAGGCTGAAACAATCACGGGATGTAAGAATGCATGGGATAGACATAAAGGAATTCTGGAGGTCAGGGGTAAGGGGCAACAGACTTCTAGGAAAACATAAACTGAACTTACAAGCTCAAATGGGCAGACTGGGTGGGTCATAGGCCCTTATCTGCTGACACTGTTTATGTAGCTCACAGAGCCGCCTCAGTATTGTCCTGTTCAGGCGGTACCGGCCCACAATCTCGGTATCTGTATATGGCTGAAAGCTGGTGCGGGCTCGGTACTGCCTGTTGGGGGCATATCACCGACGGGCTCGTCCACAGCCACGTCCCCCTGCCGCATGCCTTCTCACCCCCCTCACTACGGCATTAATGTTGAATGTGGCACTGGCCATGTCCCTGGCTTGCATTCCTCCCCCCAGCAGCTGTTGCTTTGTTACCTCCGCTGTCCTGGCTGCTACCTCCCCTGCACCGGATACACCTATCTGTGCTGGCCTGTCTGTGTGTCACCACACACCTTGCCTGTGCCTCTGTTCTGCTGTGGTATTTCCCTTGCCTACCCTCCTTCTGCCACTTTCTCTGTCCCTGCCTCTCCCTCTGCCTCATGTGGCTTCCCTGTAGCGTTCTTGCACATCTTCCTTGCTCCCGTTTATATTGGCTCATTTCCGCTAGTGCGCAACTTCCGCTTGCTCCACTGTTGCGCATTGCGCAAGTCTTTGAACATCGCATTGCGCCATCTATGCATGGTTCCTCCCCCTTAGGTTGTGCATGCCTTCATTATCATTGAGCTGTTGCTCAGCATGTTTTCATTGGCGCAACTGCCACCTGCTGAATATCGCAGCATAGCGCATTTTCGGACTTGCGCTGGCGCAATCCTATTGCGCATGGCGCAACCCTTTTGAATATCCAGCCCACTGTGTCCTGCCTTCTAGGCAGTTCTTTAATGTTGATTGCCTAATTTTTAATATGTCTCAAAATGTGCCTTTTGTCCTAAACATATTATTGTAATTTAAAAACACTTCTTTTTAAAGTATATATTTTTTGTAATTAGCTATTGTAATATCAATACTATTTTACTGGATGATCAATAAACTTGATTGATACATTGCAAAGCTGTGCTCATTCCCCTAGCTGTGGGTAGCACTGCATGCCAGCTGGAGGGAAGTGCCTGAGGTTGGGGCTTGATTACCTGCCATGCACAGCATTGCATAGTTCCAGTTAAGGGGAGTGCAAGTGATATCTGCAGATACCCTGCCACAGCTGCTATACACCCTCTTCAATCTGCAAATGGTTGCCTGACAGGGCATGCAGCTACCATTATCCTATAACCTCCAGCCCTTCTAATGTGTAATGAGGATGTAACTACAGCATGGCACCTTCCCATAATGCATTGACCCCTTAAGGTACTGTAGTACACCAGTACCCACAATCCCCTGCTCCACACAGAGCAGAGGATTCAGTCCAGTTGCAGGACAGGCCACTTTGGTATTGGATGCCTACCTGTTTCCTTCACACCACTCATTTCCCACTCCCTGCCCCACCATGCATATATATAAATATTAATATGTTTGCTCTGTACATATTTAAGGCAGCAGTCATTTCATAGAATCAGGAGGCAGCAAGTGATGTCATGGTTAGGAAAGCTGCACGCCTAACAGTACAAATTTTCCAACCATGACGTCACCTTCTGTCTCGAGTTCATGAAATAACTGCTACATTGAATCAGGCAGACTTATTAATGGATATCTGCTGCCATCTACTGCTAAATCCAATGCAATTTTTAACAAAGCTTATTATTTTTGTTTTCACGGTATCAGGGAAACCATTCATGAACTTTTCCCTTTAACAATGTGATTTGGGCAACCAAAAAGGATAAATTAGTCAGGCGCCACCTTTTTCTTTTGTTTTATGAAACAAAACTGCAAATCTAGTTAGTGTTAAAAGCCAAACAATCCCAGCTGTAAGTATGGGTGAAATGTAACCTAAAGTTTGACACAGTCTATCAAAGCAGGGAAATTTACAGTACCCACACACACCAAAAAAAACAAACAAAAAAAACTGCTGTTATGTTTTGGAAGATGGTGCCATAATTAGGGTTATACTTAGGGACAGGAGAATCAGAATGGATAGGTTAAGAACCACCAACAGCTTACCTCATTTTCTGAATAAGCACCTTGTCAGAACCTTTTTTTCAGGTCTAATAAGGTTTTCATACCTTTTAATTGATTGTGGAGCTTAATATACTCCCTCAGCAGACCTTTATCTAGTAAAAAAACTGGTGATGGTAGAAAGACCTGAAAGGAAGCTGGAGGACGTATAGTACCAATCCAAGTTGTTTTTAGATTCCTTTATGTTCGCTCATAATAGCTTAAAGGTGGGCAATGATGGTTAAAACAGTTTGTGAACTTAAACAAAAATGTTCTGAATGTTTTGATTAGGCTCAAATAAATATCAGACCCTTTTATTTCTTATCAGAACCATCTAGAACCTCAAAATGTTTTGTGTTTCTTCCATCTCTAGTTAAACTGGAGGCATGAATATATCCAATATTCAGGTTGGTTGATGTAGTCTTCCAGTTTGAAATCTGATATTTGGAATATTCAGTATCAGAATATAAGTGCATACAATGTGTTTGCAACCACAAGGCCTAGTGTACAGTGCTAAGATGGCTGGATCTTGTTGCATGACCACCAATCCTGTCATCCCATCAAACCTTCATACAAAAATTAAAACACCACCAGTGATTACAGCCCCTGTAACACGTCATCGTGGATTTTGTGACACCTACACTGCTTTATGGGCTCAGTCAAGATTGGGGGCTTTGGTTAAAAATCTCCCAACTGGGGGTTCATAGCAAAGATTTAAACAGACTGCAGAACCTTCAAACAAAGAAAGGTTTTAAGTGTCCCTGGTGTCAGAATTGTACAACCTAGTAGGTTGCAGGAGCTATTGCTACAGGCAGGGTTGGATTTACCATTACGCAAACTATGCCTATGCTTAGTGCCTTGTGTTTTGGGGAGCCCTTCAGGCTGCTCCTAGTTTCCTGTTTTATGTGACTGAGAAAAAAGCCATGCCAGCACCACTGACTCCGCTGAGAGCAGTGTGTGTGTGCCTCCCCTTTGACATGATGAAGATGAACCACACGATGTGTGTGCATCAGCTAACATGTGCAAGTCCAGCAGTGGTACTGGCTGGCTGGAAGATTCAATTTTGGAGTGATCGGAGGACTCAGAATGATAGTTGGGATGGGACAGGCCGCTGGCAGGAGCACTAAAAAGCAGCAGCAGCTAGCTGCCAGGCTGGATATTTTATTTTTATTTAACTTCTTAGGGGTAGATGAGGTCAGTGACAAGACAAGTCCCGAGCAGACAGCCAACAGCAAGATGAGTGACAGGTCACAGAGTCCCGAGACAAGTCATTGTGGTTGGAGTCATTACGCCATCACATATCACCAGCAGTGGTGCCGTGTGCTGCCGGATGATCATGGCTTTCTCTCTTGGAGGCCCTATTCTGCCTAATCTAACCTCAGCCCTATGCGTTTCTCTGGACTGAGACGGTGGGACCGACTCTAGTTGGAGAGTTGGGTGTGGGACACAGTCAGTGGGTACAGCCAGAGGAGCTCGGTGTAGCAACTCGGAGTTGGAAGCCACCGCACTGTCTGTCTGCAGACTGCAGCAAGCCAGAGCAGAGGACTAGTAAGTTAATCATGAGTGATGTAACAGAAATAAATGCTGTCTATACAGTGCATGAGTTATTTTGGCAAACTAGATTGTATGAATCTAGACCAGAGGAATTCAGTGCGCTTCAGTTTTTAAAATGTTTGAGATGTGAGTCATACTAGTGACTTGACAATGATGTAATGCAGAGATCTTTATTGTAAAGCTTTAAGCAGGAAGTCACCATAATGTGTTATGTGTAACTGATTTATGTTTCAGCATTTTAGTCTGTCTGGTTATATAGACTTAAATATGTGTTCAGCTATTTTTCTGTATGTTGTGGATCAGTAATATAGTTTGGGACCTCCAGTGCAAGCCATAATGAAATAATTTTTAGAACTGCTTGAAGTGTGTGTGTGTGTGGGGAGGGAGGGGTGTGTTTGCATGTTCTGAATAGCCTTCAGATTCATATATATTTTTAAAATGTATTTCTTATGCACCTGCAACTCAGCTGTCATAACAGCTGATACCAGGACCCATGTAAAGTAAAAAATAATGAAGGGTTACACTGGGGCTATACCTCTTGGCCTGCAGATAAAATAATGTGCCTGTGATTAAAGTGCACTTAAAGGTTCTGAAATGTGTTCTAAATGTTTAATGAGGTACATTCTGTTTTCGTAATATGTGTTTGGCTTAGTGACAGTATATCCTGGTGCCAGCTGGGAGGAAATGATTCTTATCTGCTAGTGGCATATAAATAGGGTCCCTGGCCCCCCAAAGAGCAGTTCCAGTTCTTGGTGTGCATCCCAGTCCAGGATACCATTGTGTATCAATGCCAGTTAGCACCTCTGGGTGTGCTCTCTGGCTGCTTCTGGCTAGGGGTGCCTGTGGGCCATGAAATGGTGGTAGTGGCCCTGGGTTCAGGTGGCACTGGTTTCCTTTTTGGTGGGTCTCTGGAAACTCAGGCCCAAGACTATGGAAAGCGGGGAAATGTTACAGACTAACTCTCAAGGAGTCTCCTGATGGCTTTGGGGCTATCTCTTTCATGTTCTTGTATGAGTGGAGAAGTGGTAGAAGTAATCCTTGGTAGAGTGAGACTACGGCCTGGTACAGGGGTTGTGTGAATACAGAAAGTCAGGGCATCTGGTGCCAAGTATCTGAACCATCATGATAAATGAGGGACCGGGTTGGTTGGTAAGCCCTTGTCACTGTGACTGCATTGGGCACTAACTCTGACAGCAATGGAGGCATGGTGCTTAAAGCAGGAAAATGGGGGTTGCCTACATCTCATTATACTAGTGTGTGTGTGTGTGTGTGTGTGTGACCGGAATAGTGCACTCCATCATTTCCCCTCTGCCAGAGGCACTGTATCACTATTTTTGTGCCATGCAGTGACAGGTACAACTCAATCCATTAATCCCACTTGCATCTGCAAGGGGCACTGTAACGTGTTTAAGGGACATTCCCTCTCTGTTTTTTTTTTTTTTTTAACCAGGAGTAAGGAGTAACACACTAAGCTAAAAGCTTCTTTACAGGTGCGACCTGGGTGGGAGCACAAGGAAGTTAAGTGACAGTGACTTGCTCAGGCAGGGTCACACAGTATACAAGTGGAGGCTGTGGGATTCAAACCCAGGTCTCCAGGTTTTCAGCTCAGAACCCCAAACCACTGTGCTATACTGCCTGTTGTTTACAAGGTTGGATTGTCTGCTTTAAAGTGACAGCCCCAGTTATCTGATTCAAATAGTTCTCTTAGTTATAATAATTTTTCTCTGCAGACTGAAGGGAGAGAGAGCCAAGTACAACTGAACTGTTGAAAGCAGGTTTTGGAGGGACGCAGATGGCCCAAGGGGGTGGATGATGCTGATATCTATGGGAACCAATGGCTGGGGGATGCATGGCCACGTAGGGTGGGGGCCTGGATTGACCAGGAGGGTATTTTGGGGGGGCTGGTTACTGCTGTGCATATGGCCCACAACAGGGTAAATCCGGCCCTGGCTACAGGTAGTTTGTTCCCGGTGACTGGTCAGAAACCATTTTCTTGCAACCTAGTCTGGGACCAGCCTTTGCCTGGAGTCCAGTTGCCGAACCACCTGGTCTGGGGCCAGTTTCACTGCTGTACAGGAGCTTTCTTTGTTGCACTTAGTTTTTTCCTGCACCAACTCCCTTTAGTGTAGATTTACTATTACCAACTCCACATCACAATGGCACACCACACCAGTGAAATCTGGGGTCAAAAGAATTTTATGGAAGGAGATTCAAACCCAGACTTCAGGATCACAGGATAGTGCACTAACCACTACACTATGCTGACTGCTACCTCGCAAACATGTGGTTAGACACATATGTGACAATAACTGATTCCAGACCATTTCAGCTAGAAAGAAAATTGGTCTCAGACCTTGTGCATGGAAACTGGTCTAAGACCAGGCAGCTCTGAAACTGATCTCAGACCAGGCTGGTCCCAGACCAGGTTGCTTCGGAAACTGGTCTCAGATCAGGCTGGTCCCAGACCAGTCATCAGCAGAACAATCTTCCTGTGCCATAGCTATCCCACATCCCCAAAGACCACACAGGAACCAACAGCATGCAATAACAGTTACCTCAATGAGCCTGGAGCTTATCACTGTAGCAATAATTGCTCAGATAAGGAATTTAATGTCAAAAGCAGGCAATGTATTTAGGGACTGCATGGCTCTAAATGAAATAAAGTGTCTGGTTGTCCCAGTTCCCCCTTTTCCCCACAAAGACAAACCACCTGTATGGTGTTGTGCTTAGATTATAATCGATTTATTATATATATCATAATTCCATTTCTCATTGTCATTTATTGATGTATTTTACAATTTTATTCGTATTGCATCAAAAACTCGAACTCTGATTCTCTCTCTCTCTCTCTTTTCTTCTCACTTCCCCAGGTGAAAACCTGAGCCTTGTCTTCTCTTTCTGGTAGGTGAGTGAGGAACGAGACCACTTTTGTCCTTCAGTTTCTTCTTCTTTCATCATATTTCTTTTTCCTTCACCCCTTCCCTCCTTTCCCCTCCCCTTTCTCCCCTGCCATCCACCTCTGGCAGTCCACCATTGTCCGACTGGACTTCCTTCATCTGTCATCCACCTCTGACAGTCCAAATCGATCCCTTTTTTTTTTGGATCCCTTTCTCCCCTTCTTTGTCAGGTGGGTGGGTGGTAACACAACTCAGCAAAAGTGACTGAACCGGCTCTGTGCTGGCCTTTTTGTACCCCCTTTAGCTCCTCCCCTTCCTGCAGCATGTCCATTGTCCTGCCTCCCATTCCCTCCCCTACCTTCCCCTCCCTCCTAAGCAAACCACTTACAACATCCGAAGGTGGGGAGGGCAGCAGGACAACATGGTTTGCCCGTTAAAATTGTCCGGATTCCCCTTTTCCCCACAAAAGACAAACCACCTGTATGTTGTTGTGCTCAGATTGGCAATCAATTTATTATATATATCATAATTCCATTTCCATTTCTCATTGTCATTTATTAATGTCTTTTACAATTTTATTTGTATTTCATCCAAAGCTCAAACTCTGATCCTCTCTCTCTCTTTTCTTCTCGCTTCTCCAGGTGAAAACCTGGGTGTCTTCTTCTTCTCTTTCTGGTAGGTAACGATGAGAACCGAGACCACTTTTTGTCCTTCAGTTTCTTCTTCTTTTTACCATATTTCTTCTTCCTCCCTCTCCCCTTCCCCTCCACTTTTTCCCCATAGCCTGTCTCCAGCTTGTGTTGGATGACTGGCCTTCCCCTCTTTTAGGGTTCTTCCCCCCTCCTTTTTTTTTTTTTATCTCCCTTCTTGTCTCCTCCATGCCTCAATAAACCCCATCATTTCAGAATTAAACATGTCTATTGCTAGATCTGACAGGTGCACTCCATCTGGCCTGTAGAATTCCTCTACCCATTCTTCCACCCCTCGCACTATTATGTGTCCTCCCATACTCCTAACCAAAGTTCCAACCCTTCTATTCATCTTCCTCCTGGCTCTGCCTATTGCTCTATGGCTATGCTCATGTAACCACATCCTCCTTGGTATCATGTCCGACCAGGCTGTGCTCACTCTAGGCCACCAATCCCATATCCTCCCTAAGTCCTGTTTTACCTGCATGTACGTGTCCACCCATGGCTTCCCACCAAGGTCATTGCCCCCTAGGTGAATGATAATTAAATCTGGGATGGGCCACCTTTCTTTCATGTCCCTCAGGGTAGGAAGCAATTGTGCCCATCTCATTCCTCGGATTCCCCACCACACGAGCCTACATTGTCTGGCATCCTGGTACAGCTGCTTTCCCCCAGGTTTTTTATCCGCTCTCTTTTCTGCCCAATAAATGTATCAGTGCCCTCAGATCCATACTTCAGTTGTCCTCCCTCTACCTATAGAAGTGAAGCAAATAGACACCTTAATCACCTACCTGCCTTGTTTATATTTGCTATTTTTTTTTAATCCCCCCGCACTTTTTTTTTTTACAAAATTGACATGTCCGTCTCAAACCTGTATGTCCCAAATATATCTCTTATAGCTGGCAGACTGCCAGCATCCCTTTTCCATCATACTGTTCACTGTTTCCCTGCTGCTGCCCACTTGAAGCAGCCCCAATCCGTGAAGTGAGAAGAATAATTGTCCTGGTCCTCACCCAGGAATTCCATGCCCTTTTTAGCATGGCCATCACTTGGTAACCCGTCACTCTCTTCCCATCCCCATGTACAAATAATCTCTCTTTCTTTAATCCGCCTACAGCGATGTGCACAGAGCTTTTACTGCACACTGTCCCATCCACATAAGCCTTAATAGTTATGGCACATCCGTGTCCCACTTGGTCCGTCTTTGATCTTTTAACTAAAACTTGTATCTCCTTCTGCTCCCAAGTGATGTCTACCCATTCTAACCCCCTGTCTGTGTCTTTTCCACCATACCCTACCACCTCACTTACTCTCAAGGCTCTTGCAAACATCACCAGGTAAATTGTGTGAAATAATTGTGCCTCATCCTTGGATCTGCAAATTGCCAGCAGTACTGCCTTTAATTTTGCAAGCCAATGGTCTGCTATTGGCCGTCTTCCATCCCTGGGTCTTTGTTGCAACCTGCTCCACCCTTGCATCATTCTCCGTATCAACACTGACTTCGTAGGGTCCTTCAATCTCCTTAGGCTACAAACTACACTAATCCCTGCTAGATAAACCCCCATCGTGGTGTGGGCCATACCTCTCTGCCACTGGTCCACTGTAAACTTTCCTAACTGTTCTTCCATAAGTGGTCCACTTACCTCCATGTGGTGTGTTGCCCTGAATGTTTGTAGTGCCTGCCAGGCCCCCTCATAGGCCCTCGAGGTCCGTGGTGCCCATGAGTTGTGAAACAGCATTTCCGCTCCCTCTTGCCAATGTCCCAGATGTTCATTGGTATGGGTGTTCTCTGTTCCTCTGCTGTTGGTGCCAGCATCCGGAAGTGATCCAGCTGCAGATGGGAAAGGCTGTCAGCCAGGGTATTTTCTACCCTTTCTAGGTGTCTGGCCCCGAATGACATGTTCCATTGCAAAGCTCTTAACACCAGCTGTCTCAACACCCCCATGACCGTTTCCGACCTGGCTCCCCTGTTATTTAAGACCTCCACCACAGATTTGTTGTCACACCAGAATGTGACCTTCTGATTCCTTAACTCCTCCCCCCATACCAGGGTGCAGGCCCAAATGGGCATGATTTCTAACAGTGTGATGTCCCATACCTTTCCGTCTCTCACCCAGTGGCTTGACCATGGCTCCAAGAACCATTTTCCCCTCAAATAGCCCCCCATGCCAAACCCCCCGCAGCATCAGTATACAGCCCGAGATCTGTGTTGTAAACCCACTCATTCTGCCAAAATGAGGAGCCATTATAGCTGCTGAGGAATTCTTCCCATACTTTAAAATCTTCTTTCACTCCTTGTGATATCCACCCAGTGGTGTGGTCTGGTTACCCCTGCAGTGGCCCTTGCTAGTCGCTTAGTGAATGTTCTCCCTGGCCCAATAGCCCTACAGGCAAAGTTCAAATGTCCCATTACTTGCTGCTCCTGCCTCAATTGCACCCGTCTTCTCCTCGTATGCACCTGAATCAGTTCTCTAAGTTTTGATACCTTATTATTAGGCAATCTAAAAACCTCATTCCGTGCATCTATCTCGATACCCAAGAATTCCAGAACCTTACTAGGTCCTTCCGTTTTTTCCGGTGCCAATGGCACCCCCAGTTCCCTACACAGGCTCTGGAAGCTAGTCAGCATCTTTTTTGCCTCCTCCCGTCCACTGCCTATTAACAGGAAGTCATCCAGGTAATGTATGACCGCTCTGCAACCTGTCTGCTCCTGAAATATCCACTGCAAACAAGTACTGAAAACATCCAATGTGGCACAAGCTATAGAACATCCTATGGGCATGGCCTTGTCAAAATAGTACTGGTCCCCTATCTTGAAGCCCAATAGATCCCAATCTTCCCATCTAACCGGTAACAGTGGGAAAGCAGCCTCTATGTCTGTCTTGGCCATCCATGCATCTGGTGTCACCCTAATAATCTGCACGGCCTCTTCTAATGTTGCATAAGTGACTCTGCTGTGTTCCTCCCTTATAAAATCATTCACTGAGTCCCCTTCCGGAAATGACAGGTGGTGAATCACCCTGTACTCCCCTTCCTGCTTTTTGGGAACCAAGCCAAGTGGGGAGATCCTCATCTTCGGCAATGGGGGGATGAGGTATGGTCCTTCTACTCTGCCCGCCGTTTTTTTCTTCTCTATCGTTTCCCTCAAAATGTCCTCCTTTCCTTTAACCGACCCCGGTTGTTAGCCTCTCTTGCCTGTCTTGGACCTTTAAACTACAGCGGGAAACCCATTCTAAAACCTCTTTTTAATGTTTCCACTGCCTCCTTATCTGGGTAACCTTTTAACCATCTCTCCCGACAACTCTATTTTGATTGGGGTTTTTGTCATCTGAATAGTTCCCCTAAACCCCATCCCTGGCTCCCTCCACCCCTCTACTTGTTCAGTAAGCTTGATTCCCCTACTCCCGTAACCCCTGCCTCTCGTTCCTCTATTCCATGGCTGTCCCTATAGCCGTGGCCTTCCGAAAGGGCTGTTGGCCTGTACCTTGCCCCCTCCCTGGCCCCTTGTGCCCAAGTAGTCCTGCATTTGCTCTGCAGGATGTGCCCCCACCATTTGAGCAGGCATGTTCAGAACCAACATTGTGGCCAGGAACAGGATGCCCTGTTATAGCCCCAGCAACATTTTGGAGTACTCCTCCCTTTTCCTGTTTCTCCCTCCAGTGTGGATTGATCCATTACATAATCAGTCCATAAATCTAACTGTTTTGTATCCCATCTCACATTCCTGTAGGTTGCCATCCTCTGCCTGAAGAATTCATCATAATATATCCAGCCTACTCCCTCTTTTGCCGTTGCTCTTCTAATGATCAGTGAGTAGGTAGTGAGAGGGATTCCCAGCTCTGGTTTCATTTCTTGCACTATAGCCGAGTATGTAGCAAAGCCCACAAACCACCCATCCCACGCCTTTCCCTTTGTAAATTTGTCCTCTTCTTTTTTACCCAGTGAAACTACTGCTGCCGCCATCTCACTCTTCCCAATACTCTCTGTTTCTTCATATTTTGCCGCTGCCACCTTACTGACTAAGGCAAAAATATCAACATACTCCCCTTTCCATATCTTTTCCTTTGTTGCTAATGGCACATGTTCCTCTGTTCTCATCCCTGGGCCTCCTATCTCTCTTGTACCTTTTCCTGTGCCCCCACCTTTTGTGCTTCTCCTGTCATTTCCTTATCTGACCTGATCTCTGCCAAGCCGATTCCATCTGCCCTAACCCCCCCCCGACCCTAGGGCCATAATGATCTGACCTATGTATTCTTTAATGCTGTCCCCTACCATACCTGATACATTACCTGCGGGTTTGTCAGCTTCTTGCGGTCTGTTATCCTCCGGAACCCCTAGCCTGGATTCCTGCAGCTGAACCACTTGCTGTGGCATTGTATGCAGGGGAACCCCTTTATTCGGGGAGGGATCCATTCTGGGTTTGAGTGGTGGCAGCACCATGTGCTCCTGGGGAAGTACTGATGGTTCCAGTACACCAAGCGGCAGTGGGACTGGGCAGGTCACATGGGGAGGAACCACCTTTGGCTGTTCCAGTCTCTTAGGGCTGGGTGTCCTCCCTGCTGGCCGTTTCTCACCACCCCTTTACCTTTTCCCGCTTTCCTTTTCTCTCCGGATCTCCCCAGTTCTTCTCCTTCTACCAACTGCCACAACTTGTTGGCCTTTTCCACAAGCTCCACAATGGCTTTGTAGGCATCTTCCCTTGAGGGCCTGCTTCTCTTTGGTGCCATCTCCTTTTTTGTCTGTATGACGCTGCAAATAAACTGAGAAATTTTCTTATTAATACCTATGCCTGATTTCCTTGTCTTGCTTCAATCAGTTGCCCCGTTCCTGTTGCCCACTTTTATCAAAACTGGGCATTCTACATTTTATTGCCTGTCTGCCCCCTACCTCTCATCACAGCCACTCGCCTGTATTATTCCCCCATCTGCAGAAAAAAAATTATATCCTTCCTTTGTCTTTGTTTCTTATGTTTATCCTTTTTTTCTTTTGTTGCCCCCCGCTGCCTGTGCTGGCACCCAAAACATTGCTTCTATGCCCTTTATTTGCCCCATTCACACCTATTCTTTCCTCTTTTTTTTATACCCTTTCTTTTCCCTCAGCACCTCAGGCCTCGGGGTTACCACGTGGCCGGCAGGCCCAGTCCCCATCGCCCTATCACTTCTCTGCAGCCTTACAAGCCTCAGGGCTGCCATGTGGCCCATAGGCCCAGTCCCCATTGCCCTATCACTCCTCATCAGCCTTACCAAGCCTTAGCGCTGCCATGTGGCCTGCAGGCCCAGCCCATGGTCCCCTTTTTCCGCCGTCATAAGCAGCATCTGCTGCTATCCTTGGGATGCTCTTCCCCTCTGCTGTTGGCCCCCTTTGTGCACCCTCAGGTCCTTTGTTCCACTGAACCCCCCATTCTAACCCTGAGGGCCTCTGCCTAAAACTCCTCTCCCCTTCTCATCGTGGCATGTGACATCACGCCATGCATTTTCCCCTTCTGTCCTTGTTTCACCCCTTCTTATTCCGGCCTCAGCCGGTTATCCTCAATTGCCTCCCTTCTTTTTTTTTTTTTCATCTCCCTTCTCCAGGCCCTCCCCTGCAGCTTGGGCATACCCTCGAGGCCGGCTTTGTTTTTTTGTTTTTTTATCCATGCCTACATGTGACATCATGCCACGTGGCTTCATCCCACATGTGACCGCTCGCCTTTCTAATTGGGCCTCAGTGCCCGCAGGCCTCTTGCTTGCTCCCATGCTCCCACCAACATTCTCTTTCCAGCCCACAGCTCTCCTTGTGGCCTCTTCCCGCTTCACTTTTTTTTTTGAGCTCTCGCTCTGCCTCCCTTAGCTGATCACTGTTCCAGTGGTCCCCTTTTATGATCTGCGCCTGCGGTTCTGCACCATACCTCCTAGCCCTCCCAGCCCCTTGTTCCCTTGCTCTGCAATTGCTCTCCCATCCAGTGCTCGCTTCCACTTTCTAATTTAATTACTGTTTCTCAGTCTGCATGCACAAAACACCAGCAAGTTGCTCTCTGCTACACCCCCTTTTTTTCCTGCAGCAACCATTTGCCTTCTAGGCTCACATTACCAACTACCCTTACTGATAGGGAGGCCTTGGCCCCACCGCGCCATTGTGCTCTCCTCTGCTGCGCTTCTTTTTCTACCTAAGCCAGTTCTTGGTCTGCAGCCCACATATGGACCATTAAACTTCCTCTCCCTGCATGCCACGTGTTCCAGGCCTACCACGCTTGCTTTTTGAGAAAACAAACCACGATTCACTTTAAACAGGGAGCCAAGGCCCCACCTGAACTACCCATATTTTTTAAGATGCACCTCTTATACAACGTCTTGTTATTATTCTACTCACCCAATAAGCCAGCTACTTATTTTTGCAAAACAAACCGCGATTCGCTTTAACAGGGAGCTGAGGCCCTACCTGAACTACCCATATTTTTAAAGCTGCACATTTTAGACAACATCCCTTTACCATTCTACTCACACACAAAGCCAGCTACTTTACCATATCAGCTCTTTTCTAAAACAGCTCTGCCCATTCTTTCACTTACCTCCTAGTTGTCCTGGTACAACAAACCTTGCAAAATTAGACGTTGTCCACCAAGATTCCAACTGCCAATCCGATGTGCTGTAGCTCTATTGATTATTGTAACCAACAAAACTTCAGCAAAAGTGGCTGAACCAGCTCTGTGCTGGCCTTTTTGTACCCCCTTTAGCCCCTCCCTTCCTGCAGCATGTCCATTGTCCTGGCACCCAATCCTCCCCTACCTCCCCTTCCTGAGCAAACCACTTACAACATCCCAAAGGGGTGGGGGAAAGGTGCACCAGGACAACATGGTTTGCCCCTTAAAGGGCAAACATCATTAACAAAAGAGGCAGTAAATGCAATCCAGCTGATGCTACAATGTCCTTTTAGACTCAGCCTACATCCACAGGGGCTGCTTTCCCATGCCCCCCAGGTGCAGCCCAATAATATTGGTAACTTGGGGCTATGCTTTAAGTGCCCTTCCAGGCTCCGCTATGGTGAAAAGAAAAAAAAAACTGTGGCAGTCAGGCATTTTTAGGTTCTGAAATGCTGCACCATGAAAAATGCCAACACCAGAAGCAAACAATCGGTGTGCAAAAAAGTACTGCCAAGTGATTTAATAAAGTGCACAGACAAAACTTAAGTTAAACACAAGTTACTCAGTGCTTCGAGCCCTTGTGGGCTCATGGTCGAAGATTCCACAAGGGCTCAAAGTGCTGGGGTACTTGTGTTCAGTTATGGTGACCCTGAAGTGCAATACACACACACCAAAAAGTGAAATGGAATCTAATTGGTAGAGCAACAACCAAAAGAATGATACAAACAAAATAAAGCAACAAAACCAAAAAAAAGCAAAGAATTTAAGAGTGAATGCAAACAAAAAGCACATCACAACTGAAAAGTGAATGCAAACAAAAAAAGTAACACAATGAAAAAATGAATACAAACAAAAAAACACAGCACAACAAACAAACTCTGATCAGAGCCGATAGGGCTATAGCTAAGGGATTTGGGATAAAAATATTGAAAATTTGTTTTTCAATATTTTTACACCAAATTTTCAATATAGTCTTCTTTTTACCCCACCTCATGAACAAGGGCAGAGAACATTTTCAGCTACTGCTCGAAAGGGGATTCTTTGAAAGGACTGCAAAATCACCTTTTGGGATGTAAAAAACAATCATTTTGGCCAGGATTTAAAAAATGACAGGTGTCACAGCCATGAGGTGCTGTAAAGATATGGCTATGTTGTGAATTTGGGAGAAAAATATTGAAAATTACCAAAGTTACAAGCTGGTAATTGATTTCATATGCTAGCAGAAATATCCAAATTAATTTTATTTAGAAGTATTGACATTGCAGGATTCTGCTTTAACCTGAAGGTACCAGTGATTGTTTGAGTTTGTAATGCAGTGATTACTTGTTTTGTCTGTGTTCTTGATTGGCAAGCAACCTTGTGTCACTGTACCCAGGTTCTGCACCACAGAGAGCACATCACATTATATGCCTGTTTTCCTTGGATGAGTAAGATAGCTGAGCAAGACAACAGGGTATTCATGGCATGGAACAAAGCAGAGGGGAGCTCTTGGACAATGGAAAATGCTTGAAAGAGGACAGAAAGAGGGTGGTGGTGCTACTGGACACCAGGGACAGGTTGATACAGGACTGAGCAGGTTGAAGAAGGATGCCACTGGGTACCAGGATTTGCTTGGCATGGGTTTGGGGTGATGAAGGATTAGTGCCACTGGACTCGAGATAATGTTTTGTTTGGGACAGGAATGGATTGCCTCTGAACACTAGGAGTCCTTGACAGGGAATAAGGAAAGGGATGAGGGTGCCAATAAATAACAGGGATGGCTTGGTGCAAGATGCATTCATCTGCAGATACTTTTTCAGACGTGCTATTTGAGATGCCTTCCAACTCTTGCATTTTTAGTTCTTCACATTCTTGTTTGCAGTATTTAATTATTTCTGCTTTGCTTTTTGTTTCCATTCATTTTTTAGTTGTGTTGTACCTTTTAATTTATATTCACTTTTTAGATGTGGTGTTTTTTTTTTTGTTTGCATTCAATGTTTAGTTGAGTTGTGTTTTGTTTGTACAGTATTCACTTTTGTTGTGCTGTGTTTTTTGTTTGCATTCACTTTTCATTATGTTGTGGTACTTTGTATGCATTCACTTTTCAATTGTGTTATGTTTTTTGTTGTGTTTTGGCTTTTTGTTTGCATTCACTTTTCAGTTGTGTTGTGTTTTTTTTGTGCTGTGTTTTTTTGTTTGCATTAACTTTTTTGCTGTGTTGCAGTTTTTTGTTTGCATTCACTCTTTAGTTGTGTTGTGTATTTTATTTGCATTAACTTTTGTTGTGTTTTTGTTTGCATCTACTTTTTAGTTGTGTTGTGCTTTTTGTTTGCATTCATTTTTTATTTGTGTTGTGTTTTTTTGTTTACATTAATTTTTTAGTTGCACTGTCATTTTTGTTTGCACTCACTCCTAAATTCTTTATATTTCTTTTTGTTTTGTTACTTTATTTAACACAAAAAGTATCCATTCCACAATATTTATGATGGCATATAGTTGCATGGAACTGTGCCATAAATGAACTTCTTGGGGACAGGCAATGCTGCTGAAAGCTCTTACTCAATAAGTCACCTGAGGATCGCTTCTGAACTGGTGTTCAAATAATTTTTCTGGTGGTCCTGTGACCTTACCAGCTAGACCATTATACCTCCTTCCCAATATCCTAAGTACAGTGTGGCATCCAGCGGAACTCTTCCTAATCCCAGGTCCTCACTGCATGGTCTGTGAACTGCATGAAGTCTCCATGGTCCTTTGCCAGCTCTCGCTCAACAGTTTGCATCTCTATGCAACCACTTGACAAATCTTTCTTTTCAGCACATCCGTAATGTATGCCTATTTCATGAGTCAAAGTTAACTTTTTCTACACCTCTAACAAGCAGAGTAAGTAGACTCATGAAATAGTTGTAAAAATATTCTTGTCTCCAATATGTGCCAGCAGGACTAGTGAAAAGAAATGTGTACTAGCCCAATAAACACAATTCTAACAGCATTTAGTTAGCAGGCTTGTGCCACTTTTGACCCCTACTACCTCACTGGGCTTACCACATCGGCTCCTGGCTACCATCCCTTACCTACAAATAATGCTGAATACATAAACTGGGTTAGGAGGGTCTATGGGTTAGGGATGGGGTAACTGGATTGGTCTTGATATATGAGTGCCCTCCTCAAATTATGGATCAGAAGTCAGTAGGGGAAAATCTATCTATTTACCAATTTAGGAATGATGACAGGCTGGGAGGGGAATTTTTGAAGACAGTGTTGGTGCCTATCCTTATGCAGTGTCAGGAGTCAGAATTGTATTTTTCAACAAATCATAAATCAATCCATGATGATGGCAGAGGGGATGGCAGAAAGCAGTAAATGGCTACAATGAGGGAAATGTTGACCAAAAAGCAATGCCTTTTTAATAACTTTTTATAGTCCTGAGTAAGTTTCCTCTGAAAAGGAATAATACTTAAAACTTCCCTATTTGAGGCATTCAGGAATTAAATATTCAGGCCATAAACACATCATGGTGGTGAAGGAAATTCCATTTACACTGACAAAGTCTTGAGCACCATACTGAAAAGACCTACTTCCAGACAATGACACAGACTCACCCTTATTACCAACTTGGTGCCATCTTTACCCCTGTTACATGAGGTTCCTGCACCCTTATTGGTGCCCTCAGAGGTACACCGTGAGACAGCTAGTGTTTAGACACATGTTATACTAACATATAGGGCTAAAGGCATCTACCGTCTAAGAGTAGATGTCAGGATATGTACGCATATTATTGTCATACACTTTGCTTGCTAATACATATATTCTTCTATGTATTTTCTGTGAATTTCTTACTTATAAGATGCCAGGACACCTGTGTCCTTGGAATAATTATGATATATAAGTCGGCATTGCCACCTTTTGGTGATTTGTACTACTGCACTAAGTTATGTAAGACTTTGTATAAGAACTCTTTTGTTTCACAAACTGATGACTACTACAAAATTGTATAATGTTATCTTGGACTGTGGAGCCTTCTCTAATTTAGCCAATAGGGCTCATCTCTGTAACTAGAAATGTTTCTATCTTACAGTAACCATAATTATCATAGGTATATAATGTGATACACTAAGTCTTGTACCTCGGAGATGTGTTCTTTTTTGTTTGCATTCACTTTTTAGTTGTGTTGATTTTTTTGTTGTGTTGTAGTTTTTTGCTTGCATTCACTTTTTTGTTGTGTTGTGTTTTTTTTGTTTCAGTCACTTTTTCGTTGTGTTGTGGTTTTTTGTTTGCATTCACTTTTTCATTGTGTTGAGACTTTTATTTGCATTCACTTTTTAGGGCTACAGTGGGCATAGTCCTGCAGACCTCTTGCTGTAAGAAAAGGACTCAGCACACTCCTTCTGACCGAACAACATGTTGGAGTTGCAACACAGTCACCTCCCTGTCAGTGAAGCACTCTACTCATTGTCTCCAGTGGAAGTCACACTACACTATTTTTTTACTGTTGAGGGACACTACATAACACGACACACTCCACCATGTCCAAGATGGTAGCCAAAGTGTACTGCGCATGTGCAACTACTAGTGTATGTGTAGTACAATTTGGCAGAAATCTTGGATATGGCAGACTGTACTGTTTTCCACCATGACCGCTCATCTCATTTCTTTGAAGTGTACTTATCTCCCCACCTGACCCTCCTGCTCATCACCCCCCCAAAACATAATAGTGACACTGGGGGTGCCCAATTGCCCAGTGTCCCGATCAAAAATCCTCTTACTGCACCCCCATCCACTATTGAGCATGTGCAGTTATTTGTGTGTTTGTTTTTTAATATGTTTAAAGTTTCATCCCCTCCACATGATCCTCCCTCTCAGCACCCACCACACCACTCCCCCTAAGAAACATTACAGTGGCACTTGGGGAGCCCAATCCCCCAGTGCAGGAATGCTCATTTTTATTTTGTTTTGTTTTTTTGCCTATAAAAAAAAGTCCATCGATGGGTTTTGCACCGTTACACTCCCCCCCACCAACCCTCCCACTCAGCCCCCACCTCCTCAGCCCTTACTTACCCATTGGGGGTCCAATGCCATAATCCTCTCTGGACTGCAGATACATCTTCATTTCTCAAAGCCGGACCTTGAACTGAAGAAATAAGTATGTGCTTCAATGTATTTGTTTGTTTTGTTTGTTTGTTTTGTTTATTTCATGAGCCAATGGCTCATTTTCAAGGTTGACCACAGTCACATACATACATAAATAAATACATCATAGCATACATAGAAATATTAAAATCCAGACACAGACTATTTAGAAAATGTAGATTGCATCCTAGAGGCAAGATATTTTTTCAAAGTAGTACTAAACTGATGGATAGAAACATTAATACAGTCAAAATTTTTCCAGTGCTTTTCAATTCAATGTCAGATTACAAAACAAAGTTCTTTGTCCCATAGATGATTTCATTCTAGGTATTAGACGCATAACTTGGACATTTTTTCATATTTCTGGCCCACATTTTCAACATGCCTTTTTGGGGACCCCACCTTATGAACAGTGGCACTGTCATTAGAGCAAATCTGTGTCTCAAAAGGTGATTTCCACAGGCCCTGCATGGAAATCACCTCTCAGGCAAGAGCTGAATATTTTCTCTGCCCTTGTTCATGAGGTGGGGTCATAAAAAGGCTATGTTGGAAAGTTGGTGTAAACATATTAAAAGACAACAACATTATGATCCTACAGTATGTTGAATTTTTCAAATGCAGACCCATAACTTTGGTAATTTTCAATATTTTTCACCAAATTTACAACATAGCCATATCTTTACAGCACCTTGTGAATCTGACAGCTTTCATTTCTCAAATACAGGCCAAAATGTTTTTTCACATCCCAAATGGTGGTTTTGCAGTCCCTGCATGAAATCATCTTTCAGGCAGGAGTTGAAAATTGTCTCTGCCCTTGTTCATGAGGTGGGGTCATAAAGAGGCTATGATGAAAATTTGATGTAAAAATATTAAAAAAACAACAAAGTAATGATCCTATGTTGAATGTTGTGAATGCAGGCTAATAGCTTTGGTAATTTTCAGTATTCTTACCCCAAATTTACGACATAGTCATATCTATACAGCACCTCATGAACATGACAGCTGTCGTTTTTCAAATTCTGGCTGAAATATTTGTTCTTATCCTGAAATCACCTTTCAGGCAGGAGTTGAACAATTGTTCTGCCCTTGTTCATGAGGTGGGATCATAAAAAATCTATGTTGAAAATTCAGTCTAAAAATATTAAAAAAGAAAGCTATGAGCCAACATTGAATTTTGTGAATGCAGTCTCGTGAACTTTGTTAATTTTCAATATGTTTTTCCTAAATGTACAACACAGCCATATCCTTACATCACCTCATGACTGTGACAGCTGCCATTTTCCAAATCCTGGCCAAAATGTGTTTTCACATCCTGAAATGTGATTTTGTGGTCTCTGTATGAAATCACCTTTGGGCAGGAGTTGAAAATCTCTGCCTTTGTTCATGAGGTGAAGTCATAAGAAGCTATGCTGAAAACGCAGAAAAAATATTGAAAAAACAAAAAAGTTATGGGGCTATGTTGAATTTTGCAAATGCAGACTCATAACTTTGGTAATAATCAATATTTTACCCCAAATTGTCAACATAGCTATTTCTTTACAGCACCATATGAATGTGCCAGCTGTCATTTTTCAACTCTTGCCAAAAATGTGTTTTTGTATCTGAAAGTTGATTTTGCAGTCCTCACACAAAATCATCTTTAGGACAGGAATTGAGTATTTTCTCTGCCCTTCCTCATGAGGCAGGATCATAACAATGCTACTGTATGTTGAAAATTTGGTATAAAAATATTAAAAAACAAATTTTCAATATTTTTACCTCAAATTCCTCAACTGCAGCCCTATTGGCTCTGGCCAGAGTTTGTTAGTTGGGTTGTGGTTTTTTGTTTGCATTCAATTTTCAGTTGTGTTGTACTTTTTCTTTGCATTCACTCAAATTCTTTACATTTCTTTTTGTTTTGTTACTTTATTTTTTAGTGACATGACACTGATGCTTTATTTAGTGTTTGCTTTTAATTCTTTTGGTTGTTGCTGTACTTATTAGATTGCATTTCACCTTTTTGGTGTGTGTTTTGCATTTTGGGGCCACCGTACTCAGCCATTTGGCAGTGCCTGCCTCCACACTGCAAACTGCAGAGTACAGTAGTTGCAATTACCGTACTTGGGCATTATCCTCTCCCCACAGGTACCAGTGTAAAATCTTTACTTATCACTAGGGAGCGCTGGTTGCTTCACTGGGTACCCAGCCATGAAAAGTTAGTAGGCCCACTGATCCTGCATATGCTTGGCTGGTGTTGGTGGTATACTTAACAAATTAATGATTGAAAATTTAGTGCCCAAGCCCAAATGTTTTAACCCAAATGTGGCATTTGTGAATACTGCCATTATGATCAAGTCCAGTAAAGGATTTCCATCTGTTTTAAAGGTTGTAAGTCAGAGGGCAAGCTCTGAGTTTACTGTCAGTTTACCCAACATGAGGATCTTCCTTGATGCACAGGAGTGATGGCACAAGTCAGTTAGCCCCTTCTCCTACATGTTTTCTTTTCTCTCCATCTTCAGTGATACAGGCCTCTGGTGTTAACTGACAGATGGCTGTTGTCTCTGGTACCAATTATACCTCTCTTGATGTCCACATCCAGCAGACAGGGTTGTGACAAGGGTGATGCAAGAGATACAGTAGCAGTAAGGTTTGCAATGTTATAGGGGCCTACTGCCTTGGTGGTCAGCATAAGGCAATTTTTTACTGTCACAGACTTGCATTGTTTTTGTACTTTGCTTATCCATTTGGACTTTGGGCTTTCAGAAGTGGCATTAGTGGAGTCTGTGCTGCAGATTACAAATCCAGTTTCACAGGGTGAGGGGGATGCAGAACAAAAAAACAACATGAACTAATAGTCAAAACATCTAATATTGGTGCATGTGTCCCCAAGAGGAGCAGGGACAAATTATATTGTTCAGTTCCTTTATCACGGTGTTAGCAAGGGGAAAGGGGGCAGCATGGACAAACTTTGGATGCTCAGAAGGACTGCTACAAAAGCCCAAAGCTTTAATAGGTTAGACATGCTAATGGTTATTTTACTCTTGTTGGTGGAAGTACTGTAAGGCCCCACAAAATATTTTGCATGGTGGGCCCTTACAGTCATTGGTACAACCTTGCCAGGAGAGGATCTTCCTCCTCTTCACAGGGTAGCTTTGCCTGTATAACTTAGTCCTAGCTGCCCCACTCAGCATGACTTGGCATCCAGTTCTGAGGGGTGGTGATAACTAGTACCCTCTGTGGTGCCAACTAGAGGGCTTCAATCATAGTCTCCTTCTGCAGCACAGCAAAAGTCTCATGCTCAAGCTACAACTTCCAGCTTTTGTTTTCATGTTGGTCAATCATGAGCTAGCCCAGCTTCCAGATTTCACTTTCATGCAGGCTTAGCACATAGTTATTTCCTTGTTAGCAGGTGATTATCTCCTTTTTTGAAGCAGGAACACTGCTTCTTGCTCTGTGTCTCTTCCAGGCATATGCAGTCCCTAGTTTGATTCTCTTGGTCGATACATGCAGACTGAATGGATCCTTGTACAGTCCCTGCTGCTCACTGGGGAATGCCATCTCACCATTGGTCCACTAAGCTATCAATTACTCTGAGGCAATCATACCAAGACTCCTGTAGTCCTCCAGTGTCCCAGGAGCTTATTGAAAATCCCTCTCCAGGCTTTTCAGCCTGATTGGTTGACTTCTGTCCTCTAACCCTGGTGGCTGGGGTCAGATGCACCTCAGATGGCTACTATTTTTGTGGTCCATAGGGCCTCTGCCACAATCTCAGTTTAGACAGGGTTTTGACCCTTAACAGATTTACTGTTTGTTAACATGCAGTTAGTCTTGCAGCCCAATCTGGTTGGGGCATTTAAAGAGCATCAGTTAAACTCATCCATCAGTTGCAGGCAGCCATAATTTGATGTGTTGTGTGAGCCACTTTTGTGCTGGCACAGAGGTACTGAAGATACACAGCTCTCCTCCTTTCTCTGGCAGCTCTCAACTGGTCCCCTACCACAACAGTGAAGTCTTTGAGAGAGAGAGATAGAGAATCAAATCAGCAGCAGGGTGAGTTAGCCTCCACACTATGCAGGTTAACCCCACCACCAGCTACCAGGTTTTTAGTTAACTACTTCCTTAACCCCATGGGCAAGTCTTTTGACCACCATATCCCCACCACACTATAGATTTTCAATGTGGGAGAAGTATGGCTTGGTGAGAAATACGTCCTGCCTAGATCAGCAGTATCTTCTGTGGATTTCCTTACAGCCCTCTTGTCATCTGTAGCAGGATGAGTGGTGGATAGGGCAGCTGGCACTGAGAGAGCATCACAGTCATGCTGGCAGACAGTAGTTCCTGCTCACGGGCTATCAATCCACTTGTCAAAGAACTCCAAGTTGTCAACTGAACCTCAGGACCATAACCCCATGGATTGTGTTAATTTAGCTTAACTCACACTACACTATGTGTTATTTCCTAATCATAAAATGAGATTTATAAAAAAGAAATAAGATTACTTAATCAAATGTGATTGCATGCCCATGCGTTATCCCAGCACAACTACACAGATCTCAAATTCTGAACAATCTGACCAACCTATCTTAGATTAAAAGTTTAAGAAATTATCAAAGCCACTTTATAACTACAATAAAGGACTGCTGGATGTGCATAACTGTGCAGTAGTCACTCTTTTATGCATGTAAGGTAAACTTCCAGAGGCATGTCATCCAACATCAATACACACATTGTCATGTCATATTGCTGAAGAAATTACACTTGGGGTAGGAAGGAAGGAAGGAAAGAAAGAAGAAGAAAGAAAGAAAGAAAGAAAGAAAGAAAGAAAGAAAGAAAGAAAGAAAGAAAGAAAGATAGATAGATGGATGGATGATGCACACAGTTGCATCACTAGTAGAAATGGTCCTGATGGGACCCTGTGACATAGCAGTGGAGTTACACTTCAGTGCATTGTAGACCCAGATTCAAGAGCAAACTCTAGCTGTCAGGGCAAGCCAGCAGTGGGAGAATTGATCATCCCATGGATTGCTCTCCTTCCATAGAATGGGGAAGGATGTGCCTTCTGCAGCATGCTGATACCTACTGGGGGCTGGCTGTCATAGCAGTTGGGAGACCTCATCTCAGGTGGGATGGTCCCAGACATTACTGTGTCATTGTATGCTTGTCCCCAAGAGAAAACATTTCAACTGCTGAAGGAGGATGATGAATGGCTCACTTCAGGCTTTGCAGCACTAAATATGCACTGTATCTTTCTCTCGGGGGGCTTGCCAACCCATCTGACCCCATCAAGAAGGTAAGTCATTGGAAACTGCAGTGGGGATGCCCTAGGGTGGTGACTTTGCTGACGGTGGGATTCTCCTGAAGGCAACAACTCAAGCAGCAAGGCATAAATAGACAACAACGGAAAAAAGAAAGAGAATGATTCTGATGACGGGAAGGGATCAGCTTGAAAGTGTCTGGAAGCATGCCTATTTGTGCTGTCACAGATTTTGCTGATCAGGGTGAGAAGTGAGCTATCCCTTGCCATCTGTTATATGTCATGAGTAAGCAAACACGTTGGTATGTGTGGGACCTGAGAAGCACACTTCCTGGAAAGGAAAGATATATGTAGACCCAAGAGTGCCCTGTCTTCTCTTTTTCTGCTGTAAGATTCAGGATGGAAAACTCCAGAACAATCTGTGAACTGCTGTCTACTTGAATCTATCTGTAAAAAGCAGTGCCCCCCTCCACAGTGGACTCAGGTCCCCTCTGTTCTTTGTGCTGCACTGCTGACCCCCATGTTTACATGGCTCAGAAGGAGAAGGAAGCATTCATTTTCCCTGATGCAAGCAGTATGTTTTCCCAGTCAGTCTCCATGGCTGTGAGATCCAACACTCTGCTTGAAACTTTGGATCAGATGGAGTTAAGGTAACTTTTATTTAAAATACTGGATGTTTTCTTCTCTTATTTAAGAAATGTTAAATACCATTCTTTGAGTTTTCAACACATCACTGCTATATGCTGGGGAAGGGATGTGTTGGAACCAGAACAGTAACAACATGCTCCTGGCTCTGACCACGATATGTGTGTGTGGTGCAGACTTAAGTCTTAATCTGCTTCTGTATGTCACTGGCAATGTCAGTTGACTTGAAAATTACTCCTGCCAGACTTCAGGAATTCTAAATATGTGAAAGCACACACAGCTTTTTATGGGCTCCCAGATCAGTTTGACATTTTTTCTATAAATCCGGTTGAATTTTTCCTTTTTTTTCCAAATTGCATTTTTTATCCTAGAACTGAAATTGTTCTGTTTTCTTATATAATCAGTGTAAGTCTAGAAATATTTATCATGCTTACAGGCAGCATACAGGAGGGGCAGTTTGCAAGAAGAGCAGTGTATAGGATCCTAGTGAACTATAGGATAAAACAAATGTCAAAACTGTTTGGTGCATGTGTGTCTCAGCTACATGCATATACTCTTAGAACATGATCCCAGACCAGGCTAGGATATGTGCAAGTTGAGCATATCCAGCCAGTGAGCTCAGCACCCTGAGCTTTATAAATAAAGTAACTATCTTCATCTATCTATCCATCATCTATCTATCTATCTAGCCATCCCTCCAGCGACTGCCATATCCCTGTCCACTACATGGGCAAATTTGTTTTGGCACTTTCCTATGCTGGTACCCCCATCCCTCAGTAGGGCTTCATGGGCTGGGGATGGCTGGTGTGGCTGCCAATCAGGCACTTAAAAGTCCTGTGACTAGTTGGGGGTGTAATAGCCACGGCAGCACATTAGGCCATATAGCCTTTGTCTCCTCCGCTGGCTCTCTGCAATGGACAGATTTGTTTCAGAATCAGGATTATGCCTACCGCTGCATATGTGTCCATTCCCAATCTAACCCATTGCATAGGAGCTCTAGTGGCATGGGATCATGTGAAATAGGGGCCTGACTGAGGCGTGGATGCACAGAGGTCACTGCATGTGCAGAGTGGGACTGCCACATTCTACAAGCCCATGCAGGCACCCCTCCATATGTGTAGATCATTTTGTAGATTAGGACATAGAGCTATAAACCCAATGATAAGCATCATGGGTCACAGTACAGATTGGATTCCTGGTGTAGGACAGGCTGACAAGATGGCTCCATAACCAAAGGTTGCTTGAAAACAGAGACTTTCAGATTTGTTCCAATGTACACTGGTTGTGACAACTACAGAAAAGTGTTTTGTCTTTTTGGGGACTCCTCAGCGTAGTAGTGTAGTCACTAGTCTACAGCTAAGGATTCACTGGCCTACTCCCTTTCCCTGTAGCATACAGGACTACTGTATGTCTAGATCCAGGAGCCTGGCTTTAATTTTTTAAACTTCATTTTCCAAGCAAATGAGGTGGTAAATACTTAATTTCAAGGGAGGCCTGAGTCACAATGGGACAAAACAATCAAGCAGTTACATACAATACATGATAGCTTGTATACTGCTTGTATACTGTAGCAAGCACAAACAGCCCTGAATACCAGCTAGTAAACAGTAATCAGAACAAGTGTACACTTCATGTACACTTTGCAGTGTCAGTGGCTCAGTAGGTAGCACACTCATCTCTGAGGCCGGGAGATCAGAGGGCTGTGGGTTCAGTTCTCACATCTGGCACTTGAGTTAATATCCCAGTACTGACACTGTAGTGCAGCACGAGAGGGGTATTGCACTTCTCAGGTGCCGTCTTTCAGATGAGACGTTAAACTGAGGTCCCATCTGCCTGGATTGGTGGTAGTTCAGGTGGCTGTTAAAGATCCCATGACAATTATCGAAAAGAGTAGGGGAATTTCCCCGGTGTCCTGGCCAAATTTCCCTCATTCACTAGATCCAGAAGCAAATGATTTGATACCTTTTAATGGACCAACATAGATGTAACAACAAGAACAAAGTGCTCTAGCTTTCGGACCAACCAGTCCTTCTTCAGAAGCTCATGGCAGTTGTTTAGAAAATACAATACTTATAACAGCTAGATAATGCAGAGAAAAACAGAAAAAAATCCCCATTGGTTTAAAATACTCATTTAAACAAAAAAAAAAAAAAAAACAGAAGATGATGTCAGAGAAGTTAAACAGTACAATACTGCCTTCAGCCAAAAAGAGCCTTGGGTTAGATGTGCTTGGTGGAACACACATACAAAGAATCCTACTGCATATAAATTTAATTGACATAAGATACCACTGCTGAAGCAGATAACTCCTAAATCAAGCTATGTGTGTCACAGTTAGTATAGGGATGTGATTACTGAAAGGCAACCCCCCACCCAGATTAAAGACAAACTAAGATTGTAATAGGGCTCATGAAATTTCAATGTTAGCATTATAGACAAGAATTTACCAGTAAAGTTGTCTTAAAAACATCAGTGCACACTGTGTGATGTGTAAAACCTAGCTGGACCTGTCACCCAGCTGTACTCTCCAGCTAGATATAAGGCCCAAGAAATTTCAAAAACTTCAGGACTATATAAATAATAATTTCAATATAAATAGATAATATTAGTGTCAAACAAAAAACTCTAGTCGAGGAACCTCAAGAAATTAAGACAATGTAGCCTGATATGTACTGGTGTCAATATATATTGAGAATGTAGCAACTTGATGTACCACAACTGTCTAAGGAATCTGAAAAAGAGATAAAAAATGTAATTTCTCTCCTTCTCTTCATACAAACAATACAACCTAACCCACCCTACATCACAATAATGTGGGTGAAGGATATACATAGCTTAAAGGAGATGTTGTCTCTCTCTCTCTCTCTCCACAGACACACACACACACACACACTCTCTCTCTCCTAGTGAACCTGTATTAACTTCAGTCACTGCAATTGTTCCCCAAAGGAATTCAACTTGTCATGAAATCCTGAGTAAAAGGGCTTATGTCTCCTATCTACAGAGTAAAAATGTAACACTATTTAACAGAACTACTATCTCCAAAGTAACATTTCCAAGGATACTAGATAGAACTACCATGAAATAAACCTGCCACCCTCCCCAGGATAAGGTAACTAGAAGTAAATATAAAGTATATGTGTAAGACCAGAGGTCTAACACACCTACATATCCACAAAAGACTACAATATTAGCCTAATGTAAAAAGATCTGTGCAGGACCCCCATGCAAATGAGATCACACACCCCAATATGTACAGAGTTACAAAAATTATATATAACAGTATATGATAACACTCCTGTATGTACAATAGCAGGCTGGGTAATATAAAAAGTAAGAAGGAATTAATATTCATTATGTGTGTGAAATAAGAATAGTAACACATTATAACTCCATATATCTAAATAGAGACTTACCTCAATGTGACAGCAAGCCCCACAACTGTTATATCACATACCTCACAACACATACCCACACACATACATACACACACACACACATCCACATCCCACACATGCTGAAGTCCTATAATATGTCAGTTTGAAGAAGAAAAGGTCTGTGGATGTTAGTTTCTGTAGTGTCCCATGAAGCCAAGATCAACGTTCATCCCATCTCCTACCACACTGAGATGTAAAATAAGTTTAATCTCAAAAGCTTGTCTCTGTTGTGTGTTTTTGAGATTTCCTTTTAAGACCATTACTGACATATCTGAGACTGAGTGGTCAGGCTGGGAGAAGTGGTGCCCCACTGGTTTTTCCGTCTTCCTTGCTGTAATAGTATGTCTGTGTGAGTTCATCCTAGTGCGGAGCTGTTGGCGTGTCTCTCCTACATAACCTGTTTGTGGACATCTCTTGCACTAAATGAAATAAACAACATGTCGTGACATGCATGTATAACTCCATGCACCTGGAATTGTCTGTTTTGTGATGTGACCACACAGTCCGAGTGAGAAATGAGCCCACAAGTCTTACAGGATGTTGATTGCAGGGTCATGTGCCATTGTGTGACATGGTATTCTGTTCCGGTGAAAGTTTGCTCCTAATAATTAGGCTGGATAAATTTGGTGGTTGTTTAAAAGATAGTAGTGGGAGTTCCTTAAAAATACAATTAAGGGTTTCATCCTCACTAAATATTGGGTGGAGATCTTTAATAATCTTGCGCAGACGTTCAAGGTCTGGATGATATGTGACTACCAAGGGTATTTTGTCTGTAGCTGTCTTTTCTTTATATTGAATTAGTTGTTGTCTTGGTACTTGTGTTGCCCGTTCTGTTATCCTGTCAATTTCTCTGGAAGAGTGTCCCTGCTCAATAAAGGTGGTTTTCAACATAGCCAAATGTGTATCTCTGTCATCCTCATTTGAACAAATACGGTGACAACGAAGTGCTTGACTATATATGGCAGATTTTTTTTGTATGGTTTGGGTGGTTACTTTTCTTGTGCAGGTATCTCTGTCTGTCTGTTGGCTTCCTGTAAATACATGTATGTAAGGTTCCATCCTTAAAGATGACTGTGGTGTCCAGAAAGTTAACCTTGGTGGTAGAGTACTCCAGGGTAAGCTTTATGGTAGGGTGGAGATTATTAAGTTTGTGATGAAAATCTTTGAGTGCATCTGTGCCTTCCGTCCAGATGATAAACAAATCATCAATGTAACGGAAATAAGCTAGTGGTTTGTGGGGATACTGCCTTAAAAAATCCTCCTCCAAGTCAGCCATAAAGAGGTTAGCATACTGTGGAGCCATTTTGGTGCCCATTGCTGTTCCCCATAGTTTGAACATAATGTTTACCATTGAAGTTGAAGTTGTTATGTGTCAAAATGAATTCCATAAGTTTCCCCACCACTCCAGGGTTGATGTTTTGTTCTGGTCCTTTCTCATGTATGTATTTAAGGCATGCTGCAATGCCATCTGTGTTGGAATAATAGTGTAGAGGATGTTACATCCATTGACACTACAGAAACTAACATCCACAGACCTTTTCTTCTTCAAACTGACATATTATAGGACTTCAGCATGTGTGGGATGTGGATATGTGTGTGTGTGTATGTATGTGTGTGGGTATGTGTTGTGAGGTATGTGATATAACACATGTGGGGCTTGCTGTCACATTGAGGTAAGTCTCTATTTAGATATATGGAGTTATAATGTGTTACTATTCTTATTTCACACACATAATGAATATTAATTCCTCCTTACATTTTATATTACCCAGCCTGCTATTGTACATACAGGAGTGTTATCATATACTGTTATATATAATTTTTTGTAACTCTGTACATATTGGGGTGTGTGATCTCATTTGCATGGGGATCCTGCACAGATCTTTTTACATTAGGCTAATATTAAGCATTTAAACTAGCAAAGGGGGTGGCAGGCCAGCAAGGAGGGTACCTACTTGCTCAGCCCTCACAGCTAGCAGTGGAACCAGTGAACCAGAGGAATGGCTATCTCTGCAAAGCAGTGTGCAAAAGATGGAGATTAGTGTCCAAAAGGTGGATAAGCAGAAAAGGGGCAAAATTCAGCAGAAGGGCAGACAGCAAGGAGAACCAGGGATAAATGACAACCAAGGAAGGGGCTGGAATAGAACAGTGAAGCAGTCTAGGGAGGTCAAATCATGGAAAGCCATGTGTGCAAATGCCAGGAGCCTTAGCAACAAGATGGAAGATCTGGAGGCTGTCATGGTACAGTCAGACCTGGACATTGTGGCCATCACTGAAACCTGGTGTAATTATAACCATGACTGGGAGATGGCCATACCTGGCTACAACATATTCAGAAGAGACAGAGCAGGCAGGAAGGGAGGAGGAGTGGCACTGTATGTGAAAAATGACATAAGGGCAACACAGATCCAGGAGGAACAAAATGGGGGAGAGATACTGTGGGTTAAGCTGGAAAGGAAAATGGGGCCAGCCATCCGCACAGGTGTGGTCTATAGACCACCAACCCAGGAGGAAGAAACAGATAGGGAGCTGATGCTAGCCATCCAAAGGATGGCAGACAAGGGTGAGGTAGTACTGGTTGGAGACTTCAATATTCCAGACGTGGACTGGAGCATCCCAGCAGCACTGCAGCATCAACTAGGAGCAGATTTATCCTGGACTCCCTTCAGGGTGCCTTCCTCAAGCAACTGGTCATGGAACCAACTCGGCAGAAGGCAATACTGGACCTTGTGATCACAAACAGGGACAGTGTGATGGGGGTAACAGTGGGGGAGCACCTGGGTAACAGTGACCACCAGTCATTGTGATTTGAAATCACAGAAAGAGCAGAACCAAACCACACAAAAACAAGTATCCTGGATTTTAGGGGGCAGACTTTGGGAAAATGGGAGATACTTGAAAGAGGCATTAGGGAATGGGACAGGAATCAGGGTTGAGGAACAGTGGGCAGTATTTAAAATGGGATTATAAGAACAACAGAATTATGCATTAAGCAGGTTAGCAGAGGAAAAGGAAGAGAGATCATTATGGTTTTCCAAAGAGGTAGCAAAGAAAGTGAAAGCCAAAAGATTGCATTCAGGCAATACAAAAGACACAGGCAGAAGGATAGGGAGAAGTACCAGGAGAAACAAGGAGGCAGGGAAGTCAGTAAGGAAGCCAAAGCTCAGACAGAAGAACACATTGCAAAATCAGTGGGTAAAGGGACAAACCTTTACAGGTACATAAGTGAAAAAAGAAAGACAAAGGGAGGGATAGTGAGACTGAAGGGGAGGATGGGAGCGCTGGAGGATGACAACAGTAAAGCTGACATATTGAACAGGTATTTCTGCTCAGTCTTTACTGAGGAAGAGGGTAATGGGTCTGAAGGGAGTACAAGGGTGAGAATGGTGCAGAAATGGACACAAGTCCCTTTACCGAAAGGGTCCTGAAGGAACTGGAAGTAATAAGAGTTAATAAAGCAATGGGCCAGATGGGTGCACCCCAGGGTCCTTAAAGAACTAAGAGGTGGTGGCTGAACCTCTGGCTATCCTGTTTAGCCGATCACTGAAACAGGAGGTACCCAAAGACTGGAGGACAGCAGATGTAGTCCCCTTATACAAAAGTGGGAACAAAGAGGAAGCAGGGAACTACAGACCAGTCAGCCTCACCTCGGTAGTGGGAAAGATCATGGAAGCACTACGAAGGAAAGATTGGTGGAACATCTGGTTGTCAATGGACTACAGGACCAAGGCAGCATGGTTTCACCGAGGGAAGATCTGTGTCAGACCAACCTCGATGAATTTTTGACTGGGTGACTAGGGAGGTGGATCGGAGGGCAGTGGACATGGCCTATCTGGACTTCAGCAAGGCCTTTGACACTGTGCCACATAGAAGACTAACACAAACTGGGGAATATGGGTGTGGGCAGGACAGTAGTGTGGTGGGTAGGTAATTGGCTGGGTGGCAGGACACAGAGGGTGGTGGTAAATGGCTGTCACTCCACAGAGGGAAGAGTGACCAGTGGGGTACCACAGGGATCAGTCCTGGGACGGTCCTATTCAACATCTTCATCAGTGACATTCGCAGGATCTAGAAGGCAGAATTTCACTGTTAGCTGATGACACAAAGCTCTGTAACAGAGTAGACACACCAGAGGGTGTAGACAGAATGAGAAGGGACCTGCAGAAACTTGAAGAATGGTCAAGGGTTTGGCAGTTGAAATTCAATGCAAAGAAGTGCAAGATAATGCATATGGGGCACAAAAACCCTGGCACAATATATCAGTTGGGGGTGAGGATATGCATGCACCAAGCAGGAAAGGATCTTGGGGTTGTCATCTCTGATGACCTCAAGGTAGAAACAGTGTGACAAGGCATCAGGTAAAGCAAATAGGATGCTGGGATGTATAGGCAGGGGCATCACCAGCAGGAAAAGGGAGGTCATAATTCCGCTATACAAGACACAGTGAGGCCCCACCTGGAGTACAGTGTACAGTTCTGGAGACCATACCTACGTAAGGACATAGACAGGGTAGAAGGTTCAGAGGAGGGCAACAAAGATGGTGCATGGATTGCATCACAAGTCCTATGAAGACAGGTTGAAGGAACTGAACATGTACTCCCTGGAGGAGAGGAGGGAGAGAGGGGATATGATAGAGACATACAAGTATCTTACAGGGAGGAACAGGGTGCAGGAAAACACTATTTTTAAGTGAAAAAGATGTTTCAGGACTAGAGGGCATGGGATGAAGTTGGAGGGAGGACGATTCAGAGGAAACATGAGAAAGAATTTCTTCACAGAACGGGTGGTGGACAAGTGGAACACCCTGCCAGAGGAAGTGGTGGGGGCTGAAACAATCACGGGATTTAAGAATGCATGGGATAGACATAAAGGAATTCTAGAGGTCAGGGGTAAGGGGAAATAGACTTCTAGGAAAACAAACTGAACTTACAAGCTCAAATGGGCAGACTGGGTGGGCCATAAGCCCTTATCTGCCGACACTGTCTATGTATCTATGTATCTATATTGTAGTAATTTGTGGATATGTAGGTATGTTAGACCTCTGGTCTTACACATATACTTTATATTTACTTCTAGTTACCTTATCCTGGGGAGGGTGGCAGGTTTATTTCGTGGTAGTTCTATCTAGTATCCTTGGAAATGTTACTTTGCAGATAGTAGTACTGTTAAATAGTGTTACATTTTTACTCTGTAGATAGGAGACATAAGCCCTTTTACTCAGGATTTCATGACAAGTTGAATTCCTTTGGGGAACAATTGCAGTGACTGAAGTTAATATAGGTTCACTAGGAGAGAGTGTGTGTGTGTGTGTGTGTGTGTGTGTGTGTGTGTGTGTGTGTGTGAGAGAGACAGAGAGAGAGAGAGACAACATCTCCTTTAAGCTATGTATATCCTTCACCCACATTATTGTGATGTAGGGTGGGTTAGGTTGTATTGTCTGTATGAAGAGAGGAGAAATTACATTTTATCTCTTTTCAGATTCCTTAGACAGTTGTGGTACATCAAGTTGCTACATTCTCAATATATATTGACACCAGTACATATCAGGCTACATTGTCTTAATTTCTTGAGGTTCCTCGACTAGAGTTTTGTTTGACACTAATATTATCTATTTATATTGAAATTATTATTTATATAGTCCTGAAGTTTTTGAAATTTCTTGGGCCTTATATCTAGCTGGAGAGTACAGCTGGGTGACAGGTCCAGCTAGGTTTTACACATCACACAGTGTGCACTGATGTTTTTAAGACAACTTTACTGGTAAATTCTTGTCTATAATGCTAACATTGAAATTTCATGAGCCCTATTACAATCTTAGTTTGTCTTTAATCTGGGTGGGGGTTGCCTTTCAGTAATCACATCCTTATACTAACTGTGACACACATAGCTTGATTTAGGAGTTATCTGCTTCAGCAGTGGTATCTTATGTCAATTAAATTTATATAGTAGGATTCTTTGTATGTGTATTCCACCAAGCACATCTAACCCAAGGCTCTTTTTGGCTGAAGGCAGTATTGTACTGTTTAACTTCTCTGACATCATCTTCTTTTTTTTTTTTTTTCTTTTGTTTAAATGAGTATTTTAAACCAATGGGATTTTTTCTGTTTTCTCTGCATTATCTAGCTGTTATAAGTATTGTATTTTCTAAACAACTGCCATGAGCTTCTGAAGAAGGACTGGTTGGTCCGAAGCTAGAGCACTTTGTTCTAGTTAGTTACATCTATATTGGTCCATTAAAGGTATCAAATCATTTGCTTCTGGATCTATTCTTGCAAGGACCAATACGGCAACTACTAAATCTAGATTTCCTCATTCACTAAAAATACCACCAACAGCTTAATCTGGTTCAAGGTCAGTTGGCTTTCATTTGTATCCCCCTCCCCCGGGTCGTGCCTGAAAATAGGCAGGACTTGTCTAGTGCAGTTACCCGGTCAACAAAAACTAAATAAAAAAATAAAATAAATAAATGAAAAAATGTAGTCTTTATGATGAAGTGAAGAGGGGACGGGACTTCATGTAGTCTTGTGATGGCAACATTGTGCAGATGAAGTGCATTGTACTTTGTGAAGTACACTCTGGTAAGCAGGTCACACAACTGATTTACTGTGCAAAGGTTTCTCTCAAGGTACAGTACACTAAAGCAGGAGGTTCACCACCAGATCCCATGCGTGGCGTACAATTCTATAGAATTAGATGGAGAAGGAGCTGTTTCTTATCTCTGAAACATGAATGAAAGTACTGTAGTAAAATCACTCTGCAGAAATCTTTGGCAAGTTTTAGTGCTAAGTGGTGGTAGGTGTGAACTGAAAAGGTTTTATTCCCCTCTTTCACAAAGAACATTTTAGCAGACAGATGTTGCATACTTTTTAGGTTTGATGCAATTGTGCAACAAATATTTTGTTATATGAGTGGAAGGGTATTTCAGAGGTGTCTCTGTGAGCCTATTGCAGCTAAAACCTGTAGGGGCAAAGCAGTCTAGACCAGAAACCATGCACTTTAACTGTGACACCACTTTTCTTCAGCTGAATGCACTTCAAAGAACCAAGCCAATCAATTAGAAGGCTTCAGTCCTTTGATGTGAATGAAGCTATTCAATAAACAGCTGATGGTCTGTCAACACCAGCAGCCTGTGATTAAAATCAACAGCAGTGACAACCTTACCAGACTGTCAGAAAATTGAGGGGAGATCTACACAATGTTTGAACTGTGTTGTGCCAGTCTTTATTATTTTTTTACTGTTAAAGGTTTTCCTACTTCTTCTGCTAGCCTGTAGGCAGTTTGAAACTGGCCATGATGTCTCAAATTACAGCTTTTTTTTCACCTAAACTAGCAAGTCTCCTAAAGAAAAATTAACCCTTGCCTGCCCCTCTATATTATGGAAGTTAGTGTCCTTACTAAATGGGGCAGAGATTTCAGGAAGTACTCTGGGACTTATGAGTTCCTCATTTCAGGAGAAGAACTACAGTCCAAAGAAATGCAACACAAAAGTGAATATTTAGCATCTCAGAGATAGGTGCATTCATAGGTGCCAGCTCCAGGGTGCTAGGGTGCTCAGGCACCCACAAAGTTGACTCAAGCACCCTCAATATTTTGAGGAAAACTGCAAAAATAACATTACTGGAAACCTTCCCATAGGAAAATATTACCTATTGCAGTGAGCACCCACAAAGGTTTATAATAGTTGGCACTCCTGGGTGCATTGGTTTTAAATGCCCAATAGGGTGTTTTGTGTTTTAAATATTTTGGGGCTGTAATTACACAACGTTTTGTCCCGACCCTGAGGCACTTCTGGATCATGGTACACATTTGTACAGGGTAGTTTAGTGAGAGGCACTGATTTCAGAGCTGACAGAACATGTGTGACTGCCAATAGTGGTGGGACAGTAGGTCAGAGCCTATTTTGGTGACTGCTCACTGACTTTTGTGGAAGCCAATTTCTGCTTGTTAGGAGTGGTGATAAATATGGGCAGAGGTTTTGGAAAGTACTCTGGGACTTGTAGTTCTTCATTTCATCAAAGGGAACTACATTCCAAAGAAATACAGCACAAAAGTGATTTTTTAGCATCTGGGAGATAGGTGCACTGGTTTTACGTGCCCAATAGGGCATTTTTGTGTTTTTTCAATATGTTGGGGCTGTAATTACACAGCGTTGTGTCCATGATCCCTGGGGCACTTCCAGCTTGTGGCACACATTTATACAGGGGAGCTCAGCGAGCTGCTCGAGCTCGAGTAACTGCTTGCCTTGCAGCGTGCAGAGACATGAGCAAAGACATTTGCATCTCAGCATGTGCTAAGCATGATGGGCATATTAAGCATGTTGGGCGGGGAGGCAGGAGATCATAGAACCCCACAGAGTTGTACACCTGGCTATAAAAAAAGGGATTATTACCTACTGGTGGCTGCAGGTAAAAACTAAGGCTATGGATGGAGAAGCATGGAAAATTATATAGTTACATTGAAGAGTAGGGAGCTGGGTATGAAGTGCAGAGAATGCCAGATCCTTTCTGTTAAAGAAAGTGGTGGTTTGACTGAATATGTATGTAAGCAATTCCTGGAACTTAAGAAATTAAAGGTTAAAAAGTAGCTGATGCAATTTGGTCAACTTCAGCAAAACATAATATTTAGTCACAGTTTAACATGTAATTCACATTAGTTCTGTATTTCTCCTCCCCATTATTTATTACTGAGGCCATTTGCATGAAAATGGGATCTTTGCTCCTCAAGAGTTCATCTATTCCCGTTGCTTTCTCCCTACCCGAGGTCATAATGTTCTACTTGTGACATCACAATTACTCCCAAGGCAACAGACTGTGATGTCATAGCAGAGAACTATGACATGAAGTGGGGAGTAAGCTAAAGATGCAGATGAACTCTAAGGGATCTAAAGCAAGTTTCCATGCTGATTTCTCAGTAATAAGTAATGGGGAGGAGAAATATATTGAAGACATATGGAATGCAAGCTAAATTGTACCTAAATATTATGTTTTTCAAAGATTTCTTTGAGGCGTCAGGAGCTCTTTAAGATTATGGGCCTAGAGCTAGAGTTAAAATGTCTGAAGCAGGTAACAGCATCAGGAGGAGGAGGAGGAGGAGGAGGAGTTGATAAGGAAATAATTAGGGATCAAAACCAAAAACTGAGATAGAGGGATTACTGAAAATCATGACTGGAAAACATAGGAAGTACCAGTGCAAATAAAAAGGGAAGAAGGGCTATGAATTTCCAGTTACCAACAGACAATACTAATACCCCATTACTAACTTTAATGAATTAGTGAAAAATTAGGTGAATTAATTGCTTGAGGTGGTACAAGAAAATGTAGCGGTAGGCATAGTAGTCGAGAGTCAGAAGCAAGAGAATGCAGGAGACTTTGAGGCACATAATGAAACAGGACAGGTGGTTGATCAGACACAGGGGAATAGTGAAGACAGTAGCACAACTGAACAGTACCAAGGAATTGTGGTGATGGATGCAATAAGTGAGGAACAAGATTGCTATAGGTAGGGGTGTGCGAAAAAAATTTCGCTGCCAGAACTGAAGTAAAAGTTAGACTTTCACTTCCACAAAATTTTGGAAATCCATTTCTGAACTTTCATGGAAATTTCACCTCCCCTAAATCCAAATGCCTCCTGGGTATAATCCCTGGTGGCTAATGGTCCCTCCCCCCACCCATGCCTCAGGTACAGATTAAATCCCTGGTGGCTAGCGATCCCCCACACCGGATCACCACCAGCTGCAAAACTTGAAAAAAAACATAACTTATAAATAGCGCCCTCCCCTGCCTGACAGTGCCCAGTGCCCACATCCACACAGCCCAAATGTCTTTATACCCTGGTGGCTTGTGGTCTCTCTTCTCCACCCCTTGTGTAGTGATGATAGTAACCCCCCATGTCCATGTCGTAGTTAAAAAAAAATTCCCTGGTGGTCTGGTTGCTGCTTCACAATAGCTCTCCCCTCCTATCCCCAGTACCATTGCCAAATCCCTCTCTGGTGGTCTAGTGCCCCACCCCCAGCCCAGTAGGGTTCATCACTCCAATTCTACCCCCATACTAAATCCGCAGCAGGCACTGGGCAGTCTGGAGCATCCTCCTCTCCTCCACAGCTGGCCCATCTACTGAACTTTAAAGAATGAGTGTGTTCCTGCACAGGAAGCACTCATTCATTAAAGCTCAGTGGGTGGATCAGTTGTGGAGGAGAGGAGGGATGCTCCAGTCTGCCTGGTGCCCGCTGCAGCATTGGGAGTGAGAGTGGGATGGTTGAACTCCTACTGGGGTGGGGATGGGGGACACTAGAGCACCAGGGAGGGGATTTGGCAATGAGACTAGGGATAGGGAGGGGCAGAACTATTGGGGAAGCAGCCACTAGACCATGAGGGAATTTGTTTTTTTTTTAAACTATGGACTACAGACATGGACATGGGAGGGGAGTTACTGTCACTATACACAAGGGGTGGAGTGGAGGGACCACTAGCCACCATGGCATAAAGACGATTGGGCTGTGTGGATGTGGGCACTGGGCACTCTCAGGTGGGGGAGGGGTGCTATTTATATAACTTATATTTTTTTTAAAGTCTTGTGACTGGTGGGTGATCTGGTGGGTGGGAAGCTAGCCACCAGGGATTTAATATTGTGTATCTCTGCGGTGGTTGAGGGGAGGTGCCACTAGCCAGCAGGGTTTTTTTTATATGGGACAAAATTTTGACAATAACTTTGGAGGAAATTTTCTGCTGTGACACAAGCAAAGGTTCTGAAACTTCCTCAGAAGTTTCTTTATTTTTGTCTGGAACTTCTGCACAATGAAAAATTGCACTTTCACTCACCCCTACTTAGAGGAGGACATGGAAGTAGAAGAACAGAGAAAAATGATTAGGGTGTATGTTATAGGAGACTCTATGCTAAAATATATGGATGTTTACACAACAAGGATAACAAGGAATTAGTAACAAGTACTTTTCTACTTGGGACTAAATTAGATGATGTAGCAGCATTGCTTCCAAAAATTGTTAAGAAAAAGGGGTGATAAACCAGTAAGTTTAATTCACGTTGGGACAAATGATCTTAGAAACACAAGAGAAGATCAAATGTATCTAGACTTTATGAGAACAGAAAAAAGAATAAAATCATTAGATGGTACAGTAATCTCAAAAATACTGCTGGTACCAAAGGCCAGTGATAAAGTAAATGAGAAGATTATTAGAATAAATAACTGGACTCGGAGGTGGAGTCTTATGCAAGGGGTACAGTGCATTAAGACATGGGAAATGTTTCATAAGAAGAGCTCAGTATTCAGTAGGGATGGTCTGAATCTAAATAGAAAGGGGAGTAAGGAATTAGGGTGTGTATTTAGGGAAAAAATTGAGGAATGTTTAAACTGAATCACAAGGAGAAGGGGTGCAAGAAGAAGGTAAGGGTACTAATAAAATACACACAATGGGAGTAATTCATAATAGGCAGGAGAGACTGGAGTCAGATAATGAGATGGATATACTAAAAGAAAGAAAACATCTTGGCAGTTGAAACAGGGAGACATAAAAATGTTATTATCCAATGCAAGGAGCCTTAACAATAAAATGGATGAATTAAAGCATGTATTAGTCAGTAATAGGGTTGATATTTACGATTTCACTGAAACTTGGTTGAAGCTGAAGATCGGGTAGAACAAATTGAGAGGTATGACCTTCATAAGGACAAGGGACGATAAAAAGGGTGTGGGGTGGGAATATTGTAGCCTCATACCTGAATGTACAGGAAATAGACATAATGGTAAAATATTTCTTGAAAACTGAGCAGATATAGGTTAGAGTTAAAACAAAAAATAGAACAGTAACATCAGGTGTTTGTTGTCATTCACCAGGGGTGCCAGATGGGGAGAACATGGTCTTTATGGAAATGTTAGAAAATGTAGATACGGAAACAACTGTATTGTAATGGGAGATTTTAACTTCCCTAAAATTAATTGGGATGTACCTCAAGCCTCAGGCCAGCTGGAAAACAGAGTTAAGGAAATGTACTTAAGCAAAGGCCTGGAACAGGATGTGAAAGATCAAACTAGGTATAAGAACCCTCTGGACTTAATATTTAATAATATGGAGGACAGAATAAGTAAGGTGGAGATGTTACACCCATTAGGATCAAGCCACCATAATATGGCATTATGTTCAATGGTAGATGACAACCCAAAAATAATGGGAAAAATAAAGATAAGATATTATAAAAAGGTAGATCATGAGGGCATTAGGCAGTCCTTAAGGAACTGGGAATGGAAGAAAGAATTACAAGAGTTACCCCTGGAGGAGATGTAGATGAAAATAAAAAACAAGGTTCAAATATGTGTAGAAAGATTTGTCCTTATGGTTGATAAGTATAACTAGCAGGGAAAAATTTTGAAATGATTTCCTAGAAACATCCAGAAATGTTTGAAGAAAAAAGATAAATTGTATAAAAAATATAAAGCAAATCCAACATCAGAAAGACTTGATAAATATAAACAATTAGTTAAGAAATGTAATGGGATGATTAGGAAGGCAAAGGCTAAGGCTGAATTAAAACTGGCTCAAAATAAAAGCAATTGTAAGCAGTTTTACAATTATGTGGGGAGCCTCAGGAATGGGCAGAAACAATTAAATAGTTTAAAGGATGGGGATATTATAATAGATGTTGTGACAAAGATGGCAGATAAATGTAACCACTATTTTCTGAGTGCATTTCAAGAGCAACACGAGTTAAAGCAGAAAATAGATTGTGAGGGTAGAGAAGGGGACAGTAATGTAATAACTGAAAAGATGGTATATGAGAAACTTAGCTCCCTGGATATACATAAGTCATGTGGGCCTGATGGGATTCACCCATATATACTTAGAAATATGGCTGGAGAACTGGCAGGACCCTTGCAATACTATTTAATAAATCTCTGCAGGATGCAACTGCTTTAAGAGAATGGAAAATGATTCACATTATCCTCTTACATAAAAGGTGAGATAAAGCTAAAGTGGAAAATTACTATCCAGTTAGAATCACAGCAATTGTGGAGAAGGTGATGGAAGGTTTTATATAATCTCTCCTGGAGGAAAATCTGAAAATCTAGTTAGAATAGATGTTATGCAGCATAGGACTGTACAGTGTAGAGCTTGTGTTACTAACCTTATGGAGTTCTTTAAATCAGTGAGTTAAGCATTGGATCAAGGCATGCCTGTTGATGTAGTATATCTTGATTACACTAAAGTGTTTGCCTCAGTGTCACATCATATATTAATAGATGTGCTACTTGAGATGGGGGTGGAGAAAGGTTTAATATGGTGGCTACAATCATGGTTAAAAGAAAGGTTGCAAAGAGTCCATGTTATGGGTCATCTATTCGGCTGGGGGAGAGTTATGAGCTGGGTTCTCCAGGAATTGATTCTGGGGTCCCAGTTGTTTGCAGTCTTTGTGCTAAGTATGCAGGTAACAGGGTGTGCCTGGCTGTGAAAGTACATGGATGATACTAAAGTGCTGGTGATAGTTAATGATACCGAATCCAGAAATAATTTACAAAACCAACTAAGTAACCTGGAAGAGTGGGTGAATAGGCATAAACTCCAATTTAATGAGAGTAAGTGCAGGGTCATGCACTTTGGGCATAATAATTTGTGTGCACAATGTAAAATAAATAACGAAATCATAACAAGCATGGAGAATGAAAAGATCTGGGAGTGTTAATCAATAATAAGTTAAACTTTGATGTGCACAATAAGGAAGTCATAAAAAAAGCCAACAGAGCAATAGGAAATATATTAAGAAATATAAAAAGTAGGAAAGGAGAGGTATTGCTTCCATTGTTTAGGTCCTTGGTGAGTCCAATATTAGAATATGGTGATCCCTTTTCAACTACCCACAGTAAAGGTGGCATGCATTTAATGGAGCGGGTAAAGAGAAGATTTACTGAAAAAATGAAGTCAGTGAAGAGTAGACCATATGACAAGAGACTTCAGGATTTAGATTTACAGTCATTAAAATATAGAAAAATTAGAGGTGACCTACGTTATGTGTATAAAGCATTTAAGATTGAGGAGATGTGGGAAGCTGCAGATCTAGACAAAAATAAGGATACTGGGAGAAAAATGAGAACACATCAGATGCCACTAAAAGGGGAATTATATAAAACTAATTTGAAGAGGCAGTGGTTTAACCAGAGGGCGGTGGATGTTTTGAACACACTCCTGAAGGAGGTTGTGGAAGTGCCCAATATGACTGTCTTTAAAAATATGTTGGATAAACATATGGGACTTAAAACTAGGGGAACACATTCACTGATATAGTGGCAAGCCTGAAATGGCTCTGGTTGTTGTTTGGCTTGAAAATCAAACCTATGAACCTACTGTGACAACTTTTAAATATAGGAAAAAATAATAATATACCTCCGTTTCTCTCCAACAGCAAGTATGTATTGCAAACAATGTTAACCTTGGCAAAGACACATATTAATTCTGAAGTTTTGTGTGTCTATATTACATGAATGCCATTTTTTCATCATCATCATCAAAAGTATTTATTGTGTAGCAAAAAGCTATTACAATTAAAATCAAGAAAAATAAGAATAAATACGTTCATAGATACAAACAGTACATATACAAACAATAGTGTCTGCATTAATATTGCACATCATACAGCTTTGTATTTTAGATTAAAATTTAGCTCAAGGGACCATTTACAGGCTAATGAGAAGTTAACATTATTTACTTCACTCTACCAATAGCATTAAAAAATCTAGCTAGTTTCTCTACTGTAGAACTATCTGTCTGTATAATGATAATTGCTAAGGTTTCCTTATCCATTTGATACATGGGATTTAAAGAGATCAAAGCCAATACAGCTTCTCTTTTACATAACGTGTTAAATCCCATAGTACATGGATTAAATCCTCTTAGCAATCACGTGTCCTATACATTTGTCTCTTTATTATATCTACATAAGAGAACATTGCTTAAGAATAGTTTGAATTTATATCTTAGAAATGCAGTCCTTAGTTTTATATCGGTCAGTACATCTAAATAAGATTTATACCCAAAGAAAAAAATATATTTACTGAATCATCTGGAGTAATGTGAATCTTCTATACTTCTTAGATCCTAACAATTCCAGTAGTTCTCCACTTTTTTGTGATATATTTTTATACTAAAGACCTAAGGTGATTCCTTTGTCAACCATTATTTTTAAGATGGCCAACATGTGTCTATCCATAATATTCATTAGAAGGCTATACTAATAATTATCCCTATAGCCTCCAGGTTGCACCAGTACTCTATTTCTCCAAAGCATTATTTAATCAGTGTATTCTCAGGGAGTCTAGTGATCTTGACCCAATTATTCAGTTTTCTGATGTTAAGTCCTGCTCTAATATTTGTGAGTCCTAACTCAGCCTTTATGTAAGCAGATGGGCAAGAGTGCCCCAGTTTTTGTATACTTCTTAAAGTTTTATATAAGGGAGACATCAGGGTCTTCAGTTTGTTGTCATTAAGATCCCTGACATCTGAAGCATATAATAGTTGATTATTCAATTCACTTGTATGTCTTGTAAAAATGGTGTTATCAAACATCCACCATACTTATAATTAAATCTTGCTATGTCAGTTACAGTTTTTTTTATGTTTTTCTCATAGGGTTAAAAGCTGCAAATTCCAATTGCAATATGCATGGAATTCTGTCCCCAAGTATGTAACACTGTCACCTCTAATTTTCGGCCTCCTATTTTCCAGTTACCTGTTAGATGTTTATTCCCAAAGGTAACAATCTTTGTGTTTTTAGGTTGATATCCAATTTTAAGTCAGATGATTGTTGATTAATGTAATTTAGTTTATCTCGAAGGCCTTTCTTAGTCAGAGAAAATGAAGAATATCTGCATAGGCGAGAAGGGGACAGGAGATGGTGACAATTTTGGGTGAATCGGAAATCAGGTTTTTGAATCTTCTCAGCATTTTATCAATATATAAAGAAAATAATATGAGCACCAGGACACACCCTTGGTGCACACCCTTGTTTATTTTAAAAGAAGAAGATAAGTTACCTCCAACCCCCAATCTAATTTTCTCCCAGGTGTTATGATAAAGACTATCTATTAAATGGATTAGATTTATATCAATTCCTCTTTCTCGAAGTACTGTCCATAATATACTCCATGAGATGGAATCAAAAGCAGAAGAATAATCAATGAAAACAGAGTATAACTTCTGGCTATGTAACACTGCATACTTTTCTAACAAATGTTGAAGTACTGTATAAATACATTATCAACAGCTGAGCAATTAGATCTAAAGCCAGCCTGATATGTTGAAATTCCTCCTGTATTTTCTACTCAATCTTTAACTTCTCAAAACAATTTTAAGCTAATATCTAACAAACTAATAGGTTGATAAAGTGTTGGGTCAGTTAAACTGCCTTTCTTGTGGATAGGGATAATATTAGTGCCTTTCCAAGTTTCCATACCGGTTTTATGTGTAATACATTTATCAAAATACACTGCTAACATTTTTGACTAAAAAAGAGGGAGGCTTAAATAAACTTCGGCAGAGATGCTATCAGGACCAGCTGCTTTATTTTTTTTTAAAGTGGAAAGACCAGCTAAGACCTCCATGGGAGTAATAACCAAACTATTCTTCACAATAATTCCCAGTAGTGGATGTCTATTATCTTCATTTACATCAGTGAATATACCTGTAAAAAAGTTTACCTTTTTGTTTCAGTAATGTAGGGTTCTATAGTATCCTTCTAAGAGTTAGTGCCCTTGGCAACTAACAGCCAACGCCTTTTCATATCATTGGCTGAGACTGCCTGTAACATCATTCCCCATTGCCTTTTGTAATATAGACATTTCTTATTTTTAATTGCCAATTTATAACTCCTGCGTTCCTTATTAAGATTTTTCAGAATTTCTTTTGATAGTGTCCTTCTATAAAGCTTACATAGTCTGTGTTGACCCACCCTAAAGATTTATGATTAATTCCATTATTTAATGGGCATCCCCGTTTATGTTTAATTTGTATAAACAAGGTATTTACAGCTTCTGTGATTTGTGAACGTTGCATCAAGTGCATGTCCTTAATATTTCCAGTCAATAGTGAAGCAGTAGTCAGGGGAACAATGACCTCCGCAGCATTGTTGTACCACCTGCAGTTACTTGCTGATCTTATTTCTGAAAGTTGAACAGATCCAGCATTAAAAGTATTTATTTCTCTATAGTAGGCATATCCCAAAATCAGAGGGAAATGATTACTCTCAGGTCTAATCTCAACCACTAAACTACACCAGAAATCTGGGGAGTCTGACCACAGTGCCAGATCTATAGCTGAAGTACCTCTTGCAGCAATAGAGGTAAATTCTCCCTTCACATCACCTTTCACTCTTCCATTCAAGGGGTAGAGATCAAAATTATTCAAAATATCAATAAGCTGTTTCTCATGACCATTAACTTTAATATCCTTTGCTGACCTCAGTATCATATTGTTAGCTTTATTATTTCATGCAGTTGAGTACATAAAATAGATTTATTCATTAGGCCATCAAACATGCCAATACAAGCATTAAAATCTCCAATAAGGAGCATGTCAAGATATGGAAAGCACCATTAACATCAAGTATGAGGTAGTTAGATCCTCTCAGAGAAGATGAATGAAAGTTAAAGTTTTCTGGTGGGAAATAACCACTGATCATTATAAGATTCTTATTTTTTATTCCCAGAAGCAGAACAATAAAAATATCATGCACTTTCCAGCACTGAACTTTTGAGAAAATCCCAATCTTAACCAATAAAATCAGTCCGCCTGATTGTCTACCAGCACCAGTTCAGATTTTCCCTATAGAATGAAAGCATTCATAACCATTTAAGCTAATAAAATCCATCTCCTTGTGCCACGTTTCCTGGTACTTAATAAATCAAAGCCCATCACATATGTTTTCCACTATGGGTCAGAGATTTTGTCATTCCATCCAGCAATATTCCATGAAAGTAAAGATATTCTCTTCAGGTTAGTATGAGAATCTACACTAGAATAATTATAGGTCCTAAGTCAATTGCTATCATATCCAGCAAGGGTCATAAATCTATTTGTAACTCCCCATCGGCCCCTTATTTAACCAGCAGGCACTCCTCCCATAGTCTAGGGGAAAAGAGAAGGGTGGGGGTTACATTGATTTGCTACCATTAGACAAGGTGGGATATGCCAAATAGAGTAGACATTATAAAAACAACACAAACCAAGTGCGGCTACTACCTGGCACACACCTGGCTGGGACCAATACAATGGCCACAACCCAGGTCCTGGGGAGAAAATGTTTGCTCATGGCTATGCTAGATTTGCACTTCTGGAACAGGGGTACCCAAGTAACTCCACACACAGGAAGCAATAACCTAAATGTCCAAACCAGGTTAAGATTCTAGAGAGTGGCTTTATTGCATAACACAGTAGGAACAACACAAAGTGAAGATGGACCACTAAGGTTACGAACACTGTAAATGCTGACATCTGAGGTGCAGAACACCAAATTCCCATATTGCACAGGATAACGGTAGAACTTGTGTACTAGCCACCTGTAGAACACACACATATTCTTGAAATGGCACACATGGCCAGTACTTGGTCACTTCCCATATGGCATAGGATAAGGTGTGGCACACAGACCACAGAAAACACTACAGTCTCCACACTTGCAGAACCCACATACAAGAGGTAAACTGGAGAAAACCCACTCACTGGGGCAAAACTGGAGAAACCATCTCACTGGGGTATAACTTTCTTCAGGCATTGGCCACATGCACTGACAGAAACAACAAAGGTGTACTTCAGAACCGTGAGTGCTAAACTGGTCACTCCAGATTGAGGAGGGGTCTCCCACCTTTTGTTTCAAGTTCATACTTGGCCATCCCTCTAGTAAATACACCTAACACTGTACCAGAATGTACTGAAGATGCTCTCTAGAAATGTATTTCACACTGAACATCTTTATAGTACACCACAGGAGTGTCAAGGTAAAGGTTCTGTTCACCTGGATGGTCACATACTGGACTTCACAGAGGACAACCAACTTTTAAACTGTTTAGGGTGATAGGGTCCCTTTGTCAGAGAGCAAATGCAGGTACCAACTAGGCAGTTTCACAGAAAACACAAGTACTCACAGAAGATGTACACAAGGCAGCTTCACCAAATGTTCTAGTAGGATCAAGGGATTGCCCTAACATCCTGGCAGTCTGCTCCATCCCTCCTGGGATGAAACACAGAAAATCCCTTGGAGTCAGTTTCACCACTTCACACAAGCTGGAAAATTTCTGAACTCCACTTGGGTGAGAAAGAAAACAACACTGCAGCTCTATATCAGAGCTGCTGCTGGATCTACCACTACACTCTGCCAACTCCAGCCACCAACTCACTACAGAATTCTATCTCCTCTCTCACAACAGCTGGCCATGGCTATGCTGCTGCAAGAGTTCTAAATGACATCACTCATCCAGCTCTCAGCTGAGACTGACAACAGAGGGGAGACAGAGTGAAATCCATTTACTGAAAATCACTAGCTGCCTTCCCTGCCTACCACTAATTCTAATGAGATTCTTGTAACCCTGGGAACAAGGGGGTTACATATTACTAAAAAGGGAGATGGTGCTAGCTTTCTCAGGGGATGCTATTTCATTTTCTAAGTCATTATTCAAAACTTCACCATCAAAAATATTGATTCCTAGACCATATAGCACACTACTTGTTTCAAGAATCAAATCAGCCAATAGCCTTGTTGAAGCATAAGTGTCTATTTGAGTACATCCATCGTGTCTATAGGCTATGATTCCATCCTTATAACCAAAAGGGATTTTCATGAAATTAGACAATAGGTCCTTAATTGCAGTTGTTAACTTAAATCTAGTTTCATTGGCCATGATTTCCATGCCAAATAAGCAAGTACATGGTTGAGGCTGCTCCTGATCTTGCCTTATCAGGTCAGTACAATATTTAAGGTTAAATGAGTCCCTATTTGGATAGGTCACATTGATGCCTTTTTTCTTTAATGCCTCACTGTTAGCCCAAACATAATTTGCCATACGTGGCGAATGAAAAACCACATCATACATAGTAGCCTCTAGCAAAGGGATATTTCTAACCTCAATCATATCTTCTGGTTCTATCTATACTTCTAGTTCTTCCTTGAGATAGTTTATTAATTGCAGTTCAAGGTTAGATGGGGCACATTTACCCCAATTAAGTGGACCTAACAATCTAAATAAAGGGTTATCACTATGAACTGGCTCATGTGTCTTAATAAGTTGGAACTGCTTCCTAAATTGTTTTCTATCAGTTCTATGAGTACTTTCTTTCTGTTCCTCTGATTTATCCACCTCATCCCCCACTTCTGGTCAGGAGGTTGTATCATCCATCGTTTCTTCTGGGACTATTTCTTTAATAGGATGTCTTCCCAACTGTTGGTTAAGTAAACCACGTTCTGTTTCTAATAATTTCAGATGTGATGCCATATTTTCCTGAAAACATTACTTTCTCCCTGTTTCCATTCGATTTGCCTGTTTTTCTATTATTATTTCTTTATTGGGCTTCTCAAATTTTCTATCATTTTCCTGGGGAACAATTATTTCTTTATGCTCCTGATTAATTTCAGGTGTATTAAGACTCTGAGACTGGGATTGTTATTCTTCCTTCCTGTTGTTGTTTTCCTCTGCCTGTTTCTTTTTCTTCCCTTTGGTTTCCTATTTTCTCCTGTGTTCTTTTCCTACTATTGTTACTAATAGTAATAGAGCTTTCAGAATCTCTATATAACTGAAATCTGGTCTTAATAGTTGAGTGTCACTTGATTGAGAAGACTCAGATGAGTTTCTTTTAAATCACTATATAGCTCGGATTTTGGAGCTTTTTTTTTTATCATAGAAGAATTTTTATTGTTTCCATCAAAGCTGTAATCATACAATACATCACATATTATGTTCCAAACAAGAAAACTCCTGCTACATTAAGGTACTACAGTGTTGTTTACACATGCTGGTATACATCGAAGAAGAAAAGATATCTTAGGTTCAGAGCTACACAATGTAACTGGTAACCACGTCTTTTCCTATCTTTCTTAATTCACCTTACCTCACCTATAACTTATACTCACACCTAGGTCATAAAAGTGCCTTATCCTCAGTGTTCAGTTTTCCAACTACACTTACAGACCAATCATATAGTTAAGATCAGGCCTACCAAAAGAAAGAAAGGAAAGACAGAATAAGTCAAACCTCAGCATAGCAGCAGCCAAAATCTCATCTGAATGTGTACAAAGAAATCAGGTCTTGGTGCTTATATTTTAAATTGCATGAATAGGAGCTGTCCTTCTAACAGTGGTCAGGATGGGTGAATTTGGATTTTGGAAGCTTAATCAGCATCTCATCTATTTTGACTCCATTACTGGCAATATCTAATCTCAGATTTTCCGTGAGTTCCCTATTAGTAATCAAGCTGGTCCACTGTAATAAGATTTGCATAATAGGGGTCTCTTACTAGAGCCACTGTCTCCTCACTCAAGTGATCAGAGGTATAGGAAAGGCACCTATGTTCTAGTTGCAGACTGCTTCCCTGTTGATTACATATCTGTGAACCACTAAGTTGTCTTTCATAGGATTTCAGACCATCTATAGTAACCTGTAAGTGTTATATTATACTGGCTAGTGTATTATTATTATAGGCATGAACATCTTCCTTTGGGCTACTATCTGATTGCCACATGTTTGGTGATTTCTTAAGGCCCTGAGATTTAGTCATGTTCTCCTGTGAACTACAGGCTGACAGCATACTATCCTTAGCCATGTCCCTGTTAGCATCAATATCAGTAATTCTTACAATATCTAGGTCCTCAGGAATGCTAATTGGTAGTTTAGCCAATCTTGGCGTAGAGTTTCTATTCAAAGTACTAACGACCATGGACATATGGTCAGTTATCCTGGTCTGCCTTTTACTGAATGTTACTTTTTTATTACATAAAGGATCCTGTGCTAATGGTGCTAGATCAAGATTACGGGCCCTCTGCAATCTTGTATTACCCATGGCAAACCTTATCCTTATAGGTATGAAAAGTGCTCTATGCAGAGACTATGCAAAAGCCAAGTGCAAATACCAGCCAAAATAGGCTAACATACAAATGCACAGTATGAAATTAAAAAAAAAACATAAAACAGAGAACAATATATAAACAGTTTCTTAAAACAGTTCCTTGAAACTAGAGTCCAGAAGCTTTCAAAAATGTGATTAATTTCACTTTGTCTCACAGTTGCAAGTTCTCCACTTTACCAGTTATGTACTAAATCTCTTGAGCCAGCAGTCAAAAGCTTCAGTGGTTTGCAGCGTTATCTTTAATTTATCTTAAATTTTCACAAAGTTTCTAGTTCTTCTCTATGTAGTTGAATCTATTTCAGGAGCCACAAGAGATCAGTGTCAGGAGATCTGGAATTATCAGCCAAGTTTTTGCCAGGCCGTATGCAGTTGTAGATGGTTCCTGACTCTCCTGATGATACTTCTGGTCACTATTATAAAAAGGCCAGAAAGCGGGATCAGTAGTGCCTTGAAATAACATTTTAGTTTTACATAACATTATAACCATATGTATAAAAAAAGTATAAAACTGAATAAACTAGGTCATACTGAATCCTCGGATACCAAAGCTAAAATCGCTAGGGATTAAAATAAAATACACTAAAAACCTTAATTGTGACTTTGCAGCTTGTTAGGCTATAAAACAGTAAAGCGGATATACAGCTTATAAAGGCAAAGAAGAAGAAAGATAACTACAATTCTTCCATGATTTTTAGAACACGAGAATAATACCACTCTGTTGACTCCAACAGAAAGGACACCAAGGCCTGACCCACGAGAGCCAGCCACTGCCAGCACTCGACAGCTGAACAGCGGAAAGACACAAAACCTTGTAGTACAAGTTAAATTAGAAGATAATACTTAATGGATAATGCTGGCTCCCATACAATCAACACATTCCTTGAGAAGAAAATGGCGATCTGAGAAAAGGAACGCCACGCTTGCGCTGTATGGGTGTAGTCACCTGACCTAAACAGCCAATCTATTGTTCCAGCCAGTTTCAATTGTTAACTTCTAAGTATGTACTTTAACTTATATTCAAATGTATTCAGTGTATCTGGTGTAGTTATATTTAAAATCATAAAAAAAAAACATGACCCAGCAACAACAACAAAAAAAGAGAAGAAAAGGCAATAGCTCTCTGTATATGGCACAAAAAAAAAAAAACAAGAATGAAAGAAAAAACCTTCCCCTGGAGGACCTGCACTTTTGATTTAGGGCTGCTGGGTATCGCAGACCGGTGAAAACCTTGCTCTAGTTTACTATCCAGACACCTTCCAGCTACCTCCAACTTCCTTCCAGCAATCTCCAGTGAGGAGTCTCGTCAGTGCTCTGTAAGTACTTCCTCCTTTGCTTCACGCTGAAGATCAGCCAATTTTTTACCAGGCATTCCAGGAATAATATGGTGTGGGATAGTGTAAGGTATTGTTCTGTTTCTACAACCCTCCGCAAGCTTGTCCTCCTACTATCGCTGGTGGCTCATCCACCACTCAGACTCCACTCATTTCAGCTAGAGGGGGGGCAAACAAAAGGACAGAAACAGATACCAGGACCAAGGGCTAACAGGGTAGTCTGGAAAGAGCAGCACGGTTAAATAAAGGAATATGGCAATGGTGGCATATCTGTTTTAAAATAAAGCATCTCACTGCTCCTGCTCCTGCTGTTACTCCTCAACAGCATAGTGTGCGGCCATCCAAAAATGCCATTTGAAAGGTGAACCAACACTTATAGAACTGTGGGTATATGGATGTCAGCAACTTTTGCAATCCTTTCCTGCCCTTTCCCCATTTCCTTTTTCATCATCCCTCCTCCCATAACTCTTATGTTCCCCTTCCCATGCTCTAGCCATCCATACACCTCCCCGGTATGCTGCCCTTACCCCTCCCTTTTTAGTTCCTGCATATATACCAAGATCTGCCAGGATCTGAGTGATGCATAGATCTTAACATGGTTATGATATTACAAATATTGAAAAAAAGGAATAACTGACATGTATTCTCTTTTTTTCTTGTGCACGACTGTTTTCCTTGCCATCCTTCCTGCAGTGATCCCAGTATTTGCCTTCTGTCCATGGTGATCCTCTGCACCAGCTCTCTCCTAGCCTCAAGATAGTTATTATTCATCTAAATGCCCTGTCTCTTCAGTACCCTTGATATCTGTCTAGGTGTAAAAACCAAAATGAACGTTTTCCCAAAGTGAATCCTGCACTCAGTGTTGTCCATAGCATCCTGTAAGAGGCTGTTTGCCTACCAAACATTCCTTGCACTCGCAGCCCAAGTGCCGATGTAACATCTGAAGATATACTGGTGCAAAGCATCAAACCTTCTGCATTGACAAATGCTTGTTTCTCTGCTTATTCTGAGTGCTTCTGTGAGCTGAAGCTGGAGGTGGGGCATAGATAGCTTAGCTTTCAGCTCCCAGTTCCAGTGGTACAATTTTCATTTTTACTAATGCACCGAGTTTTTAATGGCGTCTGTGCTACCTGCTGATTGTGAGTGGCCAACTGGTCATATCTATACATTTTTGAAGTGGCATGAGGTTGAGGATATTGGCACTGGCTTGGCTACCTTTTTTCCTTTTTTTCATGAGAACGATATGTGTCATCACGCAGTGTTATGATGACAAAAGTCTTGTCCCATAGATGAGACAGATAGCACTACTTTAATGTAAAAATGAATATTATACTTACAATAACAAGTCATTTATGAAAGCAATACTTACAATAACAAGTCATTTATGAAAGCAATCTGCTGTACCTTTTTAACATTATCTGTGCCCGCTGTTTTTGTGCTGTTGCTGTAACAGCAACAGTTCTGCACTGCACCTGAAGAAATGATCAATGTTTGAATACAGAAATGAGTACAGTTGTGACTCAGATGCTGTGTACCAGTGGGCTACTACCTCTACCTAATGACCACAATATAGGCTGAGGGACCTGGGTCCTGTTCTGATTGTGATTGGAGGTTCTTTTCCCAGAACAGAAAACAATAGTATGGTGCCTCCACACAGAGTGAATTACAGTGGGCCATTTGGTAAATGGGTACAACCTCCTGGGATGCTATACCTACCCACCTCCCCTTCTAGTCACCCCACACATGAAATACCATAAACCAAAGAAATACTCTTATGTTGCATACAGTTAATAGCTATTGCTAATAATATGATCACAGACAAAGTTATGCAATAACAACATTAACAGGTTTATTTAGGGGAAAGGGGAATGGGAATTGCCAAAGCAGAGCATCTGATAGTGATTGGCAATTTGGAAATTCAGTGCAATTTGACATCAGTTGTACCCATGCCCACACAGTTTGAGTACCACCCCCTTGGGTGCATCCAACCCTTCCCCCCATGGTTGAAAAGATTGTAGCTGTCTGTTGTGGTAGGTACCTCCCTAGGTCGCTGGTGACCATCCAGTGATACAGGGCTGGTGCACTCTAGACTTTGGGGTGCAGTGGGAACAACAGTTTTATGAACTTGAACTAGCAGAACTTTGTAGGGGCCCCTAAATGGTTCCCAAAAGGTGGAGCTGGCAGATGGTTATGAACTTCTGTCTTGGCTTTTTCTGAAGGTAAAACACAGTCCTGCCTAGGACTTCATCCCCCCCCTCCTCCCGGATTAACTGACTAACTATATTGCAACAGAAATCTTCTGGGCCACAGCCAAGAGGTAGTCACAGTTTCTGCAGGCTTCAGGGGGTGTTGAGAAATGTCAAAGCTTAGTGGCACCACTCTGGTTACAGCAGACAGTCTCTCAATGTACCACAGCAACCAGCTAGGGAGGTGCTGCAGGTATTTGACCATTCACCCATGATGGGCCTTTCGTTATCTTCATCCCTTGGGCCATTCATCGTACTCATTGCTTGAGGCTATTGGTGTCTTCACCCACAGAGACAGTGCTCCAGACTCATCCAGAGGAAAGATCAGACACTGCCACCCTGGCAGTAGTTGAAGGATAGCCACCACCTCTGGGGTTTGCAGTCTGACTAGGGTACCTGGCAGGCTGGTGATCATCATGGATGTCCAACTGAATACACTGATGGCACTGAAACATAAGCACAGATAGGCTTTTAACAGTCTCAAACCAGCCCAAGTAACTTTTTTCTTCCTGGAGGAAACACTTCAACAGTTCAATTAAGTTTACAGGCTGGAAGGCTGGAAAACAACAGTACCAATGAATTCTCCACTCTCTCTCTCTCTCTCTCTCTCTCTCTCTCTCTCTCTTTCTTTCTCTCAGCAGGAACTCTAGTTTTCCCAGGTGATGCAAGGTTTCAGCAACTGTATTGGCTGACTGTGGAAGCTGTGAGCTAGTGTCCAAGACATCTCTCTCTCTCTCTCTGCTCCACCTGCTTACTCAGAGCCTCTGCCACCAACTGCCCCAACTGTAACTGCCCTGGGGTCTCAAGAAAGAAAGGCAACTTCTGATTGGCTGAACACACTTGTTTGTCTTTGAAATTAAGATTTGTGAGGTGTATGCAATGTCTGATTGGTTTCTCATTTGGGGGCCAGGACATTGCCCTCACTCCCTTCCCAGGAGCTGTAGCTGCAGGTCCCTGGGCTCCTTGAGCACTGATTGGCAGAGTGGGGCTTATCAGATATTCCCTCTGACTGTTGCTGCCTCTGAAAGAATGTCCCCCTAGGTGGCAGGTAGCCTCTGAAAGCTCTGGCAACAATACTTACATTTAAAGTAACAGGTGCCATTTAGTGCCACAACAAAGTTTAATTTTCAGGTCAGCTTGCCTCTTCTGTGTATCTCTGACCCTGGTTAGCTGCTCTGAAGTTGAAGCACATGGAGTGAAGCTGTTCTAAAACTAAAACAAGTAGCTTAAAACCTTAAATTACCATCACACTGTTCTGTGCATGCGTGCCTGCCAGCTGCACATTCTCACAGGCTATGTGGCATAGCGCTGATACCTCGCCGAGCATCTGATATGATATACTTTAAAACACACTGTTCCAGTTCCCCCTTCCAAGGAACTATCACCACAAGCTGGTAGGAGGCAAGAGACAATTGCCAGCAACCCAGTTGGATCTTTGTACATGGCCAAAACACTTAATCCACTGGGTTGTTTTAGAGGTTAAATTACACTATAAGTCAAATGTTCAAAGCTTAAGGAGCAAGTTTATTTTAATTCTATTACAAGCATAGAACTAAACAGCAGTCCCAACTACAACCTAACAGAGGCATTGATCACTCACCTATGAGACTGGTATAGGTTTCTTTTCTTTGTCTTCTGGTTCTGGATATCCACAAAACCCAGCACAAATGTGTGGTTTTATATATCCTAGCTGACCTTACTCCTGAGAGGTCACTAGGTCTTTAGACCAATCAGAATGTTAGTGAGTGGCAGCCAGTCACAGCCTGCATTTTCAGTGACTGACCAAACAATTACACAGTTAATGAATACATTGGCCACTAGATGGCAACAGTGCTCCATTTTAAAATAGTCACTAGTTTCTGGGTTTGATACAGCATGATAATGAAGAATTGTGTTAAGATTTTTAGCTTTGATTGAAATTTACAACATATTGATGTTAAACTTTATCCTGTACAGTAAGGCTAAACATAAAGAAAGAATTATATTTAAACACAAAAGCATCCTTACAGGTGGTTTTGATAGCCTTAAAGTTTCACTTGTACATAGCTCTATTTAAAATGAAGTTGTATGGTTTTATAAGGCTTAAATGTTACTTTATTTTATTTTAAACTACTACAATTTAACAAAGAAAAAAATTATACCTGGTTGATCATGCCGTTTGGCAGCTGCAGTGGGAAATAACTGCCAGTGGAACATTTCCATGGACCGTGAGCTGCCAGACTGGGGTAAGCAGAGATCATGATCATGAAGCTCTTCTGAATGAAAGCTGAAAATAAATTTTAAAAAAGCAGCTGTACAAAAAAACTGAAGGAGGGGGAAAAAAGATTCTTGCAGGCAGAGAGAAAGAGAGAGGGAGAGTGTGTGTGTGTGTGTGTGTGTGTGTGTGTGTGTGTGTGTGTCTGCGTGTCTGCAACAGTGAGACAGTAAAGCTGGAAAAAATTGCAGTCCAACAATTATAACAAATAAAGGATTGCGAAGTGTGCTAAATTAGAAATTAATGTTTGCCCTTGGTATGGGATGCTTTAGTAAACCCCTTGGGCTTCGCCCTTGGGGTTTATGTAGCATCCCACACCTTGGGCAAACATTAATTTCTTATTAATTACACTTCCCCATCCCTTATTGTGTATTTATTGGTGGGGGCCTCAGCACATTCCAGACATTGAAAAACATTTTCCTTGATTGTAGGTGCATACTAGTAATTTATCCACAGCCCAAAAAAACTCTAAAAGTTCAAATGCAGTTCATCTATCTTGAACATTACAGAATAGATATAAACCTTTTAGTTTTAAAGAAAGAAAACAATTTGTCAGCATACCCATTTATTGCTGCTTAATCCAACAACACAAGACAGGTGGCAAACAAAACAGGAGGAGGGCAAGCAGTGTTTGGGTAAGCCCTAACCTTTGGGGTTACACTCCTGTGCCTTAAATACTTGTGTCCGTGCCAGAGGTCCTTACCATGGTCCTGGTACCAATAACATCAACAATAGGCATTAATCATTAGCAGTAACAAGTATGTAGGCTAGTCTACCTAGACAAAGGACCCCTAACTAATATAGGCAATTACAGCAGTGTAGTCTAAATAAATGTAAGCTATTCTAAACAAAGAGAACAAATACTGAAAAAATGCAGATGCTTGACCATGGTCATACCATTAAATGCGCACTACAGACTTCTTTCAAGCTCTAGCGCATTGCCAGTTTGTATAATACCATATCAACATGTTACCGGCCCCTCTTACTTTTTACCTGCTCTGGGTGGTTCAGCATTGGAAGGGCACACAATAATCCTAGGCAGGGATCTTGGAGTGACTTATACACCTTTGTGAACAACATGTAGAGGCAAGTCATTTGGCACCCCAGGAGAGTCGTATGTGTGTTTCAGCAGGGGGTTGATGGTTCTTTTAGAGCATCACAATCATACTTGCATGTCTTCTTTGGCATCAGGGTTATTTATTTATTTATTGAAATGTTTCACCAGGGAGGCACGCTGAGCAATAAGTTACCGTCTCCTGGCATGACCTGGGGAGTAGGGGAACATGAGGATAGTATACAGAGATTTGGTACACAGTATAGATATATAATTTGATTACATTCAATAAAGTGAGCAGACTATACAGAAGTACTGAAAAGGAGAAATGCTAACAGGTATGAACTAGATGAATACAATGCTAACAGTTTTGAACTAGATACGATAACACAAATAACATTTGGCAAACACTTGGTGAGACATAGCTTTGTAGTTAGAAAATGGCTGAATAGAATACAAGGAGGTTGAACTAGGGCAAGATAGTGAGGAGAGACACAGATAGAACAAAATTTGCAAGGTGTAACAAAAGTGCAAAATTGACTATAAGTGCATTAGAGATTAGGAGTCAGCCATTAACTAGGACTAAGAAGGGAGGAATGGGGTGGGTGGGTGGGGACAAATAGACAGAGAACGGGGGGATGGAAAGGGGGGATTTGGAGGAGGGGAAGGCAAGAGGAGGAGGAGGAGAAGAGTCTGCCGGGGCCTGACCCCTCCAGTATGCAGGGGATCCTGCCTGCACCAGGCTGAGGTCAAGCACGACAGGAGGGAAGCAAGTTGTGGGCAGTGAGAGTTAGAGCATGTCAGGAAGGAGGAGAGGGGGAAGAGAAGGGTCTGCCAGGGCCTAGCCCCTTCAATATGCTGTGGACCCTGCCTACACAAGGTACAAGCAGAGCATGAAATGAGGGAAGCAGGTTGTAGGAAGCAGAGGTAGAGCACGACAGGAGGGAAGTGGGTAGTGATGGGAAGCAGGCTTCAGAAGGATCAAGACAGAGGGAGGAGGGAGAAGAGTGGCCAAAACCCAGCCCCTTTCAGAAAAGAATGTGGTGGGAGTAGGAGGCGAGGAAGGTGTTTTCTAGGTTCTAGACCTCCAGATGCAAAAAGTCTGCCAGGGCATAGGCCAAGCAACGGGCAAGTGGGTAGTGAGGATAAGATGGTGTACAGAGGAGGGAAAAAGGGGGTGAGGTAAGGTGGAAAGGAAGGGGTGCTGAGGGCAGGATGTAGGGGGAGGGTTTTGCAGGAAAGAGGTGGGCATGAAGCTAAGCAGACTTATAGGGGAACTAGTTAAGGAGGATTGTAATAGGAGCAGCTAGCAGAAAGAAAGTTATGTAAGGCAGAGACAAGGGAGTAGGAGGAGGAGGAGAGTCATATTTGAGGTGGAAGGGAGTTCCAAATTTTGGGGAAGCGATGGGAGAAGCCTGATTGGCCTATGAGGGTGGTTCAACAGGGAACTAGCAGGGTGCGAGTGTTTGAGGATCTGAGGGAGTGGGAGGAAGGCAGGGGAGGGAGGAAGCATGACAGGTAGGAAGGAAATTCACCTAACCAAAGTTTGAAAGTCAGCTTGGCACAGTGAGCAAGGCATCTGTTAGCAAGCTGGAGGAAGGACAGGGCACAGTAAAGGTCACAATGATGGGTTCAAGATGGGGCATCAAGAAGGAAATGACAGAAGGAGTTGAAAAGAGAATCCACTCTAGTAAGGGAAGATATGGGAGTGGCACCATAGACTACATCACAGTAGTCAAAAATAGGGAGAATCATCTTCTGGACAAGTTCTTGCTGGGCCGTAGGAGGGATGCAACTACAGTTCCTGTAAAGGGCTCCAAGCTCAGGGCACAGTTTTTTCAGAATGGTGTCAATGTGGCCAGAGAAGCTGAGATGTTGGTTCAGCCAAACCCAAAGGTATCTGAAACAGGGGGTGTCCTCAAGGATTGTCCCATCAAGGGTGTGGAAAGAGGGTAACGGGTGGAGCCTAGAGAGTCTCTGCCTAGTGCCAAAGGTCATGGAGTCTTTTTGGAATTTAGGAATAGTTGATGTGAGGCAAACCAGAGCTGAACCTGGTGGAAGTCATGCTGAAGAGTGGTTGCTACATCAATGGTGGCTTTGCCAGAGGTGAACATGATGGTGTCATCAGCATACATATGGCTAGAAGAGGAGGGCGAAAAGACTGAGGGAAGGTCATTTAGGAAGATGAAGAAAAGGATGGGGCTGAGCACAGAGCCCTGTGAGACTCCTGTGGAGATTAGGAGGGGTGGAGAGATTGCATCCTGAATCCAGAATGAATGCATTCTGCCTGTGAGGTAAGCTCTAAACCAGGTAAGAGCAGGAGTAGACAAACTAGCAGCCATAATGGAGTCAAGAAGGAGGGCATGGGATACTGTGTCGATAGCCTTGATGAGGTTGACAAAGATGGCAGAGGTGATGAGGCCATTGTCCATCCCGGCAAGGATGGAATCAGTGAGCCTAAGGAGGGAGGTGGTAGTGGTTGGTTCTTCTGAAAACCAGATTGGAATGGGGAGGAGTCAGCAAGAAAAGAGGTCAGTTGAGAGATGACCATGTGTTCTTGGAGCTTACTGAGGGCAATAGTTGGCAGGGGAGGAATGATTGCCTCCCTTAGAGAGAGGGAGGGAGGACCACTGCATGTTTCAGGGCATAGGGATGGAGGAGGACATAAAGGAGATTTAGAATTAGAGAGGGGTAGGCAATAGCAGGGGCTGAGAGGTAGAAGTTTAGGGTCAAGGTCATCAGAGAGGAGCATTTGGAGGGCTTGAGAGAGGAGGAGGCCTTTAGTGTCTCCTCAGGGAGATAGGAAAGAATGAGAAGGGTGGAGGGTTGAGTGGTAGGAGAGAGAACAACAGGAGGAGAGGCTAAGAAGAGGATTTTAGAAGGGCTGAGGCACAGGAGGTGTAGTAGGAGTTGAACTCCTGAGCCACTATGCAAGGTTCAGACTCTAGTGCGTTTATATTAAGCACAGGGGTGGGGATGTGAGGGGGGGGGGAGAATAGTGAGTGGACTACTTTCCAAAATTTGGAAGGGGAGTTTATGTTATTGAGGAAAGAGGATTTAAAATATTCAGACTTGGCTAGTCTGATTGCTTTAGTACAAGTGTTTCTTAGCCTGCAATAGTTAGTAAGGGCTGATGGGAGCTGAGAGGCCTTGTGTTTCCTCCACGCTTTATCACGCTCTCTGTGGCAAGTCATTAATTCAGGGATGATGGATACCTTGGATTATAGTGCATTTGAACGGGGCATAGAAGTCCCAGGTAGCTATACATTTGTCTTTGAAGTAAGTGAGGGCTTAGTCGATGGAAGTGGCAAATGCAATTGGGGACCAGTCAGAACTGGATATATCATTGAGAAGAGGGTTTACGTCAAGGGAACTGAAAGAGTGGTGTTGCAGGATTTTATGTAGTGGTTTAGGTCTGTTGACCTTCCTGACCACTAACACAGGATGGTGATCACTGAGGGCATCCAGGAGGATGCCTGACTTGATGATTTAATGAGGGTGAGAGGTGAGACCCAGTCTAACAGCGAGTGGTTTTGGTTTTGTGATTTAGTCGGTAGACTAATGGATGAGTTGGGAAAGAATGAGAGCAGAGATATCACTGGTTTAGAAGTGGTTGATAACAGCCAGTTTAGATTTACATCACCTAATACATATAGCTCACCTTTGTGTGAGACGAAGCCATAGAGGTGATGAGGGTCAATAGTTTCAGAGGGCTTGATACCTGGACAGTAGACAGTAGATACCGCAACAAAGATAGGGAGGAGAAAGGCAGGGCAATATTAACCACCAGGGCTTCGTAAGTGGAAGGCAAGGCAGATGAGAGAATGGTAGTACATTGGAGAAAGGACTGGATATACATGGCCACTCCACTTCCCCAACCTGCCCTATCCTGCCTGACTAAGGAATAGCCTGGGATGGCAATGGAGGGATATGAAATTTTAGTATTCAGCCCAGTTTCAGTTAAGTTTAGAATGTCTGGGGTGAGGAAGATTACCATTGGCTGCAACAGATCAATTTTCCGGACAAGGCTACAGATATTTAAATGAAGGATCTTTAGGCCTTTTGGGAAGGCAGGAGTGTTGGAAGACTGTATGTTGTTGGGAGCATAGCAGCTGGGGTGAGGGGTGAAAGGGACCATTATTGGGATGTACATTTCCTGAGGCAAGTAATAGGAGTGCGAGTATAAGGAAGAGTAGTTTAGGATATTTGTGGTGGCAGAGTATTCATGATGTGTATGGGAGTGAGGGAGGCTGGGTGAGTGAATAATCAGGAGACAAAAGAAAGCGAGATGGCTAGAAACTGTGAATAATGTGGCAAGGGTATGGGAAGCGAGTCCAGAGTATTTGAGGGAGGGGGTAATAGCAAGAATGAGAGGAGGCTAGGAGATCATGGGGAGGGAGAGGGGCAGGGTTTTAAATTTGAGAAGTTTGTGGAGCTGTGCTAGAGATGATGGAAAGGAGAATTAGAAGGAGGAAGTGAGGAAAGTGGGGTGGGCATGCTGTAGATAGAGGGGGGCATTTACCGGTCAGGAAAGATAGGATAGTGGGGGGGAGCTCAGGACAGTGAAGCTGGGAGGAGTGTCAGTGAAAAAGTGACCACTGCCAGTGGGAACTGACAGCCAGAATCAAGTTATGCAAACCTAGGGAAAAATAGGTTGCTAAAGATAGTCCTTGACAGCTGTAGAAGAAGGACGGGGTAAAGACTGATGAATAGGGATAGGCTGACTACACTATAAATAAAACGAGACAGGGACTGGATTGGTTGAGTGCAATTATAACTGGGCCAGTGAGAGGGATGGGAAGGCGAGGAAGGAGTGGCCAAAGTGCATTTAATAGAGGCTGGGGTCAGGGAAGGCAGGCGGGACAAATAATAGAGTTGTAGAATTAGTAGGAGAAGTCCACAAAAATGTGCAGAAAGCACGCTGAGTGACAGTGCTCCAGCAAGCCAAGAAGCAGAAGTCTGCATCCAGGAAAAGGTCCAATCAGAGGTGAAGCCGTAGATAGCAGCAGCCAATAGTGGCCAGGACTGGAGTGCAGAGCCAATTGGCATCCTTGCATGGAGAACCAGCGTACTGACAGCAGTACTTGAATAGGGTTGGAGTTCCTGTGCGCAAGTGAGGTGGCACTGCCGGCTGATTTTCCTGCCGCTGCCACCGGCCCTCATGGGGATCAAGGGCAAGCTGCGCCTGGAGGGAGAATGAGGGAAGGTGAACTAGTTGCAGGCAGTTTGAGGTGCAGCTACAATCAGAGCTAGATTGGGGGAGGAGAAACTAAACAAAAGAGGTGAAAGTTTCACAGGGGGGTAGACTGGTGCCAAATGGAATTAGTTAAGTTGAGGGTAGTTTAGGAAAAGGAATTGAAGGGGGTTGGGCTAGGGAGGTGGAGAAGTGGGCAGAGAGAACAGAAGATTAAGCTAGGAAGGAGACAGCTCAAATTAAAACAATTTCAAGTAAATTCCCCTGGCACACTTCAATACTGAGCCCCAAGCTTAAAAAAAAGAACTCGTGCTACTTAAAACAGTTGCAGTAACAACAGTTAGCACAAATTAGAACAGAATGAATTCCCCTTGCACACTTCAATACTGAGTCCTGAGCTTAAAAAAGAACTATCACTGCTTAAAACATTTGCTGTAAAGACAGTACAAAATTAAAACAGTTTAAAATAAACTCCCTGGCACAGTTCTGTGGACCCAATTGATTTAGCAACAGAAACCTCAGATAATAGAGAGGCAGAATTAGTAGGAGAGCACCACAAAATTTGCAGAAAGCGTGCTTGAGAGGCAACGCTCTATGAGCCAACAAGAAGAAGTCTGCATCCAGGGAAAGGTCCAATCAGAGGTGAAGTCATAGACAGCGGCAGCCAGTAGTGGGCCAGGACTGGAGTGCAGAGCCAATCGGCATCCTTGCATGGAGAATCAGCATTACTGAGAGCAGTACCTGAATAGGGTTGGAGTTCCTGTGGGCGAGCAAGGTGGCGCAGCTGGGATGGTTTTCTTGCCACTGCCGCCTTCCTCCTAGAGATCACACCAGTGTGCCTGGTCAAGGGCAGAGCTGCACCTAAATAGCAACATAGAAACATAGAAGATGACAGCAGATAAGGACCGCAAGGTCCATCCAGTCTGCCCGTTTCTTTTTCTACCTTATGAATATGCCATAGGCCTTTGCTCTGTCAATGGCCTATCTACTCATACTCGTCTGTATTGCTCCCTTATGCCTATCCCATGCCAGTCTGAAGCCCTGCACTGTATTCATATCCACCACTTCCTGAGGTAGGCCGTTCCATGCGTCCACCACCCATTCTGTGAAAAGAACTTCCTCACATTACTCCTTAATCGGCCTCCCTCTAATCTCATGCTGTGTCCTCTTGTCCTACTATTTTTCTTATATTGAAACATGTTAGACTGTTTCACCTTGTTAATGCCCTTAAGGCTTTGAATGTTTCAATCATATCACCTCTCTCCTCCTTTGCTCTAGGGTATATATATTGAGTTCAGTTAATCTGTCCTCATATGTTTTCTGATGCAGTCCCTGCACCATTTTGGTTGTCCTTCTCTGGACTGCCTCAATTTGGTTAATGTCCTTGTGAAGGTGTGGCCTCCAGTACTGCATGCAGTACTCTAGATGGGGGCTAACCAGTGTCTCATAAAGAGGGATTATTACCTCCTTCCTCCAACTTGTGATACCCCTACTAATACATCCCAACATCTCTCTAGCTTTACTTACTGCTTTAGAGGTCTGCTTGGATGATTTCAGGTCATCGGTGATGATGACGCCCAAGTCTCTTTCTTCCCTTGTGACTGCCAGAAACTCCCCTCCCAGCTTATAGGTGGCTTCAGGAGTTCTCTTCCCTATGTGTTTGATCTTGCACTTCTTTGCATTAAACCCCAGTTGTTACTCTTCCGACCATTTTGCTAGTTTATCCAGATCTCTTCTTAGTCTAACCACACCATCTGGATCATCTACTCTGTTGCAGATCTTGGTGTCATCTGCAAACAGACAAACCTTACCTTCCAGTCCATCTGCAATGTCACTGATGAAGATATTGAAGAGGACTGGCCCCAGGACTGATCCTCGAGGTACCCCACTTGTGACTTGCATCTCTTCTGACTGATACCATTTACCACCACTCTTTTTCTGCCCGTCAACCAGTTTGCCACCCTAGTTGACCAATGTCTGACCCACCCCAAGTCTACCCAGCTTATCAATCAATCTTCTATGTGGAACAGTATCAAAAGCTTTGCTGAAGTCAAGGTAGGCAACATCAACTGCTCCCCCTTGATCCACCACTCTGGTTACCTAGTCAAAGAAGTCTATGAGATTAGTTTGACAGAACCTTCCTTTTGTAAACCCATGCTGTCTTGGATCCTGTGCTCCTATGGATTCCAAGTGTTGCACTATCCTTTCCTTAAGGAGTATCTCCATAATCTTGCCACTACTGAGGTAAGACTGACTAGTCTGTGGTTCTCTGCCTCCTCCCTGTTACCACTCTTGTGGGCGGGATCACATGAGTCCTTCTCCAGTCTTCTGGGACCTCTCCTGTGCTCAGAGACTCACTAAACAGTTCTGATAATGGCTCTGCTATTGCACTCTTAGCTCCTTTAGTACCCTGGGATGTATGCCATCAGGTCCCATTGCCTTGTCCACCCTGAGCTTATCGAGCTCTTGTAGGACCCTTTCTTTTGTGAAGGGACTAATGCACACCTCCCTCCCCCCCGTGTCCATGGTGCAGAGCTGTGGGCCTTGTCCTACCTTCTCTTCAGTAAATACTGAGCAGAAGTATCTATTTAGGATAGATGCTTTTACATGTTCCTCCTCTTCACACACCCCTTATCCCCTTTGATCTTAGCAATACCCCCTCTGGACTTTCTCCTTTCACTAATGTATCTATAGAAAAACTTGTCACCTTCTTTTACTGTTCGTGCTAGCGTTTCCTCAGTTTGGGCCTTTGCCTGCCTTACTGCTTTCCCCGCTTCCCTTAGGAAAGTTTGGTACGCCTCCCTATTTTCATCCTGCTGCGTTCCCTTATATTTCCTGAAGGCCAGCCTTTTGGCTCTGACCTTTTCTGCTACTGTGTTTGAGAACCAAAGTGGTTTCCTTCTTCTTTTGCACTTACTTTTCTCACTAACACAATGGGATATTGCCTTAAGTATTGCATCTTTAATGCTTGCCCACTTTGCCTGTACCCCCTCACCTGTATTTCTTTTTGCCAGGGCTAGCTTAACTCTGTTGGCCATCTTATGAAAGTCACCTCCTCTGAAGTCCCATATTTATGCCTTGAAATGGGATGATTTTGTTCTAGTGGCCAAATTGAACCATACCATGTGATGGTCACTGGCACCCAGGTGACCTTCTACCTGGGGATCTGTGATCCTTTCCTGTTAGTCAGTACTAGATATAGGATAGCCCTGCCTCTAGTGGGTTGTTGTACCAGTTGTTTGAGGCCCTCCTGCAGAGAATCCACCATGTGTCTAGTTCTGGCAGATGTTCCTGCTGGTATTGACCAATCTGTACCTGGCATGTTGAAGTCTCCCATTATCAGAACCTCTCCTTTAGCTGTCATGTTTTGTATATCTTCTAACAGTAACATGTCTATGTCCTCCCCCTGGTCTGGAGGCCTGTACACAACCCAGTTCATATGGCTGTCCCATTTCCTGTTTCCAGGGTGACCCACAGTTCTTCTGGCTCCTTATGTGTATTCTGAATTTCTGTAGCTTTGATATTTTCATTGACATAAAGGGCCACTCCACCCCCTTTTTGCACCTCGGTCTCTTCTGAAAAGTACATAGCCAGGTACTGAAGTCTCCCAAGTGTGGTTACTGGTAAACCATGTCTCACTAATGGCTACTGTTATAGGGTTGTAGTTCCTGCAGGTTAGTGAGGTGGCGTGGCCCAGCGGGTTTTCCTGCTGCTGCTGCCATCCTTCGTGGAGATCGTGGCAGTGCACCCGGTCAAGGGCAGAGCTGCACCTGGCCTCATCGACCAGTGATGAGACATCCTCCATTGAAATGGGTTCCACTGCTTCCTCTGGCACGTCCTCTCTTTCTTTAGGTTCCTCAAGCTCTAGAGTCTCTTGATCTGGCTCTGCAGGTTCATCACTAACTGACTCAGCTGACATCCTCGGTTGTGAGGCCACACATCCAGAGTCACATAAACAGTTGGTTCAGGGGTTGCAATTAAAATTGATTGCTCTGTTGCAGGTGCATTTGTCACTTTATCTCATATTTCAGGCACCCCTTGAAACAGGAGAGTCAGTTCTGGTGTGGGATAATAGTAGGCTGGCTGATAAAACTACTTTTTCCTTTGATTCATAGAGTCCAAACCTTCTGGTTCTACTTGCTTCTCAGGATTTGTTGGGACTACCCCTGATTGCTGGGCCCTCTTTTTGCTTGTGTAACCCCCCTGCAAATGGGGGTTCCCAAAAGACTTCCAGGAGCTTGCTTGAATGCTCCAAGCCTGAATGGTGTTTGGCGTTTAAGCCATTTATCAGTGAGTGTTTTTAGAACCTCTGGTACTGTCTCTTTAAGAGCTGTCTGCTTGCAGACATAATTAGTTTGTATGGGGACTGTGTGTTTCTTTGATTGAGTACCACTCAAGCTGCTGCCAATTCACCCCATTTTGCAGTCACTAGGAGTGCAAAGGGAACCTGTCTGAAAGATGTAACTGATTGCCAGAAATCATTTACAGTAATAATAAAATTACAGTTTGTCTAACTCTTGCTTTGCAGTCAGAACTGTCTGCCTAGTTCCCCATTCTGGTTTTGAACTGCTGAACTGGACCAATCAGTGTGGGGTAAACTAGCTCTAAAATGATGCCTTGGACGAATCAGAACTTGGGACTCATAATCTGAGCCAGCCACAAGAGGATTGTATGGGCAGTGACTCTGGGAGATGTAGTTTAGACTTCGGTGCCTTTTTGGACCAACAGCAGCAGTCTATTGTGAGTGACAGCCAATCCAGTCAAGAACTGGGAGGAACTCAAAGGAAGTGCCCGGTTTTTTGTCTGTTGGGAGTTTCAGTTTGAGATCTGAAAGTGAAGGGGAAAGAAACCCTGTGCTCCTTCAGTGCACAGTTTCAGTCAAAAAACGTGTGCAAGGCCCAGAGTTCCGGTCTACAACTTGTGTAACTGCTTGTTAGGACTGAATCCGTCCTGTGAAAAGAATCAAAGGATCTCTGAAGAGTAGAAACCAGGCTCACCCTGTAGAAGACTGAAGAAATTGTTGAATTACACTCGGTCTGTCAGGAACTGAATCTGCTGTGTGTTCTCCTGGTTATTGTGCAGTAATTGCGATTGGGATACAGATGCAGCCTGCCTGGTATAGTGCTTTCTTTTTTTTACCATATAAATGTGTGAGGAGTCTCTTGGAGATCAAAAGTAGCCCTGCTGACATTGAAGGACCATATCTTCTTTGGAGGTCGTGAGTACTAAAACGGGTGCTCCCTGTTGAATTGCCACATTAAATCCAAATGGAATTACTGTACTGCTGACTGTTTAATTTTCCTTTTCTCTGGTGTGAAAGGGCCCCTACCAGCTGCCACGGTTTGACTAGCCACTAGGGCCTGGGTACCCAGGGACAGTAACTGGTAGGGATAGGCCTGTGCACAGAGCCATAGGTAGATAGTAAAGTGATAAGCTAATTAACCTGATTTCCCCTGTCCTTGTTATATCCCCTAAATAAATCAGAGCTGTTTGTTTCAACAAAGTTATACTGCCTGAGTGTATTTGTCTATGTTAAAGTACTGTACTGTGATTGTTGCACTGTATCTTATTTTTACAGGATGTCCGGTGCCTGAACCAGCCTTGGGGGTAAGTGTATACTGTGAAGGTAATTCTGCTATATTGTGTGGGCCACTAGTGGGAAGAAAGGGGGTTGCAGTGTCCCAGAGGGCTGTGACCAAGTAAGTTTAACTATTGCAAACCCTGACCTCTGGGTGGAGGCCATCCTTGGATCCAGGCCCTCAACCTGTTAGTGGCAAATCAGGCAGGGGTAGTAGCCCTGGGATAGCGCCATCTAGGGGTTACATTTTGGAGGCACCGCTGGGATTGTGTGTCCTCTAGTGGCAATATTTACAAACCACTGTTAAGGAAAAAAATAAATAAATAAATAAATGGGTACCCGACAGAAGTGGCTGTGCACCGCTGGTGGAGTGGTGTACTGGGAGGAGATCGACCCCAAAATGCTATGCTTATCCTGGACATCCCCTGGTATCAATACGGACACTGTGCAGGAGTACTTTCCAAGGTGGAAGGTTTACAAAATCCTGTGGTGGTGGGTCGCACGCCTAATCTGCTCACCCACACTTTCCTGGCCCTAGTAGAGTTTAAGGATCCCATAGATAGCTCCAAAGTACCACAGACCATTACCCCAGAGGGAGCCCTCACTGCTTGGAGATGATAACTAAGGACAGTAAAGACCTGGGGGAAATGAGCCCCACCACTATCTGAAACTTTTGAGGAGAAATTTGCTAAATGGTTGCTGGGAGAAGGGAAAACTGTGGAGGACTTGAAGAAACTATTCTTGCCACCTGGGGGTGTTCCTCCCCCAACACCCTCTCCTGCTCCAGTACCCGTAATGGTGGCTGAACCAATGCAGACTCCTATTTCTGCACCTGCCATTAGTCACGACTCTTACCGAAGGTTGAGGATCTTCTCTGGCACCCTCCCCAACCCCTAAGGGGAGGATGACTGGGAGACCTGGATAGACTATGTTGCCCCCCAAGTGCTAGAATGGCAATGTCGGAAGCCGAAAAGCGAAAGAGGGTTAGTGAGGCCTCCGAGGTCCTGCCCTGGCTACCATCCGTGTTAAACGGGGCCAGTAACCCTGAAGCGACTGCACAAGTCCCAGTTGAGCATGACTGTCAGTCCATATCAGAAGAAAGTGAGAGTGACTTTGAATACTATCCTTCTTACGAACTGAGTCAATTGTTTCGGGGCAATCCCCTAGTCAATACTGGAGACAAAGCTGGGCCTTCTGGACTGTCTATGCCCCCAGCTTCATCCCTGGAGCCAATGCTCCCAGAAAGTGAAGTGCAAAGCATCAGATCAGATGAAATGGAATCATTGTGCATGGTTGAACTGTTTGAGCTTTCAGGGAGAAAATGATAGATTAGGGCAGACTGGTGATACACCGAACAAGAAGAGTATTTTGAGTGCCCTGACAGTCCACTGCCAGTGTCTGAAAGCTCTCCATGCGAGCCAAATGTTGTGGACTCAGAAACTGTAACTCCTGGAGCTGAAAGTGCCCCAAGTTCTAGCCTCTCTACCCCCATGGAGACTCCCTGACAAGTGAGAACAATGCTGAAAATGAGGCTCAGAGTGCAGAGAGACTGTAACAGCTCCCCTAGAAAGACTGGTCGAGCTGTAAAGCCTGTGATGCACCTCAGTTATGATTCCCTGGGCCGGCCAGTGGACCTGCCTCTCAATGTTGTCCATAAAGGAGTGTATGTGTCCCCGAGCTCATTGCCCAAACTGAGCGTTAGTGCTAACTCCAAGTTACTTGTGTTGCCCTCTAAGTATGGTGCCCTTGCCCCGTCCAGCCCCAAGGTAACTGATAGGGAAGGGTCCTCTCTTCAGGTTTCATGTACAAGAGGTAATAACTTGAGTTATGGTACAATGTGTGTTATACTGTGTAAAGAGTGACGTACTGCAATGTTTCAGAAATGGTTCTTGGTAAAATGATGTATTGACTGATGATTACATGTGTGAGCCTAATGCAAATGTATATGGTTGCAGTTGAAACTTGTAGAGTACTTAGCCTTGGACGTCAAGCTTTTCCCAGGCCAGGAAGGTGTAACCCTCAAATGGGGGTTCTAAAAGACTTCAGAGCTGCTTTGAATGCTCCAAGCCTGAATGGTGTTTGGCGTTTAAGCCATTTATCAGTGAGTGTTTTAGAACCTCTGGTACTGTCTCTTTAAGAGCTGTCTGCTTGCAGACATAATTAGTTGTATGGGGGACTGTGTGTTTCTTTGATTGAGTACCACTCAAGCTGCTGTCAATTCACTCCATTTTGCAGTCACTAGGAGTGCAAAGGGAACCTGTCTGAAAGATGTAACTGATTGCCAGAAATCATTTACAGTAATAATAAAATTACAGTTTGTCTAACCTGCTTTCTTTGCAGTCAGAACTGTCTGCCTAGTTCCCCATTCTGGTTTTGAACTGCTGAACTGGACCAATCAGTGTGGGGTAAACTAGCTCTAAAATGATGCCTTGGACGAATCAGAACTTGGGACTCATAATCTGAGCCAGCCACAAGAGGATTGTATGGGCAGTGACTCTGGGAGATGTAGTTTAGACTTGGTGCCTTTTGGACCAACAGCAGCAGTCTATTGTGAGTGACAGCCAATCCAGTCAAGAACTGGGAGGAACTCAAAGGAAGTGCCGGTTTTTGTCTGTTGGGAGTTTCAGTTTGAGATCTGAAAGTGAAGGGAAAGAAACCCTGTGTTCCTTCCAGTGCACAGTTTCAGTCAAAAACGTGCAAGGCCCAGAGTTCCGGGTCTACAACTTGTGTAACTGCTTGTTAGGACTGAATCCGTCCTGTGAAAAGAATCAAAGGATCTCTGAAGAGTAGAAACCAGGCTCACCCTGTAGAAGACTGAAGAAATTGTTGAATTACACTCGGTCTGTCAGGAACTGAATCTGCTGTGTGTTCTCCTGGTTATTGTGCAGTAATTATGATTGGGATACAGATGCAGCCTGCCTGGTATAGTGCTTTCTTTTTTACCATATAAATGTGTGAGGAGTCTCTTGGAGATCAAAAGTAGCCCTGCTGACATTGAAGGACCATATCTTCTTTGGAGGTCGTGAGTACTAATTGGGGGTCGCTCCCTGTTGAATTGCCACATTAAATCCAAATGGAATTACTGTACTGCTGACTGTTTAATTTTCCTTTTCTCTGTGTGAAAGGCCCCTACCAGCTGCCACGGTTTGACTAGCCACTAGGGCCTGGGTACCCAGGGACAGTAACTTGTGGGATAGGCTCAGCACAGAGCCATAGGTAGATAGTAAGTGATAAGCTACTAACCTGATTTCCCCTGTCCTTGTTATATCCCCTAAATAAATCAGAGCTGTTTGTTTCAACAAAGTTATACTGCCTGAGGTATTTGTCTATGTTAAAGTACTGTACTGTGATTGTTGCACTGTATCTTATTTTACAGGATGTCCCGTGCCTGAACCAGCCTTGGGGTAAGTGTATACTGTGAAGGTAATTCTGCTATATTGTGTGGGCCACTAGTGGGAAGAAAGGGGGGTTGCAGTGTCCCAGAGGGCTGTGACCAAGTAAGTTTAACTATTGCAAACCCTGACCTCTGGGTGGAGGCACCCGCCATTGGATCCAGGCCCCTCAACCTGTTAGTGGCAAATCAGGCAGGGGTAGTAGCCCCTGGGATAGCGCCATCTAGGGGTTACACTTGTGTTGTTATGCGTGGCAGACCTTGTCACTGGAGATTTAGGAGGGTCTGGTGACTCACTCTCATTTGTGGTGACCATCTGTCCAGTTGACAGTAAATGATTTTTATGAAAGGTTCTGTAACCACTGGTGTGTCCCTTGGGACAAATCATGTAATCAGGCATGTTCTCTAATTTCTCTGTTATGACATGGGGGGGGCTACTGTCCCATTGATCAGCAATCTTATGCTTTCCCTGGAGTCCTAGGTTTCTCATTAATACTTGGTCATCAGGTAATAACTCATTTGCTTTGACTTTCTTATCATGTCTCTGTGTGCGCAATTTCTTTTTGTAGCCGTTTCAGTAGCTAGGTTGCAGATGGAGTTTAATTGCACTTTCAATTGTTTACATACTGTAAGTAGGTCTCAGCTTGGGTGCCATCAGGTGAGACAACGAAATATATGTCTACAGAAAGTCTTGTTTCTCTTCTGAACATTAAACAGTATGGCAAAAATCCAGTGGCATCATTCTTGGTACAATTATAGGCATGTACCAGAGTGCTCACTTGACTCCATCTACTTTTGTCTTTGGGGTTCAGCATTCCTAAAATATTGAATAGAGTTCTGTTAAATCTTTCTGGCTGTATGTCACCTCCCAGATGATAAGGGGCAGTGTGTTTGGATTTCTCAATATGCAGTAGTAAGCTGCCTTTCATTTTGAGCTTGGCCATTCTCGTAACAATAATTTCACATCTAAATTATCTGTAATGACTTGGTTTGCATCCCTTTGAATAAAGTGTGAACAATCTCTTGGATAACTGGGTCTGATCTTTGTTATTTTTGTTGATCTTGAATGGTGAGCTGAAGCAAAGCACTTAAGTAGATAGAAGTTAAGTTGCAGTATGCAATTGGTAGGCAGTCTCAGGATGCACCAAGGGTGTCCACCAGACAGTTTGCATTGCAGTAGAAGGTGGTTCGTCTGTGTCAAACATTTTGCAGAAGACCTTTACCATTTCTTCTGGTATCTTTAACCAAGACTAATCACAGTTGCTGCTGGGTGCCTGGATAGAGCATCTGTAGCTATGTGGCTTAATCGAGGCAATATTATACTCAATAATCATAATTTGGATTCTATGTGATAATAGCAACTGCACAAAAGGCGATCACTATTATCATGACCTGCATATCACCAAAACATTTTCAATGATATATGCAGAAAAAAGGCTACTAGGAATTGTGCATGTGGGTAGGTGCCCCCTGCACCCCTGGTTGGGGCTTTGCCACCAACACCACCCTAAATAAAGATTCTCAACTCTGGGGTGGGGGTGCATGTTGGTGAGGGGGCACATCCGGTTCAAAAAAATCCTCAGTCCGCAGCTGTAAGAAGTGCAAAGGAACACCCACCCCAGTCCTGAACCCAGGACCTGCTCTGTTGGAGCCAACCACCCTACCCACCACACCACACAGTTGGCTCGGTGGAATTTGACTTACCACAGGGTCACATCCCTGTTCCCCATCCCACCATGTCCAGTCACCCACCCTCCCTTCCTGTCGTCCACCCTAACCTCACGATCGCAATGTTCGCTGTCCCCCCTACAGTCTCCCACAATGATAGTGCCATCATATGGGTGGCCATTATGATAGTCGCCCATATGCAGTTGCTATCATCACGGTATACCATAACTTGAAAGGGCAATCATCCATCTGTGTCTGACCGCATCAAGCTTTGCAGTTGTTTGTTCATACATTAAGTGATTATTATCTGTTTTCACTGTAATATGTGGTCCATACAGGTACTTGTGGAACTGGTCCACTATTGCCCACTTTTGTGCCAAGAACTCTAGTTTGTGCACTAAGTATTTTTTCTGAGCACTATTGAGACTTCAGCTAGCAAATGCCACAGATCACAGTCCTTCCAGGTAGCTTTGATACAACACAGCCTCACTGAGCCCATTGAAGCTGGCATCTATATGCAGAACATATGGCTTTTTGGGGTCTGCAAAGAAGAGTACTGGTGTGTAAGTCAGCCAGTAAATTATGTCTTCAAAAGCCTGGCCACATTCAGCGGTCCAATAAGTCCCAAATTGCTCAGATGGTTTAAAGTATGACTTGGATTCAGTAGTCTTATTAGAGGCTTTCTTCCCTTTCTGGGTAGGCAAATAACCTTGAGTCAAGTTCAAGAGGGGTCTTACTACTCTAGTGTAGTCTTTGACAACATGACTATAATATCTGTAAAATCCCAGAAAGTGCTGTAATTCTTTCGGGTAAGTGAGCTTTGGCCAGGTGGTCAAGGCTTTGACTTTGCTTGGGTCTTTCTGGATGCCTTTAGCTAACACGGTATGTAAGGATTCACCAACTCTCCACATGGGTGGCTGTGGAAGCTGTGGGATGATGTCCAGGATGTTTCTCTCTCTCTTTGTTCTCCCTGCTTACTTGGACAGCCTCTGCTACAAACTGCCCCTGGGGTCTCAGGAAAGAAAGGCTACTTCTGATTGGCTGAGCACACTTGTCTGTCTTTGAAATTAATATTTATGAGGGTTATGCGATGCCTGATTGGTTTCTCATTTGGGCACCAAGACATTGTCCTCACTTCCTTTCCAGGAGCCATAGCTGCAGGTCCCTGGGCTCCTTGAGTGCTGATTGGCTGGTGAAGAGGTCAAAGACAACAAATATGGCTGCTATAGAAACAGTTTATGCACAGTTCCACTTTTAAGTCTTTTTTTGCAGCCCAACAGTATGGTTTTTATTTATTTGCCCCCAGTATCTTTAAGTAGCCCCTCTGCCCAGTCATCAGATGGCAGAGTGGGGCTTGTTGGATATTCACTCTGACTATTGCTGCCTCTGAAAGATGCATGATTTCCCACAGGCAGCAGGCAGCCTCTAAAAGCTCTGGCAAAAATATTTACATTTAAATTAACAGACGCCTTTTAGCACCACGACAAAGTTTAATTTTCATGTCTGCTTGCCCCTCCTGTGTGAATCTGGACCCCCATTAGCTGCCCTGGGGTTGGAGCACAGGGAGGGGAGCTGTTATAGAAACATAGAAACATAGATTTTGACGGCAGATAAGGACCGCTTGGCCCACCCAGTCTGCCCATTTCCCTACCTAATGGATAAGCTGCAGATCCTAGTTAACCAGCAGCCTACTTCTTCCTACCCCCAACCCCTAGAATTGCCTGATGACCGTCCCATGCATGCTTGAATTCCACCACTGTTTTTGACTCCACAACCTCCTCCGGAAGGCCGTTCCATGCGTCCACAACCCTCTCTGTGAAAAATACTTCCTTAAATTACCTCTGAGGCACTTCATCTTCAAATTGTGCCCTTGTTCTTGCACACCTCTTTTTGAAAGATGCTACCCTCTTGGACTTTGTTGATTCCCTTAAGGTACTTGAAAGTTTCTATCATGTCCCTCCTCTCCTCCTTTCCTTGAGGCTATACATATTAAGCTCCTTATCTCTCTTCATATGTCTTCCAGTGCAGACCCTGCACCATTTTAGTTGCCCTCCTCTGGACAGCTTCCATCCTGTCTATGTCTTTGCGGAGATTGGGTCTCCAGAACTGTCACAGTACTCGAGATGGGGTCTCACCAATTGTCTGTACAGAGGGATAATAACTTCCTGTTTTCTACTGGTGATGCCTCTCCCTATGCATCCCAGTATCCCCAACCCTCCTTGCTGCCCTCCACATTGCTTGCCCATCTTTAGGTCATCTGATATGACTACCCCCAGGTCCCTTTCCATTTTGTTGTTGTTAGTATCTCACCCCCATTGTGTACTCTTCCCTGGGTTTTGTTTCCCAGGTGCATTACCTTGCACTTCTTAGCATTGAATCTAAGCTGCCATACATTTGACCATTCCTCTAACCTTGTCAAGTCTCTTCTCATCCTTTCCACCCCACCTTGTGCATCAACTCTGTTGCAGATCTTTGTGTCATCTGCAAAAGACATACTTTTCTTCAGTCCCTCTGCAATGTCGCTTATAAGGACATTGAAGGGACAGAATCTAATACTGAACCCTCGGTACCCACTAGTAACCCCCTTTCTTCAAGAGTGGACTCCATTTACTATTACTCTCTGTGTTCTATTCTCCAGCCAATTCTTTACCCAGGCTGTCATCTTGGGACCCACTCCCAGGCTGGCTAACGTATATTAATCTTTTGTGTGGGACTGTGTCAAATGCCTTAGTAAAGTCTAGGTAGGCCATGTCCACAGCCCCTCCTGATCTACTACTTTGGTCACCCAGTCAAAATCTATCAGATTTGTCAGGCATGACCTTCCGCTGTGAATCCATGCTGCCTTGGGTCCTGTGCCCCTCTGGCCTCTAGATACTCAACAATTCTTTCCTTCAGAAGTGATTCCATCATTTTCCTACCACTGAGGTTAAACTAACAGGTCTGTAGTTTCCTGCTTCTGCCTTGCTCCCACTTTTGTGAAGGAATCACATCTGCCCTCCTCCAGTCCTCGGTACCACCCCATCCTCTCATGATTTGTTAAAGAGGGTAGTCAGTGGTGTCACTAGTTCTACCTTAGTTCTTTTAGAATTCTGGGATGAATCCCATCAGGCCCCATTGCTTTGTCCACCTTCAGTTTTAAGAGTTCTTTCAGAACCCTTTCTTCTGTAAATGGGCTGGTATCAACTTCTGTATCCAGAGTGTTTCTACTGTTTGTTTTAGGTACCTCCCTCTTCCTTTGTAAATACTGAGCAAAAATATTTGTTTAGTATCTCTGCCTTTTCACAGTCACCTCTGCCCACCCTTCCTCCCTTTATTAAGCCTCACTAACCCTCCCTTGGTCTTCCTTCATTCCCTGATGTACCTATAAAGGTTTTATCCTTCCTTAACTGAGTTGGCTATCTTTTTCCTCGGTTTGGGCCTTTGCTGTTCTGACTGCCTTCCCAGCTTCCTTTTGCTTTAACTGATACAGTTCTCTGTCCTGCTCCTTCTGTGATTCCTTGTACTTCCTGAATGCTTTCTTTTTCTCTCGAACCTTCCTGCCACTTCCTTTGAGAACCATAGTGGTTTCTTACATCGTTTTGTTTTGTTTATTTGCTTCACACAAAGGCTTGTTGCCTCTGTGATGGCAGTTTTGATTATTCCCCATTGTTCTTCCACCCCTCCTTCCTGCCCATTTGCTAGTGCATTCCTTAGGCACTCACCCATTTTGGCCAAGTCAGCCCTCCTAAAGTCCAATACTTTTGCCTTTGTATAGCTTGACTCTATTGTTGTGTTTATTGTGAACCATACTGTTCGATGGTCGCTAGCTCCCAGATGGCTACCCACTTCTACATCTGTGATCCTCTCTTCATCTCCATTTGAGAGAACCAGGTCTAAGATTGCTCCCTCTCAGTGGGCTCAATACTAGTTGTCTAAGGCATGCCCCTGTAGGCATCTAGAATAACCCCACTCTTCAAGTGGCTGCTGCAACTGCACTCCAGTAACATCTGGCATATTCAGATCACCCATCAGCAATAGCTCCCCTTTTTCTGCTATTCTAGTATTCTTTCTATCATTTCCTTGTCCATTTCCTCCCCCTGAGAAGGGGGTCTGTATACAACCCCTGTGCGGCTTGTGGTGCCATTGCCGGTCTCCCAATTTACTTACAGTGCTTCTTCTCCTCCCTGTTTTCCCTTTTGTTCTGTTGCTTTGATTCCTTCCCTTATGTAAAGAGCTACTCCTCCTCCTCTTTTACCCTCCCTGTCACTCCTGTAGATAGTGTATCCTGGTATGTTTACGTCCCAGTCATGGTTTTGTTGTATCATGTTTCTGTGACTGCCACAATATCCAGATGTTCCTCCTCCATCAAGGCCACTAATTCAGGAAGCTTGTTACTCAGACTACGGGCATTGGTGCTCATTGCTCTCCATTTTTTGATGGCTTTACCTTCTTTTGCAGCACCCCCCACTGACCTTTCTACCTTGGTCTTTTTCTCATTTAGTACCCTGTTTTGTAGGGAGAGGCTGGGATTTTCCTGCTACTTATCAGTGCCTCCCCTCTTGACTAGTTTAAAAGCTTGCCAATGAAGCATTTAAACTGATTGCTCAAAAGACTTCTTCCCTTCCTGGACAGATGCACACCATCCTGCCAGTATAGGCTGGTGTCCCTCCAGGTGGAACCCCAGTCCCCAAAGAGCCAAACCCCTGTGCTCCACCATTTTTCAACCATTCATTAAACTGCATGGTGCAAAGTACCCTCACCTCACTCATGCCATTGACAGGCAGCACCTCAGAGAAGGATATTGTGTGTGCTACTTGTCTTGGGCCCTCCCAATTCTACAAAGTCCTTCTGCACTGCTCTAATCTCATGATGAGCCAAGTCATTTGTCCCTAGGTGGACAATGATGTCCAGCTCCGACTCCCGTGCAGCTGTTCTCGTGATCCTGAGGATGCACTTCCTGTCTCTCCAAGCCATGGCACCAGGCAGGCACCTTACTTCAGTTTTCCCTGCTCCTCCCAGTTCTATCCCCCTAATAATGAGGTCCCCACCAGGAGCTGCCTCCTTTCCTTGTGGTGTCCTCTGCCTCCTTCCTGTGGGCCTCCCTTGTGACAGTTGTCCTCAGCCTCCTTAGTCTCCTCTGTGGGTGCATCCATAGGGGAGCTATGCTCCCCCAGAATGGTGTATGGATTGTGGTGTGGAACAACTGACTGGGTGTGCCTCTGTTCCACCATCCTCCCCCTCCCTGAGCCCACTGTGGTCCAACTGCTGTGCTTTCTTTGCAACCTCTGAGGTAGTGGTGGTGGCTCTGGTGCTCCCTGGATGGGGGAGGTTCCCTTCCTACCATCCAGTGTGGCCTGGGGGAAGGTTCCCTTACTACTGTCCAGTGTGGCCTGAAGATGGGCAACTTCCTCCCTCAGGGCAGAGAGTTGTCTACCAATAGGGCAGCATCTCAGCCTCCAGAAAGACTCCCGGAAGACTGCTGTCCCACAGCCATTACATTGCACTACTCCCCACATTTCTTTTTGTGTGTGTGTGTGATTGGTTTGTTATATAGAAATATATATATTATACAATATGTATGCTTATATTGTCAGTGCAGTGTGCTAGAGGATATGACAGTGATATGCACCTTGCACTCTTGAGGAAATGATGTCAGGACCCCAGGTATAAAGGAACTTTCCAGGGGTGGGTGGAGTGAGGGGTGGGAAGGGTTGGGCCTAAACTGTGCCCTCACAAAACAATCAGCTAAAGCTCTGACCCACCGCTGCAATGAGTGCCTTCCTGTCAGCAAGATGCCCTACACAACAATTTGACAGAGAAATATCCTGCTAATCAAACAGAGAAAAATCCACACATCCAAGTCAGACACAGGTAAACCTCCCCAGCCCCAAAACAGGCCTGGTGGTTTGTGCTCTGAAAGCAGTCAGCCCCAAAATAAGTCAGCTGTGCTTTAAACTCTTTCTGCACTGAAAATCTTAAGAATTGTAACAAACAAACGTAAACCTAGATCCACCTCCCTCTGTTGCTTGAAAGACTGTCTTTTCCTGTTTCACACTGCAGGTTTTGCTATGACAACTCCTTAACCACAGTAACTTATTTAAAAATAGTTTAACTATCACAAACTCCTCGCACAGAAAATTATTTAAAATAGTTTATGTCCCCAAATCCTAGTAGTCAATCCAGCTACCCCAAGGGACAACCAAAATGCAGTATTCAAACACTTGTGAATTACTTCCAAGATAAGCAGAGTTTGCAAGCTCCTTTTCAACTCCTCAGCCACCTATAATTTATTTAAAATAGTTTAACTGTCAGAAAATCCTAGTAGACAATCTAGCTACCTCAAGGGTCTACCCAAATGCAGTATTTAAATCTTTCTGAAGTTACTCACAAGATAAACAGAGTTTGCAAGCCCCTTCTTGGTTAAACACTAAATAAATACGTGAATAAAAAGTTATACAGACAGAACAAGTAGCTCAAAACTTTAAAGCACCATAGCACTATTCTGTGCATGCATGCCTGCCAGCTTGCACATTCATGACATACTGTCGCTGCAGTGAAACCCCTACAGCGACGGCAATGTCAGCACTGCAATCTAATCAACAGTCATTCTGTTGATCAGGATTTTGCAGTGCTGTCTGTCTTGCCAACCCAGGGTTTTTTTTCCTTTTTTCCCCATACACCTCTAACCCAGAGGTGATTATATTAATATTCAGGGGTGTGGGAACAAAGACCCCCACAAACAGCCAGGATGTGCCTTGGTGCATTGCCACAATTGCTGTCCATTGCCACAATTGCTGGGCAATGTGGTTGCCATCAGCAATTTGTTGTCACTGTAAAGTCAGTTGACATCTTTGATGTTTTGGTCTGCAACACCCCCCCCCGTTTAAGCCAGTCTGCATTTCTTTTAAGCTCCATGAGCAGCACCACCCCCTCTGACTTTCTTATTTAATTCGCCTCTGACTTCTCCTTCCAGGTAGTCTGAGAGCCACAGCTGTGGTTCTCTGATGAACCCAACCTGCCAGACTGCCACCCGCAGTCCAGGTGTGAAGCCACTAGCCCCTCACAGAAGCACAGTTACGGACTTGCCCTCAGGGACTGATTACCTACAGGAAGGGAGCCCTAGCTGCCAATTTTTTTGCCCGCCCACCAACCCCCCCGGTCCTGATTAAATACACATAAACCCCGCCCTGGCTTTCTAGCTCACTCCTACTGGCTATTGCCAGCCACGCTTCATTGGTTATCTAGGCCTTAAAGTTTCACTGCTCCACCATCCTCCTACAGGAACCACTCATTTCCCTGGCCCTCTATGCCTGTCTCCTCTAAGCTGCCACAACAATTAGGGGTTTTCTAACACTAGATCGTGCCATGGCCCAACTACTAGGCTTTCTGTCACTGCTCATCCATGTTCTCTCTCCTCCCTCCTCCCTCCTCTCCAACATGCCACCCACCTCTCCCATTCCTCCCCCCTCTTCTGCCCAACCTCACTGGGCTTCCCACTCCTCCACTCTGGTGTCCACTGTCCGTTTCATCCAAGCTTGGACTCACTCAGCCACATGTCCCAGCCCTTTTCTCTTTGTACCATCACTCTTCTGGTTTACTTTTCAACTACTCCCCCCTTGCCCAGTTCCAAATAATCACCCAAGCCTTCTAACTAAGAGACGTCTGCTCACCATCAGTCACATACAGCTATTCACCCACTACCTATCTCTTGTGCTTCTGCTCCTTGCCACAGGTGACATCCTCCCAAACCCCGGCCCCCAAACCACACCCACCCTCTCAATCACTGCAAGCCCCCCTCATACATCGGACACTTCATCACTTCTCCCTGGAGACCCTCTCCCACATGGCCTGTGCCTTCTGCACCTAAATATAAGAAGCCTAGTCCATAAACTTGACTCCCTCCAGGTACTTGCTGCCCACTACGCTCCAGATATCCTCATCTTGTCCAAAACCTGGCTCACAAAAAAACATCAGCGACTCCTCTGTCACCATCCCAGGCTACACTTTGACCCACCAGGACAGAGCCACAGAGGCAGTGGAGTTGCCATCTCGTCAACGGACTTGCACTATTCGGTTATCCTAGCCAAGTCTGAACCTAAAATCTATGATTAATTTTACTCCAGCTGACACTCCCTTCTAGCTACCGATCTACATTGTAGGAATATACTGCCGACCTGGCACACCATCCTCTGCTGTCACCGACCTCCTCAGGTAAATCTCCTGCCTAACCCCTACAGGAACTTTACATTATGGGCAGATCTAAACCACAACTGGCTAGCTCCTGCCCTCAACAAAACCAGAACTGAAATTGCTGCTCTAAACCTCTCTCAAATCATTACTGAGCCCACCCGGCTTAACCTAAAATCTGGTAACCACTCACTCCTCGATTGGGCTCTTATCACACACCCTCACCGGGTCATAAATGCCGGTATTCTTCCTGACTCCCTCACTGACCACCACGTTACTTTCTTAGTCCGCAAAATCCACTGCTCAAAATCCCCCCATAAATTTCTAGTCCAACGCTTCTTCAAATCCCTCAATCTCACCCCGTTGTTAGACGACCTTGCATTAGCAAACTGGGCCCCCGCCCCTATTATGGACTCCATTGATGACGCCTTTCTCCACTTTAAAGACACTTTCCTCAGCATCTGTGATAAACATGCTCCACTGCAACTTACAAGGGTACGAGGCAACCATCTGCCTTGGATCACCCAAGAACTGACTGCATGTCAAACCACCCATGACAAAGCCTGGAAAACGCATAAATCCTCATGCCTCCCACAACATCTCTCCGCATACCACATGCTCTGAAACAAGTGTACCAAAGCCACTCACCTAGCTAAAGCAGAGTACTTCACAGCTCCCTACAGTCCAACCTAAATAACCCCTCAAAATTCTGGAAGGTCATTCACTCCCTCTTCACCCCACCAGCTGCCAATCCCACTCCAATTCTAAATATTAACAACTCCATTCTCGCTGAGCCAACAGCAGTCGCTACTGAGTCCAACATACATTTCTCCACTTGTGCTGCCACTCTCTCTGCCCTGCCAAACCGTGCCTCCTATCGCACCCCTCTACAGACATAATGAACCTTACTAGCCACACTCCTTTTCCTTCAATGACATCTCTGCAGCAGATGCCCTAGATGCACTACTTTCTCTCAACCTTAAAAGACAAATCCCCAGATGGCTTGGACCTAAACTCCTCTACCTCTCTGCCACCGCCATATCAACTCCGCTTGACAAACTCTTAAACCAATCCCCACTGCCATCCTCAAGCATTGAAGCATGCCACTGTCATCCCCCTCCCAAAAGGAGGTACCCCCACCTCCCCCTCCAACTACCGCCCTATTTCCCTCCTCCCAGTACTAGCAAAACTACAAGAGCACCTTATGCTCACCCAACTTACTTCCTTCCTCACTGACTCTAATTTCTTCACACCCTACCAGTCAGGTTTCAGAAAGGGACACTCCACTGCATCCTCCCTGATAAGGCTTACCGACTCCATCCTGACTGATATGGAAAATGGGCTGATCACCTCAGCCGTCTTTGTTGACCTTGCGAAAGCCTTCGACACCGTCTCCCACCCCACATTGCTCTCTCGTCTTGCTGAATCAGGCCTCTCTGTTGCTGCCACCAACTGGATCAGATCTTACCTCTCTGGCAGAACCCAGTCCATTAGAGTTGCAAATGCTATCTCCTCTCCCCTTCCCTTAACTACCGGTGTCCCCCAGGGGTCGGTTCTGGGACCCATACTGTTCTCTATATTCCTAAACAACTTACCACTCATCTGCTCTACTACCTCAATCCACATATGTGCAGATGACACAGTACTCTTCTCCTCAGGCTCCAACCCTGAATTGGTACAAAGTAACCTTCAAGCCAACTTCAACAAAGTAGAGCAATGGTTCAGATCTCACCAGCTCTCCCTAAATGTAAAAAAATGTCACAATGAATTTTGGCACACGACAACACCTGTCTAGACTCCCATCCCTTCCCTATTTCCACACCCTAGATGGTCAAAAACTCGAAGATGTCTCCTCATTCCGCTACTTGGGGGTATGGCTCGATTGCCATCTTTCCTTCTCAGACCACATCGATGCTATTTCAAAAAAACTACATCCCATGCTCGGTGCTCTTTATAGGAACTGCAGTAGTCTCCCTTCCCCATCCGATGTGAACTGGTCCAGAAGATGATACTTCCCTCCTTTGATTAGTGTGACATTGTTTACAGTACAGCCCCTAAGTCCACCCTATCTAAGCTGGACACACTTTTTAATGCCTTCTGCCACTTTGCTCTCGATACCTCACCCCTTACCCACCACTGCAACCTTTACCATTCCCTGGCACTACCGTCCCTTGGAAACCGCCACATTTCACACTGTGCTAAATATATATTTAATCTATAGCTTGGCACCATCCCTTCCTACCTCTCCTCCGTGCTCTCAGCTACCCCCTCCCGCATCCATTATCTTAGATCCTGCGAATACCGCCAACTATCAATCCCTAGGTGGAAGACTACTGCCGGGCAAGCCACCCTCTCACACTGATTACCTAAGCTATGGAATGATCTCCCACCTCAAATTCGGCATTCCTCCTCTGCCCACTCTCTTTCTACCACCCTAGCTAACTTCCTCACCAGTAATTGCTCCTGTACCTGACACAGCCATGTGCCAATTGCTCTCCCCACTGCCCGACAACAGCCTTAGCTTTGCTATAAATGCTGACATATAGCCCCAACCTATGCACTTTTGTCCTGTGCCTTTTTGTCCTGCACCATCATGTGTTCTATGTCTCCTGTTGCTTATACCTGCATATTACTGTGTGCTAAATTTTCCCTTGTATTGCTGCTATATATCAAGTAATTGTTATATGCTCCATACAATATCCAATGTACTCCATGTGTTGTTGCTTGTCGTTTAATGCAATTGTATCCATATGCTGCCACTTGCCTCTGTTATTTGCTCAGTTGATAACCTACATGTTATCCAATCCCCTTGTACCCCATCCCCAGGTCGCACCAGGACGAGCATCTTGTTGCTCAGTGTACCTTTCCTGAGAAAATATTTCAATAAATAAATAAATGAACTGACTTGGTGGAACCCCACTCACTATGTGAGCTATGTGGTGGCAGTGCTGATACCTCACCAGAACAGTCAAATTGATTTCCTTTAAAATGCACTCCTCTGGTCCCCCTACCAAGACGTCATCACTGGGAACCAGCAGGAGGCAAAAAGAAGTACCAGGGACCCAAGACAGTTGGCAGACAATTCTTGTGTAAGCCACAACCTTTGGGGGGTGGTGTTACAATATTTACAATAATAATTTAAAACTCTATTTTAAAACTAATCTACCATTTTCAGAAATGTATGTTTCTGTCCTCGCTGTTGAATGCTGTCCTGCACCACAGTTGACACAGTTCCCATTTCTTTTGAATATGGAAATGTATTTATTTGAAATTTAGTATCTGTGGTGATCACTCTGAGCCAGAGCTTGTTTCCAGGTGAGACCTGAGTTAGGTGATACTGCAAGCAGTGAAACAGCAATAACAAAGTGACAGCAGTGGTTGGTTCACATAAGTAAACAATAAAAGTACTCTGCAACTAATGAATTCCAAAGAAAGAAAAAGAAAGAAAAAAGTGTACAAAGCACATCAGTTGTGGGGTAGACAGGATGTGAGCTAAAGGAGTAGGCTGACAACATGCAGTATGACAACTTATTTGATACAGAATCATGGTGATATAAAATTCAGAAAACTGAGTGAACTGAGTTTTAAGCCATTCAATTGAGTAAGAGGCAAAATGGATAAATTGGTTGGGGGGACATCGGTGGTGGCAGAATGGAGAGTTGAGAAAGAAGCCTAGCTGCAGCTGCAAGCTTTTGAGAAATGTGCTAGTAAGAGTTGTTTGAGAAAGTGCAGAAAGGAAGAGATAGAGATGAATGGGATAGGGAGAGAGATTGTTCTATAGTTCTGAAGAGTGGATAGAGAAGGCAACCTGGTCTGCTACAGGATTTACTGTGAGGGATATGGAAGAAACAAGTAGCAGACTATCAGAGGGAGTAGGAGGAGGATGGGATGACAGGGTTAAGCAGAGAGACAGGTAAGTGAGAACAGCTGACAAATCAGCATTTGGCTGGGAAGACCAAATAATGTGAAAGATGCTGAATCTCAAGGGAGAAAAAAGAAATTTGTGTACAGAGACCACTGATATGGAGTACAAAGGGCAAAAATGGCAGAAGCAATGAAAAAGGGAGTCCAGCATGATAAGTGTACACTTTAGGATAGTGCTGTAGACTATATCTGCATAGTCAAACACTGGAAAGATCATTTTAAGGATGTTTTATTGGTGGCCTAGAAGAGGAAGGCAGGATTTGTTTCAGGACAGCACACCAAGTTAAGGGCAAAGTTTCCTATGCATGGTGTCAACATAGGTGGAAAAGGCTGAGATTCTGGTGTAGTCACACTCCTAACTACTTAAAATGGATTACCTTATGAAGCACAGAAACAAAAAAAATTGTCAGCAGATAAGAACCTCTTCGCCCACACAGTCTGCCCTTTTTGCCTGCCTATACTTTCACAACAGACCCTACCTGACTTCCAGCTACCTCCCCCCGGTTCCCAACTAAGATTCCCTTGTGCCTGTCCCATACATGCGTGAAGTCTACCACTGTCGCTGCCCTACTACCTCTGCTGGAAGACCAATTCAAATATCCTACTCTTTCAGTAAACAAGTACTTCCTCACATCCTTCCTAAATTGTTCCCTTCCAGCTTCATTCAAGCAGGTTGCCATTCAGAGTTTTGAAGATAGGGCTATTTTGGAGACTTGTTAGTCTTTGTCTAGCCCCAAAAGGCAGGAGACAGATTTTGTCAGAGCAGTTTTGAACAGAATCATTGTCTTCTGAAGCAAATAGAGCCATGCCATTTGTATTTGTGTAAGAAGACACAGATGGAGAAGAGGTCTCTTAAGAAAATGGAGAAAATAATTGGGCTGATGATAGAGCCTTGGGAATACCAGACATAATGGGGAGGGGTGGATACAGCATCACTAACTTGGACCAGCTACTCTGGTCCATGCTTTCCAGCTTGAAGTAAGTGATACAGAGAGAGGAGTTGGTGGAAAGGTATTTGCAGTCAGACAGGTAGGAAAGAGGAAGAAGTGGTGTCAGGGAAGGTGAATAGCTGGAATACAACACATTTATCCTGCACCTTAGCAAAGCAGGGAGGAGCAACGTGGGGAGGAAGAGTCACCCTCTTTTTTTTGCTATAGAAGTGTTTCTCCTCCTTGGCAGGTATGGGTGGCTGTTCTTCCCTAGCCACATCAGCTGCAGCTGTTGCAATTCTCCTCTGGTGTCCGGGACCATTATCCCCATGGATTGCCCCCCCCCAATGGTGCTGAGAAGTGATTGCCATCCTCCCCCACTCAGAACAAGAAGCCAGACTGCCCCAGACCCAGCAAGATCGGGTATGCCAAAGGCTTTGACAGGCAGGGCTCCATGGAGCTTGTCCTCCATTTTTCCTCCTAGTTTTCTCCCCTGTGTTCCACGGGATGTGTTATCAGCACATTGTATGAGCTACACCTCCATGGAGATGATCCTAGTGATCTTAATGTGGGCCACTCCCATCTAGTGACTCACATGCACCACCACCAGGCATCCTCAAGGTTTTGGTCAGTCATTGAGTCACAAAGTCCCCCCTCCCCAAGGGAGGAAAATAGTTTTATGGACACTCAATCCTTCCTCTTTCGGCTGACTCCCGAGCAACCAGCATCCATTCCCGAACCTGGGTCACCAGTGTGGGACAAGCTAAGATGCCCATGGTACTTCAGTCCTCTTCACCACTGAGTCAGCATGGAAGAGCCACCCTCTTTGAGGAGTGGGAGCACCTTAACATTCTTCTGGGACTGTGGGATAGACCCAAGCTAGAAAAAAAAAGATTAAAAAGTGAGGCGAGAGGGGCAGCAATCGCTGGTGCAGAGATAAAGAAGATTAGTCTCCAGCATATATGGGCTGTGCCCATTAGAGGAATTAAGAGAAAGTAAGGCAGTGAGGGTGGGCTCTGAGGAGATTTTGGAGAAGGAAAAACATGCTGGTATTGTGGGTGAGGGGGATGAAGGCATTCGTAGAGAGACAGGGAAGGCAGGAGGGGGAGAAGGAAGGGGAAGATGAAGTAGGGAAAGAGTACAGGATGTGAAGAAATTACTAAAGGTTTTAGTGACCTCATTTGGGTCAGATATAAGTCAATTTTTTCATTTGATGATGGGTGAGGTAGAATGGGTAGGGGTAATGAGAAGAGAGTGAATAATCTTCTGGAACCCGTCAAGGGATTTAAGGTTGATCTGAAGGTTATAGGTGAAATAAACTGATTTGGACTCCTTCATGGTTCTAGTGCTTGTATTATATAGTCAACTGAGTTTCAACAAGTTGTCAGGAAAGCCTAAGCCTTTGTGGAGATGCCTGGCAGAATCAAAGGTTTTGAGCCTGTCACTGACCTCTGCAATGATCCAGGGAAAGTGGGGTCAACAGATATGAGATGTCATGAGAAGGGCTTGTTTGTCCCATGTTGCAATGAATTTGGACATGAAAAAAGGTTAGATCAATGTCTATATAATTTGATAATGTGAGTACTGAGCAGTTAGAGGCCCAAAGATCACCTAGCAGGGAATGGATGTCAAGAGATTTGTGCTACCAAAACCGGATAAACTTTGGTGAAACTTTAGTGTGGTAGATGATATGGATGGAGAAGACCATGTGACGGTCACTGAAAGAATCATGTAGGGTGCCAGTGGAAATAATGCAATGGGGTGTGAGGACAGGACACAGTTTATTTTATTTCATTTATTTATTTCATTCTCAGATTAGAAAATAGCTTTGAGTGCACAGCAGCTCATTTATAAATGTTCAACATCATTTTGGGAGGGGGTAACAATACAGACAAAGGAGAAAAAACAACTCAATGTACAGCATACAGCAATCGAATTATAATACATACATTACATCATTATTAGTGTTCTGAGTATAGTAGTGGAAACATAGGAGAGGCATATAAGTAGGAGACAGCAAGGCCAGGTGGAGGTTCAATGTTGAAATTAGATAGGTCAGTAAATGGGGAAAATGGATTGCAGCCAGGAGGCATTGTCAACATATAAGGAGAGGTAGGAAGGGGTAGAAGGGTTAAGGGTAAAAGGAGGCAGACATCAGGGAGGACAGGGTGTCCGGGGGTAGGTAGGGTGTGTTGGTGGGGGCTAGGTAAGGAGAGGAGGGGGAGGAAAAGTGGCAGGAAAACAAGACAGACACAGGCATCAGAGGTGAGTATCAAGGACAGATTGTGAGGGTGTAGGCTGTGGAGGATGGGTGAGTGGGCAGGAGAGGGGTAGTAGGGGAGGAGGGAGGCAGCCAGGGCCTTGGTCATAGATGCATGTAACAGTTCATGGGGTAGGTAAGGAATAGGAAAGGAGGGACCAAGAGTAGCAGGGAAAACGAGGCAGACAGAGGCATTGAAGGTGAGTATTAAGGACTGACTGAGAGGTGTTGGGTGTGAAGGGTGGGTGAGTGGGCGGGAAAGGGATAGTGAAGGGGGAGGAGGGAGGCAGCTAGGGGCCTTGTCACAGATGCATGCAACAGCTGAGGGGCCGATGGAGGGCAAGTAGCATGATCATTTGAGACAGTCACATGTGCTTTCATTCATGATGTGCTGCTGCAGGTGACACTAAGCTGGGTAAGATGAGGTATCTTAATCAGCACAGACCATTTATCCAGTTAGGGGCTCTGTAGAGGAAGGATCGCTGGCACTGGGTGATCCTAGCCCTTGGCACTAGAAAAAGTTCAGTATCAGAGGTCTGAGTGTGGCAAGACTTGAGAGATTTTGATAAGAGATTGGAGGTGCCTGATGGTAGGACTCCAAGCAGCGCTTGCTTGGCAAGTATGCACGACTGGTACTTGATCCGGTCTTGTAGTTTGAGCCACCTGGTTTGGGTGTATAGATCACATGTGTGGGTGCAGGGATTAGCAGCAGTGATAAGTCTACAGGCTTTATTTAGGGTAGTATTTAGCCTTTTGAGAGATGTGGGTGAGGCAGCACCATATATTACCAGGCCATAGTCAATAGTGGATAGTACCAAGCTATGGATTGCGAGTTTAAGTGCTTCTGGGGTCAGACTCCTTCTGTGTCTGAAAAGCAGACCTAGCTTTGTGGTAATTCTTTTGACAACATTTTCAATGTGTGTAGGCTAAATAGGTGAGATGACTGTCCAGGGTAACTCCAAGGTATTTGAAATGCTGAATTTGGTCAAGTGGGACTCCTTGGTTATTTTTGGCTGTCAGGGAATGTGACCTGTGTTTGTGGCAAGAGGATGAGAACAGCAGAAGTTTCATTTTTCTGTAGTTTAGAATGAGTTTGTGCTATTGGAACCATTTTTCAATTTCCAGGAATCCATGCTGTAGTTTGTCTTCAAGCACAGTAGGATCTGAGAGGCTTGCAAAGATGACAGCGTCATCTGCGTATAGAAGGGTCCTTAATTGACATGCATTTGGCAAGTTGTTAAGGAAGATACTAAACTGTAAGGGGCCTAGAATGGACCCTTGGGGTACACTTGATCTGATAGAGTGCAACTCAGAGACAGTATTTGATATCTTAAACCTCTGTGACCTGTCGGTGAGGTAGCTTCTGAACCACTTCAATGCATTTGGTGAGAGACCAGTTATTGCGAGCTGACTAAGGAAGAGTTTGTGGTTCATGGTGTCAAAGGCCTTCATGAGGTCTATGAACACCACTCCTACCAAGTTGCTTTTATCGAATGACTGTTGGATGAAGCAGGTAAATTCTAGCAGAGCTGTGGTGTGCTATGTTTTTTCTGAAGCCATGCTATTGAGGGCATTGAAGGGAGTAGTTATCAAGATAGTCCACAAGCTGATCAGTGACTGTGTGCTCAGTATCTTTGATAGTGGGGCAGGATGGATATAGGCCTATAGTTGCTATGTTGAGTGCGATCACCTGACTTATGCACGGTGTGACCAGCGCAGTTTTCCAGACTTTCGGGAACTGGGATAAAGTGAGGGATAGGTTGAGTATTTTGGTTATTGACAGGAAAACCTCTTCTAGGGTAAGTGCAATAAGTTTGAGGTCAAGTGAATCTCCACTATGCCTGGTTTTCCCCACTGGCAGTGGAAACCCATTTGAAGTAGAATGGTGGGTGATCCGGCTTATTGTCATCCGAGCTCCAGGCAGTCGATGAGGGAACATCGTCAAATACATTTTTGGGAAGGACACCTGACAGATTCGTGAAGGCAGTATTAAATGTATTTACGATTGAGAGTGGGTCAGTAATGGGCTTGTCATCTAGGTTTAGCATCGTCGGAGAGACCTTTCTGTTCTTTGCCAGTAATGTCTTATATATTTGCCCAGAATTTCCTACTGTCACCCCATGAGTTAGATAGGAGCTGTCTACTGTGGTTTCATTTAGGCTGCCAACTCACTCTTGTACAAGCATTTCTGGCCGCTTTGTATGCCTAGAGATCTTGCTGCCTTCCTGTTGACTTGGCAATTTGCCATAGATGTTCCCATTGTTTCATTTCGTATATGAGTTCTGGTGTGATCCAAGACCTAATTGTACCATGGACCTTCATTTTTCTAAATAGGGGTGTGGATATTACTGGCCACGTTGAAAACCTTGATGAAGCGGTCAAGAGCAGCACTGATGTCTTTGACAGAGTCCAGAAAGGACCAATCGTGGGACCGGAGTTGATGTTTTAGGAGATCCAGGTGCCCACACTTTAGCATTCGATTATAGATGGTTAGGGTGGAGGGGTGCAGAATTTGTTTGACCAGCTACATGTGATAGGGGAGTGGTCACTGATGGAGTCAGGGTGAACTCTAACATTAGAAATGTGATCAGGGTGGTTTGATATGATCCAGTCAATGGTGGTGCTGGTACGTGTTTTATAATTTATCCTAGTTGGTGAGCTGACGAGTTGAGTGAGGTGTAAGGATGCTAAGGTGTCCTTTATAGCCCCATTGGCTGATGACAGCCAGTTTATATTGAAGTTACCCATTAGTATTGTCTCGGCAAGGTGCTTATGCTCCCAAAGATAGTCCAGAATACTATGGAGCCCGGGTATCGGGTCCTTAGCAGGTATGTAGACAGAGAGTACAGTGAGGGTTTTGTTGTGTGCCCCTGGTAGCACTTTGACAGCTAGTGCCTGGGCAGGGCATCTGAGGTCCAGCTGAGGCAGTACCAGCCCTTTAATGGAGTTTTTTAGGTATATGGCTCAGCCATCACTGTGCTTGGATGATCTATCCAGCCTGAAGATTGTATATCCTGGCAAGACAACAGCTACACCTGGAATTTTGGGTGACTGCCAAGTTTCAATGATTAAGAGTATGTCTGGGTTGTGCATTGACACCAAGACTTTGACTTAATTTATTTATTCATTTGTTAACTAGGTTGGTGCACTGATCCAAAGACCTTTTTCAGGCACGGCCAGGGCCAGTGACTGGCACATACAATGGTAACAACAGTCAGTAAAAACAACAAAAGTCATACAAGGATAATAACAGGCAATCAGTACAACTACAAGTCAACAGGTTAAACAGTGGTGTGGAAGTAAATACAGGTAAACAGCACCATGTCCATGTAACAAAGTGATTATAAATAACATTATACAATAGGGGTCTTCTGATTACCCACTGAAGTAGTAGTATTCTCACCGATACTGATATCAGCAAACTGACATGTACACAGTGAGAAAATGCACCAGATAAATATACCATGTACACATCAATACAAAATATCAGTACTCTGTCTACATCAGTACCCTAGCAGCCAAAGCTGCAGAAGAAGACCGGAAGAAAAACACAGGTACCACAAAAACTTTACTAAATAAATTAACAAATATAAACATAACTAAAAGCCCCTATTGTATAAAATGAATATGTGATGGTAAGGAGCTTGATATGTGTAATATCACAACTCTTGGCAAGTGAGCTTGGGAAAAATCATTCAAGGCTCCGCTACTTGGAGCCCCTCATGATTATTCCCGAGCTCACTTGTCACTTATTGTGATATTACACATACCAAGCCCCTTACCATCACACATCCACTTATTTAATAACGTACACAGGACAAGGCAATGTTGCTATGAAGGAATGGTTTGTGTAGTTGGTGTTGAGATGAGTTGGCTTGGTAATGAGCTGTATAAGACTGAGGGACTCAATTTGGCAAATGGTGTTTTTTGCCAAGAGGAGTTCCAACTTATATTTAGATCCCCAGGATTAAGAACTCACCTACTGCTGAAAGGGAGAAAATGGTTGAGACGGTGGCAGGATAGAAGTTAAGCTTAGCTTTAGGACAGAAGTAAATGCCATAGATGAAAATAGGAAGTGAGTATAGGAAAGAGAGCCTGCACTGGAGTTCACAGGAAGAGGGACAACATAATGAGACATGGCATCACAGTTAAGGCTGTGATGTACATAAAGAAGACCCCATGACCACAGTTCCCACAGTTCCATCTGCGAACCAAGGAACCAGAGAATCTGACTTCTACATCACTGATTTGGGCAGAGATTCAGATCTTTGAAAGGATCAAGACATAGAGAGTGTATACTGCCCACAACCTTATCTGGTCAATCTTGGTACTGGATGCCTGCTGTTTATTTAAAAAAAAAAATCAGCCCTTTGGGAGTGGTGGGGTGGGGGTGGAGCAGGAGGGACCAGAGTTAAACACCACATCAAAAATGCACAAAATAAGAGTAACACCACCACGACAGACATAAATAAAGTGAGCTCTAGCAAATATCACATTTCATCAAATATTTAATAGGCATAAACACAAAGAAGTGATTTGCAGTCTGCTGGCCCTTACAGAGATGTCTGTATAGCATACACAAACTCCAACTGGTTTTGTGCCATCAGTGCACCATCAGGGATCATTAGGTGGAATTCTTCTATGTGTACAGGTTGTAACTTCCCCATGTTTATGCATATTAAATACTTGATGAAATGTGATGTCTGACTAGCTCAATTTATGTCTGCTGTGGTGGTGATACACTCTGTGTGCCTTTTCAGTTCAAGTGAGCAAGCATGCTGTGGGACGGAGACTTTTACTGGAAACATGAAACACAGAAACATAGACTTTGATGGCAGATAAGGACCACTTGGCCCACCCAGTCTGCCCATTTCCCTACTTACTAGATAAGCTGCAGATTCTAGTTAACCAACAGCCTACTTCCTGCCACCCCCCCCACTACAATTGCCTTATGTCTGCCCCATGCATGTTTGAGAATTCCCCCACTGTTTTAGACCCAACAACCTCCCCAGGAAGGCGGTTCCATGCATCCACCACTCTCTCTCTGAAAAAAAAATTCCTCACATTACCCTTGAACCGTCCCCCCTCTATCTTTAAATTGTGCCCCCTTGTTCTTACACATCTCTTTTTCTGAAAGACGCTACCCTCCTGGACTTTGTTGATTCCCTTGAGGTACTTGAATGTTTCTATCATGTCCCCCGTCCCTCCTTTCATCAAGAGTATACATATTAAGCTCTCTCAGTCTCTCTTCATATGGTTTCTGATGCAGACCCTGCACCATTTTAGTTGCCCTCCTCTGGACTGCTTCCATCCTGTCTATATCCTTGTGTAGATGAGCTCTCCAAAACTGCACACAGTACTCCAGATGGGGTCTCACCAACTGTCTGTACAGAGAGATAACCACTTCCCTTTTTTTACTTGTGATGCCCCTTCCTATGCATCCTAGTATCCCCCTGGCTCTCCTTACTGACTTCTCACATTGCTTACCAACCTTTAGATCATCTGATATGACTACCCCCAGGTCCCTTTCCATTTTTGTTGTTGTTAGTACCTCCCCTGCTATTGTGTACTCTTCTCCTGGGTTTTGTTTCCCAGGTGCATTACTTGCACTTCTTTGCATTGAATCTAAGTTGCCATATGCCTGACCATTCCTCCAACCTTGACAAGTCCCTCTCATCCTTTCTCACCTCTTGTGTATTAACTCTGTTACAGATCTTTGTGTCATCTGCAAAGAGGCATACCTTTCCCTCCAGACCCTCTACAATGTCACCTATAAAGATGTTAAAGAGGACTGGACCCAGTACTGAGCCCTGAGATACTCCACTAGTAACCCCCCTTTCTTTGGAATGTGTTCCATTCACTATTACCTTCTGTGTCCTGTTGTGCAGCCAGTTTGCTACCCAGGCTACCACCATGGAACCCACTCCCAGGCTGGCTAACTTGATTATTAATCTTTTGTGCAGGACTGTGTCAAATGCCTTGCTAAAGTCTAGGTAGGACATATCCACTGCCCCTCCCTGGTCTATTACTTTGGTCACCCAGTCAAAGAAATCAATTAGATTCATCTGACATGACCTTCCTGCTGTAAATCCATGCTGCTTTGGGTCCTGTGTCCCGCTGGCCTCTAGGTACTCAACAATTCTTTCTTTCAGAAGTGATTCCATCATTTTCCCTACCACTGAGGTCAAACTTGCAGGTCTGTAATTTCCTGCTTCTGCCTTGCTCCCACTTTTGTGAAAGGGAATCACATCTGCCCTCCTCCAGTCCTCAGGTACCACCCCATCCTCCCATGATTTGTTAAAAAGTGTGGTCAGTGGTATCACTAGGTCCTTCCTTAGTTCTTTTAGGATTCTGTGGTGAATCCCGCCAGGCCCCATTGCTTTGTCCACCTTGAGTTTTAGGAGTTCTTTCAGGACTCTTTCTTCTGTAAATGGACTGGTATCTACCCCACCCAGAGTGCTTCTACTGTCTGGTTTAGGTAACTCCTCCTCATCTTCTTTTGTGAATACTGAGCAAAGTATTCATTCACTATCTCTGCCTTTTCACTGTCTCCTCTGCCCACCTCCCTCTCCCTTATTAATCTTCACTATTCCTCCCTTAACCTTTCTATGCTCCCTAATGTACCTATAAAAGGTTTTATCCCCCTTCTTAACTGAATTGGCTGTTTTTCCTTGGTTTGGGCTTTTGCTATTCTGACTGCCTTCCCACTTATTTATGTTTTAATTGATACAGTTCCCTGTTGTGCTCCTTCTGTGATTCCTTATACTTTTGAATGCAGCCTTTTCTTCTTAACCTTCCCTGCCACCTCTTTTGAGAACCATAGTGTTTTTACTCTGCTTTGTTTTCTTTATTTGTTTCACACAAGGCTTGTTGCCTCTATGACGGCAGTTTTGTTTTTCTCCATTGTTTTTCCACCTCTCCTTTTGGCCATTTGCTAGTGTATTCCTCAGGTATTCACCATTTTGCTGAAGTCAGCCCTTCTAAAGTCCAGTATCCTTGTTTTTGTATGGCTTGTCTTCATGGTTGTGCTTATTGTGAAGCACACTGTGCAGTGGTCGTTGTTCCCAGATGTCTACTGACTTCAAATTTGTGATCCTCTCTCCATTTGAGAGTACCAGGTCTAGTATTGCTCCCTCCGAGTGGGTTCCAACACTAGCTGTCTAAGGCCTGCCCCCTGCAGAGCATCAAGAATGACCCTGCTCTTGGATGTGGCTGCAGTACATGTCATCCAGTTAACATCTGGCATATTCGGGTCCCCCATCAATTGAATTCTCTTCAGCTCCACATCACCAGACCACAGTAGCAGATGAGTTGTGAGGACCATAAGGGTGTAAGATCAGCACTTACAAACAGATACTCAAGAAAAGAGGGGCGGTAAGGTGAGGTTAGTGGGAAAAAATGCAGGAGAGCATCAAGAGTCAGATAGTAGTGGAAAGGAGACCAGGGTGAATGAGGAAGAATGGTGAGGAAAGGCAGCAGAGGAGGCTAGAGTGAGAGATGGGGAGTAAAATAAAAAGGATTGCAAGGAGGAGTGAAAGAAGTAGAAGAGGGGACAAAAGAGGTATATGGAAAGGGAAGAACAGGGGTGAAGCATAGTCAGTAAATGCTAATGAGGGCTACTGGAGGGCACAAGTTATAGCAGCTAGCCAGCTGAGGTTGTAGGGAACCCTTGTCTAACATGTTTAGCAAGCAGCAGATGTAGTAATAATTTAAATGTAGATACAAGGAGCATGTTTAGCTATGAATAAAATGAATTACTAGAACAGATGTAACTGCACATTGATCAGGACAAGCAAGTACAGCAGTCAGCACGAACTATTAATTCATATGAGTGAAGTATCAAAACATTTACTTAAAAACAAACTAAACAGGCAATGTCTGCTATAACAGTGCAAGGGAAGATGCTGTAAAAAAAAAAAACTAGACTGGGCTAGCTAAACAAAATGGGAAAATATGGACTACCTAGGCAGATACAGTGCAGCAGTTATATTATACAAGGAATGAGATTGATGACTATCAGTTTGATAGGCAGGTGATACTGTGCCACTGTGCACATACATATCTCACATCATAAAATAAAGTAGGAATTCAGAGATCTTGGTTGACGGACGTAGTGGATGCAGTAAGACACGGCATGAGTCCCTGTGATAAAATAAATTGTTTGCAATCCATGGGGGGGTAGCTGTGTACCTGATCCTGTCTGTAAAAATAAGAACCCCAATTACAGATCACTTTGACATTTTAATCACTGATCTTTCTGGACCACAATGAAGACAAAGCTTGCTACATCTTTCCCTAACACTCTAAGACTGCATACCTTATGTACAAGTCACAAAGTCAGCATTAAGTTTGCTGCTTTACATGTCAGGCAGGTATATATTTTGAAACCTCTGTGGACCTACTGTATTGCTCTTGTGCCAGCATACATGTTGCCTTCATAAACATCAGACTGGCATCATTTTTAGAAATTTCATGGCTTACCATGTGAGTGTTTTTTTTTTAATGAAATGTACTTTAGAAAATGTTTTAAACAAACAGATTCAATGCAGTGCACATTACAGAGGATGAAACATTGTACAAGATACAAATACAATTCAGAGGATGAGTGTCTGTTTATTCTCCCCCACCCCCTTAACCCACCCCATACAAAAAATATACCAAACCCCCATTCTTATCCCTCAAATCCCTCCTCCCATAAGATTCCCCTCCCAAGAGCCAGTTCAAAGTAGTAATAAAAGTCATAGTTATAACTCTACTCAAAAGAAAGAAAGAAATGGGGTAACCACAAATAAAGGTCCAGGGTCCTAGTAATCTGAAAAAGGTATATATAGAAAAAAGAGGTCCTATGGCCTATATCATTGTGTAGGAACAATTGACCATAGAGCATGGAATTTCTCCCATTTAGTGTTATGATGGAGATTGCATTCATATAGCTAGCAATAGATTTCTCAATCCTTAAGTTGTATAACAAACTAGCAAGCCATTCTTGATATGTGATGGGATGTTAGTCTTTCCAATGCTTTAAAACTAAATTTTCACCGTGAGAGAAATTAGGTTAATAAAAATACCTCCTTTCTTTCACAGCCACTGTTGAATAATCCCCTAACAGACAAATCTGTGGGGTAAAGAGATCTTGTATTCCTAATAACGGATCAACTCTAGTTTTCATTAGAGACCATGGGGGAAGGGCACCCAGGGGACATTCCCAGAAAATATGCAGCAGGACCTTGTATCTAGCCACATCTGAAGCATGTATCATTTGGGATCCTATCCATCTAATGTAGTTTAGTAGGGGTCAAGTGCATAGCATGCAAAATATAGTATTGTGTTAGCCGGAGCCTATCATTGGCACTATATGTATAAATTCCTCCCCATGGCTTCTCCCATTTAAAACAGTTATCAGGGAAAGTAACAGTCCAGTACTGAGAGTAATCCACATTACCTGGGCTCAATTTTGTATATAAGGCCGCAACTAAACCGGAAACAGCATGAGGTTGCCCAGCAAGGGACTGGAACTCCAAAAAGGTCTCACTTTGGTTAATATCCCACAGAGTCAAACCAAACCAGTTAATGAGCATATGCCTAACTTGATAAACATAGAAAATGTGCTTTGGTGAAATATAGAATTTCCCCAATATATCAGAAACTGAGCACAACTTTCCCTGGTCAACTAAATCTGTGACCTTTGTATTTTGAGGTATTTTCAAATTGTGTGAGGAGAGCAACATACTACCAACCTTAAAATTTGGATTACCAAACAGTGGCTGTGAATTATCTTTAGAAGTCATAATCCCTAGTGACCTACATAATTGATTGTGAACCTTAACTGAAGTAAATATGACGTGGGCCACAGTGAGACAGGCAATTTTTTTAAGGGTTATATACCAGAGGCTCTCAGGAGACAACTTGAAACTCTTAATAAGATCCTTTCAATTTGCAGCCAAAGGGGATTGTATTGGGATTGGGAATTGTTTGAAGTGGGAACAGCCCAATGCATATATTTGGCAATATGACTCATCAAATAATAGTGGTAAAAGTTCAGGAGTTTCAGTCCTCCTAATGGTTTAGGGGCACAAAAGCTAATGTAGGATGTCTGAGGAGGTTTATTTTGCCATAAAAACCTAGTAATCATACTCTGGAGTTTATGGAACTAGGAAAAGTGAAGGTAAATATTCAACATGTTGGGAGGGTAAAACACTCTAGGTAACACATTCGTTTTAATCACATTGATTCTGCCTTGAAGGGAAATATATAAAGGGGACCATCTAATTAAGTCTTGTTGGATAGTTAGGAGAAGGTTATCACTGCTGAGCTTCTTCAGGAGAAAAGTTGAGGGAACCAAAATGATTCCGAGGTACCTGAGTCTGTTGGTCGAAGCCATATTGAAGCCAACCGGATCACCTCTGTGGACGTGGGAATGTGGGAATTAAGCGGCATGACCTCAGTCTTATTAATGTTCAACTTGTAGTTTGAGAGCTGACTAAATTCTGCAATTCTGCAATTATATCTAATAGCATGCTCGCCTCTGAGGCCGGGAGATCAGAGCGCTGTGGGTTCAGTTCCCACATCTGGCACTTGGGTTAATATCTCAATACTGACACTGTAGTGCAGCATGAGAGGGGTGCTGCACTTCTGAGGTGCCGTCTTTCGGATGAGATGTTAAACCGAAGTCCCATCTGCCTGGATTGGTGGTAGTTCAGGTGGATGTTAAAGATCCCATGGCACTTATCGAAAAGAGTAAAGGAATTTCCCCAGTGTCCTGGCCAAATTTCCCTCATTCACTAAAATATCACCAACAGCTTAATCTGGTTCAAATTCAATTGCTTACCATCTGTAACACCCCCCCCCCGGTCGCCCCTGAAAAAGGGACTTCTAGGCCCAGTGGGCTTACCGGGTCAACAAAATTCAACAAAACAAACAAAACAAGACAATATTATTGGGATGGCCTTAATTGGATCAGAAACGTGCAGTAAAATGTCATCCTCATAGGCTAACAATTTAAGCTCTAATGGTTCAACTGGAATACCAGATATATTTGGGGATAACTGTAGTTTATGGAGCAAGGCTCCAAATACAAGTTGAACAACAAAAGGGACAATGGGCACCCTTGACACGTGCCTGAGAACAATGGAAAATTACTAGAAAAGGTCCCGTTGCAATAAATTTTAGCCCCAGGATTAGAGTATAAGTACCTAATCCAGGCAACAAATTCAAGGGGGAACCCAAATTGGGCCATAGTGCCAAAGAGAAAAGGCCAACTTACTCTATCAAAAGCTTTCTCCCCATCCAGGGAGACAAGAGCCATTGGTAGATCTGCCTTCCTGGATATGGAGGAAATATGGGCAAGTTTACAAAAGTTATCTAGGGGGTTTCTACCACCAACAAAACCTATCTGTTCTGGGCTGATTAAATTACCCCAAACTTTGGTAATCCTGGAGACCAATATTTTAGCCAAAATTTTAATATCGTAATTCATCAAGGAGATCGGCCTGTAGTTTACTGCTTTATCTTTGGGTTCTCCAGGTTTAGGCAAAACAATGATGGTAGCTTCTAATAGAGTGGAGTCTACGATCCCATGGGCACAGGCATAGGCATACAGTTCTTGAAGAACAGGAGTAAGTTCCTTCTCAAAAGTATGATAAAAGTTTGATGGGTAACCATCTGGTCCAGGAGCTTTATTAGGTGCTAGAGACTGGATAGCAGTTATTATCTCTAATATCGAAATGGGAGAAATTAATTGGGTCCACTGCTCTGGGCTAAGGGTGGGAAGGAGAGTTGAGAGGTAGTCCTGAATTTCAGATTGAGTAGGGGTATTTTCTGGGAGGCTATATAGTTTCCTATAAAACAATTTAAATTCCTCCACTATGGCTGGAGGAGTGTCAAGGACAACCATCTTCTGTAGTAGATAAAGATGTAACCAGTCTAGACTCCTCCTGTTGTCTCAATTTAAGAGCCAAGAGATGTACAGCTTTATCACCTTGGTCCAGGTATCTAACATGAGTTTTAAACAAGGCATACTCAGCCTTCTCCCTAAGTGTCTCTGCATATTGGTCTTTAAGAAGCATGAGGTGATTTAAATCCCCATCAGCAGGACTAGTGGCCACGGCTGCCTCAAGAGTTTGGATGGAATCCAATAAGGATTTCGCTGTGCCTCATTTTTCTTTTCTGGGTAGCAGCAGTTCTAATTCCACCCCCCTCAGATAACATTTCAATGAACACCAAGTTGATCATATACTGGTATAGAATCCCTATTTTGATCCATATACTGAGTAAGCAGTGTATGGATCCTGTTTACAGTGTCCTTCTGAGAGAGCAGCTGGAGGTGAAGTTTCCACAGGGTAATCTTAGGAATACTTGGGGTACCTACCTTCAAACCATATCAGAGAGTGATCAGATAACACCCTGGGAAATTCCACAATCAACTGGGCCTATCAACATGGCCTGGTTTACTAGAAAAAGCCCAGGCAGGAGTAAGTTTTGTGATAGGCTGAACAGAAGGTGAATTCTTTCTCATTGGGATGAAGAAGGTGCCAGGGATCAGAGAGCCCCAACCCTTCCATCATTTCATGTAGAGACCTCTGCACGGGGATAAGCTGTGACCTCTGGATAGATCGATCCAAAATGGTGTCATATGTGAGATTCCAATCCCCAGCTAAGATTATTGGCAATTGCTTGAAAGGGGCTAACATAAGAGCTATTTGTGAAAAAAATTCAGGAGAAGAGTAATTAGGACCATACACTGTACCCAAAATGATTTCTCTATGATCGAACAACCCTCTTAGAAAAAGAAATCTCCCTTGTGGGTCCCCTATCTGCTGTAATATTTGAAATTGGATCCCTCTAGTAAATAAAATCATGACACCTCTTTGGGAAGTGGAGTTGCCAGCTGCACAGACACATCCCATTTGTTCTCTCCTGAAGAGGGTACATTCACTAGCCAACAGATTTGTCTCCTGCAAGAAAGCAACTCCTGAATGTACTAGAGCCAAATGCTTAAGGATCTGGCGGCGTTTCAATCTGACCCGCAACCCCACATTCCATGAGGTTATTCTCATAATCAAACTTAAGTTTGAACAGTTTGGTAAAGTGAGAAATTCAACAACTAAAGTAACTTTGAATTTTTTTTATCCAGGATATAAACCCAATGACTGGCTGTTTATCCCTCCTCACTGTTACCCAGTACCTACCTCGAATAATTGGATAACTTATGAAGTATGTTTCCCCAATCCCACTAATAAACTTCACGGGCATATATACATAACCATTAAGTATGCCCCAGTATATGAGTATAATGTAAATCACCCCAGTCCTAACGACTGACCTCTCAGCTGATCAATCGGTGTGATGATTATCATGCTGCCCCTGAATTTGCCTCCCCCCGCCCATCCCTTTGTCTATTCTAAGAGTTAAGGCCATTTGACCAACTTGTTTAAACCCTGGAAACTACACATTCAACTGTTAATAACAATATCCTATTATATATTCTAAACACTTCAATGCATGAATAAAGGCAGAAACTAATCAAAAAGTCTTAATCCGTCTACCTCACCATTAGTAGTTTAGAGCTAAATGACCCTACATCCTATTAAACTTAAAACCAAAACTAAACATTCAGCAGGGTATTATAAGGATACCTTCCCAAGGCAAAGTACACAAGGAATCGCAGAAGGAGCAGGACAGAGAACTGTATCAGTTAAAGCAAAAGGAGGCTGGGAAGGCAGTCAGAACAGCAAAGGCCCAAACCGAGGAAAAGATAGCCAACTCAGTTAAGAAGGGGATAAAACCTTTTATAGGTACATCAGGAGCGAAGGAAGACCAAGGGAGGATAGTGAGGCTTAATAAAGGGAGGGAGGTGGGCAGAGGAGACTGAGAAGGCAGAGATACTAAACAAAATATTTTGCTCAGTATTTACAAAGGAAGAGGGGAGGTACATAAAACAAACAATAGTAACACGCTGGATACAGAAGTTGATACTGGCCCATTTACAGAAGAAAGGGTTCTGAAAGAACTCTTAAAACTGAGGGGACAAAGCAATGGGGCCTGATGGGAATCATCCCAGAATTCTAAAAGAACTAAGGGTAGAACTAGTGACACCACTGACTACCCTTTTAACAAATCATGGGAGGATGGGGTGGTACCCGAGGACTGGAGGAGGGCAGATGGATTCTCTCACAAAAGTGGGAGCAAGGCAGAAGCAGGAAACTATAGACCTGTTAGTTTAACCCAGTGATAGGGAAAATGGATGGAACTACTTCTAAAGAAAAGAATTGTTTTAGGCATCTAGAGGCCAGAGGGGCACAGAACCCCAGGCAGCATGGATTCACAGGAAGGTCATGCCAGATGAATCTGATAGATTTCTTTGACTGGGTGACCAAAGTAGTAGATCAGGGAGGGCTGTGGACATGGCCTACCTAGACTTTAGCAAGGCATTTGACACAGTCCCACACAAAGATTAATATACAAGCTATCCAGCCTGGGAGGGGTCCCAGGATGACAGCCTCATAAAGAATTGGCTGGAGAATAGGACACAGAGAGTAATAGTAAATGGAGTCCATTCAGAAGAAAGGAGGGTTACTAGTGGGGTACCGCAGGGTTCAGTGTTAGGATCGGGTCCTCTTCAATGTCTTTATATGACATTGCAGAAGGACTGGAAGGAAAGTATGTCTCTTTGCAGATGACACTAAGATCTGCAACAGAGTTGATGCACAGGGTGGGGTGGAAAGGATGAGAAGGGATTTGGCAAGGTTAGAGGAATGGTCAAATGTATGGCAGCTTAGATTCAGATGCTAAGAAGTGCAAGGTAATGCACCTGGGAAACAAAAACCAGGGAAGAGTACACAGTGGGGTGAGATACTAACAACAACAAAATGGAGAGGGACTGGGGGTAGTCATATCAGATGACCAAAAGATGGGCAAGAATATGAGAGGCAGCAAGGAGGGTTGGGGATACTGGGATGTCTAGGAGAGGCATCACCAGTAGAAAACAGGTTATTATCCTCTGTACAGACAGCTGGTGAGACCCCATCTGAGTACTGTGTGCAGTTCTGAGACCCAATCTCCGCAAAGACATAGACAGGATGGAAGCTGTCCAGAGGAGGGTAACTAAAATGGTGCAGGGTCTGCACCAGAAGACATAAGAAGAGAGACTTAAGGAGCTTAATATGTATAGCCTCGAGGAAAGGAGGAGAGGGGACATGATAGAAACTTTCAAGTACCTCAAGGGAATCAACAAGTCAAGAGGGTAGCATCTTTCAAAAAGAGGTGTGCAAGAACAATAGGGCACGAATTTGAAGATGGGGGCGGCTCAGAGGTAATTTAAGGAAGTATTTTTTCACAGAGAGGGTTGTGGATACATGGAACTGCCTTCCGAGGAGGTTGTGAGTCAAAATCAGTGGTGGAATCAAGCATGCATGGATAGTCATAAGGCAGTTCTGGGGGGTTGGGGTAGGAAGAAGTAGGCTGCTGGTTAACTAGAATCTGCAGCTTATCCAGTAGGTAGGGAAATGGGCAGACTGGGTGGGCCAAGCGGTACTTATCTGCCGTCAAATTCTATGTTTAAGTAAAGATCTACTGGATTCTACAAACTCAGAGACCAATGAACATAAGTATCCCACTTGTAGGACTGAAGAAGGTAAAAGAAAAACATTCCCAATACTCCAACTGCAACCCAAAAAGAGAGCTCTTAACGTCAATCTTGCACGCCTGCTAAGGCTCGCTAATAAACAACATTAAGCCTTTTCTATTAACATCGTGAAAAGAAAAGTTATAGTAAATTTAAATCGCTAATTGCTAAGCAGGCTGTATAACAAGGAACTTGTAATTCAGAAAATGTCCACTAGATGTCATTCTAGACCACAAAATAAACTGAAGAGTGTTCATTTAATTAAATCAGGATACCATTTCTTGCATGTTTCCCAGCTGCATCCAGTGAATCAAAAGAGTGCCATTGCTCATCTCTGTTAATTTGTAGAGTAGCAGGATGATGCACTCTGAATCTAATGCCAGCAGACACTAGTTTAGCAACTAATGGATGAAGAGCTGAGCACCTCTCATGAACCGAGTAGGGCAAATCTTGCACGATTCAAATTCTTTACCAGCCCATTGTACTTCTGCCACTTCCTCAATTTGCATATAACATGTTGCTTGTCCAAAAAGTTCAGCAGCCAGAAGATAAAAGGGTGAGGGGGGAGCCCGAGGGAGGCATAGGGTGGAGAGATCTATGGGCCCTCTCGATGATGTAGGTGGACCCATTAGGTGAGGGCCCCACCAGCTTATCACACAGCTTCTGAGCAAAAACAACATCTTGGCACCCATCCTCCCCCTCAGGCAGGCCCAAGACCACAAGGTTATTTCTTCTCGAGCGACACTTGAGATCCTCCAAATGATCCTCAGTCTTCTTCAGTCGGAGGCGTAGTGTTACTACCTTTGGATCCAACCTTCCCTTCCAATCATCCAAGGAGGAAATTTGGGTTTCGTTATCTTTAGTGCAGACGTGGAGCTGATCAAGGAATGCTTTCATGCCCTTAAATTCAGCCGCAAGTGCAAGTAAAGTTTCTTCATTGGAACTAACTCCTCCAGAAACCGATCCTCCGTTAGGGTACTTTGCTGCTTTGTTGGTGGGGAGATATTGGTACTACCAGCTTTAGCTCTCTAGAGGCCTTATCTTTGCCAGAGTCAGCGGGAGTGTGGCAGAGAGATTTGCTTCATTTCCGCATCCATTCTTCGACAATTCACTGATATACTGAAATTTAGTATACCCCAGTCAGTCAGTGAGTTCTTAAGTATAAGTAGGCAAGCAAGAGGAGATTGTTTAATGGAAATTGCAGTGGTCTGTAGAGGAGGGCAGGGATGCCATCTGAAGGAGCCTCTCAACAGGCAGCCATCACACCGGAAGTCAATACCATGTGAGTGTTGTGTTGTACTGTACCTTCTGTAGGCTTATGCAGTCATCATTACGTACACTGCTTTACATGTCATACAAGTTAAGTTTTGGAAACTCTGATGTTTAAATCCATGGGCCACTGTATCCATGTGCCTTGACTGTTAATTGCATCCACCCCCCACCCCCACCCCCCAACTCCTGAAGTTCTTCAGCAAGCAGCTTCATCAATGACCTCCATGCCACAATCTTATATTGTGGCTAAGATCTTGGTGAAGCTGCTGGATAAAACTGAATTTGGCTACACCCATTATTACTTACAGGTGGCTTCACAGTTAGTGATGATGGATGTAATACGGTTATGCAGAGTTCAATGCATGGCATGTTGTATTAATCTGATAGTACAGGAATTTGTGTATCAGCAGGTGGAAGTCAGTGAGAATTCTGCTTGTGCTGCACTGATGGAATAATGCAATCATTTCTCAATAAACATATCTTCCTACAATCCATTTGAGAATCTACAGTGCATACAGTTGCAACCTTCTTAGACCAGCAATACAAACATGGCCTCCCAGCATTTCAGGGGAGGGGGATGCATTCCAGAGGGTTAAGGATCATTTTACTGAAAAGGTATGCAGCCAGCAACTTGTATGCCACCTGCCAGCAACAACAAACATGCCAGACAGCGATCGTGTTTGCCACTGGTGTCCTACAGTACTCTGTGAGCAACTGTTTCTGCTGTTGTCAAACAGGCATGATTTTTTTAAACAATGGTGGCCTTCCCTGAGGGCTGCTATACCCCCTGTATAAGTAATGAAGCCAGCACTAATTATGCTACATGGTGTGTTTATATGTCAACAAACAGCACACAGTGATGGTTGCCCACTGTGATGCTGTATGCACCTACAGAGCCCACCAATGTTCAATGCAAAATATTGTAGAATTCAGCAGAGCTGCTGAGAAAGTGCAGTTGCAAGGCAGTTAATCTCTTGTTACACAGGAATCTGTGACTCTGCTTTGCATCCTAGCAGGCTTACTGCAGTGGTGGATCCAACATTAATAAATATCCTGAAGCAGCAGGACCCTTCTTAGACCTCTGCATGGAACAGAACCAAATATAATATATTTCTAACACAGCAAAAATTAATTGCACCATGGCCCACTACCAATAGTTGCCATGCTCAATACAAGACACCAGAAGTGTTCTGACTGTTGTTAGCCCATCCCCTTTTAGCCTGCCCCTATTCATTATTGCTTCAGGACCCTTGTTAAATCCTAGCTCTGACATTACTTTACTGTACTTCATTGTGAAACTAAAAGTACCAGTCTGCCCTAAACCTCAGCTGACTTCAAATTCCAATTCCAATTACAGCTTTCAAATGCTGAGTGCACTGTCTGTATTTATAAAACACTGTATCTGTGCTTAAACATTTTGTTGAAACACAAGTGACTTCAGACATAGCTTGGAGCACTGAAAGTAAACACAGTATAAGTGCACATATACTATATCTATAAAATCTGCTTTTTTAAAACCATCTCTCTATCATACCTAGGAGCATTCTAAACACACGAAAACATAGTTGCCATTTATGGCATTGTATTCACAGCAGGAGACACCTCTTACTCATTCCCATGAGATGTTAGGACTGCACACTGTTACATGTTACATTCCTGTATTTCCTGCAGCAATGTCACCATGTGCTCATTCTTTTGCACAGTATATGACCTGCCAGAAGTTTGCACTTTGCAAAGTAGCACTTACTTCACTAGCAAAGCTCCTTGCATAATTTTGAGAAGTGCACTATACTGTAACAGTGGTGAGGTGGAGTCACACTAGACATTCACAAAATTCGAAGTTCTTGACTTTGTCGCATCTTCACCAGTGATGGAAAACTTCACAATATAAATGATAAAATGTAATGCGCTTATCTATGTGATATATTCTTTCTGAGTAGAATGAAATCTTTCATATGCGTGGCAGCATTTAATGTGTATGGGGAAGGATTATCTGGTATCACACTGCAATATTCAGGTTTGGGCTGGCTAGCTCCCCATAGCTTGGCATTATTTTGCCCTGATTGTTTTATTAATGATCTTCTTAAGTCCTCTGTCTTCTTTCTAAATCTAAAGAGATCTATCTATCTATCTATCTATCTATCTATCTATCTATCTATCTATCTATCTATCTATCTATCTCTCTCTCTCCCTCTATCTCTATCTACCTATTCATCCATCCATCCACCACCTACCCACCCATCTGTCTGTCTGTCTGTCCATCTATCTATCTACTCAAGGAAGGGGGGATATGATAGAGACCTTTAAATACCTCATGGGGTAAATAAGGTACAGGAGGGAAACATTTTTCAGAAGAAAAGGTACTCAAGAACATGGGGACATACAAGGAAGCTGAGCTGGGGCAGGGGTGGATTCAGGAGAGATGTGAAGAATTACTTCTCCACAGAAAGAGTAGTGGTTTCCTGGAACAGCCATCCAGGAGAGGTGGTGGGGATGAAAACAGTGATGAGATTCAAGAATGCATGGGAAACCACAAGGGAATCATAGTGGAAAGGAAATGGGGGAGGGAGAAAGGGCTGTAGATTGGGTCCAGTCTGCAGTAATAGTGTAGTGTAGGTAGGGAGGAATGGGCAGACTGGATGGGCCAAGCGGTCTTTACCTGCTATCAAATTCTATGTTTCTGCGTTATAATAACTGGATCTTCCTTTTTAGTGAAGGAAAACTATGGCATTATTTGATGTAATAAAGGATTGTTTATTATGGCAAACACTCACACAGTTTTCCCTTGGTCTGTGCATGCGCCCGCCACAGCTCTTCCTCCCAGACTGCTGACCATTGACTTCATCCTGTGAAGAGATGTACCGCCACTGGGACTCGTCAGTAAGTCACGCAAACAAAATCAAAAAACTTTCACCTGCCAGCAGAAAAAAAAACAGAAAACATTTAAATAAATAAAAACGGCCATGGACCGCGCACTCTAACCAAAGTGAACTGCGGCTGCAATAGCGTCACGTATGCCTATTCAGTTCTTATTTTATATAATTGTCATGGCCAAAAAGGAAGACCCAGCAATTATATAAAATAAAATATGGGTCAGGATGTGTAAACTCAAAGTTTACACACACCCATGCGGTTAGATGTTATGCAAAAAACCCTCAGGTGTGTGTAAACTTCTCGTTACATACCCCGATCCATACTTTATCCTACATATCTTGTCTCCTTTGCTGCTTAGTTGCATTATATACAGCAAATCCTTCTTGGCCCTCTGAACTAAGAATAGTCAAAAACATAGAGGAGTCTGAGCCCAACCAAATCCTACAGACAAGACCTCCAAAAGTTGGATAAATGAACTCACTTGGTGAATAATTAAGTCAGTAGAAATACATGTTTTTTTTTATATTTACAGAAAGCATTACTGTTTCACAAGAATCAATTACTTCTACAGGATGCCCAGGTTCCATCTGCAGACATTCAGTAAATATATAAACCCAATTTTGCATTGTACTCAGTAACAACCTCTCTGTTTCAAGAGAAAGAGAACAATTCTTTAAACGTGGATCTGTTATGGAATGCCAACACTTGAGATCCTGACACCCAGGATCCTGATCCTGACATCCTGACAGGCCAGTTCCCCAATGCATCACCAGCCCAACAGTGGAAAGCCCGACACCGCAGCTATGGCATTTTCGTGGGTGAGTGGGAGGATCCACCACCCTCACTCCCCTAAATTAATATAACCAACTCTGGGTCGGTGCATGTTTGGGAATTGGGCTTTCCACCATTGGGATGCTGATCCGTTGGGGAAACGCACTATCAGGATGTCTGGCTCAGGATCCTGGGTGTCAAGATTCCTAGTTTTGGCATTTCGTAATGATACCTTCCCACTGTCATATTGTTATATAGTCATCTATTCCTATGGAGTATCTGTGGTGCTCACAGTTCATTAAACAAGATATTTCTCTTTATGATGACTTATTTTTATTGCTCTATTCAATGTTATATCTTGGCATATATTTATTACGTTGGCAATGTCAGTACCTTATCCAAAACTGCACTGACAGTGGGAGCTCTGATTCATTCTTAATATCCATTTTTCCTTTCTAGTGTTGGATTATTACACAAGAACATTTGAATTTATGAAATGCCAGCAGAAACAGGCGTGAGGCCATTCAGTAAATATATAAACCCAATTTTGCATTATACTCAGTAACAACCTCTCTGTCTCAAGAGGGTCTGTCAAGTCTACTTGATTGTGCAGCTAGCCTCTCAACTGGCAGCTGCCCTACCCTCCCCACTCTTATTCATAACAACCTCCCTTCATTGTGTCCCACCCCCTCTTAAATCCTCCCACCATTCTACGTGATACCACTTCCTCGGGCAGCGTATTCCAGTTGTCTACCTCCCTTTCTGTGAAAATATGAACATACAAAATACAATTTAAACAGATATAGAATCCTTTTCTGTCTCTTAGGTTAATCAGCTCTTCAGCATTCCTTGTTCAATTAAACATTACTGGGGCTCCCTTGAAGAAACCCAATGCCCACAAAGTTTAAAATGTGCTAATTTTAGTGTTGCCAACTAATGTACACAACGTTTGTTTATGTGCTGTCAGAGTTTTCAATTAATGTTCACAAAGTTTGAAAATGTGCTATTAGGCTGTCAAGCCTAAGTCCCCTCCCCTTCTCCTACCCTTGTGACCAAAGGCCAAGTTACTGGTACGGGCAGTGCATCAGTAGTCTGGTATCTCATATAGGGCCAACATTCAACACCAACCCTAATCCCCCAACCTTCCCTCCACTCCTCTCCTTTGTGATCCAGTTGCAAGCTTCAAGTCCAGTTCCATGCTACAAGGCTGTGCTGATGCATGCGAGTTTGTAGGTCCAGTGCACAGTTACTACACGTTTATATGTTTTTATTTTTTTTTTCTGGGTGTCAGTTTGTTTTAGCGCTCATGAAAGGTGCTGGACTGATAGCACTAGAACCTGAATTCCTTTTTTTATCCACATGACAGGTACAGCATAGGCATCACAGTGCAATCTTCCCTACACTACCCCCCATTGTGTCTCAACCCTGTCATGGCGGGACCACAATGTAGGTGAGAGGGTAGTTCAGACTCCATGCCCATTCAGTCCTTGGCCACTTATATGAGAATGCCAACTAAGGTGCCTATGAGTGCAAATTATTTTGGTGATTTTGTGATGTGGACACCCTTCCACTGGGAACTGGAATGAGATCACCACAGTTCATTTCACACAGGCCACTGAGCAGCCCACAGGTAATAACTGCTTTCATCCCACTGCTGACCAGTGCTGGATTTGAACACTTGACCTAGAGGTGAAAGGCTCCTTAAAGGGGCACTGTCAGCTGCTTGGGACTAATGTTAAAGGTTGAAAATGAAGGTGTCTGGAGCAAGCTTTACTAATGTAAAATACATGACTAGCACCATATTTTCACAGAAGTGCTATATATCGATTATCTTTGTAAAAATTATGTTTTGGTCAGCCTGACTGAAATGTCAGCTCCGTGCTTCAGGAGCTAGAATGGCAGGGAGCAAAGGGGAAACTCATTCATGAATGAGTTACTTATTTTTGGTCCTATATGTAGAAAAGGTCTTCTCTGTCACTGGTGACAACACAGAGTAGTGCAAAGATAGTCCCATTCACATAAATGGATTTAAAGCATTTACAAGGCCCTATATGGGTCAGATCCTGGCTACCTGTCAGACCTTCTGACACCTGCCCACCCAGTGCACTCACTTCACTCTTCCATGGAGGGCTTCCTCACTGTTCCTAGGGCATGGCTTAAGGCCTCCAGAGACCGCAGACTTTTGAGGTTGCCGAGCCATCCTATGAAACTACACAATCTTTAAGGAAGCCCTCGTGGAGAGTTTTAAAAGGACTACAAGCACATCTGTTTAAACAAGCTTTTAACTTGCAAATTATTATTTTAAACTGAGGTTTTAGAGTTTTATTTAATATTTATTATGGATGTGTTTTAAACTGACTCTGATGGAATTATTGTTTTGTTTTGAATTTTACACCTCTATGTAAAGTGCCCAGAGCCTCTGAGATTGGGTGCTAAATAAATAAAGCTTACTTATTTACTTACTTTACTTACAAATGAGTGCAATCATCTGTTTTATTTTTATGCAAAATTGAAGCCCTGATTCCAGGCATGTGTATTACCAGAAGCGGACACACTTTCAAACAACATCAAAGCAGAACAGACACACTGCAGGTTCAAAGATCAGTTTAAATGCCTTAACCTTTTATTCAATTGAAATCACAGGCTACCAAATAGGTTTACCAACATTTCACCCATTCTCAATGGCTCTATTCAAGGTAGTGGCCCTATGATTAAAAACAAGAACTTTTTCCGAACATTTATGTTTGAACAAGTTAAACAAGCAGCCTTTTTCAATCGCAGATATTCAGGGTATTTAAATGCATGCCAGTGATTATGTAACATAATAAAGGCAGGATGATCAGGGGTAGGAGGACCACTTCACCACCAGGTCTAAGACACATGATAAAAGATGGGTGCTCTGGGGGCCACGCATGCATGCCAATAAGCTCATAAGTGCCATGTAAATGGTCCATAGTGCCTTGCATGCTGATGGGTTCATAACCATAAAAGGGCTGAATATAGCCCAAAAGAGGTAGTGCTTTCCATGTGGATTGTGCAGTCTCTGTTGGGCTCCTATGGGCCATAGTCCATCGGGGCTGTCTCAGTGCAACACATAGTCATCACGCACCGGGCAGACACTGTCCCATATTCAGGCAGGAGTAGATTTATTGTCTGAATATTGCCCCTGAGCTGACTGCATGCTAACTGCAGCACAGTACTCCTATCTGAGCAGCACACATGGTCAGCTTTGAATATGGATCTTCGTACTGATCTTTATACCTACAGTATGTCAGTTCTACTTTGATGATACTAGTGCAATATGTACCATCCACGTGTAGCTTGTGTTAAGCAGCTACAAGATCTGTGTAAAATAATATACATGTCCCAGACATATAACTTGCTTTGAGTTGTTTTAAGTATTGTATGTATCCTAAAGAAAGCAAGTTACAAGAGTGCAATGTGTATACTATGTTACAGTAAATTTGTATACAACTCTGCTGCTTTGTACAGGGTTCACAGTACTGTGTGTAAAGTAAGCTGCACATCATAAATGGAGGTTAATCTCCACAGCTGCGCCCGCAAGAATTCTAATTACAGATCTAGAATGCACAGGATGTGTGAAAACCAGACCCATGTGGCATGACTCGGACTTGTAGCTTGTTGTTGGGTCACGAGGGTAGTGGAGGGGTTGGGGATTAGAGTTGCTACTTACGTATTTTGAATATGTTGCCCAATATGATTTACCAGACCATTAGTGATGTGAAGTTGTGAAACTTCATTCTGCAGATTAATTCATGAATTTGCTTATTTTGTGAAGTTAATCTGCTATGCAAGGTCCCAGTTTACGGAAGATTGATAACCACACGAAATGAAAATTGGCAACTCTGCCGGAGGAGTTTGTACAGAGACAAAATTTGCAAGATGCAAAGTATGTGACTTCATCAGCAAAGTTTGGTACAGACTAAGTAAGGCAAGGTGTACTGGCTGTATAGGAAAGCCGCAGAGCTGAGCCGAGGTGCTGTTTATGTAAAGTGGCTTCTGAACATTGTGTATAACAGCTACACCTGCAGCATTGGGGTACATGTATGTGGTTTATATAGGGACCAGCCTGCCGACTGTTTTTGGAGTGGTATGGTACAATTACAAATAAAGTTACATGTTAATGGCAAGCTTGGATTTTTGACTGCTGCTTTGATTTGCTGTTTGAACTACACTTTGTGAGCGAAGGTGCTAACCCGCCTCTGTCGGTTTATGGACTGCAGTTTGATTTTTTCTCAGACTATGAGGCTGTCTGGGAGTGTCAGCTACTTCCCATCCCTCTCTCTATTGGCGAAGTGCATTGGGCTAACCAGAAACAAGCCCCCCCCCCCCACTCATGGTTCCAAGGAGGACTGGTTCACCTGCCTTTTAAACGCTGTACTGAAGTTCTGAAGAGAGGGAGACTCACCACCCCTGTTTCATCATCTGAAGGCGTGTTGCTGCATTATGGTGTCTGTATGGATTTTTAGACTTTCTAAGTGCTTCAGGTGCAATTGTACCCTGGGAGGAAGCAGTAAATCAGAAACTGACACTTGGTTCTGTAGGTCCGAGTATAACTTCCTGCCTGTAAGGCAAATGATATGTGGTAAGGACCAGTGAGCATATTTGAAACTGGACATTGCTTAGGGGGTCTATGCAGCCTGCACCTCTCCCATGGCTGTGGCAGGAGTTGCATCTTGGCCCAGCTCCTGAATATTTTTATTCTCCATACTTGTCAGGCGGTAAGACTGAGGAGGAGGGTTCTGATTTAAGCATTTGGAGGTGGAATCCTGTGATGTTGTGCCTAGGAGGGTGGGCTACCCTCACCTCACTCTCAGCTTCTCCTCCAGAAAGAGATGCTGCTGTGGCTGCATCCCAGCGGAGCCGAGCAGGCAGAGGACCTGAAATTCTGTGTGCTGCACCTCCTGCCTCAGCCCGTAAGGAAGCCAATGACCTTGATGGTAATAAATGTTGCCACTGGCTGGCATAGAGAGAGATGCAGTGAAACAGATTACCAATATTTTGTCACTCTCTTACCAGCAGGAAGGAACAATGGCACCCTTCACCACCACTCATACTGCCCGTGTCCCCTTATGGTGAAGCTGATTTTAGTATTAGTAGTTGACAAATCTTAGCTGCTTGCAAACGACCAGGGAGGGGTGAAAACAACACCATCCTGCCTTCTGTATGGGGAGGGAGGAAACAAATAAAATGTCGAATCAATCAATACTATACCTGGCCAGTCCCCCACCCGGCGGCTTGCACATTACCCCACTCACCAAAGTTTGTCTGCAGATACCATGGGATAACTGTAGAGAAGTATTGCCCAGCAAATTGATGTATGGTCCTGGGTAAATTGATTTTTTTTTTAATTATAAAAACCAGAATTACAACCTTTGAGCTAAAAGCTCATTTTCAAAGGATCCTTATCAAACAGGCGGTTGGGGAACAAGCAAGGTACATGAACTGAGGGAAAAAACAGTAGCAGCTAAAATGCATTGTCAAGCAAGGTACATGAATTGAGGGGAAAAAAACAATAGCAGCTAATAGTCATTGTCAGTAATACGACAACACAATATTACATATTGCAACTAACAAATAATAGGATAATGATAGGCAGAAACATAGCCTAAGTCATGGTTTAAGTGCAGGTAATATGGGGAAAATAGTCTCATGCCAGCATGGCTAATTGGAAAGTAAAACAAACTATGTACAAGCCATGGGTCTATGGGAATTAGTGAGTGATGCCAGTGAATGAGCATGAGAGAGCTCACAGTGGAGACGGTGTGAGATGCTAGCCCTCCCAACCTCACTAACTATCAAGAAAACAAAACTGTGAAGAAACAAATATTAATAAACATAGCATGGTAAGATTGGAGCATGAGAAAAAGATACTGCCCTGTTTTCTAAAGAGCTCAGCAATGTTGCGACTAGATCAGGTCCATAGAAGCTTGAGTCCCACCACCTCAGGTGCATGCCCCGACATAACATCCAGTGGTGTGGTGGCCTAGTCAGTGGGATGGCAGTCTGTGGAGGACCTGATTCATTCGCTGAAGGGAGGCTGGTTATCTCTACCCAGGATGGGGAACTGTCCACAATGTTATCAGCATGCTGCAGGGTAGAGTACTTATTTTCCACCAGCAGACTGTTCTCCAAAGCTCACAGTTTGATGCTGACTGTCTTCTCTTATCCTGTCCACTTTGGTGCAGGCTCTCGGAGTGTTTCTGAACTGTTGTGTAACAGTCAGTGCTGGGAAGGGTGACAGGACAGGTTGGAATAAGTGTGTACAACACTATGTATAGTAAGGGTAAAAAAGGGTAAAGATAAGCAAAATGGTGGGAATAGGTGAAACACCCTATCTAGGGTAAGGATAAAAAAAAAAAGGTTAAAGTAATCAAAAAGGCGGGAATAGATGAAATATCTCATCTAGAGTAGAGGTAAAATAGGGGACTAGAGTAAGCAAAACAAAAATAGGCAAGGTAAACAATAGCTACTGTATTCTGGGAGTGGTGCATTGCAGTGAATGTGGGGTGGCAGTTTTCAGGTAGACTTTCTGGAGACTGCGGTGCTGCCTTTCATTGCTCACCTCTGGGCTGAGGGTGGATGTTGCTCATATCCATGCCAAGTTGGCTAGGATTTGAAGGCCTCCCCTACAATGGGACCACTCAAGTCTGCCACCACTGCCTCAAAGGTTGCTAAAGTGGAGGGATGGCTGGGCTACGGTGGGCACAGGAAGGGTGAGGGTGGTGGGTCAGAGGCACAACTCCCAGATGATTCCACTATGCAACTCATATGCTGCTGTAGCATGGCAGTACTGTCCCATGGAGGCACCCATAGTAGTGGCCAGGGGGATGTGGGGGTTCTCTGTAGGGGAGGCCCCAAGATAGATGGTAGAGGACTCCAGAGAATGAGGAATTACTCCGGTGGGAGACTCAGTTGTTAGGAGATAGATTTAGGACAGGCCGGTAGGGGAGAGGATGTTAGGTGCCTACCTGACACCACTGCTTGGAGGGATGGGAAGTGGATCCTGGAGATTGCTAGGGCAGGATGGGAGGGAGAATTGGATGTCATTGTCCACCTTGGGACCAATGACCTGGCTAGGGATGAGGTTAGGACACTGTAGGAGGAATTCAGGCAACTGGAGAAGAGTCATAGGCTGGTAGCACGCTGACTGGCAATATCTGAGGTGTTGCCTTTTATGACAGAGGGGAGGATAGGGTACTCCTATCAAAAGCTTCAACCAGTGGTTGAAGGATTGGCAGAGAAGAGGGTTTTGGCTAGATTGGGGACTGAGAGACCAGAAGGGATAAAGGGCTATATGGGGAGATGGCCTGCATCAAACTGGGAAGGGAGCCACAGTCCTAGTGGATGGTTTAAATGCTATATTGACAAGCATTTAAACTAGCCGGGGTGGAGGAAGAAATCAGGAGACGTGAACTGTCCACCCCACAAGCTGAAGTAGTCAGTAGGGAAACCTTATGGGAGAGAAATACTCAAAAGTTTCTGATAGCAGGACAAGCAGAATGGTAGAAATGAGACGGGTGGAAATGAAGGCAGAATGAACAAGAGAGTAGTCAAAAGGAAAAAGGGACTAACTAGACGGCTGATAGAAGAATTTGGAAGGTCATGTCCAAAATGCTCAAAGTCTGGGAAATAAAATCCTGACCCTTGTGGCCATTTTGGCAGAGGTTAACCTGGACATTGTCACCAACACCGAGTCATGGTGCAATGAGAACCATTACTGGAATATAGTCATACCAGGCTATACTTTGTTCAGGAAGGCAGGGATGGTAAGAAAGGGAAAAGTGGCTCTTTATGTAAGGGATAGCATAACAGCTACAGATACACAGGGAAGACAGGGAGTGGCACAGGCACTGTGGGTTACCCTAGAAATAGAAAATGGAACCAATATTCACTCTGCTGTAATATTTTCTTTTCCATATTCTTTTTATCCCTGGAAGCTGGCAGGAGGGTCCGTCCCCCCCTCACAGAGCTTGTATCCATCCCTGACCCATCATCCCATCACTAGGATTGTGGTCAGGAGCTTCAAGAAGCCTGCCAGCTTCATTTTTCTGTTTTTCTCCCCACCTGTTGAGGATGCACGTATGCACACTGCATTCCTGCAACCCCCACCATTTCATGTCACCTGCCTTCGGACACTGCAACCAGGCCTCCACCCGGTGGCAGTTATATGGTGGGCCAGCAATGTCCCTTCCTGGGAGGGGAGAGCAGCCTTGTGGCTGCTCAATCCCACTTTCACACTCCCCCCTGGCTGACCCCCAACAACCCAGGCCCATTCCCGAACTTGGGTCACCAGTGTGGTGCAAGGTGTGGTATCCAGTGCCTCAACCCTCAGTGCCACTGGGCCACACTGGCATAATCTACAGACCTCAAGTGGGGGGGAAATGATAAGGGACTGGTGGAAGCCTTCCAAAACATGGTGACCAAGGGGGGAGGTGCTGCTGGTGGGGGACTATGAACTGCTGGATGTGGATATTGAGTATCCCAGCTTCAGCTAGGAGCAGGGACATCCTGGACTCCCTGCGGGGGACATTCCTCAGGCACCAAGTAAAGGAGCCCACTTGTGAAGGAGTAGTGTTGGACCTGTTACTCACCAATGGAGAAAGCATTGAAGCCATTGAGGTGGATGACAACCTGGGGTGGGCAGAATGAGAAGTGATCTGGATAAACTGACAAAATGGTCAGAAGAGTGGCAACTGGGATTTAATGCAAAGAAGTGCAAAATTATGCACATAGGGAAGAGAAACCCTGAAGCCACCTATAGGCTGGGAGGGGAGTTGCTAGCAGTCACAAAGGAAGAAAGAGACTTGGGTATCATCATCACTGATGACCTGAAATCATCCAAGCAGACCTCTAAAGCAGTAGGTAAGGCTAGGGGGGTGTTAGGGTGTATTAGAAGGGGTATCACAAGTCGTAAGAGGGAGGTAATAATCCCTCTTTACAAGACACTGGTTAGGCCCCATCTGGAGTACTGCGCAGTATTGGAGGCCACACCTTCACAAGGACATTAACCAAATTGAGGCAGTCCAGAGAAGGGCAATCAAAATGGTGCAGGACTGCATCAGAAGACATATGGAGGACAGATTAACAGAGCTCAATATGTATACCCTTGAGCAAAGGAGGGAGAGGTGATATGATCGAGGTATTCAAGCACCCTAAGGGCATTAACAAGGTGAAAGAGTCTAACATGTTTAAATATAAGAAAAATAGCAGGACAAGAGGACACAGCATGAGATTAGAGGGGGGCCGATTAAGGGGGAATGTGAGGAAATTACTTTTCACAGAAAGGGTGGTGGATGCATGGAATGGCTTACCACAAGAAGTGGTGGCTATGAATACAGTGCAGGGCTTCAAACAGGCATGGGATAGGCATAAGGGAGCAATACAAATGACTATGAATAGATAGGCCACTGACAGAGCAAAGACCAATGGCACATTTATAAGGTAGAAAAACAAATGGGCAGACTGGATGGGCCTTACGGTCCTTATCTGCCGTCAACTTCTATGTTTCTATGTTTAACTTGAAGTCCAGTGATCACCGTATGATGTGGTTCAATATAACTACTGAACCAGAATCAAACCACACTAAGGCAAGGGTCTTCGACTTCAGGAGGGATGACTTTATAAATGTGGGGGAATGCCTCAGATGCCCTGGCAGGGGAGGACATGGTTGGAATGGAGGAACAGTGGGCAACACTAAAAGGGGTCATAGGGAAGGCAACAAAGCTCTGCATCAGGCAAGTAAGCAAAAGCAAGAGGAAAAAGAGACCACTATGGTTCTCAAAAGATGTGGCCAAGAAGGTAACAGCAAAAAAGTTAGCATTCAGGAAGTATAAGGAGACACAGAAGGAGGAGGAGGATATGGTTGTGCATCGTGAGATGCAATGGGAGGCAGGGAAAGCAATCAGGAGCGCAAAGATGCAAACAAAGAAGAAAATAGTACAGGCAGTAAAGAAAGAGGATAAGACATTTTTCAGATATGTAAGCAAAATGAGAAAAACCAGGGGAGGGATTATATGGCTAAGGAGAAAAGGGGATGAGTGTGTGGAGGGGAACCAGGAAAAACCAGGCATCCTGAACAAATATTTTGTTCAGTGTTCATGGAGGAAGGGAAGGTGAGGACCACAATTAAGTGACAGAGCATTGAAGGAAGGTAGGTGACAATAATCCATTTATAGAGGAGTGAGTCCTGAAGGAACTCACAAATCTGAAAGTGGATAAGGCAATGAGGCCAGACGGGATGCATCCAAGGATATTGAAGAAGCTCATAGAAGTGCTGGCTGCACCTCTGGCAGTCCTGTTCAGCCATTCACTGGAGACAGGAATGGTCCTGGAGAACTAGAGGAGAGCATAGGTAATCCCATTTCACAAAAGTGGTAGCATTGAGGAAACTGAAAATTATAGGCCAGTCTGCCTGACCTCAGTGGTATGGAAATTAATGGAATCACTGTGGAAGGAAAAGATTGTGGAATATCTTGATACCAGCAACTTACAGGATCAGAGGCAGCATGAATTCACCAGGGTGAGGTAATGTCAAACAAATCTGATAGATTTCTTTGACTGGGTGACCAGGGAAGTAGATCAGGGTGGAGTGGTGGATGTAGCCTACCTAGATTTCAGTAAGGCCTTCAGCACTGTTCCACATAGGAGACTAGTAAACAAGCTGGGCAGCCTGAGAGTGTGGCCAGAAGTGGTAAACTAGGTAAGGAATTGGTTGGGGGGTAGGCGACAGATGGTTGTGGTAAGCTGCTATTTGTTGTAGCATGTGTTGATTTATCGGCCTCTTTGAAAATCCGGCCCAATATGTGCAATTTCTTGCTTATAAACATACCAGCCACTAAACTGAATAGATGGATGGTGCAGTCAAGAGAGAGCCACCTCAGACCAAAATTTGTCATTTAACCTTAAAGGAACAAAGTTCTGCCAATGAGCAAGAACATATAACAACCATTTCTTTCATACATCATCCATCCAGGGCAACCTCCTTGCATTGGAAACATGAAACTTTCACGCATTTCTTTAGATTACATTTCATACCTTTTATAGTATTCCATAGTCAAAACCATTGGGTATTCCCCATCCATCCTATAGGTTGATGCACGATCCAATCAAAATCAAGCTGGCTGAGGACAGCCCCTTGTCCCATCTAAGAATCTTGTTTACTTTGTACATCAAGAGAGGTTGGTCATGATCCAGATCTACTCCCAACTATCATTCATTCACATAAGGTACAAAAATGTATTTATCATTACGCAGCCTGGTAACCATAGTTTTCTCATGCTAGAAAGGTGCAGTAGACAGTCAAATGCAGCTAGTTTTATGTCAATATGCTTTGCACGAAGATCAGAGGTGAAAGGCAGCAAGTTTAATTATATGTTTTATTTTGGGGTAGGACCCTCCAGTAGTGAGTCCTGACCCACACAGATGCCACTGCATAGTTAATGTGGCACCCAGAAAGGAACCTTATTATCAGGGACTGCACTCCTGTAGTCCCCTGTCACAGCAAATCCCTGACCATGAGATACCTCCTGGAGTGTCCTCTATCAAATGGGCTCACATTCAATAAATTAGACCATGCAGAACAGATTGGGAAGGTCCATCCTGGAGCACCTTCTCCCATAGCACACATGGCTCCCACTTCCCTTAGTGACTGTTCCTTTCCTGAAAGTCAGCGTGAACTGAGGACCCTCAAGTAGCCTCTTCACCATCAGGTAGAAAGCAGCCTGGAGCAAGAAATAAAAGTTTTTCAGTACCTGCTTAGGCTCCATTATGCCCTCTGCCCTCTGTGGCATGAGTTCTCCAATTTTAGTCCAGTTGTTCCAGCAAGTGCTCTGTGGTGATCCGCATGAGCCACCCCCAATACGACTTGGAGATCCTTTGTCTCGGTGAGCAATAAAATAACAAGTTGTCCACCCACTGAGACTCTTCAGTAGCCATGCTATCCTCTTCTCTCCCAAGCAACCCCATGATGCTGTGCGAGACTTCAATGAGACTGGGATATACTTGCAGTGCATGCAGCACTTGCAAATCTCGCAGGAGCTCTCGCGTGATAACGGTGGCCATCTTGGCTGGATCCAAGTGAATTGAATAGAGTGATCCCAAACCTCATCAGTTCCAGCAAGATTTTGCACTGCCATCTTGCCTGGGACTACAGCATTTCTCTGGCAAGAGACAAAGAGGTCTTATCATATATTTTTATTCAATTTTTAAATATGTTTTCATATATCCAGAAGAAAATTCAATCTTACAATCTCAATACAAGAAAAGAAAACAGTCCGATAATACTAGACCATACCATGGCCAAAAACAGGGGGAGGAGAGGAAAAAATATTGAAAAGCTCTTTATACTATAATCAGCTCTGTACTGCTATATAAGTATATATTCATTTAGTTCATTTCATTTTAAAATGCTAATCACCCCCACTTCAATGCAGCAGAAAACCCTTATATTATTTTATTGGATATGGTAGAGAGAAAAAATAAATAAATAATAAACCAGCAAAGCTAAGACAAAATCTATTATACATATTATTACTACATATCCATCATTTCTTTTTCTGATATAGTAGATGAAACAGAAGAGTCCTGCTCCGATCTTGATGAGTATTGAACTCTCAAAAAATCGACCAATTGGTCTATTTCAAAAAAGATGTACACCTTATTATCTCTAACAATTCTTACTTTTGCTGGGGGAAGGAGAGAGAACTGAGCCCCATTTCAAGCCACCTCTTGTCAGTACATTAAGAAATGTCTGTGCCTTTGCTGTGTTTGATAGCTAAAGTAAAGGAAAATGTAGTATCAAGATCCTTTGTATATCAATGTCACTTTTTGTCTTGCTAATTTAAAGATGAAGTCCAGATCAGATTCAAATGCCAAGGTGGCCATTATGGTGGTTTTCATTGCCAGCTTAGGATCATCTTTTTTCTTCATGACTCTAAATGGTTGAGTAAGCAATGGTGGATTGTCTAAGAGGAGTTCAAAAGTCATAACAAGTATGTCTTTTACCAGGTCTCAGGTATTTTCAAATTCTGCATCCACAGTAACTGGTATTCATAACAAACGAAAATGTTTATGTCTCAACTGATTTTCATTCAGCTCCAGCTTCCTAGACATGTTATAGTTTTCTTTAATCACCCCCATTCAATGTCGCCATGGCCACTTGCAATTTAGTCTCTAAATTCAAAATTCTAACATCCTGCTCCCAATAGCTTTGCTAGTGAATACAGCCGCATCCTAGACTTTTTTTTTACTTCAGACTGTAAAAAATAAATTTTTTTGTGAGGGCTTCAAAATGGCTGTCGTATCTCTCTGTCCACTCCAGTAATTTATGCAGTGCAAATCCCAATGTTTCAATAGAGTATTTGTTTGCTATGGGCCATCGATGATGGTTGAGAAGAAACAGGCTTGCCTTCATCTGCTGTGAAGCAGTATAACTCCGAGAAAATAGTTACAGGGCCTCTCTGGCTGCTTGATTGTGGAGTTTGCCTAGCCTGTGGAGCGGGCTAGGTAGAAGCCCCCACACTGCTTTCTGGGCTTGTCGCAGAATGGATCAGCTGATCCAGTGGCACCAACTTTGCAAAGATGAATTCGGCTAACGGGCTCCCTTTACGAACGTATGACATACTCGAATGAAATGGGTAGCTGAGCAATACTTGTCCTACTCGTCCTTCAAACAGAGGCAAGAGAAAGAAAGAAAAACAAGTGCAGGTTGGTGTAGAGAGGTACGTGTCCCACAGCTACAAAGGTCTTAAAGGGCAGCACATCATTTGAACTGTTTGGTTGGTCAGAACTCAAACAAAGGGAGAAACAAGATACTGGCTATCTGGGCAATCTGCTCTTAAGCTATGGGGAGTTTTAACACTCAGAACCCATTTATGATCCCTTTTGTCTCAATCCAGCAGATCAAAAATTCAGACCGACAACATGAGGAATTGTAAGGAATGTGGAATCCTCATTCCTGAAGTCGACTAAAGGGACACAACCTGGTGCAGTGTGCACGCTGATGCCCAATGGTGGCCCTGGAGAAATGGATGAAGGGAACTCAGATTCCAATACCCACCACCACCAACAGCACCTCTCGCTGGATGCAAGCCAACCGCAACCACTATTCCAGCTACTGGAGTCTTTGAAGACCAGCAATCCCATATTGGCACCCAACAAACTGAGTGGTCAAGGGATGAACCCATGCAGAAATGACTTGATTGGACATGGACAGTACAATGTCCAAAACCCAGGGGACCCAGATGAGGACACAACTGATAAATCGACCTGATGTGCCACAGTGACAACATCGACAAACTCATTAAAATGGTGAGGTCAGTCCTCAAAATAGCAGATCAAACTGAACAGCTGTCCTCTTCAGTGTAGCCACTGCTGTCGATGGGGAACCAGAAGAAAAATCCATTTCCGACTTGCAGGACCATCTAAACCATCCTCAAGAAAGAATATAATGTGCCCAAACCCACTAGACTCCAGAAAGGAGTATGGTACACAAATGGTATCCATTATCACAAGCAAGAAGTGACCACTAAAGTAAAGCACCAAAAGTGGACCAGTCAGTTTCTGAACTGTCTAAGCATACCACCATCCCCATAGAGAGTACAGCAGCACTTAAGGAGCCCGTGGATAAGAAAATTGAAGAACACTTCAGGAAAATACATGAGGTCTTGGGCATGTTATGAGCAGCTAACATGGCGGTGTGGTTCATGAACAGTGCCTTCCACAGGTGGGTTGACACCCTGACCGAGAACATACCGGAGGACTCTCCACAAGCAGACATGGTAGAATGCACCATACAGGCGGTAAATTACATAATGGATGCCTCTTCAGATATTCTGAGATTCAGATCCAGAACAGCAGTTCTAGCAAACAGGGCCAGAAGGACATTGTGGCTTAAATTGTGGCAAGCGGACAATGAATCCAAAAGTGCCTTAATGAAGCTACCCTTCAAAGAAGGAACCTTATTTGGGAAGGGCTTAACCCCATACCTCAAGAACAGAGGAGGCAAACAAGCACAAGGAGACAAAGATGTTTACCTACCTACCATCGGACAGATCCTTTTGTCCCAAAGGGAAACCATTTAAATCCAGGCTCCAAAACCACAACTCCCACGGCTCCAGACAGTGGAACCCAAGGTCCATGTTTCAAAACAGATCGTATTGCAACAAAACAAATGCCAACACCAGCAGGCAGTATGACAGTGGTGGACGCAAGCCAAACTTCAAAAATCAAATTAAAAAGACAATGAAGACATGCAGGCCTAGGCAAACCCAGCAATAGCAGGGAGATTGCAAAGGTCTGCATAAAAACGAGCCCAGACAATGTCAGAGAAATGGGTGAGGGAGGTGGTGACAATGGGATATGCAATAGAGTTCAGCAGCAAGCCGGCCATGCACAGACCTTTTGTTTCCCCAATGCCAAAGTGTCCAGTGAAAGCACAAACTATAAATCTAGCCATACAGGACCTCCAAAAAATGGGGCTATTTCACCAGTCCCACAGAGGAGAGAGACACCAGAGTTTACTCCTTATTCTTTGTAGTTCCAAAGAAGACTGGGGAATGTGCCCAGTGCTGGACCTAAAATGTCTAAACAAATTTGGGCATATAAAAATTCAAAATAGAGACACTGAGGTCAACACTACTGGCCATTCAGCAGGGGACTATCTAACGTCAATAGATCTGAAAGACGATACCTCCACATACACAATGGAAATTGCATCACAAGTATCTGAAGTTCAATATAAGGAGAACACTACCAGTATACCTGCCTCCATTCGGACTGGCATCAGCACTGAGAGTGTTCACAAAGACACTGATCATACTGGCAGCACGCCTGAGAAAGCAAGGATCCACATTATATCCTACCTGAATGACTGGTTGTTATGAGCACGGACAGTGTAAAAAACTTGGTACAACACCAACCTAGTGGTGCAGTGCCTTCAGGAACATGGATGGGTAATCAACAAAACAAAGAGTCAGTTAGCACCCTCTCAGACACTAGTCCACTTAGGAGTAATAATAAACACTCAACTCAACATGGTAACACCAACAGAGGAAAAAGTACACATCATTCACACTCTAGTCAATGGAATCATCCAAAGACCCAACAGGGCAGTATGGGACTACCTACAGATGCTGGGAAGCATGGCTGCCTTGATCGACATGGTACCATGGGCCAGACTGCACATCAGAGCACTACAGCGATACCTTAATGAGGCATGGAACCAGACCAGTTAAGAATTCAAGTTCCGGATATCACCACCTGCAAGAATCTTCACCAGTCTATGTTGGTGAACTATAACAAAGAATATAGTACATGGGCGTCCCCTGATGCAACCGCCTATGGTGGTCATCACCATGGATGCGAGTCTGACAGGTTGGGAAGCAACTCACCTGAACCATGTCACTCAGGGACTATAGCCACACAAAGAGTTGACACTTTCAATAAATGTCCTGGAAATAAAGCAGTACTTCTAGCCTGGAATTCTTCAAACCCCTCTTGCGAACAAGTCAGTTCTAGTGAGGTGCAACAACAAGGTGACCGTGGCCTACCTAAACAAGCAAGGAGGCACAAGAAGCAAGGCCATGATAGCAAAGTCACTCAAACTGCTACACTGGGTGGAACGGAAGGTGCCATCGATCATGGCAATCTACTTCGCAGGCTTATCCAACACAGAGGCAGATTGGCTAAGCAGAGTAAACATAAACCAGGTGGAATGGAAACTCAACAACATTTTCCAAAGAATTCAGAAAAGAGGGGATCACTACAGATAGACCTCATGGCCTCCCAGCAGAACACATAACTTCCAAGCTACCATTCCAGGTTCTCGGACTGCAGGACACAGGAAGTGGACACACTTTCAGCACCATGGCAGTTAGACCCCGCCTACTTGGGCTGTGTGGCTGGGTGTTTGTGTTGTCTCTGTCAATAGTTTAGTTTTGTGGATTTTCCTGTGTTTTGGCTTGGAGGAACTAGACCATTCTTGGATATGTGCTCTATGAAAGTTTCCTGGACTAAGAAACTGGAAAACATCACCAGCAGATATTGGGATTCTCATGATAAATCAACTTTTTTGGAAGCCATCAAAATCAAAGTAAGTACAGCTAAGAAATTCTACAAGCTCTGACCTGGGGAGTGCAAACTGAATCAACATTTCCGTCTACCTTGTTGCTAAAGGGAACTGCATGTCTTTGAGAACCATTCACAACTATTTAAACAAAGGGAAGACACTGACAAATGGTTTAACTTCCTGCATATGCCCCAGGCCAGTGTTTCAGGAATTTAACACATCCTTTGTCTTGTTACCATAGATCAAACAGTTTACTGGTCATTTTCCTGTGGATTTGATTATTTTACATCATTTGGCAATGGGCAAATCCTCCCTCTGGAGGCACACCACCGAAACTGATCTGTCCCTGCTCATGTGTGAGCCTTGGGCACATCTAGCCAAATTGTATACAACTATTTCAATGTTGCATTTTCGACATTACCACTTGGCATACTACTATTCAAAAAAGAAACACAACCTCTCTCTGACTGAACTCTGCCTACGCACCCTGAAGCTTGTGCCTCCTCCTGCTGCTATCAGGGACTGTTCACCCTAACCCCAGACCAAACACCTCCAACCAAAATAAACCAGCAGGCACTCTCTCAATCATGTGCCTGAACATCTGCAGTTTACTTCCGAAGCTTGATGCACTGCAAGCCTTTACCACCCAACACAACCCGGATATTCTGTCAGTAGTTGAAACTTGGCTCACCCCAAAGATTCCTGACCAGGCAATCACCCTTCCTGGCTACAATGTCTTCCGGTTGATCGTGAAGTCCAAAAGAGGTGGAGGTGTGCCTTATATGTGAAAGACACTTCCGAGGACACCCCATTGATTCCAATCTTCCAGGAACACCTGCTCAGATTCTTCCCATCAGACTTCTATTAGGCACCCACAATAAGGCCCTCACAGTTGTTACTGTTTACATACCTCCTAAGGAACAGGACCTGGTCTAACACGCTGTCCTTGACTTTGTCAAATCACCCATCGGACTCCAAAATCATCCTTCTTGGTGACTTTAACATTGTGGCTCTCAGCTGAATGTAGGTCATTTAAGGACTCCGTTATATCAGCTAGCCTGACTGAAATGGTTGACTATACCAGAAAGAACCTACAGAACTGGGACCTGCACCCTACTCGACTGGATCCTAACCAACCACCCTCCCAGATCACGAAAACCTCAGTCCTCCCTGACACACTCAGTGACCACTCTTCCATCAGCTGTACCTGGTCAAACAAATTCTATAAGCCCCTCAAAATCATCACCAGCAGAGTCCTACCCGTGGTCAGCTACCCCACCTCAAATCACACCTCAGTCTGCAGGACTGGTCCCTCATCTTCAAGGCAACAGATACTAATACTGCACTGGAGCAATTTATTACATTTCAATGAAGCCTGTAATAACGTTGCCCCTCTCAAAGCGTGGATCGTCAAGCAGTAACCCTTGGCTGTCAGGAGACCTCCTAAAAACTTAAATCCAGGGACCACCTCTGGGAACTGGCTAGAAACTCTGGTAAGCAACTCCGACATCCAGAATTATAAACGGCATGGAACGACTGCACCAAATCCATTCGGCAACAGAAATCTGACTACTATAAAAATGCCCTCACTAACTCCTGGGGAAATGGGAGGATTTCTGAAAAGCATTAAGAGGTCACTGGGAAGCAGTCAAAATCCTCACGAACATTCTCTCCAACATAAATGGGCACACTACACTCGACTCTAAAACTATTGCAGACTTTTAACATCGCTTTCACTGACCTTAGCAGTGTTCTCCCCAACTTCTTCCAAGACGTGTCAACTCCCCACCCCAACTCCTCCACCCACGCCTGTCACCCACCTTTCTACTTTAAAGCACTAAAGAAACATCAAGTCCGAAACTACATTGCCAAAGCCATCAGCAAATCTAGAACAAACAGCACACACTTGACCTCAAGCTACTGGCCCTAACGCTAGACAGGTACTTGGGCCCCTCACCAAAATCTTTAATCTCTTTCTAGCCACTCCCAGACAAATGGAAATGGCCACTGTTACCCCAATTCACAAAAGTGGTGATAAGGCTGACCATGTGAACTTCCGCCTCATCTCCATTCTCCTCTCCCTCATCGAAGGCACTGGAACGAGTAGTAGCAGACCAACTTACCGAGCATCTGGACAATTATAATATTCTCTGTAAACAGCAACATGGCTTTAGAAAAGGTCATAGTACATCCTCTGCCTTACTCGAATTCACTAGCTCCATTCACAGCTCCCTTGACAATGGACAACTAACTGGTGCTATTTTCATCGACCTGACCAAAGCCTTTGATACTGTTCACCACTCCCTCCTGCTGAGCAAACTAAAAATGCTGGTCTCTCCAATGATTCAATCTCTTGGAAGCACAATCTCACCCTCCTCCACCCAGCACCCACAATATTTTTATTTAAATACTTTTAATAAAACTACTTAGACCTCCCAACGGGTGACAGACTCAGCCCACCCTCCTCCACAGCAAGCCACCGTCTTAATGTAAAGCGCTATTTGCACTTGAAAACAGTATAAATTATATCCCCCTGCACAGCACCTGACCCTATTCCCAACAACCAGCACCCAGTTCTGATATACATTGAGAACATGACCAGCACAACCCTTCCTCCTCCATGGCTGGCCACCTTCTACATATAAAACACTATGTGTGCTTAAAGAAAGTATAATTTATCTGCAAATCACCCAATCTTACTCCCACCCACCAGCACCCAGTTCTGATATACAGTGGTGATCATACAAATGTTTATCAGTACTGAGGAATACCTCGGTGGTACTGAGGCAGGATCACATTACAGTCAATGCAAACTGAACAAGAGTTTTTTGTGTTTTTTCACCAGGAGAAACACACTCAGCTGAAAGCTTATTTACAGGTGCGACTCTGGGAGCAAAAGGAAGTAAAGTAACTTACTCAAGGTCACAAAGTATGCAAGTAGAGGCTGTGGGATTCAAACCCAGCTCTCCAGGTGTGTAGCTCAGAGCCTTAAACCACTGAGCTATACTGCCTCCTATAAGCGCCTCAGTAGTACCTCAAGGTATACTTCAGTACCGATAAACTTTTGTACGATCACCACTGTACATCGAGAAGATGACCAGTGCCTTCCTTCCTCCCTTGTCCTTGGCCTGCCACCATTTTAAAGTAAAGCACTATTTGCACTTAAAAAAAGTATAAATTATGTCCCCAACCCTGGCACAGAACCCGACCCTACTCTCACTCACCAGCACCCAGTTCTACTATACATCAAGAAGGTGACCGGCACAAACTTCTCTTTCCCACGGCCGGCCACTTTCTCATGAATGAAAGTGCTCACGTGCTTACTATAGTAAAATCAGCTGATTTTACTATAGCAAGCATGTGAGAGCTTTCATTCATGAGAAGGTTTCTAGCCATGGAGGAAAGTTGTGCTAGTCAACTTCTCGTGTATATTATTACTGGGTGCTGGTTGGTGGGAGTAGGCTAGGGTGCTGTGCTGGGGTTGGGGACATAAATTATACTTTTTTAAGTGCAAATAGTGCCTTACATTAAGATGGTGGCAGGCCATGGAGGAGGGAGGATTGTACTGGTAAGCTTCTTCAAGTATAATAGAATTTGATGCTGGTGGGTAGGAATAGTATCGGGTTCTGTGCTGGGGGACATAACTGACACTTTTAAGCCCAAATAGCAGTTTACATTAAGACTGTGGCCAGTCGTGGAGGGTGGGCGGTTGAGCCGGACACCCATTGGGGGTTCTAGTTTTATTAAAGTATTACACAAAAACTGTGGGTGCTGGGGAGGGGGGACTGTACCTTTGCTAGAGGGGGGGAAGATGGGGGTTACATTTTCTGGGTTGGCTGAGAGAGGAAGGAGGGTGCTGTTTCTTTTTAATTTTCTTTTTTGTTTTTTAGGGCCAAATAATTTCTTGAATACTGAACACCCTAATATTTGGCTGCTGAATACCGAATATTCAGCCGAATATTCAGGAAAAGGTATTTGCACAGCCCTGGTAGTAGGTCTGGACACCTTTTGGTGGCTTCACAGTCCCTTGCAAAGGAACCCAGCACAGTACCCCATGACATCCCCACCCCACCTGAACTCTGCACTCCTGAATCCCTGCCATGAACAAGCAGTCTCAACCATGACCAACCCAATTCTAAACCTTTCTGTGGTGTAAGCAAAGATGTGCTCACCTATGGCCCCAGGATTAAAGGTGGTACCTGGGCAGGATTGCTGCACCATGTCTGCTCAAGGACAGCACACATTTGGGTCGCATTAGCAGCCCCATGTATAAAATCCAGGCAACCTTCCAGCCTTGCATATGTTAGTCTCCCTCTGTACCATAACATTGTGGGTCTAAGTGCTGTGGAGGATGTCTACTCCCCCACCATCTACAAGACAGCCACCAGTATGATTGCACCCACTACAAAGTCCCCAGGCAGCCCCCAGCTCTCATACTTCATGATGGAGGGGTAGACTCTAAGAAAGCAGGCAGTAAAACCACAGGGATGAGTTGCACCACACAGGAGTGCTCCTGGACACAGGCTTTGTCAGTGTGTTGTAGCTGTGGTCTTAAAAGGACTGGCCCAAGGAAGAGAGAGAAATTGAAACATAGCAATAAATGTAGGGAGAAGCCAGGATGAGCACACCACATCTTCAAAGCAGCCAGATAAGCCCAGAAACTCACCAATGGCTGTGAGTAACTAACTACTGTGATGCTTGATGCAAGGGGCACAAATATTCTTGGCTCAGGACCTCTTTTAGAATCCAATGGCCTGCAGTTGGAGTCTCTCACCCAACAGTTTCACTGCAAAGCTATGTACTGCAGACACTGGCCACCACCCCAGCATTCAAGCAGCCATTGCCAAATGTCCACTCCGCATGGAGGCTCAAGATAACCCCCACCCCTCACTCATTGTTATAACTGCAGAAGACTCCTGAAGAGTAACCAGTGAGTGCTTGGCATCAGGCTGCACAATAAAGAATGCTCCCAAAATGAAGCACACCTGGGCTACTGTATTAGCTGCATAGCTATAGACAAAGGGGTACTAGTGCATTGGCTGCGTAGGTACAGATAACGGGGTGAAAGAACCTCCTGTACAGTACTGTATTGAGGAAGAAGCTGAGTCTAGCACACCATTCCAGTTGTTCTTATTTACATCAGAGAGAGAGGGGCTCATTAGTGGTTGAATGTGAGTAAAGTAGGTCTGAGGAGGCCAGAAGCCAAGAACTGCAGGCAGACAGAGGTTAAGTAATGGGGTCTCAGTAGAAGGAGGACACGGGGGAGACAGAAAAACCCTGAGACTGTACCTTGTTCAACTCAGTGCAGTTTCATTTTAAGTAGTAGTGACCTTGGTAGTAGAGGAAAGTGCTGTGGATTGCTGCGTTGTCTAAATGTGGCCACAATCTGCTGCAAAGTGGTATCCTCTGCTGCCATTGCTGATCTTTGTGCTGCACTGAATTCCATATTATTTGAGATAATTTAGCTACAAGTGTGGTCAGAGGTGTAGTTTGCTGAGAGCAATGACACCAGGATCCTTCTCTGCTGCAGTTCTTGTTTTGAACAGATTCCACAGTATCAAAAGTCTGGGTACCCTCAGCTAAAAAGATAGTCATTCTAAAGGGTCATAGAATGCAAAACGTTATCTGTTGGGATTGCAGTGCCTATAAAGGGGAAATGCAGGCCTTTCTCCTTGCCATTAGGGCCGGGGGAAATCATTATTGAAATAGAGATAGGTTTCCTCATATAACAGCACTTTGCTCTTCCAGGCTGTATATAAAAAATGTTGTTCTTTTCTGGAAAGTGGTGGTAATGGAGCACTACAGGTCTGGGTCTGGTGTCCAGGGAAGAAGGTTTAGGTCCTAGGGTCCTATGAGCCTGCTCAATCTCAAGCCTGCAGTAGTGGAAGAGTGGCAGAGTGGTACGAAGAAGTCACTGCAGAAAGAGGACAATATTGGGGCTCTCCCAACCCTCCAGGAGACCATAGAAATGAATATTGTTGCAACAATTGTAGCACTCCACATCCTCATCCAGGTACTGCAGGACCTGAATGGTATGGTGAAATTGAACAATTGCTTACTTGACCACATCTGCCTTCCAGTCAGTGGTGGGTACTTGTTCCTCCAACTTGTTGAAGTGAGTGCAGAGGGCTAATGTGGTGAGGAGGATTTCTTTGCAGAAATCCTGCAGCTCGGAGAGGACAATGTAATTTTGCTTTTGTAGCATTTATGAGCTGGGAAGAGTGGGGGTCTTGCTATGATGTCTGGTGGAGACCCCAGGACTGCAGTCCTCACTGTCAGATCCCCCAGCCAAATCCATTCCCATCCATTGATTCTGCAGGTGTCAAGCACTGCTGTTTCTCCCCAGCTGGTAAATGGATCCTTAGCAGGAGTTATAGTTAATTTTTGATACAGTTGAGGATATTTGGAGGTTTTTAAGCAGAGATCAGGACAGAGCTCTGCTTATTGCAGCTGCTAGGAACATGACATCACCAGATGTGATGCTCATGCCATGCTGAAGTACATTAAATGATGCCACACCCAAACCATGCCTCCTTTTATAGCTGGCCCCGACACTATGGAAATGAAATGGGCCAAAATAATGCAGTCATGAAAATGCCGCTGCACTGCAGAAAAACACTAAAGGGCACACTGTAGGAAGGACACCACTACACTATGGAAACACAGCAAACTAAGCAAAAACACCACACTAATGTACCTAAACACAAAAAGAAGCACATACATCTTTAGAAAATGCAGACCAACCTAATGTAATATATAAAACATCTGATAGGCAAGCCTCAGATACTCATGAAATATCCCCATCTCGGGGGCTAATTAGCTCTTAATCACACTGTCCACGTGGCACTGGTGGGTTATTGAGCTAAATAGCCCCCTTTGGTGCTAATATATATAGAGAGAATGAATGGTGGAAAAGTGTTGTATATGCAGAAATAATACCATCAAGGGGTTGAACAAGCCATAAAGCCATGAGCCCAAAAGGGAGAGTGCCCTTTATGAACTTGTTCAACCCCAAGATGATATTATTTCCTCATATACAGCAGGACTTTGCCATATTTCATTTTATATAATGCACAAGGATGGACACAAATTAGTCAGGTTGTAGTGTGCAAAACATGTATCTATTTAATTGGTATTAATTAGAACAATTGTCATATTGTAGTAGCAGTGATAATATAGTAATTGGTATCATTTGTAACTCATAATAGTTTTAATTGTCATTAATTATAACACGTAACAGTGTGTTTGGCTACTACTTGTATAACATATAAGTTCTTGTTTGTAAATTAAATGGTAGTTTTAACATAAATGAATGCTGCTAGTTTTCAAATATTTTGATGTAGTTCAAGTCACATTATAATTTGTTAGAGTCCTGGGTTGGTTTATTTGTTTTTTACTTTTTCTTAGCTGGTGGCTCAGTACACTGGATATAAATGTTAATGGTGCCATAGATGGTGCAGTAGTTTCTAAATATGCTTACTGTGCTTTGTCCAATATGATATGTTTGTTGCAGTTTGACTTTGTGTAGTTGCTGCAGGGGCTATTTGTGTTCTACAGTGTGTGGACTGGGGGTCAAGGGTTTACAGGCATGGTCCTTGTGCTGGTGCTTGAGTTTGCCACTGATTTGATGTTCCTGGTTGGGTTGTGTGGTGGGAGCTTGCTGTTTTGGAGCTTTTTGTGTTTGTATGTTGCCAGGTTGTTCATTTCAATGCTCAGTTGGGGTTTCTGGTATGTTTTGTATCAGTGTTGGTGGTGTTTGTGGGTTGCTGCCACAGTTTCTTGTAGTACTGTGCTGTATTAGTGGCTTGACGGCCCTGGAAGTTGATCCAATCTGTTGTTATGCAATGCCAGGTCCATTAAAAACAATACTGCAATTATTGCAGATCTTGTGGGAACAGCGGACCTGGCTTGCATCACTGATACCTGGCTGGATGAGAACTCTGGCCTTATATTGGAGTCTGCAACTCCGGCTGGGTACTCACTGATCCACCGCCCGAGATTGGATTATGGGTGGGTGGGTTGTGGTCTGTTTTAAGACCAAACTGGCCTCTCACGAGTGTACTGGTCAAGGAGACTCAGTCATTTGAATGTACTGTGGTAGCAGGTGTAGGTTATAGGATTGCCCTCATCTACCATCCACCCAGGAATGAGAAGCAGTTCCTTCAGGAAGTGGCGGACTTCATGATCGACATGGCATTTGAGTCACCCAGGCTGATGGTCCTGGGTGACTTTAACGCCTGGGTCAATGGTGAACTCTCACAATTTCAAAGTCAAGTTTATTGCAAGAAAGACTCTGTTGAGCAAGCTCATTCACAAGGAGGTCCTGAGGCACATACACATACAGTTCGCAATTACATAGACAGGAGATATAAATTGTAGAACAACAAAGAAAAAATATATAATACAAGAGGTTTACACAATACAAGTCCTTATGCTATATATGCAGTACATTCCAGCTTTAACCCTTGCCAAAATTATGCAACACATTTCAGCTTAATAAGTAGAGGGCCAGATGGTACCTAAGAAGTTGACTTGGCATTGGGGTCCTAGTAGCACCTACATATGTCTTTTAATTTAGAGATAGCTAGTGTTTTGTAGGAGTTAATTGATACAATGCTGGTTAGCCTCAGCATGGCTTGTAGTTGGTTCCAAATGTTTGGGAGTGCATATGAGACAGCTCTTTGGCCAGCTGTGGTATGTGTCCTGGGAATAACTTGTAGGATAAGGTCGGATTTCCTTAGGGAGTAGGCGCTATGCGAGATGTGTATGAGAGACGTTAAATAGACAGGCAATTTGTGGAGTAGTAATTTGAGGGTCCAAATGCCAGCATGTAGGAGGTGTCTGGTGGCAAGAGAGGTCCACCCAACTGCTGCATAAAGATCACAGTGGTGGGTCCTGTACACAGAGTTAGTAATGAAGAGAAGAGCACAGTGATAGAGCACATCCAGTTTAGATAGGCTCAAGGTTTGGGGAGGAGATAAAGATAATGTCTCCGTAGTCAAGCAAGGGAAGGAATGTTGCTTGGACAAGTCTTTTGCGGATTGCGAGAGAAAAGAAGGTCCTATTTCTAAAGAAGAAACCCAAGCGTGCTTTAAGCCTTTATTTGGTCAGCACTTCCTCCAACTGATGACATCTCTGGGCCTTACACAGATTGTTTCTACTGCTACCCATAAACACGGTCATTCTCTTGACTTAGTTTTCCTCCTGGGAATAGAAGCCTCGGATCTGGGGGTGGAACCAGTCAGATGGTCCAATCACTACACCATGCGGTTCAGTTTTTCCGCCCCCCCCCCCTTTGTAGGCCTACCTCTGTGGAGATGGTCAGGTACCGCCTTTACGAGATGTAAGCTCAGAAGGCCTGGTGGCAGTACTTGACCTATCGGTCCTTCCATTGGCAAACAATGACCCAGATGCCTTAGTGATGGTCTATAATAAGGCAATTTCTATGGCCCTGGATGTCATTGCTCCTGTCTGAGTTCGTCCTCTCTCCCTTCTCCCTCTGTCCCCTTGGTTTGATGGGTCCTTGAGTGACATACAGTGACTAGGATGAAGGTTAGAGCATTGCTGGTGGAGATCCGCCCTTGATGCTGATCCCCTTAGATTGATGGACCATTATCAAGCCTATCAATCCTCAATCACCTGTAAGAAGGCAGAGTTCTATCTAGGGAGATTGCAGCTGCTCAGAACCGACAGCTCAGCTTTTCGAACCGTGACAGACTGTGCAACCCAGCCTGTCTACAGGTCCAAAAAGCATTTTTGCAAGTTGAGTGTGATGAGCTTGTTTGATTCTTTGTGGCTAAGGTGGTCGACATCAGGGCAGAACTCCAACCGGCACAATCTAAGGGCGTTGCTTTGAATCAGTGTTCAGTCACTGCCCCTCAGTTTTCCTGGAGAACCTTCAACCAGCCGGAGTTTGTAGATATCATGCGGATTGTCCAGGATATGTGCCCTACGTGCTGTAGTTTGGACCCAGGACCAACCACCCTGATTTTGGGTTGTAGTGACATCTTCATTCTGGTTCTAGCACGGATAGTCTGGTGCTCCTTGGAAACAGGTGAGTTTCTTAGCTGCCTGAAGGAGGCGGTGGTGACACCCTTCCTGAAGAAAGCTTCTTTGGACCCAGACTGCCATGCGAAGTGCAGGCCAATCTCAAACCTCCCCTTTATGGGGAAGGTGATCGAGAAAGTAGTAGCCATTCAACTGGAGAACCATTTGACCATCCATGATATATATGAACCTCTCCAGTCCAGTTTTCGAAAGAGGCATATTACTGAGACGGCACTGGTTCAGGTGCTCAATGATCTCCTGATTGCAAGAGATCGGAAGAACCACTCCATCTTGGTTATTCTAGATCTCTCTCTTCAGCTTTTGACACTGTGGACCATGGGGTTCTGCTCGACTGCTTGAGGTTCATCTGTGGCCTGTCATGTACGGTCCTCAGGTGGTTTTCATCTTTCCTCACCGGAAGAACTCAGAGGGTGGTGTCGGGGATTTATTCCTCTGACCCAGTTCTGTTATCATGTGGGGTTCCTCAGGGATCGGTGTTGTCCTCCATGTTGTTCGCAGTGCTACCCCTCGGAGACATTGTAGGAAGGCATCGGCTGAGGTTTCACTGCTATGCTGATGATACCCAGCTCTACCTTTCTTTTGCACCTGACCAGGATAGAGCTCTATCGGTATTTAATAACTGCCTCGCAGAAATCCAGGAGTAGATGAGTTCAAGCTGGTTGAGGTTGAACTCGGAAAAGACTGAGGTGCTGGTGGCGGACCCAGTCGCCAGACGGGGGGGGTTCAGAACTTTTTCTGGGGGGTTTACCACTCCCAACCTCTGAACGGGTATGAAACCTGGGGGTAATCTTTGGTGAGGGATTGACACTGCATTCACAGGTGTCGACTGCCATCAAATTCTCTTTTTACCATCTGAGGAATATATCCAGAGTGAAGCATCTTGTTCCATCTGGTGACTTTCCTATGTTGATCCATGCCTTTGTGTCCTCATGCCTGGATTACTGCAATGCCCTATACCTAGGGCTATTGTGGAGTGAATATTCGCCACTAACAGCTGGTGCAGAGTGCAGCCGCCCAGTTATTGACAGAAACCTCTTGGTTCTGTCATATCTTGGTGCTGCATGAACTGCACTGACTGCCGGTACAGTAGAGAATCACCTTCAAAGGCGGACTGCTGACTTCTAAAGCCCTACACGGACAGGATCCAGACTACCTGAAAGAGCTTCTGGTCCCTTACTGCCCTGGGCGATCTCTCTGCTTGACTGATGAGGGGTTGCTAGAGATTTCAAGGGTTTTCTTAAAATCTTCTGGGCCCGGGCATTTATGCATGTGGCCGCTACCCTTTGGAATTCTCAACCCTGTCAGTTACGTGAGTGCATGACTGTGGAGGGATTTAAACAGGCTCTTTAAAACTTTTTTATGGACTCAAGCATTTGGGGAATAATTTGAATAATGTTTGCTGGTTTTATCTGTATTTTATAATATTTATAATTTGTTTGATTTTACGCTGTAGCTGTTTTAACTGTTTTTGTGAGGCGCCTTAGCAATTGAAAGGTGCCATATAAATAAAAGTGATTGATTGATTGATTCATTGGTGGTTGCAGTGGTTTGAAATTAAATTTTCAGAGCTACTCCACTCGTGGTCTCTGTTTTTTTTCTGAGTTGCTGTGTCCAATTAACGGTGTTATTTGTTCTGTGCATGATGCCATCTGGGTGCTCTAGCTAGTAGTTTGGCTTGGTCGGAGGGCTCGTGACATAATTCCACTAACCATTATGTATGTTTACTGGACATAGCATCTGTTTGTGCTCAGTAGGGAAGTCTCATTGAGTTTGGTGTTTTGATGCTGTTCAGCATTTGTATTTTAAGACTCCTGATTCCCATTGGCTTTGTTGAGTATGCTGATTTCAATGTCTGCTGCAATGGTACCATAATGTCCATTTTTCTGTACTGTGAGAGCACTGGCACAGGTTTTTCTGTGGTGTGTCACTGTGGGGGGTTTCTTGGCTTGTGGTTCCATGTGGGATTGCTAGCATTTTTGGATGCTGGTGATTTGTGTGCTTGATTTGTGTAGTTGTTGTTGTAGGTGTGCATTTTGGGGTTTTCCATGGCTGGTTTTCTGGTTGCTGCTATGTGGGTTTTGTAGTTGGTTGATGCCATTTCCAGGTGTCTCTATCTTCTTTTTGGTTTTTTTTTGTTTTTTGCTGGGTTTGTTGTGGTTGCCATATGCTGTACCAGGTGGATGTTTCTGGTGCTTGGTTCTTATTACTCTGTATTGTATTTTTTTTTCTAATTTTAGGGTTGGAAGTATGCTTTTGAGGTGCTTGGCTGTGGCTTTTCTCTTGGTTTTATTGTGTTTGTTTGGTTTATTTCATTTGATAGTATTGTGGATATTATCTTTTGGTATGTGTCTGACAGAATCAAGTAATTATTGATTGATTTGTAGGTTTTTTGTGGCCTGATATTTGGGCAATTTCTGTTGGTGGAATGTTGTAATTTACTAGCATTTGGAGAGCTGTCTTTCTTGTGCTATGCTTTTTTTTTCTTTTATCTGGTGGTAGTCCTGTCTGTTTTATTGCTTTGATGATGTTTCTCATGCTGTTTTCTCCAATTTTCATGTTATGGAACCATTGTGTGTCAGGTTTATGTCTTACATTGGGGATCAGGTAAAATGGGACGTCACCTATCATCATTTTGGTGGTCTTTCTGATGCATACTTTTCACATGCTGTTACTATGTCTCTTTCACAGTTGTTTACATTTTGATATAGCTTTGGTTTAATTACTCTGCTGTCTTTTAGGTTTATTCTAGTTCTTGTATTTGTTTGTCTTTCTGTGTGTTCTAAGTATTTGATTGCTTGTGCATCTTTGTGTAGTGTTATTTCTCCCCGTTTAAGGATGTACTGTTCCATGGTGTGAAGAGCAAAATGATCCCTGTATTGAAAAATAACATATGTAATAAGCTTGTCGGTTTGTGCATTCCTAGTTTTAAGGTTTGATATAAAATGTCTATTTCTGTTGATGTTAGTGGTTATGCCAGCTTAGGCCTATTGTCCTTTCCTTCTTTTTTTAGGAATCTTTGTTTAGCAATCATGGTTTTAACTGTTTCTTTGAAAATGTTGTCATTGCATCTGTAGATGGAGTGTGGGTAATTTATTGATTTAAAGTTCTTGCTCAGGCTTCCAAATATGTTTCTTTGTGTCCCTGGCTCATATTCTGAGCCATTTTGCTTTTTAAATGTAAATATAAAGCTGACTTAAATTTTGTCTAATTCACTTGCAGGGATCTACAATAGGTCACTCTGTTCTCCGATCTTTTCAAGGTAAGTTCTTACCAGTTTTATATTGAAGTTGGGTTTTTTTTGGAGGGTATTCTGGTTCTCCTCCTGTTGTATAAATTTTGCTCTATCCAGGTTTATTTTGTCTTCTCCATGTTGGTGGATGTGATAAGTGTGGAGTGTGGTTTGTTGTTTTGTAGGGTTTTAGCTGATTGTTGATTGGGTGTATGAGTTATGTTAAGTGGTTGTTTAATCGGTTATATATGGGTTGTAATGTGTTGTTACATGTTTTAAAAGAGTGTGTGTTACATGTAATTTAGGATTGTTAATTACATTGTAATTAGGTGGTTATTATATGGTTACTTTGTTTATTACATGTGTCAATATGGTGTTAATTACAGGTGACTGGTTAATTGGATGTTTATATACAGTAGCTGTTAATTGCCATCATATATGGGGAAATACATGGTGTTTTTTATAATGGGCTGTGGACCCCATCTATGCATTAGATAGACAGACAGTCAGACAGACAGACAGGTAGATAGATAGATAGATAGATAGATAGATAGATAGATAGATAGATAGATAGATAGATAGATGGATGTACATTTATAGAATAAATAGTGGAAATTATGGTATACAAGGATGTATATCCTTCAAGGGCGATGTAGGTGATAGAAGGCCATGAGCCCATAGGACGAGGGCTTTTATTGCCCAAATTAGCCTACCTAGTTGGGAATACCCGAAAGTGTTCCACTTTACCCAATGAGTGTTGAATATAATACATTAGGAAGGTTACTGTTATAGAGATCGATTTGTGATTACGTTATGGCACCTGAAGGTCTATGGCGGCAAGGAGGGAATGGTGTGTGTACTGAGTGCAGATAGGAGTCTGGGGGGTTTCTGGGTTTGGGAGGGTTTTGTGTAAGTGCCTTTTTTCCAGGTTTTTTTTTTTTTTTCAGTTTGGTAATTGGTTTGGCTACCTTCCAAATGGGGTCTGGTATGAAATCACGACTCATAGCAGGCTGACAAACAAATGACTGACTCTTAAATCCCATCAAGACAGTAATTCCGCTTTCTAAAATGCTGACTTTCAAAATCCCAACTCTCTGTTCAGACACTGACATCCTGACTTGGTATTAGAAGTGCCGCTCCAGTTTTAACAGCTCCCTAAATCATGTGCTTATCAGCAAAAACATTTATTAGAGTTAGAAAATAAAATTTGTATTTCTGCAGATTTTACCTTGTAAATTCTGTGCCGCTCGAATGAATGAAGCACGAGGGGAAAGCCACCAAGCAAAGCCGCCAGCCTGCAATGAAATGTAATGTTCATCTCTACTTTACTGGCATGGAGTTTGCATCGCCCATCCCAACTCAGGTTTAATTACAGTTGCCCACCAGCAGAATCTTTAATTCATATAAATATTTTTAAATCTAATTACTGAGCTTTACATTACCTATAGATTATTATGGCAGCAGGTAGCGGTCTGGTGTTTGAATTAGTCTGGCATGTCCGGTCACGTCATGCTCTGTGGTGTATCAGCAGTTTCAAACCGAAGCTACTGTCTGAATGCTGCATTTTGTATCAAACAGTTTTCGAGATTAGAGAGAGCCGCTGTTACTGAGATGAGTGAGAACAGATGTAAGCCCGCTCTCTCTTTCTCTCTGTCTTTATTTTGCTTTTTGGTTTTCCCCTTGTGCTTCATTCATTTGAGCTGCATGGAATTTGAGAGCAACCTGGTTGCCATGAAAACGGGAAGCGAGAGAACGTGACTAGAAAACAACGTAAAATCTGCAGAAATACAGATTTTATTTTTGTTTTTTGCTGATGTGTGCATGATTTTGGGTGCTGTTAGAACTGAAGTGGCGGCTTCTAATACTGCACGGGATGTGAGTGATTGATGGGCTTTCAATTGTCAGTATTAGGAGTGGCGGGCTTTCAAAAGTTGGGAATAATAATGTGTCAGGCATTCAGAGTCAGGCAAATGATAGTCAGGAATGTTGGAGTTGGGATTTAGTACAGATCCCTCCAAATGCTGTGTTAATTGTGTTATTAATGGTGTCCTATAGGTTTAATGTAGTGCAGATGTATACTTTTTATTAGTGCAGGTATATACTTCTAATTGTTTGATTGGTGTAGGTTTATAGCTTTAATTAGTGTAGGTATATAGCTGCAATTGTTCAACTAGTGCAGGTATATACCTTGAACTGACAGATTAGTCACAGGTGTATAATGAAATAAATGATGACCTTTTCTATGGGGAAAGTTCACATTTATGTATTATGTAGTCTCATATATATAGAGACAGGGAGAGAGAGAGAAAATACATGATGGGTAAGAGTGATCTGCAAGGATTTATATTCACTTGGGGACTAACAAACTCAGAAAGCCACAAGCCTGAATTATTTTGTTCTGTTGCTGGTTGCTGGTCCACTCACTCTTCATCCTTGGTCCCCTTGGTTTGACGAGACCTTGAAGGAGTTGAGGCAAGTGGGGCAAAGGCTTGAAGGATGTTGGTGGAAATTTGGTCTGGAAGGTGACAAGCTTAGACTGATGGCCCGTTATTCGGAATATCAGACAGCAATCTCTCATAAGAAGTCAGAGTTCCTGTACAGGGAGATTGCTGCAGCAGGGAATTGACCAGCTCAGCTCTTCCAAACTGTCGATAGGTTGTGCAATCCAATCTGTCTTCAGAATCAGAGAGCATTTTCACAATCTAAGTGTGATGAGTTTGCTGAATTCTTTGCTGCTAAGGTTGCCACCATTAGGTTGGATATCCATCTTACACATTCCAGGGAGTGCTGTAGAGGTCGGTGGGAGATTGCAGGCATCTGGTCTGTCTGGGCAAGCTTTGACAAGCTGGCAATTGTGGATATTGTGAAGATTGTCCAGGGCTTGCGACTGACTTGCTGTGGTTTGGACCCTGGTCAACCCGCCTCCTTGTGGAGTGCAAGGAGGTCATCAGGCCAGTCCTGGTGAAGATAGTCTGGTGCTCATTGGAAAAGGTGTGTTTCCTGGCCCTTGAAAGAGGCAGTGGTGCCACCTTTTGAAGAAATCTTGCTTTCGACCCAGACTGTCTTGCAAATTACAGACCAGTCTCTAACCAACCCTTTGTGGGTAAGGTTATTGAAAAGGTGGTCACGTTGCAACTTGAAGACTATCTTACCACCCATGAGGTCTATGATCCTCTCTAGTTGAGTTTCAGGAAGAGGCATAGTACTGAGACGGCCTGTTTGGGTACTTAATGATCTCCTGATAGCAAGAGATCAGAAGAGCCATTCAATCTTGAATCTTCTTGATCTCTCCACAGTATTTGACACCATGGACCATGGGGTATTACTGGAGTGCCTGTGGCTGTTCTGTAGACTGTCTGGGACAGTCCTCAGATGGTTTCATTCTTTCCTCATAGGCAGGACTCAGAGAGTGGTGTTGGGATTTCCTCTGACCCTTTCTCCCTGGACTGTGAGGTGCCACAGAGCTCTGTTTTGTCTCCCATGTTGTTCACTGTATATGCTGCCATTGAGAGACATTATAAGTCGGTATGGGCTGAGTTTTCCTGCTATGCAGATGATACTCAGCTGTACATGTACTTTGTGCCTGAAAGAGACGATGACATCTTGGTCTTTAACAACTGCCTAGTTGAGATTCAAGACTGGATGAGTGCCAGCTGGTTAAGGTTGGAACCCAGAAAAGACTGAGGAGTTGGTAGTGGACCCAGGTCATCAGGTAGAGGTTATCACCTGGGCAGCCATCCAGGCTTATGCTGGTGACACCCAGTTGAAGTCCACTGAACAGGTGCATAATCTGGGCATGGTTCTTAATGGCAAGCTGACACTTAAGTTTCAGGTGTCACCATTCAGCAAGTCCTCTTTTTACCATCTGAAGGACATTGCCCAGATAAAGCACCTTGTTCCATCTGATGACATTCCAATACTGGTCCATGCCTTTGTGACCTCCCTCCTTGACCACTGCAATGCTTTCTATCTAGGGCTTCTGGTGGTGGACATCTGCCGCCTGCAGCTGGTGTGGAACATGGCAGCCAGGTTGCTGATGGGTTTGTCAAGATCTAGCCATGTCTTGCCTGTGCTCCATGAATTGCACTGGTTGCCAGCACAGTGGAGGATCACCTTCAAGGTCACTTTGCTGACCTATAAGGCCCTACACAGACAGGGACCACGTTATTTACAAGATCTTCTTCATCCCTATTGCCCTTCGCCACTCCGTTCTGCTGACAAGGGATTGCTAGAGATTCCAGGTTCCATTTAAAGACCTCAGGGCCAGAGCTTTTACTTTTGTGGCCTCGACCCTGTGGAATTCTCTACCTCATTGGGTTAGAGAGTGCCTGTCCACTGAGACTTTTAAGTCCATGTTAAAAATCTTTTTGTTTGATTTAGCATTCTTGGATGCTATTTAATGTATAATTTAGTTGCACTGCCTGTTTTAATTTAGGTGTTTTAATGGATGATTTTTCTTTGTTTTAACCTGTACAAGCGCTTTGGAATTTGAAAAGCACTTTTTAAAAATAAAGTCTGACTTGACTTGGCTGACGAGTTCAACCTTTCTTGCATTGTTTTTTTCCACACCGTGTTGCAGTGCGTCTCTTATCTGATTTGCATAGTATGTTGGTTGTTTTTAGTGTTTTATTGGTATGCTGTTATCTTTTAAGTGGTTAAATAGTGATTCTTCTTTATGGTTCACTACTGTTTTACAGTGGATACAGCTGTATATAGCCATGGTTACAGAGGAATATAGCTATGGTTTCAGAGGGATATTGTAATGTGTATAGAGCTGTGTTTCTGAGGTATACAGCTTTAAGTATTATTATAGTACAGTGGCATTTTGAAGACTGTATTTTTGTTTGTAACCTGCCTGACCTCATCATCTTGGAAAAAGGGCACTTGTACTCCAAGGTGCTCCATTTCCCCAACATCCAAATGAAGCACCTCGACCGCAGAGGGTAGTTGGTCCGGGAGGTTGGCAGGTGGTTAGGAGGGGCAAATTGGGTGCCCCATCACTCAATGCTTTCCAGTGTATCACCTCCGCAAACCATACAAAAACTACAAATAGGTATCTGCCACTGTCTCTGAAATCAAACAAAGGGGCAGAAAACACTGCAGAGCAGGACACTGCAGCACAGGAGCTAGCACAACAAAACTCACCAAAACATGGACCAAAACAAAAAAGCAAAAAGAAAATCCAAAACACTTATGATCATAGGAGACTCCATGATTTGGGAGTTGATACCTACCTCTAGCCAGGGGTAATGCTCAGCTGTCTCCAGGGATATCAGCATGGAGAGACACTGACTGCATTGCTAAAATTGTGCAGGAAGCAGGAGAAAACATCAACATCCTGGTATGCATAGGGACTAACGATCTCGTCAGCCAGTCACTTGTGGAGACCAAGGAACAACTGACCAGGCTAGGAGACAAACCTCATCCATTTCATCCGCACTCCTTCTCTGAGATCCTGCTGGTCTGGGAGAGGGGGGAAGATAGACAGAAGGTTAGAGAAGGGGAGATAGGGGAGCTAAACATGTGGCTAAAGGGCTGGTGCCAGGAAAAAGGACACAAATTTGTAGGTAACTGGTAACAGTTTTGGGAGCAAAAGTTCTTTAAATTCGATGGACTGCATCTGACTAAGGAGAGAGTCAGTGCATTGGGGCAGAAGTTTGAAATCTTTGCAGAATATTTAAACTAGCAAATGGGGAGAGGGGTGCAGCACCTGATACATCGAATTGGAAGAACACTCCTCCCACTCAGCTAGTGATCAAATAGGAGTTGAGCATGTTTATAGTTCATTTGCATCACCAGGTAAGGAAAACCTTGGAGAGAAACTTGAATTTGTTGATAACTTCAAATACCTTGGAGTCTGGATAGATAACAGGCTTGACTATTCTGTCCATATTGAAGAGCTACTTAAAAAGCTAAGACAGAGGCTTGGACTATTTTTTAGAATAAAACATTACCTAAACAGTGATTCCAAAAAAAGGTTAATTCAGGCCTCATTCCTATCCCTCATTGATTATGCTGATTTTCTCTACTGCCATTGTTCCGTCATCTCTTACATAAACTGGACACCCTGTATCACGGGTCCATAAGATTTATTACTGACCTTCCCTCCAGCACCCATCATTGCTCCTTTATATGGCAGTCAACTGGACATCATTACATCACAGAAGAAATAGGAATGCTGTTATCTGGATATTCAAAGCGTTAACAGGCAAACTACCTACCTATATCACTGATTGCTTTACCCAAATTACAACTAGGCCATACACCTTAAGGATCAGTAAACTCATCATATTAAAGGTCCCCAATGCCTGCACCGGTATGGGAGGGCTGCTCAACTATACCTTAGCAGTTGCATGGAACTCTGTCCAAAATCCATGAAGCTAGATAGCCTACTACCTCTGGCATCTTTCAAAGATTGTTCTCGCCCTTTTTCAGAGCTCTGCAATTGCTTTTATAAAGCCTAATCCCCTACCCTACCTGACCCATCTTCCTTTTCCGTCCATTATATTAATTCAATTTCTATCTTCGAATCACCTATTATATTCTCATAAAAACTAGTTAGACCCTATAATTTATATTTTATGCCTGCTATACCCTTTGTCCCTTTTTCTTACAGGCTAAATGGTTCTACTGTTCCTTGTATATATGTAAATTGTTGTATATAATCATTTCATGCCATTGTATTGCTATTTATGCTATTCTTGTCTATGTAATAATACTTGTATCCTCATTTGTATGACCACTCAGGTCCATCTTGTAAATGAGCTTTGCTCAATGATGTTCGCCTGAATAAATAAAGATTTTGATTGATTGATTGATTGATTGATTGATTGAAAAAGGTCCCGTTCCCCATACGATGTGCAGGGGAAAGGTTGGACCTTGCCCAACAATTAACACACCAAAATCTAGGCAATGGAAAATCATGTATACAAATGCCAACAGTCTGGAAACAAGATCCCAGACCTGCAGGCAACAATGACATAGGCTAAACTGGAAATAGTAGCCATCAGTGAGACATGGTTCACCAGTAACCACACTTACTTGGGAGACTTCAGTACCTGGCTATGTACTGTTCAGAAAAACCGAGGTGCAAAAGGGGGACGTGGCCTTTATGTCAATGAAAAGATCAAAGCTACAGAAATTCAGAATACACATAAGGAGCCAGAAGAACTGTGGGTCACACTAAAAACAGGAAATGGGACAGCCATATTAACTGGGGTTGTCTACAGGTCTCCAGACTGGGAGAGATCATAGACATATTACTTTTAGAAGATATACAAACATGACAGCTAAAGGTGAGGTTCAGATAATGGGAGACGCCAACATGCCAGATACAGATTGATCAATACCAGCAGGAACATCCACCAGAACTAGACACATAGTGAATTCCCTGCAGGGGAAGGGCCTCAAACAACTGGTACAACAACCCACAAGAGACAGGGCTATCCTAGATCTAGTACTTACTAACGGGAAAACAATCACAGATCTCCAGGTAGAAGTTCACCTGTGGGTCAGTGACCATCACATGGTATGGTTCAATTTTGTCACTAGAACTAAATCATCCCATTCTAAGTCAAAAATATGACACTTCAGAGGAGCTGACTTTGATAAGATGACCAACAGAGTTAAGCTAGTCCTGGCAAGAAGAATTACAGGTTAGGGGGTACAGGCAAAGTGGGCAAGCATTAAGGATGCAATACTTGAAGCAACATCCCATTGTGTTAGGGAGAAAAACAAGAGCAAAAGAAAGAGGAAACCACTCTGGTTTTCAAAAACAGTAGCAGAAAAGGTCAGAGCCAAAAGGTTGGCCTTCAGGAAATATAAGGGACTGCAGCAGGATGAAGAAAGGCAGGCTTACCAAACTTCCCTAAGGGAAACAGGGAAGGCAGTAAGGCAGGCAAAGGCCTAAACCAAGGAAACACTACAATGAACAGTAAAAGAAGGGGACAAGACTTTCCATAGATACATTAGTGAAAGGAGAAAGTCCAGAGGAGGCATTGCTAAGATCAAAGGGGATAAGGGGGAGTGCGTGGAGGAGGACTAAGGAAAAGCATCTATCCCAAATAGATATTTCTGCTCAGTATTTACTGAGGAGAAGGTAGGGCAAGGCCCACAGCTCAGCACCATGGACACAGGAGGAGGGAGGTGTGCACACGTCCCTTCACAAATGAAAGGGTCCTACAAGAGCACTCTAAGCTCAGGGTGAACAAGGCAATAGGACCTGATGGCATACATCCCAGTGTACTAAAGGAGCTAAGGGTGGAACTAGCAAAGCCATTATCAGAACTGTTTAGTGAGTCTCTGAGCACAGGAGAGGTCCAAGAAGACTGCAGAAGGGCTCACATGATCCTGCTTCACAAGAGTGGTAGCAGGGAAGAGGCAGGGAACTACTGACCAGTCAGTCTTACCTCAGTAGTGGGCAAGATTATGGAGGCATGCCTTAAGGAAAGGATAGTGCAGCACCTGAAATCCATAGGAGCACAGGATCCAAGACAGCATGGGTTTACACCAGGAAGGTCCTGTCAAACTAATCTCATAGATTTCTTTGACTGGGTAACCAGAGTGGTGGACCAAGGGGGTGCAGTTGATGTTGCCTACCTTGACTTCAGCAAAGCTTAGATTCTGTTCCACATAGAAGATTGATTAATAAGCTAGGTTGGCTCAGGGTGAGTCAGAAGTTGGTCAACTGTGTGGCAAACTGGTTGATGGGCAGAAAACAGAGAGTGGTAGTAAATGGTATACAGTCAGAAGAGATGCAAGTCACAAGTTGGGTACCTCAAGGATCAGTCCTGGGGCCAGTCCTCTTCAATATCTTCATCAGTGACATTGCAGATGGACTGAAGGGTAAGGTTTGTTTATTTGCATATGACACCAAGATCTGCAACAGAGTAGATGACCAGATGGGGTGGGCAGAATGAGAAAAGATCTGGATAAACTGGCAAAATGGTCGGAAGAGTGGCAACTGGGGTTTAACGCAAAGAAGTGCAAGATCATGCACATAGAGAAGAGAAACCCTGAAGCCACCTATAGGTTGGGAAGGGAGCAGCTGGCAATCACAACAGAAGAAAGAAACTTGGGCATCATCATCACAGATGACCTGAAATAATCCAAGAAGACCACTAAAACAGTAGGTAAGGCTAGAGGAATGTTGGGGTGTATTAGTAGGGGTATCACAAGTCATAAGAGGGAGGTAAAAATTCCTCTTTACAAGACACTGGTTAGGCCCCACCTGGAGTACTGCGTGCAGTACTGGAGGCCACACCTGCACAAGGACATTAACAAAATGGAGGCAGTCCAGAGAAGGGCAACCAAAATGGTGCAGGGACTGCATCAGAAAACATATGAAGACAGATTAATTGAGCTCAATATGTATACCCTAGAGTAAAGGAGGGAGAGAGGTGATATGATCGAAATATTCAAACATCTTAAGGGCATTAACAGGGTGAAAGAGTCTAACATGTTTCAATATAAGAAAATAACAGGACAAGAAGACACAGCATGAGAATAGAGGGAGGCCGATTAAGAGGTTATGTGAGGAAGTTCTTTTTCGAAGAAAGTGTGGTGGATGCATGGAACGGCTTATCTCAGGAAGTGGTGGATATGAATACAGTGCAGGGCTTCAAACAGGCATGAGATAGGCATAAGGGAGCAATACAGATGAGTATGAATTGATAGGCCATTGACAAAGTACAGGCCTAAGGCACACTCATAAGGTAGACAAAATGGACAGACTGAATGGGCCTTGCAGTCCTTATCTGCTGTCAACTTCTATGTTTCTATGTTTCTAAACACAATAAATAAAATAAATAAATAAGTCATGGGTGTATACCCTTAATTGGGAGGTACTGTTCACTCCTTTAATTGGGAGGTATACACCTTTAATTGGCGATGTTTACTTGGAAATACACTATAATTGTTCCTGTAGGGAAAAAAATACACCAGTGTATTACATACTATATATCGTGTGTGTGTGTGTGTGTAAATATATATATATATATAGACAGAGAGAGAGAGAGAGAGCACTATTGATATACATATACCTGTGTTTATATATATTCATTGCAAAAAACTGTGTTAATGCACCAGTTAGGGTTCAACATAAAGCAAAAAAAGCAGGGAATTGTGGCATTAGGGTTTCCAACCCTAACCACTCACCTCCCAAGAAGCAAGAGAACAAGCCCACGCAAGCAACCACAGCCAGCCATTGACAGGTAAGACCAATAACATAAACTGTTTCCAGAAGACACAAATGCAATAGCACTGATGTGTTGTCTTTTGCATTTTTATTTTTTTTATCATTGAATACTTTTTCCCTCCTTGGCCAGAGCTTCCACCAACCACGGCCACTGGCACCCACACCCCTGGACCAGGTCTGTCCGCACGACAAACCTTTTGGGATTTTTATCTGTGGCATGCACAGCAGAAGACATACACACTCACTTGAAACAGAAATCCAGGATTCTCAACTCACAACAGTGCTTCTGTGTGCAGACCATGCTACCCAAACTACAAGAGTTCTTTTGTCTGCAGAAGTGCAGGCCCACAATGGGTCAGCACTTTTTTAGCCTCAGATACTCATGCACACTGTAAGACATGCACTTACTTGACAGGCTTCTGCTTCTTCAGCTGCAGGTGTAAGACATACACACTGACCTCTGTCTGCAGAAGTGCAGGAGCCACAAAATCCATGATTCCAAATTTTCAACTGTACCTCCGTCTGCAGAAGCTCAGGCCCCTGAGGGGCCTAGACCTCTTTACCTACAAGTGTAAGACATACACACCAACTTCAGGCTCCAGAAATGGAGGCCCTGTGGGGCCTGCCATTATACAGAAAAAGGTACTATTGCAATGTGGATATTATGGTTTCAACAGTGTATCTAGGAATTGTTCAAAGGTGTAGCAGGTTTTCAGTTACGTGGCTGCATCTACAAAACCATGCAGTAGAGGATCATGATATCTAGTGAGGTACCTTGCACAGCATGCATGAGTACCTCTGTCTGGAGAGGTGCAGGCCCAAAGGGGCCTTCTGTCAGCAGAACATGCTGTACAATATTTACACACAGGTGCAGCTGCATAAGTACAGGCCCCGTTATGCAGCAACAGATACAAAACCACAAAGGTGGCACATCAGTGCTACTTCATTTGTGACATCTGGAAAAAGTTGTATGTTGTTTTCTTACCTGATGATGGTTAGCAGTGGTTGCTTGGGTGAGCTTGTCATTTTGTTGCTTGGGAGGTGGGGAATTAGGGTTGGGGACCTTAACACCATGTTTCACCACTTTTCTGCTTTAAGTTGAACCTCAACTGATACATTAAGGTAGTATTTTTTGCAATAAATTTCCTTTCTTTTGGAGATAGTGGAAAGAGATCCATCAGTCTGTGGAAGCAGGAACCCTCTGGATCCTGTACTTTTGTGCAGCTACAGATGAAGAAGAGCCGGACTCTTCAGGCCTTATGCCAAATGTGGAGTCCTCAGGCTTGGAAGGCAGGACCCTCTGGGCCTGCACTTCCATGTGATAAAGCTGCACAGGGCCCCTCAGGGCCCTATTTCAAGAGAGGAACCCATCTGGGTGCAGAAGCACAGGGCCCTGTGGACCCTGCTCTTCCACACAAGTGAGGAGTCCATCTAGCTGCAGAATCACAGGGCTCTCCAAGCTCTGTGAATCAATGTGGCTACAGATGCAGATGCATAAGACCCAAGCCCTACATCAAGTTATGAGTCCATCTGGCTGCAGAAGGAGCCCTGAATTTCTGTGCAGCTACAGATGCGCTGGGTCCTTCAAGTTATGTGCTGAATGTGGAGTACATCAGGCTGCAGAAGCACAAAAAATATTTCAATATTCACTCCTAACTTTGTTATTTTACCGTATTTTTACACCAAATGTTTAACAAAGCCTTCTTATGACCCTACCTTGTGAACCTGGTAGGTGAAAGTTTTCAAATCCCCACCAAAATATAATTTCACACCACAGGTGCAAAAACACATTTGGGGCAGGATTTAAAAACAGCAGTTGTCACAACCATGAGTCAGTGTGAAAAAAAATTGCTAATTTGAAAACTTGAGGACAACATACTAAAAATGACTGAACATACGATTGAATGTGGAAAAATGTCAACATATGCTCATAACTTTGGAGTTTTATTTAATATTTTGACCCCAAATTCTCAACATAGCAGTGTTATGATCCACCTCATGAACCTCAGGTGAAAGTCCTGAAATTCCAACTGAAATGTCATATCACGCCACAAGTGCAAAAAACACATTTTGGCCAGAATTTAAACTGGTGTGAACAAATGGTGATGTTGAAAATTTGAGGACAAAATATTGAGAATTACCAAAGTTATGAGTGTGCCTTGAATTATTTAAATATACTCTCATAACTTTGTTGTTTTTTTAACATTTTACCCCAAATTTTCAGTATAGCCAGCATATGATGCTAGCTCATGAAAAAGGGCGGAGAAAATGTTCAAATCCCACCAAAAGGTGATTTTGTGCAGTGATTGTGAAATCACCTTTTGGGAAGGGTTTGGATAACTTCACCACCTTTGTTCATGAGGCGAGGTACTAATAAGGATGTGTTTTAAAATGTTAAAAAATTACAACGCTATGAGTACAAGTTCAAACCTTATTGAAATACATTTAACTGCACTTACCATTATTTTCTCATAATGCCGTTGCTGGTTCCAGCACCAATTGCAATTGCTGGTTCCAGCTCCAAAACATGTCTTAGATTGGAGAGTGGGTCTACATCATGGGACATGTTCAGATGAGTGATAGTGTGGGATGCAGTGGTGGGTGCTGAGTGGGGGGTCAGGGTGGTTGTGGGTGTTGAAGGAGTCAGATCACTGATGGGTCTTTTTTTTAGCTTACAAAAAAGGGGGCAGTTTTATTTATTGTAGGGGACAGAAGTCAACATGGAGAATTGGGCACTCTAGTGTCAGGATGATGTTTGGAAGCACTGGGAGTGGGCACCATGGAGCCACTACATCAATTGAAGGAAGGAGCAGGAAACCTAGAGGAGAGGGGAACAAGAGAAGCAGTTCTGGGTTTGGGCAATGTGATCCGCTTACTACACGAAAAAAATAAAATAATTGGCTGGGGTGACCTGGAAGGGAGGGAGGAGAAAGAAGTGGTAAATGGGGGTGGGCACCAGGTCTTCTTAAGAAAAATAAATAGATAGATAGATAGATAGATAGATAGATAGATAGATAGATAGATAGACAGACAGACAGATGGATGGTCAGACAGACGGATGGACATACAGACAGACAGTTAGGGGAGATGTGAGAGACAGACAGAGAGACACATCAGGGAACTGGCAGCTTTCTGCTCTAATTGAAGCTGGCAGCATGACTCCAGCTGCAGGTTCACAATTCAAGAAAGACCTGGTCACAGACAATTCTTTAACAATGAATGAATTAGGGTCCTGGCCCTTCACACGGAAGACAAACTGCATATTCTGAGTCAGCACATTGTATACCCCTATACACATTATATACTATACAGACAAGTAGTACCAGTATATTAAGGTTAAGTACTTTAATGTTAAACCCCAATGTATGCACCTTAATAACTTTGCCTCCGTTCAATTGAGTTACTTGAAAACTGGAATGCCCAGAGATGGCTGCAGGAGTTCTGGATTCTGAAACTTTTGTTGCAATCGGTTCACTGGGGCAAAGTTACAGAGAGGCAAATCACCCCAAATCATCAAAATCAGACCTTTTCTCTGCTCAGCAATAACAAAAACTAAGAGGATTTGAACCTGAAACTTGCAGGTTTGATAGACTTTTTCCCAAGATGTATGCTTTTGTGTTTTTTTATCTCCCAAACTGTAGTAGTTTTAAAAGACTTTCTATAGATACATTAGTGAAAGAAGAAAGTCCAGCGGGGGTATTGCTGGATCAAAGGAGATAAGGGGGCGTGTGAGGAGGAGGACCATGTAAAAGTATCTATCCTAAATAGATGCTTCTGCTCAGTATTTACTGAAGATAATGTAGGGCAGGGTCCACAGCTCAGCACCATGGTCACAGAGGGGAGACAGGTGTGCACTAGTTCCTTCACAAAAGAAAGGGTCCTACAAGAGCTCGATAAGCTTAGGGTGGACAAGGCAATGGAACCTGATAGCATACATCCTAGGGTACTAAAGGAGCTAAGGTGGAACTAGCAAAGCCATTATCAGAACTGTTTAGTGAGTCTCTGAGCAAAGGAGAGGTCCCAGAAGACTGGAGAAGGGCTCATGTGATCCCGCTCCACAAGAGTGATAGCAGGGAGGAGGCAGGCAGAGGACTACAGACCAGTCAGTCTTACCTCAGTAGTGGGCAAGATTATGGAGACACTCCTTAAGGAAAGGATAGTGCAACACCTGGAATCCATAGGAGCACAGGATCCAAGACAGCATGAGTTTACAAAAGGAAGGTCCTGTCAAACTAATCTCATAGATTTCTTTGACTGAGTAACCAGAGTGGTGGACCAAGAGGGAGCAGCTGATGTTGCCTACCTTGACTTCAGCAAAGCTTTCGATACTGTTCCACACAGAAGATTGATTAACAAGCTGGGTAGGCTCAGGGTGGGTCAGACATTGGTCAACTGGGTGGCAAACTGGTTGATGGGCAGAAAACAGAGAGTGGTGGTAAACGGTATACAGTCAGAAGAGATGCAAGTCACAAGTGGGGTACCTCAGGGATCAGTCCTATGGCCAGTCCTCTTCAATATCTTCATCATTGACATTGCAGATGGACTGGAGGATAAGGTTTGTCTGTTTGCAGATGACAGCAAGATCTGCAACAAAGTAGAAGATCTAGTTGGGTGAGCAGAATGAGAAGAGATCTGGATAAACTAGCAAAATGGTCAGAAGAGTGGCAACTGGGGTTTACGCAAAGAAGTGCAAGATCATGCACATAGGGAAGAGAAACCCTGAAGCCACCTATAGGCTGGGAGGGGAGTTGCTGGCAGTCACAAGGGAAGAAAGAGACTTGGGCATCATCATCACTGATGACATGAAATCATCCAGGCAGACCACTAAAACAGTAGGTAAGGCTAGAGGAATGTTGGGGTGTATTAGTAGGGGTATCACAAGTTGAAGAGGGAGGCAATAATCCTCTTTACAAGACACTGGTTAGCCCCACCTGGAGTACTGCATGTGGTACTGAGGCCACACCTTCACAAGGACATGAACCAAATTGAGGCAGTCCAGAGAAGGGCAAGAAAAACGGTCCAGGGACTGCATCAGAAAACATATGAGGACAGATTAACTGAGCTCAGTATGTATACCCTAGAACAAAGGAGGGAGAGAGGTGATATGATCGAAACATTCAAACACCTTGAGGGCATTAACAAGGTGAAAGAGTCTAACATGTTTCAATATAAGAAAAATAGCAGGACAAGTGGATACAGCCTGTGGTTAGAGGGAGGTCGATTAAGGGGTAATGTGAGGAAGTTCTTTTTCACAGAAAGGGTGGTGGATGCATGGAACGGCCTACCTCAGAAAGTGGTGGATATGAATACAGTGCAGGGCTTCAAACAGGCATGGGATAGGCATAAGGGAGCAATACAGATGAGTATGAATAGATAGGCTATTTACAGAGCAAAAGCCAGTGGCACATTCATAAGGTAGAAAAATAAATGGGCAGACTGGATGGGCCTTGTGGTCCTTATCTGCCATCAACTTCTATGTTTCTATGAAAAAAATTTTCATTTTTGAGCATGCACAGTTAAAAAACATCTGGCTAAAATAACAGAATACCACATGAAATCATGTGATTGTATTATGAGAATGTTCTCATTTACACATGGCAGGGCCAATTCCTTTCTGAATATGCCGTCCTGCTATTTTTCATTCAGCAGGGACAGGGATATATGTCAGTGTGTAGCCCCACCCTGTTGAATGCACTGTGCATCTGACCTTTTGTTAATTAGTGGAGCGCCACCATAAGCCACTCAGCAGCATTGGAGGTTTGAACTGGACAGTGGGGTGCCCCATCCCTCGTGCTAGCTGAGTGCCTTTCTTGTTTTTATGTATACTGACACCAGGGTGCCCTCTGCCAGTAAGTCTTCCCTCTTTTGTTTTATTTTCAACCCCCTCAACCCCTGCCACATTAATCTGCCAACACTGGGGTGCCAATTCCACAGTGCTGGGGTACTCCAAGCCCTCATGACTCTGCCAGTAGTCTGGGACACCAGTGGTGCCCAATCCCCTGTGCCCCAAATATCTTGTTGACACTTGTGTGCCCAATCCTTGGTGTTGGAGGTACACTATGTAAAATAAAGAAAACTGCCCCTTCTCTCTACCCTCCAAAATGCCTCCCCAACTCCCCTACCTTTGACTTGCCAACACCAAGGTGCCCAATTCCCAGTGTCAGTGTAGACAATCTCCCTTCCCTGATCCAGCAGAGTTAGATATTGGGCATGATGACATTAGGGTGCCAAATCCCCAGTGCCAGAGGTCCTTTGAAAAAGAAAATTATCCCACAACATATTTTGCTGTTATAACCTGGAATAGAGAAAACAGTTCCTTGTCTGCCACCATCCCCACTCCCCAACCCAATCCCCCACTCATCATCCATCACCCCACGCACACCCTTACTCTATACTTACCCAGCCCAGGTCCAGTGTCATAATCCATTCTGGACTGGAGACATGTCTTCACTCTTCAATGCCATACCAGGAACTGAGGAAAGCAGGTATTGCCATATAATGTATTTCAATGCATTTTGAACTTTTCTTCATAACTTGGTCATTTTTAAATATTTTTTGCCCAGAATTTTAACATGGACTTTTTGGGACCCCACTTTATGAGTAATGGCAATGAAATTATGTAAATCTGACCTGAAAGGTGATTTCATTATTGCGGTGTGAAATCACATTTCAAGTCAGATTTACATAATTTGCCACCATTGTCCATGAGGTGGGGTCCCAAAAAGGCCATTTTGAAAATCTGGGTAAAAAACATAAAAACATGGCCAAGATCTGAATGAGTGTTGAAATTTTTCTATGTTGGCTCATAACTTTGGTCATTTTCAATACCCTGACCGCATATTTTCAACATAGCCATTTTTTCACACCACCTCATGAACATTAGAGCTGTCATTTTTCTCATATTGGCCAAAATGTGTTTTTACACCTGTGGCATAAAATTACATTTCAGTAGCGGTTTGAAAATGTTCACCTACTGGGTTCATGAGCTGGGGTCATAAGAAGACTACATTGAAAATTTGGGGTCAAATTATAAAAAAAAATTAAAATAAATAAGTTTTAAAGGTATATTGTAATTTTTCTATGATCTCTCATAACATTGATAATTTTCAATATTTAAACCCCAAATTCTCAACAGAGTAATTTTGTCACACCACCTCATGAACATGACAACTGTTGTTTTTCGTATTTGACTGACATGTTATTTTTGCACTTCTGGCATGAAATTACATTTTGTCCAGCATATTTTTAAATGGCACCTGTTATGTTAAGAAAGAGAGGTCATAAAAAGACTCTGTTTAAATTTTCGGGTCAAAATCTCACAAAAAATTATGAAGTAACATTGTTTGCAGGGACCTCTGTTAGCCCAGTGTAGACCACATTACCTTCCCCTTCAAGTGACCTGAGTTTTGGTGTGAGCTCAGTGAGCTAGCTTAATAGGCTAAGGCTGAGGGGGAAGGTGCTGCAATGGACCCAGCCTGGGGAGGGGAGGATCAGTGTTCTGGATCATAAACAACACCTTGTGGTGGGCTTTGGAGTCTTCCTTCACAGGTGTTGACTTGCATGTTGAGGCCTGATCGACCCATGCACTGGGTCAGTACTATCTCCATTTCTATTTATTTAATTTTGAGCAGATCCCAAATGGCCCTGTGCAGATGCCAATGCAATTCCACTATCAGAAATAGAAGGGAAATTCTTTGTGAAAAACTATGTTAATGCAGACGTTAGGGTTGAAGAACACAAAGTACACAGTAGGGTAATGAAAAACACATTAGGGTTTGGGGTCTCCAGAGTCTTGGTGAATCAGTCTTGGGGTGTTCTTTGGGGTTGTCAACCCTAATGCCACCCTCCCCCCAGCCCATAACCTCTTGTGTGAAGCACAGTGCCTCATAGTATTAGCCTCTTTAGAGAAACATGGAAACATAGAATGTTATGTCAGAGGGGGACCTCACAATCCATCTAGAGGTAGAGAAGTATGGCTCTCCACATGTTGCCAACAATAATCAGTTATAGCTTTCTTCATGCTGGCCCTGCATGAAAAAAAGAGATCATATCTGACCTTCCTTGCTCAAGGGAGGGGGTGGGCATTAGTGGGCATTAGGGTTGACCACTGATTCACCAAGACCTAAGACCCAAACCCTTATGTTTTTTTATTTCTCTACTTTGTGCACTTTGCATTTTTCAACCCTAATGTCTGCGTTAATATTGTTTTTTTTTTGCAATATGTGTATATATACATATATATATATATATATGTGTGTACATACAGAGGCAAGGTAGTGCAACTATAGTTAGGGTTGAGCAGCCTGTTTAATGGTAAACCTCAAATTTTGCACTTTAATAAATTTTCAGTCGTTCAACGGATTTGCACAAATGTTGGTATGTGCTGTTTTGTGGGATAGATCTGTTGACATGGCAAGTTTCCTTCCAGTTGCATGTGCAGTGCCTAAGATCCAGATAGTGTCCAAAAGTTAAAAGTCACCACTTTTTGCAGTTTTTTCCTCATCACCTTGTGCCTGGATGGTGTGAAATTTGGGTGTGATTTGTGTATGGTAGAAAGAACTTGGGTAACAGAACTGCCAGTGTTTGGTGCAAAAATATTAACCTGCTGCAAAGTTATTCAGTTTTTAAGTTCCCATTATTTCCCATGGGAAGTTCATTTTTCAGGATACATGTAAAAAGTTCGACAAAGGAATTAATCTCATGAAAAGAATTCAGTCTTGCGAGATCATTTTCTTTTTCGTGAGGACAAAATACTTTTTCATGAGAGACAATTCCTTTTTACCAGCCTCCATCTTGTTTTTTGTTCCACAAACTAAAAAGCATGGAAAATATATAAAAATGTTATCAATTTACAAGACAAACACCAGAACCTAGCTAAACGGATCTTGTTTAGCTTCATTCTGGTGTTTGTTTTTCACAATTAGCTCATAAATAGTTTTTGTGGGCACCAATATCCCAGGTGCACAGCTTAGCGAGAGAAGCCTTCCACTGCATTTTCTACAGTATATGAGAACAGCAAATTTAATTTAGTTTTGCAACTGCAACTGAACTCCTTCTGCTGGCTACAGTGTGAGTTCTGAGCCCCCTTATTTTCCCTGGTGTCTAGTGGCACCCCCACTCCCAGATCACCCATCCTGATATGTTCTAGTGCTCAAAGATTTATGGGAATTTCCATATTGTATGGGATTTATCAACAAAATAGGATACGGAAGGAAAACAGCATTTGTGCCATTCTAAATGGAAAAGCAACCTGCACCTAAAATTCTAATAGCTGCTAATGATCACATCACCCACTGGTAAAATAGTCATCGAGATCCTTATCTGATTGTGAAGCTTCTGATAGCCCAGCAGCTTGCAACTACCTAAGAATCTTCATGCACATTGGCCTTTTTAAAAATCATGCCCAGGCTCTGTGTGAGTTAGGCTACCAATGTGCCAGCATTTGTGTTACAGTTTGTGGTAATTTAGTTCTGCAGGTCCACGGTAGCAAGAAGCAGCATTCTGGTTCGTTCCCTCGGTGGTGTGTGATCAGGTAATTTGCATGGGGTGAGACTGTCAAAGGGCACATGGCACAGCTGCAGTCATGTAACATGATGGTGCAGAAATGTTTAGGGATCCAACGTGAGAGAAAAGCTGGCTTTCAGAACTAGGAAGAGCTACTAATCTTGGGGATCCATGTAGTTACTATAATTGCAGTGTTTTAACCCTGTGGCTAGTTCAGATGGCAGGGCATATCTACAAATAACTTCTAAGAAAATAACCGGCAGATCTTTTTTTAAATAAAAAGTTACACTTCCTTCATGATTGGGGATGGGTGTACTTATTGTGTCTTTGGAAATAGGGCATTTCACTCCCTAACTACTGCAGCAGAGTTCTGTGGCTCCACTCACACCCATGCCAGGTCAATCAATAATATTCCCTGGTGTCTAGTGGCACCTCCACCCTCCGATCACTGTCCCCTAGTCACTTGTGTATTTGTTTTATTTATTTATATAATCCATCACTGGAATGCCCACCCCTGTGTCAGATGCCACCACCCTGCAGCCCATTCAGCCCATTGTTTTATTAATTTTCCAACAATGGGGGGGACCCAATCTCCATGTTGGCATTTAGATCCCACCCACAACAATGTGGAACACTGTGGTGCCCACCCACAGTATCCCAAAATATTATATAGTGATTTACACCTGTAAAAAGAAAATAGTCCCCCAATGTCTTTTTTTTAAACACATGAAAAAAAAAATGGTCCCTCGTCATCCCCACCATCCCCAGACCCTCCAATTGAGCACTCACCACCCCATCCCCCTTGCCCTATACTTACCACCAGAAGTTTTAGGCTATCATCTTCTGTGGACAGAGACATGTGTGCACTCTTCAAAGCCAAACCATGAACTGAGGACTCAAGGTACATGTCGTATAATGTATTTCAATGGCATTTTGAATTTATGTTCATAACTTTGCTATTTTTCTAACTTTTTTCACCAAATTTTCAACATAGCCTTTTTGGGACCCCACCTCATGAACACTGTTACTGTTATTTCATTAATCAGGCTCAGAAGGTGATTTCATGTTTGCTGTGTAAAATCACCTTTCGGGACTGAATAACAAAATTTCACCACCAGTGTTCATGAGGTGGAGGTCCCATAAAGGTCATTTTGAAAATTTGTTGAAAAAACTCCTACAAATGGCCACGTTATGAGCATCCACTGATAATTTTCTATGCTAGCATAACTTTGGTAATTTTCAATATTTTGAGTTCAAATTTTCAACATAGCCATTTTTACACACCATCTCATGAAAATATAGCTGTCATTTTTCATATCCTGTCTGAAATGTGTTTTTGCACCTATGGCACAGAATTGTTTTGGTATGGATTTTAAAAATTTCACCTCTGGGGTTTATAAGATTGAGTCATAAGAGGACTATGTTGAAAATTAGGGGTCAAAATATGAAGAAATGACAAAGTTATGACCATTTGTTGCAGTTTCCCTATGTCCACTCATAACTTTTGAAATGTTAAATATTTTGATCCCAGATTATCAACAGAGCCTTATTATTACCCCCACATCACGTATGCCGCAGCTGTCATTTTTCAAATCCTGGCTAAAATGTATTTTCTCACCTGTGGTGTGAAATGGCATTGCAGTTGCGCAGAATTACATTTTGGCTGGGATTCAAAATTTTCTGTAATGGGTACATGAGGTGGGGTAATAAGAAGGCTAAGCTGACAATTTGGTCACTGTTGTATTGTAAATGGAAGCACAGGACCCAGAGGACCCTGTGCTTCCACAGCCTATATATATATATATATATATATACATATATATATATATATATATACACACAGTTATGTATATACGCATCTATGGAGGGATGGGAGAGCAGGTCCGAAGGACTTATGCTTCCACAGCAAAATAAGGATACTATTTAACTGTCTCAAAAGAAAGGAAAAAACTTTGTCAATGCTTCTGTTAGGGTCAAAGTGACAAACATTGGGAAATGAGGCATTAGATTTCTAACACCCCACCCCATCCCAGACCAGGCAGGAGAGCAAGTGGGTGTGTCTTGTTCTTTAGGCCTAACGCCACCCTGCTCTCTACAAAGCCAATATCTGACTTTATTTACAGATGAATGTGGTGAGTGTTAGGTTTGAAAAGCCCAAGGTACACCCACATCTGCTCTCTGGCCTAGTTTGTGGGGGGGTGTTGTTAGGGAAACTCTAACACCTCATTTCTCAGCTTTTCTTACTTTGACCCAAACTGGAGGATTAACAACGTTTTTGCAAATTATAGTATATATGCACAATAAATCTGAGATTGGTCAAGTCCACTCACATAACTGAATAGTTATTTTTTTTTTTTTTTTTAGTTGTTTAACCAGGAGTAGCACACTGTTGAAAGCTTTTACAGGAGCATTCTGGGAACACAGGAAGTTAAGTGACTTGCTCAGGGTCACACAGTATGTAAGTGGAAGCTGTGGATTCAAATCCAGGTCTGGTCTGCTGGATGTCATTAGACGGCACAGAGCCTTTAAACCACTGTGCTATACTGCCTCCCTATTACTGTACAATGGCAAGGCTTGGATAAAATATATCTTCTCTTCAGATTTTAGAACTTTTTACCGCTTCAAAAGCATGAAAACACTCCCCAGGGTGACCAGTTATGCTTTAGTAATCATTCGCACTGAATGGCTGAGGGAGCTTGAATGCGCCCCTATGCCTTACAACCCAACCCAGTGCAAGGTTATTACAGTATAACTATACATCCTGTTGTGATTTATCACCTATATATATCTACATTTCCAGCAGTGCAGAAAATATATTTTCTCATTAGTTTGATGGCATCAATGGGATCAGTTAATTAGGAGGCAGTATAGCGCTGTGGTTTAGGGAACAGAGCTGCAAACCTGGAGACATGAGTCTGAATCCCACAGACCCCACTTTCAAACTGTGTGATTCTGGGAAAGTCACTTAACTTCCTTGTACTTCCAGGTCACACCAGGAAACAAGCCTCAGCATAGTGTACCTTTCCTAGTTAAACAATTTTTCCACTTCCACCCCTTCCCCTTCAATTGGTGCCTGATGTATGAGTTTGTTTACTTAAGACTAGGCTATATTTCTTTAACAGATACCCAGTGCTGGTCTTGGCTTGAGACAGATTCTTTGATTTGTTAGTTTTGTGAGCTGAATTCTGTTGCACAGTGCTCTTTGTTAGGTATTAAATGATCCTCGGCTTTGACTCCTCGACTATGCCAACCTCTGGCTGTCCCTGCCTCCTGACAAAGTTGACCCCTGGCTGCCCTTAGTAACTTATAGTCCTGACTGTAACAGTGACACCTTCTGGCTCTTATCTTTAGATAATCAACCTAGTTTGCTAATTGTTAACCCTCCTAATGTAACTTGTATGTTGTCATTAATTGTTACTTGAAATACTTATTTTGTTCTCTGTATGTTGTATTTTGTTAAAATTGGCATGGAATCTGTGTAAAAGAGCCTTTAACTCATAGGTATTGTAATCTGAGAATTCAATAAATAAAAATAAATAAATAAAAGATGAGCTCAGTTTACTCATAGGGTGGGATATTCAAAGGGGTTGCACATGGCGGAACAGTGTTGCGCCATGCGCAACCCACCAATGCACCCCAGCACAATATTCAAAAGGGGATGTTGCGCCACACAGATCCTGATGTGACAGGGCACACCAATAATGTATGCAGCACAAGTGCAGGGGGTGTGCCAATGCATATTCTGCACATCCTGATATTTAGCCCAGGATGTGCGGCGCAGATGCTGGTGCAACCCCTACTTGCACCGCATACTGGTGCTCAAAGTTGAGCCACAAAGAAATAGGAGCAAGGGCTGGCCACCCACAGGTGAGCTGCTGTATTGCAGGGTGCAACACAGCAGCTGCCAGCTGTGGGTGGCCACCCAAGCTCCGGGTCCAGGGTCTGTTGGCGTCGTGCTCCCCCCAAGCCCGATCATGGGCATTGTACTAGTAACGGTATCCCTGGTGGTCCAGTGGACTATTTCCAGCCTGATCGCAGGCATAAGTATACTAAAAACAGTTTAAGCTAACCCTGGTGGTCCAGCGGTACCCCCCCTTCCCATCCGACCACTGAGCCCCGCCACCCCGCTCCTCCCCATGTCAGTGGCAGGTGGCAGCTCCCCACCCGCAAGGAACCCGGCTGCCTGCCGACTGACTGCATACAGTATGGCTGTACGCCTATGGTCCACAGCATGGCCCAATGGCTGCAGTTAATTGCACATACTATACAGTCCCGATATGTGAATGGATCCATTCACATATCTGAACTGTGTAGTATGGTAATAGCTCGTTATCCCCATTGGCCCACGCTGTGGACCAATGGGCGTACAGCCATACCGTATGCAGTCATTCGGGGGCAGCCGGGTTGCTTGCAGGTCGGGAGCTGACACCCGCCGCTGACCGGGAGGGAGCGGGGTGGCAGGGCTCAGTGGGCAGGTGGGGAAGGAGGTACTTTTGGACCACCAGGGCTAACTTAAACTGTTTTTAGTATACTTATGCCCGCGATCAGGCTGGAAGTGGTTCACTGGACCACCAAGGATATCGGACTTCATTTATTTAACACTTATGCTCACTATCGGGCATTGGGGCACTTTGCCATGCTGTGCAGGGTGTATCGGTCCCTGATGGCTGTAGCTCTGGCAGGGTGCAAGTTGCAAGTCACTGGGGATCAGTGCACCAGCATGCAAATGGAGCCATAATGACATGCTAATGGCCCCAGTTGCACCATGCTTGCATTATGGCCCCATTTGCATATCCACAGCTGAATATCATGGTTCCTGCATCTAGCGCAACTGCACTTGTGCTGGCTCATCCCCCTGCTCCTCTCTTGCCACTTGCACTGGTGCAGTGCCACTGTGCCATGCGTAATACAGGAGGCCACGTTGCTATATTCAACGGTACTGGTGCAGCACCATTGAATATCACCCATCACACTCCCTGGTGCATCCCAGTTGCACTGAGCCTAGCTTGCGCCCCTGCCTGGTGCATTTCTGAATATCCCACCCGTAGTGTGTTTTAAATGCTCACTGGGAGTTTTCAAAGTGTGTGTGTCATAGACAGAAAATTGGAGAAACTGAAAAATCCGTGCACTTGTAACTTCAGTACGTTTTGTGTGTCTGTTTATTTTTTGTAAATACCCATGATCTGAAAACTACATTTCTATGTTCTGTTTTAAAATTAATTGTGAAGATTTTTAGATTTGGGATAGATATTCAAAACTTCACCTGGTGGACAATGTGATTGTGCTCTGTTTGCCTGGGGTTTGCACCCCTGCACAATATTCAAAGGGAGCTTGTGCACTTGCTAAAAGGGTTAGCACAGGCAAAACAAAATAATGTATGCAGTGGACAAAGGGAGGGGAAGGGAAAGGAATACCTGTGCAGCATGATATCCAGTGTATTTGTGCTACACAAAGGGATTAATGCGGGCCGCTTTGTGCAGCATGAATATGGCCAAACAAAAGCCTGACTTACTCCAGGCAATCCTAGCAGCTGCTGAAGCAAATGCAGCCGACAACCAAGTTGGCACTTGAGGGAGCACACCTGCCCCCTTGTGTCGAGTGGCACCCCTGTCCCCATATCCCCTTCTCTGTCACATGAAAATATGTTCCTGGTGCCCTGTGATCCCCCCAACCTCTGACTGCCATCCTGGAATGCATGATATTTTTCCTTGGTGTCCAGTGGCTTTCCCACCCAATCATCATGTCGTAATACATAATATTTTTCCCCTGGTGTCTAGTGGTATCACCCACCCTCCAATCGTCATCCCATAATGTATAATATTTTTTCCTGGTGTTCAGTGGTCCCCCACCCTCCAGTCGCTGTCCTGCAATGTATATTTTTCCCTGGTGTCTAGTGGTTCCCCCACCCTCTGATTACTTGCCACACTATTGTAAAATACATCCCTGGTGTCTAGTGGCACCCCTCATGCACTGATCCTCATACCTATACCAATGCACCCTTTCCATGGCATCTAGTGGCACCCCCCCCACACCATGGGCACCAGCCAACATACCCTGCCACACCTTCCTTACCTGAAGCTCCTGTGCCATGGAAGAACATACAGTGACTGGCACAGTCCTCCTCTCACCTCCTTGGCCAACAACCATATGGAAAGACAGAGAGCATGTGTCCAATGTACAGTACAAGGCATGCATCCTCTGTATTGTGCAGAAAGCATGGCCTTTGTACTGTATGGGGGCACCAGCTTGTACTGTACAGGGAGTGTGCTGGGTGGGGGGATCACTGGACATCAGGAAAAGATATTACATATTATGGGACAGTGATCAGAGCATTGGGAGGACCCCTAGGCACTAGGAAAAGTATTAGGCAGTACAGGATGGTGATTGAAGTGTGGTGGGACCACTAGGCAACAGAGTAAAATATTATACAGTAATGGATGGTGATCAGAGGGTGGGGGAACCACTAGACAACAGGGAAAACTTTTATACAGTACAGGATAGCAACCATACCACTAGGCACCAGGGATAAAGTGTACATTTAGGAGGCCGGTTACCAGAGGGTGGAGGGTGCCACTAGACACCAGGGAATGCTTGCTTTCTACAGGTGAAGGCAATCAGGGTGAAGGCAGAGCTGGTTACGGGGCCACAAACCTACCACTGCTCCTTTGCAAATGTGCCCATAATGAGTATGTGAATGACCCCTTAATGCCTTGCATGCCCAATGAAATTATTTGTATAGGGCTGTCTAAATATTGCACCATGAGCAACTAGTGCTATTGTATCTGGTGGAACTGCTCCTGCAGTGGCAGAATCCATGACAGAGGCAGCAGTACTCAACTTAGTGCTGTACTGACATGTCCCTATATTCAGTTAGGTGGCTTGTTGCTCACTTGAAACCCAGTGCTGCAGCCCCACAATATGAGATGGAGAGGGCCACAGAGTCAGATTCAAGAACAAGCAGGGGTCAAATCATGGCACTGCTTAGTTAAATATTTTAGGCACGCCAACAAAGAAAATATTGTCAAGACAGGAAAAGCTCAGGGTCCTATTCAGTTGGAAAGGAACAGGGTGTTTGTATACCAAGACTTTAGAAAGGAATTGCAAAATCATCAACAACTGTTAAATGGTGTGAAGTCAAAACTACATAACAGAGGTTCGAGTTTGCCTTTCTATAACCCGCTAAGCTAACAATCTCCAGACCTGTCCATCCAGCCAGACTTCTTTACTGACTCAGCAGTAGCAGAGAGATTTGTAGAAGAGGAAGATGCAGTTATAGAGGGAAGGAGCCCAGCAGTAAGCAATTGCACCAGCACGGTGATGAGCCTATGATCCTACATAGAAGAGAACCATCCTTGCGGTCCCTCTAACTATCCACCTGAGAAAACAGTAATCACCAGTCTTACAAGGGACACGAACTGATGCGACCTGAAACCTACATGCTCCCTCATGTCTGCTGTCAAGAGGTAAGCCACCCCATAACATTAAAGAGGGACATGGCATGGGGTTCAGTGGCTTGCCCAGCAGGATGGTGAATGGGGGGGGGTGCAGGAGTCACATTGCTGGAATGTACATATGATTGCCTTTGCAGCTTTGTTCTTGCATGGAGTGTCAGTCTTGGACTAACTGCCTGCTTTCTGCTTCTCTGTGGACTGTGTTACTGCAGGAGGGGAATGCAATGATGGGGATCAGGGCTTCCTGATGGTGTAGATGTAATGAATGGTCCAGCTTAGTTGTCTGCTACACTGTAAATATGCTCCCGTATCAGTTAAAGATGGCACCGATTAGTTCGATTGTGTCTGGGGCACTAACAGCAGGCTGTTTTGACATGAAGCATCACGGTGGTCCCCACTACAGATACCCCATCTCGTGACTGTGTTGCAGTACAACATCCTTTGTTGTGCAGTGCTGCCTTCTCAAGTGTTGCAGGAGCAGGGGAGGATATTCCTCAGTTCATGTCCCTAAGTGCCTATGAACTTGATATGACCATTGCTGACTGAGAGCAGTTTAAATGACTGGAGATATCCTAAAGTCTGACTGTACAATTGTTCATTTTTACTTTATAGTGCCTACCAGATAGAAGTGAGTCAAGCAGCTATGAGGGTTCCTTCCTTTGACTGCATCTGAGGATGCAGGTACCTGTGGAGGGGGAGCCTCCTCTCCTCCTTTCCTTCGTACTCCAAGTTCAAATCTGAGCATTGATTCTGGTGAGCTGCATAGTGAATACACAGCTCACAAGAAGGACAGGCTAATAAACTTTTCAGAATATGCAAACACATGACTGATCTTCTATTTGTGCAGGTTGGGGGGACAGATGCAGTTGGTGAGCTACTGAGCCACATGTCTGTTGGTGTGCATGGATTGTGAGGCGCTTCCCCTCATGCTTATGCTCTTCATCTTATTTGCCTGACCACACCAGCATTGATGTACTGTGGTAAAGATCTTAAAGCAGTATGACTTTAGAAACTCTGTAAGCTGTGTACATAGGTTGCTGTTTTCAGCTTTTACAGCTATGGTTAGGATTCTGTGATAGTTTATTGCTGGTGGGGATACCCAAATCTGGGAAACCCCTCTCCACCCTGACTGCCTAAATTGCCATTTGTGCATTAGTCTGATAAAGCCATGTGTTTATTGATGTGCCTCTCATTTCAGCTATGATTAAAATTTCCAATATATTGCAGAGGAATTTCTACCAAGCTTGTGAGGGCTCAGCAAAGAAGGGTTGGAGGGAGGGGATTTATCCACTGTCTTAATATTTACAGTTTGTGTTGCATTACACTTCTGGAAGGTAAGGGAATGGGGAGATAGTTGGGGTGGTTGGTGGGTTAAGGTAGGGGTGAGGGATAAAAATGGGGAAAAGTGTTATGCTATTTGTTATTGGGTACGTCTCACAATTGGATCTGTGCATTTCATTCCATGCTCTGCTCTGTAGGTCACCAGTTAAGCAAAACACAATGCAAGGGTTGCAAACCATACACAGACAGTTACCAACCAGTGCGGTGAGGTCAGCATCTAAAATCAACCTTAAACTCAGAGGCAAAACAGACCACAAAAGTAGTCAAAAAATAATGCCAAGGTTATTTATTAGTGAACAAGCATGTGAACAAAAATGTGAACAGAAAATTAGCTCCCCCACAATGAAAACAATTTCAGTCAATGCTGCAGGGTGTTATTTTTTGACTGCTTTTGTGACCTGTTTTACTTCTGAGTTTAAGGTTGATTTTAGGTGCTGACCTTACCATACTGGTAAGTAACTGTGATTTGTTTGTATCATTTACTCACCATACACTCCTGAGGTAGATGCATTATCTACAGTATATATGTGTACAGAACACCCTGTTTCCTGTGGTCTAGGAACTGTTTTGGTTTTTGTAGTACAATGTAAGGGTCTTACAGTACACCATAGCGGATAACAAGGTTGTGATCTGTACATGGAATGTGGATTGACTGGAAAATGTAGCAATGCAGAGGAAGGCCCTGGGGGTGATAAAGAAAATCAAATCCCATATACTCCTGATGCACAAAACGCACATGAGTAAGGGTGAGTTCAACAGAATAAGTCCATGCTAGGGAGTTCAATGGGTCACAGCATGTTACTCTGTCAAGGATGGGGTGTGGTTTGCTGCCAGGGTTCAAGGTACCATCCACAAAACCTTAGTGGATTCTTCAGGAAGATAAGTGCTGGCCTATAATACTGTGGCAGGAAGAGGCATTCTCAGCAGGGTCAGTTCATGGTCCAAATATTGAAGACCCTGGCTTTTCTAGATGTTGGCAGTGGACACAGAAGAATTCCCAGGCTCTGGGTCATTGGGTCTGACTTTAGCTGTGTAGCTGACATGGACCTAGACAGAGCTAACCCTAACTCAGTTCCTACTTTGCATAATGCTAAGGCTCTGGGGACCCTAAAAACTAACTTCAGTCTGTGGAATGTATGGAGACACTTTCACCCAACCCACAGGGAATATATTTTTTACTCCAATGCCCATCAATCTTGTGCAAGGATAGACAGATTCTTACTTGAGTACAACACCCTCCCAAGGGTCACTTCAACCCAGTACTCTGCCATTCTGGTGTCGGATCATGCCATGCTAACACTGACCCTCACAACTGACCAGGTCACTGCTGTGGGGCACCCCTGGCATACGGACCCCATTCTTATAAAGGACAAAGACTTTCATGTTTTTTTGTCCCAAGCCTTGGACAAGTTTCTAACCCATAACAGACAGGGTGACATAGCACACAGTATTAGATGGGAGGCCCTAAAAGCTTTTACCAGGGGAGAGTGATTGCCTATGCTACCCACAAGAAAAAGGTGGGGTGGCTGAGCTCCAAAAACTGGAAGTCAAAATTGAAGCCTGCAAAAAGGTACACGTGTTGCAGCCTACGGCCTCTCTTTACAATGTCCTCCAAAAACTTAAATGTCACTACAACCCCTTAGCAGTGCACACAACGAGAGAGTAATCCTGCTTTCTCATGCGAGTAGCTTCCAGGGAGGGAAGTACCTGGTGTGACAGTTGAAGAAACGAGAGGGGGAGAGAGCCATAGCCAAATTAAAATGACAGTGGAATACTCACTACTGATACTGGTGAAATTGGTGATGCCTTCAGCTCCATCTACAAAGCATTTTATACATCTGCTGTGACCCCTACACCCCAACAGTATAACTCCTTCTTCCTAAAAGCTAAGATTAAACCCATTCTCAACAGCACTAGATGGCCCCTTGACTAGGGAAGAGGTACTATCTGCCATCAAAACCCTTAAAGGAAAATGACATGCAAAAATTATAAAAACACATGTTGTGCTTTGGGACAAAGAGTCCACCTGTCAGCTGAAGCACAGGGCCCTCCTGCAGCCATGGGTACAGAGGTGCAGGGCCCTATAACAAGACATGAGTTCTCTTCACTCTAAGGTACTTGGGCCCATGTAGACAACCTTGCACCTTCCTTTCAGAGGTTGGGGGGTGGTGCTGCATGACATTGCTATCACCCAAGCCTTAGCCCATCCAGATGGATCACTGAGATTTCTCCCAAACTCAGCTCAGCAGCATGGGGTTACAAAGCAGTACTCACTGGGTCAAAGGCTGGCACTGCAGACAATGTTTCTTAATATTTTGTTTTTAATTTTGACCCCAAAATGTCAACATAGTCATTTTATGACTCTCCCTAATAAACATGACATGTGGCATCTATTGAATAATGGGTGAAACATCATATTGCACCACAATTGACAAAAGACGTTTCAGCAAGGTTTTGAAAAATGGCACCTCTCATGTTTATAAGATAGTGTAAAAAATGGCTATGTTCAAAGTTTGGAGTGACATTATTGAAAATTGCCAACGTTATGAGTGAGCATAGAAACATTTCAACATACATTCATAACTTTGTTGTTTTTTAAATATTTTGACCCCAACTTTTGAACATAGTCTTCCTATGACCCTATGTCATGGACATGGTAGTTGAAAATGTTAGAATACAACCAGAAATGTGATTTCATGGACTGAATGTAAAATCACCTTTTGGCATTGATTTGAAAAATGTCACGTGCCTTGTTCATGAAGTGGTATCCCAAAAGACTATATTGAAAGCTAGTGTAAAAATATTGAAAATTAGTGAAGTTATGAGTGAACGCTGAAATATTTCAATGTTCACTCAATATGTGGTAATTTTTCCATATTTTGCTAACAGATTTTCAACATAGTCTTCTTATGAGCTCACCTCTTGAACTCGGTAGGTAAAATGTTCAAATCCTTCCAAAAGGGATTTCATGGAGTGAATGAAATCATCTTTTGAGACAGACTTGAACAATTCTAGTTCTGCACTTTCCTGAGAGCAAGGCCCCAAGAAGGCCTATGCTGAAAATTTGTGTAAAATGTTTTAAAATGACAAAGTTATGAGTAAAATTTCAAAACAGATTGAAATACATTAACTGGACTTATCTTATTTTTGCATATTGCAGTGAGGGTGTGTGTGGAGATTATGCGGTGGTGGTGTTGAATGAGGGTAGGGTATGAAATGGGGCATGAGGGGGTCAAGATCAATGAGGGTCTATTTCTTTTTCTAGGTTAGAGGATAAAAAAACAATGGAATCAAGGGCAGAACAGGTTTAGTGGGTGGTACCGATCAGAGGGATGGAGTGGGTGAAAACAAAGAAAAACATCAGGGTAGGGCTGAACAGGGTTGGAAGGTGGTATTCAGCAGAGGGGTGGGGAAGGTGGGGCAGAAAACAAATGACAGGAAAGGGCAGAAAAGAACTGGTGGATGATAATGGACAGTGGGCTGGAGCGCGGATAGGAACAAAGGAAAATGGCAGGGCAACATAAGGCAGAACAGGGTTGTAGGGTAATACTGAGTAGAGGGATGGAGCAGAAAGGACAGAAAACAAATGCCAGAGCAGGGCAGAATGAGTTTGACAGGTAATACTGAACAGAGGGATGGAACAGGTGAGAACAAAGAAGAAAGAGCAGGGCAGGGCAGAGTGAGGTTGGGGGTGGTATTGAGCAAAGTGATAGAGCGGGTGGTACAGAAAACAAATGGCAGTGCAGAGGCAGAACAGGGTTGGTGGGTGATACTGACCAGAGGAATGGAGTGGGGCATGAACAAAGAAAAACATCAGGGTAGAATTGAACAGGATTGGAAGGTGGTATTCAGCAGAGGGGTTGGGAAGGTGGGGCAGAAAACAAATGTCAGGAAAGGGCAGAATGTCACTGTTTTGGATGTGAAAAAGAAATTCCTGTCACAGCACTTTGCATGTAATAGGAGTATTCTCAGCTCACAACTTGAAAAATTGCTCCACTCTCTAAGCTGGGAACCCATCATTTTGTTTTGGTCAGAAAACATATGTCTAGGCCTAAGTATAAAAATAAACACACACCAGAATCTAGCTAAATGGGTCCTTTTAACTAGATTCAGGTGTTTTAAATACAAAATTCTGAGGTCACGTGATGGCTGCGTTGAAATAGGCAGCACCATTGCCAGGCTCCTGCACCGACTCAATTTAACTAAATAATCTGCATTTTGAGTATCGCTGTCTACCTACCCTTCCACAGACTGCCAATTGGAAGGTGCTCTCCAGCTGAGGGAACAATAACAACCCAGTAACAATGAGCTGGAGCAGATAAATACAACGCTTAACTGGATCCGGCCTAACTGTAATGGAGGCCTAAATGTGCCAGACTCAACTGCACCATACACCCCCAAGAACCCTGGAGAAGCAGCCAAAGAAATCCAAAAGCCAGCAATCAACTACCAGAATATCTGCAGCCATAGCTGCAACCACAGCCACCTACCAGATACCACTCACAGAAGCATGATTCCTAGAGGAACTACAACCCTTTAAAACTGCATTGCAAGATATCACCAAGGAGTTAAAATCACTATGGCGAGATTTGACAAAACAACTAAGGTAATCACAGATGTAGCCTCCCGCATTTCATCTCTGGAGGTGGCGGACAAGAATTGACCCATAAATAGTTTCATCATGGCAGAAAATAGCCAAAATAGACTCTAAGCCGGAGGATCTGGAAGGCAGAAGTTGATGCAATAACATAGTCATCTTTGGCCTTCCAGAAGATGCCGAGTGCGTTACACCAGTTCAGTTCTTTCAGAAGCATCTCACTCAGATTGCAGGGCACTCTCCTAACAATACTACTTACAGTATATTATCGAGAGGGTCCACTACTCCCTGAGACCCAGACTTGAAGGGTCTCCACCAAGGCCGTTTATCTTGAAATTTTTAAACTATCTTGACAAAGTCCACATTTTGGTGAAAGTTAGAGACTTGCAGGAGGTGTTGTGGGAGGGGCAGAAACTCTGGATTGCCCAGGATCTCCTGGTGGCTGTGAGGCAGAGGTGAGCAGCGTATTATCCAATCATTTCCAAACTGATCACGGCCAATATTAAATTTAAAGTACTGCACCACTCTCGCCTCTAGGTGCTGCACAAAGGTACTTGGCAAACTGATGAGAATGCTGAACAGGCCTCTGCAGCATTACAGGCCCTACTTCTGAGCTATTTAGCACATGCTGAGGTCGACCACTAGAGGGCTCCATGTCATTCAGTTTGGCAAAGCATGGATGTGCGAAGGTTTGAGAAGTAAACAGAACTGCCTGTTTATTATTTTTGGCCATACCAAGAATCCTAACTTGATGTCTGCTCACATACAGCCACAAACTCTTTCATGTGCTTTGGATTCCTGGAGTTGTCCTCGGTCTCTCATTGTTGTGGATCTCCACGTCAGAGAAAATTTACATTGGCACCCAGTATCTGCTTATGGTCCTTTATAGAACATCCGAGCTAATGGGATGTGGAATGGGACGTTTTATTACCTGGCTGAGGACAATCATTTCCTTGACGCAAATTGGGGCTGTGTGAAATTCATTGCAAGGCCCATTACTGTTTTTAATTTTTTAACTTTATTCTGGTCGGTTGGACATATAATTACAAAAGCCATCACTCACAATTAGAACCTAAGCCACCAGTAATATGTACTTTCTCTTACTCTTCCTTTCTTTTGTGTTTATACAAAAGTTATTTCCTCTGTTTTGGAGTTAGGAGCTGACTTATATAACATGGTTATAATGCTTCTACCCTTTTTTGGTTCTGTGAAAGGGATCCCTTATTGAGGGGTGGGGGATGTCAGTGGTCAACTCTACTTACCTGGCTGTGGATCACACACCAGGAAGATGGGGGTCTATACTGGTCTTAGGTGTTCTGGGTTTTATCTGGTCAGTTTTACCAGAGGATACAGTTCAGCCATATGGACCAATATAGGCCACATTGTTGGGGTGGGAAATCACTACAAGATATTCAGGGGTTTGTTAAGAGGAGGGTTGCTGTGGTGGGTAGAAGGGTGGGCACTGTTCACTGGATCATGCAGGGATCCTCTATGAGAGCAGTTGGGAGGTGGGGTGGGTAGTAGAGGAGTGTGGTTGTTCCTAACACATTCTTTTCTGGTTTAACAGGTTCTGCAACAGGAGCAGGACAGTTACACAGTTAAATAAATGGGAGAGTCAGTATATAAAGGGTATGGGGGTTCTGTTCATTCAATTACTAATTTTATACTTAGGGTTGATGAGGTTCGAGGGGTGGAGTGAGGAGGGCTGCACCGTTGATATAATACGTGGTGAAGATACCGCATTTCTTCATGTTGTTTTGGAAGCCTGGTTGTTTCAACTATTCTAGGTCATTTAACAAAACATGGCTATAGATCTTAAGGTCTGCACATGGATTGTAAAAGGTGCCCAGTCGCCCACTAATAGGGCTAAAGTTCTATTACATCTACATAAACTTAATATTGATGTTGCCCTTCTTTAGGAGACACATCTTACATCCCCTCAAGTTCTCCAGCTCCATAGATTCTGGGTGGGGCAGGCAATGGAGATGGGGTCAGACTCACGTAGAGATGGTGTATCTATTTTAATATCAAAGAGACTTCCGTTTAGATTGTTGGACCAGATTACAGATCCCCAGAGGAGATGCATCGTAATTAAGGTATTAGTGGTCACTCAGAAGTGGTGTTAAGTCCAGTGTATGGACCAACTGTGGAGGAGCCACATCTTCACATCCCTTATGATGTTGTTAGCACCTTGGTCCACTTTACCAGTTTTGATTGGGGAGATTGGAATCTGGTATATTTTAATCAGCTGGATGAATTTAGAAAAGGGATACAAATCCTGTCCCTGGCCCAAAGAGCTCTTAGAGAGCTTATGGATTCCGTAGAGGTGGTCGAACCATGGAGGGTGCTATTTCCCACTGGAAGAGAGTACTTCTTCCATTCAATACCCCACAATTCCTTTTCTCATATTGATTACTTCTTGCTGGGTATTGGGCAACTTCAAGATGTTACATCCTGTAATTATCTTCCTGAAAGAATCTCAGATCACCATCCTTTACTCCTGCATAGGCAATTAGGTCCATCTGTCAATAGAGATAAGGTCTGGAGGTTGAACACCCAACTATTTAAATCAAAAAAGCTGGTCTCTCACCTCCGCACCTTTATCTCTACTTTTCTAATTAATAATTTTCCTTCTATGGCTAAGTTTGGATTTGTTGTGGGGGGCTTTGAAATGCACTATGTGGGGGGAACTTATACGTTTACCCTCCATCAGGAAGAAAATTACAGTCTGACCTTCTTTCTCAAATTAGATGCTGGGAACTATCATTATCCTCTACATCAACCCTGAATGAGCTTAACCAACAAGACATTCTTTGCTCCCGTTACAATATCCTTCAAAGTGATAAGGCTGAACACCTTCTACTAAGATCTAAGGTTCAGTATTTTGACCAAGGGGACAAGGCTGGCAGGCTACTTGCTCTCCAGCTTTGGATCCAAACCACAGATAGGATTGTCACTCCCTTTGAAATGCAAAAGGGTCATTTGTCACCTCCCATCATGAAATAGTTGCATGTTTACAGGAACATTATCAAAATTTATACTCTCAACCCACGAGGACCTTTGACATGAATCTGTTGCATCAGTTTTGCAAGATGTTTAGCTTCCACAATTACTGTAAGGACCCATCAGTTAGATTATCTGAGTACCCCACTCACATTGGCGGAAATTGTGTCAGCTATTTAGTCCCTTCCTACAGATAAAGTACCAGGCCCTGATGGTTACACCACTGAATTCTATAAAACTTTCCAAACCCAATTAGCACCACTGTTATTAGATATCTATAACTATATTTATGAACACGTCCTGTCAGATCTTTCTATGACTGAGGCCACAATTGTGGTCCTCCCCAAACCAGGAAGAGACCCTCTTCAGGTTTCTAACTACCGCACGATATCCTTGATCAACATTGATCAACATTGATCTTAAAATTCTCACAAAGGTTTTGGCCAACAGACTAAACAACATTTGGCATGATCTAATTAGCCTAGAAGAGGTGGGTTTCATGTCCGTCAGATTATCAGTGGACTACCTTTGAAAACTCGCTCACTTCATCTCTGTGTCCGGGGAGTCCAATGACCATGTGGCCTTGGCCTCCCTGGACGCAGAGAAAGCCTTTGACAGAGTTTCATGGGACTACCTCTTTCTTTTTCTACCAAAATATAACTTTCCCTCAAAGTTCGTTCATTGGATAAAAATATTATTCATCCAGAGCCTGCATCCTTTGTAGTGGAGTACTGTCCAAAATCATAGATCTACAGCAAGGCACCCAGCAGGGCTGCCATTTATCCCCTTTTCTGTTTAATTTGTATCTTGAGCCTCTAATCCATTGATTTAACAACTCACCAAAGATTACAGAGATTTCTATTGGTACCTCCCAGTACAGGTTGTCAGTCTACGCAGACGACATACTCCTTCATATCACGTATCCCTCTGCATCACTTACTGCAGCTATAGATATTATTAACGATTTTGGAGTATTCTCTAATCATAAATAAATTAAACCTTTCTGAAACAGAGGTGATGCCCTTAATCTCTTCACCATGCATGCAGACATTCGACATCTGGGATTAACTTGAGTCAAGGACAAGATGAAGTATTTGGAGATATACCTTTCCTAGTCCGCTAAGCTGAAGAAATACAATCTAGATGAGACATTATCCCATATCAAAGATGACCTCAATTGCTGGGTTTTACTTCCTCTCTCCCTTTGGGGTGTATTAATGTCATAAAATCAATGCCCTACCCTGTTCTTGTTTTCACTTCAAATGTACAACTATTTCCTCCCAAAAATTGTTTTTCTAGTACATGTATTATTTCTACCTTTATTTGGCAGGGTAAATCACCAAGATATGCCTTCTAAGTTGCAATGTTCTGAAAATAGAGGTGTGTCCAAATTCCCAATTTTATTCTCTATTACCTCTATAGCTTGTGCTACTATGCGCTACTAGCTGGTGACCATTTATTCTGACTGATCCTAATATGTATTCTCCACTTTGGATGCAGATAGAGAAAGCCTTATGTGCCCTCATAATATTATCTGGATTCTCTGTTATATATTTCTCTCAAATGTGTACCCGAACAGTTATGGAACTCTCCTATAATGGCAGTGCTTCGGGCACATGCACAGTTAAATGCACTAATGTGCACATCTCTTACGTATGATATCTCCCAGCAGGTACTACATAATCCCAATTTCAAAATAGGGGGAAAGACCTTGGGTCCTTCTTTTTGGCCCAGAGGCGAGAAAATTTTGGTCAGAGACTTGCTGGACAGTGGCAAATTGCTCCCATTTCTGCAAACTCAACATAAATTTAACCTTCCCTCCTCCTACTGCTTTAAATATATTCAATTATTTCACATGCTTCTTCATCATTTTGGACCTGGTCTCTGGGACAAATATCTTGATGGGCCAATCCTCCCTGTTGTTCCTTCATCATCTTCATCGTCATTTCCTTCTTCTACAGCCATATTTGGGACTTTCTGGCAGACAAGGAAGGCCCTCCTTGTTACAAGTGGGACTACATCCTACTTCCTCCCCTCATCCACACATTCTTGGAGCTAGGTTGGGACTCATTTTATAAAGATATAAAATGGGATCGATACTGTATACTTCAGTTTTACATACTTCATGACCTTTATTGCACTCCATCTAAACTCTTCAGATTGGGGAAACTCCCAAATGATCTATGCTTCCATTGTGGTGAGCAATCAGGTAACCTACTCCACATTCTGTGTAGTTGCAACAAAGCCTCCCCACTTTGGTCCACTATTAAAGCTAAATTAGACCCCTTTTGGGCCTTGCTGATGCCTTTCATCCAGAAATATGCATTCTGGGAGACTATGGAAAGATTCTGACTGGAAATCAAAGGAAGCACAAGGCTTTGATTTACCTATGTGCTAAAAAAAAGTGTTGATGTGCCATTGGTTGACCAAATGACTCCTACAGTGACAGAATGGCTACATGAGATTCTTTTGCACTAGAAGCAGAGAATCTTTTGGCCCAGCTTTCTAAGAAAACAAGATACTATCAAAGAGTGTGGGCTCTTTATATACCTTACTCACTTTACAGAGTGTTAGGTATTAGACCTGCACATCCTCGTATCAAACAAACTATATGTAGTGTGAAGAACTAGGAATCTCCAGGGTGGATTAATGGGCAGCTGGGTGAGGGTGTGGGAAGTGGATTGGGGAATGTATAGTTAATAGGATAATAATGTATACTTGGTTCTGTTTATGGTATACTGTCTTTTGTTGACTTAAGGAATAGTGTATCCTGGAGCACCCTTGTTATCCTTTTGTCATATCGGTATTCTGTCTCTGCTCCTACTGTTATGTCTACTTGCTATCTTTTGTGTGTTTCATCAAAAGAAAATTAAATAAAGTATATTTAATCTGAAAAATACATAATTCTGAAGTATTTTCCATATTTTTAGTTTAAAAATAAACGTAAGATGGCAACTGTCACAACCCAAAAAATGTGTTTTCCTTGTCATGAGAACTTAAGTGGTATGAAAGTAAAACACTTGCAACATGAACCTTTTCATGTATTATAAAGGGTCATCCAAAGACCCTACTGAGCATGCTCAGAAAAAAACCTTATAATTCTGGAACCAATTAATGTTTTTTCATGAAACCTTAGAAAGGCAGTACACTGGCATAGGCCAATTCTGTCCTACAGTAAATGTTTCGGCAAACAATTCTGTACCATCCAGGCTGTAGATGAGAGAAAAAAAAGTGTAAGAAGTATAGGAAAAAAGTTAGATTTAAAGGTAAAAATGACATTTTGTATCTTGGAAACTGCACAAGGTGCCATCATGAAACTTACCACATCTTGCAAACTTGCCTTCAAGACAAGGCATGCCAAATTTGGGACACTTTTTTGTCAAATGCTGCCAAAGTTATTATGTTGCAAAACTGAGGTAAGGAAAGGACCACTGCCACCATGAGCAACTGTGAGAGGTACAGGAGAGAGGATCTTGTCCACATTCAGTAGCCTGTGTCCAGAGGTATGGGAGGGAAATTCTCCAAAAGAGTTATATGTCATAGCAGTGAGAAGAAAGGAATAAGATGCAGGGTCTTCCAGATGGAGTTCCAAATGCACTCCAGCTGTTGCAGCCAAGGATTATCCATTCATTGGGAAATTGGGACTCAGAAGGTGGAGCTCTGTGGTATACAACCTGGACATGGTCTGCATTTGGGCAACATTCCCTTACCAATTCCAGCCATGCATTAGGAGTGGACTTTAGGTGTCTGTAGAGAAGGAATAGGAGTTGTGCTGCCCTGTAGTAAAGGTGGAGGTTTGGAAGGATAGTACAGAGTAGGATTTTGATAGGACTGGAGTTTTCCATTTAACTTCCATTTGACTTGAAGTCTCTGACCTGCCCAGATGAAGTGGGAAATGTCCTTGTTCCAGAGTCCGCAATGTGCTGCCTTGATGTATAGGGGCACATTTTGGAAAAGTACAGTGCCCAAGGAAAGGTCACTATTCAGACTACCCCTATTCTCTGCAACAGGCTTAATAGCAATGTGCCCCATAGGAAGAAGTCCTTCATCATTTGCCAGCTAAAGGTAGTTATAATCATACGCTGTGATTATCGAGTTGGAGACTTGGCTCCCCAGATACTTCAGTTTAGTTTGTTCCCAGTGAAATGGTAATCGATTTCTTTTCTCCAGGGAAGGAGAATAATGGAAACATATAGTTTCCATTTTAGCAGTGCTTACTGGGTGCCCAGACATGTCACCAAATGCCCATAATAAGGAAACTAGTCTAGGAAGGCTTCTTCAGGACTGGAGAGGTAGAACACCACATCTTCTGCATATAAATATATGTGGTGTCGATCTGCCCCTGCCATGATGCCTTGGAACTAATAGAATTCCCTTATGGCTTGCACCAAGGGTTCAGTGTAGGTGACAAATAAGAGTGGACAGTCCTGATGGGTGACCACTGTGAAAGGGAAGTCCTGACAGTGGTGTCCATTGACTTTCACACAGGCACAGGGGGAAGAATAAATTCTCTGTAGTAGCTGAATGAATGAGACTGGTAGCCCTAGCCACCCCATTACCAAGTACAGGAACAGCCAGAACACCCAGTAAAAAGCCTTTTCTGCATCAAGACTAATAAGCAGTGAGGGATTGGGATCCCTCTGCATTTAAACAGCTCTAGGTTTTACCTTTTTCGTATTTACTTGCAGAATGCATGAAAGCATACTGGTAGAATGTCAGTGACAAAAAAGAAGACATAGAGGTGTGTCAGGCTGTGAGTAATTATGAATCTGCAAGTAAGGTTTTCTATCTTCACAGCCAATGGTGCCAGACCTTGTCAATGTCAGAGGTTTACATTTGCATGCACACTTCAAAAGGGTAAAGTGCTCTTATCCCTATACAGAACTTGTTATTTCTAGTGACATGTTTTCTAGGCAGCCACAAGTGTGTGTTGTGTGGAGTAGTCAGCTGCTGCAACCCTCTGCACTGCCACAAAGTTAGCCCCATAGCAAAACTTTTTCCTCCCACCTGATCCAAGACTTTAAAAACAACCTCTCCCACTGCTCCCCAGCTTAGCAACCCTCCCATTCCTAGCTTTAAAATAAAAAAAATCTTCCCTTCCCTTCCCACTCCCACTTCTGCACCCCTTCCACCCAGTTTCAACTTTAAAATAAAATAATACCCCACCACTCCCAGCTCAGCAATTCACTTCCCCCAGTCCCAGCTTTAAAATAAATAGCATTCCTCCTCTGCTCCCAGCTGAGCAAGTATACCACCCGGACCCAAATAAAAAAAAACCAAAAAACTTCCCTCCCCGCACAGAAACCCACCTATTACCCAGCTTACCAACCCTCCCAATCTCAAATTTCCCTTCCCACTCCCAGCTCAGTAACCCTCCCACCCTGTCCCAACTTTAAATTAGAAAACTGTCTCTACCCCTGACCAACTCCATAGCCCCATCCTGACTTTCAAATAAAACTTCCTCACCACTCAGCAACCCACCAACTCTCCAGCTTAGCAGCCCTTCTTGTTCCAACTTTAAAATATGGAAAACGTCATTTTCCACTTCCTCTTGATCTGAACTTTTACATAAAAAAATCCTTCGCTCCCTACTCCTAGCTCAGCAAACCTCCACCTGCCTGGTCATGACTCAACTGGTAGGAATCATGTATTTAAAAGAATGAGTTAACTGAACCATCAAAAAAAAGCATTCTTTTTTTGAATTACAAGTCACTAGACCACAACCACAAAGGCCACTGCACTATCCGACTGTACCACTAGGATTACTATATATATATATATATATATATATATATATATATATATATATATATAGGATATCAATGGAGAGCTGTCAGCTAAATGATTTATCTACACAAGTGCTGTTTGATCTCGGGTAACCTCATGAGTGGCATGTGCCACGAGTGAGGTGTCCGAGGTCAAACGGCACAAGTGTAGATTAATCATTTATCTGACAGCTCACCATTGTATATTTCATTTATGCAATATGGATGCTTTCTGTCAGTGCAGGGACATTTGCTTTTGATTGCTTATCTTTTTTGCATATGTTTGTCAAAAAAGTGAACAAGAAATTGCATTTTCAGCTCTTTTTTGCTAATTATAAAAAATCTATAATGCATCTATAAATGAAACACCACTCATTTTGTAGATACTTTTGTGCTGAACGACTTTCATGCTCACAGTACCTTGCTATCTTTTTTCATTTTAAAGTTATTCGCATTTGAATATGGATAGTATTACTACTGAGACCGAACGTTCTAAATGAGTTCTGGAGTGATTGTGACATAGTTATTATAAGGATAAATTTTATTTATTCAATGGCTGTGAAGATATAGAGGATAATGTATGGTCCTCTATCGGTAACCGGTCTGTTAACCGTCGAGAGGTTGCCAGGGCGACTGTGTAAACCTCAAGAGCGAAGCTCGAGAGGTTTACTTCACCATAACAACCTCAAGGCGGTTAACATAACGGTTGCTGATAGAAGGACCATACATTGTTTTTATAGTGTATGTTCCCAAGAAAGAGAAAACGGCTCCTTACTTTTTCGGAACGGAGCCACCGCTGCAGTCGTTCAGTCCTTCCCTCACCGCTGCACGCATCCATCAGTTCCCGAGTGTAAAAAAAGGCATGCACATGTGCAGACTGATCCCCGTTGTTAACCTATCGATGTGACATAGCATCGATAGGTTAACAACATTACCACGTCACATCGATGGTATAACAATCTTAGGAAATGATGATTTCCTAAGGTTAACAGCATTCTACCATACATTATAGATGGATTTTTTCGATGAGTTTTGAGCCCACTCCTATTGCATAAATACATATATATATATTTATATTATGGTAGCACGGTAGTGCTACCATGGTTAGGGTTGAGTAGCACTTTTAAGGTTAAAGGGTGAAATTTTCTACCTTAATATCTTTGCCACTGTTCAACAGATTTGCCTGCAATTTGGTATACACAACTGGGCATGGTAGATCTTGGGATCTGTTAACTTTTGTACCGGTTGGATATATGGCTGTGGAGTTATTAAGCGACAACCAAAAGTGCAATTAAGTTTTTTTTGCGAATTCTTTGCTCTCGCCTACAGGTCGCATGGTGTATCGACCGGTCCAAAACTTCAGGGAACATGCAGCCAGGGTCCCTAATGTGCCTTTTGAAGATTTTGTGAAAAATATTGAACTGTTCAACAGTTATTCAAAACAAGTTCCCATTATAAGTCAATGGGAAAAGTTAACAAAGAGTTTGACAGTGTCGCAAATGCACTTTTTACTGTCGCAAATGGCCCTAGTAGTGTCGCAAATCCGCCATTTTGTTTTCAGTTGGTGATCAGAAAAATGCTTGGCATTTAAAATTGGGACCATCTAGGGACACAATTCTTTTGTGTTCACCTAGTCGGACCCTCAGGATGCTAGCCATGTCTTTATTTTGTGGTTAAACACCCCAGAAATATGTTTTTCAAATTTCTGGAAAGAGTAGTGTCTCAAAGTAGTGTCGCACTCACAACACTTTTGTGATTTCATTTGTGAAAGCATCGTTATTTGCACTATTTTACACTATTTTGCCCAAAATAACAGGAATTTTTGCCATCCTGCTGCAAAAGAACACTGTGGTCTATTGGGCTGAAATTTGGAGGAAGACAGCCAACATATCACATATGTGCCTTTTGGTGGTCTGGTGAGAAAATATCGGGAGGGCTGCAAAGTTCTGGCACTCCAAAGTTGATCGTTTTCCCCTAGAATAGCATTCACGGTGTCCGTTGTGCCTTCGGGCCTGTATCTCAGAAATGGTTGCGGTTATTTACTTTTTAGTTGGAAAATGCTTAGCCCCCACCAGGGGCTACAAAAACTATGGCGGAATGTCATAATTCATATGAAATTTTCATTTTTCTTCTACATTGTACTGTTCCTGAGATATAAGCAATTTAGTATTCCAAGTCCTCCTTTTCTGCTCCGAGGCCATTATTATGCATACATTCTTTGTAGTCACTGTCTTTTTCAATGAAGTTTTGGGGGAAAAGAAGGATGTGCCCTTTTGTTACTGTGCCAGTTAGCATTTCCAGTTGTGTTTCCGTTACCATTCATGTCACCATTCCCGTGTACACCACCGTGTGTGTTACGATTTGCATTTTCATTTGCAATTCTGTTTGCGTTACTGTTACCATTTGCGTTTCCATTACTGTTTATGTTTTCATTTTTTTTTGTATCAGCCTGTGCATCGCCATTTGCATTTGCGGTTGACCTTCTGTTTGCATGTGTCTTTCATTTTCGTCATTGTCGCTGTTACTGTTACTGTTACCACTGGCATTTCAATCCGTTACCATGACCCGTCGTGTATTGCGGTTTTGCGTTTCCGTGATGCGCTTGCATTTGCATTTCCTGTTTCTGTTTCCTTTGGCATTACTATTGCTGTTACCGTTACCATTTACATATATAATTGTTGTACCGTGACCGTGCACATAACGGTTTGTATTTCCATACGTGCTTGTATTTGAGTTTGTTTCTTTGGCGTTATTGTTACTGTTACTGTTACCATTTGCATTTACAATTGCGGTACTGTGCCCGTGTGTGTTATGGTTTGCATTTCCATATGTGCTTCTGTTCCCATTATCATTTCTGTTTCCTTTGGCATTATTGTTAATGTTAACTTTACCATTTGCATTTACAATTGTGGTACCGTGTCCCGTGCGCGTTATGGTTTGCGTTCATGTGCGTGCTTGCATTTGTGTTTCCATTTCTGTTCCCTTTGGCATTCTTTTTGCAGTAACACTTAACATTTGCATTTAAAATACCGGCGCTGTCACTGTGCATGTTACCAGTTGCATTTTTGTATGTGCTTGCATGTCCTTTTGTGTCACTGTTCGCTTCGGTGTCACTTTGCACTTCGTTTCTATTAACGTTTGCTTTGCCATTTACATTTGCGTTACCATGTGTGTAACTGTTGCCACTTGTGTTTGCATTGCTGTTCCTCTTACTATGTGACAAGACGGGCCCCGTGCTCCCTCCACCGCATTACATTCACTATTTATCATCCTCATTCTCAAAAAGAAGGGAAATTAGAGGCACAAAACTCCATTTAATGCATCAGTTAGAGTTGTTCCACAGCAACAAAAGTGAGGAAATTTGGTGTTAGGGTTGAAAGCCCACCTTGGACCCCCAGCCGACCCCCAACTGGCATCAGGGTGCACATTGGGGTCATCGGTTCCTAACTCTCACCCCATTCTCCTATTCCTCAGCTTCTTTACATGTGATGGGATGAGAGTTAGTCCACAACCCACCATGCACCCTGATGCCAGTTGGGGTGGGCTGGGGGGTCTAAGGGGACTTTCAACCCTAACACCGAATTCTCACTTTTGTTGCTGTGGAGCAACCCTAACTGATGCATTAAATAGATTTTTTGCCTCTATTATATATATATATATATATATATATATATATATATATATAGTGGCATGGTAACACCACTGTAGTTAGGGTTGAGTACCCCATTTAAGGTTAAAGTGTGAATTGTGCATCTTAATAACTTCACCACTGTATAATGAATTTGCCTGACATTTGGCAGACATAGAACAGTATCATAGATCTCTGGATCTGCCAAGTTTTGTAATGATCGGATATATGGTGGCGGAGTTATAAAGCGACATTCCATAGCACATTGACACTTTTTTGTGCATTCTTTGCTCGTGCCTGCAGGTCACACGATTTGTGCGACCAGTCTGAAAACATCAGGGAACATGTGGCCAGGGTCCCTGATGTGACTTTCGAAGACTTCGTGAAAAAATATTAAATGGTTCAAAAGTTATTCAAAAAACAAATTTCCCAGTTTTTAGTGTCGCAAATGACCCCTGTAGTGTCATGAGTCAGCCATTTTTTTTCAGTTAATGGTCACAGAAATGCTTGGCATTTAAATTTGGGACACTCTAGGGATACAGATCTTGTTGTGTTCACCTAGTCAGACCCTGAGGATGCTAGCCATGTCTTTTTTGGGGGGTTAAACACCCCATAAATATGTTTTTGAAATTTTTGTAAACTGTATTGTCGCAAAGTAGTGTCGCACTTGCTGCACTTTTGTGATTTTTTTTGTGAAAGTGTTATGACTTGTGACACTACTTTGTGACACTATGGCAAAAATAACAGGAATTCTTTGCCACCCTGCTGCAAAAGAACGGTTTGGTCTTTTGTGCTGAAATTTGGAGGGAAGAAAGCCAACATTCCACAGACGTGCCTTTTGGTGGTTTGGTGACAAAATATTACAGGGATGCAAATTTACAGTACTCCGAAGTTGACACTTTTTCCCATAGACTAACATTACGGCATCCACCGTGCCTTTCGGGGCCCGTATCTTAGAAACGCTTCGAGATACAGACTTGTCATTGGAAAAATGCTTAGCCCCCCACTAAGTGGCTAAGTGCAAAACTAGCCAGGAAAGTCATAATTTATATGATTTTTTTTTTCTACGTCGTACGGTTCCTGAACTGTAAGCAATTTAGTATTCCAAGTGCTCATTTTCTGCTCTGAGGCCCATTATTATGCGTACATTCTTTGTATTCACTGTGTTTCTCTATGCAGCTGTTGGTGAAAAAAAGGGTTTGCACTTTTGTTACTGTCACAGTTAACATTCCCACTTGCGTTTCCATAACTGTTTGTGTTAGTGTTCCTGTCTACGCCACCGTGTGCGTTACCCTTTGCATTTTCGTCTGCGCTTGCATTTGCATTACTGTTACCATTTGTATTTCCATTACTGTTTCTGTTTATGCTTAACTTTGCACCACTGTCTGCATTACCATTTGTGTTTCATGTATGAGCTTCCGTATGTGTTTATGCTTCTACATCATCATTGCTGTTACCATTAGATTTACATTCCTATTGCGGTACCATGACCGTGCGCGTTACCAGTTGCATTTCCACACATGCTTGCATTTCCATTTGTGTTACCATTCCTGTCTATGCCACCGTGTGTGTTACCCTTTGCGTTTTCATTTGCGCTTGCATTTGCATTACTGTTAACATTTGCATTTCCATTACTGGTTTTGTTTGCATTTTGTTTTGTGTGACCATGTGCATTACCATTTGCATTTGCATATGCACTTCCATTTGTATTTCCTTTGGCATCATCGTTGCTGTTACCGTTAGCATTTGCATTTTCTATTGTGGTACCATGACCGTGCGCATTACCATTTGCGTTTCCATACGTGCTTGTCTTTGCATTTCCATTTGCGTTACCGTTCCCGTCTACGCCACCATGTGCATTACCCTTTCCATTTTCATTTGCATAACTGTTAAGATTTGCATTTCCATTACTGTTTTTGTTTGCGTTTCATTTTGTGTCACTGTGTATTCCATTTGTGTGCACACTCGTTTACATTTGTGTTTCTGTTTGTGTTTCCTTTGGTGTTATCATTGCTGTTACCGTAAGTGTCTGAGTTTCCAATTATGTTACCATGCCTGTGTGCATTACAGTTTGTGTTCCGTGTCGCTTGCATTTGCATTCTGTTTTCATTAATGTTTGCACTTATTTGCATTACTGTTTGCGTTATCATTTACGTTTGGCATCACCATGTGCTTTAGCATTTGCGATTGCATTTGTGTTGCGTTACTTCACTATTTATAATGTGCATTCTCAAAAGAGGAATGCATGGCAAAACTCCATTTAATTCATCAAGTTAGGGTTGTTCCACAGTGTCAAAAGTGAGGAAATTTGATGTTAGGTTCCCATCTCTTGCACCCCACCTGCTGCTTCACTGGTCAGGCGGGGGTCAGTCCCAACTCTCACCCCATTCTCCCTATACTGCACCACCTCAGCTTGTTTGCACAAGGGATGGGATGAGAGTTAGGACCGATGACCCCAACGCACACCCTGATGCCTGTTGGTGGGGGTGGGATGGTGGTGGGGTGCAAGAGGTGGGAACTCTAACATTGATTTTCCTCACTTTTGCCACTATAGAACAACCCTAACTGATGCATTAAATGGATTTTTTTGCCATATGTGTGTATATATATATATATATATATATATATATTTATACCATAGGGGTGGGACCAGTTCCAGTGAGATAAATGATGTTATTTTCACTGCAGTGGAATAAATCTTCCTGACATCAGCAGAGTTAAAATAAATACCGTTTATACCTACTCTGCTGACGTCAGCTTCCTCCCTCTTTCTATACCAATTCCTACCACTGAATATCCCTGTGTTCTCACTGCCTACAATACAACAAACTGCACAAGTTTCATACTACAAATGACAAATATCAGTGAATGCAATATATCCGAAATGTAAAACCCAATATGTTAATTCAAATACGTTTCAAAGACATTCTGGCAGCACTCGCTGAAGCAGTCCCGAAAGTATACACAGCAAGTCTCCTCCAAATCAAAATCGATCACCAAGCCTTCAGAACAACTGCCACAAAATAGAAAACTACTAATGCTGTGTTGTACCTGTTACCACTGTAAACAGTGTTCTTTCCCTAGTTTTTTCTTTCGCATCAGTTGGCATTCAACAGCATGGATAGGAAATTGAAACCCCTTACAGGAAACATAACTCAGCAGTACAAATAGCGATTAACAAAACTGAAGCAGACTGAATCAAAAGACACACTGAAGTCAAAACACACAGCATAAAAAGTGCACAGAAATGACTAAAATGTCCAAAAAAAGCCTACAAAAATCATTTAAAACATAAAAACCATACCTCAGTAAGCAAGCTCACAATCGTGCTGTTCCAAAGGCTGAAAGAAATTCCCACCCTCACAAACAAATAGCCCAATCACAGAACACACTACAGATAACACCATCCAATCAGCAACCAAAGAAACAGCAAACAACCAATAACAGATCTAACACACACGGCATTCATACCCATTCAGTCATACAAACAGAACTGAAAACACCAAACACAGATAAAACAAAATGTACTAAAAGAGCTCTCACACCCGTGGTATAAATAGGACACATGATGTGCAGATTATGAAATATGGAAATTCTTCTCACTCCTGCATCATGAGTTCTGGGTATTTAACTCTGCAGGAGTAAGAATATTTTCCATATTTCACTCCTGCCCATCATGTATCCCCTATATATGTGTGTGTGTATATATATATATATATATATATTTATGCAACAGGCGTCAGGATAAAAACTGTAGAATAAAATGATTTATGTATGCTACTATGGTAATAAATTTATATATCCACACAGTAACTGCGCGCAAAGTCACGCAAAGTCCTATCTATTACATTGCACAAATTGCGCGAATCGTGCAAAGTCCACGCTAGTCGCGCAAAGTCCATGCAATCTGCGCTAATGGCGAATATCTCAGTTTTCATGAAAATGGATATAACCCCCAAAAACCTGTTGCATAAATGGAATATGAGGGGGTTGACTGTGTGATAATTCATTTATGTGATACAGTTGCCAGTGACCTCTCGTAACCATCACTTGTGGCTTCGCCACTCGTGAAGTTACTTGAGGTCACTAGCAACTGTAGCAGATAAATGAGTTATCACACAGTCAACCCCCACATACCCCTTATATATATAGATATATAAAAGCAGGCACCCACTGGGTACTGAGGAGACAGTTGCCCTGCCCCCCAACTGCATCCTTTTCTGTCTCCCAACTTCCCTAGTGTTGTGGGGAATTTTCAAATTTCGACAGAATTGAAAACAAAATGCAATTCTGCAGAATGATGTCAGAAGTGGAATTCTGAAATTCCAAAATCAGAATTTAAACTGCAGGCCAGTAATCCACGGTTTATGTAAAGTGTGGATTAGGCTTCTGAAAAAGTGGAGCACTAATCCAAGGTTTAAGTAATCCTTGGCAAACTAACCCATGGTTCCACATTCCACAAAGCTCTACTTTTTCCTCCTTTATTTTCAGTCTGTCATTTCTTCCACTTAAATGTTTCCTTACTTCCTCCTTTTAACTCTACTTTCCTTCTATAAAGGCCCTCCTACTTAACTAGTTCTATTGTCTTCTAAGCTTGCTACTCATTTTCCCTTTTATTAATCTATTTTTCCTTCTCTTTCTTTACAGTTGTTACCAGACATCAATCCCATATAAGCTTATAACATAATTATTGATTTATGGTGCATAGTTGGCCCTTGTTCTGTATACTGTAGGATATAGCACCGATATTGTTGTACCACAGTTAAAAGGTCATGGAGCATCATTGTTCCATTCTGTGGTACAAAAACATTCCAGCTGACAAAGAAGTCTTTGCAATACCTGAAGTATCGCCTCTCAGAACCGATGTGAGCACATCAAACGGCAAAATGAAAGTGAACTTTAATGATGGCTATTTTTTTCAAGTTTGTGACACTGGCAAAACTTTATGGAAGAAAATGAGAATAAGTGTACACTTCACAAAATGGTAATCTTTGAAACAAGTTGATACCAGACAGCTTATGGGAGTATAGGATGAAGAAAGTGAGTGTGTGTGTGTGTGTTTGTGGGGGACTACAGACAAACTGGCATACAAAGTAAACTTTTTATTATATTTTATTTTGTGACTAAACACTATATAAGTACACATGGGCAACCACATGCCCAATCACCCTGTGTTACCACCTCAGGGTCTGATGTAATCAGAACCTCTCTATGGCAGCACAAGCTGGCTGTTCATGGTTGCCCATCCAATATTATCTATATGTTTAACCTCTCTCTCTGTCCTATATTGTACTATAGAGCTTTTGTGAGCCCTTTCTTATATTCTTTTTATATCCACTGTATTTTTCCACTTGCTGCGAAGCTTCCAGCTGGGGCATCCAGCCACCGGCTCTGCCTGCCCGGAGAGCTGGGTGGTTCTAACTGCACCCAGAAGGGTCCAGGATAGTCATCTTGCCATCCTGCTGGAGGGCCCCCCTATGCCTCTCTCAGCCAGAATGGCCCTGGGACCTTCCCCAATGGGACTCCTCACAAGTCCTCTGGGCAGCGCAGAGCATGGCCATTAGGCTGCACGGTTGCACCCAGCCAATTTTTCTCCTCTTTAGTCCCTGGGAACATAGACATGCAATGATGTCCAGGCACAGTGAGCTGACGTCTGCCGCATTCCCCCACATTTGCACCAATGCTAGTAGTACCTCCAGGAGTCCCCAGAGGTCGTTATGGCGTGGTGGATGTCCCCAGCCCACCCCAAGACTATTAGAGCAGTCTGCAGATGCTCAATCCTAGTCCTGCCCTGCCAACCCCTGATGACCCTGGCTCGTTCCCGAATGCATGATGCAAGGTGTGGCATCCAGTGCCTCAACCCTCAGTGCCACTGGGCCAGTGCCTCTTCCTATTTTCTGTCTTTCAGGTTCATGATGTCATCCCTTTAAGACTCTTACCCCCAATCTCTCCAGGACTCCCTTCACTCCATTAGAGTAGAGAAGTTCTTATTTTAATAATTTCCCCTCCATCACCAAGTGTAATAATTTCACTACTACCACTTGCAGGCCAACATTACTGCCATTGGCCAATGCTTGTTTTAAAGGAATAAATGAGCTGGTCCAGTGGTGCTGAGGGTTGAGGTGCTGATGCCACACCGCACCACACTGGCGGCATCCGGTTTGGGAATGAGCATGAGCCTCCGGGGTTGGCTGGTGAGGGAGAGGATTGAGCATCCAGAGGACTGCTCTCCTCTCTGGGAGGGTTCTGGGGCTGCTCAGCATCCTAGTGACCCCGATGGAGATTGGTGCAGTACAGGCATGCCAGCCAGAACAAGAGGGGGCAGGAGTGAGGCAGATGTCAGCAGGTAGAGCCAAGTGAATGTCATTTCATGCTGCACTCGAGGGGAACAACAATCATGAAAAACCCCACCTGGGACCGTGGTGATGATGGGGCACCAGAGGCAGGATGCACATCCCACCGCCGCCCAATCCCTGATGGACTCCTGGCCAACCTGGCAACTGCGGTAAGCTGCTTCCCACTTCAGACAGGCCACTGAGGGTGAGCAGGCCGCCTGGGGGTGATCTGGTGTGCTAGGGGTTGCCCAGCTGTCGGGGAAGTTCCAGTCGAATTACAGGGTGCAGGCAGGGTGTAGCAGTCCTCACTGCATGTGCAACCTAGGAAGGATGCCCAGCCTAGGAGGAGAATAAATAAAGAATAAAAAAAATGAAGGCATAAATGCTCAATGATAGGTGTGGTAGGTGCTGCTTTCAGTAATATGACTGATCTTTTTGCTGTGTATGTGCTGATTCTGTTTATTGTTAGGGTGGTAGCAAATTTGATTTAGTAGAGTTATATAGTTTAGTGATGCCTCAGTTGAATAATTATTGTCATATGCTTTTAAATCTGTACCTTTTCTCTGGGAAAAACAGTCCGCTACATAATTTCAGGGCATAGCCGGTGGTGGGGGAGTCCAGGATGCACAGAACCCCACCAGCTTGCCTTGATGTTTATAAACTCCATTGTGTACTGGTGGCAGACGTGAGGTTGTGGAAATCAAAAACCCTTGGCTAGTGATAAGCAGCACGTGGGCGAGTCATAAGGGACTCATGAATATACAGCACGAGCCCCACCCTTGCCAGGGACAGGATAGCTCAGAACCTAATATCGCCCGTGGTCACATCATGTGGAGGAGCAAGAGCGGGTGAATCATGTGACACACAGTCACATTCCTGCCACAGTCGGTGAACTGAACTCTCAGCTCTTGCTTGCACTATTGTACCTCATGTGGCAGCATCAAAATTCAAAACAAAATGAATTTCAAACCTGGCCTCCATTTCAAACCTGGTCTCCATCTCCCTCAGCTCAATCTCGGTGGGTGGTCATGAAGAAGTAGCTCCATGTCCCATCTCAACTAGCCTCATGGGCCATGGTAGCAACAGGCTACAGCAGGCAGCAAGTGGCAACTCATCATCATGCCTGTGTAAAGTCACCTCCACTCTGTCTGTCTTATAGACTTTAGCTGTCTGCAATGAGAATCTTTCTCCGTCCTCTGGCAGAAAAGAGAAACAAGGTGATAAGCCTGATGACTGTTCACAATTGAAGTGAGAATGCCAAGACATGAGAAAAGAAATTGGTGTCTTTATGGCTGCAGAACTGTCTAAAAATGAATGTGCTGCTCAAGATCCCTATAGCACCCAACCACTCATATCAGGAACAGAAGAGTGTACGATTCATGCACTGTGCTTATAATGTACTTTTGCTGCCTAAAATGCCTGGGAAACCCATTAATTATATAGAAAGGAGGACCTAACTTCCTCAGCATTGTTTACATTCCAGTACAGAATTTCACTATGGTAACTGAAAAATGGTAGGTTCACATTTTCTTCCCTTTATGCACCCCTTGCACCTGTCACCTCATGCCTTTGGGGTCACCTAAAAGATGTGCTTATGTGTTTGAGCTGTTCTCCACTAACCATTCTGGTGTTGCCATGGTTACACCAACAGGTGTTTTTGCTCAATCCCATCACAGGGACCCCTGCAGCCACCACTCAGAAATGATGGAGGGGGCATGGGGGGCTCAGGGTATCAAACATCTCTGCGGCCATGGCTAAAAAGTTGATGGAAGGGATCTGGAGCTACTGAGCCTCTCATGCAATACCATTGGCCATTATGCAGGGCTTAAAAGATAGGGAACTGGACTCTCTCATTTCCTGGCCCCAGTGGTTGCCCACAATAGCATCAGATGCTTGTAGACATACAGTAAATGAGCATGTAGGTGTTATCTGACATGGTGGGCCAGCCCAGTTTCCCCTGTTCCTTCTTTAATCCTGCCTACCTCTCTACAAAACAAAGTGTAACTTGGGAAAAATAAATTGAACAACTGAAAACGGAGGCCCACAAAACGTTTTAGTGCCAGGCCCACAAAATATTATTCTGGCCCTGGTCATGAAGGACTGCCAACCCCTCATTTCATATTCAGAAGGAGTTCTGCTCCCATAATTCTTAAATTCCTTCTACAATGATGTATTTGAAGTTCTAGTGTTGACACACACACATTTACGCTGACTCCCCCTCACTCCGGACTCAGACTCTGACCATGCTACCAGGGCAGCCACTGACAGGAACATACAGTCTGAGCTTGTGTTGTGGCATCATGTGTCACCCATGCAACACGCACCTCCACCATCATGCACCACTGTCGAGGAGGTGTCAAAGTGGTGAGACTTTGGGTGGCTTTTGGCCCATAATTAATTCTTTTTCTGGGGGGACAGGTGCAAGGCAGCAGTGACTGGAAGCTTCAATGATGAGGAGGTGGCAAAGACTTTACAAGTTAAATTGGCCCGTTCTTTTTGTGACACAGCTCCAAGGTGGTAACTAGACTGGAGGCTTCAAGGTGTCTGCTTGTCTTTTTTTTTTTTTTTTTGGTTGTGTCCCTCCTTTTTCTTGGCCAGGCATGGGCCATGCAGTGCAAAAGTGATGATGGCAGCAGTGCATGTTCAGCTCTCCTGACTCTCACCCATGCAGGTAGTAAGTGCCAGGGAGACACAGTATCAGCATTGAACATTCCCTTCCCTTGGCCAACAGAGAAGAAACAGCTACTGGACTAGACACTGTTGGGAGGGATAGGATTTGGAAAACAAAACAGAACTGAGCTAACTACCCTAAAGGTTAGGATCCCCAGCTGGCTTTGAAATTACAAAAAACTGATTAAAAAAAACTTAAAGACAGTTAACATTTCATGAGTATGATGGAATGCTGAATTAAAGGATGTCTTTTTTTTCCTGTAGTGTGCAGCACAGCCACAGCAGGTTAAATTAGGGTATGGCCAGCCCAGCAGCCAGGATAGATCAATTAAATATCAGGCCTGTACCCTGTATGGTACCAACAATGCAAACACTGTGAAATATATACTCTTAAATACATAACACTACAGTATGGGTAAAATATCAAAAAGAAAATGTACTGCTTCTTGCAAGTTCCAGTTCTCCCTCCAGTTTGCTCTGCTCCCTGTGCTGCAGTAAACTTCAGCTGGTGCACAAGCACTAAAGTTCAAACATTTGAGAAAGTAGGTAGCTGGAGCATGCATGTGAAATACAGTACAATAGGTGTTTGAACTGACTCTTGCTTACAAGGGAGTCTTTTTATTTCATTTATATGTGCTGCTGCTGCACCCCTGTACTCCTGATTGGGAAGTAGGATATTTTTGGATGAGAACTGTGAGTTTGCCAAATGGTGCTATTTTACACCATGATAATGTCAAGAAAACTGTGTTGATTTTTAGAATTAACTAACTGTGCAGTCATTCTCTAGATACAGTCCAGTTCTGCTCATATTTTATTAGAATTCTTCCAGTTTCTTTTACTTGTAGGTCAGGTCATATTACACAGGTTAGTAGAGGTGGGGAAAAAAACATTCTCACCTGATGGCTCTTTGGTGGCCTGATGAAATGGTTTCACGATAAGGCCAATGAATAATGGACATGGTGTCTGAACTACTGTCTCACCCATTAGAGCTGCTTTCTGTGGAACAGAGTCAAGGTTTCTTGATTGGGGCTGGCAGTAGAGTTACATTCACCCAGTTTGATCTGTAGTTTTTGCAAGCCCAATATATGCCAGATACAGTAAAGGAATGTAAGTACTGATACATCAATCTGAAGTTAATATATATTAAATAAAAGTCTCCTCCTCCATTTTAAAAAGGGACACTGATTTTTATCAGTCACTGCTGAGATGGCAACATGTACTAAGAAGTGAGGATTTACCAATCAGGTGACTCTTTGTCATTTGGATTTGCAACAAAATGACCATGTTTAAGATAATCACAAAGTGGAAGCAGTCAAGGTGTGTCATTTATTAGCTCAAACACAGGCCTGATTCTCAAAGCTGGCTTGATTGGCGAGCTGCAGCAAACGAAGTGCTTGCACTAAAGCCCAGTGCACCAGGGACCCTGTACCTGATTCTTTAACAGGCAGGATCCTGGCGGCTAAGTCCCTAGGATTGCAGCAAGCCAGACCAGGTGCCAAACACACAGCACAGCAGGATGGCTTGCCAAGCTGTGAGGCAGCTGTGAGTCTGCTGTGCACCAGTCCAGCAGGGCCCTTGGTAGCAAGTGCCCCACCCCTGCCCTATTATGCCCATCCATATAATGTTGGTCATCCTGGTGGTCTAGTGGTCCCATCCCCATCCGCAAAGTGCCCACTACCCAACTCCCCTTCTCCATTTTGAACCAGAGCTGGCACCGGCACAACCCTCCTCTTACTGCCACCATGGCACCAACTCAACTGTCACTGGAGCGTAATGGAAAGTGTACAAATAAAACGCACACACTTTTCATTACTGCTCAGTAACAGTTGAGTCAACGCTGGCCGTGGAGGTGAGAGGAGGGTTGTGCTGGTGCCATCTCTTCTGTTTCAGGATGGGGGAGCACTACATGCTGGGTGGGGTTGGAGGCCACTAAATCACCTGAGAGGGGGGGTCAGTGTTATTTATTAAACAGCAGGGTCACATCAGGGAGGGTGATGCTCAACAACCAGGGACTGGGGCATACTAATGATGTAGCAACATGGGGACACATCAGGACGTGGGGAAGGAGATGCACAACAACCTAGGATGGGGGCATACATATAATATTAAACACTAGGGACACATCAGGGATCAGGGACGGGGTCTGCCTCCCACAGCACTTTGCCGACACAGGTAATTCTCCCAGAGGAGAATTTTCTAAGTACTCATTGACCAGCATTGGCTGGTCTAAGGGTACTTAGAATTTCTCCATCTGGGAGAAGTTTGTGAATACCATTTAGGGGGATGTGTCAACTGGCATCTACCACATGCCTTCTAGCGCCAGGTCGCAGCCCATTCTTTGGTGCAGGTGAGGAGCAAGCCCCGTTTGGGGCAGGCAGCTTGTGGTTGATGCACACTTCCTTTGAGAATGTCTCAGCTGGCAGTGCTGGATGCAAGGTGCCACTTGCAGTATTTATGTTTGGTGCAGGCACCTTGCGTCCAACTCAGGGCTTTGAGAATTGGGCCCACAATGTTCTAAAATAATTATCAATCTTTCTAGTTACCAGTTTTTGTAAAACTACTGAATTGCAGTCAGACAACTTTTTCGGCCATGAAACATATTGGCATTTTCTTTTGGAATTGCTCTCTTTCTATCCTGTATTGATGTCTCTCCCAGCTAGTCATATATTCATAAAATTTGTCCTGCATATTACTGTATTTCTTTAATAAACAAAGTTAGTTACAGATAGCAATCAACCATTGAATCTACTTATTGCCAAAATTATCCTTCATAGAAACATATAATTTGAAGGCAGGAAAAGACCCAGTGACCCAGTCCATCCAGTCTGCCCAACATACCTAATGCACCTGAGCTGGTCCTAATGACCATCCTTCTCCCTTATATTTTCCATTTTCCCACCCCCATCCCTACTGCCCTTACTTGGACTTTAGCATGTCCCATCCTTGTCTGAATCCCCCCACTGGTTTTGCAGATACTACTTACCTTAAATAGAAACAGAATTTGTTGGCATAAAAAGACTGCTTGACTCACCAAGTCTGTCCAGATGTTCCCCACCTATTCTGTCTCCACAGACCCTAACTGATATCTGGCAAATCTCCCCCATCCCTGCCTATTTACCAGTATTCCCTTATGCTTATCACATGTATGCTTGATGCCCCACACTGTTTTCACCCCACTACCTTGGATGGGAGACTGTGCCTTGATTTCTGCCAGTCATTTTTCAAATGTTTAATCATTTGAGGGTAGATGTGTATTGACCTGTTGTTAATTTCATTTTCCCATATGCATGACAAAGTTAACAATGGCTTTTGTGTTTTTAGATTAGGACATTGCAGAAAGCAGTAACAGAGAAACTGCTCAGGAAAGTTTGTCCAATGAAAACAGCAATAATAACATAGTTCCTGAAAAGAGTAGCAGTATGCCAAAAAAGGGTCCTTGTGATATAGTGAAAACCATTGGTACCTCACCCAATGATTCTGAGAAGTATAAATACCTTGTTAATCACTTACAGTAAGTCCATCTGCTACTTATATACTTCCAAAGACAGTGATGCATGAAAACAATGATCCGTCCAACAGAAATGGTGCATTGAATATCCTTGGCTAGTTTACAGTGAATTGTTGAAAGATGGCTTGTGTAAGTTTTGTACTTTGGCTACAGTGATAGCTTGGGCACTCTTGTCACTAAGCCATTAACAAATTGGACAAAAGCAAAGGAGATTGTAAAACAGCACTGTAGGAAGCAGTATCATGTGAATGCATTGGAAAAGGCATAAAAATGTTAAAGTACCTATGGAACCCCCTGAAAAATCAGTGAAGAACAAACTTGATACTAAGTGTGCTGCAAGAATTTATCAAAACAGGAAAATATTAAGATCAGTGATTGAAACTATACTTTTCTGTGGTTGGCAGACTATAGCTTTACATTGCCATATTGAGAAAATAGATGATGATACCAACAGCCCAGGAAATGTTACCTCCTTGTTAAAATTCAGGGTACATGCTGGAGATAGCACTCTAAATGAACATTTGCAGTAAGGCGGTGAAATGCACACTATCACTCACCAGACATTCAAAATGAGTTGGTAGAGTTTATTGGGGATCAGATCCAAGGCAATATAATTAAACACATAAAAGATGCTGAGTACTACTCTATTCTTGGTGATGAAGTCACAGATGTAAGAAACAAGGAAGTTTTCTCTCTGGTAATTGTTACATTGATAAAACTCAGAATATAAGAGAAGACTTCCTATTCTTTGTAACTTACAAGATAATGACTGGATAAGCACTTGCAAAGAATGTATTAAATAAATTGGCACAGTGGGGACCTGACGTTCAGGCATGCAAAGGCCAATGGTATGGAGGGGCTGCCAACATGTCCTCTAATGTTAGAGTCATGCAAGGTTATATTTGCAAGCAGAATGAATCAACTGTTTATGTACACTGTAATGCACCTTGCCTCAGCTTGTGCATAGTAAAGTCTTGTCAACAGTCTGAAATGCAGAACATGCATGATGCGCTTCACCAATGTTGTAAATTCTTTAATTTCTTACCCAAAATAAATGAGCTTCTGTTGAAAGTTATAGGACTTAATTATCTCGAGGCTAAATGTGTGGCATTGTAATCTCTTTGGAAAACAAGATGGACAATGAGGCATACAGCATAAGAGATTTTTTATGATCTATTTCCATGTATTCTCATTGCACTGCATGTCATCAGTAATGCGCGGCAATATGTTGATGAGTATGGAGACTGGAATTGGGATTTTGAGACTAAGACAACAGCAAATGGGATCCTTTATTCTATGGAGAATTTCTGTTACATTATTTGCTTTATCACAGTAATAAAGGTACTGAAGTTTGTGCAACCACTGAGTATAAAACTACAAAACAGAGCAATCAATATAATTAATGCTTACAACATGACTACCACAGCAGAGGACAATATAAAGCTTGCTCGACAAGAAACTGATTCCTTGTTTCACAGTTGGTAGACTGAGGCATGCACTGTAGCAGAAAAGGTTGTTGAGCCTGTAATACCATGCACTGTTGCATGACAGAGTCATAGAAACATAGAATTTGATGGCAGATAAGGACTGCTTGGCCCATCTAGTCTGCCCCTTTCCCTACCTAACGGATAAGCTGCAGATCCTAGTTAACCAACAGCCTACTTCCTGCTACCCCCCACTAGAATTGCCTTATGTCTGTCCCATGCATTCTTGAATTCTCCCACTGTTTTTGACTCTATGACCTCCTCAAGAAGGCTGTTCCATGCATCTACAACCCTCTTTGTGAAGAAATACTTCCTCACATTACCTCTGACCCGTCCCCACTCTATCTTCAAATTGTGCCCCCTTGTTCTTGAACATCTCTTTTTCTGAAAGATGCTACCCTCTTGGACTTTGTTGATTCCCTTGAGGTATTTGAAAGTATCTATCATGTCCCCCCCCTTTCCTCAAAGCTATACATCTTAAGCTCCTTTAGTCTTTTTTCATATATCTTCTAGTGCAGACCCTGCACCATTTTGGTTGCCCTCCTCCGGACAGCCTCCACCATGTCTATTTCTTCGTGGAGATGGGGTCTCCAGAACTGTACACAGTACTCAGATGTGGTCTTACCAACTGTCTGTATAGAGGGCCAACAACTACCCATTTTCTACTGGTGATGCCCTCCATGCATCTCAGTATGCCCCCAGCCTCCTTACTGCCTTATCACATTGCTGGCCCATCTTTAGGTCATCTGATATGACTACCCCCAGGTTCCTTTCCACGTTTGATGTTGTCAGTATCTCACCCCCCATTGTGTACTCTTCCCCTGGGTTTTTGTTTCCCAGGTGCATTACTTTGCACTTCTTTGCATTGAATCTAAGCTGGCATACATTTGACCATTCCTCCAACCTTGCCAAGTCCTTTTTTCATCCTTTCCACCCCACCTTGTATATCAACCCTGTTGAAGATCTTTGTGTCATCTCCAAAGAGACATACTTTCCCTTCCAGTCCCTCTGCAATGTCACTTATAAAGACATTAAAAAGGACCGGCCCCAGTACTGAACCCTTCAGTACCCCACTAGTAACCCCCCCTTCTTCACTGTGGACTCCATTTACTATTACCCATCAGGTCCTGTTGTCCAGCCAGTGTTTTACCCAGGCTACCACCTTGGGACCCACTCCTAGGCTGGTTAATTTGTTTATTAATCTTTGTGCGGGACTGTGTCAAATGCCTTGCTAAAGTCTAGGTAGGCCACGTCCACAGCCCCTCCCTTATTTACTACTTTGGTTACCCAGTCAAAGAAATCAATTAGATTTGTCTGACATGACCTTCCTGCTGTGAATTCATGCTGCCTTGGGTCCTCTGCCCCACTGGCCTCTAGGTACTCAACAATTCTTTCCTTCAAAAGTGATTCCATCATTTTCCCTACCACTGAGGTCAAACTGACAGGTCTGTAGTTTTCTGCCTCTGTCTTGCTCCCACTTTTGTAAAGGAGAATCACATCCACCCTCTTTCAGTCCTCAGGTACCACACCATCCTCCCGTGATTTATTAAAAAAAGTTAGTCAGTGATGTTACTAGTCCTTCCCTTAGTTCTTTTAGAATTCTGAGGTGAATCCCATCAGGCCCCATTGCTTTATCCACCTTCAGTTTTAAGAGCTCTTTCAGAACCCTTTCTTCTGTGAAAGGACTAATATCAACCCCCCTATCCAGAGTGCTTCTATTGACTGGCTTAGGTATCTCCTCCTGCTTTTCCACTGTGAATACAGAGCAGAAGTATCCGTTCAGTATCCCTGCTTTTTCACTGTTGCTCTCTGCCCAACCACCTTCCTCTTTATTCAGTCTCAGTATCCCTGCCTTAGTCTTTCTTTGCTCCCTAATGTACCTATAAAAGGTTTTATCTCCCTTCTTAACTGAGTTGGCTATCTGTTCCTTGGTTTGGGCCTTTGCTATTCTGACTGCCTTCCCCACTTCCTTCTGCTTTAACTGGTACAGTTCTCTGTTCTGCTCCTTTTGTGTTTCCTTATACTTCCTGAATGCTATCTTTTACTCCCTTACTCCCCCCCACACTTCTTTTGAGAACCATAGTGGTTTTTCTTTCATTTGGATTTGTTTATTTGCTTCACACAAAGAAGCAATACTCCTGCAAGTGAATCTGAAGAGTATTATAGGAGGGTGACTGCAATTCCAATGTTTTATTATCTCTATGAGGCCATGTCTGTGAAATTTTCAAGAAAACAGCAAGTTGTGGTTCAGCCAATGGGGCTTATTCCATCAGTGATTAAATCCATGGCAAAAAACATTAACCTGGATGAAGTTGTAGATTTCTATAAAAAGGATCTTCATTCTCCCCAGGTTAAAGATGTGGAACTGCTAACATGGAAAACTAAATGGCAAAACAATGAAAATCTACCTGGTACTACTCTAGAAGCATTCAAAACCTGAGATGCATCCCTTTTCCCCAAAACATATACACTTTATTCAAGATGCTCTCCATAATTCCAGTCAGCAGAGCACAATGTGAGTCTTCCTTCTGTGCTCTGCACAAACTCAAGACTTATGTTAGAAGTATAATGCAAAAAGGCAGAGGGCTAGATTTTTGAACCCTTGTGAATGCCACAAACCTCTAGCATGCTGTATATATGGCGTACAGAGCTTGCAGCATTTAACAGCCAGTAATCAGGATTTTCTATTCTGTGCAGCAATTGCCACAAGATAGACCAACTTTTGTGGACTAGCTTGTGGCAGTCCTGAGACATTTGTGACAGAGCTTGTGCCAGATTTGGTGCAAGCTACAGTAAATGGTAGAAACTTTTCAACTGCCCTGAGATTTCAAAATTGGGTGCAGCTGTGGCAAAGGGTTTGGTGCACTGCCAGAACCTCAGTGCCATGGTGCAGGGCTTTGAAAATCCTGCCCAGAATAACAGGCCTTGCTCTAATGCACATTCATTGTGGTGCTAAAGTGAACACTGGTGAAGTGATTGAAAGGTTTGCAACAAAACATTCCAGGCAGATGTTTCTTGTAGATGTGATGGCAGCAACAAGGTAAGAACTTGAGTAAGAAAGCAACGGGTCTGGTAAAGTAACATTTCTTTCTACCCAGAATCTTAAAGTGCTTTTCAATCTATTTATTTTCATAGCAGTTGCTATTCTGAAACTGGGATTCCTTATTTTGTGTCAGTTCATAGAGTTTGAAAAAAATTCAACCACATAATCTGATATAGGAACAAGAGGGCTAGAGAAATAAAAATGGGCCCTAATCACAAAGGGGAGTAAGATACGTGCGAAATATGCATACCCCACCCACAGAGCTTTGCACCTGGATAGGTGCACCGGTACCAGCATTCACAAATGCCGGCCACCTATCCATGGCCCTGCCCCCCCGGCATGCAGGTCTGAGTAGGGCCGGCACAGCCAGAGTCACGGACCCAGCTGGGCATCCAATTGGATGCCCAGCATGGGTCCACCAGTGGATCCCTTGTGTCGGTCTGGCACCATCTAGGTGGGGGTGCGTGGAGCACTGGTACAGCTGCCAGGAAGGCATGTGCTGGCCACATTCCCCCAGCCCAATCACCTTTCCCCAACTACAGGAGCACCATCCTGTGGGGTCTGATGACCCCCCACCTGCACCAGTGGGTCTGGCAGTGGAAACTGGAGCATGTAGCCAGTACAGCTGCCCTCCAGACATGCAGCCACCAGCCCCTGCATATGGCACTCTGCATGTTTGTGAATGGTGCGGATTGCTGGAATGTCTCACCAGGGAGACCCCGGCCCGGCCACGCATGGAGCTCCATGCTTAGACAGGGATCTGGTGTGGGAGGGGCATAACTGATGCATGAATGCCACAGTGGGCATGCATGGGTGCAGGCGAGCTATGCACCTGGTTTCGCAGTGCATAGCCCATCTGCACACTTTGTGCATAGGGCTCTATGCATGGATTGTTGGGTAAAAGTTACTTGCAATGTTTTCATTTTACATTTTATTCTTATACTCTGATGACATCCAGCTTTATCCAATGAAATAATTCAGTCTGCATGCTGTATCTGTACTAGTTTTATAATTTTAATCACATCTTTGGTAAAAGTATATAATCTGCAAACAAATGAAGGTGAGCAGTTTATATATTTTTAAATATTTTTAATACAATACTGTTTAATGTGTGAGTCTCACACAAACAATATTGCATTAAAATATTTAAAAAATATATAAACTGCCTGTCCACCATTTTTTACAGAAAAAGGGATAATTTCTATGATCATGCAAGTAATGTAGGTAGAGAAGAAAAAGAGGGGAGACTAAAGTAAAGAGATTAGATAGAAAGTTGGCAATTAAAGGAGAAATACATGCATGGAAGAGATGGAACATAAAAGATAAGGTGATAGGTGAAAACAGAAATGAAAATGGCGAAGTGAAAATTAAAAAAAACTTAAAGGAAGAGCTAGAAAAACAGCAAAGGTGGTGTAGGGGATAGTCACAGAATGGGAAGAGATCTACAAAAGAGTAAGGTGGAAATATATAAAGGGGAAAAGAATCCTGAGTTCAACTCAAAGACCTGGGACTGGGGAAGGATGAGACTTACAATTTAAATTTTGATGCATTTTTTAAGTCAACAGTTATTGCCTAAAAATATACTAAACTGCACCATTTAACACCTAACTTTTCAAATTGTTCCAGAGGAGCATGTCCCACATCCCCCAGAAATATTTTGAATCCCCATCAAATCCTGGCTACGTTCTGAATTGATAAACTGTATTAGTTTGTGTGGGTCAGGTTTTCCATTTCTGATGGGCTGGGAATTTGCAAATTGGAACCACAACAAAAACTGCATAGTGATAAATTGTGCAATCAATGAGAAAGTGCAGGGGCACTGTTAACCAACAAGTTGGAATTTACTGCATTGAAAAGGCCAGTGTGAATCAATGATAATATTTTCTCCTCCAGCTTTTCCATTCCAACTACACACCTGTGTTAGTGCATATTCATATATTTTAGCCTGATCAGTCCAAGATGTTTTCAAGGCTTAGTTCTGGGACTGGTTCTCTTCAATGTTTTTATAAATGTCATTGCAGAAGAACTGGAAGGAAGGTGTGCCTTTTGGCAACTGGCCCAAAATCTGTAATAAGGTGGACTCTCAGGAGGGGATGGAGAGAATGCATAGGGACCTTGGAAATGTTGAGGAGTGGTCAAGAGCGTGGCAGTTGGGATTCAATACAAAATGTATCATGCAGCTAGGGCTTATGAACCCAGAAGCTAAGTATATTATAGGTGAAGGTTCTTACAGTCACTGAGCAGGAAGGGGACCTTGGGGTAATCATATCTGATTAACTCAAAGTGGCAGGGCAGTGTGATAAAGCAGTGGGTAGGACCAGTGGGATGCTGGGGTGCATAGGGGAGAGGTATGTCCTGCAAGAGGAGGGAGGTGGTGTTGCCACTGTATCACTTGCTTGTGAGATCTCTCCTGGAATATTATGTCCAGTTCTGGAGGTCACACCTCAGATAGGACAGCCAGGATGGAGGCAATCCAGAGGAGGGCAATTAAAATGGTACAGGAGTTGCATCAAAAGTCCTATGAGGAGAGATTGAGGGATCTCAACATGTACATCCTGAAAGAGAAGAAAGATGGGGGGGCATCATAATAGACCTACAAGTACCTCACAGGAGTGAACAGAGTGCAGGAAGGGATTCTCTTTCAAAGAAGAAAGAGTACTTGGACCAGAGGGCATGCAATAAAGCTGGGGGGGGGGCGTTTAAGAGGTATGTGAGCAAGTATTACTTCCTTGAAAGAGCAGCAGATGCCTGGACCAGACTTCCAGCAGAATGGTGGAGGCAAAAGCAGTAGCGGGCTTCAAGCATGCTTGGGGATAGACATAGGTAAGTATTAGTAAATAGGCAGGGAGGAGGGTCAGTCACTAGAGACCTAGGAGGGTCTGTGGAGACAGATTAGGAAGAGACCATCTGGCCAGACTACATGGGACAAGCAGAATCTTTCTGCTGACAATTTCTATATTTCTATGTTTCTAGATTTTTCTCTCAAAATAACTGAAGGACAACTTCTGCAGCTACTATCTATCCCATAGCAGGTCTTTCTGTAACAGTGATAAGAATATTGATGAAAGGGGTGGGTGAACCTGTTCGGCAAAAATCTGAACCACCCTTGAACCAGAAATGCCCCTGTATAGCCTAGTTGCATCTAAACTATTTTTCTGTTTGGATCAGTTTGGATAAGTGGCTATTTAGAGAGTTTTCTCCTACCACAATCAGGAGCCTGCTGCAAGTGTGGCAGCCTTTTTCCTCCTCAGCTTCCTGCCAGGATCATTAAGTGCAACACTGATGTGCTGCTGAAGTGAGTATCCCTGAGAGTGAGCCTGGTAAGCAGGTAGGAAGGATGGGTGGAAACAGTAATATGACTTTCTGTAAAATGGTTCCTCATTGGTTTGGATTGAAATGTACATTTGAAAGGGGGCACCTGATTAGTTTACACACTAAAAGTTCATGTGGTTCAGTGTTAGACTGGTGCTATACACCAATCTGCTGTCAGTGTGTGTGACCAGAAGGGGAAGAAGTAGCTCAGGTGTACACCTTCTGTGTTCAGATTTAGAGCCTCTTGTTGTGTGTTGCATTTGGCTGGCAGCTAAAATAACTGAAGTGTGGAAAAAAATTAACTAACAAAAATCCATTTAAAAAATCTAAAAAGGAAGAGAACTAAGCCAAAATGGGGGTGGACGAGGGGAGTAGCAAGTGGCCCAGGCAGTCTGCATCTGACTGCAACCATAGAGAGCCATTCTCTCAACTATTTCACACTCTACATAGGTGATACCTCTGAAAACAATTCTGTAATTTGGGGGTGGAAAAACAAGACATAGACTAGAAACTTTCTCAGCCAGAAAAAAGATGGGTGGGGAATGACAGGTAAAGTGTGGGAGGCAGAGTCATGTGGTCTGCTTGCTAACTTAAGTGTTTCCTGATTTGCTAAATACTTAGCTTACAGGTGCAACATTAGCAAGTCAGAATAATTAATTTAATTGTTAGCAGGTAAGCTGCTGCAGCTAGATAATTTTTACGGCTGCAGTAGGTGGAGCCTGCAGATGTTTTGCATGTACAAAAGGAGTGATGTCATGTTTTCTGTCCATGGAACTGACTGAAGGTGAAAATAGTCTCCTCTGCCTTACCCTCCTCCAAAAAATGTTTTCCACCCTCAAATAATATGCTTTCATGTTAGGCAATGGTTGCAAGGTACTATTTTCTTTCTTAAATAGGTGGTACAAGAACTGAAACCTAAGTAGTGGGAGGTAGCATTAGGTTTTTTTGGGGAGTAAGATCCACCCCCACCTCCACCCAAGAAGCTCCTAAAGGTCAACCCCACCCTTTTTTTATTCATGTGGGTGGGGCATGAGGTGGATCTATCATGTTGGAACAACTGACTATTAGAGCTGCCTGGGGAAGTAAAAAGTGCCTGAAACTGCATCTACGCATATCTCCCCAAAAACACACACACACATAAGCTCCTAAATATCCACTCCCACCTTTTTTTTTGATTCATGTCAGAGGGGCATGAGGTGGATCTATCATGTTGGCACAAGACATACTAGTTTGGGACCTGGACCAAGCAACATAACATGTCTGTGGAGTGATCGAGTTGTGGAGCCCCTGCATTGTATTAAGGACTAGGAGAACAGAAGATACTTAATGCCTTCAAATTGAAAACCCTTGCAACAAATGATTATCAGAGCCACCTAGGGCCTCAGAAGGAAAGAGTAATTAAGGAGTGCCTGAAACTACAGCTCCCAAGAAAACAATAGACACAGCATTCTGATTCAAGTTGAAAGAGCCACAGGTTTTCTTAAACATTTATATACTAAAAACATAAAGTTCAGCTTTTGGGATTAACAATATGTATTTTTAGTCATTTCAAAACTTTGAAAGCATTGGTGTTAGTAATGCATTTAGAAATACATTTTTAAATTGTCTTTACAGTTAAACATGCAGTTTCATGAGAGGGCACTTTTTTGGGGAGGGGGTTCAAATTATTTTAATCATGGGCACAGTACTTGGTAAACATAGCCCTTTAATGATAAAGTGTATTTTTTCTTTTAAGTTTGAGAAGTATGTATTATATATGTGTGGCAGTGTTGTAAATGGGACTGGGGAATAAATAATGGTTAAGTGCATTTATATGTGGCAAGTAGGTAGGGGATAGTGTTTTGAATGTGGCAGTAGGACAGATTTGTTAGGATAAATATATGCTGTCTTGCAGATAAGACAAAATTGTAAGGGATACATTTTACAAAACAGTGATATATATATCATAGGGTTTTCTTTCATGTATTGTTGGAAGAAATAGCTATGGCTCATTTTGTACTATCAGTAAAAGGAGAGAAGAAAACACTGAACAAGAAAACAATTGGTGATTTTAAAAGCTTATTCTGATCAGAGTTGACATTAAAAAAATCTCAGCTGTATTTTTTATTTTATCAGGGACACTAGAAACAGGATGTTAACACATCAGTGAGCACTGATGCCATTTGTCTGTGTTAGGGAAGTTGTGGATGGAGTTGCCTTACACATGTTAAAATATACCAGCTGCAATTAAAACTACTTGTAGAAGCAAAAGGCTGGGTGTTTTTTCCTACTTTCTTTTCACTGACATTATAAACTGAGCCAGGAAAAGTAAGACTGAACAGATCAGAGCTGACATTAAAAATGTGATGTTCCTAAGGTCTGTTGCATGCACTATGCTTTCATTTTCATGGGAGGGGCATGAAGTGGATCTATCATGTTGGAACAACTGACTATCAGAGCTGCCATCCCCCTGGACATGCCATTTATCACTCATTTAAAATAACACAAATGTAGTTTTGCATTTTTACTATGAGGGAAGCAAGAAGATGAAGCAGCATGGTTAAGAAATACATTGATTGACACCTGTGAATGAGTGGGGAGGGGAAGTTTTTTCTAACATTCCTGGTGGTTTTATAGTCCCTGAAACCTGCTATTCAGGTTTTTTTTTAATTGCATCTTGTCCCAGGCAATCTTTCCAGAGTGCAGTTTACTCTATTGTTTAATAGCTCTGGGTGGAGGCCAGTGTCTTGTTACATTGTCTTTTGTTTCAAATTAACCACATACATCATGGCAGCCAAATGGGACACACTTTGAGTCTTAGGGTATGTACAGCATAATTAATAAGTTTTCATATGCATAATCTTTCCATTCATTTTATTGCTAGACATACTGAAGCTAGCTTGGCTTGATGAAGGGTTAACATGGTCAGGACCCCTTAGCAATTGAGATGCATATGCAGCAAATCAGTCCAGATGTGATAACTTACCATACAACTGTTAAGTGTCACAGTCTGAATTTTCTTCTTGAAATGGTTACTTTTGCATTTATGTTTATTTTTAAATATTTAATATTCTGACCATGTAGTTATGTCATGGACCATAACTTATCACCAGCCTTACCCCCCCATGCCCCAACTTGCATAGAAGATAGTGCTTGTAGACAAATCTAATCATTTTGTCTCTGTGTTCTGGTGTGTGTGTGTGTGCTTTTGATTCAATTGCTTGTTTGTGTCTTGCATGGAAAACAGTGCTTGTAGACAATCTAATCATTCTGCAGCTGTGTTCTGCTATGTGTGTGTGTTCCTCTGAGGCTGTTCTTTCAACTTAGGAAAGGTACTTCCCAGACATAGCAGCAGTACATTGCATAGCAGATATAAAATGTCAATAAGCAGGTCATGCAACAGATGTGCTGAGCAGTTACTAAAGCAAGAAATGTACAGCTGTCATTTTTACATTCTGTTCAAACTGTGTTTTGCACCTGTGAAGCAAATGGCACAGTCGCTGTGCAAAATCTCCTTTGGCTAATGAACCAATAGTGTCACTGTTCATGGTGGGGTCACAAAAGCCCATGCTGAAAACTTGGAGTGAAAATACTAAGAAATGCCCAGGGCATTAAGGTTTCTGACCATAACACCCTGTACTGTAGGGACTGACAGGCATCAGGGGTGTGACTTGGGATTGTCAACAGTAATGCTCATGCCATTCCACCCCCAACCCCACCCTACTGCCAGTGACAGGTATCGAGGTGTGCCTTTACTCTTCAGCCCCAAAGTTCACTCCATTCTCTTATACTGTACCCATTTCAGAGTATTTCCTTATGGAATGGGGTGAGTGTAAAGTCGGAAAACCCCAAGGCACACCTCAACTCTTGTCTGTGTCTGCAGGACAGGGTGAGGTGAAATGGCATGAGCGTTATGGGCAATGACCCAAAGGCACACCCCAATGCCTATCCATGTCTGCGTGGTGGGGGTGGGGTTGGTGTCACTTCAATACTTCATTGCCATTTTTATTCTGCCTGTGTGTCTGTGTCTGTGTCTGTCTCCCTCTCTATCTATATGTCTATGTAATTATCTTTCTATTAATTGCATGTATCACTATTTTTACCTATTTGTAAAACAAACCTGCATATCACATTTGCCTGCACTCCAAGCACATACATAGGAAACTGTGCATATTTGTACTCCGCTTCTGCATAGACCTCATACTTTCCTAATATTCCCATTATTACAAGCATAACTACCTTGCCCTTATCAAAACTGACCCCCTCTGAAAGTTAATATCACATTTTCTCTAACAGACCCTCATCATTACACCTGACTTCCTGACATCAATACATTGCTTAAATATAACTTACATCACCTCATGGACAAAAACCCTGTTTCTCTTAAAAGAAAAACTGTGTAAATAATCCCAAGGCTGAACATATGCCAGCCATTGCTTTTTCATGTACTGCCACCTTCTGTACCATCATGGGGATTTATATGTTTCCCTTGATGCTTTGCATTATTGGGATATGTGCAATTGTGTTTTCTTTAAAATTTGGCTGTCTGGCCAATATCATCCGGGATAACACATACATCAGTGGCATTTGCTCTGGGGTTCTTTTGTAAGCTTCCTATTCCTTCCATTAAAATGTACACCTCCATATATTTTCCTCATAATGTGTATGCCTTCCTTAGAACAGAAACTAAAACAAATCTTACTACTTACAAATCATTGTGTTGTTTCTCCATACCTCCTTAACAGTTCCATACAACTTCACTAACTTCATTATGCAGCTGTGGTGGATCTGACCTGAACTTGTTGGTCTTGTAACAAGTGACAATAATCCGTCTCAGTTCTGAGTAGTAGTAAAAAACAGTATATTTTTCTTTTTTTAGGGAAAAACAACATCCCTCTCAGAAACAGGCTAGGTTGGGGCAGAGGGAAAAATGGAAGGAAAGTAGATTAGTGCCAACAGTACTGTCCCTTCCTTTTTTTGTGTGAACCAGAAAAATATATAGCAAAAAAAATATCTTGCTTTGGAAGGACTCATAGAGACTAGAGAAGGTTAAGGTTTGGAAAGGCTTGGAGAGGGTTAGAACAAACTAGCTGACACCAGATTTTTTTCTGAACTGTAGCACTGTCATCAACCCTTAAAGCTTTGTGGTTAGAGCACAGACCTGTGTGTGAATTAAATTCCAACAGCCACCGACCACTTCCATACTGTGTGCGTGACTGTGACCCTGAACAATTCAGTCAGGAAAGATTGGCAATTTGAGTACTCAAAAGCACTGTAAAACAAAAGCCATTGACAAACAAGGTAAATAAATGTAAATGTATATTCAGTAGTCCAAGAATGAGTATCTCATCAAAGTTAAAACTTAAGCACCATAGTGCTAGAAAGTATTGATAATGCTACTAGTATCCTGATATTGCCACCTAACTCTCAAAATTCTGACACTTCAACAACTGGGGTAGGACTGCATATGGTAGAAGATTCAATATTGCAGAGGTGAACAAAGTTTCAAAAGACTCCTTAATCTCCAAGGCTTCTAATAGCAAGTATTCTGAGAAAATTGTGAAAACAAAGAGTATTCCTAGAAAACATAAAGTTAATGCACTTAAAGGTACAACTTGTTGTGAAGTTGCTGGATTTGCAACATGTGCATTTCAAATAAATCAATCTCCAAATAACAGTGGTAGCTCAAGTGGATCTAGTGATGATGTCCATTGTCATGGTGATAATAATGACATGGGAACTCTGAGTCTGTCGTTACCTATTTCTGACAGTGACAATGTGAATGACATGAAGGAGAGTGCTGCTATACCATCAAAAGTGAAAGGGAAAATTTCTAAGGCAAAAGTCAAACAAAGTGACACAAAGTTTGACAGTACTGGTGAGGGTACTGGTGCTGATGCAGAGTATTCTATAATTATTTTACCTTTGAGCATGCATTCTCTAGCAAGGTCTTCCAAGGTTAAAACCAGCCATCTTGCCCCTACTGAGCTTGTTACTAGAAGTAGACAGTTCACCTCTACTGTTTGGAATCATTTCTATATAATCCTCAAGGATGTTTGCCAAGCTAAGCAAGTACTATGCAACTGTGAGGATATAGTTAATGATATAATAATTACAGAGCCATTGGGAGACAGTGACCACAATAATGTCATCATAGAGATAAATATGGAATATAATCAGACCAATGGTATAACAACTTTTAAGTGTTATAATAAAGCAGATTATAAATGTATTCAGAATATCTTAAAAATGGGAATGGCAGAATGAAAAGATTGACCACTGTGTGGACACTTGGGTACCAGTAATATTGAAATACAATAAGAAAGGAAGAATCCTAGTATGGTGGGGAAGTACAGTCAAAAATCCATAAGAAAGAAGGCAAAGCTATACAAAAATATAAACAGAAACCTAAAGAAATAAATCATGAAAAATATAAAATAGCATCTTATAAAAGTAAGACTGCAATAAGGAATGAAAAAAAAAGGGCTGAAGAAAGAATGATAGAATCCATTAGAGACAATAAGAAAAGCTTCTTCAGCTATGTGGACTCATTGAGAGGCAACCAAAAAAAACTAGAACCCCTCAAACTAGGAGAAGAAATTGTGTTTAAAAGCATGATATGAGCCTACCCGGTTGCACAGAGGGCTGATGCGCTGGATGTCTCACCTCGCGGCACGCCGGCGACCCGGGTTCCAAGGCCTAGCCTGGGTCATCAGAGGTTGGCACGGGGGGGGCGGGCAGAGCAGGATGGAGTAGCCACAAGGCAGCTCTCCTCTCCGGGGCGGTGGTGGCCGAGGGGCTGCGCAAGCAAGGGTGCCGGTGATAGGCCAATAGGGGCAGGCTGAAGAGGACCGTTACCGGGGCTGTAAGGCACATGCGTGCCTCCACATGCATGCATCCTTCTCCTGGGGTCCTCAGGTAAAAAGGGGGAGAAAACTGGAAAAAGCAGCCGACGGCAGGATGGCAACCAACTCTCCATAGGCACCGCTCCCAGACCGGGTGTAAGGTAAGCCCCAGTAATTCTGGGGGACGGAGCTGGGGGAGTTGGTCAGATGAGGGCGGCATGGAGCAAGGAGAAACAGAGTGAGATAAAAAAAGCAGGATATGGCAAATGAGCTAAATAAATATTTTTTAACAACTTTTCAAACTAAGCTAGAGTCACATATTGAAAATGTTGACAACATTTGTATACGTGGTATATCCTTTACTAAAAAGGCAGTACAAGAAAGGCTCCAGAAATTAAAACCAGATAGATCTATAGGCCTGGATGGGATCAGCCCAAGATTTTTGAAAGAAACTTCAGACAAACTTACAGGTCCTATAATGAAGTTTTTTAGTGCCTCAGTACAGGAGTGGGACACCTTAAGAGAATGGAGGGAGGCTAATATAACAGCAATTCATAAGAAGGGAGATAGGGAGGTGCCAGGCAATTACAGACCTATAAGTCTGACTTCTGTTCTGGGACATGTCATGGAAGGACTGATACTTGACCTTAGTAAAGAACATATAGAAAGAAAATGTTTATCTGATATAACACAGCATGGATTCACACCTGGGAGGTCATGTCTTATGAATCTGCTACAATTTTTTGAACCTATTAGTGCTGCATTGGATGCAGGTTTACCAGTAGACATAATATTTTTGGACTATTCTAAAGCCTTTGATTCAGTATCACATAAAGGATTGTGTATGATCGCTCATACACAACAAGGGTATTTTTCACACAAGAGGTTTCCATGGTAACTGGAGACCTTGAGAGTGCAGCTTGAGAGGTCTCATTACCATGGAAACCTAGAGAGTTGAAAAATACCATTGTTGTGTATAAGCAATCATACACAGTCTTTTATAGTGTATGGCCACTCATACAAAGACTGTCCTTACTTTCCTGCTGGTTTATGTGGTAACTTTCACCTCCTCTGGCCTGTTTCACCACTGTGGCCATTCTCAGAGGATTGCCGGTCACCCAATCATACATGCACACCCACCTTCTAAGTGTTATGCTGCACTAGCTATGTAGCTAGTGCAGCACAGCAGCCACAATGACGTAGTTAGTGCAGCATAACAACATTGTTGAAGGGATGGATTTCCACCTACAACAACATTCCACCATGCACTATTTAACATTTTACTACAACAATTAGAGAAATTACAGCTTCACCCTAGTATAGTAAGATGCATAAATAGTTGGCAGCATGATAGCGTCAAAGGTTGGAATCAGAGGTACTTTTCAGAATGGGGAGAGGTGACCAGCAGTTTGCCTCAGGGTCTGTCCGGTCCCACCTTGTTTAATATATTTGTATCTGAAATGGAAACTTCAGCTCTGTCTGGGTTTTGTAAGTATGCTGATGACAGTAAGGTGAGAGTTATAGTTAATAATGAACAGCAAAAAAGCTACAGGAGGAATTAACGAGACTGGAGCAGTGGGCATGTACAAATAAGTTGAGGTTTAACCAAGAAAAGTGTAGAGTGATGTACTTGGGGAAAAAATAAACTATTTATCTATAAATTGAATGATCATATCCTGCAGATGACTGAAATAGAAAAGGATTTGGGTGTTACAGTTACAAATTCCCTTTCTTTGACATACATATCAAGGAGATGGACAAAATGTCAGAGGATAATATCATGTATTTTTAGACATATAAGGTGTAGAGAGTCTACTGCACTTATTCCACTTTATTTTCATTGGTTAGACCTCATCTGAGTACTGTTCTCCTTTCCGTGCTCCCAAAGTCAGGGTGGAGACTGACTGGTTGAAAGGGTCTGAGGCAAATGACTAAGAGGGTAAAGGATATGAGGGACATGTCTTACACAGAGAGATTAACTCATTTGGGACTCTATTCATTAAACTATAGAAGGATATGGGGGACCTGTGCCTGGTTTTAGTGCCAGTAGGAATGAGGGTAAGTGGAAACCATTGGATTAGTTAGACATCCCACTCAAAGAAACACAAGGTCACATAATATGACACTAACAAAAGAGGTTAGCAGAACATCTAGGAGAAGTAAATGGTTTAGTCAGAGAGTTGTTAGTGTATGGAACTCATTACCTGCAGTAATTGTTAACAGTAAAACTATGTTCGAGTTTAAGAAATTATTGGATATATATATATATATATATATATATATATATATATATATATATATATAGAAGCTGGAAACTGTAGGGGTTTCCACTGAAAAGTGATGAGCATCATATAGGTCTTTGACCTTTAACAGCTGTACGACACTTATGAACCTATGAACCTATAAGCCATATGTGTGCACTGCAACACTTTCGAGTGGGGAAAAATAAAGGTAATCTTGGAACAGCAACAATGATGCATAATCTTGTATGAATTCACCTCATCATTATGTATGTCTCAAACAAACATTCAAATATTGTTGCAAGGAAATCTAGTAGTGCATTCTGTGAACAGAACATTCAGTGAAGCAGTAGGAGATGGCAATCACCAGTCAAGATCTGAAAGTCCAATTTTGTCTCTAGTAAATTCTGTAAGGTCCTCTGTTTTAACAGTCAGGGCATGTAGTACTCCAGCCAAGACTAACTTTAATACTGATAAGAAGCAGTCAGATACAAAATGTTTTAGAAAGAAAGTCTACATACAAAATAAAAAAAATCCAGTAACAGTGACAATCATAAAATAAGTGAAATAATTGTATTCGACTTGCAACCTCATCTATTGTGTTGTGGGTTTCCAGAGGCTTGTAGAATAAATACTTAGACTGATTTAATGCCAAGTAGAAAATATTGTTCAGGCACTGCTGTGCCCATGATGTACAACTGTCTAATACTTCAAGTGAGGCATGCCATCCAAGAGGCAGAAGACCAGGTAGTTCACTTTACTACTGACATGTGGACCAGTGCCCAGACCATTGCCTATTTTACTCTTACTGCACATTGGGTCAGTTTTGTGAGTAACTCATAATTTTAACTCACCACTCCAGCTGGTACCAGTACTGTCTCTCATGGAAAAAAAGCAAAAACAAAACTTCATGTTTCAGAAAATGGCAGTATTCCACACATCTCTCTTTCAAGACACACACAACACAACACATTCAGCAAGAACTTGAAGGACTACTTAGTGCTCAGATCATCTCGCAGAGTATGAGAGTTGGCTTTTTTGTTTGATCACAATGGTTCAGGTATAAGAAAAACATTCAAGATGACAATTTTGTACGTGTACATTGTCTTAACTTAATAGTCTGAAACTTCCTGGATAATGACTGAGAAGTGGCAATCACTGTAGGCACAGTTCGTAAAGTGTGTGGCCACTTCAGCCACTCTGTAAAGGCACATGATATCCCTGCTGATATCCAGAACAGCAAAGGTCTTCCTCATCACCAACTTGCTCAGGATGTACAAACAAGGTAGAATTCAACTTACTTTATGACTGAATGCATCCTTGAACAAAAGGTTGCTATTACTGAGTATATCATATACATTGATATTGGGAAGGGGATCATATGCTGTTCTACTCAATGGTCTCTGAAGGAAGAATTGGTTCACATTGTGTAGCCATTTACATTATGAGTGCTACAAAAGAGGTCAGTGCAGAAAACCCATCTCTTAGCCAACTTATTTCATTCATTATACTTCTCAAATAAGCCTGGAGAAAATGAGGAACAGCTTAAATATGAACCAATCTCTAGTCAATAACATTCTTCCCAGACTTAGCAATGAAGATAGACTACCAGCCATGGCACAGAATAATGAGTATACCCTGTATCTTATCAAAAATGCTAGACCCACATTTCTGGAACAGACGCATTCCTAATGTTGCTTTTCAGGATATGGAAGACTTGGACTACAGGCATCTTTTGTTTGATGCAGTAGATGAGGTTTCATTAGGAAGCAGTACAATTACAGTACACTATCTCAAACTCAGTTGACTGCCCAAAAAAAACATCACAGAAGCAGAAAATGAGGAGGGTGACATTTGGTGCTAGCTGCGGGACATTGAAATTCCAACATGAGTAGATGCATGCTCTGTAGTAAGCATGGTAGATGCATACCTGTGTGAGCCTAACATTAGTATTAAGGATGACCCTTTAGGGTACTGCAAAAAAAAAAAAAAAAATCACGCTGGCCAAATGTGACTACCCTGGCTTGTAAGTAAGACGTTTCCAGGGTGTGGCCCAAGACATTGGGTGACCATGCTTTTAATGTCTCTGGGTAGACCCTGTGGAACTTGCTTCCATCTGCAGTCCAGGAGGCCCCCTTGATTGGGGTTTTCAAGCTGAGCTGAAGGCCCACCTTTTTTAGCCTGGCGTTTATTCACTGATTTTCCAGCACATCATTCCTAGTTATCTGAAGTTGATCTTAAAGTTGCTATTTTGAATTTTATTTATTCTGAAAAATGTTATTGTGTTTTTATCTGTTGTTTTGTTTTTTGATATGTTTTGTTAGGTGCCCAGAGCCCCAGAGAATGGGCACCCTAAAAATAAAATTTGCCTTGCCTTGCCTTTGCCAGTATTGGATGCCTACCATCCAGTGTCTGTTCTGAGTGTTTATTTAGTTCTGCTGGGGATGTCATTACCGATAAATGAACAAGAGTAATACCTGACAATGTAGAGAAACTAATATACATGAAGGTTAGCTGCCAAACTTTGGCTATTTATGTGGTGCTAATCTTGAAGAAGAAAATGAGATCGACAGCAGTACGTACCTATGATGCATCTGTTGACTAAGTGGCAATAAGATCTGCTTTCAATATTCTCTAAAAAGGCTTGTCAGAGATGTAGGATTTGCCTGCCTTTGGGCTGGGTGAATAATGCAGTTACAACATTAAAATAAAATATATAGTTACATTAACAACTGAGTATGGGGTGCACACTGGGCAGACAAGTCTCAGTTCTTCTTAACCCCATCCTCTGAGCCATTCAGAAGCAATTTCCTCCAGTGTTTTTGTCTTCTGATGATTTTGGATGGTAGCATTAGCTATGCATCACATTACAAATGGTAGAATGACATAATGCAGGCAAGTCTCACACCTTTTGAGAACAGACAGGAAAGTATTTATTAATAACATTGCAGCTCTTTTGTAATTTTTGGAATGTGACTGCCTTCCTCTATTATTTCTGATGTGAGTTCCTTCCCCGTTAGTGTTGGTAGTACTACTAGCCCATTCCCCTGTTAGCATTGATAGTTCTACTACTAGCCCTCAAAATAATAAAGACAGGTTTTGCCATTGCCTGCAATTCAGGGTATAATTTCTTCTGGCCACAGAGGCAGGGTTTACAGTCACGTACTTACTTCATTGCTTCCCCAGAAATTAAGAGGTGCGGGGTCTACCATCACATTATTGCCTAGTGTATGGTAACTGGCTGCTGTTTCTTTATTACATTCTGTTTCTTCCTTATGGTAGTGTGCTCCTTCTTCATAACCAAGAGCACTTGCTGTCACTGTTGAGGAATAGAACTACAAGCACAATATTGCCTTACAAAAAACAAAATCAGACTGAGGAGAGATGTTACAAAGAGAGATCTGAGACTTGCCTGACTTTCAACCAAATCATTGTCCTGGGGGTGGGTGGGTGGAGATTCATCCAGTACATGACTTTGTACTGCAACAACTGTAGCGGACAAGTTCCTGTTCTGAGTCATCAGTCTCTTTCTCATTTTGAGCAGATTGTTTTGGTAAATGTGACTTAATTGGGTTGATTTACATGGTGGTGGTTTTCTTTTTTTTTACCTGATAGTAGTGGTAGTAGCAGTGGTGAAGCAGTGGCTTTCAGACTGGCTGTTCCTCTTCTGTTACATTCTGTTTCTTTCTAATAGTGATGTGGTTCTTTTTCATAACTGAGAGCGGTTGCTAAATAAAGTGGTGCCTGTGCCTTTTATGAAATAGAAGTAGCTATACAAACACAGTATTTTCTTCAAAAAAAAGTAAAATCAGCCTCAATAGAGAGGTAGTTATTTTTTTTCCCCTGATAGCAGGGGTAGTAGCAGTAGTGAAGTGGTGGCTGACTGGCTATCAGACTGTCTGGTGCTGTTTCTTACATTCTGATTCTCCCTAATGGTGATGTATTCCTTCTTCATTCTTAACTGAGACATTTCTGAACATATTGGTGCCTGTTGAGAAATAGAAATAACTTATTAGCTATACACAATTTTGCCTTCTAAAGACAAGAACCCCTTCTAAAACATCAGAAACAGAAGAGTGGTTAGAGAGTGTTGTAGGACTTGCTGGCCTTTTGGCAAACTCACACAGTCAATATGCAAGTGGTGGGTGGCTGTCAGAGTTTAATTCACACACAGGTCTGTTAACTGCTATATATTAATAATAACCGGGAGTGTTTTTCCCATAGAGAATCCCAGTCAGTGTCAGTGGCTCAGCAGGTAGCACACTCCCTCTGAGGCTGGGAGATCATAAGGCAGTGGGTTCTATCCCACACCAGGCACTTGAGTTAATATCATGTCGACACTGCAGTGCAGCATGAGGGGTTGCTGCACTCCTGAGGTGCTGTCTTCTGGATGAGATGTTAAACTGTGGTCCCATCTGCCTGTTCAGGTGGATGTTAAAGATCCCATGGCACTTCTCGAAAAGAGTAGGGGAGGTTTTTATTAAAGAATCATACAATCCAAACATAAGAAGCAAAGAGGAAAAATGTACAGAGGAAAAACAAGTCTAATAAGGAACAATGCAAAAGGAATAACAAAAACAGAAAGGAAACGCAACACTTCAGGTAACATGCACGTCATTATCAGTTATCCATGGCAAATTCCTCCACCTCTGTAACAAATTAGTGCGGTCTAAGAATTTCATGTCCTGAAAACAAAGCTTTTGCAATTCATGTAAGATCTTCCCATAAAGTTCCTCATGTGAAATATTCAGCTGTTGTAAAGTAAAAAGGCATTGAGAATTCCAAATAAACCATTTGATGATGATAAACATAGCATTTTGAGTGCTCTTATCCCAATGTATCCAAGTTAGTAGATAGTCTCATATATCAAACTGGAATAAGAGACCTGTCTAAACAGAGACATACCAGTGGTTAGATACAAAAAATCCCAAAAGGATTATACATAAGAATAAGAAAAACATAAATGACTGAGGGTCTCAGGCTGAACAATACAGAGGGGTTGGGCACAAATTCTCTCATCTACCTTCTTATGTTTCTGATTGGCCTTCATGTTGACATTCATGACAGGTTAACCAGTGAACATCTTGCATTTTAATGGGCAACCGCACTTGAAGATAATGTTTCAATGCCAAGTGAGACTGTGGTGGGCATTTAGGAAATAGGTCTAATTCCAGAAAATGGGTTAGTAAGACTTGAGAATAAATTTGCTTTTGATTTGGACAAATGCAATGCAGGAGGAAGACTCCACAGTCAAGTTTTACAAAAGTTGACGAAGATAAGCCAGTGCTGGGGACCTTGTGGAAGTTGTCTCAACTGATTAGCCTGCCAGAGTGCAAATCAGGGAGATAGAGTAGACAACAAACTAGGACACCAATAATTAGTGGAGGAGAGTAGCAGAGGTTTCAACTTGGTCTGAATAAACTGACAGAAAAGAAAGAATAGGGTTGACCATGTTTTGACCGCCCTCACGGTGGGGGTAAATAAAGGACATTCCGATGCAAAGGGTTCAGCCGGGTGCCCCAAAATGTCTGAAAAAAAAGACTACAAAGTTCCCTAGACTTAGGCACAGGGAAGATAGTACTAATAAATAAAAAAATGGGAAGAAGATGAGACTTGATTAAATAAACCTTCTTATGAAAGGACATTTTTTGCTTATTCCAAGAGTGCACCAAGGTAGTCCTCAAAGGTATCTTCTTATCCCAGTTCAAAATATCATTCTGAGGACCCCCCTTAAAAATTCCCAAAATCCTAATAGCATCCTGGGTAATCGAGATCCCTGTCACCGAAGAAAGAGAGATATCCGGAGCATTCAGGAACAGCCCCTGACTTTTTGAAATATTTAGGCAGGCTCCTGCATAGTGTCCAAATTCAACACTGCAGCTCAGGGCAAGCACTGCTGAGTCAACAGTTTTATTCAAAATAACCAGGTCATCCGCATAGGCAAAGGCAACATGTGGGATTACATGACCATGTAGCCTGATCGGGGAAGTGCTACCGGCAGAATTCAAGAGACGTAAAAGAGGATCAATGCAAAAAACATATGATAAATGACTGAGGGGACAGCCCTGGTGATCACCCTTATGAATAGGGATATATGGCCCGAAATACCCATTAACAAAGGTTTTGACAGTGGCAGAGCGATACAATAATCAAAGCCACTCAATAAAAGCAGAAGGGATTCCATACTGTTGTAGAGTATACCAAAGAAAAGAATGACTAACATTATCAAAAGCTTGGGCTTGGTCTAGGAAGAGAAGCAATCCCTCAACTGGGGAGACATTATGAAAATCAAAAACTTCATGGAGAAGAATGAGAGGATCAGTAATCTACCTCCCTGGAATAGTACAGGATTGGGCCGTGGAGATCAGATGGTGTGCCATTGATAAAAGTCTATTATTAAGAAGTTTAGCAAGTAATTTAAAGTCAATGTTCAAGAGACTGATGGGTCTCCAATTAGAAATATCTAGCTTATCACCCTTTTTATAAAGAAAAATGAACACGCCCATAGCCAAATCTAATGGGAGAAATGGTGAAGTAAAAGAGAATTAAACACCTTGGTGAGTTCTTGGGAAATCTCCCGGTCTAAGATGGCAAAACAATTCTGCCATCAAACCATCAGGTCCAGGAGATTTATGATGAGCTAGAGATTGAACAGCAGCAGTCAGTTCCAGAACTGTAATATGAGATGTCAGAGCAAGATGAGAATCTGGAGGTAGCAAAGGAACAGGAATTTACTAAATAAGGTGTCATAATTGGGTGGGTGGAAGTCTGCCTACCAAATAAGGTAGAGCATGATCCATAACAATTTGAAGAATGTCAGGTTGGGAAGATCGAACTACTCCATCAGCATCTGTAAGGGCTGTCACAGTTTTCCAGGATTGTTAATCTTGATTAGCAGCAAAGGGCAAATATGGGAAAAAGAATCAGTAGTACTGTACCTCTGTTGGAAACAAAGATGATTGGTTTGAGTAGAATGGTACTTCAACATATTCTGTTTATGAGGAAATTTGGTCCATAAGCGATGGGTAGTAAGCCAAGAAAGGAAGTATAAGTGCTGCAACTGTTTACGGTCACTCAAGTAAGCAACATAATCCACCGAACGGACACATCTACCAGTCTGAATAAGTAAGGTTCGAGGTCGGACTTGTGTCCAGCCACCAGTCAACTGGATTTGCATAAAGATCAAAAACAATTTTCTACAGATCAAAAAATAAGATCTGTTGGGAATAAAAGGCATGTTCTAATAGGGTAGAGTTCAACTTCCAATAGCCAGGCCCATAAGGAATAACAGGATCACCTAATAGAATAGACAGGAAACAATGGTCAGAATATTCCACTGGTTGTACCTTGGAATCATGAAGGACCAAAGATTTGGTAATAAATAGAAAATCAATCTAGTGGACAGAATACCTTTATAGAAAGTCCGCTCTCTTTTACCGGTAAAATCAAACAATGCATCTTTGAGGCCTGCCATGCGAGTGACAGAATTAAGAGCAGACATATTAGAAAAAATCTTTTCTGTGGAAGTTAGAGTTCCCCTATCCAATTTACTCATCCCACAATTAAAATTCCTACCCCAAATAATATAATGTGTTACATGCAAATAAGGGGCAATGAGATGGAACAATGCAGCATGGTCTGTCTTTGTCTGGGAGCGTATATGGTGATAACATGAAAAGGGACATCAGAGATGCAAAAATTCAGCAAAAGAACTCTACCGGGAACCAAATCCAGGAGTTTGGTCACAGTGGGCTGGAGACGATGAAGCAGAATTCTAACTCCAGAGCAACAATCCATACTTAAAGACCAAAAAGAAACCCTGGTGACCCACTCTTTGATTACCTTAGAAACCTCTGAAACAGAATGAATCCTAGTATCTTGCAGGAAAAAAATGCCAGGAGGGTGGGAACGAAGAAGGTGAAAAATGGCACCTTGTTTCTTATCATTCTTAATGCTATTGACATTAGATGTCAAAAAAAACAATGATGGCAATAACATGAAAAGAGTTAGCTTTGTTTCTTCTTTTTAACCCTTCCTTTCTGGGGTGGAGGTTTCTGTCCCATGTCAAGAGTTGCTGGGAGGATGACTTCACCAGCTAGGTCCTGCAAGTGAGAATCAACTGAGGAGGCAACAGATTCAGCATCAGAAGTAACATCCTCCTGAAACACCTGAAACGGTTAGAAGTAGAAAGGGAGGCTGCTGCGGTGGCCGTCTGCAGAGGGTGGGACCAAGTTTGTCTTTTACTGGTAGCCATTTTACCACCCACTGGGTCCACCAAAGGGGGGGGGGCATGTCAGTAGACTGGGTAACCTCAGACTCCAGTAAAGCGGGGTCAACACTACAGGGGGTTCTACAGTGGTGAGGTGTAAAGAAACAGAAGGGTTGGGGGTGGAGCATCCTGAATAGGGTCTCGGGGGTCATAGTAATGGTAGGGGAAGAAGGACATTCGACCTGGACAAGCTGGTGGGAATTATATTTCACTCCACATTTTCAACATTGCCATTTTACCACACCTCCTTATGAGCAGTAGAACTGTCATTTCTCACATCTCACCCAAAATGTGTTTCTGTACATGTAGCTCAGAATGGTGCAGTCGGTGTGTGAAATCAGTGTTCAGGACAGATTAAGAAAATCACAGTGACACTGTTCATGAGCAGAAGTGTTAAAATGGCTATGTTAAAATTTGGTGAAAACATTTCCAAAATGACTGTTTTGTGAGCATGTGTTGTGCTGTTCCTATGCACACTTGTAAATTTGCAAATTTTCAATATTTTCACTCCAGATTTTCAACATTGTCATTTTACCACACCTCCTTATGAGGCAGTACAGCTGTCATTTTTACATCTCCCAAACTGTGTTTCCGCATCCATGCAGCACAGTGGCACAGTCGAGTGTCTTGAAATCAATGTTCAGGACAGATTAAGAAAAACACAGTGACACTGTTTATGAGCAGAGATGTTAAAATGGCTATATAAAAAATTTGGTGAAAAAAGGTCCATAAAATGATTGTGTTATGAGCGACCATTGTGCAGTTTCCACACCCCTCGTAAGTTCATGGAGTTCTAATATTTTCAGTCCAGATTTTCACCACAGGCATTTTCCACACTTCCTATGAACAGTACAGCTGTCATTTTCATCACCATGATCAAAATGTGTTTTGCACTTACAGTGCAGAAATGCGTGGTTGCTGTGGGAAATCACTGTTTGGGACAGATTAAGAAAATCACAGTGACACTGTTCATGAGCAGAGGTTCAAAAATCCCTGTGTTAACAATCTTAAAAATCCCCAAACTAATTACATTACAGTTGTGCGTTCTGCAGTTTCTATGCATGCTCGTGACTTCCCCAGTTTTTTAATATTTTCACTGCAGATTTTCAACATTGCCATTTTTACACCTCCCATGAAACTAGAAGAATGCAGAACTTGAAAACAATTAAGCAGAAGAAGAAAACTAACACTATAACTAAATTAATTTCATGAAGGAAGAGGAAGGACTAAGAGTGCAAAGGGAAGTCTGGGAGGGTGAACTGTGTGGGGTGGATGTACTGTGTGGCTGAGGTGTGTGGTAGACTGTATTGATATTCTATCACCATACAGTCATGCAGTTAGGCTTGTGCTGGGCAGGAGAGAGGAGGCAGGGGCTAGGCAGACAAACAAAACAAAACTAGAAGAAGGCAGAACTTAAAGAGTTAAAAAACTAAGCAGAAAAAGACAACTATAAATTGACTTTGCAAGTGGAGGAGGCAGAGAAGGATTAAGAGTGCATAGGACTGGTGCACTGTTGGTGCCTTATAGTGATTCCTATCGTTGTACAGTCGAACAGTGGAGTACAAGAAAAACAAGCATTTGTCAATGCGAATATGTTGCTTGCTTCTATGTGCTGTTTAGGTATTTGGAAGTCATTGGAGTGCAAATATTGAAAATTTCGCGAACTACGACTACGTGGGAACAGCGACAGCATGCTCGTAAAACAGTCATTTTAGGAATTTGTTCACCAAATTTTTCAACATAGCCATTTTAAGACCTCTGCTCATGAACAGTGTCACTGTGATTTTCATAATTGTCCCATACATTGATTTACTTTGCGACTCGCCATCCTGCGCTGCATGAGCGGAAGCACATTTTAGGTGAGATGTGAAAATGACAGCTGTACTACTCATAAGAAGGTGTGATAAAATGGCAATGTTGAAAATCTGGAGTGAAAATATTGAAATTTCGCGAACTTACGAGCCTGCGTAGGAACTGCATAATGCACTCTCGTAAAACAGTCATTTTTGGAATTTTGGCAAATTTTCAACATAAGGTTTTAGGACCCTTCTCATGAATGATGTCACTGTCATGGTGGTATTCAGGCCCAAAAGGGTGATTTCATGATCCCTGCGCAGTCACTGCACGCAAATCACCCTTGGGCCTGAATAATGCCATGACAGTGACATCATTCATGAGAGGGGTCCAAAAACCCATGTTGAAAATTTGGTGCAAAAATTCCCAAAAATGCCTGAGATATGCAACAAAGTTGAAACCCCCATCTGGCCCATTATACAGCTTACCGGCATTTCCTCAGTTCGCGGTCAGCTTTGAAGAGTGCAGATGTGTTCCTGGTCCACCGAAGATCGTCGCCCGGAGTCCGAGGTAAGTATGGGGTGGGGGGGTGTGGGGAGGCTGGGTGCGCAGTGGGTGGGTGCGGTTGTGGAGGGGGTCGGGAGACGCCAAGGGACCGTTTTCATTTTTCAGGTAAAATAAAAAAAAAGACATCATGGGACCATTTGCCATGCTGGGGTGGGCTCCCAGCGTGGCACAAGGAACGTGAAGCGTTCACCCGGCCGAAGTTGGGCACCCGTTGGCCAAGGACTGATTGCCATGCTGGGGTGGGCTCTCAGCGTGGCACCTACAACTGGGGGAGGAGAGCGCGGCTCAGCCGCGGGGATTAGGCACCCCGTCGGCTACACAGTAGTCATGAGGCGCCGCGCCCTGCGTGTGGGGGGCTATGCTACTATCTCTGCTCACTGAAGCATAGCTCCCCCTTTCAACTGTATGCCACTGCATTTTGAAGCGTGTCATGGACGGCTCCAAAATGCATTGGCTTACAAGAGCAGCGCCTGCCAGCTCACTGACTGAATTGGAGGAGGTGACACCTCGAAATCTCCAATGATGGCACTATGTTAATTGCACATCGTGCAAGTAACATAAAATGAAAATAACCAAGTGAATTCAAGAAAATTGAACATCCACCTGAACATACTGAAAACAAAAGTTACCCTCCTTGTCCCTGTCAAAAGTAAAGATTCAGCAAAGTTTTACTTAGCGGGTGAATTCCATAAATTCACCAACTCATCCTCCCTCTGCCATTTGGTGAAGTTGCCATCTGTAGTTGAAAATTTGCCAAAATGGAATGGGGTAACTTCACATTGCTTTGGGGGTTTAAAGTGCAAATTGCTTAAAAAACAAGCAAGGAGCACTCTATCCCTGATGTCCCTGTCTGGTGCCCCCGTAATCACCAGGCCCAACATGAAAAAAAAACACAATTGCCAGGCAATCCCTGGTGTCCCACCTGTAGTGTTGTGTCCCCCACACTGATCACCTGCTTGTTCTAAACTAAAGAAAAATAAATCAAAGGTCCACTCCCCAGATTGCAGTGCTTGTTTGAAATAATTTGCCTGGTGTCCAGTGGACCCTTCACCCCTCAACCCTGCATCTACTGCCCCACCACCCTCTCCCCGACCCCAAGTGGGCAACCAGCACAGCCTCCTCCACACTCCTCCATGCCAGTCACCCAACTGGGCTCAATGAATGAATGCGTGCTTGTGCAAGCATGCACTCATTCATTGAGATCAGTTGGGTGCAACTCATGGAGGAGAGTGAGAGACTTTGCCAGTCACCCATTTGGGGTCAGGTGGGGGGGAGTGGTGGTGAGCAGTAGATGCAGGGTGGGGGGTCTACTGGACAACAGGGAGATTATTTGAAACAAGTGCTCTGTGATGTGGGGAGATGGACCTTGATTATTTTTGTATTTTACAATAAGCAGGTGATTGGTGGGGGGGCACACAACTCTGCGGGGAACCAGAGATTGCCTGACAATTGGGGTTATTTTTTCATGTTGGACCAGTGATTGTCGGGGTAGGGGAACCACTGAGACCAGGCAAACCCCATTTTGCAGAGTTTTTCGAGTGGTGAAGGCTCACACACCCTGTGAAGTGGGGAAATCTGCAAAATGTTTTGCACAGCAAATTTTCCCCACTTAGCATATCTTAGCCCACAAGGCACCTTACAGGCACAGCGTGTGCAAGAGAACAGGTGCTTTGCTGACTTATTTGGCACAAATCTCCTGTGTTCTTAAGTACTTATGGCATGCACTCAGCAGTTTACTGACCTATTTGGGATTGGGAATAAATTTCCTGTGTTCACAGCTACTTGATGCACCCACTAGCTGTAATGCTTTGCTGACATATTTGGGAATAAAGAATAAATATCCTGTGTTCCCAAGTACTCCATGCACCCAACACCAGCAGTGCTTTACTGACCTATTTGGGAATAAATCTCCCTTTGTTGTCACAACTTAATTCAATGGCAGCAAGCAGTGGTTTATTGACCTGTATGGGAATACATTTCCCTGTGTACTCTACTTAACTCCACACAGCAAGTACTGCTTTACTGACCTGTTTGGGATCGAGATACATTTTGGACAGTATTTGTTTTGAATTTTAGCAGGTTCATTTTTAGAAGAGTGAGCCTCTCTACATTTTTGAAAGACATGTTCTTTTGTCAGTCACTATTGCTCCAGCAGCACTGAAAATTCTCTCTGAATATGTGCTGGTGGATGGGTAACAGGTATTCAACTGCAATCTCAGTTAAAGAAGGACATATGGAACTGATTTCTTCTGTTGCCAATACAGTAACAGTTCATTGCCTGTGGTGAGAAGCACAATCCCCATGGTATAATCCTTCATCATTTGTAGCAGGATGTCTGGTACACAGCAGCCAACTGAGCCTTTCCAACTGTCTTTATCGGCAGAAAGTCTAAAAGCATGTCACACAGTGGTTTGTCTTGTGGTGCAGCAGCACTCACCCTGTAGTTTTGGCAGCCAAAAGCATCAGTACAGTAATGATGGTACCACCACCGGAGCAGCAACAGCAGTGGCAGCAGATTATGCTCTTCCCTCTCCACCAGATTTTGTGCAGACTCTTAATGTGGCCATAATGGTATTGATGATTTAGTACTTTTCTCAACTATAAGCACTAATACTTTCTCAATTAATAGTTCACAATACATTATATTTCAGGGCCAGATATTTAAAACTTAGACCTGGGACAAAATTAGCAATGCATGGCATGCTAAATTAGCCAGAACCATTTAGTGCTATATTTAAAGGGAATAGCCCTGGGGCTAAAGCAGCTGAAAATAAGCGTGCAAATGAAGGCTATGCAAACAGGGCTGGGAATGCAGTGCAATAATAGCCCAGCAAATAAGACAGCTCTGAATGTAACATCCGAGTAGCAAACCACAACAGCCCAGTGCACACAGACATGGAGGAAGGTAAAGGTGAACTATGTGGCCAGTATGTGTGCTAGCAAATAAGTGGATGCACTAATGCTGCAAACAACAGTGCAGACCAAATACTGTAGAACTGTGTTATGGTTCAGACAGGTTTGCATGCGCAAATACATTTGCACAGTGTGCATAGCACTAACACGTTTGCCCAGTGCTAGGACATTTGTCTGGGGCAAAAGTTGATATATTCAAAAGTGACATGCAAATGAGCCTGCTTAGGCAGTCCGTGGGCAAACATCCATATTAGCATCTCATCATGGTCTGATTTGCATGTAGGTTGCTACTATTGCAGGGTTCCACAGCTCCACCTATAGGTCAGTCTGAAAGTACAGGGGCAGGCTGGGTCTGCTCACAGCTCCACCTGTATGTCAGTCTGGAAGACAGTGGTATCTGCAGGCTGTGTTGTACACAGCTGCATAGACTATTATGCCCCAGGGGACTACACAGCACAGGCGCGGTGATGGTGCTGCATGCAATAGTCAAACTGTATTTCCTGCTACAGTGCATAGCAGATACTACAGTAACAAGGTAGCAGGTAGTGGAGAGGCACAGCAATGCCTATGGTGTGTAGAGCAGCAGTGACTGCTGCACTCCACACAGTAACAGACCCATCTGGCAGGTGTGTTCTGACAGTGGATATTACTGTCATGCTGTTGTCGTGTGACTCACAGATGCTGTACCACCGGCATAGGATACTCACAGTGACATACACTGTGTGTGCTGTGGTGTCTGTACAGATGTGCGGTATGTGGCCTGGGGGTGAGCACATACCATCAGACAGACACACTGGTGTTATAGTATTCCCGACACTGGATCATTTACACTGCATGGATGGTTCCAGCCTTGACGCAGCACCAGTATGTGGTGAAGCCTGGCCACCTGTACACTCTCCCTCAACACCCTTATGCCCTCAGTGCTGCATGTGTATGCTGGATTATGTTGGTGAACCCCAATGGGGTATTGGAGGTGTGTGCTGTATGGATACATCACCATGGTGTCCACTGGGTGCTGGGTCACCTATTGATGCCTGGCATGGTTGGGAACAGTGCCAGATGATGGCAACATGGGGATGCTGTCCATGTGCAGCATGTTTCTTCCACACCTGGTTTCTTTCAATGTTTAATATTTACAGGTTAGGGTCAATAAACCACTGCTGGCAGATCCTTGCAAACTCCATAACTCACACTTGTGAATTATGGAATTCCATAAACCTCAATTCTATGTTGCGTAAGTTGCGCAAAAGTCACACAGTGTCACACAAACTCATTTTTTGTGCGGTGCTTACCACCAGTAAATATAAAAAATAAAACATGGGGAAATCTGGGAACTCAGATTTTATACACACCTTATGGTATTTAATGCCCAGAGATAAACCCCTCAGGCTAACACCGTGGGTGTGCATAAAAACTCGTTAACCCCACTTCCCCATGCATTATTCTATATTTTATCACCTTGTTGTCCAGGTAAGCACACTGGGCCAAGGTACATTGTCAGTAAACACCCAAAGCCACTACTGTGCAGCTGAGATGATACAGAGTACCCTAAATACATACTATTAACAACAACACAAGTGATAATGTGCAGCATAGTACATTGCAAACCATTTCTGCTGCAGGTGCTGTTTCAGCTCAGTTCTATCAATGAAAGGATGGTTGGCTTCTAAGCAATATTACTGCATTATATTCCACAGTTTGGCTTCCTGTGCATATGGATAGTCCCAGGGTGGCCGACTGCCCATACTGCCTCTTCATTGGCTGCATACAGCCTTGTTTCTGTTGCTGCTGTGTCCACACCCCATCCTTGGTTTGCCTGGAGTTAAGACTACTTTTCCTGGGCAGTAATTTGCACCATGCAAGCGTCACACAAAGTCACGCAAACACACATTGCATGGCTGATGCACTGAATAAAGCATAGCGCCTGTGTTCATGTACACACACCCTCTCTTTACACATTGCATACATTATACCTTTGCTGGCGCTAAACGGTTTGCCTGTGCTAGTTGGACTTTTGAATACAGGGGACCGCTCAAGCGGTTTGCGCCCAGAGCAAAGTTTTGAATATCTATCTCAGATCCTTACAGTCATGCACTGTGAAGAATGTTTCAAATGTGTCCTTAATCCAAGGATCCAGACATGTAGCTAAAATGTAATGTTCAACTTTGCACATATTTATAATGTGTTGGTCACCGGAAAGGTGTTTAACATTTTTCTCACAAGTGATGCAGTGATGACATCATCATTGCAGACAAACTGTGACTTGAGATGCTCAAATCTCAGCTTTGAGTGAAACTAAGGGAGTATCTGGCTAGCCCAGCATCATCAGTGCTTACCACTCGGGTAGCCTCCATAAAGAGTTTAAAGGAAGCTAAATTCAAAATTTGCAAAATTTATGTTGCACAGAGCGTTTTGATTTGTAGATGTACTCCTAGTAAGTTCTTCCCTTTATTTGCTGAAAGGAGGTTTTCTAAATATGCTTGCTGTTTTTTATGGCCCTGATCTCCATACTAGCATTTTAAATTGCTCTTCTTTTACCTTTGGTTTCCATTTTCTCCCCATACTCTCTCCCCTCATGGTGTGAACTTGTGTGTGGAGGCAGCGCATGTCATGTCTCTTGATCCTACAGTGCCTCCTGTCCCATGCGACAGTGATACATCCAGGACCATTAATTCAACAACAGCTGTTTTTTTTTTTTGTTCTCAAGTTTACAGTAGCAGAGCTTTGATGTTGTTAATTAACACTCCATGTCAGTGAGCTCTAATGAAGGCTACAATTTTACAGATGGCAAATGGCCACGGGATAATTAATTGAGCGGGCTATTTTGCAAGGAAGCGGCTACTGTAGAGTCTTCACTAATAAATTACCTCATTTGTGACTTTGGGTGATTGTGTGCTTTCTTGATGGTTGTGTGTGGTTTGATGAAGTGAAAAGCTTTAAAACAAAACATTCACTTCTGCTGGCCTTACTCAGGCACATACCTAGAAAAGGGAAAGTTTGGATTAGACAGTTTTAACTTGAAGCCAGAGAATACCAGGCTCCTAACAGTAGACTTCTGCTGTAGCAGTTATTGCTCCCTGAATCAGTGGTCCTGGACACATCACTGTCTCATGGGACTGGAGGCATTATGGGAACAAGGGTAGCCATAACAAATGCTAGGACTGAGATTCATAGGGGCCACAAAACCAGCAAGCACATTTAGAAAAGTCCTTTCAGAAAATAAAGAGAAGGACTTACCAGGAGTACTCCACAAATCAAAACACACTGCACAATGCACAATGATATTTTTGGTAAATTTTGACTTTAGTTCCCTTCAAGGACACAACAAATATTCTTCATACAATGCCACTGATTGGAGGTGATATGCATGTCTGCTTTCCCAATGCCATGTTGGACTGCATATTAATGGATGGCTTACTTTTGTTCAGACATTCTCTGCATCACATAATAAGTGGAATTCCACGGGTTGAAATGCTGTGTATCATCTGGTTGATAGGGATGCTATTTTCAACCTGAATCTGCCACAATAACTTTTGCACTTTCATAGAATGGCCATAGTGGGTTCACACAGCATGGGCCACTGCAATCAAGCTCTGAACATTTCTGTTTCCACGGTGAAGTCTTTCACCACCAAGTTTATAGTATGTCCAAAGCATGGTACATCTGCATAAAGTTACCAAGCCTTCCTGCCTTCAGGATATTTGATGTATTGTCAGACAATGTAAATCCAGGTTGCAAGGACTTTGGAGCCAGCCACTTAGCAAACATTTCTTGAAGGACATCTAGAAGAAGTTCTGCTTTGTGGTCTTTTCAAATCCATAAATACATAATGCTGCCTGCCTGCAAACAGTGAAAGTCCCTTACTTCTTGTTGCTGTTGACAGTGCCACTAGCTGTTGTGGAGGAGGCATGAAGGGGAGAAGAATTTACCCAATGTCCAGTCACAGCCATATAGTCCAGCCACTGGTCCACATATCTGTGATGACATGAACCTTTCTGCCCACTGAACCTTTCAGTGCATCAAACACATTTTCCTGAAGAGCATCATATAAATTTGGGATGGCAACAGTTGAGATATACAGTAGGTCCAACTTGGACCTGGTACTTTAGCACTATGGTTTCCATAAGTGCCTTAAAACCTAGGTTAGATACAAAGGAACATGGGAGCAAGTTGGTGGCTATCATCTCCTGATTGTCTTTGTTAATTACCATGCCTCAAGTCTGTTGTGCTTGTATTTCTGTGGCGCTCAAAGAGTCTTTCAAAGAATTTGCTGGCTGCTAAACCAGCTGACATTACCAGATTTTGTGGGTTGCTTCTCTTGAAATTTACCCCAATGGAGGGGTGGATGTTGTGGTCCTGGATGGTATACAACTCCTGTTAGGTTGTGGTGCACTCAAGGGGTAAAGAAACAAGAAATTGAAGATGCTGTGCTTTGACTGGAAGGTAGACTTTCATCATCCTCCTCCCTCCTCCTCCTCAATTACTTCCTCACCTTGATTAACATCCATATCATCATCCTCCCCATCTAAGTGCAACACTGCAACAACTTGTGTGTGCACCTTTGTGTTTGTTGATACTGATAAATGTAAAACTTGTTCATATGTCTTATCGCATTGTTGCTGTTCCCATCCGAGTCCCTACTTTACGCAACTTAATTTTGTTTAGCATAATTTGCAAACTTCATGACTGCCAGATGATTTATCTTGCATAAAAAATCCAACACCACAGATTTACAGATTTTGTTGTACTGATGCTTATGGGTAGGGTATGTTTGTCTGCCACCTACCACAGCTTCCATCACCATAACTACTAGCACTGTCAGTATCTCTGTGAAGTCTTTCCATGTACACCTGCATGTCTTTTTGATGTATAGCCTCTCTGGGTGGCTCATTCTCTTCTTTTTCACTCCTCTGGAAGTCTGTCCATATTCTGTCCTCTGTTGTTTTTCCTCTGAATATGTGGATGTCTTCTTATACCCCACTGCAATTTTTTCTTTACTGCCACCATCCTTCCTATAAGTCTTTTTGTTCTTTTCCTGGCCTTGGATTCCTCCTCTTCATCTCACTCCCCAGAAGAACTGCTGCTACTTGACAGACTAACTACTACTTTATCTACTACAAACTCAGGACCTGTTCACTGATTTCCTCCTCTGTATCATCTGTCTCCTCCTCATTATCATTAAATCTCTCTGCTCACTAAGATTGGTTGCTACACTATGATGGCTTTAGTGTTCCTCCTCTGAGTGCCATGATGAGTCGCTCCCACAATGTTCTAAATTTTCTGCATCATTGTTTACGGTTCCCTGGATTACCTGAGAAGTGCTGCTTGTGTTTTTGTTTTTTGAAACACCCATGTTTTTTCTAAAGGCTCCGAAACATTAGTTTCCTGTATTTCCATAATGGAAATTATAATTATTTCTAATCAATTTTTTATTATCAAGTGGTGGGTGCATCTCTTGGTGCAAATGTGGAAATGTATTCTCAGTCCCAAATATGTCAGTAAAGCCCTGCTGGTTGTGTGGAGTACTACTTGCGAAAGAATACAGGAAGATTTATTTTTATTCCTAATTAGGTCAGCAAAACAAGCAGTTTACAGTAGTTGCAACAAGTGTCACTAACCAGAGCTACTGCAAATTCTGTTATATAGATAGATAGATAGATAGATACTTTATTTATATACCGCCCCTTTCTGGAGACTCAGAGTGCATCACATAACAATAAAACACAATACAAATACGTATAATAAACAATCCAAATGGAGCTAACAATAGCCTTAAAATCTATCTATCTTTACTCTTTAAAATGCATCACTAAAATATAATTATTTGTAAATTAAAAGCCTGGTTAAATAAAAAGGTCTTTAAACCATTTTAAAGGTTTCTACTAAGCGTTCCTACCGAAGATAGTTAGGCAGTGAATTCCACAGGGTATGTGCAGTAACAGAAAATGCATGGTCACCTGAATGCGCAGCCTAACCCTGGGAACCCTAAGAAGGCAACCCTTGGTGGAACGGGAAGCCCAGGTTGATCGATAAGGAATGAGAAGATCTTGCAGATAGACTGGTCCCCTTTCATGAAGGGTCTTATATGTCACCAAACCAACCTTGAAGGCAATCCTCCACCTAACTGGCAGCCAGTAGAGTCTGTGGAGGACAGGTGTAATCTCGATCACATCTTCGTACGCCCTTCAACAACCTCCTGCCGTGTTCTACCAGCTGCAGCGGTGGAAGTTGCCTCCAGATAGCCGTGGGGTACAGGGCATTACAGCAATCCAGCCTGGACATGACAAAAGCATGTACCAATGTGGTCAGGTCCTCAGATGGTATAAGGTTTCAGATCCAGGTGATATTTCTCAGATGGTAAATTCTGGCTTTTATGACAGCAGACACCTGAGCATCGGTGTCAAGCAATCATCGAGGATCATGTCCAGATCCTTCACCCATGTGGTGGGGGTCAATGGGACCCTTTCAGTAAAAGACCGGGGGTCTTCTAAATCCCTACCACCACCACCACCATAACCTGGATCAACCACCAATACCTCAGTCTTGTATGGGTTAAGTCAAAGTCAATTGTGAGTCATTCAAGTCTGGATCTCCTCCAGCCAGTTATTAAATGTAGGCTGCCATCCGGTTACCCAGTGCACAGAACAAGTAATGCTGGCTATCATGAGCATAGCAATGAAACCCAGACCATACCGTCTGATAATGTCCTCCAACAGCAGCATATGGACTGTAAAAGCAAGGGCAACAAGACTGATCCCTGTGGAACTCCATAGTACAGCAGCATTCTTGTAAATGGTTAAACCCCACCTGTTCATGCTAGTCTGCCCATGTGCAGACAAACCTGACAAAGCTGTGAATGTGGCTTATAGTTTGCAGCATGTAAACAGCAGAATTATTATGCAGCACTATTTTACAGCATTTACTAGGCACAACCTATAATCAAGTTCTGCCTGGTTAAAAATCCACCAAGTATTTTGCATGTTTGGGAAAGTACATGTAGTACTAAGAATGGTAAGTTTTGTTAAAGTTTTGGGCATTGAGAATCCTATGCACCAAAACTTTGCAAAACATGCCATGTTTAGTACTATATATACTTACCCTATCATGCAAAATACTTGTGTGGATTTTTAATCAAGTAGAACCAGGTAGAACTTGAATTTACATTGTAGGACCTGGTTATACCCAATAGAACCTGGTTTGCTGGTAGAACCTGATTATATCTGGTAGAACCTGGTATGCTTGGTTCTACCTGGTAGAACCAGATAGAACCCTGGTAGAACATTTTTGGATTCTAGTCAGGATGTTCATGAAGTAGAGCTATTGGAGGTTCACCCAGTCCTACCAAAGAACCTAGGCTGTCCGTCTTAAAATGTATGTGACACTTGTTGCCCAAGAGCCCCAGTATAGCACCATGGCCAGTCACAACCCAACCATTACAGTGGAATTTGCAGTATAACGCTGTGACAGATACATAGAAACATAGAATGTGTCAGCAGAAATGGGCGCCCATCCCACCCAGTCTGCCCAGTATGCCTAGCAAGCCACTAAGACTTTGCTATTGCTTTCTGCCTGCCCCCTCCCAAAGCCAACAGCCACCTCTGTCTACCCCATGCTCTTTAAAAAATCAGTTTCTGCCTCCACCACCTCCCTTGAGAGCCTGTTCCAGGTGTCCACTACCCTCTCTGTAAAGTAGTACTTCCTGATGTTCCCTGAACCTCCCCTACTATCTGTAAATCATGGACTCTTGTTTTGATTGTTCCTTAGCTGGAAGATGTCTCCTACTGGCACCTTGTTTATACCCCTAATGTACTTGAACATCTTAATCATATGGCTATCTGCCTGAGACACAATGTCCTTCAGGGCATGTTATATGTCAGCCATTTTACTAACAATATGGGCCATCTGCTCTGTATGGATAGCTGTCTATTTGATGTATCCTGTCTGTTTTCAGTCCATTATTCTAAGCAGTACCCAACAACTCTGCATGCAGTTGCTTGTAATTTTCCTAGTTTTAGCAATTATGTCGATATTCTTAATTTATTTATTTATTGAAAATGTTTCACCAGAAGGGCACACTGAGCAAAAGATGCTCGTCTCACAGTGTGACCTGGAGGGGATTACAGAGGAGGCTGGTATACATACAGTAGGTGAACTTACAGTAGCACACGGATAATATACATAGTTGGAGGGATTACATTTGAACTTGTTACATAGGCAGAGCAGTACAGAACAGCACAGGATCAGCAAGTGCAGGTTATACAAATCATGGTTACTCAACGAGGTAAGAACAATACATAACATGATCATGGGCATGGTATACAAAACAAGGGTACACATCGAGGCAATACATGAAATACATAAGTGCCAGTTTACAGAACAGGGTGGTAATAGCAGAACTTGAGTGCCAGTAGCGGAAGTTGAGCTTAGGGAGATGCATCAAGTAGAAAGGAAGGATTTGGAGAGCAAGATGGGGGTAGAGAAGCAGGGTGTGAAAGCGTGGAGTGTATGGGGGAGGTTAGGTGAGGAGGGATGGAGGGGCTGGGAGCTTAGGTTGATTAGAAAGGGCGTGAAGGAGAAATGAGAGTGCGAAGAGTAGGTAATAGAGAGGGTATAAGTGCGTAGGGTAGTATATAAGCCAGACAATTAGGTGATGGCCGGGCCACTGGTCTGGCGCAGGGGAGAGCGGGGAAGAGGAGCTAACAGGAGGGTGGTCAGGGGCAGTAGCAATTAGGTGCAAGGAAGTTAGAGAGGGCATAGGAAAGGGAGAGTTTGGATGAAGAATGATGGACCTGGGTGGGCAGGCCGTTCCAGAGTTTAAGGAAGAGGTAAGAGAATGCAGATTGGCCAGTGGTGGTCCTTCGGTGAGGGATGAATAGTAGTCTAGGGTCAGCGGATCTGAGGCCATGTGAGGGGTAGGTGGGGAGGATAGGGTGGATGCGTGGTAGAGAGGAAGGGAGCCAAGCCAGAAGTTAGAAGTGAATTTAACGCTATGAATTACTCAGAAGTTGGAGGAACGATAAAGCATGCAGTGATGTGATCGAGGGGGCATCGAGGGCAAAGCGGCAGAAAGCATTGAAAGTAGGCTGCTGATGCCTCAAAACAACTTTGAAAAACATAATATATAAGTACAATTCAGCTTGCATTCCAAATATATTCTATAGATTTTCCTCCCTCTTTTATTACAAGGACATTTGCATGAATACATGATCTTTATCTGTTAGTTAATTTGCCTCTGTAGCTTACTCCCTACTTCACGTCATAATCCTCTGTTGTTACATCACAGTTTGTTGCCATGGGAGTAACTGTGATGTCACAAGCAGTGCATTACGACTTCAGGTGGGAAGAAAGCAACAGCAGTAGATGAACTCTTCAGGAGCAACAATCCTGTTTTCATGCAAATGCCTCAGTAATAAATAATGAGGAGGAAAAATGCATAACTAATGTAATATAAACTGAACTGTGTCTAAATATTATGTTTTGTTTAATTATCCTGAAGGCAACAGCTGCTCTTTAAATTATCCATATTTAACAGTACATGAATAAAAGTTGATATAAAAACTTTTGTTTTCTTGCTGTATTTTTTTTCTGGACAACATTCTATACAGTTGTAGTAATGGAACCAGGAATCTGAAGTTCTGATTATGTTATGGCACAGATTTAGAACTCTGACCATGAGCTGTTGACTTATCAGAGCAGGATCAGAGTTCTGTATCTATGCAGTGGCATAAGCATAACTCTAAATTTCTGTCATCATAAAGAGAATGAACTGCACAGAATGTGGTCGATCAAAGAAAATATTAAACACAGTTCACATCAGCTATTATTCGAGGGATCATTTAGTGATATGAACATAGTTTCTGAAAACAGGAAGATTGCAAACATCTGCAAATCCCATGCATTTCCTTTCTCCTTGAAAGGTGTGCTGGGGATTAGTGCATTAGAATCTTGCTGCCTATGCAGTGGGCCAACCAACCAAAGTCCTTTTGCTATGTTGGCTCAGGCTTGCCGCCAGCCAACATATTGCATTAGTAGCAGATTTGGAGGTGCAGTCACTGTTGAGGTGAATGCAGGTGCCACACCAGGAATACATAATGTGGCGACCACATCTAAGGAAAGGTCTGCTGCAACGAGCCAAGCTCATCATGCAGCGGCACCAAACACACCCTCCTACATGCTTTTCCTGGTGAAACTCTTCAATAAACATGGTGGCACTGACTGCTGCCACGCAGACAGCACACTTCAGTGGTGCCCAATCTCCCTGTCAGCATGGCCCAACCCACTTCATTTGCCGATGGCAGGCCACCCCCCATTGGCATAATGCAACCTCCCATTTAAAGTGTGTGCTGAGGGTGCCAATCCACCTCTCAGCATCTTCCCCTTCCTGTTTAATTTGCCGATAGAGAAGCCAACCACCCATCGGCATAATGTCCCCTTCATTTGTTGTGTGTTGATGGGGTGCCCAATCCCCGTTGGCTACAGAACCCCCAAAAAAACACTCAGGTGGCAAGCTGGAGCCCACCCAGTGTGCCAAATGCCTCTGTAAAGAAAAGAAAAACATCCAAAATGTTTTTTAAACCTGCAAAATAGAAAATGGTCCCTCCCGACTCCGGTGGACCCACCCCAATCTGCGCCCACCCTATGTGCACCCTGCCTCCCCACCCCCCTCACCCCATACATACCTCCAGAGCATGGCACGATGATCTTGGTCGACCGTTGAACATGTCTGCACTCTTCAAAGCTGACCGCGAACTGAAGAAATGCTGGTAAACTGAATAGTGGCATAAATAGGGTTTTTCAACTTAGGTGCATATCTTGGGCATTTTGGGGACTTTCGGCACCAAATTTGCAACAAGGGGTTATTAGGACCCCTCCTCATGAATTCAGTCACTGTCATGGCATTATTTGGTCCCAAAGGTGATTTCTCAGTCACTATGCGGAATCACCTTTTGGGACAAATTATGAAATGACAGTGCCAGTGTTCATGAGGGGGCTCTCAAAAACCTATGTTGCAAATTTGGTGAAAAATCAAAAATGGCTGTTTTTATGGCGTGCATTGTGCAGTTTCCATGCATGCAGGTAACTTCATGAATCTGTAATATTTTCACTCCAGAATTTCAAATTTGCCATTTTCTACACCTCCTTATGAACAGTGCAGCTGTCATTTTACATATCCTGGTCGAAATGTGTTTTAGCATGTCCGTCACACAATAATGCGGTCGCTGTACAAATCAGTTTTCAGGACAGTTTGAGAAAATGACAGTGACTGTTCATGAGCAAAGGTCCTAAAATGCCTATGTTGAAAATTTGGTGATGAAAGTCCATAAAATGATTGTGTTAAGCAAACATCGTTGCACAGTTTCCACGCACCCTTGTAATTTAGCAAATTTGCAATATTTTCATGCCAGATTTTCAACTCTGACATTTTCTCACCTCCTTATGAACAGTACAGCTGTCATTTTCACAGCCTATCAAAATGTGTTTCCACACCTGTGGTGTACAATGGTGTGGTCACTGTAGGAAATCAACTTTTGGGACAGGTTAACAAAATCACAGTGCCACTGTTCATGAGGAGAGGGCCCAAATGCATATGATGAAATGAAATGCAAAGAAGTGCCAAGTAATGCACCTGGGAAACAAAACCCAGCGGAAGAGTACACAGTGGGGGTAAGATACTAACAACAACAACAATGGAAAAGACCTGGGGTATTCATATCAGATGACTTTAAAGTGGCCCAGCAATGCGAAAAGGCAATACAGTAAGTAGGGCTAGCAGAATACTGGGATGCATAGGGACAGACTTCACCATTATAAAACAGAAATTTGTTATTCCTCTGTACAGATAGTTGGTGATACCTATCTGAAGTACTGCATGCTATTCTGGAGACCCCATCTCTGCAAGGACAGACAAGATGGAGGCTGTCTAGAGCAGGGTGACTAAAATGGTGCATGGTCTGCACCAGAAGCCATCAGAAGACAGACTAAAGGAGTTCAATATGTATACCTTTGAGGAGAGGAGGAGAGAGGGATATGATAGAAACTTTCAAGTACCTCAGGAATCAACAAAGTCCAAGAGGGTAGCATCTTTCAGAAAAGAGACGTGCAAGAACCAGGGGCACAATGTGAGGAAGTATTTTTTACAGAGAGGATTGTGGATACATGGAACAGCCTTCCTGAGGAGGTAGTAGAGTCAGAAACAGTGGGGTAATTCAAGAATGCATGGGACAGACATAAGGCAATTCTGGTGGGGGTAGGAAGAAATAGACTGTTGGTTAACTAAGATCTACAGTTTATTCATTAGGTAGGGAAATGGGCAGACTTGGTGGGCTAAGTGGTCCTTATCTGCTGTCAAATTCTATGTTTCTATGTTTCTGTGTTTCTAAAAAAATCCCCAAAATAATTTGGTTACAGACGTGTGTTGCACAGTTTCTATGCCTGCTCATGACTTCACCAATTTTTCATTTTTTACTCCAGATTTTCAATATTACCATTTTTCACTCCTCATGAACAATACAGTTGCCATTTTTCACACCCTGCCCAAAATGTGTTTTCATCCCTGTGTCACCAAATGGCATAGCCACTGTACCAAACCACCTTCGGCTAACAAACTGATTGTGCCGCTCTTCATGAGCTGGGTGTCACAAAAGCCTATGTTGAAAATTTGGAGTGAAAATGCTAACAAACGCCTACAACATTAGGGTTTCCAACTGTAACACACACCACCCTGTAGAGAGTGACAGGCATCAGTGGTTTATTTGGGATCATTGGCTATAATGCTCATGCCATTCCACCCCACCCCTTCATGCACCCAGTGACAGGCATTGAGGTGTGCCTTGGAGTGTTCACCCCTAAAGTTCTCCCCATTCTCCTATACTGCACCAGTCTCAGCATATTTCCTTATGGAATGCGATAAGTATAAGGCCAAAGACCAAAGTACACCATGACACTTGTCAGTGTCTACAGGGTAGGGTGAGGTAAAAATGGCATGAGCGTTATAGTTGATGACCCAAAGGCACACCCTAATACCTGTCTGTCTCTGCAGGGTGGAGGAGGGTTGGCTCAGTTCAGTACTTTACTGCCATTCCTATTATGCATCTCTAACTCCTGCACTACAGTGCCAATGCCAGCGAGACAATATTCGGCATTGACAAATACTTGTTGAATTTCCCAATGTGGGAAATGCAATGGCATGTCAACAACGTCTGCTACATTTTATAACAGGGGCTGATTGGCTACATGACAACAATATAGTTGCAGGAGTTGATGGACAGGTCAATCAAACTGAATAGCAACACAATAGACCAGACCATTCAAAGTGGCTGATGTCTTATGCAACACATGTTGTTTGGGCTGCTAGTTTTAACATCAACATCTTGTCTTCAAGCACTGCATTTGTATCTCTTACTGCAGCCACCAAGTTTGGGAGGGGATAGTTCTCAACCAGAAAAGTCCAAGGGTGCCCTCAACAACCTCCCAATCAAAGGCACTCAAATAGGATATGATAAATAGGTTCAGCTGAGTATCTGTCACTGTACTACAGGAAGCCCAGATTTGATTTTCTCCTCCACCGAATGTTAGAAACAGTCAAGGCACAACACAAGATTATGTCTTGTTGAAGTGATCAGCTGCTGCAAACAGCACTAGAAAATATTCATTCCCAAAATGTCTGAACATTCTGTTGCCCATGTTGTTTCTGTAATTACACAGAAAACAGGAAGTGGATTTTGTACATTACAGTGAACCTGTGGTTTGAGCTATATAGCATGTTGTGAAATTGCTATCTAGGCCAAATTTGAGACTTCTGTGAGCATAGCCAACCTAACTATTGTCACTGTGTTTTATTCTTGCAGTATCTTTGGATTTCAGGATCTATAATCTAAGACCCTTTTGGTTCTCCATTGTACTTCAGCACTGAGATCTCCAGCAGAACTCCTAAGCTTTTACTGCCCATTAGTTTCATGTTTGCAGCAGGCAGAGCATACCTGGCTATTTGTAACAATCTCATGGATTGGTCTAGTTTCTATAAAAAGAAAGGTGGTAGCCATGCTAGTCCAGTCAACAATGAAGAAAAAAAACACATATGTTGCAGGTGATACCTTTTATTGTACTAACAAAATTATTTCTGAGACTTACTTTTGAGAGATAATACTCTCTTCTTCCTGACCTGAGGAAGAGTATCTCTTGAAAGCTAGTCTCAGAAATAATATATTAATCAATAAAAACATCCTCTCAACACAATGTTTTCTACATTATCTAGCTTGTAAACTTTCAAGCAATTGTTTACTTCTGTGTCATATTTCTGTCCATTCATTGGCTAATAAATCAAGTGATGTCATTGATGACACCAGATATTGAAGTGGGGAGTGACTTCAGGACAAAGAAGGGTTCTTACTGTAACTGGGTCACTCCTGTAAATGGGTACTGTAACCAGTGTATTTATTAATAAAATCAAACAAACAAATAAAAGGCACATACATATATACATAAAGAGGAAAGGAGCCTGCATTTGTTTATGTATTTGTGTTCACTAGGAAAACAAGCATTTGTCAATGCTGAATGTTTGAATGCTGGCATTGGCATTGGTAGTATAGGAGTTAGAGAGCTGCATAATAGGAATGGCAGTGATGTATCAAACTGAAGCCAACCCCAACACCACCCTGCAGAAGTGACAGGCATTGGGGTATGCCTTTGGGTCATCAGACTTAATGGCCACACCATTTCACCATACCCTACTCTGCAGACACCGAGAAGTGTTACGGTGTGCCTTGGGGTCTTTGGCCACTTATGCTCACTCCATTCCATCAGGAAATATGGTGAGATGGGTGCAGTATAGGAGAATGGGTGTACTTTGGGGCGAAGAGTCCAAAGCACACCTCCATGCTTCTCACTGGCTGCAGGGTGTGGATGGGGGTGGAATGATATCAGCGTTACAGACAACAGTCCCAAGTCACACCCCTGATGCCTGTCAGTCTCTTCAGGGTGGGGCGTTATGGTTGCAAACCCTATTGCCTCAGGCATTTGTTGGTATTTTCCTCCAAATTTTCAACATGGCTTTTTGTGACACCCACATTATGAACAGTGGCAATATCAGTTCATTAGCTGAAAGCTGATTTTGCAGAGCGACTACGCACTTGGCACCACAGGCGTGAAAACACATTTCGAACAGGATGTGAAAAATGACAGCTGTACTGTTCATGGGAGGTGTAACAAATGGCAATGTCGGAAATCTGCAGTGAAAATAGTAAAAACTGGTGAGCCTACGAGCGTAGAAACTTCGCAACACACACCTGTAATGTAATTAGTTTGGGGATTTTTACAGCAGATTGTCAACACGGGCATTTTGGGACCTCCGCTCATGAACAGTGTCACTGTGATTTTCTTAATCTGTCCGAACAATGATTTCCACAGTGACCACGCATTTCTGTGCTAAAAGTGTGAAAACACATTTCCACCATGTTGTGAAAATGACAGCTGTACTGTTCATAAGGAAGTGTGGAAAATGCCAGTGGTGAAAATATGGACTGAAAATATTACTATTTCATGAACTTACGAGGGTGCCAAGAACTGTGCAATGCTAGCTCGTAACAAGTCATTTTATGGACTTTTGTCACCAAATTGCCACATAGCCATTTAAGACCTCTGCTCATGAACAGTGTCACTGTGATTTTTAATCTGTCCCAAACATTGATTTCTCAGACACCGACTGCGCGCATGCTGCATCGATGGAAACACATTTTGGGTGAGATATGTAAAATGACAGCTTTACTGCTCATAAGAAGGTGTGGTAAAATGGCAATGTTGAAAATCTGGAGAGCAAATATAAAAATTTCATGAACTTATGAGCATGCGTAGGAACTCGCAATGCCTGCCCACATGTAAAGCAGTCATTTTAGGAATTCTTTCACAAACTTACAACATAGCCATTTTAAGACCTCTGCTCATGAACAGTGTCACTGTGATTTTTAACCTGTCCCAAACATTGATTTCGCACACCAACTGTGCCATTATGCTACATGCGCAGAAACACATTTTGGTGAGATGTACAAAATGACAGCTGTACTGCTCAAAAGGAGGTGTGGCAAAATGGCAATGTTGAAAATCTGGAGTGCAAATATTAAAATTTACGAACTTACGAGCGTGTGTAGGAACTGCACAATGCACACTCATAAAACAGTCATTTTAGGAATTTTTTCACCAAATTTTCAACATAGCCATTTAAAACCTGTGCTCATGAACAGTGTCACTGTGATTTTCTTAATCTGTCCCAAACTTTGATTTTGCTCACTGACTGCACTATTGTGCACTAAATCTGTGAAACACATTTTAGGTGAGATGTGAAAAATAACAGCTTTATTGCTCATAAGGAGGTGTGGTAAAATGGCAATGTTGAAAATCTGAGAGCAAATATAAAATTCACAAACTTACGGCGTCATGAGGAACTGCGCAATGCCAGCCCGCACGTAAAACAGTCATTTTTAGAATTTTTCACCAAGTTTACAACATAGGCTTTTGAGAGCCCACCTTATGAACACTGGCACTGTCATTTTGCTAATCGGTCCCAAAAGCCCATGTTGAAAATTTGGTGCAAAGTTCCAAAATGCCTGAGACATCCAACAAAGTTGAAAAAACCCTATTTATTGCATTATAAGCTTACCGACATTTCCTCAGTTCGCAGTCAGCTTTGAAGAGTGCAGACGTGTTCCCTGTCCACAAGATTGTTGCGCGGACTCTGGAGGTAAGTATGGGGTGGGGGCGTGTGGGGAGGCAGGGTGCGCAGAGGGTGGGTACAGGTTGCTGGTGGGGGCCAGGGAGACCGCCGAGGATCGTTGTTTTGTTTACAGGTTTTTTTTTGGAAGATGACGTGGGACATTTGCCACACTGGGGTGGGCTCCCAGCATGGCAGCTGGAAGGCTGTGGGGGGGGTGTGGGCCGATGGGGGATTGGGCACCCCATCGCCATAAGAATTTTCCCTACGCTGGGGTGGCTCCTCAGCATGGCAAATGGAAGGTTTGGGGCAGGAAAGAGCACTTCAGTTATCTGATCATGCTCACTGAAGCAGCTCTCTCCTTTCAACTGTACAGCACTGCATTTTCAACTGCTGTCATATACAGCTGCAGCCTTCATTGACAAACTGTCACCCGCCTGCAAACACAGTGAGGGAGTTGTAAGACAGGGTGCCACACCTCCAGAAACTCAGATGATGGCACTATGTTTCTTGCACATGCATAAAATGGGTAGGTCATGCATCTTATTTTTGGCCACATCCTGGGGTAAGAATGAAGATAGCAGCAATGCAGAAACAAGATAAAGTCTAGAGATAGAAACATAGAATGCTGAGGACAGAACGGCCCAAGGCCCATCCAGTTTGTCCCGTCCTAATGACCCCAAACTTCTTCTGGCTCTTCCAGAACAAGTCACACCTATAACCCCATCACCCTCTGAATTTTCCCACAGTGCTTTGAACCTGCCACACTGTCGGCATTTACCTCCTTTATAGGAAAGCTGTTCCAGCCCTCTACCACCTCTCGCTGTCTGCCTGTGAACAAAATTTCCTCATGTCCTTTAGAATTAACCCCACCAATGTATTGTTGTGCTGTCTGGTGACTGTGGTCCCTTTCACTGTAACCAGTTCAATTGTGTCTACCCTGTTTACCTACAGAGCACTGTGTAGTTTTTTTATCATGCCCACTCTCCAGCTTGGTTTCCTGCAAATGCATGTTTAAGACTGTTGACTGATCCTCATATGCTTTTGTCTTGCAGACTGATGCTTATCCTTGGTACCTTCTCTGGACTGATGCCAAACTATCCCTGTCATTTTTAAGATGAGTGGACACAACTGGACAAGGTATGCCAGGTGTGCTCTTACTAGAGATCTGTCTAGATGCAGGATCCCTTCCCTACTTCAACTAGTAATGCCCTCCCTACCCGAATCCCCTGCCAGTGAGACAGCATCAGTGCTCCAAAAGCCCTCGCTCCTCAGTGCAGGGTAACTTCACTGCGCTCCACCTGCAAAGCTTCTCAAGGCGGACCTGATGGCACTGAAAAAGGAAAACGGCTGGACTGCTCTGAGGACTTAACCGCTGCACTCATGGATGACTCAGTTCCTCTGGACTGGGAAATGGTGATGGAAGAGAGTGAGGGAGATGCTGCAGCAACTGCTGATTTGCTGAAATGCCTTGCAACCCAGCAAGGATGGACCCGAAATGTGAAAATGGGGAAGCCTTAAAACAGCATGATAAACTAGCTATTTAGTATTCATACTATTCTAACCTGCTGTTGGTTTCAGACCTTCATACCCACACTAGGCGAAGGGAGGAAAAGTGGGCTCCCCTGCCTCCTTCCCTGATTTGCACTTTGACCCCAATGGCGCTTTGCCTGCGATTATAGGCATCCAAGTCACTCCTCTGCCTTACTTCCCTGCTTTTTGCAGGTCATTAGCACCTTCCCGAGTAGGTGAGGGAACTGCTGTGACCATGCAGTAACACACCCCCCACACTTAGTGTTTCCTTTTTCCTTCTCCTTCTGCTGCAAAGGTCATTTATGAAAATAACTCCCCTGCCCGGTGAGCACTGCAATCAGTAACCTAACCTAAGGAAGGATCTCCTGAATCCAAATGGTGCCTATGTTCAGAAGTACCCATGGCACTGTTAAGATGTTGGTTGGCCCCCTAAATGGGAGCTGTGTTATGCAGGTTATAGCTGGCTACCCACCTATCAATCCCTAGTGAAGTTACTGCTCCTATCTGCTGCTCGATTTGCCTCCAGAAATGGGTGGTTGGCACACCTCCCCTTCTCAGATTTCCCTAGCAGGTGAACCCTGCCTGCTACCATCTGGCTGACTGTGTTTCCCAGCTCAGGGGTGGTTACGGTCACCAGATTCACCCTGACTTTTCTTGGAGCAGGCCCCATGACCAGTTCTATGGAGTTGAGGGGACAGATCAGCTATGTTTGTGTGACCTCTCCCCTTATCTATTTGGTGTCTGAAGCAGTGTGGCTTAAGGTCTCACTTGTCCTTCTCACACGTATAACTCAGCACCAATAACTGAGTTATTGTTGTTTACTTGGAGAATTACACTGTATTAAATCTAATTTGTTGTTGGATAACTACTTATTGTTAGGTTTATAGTTCCTCAGGATACATAATTTGTGTTCTCTTTGGTTTGTTCAGGCTCTTTCTCAGCTAAAGGCAAGAACACTTACCAGCGTCACCCCTGCTCCTTCTCAGCACCTGTCCTTTGAGGTTACCTGCTGTACACACTCTAGTACAAGCCAGTAGCTGGGTACCCTCTCTTCCTTTTTCTGCCTCTTCTACTGCTGCTGACTGGGTGAGTACTTTCTTCTCTACTAAGTGTCTGGTAGTGAACAACAATGGCATTATCTTCAGTTGTGCGTGCGGTTGGGAGTGTGTCTCCTGGAATGTGTGAGGGCTGAACCATCCAGCAAAGTGTCAGAAAGTCCTGCAATTTCTGAACTCTATGAGTGCGGATATAGCCTTACTCCAGGAGACTCACCTTACCAGCCACATGGTGCAGTGGTTAAAGAAGCTCTGGGTGGGACCGTGCTGGCCAGTTGTGCTTCCACAAAATCCAGGGTGTGGCCATCCTCTTAAGGAGGACGGAACCTGACCATTGAGGCTCAACGCCAAGACTCACAAGGGAGATGGATAGTGGCCAAATTATCATACCCCAGTGGTAAAGTTATAATAGCCAATGTCTTTGGCTGTAATATCGATTCAGGAGATGTCTACTCGAACTGAGTTTGGCCTTCACCGACCCTCTCTGTTGAACAGCTGGATGTCCCAATATTGCTTGAAGGGACCACAACTTGGTGCGGGATATCTTTCTAGATAAATCCTCCCACACCTCAATCCCACCCAGAAGGTCTTAGAAACATTAAACACACCTGAAAGGTCTTAGAAACATTAAATACTTTAATGTCGGAACGGGGTTAGGGGATCTTTGGAGAATCAACCATCCGAATGGGCGGACTATACCTTCTTCTCCAACGTCCATGGGACTCACAGTAGACTTGATTTTGGTTGGCTAACTATGCCATGCCTGGGGTAAGGGCCTTGATCATTGGTAATATAGTTATATCGGACCATGATCTGGTGATGGTTACATTCCTCCTACCGGGCAAAGTTCACCCTCCACGAGATGGAAGATACAATCCGCTGTTGCTGCAGGATGCAACGTTTGAGACTACATAAAGCAGAAGGCCTCTCCTACTTTTCTACCAACACCCAGGGAAACCTGTGCAACCACAGTTTGGGAAACCTTCATTGCAGTTATCAGAGGAGAATTATCTCCTTCTCAGCAGCCAAAAATAAGGAATAGGCAAGACAAATAAAAGAGCTGCAAGAAGAGCTTACATGCTTGGAAAAGCAGTTCAAGTTATCTGCCATTAACCCACTTAACTCTCCTCTTCTGGCAGACATCATAGGCTTAAAATACAGGATTAACATGCTGTTGAACAGAAAAGTGGAGTGGCAGTTGACCTGGGCCAAACATAGATCCTGGGAGGAGGGGACAAGGGAGGAAATTGTTAGCCTACTACCTGCAGAAGCAGCAAGCTTCCACCAGAATTCTACCCTGAAGAATAAACTGAAAAGGTGGCAACAGCATCTAAGGCCATCAATGAGATCATGCACAATTTTTATCAGGAACTCTATCAGTCCCAGAACATGCTGTCAGATGATGAGCTCTCGAGGGCTGAAATTTTTTGTCAAGGAGCGCTAACTCCTCTGCTCTTTGAAGAGCAAGCCCACACCCTGGGTGCCCAAATCACCCACAATGAACTTCACTTAGCCCCATCCCAAATGGCTAAAGGAAGGCCCAGGGCCTGACGGATGACAGTAGAGCTGTACTAATTATTACAAGATGAAATTACCACCCCCCCTACGAGCTCTCCAGGAAGCCCAGAAAGATACAATACTCCCCCTACTATGCATGAGACTCATATCACCTAATCCCTAAAAATCCTCGGACAGCCTGTTGTGTGCAAATTACAGACTCATATCACTTCTTCCAGTAGACACTAAGACACTGGCCAACGTTTTTGGCAACCAGATTGTCCCTAATCCATCAAATTTGATTCATCTATCGCAAAACAGTGTTCTCAAAGGGAAATCAAGCGTAGATAACTTGCGTCTGGTTCTAAACCTCAAGTAGTTGGCACTGCAGTCTAAAACCCCAATGGCCACTTTAGTGGTTGACTTTGCTAAAGCGTCGACTCCTGGAGTCAGCATACCTTCACCAGGTTCTTAGATTGTATGGATTTGTGCCATACTTCTGCTCCTGGTATTTACTCTGTATAACTTACCCATGGCCAGGATTCTCACTAACAGGGATATCCCCCTTTCCCCATGCACAAAGGCACCAGACAGGGTTGTCCTCTTCTCCTCTCCTCTTCCTTATAGCCCTGGACTCAATGATCAGAAAGCTATGAATACCCCTAGCATTACCGGTATTCCTATGGGAGAAACATCATACTTAGTCAACACATATGCAGATGATATGCTGCTCACTTTGTCCAACCCACAGTCTTCCTCCCACTATTCTATCAATCCTGCAAGAATTTGCTTCGCTATCAGGACTAACAGTGAACCAAAAGAAAACTACTCTCTTTCCCTTGAATAGGAATGTAGTAGGGACTGTCTTGCTGGAACAGATATTGCCTGGGCCCTAAGGTTTCCCATATCTAGGCATCACAGTTACGACAGCCTGGAAAGATCTTGAAGCTGCTAATTTCTCCCTCTCCTAGCATCCCTTATGGCCGATATTCAACGATGGAGCAAGCTGCACCTAACTTTAAAAGGAAAGGTAGAAGCTGTTAGAATGTTTATTTTCTCCAGGGTCTCATACCTACTTAACAACCTTCCAATCCCTCTCTCAAAAGCCATTCCAAGCCCTAGACAAGCTGGTTTCACTTTTCCTATGGGAGGGTGATGGTCCCAGATGGGGCGAACGAGTTGCAAGCCCACTGGACTAGAGGAGGACTAGGTCTCCCCTGGTTCATGGACTACCATCTTGCTTACAGGATGGCCCAAGCCGTGGCCTGGTTTGCCTCTCTCTACCCCTCCTCCCCAGGGGTATTTTTAGAAGCTGCCCTATAGGCAGACATCCCCTTTCCCCTGCTATCTATCAGGAAACCCACTGGCCATCAACTTATGCCTCTCATGACAGAAACTTACAGATCCTGGTGCCGGCAATGACAATAACAGGGTCCCAAGTCCTGATTACCTCCCTTCCTCCCTCTGTTATGCTCCGATCTGGAATAATCCCTCGATTATGGTGGATCACAAACCGCTAAGTGGTCTTCATGGGCCTCAAGCATATTCGAATGGTAGGGGATCTTCTCCTTCCAACACTCAAACATTAATGTCCTTTGAGCAGATTCCAGATACATATGGGTTACCATCACAAGACTTCTGAAATTTCTCCAGTTAAAGAGTACTTTAACCCCACTCCTCAAAACTATTCCATCCCCGTCCACTTGGAGTTGCCTGGGAAACCTCTATCAACCCAGAAAAGGTAGGGGCCCTGTAGGTGTCCTTTATAAAATCCTTAGAGACAGTCAGCTGGATGCCACCTTATCAAGCAGAACCATATGGGAGTGAGACTTCCTCACCCCTATCCCTGCAGCGATGGTCGGAGTGCCTCAGAGTGGCCTTACCGCTTGTGAGGACTCAGAGAGCCAGTTGATCCAACTCAAAATCCTCCTTAGATGGTACAGGATCCCCACAGTTCTCCACAGTCTTAAGATAATACCACAAGACAGCTGCTGGAGATGCCACTCCTCCCCTGCCCATTTACTCCACATTTTATGGACATGCCCAACGATACGCAATTTTTGAGTGCAAGTTCTGGATGACTGCTCTACCATAGAAGGCCAGCCAATATCCTCCAGCACTACTCTCTCGTGTTGGGGACACCTCCATATTAAATCCACTCCCTGTAGCTAGGCGTGGATCTTAGTGGCAGTCATGGAAGTGAAAAGAGCTATCCTGGTGAGATGGAGGCAGCCTTCACCTCCCACTCCTTCACAGTGGCGGGCAGTTATGGCCAGACTGGCTGCTTTTGAGAGACTTACAGCAGTAGCCAAAGGTAAACTTACTGATTACTACCTGAAATGGGAAGCCTACCTGCATTCTCACAATTGTATGGTGGCACCCCCGCCCACCCACTGCAACCCCCAACTATCTTGACCTGAGCTTGGATAACAAAGATGACATCTCTCCTTTGGTTCCTGGTTTGTTCCCCACCACTCCTAACTATGTTTCTTCTCTCTCTTCTGTCCTGGTCCTCTGGTAATCTAGATATCTCAACTCCAGACTACCTGGTATATACTGTTTTGAGGAAACCTGATAGATATATTCTAACATATAAGTGTGCTGACTGGACTGCTCTGACCTGTTCCATTGAGCTTTAGTCTAATAAACTTATATGGTTATATGAAGCTTGACAAGATTAGTTAGTACATAATATACACCTTTCTTGAGACTAGCTGAGACTGTTATATGTGTTGAATCAGATTATTTCTATATCAAGCTTTGCTCTCCATAGTAGGATATCTCATAAGGTGTCTTGCCTCTGTATGCCTGTGGTTGAAATTAATGGCATGTCTGATATTATGTATCTTTCAAATGGTTTGTTAAAACTGAAAACTCAATAAAAATTTTACATGATAAAAAAAAATTCAATAAAGAAGCCAAGGGCTGGTTGAGTGTCAAGGGTTTGATATAAGTAGGTCAATAGAGCAGATCTCATTTAGGAAGATAGTGTGGTCTAGTTTTGCATAGTCACAGAATGTAATTACCCGTGGTGGAGGGAGGGAGTTGCAGAGGGACTCCAAATGCCCAGGATCGGAGCGTGGTCAGAGGTAGCGGCCAGGCAGAGTACCTGCAGCTGTAATCCTGTCAATGTGATTAGATAGTATCCAGTCAGTAAGTGTATTAGATGCAGAGGTGGATGTCACTCTAGTTGGATCAGAGATGATTTGGTGAGAAGGGTGTTATGTGAGCCCCAGCCAGTTCAGGTTCATATCCCCAAGAATGAGCAGTTCATTGTGGCCAGATATGGAGACAGAGAGCTCAAGAGCTCAGTGATACCTGAGGTGCCACTACAGGGTGGGTTGTAGGCACATACTATGTGCAGCTTTGTTGAGCCAAGTAGGAGGACAGTATGGAGAGATCCACATGAATGTTCTGAGGTGGTTGGGGCTGGGGAGAGATTAAGATGGTTCCTAAAATAGATTGCCACTCCCCACCCCATTTACAGAACACTCTGTCCTTCCTAATAAGGTTGTAGTTATTTAGTGTGCACATAGCATCAGTGATGGAGGGCTTGAGTCAGGTCTCAGATAGACAAAGGATGTCAGGGTGATAGAACCACAAAGGCCTCTAGCTCAGAAAGATTTTTATGAGGCTTCTGATATTAAAGTGTATGATTAGTAGCCCTTTTGAATGGACCAATTCCTATTTCACCACCAGGTGGTGACAGAGGGCCTGGATTTGTTTCTATGTCCCCCAATAGTAATAGGGAGAGATCAGCAGGTACCAGAGCTTGAGATGTATAAATGAGTGGGTAAGGAGAGATTTAATTTTATTTCTTTGGCTATAAATAACAAGGCATGGTACAGCTGGAACCTCAAGTGTATCGAGAGGGTATGTTAGTTAGGTTTGGGTGAGGGGTAAATTTGTTAGTTTTGTAACACAGTGATAATGTGTTTTCTTGAGCTATTATGGGGTCAGCTACTCCTACCCCTACTGTGTGAACTGTGTCCCTCCTGGGACTTCCACCTGCCTGCAGAAGTTTGTCACTGATGTAGTGGGCTAGAGATTACCAAAAGACATTGCAAGAGGGTTAAGGTATGGGATGAGAGGAAGGCTGTCAGGGGGTGATTGGGATAGTGCAGACTAAGAGACACCCTGGGGTTAGACTTGATTGCAGAGGAGGATAGGTGTTTGATACCTGTCCCCTGGGTATCCATTGGACCAAATGGACAGGTAGCTGATGGTTCGCCACCACTACTCATACTCTTTGGGTGTTGCTTTGCAATGCCAGGTCAATGAGGAACAAGATGGCTATTACTGCGGACATTGTTTCTTGTTCCTCAGTTGACCTGGCATGCTTTACAAAGACCTAGCTAGGTAGAGAATGCTGGTCCAATTTGCAGGCAGTGGTGCCTGCTGGCTTCACTGTAGTGCACTGCCTAATGAAGGATCTGGGAGGGGTAGCCAGTTTGTTTAGAACTCAGCTAGGTATGGTGGTGCACTCTGTGGGGACACCTCCTCCTTTGAGTGTGTGCCCATGCAGGGGTCCAGGTGCCTGGTGCAGGGTCCTCCTCATATATCATCCACCTGGGTGAGAGGGGACTTTCTGCAGGAGATTGTGGAGTTTGCCACTGACTGGCTGTTTGAGCCACCAATGTGGATTATCTTTAGCGAGTTCAATGCCTGGATTGATGACAAGCTCTCACATTTTGGGCAGGAGTTCCTTCAGAGCATGTCAGCTCTGGGCCTGGCACACGTAGTTGCTGCTGGAACTCACCAACATGTGCACACATTGGACTTCATGTTCCACACAAGTCTTCAGGGTGGAGAACCTCAGGATACATCTGATCAGTTGGTTGGACCATTGCACCACCAATTTTGAGTTCAGGGCACCTCTGTAGTGCACCTCTGTGGAGGTAGTCAGGTACTGTCCTTTGAGAAGGCTGAGCCCTGATGGACTCTTAGTGGTACTGGACACCAAGGGTGTATGGATGGCTTGTGCTGAGGGTATGGAGGAAGTGGTGGTGGCTTATAATAGGGCCATCAAGGTAGCTTTGACCTAATAGCTGCAGTCCATGCTTATCCTCTGCTTTCACCGCTTGGCTCGCCAGGGTTTGACAGTGAGCTGAGGGCAATGAAGATTATGGGACGGAGTTAGAATGGTGTTGAAGGAGGTCCAGAAGGATATCTGACTTTAAATACTCACTATGGTGAGTAGAAAGGTCAATCTCTCATAAGAGGCAGAATTCCTGTCGAGAGAGAGTGTGGCTGGGAAGAACCGACCAGCTCAGTTTTTTCAGACAGTGGACAGGCTTCACATCCTGTCTGCCTAGAGTCCATAAAAGCTGCATCATCTGTGAAATGTGAGGAGTTTGCTTGGTTTTTCTTAGACAGGGTGTCCTCTATTAGGGTCAGGATCCTCTCTCCTGGACAGCTATCACCCAGCAGTGTAGGGAGTGGATGTTACAATGGTGATCAATGGTCATAGAGTGAGTTTCAGCCAATGACAATGGAGAAAATTGTTAGGGAGATCTGAGGGCTGCAGCCAACATACTGTGAACTTGTCCCTGGCCCAACAAGGCTCTTAGTGGGCTGCACTGAGCAGTTGGGCCCAGTATTTGCTGGGATCATTTGATGTTCATTGTTGGAGGTATTCCTTGTCAAACTGAAAAGTGCTCTGGTGATGCCCTTTTGAAAGAAATTACTTTAGATCTGGATGAGCTAGTGAACTACAGGCTTGTCTCAACCTGCCTTTTTATGCAAGGTTATTGAGAAAGTTGTTGCATTACAGTTAGAGACTCACCTGGGAGACCTTCGACATATGAGACCCTCTCCAGTTGGGGGTTTCGGTCAAAATTCATCGCTGAGACTGCTCTGGTCAGGGTGCACAATGATCTGCTCATGGCAAGAGATAGAGGAGAACAATCAGTTCTCATTCTCCTGGATCTCCTCAGTGTTTGACACCATTGACCATGGTCTGTTACAGGACCAACTCAAGGAATATGTGGGACTCACTGGCAAAGTTATTAGCTGGTTGAGTTATTTCTTAGTGGCAGGTCTCAGCAGGTTGTGATGGGTAATTTCTCATTGTGCCAAAGGGACCTGCATTGTGAGGTACCCAGGGATCACTTCATTTGTCCATACTATTTTTGGTGTACATGCTACCACTGGGCAAGATCATTAGGCAGTATGGAATTGGGTTTCACTGTTATGCAGATGACATCCAGCTCTATCTGCCATGTGCATCTCAGAACTGGAGAGCAGTGATGTGCTGAGCAAATGTTTGGCCAAGATCCAAAGTTGGATATCCCATGCTGGCTGAGACTCAAACTGGACAAAACTGAAGTAGTGGTGGTGAGCCAGAGTAAAAGTGGGGATTGGCAGTGTCAGAGAGCATATCGGATCTCCATCTCAGTACCTCAAGTCTTGATACTGCCTAAAAGGTGAAGAATATGGGCATCATTCTGGATGAAGGGCTGTCATTTGAGGCTCAGCTGTCAGCAGTTGTCCAAAATGGTTTCTACCACCTTAGAAATATCATCCAGATTCATTCCCTTATCCCCCAAAGACTTGCTATCACTGGTGCATGCCTTTGTGATATCTCATCTAGATTACTGTAATGCCCTCTACCATGGGGTCTCTAGCGGTGTGCTACAACGCCCGGTAGCTAGTGCAGAACGTGGCTGTGAGGCTGCTGACAGACCTTGCTAGGTCAAGTCACATTACCCTGCGCTCCGGAGATTGCCTTGGTTACTGGTTAAGTAGTGTATCACCTATAGGATCGGTGTGTTAACCTATGAGGCCCTGCAGAGTGGGTCTGGGCTATCTGCGTCAGCTTCAAAATCCATATTTTCCAGTGCTGTTCTTCTGATGATGGCCTCCTGGTTGTCCCCAGGACTAAACTTAAAACATAAGGGGACAGAGCCATCAGGGTAGCAGGTCCAGCAATGTGGAACTCAGTACCAAGGGCTCTGAAGGAGGCCTCATCAGTAGAAACCTTTAAAAAGGCTTTAAAACTGTGTCTGTTTCTTTAGGCGTTTGGTATTAATGTGAGTTGTTAGCCGGATTTAATTATGTTTATGATTTTTAAAGCTTTATTGTTTATTATGATGTTATTGTTGGCTTCTATTGGTTGGATGTGTTGTTTTACCTCATTGTAATGGCACCTGGGCCTCAGAGAAGGGCACCAAAACAAAACTACTACTACTACTACTACTGCTACTACATATTAGATTGAGAATAAATAGCATATATACATATGAACAGAAACTATAGCATGAGGACTGAATATCAAAATAATAATGGAGAATACAATTCCTATGATAATAGCCAACTAAAATATTTTAAAATACATCAATGGATTGTAGGAAAGGCAGAATGTCTAAGTAGTCCTTTAAACCAACTGGATGCAGGCCTTTAATATGTGAATCCATTTGAATTCATGTTACAGCAAAGTTTGAACGTGGTCACCTCATCTGGGGTAAAGTAGAACATGGTCAATGCCCATGTATCTGAGACTTACTGGATTTTTGTTACAGAATTTTCAAAGTGCATGCATACAGTATGGCAGTGTCTGGGTATTCCTAGGTGATACAACAGATATATTCTTGTCTCCTGTTACATAGGGCCTTTATTGAATGACCAACGTAAATGAAGTGGCAGGAGCACCACATTTCATAGACCACAAATGAAGTGGAGCAGTTGATAAACTGATGTCAACTTTTAATGCTTCTGAAGGATGTTGACAGGTTTTCCTTGCACACGATCTGCACACATTGCATCTGCTGCAATAGAAATTTCCAACAAGTTCAGGCAGTAATCAGTTAAGATGTCTGAGTTTGGTGGACATACATGATGATGTGTGAGTAAGTCACCTAAGTTTTAGCTCTTCTATAGGTGATTCAAGGTTTTGTACCTTCTGCATTAATGAAGGCTGGATCACATCAAAGAATATCCCAGTGTTTGCTAATAACAGAAGCCACTTCAGTTGTCAGGTGGTTGAACTCACCAAGTTCACTCATATTGGTCCGACAGTCATTTTGTCGACACCGATATGGCGCTAACAATATGCCGCCTGGCATATCTGCACCAGAGCATTATGGCTCCGGGATGGAGTGCCAAAACCCATCCCAGAAACAGTCATGTTTTCAGGGAGCTTTGCACCCACACCCCATGACTATATATAACCTCCTCCAGGGTGGGCATGCCCAGAGGGAGCAGAAATTGTGTGGGCACAAAGGGCAGATAACTGAGGGGTGATCTAAAATTGAGATCACCCTGTCTTCATCACCCTTATTGCAGTGCTCTTATTGTGGTGGCAAAATCCAGTCCCTGTTCTAATGGTATACTAACTCACTGACAATTAACACTCCTTTGAAGTCATTGACAATGTGTGATGTTGGGTGTAGAAGTAGTTGTCTATTCAGATTTATTGCTTTTGCATAACATCATCCAGGATGGTGCCAGAATAGACCCTATCTAGGAATCTTTGCTTCAGCTCCATGTCCTGTTTGTCAAGGTAGCTACTGAAGAAAATGTATTTATTTTTCTTAATTTCTTTATGCTACTCCTCGGCTGGAGAGTTTTACCTATGGTACAGTACCCCCTGACCAGTGCTTATATCCTCAGCACCCACACTGGCCCAGATCAGAGCTCTACCCCCTTTGCCTTATCCAGCCAGGCTGCTTCACAGTGGGTACTTCACCGACATGCTGTGGAAGACCCGAAAGTCGGGCTTGGGGAGCTGATTAGGCGTCTGCTGCAGCACCACTGGGACCAGCCTTCATGCAGATGCTGGAGATTCTTTTGTAGAGTCCATGATTCCCAATGGCACAGGAGTGCAGTGGCATCAGGGATGCTGCCACATGTGCTTCCACATCTGCACATCCGACATCAGCCAACACTGATCCATACTTGTAGCCCCTAAGCCTGCACCAGCCCTGGCCACCACCAGGAGCCTGTAGCTCAGAAGTCCTCCTTCACACCCTCCATGGAGGAGGAGAGCCATCCATGGGATGCTCAATCTTCCCCCAGCCAACTCACTGACACCGAGGTCGCTCCTGACCCGGGTCATCAGCATGATAAGAGGTAAGGCACCAGCACCTCCACCCTCTACACCACTGGGCCAGTATAGATGAAAAATTACACCTAAGATGCATACATTGCCCATACAGAATATCCTTTTAATGTCCTGGGTTGGCACTATACGCACAAAGTAAGATTAATGAGAGGAAATAATGTGCTTGTGTGAACTTATGATTGTATATTACTGTATACTCATTCTCACACCCCTTTTGATGAGAGCCGGATTGGAATTTAAAGCCGGAGGAGGGGTAAGAAGAGTTCAGTGGGAGGAGGTAGGAGGATGGAGGGTGTTCAAAATTAACTAAGCACTGTGTGAGTTTTGGAGGCTTGCTAAATAGTGTTAGGAAGAGAGTTATTCCTCCCTTGAACCACATGGCTAAGCCCTCAGTTCAATGTAAGGGAATAATGTACTTGTGTGAACTTATGATTGTGCATTACTGTAGCTTTACTCGCTCCCACCCTTTTATCGACAGTCCAGTTCGGAAATTTAAAGCCCAAAAGAAGTATCATGAATACCTCCTCCAACTTGGAGAGTGTGAATGGCAGCACGCTGGAGAGGAAAAACCCCTGTGAAACCTCAGAGGAACCATGGCTGCTGAACTGCCCTTCCTCTGGGCACACTAAGGGAGGTAATCTTATAATAGTTGTGAAACAGGAGCGAAGGAGGGCAACTCTCCAGGGTGGAAAAGGGTGGATGTCTTCTTCTCAGGAGTTTTTTTTCTTGTTGCAGAGATGTTCTTGATTCAAAAGTGTAGGTCAAAGCTGTAGTGTAGTAGTTTGAGAAGAAACAGGTCCTTGTCCATGGATGTTGATGAAGTACGGACAGAATTCCTAAAGAGCATTGCTGAGTTTCGGCCCGTCGGAGCCAAGTTAGAATTGATGTCTGTGTACAGACAGCTGAAAAAGGAATCGAGAGGCGATGTACTGCTTGTGAATCTTGTGTAGGCTAAGTTGGTGTTGGCTATACTCCAATGTATGATCTGCCAAGGAAAGACTTGAAGTGCTTTCGAAGGGCAGGATCTCCATGGTTGGCTGGAAGGGTGGGACCTCCATGTAGGTCCACCTTGAGTGGACATGAACCAAGACAGGGATGGCGGAACCCCATCACATGATTCTGCCATTAGTCATATTGCAGGATGTTCCAGCTGTGAGATGGTCCCCTCATGGGGCATGTTAGGGATGACAAGACCCCACGGGTCCGCCATCTAAAGTATTTGGAATGGTTGAGGTATGGCGAGAACCCACATGGCTCTGCCTTTAGATAGATTGTATGCTGTTCAAGCAGTGAGTTAATGCTTCTCATGGCATGTGGGATAGCAGGACTCCCACGTGGTTCCACCATCTGGCGTGTATGGAATGGTCGAGGAATGAGAGAGACCCCACGGAGTCAGCCTTTAAATAGGTGGAAGGATGTTCAAGCAATGCGTTAGGGCCCCTAGGGTCATGGGATGATGGGACCCCACGTTGGCTCACCACAGAGTAGAGATCAGAATTATTGAATAGGGAGAGAGTCCCATGTGGGCCAAATCAGGGTGGTGCAACCTCCATGTAGGTGCATCATGGTAGGGTTTGAATGACTATGAATGAGGGCCTCCATGTAGGCCAGGCTTAGTGTGACCTCTACATAAGTCCGCCATAGCAATTGGAGGTTGAACTGATGTTAGAAGGCAGAGACTGCTGGACAGAAAGCTGCCATCAAGGGATGGAAGATATGATGGCAGAAGCGCCACTAGTGAGGGTAGGCGCAGGCAGGTGGCCCTAGGATGGGCTCTCTACAGAAAGTGCAGACATAAAGGTTCCCACACTTGTAAGCAATCAGCTGGAGGAACTGTAGTTGTTACAAATTGGTTGATTTCCACAAAAGTGAGTGGTTGACCTCTGCTATCATGACTGGAGTGAAGAAGTGCCCTTGGTTGGTATGGTTGCATGTAAGGCCAGTGGAGTGGAGAAGAGTCCCCAGGTGAGAGTCTTGAAGAAGAATCCGTTGACTGCTCTATTGAAAGTGGGCAGAGTGAAGTGAAGTGGGAATGGACTCCACACAGCTGGCAGGATAAGGCTCCTTGGCCAGCAAAGTGGCACAAAATAATTCATTGTCTATGGTAGCCCAATCTATTTGGTATTAAAGTGAGCTGAAGTGGCTGCTGCCTTGGCGGAGAAGGAGCAGTGGTAATCATAGAAAAGCATGCTCCTGTATCTGCCCCCAGGTCTACCAAGAGATACAGGTAAGAATCGAGTTATTGGCGGCAGACAGGAAAAGTAGAACAGACAATGTCCTTGTTTAAGCTAAATGCAAACACAAATTCAGGGACAGTCAGCTTTTAATAAGCTGAGGGTCTTTAAATTTCAGCACCATCGAGACATCCTGCTGGAAACTACTCTTTTTCTAGGGTGTCATGGGAGGAAATCAGGAGGGAAATGAGGTTAACGTCCTTGACATTGATTACAACTCTGAGCAGGTAAATGGGGACCAGGGGCATTGCAGATATCACAGGAGTGGGAGAGGCTGAGCTGGAAGATGTAGGATCCAGGGTAGTCTGAGAAGCTGAAGCTGCCAGAGACATGGATGGCAGGAAGCTGAAGGCAGCCTTCCAAAGCACTGAAGAGACTAATAGGCAAGGTGGACTGTAGACCAGATGTGGAGAGGCTGGGCTGGGATCCTACTCAGGCTTTGAGAGCAGAAAGGCAAGCCTGCAGGTCCGTAACTGCTGGACTGAGTGGATGTTGCATAGACAGATGGGTTTCCAAGGATATAAAGCAATTCTAGAGGTCTGAGAGGGAGGAAGTCAGAGGATGGGGCCGGGGCTGCAAGGCATCAGAAGGAGTAGTGTCAGGTCTGGCATCAGCCAAGAGGAGCATATCAAATAAGTCCTGCTTCTAGCAGTAGGAGAGTGGGGAATGCCCAGCCTCTTCAGCTCTGCTATGAGCCAAGGGATTGTCCAAAGAGGGTATATCATAGCCTCCTCCTTCACTACTAGGAACTGCGGCTCTTAGACAAAGGCTTGAAAGCCTTTGTTCTAAGAGCCGATAGTCCTGTAGTGAAGAAGAATGATGACATTAAGCTCCTTGGGGTCAGCTAGGTCACCAGCAGAAAAGAGAATCTGTTGTCGAGAGCAAAGGTAACAAGCCTGGAGATCTCTACCAGTGGGAAGGTCTGTCAGGGGACCTGAGGAGGCAGAGAACAATTTCTCTAGTCAAATGGAAGGACAAGGAGAAGCCTGAAGTCCAGGAGCTGCTTGCAATGAAAGGAGCTGCAATTGGACCTCAGGGGTTAAGTAGCACATGGACTACTGTTGAGATGGCAGCAAGCAGGGATGGAGATCCATCAGAGATTATACAGCCTGCTGAGGGTGAGCAGAAATGGCCCTCCTGAGCAATTATTACACTGAGGCTCAGAAGCTAATGCAGTAAATAGTTTCGCAAATAGGCTAAAGCAGAATATACCGAAGGTGAAGGGCTGTGCCTAATGCAAGTTGGACCTGAAGAGGAATTGCAGGCCAAGTACAAAAAAACAGTCCCAGTCAGAATAGGGCTCACCTTAGCTTAAAGCACTAAGTATAATGTCAGGCAAATAGGAGACTGTGCCTTTAAGGTAGGACTAAACAACCTGTCCAGCACGGGAAAAGACAATACTGTATCAGTAGAATGGAAGTCCGAGTTGTGAACTGAAAGCGAACTCGTGGATGAGGCCACACTAGAAATGGCAAGGAGCAGAAAGGAGGTCCTCCGTGGAATGAAACAAGCATTGACTATGGGCAAGTGGTCACAAAGCAGGAAAAGAGGAAGCAGAGAAAAGCAGGGAAACAGACAGGATGGCTGGAGCGGTCATATCAGGATGCACACCCATTAGTCTAGCAGGCAACAGCAGAGAGAGAAGTTGGGAGTCGGGAATAATGGAGATGAAAGCTAGGCCACCCCAAAAGAGAGAGAAATGGGCAGTAAGGTACAAGGGAAGGAGCAGGGTAGATGGAGGGGCAAGGAAAAGGGAATGGTGGCTGCGAGTGGCATGCCGGGGAAGGCAAAAGATACAGCAGATTGGGGGGGACAACAAGAGAGAGCAAAAGGGAAAGCAGAAGACAGGCCTAGCAATGGAGGAAGGAGAGAGAGAGAGAGAGAGTGGCAGATGGCAGTGAGAAGGAAAGGAGAGGGGTAGAAACCAGGGAAGATGGGAGAAAAGAAATGAGAGAGCTGGAGAGCAGAGGGGGCGAGAACACTAACCATGACCACAAACCACGCAGCGGCTCAGTCCAAAATGAACTAAGCACTGTGTGAGTTTTGGAGGCGTGCTAAATAGTGTTAGGAGATGGAGTTATTCCCTACCCTTGAACCATGGGCTAAGCTCTCCAGATATTGCTAGAAGCATTTTACAATATGTTTCTGAGCCAATTTTGTGTCCGTCTAGTTACAGATACTGTTAAATCCATGAAATAAATAACTGACTGATTGCACACATACAGTAGATGAAACAGATTCAAATTGTTATTCAAGAATGAAACAATGTCCTGTGTAAATTCTGCTGATCCTCACCAGATAATTATGATATCATCAATGTATCTGCTCAAGAAATAGGACCCCAATGGACCCCACTAGTGACCATCTTGACTCTGAACATCTCCTGTTTAGGAAAACTTTTTTATTTTGCCCCAGCCCACCTGGCCAGTCACCCTTTGGACTGCCAAGAGCACCCCACCACCACCAGATCACCCTGTTGCCATCTTGCCACCCTATCTGTGCCAATACCCAGTTTACCCAATGTATCAATTTTGTCAGGGGGCCTGGAGCCTGAGGAGACTGACCCAGCAGGCACTTACTATCTATGCCAGGCTTGGCAGGGGAACAGCACAGACACCTCGGGCTTTGTGGCTTATGGAGGACCAGTAGCCATCATCTGGCTGGCCAGGCAGCTCATTTTCTAGGTTGTTTCCTGCCCACCCACCCTCCACACACAATGTGGCTACACACCTATGGTGCAATGGCAAAAGCATAGCAGTGCGTGGTCAACCATGCCGCAATGTGTGTCACCACATCGGGATGCCAGGAGCCACTCAGAGAAGTGTGGTCTCACTCCCAGCTGCCCAGGAGGAGAGTGTCCAGTCGGATGCTCTAAGTCCTCCCTGCTGACCTCGTTCCAGGTTTGGTGCAAACCCAGGTTGCCAGAGTGCCAGGTGATCCCCATTGCCTGACATCATGGAGCCAGCCTTAGGACTGCTTTTATGGTCCTGCTATCTAGCCAGCTCCTGTCCCTCCTGTTATTCTTTCTAAGCCTAGGTCCCCACCTTTTAACCATTCTCTGGTGTTGCATGGAGTCAAAAGCCTTACTGAAACCCAGATACAGTGCAACCACCACCCATGCCCTGTCCACCACCTGTGTATCCAAATTAAAATAATCTATCAAGTTGATTTCACACAACTGTTCCTAATGAACCCGTGTTGCCTATTGTCCTGCAATCCATGCACTTCAAAGAAAAGAATTACTATATCAATGCCATAATTATAGTTTCCAGCTGATTGCTCACTATGGAGGTCAGACTTACTCATGGCTTACAGTTCCCATAGTCATCCCTGGCTCCACTCTAACATAGTGGCACCACATATGCCATTCTCCAAACCCTGGCACCACCCCTGTCTGCAGGGGAGTGGTTTAAGAGGTGTGCCCGTGGCCCAGCTAGTGCCTATGCCACCTGTTTCCATAGCCAAGGGATGCAAACCATCCAGCAATGGGACTTATTCACATTTAGTAACTGCAGGACTCTGGTCTTGATAAGTTCTGCCACTCCCAGCTCCTGTTCCAGTGCCCCTGAACTGGATCCCACACTCCAGTAATTGCCCCCATTGTTTCCAATGTAAAGAACAAGCTGGAAAATTCATTCAGAATATGTGCCTTTTCTCAGTGCTATCCTTTTATGTGACCCTTCCTTCAGTTCAACTTCTCTTTACCCCTTTTCAATGTCATTGTCTTGCTTACATAGTAAAAGAAGGTTTTGCCATTTTCCTGATGAAGGCTCATTGTGGAGCTGAAGCACTGGGGTGACTGTGATTGAGGCCTGGAATAATAATCTACCTCTGACATCTTTGTTATCTTGCACTTTGCACCACACACTTGCTTTCTGGACAATGCAAATTTTTGGATGTACACATGAATAAATGCATTATTATTATTTATGGGATATTTATCTTGTTGTAGTAATTATTGTGTGCAACTGCACTGACACCAGTTGTGCAGACGTATGTTTTCTGTAGACAACCACTGCCCACAGACTTCTTCCTTCCTTGACAAATAGCTGAACCCACAGTGATTTGACATCACCTGCCTTATCCTCACCTCCTGATTGATTCCTCATACGTATACAGGAGCACCTCCCTTGTCCTCTACCTGTCTTTCATAAGTAGTGCATAGCCTAGTGTGGCCAAGGTCTCAGTAAGGACTATGAAGTTAAATGTGCTAAGGCTGCTACAGTCACTAGTTTTTCTGTCTTATTCCCTACACTCCCAGCATTTGTGTTAAAGACCTTCCACTCACCCCTTTTTTTCCTTACCTAGTTTCTTTGTATCTTTTCACTTTTTCCAGTCCCCTACTTCTCACAGACTCTCTTGCTCCCTCTCACTGTTTCTCATAGCAGTTCTCCACATTCAATTTCACTTAAGCAATAAGGCATGACAGGTGTGCTGTGGTAGGGATAATGGCACACCTCAAGAAGTGAAGCCTGAGGCAAAGCCGAGTGCTTTATGCACCGAGAAGTGGCGTTATCCTCAATCATGCACACCCTGGATTGCCTTATTGTGATTATTAAATGGTTTCTGATTTTTTTATTTTAGGACAGTAATGAGGGTCAGAAAGTTCAGCATTTCTGACCTGTGCTGTTGTGCTGGATATCAGCACGGTCATGTGACTGGATTCCACCAATCACAGTACAGTATTTCTTTTACTCATTTTATAACTTTTAGCCTCTCTTCTCCCCTTTCATATTCTCTTTAAATCATTGTATCCCACTCATTGTGCCTTCCTTTGTTAGAGTTACTGTTGGTGGGGGCACCTAGGCCCTCTGTGCAGCTAAGTCCTTAACCACCCTACCAGTACCCTTGTCCCCACCTACTTTAAATTCCTATCTATAAATTCTGCTATATTAAATGCACACTGAAAATAGAAAACAGAGTTAAAAATCTACATTTCCAACCTTAGGTCTTCTTCAGGAAATATCTAAAGAGAAAAAAACAAGTTATTTCTCTTTTAGATATTTCCTGAAAGAAAACCTCAAATCAAACATAGACTTTTAACTCTATTCTCTATTTTCAGCTGCATTTAATATAACCATTTTGTTTTTCCTTCAGACCACATGCTGACGCAGCACCTGTTTTGATTTTATAAATTTGCTGTTTTCGCCCCCAAAACTCTGGCTTACTCATCGCTGGTGTGGAGGCCATCCCTCATAAACAATCTCCTGTCTCTTTCACATTGTCTCTAATCCCAGGAAATGGAAGCCCTCTGCCATGCACCACCTATTTAGCTATGTGAAAATAGGTGATTTTTAAGCTGCCTACTCTCCCTTCACTTGGCACAAGTAGGACCTCTTCAAAGGTTTCTAGAGCTGCTTCGTCTCTAAGCCTCCTACCCAATATCCTAAAATTCTCTGACTGATGTTACATCTCAAAGACCAGTTGTTCAACCCTATGGACTATCACATCTGGTTTCCCAACCACATGCTTAGTAAACTTTCTAACCATAGAGAGAATCCTGTCCACTGTTCCAACAGGGCAGCACCACACTGCTTTCTCCTTTGGAAAGGAAGTACACACCACCATCTCTGGCCCCTGATGGCAGACTCGCCAATCATCACTGCTCTGATTTGTTCCCTCCTTGCCTCTGGCCACCCACGGTCCTACAGGCTCCACCCTTGTGAATACCTCCATCCCCCATTTGAGTCACTCTTCAAAGATGCTCATGGTAGTTCCACCTGCATCTCCTCAGCAGTTGGCTCAGATTGGTTACTGTATCTATCACCTAGCAGAACACGTGAGGGATCTACTCCACAACTCGTGATGTGACTAAGGTGTCACTATGGCTCAGTTGGAAACCCATCCACCTCTGGGTCAGAAGACAATGGGTTCTCATCCCATTCTGGAACTGTGCTCATACTATAAACACTGACACCTGACTACAGTACTAGAGGAGTGCTATACTGTCAGGGTGTGCTGTCCTTAAGATGAGACATTAAACTGAGGTCCCTCTTACCCATCTCTGGTGCTATCCTGGTGGGTGTCCAGGTGGAAGTAAAGAACTCAAGGCACTTTTCGAAAGAATAGAGGATTTTCCCCAGTGTTCTGGCCAACATTTCCTTGCCCATAAAATGGGTTCATGCAATTGTTCAAGGCTGTGTCTGGTGTTGATGTTTGAAATGGCTACCACTATCCATTCAGTCTCTTCACTACATGTCTGTCATTGCTTGTAAAGCAGACCTCCTTATAAATGAGCCTGCTCAATGGAGCCTTTTCCTGGTGAAACAAGTAAATATAATACAAATACAAAATACAAATGTTTTGGTGTACAATGTGTATGAAAAGTGCTATATAAATGGTGATTCTTCTTCAGGTATCATGGAATGACCCACTCACCAACATATTTGGTTAAGATTTTTATGTGTCTCCCTTTACGGGTTCCGTGGGTGCTACTCCCACAAGATGGGCATGCAGTGGCACTCTCCCAGGTGGAGCGAGAACTGTCATGAGAGGGCAATACATGACTATGCTTAGCATAGTGCCAGATTGTGGCATCACTGTTATTCCAGCAACCAGATTATAGTGTATTTACTAATTCTAACACCTAGTCAGTTCAGCTGTGTACACCTACCCTGATGTCACACTGATAGTTCCTAGTGACCCCAAATACAACAGGCTCCATCACTCATGGCCTGGCCCAACCTTACTGGCACTGACTCTTGCCAAGCCTTTTCCTCAAAAGATCCCAACACCATATTCCATACAACCAAATAACCATTAACATGCTTTTACCAAGGACTTCATTACTTACTCAGGTACCTATTCTCTGGAGCATCTCATGAAGGTGAACTTACACATTGATCCCACTCTCTGTATTTGCATGGACCCCGACAAACCTCTTTTGAGAGGAGGCCCACCACTACTTTCTGGTGCCTGTAAGGTTAGCATGGGATGTTTTGCCCCTCAAGGCAAGGTTACTAAGATTTCTCTCTGGTCACTGTTATCTGGAGATCCCTGCCCACTCCAGAAGGGGCAAGGAGAGATAGTTTTCTTTGTAGACCAGTTCTTTTCTCTGCTCTTCTTTTATTTTTTTAGAGTTTATTTCTCTGTGTAAATGTTTAGTGCTCATGACAGGTGCTGGACTGACAGCACAGGAAGCTGAAGTTCTCTGCTTATCCATGTGACAGATAGAGCACGGCTGATCACAGCCTCCACACTGCCCCACCAACATGCTCTCATTCTGTCATGAGGGAACATCACATAGGTGAGAGGGTAGTTCAGATCCATGCCCATTTTGTCCTTCGCCTCATGTGAAACTGCCAACAAGGATGCCAATGTTGCCAGTTGTGTTGGTGGTTTCATGATGAGGACACATGTCCTCTGGGGAACTTGACTGACACCACCACAACTCATTTCACATAGGCCACTGAACAGCCTCGGTGATAATGGCTTTCAGCCTTGTTGACCTCAAGTTCAAGTTTGTTTATGTGGAATAATTTCATTGAGCAAGCTCTATTTACAATGATGTCCTGTTGTACAAGTCAAATAAAATAAGATTCCATAAACATACATGGTGCAAAAACATATCACAAATAGTGCACCAGAAAAACCTTAAATAATCCCATTTTGTAAAACATTAAAAGAATCAAGACTGACAATACAGCCTTAACAATGCACACATATCACAAATATTGCACTAGAATAAAAATAAATAAAAACTAAGTTAAGACCTGTGTTGGGATTGAACCAGTAACCTAGAGGGAAAAGGCTCCATAACCCACTACCAATCCACTGCACCATCTAGTTACTCTCTATTCTTCTGCTGTTGGAACTTCATCTCTAACACCTGAGCACCCAGTCCCTCCAAGCTCTCAGCTAGCCTCCCCTCTGTATAGTGTAACAGGAGAAGAGGCATGTCCATGAATAGCTATGCCTGACTCCTAGCGGGCTTAGTCAGGAAGCACACCCTAACAAACACCCAAACACCCTATTTCCTAGCTGAAGCCCATTAGGAGCATCTGTCAGCTGCCTAGCTTTTAACCTTCGAGGGCTCCCTGATAACCTGCCCAAGCTTGGAAAAGAGGTAGGCTAGTTACAAATACTTTACTGTATACCCTTTCGTGGTATTTTGCTTACTTCAGGTTCATGGCATGAGCCCACATTGTGCTGCTGGAGTCTGTAGGGCACTGCAGAGGCAGTACTCTCCCAGACTGTGGGGAGGAGTCAAAATGATCATAAGGGTGATACTTACATAACTGTCAAAAGCAAACCACCCCTTGTAAAGCAGACCTTCTTGAAATGAGCCTGCTCAATGGAGCCATTTCCCAGTGAAACAAATAAATATAAATACAAAATACAAACATTTGGGGATACAATGTATAGGAAAGCACTAACTGTACAAAATTAAATTTTTTCTGTAGATCCAAGAAGACATTGTCATAAGGGGTGGGCAAAATTCAGTACAACTTAGAGGTTAGAGTAACGAGCTGTGAATGAGCTTGGTGCATCCAGTCAACATGGGTTTAATTCCCACATCTTCCACTTGCATACTGCGTGACTCTGAGATAGTCAATTAACCTCTCTAGTGGTCCTCGGTCACCTCTGAAAACAGGCAGTTGTGTCTAGTGGGCCTTACCTCGTTATCAAAGAATAAAAAAATTCTGCTTGCGTTTAATACCTTGGAATTGTTCAGTGCTGCACTGAATAGAAATATGCATATTCTACCATTTGTATAGGCAGTATTCTGCAAGTCCATTGGATGTTTTGCATTTTACAGTATATGGCAGACAGTCCATGGAATTTTATGGAAAATTCAGCCAGGTAGAACGTTAGTCCTGTGGGATTTCTGCCAATGGAATTAAATTCCACACATCCATATGACCACTATAGCACTGTGTACAGCTCTGTTTACAACTTTATAAAATGACATCTGTGATCTGAAAATTGTACCAAGAAGGGCAACAAGAATGACCAAGGAATGGTAGCACTAGATAAGACTTAGAATGCTTATCCCTGTAGAAATGGAGGCTAACATGATATATGATAGCATAGCTGTCTTAAAACTGGTGCAGGAAATTAAACCATTGAATTATGTTACATTCCTCAACAAGGTCGAAGCCATGAAAGCTAGAATATTTCAGTGGTTGCTGAGAGGAGGGGTAGTCAAGAGAGACACAAGGAAAGGAAAGACCCTGTTCATTCCAGTAACTTATTCTTCTTGAATATCTCCTCCCTAGAACCATATTCTAAGTAAGAAGCACCAGGACTCTGTGGGAACCAGAACTTTTGGGGCTGGTGGCTCGATATCAGTGCACGCGCACATCTCAGCTACTGTATGTATGATGTTGTCAAACCCCACTGCCTCAGTACCTTTTACCAAGGAGGAGAGGAGTAAAACTAGCATGCAATAAAATGTAGGCTACTGAAATGAAAACTTGACCAGAAAAAACACGAGTCACAACTAAAATAATAATGCACATTACAGTACCAATTGTGTTTAAGTAATTTTGCATTTGACTGGTAATAAGCTGTTATCTGAGCTGAAAATGCACTGTTCTCAGGAGCAGCAGTGAGTTTTAAAAAGTTCCAATGCACTGCCCTCGAAACAGCAGTGAGTTTTAGGCAAGTTCCCAGTGAACTGTACATTTTGTAAGACCTTTGTTGCAGGCTCTTCATTAGAATTGTAGCAATGTAATACGAGTCAGTAGCATAAGCCATAGTGATTCACCATTTATACAATGGTCTACTTTTATAATCTCTAAAATAGCCATCTAGTGCTATCTTAAATGAAGCCAGGTTTTCAGCAATGCTTTCAAAAACTTCTGAACATTCTATGAAGCCAGGTTGAAACAAATTGTCTCTATTGGCTGGTAATGAGTTAGGAATGCAGTGCAAAGTTACTGAAATGTAGTCTGTGCTGTCATTCTACCTTAGTGTCTTTCTCATTAAAGGTTTTGCTCCAAGCAGCTTGTCTGTGTGTCAGGCACATACTGTACCTGGAACCTCCAAGCTCCCTTGATGCAGTGACAACAGAGTTCCTGCATGACTTACCCCTGGTAGAGTCTGCCCCCACCCTTGAGAAGAAACACTATTTGTTGTGGAGTCATTCAGGTCGGAGTCTGAGTGTAAGTGCCATCATCCTTGAAGCTGACAGTTTTTCCCCAAAGTTCCCTTTCTTTCATCCTCTCCAGTGTCAAGCATAACCATCATTTGCTATAGACATGCATGCAGTCAGCCTGCCATGAGGGAACAAGCTCCTGGTCCAATGTGGAGGGGCCTTAGTGTGGCTGTGTTTCAATACTAGCCTCCACAGCTGAGACATGCTGCTAGTGGCAGCTCAATCTCATCCTGGGCTATGCTGGAGACGTCCTTCGCTAACTCCTTCCCCAAACTCATATTGCCTAATTGATAGCACATTTCTGTATCTCCAAATCACTGGGTTCCCGATTTCTTCCCCAGTTTTATTCTTTTTTTCCTCCTCTGGTAAAAGCAAACAGAGGTCATAAGAAGACCACAAGAAGACCCTGGGAAGGGGATGACAATCATAATAAACCTACTTACTTGGTTTACTTAGTTCTGAAGGACAAAAGTAGGCCAGGCCCATCGAGATTGCCCCCACCACTATGGTGGGATAAGTTACACCCTGGAGTTAGTAGACTCTATCCATTGATCCAGACCTCTTTTAAATGAATGAAAGGAGTTACTGTCAACCAAATCTTCGGCAGACTATTCCACAGTCTGGGGGCTCTCACCATGAAGTAATTTTGCCTTTATTGGCCTAGATTTGGCCACATCAATCTGTTTGTTATGAAGCGATGGAACAATATTTCTCTGGGAAAATTGTAGACCACATTGCCACATTAGATCCTGAGAATTATGGATTTTATACAGAAAGAGCAAATCACCTCTACTTCATCTGGTTTGAAGGAGTGGACCCAGTTTCCTGCAGTCTAACATGATAGTCACTTTTGCCAAACAATGAACCAGTTTTGTTGCCCTCCTCTGAATTCTGTTGATCTTATCTATATCTTGTCTATGATAGGGTTCCAGAAAGGGACCTGTAGTCAGAATGTGGCCTTACATGGGCCCTATACAGGGAATAATACATTCATCAGTCTTAGAGACAAATGTACGTTTGATATGAGGAGCAATGCATTAGATGTTTTAGCTACCTTAATACATTGGTCAGATGAGGACAGATTGTTATTGACAATAACTTCTAGGTCCCGCTCATTTATTGAAACTTTAAGAGGGGTATCATTTAGAGATAGCTCTGTCTAGGGTTATTTTGCCATGTAATATGGCACATTTCTCTGGATTGAGCATCATCCATTAGAGCTTGCCCATTGTTCAATAATTTTAAGTTATTCCTTAGTATGGACCTATTAGTGACTGTATTTACTGTTCCTAGCTTAGTGTCACAGCAAACTTTGAAAGGAGATTGACTGCACTAACCTGTATATCACCAATAAAAACATTAAACAAAGTCAGTCCAAGGACCGATCCCTGAGGCACCCTAATGGTCACACTCCACGCTCAGAAAGAATGCCATTTATTCTGACTTGTTGTTGACTGTTGGACAGCCAACAGGTGGCGAGATTTAACTAATATCAGAGAAAATCCAGTTTCAGCATTTTATCAATAAGTTTACCATGTGGCACCTTGTCGAAGGCCCTCTATAATCAACAGGATTACATCCATGGGGTTACCAAATCAAGTCCTTCACTTATATAATTGTAGAAGGATGCCAGATTAGTTGTACAGGAATACCCCTGCCTGAATCCATGCTGTGTATGGTCAATTATATCATTGGAGATTATTTCTTTTCCAAGATTTCTTTAATAATTTTCTCCATTAATTTACATATAACTGATGTTAAGCTTATAGGATGGTAGTTTTCAGGCTTAGAATGATTGCCTTTCTTAAAATGGTGTGACGGGTGGCATTAGCCATTCTTGGGAAATAATACTTTCATGGAGTGATTTGTTAAAGATAAGGGTTAAGGGCTTAACTATAGCCTTAGCTGTCTCTAACAGAAATCTTGTGTTAATATTATCAGGTTCTGGACTTGATGTCTTTTTAGTGACTGCAAGGCCTTAAATGTATCAGCTTCAGAGATAGAGTAGAATGTGGGCATACTATCTGTATGCTGGTGAGGTTTGGGTCCTCTTTTGGAAAAACAGAACAGAACTGTTCATTAAAAGCATCAGCAATTTCCTTGTCAGTGGTTATTATGGAGTTTTCAACTATTAAGGGACCCATATACCTGTTATTCCTTTTTGTTATTAAGATAGGAAACACGGATTTGTAGCTGTCTTTGAGTGTGTCAAACGGAACTCCAGATTCCTTTAGACTGTAAAACAGAAAATTTCAGGTTTTTACTGTTTTTTTTTTATATTTGAGTAGTATTTGTTCCTTAGTAACACCCTCACTATTTTTTAGGAGAGAAAATAGCCTTTGTTTGCTTTTAATTTGTTTCTTTATGGTTTTATTTAACCACAGTGGAATCTTCCCTTTAATATATTCTTTCAGGGAGGGGGACAAATGATTCTTCTAGATGGTAGATCATTGATTTCAGATACCTCTAGGCTTCCTCAACTGAAAGAGCGTTTAACATTTCCTCCCAAGGAATTTTGTATAGGTGTTCATTAATAATTTTGAAATTGTCATTGCCATAATTTTGAATTCTTAGTGACTTAAGTTTCTTGAGAATTGAAGATTAATGAGAATGTGATTAAGCAGTGGTCACTATTGCCTCAAGGGGTCCCTGATGCAGATGTCTGAGATGTTACTACCAACATTGGTTATCACTAAATCTAATATACCCCAGAGTAGGTTCAGTAATGACCTGCTCCAATCCTAAGTCTACAATAAGTGAAATCAAATCATTTTCACTGTGGGTATTACCATATAGGAGGTCCAATTTATTGTGGGCATATTAAAGTCACCTAAAATTAAAACATTGCCTTTAATTTAACCAACTTACCAGACTTAACCAAATCCGTCTGCTGTTGGGGAACTATACATGCACTCAGTATACTAAAGATCTCAAATGATTGAAAACACTCTAAATGTTCATACCTCATACTCTGATCGAGGAGAAGAACAGCTGGATAAGATCCTCATGAAAGCAGGAAATAGCAGGCAGGTCAAGTGTGACTCTATGGAGGAGATACCAAAAACATCAGGAATTACTGGTCTGTAACATTCCTATTGTCTTACATAGAGCTCCACTTCTTTCTAGTAATCAGCAGTACCGCCCTCAGGCATGGATGGCTGGATTCATTTAGACCTCACAGGACAGGAAGTCCTAAGTCCTGTAAACCCCAAACCAAAATGCCTCCTAAAGGGTACTTAGTAAGTGCACTACTTGAGGCTGTGGCTAGATGCTTCATGCAATGAGGACCACTCTAGGTTAACCACTGACAGGCTATTGCCCAAGTAGAATGTGTTCTTACAGAGCTTTGCAGCTGCAACTTTTCTTATAGTGAGTAGCAGTACAGAATACAGTTAGTGATCCAGCTCAACAGACACTGCTTAGAGGCTAGTTTACTCTCCCAATTAGGGTCAAGGGCCACAAACAGCTCTGAAGATTGTCTATGTTTTATTCAGCTGATGTAGAGTTAAGACTCTTATAAATTTGCCCCCCACACACACACGCATAACTCCACACAACATAATTATGGCACCATAGTCCCGCTTTATATTTTAATATCATACTGTAACTTTTATGCCAATATTTGATCTTTCTACCACACATCAAAGTAGGCATGGTGAATGAATACCCCAGTACCCAGTTGGTTTGACCCCAATTTCAGGGGCACTAGTCTGCAAGCCGGAGGCAGGCATTTGGGTCACTACTATTATCATTTATTAGACTGAATCACTCCGCTGGAGGCAACAGTTTCTAGACTTCAAACAGTGTTATATAATATGTATACACTGCAACAGAACTGCCCTCACAGTTTCTCTCGTACTTCTAGAAACTTATTATTTATGTTTTTACTTATAGTTTTTACCTCTGGGGCCTGTCATCTGGGGTGTGTATGATCCAAATATTAATTTGTAAATACCACAAGTAACAAAACACTTGGTACTTGGGTACAGGTACCAAGTATGTTTCATTATTCATGGTATTCAGTAAAGAACGGTGGAAGTCTAAAAATAAATATACAAATAAAACAACTCAACCCCTATCCGGATGATCAAGGTTAGTCCCTTGGCCACTCTCCCTTCTAAACACGGCTCAAACATTAATTCAGAAATACTACAAATAATAAGTCACTTGGAACTCAGGTTTGGGCAAATTATGTTCTATTATTCTTATGTATTCAGCAAAAAACAAATGAAAAATTCAACCCCACCCTTTCTCACACCAGCCATTTCATGCACTCCATCCCTCCATCATTCTCTTTATGCCAGTTGCTGCATACTGGTATCAATATCACTGTCACCGTCCCAGTCTGATAGTACTGTCCCCACTCTGCTGCAGCCTGCCCAGGCAGGCTAGGGGATGGGGCATTCCCAACTCACTGCAGCATCCATTGCAAAGAACTCAGAACACACTGGCACTTCCTAGCGTAAGACAGTTTCACAGCTGCCCTACCAAATGAAGGCCTTGTTTAAGTAGATTCTAAAAGAGATGAGAAGCCAATGGAATTCATAGAAGTCATGGAGAACAGGAGTGATGTGATCAGGTTTCTAGTGCATGTATTACATGAGCAATAACACACAAATGGGTGTACATTTATTGCAATATATATGTACTCTTCCAGTGTGTGCTGAGGTACTATGCCACAAGCCTAATGCTCCTCAGATCATGCCAGAGAAGTGCTTATGTGATCCAAAGACCACAGCCGAACTGTTGTGCTATTGCACTTAGAAAGGTTTTGGCTTAGAAATTGTAGCACAATGTAGTTGTGAGCACCTACAGGTGCAACTGGTTACCTGGTTCATTCAGTAAGAGGGCAGTATTTGTGGTGACCATTTTGGCCAATTTTATTAATCCACTCATCATGTATCTGCCATACAAACATCAACACAATTATCATAATGTTGTATAAAGAAATAACACATACCAGATAAATAACTGGAAATTTAACATGTGCACTGGGTAGAATATTTACTCTAATAAAATGGGTTTCTGACTAATTGGTCTAAAGACAACACTAGACCATTCATTAATCTCTTGTACACCAACAGTTTGCAAATAACCTGCTCTGATCTACCTAGCAACAACCTAACTAAATGAAAATAAACCTTTCCTTTAAAATAACTTTTTTCACTGTTGAAACACACACACACATGCACAAGCACACACACAAAAACTACAAACAGCCATAGGTTTAAGCAATAACACATGATAAGTTGTGGTTTATCGCCTGATAAGAGCACGCCCAGGGTGTACCAAGGCACGAGACGCTGCGCCGAAAGTGCCTTATGCCACTGGGCGTGTTTTATCAGGCGATAAACCACACCGGAGTGTGTTATTGCGCTTTATAAAATGGGTCCCATAGTAAAGAAACTGATTAAAATGCACAGAAAAGAGTGCATAAATATAGAGTAAAAACATGTGAGCATATTAGTAGAAAGAGAAAAGTAGTCCTTATTGTATTGGAATATAGCTACTTCATTAAAAGTAAGTACAGGGCTTTTGTGCTTGTCTGTCAATATACTATATAGGCATGCACTGAAGCTCTTGTATAGCAGGGTTAATTTAGTTTTTTATTAACGTTTTTTCTTTGTCTACATTTTTATGGAGGAACGATTGCCCAGTCAGTTACAGGGAGCGTGTGATGTTTCTCGACAGCTACTGCATAAGCAGTTCTGTGATAGTCTGTGACTCCCCCACACAAACAGAGACTCAGAAGATACTACAGACTAGGGTTTTCTTTTTCGTTTACAGTATATGAGTGTTTGTAAAGGAATGATGCACTGCAGACTTGCAGAGTGATTTTTACGATGAGACTGGAAGCGAGCATGTCCTACTGCTACTACCGCCGTAGCTTGGGACTGCCGTGATAGCGCTTCTGGTTCTGCATTTCAGCAGCTCGTCTGAAGTGGAGATTTAAATAAATTAATATAAATAACTAACGGTTTTGTGGGATATGGCAGAGAGCAGTACAGCATCTGGTCTGGTGAGTTCTGAGGAGCAATATGACAGTTTGAAAGCCGTACACGCGGGACGTAACGCTACTAGATAAACTTGTCTTGCTGCTGGGGTCAGTAATTGTTATTTTTTTAGCAGGAAAGCAAACCAATTAAAAGAAATTGTTTTCTTGTGGTGATGCGAACTGTAAATGGTAGGCACAAGTAACGGACATTGCGCTGAGGAATGGCAGGAGCAACGGCACTGTGTGTGCTTGTCTGTAAAAGCAGTTTAAACATGAGGGAGGTTACTGATATTTCCTTGTTGTGAGGTCACCCAGGGAAGAAAAGTGCCGGTTGGCATAGATATCAGCTGATAAGGACACGGCTGGAAGGTCCTTTCAGCCAATCAGTTTGCAGCATTTTTTGACCCATTTTATAAATCAAAATTAATGCACTCCTGGTTATTTAAAGGCACTTGGCATTTGTTACCAAAATTACATACTCTACCTTGCAGCAGCCTAACTAAATGAAACTATCTTTTTCCATTACAAAAAACAAACAAAAATATTTTCCCATTTATAAGCACAATAACCCACTTCAGGGCATGAGTTTCTTGAGAATTAATGCACTTCCTGGGTGTCTGAATGTCACTCACCCCTTGGCTTCATGCCTTCCACTTGACCAGGGTGTGCATTAATTCTCTAGAAAAGCATACCCGGCCTGGTGGCATACAGAGTTGAGGCACAGGCACCTTACCTGGACCCACGCCGGCGACCTGGGTTTAGGAATGAACTCGGGACACCAGAGGCTGGCTGGGGCGGAGAGATTGACGTCCATAGGACTGCTCTCCCTCTCAGAGGCAGGTTAGGAAAAGGCTTCAGTCGGCAGCGGTCTCTGGTTGAGACCAGGAGCACTGCATGATGGTGCAAGGAGGGACATCAACCAGAAAACATGAAAATGCTCCACGTCACGCTGGATGACGGCTGCCTAGCTCTCCGAGCCCGTCAATGCCTCTGAAGCCTTCCGCCTCATCAGCACCCTCCGGCCAAGATGTTAAAAAAAAAGCATGCCCTGTTGTTGTTTCTTGCTTACGTAATATGTACTAGAGTTAAACTACAGTCTTATTAAATTAAAAAAGTGTTATTCAGACTCGCCATGTGGTACTGCCCATGTGCTTTTTCAATTTATGCTACTTTCCTGATCTTTCTGGTGCACAACATTCTGATAATGTCATGTTAGTTATTAATCTTATTATTTCTCTCCATTGTCCTTATGAGGTTATTCTGTTCAAAATAAAGTAATGTGATGTGACCTTATAGTGGCAGAATTGTATGTTTATTATACTAATTGCACCAATGTGCAGGTTTTTGGCAGGATTTAAACTATACTGAGACTAGACTGACATCATGCTGCTTGTTTGGAACTATACTTGCAGTTGTTTTTTTTTAATATAGCCCAGACGGTTTCTTAAAAATCATCTTACTGTTAATTTAATGAACAGAACATTCACTGCCAAAAGAAAGCATATAAAGAAAGTTGCAGTGCTAGGATTTTTTTTATTTGAAGAAAGAACAAATGGTACCAGTAAACCACAGTCTTTACAGAAAATACTAATCTTACAAAAAAAGTTTTGAGAAAAGCTGATCTTTAAATTTTATTTTTAGCTAGAAAATGGTTTTGAAATGAACAATAAGCTATTACTGTAACAAAAACTGGTGACAGAAGCCAGCAAGTAGGATGAATTATAAAAGCAACAGTTCAGAAACAAATAATAATAACAATCACACATAAAAGTGCTGTTTAAAAGAAAATTGTGTTGAACTAAGACATTTTTTCACATAGAATTAGTCTTTAAAATTCCTTCTGATTGACATGCTAGTGGTGAGGAACATGTTAGAACTTTGGAATGTATGTTATTCCCTTTAGAAAATGGGCACGCTGCAAACATCGTAAATGCAGCATTCTGATTGGCTGAGAGGCGCTGGCACGGGTTGTTATTTTTAACAACGCCCGCAACAACAAGTTCCTCTTTCCACCACTCTTACTGCCTCGTATCCTTGTGCCCACCAGAAACATCTCGGCAGTCACTTCTGTGTCACCGCTTAGCCAGACACTGAGACAAAGCACCCCCACGCAACTCATTCCTTCTCTGACCAGTCCCTACACCAGTTACACACGCAGTGCGATCAAAACCCGAAGCAAATTTTTTTATCTTACAAATACGACTGCTTGCTGCTAATCCTATCCTACAATCAGCACCTGATCTTGGAAGAAACGCTACACGACAGCGCCCACTCCATCTCCAGGATTCACTGCAGGAAAATACCGCTTCAGTCCACGACCCACCATGATACAAAAGCAAGCAGCTGATGCTTACCCCAAAACAAATTATCAGCCAAAAACAAAATACCTCATTTTGTTTTACTTCACACTGCATCAGCCGACTCGATTTATATATTTCCTGTCCAATCAAGTGTAACAGATCTTCACGTAATTCTCGCCCACTGCTACCACACGCCCTCACTATACTCTATAAAACAAAAACTTGCTTTTTCCCTACATAGACAGTACTGCGATGTGACAAGCTGTGCGATTTCCGATTTTCAAAAAATACCAACAATAAGAAAACACTGCACTGTGTAAGTAATAACACAAAAAAATGCCTTCTCATAACCAGCAGCACCTCTAGTGGCACTAACGAACTATTTTACACAACCATCCATTTCTATTCATTTTTAAATATCCACCTTTTTATAAACATTATTTAAAAAAAAAAATGTTACCCATTTTCTAAGTGTAATAATACCCTCAGGATGGGCATTATAGGATATAATGGACCTTCCAGGCTATAAGGCCCTCACGCCTGCGGCGTCAGGCCTCATTACACCCCTGGCGGTCCGTTATATCCTTAATAATGCCCACCCTGTCGGGTATTATTACTTACTTCAACCACATACCCCACAGCAGTCAACATGACTGCACTGTAAAACAATATAAATGTTGAACAAGGCATAACATACATTCACAGTTCTAAAATGGTCCTTACCACCAGTGTTTAACTCAAAAACACTCATTGTGTTTACAAAAAGGCCCAGTAAAGATAGAGCAATAATATATGAGAATGAGTATTTAACGACAAATTCTGCAGAACATCCCACCCTCCTCCCCATGACACCTACATGAAAAGTTGCTTGAGGTCCCATGCAAAGCATTTCGATACAAAATGCAATGAGAGGTCAGCCTGTCCTGGTACCTGGTAAACTTCTGTCCACTATCTGCTCTGCAGTATGAGTTACACTTTGTGGGCACAAGCCAGACAAAAAGATATCTTGTTTACACTATTAGTAACAGAAACTCCGGTTTTCTGTACTTTCCTCCAAGTGGTGAGTGGCAGTTCTCCTAGCTGCTATCTATACTTTAACCAAACCTAAGCACCTCTAACCTTAGAGTGGGCTGTCCTTTCTTTTTCATGTTTGTGGCACCATAACAGAAAAGTGCTACTTTTGTTGGGCAAAGCACTACATGAAGTGATACTTTGCTAAGTTCCCACTTTGCCAAGTGAAGGACTACTCAAAGTGGTAGTTGGTGCTATGTGATGTCATCAACTTCACATATTTCTTTTACAAAGCAAAATTTCTCGATTTAGCTCACCTCTAATTTGGACTGAACTTCTCTGTCTTGATGTGTGTGGACTGGGATTCTAAATTTTGGTGAATTTGGGTGGGTTGCTGAGTCGTGATATATTTGAACCAGGTTTCTGAATCTTGATGTATTTGGACTGGGTTTCTCAATCCTGATTAGTTTGGACTGTTTTTTCACCTTGATGTATGTGAACTGTGTTTCTGAACCTTGGTTTATTTGGACTGGGTTTCTAAATGTTGATGTGTTTGAACTAGGTTTCTAAATCTTGATGTATTTGGACTGGGTTTCTCCACCATGATGTGTGTGGACTGGTTTCTGAATCTTCATGTGTTTTAAGTCTGTGCTTCTTAATCTTGATGTGGTTGGACTGCATTTCTCCATCCTGATGTATTTGAACTAGACTTTTCCATCTTGATGTGTTTGAACTGGGTTTTCAATCTTGGTATTTCTGAGCTGTGTTTCTTAATCCTTTTCCAGTCTATTGTTTATCTCCTAGTCACCCAGCCAGCCCCATCTGCTGTCACCTCCCACCCTAACACCCACCTTATCCAGAACATACCTCACCACTTACCCAGGACAATCCTCTGGTTGGTGAGGCTGCAGTTGGCGTTGCAGGGCCAGTGAGGGTGCTGGTTTCCTCCAGCTTGCCAGGAGTTTATTCTGATTTTTACCCTGAGTGCTGCCACTGGGCCATGACACATGTATGCATATGGAGGTGCACATGCATGCTATCAGCTGGACTAGGTAGGAAGCAGGAAGTGTCTCCTCCCAAGGGAGGAGAGCAGTCCCCGGATTCTCAGTCCTCCTCTCTCTCAGCCAGCCTCCAACAAACTGCATCCATCGCTTAACACTTGAGCCCCCAAGGTTATTAGCTGTGGTGAAAATCAATCATTCATTCATTCATTCAGCTTTAATTTAATATAACGAATTCAGATTTTGATCCAAAGCGCTTTACATAAAATTCTAAAACTTTAAAACACATAAATACGATACAATTACATACACATAAATAAGTAAATCACTTCTGTTATACAAACTACCAAATTATCATTAAGAGATTCCTAGTCCAGTGTGAAAGCTTGCTTAAATAAAAAGTTTTAAGCTCCTGTTTAAATGTGTCAAGCATGGGGCCATCTCAGATATGAGGGAGAGTGTTCCACAGTGTTGGGGCTGTAAAACAGAAAGCACGAGCACCAAAGTTTTCAAATGAACCCTGAAACCCTCAAACCCTCATCAGCTGACCGAAGGGTGGGAGGAGTGCTAGGGTCACAATAGGTCTTATAGGTAGTCAGGCCCCTGACCGTAGGGCCTTATTGGCCAGCAAACTGACCATGAAGTAAATCTGCCATCTAACTGGGAGAGAGTGCAGCACAGGCATAATATGATATGCTGTAGATAGACCAGTCAACAACCTGGCAGCCACATTCTGCTCTAGCTGCAGGTGGCGAAGATCTTCCTTGAAAGCCCTAGGTACAAGGCATTGCAGTAATCAAGGTGTGAGGTCACAAAGGCATGAACTAGTGCTGGCAGATCACCAGAGGGTATCAGATGTTTGATCACGGTGATGTTTCTCAGATGGTAGAATGAGGTCTGGACCATGGCCGACACCTGTAATTTAAGTGTCTGGTCACAGTCCAAAACAATGCTGAAGCTCTTTACCTGGTCTGAGGTATGCAACTGGGAGTCTCCAAGCCACAACCCTGAGACTCGAACAGATTGCACCTTCAGCCCCTGGTGACCAGATTCCAGCACCAGTACTTCAGTCTTGTCCGGATTCAACCTCAACCAGTTGGCCCTCATCCAGTCTTGGATCTCAGCAAGGCAGTGATTAAATACTGAGACCGTCTACTACTCGGGCACAAAGACATGTATAGCTGAGTAACAGTGAAAACTCAAGCCATACCATTTTATAATGTCCACTAGCAGTAGCATATACACTGTGAACAACATGGGGGACAAAAACGGAGCCCTGAGGTACCCCACATGGCAGGGGCAAGGTTGCCATGAAAAGGTCCCAGATACCACATGCTGCATCCTGCCCAGTGAGGAAAGATTTAAACCAATTTAGGACTGTACTAGCCAGTCCACAACAAACCACAGGTGCTCCATCAGCACCCCATGCTCCATGAGGTCAAATGTCACTGAAAGATTGAGGAGAACAAGGATGGAATATCATCCCGATCCCTCACCTGCAGGAGATCATTTAACACGAACCAGGACAGTCTTGGTACTATCGTTTTCTGAAACCTGACTGAAGAGGATTGTAGATGTTGTGGGTTGTTAAGCAGGTCTCCAGTTGCACAGCCACCACCTTCTCAATAACCTTACCCAAAAGGGAAGGTTAGAGACAGGTCTGTAGTTTGCTAGGCAGTCCAGGTCCAGTGAATGTTTTTCAGGAGTGGTCTCACAACTGCCTCATTCAGGGACCCAGAAAAGACCCTGTCACTAAGGAACCCTGGACTATCCTGGCAAGGACTGGCCGATGTCATCAACATACCCACTAGGAGGCATGTTGGTTCGGATCAAACTACAGAAGGTTGGTCATAACTCCCAGATGACCCTCACCACATCTGCGATTACCCACTGGTTGAAATTGGACCAGACTGACTGGAAGGCTTGCATCTTCTGGCCCATCACTGCAAGCCCCTTAGAAGGCGCTGCCCAGATTTCCAATCTGATGAAGGAAATCTTATCAGCAAAGAACAGAGCAAACTCATCACACTTTACTTGTGAAAAGCTCTCCTCAACTGAAGACAGGCTGGATTACACAGCCTATCAACAGTGCAGAAGAGCTGAGTCAGTCTGATTGCTGCAGCAATCTCCTTGGACAAGAACTCTGCCTTCTTACAGGAGATTGCCAATTGAAAGTCCCTATAATGAACTATCAATATAAGCTTGTCCTCCTCCAAACCAGTCCTCCATCAACATTGCTCCTACCTTTGAGCCCTCATACTCATCTCCCTGAGGATCCCATCAAACCAGGGGATCCTGATGTGGTGAGGTTGAACACTGACAGGTGCAATGGAGTCGAGGGTCTCGGCAATAACCCTATTATAGGTCAAAACCAGTTCCCCTGGCTCCTCACACTTACTCATCAAACCTGATAGGCCAAGCACCGCCATCAGACCCTGTGGGGTCAAACCCCTCAAAGGGCAGTACTGGACCATCTCCATAGGGGTAGGTCTATTGGCAGTCCACAAATGAGAACCTCACAGTATGATTGTCCAAACAAGTGACCAGCTCTGTCATGGGTCAAAGACTTCCATTTCTAGCAGGAAGACAAGGTCCAATGAATGACCATTTATATATATATATATATATATATATATATATATATATATATATATATATATATATATATATTGCAGAAGTAACAACCTGTATTAGGCCCAATGATGACATTAGTTGGAGGAAGTCTTGAACAAAATGTGAGAGTCTGACGTTGATCCAGGCATTGAAGTCATCCAGATTAATCCTTCTGGGTGACTCTAACACCAGTTCGATGACAAAGTCTGTGACTTCCTGCAAAATTCCTAATCATCCCCAGAGGACAGTAGATGAAAAGAATCTTGCAACCTACACCTACAGTCTTTAACTGGCCACACATTCGATAGACCTCATTGTTCCCACTGGGAAGTCTGTGAGGTTCATGCCTGCTTTAGAACAGATTGCCACACCCCACCTACAATCCTTTCTCTGGTGGTGTACCACCAGTACCTGGCCAGGACAGCTAATTCCACACAGGACCAGCATTTTCATCCAGCCAGGTCTTGATGATACAAGCCAGATCAAATGTTGCAACCAGATTGGAAATAATTGCCAACTTGTTCTTGATAGATCTGGCATTGCACAACACCGTCTGAGAAGGACAGGAGGATGAGGCTGGTCCAGTCACCTGCCCACCCACCCACGGTGGTGCCCTTGGATATGGGCACCAGACAGGGAGACCTCTTTCCTGGGCCCATTTCACCCCAGGGCACCTCCTGGTTCCACCACCCCAATCCTCTCCCTGCAGCTAACTTCACCCCACCTGACTCTGCAAATCTCACTTCCTATCCCTCGTACTATCCCCAGTGCACTACAGCACCTATACACCTTTGCTGTTAATGGAGGACAGTAAAAGGTCATAGAACACGGATCCTGGAGGGTGAATAATGCCTTCCCTGGGAGTTAATGACCAACACATCTTGACACCTCAGTGACTTTACTATCACAACTAGGATTTTCAAGTCTTAACAATAACTATCAGACACTAATAACTACACAGTTTGTTACACAATCTAAAAATAACAACTCCTTACACCCTCACACACTCACACACAATCACTCTCCACAGTCAACAACACGCTCACCCTTCATTCAAACACTTCAACACCCCAACCCTCCCACCTGATACCCTCCCAAAGCCCTCCAGACAATAAAATGCTAAAATAATTCAAGTCAGGAGTTATAAATCTGTGGCGATGCTCTATCAGATACTAAGTCAGATCTTCAAAACTTGCAATATCTGCAATGTCAGAGTGATACCCTCCTCTCACAGGCGGTATCACTTTAAATATGCTGTAAACAATAGGGAGCAACAAATTCCATGAACCATAGTGATTAAAGAGGTGAAGATGTTAAGCACAGTCTCAGTCAGAGCAGCACAAGGTTCTCACTGCTCTAGCTGCTCCTTTTAGGTCTTTTTGAATCATGTCCAGGACATAGGGCACTCCAACTCTCTCACAGTTAGAAGATCCCCGGCCCAAAGCACAATCCAGACCTGCACTTTATATGTAGTAGTCAACCTTCAATCTTTCAACCGACAATGATAAGCAATCTGGATTGAAAACTGTATTAGCTCAAGCCTGCTTACAGCAATGTCAGTACTAGTTATTAATGCCAGGTTACATGGCGACACCACAATTTCAAACTCTCAAGTCCAGTACCCAAATTAACTCAACCTCGCCTCCTATCTCTGTAGGATAGTAAGAAAAATCTGCCATTCATTAGTGCCAAATGAGTTTCCAGATCTTCACACTACTGCATGAAACATAGTGTTATTCCAGAGTCCTGGGTACAGCACAGTGTTCTCTCTCCCTCTACAGCTCTGGGAGAAATGCACACTGCACTGTCTGGGTCAGGACAGCCAAATACCCTCAGCAAAACAGTCCAGTAGCGCACACCCCAGCATGCCAAGGGAATTCCACACTACTGTCAGCCAAAATGGAACAGTCCCAGCTGATTACCAGCCATCCAGACTCCCAGAACCTCCATCCTCTGTGGCAAACTCATGGGGACATCACCCATTGCACTGGCACCACAGACTCCCTTGTCTCCACAAACTCCAGGTAGTCCTCCCAGCTATCTCACCTCTTGTTTCTCCTGTTGTCAGCAGACCACAGTCCTCACAACAGGCCACCACAGTCAAGAGATACAAACTTTCCCTTATTTTCCATTTCAGTTTGCATCTCAAGATCTTTGATCAGTTCAGGAGATAGTTATCCTCCTTCATGTAATTACATTTATCATTTGATTTCTTTGGAGATTATGTTAGGGAAAGCCACTACAATATGTGTTTATATCTGTCAGTAATCCCATTCCTCTCTTCTGTAAATTAGATCTTTCACAAGTAAAATCTGTTATCTTTCTCTTTCAATTATCATTTTATATAATGATCTGTTTTATTTTATAACTCAGTTTCATGTCACAGCTCTTCAGTTTTTCCATTATGGCAATCATAAATTATCAGGTTTTTAATGAGTTCCTATAGTTTCATGGCATATAAATAAAGAAGTAGTACAGAATGCATAGTATTCTATTTGAAGGGTGGAAGGAAGAAGACTTCACAAAGTTTTACACAGGGTCAGTTCTAAAGTGAACATTTTCATTTTGGTCAGTTAGCCAATCCAGTCAGGAGAATCCAAAAGCCCTCAATAGCAATGTCTGAACACAGGAACCAGCTGGAATCATGCTCCAAGATCAGTCCAGTGATCATTGATCCTCAAGGACTCATGATATTCATTTTTGCTGAAGTGATGAAATGGATTCCTATATCAGTTTCAATTATAATGATTAAATAAAAAGAGAAATAGTCTATGACATCTATTTTCCTATTACAAGACTTCCAAACCTTGTTTTAATTACTGATTAAATTGCTAACTTCTGAGAACTTGTGGACCAGTACATAATATTTGTTATTTTTAATTTAGAAAATGAGTAGGGATAATTCTTGATGCAGATTGGCTAATGCCACCAACCATTCTGTCCAGTATCAGGCAACAGAGACTGGGAAATAATGAGTTCAGTCTCTGGCTGCCTGACTACATTCTAAAATCACTGTGCATATTGAATTTTCAATTTAAAATAGCTACCATGGTGTTCTCTTGATTAGTGAAATATACAGCTTCAACCCCATTGTGAGATTTTACAGCAGTACCCCAATCGCTTGCTGGCATTCAACTACTTAATGTCACTGATGTTCACAGCTTCAAGATGTTTTCCTAAAATTGAGCTTAACATGTCCTGATCACTGTCATTCTGTAGAATGGGTCCCTGAATGTGCTCAGCATAGCTTTCCAGTGCTCACTCTTTCCTCTGTCTGCTAACACTCTGCAATAATAAGGTTATTTTCTTTCAAATAATACTAGTAAAAAGTTACCTCTTTGGTAGTGCCATTAAAGCAACTGCTGTGTTGCTTTCCCACTCTCACCATAGCTGTAGAGCATTCAGGTCCATCTGATCTCTACGTTTTACAGGTATGTGGGAGGGTGGCATCGTGGCAGGCAGGCAGGACCACAATTACAGCGATTGCAGAAACAAGATTGGGGGCAGCAGATAAAAATAAAGCTGTAATGGCGATCAGCTGTTCTGCATGGGAAGATGCATCACGAAAACACTGCACAAAATGATTTAGAGTGTGTGTGTGTGTGTGTGTGTGTGTGTGTGTGTGTGCAAGCGCGCATGTGTGTGTATGGGGGTATAGACGGTGACACTGCAGTAATAACAGAAGACACACAACAGCAGCACTTCTGTTGACAATTGAACCACATAAGGGACTACTTTACAGTAATCATACTTATAGGGTCAGTTTTATGTCTTTTATTTATTTATTTATTTTACTTTTAATTACAATTTTATAACCAACCCATTTTTAACCACAATAATGCCCTCCAGGTTGGGCGGTATGGGCTGCACCAAACCTTTCAGAGGCTATAAGACCCTCTGCCTGTGGCATCATTGTGCTTCTGGATGGTCCAGGATAGTCCAATTTCAGTTATTATTGTTTACTTAGATGGGTAGAAAGAGCAAGGTTTTGAGAGATACTTACATTACTGCAAAATATGTGTCCAAGAGAAAATCACTTTGAAGCCAGTTGTGACCAGGGTTAATGAATGTAGCTTCACTGGGTTCAACACATGCTAGGGAAACTTTCATCTGTGCAAGTATATAAAAGTGTGCTTCCTAAAATTCTTAGAAAAGAAATAGTGCAGGTTAAAAAGAAAATAATTTTCAACACAAAGCACAATTCAAAGGAGACCATTGAATATAGCAAATAAAAAAAACAATACAACATGGAGCAAAATGAAGTGCGATCTAATGGAGTTTGCCCTTTAAGGGCAGACCAAGTTGTCCTGGTGCACCCTCCCTTTACCTGAAGATGGTGTGTTCAGAGGGGAGTGAGGAAGAGGAGGGAGGGACAGGAAAAAGAACAATAGGCAGGCTACAGGAAGGGAGAGGCTAAAGGAGGTGCATAAGGGACAGCACAAGGTGGCTCAGCCACTTTTGCTGGAGTTTTGATTACATTGAACTGCAGCATGTCAGATTGGCAACAAAAGTTTGTGCACTAGCATAAAGCAGGTAAGGAAAGGCAACTATGGTTAATCAGGAATGATGTTTTAAAAGGTTTAAATAGTTAAAGAATGGTATTGCCTTGATAAGATAGCAAGGAGAAGTTGTCTGAGTTTGCTCAGGATTAGGATAGAATTTGCAAGAAATGCTGATGTGTGCTAGATTTATGATCCTGCATGGGTATGGTTTCATTGGGCTATGATTTGGTTTTCATTGAATGTTCTCCCTGGTATGGGGAAGGATGGTGCAGTATGCCACAGGGAACCAGACTTGAAAATCGTTATTTGGATGCTCCTTTTGGGCTCTATGTTCATAGTTTGTGGGACTAGGGATGAAGCACTCAAATGTGCTGAAAGGAACTCGGTGGTAGAATCTGGTAGGGGATTATGCCCATTCGGAAGCTGTTTATAGCCGTTGATGTGTTTGAGGGCAGAACTGGCAGAATTTGCAGGAATATACTAAAAGGTAAGTGGGAATAATGGAGCAGGCAGGGCCGAGGACTGGAATCTCTGCAATGCGTGTGGGGATTTTTCAGAGCTAGCGGGTGCGCATAAAACAGCTAGTGACCAAAAGAACACAAGCTTGGAGGCAAAGTGGCTTTGCAGTGGCCTAGTTAGACACGTTTTAATATGGTAGGAGCACACAAAACGCGTGGCGGGGAGGAAGGCGGTGCGGCAGATGGGCGTGCTGCATGGGGCCTAGGCCCTCTCACTGCATTTTCAGGCAGCAGATTATGCTGCTGGATCTCACCTACAGCCTCGCATTTCAGCTGGTAACATGCAGGTTGCAAAAAATGGGGTATGGGGGCCTATGAGCGAGGCCTAAGTAGAAGGCCCAGCATGGGGCTGGTGACCCGGCCATGTGGCGTGACATCACACGCCGGAAAGGCAGTTGCGAAAAGAAAAATGCTTGCGGATCCATTTGAAGGGGACAGTAGCAACTGAAGCTGAAATCAGACTTCTCGCTAAGGCACCAGGTTTACAGGCCAAGACTTGGCGGCGGATGCCATCATCCCACGCGGCATGACGTCACACACCAAAGATGGACAGACAACTAGAAGGGCAAATGGGAGAAGGGCAGAAGCTGGGTAGCCTGATGGGGGCAAGAGGCGGGAAAGCAGCGGCGCTGAAACCAACAGAGGCTATACAAAAGGCATCAGGGCTACAGGGCAATGCCTGGTTTATGATTGCGTTTGGCCTTGTGGCGTGGCGTCACCGCTCTGAGGGCAGGCCACAGGATTGAATGAAAGGAAGAGCGGGATGAGATTAGAAGCTGGGTGGCCTGAAATGGGCAAAAAGCATAAAAGGCAGCAGTAAAAGGGGCTTCACAATTTAGCCCGTTTTGCGCTACAGGCGAGTGCTACACACTGGCAAGGGAGGTGAGAACCCACGGGTGCAGGACCGAGGGAGAAGCAGGTTGGAGATCTGGGAAGAGGGGCCTGGTCACATGACTTTACATCACACGCCTGGAATTTCTAGTTGATGGGAAAGGGGCAAAGGGAAGAGACAGGCAGAGAGGGGTACAATTTAAAAAAGCATGAACACAGATTGAGGGGTCAGCAGGTAGAAGGAATCGGGCAGGGGACAAATAAGCCCAAAAGACAGCGAGGAGTGCGGAGGCCCACAAAGGGTTTGCAGGAGGCCTAGGCATCGGGGAGATAAAAAAGGGTGGGGAAGCGGGTCGGTCATATGAGGAATGCTGGCAACAGTGTTTTAATAATGATAATTTTGTCAGTTGTTTTCACAGTAGCAAGAAGCAAAGAACATGGCACCAAAGAAGAACAGACCTCGAAGAGGACACATACAAAGCTATAGTGGAGTTGGCAGAAAAGCCAATAGAATGTGGGAGATGGTGGAAGGGGAGGAACCAGGGAGATCCAGGGAGAAAATGAAAGAGGAGAAGGGTGAAGGGGCAGAAGAGAAATGGCGGCTGAGAGGCCACACTGCCCAACCAGGGCACAACCACCGATAGTGGTACCTCCCAGGGTGGCCAGTCTAGTACCTCTGCAGCCTGTTGACCGGTACCATCAGTACCTCACCAGGACCAGGTAGTGTTGCCCCAAGTGGAGCCCAGGCTGGATCCCTGTGCACAGCGTTCCTCTGCCTCCACCAGTAGTACAACCAGTCCTTCAACCACAGGGGAACATACTTGGGAATCAGGAGGACAGCAGGCAACAAGGAAATGACAAAGCCACAGGTAATGCTCCTGGTTCGGTGGGTGAGAGCATCAAAGAGTATATTATAGCCAAATTATTTCGGCACTCAGGACAGGGGTCTGGGTCAGATGGAGTCAGCACTGGTGGAGATTAGGTCAGACAAAGAGGTGATGAAGGAAGCGAAAGAGGAGGGAGAAAGAAGGAAAATGAACAAGGAGATAGGTGCTCTGGGGATGAGAGTAGGGAGCATGTCCCACTGGCCATGAAAGAAAAATATGGAAGGAGAGTATGTGGATATTTTCCCATTGGTGAGCGGGAAGCGGCAGCGAAATATGAAGAAACAGAGAACATAGGAAGGAGTGAAATGGCAGCAGCGGTAGTTTTGTTGGGCAAGAAGGAGGAGGATAAATTTACAAAGGGAAGAGCAGGATGGATGGTTTGTAGAGCCGCCACATTCTCAGCCATAGTACTAGAGAAGAAGCCAGAAATGGGCATCCCCTCATTACGTACTCCTGATAATTAGACAGGCAAAGGCAAAGGGGAGTGGGGTGGATATACTATGACAAATTCTTTCAGCAAAGAATGGTGACATAAGGTCATGTAAGATGGGACATGAAGCAATTAGATTTGTGGACAGATTACATAATCGACCAGTCCACCCAGAAGGAGAGATGGGGAGGAAAGGAACAATGCCCCAGAGGTGCTGCTGGGGGTATAATATGGCCTTTTGTTCATGGCCACAGTGCCGCTTCGGCATGCATGCTCAAAATGTGGGGAAAGCATCCAGTGAGCAGATGCAGAATGACATGGGTACAAGAGTCCAAGGGTCAGGGGGGCAAGAAGCAGGCCAGCAGCTTTTTGAGAGGGCAGGGGTATAGGAGACAGGCATGGAGTAAAGGGGGAGGCGGGGCATGCAGGGAGGGAGTCAGAACTACTGACCATCAAGACCAGACAACGAGCAGTGGGAGGGCTGTGGCGGAGGAGAAGGGAAAAAGCAAGGGAGCAATTTAAGGCAGCAAGTACGCCCATCAAGATAGAGGCATGGGAGGTTTGGTTGGGAAGATACCCAAATAGACAAGTGGCAGAGATGACTGGGGAAGGTTTTCACACATGTTTTTCATTGCAGTGTGAGGGCTCGAGGCACGAGAGAGGCGAACAATCTGGGTTCGGTGAAAGGAGAGAAGAAATTTTAAGACAAAAATAAAGAAAGAAAAGGCAGCAGGTAGAATAGAAGGGCCATATGATAACCCCCATTGCAGAATATGAGGATTTCACCATTGGGTTTGGTCCTAAAAACAGCAGGGAGAATACAGGTGATTCACCACCTATCCTTTCCAGAAGGGAGTTCGGTGAATGATTTTATCAGGGAAGAATACAGTAAAGTGATGTATGCCACATTAGACAAGGCAGTCCAGATCATCCAAGCAACTGCTGATGCGTGGATGGCAAAACAGATATAGAGTCCACCTTCAGGTTGCTGCGGTTAGAGAGAAGACTGGGATTTGTTGGGGTTTAAAATGGAGGACAGTACTATTTTGACAAAGCCATGCCCATGGGGTGTTCCATAGCATATGCAACATTAGAGGCATTTAGCACCTTTCTACAGTGGATATATCAAGAAAGTACTGGTTACAAAATGGTCATGACTATTTGGATGATTTCCTTTTCATAGGCAGTGGGAGGAGAGACAGAAAATATGTTAGCCAGCTTTCAGGAGCTGTGCAGTGAATTAGGGTTTCTTTGGCACTGGAAAAACAGAAGGAGCCAATAAGGTGCTAGAATTTCTAGATATAGAGATAGATGCCTGGCGGAAGTGTTTAGGCTGCCAGACAAAAAGTATTGAAGCTGAAGGAGCTGATTTATATACACACAAGTAGAAGAGTACAACTAAAGCAGGTACAACAAGTATTGGGACACCCGAACCGTGTGTGAGGGCTATTGGACCAGGGAGAGCTTTCACCAAAAGGTTAGCAAGGGCTACAGCGGGTAACCAGACCACACCACTAGGTAGATATGACAGAGGAGTCAAGGACAATTTTAAGGTATGGAGGAATTCCTCACCGCCTATTGTATAATGCTGCTCCTTCTGGCAGGAAGAATAGGTTTACAACACGGACCTGGATCTCTACACAGATGCAGCTGGGGGCCTAGGAATGGGGGCTATTTGAGGGCAGATGGTTCACAGAACTGTGGCCTACAGACTGGGAGAAGACGGAAAGGTTAAAGACATAACATTGTTGGACATCATGCCTATTTGGGCCTGTACCCTGGTTTGGGGAAGAGTTGCGGAATCAGAAGGTGACATTTTGGTGTGGCAATAGGGCAGTAGTAGGGTTTTGAATAACAGAGGAGCCAGGTCAGAAATGGTCATGCAGGTTTTGCGACAATTGGTGCTGAGGGCCTCAGAATTGAACATGTCATTCAGAGCAAATCATATAGAAGGGGTACACAATACCCTGGCTGACAGCCTTTCCCACCTGCAGCTGGATCGTTTCTGGAGGCTGTCACCAACAGCAGAGGAACAAAGAACACCCATACCACGAACATCTGGGACATTGGCAAAGCGAGCAGAACTGTTGTTTCGCAGCTCATGGGCACCAAGGACTCTGAGGGCCCTCGAGAGGGCCTGGCAGGTGTTTCAAACATTCAGGGCGACACACCACATGGAGGTAAGTAGGCCACTCACAGAAGAGCAGCTAGGGAAGTTCACAGTGAGGCAATGGTAGGAGGAACAGCCCACACCACGATGGGGGTCTATTTGGCAGGGACTAGTGTAGTTTGCAGCCTGAAGGGTTGGAAGGACCCGGCGAAGTCGATGTTCGTTAGAAGAATAATGCAAGGGTGGGGTAGGTTAAAACAGAGAGCTACGGACACAAAGAAGACCAAGAGGGAGCAGTGGCTTGAAAAACTAAAAGGGCCCTACTGACAATCTACAGATAGAAAGCTGAGGCTCAGCTATTCCTCACAATATATGTGGTAATGTTTGCAGGGGACATGAGGTAGGTGAGACTGTGGGACATGGCAATAAGCATGACAATGGGGGTTTGTAATGGGAAGATATAGACTGGGGATGCAAGAGATTCAAATCATGATTAAGAGGTCTAAGATGGATCAAGTGGGGCAGGGTAGTACAGTAACCATGAAGGCTCACATGAGCGACACAGTGTGTGAGTAAAAGCTTTGTTGGCTTGCATGAGCATGGGAATAGGACAGGAGATTATTTATGCGTGGAGATGTAAAGAAGGTCACAAGTTATCAAGTCACAGCCATACTCAAAAAGGCATGCAATTCCTGGGGGAGGACCGGGCAATTACTCATCCCACTCCCTACAGATAGGGGCTGCCTCACAGTGGGCAGCAGCAGGTGAGCCAGTGACTCACATATTGGATAAGGGGCACTGGAGGTTGGCCAGCTACAAGAGATATGTTCAAGCATTGCAGTATGGAGACTAACGTATTACCTGTGTTTTATCTTTACAGATGCAGAGCCACACTGGGGAAGGGACATAGAGGTGTGATCTGAAAAAGGGAGCTAAGAATGTATGTAAGATATTTATTTGCTTAAATCCTATAGGAAGAGGAGGATCAAGGAAGTATGGATCTGTGGCCTGTCCCACATTTATTGGGTGGAAAGAGAGCTGAGAAAAGGCTGGGGAAAACAGCTGTACCAGGATGTGAGAAAATGTAGGTTGGTTTGGCATGGCATCCGTGGGATGAGATGGGCACAACTGCTTCCTACCCTGCAAGAACTGAAGGAGCGGTGACCATTCAAACATAATTATAGTACATTTGAGGGTAATGACATTGGGCATAAGCCATGGGTGAAACATACATGCAGGTGAAAGGTTTAGAAAAGTACAACAGTGGTGGCAAAGGGTATGCCTTCCTGGTCAGATATGATTCCTAGAAGGGTTTGGAGACATGAACACAGTCACAGAGTGGTAGATAGGGCCAGGAGGAAGATGAATAGGAGGGTTGGAACACTGATAAGAAAAATGGGAGGGCATGTAATACTGAGGCGAGGAAAAGTGGGTAGAGGATTTCTACAGGTCAGATGGCAAGCATCTGTCAGATCTAGCCATAGATATGTTTAATACAGAAACAATGGGATTTATAGAAGCATGGACGAGACATGCAGAAATAGAAGAAAAAGATAAAAAAGGAGAGAAGGATGGGAAGGAGGTCCCTAGGTGGAGGGCATTACCCTAAGTTGAGGAAAGCCAGCCATCACCAGCAAAGCTGGAGACTAGCTAATGGGGTAAAAGGGGAGGGAGAAAAAGGAATAGGATGAGAGAAGAAGCTGAAGGAGAAAAGCGGTCTCGGTTCTCACCGTTACCTAACAGGAAGAGAGAAGAAAGGCACCCAGGTTTTCACCTGGGGAGCAAGAGAGGAAGAAGAGGAGGTCAGAGATTGATATGGATGCAATAAAATGCAGTTGTGAAAATGTAACAATAAGAGATGATGAGATGTAAAATGGAATTATGATATATAAAAAATTAGTTGCAAATCTGAGCACAACAACATACAATGGTTTCTGTCTTTTGTGAGGGAAAAGGGGAATCCGGGACAATGTAGTTTGCCCTTTAAGGGCAGACCCAGTTGTCCTGGTGACCTCTTCCCTTTACCTGAAATGGTGTGTTCAGAGGAAAGAAAGGAAGGAAGGGGAGGGACAGGGAAAAGAACAATAGACAGGCTACAGGAAGGGAGGCTAAGGAGGTATATAGGGACAGCACAAGAGTGGCTCAGCCACTTTGCTTGAGTTTTGATCCCTCCCACCATCCCTGGTATTATAAAACTTGAGGAAGACAGTCAAAAAGGACTGTATGGCAGTCTGTCAGAGGTGGATGACAGAAAGTGTCAGACGGTTTGGCCTGCAAAGGTGGATGGCAGAGAAAAGAAAAAGGGGAAAAGGGGGGAAGGAGGGTGGGGGAAGAAAAAGGAATAGGATGAGAGAAGAAGAAGCTGAAGGAGGAAAAGTGGTCTCAGGTTCTCACCATTACCTAACAGGAAGAGAGAAGAAGAAGGCACAGGTTTCATCTGGGGAAGCGAGAGAGGAAGAAAGAGGGTGGATCAAGATTGATATATGGATGCAATAAAATGCAGTTGTGAAAATATAATAAGAGATGATGAGATGTAAAAATGGAATTATGATATATAAGTAAATTAATTGCCAAATCTGAGCACAACAACATACAATGGTTTCTGTCTTTTGTGAGGAAAAGGGGGAATCGGGGACAATCTTTCTAGTTGAGATGATGGTACAAAAGAACACTGAAGAGTGAAGCAGAATTAAACAAGCATTTGTCAATGCCAGATGCTGTCGCACTGGCATTGGCTTTGGTAGTGCAGTGCAGAAACACATTTTGACAGGATGTGAAAAATGACAGCTGTACTGTTCATAAGGAGGTGTAAAAAATGGCAGTGGTGAAAATGTGGCATGAAAATAGTGCAAATTTGTGAAGTTACAAGAGTGCGTGGTAAATCGCAACTGCGCTTGTAACACAGTAATTTTATGGACTTTCAGCACCAAATTTTCAACATAGGCATTTAGCACCTCTGCTCATGAACAGTGTCACTGTCATTTCCTCAAACTGTCCCAAAAGTGATTTGCACAGCAAACACGCTATTCTGTGCTGGACGTACAAAAACTTATTTCGGCAGGATATGTAAAATGACAGCTGTACTGTTCATCAAGAGGTGTGGAAAAATGCCAATGGTGAAAATCCAGAGTGAAAATATTACAAATGCACAACGTTATGGCGTGCGTGCAAACTGCGCAACTCACGCTCAGTAACACAATCATTTATAGGTATCATCACCAAATTTTCAACATAGGTATTTTAAGACCTCTGCTCATGAACAGTGTCACTGTCATTTTTGTAATCTGCCCTGAACACTGATTTCCCACAGCAACCATGCAATTGTGCACGGAGGTGCAGAAACACATTACAGCCAAGATGTGAAAAATGACAGCTGTACTGTTCACAAGGAGGTGTAGAAAAATGACAATGTTGAAAATCTGGTGTGAAAATATTGCCGATTCATGAAGTTACGAGCATGCGTAGCAACTGCTGGAACACACTAGTAACACAGTCATTTATGGGTATCATCACCAAATTTTCAACATAGGCATTTAGGATCTCTGCTCATGAACAGTGTCACTGTCATTTTTGTAATGTGCCTGGAACACTGATTTCCCACAGTGACCATGCTATTGTGCACCAAATACGGAAACACATTTCGACCAGGATGTGAAAAATGACAACTGAATTGTTCACAAGGAGGTGTAGAAAAATGACAATGTTGAAAATCTGGCATGAAATATTACAATTTGTGAAGTTACAAGCGTGCATAACATTTGCGCACTGCACACTGGTAAAACAGCTATTTTTTGGATTTTTCCTAAAATTTGCAACATAGACTTTTGAGAACCCACCTCATGAACACTGCCACTGTTCTTGCATAATTGGTCCCAAAGGTGATTCACGCTGTGACTGTGAAATCACCTTTCGGGACACGTAATGTCATAACAGTCCCAGAATTCATGAGGAGGGGTTCAAAAACTCCATGTTGAAAATTTGGTGCAAAAATTCCAAAAATGCCGAGATATGCATCACAGTTGAAAAATCCTATGTAACCCCCTGCAAATGGGGGTTCAAAAAGACTTCAGGAGCTTGCTTGAATGCTCCAAGCCTGAATGGTGTTTGGCATTTAAGCCATTTATCAGTGAGTGTTTTTAGAGCCTCTGGTACTGTCTCTTTAAGAGCTGTCTGCTTGCAGACATAATTAGTTAGTATGGGGGGACTGTGTGTTTCTCTGTTTGAGTACCACTCGAACTGCTGCCAATTCACTCCATTTTGCAGTCACTAGGAGTACAAAGGGAACCTATCTGAAAGATGTAACTGTTTGCCAGAAATAATTTAGAGTAATAATGAAATTACAGTTTGTCTAACCTGCTTTCTTTGCAGTCAGAACTGTGTCTGCTAGTTCCCCATTCTAGTTTTGAACTGCTGAACTGGACCAATCAGTGTGGGGTAGCTAGCTCTAAAATGGTGCCTTGGACGAATCAGAACTTGGACTCATAATCTGAGCCAGCCACAAGAGGATTGTATGGGCAGTGACTCTGGGAGATGTAGTTTAGACTTCAGTGCCTTTTTGGACCAACAGCAGCAGTCTATTGTGAGTGACAGCCAATCCAGTCAGAACTGGGAGGAACTCAAAGGAAGTGCCGGTTTTGTCGGTTGGAGGTTCAGTTGAGCTTTGGCAGTGAAAGAAGGAGCCCTGTGCTTTTTCAGTGTGCAGTTTTAGTCAAAAAACGTGTATGGCCCAGAGTTCCGGTCTGCAGCTTGTGTAACAGCTTGTTAGGACTGAATCAGTCCTGTGAAAAGAATCAAAGGATCTCTGAAGAGTAGAAACCAGGCTCACCCTGTAGAAGACTGGAGAAATTATAAATTGCACTCGGGTCTGTCAGGAACTGAATCTACTGTGTGTTCTCCCGGGTATTGTGCAGTAATTGCGATCGGGATACAGATGCAGCCTGCCTGGTATAGTGCTTTCTTTATATGGATGTGTGAAGAGGTTTGTGTACCTCAAGTGAGCCCTGCTGACATGAAGGACCCTATCTTATTTGGAGGTCGTGAGTACTAATTCAGGGTCGCTCCCTGTTGAATTGCCACATTAAATCAAATGGAATTACTGTACTGCTGACTGTTTAATTCTCCTTTTCTCTGTGTGAAAGGCCCCTACCAGCTGCCATGGTTTGGACTAGCCACTAGGGCTTGGGTACCCAGGGACAGTAACTGAGAGGGATAGGCCTGTGCACAGAGCCATAAATAGATTATTAGGTGATAAGCTAATTAACCTGATTTCCCCTGTCCTTGTTATATCCCTAAATAAATCAGAGCTGCTTGTTTCAGCAAGTTATACTGCCTGAGGTATTTGTCTATGTTAAAGTACTGTACTGTGATTGTTGCACTGTATCTCATTTCAAGGAGGTCCCAGTGCGGAACCAGACCTGGGGTAAGTGTATACTGTGAAGGTAATTCTAATATATTGTGTGGGCCACTAGTGGGAAGAAGGGGGTTGCAGTGTCCCAGAGGCTGTGATCAAGTTAGTTTAACTATTGCAAACCCTGACCTCTGGGTGGAGGCACCATCCATTGGATCAGGCCCCTCAACCTGTTAGTAGCAAATCAGGCGGGGTAGTAGCCCCTGGGATAGCGCCATCTAGGGGTTACATCTTGGAGGCTCACCGCTGGGATTGTGTGTCCTCTAGTGGCCATGTTACGAACCACTGTTAAGAAAAAATGGGTACCCGACAGAAGTGGCTGTGCACCGGCTGGTGGAGTGGTGTACTGGGAGGAGATCGACCCCAAAATGTATACTTATCCTGGACATCCCCTGGGTATCAATCTGAGGACACTGTGGAGGTACTTTCCAAGGTGGAAGGTTTACAAAACCCGTGGTGGTGGGTCGCATGCTAATCTGCTCACCACACTTTCCTGGCCCTAGTAGGTTTAAGGATCCCATAGATAGCTCAAGTGCCACAGACCATTACCCCAGAGGAGCCCTCACTGCTGGAGAGTGATAACTAAGGACAGTAAAGAACCGGGGAATCAGCCCCACCACTATCTAGAAACTTTTGAGGAGAAATTTGCTGAATGGTTGCTGGGAGAGGGGAAAACTGTGGAGGACTTGAAGAAACTATTCTTGCCACCTGGGGTGTTCCTCCCCAACACCCTCTCCTGCTCCAGTGCCCGTAATGGTGGCTGAACCAATGCAGACTCTATTTCTGCACCTGCCATTAGTCACGACTCTTACCGAGGTTGAGGATCTTCTCTGGCACCCTCCCACCCCCAGGGGAGGATGACTGGGAGACCTGGATGAACTATGTTGCCCCAAGTGCTAGAATGGCAATGCTCGGAGAAGCGAAGGGGTTAGTGAGAGCCTCCGAGGTCCTGCCCTGGCTACCATCCGTGCTAAGCAGACCCAGTAACCCTGAAGCGACTGCACAGGCCTATCTTGAGGCCTTGGAGAGTGTATATGGAGCCCAGATTCTGATGAGGACCTATGGTGGAGAGTAAGAAATGCACAACAGTACCAAGGGAGTTGTTGTCTGTGTATGTCTCTCGGCTGGAAAAATTGTTGCAAGAATGCCTCAGAAAGGAGTAGTTTGCAGCGATTGAACTGGACGAACCAGACTGGACAGAATCCTTAAGTCTGCCCCTTCTCAGAACTGCTGTTGCTTCAATTCGCCTGGCAAATCGACTGGAATCCCCACCCTCTATGATGAGTTAATGAGAGAAATTAGAGAGTTGAGAAAAGGCGACCTCGGAGGTACCTGCACCAACAGCTGTGGCTTCGACCCGAGTGACTGAGGTGACCCATCAAGTGAAGTTCAGGGGCAGAGGTTGACAGTCAGTGGAGTGCTCTGACAAGGAAAAGATATGCCACAATGGGGCGAACTGTTGAGAGAGATCCGGGAATTCAAAAACAGTCCCTTTATGAAGGCCACGCCTGCAAGTGACAGCCCTGACCTATATCCGACTGCATCTGCTATGGGGTGAGGGTACCCACTGTATCTCCTGCTGATAACGGCTCCAAACTCAAATCCTTGACCATGGAAGTGGAGAAGCTGACGAGATGTCTCCAAATGCTTATCACGCCGCGAACAGAGATGGCACCAGGTTTCCAGTTAGTAATACCCCGCCCTGGCTCCCAGTGTGGCGCCTCGGCCAGCTCAAACTCCAGAAAGTATGTTTTGCTATAATTGGGGAAAGATGGGCACATGAAAAGAATGCCAGTCCCAAAGACACTGACAAAGTTGCATATAGGCTACAAGGAGGCTTGGGAGAAAAATCCAGTGGTTAAGAGGTGCGACATGATCCCAGTGAGGGCACCAAAATGCTAATTCACGTCCTTTTGTGGCAGGTCAGTTGCCCAGGCCCCCCTACCGCCTCTCAGACTGGTCCAGAATAGTGGGTCCCTCCATGGAGACCACTGTAAGGTGAATGGAGTGTCTACAAGAGCTGTATTAGAACAGTGGCTCCCAAGTGAAATATGTTCCAGGATTGGTATCAGAAGCATTTGTCAGGCGTACCCTTACAACCATTAGAAGGACTGCATGTATGGGGTTAAGTGAGAAGGCCTACCCTATTCGGGTATATCAATTTGGCTGTCTTTCCCCACCTCCGTGGCTGGAGTGGCCGAACAAGTAGAGACCCTAGCCTTAGTGTGTCCCCACTGGACTGTATGATGGTGTCCCTTTGTTGATTGGAACAAATGCTCATATGTTCGGAAGCTGGCACAGTTGTGTTATGAAAAACAGGGGTCAAAGACTAGTAGAGCTTTAAGAGTTCCGGCTTTAATTAAAGGCCTATGAGGCACAGAGAGATGCTGAAAAACAGAACCAGAGGAACGGTGAGATTGTATGGAAGAAGGATCCTGAGTCTCTGATCCTGGCGCCAAATGCCCAGTGTACCTTACAGGGAGAGGTCCGTATCAGAAAGGATGTTAAGAATAAAATATTAATGTTGGATGCCAGGCGATGGAAAATTGCCAGAGGGACTACTGGTCAAGCCTAGTATTTTGCCGCTAGAGCCATGCTTATGCCAGAAGGGTAATGGTCCAAGTTCATAATGTGTCTGAAAGAGACATTCGAGTAAACAGAGGTTGCATCCTGGCTAATGTGCATTGTGCAGACACTGCAGTGCTACCCAGACAAGAGTTCAAGGAAGAATGACAGAAATAGCATACAACTTGTTTGATTTCCGCGACTCCGCTGCCAGCTGAATGGAAAGTGAGGATCAGTGAAAGCTTGCCCAGAGAGACCAGGTGTTTTCTTTAAAGGAATGGGATGTAGGATGTGCAAGGAGCTGAGCACAATATCCGGCTGCATGACGAAAGACCATTTCGTGAGAGGTCTCGGCGCCTGGCACCTGCTGACATAGATGATGTGAGGCGGCATCTGCAAGAGATGTTAGCTGCTGGTGTAATACAAGAATCCAGAAGCCATATGCTTCCCCATTGTGGTAGTGAGGAAAAAGAATGGAACAGTAAGGATGTGTGTGGATTATACACTTTTGTAAACAGGCGGACTATCCTGATCAGTACACAATGCCCGCATTCAGGATACTTTGGACTGCCCTAAGCAGGAGCAAGTGGTTCTCTGTGCTGGATCTCCAGTGGGTACTACCAGATCCCGATGGCCCCAGAGGACCGTGAGAAGCAGCCTTTATCTGTCGCTTGGCTTCTATGAATTCATGAGGATGCCTCAAGGATTTCAGGTGCCCCAGCCACTTTTCAGCGATTGATGGAGGCGTGCAGTGGGGGACATGAACACTAGAGTGCCTGGTATACCTAGATGATGTTATTGTGTTTGGCAGCTCACTGGAGGAACATGAGAGCAGATTATTTAAGGTATTGGACCGACTGGAGGACTTTGGCCTTAAACTGTCCATTGATAAGTGTCAATTCTTTCAAACATCAGTAAAGTATATGGACACATAGTATCCACGAGGAATAGAGACCGACCCAAGTAAAGTTGAGGCCTTGACCACCTGGCCTGCCCAAAAATCTAAAGAACTGCAAAGATTCCTGGGATTCTGTGGTTATTATCGGTAAGCTTCATCAAGGACTATTCAAGAGTGATCCGCGCTACTTAACCTTACTCAAGGTATCCCAGCCACAAAAATACCAAAGTCAGCGTCCCTCAAGACTGAAAGGTGTATTTTCATCCGGTGAAATATTTGGGGCCGCTGGACTCCTGATTGTGGACTGCTTTCATGAGATCATATATCAACTTACCCATGCTCAGTGCTGGCCTATGCCGATCAAGAAAACCTTCGTCCTGCACACTGATGCTAGCTTGCAAGGGTTGGGGGCTGTGTTGTACCAAGAGCACGAGAATGGCCTGAGACCAGTGGCCTTTGCCAGTAGAAGCCTGACCCCATCCGAAAAGAACTATCCTGTACATAAGTTAGAGTTCCTAGCTTTGAAGTGGGCTATTGTTGACCAATTCCATGAGTACTTGTATGAGGGCTAAAATACTAGTAAAAAGCAATAATCCTTTGACCTATGTGCAGACCTCAGCTAAGTTGGATGCCCACGGGCCATAGGGTAGCTTTCTGCATTATCTACATATGACTATGCTCTCGAATACCGAGCAGGTCTGAACCACATAGATGCTGATGCTCTCTCCCGGAGGCCTGTTCCCCAGAATGATTGAGTCCGATTGGCAGAACCTGACATTTCGCGCACTCTACTGGAGAAGTTGGCAGGGAGGGAACAAATGTCCCGCAGGCGCAGTGGACTGCATGGTGGATTGCTTGGGAGCCTCTGAGGTGCATACCTGCTGCTTATTGCCACTTTTTCTGCAATAGACATTTGGTGCCTGCCTCAGCTGGACAATGACAGTATTCAGCGGGCTCAATCCCGCGATCCATGATCAAGCAGCTTTGAAGCCCTCTATGCAGGAAAAGATGTGTCAAATCATCCACTGATTTGAGAACTGCACTGTTATACAAAGAAGGTCCTAAGTTGAAACTGATCAATAAACTGTTATACAGAGAAACAGTAGACAGAGGGGCAAATGAACAAACAACAACTTGCTGCCCACTGCCTTCGAGACTCAGTACTGAGGTCCTTGCACAACCCATGGGGCACCTTGGTATAGACAGAACACTTGATTTGGTGAGATCCAGATTCTATTGGCCTAAGATGGGGGCTGATGTGGAACAACACATTCGAACTTGTAGTAACTGCTTACAGAAGCTTTGCCCCAGAGGGCTGCCCCCTTGTTAACATCACCACCAGTGCACCCATGGAGCTGGTCTGTATTGATTTTCTGGGTTTGGAGTCAGATCGAAATATCAGTAATGTGCTGGTGGTCACTGACCATTTTCACAAAGATATGCCAGCTTTCCCCACCAAAGACCAGAAAGCATCCACTGTGGCCAAAGTACTTGTAGAAACTTTTTGTTCCTATGGAGCTCACAAAGAATCCATTCTGATCAAGGGAGACTTTGAAAGTCGTCTGATCAAGAGACTCTTTCTCTGTGGGGAGTCACGGTCAGAACCACTCCTTACACCCCAGGGGACCCAGCCTGAGCGTTTCAACACGCACTTTAGCTAGATATGCTAGGCACCCTGCAAAGGACAAGCCTAGATGGAGCCAACAAATTAGCACCCTGGTACATGCACTTAACTGCACCAAAAGTGATGCCACTGGATTCTCCCCTACTCCCGATGTTTTGGAAGAAGCTCGACTACCAGTAGATGTGTGTTTTGGGGTCTCTCTGATGGGGTTCAAGCTGACAACTATTTACAGTATGTGCAAAGTTAAAGGCCCAGCTAACTCATGCGTACCAACTGGCTCAAACCATGGCTGCCAAGAAATCTGGCCAACAAAGAAAGGTATGATAAAAGGTGAAAGCACAGGAACTCCAGGAGGGAGTCGGGTATTGCTAAGAAATCTGGGACTGCATGGCAAGCACAAGATTGCTGACAGATGGCACCATCTCCCTCACATTGTGAGTGGGCAAACTAGATGATCTGCCAGTGTACAAAGTAAGGCCTGAGAATAATTCAAAGATGTAAAAACAATGCATAGAATCATTTACTGCCCATTGGACAAATCTTAATTGAGTCTGAGCCCCTAGAAGATGCCCCCTCTGGACCAGTGACTAGAGCTGCTGCTAAGAAAAGATCAAGAAAGTCTGCACCTACAGAAGCAAAGTTAAAGTGTTCCCCTCCACAAGTCCCAGTTGAGCATGACTGTCAGTCCATATCGGAAGAAAGTGAGTGACTTTGAATACTATCCTTCTTACGAACTGAGTCAATTGTTTGAGGGCAATCCCTAGTCAATACTGGAGATGAAGCTGGGCCTTCTGGACTGTCTAAGCCCCAGCTTCATCCTGGAGCCAATGCTCCCAGAGAGAAGTGCAAAGCATCAGATCAGATGAAATGGAATCATTGTGCATGGTTGAACTGTTTGAGCTTTCAGGGAGGAAATGATAGATTGGGGCAGACTGGTGATGGACCAGAACAAGAAAAGTATTTTGAGTGCCCTGACAGTCCACTGCCAGTGTCCAGCTTCCATGCGAGGCAAATGTTGTGGACTCAGAAACTGTAACTCCTGGGCCAAAGTGCCCCAAGTTCTAGCCTCTCTCCCCCATGGAGACTCCTGACAAGTGAGGACAATGCTGAAAATGAGGCTCAGAGTGCAGAGGCGATAACAGTTCCCCCTAGAAAGACTGGTCGAGCTGTAAAGCCTGTGGTGCACCTCAGTTATGATTCACTTGGGAGGCCTGTGGACTTGCCTCTCAATGTTGTCCATAAAAGTGTATGTGTCCCCAGCTCATTGCCCAAACTGAGCATCAGTTCTAACTCAAGTTACTTGTGTTGCCCTCTAAGTGGTGCCCTTGCCCCATCCAGCCCCAAGGTAACTGATAGGGAAGGCCCCCTCTCTTCAGGTTTCATGTAAGAGGTAGCATTGAGTTATGGTACAATATGTATGTAATACTGTAAAGAGTGACGTACTGCAATGTTTCAGAAATGTGTTCTTGGTAAAATGATATATGACCCTGATGATTACGTATGCGAGCCTAATGCAAATGTATATGGTTGCAGTTATGAAACTTATGAAATTACTTGCTTGTGTGGACGTCAAGCTTTCCCAAACCAGGAAGGTGTAACCCCTGCAAATGGGGGTTCCCAAAAGACTTCAGGAGCTTGCTTGAATGCTCCAAGCCTGAATGGTGTTTGGCATTTAAGCCATTTTATCAGTGAGTGTTTTAGAGCCTCTGGTACTGTCTCTTTAAGAGCTGTCTGCTTGCAGACATAATTAGTTGTATGAGGGACTGTGTGTTTCTCTGTTTGAGTACCTCGAACTGCTGCCAATTCACTCCATTTTGCAGTCACTAGAGTACAAGGAACCTATCTGAAAGATGTAACTGTTTGCCAGAAATAATTTAGGTAATAATGAAATTACAGTTTGTCTAACCTGCTTTCTTTGCAGTCAGAACTGTGTCTGCTAGTTCCCATTCTAGTTTTGAACTGCTGAACTGGACCAATCAGTGTGGGTAAGCTAGCTCTAAAATGGTGCCTTGGACGAATCAGAACTTGGACTCATAATCTGAGCCAGCCACAAGAGGATTGTATGGGCAGTGACTCTGGGAGATGTAGTTTAGACTTCAGTGCCTTTTTGGACCAACAGCAGCAGTCTATTGTGGTGACAGCCAATCCAGTCAAGAACTGGGAGGAACTCAAAGGAAGTGCCAGTTTTGTCGGTTGGAGGTTCAGTTGAGCTTTGGCAGTGAAGAAGGAAGGAGCCCTGTGCTTTTTCAGTGTGCAGTTTAGTCAAAAAGTGTAAGGCCCAGAGTTCGGTCTGCAGCTTGTGTAACAGCTTATTAGGACTGAATCCGTCCTGTGAAAAGAATCAAAGGATCTCTGAAGAGTAGAAACCAGGCTCACCCTGTAGAAGACTGGAGAAATTATAAAATTGCACTCGGTCTGTCAGGAACTGAATCTGCTGTGTGTTCTCCGGGTATTGTGCAGTAATTGCGATCGGGATACAGATGGAGCCTGCCTGGTATAGTGCTTTCTTTATATGGATGTGTGAAGAGGTTTGTGTACCTCAAGTGAGCCCTGCTGACATTGAAGGACCCTATCTTATTTGGAGTCGTGAGTACTAATTCAGGGTAAGCTCCTGTTGAATGTGCCACATTAAATCCAAATGGAATTACTGTACTGCTGACTGTTTAATTCTCCTTTCTCTGTGTGAAGGGCCCCTACCAGCTACCCACGGTTTGGACTAGCCACTAGGGCTTGGGTGCCCAGGGACAGTAACTGAGAGGATAGGCCTGTGCACAGAGCCATAAGTAGATTATTAGAGTGATAAGCTAATTAACCTGATTTCCCCTGTCCTTGTTATATCCCCTAAATAAATCAGAGCTGCTTGTTTCAGCAAAGTTATACTGCCTGAAGTATTTGTCTATGTTAAAAATACTGTACTGTGATTGTTGCACTGTATCTCATTTCAAGGAGGTCAGTGCGGAACCAGACCTGAGGGTAAGTGTATACTGTGAAGGGTAATTCTAATATATTGTGTGGGCCACTAGTAGGAAGAAAGAGGGTTGCAGTGTCCCAGAGGGCTGTGATCAAGTTAGTTTAACTATTGCAAACCCTGACCTCTGGGTGGAGGCACCCGCCATTGGATCAGGCCCCTCAACCTGTTAGTGGCAAATCAGGCAGGGGTAGTAGCCCCTGGGATAGCGCCATCTAGGGGTTACACCTATTTATTCCATTATACAGCTTACTGGCATTTCCTCAGTTCACGGTCAGCTTTAAAGTGCAGACATGTTCCTGGTCCACGAAGATTGTCGCGCCGACTCAGAGGTAAGTATGAGGTGAGGGGGTGTGGGGAGGCAGGGTGCGCAGTGGGTGGAGTGCGGGTGGTGGGAGGGTAGGGAGACTACGAGGGACAGTTTTCTGTTTACAGGTGTTAAAAAAAATCGCAGACAGTTTTCTTTTTACAGGTGTTTTTCTTGGGGGATACAGTAGCCGACAGAGTTGGGCACCCCTTTGGCACATAGGAGTGAGGGGACACTAGCTGAGGAATTAGGCACCCCTGAGCACAGAAGAAGGGGGACATCATGCTGACAGGAGTAGGCACCCCGTTGGCACATTAAAGTGGGAAAGGGGTGGTGGATGCTGACGGGATTGGGCACCCACCCCATCGGCAAACAACAAAAGCGGGCGCATAAGCCAAGGGGTATTGGGCACCCCTCAGCAACAAAAAGGAGGGAGGGACACATTATGCTGACGGGGAGTGGGATTCCCTGGCACATACACAAGGGTAGGTGTTTCCACTGGGACTGGGCACCCCAAGTCGGCAGTTTAGCTGCCACTGTGCCGCCATGTTTGTAGCTGTTGAAGCATGTAGGAAGGTCAGCTGTGGTTGTGACGAGCTTTGCTTGCATTGCAGTGGACCTTTCCTTAGATGTGCTTCGCCCGGTGGTGTGGCGCTGGCATGCAAGCTGATTGGGGAATGAGGGCGCACCTACTGGTGCATGCCTGCATTGCCCAACAGCGACCATTGCTCAAATCTCCACTACCACAAGATGTTGGCTGTGCAAGCATGCCAACAGAAAAATAGAATTATTGGAGGTGTCTTCAGACGTGTGGTTTATGTACACCTTGCTTACGTAACACTCAGTGGCGGATCGATGAATCTACAGAAAGGGAGGGTGCGCACTTGGCCTGGAAAACCAAACCTCTTAGGGGGTCTGGGGCCCCACACCAGAAAATTTTGAAAATATAATGTGTGAAATGGTGCATTTTAGGCCAAGTTTCAAGGACAAAGAGTTGATTACTCCCTCAAAATAATCTCTAGTTCCCATTCCATCGCAGAGCAGCTACAAACAGTAATGGCTGTCTCAGAGGATATATCAATTCTGAGAGGGCTGTTCTGCTAGTGTATGACCTCATCTTCCAGGTATAGTGGCAGCAGAGCCGCCTACAGCCACCATTCTCCAGGTACATTGGCAGCAGCAAGTAAGCCCCCACCCTGACCACAACCGCATGGCAAGTAACCCTCTCTAACTTTTCAACCATAGATACAACACCCAGACTTATCTGGTGCCACACAGTTAGTAAGTCTTGCCCACAGCCATACAGAAATACCCAACACCCATGACTTACCCAAACATCATATGGATGTGAAACATTTAGACGCACATTATGTGACACTACGGTGCACTGGCAAACATTTTAATTTTGTTTTAGCTGTTCTGAGCTGCTGTGGACCAGGCAGAGTTTTGTTTGCCACATACTAGTCAGATACAGAGCATAGCAGCTTAAAATTAACATGGGCACAAGGAAACACCAATTCTCCCCATACCAAGATGTATGGTCCCCACCTGCAAACTTGCTCTCAGGCTGCATTGCTTTCTATGCCGCCCAGAGCAGCAGAAGCCACAGACTAGCTCAGTCAGTCAGTGTAAGACCCCACCTGAAACTTGCTGTGGGGCATACAGAAAGCAAAGCAACCACAGAGCAACTTCACAGGCGGGAGGCCTTACACTGCATGTCCCAGAGCATGTCCATGGGTATCTGCTGCTCTGAACTGGACAGAAAGCAGCACAGAATGAGCAAGTTTGCAGGTGGGAATCTGACATACTTTAGTGGAGGAGTCTGTGTTTCCCTGAGCAAGTCAGAGTTTCTGTACCATGTGGTTTGCTGTAAAGTGAGTTTCAGGCACTCTGACTTGTTCAGGAACACAATGTATAAGTCTCCTCCTTGTAACAAAGTTCAAGGATCTGAGTTGCTTTTCATGTTCCATGGAGCCAAGTGGGAACATGCAGAAGCATGAGTCTCCCAGAGTAAGTTACGGGGACAGCCTTATACACTCGCGACACCCTGAACAAGTCCCAGGGTCTCCATTTGATGTAGGCACCACAGCAAGAGTGGCAGGGAATTGGCAAGACACACAGCAGCATGTCAGTGGCAGTCCACACCACATCCCCTTTGTGGTGGCAACAGAAAGATCCTGACCCCCGAGCAGGACCACTTCAGCTAAACAGGCATTTACCACACCTATGTCAACTCCTCCATCCTCAACTTGCCCCTTGTTAACTTCTTCTGTGGCATGCAACAATAAAGAGATACATACAGAAGAGCTAAAGAAATAAGTGCCTCATTTGGGACTTGAACCCAGGTTACCAGAATACCATTCTAGTTGCGCTACCAGCTGTGCCACCAAGGCAACTGGAAACTGAGCCATCCTGGAGCACATTACTCTTTCTTCAATGCACAACCTGGTGTTGCACATATAATTATAATCAGAAGAAAGAAATAAATAAAACCCTCAGCTGGGACTTGAACTCCAGGCCACACAGTATTCCGGCGGCCTGAGTTCAGAGATTCAACTAAGCACTATTCTTTCTTTCCTCTTCTGTTTGTACATGTTCCATAAATGTGCACACCACACTCTTGTGACTGAAAATGTAATTATCTGTACAGCGTGGCTGTGCATTGGAGAAAAATGTGTGCTCTGGGATGGCTAATTCAATTGCCTTAATGACTATAACTAGTAGAAAAGCTATAATATTCTGGGCAACGGTTCAAGTCCCAAATAAACATTTATTTCTTTCTGTGTCAGGTGAGAGACTTGCACCAGTGCCAAGGCAGCCACAGAGATCACACAGTCTTCCAGGAACACAGTCTCAAAGTCTCAGAATTAAATACTAATAATGACTCACCACAAGAGAATTCTTCTCCATAAAGTGCTTGTTCTTTAATGAAGTGTGCAAAATAACAGCTTAAAATGATGTTCATAGTAAAACACAACTCTGCACCCTCCTGCTGGGGTGCAGGTCTCTCACCTACTACATAAAGTGTTAACTGACCACAGCACAGCCGTCCTAGATGCGGTTGCATTTTTTGCTTTTAATTTCTTTCTCTCTTCTGTTTGTATGTGTTCCATAAATGTGCACACTGTAAACTTGTGATTGAAAACAATAAAGAGATCCTAGAACTTGCTCAGGGACACACAGAAAGCAAAACAGCCGCAAGAAGCTGTGCTTTTTCATTCAGAACAAGTTTGCTTGGGGAGGTCTTACACACTGTCCTTAAGCAAGTCAAGGATATCTTGATTGCTGCTTGCCACAGAACAAGTTGACCAGGGCAAGTTAGGATGTGGGAAGTTAGTGCTGCACACTGGTCCCATTATGCAGTGTATAAAGCCAACCTCCTGCAAACTTGCTCTGTGGCATGGCTGCACACAAATCCACATGTCAGGACAAGACAGTCAGTGCAGTACAACATAGCCCCTTAAGTGCTGAGGACACACTAATGCCAGCCTCCCTTCCCTAAATTTGTCTCTTCTCAGTATGTATTGCAAGCTTCTAACACTCAGGGGCATAAAGCAAGCAACACAGCCCCTTGCACTTACTCAGAGAGCCACAGTGTAAAGCCCCGTTAACATGCTCTGGGCTGCACAGACCACAAAGTTAGCATGAGGGCCATACACATTAAAGGTGGCACTGGTGTATCTTCTGTTGCTTGTGGTGTTCCAGAACAAGTTTTATCACTGCAGCTCAGAATTGCCAAGCCACAGACACAACACCTATCATAGCCACACTTACTTTGGGAACACAGTGCTGACCCCTGCCAGCACACAACATTTCTCACATCAAGCCAATCATTCTCCACAACATCACAATGACATTTATGCCTGTTCACTTTGTAAATGTGCCAGTCAGTCATATTCAAATAACTACTACTAGTCTATTTATTTACAGAACAGCTGTCCAAAACAAAACAGCATAAAGTTTAGATAAAAGTCAACTTCTTGTAAAGGCAAAGTTCAAAGACCTGGTAGCTGCTTGTTTTGACTAGTAGTTCAGGTATTTAAAACACCCTTTTCACAGCTCCCATGTCCTGCCCTGTAGCAGGAAATCACAGAAAAGCCCCATATTGGGGATCTAAATTTATTTTTGTGTTGAAAGTATCTGATTCCCTGGGAGATGTGTTTAAAACTTTCATAATATGGACAATTTCAAACCAGACTGTGTCTGTAGTAACAGTAACCAGACTGCAGGTTGCATTTTCAGCAGTTCCTCCCAATGGATGGTGTCCCTTGCAGCATTTCTGGTGGCTGTAGCAGTCTTCCATGTGAGTCAGGGGTTGTTTAGAAGGGGCTTTTCCTAGTCTTAACAGCAGTGGACAGACTTGTGGTGAGTGGCGGGTGTGTGGTGGGCAGGTGGGATAGAAATTTCAGCATTCTCGGGCAGTGCAGTTTGGCTTCCTCATGCAGTGTGGTTTGGCATCTCAGGTGTCTCACAGCAGCAGAGGGGGGCCCTCTCATCCAGGTTCAGCTGTAATGGGGAGAGCACCTGGCTACACACCAACTCTTATGGGGCTGCAATCATGGACCCTCATGCTGGCACCATGATTTCCGTGTGGTGGCGGCAGGAAATTCAAAATTCCACTAGCCTATCCCAATTCCATGTTTACACTGTATTCATGGAAACATGAAATAGCATTAATATGGTGATGAGCACCGACTCGGGAGTGAATATGCTGGCCTCTCTTGCAGTCAGGCACAGTTTGCAGCTCATCAAAACCACATCTTTGACAATAGCAGCAGCATACCTCTCAACCTGCTCCAAATGAGGACACTGCCCATTAAAATCACGGACAAATGCTGAAAATCGGGGACACCATTTTTTTATTTGGCGTATAGTGCAGTGTCCCAATGTTGCATCTATTCAAATGCATGAAATATCATAGACTGTTCGAATATTAACTACAATAAAAAAAACGCCTAATAAAATTTACAAATTAAAGCCAAGCACAAACACATACAGCACAGCCAGCTAACAATCCAAATTATTCAAAAATACAGAAAAGACCGCATAGAAAAATATAATTATATAGAAGTAGCATGAAGCAGAACATGCTCACAGTTGTAATTTATATGCAGGTTTTAAATTACTAAAACACCAAGTACAGTAAAGTCCCACACTGTACAGAAATATTTCTGAGTCAGAAGGAATAAAGTTCAAGCCCAGGTATAGCAACTGGGCATAAACATAAAAACATAGAATTTGATGGCAGATAAGGACCGTTTGGTCCACCCTAGTCTGCCCATTTCCTACTAATGGATAAGCTGCAGATTCTAGTTAACCAACAGCCTACTTCCTCCTACCCCCACTAGAATTACCTTATGCCTGTCCCATGCATTCTTGAATTCCCCACTGTTTTTGACTCTATGACCTCCTCAGGAAGGCTGTTCCATGCATCTACGACCCTCTCTGTGAAAATACTTCGTCATATTACCTATGAGCCATCTTCAAATTACCCCCTTGTTTTGCACTCTCTTTTCTGAAAGGTGCTACCCTCTTGGACTTTGTTGATTCCTTGAGGTATTTGAAAGTTTCTATCATGTCCCCCTCTCCCTTGGAGAAGCATTGGAAAGTTTGAAGAGTCCATGTTTTAATACAAAACATTTCTTGCACACATTCATTAGCAAGTTTCTGCTTTTATGTGTGCAGTCTACAATTATTTCACAATAAGGCAAAAGGAATAATCCAACAATATTTGTCTTGCAAAGTAAAGGCAAGTGAAACAAACCAAAATGGTGAGTGGTGATCGACAGTCTGGCACACATAAAGAACTGTAGACTGTGCATAGCAGTTTTTTCATTTGTTTGTTTAAAGGATAAAAACATTTTTCAGAACACTGAGTATTGTTAGCCAGCCTCACTCACCTCAGTAGTTAGTTGGCCACACCATAGCTGATGAATAAAGGGCTCAAGTTTAGAGCTGCTTAATAAGAGTGCAAGCTTGGGTGCCAATTCATGCTGCTGATTGCTGCTGTTTTTTTTTTTTTGCTTTCAGGAAATGTGATTACAGTGCTTTTAGTGTGCTTGTAGCAGTGTTCATATTGTGGTCAGGTCAGGGTCCAAGAACAGGCTTTGCTCTTTGAATGAGTACTGTCTCTCACTTTCAGGGCACCATCACTCATGGTCATGGGCTGGGGCTCCAAAATCCATCCTGCAATCTGGAAGCATCCTCGGGCTGTGAGACAAACCAGGCCATGGGGTTTCCTTTTATTCTGTGGAGATGGATGGGGAGTCTCACAATTACCTGCCCTGCCTGCCATGGGAAAAGAGATGGTTAACCTGCATTTGTTTTTAAACTTAGTGCCTCAGTGTGTCCAGCATGGAAGAGAGCACCTAATTTGCTGTTGGTGTACCTGCAAGATGTCAGATGCCATTAGCATCTATAACCAGGAAGTGAATGTTCATGGCTGCTTAACAGAATGCCAAGCACAGTGGCACTCTGGATGGCTGAGAGGTAAGAGCAGCAGTATGAGTTGCAGTTTGTGGCTCTTCAAAGAGGGTGACACATGCCACTCATGTCCAGACCTCAATCCACCAGTGACACTGGTCATGTGGAGCAAAGCCTGTGAAAGGATAAAGTCAATGTAACATGGGCCTATATAAGTTACATATATACATGACCTAGCTGGGAAATATTTCTGACACAGTCACCAGGTGGTCACTAAAGGGTTAAAAACTGTTTGAGTTGAAAAGAATGTCATAGGATCAGAACTAGGTTCTATTGGGCTTTGTTTTAAGGAAGTAGTCCATTTAGAGCTACATAAAGGATCCCTGTGGTGAGCAGAGTTTACTATCTGGAAGGAAAAACAGTAATGAGCTTGAACTGAGAGTACTCTCCATCTGCATTTGAATAGAGACACAGTTGGAATTACTGGCTAATAGCTTTGACATACCCGCATTGAACGCAATGTCTGAAGGAACCCAGGCTTCTGAGGTGCCTGCTGCAGTGCTGGTGATTTGTCCTCAGTTCAGGGCAGATAGTTTTGTGTACCGTAGGGTACTATCGGCCATGTCTACCCATTGTGACATAGACAGCCAGTTCTGTCAAAATATGTTTTTATATAAAATGTATTAATGACTATCTGTGCTGAAAATCTAATGCTCTAGGAGTGAACTCAACCCCCAGTTTTCAGCTGACAGATCGAGCTAAGAGAAATGCTGACAACATATGTATCACACACACTCAGTTTTAGAGACAGTGTGTTACATGGAAGACTTTAATCAAGGATCCTGTTTCTCTAAGTTAATTACAGAGTAGTTTAAGTCAACTTTGTTAAGAGAAATCATAAAAATGTTTATGATGTTGAAGAGAAAACACAGGTTATTACACAGAGGTGAGAGGTTGTAAAGGCTCATATGAAGCCTGTGTGAGGAGGATGCAGCATGAATCAAAGAAGTGTCATTGAAATTGAGTTATGCTAAGGTTGCAGAATTAATACTTTGAAATTACATCCCGTGGTTGTATAGAAATATATATTTTTAGATATTTTGACAGGGAGGAGCTAGATGACCTCATGCAAAAGATGTGGGCAAAACCAGCATTTAAAGATTATTCTGTTTCACTACAGACACACTTTTATCTGACACTGACCAAGAAAACATCTGAGCACTGAAAACAGGTATTTAGAAAGCTAGACAAAATCTAAATATTGTTGTAGGAATTGCACTGTTTTAAACCTTGTTTTGTTTAAAGATATGTATGTCTTGTGATATAAGAGTTCTATTGCATGGTTGACATATTATTATATATTTAGTAAAACTTTAATTTTAGAGCATACCTGGTCTGTCTTTGAATTGCTTTCTTTGCTAAGAAATATTTATGGTTATAGCAGACAGCAGACATAAGCTTGTATGGTGTTACCAAACTGGAAAGAGAAGTGGTTTAAATCTGAGATCTTTATTAAAGATTTAAGGGTTCATCTCTGAATACCTGGTTAGCTGCCTGTAGGCAAAGATATCTAGCCCCCAAAGACAGATATATCTGAGCCTGTGCATTGGGTATGCTAGCAAGAGGTTAAAAGTTTGAATCTCTCCAGAACTTGAGACCAAAGATTGATCCGAACTCACAAAAAGCAGACAAGAGGGTTATCTTGTCTGTTGCACAGTCACAGGACTGTGCTCAGAGGTTAACACTTTGGGAGTAGGCGACCTGAGCTGCTGAGTGGGTTTGTGACAGATTGGTTGGCAAGGTGGCATAATTTTGGTATCACAAGCTTTATTGTTCTGTGTCGAGCTGAGACGTAAGCTCTCTTGCAAAGAAAGAAAAAGACAGTTTTATTTTAAAAAGGAAACAGAACTATATATCACTTGGTGTACAGTCAAGTTCCTACCTATTTTATTTTTCTAAAGTGCAAAGATGAGTAGCCATAGTCAGGGAAGAAGATGGCTTCTGACTACAGCAAACACACTGTAGATTACTTGAAGCAGTTGGCAATGGGGGACAGGGAGTCCTGCCTGAGGTGACAGCCAAAAAGCAGAACCTTATAGAGGCCCTGATGGTAGCAGATACCCAAAGCAGCGAGTTACCAAATCGGACTGAAAAGGATAGCAGGGCCACCTCAGTGAAGGGCCACAGCAGCAGGGAATGGCCACCAGTATCCTGAATCCAGAGGTACTCAAACTGTAAATTGAGTTGCACAGGATGGAGTTGGAGTCCCAGGAGAGGAGAGAGCGAGAAGAGGAGAGGCGGACTGTGAGGCAGAGCGAGAACGCAGAGAGGCGGAGCAACAACAGAGGGAGACAGACCGTGAGGTCGGCGCCAGCGAGCTGCAGAAGAAGAAGAGAGGAGCACCAGAGGCAACATGAGCTGGAGAAAATGCGACTTCAACCAGTGGCACCAGAGCAGGTAAGTGGCTTAGGTTTAACTGGGACTGCAGGACTGAGTTACAAATTGAACTCCAAATTAATAGCTGAGTTTATGGAAGGAGGACATGGATGCCTTTTTAAATTCTTTTGAAAAAGTTGGTATTCAGGCTAAAATTCTTAGAGAGTTCTGGATCTTCCAACTATCCCGCTACTTCACGGAAAGCTCGAGATGCATTGGGTCAAATGGACAATGAAGACAGCAATGATTACAGCAAGCTAAAAGCTGCACTGTTAAAAAGTTTGAATGAACTGCTGAATCATATAAAGCTAAATTCCGTAAGCTTAGGAGAAGCCCTGATATGAGTTACGATGAGCTAGCCACGAAACAACGTCAGTTTTAAAATGTTGGTGTGAAGGAATTGAGGCAAATTCCGTTGATAAAATTGAAATGTGATTTTATTAGAAGTTTTATTGGGCATGCCCAGCAGAGCTAAAACCTGGCTAGAGGACAGAGATCCAAAAACAGTGCAAGAGGCTGCTGAACTCTTGGACCGATATGCCAAACAGACCTGCTCCGAGAATGAATAGAATTGGGCGTGGCAGTGCAGAAAGGGAAAAGTACACCTTCAGGATGTTAAAACCCTCACTGCCTCCACAAAACCAGTTAGCCCAGGTTTCAAAGAAAAGATTTCTCTGAAGTAAGAAATGCCTGTTGGTTGTGTAAAGAAACTGGGCATATTGCCAGACAGTGCCCCAAAAGGTGAGCCATAATACACAACAGGGTGCTAGAAAAGAAGTGGGTTGTTTGCGTGTCCTGGAGCATGCCAGTGAACATGAGAACACATGCTCCCAGTCATCATGGTGAATGGGGTACAGGCGCGGGGTTAAGGGACACAGAGGCATCCCTGACATTGGTAAAGGGGATCTGGTACAGCCTGGTCAGCTTATACTTAATAAATATGTAACTGTTCAAGGGTTTACTGGTGAAGAGAAAACATTGCCACTCGCTAGTGTTCTCCTGGACTGGGATGATACAGGGCAACTGTGCAGCAGGTGGCTATAGCCAACACATTAGAAGTGGATGTGATCATGGGTAACAATCTCCAGCAGGGGTGGTTTGTGCAGTTACCCATAGCCAAGTGGCAAGGAAAATAATAGTTCCCTGAACCCCACAGAAACCAGTGTGAAAACCGCTGAGAGGCTGGTTCCCAGCCTGTGTCTCCAGATGGGGAGACTGATAAAGAGGTGAGAAATTTCCCCAGTAGCAAGTAACCACACAGCTTCAGAGGGTTACTCCAAAGATGGAGTGGTGACTCCGTGTCAGAGGGTTAGGATTGACAGTGATCCTGAGGGCCCTGACACTAGTGCTAGGAAACCTAGTTTAGCGACTGAAGGAGGCCTGTCCCATGACTTGCAAATGTGTGAGGGTTTGCAGCTGCTCAGAGTGACCCTATTTTAGAGAAGCTGAGGGCTTGGGCAGACTTGGAGGGCACACATGGAGGTGACGGCAGATATAAGGTTTATTGGGAAAATGGGTTATGTATACACAGGCAGTACAGACAGAGGGAGAGATGCTTGGCAGGCAGCTTGTCGTTCCCCAGAAATGTATCGTGAGCAGTTGCTCAAGATTGCAAATATTCCTTGTCTGGTCATCTGGGAATCATGCGCACAAAGCAGCGGTTGGCCCAGAATTTCTACTGGCTTAGTTTCACCCAGCAGGTGAAGGAGTATTGCAGGTCTTGTCACGGTGTGAAGAAATAGGGAAGGCAGGCAAGAAAACCAAGCCACCCTGATCCCCTTGCCCATAGTGGAGGAGCCATTCCAGAGGGTGGGAATGGATATTGTGGGGCCTTTAAATACCCCCAGCTCCTCAGGGAAGAGATTCATCCTGACTGTGGTGGATTATGCCACACAGTACCCAGAGGCAGTCACCCTACCCTCTCTGCGGGCAGATGCCTTACTTGGGATTTTCTCCCGTGTTGAGTTTCTGCCAGAGGAAATCACTGATCGAGGGGTTCCTTCATGTCGGACCTGATGAAATGTTTATGGGAGAAGTGTGGGGTGGTGCAGAGATGCACGACACCATATCACCCACAAGTCAATGGGCTTGTGTAACAATTCAATGGTACCCTAAAGTCAATGCTCCGGTGTTTGCTGAACAGCTTGGGAGGGACTGGAGAATGCCTTCCCCACCTGTTATTTGCACACTGGGAGGTGCCCCAAGAGTCGACAGAATTTTCCCCTTTGAACTCTTATATGGACACCGGGTATGTGGGCCTAGACTTGATCCAGGAGGACTGGGAAGGCAAGCACACCACCCAGGGAACTCCCATTGTGGATTATGTCCTTGGGTTTAGGGAAAGGCTGGAAGGAGCTTATGGGGACAGCCCAGAGCAACCTGGCAGCTTCCCAACAGAAACAAAAGGTGTGAGTACGACTACAGAGCCAGAGCTTGCTCATGCATGGTGGGTCAGGAAGTCATGGTTCTTATTTCGGTCCAGAAAGACAAGCTGCAAGCTGAGTGGGCAGGACTGTACAAAGTGGTTAGGAGCGTAAACAGACAGAAAGGATGTACCATGTCAACATGATGAAGCCATATGCAAACAGGGCTGACATGGTGTTCACAGTGTGTAGTCATGGGGAGGGACAGATGAGAGGAGACCCCTTCTGGATTTGCTGGAGGAAAGTAAGCAGGAATCCTCTGTGGAGGCAGCAAAATTGTCTCCCCAGTTGAACCTGGATCAGGCCCAGAAAGTAAGGGGAGGTTTGCAGACTTTGCCCCTTGTTTAGCGCCAAGCCTGGACTAACTCCCTTAGCAACATACGATGTGGAGACAGGGACACTGACACCCATACAGTGGACAGCATATCTGGGTGTCAGAGGCTATCCAAAAGGACATTAGGAGGAAGTGGAGGAGATGCTGGATTTGGGGTAATCCAGAGATCCCACAGACCCTGGGCCTCACCTGTAGTCTCTGTACCTAAGCCAGATGGCTCAACTCATTTCTGTGTGGACTATCGTGGACTGAATGCAGTCATGAAGTCTGATGCCTGGACGGATGAACTCCTTGACAAGTTGGGAGGGGACCTACCTTATGACTATTGACCTGTCCAAGAGGTATTGGCAGGTAGAATTGACAGACAGAGCTAGGGAGAGGTCGGTTTTCACCACTCTGATAGGCTTATTTGAGTTTAAAGTAATGCCTTTTGGAATGAGAACGCCCCAGCCACTTTCCAAAGGTTGGTGAACCAGGTGTTGAATGGTGCTGAGGAGTATGCTGCAGTGTATCTGGATGACATTGCCATCTTCAGTACCAGCTGGGAGGAACACCTTTCACACCTTAGGGAAGCACTGGGCAGGATACAGAGGGCCGGGCTCACTGTCAAAGCCGAGAAGTGCCAGGTGGCCATGGGAAGTGGCATACCTCAGGCATGTGGTAGGCCAGGGACAGCTCCGTCCTAACCAAATAAAGATAGATGTGATCCAGGCATGGCCCAGACAAAAAAACAGAAACAGGTCAGGAGCTTTCTAGAGACAGCAGGGTACTACAGAAAGTTTGTACCTAATTACAGTGCCTGGCTGCAACCTTATCTGACCTGACAAAGAAAAGGATGCCAAAGAAAACTACCTTGGGCACAGCCTGTGAAGAAGCCTTTACCAGACTGAAGGAGACACTGTGCAGTGCTCCTGTTTTGACAAGTCCGGACTATAGCAAAACCTTTATAGTTCAGACAAACACACCTCAGACGTGGGTTTTGGGGCAGTACTGAGCCAGACTTTCCAGCCAGGGGACAGATCACCCAGTAGCATATCTGAGTGAAGCTGCTCCCCAGAGAGCAAGTGTACTCCATGGTGGAAAAGGAGTGTCTTGCCATAGTGTGGGCCCTGAAGAAATTAGAGCCATACTTGTATGGGCAGCATTTTGTGGTGCAGACTGACCACAACCCCTGGTTTAGCTGACACAGATGGGAAAAAGCAATGGGAGACTGCTAAGATGAGTCTTGCTTTGCAAGGATATGATCTGACAATCATACATAGGGCAGGCATTAGAATCAGAACTCCAATGGGCTGTCTAGAGTCTAATGAGTGTGAACTGATTTGGGCTCATCCCATGCAGGGGATAGATCCTCAAATTCAGTCTGGGGTGAGGGTGTGCCATAGACAGCCAGTTCTGAGTGCTGTATATATTTTTTTATATAAAATGTATTAATGACTATCTGTGCTGAAAAATCTAATGCTTTAGGAGTGAACTCAACCCCCAGTTTTCAGCTGACAGATGCAAGCTAAGAGAAATGCTGACAACATGTGTATCACACACACTCAGTTTTAGAGACAATGTGTTACATGGAAGACTTTAATCAAGGATCCTGTTTCTCTGAGTTAATTACAGAGTTGTTTAAGTTAACTTTGTTAGAGGAAATCATAAAAAGGTTTATGCCATTGAAGAAAACACAAGGTTATTACACAAAGGTGAGAGGTTGTAAAGGCTCATATGAAGCCTGTGTGAGGAGGATGCAGCATGAATCAAAAGAGGTGTCATTGAAATTGAGTTATGCTAAGGTTGCAGAATTAATACTTTGAAATTACATCCTGTGGTTGTATAGAAATATATATTTTTAGATATTTTGACAGGGAGGAGCTAGATGACCTCATGCAAAGAGGTGGAAAACCAGCTTTTAAAGATTATTCTGTTTCACTACAGACACACTTTTTATCTGACACTGACCAAGAAAACATCTGAGCACTGAAAACAGGTATTTAGAAAGCTAGACAAAATCTAAATATTGTTGTAGAAATTGCACTGTTTTAAACCTTGCTTTGTTTAAAGATATGTATGTCTTGTTATATAAGAGTTCTGTATTGTATGGTTATATATTTAGTAAAAACTCTAATGTTAGAGCATACCTGGTCTGTCTTTGAATTGCTTTCTTTTGTTAAGAAATATTTATGGTTATAGCAGACAGCAGACATAAGCTTGTATGGTGTTACCAAACTGGAAGAAGCGGTTTAAATCTGAGGTCTTTATTAAAGTTTTAAGGGTTCATCTCTGAATACCTGGTTAGGTGCCCATAGGCAAAGATATCTGGCCCCCAAAGACACATATATCTGAGCCTGTGCATTGGGTATGCTAGCAAGAGGTTAACAGTTGAATCTCTTCAGAACTTGAGACCAAAGGTTGATCCGAACTCACAAAAACAGACAAGAGGGTTACCTTGTCTGTTACACTGTTCTACAGGACTGAGCTCAGAGGTTGGCACTTTGGGAGTAGAGGGCCTGACCTGCTGAGTGGGTTTGTAACAACCCATATGTAAGATACAAATTTTTGCAGACTTCTCTCAGCTGTTTTTCAGAACTAAAGGGGCTAACGGAATAAAAGCATGGGCCAGCATTAGTGGCGACAAGGATGGTTGATGATGCCAAGGTGGGCACCCTTGAGAGGGTTTACCTAGCAACACAGCTCAAGTCACTTCAGATGAAGTCGGGTAGTGGTTCTGTGTCCAATGATCTCAGGTCTTACTGGCAACTTCATTGCTAAAAGAAGAAGCAATCTAGAGCTGATGTAAGATGTTAAAGCATGTAGTCTACAGACCAGAGGTTGCTCTTTTGTAATCTTTCAGTTTTATTTTGCATTCCCAAGTGTATTTTATCTCTTTTGTATTTTAATGTATATTCTACAATTTAGTAGTGTAAATAATTAAATATATATAAAGCTAATATTATCTATGACTATGTAACATTTTATGGGACAGGTAAAAACACATTTCAATTAAGAAAACTGGTGTTCCTCTACCAAAAGCATGACTACCAGGAACAAGAGTAACCTATTTTTGATACAGAGTGGTGAGAGGGTTCCTGGGACTGAATCAAGAGTTGGTTCTTTTGTCAAGCGTAAGGCCACACCCAGCTGTGGTCAGTGGCAGGACTAGAACCAGCTCAAGATACCTTAGTAGTCAGCTAGATGGTGGCAGAATTTAAATACAAATAGGCATCCTGGTGTCCACTCACACTTATGTGTCAAACCTACTTGGGGTCTTGAAGTGAAAGACTAGACTTTGCTGACAGAGTAAAGTGAAAGCACCTAGCTTTTCATTAAAGGTATATTAAGGTTTATTATACTTCTCTTCCTTTTGAAAGTAACAGAATAAGTGAGGAAGAAAGAAGAGGTCTGTAAACAGCACTTAGGGTGGCGGCCTGGTGGTGCGCTGAGGTTGAGCGCTGGACACTATACCTTGCCATCCCGATGCGAGTTAGGAACAGCTCGGGCGACGGGGTCGGCTGGGAGGAGAGGACTGGCGTCCAATGAACAGCTCTCTTCTCCAGGTGGGAGGGCCAAGGGTGGCCAGCATACCAGAGCTCCCAGTGGAGATTGGGGGCTGCAGTACACAAACAACACAAGTAGTGTGGCTGGCGCCAGCAGGGTTGCCATGCGCATGGTGTCAGGGTGCCATGCAGAGGTGAGGGGACGTAGGGATGTCAGAGGACCAGAAAAATGGAAACACCCAGCTCTGTGGGGTAGGCAAAGACACCTGCCCCATACCACTGCCAGATCTGTTTAAGCCTGCCTCTCATATCCTCTGCCGGGCCTCACCCACAGCCAGTGTCTGACTAGAAACACCCAAAGAGGGCGGCCCCACCCCAGAGGGTTAAGCTGGGGTACTGGCTGTGGGAGATGGGGAAAGAGGGGTTCAGGGCCAAGAGGATATCAGACAGGGCAGGACTAGGCAGGATGCCAGAGAGAGCTCCAGCCGTGACCGGGCGAAAAGAATGTAAAAAAAAAAAAAAAACAGTGCTTGGGGCACTTTGAAACTTGGTAGACAGTGTTTGGGGAACCTTGAAACGTCGTTTTAAATTGTAACAGGTGGTGTGGGGGAACTACCTCAGGAGCTTAACCTTGGAGTGAGCAGACTCAGGAAGCCCTGTGAATCAGGATTGTAATTGGGGGGTGGAGCTGACACAGGCTTAGCGCCTTCCTACAAGAACACTATAAAAGTACTTCCACTCTAACATATTTAGCATGTTCATGTCTCAGTGAGTGAGTAGAATAGGTGACCGGTGTTGTAGGCGTCGGCAAGCATCAGCAGAAGGAAGTGGAGAAGCTGAGGACTCTGTCGATAGACTAAGGCAAGGAACCTTTCCACTACTGTGTAACAGTCACTGCTGGGAGGGTTGAAGATCAAGGGTAAGCCAAAATTGTGTGTGTCCCCAAAATGGGCACCTAATGGAACTGTGCTTCTGCTCCCTCTAGAACACCTTGCATCGGTGGCCTTGATGGGATGCATATTGCAGTCCCAGGTGTTGTTTTGCAGCTCCGGCTGCTAATCCTGTGCTCTCTTTGTGGCAGGCTGTCAGACCACTGGGTTTTTGCTTCCGCGCACTGGGTGCATTGTGGTCCTGGGTTCGGATGTTGGAGGTCAGCTGGGTCAGGAACAGATAGAGAGAAGAGAGAGAGAGAGACAGGGAAAAAGAAAAATTGTACATAATTTTGTAGCAGCCCACGCTATTTGCATGAATGGCCACTGGGGGAAAATTATAGAGCATCTGCTTCGCTTTATGGGAAGTAGTTTCAGCATTAGCTGGTGCCTTGAGGGCACACTGTAAATTATTTTAGTGACTACAGGTCCGTAGGTTCTTGGGTCACTGGGAATTTTAGCATCCATAAAACTGGTCCAGATTGGACTTTTGATTTGGCGGGTGTTTTTGGTGCCCTGGAGGAGAGGATAAAAGCTGAATCAGCACGGAAGAAGGCAGAGTTCAGAAAGGGGTGGGGAGACAGAGTTTTGAGTGGGGGTGATTGCCCACAGGGCCATTTAAGCTGCGATCTGTTTTTGTTTTGCAGCCTAGTTCTTATGAGAGCAGTGATGTGAGGGTGGCGGTAACTTTCAGAGACCCGTTTTGTGGCAGCACTGGAGGACTGTGTCAAAGAGGAGGAGAGCAGACCTAAGGAGGAATGTCTGGGATCATACAGCATGGGGTGGGCTATGTGGCTACTAGCCTGGAGGACCACTGCTGAGTGGAACCTTCTACTAGGATTTGTCACCATGAGAAAGTAAAGTGAGAAGCTGCTGTTTGCCTTCAGGCATTGGAGAGGAACAGAGGATAAAGAGAATGACACCTGAGAGGTGAGGAGATCCAGGGATCCGGTCAAGCTTCTGGCCCCAGACACTGTTTGCTATTGCACCAATTATGAAGAGACTGTGAATAGGGGTGCCAGTGGGCTCCAGGGGTCTAGGGACAGCTCCCAGGTTCCATATGGCCCCAGCTAGAGACTGTTCAATTTCTGTGCTTGAGTAAAACTGATGCTGTTTTCTGTTTAAGACCTGAGTCAGCCACAAATTATGCTGCATGTGTTCAGACTGTAGCCGCCCCTAACCTGTGTGTAGCTGCCTGAATTACCTTCTGAAGTGACCTTCACCGTCCTGAGCACCAACAGAGCTTCTGATGTGATGTCTCGGTCCAGAGCAACCTGTTGTGTGTTATACTGCTCCATGGGGAACTGTTTCCTGTTTTGAATTAACTGTTGATGAAATGGGATCCCTGTTCTTGCAGTTCTGGTATTTGCCTCATTCATTTAAATGTACTATTTGCTGCTAATAAGAGTTTGCCTCTAAAGCCCAGCCTCTAGTGTGTTCCAGGTGTGCAACAAGGGATCTGAGGACTATACCTGTACTTCCCAGACCGAAGAACCAGATGACTATCATGGAAGATGGTGAGAGCCTGCCTGGTGAAGACTGTTTACAAAGGCCTCTGAGGTGAAGCTGGCAAGGCTAGGCAGGTGAAGACCCATGCTCTTCGTTTCTCCAGTAGCCCAGCTCTGCACCTGGAAGAATGGGGCACCCGATTTCATCAGGTCTGGTAAGTCAGACCGTCCAGGTATGTGACTGTTTTGCTGTATAGTGCCCCAACTCCTTAGACTCTCATCATCACACCCCTAGACACAGGGAGGGGCTTACATGGGAATAGATTAAACAAAGCACAAGGAAACACAAATAGAAACAAACAAATAAAGAGAAAACTAGAAACAGTCTATTAGAGGTAAGAGTACAAAGTATTTCCAGGTAGCAGGAAGAATAGAAGTTGAGAATGCTGGGAGTGGTGAAGTGTAGTGGTTGTGGGGCAGCAGTTTTCATAGAGACCTTCTAGAGACTGTGGTGCTGCCCCATCTGCACACATCTTTCTGGGTTGAGGAAGAGGTGGCTAGAACTCCATGCCAAGTTAGCTAGGATTCAGGGACCTCCTCCCCACCCAGGGATACAAGTCTGCCACTGTTACTTCAGAGGATGCCTGGGAGGAGGAACAGCTGGACAGTGGTGGGCTTTGGAAGAGTGGGGTGGTGGGACAGAGGCACATTCCTCAACTGGTACCACTAAGTAATTTCTACTCTGATCTGGTGAGTCAGAACTGTCGAAAGGAGGCACCCATGGTAGCGACCAGGGAGGAAGTGGAGGCTCTCATAGTGGACATGCCAAGGCTGGTGGTAGAGGACCCCAGAGGAAGAAGTTGCAGTTTCTGGTGGGGTCTCAATTGTGATGGGAATAGATATGGGAATAGGAAAGGGGAGAGGCAGGTTAGGCGTCTACCAGGTGCCATGGCCTGGAAGGACAGGAAGTGGATCCTGAGGATCACTAGGGCAGCAGGACAGGAGGCAGAGCTGGATGTCATTGTCCACTGGGACTAATGATCTGGCTAGGGACAGGGCTGGGATAGTGCAGGAGAGTTTAGGGAGTTGGGGAGAGGTCTTAGGTAGCTCAATCAGTGGCTTTCGCTGAGGTGCTGCCTGTCTAAAACAGGGGTCAGAAGAGGTTTTCTACCAGGAGCTTCAACTCATGGCTGAAGGAATGGTGCAGAGAGGAGGGTTCAGCTACATTGGGTAGTGGGACACACCTGGGAGGATAAAGACCTATACAAGGGTGATGGTCTGCATTTATCTGGGAGGAACTGCAGTCCTTAGTGGATGGTATAAATGCTACTTTGATGAACATTTAAACTAGTTGAAGGTGGTGGTGGAAGGAATCAGGAATGGAAAACTGCCCCCACAGGTGAAAGTAGAGAGTAAGGAGAACCGATGGAGTGGAATTCCCAGTGTGCAAATTAATAAAGGAAGCAAGGTGGTAGCTGGAGAAGGAACAATAGCATTAAAAGAGAGGTGGGAAGGAGGGAGGAAAAGGGAAACAGGGGGCAACAAGCAAAATGCATACCAAATCTAGAAGGCCGTGTGTGCGTGATAGAAGTCTAGCAAATAAGATTCTGGACCTAGAGACCATCATGGCAGAGGCTGACCTGGATATTGTGGCCATTACTGAGTCATGGTGCTCTGAAAACCATGACTGGGACATGGCCATATCAGGCTATACTCTGTTCAGGAATGATGGCGTGGGAAGGAAAAGAGGGTATGTGGCACTTTATGTGAGGGAAAGCATAAAAACAGCAGAGATACAGGAATACAGGGGATGCAGAGGTACCGTGGGTCACCCTGGAGATGGGGAATAGAGCCACTTTTCTCACCAGAGTGATCTACAGATCTTCAGGACTGTGAGAAGAATTAGAATGAACATCGATTGAAGCCATTGGCAAGATGTGCAAAAGGGTGAGGTGCTACTGGTGGGGAATTCAACTTGCCAGATGTAGATTGGCACATCCCAGCAGCGGCATCATCTAGAAGCAGGGACATCCTGGCCTGTCTGCAGGGAGTGTTCCTCAGGTGGCACTAGGTCAGGATCATGTAAACAAGAACAGTGTAGTCTAAAATAGTGAAGGCAAAATGGTGCTGTCAATAACAGTGCCCACCAAAACAATGACCATAACAATAGTGCCAGTGGTAGTGGTCCACAAACAGCGACTGCTACCATGGCAAACCAAAACACACAGAAATTTCTGTTTTGCAGGGCACAGAAAGAGTGGTGGATTCCTGGAACAATCTTCCAGCTGAGGTGGTGGGGTGAAGACAGTGGTGGGGTTCAAGAATGCATGGGATAGGCACAAGTGAATCATAGAGGAAAGGAAGGGGAGGAGAAAGCACTAGATCAAGTCGGTCTGTGGTAACCACGGTGGTAGGGAAAAAGGGCAGACTGGGTGGGCCAGGTGTTCCTCATCTGCTGTCAAATTCTGTCTTCTATGTTATGTTTCTGTGTTTTATGACAGACCAGTGACAGCAGGCAGAAGTCTGCCACAGTCAATATACAGTAATGAAAAAATAGAAACATAGAATTTGCTGGAGAAAATGACCACTTGGCCCACCAAGTCTCCCAAGGTGTTCCCTGTCTATTCCGCCTCTGAAGACCCTGTCTGGTCTCTGTTGGACTTCCCATCTCCTGCCTTTTTATGTTGATTGCATGCATGCACAAAACATACATTGTGGCAGCTTTCCAGAAGCAGCTTGTGGAGGCATGGCACTGTTGGGTCCAATGCCCCACAGCCTTTAAAGGCTTGGCCCACTTTCCAAATGCGCGTGGCATGCTGCTGCTGACACTAGTTCAACCAGCGTGTCACAACCTTGTATGCTTTCAGCTGCTGCAATCAGGGGCCACCTTGTCACTGCAGTGTGTCATTTGCTGCAATGAGGAAGCGACCCATCATTGCTGGGCGGAACCTTGTTACAGTGATACTGTTTGTGAACATGGCGCCCCTCGGCAGCATGAGCCCCCCACTGTGTTTGTTTTGTCGACGAGGGCCCCAATCCCCATCGGCTTCAGTGCCCCGAGGTTGATGTTGCCAACAGGGTGTCCACTCTCCGTCGGGCATTATGTAACCACCTCCTGTTTTTGTTGTGTGCCAACGGGTGCCCAATCCTCATCGGCATAATGTCACCCCTGCTTTTATTGTGTGCTGACAGGGATGCCCAATCCCCTTGACATAATGTAACCCCTTTTGTTGTGTGCCAATGGTGGTACCCAATCCTATCGGCTACAGCTGTCCCCACAAAAAAGACTGCATTGGCACACAGGGCCCACCCCAGCCAACCAAATGCCCTGTAAAAACAAAACTGTCCCATAATGTTTTCTTTTTTCCTGTGGAAAAAGAAGCGTCCCGGTGGTCTCCCTGCCCCTCTCCCACAACCCGTGCCAACCCACCGCGCACCGGCTTCCACACCCCTCACCCCATACTTACCTCTGGAGTCTGGTGCAACCATCTTCGTGGACGGGAACACGCTGCACTCTTCAAAGCCGACCGCTGAACTGAGGAAAGCTGTATAATGGAATAAATAGGGTTTTTCAACTTTGATGCATATCTCAGTCATTTTGGAATTTTGGCGACCAGATTTTCAACATGGGGTTTCTAGGACCCCTCTTATGAATTCTGGCACTGTCATGGCATTATTCGGCTCTAAAAGGTGATTTAAGTGGTCACTGTCCGGATCCCTTTTGGGACAGATTAACGAAATGACAGTGTCAGTGTTCATGAGTGGGCTCTCAAAAGCCTATGTTGCAAATTTGTGGAAAAATCCAAAAATGACTGTTGCTACATGCTAGTAACTTGCGAATTTGCAATATTTTCATGGCAGATTTTCAACATTGGCATTATTTCAGACCTCCTTGTGAACAGTACAGCTGTCATTTTCCACATCCTGGCGAAATGTGTTTTCACTTCGGCGCAAAATATACGGTCACTGTTGGAAATCAGTGTTAGGGACAGATTAAGAAAATAACAGTGACACTGTTCATGACAAAGGTCCTAAAATGCCTATGTCGAAAATTTGCAGATGATACTCCATAAAATAACTGTATTACGAGCATGCATTGTGCAGTTTGCACCTACGCTCGTACCATCGCAACTTTGCAATATTTTCCTCCAGATTTTCAACATTACCATTCTTCTGCACCTCCTTATGAACAGTACAGCTGTCATTTTCACATTCTGGCCGAAATGTGTTTCTAGAGCTTCTGGCGCAGAATACTGCAGTGCTGTTGGAAATCAGTGTTTGGGACAGATTAGGATTGAGCGACTGAGAGAGGGGCGGAGTGACCGAGCTCAACTGAGCTCTGTCAGAACTGCTGCAGATTTCTTTCTTGCGGGCAGGAAAGGGCCAACGTAGGCAGGAGCCCAGTACAAAGGGCAGCCTGCAGCGGTGGGAGACACAGAATGATGGCGAGGAGGAGGGTGAGTGAGCTCACAGAGCTCTGTTGGGACTGCTATGGATTTCTTTGTGGGTAGGAAAAGGAAACAATGCATGCAGGGGCCCAGTACAGAAGGGCAGCCTGTAGCGCTCGGCAGAAACAGAACGAGCAAGTGAGACAGGGGTGGAGTGAGGCCAATGGAGCTTTGTTGGGACAGCTGCAGATTTCTTTGTGGGCAGGAAGAGGTGCCAACACAGGCAGGAGCCCAGTACAAAGGGCAGCCTGCAGCGCTGGGAGAAACAGAACCTGTGAGTGAGGAGGGTGGAGCGAGCTCAAAGGAGGTCTGTTGTGACTGCTGCAGATTTCTTTGTGGGCAGAAAAGGCGGCAAAGCAGGCAGGAGCCCAGTACAAAGGTCAGCCTGCAGCACCAGCAGAAACCGAATTAGCGAGTGAGAAAGGGGAGTGAGCAACCTCAATGGAGCTGTGTCGGGATTGCTGCAGATGTCTTTGTGGGCAGAAAAAGCTGCCAACACAGGCAGGAATCCAGTGAAAAGGGCTGCCTGCAGCAGCGGAGACACAGAATCAGCAGTGAGGGAGGGAGTGAGTGAGCTCAATGAAGCTCTGTTGGGACTGCTGCAGATTTCTTTGTGGGCAGAAAAAGCAGCAATGCATGCAGGGGCCCAGTACACAAGGCGGCCTGAAGCGGCAGGAGAAACAGAATGAACAGTGAGACAGGCGGAGTGAGTGACCTCAATGGAGCTCTGTTGGGACAGCTGCAGATTTCTTTGTGGGCAGAAAAAGGTGCCAACACAGGCAGAAGCCCAGTACAAAAGGCCAGCCTGCAGTGCCGGCAGAAATGGAATGAGCGAATGAGAGAGCGGGCGTGAGCTAGCTCAACGGACCTGTGTCAGGACTGCTGCAGATTTTTGTGGGCAGAAAAAGCTGCCAACAGAGGCAGGAGCCCAGTATAAAGAGCAGCCTGCAGCGCCAGCAGAAACAGAATGAGCGCGTGAGATAGGGGAGTGACCCACCTCCAGGAGCTCTGTTGGGACAGCTGCAGATTTCTTTGTGGGCAGAAAAATGTGCCAATGCAGGCAGGAGCCCAGTACAAAGAGTAGCCTGCAGCAGCAGGAGAAACAGAATGAGTGAGTGACACAGGGGCAGTGGCGAGCTCAGCGTCCAATGCAATCAACATTTGGCATTGACAAATGCTTATTTATTATGCCCCATGTTTATCCTATACATGCCTGAAACCCCAACTGTTATATCTTCCACCACATCCTTGTAATCTGTTCCAGATGTCTACCACCGTTCAGTGAATAAGTATTTCCTCACATCTCCTTAAACTACCCCTCCAGCTTCAACACATGCCCCTGGTCCTTGTGATCATTTAAATTTGAAAGACTCCACACATGTGCCTTTTTACCCATGTGAGTTACTTATAGGTCAGGATGATGTTATCTCTCTCTCTCTCATCTCACTTCCAGGTTGTACATGTTGAGATCTCTCAGTTTCTACTCATAGGGCTTCTTTTGCTGACCCTGCACCATTTAGTTGCCCTCCTCTGGACTACCTCTACCCTGTCTATGTCCTTTCTGAAGTGCGGTCTCTAAAACTGGACACAGTACTCCAGGTGGGGTTGTACCAGCGAATGATGCAGTGTCAATACTACCTCCTCTTTCTGCTGGAGATACCTCTATGCACCCCAACATCCCACTTGCTCTACCTAGTGCCTTGTCACACTGCCTGCCACCTTGAGGCCATATGAAATGGTACGAAGGTCTCTTTCCTGTCCGGTGACTGTCAGTACCATCCCCATCCTATACTCAGTGCTGAGGTTCCTATGAACTAGGTGCATGATTTTGCATGTTTTGTCACTGAATCACAATTGCCATATTTTTGACCACTCCTTGAGTTTCCCAAGATCCTTACATTCTCTCCACCCTTCTGAGTGTCCACTCTATTTCAGATTTGGTGTCATCTGCAAAATGATATAAATGTATAGGCTGGATTTTCAAACCGCAGCGGCTTGCTTTCTGCCCTGCACCACAGAATGGGATTTAAGTTCTGCTGGTGTCGCCAAACAACATTGCCCCAACTAGCCAATTTTCCATTCCCGGTGTAGTTATGACATTTCTCCACATGCACGGCAGCTAGCCCAATATCTGGTGCAAGCTCTGTGTCAGAGGCCCCGGGAGTGGTGCAGGCTAGACCACAAACATGTGGCCTAAGGACCTGCAGTCCATGCAAGGGATGGAAAATCTCGATTGCTGACCAGAGACTGCTGCAAGCTCCATGCGCCCCTACGCTCGACAACCAGGGGCTTGTAGTGTTCCCGGCAGGTTTAAAATCCTGCCCATACACTTCAGAGTTCATTTCATTTTATTTATTATACTGGATAGCCAGATGAGCTATCATAGCCTATTTTCACAAGTGACCAGTTGAGAAGAATTCATGCCATGATACAGGAATAGGCAAAATACACAAGTAGGTAGCCCACAGTATAAATTAAGAAATAACAAGTTATGTACAGTTACATTGCATTTTATCTCACATAAGCTGATAGGCAGAAAAGCACTGAAAAGACACCTTATATAATGGGCGAAAATAAATTGCCTCATTATAAGCTGCAATATGCTAGTGAGTTAATAATATAATGGAAAATGAGTAGTTTATATTTCCTTATAATAGAAAAAGAAAACAGGAATATTTGATAGCAGGTATAAATGTTTGATAAGAGGGATACAGAATATATCAGATATCCTCATTAGAATGTATTTTAATGAACCTTAAAATTGAGCCAAAAAGTATTGTATTTTAGTTAAACAAAGGAGCTCTGTAGTATATTGGGTATTGTCTCAAAAAGTTTGAACTGTTTCAATGCAGTTCGTCCCAATTATCTCAATAATTTTCATTTAAAGATTACTTGAACACTTCCTAGAGGCTCTACTGGACTTTACTCAGTATATGGGCAGATGTCAAGTCCTAGGTGCTCGAAGATATGATGGCGAGTTGGGAGTGTTTGTGTTGTGCCAGTGCAACTAACCTTACAACCACCAGTTGTTGCTCTCATTGTTCTTCATTCTTTTTATTTATTTATTTGAATCTAGGATTACAAGTACCTTTGAGCCAAAGCTCTTTTACAAAGGCTCCACGCGGATGAGGTACAATTCAAACAAGACACTGAATAACAGTACAACAGTGGGTTACAGGCAGTTACATACAGTTGTATACATTCAATACAGTGGCAAACATGCCAGAAGAAGGTCTGTACAGGGTTAACACTGTATGGAAGAGACACACTAGTGGGGTGCGGCCATAGGCACTTGTCAAATATCAATTAAAGTGCTACAAGGGGTAGGGAAGGTGGGTGGGAGGAGGGAGGAATGAGTGGGTGTATGGGAGAGGGAGTTGAGGCGGGGAGAGGATTAAGTACTAGGTGGAAAGAGCAAAGAGGAGAGGGAGAACAATTAGGAAGGACAGTCACAGGAGTTAGATGCAGACAGGATCGATGGAGACTGGATTTGAATGGACCAAGCTTTGGCATTGAGGTGATGTCAATACTGGGACCATTGAACCAGCTGGAAGCTCTGTGCTCAAAGGATCTTTGCCCTTGTGTGGTGCGGAAATGCAGGATATGCGGTAGTTGGCATTCAGAGCCCTGGTGATGTCAGTAGTTCGTGCTGGGCAGAGGAGAGCTTGGACACCTGGGAAGCAAGGCCTAGTGTTATTTTCTTTGCCATAGCAGGTTTGGTACTTGATCCAGTTTGAAAGTTGAAGCCACCCATTCTTGCATAGAGATCACACATGTGGGTAAGGTGATGGACACTAGTTATGAGATGGCAAGCTTTGTTTAGTGCAATGGATATGTGCCTGAGGGCAGTGGCAGAGGCAGAGCCATAGATGATCAGGCCATAGTCGATTATTGAAATTACTGAGTTCTGTACTGCAATCCTTAAGGCATCTGAGGTAAGGCATTGCCTGAGCTTGATGGTGAGGCCAATGCAGTGTTGGCAGCCTTGGCAATGTTGTCAATGTGCATAGCATATGATAGGTTACAATCAATAGTAACTCCTAGATATTTGAAAGATTGAACCTGTTCGAGGTTGTACCAAGGCAGTTTTGATCGTGATGGGATTGAGTCTGTGTTTGTTGTGCGGGTTACAGAAGAGCATGAACTTGTTTTTTTATAGTTGAGAACCAATTTATGTGTACTAAAACAAGTTTCAATCGAGCGAAGGCAAACTGTTGATTGTTTTGAAGGTGGCCTGGATCCTTGTGAGTGGAGAGGGATGACGGTGGTGTCAGCATAAAGGAGGATTTGTGCAGGACATGATTGTGGAAGATCATTCAGAAAGAGGCTAAAAAAAGTGGCCCAGAATGGAGCCTTGAGGAACTCTAAGTGAACAGGACATGCATCTGAGAGAACATCAACTATTTTCACTCTTTGGGAGAGATTCTCCAAGTAGCTCTTGAACCAGGTAATGGACTCAGGTGAGAGCCCAGCAGAACGTAGCTGCACTATTAATAGTTTATGATGTACAGTGTCAAAGCCTTGATCAGGTCTATGAAGACTGACCTGGTTAGGAGATTGTTGTCCAACGAGCTGTGGATAGCACTGGTGAATTAAAGCAGGGCTGAGGTAGTACTGTGACCAGTACAGAAGCCATGTTGTTGGGGGCAGAGGATGTTGTGTTTATCCAGGTATTCCATTAGCTGGTCAGATACCATCGTTCAATAGCCTTAGAAAGGGAGGGAGGAAGTATGGAGATGAGCCGCTTTCACATGCAGGTCCTTGTCCCCACTTTTGTGGACCAGGGTTACTGTGGCTGATTGCCATCTGTCGGGGAACTGGCTGAGGCAGGGAGATGGTGAACATTTTGTTAGTGGAAGTAGCACTTCATCAAGGGTGAGGACACCAGCTTGAGGTCAAGTGTGTCCCCACTAGGTCTGGATTTGGCGATTGCATTATAAACATATTCTACGGACCTCATGCGTCCTGACTTCCTTAAAGTAGAATGGTGGGCGGTTGGAGAGAGGGTTGTGGGCTGGGGGTAGGAGAAGGAGGGTGGTCATCATTGAAGATTCTTGATATTCTTGACTCAAAGTCCACTCTCTATCCAATTATTTCCATCTCTTTCATTCTCTGCTCTTTTGGTCTTTCACTATTGGATTATTGTGCAATTTCTGGCAACACAGAGGTTCCAGCTATTCTTTCACTCACTCCAGGATTTACTGAGTTGTTTTAGTCCTCACTGAAGATCTTGTTGAGACTGTTCAGTTTCTGGTTTGAATCCTACTTGCACAATGTTGATTCACAGGGGCTAACATCATGGAAGTTGAAAATGAAACACTTAAATCAAGGTAATAATTTTCATACTTAAAACTCTAAAATAAAAATGCATAAGATGAAGTTCAAAGCAGCAATACCGTGCTCTCGATATATAAAAGAAGGTGCCATCTTCCTTCTTTCTCCAAACCCACTGTGAATGGGACAGTGGACTCATACATGTGTAACCCTAGGCGGTGCTACTACTAGAGTTACACCTGCCTTCTACTTACATGATAGACTGAGGGTTTGGGTTCTCAAACTTACATTAGGTTCTAACATCCGCAGTGCCTCCACTCAGAGTTTACCTTTAATGTGGGCTAGCTGTTACCTTATACAACCCCTGAGATGTCATACCACCCATAATTACCTTTTGCCACCCCAAGACATGAGCCATTATCATTTCCTACATTTCAAACATTTAGAAATTAAAGACTTTCTAATAATATGCTCACGAAAATAATTTGCAAAAGTAATAACAACAATATTTATTTGAGGAACATAGGAGTTAGGATGGGGAATCAGGAGGAATAAAGGTTATGCAGGATTCTTATTTACAAATGTCAATCAATCAATCAATCAATCACAATCTTTATTTATCCAGGCGAACATCATTGAGCAGAGCTCTTTACAAGATGGACCTGGTTAGAACAGGGTCGGGTAACATTTATCATAAAACATATAAATACATGTAAATAAGTATATAAACACAAACACAATGGTGCAGTAATAGAGAGTCAAATGATAAAAGGAAGACAAGGCAAGCCATAACAGAGTAGGATTCAAATACAGGGGCAGGTCCACAATTGAACCATGCAACTGTATATAAACCATGTTCTCTGTATAGAAGTACCAGTTAGTTCATTTACCAGGGGCAGTCGCTAGTACTAGCCATGAAAATGGCTTGGAGAACCACCAACTAATGGCAGATGGGGTACCTGGAGGGTATTAATATGTGAAGGATAAACATTGTGAGAAGTGAAGTCCGAGGATAGGTCAGTAGAACTGATGCGCGTGGGGCTATGGGGAGAGGGAAAGGAATTAGAACTTTTATAGTATGATTGCGTGTAGATTGTGGATGAGTGCAGTACAGAGTTGTGAAAAGAAGGCTGGAGAAAGCGGGAAGATAGACCAGTATCAAAGGGAGGACAGAGGCATCAAGGTGTTACATGAAAGCATGATGACAGACCAGGTCAAGAGAAGACAAGCACTAGAAGTCATTTGTTCATGGTTAAATGGTACAGGTTAGCATGATGACAATGTACACATGATTGCTTTTGTTTGTGCTGGTGAAACCCTCCAGCTGGATGAGTACCAATTAAGCAGAAAAAGAATCACATTTTACCAACCCAAAAGCTATCCAGAGCCCTGGCTATCTAAGCTGCTGACTAATCAGGTGTTACACATTTATTATCCCACACTTGTACCAATTCCCAGATACATGTGAAACCCTGCAGTCTCACACTATACCCTGGGTACCCAGTTTCCAAAGTCCTGGATGGTTGCAGACCTAGTGGATGTTGCAGCTGGTGGTGTTGGCCAGCTTTAATTTAAAAGGAAGGGATTAACTTGGAAGACAAATTAACAACAACATTCCATTTCTTTAGCAGAGGTGCAGGGTTGTTCTGCTTTTAGTAGAAAGGCAGGGTTGCCCTGCTGGTCGCAAACTGAACATTTCAGGAAAAAGTAACCAGCCGGGTTACCTTGGTTAGATTTTGGATTAGCAGTCCTGAATAATCAGTACATTTATAAGTGCGCCACATCCAGTACATGTATATCCCAATACATTATCACATTCAGTACATTTATACTTCAATACATCTCTAAGAAGGTGGAAAACTGTAATTTCCAGATATCATAAGCCAGACATAATTGACTTTGAGATCTCAGTCCCTTAATGTGGCAATGCTGGCTATTGCTGGTGGCTTCACAGGACAGTCTTGTGAGATAGTGGACACAGGTGCATACACAGCACATTTATATGATTTTTTCTGACACAGGTGCATCTCGGCACATTTCTGACACTATTAGGCTCCGTGGGTTCCCCAATAGTTAGATGCTGTTCGGGCTTTCTTGGGTCCCCAGCAACAGCTATAATCGGCAAACACAGTTGCAGAGATCCACCTGCGCTGGGCCTGACAGAGCAGCCGGATAAGTTGCAAACTAAAGAACTATTTACACCGAACAGTCACTTTGGGCAAGGTGGCCCAGATTATTAAGTTTGTTTTCTCTCACTTGAACAGTCACTGGGACATGAAGGCCCATAGTTACTTAGCTTGCTTTCTCTCATTTGAACAGTTACTGGGGTATGATGGCCTGTAGTTACTTAGCTTGCTTTCTCTCATTTGCACCAGGGTACAAGAGTACTTACTCAGGCCCATCATGGACAATTCCCACTGTAGAAGGCTCCTGATGGTCCTCAGTCCTTTTACAACTGAGGTCTTTTCAGTACTCTCACAGTTGCTTGATAACATCTGGTTTGGTCCACATCTTCTCCCGAATTGGAAGGAGGGCTAGCACCTGGAGGACATTCTGGCAACCTCCAGGGCAGTTTAACAAACTACATTACTTTAACTTTAACTAAATAATGAAGGCAACCCTCTCTAGGCTAGAGAGGATTAACTGGATCTCAGGCTTAGCAGCATGGCTGGGGACTGAGCCTCCTACTCCCGTGGGTGGACTCCTGCTTGAATCTCTCTTGATCTCCCTCTCAAATTTAGCAAGATGATGGAAAACACTGTCACTGATAGAGCTCCCCTGTGGCTCCTGATTGGCTTAAGTTTTTGGTTGCAAGGCCTCCGATTGGCTGGAGGACCTGTCAATCACAGAAATGAATAATGCATGAACCACACTCAATGCACTGTTGGTCTGCAGTTTTGGCACCTAGAATTAGGTCTCTGTAAGTCCCCATGAGCACTTGGCATTTACCCATGAGCTTTGGTGAATGTCCCACAAGTCCTGGCTTTCCGATTGGCTATGGCTACTTGCAATGGCTGCTGAATGTTTACAGTCCTTTAGTAGAATAGGTACAGTCTCAAATCTCAGTTCTGGTGCAGCCAGGAATAATTGAATATTTGCCTCAATGCCCCACAGTCCATTAGTCCTACATGTGTACTTGCTGTCGCTGCACAGAGAAAGGAATTTGCTCAGAAATACAGCTGCCCGAGGGCAGACAGGCCCTCATCAATGTTCAAATGATCAGGGCTCCTAGCTCATGAATATTAATCAGCCCCGATTGAAGCATCCTTGCAGGTCTCTCTTATTTTTAACAAACACAGCTGCTCAGGGCCCTGTCCATGGTCACTGGGTCTCACTTACCACATGGGGATCCCTGCACCAATGGAACACTTTTCAGAACGACCACAAATTTGCACAGTCGGAGACCAAAGGCACCGCTCGTGCCTGCACAATCCCTGCTCCCTTGAAGGCATGCTTTGTAGCAGGAGATCATGGATGGACTTCTAGAGCCCTACAGGGCTAGATTTTACAGGGGGCTGTGACTGGGGCACTAAAGTGGGCAAACAGGACCAGAGGGACTGAAATAAAATGCAGGCTAAATTGGGAGGTGCCTGGGAAGGGAGGAGGAATAAGGGCTGCATGGCAGCAGGTAAGCCTCCATTTGGCAGGGGTTACATATGGATTTCTCAAAATATATTCAAGTTGTAGCTGTTTTACTGAAATCTACAGTTTATCATTAGACCATGTTAATTAATAAATTGTTTGTTTTGGTTCCATTCAGCTGAGATTATTGTTCAGAGTTACTATAGAATTCTTCAAGCATGATCCTGTGTATTATGGCCTTTGCAATATGCTTTATGAATGTTCTGGATACACCACAGTCAGCCATGGTTAACCATGATTCATGCATGTTTTACCATAGTTTTCCAGGGTCACAAGCACATGGGATAACAACCAAATGTGCCTAACTTTTTGCAATTCATGAAGACAAATTAATTTTCCACAAAGAAATTGGTTAACTAAGCATAAAAAACATAATATGAGATCTCACCACATCATAAAAATAATTTTATGTTATACTGGCATAAATAGCAATTTAGCTGTTCTGTCAGTTGTGAATGAGAGAGACTCTATTAGAAAATTGAACATCAGCTGCAGTGGGTAAATAAATAAAAGTTATTTTAAAAGTATGTGTGGATGATATGCATTCATTAGATAATGTTAAGGTTGTTGGTAAAATTAAAATTACCTGACCAGTGTGGAAATGTGCTTTATAATGCAAGAAATTTATAAAATTACCAACCATGGATGACCATGGACAATTTCAATCATTCTCAAACTACTGCGTACTGACCATTGTCAACCACAGATTATCCATGGGCCATTTTCCATTAGTGGCTGTCCATCTATATACATGGTTAAAATCACAGACAAACCATGAATGCCCATGGTGGATATGGCCTACCTAGACTTTAGAAAGGCATTTGACACAGACCCACACAGAAGATTAATAGTCAAATTAACAAGCCTGGGAGTGGATCCCAGGGTGGTAGTCTGGGTAAAACATTGGCTGGACAACAGGGCACAGAAGGTAATTGTAAATGGAGTCCACTCAGAAGAAAGAGGGGTTACTAGTCGGTACCGTAGGGTTCAGTACTGGGTCCGTCCTTTTAATGTCTTTATAAGTTACATTGCAGAGGGACTGGAAGGTAAAGAATGCCCTTTGCAGATGACACAAAGATCTGCAACAGGGTTGATACACAAGGAGGCATGGAAAGGATGAGAAGGGACTTGGTAAGGTTGGAGGAATGGTCAGTAGTATGACAGCTTGGATTCAAAGCAAAGAAGTGCAAAATAATGTACCTGGTAAACAAAATCCCAGGGAAGATTACACAATGGGGAGGTAGTAACAACAACAAAAATGGAAAGGGACCTGGGGTAATCATATCAAATGACCTTAAGGTTAGCAAGCAATGAGAGAAGGCAGTAGGGAGGGCTGGGGGATACTAGGATGTATAGCGAGAGGCAACACCAGCAGAAAACAGGAAGATGTTATCTCTCTGTACGGACAGTTGGTGAGACCCAATCTGAGTACTGCATCCAGTTCTGGAGACCCCATCTCTGCAAGGACATAGACAGGATGGAGGTAGTCCAGAGGAGGGCAACTAAAATGGTGCAGGGTCTGAAGAGAAGCCATACAAGGAGAGACTAAAGGAGCTTAATATGTATACCCTTGAGGAAAGGAGGGAGGGGGACATGATAGAAACTTTTAAGTACCTCAGTGGAATCAACACAGTCCAAGAGGTAGCATCTTTCAAAGATGTGCAAGAACAAGGGGACACAATTTGAAGATAGAGGGGGACAGCTCAGGGGCAATGTGAAATATTTTCCACAGAGAGGGTGGTGGACGCATGGAACAGCCTTCCTGAGGAGGTTGTGGGGTCTAAAACTGTGGAAGGATTCAAGAATGCATGGGACAGACCTAAGGCAATTTTGTGGGGTTAGGAAGAAATAGACTGTTGGTTAACTAGGATCTGCAGCTTATCCTGTAGGTAGGGAAATGGGCAGACTAGGTGGGCCAAGTGGTCCTAATCTGCCGTCAAAGTCTATGTTTCTATGTGTCTGATCATGTCTAATCATAGTTTAATCATGAAAACCATGGTTTAACCAGGAGTATTTTAAAGACTGAAACTCAGAATCCAGACACCCAAGATTCCGAGTCCAGTAGCCCGACACAATGCTCACCCAACAGACCACCATTCCAACCACCGAAGCCTGAAACTACATTTTGCTAGGACTCCAAGTTGATTATATTATTTTAGGTTGGTGTGGGGCAGAGTTCCCAACCAGCCCACAAACATGGCATAAGTCCAGTGTTGGACTTTCCATGGTCGGATTGAGGTCTGTTGGGCAATAGTCATGTCTGTATGTCAAGCTCAGGATCCTGGGTGTCGGTATTCTTGGTGTCAGGCTTCTGTCATACATCCATTTAACCATGACCCTATGAGCGAGTCAGTGGGGAGGGGTCTGAATCTAATGTGTTTGAGTGGGTTTTCAATCTTTATGTGTTTGGACTGGGCTTCATAATCTTAAAGTATTTGGGCTGGAGATGTTGTGAAGTAAAATTCTGGTTGCAGAGCTAGTGCAAAGGGGCCACATTACACTATGTGACACTTCACACAGTTTTGCCATCGAGCACCAGCTTCACCAGTTGAGTTTTATTTGTTAAATGGCTGACATCCAGACATGCGTCGTCTCCACTCCTAAAAACCTCCCATAGGGGACTACTTCTGGTAAGCTGCCAGTGCATCTGTAATCACTGAGGCACCCCCCAGAGACTTATCTTTTGGTTATAGGCCTTCCCATTGTTCTCAAAAGTTATTGTTTATGCTGGTACCTTGCTGTTGTAGCCCTTTAACATAGTATCATTAAATTTTATGTAATGTCCAAGCCTTTGGATCATCACTGTCCTTGGTAAGGCTCTACATCACAAAGCCAGTGAATCATCCTTGTCCTTGGTAAGGCCCTACATCACCTGATAATTCTATCTGTACCTTATTGAATGTGTTTGCTATCTGTATCACAATAATTATAACTGTTACATGTATTTATTTATGATTGTCTCTTTGTAATTAATTCAGGGTCGTTTCTGAAAAAGGAGTTTTAGTCTCAGTGAGCCTACCCAAGTCCCAAAATCCAAATAAATAAATAAATTTAAACAGAAAGAAAACCTATCCCCTTATCAATCTAGTACACTTTGCCACCCTCCTCACCTTACTCCCAACCATTCTTAGCAACATCTACTATCTGCCTACCCTCATAGTATCCCATCAGTTGTCTTCCTCCTGTAACCCTGGTAAAGTTAAACACAGTGCAGTCCATGCAGGTTACAATTAAACCCTTGGCACCACCCTCATAGCAATTTCCAGTCCCATACTTCTCCATGCAGTATGACCCAGTAAAGAATTACACCCTGTCCCCTATCCTCAGTAGATACCCATCCTCCCATCCTCCCCACACAACACCTACATAAAGGATACTTAAAGTCCTGCACTGGGTGTCTAGCATAGCCCTCCCTGCACCTCAGCCAGCCACCATCTACTGAATGAGATTTTGTTTGAATTTATAGTAATCACGCAGTCAGATACCAATCAGGTGACAACATGACCATGGTTTCTTTCCATAGATGACATTGCATGGCAGGGACTGCCCACTGGGTCAATTGCCTTTTCCTTCTCTCCCCCAGGGCTAAGTGGCAGCAATAGCCCCCACTCAATAGGGGTCTCCAACCTCTGCAAGCAGGCAGCTTTATGCATCTGTGGATTCAACAATGGCCATCATGCAGAAATCCTGCAAGACTGCTTTTGGCAGAAGTTTGATTAGTGGTTGGTAGTAACACCACACTTGTTAACCCCAGGTTTTGCAGTATCATAAGTAAGTAAGTTTAAGTTTATTTGGTCAGTCAAAGACCATTACAAACATACAGAGATAATACAATGCATTTTAAATATATATAGTTCCATTCATATTCCAGTAATACAGATATACATTTCCTAATAAAGAATACATAACAATAACACATCACATTATATATTATATCCTTTGTACACATAACTGAAGTATTAATCATATTTCACAGCTTATGCTGCTGAGAGGTCTCTATGCAAAGGCTGTGAGAAAAGAGTAGCCAATCTTCAGCAAAACAACAATGCAGCAATTCTTTACACGGCTGCATGCTGCATAAGCTGGAGTTATTGCTGTGAGCAGGGCTTGCTAGAGGCTTTAATTCATACTAAAAAGGTATGACACTGGTTTATTACACTAACAAGCCTTACCAGACTATCTTGTGTCTCTCGTTTGGTGTTTTTCTCCCGGTGTCTTTTGTTTCCCACAGAAGGAGGCCAGGGGTTGAGGAGAGCGGTGCACCTTCGCCGGTGCGGATTGTGGCAGAGGGCCCTTTGGAAAGGCTAGCCGTGGAGAGATTGTGAGTGAGGTCAATTGCATGACAGGCCCTGGACAAGGTTGAACAGATTAGTCTGAGAGACAGAAAGAAGTAGAGTAGTGGAAAAGAAGAGACTTAACAGAGAAATCTGGACTGGATTGAACTGTGCTTGATCTATTCTTATTTGTGCTTCACTAGAGTTCTCTTGTGCACTTTTTCTTGTCATCTACAACCCCAGTTCATTAAATTTTTGTTTTATAGCTTTCATAGTTTCACAGTTTTATAGTTTTTAGTTTAAATTGTATATTTTTAAGAAGGGCTATCTGACTTATTTTGGCACCATATGTAAATTGGGACACCTGGCCCAGGTTGCTATGAATGTCAGATGCTATTCAGATGCCATTTCAGATGTTATCCTCCTGAAGAGATTCACAGATCATCTGTTTGGCTGAGTACTTAGTCGTTAGTCTTTATTTTCATCTCTAAACTTAAAAATCAAGAGGCCTTTCTTTGGGCTAGCGATTGTGCACGCTGGCTTTTTCCCTGGTGCTGTTTGATATCATTGCCGTATAGCCAGTTTGGAAAAGTTTTTTTGCCTCTATGAGTTCTGAGCAGTGGCTAAGTGTCTGGCAGTCTGTGTAGCGATTTGTAAGCAGGTGTCTCAGTCTGTATGCAATTCAGTTGGCCCACTGAAAACTGTGGATCTTGGTGTATCAATAAGAGTTCTATGAAGGGTTAGAAGTAAGTGAGATTTCAATCTGATTCTGAGTAGTTTTAGTGAGTTTTATTAAGTTTTAAACTGAGGAAGCTCTTTTAAAAGAATATACATAGCATCATATACAGCTTGTAAACTAAGGGCCTAAGTAGCGAAGTTGTCTTGCTTAATTTTCTTTTAAATTGCAGTGAGGAGTACTGTAATATTGCTGCCTTTAAGCTTTTCAAGCATCTCCTGGGTGGAGCTGGAATTGCTGAAGTCTGCACTTATTCCTGCAAAGGACTGGATTATAGATGCTTTGCTGTGTTCTGTGGTGGAATACCTTGTATATGCCATTATTGGTACAAAGAGAGGTAACAAATATATCTGATAAACTAAATTGAACTGAATTGAGCCACAGAACTGAGATACTTTTATTTAGAGGTTGTCATTTAGCATATACCTGCCTCATATATTTACAAGGACTATAGGTCTATAAGGAGAAAAGAGACTGGGACGTATAAAGTGAAGCTTTTTGGCTGAGGATATTTTCAGGGCTGGATCAAAATGGAGAATTGAAGAGAGACCTGATGACCTGATGCCTGAACTCTATAAGCTCTCCTTTTACATTTTGTGATGAGATTTTAATATTTCTTGCCTGACTTGGACTTTGTATTTTGTTCTAGGACTATAGATAACCTGGATACAGTATCTGGCCTTGTATTTGTATCTGTTACTGTGCTATTGTTCTCTTATCATAGCTGGGTTTTGATGCTGCAGAGGTTAATTACTTTCTGAACACTAAGGGGATAGAGCAAAATATTTTGTCGGAAGATTCTCCTGCTGCTTAATTAAGGAGTACAACTCATAATTGCTTAATCTTATTTTCCATCTTTCAAAGGCCTTCCAAGCAATTTTGCGACCTCTAGCTTTAGCTAGGCGGTGAAAACTAGAGTGGGAAAGATGTGGTGAATCCGGGAGAGAGAGAGGCAAAATGGCAACAAATCAAAGGAAGAAAGATGGAAAACTAAGAAAGAAGGAAACTGGCAAAGGGCTCTTAAATGATCCAACAATAAAACCCTTTGCAGTTTAAACTTAAGAAATGTGGCACAGGGACCCCATACCTGTACCACATTATAATAATTATAGAAGTACCCCCAGTCAGTTGGCACAATCTGATTCTAGAGAAAGAGATCAGGCAGAGGAGATTGTCAGCACCTGTAATAAGAATGTAACCAATAGAACAAAATTATTGTCTCAGATGGAAGGAATCTCATTAGACTCCTACGGCTGGGCTTCTTATGAATCTTTCCAGCCCTATCTGCCTTCAGACCACTCCTGCTAGAAAGGTATAACGAGACTAGCATAGAAACATATGACCCATATAGTAGTGATAGCAGAGATGACTGTCAGTTCTCTTGGAAGGATTTCCTTCTGATGCTGGCTCCTTCTTGGCTCCCCAATAGATTACCCATAGGCTCTCAAAAACAATAGACCAAAAGGATAATAAAGACTGTAAAGAGAAATGTTTAAATATCCCAGTAAAGGAGGATGAAATTAAACTGATTACACAGAATTTAAGCAAGGTCATAGAAGGCCTGAGATACCTAGAAAAAAACAGGATGAAACTTTTATAAATAATGAGAAAATGGGCCCTGGACCTAATAGAGATTCTAGTCATAGAAGCAATACAGGTTTAGATTTTGATAAAGAACATTTCTCTAGGGAAGGCGATTTGCCTCTTCTATTTCTCTGTCTAAACAACTCCTTGAAATTATCAAAAGTCCTTATTATGCCAATATAGTTAGTTTAGAAAATCTCATTGCAATCAAGGATGAGATGGATAATTTCAGAAATTGGCTATTTCATAATAGGGCAACTCTAGAGAATCTCATTCAGAAAAGCTATCATAGAGTAGCAGATCAATCTTGCTATACTGGTGAGAATAATGAGACTAAATATGAGATTCAGAGAGAGAGAACAAAACTATCCAGGTGAATCTACCTCCCATTTGACAAAAACTTACCCTGTGTTTGCAATCTGGGCTTAAATAAGGAAACTAAAGGAACAACAAAGAGTAATCAGTTGTTTAAAATATACGTAAAGAAACCAATTGGGAGCCAAAATTAAAAAAAACATAAAAATAAATCTGTTACAAGGAAACAGAAGGAGGATACAACATAGGAGACCCCAATTAAACATACTCAGGTAATGAAAATATAAATGGAAAAGAGAAAGAACTTTGGAAGTAAAAGGAGATGAGAAAATACATTTGGCCCATAGGGGCAGGAAGAGATTAAAAGATGGAAGCAGGACAGAAAATATAGAGTTATGCAAGAAAATATGGATATCGGGAATTGGGAGCTGTTGGGAGGTCGAGGCCAGCCAGAAGTCACCTTGTATCAATACTAGCACTTTAAAGGAGAAACCAGGTAAAAAATCATTGAAAGACAAAAGAGTCTAATATTACACACAAGTTTTTGATTTAAATGGGATAGAAATGGAATGTCTTATGAAATCTATGGGATCGATCTTCTCCAAGGAGAAACAAGAGAGAAATTAAAAGACTGGTAATGTACATATTACATGAGGAAAAATTAAAATAAATATACATGTAGTAAGGCCTCCAAATAAGGATCATGCAGATTGTATCCTTCTTTATGCTAAGCTGGGCTCAGTGGTAGATACGATTTGGGGCCAACAAGAGATTTTAAGGTACATGGGCATTACATTAATGCCAGCACAAATTGTACCGATACAAAATATCACAGAAACACCAGAGCCAGAGGAAAATGAGGAAAAAGAATAATAGAAAATAATAATAGCAAAGAAAATAGTTTGAGGTCTGTACACCAGACAAATCTGCAACCAAATATTTGGGAAAACAAGACTATAACTATGTCTGGATGGGAAAAGAAAGAACAAGATATTCTAGGATATATCAAACATGAGATAGCAGTTTGTCTTTCTAGATTAGTTGAAACAAAAATATCTCAAAAATCGATAGCATTTATAAAAATATATAAACGTTACATTAGTACTTGCAGATAGACATCACTTTTAAAATTCTAGCATAGTACAGACTATATTAAAACAAGTTATGGTAATAGACCAGGTGGGGCTTCAGATCTTGTTTCTGGATGAATGGACGTCCTCAGCACAGAAAAATATCTATAAAAAGCATCTCAAATGAGACTAACACTAGGGAGATATAAATCCAAACAGAGGGAGACTGCCACTCAGTGAATAGCCAAAAATAATAAAAAAGTTGCCTTGAATATCAACAAATTTAAAATATTGTCCTGGAACATACAGGAAATTATTTAAAATAGTTGACCCTGAGGTGGTCAGGTTCTGGAGACCTTGACATTATTTGCCTCCAAGAAACTTAGTGATGACAGAAGAATCAAGATTGCCTGGCTATTACAATCTAGCAAAATCAGCTATTAAAACAAAGAGATATGGTAGAAAGATGGGAGGTCTCTGTTTACTTAAAACAGATTTAAATCTTAAAATTTATAAAGAATATGATACATCTGGTGACACTCTGGCCTATCAATAGAAGACAGAAATGGACATAACAAACTAATTATAGTTAACATCTATCTCTCACCATCTAAAGATATAAATAAATCTTTAATAAAACTCAATTTAACTTTGAGTGATATTCTGAGTAGGGATCCTGATGTGCCAATGATACTTTTGGGTGATTTCCATGCAAGAATCCCAACTAATTGTAATAATATAGACTTCTCCTCTATTCTGCTGGAACTCAATCCTGGGATCAGTAATAACAGACTGACCCAGGATCTGAGACCATATAAAGGAAATTACTTGCTCTTTCTCTGACTAATAAAAATCTGTTATTGTTGCATAGTGCTGCCAGGAGATAGTAAGGGAATTAACATACAATGGGCAGCCAGGCTCATCAAATATAGATTTGATTTGGGGTAATCTTGAAGCCATTAAAATAGTGCAAGACCTTGAAATATTGAGTAAATTGAATCGGAATACAACCGGTGAGTTTAAAAATTCCAAATGGATAATATCATCAGAGGTAGTCCTGAAGTTCACTCTGGGGTTGAGTAGAAATAATAAATCAGAAAAGGATACAATGGGACCCCAACACTATACAATTTTTGGAAATGTTTTGAATGATCCGATGCTGGTAAGCCTCAGATCATCTATTGTGGAAGAAACCGATTTCTTCTTCCCACACAATGGAATGAGATAAATATATTAATCAAACTCCATTGTGTAACAAATAAGACAACTACTAAGACAACTACTGGCAAAAATTGTTTCAGCTCTAGATGTAGAAAGGCAAAAGAACTCTTACTAGGCCCTGAGAATGCACAAACATAAACAACAGAATTATAACAAAATAACTATCAACATAAATGAAGAAGGAAAAATACAGAAAAATATTGGATCAAGAAAGGCAAACCTATATTAAGGAAAGGTGGGAAGAACTCAAAATGAATTCATTCACATATCTGGACTGACTAGTACAGTATGGGCTGCACACCATTGGCTCATGCTCTGAACCAATGACGTACAGCCTACAAACTATCAGTTGGCGGGCGGCGGGCGGCAGGCGGGTGGGGTGCTGCCACCCCCGGCTGATGAGGGACAGGGTGGTGGGGCTCAGTGGGTGGGTGGGGTGGGGGTACACTAGATCACCAGGGATATCAGCATTTGGGGATGAATGATGCCCGCGTTTGGGCTCAGCGGTCCACTGGACCACTAGAGATATTGGACTTGGGGGTATTAATGATGCCCGTGATTGGGGCATGGGGAGTGCCACCAGGTGCAGCAGGAACAGGTGATGGCCACCCACAGGTGGCAGCTGCTGTGTTGCACCCTGCAATGGGGCAGCTCACCTGTGGGTGGCCATCACTTGTTCCTTTTTAAGCGTAACTTTGTGCAGGCACAGGTAGGGTTCGTGCATGCATGACTCTGCACAGCCGGGCTGAATATCGGGCTGTGCAGGTTATGCATGGGCACACCCCAACCTGTGCCTGCTATACATTACTGATGACTATGGCATCGGGATTTGTGCTACACTTTTCCCTTTAAACATCTAACCAGGGTGCATCAGTGGTTTGTGCATGGCGCAACACTGTTGCACCATGTGCAGCCCTTGAATATCTGGGACTAAACATCTAAGGGGCAAAACAGATTATGAAAAGGCCATATCACTGCTTGGCTAGAAAGTGTTCCACGAGTAGAGGGCACTCTCGAGTGCGTTTTCAGTCTAACAGTAAGAACAAGAGATGAGGTAGTGGCAATCGAAGTAACTCTAGAAAGAATATAACTGAAATGAGGCCTTTTTAGAATGAACTGTAACAAGGCAACAGCAACAGGAAAAAGAAGGACAAGAAGAGGGAGTGGGGTGGCGAAGAGCCTTCAAGGATAGAAAGAGCACTGAGAACATTGAACAAAGAGATCAATTACAAATTATAAATCTTTCCCGATATATCCTTACTCCCACAGACATTTCATTACTTCATAAAGGATTGAACTTTGTGCCTACCCCATTGGTTAATGAATTTAAAATATATGTGGATTTGCACAAGTTTTTCGAAAAATTAGATTAAAACTTTTTCATCGAAAACAAATATCTGCAACAATGGGAGGAACATTGATGGAAGATGCAAGGAACACTGAGTACTTGGACTTACTTATTTCAGCAATTCAAGATGAGGCTGCCCGACTGTAGGAAGTGATAGTACCTGTTTGAATATGGACATGGATTTTGAAACAGTTAATACTGACTTAAATTTGGATATGCTGGAAGAGTTACTTCTAGCTGAACAGGTGGAGACTGGCCCTTTGATTTCTCAGTCTCAACCCTCAGGTTTGTTTCCATTTCATCAGGCTGCCCTCCAGCTACCTGGTCCTCATTTTCTAGGAGGTCTCATAAAATGTTGCCTTGCAGTTACTACACTGACTGTAGCCAGGATTTGCTGGAGGTTTGGTCCATTTGTGCTCATTTCATCTTTCATTTGTTATCATTTGTGTCAGTGTTTCTCTAATTTAAATGCACATTTTATGTTTATTCAAATTATATATGGATGTATGTGCTACACAATAACAGCTCCATCTAGTGACTTAATCTGGGTAGTACACTGACTATATTTATTTTTAGTTGACCAGGTAAGTGCACTAGACAAATCCTGCCTATTTTCAGGCACGATCTGGGGGAGGATACAGATGAATGCCAACTGACCTTGAACCAGATTAAGCTGTTGGTGGTATTTTTAGTGAATGAGGAAACTTGGCCAGGACACTGGGAAATTCCCTACTCTTTTTCAATAAGTGCCGTGGGATCTTTAACATCCACCTGAACTACCACCAATCCAGGCAGATGGGACCTTGGTTTAACATCTCATCCGAAGAGACGGCACCTCAGATGTGCAGCACCCTCTCATGCTGCACTACAGTGTCAATACTGGGATATTAACCCAAGTGCCAGATGTGGTAACTGAACCCACAGCCCTCTGATCTCCTAGCCTCAGAGGCGGTGTGCTACCTACTGAGCCACTGACACTGCAATAGAACTATAGAACTTTAATGAAATGGGTTCTAATTTCTACATGTGTTTTGATTTATTGATTAATTGTTTTAATTGAACTCACTATATAGAGTCATCTTCCACCATATAACCCTTCACCCCTGATGAAGACTCAGTTGTGAGTCGAAGCGCTGGGCTAGTAAGCTTGTTTTGATTAACTGTGAGCCTGTTGGTTCTTCTGTGTATTGCATTCAATAAAATATTATAATTTGCAATATTTTTGGATTGGACCTGGATTTTATCCTAGTTACAGGTGAAGAGTGCTGGTTTTTAGACTTTTGTGCATTTGTGGGCTGGCTACCCTTACTTTACAGCACCACCCTATTTTTCCACCGATCGCAGCATGTCTTTGTTGTTGTCTGCCTAGACAATGCTTGGAGAAGAACTTGAATATTCTTGATTAGTTTGAGTTCCCATCAATTAACACAATTAAGAACCTGATCTTCCCAAATGGCCTATGTCACATCCTATGGGATGTTTTTATATGACGTTGGGACGAGATAGTGAATTTCATAAAGAATAGGCTACGAGATACAGAAAAATAAACATGAAAGAGACATTCACAAACCAGAAATTCAGATGGTAAAAACAAATTAAATTGGATTAGAATCATATTTACTCAAATTGTCAGACTCTTCAAAAGAAGAGCATTGTCTAGGATTAGATTGGAAATCTATAAAGCCAACTACATTTACTATAGGCAAAAGAAAATGAATATAAACTCACCTACTGCAAGTGTGGGTTGTCTCTGGAAGATGATGCTAAACATATTATTTTAATTTGTCCTTTATTTAAATCTCAGAGAGAAAACAGCTAGGTGGCATTTTGGCTGGCTTCAACCTCCCCGTGAAGCTATGACACTGTATCTCTTAAATACAAAGGATTTATACGTAATGAATAAAGCGGCTGCTTTTTGAAGTCAGTCCACTTGTGAAGACGGATTAGTGATTATTTTCCGCTTAGGTACTATCAATATCATGTATTGGTTATTGGAATTGAGATGGAAAACTCTGAATAATATATGATAAGTCAGACATATAAGAAATTAACCAGTGTAATATTGATTTAGGAACTATCTTGATCATAGTTATCTGTCCTTGTCAGTTATATTTGAAATGATTTTATTATTTGTATTTATTGATATGTCAAATGATGAATATGTATGTTTGAAAATCTTATTATTTGATATTTGCTAATTTGTAATAGTTTTTACACTGAACAAATAAAAGTGAACTGAACTAATCATATTTCAAATGTACCAATTAAATTACCTTAAGATAACCAACAACTTCCAATTTTGTACTGTCAGATAATGTAAAGAATATTTTAAATAGGGCATAACATGTTAAGCAACATTTAAGTAAAGGCTTGCCAATCTTTTGGCGATGTCTGAAGAGACATAATTTTTGGAAGGAGTATCTTACAAACATTGTGAGCCCATGCTATCTTGTCTTCAGAAGGTTGTAAACCAACACAGAGTGTCACCTTATATTGCAAACATTTAATTTTCCTTCATCACAAATGATGATTCTCCATATATAAATAGGTACAATATTCATTATTAATTTAAATGTGAAAACTATCATTTTAATTTAGGGAAGCACCTGAACATTTGGCAGTGTCCACACTGGCACAATTTCTGAAGTAGTAGCCTTCACCCATTATAGGCTGTGGCACTGTTGGCTCAGATGTTTGGGCCTATGTGGGCTTTATGCAAACAAACATTTTGGGACAAAGCTGGTCAAGTGCTGTGTGTACAGTATTTATGCTTGGCATAAAAGAAGCCCCTTCTATGTTTGAAGTCTCCCAAAAGACATCATTTTGGAACCAGTACACATTGCAGACCTCTACACTCTGGCCTTCAAAATGTTAAAAACTAACACAGACCATTACCTTAAAATATAAATATTTAATTTTCCTCCATCACATTGTCTAGGTATATAAATAATGAATAAAAATAATTATAAAAAAAATCAATAATATAGGAATAATGTATGGGTGCCCATGAAAACAACCCTGTGATTCTATGGAGGGTTGAGATACCAGCATATGGACCTTAAGAGCAAAGCTGGAGAGGTCCATGCTAGTATCTCAGCCCTGAGATGGAAAATCAAGATAAGTTGTGTATGGGCACCCATACTTTATTTGTTACAGTATATGATTTAAGAAAAAGAAAGCCAGGAGAATTATTAATTTTTTGATAGCATAAAAGGATAAAATTCATAGATTGCAGGTATTTGTTGGACCTTTGAACACAACTGTAAGTTAGACTATTCTATTTTGCTTTAAAATCACTTTTCTTGGCAGATAACTCAGTAGTAGAGTTACCGCTTCCCATCAGACAACCTGGGTTCATACCCCAAGCTCTGAATGTCTGGTGCCAGCCAGCGAGGTGGGATTGAGGCATCCATTGGATGCTTCCTGCCTTGGGAGGAGGGCAACTCCTTCCACTGCATGATCACCCCTGGTGACCTGGGGGAAGGGTTGTAGTGCAGGAAGGAACAAGTGGTCACTTTGGGGTGGGCTTATGTCGGCACATGCCCACTCATCTGGCAGTTGATGCAGAGGTGTCACATGCCCAGAATGGGGCTGGCAGGGAATCAACGAAGGTGGGAAGACTCACCCACCCTCACAACAGCCCCAATAGGCATTTTGCCAAAGGCCACCTCTCAGAACCATGCCATGAGGTGAGAGGAGGAAGAGGAATAAAATCCCCCAGCAGCTCTGGGCAGATAAGTCACCCCACCCCAATGCCATGGCAGGCTATGCTCGACTCCTCCCATACCTCACAGGTTCTACCCCATAGGCTCCAACTGTCAGTGAAGTATGTTTCCTCCTGGTTTGAGGGGGACCATGTGGTCCCGCTCATGGGGGATAAGCCATGGGTTACAGTGAGGTACCAAGGGTGTTGAGCAAAGGCTGGTGTTAGGCTGGATCATTAGGGACATTAGGTGGTAGGTGGATGGCTTGGGCAGGAGGAAGGAGGTCCACATAGCTGGCGAGGCAAAATGAGGGCAAAACAGAAAATTAAAAAAAATCACTTTTTCTTATGCAGTTTTTAAAACAATTATGTCAGTAATAAGGGAAAAATTAGATCCTACTTGTCACATGACATGTTGCTGCTTACAGGCTGCTGGAGTGACTGAAATATGACAGAGAAGATTGTATATGGTTCCCAAGATTTTAAAAAGGCAACTTGTTGATGGTTAAATTAAACTTTCACAAGGTTTCATACCTTGTGTTTGCACTCAGTTAGTGCTGGCAACTCACTCAGCTGCAAAGTCAGATGGTGCAGTCCTGTTTCAATGCTGACCCTTGAAAGATTCATGGGCAGCAGCTGATTTAAAAGTCTGTCATAGTAGTATGGTTTGGAAACATGGAGCCAACTATGGCAGTCCATGCCAAAACCATCTCTGTGAACAGCTCGTAAGTGGCGCCACCAAGTTTGTTTGGATTTTGAGTGAACAAGACTATTTTGTCCAATCTGATGGTGACTAGCATAGTACTTAATGAATATTAATCATAGAATGTGCTCAATAACTTTTAGAATGTGCACAACAACTTTTCAGCTGTTACTGATTTATATCCTTAATAATGCAAACCATATACTATATAATAATTATTTATCTAAGCTCAGAAAATTGGCTGCTTATTTCTTGACTTCTGACTGGCTGGTACCCTTACCAAGGAGCACATTAACACAATAGATTCCCAGGAAATAAAAGTACCAGCCATCTACCCTTCACACACTTAGATATCCTTGTGCCCACCCTGCTTCTTCATTGGCTGAAAGCACACTATTGGCACAGAATTTGAAATCACTGCCATTTTCTTAACTCAGAAAGTGAGTAGAGATGACAACCACAAACAACAGCAGTCATGACAGTTGCCTAATTTAACAGATGGAAAAAAATTCTGTGACAATCAGTTGTGAGCGTAACACACTGCATCACACTGATCACTGGCGCCACTTCTGATACCTCTCACTCAGTTAGCATTTGCTCCTCTGCCAACCAAGTCTCGAATAAATGTAAATGGACTATGTTTGTTACAAAAAGAAAGAAAAAAAATACACTGCAGTTTTCATTCTCCAGTCAGGGACAAAGACAAATAAGTGTTTTTCCCAGCCCGATCATTTGCAACTGCAGCACCCTCCTGATCCTGCTCTCGACTGCCTTCTCCAGACGATGCCGGTCTGTTGTTAGTGAGCAGCCCCACCCTGACACCCACTCAGTTTTCTGAACCAATCGGTTTACTTGTTATAAACAGTTCCATTTAAAAAAATAAAATAAAATTCAGCACTTAAAATGCAGCTGCTTACCCATCCATGGTTTCTCGATCCCATTCCAGTAGTTAATCTATTCATCCTTCAGTATGGAACCCAGGATATATAGCAGATCTAATTTAGCCCACTCATAACTGAACAGACAAAAAAAAATCAGCTTCAAAAATGGTGAAAAAATCAATACCTCTCACTATAGCCCATTTTATCATGAGGGGCTAGACAGTTTACATCAGCACTGGGGTTTGAGCCAGAAGCAAAAAAAAGAGACTAGGAGACAAAAAAAAAAAAAAAACAATGATAGAAACAGGCTCTCCTAAATAGTAACGCCCTCTACTGGCAAGTGAAGCAGTAGAGTGACTACTACAACAAAAACATTTTTATTCCTTTTTAACATTCATTTGATTTGTTTTAATCTCTAACTTAATTTTATAAAAAATTTACTTATAGCCCATTTTCTAAGTGCAATAATACCCTCCAGAGTGGGTACTAGCTAGCATAATATAATTCAAGGCTATCGACCCTTTGCCTGCAGCGTCAGGCCTCAGTACAGCCCTGGGCGCCTGGTATTGCCCAGTACTGCCCACTCTGTTGGGTATTATTGCTTCATTAACATTTGGTAGAATCTACCCAAATGAAATTGTCATGAATCATTGATGGATGTCCATGGATTATTTATTTATTGAAATCTCTGATTAAGCTATTGAATGCCTATTGAGTGTGCATCGTTTTGTTTATGGATGTTCATGAATTTGTGCATGAACATTAAATAACACTCCTGTTTATGCACATTCACGAATATAAAGGCACATAAAGATACATGATAGTTCATGAACTCCTCCAGTAAACTTTTTGGTGACCAGAAATACCTTACATATACTGAATGCCAAAAGAGGTTGGTTGTAGCCTGACCCAGCAGAGGGCAAATTAACACTAATATATGTTTTTGTATGTACTTCAAATTTAGTAACCACTGTTTGGTTGATTTGGTGAAGTTGTGGCTCAGGTCATGAAACATTAACAAGAGAATGGGTGGATACAATTCAAAACATTTTTCTATTTAATGAAACACTGGAACTTTCTAATTTGCTGCTTCTCAATTCATAATTGCTCACAGAAGAATCTTCCAAACTTATGTTTTCTGAACTCAGTAGAGTATCCTGAGATCAGTGCTTTGCTGCCAAGACTCAGTACACATGGACATGGCTCATGAACTTAGCTGAAGAAAAGCTGGCAAACTTGGATGGATGTCCATGAACCATTCATTAATGTTGGGAACTGATGAACTTGTTTTTGCCTGGGAAGTTAGTATTAATCTCAGGGAGCTGAAAAGTATTAAGCATTTAGTCCACCATCCCCTGATGAAGTGGTGTTCAAACAGAAATGCTGGACTTTCTAAATCACGGACTATAATGGTCACCCTTTATTGTGACACCCGATGGTGAAACAGGAAAAAAGACCATTATGGCGACATTGGCAGTAATGGTCCTTTTCCCTGTTTCTACTTCCCAATGTTCTGCCTTCGGACCAACTCCGACTTGGGTTGGAATCTTAAAGTCGGGTGGGGTGGAGACCAGAGCCCCCTGCATGGGGGTTGTGGGGGTGCAGTCCTCACAGAAAACACCCACAGAACAGGTGCACAGTACCTGCGTCGGTATTGTGCCATCACTGTGGGGGAGGTCGGCATTGTTGCTGACAACATAACTTGGTGCTTCTGGACTATAAATACATTTAAAATGTTGTTTTTTGATATATGTCTATGGAGTGAAACCTCCATATTTATTTTATATGTGGCCTATAGAAGTTGCTCCTCCAAATCACTGTGATTATTTTGGCCACATATAAGGCTATGGGCATCATGGCATTCCTCCATTGTCATGCTGGCACAAAGCTTTGAACCCGTGGTCCTTCAGAATATAAAGAGATTGCCACTTATTACCCTGACTCACAAGAGCTCAGATAAGTCTGATGCTCATCTTATCAGGGAGGTATAATTTTCATGGCTACTACACGCCAAGAGCTTGGACCTGCCCAGCGCACATCAAATTCCCAATCCCAGTCCTGAAGGTACCATGCAATATACATCAGAAACTCATCCAGAAGGTATTAAACCCACAGGGATGTGGATACCCATATCTGAGACAACCCAGCTCATCACTTATTTATTTATTGCTTTGAACAGGATGGCTCAATGAGATACATCTCATTTTCTTGGGAGCCCTGGTACAGCAAATTGCAAAACAAGCAGATACATCAGTAACATAAACAAATATAGTAGTGATAGGGTATTCATAATAAGATATATATATAGATATACAGAAGATATATTGTCAGAAGCCATAACAGATAAGTTACTTCAGGTAAGTCAGAGATAATTGGAGTTACAAACAGTACTTTCTTTTGTTTCATATAGGTTTTTCTCCCAGGTGGGTTGACTCCAGCAGCCTTCAGGCCCATCCCTACCTCCCCCACCCAATCTCTGCCAACCTGACCAGGACCCCCATAAGGTCGGGTGGTGGTCACATGGCAACATGGGACTGAAGGCAGGCAGGCAGGGCTTCACATAGAAAGAGTTTTCCCTTTTCTGTGTTTGTTCCTTGTTCCCCACACTGGGGCATGCAGATAGATGTGTGTATATATATGTGTGTGTGTGTGTGTGTGTGTGTGTGTGTGTATGTAGGCATCGCATGCCACAGAGTCGTGCAGCCCTCCTTTCCACTGCCCTCCTCAACCCACCACACTGACCTTCACCAGGTGGAAGTCATTCAGCAGAGCTGCAGGTCCCTCCCCCAGAACAGACGGCAGCCATCAGGTGCTCAATCCTTTCTTTTCTCTGGCCTCACCCCAGCAACCCGCATTGTACCGAACATGGATCGCTGGTGTGGCAGGAAGTAAGGCACCAGTTCCTCAGCCCTCCTCGCAACTGGGCCAGCCTGTTTTAATAGTTTTAATGGTTGCTAAGGGACACACTACTGCACATTGGAGGTACACTAGATATTTACAGTCAGTGTCAGTGGCTCAGTAGGTAGCACACTCGCCTCTGAGGCCGGGAGATCAGAGGGCTGTGGGTTCAGTTCCCACATCTGGCACTTGGGTTAATATCCCAGTACTGACACTATAATGCAGCATGAGAGGGTGCTGCATTTCTGAGTGCCGTCTTTCGGATGAGATGTTAAAACCGAGGTCCCATCTGCCTGGATTGGTGGTAGTTCAGGTGGATGTTAAAGATCCTATAGCACTTATCGAAAAGAGTAGAGAATTTCCCGGTGTCCTATAAATTTCCCTCATTCACTAAAATACCACCAACAGCTTAATCTGGTTCAAGGTCAGTTGGCATTCATCTGTATCCCCTCCCGGGTGGTGCCTGAAAATAGGCAGGATTTGTCTAGTGCACTTACCCGGTCAACAAAAACTAAAAAATAAAATTTAAAATGGATGCATAGAAATCCTACAATTCCAGTACACGGGCAAGATTTTCAAACTGATCCATCCAGGATCACTCTAGCTCTGTTTTCAACCATAGACTTGCAGGCATCCCTAGAGAACTGCTACTGGCCAGCCCGTCCATACAGATTTGCATAAAAGATGCAAACTGAATTTGTATCTTTTATATGCAAATTGCAACTTTTGTTACAAACAGGCAAATCACTGGAATATAACACGTGCAAATTCAGACACACGGGTGGGAATGCAGATGCAAGCATGACACACTGATGGGTATGCATATGCCAGTTGTGAAAACTGACCCCACTTTCAAAACCAAAACCAAATAAAATACATCCAGAGTGAAGAACCTTGGAGCCACACTATGACCCAATTCCAGTGCATCACACTGCCATACCAGCAACCCCGGTTTGGGAGTGAACTGGGCAGCCAGTGACTGAGCAGCCTGGGCTGAGAGAGAGTTGCCAATGGTAGCATGCCCCAGCAGAGGGAGGATCAATTGCATGCTTTGCCATGGCAGTGACACCAGATCATATGGTAGGCCAGAGGCTTACCCCTCCATCTGGTGCATACTGTGTTCAGTGCAAGTCCAGTGAGAAGGGGTCTACACATCATCAAGGTGGGAGGTAGAAAACTCTGAGAAAATGGGTGCCATCAGGATGATAGCTTAGCCAGTATGTTCAGCCTGGCATCCACCACTACCTGACTGATATCTGATTGTGGTCTGATGGGTGGGTCAGCCTTACCCATCAGCCTTACCATGGAGAGCAGATTGTGAAGACTATCTGAAACAGGTAAGTGGGTAATGGGGCGGTGGCTAGCTTTGGGGCTTGGAGGGGATGTTTGGCTCAAGGTGAATAAACAGGATGGAATAAAGATAAAAGAAAAACCTGTCCAAACGCATTTAGGTTTAGAAATTCTGTCAAACCCATCAAAACTAAGAAAGCCAGTTCAAACACTAGTTGGGGTGAAGTTGGAAAACTTCTCACAAAACATTGTCATGTCTATAAACTTTGCATAGCACAAAGTGCCACGTTACATACTTCTTCCTCTGGTGAATTAGGCTCTTCACCAGCTAAGCACTTCACTTCCGTCAAGTAATATATACTTTCTGTAGCACTTTACCCAGTGAAAGCAGCACTTGCCTCTATGTGAAGTCTATTTTTGTTAAAAGAAAAAGAAACCCAGTCTGATACGCCAGTGCAGAGGTAGTGTTACTGCTTGCAACACTGACAAATCGTGTTCAGGGAACAAACACGAGCATCAGAGGGTCAGCGGGGAGGTAAGATGAGCATCCATGGGCAGCTCTCCTCCTCCATGGGGAGGGTTGTGGTTTCCCAGTATGCAAGTGACACCTAGTGGAGACTGGGTGTACAACAGCTGGGACCACAAGCAGTTGGGTAGAGGCAATGGCAAACACCTGCAGAGCGTGTGAGGGAGCATGCTCATCCTGCACTGAGATCATTGCATGTCCTTGCTTCTAGGAGGAACTAAAAGTAAAAACTCCTGAGGCCTGCAGCATAGTGGCGCTCCTGCACTTCCACCCGAATGATGCCTCAGGTGTAAGCCTCAGCTGGGGCCTCAGGTGACTCTCGGAGTGTCCCTTTGGGGAGCCCCAATGCAGGAGACAACCTGCAGGTTTTCCAGACTGGGCAGCCTGGGGGGTGCTAGGTGGCAGATGCCAGCTATAGATAGCAGGGTACATCCTGCCTGAGCCCAAGTGGCACAAAAATTCAAACAAAGAAGAAGCAAACCCATCCCTCCACCCAAGAAACACACTTTCCAGCCCTCCTGCACCAAATAAATAATAACTGCTTCTGCCACCCACCTAATAGTACCCATCCAACCCCACCCGCCAGCCCCAGGCAAAGTTAGGTTTAGCATGTGTAAAAGTACATTCAAATTCCAATAATACTCTTCCCACACTATCATAGCAAATGCCCATCCCACCCTCTTCCACCAGCCCGACCCAGGAAAGAAGTAGTTCATCTATCACCACACCCCTTAGTAGGTACCCATCCCTCTTCCCCATGACACCCACATATGATACTAAAGATCTCACAATGGGAAACTGACACAGCCCTCTCTCTACCTCAGGTTGTCACCAGCTAATAAATTAAATCATGCTATCAGTATTTGATCAAGTGAATACAACCATGAATGTGGTTTCACTCATTATACAGCAGCCAGCCAAGGTGCAGGAAGGGCTGTGCCAGCCACCCAACGTGGGCCCTTTGGTAACATAGAAACATAGAATTTGACAGCAGATAAGTACTGCTTGGCCCACCCAGTCTGCCCATTTCCCTACCTAATGGATAAGCTGCAGATCCTAGTTAACCAGCAGCCTACTTCTTCCTACCCCCACCCCTAGAATTGCCTTATGACTGTCCCATGCATGCTTGAATTCCACCACTGTTTTTGACTCCACAACCTCCTCCGGAGGCCGTTCCATGCATCCACAACCCTCTCTGTGAAAAAATACTTCCTTAAATTACCTCTGAGCTGCCCCTCCTCTATCTACAAATTGTGCCCTTTGTTCTTGCACACCTCTTTTTTGAAAGATGCTACCCTCTTGGACTTTGTTGATTCCTTGAGGTACTTGAAAGTTTCTATCATGTCCCCCCTCCCTCCTTTCCTCGAGGCTATACATATTAAGCTCCTTAAGTCTCTTTTCATATGTCTTCTGGTGCAGACTCTGCACCATTTTATTTGCCCTCCTCTGGACAGCTTCCATCCTGTCTATGTCTTTGAGGAGACTGGTCTCCAGAACTGCACGCAGTACTCAGATGGGGTCTGACCAGCTGTCTGTACAGAGGGATAATAACTTCCTGTTTTCTACTGGTGATGCCTCTCCTATGCATCCCAGTATCCCCCCAGCCCTCCTTGCTGCCCTCTCACATTGCTCCCACCTTTAGGTCATCTGATATGACTACCCCCAGGTCCATTTCCATTTTTGTTGTTGTTAGTATCTCACCCCCATTGCATACTCTTCCCTTGGTTTTTTGTTTCCCAGGTGCATTACCTTGCACTTCTTAGCATTAAATCTAAGCTGCCATACATTTGACCATTCCTCTAACCTTGCAAGTCCCTTCTCATCCTTTCCACCCCACCTTGTGCATCAACTCTGTTGCAGATCTTTGTGTCATCTGCAAAGAGACATACCCTTTCCTTTCAGTCCCTCTGCAATGTCATTATAAGACATTGAAGGACCAGTCATAATACTGAACCCTGCGGTACCCCACTAGTAACCCCTTTCTTCTTCAGGTGGACTCCATTTACTATTGCTCGCTGTGTCCTATTCTCCAGCCAATTCTTTACCCAGGCTGTTATCTTGGGACCCACTCCCAGGCTGGCTAACTTGCATATAAATCTTTTGTGTGGGACTGTGTCAAATGCCTTACTAAAGTCTAGGTAGGCCATGTCCACAGCCCTCCCTGATCTACTACTTTGGTCACCCAGTCAAAGAAATCTATCAGATTCGACTGGCTTGACCTTCCACTGTGAATCCATGCTGCCTTGGGTCCTGTACCCCTCTGGCCTCTAGATACTCGACAATTCTTTCCTTCAAAGTGATTCCATCATTTTCCCTATCACTGAGGTTAAACTAACAGGTCTGTAGTTTCCTGCTTCTGCCTTGCTCCCACTTTTGTGAAGGGAATCACATCTGCCCTCCTCCAGTCCTCGGGTAGCACCCCATCCTCCCATGATTTGTTAAAGAGGGTAGTCAGTGGTGTCACTAGTTCTACCCTTAGTTGCTTAAGAATTCTGGGATGAATCCCATCAGGCCCCATTGCTTTGTCCACCTTCAGTTTTAAGAGTTCTTCAGAACCCTTTCTTCTGTAAATGGGCTGGTATCAACTTCTGTATCCAGAGTGTTTCTACTGTTTGTTTTAGGTACCTCCCTCTTCATTTGTAAATACTGAGCAAAAATATTTGTTTAGTATCTCTGCCTTTCACAGTCACCTCTGCCCACCCTCCCTCCCTTTATTAAGCCTCACTATCCCTCCCTTGGTCTTCCCTTCGCTCCCTGATGTACCTATAAAGGTTTTATCCCCTTCTTAACTGAGTTGGATATCTTTTCCTCGGTTTGGGCCTTTGCTGTTCTGACTGCCTTCCCAGCTTCCTTTTGCTTTAACTGATACAGTTCTCTGTCCTGCTCCTTCTGTGATTCCTTGTACTTCCTGAATGCTTTCTTTTCTCTTGAACCTTCACTGCCACTTCCTTTGAGAACCATAGTGGTTTCTTACATCGTTTTGTTTATTGCTTCACACAAAAGCTTGTTACTTCTGTGATGGCAGTTTTATTATTCCCCATTGTTCTTCACCCTCCTTCCTGCCCATTGCTGGTGCATTCTTAGCACTCACCATTTTGGCAAGTCAGCCCTCCTAAAGTCCAGTACTTTTCCTTTATGCGGCTTGACTCTATTGCTGTGTTTATTGTGAACCATACTGTTCGATGGTCGCTAGTTCCCAGATGGCTACCCACTTCTACATCTGTGATCCGCTCTCCATCTCCATTTGAGAGAACCAGGTCTAAGATTGCTCCCTCTCAAGTGGGCTCCAATACTAGTTGTCTAAGGCATGCCCCTGTAGGGCATCTAGAATAACCCCACTCTTCAGTGGCTACTGCAACTGCACTCCAGTTAACATCTGGCATATTCAGATCACCCATCAGCAATATCTCCCTTTTTCTGCCATTCTAAGTATACTTTCTAACATTTCCTTGTCCATTTCCTTCCCTGAGAAGGTGGTCTGTATACAACCCTGTGCAGATTGTGGTGCCATTGCCTGTCTCCAAATTTGCCCACAGTGCCTCTTCTCCTCCTGTTTACCCTTTTGTTCTGTTGCTTTGATTCCTTCCTTTATGTAAGAGCTACTCCTCCTCCTCTTTTACCCTCCCTGTCCCTCCTGTAGATAGTGTATCCTGATATGTTTATGTCCCAGTCATGGTTTTGTGTGTACCATGTTTCTGTGACTGCCATGTTATCCAGATGTTCCTCCTCCATCAAGGCCACTAATTCAGAAGCTTGTTACTCAGACTACGGGCATTGGTACTCATTGCTCTCCATTTTTGATGGCTTTACCTTCTGTTGCAGCATCCCCACTGACCTTTCTACTCTGTCTTTTCTCATTTAGTACCCTGTTTTGTAGGCGAGGCTGGGATTTTCCTGCTTCTTATCAGTGCCTCCCCTTGACTAGTTTAAAAGCTTGCCAATGAAGCATTTAAACTGATTGCTTAAAAGACTTGTTCCCTTCCTGGACAGATGCAGACCATCCTGCCAGTATAGGTCGGTGTCTCTCCAGGTGGAACCCCAGTCCCAATGAAGCCAAACCCCTGTGCTCCACTCCATTTTTCAATCATTCATTAAACTGCATGCTGCAAAGTACCCTCGCCTCACCCATGACATTGATAGGCAGCACCTCTGAGAAGGATACTGTGTGTGCTATTTGTCTTAGGCTCCTCCCCAACTCTACAAAGTCCTCCTGCACTACTCTAATCTCATGATGAGCCAAGTCATTTGTCCCTAGGTAGACAATGATGTCCAGCTCAGACTCCGTGCAGCTGTTCTCGTGATCCTGAGGATCGCTTCCTGTCCCTCAAGCCATGGCACCAGACAGGCACCTTATTTCAGTTTTCCTGCTCCCCAGTTCTATCCCAATAATTGAGTCCCCCACCAGGAGCTGCTTCCTTTCCTGTGGTGTCCTCTGCCTCCTTCCTGTGGGCCTCCCTTGTGACAGTTGTCCTCAGCCTCCTTAGTCTCCTCTGAGGTGCATCCATAGGGAGCTATGTTCTCCCAAATGGTGTATGGATTGTGGAGTGGAACAACTGACTGGGTGTGCCTCTGTTCCACCATCTTACCCTCCCTGAACCCACTGTGCTCCAACTGCTGTGCTTTCTTCGCAACCTCTGAGGTAGTGGTGGTGGCTCTGGTGCTCCCTGGATGGGAGGTTCCTTCCTACTGTCCACTGTGGCCTGGGGAAGGTTCCCTTACTACTGTCCAGTGGTGGCCTGAAGACAGGCAACTTCCTCCCTCAGGGCAGAGAGTTGTCTGCAAATAGGGCACATCTCAGCCTCAGATAGACTCCCAGAAGACTGCTGCCCCACAGCCATTACATTGCACTACTCCCCACATGTTTATCTACTTTTCTGGGTTTTTTTTTTGTGTGTGTGTGTGATTGGTTTGTTATATAGAAATATATATATTATACAATGTGTATGCTTATATTGTCAATACGGTGTGCTAGTGAGGATATGACAGTGATATGCACCTTGCACTCTGAGGAAATGATGTCAGAACCCCAGGTATAAGAGAACTATTTCAGGGGTGGGTGGGGTGAGGGGTGGGGGGTTGGGCCTAAACTGTGCCCTCACGAAACAATCAGCTAAAAGCTCTGACCCACCACTGCGATGAAGTGTCTTCCTGTCAGCAGGATGCCATACACAACAATTTTACAGAGAAAATACCCTGCTAGTCAAACAGAGAAAAATCCAGACATCCAAGTCAGACACAGGTAAACCTCCCAGACCCAAAAACTGGTTTGTGCTCTGAAAGCAGTCAGCCCCAAAATAAGTCAGCTGTGCTTTAAACTCTTCCTGCACTGAAAATCTTAGGAATTGTAACAAAAGTAAAGCTAGATCCACCTCCTCTGTTGCTTGAAAGACTGTCTTTTGCTGATAATTCTAAGTTCCTTGTTTCACTTTTCAGTTAGAAGTAGCCTCCACCTGCAGAATGTCTGCTATTAACCAAAGACATTGTAAGGTTCACCTCCCTCTGTTGTGAGCACAACTCGCTTTCTGCAAATCCTATGTTCAGTATTGCAGCGTCCAGCCAGTGGTAGCTTCACCTGAAGAATATTAGCTTCACCTGAAGAATATTAGCTTTTCGGGTATTTTTTTATGTGGGTGTCATAAGGGAGGAGGGGAGGATGGGTGCCCATACAGGAATAGGGATTGAGAGAGTGATTCTTTTACCAGGTTAGGCTGGGGAGAAGGAGGGGCTCTTCTAGGACTCTCTTGGTATGAGGAGGTTGGAAATGGGATTATAAACTAAAGAGGGTAGGGTTAAGAAATGTAACAACTGTTATCTTTAAATGGGAACCTTCATCTACCCCACAGTAATGCTGTGGGATGTGAGATTCCTGATTAAACAAAACAGCCTTATATACCATTTTTTGCTACTTAATTTTTGTAGCTTTAGTTCATATCAGGTTGATCCTGCATTACTCCCATCTGCCATGCCTTTAACAGTGTCCCTCGTGGCCAGCCCTCTGATGACATGGACAACCCAAGAATCTATGTATCAGAACATGAGTTTTAAGTCTTTCAATTTAGAACATCACTTTTGTGCTTATTCTACTGGTATGAATTGCGCTGAGCTCGTGCAGTTGGTACCAGCAGAATAAGTGTGAAAAATCAGTGTTCTGTATTGTGAGGCTTAACACAGATGTTCTGGCAAATAGATGTCCCTGTATGAAGCTTTCAGGCCATCATCATTATCATCAGAGAGGGCTGGCCACAGGGTACATTGTTTGATGGCATGGCAAGTGGGGAGGTGTAGGATCAACCAGATATAAACCAAAGCTACACAAATCAAGTAACCAAAAATTGCATTTAGGGCTGTTTTGTTTAATCAGGACTCTACACCCAACATTACTCTGGGGTAGATGAAAGTTACCATTAAAGGATGATACCAGTGTTGACAGTGTGATTCATAATCACAGTGCTATAGGGGGCTAGGGTAGGGATGCAAGAGAACATAATTCAGGATGGGACTACACAAAGGAGCGAGGGTTTTACTTCATTCAAAGTATATCAGACTGGTCATTAGGGAAGATGGTGTTCAGTACAAATATGAGCCAGAGAGTAAGGGTTGCAGAAGTGGAAGGACCATGGGGTCGAAGTGGGTAAGTAGTCCTGATTCAGGGAGATGTTGAAGAGTGAAGGGGAAACTAAAGGGTCTGTTAGGAGGTTGGAATTAGAAGATATAGTGGATTTGCAGGAGTGAAACAGAATAATTAGTGGATTGTTACATGCAAAAGTATAGTAACTCTTAGATTTGTGATTAAGCATTCTGATAATGATTCAAAACTGAGCATTTCGGACTCAACTGAATGACACAAGCTATTTCATGGAGGCAATAAAATGCAGTGGTTAAGAACCCTGAGCTGCAAACCTAGACAACTGGGTTTGAATATTACAGCCATCACTTACATGCTGTGTGACCATGAGACAGTTATTTAACTTATCTGTGCTCCCAGAATGCACCTGGGAACAAGCCTTGGCTTAGTGTGTCTTTCTGGCCATAAATCTGAAAATAAATCAACTACCAGCTTATTTTGTTCAACCCTACTGACATACTGTATATGCCTAGATTTATAATGGCTTTTTAAAGTGTGCTGGAAAATGTGCCCTGGTTTAGGTTTCTGTATTTGCAGAGCTTAAAAGAAGCAGTCCTCACCAGTGCAAACTTTAGTGAATTATACATGAATGTTTCGTTTGTTCGAAAATGGAATTGGCAAATCTGCAACTTGAACTATTGTCCTGTGGGTTTCTGCAGCCCATATTGTCAGCTGTTCTGCAGACTGTTTCCTCTCATTACAAGGTTAGGCAGAACCGTCAACTAACGCCTGGCTTCCAAACTGAGATGCAGACATCATTTTCTCCTATAAATAGCTCCTAACTTATAATGAGTATTTTAAAGTATAGTATCCTCTGTGTATTTCAAATTGTAAGTATGGCTCCAACTAGACACTAAAATATATATGGAGCTGTTGAAGCAGCCAGCTGCTGTCCCTCTAATGTTCTGCTCTCATTTACTGTACAGAGAAAGCTCATGTTTTTATCTAGATCCAAAATCATTCTAGTTATCATTTTAGACTTCACATCTAAATTACTTTGATTAAATAACTGTCTTAGATAGCCATTTGAAGATGAATAACTGAGATGAGCTAGAAAAATCACAATATCAGTGATATAATGGTTTGTGAACTACACTTACTGTATAGTCATTTTTTATCTCATCTCTATTTTTCTACTCCCCTGCAGAGCAGTCCCAGCGATCATCCAGCCACCAGCACCACACACCCTGGACCAGGTCTGGCACGAATCAAGCCATTCCCCGCAGACCGGTCAGTATAGTGGATCCCACCCCCACAGGGACCTGGAGCTCGGACACCTGGAGGATGTGCCTCTCATGTCGGGCTGCAGTGCACGCCATCAGCCACCATGATCACCCCACAATTTCTGCCATCTTCTTCTCCTTGGAGATGGGCGTGCAATGGCGTCAGTGCACAGCCATGTGGATGCCTGTGGGCTCCACCCCTGGCATCTGCCCGCAACTTGCAGTGCATCTGGCCTCTGCCAGTTGCCGCTGCAGAGCAAAGCAGTTTTACTCCACCTGCCCCGAGAGGAGAGCAGTCACGGATGCCAATCTTCCTCTCCCCTGCCAACCCTCCATTTCTGAACCCAAGTCACGTGTGCGTGAGGTGTGGCATCCAGCACCTCAACCTCACTGCCACTGGGCCAGCTATACTGAATAGTCATTTTAAAATTAGCACATATGTATCCTATTGCACTACACTACAAACTGTATACATTTTGTACCTGCTGTACCACATTATCCCACAAAAGTGAGATACTGTGCTGTATTTCATGGGGCCATTGTGCCATCTGTTTGATGCAAATCTTAAATATAGGAATAATGCATGGAAACCATACATGAGGCTAAGTTTCCATCAAGGTGTTGAGATGGCATCATATGGATCTCAAGAGGTAAACTGAGAGGTCCATGATGTCATTTAACCACGAGATCAAAGCCCTGTGCTCAAGTTGGGCATGATTGCCCATGTTTTATTTTTTATAGTTTATGGTTTTACTATATCTGCACCCATGCAAATATGGGATCCCCATGCATACTGGCTGCAGCAGGTTGTTCATGGAATGAAGCATCAGATTTAGCCTGAGTGTAGACCCTGTGAAGCCCCAGATTTTACTTGAATATAACTCAGGGGTGTTTCCTGTCCTACAATACTTTATCCTTTATAGAAATACATGTGTGCAGCATGCTGCTCAGTCGCATTTCTGTAAGAGATATTCACCTGCACTTGTTCTGTGTTCTCTGTTTTCCCACTAGTGGAGGGTTAAATGAGTTTGAGTTGTGCTAGCTTTCAAATGGATGAAGAAGTTGTATAGCACATGTAGAAGCCCTGTCCCCATCCACCTGAACTGACAGTCTCAATGAAGAACCCAGCAAATTGCTATTAATTTTTATATGTGAACACCAGATGTATGGAGTCAATTAATAAAGGATTGAAAATTCAGATTCCTAGGCCCACTAGCAATACTAGGATTCAGACATGTGTCAATTATGCAGCCAAAGTCTGTGACTGTAGCCAACTGTAAATCATGTCATCGATAAAATGATGGACTGTATCTTTGGTGTTCTCTAACATTTACAAGTGCCACACCCTGTAATTACCAGAGGTCAGCTGGAACTGTCAAACATGCTGGTATGTAAAGCTATTGAAAGAATTTTTCTGAACATATATATGAAGATGTATAAATTATGTTGCACAGTGAACAAATATAAACCTTGATAGGAATATGGAACTAGAATAGGAAAAATGATTGAGTGTCCATTTTATGCTCATCGTGTGCACAAGCACAGATGAGCATCTCTATATGAGAGTTGCTAGAGACAGAGGTGTGAGGAGTGCCAGCCCAATGGCCAGCAGTGCTGCAGGGGCCGGTCTGTGGCCAGCAATCAGCAGACAGTGTCCTGATGACACTGGTTTGCTGAGGGGCTCATCTCGGCAAACATTTCAAAGGACAGAGCCAACGCTGCATGTGGCTCTGTCCTTTGAAATGTGAGCCCTTCAGCTGCAGCTTAGTGTGTCTTTCCTTGTTAAACAATGTCCCCTTTCCCTGCTGCCACTTAGTGTGTCTATCCTGGTTAAACAATTTCCATTTCCCTTTCCGACACTGAGATGCCTATTCCCAGTGCCATCTATATCCCTAGCTGACATCAGGTGCCCAATCCCCATGTCGGCATCCCCTCCCCACCACTATAGTGTGCCACTAGGAGCTCACCACAGTGTGCCTAAATTTCTATTTATTTTTTTTTACCTGTAAATGAAGAAAACCTTCCTTGCGGTCTTTTTTTTCACCCATAAAATGGAAACGTCCCTCATTGTCTCCTCATCCCTCCCCATTCTGACCTCCCTCTGCACACCCACCTCCTCACTTACCCCATACTTCTACCCTTCGAGGTTGGCGAACGCGATCTTCTGCTGAGGGACATGTCTGCACTCTTCAAAGCCAACCGCAAACTGAAAGAATGAAAGGTAAGCTGTATAATGTGAGTCAAAGGGGTTTCAACTTATATTGGTATCTTAGCTATTTTTAGGAATTTTGGCCCAAATTTTCATCATGGGGTTCTTGGGACCCCACCTTGTGAATATGTCACTGTCATTTCATTCCCTGGTCTCGAAAGGTGATTTATGCAGAGCAACTTTTGGGACACAGTAGCAAATGACAGTGCTACTGTTCATGAGATGGGGTCCCAAAAGCCCATCTTGCAAATTTAGTGAAAAATTCCAAAATGACTGCTTTATGAGTGTGCATTGCGCAGTTTCTACGCATGCTTGTAACTTCACCAATTTTGAATATTTGCACTACAGATTTTCAAAATTGCAATTTTTTCACACCTCCTTATAAACAGTATAGCTGTAATTTTTCCTTGTGCCTGAAACATGTTTTGCACCAGTAATGCAGAATGGCGTGGTTGCTGTGTGAAATCAACTTTCAGGATGGAGTAACAAAACCACAGTCCCACTGTTCATGAGGGGAGGTCTCAAAACCCATGTTGAAAATTTGGTGAAAAATTCCAAAAATGACCTCGTTATGGGTGTGTATTGCACAACTTCTATGCACACTGTAACTTTTCCAGTTTCTCTATTCATTCCAGATTTTCAGCATTGCCATTTTTTCACACCTCCTCATGAACAGTGCAGCTGTCATTTTCACATCATGCCCAAAATGTGTTTAGCACCTGTGGCGCCTAAATGGAACAGTCACTGCACAAAATCACCTTTGGGATTGAGTGATTAAATGATAGTGCCACTGTTCATGAGGTGGTGTCACAAAAAGTCCATATTGAAAATCTGGAGGAAAATACCGACAAATGTCTGGGGTGTTAGAGTTTCCAACGTAATGCCCTACCCCCACCCTGTTGAGACTGGACAGGCATAGGGTATGTGTCTTGAGGTCATCGGCCATAATGCTCATATCATTCCACCCTACTCCCATCCTGCAGCCAGTGACAGGTATCAGGGTGTACCTTGGAGTCTTTGGCCCAAATGTTCATCCCATTCTCCTATACTGCACTCATCTCAGCTTATTTCATTATGGAATGGGGTGAGTGTTAGGCAGAAGATCTCAGGAAAACCATGCTGCCTGTCAGCGTCTGCAGGGTGAGGGTGGAATGGAGACAGTGTTATGGCTGACAATCCAAAGGACATCCCAATGCCTGTCAGTCTCTGCAGGGTGGTGGGGGCATTAGGGTTGGAAGCCCTAATGCCTTCATTAAGAAAGTAAATCAGGAGGGACATCTGATGTCACCTACCTTGATTTCAGCAAAGCCTTTGACAACATCCAACATAGAAGGCCTATTAACAAGATGAGTAGTCTGGCAATGGACAGGAGGCAGAGGTGGTGATAATGAGATCCAATCTGGGGTGAGGGGTGATCAGTGCGGTACATCAGGGATAAGTCCTGAGACTAGTCTTGTTCAATGTCTTCATTACAGACATTGCAGAAGGGCTAGAAGGAAAGGTCTGTCTGCTTGTTTGCAGATGACACTAACATCTGTAACAGAATGAATACTCCAGAAGGGGTGGAGGAAATGAACATACAGAATGTGCCAGCAGAAACAAACCACCTGGTCTATTTAAGTCTGCTCAAGTGCAGCTAGCACCCCTAGTTTGCAGCTGCCCCATCCCTCGCCTCTTTGTCATTCCACTGCGACCCCCACCTCCCCACCCTCACTCTCCCTGTTCCCACCTCTCTGTAAAATAGTGTCTCCTCATTTCCTCCTAAATCTTCCCTCTATTCTTAGCCCATGCCCATTGGTGACCCTCCTCCTCCTTAGCTTAAAGACCTGTAGGGGACATGGAGAGGTTTGAAAATGGTCTGAGAAGTGGCAACTGAGGTTCAATGCAAAGAAGCCCAAATAATGCACCTCAGAAGAGGGAAACCTGTGGACAGTTCCAGGATGGGATGGAGGTGCTGATGATCACCAAGGAAGAAAGGGACCTAGGAGTTATCAGTTCCAATGACCAAAGGTGTCAAAGCAGAGCACAAATGTTGCAAGGATGGCCAGTGGCATGCTTGAGTGACTAGGCAGAGGTATCACTAGCAGAAGGCATGGGGTGGTGATGCCATTGTATAATGCATTAGTGAGGCCTTACCTACAGTACTGTGTGCAGTTCTGGAGGCCACAAATGTGCAAGGACATTGACAGGGTGGAGCAGTCCACAGAAAGGCAACCAAGATGGTACATGGCTTGCAACACAGAACATATCAGAGAGATTTAAAGAACCTCAATATGTACTTATTGGAGGAAAGGAGGGAGTGGGGAACATGATAGATACATTCAAGTACTTCAAGAGCATAAACAAGGTGCTGAGGTGGACATCTTTTAATACATCAAACATTCAGCATTGGCAAATGCTTGTTTTATCTAAAAAAAGTCAGGGTGTGGTCTAGCTGCCGAGAAAGATGGCAGCATAACTCCAAAGCTCTCACTAGACCTTAGCCCATCCATGCTTGGACACCGTGATCCCATGGAGCCTCCTATTTTAATCAGTGGCTTTATGCACTGTTAACACCTACTTGCTAGGCGGTGCATCCTTTTCAGTGAATTTTGGAGCAAATACACATTTTGGTGGTGCTGTGACTTGAAACCACTTTGGCTTGCCTAGGCCTAAGCTGCACAGGACCTGACACCCCTGCACCAAAGCTGATCAACTGCATGCCTGTCTGTGCCTCTACTCCCTCCCTTGGATGTGGCTACAGGATCGAGTTACTCCTTCTATCTCACTGGCTATAAATTAGATTTCTCATGTCATCTCCGCACTGGATGGCCTCCATCTGAAAATGGATCAATCAGTAGCTGCTGGGAGTCCCTGCAACATATTACTAAGCTCTTGGAAATACTATTTACTAGAGTTGATGACATAAGCCTATCTCTGACTGGTACAGCTAAGGATGTTCAACATCTACAGGATAGAATGAATGTGGCAGAACAAAGGGCTGAAGCATATGAAGCCCAGCAGGCCCAGATTTGGCAGCGCCTCCAGCAACTTGAAGAGCGGCTCGCTGCACTTTGGGAGAGGGCAGAGGATCATGAAAACTGCAGTCGCTGCAACAATTTTCAGATTGTTGGTCTCCCGGAGGAGCGGAAGGGTGATCAATGGAGCATTTTCTAAATGAAAATCTTCCTCGCATACTAGGAGACTGGTGAGAGGTCCAATTGAAATTGAGAGGGCCCACAAGGGTCTCTGGACCATGTAAGCAAACATTCTAACACACCTAGGCCAGTTGTGGCATATCTGTTGAGATACACCACCAAGGAGAGAATTCTCCATGCAGCTGGATATTTAGGGAACTTCCTGGCAAGGAGCCACATAGTCATAACAGGGACTTCACTCAGGAAACGGCTGCAAAGTGGAGTATTTGGGACCATTAAAAGTTTCTCTATCAACATGACTTTAGATTTAAATTGAAGAACCTTACTAGACTGCATGTTGCCAAGGAATGTCATGAGTTCATTGCTGATCACCCTGGGAACATTGAGTGTTGGATCGCTAGATTTTGGTCAGGTCTTCAGTGCCCTACTACAAATCCCAGGAAGCTTTGGAAGCCCCTCCAGCACCACCTCTTGGTAGGAACCTTTTTCACATATGGTTCCCCTGCATACCATTTACCAACAGGACAGGTCCACATCAAACCCGGTCCCCCATGAAGCGTCTCCAAGCTGCTTGCTCTAACAACATGACATTGTTACTGGCTTCACAGATATCTAACATGTAGCCCTCCTTCCTCAGCAGAGCTTAAACTCACTATCCAAGGCAAGGTAGAGACCCAGGAGTGGCCCACAACACTCACCCTCCAAATCCTCAGCAGCACCACCCACAAAGATCTCCAGAGAGGATCTCTCTCCTTCAAGTTAGACTGCTACTGGAACCCAAGAGATGGACAATGAGAAATCGACAGACTGGGCTGACCGTCCAAAGACAACGTTAGTGGAATTAGTGGACACACTCTTACCAGTATGATCGGGTCTTATCAGTTATGTGGCTGCTGTGGCGAAGGCACCGCTGGATCCTGGATGTACCTCGGGGACCCCCAAGATGGTCGAAGGCCAATTTACTGGATCTCCTGGAACTTGACTGCATGTTTAATTCTGTATTAATATTTTGCTGTGTGATGGGGGCAGGATTAGTACCCTCTCTCTCTCTCTCTGCCCAGGTCCTTCATCCCTCCTCCATATCTTCACGCCATGGAAAGGATGTGGCAATGAGTATAACATATGATGCTACAATCTGGTGATCATCAGTGTACCTATTGTTCCCCCTCCCTGCCACCCTACTGTAAGGAATGATTAAGGCCATTTAGATATGCACTAATTACAGCCTCATCCACAGCCTAGTAACATTTGAAGGGGGTATCTGGGCGTTTTAGCCCTCACCCCCATTTCCTGTATGCTCAGCAGTTAGGTCCTGGGCTTGCCTTCATGGCCTGGTGCATTCCCACCCTCCCTAGGGTGGTTCTTTACCTTCTGCATAGCTACCAGCAGGTAGGTATTCCTATCTCCCTCACTTCTCTTCCATATCCTCCCCATGTGGTTTGGGTCATCCGACCAAGGTTAGGCAGGTCTGGGATGAGTTGATTTACTGTATCATCCACACCAGACCCTCCTGAGTTGAGTATTGGGGATAGCATAGCTGTAGGGTGTATGTGTGTATATATATATATATATATATATATATATATATATATCGTTTGTGTTGACCTCCAGTCTCACACCACTGTTGTTGTAGTGTCTCTCTTAGGCACTTTCAAATTCAGTATTGGGCTTGTTACCTGCTTTGATATTGATCTATTTTGCTCATATACTAATTGGTCCTCTGCTCATTATTTCTAGATTTACTGTGACAGCCTTATCTATAGCTTAGGATACATAGTTCAGATGCTACAGGTGATGCTTACATCTTCTCCAGTGCTAGTGCACGTATTGATAGCACTATCATCTCTGAGGTATTGGTGGCCCTGGAAGTCGGTAGCCCTTCTTTCGTCAATCAACTGGCAGCTCTGTAAGTACCTCCTCTTGTCTATTGTGTGAGAATATGCCTACTACCCCTGGTGCCCCTCAGGGATATCGCTGGATATCCTGGAATGTGAAAGGATTAAATCATCCCATCAAATGTACAAAGTCTTGCAACACTTAAAATCCCTTGGGCAGACATTACCCTCCTTCAAAAACCCACCTATTATCTAAATGTACTAACTGGTTAAAGAAATTCTAGGTGGGAGAAGTACTAACCAGCTCCTCCACCACCACTAAGTCTAAGGGATAGCCATTCTTATTCATCATGCCTCCCTTGGGTGGTGAAAGAGGTCAAGAAAGATGCCCATGGCGTTGGTTAGTGGCAAAGTTATTTTCCCTACAGGCACTATTTTGTTGGGTAATGTGTACACTCCCAATATTGAACATGCCAGTTTATTTCCCTGTGAGCAATCAGGCCCTGTCAGATCTACAGTCAGATGGATCACCGCTCCCTGTAATCCTGGGTGGGGAGTTTAATATGGTTGAGGATATATTCTTGGACAAATCCTACCCAACCCCATGCTAAAACCAAAGCCAGATAATCTCTTCAATTCATGATAGAGGAATGGGCCTCACAGACATCTGGCGTAGGGACCATCCTACTGGCAGAGATTTCTCCTTCTACTCCGCTTCCCATAAATCCCATAGTTGCATAGACTTGGGCTTGCTACTGAATTAGCAACCAGATGCCTCTCTGATTCCAATATAGGCGATTCTAATCTCAGATCATGCCCCTGTCTCATTAAGGTGTACTGCCCTGGAACATCGCTCATCCAGAATTCGCTGGTGTTGTAACCCACTGTTATTTCAGGACCCAGATTTTCGCCCACACCTAGTGCAAGCGAGTAAAGATTATTTCTTCCTGAATGCCGATTGTGGGGTTTCCGGCACTGTCTGGGAAGCATTCAAAGCTGTTTTGGGTCCACATAATTGCCTTTTCAGCGGCTTGGGACTGGAAATGTAAGGAAGACCTAACCCAGCTTCAGGCAGACCTAGCTGCTTTGGAGCGTCACTTTAAGTCTACCCATGGACTGCCCGAGATGATGCTCTGCACCACCAAATAGATGGTCTCAAATACCAAATTAATACAATTTCACATCAAAAGCCAAATGGTATCTCTTGAGGTCGAAGCAGGCCTTTTGGGCTGGGGTGAACAAGGGAAATTCTTGCCTTCGCCTATGTAAGCAGCAGGCTACCCGAATACACACCCTCCGCACTTCTGCAGGCACAATAACGATCAGTCCCAAACAAATTATAACACTATTATGCAGCCATTTTACCAATCTCTATCATTCTCAGTCCTCTAACACGCTAAGAGTTCCGGGAACTTTTCACCAAATTCTGTCAACAAACCCTGCTGCTGACTCTCACTCCTGAACAAGTGACACATTTGGAGTCACCTGTTTCTTTTGCAGAACTTCAACTGGCGCTATCTCAGATGGCACAGGGGAAGGCCCGGCCCAGACAGTATGTCCGTTGAGCTCTACCAGACCCTTGGCCTAGACATTATCCAGCCATTACAGTGTGCCCTACACTTTGCATACCTCTGGATCTCTTCCCCTACTATGAAAGAGGCAATAATTTCCCTTCTACCAAAAAGTCATCTTACCCTCTAGATTGCACAATTTCCAGCCAATATCCCTTTTGTCAGTAGACACAAAAATAATGGCCAAAGCATTGGCGTCAGACTAACTTCCATTCTATCCTTGATTATACACCCTCCCAAATGGGTTTCATGTGGGAAAATCGGGGATGGATAATACCAGACCCTCCTAAACCTTAAGTGGTTCACTTCTAAATCCTCCCTCCCTTAGCAGCCTTGGCGATTGATTTTTCTAAGGCATTTGACTCTATAGAATGGCAATATCTCTATGAAGTCTTTCTTAGGTATGGGCTTTGGAACCTCATTTATGCAGTGGATACATACCCTTTATTGCTCCCCATGGCCCTTATTCTTACAACAGTGAGATCCCTCCCCTTGTGCTACACTGGGACACCAGGCAAGGCTGCCTCCTATTTCCCTTATTATTTCTTGTTGCCCTAGTCCCCTTGATTAGACATTCATTGCTTCCTGCAAATTCAGGGCATTGTAGTTGCCAACCAACCTTATTTGGTAGCGGCCCACGAGATGACCTCCTTTAACCCTCTCTAACCCTTAACAAACTTTACCAAGGGTACTTCAAGTTCTAGATGAATTTGGAGTAATTTCCAGTCTCTGTATTAATAATAATAAAAAAAACACCCTAGCCCCTTTAAATAATCACTGTACCAAGGCCTGCATTCAAGGAACTAATCTGACTTGGGCAGTACTGGATTTAACTACCTCAGTATTTGTATACCAACAGCCTGGCAGGCACCGAATCTACCAATTTCTCTCATTATTAGCACAACTAACTGTAGAAGTTGAGAGGTGGCGTAATTGCAACTTCTTCTTACCAGGTAAGATAGCAGCTATTCGTATGCTTTGCTCCCTTGTCTTATGTACTTTCTAAACAATCTCCCCATCTCTCTCTCTCTCTCACCCAAGCTTTTCACCTCTTTAAGAAACTGATGGACAGTTTTTAAGGGACTGTAAGCTGCCTCAGTGGAATATGCATAAACTGAGAGCACACTGGTCTCATGGAGGCCTTAATGCATCCTGCTTTTTGGTTATCATTTATCCTGTATGGCCACACAGACAACTAAATGGTTTGTGCTCAATGCTGTGGACCCCAATATGGGTCCAATTAGAAACTGACCTAGCAGGTGCAATACCCCTACATACGCCTCTCATTCCACAGGCACGCTCAGCTCATTTTATCCCACACACAATGTTATGCATAGCCCGCCTCTTGGAAGTGCCTCAGGGCTAAATCTCATTTGCCTAGAAAGTCCTGGGACCCTCCCATACAGTATGCTCCTTATGGCGAATAACTTATCCAAATTGATGGAGCACCAGTATACTGGCCCTCCTGGCTCAAAGCTGGAATTCAGGTTGTACAGGACCTCACTCTCTCAGGCACGCATCTCTGATCCCTTTGCTCAGTTACAAAGGCAATTTTCTCTACCACACAAAGACTTGTAGAGGTATTTACAAATTGCAGTGCCTACAGCCCTTCTCCTCAAATCTCAGGAGGCACACAATGGATCTGATTAGCTGGATTGCATCATCTCCTCCACCAAAGAGGTTATGGGTCACTTCTACAGCTCCTGAGAGACTCACAATCCAATGCAACCTTGTTCTGTAAAAAGAAATGGGAATTATTTACTGGCTTCTCCATCTCTGATAACCAATGGACCTCCTACCTTAAGAGTATATATCGTACCTATGGTGACACCAATAGTCGCTTTTTACAGCTAAAAATGTTGCTGTTATGGCACCACACACCAATAGACCTCCATTCTCGTGGCTTGCTAAGCCATAACAAATGCTGGCGCTGCTCCCATGGAGACGATATTCTCCATATTCTATGGTCCTGTCCTAATTTACAACATTTTGGAACATGGTTGACTCAGATATTTCCTCAGTACTTTAGCAATCAATTGTCCTTGTCGATGTAAAGCTGTTCATGGGGATACTACCTCCTTGTGTCAACTACCTAAACCCTCAAAGACTGGATCTTGGTAGCTATCTTGGAGGCTAAATGCCTTCTTAAGCATTGGTGCAGCCAGTTATACTCTACTCGCTTACCGGGCATAATGCTTTTGCCCAAGCTTTCCCTTTGAAAGGCTTTCTCACCTTCATAGGGGTAATCTGCCATTACTATCAGAAATGGGAACCATATCTCTGTTCCCTTTCTGTAAAATTCGCACCACCCTCTAACCTCCTATGTAATGGGCTGCTTGCAATCCTCCTACTTAATCTACAGATTATGTCATAGGAAGATTAGACACTTGTCACAAGATATAAGCATTTGCCTTTATTTAGGGCTCTCTTACTTTTTGCATTCTTCTCCAAGAAAGCACTATATCCTTAAGATAACTACACTATGGATAATATGGATATTCTGCCATTTATGACTGTTATGAGACAGTTTGTCCATGAATGATAACTGCTATTACTATTGTGTCCTTTGTAGACGCATCATGCTCAGTAAGTGGATGGCTGTACTGCTCATTTTCTACTGTATAAAATACTCAAAATTTCTCAATACAATATTATACGATAAAAAAGTCCATCATTGTCTGCTGTGTAACCTCCTCCTCTAAACAGTATACAGACACTGAGGGTGCCCAATCCCCAGTGTCATCTGTCCGTCCCTCTGTTGTCCGCTGTGTAACCCCCAAACAGTATACAGACACTAAGGGTGTCCAATCCCCAGTGTCCTCATCTGCTCAGCAAACTCCTGAAAAAGAAACTGTCCTTGCCATTTTTTTTCACTGTAAAAGAAAACCGCCCAGCAACGCTCCATTCTGCTGTTACTCAACCCCTAACCTCCCACCAGGACCCACCACCCCACATCCCCCATACCTCATACTTACCTAACGGAGGTCCGCTACTGTAATCTACCTTGGACTGCAGGCATGTTCGCCTTCAAATCCCAACTGCAAACTGAGGTAAGCGCTCAATGTATTGCAATGGGGTTTTGCATCAATGTATTTCAATAGGGTTTTCAACTAGGTGGCAGAACTTAGCCATTTTTACATATTTTGCCCCAAATTTTTAATATATGTTTTTAGACCCCACCTCACAAACAACTTCACAGAAGAAATTCTCAAATACCCCCATGACACTAGTGCACACAACAAACATTTGACATTGATGAATGCTTGTTTTAATAATATTTTAACAGGTAACCCACCACACTAGAAAGTAGTTTCATACACAATATATCATATGCTTTAGCTGACATGAAGATATGTAAGACATTAGATGCAAGGGAGACAGGGTTATAACCCATTACTATCCTAAGGGTGGGTTGATGTCACAGGGCAAGGGACATCAACCACTACAAAGGATGTTGAGTATAACTCAACCTTTCAAGTATCCTATTCCACTTACAGAATGTCAGAAAATGATATATTGTACATTATGATATTAGTTATGTATGAGTGTACTTTCATGTGGCCATACTGTGCAGCAAGATAGTATTTGAAGTAGTTAAAGTAAGTATTGATCAATAATTGTATTCATTACTGGTAGAAACAGAGTTCATATGGTTTGTGGGGCTATTTTTGTGGAATAATTTGTCATGTGATTTCCTTCATTTGGATATTCATGTGCTGAGGGATTTGATTTACATATGTATGTTGGAGTTCATAAATTTCATATTTATGAAGGAAGTATATTATTGGGGCGTATGTTATAATTATCAATAACATACCCCTGAGCCAAGGTTATACCCCAATAATCCACCCATGTGGCAAAGTTTTGACCAATGAGAAACTAAAATTGGTCAAATCCTATTCTATAAATGAAGGATAATGCATGGGTGCTTGTGAATAACATGATGGTAATTTCACTGAGTGAAGCTGGAAGAATAAGTAGCAAGGCTGAAAGTTTATGACAAAGAAAGGCATGGAACAGGAGTGCTAGATTACTAAACATAATGGCAGATTTCAAGATAATGCATATACAAGTAAGTAGGGAATGGTGCAGGGCTAAAAATGGGGGGCTGCTAGCAAAGTGGAGCAGACTTAAAAGTTAATTGAGAAACCAGCGACATATTGAATGTCTTCCTAGGAGCTATCAAAAGAATTGGAAATCAGAACTCTTGGGGGCATGTTCTTGTATTGCATCCTTGGGGCAAAAGGAAGGAAATGGAGATCTGCAGGAAATAGAAAAGAAGGAGAACCACAGAAACATAGAATTTTCAGCAGAAAACAAATCGCTTGGCCCACCCAGTCTGCCCTGGTATTCTCTCGTAGTCTGTTTCCGCACAGCCTATCTTGTTCTGGTGACCTTTGCCTCTCGGTCTCCTTTCTAATATACCTCTAAGTCTATCCCATGCATGCTTGAAAGCTTCCCATTGTTTTAACCTCCAAGACTTCTGCTGGCAGTCTGTTCCAGGCATCTACCAATCTTTTCTCATATCTCTGTTGAACTCCCCTCCAGCTTCATTGCATGCCAGCAGTCCTGGTGCTCTTATTCAAAGAGTCTCCCACCCTGCACCATGTTTATGCCTGTGAGGTACTTGTAGATCTGTATCATCTCACCTCTCTCTCCTTCTGTCAGGGTTTACATGCTGAGATCCCAATCTGTACTCATAGGCCTCTTGTGCAAACCTTGCACAATTTTAGTTGCCCTCCTCTGACTGCGTCCACCCTGTCTATGTCCTTTCTGAGGTGTGGTCTCCAAAACTGCATAGGGGTGGTATTGCCACTGCATCACTCACTGGATCTGTACACAGTACTCCAAGTAGGATCTGCTCAGTGAGTGATACAGTGGCAATACCACCCCCTCCTCCTGCTGGAGATATCCCTCCCTATGCAACCTGCATCCCAGTAGCCCTACCCACTGTTTTGTCACACTGCTCTACCACCTTGATGTCCTCAGATAGGTATGATGTAATAATAGCGAGGATTAAATAGCAAACACAAATGAGCAACCCCAGACAGGTGATTGCATTAATAGTGACCTCACATAGCGCACATAGAAATGAGTGACTACGGGTAGCTGATACCCCCACTATCCAGGTGTGACTCAGAGTTGGAATACTAGAGATGGGGGGGTAGGGCACAGCCATCCACATGAACAGTAATAATGGAGTGTGCACACCTGTGGAGTAGTGATTAAATAGGTGTGGCATGGTAAGGAACTCACGATTGTGGAAAGAGGAGTGAGGATGTCTGTAGAATAACAGGTTGTAAGGAGTATGAAATGAGCAGCAGATATGAATATCTCAGGGTCTGGCATATGATTTCCAACTTCATGTGTGATGGTTGTGGTCACCATTATTATTCGTTGCTCTACTATGGTAGGCTATTATTGCACTCGCTATTATAAAGTCACTGTTTTGACGTGTGCCCATATTGAGTAGTAGTAGTGACATGGAACCCATCAGATATGATTATCCCAAGGTCTCTTTCCTGTTGAATGACCGTTAATATCTCACCCATCCTATACTAAGCTTCTGGGCTCCTAGGCCCAAGGTACATAATTTTGCACTTTTGGGGATTTGAATTCCAACTGCTATGCTTTTTGACCACTCTGAGTTCCCTAGATCCTGCACATTTTCTCCAACTCTCCTGAGTGTCCCACTTTATGCAGATTTTGGTATCATATGCAAAAGACATTCCTTCCCTTCCACTTCTTCTGAAATGTCCCCTGTGAAGACTGGTCCAAGTACTGAGCCTTGTGGAATCCTGCTGGTCATGCTCCCATCATTAGAGTGAGTGTCATTAACCCACCCTCTGTCTCTTATCCATTAACCAGTTTCTATCCAAACTCATCTCTTTGGAACCCACCCTAACCTGTTCAATTTCTTTATCAGCCTCCTGTGTGCCACAGTGTCAAAGACCTTGTTACAGTCCAGAAAGGCCATGTCCACTGCCACACCTGATCTATTTTCCTGGTCACTCAGTCAAAGAACTCTATCAGATCCATTTGGCATGACCTACCCTCCCATGCATCTGTGCTGCATGTGGGCTTGTAGCCCACTGGATTCAAGATACCCTACCAATCTCTTCTTCAGTAGGGTTTACATTTCTCACGACTGAATTCAATCAATCAATCAATCAAAATCTTTATTTATCCAGGTGAATATCGTTGAGCAAGCTCATTTACAAGATGGACCTGGTTAGCTCAGGGTCAAATAGTACAATGCATAAACAGATATTTATAATTGAGCCAAATAACACAAGTGAAAAACAATTAATGCAGTTAATGCAAGTAAGTACTCAATGTTACATCAGTCATATAATTTCATTGTGCTTCTGTAATATTTAAGGAGGACATAAGATGAGGCTTAGTAGGAACTTCAGTAGGGAGAAGTGATCAGCCATCTGTAGGGAGCTGACGAACACATAATTTCAAAAGTAGTGTAATCACACAGTATTCCTAAATGTAACACTCTAAACAGAAGGAAAAGGGTTTTGACAGTCAAGGAGAAAAGTAATTTCGCATGGAAATCAGATTTATCCTTGGTTTAGAACGACACAGAAGCAGACTGCAGGAACCAGTCAGAAGCCAATGCCGAAGAGCACTCACATTCCGATTGGATGGCTGCTAATGCCGTGCTTTGCTAATGGAGAGTCCAACTTAGGTTCTCAGGCTGCGGTAGAAGCAGCACCGATGCTCGGTGCCGGGTTTCCATGCCTATGGGCAGGAGCCCATGGAGAGCATATCCTTGGCAGGAGGGAGGAAGGGTCAGTATTGAGTACTGGGCCATGGACAATGGAACATCTGAACCAGTGGGAGGACCAGAACAGCAGGGCAACAGAATTGGGTATTCCTTGGTGCTAAAAACTGGCCCACCAGAAATTCAGAAAGGAGTTTAATCAAACAGAGTCCCAAATATTGACACTCTAAACAGGAAAACATAGAGGTCGAACTGTTAGGCAATAAGTAAGCACAGCTCTTTTGTGAAAGTTTTCACAGAAAATCAGACTTTAGCTTAGTATTGAGGGAGACACAGGTGAAGACTGCAGGAGCTAATCAGATGCCAGAGCAGAAGAGCGCCTTGCTCCAATTGTATCAGCAATAGTGCACCTCACTAGTAAGGAGTCCAGTCTAGGTGTCTCAGGTGGCAGCTATGGAAGCAACAACCACCCAGTATTCAGATTTCTCCCACCTGAGGGGCAGGAGCCCCTGAGGGCTAGTCTATGGCGGGAAGAGAGTTAGGGACAGAGGAAAGAGATAGTAAGAGGGAATGCAGTGGAAAGGGAATACAAAGATGAAATAGGGCAGTTAAATGGTACAAGGTAGGGAATAAGAGCCACTGATTAAACAATATGTAAAAGACAGCAGGGTGAGTAAGGTGTAGCGCCACAAAAGTCATGAAGAGATACTAACCCTACAGGGATTTCTAGATGAGAAAAACATTTAAGGCATAAGAAACTCACAGAGTTAAGTTCACCAAAGGTTACAAGCGATTATAAATTCAACTACGCTCAGAGGCAGCAGCCTGATGCTATGGACTAAAATTAGGGCTGGGTAGCAATTGCATGGCTCACACATACTGATCATATAGAGATTTAAAGGCATTCATACTGCAGAGGCAGCTTAATGGCTGGCAGTGTAGCCTAGAGGTTAGAGGAATGAGGTGTGAATGAGTTTGATACATCCAACAGAGCAGACCTGAGTTTGATTCTCACAACCCCACTTGCATACTGTGTGACTCTGAGTAAGTCACTTAACCGCCCAGTGCTCCCAGGTCACCCCTGAAAACAGGCACTTGTGCCTAGTGGGCCTTATCCAGTTTCCAAAGACTAAAATAAAAATAAATAAAATAAAATTTCAATAATTTTGTACTTTGCTCCACAATTTTGGCAACAGAAAACTAATGACCACTCTGCCATAGTGAGAGGAAGCCTTGAGGATACATAATGTGATGTAGGATGCGTTTTTAGGGCATACGCTCCTGGCTCACTTAGTGGAGACAATCTATTATAAATTGTGGAAGCAGCTTCAAGAAGACTCTATAAGTCCAAAGGGCTCGTTTTCTATTAGCCTAAACATAAGAGAGGACCACCCTATGGCTTTGTACAAGGAACAATGATGGGTAGAGATGGGTAGACCAGTAAGAAACCAGATGGCCCTGTGAAAAGCGTATCCAACTTTGCAACCGAGGCTTTGGAACATTGACTATAAAGGAAATCTGCATAATCGATCAGCCAAAGAAAAAAGTTTGGACAAGGCGCACTTTTGCATCTCTAGTAAGAAACTGGTTAATTCTAAAGAATAGCCCCAGCCTCTGCCTTAACTTCTTTACAAGGTGCTCAGTGAATGATAGATTATGGTCTAACCACACAACTAGGTATTTAAACTTTGAGACAAACTCCAATTTTCTCCAAGAATTGTGGTAATCTGAGGTAGTGTTCCACAGCTGGCTGGGTGAGAACAACATTGCTTTTGTTTTTTTAGCATTTAGAAGATGTTTTTATGGAGGAGCTGGTTCTGGAGATGGTTAAATTCCTCCTGGAGGTCAGCAACGGCTTCAGGTCTCGGACGACTTATATATACAACTGTGTCATCAGCAAACAGGTGTATGTTGGCCTTGTTAATACTCTCATCAATGTTATTAACATAGATAATGAATAGTAAGGGATCAAGTATGGATCCTTGTGGTACTCCCTCAGTAGAGGTTTGAGTGGGGATAGCTCACCCTCAGCCTTAATTTGTTGATGCCATCCTACAAGGTACCAGTAAACCAATGCAAAGAAACTGAGTCCAGGCCTATACTCTTCAGAGAAGAGAGAGCAGGCTATGATCCACTGTATCAAAAGCCTTACTAAGGTCTAGAAGTACAGCACAGACAAAGTTTCTGCCATCCAGTTCTCAGTACCAATCATTTGTTACTTTGGCAAGGCAAAATAGTGCTGTGTTTAGTTCTAAAGCCAGATTGCATTGGGTTAAATAGATTATTGGATTAGAGGTAGTCCCTTAATTGGTTGCTGACAGTCTTTTCCAGAAGCTTCAACAAAGTTGGGAGGAGGAAAATTGGTCTATAATTGTTAAGGTTGCAGGATCCCCTGATTTAAACAAGGGATGACATGAGCAATTTTCCAGATCTGGGGAATAAGCCCTGGGACAATGATAAGTTAAATAAGTGGGTGATAGGAACAGCTAGGGCATGATAGGTGATTTTAAGGAAATAAGGATCCAAAGAATCAGTACCAGCACTTTTCTTAATATCCAATTGGAGCACTAGTGTCTTCAACCTCATTCAGAGAGACCAGGTGGAACAAGAAGCCAGGTACCAGGGCAGGAGAGTCTGAGCATGGGACACTTAATTGGGAGTGGACCAGGAATGCAGGGAATTGTCGAAAGCTAGTCCAGCTGTGGCAAAAGATTGTTAAATCCTCTAGTATTCCCGGTTTATCATTAATACTAGTACTCCCAGTTGTAATCTTGAGGCAAGGAATTACCAGGTATATCAGGACATGTCCTGGATTGTTCTCCAGAATTTGGAGGAGCACTTTGCTGCAGAATCCAATTTGGTAAGATAAATGCTGCCTTTGCATCCCTGGCTATTTTCGACAAGCATTGCATGCCCTTCTGAATTGACACCAGTCTGAGTCAAGCTTAGTCTGATTAGCTTTTTTCCACAATTTATCCCTACCAAGCAATGCAGCTTTCAGCTCGGCAGAGAACTAATGACATGTTTTGTTTTTACACAGATTTTAACCATGGGGCATACATATTTAGGGCCCTAACACGTATATCATGGAAAATATATGCCAAGTTAACTGTGTTAGCTAAGTAGAATCTTGCTAACGTGGTGAGTGTTCGAGCTCATAGACATAGGCAGCCAAATCAAAGTTACAACGTGACCTTTTGTAAGAAATTTAGTTGTAGGTCCTGTATGATGCAATGATCTGACCGAGCAATGAAGCAATGGTCACTGATATAAGCAAAGAGGGTTCCAGCATGTGAGAAGAGATGAGGCTTATCGACTAAAATAACATCCAGCAGTGTGCTGTTGCTCATGTTCTTTTGTTTGGATGTGTGGGTTCGTGAATTAGTTGCACCAACCCATGGGAATCGCAGAAAGTGTTTAAAGGTGAAGCAGTCTTCGATAACCAGTCGAAATTAAGGTCCCTAGGATGATAGTTTCAAGGTTTCTTTCTCCATAATTGAGTGAAGATATGTAAGAAGGTGCACCAGCAGATGGGGTCTATAGCAACCAATCACTCTGAGGGCAAGAGAAGTAGATAAATACATCTTCAGGGTCAAAGTGACGGTCCTATGGTTGCTAACCTCCTCCTGTTGCCACTCTTATGTAGTGGGACAATACCAACCCTTCTCCAGTCATCTGGAGCTGTGCCGGTTTCCAGTAAAGTGTTGAACAAGGCTGTCAGCGGAGCAGCTAGCACCTCCCTGAGTTTTTAGTACCCTTGAGTATATGCCGCCTGGTCCCATAGCCTTGAGTGTGAGGGGACTAAGAGCAGGATCAGACATGAGTGTTTTGGCCAAAGATTAAAGTCTTTGGACAGCATGAGAGAATGAGGAATACTTAGATAGGAAGGTTAGACCAAAGCGGGTCACCAACACAAGAAGTCAGTATGACCAGCAGAGGTTTTAAAATAGGGAGAGAGAAAAGCATGGGGTCACACTTTCGGAGGTGGTAGGGGACAGGAGAGGAGGGAGCTCATATATGGGGAAGCATCCAACCACAATTTAAAGATACTGGAAAAGCTGTGGGAGAGGCAGTTTCACTCCAGAGAAGGAAGAGAGAGGGAGGATTAACAGGAAGAATGATTAAGTGTGAGGAGGGACACCAAGGACCAAAAGACAAAAAAAATGAAAAGATGGTCCAGTCTAGGAAGGCTGGATTTAGAAGCAGCACTTTCCACCATTGCTCCCTAGCTAATGCCTGGGTATTACTTTTCACAACAATCTCCCAGCAAGTAGGAGTGGATACTGATTTGTTCCTGTATAGTGCACCAAATTTAGATGGAGTTTCTTATGAATGGCATTAATGTGGCAGGAGAAGTCGAGATAATAACCCAGTTAAACAACCAGGTATTTGAAGGAGGTAACTTTGTCCAGCTGTGAGTCATCCAGCATTCTGAATACTGGAGGAAGTTAGATTTTACTCAGTCTCTGCCTGGTGCCAAATGTTATGAATGGTTTTCCTTGCATTGAGTGTGACCTGTTTGGCACAGAACCAGTGCTGGATGTTAATGAAGTCATACTGAAGCTGTGCTGCAAGTTATGGGACTGAAGGCCCATATGCAAAAGCACTGTTCCATCTGCATACATGTGAATGAACAAGGAGACACAAGCCTTAGGGAGGTGGTTAAGGAAGATTGAGAACAGAATGGGGCAAAAGACAGGGCCAAGAGATACAGTTAAACTGATTGGGAGAGAGGGTCATGTATGAGGATTGATATGGACCTGTCTGACAGGTAAGAGATGAAGCATTGCACTGTAATGGCAGAAAGACTATCCCTACAGTAACACTTTTGGCCAGCAGTGTCAAAGGCTTTGGCCATGTTGACAAAATAATAGTGATGAAGAGCCTCTGATTTATCCCTTCAGGATGATGTCAGTGGGCCTGTGTAGGAGGAAACAGTAGAGTGGGATATGCTAAAGCCAGACTGAGAAGAGGTTAGAAAGGAAGAGAAGTTGAGGAAATGGGATAGTTGAAAGAGAACCAGGTGTCCTTGGAGTTTAGGTTCGCAGGAAGAAGATTGGAATATAGTGACCTGGGAAAGAGATCACCATCTTTATGAAAGAGGGAATGTTTGCCCTCATCCAACTCATAGGAGCAGTACCTGTGAGGAAGTATACATTATGGGAGACACCAAGGAAGGAGCTGAAAGAGAGGTTTCAGGTGAGGCTTTAGGGGCAACCTAGGGGTACAGCCACTACTACAGAAGGGAATACCAACACAGTGACAGATGCCAGAGACAAGGCAGGAGGAGATATTTGTCTTCAATCTTAGACATATAACACTTATAGACACACACATGGCAATCCTTAACAATGGTCTGTCTTTGCACCCACAAGTACATTGGATGAATTTGCTCTACTGCTAGGTTGACAGAAGTCCTATATGAAACTTAGGCTATCAAGCACAGTTTGAGGACATCCACAGACCAGCACACTTACAAAACAAGCAGAACTCAAAACTGCATTAAACATTACATCTACATACAGCCCTCCAAAAGGAACTCACACAATGTTAAAATGTATGTACAGTGGATATGGTACAGAGCGATATTAGGAAATTCATTGACAGTGGAAAAAAGATAGGAACAGTTACAAACCTTTAACTTGAAAAGGTATATAAGTCCTCAGGTGTGCCTCACCTGTGTTGAGCATATCTATTAACAGCATATCCACACTGTTCTGACCAATGTATGTTTTTATTGCTACTGTAACCTGTTTGTAGCCTCTACATTGAGTATGTACGGGGCAAGCCCCACTGTTTTCCCTGACCATTGTTGTATATAACTGTATATTGTTGGGCCTATACTATTGTGCCTATATTTTGTTTATGTGCCTTATTCGAACCCTAATTAAAGAGATCTTGATATTAAAACTGTACTAATCTGGGAGGAAATGTGACTGCCTAAATTGCAGCATTTGTTGTTTAAACTGCTAATTGATTCTTTCTTTTTTCCTTGACTATCTCCTGTCCCTGCTCCTCTGCTCTGCTTCTAGTCCCTCTCCCAAACGTCCACCAAGCTTGCCATCATAATTTTCTCACCCTCTGCAACTGAGCACCGAGTTTCTTGCACTCATTTTCTAACCCTCCCACCCCTGACTTTTACCAATTTCTCTTCCTTGTCCCTCTGAGCTAAGTTGTCGCTGATTTGCTCAGCCCCAACCCCTCCTCCCTCTTTCTTTTGTCCTGCTAATTTTTCATTTTGCGCCTGTAACCAACAAATACCCCTCCCTTCTAGCACCTCTGATTGTCCCCTTCCAGCTTTCTCACCCCCATCTCTCTTCTACTATGCACAGCTCCTCCCACTGGATTTGAGCACCTCAGCTAGGACTGTTAACTTGTCCTAATTCTCTCCTCCTTCCTCCTTTCAGGTCCCAGCCCCTGACTTGGGCTCCAGTGGTTGCCGCAGCTTGGCTCCTCTAGCCAGTGGGCACTCCCACTAAATCTCTGCTGAAAGCAGCCACTTCCAGGGACCAGCAAAGTACTTTCCCAGGGACTCACCAGCGGCCACTGGATTGGTCCTTATTTCCGCAGGCTAAACGCTTATTAGATGCCACAGTTTTACTGGCCCTGCCATTGGTTTGTTTTGAATCCCTAGTACTGTTTTCTCTCTGCAGCTTGAGGAGTGCAGTTTCTTCTCGAGTGGCTCCTCAGCGGAAGCTATCTGAGCTTGCATTTTTGTTCCACCTACCCATTTCAACCCCGGCCGCTGTTAAATACGCTATAGCACCACCCCCCACCACTCCCATCCTCTATGCTGCTATCTCATCCTATCTCAACCAGATAATTGCTATGCATAGCCTCTAGAGGATATTTGCAACATCAGCCTGCATTTTTGTGCTGGAACTATTCCTTGTTGCTTAAATTCCTACTAATTTTACCCTAATTAAAATAGGTAAGCTTACCCCTGAGAATATTACCACACCATCTCATCTTCTTTATCCTGCTCAGTCCTGCTGGAAACCCCAACTCCAACTCCAACAATCAGCAACCTATTAGTATTGATTTTGATGACAACTTTCTACTACATCAAGGGGTGTATTTCTGGGAACTTTTTCAACATCACTGATCGTCCCTGGTTTCCTTTTAGATTTTCCCTCCTGATCAATGACTGGGATTTGCCCTAGCATGCAGGTTTGCATCACTACTCCTTCTCATCCCATTATCCTTCTAACTCTGTGCAAGAAAAGAAAAAGGATCCACTGCACCAGAAGGACTCTCAAACTATCTGTAAAGCTACTAAGAGAACACCTACTAAGGATTGCCCTCTTATTACTTCTACTATCAGGCAACATCCATCCTAATCCAGGTCCCATGGCTAGCTCCAAATGGTATCATCAAGCAAGGCACTATAAATTTGGCTGCAATCAACATCTGTAGTCTTTGTGCAAACTGACAGCCCAAATGTCTGGTAGCACAACATGACCCTGACATACTGTCTGTTATAGAAACCTAGCTGCCCCCAAAACACCTGATTCAGTTGTTGCCTTACCTGGATACTCCATTTTCTGACAGGATAGGATAACCAAACATGGTGGTGGTTGCGTCATCTATCTAAAAACTCCATAAAAGGTCTGGCCTTGCCTGAGACTGACCTCAGATGCTGCACTCAAATTCTTGCCATTAATGTACTTCTTGGGGCTCATAACAAAACACTCAGTCTTATCAGTCTACATACCCCAAAGGACCCAGCATCTGGTTTCCACAGCATTCTGGACTATCTCGTACCCTCACCCACACCTTTGAGACAATAATTATGAGTGATTTCAATACAAACTGGCTGGCACCAGGCATCGCCCAATGAAGGACTCCCTTCTGGCCCTTCACCTCCACAACCCATCAACTTACCTAACAGACTGGACCAGCACCTCTCTGGACTGGATAATCTCCAATCAATCACCATGATCACATTTCTAATGTAACCATACACCCTGACTCCCTTAGTGACCACTTCCACATTACCTGCAGCTGGTTGAACAAATTCGGCACTCCAGCTCCCTAACTATCTATAACAGAGTGTTTAAACATGGTCACCTGGATCTCCTAAAACAACAGCTATGCTACTAGGATTGGGCCCTACTTGACGCCACTGATGACATCAGTGTAGCTCTGGCACTTCATCAGTGTCTTCAGTGCTGCCTCTGATATACATGCCCTTTTAAAAAGATGAAGGTTCACAGCACAGTGCACACCTGGATTACCCTGAACTTATAGCACTAAAGAAACAAAGGGAGCATCTCTGGCTCCATGCTAAAGCCACGAAAGCAACTGGAACTGCAAGCTTATAAAGCTGCAAGAAATGCCTGTACTCGTGCTGTTGGACAGCTGAAAAGTAAACACCATAGGGAGATGTTGACCAACTTGTGGGGGACAGCAGGAAATTTTGGTTGAACATCAAGGATATCACTGGTAAAGATCCTAAGGTGTCATCTTCAATGCAAATATTGATGGTACCCCACCCTGGACCCATTTAAAATTGCAAATACTTTTAACAATGCCTTCACTAACCTAAACAGTGTCCTCCTCAGGACTTCTTTGATGATACCGCCCTAAGACATCTAGTCACTATGAGGGCAAGAACCATGCATGTTCTCCTCCTTTCTATTTTAAGAAGGTCTCAGTGTCACAGGTTAGAAAACTCATGAATAAAGGGTTGGGAAAATCAGGCATAGTGGCAACTCTCTGACCTTAAACTTATCACCCTCACCTTAGAGGAAGTAATTTTACCCATAACTAAGCTCCTTACCCTATCATTAACACTATCACAATTCCATGAGGCATGGAAACTGGCCCAAGTGACCCCTGTATTTAAATCTGGAGACCGTTCACTGCATAACTACTATAGGCCAATATCCATCCTCCCTCCTTTATCTAAAGTTCTAGAATGTATTGTTGCTAATCAGCTTGTGGACTACCTTGAAAAATATTCCATCCAATGCCCATAACAGCATGAATTTAGAAAAGGCATAGCACCACCATAGCACTAATTGAATTCACCAGCTTCGCTCAACAATCACTTGACCAAGGCAATCTTGTAGGAGCACCTTTATAGATTTAACAAATGCCTTTGACACTGTTAATCACTCACTTCTCCTCTGTCAGCTAACTAAACCTGGCCTTCACTTGAAACACTGCACCATTCAGATGTTATCTTGCAGATAAATCTCAGCTGGTGAAAATTTCTAATGTCACCTCCTGAACAGCAGGTCATCCATTTGGGAGTACCACAAGGATCAATCCTGGGTCCATTCTTTTAGCAACTGTTTGAACGACTTGCCATCCCTCATGTTACCAATGGATTCTCCTATATGCAGATGATGCTGTCATTTTTATGAGCCACACTGATCCTAACGCTCCTGAAAGCAATCTACAACTCATCTTCCAGGAATTGAACAATGGTTTAGTGCAAAAACTGGTACTAAACCATAAGAAAACAAAAGCTGTGTTGTTCACCTTCCACTGCAATAAGCACAGGTCCCATGCTCTTACTATTAAAAAATAACCTGGGAGCCCCAATCATCAAGTACATCATTTAAGTATCTAGATGTAACCTGGATACTCAGCTCTCTTATATGCTTCACATCGAGAATGTTGCCAAGGCCATAACTATCAGGATTGGACTCCTCTATAGACACAGGCAGTGTCTGACACCTGATGCTCTCAAGCTTGCAATTTACAGTTCGGTGTTGTCAATCATCGACTATGGTTTGGTCATATATGGAGCTGCTACCTCTTCCTCACTGAAAAGACTAACTGTTGCTCTTAACAAGGCGTAGAATACTTCACGGGTGCCGCGACATCTCACCCATACTTGTGAGCTTTATGCTCAAACTGATTGGCTTCAACTAAGTAGTAGGATCAAGTGCCAAACATGCATACTAATTAAAAGATGCTCATTGGTCTCTTGCCACCTGGAGTGGCTAGCCTCTGAACAAATCTCTCAGGACTCAACACACTCGCCTTCAACCACCAAACTCTTTCTAGTCCCTAGGTGTCGGACAACACAGTGCTTATGATCCTTTTATATAAAGCCCCACTTTGATTCAATCAGTTGCACAATGATATTGCTAGTCTTCGCAACCTTGCCCAGTTTGAGATTACACTCCACCAGCACCTCACATCTGTTAGTTCCTGTGATTTCTCCATCTAAGCAGAGGTATGTCCAGCCCATTCTCCTTACACCACCTGAGTCCTCCTCCTCACCCTCCTCCACCTGCTCCCACTGATTGACAATTTGATAAGGCCCTTGGCTGCTGTTTCCATGCTTTGCCCTCTGCTGCTTCCTCCCTCATCTCCTCACAAATCCTTACTACCCCTTTAAGCAACTTGACAAAGCCCTGGCTGCTACCTCTTCTCCCTTTATCCTAATATCTTACTGCCCCTGCTTCTCCCTTCTATCGTCACTGCATTTCTTCTCATATTTTGCATCATTGTTTATCGATGGTGTACTGCTCACATTCATTGTTTGCTTAGAAATTAAACTTTTTTTTTCCCTTACTAAAGTTCTATAAAGAAAAATAGCCACTGCCTTTGATAGAAGAGAGTGAGGTGTACAAGAGCAGCCCATTTCAGTATCAGGGCTGCTGCAAGGGTACTTTAGAGACTTATCCACCAAACATATCTTTTCATATGGGACATCTCATTCTCTTCCTAAGAGGATTGTTGCTAATTTAAAAAGTGCTGGTGAGGAAGTAGTTCTATAAGCTTGTGATTTTAGATGATACAGGGAGGGGATTTCACAGAGTCTGGTGTGTACGAGTACAAAAGAAACCCACAGCCCAGCAGAAAAGGAGTCAAGAGAGTAAGCACGGGTGACCCGCCATGAAATCCACCAGTGCAAAAGCTTTGGCAGAACCTAAAAGTGCCTCTGAGAAGTTGTTTAATTTATTGAAGTCCTTGAACCCAAATCTAACTTTAATATTAGCTGATACGGTAGATTCTTCAGCATCCAGTCTCTTACCTTCTGCCCTGGGAATGTCTAGTCTCGCGCACGGCAACAGCCGACACTGAACCCATGGTAAGCATGGGACTCCTACAGTTCTGCTCAGCCCAGCTGTTCAAAATACCTCATGGATAAACCTCCCTTGTTATATGACCAGGCTGAAATTGCAACAGAAGAGGGAGAACAGTAAGGGGGCTGCAGTTGCAAGAAGAAGGAAACAAGCAGCAGGGTCAATGGCACAGGCACAAAACAAAGAATCTAATTTACTACTGAAAGAGATTAGAGATGGTTTCAGTAGCTTAAAATTTCAATCACTGAGCTAACAAGCTCGGTTTCAGAGTTGGCACAAAAGATGAATTCTCTAACTGTCAGACTTCAGAGTTGGAAGAAGAGTAAGCACAGTCGAGGACACAATAGTACACTTAAAAAATAGATTTACATTCTTAAGAATTAGAAAGACTATGTCTTAAGATCAAAGAACTGGAAACAAGAAACAGACGATGCAATTTAAAACTGGGTGGAATTCGGAATGCCTGGAAGGAGAAACCTGGTGGAATTCTTTGAAAAGCCCTGACTGAAGCTCTCAAAGGCCTTATCCAGATAAAAAGTTGAGTTGGACAGGGTGCATAGTGGGTAAAGGAATCCAAATTATTGGGATCTCAAGTCCAATTTGTCTTTCTCAGGCCTCACCACTACCAAGATAAAGAAGCAATTCTAAAAAGGCCAGGATGGAAAATGGCATTAAAATTGCTGGTGTGCTGGTGCATGTCTCAAGTTTCCCTGATTTACCTAATGAAGCCCTGAACAAATGAAAAGCATTTTCAAATGCTAAAGTCATGTTGGTGAAAAGGAATATCAGGTTTTCAATGATTCCCCAGCAAAATTGAAAGTGTGGTATCGAGGCAGAGTGCACATTTTTTTATGACCCACAGAAGCTGAAAGGACTATAAAAGAATGACTGGTGGAGACAAGCAAGACATAGGTTAATTTGAAAATGGCTAACCAAGGAAAGGAAAACAAAGAAAATACCTGAATAATACTAAAAGAAAGAAAGGGGAAAAATGCTAACGATATATTCTCTATACTTTGTTTATTATCCCAAGTCTCTCCTTCCCTGTATCTCCATTGGGGATGAACACACTATTTAACATAAAGATGGGGTGGGGTTAATTTTTGATTCACGTAGTTAGGTTACTTGAGTAAAGTAAAGAAGGGCAGGTGAAATCTTGGAGGCCTGACTCTGCTGAATAAGAATAGTAAGAAAGTTCTTGTTTACTACACCCTCCTTCTACAGCACAGCAGTGATGTCTTAGGACAGCCAGCAGTAGTACCTCTGGTGTCTCGAGAGTACACAGATGTTTTCCAGCTAGCCTACAATTTTTTGGGTGACCAGTATAAAGGATAGGGGATTGATGAATTATTGTGGGTGGTGCAAGTGGTGGTTACTATCTTGGAACTAAGGCTGAAAACCATCCTGGAGTTAATGATCAGGTACATCTCACCCCTTGTGGTCTAGATTGGAAGGGGAGGGGAAGGATAGGCTGGAATAAACAACACTGTTATTTAACTTATTTCAGACCTTATATAATCAGGAAAGGAATGTCTTAAGACATTTTGCCCAACTTATAAGGTGGAAAAAATTTACATTTTGGAAAATATGTATTTACAAAAAGGAGTCGAGAAAGTGATACTGGCCAGAGAGTTTTCCAGTACAATACCTCATAAACATTTTCTTGCTATGACAGAATGGTTAACTCGAAGTATAAATGAATGCAATTAACATAATGATGTGGAACGTGATGGACGCAAGGGACCAGGCAAAATCAGAACAATTATCAATCAATGTAGGAAAGAAGGTCGAGATTCTTCTACTACGGGTAACTCATTTTGAAAACAAAGATTTGATTTACTTCAATAATCTTTTCAAAGCAGTTGGAGAATTTTCTTATTATAATAACAGAGTGAGAGGAACTGCAATTTTCATTTCTAAAAAATAGTCTTTACCATTACTTTGCAGCACAGTGACCAGGAGGGTAGGTTTACAATATGGGTATCAAAACAAATTAGCTTTATTTCACTATAGGATCAGTTTATACCCTAAATGAAGAAGACTTGAATTTTTAAATACATTTTTAGTGAAATATCAGCATATCCAAAACCATATATAGTCACAAGGACTTTAATATTTCTGGGCCACCTAGATAGGTGTTTGGGTACTAAAGAAAGAAATTAAACTTGTTAAGTTCCTCCTCCGTATGTATGTAACCCTTTTCCACTGACGGAAACCTTTGCAAATTAGCTGTTTTATGCTCAAAGGTACTTTTTAGTCTGACAGTGAATAAATAAATAAAATAAATAAATAAATAAATAAAATATTTCTGTATTGTACTATTGTTGTACGTATCCTTTGAAGTAGTTTACTCTCACTGTATAGTTATATAACCCACTGATAACTGTAACAGATCCACCTTGCAAATGAGTCCATCTCAATGGTGTTTCACCTAGTTCAATAAAGAATTGCATTGAACTGAATTAAAAAGGCCATTCATGATCTGGAAAGAGATAAAAGTATCAACAGAAAACAAGTGGACAAGGGTGGGGAACAGTTATCCAGGATTACATAGCATACCAGACTGAGTGCTTGAGGTAACAGTAACAAAGTAAATTAGAATTGACACAGACCTTACAAATGGTATCTAGGACAACATAAAAGATTTGAGTTCTTCAGAACAAGGAGATGGCTAGGTGAATGGGAAAACAAAAATCTAGTTAAACAACAGCAACAGATACCTACATTTTACACAATATCAAAATATACATTTCAAATGCTATCAACCCACCAGTCCATCACATAATTTCAGAAATCAGCTTTGTATTAGAACCACTCTCCAGCTATTGCAACTATTTTATAAACCTTCTAGTGACTAAAGGATGCTGCTCTCTTCATCAACATAATAGAATCTGACAAATCTACTGTAACAACACTATTGACAGTGGCAATATAAATTCAAGCTGGCTTTGCTCCTTAGATGTTAAAGGACCTGCATACATTTATTCCCAATCAAGAGGAAGTTACAGTCACTGGGAAGATGGGTGCTAAGCAGGCTGGCCTCTACTCCTTAAAACAGACCTGACACCATTAGAAGGTGTTGTTTCTGCAATTTTATTGCATTTTAAAGTTATTTTAATTAGTGTTATGGTAGGGTTTAAGAGAATAGTCAGTGCTTCACTGAGACAATGGCAGGAGTGATAGTTTTATTTTCAAAAAGAAAAGTTTATAGTCTGTGTGAGCAGGGGTTTGTGCAGTAGATATCTTGCTGTGAATTTTCATTGCAAAATACCGCCAAGTTCTATTTAACAGTATCTGCAAGTCTGCAGCTTCCATTGACTGCAGAATGGCTGTGGGTTATTTTGTGTGCAGTGCCTGCCTCCCACCCCATGCTGGAAGTGTCTGAGAGACTCCTGGGGATCAGGAGTGTGAAGCAGTGGTCAGAGGCCTTGTCCAGAGAGATGAAAAGTATTGGATTCAGCCTGAGAAAAATCTTTGCTTGGTACAAACACGGGTGGCAGAGGCATCTAATTCCTGAATTTTGCTGAAAGTAGAGAAGGCACTGTTTGCTAGAGTCAGGCAACTGTTGTAATTGGGGATAGGATATCTGAACTGTTTGAAGCAGGTGAGAGAGGCTGGGGAAGAGTACAAGGATGCCAGAGAAGACACCGCCTTGTACCTGCCAGGAGCATTGTGAGAGGTATGGGATGAACTGGGTTAATCAGTCTGATGGTGGACTGTGCCATGCCTGTTAGTTATCTCCTCCAAGGACTAGTTGATTGGCTGGCATTTGCAAGGTTCATGGCTGGTATCTCTCCTCCTACCCAGTAGCAGTGGGTAAAGAGGTCGGAAACTGGTAACTTTCTCAGAGGAGCAAGATAAGGAGGTTGAGAACAAGTACTGTTTTGATATTTAAATCTGAACCACATCTGTGCCTGAAACATTGAATATGGACTAAGGAGTCATTATCAGGTGAGAGCCAGGCTGGCTCCTATTACTTCTCCACATTAAATTGTTTGGACTGTGGCCCAGAGTTTGATCCAGACAGGGATTTTATGATTATTTTTCACTAAAGAGTTTAACCTGCTCTGCACACATTTACATTTATATTTTACTTTGTCTGATTGTGCTTATGTTTTATCTCTTCTTATTTTGGAGTGAATCAGGGTGTGAGGATTAATTTTAAAATCTGTGTAAGCCCTTAAGATTAATGACATGCAAATCTTTAAGTTTTAATACCCCATGAGTTTATCTTCCAGGGTCCAATTAATTCCTGTACTCTGTGTTCTCAGGGTCAGAGAGCGGTCTTGTGGCTGAAAAATGAAGATACACGGAGATGGGATCTCTGGTGGAGTTGGGGTGCCTCAGAGTTGTGGGCCATAAGTCCTGGAGGTTCCAACTATCTTGAAGATGTCCCCAGGTAGGCCCATTTATTCTCCATGCTTTAAACCTGAGTGTATTTCTGGGAGATTTCTGTGTTGTGACCCCATCCCCAGAAGACTGGTTGCCCTAGTCATTGGGTAGGGGTGGCTGCACAATGGGGGCAATATCTGGGATCATTATTTGCACCCCCAAGTGGTAAAGCACTCCATCTTTCCCCGGACCAGAGGTGCTGGTGGGCCCCTTTCCCTTGCAGGCAGTGTGGCACATTGGAAAAAAAGAAATCACAAAATACTGTTTTATTGGTGGCATTGGGTCAGGCCTGAAGCAGTGGAAGGCATCAGCTCTCCTGGATGTGGAGCCGTGTGTGACTGGTGAGTCATGTGATGCTGTCCTGTGACTTGATTGGCTGGTGGCTCGTGAAGGGTCATGCAGACTGGAGACAGATGCAGTTTACAGCAGCAATTTGGAGAAACTGGTGGTTGCTAGTAGTGGAAAAGCACAAAAGAGATGGAGTCACTAAGCCAAAAGCAAGTAAGAGCACTGTTATATCCCCACTATCTCAGGGAAGCAGTACAGTGAGAAAAGAAATTGTAAGGCAGTTGTTTGAGCTCACATTTCAGGATGGCAGGCCTAATGTGCAAGAATGAAGAGGGATTGTCCCCAAGAAGCTGGTGGATATGGTTCTGACATCACTCCTGGCATGGTTGTGGGAGACTGAGGGAGATGTCAGGCTGATGAGCAATGTGTGCATTGTGGATTCAGGGTAAAGGAGTAGTAAGGCTGCCTGTGTATCATCTGTGCAAGCTCTGCACCTGGAGGAATCTTTGATCATGCTCCACCTGATGTCCACTGGAGAGATCCCTAGTGACTCAGAGGGTCTTTCATCATTGTGGTCACTGGCAGTGTGGACTCTGGGGCCCTTGTAGACTTTCCATCTCTGTGCAGGACCCAGCCCAGGAACTGAAACCTCATGGCCTCCTCCCCAGAGGTGTTGGTGGAACCAGAAGAATTGGAGAGTAAGGCTGAGGAGGACAGGAGAGGAGAGAATAGGGGTGGTGAGGAGCATAGCCTTCTGCCCTGCTCTTACCACTGGCTACCCACTATCCCTGTGGCAGCGGTCCTTTCCAGCCATTAGAGAACTAGCAATAGTGCACCACATCAGGATGCTGGTTTGGGATTCATGCCCTCCCCAAGTCCATCTCCCATCAGAGTTAGAATATTAATAAAGTGGGAGGTGGGTGCAGCCCCCACATGAGGGTGCAGGGGCACAGTCCCCACAAAACAGGGGTTGACAAAATCCTGACTTGGTGCCCTGATGACTGGCGCACTCATGCCGGCTCTCTGAATGGGTGAGCTGGCAGAGGGAGGGGCAGGGTCTCAGAAGTCTGTTGGGTCGCCCCCAGGGTCTGGGGTCCCAACATGGCCTCTGTCCGGAGACAGCATGTCAGCCCTGTCAGTAAAATTGGAGACCTCAGCCGTGAAGGCCTGTGCTGTGATTATGCTGGGAGGTCCTCCTGGGAGGTGCCAAAGGTAACTATTAGAAGGAAGAGGTCCCAGCTGTTAAGCAAGACCTGGATGAAGAGAAGTGGCTGGGCAAGAGGTTCCAGTTTCAGACTACAAGGTGTGTAGGGCCATTCCAAGCCTATTCACCATCCGTGATCACCCTAACTGACCCCACCCCATGACTACTGACTCTGGCAAAAGCTCTATGAACCAGGATGAATAGCCAAACCTCGCAGTGCCCTCCTAAATCTGGTTTACCACAAGGGAGTGTGGCTGAGCCAGGCATGACTCGATGGACTAGTGTATGGGATCTGCTGGAGTGAGCCAAATCAAAAGATGAGTACAACAGAAGATGCAAGTTGAGTACCCCCAGCTGGACTGTCCTTATGTGTCAGAGCGAATTTGGGATGTCATTGAGGAAATGAGGAAGGACTGGATCTTCAGGGAACAACTGGAGAGGTTAAAGCATCACCCAGGCAGGACATGGAGGATGGGCTTGCAAAAGCAACTGTTTCAGAAAGCCTGTACCATGTGCCACACTGGACCTTGGTCTGACTGACTTTATTAAAAAATCACACCCTGGTACAGGATCTTGCAGGCTGCTGGGTAAATACTACATTGTGGCAAACGATCCTTTGGAGATATCACCATCAAGCCAGATACAGACTTTTATTTCCCACCTGGAGGTGGACCCGCCATGGAACTGGTTATGGTGACTGTATACTTGCTAAATGAAAAAGAATGTTGTAAAGACTAACAATTGCTAAATTCTGATTCAGAGCTAAATCATAAATGCTAATAATTTGTATGGTTACTTACTTACTACTTGCCAGAAGAAACAGGCCACATGGTCTATCAAGTCTGCTCGAGTGTGCAGCTAGCACCCCACTTGCAGCTGCCCTCCCCTTGATCCCCCACACAGATGAGTGTCAACTGACCTTGAACCAGATTAAGCTGTTGGTAGTATTTCAGTGAATGTGAGAAATTTGGCCAGGACGCTGAGGAAATTCCCCTACTGACCAGTAGGGGAAACTGCTGGCCTGCTGCATGGCCATTCCATGGAGTTGCTGAAGGAGCAGGATGTGAAGGTGGCTGTGGTGCTGGTCTCCTCCACTGCCCTGCCTAATTCTGAGACTGAAAACTTTTTATGCTCCAACTGTGTTGGAGCTAGCATTATAAGTTCAGACAGAGATGGAAATTGAACATGCAGTTGCACATTCGGAAGATTTGGAGACAACTCTGAAATAAATTGATCCTGGAGGACTTTAACAGGAAAAAATGTTTTGAGGATACAGATCTCAAGGCACAATTGTTATGAAGAACAGGAATTTTTTCTGAGAAAAAGATGTTAGAGAGGCCATAGTGGCGAGGATGCACGTAGTGTGCCTGGAGATGCAGCGTGGCACACCCTAGTGAACAGACTTTGACCCAGCAGCAAACAACAGGCAGAGCTGGTGGTACTTTGCAGCAGACTCGATGTCCCACAGAGGAGCATTCTGACTGAGGAGTACCCAGCGACTGAACCTACTTTCACGCTTCAGGCAAGTGGCAATCCTGTTTCACTGTCTGTATTTAATGACAATACTAATAATGGCAATACAAATTAGGGCACTGTTGTACTAAACAGGGTCCTACATCGAATGGCAATTTCAGAAGCTCCCGCTTCTGGCCTAGGATGTAGCCCCTTCACCCTAAGAAACCAATTTGGATTTGTCTGTAGAGATGGCTTTGGAAAATGCTGGCTGGGAAATGACTTCAGATGGCTCGATGGGTCTCAGGGCCCTCCTATCAGGGTCCAAGGTACTGAATTAGACACTAATACTGTTATCCCCTGCTGATGTCTCTACTAATATTGAATGTGTGGTTCCTGAGGATTTATCAGGATCTTTAGTGTCACCACTGCATATACCTGAATCGCTACTATTAACTCAACATCCACACCTGGAGCTTAACCTGGTATCTAAAGTTACAGACACTGCTGAAATTCAGGTACAAGCCACCACAACAGTGCCTTATGCAGGAAATCCAGGTCCTAGTACATTGGGGGCCTGAACAGCCTGACCATCTGGGCACTGTAAACTCAGGGAACATCAGCAACCAAGTGGGAATCGCTCCTATGCATCCTTACTTCGTGAAACTGTGTACCCACTAAAATGCACAATGCCATCTCGACTAATTTATAAAGGAGGTTTGGATGTGTTTCAGACCATATATACACTGCAAAACTTTACTGTTTGACACGATGAAATACACACCAGCTGAAATATATGCATTAATCCATGTGTCTGGAGAACAGACATTTGACGCCAGCTTTAAATTAAACAGTAGACTACAGAAATTTTGGGAACTTCACCATCATTTGAAAGTGACCCCTGAGTGGTCACATTTTGAAGTATTTCCATTGACCAAACTGGCTAACAGAACAATAACTGTACTCTTTTGGAATGAAGGGTCCAGCTTGACTGACTCCTCTATTGACTCAATCCAATCAGAGATGCACTGTTGTGGTAAATCCAGCTACTTTTGATGATGTAAAATCTGGACTGAGGGATGGAAAATGAGGGTTGTTTTGCATACAACTGAGACGGTCTCCAACACCTACCTAACACAGTTTTTATTGGGAGGGATAGGGGTGTGTTGTTTTACTAGGGCAGCCTAAGGCTTGTTATCAGTGTGGTGAAACAAGGCATATTAGTATTCTCTGTAGTAACTGAAATGTCCCTGTGCGGGAACTAGGACATACCACTGGCCATTTCAGAAATGATCAACTCTGCAATTTTTGCTATACTGAGGCCATTCTTATCTCACTTGTTATTGGGCTGCACAAATCAGCCAAATCAGGCCAATAGTGAAGAGCAGAGAGTCATGATAGCTGCTGCCCAGAAATCCAGAGGTAGACCCCCACACCTGCACACACCCCCGTCTTCCAGTCTACAACAAGGACAGGAGCAGACAGCAATTGATGAGCAGGTAGAGCCTACAGTATGGATGGAAGGCCAACCTGAGCAGACTACTGAGTCCCTCCTTCCCATCACTCCTGTGACAGTCAGCACCACTATAACTCATCCAGTGAGAATGACATGCCTGAGGAGATGCCCCAACTCCCCCAGGCCCCAGTGGAGACAGAGACATCTAGGAAGCCTCATGACACAGACAAAACTGGTTCAAACCTTCTCCCAAGGTTCAAAAGACTAGTGGATTCCTGTAGCTAATAGGCTGACAGATATCCTGAAATGTCAGGCAATGAGTCAGATGACCTCAGTTTGGTCTTCCTTACCAGATGTTAATTCCAGATAGGAAGGACCCCTGCCCATGGAAACCATAACTACTGTTATTCCACAACCACCCTCGAAAGCTGAAGTGAAACTCAAACACACTAGGCTAACAAGAAGCACTTCTAAGCAACCCTTGAGTGATATACTCTTCAACTTCTTTGATGCATCGTCATACATTACACTCATGTAACGTTAATAGTGTGAAGAACACAAGAAAAACAGGCTGTTTTTTCACACCTATGGTCTTGTGGTACTGGTATCTTCATCTGCATTATACCAGACTGCACACTCTGCTAGATATTAAGGAAGCTACCAGGTTATGGCATGTAGCGCCTCCTATTGGTCTCTGGGTCCCGATCCTTGCTCGGGTTTGCAATATTATTTTCTGGCATCCAGTTTCACCTCATAAAAGTGTTGGATATTCTACCTGGTACAGCACTGCTTGTTGAGGTCAGGACATGAGACTTTATTCAGGATAGTAACTGTCTATGCTGCACAGACTAAGATAGAAAGAGTGTCTCTCTTTCAGCTTATCCAGCCATATCTTTTATTCTACACATAACGTAATTCTAGGGGTGATTTTAATTGTAGTTTATCACTGACAGACATAGGTAAAACAGCCAAGACTTGAAAATCTTCTGTGACATATCATATTTAAATAAAATGATCCAGGACACACAACTGGCAGATGTATAACAGTTTACCAAGGTTGGCTAATCCTACTTTTATGTTTGCTTGCACACATGTGCAAGAAACATAGTGCCACCATATGAGAATTCGCAAAATGCGCCCCTCACTTCCAGTGCCCTGTTGCCTTTTTCAGGCACGGCCGCTCTGTGCCAATGAATGGTAGGAGCTCGTCTATGACAGCCATTCAAATGCAGTGGCATACAGTTGAAAGCAAAGAACTGCTGCAATCAGTGGTTGCATCGCAGGCACTTTGCCCACTGCCCGTAGCATGCAAAGTGCCCATGTTGGCACTGACTGAAAACAGCTGTCATAGATAGCCCAGCACCCCCCACACACTGTATGGATGATGGGGTGCCCAATCTCCCATCGGCTCGCGCGCCCCCAACAGAGTTCCAGGTGCCACGCTGGGATCCCACCCCAGTGTGGCAACAGTCTGTAAGGCCGACGGGAGTGCCCAATCCCCATCGGCTCCACTGTATCCCCCCAACAGACTTCCAGGTGTCATGCTGGGAGCACACCCCAGCATGACAACAGTCCATATGGCCGATGGGGGTGCACAATCTCATCGGCTCCACTGCACCCCCCAAACAGCCTTCCAGCTGCCATGCTGGGAGCCCACCCCAGTGTGGCAAAAGTCCCGTGTCTTCTTTAAAAAAAATGCCCTGTAAGAAAAAATGGTCCTGCTGACTGTCTTGACCCCTGCCCCCACCTGTGCTCACCTTCTGTGCACTCTGCCTCCCACAAGCCACCTCACCCCCATACTCACTCCGAGTCTGGTGCGACCATCTTTGGTGGACTGGGAACACGCCAGCACTCTTCAAACTCCAACCACAAACTGAGAAAATGCCAGTAAGCTGTGTAATGGAAAAATAGTTTTTTCAACTTTGATGCATAATTAGGCACTTTGGAATTATTTTCACCAAATTTTCAACATGGTTATTAGTCCCCACCTATACTCTTGCACTGTCTTTGTAGTTATTCAGTCCAAAGGTGATTTCGCGGGTCACTGCATCGGAACCACCTTTCGGGACTGATTTACAAAATGACAGTGTCACAGTTCATGAGGTAGCCCCCAAAACACTATGTTGAAAATGTGGTTAAAAATTCTCAAAATGACTGTTTTATTTAGCTGCTGCATTATGCAGTTCCCACGCACACTCATAAGTTTGCAAATTTTTAATATTTTCACTCCAGATTTTCAACATTTCCATTTTACCACTCCTCCTTATGAGCAGTACAGCTGTCATTTTTCACACCTCACCTAAAATGTGTTTCGCATGTAGCACATAATGGCGCAGGCCGGGTGTGCAAAACCAATGTTCGGAATATTACGAAAATCACAGTGACATTCGTTCATGAGCAGAGGTCTTAAAATGGCTATGTTAAAATTTGGTGACAAAAGTCCATAAATGACTGTGTTACGAGCGAAAATTGTGCAGTTTCCACACATCCTAGTAAGTTCTTGAATTTGAAATATTTTCAGTCCAGATTTTCACCACTGGCATTTTGCACACTTCCTTATGAACAGTACAGCTATCATTTTCACACCATGGCCAAAATGTGTTTTCGCACTCCAGTGCAGAAATGCATGGTCACTGTGGGAAATCACTATTCGGGACAGATTAAGAAAATCACAGTGACACTGTTCATGAGCAGAGGTCCCAAAATGCCTGTGTTGGCAATCTGTCAAAGAAATCCCAACCAACATACATTACGGGTGTGTTCAACAGTTTCTATGCATGCTCGTGACTTCATCAGTTTTTAATATTTTCACTGCAGATTTTCAAGATTGCCATTTTTACAGCTCCCCATGAACAGTACAGCTGTCATTTTTAGCATCCTGTTCAAAATGTTTTCGCACCTGTGGTGCCAAATAGCGTAAAATCGCTGTGCAAAATCAGCTTTCGCTAACAAACTGATATTGCCACTGTTCATAAGGTGGGGTCACAAAACCCATGTTGAAAATTTGAGTGAAAATGCCACCAACGCCTGAGGTGTTAGGGTTTCACTCAGAACGCCCACCCTGTAGAGAGACTGACAGGCATCAGAGGTGTGACTTGGGATTGTCACCTGTAATGTTCATACCATTCCACCTCCACCCACACCCTGCAGCCAGTGAGAGGCTTGGACTCTTTGGCCCCAAAGTTCACCCCATCCTCCTATACTGCACCCATCTCACCATATTTCCCTGATGGAATGGGGTGAGCATAAGGGCCAAAGACCCCAAGGCATACCGTGACACTTGTCAGTGTCTGCAGGGTAGGGGTGTGGCGAATGGTGGCCGGGGCAGTGCCTGATGACCCAAAGGCACACCCCAGTGCCTGTCAGTCTCTGCAGAGTGGTGGGTTGGCTTCAGCTCAATACTTCACTGCCATTCCTATTATGCAGCTCTCTAACTCCTACACTACCAATGCCAATGCCAGCAAGCAAACTTCTGCATTGACAAATGCTTGTTTAGGGTTCCATTAGTGACACAGATTGATTAGCTAGCAAAGTGGAGCAGGCTTAAAAGTTAATTGAGAAACCAGCGACATATTGAATGCCCCTAGGAGCTATCAAGAATTGGAAATCAGAACTCTTGGGGCATGTTCTTGTATTGCATCCTTGGGGCAAAAGGGAAGGAAATGGAGATCTGCAGGGAAATAGAAAAAGAAGGAGAAACACAGAAACATAGAATTTTCAGCAGAAAACAAATCGCTGCCCACCCAGTCTGCCCTGATATTCTCTCGTAGTCTGTTTCCCACAGCCTATCTTGTTCTGTGACCTTCTGCCTCTCGGTCTCCTTTCTAATATACCTCTAAGTCTATCCCATGCATGCTTGAAGTTCCCCATTGTTTTAACCTCCAAGACTTCGCTGGCAGTCTGTTCCAGGCATCTACCAATCTTTTCTCATATCTCTCTTGAACTCCCCCTCCAGCATCATTGCATGCCAGCAGTCCTGGTGCTCTTATTCAAAGAGTCTCCCACCCTGCACCATGTTTATGCCTGTGAGGTACTTGTAGATCTGTATCATCTCACCTCTCTCTCTCTCCTTTCTGTCAGGGTTTACATGCTGAGATCCCAATCTGTACTCATAAGGCCTCTTGTGCAAACCTTGCACCATTTTGGTTGCCCTCCTCAGACTACGTCCACCCTGTCTATGTCCTTTCTGAGGTGTGGTCTCCAAAACTGCATAGGGTGGTATTGCCACTGCATCACTCACTGATCTGTACACAGTACTCCAAGTAGGATCTGCTCAGTGAGTGATACAGTGGCAACACCACCCACTCCCTCCTGCTGGAGATATCCCTCCCTATGCAACCCTTGCATCCCACTAGCCCTACCCACTGTTTTGTCACACTGCTCCACCACCTTGATGTCCTCAGATAGGTATAGATGTAGTAATAGCGAGGATTAAATAGCGTAACACAAATGAGCAACCCCAGACAGGTGATTGCATTGATAGTGACCGCCACATACCAGCACGTAGAAATGAGTGACTATGGTAGCTGATACCCCCACTATCCAGGTGTGACTCAGAGTTGGAATCCCAGAGATGGGGAGGGTGGAGGGCACAGCCATACACTGAACAGTAAATAATGGAGTGTGCACACAGGTGGAGTAGTGATTAAATAGGTGTGGCATGGTAAGGAACTCACGATTGTGGAAAGAGGAGTGAGGATGTCTGTAGAATAACAGGTTGTAAGGAGTATGAAATGAGCAACAGATATGAATATCTCAGGGGTCTGGCATATGATTTCCAACTTCTATGATGGTTGTGGTCGCCATTATTGTTCGTTGCTCTACTATGGTAGCACTATTATTGCACCGCTATTATAAGTCACTGTTTTGACGTCAGCCCATATTGAGTAGTAGTAGTGACATGGAACCCGTCAGATATGATTACCCCAAGGTCTCTTTCCTGTTGAGTGACCTTAATATCTCACCCATCCTATACTCAACTTCTGGCTCCTAGGCCCAAGGTACATAATTTGCACTTTGGGGATTTGAATCCAACTGCTATGCTTTTGACCACTCTGAGTTTCCCTAGATCCCTGCACATTTTCTCCAACCCTCCTGAGTGTCCCCTTTAGCAGATTTTGGTATCATATGCAAAATGCATTCCTTCCCTCCACTTCTTCTGAAATGTCCCTGTGAAGACTGGTCCAAGTACTGAGCCTTGTGGTATCCTGCTGGTCATGCTCCCATCATTAGAGTGGAGTGTCATTAACCCACCCTCTGTCTCTTATCCATTAACCAGTTTCTATCCAAATTCATCTCTTTGGAACCCACCTAACCTGTTCAATTTCTTTATCAGCCTCCTGTGTGCCACAGTGTAAAGACCTTGTTACAGTCCAGAGAGGCCATGTCCACTGCCACACCTGATCTATTTTCCTGGTCACTCAGTCAAAGAACTCTATCAGATCCATTTGGCATGACCTACCTCCTCATGCATCTGTGCTGCATGTGGGCTTGTAGCCCACTGGATTCAAGATACCACCAATCTCTTTCTTGTAGGGTTTACATTTCCCACGACTGAAGTAAGATTCAGTCAATCAATCAATCAAAATCTTTATTTATCCAGGTGAATATCATTGAGCAAGCTCATTTACTAAGATGGATTCTAGTTAGCTCAAGGTCAAATAGTACAGTGAATACAAGATATTTATAATAGAGCCAAATAACACAAGTGAAAACAATTAATGCAGTTAATGCAAGTAAGTACTCAATGTTACATCAGTCATATCATTTCATTGTGCTTCTGTAATATTTAAGGAGGACATAAGATGAAGCTTAGTAGGGAACTTCAGTAGGGAGAAGTGATCCCACTCGTGTAGGAGCAGACGCAGAACATAATTTTAAAAGTAGTGTAATCACACAGTATTCCTAAATGTAACACTCTAAACAGAAGGAAAAGGGTTTTGACAGTCAAGGAGAAAAGTAATTACAGTTCTTTTGGTAAATTTTGGCATGGAAATCAGATTTATCCTTGGTTTAGAACAGACACAGAAGCAGACTGCAGGAACCAGTCAAGCCAATGCGAGAAACACTCCGTTCGATTGGATGGCTGCTATTGCAGTAACTTTGCTAATGGAGAGTCGAACTAGGTTCTCAGGCTGTGGTAGAGGCAGCACCGATGCTCGGTGCCCGGGTTTCCATGCCTATGTGCAGGGAGCCCATGGAGAGCATATCCTTGGCAGGGATGGAGGAAGGGGTCAGTATTGAGTACTGGGCCATGGACAATGGAAAATCTGAACCAGTGGGAGGACCAGAACAGCAGGACAACAGAATTGGGTATTCCTTGATGCCCAAGACTGGCTCCAACCACAGAAATTCAGAAAGGAGTTTAATCAAACAGAGTCCCAAATATTGACACTCTAAACAGGAAAACATAGAGGTCATAACTGTTAGGCAATAAGTAAGCACAGCTCTTTTTTGAAAGTTTTACACAGAAAATCAGACTTTAGCTTAGTATTGAGTGAGACACACAGGTGAAGACTGCAGGAGCTAATCAGATGCCAGAGCAGAAGAGCTCTTGTTCCGATTAGTATCGGCATAGTGCACCTCACTAGTAAGGAGTCCGGTCTAGGTGTCTCAGGTGGCAGCCATGGAAGCAACAACCACCCAGTATTCAGATTTCTCTCACCTGAGGGCAGGGAGCCCTGAAGATCTAGTCTATGGTGGGGAAGAGAATTAGGGGACAGAGGAAAGAGATAGTAAGAGTGGATGCAGTGAAAGAAATACAAAGATGAAATAGGGCAGTTAAATGGTACAAGGTAGTGGAATAAGATGCCACTGATTAAACAATATGTAAAAGACAGCAGGGTGAGTAAGGTGTAGCGCCACAAAAGTCATGAAGAGATATTAACCCTACAGGATTTTAGATGAGAAAACATTCAAGGCATAAGAAACTCACAGAGTTAAGGTCACCAAAGGTTACAAGCAATTATAAATTCAACTACGCTCAGAGAGCAGCAGCCTGATGCTATGGACTAAAATTAGAGCTGGGTAGCAATTGCTTGGCTCCACATACTGATCATATAGAGATTTAAAAGGCATTCATACTGCGGAGGCAGCTTATCGATCAAGTGCTGAGCCTAGAGGTTAGAGGAATGAGGTGTGAATGAGTTTGATACATCCAACAGAGCAGACCTGAGTTTGATTCTCACAACCTCCACTTGCATACTGTATGACTCTGAGCAAGTCACTTAACCGCCCAGTGCTCCCAGGTCACCCTGAAAACAGGCACTTAAGCCTAGTGGGCCTTACCAGTTTCCAAAGACTAAAATAAAAATAAATAAAATAAAATTTCAATAATTTTGTACTTTGCTCCACAATTTTGGCAACAGAAAACTAATGGCCACTCTGCCATAGTGAGAGGAAGCCTTGAGGATACATAATGTGATGTAGGATGCGCTTTTAGGGCATACGCTCCTGAGCTCATAGTGGGAGACAATCTATTATAAATTGTGGAAGCAGCTTCAGAAGACTCTATAAGTCCAAAGGGCTGCGTTTCTATTAAGCCTAAACATAAGAGAGGACCACCCTATGGCTTTGTACAAGGAACAATGATGGGTAGAGATGGGAGACCAGTAAGAAACCGATGGCCCCTATGAAAAAGTGTATCCAACTTTGCAACCGAGGCTTTGGAACATTGACTATAAAGGAAATCTGCATAATCGATCAGCCAAAGAGAAAAAAGTTTGGACAAGGCGCATCACTAGATCTCTAGTAAGAAACTAGTTAATTCTAAGAATAGCCCCAGCCTCTGCCTTAACTTCTTTACAAGGTGCTCAGTGAATGATAGATTATGGTCTAACCTCACAACTAGGTATTTAAAGTTTGAGACAAACCCAATTTTACTCCAAGAATTGTGGTAATCTGAGGTAGTGTTCCACAGCTGTCCAGGTGAGAACAACTTATTGTTTTTGTTTTGAGGATTTAGAAGACATTTTTTATGGAGGAGCTGGTTCTGAGATGGTTAAATTCCACCTGAAGGTCAGCACAAGTGGCTTCAGGTCTCGGACGACTTATATACAACTGTGTCATCCAGCAAACAGGTGTATGTTGGCTTGATAATACTCTCATCAATGTTATTAACATAGATAATGAATAGTAAGGGATCAAGTATGGATCCTTATGGTACCCCTCAGTAGAGGTTTGAGTGGGATAGCTCACCTCAGCCTTAATTTGGTTGATGCCATCCCACAAGGTACTCAGTAAACCAATGCAAAGAAACTGAGTCCAGGCCTATACCGTAGAAAGAGAGAAGCAGGCTATGATCCACTGTATCAAAAGCCTTACTAAGGTCTAAATACAGCACAGACAAAGTTTCTGCCATTCAGTTCTCGGTACCAATCATTTGTTACTTTGGCAAGGGACAAAATAGTGCTGTGTTTAGTTCTAAAAGCCAGATTGCATAGGGTTAAATAGATTATTGGATTAGAGGTAGTCCCTTAATTGGTTGCTGACAGTCTTTTCCAGAAGCTTCAACAAAGTTGGGAGGAGAAATTGGTTCATAATTGTTAGGTTGCAGGGATCCCTAGATTTAAACAAGGGATAACGTAAGCAATTTTCCAGATCTGGGGAATAAGCCCTTGGGACAATGATAAATTAAATAAGTGGGTGATAGGAACAGCTAGGGCATGATAGGTGATTTTAGGAAATAAGGATCCAAAGAATCAGTACCAGCACTTTTCTTAATATCCAATTGGAGCACTAGTGTCTTCAACCTCATTCAGAGTGACCAGGTTGAACAAAGCCAGGTACCAGGGCAGGGAGAGTCTGAGCATGGGACACTTAATTGGGAGTGGACCAGGAATGCAGGGAATTGTCGAAAGTAGACCAGCTGTGGCAAAATGATTGTTAAATCCATCTAGTATTCCCAGTTTATCATTAATACTAGTACCCCAGTTGTAATCTTAGGCGGCAAGGAATTACCAGGCATATATCAAAGACATGTCCTTGATTGTTCTCCAGAATTTGAGGAGCACTTTGCTGCAGAATCAAATTTGGTAAGATAAATGCTGCCTTTGCATCCTGGCCATTTTCGTATAAGCATTGCATGCCCTTCTGAATTGACACCAGTCTGAGTCAAGCTTAGTCTGATTAGCTTTTTCTCCACAATTTATCCCTACCAAGCAATGCAGCTTCAGCTCGCAGAGAACTAATGACATGTTTGTGTTTTACACAGAGTTTTACCATGGGGCATACATATTTAGGGCTCTAACAAGTATATCATGGAAAATATGCCAAGTCAACTATGTGTTAGCTAAGTAGAAGTCTTGCTAAACGTGGTGAGTGTTCCAGCTCATAGACATGAGGCAAAACAAATCAAAGTTATAACATGACCTTTGTAAGAAATTTAGTTGTAGGTCCTGTATGATGCAATGATCTCGACCGTAACAATGAAGCAATGATCACTGATATAAGCAAAGAGGGTTCCAGCAACGTGAGAAGAGATGAGGCTTATCGACTGTAAACATCCAGCAGCATGCTGTTGCTCATGTTCTTTTTGTTTGGATGTGGGTTCGTGAACGTTGCACCAACCCATGGGAATCGTAGAAAGTGTTTATACGGGGAAGCAGTCTTCGATAACCAGTCCAAATTAAGGTCCCTAGGATGATAGTTTCAAGGTTCTCTTTCTCCATAATTGAGTGAAGATATGTAAGAAGGAGGTACCAGCAGATGGGGGTCTATAGCAACCAATCACTTGAGGGCAAGGGAAGTAGATAAATACATCTTCAGGGTCAAGTGACGGTCCTGTAGTTGCTAACCTCCTCCTGTTGCCACTCTTATGTAGTGGGACAATGCCAACCCTTCTCCAGTCATCTGGAGCTGTGCCTGTTTCCAGTAAAGTGTTGAACAAGGCTGTCAGCAAGAGCAGCTAGCACCTCCCTGAGTTTTTAGTACCCTTGAGTATATGCCGTCTGGTCCCATAGCCTTGAGTCTGAGGGACCAACAGCAGGATCAGACATGAGTAGCTTGGCCAAAGATTAAAGTCTTTGGACAGTATGGGAGAATGAGATACTTTAGATAGGAAGGTTAGATCAAAGCCGGGTCACCAACACAAGAAGGCAGTATGACCAGCAGAGGTTTTAAAATAGGGAGAGAGAAAAAGCATTGGTCACACTTTCAGAGGTGGTAGGGGACAGAGAGAGGAGGCATCATATGAGGGAAGCACCCAAACCACAATTTAAAGATACTGGAAAAGCTGTGAGAGGCAGTTTCACCTCCAGAGAAGGAAGAGAGAGGGAGGATTAACCGAAGAATGATTAAGTGTGAGGAGGGACACCAAGGACCAAAAAACAAAAAAAATGAAAAAGATGGTCCAGTCTAGGAAGGTTGAATTTAGAAGCAGCACTTTCCACCATTGCTCCTTTAGCTAATGCCTGGGTATTATTTTTCACAACAATCTCCCAGCAAGTAGAGTGGATACTAGTTTGTTCCTGTATAGTGCACCAAATTTAGATGGAGTTTCTTATGAATGGCATTAATGTGGCAGGAGAAGTCAAGATAATAACCCAGAGTTAAACAACCAGGTATTTGAAGGAGGTAACTTTGTCCAGTTGGGAGTCATCCAGCATTCTGAATACTGGAGGAAGTTAGATTTTACTCAGCCTCAGCCTGTGCCAAAAGTTAAGGCAGTTTTCCTTGCATTGAGTGATGACCTGTTTGGCACAGAACCAGTGCTGGATGTTAATGAAGTCATACTGAGCTATGCTGCAAGTTATGGGACTGAAGCCCATGTGCAAAGCACTGTTCCATCTGCATGCAAAGAATGAACAAGGAGACACATGCCTTTGGGAGGTGGTTAAGAAAGATTGAGAACAGAATGGGCAAAAAGACAGGGCCATGAGATACAGTTAAACTGATTGGGGAGAGAGTCATGTATGAGGATTGCTATGGACCTGTCTGACAGGTAAGAGATGAAGATACACTGTAATGGCAGAAAGACTATCCCTACAGTAACACTCTTGGCCAGCAGTGTCAAAGGCTTTGGCCATGTTGACAAAATAATAGTGATGAGGAGCTCTGATTTATCCCCTTCAGGATGATGTCAGTGGGCCTGTGCTGGGAGGAAACAGTGAAGTGGGATATGCTAAAGCCAGACTGAGAAGAGTTAGAGGAAAGAGAAGTTGGGGAAAATGGGATAGTTGAAAGAGAACCAGGTGTTCTTGGAGTTTAGTTAAGCAGGAAGAAGATCGAACATAGTGACCTGGAAAGAGAGAATCACCATCTTTATGAAAGAGGGTAATGATTGCCCTCATCCAACTCATAGGAGCAGTACCTGTGAGGAAGTATACATTATGGAGACACCAAGGCAGGAGCTGAAGATAGGTTTCAGGTCAGGCTTTAGGGGCAACCTAGGGCACAGCCACTACTACAGAAGGAATACCAACACAGTGACAGATGATCCTTTGCAGAACAGAGAATTTCTGAAAAACTGTTTAGGTTCCAGATACCACGGGGTCTGTGCCCTGGTAAAGACACTCTGGATCCCTTGCAATACAGAGGATTTCTGAAGAACTGCTTAGGTTCCAGAAACTGAGGCGTCCATGGCCTGGTCAAGGCATGCTGGATCCCTTGCAGGACAGAAGATTTCAGAAGAACTATTGAGGTATCAGAAACTGCGAAGTCCATGGCCTGGTCAAGGTGTTCTGGATCCCTTGGAATACACAGGATTTCTGAACAACTGTTTAGGTTCCAGAAACTGTGGGGTCTGTGCTCTGGTGAAGGCACGCTGCATCCATTGCAGTAGAGTAGATTTCTGAGAAACTGTTTAGGTTCCAGAAAACGAGGGGACTGTGGCCTGTTCAAGGCATGCTGGATCCCGTGCGGTACAGAGGATTTCTGAAAAACTCTTTAGGTTCCAGAAACAGCGAGATCCATGGCCTGGTCAAGGCACGCTGGATCCCTTGCAGTACAGAGGATTTCTGAAGAACTGTTTATGTTCCAGAAATCGTGCTGTCTGTGGCTTGGTGAAGGCACACTGGATCCCTTGCAGTACAGAGGATTTCTGAAGAACTGTTTTAGGCTACAGAAATCGCGAGATCTGTTGCCTGGTCAAGGCACGCAGGATCCCTAGCAGTAAAGCTAATGTCTGAAGAACTGTTTAGATTCCAGAAACCGCAGTGTGCTTGGTCTGGTGAAGGCACCCTGGATGCCTTGCAGTACAGAGGTTTCCTGATGAACTGCTTAGGCTCCAGAAACCACGGGGTCCATTGCTTGTTCAAGGTGTTCTGGATCCCTTGAAGAACAGAGGATTTCTGAGGAACAGTTTATGTTCCAGAAATCGCGGGGTATGACGCCTGGTCAAGGCACACTTGATCCCATGCAGTACAGAGGATTTCTGAAAAACTGTTTAGGTTCCAGAAACCACGGTATCTGTGCCCTGTTAAGGACACTCTGGATCCCTTGCAGTTCAGAGGATTTCTGAAGAACTGTTTAGGTTTCAGAAACCGCGAGGTCCATGTCCTGGTCAAGGTGTTCTGAATCCCTTGTTGTACAGTGGATTTCTGAAGAACTGTTTACGTCCCAATTCCCGTGGGGTTTGTGCTCTGTTGAAGGCACGCTGCATCCATTGCAGTAGAGTAGATTTCTGAAAAACTGTTTAGGATCCAGAAATCAAGGGGTCTGTGGCCTGCTCAAGGCATGCTGGATCCCGTGTGGTATAGCGGATTTCTGAAAAACTCTTTAGGTTCCTGAAACAGCGGGATCCATGGCCTGGGCAAGGCATGCTGGATCCCTTGCAGTATAGAGGATTTCTGAAGAACTGTTTAAGTTCCAGAAATCATGGTGTCTGTGGCCTGGTGAAGGCACACTGGATCCCTTGCAGTACACAGGATTTCTGAAGAACTGATTAGGTAACAGAAATCGCGAGATTTGTAGCCAGGTCAAGGCATTCTGGATCCCTAGCAGTAAAGCTGATGTCTGAAGAACTGTTTAGGTTCCAGAAATCGAGGGGTCTGAGGTCTGGTCAAGGCAGTCTTGATCCCTTGCAGTAAAGATGATTTCTGATGAAGTGTTTAGGTTCCAGAAACCGCAGTGTGCATGGTCTGCTGAAGGCATGCTGGATGCCTTGCAGTACAGAGGTTTTCTGAAGAACTGCTTAGGTTGCAGAAACCATGGGGTCCATGGCTTGTTCAAGGTGTTCTGGATCCCTTGCAGTACAAAGGATTTCTGAGGAACTGTTAATGTTCTAGAAATCGTGGGGTCCGAGGCCTGGTCAAGGCACTCTTGATCCCATGCAGTACAGAGGATTTCTGAAAAACTGTTTAGGTTCCAGAAACCACGGGATCTGTGCCCTGGTAAAGACACTCTGGATCCCTTGCAGTACAGAGGATTTCTGAAGAACTGTTTAGGTTCCAGAAACTAAAGCGTCCATGGGCTGGTCAAGGCACGCTGGATCCCTTGCAGGAAAGAGGATTTCTGAAGAACTGTTTAGGTTCCAGAAATCGCGGTGTTCTAGGCCTGGAGAAGGCTTTAGATCCCTTTGCTACTGGAGGATTTCAAGAACTGTTTAGGTTACAGAAATCACGAGATCTGAGAGGCCTGGTCAAGGTACGCTGGATCCCAAGCAGTAAAACTGCTGTCTGAAGAACAGTTTAGGTTCCAGAAATCTCGGGTCTGAGGTCTTGTCAGGGCTCACTTGATCCCTTGCAGTAAAGACAATTTCTAAAGAAATGTTTCGGTTCCAGAAGCCGTGGTGTGCATGGCTTGGTCAAGGTGTTCTGGATCCCTTGCAGTACAGAGGATTTCTGAAGAACTCTTTATGTTCCAGAAATCATGGGGTCTGAGGCCTGGTCAAGGCACACTTGATCCCATGCAGTACAGAGGATTTCTGAAGAACTGTTTAGGCTCCAGAAACCACGGGGTCTGTGCCCTGGTGAAGACACTCTGGATCCATTGCAGAAGAGAGGATTTCTGAAGAACTGTTTAGTTTCCAGAAACTGTGGCATCCATGGCCTGGTCAAGGCATGCTGGATCCTTTCCAGGACTGACGATTTCTGAAGAACTGTTTAGGTTCCAGAAATCGCAGGGTCCATGGCCTGGTCAAGGCACGCTGGATCCCTTGCAGTACACAGGATTTCTGACGAACTGTTTATGTTCCAGAAATCATGGCATCTGTGGCCTGGTCTTAGCACACTGGATCCCTTGCAGTAAATAAGATTTCTGAAAAACTATTTAGGTTTCAGAAATCGGGGAGTCCATGTCCTGGTCAAGGCACAATGGATCAATTGAAGTACAGAGGATTTCTAAAGAACTGTATATGTTCCAGAAATCGCAGGGTCCGATGCCTGGTCAAGGCACATTTGATCCCTTGCAATACAGAGGATTTATGAAGGACTGTTTAGGTTCCAGAATCCACAGGGTCTGTGCTCGGGTGAAGACACTCTGTATCCCTTGCAGAAAAGAGGATTTCTGAAGAACTGTTTAGGTTCCAGAAACTGAGGCTTCCATGGCCTGGTGAAGGCACGCTGGATCCCTTCCAGGACAAAAATTTTTGAAGAACTGTTTATGTTCCAGAAATCGAAGGGCCAAAGGCCTTGTCAAGGCTATCTTAATCCCTTGCAGTACAGAGGATTTCTGAAGAACTGTTTAGGGTCCAGAAACCGTGGGGTCTGTGCTCCGGTGAAGGCAAGCTGGATCCCTTGCAGTAGAGAGGATTTCTGAAAAACTGTTTAGGTTCCAGATATCAAGGGGTCTGTGGCCTGCTCAAGGCATGTTGGATCCCATGCGGAACAGAGGATTTCTGAGAAACTCTTTAGGTTCTAGAATCTGCAGGATCCATGGCCTGGTCAAGACATGCTGGATTCCCTGCAGAACAGAGGATTTCTGAACTGTTAAGGTTCTATAAACTGTGTGTCTGTTCCCTGGCAAAGTCACACTGGATCCCTTGCAGTACAGAGGATTTCTTATGAACTGTTTAGGTTCTAGAAACTGCGGTGTCCATGGCCTGGTGAAGGCAAGCTGGATGCCCTGCAGTACAGAGGATTTCTTATGAACTGTTTAGGTTCCAGAAACCACAGAATCCATGGCCTGGTCAAGTCGTTCTGGATCCCTTGTAGTACACAGGATTTCTGAAGAACTGTTTAGGTTCCAGAAACTGTGGGGTCTGTGCTCTGGTGAAGGCACGCCGCATCCATTGCAGAGTAGATTTCTGAAAACTGTTTAGGATCCAGGAAACTGAAGGGTCTGTGGCCTGCTCAAGGTATGCTGGATCCCAAGTGCATTATGGATTTCTGAAAACTCTTTAAGTTCATAAACAGCGGGATCCATGGGCTGGGCAAGGCACGCTGGATCCCTTGCAGTATAGAGGATTTCTGAAGAACTGTTTAAGTTCCAGAAATCATGGTGTCTGTGGCCTGGTGAAGGCACACTGGATCCCTTGCAGTACACAGGATTTCTGAAGAACTGATTAGGTAACAGAAATCGTGAGATCTGTGGCCAGGTCAAGGCACGCTGGATCCCTAGCAGTAAAGCTGATGTCTGAAGAACTGTTTAGGTTCCAGAAATCGTGGGGTCTGAGGTCTAGTCAAGGCAGTCTTGATCCCTTGCAGTAAAGATGATTTCTGAAGAACTGTTTAGGTTCCAGAAACCGCGGTGTGCATGGTCTGGTGAAGGCACGCTGGATGCCTTGCAGTACAGAGGTTTTCTGATGAACTGCTTAGGTTGCAGAAACCACGGGGTCCATGGCTTGTTCAAGGTGTTCTGGATCCCTTGCAGTACAGAGGATTTCTGAGCAACTGTTAATGTTCTAGAAATCGTGGGGTCCGAGGCCTGGTCAAGGCACACTTGATCCCATGCAGTACAGAGGATTTCTGAAAAACTGTTTAGGTTCCAGAAACCATGGGATCTGTGCCCTGGTAAAGACATTCTGGATCCCTTGCAGTACAGAGGACTTCTGAAGAACTGTTTAGGTTCCAGAAACTAAAGCATCCATGGGCTGGCCAAGGCATGCTGGACCCCTTGCAGGACAGAGGATTTCTGAAGAACTGTTTAGGTTCCAGAAACCATGTGGTCTGTGCTCTACTGAAGGCACACTGGATCCCTTGCAGTAGAGAGGATTTCTGAAAAACTATTTAGGTTCCAGAAATTGAGGGGTCTGTTGCCTGTTCTAGGCACGGTGGATCCCTTGCTGTACAGAGGATTTCTCAAAAGCTGTTTAGGTTTCAGAAATCATGGAGTCCATGGCCTGGTGAAGGCACGCTGGATCCCATGCAGTACAGAGGATTTCTGAAGAACTGTATATGTTCCAGAAATCGCGGTGTCAGAGGCCTGGTCAAGGCACATTTGATCCCTTGCAATACAGAGGATTTCTGAAGAACTGTTTAGGATCCAGAATCCACAGGGTCTGTGCCCTGGTGAAGACACTCTGAAACCCTTGCAGGACACAGGATTTCTGAAGAACTGTTTATGTTCCATAAATCACAGGGACTGAGGCCTGGTCAAGGCACACTTGATCCCTTGCAGTACAGAGGATTTCTGAAGAACTGTTTGGGTTCCAGAAACTGCGGGGTCTGTGCCCAGGTGAAGACACTCTGGATCCCTTGCAGTACCTATGATTCCTAAAGATCTGTTAAGGTTCCTGAATTGTACACGTCATGGCACTGATCAAGGCATGCTGGATCCCCTGCATGACACAGGATTTCTGAAGAACTGTTTATGTTCCAGAAATCGCAGGGTCCAAGGCCTTGTCAAGGGACACTTGATCACTTGCAGTACAGAGGATTTCTGGTGAACTGTTTAGGTTCCAGAAACCATGGGGTCTGTGCTCTGGTGAAGGCAAGCTGGATCCCTTGTAGTAGAGAGGATTTCAGAAAAACTGTTTAGGTTACAGATATCAAGGGGTCTGTGGCCTGCTCAAGGCATGCTGGATCCCATGCGGTACAGAGGATTTCCGAAAAACTCTTTAGGTTCCAGAAACAGCAGGGTCCATGGTCTGGTCAAGGCATGCTGGATCCCTTGCAGAACAAAGGATTTCTGAAGAACTGTTAAGGTTCCATAAACTGCGGGTCTTTGCCCTGGTAAAGGCATATTGGATCCTTGCAGTACAAAGATTTCTGATGAACTGTTAAGGTTCTAGAAACCACGGTGTCCATGGGCTGGTGAGGCTAGCTGAATGCCTTGCAGTACAGAAGTTTCTGATGAAAGTTTGGGTTCCAGAAACCCACAGGGGTTCATATTGTGGCCTAGTCAAGGCGTTCTGGATCCCTTGTAGTACAGAGAATTTCTGAAGAACTGTTTAGGTTCCAGAAACGGTGGGGTCTATGCTCTGGTGAAGGCACACTGCATCCCTTGCAGCAGAGTAGATTTCGGAAAAACTGTTTAGGTTCCAGATATCAAGGGGTCTGTGGCCTGCTCAAGGCATGCTGGATCCCATGCGGTACAGAGTATTTCCGAAAAACTCTTTAGGTTCCAGAAACAGCAGGGTCCATGGTCTGGTCAAGGCATGCTGGATCCCTTGCAGAACAAAGGATTTCTGAAGAACTGTTAAGGTTCCATAAACTGTGGGTCTTTGCCCTGGTAAAGGCATATTGGATCCCTTGCAGTACAAAGGATTTCTGATGAACTGTTTAGGTTCTAGAAACCACGGTGTCCATGGGCTGGTGAAGGCTTGCTGGATGCCTTGCAGTACAGAGGATTTCTGATGAACTGTTTAGGTTCCAGAAACCACGGGGTTCATGGCCTGGTCAAGGCATTCTGGATCCCTTGTAGTACAGAGAATTTCTGAAGAACTGTTTAGGTTCCAGAAACGGTGGGGTCTGTGCTCTGGTGAAGGCACACTGCATCCCTTGCAGCAGAGTAGATTTCTGAAAAACTGTTCAGGTTCCAGAAATCGAGGGGTCTGTGGCCTGCTCAAGGCATGCTGGATTCCGTGCAGTACAGAGGATTTCTGAAAAACTCTTTAGGTTCCAGAAACAGTGGGATCTATGGCCTGGTCAAGGCACACTGGATCCCTTGCAGTATAGAGGATTTCTAAAGAACTGTTTATGTTCCAGAAATCGCGGTGTCCGTGGCCTGGTGAAGGCACACTGGATCCCTTGCAGTACAGAGGATTTCTGAAGAACTGTTTAGGTTACAGCAATAGCGAGATCTGTGGCCTGATCAAGGCACGCTGGATCCCTAGCAGTAAAGCTGATGTCTGAAGAACTGTTTAGGTTCCAGAAATCGCAGGGTCCGAGGTCTAGTCAAGGCACACTTGATCCCTTGCAGAAAAGACGATTTCTGAAGAAGTGTTTAGGTTCTAGAAACGCAGGTGCATGGTCTCGTGAAGGCACGCAGGGTGCCTTGCAGTACAGAGGATTTCTAGATGAACTGCTTAGGTTCCAGAAACCACGGGGTCCATGGCTTGTTCAAGGTGTTCTGGATCCCTTGCAGTACAGAGGATTTCTGAAGAACTGTTTAGGTTCCAGAAACCACGGGGTCAGTGCCCTGGTAAAGACACTCTGGATCCCTTGCAGTACAGAGAATTTCTGAAGAACTGTTTAGGTTTCAGAAACCACGAGGTTCATGGCCTGGTCAAGGTGTTCTGGATCCCTTGTAGTACAGTGGATTTCTGAAGAACTGTTTAGGTTCCAGTACCCGTGGGGTCTGTGCTCTGGTGAAGGCACGCTGTATCCCTTGCAGTAGAGGGGATTTCTGAAAAACTGTTTAGCTTCTAGAAATTGAGGGGTCCGTTGCCAACTCTAGGCATGGTGGAACCATTGTTGTACAGAGGATTTCTCAAAAGCTGTTTAGGTTTCAGAAATCGGGGAGTCCGTGGCCTGGTCAAGGCACAATGGATCAATTGCAGTACAGAGGATTTCTGAAGAACTGTACATGTTCCAGAAATCTCGGGGTCCCAGGGCTGGTCATGGCAGACTTGATCCCTTGCAGTACAGAGGATTTCTGAAGAACTGATTAGGTTCCAGAAACCACAGGGTCTGTGCCCTGGTGAAGACACTCTGGATCCCTTGCAGTACTGAGGATTTCTGAAGAACTGTTTAGGTTCCAGAAACTGAGGCTTCCATGGCCTGGTGAAGGCACGCTGGATCCCTTCCAGGACAAAGGATTTCTGAAGAACTGTTTATGTTCCAGAAATCGCAGGGCCTGAGGCCTTGTCAAGGCACTCTTGATCCCTTGAAGTACAGAGGATTTCTGAAGAACTGTTTAGGTTCCAGAAACCGTGGGGTCTGTGCTCTGGTGAAGGCAAGCTGGATCCCTTGTAGTAGAGAGGATTTCTGAAAAACTGTTTAGGTTCCAGATATCAAGGGGTCTGTGGCCTGCTCAAGGCATGCTGGATCCGTGCAGTACAGAGAATTTCTGAAAAACTCTTTAGGTTCCAGAAACAGCAGGATCCATGGCTTGGTCAAGGCATGCAGGATCCCCTTAGAACAGAGGATTTCTGAACTGTTAAGGTTCCATAAACTGCAGGTCAGTGCCCTGGTGAAGGCACACTGGATCCATTGCAGTACAGAGGATTTCTGATGAACTGTTTAGGTTCTAGAAACTGCGGTGTCCAATGCCTGGTGAAGGCAAGTGGGATGTCTTGCAGTACAGAGGATTTCTGATGAACTATTTAGGTTCCAGAAACCACGGGGTCCATGGCCTGGTCAAGGCACACTTGATCCCATGCAGTACAGAGGATTTCTGAAGAACTGTTTAGGCTCCAGAAACTGTGGCATCTGTGCCCTGGTGAAGACACTCTGGATCCTTTGCAGAACAGAGGATTTCTGAAGAACTGTTTAGGTCCCAGAAACTGAGACATCCATGGACTGGTCAATGCACACTGGATCCCTTCCAGGACAGAGGATTTCTGAAGAACTGTTTAGGACCCAGAAATTACGGGGTCCATGGCCTGGTCTAGGCACGCTGGATCCCTTACAGTACACAGGATTTCTGATGAACTGTTTAGGTTCCATAAATCACGGCATCCGTGGCCAGGTCTTTGCATGCTAGATCCCTTGCAGTACATAAGATTTCTGAAAAACTGTTTAGGCTCCAGAAATGACGGGGTCTGTGCCCAGGTGAAGCCACAGTGCATCCCTTGCAGTACAGAGGATTTCTGAAAAGCTGTATGGGTTCCAGACATTGAGGGGTCTGTGACGTGCTGAAGGCATGCTGGATCCCTTGCAGTACAGAGGAGTTTTGAAAAGCTGTATGGATTCCAGACATTGAAAGGACCGTGATGTGCTGACGGCATGCTGAATCCCTTGCAGTCCAGAGGATTTCTGAAAAGCTGTTTAGGTTTTAAAAATTGAGGGATCCATGCCCTGGCAAGGCAATCTGGATCCTGTGTAGTAGAGAGGATTTATGATAAGCTGTTTAGGTTCCAGAAATCTAGGGGTCCATGTCCTGGTCAAGGCATGCTGGATCCCTTGCAGTAGAGAGGATTTCTGAAAACTGTTTAGGTTTCAGAAATGGAGGGGTCCGATGCCTGGTTAAGGCACGGTGGATCCCTTTCAGTACACAGGATTTCTGAAGAACTGTTTATGTTCCATAAACCACGGGGACCGAGGTCTGGTCAAGGCACACTTGATCCCTTGCAGTACAGAGGATTTCAGAAGAACTGTTTAGGTTCCAGAAACTGCGGGGTCTGTGCCCAGGTGAAGACACTCTGGATCCCTTGCAGTACCAATGATTCCTAAAGATCTGTTAAGGTTCCACAAATTGTGACATCCATAGCCTGGTCAAGGCATGCTGGATCCCTTGCACGACACAGGATTTCTGAAGAACTGTTTATTTTCAGAAATCTCAGGGTCCAAGGCCTTGTCAAGGTAAACTTGATCACTTGCAGTACAGAGGATTTCTGATGAACCGTTTAGGTTCTAGAAACCGCGGTGTCCATGGGCTGGTGAAGGCAAGCTGGATGCCTTGCAGTACAGAGGACTTCTGATGAACTGTTTAGGTTCCAGAAACCACGGGGTCCATGGCCTGATCAAGGTGTTGAGGATCCCTTGTAGAACAGTGGACTGCTGAAGAACTGTTTAGGTTCCAAAAAAGTGTGTCTGTGCTCTGGTGAAGGCACGCTGCATCCCTTGCAGCAGAGTAGATTTCTGAATATCTGTTTAGGTTCCAGAAATCGAGGGTGTCTGTGGCCTGCTCAAGGCATGCTGAATCCCGTGCATGTAGAGAGGATTTCTGAAAATCTCTTTAGGTTTCAGAAGCAGTTGGATCTATGGCCTGGTCAAGGCACGCTGGATCCCTTGCAGTACAGAAGAATTCTGAAGAACTGTTTATGTTCCAGAAATCGCGATGTCTGTGGCCTGGAGAAGGCACACTGGATCCCTTGCAGTATGGAGGATTTCTGAAGAACTGTTTAGGTTACAGAAATAGCGAGATCTGTGGCCTGGTCAAGGCACGCTGGATCCCTAGCTGTAAAGCTGATGTCTGAAGAAGTGTTTAGGTTCCAGGAACCGCGGTGTGCATGGTCAGGTGAAGGCACGCTGGGTGCCTTGCAGTACAGAGGATTACTGATGAACTGCTTGGTTCCAGAAACCAAGGGGTCAGGCTTGTTCAAGGTGTTCTGGATCCCTTGCAGTACAGAGGATTTCTGAAGAACTGTTTAGGTTCCTGAAATTGCGGGGTCCGAGGCCTGGTCAAAGCACACTTCATTCCATGCAGTACAGAGGATTTCTGAAGAACTGTTAAGGTTCCAGAAACCACGGGGTCTGTGCCCTGGTAAAGACACTCTGGATCCCTTACAGTACAGAGGATTTCTGAAGAACTGTTTAGGTTCCAGAAACTGAGACGTCCGTGGCCTGGTCAAGGCATGCTGGATCTCTTGCAGGACAGAGGATTTCTGAAGAACTGATTAGGTTTCAGAAACCACAAAGTCCATGACCTGGTCAAGGTGTTCTGGATCCCTTGTAGTACACAGGATTTCAGAAGAACTGTTTAGGTTCCAGAAACTGTGGGGTCTGTGCTCTGGTGAAGGCTTGCTGCATCCATTGCAGTAGATTAGATTTCTGAAAAACTGCTTAGGTTCCAGAATTCGAGGGGTCTGTGGCCTGCTCAAGGCATGCTGGATCCCATGCTGTACAGCGGAATTCTGAAAAATTCTTTAGGTTCCAGAAACAGCGGGATCCATGGCCTGGTCAAGACACGCTGGATCCCTTGCAGTACAGAGGATTTATGAAGAACTGTTTAAGTTACAGAAATCGTGATGTCTGTGGCTTGGTGAAGGCACACTGGATCCTTTGCAGTATGGAGGATTTTTGTAGAACTGTTTAGGTTACAGAAATCGCGAGATCTGTGGCCTGTTCAAGGCACGCTGGATCCCTAGCAGTAAAGCTGATGTCTGAAGAACTGTTTATGTTCCAGAAATCGCGGGGTCTGAGGTCTAGTCAAGGCAGTCTTGAACCCTTGCAGTAAAAATGATTTCTGAAAAACTGTTTAGGTTCCAGAAAACGCAGTGTGCATGGTCTGGTGAAGGCAAGCTGGATGCCTTGCAGTACAGAGATTTCCTGATGAACTGCTAAGGCTCCAGAAACCACGGCATCCATGGCTTGTTCAAGGTGTTCTGGATCCCTAGAAAACGAAGATTTCTGAGAACAGTTTATGTTCCAGAAATCGTAGGATCGAGGCCTGGTCAAGGCACACTTGATCCCATGCAGTACAGAGGACTTCTGAAAAACTGTTTAGGTTCCAGAAACCACGGGATCTGTCCCTGGTAAAGACACTCTGGATCCCATGCAGTTCAGAGGATTTCTGACAAACTGTTTAGGTTCCAGAAATGACGGGGTCTGTGCCCAGGTGAAGGCACAGTGCATCCGTTGCAGTACAAAGGATTTCTGAAAATCTGTATGGGTTCCAGACATTGAAGGGTCCGTGACGTGCTGAAGGCATGCTGGATCCCTTGCAGTACAGAGGATTTCTGAGAAGCTGTTTAGGTTTCAGGAATCGGGGATCCATGCCGTGGTCAGGCATGCTGGATCCGTGTAGTACAGAAGGATTTCTGAAAAGCTGTTTAGGTTTCCAGAAATCTAGGGTCCATGTCCTGGTCAAGGCATGCTGGATCCCTTGTAGTAGAGAGGATTTCTGAAAAACTGTTTAGGTTCCAGAAATGGAGGTCCGTTGCCTGGTAAGGCAAGGTGGATCCTTGCTGTACAGAGGATTACTCAAAAGCTGTTTAGGTTTCAGAAATCGAGGTCTGTGGCCTGATCCAGAACACTGCTGGATCCTTTGCAGTACACAGGATTTCTGAAGAACTGTTTATGTTCCATAAATCATGGGGTCAGAGGCCTTGTCAAGGCACACTTGATCCCTTGCAGTACAGAGGATTTCTGAAGAACTGTTTAGGTTCCAGAAACTGTGGGGTCTGTGCCCAGGTGAAGACACTCTGGATCCCTTGCAGTAAAGATGATTTCTAAAGTACTGTTAAGGTTCCACGAACTGTGGCATCCATATCCTGGTCAAGGCAAGCTGGATCCCTTGCATGACAGAGGATTTCTGAAGAACTGTTAAATTTCCAGAAATCGCTGGGTCCATGGCCTTGTCAAGGCACACTTGATCACTTGCAGTACAGAGGATTTCTGAAGAACTGTTTAGATTCCCGAAACCATGGCGTCTGTGCTTTGGTGAAGGCAAGTTGGATCCTTTGCAGTAGATAGGATTTCCGAAAAACTGTTTAGGTTCCAGAAATGGAGGGGTCCGTTGCCTGGTTAAGGCAAGGTGGATCCCTTGCTGTACAGAGGATTTCTCAAAAGCTGTTTAGGTTTCAGAAATCGTGACATCTGTGGCCTGGTCAAGGGACGCTGGATCCCTAGCTGTAAAGCTGATGTCTGAAGAAGTGTTTAGGTTCCAGGAACCGCGGTGTGCATGGTCTGGTGAAGGCACACTGGGTGCCTTGCATTACAGAGGATTTCTGATGAACTGCTTAGGTTCCAGAAACCACGGGGGGTCCATGGCTTGTTCAAGGTGTTCTGGATCCTTTGCAGTACAGAGGATTTCTGAAGAACTGTTTAGGTTCCTGATATCGCGGGGTCCGAGGCCTGGTCAAAGCACACTTCATTCCATGCTGTACAGAGGATTACTGAAGAACTGTTTAGGTTCCAGATACCACGGGGGTCTGTGCTCTGGTGAAGGCACGCTGCATCCTTTGCAGTAGAGTAGATTTCTGAGAAACTGTTTAGGTTCCAGAAAACGAGGGGTCTGTGGCCTGTTCAAGGCATGCTGGATCCCGTGCGGTACAGAGGATTTCTGAAAAACTCTTTAGGTTCCAGAAACAGCGGGATCCATGGCCTGGTCAAGGCACGCTGGATCCCTTGCAGTACAGAGGATTTCTGAAGAACTGTTTATGTTCCAGAAATCGTGGTGTCTGTGGCTTGGTGAAGGCACACTGGATCCATTGCAGTACGGAGGATTTCTGAAGAACTGTTTAGGTTACAGAAATCGCGAGATCTGTGGCCTGGTCAAGGCATGCTGGATCCCTAGCAGTAAAGCTAATGTCTGAAGAACTGTTTAGGTTCCAGAAACTGAGACGTCCGTGGCCTGGTCAAGGCATGCTGGTTCTCTTGCAGGACAGAGGATTTCTGAAGAACTGTTTAGGTTTCAGAAACTGCAAAGTCCATGACCTGGTCAAGGTGTTCTGGATCCCTTGTAGTACACAGGATTTCAGAAGAACTGTTTAGGTTCCAGAAACTGTGGGGTCTGTGCTCTGGTGAAGGCTTGCTGCATCCATTGCAGTAGATTAGATTTCTGAAAAACTGCTTAGGTTCCAGAATTCGAGGGGTCTGTGGCCTGCGCAAGGCATGCTGGATCCCATGCTGTACAGCGGAATTCTGAAAAATTCTTTAGGTTCCAGAAACAGCGGGATCCATGGCCTGGTCAAGACACGCTGGATCCCTTGCAGTACAGAGGATTTATGAAGAACTGTTTAAGTTACAGAAATCGTGGTGTCTGTGGCTTGGTGAAGGCACACTGGATCCTTTGCAGAATGGAGGATTTTTGTAGAACTGTTTAGGTTACAGAAATCGCGAGATCTGTGGCCTGTTCAAGGCACGCTGGATCCTAACGAGTAAAGCTGATGTCTGAAGAACTGTTTATGTTCCAGAAATCGCGGGTCTGAGGTCTAGTCAAGGCAGTCTTGAACCCTTGCAGTAAAAATGATTTCTGAAAAACTGTTTAGGTTCCAGAAAACGCAGTGTGCATGGTCTGGTGAAGGCAAGCTGGATGCCTTGCAGTACAGAGATTTCCTGATGAACTGCTAAGGCTCCAGAAACCACGGCATCCAATGGCTTGTTCAAGGTGTTCTGGATCCCTATAAGAACGAAGTTTCTGAGAACAGTTTATGTTCCAGAAATGCATGGGATCCGAGCCTGTCAGGCACACTTGATCCCATGCAGTACAGAGGACTTCTGAAAAACTGTTTAGGTTCCAGAAACCACGGGATCCGTGCCCTGGTAAAGACACTCTGGATCCCATGCAGTTCAGAGGATTTCTGACAAACTGTTTAGGTTCCAGAAATGACGGGGTCTGTGCCCAGGTGAAGGCACAGTGCATCCCTTGCAGTACAAAGGATTTCTGAAAATCTGTATGGGTTCCAGACATTGAAGGGTCCGTGACGTGCTGAAGGCATGCTGGATCCCTTGCAGTACAGAGGATTTCTGAGAAGCTGTTTAGGTTTCAGGAATCGAGGGATCCATGCCGTGGTCAAGGCATGCTGGATCCCGTGTAGTACAGAGAATTTCTGAAAAGCTGTTTAGGTTTCAGAAATCTAGGGGTCCATGTCCTGGTCAAGGCATGCTGGATCCCTTGTAGTAGAGAGGATTTCTGAATAACTGTTTAGGTTCCAGAAATGGAGGGGTCCGTTGCCTGGTAAAGGCAAGGTGGATCCTTTGCTGTACAGAGGATTACTCAAAAGCTGTTTAGGTTTCAGAAATCGGGGAGTCCGTGGCCTGATCAAGGCATGCTGGATCCCTTGCAGTACACAGGATTTCTGAAGAACTGTTTATGTTCCATAAATCATAGGGTCAGAGGCCTTGTCAAGGCACACTTGATCCCTTGCAGTACAGAGGATTTCTGAAGAACTGTTTAGGTTCCAGAAACTGTGGGGTCTGTGCCCAGGTGAAGACACTCTGGATCCCTTGCAGTAAAGATGATTTCTAAAGTACTGTTAAGGTTCCACGAACTGTGGCATCCATAGCCTGGTCAAGGCAAGCTGGATCCCTTGCAGTACAGAGGATTTCTGAAGAACTGTTTAGATTCCAGAAACCATGGCATCTGTGCTTTGGTGAAGGCAAGTTGGATCCTTTGCAGTAGATAGGATTTCCGAAAAACTGTTCAGGTTCCAGAAATGGAGGGGTCCGTTGCCTGGTTAAGGCAAGGTGGATCCCTTGCTGTACAGAGGAGTTCTCAAAAGCTGTTTAGGTTTCAGAAATCGCTGAAATCTGTGGTCTGGTCAAGGGACGCTGGATCCCTAGCTGTAAAGCTGATGTCTGAAGAAGTGTTTAGGTTCCAGGAACCGCTGTGTGCATGGTCTGGTGAAGGCACACTGGGTGCCTTGCATTACAGAGGATTTCTGATGAACTGCTTAGGTTCCAGAAACCACGGGGTCCATGGCTTGTTCAAGGTGTTCTGGATCCTTTGCAGTACAGAGGATTTCTGAAGAACTGTTTAGGTTCCTGAAATCGCGGGGTCCGAGGCCTGGTCAAAGCACACTTCATTCCATGCTGTACAGAGGATTACTGAAGAACTGTTTAGGTTCCAGATACCACGGGTCTGTGCTCTGGTGAAGCACAGCTGCATCCTTTGCAGTAGAGTAGATTTCTGAGAAACTGTTTGGGTTCCAGAAAACTAGGGGTCTGTGGCCTGTTCAAGGCATGCTGGATCCCGTGCGGTACAGAGGATTTCTGAAAAACTCTTTAGGTTCCAGAAACAGCGGGATCCATGGCCTGGTCAAGGCACGCTGGATCCCTTGCAGTACAGAGGATTTCTGAAGAACTGTTTATGTTCCAGAAATCGTGGTGTCTGTGGCTTGGTGAAGGCACACTGGATCCATTGCAGTACGGAGGATTTCTGAAGAACTGTTTAGGTTACAGAAATCGCGAGATCTGTGGCCTGGTCAAGGCATGCTGGATCCCTAGCAGTAAAGATAATGTCTGAAGAACTGTTTAGGTTCCAGAAACCGCGGTGTGTGCATGGTCTGGTGAAGGCACCCTGGATGCCTTGCAGTACAGAGGTTTCCTGATGAACTGCTTAGGCTCCAGAAACCACTGGGTCCATTGCTTGTTCAAGGTGTTCGGGATCCCTTGAAGAACAGAGGATTTCTGAGGAACAGTTTATGCTCCAGAAATCGCGGGGTCCGAGGCCTGGTCAAGGCACACTTGATCCCATGCAGTACAGAGGATTTCTGAAAAACTGTTTAGGTTCCAGAAACCACGGGATCTGTGCCCTGGTAAGGACACTCTGGATCCCTTACAGTTCAGAGGATTTCTGAAGAACTGTTTAGGTTTCAGAAACCGCGAGGTCCATGTCCTGGTCAAGGTGTTCTGAATCCCTGATTGTACAGTGGATTTCTGAAGAACTGTTTAGGTTCCAATTCCCATGGGGTCTGTGTGCTCTGTTGAAGGCACGCTGGATCCCTTGCAGTAGAGGATTTCTGAAAACTGTTTAGGTTCCAGAAATTGGGGGTCCATTGCCTGCTCTAGGCACGGTGGATCCCTTGCTGTACAGAGGATTTCTGAAAGCTGTTTAGGTTTCAGAAATTGGGAGTCCGTGGCCTCGTCTAGGCATGATGGATCAATTGCAGTACAGAGGATTTCTGAACAACTGTATATGTTCCAGAAATCGCGGGGTCTAGAGGCCTGGTCAAGGCACATTTGATCCCTTGCAATACAGAGGATTTCTGAAGAACTGTTTAGGTTCCAGAATCCACAGGGTCTGTGCCCTGGTGAAGACACTCTGTATCCCTTGCAGAACTGAGGATTTCTGAAGAACTGTTTAGGTTCCAGAAACTGAGGCTTCCATGGCCTGGTGAAGGCACGCTGGATCCCTTCCAGGAGAAAGGATTTCTGAAGAACTGTTTATGTTCCAGAAATGAGGGCCCAGGGCCTTGTCAAGGTACACTTGATACCTTGCAGTACAGAGGATTTCTGAAGAACTGTTTAGGTTCCAGAAACTGTGGGGTCTGTGCTCTGGTGAAGGCAAGCTGGATCCCTTGCAGTAGAGAGGATTTCTGAAAATTGTTTAGGTTCCAGATATCAAAGGGTCTGTGGCCTGCTCAAGGCATGTTGGATCCCGTGCGGTACAGAGGATTTCTGAAAAACTCTTTAGGTTCTAGAAACAGCAGGATCCAAGGCCTGGTCAAGACATGCTGGATCCCTGCAGAACAGAGGATTTCTGAACTGTTGAGGTTCCATAAACTGTGGGTCTGTTCCCTGGTGAAGGCACACTGGATCCCTTGCAGTACAGAGGATTTCATATGAACTGTTGAGGTTCTAGAAACCACGGTGTCCATGGCCTGGTGAAGGCAAGATGGATGCCCTGCAGTACAGAGGATTACTGATGAATTGTTTAGGTTCCAGAAACCACGGGATCCATGGCCTGGTCAAGTCGTTCTGGATCCCTTGTAGTACACAGGATTTCTGAAGAACTGTTTAGGTTCCAGAAACTGTGGGGTCTGTGCTCTGGTGGGAGGCACACTGCATCCAAAGCAATGAATAGGATTTCCGGCAAGGGGTCTGCGCAGCTCAAGGCATGCTGGATCCTCTGCAGGTATGGCGGTTCCGAAAACTCTTTAAGTTCCAGAGATTCAGGGATCCATGGCCTGGGCAAGGCACGCTGGATCCCTTGCAGTATAGAGGATTTCAGAATAACTGTTTAAGTTAAAGAAATCATGGTGTTTGTGGCCTGGTGAAGGCACACTGGATCCCTCGGCATGCAGGATTTCTGAAGAACTGATTAGTAACAGAACCATGAGATCTGTGGCCAGGTCAAGCATGCTGGATCCCAAGCAGTAAAGCTGATGTCTGAAGAACTGTTTAGGTTCCAGAAATCGCGGGGTCTGAGGTCTAGTCAAGGCAGTCTTGATTCCTTGCAGTAAAGATGATTTCTGAAGAACTGTTTAGGTTCCAGAAACCACAGTGTGCATGGTCTGGTGAAGGCAGGCTGGATGCCTTGCAGTACAGAGGTTTTCTGATGAACTGCTTAGGTTGCAGAAACCACGGGGTCCATGGCTTGTTCAAGGAGTTCTGGATCCCTTGCAGTACAGAGGATTTCTGAGGAACTGTTAATGTTCCAGAAATCGTTGGCGTCGAGGCATGGTTAAGGCACACTTGATCCCATGCAGTACAGAGGATTTCTGAAAAACTGTTTAGGTTCCAGAAACCATGGGATCTGTGCCCTGGTAAAGACACTCTGGATCCCTTGCAGTACAGAGGACTTCTGAAGAACTGTTTAGGTTCCAGAAACTAAAGCATCCATGGGCTGGTCAAGGCATGCTGGATCCCTTGCAGGACAGAGGATTTCTGAAGAACTGTTTAGGTTCCAGAAACGTGGGTCTGGTGCTCTGGTGAAGGCACACTGCATCCCTTGCGCAGAGTAGATTTCTGAAAAACTGTTTAGGTTCCAGAAATCGAGGGGTCTGTGGCCTGCTCAAGGCATGCTGGATCCGTGCAGTACAGAGGATTTCTGAAAAACTCTTTAGGTTCCAGAAACAGTGGGATCTATGGCCTGGTCAAGGCACACTGGATCCCTTGCAGTACAGAGGATTTCTGAAGAACTGTTTATGTTCCAGAAATCGCGGTGGCCGTGGCCTGGTGAAGGCACACTGGATCCCTTGCAGTACAGAGGATTTCTGAAGAACTTTTTAGGTTACAGCAATAGCGAGATCTGTGGCCTGATCAAGGCATGCTGGATCCCTAGCAGTAAAGCTGGTGTCTGAAGAACTGTTTAGGTTCCAGAAATCGTAGGGTCCGAGGTCTAGTCAAGGCACACTTGGATCCCTTGCAGAAAAGACGATTTCTGAAGATTTTAGGTTCCAGAAACCAGGTGTGCATGGTCTGGTGAAGGTACGCAGGGTGCCTTGCAGTACAGAGGATTTCAGATGAACTGCTTAGGTTCCGAAACCACGGGGTCCATGGCTTGTTCAAGGTGTTCTGGATCCTTGCAGACAGAGGATTTCTGAAGAACTGTTTAGGTTCCAGAAACCACGGGTCAGTGCCCTGGTAAAGACACTCTGGATCCATTGCAGTACAGAGAATTTGAAGAACTGTTTAGGTTCTGAAACTGAGATGTCCATGGCCTGGTCAAAGCATGCTGGATCCCTTGCAGGACAGAGGATTTCTGAAGAACTGTTTAGGTTTCAGAAACTGCGAGGTTCATGGCCTGGTCAAGGTGTTCTGGATCCCTTGTAGTACTGTGGATTTCTGAAGAACTGTTTAGGTTCCAGTACCCGTGGGGTCTGTGCTCTGGTGAAGGCACGCTGTATCCCTTGCAGTAGAGAGGATTTCTGAAAAACTGTTTAGCTTCTAGAAATTGAGGGGTCCGTTACCTACTCTAGGCATGGTGGAACCATTGTTGTACAGAGGATTTCTCAAAAGCTGTTTAGGTTTCAGAAATCGGGGAGTCCGTGGCCTGGTCAAGGCACAATGGATCAATTGCAGTACAGAGGATTTCTGAAGAACTGTACATGTTCCAGAAATCTCGGGGTCCCAGGGCTGGTCATGGCAGACTTGATCCCTTGCAGTGAGAGGATTTCTGAAGAACTGTTTAGGTTCCAGAAACTGCAGGGTCTGTGCCCTGGTGAAGACACTCTGGATCCCTTGCAGTACTGAGGATTTCTGAAGAACTGTTTAGGTTCCAGAAACTGAGGCTTCCATGGCCTGGTGAAGGCACGCTGGATCCCTTCCAGGACAAAGGATTTCTGAAGAACTGTTTATGTTCCAGAAATCGCAGGGCCCGAGGCCTTGTCAAGGCACTCTTGATCCCTTGCAGTACAGAGGATTTCTGAAGAACTGTTTAGGTTCCAGAAACCGTGGGGTCTGTGCTCTGGTGAAGGCAAGCTGGATCCCTTGTAGTAGAGAGGATTTCTGAAAAACTGTTTAGGTTCCAGATATCAAGGGCTCTGTGGCCTGCTCAAGGCATGCTGGATCCCGTGCAGTACAGAGATTTCTGAAAACTCTTTGGGTTCCAGAAAACAGCAGGATCCATGGCTGGTCGAAGGCATGCAGGATCCCCTGCAGAACAGAGGATTTCTGAACTGTTAAGGTTCCATAAACTGCAGGTCAGTGCCCTGGTGAAGGCACACTGGATCCCTTGCAGTACAGAGGATTTCTGATGAACTGTTTAGGTTCTAGAAACTGCGGTGTCCATTGCCTGGTGAAGGCAAGTGGGATGTCTTGCAGTACAGAGGATTTCTGATGAACTATTTAGGTTCCAGAAACCACGGGGTCCATGGCCTGGTCAAGTCGTTCTGGATCCCTTGTAGTACACAGGATTTCTGAAGAACTGTTTAGGTTCCAGAAACTGTGGGGTCTGTGCTCTGGTGAAGGCACACTGGATCCCTTGCAGTACAGAGGATTTCATATGAACTGTTTAGGTTCTAGAAACCACGGTGTCCATGGCCTGGTGAAGGCAAGATGGATGCCCTGCAGTACAGAGGATTACTGATGAATTGTTTAGGTTCCAGAAACCACGGGATCCATGGCCTGGTCAAGTCGTTCTGGATCCCTTGTAGTACACAGGATTTCTGAAGAACTGTTTAGGTTCCAGAAACTGTGGGGTCTGTGCTCTGGTGAAGGCACACTGCATCCATTGCAGTAGAGTAGATTTCTGAAAAACTGTTTAGGATTCAGAAATCAAGGGGTCTGTGCCCAGCTCAAGGCATGCTGGATCCTCTGCGGTATAGCGGATTTCTGAAAAACTCTTTAAGTTCCAGAAACAGTGGGATCCATGGCCTGGGCAAGGCACGCTGGATCCCTTGCAGTATAGAGGATTTCTGAATAACTGTTTAAGTTAAAGAAATCATGGTGTTTGTGGCCTGGTGAAGGCACACTGGATCCCTTGCAGTATGCAGGATTTCTGAAGAACTGATTAGGTAACAGAAATCATGAGATCTGTGGCCAGGTCAAGGCACGCTGGATCCCAAGCAGTAAAGCTGATGTCTGAAGAACTGTTTAGGTTCCAGAAATCGCGGGGTCTGAGGTCTAGTCAAGGCAGTCTTGATTCCTTGCAGTAAAGATGATTTCTGAAGAACTGTTTAGGTTCCAGAAACCACAGTGTGCATGGTCTGGTGAAGGCAGGCTGGATGCCTTGCAGTACAGAGGTTTTCTGATGAACTGCTTAGGTTGCAGAAACCACGGGTCCATGGAGCATTCAGGAGTTCTGGATCCCTTGCAGTACAGAGGATTTCTGAGGAACTGTTAATGTTCCAGAAATCATTGGGTCCGAGGCATGGTTAAGGCACACTTGATCCCATGCAGTACAGAGGATTTCTGAAAAACTGTTTAGGTTCCAGAAACCATGGGATCTGTGCCCTGGTAAAGACACTCTGGATCCCTTGCAGTACAGAGGACTTCTGAAGAACTGTTTAGGTTCCAGAAACTAAAGCATCCATGGGCTGGTCAAGGCATGCTGGATCCCTTGCAGGACAGAGAATTTCTGAAGAACTGTTTAGGTTCCAGAAACGGTGGGGTCTGTGCTCTGGTGAAGGCACACTGCATCCCTTGCAGCAGAGTAGATTTCTGAAAAACTGTTTAGGTTCCAGAAATCGAGGGGTCTGTGGCCTGCTCAAGGCATGCTGGATCCCGTGCAGTACAGAGGATTTCTGAAAAACTCTTCAGGTTCCAGAAACAGTGGGATCTATGGCCTGGTCAAGGCACACTGGATCCCTTGCAGTACAGAGGATTTCTGAAGAACTGTTTATGTTCCAGAAATCGCGGTGTCCGTGGCCTGGTGAAGGCACACTGGATCCCTTGCAGTACAGAGGATTTCTGAAGAACTGTTTAGGTTACAGCAATAGCGAGATCTGTGGCCTGATCAAGGCACGCTGGATCCCTAGCAGTAAAGCTGGTGTCTGAAGAACTGTTTAGGATCCAGAAATCGCAGGGTCCGAGGTCTAGTCAAGGCACACTTGATCCCTTGCAGAAAAGACGATTTCTGAAGAAGTGTTTAGGTTCCAGAAACCGCGGTGTGCATGGTCTGGTGAAGGCACGCAGGGTGCCTTGCAGTACAGAGGATTTCAGATGAACTGCTTAGGTTCCAGAAACCACGGGGTCCATGGCTTGTTCAAGGTGTTCTGGATCCCTTGCAGTACAGAGGATTTCTGAAGAACTGTTTAGGTTCCAGAAACCACGGGGTCAGTGCCCTGGTAAAGACACTCTGGATCCCTTGCAGTACAGAGAATTTCTGAAGAACTGTTTAGGTTCTAGAAACTGAGATGTCCATGGCCTGGTCAAAGCATGCTGGATCCCTTGCAGGACAGAGGATTTCTGAAGAACTGTTTAGGTTTCAGAAACCGCGAGGTTCATGGCCTGGTCAAGGTGTTCTGGATCCCTTGTAGTACAGTGGATTTCTGAAGAACTGTTTAGGTTCCAGTACCCGTGGGGTCTGTGCTCTGGTGAAGGCAGCTGTATCCCTTGCAGTAGAGAGGATTTCTGAAAAACTGTTTAGCTTCTAGAAATTGAGGGGTCGGTTGCCTACTCTAGGCATGGTGGAACCATTGTTGTACAGAGGATTTCTCAAAAGCTGTTTAGGTTTCAGAAATCGGGGAGTCCGTGGCCTGGTCAAGGCACAATGGATCAATTGCAGTACAGAGGTTTCTGAAGAACTGTACATGTTCCAGAAATCTGGGGTCCCAGGGCTGGTCATGGCAGACTTGATCCCTTGCAGTAGAGAGGATTTCTGAAGAACTGTTTAGGTTCCAGAAACTGCAGGGTCTGTGCCCTGGTGAAGACACTCTGGATCCCTTGCAGTACAGAGGATTTCTGAAGAACTGTTTAGGTTCCAGAAACTGAGGCTTCCATGGCCTGGTGAAGGCATGCTGGATCCCTTCCAGGACAAAGGATTTCTGAAGAACTGTTTATGTTCCAGAAATCGCAGGGCCTGAGGCCTTGTCAAGGCTACCTTGATCCCTTGAAGTACAGAGGATTTCTGAAGAACTGTTTAGGGTCCAGAAACCGTGGGGTCTGTGCTCTGGTGAAGGCAAGCTGGATCCCTTGTAGTAGAGAGGATTTCTGAAAAACTGTTTAGGTTCCAGATATCAAGGGGTCTGTGGCCTGCTCAAGGCATGCTGGATCTCGTGCAGTACAGAGGATTTCTGAAAAACTCTTTAGGTTCCAGAAACAGCAGGATCCATGGCTTGGTCAAAGCATGCAGGATCCCCTTAGAACAGAGGATTTCTGAACTGTTAAGGTTCCATAAACTGCAGGTCAGTGCCCTGGTGAAGGCACACTGGATCCCTTGCAGTACAGAGGATTTCTGATGAACTGTTTAGGTTCTAGAAACTGCGGTGTCCAATGCCTGGTGAAGGCAAGCGGGATGTCTTGCAGTACAGAGGATTTCTGATGAACTATTTAGGTTCCAGAAACCACGGGGTCCATGGCCTGGTCAAGGCACACTTGATCCCATGCAGTACAGAGGATTTCTGAAGAACTGTTTAGGCTCCAGAAACCGCAGCATCTGTGCCCGGGTGAAGACACTCTGGATCCTTTGCAGAACAGAGGATTTCTGAAGAACTGTTTAGGTCCCAGAAACTGAGACATCCATGGCCTGGTCAATGCACACTGGATCCCTTCCAGGACCGAGGATTTCTGAAGAACTGTTTAGGACCCAGAAATTACGGGGACAATGGCCTGGTCTAGGCAGGCTGGATCCCTTACAGTACTCAGGATTTCTGATGAACTGTTTATGTTCCATAAATCACGGCATCCGTGGCCAGGTCTTTGCACGCTAGATCCCTTGCAGTACATAAGTTTTCTGAAAAACTGTTTAGGTTCCAGAAATGATAGGGTCTGTCCCCAGGTGAAGCCACAGTGCATCCCTTGAAGTACAGAGGATTTCTTAAAAGCTGTATGGGTTCCAGACATTGAGGGGTCTGTGACGTGCTGAAGGCATGCTGGATCCCTTGCAGTACAGAGGAGTTTTGAAAAGCTGTATGGATTCCAGACATTGAAAGGACCATGATGTGCTGACGGCATGCTGAATCCCTTGCAGTACAGAGGATTTCTGAAAAGCTGTTTAGGTTTTAAAAATTGAGGGATCCATGCCCTGGCAAGGCAAGCTGGATCCTGTGGAGTACAGAGGATTTATGATAAGCTGTTTAGGTTCCAGAAATCTAGGGGTCCATGTCCTGGTCAAGGCATGCTGGATCCCTTGCAGTAGAGAGGATTTCTGAAAAACTGTTTAGGTTTCAGAAATGGAGGGGTCCGATGCCTGGTTAAGGCACGGTGGACCCTTTCAGTACACAGGATTTCTGAAGAACTGTTTATGTTCCATAAATCACGGGGACCGAGGCCTGGTCAAGGCACACTTGATCCCTTGCAGTACAGAGGATTTCAGAAGAACTGTTTAGGTTCCAGAAACTGCAGGGTCTGTGCCCAGGTGAAGACACTCTGGATCCCTTGCAGTACCAAGGATTCCTAAAGATCGGTTAAGGTTCCACAAATTGTGACATCCATAGCCTGTTCAAGGCATGCTGGATCCCTTGCACGACACAGGATTTCTGAAGAACTGTTTATGTTTCAGAAATCTCAGGGTCCGAGGCCTTGTCAAGGTAAACTTGATCACTTGCAGTACAGAGGATTTCTGATGAACCGTTTAGGTTCTAGAAACCGCGGTGTCCATGGGCTGGTGAAGGCAAGCTGGATCCCTTGCAGTACAGAGGACTTCTGATGAACTGTTTAGGTTCCAGAAACCACGGGGTCCGTGGCCTGATCAAGGTGTTGAGGTTCCCTTGTAGAACAGAGGACTGCTGAAGAACTGTTTAGGTTCCAGAAACAGTGGTGTCTGTGCTCTGGTGAAGGCACGCTGCATCCCTTGCAGCAGAGTAGATCTGAATATCTGTTTAGGGTTCCAGAAATCGAGGGGTCTGTAGCCTGCTCAAGGCATGCTGAATCCCGTGCGGTAGAGAGGATTTCTGAAAATCTCTTTAGGTTTCAGAAGTAGTTGGATCTATGGCCTGGTCAAGGCACGCTGGATCCCTTGCAGTACAGAGGATTTCTGAAGAACTGTTTATGTTCCAGAAATCGCGGTGTCTGTGGCCTGGAGAAGACACACTGGATCCCTTGCAGTATGGAGGATTTCTGAAGAACTGTTTAGGTTACAGAAATAGCGAGATCTGTGGCCTGGTCAAGGCACGCTGGATCCCCTAGCAGTAAAGCTGATGTCTGAAGAAGTGTTTAGGTTCCAGGAACCATGGCGTGCATGGTCTGGTGAAGGCACGCAGGGTGCCTTGCATTACAGAGGATTTCTGATGAACTGCTTAGGTTCCAGAAACCAGAGGGTCCATGGCTTGTTCAAGGTGTTCTGGATCCCTTGCAGTACAGAGGATTTCTGAAGAACTGTTTAGGTTCCTGAAATCGCGGGGTCCGAGGCCTGGTCAAAGCACACTTCATTCCATGCAGTGCAGAGGATTTCTGAAGAACTGTTAAGGTTCCAGAAACCACAGGGTCTGTGCCCTGGTAAAGACACTCTGGATCCCTTACAGTACAGAGGATTTTCTGAAGAACTGTTTAGGTTCCAGAAACTGAGAAGTCCGTGGCCTGGTCAAGGCATGCTGGATCTCTTGCAGGACAGAGGATTTCTGAAGAACTGTTTAGGTTTCAGAAACCGCAAAGTCCATGACCAGGTCAAGGTATTCTGGATCCCTTGTAGTACACAGGATTTCAGAAGAACTGTTTAGGTTCCAGAAACTGTGGGGTCTGTGCTCTGGTGAAGGCTTGCTGCATCCATTGCAGTAGATTAGATTTCTGAAAAACTGCTTAGGTTCCAGAATTCGAGGGGTCTGTGGCCTGCTCAAGGCATGCTGGATCCCATGCTGTAGAGCGGAATTCTGAAAAATTCTTTACGTTCCAGAAACAGCGGGATCCATGGCCTGGTCAAGGCACACTGGATCCCTTGCAGTACAGAGGATTTCTGAAGAACTGTTTAAGTTACAGAAATCGTGGTGTCTGTGGCTTGGTGAAGGCACACTGGATCCTTTGCAGTATGGAGGATTTCTGTAGAACTGTTTAGGTTACAGAAATCGTGAGATCTGTGGCCTGTTCAAGGCACGCTGGATCCCTAGCAGTAAAGCTGATGTCTGAAGAACTGTTTATGTTCCAGAAATCACGGGGTCTGAGGTCTAGTCAAGGCAGTCTTGAACCCTTGCAGTAAAATGATTTCTGAAAAACTGTTTAGGTTCCAGAAAACACAGTGTGCATGGTCTGGTGAAGGCAGGCTGGATGCCTTGCAGTACAGAGGTTTTCTGATGAACTGCTTAGGTTGCAGAAACCACGGGTCCATGGCTTGTTCAAGGAGTTCTGGATCCCTTGCAGTACAGAGGATTTCTGAGGAACTGTTAATGTTCCAGAAATCATTGGGTCCGAGGCATGGTTAAGGCACACTTGATCCCATGCAGTACAGAGGATTTCTGAAAAACTGTTTAGGTTCCAGAAACCATGGGATCTGTGCCCTGGTAAAGACACTCTGGATCCCTTGCAGTACAGAGGACTTCTGAAGAACTGTTTAGGTTCCAGAAACTAAAGCATCCATGGGCTGGTCAAGGCATGCTGGATCCCTTGCAGGACAGAGAATTTCTGAAGAACTGTTTAGGTTCCAGAAACGGTGGGGTCTGTGCTCTGGTGAAGGCACACTGCATCCCTTGCAGCAGAGTAGATTTCTGAAAAACTGTTTAGGTTCCAGAAATCGAGGGGTCTGTGGCCTGCTCAAGGCATGCTGGATCCCGTGCAGTACAGAGGATTTCTGAAAAACTCTTCAGGTTCCAGAAACAGTGGGATCTATGGCCTGGTCAAGGCACACTGGATCCCTTGCAGTACAGAGGATTTCTGAAGAACTGTTTATGTTCCAGAAATCGGTGTCCGTGGCCTAGTGAGAAGGCACTGGATCCTTGCAGTACAGAGGATTTCTGAAGAACTGTTTAGGTTACAGCAATAGCGTAGATCTGTGGCCTGATAAGGCACGCTGGATCCCTAGCAGTAAAGCTGGTGTCTGAAGAACTGTTTAGGATCCAGAAATGAGGGTCCGAGGTCTAGTCAAGGCACACTTGATCCCTTGCAGAAAAGACGATTTCTGAAGAAGTGTTTAGGTTCCAGAAACCGCGTGCATGGTCTGGTGAAGGTAACGCAGGGTGCCTTGCAGTACAGAGGATTTCAGATGAACTGCTGAGGTTCCAGAAACCACGGGTCCATGGCTTGTTCAAGGTGTTCTGAATCTCTTGCAGTAAGAGATTTCTGAAGAACTGTTTAGGTTCCAGAAACCACGGGGTCAGATGCCCTGGTAAAGACACTCTGGATCCCTTGCAGTACAGAGAATTTCTGAAGAACTGTTTAGGTTCTAGAAACTGAGATGTCCATGGCCTGGTCAAGCATGCTGGATCCCTTGCAGGACAGAGGATTTCTGAAGAACTGTTTAGGTTTCAGAAACCGCGAGGTTCATGGCCTGGTCAAGGTGTTCTGGATCCCTTGTAGTACAGTGGATTTCTGAAGAACTGTTTAGGTTCCAGTACCCGTGGGGTCTGTGCTCTGGTGAAGGCACGCTGTATCCCTTGCAGTAGAGAGGATTTCTGAAAAACTGTTTAGCTTCTAGAAATTGAGGGGTCCGTTGCTACTCTGGCATGGTGGAAACCATTGTTGTACAGAGGATTTCTCAAAAGCTGTTTAGGTTTCAGAAATCGGGGAGTCCGTGGCCTGGTCAAGGCACAATGGATCAATTGCAGTACAGAGGATTTCTGAAGAACTGTACATGTTCCAGAAATCTCGGGGTCCCAGGGCTGGTCATGGCAGACTTGATCCCTTGCAGTAGAGAGGATTTCTGAAGAACTGTTTAGGTTCCAGAAACTGCAGGGTCTGTGCCCTGGTGAAGACACTCTGGATCCCTTGCAGTACTGAGGATTTCTGAAGAACTGTTTAGGTTCCAGAAACTGAGGCTTCCATGGCCTGGTGAAGGCATGCTGGATCCCTTCCAGGACAAAGGATTTCTGAAGAACTGTTTATGTTCCAGAAATCACAGGGCCTGAGGCCTTGTCAAGGCACTCTTGATCCCTTGAAGTACAGAGGATTTCTGAAGAACTGTTTAGGGTCCAGAAACCGTGGGGTCTGTGCTCTGGTGAAGGCAAGCTGGATCCCTTGTAGTAGAGAGGATTTCTGAAAAACTGTTTAGGTTCCAGATATCAAGGGGTCTGTGGCCTGCTCAAGGCATGCTGGATCTCGTGCAGTACAGAGGATTTCTGAAAAACTCTTTAGGTTCCAGAAACAGCAGGATCCATGGCTTGGTCAAAGCATGCAGGATCCCCTTAGAACAGAGGATTTCTGAACTGTTAAGGTTCCATAAACTGCAGGTCAGTGCCCTGGTGAAGGCACACTGGATCCCTTGCAGTACAGAGGATTTCGATGAACTGTTTAGGTTCTAGAAACTCGGTGTCCAATGCCTGGTAGAAGGCAAGGGATGTCTTGCAGTACAGAGGATTTCTGATGAACTATTTAGGTTCCAGAAACCACGGGGTCCATGGCCTGGTCAAGGCACACTTGATCCCATGCAGTACAGAGGATTTCTGAAGAACTGTTTAGGCTCCAGAAACTGTGGCATCTGTGCCCTGGTGAAGACACTCTGGATCCTTTGCAGAACAGAGGATTTCTGAAGAACTGTTTAGGTCCCAGAAACTGAGACATCCATGGCCTGGTCAATGCACACTGGATCCCTTCCAGGACCGAGGATTTCTGAAGAACTGTTTAGGACCCAGAAATTACGGGGACAATGGCCTGGTCTAGGCAGGCTGGATCCCTTACAGTACTCAGGATTTCTGATGAACTGTTTATGTTCCATAAATCACGGCATCCGTGGCCAGGTCTTTGCACGCTAGATCCCTTGCAGTACATAAGTTTTCTGAAAAACTGTTTAGGTTCCAGAAATGATAGGGTCTGTCCCCAGGTGAAGCCACAGTGCATCCCTTGAAGTACAGAGGATTTCTTAAAAGCTGTATGGGTTCCAGACATTGAGGGGTCTGTGACGTGCTGAAGGCATGCTGGATCCTTGCACAGAGGGAGTTTTGAAAAGCTGATGGATTCCAGACATTGAAAGGACCATGATGTGCTGACGGCATGCTGAATCCCTTGCAGTCAGAGGATTTCTGAAAAGCTGTTTAGGTTTTAAAAATTGAGGGATCCATGCCCTGGCAAGGCAATCTGGATCCTGTGTAGTACAGAGGATTTATGATAAGCTGTTTAGGTTCCAGAAATCTAGGGGTCCATGTCCTGGTCAAGGCATGCTGGATCCCTTGCAGTAGAGAGGATTTCGGAAAAACTGTTTAGGTTTCAGAAATGGAGGGGTCCGATGCCTGGTTAAGGCACGGTGGATCCCTTTCAGTACACAGGATTTCTGAAGAACTGTTTATGTTCCATAAATCACGGGGACCGAGGTCTGGTCAAGGCACACTTGATCCCTTGCAGTACAGAGGATTTCAGAAGAACTGTTTAGTTCCAGAAACTGCAGGGTCTGTGCCCAGGTGAAGACACTCTGGATCCCTTGCAGTACCAAGGATTCCTAAAGATCGTTAAGGTTCCACAAATTGTGACATCCATAGCCTGTTCAAGGCATGCTGGATCCCTACGACTACAGGATTTCTGAAGAACTGTTTATGTTTCAGAAATCTCAGGGTCCGAGGCCTGTCAAGGTAAACTTGATCACTTGCAGTACAGAGGTTTCTGATGAACCGTTTAGGTTATAGAAACCGCGGTGTCCATGGGCTGGTGAAGGCAAGCTGGATGCCTTGCAGTACAGAGGACTTCTGATGAACTGTTTAGGTTCCAGAAACCACGGGGTCCATGGCCTGATCAAGGTGTTGAGGTTCCCTTGTAGAACAGAGGACTGCTGAAGAACTGTTTAGGTTCCAGAAACAGTGGTGTCTGTGCTCTGGTGAAGGCACGCTGCATCCCTTGCAGCAGAGTAGATTTCTGAATATCTGTTTAGGTTCCAGAAATCGAGGGGTCTGTGGCCTGCTCAAGGCATGCTGAATCCCGTGCGGTAGAGAGGATTTCTGAAAATCTCTTTAGGTTTCAGAAGCAGTTGGATCTATGGCCTGGTCAAGGCACGCTGGATCCCTTGCAGTACAGAGGATTTCTGAAGAACTGTTTATGTTCCAGAAATCGCGGTGTCTGTGGCCTGGAGAAGGCACACTGGATCCCTTGCAGTATGGAGGATTTCTGAAGAACTGTTTAGGTTACAGAAATAGCGAGATCTGTGGCCTGGTCAAGGCACGCTGGATCCCTAGCAGTAAAGCTGATGTCTGAAGAAGTGTTTAGGTTCCAGGAACCGCGGTGTGCATGGTCAGGTGAAGGCACGCTGGGTGCCTTGCAGTACAGAGGATTACTGATGAACTGCTTAGGTTCCAGAAACCAAGGGGTCCAAGGCTTGTTCAAGGTGTTCTGGATCCCTTGCAGTACAGAGGATTTCTGAAGAACTGTTTAGGTTCCTGAAATCGCGGGGTCCGAGGCCTGGTCAAAGCACACTTCATTCCATGCAGTGCAGAGGATTTCTGAAGAACTGTTAAGGTTCCAGAAACCACAGGGTCTGTGCCCTGGTAAAGACACTCTGGATCCCTTACAGTACAGAGGATTTCTGAAGAACTGTTTAGGTTCCAGAAACTGAGAAGTCCGTGGCCTGGTCAAGGCATGCTGGATCTCTTGCAGGACAGAGGATTTCTGAAGAACTGATTAGGTTTCAGAAACCACAAAGTCCATGACCTGGTCAAGGTGTTCTGGATCCCTTGTAGTACACAGGATTTCAGAAGAACTGTTTAGGTTCCAGAAACTGTGGGGTCTGTGCTCTGGTGAAGGCTTGCTGCATCCATTGCAGTAGATTAGATTTCTGAAAAACTGCTTAGGTTCCAGAATTCGAGGGGTCTGTGGCCTGCTCAAGGCATGCTGGATCCCATGCTGTAGAGCGGAATTCTGAAAAATTCTTTACGTTCCAGAAACAGCGGGATCCATGGCCTGGTCAAGGCACACTGGATCCCTTGCAGTACAGAGGATTTCTGAAGAACTGTTTAAGTTACAGAAATCGTGGTGTCTGTGGCTTGGTGAAGGCACACTGGATCCTTTGCAGTATGGAGGATTTTTGTAGAACTGTTTAGGTTACAGAAATCGTGAGATCTGTGGCCTGTTCAAGGCACGCTGGATCCCTAGCAGTAAAGCTGATGTCTGAAGAACTGTTTATGTTCCAGAAATCACGGGGTCTGAGGTCTAGTCAAGGCAGTCTTGAACCCTTGCAGTAAAAATGATTTCTGAAAAACTGTTTAGGTTCCAGAAAACGCAGTGTGCATGGTCTGGTGAAGGCAAGCTGGATGCCTTGCAGTACAGAGATTTCCTGATGAACTGCTAAGGCTCCAGAAACCACGGCATCCATGGCTTGTTCAAGGTGTTCTGGATCCCTAGCAGAACAGAGGATTTCTGAGGAACAGTTTATGTTCCAGAAATCGCAGGATCCGAGGCCTGGTCAAGGCACACTTGATCCCATGCAGTACAGAGGACTTCTGAAAAACTGTTTAGGTTCCAGAAACCACGGGATCTGTGCCCTGGTAAAGACACTCTGGATCCCATGCAGTTCAGAGGATTTCTGACAAACTGTTTAGGTTCCAGAAATGACGGGGTCTGTGCCCAGGTGAAGGCACAGTGCATCCCTTGCAGTACAAAGGATTTCTGAAAATCTGTATGGGTTCCAGACATTGAAGGGTCCGTGGCGTGCTGAAGGCATGCTGGATCCTTGCAGTACAGAGGATTTCTGAGAAGCTGTTTAGGTTTCAGGAATCGGGGATCCATGCCGTGGTCAAGGCATGCTGGATCCGTGTAGTACAGAGGATTTCTGAAAAGCTGTTTAGGTTCCAGAAATCTAGGGGTCCATGTCCTGGTCAAGGCACGCTGGATCCCTTGTAGTAGAGAGGATTTCTGAATAACTGTTTAGGTTCCAGAAATGGAGGGGTCCGTTGCCTGGTAAAGGCAAGGTGGATCCTTTGCTGTACAGAGGATTACTCAAAAGCTGTTTAGGTTTCAGAAATCGGGAGTCTGTGGCCTGATCAAGGCATGCTGGATCCCTTGCAGTACACAGGATTTCTGAAGAACTGTTTATGTTCCATAAATCATAGGGTCAGAGGCCTTGTCAAGGCACACTTGATCCCTTGCAGTACAGAGGATTTCTGAAGAACTGTTTAGGTTCCAGAAACTGCGGGGTCTGTGCCCAGGTGAAGACACTCTGGATCCCTTGCAGTAAAGATGATTTCTAAAGTACTGTTAAGGTTCCACGAACTGTGGCATCCATAGCCTGGTCAAGGCAAGCTGGATCCCTTGCAGTACAGAGGATTTCTGAAGAACTGTTTAGATTCCAGAAACCATGGCATCTGTGCTTTGGTGAAGGCAAGTTGGATCCTTTGCAGTAGATAGGATTTCCGAAAAACTGTTCAGGTTCCAGAAATGGAGGGGTCCGTTGCCTGGTTAAGGCAAGGTGGATCCCTTGCTGTACAGAGGAGTTCTCAAAAGCTGTTTAGGTTTCAGAAATCATGAAATCTGTGGTCTGGTCAAGGGACGCTGGATCCCTAGCTGTAAAGCTGATGTCTGAAGAAGTGTTTAGGTTCCAGGAACCGCGTGTGCATGGTCTGGTGAAGGCACACACTGGTGCCTTACAGAGAGATTTGATGAACTGCTTAGGTTCCAGAAACCACGGGGGTCCATGGCTTGTTCAAGGTGTTCTGATCCTTTGCAGTACAGAGATTTCTGAAGAACTGTTTAGGTTCCTGAAATCATGGGGTCCCGAGGCCTGTCAAAGCACACTTCATTCCATGCTGTACAGAGGATTACTGAAGAACTGTTTAGGTTCCAGATACCACGGGTCTGTGCTCTGGTGAAGGCACGCTGCATCCTTTGCAGTGAGTAGATTTCTGAGAAACTGTTTAGGTTCCAGAAAACTAGGGGTCTGTGGCCTGTTCAAGGCATGCTGGATCCCGTCTGGTACAGAGATTTCTGAAAAACTCTTTTAGGTTCCAGAAACAGCGGGATCCATGGCCTGGTCAAGGCACGCTGGATCCCTTGCAGTACAGAGGATTTCTGAAGAACTGTTTATGTTCCAGAAATCGTGGTGTCTGTGGCTTGGTGAAGGCACACTGGATCCCTTGCAGTACGGAGGATTTCTGAAGAACTGTTTAGGTTACAGAAATCGCGAGATCTGTGGCCTGGTCAAGGCATGCTGGATCCCTAGCAGTAAAACTAATGTCTGAAGAACTGTTTAGGTTCCAGAAACCGCGGTGTGCATGGTCTGGTGAAGGCACCCTGGATGCCTTGCAGTACAGAGGTTTCCTGATGAACTGCTTAGGCTCCATAAACCACGGGGTCCATTGCTTGTTCAAGGTGTTCTGGATCCCTTGAAGAACAGAGGATTTCTGAGGAACAGTTTATGTTCCAGAAAATGCAGGGCCCGAGGCCTGGTCAAGGCTCACTTGATCCCATGCAGTACAGAGGATTTCTGAAAAACTGTTTAGGTTCCAGAAACCACGGGATCTGTGCCCTGGTAAGGACACTCTGGATCCCTTGCAGTTCAGTGGATTTCTGAAGAACTGTTTAGGTTTCAGAAACCGCGAGGTCCATGTCCTGGTCAAGGTGTTCTGAATCCCTTGTTGTACAGTGGATTTCTGAAGAACTGTTTAGGTTCCAATTCCCATGGGGTCTGTGCTCTGTTGAAGGCACGCTGGATCCCTTGCAGTAGAGAGGATTTCTGAAAAACTGTTTAGGTTCCAGAAATTGAGGGGTCCATTGCCTACTCTAGGCACAGTGGATCCCTTGCAGTGCAAAGGATTTCTCAAAAGCTGTTTAGGTTTCAGAAATCGGGGAGTCCGTGGCCTGGTCAAGGCATGATGGATCAATTGCAGTACAGAGGATTTCTGAAGAACTGTATATGTTCCAGAAATCACGGGTCCAGAGCCTGGTCAAGGCACATTTGATCCCTTGCAATACAGAGGATTTCTGAAGAACTGTTTAGGTTCCAGAATCCACAGGGTCTGTGCCCTGGTGAAGACACTCTGTATCCCTTGCAGAACTGAGGATTTCTGAAGAACTTTTTAGGTTCCAGAAACTGAGGCTTCCATGGCCTGGTGAAGGCACGCTTGATCCCTTCCAGGAGAAAGGATTTCTGAAGAACTGTTTATGTTCCTGAAATCGCAGGGCCCGAGGCCTTGTCAAGGTACACTTGATACCTTGCAGTACAGAGGATTTCTGAAGAACTGTTTAGGTTCCAGAAACTATGGGGTCTGTGCTCTGGTGAAGGCAAGCTGGATCCCTTGCAGTAGAGAGGATTTCTGAAAATTGTTTAGGTTCCAGATATCAAAGGGTCTGTGGCCTGCTCAAGGCATGTTGGATCCCGTGCGGTACAGAGGATTTCTGAAAAACTCTTTAGGTTCTAGAAACAGCAGGATCCATGGCCTGGTCAAGACATGCTGGATCCCCTGCAGAACAGAGGATTTCTGAACTGTTAAGGTTCCATAAACTGTGGGTCTGTTCCCTGGTGAAAGCACACTGGATCCCTTGCAGTACAGAGGATTTCATATGAACTGTTGAGGTTCTAGAAACCGCGGTGTCCATGGCCTGGTGAAGGCAAGCTGGATGCCCTGCAGTACAGAGGATTTCTGATGAACTGTTTAGGTTCCAGAAACCACGGGATCCATGGCCTGGTCAAGTCGTTCTGGATCCTTGCAGTACAGGATTTCTGAAGAACTGTTTAGGTTCCAGAAACTGTAGGGGTCTATGCTCTGGTGAGCACACTGCATCCATTGCAGTGAGTAGATTTCTGAAAAACTGATTAGGATCCAGAAATCAAGGGGTCTGTGCCCAGCTCAAGGCATGCTGGATCCTCTGCGGTATAGCGGATTTCTGAAAAACTCTTTAAGTTCCAGAAACAGCGGGATCCATGGCCTGGGCAAGGCACGCTGGATCCCTTGCAGTATAGAGGATTTCTGGATAACTATTTAAGTTAAAGAAATCATGGTGTTTGTGGCCTCGTGAAGGCACACTGGATCCCTTGCAGTATGCAGGATTTCTGAAGAACTGATTAGGTAACAGAACTCATGAGATCTGTGGCCAGGTCAAGGCACGCTGGATCCCAAGCAGTAAAGCTGATGTCTGAAGAACTGTTTAGGTTCCAGAAATCAGGGTCTGAGAGTCTAGTCAAGGCAGTCTTGATTCCTTGCAGTAAGATGATTTCTGAAGAACTGTTTAGGTTCCAGAAACACAGTGTGCATGGTCTGGTGAAGGCAGGCTGGATGCCTTGCAGTACAGAGGTTTTCTGATGAACTGCTTAGGTTGCAGAAACCACGGGGTCCATGGCTTGTTCAAGAGTTCTGGATCCCTTGCAGTACAGAGGATTTCTGAGGAACTGTTAATGTTCCAGAAATCGTTGGGTCGGAGGCATGGTTAAGGCACACTTGATCCCATGCAGTACAGAGGATTTCTGAAAAACTGTTTAGGTTCCAGAAACCACAGGATCTGTGCCCTGGTAAAGACACTCTGGATCCCTTGCAGTACAGAGGATTTCTGAAGAACTGTTTAGGTTCCAGAAACTAAAGCGTCCATGGGCTGGTCAAGGCACGCTGGATCCTTAGCAGGACAGAGGATTTCTGAAGAACTGTTTAGGTTCCATAAATCACGGGGTCAGAGCCTGGTCAAGGCACACTTGATCCCTTGCAGCACAGAGGATTTCTGAAGAACTCTTTAGATTCCAGAAACTGTGGGGTCTGTGCCCTGGTGAAGACACTCTGGATCTCTTGCAGAAAAGAAGATTTCTGAAGAACTGTTAAGTTTCCATAAACTGCGGGGTCTGTGCCCTGGTGAGAAGGCTAACTGGATCACTTGGGTAAAGAGATTTCTGATGAACTGTTTAGGTTCCAGAAATGGTGTTTCCATGGCTAGGTGAAGGCACGTTGGATGCCTTGCAGTACTGAATATTTCGGACGAACTGTTTAGGTTCCAGAAACCACGGGGTCCATGGCCTGGTCAAGGCATTCTGGATCCCTTGTAGTACAGAGGATTTCTGAAGAACTGTTTAGGTTCCAGAAACCGTGGGGTCTCTGCTCTGGTGAAGGAACACTGCATCCCTTGCAGCAGAGTAGATTTCTGAAAAACTGTTTAGGTTCCTGAAATTGAGGGGTCTGTGGCCTGCTCAAGGCATGCTGTATCCCGTCCGGTACAGAGAATTTCTGAAAAACTCTTTAGGTTGAGAAACAGCGGGATCCATGGCCTGGTCAAGGTATGCTGGATTCCTTGCAGTACAGAGGAGTTTCTGAAGAGCAGTTAATGTTTAAGTGCGAAGGTGTCCGGTAGCTGAAAGCTCTAGATCCCTGGAGCACTGGGTAGATTTCTGAAGAACTGTTTAGGTTACAGAAATCACGAAAATCTGAGGCCCGGGTCAGTACGCTGGATCCCAAGCAGCAAAGTTGCTGTCTGAAGAACTGTTTAGGTTCCAGAAATCACGGGGTCTGAGGTCTTGTCAGGACTCACTTGATCCCTTGCAGTAAATACAATTTCTGAAGAAATGTTTAGGTTCCAGAAGCCGTGGTGTGCATGGCTTGGTCAAGGTGTTCTGGATCCCTTGCAATACAGAGGATTTCTGAAGAACTGTTTAGGTTCCAGAAACCAAGTGGTCTGTGCTCTGCTGAAGGCATGCTGGATCCCTTGCAGTAGAGAGGATTTCTGAAAAACTATTCAGGTTCCAGAAATTGAGGGGTCCGTGGCCTGGTGAAGGCACGCTGGATCCCATGCAGTACAGAGGATTTCTGAAGAACTGTATTTGTTCCAGAAACTGCAGGGTCTGTGCCCTGGTGAAGACACTCTGGATCCCTTGCAGTACGGAGGATTTCTGAAGAACTATTTAGGTTCAAGAAATAGCGAGGTCCATGCCCTGGTCAAGGCATGCTGGATCCCTTGCAATAATCAGGATTTCTGAAGAACTGTTTAGGTTCCAGAAACTGAGGCTTCCATGGTGTGGTCAAGGCACACTGGATCCCTTGCAGGACAGAGGATTTCTGAAGAACTGCTTAGGTTCAAGAAACTACGGGGTCCATGCCCTGGTCAAGGCAAGCTGGATCCCGTGTAGTAGAGAGGATTTCTGAAAAGCTGTTTAGGTTCCAGAAATCTAGGGGTCCATCTTCTGGTCAATGCACGCTGGATCCCTTGTAGTAGAGAGGATTTCTGAAAAACTGTTTAGGTTCCAGAAATGGAGGGGTCCGTTGCCTGGTAAGGCAGGGTGGATCCCTTGCTGTACAGAGGATTTCTCAAAAGCTGTTTAGGTTTTAGAAATCGGGGGAGTCTGTGACCTGATAAAGGCATGCTGGATCCCTTGCAGTGCACAGAATTTCTGAAGAACTGTTTATGTTCCATAAATCATGGGGTCAGAGCCTGGTCAAGGCACACTTGATCCCTTGCAGCACAGGGGATTTCTGAAGAACTGTTTAGGTTCCAGAAACTGCGGGGTCTGTGCCCTGGTGAAGACACTCTGGATCCCTTGCAGAAAAGAAGATTTCTGAAGAACTGTTAAGTTTCCATAAACTGCGGGGTCTGTGCCCTGGTGAAGGCACACTGGATCCCTTGCAGTAAAGAGGATTTCTGATGAACTGTTTAGGTTCCAGAAATGGTGTTTCCATGGCCAGGTGAAGGCACGCTGGATGCCTTGCAGTACTGAAGATTTCGGACGAACTGTTTAGGTTCCAGAAACCACGGGGTCCATGGCCTGGTCAAGGCATTCTGGATCCCTTGTAGTACAGAGGATTTCTGAAGAACTGTTTAGGTTCCAGAAACCGTGGGGTCTCTGCTCTGGTGAAGGAACACTGCATCCCTTACAGCAGAGTAGATTTCTGAAAAACTGTTTAGGTTCCTGAAATTGAGGGGTCTGTGGCCTGCTCAAGGCATGCTGGATCCTGTCCGGTACAGAGAATTTCTGAAAAACTCTTTAGGTTCCAGAAACAGCGGGATCCATGGCCTGGTCAAGGTATGCTGGATTCCTTGCAGTACAGAGGATTTCTGAAGAGCAGTTAATGTTCCAGAAATCGCGGTGTCCGTGGCCTGGTGAAGGCGCACTAGATCCCTTGAAGTACGGGTAGATTTCTGAAGAACTGTTTAGGTTACAGAAATCACGAGATCTGAGGCCTGGTCAAGGTACGCTGGATCCCAAGCAGCAAAGCTGCTGTCTGAAGAACAGTTTAGGTTCCAGAAATCACGGGGTCTGAGGTCTTGTCAGGGCTCACTTGATCCCTTGCAGTAAATACAATTTCTGAAGAAATGTTTAGGTTCCAGAAGCCGTGGTGTGCATGGCTTGGTCAAGGTGTTCTGGATCCCTTGCAATACAGAGGATTTCTGAAGAACTGTTTATGTTCCAGAAATCGTGGGTTCCGAGGCCTGGTCAAGGCACACTTGATCCCATGCAGTACAGAGGATTTCTGAAGAACTGTTTAGGCTCCAGAAACTGTGGCATCTGTGCCCTGGTGAAGACACTCTGGATCCCTTGCAGAAGAGGATTTCTGAAGAACTGTTTAGGTTCCAGAAACTGTGGCATCCATGGCCTGGTCAAGGCATGCTGGATCCCTTCCAGGACAGAGGATTTCTGAAGAACTGTTTAGGTTCCAGAAATCACGGGGTCCATGGCCTGGTCAAGGCACGCTGGATCCCTTGCAGTACAAAGGATTTCTGACAAACTGTTTATTTTCCAGAAATCACAGCATCTGTGGCCTGGTCTTAGCACACTGGAACCCTTGCAGTAAATAAGATTTCTGAAAAACTGTTTAGGTTACAGAAATCGTGGAGTCCATGTCCTGGTCAAGGCAGGATGGATCAATTGCAGTACAGAGGATTTCTGAAGAACTGTATATGTTCCAGAAATCTCAAGGTCCATTGCCTGGTCAAGGCACACTTGATCCCTTGCAGTACAGGGGATTTCTGAAGAACTGTTTAGGTTCCAGAAACTGAGACTTCCATGGTCAGGTGAAGGCACGCTGGATCCCTTCCAGGACTAAGGATTTCTGAAGAACTGTTTATGTTCCAGAAATCACAGGGCCTGAGGCCTTGTCAAGGCACTCTTGATCCCCTGCAGTACAGAGGATTTCTGAAGAACTGTTTAGGTTCCAGAAACCGTGGGGTCTGTGCTCTGGTGAAGGCAAGCTGGATCCCTTGTAGTAGAGAGGATTTCTGAAAAACTGTTTAGGTTTCAGATATCAAGGGGTCTGTGGCCTGGTCAAGGCATGCTGGATCCCGTGCAGTACAGAGGATTTCTGAAAAACTCTTTAGGTTCCAGAAACAGCAGAATCCATGGCTTGGTCAAGGCATGCAGGATCCCCTTCAGAACAGAGGATTTCTGAACTGTTAAGGTTCCATAAACTGCAGGTCAGTGCCCTGGTGAAGGCACACTGGATCCATTGCAGTACAGAGGATTTCTGATGAACTGTTTAGGTTCTAGAAACCGCGGTGTCCATGGCCTGGTGAAGGCAAGCTGGATGCCTTGCAGTACAGAGGATTTCTGATGAACTATTTAGGTTCCAGAAACCACGGGGTCCATGGCCTGGTCAAGGCACACTTGATCCCATGCAGTACAGAGGATTTCTGAAGAACTGTTTAGGCTCCAGAAACCAGGTCTGTGCCCTGGTGAAGACACTCTGGATCCTTTGCAGAACAGAGGATTTCTTAAGAACTGTTTAGGTCCCAGAAACTGAGTCATCCATGGCCTGGTCAATGCACACTGGATCCCTTCCAGGACAGAGGATTTCTGAAGAACTGTTTAGGTCCCAGAAATCATGGGGTCCATGGCCTGGTCAAGGCACGCTGGATCCCTTGCAGTACACAGGATTTCTGAAGAACTGTTTATGTTCCATAAATCACGGCATCCGTGGCCAGGTCTTTGCACGCTGGATCCCTTGCAGTACATAAGATTTCTGAAAAACTGTTTAGGTTCCAGAAATGATGGGGTCTGTGCCCAGGTGAAGCCACAGTGCATCCCTTGCAGTACAGAGGATTTCTGAAAAGCTGTATGGGTTCCAGACATTGAGGGGTCTGTGACGTGCTGAAGGCATGCTGGATCCATTGCAGTAAAGAGGATTTTTGAAAAGCTGTATGGATTCCAGACATTGAGGGGTCCGTGACATGCTGACGGCATGCTGGATCCGTTGCAGTACAGAGGATTTCTGAAAAGCTGTTTAGGTTTCAAAAAATCAAGGGATCCATGCCCTGGTCAAGGCAAGATGGATCCTGTGTAGTACAGAGGATTTATGAAAAGCTGTTTAGGTTCCAGAAATCTAGAGGTCCATGTCCTGGTCAAGGCACGCTGGATCCCTTGCAGTAGAGAGGAAATCTGAAAAACTGTTTAGGTTCCAGAAATGGAGGGGTCCGATGCCTGGTTAAGGCGCGGTGGATCCCTTGCAGTACACAGGATTTCTGAAGAACTGTTTATGTTCCATAAATCACGGGGTCCGAGGCCTGGTCAAGGCACACTTGATCCCTTCCAGGACAGAGGATTTCTGAAGAATTGTTTAGGTTCCAGAAACTGCGGGGTCTGTGCCCAGGTGAAGACACTCTGGATCCCTTGCAGTACCGATGATTCCTAAAGATCTGTTAAGGTTCCACAAACTGTGACGTCCATAGCCTGGTCAAGGCATGCTGGATCCCTTGCACGACACAGGATTTCTGAAGAACTGTTTATGTTCCAGAAATTGCAGGGTCCGAGGCCTTGTCAAGGTACACTTGATCACTTGCAGTACAGAGGATTTCTGATGAACTGTTTAGGTTCCAGAAACCATGGGGTCTGTGCTCCAGTGAAGGCAAGCTGGATCCCTTGCAGTAGAGAGGATCTCTGAAAAACTGTTTAGGTTCCAGATATCAAGGGGTCTGTGGCCTGCTCAAGGCATGCTGGATCCCATGCGGTACAGAGGATTTCCAAAAAATTCTTTAGGTTCCTGAAACAGCAGGGTCCATGGCCTGGTCAAGGCATGCTGGATCCCTTGCAGAACAGAGGATTTCTGAAGAACTGTTTAGGTTCTAGAAACCGCGGTGTCCATGGGCTGGTGAAGGCTAGCTGGATGCCTTGCAGTACATAGAATTTCTGAAGAACTGTTTAGGTTCCAGAAACCATGGGGTCTGTGCTCTGGTGAAGGCACGCTGCATCCCTTGCAGCAGAGTAGATTTCTGAAAAACTGTTTAGGTTCCAGAAATCGAGGGGTCTGTGGCCTGCTCAAGGCATGCTGGATCCCATGCAGTACAGAGGATTTCTGAAAAACTCTTTAGGTTCCAGAAACAGTGGGATCTATGGCCTGGTCAAGGCACTCTGGATCCCTTGCAGAACAGAGGATTTCTGAAGAACTGTTTATGTTCCAGAAATCGCAGTGTCCGTGGCCTTTTGAAGGCACACTGGATCCCTTGCAGTATGGAGGATTTCTGAAGAACTGTTTAGCTTACAGAAATAGCGAGATCTGTGGCCTGATCAAGGCACGCTGGATCCCTAGCAGTAAAGCTGATGTCTGAAGAACTGTTTAGGTTCCAGAAATCACGGGGTCCGAGGTCTAGTCAAGGCACACTTGATCCCTTGCAGAAAAGTCGATTTCTGAAGAAGTGTTTAGGTTCCAGGAACCGCGGTGTGCATGGTCTGGTGAAGGCATGCTGGGTACCTTGCAGAACAGAGGATTTCTGATGAACTGCTTAGGTTCCAGAAACCACGGGGTCCATGTCTTGTTCAAGGTGTTCTGGATCCCTTGCAGTACAGAGGATTTCTGAAGAACTGTTTAGGTTCCAGAAATCATGGGGTCTGAGGCCTGCTCAAAGCACACTTCATTCCATGCAGGCCAGAGGATTTCTGAAGAACTGTTTAGGTTCCAGAAACCACAGGGTCAGTGCCCTGGTAAAGACACTCTGGATCCCTTGCAGTACAGAGAATTTCTGAAGAACTGTTTAGGTTCCAGAAACTGAGACGTCCATGGCCTGGTCAAGGCATGCTGGATCCCTTGCAGGACAGAGGATTTCTGAAGAACTGTTTAGGTTTCAGAAACCGCGAGGTCCATGGCCTGGTCAAGGTGTTCTGGATCCCTTGTAGTTACAGTGGATTTCTGAAGAACTGTTTAGGTTCCAGTACCCATGGGGTCTGTGCTCTGGTGAAGGCACGCTGGATCCCTTGCAGTAGAGAGGATTTCTGAAAAACTGTTTAGGTTCCAGAAATTGAGGATCCATTGCCTACTCTAGGCACGGTGGAACCATTGTTGTACAGAGGATTTCTCAAAAGCTGCTTAGGTTTCAGAAATTGGGGAGTCCGTGGCCTGGTCAAGGCACAATGGATCAATTGCAGTACAGAGGATTTCTGAAGAACTGTACATGTTCCAGAAATCTCGGGGTCTGAGGCCTGGTCAAGGCAGACTTGATCCCTTGCAGTACAGATGATTTCTGAAGAAATGTTTAAGTTCCAGAAACTGAGGCTTCCATGGCCTGGAGAAGACACGCTGGATCCCTAGCAAGACAAAGGATTTCTGACGATCTGTTTAAGTCCCAGAAATCACAGGGCCTGAGGGCCTTGTCAAGGCACTCTTGATCCCTTGCAGTACAGAGGATTTCTGAAGAACTGTTTAGGTTCCAGAAACCGTGGGGTCTGTGCACTGGTGAAGGCAAGCTGGATCCCTTGCGGTACAGAGGATTTCTGAAAAACTCTTTAGGTTCCAGCAACAGCAGGATCCATGTCCCTGGTCAAGGCATGCTGGATCTCTTGTAGTACAGAGGATTTATGAAGAACTGTTTAAGTTATAGAAATCGTGGTGTCTGTGGCTTGGTGAAGGCACACTGGATCCTTTGCAGTATGGAGGATTTCTGTAGAACTGTTTAGGTTACAGAAATCGCGAGATCTGTGCCCTGTTCAAGGCATGCTGGATCCCTAGCAGTAAAGCTGATGTCTGAAGAACTGTTTAGGTTCCAGAAATCAGGGTCTGAGGTCTAGTCAAGGCAGTCTTGAACTCTTGCAGTAAAAATGATTTCTGAAAAACTGTTTAGGTTCCAGAAAACGTGGTGTGCATGGTCTAGTGAAGGCAAGCTGGATGCCTTGCAGTACAGAGGTTTCCTAATGAACTGCTAAGGCTCCAGAAACCGCGGCGTCCATGGCTTGTTCAAGGTGTTCTGGATCTCTAGCAGAACAGAGGATTCCTGAGGAACAGTTTATGTTCCAGAAACCGCAGGATCCGAGGCCTGGTCAAGGCAAACTTGATCCCATGCAGTACAGAGGATTTCTGAAAAACTGTTTAGGTTCCAGAAACCACGGGATCTGCGCCCTGGTAAAGACACTCTGGATCCCTTGCAGTTCAGAGGATTTCTGAAAAACTGTTTAGGTTCCAGAAATGACGGGGTCTGTGCCCAGGTGAAGGCACAGTGTATCCCTTGCAGTACAAAGGATTTCTGAAAATCTGTATGGGTTCCAGACAATGAAGCGTCCGTGACGTGCTGAAGGCATGCTGGATCCCTTGCAGTACAGAGGATTTCTGAAAAGCTGTTTAGGTTTCAGGAATCGAGGGATCCATGCCGTGGTCAAGGCATGCTGGATCCCGTGTACTACAGAGGATTTCTGAAAAGCTGTTTAGGTTCCAGAAATCTAGGGGTCCATGTCCTGGTCAAGGCACGCTGGATCCTTGTAGTAGAGAGGATTTCTGAGTAACTGTTTAGGTTCCAGAAATGGAGGGGTCTGTTGCCTGGTTAAGGCAAGGTGGATCCCTTGCTGTACAGAGGATTACTCAAAGGCTGTTTAGGTTTCAGAAATCGGGGAGTCCGTGGCCTGATCAAGGCACGCTGGATCCCTTGCAGTACACAGGATTTCTGAAGAACTGTTTATGTTCCATAAATCACGGGGTCCTACGACTGGTCAAGGCACACTTGATCCCTTGCAGTACAGAGGATTTCTGAAGCACTGTTTAGGTTCCAGAAACTGCGGGGTCTGTGCCCCGGTGAAGACACTCTGGATCCCTTGCAGTCCCAATGATGTCTAAAGAGCTGTTAAGGATCCATGAATTGTGGCGTCCATAGCCTGCCCAAGGCACGCTGGATCCCTTGCATGACAGAGGATTTCTGAAGAACTGTTTATGTTCCAGAAATCGCTGGGTCCATGGCCGTGTCAAGGCACACTTGATGACTTGCAGTACAGAGGATTTCTGAAGAACTGTTTAGATTCCCGAAACCATGGGGTCTGTGCTCTGGTGAAGGCAAGCTGGATCCCTTGCAGTAGAGAGGATTTCTGAAAAACTGTTTAGGTTCCAGATATCAAGGGGTCTGTGGCCTGCTCAAGGCATGCTGGATCCCATGCAGTACAGAGGATTTCCCGAAAAACTCTTTAGGTTCCAGAAACAGCAGGGTCCATGGCCTGGCCAAGGCATGCTGGATCCCTTGCAGAACTGAGGATTTCTGAAGAACTGTTAAGGTTCCATAAACTGTGGGTCTGTGCCCTGGTAAAGGCATACTGGATCCCTTGCACTACAGAGGATTTCTGATGAACTGTTGAGATTCTAGAAACCGCTGTGTCCATGGGCTGGTGAAGGCAGGATGGATGCCTTGCAGTACAGAGTATTTCTGATGAACTGCTTAGGTTCCAGAAGCCACGGAGTCCATGGCCTGATCAAGGCATTCTAGATCCCTTGTAGTACAGAGGATTTCTGAAGAACTGTTTAGGTTCCAGAAACCGTGGGGTCTGTGCTCTGGTGAAGGCACGCTGCATCCCCTGCAGCAGAGTAGATTTCTGAAAAACTGTTTAGGTTCCAGAAATTGAGGGGTCTGTGGCCTGCTCAAGGCATGCTGGATCCACGTGCGGTACAGAGGATTTCTGAAAAACTCTTTAGATTTCAGAAGCAGTGGGATCTATGGCCTGGTCAAGGCATGCTGGATCCCTTGCAGTACAGAGGATTTCTGTAGAACTGTTTATGTTCTAGAAATCACGGTGTCTGTGGCCTGGTGATGGCACACTTGATCCCTTGTAGTACGGAGGATTTCTGAAGAACTGTTTAGGTTACAGAAATAGCGAGATCTGTGGCCTGGTCAAGGCACGCTGGATCCCTAGCAGTAAAGCTGATGTCTGAAGAAGTGTTTAGGTTCCAGGAACCGCGGTGTGCATGGTCTGGAGAAGGCACGCTGGGTGCCTTGCAGTACAGAGGATTTCTGATGAACTGCTTAGGTTCCAGAAACCACGGGGTCCAAGGCTTGTTCAAGGTGTTCTGGATCCCTTGCAGTACAGAGGATTTCTGAAGAACTGTTTAGGTTCCTGAAATCGCGGGGTCCGAGGCCTGGTCAAAGCACACTTCATTCCATGCAGTACAGAGGATTTCTGAAGAACTGTTTAGGTTCCAGAAACCACTGGGTCTGTGCCCTGGTAAAGACACTCTGGATCCCTTGCAGTACAGAGGATTTCTGAAGAACTGATTAGGTTCCAGAAACTGAGGCGTCCATGGCCTGGTCAAGGCATGGTGGATCCCTTGCAGGACAGAGGATTTCTGAAGAACTGTTTATTTTTCCAAAACCGCAAATTCCATGGCCTGGACAAGGTGTTTTGGATCCCTTGTAGTACACAGGATATCTGAAGAACTGTTTATGTTCCAGAAATCATGGTGTCTGTGGCTTGGTGAAGGCACACTGGATCCCTTGCAGTATGGAGGATTTCTGAAGAACTGTTTAGGTTACAGAAATCGCGAGATCTGTGGCCTGGTCAAGGCACGCTGGTCCCTAGCAGTAAAGCTGATGTCTGAAGAACTGTTTAGGTTCCAGAAATCTCTGGGTCTGAGCTCTAGTCAAGGCAGACTTGGTCCCTTGCAATAAAAATAGTTTCTGAAGAACTGTTTAGGTTACAGAAACCGCGGTGTGCATGGTCTGGTGAAGGCACGCAGGATGCCTTTCAGTACAGAGTTTTCCTGAGGAACTGCTTAAGCTCCAGAAACCACGGGGTTCATGGCTTGTTCAAGGTGTTCTGGATCCCTTGCAGAACAGAGGATTTCTGAGGAACAGTTTATGTTCTAGAAATCACGGGGTCCGAGTCCTGGTCAAGGCACTCTTGATCCCATGCAGTACAGAGGATTTCTGAAAAACAGCTTAGGTTCCAGAAACCACGGGGTCTGTGCCATGGTAAAGACACTCTTGATCCCTTGCAGTTCAGAGGATTTCTGAAGAACTGTTTAGGTTCCAGAAACTAAGGCGTCCATGGACTGGTCAAGGCACAGTGGATCCCTTGCTGTACAGAGGATTTCTCAAAAGCTGTTTAGGTTTCAGAAATAGGGGAGTCCGAGTCCTGGTCAAAGCATGCTGTATCCCCTGCAGTACACAGGATTTCTGAAGAACTGATTATGTTCCATAAATCACGGGGTCCGAGTCCTGGTCAAGGCACACTTGATCTTTTGCAGTACAGAGGATTTCTGAAGATCTGTTTAGTTTCCAGAAACTGCGGGGTCTGTGCCCAGGTGAAGACACTCTAGATCATTTGCAATACCGACGATTTCTAAAGAACTGTTAAGGTTCCACAAATTGAAGCGTCCATAGCCTGGTAAAGGCACGCTGGATCCCTAGCTCAACAGAGGATTTCTGAAGAACTGTTTATGTTCCAGAAATTGCAGGGTCCGAGGCCTTGTCAAGGCACACTTGATCACTTGCAGTACAGAGGATTTCTGAAGAACTGTTTAGGTTCCAGAAACCATGGAGTCTGTGCTCTGGTGAAGGCAAGCTGGATCCCTTGCAGTAGAGAGGATTTCTGAAAAAGTGTTTAGGTTCCAGATATCAAAGGGTCTGTGGCCTGTTCAAGGCATGCTGGATCCTGGGCGGTACAGAGGATTTCTGAAAAACTCTTTTGGTTCCAGAAACAGCAGGGTCCACAGCCTGGTCAAGGTATGCTAGATCCCTTGCAGAATAGAGGATTTCTGAAGAACTGTTAAGGTTCCATAAACTGCGGGTCTGTGCCCTGGTGAAGGCACACTGGATCCCTTGCAGTACAGAGGATTTCTGATGAACTGTTTAAGTTCTAGAAACTGCGGTGTCCATGGCCTGGTGAAGGCAAGCTGGATGCCTTGCAGTACAGAGGATCTCTGATGAACTGTTAAGGTTCCAGAATCCACGGGGTACATGGCCTGGTCAAGGCGTTCTGGATCCCTTGTAGTACAGAGGATTTCTGAAGAACTGTTTATGTTCCAGAAATCGTGGTGTCTGTGGCCTTGTGAAGGCACACAGGATCCCTTGCAGAACAGAGGATTTCTGAAGAACTGTTAAGGTTCCAGAAACTGAGACATCTATGGCCAGGTCAAGGCATGCTGGATCCCTAGCAGGACTGATGATTTCTGAAGAACTGTTTAGGTTTCAGAATCTGCGAGATCCTTGGCCTGGTAAAGATGTTCCAGATCCCTTGTAGTGAAGTGGATTTCTGAAGAACTGTTTAGGTTCAAATACCCGTGGGGTCTGTGCTCTGGTGAAGGCACGCTGGATACCTTGCAGTAGAGAGGATTTCTGAAAAACTGTTTAGCTTTCAGAAATTGAGGGGTCCGTTGCCTACTCTAGGCACGGTGGATCCCTTACTGTACATAGGATTTCTCAAAAGCTGTTTAGGTTTCAGAAATCGAGGAGTCCGTGGCCTGGTCAAGGCACGATGGATCAATTGCAGTACAGAGGATTTCTGAAGAACTGTATATGTTCCAGAAATCTCGGGGTCCGAGGTCTGGTCAAGGCACACTGGATCCCTTGCAGTACGGAGGATTTCTGAAGAACTGTTTAGGTTACAGAAATCGCGAGATCTGTCGTCTGGTCAAGGCACGCTGGATCCCTAGCAGTAAAGCTGATGTCTGAAGAACTGTTTAGGTTCCAGAAATCACGAGTGTATGAGGTCTAGTCAAGGCACACTTGATCCCTTTCAGTAAAGACGATTTCTGAAGAAGTGTTTTAGGTTCCAGGAACCGCGGTGTGCATGGTCTGGTGAAGGCACACTGGGTGCCTTGCAGTACAGAGGATTTCTGATGAACTGCTTAGGTTCCAGAAACCACGGGGTCCAAGGCTTGTTCAAGGTGTTCTGGATCCCTTGCAGTACAGAGGATTTATGAAGAACTGTTTAGGTTCCAGAAATCGTGGGGTCCGAGGCCTGGTCAAAGCACACTTCATTCCATGCAGTACAGAGGATTTCTGAAGAACTCTTTAGGATCCAGAAACCACAGGGTCTGTGCCCTTGTAAAGACATTCTGGATCCCTTGCAATACAGAGGATTTCTGAAGAACTGTTTAGGTTCCAGAAACTGAGGCATCCATGGCCTGGTCAAGGCATGCTGGATCCTTGCAGGACTGAGGATTTCTGAAGAACTGTTTGGGTTTCAGAAACTGCGAGATCCTTGGCCTGGTAAAGGTGTTCCGAATCCTTATAGTGAAGTGGTTCTGAAGAACTGTTTAGGTTCCAATACACGTGGGGTCTGTGCTCTGGTGAAGGCATGCAGGATCCTTGCAGTAGAGAGGATTTCTGAAAACTGTTTAGCTTTCAGAAATTGAGGGGTCCATTGCCTGCTCCAGGCACGGTGGATCCTACTGTACAGAGGATTTCTCAAAGCTGTATAGGTTTCAGAAATCAAGTAGTCCGTGGCCTGGTGAAGGCACAATGGATCAATCGCAGCACAGAGGATTTCTGAAGAACTGTATATGTTCCAGAAATCACGGGTCTGAGGCCTGGTCAACGACACCTTGATCCCTTGCATACAGAGGATTTCTGAAGAACTCTGTTTAGGTTCCATAATCCCCAGGGTCTGTGCCCTTGTAGAAGACACTCTGGATCCCTTGCAGTACAGAGGATTTCTGAAGAACTGTTTAGGTTCCAGAAACTGAGGCTTCCATGGCCTGGTCAAGGCACGCTGGATCCCTTGCAGGTCAAAGGATTTCTGAAGAATTGTTTATGTTCCAGAAATCACAGTGCCTGAGGCCTTGTCAAGGCACACTTGATCCCTTGTAGTACAGAGGATTTCTGAAGAACTGTTTAGGTTCCAGATATCAAGAGGTCTGTGGCCTGCTCAAGGCATGCTGGATCCCGGGCGGTACTGAGGATTTCTGAAAAACTCCTTAGGTTCCACAAACTGCAGGATCCATGGCCTGGTTAAGGCATGCAGGATCCCTTGCAGAACAGAGGATTTCTGAACTGTTAAGGATCCAAAAACTGCGGGTCTGTGCCCTGGTGAAGGCACACTGGATCCCTTGCAGTACAGAGGATTTCTGATGAACTGTTTATGTTCTAGAAACCGCGGTGTCCATGGCCTGGAGAAGGCAAGCTGGATGCCATGCAGTACAGAGGATTTCTGATGAACTGTTTAGGTTCCAGAAACCACGGGATCCATGGCCTGGTCAAGTCATTCTGGATCCTTTGTAGTACAGAGGATTTCTGAAGAACTGTTTATGTTCCAGAAATCGGGTGTCCATGGCATGGTGAAGGCACACTGGATCCGTTGCAGTCACGGAGGATTTCTGAAAGAACTGTTTAGGTAATAGAAATAGCGGATCAGTGGCCTGGTCAAGGTATGCTGGATCCTAGCAGTAAAGCTGATATGTGAAGAACTGTTTAGGTTACAGAAATCGTGGGTCTGAGGTCTAGTCAAGGCACTCTTGATCCCCTTGCAGTAAAGATGATTTCTGAAGAACTGTTTAGGTTCCAGAAACCGTGGTTGGCATGGTCTGGTGAAGCCGCTGGATGACTTGCAGTACAGAGGTTTCTGATGAACAGCTTAGGTTCCAGAAACCGTGGGGTCTGTGCCCTGGTGAATTCATGCTGGATCCCTTGCAGTAGAGAGGATTTCTTAAGAACTGTTTAGGTTCCAGAAACTGAGGCTTGCATTGCCTCATCAAGGCACGCTAAATCCCTTGCAATACACAGCATTTCTGAAGAACTGTTTATCTTCCATAAATCGCGGGGTCCGAGGCCTGGTCAAGGCACACTTGATCCCTTGCAGTGCAGAGGTTTTCTGAAGAACTGTTTAGGTTCCTGAAATCGCGGGGTCTGAGGTCTAGTCAAGGCACTCTTGATCCCTTGCAGTAAAGATGATTTCTGAAGAAATGTTTAGGTTCCAGAAACAACGGAGTGCATGGTCTGGTGAAGGCATGCTGGATGCCTTGCAGTACAGAGGTTTTCTGATGAACTGCTTTGGATCCAGAAACCACGGGGTCCATGGCTTGTTCAAGGTGTTCTGGATCCCTTGCAGTACAAAGAATTTCTGAGGAACAGTTTATGTTCCAAAAATCGCGGGGTCCGAGGCCTGGTCAAGGCACACTTGATCCCATGCAGTGCAGAGGATTTCAGAAGAACTGTTTAGGTTCCCGAAACCATGGGATCTGTGCCCTGGTAAAGGCACTCTGGATCCCTTGCAGTACAGAGGATTTCTGAAGAACTGTTTAGGTTCCATAAACTAAGGCGTCCATGACCTGGTCAAGGCACGCTGGAACCCTTGCAGTACAGAGGATTTCTGAAGAACTGTTTAGGTTACAGAAACCGTGGGGTCTGTACCCTGGTGAAGGCATGCTGGATCCCTTGCAGTAGAGAGGATTTCTTAAAAACTATTTAGGTTCCAGAAATTGAGGGTCCGTTGCCAGGTCTAGGCACGGTGGATTCCTTGCCGCATAGTGAAATTTCTCAAAGCTGTTTAGGTTTCAGAAATCATGTAGTCTGTGGCATGGTGAAGGCACGCTGGATCCCATGCAGTACAGAGGATTTCTGAAGAACTGTATATGTTCCAGAAACTGCAGGGTCTGTGCCCTGGTGACGGCACTCTGGATCACTTGCAGTACAGAGGATTTCTGAAGAACTGTTTAGGTTCAAGAAATAGTGGGGTCCATGGCCTGGTCAAGGCACGCTGGATCCCTTGCAGTACACAGGATTTCTGAAGAACTGTTAAGGTTCCAGAAACTGAGGCATCTATGGCCAGGTCAAGGCATGCTGGATCCCTAGCAGGACTGATGATTTCTGAAGAACTGTTTAGGTTTCAGAATCTGCGAGATCCTTGGCCTGGTAAAGATGTTCCAGATCCCTTGTAGTGAAGTGGATTTCTGAAGAACTGTTTAGGTTCAAATACCCGTGGGGTCTGTGCTCTGGTGAAGGCACGCTGGATACCTTGCAGTAGAGAGGATTTCTGAAAAACTGTTTAGCTTTCAGAAATTGAGGGGTCCGTTGCCTACTCTAGGCACGGTGGATCCCTTACTGTACATAGGATTTCTCAAAAGCTGTTTAGGTTTCAGAAATCGAGGAGTCCGTGGCCTGGTCAAGGCACGATGGATCAATTGCAATACAGAGGATTTCTGAAGAACTGTATATGTTCCAGAAATCTCAGGGTCCGAGGTCTGGTCAAGGCACACTGGATCCCTTGCAGTACGGAGGATTTCTGAAGAACTGTTTAGGTTACAGAAATCGCGAGATCTGTCGTCTGGTCAAGGCAAGCTGGATCCCTAGCAGTAAAGCTGATGTCTGAAGAACTGTTTAGGTTCCAGAAATCGCGTGGTATGAGGTCTAGTCAAGGCACACTTGATCCCTTTCAGTAAAGACGATTTCTGAAGAAGTGTTTAGGTTCCAGGAACCGCGGTGTGCATGGTCTGGTGAAGGCACACTGGGTGCCTTGCAGTACAGAGGATTTCTGATGAACTGCTTAGGTTCCAGAAACCACGGGGTCCAAGGCTTGTTCAAGGTGTTCTGGATCCCTTGCAGTACAGAGGATTTATGAAGAACTGTTTAGGTTCCAGAAATCGTGGGGTCCGAGGCCTGGTCAAAGCACACTTCATTCCATGCAGTACAGAGGATTTCTGAAGAACTCTTTAGGTTCCAGAAACCACAGGGTCTGTGCCCTGGTAAAGACATTCTGGATCCCTTGCAATACAGAGGATTTCTGAAGAACTGTTTAGGTTCCAGAAACTGAGGCATCCATGGCCTGGTCAAGGCATGCTGGATCCCTTGCAGGACTGAGGATTTCTGAAGAACTGTTTAGGTTTCAGAAACTGCGAGATCCTTGGCCTGGTAAAGGTGTTCCCGAATCCCTTATAGTGAAGTGGATTTCTGAAGAACTGTTTAGGTTCCAATACACGTGGGGTCTGTGCTCTGGTGAAGGCATGCAGGATCCCTTGCAGTAGAGAGGATTTCTGAAAAACTGTTTAGCTTTCAGAAATTGAGGGGTCCGTTGCCTGCTCTAGGCACGGTGGATCCCTTACTGTACAGAGGATTTCTCAAAAGCTGTATAGGTTTCAGAAATCAAGTAGTCCGTGGCCTGGTGAAGGCGCAATGGATCAATTGCAGTACAGAGGATTTCTGAAGAACTGTATATGTTCCAGAAATCACGGGGTCTGAGGCCTGGTCAACGCACACTTGATCCCTTGCAATACAGAGGATTTCTGAAGAACTGTTTAGGTTCCATAATCCGCAGGGTCTGTGCCCTTGTGAAGACACTCTGGATCCCTTGCAGTACAGAGGATTTCTGAAGAACTGTTTAGGTTCCAGAAACTGAGGCTTCCATGGCCTGGTCAAGGCACGCTGGATCCCTTGCAGGTCAAAGGATTTCTGAAGAATTGTTTATGTTCCAGAAATCACAGTGCCTGAGGCCTTGTCAAGGCACACTTGATCCCTTGTAGTACAGAGGATTTCTGAAGAACTGTTTAGGTTCCAGATATCAAGAGGTCTGTGGCCTGCTCAAGGCATGCTGGATCCCGGGCGGTACTGAGGATTTCTGAAAATCTCCTTAGGTTCCACAAACTGCAGGATCCATGGCCTGGTTAAGGCATGCAGGATCCCCTGCAGAACAGAGGATTTCTGAACTGTTAAGGATCCATAAACTGCGGGTCTGTGCCCTGGTGAAGGCACACTGGATCCCCTGCAGTACAGAGGATTTCTGATGAACTGTTTATGTTCTAGAAACTGCGGTGTCCATGGCCTGGTGAAGGCAAGCTGGATGCCATGCAGTACAGAGGATTTCTGATGAACTGTTTAGGTTCCAGTAACCACGGGGTCCATGGCCTGGTCAAGTCATTCTGGATCCTTTGTAGTACAGAGGATTTCTGAAGAACTGTTTATGTTCCAGAAATCGCGGTGTCCATGGCATGGTGAAGGCACACTGGATCCGTTGCAGTATGGAGGATTTCTGAAGAACTGTTTAGGTAATAGAAATAGCGAGATCAGTGGCCTGGTCAAGGTATGCTGGATCCCTAGCAGTAAAGCTGATATGTGAAGAACTGTTTAGGTTACAGAAATCATGAGGTCTGAGGTCTAGTCAAGGCACTCTTGATCCCTTGCAGTAAAGATGATTTCTGAAGAACTGTTTAGGTTCCAGAAACCGTGGTTGGCATGGTCTGGTGAAGGCACGCTGGATGACTTGCAGTACAGAGGTTTTCTGATGAACAGCTTAGGTTCCAGAAACCGTGGGGTCTGTGCCCTGGTGAATTCATGCTGGATCCCTTGCAGTAGAGAGGATTTCTTAAGAACTGTTTAGGTTCCAGAAACTGAGGCTTGCATTGCCTCATCAAGGCACGCTAAATCCCTTGCAATACACAGCATTTCTGAAGAACTGTTTATCTTCCATAAATCGCGGGGTCCAAGGCCTGGTCAAGGCACACTTGATCCCTTGCAGTGCAGAGGTTTTCTGAAGAACTGTTTAGGTTCCTGAAATCGCGGGGTCTGAGGTCTAGTCAAGGCACTCTTGATCCCTTGCAGTAAAGATGATTTCTGAAGAAATGTTTAGGTTCCAGAAACAACGGTGCATGGTCTGGTGAAGGCATGCTGGATGCCTTGCAGTACAGAGGTTTTCTGATGAACTGCTTTGGATCCAGAAACCACGGGGTCCATGGCTTGTTCAAGGTGTTCTGGATCCTTGCAGTACAAAGATTTCTGAGGAACAGTTTATGTTCCAAAAATCAGGGGTCGAGGCCTGGTCAAGGCACACTTGATCCCATGCAGTGCAGAGGATTTCAGAAGAACTGTTTAGGTTCCCGAAACCATGGGATCTGTGCCCTGGTAAAGGCACTCTGGATCCCTTGCAGTACAGAGGATTTCTGAAGAACTGTTTAGGTTCCATAAACTAAGGCGTCCATGACCTGGTCAAGGCACGCTGGATCCCTTGCAGTACAGAGGATTTCTGAAGAACTGTTTAGGTTACAGAAACCGTGGGGTCTGTACCCTGGTGAAGGCATGCTGGATCCCTTGCAGTAGAGAGGATTTCTTAAAAACTATTTAGGTTCCAGAAATTGAGGGGTCCGTTGCCAGGTCTAGGCACGGTGGATTCCTTGCCGTACAGAGGATTTCTCAAAAGCTGTTTAGGTTTCAGAAATCATGTAGTCTGTGGCATGGTGAAGGCACGCTGGATCCCATGCAGTACAGAGGATTTCTGAAGAACTGTATATGTTCCAGAAATCGCGGGGTATGAGGCCTGGTCAAGGCACACTTGATCCCATGCAGTACAGAGGATTTCTGAAGAACTCTTTAGGTTCCAGAAACTGCAGGGTCTGTGCCCTGGTGATGGCACTCTGGATCACTTGCAGTACAGAGGATTTCTGAAGAACTGTTTAGGTTCAAGAAATAGTGGGGTCCATGGCCTGGTCAAGGCACGCTGGATCCCTTGCAGTACACAGGATTTCTGAAGAACTGTTTAGGTTCCCAAAACTGAGGCTTCTATGGCCTCGTCAAGGCATGCTGGATCCCTTGCAGGACAGAGGATTTCTGAAGAACTGTTTAGGTTTCAGAAACTGAGGCATCCATGGCCTGGTAAAGGCACGCTGGATCCATCCAGGACAGAGGATTTCTGAAAAGCTGTATGGGTTCCAGACATTGAGGGGTTCGTGGTGTGCTGAAGGCAAGCTGGATCCCTTGCAGTACAGAGGATTTCTGAAAAGCTGTTTAGGTTTCTGAAATTGAGGGATCCATGGCCTGGTCAAGGCAAGATGGATCCCGTGTAGTACAGATGATTTCTGAAAAACTGTTTAGGTTCCAGAAATTGAGGGGTCCGTTGCCTGGTCAAGGCACGTTGGATCCCTTGCAGTACAGAGGATTTCTCAAAAGCTGTTTAGGTTTCAGAAATTGGGGAGTCCGTGGCCTGGTCAAGGCACGCTGGATCCCTTGCTGTACACAGGATTTCTGAAGAACTGTTTCTGTTCCATAAATCACGGGGTCCGAGGCCTGGTCAAGGCACAATTGATCCCTTGCAGTACAGAGGATTTCTGAAGAAATGTTTAGGTTCCAGAAACTGCGGGGTCTGTGCTCAGGTGAAGACACTCTGGATCCCTTGCAGTACCAATGATTTCTAAAGAACTGTTAAAATTCCACAAATTGAAGCGTCCATAGCCTGGTCAAGGCACGCTGGATCCCTTGCATGACAGAGGATTTCTGAAGAACTGTTTATGTTCCAGAAACCGTGGGGTCTGTGCACTGGTGAAGGCAACCTGGATCCCTTGCAGTAGACAGGATTTCTGAAAAACTGTTTAGGTTCCATATATCAAGGGTTCTGTGGCCTGCTTAAGGCATGCTGGATCCCGTGCGGTACAGAGGATTTCTGAAAAACTCTATAGGTTCCAGAAACAGTGGGATCGATGACCTGGTCAAGGCATGCTGGATCCCTTGCAGAACAGAGGATTTCTGAAGAACTGTTTATGTTCCATAAACTGCGGGTCTGTGCCCTGGTGAAGGTACATTGGATCCCTTGCAGTACAGAGGATTTCTGATGAACTGTTTAGGTTCTAGAAACTGCGGTGTCCATGGCCAGGTGAAGGCAAGCTGGATGTCTTGCAGTACAGAGGATTTCTGAAGAACCGTTTAGGTTACAGAAATCGCAAGATCTGTGGCCTGGTCAAGGCACGCTGGATCCCTAGCAGTGAAGCTGATGTCTGAAGAACTGATTAGGTTCCAGAAATCGCGGGGTCCGAGGTCTAGTCTAGGCTCACTTGATCCCTTGCAGTAAAGACGTTTTCTGAAGAACTTTTTAGGTTCCAGAAACCGCGGTGTGCATGGCTTTGTCAAGGTGTTCTGGATCCCTTGCAGTACAGAGGATTTCTGAATAAACTGTTTATGTTCCAGAAATTGTGGGGTCTGAGGCCTAGTCAAGGCACACTTTATCCCATGCAGTACAGAGGATTTCTGAAGAACTGTTTAGGCTCCAGAAACCACATGGTATGTACCCTGGTGAAGACAGTCTGGATCCCTTGCAGAACAGAGGATTTCTGAAGACCTGTTTAGGTTTCAGAAACTGAGGCATCCATGGCCTGGTAAAGGCACGCTGGATCCCTTCCAGGACAGAGCAATTCTGAAAAGCTGTATGGGTTCCAGACATTGAGGGGTTCATGGTGTGCTGAAGGCAAGCTGGATCCCTTGCAGTACAGAGGATTTCTGAAAAGCTGTTTAGGTTTCAGAAATCGAGGGATCCATGGCCTGGTCGAGGCCTGGACGAGGTGTCAGCATGGCTCAGTTGGTAGCACATCCGCCTCTGGACCAGAAGGTTGTGGGTTCTCGTCCCACACCGGGATTGGACTTGCACCTAAAAATCGCTGGCATCCGAGTGCAGTATTGGGGGGTGCTGTACTGCTGGGGTGTGCCGTCCTTCGGATGAGACGTTAAACCGAGGTCCCTTCTACCCATCCTGGTGTTGTCCTGGTGGGTGTCCAGGTGGAAGTAAAAGAACCCAGGGCACTCTTCGCAAAGAGTAGGGAACATTCCCAGTGTCCTGGCCAACATTCCCCTTCCCATAAACCGGTTCATGCAATTATACAGGCAGTGTGTGGGTGATGATGTGCGATATGGCCGCCACCACACATTCAGTCACTTCACTACCAGTCTAGCATTGCTTGTAAAAGCGCTTTGGATGTATGAAAAGTGCTATATAAATACTGATTCTTCTTCTTCTTCTTCTTCAAGCTGGATCCCGAGTAGTAAAGAGGATTTATGAAAAGCTGTTTAGGTTCCAGAAATCTAGGGGTCAATGTCCTGGTCAAGGCACACTGGATCCCTTGCAGTAGAGAGGATTTCTGAAAAACTGTTTAGGTTCCAGAAATTGAGGGGTCTGTTGCCTGGTCAAGGCACAGTGGATCCCTTGCTGTACAGAAGATTTCTCAAAAGCTGTCTAGGTTTCAGAAATCGGGGAGTCCGTGGTCTGGTCAAGGCACGCTGGATCCCTTGCAGTACACAGGATTTCTAAAGAACTGTTTATGTTCCATAATTCATGGGGTCCGAGGACTGGTCAAGGCACACTTGATCCCTTGCAGTATAGAGGATTTCTGAAGCACTGTTTAGGTTCCAGAAACTGCGGGGTCTTTGCCCCGGTGAAGACACTCTGGATCCCTTGCAGTACCGACGATGTCTAAAGAACTGTTAAGATTCCACAAATTGAGGCGTCCAGAGCCTGGTCAAGGCATGCTGGATCCCTTGCATGACAGAGGATTTCTGAAGAACTGTTTATGTTCCAGAAATCGCAGGGTCTGAGGCCTTGTCAAGCCACACTTTATCACTTGCAGTACAGAGGATTTCTGAAGAACTGTTTATGTTTCAGAAATCGTGGTGTCCGTGGCCTGGTGAAGGCACACTGGATCCCTTGCAGTACGGAGGATTTCTGAAGAGCTGTTTAGGTTATAGAAATAGCAAGATCTGTGGCCTGGTCAAGGCAAGCTGGATCCCTAGCAGTAAAACTGATGTCTGAAGAACTGTTTAGGTTCTGGAAATCGCGGGGTCTGAGGTCTAGTGAAGGCACACTTGATCCCTTGCAGTAAAGATGATTCCTGAAGAAGCATTTAGGTTCCAGAAACCATGGGGTTCATGGCTTGTTCTAGGTTTTCTGGATCACTTGCAGTACAGTGGATTTCAGAAGAACTGTTTAGGTTCCAGAAATAGCGGGGTCCGAGGCCTGGTCAAAGCACACTTCATTCCATGCAGTCCAGAGGACTTCTGAAGAACTGTTTAGGTTCCAGAACCCACAGGGTTTCTGCCCTGGTAAAGACACCCTGGATCCCTTACAGTACAGAGGATTTCTAAAGAACAGTTTAGGTTCCAGAAACTGAGGCATCCATTGCCGGGTCAAGGCATGCTGGATCCCTTGCAGGACAGAGGATTTCTGAAGAATTGCTTAAGTTTCAGAAACTGCGAGGTCCATGGCCTGGTCAAGGTGTTCTGGATCCCTTGTAGTACAGTGGATTTCTGAAGGTCTGTTTAGGTTCCAATACCTGAGGGGTCTGTGCTCCGGTGAAGGCACACTGGATCCCTTGCAGTAAAGAGGATTTCTGAAAAACTGTTTAGGTTCCAGAAATGGCAGTGTCCATGGCCTGGTGAAGGCACCCTGGATGCCTTGCAGAACAGAGGATTTCTGACTAACTGTTTAGGTTCCAGAAACCACGGGGTCCATGGCCTGGTCAAGGCATTCTGGATCCCTTGTAGTACAGAGGATTTCTGAAGAACTGTTTAGGTTCCAGAAACCATGGGGTCTGTGCTCTGGTGAAGGAACACTGCATCCCTTGCGGTAGAGTAGATTTCTGAAAAACTGTTTAGGTTCCAGAAATCGAGGGGTTTGTGGCCTGCTCAAGGCATGCTGGATCCTGTGCGGTACAGAGGATTTCTGAAAAACTCTTTAGGTTCCAGAAACAGCGGGATCCATGGCCTGGTCAAGGCATGCTGGATTCCTTGCAGTACAGAGGATTTCTGAAGAACCGTTTAGGTTACAGAAATCGCGAGATTTGTGGCCTGGTCAAGGCACGCTGGATCCCTAGCAGTGAAGCTGATGTCTGAAGAACTGTTTAGGTTCCAGAAATCGTGGGGTCCAAGGTCTAGTCTAGGCTCACTTGATCCCTTGCAGTAAAGACGATTACTGAAGAACTTTTTAGGTTCCAGAAACCGCGGTGTGCATGGCTTGGTCAAGGTGTTCTGGATCCCTTGCAGGACAGAGGATTTCTGAAAAGCTGTATGGGTTCCAGACATTGAGGGGTCCGTGACGTGCTGAAGGCATGCTGGATCCCTTGCAGTACAGAGGATTTTTGAAAAGCTGTATGGATTCCAGACATTGAGGGGTCCGTGACATGCTGAAGGCATGCTGGATCCCTTGCAGTACAGAGGATTTCTGAAAAGCTGTTTAGGTTTCAAAAATCGAGGGATCCATGCCCTGGTCAAGGCAAGCTGGATGCTGTGTAGTACAGAGGATTTATGAAAAGCTGTTTAGGTTCCAGAAATCATAGGGGTCCATGTCCTGGTCAAGGCACGTTGGATCCCTTGCAGTAGACAGGATTTCTGAAAAACTGTTTAGGTTCCTGAAATAGAGGGGTCCGATGCCTGGTTAAGGCACGGTGGATCCCTTGCAGTACACAGGATTTCTGAAGAACTGTTTATGTTCCAGAAACCACGGGGTCCATGGCCTGGTCAAGGCATTCTGGATCCCTTGTAGTACAAAGAATTTCTGAAGAACTGTTTAGGTTCCAGAAACTGTGGGGTCTGTGCTCTGGTGAAGGCATGCTGTATCCCTTGCAGCCGAGTAGATTTCTGAAAAACTGTTTAGGTTCCAGAAATCGAGGGGTCTGTGGCCTGCGCAAGGCATGCTGGATCCCGTGCAGTACAGTGGATTTCTGAAAAACTCTTTAGGTTCCAGAAACAGTGGGATCTATGGCCTGGTGAAGGCACGCTGGATCCCTTGCAGTACAGAGGACTTCTGAAGAAATGTTTATGTTCCAGAAGTCGCGGTGTCCATGGCCTGGTGAAGGCACACTGGATCCCTTGCAGTACGGAGGATTTCTGAAGAACTGTTTTGGTTACAGAAATAGCGAGATCAGTGGCCTGCTCAAGGCACGCTGGATCCCTAGCAGTAAAGCTGATGTCTGAAGAACTGTTTAGGTTCCAGAAATCGCGGGGTCCGAGGTCTAGTCAAGGCACACTTGATCCCTTGCAGTAATGAAGATTTCTGAAGAAGTGTTTAGGTTCCAGGAACCGCGGTGTGCATGGTCTGGTGAAGGCACACTGGGTGCCTTGCAGTATAGAGGAATTCAGATTAACTGCTTAGGTCCCATAAACCATAGGGTCCATGGCTTGTTCAAGGTGTTCTGGATCCCTTGCAGTACAGAGGATTTCTGAAGAACTGTTTAGGTTCCAGAAATCGCGGGGTCTGAGGCCTGCTAAAAGCACACTTCATTCCATGCAGTACAGAGGATTTCTAAAGAACTGTTTAGGTTCCAGAAACCACAGGGTCTGTGCCCTGGTAAAGACACTCTGAATCCCTTGCAGTACAGAGAATTTCTGAAGAACTGTTTAGGTTCCAGAAACTAAGGCATCCATGGCCTGGTCAAGGCATGCTGGATCCCTTGCAGGACAGAGGATTTCTTAAGAACTGTTTAGGTTTCAGAAACTGCGAGGTCCATGGCCTGGTCAAGGTGTTCTGGATCCCTTGTAGTACAGTGGATTTAAGAAGAACTGTTTAGGTTCCAGTACCCATGGGGTCTGTGCTCTGGTGAAGGCACGCTGGATCCCTTGCAGTAGAGAGGATTTCTGAAAAACTGTTTAGGTTCCAGAAATTGAGGGGTCTGTTGCCTACTCTAGGCACGGTGGAACCCTTGTTGTACAGAGGATTTCTCAAAAGCTGTTTAGGTTTCAGAAATCGGGAGTCCGTGGCCTGGTCAAGGCACAATGGATCAATTGCAGTACAGACGATTTCTGAAGAACTGTACATATTCCAGAAATCACGGAGTCTGAGGCCTGGTCAAGGCACACTTGATCTCTTGCAGTACAGAGGATTTCTGAAGAACTGTTTAGGTTCCAGAAACCACAGGGTCTGTGCCCTGGTGAAGACACTCTGGATCCCTTGCAGTACAGATGATTTCTGAAGAACTGTTTAGGTTCCAGAAACTGAGGCTTCCATGGCCTGGTGAAGGCAGGCTGGATGCCTTGCAGGACAATGGATTTCTGAAGATCTGTTTATGTTCCAGAAATCACAGGGCCCAAGGCCTTGTCAAGGCACTCTTGATCACTTGCAGTACAGAGGATTTCTGAAGAACTGTTTAGGTTCCAGAAACCGTGGGGTCTGTGCTCTGGTGAAGGCAAGCTGGATCCCTTGCAGTAGAGAGGATTTCTGAAAAACTGTTTAGGTTCCAGATTTCAAGGGGTCTGTGGCCAGCTCAAGGCATGATGGATCCCATGCGGTACAGGGGATTTCTGAAAAACTCTTTAGGTTCAAGAAACAGCAGGATCCATGTCTTGGTCAAGGCATGCTGGATCCCCAGCAGAACAGAGGATTTCTGAACTGTTAAGGTTCCATAAACTGCGGGTCTGTGCCCTGGTGAAGGCACACTGGATACCTTGCAGTACCGAGGATTTCTGATGAACTGTTTAGGTTCTAGAAACCGCTGTGTCCATGGCCCGATGAAGGCAAGCTGGATGCCTTGCAGTACAGAGGATTTCTGATTAACTATTTAGGTTCCAGAAACCACAGGGTCCATGGCCTGGTCAAAACACACTTGATCCCAAGCAGTACAGAGGATTTCTGAAGAACTATTTAGGCTCCAGAAATCACGGGGTCTGTGCCCTGGTGAAGACACTCTAGATCCCTTCCAGAACAGAGGATTTCTGAAGAACTGTTTAGGTCCCAGAAACTGAGGCATCCATGGCCTGTTCAAGGCACGCTGTATCCCTTCCAGGAGAGAGGATTTCTGAAGAACTGTTTAGGTTCCTGAAATCACGGGGTCCATGGCCTGGTCAAGGCATGCTGGATCCCTTTGCAGTACATAGGATTTCTGACTAACTGTTTATGTTCCAGAAATCATGGCATCCGTGGCCTGGTCTTAGCACGCTGGATCCCTTGCACTACATAAGATTTCTGATAAACTCTTTAGGTTGCAGAAATGACGGGGTCTGTGCCCAGGTGAAGGCACACTGCATCCTTGCTGTACATAGGATTTCTGAAAAGCTGTATGGGTTCCAGACATTGAAGTTTCCATGATGTGCTGAAGGCATGCCGGATCCCTTGCAGTACAGAGGATTTCTGAAAAGCTGTTTAGGTTTCAGGAATCGAGGGATCCATGCCCTGGTCAAGGCAAGCTGGATCCCGTGTACTACAGAGGATTTCTGAAAAGCAGTCTAGGTTCCAGAAATCTAGGGGTCCATGTCCTGGTCAAGGCACGCTGGACCCCTTGTAGTAGAGAGGATTTCTGAAAAACTGTTTAGGTTCCAGAAATGGAGGGGTCCATTGCCTGGTTAAGGCATGGTGGATCCCTTGCTGTACAGAGGATTTCTCAAAAGCTGTTTAGGTTTCAGAAATCGGGGAGTCTGTGGCCTGATCAAGGCACGCTGGATCCCTTGCTGTACACAGGATTTCTGAAGAACTGTTTATGTTCCATAAATCACGGGATCAGAGGCCTGGTCAAGGCACACTTGATCCCTTGCAGTACAGAGGATTTCTGAAGAACTGTTTAGGTTCCAGAAACTGCTGGGTCTGTGCCCAGGTGAAGACACTCTGGATCCCTTGCAGTAAAGACGATTTCTAAAGAACTGTTAATTTACCACGAATTGTGGCGTCCATAGCCTGGTCAAGGCACACTGGATCCCTTGCACAACAGAGAATTTCAGAAGAACTGTTTATGTTCCAGAAATCGCAGGGTCCGAGGCCTTGTCAAGGCACACTTCATCACTTACAGTACAGAGGATTTCTGAAGAACTGTTTAGATTCCAGAAACCATGGGGTCTGTGCTCTGGTGAAGGCATGCTGGATCCCTTGCAGTAGAGAGGATTTCTGAAAAACTGTTTAGGTTCCAGATATCAAGAGGTCTGTGGCCTGCTCAAGGCATGCTGGATCCCATGCAGTACAGTGGATTTCTGAAAAACTCTTTCGGTTCCAGAAACAGCAGTATTCATGGCCTGGTCAAGGCATGCTGGATCCCCTGCAGAACAGAGGATTTCTGAACTGTTAAGGTTCCATAAACTGCAGGTCTGTGCCCTGGTGAAGGCACACTGGATACCTTGCAGTACAAAGGATTTCTGATGAACTGTTTAGGTTCTAGAAACCACTGTGTCCATGGCCTGGTGAAGGCAAGCTGGATGCTTTGAAGTGCAGAAGATTTCTGATTAATTATTTAGGTTCCAGAAACCACGGGGTCCATGGCCTGGTCAAGGCACACTTGATCCCAAGCAGTACAGAGGATTTCTGAAGAACTATTTAGGCTCCAGAAATCACGGGGTCTGAGCCCTGGTGAAGACACTCTGGATCCCTTGCAGAACAGAGGATTTTTGAAGAACTGTTTAGGTCCCAGAAACTGAGACATCCATGGCCTGGTCAAGGCACGCAGGATCCCTTCCAGGACAGAGGATTCCTGAAGACCAGTTTAGGTTCCAGAAATCACGGGGTCCATGGCCTGGTCAAGGCACACTGGATCCCTTGCAGTACAGAGGATTTCTGAAGAACATTTTAGGTTCCAGACATTGCGTGGTCCTTGTCCTGGTCAAGGCACACTGGATCCCTTGCAGTACAGAGGATTTCTAAAGAACTGTTTGGGTTCCAGAAATCAATGGGTCCGTGGCCTAGTCAAGGCATGCTGGATCCCTTGTAGTTCACAGGATTCCTGAAGAACTGTTTAGGTTCCAGAAATCACGGGGTGTGTGGAATGGTCAAGCCACACTGGATCCCTTGCAGTACAGAGGATTTCTGAAGAACTGTTTTGGTTCCAGAAACCACGGGGTCTGTGGCCTGGAGAAGGCATGCTGGATCCTTTGCAGTACAGAGGATTTCTGAAGAACTGTTTAGGTTCCAGAAACCAAGGGGTCCGTGGCCTGGTTAAGGCACACTGAATCCCTTGCAATACAGAGGATTTCTGAAGAACTGTTTAGGTTCGGGAAACTGCAGGATCCATGTCCTGGTCTAGGCACACCAGATCCCTAGCAGTACAGAGGATTTCTGAAAAGCTGTTTAGGTTCCAGAAATTGCAGGGTTCATGGCCTGGTCAAGGAATGCTGGTTCCCTTGCAGTACAGAGGATTTCTGAAAAGCTGTTTAGGTTCCAGAAATTGGGTCCATGGCCAGGTCAAGGCATGCTGATTCCCTTCTGGTACAAAAGATTTCTCAAAAACTGTTTAGCTTCCAGAAATCTCAGGGTCCATGGCCTGGTCAAGGCACACTGGATCCCTTGTGGTACAGAGGATTTCTGAACAACTGTTTAGGTACCAGAAATTGAGAGGACCGTGGCCTGGTCTAGGCTCACTGGATCACTTGCAGTAGAGTGGATTTTCGAAAAACTGTTTAGGTTCCATAAATTGAAGGGTCCATGGCTGGCTCAATTCTTGTTGGATCCCTTGCAGTATGGTAGATTTCTGAAGAACTGTGTTTGTTCCAGAAATCGTGGGGTCTGTGACCTGGTCAAGGCACGCTGGATCCCTTGCAGTAGAACAGATTTCTGAAGAACTGTTTAGGTTCCAGAAATCGCGGGGTCCTTGGCCTGGTCAAGGCACACTGGATCCCTTGCAGTACAGAGGATTTCTGAAGAACTGTTTAGGTTCCAGAAACTGCGGGGTCTGTGCCCTGGTGTAGGCACACTGGATCCCATGCAGTAGAGAGGATTTCTGAAGAACTGTTTAGGTTCCTGAAACTGCGGGGTCTGTGCCCTGGTGTAGGCACACTGGATCCCTTGCAGTACAGAGGATTTCAGAAGAACTGATTAGATTAAAGAAACCGCAGGGTCCATGGCCTAGTCAAGGCACGCTGGATCCCTTGCAGTTTGGAGGATTTCTGAAGAACTGTTTAAGTTCCAGATAACATCACATCCATGGCTTGGTCTAGGCACGCTGGATCCCTTGCGGTACAGAGGATTTCAGAAAAAAACTGTTTGGGTTCCAAAAATCGATGGGTCCGTGACCTGGTCAAAGCATGCTGGATACCTTGCAGTACAGAGGATTTCTGAAAAGCTGTTTAGGTTCCAGACAACTTGGGGTCTGAGCCTGGTCAACGCATGCTGGATCCCTTGCAGTACATAGGATTTCTGAAAAGCTGTTTAGGTTCCCGAAATCGCGGCCTGGTCATGGCACATTGGATCCCTTGCTATACAGAGGATTTCTGAAAAACTGTTTAGGTTCAAGAAACCATGGGGTCTGTGCCTGGTGAAGGCACGCTGGAGCTCTTGAAGTACAGAGGAATTCTGAAGAACTGTTTAGGTTCAGGAAACCACGTGCTCCGTGGCATGATCAAGGCACTCTGGATACCTTGCAGTAAAGAGGATTCATGAAAAGCTGTTTAGGTTCCAGAAATTGAGGCATCCATGGCCTGGTCAAGGCACGCTGGATCCCTAGCAGTAAAGAGGATTTCTGAAGAACTATTTAGGTTCCAGAAACCACGGGGTCCATGTCCTGGTCTAGGCACACTGGATCCCTTGCTGTACAGAGGATTTCTGAAGAACTGTTTAGGTTCCAGAAATTGCGGGGTGTGTGTTGCCTGGTCAAGGCACACTGGATCCCTTGCAGTACAGAGGATTTCTGAAGAACTGTTTAAGTTCCAGATATTGCGGTATCCATGTCCTGGTCTACCTAAACTGGATCCCTTGCAGTACAGAAGATTTCTGAAAAACTGTTTGGGTTCCAGAAATCGAATGGTCCGTAACCTGGTCAAGGCATGCTAGATCCCTTGCAGTACAGAGGATTTCTGAAAAGCTGTTTACATTCCAGAAATTGAGGGGTCCATGGCCTGGTCAAGGCATGCTGGATCTTTTGCAGTAATGGGCATTTCTGAAAAGTTGCTAAGGTTAAAGAAATCAAGGGGTCCATGGTCTGGTTAAGGCATGCTGGATCCCTTGCAATACAGAGGATTTCTGAAAATCTGTTCAGGTTCCAGAAATCACGGGGTCCGAGGCCTGGTCAAGGAATGCTGGATCCCTTGCAGTACAGTGGATTTCTGAAAAACTGTTTAGGTTCCACTATTCGAAGGGTCCGTGGTTTGGTCAAGGCATGCTTGATCCCTTGCAGTACAACAGATTTCTAAAGAACTGTTTAGGTTACAGAAATCACTGGGTCCATGGCCTGGTCAAGGTACACTGGATCACTTGCAGTACAGAGGATTTCTGAAGAATGTTTTAGGTTCCAGACATCGCGTGGTCCTTGTCCTGGTCAAAGCACACTGGATCCCTTGCAGTACAGAGGATTTCTAAAGAACTGTTTGGGTTTCAGAAATCAATGGGTCAGTGGCCTAGTCAAGGCACGCTGGTTCCCTTGTAGTTCACAGGATTCCTGAAGAACTGTTTAGGTTCCAGAAATCATGGGGGGTGTGGAATGGTCAAGCCACATTGGATCCCTTACAGTACAGAGGATTTCTGAAGAACTGTTTTGGTTCCAGAAACCGCGGGGTCTGTGTCCTGGAGAAGGCATGCTGGATCCTTTGCAGGACAGAGGATTTCTGAAGAACTGTTTAGGTTCCAGAAACCAAGGGGTCCATGGCCTGGTTAAGGCACTCTGAATCCCTTGCAATACAGAGGATTTCTGAAGAACTGTTTAGGGTCAGAAAACCGCGGGATCCGTGGCCTGGTCAAGGAATGCTGGTTCCCTTGCAATACAGAGGATTTCGGAAAAGCTGCTTAGGTTCCAGAAATTGCAGGATCCATGGCCAGGTCAAGGCATGCTGATTCCCTTCTGGTACAAAAGATTTCTCAAAAGCTGTTTAGCTTCCAGAAATCGCAGGGTCCATGGGCTGGTCAAGGCAGGCTGGATCCTTTGTAGTAAGAGGATTTCTGAACAACTGTTTGGGTACCAGAAATCGAGGACCGTGGCCTGGTCAAGGCTCACTGGATCACTTGCAGTAGAGTGGATTTCCGAAAAACTGTTTAGTTTCCATTAATTGAAGGGTCCGTGGCTGGGTCAATTCTTGTTGGATCCCTTGCAGTATGGTAGATTTCTGAATAACTGTTTTTGTTCCAGAAATCATGTGGTCTGTGACCTGGTCAAGGCACGCTGGATCCCTTGCAGTAGAACAGATTTCTGAAGAACTGTTTAGGTTCCAGAAATTGTGGAGTCCTTGGCGTGGTCAAGGCACACTGGATCCCTTGCAGTACAGAGGATTTCTGAAGAACTGTTTAGGTTCCAGAAACTGCAGGGTCTGTGCCCTGGTGTAGGCACACTGGATCCCTTGCAGTAGAGAGGATTTCTGAAAAACTATTTAGGGTTCAGAAATCAAGGGCCTGTTCAAGGCATGCTGGATCCCTTGCAGTACAGCGGATTTCTGAAAAACTGTTTAGGTTTCATTAATCGAGGGGTCCGTGGTTTGGTCAAGGCATGCTGGATTCCTTGCAGTACAGCAAATTTCTAAAGAACTGTTTGGGTTCCAGAAATCAAAGGGTCTATGGTCTGGTCAAGGCACACTGGATCCCTTGCTGTACAGAGGATTTTTGAAAAGCTGTTTAGGTTCCAGAAATTGTGGGTTCTGTGGCCTGGTCAAGGCATGCTTGATCCATTGCAGTACAGAGGATTTCTGAGAAACTGTTTTGGTTCCAGAAACCATGGGGTGCAGGCCTGGTCAAGGCACGCCAGATCCCTTGCAGTACAGAGAATTTCTGAAGGACTGTTTAGGTTCCAGAAACCGCAGGGTCTGTGGGCTTATCAAGGCACGCTGGATCCCTTGCAGTACAGAGGATTTCTGAAGAACTGTTTAGGTTCAAGAAACCATGGGTTCCGTGGCCTGATCAAGGCATGCTGGATCCCTAGCAGTACAGATGATTCCTGAAAAGCTGTTTAGGTGCTGTAAATCGAGGGGACTGTGGCCTGGTCAAGGCACACTGTATCCCTTGCAGTACAGAGGATTCCTGAAAAACTTTAGGTTCCAGAAACAGAGGGATCTGTGGCCTGGTCAAGGCATGCTGGGTCCCTTGCAGTACAGAGAATTCCTGACAAACAGTTTAGGTTACAGAAATCGAGGGGTCTGTGGCCTGGTCACAGCACACTGGATATCTTGCAGTACAGTGGATTTCTGAAGAATTGTTTAGGTTCCAGAAATTGCAAAGTCTGTGGCCTGGTCAAGGAACGCTGGATCCCTTGCAGTACAGAGGATTTCTGAAAAACTGTTTGCGTTCCATTAATCGAGGGGTCTGTGGCATGGTCAAGGCATGCTGGATCCCTTGCAGTACAGCAGATTTCTAAAGAACTGTTTAGGTTCCAGAAAGCACGGCGTGTGTGGCCTGGTCAAGGCACGCTGGATCACTGCAGTACAGAGGATTTCTGAGAAACTGTTTGGGATTCCAGAACACGAGGGTGTGTCGTCCTTCAAGGCATGCTGGATCCTTGCAGTACAGAGGATTCCCCAAAACTGTTTTGGTTCCAGAAATCAAGGGGTCCATGGTGTGGTGAAGGCACGCTGGATCCCCTGCAGTACAGAGAATTTCTGAAGAACTCTTTATGTTCCAGAAACTGTGGGTTCTGTGCCCTGGTGAAGGCATGCTGGATCCCTTGCATTACAGTGTATTTCTGAAGAACTGTTTAGGTTCCCGAAATCGCGGGGTCTGTGGCCTGGTCAAGGCACACTGGATCCCTAGCAGTACAAAGTTTCTGAAGAACTGTTGAGGTTTCAGAAATCATGGAGTGTGTGGCCAGGTCAAGGCACACCAGATCCCTTGCAGTACAGAGGATTTCTGAAGAACTGTTTGGGTTCCTGATATCAAGGGGTCCATGGCCTGGTCAAGGCACACTGGAACCCTTGCAATACAGAGGATTTCTGAAGAACTGTTTAGGTTCCAGAAATAGCGGGGTCCGTGGCCTGGTCAAGGTATGCTGGTTCCCTTGCAGTACAGCAGTTTCTGAAAAACTGTTTAGGTTCCATAAATAGAGGAGTCTGTAAACTGGTCTCAAGGCACCTTGGATCTGCAGTGCAAGAGGATTTCTGAAGAACTGTTTGGGTTCCAGAAATCACGGGCTATGTGCCTGGTCCCGGCACACTGGATGCCTTGCAGTTCAGAGGATTTCTGAAGAACTATTTGGGTTCCAGAAATCAAGGGGTCTGTGGCCTGGTCAAGGCACGCTGGATCCCTTGCAGTACAGGGGATTTCTGAAAAACTGTTTAGGTTCCATAAATCGAGGGGTCCATGGCCTGCTCAAGGCATGCTGGATCCCTTGCAGTACAAAGTTCCTGAAAAACTGTTTGGGTTCCAGAATTTGAGGGTTCATGGTCTGGTCAAGGCATGTGGATCCCTTGCAGTACAGAGAGTTTCTGAAGATCTGTTTGGGTTCCAGGGTGCGGGGTGTGTGGCTGGTCTGGCACTGGATGCCTTGCAGTTCAGAGGAATTCACGAAGAACTGTTTGAGTTCCAAAATCAAGGGGTCTGTAGCCTGGTCAAAACGCTGGGATCCCTTGCAGTACAGGAGTTCTAAAAAGCTGTTAGATTCAAGAAATTGCCTGGTCCATGGCCTGGTCAAGGCATACTGGATCTCTAGCAGTACAGAGTTCTGAAAAACTGTTTAGGTTCCAGAATCGGAAGGTCCATGGCCTGGTCAAGGCACACTGATCTGTGGACCATGATCTCAGACATCGCAGCTTGGACCATTCCTTCAAGCTCTGAGGACCACCCTTTTTCCAGAACAAGGTCAAACTAGTTTTGTGGATTAAAACCTCGTCCTTTTGTTGTCCCTGACTAGCTAGACCTGCGGAAATCATATCAATCTGTCTTAACCCTGTTTACATTCAAAGCATGTTTTGTTTTAATAAAGGACTCAATCCTTTGAAGTTTAACGAAAAGAAAGCTTTCTAATCAACGGAAAAAGATTGCTTTACAAAGGTCTCTTCAGCTAGTGCCCTGGACCTCAGACTGCAATATGAGACAATTTTCAATTCAACCCCATAAATCCCACAACTAAAAACTTTACAGGCAACATAACCTGTAAGATAAAGAAAATGTCACAGGTAAAGGGGGGTGCTGCGGACCACGATCATGACAGACATCTGAAATCACACACCTCACAGACACTATATATCTAGTATTTAAAAATATTATTTTAAATGCTTCAAGCAGCGCATACATATTTTTCTCAGCTATCGGAACTAATAGAAACAATGATGGGCAATCCAAGAAGGATAAGGGTCTCAGAAGCAGCAAAAACCCAAAGTGCTTCAGGACTACCTGCTCTGAGGTCCATACAAGGCTGTGCTAATCCAGAAGATGCCACAAGTGGAGAAGAAATGCCACACTCTCTGGGCATCAGAATAAATCATTTGATCTTCACTGTGTTTGGACTCAGATAAATTCAACTCTTAACAAATACAGTTACCACTTTCAGTCGGATGTCACAATCAATGAAAACAAGGGTCTCGGAGTCCCACAAAGTTCAGAGGCAGTGCTGGGTACTGCAATGACGATGAGTTAAAGAGAACACTCACATGGGGTCCAGGCTTGAAGCCCTGGAAAAGACAGACCAGGACAGCTAATTTCTGCATTATGGGACATGCAGAAAGGAATGAGGGAATCACCTTATCCTATTTTTACACTGGACTGGTTGGAGCAACAGTTGAGGCCAGCATTTAAAGATAAAGGCATTACTATTCAAAAGGCCTATAGGTCACTATAACAGGTTGTCAAAGCTAATCCAGACACCAATAGAGCCATAGTTGCCTTCCTTGATGGTGTTGGCTCTTAGATTTCATCCTGGCATTGGCAAGGCAATGAAGAACCTTGCTCAGGATGACTCCATGTTCAACTTTACCAGATTTAGGTTATGCCACCAGGCAAAAAGAGAGATTTGATGGGGTTAGAGACACATTTTAGTAGAGGCAGAGGTGCCACACAATAGAGTTTTCAGTGTGTCTGAGATTCTCAATGAAAACAGGTCTACATTTTACTGTCAGCCAGGGGCCTTAAGTGGGCACAAAAACATACTCCACCACCAAGACACAAAGCCATTTTGATCAATCAGATCAGGATAAAATGAGAAAGTGATACCTGAATTAATCAGTAGGAAAAGGTATCAGCTGAATTTTAACTAAAATTGATCCTACAGAAATTGTTTTATGGACATAATGAGGGATATTTATATTATTTAATTAAAGGGTTTGTTCTATAGGGATTTATTAAACCAGTAAGACTTCCTGTAGAAATGTCTTAAGATACCCATTTTAATTTATGCTCAGAGTCTGGGTGCAGAACAGTTTTCTTTCCATGCTGTTGATGGGGTTTAAAGGGGTACTTATTGCCTGTGAACAATATATTTATAACCATTTCAGTTTGTAGCATATCAAAGTTGACAGAGTCAGATATTAGTACAGAAGAGGAAGGTTTGATTAGACATTTATGGTGTTTGCTACCTATAAAATTGCCAATTGTTTCATGTTTTTTGTGCTTTCTCAGGAGGAGAAGATGTTTGTAAACCATATGGACTTCTAAATCATCTCACTATATCATACAGCTCATGGGCCTAAACAACAGGAATATCTACAAGGACTATTTTGATTAAGTTGTTTTTACTAATGAGCTGAGGAGGAGATGACATGCTGACTCGCAGCCTCATGCATCAGTCACTCTGGCAGAGTTGCAGACTTGCTGTCAGAGGGCGTGTGTCTCTGGTTTTTGACTGGGGTTGGTCTGGTTTAACTTGTCAGGTAGGCCAGGGACCGAGAGAGATGAGAGTTGTGTGTGTCTCCAGACAGTGCTGCCAAAGTTAAAGAAAACATTTAGGCACTGGCAGCAGTAAGTTCTTCCTCCACTTCTCCCCAATGATCTGACTGTGCAGTGTGTGTGTGGCCAGGTGGGTGACGTGCATTAAGTGAGGAGGCCTGAGAGGTGGCTGGGCGGCAGACCGGCAGTTGTTGCCTGAGATCTGTAGTGGGGGAGGCTAGAAGGGAGCAGTGGACAGTGAACTACTGGAGCGGGCAGAGCAGACAGGCAGCAGTACTTGTTTTAACTTTTGTTAGAATCAGAAATCAAGCCTGTTAATCGTGCAATTCATGTTAACATGCATCCTTTCCTTCCAAATTAAAAGTCGTCTTCTCTCCAGTACCACAAAGTAAACAGGAGTGGGTGGACTAGTGAGGTGAGTAAATCATATGATTAATCAATCAGATTGATAGGATAGGAATCAGATGAAGCCAAGGAAAATAAGAATTTGACTAGAAAGAATTAAAATAAATAAAGAACTGACAGGCTGTAGGGTGTAACTTTCTCCCTATCAATAAAATAATAGAATATTAGTAAAATGAAAACTGACAGACTAAATCATATAGAAGCCATAGGAATCAGAAGCCAAGTATAACCCCTAGGTGGTGCTATCCCAAGGGCTACTACCCTTGCCTGCGTGGCTAGTTGCAGGTTAAGGGGCCTGTGTACTGAAACGGGTGCCTCCACCCGGAGGACAGGGTTGTTAGTAACGAAGCTAACCTGGGTACAGCCCTCCAGGACACTGTAATCCCCCTTTTTCCCCTCTAGTAGCCTAGACAATATGCAACAAACACTTTCACAGTAGGCCCTATTCAGCATATAGTTCCCCACACTGTTTGCACTTACCACCAGGGCTGGTTCCACAAATTCGACCCTGGAGACCCCCCCTGTTAAACAAGGACAGGCACAGCAAATAACAGCAGTACAGTGCTCTTGGTACAAACTGGAACCACAGTCAGATTAAATTCAAAAAAAGTTAGATCTGATTTATTCAGGGGAATTGAACAAGGGAGGGTGTAATCAGGTTGATTGATTCGAAAACTGATCTAGTCAAGCAATTATGCTGCACTTTTAGTCCCTACAGATCACGCTCTGTGTACCCAGTTGGAAGTAAGGTGGGCTAGCCTGGAGCGTTGCCTGGGGTAGGCCGGTGTCACAGCTGGTTGGGGCCCTGTGATGAAAAGAAAGGCATGCACAACCACACACAATTTGTAATCCAGAGCCTGAAGGTTCAGTTCATGAAAGGAAAACAATAATCAATCAGATGACAACACTTAAGATTTAGCTGTTGTTGCAGGAGCTACCCTGATTGTTACTCACGCTTCCCAATATGAGTCACAGGCTAGAGCGAAATGGAGACTGCAAGTTGATGACTGGTTTGCAGGAGAAGCAGAGCCCATATGAATCACCGAGTTGTCTTTCCTGTTTGAGATGGTTGAGCAGGGAGCCTGATTCCCGGGTGAGTCTCTCGTTGATGATGGTTTCTGTGCCTGAAGTAGCTGGCTGGGCCAGATGGCAAGGCCCAGGCCAGATGGAACAGTTCGGATTTTGAGTCTGGTAGTGCTGGTTGCAGCTTCCAGCAAGCATGGCATATTTACACAGTGGGGAACCAAATTGCGACCCACTAACAGCACTAAGCACATTTATATTAAAGCAATCACCATGCCACAATGCAGAAGGCAATCCAGCCGCAACATCAGTGTCTCTGAGCAAAACCGGAATTCTGTGGTAAATGGATGTCCTGACAGGCCGATCGCATACAACAAATCTTGGTCTTCTTCAGAGTTCAAATCTGGACACTCTTAGGTGGCTTTGTCACACCCAATTCAGATACAGTCCATTGCTAAGCCTTTCAAAGGATTCCTCTCAAGGGACTGCAGGCAGACAGGCCAAAAAGCAGCTGCTTGAATCACTCAAGCTGTCTCTTCAAACTCTAACTCCAGACTGACTCTTCTGTTCGCCATGCCCATTAATTGGGGCATAATGGAATAGGCTCGGACATGTGTCCAAAATAAAGCTTCTCTAATCTCTCCATGTGGGAGGCTGAAGGCAGGTAGGACAAACTCAGCCTTCCACCAAATCCCCATGCTACCCTGTGGGACAACAGGTTAAGCAGCATGAGTTGCTCACTTATCCTTCTCCAACTCACTTCTGCCTCACTGTTGCAGGCAGCTTGAGGATTTCCTTTGATCTACAAGGTTCAATTGGTTGGACATCTGTCTGTCAAAGCAAGAGCTCCCCCTCAGGTCTGTTTGGTGCCAAAATGTAAAAACTACAATTCCTACAGAAATTTGCTCCCATAAGACCACTGGGGACGGCTCCATTTTAGAGTTCCAAAGGTACCAATTGGTGCTGACTGGCAGTCCAAAACCAAAATGGTGGTGATAAACAGAACTGTCCATCCTGCAAGAGGGCAGGTTAGACAAACTACAATATCATTACTATGCTAATAGATAATCAGCAAATAAGTACAGCTTCTAACAGAGCTCCTCTGCTCAAATAGCTTTGGCAGAACAGAGCAATTATCTGGCAGCCCGGGCAGGACTCAAACATGAAACACTCAGCCCTTCCCAGATTAAATAAGCAACACATTATTATTGGCAGCTCTTAAAGAGACAGGCGAAGAGCAGTTAGGCACTCTCATACAATTTCTTTTAAACAGCTAAAACACAGGACACCAGCCTGGCAGAGAATTCAGGCACACCCATGAAGGTTTTGGAACCTCCATTTGTAGGGAGGTTACACAAGAAAGAATTTCACTAGAAAGATTTAAAATAAAAAGAACTGACAGGCTGTAGGTGTAACTTTCTCCCTGCTAAAATAAAATAGTAGAAAATTATATAGTAAAATAAAAACTGTGAAAGTCTACTAATCAAATAGAAGCCATTAAGAATTTAACTAGAAAGAAAGAAAGAAAGAAAGAAATGAACCAACAGGCATCGGAGTGTGTAGGGTGGGTATAACTTTCTTTCCACTCCCCAGTGTATAGTAAAGGTGACAGACTAAAATATTAGAAGCCAAGGAAAACGTGAACTAAAAAGAAAGAACTGACTGGCTGACGGGACGTTTGTTGTTACCTCCCTGGCCTTATAATCTAAGGCAGTTAAGGGCATGATATAAGCCAGTAGTAGCACTACACTGACAAATTAAAGAGAGGAAGAGACCAAGGGGACTAGTACGCGGTTTGTTGCCCAGTCCACATAAGTAAATGGTGCCTAACTGAGCAAGTAAAACTACCTATTTGCCTAAGGAGAAAAAAGACAAATAATTCTTAGTGTGGCAGTGCAGACCATGGTTGCCCATAAGTAAAGCCAGGGCAAGAAGCATACCATGCTAGCGTGTAGGAGAGAGAGAGTCTAGAGAGGCTAGGCTGAGGGGACAGTCACAGGGACAAGAAAATTCCAGGAACAGCACTGTACTGTACAGTTGTACTAAAAAGGCAGAAAACAATAAAGAGATAGAGAGGGAGACCAATGTATAAGGGGAGGAGAGAGAGGGTAGAGAAGAAAAATTACTTCTAATGTGGACAGTCTGCTACTCTCTGACTGCTGGTACATGATTATTAGTATTAGTCTAGAACAAGAACAGTATTAATTTGCTACCAGTACCTGCCTCTGGCTGCCTCCTGAAAAGTTATTCCTGTCATTCCATCAGAGACTGTGTGCATTGTTTGTAGTGTAGATGTGTGTCTATAAAAATAAAAAAAACTTTTTGTGAAGAAATAATACAGACACAGACAGCACATTTTGGAGTGTGCAACAAATTTTTGTAGAAACACAGCCCCACCCAGGATCATCTTTTCGGAGTTGTGTTCTAGAAAATAAAACACAGAACTCATCATTTCTTGGAATATTGGAGTATTAATTTGCTACCAGTACCTAGTTAGTACCTACCTCTGCCTGCCTCCTGAAAAGTTATTTTCTCAGTCCATACCATGTGCATTGTTTGTAGTGTGTGGATGTGTGTCTAAAAATAAATATAAAAAAAAACTTTTGTAAAGAAAATAAAACACACAGACAGCAGCACTTTGGAGTGTACAACAAATTTTGAGAAGGCCAGACAGCCCTTCTTGTGTGCTGTTGTGTGGTGACTGGTGTGGCCTAATAAACTCAAGGGTAACACAACACTTACTCTAAAGTTCCACTTGTTGCTGCAGCCAACTTGCTGCTGATCTTAGTTGTGTGGCTTGCTAGCCTGCTTTAGGTGGCTGACTGACCTCATTCCTCACTGTTACTTCCAAAGTAGTGCAGGTAGATTTCAAAATGGACAAATTTGTTATTCGTGGTCATGTATCTCATAGAGAGACTCAACCAAGCTCACAATCCACTTCAACATGTGTTAATGATAACGAACAACATATTGAGGTTCCAAACAGGAATGATTCATTACTGTCAGATCTTGGAATTCAAGAACCAGCTCAATCCAAAATTAATTTTTCTAAAACAACTATTGGAGGAGTGCTGCATGGTTTTAGTGAAAAATGGTATGTGAACTGACCATGGTTGCAATACTCAGTTGTAGCTGATAAGGTCTTCTGTTTTCCTTGTCAGATGTATGCATGCCCTGGCAATGCTGGTGGAATGGGAACTGATATGATTTTTATATCCTCTGGATTTTGCAGCTGGAAAAAAAGCTCTTTGTCAAGGGAATGGTCTCAACAAACATGAGCACAGCTTAGTCCACTTAAATGCAATGGCTATTGGACTGCAGCAAGGAAAAGGAGCCACTTGTGCCACAATTGCTGCTTTGGTGTTATCTGCACAAATTGAAAGGAATAGGTACTATGTAAAGTAAAAACCTTTGGTAAAATCATTCAGTTTGCTGTCCTAAATGAGCTGCCTGTGAGAGGAGATACAGATATCATCAAGTTTGATGAGTTAGATCTAACATTGAACAATTCATCAAGAGTTTTTGTCAACCTAATTAAGTTTACTTCAGGGCAAGATCCAATATTCATGGATATTCTGAAAACCATTCCACAAAATGCAAAGTACACTTCTGGTGAAATTCAGAATGAAATAATTGACATTATGAAAAAATGCTTTTGCAAGTTATTGTTGCAGATATTAAAAACAATGCTGATGTCAAGTTCTTCTGCTGAAATCTGAAACCACAAGGGATGCTGTGAATGTTGAAAATGTGTCTATTGTTTTATGATATTCTGTTGATGGCAACGAAGGAGAGACTTATTGGAGAAGCACAGTTGTAGCGCTCACTGCTGAAGATATTACACAACAGATCTTGAAAGACATTCAAGAACTGGGTGTAAACCCTCAAAATATGTTATGTTCTTGCTTTGATGGTGCTGCCATTATGTCAGGGTGCAAAGGAGGTGTCAAAAGCTTTGCAAGAGAAACTAAACAAGGAAATTCCTTACACACTTTGCTTGAATCATCAGTTACATCTGGTGGTTACTCGTGTGTGAGAAGAGTAGCACAGTGGCAGACATGTTCTCAATCTGCAATTCTCTGTATACATGTTTTTACAGACATGTAGTGTGCTGTACAAAGCTCAGCTCCTGCAAAGACTCATAGAAACAAGATGGACTGGTCACCTGAAAACCTTGGAAGTAATCCTCAATAATTTGGAAGACATTCAGAGTGTTCTGTTACAGTTTTCAAATGGTTACAGTGATTTGTCAGTTGAAGCAAGAGGGCTATTGGAAGTTACAAAATCATCCCAATTTCTGTTTTTGGCAGAGGTTATGAGAATGATTTTGAATGTGTTTGATCTGGTGAATAATTACCTTCAAAAGGAATTGATGCACCTTGCTAAGGGACTTGAATTGATTACTATTTCCTGTGAAACACTTCAACAAAAGAGAGACTGTTTGAAGATTTTGTAGCAGTTATTTCATCCAAGCACCCAGTTTTGAAAAGTGCATGGGATGAAGCTCTGGCATTACATCATGCTAGTCAGGGTGCTGCCAAACGAGCCAGGGTGCTACCCAGAAAGTTTCAAGATTCAGTTATCATTGAGCATTTACCAGGATTCCAAACTTTGAATGAGCACCAGTGGTCCAAGATTTATCATGAACTCATTAATGAAACAATTAGTGAAATGCAAAGGAGATTTTCTCAGAGGAAACTCTGAGTTATATACAAAAGCTTGTCAGCTCTGTTTTCTACTAGCTCTCCTGACTTCTTGAAAATGGAATCTCTACATGCTTTGATTGACTCTTGGCTTAGATATTGAGAAAGTGAAAGCTGAAATGGCTGTATTCAAGGCGCTGATGAATAAGAAACAGTGCAAACAATTTGAAGATGTTCTCAGTGCTGCCAAGGAATTAAAAAGCTCTCCCATGTAATTTTGAAATGTGTATTGCTGTCTTGCTATTTGAAGCATCAGCTGCTGCTTGTGAGAATTCCTTTTCTTTTTTGAAAATAATTTTATCACATCAGAGGATGAGCATGACTCATGAACGAAAGAGAAGCCTCATTCTCCTATCATATGAAAATGATGTGACTTCAAGTCTCAACCTGGATGTCTTTGTGGAAGAATTCAAATGCCATTATCCAAGAAGACTTCAACTTTAGTTTCATGAATACTGTTAACCTTGCACAGCACTTGCACGTTTACAGTTATCTGTTAAATGATTTACAAGTAGTTTGAAGTAGATAAAACAATGCTTAGTTCTGACATCTGACTGACACTGCATTTTTGACTAATCATGTGACAGGAAGCATGACTGGTAGCTGCCCCCCTGTCATTCTTTTGGCCCCCCATCTCGCTGTCCTAACTACAGACCTGCCTTGGTGGTGGAAATATTACTGCAGGACATGACCCCGACTGGTTTCACCTGTGAGGCTTTATCAGCTGGATACGGGAAGTGAGAAAGTTATAGGGTTTTAAAGGGTCAATAGTGCAATCTGAACATGTAAAGGTGTCAGCAAGGCTCAGTTGGCAGCACATCCGCCTCTGGACCAGAAGGTCATGGGTTCTCGTCCAACACCGGGATTTGACTTGCACCTAAAAATAGTTGGCATCCGAGTGCAGTACTGGGGGGTGCTATACTGCTGGGGCGTGCCATCCTTTGGATGAGACATTAAACCGAGGTCCCTTCTGCCCATCCTGGTGTTGTCCTGGTGGGTGTCCAGGTGGAAGTAAAAAAAACCAGGGCACTCTTCGCAAAGAGCAGGGAACATTCCTGGTGTCCTGGCCAACCTTTCCTTTCCCAAAAACCAGTTCATGCAATTATCCAGGCTGTGTGTGGGTGATGATATGCGATATGGCTGCCACCACACATTCAGTCACTTCACTACCAGTCTAGAATTGCTTGTAAAGCACTTTGGGATACAGTGTATGAAAAGCGCTATATAAATGCTGATTCTTCTTCCTTTTCTTCTAGTGTTTAATGTAAAAGACATACAAAATATAAATACAACAAATGCAGTTAAAATGTCATACTCAGCTGAGTACGCACACTTTCATCAAATCACATAATGTTTCATAAGCACTTTTAATACTGTCCAAATTAAATTCCATGCAACAGTAAATTACTATGTTCCAAAATACTTCACTTAAAGATCAAATGCCAGTGTTTTACAGGTTTACAATAAACACAGGAATTCAAGTCCTCGTGTCATGATTAGTGTTTCTTGAAAATATCATGCTGTTTGGTTTTGCGGTTTTCTTTAAATCAGCATCTGTTAATGTGCTCTGCAGTAACTGAAAACAGCGAAGAAACAGTGAAGGTTTTTCTGTCCCTATCAGTGAGTGATGACATCATTCCTGTCCAGCCTGTTGCTACAGCAATGAAGTCCTTACTTGCTTGTAGTACAGTAGTTGTTGCACTTCCCAATCAGAGCAAGCTGTAGGGCTAATTGTCTTTACTCCAAGTGAGCTACTAACCTGTCTGGTCTGTGTTTAGATAGAATAAGTTACAATCTATCATTCTGTTCTCATAAAGAGTTGTCATTTGTGTTTCAGTGGGCAACTGAAGTGGTATAAATTAATGTTTGTGAGAAATCTCCTGTCTGTATCACAGCTGAGTTCTGTTACATCAAAGCTCTGCATTGCTTTTTGGATATATACACCCAGGGTTGTTTAATGGATATAACATAAATCTAAAGTTTAAGTCATAGAAGTAGGTTGTCCTTGATGCAGCCACCATACATGTGTTCATGTGAGAACAATATTGCTGTTATGTCAGATTGACAAACAGGTGTTCTGCCACACTTTGCTATTTCAAGAACATGTACAGTATGAACTCAGAAAATTCATTTATCTGAGGGATTTTGTGTGAAATACATCATGTATGTGTGTAACTAGACATACTGTATGTCATCCTGATATCCCTGTCTCTTGCCCCTCAATTGAGGCTACTTCACCCTGCTTCCCTCTGCCCCACCCCAGACAGGGTCTATGCCACCTGTTGCCCCTGTTCCAGTCTCCACAGACAGGACTGCTGTGCTCTGCTAAGCCATAGCTATAGCTTCTGCCAGAGAACAGGCAAACAAACACCAAGAAGAAGGAGCTGCTGTTATAGCTATACTTCTCAGTCTCTATTGGGACTAAAGAACTAGAATTCTACTACTGGGACCTTCAATTTAGGGTAAAAACAAAAGTTAGTGTGTTTGAGTTGGCTGAAGTGATTTGTTAGCTGCGCAGTTATCTAGGTGTTTGTCTCAGGTAGCTGAAGGGAATTGTTATCTGTGCAATTAACTAAGTGTAGAAAGAGCTGTAAAGTGGGGGGGGGGCTTAGCTAGAAGGAAGCTAGGTTAAAGCTAGATTTAAAACTGCCCTAGATAGCTTCTGCCAGAGAACACCAAGAAGAAGGAGCTGCTGTTATAACTATACTTCTCTACTGGGACTGTATTGCCCTCCTTCCCTCCACCTTAAGCCAGTTCTACTTTTATAGGCACAGGATTTGACTGACAACAGGGACTTCCTGTTTGGGAGCAGGAAGTGAATGATCACAGAGCCACAAAAGACTCACCATCCTAGAAGGAAAAGAGTAGCTCTCCCCCCCCCCCCCGCTGCTGGAGGTCTGACTCGGAGCAAGTAAGGAGACTACTGAGAAATATAGGAACTTCTTGTCTTTGAACAGGAAGATCATGCACTTAAAGGGCACAGAGGCAGTAAGTAAGTAGGGAGAAAAAAAAATAAACAGAGGAAAGAATAAGTAGTCCAAAAACAGTTATGAGGCCAGAAATAAGATATGATAGGAGTGGTGCACTGCAGTGGCTGTGGAGCAGCAGTCCTCCGGGAGACATTCTGGAGGATGCAGTGTTGTCCTATCTGTAGCCACCTCTCTGGACTGAGGAGAGGTTGCTCATCTCCAGGCTGAGTAGGCCAGGATTTGGGGGACCTCCTGTCTCACCCAGAGACCACCAGGGTCACTGCCGTTGCCTCAGAGATTGCCAAGAAAGAGGAGTGGTTGGACCACAGTGGGCTCAGGGAGGGTGAGGGTGGTGGAACAGAGGTTCATCCCTCCAGTTGTACCTCTCCACAATTCATATCCCATTCTGGCAAAGTGTGGTTCCTCTATGGAGACACCTGCAGTAGAGATCAAGGAGGATGCTGGGAACCTCCACAAAGGAGACCCACAGGAGGGTGGCATGGGACCCCACAGGGGAAGGAAACAACTCCTGTGGGGGAATTCATTGTTAGGGGGTAGACCTGGGGAAGGAAGGGGAGATGGAGGTAAGGTGCATGCCTGATGCCATGGCTTGGAGGGACAGGGAGCGAATCCTCAGGATCGCTGAAGCAGCTGCACATGGGAGGGAGCTGGATGTCATTGTCCACTTAGGGACAAATGACCTGACTAAGAAAGGGATCAGAGCAGTGCAGGAAGAGTTTGTGGAGTTGTGGAGGGCCTTAGACAAGTAGCATGCTCAGTAACCTTCTCAGAGCTGCTGCCTGTATGGCATGGGTGAGGCTAGTGTACTCCACATCATGGGATTCAATCAGTGGTTGAAAACTGGTGCAGAGCTCGGGATTTGGCTTCATTGGGGACTAGGGTTCATCTGGAGTGATGCAGGCTTATACTGGCGTGATGGTCTTCATCTGTCCAGGAGGGAACCAGGATTCTAGGTGACAAGTTTAAATGCTTCATTGCAAGCATTTAAACTAGCCAAGGGAGGCACTGGAAAGGAGCAGGAGATCCTAGCCCCACCCCAAAAAAATCAGGATAGTGAGGTAAACACCAAGATAGAAATGTCAATAGGGAGAAGGGCAGTGGTAAATGGAGAAAATGACAAAGGCACTAAGGACAGGGATGGGGCAAAAGGGTAAGACCATCAAAAATGGAAGATAATGAGTACCAATGCACATAGTCTGGGCAACAAGCTCCCTGAACTGGTGGCCTTGATGGAAGAGGGATGCCTGGATATTGTAGCAGTCACAGAAACATGGTACACAGAGAACCATGACTGGGATGTTAACATACCAGTGTACACAACCTACAGGAGAGACAGGGAGGGTAGACAAGTCTAATTGGTGGTAGGAATTTGCACTTTTTAAACCTTCTTCTTTTAAGTGATTGTATGCATTGTAATATATTGTTCTGTATTTACATTTAATCTAGTTTAAAGTAAATCTCTATTTTAAATGGACTGCTTGGTGTGCCTTCGAAATTCTTTCTTTGACAAGTGAAGCATATATGGTTAAAGTTGACACTGTACATAGCTTAATGGTAATACCAAACTGGGAAAAGGTAAGAGTTTATCTGAGGTCTTTCATAGAGTTTTTAAGGGTTCATTCTGTACACTTAGGTGCGCATAGGTGAAAGATATCTGGCATTCCCCGAAGAGCAGAATTATCTGAGGCTGTACATTGGGTATGCTAGCAAGAGGTTCACAGTTGGAATCCCTCCAGAACTTGAGACCAAAGGTGATTCAGACCCACAAAACAGACAGGAGGATTACCCTGTTCTGTTCCTGTTCACAGTACTGCGCTCGGAGGTTGGCATTGTGGGAGCAGAGGGTCTGACCTGCTGAGTGGGGTTGTGACAAGGGTTACCTTCCTACCAATCAGAAATACAAAAAAGGGGCCATCAAAGAACCAGAGAAATCATATTTCTGCCAAGGTGAACTTTTCGGGTCCCGTTGGATGCCTGACTGTGAAGCAGCTTTCCACAAAGTCATATACCAGCTCACTCATACCCCCATCCTGGCTTATACTGATCCCACCAAACCCTATGTGCAGCATACTGACGTCAGTCTGCAGCATCTTGGAGCTGTACTGTATCAAGACCATGAGGATGGTTTGAGACCAGCGGCATTCGCCAGTAGTAGCTTGACCCCATCAGAGCAAAACTACCCTGTACACAAGTTGGAGTTCCTTGTGTTAAAATGAGCTATTGTTGACCAGTTTCATGATTACCTCTATGGGCGAAAAAATTGGTGAAGACTGACAATAACCCATTGACCTATGTACAGACTTCAGCTAAGTTAGATGCTAGGGGCACGGTAGCTTTCTGCATTGTCAACATAAGATTATGCTGTCGAATACAGACTGGTCCTGAATCATATTGATGCTGATGCCCTTTCCCAGAGGCCCATTTCCAAGAGCGACTGGGTCGGGCTGTCTGAACCTGACATCTGAGCATTGTGCCAAAAGTTTGATAGAAATGAACAGATGTCTAAGGACACAGTGGACTGCTTAGTAGATTGCTTGGGTCCCTCTGACACCTGCATACCGGCTGCATATTGCCACTTCTCTGCTGTAGATATTAGTGCACTACCTCAGTTTGACAATGACAGCATTCAATGGGTTCAATCCAGAGATCCTATGGTTCAGCCAGCACTTGACACGCTTTTTGGAGGAAAAGATGTGTCCAAGTTGCATTCCTCTGATCTGTGAAATGCTTTATTGTTTAAAGAAGGCCCCAGGTTGAAGCTGCTTAATCAGTTGTTGTATAGACAGTAGATTGGGGTGGCCAAATAGGCAAGCAATAATTGGTCCTGCCCACAGCCTTTAAAGATTTGGTACTGAGGTCCTCCACAATCATATGGGCCACCTCAGTACCGTCCGGACCCTTGACCTAGTATGATCTCGATTCTACCGGCCCAAGATGGGGGCCAATGTTGAAGCACCATGTAGGACTTCTATTCACTTCCAGAGAAAATCCCTGCCTCAGAGGGCTGCCCACCTTGTCAACATTACTACCAGCACCCCAATGGAACTAGTCTGCATAGAACTCTTGAGTTTAGACCCTGATCAGTGAAACATTGGCAATGTGTTAGTGGTTACAAACAATTTCACCAGCATGCACAAGCTTTTCCCACCAAACATCAAAAATCATCTACCATGACCAAGGTCCTAGTGGAAAATTTCTTCATCCACTATGGTGCCCCAGTGAATTCACTCTGATCAGGAAGGGACTTTGAGAGTTGGCTAATCAAAGAAATGCTCTCTCTATGGGGAGGGTGAAAGTCAAGAACCACCTCTTTACACCCACAGGGATCCTCAACAAAACTCTTTAACCACCCCTGCTAGACATGCTGAGGCACCATTCCCCCAAAGATAAGCATAAATGGAGCCAGCAAATTAGCACCTTGGTACACGCATACAATTGCACGAAGAATGATGCTACTGGGTTCTCTCCCTACAACCTCATGTTCAGGAGAAGGCCAGCTGCCTGTTGATGTCTGTTTTGGGATTTCTTCCTATGGGGTCGAGCCAAGATTACCTGCAATATGTACAAAAACTGAAAGCTCAATTAAACCATGCTTATCAACTGGCCCAGACAATGGCCTGAAAGAAATCTAGCCAACAAAGAGAGACATGATTGAAAAGTAAAGACTCAAGAGCTTAGGCCTGGAGACCATGTGTTGTTATGAAATTTAGGATTGCATGGTAAACACAAAATTACTGATCGATGCCACCATCTTACCCATGTCGTAGTTGGAAAGTTGGATGATTTGCCAGTGTACAACTCCAAAGCTGTCAAGACCATGCACCATAACCACTTGCTACCTATTGGTCTCATTATAATTGAGGCTGAACTCGCCAAGATTGAGTCCCCTGGACCAGTGACTTGTGCTGCTGCAAGAAGAGACAGAGTCAGCCTAGTCCGTGGTTGCGATTTAAGACTTCCCCACAGCAGGCCCAGAATGATAGTGACTGCCAGTCTAACTCAGATGACAGTGAGTGTGATAATGTCTATTACCCCTCATATGAACTGAGTCAGTTGTTTCGTGGAAATCCTATGTTGAATTATGGGGATGAAGCTGGGCCTTCTGGACTGCCTAACCCTGACATCATCCTTGGAGCCAATGCTCCCTGAAAGTGAAGTGCAAAGTATCACGTCTGAAGATACTGAGTCTTTGTGTATTGTGGAACTGTATGATTTGCCTGAAGGAGAGGCTGATGGTATGAGTCTTTCTGATGACATGTCAGAACTTGAAGAACACTATGGGAGTGCTGACAACCCCTTTCAGTGCCAGAGTGTCTTCAAAATGAGCCAAGTGTTGTAGAAACAGAGCCTACAGAGCAAGGGGCTGACAGTGCTCCAAGTTTGGACATTTCTACCCAGGCAGAGATACCCCTCACAAGAGATGAAAGTTCCAGGACCAGTGTTGAGAGTACAGAGACTGTGGTTGTTTCCCACAGAAGGACTGGCCAAGCTGTCAAGCCAGTAGTCTGCTTCAGTTATGATTCTCTCGGGAGGCCAGTAGATTTGCCTCTCAATGTGTTTCTCAGGAGTTCACTGCCCAAACTGAGCCTAAGTACCAATTCAGGTTAATTGTTCTGCCTTCTAGGTATGGTGCCCTGTCCCATCTAGCCCCAAGTTAGCTGATAGGAAGGCCCCTCGGATATTGTTTAATGTACAAGTTATTACATGACTCTGCATAATAATGTGTAAATTACCTGTGGAAATATGCCAGATGTATTGTCAGAATGGGTATAGTATTACAAAGTGTAGTGAAAATGTATAGTAAAGTAGTAAATTTATGTTAACTGATGCAGGATGGTACAGTCTTGAGCAGACACCAAGTTTTCTCCAGGTAGGAAGGTGTAACCCCTACAAATGGGATTCGAAAGTCTTCCTTGACCTTGCCTAAGTGCTCACTGTCCAGCTGGTGTCCTGCGTTTTAGCAGTTTAAATGTGATTGCCAGAGAGTGCCTATATTGCCTCTTTGTACTGTCTCTTTAACAGGTGCCTGGATTGCAGTCCTAAGTAATCTGAGAGGGAGCTCTGTTGAAAGATATAACTATTTGCTGAAAATCATTGAGTGATAATGATAATGTAGTTTGTCTAATCTGCCTTTTTTGCAGTATTTGGCAAGGACTGTGAATTGGACCAATCAGTACTGGTGGGACCTAGAATGTAGCCGGACTACAGGAGCAGTCTGAGTCAAAATCTGTAGGAATTGTAGTTTTGGGCTTTTGCATCTGAAGGGGAGTCTTTGTTGTGAGTGACAGCCAAATCAGCCAACCAAACCTTTTGGATCTGAGGGAACTCCCCCAGCTGCCTGCTGTTTAAGGCAGATCTAAGTTAGGAGCTGAAGAAGCAAGATGCTTGAGACAGTCTCTGTGGAAAGGCCTGCGATTTGGCCTGCATGTCTGCCTGCTGCCCTGAGAGGGGAAAGAGAATTGTTTTCAGACTAAATCCGGGTTGTGTGACTAAAGTAAGCTACTGAAGTGGGCCAGGCTCAACCTGAAGAAGACCAAAGATTTTGCTGAATGCAATCAGCCTGTCAGGAGTTCTAGCTACCTGAGCTCCCGGTGTGTGCAGAGACTTTGTGATTGTGACCGGGGAGCACATTGCCTAGTACAGTAGAATTCCCACATGTAAATGTGCTGTGAGCTGCTAGTGGGTCGTGAGTTAGTTCCCCGCTGTGTGAACTGTGTTCTGCCTGTTGGAAGCTGTATCCAGCCCAAAACGGACTGCATCCAAATTTGTTTCCATGCAGTCTGGGCCTTGCCAGAGTAGTTTAGCCAGACTACCCACTGCACAGAGAAGCCATCGACAAGAGACTTGCCTGGAGATCAGCCCCCTACTCCATACTTGAACAGGAACGATGCCTTGGCGACTCGTGTGGGCCCTGCTTCTCCTGGCATACCAGATCAACCACCTGCAGTCTTGATTTTCATCTAGCCTGTGTCCAGGCTTGGGTATAAGTGAAATACCAGGGTAGCTCCTGCAACAACAGCTTAATTTGAGTGTGTCGTGTGATTGTCTTGTTTCTTTTCTTCTACGAACTGAGCCCTCTGGCTCCGGATTACAAATAGTGTGTACTGTATATGTTGTGTTTTCCATCACAGGGCCCCAACCAGCTGCGATGCCGGTCAACCCCAGGCAACAGTCCTGGCTAGCCCATCTCTTCTCCACCTGGGAACCCAGAGGTGTGACTGTGTGGGGGGACTCAAAGCGCATACATAACTTCTTGATTGATATAACCTTTAAGCTAATTAACCTGATTTCTCTCCTCCCTTTTTCAAGTCCCCTGAATAAGTCAGATCTAAATTTTTCTGCATGTAGTCTGACTTGTTCCAGTTTGTGCTCAAAGTACTGTACTATTGCTATTTGCTGTGCATAACCTTGTTTTACAGGGGGTCTCAGGGTCAAGCCAGAGGAACCAGCCCTGGTGGTAAGTGCAAATAGTGTGGGTACTTGTGAGGTGTACCAGGGGTATTGTGAAAGTGATTATTGTACAGTGTTCAGGCCACTAGAGGGGACAGAGGGGGGGTTACAGTGTCCCGGAGAACTCTGCCCAGGTTAGCTTGACCACTACCAACCCTGACCTCCAAGTAGAGGCATCTGTTTCAGAACTCAGGTCCCTAAACCTGCTACTAACCAAGCAGACAGGGCTAGTAGCCCTTGGGGTAGTACCACTTAGGGGTTATATTATCATACAAATGGTTATTTCCTATCTTTTGGTAAAGAGTTCTAAATCCCTCTTCACAAACTCATTCAAACGTCAGCACGCTGGTGTTGTAAGGTGGATTAAAAGTTGAAGGTGGCCTGAAGTTCATAAGATCCAGGTCCTGTACATGTATCCTCTGTTCCTGTAGGTAAGAATCTTCTTCTGTCATGGCACTGGTGTCCAGTGATGGTACTGCTTGGACAACAGTCCCCATGGGCTCCCCATCTCCTGTAGACTTTCATGGTTGGTGGCAGTGTATCCCATTCTTTGTAGTTTAGATGAAAATAACTTCAAATTAAGGTTTCTTGTGAACCTCCAAAAGTCCCAAATGCTGTAAATAAAGTTGGCTCTGTGGTGATAACGTAGGTAGGGAAAAATGGGCAGACTGGGTGGGCCAAGTGGTCCTTATCAGACGTCAAATTCTGCGGGAAGACTGGGTGGGTTAAGTGATCCTTATTTGCTGTCAAATTCTGCATTTCTGTTTTTCTTTGCTTTATACCTCAATAAGGGAGAAGGAGGGTGGGTGCGAAGTGGCCCTTTGGAGATTCTTTCGAAGATATACTGTTATGGTAAGTAAGTGTTCTGTCTTCATCAAGGATATCTCCTTCATTGGGCCACACCTCTGGAATGATTCCCAAGCAGTGTACAAGTTACGCAGGGAGGATGGAAAAAGTTGATATGTAATCAGGACAGAAAGCCTTACAATGTCACAAGACCAGAGTCAGTACAACTGTGAGAGATGGTTTCAAGGTAATAATGCATAGAGAAGGTACACACAGTGGTCTGTGGTTAGCAGTGCATATGTCAGTTGCAGAAGTGGCCATATTATTTAGTAGTGAGGCCATGTACTGTACCAGGAAGTTCCTTACCATGCTTTCTATAACGAAATACAATACAGGTATTCAGGCATTTGGACAGGCAATATTTAGATATAGGTTTGTCCTGTTTCTCAGGGCAAGGTAAATAAAAGGCTGAGAGAAATTTCTGCAGCCTTATTGTGATTAAAATAGAAGCACAGTATTCCCATGTACATCTAATGTATAGAGCAGTGCCTCCTTCTTATTAGTACTCTCTGGTCAAGGTGTATGAACTGAGTCAAGGTAGAGCCAGACACCACCTTAAGTAAAACACAAGGATTGGATGCAAAGACACCCTGTGTCTGTGGAAAATCCATTTGAGCATGTTCACATATCAAAGCTCTGAAATTGTATGATCCAAAGTCATGGTGACCAAAGAAAGAACAGTTACTTAAGAACTTACCATAACAGTAGATCGTCGAGGGGATCTCAGTCATCAGGTTACACCATAGGAACCTCTGCTGTCAGTGAAGAGGAATCCACACAGAAGATTTTCAGCAGTACAACTGGGGCCGCCCACACCATCGACATCTGCCGACATCAGCAACCCTATATAGGTGTGGGTGGCCCCGCTCCCTCCTCAGTTCTTTCCCTCCGAAGATGAAGGGAGCAAGGCTTACACCCTGGGGAACCAAGGAGAGAGAGAGGGACCTAGCTCTAGAGAAAAGATGGATACAGCAGATAGCCAGGTCCAAAACAGGATCCTCAAGAAGGGGGATGGTGGGAGGGAAATCAAACCTGATGACTGAGAGTCCCTCGAAGAGCTACTGTTACAGTAAGTTATTGCGTGACTATTCTGTCTTCTTTGGGGTATATCAGTCATCAGGTTACACCATAGGAATGAGTACCAAGCAGTGACAAGAGAAACAGACAGTCTGGAGGCCATATCTCCATAAATTTGAGACAGGAGTCCTTGAAGCACAGCCCTGCCAGATCCTGTGTGGCTCTGGATGCAATGTCGAGACAGCAATGCTTGGAGAAAGTGTGAACTGTACCCCAGGTAGCAGCAGCAAAATATCAGTGGCTGGGACGCATTTGAAACAAGCCACCGAGGTAGCCATTCCTCTGGTGGAATGAGCTTTGACAACAAGAGAAGTTCCTTGCCATACTGGTTGTAGCAGAACACAATACAGTTTACCAACCATTTGAATAAATAATGCTTAGAAACTGAAGCACCCTCTCTACCTGGGATGAAAGAAACAAATAACTGCTTAGACTTTCTGGACTCCTCAGTCCGAAGCAGACAATATTTTAAAGTTTGGCACACATCTAGCATATGTAGTAGTGCTTCCCCTGGATTGACACACTCAGGAAAATAAACAGGAAGGTGCATAGACTGATTAAGTGTGCACTCAGAGACCACCTTGGGAAGAAGCTTAGGATTTGTGTGCAGAGATACCCTGTCTTTGTGTACAATCAAATAAGGCTCCTCACACAGAGGGCCTGAAGCTCTGAAATTCTTCAAGCAGAAGTAATTGCAACTAAAAAGCGCTTTCAAGAGAAGCACAAATCACAAGTCACGATTGGCTCAAAGGAGACAGGGTCAACTTTTCCAAAATAAAATGTAAGTCCCAAGCAGGGACAAGGGAACAGATTGGGGGTTTCAGATCAGGATGCCCCTAAGGAAGGTATGAGAAACATCCAGCTGAGCTGTGGTGCGGTCACCCACTGGCCCATAAAAGGCAGAAATAGCTGAAGGTGGACCTTGAGGAGGAATACTGGAGGCCTGAGTAGATAAAGAAATCAGGTAGTTCAGTGCTTGATTTCTGGGACAAGTAAAAGGGTCTAGGGAATGTTTGGCAGCCCAGATGGCAAACTGCTTCCATTTCATGGCATAAGTGACACAGGTGGAAGGTTTGCGGGACATCTGCCACTCTGTTAGATACCCCAAACCTGGTGATGGCTATGATCTCAGGAGTCATGCATGCAGATGGAGGGACCTGAGGTTGGGCTGGACCAGCGTCCCCCAATACTGAGTCAGCAGATTCCTGCAAAGGGGCAGAGGGACCAGAGGATCCTCCACCAGCTGCTGAATCAGAGGGAACCGGTATCCAATGAGGATAGCGACTCAATATGGGCAGCCATCAAAATGGTGACTCATATTCAGCGCTTTCCCTGTGGGCTACCCTGCAAGGGTAGCAACGCTATGCAAAAGCGAGCATAGGGAAGGGCGACCGGAAGGGGGGGGATAGTTAGGGGAAGGAGAGGGACAGGGAAGGGGTTTTAGGGGACTGGTGTGCCTGCTGTTGCCCAGCTAGCTATGTGGTGTGATGGTGTGGGTGGCTAGCTCTGGCGCAGCAGGTACTGGGTTCATGGCTGGGACCGGGAGCCTGGAAATTTTGCCACTGCCTGCGGCTGCAGGACTTAATTTTTTTGCAGAATTTGGATTTTCACCTCCTCAACATGCACTCCCAGAGTTGAGAATCTAAATTCAGGGGGTGGGGGGCACAGCCACCACAAAACATTTTTAGTGTTCCAGATGTCAGGTCACTTGAGAGTGTATATCGCCGATTTGATTTTCGGCGCTATACACTCACCATAATAGCGATCACTATTTTGCAATCACTATTATGACATTGAACCGAGGGAATCATATCTGGTGAGGCCAGAATGGAGCTACCAGTATCATGCTGGCTCTCTCCATTTGCTGCTTGATCAGTACCCTCTATATTAGTGGAAACAGAAGGAATGAATATAGAAATCTTCTGCTGCAAGAGAGGGACAATGCATCTCGCCAGACAACTTTAGGCCCTGGCTCTAGTGAGTAGAAAATGGGCAGTTTTGCCTTGAGTGGGGACAAAAAAATGTCCAACTCTGGATGACCCCATCTGTCAAACAGATCTTCTGCTATGGATGAGAGAAGCTTCCCATTTGTGCATGCTAGTCTGAGTCCTGCTGAGACTGCCCGCTAGGGTGTTTAGGGCGCCTGGCACGTGGACTGCAGAGGTGTCAGACTGTGCTCGAGAGCCCAATGCCACACTCTCATGGCTTCCCTGCAAGGGGGAAGGGTATGCGTGCATCCCACCCTTCTTGCTGATGTAGTAGACTACACTCAGATTGTCCGGCTGCACCAGCAGAAGGCCTGGAGCAAGATGCTCCTGAAAAGCCTGCATGGTGCAGAGCCCCGATCTCATCTCCAGTACATTGATATGCAAGGCAGCTTCCCACTGGGACCAGGAGCCCTGTGTTTGAAAGGACCCAGGTATGCTTCCCAGCCTAGACCCAAAGCATTCGTGGTTGGGATCTGATGCGGGAAAGAAATCTGGAAAGGAACCCTTTGAAGAAGATTCACGGGATCCATCTGCAGTACCTTGTGAACTTGGGAGGAGACCTGGACCTGTTGCTCTAACTCATTCATATGCTGGTCCCATTGCATTCTGAGGGTCCACTGAAGGGTATGCATGTGAAGCCTGGCCAGTGGAATGGTGGGAATGGCCGCAGCCATTAAACACAATAACTTGAGGTACAGTCTGGCAGGAATGTACCGATGCTGAGTGACTTCCTGAGCCTGAGCCACAAGGTATTCTGCCTGGTTCTGGGGCAAGAAGGTCTTCCACTATTCAGAGTCCAGAACTGCCCCAATGTGCAGCAGTCTTTGGGACAGTACTAGAATGGACCTGGGCAGATTGACCGTTATGCCAAGAAAGTGGAAGAGCTGGAGAGTGTGCTCCAGAGTCAGCAAAAGTTGTTCCCTGGATAGGGCCTTGAGAAGCCAATCATTCAGGTAAGGGAAAATATATAGACCCTCCCTTCTGAGAGCTGCTGTGGCCACTGTCAAGCATTTGGTAAAGACATGCAGGCAGAGGATAAGCCAGAGGGCAGCACTTTGAACTGGTAGTGATCGCCCTAAAAGGCAAGCGAAGAAACCTCCTGTAAGGAGGAAAGACTGAAATGTGCAGGTAAGTGTCCTGCATGTCCAGTGAGCAGAGCCAGTCCCTGGCCTTGAGGAGGGACATGAGGCCTGGCAAAGTCACCATCCAGAAAATTTTGTAATGGACAAAGAGATTGAGGTCCTTGAGGTCCAAGATGGGCCTCAGATCTCAGGTCTATTTTGGGGACCAGGAAAAACGTGGAATAAAACTCCCAGTTTCTCTGTCACCTTGGCTCCAGTTCAGTTGCCTGCTTGTGCAGAAGAGATTTGTATTTCCTCCTGGAGGACAGCTAAGTGGGCCTCGGGTAGTTTGAGAGTGGTGGAGGAGTATCTGGAGGCTGTTGAATAAGCTCCAAGGTGATGACTCTCTATGACTTGCAGAATCAAGCATCTGAAGTTATGGTTGTCCATTGATTCAGAAGGAGGAGAACCAACCTCCTACCACCTCCTGGATCTGGATCAGAGGAGGGGTCTGGAAAGGAGTCAAGCAGAGGTGGGACCAGCTGTGAGGCTGGTTCATCATGTCTGAGATGCTGTGCTGCTGCTCCAGTATTAGCGGGGCAGGCAAGGAGACTGTGGTCTGCACTTGCCCTGAGTGCAGGGGCCTGAGCCAAGTCTATGGCCTGCCAATGAAAAGTAGAGTGCCCTCTACCATGGGGTTGAGTATGGTGAGAGAGTGGACACACTTAATGGCTGTGCCAGAGGCCTGCAGATCATTCATGAGGTCCTGGACATCAGGACCGAGGAGCTTGGTGCCATCGAAAGGGGCATTAAGCACTTTGTTCTACACATCAGCTGCAAAGCCAGAGACCATGAGTCATGCATGCCTATGAAGGTACATGCCACTAGCAGCTGCCCTGGCTGCTGCATCAGCCACATCATACTGGGCCCTGAGGAGATGTTTACTTGCATCCTCAGCAATTTGCAGGCATTGGAGCAATTTCTGCTTCGAGGTGCCCTCGGGAAGGGCCTGAGCAGCTGCCTTGCCCTTCCTCCAGTTGGTATTCCTGAACTTAGCCATGTGTGACAGATAGTTTATGATTCTTAGGCCCAAAAAAGAGGATGCATAAACTCTCTTGCCCCAGAGGCCAATCCTGCGGAATTCCTTGTCTGAGAGGAGGGAACTAATGTGCTTTGGTGCCTTAGATCTGTCGTGGGCTGCATTGATGACCACAGAATCAGTTTCAGCCTGGGCAGCAAAATAAAGAAGGCACTGAGGGGCATTGTAAAACTTGTCTGCCCTACGTGGCATAGCTAGCACCATGCCTGGCCTCTGTTAGGCTGCCATGGTGGCATTTTCCAGGGCTGGCAGTGTAGGAGGAATAATCTTAGGGGCAGTTTCAATAACCTCCATGAAGCCCACCAGGTCTTTTCTGGTGACATCCTCCTCCTCGGTCTGGAAACCCATAGTGGCAGACAATTGCTTCATGACATTAAAGAAGGTGGAAATCCTCAGGAGGAGACCCTGGAGTATGCTTGACTGAGTCCTCACTGACTGAAGAGGCAGTGGACTTAGAGAGGAGGATTTCTTCCTCATCCTCTATGTCCTCGTGGAGGATGAGATCAGAATAGTACTCCTCCTCGACGCCGACCTCCTCGTCTGGGTCAGACGTTGGAGTGGTTGTCGGTGGATCATGGGGAGTCTCCTGTGGTTGAAGAGCAGGTATTGCCGATGAAGCTGCTGTCAGCGGTGCCAGCAATGAAGACCTATTGAAGGCACTAAACTGCTGAATGAGAATGTTAGTGAACTTGAGAAGTACTTCATTCAGATCCATGGTCGATGTCGGTGGAGGGGGTTTGATGGCACAGACGCCGATGACCCTCCATCCTGAGAGCTCAATGAGCCTGTAGCCCTTGGAGAGGAAGGGGAAGGTTTGGACGGAGTAACCATCGATGATGAGCCCATTGTCAATGGAGATGGGGCCGACAACCCGGAGGTCAATGGCTGGGTACCTTGAGAGTCAGACGGAGAAGCTGTCAGTATGGGCCTGGTAGAAACAGATTCCTGGAAGCTGATCTCTTCATCATTGCAGCTGCCATTGATGAAGAGCCCCCCCAAAGAAGGAGAGACTGGTGGGGAGCAGGATGGCCACTGGAGGTAGTGGTTATGATCCCGATATTTTGTGTGACTTTTCCCCAAGGACTTGTCTTGGGCCTTGGAGGCCTGATAGCTCAAAGTTCCAGTAGGTGACTAAGCAGCCAGGGCCACAGAGGATCCCTGCCCAGAGTTGGCTAACTGCTGTTCCATCAGGAATTATTTTTTTGAGAGCCTTCTTGTGTCACCTGAGGGTTGTCTGATTAAACTTCTGGCAGAGCTCACAGTCGGAGACATCATGGTCTGGCCAAGACAGCAGACACAGAGGCCCAGATATTCAACAGAGTTCAGCCATCTGTAACAGGGTTCATAGCGTCATAACTCAAAAATACACCATTCTGCGATATTCAGAAGGGGCCAGTTACGCCACAAAAACATGCTGAGCAACAGCGCAATGGAAATGAAGGCATGCGCAACCAGAAGGGCGACGTCCATGCATAAAGTGCGAATGCGATAATCGAACACTGCGCAATGCGAAGGTAGCTCAACGGAGATTCGCGTAGCGAATTGAGCCAAAATAAAAAGGCTCAAGGAAGTGGCGCAAGAACCCTAAGCAGGCCGCAAACTGGGAGAGAGACAGAGAGAGAGAGAGAGAGACAGGAGCTGGAAGGGCAGAGAGACAGTGGGTCCAGGAGGACAGGAGGCCAGTGGGGGTGCCGGTGCAGTGGAAGCAGCAGTGGGGCAGCGGGGTAACACAGGAACAGCAGCAGGGGGCAGAAGCCAGGAGATGGACAGTGCCAGCTTCCACATGGAAGCTGTAATGAGGGGTGAGACACGATGCTGCAGGGGCGTGGCAGCGGAGGAGCCCGTCTGCGGTATGCCCCAACAGGCGGTATCGTGCTGCATCAACCTAGAGCTGTACACAGGCGTCGAGATTGTGGGCATGTACGCCTGAACAGGGCAATACTGAGACGGCTCTGCGAGCTGTGCAGTGATGTGATGCAGGCACCCTCAGGACTGAGTCACGCTCTGTCCGTGGAGACCAAGGTGACAGCCTGCATGTGCCTGCTCACCACGGGCACCTTCCAGAGGCCAACAGGGACACCACAGGCATTACAGAGTCGTCACGTCACGCATCCTCACCAATTCTCAGCGCTGCTGCCTCATGCCTCGAAGTACATCCATTTCCCCAGCACGCGCAGGCGTACAACAAACATGCAGGAGTTCCACAGGGTAGCACGTATGCCTGGCATGCTGGGGCCATAGACTGCACCCATGCGGCCATTCACAGCCACCTGGCCCCAGCGGCCAGGCATATCGAACCGAAGGGGTTTCCAGTGTCAACTGCCAGGTGGTGTGTGATGCCACTGGGCGTATCAATGTCTCCACACACCTGGCAGAGCACATGATGCCTTCATATGCACCAGTCTGCACTGTGCCATCGATTCGAGAGTGGGGACATCCCCGGGTCATCTAGTGGGTGAGTACACATGTATGGAATGCAAACTCTGGGCAAGGGTGGGAATGACACAGGTGCCATGGTAGTGGCACACAAGGATATGGGCAATATGGACCTGACATGACACTGATCTCCACTATCTCCACACAGGTGACTACGGATACCCACTCCGCCCTGGCTTCTCACGTACCATGCCCACGACCCCAGTGCAGCTATGCTTCAATGAGGCACATGCCGCCACCGTAACATCATAAGCAGGTGTTTGGGATGCTCAAGGACGCTTCGATGCCTGGACACCTCGGCGAACCCCTACAGTACAGCCCCAAAGGCCTGTGGGATATTCCTGGCCTGTTGCATCCTGCACAACATGGCCAAAGACCATGGGATAGCCGTACAGGTCCAAGAGGGGACAGCGATGGGACGCCAGTGGCGCCGTGATGTTGAATGATGAGCAGCCCCCCCAGGACGGAGGGACCCCGACTGACCCGGCAGGCCCAGCTGCACGGGACATCATTGCAGAAGAGCACTCGCCCAACACAGGTAAGATCAGGGACATGTGCAGGCAACACTGTCATCGCAAACCACAGGCACACAGGGGACACACCGTGCATGAAGGTCAGGAGTTGAAGGTTCCAGGCATACCAACACACCATCAGAGGGTGAGCACTCATATGGACACACACACACACACCAGGCAGCATACATGGGCAGCAGCACAGCACTGCAGAAATGACATTGCCAACACACGCACACAACCACCCCACCACCTGGACTGTCCCGTGCGTGTGTCAGGACCTGGGCACCTGCACCTTGGTGTACAGTGCAATGCAGGCATCATCATGCACACGCACCTGTGGACAGCAGTTGGGAGGTGTGCAAGTGGTCCATGTGTCAGCTTGGTGAGCAGAGCACCCAGCAGTGCACTGCCCACCATGACACATGCACAGGGCAGCACCAGACAGGGCCTGCACTGGGAGACAGCTCAGTCAGGTAGCACTGTCCCATGGCCACTACGGATGCGTGGGCGGCCCGCCGTGGCCAACAGCACTGGCAGGCTGAGCAGGGGCCACATCGGGGTGCTGGTGCACAACCAGGGTCCCACTGCGTGAACGCGACCTTGCCGACTGAGGGTCCATCCTGCCAAGTAAACTTGCACCAGGGGTGCTCGGGATGCCCACAGCAGAACCTGGAGTCGACAGGCCTGGTGTCGCCGCAGCGCGGGGAGCAGGGGAGTGGAGAGCACACTGTGTGGGGTGTGGTACAGGGCACCTGACAGTGTGGCCAATCGTCCATGACAGAGACCACTGCCTGGGTCAGCCTGTCATTACAGGGTCACATCCATCGCATAAGGACCAGCTCGGCTCTGTCCCGAGCACACTCCCTGCTATGCCACTCCACGGACACAGACAGTGCCTCCACGGACCTTGCAACCCGCCCCTGCAGCTGTGCAGTCCTGCAGCAGGTGGGTGTCTTGCGATCAATCGGGTACTGTGCCCCAATGGCATCGTGACCCCCAGGGTGTGGGCCGGTCCTGGTGCACAGCACCCCTTGAGGTGGGCACTGTTCACTAGGACCAGGTAAGCGCGATCAAAGGGCGGTGGACATGTGCCACTGCTTGACACTGTACCCCAGACCTGGTGTGCGACTGCTGCTGCCGCCTCTCCAACTGCTGAGCCCCAGGTCCTACCTGTTCCACCTCCGTGCTGACAACAGTGCCAGACACCTGCACAGCCACTGGTGCTGCCCCACCGGTGCTGACAGGCACAGCCTGGGACTGGCCAACATGCTAGGTACACTGGTGTGAACCAGGAAGACCCAGGGGCACGTCTGGCCTGCCATGTGTCCGTCATGGGACACACACCTATCACTGCTCATTGCAGGCCTGCTATCATCAATGGTGCAGGTGCATGCCACTGCAGGCACAGCATGCTGGCATACCTGCATGCCAGACTGCTGTGACACAGGCTGTGCACCCCTGCACCAGTATCACTGACACACGGAGTTGTTGGCCCAGCGTGCATGCTGCTGCAGTGCCTGCAGGCTGGTGGCGGAGGTGGATGGTCCCTCCTCCACGTCCAGCAGGTCTGCATCACTGTCTGGACCACCACCACCACCGTCTCCTGAAGGCGAACAGGATCTGTAACAGAAAGAGAGTACATGTGAGTGCATGTGAACAACAACCCCCAACAACACCACCATGTCATACCGTGCAGTGATGGGCTTCCACCTGTCTGGAATCCTCCACCTGAGTACGCCACTTGTAGCTTTCGGCTGCATAGCCACAACCAGTGTCTCCCTGGGAAGGTCAGTTGCAAGCACCACTGGTGGGCCCCACCCAGTGCCTGTAAGTGCCGCCCTGAAGGCTGCCCTTCTCCTTCAGCCTCCTGTGGTCAGTCCCCATCTTCTTCTTGCATTCCTGCATGGGCGCTGGTGACTTCCGTGCAGGTTGGCGCCGACTACCCTCCCATGCAGCTGCACGGTTCCTGAGGGTGCCCCTCCGTCCACTCACTGGTGGCTCATCCTCCAGGTAGGCCTGGAAGAGGGCCTCCGTCTCTGCCAGTGAGGTTCGGCCTCCTCCTCGCCGCCGTCCACACCCTCAGCTTGGCTCTGGTCAGTCATGGTGATCTGTATGGGTGAAGTGGACACCTGTCACTGTGCAGTGAGCAGCATTTCCCATGAGTATAGCTGCCGGCCGAGGCGGGAAGCCCCACGTTTCCACTCCGCATGGCAGATACTGATCGAAAAGGTGCCTTTGTCCCTTTCTAAGTGCCCTTTTCATGCTCAGCCCCTCAGCCTTTATCATCCTCCGCCCAGAGGCATTGTCCTAAGCATCACACAGCATGTAACTCACCTCTCACCTGCAGTAACCAAATCTGGCCAGCACAACCCTGTCGCATTTTATAGCGGACACATGCAAGTGGTGTGGCGCAACTTTAATAAACATGCTAATCGCCACTGCACCTTTGAATGGCTGATAGCGCAATTTGCATATATCGGCTGAATATCGCGTATTTAACTTTGCATATCTGGAAAAGGTCGGCTGAAGCCAATGGCGCGGGTTTGTGGCTATGTGCCACACTGCGTACGCATGCCCAGACAGCTGCAGCATCGTCTATCGTGCTGCAGACCTGCACGGAGCGATGGCGATTCGAACCATAGTCACCATTGTGCCAGTGGCGCTACAGCACTGGGCACTATATGGCGCTGTGGCACTACTGCGCGATAGTCCCATGTGGCACTGGTGCTCAGCTTGGCAGTCGCGCGGGATGCCTATACATCCTATGGCGCTGTCGCGTGGCCTGCGTCATTGCCGTGACCTTGTGTATGCCCTCGACCCCTGGCGCTGTTGACATGCCGTATGTATCGTCCCTATTGCGCTGTCTGGTGACAGCACCATGTAAGTAACGGTGCTGTTCGAACAGCCGATTGGAGCCTGTGGTGGTCTATTGCGCAACAACTCCCACGTGGGAATTCTGGCGCAGCGGGCGCCATATTGCCTGCTGTGAAGTTGGTGCCATGGCTAGGAGGAGGCGGTGTCCTGGAGCCAGCTTGAAGTGGCCAACCTGGTGGCCCTGGTGGAGCCACTGTGAGGCACTGTATGGTGAGGCCCCCACCATGCCTAGGACCCGTGTGGCAGCAAGTGGCCACTGACCTGGTGGAAGTCACTGGCGGGGCCAGTCTGCTGAGCAGTGCCGGCACGGTGCAGTGACCTCCGCGCGAGAAACCGAACTCTTGGCGGCTGCGTTCACGTGCCAGGTGGGCGTGGTGCCTAGGCCAGGTGAGTGTACCATCTATGCACATATATTCTCTGTAGGGGTGTGTGTGTGCTTGGGTGGCTGTGCATAGGTGCCAGCTCGGACACGGTGGGCTGTGTCAGTGTGTGCAGCTGTGCGATGGATGGTTATGGCTGTGTGGGCAGGCACTCTCACTGGGGCAGGGGCACTCTCCTTTGAGTCACACTGATGTTTGTCTCAACATATGTCTCCCACAGGCGGATTGGCGAGGACACAGGGCCCGGGGTGGCGTGGGCGTGCCAGGCCCGGTGCGGGGGGTGTTGTGCCGCAGCAGCAGCAGCAGCAGCAGCGCAGCGTCAGACCAGCTGCTGGAGGGTGTGAGTATCATTACTTCATGGATGCTATTGCATGCTGGGGGCAAGACCACCAGCCATGTGGGACACAACCAAAGGGAGGTCATAATTCCACCATAAAAACACTAGTGAGTCCCCACACTGGAGTACAGTGTACAGTTCGAGACCATACCTACGTATGGACATGGACTGGGTGGAGAGGGTTCAGAGGAGGCGACACGGATGGTGCATGGATTGCATCACAAGTCCTATGCAGACAGGTTGACGGAACTGAACATGTACTCCCTGGAGGAGGAGGGTGTGGGGATATGATGGGGACATACAAGTATCTTACAGGGGAACAGAGTGCAGGAAAACAGTATTTTAAACGTAAAGGATGTTCCAGGACTAGAGGGCATTGGATGAAGTTGGAGGGGGGACGATTCAGGACATGAGAAAGTATTTCTTCACAGAATGGGTGGTGGACAAGTGGAACACCTGCCTGAGGAAGTGGTGGGGCTGACTTGGTCACTGGATTTATGAATGCATGGGTTAGCCATAAAGGAATTCTGGAGGGTGGGGTAAGGGGCAACAGACTTATAGGACAACAGAGTGAACTTACAAGGTTAAATGGACAGACTGGGTGTCCCATAGGCCCTTATCTGCTGACACTGTCTATGTATCCATGTATGTAGGCATGACACAGGTGACCTGCATCACAGTGCAGTATCACGGCACGTCTGTGTATGCGTCACTGGTGGTCCAGGCATGCACTGGGCACATAGCTGTGTAACTGGCATTGCACCACGTTACCACATCACTTGCCAGCCTAGTTTGTACTGTGATTGACGTGGGCAGTGTGTGTGGGCGGTGGTGCGCATAGCTGGTGCCGCCTGTTTGTGATGGCCATGTGCATGTTCACTGTGGGTGGGTGCATGCCATCACAGGTCTTGAGACATTGGGCTATAGGCTTGCAGGTTGGGTGGTGTTCAGGGTTGTGGTCAGTCACAGCCATTGACTGTGTTCCCATTTTCCTAGGCCTTGAGGTTCTAAGAGAATGCAGCGGGATGTCCGTCGCCTCACAGAGGTCAGCGTGGCAAGCCACAGGATCCTGCGGCGATACAGAGGCATGGACACCATCAGGGGCAGACTGGAATGGGCGCCAGCAGAGGAGGACCAGCGGCTGGGCCATAGCCCGCGATACCCTTCCCACTTCTTCCATCCCTACCACCCTGCCTTCCCTCTCCAAGTTTTTAATCCCTCCCTCTTGAACACCCCTTCCTTGTACCCGTCCCCCCCTTGTAAATAGTTTTTATTGTTCTTGTTGCACTATGTTTAATATACATTTCTATTTTGATATATGAATACTGTGTTGGTCTCTGATTTGCAGCTGGCTATGGGTGCTCAGTTGCAGGTGTGTACATGCCATCTGGGCTGGTATGGTCCTGGGTATGTGTGTGTGTGTGTGTTGCATGTGTGTGCATGGGGAAGTATCTCCAGCATGGCAGTGACTTCGGTTGGTCTTGCCATCTGCTGCCACCCACTGCTGGGTGCACAGGGTGTGTCTGGCTTGTAGGCTTCTGTGTTGCATGGGGCTGACGTGTGCTGGGGGTCTGCATGGTTTCCTGCAGTGCCAGTCACTGCACATGGGTGGTGTCTTGGGGTCACAGTGCAGGGTGCGCTGTGCATACGGGGGGCTGATGTGCACTGTGGTTGTCAACCCCCTGTGTGTGGCACTCTCTGCCTGCCAGTGGTTGTGCTGGGGTGTCAGGGCTCTGCTATGCTTTGTTGGCTTGTCCCCATGGGCACGTGGATCATCCGTGCCACCCCCAGTGATGCTGTGCTTGGGGTGGCGCGGTGTGGTGTGGGTTCTGCAGTGTGTTCCTGTGCCCATGTGTGGCATGTGGCTGGCGGTGGGCCCCAGCCTGCCTCCCTGGATATGCAGTTCCATTGCTCTGGGGGGCTGTTAGCACTATGGCAGCTCTGGAATGCTCAGCTGAGCTTCCATGGTTGCGCCATAAGCGTAACATTTAACTCAGCTTCTCCTTCCTGGTTCTTGCGATGGCGCGGTATGTCGATATTCAGACGTTGGTTGCTGCGCAATTTGCTCTGCTCCATGTTTGAATATCGCACCTGTTGCGCATTTGCGCAACTGGTTTGCGCTTGCTCCTGCTGTTGCGCCAGTTTTGAGCGCAGTTTGAATATCCAGGCCACAGTGTTTGTCTGTAGAGACAATCTTCTTTCTGCAGCAGTAGTGAAGGAAAAGAGAAGATGAAGGATTAACTCTCAACATAAAAAAAAAAAGAAAATATGTAACAGATTTAGGTAAAGGTAGAAGGAAAAAATGTGGCCATAGGCCGAAAAAGGAGTGAACACTGCGACGGAGCTTCCGCGGACACTGTGCTTGCAAGTTAATGGTGAAAAAGAGCTGAGGAAGGAGCGCGCCACCCATGCCTATAGAATTGCTGATGTCGGTGGATATTGACAGCATGGGCCCCAGTTATGCTTGTTGAAAATCTTCCGTATGGATTTCCTTCGCCGACAGCTGAAGGTTCCAGACATTGTAAATCCCAAGGTGGAGCTGGTTGATAGGGAAGCCTGTGCAGAAATACCTGCTGAAAGCATATTGGTCACCTCTAGATGTGACACTGTGTTCCCACCAACAGCGGTGCTGAAAGTCATAAGGCAGGTAGATGCACTTTAATAGAATATTAATGTATACTGAAGGCTGATAGATAAAGAAGGCATGTCAGTACAGTAGTGACATGACATGAAAAAGGATTTTCTATGTGTTTAGGAGCCATGCATGCAGATGCAGGGACTGCAGGTTCATATGGACCAGGGACCCCTGACCTGTGACAACAGATTCCTACAACCGGGGGCATATGGAGGCTCCACTGCCAGATGTGGTAGCAGTGGAAACCAGATCTGGTGAGGCCAGAAGGGACCACCAGTATGAGAGTAGCATTTTCTGCCTTGAGTTTGAGCATAGCCATTTGAATGAGAGGAATCAGAGGAAATACATAAAGGAACCACCCATTCTAGGGAGGGGACAATGTGTCTCACAAGAAAACTCCAGACCCTGGAGCTAGCAAACAGAAGTGCAGTAATTTTGCATTGTGTGGGGCTACAAAAAGGTCCAACTCTGAGTGACCCCATTTGTGAAGAAGTTGTTTACCATGGAGTTCAAGAGTCCCCACTAATAGTTCCTTGACAGAGACTGACTTGGCCTCCTGCTGCATCGTGGGGACAACTGTGAGAAACATGGCCAGTGATTGAAGGTTGTGAGACAACACCCAGTACCATATTCTCACTGCTGCTGTGCAAAGGGGTAGAATAAATCCCCGTGCCTGTTCATGTAGCACATCACACTGACATTATTTGTTTTTATCAGCAGGGGACCTGGGCTGAGGTGTTCTGCAAAGACTTGGAGACTAAGTAGAACAGCTTTTTATTCTAGAATATTAATATGGACAACCAATCCTAGGTGAGTCAGAGCCTTGTTGCTGAACATGACCCAGCTGGGTGACCCATTCTGACCTGGAGGCAGCCATTGGATCTGTACCAGAGTTGTGGAGAAGAAGGGATACCCTATAAGAGGTACATTTAGTCCATATACCATATCAGGGTATTGCAAAGGGCAAGGGATGAGAATCATATGTTCTAGGTTGTCCATCAATTGATCCTATTGGACCCAAAGTGTCCAGTGGGATCGGCATATGTAGGTGGGTAAGTGGGACCATCACGATGGCAGCAGCCATGAGTGCCAGGAGATGGATTATTGTCTGGGCTGATGCAGAATGACTCTTGTGTACTAGCCAGGCTTGGGCAGCAAGGACCTCAGCTCTATCCAGAGGCAGAAGAGACATGTTTACCATTGTATCTAGCACCATACCAATGAATAGCAGATGCTGACAGGGAACTAGTGATGATTTTGGTGTGTTGATAGTAATACCTACATTCTCAAACAAGTGTAGTGTTCTGGGAAATGTGTATTGAACCACTTTTGGACTGACTTTTCAGTAATCAGTTGTCCAAATATGGGAAGACATAAAGTACTTCTCTCGGAGGTCTGCAGCTGCAACCCTGAAGTATTTACTAAATATCCATTGTGTCAAGATAAGTCAAAGGGTAAGACCTGGAACTGGTAGTGGCTGTCCTCCAGCACAAAATGCAGTTATTGTCTGTGGCCTTTTCTGATCGTGACATGAAGGAAGCATCTTCATGTCTACTACACAGAGCCAACCTTTTTGCAGCATGGGGATAAAAGCCTGGAGGGACATCCTGCAAAAGCGTTTGTTGTCAGTGAATTTGTTCAGGTCTCAGGTCCAGTAGAAGAAGAAGAAGAATCAGCATTTGTATAGCGCTTTTCATAGTTCCAAAGTGCTTTACAAGCAATGCTAGACTGGTAGTGAAGTGACTGAATGTGGTGGCAGCCATATCGCACATCACCCACACACAGCCTGGATAATTGCATGAACCAGTTTATGGGAAGGAGAATGTTGGCCAGGGCACCGATCGTTCCCTACTCTTGCGAAGAGTGCCTCAATTTTTACTCCACCTGGAGCCCACCAGGATGGGCAGAAGGGACCTCGGTTTAACATCTCATCCAAAGGGACGGCACACCCCAGCAGTACAGCACCCCCATGCTGCACTCAGATGCCAGCGATTTTTAGGTTTAAGTCCAATCCGTGTGGGATGAGAACCCACAACCTTCTGGTCCAGAGGCAGATGCTACCAACTGAGCCACGCTGACATCCAGTACAGGCCACAGGTCACCTGTTCAGTTGGAAATCAGGAAGTACTGTGAATAGAACCCAATGTTTCTTTCCTCAGAGGGATGGGTTTGACAGCTTTCTTTTTAAGAAAAAATTACACTACTTCTTTTAGACAGTACAAGTGGCTCAGAGGATAAGAAGGAGGTGGAGGATGAACTAGAGTGGTGGACAGTAACTCCAGAGCATTTCCCTTTTCTGCTATTTCCAAGACCCACTCATTAGTGTTGATCTCCCTCTGTTTTGATAGGTGAAGGGAAATCTGTCCTCCCACTTGTACCCCCGGAAGCAACAGTGGAGTGTTAGGAAGAGGGGTTGGCCACTGAACCACTGATGGCATTCAAACTAGCTGAAGTAGAGTTACGCAGACTAGTCTCAAGAGGACTAGTAGCTCAAACATTAGCCATAGGCTAGCAGGATACTTTATCATGATATAGCAAACACAAGCAACATCGCACTCCAGGGAGAGGAGAGGATGCTGAAAACGACAACAGACCAAACACAATACAGACTGCACTTGTTGCACAGAAAAGAAGGAGGTGTCCAAAATACAAGTATGTCCAAAACATTTATTTGAAAAAGAGCCAGGTGAAGACAAACCCTCAGCGCTTCATGTCTCAAGCATGGCCTTCTGGAAGAGGAGAGTCAAACAGTGATAGTGCTTCCTTTTATGTTACAATTCTTAAAGTGACAGTGCAATAACCAACAGTGATATCACGTATGGGCCCGAACTAAAAGTGTCTGGCAATGTTAGCACCAAACCCAACTAGCAGCATATAATGCCATAATCACAGTTTCATAAGTATGAATTTATACATTTAAAAAGGTAGGCAGCCATTTTTGGAGCTCACCAAAAATTAAGTACAAGTTCTCTATCATAAGGTGGCACACTTCGCCACACTATCCGGCCCTAGGACCCACCATTGTGACACTTTGTCCCAATTAAACTGGCCCTCCTGGAATGCCAGGCTCCAGTACCCCCTACTCTGCCTTATTTATAAACTACTCGGCTCCTCCCCTCCTCCCAGCCTTTCTGGGCTCCTTGCCCACAAGAGAAACCCTAGGTTCCTCCGTACAACCGAACGGACACTCCTCGCTGTGCTCAGGGTTAAAACCAAGGCGGGTGGCAAGTCATTCACCATTACTGCCCCCACCCTATGGAACTCCATGCCCCCAGATGTCCAGGAAGCTACCTCTTCCAACATCTTCCACACTAGGCTCAAAGCTCATATGATGGCCACCACAAAGTGCAATTGCTAAGGTAAGGGACTCCTAAGCGTAAACCGAACACTCCGAGCTCTCTACACATATTGGGCCTTCCCCTCATTGCCCCCCATCCCCCCCTACCAGGGAAAGTCCAATATTGACTACACACCATTTGTTACCTGATGAATTGCTACGATGTATTACCCCATGTTATGTGACTATCTGACTTATGTAATGTACTTTTCTGTGTACAATCCTATACAAAATTCTATGTAACCCCTGGGTCGCCCCTGAAAAAGGGACTTTCGGGGCCCAGTGGGCTCACCCATTTATCAAAATGTAATAAATAAATAATAAATAAAGTACATGAAACAGCGATGTGAAAAACAACCTTAAATATATTATGATGCCAGTCACGGTGAGGCACTGAAGTCAAAGCCCAGCACTAAAATTACAATACTAGAAACACCTAAAACACCAACAAACATCTAGTGAAATAAAAACATTATAAATGCTTTCATGTGTTGAAATACACTATAATTTAAATGCACCAATATTTCTAATTAAACTGTATACCAAAGCTAATATTTAATTTTTGACAAGACACCCATTATGTCATATTTAATTTCATAACAATTCTAATTTGGCATACTGAAGCTCGTTATATTGAGATTCATATGAAAAAGTAACTGTACTGAACAAGAGAAATAAAGGAAGCAAGATAAATAAGGAGTACAGAAGGGTGAACATGCTCGGGACAAGGAAAACTAAACAAAAATTATGATTGCAAAAATCATCTAAGCTACAGATAGGAAGAAATGTCTATATTTCTACTATTAAGACCTAAAGAAAAAATCCATCTTGCTTCATGTTGCAACAAAATAGTTTGTCTACTGCCACCTCTTGGATTGGATCGAATATGTTTGATCCCTGTAAAGGCAAAATCAACTAACTCACTGTTGTGCCTTTTCTGCAAAATGTAGTCCTAGTGGACTATCACAATCCACATTCAAAACTGAGCGTACATGCTTTTGCATTCGCTGTTTGAGCAGACGAGTGGTACAACCAACATAAACCGTTGGGCAAGAACAGGTCAGGCATACACCACAAAGGTGTGGTGCAACTTAACAAGAAAAACAATATGAAGACGAAATCCAGAGACAATTGAATGATGTAGACAGTTATTATGTGAGATTACAAACTGACCCCCAAGGATTTCAAAAGAAAATTGATCTTTTTAGAAGATTCTTATTCTGCAGGACACATAACAAAAGCTGAATTAGAATTCATGAAAGTTGATTCTCCGATTATTCCTACTATGTGCTCCCTAAGATTCACAAGGATCAGACAAGCCCACCCAGCAGGACAATTATGTCAGGCTGTTGCAGTCTAATAGAAACAATTTCAATATTATTTTGTTTTATCATTTTTTGAAACAGCTGATACAGAGACAGCCCTCTTACATAAGGGATAGTTGGATATTTGATCCCAACTGGGTGGGTTTGTCTGGTTCTGTGAATATAGATGGGTCACAATAGATGTGGAAAACTTATATACATGCATCAATCATGATTTGGGGTTATTGGCTTTGTGTTTTCATGTATCTCACTCAGATATTACATGTGACTTACTTACACAGTTTATTTTGGAGGCTATGGAATTAATTCTTACCTCCAGTTATTTTGTGCTTGATCAGAAGTTCTACCTCCAGATTCGTGGTACAGCAATGGAGACTATGGTGGTACCTTCCTATCCCAATCTTTTTATGGATTGGGAGGTGCCACCTTTTTCAACCATGACCATAATCCTTTCTGCCCCACATAGTTATGTGGGTAGATATAGTGATGATATCTTGATTGTCTGGAGGTGAAAGATCACAGTTGACCAGTTTACCATGTGTAGAGATGATCTGAAGTTTAACAGAGCCTTCATGCGTCATCTCCTCGTGGCTTGCATGAAGTCCTGGTGGATGTTGTAGGCCCATACACTGTGAGATAGGTTTTCCTAAGTAGCAAACACAGACAATGTGAGCATCAGTTTGGCAAAAACTCAAGTGAAGGGTAAGTCAACGGCATTATTTACAGGGACATCATCGACAATAGTATATAGAAAGAAAAAAAATAAATCATCGAAGCAATAGCATTGTTTCTCTGAAGGTCTGACTAGCAGTCAATGGTGAATGAAAAAACTGAGGAGCGATGGGACAGCCTATGATTGTATAGTTGTCAGCATTGCATGTCATCATGGGCAGCCCCCAGCTAGCAAAAAGTTGTGGCGGTCTTGAGACCGACAGCTCACAGTTCCAAAGGTGTGGCTCAATGTAGAGAGATCCTCAATGAAGATCAGTTTACCATTGCAATTCCCCACTTCAGACTGTGCAGCAGTCATCCTGCATCTCTGCCTAGAATGGGGTGGGCATGGCCCAGGAGCGTCCATGTCTAGGACTATACATTGCTCACTGGGAGTCCTTGCACTCGGATTCTAAGGTTGTGTCTTCTTGTTGGTACTGGTTTGATGGAATGGATTAAGGGCACAATAGGTGACTGCTAGAAGGCAATAATCACACTGACTCCCTAAGTTCATGCACTTGACTTTTATTTGAGGGATTAGTCAGTGCTCATCTGTAAACACACTATATTCAGTGGGCCTAAGGATCTCAATTTATCATTCATGAACTGCTCATTTTTACACATAGGTTTTCATATGTAACCTCTCCACCTCATATGTTCTTTAGGTTTTCATGGGTAACCTTTCCACCCCAAAGTCGAGACTGTATGGCATGCAAGCAGTGTTGCTCACAGCAGTTCCAATTTTCGCTGTGACTTGTGACACTGTCCTTTTCCTTTGCAAGATAGTGTGTCCACAGATTGTCCCTTTGTGCTTCTCGCAAGCATCAGCGTAGGGATTCTATATCCCACTCTGCACTGATTCCTAACTTTACTGAGTGTAAACCAACTTTTGGCCCCTTTATCTTAAAGCAGGGCACTACATTACAGAAGTGAACATATTTCTTTATTACTCTATGGCATGCCAAGAGGGTGTCTTGTACAGGATGTGAGCTCCGTTACCAGAGGACACAGTTGGGAGAGGGGTTTGGCATTTCCCTCACCAAGCCCTCTGACCCTTCTATGGTGTTATTCCTATCTGAACTCATTAGGTAGTATCACCTTCATCTTTCATTAGTGAATGCCGGTCAAACCTTCTGACCCCCCCCCAGGAGGTTTCATTGGTGAGTCTGGCTGTGGTGCTGCTACTTCATGGGATTCTCCTCTCACATTACATCTCGGAGAGGACTCTGTAAGCCCCCTCCTAGCTCTAGGGGTAGTTTACCAGCAACTAGTTTACTGGCAGGGATGCTTTACATCAGTTATAACACTACGCTTTTACCTGACCCCAGATCTGAGGTGACCTCCCATAGTGGCAACAAGTAGGTTCACTGACAAGGATCTTTGAGGTAAAAGTTAGTAGCAAAACATTTTTAAACACAAAACTAATGTCCACAATGGAAGGTTTAGAGCCTAAAAACTTGGATCCAATTTATTTTACATTAAAGATCACTGACAGATCACATTTTAGCCTGCAGGCAGTATAGTAATCATGTCTTAGCATGCCTAAGGCTAATTTTTACACATACAGTCTAGTATTTCACACACACCCCTCCACAGGGGGTAGAGTTCAATGGCCAAACACATATGTAAACAGAACATGTATTTTCAAAAGTAAAGTTTTTCAGCTGACACAGAAACAGTTCTGGGTTGAACTGCACAGCAGTCCCTAGAATAATCACTAAATATGTTGTCCAAGTCACTTTTCTTCACACCAAAGCCACCAGGACGTTACTTACTTTTACCACAAGAGGAGTGTCTCTGAGCAGGCTGTGTCCCATCTGAGACTGCTGTAAAATGGAAACAAGATATATAAGCACCATCCACTGTATAATCCATAAGCAAAGGCAGGATATGTAAGCATAAGTTGATTTTAATGCCCAAATAAATACAGTAAACACACACAACAGCATGTAGGTGATGACCCCCAAACTCGTAAGGCCTTGTGAGTTTGGGGGTCACGCACCTATGTGGCACCTTGCTATTGTGTGTTCTTTTGCTTGTATTTGTTTGGGCATTAAAATCACTTGTGCTTTCATATCCTGCCTTTGCTTATACGATGGATGGTACTTGGCTTATCTGGTTTTCCTGAAACTTCTCTCAGCTTCAGCACATCATGCTTGGCGCCACCCTTGCTGCTTGCTTACTGCTGTAAAATGGCCCACTATAAAATTCTTGGTTACCGGTGTCTCCTTCTCACTCAGAAACTGGATCTACAGTAATGACTGTAAGATGTTGGCAGCTCAGTGCCCTCTCACCACCACCTATCACTGACAGCCTCGATGGGGTTATGGTGCTGCAGTGAGCCCTACTCCCTACTCCCTGCAGTGACTCAGACTGTCAGCTCTAAGGAGGTAACCATTTGTGGTCTTGAATTACTAGTCTTACATTAGGAACCCACAGGGATCCTAGGTCACAAGTTTCATACTTCACTGTCTAAGTGCTTCATATTGATACCTTTCACCTGATAACATCGGGTGCTTGATGTCTCAGTACAGGCCAGTTTCCAAGGTGCCTTTCTCACTAGTCCAATGATATTCTTTGGGTGAACCTGCCACAGGCCCGAAAGTCACGAGGAAATACACATTGAGAGGATAGTTCCCTGAGGTTCCTACACCCTCCAGTGATTCCACTAAACTCCCATCCTATTGGCAACTCTTCATAAACAAAATGCACAGATCCCTGGCTAGGGATCTGCTCTTGGTGCCCACAATCTGGCCCTCATAATCAGCAGCAACACCCATGTTGGCATCACAACACTGACTGACTATGAGTTTGGTACTTTGGTACTTTGGTACTTTGGTATTATTGGACAAAAGAAGGCGGATTGCCCATCACGATTGTCCTCCATATACATGGATCATTCATTGGGTCCCTGCTCAGTTAGCCATTTGTCTAATTTGTTTTTAAATGTTAAGATGTTTGGAGGGTCAACCAATTCCTGTGGCAACCTGTTCCAAATTCTTGGTGTCCTTATGGTGAAGTAGTTTATTCGTTTGTTGGTCTTTGCTCTCATAATTTCTAGTTGTCTATTATGTAGTCTAGCCACCGTTTTTCTAGTAGAAAATTTAATACCACAGATTTGCATCTGTTCTTGGTCACCTAATATTTTGCATAGTAGTAGCAAGTTCCCTCTGAGTCTTCTTTGAGATAATGTATGTAAACCTGTTCTTGCTAATCTGGTGGTGTTGTTCAGTTTTGATAAGTGTGGTATGAGCTTTGTGGCTTTATGCTGAATGTTTTCAATCCTATTTATGTCCAAGATCAAGTAGGGACTCCAGAAAGGGAAGCCATAATCTAAGAGAGTCCTAACATGAGATCTATAAAGGGGTAGAAGACATTGTTCTGATCTGGACACAAATGTTTTACTTATTCTACGGAGAATGGCGTTTGCTTGGTTTGCTATTTTAGTACAATGGGAAGTTGAAGATAGTTTGTTGTTGACCAGTATTCCCAAGTCTTTTTCTGCTGATGAAGTTATAATAGCAGTGTTGTTTAAACAATATGTGTGTAGTGGGTTATTTTTTCCCAAATGTAGTACTGCGCATTTAGTAATGTTGAAGTACATCTTATTTATACATGCCCACTGTTCTACCAGTGATAAATCAGTCCAGAATTTGTATTTTGTTTTATGGCTTTTCCCCTAAGTTTTGTATCATCTGTGAATTTGACCATTTTATTGTTGGAGGATATGTGCATGTCACCGATAAACAGATTGAATAAGACTGGCCCAAGTACCGAGCCCTGGGGGACTCCACTGGTCACCTCTCTTACCCCGGACATTGTATTGTTTACCCTAACACTCTGAGTTCTCTTATCCAACCATTGATTAATCCATGAAATCAGTATGGGTGAAAGCCCTATGTTACTGAGTCCAGTAAAATAATGTCCATAGGTATGTTGCCATCCAGGTGGTAGTTAATGTATTCGTAAAATGAGATTAGGTTTGTAACACATGAAAAACCTTGTTTGAAACCATGTTGATATATATTGTTAATATTTAGTGTTAACATTTCATTTTCAAGTTTGTGTTTAATGATTTTTCCATTAGTTTACATGATATAGATGTAAGGCTGATAGGTCGATAATTTTCAGTTTTTGAATGGGAACCCTTTTTAAAGATGGGAGTGACTATTATGTATGCCAGTCTTTGGTACTGCTGATTCATGCAGAGATTTGTTGTAAATTATTTTTAATGGTTGGATGATAGCATTTTTGTTTCTAGTAAAAATCTGGAAGTAATCCCATCAGGTCCTGGGCTGGTGTGTTTTTATAGGGTATTTAATGCAGTTAGAACATCTTGTTCTGAAATTATATTTATATTTATTTCAACCTTTGAGGATACAGTGGTAGGTGTAGGAACTGTTTTATGTGCGTAGACAGATGAAAAGTAGTTATTTAATTCAGTTGCTGTTTCAATATCTGAGGTTATAGTTTGTGTATTTATGATTAATGGACCGATTAAGTTATTGCAACTCTTTTTTTTTCATTTAAATATGAATATAAAGCCTTATGACAGTCTTTTGTGTGGGCTATCCTAAATTCTAGATTGCGTTTGGCCATGACTATGTGCTTTTTTAGCATCTTAACTATCTGTCTATAAGACAGAAGTGTTTTGTTTACTTGAGATGATGGTGTTTTTTTGAGTTTAGAGAAAAGCTTCTTTTTACGAGTAATTAGTGATTTGATATTTTTGTTAAACCGTTGTGGAATTTTCCCTTTATTGTTACATTTGTGTTTCTCAGGAATATATTGTTTATCTAGTTGTGTTATTTTGGTTTTTAAAAGTTCCCATGCTTCGTTTGTTTTTAAGGGAAGAAGGGCCTGTTCCTAGTTGGTTTCCTCTAAGGCTTGATTTATACAATTAAAGTTGGCTTTGTGATACTGTTTTATTTTGATTGTGTTTGTATTGGGTTGTAGGGGAAGTTGCATTGCGAAGAGTATGGACATGTGATCACTGTTTCCTGGGGGGGTAGAATCTTATCTTCAGACAATTGGATTTCTAGATTGGTTATAGCTAGGTCTAGAATGTGTTTTCCCTAGTGGGCTCTCTTACAATTTGTTTTAGACCTTGGTTGATCATTACTGAGAGAAATTGTTCGTCATGCTGATTTACTCCAGAAAGGGTATCCCAATTGATGGTTGGTAGAGTGAAATCTCCCAGTATTAATACAGTATTGTTGTTAGCTAGTTGCTGTATTTCTTCAGCTAATAGTCTGGTGGTATTTAAATCAGAGGCTGGTGGTCTGTAACAAGTTCCAACAAGTAATTTGTAGGAGCAAGTAGGTTGAGTGTAGGCCCAGACATTTTCCAGTTGAGAGTCAGTTTCTTTCCTATAAGAATGAATGTCATTTCTTATGTAAAGGCTAACCCCTTCTCCTCTTTTTGTGTTTTCTCTGTGTTTGTAGTAGTGTTTATGTCCAGGTAACTCTGTTATCCAGTCTTTATCTGTACTGCCCCATGATTCTGTTATTGCAATTATTGCCAGCCCTAGGGTTTGAGAAAGTATTTGTAATTCCGCATATTTAGAGACGTTCATAGATCTAGAGTTGAAAGTAAGAATATTTAAATTGAGATTTAATGATGAACCAGTATTGTTAACTAGAGGCTGGGATGATTTCCAGACCCCCGCTTTGTAGTTTAAATATGTGTTTTATATGCATTCATTTTATGTCCCAGGATAGTGCTGCCTCTTCTACTGAGGTGCCACCCATCCCAGCAATATAATGATGGTCTGTCCTCAAATTCTTCCCACTGTGTTAAACACTTAATTTCTTGTTTATAACACCATTTTTGGAGTCACTTATTTAGAGTCTTGATTTTTGAAGTGATATATCTGGTAGATCTTGGGATGGGTAGCACCTCCGAGATGCAAACGGTACAGCCATATTCACTTAATATGTTGTTTAGTGCTACAAAGTCTTGTTTGATTTTTGAGAAATTTTATCCTTTTATGTCATTTGTTTCAGCATGAATAATTACTAAGGGATTTTCCCCTGCAGTAGTTAATATTGGTTTTACCATTTTTGTTATGTCTGCAATTTTGGCCCCTCTAAAGCTAGAGCACATTCTGTGTTGTTTGTCTGGGTTACATATCGCTCTGTCTAGGTATTTGATGATAGAGTCACCTAGTACAATCACCTGTTTCTGTTTGGTTTGTGGTTCAGTGAGTAGGGGTATTTCTACTATTTCCTTACATGATTTTTCAGATAGTTTATTTTTGGTTGAGTGATTTGTTTTGTTACATTGACAGATTTAGATGAGTAATTATGTTTATCGTGTTTAGGTGTGATGGTGTTACATTTGTCTGAGGAGGTGTTTATATCCTCAGTACTATTTCTGCCATTTGTTTCTGAAATGAGGGTTTCAAACGAATTTTGTAAAAGTAACTCTTGGTTATTTTTGTTCAGGTGATTGCTTTTTTATGTGTGTTTTTTGTAAGGAATTTTTGTCCAGTTTTCATCTGTGTTATAGTTTGAAGGAGTAGATGATGTGACTGGTTGATCTACTAGGTTGACAGCTATGTGTTTGGGAATATATCATGGTGAGATGAATCTTCTAAATGTTTGGTGATGGATGCATTAGTTTCAACTAGAAGTGACATTTGATCAATATAGTCCTCAAGTGCTTTAATATCAGGTTGCAAGTTGTCATTGGGTTGCAAGTGTTCTAATCTTCCTGACATTTTTCTAGCAGTATGCATCTATCTCAAACAAAATTTGTATCTGTTTCCCAGTGTATATTTGGCAGGATTGCACATTTTATTTGCCTTCATTGTGTTGTTAAAACAGACCCAGATTATGTTATGAGGAAGAAGAAGAAAGGTGAAAAGAGAGTTTACAGTGTTTACCTTGTGTTAGTCCTGGTTTTTTGCCTTGAGTCACTTTGCCCAGGTGGACAGTAGACATGCGCCCGATCATGCGTCTCGCGTCTTGGCCCCAGCATACGCCTCGCCCGCTGCTAGTGTGAGTGTTTTAGGGTGGAAACCAGAAGTACATCACAATGCTACTTCCAGTCTCACAATGTCAAGTTTTAGCCCGGCAATGTTAAAAATTAGCCTTTAAGAAGGCTTTGGTGCAGAGGAATAATGATGTTGCATCAACAAGTTTCTGGCTAGCTGATTTGGCACAGCAAAGTATTTGTGTTTGAACCAGGAAGTGTCAGTGACAAACCATTGACCTCCAGTGTCCCACAATGCAGTTGGTACAGCAAAAGAAGTACTCTACACAAGAAGGTACCCCTGACGAGTTTTTACACAATATATAGGTACACAGTGGTTATACACAAGTTTCAGTACAGGCTATTTCAAAGTTATGTCAGTAGCAATCGCAGTATTTCAGGCAGCAAGTTGTCTAGGACCTTGTGTCTCTCTCAGCTCTCAGTACAACTGCACCAATACTGGTTATGCCTGCAGGCAGGAGCTACCTCCTGTGCCCTTTGCCAGAGTCCATTGGTCAACCACTTAGTGAGCACTGGCGAGTGCCTATGCCTCCCAGGCATACATGAGGATACCCCTGCACTGCCTGCACCTTACTGGCTTTGCCTTGCACTCCCTCAATTAGCACACATGTCTGGGGGGCACAGTCAGTCCCTCACCCATGCCCTGGGGGTGCCTGCCATGTAAGGTGCTTGGATCATGAAAGTTCCCTCCCAAGCCACTAAGGCTAAACAGAAATCTAAAACTGACTGGCACCATGAGGGCACACTGTCTTTATACTACCTTTAGCTCCTCCCACCAAGGCTACTCCAACAAAGGGTGATGCCAAGGCACCAGTCCCCTCTGGACACATCTGGTGAACAGCCTCCTCCCCCAACTGCAAGGAGGGGGTTGTTACACAATCAGTATACAGTAAGATGACAAGAGTGCAGTTACAGTTATATAAGTCAGTCTACACAATCGGTTCAATAGTGGGTATCAAGTGAGTGAAAGGAAACATGACACAGTGGGATAAATATGCTACTGTACAGCTGTAGAGCAGGATCATTAACAATAACACATAATCTATAAAATGTACAGTACAAGACTCCCCCTAAAATTATCACAATTACATAAACAGATGGTAAGACAATTTACATTTATGGGAAATCATGGCTTAATACCACAAATGACTGTACTTGTAATTTAACTTGAATGTAAGCTCTGATCAAGTGTGCTCTTAACTAATGTATTTTATCAATTGTTGTGAAGTTAGTGTGTGCATTGTAAAGTCTATTTGTAATTTTGTTTTTTATATAAAACTTGTCACTTGTGAAAACAGGCAGTAAGGTTCATCTTACAAGTATAAAAAAATAAAAATGAAATGAAATATTTAATTGTTGTGGATATAACACTGATTTTTTCCCTGTTTCAATACTATTGACTGACTTGTATCTCAGTTCCGTTCAGCAGAAGATGAATAACGTAGACTTATACCATTTCATATTGTGCCATCTAAAGTATTCTTAATGTCTGGCTACATCAAACTGCCAACTTTCCAAATTTGGTATAACCTTATCTTAGAAATCCTACAGGGTGAACTTGCATGGGGCCCACATATATAGAATTAATCACATAGAAACATGGACAGTGATAGCAGAAAGACCATAGATTTTCCAGTCTGCCCATGAAACCCTAACAAATCTGTGACCTATTATCCATACAGGGTTCTAACCACACCATCCAACCCCATGCACCCTGTCCTTCCACTACCACCCAGAGCAACCACTAAGTCCTTCACTCTGTCCCAGCTGTGTTTGAAACCATTGATGATTCCTGCACCCACATCTGCTGGCAAATTGTTACATGGCTCCACCACTCTCTCTGTAAAACTGAACTTACTTTCTTCTCTTGAACCTCCTCCTTGTTAGTTTCCGCTGCTGACCATGTGTTCTTGATACACTACTTATGCTAAATAATTCCTTGCAGTTTACATTGTTCATCCCTTTCAGGAGCATGAAGGTCTCTATTATATTTCCCTTCTCTGGTTTGGTCTCCAGTTAGTACATGTTCAGTGCCTTGAACCAGTCCTTATAAGATCTGCCCTGCTGGCCCTGAATCCTTTTGGTCACCCTATGTTGCTCTGTCTCCAGCCTGTTCTTATCTTTCCTTAGGTGAGAATTCCAGAACCAGGCACAGTACTCCAGGTGGGGCCTCACCAGCGATCTATAGAGAGGACCCCTCCTATGCACTCCACACTCCTGCTTGCCTTACTGTAGGTCTTGTTACACTGGCTTGTTTGTTTTCAGGAGTCACTGATGATTAACTCTAGGCCCCTTTCTTTAGAGGTCATGCCTAGCTCCCCCCCCCCATCCAGTTCTCGGTCTGGGGTTCATATTCCCTATCTGTATTACCTTGCACTTTAGATGTTTAAATTTCAGCTCCAAACCTTTGACCATCTCTCTGCCTTTGCAAGTTTCACTGCATATCCCTAACTCCCCTTCACTGTCTGCGCTATCTGCCTTGCCACAGAGCTTAGTCTCATCTGCGAAGAGACATATCTTGCCCTGCATTCCTTCTCTCATGTCACTGATGAACATAATGAAAAGGACTGGACTCAGGAGTGATCCTTGTGGCACTCCACTAGTGACCTCCCTCTCTTCACATTTGACTCTGTTAACCACAACCCTTTGCTCTCTTTCCCTTTGGAACAGTTTCTCACATATCTGTGTCCTTCACTACACCAAGATCCTCTTAACTTTTTCAGCATCCTAAGATACCAAGTCAAAAGCCTTGCTAAAATTGAAGAAGTGTGGCATTTATCCACTGCCCTCATACCCAGTCAATGAATACTATAAGGTTGGTCTGAAGAGACCTCCATGCCACAAACCCATGATGTTTACTGTCCTGGAGTCCATTACTATCCAGATAGTCCTCAAGGTCCTCGTTGACTAAGGTCTCCATCAGTTGACTTACAATAGAGGTAAGACTGACAGGTCTGTAGTTACCCAGTTGATCCTTGCCCCTTCCCCGTTATGGAGCGGGACTATGTCCACTGCCTTCTAGTCTTTTGGAACTGCCCCTGTCTGAATTGAGCCACTAAATAGCCTTACCAGGGTTTCAGTTTGTTCCATTGCCAGTTCCCTGAGCACCCTTGGATGCATCCCATCTGGTTCCAGGGCCTTATCTATAGGGCTGCTAGATCTTTCCAAACTCTTTCACTGGTAAATACATACTGCTTCACTCAATGATCCCCTATTTCTTGTAATGCTACTCTCTGCAGAGGCCCTCTGTCTTCCCTTGAGATAGAAAGCAGAAGTAGTCATTAATTGCCGTACCTCCCTCACACTTTCTTTTTCCTAACATATATAAAGAACCATTTTTTCCTCCCTCCCTTGATACACTCCACAGTACACAGCTCTGCCTTTGCTTCTCTGACCACCCTCTTGGTTTCCCTTGTTCACATTTGGTACTCTCTCCATTCTTCACCCCCATATTTTTCCCTGTACTTGGCAAAAGCCTTCTGTTTGGCTCTCACTGCTTCCCTGACCTTTCCAGAGAACCACATTGGTCTCTTGTACCTTTTTTTTGTTAATTACTGTACTCATGCAAGACTTTGTTGCCTCAAGAATGGCCCCCCTGATTTTCCCCCATCCTTCCTCCACGTTCCTGATGCTGTCTGCCCTGACTAACTTGTCCCAGACCAGCTCCCTCATCTGGTTGAAACCTGCCCCTCTGAAATTTAGGACTTCAATCTACGATGAGGGCTTACTTGTCTCGAGGGCCAGGTTGAACCATATAGAGTTATTGTCATAGAAACCTAGTGGCTGTCCTACCCACACTCCTGCAACCACTTCTGAGTTGGTGAGGGCACATCGAGCATTGCAATGGGTTCCTTAACCAGCTGCACCAGCAGGCAGTCCACAATGTATCCAGCAGAACCTGACTTCTGGAGCTCCTGGCCATTGGAATGACCCAATCAATATCTGAAAGGTTTAGATCTCCCACCATCACCCCTCCTCCTTTGCCATCCCCTCTCTAGTTCAGCCCCTAACTCCATATCACTCTCTTCCTCCTGTCTAGGAGGACTAGAGATCATCCCATATGCAGTTTCTTGCCTGAGGCCACCGTGAGCTGACTTCACAGTGATTCTGCTTCACCATTACCTCCCCTGGTGTTTCCATCCTCCACTGCCCCTGTGTCTTTCCTGATGTATAGGACTATGCCTCATGCTTTACCTTTTCCTCTATGCTGTCTAAACATGGTGTAGCTGGGACTGTCAGGTCACAGTCATTATTCTGTGTTGCCCAAGTTTCTGTAATAGGTACTAGTTCCATCTCGGTGTCTGCTGCCATTGCCCGGAGCTCACTAATTTGATTTCCCAGACCCCTGGCTTTAAAACAGTCCCTTTCCATCTTTTTCCTGATCCCTGCTTGCTTTTTCCTATTACTTCTCCTTTATTCTTTTTTAGTCTACTTAACTTTTTATTTTTTATACCGAATGTAGGCTTTGTCAGCCCTCCCTCATTGGCGCCTTCCCCTAACTTAATTCAAATGTCTACCTTACTGTTACCCACCTTGCTGCTACTAGTACTCTGATTAGGAGGAGCCCTAGCTAGGTTCCCCACCCACTGTCCCTTCTCAATGGGTCCTGTAGCCTCCATCTCCCTTGCAGTCAATTTAACTGTCCAGTGTAAATGTCAAACCTTTGCCCCAAAGCACTGGTTCCTTTTCTTGTCAGGTGAAGACCATCACCCTTGAGGAGCCTGCTGTCCCAAAAGCCCCCCAGTACCCTCCAAAGTAACCCCTCCTTTTGACACCATCCCTTCAGCCACCCATTACACTCCTCAGTCTCTTCCTTCCTTCCTTACTATATTGTTCCCATTCTCCCTATTCCACATAGTGAGGACCTCAAAATGACCAGGAAGCCGAGTGCACCAGCGGTCTGTCCCCAGCCTTTAAAGGTTCATTTCACTGCCTCCACAGGCTGGCTCACCAGTTCATTTGTACCCAAGTGTACCAGCACCCCAGCTCCCCTCTCCCTTCTGTTATATAAAGGCATTAAAGAATATTACCTTGGAAATTGAAATTGCTCTTTGATTAGTTCTGAAAAGGCTCCAGCCAGAGAATGCTCATTTGGTACATACTGAGTACAACCTCTAAAATAAATGAAATTGAGAAAATTCTAATCTTTTTTTGTGCTGGTGTGCCTGGGGCAGGGAGCTGCATAGTTTGACTGATTGTATTTACAATATGTTTAGAGAGATGAGTGTTGGAAGTTCTAATAATTTTGTATGTAGGTTAGAGATTTCAGCAATAAAATATAATTAAAAATGGTTCCTCTAGCCTTTTAATGGGTAAAGCACTGCATTTCTAGTACCTTATACTCAGTTAAGCATTTAAATTAGATCCCTGTGAAAGTCTCCCTAATTGAAGCAGTCATTATCAGGAGATCTTTTTGTTTGAAGGGTGCTGACTTGAAAGCTCTGCATTTACCAGCTTTTAAAATGTCTGGAAGCATAAAACAAAGTGGCATTTCTAAAAGCCAGATTGAGAATGAACAGTTTATAACTGGAAGCTGGCCAAGAAGCAGGCAGCAACATCCAGGAACATAGCAAAATGGGTGTTTACTCAACTGGTAAAGGTGATTGTGTTGGTTGGCATCCATGGCACTCCAGACATTACCTCATGGGTTTTAGCCCACCTGATAGGTTAGTGATGCACATGACCCAGATCAAATTTCTAGCATATCCAGGTCCCAGAAACCCCTGCTCTCCAGTTCGAATCTTCCATAGCTGAAATTAAGGTTAATTAGTACAAGAGAAAGAAAACATACAATGTAGGCAATAAGAGAGATGATCAGAGACAAAAAAGGATGCAGACTATGACGTAGTATCAATGGCCCGTAGGTCGAGGCTTTATTCTTCTCCTACTATTTACAGTCTAATCTCGGTCCCAACAGTCCGACTGGTAGATTGTCATTAAGAAAACCATGATTGCTGTCTGTCCCTTAGGGGGCCTGCCCTGGGTGAGATCCCCTAGTTCAGTCCTGGTCACTCTTAGCACTCTGAAGGGAGGGCCTTGGAGTGCCATGGATGCCAACCAACACAATCACCTTTACCAGGTGAGTAAACACCCATTGTGATTGGTTGGCATCCATGGCACTCCAGACATTACCTCATGGGTAGATAAGAAGCAGTGAGTACCCAAGGGGGGGAACAGAGTGGACTAAGAGTGAGGGGTTGAGGATGCTGCCGCCAGGACCTGAGTGGCAAAAGCGGGCCATATTGCCCGTAACTGTTCCAGTCTGTAGTGCCTGGCGAACGTGTGAAGGGAACTCCACGTGGCTGCCCTACATATGTCCTCTGAGGCCACGTTGGCTCTTTCTGCTCAAGAAGTGGCGATCCCTCTGGTGGAGTGAGCCTTGATCGCCTGGGGAGGGTCATCCGGTTTGCTATGTAGGCATTCTGGACAACTCTCCTTAGCCACCCGCCAATGGTGGCCTTGGATGCAGCTCTGCCCTGCCTCTGTCCCTTCGAGATGATGAACAGTTTTTCTGTCTTGCGTATGGGATGGGTTCTGGCTAAGTACACAGAGAGGGTGGATCCTACGTCGAGTTAATGGGGGACCGTGCTGGGGCCCTGCTGGAGGCCTTCTGGAAAAGTGGGTAGTTTGATGGGCTGCTCTCTGTGAAAGCCAGTGGATACCTTTGGCTGAAAGGCTGGGATCGTTCTCAGATGGACCCCAGCGGGGTGAACACTGTGTAAGGTTCTGCGCAGGATAGGGCTCCCAAGTTCTCCAATTCTCCTAGCTGAGCAGATTGCCACCAAGAAGCATGTCTTGAGGCCGACCCAGAATAGATCCGCATCGAGGAGGGGTTCGTAAGGAGCAGAGTTGAAAGACTCTAGGATTAGTGGGAGGTCCCACTGGGCAATGGTCGGTCGAGTCCTCAGTTGGAGGATCTCTACTGCCCTTAGAAAATGTTCGGCGTCGGGGTTAGCTCCTGGGGTGTGTCCCCCGATAAGGCCTGTAGCCGCCCCTATGGCCGATAGTTACACCCTGAGGGAAGAGTACGCTAGTCCCTTGTCTACTCCCTGTTGGAGAATCAGTAGGATGGTAGCCATGTCGGTCTGCTCAGGGACCTTGCCCCGTTCTAGGCACCACTGAGAAAAAATAGACCATTGTCTCCCGTACGTGGAAGTGGTCGAAGACCGTCTGGACTGGAGTAGGGTGCTGTCCCCATGTCACTTGGATCATCTGGAATAGGTCTGGATGTAATCACCATTCCCACGGGTGCACCTGTTGCCTGCTGAGCCAGTCTGCATGGACGTTCAGCTTTCCTGCCAGGTGAACTGCGTCCAGGTGTCTGAGGTTGGCTTGGGCCCAGTTGAGGACTGCCGTTGCCTCCCTCAGCATTGCCCTGCTCCTGGTCCTGCCTTGCTTTGCTATGTAGGCCACCGTGACTCGATTGTCGGACCGGATCAGGACCGACTGGCCATGTACCTGGTGCTTGAATGCCTTTAGGGCATGAAATACGGCTCTCATCTCCAGGATGTTGATGGAGAGCTCCGACTCTGCTGGTGACCATAGGCCCTGTGCCATTGTGTCTCCCAGGCAAGCTCCCCAGCCAGAGAGGCTTGCATCTGTTTCTATGGCGATTGAGTGAGCGGCCTCCAGAGGGACTCCCCTGGCCAAGTTCGCCTCCACTGTCCACCATGCCAAGGATAGTCTCACTGCATGGGGAAGTGGTACCATGACCTGTAGGTTGTGTTTGCTCGGGTGCACCCCGAGTCAATACGTGAGGTTTGGAGCAGGCGATGTGCCACCTGGCCCAGGGCACGAGGTCTATGCATGAAGCCATGCAGCCCAGCAATTGGGCTATCTTTCCCATAGTTGTGCTGCGGCGAGCCTTCATCTGACGGGCCAGGTCTATCAAGTTGTGAATTCTCAGGGAGGATGGTTTTGCCCACCCCTGAGCTGAGTTGATGAGCACTCCCAGATGCTCGATCTGCTGAGTGGGAGTGAGGTGGCTCTTCTTCCTGTTTACCACCCAGCTGTGGTCTTTGAGTGCCTGTAGAGTGTATTCCATGTGTATCCATGCCTGACTCTCGGACCGGGCCCAGATGAGCCAGTCATCCAGATACGGGATGATGTCCAGTCCCTGTTCCCTGAGTCTGGCCACCAGGGTTATGGAGAACTTGGTAAAGACTCTCGGGGCTGAGGAAAGGCCGAACGGCAAGGCCTGGTACTGGAAGTGGTGACCTAGGATGTGGAAACGGAGGAATTGTCTGTGTTTCCAAATGATGGGAATATGGAGGTAAGCATCCTTGAGGACTATGGACGTCAGGAAATCGCCTACCCGAATGCAACGTAGGGTGGATCGGATGGTCTCTATTTTGAAATGGTGTGATACCACGTGGTGGTTTAGGTGTTTCAGGTCCAGGATAGGCTGGAGCTCCCCTGATTTTTTGGGCACCAGGAAAAAAATGGATTACACCCCTTGATTCTGTTCTGGTGCTGGTACAGGTTGGATGGCCCTGTTCTGAACCAGTTCTGACAGGATATGTTGGACCTGGTGTGGCGATGCCCTTCTCCTGGCTATGGGAGAGGAGATGAATCTTTGGGGAATGTGGGCATGGGATAGCTCTATGGAGTATCCCTTGGTTACCACATCCTGGATCCACCTGTCCTATGTTGTGTGGAGCCAGCGATGGGCAAATAGGGTTAGTCTTTGTCCCACTGGTGGGTAAGGATCCTGGCCCTGTGATGTCGGAAGAGGGTAGTCACTGTTGCTTTCCCCAGTAGCCTCTACCTCGACCTCCAGATCTTTGTCCCCAAGCTCTGAAGGAAGAGGACTGATAGCTCTGAGGATACGGGTTATGGAAGCCGGTAGAGGGGCCTCTGCCTCAAAAGGAGTGGCCCGGTTGATGTGTGTCCCCATGGGGTTGGTATGGTTTGTTCCCCCCCGAAACCTCCGCCTCGAAGAGGGGAGGTAGGAGTACCTGAACTTATTCTTGAGGAGGTCTCTGCCCTCCTCCTTTTGTTTCAAATAATCCTGCAGCCCCTCCCTGAAAACATGTTTTCCCTGCAGTGGTAAGTTTTGTAGAAGGGTTTTTGACTCATTGTCTGCATCCCACAGCTTCAACCACAGTGCCCTTCGAGCACAGTTTGTGATGGCGGTAGCCCTGGCATGAAGGCGCAGGGTGTCTACTGCCATGTCAGCTAGGGATTTAGCTGCATCCAAAGTACATTCCAACAGTTCTGTCTCCCTGGATTTAGGGATGGTCTGCTCCTGGAGCTCCTCAAGCCAGCAGATCTGTGCTCGAGCAGTATAGATGGCTGTGGTGGTTGCCTTGGCGGTGGTGCCCTTGATCTTGAAAGCACTCTTGAGCATATCTTCGACCTTCTTGTCCATCGGGTCCTTGAGGGCTATAGTACCACACGATAGCACAGTCTTTTTGCTAAGGGCCGCCACCTGGGGGTCAATGGTGGGTGCCTTGCACCAGGCGTCTGATTTCTCCCCTTGGACCGGGTACATTCTGTCCAGGTTTTTGCGGTTTGACATTCTGCCCAGTTCAGGGGATTGCCATTCTTTACTGAAAATATCCTCGATCGCGGTGCACACTGGGAAGGTCTCTGTGGTTGGCGGTCTCAGTTGAATCATGGGGTCGAGCTTTGACTCAGGCCTGCTTTCCTCAGAGTCGAAACCCATGGTGGCCTTGATGATCTTCATGAGCCCTGGAACCATGTCAAATGAGCATAACTTTGATGTCAGGGAAGGCGTCGCCTGGAGATCCATATCCTCCTCGTCCGAGTCTGCCTCGTCCTCTTCCCCCGCATCATCCTTCTCCCTGTCCTCATGCACGCTGTCACGAGGTACGTCTGGAAGAGTGTCCTCAGGGTTCGGAAGCTCCTCCAGTTTCCCCTCCCTATCTGGTTCCGGGTTAGGTGGTTTTGCCCTGTGTTGGGTAAGGGATTCCAATTTTTCCATGATCTTGAGCATAAAGTTCTGCTGGCTCTCAATCATGGCAACCATGGCCTGCTGGTTTTGGATTAAGAGGGAGCTCGGGTCCATCAACATAGCGTTGCTGGTCCCTGTGTTGCCGGGGCCCATGGGCGGTGTTTGCTCCCGGGAGGAATCGTCGTCGTCAAGGAGGCAGGCTGCGCAGAGGGGACCCAGAGTCTGGGGCAGGAGGGTGGTGCTGCACAAGAAGCATTTCTTTGCTTTCATCATCTGGGGGAGAGAGAAAGGCATACCTTAGAATGGCACTAGCACGATGCCCAGGGGGCGATTTTTTCTTTTTGCCCCTGAGTTCCCCCCCGGTCGAGAGCACAAAAGAGGGAGGTTTTTCCTAGGTAGAGAAGTATGCAGGTTGTGGGAGTGCTGTGTGAGGACCCCCACAATGAGGGTGTAAAGTGGGAAGCTGGTGTTCAGCGGTCAGGTGCCATGGCTCACTATGGGAGGGAGGCGTGGAGAGACCAGGCGGGACCGGTGAGGAAGCTACCTCTTCGGGTTGCTGTGGGAGGGACCCGAGTGGTAGAGGGCAAGAAATGGGCCCAGGAGGAGAAAAAAGGTGGTCTCTGTTTTGGGGGGAGGAGGATGCCACCGGAGAGTCGCTGTGGGAGGGACCCTTCAGGGGGGAGGGACCCCCAGGCATCAGCCCCCTTTTTTTTTTAAATTGTTGCCCCCCTTCATCCAAAGTGCCCCCCTGGCCCCTGGTTCATGGGGAAAAGCGATAGAACCAGGGCTTCCCATTACCCAGCCTGAATCTGGCCACCACACCACGCTGTTTTTGAGTCCCTTTCCCTCTCTCCTGGGAGAGAGAGGGTCGGTGTTTCCAGCAGTCTCCCAACCCCCAAGGATAGGCTGGAGGGGTGGGAGGATGATGCCCAGTGAAGGCTGGCCAGCAGGAAGGAGTAGGCCACAGGGGTAAGCACGAGAGGCGAGACCCTCCTCCTTCCTGCGCGATGAAGCAGCACTCTCTCCCCCCACTCTGGCTAGGCTGCAAGGACAGAAGAGGAACGCAGGAGTCCTCGCAAGAGCGGCAGCCTAGCGGGGAGGAGGAGATGCAGTCGCGAGGAGGCAGATCCCCGTAAACTGCCAGGGGAGAGCGACTTGGTTCACCGTAGGCCCAAACAGAGGCCTACCAGAGTGCATGTCCGAAGCACGAGAAGCGAGGAGGCACCCGCGGCTGGATCCAGCGCCACATGGTGTGGGAGGGGCAGGCACATGGGCCAGAGGCCAGGGGAGATGATATAGCTTTGTCCCCGAGCTCTAGGAGGGAGAAAGAAGGGGGAGGGAGGCCGATTTGCACCCTCTGAGATGCCATGCGGTCGCCCTGTGGTCGGAACAGGCCGTCGGCCAGCCTGCAGCAAAAAAGGGCCCAGAACTCCAATGAGGGAGGTTTTCCCTGTAAGGCTGAGGATATCTAAGGCCACAGGCCAGAGGGAGCTGGGAGGGGAGGGGAACGCGCAGGTGGGTAGCGGTCCGCGCTACACGATGCTACTGGCGACCTGCCCAGAGCAAAGAAGGGGTGATTAACTTATGCTGAAACAACACTCTCCCCCATTTCACCATCCAAAATTACAACAGAATAAGCAACAGTAAATATTTTGATACAACCCAAGAGTTGAATCAAACAAAGGCACCTGAGCTAGCTAAAACAGAACCAGAGGGCTAGCTTAGGTTATTCCTTCTAGGCTACATTTCTCGGAATTCTAATAATTGTAAGCTGTAACTGCATACATTGTGCCTTGACTTAGCCTAAGAAAATCTTCATATCCTTGATTCAAGGACTTACCTTATAGGAGCAGACAGGGATTCCTGGTGTGCTTCTTGCCTGATCAGATGCACGATTCGAAACTGGAGAGCAGGGGTTTCTGGAACCTGGATATGCTAGAAATTTGATCTTGGTCATGTGCATCACTAGCCTATCAGGTGGGCTAAAACCCATGAGGTAATGTCTGGAGTGCCATGGATGCCAACCAATCACAATACATTATTAGTGCAGCTGCCTAGTCCACAGTCAGACTGGGCACTCTGACTGAAGTGACAGCTGAAACAGGCATCCTACTTGCAGTGGTAGTCAACCAATTCATTTTTTATACATGTGCCACTTGTGTTCGGGAGATTGAGGAGGACTCCCCTCTGCCTCCCCCAGTCCTCCCCCCGCCCCTCAAAGTAGGGAGAATGCTCCTTTTTATTACTTCACCATGAAAGCACTGTTTCTGTGGCTCAAATGGAGGAAAATGTGGTGTAATGTCACGATTCTGAAATTCTGCAAATGATCTGTGACAGTACATGCTGTGGAGGAGTACAATGCTAATTGGTTATGTTGTGAATAACACATGTTCAGGAAGCCTTCATTTGCACAACATCTAATAGACAGTAAAGGCTAGCCTAAGGCTTTATATAAATGGCAAATTGTAATGAGAAATAAATAATGTGACCTACTGGGAAATGGCAATGATGTGTAGAGAAAAAGCATCATGTAACAAAGTGCTGTTATAAAGGGAGTTTTAGGAAGATAAAAACTGAGTGAGCTTCTTCATTTATGTATTTAATTTCTGTTAAACTCCCTTCGCTTCTCTAGGCTCCAGCTCCCTCTGGAGCTCCCAAGACCTATTGGGGCTCCCTGCACCTCCTTTTCCTTGCAGCTACAACTCCCCCATGTGGCCATGCGTAGTCCCCCAGACAGGGATGGAATAGCGGGAGTGTCTTTATTTCGCATGTAGCACTTCAAAGCAGAGGTGGAGGGCTTGGACATACCGGGATCTTTCATTGCAGTGGCTGGAGTCATTTTTGTCCATTTTCTCCACTTCCCCAGATTGTGTGTTATGTCATAATGGCACATGCACTCAAGGAGTGGCAAGCACTGATGACTGTGATGTCCACGCCCTTCCTCAGTCCTCCATCCATACTACCACCTGTGGTCACCCAGATGGCGGCACTGTGGCAGAGAATGGAACCCTCTCCCCCTGGAAGAGGACAGCGTCTTCTGGGGTACTGGATCCTACTCTTCCTGTCTGACCCCCGACAGTCCAGACTTCTTCAAGGAACCCTGCTGCATTGACAGGCCAGCATGAGTGATCTTTTCAAATGTTCCTTTCAAGTGCATTGAAGGTCTCTTTATTTTAAAGGATGACATCGCACAAAATTTATCCAGCAAAAAAAAAAAAAATTAAAAGTGTGTTGCTTAAAATGAATAAACAGGAGTTTTGTGGTCTTTGCTAGTTGCTGGAGCCTGACTCTATTGCATACATCAGCTAGTAAGAGTTAGTGCTGCTGTCCAAACACATCCTCATATCAGTAGTCGGCTATTGCAGGAATCAATATAGCAAAGCCTGCAGATCTGGTAACCCAAGTGATATGCATTGTGGTGCTGGAAGCCAGTGTCAGCTGCCATTGGTTAGAGAGTCTGGGGGAGTGAACAAAAAAAACAGAAGCATAGTGGGAATTCAGTACTGATTAATCTTTGTGCACAAGTGTGTGCCACACAATCTACTTGTTGAAATCTCTGAGGCTGTGTGCTGTTATACTGTGATAAAGTTAAATAAAAAGCTGACATGCTGCAAACAATGCAAAGCTTGCTTTTTGATCCATCTGGCACACTGAAGAACAGGGTGGCATTAAGTTGCAAAGCTGCATGAAGTCTGTAGCATGCTGTGCTGCAGAACTAGAAGTGCAACAGTATTTTAAGCAGAATGTAATTGTACGATGCAATGAGGAAAAAAGGGCTTCAGGATATGACTACATGGCTAGAAATTTCTGTGACTTTTGGTACAAAAGTATCATCTTTAGTGAATTGTAGCAGTTGTGTCCAATTATTTTCTCCATCTCCTACAGGACTTGGGAAAGAGCTCATTACAATTCCATCAGAAGGCTCTGCTGAGAGTGGGCCCACCGGCACAGTGGTAACATAGAAACATAGACTTTGACGGCAGATAAGGACCGCTTGGCCCACCTAGTCTGCCCATTTCCCTACCTAGAGGATAAGCTGCAGATCCTATTTAACCAACAGCCTATTTCTTCCTACCCCTCACAAAAATTGCCTTATGTCTGTCCCATGCATTCTTGAATTATCCCACAGTTTTAGACCCCACAGCCTCCTCAGGAAGGCTGTTCCATGCAACCACCACCCTCTTTGTGAAAAAATACTTCCTCACATTGCCCCGAGCCATCCCCCCTCTATCTTCACATTGTGTCCCCTTGTTCTTGCACATCTCTTTTTCTGAAAGATGCTACCCTTTTGGACTTTGTTGATTCCACTGAGGTACTTAAACATTTCTATCATGTCCCCCCTTCCCTCCTTTCCTCAAGGGTATGCATATTAAGCTCCTTTAACCTCTCCTCGTATGGCTTCTCTTGCAGACCCTGCACCATTTTAGTTGCTCTCCTCTGAACTGCCTCCATCCTGTCTATGTCCTTGCGGAGATGGGGTTTCCAAAACTGGACGCAGTACTCCAGATGGCGTCTCACCAACTGTCTGTACAGAGGGATAACACTTTCTTTTTTCTGCTGGAGATGCCTCTCCCTATACATCCCAGTATCTCCCCAGCCCTCGCTACCGCCTTCTCACATTGCTTGCCAACCTTAAGGTCATCTGATATGATTACTCCCAGGTCCCTTTCCATATTTGTTGTTGTTGTTACTACCCCCCCCCCATTATGTATTTTTCCCTGGGTTCTTGTTTCCCAGGTGCATTATTTTGCACTTCTTTGCATTGAATCCTAGCTGCCATACTTTTGACCATTCCTCCAACCTTGCCAAGTCCCTTCTCATCCTTTCCACATCTCCTTGTGTATAAACCCTGTTGCAGATCTTTATGTCATCTGCAAAGAGGTATACTTTTCCTTCCAGTCCCTCTGCAATGTCACTTATAAAGACATTAAAAAGGACTGGACCCAGTACTGAACCCTGCGGTACCCCACTAATAACCCGTCTTTCTTCAGAGTGGACTCCATATACAATTACCTTCTGTGTCCTGTTGTTCAGCCAATGTTTTACCCAGGCTACCACACTGGGACCCACTCCATGGCTGGTTAATTTGACTACTAATCTTTGGTGTGGGATTGTGTCAAATGCCTTGCTAAAGTCTAGGTAGGCCATGTCCACAGCCCCTCTCTAGTCTACTACTTTGGTCACCCAGTCAAAGAAATCAATTAGATTCATCTGACATGACCTTCCCACTGTGAACCCATGCTGCTTTAGGTCATGTGCCCCACTGACATCTAGGTACTCAACAGTTCTTTCCTTCATAAGTGATTCCATCACTTTCCCTACCACAGAGGTCAAACTGACAGGTCTGTAGTTTCCTGCCTCTGTCTTGCTCCCACTTTTGTGAAGGGGGAATCACATCAGCCTTCTTCCAGTCCACAGGTACCACACCATCCTCCCATGATTTGTTATAAAGGGTAGTCAGTGGTGTCACTAGTTCTCTGCTTAATTATTTTAGAATTCTGGGGTGAATTCCATCTGGCTCCATTGCTTTGTCCACCTTCAGTTTTAGGAGTTCTTTCAGAACCCTTTCTTCTGTGAAAGGACTGAGATCGACCCCCCTCTCCAAAGTGCTTCTGTTAATTGGATTAGGCACTTCCCCCACTTCCTCTTTTGTGAATACTGAACAGAAGTATTCATTCAGTATCCCTGCTTTTTCACTGTCACTCTCTGCCCACCCACCATCCATTCTATTCAGCCTCACTATCCCTCCGTTTGTCATTCTACACTCCCTGATATACCTATAAGAGGTTTTATCCCCTTTCTTAACTGAGTTGGCTATATTTTCCTCAGTTTGTGCCTTTGCTATTCTGATACCCTCCCTGCTTCCTTCTGCCTTAACTGGTACAGTTCTCTGTGCTGCTCCTTCTGTGTTTCCTTTTACTTCCTAAATGCTTTATTTTTCTCCTTAACCTTCACCACCACTTCTTTTGAGAACCATAGTGGCTTTTTCTTTCATTTTGATTTGTTTGTTTGCTTCACCCAAAGGCTTGTTACCTCTGTGATGGCAGATTTGATATTTCCCCATTGTTGCTGCACCCCTCCTTCTAGCCTGTTTGCTAGTGCTTTTCTAAGGCACTCTCCCATCTTGCCAAAGTCAGCCCTTCTGAAGTCCAGAACTCTCACTTTTGTATGGCATGACTCTGTAGCTGAGTTTATCATGAGCCACACTGTTTGGTGGTCACTTGTTCCCAAATGGCTACCCACTTCTAGATCTGAGATCCTCTCACTGTCCCCCATTTGAGAGTACGGGGTTTAAGATTACTCCCTCATGAGTAGATTTCAAAACTAGCTGCCTGAGACATGCCACCTGAAGGGCATCAAGAATGGTCCTGCTTTTGGATGTGGCTGCAGCAAAGGTGCTCCAGTTAACATCTGGGATATTAAGGTCCCCCATCAACAGTATATCCCCTTTCTCTGAGATCCTAAGTATGCCTTCTGTGATATCCTTGTCCATTCCCTCCCCCTGACATGGAGGTCTGTATACAACCCCTGTGTGGATTGTGGTGCCATTTCCAGTCTCTAAGGTGACCCACAGTGCCTCCTCTCCTCCCTGTTTACTTTTTTGTTCAGTTGCTTTTATCCCTTACATAGAGAGCTACTCCCCCCCTCTTCTTCCCTCCCTGTCTCTCCAGTAGGTTGTGTACCCTGGTATGTTAACATCCTAGTCATGGTTCTCTGTATACCATGTTTCTGTGACTGCTATGATATCCTGGCATCCCTCTTCCATCAAGGCCACCAGTTCAGGGAGTTTGTTGCCCAAACTACAGGTGTTGGTACTCATTACCCTCCATTTCTTGATGGCCTAACCCCTTTTTGCCCATCCTTGTCCTTATTGCATTTGTCACTTTCTCCATTTATCCCTGCACTTCTCCCTATTGACATCCCTATGTTGGTGTCTACCTCACTTAGTACCCTGACTTTTTTTGGGGGGGGCTAGGATTTTCCTGCTCCTTTCCAGTGCCTCCCCTCCTTGGCTATTTTAAATGGTCATGCTACCACTCATGACGCCAATGACCCGAGTTTGGTAGCAAGTTTGGGTGTGGGACGGCGGGCCGGGGAAGAGGAGGACTGAGCATCCAAGGGACTGTGCCACATCTCCAGGGTGGGATGGGACCAGTGCCCAGTGCTAGCCTGGCCCCCAGCTGTGGCTGGATGTCAGGAACACTGGGACCCCACTGAGGGAGGTGTGGAGGCAGGGCAGGTGCCTTGAGTGCTGTGTGGAGTATGTTGAGGGACATCAGTGTCTCATGGAGTACCTTATCAGAGGAATGGAAGTAAATCTCATTCTGAGGATAGAGGTAGTTCCCATTAAAAAGGCTGACCAGTCACCTGTGAGAATGTGAAAAAGTGGTTATTTTTTGTTTACTTTCTATACATGCCCCCATTCTGTACTGGCACTGCCCCTTCAGACCCTGAGCAGCCACCCAGGACCATCAACCCCTGTTGTACTCCTAATTCCCATAGCTTACCCCTTCATTGTGGGGTTGGAGGGTCGGCAGCCCCCTACCCCCAATGTCTTAAGGATTCTATAGGCAACAGAAGGCTGTGTGGGGACATTTAATTCTGTAGGCCATAATGTTTTTTTTTCTGTGTTCTGTTGTTCCTTCTAAGATCCTGGCCCATTAGGTCTAGAGTTTCATGCATGCATACCGGGTTGATACCAAGCTTGGCTGACATCCTACCCTATCATAGAGTCTGTTGGTGCACTGTCACACAACCAGAATATGACAATGAGGGATGCAAAGGGGAAGGCTTCAGCCCTCCATGGAGGGGAGAGAAAGAAGCAGGTGTAAAGTGAGCAAGCAGGATGAATTTCTAGTCTGTGGACTTTTCAGAACAGTTTCTTTTTTAAAACAGGAATTTTTCATTCTGACTTTGGAACGGCAGAAGTTGAGGCCAGCAGGCAGTACACAAGAGCATCCAAATAGATGCTATTCTTTTGGATAAGGGTGGGTGGTTCATTGATTTTATGGTGGCTTTTGGTGGCAGCTTGTCAGAATTGCATTCAGTGGCATGGGTGTCCACATGTTGCCTCACATCACCTCCCTGCATGTTGCTGTGCATGCTTTCACAAGGGAGGTAGGTGGTAGGAGTGCAGGGACAAAAACGGAAACGCAGTACCTTCTAACACTGGATAATGCTTACCTGTTCCTCCCATTCCACCCAATTCCACAATGTGGCCACTCCACTCCATAGTGTTGGGCAGCAGGGGACTGAGGTTCCATAAAGAGTGTGTATCGGGGGGTGGGGAGACACAAGACATGCCAAAAAACATGAATTTGAAGTGAAAGATGAGGTACACTAGGATCTTAAGAGCTGGACTGAGCCTTTTAGCATTTGTTAAGAAATTGTTTCTCTACTCTGTGGCAGGATTACTGCAGAAAATTGAATTTTCTGTCATCTTGCCACTTTAAGAAAAATTAAAGTCTGGCATGAGGGCTTTGGTGAAAGTTCTGGACCAGAATCTTGACAGAATGAAATAAAACACATATCTTGTGTTCTGTTGTATGTGCATGCTTTAGGTCAGTAAACAAAGGGCATACTGTAATTAGCTTTTTCAGAGCTTCAAGGACTACGAACAACTTGCTTCTGTCTCTGTGTGGGCTCTGAAATCCAGTCCATACTATAGAACTGTTTCTAAAAAAATGTTTTTGAGCCAGCTCAGTGGTGTGGTAGGGCTGAGGCGCTGGGTGTCTTATCTCCTGCCACGCTGGCAATCCAGGGTCAGGAACAGGTTCTGGTTGCTCATGGGCTGGTGGGGAGATGAAGGATTGAGCACCCCTTGGACAGCTCTCCTTCCTTGGGGGGGGGGTCTGTGTGGTGTGCTATTTGACTGCCACCCAGTGATGCGACGCCACCAAGAAGGGAAGGGAATCCACGTTCAGGATGCTTGGGGTGTGTCCACGGAAGCAGAGCTCGCACATTGCGCCCATTGCATGACCATGGACCCAGGGTGAAAACAGGTGAAAAAACACCCCAGGCGGCAGAATGATGCCCGACCCTTTGCAGGTCCTGCACTGGTGACCAGGCACCACCAGAAATCCTGTGGCAGAGAACATTGGTGTAGGCAAGTCCTGGGGAAGCCGGTTGATGGGGCTGTTGGAGATGATCAGAAGGGGGGCAGCTGGGGAGAACAGGAGATGAAATGTTTATAAAATCAAACAAAACAGAAAACAAAATGTTTTTGAAACCATTTTAGCAGTGTTGGGTAAGTTACTTTTTCTATTACATTTGGAAACTTGTTCCAGGAAGCTCTGTGCAGTCACTAGCAAGGATGGATAAGTACTAGAAAAAGCCATACACCTTACAATTATAGTTACATATTCCTTTTTGTACAAAAACAATACAAAAATAATAAGTAACTATAAAAGATTACAGTTTTTGAAAGTACTAGGTTAGTTACTAGTTACTTTCAAATGTAATCAGTTACAGTTATGTATTTCATTTGTACAAAAAGACATAAGTAATTGTAACTGTAAGGTGTATTACATTTTCCAGTACTTCTCCATCCTTGCCAGTGACTGCACAGAGCTTTCTGGAACAAGTTTCCAAAAGTAATAGAAAGTAATAGAAAAAGTAACTTACCCAACAATGCATTTTAGTCAAATCAGTTCAGTGCACCCACACTATACAGTAACCTTTCTGGGTAATATTGCTGAGGTAAAACTGTTTTCCCTTAAACCAGTCCCTATTGAATTCAACACACAGAACCATGCCTGCGTATTCATTTCTGAGTTCAGGGAAGGATCGGAAGTTCTTCAGAATCCACAGTGTCGCAACACTTAAGATGCCTATTCCTGTTGAGTCCTTTGCTGGCATCATCAGAGACTCAGCTGGGGGAGCAGTGGAACATGCTTCAAATAGCATAGCAATTAGGGGGGGCTTGCAGGATCGACTGAGGTGTTGCAGGATCAATCAGATAACATTAATAAAAAATAAAAATTAAAAAAATCCATGTCAATCAATTAATCAAGACCTCCTAATCCCATCACAGTAATTTAGGGTAAGTAAGCATAAATGCTAGTTTTATAATGTCATTAAGGCTCTTCGGGATTTTAGTTAACCTTTGTTAATGTAACCCTTAGGGTATAAACCATTAGGCTTTGACTCCTGTGTCATGATCTCCCTAGGGTAAGATTAACAGACTGTAACCCAACCCCTTGTCATTCCTGGATTCTTAATTCATTAATATTTAATTGTGCCCAGCAGAGATCTGCCAGGTTTAAGTTAATACAGGATAACAATCAAACAAGATGAGATAAAAATACACTGTAAATGTCAAGGTTAAAAAACAACCTATTCCTTTAGCCCAGAGCAATACAATAATAACAGCACTGATGCAGCAGAACTATTCTATACAACATATCATTAAATAATTACATCCCAATAACATGCCACACTGCACTTTACATTTCTTTTATTAAAAAAAAAGAGTTCCGTATCATACCTAGGTGGTATAAACAAATTTATTTAGAATTGTGGGCCACAAAAGGCACATTGAGCCAAGGTTTATTTCCAGGTGCGAGCCACGACAACAAGTTAAGTGACATGCTCTGGGTCACACAGTATGCAATTTCCAGTTGTGGGATTCAAACCTGGGTCTGCTATAGTTTGGTGCTCATAATAATAAATGGTGAAAATACCATACCAACTACAACACAAATAGCCACTGCCTACTTTTTCAAGAGTATCAGAGAACTGATCATTTTAGTATTGTGGTTAACTGTCTATGATGACCTGATAATTTAACACACTTAAAATCATCAGTTAATATTAACCTCACCTGAATTTTATTTTTCAAGATTATTGGATAATATGTAGAAAACTACACCCCTTACCAATATTCATGAGAGAAGTGCAATTTACACAGGTTGTCAGAGTTGAACTGGGCCACCAGGACACCTGGAAATTTCCAGGTATGCCCCCTCTGTTGGATACCTGATCAGCTCATAAGCTCTGAAAATCTTTGCCTTTGTTATCTATTTTCTAATTAAATTGGGTATCTTGGGCATTGCAAGTAAACCTAAGATGCAAACACAGAGCTTGTGCATTAGATTGAAGTGGAAAATTGACCTGTGTGTCATTTGGGACTCTCCACTATTGATTTTCCGGGGGGGGGGGACCCTGTATCAACTTACCATGTGGGTCCCCTGTGCCCTACCCCAACCCTACAGGTTGCTGCAACTTCTAAAGTTGCCTTTCCCACAGGTACCTTGAAAGGTAACCCTAGGGCAACTAAATGCAGGTCCATCTCTTTGTATTAGGGAAGGAAGGGTAGGAAGAAATATGGGGCTGGCATATGGACAGAGCTCCTTTTCTGCCTCTCAAGTCATTTGCATGTGGCATGCTTCAAAAGCAGAAAAAAACAATAGAGATTTGAGTCAAAAATTTCATCAAATGCCTACAGTACTTTATGAGATGAGGGAAAGTCATTACACTTGCTTGTGCACTAAGGTTCTTTGTGTTTTGGCTTGTTTTTTGTTTTTATTGGGCTCACCACAATCCAACCCAGATAGACCAACTTGGGGTAGCTGGTTCATTCCACTGGGGTGTCACACAGACGAGGCACACTGATGATGTCCTGGTAGAATGAAACATGTGTCTGTGTCTTCTGTTGGCACACTTTGCAGACTGTGTGAGAGGCCTTTCGGCACCATGCATTTCTACTTAAAGCTGAACCAACATATAATATTTTGTGGTGATTTGCATATATAGCCCATGATGCTTTGCATTATGGAGGTATGTGTGATTTTGTATTTCTTTGAAACTTTGCTTCCTGGCCAATGCCCTTTGGGGTAACCCTTGCCTCAATGCTTGTGTACTAAGGTTATTTGTGTTTTAGCTTGTTTTTTGTTTTTATTGGGCTCACCACAACCCAACCCAGATAGACCAACTTAAGGTAGCTGGTTCATTCCACTGGGGTGTCATACAGACGAGGCACACTGATGAGTCCTGGTAGGAGGAAACGTGTGTCTGTGTCTTCTGTTGGCACCCTTTGCAGACTGTGTGAGAGGCATTCGGCACCATGCATTTCTACTTAACGCTGAGCCAGCATAATATTTTGTGGTGATTTGCATTATGGGGGTATGTGTGATTTTGTATTTGTTATACACTTGCATTAGATAACTTAAAACAAGGGGTGCTATCCAATATTTGATTTCTATACAAATCTGCATTTTTTTAAAGATATGTGAATTGTAGTACTGGTCATTATCTAACTAAACCTGTTGGGAACAACTGTCATACAGGGTTTATACAGTGACATAAAGTTAGTAATAAAAGTTAGTAGCTTATAGTCTTTGCAGCTCACAAAGAGTTAACTAAGCACCCTGAGTTCTATTGTAAGACTAATGTGACAGAAAGAGAGCATGAAAAGGCTTGTGCGCTGCCTAAAACTGATAATAATTTTTGAAAGCAGTCAACTATTACCTTATATTCTTTGCAAAAAACTGCATTAATGCAACAGTTAGGGTTCAGATAAAACTGACAAAAGTAGGGAAATGTGATATTAGAGTTTCAAACCCTAACACTCCTGAGGCAAATTACGGGTGAAGTCTTCCTTGGGGTAGTCAACCCTAATGCTAACTCCATTGCAGTAACAAACAAGCTGAGATGTGATGAAGACAGGTGTGTATGTTTCATGATTGCATAGAATGAGGTGAGCGTTAGGGTTGACAACCTCAAGGAAGACTTAACCCCTCATTTGTCTCAGTGATGAGGCAGAGGTGTTAGGTTTTCAAACCCCAACATCACATTTTCCTACTTTTGTGGGTTTCATTTAATCCCTAACTGTTGCAATAATGCAGTTTTTTTTGCAAAGAATTTCCTTGCTTTTTGAGATAGTTTAATCATAGTATCCTTATTTGCCTGTGGGAGTGTAGGGCTCTCTGGGCCCTGTGCTCCTATCCATCAATATTTTTTGAGATGGTGCACTCATATCCTTATTTGCCTGTGGCAGCACAGGGCCCTACATAGAAGTATGTTGTTGTGGAAGTGCAGGGCCATCCAGGCCCTGTGCTTCCATCTGTAGGACAACAGCAACCAAACTGTCTCCATAGCTTTCTTATCGCTTCACCTCATGTACCTGATAATGAAAATGTTGAAATCCCCACCAAAACATAATTCCTTGCCACTGCAACATCATTCCATGTCATGCCATAGATGAAAAAATGAAGTTTGACAGGATTTGTAAATGACAGCCATTATATTAATGTGGTGGTGTAAAAAAAACTGGGCATGTTGAAAATTTGTGGTCAAAATATTTTAAATTATGAAAGTAATGTGCGAGTGCTGCAAAATTTCAATGGATGTACATAACTTTGCCATTTTTGACATATGTTGACCCCATATTTTTGACATACCCTTCTTATGACCCCACTTCATGAATAAGGGTGGTGAAAATTTTCAAATCATGCCCAAAAGGTGCTTTTGCTAAGTGACCACAAAATCACCTTTCCAGATGGATTTGTATAGTTCCACCACCATTGCTCATGATGAGGGGTCTCAAAAGGCATGTTGAAAATTTGATTTAAAAATACGTGAAAATGGCAACTTATGAATCAAAGTTGATAACCCCATTGAAAAACATTGAACTGCACTTAACTTAGTTTCTCATATTGCAGTCAGCACTTCCAGCAGCAAGACATGTCTTCAATCATAGAGTGGATCTTCACCCTGGGACCTGTTCAGGTGAGTGAGGTGTGTGTGTGTGTTGAGTGGTGCAGGGAGGGTGCTGAGGAGATTTGGTGGGGTCGGATCACTGAGTGATTTTTTTTACAGATTTTATAAAAAATACTGACGGACTGTTGTCTTTATTACAAACAGAACAGCTAATGTGTGGGAGGGTGCCACTAGACACCAGAGAAAGACAACATTTCAATGGGGACATGGATCAGAGGGTGGCAGGTGCCACTGGACACCAGATAAAAAACAGTATATACGGAGACAACAATTGGAGGGTGGGGTGCCACTAGATACCAGGAAATATTTAACCATTACAGGGATGGAAATTGGAGGTGGGGCACCACCAGACACCAGGAAAGTATAAAATTAATTATGGGGATGGGGATCAGAGTGTGGGGGTCTCTAGACACCAGGGAAAAATTAAATAATTACAGGGATAGTGACTGGACGGTGGGGGGCCTAGACACCAAGGAAATATTATTAAACAATATGGGGACAGCGATCAGAGGGTGGAGGGCCACCTCTAGACACCAGGGAAATATAAAATAATAATGAAGACAGCAATAGGAGGGTGGGGTGCCACTAGGCACCAGGGGAACAAAATTACATAATTATGGGTTGGATTGGCGGGTTGGGGGTGTTACTAGACACCAGGAAATACTTAAACAATTATGGGGAGGGTGATGAGAGGGTGGGATGGTACCACTAGACACCAGGGAAATATTTTCATTCATATAAAATGTTCATATGAATGCCCATACAAAGAAATAGAAGCGAGTCACGAAAAGGATTTAAAATTGGAAAAAAATCAGGCTAATTTCTCCACCTAATTGAGTCCTGATGAGCAAGATACAAGTGTTGGTCTCTGCAAGATGTAATTTTCTATGTTTTGAAAAAAATTTTTAACGGAAAACAAGATGGTGGCAAAAGAAAAAGGATTTTTCCCCTCATGAAAAGAGATTCATCCCAAAGGAAAAAGGATTATTTTTCATTTCATGCAGCTATTTTGAAGTCCTTATTGAGTATGCTCAGAATCCAGAATTTTAAAATTTAATAACTTTGAACCAATTAATATTTTCACCAAACATGCAAAAGGACATCTGTTGGCCAGACCCTTTCAACTCTGAAAATTTCAGGCCAAAATTCCAAACCATCTGTGTGCTATGGCTATCAAAAAAACAAAAACAGAACCACCCCCCTGAAAAATTCACTTTTTGTACTATCTGAATCTCAGAATCTAACCAGAATTAAATTTGGTATGTCCAGAGGTCTATCCCACTAGACCCTGCATGCAACATTTTATGCAAATCTATTGAATGGTTGCAAAGTTATTAAAGTGCCTACTCAACCCAAACTATAGTGATGCTACCGCACCACTGTAATATCTGAGATACTTTTTCTTTCCCTTTTGGTTAATTGGAAGACTGTTTACCTGATGTTAGTAGATGTTACGTGTGGAACAGCACTTTGCCTGGCAGCTGACATATCTGGTTCCATTCCTCCCCATTACATATTCAGTACTGTAACCTCATGGACTGTGACATCACTGCTGCTTAGGAATAGTCACTCAATAGCTGCCAGGTCACTCACCTGTGATATCACTATGAGTAAGATCGCAATGCTGATGTTGCAGTGTGGGGAATAGAGATAGATATGTCAGCTGATAGACTAAGAGCTGTTCCACACATACAGCACAATATTCTCATTCAGAAAATGGGCTTTAAAATGTCAGAAACCTCATTGGCTGGCAGGGGTACATTAACTTACAGTGAAAGCCTGTAAGTTAAAAATCGCAGCCATGCCAACCCAGTGAAGTATCATGTGCCCACCCTGCTATCTAATTGGCTAAAATCCCCTCATTTTGATTTGAAATGCCCATTTTTGTTTGTCTCGCTTAGTGAGAGACAGTGATACACAATGCTCTGGACTTCACCACCAGCTACTAATGGTAGGCACACACAACCACTTTCTTTGTTATTTTAATTCAATGTGCATATCAGTACTCTGTGATAATGGACTGTGCTCTCTCATTTCTCCTCCCGTCGACCATGCTCACTCCTGAAAAACAAAACTGCTTGTAGCGGATGGCCAAGCGAGGCAGCCCCCCCCCAAAGAGAAAAGCTCTCCTCTCTCTCCGTAGAAGTGCTCTCCTCAATCTCCCTTATTTTTGAATAATTTAAAATGGACATTAGGCAGTGGGTACATATAACAAATTGACAAAGCCATCAGATCAATTGGCTTCATGAAACTACCTGTCTAGCACACCTCACCCCTCTCCCAGCCTGCTACAACAATACCGCGGTACACAACCTACCGTGATCTGCAAATGAGCGCTCCTTACAACTTTTTCTTCTGTGCCCTGCATTCCGCTCTCACTTCTACTAACTGTATATGTTAAAAAAAAAAATTTCACCAGTAAGAAACAAAGGCACACAATAATGAGAAAGGGGTGGGGGCTAAAACAGCACACTACCAGACATACAGGGACTACTTTACACAGAAAGAAGAAAAATGGTACTGTAGCCATTTTTATAAAATCACTTTCAATTTCTTTTATAATCCTATAAAAATTACACAGTCAGCCCATTTTCTAAGCACAATAATACCTTCCAGGGTGGGCTGTATGGACAATACCAGACCTTACAGGGGTTATAAGGCCCTCCGCCAGCAGTGTCAAGCCTCATTAGCCCCTAGGTGGTCCAGTATTGCCCAATACTACCCACCCCATCAGGTATTATTGCTTGCATAAAACATTTTCAAATGAGCAAACAGAAAAAAATACTTCAGAAATAAAAGGTCAACTGACTACTTCTTAAAATTTGTGTCAGTTTCTCTCTGCCTCTTTTGGTTTCCACTTAAGCAATAAGCTCGACAGGGTGATGTCATGCTGGGATAACATCACGCCAATGACTGAGGCATAACGTTATCCCAAATGACACACACCCTGGAGGAAGTATTGTTATTATACAATGGCTCGTTGTTATACAGAATAAAAAAAAAAATAATTTTAAGGATGTTTTTGTGTGGAAAAATATTTTGGTTTTTTAAGAGAAGAAGAAACAATCAATCAAAGGCTCCACAAAATGCTCAACTGCAGGTTCACAGTGAGGCTGAGACTAAACCCATGATGTTGTACTCAGATAACATCACGGGTCCAGCCCAAGACTGGTCAATCAAAGTCCAGGATTTTTTCTTGCCATTGTATAATAGCTTTTTAAAGAGCTATGATTACTTCTCACTGTAAAGCTGACCAGATTCTCATTGTAAAATTTAGTTAAGAAATGGAAGCCATATTGGGACCATGGGGTGTCAATTTGAAGGCACTCCTAACAAGGTTAGTAGCATTATTCATTCTCTGAAGACCTCTAGTCACTGGCTCCCTGGTTTTTTTTTTTTTGTTCTGTTTCCTCTTTTTTTTCTTTTTGGTTGCTGTTTTTCTTTCCCCAGGGCATGTTTAGCCCTGGCAGGACAAAAACAGTAGTACAGGAGTAAGCTAACTTTGAAATAATTGATTATATAGTTTGCATCAGGTTTGTGAGAAAATAAAATTTTGAGTATCAAGTTAAATAGAAGACATACAGGCAAAAGGTAGCCAGTCAGAAGAGAATATTAAGAAGGAAATGGCTCCTAACAGGCTCTACTGATAATTAAGCAACAAGGCATGACAAGGGTGCTTTATTTATTTATTTATTCAAACTTTGGTAATCAGGAAAAGCACACTGAGCCAGAGCTCATTTCAGGTGCAACCAAGGGAATTGTATACATTTGAAACATATGCAAAAATAAAGCGACATGACAGTAAACTACAAATATAAGGACAATATAAAAAACAGAGCGCAATACAGTGGGATTCAAAAATCAGCACAGCAGTATTACAATCACAGCTGGGTACATTACAATGTTTTAAGCATAGTAATGAAGGATGAAGCATAGCCAAGCCACAGATTTGTTTGGGGGAGAGAGATTGGGGCAGAGGCAAGGAGCAGTCAGAACACTTCTGAGCAAGTGCTTAAATACTGAGAATGAGGAGGCTTGCTGGAAGGAAGGTGAAAGTTTTGTTCCAGAGGGAAGGAAGACAGAAGGAGAAAGCTGACTCTGCTGCTGTGGTGTAAGGATGGGCAGGGAGAAAAAACAGGATGATCAGAAGTGGAACAGGCAGGGGGAGGGACTGGCTGGAGATAGGAGGGAGGACAGATAGAAGGGAAGATGTCCAAACCAGAATTTGGCAATAAAGACTAAGGAGTGAGTCTGGCAACAGTGTTAGAGGGGGGTGATAGAAAGAGATGTGTAGAGGAAGCAGTGATGAGTGTGAAAAGGAGAGTTTGAGGTAAAGCGGCAAAAGGCATTTAGGTGGATGTCTAGTTTGGAGAGGGAACAGGCTGGAGCAGTGCTGTTGACGATGTCTATGTAGTCGAGCACGAGGAGGATGGTTTTGGTAAACAACTTACGATGCACAGGAAGTGAGAGGCATTCTTTATTACAGAACAATACCTCTAGTTTTGGGCAGAGTTTTGAATGGAAGGTGTCAATAGACTGAAAAGTTGAGCTTGTTGTCTAGCCATAACCCAGGGTATTTGAACGCAGTGACAACTTCAAGTGGGGAACCGCCTGCAGTGGAGAAGATGGGGGAGGGCGAGAGTGAGGAGTGCTTTTGTCTCAACCCAAAGTCACAGAGACTGTTTTCTTCATGTTTACATTAGGTTGTTAGTCTGAAACCAGTTTAGCATGCTATTAAAATCGTGCTGGAGCAGGGTCACTATGTCAAGGACAGAGGGACCAGAGGTATAGCTGATGATATCATCAGCGTACATATGCATTTGAACATAAGAACACGCTGAGGGGAGGTCATTGATGAAGAGGGAAAACAAGACAGGGCCAATGATAGAGCTTTGGGGTACATCAGCAAGGACTGGAAAGGGAGAAGACAGGGTGGAGCCCACATGAACTGACTTGACTAGTGTTCATGAGGCAGGAACTCAACCAGTTCACTATTGGTGGTGCTAAACAACTAAATGGAGTTTGCTGAGTAGGACTGGGTGAGACACCCGAGTTGAATGCTTTTGCCAAGTCAATAAAGATAGCGGCCGTGATGTGACCCATATCCATTCTTGAGAGAATAGCATCTGTGACCTGCAGTAAGGAGGGTGTAGTAAAGTGTTTTTTTTCCTAAAACCAGCTTGGAGCAGGGGGAGAGAGTATTTGTGCTTGGAGGAAATCAGTGATCCTAGAGTAGACTAGGGACTCCAGGAGCTTAGCAGGGGAGGTGAGGAAGGAGACAGAGTGGTAGTTTCCTGGCCTGGAAGAGTCGCTGCCTTTATGGAGGGGTAGGACCTTGGCTATTTTCCAGACCAGAGGGACTATACCTGAGGAGAGGCAGCTATTAAGCAGATGTGTTACTGTGGGATAATGGCCCACCTCAGGTAGGTTGCATGTTTTTACCACCCAAGAAGGGCTGTTAGCCCACCATAACGCACCCCTGAGCTACTTTCTGCTGGGCTGTTGTGCTGCAATAACAGCCCAGCTGAAAATACCTCTTGGCCAATCAGAAGCCAGCATATTTTATATCCATTTCATGATACATAGTAGAAACTAATAGGTAGATGCATTTGACTCGCCTTCTGTTTGCTTCTGTAACCTGCAAGACTCTGACCCCATACATTTAAAAAAGAAGGTGAGGGTAGGTGCCCACCCCATGGGGTTGGGACTTTTTAGTGCCCACCTCAGTGCACATACAGTATGCATACCATGGTCTCCTCATTTGGAACTAAATAACATTAAAACATGACTATCTACCCTTTTGTTAATGCATGGATGATGGGGGAATATAAGATTGTAGTCAAGCTTGAAGGGTAACATGGAAAACAGACATACATGACATCTTGTTTTGAAGTATGTTATTAACATGGAAATAAGGGAGATTAGGATGACAGGGAGCTGTGGGGTGGGGGGGAATATATGCTGAGTCCTGCATGTTCAGATCTCCTTCTTTACCAAAGTTCAGCAAGCAAAGATCTGTATGCTCCCTGACTATCAATGGACTGTAACAGAAGGACATGCTGTGAGTAACTTTCGCTCAGTATATATAATGGAAATGCCATCTTTGCACTATGTTGAAGCTTGTCATATTTGGAGGTCAATAGCTGCAATCTGAGATAGCAATAAAATATACAATGATACATGGGGGGTGCATAACAAGAATTGAATGCACACCCGAGGAGTGGGATGCTACCTAAACCTCAAGGGCGAAGCCAAAGGGGTTTATCAAAGCATCCCACACTGAAGGTGTGCATTAAATTTGAGTTGTGCACTCCCCCCATGTGTTGTTTTATGTAATTGCTGGGGGACGTTTTTTTCTCCAACCAGATATAGTAAAATAAATGTTTTTTTAGTAAAAATCTTGTGTCTACCTTTTTTTGTACTAGAATAGTGTACAGGACAATAAAAAAATACTTGTTATTGTGGGGGGTTAAAATGTTGCAAAAAATTTTTAAAAAACTTTGCTGGCAAGTATTTTAAGTTCATAATTTTAAGATTTTGTTTAGCTCTGTGTGGCAGTTGTCAAGGCGATATGCAAATGAGGTGCCAAGTTCCTCAAACCCTGAAGCTCATTTGCATATCACTCTAACAAATAGGAATAGAACTTGAAAAAAAAATTGTTAGCAATTTTTAGTAAACAGACTTGAGAGTGCTTTTTTGGGGGCTGAATGATGTCTGTGGTCCGAGTCCAGGAAATGCCGGGAAGTGAAAGACAGTAGCTCAGGGCACAGGAGAAGTTGGGTCTGAGATGGTGAAAAATGTTAAACTTACTCATTCTGGTCCGAAAGGTTAGAGATTTTTGTTTGTGGCTTTTATTTCGTTATTTGTTTGCAATGTTGGCGTTTCGGCAGACTGTTTAAAATTGTGAGAGCCAAGCAGTCAGTGAGTGAGCATGAGTGGGGCTGAGGAGAAGTGCATGCATGTTCGCCATTATAACCTGTGGGTTATAACAGTGAATTATAACCCGCTTCACTTATGAGAAAAATTGTCCCCCAGTTATAACAATTAAAGTAGAAATAGAATAATACAAACAATGTATGGCTTGAGAGGTCATGAAACTTAAAAAGCATGAACCTTTAGTTTAGGAAAATAACTGCAAGACTAAAAATACAGTATCAGAAACAAAAGAACAGCTGTGGAGATGGGAAAAGCATCCCAAGAAACGGCCTTCTTTACAGTTACTTCCTCATAACTTCCTGATCACTTTAAGAAAGGGTTTCTCACTACACTACTGAGATCACCGTCATCAAGTCCACCATGATCTCCTCCTGGTGAGGTACAACAGACATCATTCCAGTTTGGCCCTGCTTGACCTTTTCTGTGCTTTTGACACAATGGACTGTGGGGTGCTGTTGGTATGGTTAAGGCACTTTATAGGGCTCTTAGGGGCAATGTTGCAATGGTTTAAGTACTACTTGTCTGGGAGCAGCAGGTGGCATTGGGTTCTTACATCACAGATAGCACTGAACTCTGCTGTGGAGTGCCTGAGGGTTCGATACTGGCTTCTGTGCTGTTTGCTGTGTACATGCTGCCATTGGGAGAGATCTTTAGATGTTATGGGATGAGTTTTCAGAGCTTTGCTGATGCCCAGTTGAATATATGTCTTGTGTGCTGGACAGGAGTGTAGTGGTCATGGGATGAGCAAGTACCTAAAGGAGATCCGAGACTGGATGGCTGCCAGCTGGCTTTGCCTCAAGTCCAAAAAGATAGAGGTGCTACTGGTGGAAGCAGGCTGGAGTGCATCAGCATCAGAGTGGTGTTGATGCCACGTTACCATCACTCAGTGGTGCCATGCTTGGAGCTGTAGATAAGGTCAGGAATCTGGTGTCTTTGTAGACTCCAAGCTGACAGAACACCATCTGTCAATATTTGTCTGCAGTGGCTTTGTCCATCATCAAAACATCGCCCTGACTAAGCCGTTTCTTGTGCTCACAGATCTGCTGACATTAGTGCATGTCTTTATCACATCAAGGCTGGATTACTGCAACGGCTTCTACCTAGGGCTCTCCACAAGGTTGATGCACAACCTGCAGCAAGTGCAGTACACGGCAGCCTCGTTGATTGCTGGGACATCTCGGTCTGGGCATATCATGCCATTGAAATATAGAATTTGATGGCAGATAAGGACCGCTTGGACCAACTAGTCTGCCCATTTCCCTACCTAACGGAAAAGCTGCAGATCCTAGTTAACCAACAGTTTACTTCCTCCTACCCTTCCCCTCAGGTTACAATTGCTGTCAGTTCAGCGGTGCATCAGTTTCAAGATATGCTTACTAACTTTCAGACCCTGCATGGTCGGTATCCAGTGATACGGGTGAGTCACAACTGAGCTACTCAGTTTGACTTCTGATAAGAAAAGCGAGTGTGAAACAATAGCTAGTGTGTGGATAGCAAGGTTCAGGAACATGAATAGTGACTGTAGACATACGGCGAGTGAGAGACGGCAGAAGGCGATACATGATAGGGAGTCAGAGTGACAGGGCAAAATCTATCTGGCCACCTAGCGCAGTGTTAGGGTGTATGCCACTAGTGCAGAAGGCTCTGGGTTCACAGCTTGTGACCTGCCAGAACTTTTGCTGTATTTTACTTTTAAACCTTTCTCCTGTGTCAGGCCTACCCTCGGGAGTTGATTATATTGCTAATGGGGGTATAAAAGCTGTAATTCTTTCCGGTTTAACATGCGCCTGATTCTAGCTGTTGTTATAGTTGCTGTTGTGCAAGTCGCCATTGCGGTTTTCAGCGACTTGCGCTCACTGTGATGTTCAGCACTATTATGCAGTTGTTGACATGATGTGGAACCACATGGTCTGGATTATGGCTACCTTAAAGATCTCCTTATCCCTTACACCCCTAGCTGCCCCATCCCTGTTCTTCCAAAGAGGGTCTCCCCTGCAACCACAGATCCCATTTTAAAGAACTAGTTTACTGCCTAAAGCTAATATTAGTTTTTAAAAGCAGATAGCCATTACTTTTTATATCTGAGGTACTTTTTCTTTTCGCTTTGGTTAATTAGAAGATTCTTTGCCTGATATCAGTATGTGTGATGTTTGGGACAGCTCTCTGCCTGGCAGCTGACATTTCTAGCTCTATTCTCCCCACTACATCATCAGCATTGTGACCTAATTTGACTGTGACATCACTGCTGCTTAGGAACAGCCACTCAGTGGCTGCCAGATCGGTCATCTGTAATGTCACTGTCAGAGAGATCACAATGCTGATCATGTAGTGGGAGGGATAGAGACAGATATGTCAACTGCCAGGCTAAGAGCTGTTCCACACATCCAACACAACATTATCACATACAAGACTTTCTAATAGGCGAAAGGAAAAGGAAAAATACTTCAGTAATAAAAAGTTATAACTGACCATTTCTAAAATGTTGTATTTTCCTGTCTATTTTTGGCTCCGCTAACTCTTTAAGTCCTTGGGGGACCGTGCTTTCAGGATTGCTGTCCTAGTATTATGGAATGCACTACCCATGGATGTAAGAGAAGCCTCATATGTAGACACTTAAAACCCTTTTTAAAAACTCACGTCTGTAATCTTTGTTATGGTGGTAATATCTTTTAGAGTTATAATTTATTTTTCTGCTGTACTTATTGTTATATCAACCTGTCTTTCCTAATGTATGTAAGGCGTTCAGAGCTTCTGGGATTGGGCACCCTGTAAATAAAATTGTCTTGCATTCCTTCTTGCATGCTCTCTCAGTTAGTACGTAGCTTGCAAGAGACCATGGGATACACAGACAGCACAGCATTCATTTTTGAAAACTACAGAGATACAGAAAAAACAAAGATATGAAGTCTGCAAGGCAACTGAAATGTTTCCATAGCCCCTCTGCTCTCAGGGGCCTGTATGGTTGCACAGTCCCCACTATAATGTGCTGACTAATGAGTCGGAGGAGCAGAAGTAAGGGAAAACGGAAAAAAGTGACAGTTTTTAATATGTTAACTTGCATTTAATGAGGCTACTGCAGGAAAGCATCATAGATGAATGTACTTAGGGTGGATGGATGGGGCGGATAATGGTATGCCTTGTGCCAAAAAAAATATGCTGTGTGTATCAGAGTATAACAACAAACTTTGTGTGTGTTATCACTTATCCATATATTTCAGTTATTTTGTAGTACAGTGGAATTTGTTTAAATGCACACCCATTTTGCACCAAGAAAATGTGCATTTAAGCAGAATGTGCATTTAAGCAAAATTGCCATTTTTTGACTGTGCTGTACTTTATTAAACACACTGGACTCACTGGACGTGCTTTTGCGTATGCATGTTTATCTCCCATTAATATTCTAGCTATGCTAAAAAAAACTCTCAGTGATGTAATAATGTATTGTACCCTGTACATTGTTAGAAAATAACTTTCAATGCAGTTTAAAATGATCATACATTATTCACAATTCTGAATCGCCCCCTACATTTGCTGTACCAAACAAGTTAGCTTTGTTTCCTGTTTGTAAGTGCAGGCCTAGTCAAGTAGTGCTCAAATTCAAAAAGCCTGGTAAGGTCTTGTATTTTTCTCACCCTAACAAAAGATACTATCTTGTCCATGCACTGTAGTGCTTTGAACATTGTTACCTCCTGTTCGGGAGTCTCAGCTTCAGTAGCATTTGGCTCATCCTCCTCATCAGGTCACTTGATTATTTGCTGGCATATCTCAGTTGTGTCTGTGATCATACCAGTGCTTTGTAGGGATTTATCAATGTCCCGGTACACAAACATATGAAGAAGCCAGCAGAAGAACGTAACTTGGTCTATCGGAGTCTGCTCGTATTGCAGGGTCCATAGCTTGAGCTAATGTCCCTGCCCTCCCTCCCCACTCCTCCCATCCTCCCTACCCATGACCCTTACCCTCCCCCTATCCCTGTTCCAGCCTGTCTTAAAGCTGCCCACTGTCTTCAATGAGATTACCTTTTCTGGCAGCGCATTCCAAGTGTCCACCACCCTCTCTGTGAAAAAGTGCTTCCTGCCCTCCCTGCTGAACCTCCCATCCTCAAGATTAAGACTGTGCCCCCTCATGTTATGGTTTCCCCTCATCTTAAAGAGACTCTCCTTATCAACCTCATTTGTCTCTTTCAAGTACTTGAAGGTCCCAGTCATGCCCCCTCTCTCTCTCTTTTCTGTCTTCCAGGGAGCAGATGTTCAGTGCCCTCAACCTCTCCTCATATGCCTTACCTTGTTGACCGGCTATCATCTTTGTAGCCCTCGTTTGGACCTTTTCCAGCATGTTAATGTCCTTTTTGTGGTATGGGCACCAATAATGAGCTTCATACTCTAGGTGCGGCCTTACCAGTCACATGTATAAGGGCAGTATAACCTCCTCTGCCCTACTACTGATCCCACTAGATATGCATCCCAGCATCTTGTTTGCCTTTGCTGCTGCTTTCTTGCACTGCGTGGAGTGCATCAGGTCACTAGTGATCATCACTCCCAGGTCTTGCTCCTCCTCTGATGCAGATAGTCGGACTCCATCCAGGTAGTACTCTGTCCTAGGATTCTTGGCTCCAATATGCATAACTTTGCATTTCTTGGCATTGATGCCAAGCTTGCATATCCTGGACCACCTCCCTAGCTTTTCCAGATCATCCTGTAGGTCCTGTATCCTTTCAGCTGTGTCCACTCTCCCACGGTATAAATTAAAGTCTGCCTCCAAACACTGGAGTACTGAAATTTTCTGGTCAAGTGTGAGGGTAACTTTTTTCGATCCATGCTGCTGCTATGGGGTGAGTGAATGAATTACAAGGGCAAGGTATTAAATACAGCAGCAACACTTAATTAAGCTAGTTTACCCTGTCACTAGCTGTGTCCCAGAGCATGAGCAACATCGTTAAAGCCATTGTGCACTTAGCTGGTGTTAATTACATTGGAAGACCTGTGTGAATGATTTGAGTTTCTGTGTACTTAGCTGAAATATGCACTTATCTGACATGTATTTAAGCCGCTAAATTAACATTAAAGATATAGGGGAAAAACAGAAAACTACAAAGTTGTGCATTAAAACAAAGTGTGCACTTAGCCAAAGTGCATGTAACTGGAATGCACTGTACCACCATTACATATAGGATAAAGTATGGGGTGCAGTGTGTTATGAGAATTTAATACACACCTGAGTTGTTGGATGGCACATAAACCCGGAGGGTGAAGCCCGGGGTTTATGGTAGCCATCCAACAACAAGGGTGTGTATTAAATTCGAATTTATACACTGCACCCCATATTTTGTTTTATATAATTTAAGGGGTTGCATTTTTTTGTTTACTCCCGTCTGCCCCTGCGTACACTCTGTGGTGTGAAAATAAAACGTTTTTATTTATTTAGTTAGTTTGATCTAGGTGGTCAGGACCTGGCCAGTGGTGCTACCGCCTAGTCTCTGCCCCGGCTTGGGGTGAAGTTAGAGGAGGAGGAGGCAAGAGATGCTGGTTGGTGAGGGGCACTGGAGACAGGCAGTAGGAGGGACAACTTGGAGGCCTTGCTGCTCTTGATGCTCTTGACCTGTTCAGCCTTGAGCATGTGGCTTCCCTTGTGGGTGCCACCAATGAGGGACCAAAGCTATTTTTTAAAATAATAAAAAAATGAGGAACCTTAGTGCACAGCAGGGATCCGGACCACTCGCTCTTCTCAAGTACCACTGACAGTCTGACACAAACAGCTGTGTATTAAAAAAAATGCCATAATACACATATGTGTATTATGGCATTTAATACGTGGCTTTTTCAATGGGAAAAAATACAACCCATTAATTATATATAGAATAATGCCTGTGTTGGTGTGCGTTATAAGAATTTTTAACACACCCAAGGTGTGTTATAATCCATAAATCCTGAGAGCAAAGCTCAAGTGGTGTATGAGATTTATCACATATCGAGGGTGTATGGAAAATCATGATAAAGCAAACTTTGCACAGGCATTATTTTTTATAATAGTTTCGTGCAAGGTTTTGATAGAGATAAAACCCATAAGCTCTATTTGTGTTAGGAATGAGTGTGTTCCTGAGCAGCTACCACAGTGAGACGCTTTTTCTTCAGTTTTTTTTTAATTAAAAAAATGTGTTTTAGTCAATTGCTGTGACAGAGACAGTTTGCACAGGAATGGAAGGCAGAAATGTAAGCATGGTAGTGCACTTTGTTGTGGTAACAGACAGTGTAAAATTGGTCTCCAGCTACTATACTTTCATGCTTCAGTGAAGTGAAAGCATGAGGAGGAGAACACTGTAATAACCCATTATCAAGTATTACGGAGCTCAGAGGGTTATTACGGTGTTTTATCAGGTATGCATATCCATTCATTATAGGAAGTCACCAGTTATTATATAAGGATTACAAGTGAATTTAAACAATTAATGGTATTCTGTTGTTTGGTTGTATGTTACGGAACTATGCAGTATTAGCCTCCTTATTTTTCCACACTGAGTTACTACATTTTCAACATAGTCTCCATGTTCACAACACTCAGTAGCAGTGGCTGAAACACCACAGAAAATGTCTGTTACTTACCAGTAACAGAAGCTCTTTTAGAGGATCTCCATGGAGTCATAATACATTGCACTGTAAGCCAGTGGAGTCTGGACCTTGTGGAAATCTTTTTCAAGATGGAACACCCACATTGAAATGCCTACATGCACATTGTTGGCATACAGAGTTTCCTGTATTGGGCTCTATGCACCAGTGGGCGAGAAGTACATGCTGCAGGTGCATATCCTGCCCATGTAGGTCTGAACTTGCAGAATTCAACACCGGCTGCCACCTGTCCACAGACCTGCCCTCCTGGCACACAGGACACCACAGGGTGGCCAGGAGCAGAGTCGCAGACCCAGTTGGTCATCCATTCAGTTGCCCGGACCAAATAACTCAGTGGATCCCTTACGCTGTGGGGTGCACATTGGCAAAATGCCCCGTGGATGTCTGACAGCAGGCGGCTGTGAAGGTGAGAGCAGGGCAAAGCCACCAGCCCTTCCAAGATGCAACACCAGAGTGGTATGGGGTGGGTGGGGGTCTGTTGGTGGTGCCAGGGGACACTGTACCCCACTATATACCCAGAGGGGCTGGTGGTAGGGGTGGGCCAGAGGTGCCATCCGGGGGTGGGGTGGCTGTATCCTTGGGCCAGTGCCCCTGTGGGGGTGTGTGTTGGTGTGGGCACCTGGTTGGATCCGTGCACTGATGTGTGCTGGGGTGCGTGATGCTGGACGGCCATAGGAAGTACGGCCGCAGTTGCCCCGGTGGGTGAGTGGGCTATCTGCCCTGTCCAGGTGGAGATTCGATGTGTGCACAGGGTGTGTAGGGAACTTATGGCAGGGTTCACCATGGTGTACCCTACAGCCCCCTCCGCATCCCCATGGCCAGCACTACACGCCTTTGTGCATGGTGCATAGTGCTGGCACGCCCACAGCCCGCCCCCAGCACAGTGTGGTCCACAGACCAGGGGGATCAGGTGTGTTGGGGCTACATGCCCACCATTAGTACATCCTGTTTGGGGGGCACGTTGGGTGTGGGGTGGCTATGCACCCTAGGTATGTGGCATGTAGCCACTCCGCCCATTAATGAATCGGGCAGATAATGTGGATGGGACCCAATCACTTTAGTTTTCCAAAATCAGTGAATGCTGTTCTGAAACATCCACCAACAGCAAGATTTGGGCCACCAACCAAACCAGGCACAGAGAGGCAGCTGAAGCACTGCAAACACTGTTCACCACACAGCAAGCAGCAGAGACATGCAAAGTTGGAAAACGTCTCTTCACAAAATACATCATGAAGTTTTCTGCTCATAGTTCATAGTTCTTCTCCCAGCTAAGTACCTACTTCACGCAGCAAAAATTAAAGTGCAGTGGACCTACACCACTGAAGCTGCTGGTGAAGTGCCACTTTGCATAGTTTTTGCTGCGCAAAGTAGCACTTCGTTGGCAAAGAATTACTTAAGTGCCATTGTTAAAAAAAAGATTTTACCACTCTGATCCTTTACTGTTTAGTTTCTCCCCAAACTACCACCCTCCGCATTGAAGTCCTTTCCTCACCCCCCTCATAGAAATATACATAGAAACATAGAAATGTGTGTCAAAAAAGGACTGGTAGGGAGGCTCATCTAGTCTGCCCTTTCTTCCCCTGCCTATTACTACACCCTGGACCCTATTTGTCCACAAGTGTCCTTCCCTCCTCCCTTACCTCTGCTTGTGATACCTATGTGCTTATCCCACACGTGTTTCAAACTCCCTACTGTTTTCCCCTGCCACCTCTTCTGGCAGACTGTTCCAAGCATCCTCCACACTTTCTGTGAAGAAGTATTTCCTCACATCACATCCCTCTTAAGCTCCCCTCCAAGCTTCAGAGCATGTCTCCATGTTCTGGTGTTCCTCCTCCTGTGAAAGAGACTCCCCTCCTGCACCTTGTTCACCCCTGGAAGGTACTTATAGGTCTGTTATGTCCCCTCTTGCTTTTCTTTCCTCCAGGGAGTACATGTTGAGCTCCCGTAGCCCCTTCTTGAATGGTTTCTCGTGCAACCCCCCACGTCATTTTGGTAGCCTATCAACCCCCACACCATTTTGGTAGCCCTCCTCCAGACCACTTCAACCCTGTTGGTGTTCTTGTGGAATTGCGGCCTCCAGAAATGGACAGTGAACTCCAGGTGGGGTCTCACAAGTGAGCAATGCAGAGGCAACACCACCTCCCCTCTACTGCTAGAAATCCCCCTCCTTGTGTACCCCAGCATTCAGCTAGCCTTGTCTACTGCCTTGTTGCACTGCCTTGCCACCTTCAGACCATCAGATGTGATTACCGCAAGATCCTCCTCTTGCTTGGTAACTGTAAGTACCTTCCTTCATCTTATACATGGCCTCTGGATTTCCTTGCCCCATGTGTATGGCTTTGTATTTTTTGGCACTGAAACCCAGATGCCACTCCCTAGACCACTCCTCTAGTTTCCCCAGATCCTTTTGCTTTCTCTTCATCCACTGCTGAGTGTTCACCCTGTTGCAGATGTTTGTGTCCCCTAAAAGGAGACACACCTTCCCCTCCAGTTCCTCAGCAATGTCACTTATGAAGACATTGAAGACAGGACCAAGTACTGATCCCTGCAGTACTCCACTAGTCACTCTCTCATCCTCTGCCATTTACCATCACCCTCTGCCTCCTATCTTTCAACCAGTTAATTACCCAGCTCACCACCGTCTCCCCACACCCAGTTTGCTAAGTTTCTTTATCAGCCTCCTGTGTGGTTCAGTGTCAAAGGCCTTACTGAAGTCCAATTAGGCCACACCCACTGCCGTCCCCTGATCCACCTCCCTAGTTACCCAGTCAAAGAAATCTGTAAGATGTGTTTAACATGACTTCCTCTGCAAAGCCATTGCTGCCAGTAGTCCAGCAGCCTATTGGCCTCCAGGTGCTCCATTGGTCCCTCCTTCAGTAGGGAGTCCATTAATTTCCCCATCACTGATGTGAGACTGATTGATCTATAATTCCTAGCCTCCTCCCTGCTACCACTCTTGTACAGAGAGACCAAATCATCCCTGTTCTTGTCCTCTGGAACCAGCCCTATCTTCAGTGAGGTGTTCAATAGTTTGCCAGAGGGATGGCTAGCACTCGCTCTGTTCTTTTGTACCCATGGGTGGATCCCATCTGTCCCCATCACCTTGTTTTCTTTTGGGCTTCTAGTTTCCGGTGGACTCTCTCTTCCATTACTGGACTTGTGTCTACTCCTCCCATTGCCTGTTAATGCATCTCAGTCCATCCCCTAACCCCTTCCACTGTGAAGACTGAGCAGAAGTATTTGTGTAAAATTTTAGCTTTTTCTTGGTCTTCCTCTGCAAAGTTCCCCTCAACCACATAGTCTTCTGATCCTCATTGTACCACCCCTTGCCTTCCTCTTTTTGTTCATGTACCTGAGGAATGTCTCATCCCCTTTTTTGACTTCCTGGGCGATCTGCTTCTCAGTTTGAGCCTTTGCTGTCCTTACCCTCCTTCCTGTGTCCTTTTTTATCTCGATATATCTCCCTGTCCATCTCCATTTGGGTCTCCTTGTATTTCATGAAAGCTGTATTTTCTCCTTACCACCTTAGCCATCTAATCTGAGAATCATAGTGGTCTTTTCTCCTGTTACTCTTGCTTATTTCCTTCAAACAGCTTGCTGTTACCTTAGTTATTCCCTTCCTTATCCTTTTCTTTTGTGCCTCTACTCCACCCTGGCTGTTCCTCCTTCAAGGTATCTCCTAAGACATTCTCCCATTTCTTTAAAATCTGCTCTCCTGAAATCAAGGACCCTCATGCTAGTGTGGTATTCTTCCTGTCCAGTCCATTATGCCAAACCACACTGTATGATGATCACTTGTACCCAGGAAGCTACCTACTGTGATGTCTGAAATGCTGTCCCTGTTCATAAGTACCATGTCCAGCACTGCCCAGTCTCTAGTGGGATCTGTAATCAGCAGCCTTAAAATGTCCCTTGCAGGGATCTAGGAAGGACCTGTTCCTAGCTGTGGCCAGAATGCTCTTTCCTACATCTGGCAGATTAAAGTCCCCCATAATCATGGCTACCCCTTTGCTTGCCATTGTGCTAATGGCACCACCAAAACCCTGTCCAACTTCCCCCCTCCCATTTGTGGTCTGTACACCACCCCCACCATATAAAAGCCTCAGACCCTGTCTCTAAGCCAACCCTAAGAACCTCCATCCCCTCCATCTCCCCATGGTTTCCTTGAATCTCTGTGGCTTTTATACCTTACTTTACATATAAAACACCCCCTCTTTCCTCCCTGTCCTATCCTTTTGAAGCATGTTATAAAAACATGGTATGGCCACTGCCCAGCTGTGGTTGTCACTGCACCATGATTCTGTTATGGCCACCAGATCCAGATCTGCCTCTGCAGTGGTAGGCTCAAGGTCAGGAATTTTGTTTCCTAGACTCCTTGCATTGGTGCACATGGATCTCCACTCCTAATGTCTCTCTCTGCGTGAAGTTCTCCATGAATATACATTACCATTTTGACGTGATTCCCTTCCCCATCACCATACTAACATGACTCTCCTTCCTCCCCCTACCCAACCAGGCCTTGAATTTCAATCAGAATCCCCCACCTATCCCCCACCTCCCCTCTTCTCCCAAACACCCCAGTGTTTCCAGTTTAGGCATACCTGTAAAAGAAGAAAACCCTCCCTGGTGCAGAGACATCCATTCCATCTGCTGTGTAAAGTGTAAGTAGTGGTACTGCCATGAATGTATGGTGACACCTTTGCCTACAGTAAAACATGATTGGCTATGCCTGAGACATTCAGGTTTTACTATAGGCAAAGATGTAACCATTCATTCATGGCATTACATAAACTCACATTAAACAGTGCAGGTGTCCTCAATGTCCTCAGGAGTCAGGCATGGAGCTGTAGGGACCAGTTGTCTGCAGCAGAAAGCTATGTTCTGGGACAGAAGGCTCAGCTGAAGGGGGAGCAGAAATGGAGCATCTTCCTGGACATAAAGTCTCCACCACTCATTCACACTAATGGGAACTATACCAGAGGCACTAGGACCCAGTGGGAGGCAAAAATCTTCAGGAGGGCTGGCGCCGTGGTAGGACCGCGTATGCACAGCGCCTTGAGACTGGCTCACGCCATATAGGCTGCCTCCGCGTTGATGCTCCAACCGTGTCAGTTCCTTTTTTTCCCCGCCATCGAGTGCACTTCAGTGACAATGTCACTCACTGGGAGTCAAAACTTAACGTCTATAAGACAGCAGCTATAGTCTTATCAGTTTTGACTAGTTTATTATTTTATTATCAGTTTAAAAGAAAGATAAAGAAGTACATTTTAGTAAGTACATTTTTTGTCAGAAGAAGTCTTCAGCCCTCCTTCAACAGAGTCGACCATGAACAGGGCAGGTGACGGTAGGCAGACTTCGTATAAAAGCTGTATTGTCAGCAGGGCTGGGTCTGGTCCACTGCCCTCTATGGGGGGGGGGGTCTGACTACAGACAGTCCAGTGCTCAGGGAGATGGGAGGTCTTCCTGAAAGCACAAAAAGAAGCAGTCCCATTCTCAATCCTTGTTGAGGACTCGGCACCACTCGGCCTTGAGTTCTTCGGCCTCCCAGTCAAAAAAGAAACGGCACCACTCAAGGTCACCTTCTGGTATGTCTGCGCATCGTTTGTCAGTTACTGGTGGCAGGGGCTCAACTCCATCCCTTCTGAGGTCTTCTCCAGCTTCTGTTTCTGGTGAACGGCATCTTCAACTCCAGAGTCTCTCAAGGGGGTCCTCCGGTGAGCAGTTTCACCATTGGGCCACTCTTATGGAGCAATGGGTTCAGCAGTTGTCTTGTCTGCTCAAGCGGTGAGTCCATGCCGGGCCTTTGGGCCTTTGGTTTCGGACCTGTGGGCAAGGCAGTTGGGGCTTCTAGTCCGTGGCACCTCCTTCAGTGCTGTTGATGCTGTGCTTTGGTGTTTTCTCCTCATACGGCTGTAGCAGGGGTCTACACTAGTGCCAATATCTCCTGCTGAATTTCTTCATCTTTCCTCAGTGAGTCAGGGTTGAGAACCTCTGGTTCGGTGGCACCTGTGTTGCTCCCAGCGCAGCGTCCTGTGCTCCCTTTCCTATCTATATAGTTCCTTTGGGACTAGTAGGTGATGATGTTGAGCCTGATCCTGAACTTCGATTGGAGGACAACTTTGATGACGATTCCTCCTTTGGAGTGGTGAATAAACCTTCTCTTTCAGCAGAGCCTCTGGTCGAGGATGTTTCTTTTAAGTCTCTGCTTAGAAACGTGAATACCACTCTCTCTCTCCAGACTTCGGAGATTGATCCTGGGAAATTGCTGCGTCTGCAGTATCTGCATGTTCTGGACATTCCTGTGGAATTGACTCCCCCCGTGCAACCCTCTTTTGTGACTCTCTCTCTCAAATGGAGTGGGATAATCTGTCACTTATTCCCTCTGTGGCCAAGTCCACAGACAGGAAATATGCCCCTCCCAAGGGTCGACCCAGTCTGGCCTTGTAAGCCTTTGCTGATGCCAAAGTTGTCCTGGCAGAGAATGACAAAGCCATTCTTCTGCAAGAATCTATGGCACATCTGATAAACAAGGAATCTTGCAAAATCGACACTTTGGGAATGCAAGTCTTTGCTGCTTCCACCCTGGGCATGTGCATTGCTAGTTACTAGTGCTACTTCTTTCAGTATGAGTATACACTCTGGCATTCACTTAAGGCCACAATAGAAACTCTCCCAGCTTAGGAGGTTAACGGAGAGCTTCTTCAAACTATTATTAGAGGCACTGAGTCTAATAACCAGCAGCTTAAAGCTGGCATGGATGCTGTTGACACTGCCTCCAGAGCAGCACCTGACACCACTGATCTTTGCGCACGTTGGGATTCACAAATGATGCCCAGCAGAGATATGAAGAAGAATGAGCATTTATATAGCACTTTTCATACATCCCAAAGCACTTTACAAGCAATGCTAGACTGATAGTAAAGTGACTGAATGTGGGGTGGTGGCCATATCGCACATCATCACCCACAGACAGCCTGAATAATTGCATGAACCGGTTTATGGGAAGGGGAATGTTGGCCAGGACACCAGGAATGTTCCCTACTCTTTGCAAAGAGTGCCCTGGGTTCTTTTACTTCCACCTGGACACCCACCAAGACAACACCAGGATGGGCAGAATGGACCTCGGTTTAACATCTCATCTGAAGGATGGCACACCTCAACAGTACAGCAACCCCCAATACTGCACTCGGATGCCAGCGATTTTTAGGTGCAAGTCCAATCCCAGTGTGGGACAAGAACCCACGACCTTCTGGTTCAGAGGTGGATGTGCTACCAACTGAGTCAAGCTGACACCTTGGCTTTGCCCTTTGATGGTATGTACCTGTTTGGTCCTCAGTTTCAAGCAGGCGCTAGAGGCCACACAGAAAACTAGAATGGCTATCAAAATGGCCAGACCGCCATCTGCAGCCCCTCAAAATGACAAAGAACTGGTTGTAGTTTCATAACCGTCAGTCCCTGTGGTAAGGCAAAGGGTGCTTCAGCAGAAACCAAACCCCTGAGCCACAAAAACACAGCAGAATGCACAGGGCCCCAAAGCACCTAGCACCACCCTCTGAGACTCCAGCCCAGGTCCCACCTCTGCTGTCCAAGGGGGACTCTTCCTTGGCTGTAGAAGGGCATCTGACTCAGTTTTACAACCAGTGGAAGTCAATCACATCAGTCAAGTGGGTACTCAGGATAATCTGTGAGGGGTGCTCCCTAAATCTTTCAGAAACCCCTCTGAATCACCCACCCAAATGACAGCACAAGCTGTCTGTCTCTCAGTCAGACCTTCTTGCTTCCAAGATTCAAGATCTTCTAAACAACAGGGCAGTAGAGGTAGTCCCACTGGATCAGTGGAACACAGGTTTCTACTCCCATTACTTCCTAGTTCCAAAGAAAACAGGCGGCATGCACCCTGTTCTCGATCTCAAGAAGTTAAACAGATTTCTTTACAAGGAAAAGTTCAAGATGATATTACTCAGTACACTTTAATCTCTGATTAGTCAAAATGATTGGCTAGCCTCACTGGACATGCAGGACACCTATCAACATGTTCTCATACACCCATGCCACCACAAATACCTCAGATTCATGGCGTTGGGTGAACACTATCAGTTGTCCTGCCCTTTGGGCTATTTTCGGTGCCTCAAGTCTTTACAAAGTGCTTTGCAGTTCTTGCAGCACTTCTCATGAAGCTCTGAATTCAGGTATTCCCATATCTGGATGATTGGCTTCTAGCAAGCCCCTCCAGACAAGAGACTCTGGAAGGCATGGCTAAGGCTTCAAAATTTCTCACATCCATGAGAGTCCTGCTAAATTTGGGAAAGTCACAGCTACAGCACTCCCAACGGCTCCTCTTCACAGGAACCCTTCTAGATACCTCCAGCACAAAAGTCTTTCTTCCAGAGGACGGAAGGAATGACATCCTTCAGATGGCTTACTTCATCAGAGAGAATGACTCAGTTCGAGCTCTCTTGATGCAGTGGATGCTGGGTCTCATGGCATCCTCAGTGTTCACTGTGCCTCTGACTCATCTTCACATGAGGACTACTCAGTGGATGCTCAGCACTCAGTGGTCACTGATGATGCACTCACAGGCCTTCTACATCAAGGTGATGGAACCTCTGAAATGGTCACTCACCTGGTGGACTCAGGAGGACAAACTTCTGGAAGGTTATCCCTTCTCCCCTCTAGAATCCCAGATTTCCATCACCACGAATGCATTCCTACTGGGATGGGGAGCTCACTGCCAGGATCTCCACACCCAGGGTTGACGGAGTCAGGACGAGTCTCTGCTTCACATAAATGTTCTAGAAATGAGAGCTGTCCTGTACCCAGTCTGAGCCTTGAAGGACATACTGTGTCACAAGATCATTCTCCTTCAAACAGACAACAAAGCAGCAGTATACTACATCAATAAACAGGGCAGAACACACGCTTATGCTTTATGCATGGAAGTGATGAGAGTGTGGGAATGGTGCCTGAAGCACAAAGCACTGATCCAGGTGGTCTACTTGCTGGGAGTATAGAACGATCTGGTGGATCATCTCAGCAGAACGAAGACTGACCTTCATGAGTGGTCTCGTGACACAAACGTCATGCAATCACTCTTTGAAGAGTGGGGAACTCCAGACCTGGACCCTTTTGCTTCCCCACTCAACACAAAACTGCTTCTCTTCTGCTGCAGAAATCCAGGACCTGGCGTTTTATGTCAGGATGCATTCAGGCTGTGGTGGATAAGACGCTTTCTGTACGCATTTCCTCCCTTTTCTCCTAGTTCAGAGAGTGCTGCTCAAACTAGTGGTGCGGGGGCAGAATGATCCTCATTGCCCCATTCTGGCGTTGCCAGATCTGGTTTCCATTAATCAACCAATTATTGGAAACTTCTCCGAGACAGCTTCCACTTCTTATGAACCTACTGACCCAGGGCCCTGTGGTCCATCCCAGCCTGAAGTCCTTCACCTCCATGCCTGGCTCCTGAAGAGATAGAGGTGAACAGGTTTAACATTTCACATAGGGTCTCAGGTATTCTGTTAGCTTCACAGAAGCCAGATACTCAAAAACCTTACACAGCTAAGTGGAAGCAGTTCTCCATCTGGTGTGCAAAATCCTCCTGGAATCCTTTTTCATACCCACCAAACAAGGTTCTAGAGTATCTTCTAGATCTCTCAAACACAGGCCTGCAATACTCAACTGTGAAGGTTCATCTTTGCGTGATCTCAGCATACCATGAGTCCATACACTTCATGTCTCTGACTCAGCTACCTGTGGTCAAGAGGTTTCTTAAGGGCATTCTGTGTACTAGGCCACCAGTCAGATGACCGGTAGTCACCTGGGACATTAACCTTGTGTCTAGACATACTCACCAGTAAACATTTCGAGCCCCTAGCTACTTGTGAGCTGAAGTTTCTGACTTGGAAGACTCCCTTTCATGTAGCCATCACTTCCGCTCGTAGAGTGTCTGAAACACATGCTTTGGTCACAGATCCTCCATGTACTATATTTCACAAAGACAAAGTGGTTCTTAGGACCTACCCTAAGTTTCTCCCCAGGGTTATCTCAGCATTTCACCTGAATCAGCCCTTGGTCCTTCCAAACTACTTTGCGAACTTCCAGAATGAGGAGGAGCGTACCCTGCATTCTCTGGATGTGAAGAGAGCTTTGCAGTTCTATTTAGTCCGAACTAAAGAAATCTGCACATCAAAACAACTGTTTGTCTCCTTCAGCATGGCCTGGCTGGGTCAGACTGTTGCTATCAGATGCATTTCAGCATGGCTAGTGGCATGCCTTCGCCAGTGCTACTCCATGGCACAGGTTAAGCTGGAAGGCAGAGTATACACTCATTCTACGAAAGCAGTTGTGGCACCTCTGGCAGAAATCCTGAAGGTGCCCATTGTGGACATCTGTAATGCAGCCACTTGGAGCTCCGTGCACATTTTCATAAAGAACTATACTTTGGATGTCCAAGCCAGGCAGCAGCAGTCCTTTGGCAGGACAATCCTTAATGGATTTCTGTCCTAAGTGAGTTCCTCTCTCCTGCCACCCGTCTCATAGGATTATTAAGCTCGGTACCCTCCCATTAGTGTGAACGAGTGGTGGAGACTTTATTTCCAGAAAGATATGGAAACTACGTACCTACCGTAATTCTTGATCTTCTTGGACCAGGTCTCCACCACTCATTCCTGTTCTGGTCTTCACCCCCTCATTGTTTGGGCTGTGAAGACTCTGTTGAGTTAACCCTTCTTACACGGGTCATTTGGACTATCTTATGTCCGACATAGGTTAGTTTTACTAGGTTAGTTTACACTGAACCTCATTGGTAAAAAAGGTATTGAGGCAAACAGAGGGTCAACACCGAGGTTGCCTATACAGCGAAACCAGTCTGCATGATATCCACACATTTTTTTAATTTAGTTTTGTTGACGGGTAAGTGCACTAGACAAATCCTGCCTATTTTCAGGCACGACCGGGGAAGGGGATAAAGATGAATGCCAACTGTCCTTGAACCAGATTAAACTGTTGGTGGTATTTTTAGTGAATGAGAGGAAATTTGGCCAGGACACCAGGAAATTCCCCTACTCTTTTGATAAGTGCCATGGGATCTTTAATATCCACCTGAACTACCACCAATCCAGGCAGATGGGATCTCGGTTTAACATCTCATCCGAAAGACGGCACCTCAGAAGTGCAGCACCCCTCTCATGCTGCACTACAGTGTCAGTGCTGGGATATTAACCCAGGTGCCAGATGTGGGAACTGAACCCACAGCCCTCTGATCTCCCAGCCTCAGGGGCAAGTGTGCTACCTACTGAGCCACTGACACATGCACGGACCAACCCCAGTGCCAGCCCTCCTGAAGATTTATGGCTCCCACTGGGTCTTAGCACCTCCAGCATAGTTCTCATTAGTGCGAATGAGTGGTGGAGACTTCATCCAAGAAAATCAAGAATTATGGTAGGTATATAATTTCCATTTCAGCTACCAGTTCCCACAATATAGGAGATCAGATCTGCCTGAGCTTGGTCTGGATTCCCTGAAATCCCAGCAGAGGAAAAAAGGCATAGAGAAACCTACCTTTTCAGCAAAGGGACAATGTATTGTACCAAACAATTCCACAACCTGGAGTTAGTGATCAAAAAAGCAGCAGTTTTACGTTGTGTGGTGATGCAAAGAGGTCCATCTCTTGCTTTCCTCACATGTCAAACAGCTGGCCCACCATGGTCATGCTGAGCTCCCACTCATAGGGCTGAACCACAGACTGGCTTAGGCTGTCTGCCAGGATATATAGTGAGCCTGCAACATGGACAGTGAAAAGCAGGACATTTTGGGCCACACCCTCACTTCAGTTCTTTTTGGGAATTTTGGTGTGCTCCTTGTTACAGAAACGGTGAGATTAATTTCACCTTATGGTGATTACATTTGGCAGTAAGACTTTTTCGGATCAGATCTGTGGTCAAATAGTGACTTACTGTACTCAATTTCAGCGTGCAATTGTTATTTCTGTTGTTTTATTGTTTGTGTTGTTTTATTATTTGGGTTTATTTTAAGGAATATTGAGGGGGTGGTTTTTGTTTGTGGGGTATTTAAAATAGTGTGAGTGGAAGTGTATCAGTGGAAGAGTGGTTGTGTGTGTGTTAAATAATTTGGGGTTTGCTGTTGTAGGGTTTGTTAGGCAGCAGGATGTGTTGGCAGAGGGCTTCGGCAGTCGGATACTACTCCCCCACCGAGCTCAGGGCCCTACGCCTGATCAGTTGTCCCCAGCTGCCAGTGGAGGTTTATAGGCATTGCCACATCTTGGGAATTGCAAGGAGGCATAGACAGGTTTGGGGGCCCAGGCCTGGTGGGGGGGGTGGATGGATTGGGGTTGTGAGGTCAAGGAGATGCCCTGGGGAGAAATTGGTTCAAGAGAGGGGTCTTCCCTGCCTGGTGCCCATATCCAAGGGCTCCACTTTTTGTGGGCAGATAGCATGGTCGACCTCAAATGCCCATCCTACTCAGGTGGTGTTATGTAACGCCAGGTCGATTAAGAACAAGACAGCAGTAATTGCTGATCTTGTTGGAACATCTGATCTGGCGTGCATCACCGAGACTTGAGTGGATGAGAATGCTGGTCCCATATCGGAGTCAGCAGTGCCTTTTGGGTACTCGGTGATACACCGCCCAAGGTTGGATCATGGGGCGGGGGTGTAGCTATTTGTTTTAAGACAGAAATGAGCCTTGTAGATGTGCCAGTTGGGGTCACTAGATCCTTCGAGTGTATCATGGGCACAAGTGTGGGTTGCAGGACACTTCTCATCTACTGTCCATCCAGGGGTGAGAAGGATTTCCTGCAGGAAGTCACGGATTTCATTGTCGACATGGTGCTGAAGTCCCCCAGCTGGTTGGTGCTGGGGGACTTCAATGTCTGGGTCGATGATGAACTCTCACATTGTGGCCAAGACTTCCTCCAACTAATGATTTAATTGGGCTTTACACAGGTGGGTACCTCTGCAACCCACAGGTAAGGTCACCCATTGGATCTAGTGTTCCTACTGGGGATGGAGGTCTCCAATGTGGTAGTGGAACCTGTCACATGGTCAGATCACCACACTATAGGGTTCAGTTTTGCAGCTTCTCCAATAGATCTGCCCCTTCAGAGATGGTCCGGTACCACCCATTGCAGGATGTGATCCATGAGGGTTTTATGGCAGTGCTGGACCTATCGGGAAGTTTGATGGTAAACTTGGATCCAGGGGAACTGCTACTGGCCTATAATAAGGTGGTGGCAGATGCCCTGTTTCCATAGCTCCTATCCATGTTCGCCCCCTCACCCTTCGCCCTTGGTCACCTTGGTTTGATGGGACTTTCAGGAAGTGGAGGAGTGTGAAGAAGGTTGGAGTGATGCTGGCAGAAGTCCGGTCAGGCCGTTGACAAGCTTAGTTTGATGTCCCATTACAAGGACTATCAATCATCTGTCTCCCATAAGAAGGCAGAGTTCCTGTCCAGGGAGAATGCTGCTGTGAGAAACTGACTGGCACAGCTCTTCTGTACTGTGGGCAGACTGTGCAATCCAGCCTGTCTCCAGAATCGGGGAGCTTTTTCACAAAATAAGTGTGAGGAGTTTGCTCGATTTTTGGCAAATAAGGTTGCCACCATCATATCAGAGATTTGTACGGCTCACTCAAATGGGCAGTGCGGTGATTGGTGTGAGGTTACAGATGCTCAGTTAGTCTGGAACAACTTTTATCAGGTGGCGATCATAGATGTCGTGAAGATCATCCAGGGTTTACAACCGACTTGCTGTTGTTTGAACCCTGGTCCAATGCACCTCCTGGTGGGGTGCATGGAGGTCATCAGACTGGTCCTGGCTGAGATAGTTAGGTGCTCGTTAGAGATGGGGGTGTTTCTGGACACCCTGAAGGAGGTGGTGGTACACCCCCTTCTAAAGAAATCTTCCCTTGACCCTGACTGTCTCGCTAACTACATATCTGTCTCTAACCTGCCTTTTGTGGGCAAGGTTATTGAGAAGGCAGTCGTGTTGCAACTGGATGATCATCTTACCAGCTACGATATATATGATCCTCACCAGTCCAGTTTCAGGAAGAAGCATAGTAGCAAGACAGTGCTGGTTCGGGTACTTAATGACCTCTTAATAGCAAGAGACCAAAGGGGTCAGTCAGTTTTGGTTCTCCTTGATCTCTCTGCAGCATTTGACACCATGGACCATGGTGTGTTGCTAGAGCACCTGCGACTGATCTGTGGGCTGTCTGGAACAGTCCTCAGATAGTTTCATTCTTTCCTCATGGGCAGGACTCAGAGAGTGGAAAGGGGATTTTTTCCTTGGCCACTCTCCCCCTGTCGTGGGGTGCCACAGGGCTCTGTGCTTTTGCCCATGTTGATCGCGGAGTATATGCTACCATTAGGAGACATTATAAGGCTGTACTGACTGAGTTTTCACTGCTTTGCAGATGATACTCAGCTGTTCATGTCCTTTGTGCCTGAACAGGGTGATGCTGTCATGGTCTTTAACAGCTGCCTTGCTGAGATTCAGGACTGGATGAGTGCCAACTAGCTGAAGTCGAATACAGATAACATTGAGGTGTTGGTTGTAGCCCCAGGTCATCGGGCAGAGGGATTGTCAACTGGGCGGCTATCCGGGCTTAGGCTGGGGAGCAGCCAGCTGACGACCTCTGATCAGGTGCATAATCTGGACGTTATGCTTGATGATGGGCTGACACTAAAGTATCAGGTGTCGTCCATTGTCAAAACCTCTTTGTACCATCTGAGGACTATCACCTGGATAAAACACCTGGTCCCAGCTGACGATCTTCCAATGCTGGTCCACACCTTTGTGACTACCCATCTTGATTACTGCAATGCCTTATACCTGGGGCTGTTGGGGTGGACCTTCACTGCCTGCAGTTGGTGCAGAATGTGACTGCCAGGTTGTTAACAGGCTTACTGAGATCTTTGCATAGCACATCTGTGCTCTGCGGACTGCACTGGCTGCCGGTCAGGTGGAGGATCACCTTCAAGGTCAGGTTGACCTATAAGGCCCAACACGGACAGGGACTGTGGTATTTGAAAGATCTCCTCTGTCCTTACCACCCCCTCTGTCATCTCCACTCCGCCAATGAGGGATTGCTACAGGTTTCTAGAGTCTGTTTAAAAACTTCTGGAGCAAGATCATTTGTATATGCTGCGCCAACCCTATGGAACTCTCTTCCTCACTGGATTCGAGAGTGCTCAACAGTTGAGGCATTCAAATCTGCCTTGAAAACGTATTTATTTAGTCTGGCATTTACTGATTCATGAACTTGGCTGCTTATAACTAGTTCCTTTGAACTTAATTGTTGTCTACATTGTATTGTTTTAAAGTTTTATGTACAACGCTATGATCACTTGTGGAATAGCGTCTAACAAAGTTTTGCTTGCTTGCTTGCTCATTGCTTCTCAACACAAAGAGTAGGAGGGTGTGCCCCCTGTTTGTTCAGTTAATACACCACATTCAGATTCTCTGTCTGTATCAGAAGAGACACTGCCTAAACATGAGTGACTAGGGCTTGGAGTCTCTTGTACAGAACCACCTTCATCTCGAGCACATTTATATGAAGGCCTCATTCCAGCAGAGGCTAGGACTACTGGGGCTGATGAGGACCAAAGTGGGTGCCCCACCCCAAGTTGGAGGCTTCCGTGGTGAAGATCCCTAGAAACTGTAGAAAGGGAGAATCCACCCAGCATGTGATTGTTTCTTCTGCCAGCATTGGAGGGAAACAAGTAGATGAGTCAGACAAAGGCTGCAAGGCCTGAAACCACAGAGCTTGCAGGAGCCAGTGAGGAACCCTCGTATGCAGGCAAGCCAAAGGAACCATGGAAATGGAGGCTGCCTTGAGATCGAGGAGGTGGAGCATGATGAGACACCCAGTCGCTGCATCCCACCAAAGCTACTTGGGCCACTGTGACCAAGGTCCTGTCCTCCAGTAGGAAGGCCTTTGCCGAGACTGTGTACAGGACTGCCCCTGTGTACTGAAGCCTCTGACAAGGAACCAGAACAGATTTTTCCACATTTACCAGCACCTTCAAACTGTGCTAATCATCCAGGTACTGGAAGACACATAGTCTCTCCTGGCAAGGCTCAGCAGCCACCATAGCAAACTACATGGTAAATGCATGCAGTGCCAATGGCAACCCAAACAGCAAGTTCCATATTTGGTAGTAAAAACAAACAAAAAAAGGACACTCACCACCCACAAATGTAACATTCAGTCTTCAAATATAGTTACAATGTCCCCAGTGTAACTTTGTTTGGTTACCCATGTTTGGTAATGTCACCCTTCCAGGCAAAACATTAGAAATTGCCTGTGGCATCTCCTGACATTTGCATGCCAGTAGGTGTCCTGCATATCCAAAGTGCAAACTCAGTCACTCTTGTACAGGAGAGGGAGTATCAAGCCCAAATACAGCATATGCAGGGCCCCTGGTGTTCTGCGGCAGAATTATCTGATTTCTGCGGCAGGGCTCCTTGACTTCTGCGGTAGCATTTTCTGATTTCTGCAGTATGATTTATTCATTTCTCTGACAGAATGCAGTCCTGTCATTGGCTAACTATGATGTGATTTCATCAATGACATCATATGCTGAGCATAGAGGAGGGGCTTCAGGATAAACAAGGTGGGAAAGAAAGCCTGACACTATGGAAAAACAGTATATTTATATGAAAATTCACCAAAAACAATGAATTCTGCAGCACTATATGTATTCTGCAGCATGATGCAAATTCTGCGGCAAATTCCACAACTGCAGAACTGCAGAATTCCAGGGGTCTTGAGCATATGGAAATATTTGTACATCACATGTTTGCTGAGACCTCTGAGGTCCAAAACTGTCTGGAAGTCCCTGGTCTTGGGTACCAGGAGGTACCTAAAGTAGAACTCCTGGTTCACTTCTAATGGGGCACTGGCTGAAAGGGCGTTTTGCACTGCAATGCCTGCACCTCTACCCTCAGTACATTTTATGTATTCAAGGGAGAAGTGGCACGACCTTAGTGGTGTCACTGGGGGCTGTGACACTAATTCGTGGGCATATTCATTCAGGATGCTGTCCAGGACCCATTTATTTTTTCATTTATTTATTTAAAATTTGGTAACTGGGAAAGGCAAACTGAGCCAAAGCTCGTTCCTCTGATCATTGTCTGTCAGAGAGGCAGGAAAACTGAGATCCTGACCCCACCCCCAAGTTCCCTGTTATTGGGGATCCCATGGAGGAGGTATGCAGTCAGAAGGAGAGGAATTAACTGAGAACCCCCTTTCCGATATCCCCTGATGACTTTGGTGGGGACCGACATAAACTGCTTCTGTTGTTGCTGCTGGGGTGCATGACCCCACCTCTGACCATGGGTAAGGTAGTTGTGAGAGCTTCTACAAAAGAGCCCTGCCACAGTCATGCTGGGATCATTTGTCATTAAGGACCAAATTGTCTTCACAGATTTTCTGGAGGTCTTATATTCATTGAGAACAACTTTAATCTTTGAGCCAAAGAGCTTTGCGCAAATAAAAGGAGCATTCTGGCTAGACTGCTACACATCTGGGAAAAACCTGCAACCCAGATTTGGGAGTGGCATCTTAAGCAAATGCCAGAGGCAGCTGTCCTGGCTGCAGCATCTGAGTTATCTCAGATGTATCTCAGGAGATGTTTACTGACATCAGAGCCCTGAGACACTAACCATAAGTGAGGGTGTCTGTCTTCAGGTCCCCTTCAGGCATATTGCTGACAAGGTGGCTCAATTCTTTCCACGTGCAGTCGTGATACTTGGTCAGATACACTTGATAATTAGCAGTGCACAAGCCAAGGGATACATAGGTAAAAGTGAATACTCATGAGCACGGTTTTCTGGACTTCTTGTTAGGGAGTATGGTGCTTATCCTCTTGGGGATGCAAGATCTGTCATGTGCAGCAATGATTACCACTGAGTCAGTTTCATACTGGGTAAAAAATATAGGATAGTATATGGGAAACAGTGCACAACAAGGCTGTTCCTCTAACGAGGGATTTACCATGACAACAAAGTGGCCTCGAGAGCGAAGCTCGAGAGATCCCTGTCATCACGGTAAATCCCCAAGACAGAAGCACAGCCTTGTTGTATACTGTTCCTCATACACATTTCTACATAGTATATGTTTTTTTTAACTACCTGGGGAACGGAAAAGACAGCATAAACAAAGTTAACATACCGACATTAAGGCTTCCGCTATGTAATTGATGCATGTGACCCTATAACCGTCGACTCCATCCAACCTATAAGTGATGCCGATGGGGACAACTGTATTGCGATGTAGCTACTACAGCAGAAGAAAAAGTCATTCTACTGTAGTAGCTACATCACTACTGCAGCAGAGACACTTTTTCAAGTGTATGGATTTCCATACACAACAACACCCCACCATACGCTATAATATTTCTTATTTCTAGGAGCCAGATAATGATTGTCTGCTTTCCTAGGGATGACCAGCAAAGTGCTGAGCCTCTGCCAGGCAGTCTTCCTCCAGTGCAGTATGAATAAGAGGGACACTCACAAAGAAGGCATCTTCCACCTCCATAAAATCACACAGATTCATTTTAGAAGACTCTTCTTCCTCCAAATAGAATTTCAAAGTCTCCTGGATCTGCTCCATTAGTGCTTGGAAGATAGGGTCCTCAGGAAGAGAATGGGGCCTGTCTAGGAGAAGCCCCAGAGAGTGGAGATGATCCTCCTCCTCCTTCTTCTTTGAAAGGAGGGCCTGAGGAGGCACAGCAGATTCAGCCAGCAGCACTTGAGGGCAGCTAAGGAAAAATGAAACAGAGAGGCAGCCATATCTTATCAAATTGCAGAAATCTTCCAGATTTGCACCTTGAACAGTGACAGCAGCCAGCGACAGCAACAGCGCTGCCATGCTGCTGACGTCACCATCATCAACGAGATGGAGATCATCAACATAGTTCTCATAGTGCAAGTAGGAGGCTGTGGTAGTTTTGGTATTGGATCCAAGACTAGTTGGATGGGGTTCTGGCCATTCAGACCTGTACCTGCCTGCTTAGACAGTGTACCAGATGAATCTTTGAACTTACCATTCCATTTTGAGAGTGGGGATCTGGACCATTGATATGTAGGTGATCCACGTCAAGTCATGAATGACAAAAAGTCTGACCAGCTCTCCATCAATGGAGAAGACACCAACCAGGCAGAAGGCTTATGTGGCAACTTCAAAATGCCCTCTGTTTTCCATCATCGATGACTTCAGAGGCAGTGGCAGAATTAACAACTTGGTGGGCACTTCAACAAATATGTCCATTTTCTCTAAAAAAGTACTCCAAAGCATTTTGCTTGTGTCTCCATGTAGCCTGGTTGAAATTCTGGCAGTTGTTGCAGTTTTAAATGTCATTGGCCTGGCCCAAACAGTTACAGGATATGAACAAGCATTTGTCAATGCCGAATGTTTGCTTGCTGGTATTAGCATTGGAAATGCAGGAGTTAGATGCAGAATAGGAACTGCAGTGAAGTATTGAACTTTGCGTGAACCCCACCTCCATCCTGTAGAGGCGGACAGGCACTGGGGTATGTTTTTGGGTCGTCGCCCATGACGGTCATGCCATGTCACCTCACCGTATTCTGCAGACTCCGACACATGTTGAGGTGTGCCTTAGGGTGTTTAGCTTTACAGTCACACCATTCCATAAGGACATACAGTGAAATGTGTGCAGCATAGGAGAATAGGGTGAAGACTGCGGCCGAAGAGTCCAAGGTACATCTCGATGCCTGTCAGTGGCTGGGGGGTGGGAGTGGGGGTGGGGTGGCATGAGCAGTACAGTCGGCAATCCAAAGGCACACCCTGATGCCTGCCAATCTGTACAGGGTAGGACGTTATGGTTAGAAACCCTAATGCCTCGAGCGTTTGTTGCTAAAGACTCCATTACTCTAGTGTCAGAAAGTACTATCAGCATTATAAAATACATAAACTGGAATGAGGTCTTGCTAACAATTAAGTAAATTGCCATTTTGAAATGGAATTATAACTTTAAAATGACCATCCTAACACAAAATGAACATTGTCAAGATAAGCATTACCTGTATCATCCATTGCTTAAAGTTTGAACAGAGCCTACCTGATAACTGGGCCATCAGGACACAGACAATTAATGTAAGACTGCTGTGATACTTTCACTTTTTTACAATATCTAAAATACCCCCAAAAAAGCCCCAAGATAAGTTGCGGTCAATAATAGGGAACCATTGTAAGATGCAGAATTTTTAGCAACAAGCGTACTTATAAAAGAGCTCATTAAGGATTCAAACAACACTGGGTTTTGCTTTATAGCTTGTGCTTTGCTTGTCTCCTGCAGGATCCAGACAAGAGGAAAAGCCATAAACCTTTATAGCCTAAAATGAAGACTCAATCCAGGCTCCTAGATAAACAAGCAGTAAATAACTGTTACTGAATCAACATCAAATAAACAGTAATGTGTACCAGCAGCTGCAGGTTTTCATGCTTCTTGAATTTAAAACAGCAACATAAATTGTGAAGTTTGTAATTCAATATAACAAGTTGTGTCGAAACATACATGTAAAAGAGAGTTTTTTTTTATTCTCCTTATTCTCAACTTACTCTGAACTTACTGAAGCAATGCATAGGAAGCTGTATCTACAGGTTCGTTTGGTCATAGGGAAGTTCAAACATTTTGAAGCCTGATAATATTTGTGAGTAAAAACATATTTAAAAACATTGCAAACAGAATTTGTTTCTTAAAAATATCATAGCATGATGGACATTTGAATGTGATAATTTTCAAATATTTTTATCCAGACTTGCTTCCATCCTGGACATCTGAAGAAAAGCTGAATTATTACAGCATTGCATTACCCTGCATTCAGACCTTTGTGTCCGGGAACTGGTCTTGCTGCTTGAAAGGACATAGCATAAGATTACTCCCTAACTGCGATCACCTGCCAACTTTACCACCACTATTTGATGTTTTGTATCCATGAAGCATGAACACCTACAGCTGCTGCTACACGTTACTGTTTATGTGATGCCGATTCAGTAAAAGTAATTTTGAGTTCTTACATAAATAAAACTACAGTAGTGTGGTCTGTTATCACAATTCACTCCAAAAAGACACACACTGGCAACAGTCAGTCCATCCTTAATCCCACATCTCCTGCAACACAACCAGGTACTTTCAGACAGCTAGCCTTATCTCGAAGTTAGTGAGAATGGGTGGTGGGGGGGTTGAGCAGTGGCGGAGGAATAGCCGGTGCAGCCGGTGCAGTCGCACAGGGGCCAACGCACTTAGAGGGGCCCAGCATGCAGGGCGGGAAGGATTTACTGAAGTTCCTCTTGGTCACCTGGAACGGTCTGTTTTTTTTTTTAATGTACTGTATACACTACAATACTGTCACTTTAAGAGGTAAGCACTCATTAGTGACTGGGGCAGTCTTCAACAGAAACTATAGTTGATTGAGGCGTGACAGGTGTCAGCACTTCAGAAAGTCAGTGGCAGATAGTGGGATGGACCAGCTGGTGACAAAAGGCATGTACGGTCTGACTCGAGAGTGACGCACTGTCTGGGAGTGGGTCTCTTCGCACCAGCCAAAGTCTACCGAGTTGCCATTGTGAGTCTTGGTTGGTCTTCCATGTAACGATGCATCCTTCGAGCAGTTGAGTCGTCCGTGAGTCAATCAAACTAATTGCGAGGTCAGTGACAGTCAGCCTTGGAGTGGTGGTGGTGCCTGATTCTTATTTGAGCCTCCTGTGAGGTAGGATTTTAATGATTCTGAAGTGGTGTTGTGGCCATGCCAATAATGGCATAAGTGTGAACAAAGTTTGTTTACACCTCTAAGGATTTTCGTCACTGAGAGACCCAGCTAAAATGTGTCTGTGAAAGTTTTTTTAATCAGATAATGGACGGTGGACCAGTGTTTTGGTGCACTTAAGACTAGTTTGACTGTTGTTGGTTCTGACTTGGCTGGCCTGGGGAAGAAGGTAATGGACTGGGGTATAATTTATAATAAATACTAAAAAAAATGAAGAAAATATGTTGAATTTGTAGTGGTAACTGTGATTTGTGTTTGCTGGTAGAAACTATTACTTTGCGATTGCTGTTGAGAAGCAGAAGGGTAGCATGGCTGCTAAATTTCTTATAAGCCTGTTTTTTATTGGCATTTCTGAGAACCAAAACAGACAGTTAGGAACAGAGAATAATCAACAGCACCCTAGGCAAAGACAAGGACTGTTGACAATTCCCTGTGTGACTCCTCTGTGACTTTTTTCTCTTTGTGTCCAGCATCTACAGTGTCTCTCCTTCTCAGTAAGGCTCAGCAGATGCAAAGCAGCAGAATCAAACCTCTTGACCTTATCCTCCTCATGTCCTGCGCCTCTCCCTCCATGGTTGCCACTGCAGCAGCCTGAACCCTGAAGTAGCCCACAAAAAAATTAATGGTGGGGGCACGCTGGGGCAGGGGCTGCTGTCGGGGGGCAGAGGGTGCTGTCTGGGGTTGGGGGTGCTGTGGGGTGACGGGGTGTCCCAAAATTACAACATGCACTGGGGCCTATCTTTCTCTTCCTCTGCCTCTGGGGTTGAGGGATAGGAGTGGATGCCATGATGGAAATGCTGTTCAGTTCATGCGGAGTTTTAGTTTAAAACAGAGCTGCATGGTTCCCTTTATGTATCTGGTTATCAATGCAATCATTTGGAAGTTGATAGGCATATGGTTACATACATGTTATTAATGAAGCATGGCAAAAGTTGTAAGCAGTTACTCTACTGGAGACGATAACAGTTTTGTTCCTGTGACAAGTAATTTGTCACTGAGGTTTTTTTCAACTTGTTTTATTTAGTTGTTTATTTTTTTCAGCTGTGCATATAGAAGTATATGATATCAAGCATGACAGGTTGACTGTTTATAACTGTGAAGCACTGCAATGCTGACATATGGCTGGGACTCCTTTGTACATCATACAAATGGATTGATTATTTATTTTTATTTAGTTCACTATGGCTTTTAAACTGTTGTCTGTTTGCTGTCCCTGTATATATTGTTAGTATAACCCTATTATGTGTTACACCTCCTGTAAAGCGCCCAGAGCCTCTGGGATTGGGCACGATATAGTTACTTACTAGTTTGAATTTATAATGTGCTAATTTTGCCGAACCATTTTTTTTTAAATTTATAAGTTGGTGAACTAGTGTTCCCAAATTTACTTGCAATTAATGTGTAGTAAGTTAGCAATGAGAACATGATTAAATGTTATCGGACCATTTACTAAGGCAGTTTTATTTCCCTTAGCAGATGTTTCACAAATGCTGCTGTAGTTTATTGTTAATATTCATGGTATGAATCCATGCTTTAGCTTGTTTTCTGACAGCAGCAGAAAGCTTGTAATTATAATGTATCATGTCTATCCTTTAACATTCACAAAAAAAGAGAGATCACTGTTTTATGGGGAAATGTGCTAAAGCGCTGCATATCAGGGATATTTACTTTGTCATAAAAATAAACTTATTTATTGAATAATTGAGTTACTGTATGCAGTTGTCCTTCCATTAATTATGACTAAGTGATCTAGTCCTTGAAGATTCTTTGTTTAAATCAATCTTACCTGGGTGACATAAACCAGACTGGCAGATGAGATCTTCAGACTGTTCTCAAATCTCGTCCTTTCTGGGTAATGGAACCATAGTTGTCTACTGCCTGTGCCTCACTTTCATCAGAGCTGTTCTGAGTGCCAGCCTTTTGTGTCACACTCTAACTTCGGCACACACATCTTACCTGCCCTTATAAATGAAAATTTGATTCCTGAACTGTAACTACAGTAATTGCCAAAATGTCTTGAATGAAGGTCCCACTTGTTCTAGTCTGGGTAGGACAGATTTGGGCTAGCTGACAGTGTTTTAAAAGCAAAAGACATGAGCATTATAAAATGAACTGAAATATCTTGAAAGTTCATTGGCTGAAGCCATATCCGACCCTTAATGAAGTCCTAGTCTATCAACATGTGTCAGAATTCTTTACTAACATCAGCTTTATGTCAACACCTCTGAGCTATTTTACAATCAAAACGATGCTCCTCATGAGATATTATTTCACCTAGTTACGTCCTTCCCTCCACACACGCACATACACATTGAAAGAATGCAGCATTTTCTTTTTAAAATATATTTCCCCTTGAAACTCCTCCACCAGCACCACCAAGCTGATAAAAGCCACCCTCCACTGCCCATCTTATTCATCAGGTGATTGCTGCGGGCCAAATGCTTACTTGGTAACATGAAAAGGCTATTTGTGTTATGCAGAGTCCCTTGAGAGTTGTAATTTCTGATAAGCACTTGAGCATAATGCAGACCTGTTTTGTACAATAAGAGTGGCTATTTAATGTTAAGCAGGTGAGCAGGCAGCTGACACCAAAATATTGTCAACAATGATAAAGAAATTATAGTCCCCTAATTTCAATCAGGTAATGGGAGACAGGAGCTGGGCACTGGGGTGGGGCCAGGTAAGATTTTGACAGTTTGATGATGGGGTGGCAAAAAGAGCTTTTAAAATGAGATGGCGAGATACTTAGCAGGGTTGGGTCTAGCCCATCTCAGTATGGCTGCCACTGAAGGCAGATTAGAAAGGAAAAAAGAATAGAAGATAGCAAGAAGCATGTCATTTTTCAAAACTTTCAAGACTGATATTTGGGTGACTCTTTACTGCAAACTGTCATGCAGCACATAGTGTAGATTTTGGAAAGTATTTCTCTCAGACGGGGAATGGGGGGGCTGGGCGGACAGCACGCAGTGAGGGGGTTAACAAGCACAGCACTTTTTTCCTAATTATCCCTGGGCTGCATTACTACTAAATGTCACACTGGCATCAACTCATGATTGATGTAAAATTACACCCAATCAAAAAATAAGGCTCCATTGCAAGTCTGAAATCTACTACTGCAGCCATACACTGACACTGCCCTGACAGTGCCCCAAGTTCTATGTGTTTTTAATTTTATTGGAAACACAAACACTCAAAGCAGGTTGAACTGTGAGGTAGGACAGCGCCCCGAGTTATTTAACATTGTAATTTTGTTTTTTATCTTCTGCAAAAACAACCACTCAAAGCAGGTTCAACTGTCAGGTAGAACATTACCCTGCATCATTTCCCGAAAACCTAAAACTCAAACCCGGTTCAACAGAGAGTAAAGCTGAAAAGCAGGTACAACAGGAGTGTGTGACATGAGTAAAATATGCGATCACGATTGCAATTGCAAAACAGTTTTGTTTTTAAAAGATCCACGGTAGAAGCAGATTTAACAGTAAGGCATGACTAGATCAAGTGAGTACATACCTATGCCATTCTGCTCTTCACTCCTTTCGAGTTGTTCGGAACACATGACATGCGGGTAAAAAGCGCATTTAGGATCGCAATACAGTATTTTACAAATATCCACATTTGAAGCACAATTACTAATTCAACAGGCAGTAACTAACTAGGCTGGTGATGTTCTCTGTGACACAAGAAGCAGTAAATTGGCAAAGCAGAAAATAGTCACCATTGAATTTCTTTAAGTGACAGGTGACTTTCAATGAGTTTTTGCATTCAAAATAAAATCTCTTGGGGACCGAGAAGTACCTTGCTGGCTGCAAGTTGCCCATCACTGATTTCTGTGCATTTCAAGTGCTGGAACAGGAACGGAGAGAGCGGGGTGAATTGCATGCAGTGGGAAGGAGTGGGAGGGTTTCTTTCCATTTTGGGGGATGGGAACGGAGAGAGCAGGGTGGATAGCATGCACTGGGAGGGAGCGGGAGGGTTTATTTATATTTCAGGGGATGGGAATGGAGGGAGCAGGTGGCTAGCATGCAGTGGGAGGGAGCGGGAGGGCTTATTTTCATTTCGGGTGGAACGGGGAGTGGGGTGGACAGCATGCAGTGGGAGCGAGTAAGAGGGTTTATTTTCATTTCAGGGATGGGAACAGAGGAAGCGAGGTGGATAGCATGCAATGGGAGGGAGCAGGAGATTTCCTTGTAGTCCAGGATGGTAACAGATGGAACGGGTGGACAGGTTGCAGTGGGAGGGAGCGGGAGGGTTTATTTTCAGTTTGGGTGCTGAGTTGGGAAGTGGGACAGGCAGCATTGCAGTGGAAGGGTTTACTTCCACTCCTGGTGCCACAGTGGAGAAAGTGGAGTGTACAGAAATGTATCGGCAGGCAAGGCACGCCCTGCAATGATGAGGTGCTTCCTAATTGTGGCAGCTAGTGCATTTCAGACATGCCCTACAATGGTGGGGCACTCCCTCATTGCAGCAGCTAATTTCTTTCAAGTTGGTGGCACGTTTGCCAAACTAGTTTCAGTTTCAGCAGCAACATGCCACTGCATTGGATAATGACAACCAAGCCCGCAAATGCAGTGACGGCATTGGACGCCACAGTGCCGCACCTCCACAACTCGCTTCTCTCCTAAGCTGCCACAACATGTTTCTTGCACTTGTGTGCAAGCAAACATAAAAAGGACCCACTAACCAATATAGTATATGAATAATTTTATTTTTTAACTGGACGAGAAACAAGTAAATGCCAAGCCTGTGGTAGGGTGGTGATTAGTCATCACCACAGACCATAAACATTTCACAACAACCTTGTGACTTCATCAAGGAAGGCTTAGCTAGAGTAAATTTATATATTTACATGTTGTTTCTAGAAAGGAATATAGGTATGGCCCCACAATGAATATGTAAAATGGATATAAGGAACTGACCCATTCCCAAATTTTTAAGTTCAAAAAGGAGATGTCCTTCTGACATTACAAATTATTGCACAGGTGCAATAGCACATGTATAGTTAGGGTTGAGCATGCTGTTTAATGTTAAACCTCGATTTTTTCACCTTAATAATTTTGGCCCCTTTGGCAAAATTGCACAAATTTGTGCATGTGTGGTCAGAATGGCAAAATCTTTGACTTGGCAAGTTTTGTGACAAAACTTTTCTAGATTCTGAGATCCAGAAGGTGAGAAAGCCAGTAAAAATGCACTTGTTGGCCTTTTTTTCTTTTCTTTTGCTCACCTGTGGAGCAAAAATGGATTGGAATTTTTTTTATAAAATTTCCAGGGTAGAACTGGCTAAGCCCAGGGGTGTGCTTTTCAAAGATTTCATGAAACAAATATTAATCAGTTCTCAAGTTATAAGGTTTTAAAATGTGGCTTCTGAGCATGTTCATTTGGGTTTTCATGATAGCTACTTAGTACGGTTAAGGAATTTTAGGTCATTAGCTAATTTTTATTTCATGAGTAACATTAATTTGTAGGTCGTGAGAAAGATTTTTATTTTGTAAGCACTCCCACCGTGTTTTTCATTTGGAGTAAAAAATATAGAAAACCATGCAGATTATAGATTTTCAAAAAACAAACACCTGAACCTCTGGAGTTTGACAAAAAACGAGTCAAAAATACATATTGGGCCACCCCAAAAATCTTAGGTTGCAGGTTTAGTGAGAGTTGTTGAGTCTTGTTACACGAGCTGAGCATTTTTATGTCGTAAATAGTGTGAACAAAAAACACTGACTGGGTCATGACATACAAATTTGTAATTCTTGAAAATTAAGAATTTTTATGTTGTGAACCAAGACTTTTTAGGTTGTCACAAAACTGTGAACAAAACATTCTTGGCCTGCAGCATAAACATTTGTACTTAGTGCCAGTTAAGAATTTTATATGAAAAACCAAGAATTCTTACCTCATCAGAAGTTGTGACCAAAGAATATAGGCTTGTGACATAAACATTTAGACCTTGTACCCAGAATCAACTGTTACTCATAACTCAGCCAATTTTTTATATTTTTAAACAGTTTTTCAACAATCTTATTTTTTTAAAGGCCCATAGATAACAAACACAGTGGGCGAAAACTGTCACTTCTACCTCAAAATGTGTTCTTATGTTGTAATGCCATAAAAAGCATTTAAAAGGTCAGATTGCAAGCCTGTCACTCATGTGGATGCCACAGAGGCTTAACATATAAGTTCTGAGAATCTGGAATATAAATATCGAAAAATGGGACAAGCTGACTCCATGGCACCGAGAGATGGGGCATTGCTCTGGCATGCTGGCAACCTGAGTTCAGGCCCTAGTCCAGGACGTCAAGATTAGAGGCTGTCAGGGAGGGATTCGGAGCATTCTTTGGATGCTTCCCTGAGGGGCAGTAGACTGTCTGCCAATTCCATGGTGGCTCCTGGTAGTGGCTTTGTGGAGGCGTTCTTGGCAGAATGGGTGGCATTGTGCTGCTGAGCATTCTGCCCCCAGGATGCTGCAGTGGATGCACATGTGTGGGTGGCGGGTTCGGCCCCACAAATGAAAAATACCGCACTGCAGTAGGATACCACCCACCTTGGACTGCAGGTTCTGCACTGTCAATCTTGGCGCACCCTGGAAACCAAGTACAAAGTCTGCCAGGGAATGCACACCTCACCTTGAAGGCCCTGCCCTGGCAGGCAAGGCAGGGATGAACCCCAGGAAGAAGTAAGCTCTGGGAAGATGGATGACAGGGCTGGATGTGTGGTAGAGCCAATGAGGGTTGGTCCAGCATAGGAGCATTAAAAAATTTAAAAATTGAAAAAAAAAAAGAAAAGAAGAATGGGACATGTTTTGTGGTACGATTGCGCTGGTATACATGTAATGCTGGACTACAGGATTTGCACGTCCTGGAAAGGGTTTTGCATGGGGACATAAAGTCGCTACACAAATTGTGTACATGTGTAATGGCCCATACATAAATTGAGCTAGTGTAATGCAAGACTGTTCTGTGCTATTTGGGTAGGGGCCTATGCAAGGTACACATGCACATAATGTATGAGCTGAGCTGTGCTTCTGCACCCACAAGTGGGTTGTACTTTGGGTATCATGGCTTTTTGTCTGCATCTGGGGCCTACCCTTCTGCAGCCAGAAGTAGCTGTATATGTCTTGCAGTTCATATGTGTATCTGTGGCTTCTGCAGCCAGAAGTACTGTTGTAACACAGCTGAGTCACACAAAGGCAAGGGTCTTGGATTTTAGGAGGGTGAACTTTGCTAGGATGGGGATATGCATCAAATAAGTTCTGGCAAGGAAGGACACAGGAGGGGATGGCAGAGGAGCAGTGGGCAGGCCTAAAAGGAGCCATAGTAGAGGTAACAAACCAGTGCATTAGGTTGAGAAACAAGGGTAAGAGAAGGAAGAAATCACTATGGTTCTCGAAGGATGTAGCAAAGAAGGTAAGGGCCAAGAAACTGGCTTTCAGAAAATATAAGGAGATGCAGGGGGAAGGGGATAGGACAGTGTACCTAGACAGTCTGAGAGACACAGGGAAAGCTGTTAAGAGTGCAGAGGTGCAAACAGAAGAAGAATTAGCACTGACAGTAAAGAAAGGGGACAAGGCATTCTATAGGTACATCAGCAAAAGATAGAAAATGGGGTGGAATTGTAAGGATCAGAGGGGAGGAAGGGGTGTGTGTGGAGGGAGACCTGGAAAAGGCATCAGTACTGAATAAATACTTCTGTTCAGTATTCACTGAAGAATGAGAAGAACAGGGACCACAACTGGGTGACAGGTACAAAAGGGGGAGGGAGGTGAATACCAGTCCTTTTACAGAGGAGATTGACCTAGAGGAACTCACAAAGCTGTGAGTGGATAAAGCAATGGGACCAGATGGTATACATCCTAGAATTTTAAAGGAACTGAGGAGTGAGGTAGCAGCATCCCTGGCAGCCTTGGTTAGTGAGTCGCACCATTAAGGAGTGGTTTCAAAGGACTAGAGGAGGAGGGTGTCACAAACCCACTCAGCAGGTCAGGCCCTCTGCTCCCGCAGTGCCAACCTCTGAGTGTAGTCTTGTGAACAGGAAACAGAAACAGGGTAACACTCCTGTCTATTTTGTAGGTTCAAATCAACCTTTGATCTCAAGTTTCTGGAGGGATTCAAACTGTGAACCTCTTGCTAGCATACCTAATATACAGGCTCAGATAATTCTGCTCTTTGGGGGGCCCAGATATCTTTCGCCTACGGGCACCTAATCAGGTGTACAAAATGAACCCTTAAGCACTCTATTAAAGACCTCAGATAAACTCTTACCTTTTTCCAGTTTGGTAAACCAGTAAGCTTACGCACAATGTCAGCTTTTACCATATATGCTTCACTTGTCAAAGAAAAGAATTTCAAAAGGCACACCAAGTAGTCTCTTTAAAATGAAATGTTTACTTAAAAATAGATAAAAATGTAAAATGTAAATACAGAACAATATATCACAAAATGTGCACTCACTTTAGAAGAATAAGGTTTAAAAGTGCAATTTCCTACCAACCATACACTTAGACTTATCTAATGTATTCTTCTAATCTTACAGTGCTGAAAGATGTTGTAGCTTCAGTGTCCAAACATGTGTGTGTGTGTCTTTAAAGGACAGTCACAGCATAATTGAAACAACTGTCTTGAGCCTGCCTTCTCCATGATGTCACCCAGCTCCTCCTCTGTTTATTAAACATTATACAATCAGGATGTCTTATCAAGCAGGAGGTAAATTAATCAAGGTGACCTCAACAAAAACTCATGTCCCCACATAACTTCCCAATCAAGTCTGTAATTTTTCCAAGTTATTTCTTTCATCCATGAGCAGCATCTTGCTCTTTCACAGACATCAAAGAGCATTTATGACGTAGCAGCTAAGTGACATAACCTATATTCTCCCTCTAAACGTCATACAAGTTTATGATTTCCAACCTAGCAGCTGGCAGCTACAATTAAGCTAGATAAACAGGAGATCCTTAATTTAGGTGTCTTCTAGTCTTTAATTATCTACTGGCGTTTATCTTTTAGCTGAAACTTTGGGGGGGATGTTAACCCACAGGCTGTCTCAGCATATCTCATGAGAGACACTCAGTAACACATTTTTATATTACAAAAAGCATTGATTAATCAGAACCAGCTGTCCAAGCATCACAGAGGGCACCCATAGTCCCTTTTCACAAGGGTGGGAGCAGGGAGGAAACAGGCAATTATAGGCCAGTCAACTTCACCTCAGTAGTAGGCAAAATTATGGAGGCACTGCTGAAGGAAAGGATGGTGGAACACTTGGAATCCATCAGAGTACAGGATCCGAGGCAATATGTATTTACAACCCAGAAAGTCTTGTCAAACAAATCTGATAGATTTTTTTGTCTGGGTGATGAAGGAGGTGAACCAGGGGAGAGCAGTCGATGTCACCTATCTCAACTTCAGCAAGGCATTTGACACGGTTCCACACAAAAGAATAGTGAACAGTCTGGGTAGCCTGGGTGTGGGCCGCAAGGTGGTGAACTGGATTAGAAACTGGTTGTGGGTTGGAAAGCAGAGGGCAGTGGTAAATGGGATCCAATCCCAGGAAAGGGGGATAACAAGTGGGGTACCTCAAGGTTCAATCCTGGGGCCAGTCTGTTTTAATGTCTTTGTCATTGACATTGCGGAAGGGCAGGAAGGGAAGGCTTGCCTATTTGCAGATGACACCAAGATCTGCAATAGAGTGGATACTCCAGATGGGGTGGAGAAAATGAGGAGGGACCTTGAAAGGCTGGAAAGGTGTTCTGAAGTGTGGAAGCTGAGGTTCAATACTAAAAAGTGCAAAGTCATGCACCTGGGGTGCAGAAACCCTGCAGAGAGCTACACGATGTGGAGAGAGTTGCTGATGGTCATCAGGGAGGAAAGGGATTTGGAGATAGTCATCTTGGATAATCTAAAAGTAGCCAAACAATGTACAAAGGCTGTGGGGAAGGCCAGCGGCATGTTGGGTTGCATAGGGAGAGGTGTCACTAGCAGAAGAAGGGAGGTGGTGGTACCACTGTACAAAACACTGGTGAGGCCTCATCTGGAGTCTTGTGTACAGTTCTGGAGGCAGCATCTCTGAAAGGACATAGAATGGGTGGAGGCAGTTCAGAGAAGGATGACTAAGATGGTGCAGGGCTTGCACTAAAAGACTTACAAAGAGAGATTGAAGGACCTCAATATGTATACACTGGAAGAGAGGAGAGAGCTGGGAGACATGATAGAAACTTTCAAATATCTAAAGGGTGTAAACAAGGTGCAAGTGGGCGACATCTTTCATTACAGGATAAGTGCAAGAGCAAGAGAGCACTATATGAATTTGGGGGGGCAGAATTAGGGGGAATGTAGGAAGTTCTTTTTTATGGAGAGGTTGGTGGATGCATGGAATAGCCTACCCCACGCAGTGGTAGAAGCAAGCACAGTGGAAGAATTCAAACATGCTTGGGGTAGGCATAAGGGAACCTTAGAGGAGGGAAGGAGAGGCTAAAGCTAATGACCAAGTAGGGTCAGCGGCCACTGATACAGGTAGGGTAAAAGGGCAGACTAGATGGGCCTGGTAATCCTTATCTGTTGTCAATTTCTGTTTCTGTGTAATTTCAGTGTAGTAACTTTCTCAAAAAGAAAGGAAATTATTAGCAAAAAAACTACATTAATGCACTAGTTAGGGTTCAACTTACCACAAACATAGGGAAATGTGGCATTAGGGTCTCCAACCCCTTCTTTCCCCAAGTATTAAAAGACAACACCACATGAGCAACCACAACCAGCCACCATCAGATAAGACAAACAACATGCAACCGTTTGCAGAAGACACAAATGCAGTAGATATGGTACCTCCAAAAATATGCGTACAAAAGATGTACTTTAAAAAACAATACTCCATCAGCGCTTTTTAGAAATGTAACAGTGTGATTACAGAAGGCCAGAAAAAAATGCAACACACAGCATTATAGCATGGATGTGCTACTGACAGAGCCTTTCCAGCTCCAAAACAGTTACTCCACCAAAAATATAATGCTCCCAAACCTGGAAGTAGACAGTACTACTAAAGTTTTCTAGAAAAAATAAAGCTTTTACTAAAGGGCAAATACAAGTGAAATCAAACATGAAACAGGTTAGCCTCATCAGGCTACCCAGCCCAGGTTTGATGATTAATGATGATCAGTCATGATGACTGACCTTCAAAAAACAAGACTGATTTATCAATTCACCTGGGTACACATGGTAGCCAGCAGCATGTTCAGTGCCAAAGTGGGAGTGCAATGTGAGGCCAACCATTAGTCCATCAGCCCAGCATAGTCAGGTCAGCCCAGCATAACAAATTCAGCTCAGCAAATAACAAGTAACTCAGCTGTCAAGCTAGTTCAACTAGTAGCCAGAGTGCCAAGCCAACTCAGCCTATATCCAGCAGACCAGCAGTATCAAGTCAACATAGCCTCTATGCAATTGCCAGGCATTAACAAGACAACACAGACTGTATCCTGCAACCTAGAACTGCCAAGACAACACAGCCTTTATTCAACAGCCAAGAAGTGCCTAGCCAACACAGCCTGCATCCAGCAGCATCAGAACAACACAGCCTGTAAGCAACAGCTCAGCAGTGCATACCAACACAGCCTGTATTCAATAGTCCAGTAGTCTCAGCCAACACAACCTCTATCAGGCTAGGCCAGCCTATAGCCAGTATCCGGCAGCTCAGTAATACAGAGCCAATAAAACCTGTTTCCAGCAGTGCCAAGCCTGCAAGCATATCTAGTACCCCAGCAGTAGCCAAACAACAAAGGCTGTATCTTGCAACCCAGCAGTGCCAAACACAACTTGTGACCTGCAGACCAGCAGTCAGTGCCATATGACACAGCCAGTTTCATGCAGCCCAGCCATGCCAAGCAACACAACCTGTATCATGCAGTCCAGTAGTGCCAAACAGTACCTGTATCCTGCAGCCCAGCAGTGCCAAACAATATAACCAGTATCCTACAGCCCAGCAGTGCCAAACAATATGACCTGTATCCTACAGCCCAGCAGTGCCAAACAACATAACCTGTATTCTACAGCCCAGCTGTACTAAACAACATAACCTGTATCCTACAGCCCAGCAGTGCCAAACAACATAACCTGTATCCTTTATCCCAGCGGTGCCACACACAACCTGTGTCATGCAGCCCAGTAGTGCCAAACAGTAGCTGTATCCTGCAACCCAGCAGTGCCAAACAACATAACCTGTGTCCTACAGCCCAGCAGTGCCAAACAACACAACCTGTATCATGCAGCCCAGCAGTGTCAAACAATACAAGCTGTATCCTGCAGCAGAGTGGTGCCAAACACAACCTGTATTATGCAGCCCTGAACTGCCAAACACAGCCTGTAACCTGCAGCCCAGCGGTGCCAATTCAATACAGCCTGTATCCAGCAGCATCAAACCAACACAACATCTAAGCAACAGCCCAGCAGTGCTAACCAATACAGCCTGTATCCAGCAGTCCAGTAGTGTCAGACAATACAACCTGTATCAGGCAAGGCTAGCCACTACAGCCTGTATCCAGCAGTCAGCAACACAGAGTCAATAAAACCTGTTTCCAGCAGTGCCAAGCCAGCAAAAATCTGTATACAGTAGTCCAGTGGTGCCCAACACATCCTGTATTATGCAGCCTAGCAGTCCCAAACAAAGCTGCCTGCACCCTGCAGTCCAGCAGTCAGTGCCAGACAACACAAAATGTATCCTGCAGCCCAGCATTGCCAAACAACACAACCTGTATCCTACAGCAGGTTCCATGCCATAATAGAGTCAGCAGTAAGGCACTGACAAAATACAGTGACTACAGATCGCCTCATAGCAAAATGGGGCTCAGCACTCAGCATCCCTCGCACACAGCTATCATGCCTGGAATTCGCTAACATAAACTATCCAAATCTACTTTCTATGTGGAGGGCTACAGCCCCCAACCCCCGAACTAAGGATTATCAACTCGAGGGGAGGTGGCATGACACTGGGGGAGAGGGGAAAACTCGGGAGTGGGGCTACATTGGGGGACAGAATTTGGAAGGGGTAGAACATTGGAGGGATCTTCAGGTGGGGGATCAAATTCGGGAGGGCAGGGAAATGGGAGGTCACAATTGCAATGAAAAAACAACTATTACAAAAAAAAATGAAAAATTGTATCCCCACTATCAGTCCCGAGCCTGGGTCGCCCGAGTCCAAATCGGTGACTGTATCCTGCACACCACACAGCAAGCTCAAAAGTGGCCTGACCAACAAATCCTCATATACCCTTCACAATAAACACAGAAAGACACGGAAAGTCAGTGCTCACGTTACAATGTGCAATTAATAGCACATAACTATTAACAGCATATTGCCCAATCCTCCTTTGCTATTTTTACGTCACCTATATTTCCTCGCTCAAAAGCAGTCAGACTTTATGTCAAGTCAGACTTTCCAGTACCAAAGTGATTGTACATCATAAAAACATAAATATTCATAAATAAAACATGCAAATTAAAACAAGCAGCACAATAAGTTATCCTCTAGACATTGTCCGCAAAAGCTAAATCAAATAAATATGTTTTCAATGTGGACTAAAAAGTCTCAGTGGCAAGGCACTCTCTAACCCAACAAGGTAGAGACAGTCACTATACTCACAGGCTACCCTACAGCCCAGCAGTGCCAAACAGTACCTGTATCGTATAGCCCAGCAGTGCCAAACACAACCTGTAACCTACAGTACAGCAGTGCCAAACAGTACCTGTATCCTGCAGCCCAACTGTGCCAAATAACACAGCCTGTATCCTACAGTACAGCAGTGCCAAACAGGACCTGTATCGTATAGCCCAGCAGTGCCAAACAACACAACCTGTTTCCTGTAGTACAGCAGTGCCAAACAATATCTGCATCGTATAGCCCAGCAGTGCCAGACACAACCTGTATCCTACAGTACAGCACTGCCAAACAGTACCTGTATCCTGCAGCCCAACTGTGCCAAATAACACAACCTGTATCCTACAGCTGAGCAGTGCCAAGCAACACAGCTTGTGTCCTGCATCAGAGCAGTGCCAACCAACACAACCTGTATCCTGCAACAGAGCGGTGTCAAAGGACACAGCCTGTATCCAACAGCTCAGCAGTGTCAAACACAGTCTGCGTCTGGCAGCAGAGGAGTGCCAAAGAGGACACCATGTATCCAGCAGCCCAGTAGTGCCAAATAACACAACCTGTACCCTGCATCAGAGCAGTGCCAAACGACACAACCTGTATCCAGCAGCCCAGCAGTGCCAAACAACACAACCTGTGTCCTGCAGCAAAACAGTGCCAGACAACACAACCTGTATCCTGCAGCAGAGGAGTGCCAAACAACACAACCTGTATCCAACAGCCCAGTAGTGTCAACCAACACAACCTGTGTTCTGCAGCAGAACAGTACCAAACAACACAACCTGTATCCTGGAGCTCAGCAGTGCCAAACAACATAATTTGTGTGCTGCAGCAGAGCAGTGCCAAATGACACAATCTGTATCCAGCAGCCCAGCAGTGCCAAACAACATACCCTGTGTCCTACAGCACAGCAGTGTCAAACAACACAATCTGTACCCTGCAGCAGATTAGTGCCAAACAACACAACCTGTATCCAGCAACACAGCAGTGCCAAACAACATAACCTGTATCCTGCAGCAGATCAGTACCAAACCGAACTGTATAAAGCAGCCCAACAGTGCCAAACATAATCTGCGTCCTGCAGCAGAGTAGTGCCAAACAACACAACCTGTACCCAGCAGTGCCAAACAACATAACCTGTGTCCTGCAGCACAGCAGTGCTATACAACATAACCTGTATCCTGCAGCAGATCAGTAACAACACAGTCTGTTTCCAGCAGCCCAGCAGTGCCAAACAACATAACCTGTGTCCTGCAGCAGAGCAGTGCAAAACAACACAACCAGTATCTAGCAGCCCAGTGGTGCCAAACAACACAACCTGTGTCCTGCAGTCCAACAGTGCCAAACAGCACAACTTGTATCCAGCAGCAGAGTACTCCCAAACAACGCAGCCTGTATCCAAAAGCCCAGCAGTGGCAAACAACATAATCTGTGTCCTGCAGCAGAACAGCACCCAACAACACAACCTACAACCTGTATCCTGCATCCCAGCAGTGCCAAACAACATAATCTGAGTTGTGCAGCAGAGCAGTGACAAATGACACAATCTGCATCTAGCAGCCCAGCAGTGCCAAACAACACAACCTGTGTCCTGCAGCACAGCAGTACCAAACAACACAACATGTATCCTGCAACCCAGCAGTGCAAAACAACATAATCTGTGTCCTGCAGCAGAGCAGTGCCAAATGACACAATCTGTATCCAGCAGCCCAGCAGTGCCAAACAACAAAACCTGTGTCCTGCAGCACAGCAGTGTAAAACAACACAATCTGTATCCAGCAGCCCAGAAGTGTCAAACAACATAACCTGTGTCCTGCAGCACAGCAGTGCTAAACAACACAATCTGTATCCTGCAGCAGATCAGTGCCAAACAACACAATCTGTATCCAGCAGCCCAGCAGTGACAAACAACACAAACTGTATCCAGCAGCACAGCAATGCCAAATAACTCAACCTGTATTCTGCAGCTCAGCAGTGCAAAATAACACAACCTGTATCCAGCAGCCCAGTAGTGCCAAACAACACAACCTGTATCCTGCAGCAGATCAGTACCAAACTCAACCTGTACCCAGCAGCCCAGCAATGCCAAACAACAAAACCTGTATCTAGCAGCCCAGCAGTGCCAAATTACACAACCTGTATCGAGCAGTCCAGATTAGTGACAACACAACCTGTATCCAGTAGACCAGCAGTGCCAAACAGCATAACCTGTGTCTTGCAGCCCAACAGTGCCAAACAACACAACCTGCATCCTGCAGCAGAGTAGTGCCAAACAACACATCCAGTATTCAACTGCCCAGCAGTGTGAAACAACACAACCTGTGTTCTGCAGCAGAACAGTACCAAACAACACAACCTGTATCCAGCAGCCCAGCAGTGCCAAACAACACAATCTGTGTCATGCAGTAGAGCTCTGCCAAATGACACAATCTGTATCCAGCAGTCCAGCAGTGCCAAACAACATAACCTGTGTCCTGCAAGACAGCAGTGCCAAACAACACAAACTGTATCCTGCAGCAGATCAGTGCCAAACAACACAATCTGTATCCAGCAGCCCAGCAGTGCCAAACAACATAACCTGTGTCCTGCAGCCCAACAGTGCCAAACAACACAACCTGTATCCTGCAGCAGAGTACTCCCAAACAACACAACCGGTATCCTACAGCCCAACAGTGTCAAATAACACAACCTGTGTGCTGCAGCAGATCAGTGACAACACAAACTGTATACACCAGCCAGCAGTGCCAAACAGCACAACCTGTGTCCTGTAGCCCAACAGTGCCAAACAACACAACCTGTATAATGCAGCAGAGTAGTGCCAAACAACACAACTTGTATCCAACAGCCCAGCAGTGTCAAATAACACAACCTGTGTTCTGCAGCAGAACAGTACCAAACAACACAACCTGTATCCAGCAGCCCAGCAGTGAAAAACAACATAACCTGTATCCTGCAGCAGATCAGTAACAAACTAAACCTGTATCCAGCAGCCCAGCAGTGCCAAACAACATAATCTGTGTCCTGCAGCAGAGTAGGGCCAAACAACACAACCTGTATCCAGCGGTGCCAAGCAACACAACCTGTGTCCTGCAGCAGAGGATTGCTATACAACATAACCTGTATCCTGCATCAGATCAGTGACAAAACAACCTGTATCCAGCATCCCAGCAGTGCCAAACAGCACAACCTGTGTCCTGCAGACCAACAGTGCCAAACAACACAACCTGTATCATGCAGCAGAGTAGTACCAAACAACACAACCTGTATCCAAAAACCCAGCAGTGTCAACCAACGCAACCTGAGTTCTGCAGCAGAACAGTACTAAACAACACAACCTGTATCCAGCATCCCAGCACTGACAAACAACATAATCTGTGCCGTGCAGCAGAGCAGTGCAAAATGACACAATCTGTATCCAGCAACCCAGCAGTGCCAAACAACATAACCTGTGTACCGCAGCACAGCAGTGCCAAGCAACACAATCTGAATCCTGCAGCAGATCAGTACTAAGCAACACAATCTGTATCCAGCAGCCCAGCAGTGCCAAACAACATATTCTGTGTCCTGCAGCCCAGCAGAGCCAAACAACACAATCTGTATCCAGCAGCAGATCAGTGCCAAACAACACAACCTGTATCCAGCAGCCCAGCAGTGCCAAACAACACAGCCTGTATCCAGCAGCCCAGCAGTGCCAAATAACACAACCTGTACCCAGCAGCCGAGCAGTGCCAAATAACACAACCTGTATCCAGCAGCCCAGCAGTGCCAAACAATACATGTATCCAGTAGCCCAGCAGTGCCAAACAACATAACCTGTATCCTGCAGCAGATCAGTACCAAACTCAATCTGTATCCAGTAGCCCAGCAGTGCCAAACAACATAATCTGTGTCCTGTAACAGAGTAGTGCCAAACACCATAACCTGTATTCAGCAGTGCCAAACAACATAACCTGTGTCCTGCAGTAGAGCAGTGCTATACAACATAACCTGTATCATGCAGCAGATCTGAAGCAACACAACATGTTTCCAGCAGCCTAGCAGTGTCAAACAACATAACCTGTGTCCTGCAGCAGAGCAGTGACAAATGACACAATTTGTATCCAGCAGACCAGCAGTGCCAAACAAAATAACGTGTGTCCAGCAGCACAATAGTGCCATACATCTTAACCTGTATCCTGCAACCCAGCAGTGCCAAACAACATAATCTGTGTCCTGCAGCAAAGCAGTGTCAAAATACACAATATGTATCCAGCAGCCCAGCAGTGCCAAATAACATAACCTGTGTCCTGCAGCACAGCAGTGTTAAACAACACAATCTGTATCCTGCAGCAGATCAGTGCGAAACACAATCTGTATCCAGCAGCCCAGCAGTACCTAACAAGATAATCTGTGTCCTGCAGCACAGCAGTGCCAAACAACACAATCTGTATTCTGTAGCAGATCAGTGCCAAACAACACAACCTGTATCCAGCAGTTCAGCAGTGCCAAATATCTCAACCTCTATCCAGCAGTGCCAAACAACATAACCTGTATCCTGCAGCAGAGCAGTAACAACACAACCTGTTTCCAGCAGCCCAGCAGTGTCAAACAACATAACCTGTGTCCAGCAGCAGAGCAGTGCTAAACAACACAACATGCATCCAGCAGCCCAGCAGTGCCAAACAACACAACCTGTGTCCTGGTGCCCAACAGTGCCAAACCACACAACCTGCATCATGCAGCAGATCAGTGCCAAATAACACAACCTTTATCCAGCAGCCCAGTAGTGCCAAACAACACAACCGGTATCCAGCAGCCCAGCAGTGCCAAATAACACAACCTGTATCGAGCAGTGCCAAACAACATAACCTGTGTCCTACAGCAGATCAGTGCTATACAACATAACCTGTGTCCTGCATCAAATTAGTGACAACACAACCTGTATCCAGCAGACCATCAGTGCCTAGCAACACAACCTTTGTCCTGCAGCCCAACAGTGCCAAACAACACAACCTGCATCCTGCAGTAGAGTAGTGCCAAACAACACAACCTGTATCCATAAGCCCAGCAGTGTGAAACAACACAACCTGTGTTCTGCAGCAGAACAGCACCACACAACAAAACCTGTATCCTGCAGCCCAGCAGTGCCAAACAACACAATCTGTATCCAGCAGCAGATCAGTGCCAAACAACACAACCTGTATCCAGAAGCCCAGCAGTGCCAAACAACACAACCTGTATCCAGCAGCCCAGCAGTGCCAAATAACTCAAACTGTATTCTGCAGCCCAGCATTGCCAAATAACACAACCTGTATCCAGCAGCCCAGTAGTGCTAAACAACACAATCTGTATCCAGCAGCCCAGCAGCGCCAAATAACAAAACCTGCATACAGCAGCCCAGCAGCACCAAGCAACACAACCTGTATCCAGCAGCCCAGCAGTGCCAAATAACACAGCCTGTATCCAGCAGCCCAGCAGTGCCAAACAACACAACTTGTATCCAGCAGTAAAGCAGAGACAAACAACATCACCTGTATCCTGCAGCAGATCAGTACCAAACTCAACCTGTATCCAGCAGCCCAGGAGTGCCAAACAAAATAATCTATGTCCTGCAGCAGAATAGTGCCAAACAGCACAACCTGCATCCAGCAGTGCCAAACAACACAACCTGTGTCCTGCAGCAGAGCAGTGCTATACAACATAGCCTGTTTCCTGCATCAGATCAGTGACAACACAACCTGTATCCAGTAGCCGAGCAGTGCCAAACAACACAGCCTGTGTCCTGCAGCCCAACAGTGCCAAACAACACAACATGCATCCAGCAGCAGAGTACTCCCAAACAACACAACCTGTATCCAACAGCCCAGTAGTGTCAAGTAAACACAACCTGTGTTCTGCAGCAGAACAGTAGCAAACAACACAACCTATATCCCGCAGTCCAGCAGTGCCAAACAACATAATCTGTGTCATGCAGCAGAGCAGTGCCAAATGACACAATCTGTATCCAGCAGCCGAGCATTGCCAAACAACATAACCTGTGTCCTGCAGCACAGAAGTGCCAAACAACACAATCTGTATCTTGCAGCAGATCTGTGCCAAACAACACAACGTGTGCCCAGCAGCCCAGCAGTGCCAGACAACACAACCTGTATCCAGCAGCCCCGCAGTGCCAAATAACACGACCTGTATCCAGCAGCCCAGCAGTGACAAACAACACAACCTGTATTCAGCAGCCCAGTAGTGCCAAACAACATATCCTGTATCCTGCAGCAGATCAGTACCAAACACAGCCTGTATCCAGCAGCCCAACAATGTCAAACAACATAATCTTTGTCCTGCAGCACAGTAGTGCCAAACAATACAACCTGTATCCAGCAGTGCAAAAACAACATAACCTGTGTCCTGAAGCAGAGCAGTGCTATACAACATAACTTGTATCCTGCAGCAGATCAGTGACAACACAACCTGTTTCCAGCAGCCCTGCAGTGTCAAACAACATAACCTGTGTCCTGCAGCACAGCAGTGCTAAACAACACAACCTGTATCCTGCAACAGAGTAGTGCTGAACAACACAACCTGTGTCCAGCAGCTCAGCAGTGCCAAACAACATAACCTGTATCCTGCAGAAGATCAGTACCAAACTCAACCTGTATACAGCAGCCCAGCAGTGCCAAACAACATAATCTGTGTCCTGCAGCAGAGAAGTGCCAAACAGCACAACCTGTATCCAGCAGTGCCAAACAACATAACCTGTGTCCTGCAGCAAAGCAGTGTTATACAACATAACCTGTATAATGCATCACATCAGTGACAACACAACCTGTATCCAGCAGCCCCGCAGTGCCAAACAGCACAACCTGTGTCCTGCAGACCAACAGTGTCAAACAACACAACTTGTAACCTGCAGCAGAGCAGTGCCAAACAACACAACCTGTATCCAACAACCCAGCAGTGTCAAACAACAAAACCTGTGTTCTGCATCAGAACAGTACCAAACAACACAACCTGTATCCTGTATCCCAGCACTGACAAACAACATAATCTGTGTCGTGCAGCAGAGCAGTGCCAAATGACACAATCTGTATCCAGCATCCCAGCAGTGCCAAACAACATAACCTGTGACCTGTAGCACAGCAGTGCCAAGCAACACAATCTGTATCCTGCAGCAGATCAGTGCCAAGCAACACAATCTGCATAAAGCAGCCCAGCAGTGCCAAACAATATAACCTGTGCCCTGCAGCCAAGCAGAGCCAAACAACACAATCTGTATCCAGCTGCAGATCAGTGCCAAACAACACAACCTGTATCCAGCAGCCCAGCAGTTAAAAACAACACAGCCTGTATCCAGAAGCCCAGCAGTGCCAAATAACACAACCTGTATCCAGCAGCCGAGCAGTGCCAAATAACACAACCTGTATCCAGCAGCCCAGCAGTGCCAACAACACAACATGTATCCAGTAGCCCAGCAGTGCCAAACAACATAACCTGTATCCTGCAGCAGATCAGTACCAAACTCAACCTCTAGCCAGCAGCCCAGCAGTGCCAAACAACATAATCTGTGTCCTGTAGCAGAGTAGTGCCAAACAACACAACCTGTATTCAGCAGTGCCAAACAACATAACCTGTGTCCATCAGCAGAGCAGTGCTATACAACAAAACATGTATCCTGCAGCAGATCTGTAACAATACAACCTGTTTCCAAAAGCCCAACAGTGTCAAACAGCACAACCTGTGTTCTGCAGCAGAACAGTACCAAACAACACAATCTGTATCCTGCAGGCCAGCAGAGCCAAACAACATAATCTGTGTCTTGCAGCAGAGCAGTGACAAATGACACAATCTGTATCCAGCAGCCCCACAGTGCCAAACAACATAACGTGTGTCCAGCAGCACAGTAGTGCCAAACAACACAACCTGTATCCTGCAAACCAGAAGTGCCAAACAACATAATCTGTGTCCTGCAGCAGAGCAGTGCCAAATGACACAATATGTATCCAGCAGCCCAGCTGTGCCAAACAACATAAACCTGTGTCCTGCAGCACAGCAGTGTCAAACAACACAATCTGTATCCTGCAGCAGATCAGTGCCAAACAACACAATCTGCATCCAGCAGCCCAGCAGTACCAAACAACATAACCTGTGTCCTGCAGCACAGCAGTGCCAAACAACACAACCTGTATCCTGCAGCAGATCAGTGCCAAACAACACAACCTGTATCCAGCAGCCCAGAAGTGCCAAACAACATAACCTGTGTCCTGCAGCACAGCAGTGCCAAACAACACAATCTGTATCCTGCAGCAGATCAGTGCCAAACAACACAACCTGTATCCTGCAGCCCAGCAGTGACAAACAACACAACCTGTATCCAGCAGGCGAGCAGTGCCAAATAACTCAACCTGTATTCTGCAGCCCAGCAGTGCAAAATAACACAACCTGTCTCCAGCAGCCCAGAAGTGCCAAACAACACAACCTGTATCCTGCAGCAGATCAGTACCAAACTCAACCTGTATCCAGCAGCACAGCAGTGCCAAACAGCACAACCTGTATCTAACAGCCCAGCAGTGCCAAATTACACAACCTGTATCAAGCAGTGCTGTACAACATAACCTGTATCCTGCATCAGATTAGTGACAACACAACCTGTATCCAGTAGACCAGTAGTGCCAAACAACACAACCTGTGTCCTGCAGCCCAACAGTGCCAAACAACACTGCCTGCATCCTGCAGCAGAGTAGTGCCAAACAACACATCCTGTATCCTACTGCCCAGCAGTGTGAAACAACACAACCTGTGTTCTGCAGCAGAACAGCACCAAACAACACAACCTGAATTCTGCAGCCCAGCAGTGCCAAACAACATAATCTGTGTCATGCAGCAGAGCTCTGCCAAATGACACAATCTGTATCCAGCAGCCCAGCAGTGACAAACAACATAACCTGTGTCCTGCAAGACAACAGTGCCAAACAACACAAACGGTATCCTGCAGCAGATCAGTGCCAAACAACAAAATATGTATCCAGCAGCCCAGCAGTGCCAAACAACATAACCTGTGTCCTGCAGCCCAACAGTGCCAAACAACACAACCTGTATCCTGCAGCAGAGTACTCCCAAACAACAAAACCGGTACCCTACAGCCCAACAGTGTCAAATAACACAACCTGTGTGCTGCAGGAGATAAGTGACAACACAACCTGCATACACCAGCCAGCAGTGCCAAACAGCACAACCTGTGTCCAGCAGACCAACAGTGCCAAACAACACAACTTGTATCCTGAAGCAGAGTAGTGACAAACAACACAACCTGAATCCAAAAACCCAGCAGTGTCAACCAACGCAACCTGTGTTCTGCAGCAGAACAGTACCAAACAACACAACCTGTATCCTGTAACCCAGCACTGACAAACAACATAATCTGTGTCGTGCAGCAGAGCAGTGCCAAATGACACAATCTGTATCCAGCATCCCAACAGTGCCAAACAACATAACCTGTGACCTGTAGCACAGCAGTGCCGAACAACACATTCTGTATCTTGCAGCAGATCAGTGCCAAGCAACACAATCTGTATAAAGCAGCCCAGCAGTGCCAAACAATATAACCAGTGTCCTGCAGCCAAGCAGAGCCAAACAACACAATCTGTGTCCAGCAGCAGATCAGTGCCAAACAACACAGCCTGTATCCAGCAGCCCAGCAGTGCCAAACAACACAACCTGTATCCTGTATCCCAGCACTGACAAACAACATAATCTGTGATTGTGCAGCAGAGCAGTGCAAAATGACACCATCTGTATCCAGCATCCCAGCAGTGCCAAACAACATAACCTGTGTCCCGCAGCACAGCTGTGCCAAGCAACACAATCTGAATCCTACAGCAGATCAGTACCAAGCAACACAAACTGTATCCAGCAGCCCAGCAGTGCCAAACAACAAATCATGTGCCCTGCAGCCCAGCAGAGCCAAACAACACAATCTGTATCCAGCAGCAGATCAGTGCCAAACAACACAACCTGTATCCAGCAGCCCAGCAGTGCCAAACAACAAAGCCTGTATCCAGCAGCCCAGCAGTGCCAAATAACACAACCTGTATCCAGCAGCCGAGCAGTGCCAAATAACACAACCTGTATCCAGCAGCCCAGGTGTGCCAACAACACAACATGTATCCAGTAGCCCAGCAGTGACAAACAACATAACCTGTATCCTGCAGCAGATCAGTACCAAACTCAACCTCTATCCAGCAGCCCAGCAGTGCCAAACAACATAAACTGTGTCCTGCAGCAGAGTAGTGCCAAACAACACAACCTGTATTCAGCAGTGCCAAACAACATAACCTGTGTCCTGCAGCAGAGCAGTGCTATACAACATAACCTGTATCCTGCAGCTGATCTGTAACAATACAACCTGTTTCCAACAGGTCAACAGTGTCAAACAGCACAACCTGTGTTCTGCAGCAGAAAAGTACCAAACAACACAACCTGTATCCGGCAGGCCTTCAGAGCCAAACAACATAATCTGTGTCATGCAGCAGAGCAGTGACAAATGACACAATCTGTATCCAGCAGCCCAGCAGTGCCAAACAACATAACGTCTGTCCTGAAGCACAGTAGTGCCAAACAACACAACCTGTATCCTGCAAACCAGCAGTGCCAAACAACATAATCTGTGTCCTGCAGCAGATCAGTGCCAAACAACACAATCTGTATCCAGCAGCCCAGCAGTACCAAACAACATAACCTGTGTCCTGCAGCACAGCAGTGCCAAACAACACAATCTGTATCCTGCAGCAGATCAGTGCCAAACAACACAACCTGTATCCAGCAGCCCAGAAGTGCCAAACAACATAACCTGTGTCCTGCAGCACAGCAGTGCCAAACAACACAATCTGTATCCTGCAGCAGATCATTGCCAAACAACACAACCTGTATCCTGCAGCCCAGCAGTGACAAACAACACAACCTGTATCCAGCAACCAGAGCAGTGCCAAATAACTCAACCTGTATTCTGCAGATCAGCAGTACAAAATAACACAACCTGCATCCAGCAGCCCAGAAGTGCCAAACAACACAACCTGTATCCTGCAGCAGATCAGACCCAAACTCAACCTGTATCCAGCAGCACAGCTGTGCCAAACAACACAACCTGTATCTAACAGCCAAGCAGTGCCAAATTACACAACCTGTATCGAGCAGTGCTGTACAACATAACCTGTATCCTGCATCAGATTAGTGACAACACAACCAGTATCCAGTAGACCAGTAGTGCCAAACAACACAACCTGTGTCCTGCAGCCCAACAGTGTCAAACAAGCACAGCCTGCATCCTGCAGCAGAGTAGTGCCAAACAACACATCCTGTATCCAACTGCCCAGCAGTGTGAAACAACACAACCGGTGTTCTGCAGCAGAACAGCAACAAACAACACAACCTGTATCCTGCAGCACAGCAGTGCCAAACAACATAATCTGTGTCATGCAGCAGAGCTCTGCCAAATGACACAATCTGTATCCAGTAGCCCTGCAGTGCCAATGAACATAACCTGTGTCCTGCAAGACAGCAGTACCAAACGACACAAACTGTATCCTGCAGCAGATCAGTGTCAAACATCAAAATCTGTATCCAGCAGCCCAGCAGTGCCAAACAACATAACCTGTGTACTGCAGCCCAACAGTGCCAAACAACACAACCTGTATCCTGCAGCAGAGTACTCCCAAACAACACAACCGGTACCCTACAGCCCAACAGTGTCAAATAACACAACCTCTGTGCTGCAGCAGATCAGTGACAACACAACCTGTATACACCAGCCAGCAGTGCCAAACAGCATAACCTGTGTCCTGCAGCCCAACAGTGCCAAACAACACAACTTGTATCCAACAGCCCAGCAGTGTCAAATAACACAACCTGTGTTCTGCAGCAGAACAGTACCAAACAACACAACCTGTATCCAGTAGCCCAGCAGTGCCAAACAACAAAACCTGTATCCTGCAGCAGATCAGTACCAGACTAAACCTGTATCCAGCAGCCCAGCAGTGCCAAAAAACATAATCTGTGTCCTGCAGTAGAGTAAGGAAAACAACACAACCTGTATCCAGCGGTGCCAAGCAACATAACCTGTGTCCTGCAGCAGAGCAGTGTTATACAACATATTCTGTAACCTGCATCAGATCAGTGACAACATAACCTGTATCCAGCATCCCAGCAGTGCCAAAAAGCACAACCTGTGTCCTGCAGACCAACAGTGCCATACAACACAACTTGTATCCTGCAGCAGAAGGTAACAAACAACACAACCTGTATCCAAAAACCCAGCAGTGTCAACCTCCGCAAACTGTGTTCTGCAGCAGAACAGTACCAAACAACACAACCTGTATCCTGTATCCCAGCACTGACAAACAACATAATCTTTGTTATGCAGCAGAGCAGTGCCAAATGACACAATCCATATCCAGCATCCCAGCAGTGCCAAACAATATAACCTGTGTCCTGCAGCCAAGCAGAGCCAAACAACACAATCTGTATCCAGCAGCAGATCAGTGCCAAACAACACAACCTGTATCCAGCAACCCAGCAGTGCCAAATAACACAACCAGTATCCAGCAGCCGAGCAGTGCCAAATAACACAACCTGTATCCAGCAGCCCAGCAGTGCCAACAACACAACATGTATCCAGTAGCCCAGCAGTGCCAAACAACATAACCTGTATCCTGCAGCAGATCAGTACCAAACTCAACCTGTATCCAGCAGCCCAGCAGTGCCAAACAACATAATCTGTGTCCTGCAGCAGAGTAGTGCCAAAAAACACAACATGTAGTCAGCAGTGCCAAACAACATAACCTGTGTCCTGCAGCAGAGCAGTGCTATACAACATAACCTGTATCCTGCAGCAGATCTGTAACAATACAACCTGTTTCCAATATCCCAGCAGTGTCAAGCAGCACAACCTGAGTTCTGCAGCAGAACAGTACCAAACAACACAACCTGTATCCTGCAGGCCAGCAGAGCCAAACAACATAATCTGTGTCATGCAGCAGAGCAGTGACAAATAACACAATCTGTAACCAGCAGCCCAGCAGTGCCAAACAACATAACGTGTGTCCTGCAGCACAGTAGTGCCAAACAACACAACCTGTATCTTGCAAACCAGCAGTGCCAAACAACATAATCTGCATCCTGCAGATTAGCAGTGCCAAATGACACAGTATGTATCCAGCAGCCCAGCTGTGCCAAACAACATAAACCTGTGTCCTGCAGCACAGCAGTGCCAAACAACACAATCTGAATCCTGCAGCAGATCATTGCCAAACAACACAACCTGTATAATGCAGCCCAGCAGTGACAAACAACACAACCTGTATCTAACAACCCAGCAGTGCCAAATTACACAACCTGTATCGAGCAGTGCTGTACAACATAACCTGTATCCTGCATCAGATTAGTGACAACACAAACTGTATCCAGTAGACCAGTAGTGCCAAACAACACAACCTGTGTCCTGCAGCCCAACAGTGCCAAACAACACAGCCTCCATCCTGCAGCAGAGTAGTGCCAAACAACACATCCTGTATCCAACTGCCCAGCAGTGTGAAACAACACAACCTGTGTTCTGCAGCAGAACAGCACCAAACAACACAACCTGTATTCTGCAGCCCAGCAGTGCCAAAAACATAATCTGTGTCATGCAGCAGAGCTCTGTCAAATGACACAATCTGTATCCAGCAACCCAGCAGTGCCAAACAACATAACCTGTGTCCTGCAAGACAGCAGTGCCAAACAACACAAACTGTATCCTGCAGCAGATCAGTGCCAAACAACAAAATCTGTATCCAGCAGCCCAGCAGTGCCAAACAACATAACCTGTGTCCTGCAGCCTAACAGTGCCAAACAACACAACCTGTATCCTGCAGCAGAGTACTCCCAAACAACACAACCGGTACCCAACAGCCCAACAGTGTCAAATAGCACAACCTGTGTGCTGCAGCAGATCAGTGACAACACAACCTGTATACACCAGCCAGCAGTGCCAAACAGCACAACCTGTGTCCTGCAGACAAACACTGCCAAACAACACAACCTGTATCCTGCAGCAGAGTAGTGCCAAACAACACAACTTGTATCCAACAGCCCAGCAGTGTCAAATAACACAACCTGTGTTCTGCAGCAGAACAGTACCAAACAACACAAACTGTATCCTGTAGCCCAGCAGTGCCAAACAACATAACCTGTATTCTGCAGCAGATCAGTACCAGACTAAACCTGTATCTAGCAGCCCAGCAGTGCCAAACAACATAATCTGTGTCCTGCAGCAGAGTAGGGCCAAACAACACAACCTGTATCCAGCGGTGCCAAGCAACATAACCTGTGTCCTGCAGCAGAGCAGTGCTATACAACATATCCTGTATCCTGCATCAGATCAGTGACAACACAACCTGTATCCAGCATCCCAGCAGTGCCAAACAGCACAACCTGTGTCCTGCAGACCAACAGTGCCAAACAACACAACTTGTATCCTGCAGCAGAGTAGTGACAAACAACACAACCTGTATCCAAAAACCAAGCAGTGTCAACCAACGCAACCTGTGTTCTGCAGCAGAACAGTACCAAACAACACAACCTGTATCCAGCAGCCCAGCTCTGACAAACAACATAATCTGTGTTGTGCAGCAGAGCAGTGCAAAATGACACAATCTGTATCCAGCAACCCAGCAGTGCCAAACAACATAACCTGTGTCCGCGAGCACAGCAGTGCCAAGCAACACAATCTGAATCCTGCAGCAGATCAGTACCAAGGAACACAATCTATATCCAGCAGCCCAGCAGTGCCAAACAACAAATCATGTGTCCAGCAGCGAGCAGTGCCAAACAACATAACCTGTGTCCTGCAGCCTAACAGTGCCAAACAACACAACCTGTATCCTGCAGCAGAGTACTCCCAAACAACACAACCGGTACCCAACAGCCCAACAGTGTCAAATAGCACAACCTGTGTGCTGCAGCAGATCAGTGACAACACAACCTGTATACACCAGCCAGCAGTGCCAAACAGCACAACCTGTGCCCTGCAGACCAACACTGCCAAACAACACAACCTGTATCCTGCAGCAGAGTAGTGCCAAACAACACAACTTGTATCCAACAGCCCAGCAGTGTCAAATAACACAACCTGTGTTCTGCAGCAGAACAGTACCAAACAACACAAACTGTATCCTGTAGCCCAGCAGTGCCAAACAACATAACTTGTATTCTGCAGCAGATCAGTACCAGACTAAACCTGTATCTAGCAGCCCAGCAGTGCCAAACAACATAATCTGTGTCCTGCAGCAGAGTAGGGCCAAACAACACAACCTGTATCCAGCGGTGCCAAGCAACATAACCTGTGTCCTGCAGCAGAGCAGTGCTATACAACATATCCTGTATCCTGCATCAGATCAGTGACAACACAACCTGTATCCAGCATCCCAGCAGTGCCAAACAGCACAACCTGTGTCCTGCAGACCAACAGTGCCAAACAACACAACCTGTATCCTGCAGCAGAGTAGTGACAAACAACACAACCTGTATCCAAAAACCAAGCAGTGTCAACCAACGCAACCTGTGTTCTGCAGCAGAACAGTACCAAACAACACAACCTGTATCCAGCAGCCCAGCTCTGACAAACAACATAATCTGTGTTGTGCAGCAGAGCAGTGCAAAATGACACAATCTGTATCCAGCAACCCAGCAGTGCCAAACAACATAACCTGTGTCCCGCAGCACAGCAGTGCCAAGCAACACAATCTGAATCCTGCAGCAGATCAGTACCAAGGAACACAATCTATATCCAGCAGCCCAGCAGTGCCAAACAACAAATCATGTGTCCTGCAGCCCAGCAGAGCCAAACAACACAATCTGTATCCTGCAGCATATCAGTGCCAAACAACACAACCTGTATCCAGCAGCCCAGCAGTGCCGAACAACACAGCCTGTATCCAGCAGCCCAGCAGGGCCAAATAACACAACCTGTACCCAGCAGCTCAGCAGTGCCAAATAACACAACCTGAATCCAGCAGCCCACCAGAGCCAAACAACACAACATGTATCCAGTAGCCCAGCAGTGCCAAACAACATAACCCGTATCCTGCAGCAGATCAGTACCAAACTCAAACTGTATCCAGCAGCCCAGCAGTGCCAAACAACATAATCTGTGTCCTGTAACAGAGTAGTGCCAAACAACACAACCTGTATTCAGCAGTGCCAAACAACATAACCTGTGTTCTGCAGTAGAGCAGTGCTATACAACATAACCTGTATCCTGTAGCAGATCTGAAGCAACACAATCTGTTTCCAGCAGCTTAGCAGTGTTAAAGAACATAACCTGTTTCCTGCAGCAGAGCAGTGCCAAACAACACAACCTCTATCCTGCAGCCCAGCAGTGCCAAACAACATTATCTGTGTCATGCAGCAGAGCAGTGCCAAATGACACAATCTGTATCCAGCGCGCTCGAGTGCCAAACAACATAACGTGTGTCCTGCAGCACAATATTGCCATACATCTTAACCTGTATCCTGCAACCCAGCAGTGCCAAACAACATAATCTGTGTCCTGCAGCAAAGCAGTGTCAAATTAAACAATCTGCATCCAGCAGCCTAGCAGTGCAAAATAACATAATCTGTGTCCTGCAGCACAGCAGTGTTAAACAACACAATCTGTATCCAGCAGCAGATCAGTGCCAAACAAAACAATCTGTATCCAGCAGCCCAGCGGTACCAAATAACTCACTCTCTATCACAGCAGTGCCAAACAACACAACCTGTATTCTGCAGCAGAGCAGTAAACAACACAACCTGTTTCCAGCAGCCCAGCAGTGCAAACAACATAACCACTCTCTATCCAGCAGTGCCAAACAACACAACCTGTGTCCTGCAGCAGAGCAGTAACAACACAACCTGTTTCCTGCAGCCCAACAGTGACAAACCACACAACCTGCATCCTGCAGCAGATCAGTACCAAATGACACAACCTTATCCAGCAGCCCAGCAGTGCCAAAAACACAACCTGTATCCAGCAGCCCTGCAGTGCCAAATAAAACAACCTGTATCGAGCAGTGCCAAACAACATAACCTGTGTCCTACAGTGAGAGCAGTGCTATACAACATAACCTGTGTCCTGCATCAAATTAGTGACATCACAACCTGTATCCTGTAGACCATCAGTGCCTAGCAACACAACGGTGTGTCCTGCAGCCCAACAGTACCAAACAACACAACCTACATCCTGTAGCACAGTAGTGCCAAACAACACACCTCTATCCATAAGCCCAGCAGTGTGAAACAACACAACCTGTGTTCTACAACAGAACAGCACCACACAACAAAACCTGTATAGTGCAGCCCAGCAGTGCCAAACAACATAATCTGTATACTGCAGCAGATCAGTGCCAAACAACACAATATGTGTCCAGCAGGACAGCAGTGCCAAACAACACAATCTGTATCCTGCAGCAGATCAGTGCCAAACAACACAACCTGCATCCAGGGCCCAGCAGTGCCAAACAACACAACCCGTATCCAGCATCCCAGCACTGCCAAATAACTCAACCTGTATTCTGCAGCCCAGCATTGCCAAATAACACAACCTGTATCCAGCAGCCCAGTAGTGCTAAACAACACAACCTGTAATTCACAGCCCAGCAGTGCCAAACAACATAACCTGTATCCTGCAGCAGATCGGTACCAAACTCAACCTGTATCCAGCAGCCCAGCAGTGCCAAACAACATAATCTGTGTCCTGCTGCAAGGTAGTGACAAACAGCACAACCCGACTCCAGCAGTGCCAAACAACATAACCTGTGCTCTGCACCAGAGCTCTGCCAAATGACACAATCTGTATCCAGCAGCCCAGCAGTGACAAACAACATAACCTGTGTCCTGCAAGACAGCAGTGCCAAAACAACACAAACTGTATCCTGTAGCATATCGAGTGCCAAACAACACAATCTGTATCCAGCAGCCCAGCAGTGCCAAACAACATAACCTGTGTCTTGCAGCCCAACAGTGCCAAACAACACAACCTGTATCCTGCAGCAGAGTATCCCCAAACAACACAACGATGCGCTGCAGCCCAACAGTGTCAAATAACACAACCTGTGTGCTGCAGCAGATCAGTGACAAAACAACCTGTATACACCAGCCAGCAGTGCCAAACAGCACAACCTGTGTCCTGCAGACCAACAGTGCCAAAGAACACAACCTGTATTCTGCAGCAGGGTAAAGCCAAACAACACAACTTGTATCCAACAGCCCAGCAGTGTCAAATAACACAACCTGTGTTCTGCAGCAGAACAGTACCAAACAACACAACCTGTATCCAGTAGCCCAGCAGTGCCAAACAACATAACCTGTATCCTGCAGCAGATCAGTGCCAAACTAAACCTGCATCCAGCAGCCCAGCAGTGCCAAACGACATAACCAGTCCCGCAGCAGAGAGAAGCCAAACAACAAAACCTGTATCCAACGGTGCCAAGCAACATAACCTGTGTCCTGCAGCAGAGCAGTGCTGTACTACACAACATGATTCCTGCAGCAGATCAGAAACAACATAGCCTGTTTCCAGCAGCCCAGCAGTGTCAAACAACATAACCTGTGTCCTGCAGCAGAGCAGTGCTAAACAACACAACCTGTATCCAGCAGCCCAGCAGTGCCAAACAGCGCATCCCGTGTCCTGCAACCCAACAGAGCCAAACAACACAACCTGTATCCAACAGTCCAGCAGCATCAAACAAAACAAGCCTGTGTTTTGCAACAAAACAGTACCAAACAACACAACCTGTATCCTGCAGGCCAGCAGTGCCAAACAACATAATCTGTGTCATGCAAAACAGCAGTACCAAATGACAAAATCTGTATCCAGCAGCCCAGCAGTGCCAAACAACATAACCTGTGTCCTGCAGCACAGTAGTGCTAAACAACACAACCTGTATCCTGCAAACCCAGCAGTGCCAAACAACATAATCTGTGTCCTGCAGCACAGCAGTGCCAAATGACACAATATGCTATCCAGCAGCCCAGCAGTGCCAAACAACATAACCTGTGTCCTGCAGCACAGCAGTGTCAAACAACACAATCTGTATCCTGCAGCAGATCAGTGGCAAACAACACAACCTGTATCCAGCGACCCAGCAGTGCCAAACAACATAACCTGAGTCCTGCAGCACAGCAGTGCCAAAACAACACAATCTGTATCCTGCAGCAGATCAGTGCCAAACAACAAAACCAGTATCCAGCAGCCCAGAAGTGCCAAACAACATAACCTGTGTCCTGCAGCACAGCAATAGCCAAACAACACAATCTGTATCCTGCAGCAGATCATTTCCAAACAACACAACCTGTATCCTGCAGCCCAGCAGTGACAAACAACACAGCCTATATCCAGCAGGCGAGCGGTGCCAAATAACTCAACCTGTATTCTGCAGCCCAGCAGTGCAAAATAACAACCTGTATCCAGCAGCCCAGAAGTGCCAAACAACACAACCTGTATCCTGCAGAAGATCAGTACCAAAATCAACTGTATCCAGCAACACAGCAGTGCCAAACAACACAACCTGTATCTAACACCCAGCAGTGCCAAATTACACAACCTGTATCGAACAGTGCTGTACAGCATAACCTGTATCCTGCATCAGATTAGTGACAACACAACCAATCCAGTAGACCAGAAAAGCCAAACAACACAACCTGTGTCCTGCAGTCCAACAGTGCCAAGCAACACAGCCTGCATCCTGCAGCAGAGTAGTGCCAAACAACTCATCCTGTATCCAACTGCCCAGCAGTGTGAAACACAACAACCTGTGTTCTGCAGCAGAACAGCACCAAACAACACAACCTGTATCCTGCAGCCCAGCAGTGCCAAACAACATAATCTATGTCATGCAGCAGAGCTCTGCCAAATGACACAATCTGTATCCAGCAGCCCTGCAGTGCCAAACAACATAACCTGTGTCCTGCAAGACAGCAGTGCCAAACAACACAAACTGTATCCTGCAGCAGATCGGTGCCAAACAACAAAATCTGAATCCAGCAGCCCAGCGAGTGCAAACAACATAACCTGTGTCCTGCAGCCCAACAGTGCCAAACAACACAACCTGTATCCTGCAGCAGAGTACTCCCAAACAACACAACCGGTACCACAGCCCAACGGTGTCAATAACACTACCTATGTGCTGCAGCAGATCCAGTGACAACATAACCTGTATACACCAGCCAGCGGTGCCAAACAGCACAACCTGTGTCCTGCAGCCCAACAGTGCCAAACAACACAACTTGTATCCTGCAGCAGAGTAGTGCCAAACAACAAAACTTGTATCCAACAGCCCAGCAGTGTCAAATAACACAACCGGTGTTCTGCAGCAGAACAGTACCAAACAACACAAACTGTATCCAGTAGCCCAGCAGTGCCAAACAACATTATCTGTGTCATGCAGCAGAGCAGTGACAAATGACACAATCTGTATCCAGCAGCCCCGGAGTGCCAAAGAGCATAACGTGTGTCCTGCAGCACAATATTGCCATACATCTTAACCTGTATCCTGCAACCCAGCAGTGCCAAACAGCATAATCTGTGTCCTGCAGCAAAGCAGTGTCAAATTAAACAATATGTATCCAGCAGCCCAGCAGTGCAAAATAACATAATCTGTGTCCTGCAGCACAGCAGTGTTAAACAACACAATCTGTATCCAGCAGCAGATCAGTGCCAAACAAAACAATCTGTATCAAGCAGCCCAGCAGTACCAAACAACATAACCTGTGTCCTGCTGCACAGCAGTGCCAAACAACACAATTTGTATTCTGCAGTAGATCAGTGCCAAACAACAGAACCTGTTTCCAGCAGCCCAGCAGTGCCAAATAACTCACCCTCTATCCAGCAGTGCCAAACAACATAACCTGTGTCCTGCAGCAGAGCAGTAACAACACAAACTGTTTCCAGCAGCCCAGCAGTGTCAAACAACATAACCAGTGTCCAGCAGCAGAGCAGTGCTAAACAACACAACCTGCATCCAGCAGCCCAGCAGTGCCAAACAACACAACCTGTGTCCTGCAGCCCAACAGTGCCAAACCACACAACCTGCACCCTGCAGCAGATCAGTACCAAATGACACAACCATTATCCAGTAACCCAGCAGTGCCAAAACACAACCTGTATCCAGCAGCCCAGCAGTGCCAAACAACACAACCTGTATCGAGCGGTGCCAAACAACATAACCTGTGTCCTACAGTAGAGCAGTGCTATACAACATATCCTGTGACCTGCATCAAATTAGTGACATCACAACCTGTATCCTGTAGACCATCAGTGCCTAGCAACACAACATGTGTCCTGCAGCCCAACAGTACCAAACAACTAACCTACATCCTGTAGCAGAGTAGTGCCAAACAATACAACCTCTATCCATAAGCCCAGCAGTGTGAAACAACACAACCTGTGTTCTACAGCAGAACAGCACCACACAGCAAAACCTGTATCCTGCAGCCAGCAGTGCCAAACAACATAATCTGTATACTGCAGCAGATCAGTGCCAAACAACACAATATGTGTCCAGCAGGACAGCAGTGCAAACAACACAATCTGTATCCTGCAGCAGATCAGTGCCAAACAACACAACCTGCATCCTGGAGCCCAACGGTGCCAAACAACACACGACCCGTATCCAGCATCCCAGCAGTGCCAAATAACTCAACCTGTATTCTGCAGCCCAGCATTGCCAAATAACACAACCTGTATCCAGCAGTCCAGTAGTGCTAAACAACACAACCTGTATCCAGCAGCCCAGCAGTGCCAAACAACATAACCTGTATCCTGCAGCAGATCAGTACCAAACTCAACCTGTATCCAGCAGCCCAGCAGTGCCAAAAAGCACAACCTGTGTCCTGCTGCAGGGTAGTGACAAACAGCACAACCTGTACCCAGCAGTGCCAAACAACATAACCTGTGCTCTGCACCAGAGCTCTGCCAAATGACACAATCTGTATCCAGCAGCCCAGCAGTGCCAAACAACATAACCTGTGTCCTGCAAGACAGCAGTGCCAAACAACACAAACTGTATCCTGCAGCAGATCAGTGCCAAACAACACAATCTGTATCCAGCAGCCCAGCAGTGCCAAACATCATAACCTGTGTCTTGCAGCCCAACAGTGCCAAACAACACAACCTGTATCCTGCAGCAGAGTACTCCCAAACAACACAACCGGTACCCTACAGCCCAACAGTGTCAAATAACACAACCTGTGTGCTGCAGCAGATCAGTGACAAAACAACCTGTATACACCAGCCAGCAGTGCCAAACAGCACAACCTGTGTCCTGCAGCCCAACAGTGCCAAAGAACACAACCTGTATTCTGCAGCAGAGTAGTGCCAAACAACACAACTTGTATCCAACAGCCCAGCAGTGTCAAATAACACAACCTGTGTTCTGCAGCAGAACAGTACCAAACAACACAACCTTTATCCAGTAGCCCAGCAGAGCCAAACAACATAACCTGTATCCTGCAGCAGATCAGTGCCAAACTAAACCTGTATCCAGCAGCCCAGCAGTGCCAAATGACATAATCTGTGTCCCGCAGCAGAGTAGTGCCAAACAACAAAACCTGTATCCAACGGTGCCAAGCAACATAACCTGTGTCCTGCAGCAGAGCAGTGCTGTACTACACAACATGATTCCTGCAGCAGATCAGTAACAACATAGCCTGTTTCCAAGCAGCCCAGCAGTGTCAAACAACATAACCTGTTTCCTGCAGCAGAGCAGTGCTAAACAACACAACCTGTATCCAGCAGCCCAGCAGTGCCAAACAGCGCATCCTGTGTCCTGCAACCCAACAGAGCCAAACAACACAACCTGTATCCAACACTCCAGCAGCGTCCAAACAAAACAAGCCTGTGTTTTGCAACAGAACAGTACCAACACAACCAGTATCCTGCAGGCCAGCAGTGCCAAACAACATAATCTGTGTAATGCAAAACAGCAGTACCAAATGACAAAATCTGTATCCAGCAGCCCAGCAGTGCCAAACAACATAACCTGTGTCCTGCAGCACAGTAGTGCCAAATAACACAACTTGTATCCTGCAACCCAGCAGTGCCAAACAACATCATCAGTGTCCTGCAGCACAGCAGTGCCAAATGACACAATATGTATCCAGCAGCCCAGCAGTGCCAAACAACATAACCTGTGTCCTGCAGCACAGCAGTGTCAAACAACACAATCTGTATCCTGCAGCAGATCAGTGGCAAACAACACAGCCTGTATCCAGCGACTCAGCAGTGCCAAACAACATAACCTGAGTCCTGCAGCCCAACAGTGCCAAACAACACAACCTCTATCCTGCAGCCCAGCAGTGCCAAACAACATAATCTGTGCATGCAGTAGAGCAGTGGCAAATGACACAATCTGTATCCAGCAGCCCAGCAGTGCCAAACAACATAACGTGTGTCCTGCAGCACAATAGTGCCATATGTCTTACCCTGTATCCTTTACCCAGCAGTGCCAAACAACATAATCGGTGTCCTGCAGCAAAGCAGTGTCAAATTAAACAATATGTATCCAGAAGCCCAGTAGTGCCATATAACATAACCTGTGTCCTGCAGCACAGCAGTGTTAAACAACACAATCTGTATCCTGCAGCAGATCATTGCCAAACAACACAATCTGTGTCCAGCAGCCCAGCAGTACCAAACAACATAACCCGTGTCCTGCAGCACAGCAGTGCCAAACAACTCAATCTGTATCCTGCAGCAGATCAGTGCCAAACAACACAACCTGTATCCAACAGCTCAGAAGTGCAGAACAACATAACCTGTGTCCTGCAGCAGAGCACTGCCAAACAACACAATCTGTATCCTGCAGCAGATCATTGCCAAACAACACAACCTGTATCCTGCAGCCCAGCAGTGACAAACAACACAACCTGTATCCAGCAGCCGAGCAGTGCCAAATATCTGATCCTGTATTCTGCAGCCCAGCAGTGCAAAATAACACAACCTGTATCAAGCAGCCCAGAAGTGCCAAACAACACAACCTGTATCCAGCGGTGCCAAGCAACATAACCTGTGTCCTGCAGCAGAGCAGTGCTATACAACATATCCTGTATCCTGCATCAGATCAGTGACAACACAACCTGTATCCAGCATCCCAGCAGTGCCAAACAGCACAACCTGTGTCCTGCAGACCAACAGTGCCAAACAACACAACTTGTATCCTGCAGCAGAGTAGTGACAAACAACACAACCTGTATCCAAAACCAAGCAGTGTCAACCAGCGCAACCTGTGTTCTGCAGCAGAACAGTACCAAACAACACAACCTGTATCCAGCAGCCCAGCTCTGACAAACAACATAATCTGTGTTGTGCAGCAGAGCAGTGCAAAATGACACAATCTGTATCCAGCAACCCAGCAGTGCCAAACAACATAACCTGTGTCCGCGCAGCACAGCAGTGCCAAGCAACACAATCTGAATCCTGCAGCAGATCAGTACCAAGGAACACAATCTATATCCAGCAGCCCAGCAGTGCCAAACAACAAATCATGTGTCCAGCAGCCGAGCAGTGCCAAACAACATAACCTGTGTCCTGCAGCCTAACAGTGCCAAACAACACAACCTGTATCCTGCAGCAGAGTACTCCCAAACAACACAACCGGTACCCAACAGCCCAACAGTGTCAAATAGCACAACCTGTGTGCTGCAGCAGATCAGTGACAACACAACCTGTATACACCAGCCAGCAGTGCCAAACAGCACAACCTGTGTCCTGCAGACCAACACTGCCAAACAACACAACCTGTATCCTGCAGCAGAGTAGTGCCAAACAACACAACTTGTATCCAACAGCCCAGCAGTGTCAAATAACACAACCTGTGTTCTGCAGCAGAACAGTACCAAACAACACAAACTGTATCCTGTAGCCCAGCAGTGCCAAACAACATAACTTGTATTCTGCAGCAGATCAGTACCAGACTAAACCTGTATCAGCAGCCAGCAGTGCCAAACAACATAATCTGTGTCCTGCAGCAGAGTAGGGCCAAACAACACAACCTGTATCCAGCGGTGCCAAGCAACATAACCTGTGTCCTGCAGCAGAGCAGTGCTATACAACATATCCTGTATCCTGCATCAGATCAGTGACAACACAACCTGTATCCAGCATCCCAGCAGTGCCAAACAGCACAACCTGTGTCCTGCAGACCAACAGTGCCAAACAACACAACTTGTATCCTGCAGCAGAGTAGTGACAAACAACACAACCTGTATCCAAAAACCAAGCAGTGTCAACCAACGCAACCTGTGTTCTGCAGCAGAACAGTACCAAACAACACAACCTGTATCCAGCAGCCCAGCTCTGACAAACAACATAATCTGTGTTGTGCAGCAGAGCAGTGAAAAAGCACAATCTGTATCCAGCAACCCAGCAGTGCCAAACAACATAACCTGTGTCCCGCAGCACAGCAGTGCCAAGCAACACAATCTGAATCCTGCAGCAGATCAGTACCAAGGAACACAATCTATATCCAGCAGCCCAGCAGTGCCAAACAACAAATCATGTGTCCTGCAGCCCAGCAGAGCCAAACAACACAATCTGTATCCTGCAGCATATCAGTGCCAAACAACACAACCTGTATCCAGCAGCCCAGCAGTGCCGAACAACACAGCCTGTATCCAGCAGCCCAGCAGAGGCAAATAACACAACCTGTACCCAGCAGCTCAGCAGTGCCAAATAACACAACCTGAATCCAGCAGCCCACCAGAGCCAAACAACACAACATGTATCCAGTAGCCCAGCAGTGCCAAACAACATAACCCGTATCCTGCAGCAGATCAGTACCAAACTCAAACTGTATCCAGCAGCCCAGCAGTGCCAAACAACATAATCTGTGTCCTGTAACAGAGTAGTGCCAAACAACACAACCTGTATTCAGCAGTGCCAAACAACATAACCTGTGTTCTGCAGTAGAGCAGTGCTATACAACATAACCTGTATCCTGTAGCAGATCTGAAGCAACACAATCTGTTTCCAGCAGCTTAGCAGTGTTAAAGAACATAACCTGTTTCCTGCAGCAGAGCAGTGCCAAACAACACAACCTCTATCCTGCAGCCCAGCAGTGCCAAACAACATTATCTGTGTCATGCAGCAGAGCAGTGCCAAATGACACAATCTGTATCCAGCAGCGCCGGAGTGCCAAACAACATAACGTGTGTCCTGCAGCACAATATTGCCATACATCTTAACCTGTATCCTGCAACCCAGCAGTGCCAAACAACATAATCTGTGTCCTGCAGCAAAGCAGTGTCAAATTAAACAATCTGCATCCAGCAGCCTAGCAGTGCAAAATAACATAATCTGTGTCCTGCAGCACAGCAGTGTTAAACAACACAATCTGTATCCAGCAGCAGATCAGTGCCAAACAAAACAATCTGTATCCAGCAGCCCAGCAGTACCAAACAACATAACCTGTGTCCTGCTGCACAGCAGTGCCAAACAACACAATCTGTATTCTGCAGTAGATCAGTGCCAAACAACACAACCTGTTTCCAGCAGCCCAGCAGTGCCAAATAACTCACTCTCTATCCAGCAGTGCCAAACAACATAACCTGTGTCCTGCAGCAGAGCAGTAACAACACAACCTGTTTCCAGCAGCCCAGCAGTGTCAAACAACATAACCAGTGTCCAGCAGCAGAGCAGTGCTAAACAACACAACCTGCATCCAGCAGCCCAGCAGTGCCAAACAACACAGCCTGTGTCCTGCAGCCCAACAGTGCCAAACCACACAACCTGCATCCTGCAGCAGATCAGTACCAAATGACACAACCATTATCCAGCAGCACAGCAGTGCCAAAAGCACAACCTGTATCCAGCAGCCCTGCAGTGCCAAATAAAACAACCTGTATCGAGCAGTGCCAAACAACATAACCTGTGTCCTACAGTAGAGCAGTGCTATACAACATAACCTGTGTCCTGCATCAAATTAGTGACATCACAACCTGTATCCTGTAGACCATCAGTGCCTAGCAACACAACGTGTGTCCTGCAGCCCAACAGTACCAAACAACACAACCTACATCCTGTAGCACAGTAGTGCCAAACAACACAACCTCTATCCATAAGCCCAGCAGTGTGAAACAACACAACCTGTGTTCTACAACAGAACAGCACCACACAACAAAACCTGTATAGTGCAGCCCAGCAGTGCCAAACAACATAATCTGTATACTGCAGCAGATCAGTGCCAAACAACACAATATGTGTCCAGCAGGACAGCAGTGCCAAACAACACAATCTGTATCCTGCAGCAGATCAGTGCCAAACAACACAACCTGCATCCAGGAGCCCAGCAGTGCCAAACAACACAACCCGTATCCAGCATCCCAGCACTGCCAAATAACTCAACCTGTATTCTGCAGCCCAGCATTGCCAAATAACACAACCTGTATCCAGCAGCCCAGTAGTGCTAAACAACACAACCTGTATTCAGCAGCCCAGCAGTGCCAAACAACATAACCTGTATCCTGCAGCAGATCAGTACCAAACTCAACCTGTATCCAGCAGCCCAGCAGTGCCAAACAACATAATCTGTGTCCTGCTGCAAGGTAGTGACAAACAGCACAACCCGTACCCAGCAGTGCCAAACAACATAACCTGTGCTCTGCACCAGAGCTCTGCCAAATGACACAATCTGTATCCAGCAGCCCAGCAGTGACAAACAACATAACCTGTGTCCTGCAAGACAGCAGTGCCAAACAACACAAACTGTATCCTGTAGCATATCAGTGCCAAACAACACAATCTGTATCCAGCAGCCCAGCAGTGCCAAACAACATAACCTGTGTCTTGCAGCCCAACAGTGCCAAACAACACAACCTGTATCCTGCAGCAGAGTACTCCCAAACAACACAACCGGTACGCTGCAGCCCAACAGTGTCAAATAACACAACCTGTGTGCTGCAGCAGATCAGTGACAAAACAACCTGTATACACCAGCCAGCAGTGCCAAACAGCACAACCTGTGTCCTGCAGACCAACAGTGCCAAAGAACACAACCTGTATTCTGCAGCAGAGTAGTGCCAAACAACACAACTTGTATCCAACAGCCCAGCAGTGTCAAATAACACAACCTGTGTTCTGCAGCAGAACAGTACCAAACAACACAACCTGTATCCAGTAGCCCAGCAGTGCCAAACAACATAACCTGTATCCTGCAGCAGATCAGTGCCAAACTAAACCTGTATCCAGCAGCCCAGCAGTGCCAAACGACATAATCTGTGTCCCGCAGCAGAGTAGTGCCAAACAACAAAACCTGTATCCAACGGTGCCAAGCAACATAACCTGTGTCCTGCAGCAGAGCAGTGCTGTACTACACAACATGATTCCTGCAGCAGATCAGAAACAACATAGCCTGTTTCCAGCAGCCCAGCAGTGTCAAACAACATAACCTGTGTCCTGCAGCAGAGCAGTGCTAAACAACACAACCTGTATCCAGCAGCCCAGCAGTGCCAAACAGCGCATCCTGTGTCCTGCAACCCAACAGAGCCAAACAACACAACCTGTATCCAACAGTCCAGCAGCATCAAACAAAACAAGCCTGTGTTTTGCAACAAAACAGTACCAAACAACACAACCTGTATCCTGCAGGCCAGCAGTGCCAAACAACATAATCTGTGTCATGCAAAACAGCAGTACCAAATGACAAAATCTGTATCCAGCAGCCCAGCAGTGCCAAACAACATAACCTGTGTCCTGCAGCACAGTAGTGCTAAACAACACAACCTGTATCCTGCAACCCAGCAGTGCCAAACAACATAATCTGTGTCCTGCAGCACAGCAGTGCCAAATGACACAATATGTATCCAGCAGCCCAGCAGTGCCAAACAACATAACCTGTGTCCTGCAGCACAGCAGTGTCAAACAACACAATCTGTATCCTGCAGCAGATCAGTGGCAAACAACACAACCTGTATCCAGCGACCCAGCAGTGCCAAACAACATAACCTGAGTCCTGCAGCACAGCAGTGCCAAACAACACAATCTGTATCCTGCAGCAGATCAGTGCCAAACAACAAAACCAGTATCCAGCAGCCCAGAAGTGCCAAACAACATAACCTGTGTCCTGCAGCACAGCAGTGCCAAACAACACAATCTGTATCCTGCAGCAGATCATTTCCAAACAACACAACCTGTATCCTGCAGCCCAGCAGTGACAAACAACACAGCCTATATCCAGCAGGCGAGCAGTGCCAAATAACTCAACCTGTATTCTGCAGCCCAGCAGTGCAAAATAACACAACCTGTATCCAGCAGCCCAGAAGTGCCAAACAACACAACCTGTATCCTGCAGAAGATCAGTACCAAAATCAACCTGTATCCAGCAACACAGCAGTGCCAAACAACACAACCTGTATCTAACACCCAGCAGTGCCAAATTACACAACCTGTATCGAGCAGTGCTGTACAGCATAACCTGTATCCTGCATCAGATTAGTGACAACACAACCTATATCCAGTAGACCAGTAGTGCCAAACAACACAACCTGTGTCCTGCAGTCCAACAGTGCCAAGCAACACAGCCTGCATCCTGCAGCAGAGTAGTGCCAAACAACTCATCCTGTATCCAACTGCCCAGCAGTGTGAAACACAACAACCTGTGTTCTGCAGCAGAACAGCACCAAACAACACAACCTGTATCCTGCAGCCCAGCAGTGCCAAACAACATAATCTATGTCATGCAGCAGAGCTCTGCCAAATGACACAATCTGTATCCAGCAGCCCTGCAGTGCCAAACAACATAACCTGTGTCCTGCAAGACAGCAGTGCCAAACAACACAAACTGTATCCTGCAGCAGATCAGTGCCAAACAACAAAATCTGAATCCAGCAGCCCAGCAGTGCCAAACAACATAACCTGTGTCCTGCAGCCCAACAGTGCCAAACAACACAACCTGTATCCTGCAGCAGAGTACTCCCAAACAACACAACCGGTACCCTACAGCCCAACAGTGTCAAATAACACTACCTGTGTGCTGCAGCAGATCAGTGACAACATAACCTGTATACACCAGCCAGCAGTGCCAAACAGCACAACCTGTGTCCTGCAGCCCAACAGTGCCAAACAACACAACTTGTATCCTGCAGCAGAGTAGTGCCAAACAACAAAACTTGTATCCAACAGCCCAGCAGTGTCAAATAACACAACCGGTGTTCTGCAGCAGAACAGTACCAAACAACACAAACTGTATCCAGTAGCCCAGCAGTGCCAAACAACATTATCTGTGTCATGCAGCAGAGCAGTGACAAATGACACAATCTGTATCCAGCAGCCCCGGAGTGCCAAAGAGCATAACGTGTGTCCTGCAGCACAATATTGCCATACATCTTAACCTGTATCCTGCAACCCAGCAGTGCCAAACAGCATAATCTGTGTCCTGCAGCAAAGCAGTGTCAAATTAAACAATATGTATCCAGCAGCCCAGCAGTGCAAAATAACATAATCTGTGTCCTGCAGCACAGCAGTGTTAAACAACACAATCTGTATCCACAGCAGATCAGTGCCAAACAAAACAATCTGTATCAAGCAGCCCAGCAGTACCAAACAACATAACCTGTGTCCTGCTGCACAGCAGTGCCAAACAACACAATTTGTATTCTGCAGTAGATCAGTGCCAAACAACAGAACCTGTTTCCAGCAGCCCAGCAGTGCCAAATAACTCACCCTCTATCCAGCAGTGCCAAACAACATAACCTGTGTCCTGCAGCAGAGCAGTAACAACACAAACTGTTTCCAGCAGCCCAGCAGTGTCAAACAACATAACCAGTGTCCAGCAGCAGAGCAGTGCTAAACAACACAACCTGCATCCAGCAGCCCAGCAGTGCCAAACAACACAACCTGTGTCCTGCAGCCCAACAGTGCCAAACCACACAACCTGCACCCTGCAGCAGATCAGTACCAAATGACACAACCATTATCCAGTAACCCAGCAGTGCCAAAAACACAACCTGTATCCAGCAGCCCAGCAGTGCCAAATAACACAACCTGTATCGAGCAGTGCCAAACAACATAACCTGTGTCCTACAGTAGAGCAGTGCTATACAACATATCCTGTGACCTGCATCAAATTAGTGACATCACAACCTGTATCCTGTAGACCATCAGTGCCTAGCAACACAACATGTGTCCTGCAGCCCAACAGTACCAAACAACGCAACCTACATCCTGTAGCAGAGTAGTGCCAAACAATACAACCTCTATCCATAAGCCCAGCAGTGTGAAACAACACAACCTGTGTTCTACAGCAGAACAGCACCACACAGCAAAACCTGTATCCTGCAGCCCAGCAGTGCCAAACAACATAATCTGTATACTGCAGCAGATCAGTGCCAAACAACACAATATGTGTCCAGCAGGACAGCAGTGCCAAACAACACAATCTGTATCCTGCAGCAGATCAGTGCCAAACAACACAACCTGCATCCTGGAGCCCAGCAGTGCCAAACAACACGACCCGTATCCAGCATCCCAGCAGTGCCAAATAACTCATCCTGTATTCTGCAGCCCAGCATTGCCAAATAACACAACCTGTATCCAGCAGTCCAGTAGTGCTAAACAACACAACCTGTATCCAGCAGCCCAGCAGTGCCAAACAACATAACCTGTATCCTGCAGCAGATCAGTACCAAACTCAACCTGTATCCAGCAGCCCAGCAGTGCCAAAAAGCACAACCTGTGTCCTGCTGCAGGGTAGTGACAAACAGCACAACCTGTACCCAGCAGTGCCAAACAACATAACCTGTGCTCTGCACCAGAGCTCTGCCAAATGACACAATCTGTATCCAGCAGCCCATCAGTGCCAAACAACATAACCTGTGTCCTGCAAGACAGCAGTGCCAAACAACACAAACTGTATCCTGCAGCAGATCAGTGCCAAACAACACAATCTGTATCCAGCAGCCCAGCAGTGCCAAACATCATAACCTGTGTCTTGCAGCCCAACAGTGCCAAACAACACAACCTGTATCCTGCAGCAGAGTACTCCCAAACAACACAACCGGTACCCTACAGCCCAACAGTGTCAAATAACACAACCTGTGTGCTGCAGCAGATCAGTGACAAAACAACCTGTATACACCAGCCAGCAGTGCCAAACAGCACAACCTGTGTCCTGCAGCCCAACAGTGCCAAAGAACACAACCTGTATTCTGCAGCAGAGTAGTGCCAAACAACACAACTTGTATCCAACAGCCCAGCAGTGTCAAATAACACAACCTGTGTTCTGCAGCAGAACAGTACCAAACAACACAACCTTTATCCAGTAGCCCAGCAGAGCCAAACAACATAACCTGTATCCTGCAGCAGATCAGTGCCAAACTAAACCTGTATCCAGCAGCCCAGCAGTGCCAAATGACATAATCTGTGTCCCGCAGCAGAGTAGTGCCAAACAACAAAACCTGTATCCAACGGTGCCAAGCAACATAACCTGTGTCCTGCAGCAGAGCAGTGCTGTACTACACAACATGATTCCTGCAGCAGATCAGTAACAACATAGCCTGTTTCCAGCAGCCCAGCAGTGTCAAACAACATAACCTGTTTCCTGCAGCAGAGCAGTGCTAAACAACACAACCTGTATCCAGCAGCCCAGCAGTGCCAAACAGCGCATCCTGTGTCCTGCAACCCAACAGAGCCAAACAACACAACCTGTATCCAACACTCCAGCAGCGTCAAACAAAACAAGCCTGTGTTTTGCAACAGAACAGTACCAAACAACACAACCTGTATCCTGCAGGCCAGCAGTGCCAAACAACATAATCTGTGTAATGCAAAACAGCAGTACCAAATGACAAAATCTGTATCCAGCAGCCCAGCAGTGCCAAACAACATAACCTGTGTCCTGCAGCACAGTAGTGCCAAATAACACAACTTGTATCCTGCAACCCAGCAGTGCCAAACAACATCATCAGTGTCCTGCAGCACAGCAGTGCCAAATGACACAATATGTATCCAGCAGCCCAGCAGTGCCAAACAACATAACCTGTGTCCTGCAGCACAGCAGTGTCAAACAACACAATCTGTATCCTGCAGCAGATCAGTGGCAAACAACACAACCTGTATCCAGCGACTCAGCAGTGCCAAACAACATAACCTGAGTCCTGCAGCCCAACAGTGCCAAACAACACAACCTCTATCCTGCAGCCCAGCAGTGCCAAACAACATAATCTGTGCATGCAGTAGAGCAGTGGCAAATGACACAATCTGTATCCAGCAGCCCAGCAGTGCCAAACAACATAACGTGTGTCCTGCAGCACAATAGTGCCATATGTCTTACCCTGTATCCTTTTACCCAGCAGTGCCAAACAACATAATCGGTGTCCTGCAGCAAAGCAGTGTCAAATTAAACAATATGTATCCAGAAGCCCAGTAGTGCCATATAACATAACCTGTGTCCTGCAGCACAGCAGTGTTAAACAACACAATCTGTATCCTGCAGCAGATCATTGCCAAACAACACAATCTGTGTCCAGCAGCCCAGCAGTACCAAACAACATAACCCGTGTCCTGCAGCACAGCAGTGCCAAACAACTCAATCTGTATCCTGCAGCAGATCAGTGCCAAACAACACAACCTGTATCCAACAGCTCAGAAGTGCAGAACAACATAACCTGTGTCCTGCAGCAGAGCACTGCCAAACAACACAATCTGTATCCTGCAGCAGATCATTGCCAAACAACACAACCTGTATCCTGCAGCCCAGCAGTGACAAACAACACAACCTGTATCCAGCAGCCGAGCAGTGCCAAATATCTGATCCTGTATTCTGCAGCCCAGCAGTGCAAAATAACACAACCTGTATCAAGCAGCCCAGAAGTGCCAAACAACACAACCTGTATCCTGCAGCAGATCAGTACCAAACTCAACCTGTATCCAGCAGTACAGCAGTGCCAAACAACACAACCTGTATCTAACAGCCCAGCAGTGCCAAATTACACAACCTGTATCGAGCAGTGCTGTACAACATAACCTGTATCCTGCATCAGATTAGTGACAACACAACCTGTATCCAGTAGACCAGTGGTTCCAAACAACACAACCTGTGTCCTGCAGCCCAACAGTGCCAAACAACACAGCCTGCATCCAGCAGCAGAGTAGTGCCAAATAACACATCCTGTATCCAACTGCCCAGCAGTGTGAAACAACACAACCTGTGTTCTGCAGCAGTACAGCACCAAACAACACAACCTGTATCCTGCAGCCCAGCAGTGCCAAAAACATAATCTCTGTCATGCAGCAGAGCTCTGTCAAATGACACAATCTGTATCCAGCAGCTCAGCAGTGCCAAAGAAACATAACCTGTGTCCTGAAAGACAGCAGTGCCAAACAACACAAACTGTATCCTGAAGCAGATCAGTGCCAAACAACACAATCTGTATCCAGCAGCCCAGCAGAGCCAAACAACATAACCTGTGTCTTGCGGCCCAACAGTGCCAAACAACACAACCTGTATCCTGCAGCAGAGTACTCCCAAACAACACAACCGGTACCCTACAGCCCAACAGTGTCAAATAACACAACCTGTGTGCTGCAGCAGATCAGTGACAAAACAACCTGTATACACCAGCCAGCAGTGCCAAACAGCACAACCTGTGTCCTGCAGCCCAACAGTGCCAAACAACACAACCTGTATCCTGCAGCAGAGTAGTGCCAAACAACACAACTTGTATCCAACAGCCCAGCAGTGTTAAATAACACAACCTGTGTTCTGCAGCAGAACAGTACCAAACAACACAACCTGTATCCAGTAGCCCAGCAGTGCCAAACAACATAACCTGTATCCTGCAGCAGATCAGTACCAAACTAAAGCTGTATCCAGCAGCCCAGCAGTGCCAAACAACATAATCTGTGTCCTTCAGCAGAGTAGGGCCAAACAACACAACCTGTATCCAGCGGTGCCAAGCAACATATCCTGTGTCCTGCAGCAGAGTAGTGCTATACAACATATCCTGTGTCCTGCATCAGATCAGTGACAACACAACCTGTATCCAGCATCCCAGCAGTGCCAAACAGCACAACCTGTGCCCTGCAGACCAACAGTGCCAAACAACACAACCTGTATCATGCAGCAGATTAATGACAAACAACACAACCTGTATCCAAAAACCCAGCAGTGTCAACCAACGCAACCTGTGTTCTGCAGCAGAACAGTAGAAACAACACAACCTGTATCCAGCAGCCCAGCACTGACAAACAACATAATATGTGTTGTGCAACAAAGCAGTGCAAAATGACACAATCTGTATCCAGCATCCCAGCAGTGCCAAACAACATAACCTGTGTCCCGCAGCACAGCAGTGCCAAGCAACACAATTGAATCCTGCAGCAGATCAGTACCAAGCAACACAATCTGTATCCAGCAGCCCTTCAGTGCCAAACAACAAATCTTGTGTCCTGCAGCCCAGCAGAGCCAAACAACACAATCTGAATCCTGCAGCAGATCAGCTTCAAACACAACCTGTATCCAGCAGCCCAGCAGTGCCAAACAACACAGCCTGTATCCAGCAGCCCAGCAGGGCCAAATAACACAACCTGTACCCAGCAGCTCAGCAGTGCCAAATAACACAACCTGTATCCAGCAGCCCAGCAGAGCCAAACAACATAACATGTATCCAGTAGCCCAGCAGTGCCAAACAACATAACCTGTATCCTGCAGCAGATCAGTACCAAACTCAACCTGTATCCAGCAGCCCAGCAGTGCCAAACAACATAATCTGTGTCCTGTAACAGAGTAGTGCCAAACAACACAACCTGTATTCAGTAGTGCCAAACAACATAACCTGTGTCCTGCAGTAGAGTAGTACTATACAACATAACCTGTATCCTGTAGGAGATCTGAAGCAACACAATCTGTTTCCAGCAGATTAGCAGTGTTAAAGAACATAACTTGTGTCCTGCAGCAGAGCAGTGCCAAACAACACAACCTCTATCCTGCAGCCAAGCAGTGCCAAACAACATACTCTGTGTCATGCAGCAGAGCAGTGCCAAATGACACAATCTGTATCCAGCAGCCCAGCAGTGCCAAATAACATAACGTGTGTCCTGCAGCACAATAGTGCCATACATCTTAACCTGTTTCCTTTTACCCAGCAGTGCCAAACAACATAATCTGTGTCCTGCAGCAAAGCAGTGTCAAATTAAACAATATGTATCCAGCCGCCCAGCAGTGCCAAATAACATAATCTGTGTCCTGCAGCACTGCAGTGTTAAACAACACAATCTGTATCCTGCAGCAGATCAGTGCCAAACAACACAATCTGTATCCAGCAGCCCAGCAGTAATAAATCAACATAACCTGTGTCCTGCTGCACAGCAGTGCCAAACAACACAACCTGTTTCCAGCAGCCCAGCAGTGTCAAACAACATAACCCATGTCCAGAAGCAGAGCAGTGCTAAACAACACAACCTGCATCCAGCAGCCCAGCAGTGCCACACAACACAACCTGTGTCCTGCAGCCCAACAGTGATAAACCACACAACCTGCATCCTACAGCAGATCAGTGTCAAATGACACAACCTTTATCCAGCAGCTCAGCAGTGCCAAACAATACAACCTGTATCCAGCAGCCCAGCAGTGCCAAATAACACAACCTGTATCAAGCAGTGCCAAACAACATAACCTGTGTCCTACAGCAGAGCAGTGCTATACAACATAACCTGTGTCCTGCATCAAATTAGTGACATTACAACCTGTATCTTGTAGACCATCAGTGCCTATCAACACAACCTGTGTCCTGCAGCCCAACAGTGCCAAACAACAAAAACTGCATCCTGCAGCAGAGTAGTGCCAAACAACACAACCTCTATCCATAAGCCCAGCAGTGTGAAACAACACAACTTGTGTTCTGCAGCAGAACAGCACCACACAACAAAACCTGTATCCTGCAGCCCAGCAGTGCCAAACAACATAACCTGTGTCCAGCAGCACAGCAGTGCCAAACAACACAATCAGTATCCTGCAGCAGATCAGTGCCAAACAACACAACCTGTATCCAGCAGCCCAGCAGTGCCAAACAACACAACCCGTATCCAGCAGCCCAGCAGTGTCAAATAACTCAACCTGTATTCTGCAGCCCAGCATTGCCAAATAACACAACCTGTATAAAGCAGCCCAGTAGTGCTAAACAACACAACCTGTATCCAACAGCCCAGCAGTGCCAAACAACATAACCTGTATCCTGCAGTGGATCAGTACCAAACTCAACCTGTATCCAGCAGCCCAGCAGTGCCAAACAACATAATCTGTGTCCTGCTGCAGGGTAGTGACAAACAGCACAACCTGTATCCAGCAGTGCCAAACAACATAACCTGTGTTCTGCACCAGAGCAGTGCTATACAACATAACCCGTATCCTGCATCAGATTAGTGACAACACAACCTGTATCCAGTAGCCCAGTAGTGCCAAACAACACAACCTGTGCCCTGCAGCCCAACAGTGCCAAACAACACAACCTGCATCCTGCAGCAGAGCAGTGCCAAACAACACAACCTGTATCCAACAACCCAGCAATGTCAAAAAACACAACCTGTGTTCTGCTGCAGAACACTACCAAACAACAGAACCTGTATCCTGCAGCCCAGCAGTACCAAACAACATAATCTGTGTCATGCAGCAGAGCAGTGCCAAATGACACAATCTGTATCCAGCAGCCCAGCAGTGCCAAACAACATAGCCTCTGTCCTGCAACACATCAGTGCCACACAACACAATCTGCATCCTGCAGCAGTTCATTGCCAAGCAACACAATCTGAATCCAGCAGCCCAGCAGTGCTAAACAGCATTACCTGTGTCCTGCAGCACAGTAGTGCCAAAGAACACAAGCTGTATCCTGCAATAAATCAGTGCCAAGCCACACAACCTGTATCCAGCAGCCCAGCAGTGCCAAATAACACAACCTGTATCCAGTAGCCCAGCAGTGCCAAACAACATAACCTGTATCCTGCAGCAGATCAATACCAAACTCAACCAATATCCAGCAGCCCAGCAGTGCCAAACAACATAATCTGTGTCCTGCAGCAGAGTAGCACCAAACAACACAACCTGTATCCAGCAGTGCCAAACAACATAATATGTGTCCTGCAGCAGAGCAGTGCTGTACTACACAACATCTATCCTGCAGCAGATCAGTAACAACACAGCCTGTTTCCAGCAGCCTAGCAGCATCAAACAACATAACCTGTGTCCTGCAGCAGAGCAGTGTTAAACAACACAACCTGTATCCAGCAGCCCAGCAGTGCCAAACAGCACATCCTGTGTCCAGCAACCCAACAGAGCCAAACAACACAACCTGTATTAAACAGTCCAGCAGTGTCAAACAAAATAACCTGTGTTTTGCAACAGAACAGTACCAAACAACACAACCTGTATCCTGCAGGCCAGCAGTGCCAAACAACATAATCTGTGTCATGCAATACCGCAGTACCAAATGACACAATCTGTATACAGCAGCCCAGCAGTGCCAAACAACATAACCTGTGTCCTGCAGCACAGTAGTGCCAAACAACACAACCTGTATACTGCAACCCAGCAGTGCCAAACAACATAATATGTGTCCTGCAGCACAGCAGTGTCAAACAACACAATCTGTATCCTGCAGCAGATCAGTGCCAAACAACACAACCTGTATCCAGCAACCCAGCAGTGCCAAACAATATAACCTGTGTCCTGCAGCCAAGCAGAGCCAAACAACACAATCTGTATCCTGTAGCAGATCACTGCCAAGCAACACAACCTGTATGCAGCAGCCCAGCAGTGCCAAACAACACAGCCTGTATCCAGCAGCCCAGCAGTGCCAAATAACACAACCTGTATCCAGCAGCCGAGCAGTGCAAGATAACACAACCTGTATCCAGCAGCCCAGCAGTGCCAACAACACAACATGTATCCAGTAGCCCAGCAGTGCCAAACAACATAACCTGTATCCTGCAGCAGATCAGTACCAAACTCAACCTGTATCCAGCAGCACAGCAGTGCCAAACAGCATTATCTGTGTCCTGCAGCAGAGTAGTGCCAAACAACACAACCTGTATTCAGCAGTACCAAACAACATAACCTGTGTCCTGCAGCAGAGCAGTGCTATACAACATAACCTGTATCCTGCAGCATATCTGAAACAATACAACCTGTTTCCAACAGCCCAGCAGAGTCAAACAGCACAACCTGTGTTCTGCAGCAGAACAGTACCAAACAACACAACCTGTATCCTGCAGGCCAGCAGAGCCAAACAACATAATCTGTGTCATGCAGCAGAGCAGCAACAAATGACACAATCTGTATCCAGCTGCCCAGCAGTGCCAAACAACATAATGTGTGTCCTGCAGCACAGTGGTGCAAAACAAAACAACCTGTATCCTGCAGCCCAGCAGTACCAAACAACATAATCTGTGTCATGCACCAGAGCAGTGCCAAATGACACAATCTGTATCCAGCAGCCCAGCACTGCCAAACAACATAGCCTGTGACTGCAACACAGCAGTGGCACACAACACAATCTGCATCCTGCAGCAGATCAGTGCCAAGCAACACAATCTGAATCCAGCAGCTCAGCAGTGCTAAACAGCATAACCTGTGTCCTGCAGCACAGTAGTGCCAAACAACACAATCTGTATCCTGCAATAGATCAGTGCCAAGCAACAGAACCTGTATCCAGCAGCCCAGCAGTGCCAAATAACACAACCTGTATCCAGTAGCCCAGCAGTACCAAACAACTTAACCTGTATCCTGAAGCAGATCAGTATCAAACTCAACCTGTATCCAGCAGCCCAGTAGTGCCAAACAACATAATCTGTGTCCTGCAGCAGTGTAGCGCCAAACAGCACAACCTGTATCCAGCAGTGCCAAAAAACATAAAATGTGTCCTGTAGCAAAGCAGTGCAGTACAACACAACATGTATCCTGCAGCAGATCAGTAACAACACAGCCTGTTTCCAGCAGTCCAGCAGTGTCAAATAACATAACCTGTGTCCTGCAGCAGAGCAGTGCTAAACAACACAACCTGTATCCAGCAGCACTGCAGTGCCAAACAGCGCACCCTGTGTCCAGCAACCCAACAGAGCTAAAACAACACAACCTGTATCCAACAGTCCAGCAGAGTCAAACAAAACAACCTGTGTTCAGCAACAGAACAGTACCAAACAACACAACCTGTATCCAGCAGCTGAGCAGTGCCAAATAACTCAACCTGTATTTGCAGCCCAGCAGTGCAAAATAACACAACCTGTATCCAGCAGCCCAGAAGTGCCAAACAACACAACCTGTATCCTGCAGCAGATCAGTACCAAACTCAACCTGTATCCAGCAGCACAGCAGTGCCAAACAACACAACCTGTATCTAACAACCCAGCAGTGCCAAATTACATAACCTGTATCGAGCAGTGCTGTGCAACATAACCTGTATCCTGCATCAGATTAGTGACAACACAACCTGTATCCAGTAGACCAGTAGTGCCAAACAACACAACCTGTGTCCTGCAGCCCAACAGTGCCAAACAACACAACCTGCATCCTGCAGCAGAGTAGTGCCAAACAACACATCCTGTATCCAACAGCCCAGCAGTGTGAAACAACACAACTTGTGTTCTGCAGCAGAACAGCACCAAACAACACAACCTGTATTCTGCAGCCCAGCAGTGCCAAAAACATAATCTGTGTCATGCAGCAGAGCTCTGCCAAATGACACAATCTGTATCCAGCAGCCCAGCAGTGCCAAACAACATAACCTATGTCCTGCAAGACAGCAGTGCCAAACAACACAAACTGTATCCTGCAGCAGATCAGAGCCAAACAACAAAATCTGTATCCAGCAGCCCAGCAGTGCCAAACAACATAACCTGTGTCCTGCAGCCCAACAGTGCCAAACAACACAACCTTTATCCTGCAGCAGAGTACTCCCAAACAACACAACCGGTACCCTACAGCCCAACAGTGTCAAATAACACAACCTGTGTGCTGCAGCAGATCAGTGACAACACAACCTGTATTCACCAGCCAGCAGTGCCAAACAGCACAACCTGTGTCCTGCAGCCCAACACTGCCAAACAGCACAACCTGTATCCTACAGCCCAGCAGTGTCAAATAACACAACCTGTGTTCTGCAGCAGAACAGTACTAAACAACACAACCTGTATCCATAGCCCAGCAGTGCCAAACAACATAACCTGTATCCTGCAGCAGATCAGTACCAGACTAAAGCTGTATCAGGCAACCCAGCAGTGCCAAACAACATAATCTGTGTCCTGCAGCACAGTAGGGCCAAACAACACAACCTGTATCCAGCAGTGCCAAGCAACATAACCTGTGTCCTGCAGCAGAGCAGTGCTATACAACATATCCTGTACCCTGCATCAGATCAGTGACAACACAACCTGTATCCAGCATCTCAGCAGTGCCAAACAGCACAACCTGTGTCCTGCAGACCAACAGTGCCAAACAACACAACTTGCATCCTGCAGCAGAGTAGTGAAAAACAACACAACCTGTATCCAGAAACCCAGCAGTGTCAACCAACGCAACCTGTGTTCTGCAGCAGAACAGTACCAAACAACACAACCTGTGTCCAGCAGCCCATCGCTGACAAACAACATAATCTGTGTTGTGCAGCAGAACAGTGCAAAATGACACAATCTCTATCCAGCATCCCAGCATTGCCAAACAACATAACCTGTGTACCGCAGCACAGCAGTGCCAAGCAACACAATCTGAATCCCACAGCAGATCAGTACCAAGCAACACAATCTGTATCCAGCAGCCCAGCAGTGCCAAACAACATAATCTGTGTCCTGCAGCAAAGCAGTATCAAATTAAACAATATGTATCCAGCAGCCCAGCAGTGCAAAATAACATAACCTGTGTCCTGCAGCACAGCAGTGTTAAACAACACAATCTGTATCCAGCAGCAGATCAGTGCCAAACAAAACAATCTGTATCCAGCAGCCCCGCAGTACCAAACAACATAACCTGTGTCCTGCTGCACAGCAGTGCCAAACAACACAATCTGTATTCTGCAGTAGATCAGTGCCAAACAACACAACCTGTTTCCAGCAGCCCAGCAGTGTCAAACAACATAACCAGAGTCCAGCAGCAGAGCAGTGCTAAACAACACAACCTACATCCAGCAGCCCAGCAGTGCCAAACAACACAACCTGTGTCCTGCAGCCCAACAGTGCCAAACCACACAACCTGCATCCTGCAGCAGATCAGTACCAAATGACACAACCTTTATCCAGCAGCCCAGCAGTGCCAAAAACACAACCTGTATCCAGCAGCCCAGCAGTGCCAAATAACACTACCTGTATCGAGCAGTGCCAAACAATATAACCTGTGTCCTGCAGTAGAGCAGTGCTATACAACATAACCTGTGTCCTGCATCAAATTAGTGACATCACAACCTGTATCCTGTAGACCATCAGTGCCTAGCAACACAACCTGTGTCCTGCAGCCCAACAGTGCCAAACAATGCAACCTACATCCTGTAGCAGAGTAGTGCCAAACAACACAACCTCTATCCACAAGCCCAGCAGTGTGAAACAACACAACCTGTGTTCTACAGCAGAACAGCACCACACAACAAAACCTGTATACTGCAGTCCAGCAGTGCCAAACAACATAATCTGTATACTGCAGCAGATCAGTGCCAAACAACACAATATGTGTCCAGCAGGACAGCTGTGCCAAACAACACAATCTGTATCCTGCAACAGATCAGTGCCAAACAACACAACCTGCATCCAGGAGCCCAGCAGTGAAAAACAACACAATCCGTATTCAGCAGCCCAGCAGTGCCAAATAACTCAACCTGTATTCTGCAGCCCAGCATTGCCAACTAACACAACCTGTATCCAGCAGCCCAGTAGTGCTAAACAACACAACCTGTATCCAGCAGCCCAGCAGTGCCAAACCACATAACCTGTATCCTGCAGCAGATCAGTACCAAACTCAACCTGTATCCAGGTACCCAGCAGTGCCAAACAACATAATCTGTGCTCTGCACCAGAGCTCTGCCAAATGACACAATCTGTATCCAGCAGCCCAGCAGTGCCAAACAACATATCCTGTGCCCTGCAAGACAGCAGTGCCAAACAACACAAACTGTATCCTGCAGCAGATCAGTGCCAAACAACACAATCTGTATCCAGCAGCCCAGCAGTGCCAAACAACATAACCTGTGTCCTGCAGCACAGTAGTGCCAAACAACACAACCTGTATGCTGCAGCAGATCAGTGCCAAACAACACAACCTGTATCCAGTGACCCAGCAGTGCCAAACAACATAACCTGTGTCCTGCAGCACAGCAGTGCCAAACAACACAATCTGTATCCTGCAGCAGATAAGTGCCAAACAACAAAACCAGTATCCAGCAGCCCAGAAGTGCCAAACAACATAACCTGTGTCCTGCAGCAGATCATTGTCCAACAACACAACCTGTATCCTGCAGCCCAGCAGTGACAAACAACACAACCGGTATCCAGCAGCCGAGCAGTGCTAAATAACTCAACCTGAATTCTGCAGCCCAGCAGTGCAAAATAACACAACCTGTATCCAGCAGCCCAGAAGTGCCAAACAACTGTGACATAGGCTGGGTGGTTCGGACCCTGGCATGGATGGCCTGCAGTACAGTGCACACCCCACCCAGCAGGTGGGTATCTCTGTGTTGCCCCCCCACATGGCCTGTGTTTGTGTGTACCCCATGTGAAATCCCCATGCATGGTGGGCTTATTATACCATGCACCCCCAACTGCTCCACCTAGATGGCATGTACAGTATCTCTGTTAACACTCCATTAGGACCCCCTTCTAACATGGACTTCTGTTTGTGTGCACCCTATTTCAACCCCCTCCACCCTTGCTTGGTAGAATTGCATTTGTGTATCGTCTGTCTTGTTACCCACCATCTAGCATACTTCACTGTTTGCACTGTTTTTGATCTCTGATATTACACTGCTTAACCATATTACAGTCTTCTGTGTGGTCTGTACTCAACCGCCCACCATGTCCGAAGATGTCTGTTATGATGCAAGCTCTGTACTCCTGGGCCCTACTGACCATTCTAGGATCATGCCTGTTGCACCGCTTTGGTATCCCCTAGTCCATGGGCTCTGAATTCAATGCAGGGTGTTCCTCTGTGTCTGGCATGCATATCCCATGGTTGAGTGCTAGGTTGTGTAGTATACAACAGGCAAGGAATATGGCACAGACTTTCTTAAGGGTATGCTCTAGGGCACCACCAGAACAGTTAAGGCACTGAACTGCATCTAGAGCATTCCAAAGACATGCTTGATGATGTTACTTGTGGCGGTGTATGGCATTGCACCTGTCCTCTGCAAGAGATGCAGAGTGAAGGACAGGTGTGAGGAGCCAGGAATTCAGGGGATAGGCACTGTCCTCTGTGTAGGTAAAGGGCATAGGGTAGAGTCACATAGCAACACAGAAACACAGGCAACGGTGACAGGAATAGACCACTGGTCCAGCTGACATTCCTTTAAACCCTAACAAACCTAGAACCTAATGGCCATACAGAGTTCTAACCCATCATGTACCATATGATATGGTGCAGTGGGTTGAGGACCTATGGAGTATATTCACCAATGAGGTGTCCACTAAGGATGTCCCCACATTCAAACCTCTGGCACAAGATGGAATTGTGCCATATGAAAGTATAGTGGGTGCTGCTGGGGTGCTGTGCCAGAACATTGATGATGCATCCTGTTGCATCACACACCACCTGGCATTTGATGGAGTGCTACCTCTTCTTTTTGAGATAGACATCACTGTTAGATGCCCAGATGGTAACATGGGTGCAATCAATGGCACTGAGTACCCATGGTAGCTACACAACTTGTTGTAACTGATGCATGGTCACTATTCGCTCTGCTGGAGTCCTGGGGATATGTAAGCAATAAGGCATGAAGGGGTGTGTGTAAAACATATTTTACAGCATGGCCAGGGGTGTACTGAGGGACAAGGCCGAATGCCGAGTGACTTCCGACACTGGACGTGCTGTAAAATATGTTTTACACACATCCCTGGGTGCCTTATTGCGCTTATAAAATTGTCTCCCTTTTTTTTTTTACTTTTTACTGTTGGGAAAAGCATGTTTATATGTAGAAATAATAGATTTACTTGTGTGCATCTGTGATAAAATAGTCCTTCTGCCCACTGCAAGTGATGTAATTGATGATGTCATTGTATTATTGTCTACTTTCTTCTTCCAGTTTTTGTTCTGTTTTTCTCCACATTCAAGATAAGGAATGATAATCATAACATGTTTAGCACGGAATACATGGATTCAAAATTCTGCTCAGTTCCACTGGCAGAATGTTTCTCTCCTAACATACTGTTCACACAGACAACAAAGGCCTTTGTTACAGCCAGAGACTCAATTATCTTACTGTCAGGGCAAGAAGAAGAGAGTTCCCTGATGAGCAGGTAAAGATAGAAGGGATATTTTTCACTGTCAGCGAAGAAACAGTTGTATTGAAAACTATTAACAATACTTAAAGTTTATAGTTTATTTATGTACGTGAGGAGTGTGTGATAATCAGGGAAACAACATTTAATTAATTTGTTTTATTTTTTATTTAAGGTAGCTTTATTTTTAGAGCCCAGTTGAAGTTTTTTACAGAGTAAAGGTAGCAGCCATGTTTGTGGTGGAATATCAGTTCTGGCTGAAGGGGCTAACTGAAATGTCTGTGTTCCAAATGCCCATTGAGCTGGGTTCCAGACTCTTCACTGCTGAGAAGTCCTTTTTTTAGCCATGTGTAAACCATATTTTACACATGAATAAGAGCCAATCAGATTACTAGATTTTACCCTGCCATTTTATAAGGTAAACTCACCAGCATGGTCCAGCAGAGCATCTAAGAACTGGTCCAACAGATGTCAGATGGCAGACTGTGAGATACTGGTGGTGTCTCTCACTGGTGTCAGAAATGTTCTGGTGGCAAGGAAGCACACTGCGGCTGTTACCTTCCACTCTATGGACAATGCATGGCTGCGCTGGGTGTCTGTCCGGAGTTGGTCATGCAGCAGCTCACATAGCTGCCTGAGCATGGTCCTATTGAGCCTGTACCAGCACATGAGCTGGTCATCATTGAGAACTTCATTATGTGACTTGTGGATGGTACTGTCTGTGGATGGCATAGTACTGCCATGGCCTATGTGTGGGCCCCAGGTAGACACTGGCCTTCCCTTCCTCCTGTACTACCTGCTGCAGCAAGTACACTGTGTGCTCCCCTGAGCGCCATCATACACTGTGGTCTGCAGTTTTTCTGCCTACCTCTGGGTCTTGCCCTGGTTTAAGTCAGCCTTTTTATAGGTAGTAATTGTGTTGTGTTAATTGGCCTGCACTAACCCCTTTGCACAGTAGCAACACGCCGAATATCATACTGCACTGATATGCATGGTCCCTTCCTTGCCTCTGTGCATCACATACTATTTCTCTGTGCATGGGCACAAACGGCTTTAGCATGTGCTGTGGTCCCCTTTGAGTATAGGAGTTTAGTGTGAACTATGCACAATGCAGTCGAACCACTTTGCACATGGTGCAAAGGTCTGAACACCTGGGCCCTGATGTCTTAGTCTAGCATCAATTTTTGTTAATCAACCAATCAATCAAGACATCAAAAAATCAGACATTTGACCTTCCGTGACGTATTTTGTTTCTGTAATGATTCTGAATGCTTGAATTGTGCTGTCATCATTTGTCATACCACTGTATATGCACAACTGCCGTCTTTGCTGAGGCTGTGCACTTCATTTGACTGTTTCAGTCAGGAACATGTGTTGAGACATTTTTTGTTTCAGGATGGGCGTGGCCTGACAATGTTATCCAGAAAGGGTATGATGCAAATAAGTATTAGTGCTGTTCATGAGAATGGCAAGACACATCTCACATGTACTGTGCCCCAGCTTCTATGGAGTGGATATTTGCATAGGCTCAGGTCTCATTCCTTGTGAGTCCTGTTTTTGTACTCACAAGGTGGGGAAGGAGAGATCACACTTTTGCTTTCAGATGCTGAGGCACTCCCATTTATGTAATGACTGTTTGGCATCTACTTGGATGGAGAAGGGCAGTAGTCATGGAGCTTCGGGCAGCATCGGCTTGCCTCCTTCTGCACTGTGGCCCTTAGACTCCCATTTGCTGTACGTTAGCACATGATGGTCCTACATGACTTGTGTGACTCTGTGCAGGAGGCTGCAACCATGGTGGCAGGTGTCACAAATTAGCTCAACCAGTCAACCCTCTATTCCCAAAGTGCCAACCTCTGAGTGTAAGATTTATGGATTTGTGGACAGTGAACAGCACAAGGTAACCCTCTTGTCTGTTTTGTGGGTTCGAGTCACCTTAGTCTCAAGTTCTGGAGGGATTCAAACTGATAGCCTCTTGTTAGTGTACCCAATTATCAGGCTCAGATAATTCTGCTTTCAGGGGGCCAGATATCTTTGCCTATGGGCACCTAACCAGGTCTACAAAATGAACTCTTAGAACTCTATGCAAGACCTTGGAGAACTCTATCCGTTTCCCAGTTTGGTATAACAATAAGCCCATACACAGTGTTAACTAAAATCTTCAAAAGCTTCACTTAAATAAAAAGAAATGTCAAGGCACTCCAGGCAGTTTCCGTTTTAAAATATATATCTTTACTTTAAAATAGATAAGCAGAAAATATTACAGAACAAAGTATCCCAACACATACAGCCTTAAAACAAAAAAAAAGGTGCAGATTCCTACAATACATACATTCAGACTGGTCTAATCTAATATATGCTTACTTTCTTTCAGTGCTGTGATGTTTCTTCCTCTCTCAGTCAGAAATATGAAAGTTGTGACTGTCAAGGTTCTCTCAGCAGTTAAACACAGTTCTGAGCCGGCCTTTTCTGAGGTCACCTAACTCTGCCTTGGTGTAACAAAATCTATATTTTTTTATACCAAGGCAGAGCTCTGATATGAGTTATGAGGAGCTAGCCACGAAACAACGTCAGTTTTTAAAACGTTGGTAGGAAGGAATTGATGCAAACTGTTGATAAAATTGAAAATGTGGTTTTATTAGAATAGTTTTATTGGGCATGCCCAGCAGAGCTAAAAACCTGGCTAGAGGACCGAGATCCAAAAACAGTGCAAGAGGCTGCTGAACTCTCGGACCACTATGCCAAGAGCAGACCTGCTCTGAGAATGAATGGGGCAGGTGTGGCAGCACAGAAAGGGAAAAGCGTACCTTCAGGGCACCTAAAACCCTCACTGCCTCCACCGAAACCAGTTAGGCCCAGGTTTCAATGAAAAGATTTATCTGAAGTAAGAAATGCATGTTGGCTGTGTAAGGAAACTGGGCATATTGCCAGACAGTGCCCCAAAAAGGCAAGCAATAATACACAACAGGGTGGTACAAAAGAAGTGGGTTGTTTGTCTGTCCCTGAGAGCATGCCAGTGAACAGGGTGGAACACATGCACCCAGTCATAGTAAATGGTGTACAGATGCAGGGATTAAGGGACACAGGGGCATCCCTGACATTGGTAAATGGGGATCTGGTACAGCCTGGTCAGCTTATACCCAATAAATACAGAACTAAGGGTTTACTGGTGAAGAGAAAACATTGCCACTCACTAGAATTCTCCTGGACTGGGGTGAAACAGGGGGAGCTTTGCAACAGGTGGCTGTAGCCAACACATTAGCAGTGGATGTGATCCTGGGTAACAATCTCCAGCAGGAGGTGGTATGTGCAGTTACCCATAGCCAAGCGGCAAGGGAAAATAGTAGTTCCCTGAACCCCACAGAAACCAGCGTGGAAACCACTGAGAGGCTGGTTCCCCAGCCTGTGTCTCCAGATGGGGAGGCTGATAAAAAGGGGGTAGAAATTTCCCCAGTAGCAGTTAACCACACAGCTACGGAGGGTTACTCCGAAGGGGGGGTGACTCATTGTCAGAGGGTTGGGATTGACAGTGACCCTGAGGCCCTGACACTAGTGCTAGGGACCCTAGTTTAGCAACTGAAGGGACCTGTCCCATGCCTTGGGAAGGGTTTGCAGCTGCTCAGAGGAGTGACCCTAGTTTGGGAAGCCGAGGGCTTGGGCAGACGCGAAGGGCACACAGGGAGGTGATGGCAGACATAAGGTTTATTGGGAAAATGGACTTCTGTACATACAGGCAGTACAGACAGAGGGAGGGATGCTAGGCAGGCATCTTGTTCCCCAGGGATATCGTGAGCAGTTGTTCAAGGTTGCCCATGATATTCCCTTGTCTGGTCATCTGGGAATCACACGCACAATGCAGCAGTTGGTCCAGAATTTCTACTTGCCTAACTTCACCCAGCAGGTGAAGGAGTATTGCAGGTCTTGTCACCGGTGCCAAGAAATAGGGAAGGCAGGCAAGAAAACCCAAGACACCCTGATCCCCTTGCCCATAGTGGAGAAGCCATTCCAGAGGGTGGGAATAGATATTGTGGGGCTTTTAAATACCCCCAGCTCCTCAGGGAAGAGATTCATCCTGACTGTGGTGGATTATGCCACCCACTACCCAGAGGCGGTTGCCCTATCCTCTCTGAGGTCAGACAAAGTGGCAGATGCCTTACTTGGGATTTTCTCCCGTGTTGGGTTTCTGCAGGAGATAATCACCGATTGAGGGGGTTCCTTCATGTCGGACCTGATGAAATGTTTATAGGAGAAGTATGTGATGGTGCAGAGTTGCACGACACCTTATCGCCCACAAGTCAATGGACTTGTGGAGTGATTCAATGGTACTCTGAAGTCAATACTCTGGGCGTTTGCTGAACAGCATGGGAGGGACTGGGAGAAATACCTTCCACACCTGTTGTTTGCATACAGGGAGGTGCCCCAAGAGTCGACACAGATTTTTCCCTTTGAACTCTTGTATGGACACTGGTAAGTGGGTCCCTAGACTTGATCCGGGAGGACTGGGAAGGCAAGCATGCCACCCAGGGAACTCCTCTTGTGGATTACATCCTTAGGTTTAGGGAAAGGCTGAAGGAGGTTATGGGGACAGCCCAGAGCAACCTGGCAGCTGCCCAACAGAAACAAAAAGTATGGTACGACCAGAGAGCCAGAGCTCACTCGTACATGGTAGGTCAGGAAGTCATAGTCCTAATTCCAGTCCAGAAAGACAAGCTACAAGCTGAGTGGGCAGGACTGTACAAAGTGGTTACGAAGATAAATTGCGTGAACTACATTGTGGAGTTACCGGATCATAGACAGACAGAAAGGATGTGCCATGTCAACATGATGAAGCCATATGCAAATAGGGCTGTCATGGTGTTTGCAGTGTGTAGTCATGGGGAGGAGATGGATGAAGGAGACCCCCTACTGGACTTGCTGGAAGAGAGTAAGCGGGAGTCCTCTGTGGAGGCAGTAAAATTGTTCCCCCAGCTGACCCCAGGCCAGATCCAGAAAGTAAGGGAGGTTTTAACAGACTTTGCCTCCTTGTTTAGAGCCAAGCCTGGACTAATCCCCTTAGCAACACATGATGTGGAGACAGGGACACAGACGCCCATATGGCAGACAGCATAACTGGTATTGGAGGCTGTCCAAAAGGACATTAGGAGGGAAGTGGAGGAGATGCTGGATTTAGGGGTAATCCAGAGATCCCACAGTCCCTGGGTCTCACCCGTAGTCCTTGTACCCAAGCCAGATGGCTCAACAAATTTCTCTGTAGACTATTGTGAACTGAATGCAGTCACAAAGTCAGATGCCCACCTGATGCCCCAGATGGACGAACTCCTGGACAAGTTGGGAGGGCAACCTACCTTACGACCTTTGACCTGACAAAGGGGTATTGGCAGGTAGAGTTGATGGACAGAGCTAGGGACAGGTCAGCCTTCATCACTCTGATAGGCTTATTTGAGTTCAAAGTAATGCCTTTCGGAAAGAAGAACACCCCGGACACTTTCCAAAGGTTGGTGAACCAGGTGTTAAATGGTGCTGAGGAGTACGCCATAGCGTACCTGGATGGCATTACCATCTTTAGTACCAGCTGGGAGGAACACCTTTCACACTTTAGGGAAGAGCTGGACAGGATACAGAGGGCCGGGCTCACTGTCAAAGCTGAGAAGTGCCAGGTGGCCACAGGAGAAGTGGCATACCCCGGGCATGTAGGCCAGGGACAGCTCCATCCTAACCAAATAAAGATAGAGGTAATCCAGGCATGGCCCAGACCAGAAACTCAAAAGCAGGTCAGGAGTTTTCTCAGGACAGCAGGGTACTACAGAAAATGTGTACCCAGTTACAGTGCCCTGGCTGCTCCCCTATCTGACCTGACAAAGAAAAGGATACCCAAGAAAATTACTTGGGGCCCAGCCTGTGAGGAAGCTTTTTCCAAATTAAAGAAGGCACTGTGCAGTGCTCCTGTTTTGACAAGTCCTAACCATACTAAAACCGTTATAGTTCAGACTGACACCTCAGACGTGGGTATTGGGGCAGTGCTGAGTCAGACATCCAGTGAAAGCATGGACCACCCCATAGCCTACCTGAGTAAAAAGTTGCTTCCCAGGGAGCAGTCATACTCCACGGTGGAAAAGGAGTGTCTTGCCATAGTGTGGGCTCTAAAGAAATTGCAGCCATACTTGTATGGGCAGAATTTTGTGGTGCAGACTGACCACAACCCCCTAGTTTGGCTGATGCAGATGGGGAAAAACAATGGTTGATTACTAAGATGGAGTCTTGCTTTGTAAGGATATGATATGACCATTCTACATAGGGCAGAGCGACCAATCAGACTTCAGATGGATTGTCCAGAGTGTATGAGGAGTGAACTGATTTGGGAAGCTCATCCCATGCAGGGGATGGAACCCCCAAATTCAGTCTAGGTGGGGAGGAATTGTCACACCTTGACAGCTGGTTCTGATCCTGTATAATTTTTGTTGTAAAAGATAATGTATGATGGACTGTGGCAAAAGGCAATGCTGGCTGCTGAAACTGACACTTCAAACTGCCCAGGGATAAGTTCAAAGGACAGGACATGGCTAAACTGCAGATATTTGGGGTGCAATTATCTTGTCAATTTACTTTGATCCCAGGAAATGAAATTAGCCATTCATGACATCCTCAGGGAAATCCTTTGATCTGCACTAGATGTCCTGAGAAAAGGGACATTGGCCAGTGTTATGAATAACCTCCAAGGAAACCAGCTCATTTCATAAAAGAGACCTTTGATGTGTAGATACCAAGGCTAGATGGAATTAAGAAGTCAAATACACTTTTGCTTTGAATAAAGTGACTTATATCAAAGAGACGTTTGATGAGTGTGTGAAGCAAATCATAGACTGGTTTCGACTAGTTACATAGAGAAGAGATTTATCATGTTATCTCTTATTTTTTTTCAATACCTTAGTAGGCCATCTTGGTGTTATAAAAAATATATAGATTTTGTTACACCAAGGCGGAGTTTGGTGACCTCAGAGAAGGCCGGCTCAGAGCTGTGTTTAACTGCTGAGAGAACCTTGACAGTCACAACTTTCTTATATCTGACCGAGAGAGGAAGAAACATCACAGCACTGAAAGAAAGTAAGCATATATTAGATTAGACCAGTCTGAATGTATGTATTGTAGGAATCTGCACTTTTACCTGTTTGTTTTAAGGCTGTATGTGTTGGGATTTTTTGTTCTGTAATATTTTCTGCTTATCTATTTTAAAGTAAAGATATATATTTTAAAACGGAAACTGCCTGGAGTGCCTTGACATTTCTTTTTATTTAAGTGAAGCTTTTGAAGGTTATAGTTAACACTGTGTATGGGCTTATTGTTATACCAAACTGGGAAACGGATAGAGTTCTCTAAGGTCTTGCATAGAGTTCTAATGGTTCATTTTGTAGACCTAGTTAGGTGCCCATAGGCAAAGATATCTGGTCCCCAAGACAGAATTATCTGAGCCTGATAATTGGGTACGCTAACAAGAGGTTATCAGTTTGAATCCCTCCAGAACTTGAGACTAAGGTGACTCAAACCCACAAAACAGACAAGAGGGTTACCTTGTACTGTTCACTGTCCACAAATGATATGCTCGGAGGTTGGCACTTGGGAGTAGAGGGCTGAGTGGTTGAGCCGAATTGGTGATAGCAGGTACTGTGAGGGTCGTCCATAGTCCCGCCTGTCCAGTGGGAGTAGTGCCACCCCACAACAAACACCATGGTGTATGCTGACACCACAACACAGTCCTGGATGAGTTTTGAAGCAAATAATAAGAACTGTTTCAGTTTGAGACTAATCTGGGGCTGGCAGTATAGCATAGAGGTTAGAGTAACAAGCTGTGAATAAGCTTGGTACCTTGAGCAGACAGATCTGAGTTTGATCCCCACAACCTCCACTTGCATGCTCTGTGACTCTGAGCGAGTCATTTAACCTCCCCAGTGCTCCCAGGTTGCCCCTGAAAACAGGCACTTGTGCCTAGTGGGCCTTACGTGGTTACCAAAAAATAAGATAAAGGTGAAAAGTACCAGGATGAGAACTCCCACTATACACTGTACTCTCAGGTCACCGAGGACACTGTGCACACCAGGTCATGACCTGCCCATCCCCAGGGGCTGTGCCCAAGAGGCAGTGGCCAGGGACAGATTATACTGTGCCCACACTCTTCCCCCATACTGTGACTGAGGTCCATCCCCAGCTATACAGAGGACTGTGCAGACATACCATACATATCCGGGGAGGTGGTAGGGTGACAGATGTAGGCTGCGCATAGCCACACCCCACCAACATGGTTCCTCCCCCTCCCCCACTGTACCCCTGTGACACCGCCATCTGCTTCTATGACATAGGCCGGTTGGTTCTGACCCCGGCATGGATGGCCTCTAATACAGTGCTGGTGGGTATCTCTGTGTTTCCCCCCTCCCCACATGGCCTGTGTTTGTGTGTAGCCCATGTGAAAACCCCATGCATGGCTGGCCTGTTATGCCATGCACCCCCCCCACCGCCCCACCTAGATGGCATGTATCTCTGTTAACACTCCATTAGGACCCCCTTCTAACATGGACTTCTGTTAGTGTGCACCCTATTTGCAACCCCTTGCCTTGTAGCATTGCATTTGTGTATTGTCTGTCTTGTTACCCACCATCTAGCATACTTCACTGTTTGCACTGTTTTTGATCTTTGATATTACACTGCTTAACCATATTATGTCTTCTGTTTGATAGGTACTCAACCATCGCCAGGTATGAAGATGTCTCTTATGATGCAAGCTCTGTATTCCTGGGCTCTACTGACAATTCTAGGATCATGCCTGTTGAGCTGCTCTGGTATCCCCTGGTCCTTGGGCTCCGAATTCAGTGCAGGGTGTTCCACTGTGTCTGGCATCCATATCCCATGGTTGAGTGAGATGTTGTGTAGTATACAACAGGCAAGGAATATAACACAGACTTTCTTAAGGGTATGCTGTAGGGTACCTCCAGAACAGTCTGAACTGCATATTCAGCATGCCAAAGACACACTTGATGATGTTAATTGTGGCAGAGTATGCTGCATTGCACCTGTCCTCTGTAACAGATACAGGGTGAAGGACAGGTGTGAGGAGCCAGGGATTCAGGGGATAGGCACTGCCCTCTATGTAGGTAAAGGGCATAGGGTAGGGTCACATAGCAACACAGAAACACAGGCAATGGTGACAGGAACAGACCACTGGTCCATCTGGCATTTCTATAAACCCTAACAAACCTGGAACCTAACGGCCATACAGGGTTCTAACCCATCATGTACCACAACTACCAACTTGGCTGAGGCTGTGCACTTCATTTGACTGTTTCAGTCAGGAATACATGCTGAGACATTTTTTGTTGCAGGATGGGTGCGGCCTGACAATGTTATCCAGAAAGGGTGTGATGATGCAAATAAGTATTGGTGCTAATCATAAGAATGGCAAGGCACACCTCACATGTACTATGCCCCAGCTTCTACAGAATGGACAGTTGCATAGGCTCAGGTCTCATTCCTTGTGGGTCCTGTTTTTGTACTCACAAGGTGGGGAAGAGGGGATCACACTTTTGTTTTCAGAGGCTGAGACACTCCCATTTATGTAATGACTGTTTGGCACCTACTTGGATGGAGAAGGGCAGTAATCATGGAGCTCTGCGCAGCATCAGCCTGCCTCCCTGTGCTCTCTGTGGCCCTTAGACTCCCATTTGTTCCTCATCTCCAGGCTCACTCTCCCAGTGGTGATTGCTGTTTTTTTGGCATGTAGAACTCTAATAATATTTTAATGGGCATTTCACCAGTATGTGTGGAGCGTGTGCCACGCTCACCAACCTTTCAGCTTATCAGGCCTGCATTTTACAACCAGAGTAGGATGGAATCAGGGCAGGGGTGTCCATTGCTGCTCCACTTCCTCAGCAACTTCCAGGGATTTGACAGTGGGAGTTGTAAGGTAGTGGGCAGGTTTGGTGGTAATAACTGGGGATTCATGGGGATCTGGAATTGCAACAAGCAACTGTTTCACCCCACTGAGCAGAGCAGTGTATACTTCCCCCCTCCCAGGAGAGAGCACCTTGTTGCAAACAGGTCCCTAGCAGTGGCAACACCTACTGAGGGGTTCAGCAGCCAAGAAGGAAGCATTAGAAAGAGGATACATATAGCAGAATATTTTATGGCTAGGGTTAGTGAGACTATGACCTTTGCCTCAGAATATGAATGGAGGGTGGTGCACTGTCTCCCAGGAGAAACAGCAGACAGGGTACTTTTCATGGTAGATGAGTTGGTTAGGGAAGTAGGAGGGAAGCCAGATGTTATTGCCCTCTTGGGATGAACTATCTGGCACAAAGGTCATTTGGAGCAGTGAAGTCTACCTTTAGGTCATTGGGTTCCAGGCTTAAGGGGTTGACTGGTATGTGACCTCAGAGGTCCTCACAATGTACAGGAGGCAAAGAGAGGTAAGGAAGCTGAAAATCTTTCAATTTAGCAATCGATTAAAGGAGGTGAGCTAAGGAGGAGTTTTGCTTTCTAGAAGACTGGGGTACTTTTGGGGTGTTATAAAGGCCTACATAAATCTGATGGCCTTCATCCTAATATGGAGGGGACAAAGGCATTGGGGTAAAATTTTGAGGCATACATGTGTAACCCCCTGATAAATGGGGGTTCTCAGAGCCTTCCAGGAGCTTGCCTGAATGCTCCCTGCCTAACTGGTGTTCGGCGCAATGCCACTAAAATGCTGGGGTTGTGAGTGCTTCTGAAGCCTCCAGTACTGTCTCTTTAAGAGCTGCCTGCTTGCAAATTCCAGCGGGTTAGTATGGGGGGGAGTGGTGTTTCCCTGTTTGAATCCCGCCTGAACTGCGGTGGAATCGCTCCCATTGGGCAGTTGCTATATGTCCAGGGGGAGCCCCTTTTGAAGAGTGTAACTGTTTGGGCATAGTTAGTTAGACTGAAGGTGGGGTTACAGTTTGTCTAACCTACTTCTTTTGCAGCTGGGACTATGTGTGCTGAGCGCCTCCATTTTGGACCAGGACGTTCTGAAGGGACCAATAGGGGTAGGGGGTGCCCCAAATGGAGTAACTGGCGACCAACCAGAATGAGGGCTCTCTAGGGCACCGATGGACCAATGGAGATACAGCTGGTAATTGTGGGAAGTGAAGGCTAGACCATGGCACCTTTTTTTGCACCACTAAGAGCAGGACTAAGTGACTGGCACCTGTAGCCAGCCAATGGGATTGGGTGGCGCCCGAGCAGAAAGGATGGCCCCATGCTGTCAAGGGGCAGAGACACTGTGGCTGTGAATGAGGAAGGAGCTCTGGGCTCCTGCGCCATTGAGTTTTCATGCGGGAAGCACGTGAGAGGCCTGATTTGGCCATTTTGAATAGCCAGCGAGCTTCGACTGAATCTGAGGGCAGCGGTCAGAGAGGAGGCTGTGTAAAAGCACAGCTACCTACCAGGCTCACCCTGTAGAGGACTGGAGAATCTGCTGAATCGCGCCAGTCTGTCAGGAAGGTGAAGCTGCAGGAGACTCCAGTAACGGTGTGTTCAGTTGGGCCACAGGAGCAGCTGCCTGGTATGGTACCCTCTGTTGTTTTCCATATAAGTGTGGAGAAGTATCTGAGTACAGGCTCAGCCCTGCGAGTGGTGTGAGAGCAGTTTTCTGGAGTTGTGAGTACTAAAGCAGGGTAGCTCCTCGTCACAGGTTTCTAGTAAAGGCAAGATCTTCAGGTTGCTTTTCTGACTGCACTAACTGAGCCTGCTGGGCTCCATCTAATCTTCATAGGAATTAAATGCTCATTGTGTCAGGGCCCCAACCAGCTGCATCGAGGAACTAGCCTTTAGGGCTTGGGTACCCATAGACAGCAACTTATAGGTTAGGCCTGTGCACAGAGCCCTAGGTAGATACTCATATATTGTAGTGGTAAGCCAATCATCCTGATTCCCCCTGGTCCTTGTTATTTCCCCTTGAATAAATCAGATCGCTTGTTTTGCAAAAGTACACTGGCTAGTTTGTGTATTAATAGTGACTTACTGCACAGTGAATGTTGTGTAACCATACCTTACTTTCCAGGGGGTCCCCGGAGTGAGCTGAATGGTTGGAGCCAGGGGGTAAGAGTCTATGTGAGAACACTGCAACTAAACTGTGTGGGCCACTAGTGGGAAGAAGGGGGTTTGCAGCAACCCAGAGGGCTGTGACCAAGTCAATCTTGACTGTTCTAACCCCAACCTCTGGGTGGAGGCACCTGCTAATGGATCTGGACCCCTCACCCTGTTACAGTTAAGGCAGGCAGGGGTAGTAACCCTTAGGATAGTGCCCCAGGGGTTACACATGTCTGGGCATTTTACATGGGTGAGGGTGTAACTAGGGCACGGGTGTTCAAATCAAAACTTTTATTACTTGCCCAGCCATGACTGTACCTGAATTTTCACTTGCACCTATTAATTACAATGAAAATAACTCTGTTTTGGTACTTGCCCTTCAATGAAATTTGCTTGCCCCAGACAGGGGGCAGTGGGATTTGCACACCCCTGTACTAGCGGTATCTGCACGGAGAACTCAGGTGAGGGAGACCAGCAAGCACTCCCAACTAGTGCAGGCAATCAGTCGAAAAAGGGTAACACAGATAGGGAGGTTGAAAAGGGTATCTGGTAGAGACTGGTAATGACATCAGGGATTGAGTAACAATGGTGGAATAATGCAGGTAATGATGAGTACAGTAGGTCTGGTCAGTGGAAGTGGTAAGGGTAGAGACAGTGGTCCCAGAAGGTGTCTTGCTTGAATGCTAGAAGCCTCGGAACAAAATGACTGCTCTACAGGCATTGCTAGCAGAGGCTAAGATAAACCAATTAGCCATGACAGAAACTTGGGCAACAGCTAAGAAACAACAACTAGGATCTTGTTCACACTGGAAATGAGCCACGCTCAGTGTGCCTCTCCCAGTCACAAACTTTCAATCTTACATTACTGGGCTACTATCGCTATAGGTGGAACAGACAAAAAAAGTAGTGGAGGGTGGCACTGTGCATTAGGGAAGGTACTGTATGGCAAATTAGTTTTGACCAATCACATGATAGTATTTAGAGTTAAGGTTTAATAATTGTAACTAGTGTTACTTGAACAATAAAAAAGTAATGAAATAGACATCTGTTGGTTCTGTTGCTAGTATAGTGCTCTTAGCTCTTTTTTTACCAAGAGAGATACACTAAGCTGGATTACAGGTGCGACCTGGGAGCACAAGGAAGTTACATGACTTGCTCAGGGTCACACAGTATGCAAGTGAGAGGCTGTGAGATTCAAACCCAGGTCTCTAGGTTTGCAACTCAGAGCCTTAAACCACTGCGCTATACTGCCTCCTATTTGATAAATGGAAATTGGTAGTGTGGGATTGCAGTTGTAGTGCCAGAATGCCATATTGAAAAAAAAATGTACTGTACTGTATCTGCTCTCTGTGGTTCTTAGAAACATAGAAACATAGACTTTGACGGAAAATAAGGACCACTTAGCCCACCTAGTCTGCCCATTTCCCTACCTACAGGATAAGCTGCAGATCCTAGTTAACCAACAGCCTATTTCTTCCTACCCCCACAAGAACTGCCTTATGTCTGTCCCATGAATTCTTTTTGGGGTTCTTAAATTAAATGGGTTCTTAAATGAAAAGTTTAGCTAGCATCCCAACAAAAAGCTAATTTCCTTTTCTATGAGACAGGAGTCCTATTGCTAGTAAAATAGAGGCCTAATGTTGTTATGCCCTCACCAAATGAAAGCGCAAAGCCATGTGTCATTTTCTATTCTCTGAAGATAACGGAATTCACAACTATTTTTAGAATACAGTTATTTCAAAATCAAAGGATCCAATTGTAACAGCTCCCCCTTTACAATAGGGGGAGGGGGTTGTTACCAGATATTGTCCAGCAGGGGAGTACTGCCCTTGCATTCTCCTCTATGGGGTAGTTGCTGCAGAAACATCTACAGGCAGTATCAAATAGGGTGTCTTTGTGTTGCCGGACAGATCAGGAGAGATCAGAAGACATTAAGGGAGATCAGGGGAGCCCTAGCTTCCAGTACTGTTAAGAGTGATGGAAACATAGATACTACAGGTGCACTCATCTGGCATGCATCCTCAGGAGCATGGGCAATGGGCAAGATGTGTTACTCATGGCAGGGGTGCCAGCTGAGGGGTATGAAGACACCACCATCAGGGTCATAGGGTGTTTGGGGGTAAAAAAAATAGAATTTAATGACAGGAGACCAACGGTCCTTTGAGTCTACCCTTTCTATACTACATCACCCCATTGACCTTCTGCCCTGGTGGGCTTTATCCTTCCCCCCTGACACTCCAGCCCTCAAACCCTAGCTGCCTCCCACTATGGGACTATGAGTCTACTTGCCCAGTCCCAACTGTGCTTGAACATGTTAAAGGTAGCTGCCACCGCCACTTCCGCTGGCAGTCTGTTGCATGGTTCCACCACCTCTCAGTGAAGTAGAACTTCCTCATGTGTTTCTTCTAGAATCCCCCAACCTGTACTGATCTTCTCTAGGGACTGCATTCTTATTGCATACAACTTGGTCATCACTGTTTAACTTGTTTATACCCCTGAGAACCATGTTTCAGTCATGTCCCCAGCTTCCTGTTTGGTGTCTCGTACATGTTTTACATTTGGGATCATAGATCTGTGAGTGTGTTCGGCAGTGCTCACCAAATGGCTAGCCACCAGACTCAGGTCAGAGGCATGGGAGGTACCCCAAAGCAAGCTTCCACCTGGAAGCAAGGGTGCACTGTCCTCCCAGAACCCTGAGGCTAGCACAGTGTCCCAGAATTCTTGCCATGGTGCGGGCATTAGTGTGGCCACTTTGAGGGTGCAGGAACCCCAGGGAAGTATCCTCACAAGGAAGGCATACTAATGGCTATTGGGCTTGTGGCAGCTTCCCCAAAGAGCATTGTGGGACCTCTTGGTGGAGAGGTGACCCTGGAAACCATTAAACACCCACAGAGATTGCTTAAGTGGATACTGCAGGAGGCAGCAGAAGTAAGGTAGGAGATATACTTCTTAAAATGTATGGAGAGTAGTGAGAATACCCAAGGAGATAGTAGCTTGTTTGGGTTCCATATACATGCATACAGCACTCTTATGAATAAAAAAACATGTAATTAGCAGTACAACACCGTTTTGTGCATTAGAGAAAAGATAAAGTGCTCCTGGGAGTTCCAGGTTTCCATTTACCTTGGTGGCGCAGCTGATAGCCAACCTGGGAAGGCAGGTCAGAGGGTTGCCAATCACGCACTCAGGTAAGCTGCAGGTGATACCCAGTGAGACCAGACTGCTCATATAGGGAACCTGAGTTCCCTCCTTAAAGGGGAACATTCAGCACTAAGATCCACACACCCAAGCGTGGGTCTGGTCCCAATTTGCACTTCATGTGCAAAAACATTTTTTTACTGTTTGCTGCAGTATAGTTCAATGTTTGGGGAATAGCAATGGGGTATATAGTGCTTGTGTAACTTGTAGTACTTTTTGTGGCTTAACTCTATTCCCACTCTTGAGTAGTAGGTATGTAGGTAGTAATTTGTCAGAAACAGAAGGCCCAGGAACAAGGGAGAGAAGAGCGCCGGAGAAGAGGATGAGGAGATGGTGGTGGATGAAAAACACTCCCTAATCAAGGGAGGTGCGGTTAGTAGAAGGCTTAAATAGAGGTTGTGGGAGGAGCTATTCCCCACACTGAACCATGGGCTAAGCTCTCCCATTCAATGTTTGGGGAATAGCAATGGGGTATATAATGCTTGTGTAACTTGTAGTACTTTTTGTGGCTTAACTCTATTCCCACCCTTGAGTAGTAGGTATGTAGGCAGTAATTTGTAGGGAATAGAAGGCCCCAAAAGATACCTCCTCCAACTCATGGAGAGTATGACCCCCTGGTACTCAGGAGAGGAAAACCCCCCAGGTGGAGGAAACCTCTGAGGACCCATGACCGGTGGTCTGCCCATCCTCATGGCATGCTAAAAAGAGAAGGACCCAGGTTCTAGTAACCATGACTAATTTTTTGGGGAAGGTTATCTTCTTGGAGTGATGATGGTCCATCCTTGGTCCATTGACAATGCCGATTGAATGACAATCCTAAGGTTGATGAGTCGATCTGTTCTGTAGGAGTGATGGAATCCTAAGTGTAAAGCAGATCCAGATGAAGAAGAGCGAGTAGTCCAAATTACTGAAGTGATGAAGGATGCTTGTCTATGGGGGTGCATGGACATACTGAGCAGAGAGCGCATGAACTGGTTGAAAATTACGAGGCAGTGGAGGTTGGACATGTTATGATACAAGAAGTCATGGGGGAATGATCAAACTTGAGTAAGGTTTGACTTTCGAGGTAAGGCCTGGAGGCAAGGAATTCAGTAGTGAGCGAGGAGTCACTAAGAAAGCTTCTGTGAAGTGAAAATGAGTAGAAAAGAGTCTTTGAGTGCATTGGAGATGATGGTCCATCCTCAATCCATAAGCTATGTAGACTGACTGATGATCCTGAGGATGAGAAATAGGTATTTTCTGAAGGAACAATAGAATCCTAAGTGAGAAGCAGATCCAGTTGGGGAAGAGCAAATGAAGTGCGAATTTCTAAGGGGATGAAGGATGTGTGTCCAAGAGATTGCAGGGATGTAATGAGCTAGGAGAGCATAATTTGATCGATATGCTACCAGACAGTAAACAGTGAGAATTGCAATGATTCGTGCAGACATAGGTGGGTGATCCGACCTTCGTAATGTTTGCCATTAGGGTAAAGTCTAGATGCAAAGAATTCAGTAGTGACCGATGAATATCTAAGTAAGCATCCATAAAGTAGATAAATAGGTAGAGAGAGTCTTTGAGTGCCTGATGGGAGTAATGCCATATGAGATTTGTAGGTGAATGGAGGAAGATTGCAGATACGGTCCAGTAGATGACTGAATATATAGAGAGAATGACCATACTGTAAATACTCTGCTGGACAGTGGCCAAAGTCGATTTGGGTGTTTCTGTGGGATTATTGTCCATATGATGCACTGTGGTGGCTTTTAGTTGGTTAGGTTTACCAGTAGTCTGATGCAAAATACTTGAGAGCAGCTTGGAGGTGGATATGTGAAAGAGTCTGAAGGCTGGATTAATTGTAATGCTGAGTAATATGGGTGCCAGAGGATCTTAGTGCTACTGTTGATTGAGACATAATTAGGAGGCAGGACTGGGATAGGGAATTTACCTTAACTGTTCCGTATTTCCGAACAGAAATTCGGAGGAGCCTGTTCTTGGTGATAGTCTTTACTGGAAGATTAATGAAGATAAGTCTTGAATAATAGCCGAAGGATTCATTGGAAGGCCACATAACTCGACTGAAGATAATGGACGAGGAAATGCAGATTCTTATAAGAGGTATGGTGAAGTCCAGAAGCCAGAAGCCAGAAAAATGTTGGTTAGATAGCTCAATGTTAGTAAGTAGCTATGCACTGGAGAGCCAGCTATGACTGTTCTAGAAGGCAGCTGGAAGGTTGTAGGACAAGCGAAGTCTGTAGAGGAAATAGGAGTCGAGTAGCATGGTCAACAAGGTCAGTGATGGTAGGAGAGGCTGCAAAAGGTGACTGGATGGTGTCCGAGGTGGTGTGAGGTATCTTGTGAGTCCTGGTATCCTGAAACGGCAATAATGGAAATTAAGTCAGAACATGACAGGAGAATTGAAGTCTATTCCATGCAAGAGGATAGCCTGTGAGGCATGGTAGATGAGGAAGTCCACAGAGACTGAATAGACAGGATTCATAGTGAATATCCAATATAGACATATGGGAATCATTCTAGTGTCCGGTCAGATGAGATTCCGAAATGATCAAGGGCACTGCTGGGCAGTATGAAAACTCCATGATAGCATAAGAACTTTTGGGGTCTGTTATCTAAGGATGTGTGTTAGAAGTAGTTTCCTCAAGTGAAATGTACAGTGATCCATTGAGTAGTGGATAGGAGCTGTTAGAATGGCCTGAGTAGGAGTAGGAGATGTATTGACTGGAGTAATAGTTGACAGTGTAGGAATACTGGCCAGATACAGTATGATGCCCAAAACAGCCACAGCATACAGAATAAGCCCCAGCCAGTAAGGCTGAGATGGAAGCAGCCATCGAAGATAGAAGGAAAATCTGGAGTGAATCCTGATGAACTGAAGGACTGATCTGGGAAGGTGACTAGATGGAATAAGCAGGACGACATACTGTATATGAAGGAACAGGATGGGTCAGCTCTCACAGAACAGTGGAAGAAGGTGAGAAGGCTGAAGCAGTCATTAGAAGATGATCCATGGAGGGCCGAGGAGTGAAGTGAAGTACAAAGAGCAACAAGGTTGAGGTACCTACATTCCACTTCTGATGAAGGCTACGATCAACTAGTGAAGGGATGGAAGGTGCTGGAGTGGAAAGGATAAAGTTCCCACAGCTGAAAGAAAATGAACTCAGACAGCAACTGGATGGGTGACCTGCAGCAAGGAAATCCACAGACAGTCAGACCTGATTGAGATAGATATTGGACCAGCTGGCAAGATCCAATACATGAGAGAAAGGAGGCTAAGGGGTTCAAGAATGATGGTCCACATGGTCGGTATGGCAAGAAGTGAGGAAGGATGGAAGTTAGGCAAGCAAAGGGGTCCCAGAGTCTGGAGGGAAGCTGTAAGCAGGTAGGGTATGGAAATTGCATGAGGAAGGGCCTGCAGGTGCAGAAGCAGGTTCCTAACTGAAGTAGATGCGGTGGGATGATAGGCATTACACTCCATAAAATGGTGGAAGACGAAGACACATTAAGGAGGGAGCAGCAAGCAACAATCCAATGGAGATTAACTAAGATTGAAGCAGCTGATTGTGGAAATGAGCATCCAGGTGAAGTAAGCGAGGAGAGAGAACCAGTCTTCAGTACCACTCTGCAGAGGTAGGAGGATGGAGGCAAACAAGTTACAGAAGTCCTTTCCAGACAGGATCAGTGACCAAGCAAGAGACAGAGAATACCAAAACTCAGAGGATCGAGAGATGCTCTACGACTCCTTTATGTCAATAAGATGATGTGCCCCAATCAAGCAGTGAGACTGGACACATATGAAGTAATGAAGTGGAACTCAGGCAGCCATCTGGGACGGTCAAGGCAAGAAGGACCCAACTGGATGTGGCTAGGAGAAATAGGATGATGAGAGTACATATGTGAAGAAGTTCCACTCCCAAAGGGAAGAAGCAACCTGCATCAGGAAGGATGGAGACTGAGGAAACAGTCAAACACAGATTTGGACTCCCAGTCATGGAAGGTAACAGGATGGGACCGTGAAATGGGGCCAAGTAAGATGGAGGAGGTAAGATGAGCAAAGTTAAATTCCTGAAGTGAAGCAGCATCCTGGTATCAGACTGAGAATGCAGACGTTAAAGCAGTAGAATGGAGACTCAGATACCTGTTGGTGACATCTGAAGGGGAATGATCTTGACTTGAAGCAGCTTAGACATGGTAGGATGATGCAGGCACATAGGGTGAGGAATTTCCATTCCCAAAGGGAAGCGGTAACTGGTATGCAGTAGAGAAGGCAAGGTATGACTCAGTAGACATGGTTCCCATCCCTGGTTGTTGGGGCAAGCTATCCTTCACGCAATGCTGTCCAGCAGAGATAGGGGTGGAGGATGTCAGGTCAGTATGTCGAAGAGGTAGTAGCCATAATGGAATCCCATCCCTGGTAGACAGGGAAAGCCTACCTTCACTCAGCATCTTGGGAGGCACAAGTTAGGGATGGAGTCCAGAATACTGCTGGTATGGGCTGTCAATTGCACTAACACTGCTGGAAGAGATGTAGGACATAAGATAGGAGAGGGTGATGAATCAGTAATTGACATGGGGTGACATCGTGGAATGGTAAGCGTGGTAGGCACAGAGCAGAGATGAAATGTAAGGGAAGTGTATTGGAGCATAAAATGGAGGAATGAAAACACACAGAATGAAGGAACAAATGAGGGAAAGCAGGAAGTGAAGCTATTGAGGTTGTCAGCTGCAGGAGAGGAGTAGGTAGGGTGCAAGTAGTGGAGGGCAGTTAGAAAAATTTATCCAACATGGTGATGTTGCTAAGCGAGGGTGTAGTAAGGAAAGAGGCCATACAGAGAAGGGATATGCTGTGCGAGTATATTTATGGTTAAAACAAAAAGTTTTGTTTTTATTTCATTTTTGCTGTCTCCCATTCATAAAGTGAGGGTGCTGCATGCTCGACTGGTTCCTCTGTGACCAAGGTTTAAGTGTGGGAAATGGAGCCGGGATTGTTGTGAGGTCAACATGAACAAGTAGGACAGCCATGGAGTCAGAGAGTGGTTTCATAAGAAAGGTATTCATTTGTTTTATTTTTGCTCTGTAGCAGTCCCAGAAATTACAGTGCTCCATGCTCAGCCGCTTGTTGTGGAAATTAGAGCCAGGTGTGACATTGTGCTGTTGTGGGTGGTGTATTAGGGGAAGATCAGCAGTGGGGAGGGTGAACAGCACTGCACTGCACTGCATATTAAGGTGTGACATTGTGCTGTTGTGGGTGGTGTATTAGGGGAAGATCAGCAGTGGGGAGGATGAACAGCACTGCACTGCACTGCATATTAAGGTGTGACATTGTGCTGTTGTGGGTGGTGTATTAGGGGAAGATCAGCAGTGGGGAGGATGAACAGCACTGCACTGCACTGCATATTAAGGTGTGACATTGTGCTGTTGTGGGTGGTGTATTAGGGGAAGAGCAGCAGTGGGGAGGATGAACAGCACTGCACTGCATATTATAGGATGGTGTGGACAACGAAGGATGGCCTGGCGTATGCCCCCCCACCCCGTTTCACAGAAGCCACGCGGGGGAAACAGAAACAAATCCAAAATACTGCTAGACTGCATCTGCTTCAGAAATCCAAAGCCAGACCTGAGTGACTACATACAGAAGATGCAATAAGTAGCATGCCCTGCAAATTGGACTAGACAGTAGTAACCCCATGTAAGCAAATTGGCACTGTGAGAGCGACTCATTTGGCAGGTTGAGAAATTAGAGATGGTGAAATGCAGACTGTAAGCAGGAATTAGTATTTACAGAGCATGGAAGGTCAAATCAGAATCCCATATGCTAATGTGTAGGTAGTGGGGAGCAGGACAAACAAGGCTTGTCCACAGTCGGGATCCTGGGAATGGAGGAGGAGCCCACGCCAGCTGTAGTCGTTGAGGCGAAGGGGATGGTTGCGGGGCAGACAGGAAGAGGGAGTTAATGCGGCTGGGAAAGAAGGACGGGACATGTGGGGTGGAGTGGAAAGCTCGTAAGCGGCAGTCAAAGGGGAGGTAAAAGAAGCCCAAAAGAAACAATACAGAAAAGGGGACCCCAGGACAATGGAAAGGGGAAACCGAGGACAGGTCAGGGAAGTGGCAGAAGCCACAGAGGAGGAAACCAGAGAGAAACGGGGAGATCAGGAAGACACAAACACACACCAAAAATGGAGAAGGGAGAGGGGAAGGCACAGGAAGGGAAAACGAACAGAGCAGTAAGAACTAGGAAGCACAGCCACATGAGCCACTCAGGGAGCTCAGGGATGAAAAACACTCCCTAAGCAAGGGAGGTGTGGTTAGTAGAAGGCTTAAATAGAGGTTGTAGGAGGAGCTATTCCCCACATTGAGCCACGGGCTAAGTCCTCTCATAGATTGTATCAGACTGATTCTGCTGACTTACAAGCTGACATTTTCTGTAACTGCAAATCCCAGAATCCCCTCCAATTGACATCAGAGGAGGGCTGCTGCACTGGGAGATTCACTAGCCTGCAATGCAAGTATAGCATTTATAATCTCCAGTTAGATGTTTGCCAGCCATGCTGTTCTCCTGAGGCTAGGTACAGTCCTTTGTGACTGTATTTAGCGCAGGGAGGACAGAGGGACCAGCAAACAAAAGATCAGACCTTATAAATATTCTAACATGCACTGCAGGCTATTGAATCACCCACTGCTGCAGCCCTCTTCTGATGTCAGCTGTAGGGGATTTGGGGATTTGTAGTTACATAAAATACAGCTTGCAAGTCAGTAGAATCAGTCTGATATGATCTACTATACTGCAGCAAACAGTGAAAAAAGAGAAAAAGTTTTTGCACACATATCGCAAATTGAGTCCAGCCTCACACTTGGGTGTACGACTATTAGTGCTGGCAGTTCCTCTTTAAGGACCTTAGTGTCTCCTCCTCCTCTACTTAGCTTGCTTTCTAGGTCCCTACTAGATTCCCCATGCCCTCAGGATTTTCCAACTCCATTAATGCAGGTAAGTTTGCTTTGTTTTCCTCCTTCTGTCATGGGGCTCCGCTGATACTGGCATTCCACAAAGGTCACCCCTGCTGCCCACCAGAGTCTCCCTGTACCGATGTTCCTGTCCCACAGGCCTCCAGTACCTCCATTGTCAGGTAAAACTGACTTATTCTTGTCAGGAGCCCTCCTGCTGCCACCTGGAATAATGAAAGGAGGAGAGAAAGGAAGAAAGGGCCTTATATTGGCCTGCGATGGCTGGAGGTGGTAGGGCCCATACACATTGGGGGACTGGGACTAGCAGAGAGGTCTTCATTTATGTACCCAGTGCAACCCCTTTTTCCATTCATGGGGCTCTTCCCACCACCAGCATGCATGATGCTGCTGCATTATCCTAGAGGCAGAATGTTCAGCTGCATGGAGTCACCCCTGCTGCCAAGAGTGTTTCTGTAGAGCCACCATAGAAATGAAGCTTCATCACCCACCTTTCGGAAGGGAAGGGAAGCATCCAGAGAACATGCAGAAGCAAATCCTGCCAACCTCCGTTTTGACATCCCTGACTCAGGCATAAACCCATGTCACTAGCATTTCAGAGTGATGCTTCATTGCTAGCACCATGGAGCTAACATTTAAGTCCTTATTTTAATTCATTTTTCCTCCATCACTTACTAAACATAATAATTTGGCTATTAAAACTCATAAGCAAATATAGTAATTGGCCAATGTTTGTTATGCCTGTGAATAATTATTCTAATATAGTTGTCTAACCAGATATCAAGATGAATGTCAAGGGTAAAGAAAAGAGGCAGATATTTTTAAAATGTATCGCAGTGATCTTGGCCTTGGGCAATCACGAAAAATCACAATGATATGAGATCATCATTATTCAAAGTCATCATTTCCATAACATTATGGTTTTTGATTGGCGGGCATTTAACATAGAGGATAATGTTTGGTCCTCTATCGGTAACCGGTCTGTTAACTGTCGAGAGGTTGCCAGGGCGACAGTGTAAACCTCGAGAGCAAAGCTCGAGAGGTTTACGTTGCCATGGCAACCTCAAGATAGTTAACAGTAACTGGTTGCTGATAGAAGGACCATACATTATTTTTTATAGTGTATGGTCCCAAGAAAAAGGGAAAACGGCTCCTTACTTTTCGAAACATAGTCACCGCTGCGGCCGTTCAGTCCTTCCCTTACCGCTGCATGCATCCGTCGGTTCCCAAGTGTACAAAAAGGAGCGTACATGCACAGACTGATCCCGGTTGTTAACCTATCGATGTGACGTAGCATCGAAAGGTTAACAACATTACTACATCACATCGATGGTATAACAACCTTAGGAAATGATGATTTCCTAAAGTTAACAGCGTTCTACCATACATTATACTGTATTTATGATTAATCAGTGTTAGTCATGATAATCATTGTTGCTCAGGTTCACAGTGATGGTGTTTAAAGACTGACCAGTCCAAACAGCTGCGGCACTCCACTGCAAAACTTGACAGGTCCCCAAATATTGCTACTGACCATGACAGGTTACACAATGTAAAACTCCACTGATGTGCACAGTGCATACAGTGCAAAGTTATGTACCATCTGTCAGGAAGTTGGGGCCTGAGACAATAACTCCACCATGGCCAGAGGGGCACAGGACCCAAGGCAGCATGGCTTCACAGCAGGAAGGTCATGCCAAACAAATCTGATAGATTTTTTTGACTGGGTGACCAAAGTAGTAGATCAGGGAGGGGCTGTGGACATGGCCTACCTAGACTTTAGCAAGGCATTTGAAACAGCCCCACACAAAATATTAATATACAAGTTAGCCAGCCTGGGAGTGGGTCCCAAGATGACAGCCTGGGTAAAGAATTGGCTGGAGAATAGGACACAGAGAGTAGTAGTAAATGGAGTCCACTCTGAAGAAAGGGGGGGTTACTAGTGGGGTACCGCAGGGTTCAGTATTAGGACGGGTCCTCTTCAATGTCTTTATAGCGACATTGCAGAGGACTGGAAGGAAAAGTATGTCTCTTTGCAGATGACACAAAGATCTGCAACAGAGTTGATGCACAAGGTGGGGTGGAAAGGATGAGAAGGGACTTGCAAGGTTAGAGGAATGATCAAATGTAGGCAGCTTAGATTCAATGCTAAGAAGTGCAAGGTAATGCACCTGGGAAACAAAAACCAGGGAAGAGTACACAATGGGGGTTGAGATACTAACAACAACAAAAATGGAAAGGGACCTGGGGGTAGTCATATCAGATGACCTAAAAGTGGGCAAGCAATGTGAGAGGGTAGCAAGGAGGGCTGGGGGGATACTGGGATGCATAGGGAGAGGCATCACCAGTAGAAAACAGGAAGTTATTATCCCTCTGTACAGACAGCTGGTGAGACCCCATCTGGAGTACTGTGTGAGTTCTGGAGACCCAATCTCTGCAAAGACATAGACAGGATGGAAGCTGTCCAGAGGAGGGAACTAAAATGGTGCAGGGTCTGCACTGAAGACATATGAAGAGAGACTTAGGGCATAATGTATAGCCTTGAGGAAAGGAGGAGAGGGGGGACATGATAGAAACTTTCAAGTACCTCAAGGGAATCAACAAAGTCCAAGAGGGTAGCATCTTTCAAAAAAAGAGGTGTGCAAGAACAAGGGGGCACAATTTGAAGACGGAGGGGTGGCTCAGAGGTAATTTAAGGAAGTATTTTTTCACAGAGAGGGTTGTGGATGCATGGAACGGCCTTCCGGAGGAGGTTGTGGAGTCAAAAACAGTGGTGGAATTCAAGCATGCATGGGACAGTCATAAGGCAATTCTAGGGGGTGGGGGTAGGAAGAAGTAGGCTGCTGGTTAACTAGTATCTGCAGCTTATCCATTAGGTAGGGAAATGGGCAGACTGGGTGGGCCAAGTGATCCTTATCGGCCATCAAATTCTATGTTTCTATGGTCAGATTGCTCTGTTGCTTCACTCCTTAGAGCTTCATCAGTGGGCAGGGTTCTGGTATTACACATCCTCTTATAAAGGGACCACAGTCCAATAGTTATGTTCACAAGGTCAAAATTACAAGGTACATTACTATCACTGTATACCAAAGCTGTCCCAATATTGTGTTATTAGTGAAAGTGCATTATATAAGAGCAGATTAGTTTAGGTATCACAAATTAGCTATACATGAGGAATAAACCATGATTAAATCTTTTGAACATAAGTTGTCCCAGTGGAGCAGGGTGATGGGAGATTGTGGCACGCTGATGACCTGGGTACGTACCAAGCCCAGGATGACAGGAGCAGAGGCTGACAGGAGGGCTCAAGAGCATCCCTTGGATGCTGTCCTCCGGGGGGTCAGAATGCCACTTTTGGCGGTTCCTGCGAGGGTTTCGCATAGCATTTTTGATGTGGGTGACACATGTTGCTTGGGCGATCATGCCAGGATGCTTAATGCATTTTAGTGGGGGAATGAAAAGAGAAAATGGCCAACAAACCACCTGGATGACAGCCCACCATCCCATCACCACCTAAGCCAGGTTGCCCCATGCTAGTGCGCTGCCCCTTAGTAAGAATTGTAGCTTACAGGCACAAAACAGTTTCCCCTACTGGTCCCTCCCACAAGAGGGGGCCCCCCCGATGAAGTAATATGTTGGGTCAGTTGGGGGGGTGGCATGTTGAGAGTCAGTGGACAGCAATTGGAAGGAGCAGTGCAAAGGGCTTGGCTGCCCAAAGGAGTGGGCGGCTAGGCTGTTGGGGGAATAAAGAGATAATACGAAAAAATTATTTGACCATACATAAATGTACCAGCTAATTAATTAGTGGCAATAAGTTGTTCCACAGGGAGCCAAGCCTGCCATCACTAGCAACTTGCTGCTCACCTCCCTGTTGGTACAAAGGCAGTTAATCCAAAGTTGACCTGTATAATGCAGTTGTGGTGAAAAAAAGTTGAATAACATTTATTTTTATTCATTTTTTTACCACAACTGCTTCATATTGCAATACTGGTCCACTTTTGTATAACTACCACTGTAAAATATCACAAGCTATGTAAAGTGTGGCAATCCAGGGTTCTAGAGGTGGTTGAGTCTGCCATCTCTAGCAAATTTATGCTCACCTTACTGCTGGTACTTAATTACAGGTATGTTGTCAACACTGAATTTAAAAAAATAGGAAAACACAATGCCAAAAACCAGACAAATCTGCATGTCTGGAATCTAGACACGTTCTCTAGGCTGAAGCTGTGGCAAAGGAAGTACAGTGGAGCTATGTCGAGTCCTATGCTTGTTGCATTTAGATTTTTAAAACTGCTTTGTGATATTACATTTTTTTACTTGGTTTGGAAGTTTTGGAGTGAAAAGAGATGACAAAATACAGTATATACGGTTCTCAATTTGTGGCCCTTCAACAGTGTCCTTTGATGAGTAATGTGGCCTGGTAGTTGAGTAAAGTTTTAAACAGACCTTTAGTTTCATTGACAAGTATCTTTTCTGTTTATTTTGCTCCTTCAGCTTCTCCAATGCCATGCAGATGGCTTGGACTGCTGGTAAGATGTACGAAGCCACAATCTTTTGAAAAAACATAAAAGGTTGGACAACTAATTGCTGTCAAGTATCCGATGACACGACTTGGTGAGCAACTTCAGTGTACCTTGACAGATGGTACAACTGTGAGATATTTTGACTTTCAGGACAAAGAGATCTGTGCAACTTTTTGCCGGTCTGTCCATAATGTAGATGGACTTAGTGGCTTCCCTTGGATTGCTGCAGGGTTTGGTACAGTCTTCAAATTTTTATGTTCATCGTGCACTCCAGCGCAGATGAACATGTTGATATGAGAGCTGCTAGAGAGAGGTGTGAGGGGTGCTAGCCCAATGGCCAGCAGTGCTGCAGGGCCCGATCTGTGGCTGGCAAATCAGCATGCAGTATCCTGATGACACTGGTTTGCTGAGGGGGCTAGTCTCGGCAAACATTTCAATGGACAGAGCCGATGCTGCGTGTGGCTCTGTCCTTTGAAATGTGAGCCCTTCAGCTGCAGTTTAGTGTGTCTTTCCTTGCTAAACAATGTCCCCTTTCCCTGCTGCCACTTAATGTGTCTTTCCTGGTTAAACAATTTCCCCTTTCCCTGCTGCTGCTGCTTAATGTGTCTTTCCTGGTTAAACAATATCACCTTTCCCTTTCCAACACCGGCATGCCCACTCCCAGTGTAGGATACGCCCCCCAACCCATCTATATGCCTAGCCGACATTGGGGAGCCCAGTTCCCATGTTGGCATCTCCCCCTTCTCACCACTATTGTGGCACACTGGGATCCCACCCCAGTGTGCCTAAATTTATATTTATTTATTTTTTTAACTATAAATGAAAAAAAACCTTCCCTCACAGTCTTTAGTTTTTTTTTTACCTGTAAAAATGAAAACTGTCCCTCTCTGTCTCTCCTGTCCTCCAGTGTGATCCTGACCCTCCTTCTGCACACCCACCTCCCCTTACCCCTCTTTACCCCATACTTACCCTCCGAGGGTTGGCGGACGCAATCTTCTGCAAAGCGGGATACGTCTGCACTCTTCAAAGCCGACCGGCAAACTGAAAGAATGAAAGGTAAGCCATATAATGGGACTCAGTGGTGGGTTCAGTTTAGGTTGATATCTCAGCCATTTTTAGGAACTTTGGCCCAAAATTTTCAACATGGGGTTCTTAGGACCCCACCTCATGAATATGTCACTGTCATTTTGTTCTTTGGTCCTGAAAGGTGATTTTGCGGTCGCTGCATGGAATCACCTTTTGGGACTGGTTAACGAAACAACAGTGCCATTGTTCATGAAGTGAGTCCCAAAAGTCCATGTTGCAAATTTGGTGAAAATCTAAAATATACTGCATTACGAGCTGCATTGCACAGTTTTGTGCATACCGATTTTCCTGTTAATTATATTACTCGATTAACATTGTTATTCTTTACCTCCTTATGAACAGTACAACTATCTTTTTCACATCCTGCCCAAAATGTGTTTTAGCACTTGTGGCACCGATGCGGTCACTTTGCAAAATCACCTTTTGGGATTGGGTAAGAAAATGATAGTGCCACTGTTCATGAGGTGGTGTTCCAAAAAGCCCATGTTGAAAATTTGGAGTGAAAATACCAACAATCATCTGGGGATATTAGGGTTTCCAACTGTAACGCCCCCCCAACCCTGTAGAGACTGACTGGCATCAGCCATGTGCCTTGGAGTCGGCTGTAATGCTCACACCTGTTTACTTTCATCATTTCCACCCTGCAGCCAGAGATAGCATTGGGTGTGCTCTTGGACTCTTTGGTCCCAAATGTTCACTCCATTCTCCTATTCTGCACTCATCTCAGCTTATTTCATTATGGAATGGGGAGTTGCTAGGGTCGAAGACATCAAGGCACACCATGACAACTGTCAGTGTCTGCAGGGTGGGGGTGGAATGCATGAGGTTACTGCCGATGACCAAAGAGACACCCCAATGCCTGTCAGTCTCTGAGGGTGAGGGTGGGTGTTAAGGTTGGAAACCCTAATGCCCTTATTAAGGAAATAAATCAGTGAGGGACATTTGATGTCACCTACCCTGATTTCAGCAAACCTTCCACAACGCCTAACATAGAAGACTGATTAACAAGATGAGTAGTCTGGCAACGGGCACAAGCTGATCAACTGGGTTAGGAAACTGGCTGACGGACAGGAGATAGAGGGTGGTGGCAATGGGGACCCAATCCAGGGAGAGGGTGACCACTGGAGGTACCTCAGGGATAAGTCTTGGGACCAGTCCTGTTCAATGTCTTCATTGACATCGAGAAGGGCTAGAAGAAAGGTCTGTCTGCCTGTTTGCAGATTACACCAACATCTGTAATAGAGTGAATACCCAGAAGGGGTGGAGAAAATGAGTAGGACATGGAGAGGCTTGAAATGTCCGAGGAGTGGCATCTGAGGTTCAATGAAAGAAGTCCAAATAATGCACCTGAGAAGAGGGAAACCTGTGGAGAGTTACAGGATGGGGTGGAGGTGCTGATGATCACTAAGGAAGAAAGGGACCTATGAATTATCAGTTCTGATTACCTAAAGGTGTCAAAGCAGAGCACAAATGTTGCAGGACAGCCAATGGCATGTTGGGGTGCATGGTAGCAGAAGGCATGAGGTGGTGATGCCATTGTATAATGCACTAGTGAGGCCTCACCTACAGTACTGTGTGCATTTGGAGGCCGCACACGTGCAAGGACATTGACAGGGTGGAGGCAGTCCACAGAAAGGCAACCAAGATGGTACATGGCTTGCAACACAACATATCAGGAGAGATTAAAAGGACCTCAATATGTACTTACTGGAGGAAAGAAGGGACTGGGGGAACATGATAGATATGTTCAAGTACCTCAAGGGCATAAACAAGGTGCAGAGGTGGACATCTTTCAATGCTTCAAAATGTTCGGCATTGAAAAACCCTTGTTTTTTATCCTAAAAAAAAATGTGGCCATCATTGTCTGCTGTGTAACCCTCCCGTAAAAGTATACAGACACTTGGGGTGCCCAATCCCCCAGTGTCTCATCTGTCCGCTAGTAATACCCCAAACAGTATGCAGACACTGGGGGTGGCCAGTCCTCCAGTGTCATCTGTCCGTCCACTGTTATTCACTGTGTAACCCCACCATCCCAACAGTATACAGACACTAGGTGCCCAACTTCAGTGTCCTCATCTATTCAACAAACTCACTGAAAAAGAAAACTGTCCCTCGTCATTTTCCCCTGTAAAAAGAAACTGCCCATCACGTCTGCCCACCTTTACCCAACCCTCACCTCCCACTCAAGACCCACCGCCCCACACCGCACCTACCTAATACTTACCCACTGGAGGTCCATCGCTGTAATTACCTTGAACTGCAGGCACGCCTTTGCTCTTCAAAGCCTAACCGCGAACTGAGGTAAGCACTCAATGTATTTCAATGAGGTTTTTGCGCCAATGTTTTTCAATAGGGTTTTAACTTAGTGCCATAACTTTGTCCATTTTAAAATATTTTGGCCTCTACATTTTCAACATATGATTTTTTTGGGATCACCTCACAAACAACTTCACTGAAGCAACTTACAAACATCCCCTCCACCACAGCAGTGCACATTACTTAATATTTGGCATTGACAAATGCTTGTTTGATCAAGTAGTGTGCATTAGCCCTGGCCAAAACTCAATCTGCTGTGCTCTCACAGCATTTGTCGATATCCTGGTATCCATCAGGTGGAGTAATCTGAGGGTAGCATCTGTAGAGACTGAGGAATTACTATTCTGGTTCCTTTCTAAATTAAATAGCCTGAACTGTCATGTGTGTCGCCTGGCCTGAATGTTTTGATATTTTCGTCCTTGAACTCTCATTATTATCCATGCTGGAAAACTTCAGAACTTGCTGAAGTATGTGATCTTTCAGCACTTGTTGTCTTATTTGATCAAGATTGCTGTCTGATAGCGAAGAGTGTCTTGTATTTGGGCAAGAGATACATTTGTTTCTTCCATGAGGTTTGCATTCTCCTTCGAAGTTGTCCTTTAAGAATCATTTTGGACAATACATTGGCAGAGAAAAGACTTGCTCTGGAATATGAACAACAGTGTAGGTATATCTATCAACTACATGCAGAACCTCTGTATCCTCAGAAGAAGGTCGTATAGGCATTTGGTCCCCAATAGGTTTGGTAGAGGTTTATTTATTTATTTATTTATTGAATTTTGTGGGGGGAGGGGGATACAGATGAAGTAACTGAAATTGAACCAGATTTAGCTGTTGGTGGTATTTTAGTGAATGGGAACAAAGTCTCTGCACACACCGGAGCTCAGGGGTAGCTAGAACTCCTGACAGGCTGATTGCATTCAGCAAAATCTTGGTCTCTTCAGGTTGAGCCTGGCCCACTTCAGTAGCTTACTTTAGTCACACAACCCGGATTTAGTCTGAAAACAATTCTCTTTCCCCTCTCAGGGCAGCAGGCAGACATGCAGGCCAAATCGCAGGCCTTTCCACAGAGACTGTCTCAAGCATCTTGCTTCTTCAGCTCCTAACTTAGATCTGCCTTAAACAGCAGGCAGCTGGGGGAGTTCCCTCAGATCCAAAAGGTTTGGTTGGCTGATTTGGCTGTCACTCACAACAAAGACTCCCCCCTTCAGATGCAAAAAGCCCAAAACTACAATTCCTACAGATTTTGACTCCAGACTGCTCCTGTAGTCCGGCTACATTCTAGGTCCCACCAGTACTGATTGGTCCAATTCACAGTCCTTGCCAAATACTGCAAAAAGGCAGATTAGAAACTACATTATCATTATCACTCAATGATTTTCAGCAAATAGTTATATCTTTCAACAGAGCTCCTCTCAGATTACTTAGGACTGCAATCCAGGCACCTGTTAAAGAGACAGTACAAAGAGGCAATATAGGCACTCTCTGGCAATCACATTTAAACTGCTAAAACGCAGGACACCAGCTGGACAGTGAGCACTTAGGCAAGGTCAAGGAAGACTTTCCGGGAATCCCCATTTGTAGGGGGGTTACACCCTTCCCTACCTGGAGAAAACTTGGTGTCTGCGTCAAGACTGTACCATCCTGCATCAGTTAACATAAATTTACTACTTTACTATACATTTTCACTACACTTTGTAATACTATACCCATTCTGACAATACATCTGGCATATTTCCACAGGTAATTTACACATTATTATGCAGAGTCATGTAATAACTTCTTGTACATTAAACAATATCCGAGGGGGCCCTTCCCTATCAGCTAACTTGGGGCTAGATGGGACAGGGGCACCATACCTAGAAGGCAGAACAATTAACCTGGAATTGGTACTTAGGCTCAGTTTGGGCAGTGAACTCTGAGAAACACATTGAGAGGCAAATCTACTGGCCTCCCGAGAGAATCATAACTGAAGCAGACTACTGGCTTGACAGCTTGGCCAGTCCTTCTGTGGGAAACAACCACAGTCTCTGTACTCTCAACACTGGTCCTGGAACTTTCATCTCTTGTGAGGGGTATCTCTGCCTGGGTAGAAATGTCCAAACTTGGAGCACTGTCAGCCCCTTGCTCTGTAGGCTCTGTTTCACAACACTTGGCTCATTTTGAAGACACTCTGGCACTGAAAGGGGTTGTCAGCACTCTCATAGTGTTCTTCAAGTTCTGACATGTCATCAGAAAGACTCATACCATCAGCCTCTCCTTCAGGCAAATCATACAGTTCCACAATACACAAAGACTCAGTATCTTCAGACGTGATACTTTGCACTTCACTTTCAGGGAGCATTGGCTCCAAGGATGATGTCAGGGGGTTAGGCAGTCCAGAAGGCCCAGCTTCATCCCCATAATTCAACATAGGATTTTCACAAAACAACTGACTCAGTTCATATGAGGGGTAATAGACATTATCACACTCACTGTCATCTGAGTTAGACTGGCAGTCACTATCATTCTGGGCCTGCTGTGGGGGAAGTCTTAAATCGGCAACCACGGACGCAGGCTGACTCTGTCTCTTTCTTGCAGCAGCACAAGTCACTGGTCCAGGGGACTCAATCTCGACGAGTTCAGCCTCAATTATAATGAGACCAATAGGTAGCAAGTGGTTATGGTGCATGGTCTTGACAGCTTTGGAGTTGTACACTGGCAAATCATCCAACTTTCCAACTACGACATGGGTAAGATGGTGGCATCGATCAGTAATTTTGTGTTTACCATGCAATCCTAAATTTCATAACAACACATGGTCTCCAGGCCTAAGCTCTTGAGTCTTTACTTTTCAATCATGTCTCTCTTTGTTGGCTAGATTTCTTTCGGCGGCCATTGTCTGGGCCAGTTGATAAGCATGGTTTAATTGAGCTTTCAGTTTTTGTACATATTGCAGGTAATCTTCGGCTCGGACCCCATAGGAAGAAATCCCAAAACAGACATCAACAGGCAGCTGGGCCTCTCTCCTGAACATGAGGTTGTAGGGAGAGAACCCAGTAGCATCATTCTTCGTGCAATTGTATGCGTGTACCAAGGTGCTAATTTGCTGGCTTCATTTATGCTTATCTTTTGGGGGAATGGTGCCTAGCATGTCTAGCAGGGGGTGGTTAAAGAGTTTTGGTTGAGGATCCCCTGTGGGTGTAAAGAGGTGGTTCTTGACTTTCACCCTCCCCATAGAGAGAGCATTTCTTTGATTAGCCAACTCTCAAAGTCCCTTCCCTGATCAGAGTGAATTCACTGGGGGCACCATAGTGGATGAAGAAATTTTCCACTAGGACCTTGGTCATGGTAGATGATTTTTGATGTTTGGTGGGAAAAGCTTGTGCATGCCGTATGAAATTGTTTGTAACCACTAACACATTGCCAATGTTTCACTGATCAGGGTCTAAACTCAAGAGTTCTATGCAGACTAGTTCCATTGGGGTGCTGGTAGTAATGTTGACAAGGTGGGCAGCCCTCTGAGGCAGGGATTTTCTCTGCGTGAAGTGAATACAAGTCCTTACATGGTGCTCAACATTGGCCCCCATCTTGGGCCGGTAGAATCGAGATCATACTAGGTCAAGGGTCCGGACGGTACTGAGGTGGCCCATATGATTGTGGAGGGACCTCAGTACCAAATCTTTAAAGGCTGTGGGCAGGACCAATTATTGCTTGCCTATTTGGCCACCCCAATCTACTGTCTATACAACAACTGATTAAGCAGCTTCAACCTGGGGCCTTCTTTAAACAATAAAGCATTTCACAGATCAGAGGAATGCAACTTGGACACATCTTTTCCTCCAAAAAGCGTGTCAAGTGCTGGCTGAACCATAGGATCTCTGGATTGAACCCATTGAATGCTGTCATTGTCAAACTGAGGTAGTGCACAATATCTACAGCAGAGAAGTGGCAATATGCAGCCGGTATGCAGGTGTCAGAGGGACCCAAGCAATCTACTAAGCAGTCCACTGTGTCCTTAGACATCTGTTCATTTCTATCAAACTTTTGGCACAATGCTCAGATGTCAGGTTCAGACAGCCCGACCCAGTCGCTCTTGGAAATGGGCCTCTGGGAAAGGGCATCAGCATCAATATGATTCAGGACCAGTCTGTATTCGACAGCATAATCTTATGTTGACAATGCAGAAAGCTACCGGTGCCCCGTAGCATCTAACTTAGCTGAAGTCTGTACATAGGTCAATGGGTTATTGTCAGTCTTCACCAATTTTTTCGCCCCATAGAGGTAATCATGAAACTGGTCAACAATAGCTCATTTTAACACAAGGAACTCCAACTTGTGTACAGGGTAGTTTTGCTCTGATGGGGTCAAGCTACTACTGGCGAATGCCGCTGGTCTCAAACCATCCTCATGGTCTTGATACAGTACAGCTCCAAGATGCTGCAGACTGACGTCAGTATGCTGCACATAGGGTTTGGTGGGACTCAGTATAGCTTGGATGGGGGCATGAGTGAGCTGGTATATGACTTGTGGAAAGCTGCTTCACAGTCAGGCATCCAACGGGACCCGAAAAGTTCACCTTGGCAGAAATATGATTTCTCTGGTTCTTTGATGGCCCCTTTTTTGTATTTCTGATTGGTAGGAAGGTAACCCTTGTCACAACCCCACTCAGCAGGTCAGACCCTCTGCTCCCACAATGCCAACCTCCGAGCGCAGTACTGTGAACAGGAACAGAACAGGGTAATCCTCCTGTCTGTTTTGTGGGTCTGAATCACCTTTGGTCTCAAGTTCTGGAGGGATTCCAACTGTGAACCTCTTGCTAGCATACCCAATGTACAGCCTCAGATAATTCTGCTCTTCGGGAATGCCAGATATCTTTCACCTATGCGCACCTAAGTGTACAGAATGAACCTTAAAACTCTATGAAAGACCTCAGATAAACTCTTACCTTTTCCCAGTTTGGTATTACCATTAAGCTATGTACAGTGTCAACTTTAACCATATATGCTTCACTTGTCAAAGAAAGAATTTCAAGGCACACCAAGCAGTCCATTTAAAATAGAGATTTACTTTAAACTAGATAAAATGTAAATACAGAACAATATATTACAATGCATACAATCACTTAAAAGAAGAAGGTTTAAAAGTGCAAATTCCTACCACCAATTAGACTTGTCTACCCTCCCTGTCTCTCCTGTAGGTTGTGTACACTGGTATGTTAACATCCCAGTCATGGTTCTCTGTGTACCATGTTTCTGTGACTGCTACAATATCCAGGCATCCCTCTTCCATCAAGGCCACCAGTTCAGGGAGCTTGTTGCCCAGACTATGTGCATTGGTACTCATTATCTTCCATTTTTTGATGGTCTTACCCCTTTTTGCCCCATCCCTGTCCTTAGTGCCTTTGTCATTTTCTCCATTTACCACTGCCCTTCTCCCTATTGACATTTCTATCTTGGTGTTTACCTCACTATCCTGATTTTTTTTGGGGGGTGGGGCTAGGATCTCCTGGCTCCTTTCCAATGCCTCCCCCCTTGGCTAGTTTAAATGCTTGCTAATGAAGCATTTAAACTTGTCACCTAGAATCCTGGTTCCCCTCCTGGACAGATGAAGACCATCACGCCAGTATAAGCCTGCATCACTCCAGATGAACCCCTAGTCCCCAATGAAGCCAAATCCCCAAGCTCTGCACCAGTTTTTCAACCACTGATTGAATCCCATGATGTGGAGTACACTAGCCTCACCCATGCCATAGACAGGCAGCAGCTCTGAGAAGGTTACCGAGCATGCTACTTGTCTAAGGCCCCTCCACAACTCCACAAACTCTTCCTGCACTGCTCTGATCCCTTTCTTAGTCAGGTCATTTGTCCCTAAGTGGACAATGACATCCAGCTCCCTCCCATGTGCAGCTGCTTTGCAGATCCTGAGGATTCTCCCTGTCCCTCCAAGCCATGGCATCAGGCATGCACCTTACCTCCATCTCCCCTTCCTCCCCAGGTCTACCCCCTAACAATGAATTCCCACAGGAGTTGTTCTTCCCTGTGGGTCCCATGCCACCCTCCTGTGGGTCTCCTTGTGGAGGTTCCCAGCATCCTCCTTGATCTCCACTGCAGGTGTCTCCATAGAGGAACCACACTTTGCCAGAATGGATATGAATTGTGGAGAGGTACAACTGAGGGATGAACTCTGTTCCACCACCCTCACCCTCCCTGAGCCCACTGTGGTCCAACCACCTCTTTCTTGGCACCTCTGAGGCAACGGCAGTGACCTGGTGGTCTCTGGGTGAGACAGGAGGTCCCCCAAATCCTGGCCTACTCAGCCTGGAGATGAGCAACCTCCTCCCTCAGTCCAGAGAGGTGGCTACAGATAGGACAACACTGCATCCTCCAGAATGTCTCCCGGAGGACTGCTGCTCCACAGCCACTGCAGTGCACCACTCCTATCATATCTTATTTCTGGCCTCATAACTGTTTTTGGACTACTTATTCTTTCCTCTGTTTATTTTTTTTTCTCCCTACTTACTTACTGCCTCTGTGCCCTTTAAGTGCATGATCTTCCTGTTCAAAGACAAGAAGTTCCTATATTTCAGTAGTCTCCTTACTTGCTCTGAGTCAGACCTCCAGCAGGGGAGAGCTACTCTTTTCCTTCTAGGATGGTGAGTCTTTGTGGCCTGTGATCATTCACTTCCTGCTCCCAAACAGGAAGTCCCTGTTGTCAGTCAAATCCTGTGCCTATAAAAGTAGAACTGGCTTAAGGTGGAGGGAAGGAGGCAATACGTCCCAGTAGAGAAGTATAGTTATAACAGCAGCTCCTTCTTCTTGGTGTTCTCTGCAGAAGCTATCTAGGCAGTTTTAAATCTAGCTTTAACCTAGCTTCCTTCTAGCTAAGCCCCCACTTTACAGCTCTTTCTACACTTAGTTAATTGCACAGATAACAATTCCTTCAGCTACCTGAGACAAACACCTAGATAACTTGAGCTCAACAAATCACTTCAGCCAACTCAAACACACTAACTTTTGTTTTTACCCTAAATTGAAGGTCCCAGTAGTAGAATTCTAGTTCTTTAGTCCCAATAGAGACTGAGAAGTATAGCTATAACAGCAGCTCCTTCTTCTTGGTGTTTGTTTGCCTGTTCTCTGGCAGAAGCTATAGCTATGGCTTAGCAGAGCACAGCAGTCCTGTCTGTGGAGACTGGAACAGGGGGCAACAGGTGGCATAGACCCTGTCTGGGGGTGGGGCAGAGGGAAGCAGGGTGAAGTAGCCTCAATTGAGGGGCAAGAGACAGGGATATCAGGATGACATACAGTATGTCTAGTTACACACATACATGATGTATTTCCACACAAAATCCCTCAGATAAATGAATTTTCTGAGTTCATACTGTACATGTTCTTGAAATAGCAAAGTGTGGCAGAACACCTGTTTGTCAATCTGACATAACAGCAATATTGTTCTCACATGAACACATGTATGGTGGCTGCATCAAGGACAACCTACTTCTATGACTTAAACTTTAGATTTATGTTATATCCATTAAACAACCCTGGGTGTATATATCCAAAAAGCAATGCAGAGCTTTGATGTAACAGAACTCAGCTGTGATACAGACAGGAGATTTCTCACAAACATTAATTTATACCACTTCAGTTGCCCACTGAAACACAAATGACAACTCTTTATGAGAACAGAATGATAGATTGTAATTTATTCTATCTAAACACAGACCAGACAGGTTAGTAGCTCACTTGGAGTAAAGACAATTAGCCCTACAGCTTGCTCTGATTGGGAAGTGCAACAACTACTGTACTACAAGCAAGTAAGGACTTCATTGCTGTAGCAACAGGCTGGACAGGAATGATGTCATCACTCACTGATAGGGACAGAAAAACCTTCACTGTTTCTTCCTGTTTTCAGTTACTGCAGAGCACATTAACAGATGCTGATTTAAAGAAAACCGCAAAACCAAACAGCATGATATTTTCAAGAAACACTAATCATGACACGGGGACTTGAATTCCTGTGTTTATTGTAAACCTGTAAAACACTGGCATTTGATCTTTAAGTGAAGTATTTTGGAACATAGTAATTTACTGTTGCATGGAATTTAATTTGGACAGTATTAAAAGTGCTTATGAAACATTATGTGATTTGATGAAAGTGTGCGTACTCAGCTGAGTATGACATTTTAACTGCATTTGTTGTATTTATATTTTGTATGTCTTTACATTAAACACTAAAGAAAAGGAAGAAGAATCAGCATTTATATAGCGCTTTTCATACACTGTATCCCAAAGTGCTTTACAAGCAATTCTAGACTGGTAGTGAAGTGACTGAATGTGTGGTGGCAGCCATATCGCATATCATCACCCACACACAGCCTGGATAATTGCATGAACTGGTTTTTGGGAAAGGAAAGGTTGGCCAGGAACCAGAATGTTCCTGCTCTTGCAAAGAGTGCCCTGGTTTTTTACTTCCACCTGACACCCACCAGGACAACACCAGGATGGGCAGAAGGACCTCGGTTTAATGTCTCATCCAAAGGATGGCATCTCCAGCAGTATAGCACCCCAGTACTGCACTCGGATGCCAACTATTTTTAGGTGCAAGTCAAATCCGTGTTGGACGAGAACCCATGACCTTCTGGTCCAGAGGCGGATGTGCTGCCAACTGAGCCTTGCTGACACCTTTACATGTTCAGATTGCACTATTGACCCTTTAAAACCCTATAACTTTCTCACTTCCTGATCCAGCTGATAAAGCCTCACAGGTGAAACCAGTCGGGGTCATGTCCTGCAGTAATATTTCCACCACCAAGGCAGGTCTGTAGTTAGGACAGCGAGATGGGGGCCAAAAAGAATGACAGGGGGGCAGCTACCAGTCATGCTTCCTGTCACATGATTAGTCAAAAATGCAGTGTCAGTCAGATGTCAGAACTAAGCATTGTTTTATCTACTTCAAACTACTTGTAAATCATTTAACAGATAACTGTAAACGTGCAAGTGCTGTGCAAGGTTAACAGTATTCATGAAACTAAAGTTGAAGTCTTCTTGATAATGGCATTTGAATTCTTCCACAAAGACATCCAGGTTGAGACTTGAAGTCACATCATTTTCATATGATAGGAGAATGAGGCTTCTCTTTCGTTCATGAGTCATGCTCATCCTCTGATGTGATAAAATTATTTTCAAAAAAGAAAAGGAATTCTCACAAGCAGCAGCTGATGCTTCAAATAGCAAGACAGCAATACACATTTCAAAATTACATGGGAGAGCTTCTTTTAATTCCTTGGCAGCACTGAGAACATCTTCAAATTGCTTGCACTGTTTCTTATTCATCAGCGCCTTGAATACAGCCATTTCAGCTTTCACTTTCTCAATATCTAAGCCAAGCAAGTCAATCAAAGCATGTAGAGATTCCATTTTCAAGAAGTCAGGAGAGCTAGTAGAAAACAGAGCTGACAAGCTTTTGTATATAACTCAGAGTTTCCTCTGAGAAAATCTCCTTTGCATTTCACTAATTGTTTCATTAATGAGTTCATGATAAATCTTGGACCACTGGTGCTCATTCAAAGTTTGGAATCCTGGTAAATGCTCAATGATAACTGAATCTTGAAACTTTCTGGTAGCACCCTGGCTCGTTTGGCAGCACCCTGACTAGCATGATGTAATGCCAGAGCTTCATCCCATGCACTTTTCAAAACTGGTGCTTGGATGAAATAACTGCTACAAAATCTTCAAACAGTCTCTCTTTGTTGAAGTGTTTCACAGGAAATAGTAATCAATTTAAGTCCCTTAGCAAGGTGCATCAATTCCTTTTGAAGGTAATTATTCACCAGATCAAACACATTCAAAATCATTCTCATAACCTCTGCCAAAAACAGAAATTGGGATGATTTTGTAACTTCCAATAGCCCTCTTGCTTCAACTGACAAATCACTGTAACCATTTGAAACTGTAACAGAACACTTGAATGTCTTCCAAATTATTGAGGATTACTTCCAAGGTTTTCAGGTGACCAGTCCATCTTGTTTCTATGAGCCTTTGCAGGAGCTGAGCTTTGTACAACACACTACATGTCTGCAAAAACATGTATACAGAGAATTGCAGATTGAGAACATGTCTGCCACTGTGCTACTCTTCTCACACACGAGTAACCACCAGATGTAACTGATGATTCAAGCAAAGTGTGTGTAAGGAATTTCCTTGTTTAGTTTCTCTTGCAAAAGCTTTTGCACACCTCCTTTGCACCCTGACATAATGGCAGCACCATCAAAGCAAGAACATAACATATTTTGAGGGTTTACACCCAGTTCTTGAATGTCTTTCAAGATCTGTTGTGTAATATCTTCAGCAGTGAGGCCATACAACTGTGCTTCTCCAATAAGTCTCTCCTTCGGTTTGCCATCAACAGAATATCATAAAACAATAGACACATTTTCAACATTCACAGCATCCCTTGTGGTTTCAGATTTCAGGCAGAAGAACTTGACATCAGCATTGTTTTTAATATCTGCAACAATAACTTGCAAAAGCATTTTTTTCATAATGTCAATTATTTCATTCTGAATTTCACCAGAAGTGTACTTTGCATTTTGTGGAATGGTTTTCAGAATATCCATGAATATTGGATCTTGCCCTGAAGTAAACTTAATTAGGTTGACAAAAACTCTTGATGAATTGTTCAATGTTAGATCTAACTCATCAAACTTGATGATATCTGTATCTCCTCTCACAGGCAGCTCATTTAGGACAGCAAACTGAATGATTTTACCAAAGGTTTTTACTTTACATAGTACCTATTCCTTTCAATTTGTGCAGATAACACCAAAGCAGCAATTGTGGCACAAGTGGCCTCGCTTTTCCTTGCTGCAGTCCAATTAGCCATTGCATTTAAGTGGACTAAGCTGTGCTCATGTTTGTTGGAGACCATTCCCTGACAAAGAGCTTTTTTCCAGCTGCAAAATCCAGAGGATATAAAATCATATCAGTTCCTATTCCACCAGCATTGCCAGGGCATGCATACATCTGACAAGGAAAACAGAAGACCTTATCAGCTACAACTGAGTATTGCAACCATGGTCAGTTCACATACCATTTTTCACTAAAACCATGCAGCACTCCTCCAATAGTTGTTTTAGAAAATTAATTTTGGATTGAGCTGGTTCTTGAATTCCAAGATCTGACAGTAATGAATCATTCCTGTTTGGAACCTCAATATGTTGTTCGTTATCATTAACACATGTTGAAGTGGATTGTGAGCTTGGTTGAGTCTCTCTATGAGATACATGACCACGAATAACAAATTTGTCCATTTTGAAATCTACCTGCACTACTTTGGAAGTAACAGTGAGGAATGAGGTCAGTGTCAGCCACCTAAAGCAGGCTAGCAAGCCACACAACTAAGATCAGCAGCAAGTTGGCTGCAGCAACAAGTGGAACTTTAGAGTAAGTGTTGTGTTACCCTTTGAGTTTATTAGGCCACACCAGTCACCACACAACAGCACACAAGAAGGGCTGTCTGGCCCTCTCAAAATTTGTTGCACACTCCAAAGTGCGCTGTCTGTGTGTTTTATTTTCTTTACAAAAATTTTTTTTTATATTTATTTTTAGACACACATCCACACACTACAAACAATGCACATGGTATGGACTGAGAAAATAACTTTTCAGGAGGCAGGCAGAGGTAGGTACTAACTAGGTACTGGTAGCAAATTAATACTCCAATATTCCAAGAAATGATGAGTTCTGTGTTTTATTTTCTAGAACACAACTCCGAAAAGATGATCCTGGGTGGGGCTGTGTTTCTACAAAAATTTGTTGCACACTCCAAAATGTGCTGTCTGTGTCTGTATTATTTCTTCACAAAAGGTTTTTTTTATTTTTATAGACACACATCTACACTACAAACAATGCACACAGTCTCTGATGGAATGACAGGAATAACTTTTCAGGAGGCAGCCAGAGGCAGGTACTGGTAGCAAATTAATACTGTTCTTGTTCTAGACTAATACTAATAATCACTCCATGTACCAGCAGTCAGAGAGAGTAGCAGACTGTCCACATTAGAAGTAATTTTTCTTCTCTACCCTCTCTCTCCTCCCCTTATACATTGGTCTCCCTCTCTATCTCTTTATTGTTTTCTGCCTTTTTAGTACAACTGTACAGTACAGTGCTGTTCCTGGAATTTTCTTGTCCCTGTGACTGTCCCCTCAGCCTAGCCTCTCTAGACTCTCTCTCTCCTACACGCTAGCATGGTATGCTTCTTGCCCTGGCTTTACTTATGGGCAACCATGGTCTGCACTGCCACTAAGAATTATTTGTCTTTTTCTCCTTAGGCAAATAGGTAGTTTTACTTGCTCAGTTAGGCACCATTTACTTATGTGGACTGGGCAACAAACCGCGTACTAGTCCCCTTGGTCTCTTCCTCTCTTTAATTTGTCAGTGTAGTGCTACTACTGGCTTATATCATGCCCTTAACTGCCTTAGATTATAAGGCCAGGGAGGTAACAACAAACGTCCCTCAGCCAGTCAGTTCTTTTCTTTTTTAGTTCACGTTTTTCCTTGGCTTCTAATATTTTAGTCTGTCACCTTTTACTATACACTGGGGGAGTGGAAAGAAAGTTATACCCACCCTACACACTCCGATGCCTGTTGGTTCATTTCTTTCTTTCTTTCTTTCTTTCTAGTTAAATTCTTAATGGCTTCTATTTGATTAGTAGACTTTCACAGTTTTTATTTTACTATATAATTTTCTACTATTTTATTTTAGCAGGGAGAAAGTTACACCCTACAGCCTGTCAGTTCTTTTATTTTAAATCTTTCTAGTGAAATTCTTTTCTTGTGTAACCTCCCTACAAATGGAGGTTCCGGAAAACCTTCCTTAGGTGTGCCTGAATTCCCTCTGCCAGGCTGGTGTCCTGTGTTTTAGCTGTTTAAAAAGAAATTGTATGAGAGTGCCTAACTGCCTCTTCGCCTGTCTCTTTAAGAGCTGCCAATAATAATGTGTTGCTTATTTAATCTGGGAAGGGGCTGAGTGTTTCTATGTTTGAGTCCTGCCCGGGCTGCCAGATAATTGCTCTGTTCTGCCAAAGCTATTTGCACAGAGGGAGCTCTGTTAGAAGCTGTACTTATTTGCTGATTATCTATTAGCATAGTAATGATATTGTAGTTTGTCTAACCTGCCCTCTTTGCAGGATGGACAGTTCTGTTTATCACCACCATTTTGGTTTTGGACTGCCAGTCAGCACCAATTGGTACCTTTGGAACTCTAAAATGGAGCCTGTCCCCAGTGGTCTTATGGGAGCAAATTTCTGTAGGAATTGTAGTTTTTACATTTTGGCACCAAAACAGACCTGGAGGGGGAGCTCTTGCTTTGACAGACAGATGGCTCAACCAATTGAACCTTGTAGATCAAAGGGAAATCCCCAAGCTGCCTGCAACAGTGAGGCAGAAGTGAGTTGGAGAAGGATAAGTGAGCAACTCATGCTGCTTAACCTGTTGTCCCACAGGGTAGCATGGGGATTTGGTGGGAAGGCTGAGTTTGTCCTACCTGCCTTCAGCTCTCCCACATGGAGAGATTAGAGAAGCTTTATTTTGGACCACATGTCCGAGCCATTCCATTATGCCCCAATTAATGGGCATGGCGAACAGAAGAGTCAGTCTGGAGTTAGAGTTTGAAGAGACAGCTTGAGTGATTCAAGCAGCTGCTTTTTTGGCCTGTCTGCCTGCAGTCCCTTGAGAGGGAATCCTTTGAAAGGCTTAGCAATGGGACTGTATCTGAATTGGGGTGTGACAAAGCCACCTAAGAGTGTCCAGATTTGAACCTGAAGAAGACCGAAGATTTGTTGTATGCGATCGGCCTGTCAGGACATCCATTTACCACAGAATTCCCGGTTTTGCTCAGAGACACTGATGTTGCGGCTGGATTGCCTTCTGCATTGTGGCATGGTGATTGCTTTAATATAAATGTGCTATGTGCTGTTAGTGGGTCGCAATTTGGTTCCCCACTGTGTAAATATGCCATGCTTGCTGGAAGCTGCAACCAGCACTACCAGACTCAAAATCCGAACTGTTCCATCTGGCCTGGGCCTTGCCATCTGGCCCAGCCAGCTACTTCAGGCACAGAAACCATCATCAACGAGAGACTCACCCGGGAATCAGGCTCCCTGCTCAACCATCTCAAACAGGAAAGACAACTCGGTGATTCATATGGGCTCTGCTTCTCCTGGCAAACCAGTCATCAACTTGCAGTCTCCATTTCGTCTAGCCTGTGACTCATATTGGGTAGCGTGAGTAACAATCAGGGTAGCTCCCTGCAACAACAGCTAAATCTTAAGTGTTGTCATCTGATTGGATTATTGTTTTTCCTTTCATGAACTGAACCTTCAGGCTCTGGATTACAAATTGTGTGTGGTTGTGCATGCCTTTTCTTTTCATCACAGGGCCCCAACCAGCTGTGACACCGGCCTACCCCAGGCAACGTTCCAGGCTAGCCCACCTTACTTCCAACTGGGTACACAGAGCGTGTGACTGTGTAGGGACTAAAAGTGCAGCATAATTGCTTGACTAGATCAGTTTTCGAATCAATCAACCTGATTACACCCCTCCCTTGTTCAATTCCCCTGAATAAATCAGATCTAACTTTTTTTGAATTTAATCTGACTGTGGTTCCAGTTTGTACCAAGAGCACTGTACTGCTGTTATTTGCTGTGCCTGTCCTTGTTTAACAGGGGGGGTCTCCAGGGTCGAATTTGTGGAACCAGCCCTGGTGGTAAGTGCAAACAGTGTGGGGAACTATATGCTGAATAGGCCTACTGTGAAAGTGTTTGTTGCATATTGTCTAGGCTACTAGAGGGAAAAGGGGATTACAGTGTCCTGGAGGGCTGTACCCAGGTTAGCTTCGTACTAACAACTCCTGTCCTCCGGGTGGAGGCACCCGTTTCAGTACACAGGCCCCTTAACCTGCAACTAGCCACGCAGGCAAGGGTAGTAGCCCTTGGGATAGCACCACCTAGGGGTTATACTTGGCTTCTGATTCCTATGGCTTCTATATGATTTAGTCTGTCAGTTTTCATTTTACTAATATTCTATTATTTTATTGATAGGGAGAAAGTTACACCCTACAGCCTGTCAGTTCTTTATTTATTTTAATTCTTTCTAGTCAAATTCTTATTTTCCTTGGCTTCATCTGATTCCTATCCTATCAATCTGATTGATTAATCATATGATTTACTCTCACTCTCACTAGTCCACTCCACTCCTGTTTACTTTGTGGTACTGGAGAGAAGACGACTTTAATTTGGAAGGAAAGGATGATGTTAACATGAATTGCACGATTAACAGGCTTGATTTCTGATTCTAACAAAAGTTAAAACAAGTACTGCTGCCTGTCTGCTCTGCCCGCCCAGTAGTTCACTGTCCACTGCTCCCTTCTAGCCTCCCCACTACAGATCTCAGGCAACAACTGCCGGTCTGCCGCCCAGCCACCTCTCAGGCCTCCTCACTTACTGCACGCCACCCACCTGGCCACACACACACTGCACAGTCAGATCATTGGGGAGAAGTGGAGGAAGAACTTACTGCTGCCAGTGCCTAAATGTTTTCTTTAACTTTGGCAGCACTGTCTGGAGACACACACAACTCTCATCTCTCTCGGTCCCTGGCCTACCTGACAAGTTAAACCAGACCAACCCCAGTCAAAAAACCAGAGACACACACGTCCTCTGACAGCAAGTCTGCAACTCTGCCAGAGTGACTGATGCATGAGGCTGCGAGTCAGCATGTCATCTCCTCCCCTCCCACATCTCCAAGTCCGTCTAGTACAGCCTACCCAACTAATGAAGTGGCAACAATTTTATCCACTGTGGCCAATGGGGTACACTTACCCGTAAGCCTGGCCGTGATTTGGTGTGGCACCTGCCACTCAAGATTTGATCTTCCCAGTGCCTTTGAGTTTGTTCTTTTCGTCCTCATGGCCACGCGGCTACTCGCTCGCTCCCCCACCTCATGCTTATTGTGAGTGCTCTCGGAGCGTTGGTTGCTACGTTATACACCAAGCCTAGTAGCCCAATCACATGTTCGCTGCTCTGCTGTGTCACATGACAAGTCTGGACTGGAGCAGCAGTACAGCAAGCAAGAGGGAGTGAGCACTCACTGGAGGAAGTAAGTACTGCAGTGACAGTGAATGCATCCTTTGTTTTTTAGCTGCAGTGCCAGTTTTGAGTCTCTCTCACACTGGATAATTGCAGGGGCTGGGGCCTAGTAAAAATCTGGACTGGTCAGAAAATTTATAGGGGGCAAACAATTACGGGGGGGGGCCATAGTGTCCCCCTACACCCCCCGGTAGCCACGGGTCTGCACCAAGGTACTGTACACTTGTATGCCTTCTATGTATTAAAAGTTAAGTTTGGAATTAAAACTGAAACCTGGTGTCGGTATTTTTTGCTGTTGCTTAGAGAGACCCTCTAAAGGGCCACAGCACATCCACCTTCCTTCTCCCTTATTGAGGGATAAGGCATAGAAACACAGAAATGCAGAATTTAACAACAGATAAGGACCACTTGGTACACCTAGTCTGCCCATTTTTCCCTACCTACATTATCACTGTAGAGCCTAATTGATCTACAGCTCTTTCTCCCTCCCCCTTCCTTTCCACTACAGTAACCACCCGAACCCTTCTATCTGCACAACCGCGCACAAGTGGTGCTGCCTAAGGGATATAGGTTGGCACCTGGGTTCGTGGTTAGAACTGGCTTTGTGAAGGATGCAGTGTCTCCGCCTATGGGGATCCTTACAGCAGTGAACTGTCAGGGTGCTTCCCCACAAGAAATGAATACAGCCCCCTCCCTCGGTGACAAGTAGATTAGTAACACAATGCCTTCCCCACTTATCACTCTAAACATGCAAATGTTACACTACACAACAATTGCAAATACTTCAGCAATTGCAGATAAATAACCAAAGAGGTTTATTTTGGGGTCTGGAAAAAACAAGGTAGCGAACAAAGGAAGCAAAGGAGTAAAACATTCAAAACAGTATCCAAACACATAGAAATATATATACACAGTAACAAATCACAACACAGTATTCCCTCTGCCCCAGCCACTCTCCCCCCACTGGTGTACCAGTTAACCCCACAGTCCCTGTGGGAGCTCCAAAATACCTTGGCGTGCGCAAAACGAGGAGTTGCAGGCCTGTGATGAGTAGACACTGGGTGCAGTACTGTTGCAGTGGGTGGATGCTGAAGTTGCAAAATACAAATTACACCAGTGGATGTAAATACTTAGATGATCCTGGCTGTAACTGCTGCTGTGGGTTTAGCTTCAGGTTGCACAAAAAGCCCAGAGGATAAACTAACTAGCTAGCTAGCTGAACAGTTAGAAAATTCAATTCAATTCAATTAAATTCAATTCATGTTTATTTTTAAAGCACCTTTCAAAATGAAGGCGCTGTACAGATTAAATAAAACAGGAAAATCCAACATTAAACAATCACAACTATAAAGGAAAAGCCAAAGTAAAAAGATATGTTTTCAAAGCAATTTTAAAACTGTCAACGGTCGGGCATTCTCTTAACCAATGAGGTAGAGAATTCCACAGGGTAGGAGCTGAAAAGGCAAAAGCACGAGATCCTGACAACTTCAAACGAACCCTGGGAATTTCTAGCAATCCCTCATTGGCGGAGCGGAGGGGGTGGAGGGGGCAATAGGGAACCAGAAGATCTTTCAGGTGACCGGGTCCCTGATCATGTAGGGCTTTAAAGGTTAGTAAACCAACCTTAAAGGTGATCCGCCACCGAACAGGCAGCCAGTGCACTTCGCGAAGCACAGGCATAATATGACTGGTTCTAAGAGTCCCAGTCAAAAGCCTGGCTGCAGCGTTCTGCACCAGCTGAAGGCGACGGATGTCAACCCCTGTAGCCCTAGGTAGAGGGAATTACAGTAGTCCAGACGGGTGGTAAAAGGCATGGACCAAAGTCGGAAGGTCCTCCTGGGAATCAGATGTTTCACCCGGTGATATTCCTCAGATGGTAAAAGAGGATTTGACAACAGCTGACACTTGTGATTTCAGGGTCAGACCATCATCAAAATAACGCCCAGATTTCGCACCTGTCGAGAGCTAGAGAGCTGCACACCACCAAGTAATAAACCCGCTGGTTGTCCAACACCCAAACCCTCCCAGGATGACCTGGATCCACAACCAATACCTCAGTCTTATCCGGATTAAGTTTTAACCAGCTTGAACTCATCCAAACTCTGATCTCATCCAGGCAGTTGTTAAGCACGGAGAGTGCATCCCTCTGGTCGGGGAGAAAGGATAGGTACAGCTGAGTATCATCTGCGAGCAGTGAAAACTCAAGCTGTATCTCCTGATGATTTCTCCCAATGGCAGCATATACACTGCAAACAACATGGGAGCTAAAATGGAGCCCTGTGGTACCCACATGGTAGGGAGAAGGCGCCAGAGGAATAAATTCGCGCATATTCTCTGAGACCTACCGTGAGGTAAGAACGAAACTATTCGTGGACTGTACCAGACAGCCCACAAAACCCAGTAGTCGCCTCCAGTAGCACCCTATGGTCTACAGTGTCAAATGCAGCAGAAAGATCAAGAAGGACCAGAATGGACAAGCCTTTCGATCTCTGGCCATTAGGAGGTCGCCAATACCCGAACAAGGGCAGTCTCAGTACTATGCCTTTTCCTGAAGCCAAATTGAGAGTATCATAGACATTATGGGAGGTAAGATGATCATCCAATTGCAGTGTAACTGCTTTTCAATAACCTTACCAACAAATGGCAGGTTAGAGATAGGCGGTAGTTAGCTAGACAGTCTGGGTCCAAGGAGGATTTTTTAGGAGTGGTCTAACTATTGCCTCCTTAAGGGGTTAGGAAAACCCCCTCCAAGGATTTCCAGACAATGTCAGCAAGGATTGGGTAGATAACTTCTACACAACCTACTAACAGCGGGTAGGACCCGGATCCAAACTACAACTGGTTGGACGCATTGTTTGGATGATCTTCACAATGTCAACGAATTTCGGGCGGTGAAAATCCAACCAGACAGGCCGAGGACTAGGTACCACCAATCGTCCACCATAATCCCCTGAAGGAGAGGTCAGACCAATGCCGGACCTGATGCTGGCAACCTTATCTGCAAAGAAGCGAGCTTAACCTCGCGATCTAAGCTGGAGAAAGGCTTCTAGGCTGAAGACAGACTGGATTGCACAGTCTGTCCACAGTCTGGAAAAGCTGAGCCGGTCGATTCTTTGCAGCAGAAATCTCTCTGGACAGGAATTCTGCCTTCTTACGAGTGATTTCTGATTGGTAGCCATCATAATGGGCTAGCAATCTAAGCCTGTCAGCATCAAGGCCCGATTTCCGCCAGGCTCTCTCCAGCCTTCAGCCTACTCGCCTTAATTCCTTCAAGGGGCCATCAAACCATGGACTCCTTGGACAGATGGTGAGAGGCCGAACACGAACAGGAGCAATTTTGTCCAGAGCATCTCCCACAGCCTTATTATAGGCAAGTACAAGACCATCTGGACTCATGCATTCACCCGACAAACTCAATAGATCCAACACCGCCATTAGGTCATTGGGGCCAATACCCCTTAAAGGGCGGTATTGGACCATCTCCGTAGAGTCAGACCTATTAGAGGGGGCCCTGAAGCTGAACCTTATGATGTAATGGTCCGACCAGCTGACTGGTTCCACCCCCAGGTTAGTGATCTCCATACCCAAGAGAAAGACCAGATCTAATGAATGACCCCCTATATGGGTAGAGGCGGTAATAACCTGTGTCAGGCCCAGTGTATTCATCAACTGGAGGAGACTTTGACCAAAATGAGAGAGTTCATTGTCGACCCAGGCATTGAAGTCGCCCAGAAGTATTAATCTGGGAAACCTCAACACAAGTCGACAATGAAGTCTGCAATCTCCTGTAGGAATTCCTCGCCACGCCACCTGCAGGACGGTAGACCTAGAAGAATCCCACAACCTGCACCTCGCCCAGGATATATTCAAAGATCTGATGTTCCCAATGGAACATCCACAAGGCCCAGTTCGATTTAAACATAATGGCCACACCTCCGCCCCTACGATCCAGCCTTGGACGGTGTATCACCGAGAACCCAGCTGGAGTTGCCAAGGCCAATATAGGGCCAGGATTTTCATCCAGCCAGGTCTCGGTGATGCAAGTCAGATCAGATGACCCAGCAAGATCAGCTATAATAGCTGTCTTGTTTTTTATAGATCTGGCATTGCACAACACCGCCAAGGCAGGATGAGATGTCGGGGAAGACCTCGGCACCTGTCCAATATCTTCGGGACTCTTGGGTATGGGGACAAGATAAGAGCAACCTCTATCCTGACCCCATTTTGCCCCAGGACGTCTTCTGGACCCTAAAACCCCGATCCGCCTCCTCTTCTGTCCCCACAAGGCCCAGCTTTCCACCTTCGCCCTCGCTTCTTCAGAATGCTTCAATGCTCGACACCAAAATAGGTGTCGATGACAATGGTGGGCACTCAAATGGACTAAGTTCCTGAGCCTAGTGGGGAATAATGCCCAACCGTCATTAATTAAATAAATCACAAAATAAACCTAAAAATCAAACCTATAAATACCACACTCACTAACACACTCTCCTCACTCTCTCACAGAGGGAGGCGAGTAAAACAAATAAACTAACATAAACCAAAAATCAACTCAAAAATAACCAAGCAATAAAATTAAAATAGAAATCCAATAGTCTAAAATACAATAAAATAGCTTATTAAATATTAAACAGATTTGAATTTTAAAGCAGATTTGTATTTTAAAACAGTGCGGCACCTCTCACGTGCAGCACTGCTGAGGATGTTATATGATCTCCCAATACCACCTCTCACATGGCAGGGAGTCGAATAAATAATTCAGATTTGTAATAAAATTAAAAAAAAATAAATAAATATCCATCACTCTCACCACCTTTAGTCCAGGAATTAATAAAGATTAGAGAGACAGTTCTCTGGTGATCCAAAAAATAAAATCCAGACAGGTCAAAAAGTTCTCAGCACAAAGTCAAGGATATTAAAACAAGCAAACAAGGAAACTTAAATAATGTCCGAAAAATCTTCCAGCGGCTGCTCCTCAAATGCCAACAATTCTAATAGTTAATTATCCAAGGCAACAGAGTACTTCAGAGGCAGAAATATGTTTCTGCAGGAGTATTACCCTCACTCAGTCAGCAACCTGTTGCAAGTTGTCCAAGGTCAGCCCAAACAGCTGACCCTCAAGCAGCCTAGAAGAGGCCCTAGTCCCCAGCTCCCTGGGAAGCACCAAGGCGACTCCTGCCCAGCTGGAGACCAGTAAGTGGACAACACTCCCCACAAATTAAAACAAATCTCCTGTTATTGCAGATTATAAACAACCGCAGCACAAGTTAAAAGAACCCCTGTACCACAATAAAATTAAATTATGACTGAAGGGTCCTTAACTGAAGCTTAATCCTCCAATTGTTCACAAATCCCCGAACACAGTTGAGCACTCCAGTTCTAATTCAGTCCATTCAGTAAAAAGCAGCAAAACCATCCAGAGAAATGGTGCAGAATCCTCTCCGCTACTCTCCGACTCAGTCTGCCACACTGTGGCATAGTAAGCGGTCAGACAAACACCAAGGCTCGCTGGGGGGGGCAGCACCAACAGACAGAGACCCCACAGCCCAAAGACGGTGCAAGCAACACAGCCATTGCAAAATAAACAAAAACACCCTCCGCAGCTCCCCGACTCCACAGCCCAGCACACCGCAATGGAACCGCGGCATGCAGAGCGCACCCGAAAAAGCCGAGAAAAGCCAACACCCGGAACTCAACAAACCACAGCTCGGCACCCGGGACTCGGCAAACCGAAAGTCGGTATTCACTGCTAGGGACCCTAGTCTAACTCACTTCTTCGACCCTAATCTAATCTATAAACACAGAGTTTAAAAATAAATGAAAAATAAAATAAACAAATAAAATAGAGCAAGCGGAGCACACGGAGAAAAACGGAGCTAGTGCTCTGGCTGGCTCAGCTCAGCCGCCATCTTCCACTCCAAAAGCAATTATTTGGGTAAAACCCAGTACTTATGACCTTTAGATGAGCAGATGGTGCAGGTAATTGGGGACGTCTCCACTGACTGGCAGTTTGGTAGAAAAATTGGGCTGGTGTGGATGCTGAAAGTGATCCTCTTCACCCCACAGAGGGACTTGTCTTTACTCAGCTCAAATGGTAAGCTGGCAGCTGCCCTCACCCTGCAGAGGGACTTGTCTTCACTCAGCTCAAAGGGTAAGCTGGCAGCTGCCTTCACCACACAGAGGCACTTGTCTTCATCCACCTCAGAAGGTAGGCTAGCAGTGACAGTGGATCTTCACCCCACAGAGGGTCTTGTCTTCACCCACCTCAGAAGGTGGGCCAATGGTTAGACAGGTAGCCAGGACCTCAAAGTTCTGGTCCCCTGTCAAAAATCACAGTCTTTTGTGTTAGGATCTGAGAGACTGTTGATCTTTCACTTCACAGAAACACAAATAATTCTCACTGCAGTCTCTGCTATTTGTTGCTAAATTTCTAGGCAGTTCAAATCCCCTTGTTTCTGGGATTTACCAGGCAGTTGGCAACAAATTTCACAGTTCTCAGTTTGTTTTGGCACAAACTAAAAGGTTTTAGGTTATGACAGTACAAGGAGCTGTCAAAAACAGATGCTTTCTCTTCAGAAGCTCACACAGTCTCTCTCTCAGGGTTAAACTGTCAATCCTAGAATGTTAGCTTTGAATATACAATGTCCCATTGGCTGAAAGGATTCTCGAGCTCCACCCCCTGATTGGACTGCTGCAGCTACCAATCGGTCCCTTGCTGTCTTCAGGCAGACCACATCTATCATGGCCACCCCCATATAAACTCTAATAAATATTATGAAAAGTAAACAGCATTGGCAGCATTTGGCTGCATGGTAAGGATCCTCCTGGTTCCATCTGATGGTCACTAGGGCCGGGGGGCACTTTGGCGGGACAGGAGCCCCGTGGACAGCTCCATTTCTAGTGCTCCCCAGCAGGAGCTGTCTCAAGAAAATGGCACTCCAGCTACAAAGCATCATGGGACTTGAAGTCCCCTGCTGCCATTTTTTCCCAGTACTCCCCAATCCACTATAGACTTGGATCTGGTCAGGGAGCTGTCTAAAAGTTATTATTTTCATTGTTTTAGTTCCCCCCAGCCCCCACTGGTGTCCAATGGTGCTGGGGAGATGAAGTTACAAGCAGCGCTTGTGCCACGCTTCATGACAGGTGCACTGGGTGCTGAAACAATCTGCAGCCTTACTCTGTGTTCCCCACACCACTGTGTAGCAGTTTGGGGAGGGCAGGGAAGCAAAACACTCTGGCAGCTCACTGGCCACGTTTCTATCGGGTGCTCTGGTGCTGGAAACAGCTGGAGTGCTCTCCAGCCCTGGCGGCAGTCCAGGAGTGAGGTGGGGAAGCAAGGAGGCAAGCGACTTGCCGGCTGCACCGAACAGGTGCAAGGACACTGCAACTAAGTTATTCTGCTCCTTGGCCCTGGTAGCAGTCCAGGAGCGGGCCAGGGGAGTGAAATCCAACAGCTGCTACAGGAGCAAGAGGCAGATTCAGGACCACGCTGGGGCCTCAGGTAAGCTCCTGACTTGGGAGGGGCTAAATCCTCCCCCACTGAAATCCTTGGCATCTCGTCAAGGACTGAAATATCAAACATGTCAATATGATACTTTACAGGCTATCTAATACACATGATTCCTGTTTAAACATTTCTAATACACCTACATTCTGTCTGACCAACATTAGCACTGATTTGTCAAAACACAGGGCATGCATTGGTATAATTACTTTCACCACCATGGTTTACAAGTACACCTCCCTATTACGACTTGAGGGCAGCACAAGGTGGGGCAGCAATAGCGGGCTTGGTAGGAGATTAACCTTTTTATGCATCACATTGATAGGGAGATCAGAGGGGACACTAGGGACATCGTAAGTGAATTTTACTTGGTGCTTGACTTCGCTTCCAGAGTGGCAGGGCACCACACATTCTTCTGCAATGATTTGATCAGGATCATTAACGGGTTCTGCATACTCAGCCACAGTGAGTTCAAATCTTTCAATGTCCTGGATTGGTTCTACTACTGAAGTCTCAATATCCCCTGCATTTGGAACATGGTTCATGACTGTGGGCCACAGTGTTAGTCGGAGCAAAGGGTGCTGCAGCCAGATTCAATGGTTTGGAATGACTCACTTTACTTCCTCCAGGTGCTGAAAGGGGAAAGTCCATGGGGAATGGTGCAGGCCAGTGCTGACGTGGTATTGGACAAATGCAAGGTTCTTCATCCTTAGAGCTACTGTTGACCACATCAGACTGAGTCACTGGTGGGAAGACAGGCAATAGCGGTTGAGCTTGACTGTTTCTTCTTTGCCTTGTCTCATTTCTAGTGACTAGTCTCCATGGTGGTGAGATAAGCAGTGAATTAACAAGTTCAGGTAACAGTTGTGCAATAGGCGGCTTCGATGTGGCATTTTAACCACAAGGTTTACTCTTTCCATTCTTAATCGGTATACTGGCACGTTTGGAAGCTGTTCCACAGTTACATAGGATCAGGTTTCATCTGATCTTCAATCTTGTGTTTGCCTAGGATCCCCAAGTTCCAAATCAATACTCTGTCTCCTGGCTGAAGAGCTTGTTTTCAGACCTCTTGTCATATCTGTTTTTGCTTGCTAAACCAGACTTCACAGCTGCTTCCTGTGTCACCTGGTAGGCTTCTGTCAGTGTGCAGCAGCCTCTGGTATACTCCAAGTGTGTCTCTGGTAAGTTGTCATCTCACGGACACCCAGAAACATAAGTCCACTGGAAGCTTGGCTTCTCACTGAACATTAGAAAATAGGGTGAGAACCCAGCTGAGACATTTTAGTACAGTTGCAGGCATGGACTAGGAAGGGTACTTGCTGGCTCCAGTATGGCTTTCTGTTAGGATCCAATGTTCTCAGCATATTGAGCAGTGTTTTATTGAATATCTCTGGCTGAGGGTCACCTTGAGTGTGGTAAGGAGCAGTATGAGACTTCTTGATGCCCAAAATGCTTGTGAGTTCTTTGATGAGGCAACTCTCAAAGGCTCTCCCTTGATCAGAGTACAGATGTTTGGGGAGTCCATAATGTACAAAATACTTTTCACATAAAACTTTAGCCACGGTGGTTGCTTTTTGGTCTTTTGTGGGGAAAGCCTGTGCATAGCTGGTGTTGTGGTCAGTTACTACTAGAATGTAACTGGTCTCCTTCCGATCAGGTTCAAGGGAAAGAAATTCCATATAGACCAGGTCCATCAGCCCACTACTGGTAATGTTTACAAGAGGAGCTGCTCATTTGGGTAAAGTCTTATAGGTGATGCACCAATTACAGCTTTTGCAATATCTTTGCACCTCCATGGCCATATGTGGCCAGTAGAAGCGGTCCTGTACAAGGCCCAAAGTCTTATCCATTCCCAAATGCCCCATGTCTTCATGCAATGCTTGCAATACCATTTTTTTATTCTTTTTGGGAAGCACTAGTTGCTCTTTTGGGAAGTGAGTTTGCATTTTGGTGATTCGATACAATAGTCCATTCTTTAATGAAAACCTGTCCCACTCTCTGAGAAGACGCGGCACATCAGGCAGATTCAATTTCACTTGAGAGGATGACAAGCCATTTTCTTTGGCTAATATGATGTCCCTCAAACAACGATCTGTTTGCTGTACTCATCTTAAATCTGCAGGACATAAGTGAGGCAAGGAGGTGTTATGCAGTGTGGTGAATTGTATGTACACTTCTGGTATAGCATCAGGATGCACTCCAAGCGGGTCCACAGCTTGGTCTGGGTTGGTGATAGCAGGTTAGTCATCAGATACCATCATCTGGCAAACTGCTTTCACTCTGTCTTTCGATATATGGGTCCAAAGCCCCTTCATGGAAGGAGTATGATGTGGGCATCTGGACAGTGCAGCTGCATCTATATTGTTTTGGCCAGGACAATATTGCAATCGGAAGTTGTAAACAAACAGGACAGAGATCCATCTATGCCCAGTAGCATCCATCTTGGCAGTAGTCAGCGACATATGTCAGTGGGTTACTGTCAGTCAGTACAATGAACCTGGATCCATACAGATACTCATGGAATTGATCAGTCACTGCCTATTTCAGTGCACAGAACTCTAACTTATGGACTGGATAGTTCTTTTCAGAGGGAGTCAAACTGCGACTGGCATAAGTGACTGGTCTCATATCATTTTCATGTTCTTGGTAGTATACAGCACCCAATCCTTCCATGCTGGCATCAATGTGAAGGGTGTATGGCTTGGCATAGTCAGCAAAGGCTAAAACAGCAGCTCTGGTTAGGAGCTGAATAATTTCATTAAAGTGTTCTCACATTAAGCAGTCCATCGGTCCCCAAAAGCCTCATTGGTCTTGAAATATTCATTGGGGATGTCTTTTTGATTCCTAGACATTTGCTCTTCTGAGTAAGGGTATATCCTTGAGTTAATCTGTGCAAAGGTCTCACCACCGAGGAGGAGTTTTGCACAAATCTCCTGTAGTACCCACAAAACATAAGAAAGATTGAAGCATTTTCAAGTTGGTAAGTCCTCGCCATGTAGTAGGAGCTTTCACTTCTCTGATCAGTGCTGATACTTTGGTCGGAAACAATATGGCCCACATACTTCACGGAAATCTGGTAGAACTGACACTTGTCCAGGGAGAGCTTTGACCATGTTCCTTCAGCCGGCCCAGTACCTTTAATAGTCAGGCTTTTGTTCTTCCAGTGTTCTCCCAAACACTAGCAGGTCATCCAGGTAGACCAAGACTTCTAGGAGATTCATATCACCAACCACCTTCTCCATCAGGTACTGGAAGGTTGCTGAGGTGACTTATATCCCTTATGGCATACGCTTGAACTGGTAAAATCAAAGTGGACAGATAAAGGCAGTGTTCTCCTTATCTTTCTCAGCCATAAATATTTGTTAGTAACAACTGCGCAAGTCAAGAACAGATAATCACCTACTATCTGTAAGGCTGTCTAAGGTGTTTTGCACTCTAGGCATGGTGTATTGATCAGCCACTGTCCGCTGGTTAAGGGTGTGATAATCAATATACATTCTTATGGCACCATTCTTTTTCCGGGCCACCAGTATAGGTGAAGCATAGGGGCTGAGAGAGTCGGTTATGATCCCTGCCTTCAAGAGCTCTTGCAGAGGTCCCCAACATCTTCAGCGCCAGTGGGCACCAATCTTCGACCTCTCTCAGAATGGGCAGTCATCATGTAGGTGTGAGATGCTCCTCCGTTTTGCATATAATACATCCCATTCATGACAGGAAAAGCATTTGACCATTTGGCCAGTTCCTTTTATAATTGGTTCTTCCAGCCAGGAGGAATGGGAGATGAACTGAAATTAAAAATCTCTTCATCCAGTCGAGCAGTCTCTCTGGACAGGATGTATGACCACATCAGCAGTGTACAAATTGGCTAGTACTGTACCAGAGTGCACCATCAGATCTTTGTCAGACTTGTTCTTTAGCTTTATGTTAATTCTTTTTACCATCACTTTGGTTCCAGGTAACACTCCTCATTGAACCATCAGACCACTCGGCAAACCTCTTCCTAGTGACTCCACAATGATGATCTGGTCTGACAGAGACTCATGGCAATCCACGGCTGCTTACCCCAGGCACTCAGCTCCATGGGGCACAACTAAAGGCTCTTTCCCTTCTTTTTTGATGACTGACAATCCCCTCAGGGTGGTTGCAGACCTTATCCTCTCTCTCTCCAGGTGTGCAGTACTCACAATGGCATGAATCGGTGAAGTCTGGTAGTTTCTTTCCCTGTCTTCTGCAGGCACAAGTGAGCCAAGCATCCAAACATATTGGCATTTGTTCCAATCAACACAGGTGTCTTGTCCAATATCTGGGCATCAAGACAAATGACAGCTAAGGTGTCAATCCTTTGAGGGACTCCAGTAAATGTCTCTGGAAATTCAGTTTGCACAGTGATGCTGCCATTGTAGGGGTAACTGGCATTGCTCAACCACCATACAGAAAATCCCTCAAATGGCTGCAAAGGCAAATGCTTCAGGTAGGTCTGGTAAATGGATTGGTAGTTGATGGTGACCTGTGACCCACTGTCCAGTATGGTTTCACATGAGTACCCCTCAATAGAGATCTTTATGGTAGGAGTAGGACCCATCAATCCTAATGGCAACTTGTTCCTAACAGATGCAGTGGGATTTGTCCATCTTACAGGGCTGTTTACTATCAGACTCCCAGATCACTCCCTGACCAGGCTCCTTTGTTCTTTCCCTGTGGCTGTTCCTGTTTTTCCCATTTCTGGTCCTCTAGCTGCTGGTTCTAAAGCCTGCTACACCTGCGTGCAAAATGCCCATCTTCTCCACAATGAAAACAGAACAGACCATCACTGGATGAGGTTGAGGGTCGATGTCTGATCCATGGAGCAGATGAAGGATTCAGTGGGTGTCCACGCACCATGTGGCAAGGTGTTGGCTCATGGGTGAGGTGTATGTGTCATCTGCAAGGCTTTTACACACTCAGTGAGTTCTTTCAACTGTGTTTTCATGTCTGGAACATCACTTTGTTCTCAGCTACTGTCAACTTGAGGCTGCAGGGGGATGGCTTTACCAGTAGGCATTTGCAGTGAATTGGTAACGGCTTCCTGCGACTCATCCTTCCTCACCTCATCAAGTAGTTGCCTGAAATCTAGGGGATCTTCTCTGCGTTCTTTCAGCCTCCAAGTTATCAGAGTCCAGCGGGAATACTCATCTCCTCATAAAATCTGATCAAGTCTCATTTGGGCAACTTGTGCAGGGGTAACTCCTCCAGCCTCAACTATTTTATGAATCATTGTCTCCACTCTGGTCATGAAGTGGGACAACTGCTCTCCTCTTCTGGTAGTGGCTCCCAGCTGAAAGATGAGGTCTTTCTTATGCTCAACTGCTCTGAAAGTACTTCTCAGCATAGCAAGGTGGTCACTAGTGGTGCAGTCTGGATGACTGGCTCGCAGTAATCAGATGACATTCAGTGCCATACCTCATAACTTCCTACTATGCATTTGCATTTCTAGTCATTTGAACATGTTGACACTTTCTCCATTTGGGTGGCTTGATTCATGTAGCTTTAGTAGTCATCCTCCCCAGGAATGGGGGCAGCACCAGAAAAGATATGCAGTCTCCTGTACTGTTCGTAAGGTGTAGCCAAGTAAGGGAGTAGTCATGTCATCCAACCCAGGGTTCGCTAGGGGGTTTTGTCTGTGTTGGGTCACTTTCTTAGAAAATTGTTCTTACATCTTGAACAGTCTTTCCCTCAGCAGTAAAAAGCAAGTTCAATTTCTATTGAGTCGTTTTGTTCTTTAGGGTCCTCAGAAGGAGTATCCAGACTTGCATGGGTTGTGATGAACCAGGGGATGAGGTCTCCATCAGCAGTGAGATGACTGGGCACCCTGGAAGGATCAACATCCTCTCAACACTCCATTAGAACACATAATGCCTGCTGAGCAGAACTGTAAATACTCCCACATACAGTCACTTTTCCCAAACATTTTATGCTGCCCATGACACTATCAAGATGTTCCCTTGGGGTTGCTTCAGGGATCCCTTGCACCAAAATAGCTTTTTTTGGATCAATGTCCTCACCCTTGTACCAGTCTAGCAATGAATTTGATCCATCATGACTTTGAGGGGTTCTGTAGAAATGTCCCAAAATCCCAGCGGTGCCACCAATTTTGTAACAACTTCAAGCCTTCTACCTGCACAACTGCTCGCAAGTGGTGCTGCCTAAGGGATACAGGTTGGCACCTGGGTTCATGGTTAGAACTGGCAGTAAATGGTGCGGTGCCTCCACCAATGGAATCTTTATAGCAGCAAACTGCCATGGTGCTTCCCACAGGAAATGAATACAACCCCTCCCTGGGTGACAGGTTGATCAGTAACACACCCTCTCCCACTTATCACCTAAACATGTTACAACACACATAATTGTAAATACTCAATTGCAGATAAATAACCAAAGAGGTTTATTTTGGGGTCTGGAAAACAAGGTAGGGAACAAGGAAGCAAGGAGTATAACATTAAAAACAGTAACCAAACAGAAATATGTAAACAGTAACAAATTATAACACAGTATTCCTCTGCCTCAGTCATTCTCCCCAACTGAGCACCAGTTAACCTGTGGGAGCTCCAAAATACCTTGGTTTGCACAGAACAAGGAGTTGCAGGCCTGTGATGAGTAGACACTGGCTGCAGCACTGTTGCAATGGGTGGATGCTGCAGTTGCAAAATACAAATTACACCATTGGATGTAATTACATAGATGATCCTGGCTGTAACTGTTGCTGTGGGCTTTGCTTAAGGTCATGCAGGAAGCCCAGGGCATAAACTAACTAGCTAGATAGCTGGACAGTTAGAAAAGCAACTGTTTGGGTAAACCCAGTACTGTACTTACAACCTTTAGATGACCAGGTGGTGCAGACATCTCCTGACTGGCTGTTGGGTAGAACAATTAAGCTGGCGTGGATGCTGATAGTGATCCTCTTCACCCCACGGAGGGACTTGTCTTCACTCACCTCAAAGGTAGGCTAACAGCTGTCTTCACCCCATAGAGGGACTTGTTTTCACCCACCTCAGAAGGTAGGCCAGCAGTGACAGTGAATCGACACACTACAGAGGGACTGTCTTCACCCACCTCGGAAGGCAGGCCAGCAGTGACAGCACATCTTCACCCCACTTAGGACCTTGTCTTCACCCACCTCAGAAGGTGGGCCAGCAGTTAGTCAGGCAGGCAGGCCCTCAGAGCTCTGGTACCCTGTCAAAAATTACAGTCTTTATGTCAGGATCTGAGAGGCAGTTGATCTTTCACTCACAGAAACACAAACAAATAATTCTCACTGTAGTCTGCTATTTGTTGCTAAATTTCTAGGTAGTTCACACAGGCTGAGGTAACTCTTGTTTCTGGGATTTCGGCAGCTGGCAACAAACTCTACAGTTCTCAGTTTGTTTTGGCACAAACTAAAAGGTTTTAGGCTGTGACAGCACAAGGAGCTGTTGAAAACAGATGCTTTCTCTTCAGAAGCTCACAGTCTCTAAGGGTTAAACTGTCAACCCTAGAATGTTAGTTTTGAGTACAAGATGTCCCATTAGCTGAAAGGAGTCTCAAGCTTCACCTCCTGATTGGATTACTGTAGTTACCAATCGCTCCCTTGCTGTCTTCAGGCAGACCACATCCAACACGGCCACCCCATGCAGACTTGCACAACTCTTAAGAAATATTATGAAAAGTAAACAGTGTTGGCAGCATCTGGCTGCATTACAAGGACTCTCCTGGTCCCATCTGGTGGTCGCTAGGGCCAGGGGGCACTTTTGGGGTACAGTATCCCTGTCAGGAGCTCTGTTTCTAGTGCTCCCCAGCAAGAGCTGTCTCAAGAAAACAGCACTCCAGCCGCAAAGCATCATAGAACTTGAAGTCCCCAGTCGCCATTTTGTCCCAGTACTCCCCGACCCACTAGAGGCTTGGATTGGCTTGGAGAGCAGTCTAAAAGTTAATATTTTTATTGTTTTAGTTCTTCCAGCCCCCACTGGTGTCTGATGGGGCTAGGGAGATGAGGTTACAAGTGGTGTTTGTGTCACGTTTCCTGACAGGCACACTGGGAACCAAAACAATCTGCAGCTCACTCTGTGTTTCCTGCCCCACTATACAGCAGTTCAGGGAGAAGCAAAACACACTAGTGGCTCACTGACCACATTTTCATTGGGTGCTCTGGTGCCAGAAACAGTCTGGAGTGTTCCCTGACCCTGGCAGCAGTCCAGGAGAGGGCCAGGGGAGTGAGGAGGCAAGTGGCTCACCAGCCACACTGAATAGGTGCAAGGGTGCCACAACTAAGTTATTCTACTCCCCAATCCTGGTAGCAGTTCAAGAGTGGGCCAGGTGAGCAAAGTCCAATAGCAGCTGCAGGAGCAAGAGGCAGATTCAGGACCATGTCAGTGCTTTTAGGTAAGCTCCTGACTTGGGAAAGGGGTTACACTATGATTCCCTTTTGCATATCCCATGCATTCTTGAACCTCACCACTATTTTTGCCCCCACTACCTCCACTGGAAAACTTCCAGGAATCCACCACTCTTCTGTGAAGAAGTACTCACATCTCTTGAATCTACTTCCTCCATCTTCATAGTATGTCCCCTTGTTCTTGAGCAACTTTCCTTCTAAAAATACTTCCTCCTATTCCTTATGTACCCTGTAAGGTATTTAAAGGTCTCTATCATATCCCCCTCCTTCCTATCTTACAGGATGTACATATTGAGGTCATTTAGTCTTTTCTCATAGAGCTTTAAAGAGCTAGTGGAACTAGAACTGATGAACTGGAAAGTGATACAAATTTTAAGAAGTAGTCAGTAGTAACTTTTATTTCTAAATTATTTTCTTTATTCTTTTGCTAATTAGAAAGTTTTCTGTGTGATAATATTGTGCTGGATGTGTGGAACAACTCTCAACCTTGTAGCTGACATATTTGTCTTTGTTGACCCCACTACATCATCAGCATTGTGATCTCACTAATATTGACATCACAGGCGACTGACCTGGCAGCTACCGAGTGGCGGTTCCTAAGCAGCAATGATGTCACTGTCAGTGAGGTCACAATGCTGAATATGTAATGGGGAGAAGAGAGCTAGATATGTCGCTGCCAGGCAGAGTGCTGTTCTACACATCACACCTACTAACATCAGGTAAACAATCTTCTAATTGCAAAGGTTATGCTCAGGGTTCAATGGATGAGCAACAATGTCACTCCCCATCAGGTCTTAAAGGCCACTCCTTCTGGACTGTTCCAGAATTTGTTTCTTAGTTGCAGTCAGAGGCGCTGCTCTCCACCAACCCCCCAAGTTTTCTGATTCAATGCCTTTTCCCATCTTCCAGCAGCTGCCTCCGCCTGCCCGTTTGCTTCTCCCAGTCCTCTCTTGCTCATCTGTTGTGATGCTCCTTTGGCCTGTTTTGTTCCTCCCGCTGCTGCCGGCTCCCTTCCTTACTCTCGCCCATTCTGATCTCTCCTCCTTCTGTGTACCGCTCCCCTAGTCACTTCTCCCTCTTCTCCTGTTTCTTTCTTACTCATTCTGTTTCTCCTGCCCCATTCCCTTCACCGTTTCATTCTGGTGTTCTGTCCTTCCATCTCAGTTTCATTGCACTTGGGGTCCCATCTCACCTGAGCTGCTGCTCCATTCTTGCTGCTTCCTTCAGTCTCCAGACCATGCCCCAGGTCTCTCTCTGACACTGACTTTGTGCCTCTCTGTCTGCCTCTGGATCAGCCCCTTGTCTCTACTTGGAGCTCTGTTGGCGGGCAGCACCCAGACCTTGCCCTTCTTGCTCATCCTACCTACATCGGCTATTGTGCCTGTACGTCACTCCACTTCTGCAGCTTTGCCAGCCCCCTGCACCTCCCATTCCTCCCTCTCAGGACTCAGCATCACTCTTGCACAGCAGTCCCATCACCACAGGTGATTGTGTCTTTTCCTTGTCCACCGCTTAGGTACTTTGCATCGTACTTCCTCTTTCTAGCCATGCCTTCCATATTAATTCTTCGCGATCTCACCTTTTACCTGCTGGTCACTTCCTCTGGTTTGCCATTCTCCCACTGGTTTGACCACCCTCCTTTTTCCACACCAACTTCTCCATTCTGTATCTACCATCACGCCACCTTTCCTCCTGGTGCCCATACCTCAACCGTGGGCTATGGCTTTTGGTCCAGCCCTCCTGCTTCCTCTCTATTGACCTCTACTTTGTCCTTCTGCCTCCAGCGCCTTTACATTATGTCCTTCTTTTTGGGGCTTCATTCCTAGTCCATCACCCCTTCCCTGCTGCCTTTAGTTTACTAACCGGGCACCATTAGCTCTGCTAGCTGCATATTATTCCTAGCATAATTTATCTTGATCAGCTCTGCTGGTAGTGTCTCATCTCCTTTTCACCTCATCTTTTCTTTTGGGGTGTTTCCCTATCCTGCTACCACTGTACCTATTCATCTCTTTCTCTTCCCTTATCCTACATTTTGAACCACTACCATATCTCCCTTTACTCTGTGTTGACCTCCATCTGCTATCACACCTCATCCTCCTATACACTACCTGCTATCATACTTAGTGCTTACTTGTACCCTATGTGCCATCTTTCACTCCTTCACCATATTGGCCTTCAAGGCTTTCCTCCATCACAGTAGTTCATCCTTTCATATCTCACTTTTCCAAAGTTTCACTCCATCATTGTTCATCATCCATTTCATACATTACCTTAACCATTCCATCCTTCAGGGCTTCCTCCATCATTGTACATCATCCATTTCTATATTTCACCTTAACCGTAACAGCATCAAAGCTTCACTCCATTACCATACATCGTCCATTCATATTTCACCTTCATCATACTGGCCTTCCAGGCTTCATTTCATTATCGTACATCGTCCATTTCATTTCTCACCTTAAACCATTCAGGTCTCCAAGGCTTTCAATCCACCATCATTTATCGCTCAGTTATTCTCAACCATTCTGCCATCCTGCATTGACTTCTCCACTCATTGTAGGCTGTGAGCTTTGCTCGCCATCCTTGTTTCTCCCTTTCTATCCTTCATTCCCATTCGACAGTCCATGATGACCTTCTACACTTCCCTCTGTCAGGCAACTTCGTATATTCCTCTCGATCCTCCACTCATCTATTCCGCCTTTGTAGCTCTATTCTCAATACTAATGGTACTTTGTACCTCTCCCATTGACTGCGGGCTTTGCCTGGTCACTCTTGTTCCTTCCTTCCTCAAGTTTGCTCCACTCCTGATTTGGCTTCTCAATGGACCTGGTTGGCATGCACTCCCATGGTTGCTACTATGACCTGTCTCCTCTGGATCCTTGTTGGGGTTTCCCTCACTCAATCCAGCCTATCATTAGGTCGACTTGTTCACATCGCCTAATCGAGCATACCCTTCATATGGGTCCTATGCTGCCCAACTCAACCTGCTCTCCACTCAGAGACTTGCGTTCTGCATCCATTGATTCATGGCTCAGGGCTAGCCTGTAGTTGATGGTCTTGCTCTACACCTACAAAGTCCGTATCTAGAGCATGCGAAGCTTGAAGTGGGGTCCTTCTCCCTGTCCCATCGTGTGAATGTCTTTGCTTCGGGTGGACCTTCAGTCATCCCTCATTTTGACAACACTTCTGGATGTAGAATTTATGACTTCAAGCTGCAAGGGGTGGGGCTCTCATCATCAGGCTGCCTGGGCAGGTTCAGAGGCACCCTCTGTGCTATTCTCCATCAAGACTGCCTCTGGTTCACCTGGTCTGTTTCATAGGCTCGTGTAGGCTGGCTGAGTGCTTCAGCAGTCTTTTCTCTCCTTCTTTGCTTTTGGGCGTCTAGTTGCTGAGATGTTACTCGCAACCCTCAACAGCATTCCTGTTAGGACAGAGCGAGAGCTTCATCTAAATTGGAATCTATTCTTCTTCCCTCAATATTGACTCTAAGTTGCAGCAGCTGAGCTGTCACTAGCCAAAACGTCTTTCAGCCTGGAGAGAAGGAGACTTAGGTCTTGGATCCCCAGAGGTTTCCTCCTCATGGGGGTTCTTTCTCGTGCTGATGGTCATAATATTATACAGGGTTAGTGTTCATAGGTTCCGTAGTTAGGTGCCACTGTTGATGGAATCGATGGTGGCCCCCGCTGTTCCCTCCTCTCTCCTTAGGAAGTCCACCTTCTGCATCTTGTCAGCTGTCAATTGCTCATCGCCCCTCGCCATATCTCGCTCATCTCTTTGACCTTCCATCTACGCCTATCACTTTAATTTCCAGTCTTGATATATTCTGATTTCTTGCCTCTTTGTTGCTTCAGCACCCTTTGGGTATTCTTTTGAGCTTCTTCCTAAGCTACCTTTAGCCAAGAGCATCATTCCCATAGTACTTATAGGGTGGACCCTGCTCTAGGGTTCCTCACTATTGTATCCTTATAGAGTGGTATATCCCACAGAGAGGCAAACAGCCACAAGGTATCTAAGTCACACAAGCATACATCAAACCAAGTTGCATAATAATAATATTTATTTGTACTGCTCCTTTCCAAACTAAGGCATTTTAACACACAATTCCAGATAAAAATAGTATATTAAAACACACATACAATAAATACTGATTCATTAAATCCAATAAAATAATGTCAAGTCAACTACGCTTGATGCCACAGATGGCACATTGAATTGCAAAGGCTATGCCTGTGGTTCAATGGGTGGAGCAACAACATCACTCTCCCATCAGGCTTTAAAGGCCACTCTCCTGGACTGTTCCAGGATTCGCTTTCTTGTTGCCCAACCATCCTCCCTCCTCCTCCAGCGCACATCTCTTCTCTGTGGGTGTTTTCCTAGCTGCCGTTAGCCAAGGGAATCATTCCCACAGCACCTACAAGGGTGGAACCCTCCTCTAGGGTTCCTCATCATCATATCCCTATGGGTGGTACAGCCCAGGATAGAGAGGCGAACAGCCACAGTGTTTCTAAGTCACACAAGAATACATCAAACCAACTTGCATAAGCACATTGAATTAACTAAAGGGAAAGAAAAAGTACCTCAGATAGAAAAGGTAATGGTTGACATAGAAACATAGAAGTCGACAGCAGATAAGGACTGCATGGACATCCAGTCTGCCCACTTTTTCTACCTTATGAATGTGCCATGGGCTTTGCTTTGTCAATGGTCTATCTATTCATACTCATCTGTATTGCTCCCTTATTTTATTTATTTAAGAGTTTTACCAGTAGGCATACTGAGCGGAGTACCGCTCAATTCAAATGTGACCTGGGAGTGGGAGAGGAGACATACAATAGGATGTACATTGAATATACAAGTAGCATTCTTACAATAGGATAAAAATTCCTATCCCATGCCTGTTTAAAGCCCTGCACTGTATTCACATCCACCACTTCTTGAGGTAGGCCATTCCATACATCCACCATCCTTTCTGTGAAAAAGAACTTCCTCACATTACTCCATAATCAGCCTCCCGCTAATCTCATGACTGCTTTTAAAAACAAACATTAGTTTTAGGCAGTACACAAGCTCTTTAATGCAGATCCTGCTCCATTTTAGTGCCCTCCTCTGAACCACCTCCACTCTGTCTATGCCCTTCCAGAGATGTGATCTCCAGAACTGGACATAGTACTCTAGGTGGGGTCTTACCAGCGATCTATACAGAGGCAACATCACCTCCCACTTTCTGCTGGTGATACCCCTCTCTATGCACTCCAGAATCCCACTAGCCCTCCCACTGCCTTGCTGTACTGCCTTCCCACCTTTAGATCATTACATATGATTACCCTCACATCTCTTTACTGCTTGGTAATCATCAATACTACTCCACCCATTTTGTGCTCCACCCCTGTGTTTCTGCGTTCTAAGTGTCGGCTCATTACTGAGCTCACCTTCTCCCTCATACATGTGACCTCTATGCACAAACTGGCTGGCTACAACTCTCAAACTGCATAAAGTACCAAACCTTTATTATGGCAAAGAAAATAACCAAGGCCAAGCACCCCCGGAGTCCAAGCTGTCTTTGCCCCAGTAGTAACTCTCACAACACTAGAGGATCTGAATCTCTATTCCTGCAGGTCCCTCACTGCTGTACTCACCCAGGAACAAAGATAATTTGCTCATAGGGCCCCTAGCAGGTTGAATGGTCTCTCCACACCTCAGCTTGGCCCGTTCAAATCCAGACTCCGCCTACTCCTCTCTGCCTCTAGCACCTGTGATTGTCTTCTTTAATCAGCCTTCCTTACCATTACCCAGTCCTTGTCTCAGCTCTTTCTACATAGCACTTCTATTATCTGCCCCATATCTCCTACAACCCCTCCCCACCCTCTCTCCTCCCTCTCCCTGCACCCTCCACCGCCTGTTGTTCTTCTGTGATGTGACAATACCTCTGGTTGCTCTTACCTTTGAGTCCTTGCCATGTCTTGTAACACTATTTGCCCCATCAATGCCTCTGGCTTTAGTTTAACCCAAATGCATGCATTCATAGCTATGTAACTGATTGTTAACCTGTTATCCTGCCTTTGTTACTTAATTGTCTTGTTTTTTTTTTGTTATTGTACTACAACTGGCATGGGACCTTTGTAAAAGAGCCTTGGCTCAAAGGTACTTCTAATCCTAGATTCAAATAAATAAATAAATAATAAAAGTGCATTATTTTGCATTTTTTGCATTGAAACCCAGCTGCCATACACTTGAACACTCCTTTAGATTTCTCAGGCCTCTGCTCATCTTTCCACCCCATCCCACCCCGACTGTCCACCCTATTGCAAATTTTGGTGTCATCTGCAAAGAGGCTGACTTTCCTTTCCAGGTCCTCAGCAATGACAGTTATAAAGAGATTAAAGAGGACCGTCCCAGCAGTGATCCCTGCATCACCCCACTGGTCACCCTCCTCATTCGTGTGAACTTAATTTATCACCACCCTCTGTTGCCTATCACCTAACCAATTTCTTATGCAGTTTACCACCTTTGGACTCACTCCTGAGCTACCCTGCTTGCTTACTAGTCTCCTATGTGAAACAGTGTTGAAAGCCTTACTGAACTCTAGGTAGGCCACGTCCACTGCTCCACCTTGTTCTTGTTGATTTGTCACCCAGTCAAAGAACTGTATCAGATCGGCCTGACGTGAACCCCCCCACCATCACCTCATACTGCCTCGGGTCTCATAACCCACTGAATTCAAAATATTCCACAATCCTTTCCTTCAGCAGCTGTTCCATTAACTTTCCCATCACCGATGTCAGGCTGACTGGCATATAACTGAAGCCTCCTCTCTGCTACCACTTTTGTGAAGTGGGGCTACGCCTGCCCTCACCAGTCCTCCGGAACCACTCCTGCTTCCAATGAGCTGTTAAATAGGACTGTCAAATGTACAGCCAGTACATCCCTTAGCTCCCTCAATACACTTGGATGCACCCAACCTGGTCCCATTGCTTTGTCTACCTTCAGATTAGTGAGTCCCTTCGGGACTCTCTTATCCAAAATAGGACTAATGCCTACCTCCCTCCCTCCAAAGCTTCTGTTACTTTTTGTGGTCCCTCCTTTTCTCTTTCCTCTGTGAACATTGAACCAGGGACCCTGTTTTTATGTTTTTCTGGTAACACCGATAAAAATCACGGAATCCTGCTTGGTTTGTGGATTTTGAATTCTTGTACTGGTGCCTCACCAAATTGCATGTCACTGTACAGAATCCCTAAGATTTCAGCATCTTTTTCATACATTTTTTCTGTTTCTTTGCCCCTTCTCACAGCATCAGTTTCCACTTTTCAGGGATCCCAGGATGTATCCTTAGCTTCAGCCCAGGCTGTGCTCGGGAGCCCTGTGGCCTGTCCCCATCCTGCCTCAGTTGTACCCCAGGTGGGAGGACAGGACCCCAGGTTATCCGCCTCCACAGTCCCTTAGTGTGCATCAGACAGCCCAGTGGGTCCCTCATGGAGCCTGGTTATGAAGTGTGAGGCAGCCAGATTCCTTCTACCAATGGCCGATGCGGGTGTTTGCTCCTGGTTTTCTGGTCTCTGTCTCTGAGGGCACTGGCACTTGAAGGGATTCAAGTAGGTAGGGCACATAGAGACAGGCCATCACTCCAGATCCTGGCTAGCATCCTCCCCTCCTGATCGTTTTGCAGCCCTGTTGCACCACCACCCGTGGTCACCCAGGTGGTGGTAAAGCAGCGGGACCCACAGCCCATCCTCCCTGGAGAAGGACAGCAGCCCCCGGGGTGCTCAGTCCTACTCCCCCAGCCAGCCTTCCAGCAACCCGAGTTCACATTCGACCCTGGGTCACTGGCATTGCAAGCAGTAGCGCTACCACTGCACCTGTGGGCTGGTGCAGATTTCAGCATCTTAAAATGAATGATGCTCTGCTGCACATTCTTTCTGCTTTGTTGCTTATAGAATAAGTAAGGAAACTACCCACACTGTTTTGTTGTAACCAGCCGTGCTTCAGTCTTACCACCCATGCTTCCCACCAACCTCTCCATCAGCAGAGGACTGATTTCCTTCCTAAAGGTACAGTTTTCATTTAGTATGTACCTAAACATCTTTTATTATTTACATTACACTGAATGATAAAAACAAAATCAAGTATCAACACACGTGGCAGGGCCATTGGAAAACTGTGGAAAAGTAGTTGAAATGCAGAGATTTTTGCAAAATTGCAGGAAATTCTGGATGTTCTATTATAGACCTTGAGTGCTTCACAATAAATCTTTTATTGCTTTCTGCAACATATATTAGCATAAACTGATAAATTAATATGCTGTCACTTGAATGTTTTAAATAAGAAGAAAAACTTATGTAACTAAAATGAATCATAAATGGATAAGATGTGTTGCCTCTTCCAAAATGTAAAACATCTGCCTCATACTGTGCTAAATAGATTCTATTTAGTGAGCCCTTTGAGAGACAGTTGGCCTTGGGACCCTCTGCCCAGGGGTCAGCACCTCAGGAGAGGGAGGCAGTACCGTGGCAGTTGTGACTCTCAGGGGTAAGTGCCTCCATGCCTCCATGGTCACTGCAAATTGTGGGGCAAACCCCCCACATTTCAGCCCTTCAGGTCTATGTAAGTTAAAGTGGTGGAGCATTTTGTAGATCAAAGGGCTTGTAGTTGGCTGTCATAAGCCTATATGGAGGATAATGCCTGGGAACTTATTCTGGTGCTACTGTGGACCCTCCATTGGCTAACAGTCAGTGATGGGTACCTGATCTAGGGGAAGGAAGGGAGAATAGCGTCCCAAGGCAGCCGTACAAAGCCCAGTGCCACTTGCTGTGTCATTATGTTTGCCAGAGTAGAAGTTTCCGGGACACAGATGAATTACATTTGCCCCTTCAGGTAGCCCTCTGTGCAGTAAAATTGGACATTTTAAAAATTCACTGTAAGGCTGTAGCATAGCCCCTGCAGATATCAGTCACAAGTACCAAACAGCAGATCAAAGGAAGTCTGTTTCGGGAGGATAATGCTGCATCTTAGCATACTGTCATAATAAATTGAGTAAAATGTCATTATTTATTGCTTGATTGTACTCTTGTTTATTCCCCTGTGCTGTACTGAACTGATGTATGTATTGTCCTGCATTATACCATGGACTCAAAACAAAAGACACAATCCTGTGTTTTTATTGGTTGGCTGACCTTTCTGCCATGGTAAATCCCACGATATACCCATGGCAAAGGTGCCAGTCAGCTGCAGTTCTCAAATTCATCCAACCCTGAACTCCACAGCTGCAAGCCAGCCATGTTTAATCCCCGCTAAACTGTTGTGAACCCTCACTCACGCCAGAACTCAAATCTACGATCGCACCTGCAACCCCTGTCAGCACTTTAAAAAAAAGTTCTTTAAACTCGTCCTCCTGTAGCCACCACAGAAGGGGACTGACACACACGGGGGACTGTTGTCATGCAGAGACAAATTCTTCTAATGGTTCATGGACTCACTGAAAGAGTGGCAAGAGCGGGAGTGTGGCACCTTGACCGAGGGGCAGCAATGTGGGTGAGAACACTGGTCCAGCATGTCTATCCTTTGAAGCTGAAAGTGCAACAACTGTGCCACCGAAAAATAAAATCACTGTCCTTTACCAGCCATACCCGGAAGTTGTAAACAGAACCACAATCTCAGGTGCCCTGCTCTGTAGCCCACTTGCAGTGCTAAAAACATCTTGCTCTCTTGAGCCCGACAACTGCTTGGAACCCATTCCCAAGGCTTGAGAAAACAAATTTAAAAAAAATGAACAAGCCTTGTATTCCATCTCTCTGTTAGTCACCAGCAGCACACAACAGAAAATGTTCACACTGGTTAGCCACCTTGCAGAATAGATGCTTTTAAAAAACAAAACCTCACAGTCTCTCACTCTGTGAGCTGCACTCCATTGATCTCGCTTCTTCCATTATTACAGCCCTCTTTCTCTCATGTTACAACCTGAAATGAAAAGGCTTCAAACTTAAAAACAAATATATCTATGTCTGTTTATTTGGGAGGGGCTATCAAGATGTCAACCACTCAGCCACCTGATGTTTCACCTACCACCAGGGAACTATTTTTGGGGTGCAACAATACATTAAATAAAACTTATTTAAACTATTAAAATACTGTATTTTTCTTTATTTTTTTAATACAAAAAATGAACAAAAACATTGTATAATTGCAATAAGCCACTGGGGATGTGGGTTATTGGGGGATTCACCGCTGGCGAGGATTTACCCACTCGGCTGCGCCTCATGGGCAAACCACGCCAGCCGTGATAAATCCCCCGATAACCCACACCCCCTTGTGGCTTATTGCTTAATTTACTCTCCGACTGGGTCAATCAGTTGTACTATAACAATCTAATGTATTTCGATAAATATGTGCTTTTTCAGCTACCCATAGTGACATATTGTGGGTCAGTCGTTCCTCCCTCGTAGGTGACTGGCACTTGAATTTCCCCTAGCATAGGGATTTGCTCTCCCATACAAGTTGAGAGCTGAATAGATGATGGTTGCAATGGCACTGCTGAAGTTTCTCTCTCTGTAGATGTTCTCTGGCACAAGTGATACTGAGACTCCAGTGTCTAGCTGCAGGCTCACTGGGTTGCCTGCTAACTCAAGCTGGAGGTAAATTTCCTTTCTGGTTGCCTGTGTTGCATAAACGATGAACAGGCGCAATGCCTCATCTTCTGTTTCAGTGGTTGTAGTGCCATCTGTGACATACCATGCATTAGCAATCCATGCTGTAGTTTTGCACACCCTTTGTCTGTGACCCACTTTTCTGCAGCTGTGGCATTTCTCGTATCGAAATTCATTGGTGACTGGGGACCCATCTGGAGGGATGGAGGTTTGTTCAAGCCTGACGGCCTGCATCCATCCTGGAGGGGAATCCAAGCACTCAATGATAAGTTTAAATGCTACATTGACAAGCATTTAAACTAGCAAAGGGGGGTGGCAGGCCAGCAAGAATGATACCTACTTGCTCACCCCCCACAGCTAGTAATGGAACCAGTGAACCAGAGGAGTGGCTATCTCTGCAAAGCAGTGTGCAAAAGATGGAGATTAGTGTCCAAAAGGTGGATAAGCAGAAAAGGCAAAATTCAGCAGAAGGGCAGACAGCAAGGAGAACCAGGGATAAATGACAACCAAGGAAGGGGCTGGAGTAGAACAGTGAAGCAGTCTAGGAGGTCAAATCATGGAAAGCCATGTGTCAAATGCCAGGAGCCTTAGCAACAAGATGGAAGATCTGGAGGCTGTCATGGTACAGTCAGACCTGGACATTGTGCATCACTGAAACCTGGTGTAATGATAACCATGACTGGGAGTTGGCCATACCTGGCTACAACATATTCAGAAGAGACAGAGCAGGCAGGAAGGGGAGGAGGAGTGGCACTGTATGTGAAAATGACATAAGGGCCACACAGATCCAGGAGGAACAAAATGGGGAGAGATACTGTGGGTTAGCTGGAAAGGAAAATGGGCCAGCTATCTGCACAGGTGTGGTCTATAGACCACCAGCCCAGGAGGAAGAAACAGATAGGGAGTTGATGCTAGCCATCCAAAGGATGGCAGACAAGGGTGAGGTAGTACTGGTTGGAGACTTCAATATACCAGATGTGGACTGGAGCATCCCAGCAGCAGCATCAACTAGGAGCAGATTTATCCTGGACTCCTTCAGGGTGCCTTCCTCAAGCAACTGGTCATGGAACCAACTCGGCAGAAGGCAATACTGGACCTTGTGCTCACAAACAGGGACAGTGTGATGGGGGTAACAGTGGGGAGCACCTGGGTAACAGTGACCACTCAGTCATTGTGGTTTGAAATCACAGAAAGAGCAGAACCAAACCACACAAAAAACACGTATCCTGGATTTTAGGGGGCAGACTTTGGGAAAATGGGAGATGCTTGAAAGAGGCATTAAGGGAATGGGACAGGAATCAGGATTGAGGAACAGTGGGCAGTATTTAAAATGGGGATTATAAGAACAACAGAATTATGCATTAAGCAGGTTAGCAAGAGGAAAGAAAGAGGAGACCATTATGGTTTTCCAAAGAGGTAGCAAAGAAAGTGAAAGCCAAAAGATTGCTTTCAGGCAATACAAAAAGACACAGGCAGAAGGGATAGGGAGAAGTACCAGGAGAAACAAAGGAGGCAGGGAAGTCAGTAAGAGAAGCCAAAGCTCAGACAGAAGAACACATTGCAAAATCAGTGGTTAAAGGGACAAAACCTTTACAGGTACATAAGTGAAAAAGAAGGACAAAGGGAGGGATAGTGAGACTGAAGGGGAGGATGGGAAGCTCTGGAGGATGACAGCAGTAAAGCTGACATATTGAACAGGTATTTCTGCTCAGTCTTTACTAAGGAAGAGGGGGTAATGGGTCTGAAGGAGTACAAGGGGTGAGAATGGTGCAGAAATGGACACAAGTCCCTTTTACGAGAAAGGTCCCTGAAGGAACTGGAAGTAATAAGAGCTGATAGTGCTAATGGGGCCAGATGGGTGCACCCCAGGGTTCTGAAGAACAAAGAGAGGTGGTGGCTGAACCTCTGGCTATCCTGTTCAGCCAATCACTGGAAACAGGGAGGTACCCAAAGACTGGAGGACAGCAGATGTAGTCCCTTATACAAAAGTGGGAACAAAGAGGAAGCAGGGAACTACAGACCAGTCAGCCTCACCTCGGTAGTGGGAAAGATCATGGAAGCACTACTGAAGGAGAGATTGGTGGAACATCTGGTTGTCAATGGACTACAGGACCCAAGGCAGCATGGTTTCACCAGGGGGAGGTCATGTCAGACCAACCTCATTGAATTTTTTGACTGGGTGACTAGGGAGGTGGATCAGGGGAGGGCAGTGGACATGGCCTATCTGGACTTCAGCAAGGTCTTTGACACTGTGCCACATAGAAGACTATTACACAAACTGGGGAATATGGGTGTGGGCAGGACAGTAGTGTGGTGGGTAGGTAACTGGCTGGGTGGCAGGACACAGAGGGTGGTGGTAAATGGCTGTCACTCCACAGAGAGAAGAGTGACCAGTGGGTACCACAGGGATCAGTGCTGGGACCGGTCCTATTCAACATCTTCATCAGTGACATTGCACAGGATATAGAAGGCAGAATTTCACTGTTCGCTGATGACACAAAGCTCTGTAACAGAGTAGACACACCAGAGGGTGTAGACAGAATGAGAAGGGACCTGCAGAAACTTGAAGAATGGTCAAGGGTTTGGCAGTTGAAATTCAATGCAAAGAAATGCAAGATAATGCATATGGGGCACAAAAATCCTGGCACAATATATCAGTTGGGGGGTGAGGATATAGCATGCACCAAGCAGGAAAGGGATCTTGGGGTTGTCATCTCTGATGACCTCAAGGTAGGGAAACAGTGTGACAAGGCATCAGGTAAAGCAAATAGGATGCTGGGATGTATAGGCAGGGCATCACCAGCAGGAAAAGGAGGTCATAATTCCGCTATACAAGACACTAGTGAGGCCCCACCTGGAGTACAGTGTACAGTTCTGGAGACCATACCCACGTAAGGACATAGACAGGGTAGAGAAGGTTCAGAGGAGGGCAACAAAGATGGTGCATGGGTTGCATCACAAGTCCTATGAAGACAGGTTGAAGGAACTGAACATGTACTCCTGGAGGAGAGGAGGGAGAGGGGATATGATAGAGACATACAAGTATCTTACAAGGAGGAACAGGTGCAGGAAAACACTATTTTTAAGCGAAAAGATGTTTCAGGACTAGAGGGCATGGGATGAAGTTGGAGGAGGACGATTCAGAGGAAACATGAGAAAGAATTTCTTCACAGAGCGGGTGGTGGACAAGTGGGACACCCTGCCAGAGGAAGTGGTGGGGGCTGAACAATCACGGATTTAAGAATGCATGGGATAGACATAAAGGAATTTTTAGAGGTCAGGGGTAAGGGAAATAGACTTCTAGGAAAACAAACTGAACTTACAAGCCAAATGGGAGACTAGGAGGGCTATAGGCCCTTATCTGCCGACACTGTCTATGTATCTATGTATCTATGTATCTATGAAAGTGGCATGTGCTTTGATGGTGGTTAGCTCCACATCGGTAACACGGTTTTGACTTTGTGAAAGTGCCCTGTGGTGCTGGCTTCCTAAATGTTTGGGGTCGCTGACAATCGTGTGATGGGCCACTGTTTGGAGTGGCATGTCTCTTTTGTTCTAAGGTATGGGTAACCTTGAGAACGTCACTTCTTTGGCGTTCACAATGTCCCGCCAGTGCTTGGGAGCCATTTTGAGCAAGCTGCATAGCAACTGCAATGTCACAAGCTGTTTTAAAGTCTAGTTTCTTTTCTTTAAAAAGCTTTTTTCTGTAAGCTTCCCCTCTTAGACTGCAGACAAAGTGATCCCGGAGGGCAACATCCAGGGACTGGCCAAAACTCAAAAATGCATGCTAAATACTTAAATGCAATGATGTAGTCAGCAATAGGTTCCCCTTCCCCTTGGTTGCACTGGTAGAAGGTGTACCATTAAGCAATTAGAAGGGGCTGGGGTCTGAAATGCTTTGCAAGTGCCTCAGTGACTTGAGCATATGTCAAGGTCAGGATGTCAGCTGGGGCTGTTAAATTACCCAGAAGGGCATAAATCTGTGGTTGCAAGACTGCTAGGAAGACATCTACTTGTCCAGGTTCTGCTATTTTGTTTGCCTTCAGCCAGCATTGGAAACGCTCTAGATACAAATCAAATGTTTCCTCGGATTCACCAAATTTGGGTACTCTGCAAATTGCAGTCATTATGTCTGTGGCAAGGTGCTCAGTAGCTGTAGTGTCCACACACAAAACCAAAAAGTGTCTTTTTCTGGCTTTTTATGTTTGCTTGCATGCATGTGCAATAAACATAGTGCCATCATCCGAGTTTTTGGAGGTGTGGCACCCTGTCTTCCAATTCAGTCAGTGCGTTTGCAGGCACGGCTACAGTTCACCAATGAATGCTGCAGCTGTCTATGACAGCAGTTGAAATTGCAGTGCCGTACAGTTCAAAGGGAGAGCTCAGCTTCAATAAGCAGTGATAAGAGACTGCTGATTAGCATATTGCTGGCAATCCTGCATCATACGTCTCTGCTTTCTCTTCCTGTAATGTACTCCACGCTGAGAACCCACCCTAGCGTGGCTACAATGCTCACTGCTGACGGGGGTGCCCAATCCCCATCAGCTCCACACCCCCTGCTTCCCCAACAGCCTTCCAGGTGCCACGCTGGGAGCTCACCCCAGCATTGCAAGAATCCTCATGGCTGATGGGGGTGCCCAATCTCCTTTCAGCTCCACACCCCCCAAAAAGCTTTCCAGGTGCCATGCTGGGAGCCCACCCCAGGGTTGCAATAATTGTTATGGCCAATGGGGGTGCCCAATCCCTCATCGGCTCCATGCCCTCTCCAAAAAGCTTTCCAGGTGCCACACTGGGTGCCCATCCCAGCGTGGCAAAAATTGTTATACAACAGGGTGCACAATCCCTCATAGGCTCCACAACCCCACCCTGGGGAAAGTTTAGTTGCCATGCTAGAGCCCACCCAGCATGGGCAAAATTGTTATGTGGCCAACGGGTGCCCAACTCTGTTGGCTCCAGGTCCCCCAAACAGCCTTCCAGCTGCCATGCTGGGAGCCCAGCCCAGAGTGGCAAGGTCCCGCATTGCTTTTCCTAAAAACAAAAAACCTGTAAGCAAAATAAGTTCCTTGGCTGTCTCCTTGCCCACCCGTGCCCACCCTCTGTGCACTCTGCCTCTCCACACCCCACCTCACCCCATACTTACCTCCAAGTCCAGGACAACGATCTTCAGTGGACTGGGAACACGTCTGCACTCTTCAAAGCCGACCGTGAACTGAGGAAATGCCGGTAAGCTGTATAATGTAATAAATCGGGTTTTTTAAACTTTGATGCATATCTCAGGCATTTTTTGGAATTTTGGCACCAAATTTTCAACATGGGGTTTTTGGGACCCCTACTCATGCATTCTTGAACTGTCATGGTGTTAATCAGGCCCGAAGGGTGATTTCGTGGTCACTGCACAAAATCACCTTTCGGGACTGATTAACTACACAACAGTGCCAGTGTTCACAAGGTGGGCTCTAAAAAAGCCTATGTTGCAAATTTGGTGAAAAAATTCCTAAAAATGATTGTTTTAGAAGCGTGCATTGTGTAGTTCCTACGCACACTCGTAAGTTCATAAATTTTTTGTATTTGCACTCTGGATTTTCAACATTGCCATTTTACCACACCTCCTTATGAACAATACAGCTGTCATTTTTCACATCTCGCCCAAAATGTGTTTCTGCGCATGTAGCACAATGGCACAGTCGATGTGCAAATCAATGTTTGGGACAGATTAAGAAAATCACAGTGACACTGTTCATGAGCAGAGGTCTTAAAATGGCTATGTTGAAAATTTGGTGAAAAAATTCCCAAAAATGACTGTTTTAGGAGCGCACGTTGTGCAGTTCCTACGCACGCTCATAAGTTTGCAAATTTTTAATATTTGCACGCCAGATTTTCAACATTGCCATTTTACCACACTTGCTTATGAGCAGTACAGCTGCCATTTTTCACATCTCACCCAAAATGTGTTTCCGCATATGTAGCGCACAATGGTGCAGTCAGTGTGCGAAAGCAATGTTTGGGACAGAGTCAGAAAATCACAGTGACACTGTTCATAAGCAGAGGTCTTAAAATGGCCATGTTGAAAATTTGGTGACAAAAGTCCATAAAATGGCTGTGTTATGAGTGAGCATTGTGCAATTTCCACGCACCCTCATAAGTTCATGAATTTGTAATATTTTCAGTCCAGATTTTCACCAGTGGCATTTTTTCCACACTTCCTTATGAGTAGTACAGCTGTCATTTTTCACAACATGGCCAAAATGTGTTTTCACACTTTCAGTGCAGAAATGCGTGGTCGCTGTGGGAAATCATTGTTCAGGACAGATAACGAAAATCACAGTGACACTGTTCAAGAGCGGAGGCCCCAAAATGCCTGTGTTGACAATCTGCTGTAAAAAATCCCCAAACTAATTACATTACGGGTCTGTGTTGCACAGTTTCTATGCACGCTCGTGACTTCACCAGTTTTTTTAATATTTTCACTGCAGATTTTCAACATTGCCATTTTTTACACCTCCCCATGAACAGTACAGCTGTCATTTTTCACATCCTGTTCGGAATGTATTTTTGCACCTGTGGTGCCAAATGCCGTAGTCAATGTGCAAAAGCAGCTTCCGGCTAACAAACATGATATTGTCACTGTTCATGAGGTATGGTCAAAAAAATTCCATGTTGAAAATTTGGAGTGAAAATACCAACGAATGCCTGCAGTGATAGGGTTTCCAACCATAACGCCCCACCCTGTAGAAAATGACAGACATCAGGGCTGTGACTTGGGATTGTCACCTGCAATGCTCATACCATTCCACCCCCACCTACACCCTGCAGCCAGTGAGAGGCGTTGAGTTGTGCCTTGGACTCTTTGGCCCCAAAGTTCACCCCATTCTCCTATACCACACCCATCTCACCGTATTTCCTGATGGAAAGGGGTGCACATAAGGGCCAAAGACCCCAAAGCACACTGTGACACTTGCCGGTGTCTGCAGGGTAGGGTATGGTGAAATGGCATGGCCGTTATGCCTGATCACCAAAAGGCACACCCCAATGCCTGCCACTATCTGCAGGGTGGTGATGGGGTTGGCTTCAGTTCAATACTTCACTGCCAATCCTATTATGCAGCTCTGTAACGCCTACACTACCAATGCCAGTGCCAGCAAGCAAACACTCGGCATTGACAAATGCTTGTTTTTTTCTCTTAGTGTGTGACACAATTGCTCTAGTGTGCCTCAAGAGGCTGTTGAGCTGCATTTTCTGCTATGGGCGCTCTGACTTAGTATAATAGTCAAGAAGGACAAAAGGAATTTTTCAGTTTAAGATTGGAGCCATAATTCAGGTGCCTTGTGGAGGCCTACTAGCAGCTGTGTTCTCTCTTTTTCAAGTAGCAAACAGCAATTAAGGTTTTTGTTTTATTTTTCTTTAGATAAATCTGTACCCAGAGTGGTACACCTAAGCAATCTACAATGTTTAAAGTAGTCATGCAGGAGGGACAGACAAGAAAGCTCCGATCAACAGAATATAGATGCAAGGTAGCTGGAAAGATTCACACAGCAGTTTAAATAAATGAAAAACATGCATTAGTTTACATGACCATTCAGTTGCACTCGTAGAAATTCTGGTGTTGATCCTCATCGCCAATGTGATATATTGTGGGTCAGTGCAGGAGAGACTCATACACAGTTAGTCAGTTCAGTGGCCATCTTTTATTCCACTCAGAGATAGTGGTCTTACATACTGGACATACACAAATAAAGGCTTACTGACAATACCCATATGTATAAACTACAACTCTAATCCTCTTCCTACCATTTATATCCATGTATATATTACTATACATATCCATGCATATACCACTCCCATGATGCACCATTTTAATGGCCCAGGTCCTGCCTGAAATGGACCCTAGCATCCCACCCAATTAACAAACAAATAACAAAAAAAAATCAATAAACAATTAAAGTAAATAAAACGAGAGATTTCCACTCAGGTTGCTTGCAGCCCCTAAATTGATTCTGGGCTACTAAAATGGTGATTTAAGAGGATTGACTATTTAGAGACCCAGGATGTTCTTCCCCAATGGAATAAGGAACTAGAAATTGAGCTTTGATAATGGACTGGCAAATGAACTGGGGAAAAATTGTAGTAATGTGAAAACATGCACAGTTACCTAGATGTCATGTGCTCATGAGCCAGACATTGAATGGATCCCATTTCGGCTTTGCCCACTGTGTGGACCGTCTATTATTGTTTGCGGTCTACTGTGTTTCTAACCCCCTTTGTTTGGAGCCCTGCTCTGCCCCAAAAGTATCCATGCATCTGGAAGGTCACCCCAATCCTGGAAGGTCAAGTAAGTGCAAGTTATTGTTTGTACGCTCCCCTCCCCAGTGATTCCATCTCTTTACCCCCTAGACATGGGGAGGGACTACAAAATGAGGGCTTGTCTGGGATTCAGGGATCCTTTGTGGCCCAGAGCATGATCTGAGCCATTGTGATTCGTTAGTAAAAAGATCTTTGTTCTGTGCAGGGGTCGAAATTGGCACCAGTCTGGTAGCCAAATGCTGGTAGATTTTGTACAAGGCTAGTAAGATTTTCATTTAACTAGCCCTGCGGGCTTGTGCTGGAGAAGGCAACACTTCAGTATGTACTCCAACTGAGTCAGTGGAAATGTTTGTGGGGCTAGTGGATTTTCCCAGTCACTAGCCCTGCTGGCTTGTAGCTACAAAACCTACTTTTGACCTCTGCTGTGTATGCCATTTTCTAAAGATGGCACCTGCCGTTGGCATGGAGTTGTGCCTTTTCTAGTAAGGTTGTACAGTGGGGGAGTTACAGCATACTCACTGTTTGAGACCGAGGTGTAACTTAATTAGAATGCTGACTCCTCGTTGGTGGTTCAATGGACCTATTCCCGTTGCAATGGGAGCACACCCGCATGTGCCTGGACAATGTGTTCACCTGCCATTTAGTAGGGTAACTCCATTGACCAACTGGCTGCCCTGGGGTGCCCATGCCTGAAACGTGCTCCCTCATGCTTATTCATGAGCAGGTCACTGTCCAACTCTTTTCGGAACAGGAGATTGGCTAAGAGGCTCAAAGGGGTGTGTTGCCCTGTAAGAAGGCTATTGTCCAAGGAACTATGGATTGCACCAGTGAATTCAAGGAGGGCTGAGGTGGTACTGTGACCTTTTCTAAAGTCGTGCTGTTCAGCACACAGGACATCGTATTTATCAAGGTATTACATAAGCTGGTCTGATACTATACACTCTATGGCCTTGGAGAGTGGGAGTAGTATGGAGATGGGTTGAAAGTTCACCAGGAGGGCCCTGTCCCTGCTCTTGTGGACCGGTGTGACAGAGGCAGATTTCCATCTGTCAGGGAACTGGCTGAGAGAGAGGGAGAGGTTGAAGATTTTTGTTAATGGTAGGAGCACCTCGTCGAGGGTGAGGGCAAGCAGCTTGAGGTCAAGGGAGTCCCCATTTGACCTGGACCTAGCAATAGCTTTACTGATGTGGTTGTGAGCTTCATACAGTTTAACTGATTTGAAGTAGAATGAAGGCCGGTTTGGAGAGCAGGTGGGACTTGAGGGGAGAGTCTGGGGGTCAACTTTGTTGAAATAGTCAAGTGGAAAAACAGAGTTGAGGTCAGTGAAAGCTGAGTTGAATGAATTTGCTATGGTAGTCAGGTCCAGCATTGTGATACCATGTACAACCAGCATAGTGGGTGAGGTTTTTGTCTGCTTTCCTGTAATTTCTTTACTATTGTTCCAAAATGAATTCCCCTTGCCCCAAGTGTTAGTCAGGGCTTCCTTATAGTGGGTACTTTTCTGCTGGCAGACTAATTTTGTGCAGTTATTACGAGCTTATTTATAATTGTGTATGTCGATTTGCTTTCCAGTTTCCTGGGCCCATACCCAGAGAGGGTTCCTTGGTTTTTAGTTGTGCTAATAGTTAAGAGGAGAGCCAGGAGTTGCACAGGTCTTTGACTTTCCGCTTTTTGAAAGGGGCATGAGAGTCGGAGGCAGCGTTAAAGGTTTTGATGAAGAGGTCAAGGGCAGTGTTGACATCCACAGCATGGAAGACTGGGGACCAATCTTGCAGTCTTAGGTGGGATTTTAGGTGTTTCAACTGCCTATGTGGAAGGACTCTGCTATTGATTAATTTGGGGGGGGGGTCATGGTAAAATTATTTGTCCAGATGCAGATTACAGGAGAATGGTCGCTAAGAGTGTCAGAAAGGACAGAGACTTTTGAGATGTGGGATGGGTGACTGGTCACTATCTAGTCCAGGAGAGAACATTTGCCTGTTTTGTAATTTTGCCTAGTGGGGAAGGCAACCAGTTGAGCAAAGTTTGCTGAGGAGATGGCATCTATGAAGCCCCCTGATTCCGGAGCAAGTCAGTTGATATTGAAGTCGCCCATGAGGATTGTCTCAGAATCAGGTGGTTGGGATCGGATGAGGTCAAGGATTGAGCTGAGGCCTTTTCCTTGTTCTTTAGGGGGGATGTAAACTGTGGCAATTGACAGGGCTTTATTGTGGGCCCCTAGTAGAACTCTGACAGTGAGAATCTGGGAGGATGAGTCAGAGATGGATGTTTCAGAAGGTGGCCTAGGAGAGAGTCTTTGAGATATAAGGTGCAGCCACCACCTCTTTTAGTGATTCTGTCAAGTCAGAAAATATTGTACCCTGGCAGGGTTATAGCCATGTCCAAGATTTTAGGTAAGAGCCAGGTTTCAACAACTGCAAGGATTGTGCTTTATAATATTTAAGAGTTTTGGGCCGTAAGTTGTAATGGATCGTTTGGCTGTTTTAGTAGCTATTCTATTTTCTTGAAGTAAATTCAGTGAAGTTGTTCTAAGCGTTTTGAGTTTATTCACCATTTTAAATCTATCATACAAAACTTTTGGTAGTTCTTGATTTACAGTCTTATGCAAAAATATTGCTGAATATTGTACTCTTTGTTGAGGTGGCAATATTCTAGACTTTTTATACAGACTACAGTGATGCTCAAATGTACTACTCCCTGTTGCAAATCTCAAAATATTATTAAAAACAACTACATACCTTTGTAGCACTGAACTCGATACACTTATGAGCAGTAATGAGTAATATTCTAGGGCTGGCAAAAGAACTTGATGTGCTATTTTTCATTCTACCGTCTCTGTCAAGACTACTTTTGTTTCTGTATAGGAAGCCCAATTTCCTATGGATTTTACTTGTTACCTTAGCAACATGTTCATCAAAGGACAATGTCCTCCATAAAGTTATGCCCAGATATTCAAAGGTCTCTACTTCATCCAACCCTACACCATTTCCCAATTATTTTCATAGTATTGTTTTTCAACCTTGTTTAGTTCAGAAAATCATAGTCTTCATTTTTTTAAATTTAATAATAATTTATTTTCACAAGCCACTCTTGTGAATTCCAACAGACTGGTTGCATTTTCAGTTCCAGGTCCATTCCTGTCCATCCTGTACAGTATAATACCATGTCATCTGCATACATTATAGTTGACACAGTCTTGCAGATGTTTGGCAGATCATTTAAGAATATAGAAAACAGGAGAGGACCTAGAACTGAACCCTGTGGCACCCCAGCATGGATTTCTTTTACCACAGACCTAGTAGTACCAGTTTTCATCAGTTGACTTTTACCCATTAAACAATGTTTAAACCAATGTAAAGTACAGTCAGAAGCTCCTTATTTTTGTAATTTTTGTATCAAAATGGGGTGGTTCACCAAGTCAAAGTCTTGGTCAGGTTGACAGAAACTTTGCCTGTAAGTAGGCCTTATTCAGTTCCTTCACAAATGTCACTCATCACACTACCAAGGCCATCATCATGCTGTATCCCCTCCAAAACCATATTGATCTTGAATCAGTACATAATTGTTTTCTACATATGCTGTCAATTGACTACACAATATTTTTTTCTAATAATTTGGTTAACATAGGAAATACTGAAATTGGTCTGTTGTTTGTAACCAACTGTATATTACCTGACTTAAATATTGGAGTTATTAATGCCATTTTCCATTGTCTGGGTACTACATTCAAACACAGAGACAAGTTAAAAAGATAAGTTATTGGCTTTGTCAGCTCATCTGCCACTAATTTTATCAGTTTTGGGGGAAGTTCATCTATTCCTACATCCCTTTTCCTCATCCTGTGAAAGCCAAATGTACAGGAGTCAGTTTTGTTTTCAAATACCATCTCCATGTCCTCCCATGAGTATTTTTTATTCCCATCGCTAGCTGTCTCATTGCTACAGTTTTGTTCAACCTGTGCTTTGTACTGAGCCATGTCTGTAAAAAATCATTAAGTGCATTTGCCACCTCTTTTTCACAACTTATTTGTATATCTCCAAGTGTAATCCTATTTATTGTATTGTCACCCATTGGTTGATAGAAATCTTTAAATGAGCTCCAACACTTTTTAGCATTAGATAAGCTATTTATTTGATTTTCTTTATAGTACAATTGTTTGACCCTTTGAATTTCTACTTTACATTTATTTCTAGTCCTTCAATAATTATTTAGATCACTTTGCATTCCTGTTTTATTATATTGTTTTCATTATTTGCCCATTAAAAATGTCACTTCTTCTTCCACATCCCTTAGCAAATAAAGAGGACCAGTCAATTTCATTTATTTCCATTTTAAAATGATATCTGTTAGGTTTTGAAGGATCTAATCTCCTTTATTTTAACTTCATTCACCATCAATTCTTGTTTCTTTCTAACTATGTCAACAGGACTATGATCTGAAATTGAGTTCTTTAGTATGCCTGTTTTAGCCACAAAATGAGGTGTATTGATCAAAACCCAATCCAAAACAGTCCCCTCCAGTTTGTCATTTTTTCTTGTTTAACCATTTATAACTTGGTAACAGCCCTAATTGCCACCATGTTTATTTTATCACTGTTATTAAGTGTTCTCCAGACAATGTTAAAATCTCCCACTACAACATGTTCTTTACTGTTCTTATCTGATATTTCTTTTAATACTTCAGTGTTTACTTTTGCTGATTTGGGGGTATATACACACAGGTGACATTAATTTCAGTACCTTGCGTCCCACCTAACATAACTTTAACTGTCAAATAATCCACCTTATTATAATGCCCAACCACCTGTTGTTCTGTTATTAGATTATCCTTTCTGTAAATAAGGACTCCTCACCCTCTTCCTTTTACCCTGTCATTACTATAGGATGTATAACCTTGAAGAAAAAATATGTTCATTTAGGGTGATTTCTTAAGTCATGTCTCACTTATTGCTAGCACATCAAATTTTCCACTCTCATACCATATTCTTACTTCATCAACATGAGCTAAGATACTTTGATATTCAAGTGAGCAAATTACAAGACTTTTACGTTAGGCATTTCAGTTGCTAATCTGGTTTCAATTTCTGTTGGCCTGGGATTCCCCTCCATGTCACCTCCCAACAATAGCAACATCTTCAAAGCAAGTAATCTAAAAAGCCCCATTTATTTTGACTTTTCAGATAACATACCTCTGTATTTCTAAATTTAGTATCTTAAGAAATATACCACACTTGATATTGGGGGCATGCTGACAATAACTGAGTACCCTTTAGAGACATCTGCCAGATCATGGTACATTTCATTGATTTAATTCCCACCTGCAGACTATTGTATCTAATTTTGTTTGTTTCATTCACCATGCAAATATGGAGACCTGGGTTTGAGTCCAACAGCCCTCACTTGCATACTGTGTGACCATGAGCAAGTCACTTAACTTCCCTGTGCTCCCAGGTCACACCTGTAAACAAGCTTTCAGCTTAGTGTGCAACTCCTGGTTAAACAACTGGGGAAAAACACATTGGGAAGTGCAACAAGGAGCGCAGTCCCCACATACATATTAAATATGTGAACTGAATAATTTGTAAAATTTAACAGTTTTGTGCCAAATTCCCAGGTATCATATATACAATTTTCAGTTCTGTCTTTACTAATATATTATATCCAAGCCCTGATTCCATAAAATGAAAATCAATCCTCTTAACTTATTTTCGCTTAGTATGTTAATTATTAAGCTTTAAGCTCCTTAGCAAATTAATAAAAATAAATAAAATACAAAAATGTATCTATATTAACTTTAACAATATAGAAAAATGCACTGCATGGCAAAGAAACACAATGAAGGAAAAATAAGTAACAATCAAATTAACCCAGCTAAAGATAAGAGAAAAATAAGATCTTAATAAACAAAAAGAGACGTAATTATTACAAGCATGTATGGCCTAACAGGTTAAACTAAGGAAAACAAGAGGTGTACATAGTAAGTTATATTAAAAACTACAACAACACCATCTAGAGGATAATTAGTATAACCTGCTACTGGAGATTACAAGAGATAGAAAACTGTGAGAGCCCGTCATGTGACAATATCACATGATCACAACTAGCTCTAGCTAGTGGGATCCTGTTTGAGACAGAAGTCCATCTTCTTCCAAGTTGTGTACTGGGTGTGCTTTGAAACAACTGAGAAGCTGCGTGGGATAAATTATATTGGACTAGCTATCTGTAACTAATCTCTCTCTCATGCTTACATCTGAGGGAAGTTTTCCTCACTTTTACAGTGGTATTGATTTGTGTTTAATTATTTTAGTTTTTAGTTCAGAAAGGGGGTTTTCAAAACTGCTTATCTTGTCAGCATCTTCAGAAGGGCTGAAATAACTGCATATTTGATTTTCCTTTGTGGCTAACAAACCACCAGGCTGTTTTGGGGCTGGAGAGGTTTACCTGTGTCTGACCTGGATGTCTGGATTTTTCTGTTTGATTAGCAGGTACTTTCTCTGTCAAATTGTTGTGTAAGGTATCTTGCTGACAGGAAGGCACTCATCATAGCGGTGGGTGAGAGCTTTTAGCTGATTGTTTTGTGAGGGCACAGTTTAGGCCCAACCCTTCCCACCCCTCACCCCACCCCTGAAATAGTTCCTTTATACCTGAGGTTCTGACATCATTTCTCAAGAGTGCAAGGTGCATATCTCTGTCATGTCCTCTCTAGCACACTGCACTGACAATATAAGTATACACATTGTATAATATATTTATTTCTATATAACCAATCACACACGCGTGCACACACACACAAATACAAACAAACAAAAAAAAATCAGATAAACACGTGGGGAGTAGTGCAATGTAATGGCTGTGGGGCAGCAGTCTTCCGGGAGTCTTTCTGGAGGCTGTGATGCTGTCCTATTTGCAGACAACTATCTGCCCTGAGGGAGGAAGTTGCCCATCTTCAGGCCACACTGGACAGAAGTAAGGAAACCTTCCCCCAGGCCACACTGGACAGTAGGAAGGGAACCTCCCCCATCCAGGGAGCACTAGCGCCACCTCCACTACCTCAGAGGTTGCGAAGAAAGCACAGCAGTTGGACCACAGTGGGCACAGGGAGGGTGAGGATGGTAGAACAGAGGCACACCCAGTCAATTGTTCCACTCCACAATCCATACACCATTCTGGGGAGCATAGCTCCCCATGGATCACATAGAGAAGACTGATGACAACTGTCACAGGGAGGCCCACAGAAGGAGGCAGAGGACACCCAAGGGAAAGGAAGCAGCTCTTGGTGGGGGACTCAGTTATTAGGAGTATAGAACTGGGGGGAGCTGGGAAAACTGAAGTAGGGTGCCTGCCTGGTGCCATGGCTTGGAGGGACAGGAAGCGCATCCTCAGGATCACGAGAACAGCTGCAAGAGAGTCTGAGCTGGATGTAATTGTCCACCTAGGGACAAATGACTTGGCTCATCATGAGATTAGAGCAGTGCAGGAGGACACTGCAGAGTTGGGGAGGGGCCTAAGACAAGTAGCACACACAGTATCCTTCTCAGAGGTGCTGCCTGTCAAAGGCATTGGAGAGGCGAGGTTAATTAGCACCATGCAGTTTAATGAATGGTTGAAAAAATGGTGCGGGCGCAGGGGTTTGGCTTCATTGGGGACTGGGGTTCCACCTGGAGGGACACCAGCCTATACTGGCAGGATGGTCTGCATCAGTCTAGGAAGGGAACAAGTCTTTTGAGCAATCGGTTTAAATGCTTCATTGGCAAGCTTTTGAACTAGTCAAGGGGGAGGCACTGACAAGCAGCAGGAAAATCCCAGCTCTCCCTACAAACAAAGGGTACTAAATGAGAAAAAGACCGAGGTAGAACGGTCAGTGGGGGATGCTGCAACAGAAGGTAAAGCCATCAAAAATTGGAGAGCAATGAGTACCAATGCCCGTAGTCTGGGTAACAAGCTTCCTGAATTAGTGGCCTTGATGGAGGAGGAACATCTGGATATCGTGGCAGTCACAGAAACATGGTACCCACAAAACCATGACTGGGACATAAACATACCAGGATACACTATCTACAGGAGGGACAGGGAGGGTAAAAGAGGAGGAGGAGTAGCTCTTTACATAAGGGAAGGAATCAAAGCAACAGAACAAAAGAGTAAACAGGGAGGAGAAGAAGCACTGTGGGTAAATTTGGAGACAGGCAATGGCACCACAATCCGCACAGGGGTTATATACAGACCCCCTTCTCAGGGGGAGGAAATGGACAAGGAAATGATAGAAAGTATACTTAGAATGGCAGAAAAAGGGGAGATATTGCTGATGGGTGATCTGAATATGCCAGATGTTAACTGGAGTGCAGTTGCAGCTGCCACTTAGAAGAGTGGAGTTATTCTAGATGCCCTACAGGGAGCATGCCTTAGACAACTAGTACTGGAGCCCACTCGAGAGGGAGCAATATTAGACTTGATTCTCTCAAATGGAGATGGAGAGAGGATCACAGATGTAAGTGGGTAGCCATCTGGGAACTAGCGACCATCAATCAGTATGGTTCACAATAAACACAGCAATAGAGTCAAGCCATACAAAGACAAAAGTACTGGACTTTAGAGGCTGACTTTGCCAAAATAGGTGAGTGCTAAGAATGCACTAGCAAATGGGCAGGAAGGAGGGTGGAAGAACAATGGGGAATAATAAAACTGCCATCACAGAGGTAACGAGCCTTTGTGTGAAGCAAATAAACAAAACAAAACGATGTAAGAAACCACTATGGTTCTCAAAGGAAGTGGCAGTGAAGGTTCAAGAGAAAAAGAAAGCATTCAGGAAGAACAAGGAAACGCAGAAGGAGCAGGACAGAGAACTGTATCAGTTAAAGCAAAACGAGGCTGGGAAGGCTGTCAGAACAGCAAAGGCCCAAACTGAGGAAAAGATAGCCAACTCAGTTAAGAAGGGGGATAAAACCTTTTATAGGTGCATCAGGGAGCAAAAGGAAGACCAAGGGAGGGATAGTGAGGCTTAATAAAGGGGAGGAGGGTGGGCAGAGGGCGACTGTGAAAAGGCAGAGATACTAAACAAATATTTTGCTCAGTATTTACAAATGAAGAGGAGGTACCTAAAACAAACAGTAGAAGCACTCTGGATACAGAAGTTGATACCAGCCCATTTACAGAAGAAAGGGTTCTGAAAGAACTCTTAAAACTGAAGGTGGACAAAGCAATGGGGCCTGATGGGATTCATCCCAAATTCTAAAAGAACTAAGGGTAGAACTAGTGACACCACTGACTACCCTTTTAACAAATCATGGGAGGATGGGGTGGTACCCGAGGACTGGAGGAGGGCAGATGTGATTCCTCTTCACAAAAGTGGGAGCAAGGCAGAAGCAGGAAACTACAGACCTGTTAGTTTAACCTCAGTGATAGGGAAAATGATGGAATCACTTCTGAAGGAAAGAACTGTCGAGTATCTAGAGGCCAGAGGGGCACAGGACCCTAGGCAGCATGGATTCACAGCAGGAAGGTCATGCAAGATGAATCTGATAGATTTCTTTGACTGGGTGACCAAAGTAGTAGATCAGGGAGGGGCTGTGGACATGGCTTACCTAGACTTTAGCAAGGCATTTGACACAGTCCCACAGAAAAGATTAATATACAAGTTAACCAGCCTGGGAGTGGGTCCCAAGATGTCAGCCTGGGTAAAGAATTGGCTGGAGAATAGGACACAGAGAGTAATAGTAAATGGAGTCCACTCAGAAGAAAGGAGGGTTACTAGTGGGGTACTGCAGGGTTCAGTATTAGGACCGGTCCTCTTCAATGTCTATAAGCGACATTGCAGAAAGACTGGAAGGAAAAGTATGTCTCTTTGCAGATGACACAAAGATCTGCAACAGAGTTGATGCACAGGGTGGGGTGGAAAGGATGAGAAGGGACTTGGCAAGGTTAGAGGAATGGTCAAATGTATGGCAGTTTAGATTTAATGCTAAGAAGTGCAACGTAATGCGCCTGGGAAACAAAAACCCAGGGGAAGAGTACACAATGGGGGGGTGAGATACTAACAACAACAAAAATGGAAAGAGAACTGGGGTAGTCATATCAGATGACCTAAAGGTGGGCAAGCAATGTGAGAGGGCAGCAAGGAGGGCTGGGGAGATACTGGGATGCATAGGGAGAGGCATCCCCAGTAGAAAACAGGAAGTTATTATCCCTCTGTACAGACAGCTGGTGAGACCCCATCTGGAGTACTGCGTGCAGTTCTGGAGACCCAATCTCCGCAAAGACATAGACAGTATGGAAGCTGTCCAGAGAAGGGCAACTAAAATGGTGCAGGGTCTACCAGAAGACATATGTAGAGACAAAAGGAGCTTAATATGTATAGCCTCGGGAAAGGAGGAGAGGGAGACATGATAGAAACATTCAAGTACCTCAAGGGAATCAACAAAGTCCAAGAGGATAGCATCTTTCAAAAAGAGGTGTGCAAGAACAAGAGGTACAATTTGAAGATGGGGGCGGCTCAGAGGTAATTTAAGAAGTTTTTTTCACAGAGAGGGTTGTGGATGCATGGAGCGGCCTTCAGGAGGGTTGTGGAGTCAAAATCAGTGGTGGAATTCAAGTATGCATGGGACAGTCATAAGGCAATTCTAGGGGGTGGGGGTAGGAAGAAGTAGGCTGCTGGTTAACTAGGATCTGCAGCTTATCCAGTAGGTAGGGAAATGGGCAGACTGGGTGGGCCAAGCGGTCCTTATCTGCTGTCAAATTCTATGTTTCTATGTTCTGTGTTTCTATCTATACATGTAAACGCATGCCCAGGGTGGGCAGGGCTAAGGACCAGGCTGTGAAAATGGTCTCCATTAGATTTAGCGGCTGATGGCTTTGGCTGTCTGGGAAGAGCAGTAGAAAATGGCCATCACAAACCCACGGATGACCTAGAAGTGGAGATCAAGAAGAGGGGATTAAATACACTACAGAGGTGAGGTAATTGATTAATTAGCTAACAATAGAGTCAGAGGTCAGAGTGGGAAGCAGATTTTCAAAAGTGAAGGGGGAACAATATAAAGGAGAATAGTAGCAGCCAGAAACACTAGCAGAATTTAAAACCCCTTGGTCAGTTACAGTCCCCAATGACAGTGACACTATCACTATCAGAATCAAAAAACCTTCGGACTTGAGAGTATTTATGTTACTTCCAGGTCACTACCAAAAATATGTATGTGTCCTGTCAATGCCAAACCCCCTAGGCCTGGGAAAAGTTTGCAAAGCACAAAAGGGGTGGTAAAAGTTGGTATCTGAGGTAAAAAGGTGGGTTGAATGTCTATGCATATGATATGCAGGTCTTTCCCAGAATATTGATTTAGAGATAAAGGTTAACAAGTTTGTATGACTAATGGGGCATCAATTAAGGTGACAACTATCTGTATACACTGTAGTTTATTGTTTATTCCAAAGGTACCTGACTGTTTGAGGTAGATAGAAATCAAGTGTATATACAGAAATGTATAAGATGTGTTAAGTGTTATGGTTTAAGGCTTTAATGTTTACAGGCCCCTGCTAATGGACTTGGCATGGACACCATGCATTTAAGGCATGGGAGTGTGACCTCCCTTCAGGTGGAGCTTACCTTGTCTGCCCCTCGGGAGCCCGTTCTTGCTCCTGCTTTTCCCCCACTGCCTCTGCTGATAGTCCAGGTCCTGTGGCCCTTTACACTCTCTGTCTGGCTCCCAATGTTGTTTTAATGCTTAGGGGTCTGGAGTAGCAAGTTGCGAGACTGCTGCAGGCTGCTGACACTTTGAGAAGTGCCCGCGGGGTCAACACATGTGTAGTAGTGCATCTTTGTGTTTGAACTGCTGTAGCAGTCAGTAGTTTGCTTCGCCAATGCTCTCGACCCCACAAAAAAGTTGGTCGGGGGTTGGACACCTGAGGGAGGCACATAAGAAATGGCTGCAGAAAGAGCGCCTATAAGCATTTCAAATTGGGGGCCATGCATGAATATTAATGAGCCTCTATGCATATTAATGAGTTGTCTGGCTGCCGAGGAGGACTATATAGAACAGCAGCAGCGATAGGAAAACTGAACTGTTTACAAGTATAATTATGCAGTTGCCTAACAGGAAACACAGGCTGTTACTGAACAATGGGACAATTAAGTATAACAACTTCTTTATTTGGCTGCAAAAACTCTATAAAGTTGGGACTGCTGCTAAAGCTAAGTAAAACTGTGCACTAAGCAGCCATCTTTAATGCTTTGACTCATGTGGACAGGAAAGCATTGACTTAGGTGACCAAAAGCTTGTTGAAATGACTTATGGGAGAGGTGTGAGCTAATTATAGGTGCCAAAGACCCTTTGCCAATCAATAATTGAAGATTAATGACTATTAATATTTTTGATAGACAACAGGAATCAACCAATCAGAGGCTGGGATTTCTGAGTGAAACCCCAGGGACTTTAGGCAGTTGAAGCAGTCTGGTCTGGGCTCTGATCAAGTCAAGAAGGGCTCAATTTGTGTGCTGGAAAGGCATGAGTCCTTTTATAGGACATCATTGGCCAATCGGTCAATTGTCTGAGAATTGGGAAAAGGATTTTCTCTGGCTGACAGAACTGTGGTATTGCAGCTGAACATCCAAGGCATTTGGTGAAAGCTCCTGGTGGTTTGGAGATCCAGTGTTGCAGTGGGCCTGCATCAGTGTGGAAAACCCTGAGCATGTGAAAAGGGTAAACTGAAACTGTGTGTGCCAGAGCTAAAGTGGGCACATCAGCCTGAATCTGAGGACATTTGAGGGAAAAGGTTGGCAGGTATCCAGAGCTCAGGAAGCTTTTGTTTGCTCAAATCCAGCTGTGGAAAGGTGGAGGTCCACTCCAGAGACTGTGCGTCACTAGCCAAAAGTCACTGGCAAGATGGAAGTTAAAAAACTCATTGCTGCCCACCGGAGCTGCTTGCTTCTGTTCAGAAAAGGTGAAACTGCAGTCTTCACAGCTGCAACTTGGAGCCAGGTAGGGAAACTGCAGGACCCTGTTGAGTGAGGCAGACTGGGTTGCAGGGGGCTGTGGGCATGTGCCTGAGTGCTAGGGTACTCTGAATTCATTAGGGGAGCTGGACTGGGGGGTCACTCCTAGGTTTGGGTTCCTTGTGGCCTGGTAGGCTGTGCATGTGTGCTCTGTAATCTGGCCCACTTGGGGGCTGAGGTGGAAGCTGCAAGAATCTTCAACAAGTCCAAGGCTCACCAGTTTCTAGCCATTGCTTCATCTTCCACACCAGCATTATCTTCCCATTTGCTTGCTGCCCTAGGCGGTTGTTCCTGGCTGGCTCGAACTCTCTGTGCCAACATCCCAGCCTCAGAGTCTGCAGAACTGTGAGTAACCCAGAGCTTGCCCTGCATCGGGGAGTGTTTCAGAACAGCTAGCATACTTAGCAAAGCTTACTACAAGGGCCCAATGCCGGTCAACCTGCAGCAACTAACAGGCCTGTGTTAAACCTGGGTACCCAGTCAGGACAGACAGGACAAGGGGTTTACACTGGTACCAGTGGGGGTGGGCACCATTTTTGTTCTGGCCTACGGGCCTTGTTAACCCAAATAACTTTTTTTCCCCACAGCAATCCTGGGTCCTGGTATCCCCTTCCTTAACCCTCCCACTAAAATAAAGCCATGTGTTGTTGTTTGCAGTTCCTGTGTGGTGAGCATATTATTAGTTGTAGCTATTAAGTGTATGTGTTCCGCTATATTGGTATACAACATGGTATTCAGTGTGTGGGGGGTGACTGGAAGGGGAGGTGGGTAAGTACAACATCCTAGGAGGCTGTACTATTCAAACACTTGGCCCACTGCCATTTTACTCTGGAAAGAGGCACCATGCTATTTTACTTCTAGTCTGGGATAGAACCACCAATAACCATTGCAACAGAACCCAGGCCACTTAATCTGTGTGGTTGCCAACAGGCAAAGATAATAGCCCACTGGCTCACGGTGCCTGGACTACATTTATTTTCAAAGAGGGGATCACCAGAGGATTCTCCTTGTCCCCAGGACTGGAAAATTTAAAGGCCTGGGAAAGATCATAAGGATCGTCATGCCATATGCAGTCCAAGATTTCTGTATCAGTAGAAAGGTCGTAGCAGACCACCAATCAATGAAGAACAACTGATTTCCTTTTCACCAGACCCTCTGGGCATCAGTAGGTAGGTTGTGGCAGACTACTGACCAGGGTCGCACTGAACACACAAGGATTTGTAATCCAGGTTTCTTGAGCTTTTCTCGCTCCCAGTCTTGCCGCTTTCGTCTCTTCTAGTCTTGCTGCTTTCGTTGCTCCTGCAACAAGAAAAATCCCATCCCACTGCATGTTGGAGTCCTTATTGATTGAGCTGGGGTGGCACATAGACTTTCTTCACTTCCTCACCAGTGTAAGGATGCAGCAATGATGAGTAGCTGGAGGGGCCTGTCCTGATTATCCCCTAACTCTAGCTGGGTCCATCACCCACACTGTAGTCCAAAAGGTGTTAGTTTAAGCAGTTCCTTTGCAGTTAGGGTACAACACAAGTCTGGCAGGCCATTTTTTAACTAGGGCATAACACAGGATCAGCAGTTCACTTTGCAGTTAGGGCACAGTACAGGCTTGGCAGTTCGCTTTTACAATTGTGGCACAACACAAGTTCATCAGTTCATTTGCAAAATAGGGTACAACCTAGGTTTGGCAGTTCACTGCTGAAACTGGGGCACAATACAAATCTGGCGGTTCCCTCTGCAACAAGGGTCACAAAACAAATATGACAGTTCTATCTGCAATCAGTGTCCAGCACAGGTCTGGCAATTGATTGTGCAAATAGCAGTGCAACAGAAGACTGACTGTTCATTTTGCAGTAACCACAGCACAGGATCAGAAGTTTGTTTTCAGGGCAAAACACAGTATTGGCAGTTCATTTTGCAAATTATCCTGATGTCCAGCCCTACTGAACTGGCTGCCAGGGGTTCTGTACATCCCACCCTCTGGGCAGCCTCACTAGGGCATTGCTTGGTCTGATCCCACAGCTGGAGAAATGGCTATGGCTGCTACTATGGGCGGTCTTGAGGTGGGGAGTGCCCACTCACCTATGTGGCCTGGGCCACTTTGCACAGTGATTTAAACAGCTGAAAGGCAACCTGCAGCAAGTTTTCTTCTTTTTTTTCCCTAATAGGGCTATCTCGTCCCTTGCTCTGTTCTCTGGGAGCTACGTAACAAAGCAAAAATGGCAGCTCCGGACTTCAGGAGTGAACAAATATTATTTAGCCACAATATCTATTACAATTTCACGGTGACACATTTCAAAAATATAAAATGCATATCTGTCAGTGGTAGTATATTATGCCTGCTGAGAACCCCAACTGGTTTCACTTTCCGGCTTTGTCAAAAGGGTTCTGGATATAAAGTGAGATCCAAATTTAAAGTGCTCATATACTGTAAACATTACCACAAGATTTAAAGTTACAATACACTAAAATGAATTTATAAAAGATTAACATACTCAAAACTGAGTAGGCACTTCCGTAAATAGGCAGACAGTAAGCCGGGGGCTAAGTAGATTTCTTAGGGACCTCTGGACGATCCCTAGACCTGGAGCCTTGCCTGCCTCTCATGGCATCAGTCGCTTCTCTCTGCAGCATACGGCACTTTTAAATATTGTTTTAAATAAATGAAATCTTCTGGCAGTCAGCACTTGCCCAATAGTACTGCCACCGACTTACTCCCAATCCAGAGTGAAGTACTGTGGAGGAGGGTCAGCTGGAGCCGCACTACTGACTGAAGAGGGCTGGTGGTGTGTGGTCCTGACACTGGAGCTTTTGCTGCTCCACCCCCAATGCTCCTTCTTACTGCTATGGCAGTGGCTCAGTTGGTAGCACATCTGCCTCTGGATCAGAAGGTCGTGGGTTCTCATCCCGCACTGGGATTGGACTTGCACCTAAAAATCGCTGGCATCTGAGTGCAGTATTGGGGGGTGCTGTACTGCTGGGGTGTGCCGTCCTTCGGATGAGATGTTAAACCGAGGTCCCTTCTGCCCATCCTGGTGTTGTCCTGGTGGGTGTCCAGGTGGAAGTAAAAGAACCCAGGGTACTCTTCGCAAAAGAGTAGGGAACATTCCCAGTGTCCTGGCCAACATTCCCTTTCCCATAAAACCGGTTCATGTAATTATCCAGACTGTGTGTGGGTGATGATGTGTGATATGGCCACCACCACACATTCAGTCACTTCACTACCTGTCTAGCATTGCTTGTAAAGCACTTTGGATGCATGAAAAGCGCTATATAAATGCTGATTCTTCTTCTTCTTCATATCTCTGCTGGGCATCATTTGTGAATCCCAAAGTGCGCAAACACGAGTGGTGTCAGGTGCTGCTCTGGAGGCAGTGTCAACAGCATCCATGCCAGCTTTAAGCTGCTGGTTATTAGATTCAGTGCCTCTGATAATGGTTTGAAGAAGCTCTGCATTTCTGGGGCTGTTTCCTTGCACCTTGGCTCTTACCTGATGTGGCCGGCTGTAGCCACCAATGAAGGACCACTTCACTTTTTCAAATTAAATGAAAAAACAAACGGGGTTAGACAGAACCCACGCCATGGCTGCCGACCTGTTGCTGTTGCCTCACTGACCACTGCTCACTGCTGCTGACTGGGGACTGCCGCACAGATCCGACAACCTGCTGCCACCAGTGGACTGGAGGGGAATCACCAAGCAGAGCTGATGGGGCCTGCCTCAAACAGAGGTAAGCCTTTTTCCCTGGTCTCTGTTGCTCTCCATGCCTTCTCCATCGCTGGTCCTGCTGCACACACTAATGGTCAGCACTGGTGTCTTCGCTAATGCTTGGGTTTCTGATGCTTGAATCCTGAGCTCAAGCCACAGTGGCTCCTAGGTTTGAATCTAGCCCAAGTGCTGGGCAGGGGCAGCAGTCCCAGTGCGTGGCTCGCCTCTCCTTGCACCGCCTGCTGGGTGGGGTGGGGTGTCTGTAAAACAGGCAGCAAGGAATAAAGAAAGAAAATAAGAGGGAAAATAAAAATGTTTTAAAAACAAAGCCCAGGCTCAGGCATAGCAGAGAACTGGCTGCTGTGCTGAGTATCTGCTGGGAAGGGACTCCAGCTGTAGGGGTTACTAACAGGGGACATACTGGGATACTGGGGCCATTAAAAGGGGGAAGAGTGCCCAAACCAGATGCTTGATTTTGTTTCTTGGGGCCCCCACTCTCCATACCCTAGGGTCCCTGAATTAATTTTCTGTAGGGCCCCCAACACTGGGGCACTACAAATTCTGGCCCACCTAAAAATACATGTCCCCATGTACTGGTAATAAGCTCATTAACAACTTAGACTCTATCATTCTTAAAATGCATTTAAAGGATCATCAAACCACTTACTCAAGTTCATCATTTGTATCATCCAGTGGCTAACGTGGCACTATGCTTTAGCACTTGCAGTAAAAAGGTGGAGGAATGTATTGCTGTATTATAGTAGGTTCTAAGAAATTAGTTAAGCTGCCACCATAACAAATTCTTTAGGGGTTATCCCAAGTTGTGATTGCTGAGACTGTCTCAGCAAGTGCTCATTCATCAGTGGTTCTGCAGGCATAGGATTCTGGGAACTAACAGTGATACTACAGATACATGGCACTATAGGACAACGTTCTGAGGCAAGGTCAGATAAACCTCCCTTGAAGCGGTTCTGCCCCTCACTTGCAGTCGTGTCCTTGGCTCCCTGACTCAGTTCCTCCTTTTTCTCTGCAGTTCTGAAAGTACATGGCCTAAGAAGTTTGTGGTATACAATCTTTTGAAATGAGGCACTGGACTCAATCTGGATTTAGTAGACAGGGATTTCTGTATATGGGATGTCGATGATGTATGGTTCTGGATCCCACTTAGTTTTCGGTTTCTAGTTATTGTGAGTGCATCTGAGTAATACTCTTTTTCCAATCAGTAATGACTCTGCTGTAGCTCTTTTATCATACAAGGTCTGCTGTTGCTTTCTCGCTTTAGCCATTTGCTTTGACACTGCTTCACCGGCAATCTGTAGTCAGCCATGTGCTCTTACACCCATTCTGATTTAGATATGTTTGTAGGTTCAGTAGGCACTCCAAGAACTAAGTTCATTGGTAGTCAGCCATAGCGTCCAATCATCAAGTACTATGAAGTGTGCCCTGTGGAACAGTGAAAGTGTTACTGTATAGGTATACGAGTTCTGGAAGGATAGCAGGCTACTCTAGGTACTGCCATTCTGGTAGAGCTCTCAGCATATTGATGATTATGCGGTAGGCAACGTTCAGAGTCCATTTGATTGTGGGTGGTAGGCAGTGGTTTGCCTTTTATGATTTCCATACAGTGTGCACAGTTCTTTGAAAAGATGCGATTTGAAAGCTGTCCCTTGGACTGTCAGGTTCCGAGTTGGATACTCCATATGGTTTCACAAAATGATCCCAGAAATTTCGAGCTCTGGTTTTAACTGTGAGGTCTTGCACTGGAACTGCCACTAGGAATTTGCTATAATGATCAGTTATTGTGAGTAGGTACATCTATCCCTGCTGATGTCCATGTTGAGATGATCTAATGCTACTAGGTCCAAAACAGCTTTAACCCCTGATTATGGCTACCAATGACACTCACGCTGTATTGCAGGAGTTACATTTCAGACTGCATGCCTGACTACTTTCACACCATCATACAATGTCCTCTCTTATCCTAATCCACTAGAAACATTCCCTTAAGTTACCCTTGGTCTTCTTATGGCCAAAGTGTCCACAGAGGTTAAACTGTGCAGGAACTCAGAGGAACTTGGTTCCACCTCCTCTGATACCTTTCTCCACTGAGTACTATTTAGAGTTCCACCTCCAAGGCATGACAGTTCCACCTCCTTTAGAGATTACAGTTTCACCTCCTAAACATCTCCAATTTAACCACTGAGTGTCCAGATAGGTCAAGAAAGGCTTTTAGAGCAATAGGTGCTGTTTGATGGGGTAGGACTACTTGCACTATTTCTCTGTGGTTCTTAGGATCGCTGGTCTTCCTGATCAGTCTTCCCTGCAGGACAGTGGCTCACTCTCAGTGCTGAAGTAGCTTAATTAGTTCTTTGGGTGCTTTCTCTTGTTCTTGTGGTGTCAGAACCTTGCCAGTGAACAAGTAGTTCATGTACAGTATTTGCTGAATGACTGGACTTTGAGTTTGGACTTGTTTCCAGAGATCTTTATCTTGCTTAGGCCCTGCGGGTTCAGACTCTGATTTTTAATCCTTCACACTTTGAGGTAGGCATTGACAACAGGCTTGTATGGCTTCAGCCAGTATTTATAGGAATGGAGGCATCTCCAGGTTCTTTTGTTGAGTTCCTTCTTCTTCTAGTTCATCCTGAATAGGTAGACGAGACAGTGCATCTGCATTAGCATTTGTCTGTCCTGAGTAATAACAGATGGTGAAGTCATAATTTGTTAGTTGGGATGCCCACCATTGTTCCAATGCTTCCAATTCTGCTTTGCTCAGATGAGCCGGTTGGTTGTTGTTAGTGTATACAATAAAAGAGTTAGCAGCTAAGAAGTTTCTGAATTTCTCAGTCATGACCCACACTAATGCCAAGCATTCTAACTTGAAAGAACTGCACTTTTTATAATTTCACTCAGAATCACAGAGTCCTCTTCTGGTACTGTATATGCTATCACTCACTCCATTCTATCCTGCTCCTGTACCAGAACAGCTCCCAATTGTCGGTTGCAAGCATCGGTACACACTTGGATTGGTTTACCGTAATATGTGTAAGCAACAATAGGTGCTTCTGTTAAGACTCACTTTAGCTGCTCAAAGGCACCCTGCTGTGTTGTGGTCCACTTCACTGGCATGTTACAAGTCACTCTAGTTTTAATTTCCTCTTAAGAATTAGTGTAATGGAGTGGCAATCTTAGAGAAGTACTTTATAGGTCTCCTGTAATAACCAATGAATCCCAGTGTAACCCATCACCCCAGCCTTTTTAGCAAAATGACAGGTGGCATGCTGTTGAAGCTGACAGCAGTACCTGGTGGGGACTGAGTTCAGGGAGGATGAGGTTACTCGGCACGGGGGGGCCTGGGTTTGGCTACTCTGAACAGGGGCACCCAAGTAAATCTGAACACAGGAAGCAATAACTGTAATGTCCAGAACCAGGAATGGGATTCTTCAGTGTGGCTTTTATTCATATCCAAGCTAAACAAACAAAGCATAAACGGACCCCCACGGGGCTACATTCCTGGTAATGCAGATTAGAGACAACAGAACACTTTATCACTATTTCCAGCCCTCAGACTCTAAACTCACCAGGCACACAGCCCAGACTTGCACGCAGCTTTGGGTACACAGCCCGACTTGTACACTACTAGGGTTTTCCCCACTGGCCTGGCTCCCCCGCCGGCCACTTGATCCACGGTCCATTTGAGGAATGAACCAATTATCCTGTTGTGGCTCTCCAAACCACACTAGAGTCTTTGACTCCTAGAGAAAAATTTTCCTTACAATCCCATGTCTGAATACTTCCCTCATCACTGATCAAGTGCCTGAGGCAAAGTAGAAATCCTCAGAAGAAATCCGTAGAGGTGGACCTGGTCACTAAAGATGGGGGGACACCCACCTCCAGCTCCCACAGCCCATACCCGGCCATTTCTCTGGAAACTAAACAATTACTTTACTGAACTTTCAAATGTAGATTCTGGGTAGACGTCTGTCACATCTCCCCTACATATCATTTGCATCCCAACAAGCTCTGGACTTGAATCTACTTTTACTTTGCTTAGCCCATTACTCTAGGCTTCCCAATATTTAGTAATTCAATCCCCACATTGTCACACAAGTCCCAGGGTGAAAAACATAGGCCCTTTTAGCAAGAGCAGACACTCACCCTCACGCTGCAGGTGCCCTGCAGGTGACTCACAAATCTTCTTGTTCTCCCAAATAAACACTGGAACACATAGGCAGCTTTTCCTTCACAAGCAGAACTAGGGGGTTGCCCCAGGAATCTGCAGGGAAACCTTTCCTGCCCCCCCCCAGAGGGAGGGGGCACTGAGACCCAAAAACAGTGGTCTCCACCACTTCAGTTATCTTTTGTGTCTCTCTTTAAGGTGGAGATACACACCCTCGTACAGTACTTAAAAGTAGCCCTCTGTCAGGGCTGAGGCTCCTAGAGCCTTCACTGAGCTGCTGAGCTGCTTTCTCAGCAAGCTCCCAAACTTCACACACACTGACTGAAGACTGACTTCAAAACCTCCCAACGTTCTAACCAACTCCCTTTGCTGCAGATTCCAATGTGGCTCATGCAGCTGCAATAGTTCTATTGGTGATGTCATCCCTCAGTCTTAGGTGAGACTGAGAACAGAGTGAGACAGTGTGAAACCTATTTAACTGGAATTTCACAAGCTGCCTTCCCTGCCTACCACTAGGTCTTACTGGGATTCTAGTAACCCTGTGTAACAAGGGGGTTACACCAGCATCTTCCTCACATCTCAAATAGTTATCAAGACTAGCCTGAGTTAGAGTTTGGGTGAATACCCTACGAAGAGGAGGAGCAACATGGCGCCAGTTGGAGAAGCCATGTAAGCAGCACATGGTGGGTCTCTGTGGAAAATCTGTCGGTTTGTGTACAATCCTTCTGTTTACAATGAGGTATGGACTTGGTCTTTGAGCCGCAAACAGAAACCAAAGAAATTGCTAAGAAAAATTTTATATTACTAAGTTTGGGATTATGACCCCTAGAAAGAACTGAGTAAAACTAACTCTGGAACTAGACCCAAAAATCCCAAACCCCTGAATATGACTTCATGCAAAACTATTGCATCAAAGCTAAAACAAAAATCTAAAGAAACCTACAAGGATAGAAGTGAAATCCCCGGAGCAAGTAGTATAAACCACAACCAAGTCGCGGGTCTGTTCCTGCCGTTTCACTCTAATGAGAAGCCAAAAGATGGGAGGGCCACTGGTAGTCCAAAGCAGCTTGAAAGCATGGCTGGTAATGGTGCTTTAAATGGTCAGGACAGCTTTGGGAGAGGGGTGCGCTGTGGAGCCCGAGCAAGACAGCCACGTTCTGACTGAACTCTACAATCAGGACCATAAAGATAACTTTAAAAAGTTTGTTTTTTGGAAGCAGTCAAACCCAAACTGAATAATAATAGCAGCAGAATTCTGACCTGTTAAAGAGCAGGTTCCTACCCTGCATGGTGCTGCTCTCCCCCAGCCTAATTGATAACTTACTCCCTCATTAGCGCTGTTACCAAATGTGGAATAAAAACTCCTTCTGTTTTAACAGATCCATCCCTCGTAAAATTGAAATATGCTGCCCAGGCCAAAAACAGACTGACTTCCTGGTCCTGAAAACATGCCCCCAAGTTGGCCCATGCAGCCCTGTTTTGTTATGTCACAAAATGAAGGTTGCATGAGCGTGCCCCATTTACCTCTATGGGACCGATATTTTCTAATAGTTTTATACCCTGTTGTGTTGGGATTTTATTCAATCAAAGTGACCAATCGATTAATAGGGAACCTATTATTCGATCAATTGCTTTGACTAAAATCCCAACACCAAAGGGTATAAAACTATTAGAAAATATCGGCCCCATAGAAGTAAATGGGGCGTGTTCACGCAGAGCCTTCATTTTGTGACATCGGAAAACAGGGCCAGTGGGTCGATGTGGGGCTTACTTTTCAGGACTGGGTTGGTCTGTTTTTGTCCCAGGATGCATATTTCAGTTTTACGAGGGATGGATCTTTTAAAACAGAAGGAGTTCTTATGCCACATTTGGGAACAGCACTACTGAGGGAGTAAGTCATTGATTAGGCTGGGTCAGGCAGCTACCCAGAACCTGCTCTTTAATATGGGAAATCCTCTAAGAGAAAAAGCTTCGGGATATGGAGCTAAAAGTAAATCAGTCTCTGGTGCTCTTGCCATGAGGGCCAAGCAAGGACGCAAGCCTGTACCAGAGGAGGAAGTCCAGGAAGAAATGCTCCAAACTCTAGATGCAAAAATGAATCACCTGATCACTTCAGTGCCTGGAATATCCGACAAGTTTGATACCATCACAAACAGAGTGGTTCAAGTGGAAACCAGTATGGAAACATAGAAACATAGAATTTGACAGCAGATAAGGACCACTTGGCCCACCTAGTCTGCCCATTTCCTACCTAACAGATAAGCTGCAGATCCTAGTTAACCAACACCTTACTTCCTCTTACCCACCCCTAGGACTGCCTTATGCCTGTCCCATTCATTCTTGAAGTTCTCCACTGTTCTTGACTCCACAACCTCTTCAGGGAGGCTGTTCCATGCATCCGCAACCCTCTCAGTGAAAAAATACTTCCTCACATTACCCCTGAGCCGTCCCCCCTCTATCTTCAAATTGTGCCCCCTTGTTCTTGCACATCTGTTTTTCTGGAAGATGCTACCCTCTTGGACTTTGTTAATTCCCTTGAGGTACTTGAAAGTTTCTATCATGTCACCTCTCTCCCTTCTTTCCTCAAGAGTATACATATTAAGCTCCTTTAGTCAGACGGCCACAGTTGAATCTAATTAAAAAGCAGATGCAGCCCTTGGTGCTGTCAACACAGAAATCAAAGAAAACACCCACCTTCACTCTCGGTTAGAAACTTTAGAGTTTTTATTTTTTTATTTATTTCATTTTGGGATTAATACCTTTGAGTCAAGGATGCATTTTCAAAGGTTCTTTGTCAGTGTTGAACAAACATTACAAAAATACAAGGTTTACAGAGAAAAAAAAGGAAAACATTGAAGCATATACACAGACAGTAATAGTAAAATCTGAACTTATACACATCAAATTAGTACCTATTAACAGATAGACTGATTAGATAAGAGGGGGTTGGGGGGTCAGCTGGAAGTAGCATCATCTGAGCTGGGAGAGAGGTGGAGCTTTCAACCAAGTGAGGCCATTGTCAGGTAATTGGGTTAGGGGAGTGGGTTAAGAAAAAAGTGGTATATAGCAGAAAGATGTAGAGGGGGGTAGGTGCATGGAAAACTGGAGGTGAGGTACTATCACATTAGTGCAGGCAGGTACAATTCATTTTAGAACCAAGGATATATTTGAGCCCAGCTTTGAAGGTACTAATCTTGGTAGTATCAGTGAATCAAGCAAGAGCTTCTAATCTATGCCTGCTGGGCTTAAAAGAGGGTTGTGAAGAAGACCACCTTATGCTATTTGCCTAGGAATGGATGATGCAACAACTGGGGGATGAAGCTACCTCGGTCATTCAAAAGTTTCAGAAGGTGTATATGGTGACTCTGTGAGGCCGCCAGGACAACCCCCAGGCCCCGAGAACTGTGGTGCTTGTCATGGATGGAGTCAGCTCGAGAGACCTGCTATTGACTCTTGCCAGAAGAAAATGTACCTTACTGCACAATGGCCAACAAATTTGCATCTTTCCAGACCTGTCCTATGCAACGCATCAGAAAAGGAAGTATTTTGATGGAGTAAGAGCAATGTTGAGGGAGGTGGGCATCCCACACAGACTGGTGTTCCTTGCCCGTCTCTGCATCATGCACCAGAGTAAGATCTTCATATTATCTGACCCAGGAGAGGCTCAAAAGTGGTGCCAATGACACGCGGTGCCTAGATGTAGTGCAATAATGAAGGAAGACCAATCGTCAGATGAGGACAATCCATAAGGTTTTTGGACTGGTATAATTTTTCTCCATGGAAAGCTCCTTGATAAGGAGTGAGAAGAAGAGGGGGGGGAGTTATTTAGACCCAGAAAGGGAAATGTTTAAACGTATGACAGAAAATTGTTTAATTTCATGGAGCTTCTCATTTGAATTCTGGACTTTGGTTTCCACTCCCCTGCTTTCCCTCATGACAGCCTTAACAGTTTCCTTTGTAATGGGCTACTTTACAAAAATAATGCTACTGCTACAGTGCATGCTGTTTTTGAGCGCCTTAGTTGCTGATAATCTTATTAAATAAATAACTTTAATTTGTAGACAGGTTAAGAAATAATAAGCATACTACAGAGGCTATTGTAAGTTCTAGCTGGAATCCAAAGAAACCACTTAAGTAAGGTCCTTCAGCTCCTATTGTAGAGTGAATATCATAATTTTTTCATGCACTATTCATTGCACATTAAAAAGGTAGAGGCATGGTGGCATTTTCCTATTCCCCTTAGTGAGGAAGGAATCCGGACTTAAAGTGACGTTGTGTATCTTATATCAATCACCATGCGGCTCATAGGTTTCCTTTTCAGCAGTCATAAATGTATTTAAACTACTAGATATACTTTTTGTTGTACCCCTCAAGGACATACCTTTAACATTTAATGGACTAAGTGTGAGTAATAAGAGGAGTGGCACCCTCATGGTTTGATAAATTTCCATTTATGTAATATTAAATGTTGCTAATCAACTGTATGTATGATTGATGATAAATCAATAAACAAATAAAAAAAAAAGACAGCTTTGGGACACGGTCCGGTTCTGAAGAAACAGCTTGGAATTATTGTTACATGACAGAGTTACCAGCTTTTTCAATGGGGCCCAGTCTAAAGCAGTCATTGACTGTGCTGGAATGCCCTGTCTTCAACTTCAGAGCAGAGTACAAAAGCTGACAGTAAAAGCAATAATGTCAGGAGCCTGCTACAAAATGAGAAACTGAGTCCGTCAGACACCCCTCTGGTAATAGAAATCAATGCTGATAAACAGTATTCTCGAACGGAGAATACTCCGGTCGTGTCAACTATCACCAATGTGGAAAACCAGCATCCTGAAGCCAGACAAATAGCGGCCTCTGAAAAGGAAGGGATAAGCACTTTTGCAAGTTCTAATTCGTGTAATAAAAGTACTGTCACAATGTCTAACTCAGATTCACAAACTGCTACAAATTCTATTACCCTGTCAGTGGCTTTATTTGGGAATATACAAAATGCTTCCACTGTTATTAACAAAACCTCTATACAGAAAGGGGAAGTGCAGACTGCATTGTTGAAGTGGTTTTATCCTACTTCAACACTAATCCAAACACGGAGCAAGATTCAAATTCTTCAGATACTGAGGATGAAGACTCAGCCCCCCCCCGTAAAAATCTTATTTACCAAAATTAATGATAATAATAATAACCACCTTTCATGATATCAAGGTGCTTCACAATACATAAAAATTCAAGAAATTCAATTAAAATCAATAAAATCACAGAGATTCAGAAAAAGCTTTGCCCCATAGGAAAGTCTTCAGTGCCTGATAAAATGGAAGCAATTTTGGTTCACTAAGCCAGTTTAGACAAGTGCTTTAAACTAACCCAAGATCTGGTTAGCAAAACCAACAAATAAGGAAATTTACCAGATAAAACAAACTCTGAGTAAAATCACACATGAGACAGATCCTTTACCAAAGAAAATAAAAGTTTGAAATTTCTAACCAGAACTCAATTAAAATTAATTGACCAAGAATCCAGGACCAGAAGAAATAACATCTGAATTTTCAGAGTTCCCGAGGCATGGAACAATTCTAAAAGTTTACAGGATTCATTCAAATCAATAGCAGCTGCTTTTTGGAAACTGAATTGTAAACATTAATTGGGAAATTGAACGAGTCCATCGTGGCCTTAGAACTAAACCAGATACATTAGCTCCCCCCGTGTCCAGTCATATTGAGATTTATGAGATCCTCTGACAAGGACAAATTAATGACTGTCGTTTATAAAAAAAGAAAATAAATCTGATGGGGGTAAGTATCACTACATATAACAATTTACCTCAGGAAATTATTGTGACTAGGAAAAAATCTGATTCTTTAAGAAACAGACTCTGGGTCAATGGTTATAAGGCAACAATGAACTTTCCTGCAAAGTTTATTTATTTTGACTTATTTATGTCTTTGATAACCGGGTAGGTGCTCTGGTCCAAGGAATCATTTACTGACAAGACCTGGGCCAATAGGCACAGGAAGAGAATACAGAAGCATACACTGGTTCAATGCACTGTACATAAGTGCACATACAAAATATACAATAGGTTCAGTACATACAAGGTACAAGTTGGTGACAGAAGTAAGAACAATGTGGGTGGGGACAGTGAAAGTAGAAGAATCAACATAATAACACAAAATATGGCAGGCAACAGTAGTTAAAATGCTGAGGAGTAGAACAACAGTACCCCCCCAAAGAGCAGTCCCAACAGGCAGCAACCAAACATGAGCAGCATAGGAGGAGCTTAGTCAGAAACATTAGCGAGGGTGGGCGAACAGCTTTATTATTTTCCTGGAGTGCTACTATCTGGGACAAGTACATGTGTCTTTGTTGAGAAGGAATGACTTGAGGTTGAGTCTGAAGTTGTGATGGGTGTTGGAAGCTCTGAGGGATGTGAGTAGTCCATTCCAAAGTTTGGGGGCCACTCCCAAGAGGGCATTCCCACCCATTTTGGTTGAGAGAATCTCCAGGGGAGGGACAGCAGAGGAGCGGAGACACCCAGTCATGGTATGGTGCTTACAGAGGGTGGAGAGAGGGGAAGCAGGGCTGCATCTGAGGAAGGTGTCTATGAAGCAACCAAGAGAATAATCAAAGTGACCTTGCAGAGAGAGAAACAACTGAGATCGGTAAAGGTCACAGTGGTGTGTGGAGTAAGAGGCTGACAGTGTGAAGCAATACATGCTGTTGTAGGCAGATGTGAGCCTAGCCTAGAGTGTGGAAGAGACTTGTGAGTAGATGGGGGAGCAGTAATCCAGGATGGGAGAAGATTTCCTTTAACAATCGCCAAACGTGCCTCAGGAGACAAGTAGGATTTGATATAGTAAGCAGCACCGAGTCTCTGATTAACCCTATGAACCTCAAGGTTTGTGTGTTCAGTGAAGGAGAGAGAGGGGTCCAGTGTCACCCCCAGGTATTTGAATGAGGGGATGGCTTCAAGAGCAGGGCCAGCAGGAGGGTAAATAAGGAGGAAAGAGTTGGCATCAGTGTGTCTGGCAAGGAACTGTTTGGAGCCGAAAAGCATTGCCTTGGTTTTCTTAGCATTAACCAGCAACAAGTTAGATGAGAACCAGCTATGGGCTGCACAACAGTTCTGGGTAAGGGTAGAGGATATACAAAGAAGGGATTTGTCACTGAAGAAGATGACCAGGTCATCCGTGTATAAGAGCAAGTTGCAGGTTAGGCCATCTGAGGGGAGAGTGTTGACAAATACAAAAAAGAGCAGAGGGCCCAAGATTGAGCCCTGAGGTACTCCACTGGTGACCGACAGGGCAGGGAGTGTAGAGATACCAATACAGACAGATTGGGAGTGGTCTGAGAGGTAGCTTGAAAACCAGTCGGTGGTCTCCACAGATCAGCCAATCGAGTGTAATTTGGAGAGGAGGAGGGAGTGGTTCACCAGATGAAAGGCTTTAGATAAGTCCACAAAGACAGCACCTGTGCCCACCGGTCATAATATTGCACGCTTAATAGTGTACGACATTATGGCTAACCGAGATAGCACCATAGGCAAGAGCGCTAATAGTAACACTCGCGATACTGCTGTATGTGGTATTGAACCATCTATACTTTCCCAGGCAGAGGATAAGACCCATGCTGGGACTGAGTTCAACCAAGCAGCTGCCATGGCTCACTGGACTGAGCCACAGCAGCAGGAACCCAGGTGCTGCATATTGGACTGGGTTTGATTCCCGGTCCCAGAAACTTAACCCCCCGGAGTTGAGAATCTTTAGTGGGGTGGGGGTTCGGGGGGCTTATGCCTCATGGCAGAAATTTCATTGTATTGGCAGCATGATTTTGCCATGTGGCCTAATGTCTTGTGACATTATGTCCCCGTGCCCAACTGTGGCCTGCCCTTGATCTATATTGGTAAGGATATTATCAGTGAACAATGACAGAGCTGCAGTGGCGCTGTGATGCTTGCAGAATCCATGCTGCTGACTGCATAGGATGTTGTTTTTAGAGAGGTATTCCGACAGTTGGTGATGCACAATCTTTTTGAGCAGCTTACTTAGATGAGGGAAGATAGATATTGGCCGATAGTTGTCTGCCGAGAGGGGATCACGGCTTTAAAAATAGACACAACCTTGGCTGATTTCCAGGAGAGGGGCATGGTGGAGGCTGGACAGGGCAAGATTGAAAATGAAGGTGAGGAGTTTAGAAATCACGGAGAGATGAGTTTGAGCAAAGTAGGGAGAGCCATCAGAATCTGGGCTACCCTGATTGGGTAGGCTCTTTAGGAGTTTAAAAGTATAGATTGTGGAGATGGCCTTGAAATAGAAAGGGGGGTGATGAAGGCTGCAGAAAGTGGTGAGAAGGAGGGAGGCGGGGGTAAAGCAAGTCCTTGGGCATGGGGATGACTGGAAGGAGGGGCTAGGGACATGGGGGGATGTAGTGCATGGCCCCAGGCAAGCAGGAGGACAAGGAGGTAAATTGCTGAGGATGGCCAACAGGTCAGAGAAATTTATGCTGAATGCCTTAGCAACCCTTGATGAGGGTCAGTCAATAGGCCAGATGGGAAACTTAGGTGTATATTAAGGTTGTTGATATGGGGGGAGGATTAGAAGGAGCTGACAGAGTCCCAGAATTTCTAGGGTTTCCAGGCTCTCCCTCTGAAGCTTAAGGTAATAATTACGTTTCAGGGTTCTAGCTATGTGCTTGCAGCGATTGCGTAGGTGCTGGTAGTCATTCCACAGGGCAGGGGAGGGTGTTAATTTGTGGGAAGCCCACTTGTGGCCCCTCTCCTTCGTAAGAGTAAGGAGTTCTTGGGTAATCCAACGTGTACCACCCCCTCTAACCCTTCAGGTAGTGATGGAGAAATGGCAGTCCTGAATGTCCAGAAGCATCTTGGTGAAGTAATTTTGCAGCAATGGTAACATCAGTGACAGCATAGAGGCCCTGCCAATTTATGGCTCTTACATCCTCTAGGAGAAGGGATGTGTCAGGACAATTAAAGTTACGAAAGGATAGATACTTGGAGGAGGGTGGGGGCCTTGGATGACCAGATGGCAAAGGTAGGGGAGTGGTCACTTTAAGAGTTGAATAGAGTACCAGCATGTAGAATCCTATCCTCACAGTTAGTTATAACCTAGCCAGTTAGGGAGTGTGAAGAGGTACGAGGGTTAAGTCTGGTAGGGAGGGTGATGATTTGCACCAAATTGTGCTGTTTGAGCAAGTTTGCAAAGTCAGCTTCTTGGGCAGACAGTCAGTTTAGATTATAGTTGCCAAGGAGCACAGTCTCCCTGGTAGGGGAGAGGGACCCAATTCTAGTGAGCATGCTTTGGAGACCAGCTACACCTCCATTCGGAGGGTTGTAGCAGCTACCCAGGTAGAGTTTCTTGGTCGAGGCTAGAGTAACTTCTGCAATAAGCCGAACACTGGGGGAGTCATTGTCTGTGCAGAGGGTGGTGGTGGCAGAGAGGGGTTCTCTGACATAGAGGGACCACTATGATGACACCTTCAGTAGAGACCAAGAAGAATGCTGGGGACATCCACAAGGGAGACCCACAAAAGGGTGGCAAGGGAAACCACAGGGGAAGGAAACAGCTACTGGTAGGGGACTCTGTTTTTAGGGGGTAGAACTGGGAAGGGGAGAGGGAAGTCCTGGTGCCATGGCTTGGAAGGACAGGAAGCAAATCCTCAGAATTGCAGAAGTAGCTTCACAGGAGAGGGAACTAGATATCATTGTCCACCTTGGTTCAAATGACCTAGCTGGGCATTTATTTATTTATTTATTTAAGAGATTTACCAGATAAGCATTCTGAGCGGGGTCCGCTCGTTTCCAGATGCGACCTGGGATTGCGACCTGGGACCTGGGCATGAGATCAGTGCTGTGCAGGATGAGTTTGTGGAGTTGGGGAGGGGCCTCAGACAGGTAGCAAGCACAGTAACCTTCTCAGAGGTGCTGCTGGTCTATGGCATGGGTGAGGCTAGGGTACTGCACACCATGCATTTCAATGAATGGTTGCAAAACTGGTGCAGAGCACAGGGCTTTGGCTTCATTGGGGACTGGGGATCCACCTGGACAGATGTAGGTCTATAAGCTCCTAGGTGATAGGTTTAAATGCATCCTTGGCAAGCTTTTAAACTAGCCAAGGGAGGAGGTGCTGATAGGAAGCAGGAAATGTCAAGTCTCCCCCCACAAAACATGTCAGGTAGTCAGGTAAACACTGAGATACAGAGCTTGACAGAGGGCAGGACGGGGTAAATGGAAAAATACACAAAAGCAATAAGGGCAGGGATGGGGGAAAAAAGGAAAAAAACAACATTAAATGGAAGGCAATGAGTACCAATACCTGTAGTCTGGGAAAGAAGATTCCTGAGTTAGTAGCCCTGATGGAAGAGGAACACTTGGATATTGTAGCAGTAACGGAAACATGGTACACGGAGAACCATGACTGGGATGTCAATATACCAGGGTACACAATCTACAGGAGGGACAGAGAGGGTAAAAGCAGAGGTGGAGTAGCTGTCTACATAAGGGAAGGGATCAAAGCTACAGAACTGAAAGGTAAAGGGGAGGACAAGATGCACTGTGGGTCACCTTGGAGACAGGGAGTGGCATCACAATCCGCACAGGGGTTGTATACAGACCCCATCTCAAGGGGAGGAAATGGACAAGAAAATGATAGAAGACATTCTCAAAATGGCTGAAAAAGGGGAGATATTGTTGTTGGGGACCTGAATATGCCAGATGTTAACTGGAGACATGTACTACAGCCACATCCAAGAGCAGGGTCATTCGTGATGCCCTACAGGGAGAATGCCTTAGACAGCTAGTGTTGGAACCCACTCGGGAGGGAGCAATATTAGACCTGGCACTCTCAAATGAAGAGAGGATCAAAGATTTAGAAGTGAGTAGCCATCTCAGAACAAGCGACCACTGCACAGTGTGGTTCACAATAAGCACAACCATGGAGACAAGCCATACAAAAACAAGGATATTGGACTTTAGAAGGGCTGACTTTGGCAAAATGGGTGAATACCTAAGGGATGCACTAGCAAATGGCCAGACAAGAGGGGTAGATGAACAATGGAGAAAAATCAAAACTGCCATCATGGAGGCAACAAGCCTTTGTGTGAAACAAATAAAGAAAACAAAGCAGAGTAAAAAAACACTGGTTCTCAAAAGAGGTGGTAGGGAAGGTTAGGGAGAAAAAGGCAGCATTCAAAAAGTATAAGGAATCACAGAAGGAGCATGACAGGAAACTGTATCAGTTAAAGCAGAAAGAAGTGGGGAAGGCAGACAGAATAGCAAAGGTGCAAACTGAGGAAAAGATAGCCAACTCAGTTAAGAAGGGGGATAAAACCTTTTATATGTACATTAATGAGCATAGAAAGGTTAAGGGAGGGATAGTGAAGATTAATAAAGGAGAGGGGAGGTGGGCAGTGGTAGAAGTGAAAAGGCAGAGATACTGAATGAATACTTTGCTCAGTATTCACAAAAGAAGAAGAGAGTTACCTAAATCAAACAATAGAAGCACTTTGGGTGGGGTTGACACCAGTCCATTTACAGAGGAAAGATCTTGAAAGAACTCCTAAAACTCTAGGTGGACAAAGCAATGGGGCCTGACAGGATTCACCCCAGAATCCTAAAAGAACTAAGGGGGAACCTAGTGACACCACTGACCACACTTTTTAACAAATCATGGTAGGATGGGGTGGTACCTGAGGACTGGAGGAGGGCAGATGTGATTCCCCTTCATAAAAGCGGGAGCAAGGCAGAAGCAGAAAACTACAGACCTATTCGTTTGACCTCAGTTGTAGGGAAAATGATGGAATCACTTCTGAAAAAAAGAACTGTTGAGTACCTAGAGGCCAGCGGGGCACAGGACCAAAGGCAGCATGGATTCACAGCAGGAAGGTCATATCAGACGAATCTAATCGATTTCTTTGACTGGGTGACCAAAGTAATAGACCAGGGAGGGGCTGTGGATATGGCCTACCTACACTTTAACAAGGCATTTGACACAGTCCTGCACAAAAGATTAATAATCAAGTTAGCTAACCTGGGAGTGGGTCCCAGGGTGGTAGCCTGGGTAGCAAACTGGCTGCACAACAGGACACAAAAGGTAATAGTGAATGGAACTCACTCCGAAGAAAGGGGTTACTAGTGGAGTACCTCTGGGTTCAGTACTGGGTCCAGTCCCCTTTAATGTCTTTATAGGTGACATTGCAGAGGGTCTGGAAGGAAAGGTATGCCTCTTTGCAGATGACTCAAAGATCTGGAACAGAGTTGACACATGGGGGGGTGGAAAGGATGAGAAGGAACTTGGCAAGGTTGGATGAATGGTCAAACGTATGGCAACTTAGATTCAATGCAAAGAAGTGCAAAGTAATGCACCTGGGAAACAAAAACCCAGGAGAAGAGTACACAATGGCAGGGGAGGTACTAACAACAACAATAATGGAAAGGGACCTGGGGGTAGTCATATCAGATGACCTAAAGGTGAGCAAGCAATGTGAGAGGTCAGTAAGGAGAACCGGGGAAATACTGGGATGCATAGGGAGAGGCATCACAAGTAGAAAAAGGGAAGTGGTTATCCCTCTGTACAGACAGTTAGTGAGACCCCATCTGGAGTACTGCGTGCAGTTTTGGAGATCCCAAGACAGGATGGAGGCAGTCCAGAGGAGGGCAACTAAAATGGTGCAGGGTCTGCATCAGAAACCATATGAAGAGAGACTGAGTGAGCTTAATAAGTATACCCTTGATGAAAGGAGATATGGGGAGGGGGACAAGAAAGAAACTTTCTAGTACCTCAAGGGAATTAACAAAGTCCAGGAGGGTAGCATCTTTCAGAAAAAGAGATGTGCAAGAACAAGGGGGCACAATTTAAAGACAGAGGGGGGATGGCTCAGGGGCAATGTGAGGAATTTTTTTTTCATGGAGAGAGTGGTGGACGCATGAATTTGCCTTCCTGGGGAGGTTGTGGGGTCTAAAACAGTGGGGGAATTCAAACATGCATGGGACAGACATAAGGCAATTATGGGGTGGGAGGAAGTAGGCTGTTGGTTAACTAGAATCTGCAGCTTATCCAATAGGTAGGGAAATGGGCAGACTGGGTGGGCCAAGCGGTCCTTATCTGCTGTCAAAGTCTATGTTTCTATGTTAAATAGCAGCACCGTCACCCTTTTTTTTGCCTGGTCTGTCCTTGTGCAGTAGGGTGTAGTTAGCTAACTGGAACATCATATCAGTGTGCTGTGGCTTTAACCTGGCCTTCAAGAGACAGAGTATGCTGGGGGGTGTGAAGGGTAACCCAGGCCTCCAGGTCAACAAATTCTGCAGGGAGACTACATATGTTCATGTGTGTGATTTTCAGTCCCGGGGTGCTGACTCATGTGCTACAAGTGGAGGTGATGGGGGTGTTCGCAGAGCCAGCATTAGGTTCAAGATTCCCAGCCAGTAGAAGCAGGGGGAACAGGAGGTAGTATGGGCACAGCAGGCCAGGGAGGGATGGGGAATGAGAAGGAGGATAGGAAGAGTCCTAGTAGGAGACGCTCAAGATTGGGGAGAAAGGCAAGTTTAAGTGGTCTGAAAGAGGTTCTCTCCCACCAAGATTTTTTTGGGGAGATAGGGAGGAAGCAAGAGGCAAGAGTTCAGAGAAGTGTCGTAGGTCAGCCTGGTTGGAGGAAAGAACAGAGGCACAGAAGTCAACTGACAGTAGGGTGCCTAGGAGTGAGACAGCCACCAGAGGTAAGGTTAGAGACTTCATGATGCAAAGATGAGCAGGAGGGGTGCACATTAGTGGTATGCAGGGCCTGGAGAAGGGAGCGACTAGTCTAGGATTAAAGGCAAGGCCAGCCAGTGAGGTGATCCAGGGATTCGAGTTGGATGAAAGACCAGGGGCACATGTTGGGTTGAGCGGGGGATGGGGTTGGGGGCTGGAAAGCTAGTGGGTAGCAAGTATCAAGATGGAACAGAAGGGAAATAAGACAAGAGATGAGAACTGAAAGTATGTGTAAAATGAGTGGTTACAGGGTACGGGAGCCTCAAGTGAAAGAAGTAGTAGTAGAATGAGATACTATAGTGTGTGGAGACCTCTAGTAGTGAAGAATTAGAATGAGCAAATGGCAAAGTGGACACTTCGTAATTATGACTCAACGCGCACACCTTTAAATCTTATGACTACCCTTAGCTATATAAGTTGCTTATCAGCTAGGGCAGGAGGGGAGCCAGCACAAAGCACTGGCAGGGCACTTGCATTCTTGGTCAGAGCATAGGCGGGGAGTCAGTGAGCTGGAGAGGGCAGCAGTTGGAAAGATGCGCCGCACCACAACTGAGGTCCAGGAGGGGAGCACCCAATCAGGACTTTCAGGCTAGAGGAGGGAACAAAACAGCACGAGTTAATAGAAGGTTTAAATCGGTGGGCATGGGAAGACAGAGGCACAGAGGCAGAGCAACATCAGGGGCTAAATCGATGGACGTGGGAGACTGGGATAAAGAGACAGAGTGGCAGCAGGGGGCTGAGAAGAGCAAAGGATTAGGACAATCAGGGGTGGGTGGATTTTAACTGATTGTTCTTAGTGCAAGACAGTGAAAGACAGGTTCAAGAGTGGGGGGGGTCGGGTCAGGCACAGGGATATGTGAGGGTCAAAGAAAGTAAGGAAAGTTAAGGACCAAGAGCCAGGGTCAGAGAAAAGAAGTGAAGGAAACAGCAGAGAGAGGGAGCAGCAGTACAATTTCAAAACAGAGCTGAAACATGTAACTTGGCTTCTAGAGCTGCCATAAACACTTTAACCAATTAATCTCCAAGCAGTTTCTCCAGTAGTAAAAATAAACAGGTAGATAGTAAAATCCCCAAGCAAATTCCCACATTAAACAAGCAAAAATATTGAGCACAGGCATAATTAGAGGAAGACAAAGTGTGGTAAGACCGAAGAGTCCTGTATATCCGCAATTCACCAATCGGATGCGAGAAGCTGAGGGAAGTGGCCAATCAGCAGCAGGTAGCTGAATATGCCAGAAATTCAAGTGGCGTCCGTTTCATACCGGAATCCTTGGTCGGAGCGTAGGTGGGGAGTCAGTGAGCTGGAGTGGGCGACAGTTGGAAAGGTGCGCCGTGCCGCAGCTGAGATCTGGGAGAGATGCACCCAATCAAGGCTTGCAGGCTAGAGGAGGGAACAAAACAGCACAGGGTTAATAGAAGGCCTAAATCAGTGGGCATGGGAGACAGAGACACAGAGGCAGAGCAATGTCAGGGGCTAAATCAGCGGGCATGGGAGACTGGGACAGAGAGACAGAGTGGCAGCAGGGGGCTGGGAAGAGCAAGGGATTAGGATAATCAGGGGTAGGTGGACTTTAATTGATTGCTCTTAGTGCAAGCACAGTGAAAGACAGGTTTGAGAGCGAGGGTGTGTGGGTCAGGCACAAAAAAATGCGAGGGTCAAAGAAAGTAAGGAAAGTTAAGGGCCAGGGTCAGAGAAAAGAAGTGAAGGAAAGGGCAGAGAGCAGGAGTAGCAGTACAATTTCAAAACAGAGCTGTAACATGTAACTTGGCTGCTGGTGTTGCTGTAAACACTTACCCAATTAATCCCCGAGCAGTTTCCCCAGTGGTAAAAATAAATAGGTAGACAGTAAAATCCCCAAGCAAATTCCCACATTAAACCAGCAAAAATACTGAGCACAGGCAGAATTAGAGGAACAAACGGTGCAGTAAGACTGCAGAGTCCAGTATATGTGCAATTAACCAATCAGGTGCAAGAAGCTGAGAGAAGTGGCCAATCAGCAGCGGGTAGCTGGAGGCACCAGAAATTCAAGCAACATCTGTTCCATCCCTGAATCCTTGGTCAGAGCATAGGTGGGGAGTCAGTGAGCTGGAGCAGGCAGCAGTTGGAAAGGTGCACCACACTGCAGCTGAGGTCCAGGAGTTAAGAATAATTATTGACGGTCAGCGCCACAGGTATGACTCTCTTGAAGATGCAATGAGGGATTTGAAACTAAGATTGTCAAATATTTTCTAAATGTATTATGTGATACTTTAGAGGGGAAAGTAGAGAATTACTTTTGTGTTACTTCACTGACTATGTTATGGGATAAAAGAGTGGAGTGGGGGTGGGTATCGCAGATAACATATTTCTTTTCTAATCCAAGCTTTTAGTTTCTAATAAAATGATACGCCTCATAAAAACAATACCACCAAGCCGTTTACAGCCTATTTAAGAATGGTTACTTTAGCATTTATTAAAAGAAGGTATCTGCTTAAATTCTGAGAGGTTCTATAACAGTAACCATAAGTATTCCATGTCCATTTCAAAAGTTACTAATTTCCATTTGACGCAGGGAAATAAATAACTTAATTGTTAATAATTTAGAATGGGATATAACCGTATATGCTTTAGGGGAAAAGACGCTATGGCCCAGATATTCAAAAGGGAATGGATCCATTCACATATCTGGTATGTGTAGTATGGTATAGGCTGCACCCATTGGCTCACTGTGGACCAATGGGCATACAGCATCTACTGATGAGTGTCAGTTGGAGGCGGCAGGTGGGTGGGGTGCTGCACCCGCGCTGATCGGGGGTGGGGCGGTGGGGATCAGTGGGTGGGTGGGAGGGGTCGCTGGACCACCTGGGATATGGGGGTCAATACTCCTATACTGAAGCCCATGATCGGGCAGTCATCGTTCCACTGGACCACTAGGGATATTGGATTCAATTTTTCTTTTTTTACTTAAGCCCGCGATCGGGCAGTCATCGGTCCACTGGACCACCAGGGATATAGTAGTTATCTATTTTTACACACTTAAGCCCGCAATTGGGTGGGCAGCGGTCCACTGGACCACCAGGGATGTAGGAGTTATCTATTTTTACACACTTAAGCCCGCGATCGGGCGGGCAGCAGTCCACCTGACCACCAGGGATATTGGATTCAATTCTTTTCTTTTACTTAAGCCTGCGATCAGAAAGTCAGTGGTCCACTGGACCACCAGAGATATAGGAATAGGTTTTTATTTGTACTTAAGCCCACATTCAGGCAGACAGTGGTCCACTGGACCACCAGGGATATTGGGATCTTTTTTATTTTACGGATGCCCGCGATTGGGCTGTGGGGCACATTGCTGTGCTGCAGGGGGCGTCAGTCCCCGACGGCTGCTGCCTGGCAGAGCGCCAGGTGCAAGTCGTTGGGGATCGGTGCACCTGCAGGCAAATGGGGCCATAATGACATGTAAATGGCCCCATGTGCACCTTGCATACATTATGGCCCCATTTGTAAATCAACTTTTGAATATCGCGGTTGCTGCACCTTGCGCAATGGAACTTGCACTACTGCATCCCCATGCTCCACTCTGGCCACTGGCACTGGCGCAGTGCCACTGTGCCATGCGCACTGCGGGTGGCCAGGGTGCAATATTCAATGATGCTGAGCCATGGCGCAGCTCCTTTGAATATTGCCCAGTCCACGCCCCTGCACAGCCAAGTTGAGCTGTGCCCAGGCTTGCGCCATAGCCTGGTGCAGTTTGAATATCTGCGCTCATATGTTTTATGTTTACAGGCTCATTGTCATAAGATGTGCGGGGGGGAATGCATGAACAGGAAGTACACAGATTACCCGCTTAGAAATACAAGAAGGGTATGCTGTTTGTTAAACACTCTATGTTTCTATTTTGTTGGATTTACACATATTTGATTATAGATTTAAGCTTCTTATTACAGGTACTTGGTCTCTATAACTATATGTGGAAAAAGACTGAATGTATGAATTGTTGCATTATTTAGGATAAAGGGAGGTTGGTATATGGGGGTGGAGGAGTATTGGGATTAAGAATTCGAGAAGGATGCGGCCTTGGGAAACTGATGGTTTGGGATATAATTACCAGGGACTGGTTTGTATCAACCTTTTATTTATGGTAATTACATAATTGGTATAAATGATTGATTTTAACAATGTGAAGTTAACGTCACTGAATGTTAACGGTATTAATTCACCTTTTAATAGGTCCTGGTTACTCACTTATCTTAAGAAATAAAATTTGCATGTCATGTGCATCCAAGAAACACATCTCGATGCAAAAGAAATAATTAAGCTAAAAATAAGTTGGTTACATCTATATTTCAGCTCTGGTATGTGAAATAGTAGTGGTGCCATCTTAATAAAAAAGGCTTCAATTAAAACTTAATTGACCAATTCATCGATGAGATGGGTAGGATTATTTTGATAAAAATTATCTTGGCTGGAACTGAATTAATTATTGGGTCACTTTACGCCCCTTTTGAGAACTATTCTGAATTCCTTGCAAAAATAATAAGAGGGACTTCAAAAACTACAAGCTATGAATTTTATTCTAGTGGGAGATTTCAATGCTTATCCTAACCCTTTACAGGACAAATAATCCTTACCTAGTAAAGGAAGCCTTAATATTGCCAGGAAATTGAATGCCTTTCTTAAGTCTGAATAGTTGGTTGATACTTGGAGACATAAAAATCCTAACATTTCATCACAATATTATTTTGATAAAAATAATAAGTTTTTTTCCAGTATTGATTTTATTTATATACATAAAATACTTGGTACAGCATGTTAGAGAAACTGACATTGATTTAATAATTTTTTCTGACCATGCCCTAGTTGGTACTGAGATACATCTTATAAATTTAAATAGGACATTTACAAAAACTTGGGTTTTTAATAATGATTTATTAAAAGATACAAACTTTAATCAGAATATCAGGATTACTATCAAAGAGTATTGGTTTTATAATTATTCAGGTCAATGCTCCATATTGTCACTATGGAATGCTTTTAAAGCAACCCTGTGGAGTGTCGTTGTATCATACCAAATTAAAATAACGAAAGAGAGGACTAAAAAAATTCAAGAAATTGAAACGATTAAAACAATTAGATAAACGAGTCTTAACTAATTATGATAAATATAATTTAAAATGGTATTTATATAAAGCAAAAAAAAACAGCAAGTTATACAACAGACAACCAGACTAGCTTTTTCCATTATAAAACACAAATATTTCAATACAGACAAATCAGGCAAGCTACTAGCCTCTCTATTAAGGCAAGAAAAACAAACACACAAAAAAACCCACAATTACAACATTAAAAGATGACCAAGGTACCATGCATACCACAGATGAATCTATTTCTAAAGCATTGTTTGAAAAATTTATGAAAATATATAATTTCATACCTGACCAGATACAAATGGAACATTTTTTGAATAAAGCAAATATAGTAACTCATCCATTTGAATATATACCCATTTCTCAGAAAGAAATTATTGAAACTATAAACACTCTCCCAAAAGGTAACTCCCCTGGCTTAGATGGATTTACAAATGAATTCCTCCAATGTTTCCCAAAGGAACTGGCACCATGAATACAAAGAATGGTAGAGGAATTATCATTGGACAGCCAAGATTTAGTTCTTCCTTCATCTATGCAAATAGCAAAACTAATTTTCATCTTAAAAGAGGACAAACCACCTGAGTCTACAGAGAGTTATAGGTCAGTTGCAATTGTAAATGCTGATTATAAATTTATTGCAAAATTAATAACCAAATACAACCATATTTACAAACATATATAAATTATAACCAATACGGGGTTCATGAAGGGAAGAACATTACATCAGGCAATTAGGAAAATTCAGGCACTTATTCATTTATATCTCTGCGTGTAAATCAAGTCTTCGGAAGTGGCATGTCACATACAGCATCTGCCGCTATGCTTCCTCCTCTCATTGGCTGAAACACCATTGTCACCTTTAATCAGACCTGGGATGACTTCCTCCTCCTGAGTTAAGGCTTTATGCTTACAGCTCTGTCATTGACAATATTGTCCAACTACAAATACCCAAACCCCTGGCAGGCCTGTTCCAAAATCTGACACCTTGTTATGGGTTGCGGTCTGCTGACAAAGTCCCTGTCTTCATCCCCAGACATAACACCTCCAAAGGCGCAAGTGCTTTTGCCTGTCATGCCCCTCAATACAGGAACTCCCTCCCATTAGCCTTATGCCAATCCCCATTTCACGCATCATTTAAGAAAGGGTTGTGTAACCATCTCTATACTTCCTGCAAATGCTCCTGTTTCAGACCCCCCAGCTCTTATTTCCTTCCTAGCCTCATCTCTCCTTGCTACTTCTGTTTTTGCACTGCTAAATGCAAAGTATTTTCCTCTACCTGTTTGCCCTACCTCCCACCTGCCTCGTCCTCAACCCTTTTCTGGCCTTTTACTTCTATCTCCCTTACTCTTATCCCTCCCTTAAATTTCCTATATTCAATCCCAAATGAATACTATAATATTTACCATCTCTCTTTTTCTCAAAACAAATTATGTGATGTAGCCATGGTTATCGAACTGTTTCTGTATGTTTTTCTTACACCGTCAATAGCTACTTTTTCTACTTGCTCTGTATACTACTGTCAAATGTGTCAAACCTGTATTGGAATGTTTGCCTGTATTGTTGTACTGTACCCTTCCAGGTTGTGCCTGAAAATAGTTATTGCTATGGCTAGTGCACTTACCCGGTAAACAAAAACTAAATAAATAAATAAAATACATTTACTTCATACAAACCTAGAATATCAGAACAACATATACAATGCAGTTTCAGTTGATACCAGTAAAGCTTTTGATTTCCTGAATAGAGCATTTATGTACCAGATTTTAAATAGATTAGGTCTTCCTCAAGAAATAATAACACTAATCAAAAAAACTGTTTAAAAAGAACAATAGTAAAATTTCAATTCAATTGATACTTAACTGAACAGTTTGACATACTGAATGGTGAGATCCAACCCTATTTATACTTGCATTATAACACTTTCTACAAATAATAAAAAATAATCAGTATATTGAGAAAAAAACTGTGGATCAGGACCATGTGAAACTAAGTGTGGGATATTCAAAAGGGTTGCGTCATGCACAATAGGGTTGCGCATGCACAAGTCCGAATTTGCGCCATTCTGTGATATTCAGCAGGAGGCGGTTGCGCCACTGAAAACAGGCTGAGCAACAGTGCAATGCAAATGAAGGAATGCGCAACCAAAGGGGGTGGACCCATGCATAAACAGCGCAATGCGGTATTGAAAGACTTGCGCAATGCGCAACAGCGGATGAGCTGGAAGGTGCGCCACACCAGAAATTAGCCAAAATAAAAAGGCTCAAGGAAGAGGCGCAAGAATGCTACAGGGAAGCCACATGAGGCAGGGAGAAATCGAGTGTGACAGTGAAAGAGTGCAGGCCAGGGAGTGCACAGGAGAGGAGAAGGACAAGGGAGGGTGTGTTGGGCCACAGACTGCAGGGCCAGTAGGTGTACCCGGTGCAGTGGAGGTAGCAGGCAGGAGAGCGGGGAGAAAGCATGAAAGCAAGACAGCTGGGGAAACAAGCCAGGGATGGATAGTGCCAGCTTCACATGGAAGCTGTAGTGAGAGGGGTGAGAAGGCATGCTGCAGGGTGACGTGGCCGTGGAAGGGCCCATCGGCGGTATGCCCCCAACAGGCAGTACCGTGCCCACATCAGCTTTGAGCTGTATTCAGATGTAGAGATTGTGGGCCGGTACCACCTGAACAGGGCAATACTGAGGCAGCTCTGTGAGCTGGGCAGTGATGTGATGCAGGCACCCTCATGACAGAGTCACGCTCTGTCAGTGGAGACAAAGGTAACAGCCTGCATGTACCTGCTCGCCAGGGGTACCTTCCAGAGGCTGACAGGGGACACCACAGGCATAACACAGTCAGCCACGTCATGCATCCTCACCCAATTCCTCAGCGCACTGCTGCCACATGCTGCGGAGTACATCCATTTCCCCAGCACCGCGGCAGAGCGTACAGCAAACATGCAGGAGTTCCACAGGGTAGCATGTATGCCTGGCGTGCTAGGGGCCATAGACTGCACCCATGTGGCTATTCGCATGCCACCTGGCCCCTGATGGGGCCGCATACAGGAACAGGAAGGGCTTTTCCAGTGTTAACTGCCAGGTGGTGTGTGATGCCGTAGGCTTACAATCAATGTCTGTGCCACACACCTGGCGGAGCACATGATGCCTTCATATGGTATCAGTCCACACTGTGCCATCGATTCGAGAGTGGGGACATCCCACAGGCCATCTGGTGGGTGAGTACGCATGTAGGAATTCAAACTTGGGGCAAGGTGGAATGCCACAGGTGCCATGGTAGTGGCACACAGGGATATGGGCAATATGGACCTGAACATGATACTTATCTCCACTATCTCCACACAGGTGACAGCGGATACCCACTCCATCCCTGGCAGCTCACACCGTACCGGCGCCCCATGACCCCATCGCAGCAACGCTATAATGAGGCAAATGCCACCACAAGCAACATCATCGAGCGGGTGTTTGGGATGCTTAAGGCATGCTTCCGATGCCTAGACACCTCCGGCAGTGCCCTACAGTACAGCCCCTCAAAGGCCTGTGGGATATTCCTGGCCTGTTGTATCCTGCACAACATGGCCAAAGACTGTGGGATAGCCATACAGGTCAAGGAGGGGGACAGCGATGGGGACACCAGCGATGCCGGTGATGATGGCGATGAGCTGCCCCCCCTTGGACAGCGGGACCCCCGACTGATCTGGCAGGCCCAGCTGCACCGGGACACCATCATGGAGGAGCATTATGTATGACACAGGTAAATCAAGGGGCCATGTGCAACCCACACTGTCCAGGCGCAACCCACAGGCACACAGGGTAACACACCAGGGGTGCATGATGGCAAGGGGAGTGTAAGGGTCCAGGCACATGAACACACCATCAGGGAGGGGTGAACAGTCATATGGACACACACACACACACCAGGCACAAAGCATACATGGGCAGGTGCACAGCAGAGCAGGAACAGACTTGTCAAACACACAGATCCACAGACCACCCCCACCACCTGTACTATCCAAGTACGTGTCAGATGCTGGGCACCCTTGCACCTTGGTGTACAGTACAATGCGAGGCATCATCGCGCACACACACCTGTGGACAGCAGTCGGGTGGTGTGCAGGTGGTTCGTGGTGTCGGGCGTTGGGCAGGGCACCCACCAGTGCACTGCCCACCATGACACACAGTGCACACAGGGCGGCACCAGACAGGGCCCGCACTGGGAGACAGGTCAGTCATGTTGCACTGTGCCATGGCCACCTCAGATGTGTGGGCAGCCCCACCATGACCCAGCAGCACTGGCAGGCTGAGCATGGGCCATATGGGGTGGCACCGATGGACCACCAGGGGTCCCACTGTGCAGTCACGACCTTGTCCGCACAGGGGTCTGCAGCATGCCAAACATACCTGCACCAGGGGTGCTCGGGATGGCCACATCAGAACCCAGGGTCGACAGGCTGGGTGTTGCATGATGCCGGGAATGGGGAGTGGAGAGCGTACTGTGTGGGGTGCGCGGTACAGGGGCACCTGACTGTGTGCCCAATGCAGCCACGACAGCGACCAATGCCTGGGTCTGCCTGTCAATGGCGGCGGTCACATCCATCCGCATTTGGACCATCTCTGCAATGATCAAAGCATTGTCCCTGCTGTGCTGCTCCACAGCCACGCACAGTGCCTCCACGGATGTTGCAACCCGCATCTGCTGCTCTACTGATGACCGCAGCAGGTGGGTGTGCTCATCCAGTGGGTCCTGTACCACATTGGCATTCTGTCCCCCAGGGTATGGAAGGGCCTGATGCTCAACACCCCTTGAGGGTGGGTGCTGTTCACCAGGACCAGGTGTGGGCAAGTCAACAGGCGGTGTGCATGTGCCACCGCTGGACTCTGTACCCCCAGATCTGGTGGATGACTGCTGCTGCTACCCCTCCAACTGCTGTGCCCCAGGGACAACTCGTTCCACTGCTGTGGCCGCAACAGTGCCAGAGACCTGCACAGCCACCGGTGCTGCCCCACCGGTGAGGACAGGCACAGCCTGGGACTGTGCTGACGTGCTTGCACACACGCTGGAACCAGCTAGGTCCAGGCGCGCTGCTGGCCTGCTTGTGTCCGCCATGGACACACACGGTCACTGCCCATTGCAGTCCTTGCATCATCAATGGTGCAGGTACGCAGTTACAGCCACAGTCACAGCGTGCTGGCATGCTTGCATGCCAGACTGCTGAGACACAGGCTGTGCACCCCCCACACCTGACTCACCGACAACAGAGGTGGCAGCCAGCGTGCATGCTGGTGCAGTGCATGCCGGCTGGCGACAGAGGTGGATGGACCCTCCTCCACCTCTGGCAGGTCTTCCTCACTCCATGGTCCCACCACCACTGTCCCCTGCAGACGAACGGGATCTGTAACAGAAAGTGAGGACATGTTAGTGCATGTGATCAACCTTCCCCCCCCCACACCACCACCATGTCATACCGTGCAGTGATGGTCTTCCACCTGTCTGGAATCCACCTCCTAGTACGCCCTCTACAGCACTCCGCTGCTTTGATGCAGCCAGTCAGTCCTCAGCCGGGGTCAGCTCCACCACCACTGGCTGGCCCCCGCCTGTGCCAGGACGTGCCGCCCTGAGGGCTGCCACCTTCTCCTTCACCCTTGCGGTCTGTCCCCATCTTCTTTTTGCATTCCTGCATGGAGCGCTGGTGGCTTCCATGCAGGTTCACTGCCCGAGCTACCCCCTCCCATGCAGCCGCACGGGCCTGAGGGGTGCCCCGCCGTCCACTCAGTAGTGGCTGCTCTTCCAGGTAGGCCTGGAAGAGGGCCTCTGTCTCCGCCATGGTGAAGTTGGGCCTCCTCCTTCACCCACCATCCTCACCCTCACCTTGGCTCTGCTCAGTCATGTCGGTCTGTATGGGTGGAAGTGGACACCTGTCACTGTGCAGTCTACAGCGTTATCCCATGACCATTGGCCAGAACATCACACAGCATGCAACTCACCTCTCACCTGCAGTAACCGAATCTGGCCAGCGCAGCCCAATGTCGCGTATTTATAGCGCAATGCATTCAAATTAGGAGTGGCACAACTTTAATGACATGCTAATCATGCCACTGTGCCTTTGAATGGCTGATCAGATGATTTGTATGTGTCGGCTGAATATCACGCCATTGCGCTTTGCGCACTACGGTTGAGCCGGCTGAGCCAATGGCGCATTTCTGTGACTATGTGGTACACTGCATTGCGCATGCCCAGGTAGCTTACGCAGGCATCTGCTGTGCTGATGACGTGCTGTGCGTGATCAGCAATTCAGGACACGGTCACCATTGTGCCAGTGGTGCTACAGCGCTGGTCACCATATGGCGCTGTGGCAGTACTGCGCAATAGTCCACTGTGGCACTGGCACGCAGGTGACTGATCGCGCAGGATGTGTGGATGTCCGATGGTGCTGTGCGTGGCCTTACGCCACTGACCCATGACCTTGTGGCCGACCTTTGCCCCCTGGCGCTGTATGTCTGGCATGTGTACGGCTCTATCGCGCTGTTCGGTGACAGCGCGATGTGGACCGATGGCGCTGTCCGAACAGCATGATAGGCAGTGATGGAGTTGTATTGCGCAACATTTCCATGTGGGGTTGCCGCGCTGTGGAGCGCCATATTGCCACTGTACATTTTGAAAATGGCACGCAGGAGAGCACCACAATGGGGGGCCTTGGAATTGGCAAAAGGGTGGCTGTGGTGGAGCCTCACCATGGCTCACTGTTTGAGGGAATGCCCCTGCAGGTGCCATGCACCCATGTGTGGCAGCAGGTCGCCACTGCCCTGGAGCAGGCCACTGGGTGGAGGAGGACCCCTGAGCAGTGCAGGTACCACTACAGCGACCTGCGGAGGAGGGAGCATGCTCTTGCTTGAGCGCCTCAGGTCGCGTCAGGAGGGACATTGTGCCCAGGCCAGGTGGGTGTGCTGTGTGGCACCGTATTGTCCGCATGGGTGACTGTGTAATGTGATCTGCCCATGGGGTGGGTTGGGCTATGGTTTGCTGTGCGGGTGTTTGCAGGTGTGTGCTGTTTGGGTCTGGTTGTGTGGGCAGGCACACTCAATGGGGCAAGGGGCTGTCTGCTTTGGGATCTCACTGATGTGTTTCTCTTCATTTGTCTCCCACAGGCGTGAGGAGCAGAGGCGGGCACGGGCTGAGGCCTGGGATGGCAGTGCCAGGGTGGCTGGCAGAGGAGGTGTGCCACAGCCACAGCAGCAGCCACAGCAGCACCTGCTGCAGCGGCTTGATGAGGGTGAGTGTCATTACATCATGGATGCTATTGCATGCTGGGGGGGCACGGACACCTTCCATGGACAACACTACCATGCATGCAACATGTGACAGTCATCACTGTCCAGGGGCACTGCATATGTGTGTGTGTGTGTGCATCACTGGTGGTCCATGCATGCACTGGGCACATGGCTGTGGCACTAGCATCCCACCATGTAGCCACGTCACTGGGCAGCCTTGGTTGTGCTGTGCTGGACATGGGTGGTGTGTGTGTGCAGTGGTACACATGGCCGTTGCTGGCTGGTTGGGCATGTTTTGTGCACGGTCACTGTGAGTGGGTGCAGTCCATCACAGAAGCAGGGCACTTGGCTGTATGCCATGCATGATGGGTGGCATTCAGGGATGTGGACAGTCACAGCCATTTACTCTGATCCCTTGTCCTAGGTATCCGGATCCTGCGCATGTTGGAGCAGGGCATGCGGAGGCTGACTCAAGTGGCCATGGACTCACATACCATCCTCCTCAACCTACAGCAGCATGGCATGCGGCACTGGAGGAGGCCACGGGCACAGCGCCAGGCAGAGGGAGGAGGGCAGGCTGCCAGGCGGTAGCCAGATGTCGGCAATCCCCACCTTCCCTCTCCCAGTTGTTCACTTCTGCCCCCTTTCCCACCCCTACCTCATACCCATACCCCCACCCCTGCTTTGTACATATGTTACTGTTTGTTATTCTTGTTATGCATCTTTATTACATATATATTTTGATATGAATACTGTGGTGGTCTCTGATTTGCAGCTGCCTATAGGTGATCAGTTGCAGTGGTGTGCATGGCATCAGTGTGGTATGGTCATGTGAGCGTAAAAGTGGTCAGTGTCTCTGTGTAAGGAGGCTTCCAGTCAGTATTGTTAGGTGCTGCCACCCACTGCTGGGTGGTCATGGTGGGTTTGGCTTGTGTGGTTCTGTGGTTCACGAGGTTGCAGTGTTTCGGGGGGGCCTGGGGATTCCTGCAGTGCTGGTCACTGCGCATGGGTGGTGTCTTGGGGTCACAGTGCTGGGAGTGCTGTGCACAGGGGGGCTGCTGGACACTGGAGTACTCCACCCCATTTGTGTGCCAGTCTCAGGTTGACAGTAGGTGTGCTGCAGTAACATGTCCGGGTTGTGCTTTGTTTGCTTGTCCCCATGGCCCAGTGGATGCTCCATCCCTCCCCCAGTTATGCTGTGCTTGGGGTGTGGGGGTACATTGTTGGTTCAGCAGTGTGTCCCTGTGCCCATCTGTGGCATGGGTGGTGTACCCCTGCCTACCTCCCTGGTTGTGCACTTCCATTGCTATGCTGCAGGGGACTCTTTGCTTGCGCTATGGCGCCTCTGGACTGCTCAGCTGGGCTAGCCTTGTTGCGCTATGGCACATCATTTCTGCTCAGCTTCCCCTTCCTGGTTGCATTATGGCGCAGTTTGTGCGATATTCAGACGTTGTCTGCTTGCGCAATTGGCCTTGCTCCATGTTTGAATAGCATGACAATTGCGCATGTGCGCAACTGACTTGCGCTTGCTCCTGCTGTTGCGCACTTTTTGGGCGCAGTTTGAATATCCCACCCTAAGTGTCTTTGCAGATGATATTTTTTTAATAGTTAAAAACACAAATATTTCACTAAACTCCTTTTTGAATGAAGCCCAACTTTATTCCAAAATTTCTGGCAATGTAGTTATCAGGACAGACCAGTCTCCTAGTGCTGGAATCTTTGCATGATCTGGTGATACTCTTGCAGACATAGCGATATGTCCAAGACAATTGACTTGGTCCTTCAGTTAGTGGCACTCAGAAGGCTTTATGTTCAGGCTGTAAGTAGCCAGTCACTCAATGACTGTTTCCAAGTGGTTTAGGTGTTCCTGATATGTTACTGAGTAGATTATAATATGATCCAAATACAACAGCACTATCTCAAAGTTTTGACTGCCAGGCAGTGTTCAGCAAGTCTCTGAAAGATGCCATATGTTTTACATAGTCAAATGGCATTCTAGTGAATTTGAATAACCCCATGGGTGTTACAAAAGCAGTTTTATCCTGTTTGACTGGAGCAATTGGCCTTTGCCAGTATCTGCTGGCTAGATCAGGTGTCAAGAACAATGTGACTGACTTCGAGGCACTAGGTGAATCTATAGTTCTGGGGAGTGGATAGTCATCCTTGTGGGTCTCCTTGTTCAGTTTTCTGTAATCGACACAAAATCTCAGTTATCCATCTTTCTGTTCAGCAAGTCTCTGAAAGATGCCATATGTTTTACATAGTCAAATGGCATTCTAGTGAATTTGAATAACCCCATGGGTGTTACAAAAGCAGTTTTATCCTGTTTGACTGGAGCAATTGGCCTTTGCCAGTATCTGCTGGCTAGATCAGGTGTCAAGAACAATGTGACTGACTTCGAGGCACTAGGTAAATCTATAGTTCTGGGGAGTGGATGTCATCCTTGTGGGTCTCCTTGTTCAGTTTTCTGTAATCGACACAAAATCTCAGTTATCCATCTTTCTTCTTAACTAAGACAATGGGCGGCACCCATGGGCTGTGACTTTCCTGGATGACCTTGGTACATCCAAAGTCAAGAGGTTGTTGAGAGGAAATGCTTTGGTGTCTCTATTCCATTTATTTTCACAGGTACTATCAGAAATCTCCCCACGAACCTCAGTCAATCAGGATGTGTTGGACCCAATTCTGTTCTGTTCAAGGGTCAATCTTCTGCCTTGGGGACTCCCTGTTTAAAGACACTGTGGTCAGCCTATGGTCACATCTCTGCTCAGCATGTCCACTGACTTTACATCATCTATATATGGAGTTACCCTTCGCATCACAACGATCACTGGGCCACCTTCTGTAGCTCTGCCTCTCCACAGGAGTGCACTGTCGATTCTCTTCTTGCCTCTCTGGTCCAGGATCTTGTCCTCTCCTCCAACCATCCTTCAGAGTTCTCACCTCATGGCATATGTCTGTCATCTTTTTTGGTCAGATCAGCTAGCTGTTCTTACACCACTCAAATTGCACTTGGAGTACAAGAGTCATGTCTGTGGATGGATCTCTCTGGTATCTGAGCCATACTGTGGGTAGCATACTTACTTTGAGCAAGTTCCTAATCCAGACTGTAGCTTTTGTGGCCCTTGGAAAAACCAGTAGGCCCAACTTCAAACCCTGCACTGTGACCTGGGTAAAAAATTGGCTGGAGAATAGGACACAGAGAGTAATAGTAAATGAAGTCCACTCTGAAGAAAGGGGGGTTACTAGTGGGGTACCGCAGGGTTCAGTATTAGGACCGGTCCTCTTCAATGTCTTTATTAGCAACAATGCAGAGGGACTGGAAGGAAAAGTATGTCTATTTGCAGATGACACAAAGATCTGCAACACAGTTGATGCACAAGGTGGGGTGGAAAGGATGAAAAGGGACTTGGCAAGGTTAGAGGAATGGTCAAATGTATGGCAGCTTAGATTCAATGCTAAGAAGTGCAAGGTAATGCACCTGGGAAACAAAACCCAGGGAAGAGTACACAATGGGGGGTGAGATACTAACAACAACAAAAATGGAAAGGGACCTGGGGTGGTCATATCAAATGACCTAAAGGTGGGCAAGCAATGTGAGAGGGCAGCAAGGAGGGCTGGGGGGATACTGGGATGCATAGGGAGAGGCATCACCAGTAGAAAACAGGAAGTTATTATCCCTCTGTACAGACAGTCAGTGAGACCCCATCTGGAGTACTGCATGCAGTTCTGGAGACCCATAGACAGGATGGAAGCTGTCCAGAGGAGGGCAACTAAAATGGTGCAGGGTCTGCACCAGAAGACATATGAACAGAGACTTAAGGAGCTTAATATATATAGCCTCGAGGAAAGGGAGAAGGGGGGACATGATAGAGACTTTCAAGTACCTCAAGGGAATCAACAAAGTCCAAGAGGGTAGCATCTTTCAAAAAGGAGGTGTGCAAGAACAAGGGGGGACAATTTGAAGATGGGGGGGCAGCTCAGAGGTAATTTAAGGAAGTATTTTTTCGCAGAGAGGGTTGTGGATGCATGGAATGGCCTTCTGGAGGAGATAGTGGAGTCAACAACAGTGGTGGAATTCAAGCATGCATGGGACAGTCATAAGGCAATTCTAGGGGGTGGGGGTAGGAAGAAGTAGGCTGCTGGTTAACTAGGACCTGCAGCTTATCCATCAGATAGGGAAATGGGCAGACTGGGTGGGCCAAGCGGTCCTTATCTGCCGTCAAATTCTATGTTTCTATGTTTCTATCTGGATGTGGGACATCTTTGGATATGGGATTGCCAGGCCACATTAGGGGTAATGTTTTCACATACTGCTGACAAACAACAGCATCCCCATCTGGTCATCCAGTTCCAGAGACTTTTATTGCCTTTTCTTTGAAATCCAGAAAAGTTTCATCTGGGGCTTGCAGATGGAGCATTCTAATATCTCTTTTAAGTGTGTCACAGTGGACTCCTTTGATAAACTTATCAGTCGGCACCTTGTCGGGATTTTGCATATCTTCAGGGTCCAGACATTTGATAGCTCTCAAGGCCTCCTGCAGACTCAGAGCATACTCTTGCAAGCCCTCTCTAGGTTCTTGGGTCCTGGCAAAGAAATGTATTTTTAATTCTGACAACATCCACGTATCAATGTTGCACCCCAATCTCATCAGGATTTGCTCAGCCGTGGTCTTCTTTCTGTCAGGCAATGTGACCACTTCTCTGTGTGCTACTCTTCCTAGCTGTCTGATAAGAATTTCAACCTTTTAGTGTTCTGGTATTTTGTGTTGCCTGAACGTGGCCTTCATTTTTGCTCTGAACTCTCCCAGTCTGCTGGTGGTAGGATCTTTCCATTCTTCAATGTACCTAAGTAACCATGGGATGCCAAAATAATAATGCATCATGACAGGTGACAACCAAATACTACAGTATGCTTCTTCCATCCTTTCACAGAACCACTTGCACTTTCTAGCCCAGAAGCATCATGTTAGAAGCATGTACTAAACTGGACTCCTTGACTTTTAACAATCCTGCCGACTACGCCAACTTTTCACCCGCTTGCACAGGGCACTTTTTTTTTCCCCACTGTCAAAGAGACTACGGGTTCATTTTCTTTCACTCAGACCTGTTAGGGTTTAATGCTATTCTGGAAGCCACAGGTTTAACCTTTCTAAGGAAATATATGGATAAAAACATAACCATTAGTCTTAAATATAAACCATATATCACAAAAAAGGTTATAAATTATAAAACTCTGGATTTATAAACTATTTTAAATTTGAAAATAGCCCCATGGGTACGCTCTAACAATGTCTTATTTCAGTACAGAGAGTACATGGATATATTGCCTGATCTAAAACAAAGGCTGCTTTTTACTAGGTTTAGATTGGAAATGTTTCCAAGTAATGTCTTGTTGGCCAGATACAACAAAGTCTGCAACACCATTTCTACTTACTGTCCATGTACTGATTGCTTGGAAGATCTGTATCATGTAATTATGATCTGTGCTTGGTATGAAAAACCAAGGAAAATTTGAGTAATACAATTTGGAATAATATTGTGACAACTGATTTGACCTTGCTAATGAATATTCTCTTTACTACAAATGATGAATACATAACTCAAAAAACTGCAGGCTATTTAGGGGCAATATCAAGAATCAAAGCCATACAAAAGTAAACCGATCTCTTTGTTTTTATCAAACTCATTTAACATTAGGGTACTGCTGTCTTTTTGTTTTCATATTACATATCTTTAAGGAGGCGGTATAGTGCAGTGGTTTAAGACTCTGAGCTGCAAACCTAGAGACCTGGGTTTGAATCCCACAGCCCCCACTTGCATACTGTGTGACCCTGAGCAAGTCACTTAACTTCCTTGTGCTCCCAGGTTGCATTTGTAAACAAGCTTTCAGCTTAGTGTGTCTCTCCTGGTTACAATTAAATAAAAAAATATTCCTGTGAGGTAGGATAGGATGCTAATGTATTTCTCACAGAAGGTTTAAAAATGTATTGTTCTAAGTATGTAAATGTATTGATCTCTTTTTAATATTTTTGTATTGATGGTTGTCTATTAGTGCATATGTAATATTGTTTTTAGATATTGAATTGTCTGTTAATTTTTCTCTATTTTGTCATATGTATTTGTTTATTTATAGTATTTATAATACTGTAATGGTCTACGACTGATCAATAAATAATCATTCATTCACTCAGACCTGGTGCTAGTCTGATTTGCAAGAAAAGGCAGACATGACTTCAGATGCAATAAGAAGATTTTATTGTAATGAGAAGTGTGAGTGTCACGACAGAATACAGATAAACTGGACCACTTGAAAGACTGTCATTAGGAAACTGGACTTACGAGCAACTGCAAGAATTTAGAAATTCTATAACGCTATTATACTTTAAATAATTTCAAGGATATCAGACTGTGGCTTTTGTGAAATTCTAAAACTCTTTTTGAACTGTAAAGATTCTAAAATGTGAAAGTAACTGTAAGGATTCTAAAGCTCTATGACAATTTCAAATAATTCTAACACTCTATCACCCTGGCCAGGGGTGACCCCAAGATAATAGTCTGCTTAACTTTTGTTACAGCTTTAAAGGATGACCTGTAGGTGGACTCTAAAAGAAATAAGGTGTGTGCAAGAAGGGAATTTAAGGGTAGCAAATCCACCAGAGTGGACTGAAGAAAGACTCCTCTAGGGGGAACAGAAAAACTTTACTTTCAGAAAGAGAACTGACAGAGGATACTCCTCATCCCCCTGGACTGGAGAATTAAAATTCCTGGGAAAGGTCATAACAAGCTGCCACGCCAAAAGCATTTCAAGATTTTTGTATCAGTAGAAAGGTTGTGGCAGGCTGCCAATCAATGAAGAACTACTTTCTTTTTCACCAGATCCTCTGGGTTTCAGTAGGGAGATCATGGCAGACGACTGACCAGGGTCGCACTGAACACACAAGCATTTGTACTCCAGGCTTCTTGAGTTTTTGTTGCTCCCAGTCTTGCTGCTTTCATCACTCCTTCAAGCATGCATGGGACAGTCATAAGGCAATTCTAGGGGTTGGGGGTACGAAGAAGTAGGCTGCTGGTTAACTAGGATCTGCAACTTGTCCATTAGGTAGGGAAATGGGCAGACTGGGTGGGCCAAGCGGTCCTTATCTGCTGTCAAAATCTACGTTTCTATGTTTTCTTGTCTTGCTGCTTTCATCGCTCCTTGTCTTGCTGCTTTCATCGCTCCTTGTCTTGCTGTTTTCATTGCTCCTGCAACAAGAAAAATCCCACCCAACTGCACGTTGGAGTCCTTAACTATTGAGCCACAGATGAGTTGCAATATCTCATTTTCAGTAGTGTCCTGCTTTGACACATTGATAGATTGTAATTACCCGGATAGGCAGCTGAGAGAGCAACATCTGCTTTTAAGTGGACTCCACATTTTGACCCCAAATATCCAACAATCTTTTTATGACCTAATGTTATAATCAAGACAGGTCACATTTTTAAAATCCATCTGAAAGGTGATTTCACTGTGTGACTGTGGCCACTGGTTTCGTGGTGATTTGAAAAAAATGACACCAGTTATATTCAGAGGGTGGGGTAACACAAGGGATATGTTGGACATTAGGGACCAAAATCTACAGAAAATAAAGTTATGAGTAAATCTTGGAACAATTCTTTTCCTCATAACTTAGTTGGTTTCTCACATTTGTACCCCACATTTTCAACACAATCTTTTTATGACTACATCTTCTGAGCATGACAGGTGTCATTTATAAAACAATAGCTGAAACTTTATTTTGCGCCACAAGAGTTAACACATTTTGGGTTGGATCTGAGAAATGAATGCAATCACATTCACATGGTGGTGTCAAAAAATGGCTATGTGTAAAGTTGGGATCAAAATATTGGAAATTACAATAGCATTGAAAAACGGCAATGCAGACAAGGTACTGCACATCTTCACCTTGGGCTCCTGTGCACCAACTGGTCCATCCCTCAATTTATACATCACAGGTGTCACGTGACCATATCATGTGACTTCACTAGCTAGAAACTATCTCCTACTTTTCAGTTCAGTTTGTTATATTTAGCGGCCACTAGGAGTCAGTAATGAGACCCCCTTTTCCCAGTTAAGGATAGCGCCCCTGCTACCTTTCCAACTACCTCTTTACCTCATTTGCCTGCCACACACTAGCCTTATTAGGGCAAATCCACCTTACTCATTCTGGATCTTTAACCCCAGACCTGTTAATCTCAAAGTGGGAGCCCTAAACACTATACCATTCAAAACAAAACTACCTATCTCCTCCCCGGTAGAGTCTACACCAATACTTTGTGACACCCTGAATGCATTTGGAGAGACCTCTGGTTACAAAATTAACTTTTCCAAATCTGAGGTCTTGATCCTAAGCAGAAGAGCTACTAAGGGATTTAAGAACACCTTTCCCTTTAAATGGGCCCCCTGAGGAGTCATTAGATACCTGGGAATTCAAATTTCTGCAGACCTATCAAAAGTATTTTCTCTTAATTACGGGTGGCTATGGGGAGAAATAGAGACCTGGAATGTTGGCGTGTTTTGCCCCTTACTTTGGCAGGTAGAGTTTCAGTGATCAGAATGAATATTTTACCACGTCTCTTGTTCCTGTCCCAGTCCCTCCCTCTGAGACCACCAGTTTCATTTTGGAACAAGTTAGGAGGGCGACACAGAGCTTCATCTGGAATTATAAGAGACCTAGGGTGGCCAGATGCTACCTCTGCCTTGCCCGGGAGAAGGGGGGGGGTCCGGCTTTGCCTGATTTCTGTGTACATTATCTTGCAGCACAAATTAACCCTGTTATGACTTGGGCCAAGCAGAGAAGGGAGTCACATTGGTATGACTTGGAAAGTGTTCTGCCGGAGGAGAGACCACTTTATTCCTTGCCCTGTCACCTCCCCCCCCCCCAAGATAGCTGTCGCCAAATTGGAAACCGCTGGGTCAGACAGGGGCTACATGTTCTCGGGAAAGTTAGAACATTGTTGGGCACTCCAGAAGGGGTGGGTCCCCTCTCTCTTAGAAAATGGAATAAACACTATCAGCTCTCTGATTGGCTGAGAGCTAGAACAGGGGGTACATTAAGTTAAGATAGATACCCACTTTGAAAGAAGTGCCAATTCGAGGTACCCCATTACCTAAGAATCTCCTTGGGCACCTTGAACTGGCATACTGACAAGCCGCCATTTTTTTGCCCTCGCTAAATGACCGAGATGTTGTCAGTCCATAGCATCTTATGCGCCACCTTTCCCCACCTGCTGTCTCAGTGTACAGGTTAAAAACCAGTTTAAAACATTTCTTATGTGAAGCTTCTGTCCCTCGCTCTCCCCTGCAGTTTTTTTTTCTCGCTTTAACTACCGTGGCTTCCTCGCTCGCTCATTCACCAAGTCTCATTTTCCGTGACCAGTCTCATACACTTCCAGTTACCTCGCCGACTGCCCGCAAAGTAACAAACTGAAAAAAACATTAAATAAAAAAAGTTTAAAATTGCCAATTCTCCTTGTGTCTGTCTGTGTCTCTGCGTGTGCACGCTGTGGGAGAGGGCCAAGTCGCAACCGTCAAATTTCACCATGCAGGACATTGAAAAGAAATTGCACCAATGAGGTGCAGTAAGAAGAGGACACACTAATGGGGAGGGGTGAAACATGCTCTTTAAATAAAAAAAAAGTACTCCACGGGGGAGGGTCTACTGCAAATGAATCCATACAAACTAAAAAGACACTGCAACACAGAAAACAAGGCTTTTCATAGGCAACAGCACCCTCTAGTGGTATTTCCTAAAGGGACTATTTAACAGAAGCTCCTGTTTCTCATATGTTAATTACTTTTTTATCTATTTTTTCCTTAGAAAATAATTTTTATAAATAAAAAAAAAAATGAAAGCCAATTTTCTAAGCACAATAATGCCCTCCAGGGTGGGTATAGACAATACTTGACCATCCAAGGGCTATAAGTCCTGCTACCTGTGGCGTCGGGCCTCATTACACCCATAATCCGGTATTGCCCAATACTGCCCACCCTGTCAGGCATTATTGCTTGCTTATCAGAAAATGAACCAAATTTTTATCCACCCATGCTAGATGCAGGATTTGCCAGATGGGAAGTTAGGGAATTAACTCGTTTCATTCAATTTACAGAGGGAGGCAGTTGTATCTTTTTTAGGAGGGCTAAAGACAAGTTTGGATAGGGTAAAGTAGAATTGTTCAGATATTTACAAGTGAGACATTTCATACATTCCTCAGATCACTTGGAGAGACTGACCAGACCTCTTTCAAGCTGGGAAAACTTTCTATATGGAGCAGTCATGATCTCTGCCCTGTTTAGACTTGTGGCACAGCTCTATAAGATTTTATTAGAGAGTGGGGCAGACTCACCAAGGGAGCATCGCAGAGCCTGGGAAGAGGAAACCAATATAAGCATTCGGAAGACTGAATGAAACCATAGACAAAAGTATGGCTGGAAGGTGACATCTTCCCAGGTATGGCGGGAGTTTTTTTGGAAGATTCTCACCCATTTTTTCCGAGTATCTTGAGTCACATGCCATTATATGGGTGGAGATGCTCGCTGTTGGTGAGGGTATGGAAATATAGGTACCCACTGGCACATCTTTTGCAATTGTTCCAAACTCTCTGTCTTTTGGAGGCAACTTGGAGAAAACATTACACAGATAACAGGGGTGGTCATTCCCTTCATTTTCACAGATTGGGTTTTGGGATTCCCCATGGTGGTACATCAAAGAGGCGACCTACGGAAAATATTATTGACCTTTTTAGCAGTGGGTTTGAAATGTATTACTGCCAAATGGTTGAATTAGGAACCCCCCATGATAACGGAATGGGTCAGGCATGTGGAGGATGTGGTACTGATGGAGTCTCTGACCCGCCAGAATTAGGTTTCAGCATGATCAGCATGTAACTTGTTGGCAACAATGGGAGGCCTGGAAACTACGCCTCTCAGGAGAAACCCATATCATCCCAGCTGATTCATGATATGACCGTAATCCTAGGCGGAGTCCCACAACAGGGCTGAGGAGGGGATTGTGTATCCCCCCCCCCATCACCAGGGAGTCTAATGAAGCTGGAGCAATCTGGACCTCTGACTCTCCCTCAATAGTTTGAACTGATTAGAATATATTCATGAAGGTACTTAAGTTTAAATCTTATTTGTTCCCCCTCTGGTAAGATCGGAGAAGGGAACTTGAGGTATGCTTCTTCCTTTTTTTTATGTACACAGCCAAGAACAAACTAATAGTTAAGGCCATGTTTTGAGACCTTGATTGTTTTTAATACTGCATGATGTTAGCTTGATTAATTTAGCTATATCCATAGACTTAATTCTAAGAATAACATTTTGGAAATACCAGCTTAACTGGTATATATACTCTAGAAGCCGCATTCTAATTTAAAATCGATTGATGTCATTTAATTTCTTGGACTCAAGCCTGTAAATCAATGGTTATTTACTTATATTGCCTTCATCTTTTTACTTGTACTTGTGGCTGCATACTGCCTGAATAAAGCTGAGTTAAAAAAAAAAAAGTCTAACTACACTCATCTAATTACACTATTTAAAGTGACCTCAATAATTTTTGCAACAGTTACTCCTTCTCACACCTCAAGTCACCTAACAGGCCTTGGCCTTACCCTTTCCTGCCCACTCCCATCTTTTGTTCATTTTTTTCTTGTCCCATCCAAGTTCTGAGGTGAACCTTTAAACACTATCTCACCCTGGTTCTAAGGCAGCTCTGCTAATTCCTCTGCTCTCCTTCTTCATCCCCCCAAGGTCACTAAGAGACTGCTAATTCCCCCCTTCTCCTCCTATCTCCAGACCCCCCCACACACACACTATGTCACTAAGACCTACTCTTATATACCTATCTGTCCTATGGGCAACCCTGACCCTAGCACGGAGTGGGATACCACAGTGCTCAATAAATCAGACAGAACAGCTTTCAAGTATCCACAACGTCTACAGTATTAATGGAAATTATACACACAACCTTTATTACACAGCTTGGTTCTCTTTAATAAGTATTCACACCTCAACAACTGGCTGACTGATACGTACTCAATAACTAACCATCATATAACCAACTTCTAGAAGTTGTTCTTAATGAACTGTCATACCCAGTTTGGTAAAGCATATAAGAAAAGGCAATCATCACTGCTAAAAACTCTTCAAATCCTAATTATACGAATCACTCTGCTACTGCTCCTACTGTCAGGCAATGTCAGTCCAAACCCAGGACCTCTGACCCAACCAATCCAACACTCTCCCAAGAAAAATTTATTTAAAATTGCCTCCATAAGCATTTGCAGCCTCCTAACTAAACTTGATACCTTCACAACTTGGGTCAAGTTACATCAGCCTGCTGTCCTCTCTGTGGTTGAAACTTGGCTGTCACCTAAAATCTTCGACTCAGAGGTTGCATTACAGGGATATACCCTATTCAGACAGGACAGGATCAGTAAAACACTGAGTGGCAGTACAATGTACCATAAGGACACCCTAAAGGTTTTGCCATTCCGTTCCCTGACTTAGGGGCTAATGTCCAATCCCTGGCCATTAAAATTCTACTGGGCAAAAAACAGCAAACCCCTCACAGTGGTCTCTATATATGTCCCAACAAAAAGGGACAGGATGCTAGTGTCCAAGGGATTGTTGAATACCTTAGCAACCTCAGTAACCACACCGATATCATAGTAACTGGTGACTTCAATATAAACTGGTTCTCCCCTGCAGCAGAGCCCGTCAAGGATGCCTTCTCCTCCATTGGTATAACACAACTGGTAGACTCTCCCACTAGAGTTAATCATCATATTGGTACAAGTACGTTGATTGGTTCCTAAAAAAAACAACCAGGAAGGATTAAGATAACCATGGTTCTCCCGGACACTCTAGTGACCATTCCACCATAAACTGTCTCTGGACCCAGAAATACACCAAACCAAATTGATTTTTTTTAGAGATTGCTATACAGTTCACACACACACAATTCGTATAATATAAAAGTCGATATACCCAAATGTCAAGTAAATCTTACACATTTCATTACAAGCTGTTCTCTTTAAGGAAGATATTACTGTACAAGGCCTAAAAATGGGCATCAGGTAAAAGTATACTGGGGTAGGTGTGTTACTGAAGGCATTGCATAGATGATCTTTTATTGCTGCTCCACCCCACGCACACACAATATGAAAATCAACCATCCCTTGATAGAAAGCAACAGGAATTAGTTAGTACAAGAACAGAAACAAGCAGGAGACTGAGTAAGTGGGTAGACAAGCATGAGTATGGTAAGTCAAATAACTTTTCAAAAAGTCTCACTATTATAATTAATTTTCACAAATGCGTCTGCACAGTTGACAATTTTTGTAAAACAATAATAACAATGGGAGTTATTCCACATGTCCAAAGGTGCAATGCATGCAGGCGGAGGGTTTTGAGGCCTGGATGCACCAGTCTGCCCTGCTCCTGAGTCAGAAGATCATGGCGGGGAGACAGATTTACTGGGGGAATCCATCGACAGCTGTTGAAGCAGAGGGAACCAAATCTGATAAGGCCAAAGAGGGGATATTAGAATCATGTAAGCCCCTTCTGCCTGTAGCTTTAGAAGAACACTCTGAAGCACTGGGAAGGGAGGAAAGGCATACAAGAACCTCCTTGTCCAGCACAGAGATAGTGCATCACACCAGAAAACACCATGCCCATGAACAAGCCAGCAACAATTGGTAGTTTTGCATTGGATGGAGAGATGAAGAGGTCTATCTCTGGCCAACCCCACACGTTAAATAAGCTTTCAACCACCTCTTGATTTAGCTCCCACTCATGAGCCTTGACAGTGGTGTGGCTAAGACTCTCTGCAAGGATGTTGCTGATGCCTGGCACATGGACAGCAGTCAGGCAGAGATCATGCTGGACTGCCCAATACCACACTCTCATTGCCTCCTGGCATAGAGGGTACGAGGGAGTGCCTCCCTGTTTTTTTAGGTACCAGACCACAGACATACTGTTGGTCTGAATCAGGAGTGTCCTTGGACATAGAAGAGGGTGAAAGTCCTGGAAGGCATACAGTACTTCCCTCTTTTCTAACACATTGATGTGTAAAGATGCTTCAAGTTGAGACCATGTTCCCTGAGTCTGACTGTCTCCTAGGTGGGCTCCCCAGTCTTGACATGAAGCATCCACTGCAAGGGTCATGGTAGGAGCATTGAGTTGAAATAAGAACTCCCATGGAGAGATTGGACAACTCCTGCCACCAAAGAAGATCCTTCTTCATGTACCCAGACACTAGGACTCTGTGGTCCAGGTTGTCCAGCTGCTGATTCCACTGGACACAAAAAGTCTATTGGGCCACCCTCATATGCAGTCTGGCTAGAAGAACTGTAGGGATTGCAGCTGCCATCAGCCTGAGAAGATGGAGGATCGACCAGGCTATGGTCTAGCTTGAGTTGGTCACTGATCTGGCCTGCTCCTGCAGGGTTTCCACTCAGTCCAAGCACACTCAGTCAGTTGTTCCACTCCACAAGCCATACACCATTCTGGGGGAGCATAGTTCCCCTATGGATGCACCCACAGAGAAGACTAAGGAGGCTGAGGACAACTGCAACAAGGGAGGTCCACAGGAAGGAGGCAGAGGACACCATGGGGAAAGGAAGCAGCTCCTGGTGGGGGACTCATATATTAGGGGGATAGAACTGCGGGGAGCAGGGAAAACTGAAGTAAGGTGCCTGCCTGGTGTCATGGCTTGGAGGGACAGGATGCACATCTTCAGGATCACGAGAACAGCTGCATGGGAGTCTGAGCTGGACGTCATTGTCCACCTAGGAACAAATGACTTGGCTCATCACGAGATTAGAGCAATGCTGGAGGACTTTGTAGAGTTGGGGAGGGGCCTAAGAAAAGTAGCACACACAGTATCCTTCTCAGAGGTGCTGCCTGTCAATGGCATGGGTGAGGTGAGGGTACTTTGCACCATGCAGTTTAATGAATGGTTGAAAAAATGGTGTGGAGCACAGGGGTTTGGCTTCATTGGGGACTGGGGTTCCACCTGGAGGGACACCAGCCTCTACTGGCAGGATGGTCTGCATCTGTCCAGGAAGGGAACAAGTCTTTTGTGCAATCGGTTTAAATGCTTCATTGGCAAGCTTTTAAACTAGTCAAGGGGGGATGCACTGATAAGTAACAGGAAAATCCCAGCCTCTCCCTACAAAACAGGGCACTAAATGAGAAAAAGACCGAGGTAGAAAGGTCAATGGGGGATGCTGCAACAGAAGGTAAAGCCATCAAGAAATGGAGAACAATGAGAACCAATGCCCGTAGCTGGGTAACAAGCTTCCTGAATTAGCGGTCTTGTTGGAGGAGGAACATCTGGATATCATGGCAGTCACAGAAACATGGTACACACAAAACCATGACTGGGACATAAACATACCAGGATACACTATCTACAGGAGGGACAGGGAGGGTAAAAGAGGAGGAGGAGTAGCTCTTTACACAAGGGAAGGAATCAAAGCAACAGAACAAAAGGGTAAACAGGGAGGAGAAGAAGCACTGCGGGTCAATTTGGAGACAAGCAAAGGCACCACAATCCGCACAGGAGTTGTATACAGACCCCCCTCTCAGGGGGAGGAAATGGACAAGGAAATGATAGAAAGTATACTTAGAATGGCAGAAAAAGGGGAGATATTGCTGATGAGTGATCTGAATATGCCAGATGTTAACTGGAGTGCAGTTGCAGCAGCCACTTCAAAGAGTGGGGTTATTCTAGATGCCCTACAGGGGGGCATGCCTTAGACAACTAGTATTGGAACCCACTCAAGAGGGAGCAATCTTAGACCTGGTTCTCTCAAATGGAGATGGAGAGAGGATCACAAATGTAGAAGTGGGTAGCCATCTAGGAACTAGCGACCATTGAACAGTATGGTTCACATAAACACAGCAATAGAGTCAAGCATACACAAAGGCAAAAGTACTGGACTTTAAGAGGGCTGACTTTGCCAAAATGGGTGAGTGCCTAAGGAATGCACTAGCAAATGGGCAGGAAGGAGGGGAGAAAGAACAATGGAGAATAATAAAAACTGCCATCACAGAGGTAATAAGCCTTTGTGTGAAGCAAATAAACAAAACAAAACGATGTAAGAAACCACTATGGTTCTCAAAGGAAGTGGCAGTAAAGGTTCAAGAGAAAAAGAAAGCATTCAGGAAGTACAAGGAATCACAGAAAGAGCAGGACAGAGAACTGTATCAGTTAAAGCAAAAGGAAGCTGGGAAGGCAGTCAGAACAGCAAAGGCCCAAACCGAGGAAAACATAGCCAACTCAGTTAAGAAAGGGATAAACCTTTATAGGTACATCAGGAGTGAAGGAAGACCAAGGGAGGGATAGTGAGGCTTAATAAAGGGGAGGTGGGCAGAGGGTGACTTCAGAAAAGGCAGAGATACTAAACAAATATTTTTGCTCAGCATTTACAAAGGAAGAGGGGGAGGTACCTAAAACAAACAGTAGAAACACTCTGGATACAGAAGTTGATACCAGCCCATTTACTGAAGAAAGGGTTCTGGAAGAACTCTTAAAACTGAAGGTGGACAAAGCAATGGGGCCTGATGGGATTCATCCCATAATTCTAAAAGAACTAAGGTTAGAACTAGTGACACCACTGACTACCCTCTTTAACAAATCATGGGAGGATGGGGTGGTACCTGAGGACTGGAGGAGGGCAGATGTGATTCCCCTTCACAAAAGTGGGAGCAAGGCAGAAGCAGGAAACTACAGACCTGTTAGTTTAACCTCAGTGATAGGGAAAATGATGGAATCACTTGAAGGAAAGAATTGTTGAGTATCTAGAGGCCAGGGGCACAGGACCCAAGGCAGCATGGATTCACAGCGGAAGGTCATGCCAGATGAATCTGATAGATTTCTTTGACTGGGTGACCAAAGTAGTAGATCAGGAGGGGCTGTGACATGGCCTACCTAGACTTTAGCAAGGCATTTGACACAGTCCTACACAAAGATTAATATACAGTTAGCCAGCCTGGGAGTGGGTCCCAAGATGACAGCCTGGGTAAAGAATTGGCTGCAGAATAGGACACAGAAAGTAATAGTAAATGGAGTCCACTCTGAAGAAAGGGGGGCTACTAGTGGGGTACCGCAGGGTTCACTATTAGGACCGGTCCTCTTTAATGTCTTTATAAGTGACATTGCAGAGGGACTGGAAGGAAAAGTATGTCTCTTTGCAGATGACACAAAGATCTTCAACAGAGTTGATGCACAAGGTGGGGTGGAAAGGATGAGAAGGGACTTGACAAGGTTAGAGGAATGGTCAAATGTATGGCAGCTTAGATTCAGTGCTAAGAAGTGCAAGGTAATGCACATGGGAAACAAAAACCCAGGGGAAGAGTACACAATGGGGGGTGAGATACAACGAAAATGGAAAGGGACCTAGGGGTAGTCATATCAGATAACCTAAAGGTGGGCAAGCAATGTAAGAGGGCAGCAAGGAGGGTTGGGGGGATACTGGAATGCATAGGGAGAGGCATCACCAGTAGAAAACAGGAAGTTATTATCCCTCTGTACAGACAACTGGTGAGGCCCCATCTGGAGTACTGCATGCAGTTCTGGAGACCCAATCTCCACAAAGACATAGACAGGATGGAAGCTGTCCAGAGGAGGGCAACTAAAATGGTGCAGGGTCTGCACTGGAAGACATATGAAGAGAGACTTAAGGAGCTTAATATGTATAGCCTCAAGGAAGGAGGGAGGGGAACATGTTAGAAACTTTCAGTACCTCAAGGGAATCAACAAAGTCCAAGAGGGCAGCATCTTTCAAAAAAAGAGGTGTGCAAGAATCAAATCAAATTCTCTTTATTTATAAAGCGCCTTTCAAAACCAAGGCGCTGTACAATAAAATCACATATACATCTAAATTAAAATAATCATAAATTAACAACCATAGCTAGGATATGCTAAACTGAATAAATATGTCTTTAACTCCTTTTTAAATTTCTCGACGGTTGGACATTCTCTCAACTAATTAGGTAAAGAGTTCCACAGGGTTGGTGCTGAAAAAGCAAAAGCTTGGGATCCTGATGTTTTTAATCGAACCCTGGGAATCTCCAGCAATCCCTTGTTGGCGGAGCGGAGAGGACAGAAAGGGCAAAAGGGTACCAAGAGATCTTTCAGGTAGCTGGGTCCCTGATCATGTAGGGCTTTAAAGGTTAGTAAACCAACCTTATAGGTGATCCACTACCTAACAGGCAGCCAGTGCAGTTTGCGGAGCACAGGCGTAATATGGCTGGATCTAGAGATCCCAGTCAATAGCCTAGCTGCCGCATTCTGCACCAGCTGCAGGCAGCGGATAGCAACCCCAGATAGCCCTAGGTAGAGGGAATTACAGTAATCAAGATGGGTAGTGATAAAGGCATGGACCAATGTTGGCAGATCACCTGGTGGGACCAGGTGTTTCACCCAGGCGATTTTCCTCAGATGAAAAAAAGAGGATTTGACTATGGTTGATACCTGAGATTTTAAGATCAAGCCATCGCCAAAAATAATGCCCAGGTTCCATACCCGATCAGAAGTAGTGAGCGACATACCACCGAGCAATAAGCCCGGTGGTTGGCCAGCCCCCAAACCCAACACCGGATGACCTGGGTCCACTACCAACACCTCAGTCTTATCAGGATTCAGTCTCAGCCAGCTAGAACTCATCCATAGTCTGATTTCAGCAAGGCAGTTGTCTAGCACGGAGAGAGCACCATCTTGCCCAGGCGGAAAGGACAAATACAGCTGAGTATCATCTGCATAGCAGTGATAACCCAGACTGTATTGCCTAATGATATCTCCCAAAGGCAGCATGTACACTGCAAACAACATGGGTGCTAAAATGGAACCCTGTGGTACCCCACAAGGCAGGGAGTGAGCGCCAGAGGAATAAATTCCAGTGGTAACCCTTTGAAACCTGTCTGTGAGGTAAGACTGAAACCATTTGAGGACTGTTCCAGACAGTCCACAGTAAATCTACAGATGCTCCAACAGCACACCATGGTCTACAGTGTCAAATGCTGCAGAGAGATCGAGAAGGACCAGAATGGTACATGCCATTTGATCTCTAGCCATTAGGAGGTCATTCAACACCCGGACAAGGGCAGTCTCCATGCTATGCTTCTTCGTAAAACCAGATTGGAGAGTATCATAGACATTGAGAGTTGTAAGATGATCATGCAATTGTAACGCAACCGCCTTTTCAATAACCTTACCAACAAAAGGCAGGTTAGAGATAGGCCGGTAGTTAGCTAGACAATCTGGATCCAAGGAGGATTTTTTTAGGAGTGGTCGAACTACCACCTCCTTAAGGGGATCAGGAAAGACCCCCCTCTCCAAGGATTTCCACATGATGTCAGCAAGGATCGGGCAGATAACCTCTACACATCCTACTAAGAGGGGTGTAGGACCCGGACCCAAACTACAACTGGTTGGTCGCAATGTTTGGATGATCTTCACAATGTCAATGAACTCCAGCCGGCGAAAATCTGATCAGACAGACCAGGTGCATAACACTTCCTGTCGACAACTGCAATTCCTCAAAGGAGGAGTCGGACCGATGCCAGACCTGATGCTAGCAACCTTATCTGCAAAAAATCGAGCAAACTCCTCACATCTTAGCTGAGAAAAAGCTTCTCTGGGCTGGAGACAGATTGGATTGCACAATCTGTCAACAGTCCGGAAAAGCTGAGCTGGTTGATTCTGTGCAGCAGAAATCTCCCTGGACAGGAATTCTGCCTTCTTACAGTTGATTTCTGATTGATAGCCATCATAATGTGCCATCGACCTAAGCCTGTCAGCATCATTACCAGACTTCCACTAGACTCTCTCAAACCTTTGGCCAACTCTCCTTAACTCCTTCAAGGAGCCATCAAACCAGGGGCTCCCTGAACAGAGGGTGAGAGGCCGAACACGAACAGGAGCAATCTTGTTCAGAGCATCTCCCACAGCCTTATTATAGGCTAATTCGAGATCATCTGGACTCATGCATTCACCAGACATGCTCGATAGATCCAGTACCACCATCAGATCACTGGGACTAATTCCCCTTAAAGGGCAGTACTGAACCATCTCTGTAGGGGCAGACTTATTAGGGGGAGCCCTGAAACTGAACCTTATGGTGTGATGGTCAGACGGGCTGACTGGTTCCACCCCCAAGTCAGCAATCTCCATTTCCAAAAGGAAGATCAGATCCAATGAATGACCTTTTATATGGGTTGAGGAGGTAACCACCTGTTAGGCCCAGTGAGGTCATCAACTGGAGGAGATTTTGACCAAAATATGAGAGTTCATCATTGACCCAGGAATTGAAGTCCCCCAGAATTAACAATCTGGGGGACTGCAATACCAGTTTGACAATGAAGTCTGCTATCTCCTGCAGGAATTCTCCACCATCTCCTGGTGGACGGTAGATGAGGAGAATTCTGCAAACTACATCCTCACCCAAGATATATTCAAAGGATCTGGTAATTCCTAGAGGCACATCCACAAGGCCCAGCTCAGTCTTAAACATAATGGCTACACCCCAGCCCCACGATCCAGCCTTGGATGGTGTATCACCGAGAACCGGGCCAGTGTTGCCGAAGCCAATACAGGGCCTGGGTTTTCATCCAGCCAGGTCTCGGTGATGCAAGCCAGATCAGTTGACCCAACAGGATCAGCTATAATAGCTGTCTTGTTTTTAATAGATCTGACATTGCGTAACACCGCCAAGGATGGATGAGCTGTCTGGGAAGACCTTGGCTCCTGCCTACTAAAATCGGAACTCTTGGGTATGGGGACAAGACAAGAATTACCTCTATCCTGGCTCCATTTCGCCCCATGGAGTCTCCTGGATCCCACCACCCCAATCTGCCCTCCCCTCTCCTGTTCCCCACCAGGCTCGGCTCTCCACCTTCTTTTATGTTTCCTCAAAATGCCCAAAGCACGACACCTAAAATAGGTGTCAGATGGTAATGGTGGACATTTGAAGGGACGCAGTTCCCTGAGTCTGGTGGGGGAATAATGCCCAACCATTGCTAAATCACCCCACCACATTATAATAATAATACAAAAACAATATACAATAAACAAATCAAATACAAGCAAATAATATATAATCAACCACTTATATAAAAATAAAATGGGGCATTAATATATACATAAATCTTAATTGTCCAGCATTTCCCAAATATAGGCAGCTTAAAACTATTATTTATTTATTTATTTATTTGTGGAAATCAGTTTACAACCTTTGAGCCAGAGGCTCGTTTCCAAAGGTACCTCGTCACATTAAAGACATACATAGAGTTTTAGGTTACATAGCATAGGTTTTGCTAAAAATTAGGCATTCATCAGAGGTGCCACAACACACTGAGGTCAGACAAAATACATTTAGGTTACAGGGTACAAGTAATTGAGAACAGGTGTCACACAAGTTGGTATCAAAAATTGAGCAATCTAATAGGCATACAATGAAACAGCTGGCACTGGCCAGGTTAGACATAGGTACGGTGTACCGGGAAAAGGTGGTGGGGAGGGCTAGGTGGAGAGCTGCCCAGTGGGCATTGTCATGAGAAGTCGAGGTGGAGGCTGCCTTCAGAGACAGTAGCAGCTACGAGTGTTGAAGAGTTGGTTTCGAAGGGTGGTTTTGAACTTGGATATGGTGGTGGCATTGGTGATGGGAGCAGGGAGAGAGTTAAACCAGGATGGGGCTCTGTAGCGGAAGGACCTCTGGCCATGGCTCGTTCTTGATCTGGGGACCATTGGAGTGGTCTTGTTGGATGACTGTGTTGCAATAGTGGGTGGGATCCGGTGGATGGATTCCGTCAACCCAGGAAGGGAGAGCCCAAGTAGGGTTTTTTTTGTGAGGAGGCAGGTTTGATATCGGAGCCGTTCATCCAGGGTAAGGAGTTTAGCCTTGTCATACAGCTGACAGGTGTGTGTGAGCCTGGGGGCACCAGTAATCAATCTGCAGGCTTTATTCAGGGTTAAGTGAATTTTTTTGAGTGCAGTCGTGTCGGCAGCACCATAGACTGGTAAACCATAGTCTACAAGGGACAATACGGAAGACATAACAGCGAGCCGGAGCGCATTTGGAGGAAGGCAGATTCTATGGCGGAAGAGGATGCCAAGCCGTGTGTTAGTGGCGGATGTTAGGGCATCAATGTGGTTGTGAAATGTGAGGGCTGAGTTGAAGGTAACCCCAAGGTATTTGTAGGAGCAGACTTGTTCCAGTGGCTGTTTGGTACTAGGAAGGATATAGAGTGGGTGGTTGCTAGCTTTGTTTTGGGGGTGGGAAAAGATCATAGCTTTGTTTTTTTTAAGATTGATGATGAGTCTGCGCTCCTTAAATCAGGCTTCGTCATTATTGAAAGACTGCTGTAGGGTGTCCTGAAGGGAGACGGGATTGCGGTGGGTGGCAAAAAGGACAGCGTCATCTGCATACAGGAGAATTTTTCCAGGGCATGCACTGGGCAGGGTGTTCAGATAGAGTGAGAAGAGAAGGGGGCCCAGGATGGAGCCTTGGTGGACCCCAGAGTGAATGGGACGGGTATCAGAGAGTATCCCATTGATTTTAACACACTGTGATCGAGCAGCTAGATAGCTTGTGCACCATGCTAGGGGGCCAGCGAGAGACCAGTGTGGCAGAGAGCATTCAGCAGAAGAGAGTGGGAGATGGTGTCAAAAGCCTTTGAGAGGTCGATGAACACTGCACCAGCTAGGGAGCTGGTATCCAGGGAGGAGTGTAGGAAGTTGGAGAATTCAATTAGTGCAGTGCTGGTACTGTGACCAGCATGGAAGCCATGTTGCTCTGGGCATAAGATGTTATGCTTAGCCAGATAATCAGTGATTTGAATGGCCACCACTTTCTCCAGGGCTTTAGAGAGGGGGGGGGGATGGAGATTGGCCGGTAGTTGTTGGCCAATGACCTGTCACCCCCTTTATGAATAGGTGTGATAATGGCTGTTTTCCAAGCTGTGGGAAATTGTCCCAAGCAGAGTGATCGGTTAATTAGGCTGGTGAGTGGGGCAAGGACTTCATCTAGCACCAGCCTGAGGATACTGGGGTCCAGTGAGTCACTGCCGGGACTGCTGCTATTCAAAGCTTTGATAAGGATGGGTCTGGCTTCCCGGGCAGAAATCTTGCGCAGGTGGAAGCTGGGGTGCTTGAGAACAGGGGGAGGTTGGTTGGGGGGAGGGTCAAGGAAATTACTAGGGAGGACTGAGCTAACGACAGTGAAAGCAGTGTTGAGCCAGTTAGCTATGGTGGCAGGCTCGGTGGCGGTAGTGCCATTGCTAGTGAGCTGGGATGGGGCAGGGGAGCATGATTTTCCATTTAGTTGTTTAATATTATCCCAGAAAGTCCGGGCCGAGCCCCAGGAGGAGGTAAGGGTGGCCTGGTAATGGTCGGCCTTGGCTTTCCGGACGGTCCAAGAGCACTTATTCCTGGCTGCATTGTAAGCCTGCCTATCAGACAGCCGACCCATTTCAGTGGCAAGGTGCCAGAGGTTATCCCGATTTCTTAGTAACTGTAGAAGGGCTGGGCTAACCCAGGGTGCATTCTGCTTTTTGGATCGGATTTTGGTGAAAGGTGCAAAGAGATCACAAGCCATGTTGAAGGTGTGTGTGAAGAAGGCGAGGGCAGTGTCAATGTCGGTTGCACGATGAATGGGGGACCAGTTTATCTGGGTGAGGAATAGTTTAAGTTTTTGCAGCCCACCAGGGCGGAGGCACCTTCGGAGGGTGGTCTGGGCTTTGGGTTTGGGATTGGAGACTGCCCAATGAAATAGGATAGGGGAGTGGTCACTTAGGGAGTCTGGTAGGACCTGGATGTTTTGGATTTTTTGGGGTCGGTTGGTGATAATAACATCCAGAAGGGTGCTGGTTCCTCTCTTAGGGTTTATTCTAGTGGTCTGGGTGACGAGTTGTGTCAGGTCTTGGACGGCAAATGAGTCTCTAATCGTGGAAGAGGAGGTGCTGAGCCAATTTACGTTAAGGTCCACAACTAGGATTTGTTCCACCTTATGGTGGAGGGAGGCCAGATAGTCAGTTAAAGATCCCAGGGCCGGGTGCTGGTTCTTTGGGAGAACATAGGCGGTGGTGAGATAGAGAGGGCCCCTAGAGGGGTCCGGGGTGAGTTTGAGGGTAAGAGCCTGGGCCCCATTTACAAGGGCAGGGGTGGGGAGTGCGTGTCCAAGTATTGTGTCCCTAGTGTAGATTGCACAGCCTCCCCCTCGTTTGCCTACTCAGTCCTCCTGGTATAAGGTATAGCCTGGGAGGGAGACAAATGAGTTGGGGTGGATTTGGACAGCCAGGTTTCAATCAGGGCTATGATGTCTGGTTGATGAGCCATGGCCCAGCACTGTAGGGCATCAAATTTTTTCAGCAGGCTGCATATGTTCATGGAGGCTATTTGGAGACCAGTGGGCTGAGTAGGTGGGTGGGAAGGGGCAGGGCCTGGGTTGGGATGTATGTTCCCTGTCAGGAGCAGAAGGAGGAGAACTGCTCTGGTCAGAGGGTGGCAGAAGGAGAGTTTATGCCGGGAGTAATAGGAAGAGAAAGGGGGGTTCGTAGCACAGGGGGTGGGTAGGGCAGCACAGGCAGAGAAGGCTTGCGTGATCACCTTAAAATAATCAATTAAAACAATCCACAATAAATTATAACTCAAACAAAACAAAAAAAAAAGAAACCCCATTAAGAATCCATTTCTAAAGAGAGTTCAAATCCCAAAAAATAAAAATAATTAAATAAAGTTACATAAATAATAATAAATACAACACATTTTCAACCCCTGGTACTCTTACTACCCTGGGAATCAAATACATATAATGAAATAAAACAAAAGAAATTTCGAGGCACTCACACTACCTGGAAAAATAATAATAGTTTGGGCACTCTCACTGCCCAAACACCAACAAAAATAATTCAAACAAAACATAAAAATCAAACAGGAAATGTTCTCTCTAAAAAATGTTTTAATAGTGGTTCTTCTTTAGATTCAGCAGTCCACGGACCCAAATCCTATTAAGATTAAACTCTGAATCTCAAAATTGAGTCAATAAATAATCCGATGATTTAATCAGCCTTTAAATTCCATTTAAAGGGTTCTGTGGAAAAGGCCAAGAGTGTGCAAACCTCATCAAATAATAAAGGGATATCCCAATCCTCCCCTTCACATCACCAGAACTACTCAGATTCCCTACCACCTGTGACCCACAACTACAGATGTCCTAAGGGTAAACAACAAAGTATACCCCCAGGGCAACTTAGGAGAGCCTCAAATCCTCCTCTAACTCCCCAGAGGCAGGCAAGAGAACTCCCATTTGGTCAGAGGCAGTACAATGGGAAAAAACAGCCTGAGATGTAGGGAGGAAGGTTCCCACCCAGCACCACTCAATGACCCCCAGCACCCCTAAACTCCAAACAGCAGCAGCTAAAGTCACTGCAGAGATGTTTAATCATTCAAACCATTACAAACATCTCTTATCAATATTTTCTTCAGGCGTTTCACAATCACCAATATTAAAAACCGCCAGCTCACAGAGGTTTCGAACTTAAATCCGAGCAGTCTCAAATAAACAATTTAGTTTACAAAGATGCGCAAAAAGCGCTCTCACCACACCGCTGCTTGCACATAAATGTAATCTTCCTGGACATAGTCATTTAAACCAGTAATTCGCTCGAAATAGCGACAGTTCCAGGCTTTCGAATTCAGGCAGGCAGGCAGGCAGCAGCTCCCACAACTCCATAAGTCTGGCAATGGCTCCACAGGACACAAATCTCAAACAGGATTTGGGCTCAGTTTACATATATCATTCACAACTATTTAAACAAAGGGAAGACACTGACAAATGGTTTTAACTTCCTGCATGTGCCCCAGGCCAGTGTTCCAGGAATTTAATACATCCTTTGTCTTGTTACCATAGATCAAACAGTTTACTAGTCATTTTCCTGTGGATTTGATTATTTTACATCATTTGGCAATGAGCAAATCCTCCCTCTGGAGGCACATCACCGAAACTGATCTGTCCCTGCTCATGTGTGAGCCTTGGGCACATCTAGCCAAATTGTATACAACTATTCCAATGTTGCATTTTCGACATTACCACCTGGCATACTACTATTCAAAAAAGAAACACAACCTCTCTCCGACTGAACTCTGCCTATGCACCCTGAAACTTGTGCTCCTCCTCCTGCTGCTATCAGGGACTGTTCACCCTAACCCCGGACCAAACACCTCCAACCAAAATAAACCAGCATGCACTCTCTCAGTCATGTGCCTGAACATCTGCAGTTTACTTCCGAAGCTTGATGCACTGCAAGCCTTTACCACCCAACATAACCTGGATATTCTGTCAGTAGTTGAAACTTGGCTCACCCCAAAGATTCCTGACCAGGCAATCACCCTTCCTGGCTACAATGTCTTCCAGGTTGATCGTGTCCAAAAGAGGTAGAGGGTGTGCCTTATATGTGAAAGACACTTTCCGAGGACACCCCATTGATTCCAATCTTCCAGCAACACCTGCTCAGATTCTTCCCATCAGACTTCTATTAGGCGCCCACAATAAGGCCCTCATAGTTGTCACTGTTTATATACCTCCTAAAGAACAGGGACCTGGTCTAACTGCTGTCCTTGACTTTGTCAAATCCCACCCATCAGACTCCGAAATCATCCTTCTTGGTGACTTTAACATTAATTGGCTCTCATCTGAATGTGGGTCATTTAAGGACTCCGTTATATCAGCTAACCTGACTCAAACAGTTGACTATGCAACCAGAAAGAACTACAGAACTTGGACCTGCACCCTACTCGACTGGATCCTAACCAACCACCCCTCTCAGATCACGAAAACCTCAGTCCTCCCTGACTCACTCAGTGACCACTCTCCCATCAGCTGTACCTGGTCAAACAAATTCTATAAGCCCCCTCCAAAAATCATCACCAGCAGAGTCCTACCCCTTGGTCAGCTACCCCACCTCAAATCACACCTCAGTCTGCAGGACTGGTCCCCCATCTTCAAGGCAACAGATACTAATACTGCACTGGAGCAATTTATTCACATTTTCAATGAAGCCTGTAATAAATTTGCCCCCCTCAAAAAGCGTAAAGTTAAATCGCTCAGTAACCCTTGGCAGTCAGGAGACCTCCTAAAAAAACTTAAATCCAGGGACCACCTCTGGGAACTGGCTAGAAACTCTGGTAAGCAACTCAACATCCAGAATTATAAATGGGCACGGAACGACTGCATCAAATCCATTCGGCAACAGAAATCTGACTACTATAAAAATGCCCTCACTAACTCCTGGGGAAATGGGAGGAATTTCTGGAAAAACATTAAAGAGGTCACTGGGAAGCAGTCAAAATCCTCGCCGAACATACTCAACATAAATGGGCACACTACACTCGACTCTAAAACTATTGCGAACACTTTTAACATCGCTTTCACTGACCTTAGCAGTGTTCTCCCCTCCGACTTCTTCCAAGACGTGTCAACTCCCATCCCCCCCAACTCCTCCACCCACGTATGTCACCCACCTTTTTACTTTTAAGCACTAAAGAAACATCAAGTCCGAAACTACATTGCCAAAGCCATCAGCAAATCTAGAACAAGCAATGACACACTTGACCTCAAGCTACTGGCCCTAACGCTTGACGAGGTACTTGGACCCCTCACCAAGATCTTTAATCTCTCTCTCTTTCCTCTAGCCAATTCCCAGACAAATGGAAAATGGCCACTGTTACCCCAATTTACAAAAGTGGTGATAAGGCTGACCATGTGAACTTCCGCCATATCTCCATTCTGCCTCCCCTATTGAAGGCACTGGAACGTATAGTAGCGGACCAACTTACCGAGCATCTGGACAATTATAATATTCTTTTTTTTGAAATTAGATAACTTTATTGAGTTTTCACAACAACTAAACATGAGATTCAGATAGCAGCCAGAACTATAACAGGACCCAACCAACCTTCCCTCCCCAAATACAAAGCTTTAACAGGAAATGAACCAGAGTATCAAATGCTCCCCACACCCCTCCCCCAAACCCCTTCCCCTGGAAGGTGTCACTTTAACTTAGAAGGGATAAACTACAAGGGATAGGGTGAGATAAACGTAACAGTAAATTAGACCGAAAACCTACAATCAAGTCCGGAAACCAAACTACAGTCAGGGGTCTAGTAGACAGGGAGATTAGTGTAAATATAGAGCGTACAACTTCCCCCATTTCCGATTGAAGGAAGGCATGGCATTACGGGAATTGGCAATCAGTCTTTCTAACTTAAAACAGAAAGAGATTTCTTTAAGCCATTCATTGAATGAAATATTGATTTGATCCAGCCAATGTCTTAGAACCAGTCTTTTAACAGCAATTGAGATTAAAGCAATATGGTATTTCCTTTCACTATTTGTGATATCTGAATACCAGCCCAAAATACAGGCTTCAGGTGTAAAATAGCAGCCCCAGGATGGGGTCTAAATTGGCTTGAATAACCTTCCATAAGGGAGCCACCTTGCTACAGGACCAAAAAATATGCATTAAAGTGCCCTCTTTCTCCCCACATCTAGTACATGCATTTGACCCCAGCCTACCTAACTTAGCCAACCTGGACGGCGTAAAATACAAATTATTCAATATGAAAAACTGGATAAGCCTATTTCTGTCTAAGGTGTGAAATTTATATGTATCACGCCAAATTTGATACCAGAACCCAGGAGAGGCAGGGATTAAAGAATCCCAAACCTTCGACCCAGGCAACGAAACAGGGTATTTGGTATCTAGAAGGAAAAGATATATCCGGGAAATTCCACGAGGTTTGGAAACGCAGTCCTGAATTTGATCCAGGAAAGGCCTGACATGGGAAGGTAATTTCACATTCCCAAAATTCTTCAACAAAAGATGTCTCAGCTGGTAAATCTGAATATATATTTCGGTGGGAGATTCTGATCCTCCAGCAGATTATTGGATGAGAGAAGGGAACCCAGGGGGTAAAAATCCTCTACTAACTGATTCTGAATTTGTGGGAGCCAATTTAGTGGAAGCGGTAACCCACCTATTTTAATATTAGGGTTAAGAGTGAGTGGCTGAGCCAGATCCTTAGTGTATGGGATCCTAAAGTAATTCCAGCATTGCGAGAGAATTTTGATGGAAAGTCCCATGGGAGAATTACGAATGACTACTGGTAGAGAGGAAAAACTATAATAAAAGATACGAGAAGGAAGTAGGCTGAGTTTATCCAACGCTTTAAGCTCTAAATTCAGCCAGATGGGCCTATAGCCCTCGTTCTGAGACCGGAACCAGCACCCCATTTTGGCTAGATGGCTAGCCCAGTAATAAAACCAGAAATTGGGGAGACGAAGACCACCTTTGTCCTTCGGTAAGTTAAGCTTACAGAAAGCCCTCCTAGGGTATTTACCCCCAAAATAAATTTAACTAGGGCAGAGTGTATCTTTTGGAAATAGGTTCTAGGGAGCCAAATATTAAGAAGGTTCAGGGTGTAAAAAAATATGTGGTAGAATGTTCATTTTAATAATATTAATCCGTCCCCCTATGGATAACGGCAAAACAGACCATCTATCGAGATCTTTCTGAATTCTATCCAGGAGTTCATCCAGATTTAGTTTTTTGGTAGTCTCTTCATCCCGGGCCAGGTATATGCCTAAATACTTAAGCGAGGTCTGGGCCCATTTCATACCTAGCTGAAGGAAGTTGTCTTGAAACGTGAAAGAATTAAGAGGGAAAATCACCGATTTGGAAAGATTTAACCTGTAATTGGATACCTTCCCATATTGTGTAATGATTTGAAGCGCTGCTGGAAGGGAAATCTCAGGGTTCAAGAGCTGTAAAAGGATATCATCAGCGAAAACTGATAAAGTCAAAGCAGTCTGAGAGATAATACAACCAGTCACCTGCGGTGATGCTTTACTACTGAGTAACAGAGGCTCCAGATATAAGTTAAATAGGTACGGGGATAAGGGGCATCCCTGACGTGTTCCGGAAAATAAAAAAAAAACGAGATGAAAAAACACCATTACAAAAAACTCTAGCTGAGGGTGACCGATAAACTGATTTAATCCATTGTATGAAAATCTCAGGGAAACCCATTCTACCAAGTGTAGACCACAGGAAATCCCAATTGACCCTATCAAAGGCCTTCTCGGCATCTAGGGCTACCAACATCATAGGGGATTGGGACTCCTGGGCGGCTTGGAAAATGTGGGAAAGGGTGCGCAGATGATCTGACACGGATCTATCCTGGACAAAACCCACCTGCTCATTACTTAGCAAGGATTGCCAGACTCTTCTGATTCTCAAGGAAAGGATTTTAGTTAGGATTTTGATATCATAGTTTAATAAGGAGATCGGTCGATAACTGGCCGGGTCCAACAGCGGTTTATCCGGTTTAGGAATTAAAATAATGGTAGCTTCTAGCAGTGAGGGGTCAAGAAGGTCTGATGAGAGCATATGGTTAAACAACTTGAGAAGTGGAGGGGAAATCTCCTTACAGAAAGTTCTATAAAAGTTAGGGGAAAACCCATCAGGGCCTGGGGATTTGTCCAAGGGTAGCCCGCTTATAACCTCTTCTATCTCCCTCAGGGTAATAGGAGAGGAAAGCAATTCACATTGTTGATCTCGCAAACAGGGAAGGGAGATCCTATCCAGAAATTCATCCATCTCGGAACGAGAGGCCTGTTCAGACCCACCCCTGTACAGGTCTTGATAGAAAGCTTCAAAGATTTGTGCTATATCCCTTGGTGAGGTTTTGATTGATCCATCAGGAGCTCTCAAGGCTGGAATCAGCCTCGAGTTTTCTACCTCCCTTAACCTAAGAGCAAGCAATTTACCAGGTTTCTCTCCTTGGTCCAGATACCGCGCTTTGGTTTTAGAAATGGCATATTCCATTTTTTCCTTAATCAAGTCTCCGTACTCATTCCTTAGCCTACACAACTTCTCCAGATCGGTCTGGTAGCCAGAGAGGGAGAAGGTATTTTCAGCTCTTTTAATTTGATCCAGTAATGACGTAATTTTCATTTCTCTCACTCTCTTCCTCCTAGAGGCCAATTTTATAAATTCTCCTCTAATAACACATTTTAAGGAACACCAGAGATAGTCATCTCTAGCAATAGAACCCTGATTAGTCTCAAGAAAGGAGGAGATCAAAACTGAATATGTTTAACTGTATGGTCATCTTTAAGAGCTGTGTATTAAGTTTCAGGAGGTATCTCTCTGGCCAGGCCCTCCGGAGACATCTTAATCCAGGCCAAGGAATGGTCAGAGATGATGATTGGTCTATGCCTGCATGGGAGATGTTTCTCAACAAAGTCGTACTAATTAAAATATAATCGATTCTGGACCAGGAGTTGTGTAATTGTGAATAAAAGGAGTAGCTAAGCTTTGAGGGTTCAGTAAGCGCCAAGGGTCGCACAAACCTACTAAATTCATTAAGTCCCTGAGAGCTAGCTGGGAAGGGGAGAGAGGTTTAACAGGTCTGTGGGTTCTATCCACATCCTAAGTCGGAGAGAGATTCCAATCACCCCCTAAAACAAATGAAGACGGCAAAAAATGACTCAGTTGGGCCGCTAATTGCATGTAAAAATTAGGGTCCCCCCCCCACAGGGCCATAAATTGCCCCCAAAACTACCTGCACCCCATTAAGCAATCCCTTAACCAGCACTACTCGACCCTCTTGATCAGACGAGCAGTCCTCAGCCAGGAATGAAATACCTTTTTTAATCAGGATTGCCACCCCTCTACTAGAAGTGGTACCTTCAGAGACAAAGATCTGATAGAACCCCTTGCGACGTAAACCCTTCATCTCTGAGGCTAGCAAATGTGTTTCCTGCAAAAATAATATGTCGACATCCAAAAGTGAACAATTTAATAAAACTTGGTCTCTTTTACTATTATCCCTAGCACCCCTGACATTCCAAGTTGCCAATTTAATAGGTTTCATGGACATAGACCGATAGCATAAAAAAGTAAAGGTAGAATACGGGTTAATCTCCCCACACTTTCTGAGTGACATCTTCCAGGTTTCTCCCACCCCAAAAATACCACAGAGATATGAAGCTACATAACTCAGAAGCCAAACACATTGAGTTAGTAACATTTTTAGATAATAAAATGAGCAAAGGCCCATCGGACAACATATTTGACCTTTGCCCCCCCATCCCAGACCCAATAAACTATGTACATCAAACCCCAAAGATAGCAAGTAGCTAAGTGCCAGGATACAGTACAGGGCTAAATCCCCCCAAAAGGCTACATGTCTACGAGCATGTTGTAATAGACTATAATAGAGAACATGGGAAAACAGTTTCAAAAAACAACATGAGAAAAACCATAGTTATAACAACTGCGGAAACTCCCAGACCAAGTAGCCCCTACACCCTTAACTAGGCCGCGAGGCAAATCCCCCAGTGCAATTCCTCGCCCCGAACCCCCACCCTCCACTAATTACGAGTAAACGCCAAATAAAGACCAAACATCAAAAGTTAACCATCCATGGCCCTGAAAAAAAATAGGCACTCTGCCCAGAACTGCCCAGAGTTATCTAGAAAAAATGACAAGGCAATGAAGCAGCCAGGGGGACACCAGACATTGCTCATCTGAATCGCTATGAGCTCGTCTCTAAATTCCTTAATTCTTTGGCGACCCGATGATGAAAAAAGGAGCCCCCCCCCCCACCAAGCCACCCTGGCTCGCAGAAACTGACCTGAAGTAGCGATCAATCCTCGGCTCTCTACCCTGCTACACCACCGGAACAACCCCCACAGAACGGAGGAGGAAGTGAACGAGAGAGCCAGGAAAGAAGAAGAACCCCCTGGTCCGACCTAAAAAGGGAGCCGAGGAGAACATTGGAGCCTCGTAAGGTTCTGTTTGGCCACAGTTTCTCAGGCATCAACCACTACTAGCGGTCTATCGGCCTTAAACAGGCCTACTCCTCCAACCCTCCTAGCCAGGCCTCAGTACGCCATCAAGCCCATCCGAACAGGTAATTATAAACCAGAAGGGAAAAGAAATAACACAGTCATTTGGAAATTGAGGAAATTAATGTAGTAGACAGTCCAAGTTGTAGAATCAGTCCCCAATGAAGAGGTTTGGAAGTTTCTGAGCGAGATCGTCATGTGGTCAGGGTTCTCGACAAGTGCCAGACCCCCTTCCAAGAAAGCACCGAGCTTAGCGGTAACTCATTTTAAATTTAATGCCTGCAGCTATGAGTGTTTTTCACTGTAGGATGAAATGCAGCTCTCTTTGAGCGTGTTTAAGGCAAGTCCTGGGTAAAACGCAGTTTGGCCCCTTCCCAAAAGATCGCCTCTAGCTCTTTCACCTTGTTCAGCACATGCTGTTTTTCAACAAAGCTAAGGAACTTAATTATGATGGGACGAGGGGGTAAGCCAGGCTGAGGTTTAGGCTTCAAAGAGTGATGAGCCCTCTCGACATGGTAATTAGAGCTGAGAGGAGAGGGACCAATTATTTTGTTCAACAGCTTTTGAATAAATGAGATCATGTCCCCACTTTCTGCAGACTCAGGTAGGCCGAGAATTAAGATATTGTTGCATCTACTTCTGCCCTCCAGGTCTTCTGTCTTAAGTTGTAGTTTATGGATCTGTTGTCTGAGCTTCACAATTTCAGGGTCTGTTTTCCCCTTCCAGGCTTCCAAGGAGGCTGTTTTGACTTCCATGTCCCCCACTCATCACGATACAGCTCCCAACTCCGTTTTAATAGATTTCACCTCCATGGCAATATCTTGGAGGGTTTCTCGAAATGGGAGCAATTCCTGTAAGAATCGGTCCTCTGTGAGCAGGTTCCCTGTGGAAGCGGGAGGGCTCTGTTTGGGAAGTTGAGCCGGGCTCTGGTTTTTGACTTTTTTTGAGCTTTTCTCAGGAGTGGTGGGTGGCGTATGTCTCATCCCGGCCTGCTTCATCTCCGCGTCCATCGTGGCAATAAGGGTTCCCTGACGCTTTGTGTATCGCAAATATTAACTGATAAGCATCTCCAGACGACGGGAACAGGCTTGTAAAGTTAGTCGCTATGAAATCAGCGTGAATAAGTGATAAAATTAAGAAATAGTAAGGTGGAGAGCAGGAGCTCCAGAAAAGGCTGTCACCAGACGTTCTGCATCACGTCAATTATAATATTCTCTGTAAACAGCAACATGGCTTTAGAAAAGGTCATAGTACATCCACTGCCTTACTCGAATTCACCAGCTCCATTCACAGCTCCCTTGACAATGGACAACTAACTGGTGCTATTTTCGTCGACCTGACCAAAGCCTTCGATACTGTCCACCACTCCCTCCTGCTGAGCCAACTAAAAAATGCTGGTCTCTTCAATGATCCAATCTCTTGGTTCAAAAGCTATCTTGAAAACAGCACCCAGTGTGTAAAAATTGGAGATGTGCACTCTGATTCCAGACCTGTCCTCTCTGGAGTCCCCCAGGGTTCAATACTGGGCCCCCTACTCTTCAGCCTGTTCCTTAACACCCTACCAGATTCCTGCACTGAACATATCACCCTGTATGCCGATGATGCAGTAATTCTTGCTACACACCAGGACCCAAAGAAATTGCAAGAAAATCTCCAACTCAGCTTCTCCTCGGTTGAGAATTGGCTCACAAAGCACAAACTGATCCTCAATCAAAAAAAAAACAAAGGCCATGATCTTCAGCAGCTCCCATAATAAACATAAGCACTTCCAACTCTCCATTATCACCAGACAAGGTGCCGCACTGGAACAGGTCAAAAACTTTAAATACCTCGGGATCACCTTTGACCCTCACCTCTCCTACACTGCCCACATCGACCATAGAAACATAGAAACATAGAATTTGATGGCAGATAAGGACCGCAAGGCCCATCCAGTCTGCCCATTCTTTTCTACCTTATAAATGTGCCATCAGCCTTTGCTCTGTCAGTGGCCTATCTATTCATAGTCATTTGTATTGCTCCCTTATGCCTATCCCATGCCTGTTTGAAGCCCTGCACTGTATTCATAGCCACCACTTCTTGTGGTAAGCCATTCCATGCATGCACCACCCTTTCTGTGAAAAAGAATTTCCTCACATTCCCCCTTAATCGGCCTCCCTCTAATCTCATGCTGTGTCCTCTTGTCCTGCTATTTTTCTTATATTTAAACATGTTAGACTCTTTCACCTTGTTTATGCCCTTAAGGTGTTTGAATGCCTCGATCATATCACCTCTCTCCTCCTTTGCTCAAGGGTATACATATTGAGCTCCATTAATCTGTCCTCATATGTCTTCTGATGCAGTCCCTGCACCATTTGGTTGCCCTTCTCTGGACTGCCTCAATTTAGTTAATGTCCTTGTGAAGGTGTGGCCTCCAATACTGCCTTGAGTACTCCAGATGGGCCCTAACCAATGTCTTGTACAGAGGATTATTACCTCCCTCTTACGACTTGTGATACCCTAATACACCCTAACACCCCTAGCCTTACCTACTGCTTTAGAGGTCTGCTTGGATGATTTTAGGTCATCAGTGATGATGATGCCAAGTCTCTTTCTTCCTTTGTGACTGCTAGCAACTCCTCCCAGCCTATAAGTGGCTTCAGGGTTTCTCTTCCCTATGTGCATGATTTTGCACTTCTTTGCATTAAATCCCAGTTGCCACTCTTCTGACCATTCTGCTAGTTTATCCAGATCTCTTCTCATTCTGCCCACCCCATCTGGCTCATCTACTCTGTTGCAGATCTTAGTGTCATCTGCAAACAGACAAGCCTTACCCTCTAGTCCATCTGCAAGGTCACTAATGAAGATGTTGAATAGGACTGGCCCCAGGACTGATCCCTGAGGTACCCCACTTGTGACTTGCATCTCTTCTGACTGTATACCATTTACCATCACTCTCTGTTTTCTGCCAGTCAACCAGTTTGCCACCAGTTGACCAACTTCTGACCCACGAGCCTACCAGCTTATTTATCAATCTTCTATGTGGAACAGTGTCAAAAGCTTTGCTGAAGTCAAGGTAGCGACATCAACTGCTCCCCTTGGTCCACCACTCTGGTTACCCAGTCAAAGAAATCTATGAGATTAGTTTGACAGGACCTTCCTTTGTAAACCCATGCTGTCTTGGATCCTGTGCTATGGATTCCAGGTGTTGCACTATCCTTTCCTTAGGAGTGCCTCATAATCTTGCCACTACTGAGGTAAGACTGGCGGTCTGTAGTTCCCGCCTCCTCCCTGCTACCACTCTTGTGGGTGGGATCACATGAGCCCTTCTCCAGTCTTCTGGGACCTCTCCTGTGCTCAGAGACTCACTAAACAATTCTGCTAATGGCTCTGCTAGTTCCTCCTTTAGCTCCTTAAGTACCCTGGGATGTATGCCATCAGGTCCCATTGCCTTATCCACCTGAGCTTAGCAAGCTCTTGTGGGACCCTTTCTTTTGTGAGAGAGTAGTGCTCTCCCTCCCCCTGTGTCCATGATGCTGAGCTGTGGGCCTGCCTACCTTCTCTTCAGTAAATACTGAGCAAAAGTATCTATTTAGGATAGATGCCTTTACAGGTCCTCCTCCTCACATGCTCCTTTTCTCCATTAAGCAGCAATACCCCTCTGGACTTTCTCCTTTCACTAATGTATCTATAGAAAGTCTTGTCACCTTCTTTTACTGTTACGTGCTAGTGTTTCCTCAGTTTGGGACTTTTGCCTGCTCCTTACCTGCTTCCCTTAGGGCAGTTTGGTATGCCTCCCTATCTTCATCCCGCTGTGTTCCCTTATATTTCCTGAAGGCCAGCCTTTTGGCTCTGACCTTTTCTGCTACTGTGTTGAGAACCAAAGTGGTTTTCTTCTTTTGCACTTCCTTTTCTGTCTAACACAATGGTATGTTGCTTCAAGTATTGCATCCTTAATGCTTGCCCACTTTGCCTGTACCCCTCACCTGTGTTTCTTTTTGCCAGGGCTAGCTTAACTCTGTTGGCCATCTTATCAAAGTCAGCTCCTCTGAAGTCCCATATTTTGCCTTGGAATGGGATGATTTAGATGTAGTAGCCAAATTGAACCATACCATGTGATGGTCACTGGCCCCAGGTGACCTTCTACCTAGAGATCTGTGATCCCTTCTTTGTTAGTCAGTACTAGATCTAGGATAGCCCTGTCTCTTGTGGGTTGCTGTACCAGTTGTTTGAGGCCCTCCCCTGCAGGGAATCCACTATGAGTCTAGTTCTGGCAGATGTTCCTGCTGGTATTGACCAATCTGTATCTGGCATGTTGAAGTCTCCATTATCAGAACCTCCCTTTAGCTGTCATGTTTGTATATCTTCTAACAGTAATGTGTCTTGTCCTCCCTCTGGTCTGGGGCCTGTAGACAACCCCAGTTCTTATGGCTGTCCCATTTCCTGTTTCCAGGGTGACCCACAGTTCTTCTGGCTCCTATGTGTATTCTGAATTTCTGTAGCTTTGATATTTTCATTAACATACAGGGCCACCTCCCTTTTGCACCTCAGTCTCTTCTGAACAATACATAGCCAGGTACTGAAGTCTCCCAAGTGTGGTTACTGGTAAACCACGTCTCACTAATTGCTACTATGTCCAGTTTAGCCTCTGACATTATTGCCTGCAGGTCTGGGATCTTATTTCCCAGGCTGTGAGCATTGTGTACATGATTTTCCATTGGCCAGATTTTGGTGTGTTGGTTGTTGGGTGAAGTTTGGCATTACCCCTGTGCATCGTATGGGGAGGCAAACCTTTTCTTACCTGGTGATGCAAATGAATGGCAAACACGCTGAATTCCTGTTTGACCACTAGCTGAGGGGAGGGTGTTCTTCCCATTCGACGATGGGGTGCTGCAACCTCTCCCCATTTGCTAGTTTAAATATTCTGCAAAGACGCTAAACTTATCTCAATGCACTGACTCCTTTAATCAGATGCAGTCCATAAATTTAAAGAACTTTCGCTCCCAAAACTGTTGCCAGTTCCCTACAAATCTGTGTCCTTTTTCCTGGCACCAGTCCTTGAGCCACGTGTTTACCCCTATCTCCCTTCTCTGACCTTCCGTCCATCTGCTCCCCTCTCCCAGACTGGCAGGATCTCAGAGAAGGAGATGCAGACGAAACAGATGATAGTTTGTCACCCAGCCTAGTCAGGTGTTCCTTGGTCTCCACAACTGACGGCTGGCAGATCATTAGTCCCTATGTGTACTAGGACATCAATGTTTTCTCCTGCTTTGTGAACAATTTAGCAATGCGGTCAGTGTCTCTCCATGCTGATGTACCTGGGAGACATCTGACCATCACCCCTGGCTGGAGATGGGTATCAACTCCCCAAATCATGGAGTCTCCTATGATCAGAAGTTTTTTGGATTTCCTTTGTGCTTGTTTAGTTTTGGTTCCTGATTTGGGTGAGTTTTGTTGTGCTAGCTCCTGTGCCGCAGTGTCCTGCTCTGCAGTGTCTTCTGCCTCTTTATTTGATTTCAGAGATAGAGGCAGATACCTGTTTGTAGTGTTTATATGGTTTTTGGAGGCAATGTGTTGGAGAGCAGAGAGTGATGGGGCACCTGATTTGCTCCTCCTAACCACCTGCCAACCTCCTGGACCAACTACCCTCTGCGGTCGAGGTTTTTCTGTTGGATGCTGGGGAAATGGCGGGTGGTTCTTATAATGTATTTCCTCTTCAATATGAAATTTGAGGCGTGCAATCTCTGCCCATGCTGCCCGGAGCTGAGCCCTAAGATCTCCAAAGGCCCAGCATGTAGGACAGTGTCCTAAATCCTGTAAGACTGTCCTTCTGAAAATTGTTCCACAGTACCTGCAGTTAATGAAATCCATTCCAAATAAGTTGCTGGGTTTGTAACCTAGTCAGAGTAATTAGAAGGAAAAAAAAGGAAAAAAATGCAAGTAATGGTTTAATTGTGCTTTGCTTAACTTGTTATAACAAGTTAAATTACTAGTGCCCTGAAATGAGAGATCACCTTGTGGAGGTCCCCACTGATCCACCCTTCCTGCTCTGCCACAGGAAATGTCACAACTGTGGTACCCTATAAAGGAGTGTAGGCGGGTGGTTGGGGATGGGGTGGGTGGCTGGGCCCTTCCCCTGCCTAAAAAGAAGAACCACGGACGAAAGAACAAGGAGGTAAGAGCAGAAACAATCAGTCAACAACAAATGCAGTAACCCTGAAAGCTTATCCTAATATTAGATAAAACTGTAAAACCTGTAAATCACCACCTGTAATAATTTCAGAGAAGATATACCCTGTAAGAAACACTTTGCTCCAGAGAAAAATAAAGCAGTAACAGAAGATATACCTTGCAAAAGACAATTTGAATCAGAAGATTACAGCAGTAATCTGTTAGCACACACCTGTAGGCACACCTTGTAATGATGCAGAAGAAGGTATACCAGCAACAACAATTTGAATCAGAGAAAAAATAAAGCAATGAAATGTTAGCAACAAACAGTAGCAATCCCTGTGAGTAAAAATTAAAAACACCACCACACAGTAAATCTGCTTAGCCAAACTAAGTCTTATTCCTTCTCCCTTGCTCTGGTAAGTTTCTCTACTCTGCCTTTCAAGCAGTCTTAGAAGGAAAGAGCTCAGGTGAAGCTAGGTGCCTTGGCCAGCAAACCAAGTCACCATGTCGCCAAAGCCGCTAACTCCTGGCTAGACCTGCTATTCCATCATAGGAAACACCTGACACCTGAAGCCCTCACTGTCGCTGTCCAGAGCTCCATCATATCCATCATTGATAATGGCATTATCATTTATGGCTCTGCTACAACCACTGCACTCAAAGGTGCGTCCACCGCCCTCAACAAAGCATGTCGACTTGTCACTGGCTCCCAACGCCTAACTCACACCTGTGACCTCTATTCTCAAACTGGATGGTTGAATCTTGCCAATCGAATAAAACACCAAACTTGTATTACTACTAAGAAAATCTTGCTGGGCCTTGCCCCCCCCTGGAGTCTGTGCCCTCCATACAACCAGAATCCACACCCGACATACCAGGGGACCAAAACCTCAGCTTCTGCAAGTCCCGCATTGCCACACAACACAAGGCCAAAGATCCTTTGCTTACCGGGCCACTAGTTGGTACAACAGTCTTCCCAGCGACATCTCATCTTCACTATCGCTCAGCACTTTTAAGACTTGTCTCCGCCTAACACTGACTGCCTCCAACCTCTGTGACTGTTGTGGCTAAGCATATCTTTTGGTTCCATAGCTGAAGATGCCCTTTTGGACCCACATCTACTCCTGCACTTTGCCAGCACTCCCCTTTCCTATCTTTACCTCCCCTACTGGCCCATGACAAATGCCATCCGGCTGCACTACCTCTATTCTTATCCGCCTTCCACCTCTCCTTTCTCTGTCCCCCCCCAACCTACCTCCCCTTCTCTCCCATCCACTTAGTCTCCCTGATTTCACCCTCCTCCTTTCCCTTTCCCTTCCCCAAAGTTTCACCTTATTGTTAATTTTTCATCTACAAGACTATTTGTTGTTCTTTTTTTTTTAATTTTATAAACTGTTATCTTTGCTTATGATTGTCTCAATTGTACCAATGACGTGGAATCTTTGTAAAAGAGCCTTGACTCAAAGGTATTTGTAATCCTAGAACAAATAAATAAAAAAATAAAATAAAATATATAAAATAAATCATAGCTACTAAAAACAGCTGTAGCATAAATCAGTTTAATAACTTAAAAATGAAAATACATGCGGTTTCCAGCTGTAACCACAGCTGTAACAGCAACAGTGGCTAAAACTCCCGTATAGCAGGAAGAATGGCCAACCTAAACGACAACCCTAAAAAATGCTCAGAAAACTAGTCTACCTCACTAAAACAACCCTAACTAAACTAAAATTACAAACTTAAATTGCAAACTTAAAAAAAATAAATAAAAAAAAACTCTTGAGTGAAAGAAATATAAAACAAAAACACAGCTTCTAAGCTCAAGCCTCAGGCAGCTCACACACTGCTGCCATCTTGTCCCATACATAGGGAACAAGGGGGCACAATTTGAAGATGGGGGCGGCTCAGGGGTGGTTAAGTATTTTTCACAGAGGGTTGTGGATGCATGGAGCACGGCCTTCCGGAGGAGGTTGTGGAGTCAAACACAGTGGTAGAATTCAAGCATGCATGGGACAGTTATAAGGCAATTCTAGGGGTGGGAGTGGGAAGAAGTAGGCTGCTGGTTAACTAGGATCTGCAGCTTATCTATTAGGTAGGAAAATGGGCAGACTGGGTGGGCCAAGCGGTCCTTATCTGCCGTCAAATTCTGTATATTTTTATGTAAGTGGGTTGCCACTCGCAGATCTGCAGTTTTTCCTGCAGCTGCAGTATTCACAAAGGTGGAGCCAGTTTATGACTGGCTCCACAAATTATGGCAGCTTAGAGGTGGAGTTGCCATTGAAGTCCCTACAGCTGCAGAAATATGTTATGGCTGGTGAGACCAAGTGTAACATCTCCACAGCTGTGGGTGACTGTGAATACTAATCTCAACAGCTGAAGAGATTTCAATCTGCAACTGGAGTTGTGGAGTGGGACTTAGTCCCAAATCACTTTGTGAATCTGGCCCAGAGTCTGTTACAGAAAAGTTCAGGGCTTTCAGGAAAGCCTCCATAGAGATCACATTAGGGCTGTTCAAAATTAGCAAATTCTGATTTTGCAGAATTTTGAGAAAGGTTTTGCAAAATTCCACAAATTTCTCAGATGTGTGTATTTGTTCATAAGTCATCTGTCTGTTATGATATAGACCTGATATTTGGCATGATTACTTGACATTAGGTGTCCCAAGAGTATACCAAATAATATGACAATTGGATAAAGAGTTTTGAACTTATAGGAGCACAGATTCTGGAATTTAAATTTTTTGGGTAAATTGTTTTTGAAAATATTTCTCTACTTATAATTAGGATATCTGTGGAACTATACATCTGCTAATTATAATCCATAACCTTCATGGAAGGTTCATAGAAGCTACAATTATAGAGGTCCACATTTTCAAAGGAGATGCATGGTGTAAAGTGGAGATGCATTGTACATTCCAGAAAATGAGCAGAACCACAATATTCAAAAGGGGAAGATGTGTTGCACATCTCCGGATGTGTAAGAGCGCATCTATAATGTATGCAGTGCATGTAGAGGGGGCGTTCCTATGAATGTGATGCGCATCCCTATATTCAGCCAAAATGTGCAGCGCATCTGCTGCTCATCTAAGAGATAAGTCACCTAATGTTAGGCAAGGAAAAAGCATGCCTAAATGGCTAGCCACCCAGAGGCGGGCCTCCAAACTGCAGGCAAGCCATCCAAAGACAGCCCTTGGAGGTGCACCAGGACATTCTCCGGGCACCCACACACAGCCGTCATGCCAGGATGGATGAACCCAGAGCCACAGGTGCTGTGTCACTACTGGCACTGTCCAGGGAGTAACACCCACACCACACCCTGGACAAAGACACCCAGCAGCCACATGCCAGTACTGTCGTGTGACCCCCAGGTGCACCAGCGGAGCAGACAGCCACACTGCAGCACATGTACCAGAGGCCATGGCCAGCACCCATGTGGCCTGCAGGATGCCAACCAGTGGTGGCATGCACCCAGGGAGGCATCTGTGGCAATAGGTGCCCATATTGTCCAATGGTGCTAGTGGCCACATGGCATGGGCCAGGAACCATCCAGTGGCACACACCCATGTTGGTACCCCTTGGGTTCACACAGGTGGGATCCATACTGGGATGTGCGGGACACTGCAGGTGATTGTATGCAGCATATGGAGCTGGTGTATCACATGCATGTGGTAGACCAAGCAGCCTGTGTCACCCTGTGCCCTCCTTTGTGGCATGTCCAGGTGGCTCCTGTGGCCACTATCCAAGTGGGCCTCCTGTACCCCTGTCTGACCCTGTAAACAGCTATGGGGTGTAACACTGTACCTAGGCCAATGCAGTCCACCCTCTCACACACAAACATCCCATCACACCTGCCTGCTATGCTTTAGCTCCTCCTGTTCACCTTTGTAGAGTGGTGGGTTAGCCCTGCAAAGCTGGAACTGAGCATGCCCAGGGTATGGAAATGTCTTGAATACATTCCAGTAATGAAATGCAAAGGTGGGAGATGGCCTTGGAATGTGCAGTGAGGTCATTTGCATGTCCTGGCTGAATATTGCAACTTTGCATATTGTGCAAGTGTCTTTGCATTGCACATTTCCCCATGCTCCACATAGGGCCCAGGTTATCTGCTTCGCCACGCAGCTCCCACTGCGTGATTACACATCTTTAGACTATTCAGCCAGACATGTGTGAGCATATCTCATGGAGCATCTTCTGAATATCTCATTTGTTTGGGCCAGTGCATCTCAGATGTGTGGCACAGTCACTTGTGCTATTTTGCAGGGGACTTTGGAATATAGGGGCCACAGAGACTGGGTTCAGTGATGTTTAAGTTACAAGGGTCTATAATTTCACTATTTAATTATTTTTGTCATTTTGTAAAAATGTTCTAAAAATGTGGATGTGTGCAACCTCCCTGCTACTACAGGTATCGATCTGAAATTTAGCATGCATACCCATGGCATGTTCACATTTTCTCATAAATTGATGGTAGTGTGTTACTTAATGTTGCTAGAATTGCACTTGTGGAATTTCACTTCCGAAAAGCACTTATCTTCAGTGCCTAAGATGAGCTGAATTATTTGCAGTCATATAGTTCCTTTCCCCATTTTCCTTTAGCTTGACCAGACAGAGTCAGTGGTTTTCTTGCCTCCCTGATAGCTTCCTTGTCTTCACTATAATACTCAATATGTTGACAAGTGGAGTATCACAGAAATTGGTACTGGAGCCAGTACTGCTCAGTGTGATCACTATGACATCAGTGAGGGGAGTGAGGGAAAAATTTGTCTCTTTCTAATGACACCAAAATAGCTGGGAGGCTTGACACTGAGGATAGAATCAAGGCTTTTGAGCAGGGACCTAGAATGACTGGAGAAGTTGTCTAGGATTTGTCAGCTTATGTCCAATGGCAACAGTTGCAATGTTATGCACTGAGACAGGAGCAACCTAAAAACAGAATATTGGCTGGAAGGCAAATAAATCAATTGGATCAGAGGAAAGGAGCCTTGGATCATCATAAGAACTCATTTTATGTCAATGGTTCAGCATACCAGAGCATTCTGGAAAGCCAACAAGATGTTAGGATGCATTGGGGAATTCTCTAGTATGAGTAAAGAATCACTGCTGCCTCTTTATGCACTTCTGGTGAGGTTGCACCTGAAGTACTAACTCCAGTTCTGGAGCCCACAAATAAAAGGATAGAAACAATATGAGGCAGTCCAGAGGCAAGTTACAAGGGGTGAGACATAGATAGTACGGAAAAAATATGAGGAACAGCAGGTCAGTGAGCATGTGCTTGTTGGAGGTCAAATGGGAAAGGGGTTATGTCATTGAAGCATTCACATTTCTGAAAGGAATAAATAGGCCAGATGTAAGGTAAGGACATGTTTAAGTGACACAAAGGATTGAAAATCAGGGGGCATTATTATTAGCTGGTGGTGGTTGTAGTCATGGGATTCAAGAAGGATGTGAGGAAGTATTTCTTCACAGAGAGAGAGTTGTAGATAGATGGAACAGTTTGGTCAAGGACATGGTAAATGCCAATATGGTTTTGGGTTTTAAGAGAGTGTGGGACAGCTTCAAGGGGTTGGTGAGAGCAAACACAGATGAGAGGGGAATAGGCCAGGGGAATGGTACTATATGTATCATTACTGCATTCCATATGTTCCCAGCATTCCTGATTTGGTTCTAGGAGTTCAGGCTGTATTACTGGCATTCAAGCTTTGGTTCTGGCCATTACTGGTTGTGTTCCAGATATTCTAGGTTTGATTTACATCATTCTGATTCTCAGTCTATTCCAGCTTTACCATTTCACTGCAGCATATTTCCAGATCTCAAAGAAGCTGGCGAGACATGGCTCCTTTTGAGAGCTACAGTATGCCTCAAAGAGTGAGAGGGAGGGCTGTTCTCATAACTTTGCTATGCCACTGAGGTTAAATGCAATACCCAACAAATCCAATACTGTAGGGCACTACTGCAGAGAGGTTCGCTGCCACAGAGTTAGCATTCAGATATCTTGTGTATCCTTTCCCATGGTCTGTGATTTATAATTGTGTGCCACAGTTGTCTGCACATGGATTCAATGAGAAACAAAACCAATAGGTGTTACCCACATTAATGGAAAATCGAGTGCAGCAGATACTGCGGCAGTACTAGCTAAAAATATTTAGTACTACTGTGCCACTTGCAACCAGTAGCTGTTGCTGAGAGTACTAGTACAACAGCAGTTGATGCTGGGGAATGGGAAATCAATCAAGGGAACAGTGGAGAAAAACAAGAGTTTGAAAAATTGTCCTAATGCCAGTCACTGCACACAGACCACCAGGTTCAATGTATAAAGCAGTGAAGCTACAACTGAGACTCAATTGTACACTATACAAAGGCTGGAGTAATTTATGCTTCTAAGTAAAACAGACATCAATTAATATAATTGCATGAAATAGTCTTGGGGAGTTTGCAAACAATGAACCCTTATTATCTGGAAAGTTGCGGGGATAACTAAAGTCCATTCTCAGAATCGGCTTTTCAGCTGACCAGATTTTTTGTATATATTTCTGTGAGACTATTGTGTGTCCAGCTCCAAGCCCTTTCATCTTTCAAAGGGCATAAGAAAAAAAGGCATTTAATCAAAACCATAAAATAAAAAAGGCTGAAATGTTTTGCCATTATTTCTTGTTAATAAACGGGCAATTAGCTCTGCAATATTATTCTTTAGCCGAACGAAAATGTCTGATCATGTAATTTCAGGTTGGAAGAGGACACGTCAGTTTGTAACATAATTAAACCCCATCCCACCAATAAGGAGGCTCTGATATGGCATGTAAGATGCTTTGTAGTCCATGTTAATAGATAAACAACCATCGAGAGCGCTACGGTTGCTGAAAAGCCCTCCCCAGCTCCCCTTGGTTTCCCGAAGCTAGAAGGCTGGCAGCAGGAAGGGTCGAGAGGGCTACAGTTGTTGAAAAGCCCTCCCCAGCTCCCCTCAGTTTCCCGAAGCTACAAGGTTGGCAGCAGGAAGGGTCAAGAGGGCTATGGTTCTTGAAAAGCCCTCCTCAGCTCCCCTCGGTTTCCCAAAGCTACAAGGCTGGCAGCAGGAAGGGTCAAGAGGGCTATGGTTGTTGAAAAGCCTTCCCCAGCTCCCCTCGGTTTCCCAAAGCTACAAGGCTGGCAGCAGGAAGGGTCAAGAGGGCTATGGTTGTTGAAAAGCCCTCCCCAGCTCCCCTTGGTTTCCGGAAGCTACAAGGCTGGCAGCAGGAAGCTATGCAATCTCAAGATTGCACTCGGTTTTAAACCTTGGCGCCTTTTTCTGCTCAGCTCCCTGGCACTGTAGTACTCGCTGCTGCAGCCACTTTAAACCCAAGGAAATTAATGTATTTCGACTCACAAGACTGTACCTAAGACTGTGCCTACGATACACTCTAGCCTGACTACCTTGATTTAATTAACTTTTGCTGATTCTGGTACACTGCATCTGCTGTTTTAATTAATTTTAGCATATCCTCTAACACAGCAGCTGCTTGCAGGCTTGAAACATATTATTAGTAGAGTTCTAGTTATTACATGTTTGTTTGCACTATAAGCTAGTGAACTGTTGGGGCACGGTGGCTGGTGTCTGCATATTATTAGTAGAGTTCTAGTTATTACATGTTTGTTTGCACTATAAGCTAGTGAACTGTTGGAGGATGGTGGCTGGTGTGTGCACATTATTAGTAGAGTTCTAGTTATTACATTGTTTGCACTATAAGTTAGTATACTACTGGGGGACAGTGGCTGGTGTGTGCATATTATTAGTAAAGTTCTAGTTATTACGTTGTTTGCACTATAAGTTAGTGTACTACTGGGGGACAGTGGCTGGTGTGTGCATATTATAAGTAGAGTTCTAGTTATTACATGTTTGTTTGCACTATAAGCTAGTGAACTGTTGGGGGATGGTTACTGGTGTGTGCATATTATTAGTAGAGTTCTAGTTATTACATTGTTTGCACTATAAGTTAGTGTACTACTGAGGGACAGTGGCTGGTGTGCGCATATTATTAGTAGAGTTCTAGTTATTACATTGTTTGCACTATAAGTTAGTGTACTACTGGGGGACAGTGGCTGGTGTGTGCATATTATGAGTAGAGTTCTAGTTATTACATTGTTGTTTGCACTGTAAGTTAATGTACTGTTGGGGGACGGTGGCTGGTGTGTGCATATTATTAGTAGAGTTCTAGTTATTACATTGTTGTTTGCACTATTAGCTAGTGTACTACTGGGGGATGGTGGCTGTTGGTACACTGCAGCTGCTGTTAAATTAATTTGAATTGAAATTTAAATAGAAATTTTCACAGTTTTTCCAGTTACCCAAGTATAAAACTGAGCTGAATGTGTGCCTTTTACAATTTCTATTTCATTCCTACTGATTTGTTCTGTTTGCTTCTCACTTGCTGCTAAGTTCTAATCCCCCCCCTGTCCCCCTGATTAACTCCTTTGTGCATATTCACTGTCTGACCCAGCCCTGATTTTCAATGTATTTAAGCCCTTGTATGTTTTCTCTTTTCCCCAGGGTCGAGAGGGCTACGGTTGTTGAAAAGCCCTCCCCAGCTTCCCTCGGTTTCCCGAAGCTACAAGGCTGGCAGCAGGAAGGTATGCGATCTCAAGACTGCACTTGGTTTTAAACCTTGACGCCTTTTTTCTGCTCAGCTCCCTGGCACTGTAGTACTCACTGCTGCAGCCACTTTAAACCCAAGGAAATTAATGTATTTCGACTCACAAGACTGTGCCTACGATGCACTCTAGCCTGCCTACCTTGATTTAATTAACTTTTGCTGATTCTGGTACACTGCAGTTGCTGTTTTAATTAATTTTAGCATATCATCTAACACAGCTGCTGCTTGCAGGCTTGAAATTTTCGTACCCCCATCCCTCCTCCACCATTAATTAAATACGCTAGTAATCCCGTCCACTTTTGTTCCAATCTATAAACTCACTTGGAGGGCAGTCCTCCCCTTCCCCCTTGCTGCATCAGTCCTAATTCAAACCAGCGAGGCAGTCCTTTTTTTTTTTTTTTTCCTCCACTCACTCTTGCCTATTCTCTATGTTTACCTCTGTTCTACACTTATTTAGTATGGAAAAGTAACTCAGACTGAGGGTATCCCAGTTTTATCTTTTCCCCTCACCTTTTCAAATTCCCCCTGCTCCTGTCCACTCCTCATAAACTTCACTCTATTGGAATACCTGCCTCTTGTGAATAACTTGTATAATTGACTGCCAACCTCTGGCCACTAAGGGTCTCACTCAAACTGCCTTCACTATAGGTGTCACCCTTCCCTTAAGTCACCATTTCTGTCACTTATATTCTACTCTTATAAGGGACAATCTACCTCTGATTTACAGAAGTTTCATATAAGGCATACATAATGTTCTGTTTTGCATGCCCAAGGTCACTTCTGGTGGTATCAGGATTACTACCCACCGTAATCATCCTCTCCTTTCCCTCATGTAACATACCAGCTGGATACCCTGGGTCCCACTGCCATGAAGAATTCTCCTTTGTATTCTCCAACCTTATACCAACTAGAACCTTGCTCCCTTCTCCTAACCTGTACCTCCATATAACTCATCCTTCCAAATTGTCCAGATTGGGGCATTTCCTTCTCAATCACCCCCCTAGCATGCCCAAATACCTCAAGCGCAGTTACAGATTCTACAAAGAAGGTTGGGTGATGCTTCTGCGCTTATGCTTGTCAGGAGACATAGAATCTAACCCTGGCCCCCATTGAAATGCCAGGTCCACGGATGACTCCTCATGGTTTTCCACTAAGGGCATGAAAATTACCCACATGAATATCAGAAGTTTACCAGCAAACTTTCCTGAACTTGAAGCCTGAATAGCCCTGTACTGTCTGGACAAACTTGGACTAACTGAAACGTGGCTCAGGCCAGAGATGTCTCATTCCATGTACAAAATACCTGGCTACAGCTTGTCCAGATCCGATCGCCCCACCAAACAAAAGGGTGGAGGAGTTGCCCTTTATTATAAAGAGCATCTCAATGTCTCTGTACTCCAGTCTTGGATAACAAATCACTGTGAAGCTCTGCATACAGTTATACAACTAGGTGGTGATAAAAGGCTAAATCTGATCTGTGCCTACAATCCTCCAAAGGGGTCTCTGCCTGGCTTAAATGGGCTCTTGGATTATCTGGCTAATCTAAATGGTAGATCTGAAGTTATACTAATGGGAGACTTCAACCTAGACCTATCAGGGAGTCACACCGGCACATATACTGAAGTTCTCGCCTGACTTAACCTCGCTCAACTTATCTCTAGCCCTACATGCATCTCTTCCAACTCGGAGCACCAATCTCTCCTGGACTGGATGGCTACAAATAGAGCAAATAAAATAATTGCTGCAGGGACCTTTTCGGATTCTATTAGTGATCACATGCCTACGTTCTGTATCTGGAATGGCCACTGCCTTAACCCCCCTGCAAGAATCATTCAATTTCAGGATTTTGCCAAACTAAACTGAACTGCACTTCTCGGGGATATTAGTAATATAGACTGGTCTCCCATCTATCACACCTGATGATGTAAACACAGCACTTGAATACCTGATGTCTCAGCTTCTGGCCCTTCAGGATCTGCACATCCCTCTGAAAAAAGGAGTCTCAGGGCTCCCTAATAAATAGCTAAAAAGACCTCCTTTGAGCCATGATAAAAAGAGACAAGGCCTGGACCTTGGCAAAGAAGTCCCAACAATCAGAAGACTGGGTTAACTATAAACAACTGAGAAATGCCTGCAAAAAAGATATTCGGAAGGCTAAAAGGAGCTACTGCCTTAAGCTTCTCCAATCTTCAGCGGGTGATACCAGGGGTTTTTGGAACCACATCAAAAATTTCATTGGGCAAAGGCCCAAGACGGCCATTACCGACATGACACTGAATGACGCAAACTGTAATAAGTTACCTACTATTGCTAATGCTCTTAATGCACAATTCTCGGATCTCTCTGAATACACTGAGAAATTCAACCAACCTCTTTCACCTCCTCCTGAGGTGCAACTTTCACATGAAACCCCTTTTCGTCTCACATTAGTCTCCTCCACCGAAGTGCTGCATCTCCTCAAATCAGTATCCACCTATGGATCTGCTGGCCCGGATGGGCTACTGCCGAGCTTCTTGAAGCAGGCAGCCCCTGCCCTTGCTGTTCCTATTGCAAGAATCTTTAATCTTTCCATAATAACTCAAACGGTACCAACATTGTGGAAAACCGCTCGCGTTGTCCCTGTTCACAAAAAAGGGGATACCAAAAATATGTCAAACTATAGGCCAATTGCCATTCTCTCTACCCTAAATAAACTTCTCGAGAAGGCCATCGCTACTCAGGTCACAAATTACCTGCACCTTAACAACCTTATATCCCCTACCCAGCATGGATTCCAGGACACAGCACCACAACTGCTCTACTTCAGCTGACAAATGCAGTCCTTACAGCGACGGATAAGAGCCTGCTCACTGGGGCCATATTTATCGATCTCACAAAGGCATTTGACCTTGTGAATCACTCTCTGCTACTTTCCAAACTGTCCTGCCTTGGCTTTGACCTGTCGACCATCTCCTGGTTTGATAGCTACCTCTCAGGGAGGTTGCAATTTGTCCAAATTGAATCCACTGTCTCAAATCTTTCCCCTACCTCTGTTGGAGTCCCCCAAGGATCTGTTCTTGGCCCACTACTTTTCTCCCTTTTCATGAACAACTTGCCCTCCATTCCCTGATCCTCCTTATTAATCCTTTATGCTGATGACATGGTGCTTCTCTGTAGTGGTAAAGATCCCTTATCAGTAAGAGCACATCTTCAAGCAGACTTCAACTGCTTGCAGGAGTGGTTACTACAGAACAGGCTCCTAATGAATGCTAAGAAAACTGTAACTATGCTTTTTGGCCCCCCCGTCAAGAAGCAGATCTCTTACTCAGACTTATTGATACATTCTCTAGATGACTCCTCTTGAATTAGTTACCTCCTTCAGGTATCTAGGAGTCACTCTCAACCCATCTCTTGACTTTAACCTCCACATTGCGGCTACATGTAAGACAGTTTACTCAAAACTTGGTCTTGCCTTTAAAATGAGGTCCTCCCTCAATGATGCTGCCCAGCTTGCTATTGCACAAGGATTTCTCCTCCCTGCTCTAACATACTGCTCTCAGGTTTACCTTAAAGCTAGCAAAGGAGCGCTCTAGAAATGGAGCACCTGCTATAACAGTATATGCAGGTTTGCTCTCTCCGCTCACAGACTTACCCATCATTGTCTGCTGTACTCGAAATTAAATTGGCTCTCCCCAGACTCGCTCAGACACTATTCTGCAGGCTGTACCATTGATAATATGATCAGAACGGGGTCCCCTAAATACCTTGCCGAACTATTAACTCAGCCCTCCCAAGCATACCTCCTCAGGGCATCTGCTCAAACCCAACTTGAAATTCCCAGATATCTCACACAAAAAGGAGAACAATCCTTCGCCATATCTGCCCCCCGCTCCTGGAACTCCATTCCCTCCCACATCAAACTCTCCAAATCCCACAAGGCCTTTAAACTGAGTCTTCGGGTGCACCTATTAGAATCTGACTGCTGCTCTTGTGCTGTAACTTGATCCTCTCTCCTAGCATTTTCTCCTCCCTATCTCACTTACTGATTTCCTACTGGTCTCCAAAATCTGAAAGTTTCCACATCCAGCAGAAATCCTATTGTTATAATGCTACTTCATTTAAGTTTTGTTTGCCGTTTGTCATTTCAATTTAGTCATTGATGTATCATCAGATGAAAATAATTAATGTAATGTTATCTGTTTCTCTTTGTCATCACTGATAATGACTGTACCTGGCTGTATACTGTTCAAATGTTTGTTCTTACCTCATGCTGCGTCATGAAATACTCATTAATGTTGACTCTGGTCTCCCCTGTCTGTACTCTCCCAGGTCATGCCTGAATATAGGCAACATTGGTGTCTAGTGTACTTACCTGGTAACCAAAAACCAAATAAATAAATTCTTCATACCTTCATCTAGGAACGGGGCTGGCTGGTAAGGTATGCAGCTTAGTATTTTTTTCACTTTGAAATAAAGAGCACTAACTAGAAATATACTGTACTGTATGGTGTTAGTACCCTGGAGTATCAATAGGTTCCATAGAAAGGTCGAGGCATTATAGGGAATATGGGTCCACTGGATGGACCTCTAGTCTTTTTCTGCCATCATGGTCTATGTTTCTATGTTGTGCAGGAATGCAAAATATCACTGCAGAAGTGGAATTACAATCCCACCAGACTTATTCTGGCAGAAATGCACATTCTGCACTGCTCTAGATATAACCTTACAGGACAAGTGCCTTTTTTAAATATTTTTATTAACAAGTTTCAAACATACATGAATATGCACACATGGGTTACATGTATGAATTTCAATGAGGTTTACATTGAGAAGAGACATATATAATTAATATATTCAGTGAATGAAAGGTACAGAGACATATCCAGGACTAATGCCCAGATAGGTTCCCAACCCATTTGTTCCCTAAAAAAACTCAACCACGTTGTTTGCACTTAGCTCCAGAGAGGAGTCTACTGGTGAGCATTGAGCATAATGCTGGTTTCTCTCCCAATTTGCACCTCCCTGCATTTAAACTTCTATAACCCCATGTTAAATATTAAACATATAGTAAGTGGTTCATCCAGCTGTGGGGTCTCTGACATGCTCGTAGATGGATCTAATTGTAACAATCCACTAACCATAACCAATGCATTCAACTCCCACTTCTCAGATCTGTCTGTCTTCATCTCCGTATTCTCCACTGGAGGGAGAGATGGTCATGTCCAGGCCTCTGCCCCACAGTCATCCCCTATCTCCCATCTGTTACTATGTTTCAGGGCTGTGACTGCACAGGAGACGCAGAGACTTCTCTCTGGTCTCTCCCCTCACTCTAGTGTTGGCCACAATAGCATGGAACCTAAGCTCCTCCATCTTGGTGCCTCTTATATTGCCTCCCCAGTGGCCCAAATCCTCAACATGTCCCTAAGCCTCTGGAATTATCCCCAACCTCTGGAAGGTGGTGAGGGTTGTCCCTGTTCTCAAACAAGGCAACCCAAAGATCCTCAACTACTACCGACTGATAGCCGTCTCGTCAGCTATCAGTAAACTTCTGGAGAAACTTGTGGCTGGGCAACTCACGGAGTATATTCAGGCCTATGAGCTACTGTCTCCAGCACAGCATGGCTTTCACAAAGGGCACAGTATGTCCGCCACCTTTGTCACTGTCTCCTCTGGGATCAGGGCAGCTATGGACCAGGTTAAGCTCTCAGGTGCCATCTTCATTGTCCTACCTAAGGCCTTCGATCTAGATGATCATGTCTTACTTTGCTCTCAACTTCGGTCCCTTGGCCTGTCCCCACCTGTCCTAAGATAGTTCACTAATTGCCTCCAGGACAGACAGCAACTTATTATATTCATTAAGGTCCTCTCGGCCACCACTCCTGTGTCCTCTAGTGTCCCTCAGAGTTCTGTCCTAGGGTCCCTTCTCTTCTCTGTCTTTGTCAGTAATCTCCACTCTACTTCTTCCAACTGTAGCTCTGTCTTATATGCAGATGACCTGGTTATCCTCACCCATTCCTGTGACATTGGGGTCATCAACCTCCAACTGAGTAAGGATTTCAGGAATATTCAGTCCTGGATAATGACCCACAAGCTGGTCCTCAACCTTAAAAAAAATTCAGGCCATGCTTTTTGGGTCCCTGGCCAAGATAAAGGCCTCCCCTGCCCCAGTGAGTATTACTGGTATTGATGGTACTCCTGTCCTAATCACTGACTCCATCAAATACCTTGGGGTGACACTTGACCCCTAGCTTGACCTTGGGCATCATATCCAAAATGTATGCAGAGCTGTCAACTGCAAACTGGGTCTGGCCTAGAGAGCGAAGAATAATCTTACTTCTGCTACTCACCTTGCACTGGCCAGAGGTGTGTTTCTAACTTCTGTTTGCTATGGACTCATCTTGTTTGCACATACCTCCAAAGTTCACCTCTCTAGGTGGAACATATCCTAGAATAACATTTGCTGCTTTACACTTGCTGCCCCTCACCCACCACTCTGACCTGTATAACAAACTTGATTGGCTGTCCCCACCCAACCACATGAATTTTGTCTTGGGTAGCTTCATAGGCAAGGTTCTCCAAACTGGCACCCTCCAGACTGTCTGAGCTTCTCAAACCAGCTGCTTCTTCTTCTTCTTACTCCCTTAGGTCATTGGACCCTGCTGTTCTCAAGGTTCCTGCCACTCAAAAGAAAATGGGGGACAGGGATTTTGCTTCAGATGCCCCCAGAGTATGGAACTCCTTTCCTGCCCAGGTCCACTCCTCCCCTTCCCACCCTTGCCTTCAGAGCTTCCTGTGGAATTACTTAAAGCTCTTCTTTGCATGTGGTTGTCCAAAACCACCATAACAAACCTTGGTCCCCTGCACTGGACTTACATGTCCTTCTTTCGGTACCCTTGTGCAGGTCCTGCTGATGCATCCTGCCTGCTTGGGTTCTGCTCTGTATATAATGTATTTACTCTCTGTTTCAGGTGATGCTTTGACTTCAGCTCTGCTTTTGGGGCTCTGAGCTGTATAGAATTGTATAATGCACTGTTCATAGCCTTGGTGACTCTTTGTATATATTTTGTTCCTATTCTAACTGTGTTTACTGACTGCTTGTGTTATATTCATCTGGTTCTACCTGATTCTGTGTAATGCCTAACTTGTATCATGCTGTCCTCTGTATGAACTTGTATTTCATTGTACTCTCCCAGGTCATACCTGAAAATAGGCAAATGTCTTGTCTAGTGTACTTACCTGGTCAACAAAAGCTAATTAAAGAAATGGCTTCCAATAAAGGATTCCATATTCTCTTAAAGGCTGGGGCCTGCCCCATTGACATAAGTTGGTATCTGTCTAACTTCATACGCATTACATTTTTGAGCCATTGGGCTATATTGGGAGGATCTTTGCTCACCCAGTTCTGTGCAGCATTTTTCCTTGTGTTCCGTAAGGCAATGTGCCACAGTCTGATTTTCCATGGATGGCTAGCATAATTAGATTCTGCACCTAAGATAAGTTCAAGGGGAAAACATGACAGGGACAGCTTTCAGACTTTTTCAGTTAGCTCATGAATGTCATGCCAGAAGGAAGACACTTGATGGCATAACAAGGCAGTATGGGCAAAATCTCCCAACTCCACATGGCACCTTGGGCACATTGGGTTCTTATTGCTGTCAAACCTTTAGAGCCTAGAAGGTGTAAGATATGTTCTATGTAAGAAACAATACTGAATTCTGTGCAACTTATTGGATCTGGAGGATTGATGTACATGCCTAATAGCTTCCATCCATGGTGCATTATGTATAGTAGTGTCCAAATCTTTCTCCCACTCTGTTCTGGCCATAACAACTGGAGATTGGATGGTGCCCAAAAATAATCTATAGAGAGATGTTAATATGGACACAGTAGGTTTCTGTTTGCAAAAGATCTCCTGCATCGGGGAGATTATACATGACAATTCAACCAAATACTCTCTGATTTGCAAATATGCACAAAAATCTCCTGTTTTGATTCCATAATGTAGTTGGAGAGAGGAGAAGGGATTAAGAAATAAACCATAATAAAGATAATTTAGGACTAGTGTCTTATGAAATAAAAACAGTCATGGTAGCAGGATGATGGGGCCAATAGGGACAAGAACATTTTTATCTTGAAAGGTCTATTGATTGATTTTTTTTTAAGAAAGATTAACTTTATTCTTATTAGGTTTTCAAATACAAGAAGAATAACAGTTTGTAAAAGTTCTTATATAGTAGGTCACATTATTCACTGGAGATTATTTGCAAATGTTGGCAATTCCTCAAACATTTATCATAAGCAAAATATTATCTAAAACTACAGTCAGGCCGTGAAAAGTAGTTCTAAAATGATAAGAACTCATTTAGAACCCAGGGATTTATGTTCCAGTTCAAAACTGGAACACCAATGGATTTTCAGTGCTGTAGGGTCAAAATTCTGCATTAATTGTTTTTACTTCATCAATTTCAAAAACAAGAGATGACAGACTCATGGACTCTGTAGGACAAAGTCAGGGTTCTCCCTTCTTGTTCTTTTGCTACAGTATGCTTAGAAATTGATTCTACTTTCAGTTTCATCTGCTCCAAGGAATAGGTCAAACTGAAAGTCATTGCTAGCTTCAGATCCATTTGTGTCCCACATCCATCCAGTTGCTGATCGTAAACCACCTCAGTATAGACTCTGCATACCAGTTCCTCTCCATGTATATCCTCCAAACATGGCGCCTGCAGACTTTTTTAGCTGAGACATGTAACCAGCAATCAATTCACTATCAGACTGATCTGAACTTTGTTTTTCCCTCCCATTTTATATATCCAGTCCTCACTTACCACCACCGGGAGCCTCCCTCAACTAGCCTCTGTCTGTGTCTCTCCTACCCAAGAGATCAGTCAGCAGTAACCAATCTAATTTTACACTCCTTGATTATTTCTATATCCTGATTTTGTACAGTGCCTTGACATGTTTCCAAGCTATAAAATTGCATTGATTATTATAATTATTAAATGTTGTTTTGAATCTAGATCAGAGCAGCTCCCTGACTTGCCCTTAAATATGAGGATACCCATGGCTAGTAAACACCCACCCTCCAGTGCAAAAGGAGAAGAGGAGATGTACACTGTGAGAACCAGTTCTTACCCTCACTGTTTGTGGTGGTGGGCAGTATTATCTCTCCAACTGGGACCATCCTCCAGGGTTTTTGTGTCTGCTGGCACACATAGCATATCCCCATTCATTCTCAGAATTACCACCTATGCTGATCTACACCACCACCATGGAAAGGGAAGACATACAGTAGACCAATATGGGCCCCCTAGGTTGTGAGTGTTATCTTTGACCTGTCCTACACCTCTTGCTAGACCAACGTGCACTCCCAGCTTTAAGGCAAACCCTGGTTGCCTGTATGGTATGTTGCACCATACTGCTGCACTGTCAAACCAGTCTTTGAAGTATTAAAGTGACAGTATTTATTGTTTGGCAGACAGTTACATCATGTGCCCTGCCAGAGGAGGTGGTAGGGGCTGAAATGATTATCGGATTCAAGAATGCATGGGATAGGCACTGGGGGATCCTAGCAGTTAGGGGAAGGTGACAACCCAGTTCAAGAAAGGCTTGAAGACAGACTAGGTGGGCAAAGGCCCTAATCTGCTGTCAGTATCTATGTATATGATTTTTAGTAATGTGTTTTAGTCAGGGCATCATATACACATTTTCCTTTTCATTTTCTTTCATTTTTATACTAAGATACTTGTTTTTGTTTATTTTGTAATTTTTCTGACCAGGAAAAGCACACTAATCTATTATAGTTTGTTTCTGGGTGTCTTCTAGGGAGTGGCCTTTTTAATTGACTGGGGAATGCTGGCCATAGCACTGGGAAAATTACCATGTTCTCCTTTGATAAGAAATGGGGATGCAGTTGGCACTGGCCCACTATCCAAATGCTGTTAGATGTTGTATTGGACTGCTAAGTAGCCCTGCAGGCTTGCAATGGAGAAAATAATATTTCAATAAGTATACCAGCTGGGCCAGTAGAAAAGTTTGTAGGGCTAGTGGATTTTCCCAGTCACTAGCCCTGATTGCTAGTGGCTGCAAAACTTAATTTCAACCCCTGTAAGTACCATGGAATGTTTTACTTCCACCTGGAGAGTGACCAAAGATGAGCAGAAGGACTTTGGTTTAACGTCTCATCTGAAGGAAGGGAAGGTTTTCCTTCTATGTCTATATCACTTAATCAATTAATTTTCATTAATAGGAAACTTCTTCTATTGTTAAATAATGCTAGCCCATATTTCAGGTGGTAAACAGGATAGAATCACACCAAGAGATTTAATTTTTTCCCTATGTATGTGGGAAGAGGCCAAGAAGTTAGAAACACATTAGTTCAAAAACAAAACAAAAAATGTATACAATGACATTTTTTGCAGTCTGCAGAACACATGCTTCTTTCTGAAAAATATGTGAGTATTTTTGCATGCTGTCTGATGAACCATGGCAATGGTGAATCTTCAAGAAAGCCAGGCATTTTGATTTAAACATTTTTTATTTGTCTGTTGTAGTTCTAATGTATAATACCTATTGTTACAGAGACAAGAATATAAAAGAAACAATAACAAAATCAGTCTAATTGGTCTCTAACCAATAGGTAATCTTCTTATAGCAGAAGCAAGTTAGCAATAACTCAGGGCAGGGTATGGGGTTATAGGCATTTCATTCACACCTCAGGTTCATAGTGAGGTACAAGGTTGCAGGCAGAGTGTCCTCACAGTGCCCACAGTGTTAATCAAATACCTATAACCCCATACCCTGGAGTGGGTTATTGCACTTATAATATATGGTATGTGCAAAACAAGGGAATAACCCATAAAAATGGGGTTTTCCCCCATTTAAATAGCAAGAAAATTAGTGTATCCTGCCACCTTGCAAAACAGTCCCTAACAAATAATGCACAGTGCATTTCTGTTACGCACACAGAAATGTCACACATACATTACTGAGATGATCTGTGACATTTCTTGTGCATAACATTGTCTGATACCTTCCTTACCACATTTATTGTAGAACCCCCCTCCGCACACACACCAAGACATCCACATGCAGCTAGGAGATCAAATGGAGCTGTGGCGTTTGCTGCCACTGTTTAACTCTCTGTATGTCTGTCACTCTCTGTAATGCTGCCTGCACAGCCTGAGAAAACAGTACTGAGGAAAGACTGACTGACTGCACACAGCAGAACTTGCTGTTCTGTGACGGTCCCTATGACTTTGGAAGTGGCTGCCTCTTGGGCACTGTGTGTGTGTGTCTCTCTCTCTCTCTCTTTCTCTCTCTCCCTTTCTTGCTCTCACTTGCTCACCCACAATCTGTGCACATTCACTGGTGTGTTTTCTCTCTCTCTGTGCTGTATGGTAAGGATCAGTGCGCAGCCCCTCAGTGACTCCCGACTGCTGATGGATGTGCGATGGGATTATTATGTTGGGGGATCTGCCGACCACATGCACTGTGCAAGCTGTCACAGAACAATCTGATTTTAATGAGCTGCCAGCCGCTAAGGCTTGATCAGAAATATGTGTTCCTTGTGGATTTTAAGGACCTACAAGCAGGTAGGAGGTCATCGGCTGCAGCACCACACCACTGCATCTCTCCTCCCCCCCCATGCTCAGCTGCCAGTGTGTGGCTGCTGTTTTCATACCACAGTGGAACACAACCAGTGCGCATTATCCAATAGTTTGTCAGGGGGCCAGGAGGGGAACCGCTAACTCTGGCATAATACGGGCAGCGGGGGGAGAGGTATTAGGGTGGTACCGGGCATACTGAGCAGAGACACAGTGAACAGAGACAAACAAATCCATGATGTGCCAGTCTTGCTGTCACTATATCTCCATCACTCAGAGATGTGCCCCAATTTCACAGTGACCAGGGTGGGGGGGGGAGGAGAGGTATGACCATCATACTGGGGCATTGTTTTAGACAGACACTAAGTGGGGACTGTGGCACTTGTTCTCTCACACTCTCTCTCTTTCTCTCACTCTGTGTCTCCATGACATACTCCAAGGGACAATATGACAGATGAGACAATGGACTGCACAGTGCAGAGGCTGAAACACGCTGGATCGCATTGCTGGGTCCCACGGATACACCAGGTCATTTCCTGCCACTGTGGTTTTGATACTAAGCCCTGCAGTACATGTAGGATTGCAGTACCTCTCAGATCCCTGCTTTACTCGGTGGTACAGGGGGCCGCCATCACAGGAGAAAGAACCTGCAAGTGTACTTCACCATGAAGTACTGCACTTTATAACATGGATCGACAACAGTGGATTAAATCTTCTCCTTAATATGCACACACAGAGCAAGAGAGCAATTGGGTACAGCACTGAGAGGCAGCCAGCAAGTTAACACTGTGGCTCTCTGTCACTTAGATGGATTTTTAATGACTGCCTCTCAGTGCTGAATTTTTCCACAGTTAAGAGGTCATGCTCTGCCCAGGGATATTGCTGGCCAGGCTTATCACCCCAAATATGGATTAAAGCAGCAGAGCAATGAAAAATGTTTTTTCCAAAAAATCTAGTTTCAGCGATGGTTAGGAAAAGTATTTGTTACCTGTCAAATGTACTTGCCGGGGTACCTCCTATGCTGCCTACCGTGAGTTATTTTTATTTTTTTTATCCTTACCCTTGCCAGGTCTACAATGCTATGTCTATGCAAAATGTGGTGGCCATCTTTTTTTCTTGAGAAAAAAACTATACTGAAACATTCATAAAATCCTCATATGTTGGTGGAATTAGAAAATTGTACCACCAAATGAAACTGGAAGACGTCTGGAATCTTTTACAGTGAAAAAAAGATAGGGTCAGATTTTTTGCCCAGTTTCGTTGGACTGCTGCTTTAAATAGTGAATTGAATCCATGGTCAGGTAATGCTGTTTGCCCAGTGAACTCTCCCCCTGTTGTCAGCCATGTTATAAATGTATATAATGCACGTATCTTCTTATTCAGTTCCTTCCTGTTTACCCTTAATGGCAACAATGAATCTCTCCTATAGCAGGGAGAGCTTACTAATAAGATTGGTGATGGCATTGGTAAAAGCCACCTGGGGTCTGTAGTCAGGCAGAGTTTGAACTCTGATAATGATTTTAAGTTCAAGAGAATGAGGGAACTTGTATCCTGCAAACAGAAACAACCAAAAAGCTGCACTCAGGAAAAAATAAAATAAGCAGGAACCATGCTAGGAAGCCAAAGAAGAAGAAGAACGTATTCACTTTACATAGCAAGAGGACTGCTATGCCCTGCTGCTTTGACCTATGCAGATCTTCATCAGGGGCATTTCCTCTACTGCTCAACCCAGGGGCTCAATTCTCAAAGCCCTGAGAGTGACACAAGGTGCCTGCACCAAACATATATGGCACAAGTGGCACCTTGTGTCAAACATTGTCCCCATAGCTATTCACAAAGGCAGCCTGCATCAACTGCAGGCTGTCTGCCCAAAAGGGCCGCAATGGCTGTGGCATGTGGCAGATGCAAGCTGCCACATCTCTGGAAATCCGATTCTCAGAACTCTCCCAGAGGGAGAAATTCTAAGTACCTTTAGACCAGCCTGGGCTGGTCTAAGGGTACTGTACTTCGAACATTCTCCCCTGGGAGAGAGTACCTGTGTATGGCAATGAGCCACAGTCCTACCTTCCCCCAATGTCACCAGTATTAGTATTATTATATGCACCCCCTTTCTTGGTGGTCCAGTGGCTCCATTCCTTGATCTCCGATCGCCAGTATACCTATTATTATAATTAGCCCCATTACTGTTGATCCAGTGCCCCCCCACCTGACACCTGATCACTGGTATTATTATAATTAGCCCCATTCCTGGTAGTCCAGTGGCCCTGCTCGCTGATCCCTTATCGCCAGTATTACTATTATTATAATAAGACCCATTCCTGGTGGTCTAGTGGACCCCCCCTGCACAGCAGATTGTGCCCACCTTCCCACTCCCACCCACTCCAAAACACAGCTGGCTACTGGCACAGCCCACATCTCACCTCTGTGGCTGGCTGCTGACTGAACTGTCACCAAATGCCTCTTGTATAGTGTATGTGTTCATTCATTGAGAGCGTACACTATACAGTAGGTGCTCAGAGACAGTTCAGTAGGTGGCCAGCCGCAGAGGTGATAGGTGGGCTGTGCCAGTCACTGACTGTGTTTCAGAGTGTGTGGAGCAAGGAGGTGGGCACTACATGCTGGGGTGGGGACCACTACACCACCGGAAATGTGGCTTATTATAATAATAGTAATTCCAGCGATTGGGAATTGGGGAGGGGGGCCACTAGACCACCAGCAATGGGGATGTTAATGTTAATAGTAATGCTGGCAGACATTGGTGGGGACACTAGACCACCTGGGTCTACAGCAATGAAAGACCACCCTGCGGCTTGTGGTAAACCATTCCAGTGTGCCATCTGTTTGGCACACTGCCAGGGTTGCTGCAAGCCATGGGACTTTGCCGCCAGGACCCTGCCAGTTGGAGAATCAGGCACAGAGTCCCTGGGGCACTGGGCATTGGTACAAGCTGCTGTGTGCTGCAGCTTATGCTGACCAAAGCTCATTTTGAGAATCGAGTCCAGGTTATGTAACCCTCACATTTAAAGGTACAGTACCAGTCCACAAAAATTTTAACTTCAACAGTGCATAAATACCACAATTTCTAACATTGTGTGAATTAAGAAAATTGCTGATACAAAAATCTGTAGTGGCATTATATAGAAATGGAAATAGATTAGATGAAAAAAGTGGTAGAGCAGGATGAGGGGATGAGATAAGAAAGGGGAGAAAAGATGCAAATGGGCAGAGAACCATGAAAAAGTTAACAAAAAGGTTAACAAAACAAGTCACACCCTATGAATATTATGAAGTCAATACCTTATGAAAAGCATGGTTTAGTAAACAGATTCTGCAGGAATATTGCTAATATTAATAAAGTAGGGCATTTTCAAGCCTATAGGGTTAAGCAATTATTTCTCTGTAGATCATCTGATCCTGGCTGCCTCTGTAAAACAGAAAGAGACAAACATACAAATATCGACAAAAACACAGGTGTTATGAGAAAAATACAGTCAGTTCCATGATACAGAGCAGTATTAGCTCTTAAGCTTTTAGTTGTGAGACATAAGTGACCTCCTCATTAAGGCCAGCTTGTACAATGGTATTCAAAGGTACCATCCATGCAGTTTCTTTCTACAGGAGTCTGCTTAACCTCTCACTGTCTCTTTTAAGTGGTGGAGCATGTTTTGTTGCTGTAAAAAGCAATTGGCTGAGATCTAAATTGTGTGCAGTAAGGAAGTGTGCACTGAGGGGACTTCTATCACTAACATTAATGATGACTCTATTATGTTCCTGGATGCATACCTTAAGCAGATGAATTGTACATTCCACATAACACTTGCAACACGGGCACCAGACTATGTAAACAACAAATGCCATCTCAGAAGATATAAATTGTCTGATGTGTATCTTCCTTTGGTTATTTATGGTGTACATATACCTTCCCCTCTGTACCTTATCTGCACATGTTACAATTTTACCACATTAGTGGAATCCCACGGGTCTGGCAGGTAGCCATTTTAGTGGATTTTATTGTTTTGTGACAGCAAAGTGACTGGATATTAACATATCTCCCAAGTTATTCACCTTTCTAAATGTTACCCAGAGTTTGTTACCCACTTTGTTCTTTAAAACTTGTTCACTGTGTAATATAAGTCAATATTTATGTGTAATATTTCCTACCCTTCCAGATATGGTGTTAAACTCAAAATCTGAAATGCTGTGTTTATGAGTGAGGAATGTTATCCAGTTGATTCTATAGGCCTTTTTGTAATGCCCCATCAAGGATTACTACATCATAGTCCCCGTCCATGAATCTTTGTGTCATCACTTTAGACAGTTGCTCAAAATCTTGAGTATTTGAACAATTCCTCCTTAGCCTAATATACTGGCTATAGGGTATGCATTAAATGAGCTTAAAAGGGTGGGCACTTTGGGCCCATGGCATGGTGTTGGCAATAGTAGGTCTTCTAAAGCCAATAGAAGCCACCATTTGTTCTGGCATGGCTCTAAGGATTACATCCAAAAAGTGTTTTTTTCGATTTCTTAAATTCATATGTGAATTGGAGACTGTCATAGATTTCATCCTCGGTACCACACCAGATACAAACCATGTAATCTATATAGCAGTTCAAAGTAACTGCTTCATTGTGGTATTTGTTGTGGTTGGTATCAAACACATATGTTTCCTCTCACAGGCTCATGAAGAGTTTAGCATATGAGGGGACCTTAGAGGCCACCATAGCAGTGCCACATTTTTGCCTATAGTAGGTATCCTGAAAGTAAAATAATTATGGTTAAGCACAAAATCAAGGGCCTGTAGGAGGAACATTGTGGGCATACTGTCTCCACTGGAAGGTTTATTCAGATAGTATGCCACAGTTCCCATCCCTTCAGTATGTTCTGTAAAAGCATGTAGACTGGCTACATCTATTGTTAGTCAATAATAGTCCCGATGCTACTGAATAGACTTCATGTTACTGAAGAGGTGCATAGTGTCCTTGATGTGGGCTCAGAGACACTGAACATAAGGCTGCAAGAAAAATATCAATGAACTGTGATAAGTTCTTGGTCATTGATCCCACACCAGACACTACAGGCCTCATGAGTGGATTCACACTATTTTTGTGGATTTAGGGTGAAGTATATACAGTTGGTGCTATGGTGAAATCTACTTAAAAAAATGCTGCTTCCTCCCCAGTAAACCGGCTATTGTTATACAATTCCTCAAGCAATTCAAACAATTCTAACCCTTACCTGGTGCTTGAATCTCCTACAAGGCATTCATAGTTTGTAACATCCTATAATGGGTACGTGAGTTTTCAAACATAATAGGTTTCTTTCATGAAGGTAATAATAATCCCCTTGTCTGAGGGTTTTACTGTGAGATTTTTGATGTCATGGAGTTGTTGTAAGGCTGTTCTTTCTGAGAAGGATAAATTATCATGTTTATTATAGTTTAGTTTAGTTAGTTTTTGTTGACCGGGTAAGTGCACTAGACAAATTCTGACTATTTTCAGGCATGACCCAGGGAAGGGGAAGACAGATGAATGCCAACTGACCTTGACCAGATTAAGCTGTTGAAATTTTTTTTTAGTGAATAGGGGTAAATTTGGCCAGGACACCGGGGAAACTTCCCCTACTCTTTTTGAGAAATGCCATGGGATCTTTAACATTCACCTGAGCTACCACCAGAACAGGCAGATGGGACCTCAGTTTAACATCTCATCTGAAAGACAGCACCTTAGGAGTGCAGCACTCTCCTCATGCTGCACTACAGTGTCAGTATTGGGATTTAGCCCAAGTGCCTGATGTGGGGATAGAACCCACAGCCTTCTGATCTCCCAGCCTCAGAGGGGAGTGTCCTACATGCTGAGCTAGTTTGTCAATTTCAGAGAGAACTATGCTTTAAGCAAGCAATAAGACATGACAATGTGTGGGTTATCTCCTGATAAGAGCACGCCCAGGTGCATTGTTAGGCATGAGGAGCTTGCACCAAGTGCCTTAGGCACCTGGGCATGCTGTTATCAAGAGATAACCCCCACACTTCGGAGTGTCTTATTGTGCATATAAAATGGGTCCCCACTAAATACTTTACCCTGAAAATTAAGTTAATAAATGAAAGAGGTCTGACAAGTGTTAAAAAATTAGGTTAAGAAAAGTGGGAAAAAATAGTGCCAGCATTTGAACTGCAGAACATATGTAAAATCACAGACACACACACACACAAACACACACACACGCACTTTGTATTTTTTGGCCCCCGCCACACTTCTTTTTTGCTTTCTAGCTTTGTTTTGTTTTCCATGTTCTCATTTTGTCTAGTAGCTGCCAGTAGCCATGGAGTGGCTGGCACAACTGGTAATGAGAGCGAGTGTGTGTGCCTATCATGATTTTACATTTTAGTATCACGCTTCCCCGCCACTCACAGACACATATACATTTAATTGTAATTTGTCTGCCTAGAGTTTCTCTTGAATTTTGTTTTTGGCATGCTGTGAATTCACACACTTGTGTGTTTACAGTATTTACTTGTCACCAGTTAGATCAGGAGCAAGCATGTCCCTTAGCGGCTTCCATAGAGAGTGGTTTTGTTCCTATTGCAGTTTTCTGAAAGAGACGGTGGTTAGAGTTGTTCCCGAGTGTGTTTGCTATCTGCAGTTAAATGAGTATTTCCAATACTTCTGGTGATAAGACTTGTGGAGGCACGAGTGTCAATTTTAATTTGAAAGGAATTTGTTTCGAGCACGCGACGATGTTCGATGGATCCCTGACAGCTTATCTTGAAGTGGGAATTGCGAGTGGCTTTTTTTTTTAACTTTGAGTACCACAGGTCAGGCTTTCTTTTTAATGTTTTATTTGGGTTCACTTATGCATGGTTGGGTGCAGGTCAGCCAGGCCACTACAGGTCACATGTAATGTTTGCTCTCTTGTGAAAGCAGTTTGAAGCTATCACAGGTTACTGATATTTCCATGTTGTGAGCTTGCCCAGGAAAGAAAAGTGCTGGTTGGCATAGATATCAGCTGATAAGGACCAGGTGAAAGGTCCTTTCAGCCAATCAGTTTAAGGCATTTTATTGACCCATTTTGTAAAACGCATTGTGGGGTTATTAACAGTTGGACAAATGATAAACCTTGGTTTAAATTTGCCTTTGTTTCCCTATATGTTTGTACTTAAAAACACATTGTCCTCCATAGAAATGCTGCTTTTACCTAGAAGTTAATCTTTATTCACATGATCAATCAAGTCCATGCCACTTTGTGTTTGCATTGCAGTACTGGAATCAGAAAGGCCACTGGTCCTGCTGCTCTCCCAGTTCTCCCAATCAATGTGTACATAATGTCCTGGTGAACATTGACCAGCATTAGTCTGGAGCTGTCCTGCAGTAAGTTGATTTTCTGTGAAGCCCATGAAATTTTCTGACCTAAAGCGATATTTTAATCTGATGTTCTTGATCAATTTCAACACATCCACTCTGATGTTGGAAAAATCCACTGCAGGTGATGGGATAAAGGAAAAGCCCTGTCCTAGAACTCTAATCTGAGATTTTGTTAAAGAGCAACTCTTTATTATAATAAAAACCTTAAAAACATTAGATTGTGATTTAACTTTATTGTTTTCTAGTTCTTTGCTACGTTTTTTTACTTTCCTCTGCTGATGGTCTACTAAATAATATAGAAAATACAGCAATTTTTTCACTGATTCTATCAAATTTATCTGACTCTCCCCTGCTAACCACACAATTGATCTTTGTGACATCACAGTCTGTTGTCATGGTGAGCAACATGATGTCATAAAAAAATGCACTGTGAGGTTAACAGGGGAGAGGCACGTTTTCAAATGTTTCTATACAGACTTTTTAGATGGACTACCAAGCTGTGCTATAAATCTTGGAAAGGAACATTGAAAATGAAAACATTTATTCTCTAGTAAATTGTAACAGCTATAACATCTTATTTATAAAGACATATCCTGAAGTGCAGAGTTGCTCTTTAAATCAATGTTAGAAAGATTTACAACTCTTTTTTGTGTCCCCCTCGCTATTCTCTGAGCTTTTTCCATTCCTTCTATCTCTTTGTCCACATCTTGTTGTTTTTCTTTTTGTTGTTTTTTTTGCCAGTTTGTTTTTTAGTTTGGACATCGTGGGGCACACCTGTGTTTTGTCTAGAAAAGCAGCAGAGATGGAAGATTCGGGGCTTGAGAGACGTTTTGAATCTGAGTCCAGTATAACAACTTTTTAAATATGTTTTTGTCGTTGTTGTTTGCAGATTTTGATATGTAGATACGTTTATGCCAGTGCTTCTGGACTGCCCCCCATTACGTGATCTTTCTGGGTGGTACCACTTAAAAATGTTCATTCTGTCTGAATCCCCTGAATCCCTTAGTAATTATTTTTTTTTACGGTTAAACAGTTCTGTTTTGTATATTGTTGTTTTGGTAATATACTGTTTATTTAACTCCGTGAATTCAGTATTGTTCTTGTGTGCTCTTAGTTTGTCTTGTATATTTTTGAGTTCCCCCTATTTGTTTGAGGTCTCTTTCATTTTTAAGAGTAAGAACTCTCATATGTTCTGCAGTACAAATCTACTAGGCCACATGCTGGCTGTTTGTTCAGGTGCAAGCCCCTTGGCGACCAGCCTTTGTCTATATATTATTCAAGAGTTATCCTATATGACTTGCTCAATTCAGAGTTTCTGAGCTTTCCTAATTGAAAAAAAAATAAATAAATTATTTCGCTCAAAGTGTTATGGTCTGCTGTAGGTTATTCTGAGAGTAAAGCTAGTCTCATAAGTTGTCTATTTCTTAAAACTGACTTCCAGTCCTCCAGACTTTCATGGTACCCAGCTGCCCATTGACTCGCTTCTGCCATTTTATTCACATTAGTCAGGCAATTGGAATGACTCATTCCTAGTTTCTTTTGCAAAGTAGCCAAAAGATGGTATATTGGGACAGTTAGAAAGCAAGACTACCAAAGTTATTCTGTAGACAGATGAGCTGTGCCCTTGTGGTTCTGCTACTGTAAACAGAACCTGGGAATCCTTCAGTAACTGTGATTTAAATATTTCCAATTATGTGGTCTTCTTTGTTTATAGAAAACAGACAGGCATTTGCTATCTTCATGTCTTTGATAATGGTAACCTTCTTTTCCCCCTCGAAAAGCAAGCAGGACTCAAAGGCTAGAGTGGCATTCATTTGTGAGTGGAATGGACAACGTGACCAAGAACTGGGTCCATAGAACGGTCATAGCAGCACCCTTGGCATTCACAGCAATGCCGATTGATGGGTTAATGTGCGCTGGCACATGATGACATTATACCAACTGCTCTACAATCAAGTGATAAATGGTTATGACTACTGCTGTGCATAATTTGTAAATTTTGACAGACTGGAATTTTTTTACATTTTTGAAATTTCACTTAATTCTGTAGAATTCCATTGGTTGTGAAATTCTTAAATTTGAAAAGTTTGGTTTAGTTTATTTACTTATAAAGCATACTTTTTCAGTTACAACTCAAGGCACTGTACACATGAGGGAGTGCATTAAAACAAATTTAAAAACACAGTCAATGCCCCCAAAAAAACAACAATTCAGGTTAATTAATATGATGGAACAGCTTCCCTAAAGAGAAATGTCTTCAGCTCCCTTTTAGTAATTTACTGATAGGGCCTCTCTTATAGGGCAAGGAAGTGAATTTCATAGGGTTGGTGCCGTGAACAAAAATGCTTGGGCACCAGAAAATTTTAAATGTACCTTAGGAATCACCAGAAGGCCTGCATCAGCTGACCGGAGCAGACCGAGTGGGCAGTAGGGCTGTAGAATGTCTTGCAGTTATCCAGGCCCCAAAAAAGCAGACTGTTTTCTTTTCAAATTAGTGATATGATGTGCCTGAATGTTTTGGTTTCAGCATTCCACTCTGACAGGTCAGAGGCCTGGATTTGGTGCCCTTGGGTATCTCACTCCATGGGCCAGCAGAGTAGGGGTGTAAGCCAAACGTATTGCTAGACAAAATGTTAATGAAGCTTGAGAAATTGCATTAAATTTCCAATTTCACATCAGTGCAATTTTTTTTTAAATTGCACCAAAATCTAATGCAATGCTTCCAGTTCTTATTTATTCATGTAATGCCATTTTTTCTCAATCTGCCGACTGTGAGTTATTTTAGAATACACAATTTCAGCAAATAGTATCATTTTCCCCATATTTCCCATTTTTAAAAATGTGAGTCCTTACAAATGAGCAATTTCAACAAATGGCACAAGTGTAAGTCCCCTCCTCATGGGGGGAGGCTTGCTAGCTCCTGGTGACACCCCCACCCCTTGGTGCTGGTAGGGAGCTTTGGCGCCTTTGGGACATTTTCGGCGCTCTGCCTTTAGGAGGCAACACCTTGTGAATATATAAGGGGAAGCAAGTGTGTTCAAGGGGAAAGAGGCAGTGTCAGTGGTTGGAAGCAGGGCAGCCCTAGAAGCGGGGCCTCCCCCAGTCTTAGGAAGGTTGGCCTTTAGCGGTGGTGCACCGGTCAATCTTTGCACTTTGCGGGAGGAAAGAAGTTCAGGCAGTAGCGCACATTGGAGTTCCAAGGGTATTTAATCTTGTCCCCCCCCCCAACAGCAAGCTGTACAAGGAGAAGACCAAGGGAAGTCTTAATCATCAGAAAAGGCCAGCAGGAGCTTGAGGGGCCCTGGACTCTGTTAAGGTATGGTGCATTGGGGCAGAGGGGCTATTGCAGAGGTGGCAAGGCCACAACAGGGACAAACAGTTGGTGGTAGCACTGACGTGCTTTTTACCTGGGTAGCACATTGGCTTGGGTGGGAGGCTGGAAGGGAGGAATGTGGCCTCAGACTTGTTGGGGCCTGCCATGCCCACATCTGGGACAGGCCCCAGGAACCACCATGCCCATGTCTGTGGTGGGTCTTTAGGCAGGTAAGGATCATGGTTCCTTCAGAAGCTGTACAAACAAAGGTGGGGAGCCACTGTGCTGTTTGATTTGAGCCACTTGGCTTTGGTAGAAGCAGATTATCTGTGAGCACAAGGTACAGCTACAGTAAGGAATGAGAGAAATGGTCACTTCACTGGGAGCAGCCATGGAGGATACACTGCTCATTGCCCAAGGGACAACTCTCCCCGGTGGCACTATAGGAGTAAATCACTCCCCTGCTGAGGAAATATGGAATGAAATGAATCTGGGATTGGTGTAATGCTAGCAAATGAGTTTCTGTGGAAGAAGCTGGGTACTTACATAAAGTGTAGCCTCTATCAGCTCATTCCAGAAAATTCTGTAGTAATCTGCTGACCGCTGATTGTGGAAAAGTCATGCCTAAGTGCTGCCAATGTCCTGTCCCTATTTCTTTTATAAAGCTGTTAGCCCCATGGAGCTGTGTTCGAGGTTTGAGAAGTTGAGCTCCTGGGCCCTATAATCATTACAGGGCTGCAGAACATAAATTCTTCTTGGTTATGGGAAGTCTGGTGTCCACTTGTTTGACTGCATCAGAAAATGAAATGAATTATCTGTGCATTTATTCTTTATTTATTGACATGTAATCAATTTCTCAATAGCCTTATATGTGGACTCTATAGTAAATTCTACCTCAGGCCTGATTCTTGGAGCAGTAAGAAGGTGTCATTAGTAGCTCCAGTATCATATGCTCCTACTGTGTGGGTTAACAGCTGGCATCTGGAGGGTTTGGAGGCATCCTGCTGTGTGAAGAAGATGTTTAAAGGTAGGGTGTCCCATGTTATCTTTTAATGATGTTTACATATGATCATACGAAAATGCCAGCAGAAACAGGCCTCACAGTCTATTGAGTCTGCTCGATTGTGCAGCTAGCCCCTCAACTTGCAGCAGCCCTACCCCTTCCCCTCCACATAATTACCCCCTCCCACCCTGTCCTATCCTGTCTTAAAACCATCTACCATACTACAGGCTACTACCTCCTCTGGCAGCTTATTCCATTTATCCACCATCATCTCAGTGAAATAATGTCTTCTGACTTCCCTCCTGAATCTTCCCTCCTCCAGTCTCATCTGGTACCCCCTCATGAACCTCCCCTTTCTAATCTGGAAAATCCCTCCTGCACTAGTTTTGTTAATCCCCCTTTAGTATTGAAAGGTTTCGATCATGTTCCCCCATCCCTCCTCTCTTCCAAGGAATACATGTTCAGCTTGCCTAGTCTCTTCTCATAGGAGTATCCCTCTAAACCCTGGATCATCTTTGTTGCCCTCCTCTGTACACCCTCCAACAGCCTGATGTCCTTCTTCAGGAATCTGTGCCAGTACTGCATGCAGTATTCCAGATACGGCATGACCAGCAACCTGTATAGGGGCAGGATCACCTCCCTATTCCTGGACAAGATTCCCCTCACTATGCACCACAGCATCCTGTTGGCTTTTGCTGCTGCTTTCCTGCACTGAGCTGAGTTGTTCATACTCCCCATTATAAGTACCCCTATATCATTTTCCTCCTCAGTGGATTCCAGCTATACTCCCCCCAGCTGATATCTCCTCCCTTGGAATTGCAAGACCTTGAACTTTATGGCATTAAACCCCAACTGCAATGCATCCAACCACTCCTGTAATTTGGTCAGATCCTTCTGTAGCCCCCTCCAACTTTCAATGTCATCTCCCACAGCTCCCATCTTTGTGTCATCTGCGAAGAGACTGATCTTACTCTTGACTCCATGGGAGATATCAGCTATGAATATCCCGAACAACACCAGTCCCAACACTGATCCCTGCATCACTTCACTCATCACATCCCTTGGTAATGAGAGTTTCCCACCCACCACCACCCTTTGCTGCCTTCCCTTCAACCAGTTGGAAATCCAAATTATCATCTTAGTTCCCACCCCTATATATTCCAGCTTCCACCCCAGCCTCCCATGTGGCATTGAATTGAAGGCCTTGCTGAAATTCAAATACAGGACAATCACTGCATGGCCTTTGTACAGTTCCCTTGTCATCCAGTCATAATACTCAATCAGGTTTGTCTGGCAGGATCTTCCTGAGAAAAACCCGTGCTGCTGACCATCCTGGAGACCATTGATCTCCAAATATTTGACCAGTCTCTCTTTTAGGAATGTCTCCACGAGTTACCCCACAATTGATGTGAGTCTCACTGGTCTGTAGTTGTCTGGTTCATCCTTAGGTCCACTTTTGTGAATGGGTACCACATAGGCCATCCTCCAGTCCTATGGTATGCATCTAGTGTCCAAGGTGGTGTTGAACAGATTAGCCATTAGTCCTACCAGGATCTCCTCTAGTTCCTTAAGTACCCTAGGGTGAATGCCATCTGGACCAGGTGCCTTATCTCCCTCAGAGCCCTTAATCTTTTTAGCACCCTATCCTCTGTAAACCCAATATCAGTCACCTCTTCCCCCACCTACTCCTCCTCTCCCCATTGGTCTCTGCCCCCCTTTCTCCTTCATGAACACAGAGCAGAAGTAATTGTTCAGTGCCTCTGCCAGGCCCCCCTTCTTCTCCACGCAGCTCCCATCCTTCCTAATCCTAACAATCTGATCCTTGTTTTTTCATCTTTCACTGATGTTATGAAGAAGTCCTTTTCTCCGTTCTTAATGTCCTGTGCCAGTCTCAATTCCCTGGAAGCCTTGGCCACTCTGACTAGCCTGGTAACCTCCATGGACTTCTTCATATACATCTCCCTGTTATTCCCCCCTTCCATTTTCTTGAGCCTCTGAAATGCCTTTTTCTTGGCTCTCACCCCTTCCATTATCTCCTGTGTCAGCCAGCTGTTTTTTTTTTGCCCTTCCCTTCTTAGTCCTTGTTCTTGTACATGTCCCAGTAGCCTCACCCAGCCCTTTCTTAATAATATCCCATTTGTGACTAGCACCCATGCTCAGACACAATCCCAGCTACACAGTAAAGTTCAGTATGGCATTTGTTGGTCTGGGCCCCCTTTGCCATTTTTTCCACCTAGTACCCCTAGACAGCGGGGAAGGGGGCCCTACAGATGTGGGGGCTTGTCAGGTATATTTCTGTGCCCCAACAAGTATGGACCCCCACCCAAAATTTGGACCCAGGAAGGTTGGCAGGATTGGCTGACCCAGGCCTGAAAAAATGTGGTACATTTTCATTGGTGGCAAGGTCTGCTAGTAGTGCCTAGGGCTGCTTGCTCTCTCTCTCTCTCTCTGGTTCCTCTGTGGTGGAAGGATGGTTATGTGCTTGCTTTGGACAATTCTGATTGGTCAAACATCAGTTGTGCTGAAGGAGAGCTAGAGTGGAGTCACCAATTTGTGTGGGTTCTGACAGCAAGAGAGACAGAAGAGCAAAAGAGATATTTGGAGGCAATACTAGCTGGATAGTGGTACAAGAAGGCTCCAAATCAAAAAGGTTTCAATGTAAAGGTGTGGTCTATGTATAGAAAGTGATATGGTGGAGGGATTTTCAACAAAAGAGGAACCTCAGGTGATGGTTCCTGCCTCCCTGCTTACGTGGCTGTGGAATTCTGCAGGGAGGGAGCAGGTGGAGGATCTCTGTGTCAGATGTGGATATCATGGGAAAGGAGTTGTCAGACTGCCACTGTGCTCCATTTGCTCCAGTGCTGTCCCTGGAGGCATTTTTGGAGGTCCACCACTTACTTTCTCTTGGGAGCACTTTGTCAGTGTGTCTGCTGGCATGGCATCATTGCTACACAATGCTGTGTGGAGGTTGGTACTGGTGCCAAGTTAGATCTGCAGGAAAATCTAGAGGATGTGGAGGATGTGGAGGAGGAGATAGAGGGGTCCCCAGACATTAAGGTGGAGGTGGTGGAGGAGGTAACAGAGGGCAGTGTGGGGAGCACAGCCATCTGCCCAGCTCCTCCTCCCTGACTGTCAGCTATCCCAGTGGCAGGCGGAGGGGCAGGGACCTGCAAAAGGCATCAGGGGATCCCTTAGGGCCCAGAGGGTCTCTGGCAGGATCCCTGCTCAGCAGCATTACACCTGCTACTCCAGCTGCAGCAGAAGCCCCACCGAATGTACATACTCACCCTGTGATCCAGGTTGAAGCCACTGGAGTAACAATAGAGCATGTAGAATTAAAAGTTGACCCTGAGCCAGATGCGACTGAGGAATCCTCTAAATGTTACCAGTTCTCAGACCATGGTATCCAGCGGACCATTCCTCTGCCCTATCACCACCCTGCCATCCAATTACCAGACCAGACCCCTTGCCTGATGGTACAGTCAAAGGCTTCAGGGGCCTGGATGGATGGACTGTTAAGCAACGATCCTGTGAATGCCATTTACAGAACAGGGGTGTGGCTGGAGCCAGTCATGGCAAGGTGTACCAGTTTCAGAGACTTGCCCGAATGGTTGCAAGCAAAATGCTGGGTGAGGAGGAGAATGCATGCAGAAAATCCACAGCTGGAATACCCTTATGTGTCAGAGGGAATGTGGGATGTTATTGAGGAGATGTGATGGAGTATTCAGGAAATGACTGAATAAGCTGCAGTCCCAACATGGAGACTCTGGCCACCCCTCGCAGCAGCTCGTCCAAAAGGAGCATTCTATGTGTCACACTTGGACTTGGTCAGGTCTCACTCTGTTCTAACACTTCACCCTGTTTCAAGACAAGGCTGGTTGCTGAGTAAAATTCTATATTATATCCAAGGACTCTTTTGGAGACTTCACCACCAAGCCTGATCACGATTACCACTTCCCTCCTGGTGGAGGTCCTGCCATCTAGTGCCCTCTGTTTAAAGCTGTAAACTGTGCCAGGATTGCAAGTAGCCCTCTGTTACAGTGTATGGTTATTTCTCAAGACTGTTTGAAGTTGGAGGAAGTACTGTTTCCTTGAAAGTATTTGTGCCCAGGGACTATGCTAGTATCAAGGCTATAGAAGATGTATGGCCACTGATACTTCTGAAAAGTTTGAAAAAAAAAAGAGACGTTCTTTCTTTTCTTAAATACTCTGCAGTCAGCAGTGATTTGCCTTCTGCACTAAAGGGCATAATAAGACCTCTCAAATTAACAGAAAAGACGAAAGTTTATTAAATATTTCTAAAGCCAGGTGCAAGCCTAACTTTGGTGTGTGACAGAATAAGTGAGTGGGGTGAAGGATTCTTCAATTTCTAAAAGTTCTTAAAGATTTGAGTGTTTCTAAATCTGTGTTTGCAATTGTTTCATAATAATTGTACTTATTAAGCAGTCTGGCACATACAGAAAATCGTTTCTTCCATTTAAAGTGTTTGATGGATTGTTGTAAAGGATGTGCAGGGGTGGTGAGTGTGAGCCTGCCAGGTAGGCATCCTGATGGGGCTGGGGAGTGTGCTTTACATGGCCTGACTTTGGAGTCCACTTTGGGGTCTCTACCCCTATTTCTGGGAGGAAATTTTTTTTTTAAGTCTGGGGACAGTGTAAGCCCTCACAGGGAGCTTGCTAGCTTCTGGTGAGCCCCCCCTTGGTGCTGGTAAGGAGCTTTGGTGCATTTGGTAAATTTCTGGTGCTCTTCCTTTAGGGGGCAGCACCTTGGGAGTATATAAGAGGAGGCAAGTGTGTTCAATGGGACAGAGGCAGGTTCAACAGTTGGAAGCAGAGCAGTCCTGGAGGGGGACCCCACCCAGTCTTAGGCAGGTCGGCCTTCAGCAGTGGTGCACCAGTCTATCTTTGGGCTCCATGGGAGGTAGTGAGTTCAGGAAGTAGCAGTCATTGGGCTTCCAGGGGTATTTAAATCTTGCTCCCCCAATAAGAGACTGAACAAGGAGAAGACCAAGAAAAGCTTTAATCAGCAGACATGGCCAGCAGGAGCTTGGGGGCCCTTTACTCTGTTAAAGTATGGTGCACTGGGCCATTGGGCTGTTGTGGTGGTGGTAGGGCTACAACAAGGGGCATCGGTCAGTGGCAGCACTGAAGTGCTGTTTACCCAGGTGGCACATTGGCCTGGGTGGGTGACTGGAGAGAAGAACGTGGCCTGTGACTCGATGGGGCCTGCAATGCCCCTGTCTTGGGCAGACCCTGGTACCCACCGTGCCTGTGTCTGGGGTGGTTCTTTAGGCCAGTAAGGGTCATGGTTCCTCAGGAAACTGTACAAGCAAAGATGGGAGTCACTGCGTTGTTTAATTTGAGCTGCTTGGCTCGGGTTGGACACTCACGGAGGAAGTAGGTTATCTGGGGTCACCGGGTACAGCTACAGGAAGGAATGAGAGGAATGGTCACTTCATTAAGAGCAGCCATGGAGGCTAGGCTGCTCATTGCCCCAAGGACTGTTCTCCCTGGTGGCACTAGAGGAGTAAAGCTCTCTCGTGCCGAGGAAATAAGGAAATAAATGAATCTGGGATTGGTGCAATGCAAGCAAATGGGTTTCTATGAAAGAAACTGGGTACTTACATAAAGTGCAGGCTCTATCGGCTAGTTCCTGAAAATTCTGTAGTAATCTGCTGATTGCTGATTGTGGAAAAGTCATGCCTAAGTGCTACCGATGTCCTCTCACTGTTTCTTTTAAAAAGCTGTTAACCCCATGGAGCTGTATTTGAGGGTTGAGGAGTTGAGCTCCTGGGCCCTACAGTCATTACGGGGACACAGGAAATAAATTCTTCTTGGTTACGGCAAATCTGATGTCCGCTTGTTTACATAGAAACATAGAATTTGACAGCAGATAAGGACCGCTTGGCCCACCTACTGTAGTCTGCCCATTTTCCTACCTAATGGATAAGCTACAGATCCTAGTTAACCAACAGCCTACTTCCTCTTACCTCCCACTTGAATTGTCTTATGTCTGTCCCATGCATTCTTGGATTCTTCCACTGTTTTTAACTCTGTTACCTCCTCAGAAAGGCTGTTCCATGTATCTATAACCCTCTCCATGAAAAAATACTTCCTCACATTACCTCGAAGCCATACCCCCTCTATCTTCAAATTGTGCCTCCTTGTTCTTACACATCTCTTTTTCTGAAAGGTGCTACAGTCTTGAACTTTGTGGATTCCCTTGAGGTACTTAAAAGTTTCTAGCATGTCCCCCATCTCCCTCCTTCCCTCGAAGGTATACATATTAAGCTCTTTTAGTCTCTCTTTGTATGCCTTCTGGTGCAGACCCTGCACTATTTTAGTTGCCCTCCTCTAGACAGCCCCAGTCCTGTCTATGTCCTTGTGGAGACGGGGTCACCAGAACTGCACACAGTACCCCAGATAGGGTCTCACCAATTGTCTGTACAGAGGGATAACAACTTCCTGTTTTCTACTGGTGATGCCTCTCCCTATGCATCCCAATATCTCCCCAGTCCTCCTTACTGCCTTCTCATATTGCTTGATTGCAACAGAAACTGAAATTAATTATCTGTGCTTTTATTCTTGATTTATTGAAATCTAATCAATTTCTCCATAGCCATAGGGATGGACTCTAGAGTAAATTCCACCTTGGTCCTGGTTCTTGGAGCATTGAGTAGGTGTCATTAGCAGCTCTGGTATTGTATGCACCTGCCTGGGGGGAGTAACGGTTGGCATCTGGGGGGGTTCGGAGGCATCCTGCTATGTGAACAAGATGTCTAAAGGTAGGATATCCTTGTGTTATCTTTTAAGGATGTTTACAATCCCAACTAGGTAGTAATGTTCAGGATGGCACTTGTTGGTCTGTGCCCCCTTTGCCATTTTTTCCACCTGGTACCCCTAGACTGTGGAGAAGGGGAGCTTATACAATCATTTTCTAAAGTACACATTTTTTAAATGAGATTTTTTTAAAGTGCCATTTCAACCAACATTTCCTATTTTAAACATACAGGGCCAGATTTTCAAAGCCCCATCGAAGGTGCAACAGTGACAGCTTATGCCGAGTGCAGGTGCTCCCAGGACCCTGCACCTGATTTTCTAATCCACAGGGTCCCGGCACCAAAGTCCAGCAGCTTGCGGCAAAGGTCGTGCTGTACCAAACATATGGTGCACCCACCCGGAATGCCGCAATGACAGTAGGAAGTCTGTGGCACCCACAGGCAGGGACTAGCAACTGGACACAGCTCCCCCAACACCACTGCACCACCAGCTCCCATGCCCCAACACACACCAGTACCCTGGTGGTCTAGTGTCCACCCCCTACTGGGAGTGCCCATCTCTGCAATTCCACCCCCCCCCATATCCTGATCCGGCAACTGGCACAGCCCTCCACACACCACCATGGCCAGCTGCCAAATGAGCTGTCAGTGTGCTGCTGTACAGTACATTCACTGAAAGCTCATTCGGCAGCCTGACATGGTGGTGTGTGGAGTGCTGTGCCGGTTCCCGGATTGGGGTACAGGAGGGGGCTGAGAGTGCAGAGATGGGCACTACCTGCGCGGGGGGGGGGGGCACTAGACCACCAGTGAGATGTCACCATTCAATGCAGTGGGTGTTGGAGATCATGACAGGGGTGAGGGGGGACCACTGGCACACCAAGGATCGCCCATCAGGGATGGATAGGGGCAGGCCACACAGTGGAACATACTAGACGACCCTCTCAGGAGGTGTCTAAGTACTGTTAGACCAGACCTTCACTGGTCTAAGGGTACTTGGCACTTAGTTCCTGGGGGGTCTGTGAAATTCCAGATCTGAGGGCTGGGCAGTCTGGGTCTGCTGCAAGCCCCCTAGTGCCATGCCATAGCCACTTTTGTGGTGCAAGACAGGTGCGAGCAAACTTTGGTGCAGAAAGCCTGCTGTGTGACACAGGCTGCCTTTGAAAATATCACTTGGCACAGCCCTTGGCACAAGGTGCCTTTTGCGTCAGACCTGATTGACGCAAGCACCTTGCACCAGCCTGAGGCCTTTGAAAATCTGGCCCACTTTTTAGTTTGCAAAACTGTTTAACATTTATGTGAAAGTGGTGTAATTTCATGAAAAGTGCATCTAATGGATTTTTCTAATTTCTTCCAGCACTAGTCACATTAGTGATGCACACCCTCTTTGGAAAAACAGGACTAGATCATCTCACTTTTTATCTGCCACTGTGACCAAGTTTCCAGTAGGACTGCAGAGGGTCTTAGAGGCCAGCAATCATCACCTGTGCACCTCATAGCAAAGGTCAGGTGGGCTTGTGGGGGGCAAGGGAGCAAAAAATGGGATGTTGTGAGCAAGGTAATAGTGTGAGATGAAAATATATTTAACAAAGTAAAATATTCAACTCTTGAAAATTTCATAAAATTATATATATTTTTGTACCCTCATCATGTTGGGACCACCCATTCACCTTCTAACTACCCATCCCCTGCCTTAATACAATCCTTTATTGACACACCAGTGGAGGATTGTAGAGCCATCCATCCATCAGGAGCATGTCATAATACAAAAAAAAGACCCTAATATTCAGAGGACACACTCCATCATTTTCCACTCCACATGCTCAATAAAATCTGAAGAAAATGACTAAGTGTTGCTTCATGGGGTAGATTAGTAATGGCTTTCCAGTTTAGGCTGTGGCTGGGTATAATGATCTTAAATCACACAGGATACCCTTTAAAGAATTGCCTAAAGCCATTGTAAAATAGAACACTTCACTGGTGAAGTCATGAAGGTACCCATTCATGGTATTGTACCAGTTCAACATGCAACCTTCCACTAGTGCTGTGTGGAATTTTCAAATTCTGGCAGAATGAAATTTTAAGGAATTTTTAAAATTCCACTGAAATTCTTCCGAATTTCTCTGGCAATGGAATGGCGGAATTCTGCAGCAGAAAAATGTGGAATAAGTTTTTCCGCAACATTTCTGCAGAATTTTATTCTGCAGATCTCAATATTTTCCTCAGAAATTATTGCAGAATAATTTTCTGTGGAAAAAATGCTGTTCGATTGAATATTGTTCCGTGGATCGCAGCAGGAGGAATTCTACAGGTGAACCAGTGAAACTCCAGTGGAATCTCTGCTGATGGAATGGTCATTCTGCACTAATTTCACTGGCAGAATTCTACATTCCACGCAGCAGTGCCTTCCAGACTTCAAAATCATGATTTTATAAAACTCTGCAAAACTGGTGAATTGTGAAAAAGCAAAAGGTCTTTACTTCTACTAGCTTCTCCCTGAATCTCTACTCTGATCTCCAAACACCTCCTGTACCCACCTCTATCCCCTACCCCCAAATTTGGATGCTATTTGGCAACAGCATTCTGAACTATGACCACTGCTGTCTGGAATAGCTCCTTCCACCTCCCTTAACCTCAGTGACTTCCCCACTCTTTGCTACTCCTATCTAAAGACACATCTCTTGTCCCTGACTTGTGGCAACTGACTTTTCCCCAACATTCCTTGTGTCCTGACTCTAATATTTTAACCTGCACCAGTGAATGACTACTGAGTCTGGATCTGCTGCACTAAAAAGGCTAATATGGAGTAATGGCTTCATTATCACTTTCAGGGTGTTCCGGGCTACCCATCCTTGCATCACTGCTAAAGTGATATGTCTTTCATTGCAGTTACAAGGTCAATAGGGTGCAGGGGTCAGCACTGCAGGGGCACCATCAGATTGATGAAGTTGTGTGGATTCTTCCTACAACTGCTATACCTGTAGGAGTTTGGCTATGGTTGGAGCAGGATCATAACAGCTCAGAGTGTTTAATCTGGTCATGTTTGGGACTTTCTTTTTTCAAGATTGATCAACAAAAGTCTTGCAGGGTGCAGCTTATCTGGAGAATTTTCTTCTTGATAATTACTCAATTTTGGAATACCCCCATCTCCTCAAGAAAGACTGTATAGGCTGAATATTTCTACATACATTAGAAGTATTAGTAATTTATATGATGCCTTACAGGAGATTACTGTATGTAATTCTTATTTGTAATAATGCAATAAACATAAAGTAAAAAAAAAAGATGACAATTCACATTGGGAAGAATGGAACATGTGCACGCATCAAACCAACATAACAGTGAAACTGGTTAAAATGGAATTTTTTGGTGTCAGATTAGATTGCTGTAACAAAGAGAAAGTGACCCAGTGTGCAGTGAATGATAACTACCTATTTTGTCTGCACTCTTTCCAAATGTCTGATGCGAAGTGTAGAACCCCACCCTCTGCCTCCTTTTAATATCAGATATTGGGCAGGTTTTGACTGCCTAGTAAGGCCTGTAACACCTCTGTAGGTAGATGTAAACCTTAACTTAGGTGATGTAATTTGTCAAACATTGGCTTTAAAAATGAAAGCATCCTTCAAAACCCAATATTTTTGGGATGCACTGTAAATATGTACCTATCACATCTCCAGTAAATTGTGTATTTATGGAAGCAGTTAGCTGCTTGGAGTTACATTTGTCAAGCAATAAAATTAATAAGATATTGTTAATAGCTTGGATTTTTCAAGAGAACTAGCCAAGGAGCAGGTGATTCTGCTGCTCATGACCTGTGCCTTCTACCAGGAGGTGGTGCCCACCTAACTGATCTCCCTCTGAAAACCCATTTTTTCTGGGGGACTGACTGCTACTACCACTACCATGATCTGGTTCTGGCTCAACATTATCTTCCTCATCCTCACTCCTATTTGACTCAGTGAGATCTCTGGCATGAAAAACTACATGAGAGTGATTCTGCAGTAAAGTTCACCTCATCACAATGGTTCCCAAGCCATCAACTTTTCCTCCTGCTATTGGTCGTATTACAGTAAGAGTGAGCCAAAGTCAAAATAGGTTTGGTGGCAACACTGAAAACTGACACTTCTGAAACGAGCAGAGCAAGTCAGAAAGGACATTGTGGCTTCATTTTAGCAGTTTGTCATGATGTGGAAGTTTGCTACAAGGAGCACAAACTAACCTTGTGCAAGTTTTTTACAAGTTGCGTGACCTGCAGCAGCTGGTCTGTGATGCTGTAGGTCATAAACGCCTCACACTTCACATACTTCATCATCATTTCCAGCTCTCTCTGAGGTTAAATATGGGAGTCTTGAGTGTTCATTTCTTTGCAGAAAGGGTAATTCCTTATTACTGCTGAAGGAAAGTATTGTGTAATATCTTGAATCCAATGGGTTACAAGACCAGAAGCAACACTAATTTATGGGGTTGGGGGGTAATGCTAAAGGAATCTGATAGATTTCTTTGATTAGGTGACCAAGGAATTACATCAGGGTGGAGCAGTAGACATGGCCTGCTTAGATTTCAGTAAGGGTTTTTACACTGTTATACATAGGAGACTAGTAAGCAAGCTGGATAGCTTAGGAGTAGGTCCAAAGGTGGTAAACTGGGTAAGAAATGGGTTGGGGGAATACAACAGAAGGTGGGGTAAATGGAGTTCACTCCAAGGAAGGGAGGGTGACCATCAGGGTGCCTTGCAGGTCAGTGCTGGGACTGGTCCTATTTAATGCCTTTTAAGTGACATTGCAGAGGAGCTGGAAGGGAAGGTCTGCTTTTAGTGGAGGAGACCAAAATCTTCCACAGACAGGACAGTCCAAGGGATTGGAGAGGATGAGTAGAGACCAAGGAAAACTTGAGGAGTGGTCAAGGGTATGGCAGTAGAGTTTCAATGCAAAAAAATGCAAAATAATGTAGTTAGTGCAAAGAAAACCTGTGGTGGAGTACACAATGGGCAGAGTGGTATTGATGACCACCAAGCAGGAATGAGACCTTTAGATAATCATATCAGATTACTTAAATGTGGCCTGGTGGTATGAAAAGGAAGTTGGGAGGGCTATTGGGATGCTGAGGTGCACAGTGAAAGGTATCACCAGCAGGAAAGGGAGGTGGTAATGTCCCTGTATAGATCACTAGTAAGACCCCACCTAGAATACTGTGTCCAGTTCTGGAGACCACATCTCTGGAAGAACATAGACCAGAGGCAGTCCAGAGAATGCAACTAAAATGGTGGAGGGTCTACACCAAAAACTCTATGAGGAGAGACTAAAAGACCTCAAAATGTACACCCTGGAAGAGAGGAGGGAGAGGGGTGGTATGATAGAAACATTTAAATACCTCATGGGATAAATAAGGTACAGGAGGGAAGTATTTTTCAGAAAAAAGGGGTTCAAGAACAAGGGGACATGCTATTAAGCTGGTGGCAGGGGTAGATTCAAAAGAGATGTGAGGAAGAACTGCTTCACAGAAAGAGTGGTGGATTCCTGGAACAGCCTTCCAGACAAGTTAGTAGGGGTGAAAACAGTGGTGGGGTTCAAGAATGCATTGGATAGGCATAAGGGAATCCTAGTAGAAAGGCTGGAGGGAGAGAGAAAGAGCTGGAGATCAAGTAGGGTCTTCATGATACTAGAGGAAGGGAAAAATGGGTACACTGAGTGTGCCAGGAAGTCCTTCTCTGCCAACAAACTCTGTTTCTATGTTTTATATATAAAAAGTTATAATTATGAGGCAGTATAGCATAGTGGTAGGAGTACTGATCTGCAAACCTGGAGAACTGGGTTTGAATCCCACTGTCACCACTTGCATACTGTGTAACCCTGAGCTAGTCACTTAACTTCCCGTGCTCCCAGGACACACCTGGAAACAAGCATTAGCTTAGTGTGTCTTTCCTAGCCCAAATCTGTAAAATAAATAATCTGTCACAGAATCATGCATTATAATTGTAATTAGCTAGTTTGCATCAGTTAACTGTAGTTGGAACAAAGCAGCAATAACATCATGTGCTACTGCAGAAGAGAGTACAGTGCAATGCATACTGTATGGAGGTTTGTTTTAATCACCACCAGGAGCCTGGGAAACAAGATAGAGGATCTCCAGGCCCCAGTGACAGTGGGTCACTTGGATCTGGTGGCAGTCATGGGGAGCAGGGTAACCCGAAACTATGACTGGGACCTCACCAATCTGGAGTTCTCCCTCCATAGGCCAGATCAAGTGGAAGTGATGAGGCCCTGTACTTAAAGGAGGGTATAACAACAATGACGGAAGAAATGGGAAGTGATAGCGCAGAGTCACTCTGGGTTCAGCTTCCAACTGGAATGGAGTGGAAAATTAAGTTGGTGGTTTGGGAGCACCAAACCACAAAGTAAAGATGGATAGGGAATGTGGAAAGTGAAATCTGGAAGGCAGTTCTGCAAGGTGATGATCACAGGAAACTTTGGTCTAAGTCAAAGTGGAAGGGACACTCTAAGTCATCACAATGTCACCATCTTGTCCAGTACAGTGATAACCTCAAGGTTGTTGCTGTACTGGATTTTGATGCCAAAATTTCAGCATTCTAACATGATACCATTCTACCCCCACCAATGCCTTAGGTGCTCTTTTCCCAAGGCAATTTTCCAGCCATCTTGCTATATTTTCACCAACCCCTAGATCATCCAAGTTTCTTATCAACCTCTTGTAGGGTACAGAGTCAAAGACCTTGCTGAAATCCAGGTAAAGGATGTCCACTGCATGACCCCTATCCACTGTTTTGGTGACCCAATCAAATAATTAAATAAAATTCATTTGACATGACCTCCCTGCCATAAACAAGTGCTGCCTTGCATCATGAAGACTATATCTCTCTATATATTGAATCAACCTTTCCTCAACTGGAACTCTACTTATTAAGCTGAAATGTGTTGCATAATTTAGGGCAAGGTTAAAGCTGGAATGTACTGCATATATAGCATAAGGACTTCTGTTGTGTATACCTCTTGTATTATATATTTTTTCTTTGTTGTTCTACATTTTATATCTCCTGTCTATGTAATTGCGAACTGTATGTGTATGTGCCTCAGGACCTCCTTGTGAATGAGCTTGCTCAACTGAGTCTTTCCTGCAATAAACTTGAACTTGAACTTAAGTATAGTCACCATGAGCTTGCATACAATTGAAGTCAAACTGATGGGTCTGTAATTCCCTGAGTCATCTTTAGGACTGCTCTTATGGAGGGGCACCACATGTGACATTCTTCATCATAAGCCTTTCAGGTGTACATAACCCAATCTGTAAAGAGTTGGAGGCCATAGAGACATACCAGGTGAGTAAATGACCACTACTGTCGCTCAGTACTGGGCTGTGGTGATCTAAATGGGTTGCAGACTCTGTCACAACACCAGAAACATAGCAACTCACAGCAATGGCATGCCAACACCACCTGCAACAAAGAAGTTAGAGAAATAAACATTCATTGCTAACCTCAAGGCTTGTATTAGCCCTCTCCCCTCATTTATAGTCTGTTTTACCCCATGCCAGTTACTACATTTGGACTCAATGGGGTCCAGCTAAATAATAACAAACATAACAAAATTCATAGGACAAAACTCAAAACTGAATAGAATTTGAAAATGTCCTACTTCCCTACCCTGCCTTATTTTACATTGCAGACATAATGCTTTCAGTTTATCAGTGGAGCTTATCATCAAATGATTCCCCACCATGCCCACTATGTGGTTACTTTATGGGGGGGGGGATTAAAGCCTGTTGAATCAATTGCATGGTACACCCTGGAAGAGAGGAGAGGCATGGAACATGATAGAGACCTACAAGTACCTCACGGGGTAAACAGGGTGGGGGGGGTCTCTTTAAAATAAGATAGAGCAACAGGACCAGGGGACATGCAGTGAAGCTTGGGGGGGCAGTTCAAGAACAATTTAAGGAGGTAGTTCTTCACTGAAAGGGTCATAGATGGCAGGAACAGGCTGCCACTGGAAGTAGTGGAGGCTAAAACAGTGGGGTGTTAAGCATGCTTGTGATAGATATTTGAGTATATCAGAAGAGAAGCAGAGGATCAAAGCATATAGAACGAAAGCTGTAGAACAATTAATATATTCCTTATACTCTAGCCTAACATCCAGTGTGGGGTGTTTGAATTCTTTTCCTATTATATATTTGCAAATGGAACAGTGACCGTAAGTATGTAAAAATAATCTAATGGGAGACAATAAAAATTCAAATGTTTTGTGATTTGGCTGTAACTAACTGGGTGCTAGAATTTGTTTAAGATTTGGCTCACTACTGCAGAATATCCTTGGTAAAGAGTCAAACACCACTTGACACCCTTTTGACCACAAAAGTGAAAAACACAGGAGAATAGCCCCTTATTTTTGTATTAGAGTATACAAAGCTTGCCCCAAATATCAAACATGTTCTCCTTAATCCTCATTTTGTACTGTTTAATTTATGTTGCTGTGTGATGCTTTATTGCATAAAATGTTCTATTTTGTTTTTACCCCCAAGTATCTGGAAACAAGTTATTTTTCATCTCAGTATGTCTTTCTTGGTGGAACTTTTTGAAATCAATTAAATAAATAAATAAATAACTCCAACATTTTACAACAGAGTGAGAAATGAGGAGTGTTTGACTCCTTACCAAGGGCAACACACAGCAGTACACCAAATCTTAAACAAATTCTTGTACCAAGTTACTTGCAGCCAAATCCCAAATCATATTCAAACTCTAACTGGTTTCCCATTAGACCATTTGGATTACAAATGTGTGGTCACTGTCCCATGTGCAACTACATAAATGTAGGAAAAGAATTCAAAGACCTCATACTGAATGTTAGAGTAGAGTACAAGGAAGTTATGAATTGTTCTACAATTTTTGTTGTATACACATTGATCTGCTGCTGCCAGATGTCGTAAATGGGAAGTACAATTTGAATTATACATGAAATGCTACAGAAACATATCACAGGCATAAAACACAGAAAAATGAGCTCCTCTGTAGGTGCTCATTTTTTTTGGAACACCACAATATGAAAACAGGTGGTTTAAAATGTGCAATACTTGATCATGTCCATTTAAATCCCAGAGGAGTGAGGTGACAGAGTGCAGCTTGTGCTGCAGAGGTAAGAAAAATTGATTTTTAAAATGCAGTGTCCAAGACTAAAGGGCATGAATGAAGAAACAGACTTCATTGTTTTTTTATGATGGACAATATGTTCACGACTTTAGTAATATCAGTTCTCCTGACTATGCAAACTAATAGACATTGAATGGTTCCAGTTATGTAAACAATTTCAATGTAAGCATTAATCAACAACAGAGAAGGGCTCTACCATTGGATTAATGCCCGCTGGGGGATTGGTGCACGGGCAGGCCAGAGTTCCAACCACTTCAGCCGGGCATTAATCACCGGTGGAGCCCAACTCTGGAGGTGATTAATGCGCTTTGTAACAGTGGCTCGTTGCGGGAGCAAGGAGCCAATGTTATTGGTGTGTCACGGTTTGTGCTCGGGGACATTTTCTTGTGTTCACTTACCAGCTCGATTGCAACAGTGCAGAGAATTAAATCCCGCAGCCAACCTAGGACTTCTGGATACACCACTGACATCTAGACCGATTGGGGAGTGGATCAACCGGACTGGACTACAGGTCGTGAGGTCCCACCCACTCCCCTCTTTCAAGTCAACTATTGGTCCGCTGGGCACCATTGTGCTAGCCTCTTGCCACTTATTGGCCATTGTTCATGTCATTTTCACTTGAGTGACAGGCACGATTCGTGATCAGGGCTCATACCAGAATGTGCCGTGGGAAACAGAAAACGCGAAGACGATGTGCACATTATGCTCGCCAGCTTCTTTCCACTACACTACTTGCTTGCAGTGACATAGTCGCCAAATTAACAAGACCATTTGACGACTGCTGGTGGACTGCTAGGTGCTCGGTTCACCACCACGCAATGCCTCTCGAGCGCCGCGGGTGGCGTGAGGAGGTGGTGATGGAGTGGACGGGTCACCTCTACTGCTGCGGTGGCCACAGGTAGTACTAACTGAGCGAGCATTACCTGTGGGTTAATCACCGCTCGGTTGGTGTCACCTGCGCCACTTCAGCCAATGCAGATCCTCGATTTCACTGCTCTCTCTCTTATGCTGTGTTACAAGATTTATTAAACAGCTCTATCCAGACATTAGGTTATGCAGGCAGTGATTAGTGTTGTGCAGATCCACTTTCACAAACATTATTATGTTTCAATGTTCCTTGTGGTATAAAAACCCAACTTTTGTGCCATACCAGGTGCAGCCTTAGGTTGTCTTGCTTTCAAATAGCACTAGTCACTTTCATTAATATTGGTTGTTAATGATTGCTTCAATGTCACATGATATATCTGGAGGGGTATTTAAATAGTAAAGAACACTAAGCTCACTAAGCACAGTTTCCTGAAAAAAGGGCAGCACTTCTCGAAGCACTGAAGCATGTTTGTGCCTAGTACCATTTGTGCTGGTTTACTGCTTTTGTTATTTTCAATAAAGTAAGTTTTGATTATTTTTGTGTGGACCCTGTGGGCAGTTTCTTTGCTTTCTCCATTGGATACATTGCAGGACTGTCTGCTGGTGCAGCTGATTAAGGAACCAACTAGGCAGGCTACCATTCTCGATGTACTGCTTACCAACTCTGAAGTGGCAGGAGGACTGAGCATAGGGAAGCCACTAGGGTTTAGCAACTATAATTTTATATGGTTTGACTTAGCTCTTAGGACAATAAACCCTCATCAAAAGCTGAAGTCCGAGATTTCAGGAGAGCAAGCCTCAAAGTCGGATGAAGGAGTTGGTCCAGGACAAGTTAGCTGGAGTGCACAGCTCTAGGGAAGTGGAGGAAAGATGGGAGACAACCAAGGGGGCCATTCTTGAGCCAACAAAGTCTTGCATGAGAATGGTAATCAGAGGAAACAGGTACAAGAGACCGATATAGTTCTCTGGAAAGGTCAGAGAAGCAGTGAGAGCCAACAAGAAGGCCTTCAGAAGGTACAAGAAAAAATAAGGGAAGGAAGAATAGGGAAAGTACCAAATGAGAACAAGGAAATCCAAGAAGGCAGTCAAAGAAGCAAAAGCAGACACAAAGCTACATAATGTGAAGGGGTGAAGGGAGAGGTAAAACAGTTCTTTAGCTGTATTATGGAAAAAACAAAGAAGGGAGGAGGAATTGTTAATCCAAAGAACCATAAGGTGGCAACCAGAGAAATTATCCAAGCTCAGTATGTATCATGCACAAAACAAAAAAGGGAGAAAGACTGTGATAAGGCTTCACAGGGACAGTAAAGGAAGATCTGTTAGTCTAACAGAGGGAGGTAAGGTAACTGAGGAGGACAGGCAGTAAGCAGCCATTCTTAGCGACTACTTCTGCTCTGTATTCACAAAGGAAGACAAAGGGCCTCTGCCAGAAAGTGGTATTAAGATGGCTGTAAGGGGGAAACTCGAGATGGGACAGCAAGTATATTACCAGAGAAAGGGCTCAGAAAAGGCTAGCAGCCCTGAAGATAGATAAGGCCTGAGGCCAGATGAGATGCATCCCTGAGTGCTCAAGGAACTGGTAGCAGAACTAGCTGAATCCCTGGTAGTGCTATTGAATAGCACAACTGAGACCGGAGTAGTTCCAAAAGACTGGAGGATAAGCCGAAGTAGTCCCACTCCAGAAGGTGGTGGGGGGGACAAGGAGCAACTGGGTAACTACAGACCTGTCAGTCTTACCTGTGTTGTGGGCAAACTGATGGAGACATTAGTCATGGAGGCCCTCATGTACTACCTTAAGAGCAATGGACATGGGAAAAATGGGTAAGGACATACCTACATCCTGATTGGTTGAGACTTGATTCTGTTCATAGTACAAGCACAGCACAAATCATGGCTAAAGACATGTTCCTGCCAATCTGGCCTCAGTGCATTTAATATCTTGGTGCCAGTTGGTAGAATTTTCAATTTCAAGCAAGTTGCTATGTTTTTTGACATGATGTGACTGTTCTCCACAGTCACTTTCTCTTTCTCCCCTTATCAAGCAATTAATTCCCCCAAACTTATGGTTTACTTCCAGTCTAAACTGTTTGAAAAAGCACATATTGTCAGGTATTTTGTTTAATTTTAGCTTGGCTAAATCGATCTTTATCCCAGTCCCTTCCACTTACCTAGCCTACCCACTTGCTCACTCACTTCTGCTGATTGAGCCCATCACTGAATCTCAGCATAGCATACATATCTAGTACTCACTAAAAACAAAAGCAATAAAAAATGTTCATTATTATTTGGCTCTCTGTTGCTGCCACAAACACTTCTTCCTCTCCATGCTGCCTCATTTTTTGACCATCATCCACAACTTGTTGACAGATGCTAAGTAGCACACTTACTCTCTGCACACTAAAATGTCTTTTTTAAAAGAAAAAATAAACCCATCTGCCCAAATCTGATGTAATGGTATACTTTCTGACCCCTTTCTGCTCCAACGAGGGACTAGACAAGGCTGCCCCCAACCCCCTTTCCTGTTTAATATCTACTTGGAGCCCCTGATCAGGAAACTGGTAACCTCCCCACGACTCCAGGGGATTAAAATAGGACACCAATGTTACACCGTCTCTGCATAAACAGATGATCTACTTTTGCACCTAGAAGAGCCCCAGACAGGTACCTCTTCTCTCCTGGATGAAATTGGCAACTTCTCTGCGCTGTCCCACTATAAACTTAACCTTTCCAAAACCAAAGTTTTCCCCTTGAACAATAGAACTCCCCAGGGAGTGATGACTCAATCAACTCTCTCATGGGAACCTAACTCCCTTACTTACTTAGGAATCAAGGTTACCAGAGATATACCCACTATGCTTAAAGTTAATCTCTCAGATCTGTTAAGTACACTTAATACTGACCTTGATAGATGGGGAGCTTTTCCCCTCTCACTGCGGGGGAGAATAAACACTGTTAAAATGAACGTCTTACCCCGTCTACTGTGCCCCATGGGAATGCTTGGCTTTTCCTCCCTAAAAAATGGTTCTCTAAACTTCAAGGCATGCTCACTGCTTTTATTTGGAAAGGTAAGGGGGTCAGGTGGTTCTATTCTAAACTCACAGTGCTGAAACCACAGGGTGGACTTTCTGTACCCTCCTTTTTCACATATTACTGTGCTCACCATGTCAGTCAGCTGGCATACTGGACACAGGAGGTATAGTCTGTTGGCCTGCAGACCTATGCTTCCCTGTGGTTAGATATTGAGAGGTTCCTGGCTGCTCAACACCACTGTACCCTCCCATCTTTAGTATTTGTCACACCCAGGGCACTTCCTAAACCACTACAGAATACCTCATTAGGGTGGTCCATCAAAGTTCTGCGCCAGCTGCAAGTACATATCTCCCATAAATGGCACACATCATTGGACCAGCCAATCCTGGGCAACCTCCACTTCAAAACTGGGCATAAACCCATCCTATCCTCCTTCTGGCCCCGCTCAATAGTGAAGAAAGTTTCAGACCTATTCACTGATGGCAAAATAATCATCTCCTTCCCCATATTTTGGCTTTGGTTTAATATGCCTGCTGAAACTATTTTCAAATACAGGCAACTCAAAGAGGCTATTATAGCTCACCTGAGGAAAGGCTTGATGCAGTTGTTGCTCACTGATGGTCAATCCATGATCCTACAAATGGCCAGAGAACCCCATGTGGTCTCTAAAGTTTATAAAGAGTTGCAATCACTAGACCTCAACTTGTCTCAAGGGGTCTGTTATTATTGGTCCCAGGAATTATCCCTTGGTAGTGCAGTAGACTTCTAGAGGAAATTATGGCAAAATATATACAGTATATACATTTGTTAAACAAGACAGATTGCACTTAATTCAATTTAATATCATGCACTATCTATATTTTACCCCCGTGAAACTCCAAAAATTGTGTTGCTTGCCCTCTCCCTACTGCTCACAATGTGGGAGTTCCCCTGGAACTTTATATCACATGCTGTAGACCTGTCTGAAAGTTCAGGCCTTTTGGCAAGCCATTAGGTAAGCACTAGACCTAATTTTAGGTCTTGACCCCCCATTTACCCCAGAAGCCTGCTTACCATATTATTTTCCCCAGGGTACTCCCAGAGTTAGAAATGCACACGTGGCATTGATTTCCACCATGGCTAAGTTAATAATTGTGAGACTGGGAAAATAGCATGTCCCCATCAGTTTTGGAATGGCATAAGGAAATACTACTTGCTCTCCAATTAGAGAAACACATTTCCTCAATGTGTAATAGGTCTAACATTTATCAGTTCAGATTGGGACCACTAGATGCCCTGCTCAATACATGGAAACCCTAAATAATTAAGCTGAAGATCATTCTTCATAGGTGTCCCAACTTGATAGATCAGGAATACACTTAGCAAGGGGTGGGACAGGAAAGGTTAATTGGGGGGAGGGAGGATGAATGGGGGGTGGGGGAGATGGGGGTTTCACCTCCAACATGTGTTTTATTCCATTTTTGCATTTAATGGTATTTACATTGTTGATGTTTCCTCTATGAGAGTAGACCATATTGTATTATGGGGTGAACCTCATGGTTGCCCAATTGTCACCCATGTTACTGTAGGTACTATATTAACAAGAAAAGTTTAATAAAACTTATTAAATAAAAAAAAGAAAAATAAACAAGAGAAACTTTTTTTTTAATCTACTAACAGTGCAGCCACAATCTATTTAAAAAACTGCTTAAATAAACACTGCAATAACACTAACAGCACTTGCAATCATGACTGGGGATGGCACAGATCTTGACCCAGCAGTGCATGTCCATCTGCAGGAAGAAGATGAGGAAAACAGTGGGGTTTTCTCATACTGAGTTGATAAGGATCAGTCAGAGAAAAGAGTTATGAGGGATGAAACAGCAGCTGAACCATGGTGGCATCTGGCCATCTAGTGGCTATGCTTTCATTTTTTTTCATTCATTTGTTTCTTTATTGTTTGAACACAGATTGAAACAGACATCCGGGGCTGTCACTATTCAAGAACCCTAGTGACACCAAAAAGCAGAGGGGCTATTTTGCCTTATTTGTAATCATTAAAATTGATTTAGTCATGTTTTATAAGGCTTTAATTATAAATGTTTTACAGTTTCTTTACAAACCGATTTTATATAAGCAATAAGACATGATGGGGCATGAGCTGTTCAAGTTCAAGTTTATTGCAGGAAAACTCCATTGAGTAAGCTCATTCACAAAGAGGTCCTGATTACAGGTTTACAGACAAGTACACAAGACATATATAGAATGACATAACAGTAATTAATATACAGTACAGATTCAAAGTGGTACATTATGTTCAGGTCATAAAGTAACATTCTTAGAATAATGAGCATGAGCCTATAGGGAGGTATAAGGAACAGGAGGGATAGGGAGTACAAAGCAAATAAGAGAAGGAAAAAGGGGGGAAGGTAGGTGATGGCTAAGTGAGGAATACTATGATGGAGATGGAGATAAGAAGCAGTTACATATATCTTTTAATTTGTCCATAGCTATCCTTTTGAAGAAGTTAACACGGACAGTACTGGATAATTTCAGTGAGGATTGTAAGTGATTCCAAATGGTTGGAAGGGAACATGAGACAGCGCATTTACCAAAGAAGGTCCGACTCCTTGGTACATCTAGAAGGGAAAAGTCTGACTTTCTGAGTGAGTAAACACTGCGGGAAATATGAACAAGAGAAGTTAGGTAGCTCAGGAGCTTATTCAGAAGAAGGTTTAGGATCCAGGTGCCAGCATGGAGTGCACGCCTAATGGTTAGCAAGGTCCACCCAACTGCTAAGTATAAATCACAGTGGTGAGTTTGGTACGGGGAGTTGGAGATAAAATGTAGGGCACGGTGATAGAGGGTGTCTAATTTATGGAGGTTGATAATTGCTGTAGTGTTATGAATTATGTCGCCATAGTCCAGAAGGGGAAGGAAAGTGGCCAGGACAAGCCTGAGTCTGGTCTCCAATGGGAAGAAAGACCTATTGCGGAAAAAGAAACCTAGCCTGACTTTTAATCTCCTGGACAGGTCTTTGAGGTGATCATTAAAGAAAAGTTTGTTATCAAGCCAGATGCCAAGATATTTGAATTTAGAAATAACTTCCAGTAGTTCTCTTAAAGAGGTGACGATAAGGTCTTTAGATATGTCAAGAGTAATAGTGTGGGAGGTGTATGGAGAGAAAATCATGGCTTTAGTTTTCTTGGCATTTAATAGCAGCTTGGCATTAATTAGGTCAGTTTCGAGCTGTGTAAAGTCAGCTTGGGAGGAAGTCTCTGACTCCAGATAATGTGGAGCCAGAGGTATATAGAACTGTGTCATCTGCAAAGAAATGCAGGTTTGACTTGATTATCTGATGGTTAAGATTGTTGATATAGAGAGAGAGAGAAAAGAATGTGTCCTAGGATGGAGCCTTGTGGAACTCCCCTGGTGATAGGCAGAGAAGATGAGAACAAACCTCCAGCTTTAACTTTCTGGGTCTTTCCAGATAAGTAACTATTGAACCACTGGGTAGTGGAAGGGGTGGAACTGATTTTAATAAGGCTATTCACTACTAAGTTATGATCTATGGTGTCAAAAGCATTATTGAGATCTAAGAATATTGCTCCCATTATTTTCTTCGAATCTATTGCAGTGAACCAATCGTTAGTAACTTTGGCCAAAGCTGTGATGGTGCTGTGATTAGGGCGAAAACAGGATTGTGCAGGGTTTAGAAGAGAATGGGATTCGATAGTTTTTTTAGTTGTGTGTAGATCAATTTTTCGAGAACATTTGAGAGGATGGGCAGAATTGAAATGGGCCTATAGTTGTTTAGGTCACATGGGTCACCTGATTTAAATAGAGGGAGAACGTGAGCAGATTTCCAGCAAGAGGGAACTGTGGTGGAGGAGATAGAAAGGTTAAGAATATGGAGGATAGGGGCAGTAAGGTATGAGTAACCACGTTTTAGGAAGAGTGGCTCCAGTCCATCTTCCCCGGTGCTTTTTTTTGTATCTAATTAATAAGAGAGTCTTCAACTTCTTTGAAGGTCAATGGGAGCAGCTGAAATGAACAGGCCGAGGTAGGCAGCATTGAGTCTGGGCTGTCCTGAATCTTTTTTTTTTTTTTTTTTTTATTTACCCTTTTTCCTGGCAGGACCACCGGCTACATCCTCCGCCCTGGTCACGGCCCCCTGAGACCTCTACCACCGCCTATAGCTGCAGAGGGCCCTCGGTCACCTCCGGCTTGCCCCCTGGAGGGTGGGGCCGCGGGCCACCTTCGTGACCCCGGAACTGTGACTGGTTGGGGTCCCGCAGCGGCGGTGGCTATACAAGGCTCTCCAGGGAGGGCTTCATCCATCGGTGGTCCTGCCCCGCCATCTTTTTCCTCCTTATTTTCTCCCCAGAGGAGGCGGGGATGTGCAATGATGCCAGTGTCTGCCCCGCCTCCTCCCCCCCTCAAGCGTCGGCTACGTGAGAACTCCCGGCCGCCAGGAGTTCCCAGCGCCCGAGTGCTACCCACACCTCCCCGAGAAGGAGAGCTGTCCAGTGGACGCCGATCCTACTCCCCGTTGGCGCCCTCCGACGACCCGATCCGCTCTCAACCTGGGTCGCCAGCGTCTCAAGCGGAAATCCCACTGCTGCGCCGACGGGCCGGCCTGTCCTGAATCTTAACATGAGTAGCATACGGTGAAGAATCAAAGGCTAGTCCAGCAGTGGCGAAGTGGGAATTAAGTTCTTCTAGTATTTGGTGATTAGTATCCACAACCATGCCTTTGCTATGGATCTTGGTTGGAACAGAGGGGGCAGTTGACCAACCCCCAATGGACTTTAGGGTCCTCCAAATTTTATGGGGGCTCCCCTTAGCCTGTTCTAGGGTGGAAATGTAAAAGTTAACTTTGGTGGTACAAATACATTTAATACAGGTGTTCCTAGCTGCTCTAAAGACCTGTAAGACTACAGGGTTCTTGGTTCTCCTGGCCTGGGCCCAGAGTTTATCACGGTTTGTCAATGCGAACTTAGGTTCCAGAGTGAACCAGGGTTGAGAGATTTTACACCTCTGGACTTTGATCAGAGGTGCGTGTCTATTAGCCAAGATAGTAAGGTTATCATTGAGGACAGTAACAGCGTCGTCAACTGATTTTGCTAGAAAGGGATTTTGCCATCTGACCTTGCTTAGGTCAGCCAGATAGTTTGAGACATTGAACTTTCAAAAAGACTGTTTAATGACGAAATTGGGCTGGTGTTGTACTTTGGCTTGTGACCTCGTGCAGACTACAATGATATGGTCGCTCATGTTGCTATGGAAAACTGCTGCATGTGAAATTTTGTGGGGGTGAGTGGTTAGTACCACATCTAAGATCGAGCTGTTTTCAATTTTTGAAGTATTGATCCTGGTTGGTTCACTAACTAGCTGAGCAAGGCCTAGATCGTCACATAGAAATTTCAAGCCAAGCAATTTAGGGGACAGCCAATCCAGGTTGAAGTCCCCAAGGATTACTGTTTCTGTATTAGCATTGATGGCAAGAGATTTAAGGATATTAAGGACATCTGTCCTGCCAGCAGGGACCCTATAGCCACCGATAATAGTAATGCTTTCTGTAGAAGGAAGGCGGAGCTTCAGAGAAACAATCTCATATTCCTCTGCTTTGAATTGCAAAAGATATCACTAATTGAGAACTTGGATTTGGCATGGATGACTACTTCACCCCCCCCCCGGAGTCCCTGTTTGCCCTATACAGATTATAGCCCACTAGATTAATTTGTTGGTCAGAAGTGATTTTTCTTAACCAGGTTTCAGTGATGACAGTGAGATCTGGTTTGGTGTGGCTGACCCATCCTTGTAGTTGGGCTAATTTTTTAGACAGGCTCAGAATGTTGACCAACATTATTTTTAATCCAGACACTGCTGTGAATTCGGAAGGAGAGGTGAGCAGCAATGGAAGGCCAGGGTTTAGCTCAACATTGCCTGAGCAAAAGAGCAGCAGGAGTAACAGTTTCTTTAGGAAATTTAAATGTCCTCTGTGTGCTATTTATGACTGTGGGCAGAGCCTACAGGAGTATTGCATGTACAAAAGGAGCGAGGTCATGTTTTCTGTCCATGGAACTGACTGAAGGTGTAAATAGTCTCCTCCACCTTACCCTCCTCCAAGAAATGTTTTCCACCCTCAAATAAATATGCTTTCATGTTAGTCAATGGTTGCAGGGTACTATTTTCTTTCTTAAATGGGTGGTATAAGAACTGGAACCTGAGTAGTGGGAGGCAGAATTGTTTTTTGGGGGGAAGTAAGGTCCACCCCACCTCCACCCTTGAAGCTCCAAAAGGTCCATCCCACTTTTTTTATTCATGTGGGAGGGGCACGAGGTGGATCTATCATCCTGAAAGAAGACTCACATCTTTAGGATGTGGACCAAGGAACAGAACAAGTCTGACAGAAGATACTTAAAATGCCTTCAAACTGACTTAAAAACCCTTGAAACAAGTGATTATCAGAGTCACCTAGTGTCTTAAAAGGAAAGACTAAGAAGTGTCTAAAAACTATGGAAAATAGACAGCGTTCAGGTATTTCTTAAACATTTATATACTAAAACCAAAGTTCAACTTTCGGGATTAACAATATTTGTTTACCATATTCTATCTATCTATATATATAGTTTGTCTTTTTAGTAGTTTCAAAGTCTTGAAAGCATTGGTGTTACTAATGCATTTAAAAATACATTTTTTTAATTGTCTTTACAGATTACCTTGAAAGCACTGGTATTACTAATGCATTTAGAAATACATTTTTTAATTGTCTTTACAGATAAATCATGCATGTTCATGTGAGGGCACATTTTTGGTGGGATGGTGTTCACATTATTTTAATCATGGGCACAGTATTTGGTAAACACAGTCTACAATGAAGTGTATTTTTCTTTTTATGTTTGAGAAGTGGAGTTGACTTGCACAAATGGATAGTTAGCTATTAGAAGTAGAATGGGTTAAACACTTTCTGGAACTTTCTGCAAAACAAGTTCCCCGTGGCACCTCACAGCATTTGACACCACCATCCTAAGAGCAGTCAGTGTCTTACTTTACAAGACATTGCATAGCAAGAGACCTAGCCTTTCCTTTTTCCAAATAACATACCAACTTTATTCTCAGGCAGGCAGTTCTGGCCTATTGTTATATTCTACTGAATCTTCTTAAAAGAAAACTGCATGTTAAAATCAGGAATACTGTATATGTATTACTGCCAGTTTTGAGTTCTCACTTCAATCCAGTGTTTTATTTCTGCCTAGGCTGTTAGAGGAGTTTTTCTAATCTTGCCTGGGTGTTTTATGACATTTGAGGGTTGTCATTCAAGTTTGGTTTATTGCATCTTCTCCAAGTTAGTCTTCACAGTGTACCCTTTGGTTTGATGTATAATAGCCCCTACAGCAGGCCAGTGTCTTGCTACAGAGCCTTGCTTAGCCACAGCAGAGGAAAAACACTGCATCCAGGATTCACAGTGCTATACAATATACTATAGAAAGTTACATGTTTAAACACACACACACACCCCAAGCAGAACACAGCTGGATAAGGTACCAGTATTTAGGAAACTTGTCATACTTACCCAGAGTCTAACAATGTGAATCCTGGATGTGACTATAGGTGTTTACAACTGAATGATATTAACCACATTTGCTTCACTTGCAAATAGGTAGGCATTTGTGTTTAATTTATGTTTGAATTACTGTAGGTTACATGTAGAATCTGAAAAAATCATAACATGCTGTATTGTGATTCAGTGAACTGATAAATGGGGATTTTGGTTTCTTTTACAAATTCATTTTTCCTGACTATGGATATACTAAAACAAAAAATTCTCAACAAAATGTTTTTAAATAAACAGTTTCACTCACAGCAGCAGAAGAAGCATGTTGGCATTAAAAGTTTAGTGACGTAGATGTAGAGGCACCAGTATTTAAGCATGACTTTGGTAGAGAATTAATTGTGACTGGGGGGTGAGGGAGGGAGTGAGTCTTGATATTTGTAGCATAATGGTTTTCTGAAACTTCAGCCTTCAGTGGGTTAGACTCTGCAGCCATCTGTACAGTATATCACTAAACCATATGCATTGTGCTATGGGTAAAACCCAGATCACCAGACCAGGACCAGTGCTGTAAAATCTGCACTGGGCACAGCTTGTGCAAATATTGCTGATCCAGTGGATCAAATAAATATGTGCAAATAAATAAATACTTGACTTCACTTCGTGCTTCAACCCACCCCAGGAGTGATGTTATTACATGATAACACACACCCTGTAGTGCCTTATTGCTTAAATATGCCCTTTCTCAATGTACTATACTTTGATTCAGTTAGTGTATGCAACAGCCTTTGTGTGAACACTCTGGGCTTCTCTTTGACTCCTTATGTCTATTTGCTTTAGCTATTGTATATTGTTTGAACTGATTTGGTCTTGTATTCATTTCAACGAGGTGTCTTTGTAAATGAGTCTCTGACTCAAAGGTTTGTAAATCTGATATTTTTTAAATAAATAAATAAATGTTTATGTTTAAGCACATGAAACACCATTATCTAGTTAATGCATTCACACTCATAGTGGCTCTGCCAGAGCTTGTTTCCTTTGTGGATAGTTTGTAGGTGAGAATGAGGCTGGCAGCTGAGTGTTAGTTAGGGACAGACTTGTATGACAATTTTGGGATAAGAGGAGGAGAGCTTTAAGTGCCATGGGGGAAGGGAGTAGTGTGAGTGAGGGGGAAGAAAGTGATGTATAAATAAAGGGTGGTGAGCATGTAGAGATGAGAGTAATACAGTGATATGAGGCAAAGTAAGTGAAGGGTTCCAGAACAGGGCTCAAGTATTGAGTTTTATTAGGATAGTCTACATTAGGAGTGCTACTTATTAGCAGCAAAAAGGTAATAATTAAAAATGTCATGGCTCTAAGAAAGTATAGTCTGGGAGTGGGTGGAGAATAAGGCAGAATAAATATGGGGAAGAAAGTGGTGCAGTCTTGATCCCTATTGTGGACCTATAGGATGACAGAAGGCCAAGGAAGGCGTGGGTATGGTGTATTTAAAGGAGGCCTTGGACAGGGTGGTGGTGGGATGAAAAACTAGCATAGAAAGGGTTCAAATACAATGCCAAGCGGCAAGAGTAAAGCAGGAGAGGTCTGGACCAATTGGGGCTTACTTCAGGAAGGTGCCCATGATCCAGTTGGCTGGCTTGGGGCTGTACCTTAGTGCAGGAGGGATCCGGGTTTTGTGCTGCTGCCATCAGCTACTGAAATGCAGTAGGACTGGTGAGCTGGAGTCCCGGAGCTGAGCGTAAGCTATCCCTGCTCAGGGCAGAGGCTGGGGGGGAGAAAAAGGCAGGGATTTATAAAGGGCTAGCACAGAGGGTCAGGCAGAGAGGCCAGGAAGCAAGAGATTATCAAGACAAAAGAGCAATTAACTTAGGTGTCAAGGGCAGTGGGGGATTAAACAGAACAGTCTGGCTTCACTAACAGGGCTGTAAATCACTTAGTAACAAGTCTGCAGCTCTAAAACAAATCAAGTTATACAGGTAGATAGTTCTTATATTAATTTCATATAGGTCAGAGTGAAAAATTAGCAGAGAAAGGGTTCAAATACAGTGCCAAGTGGCAAGAGTAAAGCAGGAGAGGTCTGGACCAATCGGAGCTTGCTTCAGGAAGGCACCCGTGATTCAGTTGGCTGGCTTGGGGCCGTACCTTAGTGCAGAAGGGATCCAGGTTTTGTGCTGTGGCTGTCAGCTACTGAAATGCCATCAGGGTGGTGAGCTGGAGTCCGGGAGCTGAGCGTAGGCCAGCCCTGCTCAGGGCAGCAGCTTAGTCCAGGAGGGATCCGGGTTTTGTGCTGTGGCTGTCAGCTACTTGAAATGCTGTTGGGCCAGTGAGCTGGAGTCCAGGAGCTGAGCACAGGCTAGCCCTGCTCAGGGCAGCAGCTTAGTGCAGGAGGGATCCAGGTTTTGTACTGCGGCCGTCAACTACTGAAATGCTGTTGGGCCGGTGAGCTGGAGTTGTGCTGGATTTACCACATGCCCAGGGGTTGAAGGCAGTCTGCCTGCTGTGTCATGCCTCACAATGTGCTAGATATGTGGTAAATCCAGCACAAGTCACACCCTTATGTGTCTTATTGCTTAATTCAGTTAACATTAGAACATTCAGTTTTTGCACTGCACATGTGCAAAAACAGAACACACTAGGCAACTTTGGAAAAGCTCTGATGGTATTAGAACTTGTTTGAGACAACTGGGAGTGTGTCATGTACTTTTGATGCCAGTTAGCCTGAGGATCACGTATGGAGTGAAATCCTACCAATTCACAGACCCTGAAGAAGCAATCAAGCTGGTGGACCGCATAGAATGGGAATGCCAGGTGAACTGAAAAAACTCCTAGAAGTTAATCTGGGGGCAGTGAGTAGAAATGTACTTGGTATAAACAGACAAAGTAGGCTAATAGCCCATTGAATTGTCTCTTGCATGATGTGGGTTTATATTTGAGACAAACTCTGGAGGAGAAGGTCATCGATTTTTTTTTACGCTTTCAAATGCTGGTGTCTCAACAATTATACTAGGTAGTGAGTTCCAATATCAGATCAATCTTATTTATAGAAGTTAGGTCTCTTAACTGTATTAACCTTTGGTATAATCAGCTGTCTATTACGATATCTAAGATTATTGTATCTAGTATTATAATTAAACCTGCATTGTTTCATAAGCTCTTTGTTTTTCAAAATGTTATACAATAACAAGAGGTCCCCTCTTTTCCTTTTTATTTCCAATGGAAATAACCCCAGCTATTCCATTATTTCAATATAGTTAAGTGTTTTCAGTCCCTTAATTGATTTAGTGAGTTTACATTGTTTTTTTTTCAAGTAACTGTATATCCCAGTTGAGGTAGGGACTCCAGATGGGCGATCCATAATCCAAATGGGGAATAATGTAGGTTTTATATAATTTTAAAATACAACTACTATTTGTTGTTATAAATGATTTTTTGATGGGATGAATAAATCTGTTTACTGTATAAGTAACATGTCTACAATGGGCAATTGTAGTAGGGTCTCTATTTATCCATATTACTAAGTCCTTCTCTTTCTTTGTTGACCTCAGTGTCTACCCATCTAGTAAATACTTGAATTCTGGATTTTTACATCCAAAATGCAAAACAGTGCATTTAGATGCAATAAAATTAATTTTGTTATCTGTACCCCATATTTCTATTTGTTTTAAATCATGCATGAGAATATCATGGTTTTCTTTAGAATTAACTACACCACCAATTTTGATGTCATCAGCGAATTTAGATATCCTGCTTGTTATCCTAACTCCCATATCACTGATAAAAAGACCAAACAGTACTGGCCCTAACACAGATCCCTGAGGCACTCCACTACTGACTAATTCCCTCATCCGAGATTGATCCATTTATCCTTACAGATTGAATTTGATTATTTAGCCAATTACAGATCCATTTTATAAGAAATTTATTTAGGCACATAGTTGTTATTTTGTTTATTAATAAATTATGCCGGACAGTATGAAGGGCCTTCCCTATATCCAGTAAGATGACATCTACTGGAATGCCTTTATCTATGTGATTGCTTACAAATTCACAGAAGGATACCAAACTAGTAACGCATAACAGCCCCCTTTAAAAACTGTGCAGGGAAAGAACTTCTAGGCCTAATCTAGAAATGTCTTTTTCAATTTCTCTTTTGATCAGCCTCTCCATACGTTAACAGCATATTGACATCAAACTTATTGGTCTAAAATGTTTGACATCTGTCATGCTTCCCTTTTTGTGTATAGAGACAACAGTAGCTCTTTTCCAGTCCAATTGGACCTGTCCTGTTTGGACTGATTTATTGTATAATAGTAGAAATGGATATACTAGATCATTGGCAAGTTCTTTAAGGACAATGGCGTTAATAAGGTCGGTCCAGGGGATGAGTTAGCTTTCAAATTTTGAAATTCATGAAGTACATCACTTAGCTGGAAAATAATCAGTGGACACCCAACAGAATTTAATTCTGGCATATTTGTAGATTTTTCACTTAATACAGAGGAAAATAGGTATTAAATTGTTGAGCCATTTCTCTATTATCAGAAATGACTTTGCCATCAAGGATTCATTTGTAATTTTATTAGAGGATTATTTTTTTGTTATTTATATAAGCATAAAAGCTCTTGTTATCCTTTGTATGACATAATCCAAACTCTAACTTAAGTTTTTCTTTTCTAATTACTTTTTTTAATTTAGACCTGTTTTTTTTTTGTACCTTAATTTATTAGCATTAGATGGATTAGCCTTCAATTTCTAAAATACTTTGTGTTTCCTTTGTATTTGTTTTTTGGTTGATTTACTTAGCCATAAGGGTATGGTTCCTTTTTTATTATATTTATCTTTCATTGGAACATGATGGTCAGTTGTTTTAAGTAAGATTTGAATAATTTGTTCCCACATCTGTTCAACATCTAGGTCATTTAACACCCTTTCCAATTGCATCTTGTTCAACTCATTATAAAGTTTGATCCAATTTGTATTTTAATAATTGGGGATTTTCGTGTTATCCAATGTTTTGGGAGTATAGTTGGATACAGTGCATTCAACTATATCATGGTCGCTAGTACCTAAAATGGGATCTTATTTTGGGATTACAAAGTCTACCAGATGAGTTTGTTATCATTAGATCCAGAATATTAAAGTCCCCTGTTGGCTCAAGAATTAATTGTTCACAATCACAACTTAAAAGTGTATCAAGGAGATCTCTGTCAAACACACTAGACTCAGTTGAAGTGTCCCAATAGATTCCAGGGGCATTGAAGTCACCTACAACTATAATGTCCCCTGAGTTTGCTGCTTTTTCAATTTCATGTAGTAAAGCATTGTTATAGTTATGATCACTAGTTGGTGCTCTATAACAGGTACCTATAATCAGGAGGAAATTGGAGGAGTGAGAAAAATGTAGATTTACCCAAACGGTCTCAATTTTACAGTTGGAATCATTGCTAAGTTTTCACTCACTACTCTTTATGCTGTTTGAAACATAACAGTAGACGCTCCCATCTTTCTCATTCTCCCTATTGTTGTAAAATAGTTGGAATCCAAGCATGTGGTTTGACCAGCTGCTAGTGTCACCCCACCAGGTTTCTGTTATGCAGGCAATATCAACCTCACTGACCTTAAGCTATATTCCTAAGTCAGTTAATTCTGATTGGTTTAGACTTCTTGCATTTATATTAAAAATGTTATACTGTTGTTTAGTTTTGTGTGCAATAGCTTTATTTGTACCCTTGTCTCCCTTGTAGTCTAGTTTAAATCCTGAATTATATCTTCAAATGTCCTCCCAAGTTTAAAGGCTCCACGTTTACTCAGGTGAAGCCCATCCCAGCAATAAAGAGAATTGTGAAATGGTTCCCAATGGGCAATAGAGGCCTCCCCTTTTTGAAGGGTCCATTTCAGAAGCCACTCATGTAATGCTTTGATTTTCTTTTCCTTTGTATGATTTGCCCATGGTACAGGTAGTATTTCTGAAAAATAGATTTCAGACCCCAAAGACTCCAGTGTTTTTCCTTATTCTATAAATGTGTATTTAATTTCATCAATTGACAACTTGTTTATATCGTTAGTTCCCGTGTGAACTATGACCAAGGCCTTTGGTCCACAGTTTTTTAGAATATTTTCAGTCATTTTATGAATGCCATTCAAATCTGCACCCCTGAAGGAACTGCAAGCTATGTTTTGTTTGTCTCTTCAGCACACAATTTTATCCACATATTTAATGATGGAATCCCCTAAAATAAAATATTGTCTGGGGAGATTCTGATTACTACTAGAATCCATAATTTCTTCAGTGACATTACTTATACTCCCATCCAAAACATCATGAATTGTTTTTTGTTGGGTAGGGGTATTGTGGGAGGGCATCTAATTATTCTGTTTTGCTCCTATACCTGGTTCATTGTATTGCACCCAGAGATGGCTGTTTTAATTCTATTTGTTGGAATGTCAGATGACAGCCCCTCAAGAGGATACTCTTTGGTTGGTAGTGACAGGGACAGGGTGGTGTAATTTTCTTCCATTATATCTATGGCCCTGATGGGACTATCTGACTGATTTACAACCTCTGCAACATCTTCTGTTATATTAATTAAAGTTTGGAACTGATTTTTAAGTTCCAGGGCATTTCCAATAGCTCTACACCTGTTCTTTGATTTTCTGCCATAAGTGACCTCCATCCAATTGTTAGTATTATTGACATCATTATCATCCTCAATCTCCTTTTCCTCGATTGGGTGTTTTCTTTTATCATTTCTGTTTAATGTAGGCAAAGAGTTCTCCACATCTTGTGATTCCTGGGGTGTAATTTTAATCTTATTAGGAGCTGCTGATTGCTCACTATTCATCTCTTGTAAGCTTTATGTTGTCCAGAATAATTATCTTTTTTTTTTAATTCAAGATTTTTATTGTAATCATCAAGATGTCAAAACAACATACATAACATAAGAGATTTTGTTCCTTCGTAACAGTTGACATAAATTGAATCCAATAAACAATTTTCTCCCCTCCCTCCCTCGAAAACCACCCTCCCCACCTATCACCCCCCTCTATAGTACTAAATACCCTCAAGGAAGATCTGCTCATCCACAATCATCTCTAGTGTTGCCCTACTGAATCCGACCTCACCTGGGGGAGGTATAACGACTGAAAACGACTCCATACCTTCTCAAATAGTTGAAGTCGATTATCCCTTCCCGCACTTAATTTTTCCATGTTCAAGTTAAATAGCATCTCCTGTAACCACTCCACATACGTGATTGAGGAGTCAGTCATCCAATATCGCAAAACTACCTTTTTGAGCGAGCCTGAAATCAGAGCCATATAAAATCTGCGCTCCTTGAACCTGATACCCGAATAATCCCCTATCAAACATATTTCTGGGGTAAAATACTGGTCAATACCTAACAATGGATCCGCCTTCTGCTTAATCTGCATCCACAACTGCTTTATCGGTGGACACTCCCAAAAAATGTGATACAAGTCTCCAACTGCCTGACGACACCGGAAACAGTTTTGGTCAGGCCTACGCCCCACTTTGTGTAGCTTGGAAGGGGTCCAAAATAAGTTATTTAAGAAATGAAACTGCATCACCCTCAGTCTATCCTGTTTAACATACCTATACGCATGTCTCCATATGCCCTCCCAGTCCCGTTCCTGTTCTCCCAAACAACTAGACCAATATCTAGGCTTGTGATCAATGTCCACAAGAGCTTGATCAAGAAGTGTCTTATACACTCTGGACACCGCATGCGGTTCCCACACAATTTGCTCCAATGATTCAAACCATTTCCCATTTATACGCTCATCTCGAAGTCTACTCATCACCTGCATTAATAAATGAGTAATTTGATATAATTTGAAGACTTGTTTGGACTCTATGTTATACTTTGCCAGGATCTCTTTTATAGGCAGTATACAGTCATCCCCCATTAAATCCTCAATCCGCAACCCATCAAGCTGGGGAAGCCATCCACCCGATATCATTTTCCCCCCAATCCTCAAATTGGGATTTTGGCAGATCGGTTGATACTTATCCCTATCCAGAATATAACCTAACTTAACACAAATCTGTCTATGAATACGCAAAAATTTCGCTATTGGGGTAGCAACCAATTTAGGGGGCAATGTCTTAGGAATGGAATAAAGCAAAGCTTTCGGGTCTATCCCCACCTCCTTAATCGCCTCTATTTCCAAACTAACCCATGAGGGAACATAGGGCAAGGACTCAAGCTTCCTGTTGGGTACTATCCATTTCAGATACTTGCAAAGATTACTTGCCCAGTAATATAAGCCAAATGTGGAAGTCTCAATCCTGCTTTCTCCTGGGGCTGCATTTTACTATAGCCCTCACGGGCATTTTTCCTTCCAGATAAACTCCGAGATTAATGAGTGTATCTCACTGAACCACTTAGGGGTACGATACATTAAGCATGCTGAGTGGATAAAAAATCCTGGGTAAAATGTTCATTTTAACTATATTGATCCGTCCCCAGAGAGAGAGTGGCAAACCCCCCCACCTTTTAAGGTCCTGCTTAATAATATTCCTAGTGGCATCCAGATTGAGCTTGATTAATTTCAGGTTGGATCTAGCCAAGTAGATACCCAAATACTTCAAAACATGTGGAGTCCATTGCATTCCCATTTCCAACGCCTCAGACCTATGCATTCTCATGTTCAGCGGAAAGATTTGGGTTTTCTCCACATTCATCTTGTAATTGGACAATCTACTATATTCTCCAATGATACCCATCACTGCCTGAAATGATCCACCTGGCTGAGTAACATGCAACAAGATGTCATCCGCAAATGCTGAAATTTTGAGTTCCTGCGATCCAACTCTAATACCCATGACCCTAGGGTCTAATCTCATTTTGATGAGGAGAGGCTCTAAATATAAATTAAATAAAAGAGGCGATAGAGGACAGCCCTGCCTAGTGCCAAAGTTAAGAGGAAAACTTGTAGAAAATACTCCATTACAATATATTTTAGCCCTAGGATCCTTATATAGAGCAAACACGTGACTAATAAATTGAGCCGGGAAACCAAATTTCTCCATAGTAATGGACAAAAACCTCCAATCCACTCTATCAAAAGCCTTCTCTGCATCCACCGACATCAAAACACACTGGAATTTACAGTCCCTGGATACAGAGAAGATATGAGCTAGTTTACGCAGGTGGTCCGAGGCCGACCTGCCCTTCATAAACCCAACCTGATCGTGATGGATTAGACTGGGCATGACCTTGGACAACCGATTCATCAAGATCTTTGCCAAAATCTTAATATCGTAATTGATCATGGAGATAGGCCTATAACTTGTAACTTTATCTAATTCCTTACCCTCCTTCGGAATAAGCACTATCAGAGCCTCAAATAAATAGCCATCCACTGTATCCGAGGTCAAAATACTCTGAAATAATCTTTTAAGACCGGGACATAACAGGGTCTCAAAACATTTATAAAAATTGGGCGAAAACCCATCTGGGCCGGGTGTCTTGTCATTGGAAAGCGTTTGAATTGCCTCTAAGATCTCCTCTTCAGAAATGGGAAATGAGAGCTCCCTCCTCTGACCTTCTGTCACCTGGGGTAGATTACAAGTATCTAGATAGTCCGCGACTTCTTCCATACTGGGTCTAGGAATCATAGGACTATATAAATCCTTGTAATAGTCCTCAAATTCCCTAACAATTCCCATGGGCGAAGTTTTAACCGACCCGTCTACTCGAGACGTGATACTCTGGACTATTCTAGACGCTTCTACAGCCTTCAACCACATTGCTAAGAGCCTACCTGATTTCTCGCCTTGGCTCAAATACAGCACTTTGGTTTTATTCATCGCATATTCCGCCCTCTCCCCCAATATCCCTTCATACTCATGACGCAATTTAATCAACAGCTCCCTGGTCTCCTCTGGCATATTCCTTGACAGGGCCTCTCCATGTCTCTAATTTGAGCCAGCAAGAACCTAGCCCTATCGTCCCTCTTCTTCTTCCTTGCTACCGCCAACTGGATAAACTCCCCCCTTAACACACACTTTAGAGCACTCCACCATAAGTCCCCTCTAGTAGAAAAATGCCTATTCTCTGTCTCATATTGTTTAATCCGATGACCGATATACTCCCTTATTTCCGTGGAGCAAAGTATTTAGTTATTTAACTTCCAGATAGTCTGTCTGGGAGTATTAGGAGCCAAATTGAGGGAACAGCACACCATAGAGTGGTCCGAAAAGATCCCCGGAGTAATGTTACTACACACCAATCCTGAAAGTAGACCTCGACTCACCAAAACATAATCAATCCTGGATCTGGACTTATGAACTTCCGATAAGAATGTATATTCCCTACCTGAAGGATGCAAAACCCTCCACGGATCACATAATCCCAGATTATCAGACAGATCCCTAATAGCTCTCTGAGCTGGAGAAAGACCCCTTACTTCGCTTACCATCTTTGTCCAAATCTGGAGTAAATGGCAAATTCCAATCCCCCCCAGCAATATCGGAAGGTGATGAAACGGGCTTAAGACTCTCATTAAATCCATAAAAAAACCAGGGGTGTCTGCGTTAGGACCATATATACTGCCCAACACTAGTCTTGTTTGGTTTAAAAGCCCTATAACAATTATATAACGGCCTACTGGATCCACTGTTTTATTCTCACACACAAAAGCCACACTCCTGTGAAATAGGAGTGCAACCCCCCTACCAGCAGTATTATATCCAGCCCCATATACCTGACCAATAAACTGACATCTGAGCGCATTCAGCTCCTTTTCAAGCAAGTGCGTTTCTTGTAAACATATTATCTGGCCCTTTAGTAATTGCAAATGCTTTAGTAATTTATATCTCTTTATTTTTTGCCTGGCACCTTTGACATTCCACGTAACAAATTCCCACAACACTACTCATACTCCAAGTAATCTCTATAAAACCATCGAGCTACCTTCTCAATCACGTCACTCACCAACTTACCCAAAACAATTGGGAGAGCAGATCTTCCAAGACTCAACCCTTCTAACCTCCTACTGCAACCCACCCCCCCACTCCCTGCCCTACCCTAACAATAAAACCCATAACGGTCCGACCCCATACCCCTATATCTAAAGCAGTTGGTATCCTCCCTCTCAGTCCCACACCCTCCCAATACCTCCCACCCCCTCCCTTCTCTACCACACTTTGGTCTATGATATCCATAGCTCCGTTACCTCAGACCCTTCCCTCCAGCCCCCGCGCAAGGTCCTTGAATACCTAACCAAGACTAACCAACACCTCCCAGTGACCCCATATATTCCTGCTTAGCCATCCACACAAAAAAAAAACACACACAACCCCGTCAGACCATAGACTTGCATTTCAAAACTCACTCCCTGAATAAGCCCTACGTATCATTACCCCTAGACCCATTACAGGGATTGTCCCCTCCACAAAAAAAAAGAAATCCCCAAGAGCTATGATTTAGAGAACAACCACAACTATTATAATTAACTTTATACAGTACAATAGAATAGAACAAAAAAAGAATAAAAAGGTATAATTATCTGTAATGGATCCAGCGAGTAGTGTCCATAGTAGATGCAGTCCCCAACATAAGACACTGATGATGTACCCTTATGATAAAGGGTTCAGGTGAAATAAAGCCAAGTCCCAAAAAGAAACCACTCTATAGTCCAGATCCCGACTGGTGCACCCCTCCTCGATCCAGTATTCAGCAACTGCAGATATAAATTGCCCGAATACCAGGCACTAGATACCAACTCTTCCCTTCCAGCTTCTAATCAGGTGCACTACTTCCTCGTCCCTCTCAAGCAATACCAAGAGATTCCAACACATCCTGGGACCCAAAAGAAACGGAAAAGAAAGAGAGTCCTCCGATCCTCTGATCCTGGCTGTCACAGAGAAAACAGACAGACCGCCGACCCGCTATCCGGAAATCAATGGTGTGCTCTACTCAGGTCCCATTGCGCTGCACCATTCCCGGCAAGGCCCATCTTCTCAGCGTGCGTTGAGCCTTTCACCCCTCTCCAAATACCTCTTTGCTCCACCGATCCAACCTGTGCTCCCCTGGGTCAAACCTCCGTGTCACCACTCGCTAAAGAAAACTGTCCCATCCGCTTTTATATGTGCAACTGCCGACCACGAGCATCTTGCTTTAATCACCAAATGGAAAGGAGAAAGTCAAACATAAATTAGGTCGGCAACACCAATTTATAGAGAGATCACGATCCTCCCATTTAACAAAGCGAGCAAAATTAAGGAGAAAATCTTAACACACATTAATCCACCTCTCTCCCTTTTAGAGACCCATGGGCTATCTGAAGAGGTCTGGAAGGGCTGCAGACAATCCCTTCCTCACTGCTGGAGCATCCTCATAGGTAGACCACTGACCGGAGATCAGAACCTGCAACTTAGCCGGGTAAAGCATCCTGAAACGAATACCCGTAGGGATTAATTTCGAGACGATTTGATGATATTCAGCTCTTCTTTGCCGCACTGCCAGCGGTAAATCCTGCGTGATCCTGATCGGCCCCCCCCCTCCACTTTATCTCTTTAAGCTCCTTAGCCTTTGTCAGGACAAACTGCCGTTCTTGGTAATTCAAAAGCGTACTAATAAAAATGCGGGAAGCTTCAGTAGTGGAGCAGCATGGCGCTCGTGAGCCCTTTCAATGGTAATGATTGTCAAGGGCGCTGGCCTACAATTTTTAAGAAAGCTCTGCATAAACAAAATCGAATCTGCTCCTCTTCACGCCTGGGAGGCCGATGATAACCAAATTATTCCTCCTACTCCGTCTCTCCAAATCCTCGATCTTTGCCTCCATTCTGGTTAGCCTCTGCTTTAAATTTATAATCTCTGGCTCTTGCTTTGTTATTCTTTTCTCCAAAGACGAAACCTTCACTTCCGTGTCCCCCGTACGGCGGGACAAGTCTTCCAGGGCCACGGTAACGGCTTTAAGCTCCTCTGTCACGCACACAGCTCAGCATGAAAGGGTTTAAACTCTGCTAAGAATTGAGCCAACATTAGGGGCTCATTATCGTGAGTAGCACTCTCATTTTCAAGGCATTTGGTTTCCGCTATCACTCTTGCTTTCTTTGACTGGACCTTCATGGTGAAACCGCGGTGTGTCTGGGTGTATTCTTCTTCATATCGACCTCCATATACACCCTATTCGGTACCAAATGCTTCCGGGATCCTTTACAACGCCTATTAGGGTCAGTTGAGATCATAAGCTTTTCAAAATCGTGTAAAATACAAGTTTTAGTGCAGTGGGAGGCTGGAGCCGAAGGATCAGGCTGTACTCACAGAGCTTGCATCACGTGACTCCCCTATGTTGTCTTATCTTGTTGTTTTTCTAAACACTCTAGTTTTTTGTAAAACATATTAATGTCCTCCTTTAGCACACTATTATTTATGCATTTTTCACACACAAAGAGATGACTAATAGGGAGCTTCTCAAAAGGTTTATACACATGACAATTGGAACATATAAATTCAACTTCACCATCTAAAGTTATAACAGTATCCCTGACAATCATAGATAGTAGCTGGGAAGAACTTTTCATTGTACTTGGTTGAAGGTTGAGGGAAATTAGATTGCTCATATTTGTTTTGTTATTTCAATAACAGCCTAGGGGGCTTATAACTATTAAGTTCAAGGGATGGTATATAGCCCAGCTGCAATGCTACCAAAGCCAATATAGGACTATTGATTTTAAAACACTATGGAGATTATTTCTTGATCATCTAACCCACCCTTAAACATATACAGTAATTCTTAGTTACTGTTTTGGTAAGTGCTAGGTCCTTAATCCCCTTATCCCCACTTGACATGTGTGACATGTGCTTAGACACGCAGGTGTCTGTGCATGTCTTCATAAAGCAAGTGTGCTTGCCCCACTCATGCTCATGTAGTGTGCTTGCTTTATGTGTCAGAGGACCAGAAAGGTCTGCTGGTTACTTCCGGTTGCTCAGTCCTAGACTGCAGCAGTATATTAAACAAACTCTGGCAGAGCCACTACGACTGTGAATGCATTAACTAGATAAGGGTGTTTCATGGGCTTAAACATAAACTTTTATTTATTTATTTTAAAAAAATATCAGATTTACAAACCTTTGAGTCAGAGACTCATTTACAAAGGCACCTCGTTGAAACTAATACAAAGACAGCACAGTTAACAAGTCCAAAAACAATGGCTTGGAAAGCAGACAGTTATAACAATCATTCTCTGGAGATACATGGGTAGCAGTAGATAAACAGATTACATAGTTTAGGCACACAGGCACCACATCAAGAAGACCAATGCAGTTCAAACAATATACAATAGCTAAAGCAAATAGACATCAGGAGTCAAAGAGAAGCCCAGCATGTTCACATGAAGGCTGTTGCATATACTAACTGAATCAAAGTATAGTACATTGAGAAAGGGCATATTTAAGCAATAAGGCATGACAGGGTGTGTGTTATCATGTAATAATGTCACTCCTGGGGTGGGTTGAAGCATGAGGCGAAGCTGAGTATTTATTTATTTGCACGTATTTATTTGATCCACTGGATCAGCAATATTTGTACAAGCTGTGCCCAGTGCAGATTTTACAGTACTGGTCCTGGTCTGGTGATTTGGGTTTTGCCCATACCAATTCAATGTGTGATGTGCTCAACCCTGGATTTATAAATTTATTTAATTGTTTTTAGAGGGGCTTCTGGTTGTGACTAATATCAACAAACAAATGAAATCCAGTGTGCACCCCACCATCTGCCCAAACAGGTCTGTAATGGAAGATTTTTTTAATCTCTCATGTCCCAAATAGGGGCTCTTAGTTATCAAACTTTGGCCAAAATGTAAACAAGCCAAACCACTCCATCAAAGTGGCCCAAATCAGTTTGGTCCTGCACTTTATATAATGTAAAAAGTACCTTGCTGATCAGAGTTAGGGTCCTGCTGTTTCATTCTCTGTTTGCAAAGACAATACTCCAGCTTCCTTGTCACATTTATAAAGTGTAGTCTTTATTTTATTTACTTATTTCATTAGTTTTTGTTGACCAGGTAAGTGCACTAGACAAATCCTGCCTATTTTCGGGCACAACCCGGGGGAGGAGGATAAAGATGAATGTCAACTGACCATGAACCAGATTAAACTGTTGGTGGTATTTTGAGTGAATGAGGGAAATTTGGCCAGGACACCGGGGAAATTCCCCTGCTCTTTTCGATAAGTGCCATGGGATCTTTAACATCCACCTGAACTACCACAAATCCAGGCAGATGGGGCCTCGGTTTAACGTCTCTTCCAAAAGACGGCACCTCAGAAGTGCAGCACCCCTCTCATGCTGCACTACAGTGTCAGTAATGGGATATTAGCCCAAGTGCCAGATGTGGGAACTGAACCCACAGCCCTCTGATCTCCTGGCCTCAGAGACGAGTGTGCTACCTACTGAGCCACTGACACTGCTAGTCTGCTAGGTGTGGCTGGGAGCAAATCACTAGGAAAGTAGTCACAGCTTCCCCCAATCATAAACCAGTTCAATGTGTGATCTGCACATCCCTAGCTTTATAAATTTATTTAATTGTTTTTAGAGGGGCTCCTGGTTGTGACCAATATCAACAAACAAATGAAGTCCAGTGTGCCCCTCCATCTGCCCAAACAGGCCTGTAATGGAGGATTTTTTTAATCTCTCATGTCCCAAATAGGGGCTTCTAGTTATCAAACTTTGGCCAAAATGTGAACAAGCCAAACCACTCTGTCAAAGCAGGATGAGACCTACTTGTTTATGGTGTTTTGTTCAGGTAGATGCTAGAGGAGTTTCATCTACCTTTTGATAGAAGGTGGTGAGTTTAAAATACATAATGTGTCATAAAAATTGTCTAGAGAACATGTCATTTTGAGGTGAGACACAGAGGTACTGAGAAAATACTTCAGATACTGTTGTGTAGTGATGTCTTGAGTGAGCACTTCAGGTGCTACTATGCTTGTAATGGGGAACTGTGGCACATTAGTTAGTATTTTAGCATCCTTTAAATTTAGCGTCCTTTAAATTTCAAAAATGTGATACATTATCTTGTTCCAGACCATTTTTATTAAATTAATAGAACCAAGTCATGCATTCACATTGTTTTGTATTACTTTTGTCACATACAGTACATAGTAGCAGCTCCTTCATTAATATGTGATTGTGCCTTTAAGAGAGAAAAAGCAACTGAATATTAGTGAAAGAAATAACTATTAAAGTTCACTATTTCCCAAATAGTTATTTTAATCAAACCTCCTTGTATGTTCACCCAATATAGAACAGTGCTGTGTATCATTTTCAGCTCTTTTTGTATGCCTTGGTTATCTCTGGGATAAAGTAGGCATGTGCTGGGGGGGGCAGGCTGTTTTAGCTAAAACTTGCCTTGGCTGTGCTAAACTGAGTGAGGGATCATCTGCATTGCTGGCTGCTATTGTAATAGGATACAGTTTGGGGCAGAAGCATTTTTTGTTCTGTAAAACATGTTTCTTCAGTTCTCTCTCATGGTCAGTAAGTTAGGGGACTTTGCCTAGAGAAACTGTAGCAATTGTTAGCTCCATTCTCCACTGCAAGATATGTTGAATTTAGTCAAACCTAGTTTGTTTATCCTCATTTAAGATGGTGACCATAATCTCATGAGAGCTGAGAGCCATTCAACTTGCAGCTCTCATGTAGCAGGAGATTTGTAAACGGGAAAGAACTGGGGGGATGGTCATGCTGCTAGCAGTTGTTTGAGAAACTGGGGCCATAAAGAAAGATTTGGATGGCTCCATTTTGGTCCATAGAACTTCCTTTTCTCTGTGGGACTTTTTCTGTATAGAAAATAGCACAAGGTGGTTGCGGGTGCTTTGATTTAGTGCCACTGAACTCCAGTAATGTCTGAATCCAGCTCAGGCATTTTAAACATTTTCCAGTGCAAGGAAGCTTTTCTGGGTGAGTTTGAAAGTACCCTTTTTACAAGTTAGTGGGGCTAGCAGGGTCACCAGATTCTTGTTGGTGATTAATAAAACTCAGGAATCAGGTTGATTATTTATTATATTATGTCATGTAAATCACTGCATAGATTCTGTGTTGTTATGTGGTTTAGATATTATTTTAGTTCCTGGCTATGCTAGGAGGGGTGTTCAGGTAGCTAATAATCTCTGTAGTTATACAATGTGATAATGTTCATAATTTGAATACTGTGCTGGCAATTTCTCAGCTAACATTTTCCTGGACAACCGACGCTAGCAGGAGCCTCAGTGCTAACATTTCTAAGTCTGCCAGTTTTGCAGTTTTAAACAGTTGCATATCTGCAGAAACATACTCTTGTGGTCTTGTTTGATCCTTGTTGTAGTATATTAATAAATGGATTAGCCAGGTAGCTTCATACCTTAGTAATGAAGTTGTTCTTTATAATAAAAATTTGTTATTTACAAGAAATACACTGGAGCTCTAGGGTGTGCTACAACCTGTTTTTGATGCACATAAGAACTGGCCCATGATGTCATGAATGTGCAGTGCCTCAGAGATGTATTCCCCCACAATCACCTTAACCAGGTGAGTAAATTACCAATACTCCAGCTTCATTGTCACATTTATAAAATGCAGTCCACTAGGTGTAGCTGGGAGCAAATCACTAGGAAAGTAGTCACAGCTTCCCCCAATCATAAACAAATTTAGTGTGTGATCTGCTCAACCCAGACTTTATAAATTTATTTAATTGTTTTTAGAGGGGCTCCTGGTTGTGACCAATATCAACAAACAAATGAAGTCCAGTGTGCCCCCCCATCTGCTCAAACAGGCCTGTAATGGAGGATTTTTTTAATCTCTTATGTCCCAAATAGGGGCTCTTAGTTATCAAACTTTGGCCAAATGTGAACAAGTAAAACCCCTCTGTCAAACAAAGTTGCCCCAATCGGTTTGGTCCTGCACTTTATATAATGTAAAAAGTACCTTGCTGATCTGAGTCAGGGTCCTGCTGTTTCATTCTTTGTTTGCAAAGACAATACTCCAGCTTCCTTTATGATTAGGGGGAAGCTGTGACTACTTTCTTAATGATTTGCTCCCAGCCACACCTAGCAGACTGCACTTTATAAATGTGAGACAAGGAAGCTGGAGTATTGTATCTGCAAACAGAGAATGAGACAGCAGGAGTCTAATTCAGATCAGCAAGGTACGTTTTACATTATATAAAGTGCAGGACCAAACCTCAATCCCCCCCGTGACAGATTACATTCTGGGAAGATTGCCTTGGCAATATGTATAAAAAAAAACTGAAAAACAGGTTTAATGGAGTGAATGCTGACATCCTATTTCTATTATCCATGAGAAAATAAAAAATAGTTAAGATTTTTTTTTATGTCAGCTCTAATCAGAATAGCTTTTAAAATCACCAATTGTTTTCTCGTTCAATGTTTTCTAATACATCTCAAACTTAAAAGAAAAAACACACTTTATCATCAAAGTCTGTTTTTAGCTTCCTACCATACACTTCATTTGTAAAAAAAAATTATCTTGTCACAGACCACAATCAGCACTAACTACTAACAGAATGCTGATACCTACATTTACAATTTAGCAAATACTTGAAATCTAACTGAGTGGGGTTTCAGTAAGAAAACAGCTAGAGTCTGTTAATTATAGCAGTTTATAGCATTGATGATCTGGGCAGTTACAACTGGGTTTAAATCTCACAGCCCCCACAAAAAAATGAAAATTTTCTTACAGAGCTAGATGTGCCTCTAGGTTTCCTTCTGAGGCACCAGGTAGCTCTGATAATCATTTGTTCCAAAGGATTTTTAAGTCAATTTGGAGGCATTAAATAACCTCTGTTCTGTTCTCCACTGCACAAGCATGTCTGTTGGTTGATAAGGTCCAAACTAGTGTATCTGGTTACAGCATTCTAGAGCTATCTCATGCCCCTCCCACATGAATCATAAATTTGGGGCGGAGGCAGAGGTGGATCTTACTCCAAAAAAAACCTAATGCTGCCTCCCACTACCCAGGTTCCAGTTCTTGTACCACCCATTTAAGAAAGAAAATAGTACCCTGCAACCATTGACTAACATGAAAGCATATTTATTTGAGAATGGAAAACATTGCTTGGAGGATGGTAAGCCGGAGGAGACTATTTACACCTTCAGTCAGTTCCAAGGACAGAAAACATGACATCACTCCTTTTGTACATGCAATACTCCTGTAGGTTCCACCCCTAGTCGTAAAAGTCTAGCTATCATTTACCTGCAACCTCATGCGGTGGACTTCTAAAATGGAAAGGAGCACTCCCCTTCCTCCAGGACCAAAAGTAAAATTAGATTGCTGCCGTACATCTTGTGGGCTGTGAAACAAGGTCAGCCTCCACAGTCCCACAATGCCTAGTGTACAGGAAGTCTTTTGTATCCCTGGCAACTAACATTTGCCAAACCCCTCTCACCAGATGGCCACAGAACTAAGTCCCAAAGTAAAATAATGAGCAGTTGTAGCCTGCTGTAGACATGAACATGTGTTCCAAATAGCAGTGAGGTTTCCCCGCTCACTGGGGCACTTGCTTTATGTGTCAGAGGACTGGAAAGGTCTGCTGGTTACTTCCGGTCATTCAGTCCTAGACTGCAGCAGTATATTAAAAACCTAGCTACTGTTTACCTGCCACCTCAAGTGGTGGAATTCTAAAGTGGAATGGAACACTCCCTTTGCTCCAGGACCAAAAGTAAAATTAAGTAAAATTGGCATCTCCTTCTGTAGGTCTTACAAGGTACCAGCTTCTCTTGCTTTGTTTCTTCCCCTCGGGGCCTCCTATTTTGGTGCATGCACAGTACGGAGCAGTGTATGCACAAGCACACTAGAGTGCAGTGTCCAGAATAGCAGTGACTAGGCCTGCAAGCTCCTGTTACATACTAATGAAGGTCTTTGTTCTGTTCCTGTATATAGGTTGGGACCACAGCCCACAGTAGCACACAGAGCCAGGGAAGCCTGCACACAGCAGGGGTAGTGAGGTCAACCAGAGCCCTTAAAGGTAACTACTCTCCTCTGCAGCTGAACTCTGTGCAGGGTGTTAGCCCATCAATGCTGTGCATTGACAGCCCAAGCCACCCTCCTACCCAAGGCTGGCCCCTCAATTTATTGTCCCTTCCCTATGACATCACTTCCTGCTACCATTTTTCTCCATTAGCAGGTTATACTCACTGCCCACTAGAGGGTATTTTCTTGCTTGCTCCTTATTCACTTTGAAGTCCCACTTCCTCTCCTAACCCTTGAGCCCTTCTATCCACCCCTGCTTCTCCACTCCTTCACTCTCATCCCAGCTTAGTCCCTATCACTGCTCCATATCCTTACCCTGGTCTACTACACTGCTACTATACACCTTGCCCCCTGCTGTCCACTTCCCAGCCCAACTTTTCATCCCTACTTTGACCACTAGGAGTCGCTATTTCACCCAGCTTCAGACCTAGCCTACTCCAGCCCCCCAAACACCTGGATTTCCATTTAATCCTGGCCTAAGGACACTCGCCCCCTCAGGGGTCTTGAACCTGGTACCCTGTGCACCAAAGTCTGCAGCCCTACCACTACTCTACAGTGGCAGTCACCCTCTTAGAAGCACAGCCGAGACCCTTATATAGTCCACCACTATTATAAATATAGGCATCATGCATACACATCCCCTTCTACAGCACCTCACTATTTTAGCCATCCTGGTGCTTGCCTTTCTCCAGCCAGATCACAATCCCAGCCCTCAGAGGGCAGCACCCCTAGACCACCCTATCTTATCTCAACCCCCTCACCCTTGCCTCATGCCCTAGGTCCCGGCACTCACTTCCTGGCAGCCCTCCCAGACCCTCCCTGAACCCACCTCCTCACCCCCATTCCTACCCTTTATGCCCTACCTATTACCTGTACCCCTGTGGCCTCACCCTTATCTCGATGTCCAGCTAAGGATGCCTATGGCTGCCTCTCCCTGGTTAGAATTATTAGTCTGCTACTGCTAGTATCTGGAAATGTCCACCTTAACCCAGGCCTTACTTCCACCAGCCCACCAAAGACATTGTCCTCAGGAATCTGTACTGCCTCCCTGAATATCTGCAGCTTGCAGAAAAAATCTGCTGCACTGCAGTGCTGGGTCATTTTACACCAGCCAGACATCATTGTCATTGTGGAGACCTGACTTTCCAAATCCACACCCCTGACTCCTTTGTCTCACTCCCTGGGTACACCCTCTACCAGGAGGATCGAGTAGGCAAATGCAGGGGTGTCTGTGCTGTTTTCATATGTGACAATATTGTTGGTCATGCACTCCCTGCCTCCAAGCTCGGTAATGGTGCCCAGACCCTCACCCTCAAACTCATTCCTGATCCCTCTAGGGGACCACTCTACCTCACAGTCTCCTATGTTCCCCCAAGGAACCAGAACCTGGCAATCTCATCTCTTACAGATTATCTCACCACCTTCCCCCACATAGCAGAACAAGTCCTTATTGGGGACCTCAGTGTTAATTGGCTTAGTCCCTCCATCTCCCAAGCTAGGGACACTTTTGCTGCCCTTGACCTGACTCAACTAGTCTTCCAGCCCACTAGACTCAATCCCTCTAATAGAACCAGCACCCTCCTGGATGTCATAGTCACCAAATGCCCCTGCAAAATCCAGGACATACAAATCCTCCCTGACTCTTTAAGTGACCACTCCCCATCCTATTCCTCTGGTCCACCTCTACCCCCAAAACTAGTAGCCCAAACCACCCTCCACAGGCACCTCCACCTGGGTGGCCTGAATAAACTCAAGCAATTCCTCATCCAGATCGACTGGTCCGCCATCAACCAGGCACCCAGCATTAACTCTGCCCTCAACCTTTTTGCACAGGCTTTCAGCAGGGCCTGTGATCTCTATGCACTGCTTACCAGACTCTGCACCAAAAAGCAAAATGCACCATGGGTCAACCTCGCCCTACGGTAAGCTCTATGGGTGAGGCTCTTGGACAGCATGAGATGACAGTGCCTCATTTCTCCTGGAGTTCCTTTCGATGACCTGAGTTCGTGGACATTATGAGGATCATCCATTCTATGCATCCCACAAGTTGTGGTTTGGATCCTGGTCCGACTCCCCTCATTTTGGGCTGTTTAGATATCATCGGTCCGGTCCTGGCGCAAATAGTCTGGTGCTCCTTGGAATTAGGCGAGTTTCCCTGCTCCTTGAAAGAGGCAGTGGTAACTCCTCTCTTGAAGAAAGCTTCCTTGGACCCGGACTGTTTTTCTAATTATCGACCTATTTCTAACCTCCCCTTTATTGGGAAGGTCATTGAGAAGGTTGTAGCGGTTCAACTGGATGACCATTTAACCATCCATAATGTCTACGAATCCTTCCAGTCGGGCTTCCGTAAAAGACATAGCACCGAGACTGTGCTGGTTCGGGTGTTAAATGATCTTCTGATGGCGAGGGATCAGAAAAGACGTTCCATTCTTGTTCTTCTTGATCTCTCTGCAGCCTTTGACACAGTGGACCACATGGTGTTGTTAGCTCGCCTGGGTCAAATCTGTGGAATGTCTGGAACCGTTTTGCAATGGTTCACGTCATTCCTTACCGGGAGATCGCAGAGAGTTGTGTCGGGGATTTTCTCCTCTGACCCAATTCCTTTGTTGTGTGGAGTGCCCCAGGGATCCATGCTGTCACCCATGTTGTTTGCAGTGTATATGCTGCCCCTTGGAGGTATCATTAGACGATATGGGCTGAGGTTTCACTGCTATGCTGATGATACCCAGCTCTGTCTGTCTTTTGCACCCGACCAGGATGGAGCTCTCTCGGTGTTTAACAACTGTCTGGGGGAGATCCAAGACTGGATGGATTCTAGTTGGCTAAAGTTGAACTCGGAGAAAACAGAGGTGCTGGTAGTGGACCCAGGTGGTCGGGTGGTGAGGCCGGGTATCGGTGCTCCATCTGGAATTGTCCTTGGTGGAGCATCTCTGCCATCCTCAGAACGGGTGCGCAGCCTTGGGTTTATTCTTGACGAAAGGCTGACTCTTAAAGCTCAGGTGTCAGCCGTTGTCAAGATTTCCTTTTATCATCTTAGGAATATTGCCAGGGTTAAGCATCTTGTTCTGTCCAACTCCCTGCCTACTCTGGTTCACGCTTTTGTATCCTCACGCTTGGACTACTGCAACGCCCTGTACTTTGGGCTTTCTGGGGTTGAAATCCATCACCTACAGCTGGTGCAGAACGCCGCAGCCCGGGTTTTGACTGGGACAAGTCGGTTCTGTCATATCACTCCCGTGCTGTGCCAACTGCACTGGCTGTCTGTGCGGTGGCGGATCACCTTTAAAGTAATTTTGCTGACTTTTAAAGCCCTTCACGACCAGGGTCCAGCCTATCTGAAAGACCTCCTGGCTCCTTACTGCCCTGACAGATTACTCCGCTCAGCCGACATGGGGTTGTTAGAGATCCCAAGAGTGAGTTTAAAATCTTCTGGCAGCAGAGCGTTTTCACATGCTGCACCCACTCTTTGGAACTCTCTACCATGTCGGTTACGGCAGTGCACCTCCGTGGAACTTTTCAAGAAGGATTTGAAAACCTATTTGTGGAATATGGCTTTTTTAGATAATTAAGTTATTTATTAATGCTTGGATTTTATTATTAATACTCTATTTCGTGTATGTTGATTTTATGTACATGTTCAGTTTTTATGTAGTGTTTTGAACTGTTTTTAAATTGTTCAGCACCTTGATACATTGAAAGGTGCTATACAAATAAAATTATTATTATTATTATTATTATTATTATTATTATTACTCCAGAAACTCAGGGAAAGGGATAACCTCTGACACCTAGCCACTGAAACCGGCAGGACGGCAGACAGACAAACCTATAATGCTGCACAGAATAGGTGCATGTGGGTCATCCGTAAGGCCAAGGCTGCACACTACCAGGCCACCCTCACCTCCTCATGGGGGTCTGCCCGGACCTTTTGGGACAATATTAAAGAACTGAACATGAAATCTCACTCCCTTCCCCCGTTCCAGCTTACTACTGATGGTTCTATTACCACTGAACCCCTTAACATAGCTAACTGCCTTAACACCTCCTTCACAGACCTTAGCTCTGTCCTGCCCAGTAATTTCTTCGACCCAGATCCCGATTCACAGCCCCCTGTCCTTCAATGTCCCTGGTTCTACTTGCGCAAAATATCTACCCATTAAGCCAGACCATTCCTTCTAAAAGCATTAGGCAGCAACAGCCCAAGCAATGACTCCTTGAATCCCACAATACTACAAATGGTCCTAGATGAGATCCTTGTCGCACTTATAAGCTTACTAAATTGATCCCTCTCCCTGGATCAATTTCCCAGTGTTTGGAAAACAGCTGTTGTCACACTCACACCTATTCATAAAGGTGGGGACAGATCCACCCCCAGCAACTATCGGCCAATTTCCATCCTTTCCCCACTCTCCAAAGCCATAGAAAAGGTGGTGGCTACACAACTCACCAAGTATCTGACTAAATATGCTGTTCTGTGCCCAGAGCAGTGTGGCTTCTGTGCAGGCCATAGCACCGGTACAGCCTTACTGGAATTCTCCAACTTTCTGCACTCCTCTCTTGACTCAGGCTTCCTTGCTGGAGCAGTGTTCATTGACCTCTCAAAGGCCTTTGACACTGCCTGCTATCCCCTCCTACTTGACGCCCTCTACCATGTCAGTTTCTCAACTGGTACCCTTGCCTGGTGCTCTAGCTACCTATCAGCCCATTCCCAGTGCACCAGAATCAATGGGACACTCTCAGAGACCCACTCTGTCCACTCCGGGGTCCCCCAGGGCTCCATCCTGGGCCCCTACTTTTTAGTCTGTACCTAAACACACTGCCCAGTGCCTGCTTTGGCAAAATTCTTCTCTATGCAGATGATGCCGTTCTTTATGCCTCTCACCAAAATTCTGCCTTCTTCCAGGACTCTGTTCAACACACCTTCAACCAGGCAGAAAACTGGTTCAAGGAACACTGACTTATCATTAATCTCAAAAAGACCAAGTCAATGCTCTTCTCCCACCATCAAAACAAAGCAAGAAATAACCCCCTCCTTATCCTCCCGAGCACTCAATACCTGCTTGAGCAAGTGCACACCTATAAATATCTTGGGATTACTTTTGACACTGCCCTCACTATTAATGCCCTCATGTCTGCCACCAACACCTGGATTGGACTCCTATACCAACATAGGGACTGCCTTCCACCCGATGCTCTCCAACTGGCCATCACATTCTCAGTACTGTCCCTAGTGGATTATGGCCTACCAGTATGTGGAGCCACTGATTACACAGCACTCAATAAGATCCGACTCACTCTGAACAAGGCCTGTAGACTACTGACCCGTGCCCCCAGGCTCATCCACACCTGTCGTCTCTATTCTCCTGCTAATCTCCTCAACTTGGAAGAACATTTCCACTACCAAACCTGCCTCCTAGCCAAGAAAATTCTGCTCAGGCTTTCTTCCCCCCGGGGGTATCTGTCTCCCTAAAACATACCTCCCTCATAATCTCCACCCACAGCTCGGACAAGGCCACTCTACTGGTAACCAGAACAAGGACCTCCCTAGCTCAGAGATCCTTTTGTTACAGGACCCCCTTCCTGGTTTAACACTCTCCCTGTAACCATCACTAACACTCCCAAAATTGCCTCCTTCAAAACTGCTCTTCGGAACCACCTGTTCAACACCTGCTGCTGTTCCTGTCACTAACAGGCTGCCCGCATATCACTAAGTGCACTGCACTTCGACAAAGTCCTTCAGACTGCCTCCTCCGCCTCCCTCTCCCCCCTCCACCCACCTGGTTTCCTTCATTCCCCCCTGCCAGATATCTGTATTTATGTAACTACTGTTTCATGAAATGTACAAAATATATGTAACAATGTCTGTATACCACTGTGTAAAATCTGTGTAAATCTGTATGTCAACCTACTGTAATATTGTAACACCGTTGTCCTCTCTGTGATGAGGTACCCTTGTAAATGAGCCTCCATCTCAAAGGCTGCAAATCCAATTGTACAAATAAATAAATAAGATTGCTGCCATACGTCTTGAGGGCTGTGGAGCAAGGTTAGTCTCCACAGTCCCACAATGCCTAGTATACCAGGAAGTGTTTTGTATCCCTGGCAATGAACACTTGCCAAACCCCTCTCATCGGAGCAGTTGTAGCCTGCTGTACACACAAATGCATGTTCCAAATAGCAGTTAGGTTTCCCCGCTCACTGGGAAGCTTGCTTTAAGTGTCAGAGGATTGGCAAGTTCTGCTGATTACTTCCAGGACACAGTTACTTTGTTAGTGCTTAAAGTACAGCAAGAATTCTGATTTTGGTTTACCTTTGCACCCAGCCACAGAACCTCATTGTGGACAATGTTCAAAATATTAATGTCAAGTTTATCACATCTCTGGAATTGGCTAGGAGGGGTCTGATGGACTAAACAGGAGTCAACTAAAATGGTGACTTCTGAGTGTACATGTCTTACAGGCACAACTGCTTTCTTCTTCAGCCTGTGGGGTGTTTTTGGTGCCATCAAGTTGCTGGACATGTGCACTGTATAGATAAAGAAATGTATCTCACTAATGGTTAATGCATCTAATGAAGGTTGTTTGTTGTTTTGTGACTGACAGCAGTTAATAATCATTCATATCTGCTTTCAATTTCTGTCAAAAGTTAATGTTAGGGAAGCATATTAGGCTGTTCTCTATTGGGGGAATAATGCTTTATTATAACAATGTCTAGCTAACGAGGATGGACTGGAGATGTTCTACTTGATATACAGGGTATTTGATATAAAAATGATGTGTTGGTAATCCCTGCTCATTGCAGTGAAGGTCTGTTATAATTCTTACATTTGGAAATGTTAATGTTATTTAAGTAATCCCCCCAGTGATGTATCAATGAATAGGGGCTTATCAAATCCTTACTGTAACAATGATGTAAGCATTACCTATAGTGTCTATGACATTTCTGTAAGCCTACCTCTGAGAGCAGTGTACTGTATATTTTATACAGCTAAACTAATAAAAATAATATAAAAAAACAGTAAAGAGTTTTTCAAAAAAAAAATAACTACAAAAGAATCATCCTTGAGACAAACTTAAACAAAATTTCACATTTCAAATCCCAAATATTTTTGTGTTATTGGTGAGAAAAAAGACCTTAATTTGGGGGATTGTATGTTGTTTTCCACCTTCTAGAACTTTTGAACTACTGAACTGATCAATAACATACTGCATTTACAAAATCCTGAGATTCTGGCACTGACTCCATGCATGCCAAATTATGACCAATCGAGTTATTACAATTTGCCGCAACACAGCACTGACAGAAGCAGTTTTGCTTTTGCTTTATTTATCATATTGTGGGCTTGACAGTCAGAGGGTGGCTAACTGGAGGACAGGGGCACAAGAACACAAATGGCTCAGAGAGTTAATCAGCATGTTTCGGCCGAATGTTGGATTGCTGTGTCTCTTGCAAAAGTGATAGTAAAGTGTGGATTTAATAGCACCAATTTTATTAAGAGACAGGAATTTTGGTCGACTGCTGCATGGTGTCTGCAGGTGGAGCTCTGATGCCATTGTAGGGATGAGTCAACAGCATCAGAGATGGGACTGTTGGGATAGGATTGACGGTAATGTTTAAAAAAGACAAGAAAATAAGTTTGTCATGAAATGTGTTCTGTGTGTGTGTGTGTGTGTGTGTGTGTGTGTGTGTGTGTGTGTGTGATGGAGCTGACTCATTGTCATCTATCCTCTTGCTTAGTGAGCTACAAAAATATGTTGGCTGCTGCATTTTGAAATTCGAACTTGCACAGGGATACCAGTTCACTTGTGTTGCAGGCTGGGTTGACACTTGTTATTTACAAGGTTCTAATGTGCAACAATCGGGGTTTAACGTTACAGTAAACTACCTACTCAACTCTAATATAATGGCACAATTGAGCCAGTACAATATTTATACCATGTAGGTGAGTGTCAGGTCTTACAGATAAGTTTTAACCATGGGAACATTCCAAATGAAAATAAATGACTTATGTCATTGTTACAGGGATCATCAGCATTTATTTCTACTTAAGGTTGGTCACAAAGGAGTTTTTAACCACTGAGAGAGAAGCTTGCTTGATGACATCACAATGGTCTCTGCTGCACTCAAAACATAGCAGTGAAATTAAACATAAACAGTTAAATCTTCACGAAAAGCACTCATCTGAAAGTTGTTAGTTTAAAATGCATTGTATAAATGGGATTCACCTGGAAATGAACATTCACAGTTCAATGTGCTCTTCCTGGTCAAAAACTACAAATAAACCAAACCAATCAATAAACAAGCACTTGCCAATGCTGAATGTTGTCTTGCTGGCATTGGTATTGGTAATGCCAGAGCTAGAGATGCATAAAAGAATGGCAGTGAAGTATTGAAGTGATGCAACCCCACCCCCACCCTGTAGAGAGCGACAGGCATTGGGGTGTCCCTTTGGGTCATCAGCTATAATGCTCATGCCATTGTACCTCATCCTACCCTGTAGTCACTGACAAGTGTTGTGGTGTGCTTTGGGGTCTTTGAGCATTATATTTACCCCATTCCATAAGGAAATACGCTAACGTGTGTGCAGTATAGGAGAATGGGGTGAATTTTGTGGCCGAACAGCGCAAGGCACACCATGATGCCTGTCAGTGGCTGCACGGCGGGGCTGGGGGTGGAATGGTGCAAGCATTACATCCAATGATCCCAAGTCACACCCCTGGTGCCGATCAATATGCACTGGGTGGGGTGCTACAGTTGGAAACTCTAACACCATAGGCATGCGGTGGTATTCTCACTCCAAATTTTCAACATGGGCTGTTTGTGAGCCCACCTCATGAAAAGCGGCACAATCAGTTTGTTATCTGAAAGGTGGTTTTGCACAGCAGCTATGCCATTTGGCAACATAGGGACGAAAACACATTTTGGGCAGGATGTGGAGAATGACAACTGTATTGTTCGTGAGGAGGCGTAAAAAATGTCAACATTGAAAATCTGGAGTGAAAATAAGGAAAATGGTGAAGTCATGAGCTAGCATAGAAACTGCGCAACACACATCCGTAACCCAATTATTTTTGGGAGATTGCCAACCACATTTTTAACATAGGCATTTTGGGACCTCCCATCATGAACAGTGGTGCTGTGATTTTGTTAATCTGTCCCAAAAGTTGATTTCCCACAGCGACCACGCCATTGTGTGCCACAGATGTGGAAACACATTTTGGGCAGGATGTGAAAAATGATAGCTGTACTGTTCATAAGGAGGTGTGAAAAAATGCCAGTGTTGAAAATCTGTCTTGGAAATATTGCAAATTTGAGAAGTTACAAGGGTGCATGGAAACTACGCAACGCACGCTTGTAACACAGTCATTTTATGGACTTTCAGCACCAAATTTTCAACATAGGCATTTTAGGACCTCTGCTCATGTACAGTATCACTGTCCTTTCCTCAAACTGTCTTGAAAAGTGATTTCACACAGCGACTGCGCTATTCTGTGCCAGATATGCGAAAACACATTTCAGCCAGGATATGTAAAATGACAGCTATACTGTTCATTAGGAGGTGTGGAAAATGGCAATTTTGAAAATCTAGAGTGAAAATATTGCAGATTCACGAAGTTATGAGCGTGTGTGCAAACTGCACAACACACGCTGGTAAAGCACTCATTTTATGGACTTTTGTCACCAAATTTTCAACATAGGCATTTTAGGACCTCTGCTCATGAACAGTGTTACTGTCATTTTGATAAATTGTCCAGAACACTGATTTCTTACAGCAACAGCGCTATTCTGCGCTGGAAGTGTGAAAACACATTTCAGCCAGGATGTGAAAAATGACAGCTGTACTGTTCACAAGGAGGTGTGGAAAAATGCCAATGTTGAAAATCTGGCTTGAAAATATTGCAAAGTCGCAAAGTTACGAGCATGCATAGCAACTGCACAATGCACACTTGTAAAACAGTCATTTTTTGGATTTTTTCCACTAAATGTGCAACATAAGCTTTTTTGAGTGCCCACCTCATGAACACTGGTACTGTTGTTTCATTAATCAGTCCCAAAACGTGATTGCATGCAGTGACCGCGAAATCACTTTTCGGGGCCAAATAATGCCTTGACAGTGGCAGAATTCATGAGGAGGGGTCCCAAAACCCCCATGTTGAAAATTTGGTGCCAAAATTCAAAAGAATGCCTGAGATATGCATCAAAGTTGGAAAAAAACATATTTATGCCATTATACAGCTTACTGGCATTACCTCAGTTCGTGGTCGACTTTGAAGACTGCAAAAGTGTTCCCAGTCCATCGAAGCTCATTGCTCCGGACTCCGGAGGTAAGTATGGGGTGAGGGGGTGTGGGGAGGCAAGGTGCACAGAGGGTGAGCGCAGGTTGCAGGAGGGGGGCAGGGAGATGGCGAGGACCGTTTTCTTTTTTCACAGCTTAAACCAAAAAAAACATTGCGGGACTTTTTTGCAGGGCATTTGCCTGGCTAGGGTGGGCCCCAACGTGCCACCTAAGTCTTTTGGGGGGAGTCTGTAGCTGATGGGGATTGGGCACCCCATCGGCACATACTGGGGGACGAGCCGAGGGGATTGGGCACCCCGGCAAGCAACATTATGCCGATGGGGAGTGGCTCCCCATTGGCAAAATACAGGGATGGGGATAAATGCAGGCGGGATTGGGCCCCCCATCGGCAAAGAAAAACTGTGAGGGGGAGCGCATGATGCTGAGGGGGATTGGGTACCCCCCTCAGCATACATTCTAAATGGGAGGGGCCACATTATGCTGACGAGGAGTGGGCTCTCCCATCGGCATTGTGACAGGCAGCGGCGGCAGTCACTGCCGCCATGTTACCTGTACACTGGGGAGGCGTGTTGTGGTCACGCTGCATGAGAGCTTCACTCTCATTGCAGCAGACCTTTTCTTTGTTCTGGTGGCCACATTAGGGGTGTGTGAGGTCACCGCCTGCTGCTGGCTGATTGGGGAATGAGGGACGCACCTTCTGATGCATGGCCTGCATTCACTCAACAGTAACCGCTCCTCCAAATGTGCCACTACCACAAGATGATGGCTGGCGTGCAAGCGCAAGAGCCAACATAATGAAAGAAAAAGCCCTGTTCTCAATGGCATTGTGTAGTGGGAATCCACTGCAGTTCAGGTACTCTGTTGTTTTCTAGTAGACCCAGACTGCAGGCACAGCTCTGTAGGAGCTTTCTGACTAGGGAGAAGAGCTTGCCACATAGTGGCATGTAGCACACTCAGGTGGTAATATGGTGATCAACTTTTGACTCCGCAATGGTCAGCAGCATCATTCTTGCTCCAAGAAATAAATGAATTTTTTTATAAGAAAGGGAGCTGTCGCTAGTGCTGGATCTCTTCCTGCTCACCTGTAAGTTGGGCTCCTGTAGTTCTCATCAAAACTGAACACGAAACAGCAGCATTTGCAAAAGGATTGGCTGTGAAATGCAATGGTGCCAGCGCTGTATAGTAGATTGATGTCTGAATCAGTGAGGGGCTCAGCCTGCAGGTGCTGTTCACCAGTACCTATCTTTGTTAAATATTTTTGTTTGGCAGTAAGAGTTTTAAATGTTTTGGGAAACATGCAATCACAGGCCATGGAAGACTGTATGTGGGTAATTCTTTGTTGATGTCCATCGATGCTGCCTAGGATACCCCTAATAGTACTGGGTTCACCTTCAAAATGATCCATTTTTATGTTGGCTTGCCATGCTTGCGCACAAGTCAACATCTTGGGAGAGTGCAGATTTGGGGGCGTGGCCGCTGTTGGGAGAATGCAGGGCACGCATCAGTAGATGTGTCCCTCATTCCCCAATCAGCCTGTATGCCGGCGCCACACCATGCATGCTAATGTGGTGAACACATCTAAGGAAAGGAGGTCCACTGCAATCCGAGCAAAGCTCGTCAGATGCAGCGGACCCTTCCTGCATGCTGCCACATTAGCAGCATGGTGTGTGGTTGCCCAACGGCCGACTTTAGGGGTGCTCAATCCCCCAGCTGGCTTTCTGTGGCTAGACACATTTACCGACGGGGGAGCCCAGTCCCTGTCGGCATAGAGCACCTCCCCATTTCCTATATGCCGAGGGGGGTGCCCAATCCCCCCTCAGTTCTTGCCTCTCCCCCACTTTCATTGTGTGCCGATGGGGGAGCCCACTCCCCATCAGCATAAATCAGCCCCCCTTCTGCATTTCTTATATGCCGAGGGGGTGCCCAACCTCAGCTCTTGCCTCCCCAGCTGTCATTGTGTGCTGACGGGGTGCCCAATCCCTCGCCGGCATAACTTCAGCCCCCATTGTCTGCTGATGAGGGTGCCCAATCCTCGCCGGCTGCAGCACCCCAAAAATAACAGTTAGGTGGCATGCTGGAGACCACCCCAACGTGCCAAGTTCCCTGAAAAAAAAACTGTCCCGCGGATGTAATTTTTTTTTACCTGTAACAAAAAGGTCCCTCATAGTTTCCTGCCCCCACCCTCACCCCACCCACTGTGCCCTGCTTCCCCACACCCCCATCACATACTACCCCTCTGGAGTCTGGCGAACGATCTTCGAGGATCGAACGCCTGCACTCTTCAAAGCCGACCGTGAACTGAGGAAATGCCGGTAAGCTGTATAATGGAATGAATAGGGTTTTTTCAACTTTGCTGCATATCTCGGGCATTTGTTGGAATTTTGGCACCAAATTTTCAACATGGGGTTTTTGGGGCCCCTCCTCATGAATTCTATCACTGTCATGGTGTTAATCAGCCTCAAAAGGTGATTTATCAGTCACTGCACAAAATCATCTTTCAGGACCCATTAATGAAATGACAGTGCCAATGTTCATGAGGTGGCCTCTCAAAAAGCCTATGTTCTAAATTTGGTGGAAAAAATCCAACAAATGCCTGTTTTATGAGTGTGCATTGTGCAGTTGCTACTCAGGCTTGTAACTTCGTGCATTCGCAATATTTTAATGCCGGATTTTCAGCATTGTCATTTTTGCACACCTCCTTGTAAACAGTACAGCTGTCATTTTCCACATCCTGCCCAAAATGTGTTTCCACACTTCCGATGCACAATAGCACAGCCGCTGGGGGAAATCAGTGTTTGGGCCAGATTATGAAAATGATAGTGACACAGTTCATGAGCAGAGGTCCTAAAATGCCTATGTTGAAAATTTGGTGATGATACTCCATAAAATAACTGTGTTACGAGTGTGCATTGGCAGATTGCACACACGCTCATACCATCGTGCATGTGTGATATTTTCACTCTGGATTTTCACCATTGCCATTTTTCCACACCTCTTGATGAACAGTACAGCCGTCATTTCACATATCCTGCTCAAAATTTGTTTTCACACTTCCGGCGCAGAATAGCGTGGTTGCTGTGCAAAATCACTTCTTGGGACACTTTGAGAAAATAACAGTGACACTGTACATGAGCAGAGGTGCTAAAATGCCTATGTTGAAAATTTGGTGCCGAACGCCCATAAAATGGCAGTGTTGCAAGCGTGCGTTGCATATTTCCCACACACCCTTGTAACTTCCCAAATTTGCTATATTTACATGCCACATTTTCAACACTGGCATTTTTTTACACCTCCTTATGAACTGTACAGCTGTCATTTTTCACATCCTGCCCAAAATGTTTTCCCGCACTGCACTACCAAACACCCAAAGGGACACCCCAATGCCTGTCAGTCTCTGCAGGGTGGGGGTGGGTTGGTATCAGTTCAATACTTCACTGCCATTCCTATTACGCATCTCTCTAACTCCTGCACTACCAATGCCAATGCCAGCAAGCCAACATTCAGCATTGACAAATGCTTGTTTTTAAATCATACATGAAGTTGATGAGGGGGAAAGTGAGGTGTGGCAGTTACTGGTCAGCTCTCACCTACAATACCTTACTCATGCACTGTAGGAAAGAAACAATATGAGGCCTAAAGCAATATTTTAATGCATTTCTATTTTTTTCTTCAAAAATGAACTGCAATCATCACTTTGTAGTAGTTATCTGATTCCCAGTTTCTATCTTTAGTGCTTTTTTATGCGAGTCAGTTTTTACAGTACTTGACATTTACAGTAAATGAGCACTCGCATGCTTGGAATTTCAAAGTACTGAATCCCATAATACTATTGCTCTGTTGTCAAAACAAATAGATAGACAACTATGTACAGTATTATGAGGCTATAATACTATCAAGAGGTTTTGGTGACATGTGAACCTCAAGAGCAAAGCTCAAAAAGTTCCAACACGTCACCAGAACCAGATGAACTTTCAGCCAAATAAAGTATACTGTAGTTCTACATCTGTAATTTTTTTTCCTTTTTTGGTAATATAGCGATCTGAGTTGTTTTAGTTAGTAAATGCTGAGGAAAATTCCATTGGGCTTATTAGGGCATGTTTCCTATCTGCCTGCTGTGCATCACACAGAAACTCACTGCAGTCATGGCCCAGAGAATGGAAGAGGAGGTTCTGTCTCATGCTGACAGCTGGTATGTTTTTGTTTGTTTAAGCACAGCCTTAGATCTCCTTGCACACTTGCTTAGGATGTCCCAGCTGACTCAGAAAATATGTGCTGCTGTCAATTGATGCCCTGAGGTAATTTGTACTACAAGATCATTTATTGACTTTTATTAAGTGAAACAGTTACAGTAAAAGCCAACTTGTGCCAGCGTGAGTTTTTTTTATTAAAGTTCAATACTGTAATACTATCGTTGTGATGTCACAACAATGGTATTGCAAAATATATGATGTTGCAATGATAGCATTATGGGAATTTTTATTCCACCATTTCCATATAGGGAAAAGAGAGTCTCCATATATTATATTACCAACTTCTGAGATGAGAACAATACATTTGCATACCCATGATACTTTGCACTGGGACCAAGGCTTGTAAAGGTGCAGTATGAGTGTGTGTGGTTCAGAGAGATGCTCAGAAACCAAACAATTGAGCATTATGACTTCTAAGTGACACTGTTTCCCAATTAGAAAATTTGACCTGCAGTATTTTACCAGACCATGTTATATGCTGTTTGGTTGTATCCTTGTTTTCTAGAGTTAGAAACTCACTCAGGTGCCAACTGAGGCCTTAATTGGGTGGAAGCTTGCAGAGGAACTCCAGACCCTGCACTAGATTCAGATGCTCAGGCACTTTAAAATTACATCATCTACCTCCACTGGGCTGATTATGGCCCTCTTGAACTAGAATAGGGGACACTTTCTAACCACTCATACGTGGGGCACTGGCCCTCAAAATATGGAACTCATTATCAAGCATGAAGATTCAAGCTGTCTACTCCATCAGATATAGTTCTCGGGGTCTGATATGGTTTTCGGTAAACAGAGCATCAGAGATTGGACAGGAAAGAGTGGTAGAAAATGGATCAAGCTGCCAGAGGAAGCAGTACAAATCAAATCAATGAGTAACTTCAAGCAGGGATGGGACAGGCATATGGGATTAGTTAGAAAACGGGGGCCCACAAAACAAAGTGAAGGGACAGCCACTAAGGCCAGTGCAAAGTAGTAAGGTAGGGTGGGCGGACTGGATGGGCTGACTGGCCTTTTTTTGCTATCATTGTCTATGCATCTATGTATATAGCTATGATTAGGAGGGCATTTTGTTTAAAATTTTAGTGGACAGCTTCTTCATGTGGGGTATAGGGTTTTCAGGTGGTGAAACTTGGGATGCCATCATTAATTTAATGGAGAACAGTTGAGAGGTACAGTATAGACATTAGTTTTCTGAGTGGCAAAATGAGGGATGTACTTCCATGTAGTGTGGGGCCAGTTGAGAGGCAGAGACAAGTTTCAAGTGATAAATGCAGGACATCTCTACTAATGAGGCACAGTTGTGAAGTAATGACTGAGGGGCTCATTATGGTAAAATGAGGTATAGCTGAGAGTCACAGACAGGGGGATTGTGAATGAAAAAATTGGAGAAGTCCCTTCTAATGAGGGCCACTTGATAGGTATGGATAGAGGGGTTCTGAGAAACAACATGAGGGACATCCCTAATAATGTGGGACAGTTGAAAGGTATGTATGGGACTGAGGAGAGGAATGGATATAGGTTTCATGAGTAACAATTCCAGACTGAGAACCATCAATCCTAATGTGAGCCAGTTGAGTGTTATGGGCACAGGGGTTCTGAGAGGTGAAATGAAGGACATGCCTCCTAATATGGGTTAGGTGGGAGGGATGGACAGAGGGGTTCTGTGTGGTAAAATTATGGATCTCCCTTGTAATGTGTGACAGTTGAGAAGAAAGGAGTGACAGAGGAGTGCTGATAGGTAAAATGAGGGACATTCCTCATAATGTGGGACAGCTGAGAGAATTTCTGATGGGTACAATGAGAGACATCCCTCCTAGTGTGGGACAGTAGAGAGATATGGTCCCATATAATGTGAAGCATTTGACTACTTAGAGAACCCCTCTTCTTACTTTTTAACTGACCTGCATTGTGAGGGATAGTCCGTCATTGTAATGTACCCCTCAGAACTCCTCTGTTCATCCTTTCAATGTTTCTTCAGTAGAAGGGACATTCCTTATTTTACCATGCAGAATCCCTAGATCCATCCCTCTCAACTGTCTCACATTAGAATGTACAGGCCTCACTTTATCACTAAGAACCCCTATGCCCAAACCTCACAACTGTCACTAATTAGCATGGACATCCCTAATATTACTACTCAGCCCCTCTGCCCATTCATTGCAACTGTCCCTAATTAGAAGCATCTGTAATTTTAGTACACAGAGTCCCTCTGTTTATACCTCTAAATTGTCCCTAATTAGGAGGAATGCCCCTAAAATTATTACTCAGTGCCCCTCTGTCCATTCCTCTAAACTGATCCTAATTAAGAGAGACATCTCTAATTTAACTACTTAACCCCTCTGTCCACACCTCTCAACTTTCCATCTTTAAGGAAGTCCTCCATTTTACTCCACTTATAATCTCTCTCTCTGTGCTTATCAACTGTCCCCCACAAAAGCCCTTAGTCAGTACTTCTCAACTGTCCCTCATTAGCACAGATATCCTAGATTTTACCCCTTAAAACCTATCTGCCTAAGCCCCTCAGTTGTCCCACACTATGGCATGATACATATCACTCATTTTGCTACTCAGAATCCTCTGTCCATAAAAGTCAACAGAATAGAGAAGTTCCTCCCTGCAGCTCTCAGAATCCCTCTCCATTCACTTAGAAACCCTCTTCTCAGTGAGTTTCTGACCAATAAAGTCAGTGTCCTTTTAATGTGGGACAGTTTAGAGGTCTGGACAGAGGGGTTCTGAATGGTAAAATGAGGGATGGTCCTTGTGTAGTATTCTTGTAATGATGAACAGACTGACAGTGACTCGGGGAGTTATGACCATACTGTCCACTTTATTCAGACTGAAGGCCAATACACTATACTGCACATAGAGACCTAGAGCTTAAAGGGTATCGGGCTGTGGATGACAGGAAACTACAAGAATTACAACTGCTCACTACAGGAATACAAGTAAGATGGTTGCCAAGTACTTCCTGAAGCTCAGTACCACATCTACTACACCTTGTAATATGAGACAGTTGTATTGGGGGAAGGGGGTACCACCCATTTTGACTTTTTGTAATGTAACCAGTTCTCCCCTCAGCAGGCTTGAAGTAGGTTACTAGAGAGTACTTGAACACTGTTAAGCAACACCCTCAGAGCTGTTGGGGGGGGGGTGGAATTGCCAGAGACAGGAGGTCTGGATGTTCATGATGTAAGTGGCCTGATTTAGCTAAAAGCAGGAAACCAGAGCATGACTATGCATGGTTCTGCCCTGCCCCAAAAAAATTATATAAGAGGAAGGCATCAGAACTTGGGGCTCTTCCTGGGAACTGGGAGAGAGAGAGAGGAGCAGTCTAGTCTTTCTGGCTGTGACTGGGCTGAGGGGGTTTGCTGTCCCAGGGATAGTGACAGGGTCTCTAGGGTTAGGTGTCAATGGCCCCCTCAAGCATGTTCCCAGGGAAGATAACATTGGAAGCAGCTAGAGGGATGGAGGCCCCAGTAACTCACCTTGAGAGGAGTGGAGACCATAAGCCCCGAAAGGCACCATTGGGAGAGTAGTGGGTCATCTCTCAAGGGAGATCCCTGAAAAACCCTTGCAGGTTCGCCTCCAGTAGTTGACAGAAAATGGGAGAATTCAATGTTAGGAGCAAACTTAATGTTCACCTTATTAATTTAATTGCTCATTTGTGTATGAAACATCCTAAGCCTTTGGTATTGTAAACCCCTTGCAGTTAGTTGAATGAATGAACATCAGGAAGGAGGGAGTCTGGCAAAGATTGAGGTCAGCAAGTCCCCATGTGAGGGGCCAGACATAGGAGTCTGTTTTTGGGCCACTAGGGCTATCAGTGTAGTATCAAAGAGAGGCACACATGGCTGAACCAATCATGCTATGCACTTAGAAGGGGTATATTATGCTGATATGCTTTTATATTTGTTGCCCTGCTGGGTATATTGAGACATGTGCCAGCACAGCTTGCCCCCAGGTTAGTGCTTGCCCTGCCTGGGGAGAGTGCCACTGCAAAAATGGTCTTGAGACTGCCAGGGCTCCAGGGACCCCACAAGGGAGGTTAGGGATTTGTAGGGCTGAGAAGATACCCAGTAATGATTTGCAAAATGTAACTGTGCCCCTTTAATTCTGGGGAGGACTTGGAAACTATTATAGTCATGGGGTGGGCAATAGGCCACATAAGTAAGCTGGTTACCATCAGACCAGTGATAGCAGATAGCAGTCAGGAGTTATGTCACACTAGAGGTGGGGAGTTATGTAAGAGCCCCAGGAATTCTGACAGTACAATTGTGTAGGGTATGGCCCATGAAATGCGAAGTATAATGAGTGCTAATACCGTTGTAGGAAGAGTTATGGCCATGGAATGCCTGGAGAACTGAGTACCATATGGCAGCTAAACAATAAAACCACTGTGCTTGATCCCAGCTCCAGTTAGGACATTATAGTTTGTGTGTAGTCTCATGTATTTGGTGCCCCAGAGGATGGACTTAAGGTGCCGCTAATCCCCATTGTCCCTGATCTGTGATGGTAAGGTGACTGGTGTTGGTGCAAAACTTGTATTCATGACTTGAGGCAGGCACTCTCCTGGACAAGATGCCATTATGTACCCCTACCCTAGACACAGGAGGGTCACCCGGCTTTTACAGTAAAAATAAATCTTTGCATTTCTTTTAAATTCACTGAACTTTATTGAAATTTTAAGATTACAGTACAAGACAAACTACAACATATCAGGACTAAACAGATACACAAGAAACACATCACCCCACCCCCAGCAGTCATACAAAAGAGCAAACATAAGCACATGCAAATCAGCTAAGATATCCAGTGCCTGTATAAGATCTTCCCAGGTCAAGTATGTAGACCTGCAATCCTGATATACCAGCTGCCCATAAGTAACCACTGAATATTGGATACCATTACAATGTGCTAGGAAAGTAGACATTATAGTAATTACATAACAAGAAGTAAAGCATGCAGTGGCTCCCATCTGTGGCAATAAGGTCTTTATCTACGGTTAATGCTTCTGATTGTTTTTTCCACATTTAGGGCAGACAAAACCTCTTAATGTCACTCCGCTAGGGTTGGCACCTCATCAACAAGCCAGTTTCTGAGGATGATTAGTTTTGTTATTGCAGCATTTAGTGCAATGTATCCTTTTCTTGGACATAAAATTGTATCCATATACCTCTCCACCAGACATTTCTTGGTGGTGAAGGCATCCTGTAAGCCCAACTTTGGATCAAAGTGATCCCTAATATCCTCTCAGAATGGTCAAATGTTTTTGCATGACCATGAGATAGGTTGTAACAAACCCTCCTCCTTATCACGTCATGCAGATTGCATTATCTAAGTTACCCATATTGTGGAGGTTATAAGGGGTATAATACATGTTTTGTAAAATCTTAATTGCATTAGTCTATAACGCTCATGTTTAATACAGTTATATTGATCCTTCCATATTTAACAATTTTGTTATGGTTTTTATCTCTCCAGGGCAGACTGTACAGCTACTCAGCCTCGTCCCTGGGTACTGCTGACTGTTCCATGTCACTCTACTGGTCGGGGGTTAGGTTCCCTTGCAGATTTCCCCTGAGGTGGGGACAGGGGGGTAGGGCCATCCTCCCCCCACCCAGTGCACTCTCATCCAGAATTTGCCTTCAGCTGGAGCAGTGGGGCAGATCACGATGCAATGGGCAGGGCTTCACAGAGTCCTAGCCCTCATTTTCTGCCATTTTTCTTCCCATGTCCCAGAGCTATGGTGGCATGGAGAGTGCATGTACATGGAGGCACGCATGTGTTCCAGAACTATGGCTCCTTACACCCCCCTCAACTGAAGTCTGTTGCCTGAGCATCAGTGCTACCACTAGGTCAACCCACCACCCCAGTGCAGGAGAGAAGAGCAACCAGGCAGCTGCTCAGTCCTCTCCCAGCCCTCCTCCCCTGCTGACCGCCAGTGACCCAAGCTCATTCCCAAACATGGATCACTGCTGTGGTAAGATGTAAAGTGCTAAAGTGCCTCAGCCCTTTGCACCACTGGGCCTGCTATCCCTTCAAAGGTTTTGCCATTCTACTTCCTCGATGTTAATAATAAGTTCTTTCTTCCATTAATGGCATATCCAATTGAGCTTGTTAGGATCTAGATCCTGAACAGCAGCATACAGCTTAGATATTGAATTACATATCGAGTTGTAATGCAGGCAATTCTGGGGGGTGGGGGTAGGAAGAAGTAGGCTGCTGGTTAACTAGGATCTGCAGCTTATCCAGTAGGTAGGGAAATGGGCAGACTGGGTGGGCCAAGCGGTCCTTATCTGCCATCAAATTCTATGTTTCTATGTTTCTATGTTACCTTCTTTGGACCAGGGGGCAATCCCAGTACCTGGGATAACCAATGGCCCAGATGACGGAAAGGCAAACAAGTGGAACTGGGGACATTGAGTCTAGTCTGGGAAGTCCCAAAGGGAGTAAGTTAACTTCCAAAAGTGAAATGCTCTACAGATGATATTTCCCGTTCTCTCCAAAACCTGATGCTATTGGTTTTGCCTGCTATCCTAAAACTAGGATTACCCAAAAAACATTTGGAAATATCACTGACTAAGGTGAGCTTCAGAAAATTGTTGGTGTGCTCTTACAGACCAGTATACAGATGTAATTCTGTAGAACTTGGGAAGTTTAGATGGTGGTGTGAACAAAAACGTTTTTAACTGGCAGTCCGCTGAGTGGCACAGTTCTTTTTCAGTTTGCAACTATTGTATTGTGGCTCATATTCCCCTTCATCCCCAGAAGTTGTATTAGCCCCCACTTTAGGTACTATCCTGTGGAAAACAAAGTAGTATAACAGAAAATTGAGGAGTTGAAGCCTTCCTGTTGTGTTCGGGCCAACAAGTTTATCATAAGCTCTTCTGGCCATGTTCCCTTGCCAGGGGAAAGCAGAACTAGTGCTATGAAACTGTCCAAACCATGCCAAAGGGACAGTGATATTAAGCATCCCCACTGGGTAAGTTAGCTTCAGTCATATATTCATTTTAACTGTATTTATTCTGCCCCACAAGGACAGCGGAAGGGCCCTAGATCATGTTTAATATTCTGAATTAACGGGACCAGATTCATGGCTTTTAAGTCAGAAAAGTTTCTAGGAGACCTTGATACCTAAATATGTTAGACTTGTCTCCCACTGAAGCCCCAGATCTAGTATTTCTCACTTCAGTACCCTAGCATTCAGAGGTAGAACATCTGTCTTGCTGATATTGAACTTACATGCAGAAATTTTACTTAACTTGTCTATCCCTTCCAACAGCACTTGGATAGAAACCCTGGGATCCCTGATATGCAACAAATATCTTATGCATATGGGAAAAGTTTGCATGCTCGATGTACAGCATTAATTCCCTTAATCAACACTGTTTTTATTTTGGTGGGTCAGTGGTTCTAAATACAAGTTAAACAACATGGGTGATAGAGGGATCCCCTGGTTGGTGCCTCTAGTAAGTGTTATCTTGTTTGATAAAACCCCATTGCAAAACACCCCAGCAGATCGATCTTGATATAAGACCCGAACACATTTAATGCAATTCTTGCAGATATTAATACTTGCATGTTACTGTGAACAGCTATCCACAAGGCATCCTACTGAATGTGTTTTCTGAGTCCAGGGAGACCAACACCACAAGTAAGTCAGACACTCATAATGCAGGAATCAAGTGAAATACACTTTCTCAAGTAGTCACTTGAAAGCCTCCCAACAATAAATATGGCTTGCTCTGGACCAGTTAAGCTTCCCCACATTTTCCCAAGCTGCATTGCAAAGACTTTGGCCAAAATCTTCAAATCTAAATTAAATAAGGGAATTTCCCTGTAACTTCCTGCTTTGGGGGTCATCCTAACCCAGCTTGGGAATTAAAGTAAGTCTGGCATCTGTGATGGTATGGTCTGAATTCCACACTAAAATGCTTCTAAAAGTTGGAAGGCCCAGGGCCTTGTCTATGCTAAGATCCTTAACAGCTGATTGCACTCCGAGCTATTATTGGGCCCACCAGCACACCATGTTGGACCTTCATGAGTTACAGGAGTTGAATCTCTTGTAAATAGTGGTGAATGTCTGGACCCTGTTCATCCCCTCCCATGTCATCAGTGTATAGGGTTTGGTAAAAATGACGAAAAAACACCTGCTATGTCCACCGAGTTTGTAAGGAATTTAGTATGACCCTCTTCTCTAACAGCCTTTATGACACTCATTGCCTCTTGCTGTTGTAACCTGAGGGCCATCAAGCATCCTACTTCTTCTCCTTGATTAACATACTGTACTCTCACTCTAATGATTGCATGTCAGGCCTTCTCTTGGTTCAGGTCTGCATACTGAGCCCTCAGTGAGATAAAGTTTAACCAGAAGCTGTCTGAGGCAGATAACTTTAAGGATTTCTCCATCTCTGATCTCTGCTAATATGTCTGCCATTCTCTTCTTTTTCTCTTTTTTCTTTTGAATGCTAGTCTTTTGGCTTCCCCTCTTAGATAGCACATAGCTGTCCCCCAGAATATACCCATATTCTCCTCTGTACCCAGATTTTCTGTCACAAAATTCTGTAGTTACTCCTTGAGCTTCTCTACTATGAATTTGTCTTTTAACAATTCAGTACTGAACCTCCAGGTTCTATCTGGGATTGAGCCTCTAAGATAATTATGCTTAAGGCACACTGACGCATGATCAGACAGCTCTAAGGCCGCTCTTTCATATGTACAATATGATTCCCAGGAGGCTTTCCCTACTGATTACAAAAAAATATTTTCTAGGAAAAGAATTATGGGGTTTGGAATAAAAAGTGTAATGTCTGTCTAGAGCATGCAACTTGTGCCAGGGGTCGACCAGACCGAGAGTGTCTATAAATTATTTTAAAGCCGTCTGACCTGGTGTTAAGCCTCTACAGGATCCCCCTGATTTGTTCAGATCTGGCTGATTTACCATGTTCCAATCTCCACCTAAGAGATGAGGGATCTGGGTAAAATTATCCAGTTCATAGAGAGCCAAGTAAAGAAGCTCAGGAAGATTTGGGCCATAGACCAAACCTATAATGATTTCTTTTTGCCCCAGTGGGACATGTAAGAAGAGATATCTGCCCTCCGAGTCCAAGGTTTCCTTCAACACTTGGAAAGGCAAACTTCTAGCATGTAAGATTGCCAGGTGTCTCTGTTTCGTACTATCCCCATCCCTGTATGCTTGTCCCACTCATTCCTGCATAAAATATTAAATCTGATCACATTTCAAATGTGTCTCCTGAAGGCATGCAATACAAGTTTGGAAGTTTTGAAGATGCTTCAGTATGCAATGGTGCTTTTATTTCAACTGTGATGTATAGCTATAGGTACTACTACCCATAATCAGACTCTGAACATAACAAAATCTGTCCATTTGAATACTTTCACCCTGCTCCCATCATTATGCTGAAGCTGTGTCGCTCCCTGAAATAGTCTTCTCCCCACATAGAACACATACCCCAATACACTGTGGAAAACAATTAACATACAACATCACTGTCTCCTTCAGGTTGTCCTGGTGCTGCCTATTGCACTCCTCACTAACAGGTCAGTGATAGAGCAGCAGCAGGTGTCAGGTGCCTCCCCTGAGTGCCTTCAAGAACTACCATAAATGATCAACCTTTAGATGAGAAAAGAACTCTAACAGGAGTAAAACTCATGCACTGAATGCACATTTTACTTCTGTCTGACTGGCAGTGGACCTCACAATGCTGGACAGCGCAAGCCCAGAAGAGAACTACTCCTATTCTCTGCAGGTCACATCTAACTGATGACACTCCTGCCCACATCAGCTTGATCATGTGCACCAGTCAAGGAAAAACAGATTAAAGCACATGGCCAAATGGCTACTCCCTAGGAATCAGTCCCCAGTCTGGATGCAGTTAAAGAGGAACTTAACAGACATAAATCTAGATGGAGACCAGATTACCATCCTATACTTCTGCAGAGAGAAGGTAGTATACCTATGTTTACTAAAGCAGTACTTAAATACTGGAGGCAATACCTCAAGTCTAAGGACTGTTGCCCAATGGCACAATGGATGGCTCTCCTGATTAGAGACCCTAATTTTTCCCCAGGTCTTTTTAGACCACACCTTTCACTCCTGGCGTGAGAAGGGGTTAGCTTATACATTTCAGTTCTACCAAGATGGCTTATTTAAAACATTTCCACAGCTCCAAGAAGAATTTTTACTACCTCAGCAGGACTCTTTTAGATACTTACAAATCAGACACTATTTGACTTCAGTCTTAGGGTTACATATTCTAGAACCGCAAACATATCCCCTGCTTGATCTTCTACCCAACTCACGGCAGTGGAAACACAACAGCATTTAGTATCTCGCTTTTATAAGATATTACAGCAGACTATGAATCAATCCATTATCTTAATTCAGGGACAATGGGAAACTGAGCTTGGACTGACCCTTACATCTTCTGATTGGATGAGGCTATGTCGGCTACAACATAAAATTACTAACTCTTATACCTGGCGGGAATTTTCATGGAAAATAGTAGCCTGATTTTTTAGAACCCCCCAAATTACTGCTAAATTTGTACAGGGACGAGATCCCTCATGCTGGAGAGATTGCAGGGTTACTCCGGCAAATCATACTCATATACTTTGGGCCTGCCCAAATTTGATTGAATTTTGGAGAGTGGTTAATCAACAATTAAAAGAACTTTTCCCCTCTTTAGGGGATCTCACTCCCCAAATTACCCTTCTACTCCATTACCCTAGAAATTTTAGAGAGAAACAGGTGATATATATATTGAATATTCTATTAAGAGCCGCAATAAAAGTAATTTATTTATTTATTGCAATTGTTTCACCAGGAAAGGCACACTAAGCAACAATATGCTTGTCTCCCAGTGTGACATGGGGGGGGGTGCACATGGATATGATAACATGCAGATTATCAAGTGAACAGTTAACAGAAGCAAATAAAAAGCAGCATAAGGATACACGATTGCTTGAATATACAAGCAGCGCACATTGAATGCTTAGGATATTATAGTATCAAATAACAATTTTTGTGACAAGAAGCAGCGGACAAGGTAAATTAGCACAGTAGTAACAGCTGTAACAACAGAGGACGTATATCACAGTTATACACAGTACATAGGGCCAAATAGGCCCAGGACATAAGTGCAAGGTTGGGGTTATATGCCAGCTTCTGTAGCAAGGCTAAGGCCGCTGGTCAGGCATTGGGGAGGGGATAGTGGGGCATAGCAGGTTCAGGAACAGGAGCAATTTGTAGTAAGGAAGTTTGCTAGGGCAGAAGACAGAGAGTAGGAAGAGGAGGAGTGCCGAATTTGCAGCGGGAGGGCATTCCAGAGCTTGGTTAGTTGGTGTGAGAAGGCAGCTTGACTGGCAGAGGTCTTCCGCCTAAGGACTGAAAGTTGGCGGGAGTCACTGGATCTAAGATGATGGGAGGGGGCGTGGGGCATCTGTGAGCACGGTGGCAAGATAGGAGGGGATGGACCTGAGCCATAGGTTGGAGACAAATTTGGCACAGTGAGAGATGCGGTGGTTTTCGAGGGACGGCAGTGCCAAGGCTCGCTAGAGGTCACAGTGGTGGGTGAGGGGAGAGGCATCGAGAGCAAAGCAGCAGAAGGCATCATAAAGTGTGTCCAGTTTAGATAGGGTGGACTTAGGGGCTGCACTGTATACAATTTTGCAGTAGTAGATGGAGGGCAGTATCATCTTCAGGACCAGTTCACGTTGGACTCGGGGAGGGAGGTTGCTGCGGTTCCTATATAGTGCACTGAGCATGGAGCATAGCTTTTTTGAGATAGCATCGATGTGGTCAAAGAAGGAGAGATGACTGTTGAGCCAGACCCCCAAGCAACGGAACAAGAAGACATCTTCAAGTTTTTGGCCATCCAGGGTGGTGAAATAGGGAAGGGAGGGGAGTCTGGCCAGGTGTTGTCTTGTGCTGAAGGTCATAGTGACAGTTTTTTTTGCATTTAGGGAGAGCTGGTGCAAGCTAAACCATTGCTGTACCTTGTTGAAGTCAGCTTGGAGGTTTGATTGTACCACATCGGGGTGGAGCCCGAGTAGTAGAGTACAGTATCATATGCATACATGTGGATTGAGGAAGTAGAGCAGATGAGTGGCAAGTCATTTAGGAATATAGAGAACAGAATGGGACCAAGAATCGACCCCTGTGGGACACCAGTAGTTAAGGAAAGGGGAGTGGAGATCGCATTTGAGACTCTAACGGATTGAGTTCTATCAGACAGGTATGATCTGAACCAGTCTGTGGCTGCAACAGAGAGTAATAACAAGGTTATGGTTGACTCCTATTTCCCCTCTTATATCAGCCTGGGAAAATCTTGTCTATGACATATATCATATGGAAAATATGACAGCATGCCTCCAAAATACTACCCCATTACTTCTTGAAAGATGGTCCAGGTGGTTTATACACATATCATCCCACCACCCAGAATTCCTCCCTTAGCCCAAAACATCTTGATAGTTATTGAAATGAATTAAGAATATCATTTGCCCAGAACCAGGACTAAAATGTTGGCCCTATTGTTGAATACAGAGTCTCCTCCCTGCATCTCACAACACATGACTTTAATAGCAGGGAACATTTTTATTGATAGCTTTCTGCTGGTCTCAAACTGCTTTTATTAACATAATGTAAGTAATTTATTTAACCTAAATTATTCCTGTCTCTGTGATGTAGCAAAATATCTTATGATGTATTTCAGTTGTATACCAGAACACTGGAACCTGTATCCAACCTGATGTCATTTAAAATTATAATAAAAAGAAAGTTTTTTTTTTTTAAAAAAAGTGAAAAACAGAGTTTTAACAGTCCAGTTTTTTTTCAAAGGACAACTTACGGCTCACTGAAAAATGCCGACAAACAGTTAATCTTGAAAATCAAAAACACAGGCAAAAGAAATGAATAGCAACTCCAAATTTAGCCTGAATATCCAACAGAACCCAACACATGCAGGGAAGAGAGTGGTCTGACCTGCCTATAAAACAAGGCACTTCTGTGTTCCACATCAGGTCCAAGGAATGGGTAAGCTAGTGATACGAAACAGATTGTGGGGAGGGAAGGCACAAAAACAGAGCCTAGTTAGCAAAAATGGCAGTATCCAAACAATCCCTTGAACACCATTTTGCCATACTATAGACTGGTTTTGGGATCCTCAAATAATTTTTTGTAAGTCCTTCCAGTGTCTTTATGAGATGCCCCCACATCTCAACCTTTAAGGCAAAATCCAAGTAAAATAAACACTCACGCAACTTTGCAGTCTCTCCAGTAGTGAAACTCCCCAGGATAAATGGATGGATATTAGGTCAGCAAAACTGTTAGAGTATATACCAGCAGCTCCCATTGCACTGATCAATCTTTTAACTTGCTGTACTTTTCCAACCTCTATGTCCAACCATCGTCAGCCCAGCCCTGTCACCCACCCTCTGCAAACATACTCAACAAGGAATAGGCTCTGGCTTGCTCCACAGAGCAGGGCCACCAGAGGGAGCTCCACTACCCTTTGGGTGCTGGTATATGACCCAGAAGCTTCTGTCTCAGGGTTATGCCCTGGCTTACTCCCCAGTGTTGAGCTTCCATCAGGGAGCTCACCCTTCTGCCAGATGCTGGTATACTTTCCTGGTGGTGCCACAGACAGTGGTGCAGGATCTGTGGCACGTGGCAGGTAGCATCCTACATGGTCTGATTTTCTGCCATTTTTTGTCCTGGGAGGCAAGACATGCAATGACATCAAAGGCATGTATGCCAACGTCTGTCCTGCCTCCCACCACAGTGCAGGTGCCTGTCGCTACTCCTCCTCCTCCTCCGGTCTCCACCAGAGGTCAGATGTGCAGCAGACACTCAGTCCCCCTTCCCCCAGAGAAGGAGAGCAGTATCTCAGACACTCAATCATTCTCCCCCTGACTGGACCTCTGATTCTTAGATCCATTCCCAAACCCAAGATGCTGGTGTCACAGATAGAAGCCCTACCACTGTGCAGATAGACTGGCTCAGCACTGATCAGTCTTGTAAGAAGATCCCCCCCTGCTTCGTGGCACTACTCCTGCATTTCAAGGTCCCAGTTCCACTCTGTCATGGTGTTGGGAAGGGCTTGCAAAGACAATGTCAGAGCTCCTGTCTAGTCTGATCCAGAGACAAAAATTACTTTTTGCCCAGTGTCTGTGGATATCACAGGCTTGGTTGGGTACATGACTCTGAATTTAATATTAGTAGCATACAGTTGAAATTGTATTTCCCTGTAAGCAGCTTGTTTCAGACAGACTTGAGGACTCAGATCCTGAAAGACAAGCAGCCTCCATCCTTTCCACAGTATTTCTTTCATCTCTCTTACCTTGCCTGAATGTGGACCTTATCAAGGAAGTTCTGCAGGTAAAATATTATCAGATGTTCCACCGGGTGGAAGGGGGAGTAATGCACAGTGAACACTCTCTATGATATATGTCGGCCATTAGGTGAAGGCCCTGCAATTTTGAGGGATATCTTCACACAGAAAGGGGCCATAGTGATGGAATTGGACCTAACAAAACTGGAAGAATGGTCTAGAACTTGGCAGCTGAGGTTTAATGTCAAGAAGTGTAAGGTCTTGCACCAAGGGAAAAGAAACCCAGGAAGAAATTACTATCTAGGGGGTGAACAATTAGCCATCATGAACCTAGAACGGGACCTAGATGGTCATGGTATCTAACAGTCTAAAGATAGGGAGACAATGTGAGGAGGTGGCACAGAAAGCCAGTAACATCCTCGGTTGCATCGGAAGAGGGATCACAAGCAGAAAGCGCAAAGTGATAATCCCACTTTACAGAAACTTTGTGAGGCCACACCTGGAATACTGTGTCCAGTTCTGGAGACCCCACCTTAAAATGGATATAGACCATCTGGAAACTGCGCAAAGAAGAGCTAAAAAGATGATTCAAGACCTCCACCACGAACTCTATGAGACAAGATTTAAAGAATTAAACATGTACTCCCTGAAACAGAGGAGAAACAGAGAATCCTAGAAAAAGAGTGACATCCAGTGGTTGTTTCTGGTTTTGCAAATCTACCATTATCAGTGCTTACTCACTACTTTGTGGTTTGGATTTCCATGATGTTTAGTCATGTTTATTAATATTCGAATGGAACTACCTATGGACTGTCTTGGAAACTCTAGAGGGCTCGCTCTGTTATTATTTAGAGCTTTGCATTCATATGTTACAGATTATTATGACACTACACTCTGTTTTCATGACTTTTCCAGTTTTTCCATTGGAACTGCACTGTATCAGTAACCAATTTTCCTCTGGACCTCTTTAAGGTCTATTATAGTTGACACCCAGTCACAGGGTAAAAGTATATATATATTTTTTTTATTGACCTGAAGAAATATGTATCTCTCTTCCTGTTTGGTTTTGCAACTTTTATAATATTCCTTACTTATGTAGGGATCTTATCCCTAGGGCGTTGTAACTCTATAGTGGCTAAATAGAACTTTATAGTTAATTGTGTTGTTATGGTTCTAACAATGTATGTTCATACAATACTAGGTTCTGGTGCAGAGGTGGGGATGGGTGGGAAGAAAACTCAGGGGTAGCATGATCTTCATCATACCGACTGAGATTAGTGTGGTTCAGTAGTTAGGACTGGAGGTATTGTATTTCTTGATTACCTACTGAGGCATATCTACATTATGTTTGTATATGCCCAATTGGGGTTTAGGGATAAGGGGGAGCAATATACTTCAGATTTTACCTAGATATTTTTAGTTTATTTGGGGATGTAGGGGTGGGATGGGATGGAGCCAGTCATTGTGAGAGACTGCTTGTTTGTTACCCGACTGGGTACATACGGCTCAAGTTAACCTTGACCTACTAACATGCCTAACCTATCTGCCCTATTATGAAAATTGTTTCATGGAATATTAAAGGTGCCCGCGCCAGGGTGAAACGACACCAAATTCTCAAGCATCTGGCCCTAACGCATGCAGGAGTTGCACTGCTGCAGGAGGCACACCTGATGGCTAATGAGAATAACCTGTTTCATAGAGAGCAAGTTGGGTGTGTCTATGTGGCCGGTAATTCCACTGCGCAAAGAGGGGTTGCGATTTTATTTACCAGAGGGACCGAATTCCAGACACTACAAGAAATAGGGGATCCACATGGTAGGTTCCTTTTCCTAAGAAGTCTTTTTGACTGCAGGGAAATAATCTTGGGCACAGTATATGGCCCTAATCATTCTTCCCCAAAACATTTCTCCAAAATAGCCCTTATGTTAGCTCCGTTCAAACAATTGCCTATCATTTTAGCTGGGGATTGGAATTTCACCTATGATAACACTCTAGACAGATCTACCCAGAGAGTTCATAGTCTTTCCCCTGCACAACGATCTTTACATGAGATGATGGATGTGATAGGGCTATGTGACCCCTGGGGCCTTTCCTACCCTAATGTGAAGGAATACACCTTCTATTTCACTTACCACAAATCTCACTCCCGTATTGACTTTTCCTTGGTGAACCAGGCCATGTTGACAGGCTCTATAGGCTGCGGTATTTCTCCTAGAGTGTTATCAGATCATTCCTTGATTTGGGTTGAGGGTGCTGTACCCCAAGGGACACCAAAGGCTACCCTATGGCAACTAAATGTACACTTCCTATCTCAGGAAGAGACAGTGGGTAGGATTAAAACACTGATTACCCAGTTCATGGAACAAAATATCAGCACTATCGCAGCATATGACCAAATCTGGAGTTCCCTGAAATGTTTTTTGAGGGGGGAATTTATTAGATTAGCTGATACCTGGAAGCGTAAGAGGGAGGCTGCTGCACAGCCTGTGTTGGAGTCCATCAGACAGCTAGAACTGTCAGTTTCTATCTGTCCCTCTGAAGGGGATTGGAATCGACTTACAATCCTTAAGGATCAATATGCAGAGACCCTCAGGGAACAAGCTGAGTATGCTCTCTTCAAGACACATGCCCTGTACTTGGACCAAGGAGATAAAGCTGGCCATCTCTTGGCTGTCAAGCTACGAAAGCAAGAAGAGTCTAGACTGGTTACCTCTATCTCTCCCCTAGATGGTGGAAGGCTGTTAACAACCCCTAAAGATATTGTGAAGGAGTTTGAATCATTTTACCGACAGCTCTATAGCCCCCCTGACCATAGCCCTACACAGAATGAAATACAGGAACATCTCTCTAAAATCCCCCTCCCAACTCTTAGCCCTGACCAGCAAGCCCAGCTAATCACCCCTATATCAGCACTAGAGGTTACGCCTGCTATTCACTCTCTCCCATTAAACAAAGCTCCTGGGCTGGATGGCTATCCATTAATTTTTATAGAACATTTGAAAAAGAGCTTACTCCTATTCTCCAACACCTACATAATTATATTTGTGACCAAGGTTATATAGACTTCACATTACTGGAAGCAATTATTGTTGTCCTGCCAAAACCTGGTAAATCTAAAGATAAAGTCTCAAACTACAGACCAATTTCATTGATAAATTATGATATCAAGTTGTTGGCTAAAATTCTGACTTCCCAGATTGCCAATCTATGGGAAAAATTAATTAGCCCTGAGCAAATTGGGTTCATTAGTGGTAGGAACCCCTCCGATAACTTTTGTAAACTGGCCCACATCTTCTCCATATCCAGGGAGGCAGACCTTCCGATGGTTCTTGTCCCCCTGGATGCAGAGAAGACTTTTGATAGAGTCAGCTGGCCTTTCCTCTTTAAAATTCTGGCCCAATTTGGTTTCCCCCTTGAATTCATTTCCTGGATCAGATTTTTATACTCCAAACCTAGTGCAAAAATTTACTGTAATGGGATATTTTCCCAGACCTTTCCACTATATTCTGGAATGCAGCAGGGTTGTTCAATGTCACTCTTGTTGTTCAACTTGTATTTGGAGCCTTTGCTTCATCGGTTACAGTTATCTCCACCTTTAACTGGTATCTCAGTTGGCCCATTTGACTTAAAGTTATCATCTTATGCAGACAACATTTTATTGCGTGTCACTGATCCGGTTAAGTCCATCCTAACAGCTTTGGAGATAATTGTTGAGTTTAGCCGGCTCTCTAATTATAAGTTGAACTTAAACAAGACCAAGGTTATGCCTCTAAATTCCCACGTAAGCAAAATAGATATAGTAGCCCTCAATATGACATGGTCCACCAGACTCAAATATCTAGGAATTATTCTGGTAACCCTCAAGTTTTCTCTTGAGGAAACTCAATTTAGATAATCTCCTTTTAACTATTCAGCAAGATTTGATAATATGGTCTCCCCTTCATCTCTCCCTTCAGGGAAGAATCAATGTTATTAAAATTAACGTCTTGCCCAGATTATTTTACCCTCTCAATATGCTGAATATTTACCTCCCTTTAACTTGGTTCTGTAGAGTCCATGGACTGATTACTAAATTTATATGGTGCAGCAAACCCCCACGGAGATCATATAATCATCTATGTGCCTCAAAATCCAAAGGGGGCTTAAAACTCCCAAATTTTTACCATTACTACCTGGCCGGTCATATGGCCAAATACCTGCGCTGAGTAACACCCCCTCCTGCCCCTAATAGACCCCAGTATATCCCTCTATGGTTACAGATTAAGCGTTATATTATTAAAGACTTAAGGCTGACGCCCTCTAGCCTTTGATATATACTCTCTCAAAAGTTACCTGTTTTTATGCAAAACATGGCTCTATACACTTCAGTTAAGGTTCCTAATCAATTATGCAAGTCTTGTAAGTTCACACATACTAAAGACATCTCACAACCACTGTTTGGTAATCCCAACTTTAAAGTGGGGAAGAATCTCCTGTTCCCACACAAATTGAATATACCTATACAAATTATTGTTAGTGATCTAGTATCCCATGGTAAGGTGGGCTTGGTCTCAGAAATATTGGAGAGATTCCACTTATCACCCAAGTGCTCCTTTTTTGTTTATCAAGTTAGACATATGCTAACTACATGGTTTAGGACAAGTCCATGGGATGTTAATCACAGGGAAACCTTTTCTGAATTCCAGGCCCTTGCTTGGCAGCCTCACGCTGTTTCCTGCCTAGTTGCTGCCTTATACTCTAAATTTCACCCTGATCGAGTGGACCAATCCCAATACTGGATGGAGATCTTCCCCAATGCCTGCTTTAACTGGGAGTACTTATGGCAAGGGATCTACATGTATTGTGCCAATGATAAGCTTCGGTTAATACAATACTACATATTACATGCCATGCACATAACTCCTACAAAATTACACCGAATGGGTAAGCTTCCAGGGGCTACATGTTTTAGATGTGGACAGAAGCAGGGATCCCTGCTACATATATTCTTAGAATGTCCCATAGTTGCTCCCTTGTGGTCCCTCATTAAATCTAAGGTGGATCCCTTATTAGGGATACAAAATCTATTCACCCCGCAAATATGTATTGTTGGGGACTACTCGGCAGTGAAGGTGAAAGAAAGGCGTTACTATATTAACTTAATATCACTCATGGTGAAAAACCTAGTATTAAGGCACTGGAAAGACCAGCATGTTATTACCCTGGAATGTTTAATTAGAAAGTATTACCCAAATAACACTTATTTTATTTTTTTTATCAGCTAGTACAACTCTTTGGCTTTGGCTCCAGGGCAGTGGGTGGGTCTTTGTGGGAGGGTGGTTTTGGGGGATTCATGGGGGGAGAGTAGGGTGGGGGTGGAATTAGTTGATTTTATCCTTTGAAATGTATACGCTCATTTCATAATGTTTTACCCCTTGTATAATGTAATGCATTGTGTAAATAAGTGAAAGTTGAATAAAGCATATTTAATTAAAAAAAAAAAACAGAGATCTGAAACTTGGTAAACATCTGTATGGGTACTGGGACAACCACCAGTCCAAATGTGGTGCAATCTTGACACATAGGGTGGGATATTCAGACTGCGCCAAAAAGATGTGCAATAGCGGGAGCAGGCGCAAATGCAGTGCGCCATGGAGCAATGGGCACGATATTCAAACCAAGTGCTGGTCAAGGTGCACCTGCACAATGTAGCTGAATATCACACCCAATGCGCCATAGTGCAACGAGGGATGTGCAATGGAGCAGGGCCAATGTGCAATAACACCCCTAGGGATGCGCAGGGACAAAGACAGGAAGCAGCTTTGCACCAGCCATGGATGCGCCATGCGTGGAGGGGCATGCAGCAGGACAGACAGACCAACCCCCCCCGCCCCCCATCAGGGCAAGGCCCCCATGAGTTGCACAACCAAGATGAGCAGAACGGACCACCAGCCCATGAATCCTGGCACCAATCCAACAGCAGATGTGGGCCAGCAGTCCCCACTCCACTGGGCAAGGTGCCCCTGCACTGCCCCCTGGCAAACAGAGACCGTAACACTAGGATGGCCAGGGCCCACCCATGCCATGGCACCACACTAATGTTGACCACCCCCAGTACAGTGATGCCGAGACACCCAGCCCAGAAGCAGGACCAAACAGTGCATGGCACTGAAGGTATGACACCACCACCATGACAATGCAACCCGTTGCCCCATGGTGCCATGCACAACATCCCCACTGTGACCCTTCCCCACATGTGGTGACACCATCCACTGACGCCACCACAGCATACACAAGGCCCGCCTGCATGGCCCCCACAGAGGCACAGCAAGGAGGTCGACCTGGCATCAGTACCCGAGGGACCCCGCACGTGACCAGGCCCACCCTGGATGCCACTACCAGCAGGACAGCACCCTGAACACCCACTCAGGCACACACCCTGACCCAGCACTGGCCCCACCAGACAGCACAGCACCCTACTGTGGTGCATGAAGGCATGCGCCACACAGGAGGCAACACAGGGCACATACAAAGCCCCCCCAACACAGTCCCAAGGGTTCCCCGTCAAACAGCCACACATAGCGGAGCAACAGATGCTGCCGTCATGAGTCCAATGGTGCCATGTACCTATGACCTGCACACCACCATGTCACTGGTGAGCCTGCCATGTGGTGTGCACACCATGAACTAGGCCACTGCCTGCATGCAGCAGGACCCCAATTAACAGTCACCAGACCACAGGCACCACCCCAGACACCATGGACTGCATGGAAGGGGTCAACAACAGCACCACCCACAGTGGTAACAGAGGCAGATGTGCAATAGACCTTGGGTAGGGATACCAGCTGCCAGGGGCGCCGTGCCTGGAAGGTGGCTGGTATGGAATGCCACCAATGTCATGTCAGCATCTATGCATGCAGTGGTGGGGTTGGCACGACCGTGTGAACCACAGACATGCAAGGGGCACAGCCGCATGGGCACGGCACACACCACCAGGGGCAGCTGGTGCATAGCACATGCACCAAAGCCCGCAGCACACAGGCAAACAGTATACAGGGCACACCACACATACCCCAGACAGAGCCCATGGCCCACACCCACACCAGTGGAGGATCCCTGGCAGACACACCCACGGCCAGGCCAGCACCACCCCACAGTTGCCATGCACACCACTGCAGCAAGGCACCATGCACCCGCTGCAAAACAGAGACCGACACAGTCATAGTAGGAAAAGCATGTATTAAGAAACAATAAACATCAACAGAAACTTTGTACAAAGTTATATATACAGTGGGGAAGGGGATGTGCAAGGCTACAATGGGGCGAAGGGCAGGGGACAATGGAAAAGGCAAAGGTAGGGGATATAGGGGTGTGGGGTACAGTCCAGGGAGGGATTGGTACTGTGTAGGTGCTGCAGGCCCTACTGGTGGCCCCTGTCATCCCTGTCCTCCCTGTGGCACCTTCTGTGCCACCGACGTTCACCCCTTTCCATCTCCTGCAGCAGCTCCAGCATGGCCCGGGTGACCTGCAGGATCTCCTGGATGTTGAGTTCTAGGGCTGTCCAGCATGGCCCACCTAGGACAAGGGAGCAGAATCAGTATGAGTGACTGGCCAGATCAATGCAGCCCACCCAATGTGCATGGTGTACATCAGTGGCCTGCACCCCTGGGATGGCATGTGACCACCCACAGTGGGTGTTCCCACATGATCTGCCTACCTGGGCACCTGTAGCCATACAAACCGCTGCACACCCTCACTGCTCATGCACCGCACAACACCATCATGGCTGTCTGGCGTCATGGCATTGCAGTGGGATGGCAGTGGCACAGCCAGACACCCAGTGCACACACAGCCCACCTGCAACACCCACCCACAAGTGCAGACCCACAGGATGGTGTGGAGGGCACCATGGGATGTGCACGGCAGTAGGGGCCATGTGCAGGGGGCCATGCCTCACCACCGCCCCTGCAACCCATCATGCACAGCTGTAAAGGGAAACACGGCTCTCACCTGCATCCCGGTCAGCAGGGCACTGCTGACCCTCGGCACCACCACTGTGCCCTGCCTGCATGGTCACACCACCAGTGATGTCCTGCTCTCCATGTTCTCGGGCCATCTGGGCCCTACGGTGATCCTCCGGGCCTAGTGTGGAAACATGGAGAGAGTCCCATCAGTACACGTCTGAACCATAGCCCCCCCAGCAGTGTGCGTGCCCACACAGCCCGTCTGTGCCACAGTGGTGCAGGGTGTACACGATGCACCCCCACAACTGGCAACACAGGTACCAGCCCCAACCTCCCCTGGTGGCATGGCCTGCCGATCACCGTGCCACCAGTACAGACGGATATTACTGGTGGGGCGAAGGAGCACCTAACTGGACATGGCATGGCTTCCCGCTGGGCACGTGCCTGCAGTCTCCCTAGGCAGTCAGAGTCACACCGCTGGAGGTCCCCATAATGGTGGCAACACTGCTCTGCAGTTCTGATGCTCCCTGTGGCCTCCTCAAGGCCCTCTGCCACCTCCTGCCACACCGCTGTGCATGGCCTCAGGAGGGGAATCTGCCCAAACAGGGCACCTGCATGGGGCTCCACAAGAGCCACCAGGTTTGCCAGTTCTATAGAGGTCCACACTGGTGCTCTGGTATATGGCATATTGCAGACACTGGTGAGCTCAAAATGGCACCCAGTAGCACATGAGCCCCACGTGCGGAGGCAGCGCGGTACTGCGCTGCCAGTCGCAATCGTGCTTGCACCAGACTGTGCAATAAGGGGACAGCCATGCAGACACATGGCACCTAGAGGGCAAAGGGCAGCCACAGGGTCAAGGGTCTGTCCATGCATGGAGCGCCACAGTGCTATTGGGAGGCCCCTGCATGGAGCACGGTAGGGTGCATGTGTGTGATGCCAAGCAGTGGCCTAACATGCTGAGGCGCCGTGGCACCCATGGCGCACCATGGCACGTGCGCCCCTTTAGGCATATAGCGCACGAGCACCACAGGCACAGTAGTGGCAGTGCCCTGTACTGCCTCCCATGCACAGTACATCAGCTGCACCGCTAGTGTAGATGTCAGCACCGAGGGCATGCATGTTGTGGTGCCGATTGCGCACATCACAGTGGTGCACCACAGCCTGAGCATGCTCAACTCCATTGCGCAAGGTGCAACAGCGTTATATTGAGCCAGGTTATGCTAATCAGCTCATTAGCCATTCCACGGCTCATCCACTGCAGTTGCATCCCATTACAGTTGCGCCTGCCCTCATTTGCATGCGATGTGCTATAAAAGTGACCTGGGAATGCATAGACCATGGATCGGTATTGCAGTCTTTTGAGATAGGTGCCATGCAGTTGAGACGTGGGAACAGTGGTCTGGGAGGGCTGTATGGGACTGCACAGTCCATGGTAACACCTGTTCATTCCCCCAGATACAAGCATGACCGAGCGAGAGGATGAAGAGGAGCAGAGAAGGGTGCGGAAGAGGAGGCCAACTTCACCAGGGTGGAATCAGATGCCCTGTTCGAGGCCTACCTTGACAGGGAGCCACTGCTCAGTGGACAGAGGGGCACACCACAGGCCCATGCAGCGGCATGGGTCGAGGTGGCATGTGCCATCAACCAGCAGGATAGCCACCAGCATTCCATGCAAGAGTGCAAGAAAAAGGTTGGCACGGACAGGAGGCGGATCAAGGATAAGGTGGCTGCCATCAGTGCGGCATGTGCTGCCACTGGTGGGGGCCAGCAGAACGTTCCCCGCCTGATGCCACTGGAGGAGCAGGTGTCCAGCAGCATGTGGCATAGTGCCATTGAGAGTGTTCCAGGCGGAGGCTTCCAGATGAGCGGCAGCCCATCACTACATGGTAGGACCGGTGCTGGCAGTGTGTGGGTGGCAGGGGGCAGGCCCTAGGGCCAGGCGGAACCACTAACAGTACTGTGTTCCTTTACAGCTCCTGAGCATCTGCATGGGGCAGCGGTGGTGGTTGTGTCCACTGAGGGGGTGGCCCTGGACACGGCAGAGTGCCCATCCACCTCCACAGGTGTCTGAGGGTCCGATCATCTGCAGCCCTGCACATCTGTCTGGACTGATGCCAGTGTTGCGGGTGCGGATATAACCCTGGCTGTGTTCCAGCATGATGCCACCCACGGTGTCCTGTGTGCTGAGACACAGATCAGTGCTGACTCCAGCACTGATGATGATGTGACGCACGTCCCAGACAGTGTTGTCTGTGGGACACTGGGTGATCCCACGGATGGCATCCACCCAGATGGATCTGCAGGTAGTGCTGGCGTGGTTGCCTGCACAACAACCCTTGTCCAGACTGCATCTGCAGGTTCCAGTGGGGCAGCACTGGCGTGCGGCCAGGGTGGTGGGGCTGTTGTTGCCGCTGCGGCCATGCCAGTGGTGCCTGGTGATAGGCAGCCAGAGGGGCAGCATCAGCGGCTGGCCAGTGTCGATGTGGGGACAGGGGTGGAGGACAGCAGCAGTGCACCATGTGTGGACGTACCCCAGGAAGGCAGCACTGTGCGGCGCCCACCGTCTAGGGGTGCTGTGCAGCAGGGCCAGGAACACCATGGGGGACAGCATGCTGGCCATGCAGATGACCCCTTGGACAACCACAGCCGTCTTCTCCAGGCCTCTGTGGATCAGCAGGTGCAGCTCGTGGTGGTGGTGGATGCACTCTGTGCAGAGCAGCGCCAGGCAGAGGATCGGCGAAGCAGGGACCATGCCCTGCTCTTGGCAGAGTTGGCTCAACAGTGGGTGGATGTGACCGCAGCCATTGACAGGCAGATCACTGCAATGGCAACTGTCATGGCTACACTGGCTGACCGGCTGTGTGCCCGGCTGCTGCACACCCTGCAGAGTGCTATGTCCACCCCCCGTTCTTGGTGTCGGGTGACCCCTGCCATGTCAACACTGGGTTCAGCTGTGGGCATACATAGCACGCCTGGTGTGGGCATGTTCAGTGGCCTGCAGACCCCTGACCAGACATGGTCGTGTTCATGCTGCATCACCCTTGGGGACCCTTCGGTGCCACCCCATGAGGCTCTGGTCAGCCTGGTATGGCTGGCGGATCTCGAAGGGGCTGCACAGGCATCCGTGGTGGCCGTGCTACTGTGCTGCGTGACTGACCCTTCCCCCTCCAAAGCCACTGTCTGCCACTGCCTTGTGTGCACTGTGTGCATTGCATGGGTGTGGTGCTCTGCCTTGCACACACACGGTCCCTGTGCACACCCTCCCAGCTGCTGGCCACTGTGCCAGAATTCCACTGGCAGAGGAAAAAAATCATCCATCTCTACCAGATCCTTAAAAAAGCACTCTAAAGTTACAGCATCTGTGGTCAGGCCACCAGGAGAGAGCAGCAACTCATCCATTTTAGGTTGCTTAGGGCCTGGTTGTCTCTTAGGCAATGGCAGCAGTGTGCACAGTGAATCATGGCTACTCCCTTCAAACCTGATTTTTGAAATCATACTCACTGAGCCCGATGAACTTTACACCAAAAAGGCTGCAGTAGGTAAAATTAGTGCCAACAAGGTAAGGATTGGGTTGAATTTAATTAGATTTGGTCTGATTTTCGGCAGAGCTGCTCAATTGCATTACTTCATGGTGCATCACATCTCCCAAATCTTTTATTTTTTTATTTTTATTTAAGTGTTTACCCTTTTTGGCATACCAGCAAGCATTTGTCCTCCTCCAGTCCCCAGATGCCGCCTCACCCCATCATCCCCATGCCCTGTATCCCCCACGGATTACCCCCCATGGTGGGGCAGAAGGGAAGAGGGACATCCTTCCCCCTCCTGAGTACAAATCTGCAGTGGGCCTGGGAGTTCCTGAGACAGCATCACTGAAGTACTGGAGAAGCTTCCATAGAACCAGCAGCCATGTTTTTCACTTTGTTTGGCCTCTTCCACTCATGGCTGTGAAGGTGCGTGCACATCATGAAGCCATGCTACTTGTCAGCCTAGCTCTGGTGCTACCTCCATCCTCCACCGGGAGGCAACCAAGGAGTGGACTAACATACCCACCCATCACTGGAAGAGGAGATCAGTCATCGGATGCTCAATCCTCTCCCTCTCCTGCCAACCCCCGGTGGCCAGTGCTCACTCCTGAACACGGGTCACTGGCGTGGCACAATGTGTGGCATCCAGCTCCTCAATCCTCAGTGCCACTGGGACAAGTAAATCTTTTCATTTTTAAGAGTCACAGAACCCATTATGTGGAATTCTGCCCCACAGATTTCTCCTGTCAGTTAGTTGTACGAAGTCCAGGTTCAGTGTCACCACAAAGCAATGTTTGTCAGGATTTTAAAGCAAACAAAATGATTTTTGTGGATATTTCCCAGGACTCTCATTTCATCATAGAGTTGCAACTCTAGTATACTCTCCTCTTTCTTCTTTCTAACTTAAATTATTTCTTACAGAATAGCAATTGCATGGTCTTCCTATCCAAGGTCATTTTTACTGTAGACTGCTCTGTATTCCTGTAAAGTATAAGAAATCATACCAATTAGTGAGCCTTTTTTTAAATGTTTTATTTTATAGTTTATTTGCCCAGGATTGCCAAGCTCTGAGAACTCATTTTCAGTATGGTCCTGATTCTATCTAGTTTTACACCTAGGTATGCTAAAGCACAAGTTAAGTGGCTTCATCATTGTCACGGAGTGAGTAACTTTCTTGTGGGCTTTGAACCTCCTGGTTTCCAAGCTTGTGCTTTGAGCACAACACCACAGGGTCTCTTTAATTAGTACTAAATTGTTTGTACCCCCAACACACCTGGAAATGAGCTGTCACAGCTTAGTGTAACTTTCTTGGTTAAACATTAGAAATAAATAAATAAACGTTGTTGTCCTCATGATTTATACTGTAGATGAACATACATTCATATCAGGGAGGTCACGCCAAACAAATTAACTTCTTCAACTGGGGAAACTAGGACAGTGGATAAGGGCAAAGCGATGGAAATACTAGGACTTTAACAAGGCCTTTGACTCAGTCCCCTGCAAGAGGTTGATCAAAAAATTGGCAGATATTGGTACAAGGAAGAAACTAACCAGGTGGATGGCAAACTGGCTATGGGGCAGAATGCAACAGGTGATGGTAAGGAGGAGAACTCTGGGATGAGAGACGTTTCTAGCAGGGTTCCACAGGGATCAGTTTTTGGTCTGGTCCTATTCAGTGTGTTCATAAATGACATTGAGGACAGCATCAAAGGCAAGATGTATATATAGGTTGGAAACTGAGGAGGGTATAAAGGATCTGACAGAGGACCTGGCAAGGTTGGAGACGTGATCTGGAATCTGGCAATTGAGTTCAATGCTAAAAAGTGCAAGGTGATGCACATAGAGCACAAGAAGCCAAAGGCTGAGTATAGACTTGGAGGGTGAAGACCACAGTCTCAGAGGAGCAGAAAGACCAAGGGCCAGCAATTACAAGCAATCTGAAACTTCCTAAACAATGCAAGAGGACAGCAGAGAAGGTGAATGGGACGCTGGGGTGCATATCCAGGGGCTTTGCCAGCAAAAGGAAAGGGGGCATTCTATCCCTATACACCTTCATTGTGTGTCCATATCTGGAGTACTGTGTGCAGCACTGGAGCCCCTACCTTAACAAAGGCATGACTCATATGAAGGTGGTACAGAGGAGGGTTACCATGATGGTTCAGGGGCGACAGCATATCCCATATGAAGAGATACTGGTGAACGTGAATATGTACTCAGTGGAGAAGAGAGAGGGAACATAATCAGCACCTTCAAATACCTTAAAAGCATTAACATGGTAGACAGAGGTGATCTTTTTTTTTTTTTTTGCAGAAGTGAGAACGGAAACAATAGAGTGTACAACTACAAAGTAGCCATGGGGAGGTAAAGGAAGTAGGCCAGAAGGTAATCCTTCACTAAAAGGGTGAATGCAGACTGGAATGCAATACCAGAGGGGGTAGTAAGTCACAGCTCAGTTGGGAATTTAAAAGAGGGTGGGACATCCATATAGTCCTTACAGTAATTAGGGACATTTGTGTGGAACTATAATTAAGGACATTTGTGTAGCAGGGGTAGGGGGATCAATCCCACTATACCCCCTGATGTTTATTCTGGATATTTCCGATGATAATTCCATCCTAACAAAATCTCAGAAACTCTGGGTCTAATCTGCAACACTTTACTTTAACAGAATCATCATAAGAAACTGTAAAAAAAACATAATCCTCCAATTATACAAGAATGGTACAGTCAAAGAGGTTTTGTAGGAAATAATGAGAGACTTATGTAATTCTTGATAAACTGGAAGTACTTGAAAGAATTTGTATGGGCTGATAAACTAGCTGGGTAGGCTGGACATGGGGGAAAGGGTGGTAAACTGGGTTAGAAACTGGATAACAGACAGGAGGCAGAGAGTGGTGGTAAATGGTATGCAGTCTAGGGAGAGGGGGCGACCAGTGGGGTGCTGCAGGGATCGGTCCTGGGGCCAGTTCTGTTCAATGTCTTCATTAGTAATATTGCAGAACATCTGAAGGGAAGTTTTTCACCAAATTTTCAACATAGCTATTTTAAGATCTCTGCTCATGAACAGTGTCACTGTGATTTTCTTAATGTGTCCCATACAGTGAGTTCACACAGCGACTGTGCCATTGTCGTTACATGAAGTAGGAAACACGTTTTGGGCAGATGTGAAAAATAACAGCCGCTTTTCTGCTCATGAGGTGTAGTAAAATGGCAATGTTGAAAATGTGGAGTGAAAATATTGAAAATTACGAAACTTCACGAGCGCCATAGGAACCGCGCAATGAACACTCGTAAACCAGTCATTTTTAGGAATTTTGTCACCAAATTTTCAACACAGCCATTTTAAGACTTCTGCTTATGATCAGTGTCACTGTGATTTTCTTAATGTGTCCCATACATTGATTTCGCACACCGACTGCGCTTTTATGCGCTACATGGGCGGAAACACGTTTTGGGCAGGATGTAAAAATGACAGCTATACTGCTCATGAGGAGGTGTGGTAAATGCCAATGTTGAAAATCTGGAGTGGAAATATTGAAAATTCGCAAACCTACGAGCGTACCTGGGAACTGTGCAACGCACACTCGTAAAACAGTCATTTTTAGGAATTTTTTCACCAAATTTTCAACATTGCCATTTTAAAACCTCAGCTAATGAACAGTGTCACTGTGATTTTCTTACTGTGTCCCATACATTGATTTCGTACACCGACTGCGCCATTGTGCACTACATGAGTGGAAACACGTTTTGGGCAAGATGTGAAAAATGACAGCTGTACTGCTCATAAGGAGGTGTGGTAAAATGGCAATGTTTGAAATCTGGAGTGAAAATATTGGAAATTCGCAAACTTACGAACGTGCGTAGGAACTGCACAATGCACGCCCGTAAAACAGTTATTTTTAGGAATTTTTTCACCAAATTTTCAACATAGCCATTTTAAGACCTCTGCTCATGAACAGTGTCACTGTGATTTTCTTAATGTGTCCCGTACATTGAGTTCGCACACTGACTGCGCCATTGTGCGCTACATGGGCGGAAACATGTTTTGGGCAGGATGTGAAAAATGACAGCTGTACTGCTCATGAGGAGGTGTGGTAAAATGGCAATGTTGAAAATCTGGAGTGAAAATATTGAAAATTCGCAAACTTACGAGCGTGCGTAGGAACTGCGCAATGCAGACTCGTAAAACAGTCATTTTAGGAATTTTTCACCAAATTTTCAACACAGCCATTTTAAGACCTCTGCTCATGATCAGTGTCACTGTGATTTTCTTAATGTGTCCCATACATTGAGTTTGCACACAACGACTGCGCCATTTAGCGCTACATGGGCGAAACACATTTTGGGCAGGATGTGAAAATGACAGCTGTACTGCTCATGAGGAGGTGTGGTAAAATGGCAATGTTGAAAAATGTGGAGGAAAATATTGAAAATTCAAGACGCATTTAGCTGCTGAGAACTGCGTAATACACGTAGAAACAGTCATTTTTAGGAATTTTTTCACCAAATTTTCAACATAGCCATTTTAAGACCTCTGCTCATGAACAGTGTCACTGTAATTTTCTTAATGTGTCCCATACATTGATTTCGCACACTGACTGCGCCATTGTGCACTACATGGGCGGAAACACGTTTTGGGTGAGATGTGAAAAATGACAGCTGTACTACTCATAAGAAGGTGTGGTAAACTGACAATGTGGAAAATCTGGAGAGGAAATATTGAAAATTCACAAACCTACAAGCGTGTGTAGGAACTGCGCAACGCACGCTCGTAAAACAGTAATTTTTTGGAATTTTTGCACTAAATTTTCAACATGGCGTTTTTAGGACCCCTTCTCATGAATGATGTCACTGTCATGGTGCTATTCAGGCCCAAAGAGTGATTTTGTGCAGTGACTGCGAAATCACCCTTCGGGCCTGAATAACGCCATGACAGTGACATCACTCATGAGAAGCGGTCCCAAAAACCCCATGTTGAAAATTTGGTGCAAAAATTCCAAAAAATGCCTGAGATATGCAATAAAGTTGAAAACCCCCTATCTAGCCCATTATACAGCTTACTGGCATTTCCTCAGTTCGCAGTCGGCTTGGAAGAGTGCAGACGTGTTCCCGGTCCACCGAAGATCGTTGCGCCTAGCTCCGGAGGTAAGTATGGGATGAGGGGGTGTGGGAGGCTGGGTGTGCAGTGGGTGGTGCGGGTTGTGGGAGGGGAGGACTGGGAGATGTGCCGTAGGACCGTTTTCCATTTACAGGTAAAAAAAAAAACAGAGCGACGTGGGATGTTTGCCACGCTGGGGTGGGCTCCCAGCATGGCAGAAGATGGCTGGGCGGGCCGAGGAGCCGACGGGGGATTGGGCACCCCCATCGGCAAACTACATGGGGGGGGGCCGAGGAGCCGACGGGGGATTGGGCACCCCCGTCGGTAAACTACCTTCACGTTTTGCCACGCTGGGTTTGGGCTCCCAGCATGGCAGCAAGGATAGCTTGGGGGGCCATGGGCCGATGGGGATTGGGCACCCCGTCGGCAATAGCGTTTGCCTTGCGCTGAAGTGGGCTGCCAGCGTGGTACCAAGCTTTGGGGAGTGAGCGTGGCGGGGGCGCGTGGCGAGGAGCGGCGTGATGCGGTGCTCGGTATGACAGCGGTGGTTTTCTTTGAAGTGAAGATCACTGCTGTCATACACAGCTCCCGCACCCATTGGTGCAGGACTGCCACGCTTGCTCAACGGAGCACTAGATTACAAGGGAGAGGCACACCTCCAAAGTGTGCTACTCTCCCAAAATGTTCCTTGCGCATGCGCGTAAGCGAACATAAAAAGGAGTGTGGGATAAATTCAAGAGGAAGGCTAGGGTGAACAAGGAGGGGGTGGAGCAGTGTGTAGCATACTCACACAAGTTCCGTATCAAGCAGACTCAATATACCTTCAGGCCTTCTTCCGCTAGCCTTTCAAATGTTACTGTAAGATTATTTTACTTGCATTATGTTTCTCTGTCATGATTACTGAGGGTTGTCACTGTGTGATTATATGACTACCATCCCCCAAGAGGAGGACCCTCATGCAAATGGATGCTATGTCACATGTAGCTATTCTAGTAAAATTCTAGTAAAATACTCTTGTATTTATACAGTTGTATTTCATTTTGTAAACTAGTAATTTAATCTATGGTTGTGCAATATTTGCCTATATGGGGCACCGTTGGAAATGAGCCTCATTTCAATTAGCAGCTACACCAACCTGTTTATTTATATCTTTTAAATAAACTAGTTTTAATGAATCTTAAAGAAATTAAGATACCACTAATGACTTGTGTTACAGTGATGAACAAGTAGCAGTTTGGGAGATTACTGTGTTTATATTTTTTTCTTATAAAATCTGTCATTGTAAGAACTCTAACAGGAACCAGCAGAAAAGGTTCTAAAACTAAACACCTTACTGGTTCTTAAGTACCAAGACATCCAAGATACTAAAATAATAGATACATAAGAGACACGGATATAAACAACAGTAATATCAGCTATTAGTCATGAGGTATAATGTGCATAATGACCCAAAGAAACTTCATGTTATGGTGCTTGAATACAGTGCAAACTGAGGATCACAGTAACTGGGCCCCCAGATAGCAATTCAAATGAGAACTTCATATGCAGTTAGTATATCATTCACATAATGCAGATATACTCAAATTACAATATACTCAGATTACTAGGCTTGGCAAGAGATTCCAACATTGGACTCTTTGTTCTAATTGAAGGCAGAATGGTTCACCCAGTCCAATCCAATGGACAGAGGATGGCCAGCGTAGTGTTAACAGCATATGCATGCTAAAGAAGAATTTGTTACTTGCTGGCAACATGGTGATAAACATAGTAGTTACTCAACCAACATACTGCAGACCACTTCTGCCATCTAGTGGATCAATTGTGCTCTAATCAGCTAGGAGCAGAGCTACAGCTTTTACTTACCCTGCGTAGATCTCCCAAAGCTTATGAAATGTGGTGCAAAACAAGACAGCATCTGTTTTGTACATTTTAAAGAGGAATCCACTCAAACTTTTTAACATTAGTTAATGCAGAATTAGCTTAGAAGATTCCCAGTAAACTTCATGTCAAAAAAGTAGATCTATAAGTTACTCTGTTTAAAAGTTACATGTGAGATCTCAGGGCAGAGTCCCTAATTCATTTCTACCATCATTTAAATTTTAAAAGCATTTTTAATAGGAATGCAGAAACTGGATTCATACACAGATCCCCCACTAAAACTCCTGAAGATCCGAGCCGGAATCCAAACCAGGGCACTGCTACCTTATTCACCTTTGGAGAGATATTCTGGAAAGAAAGCTCAGCAGTCAGATAGGGATGGCCCTCTTAGTAGTGTACCCATAACAAAACAAAGCACATATGAGAATTTAATGCTGGTCTCATAACTGAAATATTAGCTCCTACACTTCCAAAACTGCAACCATAAGGGGGAAAAAAGGGAAATAAGGGGAGGGGGAGGGGAAGATGGGATTTGTGTAGGGGCAAGGTGGCAGAAGATGAAAAACTGGAGAGAAGGAAAAGCCAAATATTGTAAATAACCTTAACAACAGCATATCTAATACATCTGCAAAAATTAACTCAGAAAAAGAGCCAGTTTAAATTGTTCTGTTTGTAAATTAATTTTAGCAGTCTGATGGGTGCAGCACCTGTAGATGTAAAAAAAAAATAGAGAGAGAGAGAGAGAGATGGCATTATTTAAGTCATTTTATTTTTGCAATCAAAAAAGAGAAGAAAAAAGTCATGGCTGTAAAAAAACACTACTTTTCTTCTAAAACAATACGACAGCTTGATGTCATTTGGCATGCTTTTTGAAACAAAAGGTTGTGATTTAAAAATAGTCAGTCAAATTGCATAGGACGATTGGGCCTTTTGCAATTGGATGTCCTTGCACAAGTAAACATTGTAATCAGAGATGAAAGCAGTGATGCTTGGATAGTGCTTCTGACTATCCTAATAGGATCCCATGTACTGTCCAGCTATCTGATTCTGGATCAAAGATCCTATCTGATCTCATTTGGATTTCAGATCCAAGGTCAAATAGTGGGATCCAAGGTCATACAGTGGGGTCTAAGGTCTGATGTCTGCCTCGGATCCTGGATAGTTACCTCAGAGTGTTGGGATCCAACTGAATTCTAGGGGATAGGATCCAGTAGTCAGATACTAACAGCATCCAGTTGCATCTGGTATCTGAGGGTATCTAATTCTGTCAGTTACTGTCTGAGCAACACTACATTAAAGCAGCCAGATCAGATGCAGTGGTAATCCCGGGGGATTTCAGATGTTGAATAGGGAACTAGGTTTGAGGCCAGCCTTGACCTTGTTTTTAGAAGTGGGGATGGAATTATATCCAGAGGGAACATCAAGGAACCAGTTGGAAGCAGTGACCACAACCAGGTAACTTTATTGCTGGTAACTGGGAAGACTAATTGGGCCACAGATACCAGGACCTGGAGTTTCAAAAAGGTGTAATTTGCCAAGCTAAAGAACCTGGTGTCCAAGGGTCTACAGCAAATGCATGAAATTGATAATGCAGGGCACATACAGAATGTGTTGAAGAGGATACTGTAATTGTAGCAGCTGCAGAGGTCTGTATCCCTGTAAGTAATAAAGGGAAAAGAGCCAAAATGTGCCATCACCCTACCACTCTCAGCTTAATTGGAACCTTAAGCAATGGCTCCTGTACCAAAGGAAAGTCTATGACCTCTGGAAAGAGATGGGTTGACTGCAGGCCAGGGAGGGGTACAGAGCAACATCGAGGAACTGCAAGGACAGAAATAAGAAAGGCAAGGAGGGATTGGAAGTGAGGACTACTGTAAGATCTGCAAACAACAACAAATCCTTCTTGCAGTGCTTAAAAGGAAAGAGGAAGGTGAAGTAGGGGACTGAGCCTCTGAAAACAAAAGAATAGGGTAGTACTAATGACAGAGCCAGAAGCAATGGCTAAAATGTTGAATAAATACTATACTTCTACGTTTATCATGAGGAAGCTCAGTAGTCACTGAGCAAGATCTTATTCCTCTAACAAACATGTCACTAGTGAGGGCTGGCATGGTTTCTCTGCTCCCAACCTGGTGATGGAGTGTACTGTGATGTGTCACATGAGTTCACTGATGGCACACTTTGTTTAAATAAACAATAGCTAGTTTACATATTATCATGTGTGCCCTTTTCCTTTCTGTGGGTGCTTTATCTTTTTGAGTTATTTTACCTTGTTTTTATATTAGCGTACTTGCGCAACCAACATCTTGCGGTAGTGCAGATTTGGAGGCGTGGTCACTGTTGGTCGAATGCTGGGCATGCATCAGTAGGTGCGTCCCTCATTTCCCAATCAGCCTGTATGCTGGCGCCACACCATGCATACTAATGTGGCGAGCACGTCTAAGGAAAGGTCCGCTGTAATCCAAGCAAAGCTCGTCAGACACAGCAGACCTCCCTATGTGCTAGGCCACATTGTAAACATGGCGGCCACCCAACTGCCAACTTCGGGGGTGCCCAATCCCCTTGCCGGCTTACTGTGGACCCAGTGTATGTGCCGATGGGAGAGCCCACTCCCTGTCAGCATAAAGCACTCCCCCCATGTGTTATATGCCGAGGGGGGGTGCCCAATCCCCCTCAGCTATTGCCCCCCCACTTTCCTTGTGTGCTGACGGGGGTGCCCAATCCCCGTCGGCATAAATTAACCCCCTTGTTGTATGCTGACGAGGGTGCCCAACTCTGTCGGCTGCAGCAACTCCCACAAACAGTTAGGTGGCATGGTGGGAGCCCACCCCAGCGTGCCAAAACCTCTGAGAAAAAAAACTGTCCTGTGATGGTTTTTTTACCTGTAACACAAAAACGGTCCCTCATAGTCTCCCTGCCCTCCTCCCACAACCCGCACTCCACCCTCTGCACACTCTGCCTCCCCACACCCCCACCCCATACCTACTACGGAGTCCAGCTCGATGATTTTTGGTGGACCGGGAACATGTCCACACTCTTCAAACCGACCACAAACTGAGGAAATGCTGGTAAGCTGTATAATGGAATAAATAGGGTTTTTTCAACTTTGATGCATATCTCAGGCATTTTTTTGGAATTTTGGCACTGAATTTTCAACATGGGGTTTTTGGGATCCCTCCTCATGAATTCTTACACTGTCATGGTGTTATTCGTTACTGAAAGGTGATTTTGCAGTCACTGCATGGAATCACCTTTCAGGAGTGAGGAATGAAATGACAGTGCCAGTGTTCATGAGGGGGGCTCTCAAAAAGCCTATGTTGGAAATTTGGTGGGAAAAATCCCAAAAATGACTGTTTTATGAGCGTGCATTGTGCAGTTGCTACACAAGCTCGTAACTTAGTGAATTTTTTAATATTTTCACACCACATGTTCAGCACTGGCATTTTTCTACATCTTCTTGTGAACCGTATAGCTGTCATTTTTCACATCCTGCCCGAAATGTGTTTTCGCACTTCTGGCGCAGAATAGCGCAGTCGATGTGGGAAATCAGTGTTCAGAACAAATTATGAAAATGACAGTTACACTGTTCATGAGCAGAGGTCCTAAAATGCCTATACTGAAAATTTGGTGACGATACTCCGTAACATGACTGTGTTACGAGCGTGCGTTGCGCAGTTTGCATTCACACTCGTAAGTTCGCAAATTTATAATATTTTCACTCCAGATTTTCAACATTACCATTGTTCTGCACCTCCTAATGAACAGTACAGCTGTCATTTTTCACATCCTGACCAAAATGTGTTTTTGCAGTTCCGGCACAGAATAGCACGGTCGCTGTGGAAAGTCCATGTTCGAGACACATTATGAAAATGACATTATAAAATGGCAAGAAAAATCCATACACTCTGATTGGTCAGTCTGGGACTGGACCCGTGATGTTATCCCAGTATAACATCACGGGTCTAGTCCTAGCACACAGATGACCTCATAAATTGTTGCTGAAATCACTCCACTGCTCCCTGCTTCAGTCATCATCGTCACTGGCCAGTCCGCTTCAATCATTCTTGCTCTGAAGCTGTCTAAAGTGTAGTGTTCACTGCCCTCCCACTGTGTCGCTCTTTACTCTCCCAGCAGAAGAAGTAAAAAAAAAATAGACTTCCTATGTCCGTTTCTTCCATGAACTGCTCAAGTCAGTACAACTGCCAGTCGCGTGATTCAGCGGCTTCTGCTCTCCCCGCCCATCCCAAACACAGTAAGCGGTCTCCCAAACAGAAACTAAACATGTGTTTCATGGCATACTGCTTCAATTTAAAAAAAGAAAGTAATTTATAAAGTCTTCAGTCCCATCGCCTTCAGTGCTACACTACCCGTTGCTATGGGAATCTACTCTCCTCGGCCATCCCGAACAGACTGAGTGGTCGGCTTCTGCTGTCCCCGCCTTCCCAGAACAGACTCAGCATGCCTCTTGAAAAGCACATAGCAGTTCGATGATCTCCTTGTTTCACTTTTCCCGTATCAAAATTACAACTGCACCAAGCAATTTCCAAATGAGCCGGGGATGGCTTTCAGCTTCACAGAGAGAATGAAGCAACGGAAGGGAGCTAAAAATAAACATACACAGGGGAACATAAAGATGGGGGTTGGAGACCACAAAAGAACAAGTGTTTTGTACAGGATGGAAGCAAGGTTCGGTGTCTGATCTACACAGTTACAACAGCTCCACCTACTGGCCAAAAAAAATATTCAGGACAAAAACGCATGGACTGCTTCTTGAAGCGGAAGATTACATACCACTTTCTAGAAATAAAACATAAAAAAAAATAAAAAATAAAACTTACACATCTAGTTTTTTACAGCCGAGCCATTTTATAATAGCAATAATGCACTCCAGGGTGTGAGTAGTGCTGGGATAACGTCACGCCTTGCCATTGGTCACACTCGGCCTTCGGCCTCGTGCTCAACCACGCAAGGCGTGACGTTATCCCAGCATGACCCACACCCTGTCATGCATTATTGCTTAAGTGACACTGTTCATTAGCAGAGGTCTTAAAATGCCTATGTTGAAAATCTGGGTCCGAAAGTCCATAAAATTAGTGTTTTACGAGCATGCGTTGTGCAGTTTGCACACACGCTCGTGACTTTGTGCATTTGTAATATTTTAACTCCAGATGTTCAAAATTGGCATTTTGCACACCTCCTTATGAACAGTACAGCTGTCAGTTTACATATCCAGGCTGAAATGAGTTTTCGCACGTCCGGCGCAGAATTTCATGGTCGCTATGCAAAATCAGTTTTTGGGACAGTTTGAGGAAATGACGATGACACTGTTCATGAGCAGGGGTCCTAAAATGTCTATGTTGAAAATTTGGTGCCGAAAGTCCTTAAAATGACTGTGCTGCAAGCGTGCATTGCACAGTTTCCACGCAGCCTTGTAACCTTGTAAATTTGCAATATTTTCATGCCAGATTTTCACCACTGGCATTTGTGCACACCTCCTTATCAACAGTACAGCTGCCATTTTTCACAGACTGCCCAAAATGCTTTTCCACAACTGTGGCCCACAATGGCATGTTCGCTGTGGGAAATCACCTTTTGGGACACATTAACAAAATCACAGCACCACTGTTCATGAGGGGAGGTCCCAAAATACCTATGTTGAAAATGTGCCTAAAAAACTCCCACAAATAATTGGGTTACGGACGTCTGTTGTGCAGTTTGTATGCATGTTCATTGCTTCACCAATATTTCATATTGCCACTCCAGATTTTCAACGTTGCCATTTTTTACGCCTCCTTATGGACAATGCCATTGTCATTCTCCACATCCTGCCCAAAACTGTGTTTTTGTCCCTCTATCACCAAATGCCACAGCAGCTGTGCAAAGCCACCTTTCAGCTAACAAAGTGATTGTGCCGCTTTTCATGAGGTGGCCTGACAAGCAGCCCATGTTGAGTGAAACTACCACTACATGCCTACGGTATTAGGGTTTCCAACTGTAGCACCCCACCCGGTACAAACTGACAGGCGTCAGGGCTCTGACTTGGGATCATTGAATGTAATGCTCATGCCATTCTACCCCCCACGCCCACCCTGCAGCCACTGACAGGCATTGTGGTGTGTCTTGCACTGTTTAGCCACAAACTTTACCACATGCTTCAATACTGCACCCACATCAGCGTATTTCCTTATGGAATGGGGTAAGTATAATGCCCAAAAGACCCCAAAGCATTCCACGACACTTGTCAGTGTCTACAGGGTAGGGTGAGGTACAACGGCATGAGCATTATAGCTGATGACCCAAAGGCACACCCCAATGCCTGTCACTCTCTACAGGGTGGGGGGTGGGGTTGGCATCACTTCAATACTTCACTGACATTCCTATTATGCGTCTCTAGCTCCGCCACTGTCAATGCCAATGCCAGAGCGACAACATTCGGCATTGACAAATCCTTGTTTACTATTAGCGCTGTAAACTCTTTCTGGTTCTGCCCAGAGAAGTTCTATTTTGTTGTCTTTATGAGGGCCCAATCAAGCCAAACCAACCTGATCACCTTTCTTGAGGGGGCACCAGGAAGGTGGATGGGGTAGGCCAGTATACATAGTCTGACTTGAGTTCAGCAAGGCCTTTGACACTGTGGCACGTGATAAGCTTCTGCGTAATGTGCATCAGTGTGGTATATACCTGGTTAAACAACTAAATAAAAAAAAAATATATATATACAAGGCATACACAAGGTGATTTGTTAACTGGTTTGGAGGCAGAGAACAGAGCTTTGTGGTTGAAGGGTGCTAATCCATCTAGAGAGGGGTTCTCAGTGCTGTCACTCAGGGATTGGGGATGGGGTTACAGCTGTTCAACATTTTTACCAACAGTCTGGAAGCTAGGGTCTCTGGCAGGCTGCTTAAGTTCGCTGTTGACACTAAGCTGGCAAGCTTCAGGAACACAGTCACGGACAAGCTGGGGGCCTAGTCAGACTCTTGGAGCTTTAGATTCAAGGTAGCCAAATGCAAGGTGCTTCACTTAGGGAGGAAAAACAGAGGTAGGACCTTCACACTGTGTGGGGCTCCTCTTGTTGCAGTGGAAGAGATAAAGGACCTGGTAGTCACAATACTCAAGTGGGGGTGAAGAATGACAAGCAGTGTGTGGCCACTGGGGTCTGGTATAATACTTGAGTGCATCAATATAGCAAAGGAAGTTTTCCTAACACCTTACAAGGACCTGGCTAGATCCCACCTGGAGTACTGTGTGCAGTTCTGGGCACCTCAATAAAAATAGGACACTGATGAAGTCAAGAAGGTACAAGGCTGGACCACCAAAATGATCAGAGGAATAGAAGACAAAAGCTCTGTGGAGAAGCTGGCCTTAAGATGTTTGCACACTGGGCTCAGAAACATCATGGGAAAGTGTTAAAACTTTTTGACCTTGGAGCTTTTCTTGTTACAGTTGATTTACCTAGGATGGCCAGGGTGAGAAGTGTGATGGGTAAGGGCCCTTGTCCATAGAAACATAGAATTTATGTTATTGAGTAGTGAGCTGTGAACGAGCTTGGTGCATCCAGCAGACCAGACCTTAGTTTGATACTCGCAACCTCCACTTGCATACTGTGTCACTGAACAAGTCTCTTAACTGCCCTGTGCTGCTAGGTCACTCCTGAAAACAGGCATCTGTATCTAGTGGGCCTTACTCAGTTACCAAAGATTAAAATAAAAAAATTAAATAAAATAAGTAAGAATCTGGTGGAAAATAAGGACTGCTTTGCCCACCCAATCTGCTCATTTTTCACTGCTTGAACTGTCACCACAGACCCTAACTGATTTCTAGCTACCTCCTTCCCACTTTGCTATGAAGATTCCATTGTGCCTATTCCATGCATGCTTGAAGCCCACCACTGTTTTCGCCACCGCCACCTCCACTGGAAGACTGTTCCAAGCATCCATCACTCTTTCAGTGAAGAAGTACTTCCTCACATCCCTCCAAAATTCCCCCTTTCCAGTTTCATTGCATGCCCCCTAGTTCTTGTACACCTTCTCCTCAGAAAAGTACTCCCCACCTATTAATCACTGTGAGGTATTTACCCCTGTTATTAGTTTCCATTAACTCCTCCCCCCCCACACCTCCACCATGAGGATGTCTGCACATGGACAAGTATTTGAGCTATGGAATGCAAGCATATGCCCATACCAAGGGTATTTTGAGTAGTGTCCAATTAGTAGAGATATCCTCACCATCCCACACTGTACCTACTGCACCACCACCTCTGCACCCACAAGCAGTGATAGCATAGGGAGATGTTGCTTCCTTCCTTCTCTCCCTGAAGGAGAAATGCATCAACTGGGATTCTCAAACCTCCACCTCCCAGCTGGTCTTAGTGTCCCTGGCTTGTTTCTGAAACTGGGTGACTGATGTCATAAGCAGTAGCCCAACTGCTGCATCGACAGGCTAGCTGCCTGGAGAAACTTTTTATTTATTAAAGGAATTCATTCTACCCATTTACAGCACCCACTTTATGGTGCTGTTTCATTTAAAAAGCAAAGGTTGCCCACTCCCCTTGGTCTACTGACACAGTGGCAGAGCACTGGGCGGATGGGTGCAGAATGAGGGAGAATGCATTTTTTACTCCACTAGAGAGCTGTATAAAATAAGTCTGGCCCCTCCCTGACCAATCTGCCAATTGAGAAGTGATAGGTTTCACAAGTTATGTGATCTGCAGGAAGGATAAAGGGTACATGTTTGAGGGATTTCGCATAGTCTAGCCACCCTGCCAGTGCCCATGTTTATTTATTTTATTTCTTTATTTATTTAAATTTTGTTGACTGGCTGGGCCCACTGAGACCTTGACGATCACTTTTTCAGGGGTGACCCGGGATTAGTTACATGTACCTAGAGGGGAATGAGAAACCAATGCACTGATATGTACAATATAGCAAGACTTACATTAAGTATAGGAACATACATCACACCATGTAGTGCATCACAGAAAATTACAACAATGCAGACATTTTGTATTTGTTAGAAACAGACATTTGGCACATCTACAACATCGATAAGTGCAAGGACCAGTGCTACTTTTCTGCTTTCCATCCCTATCTCCTCATTAATTGTATTCTTGTGCAGATATCGCCCTTTTTTGGGTCGCAATGGGAGACCTCAATTGAGGCAGCGGCACTGGGGCCCAGCACCGAGGTGTGATTTTAGCGCTTTCTTGAAGCCCTCGATAGAGGTGCCGTCCTGTAACTCTCTCTGTAAATTGTTCCAGAGTTTCAGTAGGGCTACCCTGACTGACCTCTGACCTAGGGATGATTTGGCACTAGGTATTTTGAGTAGTGTCCAATTAGTAGAGATGAGCTCTCTCCTGTTAGTCTTGGGGGCAAGCAGGTCTAGTAGACCTGGGGGGCCCCAGGTTGCTGTAGCTTAAAAGTCAGGCACAGGGATGGATATGCTAATCTAGCTTCAAGGGATGGCCTTTCTAGGGCCTGGAGCAACTTGCAGTGATGCTCCATCTGCTGTGTCCCAGTGGTGAACTGGCTGACCCTATGATAGAGGGTGCTCAGGCACTGTCATTCCGTTGGCCTCAGAATCTGGAGCATGGTCACTCCGTAGAACAGAGTGGGTAGTATTGTCCCATTCCTGACTGCTGTTCTAGTTTCTTTGTTCAGGAAGGGGTTGAGCCTATAGAAGAGGCCCAGTTTTTGGTTAACTACCTTTGTGAGGTGGTCCATATGCTTCCTGAAGGAGACCTCCTGGTCCAGGTACATTCCTAGGTATTTGATGCTGTCTACTACTTCGATCCCTGTTCCATTTAGAGTAAAGAGGGATAGGAGGTTTGATCTCATTGGACCAAGTCTTTTTGGGCCAAAGAGCATGACTTTTGTCTTTTTTCTGTTCAAGACCAGCCTGTTTGCCTGACACATGCTTCGAGGGTTGCGATATCCTTGTTTAGTTCCAGATTTAAGGACCACATATCCTTCCCTGTTCTGTACAGCACTGCATCGTCCACGTATAGCATGACTTTCCCCCTCCACAGTGAAGGGGTAGGTTGCTGATGAACAGGCAGAATAGTTGGGGGCCTAAAATAGACCTCTGAGGAACTCCATCGAATACTGAATGCTGATCTGATCTAGCGCCATTCCACCGGACCATTTGTGTCCTGCCATGAAGGTAATCAGTAAACCACTAAAGGGCTTGTGTGTCAAGACCCAGTCCCCTAAGTCATTCTAGGAGTAGCTGGTGATCGACTAGATCAAACACCTTGGTTAGGTCAGTGAAGACTGCCCCGAGCAGTTTGTTCTGATCTAAGGCTTCGTACACATCAGTGGTAAAGCTTAACAGGGCCATGTCCATGCCATGTCTTTTTTTAAAGCCGTGCTGTTGGTCTGCCTGCAGGTTGTGCAGTTCCAGGTAGTTATTAACCTGTTGGTAGACCACCTTCTCCAACAACTTGCTTAAGGTGCAGAGAAGGGAGATGGGTCTGAAATCTTCCATGTCTTCGTGTGGTCCGTTTTTTGGGATTGGGGTTAACAGTGCAACGTTTCAAAGGGCAGGTATTTTCCCTTCCGTCAGGGACCTGTTGAACAGTTGAGTTACAGGTCCTGCAATGATGGGGGCTCCAGTTTTTAGCAGCTTGGGCTCGAGATTGTCGTGCCCTACAGCACCTTCTGATTTCAGGCCCCTAAGTAATTTAAGGACTTCTCCTGCTGAAACCAGTTTAAGGTGAAATTCTGGGCCTTGAGGGGGGTTCCATGGGCTTGTGTGACTACCCAGGTCTGGGTTGGCATTGCCAGTTCTGAACTTCTGTAGATCCAGAAAGAAATCATTAAAGGCATTGGCTGTGTCTTTTGGGGTGGAGGGAGGTATCCCATTTGCTTTTATTACTCCGGTCCCCTCTCTCTTGTTCCCCTTGAGTAGCGAGTTTATGTGCCACCAGAACTTCTTTGGGTGGAATAAGTTCCTGGATTGGAGCCCGTGCAAGCAGCTCTTTTTTGCATTTTTGATTGTCTCTTGCACCTATTTCTGGCTTCCAGGTATTTCATCCAGTCCTGTTGTAGGTTAGAGTGTTTGTATTTTCCCCAGGTTTTGTCTCTTTCCTTCATCCTCCTCTTTAGATCGGGGTTGAGCCACCTGGCATCCTGACATTTGACCCTAATCTTTTTAAGGGGTGTGTGCTTGTTTGCTACCGACAGAAAATGTCTGGTGAAACCTTCTAGGGCTTCATCTATTTTAGGAGTATCGAGGGCATGGCCCAGTCCACTTCTGACAGGGCGTGAAGGAAGGAGCCTTCGTTTAGTGATGAGTAATTTCTGGTCCAGAAGGTTCTGGGTGGTTGTTTGGGGAAACTGTTCCTCCACACCAGAAAATTCGGGGTATGGTCACTGAGTGAGTCAGCACACATCCCTACCGTTTTGGCCTTCTCAGGGATGGACACTAGTACCCAGTCTAGGGTGGTATGGTTCCCAGTCTTTAGGTTGATACGTGTGGGCTCTTGTATCAGTTGTGTTAGGTTAGCTCCCTCTAGGCTGTTTTTGACTTCCCTATTTAGCTTTTCACCCCAGTTTAAGTTAATGTCCCCTAGTACAATTTTTTTGCATTTAGGCAGAGTAGGTAAGGTGTCAGTGAGCGTTTTTAGGGCTTCCATGGCCTTCTTTGGCATGTTGTGAGTACAGCTGACCAGGAGTGGCTTGATTCCCCCTAGGAGAAGTTTGACAACTATTACTTTGCACCTCCCTCCTTCCAAGTCCGGGGTAGTGACCATAGTAGCGTTGATTTGGGATTTGACATAGAGAAGGACTCCCCCACACTTCTTCCCCTTCCTATCTTTCCTAAAAGTATTAAAGCCTTGCAGTTCCACCTCATGAGGAAGTACATTAGACTTCAGCCATGTTTCTGAGATACCAATTATATCAGGGGAGTAGAGGCTGGCCCAGGCCTCGAGTTCATGCATCTTGGGCCTAAGGCTATTGATATTCATATGGACCAACCTCAGTCCCCTAGCATTGACCCACTCTGGTGTGCTGGGTGTTAGATTAGGGATACTGGTTCCTGAGGGGCTGGGGGTTTGGCTCTATGTCACCCTCCATCAGAAGCAGGATGCCCAGGAGAATTGACAGGACTTTGGCTGGCATATGAGAGGGGAGGCTTATTTTAGACTTGTATCCCCAGGTGTACCTTGCAGCGTTCAAGAAGAAACCCCTTTTTCCCCAACATGTATGTAGTGGTCATGCTAGCCCTGAAACAAGGATGGTGACACCCTGTGGTAAAATTACCCCCATCAAGTCCATCTCAATTTTTTTGAAACCAGCCCTGCTCTATGGTAATGTGATCAATCCCAATAATTGTTAGGATATATAGTGCTCCCAGTAAGATCCCGGCTCCCCACATTTTTGTGGATCTACCTTTATCAAGCAACACTTATGTTTAGTGACAGCCTTTCCTGGCTTTTTTTTTTTTCTTCCTTAGGTATCTCAAGCCTAGGATGCAAACCCGTTAATTCTGGATGTGGTAGAATAGTACTGTCCCAGAGAATTAATTGTGTGAATGCAGCAAAATACTAGCAGCAACAAAATACTAGCCACACTATTATAATAGAGAATTATTGGGTATAAGCAGCAATATGATAGATGCACTAGGCAGTGATAATTAACAGCCTCTATTCCCTACCTTAAAGTAAGCGTGCCTGTCTCTGGGGTTTTAGTGCACTGCTCAGTGATCTAAGACATATCGCACTAAGATAACAGAGATTTACTGGGTATAAGCAGCAATATAATAGACACACTAGACGGTGAAAATCAGCATCCTACTTTACACTCCCTTAACACAAGCATGCTTATCTCTGGGTTTATAGTCCACAGCTCTGTTATCCAAGTCATATGGCACAGGAGTTTTGCAAAAGAACAGATAGTCAGTGTTCAATAAGGGACCTCTGTTCCAGTTCTAGTCTCCAATAGGTCTCTTAGCACTTGTCGGAGGGGCAAGAGTGCTTTTAAGGGGAGGTGGGAGCGGGCCAGGTGGGTAGGAAAAATTTCAAACCTGGTCCCCACAACCCTGTAGATTTCAGCACTGTTGTAGTCCATAGCAAGGGGGAGGGACCCACTCCTCATGGTCTTTCTCTCCACCCCTGGAAAATTCCTTGATTTGGCTGCGGCTGCTGCCGTGGGGCTCGAGTTCAGCCTTTTGAGCAGGGCTGACCCAGTTATCACAGGCAGAGAGCCAATCACACTCAGGTGCACTTTTCAAATTTGGCAACCAGGAGTGCCAGGCGCTCCAGCTCCAAATGCAGCAGGTAGGAAGCACATTTTTAAGTCAAGCTCAAACAGTCCCGGTCAAAATTAAGCAGTGCAGCAAGTTCCAAAATCCAAACCCGGTCCCCGATGCAGCTTGCTTCGAGGGAGGCCACCTGGCATAGAGAACAAGCCAACACCTCAACCCCGAAGAGTTCAGCACTGTTGTAGTCTGTAGCAAGGTGGGGTACCCACTCTTCATGGTCTCCCTCTCCACCCCTGGAGAATTCCTTGATTCAGCTGCAGATGCTGTCGTGGGGCTCGGGTTCAGCCTTTTGAGTAGGACTGACCAAGTTGTCATGGACAGAGAGCCAATCACGCTTAGGTGTGCTTTTCAAATTTGGCACCCAGAAGATCCAGACGCTCCAGCTCCGAATGAGACAGGTAGGAGGCAAGTTTTTAAATCAAGCTCAAACAGTCCCAGTCAAGATTAGGCAGTGCAGCAAGTTCCAAAATCCAAACCCAGTCTCTGTTGCAGCTTGCTTTGGGGGAGGCCGCCTGGTGTAGAGAACAAGCTAATGCCTCAAATCCATAGATTTCAGCACTGTTGTAGTCCATGGCAAGGGGTGGGAACCCGTTCCTTGTGGTCTCCATCTCCACCCCTAGAGAATTCCTTGATTCAGCTGCGTAAGGGCTCCACCATGCCTAGGGGTATGTGTGCCATCTCTTATCCAGAGAAGTACCCACTTTACACTATGAACACTGTACCTCTCTCCTTTATCAAGCCACCATTGGTCAGAATAGAAAGAGGACCTGGCAACCAAACACATTTCCAGAGGTATTAGAAACCATGAGACCACATACAAAGATAACTGTCCATGGGAGAAAATAAGATGCATATTTATTGCAGCACATGTGGCACTCAGCATATAAGTGCCATGACCATGATCTTTACTTCATTTACAGGTAGTTAGGCATGTGCGGTACCATTAATTATGGCTTCTGTATTCACTTTACTGTACTGTGCAATACTGTATTTCATTAGACCATGCCCTTCACTACCATGGGCTGTGCCGTTGTTCCTTTTTTTTTTTAATTCAAATTTTATTAACAGATTTTTCACAATACAGGGGACAGGAAGTTACAACATACCCTGCATATGTTCAAAATGTTACATGAGCGGTCCCTATCCCCCCTTCCCCCCACCCCATACAGCAGCAAGAGTCCATGCTGTAATATGAAAAACAGTACAATATTGTGTCACAAATTAAGATTCACTGTTACAGTAACTTATATACCAGATCTGGTCATGATTAGCGTGTGAAGGGGATCCCAAATATTCTTGTACCACTGCAACTTATTGTGGAGGCTCACTATCGCGTTCTCTGTACAAAGGTTAGCTAGGATTTCATTAACCCATTCCTGATATGTTGGACTTACCGCATCCTTCCAATGCCAAAGTACAACTTTTTTAACAGATAATGCAATCATGGAAATATGAAATCTCCTGATTCTAACTTTGATAGATGATAGATCTCCCAACAAACATACGTCTGGGGTGAAACAGTCCTGCAAACCCAGAATAGGATCTAGGTTAATCTGGATAGCCACCCACAAAGACCTTATCTTGGGGCACGACCAAAAGATGTGAAGAAGTGTGCCATCCTCCTGGCATCCTCTGGTACAAGCCCCCGATCTTATAAGGCCCCATTTCCTCAACTTAACAGGGGTGTAATACATATTGTGCATAATGTGATATTGCATAAGTCGCAGTCTATTCTGAGAGATGTATCTATGACAAAACTTCCATACAACCGACCAGTTGGGAGTGTATTGGGGAAGAAAAGAAACCCAGAGCTTAGTGGGGCTTTCAGGTCTCCCAAATTTCCAATAAAATAGAACTCGGTATATTTTTGGAAATAACACCTGGTGACCCCATCAGGGAGGAGAGCTCGGGTACAAATGAAAAGGCAGGTGGGCGAGGAGGGGTATTACCAAGCACTGTAGAAAGCAGGTGTTTTAATTGGACCACCCTGAAGTAATGAGCTACCGGGATGTCAAATTTACGGATTATATTAGAAACTGAGAGCCATTCCCCTTCATCATCCAGAAAAGTAGAAATTATCCCATCCCCAATTTGGGGCAACCACGTGTGAGCAATCTTCCTTTTATTTATTGTGAAGGACAGGGAGTTCCAAATGGACTGAGACAAGTCCAAATGTGTGGAGTACCGCAAAAATGAACAAAGCTGTACGTGAACTTTTAAGGACATTCGGAGGATGGGACAACTACAAGTGTCTGGAAGGGATGCAATTTTAACATAGAGCATAGTCAAGGGATCCATGTTCTCGGACTGGATAAAGTCTAACTCAATTTTGAGCCAGACTGGTCTTAGGTGCTCCGGACCTGGATTCACCCAGCGCATATATTTTGCAATATGACCAGCCCAGTAATAAATTGCCAGATGGGGGATCCGTAATTCTCCATCCATTTTCTGAGTGGCCAGCTTATGGTATGCTAACCTGGATTGCTTATTGGACCAATTAAAGTTGGTGAAAATGCTGTGCATTTTCTGAAACCATGATAAAGGAATAAAGGAATTAAGAAGCGAGAGGGGATAAAACAAGTGAGGGAAAACATTCATTTTAATTATATTGATGCGACCCCAAAGAGAGACAGGAAGCTTAGACCATCTGTTGAGGTCCTGAACAATCACTTGGGAAAGGGGTTCCAAGTTCTCTTTAAACCAGAAAGAGGAGTTAAGCGTCAAATTGATACCCAGATATCTGAGAACACGAGGAGACCAACCAAAACCAAAAGGGGACACATCGCTTTTGAAAACCTTACGGTTAAGAGGGAAAATTGAGGATTTATTGACGTTCAATTTATAATTTGAGAAAGTACTGAACTTGGCTATTACTTCTAACATAACAGGGATAGATGTTTTTGGGTGAGAGAGATGGAGGAGAAGATCATCAGCATAAACCATGATCTTCACCACATTATTCCCTATCGGAATACCTCGTATCTCCGGATTATTGAGGATATTTTGAATATAATAAATATAAATTAAATAAAAGAGGGGAGAGGGGACAACCCTGCCTGGTACCGTAAAATAAAAGAAAGGGCTTGGAGAATGCTCCATTGCCGGAAACTCTAGCAAAGGGAGTTCGATATAAGGCCCGAATCCAGTCTATGAACATGGCAGGAAAACCAACTACTTTTAAAACCTGAAACAGGAAATTCCAGTTGACATGATCAAATGCCTTCTCGGCATCCAGGGAGACCAGTCCCGCAGGAAAGGCGGCATCCCTGGACACCGAGACGACATGTGAAAGAGTACGTAAATGGTCAGCCGATGAGCGCCCTTTCATGTTTCCCACCTGGGACATACTAATCAGGTCCGGGAGGACTCGAGTTATTCTGTCAATATCTTCGAGAGAATTTTAACATCTTGATTCAGTAAAGAGATTGGCCTATAGCTTTGAACTAGCTCTGGATCTTTATCAGGTTTAGGGAGGAGAACAATCAGGGCTTCAAACAAAGGTGTGTCTGCTATTGTACCAGAAAGAATGTGACAATACAACCGGAGAAGAACCGGTAATAGTTGTGTTCGAAAAGTTTTATAGAATAAAGTGTAAAAACCGTCCTGGTCCCGGGACTTTGTCTGAGGCAAAGCCCCGATGACCTCTGATATTTCCTCCAGAGATATTGGGGAAGATAGCAACTTCCTCTGTGGCTCGGACAAAGAGGGTAGAGAAGAATCCCTCAGGTATGCCTCGAATGCTTCTAAGGAAGGAGGACTATCCATGTCCCTATATAAATGCTCATAGTACGAGGCAAATTCCTGCACAGCCTCAGAAGGGGACACCCTCAGGGATCCATCTGCCCGGGCCCTGATTGGAGGTATAAACCTAGCAGATTCCTGCTGTTTTAACCTTAAGGCTAGCAAGCGACCTGCTTTTTCCTCCTGATCGGTGTAGCCGGCTTTAGTGCAAATGATAGATACCTCTGCTTTTTCCCCTCAGCAAATCTAAGTATTTGTCTTTGGCTACCGAGAGCCTCCTCAAATCCTCTTCCGAGGTATTAGAGGATAAGTTGGTTTCTAGAGACCTAACTAGAGATAATGAGGCTAATAATTCAGCCTCTCGAACCCTTTTCCTCTTTGTGGCTAGGCTAATAATAATCCCTCTCATGTAAGCCTTGAAAGCACCCCACAACATATCAGGTGCCATATCCTCCGAGGAGTTGATAAAAAAGAAGAAATCAATCTGCTCTTTTATTAGCTTGCAAAATTTAACATCTTTTAATAATTGTTCATTTAATTTCCATCTGGTTTCTTTTTGGGGGATGTTGAGAAAAGCCAGATTACAAATCACCAGGGAGTGATCTGACACTGGACCTGGCTGAATCAAGGCAGCTAAGACCCCCGGTAAGAGGACCTGAGAGATAAAAAGGTAGTCGATGCGAGACTGGGTTCTGTGCACAGGCGAGTTGAAGGTATACTCCCTGTCCTTGGGATGTAATACATGCCACACATCACACAGCCTGTACCGATCCAGAAAATCCCTGAGTGTCCTCTGCCCGGGAGACAGATTCCTCGACCCACTACCAGACCTATCCACTTCAGGATCCAGAACCAGATTGAAGTCTCTGCCCATAATTATACCAATGGGAAGCATGGGAAGGATTGTGGAAATAAGCTTCATAAAGAAGCCCGGGTCGTCTGCATTTGGCTCATAAATGCTACCAAGTAAAATTGGTATGGACCAAAGATTCCCCTGGACCAGGACATATCTACCATCCGGGTCCCTGAGAACTTGCTTAGAGATAAAGGGAATGCCTCTTTTGACCAGAATCATAACCCTGCAACTGTTAGTGGACCCCGAGGCAGTAAATACCTGCCCAATCTGTTGCCTCCTAAGTTGCAGAAATTCACTTTCAAGTAAATGAGATTCTTGCAAGAATGTAATCTGAGAAGACAATAAGCTTAAATGTTTTAAGGCTTGATATTGTTTAACTTTTTTCCTTATCCCTTTCACATTCCAAGTAGCCAGGTTTATACTACTGGCCATCTAAGTACGAAAGAGTGGGTCTTTTATGTAACATTCAGGAATTGCAACAATCAGAATTAAGTGTCCAGGACCCATGTTTACTGCTGTACCTCCCTCCCAACCCAACATCAACCTCCCTCCTTCCAATCCCCCACAAACCCTCCCCCAAAATACCCCACTCCCGCCCAGCAAACAAGCAGAATGAAAGACATGAGCACAACATCATCCCCCTACCCCCACCCAGCTGTCATGAGCAACGTTCAGCACAATACTGTTTTTCTTCCTCTCCTCCAACCTCCCAAACATACGCCAAAAACCCTACCCTAAGATGCAAACCTTCTTATTAAAATGATAATCATTGATATCTATTCAAAGATAATAATAGTATAGGTAATAAAACACAGCCATTAGGCTCCTTAAATCCAGAAAAGAGAAGAGAAAAAACGAGAAAGGGAAGAGAGAGCATCCCCCACTTGGGAGCAATCTAGGGGACTCGAATACCTGAATGAGAAAAACGGTAGTGTAATGTGTGATAGCAGAATTCGCTATCATAACTACTGCTACCAGCAACAAGAGCCTTTCCCACTGCTTCTGTTAGCGGTAAAACTAGATGCTCCCAAGTAGAGGATCTCAGTATGCTCCCAGGCCCCCACTATTAAACTCGATCAGGGAAAGTAGGTTTCTGAAGTAAGTGATGGAGTTGATCCACCAAGCAAACTGCAGGGGCACCCTCTAGTGGTATAAGCTCGGAAATGCGTAGCCAGCTGAAATTAATATTAAAATGTCACTCTCTTGACTCTTGTCTTAACAGACAGGAACATCAGATCTGAGGGCATTCACTCTAACAACTAAACGATGGGAAACACATTGGTGCCCCTGCAAAAAATCAGGAAAACATGTTCCAAGTGAAAAAAGGATCTTCCTCCCAGACAAAACACAACCCCCTTGAAACAAACTCCTGGGATATGGAATTGCCCCATAACACTGAGCACTGAAATGAATAATGACAGTAAACAAGATCCCGATGAGAATAGTCCCTTCTGCCGTAGCACTCAGGAACACTCAGCATCAGACAACTATTCTTTGCCCATTTTGGATAGTAGCTAGAGGAAAAACTTCTCCCTTCCATCGCTGGATAGGCTGAGACCGAACAAACAGGTCAGGTGTCCCGAAACAGATCAGGCAAGGCAGCCTTGAGTCCCGTAAGAGCAGCTTCAGGATCCTTGTATGTTGATCAGGTACCAGCCACCAATACCTGCAATCTAGCTGAGTAGCCCATTTTGAAGCGAAGGCCTGCTGCTATGATCTTTGATACAATAGGATGAAATGCAGTACGTTTTGCTCTGACCGACTCCGGTAAATCTTGAGCAACTCTGAGCCTGGCATTTTCCCATTTAACTTCTTGCAGTTCTCTCACTTTTGCCAAAAAGTGTTGTCGTTCCAAATAATTTAGAAAGCGACATATAATGGGACTTGGCATTGCTCCTGGGGAAGGTTTGGGTCGCAAGGACCTATGCGCCCTTTCTATGGTATACTTCGCCCCGCAAGGAGAGGGACCGGCGATCTTTTCCACCAGTTTCTGCATGAGTATAACTGTATTCTGGCCTTCCTCTCCTTCAGGGAGGCCCAAAATAACTATGTTATTCCTTCGGCAGCGGCCCTCTAAATCTTCTAGCTTGGCTTCCAGTCGAGAGAGCTTCTGCCGCATAGCCACAAGACCGGGGTCAATTTTTTCCACTTGCTTCTCAAGAGAAGAGATTCGGGTTGCATTATCTGAAGTGCTCATTGAGACCTCTTCAAGCTTTTTGGAAAAGGATTTGATTTCAGCTGAGATTTCTTTTACTTCTTCATGGAAGGGTTTAAACTCTTCCAAAAATCTACTCAGTGTTAGCGGTTCTTGTTCAGCGATCAGGTTTAAAGGCTCTGGCTTATCCACTGCACTCGAGGCCCTTGATTTTTTTCAAGGCCTTCGGAGTACTGGTGGGTAAAGCTTGTGGGAGCTTTTCTTCATAAACTCTATAGTTGATTTAAATCAAGCCTTCGGGAGCACAGGGTGCTAAGAAGACGGTAATAAACAACCGTTCCAGGTTTTAGGCAGATATAATAGCCTGAGATAGCAAGGTTTTACAATTAGGAAGCTGGAGCTATGCAGAGGAGCTTCTACCCGGTACTCTGCTTCATGTGATCTCCGCCATTGTTCCTTTTTTAATAACCCTATATCCCTTTTGCAGCCCCTGAAGTAGTGGCACTTCCAAGACCATGTGCACTATGGCACCATCCCAGGCAGGGCGAGCACTGCCCTGGGGGCATCTGTGCCTGTGTGTGGCTACTATGTCACCAGTTGGCATCAACAACCAAACCAGCATTATGATCTTCTCCTGATTCACAATAGTTGTTCCACCCATGTGTGCCTCCTTCTGGCATCACACTGATAGCCCTAGTGGCCCAAACAACGCTGGCACCTATGTTTGGCCCCATCCTGTGGACTTATTGATCTCAGCTCTTGCCAGACCCCATATCCTGATGACCATTATCATTTACCAAGTACATAGTTCCCAATGAGTTACTATTCTCATTTAGATAGCTTTTCTATCCACCTGCAGAGCATCTTAATGAAGGTTCACTTACATATTTGCCCTCTCCCTTGCATACTGTGAATGGGAGTGGATCCAGAAGGATCCTAGTGACCTCCCTTGAGTGGTGGTCCACTATTGCTCCCAGGTGCCATTCAGCTCTCGACATTCTTTTTCTCAGGGTAGGACTTTTTATTAGTAGGAGGACCACAGGAGGTCATGTGATGCACTCGAGGGTGTAAGCAGCTCGGCGTAGCAGCTCCGCATATACATGCAATAAGATTCCAATTTTTCACCCAAATAAGGAACTTCTAGCCACTCTAACTTAGAGTGAATATTGCAGGGTGTGACTAAATCAATTATCATGGAGCCACAGAAAGACGAAACCCGGAGCGACTCAGACGAGGAAAGTGAAATGACAGCAGGAGGCCTGGAAGCAAAAAGGCCCCGTAGAAGTGAGTCTCCGGTAGAAAGTCTAGAATCCTCGGCACCGGGACAGTTACAAGAGGATGTCTCGGTTATCAAGTCTGCACTATTTTCCCTCATCGCAGATTTTAGGGAATGGAAATTATCCATAAATGGCTTAATAACGAGGGTTACCAATGCAGAAACACGTATTTCCTCTCTAGAGGACAAGACGGAAAAAGTCCTAACGGAAAACACAGCCTTAAAAAGAACGGTCAAGAAGATAGAGGATAAATTGGATGACCTCAAAGGCAGGTCTAGGCACAACAACTTAGTGCTTTTGGGTCTCCCAGAAGGAGAAGAAGGCACAAACACAGTGAGTTTTATTAAAAAGCTATGCACTCGAGTGGCAGGTCCATCCCCTAACGGCCCTACTTACATGGTAGAATGGGCTCATAGGGCAATTAGGCCAAAACCTACGGCAGAGCAGCTACCTCATCCTATTATATTTAAAGTCCTGAACTATCTGGACAGAGGCCACATATTGAAAGTGGTGAGAAGTGCAGAAAAGATAATCTGGGAGGGTAAGCAGTTATGTGTGGTCCCAGACCTTACTTTCAAGGTGCGTCAAGAAAGGGCAGCATACAGAGCAATCCAAGCCAAACTGTGGGCAGCAAAGATTAAGCATAGAATGCTGTTTCCAGCTCGGCTGGAAGTTACAGTACCTAATGGAAACCAGAGGTATGAATCGGCAGCGCAAGCCTTGGATAATTTAAAGTGGAGAGTTCCTGATCTATTTGGCAAGGAGGGGTGAGCGCCCCGCAGAAAACTCAAGATGTTACATAAGCCTTCAAGGATACAGCTGATCCTCAAGCGATGCCTTGATGCCATGTTCCTTATTTTGTATGCTGCTCAGAGAAGTTAGGAGCGGTCTTATGTGTTAATAAGACTGTATCTGAGAACTCATGGTATTTAATTTAACTCAGAGCAGAAAAGATGCTACAGATTTAATTTTTGGAAACAGCTGGGACTCAATTCTAATATGATTTGTATGGGCTTTATGCGCCCTCTACTGTTGAATATGGGTAGTCGGCAACATAGGGCGATTCTGGAAGTTTGCTAACTTCAGTCTTCATCTACGTCTAAATCAAGAGATTCATTATGAGGTTTATCTTCTGGACCTGTATAGAAACAAACTTTATAGATGGGCAATTTTACTGTTTTGTTACTGGGAGGTGGGCATGATCGTCAGGCAGTGAATCACAGTGCACAGTTCTATAATACAATCAGAGTTAAAATTTTAGAGCGCTTAGTAGGATACTTAAGATGAATCACAAGCTTTTAGGGATTCAGCTGAGCCTCTGGAGATGCCTCGAAGCCTTGTTTCCAAATTTGTGTGCCACTCAGAGAAGTTAGGAACTGACATATGAGTCAAGGTGACTGAATCAGAAAGTTCAAGTATTTAATTTTCTTTAAGGCAGAAACAATGCTACATGTTTAATTTTCTAATTTTTGGAAGTAGTTGGGACATAACTTAAACATGATTTGTATGGACTCTATGCACCCTCTAGTGTCACATTCGAGTAGTTAATCAAGAAGAATCATCACGATATTCATTTTCTGGAATTGTGTTGCAGCAAATTTTATAGATGGGCAAGTTTTGCTGCTATGTTAATGGGACTGGGGCATGATCGCTAGGCAGCGAACCACAATGTATAGTTATATGACATAGTTTGAGTTAGAGCTCCAGGTAGAAATAGATAGATAGAGAAGGGAACTATTTTGGGATTAGACATGGGAAATCAGAGGAGGAGGAGTGCAACAAGATGTTTAAAGGTATTCATATACACATTAAAGGTGATCTCAATTCAGGATTATATAGGAGACTATCTTTCACTCCTCTATTGACAATATGGGGGTAACACAGGAAAGGTTTTATAAATTAACAAGCGGTGGAAAGGGATATTTTATGTTTTTTTTCCTTTCTCTTGGCAGTTTGCATGATGCTGCGGAGCGGCTCCCAGAGGGCATGACGGCCAAAACGTGTAGGAACAGGCATTTGGCCTGGGAAGAGGGGGGGTTAGGGATATAGAGGGAGGGTGGGGGCCTTTGTTAAAGGTGGTAATAGTAGTAGAGGGAGGGTGGGACTGCATACAAAATTGAACAAGGGATATAGAGGATGAACTGGGATTGGTTGGATGCTAGAAAGGAAGATTACTATTATAGTAATGCTATGGGAAGCTGGAACATAATGGCATGGAATATTAAAGGAGGGAAAGACAATGCGAAGAAATATAATGTGTTAAGGCATCTCAGTAGATATCAGTCATATATAGTCTTGCCGCAGGAAATGCATATTATTACCGACCGTGTGTCAACTTTGCAGAAACTTTGGGTGGGCCAGGTCTTTGGAGTGGGTAATAGTCCTAGATGAGGAGGGGTAGCAATCTTGATTAATAAGAATGTCCCTTTTCAGGAAAAGGCAACATGGAAAGATCCGGAGGGGAGATTTATTATAATCCAAGGGTTACTAGCAGGGGTAGATATTATGTTGGGATCAATATACGGGCCAAATGTAGATTCCCCCTCTTTTTTTCTTCCCTTAGCAGCTATTATCGCGTCTGTCCCTAATGTCCCATGCCTGTTGGGAGGAGACTGGAATCTAGTTTATTCTAACGACTTGGACAGGTCATTCAGTAAGAGAATGGCTCTATCGCCTGCTCAGAGGGCAATGAGGGAATTTCTGGAGGACTCTGGTTTAATTGACCCATGGAAAGCTATTCATCCACAAGATATAGATTATAAGTACTATTCCCCACTGCATAAAATGTATTCCCGAATAGACTATTTTCTTATAAGCAAAATGGCTTTACAGGGTATAGAAGAAGTGGGTATACACCCCAGAGTATTATCAGATCACTCCTTAATCTGGGTAAAATTGAGATTCCAAAATTATCCAAAGGTCTCCAAATCATGGCTTCTTAATAATCTTCTTTTAGGGGAGGAGGAGGAAATGGTAAAGCATATGAGGTCATTTATTAAAGATTCCTGGAATAACAATTGGGAATCGGTGGAGAATAAAGATACACTTTGGGGGGCAATGAAAGCGATATGGAGAGGAGAATTAATTAGATTAGCCTCCACGAGGAAGCGTAAGAGTTCTGTGCAAGTAGAAAAATGGCTAGCCAGAATAAAGTTTATAGAGTCTCATTTGCATCAGGCAATGGATGAGCTCATCTGGGAGGAACTTCATGCTTTAAGAGCCAAATACGCAGCGTATCTACTTAATCATATGCTGAAAGCAGCAATAAAATGGAAGGCTACATACATAGGACAAGGAGAAAAGTCAGGGAAATTGCTTGCCCAAAGAATAAAGAAACAGAAGGAAGCTAACTGGGTGGTCAATCTAAAGGACGGGGTTACAGGGGAAACTAAATTCTTACCCGGTGGATATAGCAAATGACTTTAGGATATACTATTCAAATCTATATACAGCCCTTCCCCTAGAAATAGACTATCTTTCACACTTAGAGATGTTCTTGCAAGATATTGATCTCCCTCAGATCACGGTAACTCAGCAATCAGAACTCAAAGGAGAAATTACTATACAAGAAATTAAAGAAGCTATAGATAGATTACCTTTAGAGAAGGCTCTCGGACCTGATGGCTATTCGGCCTTATTTTATAAGACCTTTAAAGAAGAACTCAGCCCATGCTTGAGAACGCTATATACCCACTTATACTCCTCTCCTATCAGGGAGGTATCATTGTTGGAGGTGAGAATTGTGGTGCTTCCCAAGCTAGGGAAAGATCTAACTAGACCAGAGAATTAAAGACCGATTTCACTATTAAATATTGATATAAAGATATTGGCAAGCATATTAGCATTCTGGCTCAAAAAGGTTTGGGCAAATCTTATTGGACCTGAGCAAGTTGGATTTGTCTCTGGTAGACACTCAAGTGATCATTTTAGAAAAATATGGCATTTGCTTTTGGCATCGGGGGACACCAACACAGATAAGGTCTTGGTGTCCCTCGACGCGGAAAAAACATTTGATAGGGTGAGCTGGAGATTTTTATTCGACTTATTACATAGGTATGGATTACCCCCACCCCCCTAGATATATAACATGGGTCAAGATTTTATATACATTCCCTTCAGCTAGAATTTTTGTAATGGGGTCACCTTGGACAGTTTTAGGCTCACAAGGGGTACTAGGCAGGGTTGTCCCTTATCCCCTATGCTATTTAATTTGTTTATCGAGCCTTTGGCTAAGAAAATTAATGCTGTAAAGGAGATAAGGGGTATAACTATAGGGGAGGAAGAATATAAAATATCCATGTTTGTGGACGACATCCTCCTACATCTCTCAAGTTGGCAAGTGTCTTTAACAGAAGTGTTGAAAATAATAGAGCAGTTTAGTAATCTATCCAGATACAAACTGAATCGCAATAAAACATTAGTTCTTTCATTGAATTCAACTTGCTCCAGGAGAGAGGTAGATGAGTTGGGACTGGGGTGGGCATCCAAATCAATTACTTTTTTGGGAATAGAGATCACAGATATTAATACATTGAAATTATTAAATATTGACCCAGTTATTAAACAGATGCAACAAGATTTAAAAAGGTGGCTAGGATAACCACTTTCTTTGTGGGGAAGAGCAAACTTGATTAAAATGGTGCTATTTCCCAGGATTATGTACTCTCTTACTATGTTGAATGTATTCCTCCCTAAGGCATGGTTTAAAAGGGTAGATTCTATTTGGTCAGTTTTTTTATGGAAGGGTAAAAGACCTAGAAGAGCAATTGGTAAGCTAACTATGGAACGGAAAAAGGGAGGGTTGGGTATACCACATTTATTTCTATGTTATTTAGCCCTCCATGGTAGCAAATATCTTCAGTGGCTGACGCCCCCAGAGAACATGGAATCACAATTAGCGTGGCTTAAAATAGAAAGAGTTAGAGCATGGGAACATCATCTATCAACTAGGGCATTACTATATATCCCTCAGAAAAAATTACCTAAGTCTTGGCATTACAATCCTATTACATGGTCAGTGAGGGCACATGCCCAGTGGTGTGCACTACACAACTTGGATAGAAGACGGGACTTGGGGCAGCTAGTTTGTTATAGCGGGAATTTGCAAATAGGGAATAAACCTATTTCTTCCTTATTTTGGAGTAAACTAAAAGATGTATCTTTGTCAGATCTAATATTAGAAAACAAATTTGATTCCCCCAAACAAATCCAGCAAAAGTTGGTTATAGGATCCTTACCTGGATTCAAATATCTACAGCTTAATAAATGTATCCAGTCAAATCTAGGAGCCCCACCCTGGACCTCTAAGATGACAGAAATATTAGGGCAAATGTTTCAAGTAGCAAGTCAACCCAAAACTATTTCTAAAATCTACACATTTTTATTGGTAAGACTTTGGCAGAAATACCCCTCGACCACATTTTATTGGAAGCACTCTGCAGATATTTCTTATGATTCGGATACATGGTAACAGATCTGGATGAATAATTATAGATGGTTAAAACAGGACAGATTAAGGCTTCTTCGTTTCAACATTTTGCATAATTTATTTTATACACCCACAAAACTTAAACTAAAGGGTAAGAATCAAGAGGGCGTATGTCGCAGGTGTTCACAAGATCAGGAAACTCTAATACACATGCTATGGTCCTGCCCGATAATTCAAGTATTTTGGCAACAGGTAATTACATTTGTAGATCTACTATTTAAAGGGGCATACCATTTTGACATAGAGACCTGTATATTGGGTAACCTTTCAGCCATACCATCCCAAACGTGCAAATACTATTTTGTTCTTATCACAGTGGTAGCATTGCTTCTTATTCTTAGATACTGGATTAAGGATACGGCGCCACCTCTCAGAGAATGGGTTCAGGAAATCTATATAGCCTTTTATGCAGAAAAATTGATTGCAACACAATTTCACAGTACAGCTAAATTTAATGAGAGATGGAAGCAATTTAAAGAATTTATGGCTGGGAGGTTTAAGGCACCTGACAGATAGTAATATTTCAGTCTTCCTGAAAAGTAGGATAGCGACAGGGGAAAAGTGGTTATTCTTCATATGCATAGGTGTCCAAGGTACTACCATACAATGCAATGGGATAGCAGTCCGGTAATAGGGGTGGGAGATTAGGGAGGAGGAGGAGAAAACAGTGGCAAATTATTGGAGATGTTTTAGAGGGGGAGGAGGGGGGTGTAGGGAAAGTGGGAGGGATGGGGGGATGGGAGAACTATCCAATGCAAAGAGTTTTGTTATGTATGGTATTGTATTGTTTTTCTTTTTTTCTTTTCTTTTTTTTTTTCTGTATATGTATTTGCTGGAAAATCTCAATAAAGCATATTATATAGTAGGAGGACCACAGAAGAAGCCTTTCAAAACACCCCTATGTGATATACTGATTAAATTAATGAGCAATAAGAAGTACGTGAAGCATAAAAATGTATTGACTCATACTCACATACAGTGCAAATATGCAAAATCACTGGTAAATATCAGCTGCTGCCCCAAAAAACACCAGAAGGCATTCCACTCTAACACAGAGGTTTATCAAGGGTGTTAGTACATTTCAAATGTGGCACCTAAATAGCATTGTAGTATGACATCACTATTTGCAACCCACCCACAAACTCGTGCAAAACAAGTGACATAAATAGATGTGCTTATATATCCAATTCTCTATCTATTTCAATAATATACACTAGTAAAAACCTACATTCAAAATTGAGTAACTCATCATGCCACGGATTCTTGTCTTAATCTCCACCATGTCCACACGCATATTATTCAGGTGTCCCAGACATTATATTTTTTAATGTCCAACCATACAGTATATTTAAATATAACTCAGGAGAACACATTTAGGATATTGAATGAGGAAATGTAAAAAATGCATTAGCAGCCCATATGAAGAAATGAACTAAAGAGTTCGGTGTGACCGCACCTAGGAACGGCCGTGCTAGGTCAGTAATGAATGTAAAAAAGAGTAAAAACCAGCACCACTGCCTCACGCCAGGACTATGCCATACAAAATAATTTGCCACTGAAGTATTCAAGTATTCAGACTCACCAGGCATAAGGATGAAGCATATCCATGAAGTTGAATGCAAATCCAATTCTTTTATTTTTTTTTGTGGTTAATAAGTTTTATTGATTTAACTTACTAAGATGATACAAACATTAAAACAGTCAGATACATTGCAAAGATCTTACAGACTCTTACATATGTCTGTAGAAGCAGAGAACGGAACATGCTGGCTAAATAGTAACGAACTGAATATACTAGCCAGGTAAGCAGTAGGATAATACTCTGTGCCTGGATGTACAACACCTATCCAGCTGGAGATTAACTTTGAAAGTATTAGCAGTTGATGCCTTGTATTATGGCTAACTCATACAAACATATCTTACCTGGCCCCATCCTGCTAGTTTCTGCAGTATTTGACAAAGCATCAGAAATTATGAGAGGTCCAGGGCCACTGTCCTCTACTTTATGCCTACAAAATACAAGAGATTACACACACAAAGCAAACAGGTCTTCATTGTCAGAGAATATACTATCCTTTACTGATATTATACCATGTCATCCATAGAGCAGGGTCCCCTATAACTCAGTAACAATCTCTCCAGCACTTGCCCCTAAATGCACCATGAGAGGAGACAATTATAGTAGCATGGTTGTGCCTATTCAGCCGATTCCTTCCCTAGGTTTCAAAAACAGAAGGAAGGGAGTCCAAAGGGTAGTATATTTAAAGAGGGTATTGGTCACAGTATGTGATATTCAGGCCCAGTTGGCAACTTAAGCCATGGAGGTAAGTACCTTCCCCAGGGAGGGGATTATCTGGGACTGCCATTTATACAGTAGAAGTCTTTTAACCTGCATACTGAGTGTCAGAAGTAGTTTCAACTCGGAGAGCGAAGGTGAGGGGCCGGGGTCTGGAGTCCTAATAACAGCAACTGAAATCTTTTATTTGATAAAAAAATGCCTGTATAAAAGTCTAGAATGCTACCAAGCTCCAACAACCAACTACCTTGTAACGTGACAAAGCATATACCATGACACCTGACGCATTTCGCACGTAGTGCTTTTTCAAAGGTGTAATGGACCTACAAGGAAGTACCCTTAAATACCCAACAATTAAAGTGATACAGTATAAAACATCCGAGAACATGTATAGTTATCATGATCTTAAAAGTATCCAAAAAAATGTGTTAAATAACCCATAGGTGCAAAGGCTAATCAATATGAGATAACTCTAAATACATGTATATAATATCACCTAAAATTTATATTTTTCATGGGATTTATATTCTCCATGGCATCAGCAGGTGCAAATGTATAATGCTTACTCATATTCATTACTTATACTGCACTCTAGTGGTTAAATGCTAGAATTACCTTTACATTTTTATACATTATAGAAATCTATAAAAATCAAACCTGCCAGTAGTGACTTTTTAGAAAACTTAGTAATTGCACAAAGAATAGTTCTGAAATGTGTCAGCAGTCAGAACATACTGGTGCAAATCTGTATAAAAGAGAAAAACCAAAAAATTACATGAATATCAAAAAGAACATCAAACAGTCAAGCACAAATTATAATATTATTGTTTCAAAAAATGTTTGACCTCTGTTCTACCATTCAATCCTAAACATTCCATGGCCTTTAAAGTAAAAATCCAGAATTGTTCTCTTTTTAATAGGAGATTGTTAAAATCTCTTCCCCTTCGTGATAACATAGGTTTCTCAATACCAGTATAAACAAAGCCATGTTCTGCTTTATTTCTCGATCTAAACACATGCATAGCTAATGCATATGTAAGATCCCCATTTTCAATGGCTCTTTCATTGTTCACCAATCCGTATCTTAAAGGCCTTCGTGGTTTTACCTATCTAAAAACATCCACATTTACATGTGGCCAGATAAATCAAACCACAAGTACTACAGGTAATAAAGCCCTTAACATCAATTTCTCTTCATGTAACAGGGTTTTTTTTTATATGTCTTTACCTTCTTGATTTTGGGGCAATATTTACAATTATCACATTTGTAGCACCTGTTAGTTTTATTTGGTAACCACATTTTTGGACAATCAGGAACAGGTTGTAATGAGTAAACTATAGATTCTTTAATGCTTTTGCCTTTTTAAAAAACAAATTTTGGTCCCCTTTTATTAATATCTTTTAAACCTGGATCTTGTGTGACAATATGCCAATGTTTATTAATAATATCTGTAATCTGTCCAGATTATGGGTTATAAGTACACACAAACATAACCTGAGGATTTAAAACCTTAGTTGTTTTTTTCTCTTATAAGAGTGTAATCCGGGTATTTCATCCACTATCTTCCTGATGTCAGATACCAAATTACTGGCATAACCCCTGTCACTAAGACGTTGTGTCAATTCATCTGCTCTCACAGAATACATATTATCAGAGCTACAATTTCTTTTAGTGCGAGTGTATTGACCTTTAGGTATGGCATGTATAACATGTCTAGGATGACTATTACTAGCCATCAATAGAGTGTTACAATCTGTATTGATTTGTGGAGACATTTTATTGATGATATATTGATCATTTGGAAAGGTAGTGAAGAAGAATTGCTTTGTTTCAAACAATATCTGGAAGAAAGCAATACAAATCTAACTTTTGGTATACCAATGCATCCAACTGAGATTAATTTCTTAGATCTCACCATTAGGAAGGTCACTGATTTATTCCGGAAACTGACAGATCATAACACTCTATTGATGGCTAGTAGTAGTCATCCTAGACATGTTATACGTGCCATACCTAAAGGTCAATACACCCGCATTAAAAGAAATTGTAGCTCTGATGATATGTGTTCTGTGAGAGCAGATGAATTGACACAACGTCTCCGTGACAGGGGTTATGCCAGTAATTTGGTATCTGACACCAGGAAGATAGTGGATGAAATACCTCGGATTACACTCTTACAAGAGAAAAAAACAACTAAGATTTTAGATCCTCAGGTTACGTTTGTGTGTACTTATAATCCACAATCTGGACAGATTACAGATATTATTAATAAACATTGGCATATTGTCACACAAGATCCAGGTTTAAAAGATATTAATAAAAGGGGACCAAAATTTGTTTTTAAAAAAGGCAAAAGCATTAATGAAACTATAGTTCACTTATTAGAGCCTGTTCCTGATTGTCCAAAAATGTGGTTACCAAATAAAACTAACGGGTGCTACAAATGTGGTAATTGTAAATATTGCCCCAAAATCAAGAAGGTAAAGACATATAAAAACCTTGTTACATGGAGAGAAATTGACGTTAAGGGCTTTATTACCTGTAGTACTTGTGGTTTGATTTATCTGGCCACATGTAAATGTGGATGTTTTTATATAGGTAAAAACACGAGGGTCTTTAAGATATGGATTGGTGAACATGAAAGAGCCATTGAAAATGGGGATCTTACAAATGCATTAGCTATGCAGTGTGTTTAGATTGAGAAATAAAGCAGAACCTGGCTTTGTTTATACTGGTATTGAGAAACCTATGTCATCACGAAGGGGAGGAGATTTTGGCAATCTCCTTTTACAAAGAGAACAATTCTGGATTTTTACTTTTAAGGCTATGGAATGTTTAGGATTGAATGGTAGAATAGAGGTTAAATATTTTTTGAAACAATAATATTATAATGTGTGCTTGACTATTTGATGTGCTTTTTGATATTCATGTATTTTTTTTTCTTTTTTATACAGATTTGCACCAGTATGTTCTGACTGCTAACACATTTCAGAACTATTCTTTGTGCAATTACTAAGTTTTCTAAAAAGTCACTACTGGCAGGTTTGATTTTTATAGATGTCTATAGTGTATAAAAATGTAAATGTAATTCTAGTATTTAACCACTAGAGTGCAGTATAAGTAACAAATATGAGTAAGCATTATACATTTACACCTGCTGATGCCATGGAGAACATAAATCCCATGAAAAATATAAATTTTAGGTGATATTATATACATGTATTTTGAGTTATCTCATATTGATTAGCCTTTGCACCTATAGGTTATTTAACACATTTTTTTGGATGCTTTTATTTAAGATCATGATAACTATCTTGGGTGTTTTGTACTGTATCACTTTAATTGTTGGGTATTTAAGGGTACTTCCTTGTAGGTCCATTACACCTTTGAAAAAGCATTATGTGCGAAATGCGTCAGGTGATGTGGTACGTGCTTTGTCACGTTACAAGGAAGTTGGTTGTTGGAGCCTGGCAGCATTCTAGACTTTTATACAGGCATATTTTAATCAAATAAAAGAACTGGATTTGCATTCAGCTTCATGGATATGCTTCATCCTTATGCCTGGTGAGTCTGAATACTTGAATACTTTAGTGGCAAATTGTTTTGTATGGCATAGTCCTGGCGTGAGGCAGTGGTGCTGGTTTTTATTTATTTATTTTTTTTCCCCCAATTCAAATTTTATTAAAGTTTACAATACAGAGAACAAATCATAACAGTGCATAATATGACCGCATACATAGGATACAAGACACAGAATGATTCGCTCTCCCTACCCCCCCACCCACCCAACCCAACCCCACCCCAAACAACCCAGTGCCTTTTACACCTTTAGCACTATACCTGTGAATGTAGCTTAATAGTGCTTAGACTTGAAATGCATAGAGGGTTTGCAGTGGGCCCCAAATCCTATCAAACTTCTTAAGTTTGTTAAATAAACTGGCAATAGTCCTTTCAGTTCTGAGGTTTGTGAATAACTCCTGAAGCCATTCAACATATGTTGATACCTCAGTATCCTTCCAGTGTCTTAACACCACCTTTTTGACAGACATTGACATCAAAGCTATGTGATACCTCCTGTTCACCACTGAAATGGAGGAGAAATCCCCAAGAAGGCAAATTTTGGGGGTGAACAAGTCTGAGAGCCCCAACAGAGGATCAACACGCTGTTTAATCGCAGTCTAGAGTGGGACGACTTTAGAGCAGCTCCAGAAAATATGGAGAAGATCTCCTTCTTGAGATTGACATGTTGTGCAAAGGGGAGAGCCTAGCAAGTTTCTGCGGAGAATAATAAATACTGTGCAAGATTTTATATTGCATTAATCTGAGTCTATCCTGCTTGAGAAACTTATGGCAACTTTGCCACAGGAGAGACCAATCCAGATCTCTGCCCTGGAAGAGACAGGCCCAAAAGGAGACGGGAGCATAAGTGTCAGGGTAGGCCCAGGTAAAGAGAGCACTGTATATTTTGGATATGGCATGAGGCAGACCCACCAGCTCTGTTAAGGTGACCTGAAAACTGATATAAGGAGCTGGGGGGGGGGAGTCGAGCCCATTACCTTAACCAGGAGATGACAAAACTGGAAAATCTTGAAAATATTTGTACGAGGTATCAAAAATTTACACATAGTATCAGTTGAAGAATACCATTGACTATTGGGTGACACAAACTCCTCTAAACGGCAATTCCCTACCTGAGGAAGCCAGGTGGCTGAGAGAGGCTTACCTTCTAATAAAAAATTGGGACTGCCTATTACGGGTTGAAATAAGTCCTTGAGATTCTTATAACTCAGAAATGCACACAACTGAGTATGAACCCTGATTGAAACAGCTACAGGGGAACTACGTAGAGACTCTGGTAGGGAACTAATCTTGGTATATAGCAGAGCAGCGGGGGAAAAACTGTGCTTTTTAATGGAGGCAGATTCGACAGCTAACCAAGTCGGGATGTATGTAGCAGCTGCAGACAGTTGATCCACGGTCAGCCATCTGAGATATTTATTGGCCTGACTGGCCCAGTAATATAACCCGATATGGGGAAGTCTTAAACCTTCTTTGGCCTTCGGGGCTGCTAATTTATGGAATGCCATCCTGGCCTTCTTATCGCCCCATATAAAAGTGGAGATCATACCGTGTACTTTTTTAACCCAGGACAGGGAAGCCATATATTTAACATGTTGAGGGGGTAGAACAGATGGGGGAAAATGTTTATTTTGATTAAATTTATTCTGCCCCATAGAGAGAGGGGAAGTAGGGTCCACCTACGAAGGTCAAGATCTACTTTGTGTACCAGTGCATTGATATATAACTGTCTGAGCCGCTTTGTATTCCTTGTTAAAAGAAACCCCAGGTATTTAATATAGTCGGACTTCCAGGTGAGTCCAAACGCAATAATATCCTGTTTGCAAACCCTATGGTTAAGAAGAAAAACCACCGTCTTTCCTACGTTAAGTTTATAGTTTGAGACCGTACTAAAATCCTCTATTAGCTTTAGGATAGCGGGAATAGATGTGAGTGGGTGTGTTACCTGCAGCAGAAGGTCATCTGCATAGGCCGCCACTTTAACCATCTGCTCCCCTAGAGAGATACCCGATATACCCTGGGCTCCTGATAACCTCCTGATAAGTGGTTCTAAATAGTTGTTGAAGAGAAGAGGAGATAAGGGACACCCCTGTCTGGTCCCTACATGCAATTTGAAGGGGCTAGAAATAACCCTGTTACATGAAATTCTGGCAGAAGAAAACTTATATAGAGAACTCACACAATTCCAGAATTCCGTGGGAAAACCGAAAGCTTCCATCGTAACAAATAGGTAGTCCCAATGGACTCTGTCAAACACCTTCTCGGCATCCAGCGAGATCAAAACCATTGGATGAGGAGCATCTTTGGATGCCAAGAAGACGTGAGACAGGGCCCTCAGATGGTCAACCGATGATCTCCCTTTCATAAAACCAACCTGATCTACCCTGATTAGAAAATTAAGTACTGCTTCCACACGGTCAGCTAGTAATCTTGCCAGGATTTTAATGTCATGGTTAAGTAGGGAGATCAGCCTATAACTTGCAACCTGATCCGACGGTCTGTCTGGTTTGGGCAACAAGACTATTAGCGCGTCAAAAAGAGAGGGATCACTTGACTAGAGAGAATAGCCTGGAAAAGCGGCAGCAAAATGGGAATCAATTGTTTAGAGAAAGCCGTATAAAAATTGGAAGTAAACCCATCAGGGCCAGGAGATTTATCGGATGGGAGAGACTTGATTACTCTTTCAATCTCGCCCTCAGAGATGGGAGACTAGAATTTTTTGCTGGGATTGTGTTAGGGTTGGCAACTGTAAATCACTCATATATTCATAAAGTTTTTCCCTAGATGGGGAATTGGCCATAGGGCCATATAAATCCTGGAAATCCTTTGTAAATTCCTCCGTTATCTCCGAGGGCAAGACCTTAAGGGAATTGTCGCTAGGAGAATAGATAGCAGGAATGAGTCTGGCAGATTCCTGTTGCTTAATACGCAGTGCTAGCATTTTGTCCGCCTTCTCACCCTGATCGGTATATACCGCATTTGTTTTCAAAATTGCGAATTCGACTTGTTCCGTTAGCACTGCTAGGTAGGCTTCTCTCAATTTCGTTAAGTCTTGTTTGAATGTCTCGGAAGAAGATGGAGAAAGAGCAGTCTCCATATTCCTAATTTGAGAAAGAAGGTCAGAAATCCGAGATGCCCTCTCCCTTTTCCTTTTCGATGTTAGACCAATTATAATCCCCCGTAGATATACTTTACAGGCACCCCATATCATTTCAAGCTTCCCCATGGAGTTAGAGTTAGAAGCAATAAACTGCTCTATTTGGGATGTTATATATTGAACCATCTTTGGCTCCTTCAGAATTTGGTTATTCAACATCCACCTGCCCCCTTTATTTGGCAATAAAGCTAGGGCTATTAGGCAGGTGACCACATAGTGATCCGACGGGGGCCCTGAGACAATACTAGAACATATAACCCCTGGTAACAGGGTTTGAGAAATGAGGATATAATCAATCCTAGAAGAGGTTGCACGCACTGGGGAAACAAAAGTGTACTCCCTTGCATTGGGATGTAATATGCGCCATATATCACAAAGACCAATGGAATCCATCAGGTCTCAAAAGGCTCTTTGTGCCGGAGAGAGACCTTGATGGGATTGACCCGACCTGTCGAGAGCCTGATCAAAAACTAGATTGAAATCACCCCCTATGACCATGAAGGTATCCAGATATGGGGTTAGGGCTTTAATTATCTGAACAAAAAAACTAGGGGAATCTACATTAGGGCTATAGATAGCACCCAGGACAATGTCCAGGGTATGCAATCTGCCTTTTACAAAGAAGAATCTGCCCAAAGGGTCAGATATAACTTGAAGAGGTTTGAACGGAAATTACCTGTGCAGAAGGATCATGACCCCTCTACTGTGGGTCGTACCCTCCGCTGCAAATATCTGCCCAATTTGTTGCCGTCTCATTTTGTCAGCTTCCATCTTGAGCAAATGTGTCTCCTGCAAAAACATAATTTCTGCCTTCAGATGGTTTATATGTTTTAGTATTTTATATTGCTTGGTCTTGTGCCTCACCCCCTTAACGTTCCAACTGATAAATTGAATGTTTCTAGCCATCACTCAAGTTGCCAGTCCGAAATCTTCTGAAGCACACATATACATGTATTTTCCATCCATACCACTCCAAACATAATATGCGCTGGGTTGTTCTACCTTCCCCCCAATTCTGCCTCCATTAAATCCATTCCCTCAGCCACCCTCCAAACCCCCACCTGAAACACCCATAAACCCTAACTCCCCACACCTCTCATATTTTGCATGGTACATGATGACCAGCAGACTGAAAAGTTCCCTCCCAACCACCCCGCCCCACAAAGCAGAAATCAGGAACAGAATTACCCTCTGTAATCAGAACACTCCAAAGAAATAGCCTGTTCTCAGCAGTGATAGCTCTGACAACGCCTAAATAATAACGGGAATTGGCTATACTATCCCCTTAGAGGAAGCGATCCTCCCTGCAGAAACCCCACGAGCCATACAACAATGTGGCCCGCAGAGCACGAGGCATATAACACAATGGTATCATGTGTAAAGATTCATCTCAGACGCCCTTTTGTGGTGCAACCCACAAACATCAGTGATTAATGGCCAAGAGCAAGCAGACCATAACTACCCACTGTGATATGGAGGAGAACTGAAGGCCCCAGAGTTGCTGTCCAGCCCACATTTTTTAAATCAAAGACAGTGGCCGTCACAGTTCTAAAAGGGAAATTTGAGAAAGGAAAAAAGAAAACGTGAATCCTCCAGAGACAGCACTTAAGCGGGGTTATAAAGAAGGCAACAGAGCCCAGTAGGCATGCAAAACCCTGGTGTTCTCATCTATCCTTAAGTGGATCTCCTTGATGTTTGGACTAACCATATTTATTGCCCGGTAGTAACAGGGAGTGAGAAAGAGGAAACCTGAAAAGAAACGGGCCATGCTAACAGGGCCAGGAAGAGACCGCAATTGCCAACGGAGTCTCATATTAAGATCTGAGAGAGGGAAGCATTGCCCCCCCCCTCCCCATTGCCATGAGATTGGGACAACACTCCTGAAAAACTGGATTACCAGAACTAACAGATTGGGACTTAACATGAGAACAGTGACCCTGCTCAGGTACTCGTTAATTGAAACCAGGAAAACACATATGAGCCCTCTAACACCTGACTCGTGAATCAGAATTGAAACTGGGTTGAGCCAGAATAAAAAATGAGAGTCCACAAAATTTTAGGAAGTCCGGAAGATGAGAACCAAATCGGGAGCGAAATATCCGTTTTTTATTAGAAAGAGGACCCCACTTGAGAGCTGTAGTGTAAGGTTAAGTAGCCATATGCACAGTTTGTCAGTGGCATGGCCCCAAAAATATTGTAGTGGATTATGATTTGCTGCAGCTAGACAACACCACCAAAAGGAAACTCGGCATAGCTCCTTACGCCAGGTCAGTTCTCATGTAGGCTTGAATAGATCAGGAAGCGCTTCTTTAAGCCCAACGGTTGCCATCTCCGCCTCCTCATAGGTCACCCAGGAGCCATTCAGGCAAATTTGAAGCCTTGCAGGAAAACCCATGCGGAATTTGATTCCCGCCGCGATCAGCTTGAGGACCACTTTGTGAAACATAGCTCTTTTCTGGCGCACAGATAAGGGCAGATCTTGTGCCACCCTCAGTTTTTACCTTCCCATTGCAAGTCTTGCACCTCCTGACCTTGTATAAGAAATGCTGTTCTCCTGGAAGTTTAGAAAATGAAATATGAGTGATCTGGGGGGGGGCTTCGTCGGGGGGAGGGGGGCGTAGTGCATGATGAGCCCTTTCTATGATGTAGCTAGCATCAAAAGGGGAAGGGCCTGCCACCTTCTCCACAAACTTTTTAATAAACCTGTTGGGGTCTGAGCCCTCTTCGCCCTCGGGAAAGCCGATAATTACTGCATTGTTTAGGCGATTGCGCCCCTCCAGGTCTTCCACCTTGTTCTCCATTTTCACTAGCCTTTGCCTCAGGGCCACCAACTCCAGATCAGCTTTATCCTGCTTCTTTTCAACAGATCGTATACATACTTCGTTGTCAGCAGTCTTCTGGGAGAGCTCCTTCAGGGTGTTAGAGATGCTTTTGATTTCTCCTGCCATATTCTGCATTTCAGCCTTAAAAGGCTGAAACTCCTCTAGAAACCTGGAGAGGGTGAGAAGATCTGCATCAGGACACTCAGTGGTAGCAGGCAGCGAGGATTGCGAGGAGGAGGAGGTCCTGGCTTTCTTGGAGGCCTTCTTGGGTGTTGCAGGAGGCGTATGTTTTGAAGCGGTTTTCCGCATCTCCTCATCCATCGATTCCTTGTAGAGAAAGCAGGAGCATTCAGAAAGGCGACAGACAGGCGATCTTTGGTAAAGGGCACCGAAAACCAGGGTTTTGAAGGGTAAATAACGGGCGGTAGGTTGGAGCGGGCAGAGAGGCGTCTTACCCAGTGCACCACATCACGTGACTCCCAGTTTCTACTCTTTTTTATTAGCAGCCCATATCAGATTTACATAAGGCATTGGTAGTCATAATTGGATATTCATGGGGTTACAGGTTATGAGATTGGGCCACCCAATGGATGTTTGGATAGCTTGCTGCTCCACCAAGATGCATATTGGACATATGCCTTGGGAGCATTACAAGCACCTGGTTTGAATGACAGATTGGAGAAAGCAGCATTTCTGCAATGGAAAGGCTTATGAATATTTCAATTGTGCCTACCCAACTAGATGAGATGATGCTTGTGTGACTTGATTTACTTTTGTGGCTTTCCGCCTCTTTATCCATGGGATATACCACCCTGTAGGGGTACAATGCAAGGAACCCTAGAGGAGGGTTCCGCCCCTACAGGTGCCGCAGGAATGATTGCATCGGCTAAAGGCAGGTTATGAAGAAGCCCACAGGTAAGAGAGATGAGCCGCTGGAGGAGGAGGGGTGGATGGTGGGCAGCGCAAAATGAATCCTGGAGAGGCCCAGGATGAGTGACTTTATAAGCCTGATGGGGGAGTGATGTAGTTGCTCTGCCCATTGAACCTCGGGCTTAAAGCCCTCCCATTCAATTGTGCTTACGCAACTAGATGAGATGATGCTTATGTGACTTGATTTACTTTTATGGCTTTCCGCCTCTCTATCAGTGGGATATACCACCCTGTAGGGGTATGACACAAGGAACCCTAGAGGAGGGTTCCCCCCCACAGGAGCCGCAGGAATGATTGTGTTGGCTAAAAGTAGGTTAGGAGGAAGCCCAAAAAGAATACCCAATCGGGTGTCAAACATTGAAGAGGCGAGAATGATGAATGAATGAATTCTGAGAAGATGATAAGGGTGGACTTCCTAAGGAGAGAGGGGAAAGCCGGGGCCACCATCTGCCTCCATCCAACAGCGGAACCTAACTAATTAACCTAAGAAAGCACTAACTCCAACTAATATTATGACCATTGGCATGGAGGAGAGGAAAAACCCCCTTTGAGGAGGAAACCTCTGGGGATCCAAGCCCTAGGTTGCCTTCCCTCCAGGCTGACGACTTTAGATTTTAAGGACGTATGTCGTTAAAGAGAAGGAGCTGAGTAGGGAGGATGATGATGGGATAGGTAAACCCCCCCAAAAGAAAGCACAGTTCGAAGAAGGAACATGAGGCAGCAGGGACCCGAGAGGGGTATGCTCAAGTAGACACAATGGGAAGGAGCAGATCTATGTAGAAGTCAGAGGAGTAAGGGGTACCCAGATGTACTCATGAAAAGACATAGGATGATGCAGACTGATTATGGTGATCACCACAGGAGTGCAGCAGTCCAATACGAGAAGACTGAGGAAGAGGAGACAGGAAATGAACTCGAAAATGAACTTGAATGATGGTGGAGAGCAGCGAGTCAGCCCTTAGCAAAGAACAACAGACAGGAAGGCATGGCCTTGACTGGAGATAGAGTCGAGGAAATGAACTTGAAAATGAACTTGAATGATGGTGGAGGCCAAGCAGCAGTTCGATGAGGCAGTATAGGATTCGAGGATGGAAGTGCTCGAGGAAGCGATGTAAAGAGATGAACCATGAGGGAAGGATGAATGAATGATGACTGAAGCCAGGAACTTGATACATGCGGCAGGAGGGCCGGGGCTCGATGAGGTGGCATATGATCCATGATAGGGATACCCAAAAGAATTATCGATTGCAGGCCAGACAGAGGCAGCCTGCCAGGAGAAGACTGAGGAAGATGAAGACTGAGGGTGATGAGTGCCACAGGAGTGCAGCGGTTCGATGAGGTAGCTGAAGACTCAATGAGAAGTATGCGCAATTGATTGATGTAATTAAGTACACTCCTCGAAAGGAGGTAGACTCTGAGGCCAAGAAGGCATGACTGGAACCAGAGGGAATGCTCAGATCGAGCGATTGATGGGATCAAACGGATGAGCATGGGATTCAATGACAAAAATACTCGCGTGAGCAATGGAAATAGATGAATCATGAGGTGAGGATGAGGGAAAGATGACAGGAGTCATGAACCTGAATACATGCAGCAGGAGGGCCACGGTTTGATGAGGATTGATGATGGAATGATGGTGGAGTGAAGCCATGATTGGAATGAATCCTTGATGGCTGGTACAAGATAAGGCATGCCTAAAGATCAGGCATGGGGAAGGATGACCAGAGTCATGAACCTGATACATGCAGCAAGAGGGCCACAGGGCGATTAGGTGGCATATGAGACATGATGGGTATGCACAAAAGAAATATTGATAGCAGGCCAGCCGGGGTCAGCCGAGGCATACTGATTGGCTTTGAGTGGAGTGAATCCACGATGGCCAGTATGGATGAGAACCACAGGACCAGACTGAGGCAGCTAGAGACAGCCAATGAAGGGGATGGCAGAGCAAGTGAACAATGGCAGCTGATACGGAGCAAGGAAGAGGGATGGAATGGAGGATACTGGAGCGAGAACACATGCTACAAAAGCACAACAACAGAGTATGAATGGGAAGGGAAAGGGCTGGATAGGGGAGAAACCCCAAAAGAAATGCACAGGGCTCAGTCTGCAGCGTAGAGAAACACCTCTTACATGCATTGTTCCTCAAAATGTGCATAGACAGGGAAGAACAGCGTACAGCATGCAATGAATGTACAACTGATAGTCCAGTTAAGAAGTAACTTCTTACCTCCAGTGGAGGTGTGCTTCTACTCACTGAACACCTGGATAGATTGAAGCAGGCAAGGTTATGCGACTAGCTTAAGGTCCCACGGTGAGCCAGGGATCATGGTGGGATACGAACCAGGACTGCCTGGCTCCTGGTTCTGTGCTACAGAGCAGTATGACCCTAGCAAGGCAATAAAATGTTGTATGCACCCAGTTGTACTGGAATAGGCCCCATAGCACCAAATGAGAAGTATGCTTGCAGGTGTTATAGATGGTACGAATGATTGTAAATAGGCAGGATTACAGAAACAAGCCACTGAAATACGAGTGCCGCCACTGACCTTTGATGGTATGCTACAAGTGCTGCAGCTAGCACAGATGTAGGTGAGATGCGATATCACAGAGGGAGGATGGGAGGAAATGCAACAAGGGAGGCTTGATGGGGTGGCTGAGGAGTTGAAGGCCACAGGAGAACAGAGGCATGGATGGCGGGAGGGCAGCACACCAGAGGAGGAGAAAGGGCGGGGCGGTGAAGTGCTGGAAATGCTGAGCATAGAGATGAGTGGCAGTGCCGAGTGCAGGAGATGCACAGGTAGCAATGCGGTTAAAAATGAGCATCACACAGTTCTGTTGTCAGGTACTCTAGGGATGACGTTTATGGTGTCCAGCCATGTACACTTGTTTGGTAGGAAGACGCTGCAAGACAAGGACAGGATGGGAATGGACGCCAAATGAAGCAATGAGGGGGAAACGGGAGGCAGGGGTGGGGGATCGAGCAGAGGGAGAGGAGCACTTGAAAGTGCCGCCGGGGAAGGGACCAACAGAAAGGAAGCAGCATTACCTGTGGGAAAGAGAGAAGGCAGGTAAACGAGCCAAGGAAGGTGGGGATGACCAAAAGGCAGCCGGAGGCAGCTGCAATGAATTTCAGATAGGTGGTGGAGGAGATCAGCGCCTCCAGCTGCAACGCGAAATGAATCCTGGAGAGGCCCAGGATGAGTGACCTTATAAGCCTGATGGGGGAGTGATGTAGTTGCTCAGCCCATTGAACCTCGGGCTTAAAGCCTTCCCATTATGAGGATAGTGAAAGTTCTGTCCACTTGCATCTTTCTCTACTGACAGATGCTTTATTAAAAATAGTTTTCTCTGTATTCTTTTTATAGAAGGTGATTATTTGGATCTGTGTGCTGACATACTGTATATCTTCTTGATGGATTCTTGACAAGTAACAACCTCAGTAAAATCCTGTCACTTTAATTACAGCTAAAATGAACTCTGCAAATACAGTACAATTGCAACAAGAAGAAACAGGAGGATGAAGTTAAGTCCCTGGTTATTCTCTTTGGATTTTTCTGAGGTATATTGAAATATATTGCTAGACATTAATATATATAATGTCTGCGACATTCAGAATAATATGACTGAATATTAAGATATATCATGTCTGTGACAGTCTGAATAATAAGAATGGGGACATGGTGAAGCTTAAGATGAGAATCCATGGCATGATGAGTTACCCCATTTTTAAATGTACTGTATGTTTTTACTAGCATAATATAAAATTATAGTATTAGATGTAGGTTCAGATATATAAGCATATTTATTTATGTCACTCATTTTGCACATGTTTTGAGTGGGTTTCAGATAGTGATGTCACAGTACAGAGCTATTTAAGCACCACATTTGGACTGTACTAACACCCTTGATAAAGCTCTGTGTTAGAGCAAAATGCCATTGGGTGTTTTTTCTGTGGGAGCAGCATCTGATATTTACCAGTGGTTTTGCATATTTACACTGTATGTAAATATGATTCAGTAAATGTTTATACTTCACATACTTTTTATGGCTCAGTAATTAAAGCAGTGTGTCATATTGGAGTGTTTTGTGAGGCTTTTTCTCTGATCCTTTAATTGTGTGAGCCTAATGCAATTCTTTGAGTGGGGCACCTCTTTTCTACAGACAGCCTTTTTATTAGTTCCCCCACAAGCTGCTGGATATGTCACTCTTCACATCCGAAGGAGTAGGGAGAGACAGTGGTCCCCTCCTAGGCTCCTGTCTGCTGCCGGTTCTTAGATGTTTTCTCTTTCTGGATCCTTATAGGGACTCCTGTGGTCACCTCCTGAGCTCTCAGTTAGCCTCCCCCTCTTTTAGTAAAGGCAATGGGCAGGGCCATGAATGTCTATGTCTGAGTTTCTCACTTCTAGCTGAATCAGGAAACTCAAAGCACAAACTCTAGACACCCTGGCTCCTAACTGAAACCCACTAAAGTACATCTATTTGGGTCAGACTTCACCCTTTGAGTGTTCTCTAGTAATCTGCCTCAAGCCTGGAGAAGAGAGAAGCTAGTTACCCTTGTACAGCGCTGAGGAAGAAGGTAAGCCATAAAGCAGCAGAGTTCTTGCTCAAAGGAATGCATAAATAAAATACATGTGGGGCCTAACAGAAAAAGGAAGCTTAAAGCAGCAGTATTTATTAGCAAAAAAATTCTTCATATAGATTTTTAGCATTATGACATTCTCAGCTATTTAGATTCATCAACAAACTGACCCTTAACTATAAAACAAACAAACAAAAATGAAAACCATGTTCTTTACTAGCCCACAACTGAAAAAAAAAAGGTTCCCCTTTTTTACATCCTTAACGGCAAGGGAAAAACACTCAAATCAGTAAAAGTCTTTAAATACCTCATGGTAATTCTAGATGATACCCTATCTTTGGCCCCACATGTGGACAATGCGGTAATTGCAGTTGAAAGGAGAATGGAGACATCCAAAAACACAGGACAGAACTGCACTCCAGTGCCAATGATGCTCAAAGTTAATGGTTAGTGTAACATCCAAGAAATTAAGACTAGTATTCTGAATATCACTTGTAAAGTGCAAGTTGAGGTAATTAGTGTTGAGCCAGTCAATACATTTTGCTGCCTCTAGTTCGGTGCTCTGCCAAATACATACTATATCGCCAATATAGCAACACCACCTTACAATGTGGACAAAGAAAGGATTAACAGCAGCAGTTAACATTTGATACTTTTCCCATAGCCTTAGGAAAAGATTGGTGAATGAAGGCGATATGGCTGCCCCCATAGCCATGTCACAACACTGTAGGTAGTAATCTTCCCCAAACATGAAGTAGTTATGGGTTAGGGTGGATTCCAGATCCTCTATTATCAAATCCAGTGGAATTATTTCACTTAATGGGTCCCCCTTCAGAAAGTAGCTGCAAGCTTTAAGTCCATCTATGTGAAGGACAGATGTATAAAGGGACTCTTCATCAATTCCCAACCATAAGAATCCTGGCTGCCAACTAAAATTTTCCAGTTTGTACGATAAATGCATGATGTTTCTAGGAAATGAATCTAATGACAGCACAGTGTGCTGCAGAAAAAGAAATCAAGAATCTACACAGGTAATCAATGAGGGAACCGATCCCCAAACTATGGAATGTCCCGGGGGATTTGTGGGGTTATTGTGTACCATGGGAGGAATATACATGGTGGGGGTCATAGGAATTTCAGGCCATAATATTCACAACACCCACCCCCCCCTTCTCACCTTAACCTACATTAAATCATGCCTTAAATCCTTAAATCTTTCAAGTGTTGTACTTATGGTCTACGATTTGAATAATTGCCTGTACTGTTATCCTCATTATCTTGTCTACTTTGCGTAACCCTGTATCACCTGACTGTATGTATTGTATTGCTTCTGGATCACCTGATTGTATGTATTGTATTGCTTCTGTTCCCTGGGTCACCCCTGAAAAAGGGAACTTCGGGGCCCAGTGGGCCAAGCCGGTCATCAAAATTCAATAAATAAATAAATATTTAAATTCCTTCTCTGTGATGGTCTTGTTGGCACTTGCATTCTCCAACAAGTTGAAATCTCCCTTTTAAAAGAGGGTAATGGATCTTCGGGTAATGTTCTGTAATTATTGACATAATCTAACAGCTCTAAAACTTTACTGTTATAGAACTCTCTGATAATAATTACCACATTAACCCCATCTGATGCTTGGAAAACCATATCAGAATTGTTTAGTAAGTCCTGTAATGCTTCCCTTTCCCTGAAAGATAGATTTCCATATTGGAAATTTTGTTCATTTCAAATGTCACTAACTTCCTTCAGTACCATTTTCTTGTAGGCAGCAAGAGAGGGATTTGGTAGACGTGGTGAGAAGTCTAATTTAGGTTTACATAGTCTAGAGGGTCTCAGCAAAAATGAGACTTTGTCAATAATCACATAGCTTGTGTGTTGCTTGGAGAGTTCTCAGTTCCTTCATTGAGAGCCAGGCAGTTTTGCCAATCAGTCCATGACCACTGAGCCATTTCATCATCATCATTTGGTTGATCATCCATATTTTGGATGGCAACCTCCTATTCTATTTAAAAATCCAAAATGGCTATGTCTACCTCTGACGTAATGTCCCCTGGATGACGATCATCAGGTGCAAAACGTAATGTTGCTGATCTCCCCATTTCCCAGTCTTTTTCTGGATTTTTGGCAAAGAAAACTTTCAAGTGGATTTTGCAAAAAAATGTATGCAGATCATAGAAAATGTTCAACTTTCTCCCGACATTAGGTTGCTACAAAAGGAAACCTCTTCTGTAACAAACTGCATTGAGATTCAGTCAACTCATATTGAGTTAAATTCACTATTTGCCCTCCTGGTACTTTTGGACATCTCTGGAACTGCGGTATTTCCTTTCTCCCTTCTTCCCTCTATGTGTCCTTTTCCTTTTTAACTTTGCCTTGTTGCTGGTAGTTTTGGTGGAAAAAGACACACTTGTAGTGGGAGTGGGTGATGCTTTATCATCACTGCCCTCAGAGGTGCTATTTACTGTGTTAGTGTTGCTGGCAGAGGGTTTGGATTTTGTGTCATGTTCCTGTCTCTCATTACTTTTGGGGCTGGTTTTATTGGATGGCCATCTGTTAAATGAGCAGCCTTGGGAGGTTGAGCATTCTCATCTAAATCTGCACCACTGATACACTCTGCTTTCTTTATAATCGGTGCAATCCCACTCTAAGTTGGATTTTTTTTTTATTAGTTCAGCTTCATGTTTTGTAATTTTGTTTTGAAGCTGTCCAGTTCTGAGAAAAGGGATGCTTGATTCCTTAAGTAATGCTTTTGTGGCAGTGATATCTTTCACCAGCATGTTATGCTTATGTGTGTCTTCCTTGATTAGTAGTTGTAGGAATTATTTATTGCATTCAGCTGCAGCTGCTTCCCACTCCTCCCAATGTGTGAAATCCTCTAGCCCTCCTGAAGGTAAAGCAATCACATGGAAGCCCTGAGTCATCAACTCTTGCTCAATGTAGTTCTCTAAACTTAGTATATTGTACAGTGAAGCTCACCAGTATTAAACCCAGTTCTGCAGCATACTGCAGTAGAGTTACTGCAGTAAACAATGCAATTTCAATAGGAGTTAATCCCTTTTGTCATACAGGAAACTGTGAGACTGCGCTTGAGCCTGGTGTGCTTCACTGTAAGCTTAAGTTCAGTAAATAAGTATCATTCTAAGGTTGTGAAAAGATTCTTTATCTCACCCACTTCTGTTGTCATTGATTTCTATTCATTTCCAAGTCTCACCTTCAGAGTGGCTTTACATTTCAGTAGATCCTCTGTATCTATCACACATATCAAAACGTTCTTTTGTCTGGAGGGATCCTCTTTGCAGCTCATGTCAGTTACTACTTGGAACCCTACTGGTATTCTTGGAGTTCAATGCCATTTTCCCTACATTTGCTAGCTTGGCAAATACCTGAATGTGCAGGGGAGCTCCCTTCCGTCCTGGTTGTATGACAAAGAGCAGTCAACAAGGCAACAACAGATAAAGCCTGTGCCACTAGAAATCTGTCAGGGTGCAGGTGGCAGCTAACCTACACAGGACACATTCAAAAACACAGAGGTCAGAACTGCACTCCAATGTCAATGATGTTCAAATTGAGAATGCTAATGCAGACGTAAAAATTTATTGTGCATAAAGCAAAATAACAGAAACAAGCAAACTGCGGAAGGCAACTCCAAACAGAAGACCCGGTGCTTCAGTCATTTAGATCATTGTGAGGGGGTGGGTACTGGTACAGTAGTAACTATCATATTGAAGATGTCACAAATCAGATGATTCTTAGTACTCACATGACATTAAATGCATCCATATTGTAACCATTTTTTCAACACAAAAGCCATTTCGTTGATAAAACAAGTCATAGAAAAATAGAAAATGTCGGCAGATAGGGACCGCTAGGCCCATCCAGTCTGCACGTAAACCCTGTACTTGGTTTAGGCCTCTGACCTGTCTGGTCAGTGACTTCCTCTCCCTCTACCCTACCTCCAAGGCTCCCTTATGCCTGTCGGAGGCAAGCTTAAATCCCTCCACAGTGCTCGCTCCCACCACCTCTTGTGGCAGACTATTCCATGTGTCCACCACCCTTTCTGTGAAGAAAAACTTTCTCACATTCCCTCTTAGCCTGCCACCTTCAAATTTCATATCATGCTCCCTCGTTCTTGTACTCCTCCTATATTGGAAGATGTCTCCCCCTGCACCTAGTTAACGCCTTAAGGTACTTGAATGTTTCTATCATGGCACCCCTCTCCCTCCTCTTCTAAAGTGAGTATATACTGAGGTCCTTCAATCTCTCCTAATAGGTTTTGTGGTGTAAGCCCTTCCCTGCTTCTTCCCCTGTGCCATCTTAGTCACCCTTCTCCAGACTGCCTCCACCCTGTCAATGTTCTTATGAAGGTGTGGTCTACAGAACTGCACACAGTACTCCAGGTGAGCCCTGATTAGTGTTTTAAACAAAGGCATCACTATCTCCCGCCTTCTGCTAGTGATACCTCTGCCTATGCATCCCAGTATGCCGTTGGCCCTCCCTTTAACCTTGGTGCTCTGCTTAGACATCTTAAGGTCATCCAATACAATAACCCCTAGGTTTCTTTCTTCCTTGGTGGTTGTCAACAACTCCTCCCTCCCCATCCTGTAGCTCTCCCCAAGGGTTTATATTACCCAGGTGCACACTTTTGCACTTCTTTGAATTAAACCTCAGTTGCCACACCTCAGACTATTTTTTAAGCTTCCCTAGGTCCCTCCTCATTGTCTCCACCCTGTCTGGAGTATCCACCCTGTTGCTGATCTTGGTGTCAGCTTCAACCAGGCAAAACTTTTCCTCCGGCCCTTCTGCAATGTCAGTCACTAAAGAATACATTGAACAGGACTGGCCTATGGACTGACCCCTTGGGTACCCCACTGGTCACCCCAACTCCCCAGATTGTATCCTGTTTATGGCCACCCTCTGTCTCCTGTCCATTAGTCAGTTCCTAACCCAGTTTACCACCTTGTGCCCCATTCCCAGATTACCCATCTTGTTTACCAGCCTCTTGTGTGGGACAGTGTCGAAGGCCTTGCTGAAAACCAGTTAAGCGATGTCCACTGCTCCCCGATTTACTTCCTTCAAAACTGACTCACATCTATCAGATTCATCTGACACGACCAACTCGCAGTGAATCCATGTTGCCTCGAATCCTGGGCACCTTTGGATTCCAGATGTCCCACTATTCTGTCTTTAAGTAGTTTCTCCATGATCTTCCCCACAACTGAGGTGAGGCTGATGGGCCTATAATTCCCCACCTCCTCCCTACTGCCGGATTTGTGTAGAGGGACCACATGTGCCCTCCTCCAGTACTGTGGAACCACTCCTGTGTTGAATGACTTGGTGAACAAGGCTGCCAGAGATGCTGCTAGTTCTTCTCACAGTTCGCTCAGTATCCTCAGGTGTATGCCATCTGGTCCCATTGCCTTGTCCACCTTCAGTTTTGTGAGTTCCTCCCAGAGTCCCTCAACTGTGAATGGACTGGTGTCCACCTCTCTCCCTCCTTGGCATCTGTCACTCAGCTGTGGTCTCTGACCCTCCCCCTATACAGTATGTAATGAACAGAAGTATTTATTCAGTATTTCTGCCTTTTCCAGGTCTCCCTCCTTACACTCACCCTCATTCCCCTTGAACCTTACAATCCACCCCCATTTTTCCTTCTATCACTGATGTACCTAAATAATGTCTTTTCCCTTTTTTTACCACCTGCACTAATTCTTCCTCAGTCCACACCTTTGCTCCCCTAACAGCCTTCCCCACTTCCCTTAGACATTCTAGGTACACCTCCCTGTCATCCTCCCTTTGGGTCTCTTTATATTTCCTGAAACCTGTCCTTTTAGCCCTTATCTTGTCTGCCACCTCATTCAAGAACCATAGTGGCTTCCTCCTCCTCTCTTCCCCTTGAACACCAACCTGATTCATTGGTTCATCGCTTCCACTATGGCTGCTTTTATTTGCTTCCAGGGCTCTTCATCCCCCCGCTTGTGACTCCCTTCTCCAGGGCTACTTTGATCCACCTCCCCATTTCAGCAAAGTCTGCTCTTCTGAAATCTAAAACCTTCATCTTTGTGGACTTGATTCAGTCCCATTCCCTATGCTAAACCACACTATGTTGTGGTCACTGGATCCCAGTTGTCCTTCTACCTGGAATTCTGCAATTTGGTCCCTGTTGGTCAGTATTAGGTCCAAAATTGCCCTGCCTCTGATGGGATCAAGCACAAGCTGCCTGAGACCTGCCCCCTGTAGGGAATCCAGGGTGTTTCTGCTTCTGGTTGAAGCAGCTGCCTGGGTAGTCCAGTCTACATCTGGCATGTTGAAATCCCCCGGCAGTACAACTTCACCTCTGATTGCCATGGCATGTATGTTATCCACTAGCTCCCTGTCCACCCCCCCCCCGTGCTGGAGACCTGTAGATCACCCCTGTGCATATTGCTGTGCCATTCCCAGTTTCAAGGGTGACCTATACTGCCTCAACCTCCCCCTGTCTAACCTGCACCTCTGTTGCCTTAACCTTTATATTCTCCCTAACGTATAAGACGACCCCCCGCCTCTTTTTACCCCCCATCCCTCCCGAACAGAGCATAACCCAATATATTTATGTCTCACTCATGATTTAAAGTGTACCATGTCTCAGTTATTGCTGCTGTGCCCAGGTCTTCCTCTACTATCAAGGCCTCCAGGTCTGGGATTTTATTTCCAAGGCTGCAGGCATTAGTTACTATGGCCTTCCATGTTTTGCAACCTATCCTCCCTCTTACCCTGTTTCTGCTCCCCTGCTTCTTCCCCCCTCCCCATTTATCTTTCCTGTTTGGCCAAGATCCCACTGCTTCCCCTTTCTGACCCCTTCCATTGTGTGTGGCCCTGATTCCACTGCTTCTCCCTCTCTGACTATTTCAGTTGTCCCTGACGTTAATTCATTATCCTTCATGTGCCTACAGAGGGAGGGGTGATACTAAGCCTCCTGACCTTCCTGGTTCACCCGCCCTTGTCCAGTTTAAATGCTTGCTGCTGAAGCATTCAAACTTCTCACTCAGGAAAAGAGTCCCCTCCCTGGATGGATGTAGGCCGTCATCATTATACAGTCTCGCATCCAACCAGGTGGGGTCCCAGTCCCCCATGAAGCCAAAACCCACCCTTCCACACTATTCTTTCAACAAGGAGTTGAATTTCTGGATGTGGAATGTCTGAGCCTCCCCCTTGCCATGTATAGGTAGTACCTCAGAGAAGGAGACAGAGTGTGCTACCTGCTTAAGGCCCCCCCAATTTCCTGAAATCCTTCTGGATTCTGTCTATCCTCACCTTGTTCCCTGTCAGGTCATTTGTTCCCAGGTGGATGATGCCATCCAGTTCCTCTCTCCTTGCTATTGTCCTTGCAATCCTGTTGATCCGCTTCTCATCCCTCCATGCAGAACTGCAGTACTTCCTGGGAGGCACTTTACCTCCCTGTCCTTCCTGCAAGGTCCCCCTAGCTTCATTTCCTGGACAATTAAGTCCCCCACAAGGAGAAGCTTCCTCCTCCTCCTCTGGGGTTATCTTCACCCCATCTCTTGGGGCTCCATCATGGAAGACCTGCCCATCCTCCCTGGTCTCAGCTGCGGGTATGCACATGGGGCTCTCCCACTCCTCCAAAACAGCATAGGAGTTGCTTAACTGGTCCAGTTGGGGAATGTGCTTTAGACCCCTTCCCTCATCCTCCCTGAGCTCACCGTGATCCAACCACTCCTCTGCCTGGGCATCCCTTGAGGTTTAGGTTGTGGACCCTGTGGCCTCTGAGTGGGGGTGAATGTCCCATGTAACCTGGCCAACTTGGATCAGAGATAGGTGGCCTCCTCCCTCAACCCAGATGGGTACCTGCAGATAGGGAAGCATCGCAGTCTCCAGAATGTCTCCCTGAAGACTGCTGGTCCACAGCTGCTGAACTGCACCACTCCCATCATGTTTGCTGTGTCTTTTCCTTACTAGTCCTTATGTGTACCCTCTAAATATATTCCCCTGCTCCTTCCCCTTCTATGCTAGGTTCATCCTGTTTGGGGGTAGGAAGGTGTACTACAGTATGGATACACACCCTAAAAGAGGAGGACAAACCCTGCATTTGGTGGGCGGGATTACCCCCTGGCTGTGTCCAGAACCAATCAACCCAGCACCCCTCTGCCTTTGGCTCCCTTCTCCTCTCTCTCCGCTAGTTATTTACCGGAGGTGCAGGCTGCTCTCTACCAGCCCACCAGCATCCCACTCTGTTGGTTTCTGCTAGTATCCTACTTGACAGCAGGCTTAAAAGGCTCCTGTTTGGAAAATTTTAAATCCTTACGCTGTGCAGCTCAACTCCCCTGATTGGCCGGGAGGTCCTACATTAGGAAGAGAGAAACTGCAATGGCTCAGAAAAAGGAAAAAAAACAACAATTTATGGTAGATCCAAAGAAAGTCAATGACCCTCCAAAATATACAGATTCTCAATTATAGTGACTCGGTCACGTGTCCCAAATCCAGACCTCACAAACAGCACTCTAGCCTCTCCCCAACTGCATGCAAACTGTCCCAGGAATGTCCATTTACAGCAGATCTGTGCCCACCCTATGGAAACAAACAAAACCACAATACTAGCCACTCCCAACTAGTCCTTTGTACACTTTATCCACTGCTACACACCGGCACAGAACTGAGTGTACAACAGGAATCTAGTAATACTGAACCCCAGCTAAACAAACAAAATATGTTAGCTAAAATTCACAAAATGAACCCGATCCTCTGGCTTTCTGAGTCCCTGGCTGTGTCCAGAACCAATAAGCCCAGGACTCCTCCGCCTTTGGCTCCCTTCTCCTCTCTCTCTCCGCTGGTTAGTTGGGGGGGGTGCAGGCTGCTTTCTCCCTGTCTGCCAGTGTCCTGCGCTATCAGTTTCTGCTAGTATCCTACTCGAGAGCATGCTTCAAAGGTACAGAGGAAAAAAATCATCATCTCTACTTTTTTTTAACTTTTTAAACCTTATCTAATTCTTGTAAACATAAAATATTTAACTATTGTGTAAAGAACAAAAAACATTTTTCTTAATATTTTAATTCTATACACGTATTTTGATAAAGACAATGTAAATCTGAAATTAACTGAAAATTTTCAAATACTTATGCCCCTGCTATTTACAGGATACCATAGAATATTGTTTAACCATATCGAAAGGCATTTTGACCAAGCATAGCCAGAATAAACAGTAAGAGAACAGCTATGCAAGTTATAAAAGAAAGGGCAAGGAAGACCAGAAATGGGGGCAGGGGGAGAAAACAAAAGAAGCACAGTCAGGGTTTGAGAGCAGAGCCCCTCAGGTGCAACCAATGGCACCACTAGGGAAACAGGTGTATCCTGCTCCCTCCAACACTCCATATAGTCCTGAAAAATAGAACAAAGAAGTGCATTGGTGTGCAGTTCTATCCTCTCTGTTTTTGAATGTGTCCTGTGTGCATTAGCCGCACCTGACCCGCATTCTGCCTAATCTCCGGTGGTGTGAGCTTTACCTGTTGTCGCCTTGTTAATATGAGACTGGAGCCTTGTATAGGAATCATATCAACCTTATTGCTGAAGCCAGGCATCTTATTGGGTTCTGTTCCATCACTCATTGACTATGGCCTTTCTGTTTACATGGCTGCAAGCAACTCTGGGCTTGATTCCAGAAGAGACAAGCCCAATGCAAGGTGCTTGCGACAAACAGCAATATCTCATGTCGCACATTGCATCGGAGTTTGTGGCATCCCTGTTGCGGTATGCAGTCTGCACTGGTGAGGAATGACACTGCACCAAAGGGCCACTGTGCCCCCTTTGCAACCTGAATTTGGGTATGCCAAGTCACAAGGGGGCTTGTGCCTTGGTGGGACTCACATTTCCTATTCCAAAAGCACTGCTGTGGCTGTCACAAGGGGCTCCACTTAGACCTGCCAGGAGGTGGTCTAAGCCCCTTGCCACTGACTGGGACACTGTTTTGGGTGGGCTACAAGTGGAGTCCATGGGCAAGAGGGGCACAGCAGGGCATAGGGAGGGTTGTTGTGGCAGACGGGATGAGTGGGATTGCTTTGGCCCCCCGGGAGTGCATATGCCACCGCATGGATATAACATGGGCATTTGCACCCTGCCATGTCCTGATCCAATACCCAACCACCCTGCTGGCACACCAACCCACCCTATGTCCCTACCCACCCCCTCACCCCTTGACATGTGTATACCCCCTCACCATCACCACCAGTGCTGCCCATCCTGTGATGTGCAGGCGGGAGGGGTGCCAGTTCCTTGCGGCATGTGCCACAACTGCACCACCTGTCGGGTGCTTTCCCACATTTGCAGAAATCCTGGGAGTTTGGTGCAGGAACCCTGCTTTTCCTTGGAATATGGCACAGGGTTCTTGGTGCACGAATTATTGCCATAGCCCTTGGAGTGGCAAAGGGCTCCTTTTGGAATCGGGCCCCCTGTGTTTAACAGCATTTAGGTGATCTGCAACAAGGCTTGCTGATTTGTGTTGGGGGCTAAAGTGCATACCTACAGCAGCACTCTGTACACCCTAATTAAATGGCTACCTCTACCTACTGGTATAAAGTACTAAATCTGTCTGCTAGCTAAAAAGGCACTGCTTAGTTTAAAACACCTGACCCTATAAAACTGCTTCCACCCCACTGCCAGCCAGTACAACACCAGGACCATGTCAAGAAATGTACTAGAACTGCCCTTCTGGAGAACTAAATTGGGCAAGCTAGTGCTCCTCTGTTGTAAAGGCTGCTGGTTGGCTGAAGAACAGGCTGTGGGATGGATTCTCAAAATGATTTGGGGCTAAGTCCCACATGACAACTCCTGTTGTGAACTGAAATATCCACAGCTGTGGAGATTGGTATTCTCAATCCACTGCAGCTGCAGGAAATGTTCTGCCTGGTCCCACTATTTGTAACATTTTTCTACAGCTGCTGACTCTCTTGACCCCTATTTTCTAAAACTTGCAATACATGTGCTTGCAGTTCCCTTAACACATCTTTTTAATCTATCTTTAGCCTCTGGTTCTATTCCTTTGCTGTGGAAGACAGCACAAGTGTTTCTCCTCCTAAAATTAAGGGACCCCATGGACCTCAACAATTACAGGCCCATATCCATCCTGCCAGTGCTTTGCAAAATGCTAGAAAAATTAGTGAGCATCCAATTAAGAGACTACCTTGATGTTAATAATCTCTTAAACCCCGCTCAATCTGGGTTTAGGACTAGGCATAGCACCATTTCTTCACTGGCAAATGTCACAAATGACTGGCAAACTGAGCTAGACAAAAAGAACAACGTCTGTGCTGTATTTCTTGATCTAAGCAAAGCCTTCGACACAGTGGATCATGAGCTTCTACTCTCTTCACTGCACTCCATAGGCTTAGATCCACCCTCTCTGAAGTGGTTCAGATGTTACCTCACTGATAGAATGCAGCAGGTGAAAAATGAAGGCGACCTATCCTCATCAAAACCACTCCTAAGAGGAGTACCTCAAGGATCTATCCTGGGCCCTATCCTTTTTGCCATTCACATTAACAGCATTGACTCTAATCTCACCAAAGCCAATGTTCACCTCTTTGCAGATGACACTGTCTTATATGTCAGTAACCCATCACCTTCTAAGGCCTGTGAAATACTACAATCAGAATTCTCCCTTTTGCAATACCAACTACTTGAAAAAAAACTCCTCCTAAATGCAAAGAAGACAAAAGCTATGTTCTTTTCCTCTAATTGCTATACTAACACCTTTTCACCAAGCAATCTTCCCCAACTATCCACCATCCTTGGAGAGAGCCTTGACTATGTTGACAAATTCAAATATTTAGGGGTATGGATTGACAACAGGCTTGATTATACTCAGCATATTGAAGAACTTCTGAAAAAACTTTGCCAGAGGCTTGGCCTTTTCTTCAGAATTAAACATTATTTAACCAGAGATTCAAGACAGAGACTAATCCAGGCCTCATTTCTATCACTTATTGACTATGCAGATTTCCTCTAAGGCCACTGTTCTATTTCCTATTTAAGTAAACTGGATACCTTGTACCATAGAGCTCTCAGGTTCATCACAGATCTTCCATTCAACACTCATCATTGCTCTCTCTCTATGCTGCAGTTGGCTGGACATCCTTACACCTCAGAAGGAACAAAAAGGCTGCATTATGGATATACAAAACCCTGTCTAACAAACTTCCATCCTATATTTTAGATTGCTTTACACTGGCCACAGCTAGGTTATATGCCCTAAGAAGCAACAACCTCATCACTTTGAAGCTACCCAAAGCCAGCACCCGGCATGGGAGATCTGCAATCAGTTACTCTCTAGCAATGGTATGGAATTCTCTGCAGAAGACCCTAAAGTTGACCACCTTTATACCTCTAATATCCTTTAAAAAGCTCTACATAAGTCTTTTCCCAGAGAAATGCAATTGCTTTCACAAGGCTTAGTCCAATCTCATTCATTACCCCCCCTTTTTTTCTTACTGCAGCTTTGCTAGCCCTTACCAAGACCTCCACAGCTACCCCTGTCACTTACTTCTACCCCATTCACTCACTACTAGTAGACTTAGTCCCTATCCAAATCTCCCACCAGCCCCAACATGTCATTTTTCTGAGGCTGTTTTCAACATTTTAGTAGTCATCAATCATAACTGTCTGGTTTAGCTTGCCTTGGAGCCTGTAATCTCCGGCTTCCCTGTTTGCATATATGTTTATATTATTGTATCTGTTTATATAGATGTGTTTTGTATATGTCTGCTTTTGTACCTTCAAGTTGTTCCTCGACCTATCAGGTCCATCTTGTAAATGAGCTTTGCTCAATGATGTCCGCCTGAATAAATAAAGATTTTGATTGATTGATTGATTGGGTAAAACTACCCACAAGCTGCCATGAATCATGAAACCAGTCATAAACTGGCTCCACTTTAGAGAATATTGTAGCTGTGGGTGAAGCTGCAGTTCCATAAGTTGCAACCCATTTGCACTGTGTTTTTCCCGCAGCTGCGGCATTTTAAGGGGCTTCAAGAATCCAGCCCTGAATCTCTGCTAAATCTCAGTTTTTTCCCAATTCAAAGGATCTCTGAGGTCAGCTCTGTCTGTTCAGTGCAACTGTAACTTAAAATTTGATTGAATTATGTCTGGCTGTTGACCCTGTCTGGCTCTGCACCTGGTTTTGTTGTCTAGGAATTGTACCATGGCTGTATTCCTTTGAAATTGCTTGAGGTATCATTTATGTGTCTTATTGTATTTGTATTTGACTGTATTCCTATCGAATTCAAGAGACTGCCAAGGATTGCAGCAGCTGGCTGTTTGCATGGAGCCCCTCCCCCCCGGACGTGGTCAGCAACAGAAGGTACCTCCTCCTGTGGTGGTCAGTAGGCCCTGGCAATGCCCCAAGAGAAGGTACCATGAGGCTACTCTCAGGAAGGTGGCATCTAGCCAGAGGGAGGAATCAGAGGGGTTTCGTAGGATTGAAGGCCAGTGATTCCCCCTCTTTCTCTTCCTTCCATTGGATTCCTACCAATCCTCACTTGTAAAAGCAGGGTAAAGTGACCAGGGCAGGTAGGGTTCCTTTAACTCAGTATGGGTGACTGTAGTAAGGGGTGGGGAGTGTCTTTTTCCTGGTTTTCCCCATAAAAGAGGATTTTTCCAAGTTTTTAGCCTCCTTCAAATGGATGTAAACCAAGGAAGGAAGGAATAAAAAGATAGGATAGTTCAACGAAAGTAAAGTGAATTGACAAACATCAGTCATGAGCATACTTAATCTGTTGCAGCCATGTGTGGTGACTCAGGAGGAGCGCAGACTGAAGGTATCAACAAAGATGCACCCTGCAAATAAAGGGCAACAAAGATGGTGCATGGATTGCATCACAAGTCCTATGAGGACAGGTTGAAGGCACTGAACATGTACTCCCTGGAGGAGAGGAGGGAGAGAGGGGATATGATAGAGACATACAAGTATCTTACAGGGAGGAACAGGGTGCAGGAATGCACTATTTTTTTTTTTTTTTTGCAATTCACTGTACTTTTTACCGAGCTGCCTGCCGCCCTCCAATCAGCTCGGTCACGGCTCGCCGGCTTCTGCTTCCAAATCAGCCACCCCCCCGATACCCCCGTGGCTTGCCCCCCACGGCGGAGGCCCACGGCACAGGGCCAGATGCCGCGGGCGAAACGGTCTAGGTCGGGGGTCTTGGCCTGGGAGCATATCAGAAGCCGCGGCGGGCTTCATCCATGGCGGCCGGCAGCTCTGTTTTTTCCTCGGTTTTCCCCACCCCTGAGGTGGCGGAGACGTGCAATGACGCAAGCGTCCATCCCGCCCCTCTCCCCGCCCCTCCCTTTATGTAAGCACGGCAGCAGCATTGGTCACCAGCCTCGCTAGGGGGCCCCATCGCCTCGTTAGCTCCAACTTTCCCTCAAGAAGGAGAGCAGTCCGTCGATGCTCAATCTTTCTTCCTTCGCCAGTTCTCCGACGACCCCGGTCCGCCTTGAACCCGGTCGCCGGCCGCAAGCTGAAATCCCACTTGCGCCTAACGGGCCGGCTAGGGAATGCACTATTTTTAAGCGAAAAGATGTTCCAAGACTAGAGGGCATGGGATGAAGTTGAGGAGGACGATTCAGAGGAAACGTGAGGAAGAATTTCTTCACAGAACAGGTGGTGGACAAGTGGAACACCCTGCCAGAGGAAGTGGTGGGGCTGAAACAATCATGGGATTTAAGAATGCATGGGATAGACATAAAGGAATTCTGGAGGTCAGGGGAAAGGGGCAACAGACTTCCTGGAAAACATAAACTGAACTTACAAACTTAAATGGGCAGACTGGGTGGGCCATAGGCCCTTATCTGCCGACACTGTCTATGTATCTATGTATCGGGGGGGGAGAAGGGGAGAAGAGGCCAATTCTCCCTAAGGACTAATCAGCATGAGGACAGGGGACCACAAGACTCTTACCCGAAAGGGAAGTTGCAGTCTTACCATATCAGTGTATTCTGCAAGGACAGTGGTGCCAGTTAGGGGGCTGCTGCAGGAGACTTGGCCATATGACCTCCCCAGGAGATATGGGAAGTATTTTAGCACACACCAGGGGTGGCCCAGGATTGAGGGCAGGTGTTGGATGCTGTAGGAACTGTGCATTCTCCCAGCAGTGCACGCTGCTCAATTAGTTGTAACACAAATAATAAACACATGGCTGCAGTTATTTCCTCCAAGATCTGTGTGTGTGTGTGTCTTGATTTGGGGAATGGGGGAAGTGAGGGGCCACCAGACAATGTGTAAAGCTACTGCAATTGTATTGTACTGTAATTTGTTGACTCTGATGTGGAACATTTGTAAATGAGCCCATGTGCTCAAAGGTACTTTCCGAATAAATGAATAAATAAATAAACAAATAAATAAATGCATTTTATTTATTTAAGATGTTTTTAGAACAGCTTCTATTGCTAATTTTAATCAATGGTTTAAGTCATTAAAGATGGCCACCACTAGCAATTCTGAAAAATTACTTCTTCATGGTTATGTTTTGACTTTACATACTAGCTTCATACTTTGCCTATATAATGAGGGTGCTAACACATGTCTAATGGTAAACAGCACAACACCATGCAAAAATGTTTAGTTTATTAGTACTGTAGTGGGTGTGAGCAGAGAACAGGGACTTTTAAAAACATTGCTACCCCATATCTCAATTCAGGAGGAAAATACAATGAAAAATAAAAAAAAGGATACAGAATATTGGTTTTCTTTTCTGCTAACAAATACTGATTCTTTAAAAGAAAAGTTAAAAAGCAAAAAAGGGAGCCATAGAAACTAAGGCTGGTCAGTGATGGCAATGTGTAAATATTGCATGGGAGAGGAAAATGTTCTCATGAGTACGATGACTGGGTAGGTCACTGTAATAAATCACTGTGACTGCACCGCAGCCCCCACTGAGTATTTCATACACTCTTCAGAAGTCAGTGTTGCTGTGTGTGTACTATGCAAGTTAAAGTAACAAGAAATGTGTAGGAAGTATGGCAATTGTATATTACTGAGCGAGAATTCGGACAAAAACGTCTCCTCCGGGAATTTATTTTATTTTATTTAAACATTTGATAACCAGGAAAAGCACACTGAGCTGAGGCTCGTTTCCAGGTGCAACCCTGGGGTGACGGGGAGGGAGTTACGAACAGTATACATACATAGAATAGATACATGAGAATATTACATACAATCCCATAATTTTGTACAAAGGAGTTATTTACATTCAGTTGCATATATAATTATTTATTTACAACCAGTTACATGAATACAATAACATATAGTACAGGGGTTTTGATGTTTAAACCGTGTTCATCTGGCTAAAGGCAGACTAGTTGCAGTTACAGGTGGGGAAGGGGAGTTGATGAAGTTGAGATTTAATGGAGTTATGCGAGGGTGAGTGTCTGAGGGGCTGGGGAAGCTGGTTCCATAGGTAGGGGAGACGGTAGGAGAAGGCAGATTTGCCAGCTGATGAGGATGGTTTGGGGAGGGAGAAGAAACGGCAGTCCCTAAAGCACAGCGAGTAAGAAGGAAAGGCTGCAGAGGTTAGTTTCTAGGCCAGGTGGGGGGCAGTAGGTTGAACCAAAATTTGGAAATAAAAGAAACGGAGTTGCAAAAATGGCGATGGAGGAGGAACGCTAACCCAAGAGAGGAAAGAAGAGTGAAGTGATGTGCTCTGAAAGGGGAATTTGTTGCAGAATGGCAAAAGTGAGGAATAAGGAGTCCAGCCTGGATAGCAAAGTAGAGGGGGCAGTTTTGTACACAATGTCCACTTAATCAAAGATGGGCGTGGTCATTTTAGTTAGCAGTGTGCATCTATCAGGTAGTGGGACGGAGTCACAGTTTTTGTAAAGAAGACCAAGCTTTGGCTGGAGCTTTGAAGTGATGGCATCTATGTGGGTTGAGTAGTTTAGCAGGGGGTCTAGCCATACTCCTAGGTATTTATAGGATGAGATGGTGTTTAGTGTGTTTCCATCCAGGATGGTGATTACAGGGGGAATGGGTGTTCTAGCCAGTTTTTGGGCTGACCCAAAGGTCATTGAAACAGTTTGGGAGGTATTTAGTTTGAGATTGTTTGCACAAAACCAAGACTGAATAGTGTTTCAGTCATGTTGTAGTAGAGAGTGGATGTCACGTAGAACAGGGCCAGATGGAAAAGTATAGTGTTGTCTGCATGCATATGTATATGGGACCTTGTGCAGGTTATAGGGAAATCATTGATGAAAGGGGGAATAACATTGGGCCTAGGATTGACCCTTGGGGATCACCAGTGAGGATGGGGAGGTGGTGGATGTGGAGTTTACGATCCTGACTGACTTTTGCTATTTTTGAGGTAGGATTTGAACACTGTACTGCAGGGGGGCAGGTCTGGCTCCCATGAGTTTGTCAAGAAGCAGAGAGTGGGAGACAGAGTTGATGGCCTTGGCCAAATAGACAAAAATAGCAGCAGTTAGTTGGCCTTGGTCAGATGCAGATTGGACATGTCCAGTGACATAGAGGAGGGCAATTAGAGAGGAAGAGAGAATTGATTTGAACATTAATTTGACAGTCCAGGGAACAGTTCAAATTGCCCTGGGCTTGTGTAGTTAATTCCACACCAGTACGTGCTGACTACTGTGCAGAACCACACTGTAGTTACAGCTCTTCAAAAGGAACCTGGTCATGTAGATAACCAAAAGGATGCAGTCTTTAGGGCTGTCGGTCTGTCACCTTTCACCAGTACTAAATGCATCACAGTGTCGGAAAGCCTGCACTCTACCTGACCATACTGTACCCGGTCTGAATAAACAAAGATTTTCAGATTACAGTGGTGCTGGTCCCTGATGTTCTATCAGCAGCTATTTCATCACAGTACTGAGAAGGCTGTAGTGTACTGTACATGTCCACTTTGTATCTGAAGCATTTCAGACTATAGTGTGTCAGTCCCTCAGTTTTTACCACCACCCATTTCATCAAAGTGTGGATAAATCTTCAGTGTACCTTGTCGAATGGTACTTGGCATGTCCCACTGCTGTGATAACTCCATCTGCCACTCACACTTAGTACTGTACCTCCTAAGAGTATCAGCAGCCACCCCATAGTGGCCACAGATGTATCCCCCCTCACCACCCTCCATAGGCAGGAGGATAGTGTACACTGCAAAGGCCTGGTGGTGCACAAGGCGTGCATCCATCCCGGTGCATTAGATCCTAGTCTGCTTACTCCAGGAAGGAGTCCCACACTGCTGACATCCTGTATCTGGCTTGTGGATAAACAGAGGGATTCAGTCTCCCATGCTGTCTGTCCTTTACTTTTCACCAGCACTAAATCTATCACAGCATGGGGAAGCCTTCACTGTCCTTCCATTACACTGCATCTGGTCCTGTGCTTACACAGAAAGCTTCAGTCTCCAGTACAGTCAGATCTCCTCACCTTACCCCATAAGAAAAAGTATAGCAGAAAATGACTTAGCAGCTCAAATAGCAGCTTTAGCCGAACGTGGTCAGTGGCACATTCTGACATAGTTGGCCACTAGTTGAATGCTCTGGTTGATCACTGTTTTCCATATAGGTCATTCACACTACATGACCTTGTTTAAAGAGAATCTGACAATTTCCATCCAATTTACAGTTTTTCTGACTACTGAAATAATGTTCCCCAGTGAAAAGTAAACTGAGTTAATTAGTAATGGTATACATTGAACAGAAAATTTGGGTGATAGTGTAGTTTATCAGATATGCTTAGGAAGCTTGCCATAAAAGCTTCCTGAATACAGTGCTGTTTTGGTCACATGCTTTATTTTCTTGCTTGTGGTTGTCAGTTTATTTGAGTGTTGGGGCAAAGCCCTCCCAACTCAAATGAACTAAAAAAAAATAACAGAATGGGCAATTTGGCTGAGTGTTTGTGACTGTTATTAATTTGGGTTTTATTAGTTTATTTGAGTTGGGGGAGCTTCAATCCCCACCCCCCAGTGTTTTTTTTTTAAAGAGAATGTGGGGTTGATGCCTCCCAACTCAAATAAACCAATAAAAAGTAAAGGATTTGGTGACTGGACCAAAACTACGATAACAGCATAGGTCCTACGCATACCCGATAATCTACACATAGGTCCTATGCATACTCGATAATCTACACTATCACCAAAATCTGTTACTCTTTTGGATGCTAATCTTATGGGTAAACAGAGGGTTTATTATGTGCTTCTTTAATGTAGCTATGATTATGTGAGCACACTTGCTTTGCCTTCCCTTAAACGAATATCAGCTACACTGAAAAGTTCTGAAGCTGGATTTTCAAAAAATCAGAAAACCATGTATAGGTGGCAAAAACAGTTTGCAAGGGGTGCTTCCCATGTGAACTCGCAGGATTCACCACATGCACAGTATTTTTGTACGTGGAGCCATTTTTCAACATCTATATGATTTACAGCATTATATGGCTGTGCAGCAGCACCAAAATGCTATATCTGGTATTACCAGGCATAACATTCTTCCATAGCAGTGCCTGCTGCTTGTGCCCAGCACGGACTGAAAAGAGCATGGCCACCAGAGACTTTTTCTCCACACTGGCAGGTTGCGTCAAGGGATATAGTCCCTGGGCCATGTCATGCCCTTTGAAAATTGGGTCCCTGCTCTTCATGCTTCATTAAAATTAGGTGTGCGGAGGGCTTGCAGCAGGAAACTTAAACTAAGCACATTAAATCAGGCTTGTGCTCAAGTGAACTGTGAGAGTTTGCTGGTTTCTCCACCCTCTCCTTCTCAAAACCAATAAATGTTTCTGCTGCTCTTGCTGACATGACAACCAACAAATGAAATCACTTAACATCTACTCAGCTGAGGCTATACAACTTCCACACGTTCCACTTCTTAATGCTTTTGCTATGAGAAGAGGTCCCCGCCCACTTGTCTGTGTCATCACAATAGGAACTGATCTGCAAAGGGGACCTGCTATAATAACAAATTCTGGTCAGATCCACCACGGCTGCATAATGAAGTTAGTGAATTTGTGTGAAATTGTTAAGGAGGTATGGAAAAACAACACAATGATTTGTAAGTAGTAAGATTTGTTTTGGTTTCTGTTCTAAGGAAGGCATACACATTATTAAGAAAATATATGGAGGTGTACATTTTAATGGAAGGAATCAGAAACTTACAAAAGAACCCCAGAGCAAATGCCACTGATGTATGTGTTATCCCAGATGATATTGGCCAGACAGACAAATTTTAAAGAAAACACAATTGCACATATCCCAACAATGCAAAGCATCAAGGGAAACGTATGCAAATCCCCATGATAGTACAGAAGGTGGCAGTACATGAAAAGGTAATGGCTGGCATATATTCAGCCTTGGGATCATTTACACATTTCTTTTTATTATTTTTAAGAGAAACAGGGTTTTTGTTCATGAGGTGATGTAAGTTATATTTAAGCAATGTGTGATGTCAGGAAGTCAGGTGTAATGATGATGGACTGTTAGAGAAAATGTGATATTAACTTTCGGGGGGGCGCTTTTGATAAGGGCATTGTAATTATACATGTGATAATGGGACTATTAGGAAAGCATGAGGTCTATGCAGAAGTGAAGTACAAATATGCACAGTTTCATAAGTATGTGCTCAGAGTGCAGGCAAATGTGATATGCAGGTTTGTTTTAGAAATAGGTAAAAATAGTGATACATACAATTAATAGAAAGATAGATAATTACATAGACATATAGACAGAGAGCGAGAGACTCAGACAGACAGGAAGAATAGGAATGGCAGTGAAGTACTGAAGTGACACCAACCCTACCCCACCCCATAGACATGGACAGGCATTGGGTTGTGCTTTTGGGTCATTGGCCATAACACTCATGCCATTGCACCTTACCCCACCCTGCAGACACAGACAAGAGTTGAGGTGTGCCTTGGGGTTTTCAAACTTTACACTCATCCCATTCCATACAGAAATATGCTGAAATGGGTACAGCATAAGAGAACGGAGTTAACTTTGGAGCTGAAGAGTCAAAGGCACACCTCGATACCTGTCATTGGCTGCAGGGTGGGGGTGGGGGTGGAAAGGCATGAGCATTACTGTTGACAATCCCAAGTCACACCCTGATGCTTGTCAGTCCCTACAGTGCAGGATGTTATGGTCAGAAACCCTAATGCCCCGGGTGTTTCTTGGTATTTTCACTCCAAGTTTTCAGCATGGGCTTTTTGTGACCCCATCGCATGAACAGTGACACTATCAGTTCATTAGCTGAAAGGAGATTTTGCACAACGACTGTGCCATTTGGCACCACAGGTGCAAAAACACATTTTGAACAGGATGTAAAAAATGACAGCTATATATTTCTTGCTTTAGTAATTGCACAGCACATCTGTTGCATGACCTGCTTATTGACATTTTATATCTGCTATGCAATGTACTGCTGCTATGGCTGTATGGCAGAGAGGGACCTGGGGGTGGTGGTGGATGTCAAGATGAACAACTCAGAGACTTGTAGGAGGGCAGCGGCTAAGGCCATGATGCTGGGATGCATCACTAGGGGGATTACTCCAGAAGGAGGGAAGTGATACTCCCTCTGTATAAATGCTTGGTGAGGCCACACCTTGAGTACTGCATGCAGTTTTGGAGGCCACACTTAAAGAGGGACATTGAACTCCTGGAGAGGGTCCAGAGAAAGGCAACCACAATTATCTGGGGCTTGGAGGAAAGGACCTAAGGGGAGAGGCTTGAAGAGCTGAATATATACACGTTGGAAGAGAGAAGGGATGGGGGACATGATAGAGGTCTTCAAGTACATGAAGGGGGTAAACAGGGGTGGCAAAGTCATGGTGCTCCGAAGGAAGGGGGGCAACTAGAGTGCATGGGTGGAAGCTGGAGGGGGGCTATTCAGGGGAGAAAGGAGAAGATGCTACTTCAGTGAGAGGGTGGTAGGACCATAGAATGCGCTGCCCAGGGGACTGGTGGAGGCAGAGACTGTGGAGGGGTTCAAGAGGGGGTGGGACAGGTACAGGGGAAGGGTTGTGAAAGCAAAGTCCAATGAAGTGGGAATACCCTGGACTGGGAATGGAGAAGCCTGAGAGGGTGGGGGGGTGCAGCAAGGTCAGCTCCCAGAGTGGGGACTGACCAAACGAGCAGACACGAAAGCCCACTATTCCTATTCTGCTGGCATTTTTGTATGTTAGTATGTTGGTATGCTTACTACACCAACATCATGAACCATAAAACAGATGACTGCCGTAATTAGGGAGGCAGTATAGTACAGTGGTTTAAGGCTCTTAAAGGAGTAGTCCACCCAGAATTTGCAAAAAACATATGTTATGCAGAGTGTTTTGATATGTATGTTAAATCCTAGTGTGTCCTTCCCTCTGTCTGCTATTGGAAGTTTTTGCTAAATTAGCCTGCTAGCTGTATGGTAGTTTTACAACCCCTGGGGATCTCCATCACAATCAGTTTTATTGGCTTTCATTTTCCTTCAGTGTACCCTGTCTCATGTGACAGTGATGTAGCCAGGCCCTTAGATTTAGCATGTGCACAGAAAACAGCTGCTAAATAGCTCTAATTCATTATTTGTGTTTTCGGTGTGCATCAGGTCTAGCTAGCAGTAGTAAGTGTTTTCATTTTAAAATGTTATTTTATCAAACTACACACAACAATAAAAAGCATAGAATGTGCCCCAGATTATCAATGCAATAATTAGTAAAGACTGTAGCTGTTTTCTTACAGATTATCTACTTAGCTCTCAAGTATTTGCTAAACCATAAATGTAGGAATCATCATTCTACTGGAAGGAACTGGGAGTTAGGGCTGATTTTGCTCTGTGACATGACTTTCATTTATTTTTTTATTTGTTTTTTGTTACAAATGTGAAGTGTTTTTTTAATAAAGTATAAAAAATATATATGTGTGAGTTATTTTGTTTGGAGAATATTTATTTTATTATTTGAAAAAGTTTGAAACACTAAATGTGTAGTGCAGTGAACCATTGTAAAATGGAATCAAATGAGTAGCTGGAATAGTCACTGTCATCCTATTGCTTTCATGCCGTACCACAGGCAGGAGAAAAGCTGACTTTAAAGTATTTTGCTGTTTCTATGTTGCAGCTTCCTACCATACACTTCATTTGTAAAAAAAATGATCTTGTCATAGACCACAATTAGCACTAACTACTAACAGAATGCTGATACCTACATTTACAATTTAGCAAATACTTGAAATCTAACTGAGTGGGGATTCTGTAAGAAAACAGCTAGAGTCTGTTAATTATAGCATTTTAAAGCATTGATGATCTGGGAAGTTTCTGTGCTTTTATGGTTGTGTATAGTTTGATAAAATTAAACATTTTAAAATTAAAATACTCCTGCTAGCTAGACCTGATGCACATAGAAAACAAAAACAGTGAATTAGAGCTATTTATTTGCTGTTTTACAGAAAACCCAGTTAGCTTGCTCCTTGGATAAGAACACAAAACTCTGCTGTTGTGAACTGATTTTAAACTGATTTTAAAGTAGTGAGCATGCTAAATCTAAGGGCCTGACTACATCATTGTCACATGAGACAGGGTGCATCGAAGGAGAAAGAAAGCCAATAAACCTATTTGTGATGGAGATCCCAAGGGGTCATAAAACTGCCACACAGCTAGCAGGCTAATTTAGGAAAAACTCAGAATAGCAGACAGGGGGAAGGACACACTAGGACTTAACATACATATCAAAACATTCTGCATAACATATGTTTTTTGCAACTTCTGGGTGGACTACTCCTTTAACTGCAAATCTGGGGATCTGGGTTTGAATCCCACAGCCCCCACAAAAAAAAATGGAAATTTTCTTACAGAGCTAATTAGCACTAACTGCTAATAGAATGATGATACCTACATTTACAGCTTAGCAAATACTTGAAATCTAACTGAGTGGGGTTTCTGTAAGAAAACAGCTAGTGTTTCCATTAATTATAGCGTTGATGATCTGGGCAGTTTCTGTGTTTTTATGCTTGTGTATAGTTTGATAAAAATAAGTTTTAAAATTGAAACACTCCAGCTAGCTAGACCTGACACACAGAAAATAAAAACAGTGAATTAGAGCTATTTAGTAGCTGTTTTCTTACAGAAACCCCAGTTAGCTAGCTGTCCCCTGGACTGAGAAGGGAGAAGCCTGAGAGGGCGGGGGGGCAGCAAGGTCAGCTTCCAAGGTGGGGACTGACCAAAGGAGCAGACACAAAAGCCTGCTAGGCCTATTCTGCTGTCATTTTTGTGTGTTAGTATGCTTACTGCACCAACATCATGAACCATAAAACAGATGACTGCCATAACTAGGGAGGCAGTATAGCACAGTGGTTTAAGGCTCTTCTCTGCAAATCTGGAGATCTAGGTTTGGATCCCACAGCCCCCACAGAAATGTGGAATATCTTTTTAAGAAAGTATAAAATACTGTGAAATGATTTTAAAGTAGTGCATATGCTAAATCTTACTGCCACATTCAAGACATCATACCCTACCTATTTACCACATATAAACTCAACTATATTATAAAAATAATTCTAGGCACTTTTTTTTTTACCAGGAGAGACACCCTAAGCTGAAAGCTTGTTTACAGGTGTGACCTGGGAGCACAAGGAAGTTAAGTGATTTGCACAGGGTCACACAGTATGCAAGTGGGGGCTGTGGGAGTCAAACCCAGGTCTCCAGGTTTGTAGCTCAGATCCTTAAACCACTGCCTACTTAACCATTTACAACATGGTTGCAGTTATATATAATACATTCTTTTCAAACTTGAAAGAAAAAATACACTTTATCATCAAAGAGTGTATTTACCAAGTACTGTGCCCATGTTTAAAATAATTTGAACTCCCACAAAAATGTGCCCTGACATGAAACTGCATGTTTAACTGTAAAGACAATTAAACATTGTATTTCTAAATGCATTACTAACACCAGTGCATCATGATTAAAACAATTTCAACCCCTCCCCCATGACAGATTGCATTCTGGGAAAATTGTCTTGGAAAGATGCTATAAAAAAAGCCTGAAAAACAGGTTTAATAGGTGAATGCTGACATCCTATTTCTAGTGTCCATGATAAAATAAAAAATAGTTAAGATTTTTTTATGTCAGCTCTGATCAGAATAGCTTTTAAAATCACCAATTTGTTTCTTGTTCAATGTTTTCTAATACATCTCAAACTTAAAAGAAAAAACACACTTTATCATCAAAGTCTGTTTTCAGCTACCTACCATACACTTCATTTGTAAAAAATATTGTCTTGGCACAGACAACAATCAACATTAAATACTAACAGAATGCTGATACCTACATTTACAATTTAGCAAATACTTGAAATCTAACTGAGTGGGGTTTCTGTAAGAAAACAGCTAGAGTCTGTTAATTATAGTATTTTATAGCATTGATGATCTGGGCAGTTACATGTGGGTTTGAATCCCACAGCCTCCACAAAAAAAATGAAAATGTTCTTACAGAGCTAATTAGCACTAACTGTTAATAGAATGCTGATACCTACATTTACAGCTTAGCAAATACTTGAAATCTAACTGAGTGGGGTTTCTGTAAGAAGACAGCTAGAGTTTGTATTAATTATAGCATTGATGAGCTGGGCAGTTTCTGTGCTTTTATGCTTGTGTATAGTTTGATAAAATTAAACGTTTTAAAATTGAAACACTCCAGCTAGCTAGACCTGACACACACAAAAAATAAAAATAGTGAATTAGAGCTATTTAGTAGCTGTTGTCTTACAGAAACCCCAGTTAGCTAGCTGTCCCCTGGACTGGGAAGGGAGAAGCCCGAGAAGGTGGGGGGGCAGCAAGGTCAGCTCCCAGGGTGAGGACTGACCAAAGAAGCAGACATGAAAGCCCACTATGCCTATTCTGCTGGCATTTTTGTATGTTACTATGCTTACTACACCAACATCATGAACCATAAAACAGATGACTGCCATAACTAGGGAGGCAATATAGCACAGTGGTTGAAGGCTCTTCTCTGCAAATCTGGAGATCTAGGTTTGAATCCCACAGCCCCCACACAAATGTAGAGTATCTTTTTAAGAAATTATAAAATGCTGTGGAATGATTTTAAAGCAGTGCACATGCTAAATCCTACTGCCACATTCAAAACATCATACCCTACCTACTTACCACATATAAACGCAACTATATTAAAAAAATAATTCTAGGCACTTTTTTTAACCAGGAGAAACACACTAAGCTGAAAGCTTGTTTACAAGTGTGACCTGGGAGTACAAGGAAGTTAAGTGATTTGCACAGGGTCACACAGTATGCAAGTGGGGGCTGTAGGAGTCAAACCCAGGCCTCCAGTTTGTAGCTCAGAGCCTTAAACCACTGCCTACTTAACCATTTACAACACGGTTACACTTATATATAATACATACTTCTTAAACTTGAAAGAAAAAATACACTATATCATCAAAGTCTATATTTACCAAGTACCGTGCCCATGTTTAAAATAATTTGAACTCTCCCCAAAAATGTGCCCTGACATGAAACTGCATATTTAACTGTAAAGACAATTACAAATTGTATTTCTAAATGCATTATTAACACCAATGCTTTCAAAGTTTTGAAACTACTAAAGACAAATTATATATAAACTATACATACATAAAATGTCTAAGAAAAACACGTGGCTCTTACTGTAAATTAAAATGTGTGTCTAGGTCTCCTTCTGAGGCCCCAGGTGGCTCTGATAATCATTTGTTCCAAAGGATTTTTAAGTCAATTTGAAGGCATTAAATATCTTCTGTTCTGTTCTGTTCTGTTCTCCACTGCACTGGTATGTCTGTTGGTTGATAAGGTCCCAACTAGTGTATCTTGTTATAGCATGATAGAGCTATCTCATACCCCTCCCACACGAATCAGAAAAAAGTTTGAAGTGGAGGCGGAGGTGGATCTTACTCAAAAAAAAAAACCTAATGCTGCCTCCCACTACTCAGGTTCCAGGTCTTGTTCCACCCATTTAAGAAAGAAAATAGTACCCTGCAACCATTGACTAACATGAAAGTGTATTTATTTGAGGGCAGAAAACATTGCTTGGAGGAGGTAAGGTGGAAGAGACTATTTACACCTTCAGTCAGTTCCATGGACAGAAAACATGACATCACTACTTTTGTACATGCAAAATGTCTGCAGGCTCCGCCCACAGCTGTAAAAATAAAGAGATTTGCAGTCCTGGTCTAGCAGTACATGTCTTGGCTGGCATCCTGCTGACTTGTTTAGAATCCTGGGCCAGCAATGTGGTTGTGCTCTGAAACAACTGGTATTTTAACAGCACAGAATTGTGATGGCTTCTGTTATAATTGTCATAAACCACAACAATTGACTGACATTGAGTTATATGCAGGAATATATATCACTGTAAACAGTTGTACTGTATTTTGTCCAACTTGGCATATCCCAGCCCAATAAAGGATGAAGACATCCACTACCAGTCCCAGGCTGAGCACTGCATGCTGCAATATAAGCTGCAGTGGCAGACAGTGCGCAGTTCTGGACCACTGGTTTGATTTGCATACTTACTGCACCACCTGTATGCTGGACTGTGGCATGCAGGATAGGGTCAGCAGGAAAATGGTTATGGTAACTACAAAGGAGTCATTTCCTTCATAGATGTCTGCCACCATCCAAACTCCTTGTAACTTCCCAACCCCCCAAACCTCCACAACCACTACATGTTGTGAGTAATAACAGCAGTGTCTGTGGTATGGAACATAACAATATGCGCTTCAGATGTTTTTTGAAGGTTCTGTACTTGTCCTGCTAGGGCATACCAGCCATCATGCTGCTGGTGTTATACATGATGACCCTCTGCCCCAGCATCCGATATGCATCACACTGGACACATCAACAAAGAGGGACCAGCCAGGCAGTGGTTGTGCTCATGAATATTAATGAGCCAGTATGCCACTTAACTCATGCACAGTCTAGCTCTGCATGCTAATGTCTTAGGTTATGTAGCTGTACTCAACAGTACTGTGGCAATGCTAGCTCTTACAATTCACAGACTGCATGACTACAGCTCCACCAGCACCACTAACACCTGCTTTTTACAGACCTCCACCTTATTTCACCCCATTCTGTGTCCTGTGGCCACACTTCCCTTCTATGCAGTTGGTACACTCCAGATATCCAGACCTGTGAGTCCAGTTGCCACCCACCTTGGTTCAAGCCAAGGCTGACAGCTCAAACCTTAGGTGGAGTGTGGTCTTATTTTTCACTCTTTGCATTTTTGCTTCCCAGTATTAGGAAGGTTTTCTTAGGCCAGATCAGCTATGATAGCATCTCTCTTCATAAAGATGGTCATCTCAGAGAAGTACAAATACCCCTTTCAAAATGCACAGTCAGTTACTTATAACTTAATAAATAGTTACTATTTATTTACAAGTTGTAATCCAAAGTAAACAAAATCAAAGTTAAATGGTACAGTCAGTAAAAACATGAGAAAATAACAGTTTTAAACAATAAATTCAAGTTAATAAATAGGAAATGGGTGAAGCTCTTATGAAAACACATTCCTTCTCTCTGTCACCCCCCCCACACACACACACAATTATTTAATTTATATACTAGTGATTTGGATTTCAAGCAAGATAATTTGGAATATCACCAATATGCTGATGATGTTATTATGTATGCTTCAGATAAGAATGTTTATAGTATGCAGTGTACATTGCAATCAGCTTTTGATGATATACAGTAGTATTATGTTAAGAATAAATTAGTATTGAATACAATCAAAACTAAAGTAATGTTATTCAGACAAAAAAGTGAAAAGTCACAGATGAAATCATTGGACATAATGGTGAGAGATGGTTCTATTTTACAGACAGTTGATGAGTACAAATATCTAGGGTTATGGTTGGATGTGCATTGTAAATGGTCTGTTCATATAAATAATTTAGTTAAAAGATTAGGGCAACAATTGGGGATGCTGTATAGAATAAGAAGTAATTTCTCTAGGAATATAAGGTTTCATGTGATTAATACAATGTTAGTGCCAGTGATTGATTATGCAGATGTAATTTATGGGGGTGCAAATAAAGTTGATTTGAAAAAATTAGATATTTTATATAATAAGATGGTTAGGTATATTACAGGCTTACATAGACTTACACATCATTGTGAGTTATATAAAAACATAGGTTGGGATCATTTATATATTAGGAGAAATCAGCACATAATTAAGATTGTATGTAGGTTTCTTGAAAATAAATTGTCTGAATATATTGCTAAAGACTTAAAAATTAAATATCCAAATAAGGGTTTAAGATCAGCCCAATATATAGAATTTATAGTTCCAAAGTTTAAGACAAAAAATGGGTGTGCAACATTATTTTATTTGGGTCCAAAAATTTGGAATAGTTTGCCTCCTGAATTGAGAAGCTATAGTGTTAAAGTAAGTTGGATAAAAATTAAATCTTGGTATCATGGGCAAAGTGAGAAATTGCATGATTGTTGTGAGGTATTAGAAAATGGGTGAATATTTATGTATTATGGTTGTTTTGTTTAAATGGTGAATATTTATGTATTATGGTTGTTTTGTTTATGTAAATGTATGTTTTAAGTTTGTTTGTTTTATTTTCCTTTTTCTATATTGTATCCAGGTATGCACTTTATAAGGTGTCCCTTGAAAATGAGTGTATTTGTGTACTCAATGGGATTGTTTTACCTTGTTCATTACATGAATAAAATCATTACTACTACTACTACTACTACAATACACAATAATCTGACAGTTTCAGGGCTACCTCCCTTCCTTTTTCTGTTTCCTCACAGATCCTGATCCCTTTGAACAAGCTAAGTGTAGATATGAAAGGGGGTCCCTTATTGAGGATTTTGACTAGGGATGATGGGAATCAGCTAATTTTGTTTGGTTGGCATCTATTAGATTATCAGAAATTCAGATCTGAGTCAAATTTCATTCAATTGCTGGATAAGGCCTCAGATTCAGAATTGGAGTTGCTTCTAACTATATGTTAAATCCTCTCCTCATGCATTACACAGTAAAAAGGACTCCTGTAGTGGCTAAATAAATACCTTCTCCTTTTCTCACCCTTATTTCACTCCTCCAGACTCCCTTACCTTACAGCTGCTGCTGCTGAAGGCTGGAGGTCCCATCTGAGTATGGTGCCGCCTGCATCAGAGAAGAACTGGTGCTGCTGGTACAGGTGGAAGCGGTGAGGGTTTGTCTTCAGCATCCAAAAATGTAAGGAGTCTACCACCATGGTCCAAAGAGAGAGAGAGAGAGAGAGAGAGAGACAACCTCCCCAGCACCCACCATGAACCATATACCCCCAATTAAGTTGCCCCAACTAATCAGCCACACAGCCCCAGCCCAATTCTGGACCAAACAAAATATCATGCCATCCCACCAGGTGTCTCTTGACCATCTGTCTCCTTTCAGAAATTGAATCCTGACCCTCATCTGAAATAAAGTCCACCCAACCCTGAGAGGCTTAGGAAAATAACAGAGAAAGTGAGGATGTGGCCGACCCGAACAAAATCCTGGGTTTCAGCTGCTATGCCAGATGCTGTACTGAAAAAGGATTCTGGTGGTAACCCAGGGCTTTGTACACACACACACATGCAAGGGAAGGTCTCAAAGGTCTCATATGAAGCAATGTCCTCGAGTTTATCTGTAATAAGATTAAAAAGAATAGAGCAATCTCAGACAAGTTGGTAAGGATAGGAGTGGAGTTTCATAGTCCCCAATGATATACCAGAAATTAAAACTGTGCATTAAATTTCATTTTTGAGTGTGTAAGAAGGGGATCAGAAGAGGAAAGAACATTTAATCATGTATTTCTATAATATAAGGTAGTTTCCCTTTCTAGGGCCTAATGAAAGCTTCTCAGTGAGTAAAGGTAGAAACTCTCCAATATGGGGTAAATCTGGAAGAGTGCCTGACAGTTTAAGGCAGACATGGGAGTGGATTAGAAATGATCCTTAATTTGAGATAGGGTCCAGACAGTTACTGAAACCTGTGTAAAGAAGAAGGGAAAGAAGTATAAGTACAGCAAACTATTTTGCTTTACAGGGGAGAGCAGTGAGGGAATAAAAGGGTTTCCTACAAAAAATAGTGGAAGACCTAATGGGATGAAATAAAGGTCTACTATATGGAAAAGGTAATGACAGCAAGCAGGCTGGTAAGACAGACCAAGGCACTGACTGAGCTAAGGATAGAGGAGCGGATCACTGAATGACTTTTTTTTTGGTAAATACAGGGAAAAAGGCAATGAAAGAAGCTATTATAAAACTGAGAAGGCTGCCTGAGTGGGTTGAGAACAATGGTTCACCCATGCTGCATCGACAAACAGTTGCCGATGCTGATTACTGTGCAGGCAACATGCCACCTGGCATTACAGTGCCAGGCATTTTGTATCCCAGGAGTTACAGGGCCAAGATACCCTCTTGGGAAACAAAAAAAAACCAAACTAAATATAACCTCCTCCAGGGCAAGCATGCCCCAGAAGGGGTAGAAATTGTTTGAGTGCAAAGGGTGACATAAGTGAGGGGTGAGCTAATATTAAGATCACCCCTTTCACTGTTGCCCTTGTTGCAGTGCCCTAATTATGGTGGAAAAATGTACTCTGCAACTTGATGGGATACAGAAAACAGAGGAAATGCAGAGGGATGGAATGAATATTTCTGCTCTGTATTCACTAAAGAGAAAGATGGACCAGTTCCATAGGGAAAGATAGAGATATGGAATGGAGATGGATGTGATTACAGAGAAGCAATTCCTCAAGCGGCTCAAGGCCCTCACCTCAAAGGGGATAAAATCCCATGGAAAAGATGGCATGCACCCCAATGTAGTGCGAGACCTGGCAACAGTTCTTGCAGACCCCAATGTGACCTGTTCAAGTGCTCTCTGGATACAAGTATGGTGCCAGGAGAGTGGAAGATGTCTGATGTAATGCAGCTGCAGAAGAGTGGGGTAAGGGATGAACCACAGTACTACAAACCAGTCAGCCTGACATTACTAATTGGCAAATTGATGGAAACCATACTGAAAGAAAAGTTGGTAAAGGTCCTTGAGATGAATGGGCTCCAGGATGACATGGATTTATGTGAGGGAGGCCATGCCAAACAAATCTGATCAACTTCTTCAACTCTTGTAACAAAGGTGGTGGACAAGAGTCAAGCAGTAGACATACTGTACCCGAACCTCAGCAATGCCTTTAGCTTGGTCCCTTACAAGGGATTGATAAAGAAGCTGGAATACCTGTGAGTCCATGAAAAGCTGACCAGGTGGGTGGCAAACTGGTTGGGGTGAATACAAAGAGTTGTAGTAGGGGGACCCTCAAGATGAGGGAGGTCACTAATGGGTTCCACAGGGCTGTGTGCTTGGTCCAGTGCTGTTCAATGTTTTCATTAAGAATATTAAGGACAGTATAAAGAATACAATGTGCTTCTTTGTGGATGACACCGAGCTCTGTGGGACGGTGGACATGGAGGAGGGACTCGGGGATCTGAGAGATGACATAGCAAGGTTACAAAAATTGCCTGGAATCTGGCAGCTGGGGTTCAATTCAAAAAACTGCAAGGTGCAAGGTCATGCACATACGGTGCAAGAATCCCAGGGCTGAATACAGACTAGGGATGTAACTCTAGGCATGGTGAGAATTTAAAATGTACCCACAAATTGCAGTGAATTTGGCAGCTTAACATAGCATTTGCAAATTATGCACTACACAGTTCGTTAAATTTGTTAAAAAAGTTTACTGTGTGAATTGCCACAATTAGTAATTTACAGTGAATTTTTCTATATGAAGAACAGCAATTCTCATAGTAAAATTCACAGCAAGGTGTGTAGTGCTTGTATAATTTGGTAGTTCACATAGTATAATTTGTACACTTGTGCAAACTTCACTACATGAATTTGCACTCTATGCTACACACGATGTAAATTATATATTTTTTTCCCTTTGCCCCCAGCTATATGACTGTCACAGGGTCAGAGGAAGACAAAGACCTAGGAGTTTCTATCACATACCATCTAAAACCCTCTAAGCAATGCAAAAAGGTAGTGGCAAGGGCAGACAGGATGCTAGGTTGCATTACAAGGGGGTTCACAAGCAGAAGGAAAGAGATCATACTGCCATTATACACAGCAATGGTGCAAGCACACCTCAAGTAATACAGTATGTGCAGTACTGGAGATCCTACCATAAGAAGGACATTAATCACCTACAGGTGGTTCAGACAAAAGTTACAAGGTGGACACAGGGTCAATAGGGACTCTCGTATGGGCAAAGGCTGGAAAATCTAAATGTACTCTCTTGAGGAAAGAAGACCACAGGGATATGATAGAGATCTTTAAGGACCTCAAAGGTATTAACAAGACCGATCTTGGTGATAGTTTTAGGTTTAGCCCACAAAAGCATCGGGGCAGGGTTTTAAATTGGTGGGAGGAAGGTTCTGGAAGAAGTTGAGGTGACACTTCTTCATGGAGAGACAGAAAGTAGGGTATAATGAGCTATCAGAGGAAGCTGTCAACCAGAATATGATTGGGGATTCAAGAGAAGGCGGAATAAAGTAAAGGGGAGGGTAACAGTGTCAGGCAAGGAGGGCAGAACACTGTGTAACTCAGACTGCATGGACTCCGCATAGAGCAGACTTGATAGACTGCAATAGCCTCTTCTGCGATCATTTCATATAATTAATAGATTGGACAGTCTACTTCACTAAAATATAAAATAAAGCTTTCATTAATTTCCCTTATTTTATCCATAATCACAGATAAAATAAGGAAAATTGTTTAAAAGATTTCATTTTATATTTTGGTGAGTGGGCCCTTTTGTCCAATCTGTTAATTGTTTAAGTAGTGAGTGATTGGATTGGGCTTCTCCCGGTACCTGATAAGTGTTTTCTGTCTCCTTTCCTCGAGATTGGATGTTTCAAATTCTGGCTTGTGTCAATTTCATATGTATGTATATTTGTGATAGCAAACCTGAAGGGACTTGCAGTGATAAAAGTGGACAAGGCTATTGGGCTGGACAGGATAAACTTAAGGGTACTAAAGCAACTCAGGGAGGTGCTTGCTGCACCACTGATAGCCTTATTCAACAGCTCATTGAAAGCAGGCATGGTTCCAAAGGACTGGAGGAGAGCAGACATAGTCCTGCTCCATAAGGGAAGCAGCAGGGAGGAGGCTAGCAACAATAGTCCAGTCAGTCTCACATCAGTGGTGGAGAAATTAATGGAAACTCTGTTAAAAGAAAAGTTAGGAGAGTATCTTGAATCCAGTGGGCTACAAGAGCAAAGACAGCATGGATTCATGGGAGAAGGTCAAGCCAGATTAATCTGATTGATTTCTTCAAGTGGGTGACCTGGGAAATAGATCAGAGGAGGGCCAGGGCAGTGGCTATGGCCTTTCTGGACTTTAGCAAGGCCTTTGACACTGCCACACAGGAGACTGATAAAGAAATTGAGCAGCCTAGGAGTGGGATCCAACGCATAAAATTTGGTAAGAAACTGGTTAATGGCTAGGCAACAGAGGTGGTTTTTAATGTCACTCACTCTAAAGAGGAGAAAGTGACCAGTTGGGTTCCACAGGGCTCAGTACTGGGACTAGTGCTCTTCAATATCTTCATAACTGACGTTGTAGGAAAACTGGAAGGGAAGGTATTCCTTTTTTCGGATGATGCCAAAATCAATAATAGGGTGGATACTCAGAAGAGGGTGGAGAGAATGTGAAGGGACCTCAGGAAACTCGTGGAGTGGTCAAGGGCATGGAAGCTGGGTTTTTTTGCCAAAAAAGTGTAAATGCACATGTCTGGGCATAGAAATCTAGAAGGAGTAGGGTGAGGGGAGGTACTGAAAATCACTAATCAAGAAAGGGAGCTTGGAGTAATCATATCAGACCTCAAAGTGGCAAGGTGGCGTGACAAAGCAGTAGGTAGAGCCAGTAGGATGCTGGCATGCACAGGGAGAGGCATCACCAGCAGGAGGAAGGAGATGATGTTACCACTGTATCACACGCTGGTGAGACCCACCTGTAGTATTCATCCAGTTCTAAAGGTCACACCTCAAAAAGGACATAGGCAGGGTGGAGGCAGTCCAGAGGAACAACTAAAATAGTGCAGGTGTTGCATCAAAAGCCCTACAAGGAGAGATTCAGGGATCTCAACAGGTACACCCTGGAAGACAGGAGAGCAAGAGGGGACATGATAGAGACCTACAAGTTTGTCATGGGACGTGAACATGGTGATGGAGGGAAGTCTTTTTCAAATAAGAAGGAGCATCAGGACCAGAGATCATGCAATGAAGCTATGAGGGTGAAGTTTAAGAGGGATGTGAAGAAGTACTACTTAAGTAAAACAGTGGTGGATGGCTGGAACAGACTACTAGTGGAAGTGGTGGAGGCATAAACAGTAAGGGGCTTCAAGCATGCATGGGATAGACATAGGGCAATATAAGTAAATAGGCAGGGATGAGGGAGGGTCACTGGAGACCAGCTGAGATATGTGGAGACATGCTATTAAGAATTATCTGGGCAGACTGAGTGGGCCAATCAGTCAATTTCTGCTGACAAATTCTGTGTTTCTATGTTTCTAATCACAGACGCATGAAGTGGCTGATGAATTTTGTATGTGAGTTGCCCGAATTCCAAATTCCACTGCCTGTGCATGTTCCAACTGTGTATTTATGGGGGACCAACATATGGATCTGGGAACTTGATTAGCCAATCAAGAAAGAGGACATTTCTAAAACAGTTCATAATAATTGCTGAATAAGGGACTCTTTTTATACTAAGTCTGCAGTTAGGCAAGGATGGTTTTGAGTATATTGTTATTGTACATTCTTAATTAAGACTTTTTATTATGCATTAATGAAACCACTGCAATTAAGGGTAGTACTGTCCAAAATTACTTATACAGATGATGTTTCTTTTTCTTTGCTCCAAACCAATAGTCTAAGAGTGAAATGTGGGGCACTAAAACTCATAATATGGGACTCTGGCCCTCAAAATGTGAGACATGTCATCAGACAAGAAGATGCAGTGTGAGCTCTAAACACAGTGGACACAAATGCAGTGCAATGCAGCTTTAGTTGTGTAGGTTTAATTTTGCTTTTGCATCAGAGAGTGTTACGAAATTCTGCTTTAAATTTTGAGATTACGTCACCTTCTCTCTCATGTCAATTGAAGAAGAGAAATCCTTAGAACATCTGGAAAAAGCCTGGCTAAGAAAAGTATAGAAATTCAATTAGTTCTGATGTTTTCCTTGAACATAGAAGAAAATGTTTAGTACAACTATAATGGTATTGGCACTAAGACTTTCTAGGAAACAATTGGATCATTTGTAAGTCTCAGTCTAAGCTTTGCCAGGCTATGGTAGTAGCTTGTAAAAAAAGTTTGCAGAAGATTAAGTAAGCAATAAGACTCAAGGCCTGGTTTATGCTGGGTTTAACACGTACCCAGGGATGTTGTGAGGTGCAAGTCCACAAGCAGAGTATTCAGTCTCTTGAACATGTGGTAAACTCAGCACAACCCAAGGTCTGGAATGTCTTATTGTTTATAAAAATGGGTTTCCACTAAAATTTATAAAAAAAAAAAAACCCATAAAATTCATACCACACTTTTTTAAAAAGATTGTAAAAATAATATCCTAAAGTTTTAAATTAAAGGAAAAAAAAAATAAGAAATTAAGGGGGGATGAATCAAATCGGAAATGCTCCTCCTGGGTATGAGCACAATAACGGCTGCTGATTTTCCTGATGCTAGTATGCGCCTGTAATTTTATGATTTATCCTGGTTTTGTCAGTAAAAACAGTTTCTTCGAAATGTAAACAAAGCAGCTGATTCTCCCGATTCCGAGCCACAGCTCAGCTCACAAAATAGCGAGGACGTGCATATGTGACAACATCCTTGGAGCAACTCAGCTCACTTCATCCATTGAAACCTATGGGCGCTGTTTTTAAATGTTGTATAATAGCTTTGAATTGGATATCGGCATATGTATCAATACTTAGCTGGTGCACCAGAGTTCCTCATTTTGCCTCACAAAAGCCCTCTGTTCCACATTGAAACAGTCTGTCCCATATTGCATAGTAACAGAAAAAGTCCTAACAATAAATGTGAAAAATGCATTGTTCAATGAACAACAAGCTTTGTACATGAAATGATACATTCTTACAGTGTTCTAGGCTTCTGTCTACATGATTTGACAATGTGATACACATTTTGCCTTTTTGTCCCGCATTTTGAGAGGCAGTGTTCCACATTTGGGGGATGAAAGGTTGAGAGCTATAACATCAAACTTTTTCTTCAGTTTGGATCAGTTCAGATACCCCTAAATTAATTTCCCAGGTGTCTAGCAGCCCCCCTCCTTATCCCCGAGAGCACCCATATATTAATTAATTTCCCTGGTGTCTAGCAGACCCCCCATCCCCCAACCCCAGCAGATAACACCACACCATCCTTCTCCCCCCATCCCTAAGCTAGCGGCTGGCTCAACCCTCTGATACTGCTGACCACTGAGCTGAGCCCTGTCAATTAATGAGCACATACCTGCTGGGGGTGGTGGGGATGGGGGGGTCCACTAGACAACAGGGAAAACCAGTTTGATTTTAATGGGGGTGCTCAGAGATGAGGGGTCCAATAGACACCAGGAAACTTAATATATGGACTCTGAGATAGGGAGGGTGAGTCCACTAGACACCAGAGAAATTAATTAATATATGGGGACTCTCAGGGATGGGGGTGCTAGTCACCAGGGAAATTTAATATACAACATGGGCATTCTTGGGATTGGGGGGTGCTAGACACCAGGGAAATTAATTATACAGGCACTCTCTGGGATGGGGTGGTCCACTAGACACTAAAGGAAATAAATATAGGGTCAGTCTTGGGAATAGGGAGGAGGGTCCACTAAACACATAAAATGAACCAGAAACAGCTTTTTTTTTTAACTGTTACCCTAACCTATAAATTTTCTAAAAGTTTCAGATATCGTTCATATAGCCATCTGAACATTCTGTTGCTTATCAGAACCTTTTAGAACCTCTGAATCTTTTGAAGTTCACCCATGCCTTTTTATTTTCCACATTTAAAAAAAAAAATTAGTGGTTGAATTGAGATTGAGTGGGTGGGGGATGGAGGGGCAAGGGAGACAGTAGGTGAGAAGGATGGTGAGTGAACATGTGAACATGACTGTGATAACAAGTGAACAGCAGAGGATTGTTAATGATTGAAAAGTCACTAAAAGATAAAGAAATAAGAAAACAAAGAAAATTATTGTGTGGCTGCGGGGAATCCATTAATGGCATAGCAGATCTGTCTACTGTTTTGGTTTTTTAGTTTTTATGGTCAAGTGGCTTACCAGTAAAAAGAAATGACTGTTGACTGAAAAATGAAAATGGCATCAAGCCTGCACATGGATATGGAATACTCTGGGCCAGATTATCGCAGCCCATGAAAGTGACGCAGCTCCAGGAAAAACATGATATAAGTAGGTTGCTACTTGCAGTACCGTAGTTTCTCCTGCAGCTACGGTATTCTCATAAGTAGAGCTGGTTTACAACTGGCTCCATGCTTTATGGCAGCTTGAGGGTGGTTTCTCCGTACAACTGTGGAAAAAATTTACAGCCAGTGGAACCAGGTGTAAAATCTTCTGCAGCCAAGATGGATGAGAATACCAATCTCTTCAGAGATTTCGGTCTGCAACTGGACGTGTGGAGTGGGACTTAATCCCCTGATGTTTTGAGAATCCGTCTCTCTGTGTCCAGGTTGGCAAGGATTTTTTTTAGTCATTGGTTGTGCTCTCCCAAGGACAGAGGCATTTTCTTACCCATTTCATATATTGGATTTTCTTGTTTTTTGTCCCTATGGGGAATTGAACTAGCAATCTATTGATCTTTAGACACATATTTTAACCCTCTGTACCATTCAGCCAGAGCTCTTTAAAACTGCACAGCTATGACCTACATTCTGTACTTTCGCTGTTTATCTCAGATTTTCTGAGCTTTTCCCATTGGCTGCCTCAGTTCTTTTAGAATGGCTTCACTAACTTATTTCACCAATATCATTATCAGTTTTAAGCTTCTCCCCAGATAGTAAATCTAAAACCACAACACTAATGTAAAGCGATAAACAATGAAACTGATGGCGTTTGTTAGTTAGAAGTAAAAAGTAGAGTTAAGATAGTGTAACCCCCCTACAAATGGGGGTTCCCAAAAAGTCTTCCTCGAGCTTGCTTAAATGCTCACTGCCAGGCTAGTATCCTGCATTTTAGCAGTTTAAATGTATTGCCAGAGAGTACCTGTATAGCCTCTTTGTACTGTCTCTTTAAGAGCTGCCTGGTTTGCAGTCATAATTAATCTGAGAGGGAGCTCTGTTAGAAGATGTACTTATTTGCTGATCATTTGTTAGAGTAGTAATAATTTTGCAGTTTGTTCTAACCTGCCTTCTTTGCAGCATGGACAGTTCTGTTTGTTTCCATCGTGTTGGTCCTGGACTGTCAGAATGGGCCAATCAGTACATTTGGCACTCTAAAATGGAGTCTGCCTACAGGGGCTTGGTGGGGCAAAAACTTGTAGGAATTGTAGTTTTGGGCTTTTGGTGCTTAAAATAACCTAGAAGGGGAGCCCTTGTTGTGACTGACAGACAGATCAGTCAACCGAAACGTTTGGATCCTGGGGAAAGTCCTACACTGCTTGTGGTTTCAGTTAGATCGGAGTTGGGAAGTGAAGAAGCAACAGCTCGAGATAGTTCAAGCAGCAATCCATAGTGGATTCGCACAGAAGAACTGTGGAGAGGCCTGAGTTTGGCCTGCATGCCTGCCTGCTGTCCCTGAGAGGGAACTTATGCTTTTTTCGGACTGAATCCGAATTTGGAGAGTGAATTAAGCCACTGAATTGTGACCAGGCTTTAACCTGAAGAAAACCAGATTTGCTGAATGTGATTGGCTTGTCAGAACTTCCAGCTACCGCTGAACTCCCGGATTGTGCAGAGACTCTGTAATTGCGACCGGAGAGCCATTTGCCTGGTACAGTGGAATTTCCTTACACGTGAACGTGCTGTGTGCTTATAGTGGGTCATGATTTGGTTCCCCACTGTGTGTCTGAACCGTGTTTTGCTTGCTGGAGGCTGTATCCAGCTCCACAGACTGAATCCGTATCCATTTCCATTTACCTGGGCCTTGCTACATTGGCCCAGCCAGAATACCTGCTATGCAGAGAAAGTCATTGATGAGAGACCGGCCTGGGGATCAGCCCCCTGCTCAACACCTTGAACAGGAACGATGCCCCAGTGATTCGTGTGGGCCCTGCTTCTCCGCACACTCCAGCTCAACAGCCTGCAGTCTCGATTTCATCCTGCTCTGTGTCCAGTATTGGGTATCATGAGTAAACATCAGGGTAGCTCCATGCAGCAACAACTAAATCTAAAAGTGTTGCTTTTTCTTTCACGAACTGAGCTCTCTGGCTCCAAATTACAAATAGCGTGAGTAGTGCATGTTGCTTTCTTCCATAACAGGGCCCCAACCAGCTGCAACGTTCCTGGCTAGCCCACCATTTTCCTACCTGGGTACCCAGAGTGCGTGACTGTGTAGGGACTCTGAACTGCATGCATAACTGTCTGATTATTATAGCTTTTAAGCAAATCAACCTGATTACGCCCTTCCCTTGTTCAAGTCCCCTGAATAAATCAGATTTAACTTTGTTTGTATTTAACCTGACTGTGGTTCCAGTTTGTGCTAAAAGTATTGTACTGTTGCTATTTGCTGTGCTTAACCTTGTTTTACAGGGGGTCCCCAGGGTCAAGCTAGAGGAACCAGTCCTGGTGGTAAGTGCAAACAGTGTGGGTAATTGCCTGGTGAATAAGGGTCATTGTGAAAGTAATTACTGTATATTGTTCAGGCCACTAGAAGGGAAAGAGGGTGGTTACAGTGTTCCGGAGGGCTGTGCCCAGGTTAGCTTGACCACTAACAACCCTGACCTCCGGGTGGAGGCACCTGTTTCATTACCCAGGCCCCTTAACCTGCTACTAGCCAAGCAGGCAGGGGTAGTAGCCCTTGGGATAGTGCCACCTAGGGGTTACAATAGTAAGAAAAAAATTCAGTTCTGTATCTGATGCACAGCAAAATGGATGTTCAACAGTTATTGCACGTGATAAAGCCACAACCCATCTTAAACAATATGCAATATCTTTTTCAAAGACCTTCACTCAGATGAGTCCTCAGCCCAAAACAACTTGCTGCAAATTTATTAAACTTAAATTCTTGATATTAAAGTACATATGAAACCAATCAGAAATCAGAAATATACTGTATAATCAGAAATGTATACTACAGAGCCCTGAGACTGACCAAATGTATAAGTAAATAGAGTCTGTGAGATGTCATTTGGTTAATCAAGGGTGTTGTTTTGTGACTTCTTAGGGTTCAAGAACTGTGAAGCAAAGCTGAGTGGTGCTGGAACCCTAAGGAGTCTGAGATGGCAATCTTGATTTTTTTCTTAATTCTGTCTGTTTTCACATTGTTGTCAGTCTTTGTCATTGAAAGCTTGATATTTAGAATTGGTGGATAGTTTGAATCGGTGTCGAAGCACTCAAGAAAACTATAATTTCAGTCATAGTCCTTTACCCTTTCATCTGCCTCCTGGCACATTGATTTGACCCCCTCCTTAACTTTATATATTTTAATATACCAATTGGTCGATTGTATGTATATCATATATATTTAAGGAGTGCACTATTTAACTTACTGTAGATATGTGATTCAAATGGTATTGGTGCCAGGGAACTGTTTAGGGTCTAGCTGAGAAAAGCGTAATGCCACTGTCCCTGCTGAGACCATGCCAGCCTCATATATCATTAAACTGTATAAATTAAAAGAGCCACAGTGGCAACCCTAATGGCAGGTCTTTTTGCTAGTTCAGTTTATGCAAGCAGCTGTTTCTTTTGCTTGTCCATTTTTATGTTTGCTTGCGCATGCAGCTCACAAGAAACATTTTAAAGAGAGTAGAGTGTTGCAGAGGTGTGGCAGTGTTTGGCCAATCCAACCAATGCTTTCAGGGGCTCATCCCTCGGCCACCAATCAACAGGGAAGCTGCTAATGACAGCATTTTCAGAGTGAGCACTGGACTTGAAAGAAATCTGCCACTCCAGTCACGGACAGTTTTATCATTGCAGTGGCAGATCCCACCCCCCCGGCAACCAGGCAAATAATTCCAGCCATGCGTATTACAGTGCACAGTAATGCGCATGGCTGGACTTATGAGCAACTCGTTTGTTCAGTGTGTCTTTCCTGGTTAAATAAATAAATGAGCCCCGCCACATATAATTGGCAGCTTCTACCACCCACCACACACTCCCTACAAAGCCGACATCAGGGTGCCCAATCCCCATGTTGGCATGCACCTCAAGCCGAAGCATATATTTTGCCAACAACGGGGTGCACAGTCCCCATGTTGGCATGCCCCCCTGCTATCGTGGCACACTGAGAGCCCACCCCAGTGTGCCAAAGTAATTACATTTTTCCAACACTGGGATGCCCACTCCTGGTGTCGGACACACCCCCATGCCCCCTTTTTGTCAGCTGACATCGGGGTACCCAGTCCCCGGGTCAGCATTGATCCTCCTTCCACTAGTCTGGCACACTGGAAGCCCACCCCAGTGTGCCAAAATCCATTTTATTTTCACCTGTAAAAAAGAAAACAGTTCCATAATGTATTTTTTTTAAACCTGAACAAAAAGAAAACAGTCCCTCATCATTCCCGCCAGCCCCCCAACATGCACCCTCCCTCTGCAGATCCCACCTCCCTGCACCCCCCTTATTCATACTTACCTCTGGAGGTTGGGAGCAGCGATCTTCTGTGGACTGGGAACATGTTTGTACTCTTCAAAAGCCAACCACAAACTGAAGAAAATCATGGTAAGCCCTATAATGGCAATCAATGGAGGGTTTAAACTTAGGTTGATAACGCAGCCATTTTTTGGAGTTTTGGTCACAAATCTTCAACATGTGGTTCTTGGGAGTACACCTTATGACCACTGACACTGTCATTTCATTTCTTGGTCCTAAAAGGTGATTTCACAGTCACTGTGCAGAATCACCTTTCAGGACTGAGTAACAAAATGACAGTGCCACTGTTCATGAGGTGGGGTCCCAAAAACCCTATGTTGCAAGTTTGGTGAAAAAAAAAACATAAAATGACTGTGCTATGAGCGTGCGTTGCTCAGTTTGTGTGCACGCTCGTAACTTCAGCAATTTTTAATATTTTCACTCCAAATTTCCAACATTGCCATTTTTTTCACACCTCCTTAAGAACAGTACAGCTGCCATTTTTTTGCATCCTGCCTGAAACATGTTTTCGCACCTGTGGTGCAGAATGGTGCAGTCGCTGTGCAAAATCAACTTTTGGGACAGATTAATGAAATCACAGTGCCCCTGTTCATGTGGGGAGGTCTCCGAAAGGCCATGTTGAAAATTTGGTGAACAAATTCCAAAAAATGACTGCGTTACGAGCGTGTGTAACGCAATCTCTACACATGTTCATAACTTTGCCACTTTTTCACATTTTCACTCCAGATTTTCAACATTGTCATTTTGTTACACCTCCTCATGAACGGTATAGATGTCATTTTTCATATCCTGCCCAAAATGTCATTTCTCAGCTGTTGCGCCAAATGGTGCATTTGCTGTGCAAAATCACCTTTTGAGATTGAGTAATGAAATGATACTGCACTGCTCATGAGGTGGGATCCCAAAAAGTCCATGTTGAAAGTTTGGAGTGAAAATACCAACAAACACCTGTGGCATTAGGGTTTCCAACTGTAATGCCCCACCCTGTACAGACTGACAGGTGTTGGTGGTGTGGCTTGGGGTTGTCAACCATAATGCTCATGCCATTCCACCCCCACCCCTGCGATGCAGCCACTGACAGGCATCAAGGTATGCCTTGGGATCCTCAGCCCTATCGTTCACCCCATTCTTCTATACTGCACCCATCTCAGCTTATTTACTTATGGAATGGGGTGAGCATAAGGGGCTAAAGACCCCAAGGCACGACGTGACAGCTTTCATCATCTGCAGGGTGAGCTGAGATGGAATGGCATGAGCGTTATTGCCAATGACCCAAAGGCACACCCCGATGCCTGTCAGTCTCTGTAAGGTGGGGGTTGGTGTTAGTTCAATACTTCACTGCCATTCCTATTATGCATCTCTCTAACTTGTGCAGTACCAATGCCAATACCAGCAAGCAATCATTTAGCATTGACAAATGCTTGCTCTGTATTGAGTGGTAGAAATTGGAGATTTCACAAACCAGGTGGCAGCTAGGGCTGTGCAAATATTTTTTCCAAATATTCGGAATACGGTATTCATTACTTTGAAAAAAAATCTGAAAACAGCCTTCCCCACCCTTGCTTATTTTTTTTCAGTGTCCTACCTTCTTTACACAGCCCAAACTCGCAAATAATTTTACCCATCACCCACTATCAGCTTCCCAATCCCACCTTCCGCCCCCCAGCACCCACAATATTTGGACTTCAGTCCCATGGTGGGTGACTGGCACAACCTGCATGCCATCACAGCCAGCCACCATGTTTATGAAAGAAAAGCACTTGTTTGCCCTAGACCAATGAACACTCTAATGTCCCCCCCTCACACCATGGCAGTAACCTGATCCTACCCTCCCCAGAACCCAGTTTCTGCCTGGGTAGGCAACTGGCACAACCCATCCTCCTCCATTGCCAGTCGCCTTCTGGTGACTGAAAGCACTCGTGTTCTTGCTCTCTGTAATAATAAAAAAACAATTGAAGTTAAGACGACGTAGGTATTTACTCCGCAGTGTGAATAATTGTGGGTTGATGGCACTTCTTAGGTGTAAGGCACTCCATGCTGCTTTTGCTTTACTTCTCAAGGCATGCTGTTATCCCACAATAATGCACACCATCAGTGTTCTCAAGGAGGTGAAGGATGAACTGGCATTGCATCTGGTGAGGCTGTTTAACTTGTTCTTAGTCAGAGGGGTGGTGCCAACGGACTGGAAGAGGGCAGAGGTTGTCGCACTATATAAAGGGGGGTGCTGAAGGACGAGGTCAAAAACTATTGTCCCATTAGTCTTACCTCGGTGGTGGGGAATGTAATGGAAACACTACTTAAGATCAGGTTGATAGAATACCTGGTGATGAATGGCATGCAGGATGACAGACGGCATGACTTCACCAAGGGAAGGTCCTGTCAGGCTATCCTGATAGAGTTTTTTGATGGGGTGACACAGATAGTAGACCAGGGAGGAGCGGTAGACATGGCCTATCTGGATTCCAATAAGGCCTTCGACACTGTTCCACATGGTGGAATGGTGCATAATCTGGACAGACTGGGGGTGGACCTCAGGATCACCAGGTGAATGAAAAACTGGTTGAAGGGAAGTAGTCAGACGGTGGCGTAAATGGGACACATTCCAGGGAATGGGCGGTGACCAGTGGGGTGCCACAGGGTCAGTGTTAGGACCAATACTTTTTAACATCTATGTTAGTGACCAAGCAGGGGGTCTGGAGGGATGGGTGTTCCTGTTTGCAGACAATACAAAGGTCTGCAATAGGGTGGATTCACCTAGTGGGGTGCAAGCCATGAGGTGGGACCTGGAGAGGCTGGAGAGGTGGTCTGACACCTGGAAATTGAAGTTTAATGTACAAAAGTGCTTGCTGATGCACCTGGGGAGGAGTAATATGAGGGAAACTTACTTTCTTGGGGGGGGGATTAAGGAGAAGGAAACAGAAAGAGACCTGGGGATTATGGTATTGCGTGACCGCAAGGTGGGCAGCCAGTGTAGCAGGGCGGTGGGAAAGGCAAATGGAATGTTGGCCTGCATTGTGAGGGGTTTTAATAACAGGAAGAGGGAGGTGCTAATGCCATTATACAGAACAATGGTCAGGCTGCATCTGGAGTATGGGGTGCAGTTCTGGAGGCCTCACCTATGAACAGATGTTGAGTTGATGGAAAGGGTACAAGAGAAGGGCAACCAAAATGGTACGAGGGATGCAGGATGTACCCTATGAGAGAAGATTGAAAGGGATGAATTTGCACCCTCTGTAGACTAGGAGGAGAGGAGGGACATGATTGAGACCTTTAAGTATCTGAAGGGAATAAATGAGGTGGAGGGTGATAGCTTGTTCAAATTGAAGAAGAGAGCAAACTTGAGGGAACATAGCCTCAAACTGGAAGGTGGACAATACAGAGGTAATGTCATGGGGCAGTTTTTCACAGAGAGGGTGGTGGAGGCCTGGAACAAGCTGCCAGAGGAGGTAGTGGCAACTGAAACAGTGGAGGGATTCAAGAGGGCTTGGGATAGATTTAAGGGTTGGGAAAAGAGGGTGGAAGCATAACAGAAGGGGGGAGGTAGGGTGTTGGGCAGACTAGATTGGCCATGGGGCCTTTCTCTGCCGTCACATTTCTGTGTATCTGTGTATCATGCCTTAGTGCTTAACTCACCCAAAACATTTCAAGATTTAATTTACTTGGTCTAATATGGATATTTTCCAAGGGAGCTGACAGGGATTTGCCTGCTACTATTATTAAAATGGACATCCGCTCAAACTGTTGCTTTAACTGCCTCCAAATTTTGCATGCCACAAATCACATATGCATTAACTTTTGACACAAATCATGACTTTCTGTTGCAAAAAGATGTATCTTTTTAAATTAATAGCAGGACTCTGTAGATGCAGTTGGTTGGATGCTGCAGAAGTATGTGTTGGTTTCTGTGTCTGACCCTTTTTGAAAATCTTCTCCAGTACATTTTAAAAGGAAATGAAGTTCTACAGAAAAAGATATTTCCAAACACTTATAGTGAAGCCCACCAGGATGAAGTGCAGAGTCACAGGTTTTCTGCATGACAAACGGGATTAACACCTGTTGAAACTGCATTGTTTGCTGCAGTAACTCTACTGCAGAATTCTGCAGAGTTGGGCTTCACCCTGGTGGGCTTCACTGTACCAAGGTAAACATGTTATCTACTTATCTGTCCGGAGGGGGAGAGGAAGGGGCATTTGCTGCTGCAAGGCAGTGACATAATCATGTCAATGTAATTGAATATTGAAAGTTTTCAGTGAAGTGATATCATCATGGTGAGATTTAGTCTGACTGTCTCACCATGATGATGTCACTGCATGTGGAAAAAAATCAGTAGGCCCCTGGTGGCTCAGTTTTAAGTATGTAATCTTTGGAGTGGGATATTGTATTTGCTAAAAGCATGTACAGTAACAGTAATCTTTTAGAAGTGTATTTTCTGTATATTTCTGTGTGTCCTTTAATGTGAGCCATGGTAAACAACACAAAACTCTTTTCTCTTCAACCCCCCCCCCCCCAACAAAATGATCTTTCCACAAATTTACAGCAGCCAGAACTAGCAGAGGACCAGCTTTAGTTAGGGCCAGATTGTCCCAAACTACATTTCCCCACTGGGAGGAGTCAGGAATGGAAGGTGACAATACAAAGTTGGCCACCAGAGCACAAAACCCCTACTCTCTGCTTGTGCAGACTGATAGAAACATAGACAGCATGGATAGAGAAAGACTAAGTGCAATGAGTCTGTCCTGATCCCTACATTGTTCTATTTCCCTGCATAAATACTCCCCTCCCACAATTACACCTTCTCCATTGTTCACCCCTCCCCATAATAAAGCCATAGCCAGCAAGGGCAAAGGAAGACTAAGTCCACTGAGTCTGCGCTGAGCCCTACAGTACCTTATTCTAGTTCCCAGCCAACTACCCCCCCCCACTGCTCCTTCTCTAGAGTTAATTCCCTCCCCCTTTATAGGACTATAGGCTGTAAGGACAGAAAAAGAGTTTAAGATCCATTAGGCATACATACTGTATGCAATAGGGACAGGGAGAAGAGCAGGAAATACTAAGGATAGAGCAAAGGACTTCATTGCACAAAATGGAATACACAACATAATGATTAAGGCCAGACTGGAAGTAAACAAATTTAGTGTTTGATCTGGCTTCAGGTCCAGGGTTTTTTCAAGGGCCATACATTTTACCTTCAAGTAAAATTTTTTTACCATATGGGTTGTAACGTGTAAATACAACACACTATGATAAAAGTACCATAAGGACACATGGACAACTTGAAATCTTTTTTTAATCTTTATTAGTCTTGCTTTGATAACACAACTGAATGAACCATTTTGACCACTGAGAGAAAAGATACAGAATGTTGAGCATATTTGGAGTTTAAAGAAAATAATTGTTTGTCCAAACAGTGCCAATATTTGCATAATTCACCCACTTCTATAAAATAAATTATCTACGACTGAAAAACATAAGTAACAATTTAACATCTGTCAGATTATTACCACCTACACTGAAGAACAAACAAGGTGGAAGTGGGAGCAGTGAAACATCCAGGCTCTTTTTTTCCCCATATTTCGTTTATCTCCTGATTCTATCTGGTGGCCCTCTCCTTCAGATCAACCCCCCCCCCAGCTCCATCATCTGGCTCATCCAGGACTTCCCTTCACCGTCATCATCTGCCACAGGACTGGGGTTATGCCTGGCCACCAGTGCGGGGCCTGCAGAGGGTTGGTCTTCATCTTGCCACTTGGGGTGGTTTTCCTCATGATTTTCACCCTAGATCTATGGACATGCAATGGGCATGATGTCTGAGCTCTGCTTTTGCGGAGACAGCCCTGCCATCTTGAACATGGGATCCCTTCCCTACATAGTGGCATGCATGTGCTGCCACCCAGCCACCGCTGGGTGGCAGGCAAGCAGCACGCCACTTGATTCCCCCTCCCCCCCCGAGGAAGGAGAGCTGTCCTAAGGACGCTCAATCCTTGCTCTCCTCACCAGCCCCTGAGCAACCGAAGTCCATTCTTGACCCCAAGCAGGAGGTAAGGTGCCCAGTACCTCAGCCCTCTATGCCACTGGGCTGGCTTTTTCAGGCTCCTTTTAACCCGATAACTCTTTCAGCAGAATTCACTGGGCAAGCATGAAAATGGGAGTTTAAGTTACATTGACTCAGGTGGACCTTAAATAAGCACTTGCTGTATCTCTAAATCTGAGTAATGTGTCACTGATAAGTTGAAATGAACTGTAGAACTTTGCTGTGGAATTCAACACCTCTTTCATATTCAGTGCTGAAATTACACTGAGATGAAGAGCAATGCATCACATGTGTTCCACCATGGATTCCAACCTCTTTCTCACTGTCTTCTGATCCTCCAAAGCACAACTAATGACCAGAGCCTGGAACTTTTGATCTACGTGTCCTTCATCACCATGGGAGAGGCAAGCATTCAGGTATGATTTCATCTGGACCCTGCCAGTGTCCCCTTCTTTCAGCTCCTGGCACAAGTCCTCCAGGAGAGAGATGACCTGCCGCAGGGCTTCTTCCTGCTGTTCAGAGCGAACTGTCCCCAAATTGATGTGTACTGCTTCTGTTTCGGTAATCAGGTGGTCTGTTGTCAGAGTCAGCTCCTCCTTTTCTCCTAACAAAAGAGAAACAATAAATGATCATTGGCCACTTATAGTGTTATCAGTAGGGCTAAGCAAACTTACGGATGCTTCCATTCACACGTTTCTTGAAATGTGCTGCAGAACCCACTGGACCAGGATGAGGGAGTTGGGACCTAGACTCGATCCTAGGTTTACAATGAATTAGTGGAGTGCACCACCAGCCAATGACTTTGGGCCAAGATAAAACAGAACTCTTTGAAAAGATGCTTTCCTGGTCTCCTTGAAACACATTCCTCACATTCTTTCTCAGTCTTCTGATCTGCAAAAAGATATTCTACTCGTTTCTACTACATGGGAAGAATAACTTTTTAAAACACTAGCAAAATTACCTAATCATGTATTTTATCAAACTTAAAGGATCAGAGTCTAACTTTATTGAGTTTTAATAAGATTTTTGTTTAATTACCTTAGTATAGCAGAAGTAATCGATTTGGGTCTGGAGGAAATAAACTATGGCTTCTGAGGCCTTCCTGGGGGTTGATTCAGGGCCTGGCAATGTGATCCACTGGAGGACCTTTTTCGAAAAACTGGTGTTATCAGAGTCTCATCAAAGAGGAGCAGTGTTGGCTGTAAACTCCTTTGACTTTTCAGCTGGCCATTAAGGATTACTTATGTCATATTTTGGATAGGCAGTGAAAGAGCCAATTTTGCAGTGAATATACTGCATAATCTGTTTTAAATGAGGCAGTGAGAGGATCACATTTTGGCCTAAATTTATTGCTAGGGGGTGGTGAGCGTCTCCCTGCAAAAACCTTTAACTTATGGACATTATTTAATTTTTAAATTACAGTCAGAGAGTCTATGCAAGACATCAATTTATATAAATGTACTCACTATTGCTGTTTTGGTTAAGTTATTTTAAGTTTAGTACTTGGGGGTGGGGTAATTTATGTTGTTTTGGGATTTTAGGGATACCTTAAATAAGGGTCAGAGAGACTGTCTGATTGTTTTAGTAGAGTGAATGTTATTTTTAGACAGCTGCTGAGTGAGAAATTTTGGCAGGATGTGTTGGCAGAGGGCCTTGACGGGTGGGTACTACTCTCCCTCTGAGCTCCAGGTCCTCCACCCCTTTGATTGCCCCCTGCTGTCGGTTGAGGTTTATGGGCATTGTCGCACCTTGGGGATAGCGAGGGGGCATCAGAGGAGGTGGAGGGAGAACTGGTGGGGGAGTGGAGTGGGGGGCTGAATTGGGGTTCTGGGGTCTAGGAGATGCCCTGGGGTGAAGTGGGCCTAGGATAGGGGTTTGCCTTACCTGTTGCCCATACCCAAGAGCTCCACCTTTGGTGGGCAGGCAACACGATTAACCTTAGCTGCACATCCAACTCGGGTGGTGTTATACAATGCCAGGTTGATTCAGAACAAGACAGCAGTAATTGCTGATCTTGTTGGGTCATCTGACCTGGTTTGCATCACTGAGACCTGGTTGGATGAGAATGGTGGTCCCATTTTGGAGTCAGCAGTTCCAGTCGGTACTCGGTGATACACCACCCAAGATTGGATCGTAGGGGCGGGGGGTGGGGTAGCCATCTGTTTCAAGTGGAGCTGGACCTTGTAGATGTGCCACTCAGGATCACTGGATCCTTCGAATGCAGCATGGGTGCAGATGTGGGCTGTAGGATTCTTCTCATCTATCATCCACTCAGTGATGGGAAGGATTTCCTACAGGAAGTTGCGGACTTCATCATCGAGATTGTGTTGGAGGCCCCCAGGTGGTTGGTACTGGGGGACTTCAATGTCTGGGTCGACGATGAACTCTTGCATTTTGGACAAGACTTCCTCCAACTGATGGTTTCATTGGGCTTCACACAGGTGATTGCCTCTGCGACCCATATACAGGGTCATTTCTTGAACCTAGTTGGTAGCACATCTGCCTCTGGACCAGAAGGTTGTGGGTTCTCTTCCCACACTGGGACTGAACTTGCACCTAAAAATCTCTGGCATCCGAGTGCAGTATTGGGGGGTGCTGTACTGCTGGGGTGTGCCATCCTTCGGATGAGACGTTAAACCGAGGTCCCTTCTGCCCATTCTGGTGTTGTCCTGGTGGGTGTCCAGGTGGAAGTAAAAGAACCCAGGGCACTCTTCACAAAGAGTAGGGAACATTCCCAGTGTCCTGGCCAACATTCCCCTTCCTATAAACTGGTTCATGCAATTATCCTGGCTGTGTGTGGGTGATGATGTGTGATATGGCTGCCACCACACATTCAGTCACTTCACTATCAGTCTAGCATTGCTTGTAAAGCGCTTTGGGATACACTGTATGAAAAGCGCTATATAAATACTGATTCTTCTTCTTCTTCTATTTCTGCTGGGGATGGAGATCTCAGACATGGTGGTGGTGGAGCCCATTGGATGGTCCAATCATCACACTATAGGGTTCAGCTTTGCTGCCCCCCTAAACAGACCAGCTTCTACGGAGATGGTCAGGTACTGCCCTTTGAGGAGTTTGACCACTGAAGGTCTTATGGCGGTACTGGACTTATTGGGGAGTTCGAGTGTGAGCATGGATCCAGAGGGTCTTCTGCTAACCTATAATAAGGTGGTGGGGCTGCTCTGGATTCTATTGCTCCTGTCCGTGTTCGCCCCCTCTCCCTTTGCCCTCTGTCCCCCTGGTTTGATGGGTCTCTGAGGGAGTTGAGGAGAGTAGGGAGAAGGTTGGAGCGATGCTGGCTGAAATCGGGCCTATATGGTGACAGGCTTAGATTGATATCCCAATACAGGGTTTATCAATTGGCAGTCTCCCATAAGAATGCAGAGTTCCTGTCCAGGGAGATTGCTGCTGTGAAGAACCGACCAGCTCAGCTTTTCCGTACTGTGGACAGGTTGTGCAATCCGACCTGTCTCCAGAAGCAGGAAGCTTTTTCACAGAAGAAGTGTGATGAGTTTTCTCGATTCTTCGCTGATAAGATTGACAGCATCAGTTCCAATATCTGCATAGCTCGTTCAAATGGGCAGAGCAGAGATCGGTGCAAGGTTGCTAACACCCGGTTTGTCTGGTCAGACTTTGGCCAACTGGCGATCAAGGATGTCATGAAGATGATAAGGGGCTTGCGATCGACTTACTGTAGTTTGGATCCTGGTCCAACATGCCTCCTGGTGGGGTGCGTGGAGGAAATCGGACCAGTCTTTGCTGAGATAGTTAGGTGCTTATTAGAGACTGGGGTGTTTCTGGACACCCTGAAGGAGGCGGTGGTTCACCCCCTCCTGAAAAAATCATCTCTCAATCCTGACTGTCTCGCAAACTACAGACCTCTCTAACCAGGCTTTTGTGAGAAGACAGTCGCATTGCAGCTCGAGGAGCATCTGACGACCCATGACATCTACGATCCTCTCCATTCTGGTTTCAGAAAGAGGCAGAGTACTGAGACTGTGCTGGTTAGGGTACTTAGTGATCTCCTGACAGCGAGAGATCGGAGGAGCTGTTCCATCTTGGTCCTCCATGATCTCTCTGCAGCATTTGATACCGTGGACCATGGAGTGCTGCTAGAGCACCTGCAGCTATTCTGTGAATTATCTGGTACATTCCTCAGATGGCTTCACTCATTCCTTACTGGCAGGTCACAGAGAGTTGAGCTGGGAGTTTTCTCCTCAGCTTCTATCTCCCTGCCTTGTGGGGTACCGCAGGACTCTGTGCTTTCGCCCATGTTGTTCGTGGTGTATATGCTGCTGTTAGGGGAGATCATTAAGCAGTATGAGTTGAGTTTTCACTGCTATGCAGATGATACTCAACTGTACAGTACATGTCTTTTGTGCCTGAACAAGGCGATGTTGTCTTGGTTTTTAACAACTGCCTCTCTGAGATTCAGGACTGGATGTGTACTAACTGGTTGAGACTGAATCCGGATAAGACTGAGGTGTTGGTTGTGGACCCAGGTCATTGGATAGAGAGATTACCGACTGGGCAGCCATCTGGATTATGGGTGGGTGGCAACCAGCTGGTGACCTCTGACAAGGTGCGGAACCTGGGCGTTATGCTTAATAGCGAGCTGACACAAGTCTCAGATGTCGGCCGTTGTCAAGACCTCATTTTACCATCTGAGGAATATCACCCGGGTAAAGCATCTGGTCCCACCTGATGACCTTTCTACCTTGGTCCATGCCTTTGTGACCTTGTGCCTTGATTATTGCAATGCACTATACCTAGGGCTACCGGGGGTGGATCTTCACCACCTGCAGCTGGTGCAGAATGCAGCTGCTAGGTTGTTGACTGGCCTAACCCCCCACCTCCCAGTCTTTGTTGTGCAAAGTTTTACAATCTAGCACCTCTAGCAAGCCACTGCCTGCAAGTGCTACTTCTGATTGCCCTCTCCTCTGTCCCTCCCTTCTAGCGGCCTGCCCTGAGGCACACACACCAGAGGGGCTCCGAGACTGGCAGGCTGACCACCGCACAGCCGAAGGGAACCAGGAGGGCGGGGAGAAAGCCAGAAAGGTCTGGAAGGCAAGACAGCAATCGAAGGCGTCACCGACTTTGCCAGCCTCTGATTGGTGCGCCTTCTCCCATTGACTTTTGGTGATCTTTGCACCACCAAAACTGGCCGAGATTGCTTGTGTTTGTACTGAAAAGTTAATTTCTCTAAAAAGGGCTGTTTTGCTGTTTACTGTGTACTTCTGTGACATGCCTACTTACCTGTTTAGATAGTAATCACAGTCTTTTGGGTCAATTTTGTGTTGGGCTAGGCGGCTCAGGCCTAACTCCCCCCACCCTCCCAGTCTTTGTTGTGCAAAGTTTTACAATCTAGCACCTCTAGCAAGCCACTGCCTGCAAGTGCTACTTCTGATTGCCCTCTCCTCTGTCCCTCCTTCTAGCGGCCTGCCCTCGGGGCACACACACCAGAGGGGCTCGAGCCTGGCGAGCGGGCCACCGCACAGCCGAAAGGGAACCAGGAGGCCGGGGAGAAGCCGAAAAGGTACGGGAAAGCCGCAAAATTTTTGCCCGCCTCCACCCCCCTTTAGGGTGTTTCTTTTATACACACCTTCCCGCCAAATCTCATCTCCGCCCATAGCTATTCTCCTAGCCAATTCCCGAGCTCATTTTCTTCACATCACCTTACTTTCTTTAACCCTCTCCTACCCTCCACCATGCTACTGCACCTACTACTGCTGCTTTGCTTCTCACCTTCCTTAGATCCAGAAGAGATAACTGATGGAACCCTTACCGAGGTGCTTAGGGCGACCACTCAACACTGCCCCCCTCTACTGTCCCCAGTGGATGCCCCTAAACTCTACACACTTATACTACCGCTTCTGCATAATAATCCTTGGGGAATCCCAAAAAAAGGCTCACAACCAGTTTGGTACTCCTCTATCCCCCCTGCTACCATACTGGCACTACAATTACTCCCTACGCCTGTCCATTAAGCTGGTAATCTATGATAAAATCGATAATCATGCAGCAGGATCATCACCCACTATATATTGGATCCCAAGAAAGAAGAAAATACTGCCTGACTGCTCACTACTCCTATCACTCGGTGCCCTCATCAAGTTAATCTTCTTTCTGCTGGTCTGTGTTGGCACTGTGGAAATCAACCCTGGACCCACTGAAGCTCGATCTCTCCAACTGACCTAACCTCCATAAATGGATTGAGTTTCTTCACTTCAATGCCTGCAGCCTCCTAAAAAAGTTCTCATCAATACAGGCCTGGGTTGCACACACCCTACCGGATTGTCTGGTTATATCTGAAACATGGCTCAAATCTGCAACAAAAGATAGTGAAATAAACCTTCCCAACCACCAGCTCTTCAGATCTGACCGTCTATCCAGGGGCGGTGGGGTAGCCATCTATGTCAAAGCAAATATCTCTGCATCCTGCCTCAATTCTACATCACAACCAAAGGAATTCGAATGTTTGTCAATTAAAATAACCCTTCCCAACACATCATCCTTTCAACTGATTGGTTGCTATAGACCCCCCTCTGCAGGCCTCAAACTCCTATCCCACTTAGGATCTATACTTAATCTGGGCCCTGAAGACACCATCATCTTAGGAGACATGAACTTAAATTGGCTGACTAATGCATCTGCACCCTGGTAACCCTTCTGTGACACCTATGGATTCTCTCAATTAATCAAAGAACCAACAAGGATCAACCCAAAGAATACTCTCAACAGCACACTCCTGGATATTATATTGGTAAATAAACCTCATCATTATCCCTATGCAGGAGTACTATTCAGTGACATAAGTGACCACTGTCCCATAGCTGCCATTAGATCAACAATCAAGCCACCCAATCCTGCAAAATTCCTCCACGAAGGTCAAAAGAACTTTAATATTACAGGATATCTCCATGATCTGTGCCACACACATGTTGGCAAGAATTCTATCTCACAGCCTCAATAGAGTCAGCTCTTCAAATCCTAAATGATATAATCATAAGTGCCCTCAATTCACATGCACCCCTCACCAGTGTCAGAACCAAACTCAAATCCTGTCGCTGGTTCTCTGACGACCTTAAATCATGCTGCTTGCCAGAGACAAACTCTGGAAAAGGGCAAGAAAGACAAAGGACCCAAATGACTGGCTCCAATTCAGAAAAGCCAGAAACTCCTGCACAAAACAAGTAAGAAAAGCTAAGGCAACCTTCTACACAGCTGAACTAGATGCCTCCTATAACAACCCTTCCAGGTTCTGGGGTACCATAAAGGGCATCCTAGGTCAAACCTCTACCCCTGTCTTACCATCCAAAATTCAATTAAATAATATTGAAATCACCGACAAGCAAAATATCTTGAATGCCTTCAATGATCATTTCACTACAGCTGGCCTGGCTTTCGACTCCTCTCCTGCAAACCTTTTAAGATCATCTCTAAACCTACAATCTACTGAGAGTCAAAAGGTTGCTTCCACATTCTCATTCAAACCAATATTGTTCAAAGAAGTAGAAGACCTCCTACTCCAACTAGATACCACCAAAAGTGCAGGTGCAGACTCCCTGGATCCCTACTTTCTAAAAGTAGCACTGTATGCCTTAACCGCCCCCTCACCCACCTCTTCAATCTATCACTTGCCACTGGTTCTGTCCCTCAATATGGAAAACAGCTCAAGTGTTTCCATTACTTAAGGGGGTGATCCCATGGACCTCAATAATTATAGCCCATCTCCATCTTACCAATACTATCCAAGATGCTTGAGAAGCTGGTAAACTCTCAGTTAACTGTCTACCTTGATACCAACAATCTCCTAAATCCAGCTCAATCTGGGTTTAGATCTATACATAGCACCATCTCTGCACTAGCAAAAGTCACAAATGACTGGCAAACTGCCCTAGACAAAAGAATAATACCTGTGCTGTGTTTCTGGATCTATGCAAAGCCTTTGACACTGTGGATCATGATCTTCTAATCACCTCACTGAACTCCATAGGTCTTGACTCACTCTCTCTTAAATGGTTCAGATGCTATCTCTCTGGAAGACTACAATTGGTAAAGAATGATGGTGATCTATCTACCTCTAAGCCACTCCTAAGAGGTGTACATCAGGCTCCATCCTGGGTCCCATCCTTTTGCCATTTACATCAACAATATTGACTCCAATCTCTCTCTTTCTAATATCCACCTTTTGCTGATGACACTGTACTTTATGTGAGCGATCCTCACCATCAAAAGCCTGAGCTCCTACAGTCTCAATTCTCCCTCCTCCAGCATAACCTATTAAGAAAGAAATTATTACTAAATGCTAAGAAAACCAAAGCTATGTTCTTTGCCACCAAGTACTGTTCTTCCACTATCCCATCATTCACCCTCCCACAACTCTCTACCATCCTTGGTGAAAATCTGGAATATGTTGACAAATTCAAATACCTAGGAGTATGGATAGACAATAAACTAGACTATACTACCTACGTTGAAGAGCTCCTGAAAAAGCTAAGACAAAGACTTAGTCTATTCTATAGGATCAAACACTACCTGATCAAACACTACAAAGATTCCAAACAAAGATTAATCCTTGCATCATTCATGTCCCTCATTGATTATGCTGACTTCCTCTATGGTCATTGCTCCCTCTCCCATCTAAACAAACTAGACACCCTGTATCATAGAGCTATTAGATTCATTACTGACCTTCCCTCTAGCACCCATCATTGCTCTCTCTACAATGCAGTCAGCTGGACATCCCTGCAACATAGAAGAAGAAAAAATGCTGCTACCTGGATCTACAAAGCTCTGACAAACAAACTCCCTTCCTACATCTCAGACTGCTTCAACCAGATCACATCCAGGCCCTACACCTTGAGGATCAACAAACTGATCCTGCTGAAGATTCCTATCACCTGCACCGGTATGGAAGAGCTGCAATCAGTTATTCCTGGCACTTATCTGGAATTCTATCAAAAGACATTGAAAATGGAAACACTGATTCCCCTTACATCCTTCAAAAGCTGTACACCAGCCTAATCCCAGATTAGGTGCAATTGCTTCCACAAGGCCTAGTCCTCCCACACCCCCACCCCCCACCCCCTCTCTCCCCCACCCCCTCTTTTAAAGCTCCTCCCTATTCTTCTATTATTCCTCTGGTCCTTTCCACATCAAACCTCAAACATATATGCCCACCCATGTACCATTATCCAAGCCTTATCCCTACTAGACTGTTTGTTTCTCTCCTTTATTAGGTTTTTGGTTTACTGTCCTTTGCCTTGTATATATGTAAATATTTGTACATCTATCTCACTCATAAATGATTGTATTTGTGCTTATTCAATATCATGTTTTTGTATACACTCTGTAACCTTTTTTTGTTATGACCACTCAGGTCCATCTTGTAAATGAGCTATGCTCAATGATGTTCGCCTGAATAAATAAAGATTTTGATTGATTGATTGATTGTATCAAGATCTTGTCATGTCACACCAGTGCTCTGCAGACTGTACTGGCTGTCAGTGCGGTGGAGGATCACCTTCCAGGTAGGGTTACTGACCTATAAAGCCCTACATGGACAGGAGCTGTGGTAACTGCAAGATCTTCTTTGCCCTTACCAACCCCTTTTTCCTCTCTGCTCCTCTGATGAGGGATTGCTAGAGATTCCCAGGGTCCGTTTAACAACTTCAGGTGCAAGATCATTTGCTTTTGCAGCTGCTACCTTGTGGAATTCTCTACCTCTCTGGGTGAGGGAATGCCTGTCCGCTGAGACTGTTAAGTCTGCACTGAAAACTTATTTATCTGAATTGGCATTTTAATTATACTTAGTCCTGCTATTTATATATGTTTTATATGTGTGACTTGTTGAAACTGAAATGTTTTATCTGTAATTTTTATAAAACGCTATGATCTATGGAATAGTGTTCCGTAAATAACATTTGCTTGCTTGCTTGCTTGCTTGCTTCTCCTATAAAAAAATGGCCCATCCATGATTTATGTAACAGATAATAGGCTACAGGGCATACAGCTGTGTTCTGATATACACACACCATGGTATGTGTTGTGAGACACAAGGCTGCAGGCCAAGTGCATTCAACCAGCCAAGATACGCATATATCAGAGTACGATCACATGCCCTGTAGTGGATTTTCTGTCTTATAAAATGGCCAAGATTGGTTTGAGACATGGTCAAAAAAATAGAAAAAAGTGCAGACGTATGGTCACTGTGGGACAATGCATGGTCATGTGGTGTGTTTCATCCACTCAGGAGACAGCAGGCTAGATTTTCAAAGGCCAGAGAATGTTGCACAGCGTCTGCATCAAAAAGGCAAGGAGCAGCATGCATCAAAACTTGCTTCAAGTCTGATTTTCTAACAACACTTACTTCAAAATCAGGTCTGCATATGTCAGACTAGCTTGTGCCATTCTTGCATTAAACAAATGATGCCCATATTGGAAGGGATGCCTGTGTCACAGAAATGATGCACCATCCCCTTATTTGGGATTTTCATAGAATGTTGGCCCTGTCATTATGCCTAAGATGCATGCAGCTGTTAGACCAGCTAGAGCTAGTGTAACTGACACTAGAGCATATAAAGTGGCCCACAGCAGGTGGACAGACCTGACTATGGTACTATGAATGGCATTCTGCTGCAAGATTCCTGCATTGTAGACATTGTAATCCTTTCTCAAGTACCGTAACATGTAAAATATTGCTTCCAGTGCCAGCCCGGTGGTGCTAAGAGTTGAGGCACTGGATGCCACACCTTGTGTCATGGCAGTGACCCAGGTTCGGGTATGACCTCAGGTCATTGGGGTGCAGGCACAGGAGGGCGGGACAGAGCAGGATCAAACAGCCTAATGGCAGCTCTCCTCTTCTGGGGTGGTTGTCCCACCCCGTAGTTCTGCTGCCACCATGGGGAGGTCCTGTGGCAGTGCAGGTGGAAGGGGGCAGCAAGTTGGGAGGGTGCCTTGGAACATGGTGCATACATGCCTCCACAAGTCCATGTGTGCACCCAGGGAAGGGGGCGGACCAAAAAACGGTGAAAAACACCAGATAAAAACATAATAGAAAAATATTGCTTCCAGACACCATTTCATCTGCCATCATTTTTGACTCCCACTCCATGTATTGCATTTTTGACTCAACGTACATCATTCCCACTCCATGCATTGTAGTTGTGCATGCATTGTAGTTGTGACTCAACGTGCAGCAGTAAGGTTCCATGCATTGCATTTTTTGACTCAATTTGTGTAATTCTCGCTCCATGCATCTTATTTTTTGACTCAACTTGTGTCATTCTCACTCCATGCATCGCATTTTTATTCAGCTTGCCTCATTCTCAGCTTGTGTCATTTTTACCCCATACATCATATCTTTGACACAGCAGACCTCTTGCATCATTTGGGTGGGACTTTGCCACAAAGAACGCTTTTCTTATACGTTAATATGTATAGTGAGGGGTGTTTCTTATGGGATAAGAACGTTATCTCATGCTGTTTTGGACGAGAGGACCAAAAAGGGAAGCTGAGCAGTTCCGTCAGTCTAAAACAGCACGACATAACGTTCTTATCCCTTAAGAGACACCCCTCACTATACATATTAACATATTATAAAGCATTGAAACTACCTTCAGAGAAAAAATATATAAAATGTTGTTGAGAATGTTGATTTATGTGTACAATTTCTGCTGGTCTCCCCCGCTCTTTGGCTATAATAGTGGTACATTCCATGAGTGGTCACACCGCATAATCGTGGTGGTGTGGACTGACTGCAGATAAAAGAACTTCATTGTTTATTTGAAAATTTTTCTTTATATTTTTTCATTCTGCACTTGTAAAAAGAGGCTAGCAGAACTTTGCATTGTATACTTCAGTTAAGACATACTGCAAGGTACAGTGTTTTCATTTATTTATAAGTTTCTGGTTCTACTTACAATTGCTCTTTCAGTTCTGTGGCTGAATGACTGGTTGTTTTAGAATCTGCACTGATGGCTTGCAGGCAGCTTTTGTGGCTAAATATACTGCTTTTCAGATCTCTTTTACTTAGATTGGGATTCCTCTCACACCTAATTCTGCCGCGGCGATTCTGAGAGGAACAGTGTGACATGCCAGCATCACTGCGATGTGAATTAGTAGTGGGGAGGAGCACGAGGCAGTAACTATACACTGAATAAGAGGTACAGTAATTCTCACCTCTGATTGGTGGAGGTAATTTGAGTGCTTTATAATGCAAAATACAGTTCACAGTATTTGGCACGCCAGGATTTGATGCAAGGTGGAGTTTGACACACCTCGCGTCATTCTAAGGGTCCTTTGAAAATCTGGCATAGCATTTTTACAGATTTTCTCAACCATTTTATAAGTATAGAACAATGCATAGGATTAGGAAGTCATGTATTATAAGATTTTTTTACACACCCGAGGTGTGTGATGTCCAAAAGTTTAGGCAAATATCATATACCGATGTGAGTAGAAAAAAATTATAACAACTTCCTGTTTTATTTTTTATAATTACTGTTTTTGTGTGTCCCTACTCCCATCTACACACACTGTCTCCACTGTTTAAGAAAAAAGAAACTACTAATGCTTCTTGTGTGTGTTGTCACCAAACCCTCCACCTCCCAAACTACATTATGATTTATTTACTTTTATGGTTGATCCTCCATTTCTATAATGTTTTCTAATTTAAATTATAAAATGGTTAGGGTTAATAATGAAAGCTGAGTAGCTGAAACAGGTATCTGGCTATACTTCTTATTTCAACTATACCACAGGAAAAAACAAGCTCCTGCACCCACAAGCCATTGTACTAACTATATATGTGTACCAGCCTAGCACAGAATTTCAAACTGATTTGGTTACCATTTTTTATATTAGCAAGCCTATCACTATAAAATTGGAACCTATAAAATGACTTACACCACTTTAAAAGTGTTTTCTGGTTGGAAATCGCTGTTGCTTTACCTGCTGAGCTACTTGCTCCCCTTCCTGAGCTGAACATATCATGGAATCGAGGAAAACCCTCCCAAACTGCAGTCACATAGAAACCATTGGGAGTTTCTGGAAATGCACTGCCACAGATGGTAGCCTGCTGCTGGCAAGGCCTTTAGGAAATCGTAGTTTTGCTGGGGGCCTAAGACAGAAACCGAGCAGCTCTGTAAAACCACACAGCAGCACAGAACAGTGCCTCTAGTAAGAAATGGAAAGCAGAGGGACTACTTCATATTACTTAGATACATAGATATACAGACAGTGTCAGCAGATAAGGGTTATGGCCCACCCAGTCTGCCCATTTGAGCTTGTAAGTTCACTTTATGTTTTCCTAGAAGTCTGTTGCCCCTTAACCCTGACTTTCAGAATTCCTTTATGTCTATCCCATGTGTTCATAAATCCTGTGATTGTTTCAGTACCCACCACTTCCTCTGGCAGGGTGTTCCACTTGTCCACCACCAGTTCTGTGATGAAATTCTTCCTCACGTTTCCTCTGAATCATCCTCTCTCCAACTTCATCCCATGCCCTCTAATCCTGGAACATCTTTTTCATTTAAAAATAGTGTATTCCTGCACCCTGTTCCTCCCTGTAAGATACTTGTATGTCTCCATCATATCCCCTCTCTCCCTCCTCTCCTCCAGGGAGTACATATTCACTTCCTTCAACCTGTCCTCATAGAACTTGTGATGCAATCCATGTACCATCTTTATTGCTCTCCTCTGAATCTTCTTTACCCTGTCTATGTCCTTACGTAACTAAGGTCTCCAGAACTGTACACTGTACTCCAGGTGGGGCCTCACTAGTGTCTTGTATGAGACATTTTTCAGAATTACATTGAAGTATGTGTAAAATGTAAAACATCTCCATATATATGTCATACATGTACAGTATTTTAATATACTGCACTGTGGGTCTCATAGTCAAAAGTAGATCTTTGTTATACCACCTTAGAGTGCAACACAAAGAAAGGCACTAACAGATGCATTCAACACAATGTACAAGCCCATGCTGGCAACAAAAAGGCAATTTTATTTCTTCGGCACTCATTTCCTGATGCTCTTGGTGCCCTACATAAATAAAACAATCTAATGAAAACAGCATAAGGCAGAGGGGCGCATTTCCATATATGGTCAAAACAAATCACCAGACCCATAACACATAGTGTAGAAAATACTGTAGAAAAGGTGTGTTTTTAAATGAATTTTAAATGTGTCAACCAAGGGGGCTCCTGTAATCTCCAGGAGAAGTGCCTTCCACAGTCATAGTGTAGCAACCCCAAATGCACAATGCCCTGAAGATTTTAAACAAGATCTCTGGATGGAGAGGAGACTCACCTATGATGAATGGAGATATCAGGTTGGAGCATAAGGAGCCAGGAAACCTTTCAAGTAGCTCAGGCCCAAACCATGCAGGGCCTAATAAATTAAATACACCATGAAGCTGATATGCTACTGAGTTGGCAGTCAGTGCTTCTCACTGAATACCAATGTGATGTGCTCAGACTGGGATATCCCAGCAATCAGCTGTACTGCTGCAGGTGATGCACCAGCCTCGCTGAGAGCACTAGGTAGAGAGCATTACAATAATTCAGTCTAGATGTGAGGAAGGCATGTACTAGGGTCACCAGGTCAGCAGGCACTAGAAAGTGTTTGGTCTTGGTGATATTTTACAGGTGGAAAAAAGCCAATGTGGAGAACCACTGACACCTGATGGTCTAGTGTCAGACTGGAATCCACAATGACCTCAAGATTTCTCATGCTATCCACAGTTCCTAGTGAGGTGCCTTTTAAGGATGGTAGAACATCACTACTGCAATTCATTGCCTTCCCAGGGCTAGCCATCCAGCAGCACATGAGTCTGCAGAATTAAGACTACTATAGGCCAGCTGGTGGCTACCCAGTCCTAAATTTCCTAAGGTACTCGTTCAGATGTGAGACCATGGCACCTCCTTCTGGTGCACAAAACAGGTACATCTGGGTCTCATCATTATAGCTATGAAAACCCAGTGTGTACCATCTAATGGTCTACCCCATTGGCAGCATGTACATGGCAAACAACATGGGGGCCAGGAAGGAGCTTTGATGCACTCCACAGCAGAGAGCAGTGCTACTTGAGATGCAGGACCCTGATGCCACCTGCTGTACCCTTTTGGATAAGTAAGACTCAAACCATCTTAATACTGTACCTAAGAGTCCTACAAAATGCCTCATCCTTTCAATAGCACCCCATGATCCACCATGTCAAACACTGAAGAAAGGTCAAGCAGAACTAGAACAGAACACTGTTTGCTGTCCCTCAGCAGGGGAAGATCATAATCAACCTTGAAGAGTACAGTCTCAGTACTGTGATGAGGCCAGAAACCAGACTGGAACAACTTGCATCTATCATACTGTTCCAAGCAATACTTCAACTGTGCTGCTACCACCTTTTCGATAACCTTTCCCAGAAAAGAAAGGTTTGACACAGGCCTGTAGTTTGCAAAAACATAAGGGTCCAAAGCTTACTTCTTCAGGAGGGGCTTCATCACTGCCATTTTCAGTGTGGTGGGAAACATATCCTTACTCAGTGAAACCCTGACAATCTCCATGAATATCGGTCCCAGTTCTCACCAGCATTCCAAAAGACATTTGTTGGGCCCTGGATCCAATATACAGTAGGTCAGGCACAGTTTCAAAACCATCTGGAAAGCATCTCCAACTAGTATTGGCTCAAACTCATTCCACAGGTCCATAGTGCCCACACCAATCATCAACTGGACACTGGTGGCCCACAATAGACCACCAGATGAGACTGCAGCCCCGATAGAGTATACCTTACCCAGAAAGAACTGATTAAACTCCTCATACCTTTCTGCAAAACAATCTCTTCTCAACTGCAGACATGTTGGATTTAACAAACTATCTATAATGTGAAACAATTGAGTCAGCTGGTTCTTTCTGCAGCAATCCCCCGTGACAAGAATTGACTTTTTCAAGATGATTGCTGCTGGTACTCACTGTAGTGAGCCCTCAGTGCTGATCTAGCTTCCTTAGTCCTAGATATCTACCAGTAATGCCCCAACCTCTATCCCTTTGTCTTCAACTGCCTCTGGTTACTATAAAACCATGGCAGGAAATCATGGGACAAACAAGAAAAGGTGCCAAGGAGTGAAATCCAGCTACAAGTGCCAGACTATAACTCTTCATATCTTTCTCTGCACCCTCAACACAAGCTGTCACAACACCTGAAGTGTTCAGTACCACCAGGAGTTTCTCAGGCTCCAAATTGTGAACTGGATTGTATCTGACCATCTCCAAAGGAGGGAGGGGGAGGTAACCAAGGGCACCTGCAAAGGAACTTCACAACATTATGATCAGAACAACTGACAAAGTCAACATTACTAATGTCAACACCAATGAGAACATGAGGTCCAAGGCATGACCATGATGGTGAGTACCAGAGATAACTACCTGTACGAGGCCCAGTGATGTCATGAACTAGAGGAATTGCATTCCAAATAGAGAGATTTCATTGTTGGCTCAGGCATTGAAGTTCTTCACATCTGGCAGCCTGGGCAACTCCATGAGCAGGTTGCCCATAAAACCCTTTAGTTCCTATAGGAAATCATTCCTAGGCCTCATGGGTCAGTACATGAGAATGATCCTACAGCCTGTACCTGTACCTGGCCCACCTTTCTCTGCTACACATTCAAGTGACCTTGTCACACCCATATGGGTGAACAGTCAGTCCTAAAGTAAATCTGAAACAAATGGCCACCCTACCCTCCATATGCTCCCACCTAGGATAATGTACCGCAGAAAAACCTGTTGGGATAGATGCCTCCAGTACTGGTCTCCATCATTCAAACCGGGTCAAATGAGAAGTCCACAAAGAATGCCACCATCACTGTCATTTTATTCCTCAGTGAACTAGTGTTGCATAAAAATACCCTAAGGGGTGGTACCAGGTCAGCTGGCCCATTAGCTCTTCTCATTCAAAACTGGAGCAGTCCTAGGAATGGGAAGCAGGTAGGGAGGACCCCTCTTCTGACATCGGTCATGCTCAGTGTGCCTGCTTGATCCCACACTCTCAAGCTTGCTCTCTCCATAGTCATCCCTTGGAGCAGACTTCTGCTGTGAGCTGCAGCACTGGAGGACCTCAAACCCCCTGCAGCGATCAATGATTTGTACTGGAAGGGTACAAGACAGACCTCCAAAGGACATATTGGGAAATTAGTTTTTGCTGAAGTCACAGTATTTACAATATCTCCTCACAGGAAGATCATTGTTTGCATAATTTTTATATTCTAAAAAGAGGAGCTAGATGGCATCAAAGAAGGGGTGGAAACACAGAGTTTAAACTGTATTCTGTGTTTCAACTGAGTAACATTTCTTTTTGGACTCTTAAGAAACAAGACCTAACTAAAGCACTTATAGAGGTAATATATTAGATAGTAAAAGTTTAACTGCATGTTGGTAGGAGTTTGTCTGTAGTTTCTTTGCTTTTCTTTTAAGTGATTGTATACTCTGTGATCTATTGTTCTGTGTTTAAATTTTGCATATTTTTATCCATTTTTTAAGTAAACCTTTCATTTGAAAGAGACTGCCTGGGTCTTCCAAATTCTTTCTTTTGCATGTGACGTATGGAGGGCAAGACTGTCAAAACTGTTCATAAGCTTGATGGTGTTACCAAACTGGGACAAGGTAAGAATATACCGAAGGTCTTTTATAGAGTTTTAAAGGTTCATTTTGGATTCCTGGTTAGGTGCCCTTAGGCGAAAAATATCTGGCATCCCCCCGAAGAGCAGATTATCTGAGCCTGTACATTTGGGTACACTAGCATAAGGTTCACAGTTTGAATCCCCCCAGAACTTGAGACTAAAGGTGATTTGGACACACAAGCAGGTAGGAGTGTTAGCCTGTCTCTTACCTGGTCACAATACTGTGCTCAGAGGTTGGCACTGTGGGAGCAGAGGACCTGACCTGCTGAATGTGGTTGTGACAAATTCAACTAACTTCACTCATCTCTAGCTGCAGGGTCCTGCCCCCTTCACCCTCTCCAGGCATCCTTGATATAAGTGGCACACTCCCCCAGTAACTGCAATGACACTTAAGGTATTGGTTTCAGTGACATCCCTCACCCAGTCCCAGTAATCACAATAATAAATTATTCCCTGGCTCTAGTAACCCTCTCAGATCTCACTAGTAAATGCCCAGGCTTGCTGGTGGCATACCTGCTGCCAGAAACTCCCATCTAGCCTGGTCCTGGCTATGACAGTCATTGCATATCTGCCACTCTCCTCCATAGTTGGCTGCCATCTGCCACACACAAGTTCTATATTATGACACAACTGTGAACAGTGATGCAGTACTTGAAGGACATCTAGTCAGAATCACAGATCCATCTTTCAGACTCAAGATTTTGAGCAGACATGACACAGGTACTATAATATGTTTTATTTGTAAATGCACATGCAAAGTATACAGAATGAAATATGGCTTTTAGTGAATTTCTGGAAAATTGTTTCTTTAAGGTGTTTGGTTGCTTTATAAACCACAAGATAAAATTATATTCCAGGTATTCTTTAGATCAGTTGTTATTTTATGTATACGAGATATGCAATGACCTGACTCAGTGTATGCTATTTTTCTTAATGAATGACAGTGCTGGACAATAACTCATGACAGCAAAGCCACAAGTAAATTATTGAAAGCAGAAGTACTAATTAAATAGACCCTTGCTTTCCATAACAAATGTGCCCACCTCACAATTAGCACTGACCTATCTTTCTTTTTGGCTGAAAACCAAGTTTTCCCTCGAAATAAGTTTTTTTGTAGTCAGCTTTGTTTGTTTACTTCTTGCCATGCTATCACATTGGTCACCGTCACAAAGCAGTTTTGCAACACACCTGATAGCAGATGTGCTCTAAATGTCCCTCCTCTTACTTTTTTGGTGTGCAGTCATGATAAGCGGCATCAGTGTGCTATGTAGCATCACGTCTGGTACCAGCATGTTCTCTGCTAGGTCCATCACCAATTTTGAACTTTCTCAGTCCCCACCACTGACCAGCTCAGCTAGATGCCATAAGAATGACAATGAGAAAACAAGCATTCACTGTCATTTTTATGGCACCCAGCAGAGGTGGTGAGCAATGGGGATTTGCTAGTCCCAGTCCAAGAAACAATTGACAGGAATCCATTACGGCTGGGGATGCTAGTCACGACAGTGAGATCGATGGGCGGGAGGACCATGGGACACCAAGGAATGGAAAACAGATTATAGAGCACAGCTACACAACATATGAGAGAGTAGCAGGCTTTGAGAAAGAAATAAAAGCAGAACAGTAGGAAAATGCAAAAAAGTGTATTTACAACATATCAGAAACAAGTCAAATGATGAAAATGAGCATTTTTTTCCTTGTCCAGTATGAGTACAACTTTTCTCTAACACTGGGAGATCATGAATGTGCAGTATGACACAGATCCCTCACCAGGGACTTCAAGATCACTGCCACCATGTGGTATCTACTAACAGGAACCAGGAAACCTGCTTTTTATACCCCCTCCTTGCTCAAGGTCAGGAAGGTCAACACAGTAACTGTGGGTAGAGTGCCCTCTTCAGAGATGGACTGCAAATAGAGTCCAGCAGAAATGGTAGAGTTACCATTTTAAATAAAACAAGCAGTCATTGATTCTATAAAAACAGATGCTTTACTGCAATACTACAAATATTTACAACAGGGTGGATTTACAGGAAAACAAAAAGGTTGAACATTTACTAAGAAGAAGAAAAATTATACTAGATTGAACAGACTGGTAGTGTACAGCAGAATTCTGATCTATTCTCACCTAAAATCTATGTCTTTACCAGCTTCTGTCTGAAGAAAATACTTTTCCCTAAGCTGTCTTTCTTGCCAGACTTCTAGCTGCAGGCCTCTTGATTTCAGATGTATCAGGGTCCAAGAGGAAGTGCTTACTTCCAGCACCACAATATATTTCTCACTCCATGTGGAGAGGGGTCTTATTCACTTTGAGTGACAGTTCCATGTTGTCCCAGCCCTCTTTGAGTGTGTGTGTGTGTGTGTGTGTGTGTGTGTGTCCACCTACCCTTCAGCACCTCCTTGCTACCATAATGACATGCACCTGGGTCCTTTGTGCAACACAGGAACATCTCCAGGAAAGACTCCCAACTGGGTTTATTGCTATAGTGCCTTCTTCCTAGCTTTCCTGTTAACTTTCCTGTGAGAACATCAGACCCTCTACCCTAGCTAGCGCAAGCTGTCATATACTACTTGATCATGTGATCTGTTAGCCATCTTGTACCTGAAGAAGATGCATATTTAGAAAAGAATAAATGAATCAAAAAAATACATGACTTTGGTCCCCTTTCCCATCACATGCAGCACAGGACCAAACAGAATTAAACAAAAGATGTGCTGAGATGTGAAGGGGGAGTGGAGCTGTAAATACAGCACCTGCCTTATTTCCTGTGGATCCACAGCAATGATAATATTTATTACATTAATAAAAACAAACTAAGGATAATCTGCAAATACAATTTGTAGATCCAGAAACTGGAATTAAAACTGCACAAATATACCCAAAGATTACATAAGTGAAAAACACTTGCTGCTTAACTAGAACTGCTGCTTTAAGTCATGCCCCCTCACAAGTGATGATAAGTGGCATATTCTGAGCCAGGCCATTGTGTGTCCAATTTATGCAATGTATTTTAAATTGTAAAGCATTTAAAATAATTATTTTTATGAAGCTCTATTAGCACCACAACAGAAAAGAAACAAACTCTGGTCAGAGCCAGTAGGGTTGCAATATGATGTTGGGTGGGGTGAGAAAGATGAGCAAAACAGCTGGAAAAAAGTAATGGACAGAGAAATGCCCAGAGAACTGTGTATCCTCTTGCATATAAATAATAAAATACCACTATGCTCAGTCGCAGCTCCAGTATGGACAAACTAGTTTCTGTGTGTGATCTTTTGTCACGGTGCCCCAGGGTGCAGTGTTATGGTGCCACTGATCTCTGCTGCCCCTGACCTGTGATGCAAAGGTAACTGGTGTTGGTGCAGCACTGGTCATCATGGTGTAAGGTGGGCATTCTCCTGGATAAGATGCCATCCAATACCCCTGGATGCAGGAGGGTGGCTAGGGTTTTATATACCATTTCTGTTAAATGTATATTTTATACAGTTAATACACTGACACATTCTGATTCTAATAATGCAAATTCTAGTATAGCCCTGAGGTTAGAGCAATGAGCTGTGACTGAGCCTGGGACACTCAACAAACCTGAGCCTGAACCCTGCAACTTCCACCTGCATATTGTGCAACCCTGCACATGCCACTCAACTACAATGCCCCGAGGTCACCCCCAAAACAGTCACACATGCTTAGTGGGTCTTGCCCAGTTACCAAAGAATAAAATTAATTAGAAATAAAATAAATGAGCCAGTCTCCATCCTGCAAGTTCAGAATTATAAACATCTGCATTGCTCATAACTAAAATGATGTAAGCTACCCCAAGCTGTTTGCCACATGGATGCATACATGGACAGAATCCACCTTCTAAAATGTAATCATACTGATACAATAACTCTTATGCTTTAATAACATAAGTATGGTTGCCTCAGGCCCACATTTTCTCCAGATCTTGCCCCAGGTTGCACCTCAAGAAGTCAAAGTTTGGCAGATATGCAAACAGCTGGTAGTACCTAAGGAGTTTAGGCAACAGCTACTCAGCATTGTATGCAACATTCCACTTGTGGGACACAGCGGGTGGTGGGGTGAAATGGACCAAGAAAAGGTTGATACAAAACTTCTATTGGCCTGGTGTCTATAAAGATGAGGCAGAGTACTGCCACACTTGTGACATGTTAGAGAGTAGGAAAGCAAGGGGACAAAGGCTTTTTTCATTATAAAGTTATTTTATTAATGAAAAGAAAAGGAAAAAAATACAATAAATTTAAGTACATAATATGAACACTAGCTAATATATATTAAAAAATGCAGCTGTATTGATTTTACTGCCCACATTAAACTAAACAATGACATAACTAATAATTATATAGAAGAGTTGAGCAATACTGCAACGTAAATAAGTTATACCAGTCAAAGTGTACATAAAATCATTTAAATAATCACCTACTAATTCATACTTACTAAAATATCAATCCTATTGTTATACTTGTCTAACCTTCATGGACCAAGCAGAGATTGATAAGAAACTTCTGCAAGGGGGCAAAGGCTTTTTTTCCCCTTTAAAAAGTTTATTGATTTTCTAAACAAAAGAAAAGAAAAAAATATGATAAAATTAAGTAGATTTATCATTAGCATTGAACTAAACAATTAGATAACTAATAATTCTGTAGGGTTATAAATAATACCCATCAAAATGTACATAGAAAGAAATGTTTTTTCCAATTTCCAGTTTATTAAAGTTTTCAAAAAATACAAAGAGTATTCTTTGCTCAGATCACGGACAATAAGGTACAACTCTATACATAGCCAATCCATAAGATCCATAAGATAATCACAAATACACAATGGCCCCGAATATTTCAAACTCGCCCAGGCTGTGCAAGCGCAAGCCTGGGCATAGCGCAGACCCAGCTGCGCGGGGGCATTGACTGGGCAATATTCAACGGAGCTGCACCATGGCTCAGCATCATTGAATGTCGCACCCTGGCCACCCGCAGTGCACATGGCGTAGTGGCACTGCACCAGTGCAAGTGGCCAGACTGGAGCAGGGGGATGCGCTAGTGCAAGTTCTATTGCGCTATGCGCAGCAACCACGATATTCAAAAGTGCACATGCAAATGGAGCCATAATGTATGCAAGGCACAAATGGGGCCATTTGCATGTCATTATGTTGTTGCATGTAGATACCGATCAGGGCCAGTTTAGGATGTACTGGGCCCTGGTGCAAGACTTTGTAGTGGGCCCCCATCCATGGACCCCCCATGAAGTGCCCCACACCGGTCTCCCAAGCCACCAAAAAATATTGCTGCAGCTATTCCATTTTTTGAACTTAAAGGTGCACTCGGCGGGATTTTGCTGCAGCAAATGTTTCAGTCACATCAGAAAAATGTACTTGTCTTACATTATGATTAATTTCTATAATCAGCCTCAGAAGCAAAGCAGTCAGAACAGGTCACATCATCAGAGACTCTTAGGTCAGTCAAAATTGTCTGTGTTGCACTTGTACAGTGACTGACTACAGTAACTCACTCAGAGAAGATGAAGATCTTATGACACCAGATGTCTGGACTCCGCTCTGCCACTCATTCATCTGCCGCCAGTGTAAAACTTCTCGACTTGCGAGATACATGCTCCCTGACCCTGACACTAAAACTGCGCAAACATTTTCTGTTCACCGTGTCCCCGCCTGTCCACAACAACGCAATATATTAATGTTAATTAAAATGATGCCAACAGTCTTTTAGCTAACACCTTTCAGCAAATCAGAACATGGCATCAGCGAGGGAGGGCGAGAGCAGGGGAGGAGCTGCAGAGCAGTGCCAGCATCGGGGGTGGGGTGGAAGCAAAGCAGACCAATGAGCCGTCGGCTGCCAGTGCAGGAGACAAGAGAATGGAGCCTGCCAGGGCCCAGGGCAGCATGGAGGAGGAGCTGAAGCAACAGACACACCAGAAGCGAGGACTTGGATGCCGATGATGGATGGAGTGTCGAGGAGGTGCCGACTGCTGAGCGGAACTGCTCACACACTCTGACAGCGCCACATTACCACTGCAGGTACGTCCAAGGAGGTGCGCTTGCTCAGGGGAGGACAACATGAGCATTTGCAGCAGGGAGGAGGGGATTTAATTTTTAAATGTCCAGGGTGACACGCACACAGACACACTGAGTGACTGACTCAGGGAGGGACCGCGGGTCTCAGGCAGGGGGGCCGGACAGACAGGCGGCGGGCTGATTGCCCTGTGTGTGAGCAGTTTAAAAGTAAAACAAATAAAAAATTACTATTTTGATGTAAGGAGCCATGGGCCCCACTGGCACTCTGGGCCCTGGTGCAGTGGCATCCCTTGCACCCCCAGCGCCCGGCCTTGGCACGATCCCGGCGATTTCGCTGCCATCTCGCCAGGCAGCTGTCGTCGAGGGACCAATGCCCCTGCAGTGCGGCAATGTGCCCCACATCCCGATCATGGGCATTTGTAAAATAAAATAAATCCAATATCCCTGGTGGTCCAGTGGACTACTGTCAGCCCAATCGTGGGCTTAAGTAAAATAAAAAAGAATCCAATATCCCTGGTGGTCCAGTGGACTGCTGTCAGCCCGATCGTGGGCTTCTGTATTAAAGAAAAGATAATCCTATATCCCCGGTGGTCCAGTGGACCGCTGTCTGCCAGATCGTGGGCATTTGTATGTAAAAATGAGAATCCAATATCCCTGGTGGTCCATCGGAACGCTGTCTTCCCGATCGCGGGCATTTGTATGTAAAAATGAGAATTCAATATCCCTGGTGGTCCAGTGGATCGCTGTCTGTCCAATCGTGGGCATTTGTATGAGAAAAGGTATGTCCACTATCCCTGGTGGTGCAGCGGACCCCTCTCCCCACCTGCCCACTAATCCCCACCGCCCCGCTCCCCCGGTCAGTGCGGGTGGCAGCACCCCACCCGCCTGCTGCCCGGCCGCCCGCCGACTGACACCATAGGTAGGGCTGTACACCCATTGGTCCACAGCAGAGCCAGTGGGCGTGCAGTATGCACCGATACTACACATTCAGATATGGATCCATTCACATATCTGGAATGAGCAATCGGCAAAGCTGTATGCCCATTGGCTCATGCTGTGGACCAATGGGTGTACAGCCCACACGGTGTCAGTCGGTGGGCAGCGGCAGCCGGGCGGTGAGGTGCTGCCTGCCGCCACTGACTGGGGGAGGGCAGTGGGGATCATTGGCGGTGGGGAGGGGGGTCCGCTGGACCACCAGGGATAGTGGACATACCTTTTCTTATACAAATGCCCGCGATTAGGCAGACAGTGGTCCACAGGACCACCAGGGATATTGGATTCTCATTTTTACATACAAATGCCCGCGATCAGGCAGACAGTGGTCCACTGGACCACCAGGGATATCGGATTCTCTTTATTTTTACACATGCCCGCGATCAGGGTGACAGCGGTTCACTGGACCACCAGGGATATCGGATTCTCTTTATTTTTACACATGCCTGCGATCAGGCTGACAGCGGTCCTCTGGACCACCAGGATAATGGATTCTCTTTATTTTTACACATGCCCGCGATCAGGCTGACAGCAGTCCACTGGACCACCAGGGATATTGGACGTTATTATTTGTAACAGATGCCCGCGATTGGGCATGGGGGGCACCGCCACGGAGGTGCAGCCAGAGCTCGGGTGGCCACCCACAGATGGCAGCTGCCATGTTGCGCCCTGCAATATGGCAGCTCACCTGTGGGTGGCCAGCCATTGCTCCTTTTTGGTTTGGATCAACTTTGTGCAGCGCAAGTAGGAGTTGCACATGCATGGACTCAGCACAGCACGGGCTGAATATCGGGATGTGCAGAGTATGCATGGGCACACCCCCCCCACCTGTGCTGCATACATTACTGATGCGCTCCAGTGCATCAGGATTTGTGCCAGGCACGATTCCCATTTGAATATCACGCGGGGTGCATCAGTGGGTTGCGCATGGCACAACACTGTTGCACCATGCGCAACCCTTTTGAATATCTGGGCCAATGAGTAAAGAAATATCAACATTACAAGACAAGTAACAACACCGGATAACTCGCAGAAACCTACTGTTGCTTCATAGTAAACAGATTACAAAAGATAATCCATAATTAAACTCCATAAACAGTCCCCCCAAGGTAAAAAAAAAGACATTGAAGTGATCCATACAATTCAAAACATGTCTAACATATTACAGAAATAATCAACAACTAAACTAACAACAAACATTTGTCAATGCCAAATGTTAGCTTGCTGATATTAGCATTGGACATGGAGGAGTTAGACAGATGCAGAATAGGAGTGGCAGTGAAGCACTGAACTCACTCCAATCCCACCTCTACCCTGCAGAGATGGACAGGCATTGGGGTGTGCCTATGGGTCGTTGCCCATAATGCTTACGGCATTTCACCTCACCCTATCCTGTAGACACCGACAAGTGTTGAGATGCACCTTGGGGTGTTCAGCTTCACAGTCACCCCATTTCATAAGGACATATGCTGAAATGAGTGCAGTACAGGTGAATGGGGTGAAGTCTGGGGTTGAACAGTACAAGCCAAACCTCGATGCCTGTCACTGGCTTCAGGGTGGGGGTGGGATGACATGAGCATTATAGCCGGTGATCCAAAGTTACACCTCTGATGCCTGTCAGCCTGTACAGGGTGGGATGTTATGGTTAGAAACCCTAATGCCCCGGGCGTGTGTTGGTATTTGCACTACAAATTTTAAACATGGCCTTTTTGTGACCCCCACCTCATGACAGCATTTGGGACCTCTTCTCATGAACAGTGTCAGTGTGATTTTGTTAATGTGTCCCAAACTTCGAGTTCCCACAGCAACCGTGCCATTCTGTGCCAGATGTGCGAAAACACAGATCAGGCAGGGTGTGAAGAATGACAGCTGTACCATCCATAGGGAGGTGTGAAGAGATGGCAATGTTGAAAAACTGTAGTGAAAATACTAAAAATGCTCCAAATTCTGAGTGTACATGGAAACTGTGCAACACATGCTTGTACCGCAGTAATTTAGTGGAATTATTTCACCAAATTTTCAACATAGGTATTTTGTGATCTCTGCTCATGAACACTGTCACTATGATTTTCTTAATCTGTCCAAAACATTAATTTCCCACAGCGACTGCGCCATGTGCAAAGGCATATTTCGGGTAGGATATGAAAAATGACAGCTATACTGGTCATAAGAAGGTGTGGCAAAATGCCAATGTTGAAAATCTGGAGTGAAAATATTACAAATTTGTGCACTTCCGAGCATATGTGGAAACTGCACAACACAGACTTGTAACACAGTCATTTTATGGACTTTTGTCACCAAATTTTCAACATAGGCATTTTAGGTCCTCTGCTCATGAACAGTGTCACTATAATTTTCTTACTGTGTCCTGAACACTGATTTCCCACAGCGACTGAGCTATTCTATGCCGGAAGTGCAAAAACACATTTCGGACAGGATGTGAAAAATGACAGCTGTACTGTTCATAAGAAGGTGTGGAAAATGCCAATGTTGAAAATCTGGAGTGAAAATATTACAAATTTGCGAAGTTATGAGCATGCATGGAAACTGCATAACGCATGGTCATAACACAGTCATTTTATGGACTTTCGTCACCAAATTTTCAACATAGGCATTTTAGTACCTCTGCTCATGAACAGTGTCACTGTGATTTTCTTAATGTGTCCCCAACACTGATTTCCCACAGTGACCGCGCTATTCTGTGCCTGAAGTGTGAAAACACATTTCGGTCAGGATGTGAAAAATGACAGCTGTGCTGTTCATAAGTAGGTGTTGAAAAATGCCAATGTTGAAAATCTGGAGTGAAAATATTACAAATTCACGAAGGTACGATCATGCATGTAAACTGTGCAATGCATGCTTGCAAAACAATCATTGTTTTGATTTTTTCCACCAGATTTGCTACTTAGGCTTTTTGAGATCCCACCTTATGAACACTGGCACTGTCATTTTGTTAATCAGTCCCAAAAGGTGATTCCTCGCAGTGACCATGGAAAAACCTTTTGGGACCGAATAATGCCATGACAGTGGCTGAATTCATGAGGAGGCATCCCAATTACCCCATGTAGAAAATTTGGTGCCAAAATTCCCAAAAATGCCTGAGATATGCACTAAAGTTGAAAAAACCCTATTTATGCCATTATACAGCTTACCAGCATTTCTTCAGTTTGTGGTCAGCTTTGAAGAGTGCAGATGTGTTCCCGGTCCACTGAAGATCGTCGTATTGGGCTCCGGAGGGTAGTATGGGGTGAGGGGGGTGTGGGGAGGTAGGATGCGCAGAGGGTGGGCACAGATTGGGGGAGGGGCCACCAACTCAATGAGGGACCATTTTCTGTTTTACAGGGTTAAATAAAAACATTGGTGGACTGTTTTTTTTTTTCAGGGACATTTGGCACACTGGGGTGGGCTCCCAGCATGCCACCTGAGTGTTTTTATGGGGGGGCTGTATCTGACAGGGGATTTGGCACCCCTGTTGGCACATACTGAGTGGGGGGGCAAGAGCCAAGGGGGATTGGGCATCCCCTTGGCAGACAACAAACTGGGGGGGACCTTATGCCAATGGGGAGTGGGCTCCCCCATCATCAAATTGAACTGGTAAGGGGGGACTGAAGCCGATGAGGATTGGGCACCTCATCAGCAAAGAAAGACTGTTGGGGCAGCGCATGATGCCGTGGCGGATTGGGCATCCCATCAGCATACAACAGAAACTTTGGTGTGTGGACATTATACTGATGGGGACTGGGCTCCCCGTCAGCAAATGAACTGGGTTGGGGGCATGCAGATGGCAAGGTACCACCCTGCAATGGCTGACACTGCAATGACAAGGCGGCCCCTGATTGCAGTGGTGAAAATGTTTCAGGGTGGTGGCACACTGGCTGATCTAATGTCAGCAGCAGCATACCACTGCATTGGGGGAAGTGGGCCAAGCCTCAAAAGGTACAGGGGCCATTGGACTCCACAGTGCCGTACCTCCAAAACCCTGCCTCTCTCCTAAGCTGTACCAAAATGTTTCTTGTGCATGCTCAAGCAAACATAAAAAGAGAATGAAAAAATGAGACAGAGAGTATAGCGCAATACTGAAGGAAAAAAAAAACATACACTGAGCAAGAAGCAGGAAAAAAAATAGATTTTCGTACCAAGGCACCTATCTCGAGTCCCAGACTAAGGGTCATGAGTGCAGAGATACCACCATTGTCGGAACAGTGGCATAGCCCTGATATCATCAAAGAAAATTTAACAATGAAGCAGAAAGCTACGCCCTCAACAAACAAAAGGATACTGATGGAAGGGGGAAGTCAAGCCAAATATGATCCCCACACTTTCATATAATGTGGTTTTGTCCAATGCCATATAAGATAAATGGTCCATACTGGCATGTCTGTACATACTATCTTCCCACTCCTCCAAAGTAGGTACCAACTCAGACTACCACTTCCTGTAAATTAAGCGTCTGGCTTCTGTGATGGCAGCCATAAACAAATGGTGAAGGGTTCCCTGCCAGAGTAGGATCCTATTGGTGTTGCCCAGAAGCAGGAGGAAGGGTCCATAGGAACTGTCCATTGAAGCACCTCAGAGAATCTTACTTGTAATAAGGCCCACCAACTCTGCCGCTTAGGACAGGACCAGAAAATATGTAGCAGGGTACCATCAGGCTGGTGACATTTCCAGTACTCAGAATTATCAGGTAGATTAATTTTCTTTAACTGGTCTGGTGTCCTATACCAAAGATGCAATGTCTTCCACTGCAGAAGCCTCCCACCAACATCCCAACAGCAGCCATGCACATTGGACTAGCAGCGGTCCTACTCATCCTCTGCCAAGAGAGATAGCCAAATTGCTTTTCCCAGTGAGCTTTAAGAGCAGTCATTGAGGAGGTATATTTCTGCGGGAGTCCCTTGTAGATCCAACCAATTTTGGGAGCCATACAGCAGCTAAATCCCCACCTGCCAGCCCCATAATGTCATTCCAAATACCCCGCGGGGTAAACGGAGTTAAGAACCCGTATAAGTGGATAGCAGGTGCCGAATTTGTAAGTATCTCCACAGACTGGATTGAGGTAGAGATGCTTGAGAATTAAGGGCAGCAAAATCTTTAAATAGACCAGTGTCAAAGTGAAAAAGGTCTGTAACCCTCAAAAGTCCCCCTCTGGTGCATTGTGGACAATAAATAGGAGAGCCTCCTACTGATAGCTTAGGATTATTCCATAATGGCCATCTACAGTATGTAAAGGGACCGGCTATGGTGAGGAAACTAATTTAGCCACGGCCCTCCAGATTCTATCAATATAATCATGGATAGGATCACCTGGATGCAGTCTGGTAGGGTCCCATAAAATCATTTCAGGCATGGTGCCCTGGGCTAGACATTCTTCAAGAGCAACCGACCTTTCCATTACCCTGCAATATAGAAACATAGACTTTGACAGCAGATAAGGACCGCTTGGCCCACCTAGTCTGCCCATTTCCCTACCTAGAGGATAAGCTGCAGATCCTATTTAACTAACAGCCTATTTCTTCCTACCCCCACAAAAATTACCTTATGTCTGTCCCATGCATTCTTGAATTCTCCCACAGTTTTAGACCCCACAACCTCCTCAGGAAGGCTGTTCCATGCATCCACCACCCTCTCTGTGAAAAAATACTTCCTCACATTGCCCCTGAGCCGTCTCCCCTCTATCTTCAAATTGTGTCCCCTTGTTCTTGCACATCTCTTTTTCTGAAAGATACTACCCTCTTGGACTTTGTTGATTCCACTGAGGTACTTAAACATTTCTATCATGTGCCCCCTCTCCCTCCTTTCCCCAAGGGTATAAATATTAAGCTCTTTTAGCCTCTCCTCATATGGCTTCTCTTGCAGACCCTGCACCATTTTAGTTGCCCTCCTCTGAACTGCCTCCATCCTGTCTATGTCCTTGCAGAGATGGGGTCTCCAGAACTGGATGCAGTACTCCAGATGGGGTCTCACCAACTGTCTGTACAGGGGGATAACAACTTCCTGTTTTCTGCTTGTGATGCCTCTCCCTATACATCCCGGTATCCCCCCAGCCCTCTCTACCACCTTTTCATATTGCTTGCCAACCTTAAGGTTATCTGATATGATTACCCCTAGGTCCCTTTCCATTTTTGTTGTTGTTACTACCTCCCACCCATTGTGTAATCTTCCCCTGGGTTTTGTTTCCCAGTTGCATTACTTTGCACTTCTTTGCATTGAATCCAAGCTGCCATACTTCTGACCATTCCTGCAACCTTGCCAAGTCCCTTCTCATCCTTTCCGCCTCCTTGTGTATCAACCCTGTTGCAGATCTTTATGTCATCTGCAAAGAGGCATACTTTTCCTTCAATCCCTCTGCAGTGTCACTTATAAAGACATTAAAAGGACTGGACCCAGTACTGAACCCTCGGCACCACTAGTAACCCCTCTTTCTTCGAGTGGACTCCATTTACAATTACCTTCTGTGTTCTGTTGTTCAGTCAATGTTTGACCCAGGCTACCACCCTGGGACCCACTCCAAGGCTAGTTAATTTGACTACTAATCTTTAGTGTGGGACTATGTCAAATGCCTTGCTAAAGTCTAGGTAGGCCATGTCCACAGCCCCTCCCTGGTCTACTACTTTAGTCACCCAGTTAAAGAAATCAATTAGATTCATTTGACATGACCTTCCCACTGTGAACCCATGCTGCCTTGGGTCCTGTGCCCCATTGGCCTCTAGGTACTCAACAATTCTTTCCTTCAGAAGTGATTCCGTCACTTTCCCTACCACAGAGGTCAAACTGACAGGTCTGTAGTTTCCTGCCTCTGTCTTGCTCCCATTTTTGTGAAGAGGAATCACATCAGCCTTCTTCCAGTCCTCAGGTATCACACCATCCTCCCATGATTTCTTATAAAGGGTAGTCAGTGATGTCACTAGTTATCTGCTTAATTCTTTTAGAATTCTGGGGTGAATTCCATCTGGCCCCATTGCTTTGTCCACCTTCAGTTTTAGGAGTTCTTTCAGAACCCTTTCTTCTGTGAAAGGTCTGGGATCGACCTCCCTCTCCAGAATGCTTCTGTTAATTGGATTAGGCACCTCCCCCACTTCCTCTTTTGTGAATACTGAACAGAAGCAGTCATTCAGTATCCCTGCTTTTTCACTGTCACTCTCTGCCCACCCACCATCCATTCTATTCAGCCTCACTATCCCTCCCTTTGTCTTTCTACACTCCCTGATATACCTATAAAAGATTTTATCCCCCTTCTTAACCGAGTTGGCTATCTTTTCCTCAGTTTGTGCCTTTGCTATTCTGACTACCCTCCCTGCTTCCTTCTGCCTTAACTGGTACAGTTCTCTGTCCTGCTCCTTCTGTGTTTCCTTATACTTCCTAAATGCTATCTTTTTCTCCCTAACCTTCACCGATGATCTGCATACACCCACATCCAAACCTGCTGGAGGTCGGCTGCCAGGTAATATCCTTTAAACCAGGGGATACAATGTCCAGCTTTGGCCATTTGGTACTATCAACAGCAATAATGAGATCTGAGGCTTACCCCCTTCCCATAGAAAACCCTTGATTAGTTTATTGAGGGATTTCCAAATGGATTCAGGAAGGGCCAAGGGCAAATACTGAATAATATACAATACCCAGGGGATGACCATCATCCACAGGATATGAGATTTGCCCCTCAGTTATAATTGGAGATGTTTTCTCCAATCAAAATCATCTCTCAATGGCTTTAATGTGGGGAGGAAGTAAGATGAACCTAGTCCCTCCAAATGGGAGAAATAAGAATACCAAGATATTGTATTAGATGCTGGGCTCAAGACAACCCCACAGTCTGGAGGGAAATAGAGGCACACTTCAAGTTTAGTGCCAAGACCTCCATTTTCTCCCAGTTGTTACAAAGGCCGGAAAGATCAGCAAATTGGTTGAGTAACTCAAATAAAGCAGGGATTGACATGGCCAGATTCTGTAAAGTAATAAGAATATTATCTGCGAAGAGCATTGGCTTAAATACCTCTGAGCCCAGCTCGATCCCTGAAATATGGGAAGCTTCATGTAGTTTCTCAGTTAAAGGTCCAAGTGCTAGAACAAATAATGCCAGAGAGAAAGAGCATCCCTGCCTTGTTCCCTTGCCCAAAGGGAACCGAGCTGAGGCATACCCATTATTAACAACTGAGGCCTTTGGGGCAGATTAGAGAGTTTGGACCCACCTAAAAAAAAACTCTCCGAATCCAAAGGCCCAAAGTACTGCTAACAGATATGGCCATTAAAGGGAATCAAAGATCTTCTCCGTGTCAAGTGCAACCGCTGCCGCTGGATCTGGGGAGGACTCCGTTACCTATATCAGGTTCACAAATCACCTAACTTGGTCTACCCCATATCTCCCTGCCACAAAACGTACTTGCTCCAGATGTACCAAGAGAGGTAGCACTTTATGTAGCCTCAAAGCCAGGACTTTAGCCAAAATCTTATAATCTACATTCAATAGAGAGAGATGGGGCAGTAGCTGGAGCATTTATGTAGATCTTTGGCCTTTTTCAGCTAGACTGAAATAATGGCCTCAGTCATGGAGTCCAGTAAAGTCAAGGGATTCTGAGGCCTCCTCAAATGTAGATGCAAGCAAGGGGCAAAGTAAATCATCAAAATGTTTATAAAATTCAATAGGGAAGCCATCTGGGCCCAGCCACTTGCCACTTGAAATCTGACCAATTGAAACTTTAACTTTCCTCGGGGGTAATAGGACTATCCAGAGAATTAGACTGATCATCAGATAGTCTTGGGAGTGTGAGTGCATCCAGAAATGCACTAATATTTTTGATGATTTACTCTCACTGGGCCAATTTGGAGACATACAAGCCAGCATAGCAGGTGTGAAAGGTCTTGTTGATTTCCTTGGGGGCTGTTGTAAGGGTAGATTCCTTATGAATATCAGGAATCTTAATCTCCACTGACATTTTCCTCAGCCAGTAGGTGAGCAACTGGCTGGCCTTTTCCCCTCCTTCTCAATAAGCATGATGGGTATGACATAAGACAAATTCAGCCTGCTGAGAATTTATCACATTAGTTTTATATGGGAGGGCTCTCATTGCTTGAAGTAAAGTGGGGGAATGACCACTGGCTTCATGCTATTTCTGAAAGTCAGACAGCTGAGGTTCCAGAGACTGCAGTTCTCTGACTATATCCTTTTTTTTATCCAAGGCATAGGCTACAACTCGATCCTGAATAAAATCTTTAAGTCCCTCCTACGTGCACTTAGCTGCTGTCTCCCCAGTGATGTTAAGTTCTAAATAGGATTGGATCTTCTGGGGGAGCCAAGTCAGAAAAGTAGCATATTTACATAGGCTAACATTAAAGCGCCACTGCTTGGCCATGACAGTGGGATTCCAAGGGAGAAAACTATAGGTGATGGGAGAATGATCCGAGAATAAAATGTGCTCAATAGTAGAATGAAGAGCTCCATGGGCAGCAAACCCAAATGCCAGGATCATTTCAATTATACTACAGGAGTTGTGTGGGGCTGAAAAATATGCATAATCTGGGCCAGATGGATGCTCTTAGCGCCACACATCTTGGAGACCGTGATCCTGCAATAACAGCTTAAGGGCTCTGCTGCCTGTGAGAGTACACTGTTGTAACAGGGATGCTCTTATAGCAATGCTGTTACAGCGACACTAACCCGTCAACACCTGTAGTGTTGACTGAGTTGCCGGAGCGATGACCCATTCATTGACTCTGAAGTTTGGATGCTCTCCCCCGGCATTTGCGCCCCCCCAGAGTTGGAATCCTTAAGTCCGGGGAATGGGTAGCAGAGCTCCTCCGCATGTACACTGATCAGGTGTCAGTGCATTATCCAGTTGGGGCCTGGAGTCAGTGGCATCAGGGATGTCTGCGGCAATGTGTCACTGTAGGGGAGGTCACTTACATTACTGTTGCCACGGCATAGTGGAACTGCCCGAAGGGGGTGAAGGGGGGGTTTCACTCCTTCCACATAATGGGTCTATGACCTGATTCATGTCCCCGCCCAACAACACTGCAGCCGACACCAGATTTAATAACACCTGAGATATATCATGGGAAAAATGGGAATCATTGATATTTGGGGGATAAACTGTGCCAAAGATCAAAGGCTGCCCATCCAACTGACCCTTAACAAAAAGCCTCCTCTCCTCCTTATCCCACTGGACCCAATCAGATACCCAATTAACTCCCAATGACATAAGATTATAACCCCCCGTTTCTTCAGAAAGTAAGAGGACTCATATACTGGGACCCCCAGAGACTCCCCAGTTTCTCCAACTCTTTTTTAACTAAGTGAGTCTCCTGCAGGAGTATTATTTGCCCCCCACAAATGTTTAGGGTGCATGAGGTCCCTTTTTCATTTGATAGGGCTATTCAGTTCTTGGACATTCCAGGATATTGCCTTATTAACCATATACTAATATTAACTAAAATTCATCCCCATCCCCACTCAGTCTGGGATACGAAACACCAAATAGCAACTCTCTGTCTCACCATATATAACCACAGATAACTAACATGAAAAAACAGACAAGCAAACAACACCAAGAACAATAACACATATGGTGAACTATTTATAAGACAGAAAAATAATAACTACCCTAAGTCCATGACGTAGAAGACACGGTGGACACTGGGCTACTGCCTGATGATAAATACAAAGTACAGCAATCTAACTCATCACCTTCACTCATTGGTAAAAAGATCGAGAATACTGGATGGGAAACTATGCACAACCAGTGTGTTCTGCCACAGAGGGGTTCTGATTCCCTCTGACCTCAAGAACGATCCTCGAGAGGTCCATGGGAATCAGAACCCTGAGGTGACAGAAAACACAGGTTGTGCATAAAGTTGTTCATCCTGTATTTTTTACAGTGTATAGTAGTATTATGCGAAATATGGTGTATAGACAGGTGTTGTTCTGTATAGAAATCGGAGCCTTTCCAAATGTTGTTGTACCACAGTTCAAAAGGTCATGGTATGTGATTGTAGTACTCTGTGGTACAACAACCTTTGGAAAAGCTCTAGAGGTTCTGTAACCCTCACCCAGGTATGCCATTTCTACCTTGACAGCTCTACCTGGTAGGTTGGGTTCGGGGAGGAATATGTCACTCGGCACATTGACTACGTTTGGCTACTCTGCAACAGGGGCACCCAAGTAACTCTGGACAAAGGAAGCAATAACTGTAATCTCCAATACCAGAAGTGGGATTCTAAAGTGTGGCTTTTATTCACATCCAACAGAATAAACAAAGCATAGATGGACTCCCACGGGGCTACACTCCTGGTAATGCAGATTTAAGGAGACCAGAACACATCCTCATCACTTTAACCCTCAGGCTCTGAAACACACTGGGCACACAGCCCAAACTTGTACACTGCTTTGGGTTTTCCCTGGCTCAGCTCCCTTGCCAGCCACTTGGACACTTTCCATATAGCATGGAAACATTTACTGGTGGCTCCCTAAACTACCTATGAGCACTTCTGCTCCATAAGGGAATCTTCCTCATCAATCCCACATCTGGGTACTTTCCTCAGGCACTGGTCAAGTACCTGAGAGAAAGCAACAGGTGTCCCAGAGCAAATCCGTAGAGGTGAATTTGGTTACTACTGATGGGGGGATCTCCCACCTCTCGCTCCCGTAATTCATACCTGGCCATTTCTCTGGACTGTAACACCTCATTCTTTAAAACATTTTTCTGTATAGATTCTTTTTAAATGTATTCACATTCAATCTACGGTCTTTACATCCCATTTGTGCTGAACTTGAACATACTTAATAAGTGGCTGCGTCCATTACTCCAGACCCCCCCACAGAGTTAAGCAGTCCAATCCCCACATCTTCCAAACTGTACTTGGCTGTCTTTTCCTGACCCCACAGTAACAGTCTCTTTAGTTTCATCTTGATTCAGGTGAAAACACATGGCCCTTTAGCAGAGTGAACTCACCCCTTGGTTGCAGGTGCCCCACAGGCGTTTTCTCCTCAAAGAACTCTCATCCAGAGCTTCTGGTGCCTCAGCACAAACTTAAATCAGGCAGCTTCTTTTCCCTAGCTGGACCAGGGGGGTTACCCCTGGAAGAAGGCTGATTCCTTCCCCCATCCCCACAGGGATGGGGCCCTGAACCACTGAAAGCGGTCTCCATCACTTCAATGTGCTCTTCTTGTGTTCCTCTTCAGGTGAGAACACACACCTATACAACAAAAAATAGCTCTTTGACAGAGCTTAGAGCTCTGAGGGCCTGCTTACAGCAGAGCACCTTTTCTACTGACTGCACAGACTCTACTGCACTCACAGACTGACTTCAAATTCCCCAACGTTCTACTTTAACCTCCAACTGCAACATTCCAGTGTGGCTTATGCAGCTGCCACAGTTCTAAATGATGTCATCCCTCAGTCTCAGCCCAGACTGAGAACAGAGTGAGACAGTGTGAAATCCATTTAACTGGAGTTTCACAAGCTGCCTTCCCTGCCTACCACTAGGTCTTACTGGGATTCTAGTAACCCCCGGGTAACAGGGGGGTTACAGTTCTATCAGAACCATAAACTGGCCGCGAGCCCTCCTGGCAGCATTGGCGGCAAGATCCCCCGAACCAGTGACACGAACATGAACAGGCACATAAGCGAAAAACAAATGCAGGATCAACCAGATAACCTCAGCTGCATCAAAATTAGAGCCAGATATTCAAATAACTTACAAGTAATCGTTTCCTCTGAGTCCACATCCTCTCGCTAACCGAGAGATACGCCGCCATGTTTTTTTTCTTGAAAATCCCTCCCACATCCCATTCACAACCAATAGAAGGCTACACAATAAACATAGAGATGTCTGCTCCCTAGCAACCACACATGTAAACATAGCAACCAGCCCCAACTCCCAGAACATGATGCAGCAATGGATACATTTTTTTTTCCAAAAATTGAAAACAAAAAACTTTGGCAATGGGGGACCATACACTATAAAAAATAGTGCATGGGCACCCTTATGCTCAACTAGCCTATTGTGCCACCTCAGAGTTCGATTACCATGGATATCAGAGCTTCGCTCTCGAGGTCTGAGGTAATCAAAACCCCTTGGTGGTACAATAGGCTGGTTGCGCATGGTTGCCCATGCACTATTCTCCATGTATGCATTGTGCTTTTCTTTTCTCTTTGTCATAATGAAACTGACTTGTGAAGTCTCTAGAGGTTCTAGAATACTGTCACCACAGAATTAAGTAGAGGAAAGCAACAGTGTGCCAGCATTCCAAGTGGTTCTGCTGCAGTAGTGACATCACTGCTGCAGCAGAACAACATAATGACATCACTACTGCAGCAGAACAAGCATATTCCGGTCATGAAATTCCATGCATAACAGCATTCCACTATACACTATAATTAAACACTGAATAAAAAACAGTAAACATTTAAGGAAGTAGATCATATACCCCTACCATGCACAGGTACCCCTCCCAATTCAGAACAGCCAAATGAGTATCACCAGCTTGACAAGAAGAAGAATATGAAACCCAAGCAACATATCCACTCCCACTGAGCCCTAACATTTAAGTAAACAGTTGAAGTATGTTACTTTTCCATGGGAGCATATTTGACTTTGGTTACCCTGAACCCTGTTACAGCATTGTTTAATACCTGACACGCACAATATAAAAAACCCACATATTAATATGGTAGTTGTCAAGAGATTGCTGATCCCATCCATATTGTTGTGGGCGCCTTTGCTAGTCGGTGTTACATGGTTGTCTCTGCCCTTATATAAAAACAGTTCTAGTAGTAAGTACTAACACTTTACAGTACTCAAGTTGTCCAGACACAGGTGATCTGTATTTAAAGTAGGTTATCTGTGCTGTTTTTCCCTGTGTTGCTTTAATTCCTTTTTGGGGAAAGAAAAAAAAGTTACCTTTTGGTTTTTACTGGAATAGGCTACTCTATACTGTATTAGTTGTACAGAGTGCTGCTACCTGTCCTGATTGTGTTTGGACTTGGAAGGAAGCCAGTACTGCAAGTGTGAGGTGTTATTCACACAGTTAGTAATACATCCTTTCTTGATATACTCCCAGAGACAGGCAAAGCTTTGAAGCAGCAGCATATAAAAATGCCTGCTAAAAGATGGACCAGTACAGGGGGGAAACGTGCCAGGGAGGATGAGGCAGCTAAGAAGTCTGTTGAGGAGAGTACAAATTCAGTTCCAGTTCCCAAAAGCAGTGAAAGCACATGTATGTCTGCATCAGTGTCTTCTGTGGGCTCTGGTGGTGTGGCAGGTCCCAGTAAAGGAGTTGTTCAAAGTACTAGTGTACCTGTGTCTCAGTTTTTTAAGGCCACAACTGTTGCGTCCATGCTGGTGAAGGATGATGATAGTGAAAAGAAGGGAGGCAATGACACCAGCACAGGAACAGTTGTCCAGGAGGAGAGCGATAAGTTTGTTGGTCTGACTGTTCCTGTTCCTGCAGAAGTTTGTGATGATAGTGTTCAACCAGAGTCTGATAATCCTGGATATAGGGATAGACAGCCTCCTGAGGGGATGGTTGTAGAGAAAGAAAAAGGTGTTGTGCAAGAAGACAGTGATAGGGAAGAGGAGGAGGAGGACAAGGATGTCATCAGCATTGGTGCTGATGATGACTGGGATGATCCCTCATGGGAGCCTGACTTTAAAAAGGTGAAGGGTGAAGTAGGCCAAGGCCATTTACATGCACAGCCTGTGGGTCAGGCTGTCACCAAGCCTATCAGCAATCCCTCAAGCAGTCCAGTCACCCCTCCTCCCCAAAGTAGTCTTATAGAAATCATCAAAGCAGCCCAAAAAGCAAAATCTTCCACACCTGTTTCTCAACGATCCCAGTCCTACCACAGCATGCTAAGTCCAGAGGTCAAAATTCCCTAGTTTGGGACTTTTATGTGCTTGATCCAGTTGATGAGACCATAGTGATATGTCAACTGTGTCAAGCATGTGTTAGTCAGGGGAAAAAAGAGAAGCCACATAAGCACCAGTGGCCAACACTCCCACCTGAAAAACAAGCACCCACTGTGATAGCAGCAATACCAAAAGGATACCAGAGCAGTTGGTGGGATCTCCCTTGGCAAGTTAAATGTAACTGAGAGCAGTTCATTACAACAGGAGGAGGGAGGGCAGAGTGAGTCGGTGAAGGAGGAGGATGAGCAATCCTTTGCTCTCTCGAGTAGTGAGCATAGCAGTAGAGGCGCCACTCCCAGCCCCTTGACTCAGAAAAGTACATCACCACACCCAAAATCAACCAAAACAAATGGTTTCATGTTGTCTGCACAGCCCCAAGAGTCAACTGATACCCCTAAAAGAGCAACATTGGTACGACAAGTAGATCATTCTGGTTGAACAGCCCCCCAATCATTCTGCTGCATGTGAGTTAAATGCTGCCACCACTGAAATGCTGGCCATTGATGTGTTGCCATTCTCATTCATGAAGAATGCTGGGTTCTGCAGGTAGATGGCCCGTGCCTGTCCCAAATGGCAGGTTCCATTGCAAAGCTATTTCTCTAAGCATGCCATGCCAGAGCTGTACAGTAGAGTTGCTGATTCCATAAGACATGCAATGAAGCATAGTGCATCAGAATACATCCATTTTAGCATGGATATGTGGATCAGTGGATCAACAGCAGCAAGCTTGTATATATGCATAAATGCACACTGGGCACAGGTACCTGGGATGGTAGTTGATTTTGGGCCTGGCAAAACCTGCCTGAAGCAAAATTTTGGTGGTAGCAACACCCCTGGAATTCGGCATGCAAATCTGACTATGCGGATTGTCACTGGTTCTCACATGGGTGAGAAAATGCTTAATGTTCTGCTGGATAAGATTGATGAGTGGCTCCATACACAGTCACTTACAGCAGGATTAATCACAAGTAATAATGGCTCAAGTAAAGTGAAGTGCATTAATGATGGTGCTTTTTTCAGGATGCCCTGCCTGGCACACTGCCTTAATCTTGTTGTGCTGCAGTTTATAAACCCTGCAGACATTAAGGAAACTGTGACTGTCACCTTTCGCATCTGTGTACATGTCACCTGTTCTGCAAAGGACCCTGACCATCTGCATGAACTACAGTGCAATAACCATCTGCCTCAGGACAGTATGAAGCTTGATGTTGTGACCAGGTGGAATGCCATGCTATACATGACTGACAGGCTGTATGAACAGTAGAAGGCTGTTTCAGAATACCTGGTGGTGCACACCACCCGTGACAGTGCTAGAGTGTCCAGCGCTCTAACAACAGAACAGTGGTGCCAAAGAATGGGATAATACGCATTCTCCATCCATTCAAGCATGCTACACAGGCAGTGAGAGAGGACACTGCTTGTATAAGTCAATCCATACCCCTCATATGTGTGCTGAGGCAGACACTGGTGAATGTCCGATACCAGATGAAGGCAAGTTGGGATCATAGCAGTTATGATCTAATGGATCACATGCTCCAGGTGCTGGGCATGAATACCCATTAATGCAATAGGCGTGGAGCCAAAACCCATTACTTAAATCCATTTATTTCCACATAGTGTATGTGGGATAAATCTCACTGTCCAAAATGTATCCCACATATGTGGAATAAATGCAAGCTGTCGACCAACACCCCCCTCCCCCACACTCCTGTTGGCACTACTTCTGCAATATTTTAGTATTCTCATGAGTTCCAACAGCCTCCTTAACTCGATCACATCATCACACACACTTCAAATTTAAACAGAACTTTTCTACTTTGTTTTTTTAGGGGAACAAATTCTAAACACCGAGCAGCATTCTATTCCCCGCCAATTTGCTAGACACATTCAAAGCACTGCACTACACTCTCTTCCCCAACCCACTCACTCATCATCCCTCTTATTTTCAACTCACCAGGTCCTCTCTTCACTGCTCAGAAATAACCTTTAAAAATCTATCCCAGAATAAACAAAACAAACCCACACCCAGCCACTGACCTTGATAAAACAACACTGTTGGTTCCTTAGCCACCCTGCTTCTCTCAGGCTCGCTCCTCCGGTGTCTTTTTCTCTCATCACAGTCACATAGTCCACAGGCTCATGTCTCTGCTACACTGTCACTGAAGGCAGGATCAACCAGATAAGGCAGAATCAACTACATAATTTACAAAACAAACCCACAAATAAATAAACTAAAAAAAGTAACAAAAATAAAATTACCACAGCGACTCTGCCTCTCTAACTCTTGCTAAGCAAGACACAGAGTGGCCATGTTCTCCTGACTATTCAACCTTCCCACACACAAAACCACAACCAATAAAGTGGTGCACTAAAGGACGTAATGGAAAGGGCACAACCAATAAAGTGAGCCCCTGAAACACTTTCTGTGAGTAGTGCACTGACACATGGCACATCATAAAAAAATCCTCGCTACAATATTAGAAATCACTGCTAAATTAAATATATATATATAAAAATCCTGCCTCCCAAAATGTGATATCTGTTGCATGTATGGACATGTGATGGGGGGCCATGGGATACACCATTTATTTTTACTCATCCCCCAGTGACCTTAGACAAATCACTCATGGCTCTGCTACACTCCACCACTTGTGAGGTTACCTGAGGTCACCAGGGCACTCGTGATAATAAATGGTTTATCCCATGGCCCCCCATCGCATATCCACTATATATCTGGCATTGTACAGTCAGACAAATTTGCAATTGCTACCATGCTTGATCCATGCTACAAACATGGCCTGCCTTCTATAACTGAAGAAGGTCGTAAGCGAGTGCAAAAGTTGACAGAGAACCTCATTAGATGGGTATCCGCTGCACAGATGAAAAAGGCACATAAACCATGCACTGCACAGAAAATGGATATTGCTACCACCATCAGCAGCTCACAGGCAGCCCAACCTGACAAAATGGCAAGGCACAGCAGAAAACAGCAAGTAATCCCATTTGGGATATTCTCTATCAGGTGGGAGTGGAAGGTATGGAAGAAAAGGAGGAGGAAACAGATGAGGCAGCTGTAATCAGGGCAGCAGAATGAATGGTGGAGACCTACATGGGGGACACAAAGCACCTTGTCATTACTGATGAGCCATTGCAGTACTGGGGCAGCAAAGTGACTGATTGGCCAGCACTAACATCAGTAGCTGTGAAATACCTGAGCTGCCCACCATTCAGTGTCAGTGTGGAGTAAGTGTTTAGTTCAGCTGGGGCCACTGTGCATGACAATAGGACCAATTTGTCACCCAAAAATGTGTCCATGCTAACATTTATCAAAATCAACGAAAGGCACATTCCGCATAACACAGTGATGTCAATGGTGCTTCCACATGAATTGTGTCTCGATGATGAGGATGATGACATTCTCTCTCTACTAAGGCATCCACCAGCAGCGAGGTGGATGAAGCAGCAATGCTGAGAGAATTTCCACCTGGTGACAACTCTAGTCTTGAAGACAGTGAGGGTTGCTTCTTGGAGGATGTGATAGTGGAAGTGGAACAAGGTTGAAATTACTCAAAGGACCCCAAAAAAAAAACATTTTCAGCTCATTATAGTGTTATAAATTATTTTTATGCATCTTTCATTGAATTTGGGATGGTTGTGTCATTTGCTGCAGTGTTAATCAGTTTCATTTGATTACCCTTTGCCCTAAAGTGTTGTTTGGTCCCCACTCTATATAAAGCAGCAGCAGCAGTCACATTACCATAACCCATAAACATTTTGCATGATTATACAGTTATCATGTTTTGCTGCTAAAAATACCAAGATACACATTTTACTTTTCATTTTGACTAACTCCATCATAAAGAAAGATTTGTTGTCTTGACATATTTAAAAGTGCCCATGCTGGAGCTTGGCACATGCCACACTTGGCCGTCTCCTCCTGCTATCTGACACACCCATGCACTCCTTGCAAAAAATAAATAATTATCTGTGACATGTTGAAGAACCCTCCTATTACAAGTAGAGTATGAATGTAACGTACTCATTCAACCGTACAAGTTACAACCACAGAGTCGACACACCCAACCAGGACAGCATTGTTGGGAAATGATAATTCTACATTTCTCAATCAATTGAGAAACCAGCAGCAGGAGGCAGCAAGTGCAAGTAGCAGCAGCATTTTGCCAGAAGAAAAAATTTTCTCAGCATGGCACCCCTTTTGGCCATTTCATAATTCCCACAAAAATTGTATCTCCCTTCTCTCACAGTTTTGCCATGTGGTTCTTCTGGACTTACTGTACAAATCCTGTTCTGCACAACACAGCATCTAGCAGAAACAAGATTCATCCTGAAATCCACTGTAAACAGTGGACAAATCAACATTTTATTGTCCAGATGGTGGCAGGGCACTATATAACATCATGACTGAGACCAGATTTCAGTCTCAATTTTATGCAGCATTTTTCATGTAACATTTCTGAACATGCACGGCCTGCTCTGCACTAGCAGAAACAAGATTCATCCTGAAATCCACTGTAAACAGTGGACAAATCAACATTTTATTGTCCAGATGGTGGCAGGGCACTATATAACATCATGACTGAGACCAGATTTCAGTCTCAATTTTATGCAGCATTTTTCATGTAACATTTCTGAACATGCACGGCCTGCTCTGCACTAGCAGAAACAAGATTCATCCTGAAATCCACTGTAAACAGTGGACAAATCAACATTTTATTGTCCAGATGGTGGCAGGGCACTATATAACATCATGACTGAGACCAGATTTCAGTCTCAATTTTATGCAGCATTTTTCATGTAACATTTCTGAACATGCACGGCCTGCTCTGCACTAGCAGCAACAAGATTCAGTCTGAAATCCTTTGTAAACAGTGGCTCAAACAAAAGTTTTTAGTCCAAGAGGTGGGACACCATGTAACATCATGACTGAGATTACATTTCTGTCTGAATTTTATCTAACATTTTTCATGTAACATTTCTGAAATTGTATGGCCTGTTCTGCACTAGAGGCAACAAGATTCAGCCTGAAATCCTTTGTAAACAGTGGCTCAAACAGCACTTTTTGGTCCAGGAGGTGGTGGGGGGGGGGGGCGCACTGCCACCTCCTATCAGACTTTCCTCTTCCCCATCTTCAATTTCGTTCACAATTTCTATTCCCCTAACTGCACTTGTTCTTAGCCCCACTTCACAACCCTCCCAATCCCTTGTGCACTATCCCCTACTCCTCTATCCCTGACTTACCTCCTGTTTCGTAACTGAACCTTTCCTCTGATTACTTCCTCACATGCTACCTCCTGTTATACCCCTTCTCCCATCCTCTACCACAACCTGTTGCACAATTTCAACACTCTACTACCATTCACAAGTTACTGTGATATTTTGACATTCTAATGCTGCCCTTCTATCCCACCCCCTCTTCCCCCCTACTGATGCTCCCCCTTTTTCCATTCCTAGTTAACTCTTATTTTCCCCAGCCTCCCTGTTCCTTATCCTTCTTCTTCAATCCAGTCATCTGCCACACTCCACTTCTCCTCCCTGCTGCCCACTTCTTGACCCTCCTTTTTCGCCTGGTCCTGTCCCCCTTGCAGGGTTCTCTGTAATCCTGAAGAAATATAGATCTTGAATCCATCTCTTCTACCCCTCTTCCTTTCCCCCCACTTTCTAACCCTGACCCCTGGCAGTGTTCTCTGTATCCTGAAGGGGTGTAGATTGTCTCTCTCTCTCTTTTCCCTCTCTCCCTTCCCCCACTTTCAAATCCATCACCTGCCCACCTTCCTTCTTCCTTATCGCCTTTCTCCCCTCCTGTTCCCCTGCTCCTCTCTTCTCTACCACGTTGCTCTGTTTCTCTTCCCTCCCTTTCTGCCTGGTTATAACCCCCTTGCATGGTTCTCAGCAACCGGGATGGGTATAGATCCTGTCTGTCCCTCTCTCTCTATCTTCCATCCCCCACCTTCTATCCCTCGCCCATCCACTTCCCCACTTGTCTTATAACTACCCTCCCTTGGGTATACAATAGAACTTTGAATCCTGTGCTCAGCCTACTACTTCTACCACTTCAAAAGTGTTATCCATCCTCTAACCTTTACCCTACTGGATCACCTGCTCTTGGGTTGTTGCAATGTATGCTATATCTGAATATGGTTTACCCTGGCCGGTTGGTCTGGGTTATTGTGTAATTGTACTACACTGTTTTGTTTTAGAAATTTTACTTGTATTGCTATGTGTTTGCTTATTCTTCCAACTCCCCCCCCCCCCGGATGCTTCAGGAAATTACCGTTTACAGCTCATGTTGTCTTTCCTGGTGAAACATTTTCCAAATAAAATAAATAAATAGTAAACAGTGGCCCAAACAGCATTTTTGGTCCAGGAGGTGGGGGAGGGGGCATAATATAACATCATGATTGAGACCAGATTTCTGACTCAATTTCATCTAACATTTTTCATGTAACATTTCTGGACTTGTATGGCTTGCACTAGTGGCAACAAGAGACAGTCTGAAATCCTTTGTAAACAGTAGATAAACCAGCATTTTATTGTGCTGGTGGTGGCAGGGCACTATATAACATCATGGCTGAGAGCAGAATCATGTCTCCGTTCCATCCCACTTTTTTCCTGTCATATTTCTCATCTTAGCATGCCTGCTCTGCATAGTATGGTGGCAAGAGGCTGTGTTAAACTGTGGCAAGTGCACATTTTGGACCAGGTGGTTTTGGTGGGGCAATATAAAACATCATCATGACTGGAGGGGAGGGACACAAAGTTAGCATTTGTGGGTGGTAAAGCCAGGGGACGCATGTTGTTAAGCACAAAAACATATTTATATTTAACTTCACAATAAAAGTGCTTATGTTTCTATGATTGTTGTATATGTATTTGGACTGATGCTACACACAGCCAAAACAACTGCCACAAGCCCACACAACATCACATAGCTTTGGGGAAAAAATGTATTCATGGGAACAAATTACAATACTTGACATTTGTGGATAGGAGGAGGAAACATATAAGAGATAAAGAAGGAGTAACATAAAACAAGAAAAAAGGTACAGAGTTTATGGGTACAGTACTGCGACGGGGGGACATGTAGGATCAGGGCAAAGGTATTCATATGAGAGGGGAAAGGGAGGGAGCATAAACATTACATAACAAACTGCACACAAAACCACTGGACAAGAAAAAGAAACAAGAGGCTATAGAAAAGGAAGAGGACAGAATTTTTTTTTTTTTGGTTTTTCTTATTTTAATGGGGTACAGATGAGGAAGAGTTAGAGTAACAAAGAAGAAGAAAAAGAAAAGAAAAAAATATATGGTGCTGCACTGCCTCTGGGCCATCAAAATTTACATGGCACCAGACCTTGAATCACCCCATTATGCACTGCTGCCGGTGCCACCACCATAAGCCCCATGATGCAGCTCCACCAGGAGGTCCAACACTTTCTGTTGGTCCTCCATTATTTTTTGGAGGTCCCCCCTGACCTCCTGGTGGAACTGGTCCCAGTCCTGCCGGACACCTTGCATCTGAGTTTGCACCCCCACCACCTCACGGTGCATGGCCTCCAGGTCTTCTGTGTTGACCTGACCTGTGGGGGCTGCTGCAGACTGTGGTGAATCACCTTGGTGCCGGTGGGTGTGGGGTGCATCACTGCTGGATGGTCCTGCTGCTGCATCCTCCTGCAGTACTGGGTACGGCACCTCCTAGGCTGGCGCCGACTGCCTTCCCCCTGCTCATGGCCCCCTTCCCCTTGCTCATCACTACCTCATACTGCTGCCAACTCGAGCTGCTTTGTGAGCCATTCTGCAGGGTGGCAGTGCTGCAGGTGGCTCCTTTGCTCACTTGTCCCAAAGTGGGACCCTTGTTTTCCCCATCTAACACTGTTACCACAAAGGTTGCAGATGACAACAGTGTCATCTCCAGCCTTCATGGTAAAAAAGGACCACACTGCTGAGAATCTATGGAGGGGCCCAGCTGATGTCCCGGCGGGGGCTTCAACAACATCCTGCCCTTGCTGGGGGGCTGGGGCCCATGCTTCTGCTGCTGGGAGGGCAGCAGCTCCTGCTGCTGCTGAGGTGTGGAGAACCTGCTGTGCTGCTGGGGGGCAACAGGCTCTTGCTGCTGGGGTTTGGGGGCACATGCTCCTGCTGGGGGCCTGTCTTCTAGACAGAAATGCTCACCTGTTAAGGCGAACAGTAGATCCTCTATTCCTGCTGCTCCTGCCTTCTGCCCAGTGCCCCTTGCCCTATCTTTCCCAACCATGTTAAAAAACAAAGTTTTCTTAATAGAAAACTAAAAGAAAGAAAGAGAGGAAGTCAAATGCACACACACACACACACACACACACACACACACACACACACACACACACACACACACACACACACACACACACACGGACACACACAAACAACCTTATTATAAACTTAAAGATAAAAAAATATAACACAACAGAAAATGCCCTACCAGAAAGGTTAACTTTTATAAAATAAAGACATTGGGGAACAATACACTAACAACCAAATTCACACAAACTACACTTTATACTTTTCCTCTGCTGCAGTCTCACTCCACTACCTCTGCCTGCAAGCTATAGGAAAAGGAAGCAGATTCAGTGGCTTCCTGCCTGAGTACAGTCACCCATGTGACCTGTAGTCTTTTGCAGAAACTAAGTCATGTGAAAAGCCTTTTTTCCCTAATTTCACCTGATACTACCGCATGGTGAAATTTACTGGTGAAAGCGAAATTTACTGGTGAAATTGATGGTAAAATTTCACCATAAGGGCTCAATTTGGTGAAATGTTACATGGGGTGAAATTCATGATTTCTCCGGGATTTTGCAGGTGAAATAAAATTTCGCAACATCGCTACTGCTAGCTAATCTAAGCTTCCTAGCTTCCGACTGGCTGCAGAGTGAGGCAGCTGCCCATGGCAGACTCAAGGATTCCTTACTGAGTGGCAGCAATCTGCTTTGGGATCAACACTTGGTCTCTCACACTCCTCTCACTCAGTTTTTGGTGCTCATAGCACCCACAGCTGTCAATCTGCATTACTTTATTCATTTTACCACAAAGCAGCTATTTATTTTCACCACAAGAGTGATTCATTGAAGACAAAATAATTACTTTTAAAAAACATCACAGGCAACTCAGGCAGACCAGATCAGGTACTGGGCTACCAGCGCTTGTGGAAACATCCAGGGCGATCAGTTAATAGCCCACTGGCCACCAACATTACCATTTACTATTTTAACTATAAATATTAGATTTTCTATAAAACATTGCCAATCACACTAACTATATGTAAAACTGTATGTGTGTGTGAGGAAAGCCAGGGCCAGGAGTTATTTTTAACTTCCCCCCGTGCTACATCCCACTGTCGCAATTAATGTTATGCTCACAATGCCCTTGTATCCAATCCTATTTAAAACTGCTGATTACTTTTGTGGTACAATTATGGATTCTAAATCTATTTTTTGTTTTGTGTATCACTGCAGGGGCCACCCTACATCTACTTGGCAGCTCCTACCTACTCTGGGTCTCGAACCTATGTCCTTGACTCATTTTCTTTTAGATACAGTAAAACTACTTAGCTATCCCTATTCTCATGGTGGAACAGTCTCTCTAGGCTATTACAACAGTAAGCACTGGCTGTCTAGTAGAATAACTTATATCTCTCAAGTTCCATCCCCAGAGAAGCAACAAAATCAGGAACACCTGTATCACATCTGCCTTCCTTATCCCTGTTAAGGAGCTGGTGACACATTCAGGAGAACTTTAACAACACATAATATTTAGGCACTGTCTAATTTGTATTTCCCATTAGTTCTGTATTCCTCCTCCCTATTATTTATTACTGAGGTCATTTGCATGAAAACAGGATAATTGCTGCTGAACAGTTAATCTGTTCTTGCTGCTTTATCCCTACCTGAAGTCATAGCACTGCTTGTGACCTCACAGTTACTCCCATGGCAACAGATTGTGATGTCACAACAGAGGATTATGACTTGAAGTAGGGAGTAAGCTAGAGAGGCAGATGAACTCAAAATGAACTCTGAGGGACAATGATCATATAGTCATATACATTTCTTTAGTAATAAATAATGAGGAGGAGAAATATATAAAATATAAATGAAATGTAAGCAGAATTGTACATAATTATTATGTTTTTTTAAAGTTTTCTTTAAGGCGTCAGTAGCTCATTAAGCCTTCTGATGCTCTGCTTACTTCTCCCAAGAGTATTTCTCTTTTTATTTATTTTATTTATTCATTTGCTAACTGGATAAAGGACACTGGACCAAAGGCCCTATTTCGAGCCCAACCCAGAATACAAAAGTCACAACACAAGTAAGACAATAACAGCATTAACAATACACTACATTTGACAATAACAATTAATTAAATAGAACATTTGCATACATATTTTAGTAGTAGAAATTCTTTCAATGTTTTATGAAAATCAAATATAGACATTGCATGATGTATTTTTAAAGGAAGTGCATTCCAATATAGGGGACCAGCAACATAAAATGCACGAGATGCAGTTTTCAATTTGGATAATACAGTAACCAATGTGATACCATCAGAAGAGTATAAACTAGGGGGAACTCTTTGCAAGCTGACCAAATTGTAAAGTGGGAATTGTGATCTAAGAAAAACACTTTTAAAAATAATACAGCCAAAAAAATATTCAATTCTGGCATATAGGAGCCATCCATGCCAACCTGGAGTACAAAACACAATGGTGGGTTCGAAGAGGTACCAAAAGAACAAATCGACAGATGTTGTTATAAACAACCTTCAAGGATTGCAGCTCCCTAATACTCAACCCAAATAAATATAAGAAACATAATCATAAAGCGGTAGTATCGAGCCTACTACTATAGACTTCCTAACTTCAAAAGAAAAATAATTTTAAAATTTATATAAAAGACCTAACCTTTGATTTATGGTACCAGTTATCAACTGAACCTGAAATGAAAAGGTCATACCAAGGTCCAACAGGATGCCATGATACTTAAAAAGATAGACCTGCTCTATAGCCAAACCCTTTAAATCAGTGAAACAATATTATTGGATTATTACTAAGCATTCTTTTAGTTCCAAAAATCATAGATATCAATTTTGCAGAATTCAAAACTAGCGAGTTACTCAAAAACCAAGAACAAACATTTCCAAAATCATAACTCAAAGCAACAGACAATTCCTCAGCTGATTTACGCTGGGAATAGATAATCAAATCATCTGCATATAAAATGGTTTCACATTTTCTACTAACAGAGGGGAGTTAATTTACAAAGATATAAATCAATAAGGGGCCCAAAATGGACCCATGAGGGAATCCACAACCAGTCAATGAAGTATCTGATACATTAGGATCAATGCTAACAAATTGTGAATGGTTAGTTAGGTAGTCTCTTAGCCAAGCAGCTGCTGTTACAGAAAAAAACAACACTTTTAATTTCTGACAAATTACTCATGTTCTAATAAATCAAATGCCTTGGTCAGGTCCACAGACACCGTCCCAGTCATATGGCCTTTTTCAAAGCCTCTTAGGGAAGTGTTTGTGAAGCCGACCAAGGCTGTACCCATTCCATATTTCTTACAAAAACCATGCTGAAGTGATGAAAATAACCCATTTGAAGTAAGATGATCATTTCTTTGATTAACCACTACTTTCTCTAACACCTTGCTCAAAGGATTAAGAATTTAAATTGGCCTAAAATCAGCAAGTAGAACTGCTTGTGCTGTTTTGGGATTGGCACGACTCCTGCCAACTTCCAATCAGATGGAAATTGACAGTACTCTAAAGAAAAATTAAAAAGAAAACATAAAGGTTTAACTATAAATGGAACTGTAAGCCTCAAGAATCCACCATCCAGCCTGCCCCCACAGTTGCTGTATTTATTGGGAAGACTATTTAACAGCTGAAGCATCTCTTCCTCAGTAATCTTCCTAAAACTAAAAAATGGCCTATCAGCCAGCCTGGGATCAAGTTGAACTTCCCCACTACCCATCTGAATCTCTGAACCTCTATATTTAGATCTAAAAATTTCTGATTAAGTAAATTAGCAATGTCTACAGGGTTGATAATATCAACAGTAGCTACCAACAAGATGCAGATATCAGATGCCGGTTTGAGGGAAAGCAAAGTATTTATATTTTCCCAAAGATTTTTGGGATTTGCCCAATTACGCTGGATTTTATTTCCCAAAAAATTTTTTTTAGTTTTCCGTACCAACTCAGAGACTCTATTCCTAATACTACTATATTGACTAAGAAGATGTTGTGAAGGATTCCCTTTATAAGACTCCCACAGGTCATTACATTCCCTAATCAAGGCTTTAATTGTGGGAGTAAACCACAAATTAGGGGCCCCTCTAAGTCACAAATTCTGTACTGAAAACAAAAGGTCCTGAATTGAGAGAAGTTGATTATAAAAAAAAATCCATTGCAAAATCAATATCCAGAATACTGTCTAAATAAGACCAGTTAATCTGAGATAAATGGCCATATAAAATGTTAAAATTAAAATTTTTAAAAGAGCAGGCTTGAACCAAATGTAGAGGGGCCTTTTTATAGCAAAAATTTAGAACTGCAAATATAGCCATATGATCACTAACCACATCAGGCAAAACACCCGATACAGTTAGATATTTCTTATTGTTTGTTACAATCCAATCCAAAATAGAGTGATTTAATGTATGGGAGTTTAATCAAGTTGGCTCAGTAATATACTGAGCTAGATCAAAGCTAGCCAACAAGGATTCAAGTCCTAGTTCAGACTTTAAAGTCCAATTTAAATTAATATCCCCCACTAAGACAAAATCATGTTGTTGAAAATAGGGGGCATTTATCTCCAGGTATTGTTTTAACCCAATTTGACCACAACTCAGTGGATTGAGTAGACATTCAACAATAAGCTGCTTAACACCACCCAACAAAACCCGAAGTAGCAGCCACTCAGTTTCAAATGAACCATCACAACTTGAATTAACAATAACTGTATGAAATCTAGATTTAGTAGTTGCCGTATTGGTCCTTGCAAGAATAGATCCAGAAGCAAATGATTTGATACCTTTTAATGGACCAACAAAGATGTAACAACAAGAACAGTTGTTACATCTATGTTGGTCCATTAAAAGGCATCAAATCATTTGCTTCTGGATCAATAACTGTATGTAAAGTGTCCCTATAAAAAACAGCTACTCCGCCCCCTTTCTTTTTTCCCCCTCCTATCTGCTCTTAAAACATTGTACCCAGCAAAAGCACAATAACTGTCAGGTATAGCTGGCTTTAACCAGGTTTCTATTACAGCTAACAGCTGCCGCTTACAGTTAGATACTATGTACTCCAGTTCAGCTAACTTGGGAAGAAAACTCCTCATATTGATATGCAGAATCCTTAAACCATGTGAGTTAGAACAAACATAAGCTGGACTATTAACATGAACACCCCCTGAGATACCACTATTTATAGGTCCAGTATTTCTCTCAATATCACCAGCTTGCGGTAAAAATAAAGCTATTTTCAATCCCTGCAAACATTTTCTGAGAAATACTTTACCGTAATAGTACATACAATGGACCCCTGTACAATCACTGGCATGTATACAAAACATTTGACAATGCAGCAACATGCCAAAATCTGCTAATTCCCTGTCCTGAGCTAACCAACTAGACATAATAAAATCTTTAGGACCATAACTATATAGGCTTCCTGTTGTTTTCCAATCAATAAAATTGCCCCATCACAAAAACATAACCCTCCCATAAGTAATATAACCCACCCTATAACTACATACTTCAACCCCATATTTTTATCTGCTTTTGACAGCCACATAACAATGGGTATTAGCCCTTTTTCCCACCATTCTCTGCTGACTCCCACTGGCTCCCTTTAAGAGTGCACTTTCCTGCATTTCCCCACCACAAGCCACCGCTATAAATGCTGCTGCGTCATGCAGTGCTGATGTTATTAAGCTTCCCACCTCAACCAATCAGGCTTCCACCACCAATTAAAAGGGGGGAGTGCAGCAAGGGGATTGGGAATATAGCAAACAGGTGTGCAACTATGCACAGGTGGAACTAGTGTTGCTAGGCAATAGAACGTGTGGGCTATCTAATATAAAAGAGTCACTTTAGCAGGGCTTGCACAGCTTATGCAGGACAAGTGTACAGTTTCTCCGTAAAAAGCAGACTTTGTAGATAACAATTATATATAATCTCCAAAATGCTACTTGTACTTATTTACACACCATTACTGTATGCACCTTATTATGTATTGTTCTTCAGCCACTTTATGTTTCTGTTTATTTAATGTATGATTGTTGTACTCACTTATATGGCATTTATTTCTCCCTCCTCCCCTATCCTGGGTTGCACCTGGAAACGAGCCCCAGCTTAGCATGCCTTTCTGGGTTACCAAAATTTTAAATAAAAATAAAATAAAATAAATAAATAACATGATTAGTCTATCTATTCATAATGCTAAAGAAATATCATGAATTATTATCTAACCTATTAACATGGAGCTTTACAATGTAAACCCCTAAACTATAGCTCTGTTTGGATTTATATTTTTTTGTTATGTAAGAACAATATGTGACATGTATGCATTGTTAGAACTTTAACCATATGAACTCAATAAAAGAAATTCACTAAAAAAAAAAAGAACAGGGAAAATTGGATGTCAGAATGCCAATCCAATCCAAGAGTAATACTGAGTCAGGCTTCTACTTACCTGCCCTAATGTTCTGTGTGCAAATGCTCTCCTTGATTTGTTTCAACATTTCCATCAGGGTAACCTTCTCCTGCTCCAGTGTGCCTGCCTGTTCCCGTAAGCTCTTCACCCTGTAATGCATCATCCACACATCAATACAAAAGCAAAACAGTCTATGGGCTGGTGGTCTGCTCTAGCATTTTGTAATATTGTTTTGTGGCTGTTTTGTTCTGGGACAATGCTGCACTGATTGCAGTGGTATGCAACTTTAATTGCAGTGGTATAGGGCTTTAATTGCTGTTGTATATGGCTTCAATTGCCATGGTATACAGGAAAATAGCAGCTAATGAATCCTGGTAGATGAAAGTCCCATCCATGTAATATATACAGTAACTCCAAAAAGTAGTTGGTAGTTATTTCCAGGTATACCACAGCAATTAGAGCTGTATACCACTGGCAGAAAACAGCTATACAACACCAGTAACCACAATTAAAAATGACATATTAGCCCAATTAACGCCACAGAACAAGAACATAATCAAACTATTACCCCACATAAAATTGAAATATCACATAATACACAAATAAATAGCATTTGTAAAACCTCTCAACAAAAAGTCCAAAAAAACAGTAAAAAACATGAGAAAACACAGATTTAAGAACACTTTTGACAATGGTGCACGCAGCATGAAATTTATTTTGAGGGGGGCTTGGCAAGTCAATTCTAAGATGCAGTGAAATGCTATTTATGTTGTTTGCGAAATGGATATGCCTAACACCTTAGGCCATCCTAAATGTGGGTACTCCAACCCTAGGACTTCACTTTCACTGGAGGCAAGTAATGGCCACTGAGCACTGAGACAGAGATTCCACCAGTTGTGACAGATCTCACACCACTGTTACCAGATGTGAAAAAAAACTGCCTCTTGGGCCCTCACTTACAGGGCAGTTCTCTCTCGGGGACTTGTAATCCTTTGACATCACCTGTTTTTTTCTGGAACCAGAAAACCGCCCTTTTGCCCTCTTTGCTCAAGGTCAGTAAGATCAACACAATAACTGGTGGTAGAGTGACCTTCAGAGACAAACTGCAAACAGACTCCAGCAGAAATTGTACAATTACTTTTTTTAAATAAACAAGCAGTCACTAGTTCTATCAAAAATTGATTCTTTACTAGAAAAACTATTAGTACTTACAAACAGGATATATTTACAGTCAGACAAAAGGATTGCCAATTTATTATGAACTAAAATATAAAACAAGTTGCACAGACAATTAATGCATAGAAAAAGCTAAACTTTCCTGACCTAAAACGCATTTACCTACTGCTAGCTATGGAAGACATTTTCCCTAAGCTGTATTTCTACCTGCAGAAGGGCTCCACTTTTGTCAGATGTTTAGTGTTCCAGAAAGAGAGAGAGAGAGAGAGAGAGCAGACCCTCAGCTCCCTAATTTATTTCCTTTGGCTGTGGGGAGTGGCCTCGCCTTATGAGTGACAGTACCCCACCATCACCACCCCAAATGAGTGAGTGTACATGTGTGTGTGTGTGTTCACGCATGTGTGTGTGTTTGACGTCATCCAAGCCAACTGGCCTGTCTTCACACCTAGAACATCCTTTGTCCAGCTTTACTACTCTGTTTTGCAGGATGTCTGATGTGTTTGAAAGAGCACCCTCAAATCTGCCAGGGTCTGTTGCTCGAATGAGCTTTTGGGAAACTTACATTGAGCAGTTGGCAGTATTTCCCATAAGACCTGCCTGGACATGTGACCACAAAGCCATCTTTTGTATCCACTTCCAAATAGCAGAACTTATAAAGGAATCACTAACAAAAGAAATTAATAGATCAGTCTGACCATATGTCCATCACAGCCACACAGAAAGTTTGTGTCATTTCTAGGGACTCCCATTGCTTAGCTCTCACTTCCAGCACATTATTCTCAAGTAGTGGTGGGCAAAGTGGGCTCAATCTGCTCTGCAAAGTGATTCACGGAGCAAAGGTGGATTCGCGGAGTGCTCCACCACGCGAGCCGGAGTACTTCTCGTTATAATGAGGAATGCGAAGTGCATTGGAAACAGCTACTTCACGTTACTCCGCCTCCACTGGTCACTTCTTTTTCAATTTTTAAGGCGAAGTACATTGGTGGCAGTTCACTACGCCTCACTTCACCTTGTTTTTAGCTCCGAAGGTGGATTTTGCAGTGATTCATGGGAGTTCAGGTCACATGGGCTCTATATTGATCTGCACAGCCTCAGTTCTAGGTTGCATGAGCAGGAAGGAGTAGGAGACAGTGTGCTCTGATAGCTGTCTGTAGGAATCTTTTAAAAGCTGTTTAAAAAGCATTTTTGCTTTTTTTGGGGGGATCCAACTGTAGTTCATCGATTGAAAGAAACCCTCCTGTGCTTACATCATCGAGTGTTTTTGTTTGTGTGTGGATCTTGAATGTAAATTTACAACATTGAGTGTGTGTGGTGAAAGACAGTGAAGTGTGCTGTGTGGGGGAGGGGTGTATCTGTGTGTAGGTAGATTTAAGTTGGAGAACTAGTGATTTCTTTGTGTTTTGGTAATATGTTTGTTATATAATTGACTGTGTTACTGTACACATAGTAAAATTGTCAGTGATAGTACAAATTTTCTTGCTGCTTGTTGTGTGAATGTGGTGCAGCATTTCATAAGGTCAAGTTGTTTAAATTACAAATTTACATTACGTGGCACGGAGTACACTGAATTTTGCATTTGCATCGCATTCCTTGTTCAACATTGTACACAAAGTGTTCTGTGTTGTGTGTGCAGTGTTGCGTGCATCAAATATAATACATCTTTTAAAATTTGTGACACAGATCAGTGTAAGTGCAACTAAGTGCAGCAGTGTGAACCTGCTATCCACTGCAGCTGCCTGATTTTGTACTGCGATTGTGTTCTCTGTTCTTAGTTTTGCTGCTTGTAGTGCCGTAAAAATCAGCACTGTCTGTATTCAGTGCCCCCCAACGCCACATTGAAAAGGCAGTTTTTACCAGACTGGATTGTTTTTGTGACCCAATCAGCACCACTGGTTACTGAAGTTGTTTTAATTCCGTGACAGTGTCACAGCACAGTAGTCTCTTATCTGTTGTGAAGCCACAGTTGTTTATTTTGCTTAACACACAGCTAGCGACCCTCCAGTCAGAAGGTGAACGTATGAAAATCTGAATTTGGTAATAATATTTGTGGTTGATCCCCCAAAATGCCTGCAAAGAGATGTGCAAGTAAAGCTGTTTCTGGCCATGGCAATGTTGGCAGTAAGAGGGTCTGTGGGCGTGGTAGTAGTACGTGGATGGAGAAGTGCATTGCTGATGTGAGGAAAGGTATTTCTCCTGCAATGTTTTTTACAGCCCAATCAGTAGCTTCACTGATAGTTGGAGGAGATGATGTTTTCCCAGCCGGTGGTGTTAGTGTTACTGGTGTTAGTGGTGGTGGAGGTAGTATTAGCATTGTTGCGTCAAGTTCTAATTCAGACCAGTGTACCGTATCCAAACCTATTGAGTGTGAAGCAGTGCAAGTGAGTGACAGCGTATATGTCATACTTCCCAGTAACATCCCATTAACTGAACCTGATTCTGATGATCATGTCAATGATAGCATACAATGTGATATTCCATCCACCGTGGCACTTAATGTCACTCATTTTCCATGCAGTGATTCACAGTGTGGTGAAAAAATATCAGGTGATGGTGGTGTATATGCTGATGATGAATGTGATGATGCTAATTATGATGATGTTGCTGTTGTTGCAGCATGCAGTCCACATGTTAGCATCCAAGCAGAAGATGTGGATGTGTGTGACAGTGACGTTGATGAATATGATGATGTAATTGACCCCAGTTGGGAACCGGAGAAAAAGAAATTAAAAGTGGCTGTGTCTGAATCTGTTTACAGGAATTCCCCCCCTGTAAAAACTTGTGATTTACTGGTTTTAGTGGATGATGATAATGATGATGACCCAATACTCAATATGACAGATAGTCATGGTGGTCAGTTGCAGTCCAGGTGTGCAGTACCAGAAACATCACATGCCCCCCCCCACTTCAGTGCTTAAAATAACAGACTTAAATAAGCCACATCATCATGGACATGTTAAAAGCAGAGCATCACAGTCCCTTGTTTGGGATTTTTTTGTTCAAGATACAAATGATGATTCAGTTGCAATCTGCCAGGTTTGCCATGTGCGTGTGAGTCGAGGTAAAAAGGGGAGCCATCTTGGGACAGGAGGACAGCATACACATCTTAAGAATAGGCACTTGGCTCTGTGGACCCAGCACAAGCTGGCAGCTAATACCAGACTGGGGCATTCACCCGTATCACCAGCAACCATAGCCAACATGTTATCCCCTTCCATGATTGTTAAGCCCAGTAGAAAATTAAACGTGTGCAGTAGTGCAGTAATCAGAGCAAAGGATTACTACAGGCATGATGGGGTGGAGGACCATAATGACTTTAAAATGTTGTTCAGTGCTGGAGAGAGTAGCAGTTTTTGTGGTGGTGGTGGTGAATGCAGTATGTCTAGTGCAAGTGATACATCAACCCCGGTTGGCAAATCTGGAAAAATAACATCAATTCTGGGTTTGTCATCATCACCTGTGCAACCGTCTTCATCAAATGTCCACACTCCACCCCCTGCCAATGCCATTCATCACAGAGCACAACCATTTGTGACCAACAACACACCCCATGTAAAACGTTTAAGTCAGCCACGTTACAGAGTGTTTTTTGAGCATAAGCTGAAGCTTTTAATCACACAGTGTCACGTGAACTTAATGCTGCTGTAGCAGAAAGCTGGCTAATCGATCTTTTGCCCTTCTCCTTTGTGGAGAATTCTGGGTTCAGTGATTTGCTGCCCGTGCCTGTCCAAAATGGAAAGTCCCATCCAGGACATACTTTTCTACCCGTGCTGTTCCCGAGTTGTTCCGCACTGTCTCAGACTCAGTAAGACATGCCCTTCAACATTCCTCCTCTCCATTCATCCATTTAAGTATGGATATGTGGACAAGTGGGAAAACAGCGGGGAGTTCATATCTGTGTATAACTGCACACTGGTCGCAGGTGCTGGGGGTTGTTTGTGATGCTGGTAGTGTGAATAATCAGTGCAGGAAGGTGGATTGTCGCAGTAGCAATCTTCCGGGAATTCGCCAGCATGCAACAATTGCTATGTGCAGTGTGACCTGTTCACACATTGGTGAGAACATGTTGGACATGGTACTGACTGAAATTGACAGATGGCTAAACCCTCTGTCCCTGAGAGCTGGGTTCATAGCAAGTGACAATTTGTCAAATGTGGTGAAATGCATCACGAATGGTGTTTTTTTCATGTTCTATGCATGGCCCGCTGTTTAAATCTTGTGATTCAGGAGTTTCTGCAGCACCCTGACATAAAGGAAATGCTGACCATTGCACGACGTATCTGCTCTCACTTTTCAAGATCTGGAAAGGCCCGTGACCAACTGCGGCAGTTGCAGATACAAAACAGCCTGCCTCAGCACCGCTTGAAGCTGAAAGTTGTCACCCGATGGAATTCCACATTATACATGGCAGAGAGGTTGTATGAACAATACAAAGCCATCACAGAATATCTTGTTATGCACACTAGCCGTGACAGTTCTGGGGCCTCCATGTCTATGACGACTGAACAGTGGCGCCTCATGGACTCTGTAATAACAATTTTGCGGCCTTTTGAACATGCCACACAGGCAGTGAGTGGCAAGTCTCCCTCCATTAGCAAATCAATTCCACTGCTGCGGGTGCTGTGGCAGACATTGGTGAATGTACAGCATAGCCTTGATGTTGCCGGAGACGGTGGTAGCAGTATGCTGCTGCAACTCATGCTGACAGTATTCGACCACAATCGTCGCATTGTGAGCATTCAGCGTAGTGACAACTTTGCCATGGCAACAATGCTGGACCCACGATACAAACATGGAATTGCATCAGTACTGGAGGGAGGGCCTGAACTAGGGTTACCACCTTTTAAGAAGCCCAAAGTGGGACATTTCTTACTGAAACATGATTTTTAGCAGGACAGTACGTAACCTCGGCCAATACAACAGTATTGTTTTCTCTATATAATCAGAATTAAGGCTAAGTATTATAGTTTCTTAGTTGCTTCTATTGTTTCTTATCATTTTAAGGTATAGTAGTTAAGTTATTGTAGTTTTCTAGAACATTTAGTGGAACATAAGAAAATATTTTTCTACTGTAAAATTAGGACATTTGGTATTTTTCAAGTTTTTTTGCAGGACACAGCCGCCCAAATCAGGAATGTCCTGCGAAAATCAGGACAGGTGGTAATTCTAGCCTGAATAGGTAAAAAATATCAGTGGTCAACTGGTTCGCTTAGTTCATGGAGCACAGAAGTCACAAGGTTTGCAAACCTCAGCAGCATAATCCAGCAGAAGGTGTTGCTGGAGGACCAGCAAGCATATCATGCAAGGGTAAGGGGACTGTAGTTCCTGGTTGTCTGTCATTCAAAGTGGTTGGCGTCAACCCACTTTGGGAGGCTTTGTCCCGGGAACAGGCTGATGCATCAACAATTGGACTTAGTGTGGCACAGAGAATGGTTGAGTCATATTTGTCTGAAAACAGGCATCTGACAATAAGTGAAGATCCTCTTTTGTACTGGAGTGGAAAGGTCAGTGAATGGCCAGAGCTGACTGCAGTGGCACTGAAGTACCTCACATGCCCACCCTCCAGTGTAAGTGTTGAGAGGGTATTCAGCTCAGCAGGTGCAATAGTCAGGGATCTTCGGACAAACCTGTCTCCTGCAAATGTTAGTTTGCTAACATTCATTAAAATGAATGAGAGGCACATACCAGCACAGACTGCAACCTCAGTATTCGTACCCCAGCCTAGTCATGGTGTCTTGCTGATGTGGAAATGGAGCATCCTGGTGGCACTGGCAGTGGCTGCCTGAAACGGCCCACCACTGACGTAGATGATGACACAATGGAGAAAGAATTTCCCAGTGGTCAGACTTCAGACATCGATGACTGTGAGGGCAGTTTTCTTTATGAGGATGATGATGTGGTTAATGTTGGCAGGTTTTAACTGCAGTATTTAAAAGGCGGTGTGCCCCCCAACCCTGGACCACCACCACCACCAGGACTGATGTTATGCAACTCTGCTGCCACCATGAGTCTGTCTGCCCCCCCACGGACCACCACCACCACCACCAGGACTGATGTTATCCAAGTCTGCTGTCACCATGAGTCTGTCTGCCCCCCACGGACCACCACCACCAGCTTCTTAATATTTTTTTTTTTTAGTTGTTTAACCAGGTATAGTACACTAAGCTGGAAGCTTTTTTACAGGAGCGGCCTGGGAGCACAAGGAGGTTAAGTGACTTGCTCAGAGTCACACAGTATGTAAGTGGAAGCTGTGAGATTCAAACCCAGGTCTGGTCTGCTGGATGTCACCAGATTTGCAGCTCAGAGCCTTAGACCACTGCGCTATACTGCCTCCTATTTATCTAATATTTAAACCATAAAGTGAGTATGTGCACTCATGTTTGTTATGCTGCCTCACGTTCTTAAGTTGTCTGTTTTGTTTTCTGTAGCTTTTCAGAGCTGCAGTGGCAAAACACATACAGTACACTTCTTTTGTTTCTTTTATAGGAGAACAAAAACAGGATCCATCACTATTACTCATTGGGAAAGATGCTGTAGCTATACCGTACAGAGAGGAACTGATGTAATGTCCATGTGAAATCCATTCTGGTAAGTATGAAGATTTTATTTCATCCATTTCATTGCTTTGTAAAGACTGCTGCAAATATTGCACACAACAGGTTGTCTTAGTATTTGACGAGATGTGTCTCTGAAATGTAACTTGACAATAGGGATTGAGATTTGAGAACCAGGGAGGGACACATAACAATAAAGTTGTAACTTTTAAGAAGTCATTCATTTCTTTTTTTAGGAAAATTCGTGATACTTTGTTGTTCTGTCAAAGTGGCCTTATCCAAAAAAGTTTGTCAACATCAGGCACACCCCTCTCATGACCCGAGCTTGGGCACACATGCAACACGCAGAAGTCGTTTCCTTCGATGACCATGACCATCATTAACAACCGGACTGCAGAAGGATGCTGATGAAATCTGTGAAGAAGTAAAAAAATAAAAAAACATTACAGACAAAACTGAAAATATGATCCCCTCCCAAAAAAAAATAAATACTTACCTTCACGTGCTTGAGAGTTACCCATTTCCATTTAAGTGCAAAAAATTCTCATTGAGCACTGGAAGGTGCACAGCAACAGTTCGGAGTCACCTGTGTGATGCAGAACAATAGCATGAGTACATGTCCATGTCAAGTTCAACCCCCCATCATCATCACCTACAAAATACACAACCATATATCTATACATATACATCTACTCACCAAGGCTACTATTACTGTATATCCAAAGGGCACCTTTCAATCCAGTTGAGACTATCACCTTTCACTTTTCTGCACACAAGGAGGACGCATTGTGGGCCTGCAGAAAAAAACCTGGGGACTCTGTGCCACCACTGCACGCGTGACTGAGTGCGCCATTAATTCTGGGGGACTTTGTATGTGCTGAAACAGTCTCTTTTCACTTTTTTCACCACTTGTCAATTTTCTGCACACAAGGAGGACACATTGTGGGCCTGCAGAAAAAATCTGGGGCCTCTGTGCCACCACTGCGCACATGACTGAGTGTGCCATTAATTCTGGGAGACATTGTATGTGCTGAAACAGTCTCTTTTCACTTGGTTACCACTTTTCAATTTTCTGCACACAAGGAGGACGCATTGTGGGCCTGCAGAAAAAATCTGGGGACTCTGTGCCACTTTTGTGTGTTCTGTGATTGTTGCTGTGAGTTCATAGTCATGATGTCATAGTGACATTTTTACAGTTAAAGCAGCATTGCAAGAATGTCCTCACAGTTCTGAACTGTACTTTTCTATGCTACTTTAAATTGCCACAGCAACCACTACTTACGTGGGAGCCGTCAGTGACTTGAATGATATGATTCTTCTCACAATTTATGTCTGCTTCTCTTACTCCTACTTTTTTTCATGTATGAAAACAAAATGAGCACATCTTCCAATATTGTTCCCGACCAGCTTTGTATTTATTTGCAACTGCTTTTCGATAACTATTGTTCCGTGGTGTCATGTAAAACAGTGACTGATGCATAACTGTTAATTAACAACAGAAGTTGTATATGACAACTACTTGATGTGATGGAGAAAAGCAGAGGAAAACAATGACAAAGACCTGATCACACTCACTGTCTGCAGCACCAATTTAAAAGGAATGCTCCTTTCATTATTTCACACATGAAAAAAAGGTAGTACAGCACGCTCAGCTACTGTAAATTATCGTATCATTCCAGTCAGTCAGGATGTAAGTAAAGGAAGTTGCAACATAGCATTAAAAAATATAGGTCAGAGTTATTAACAGATTGTTGCGCTGCTGCTTTACAGACAGTCACCACATTACATAGTTATGGTGATGCACATAACCTAATATGTGGGGGCATTACTACCATTGGAATATTTCTTGCTCCACAGAGTGCAATATTTGTCTGTGAAAACCAACCATAATTTCATTACAGTGAGTCACATGACGGAGGAATTAACAATCTGAAAAACAACCCACATTTAAGCCACACTTCCTTAGCAACGTTAAGACGTGATGGCAGGGGGAGCGCAGGTGCATGCTACACTATACTGAATGTCCAGCAGCTATCCTAAGCAATGTTTCCTAATGTTATAAGGTTCTCTTTGTGGTGAAATGTGGGATGTTTCCACTACCGAGGCTCTTCTTATTGGAGCACGTGGCCACACATTGCCAACAAACTGACCATTAACAACAAAAAGCGTTCGCAAACCTGCACATTCCGATATTCACTGTAAGGAGCGGAGCACGCGCATGCACTCTCCCTGCCATCATGTACTAATGTTGCTGAGAAGGGAGGCAGAATGTGGGCAGATTTTCAGAATGGGAATGCCTCTGTCACATGACTCACTGTAATGCATTTAAGCATTGTTTTCAAAAAAATTTATTGCACTGTGTGGTGCAAGAAAGATTCCCTTGGAAGGGAAAATGTGTATGATTTAATAATAACAAACAAAAAACACAACAAAAGTACAACACAGTAGTGGGAGTGGGGTCAGGGGTGGGGTGGGTGTGGGGCAGCAGAAAACAATACCTGGACTTATTATGGCCGTGGGATGCCATGGTGGTCCAGCAGCAGGTGCAGCACTGAAAGTATTTGCTGCTGCTGTCCTTCCACTCTGGTAACCTGCTGCTCCAAATTTAATTAAACTCTTGTTGTTTTCCTCCAGTGCTGCCCACACCAGGAGGAGATCAGACTGGCTAACAGGGACTGTGCTGGGGTCCACTGCAGCGGGTAATCCAGGTAGTGGGGCTGGTGGTGGACAGGGTGGTGCTGGTGTCTGTGGTGGTGGTGGTGGTGGAGCACCTGATGTAGCCCTCCTCCTCCTGCTGCTGCAGCGGTGACTGCTGCGGGGCACATCTCCCACCCCAGCAGCACCCTTGGCCACTGCCATGGAAGGGCTAGCAGGTGGATGCATGGCCCCCTCCATGGCAGCCTGCCACTCTGCCCTGTGGTGATTCATCATGTGGGTGCGCTGGCCGCCAGTCTCCAAATGTGTCCCAGGGGGACCACGGTGCACCAGCACACCACACACACGGCACTGCACCACTGTGCTGTCTCCCCCCACACAATTAAAAAACTCCCACACTGGGGAGCTGCGGGGGGACTAGATACAGTACGCACTTGGCATTCATGAGTTCCACCACCTCCCACTATTGCCAGGGCCACCTCCTGTGGCTGTGGAGATGGTGGAGGGGATGCTGCTGGAGCCCTAACAGCTTCTGCTAGTGGTGGTGGTGGAGAAGGTGGACGAGCAACAGCCACCGGTGGCATTGGTGCTGCTGCTACTGCTGCTGCTCCTGTTGCTTCCGCGGGGAAGCAACACTGGCCAGGAGTCTGGAGTGGTCCAACATAACATGACCATCCCACCCCCAACGGGTCTGCACTCCTCCAATCCTAACGCTCCCACCTGCCAGCGACTTGCCTTCCCCGACTCCAACCTGACCATCCATCCTCCTGGGTCCATGGGACACACACACACACACACACACACACACACATACATACACACACACACACACACACACACACACACACAGTCAGTCACACACACAAAACATATACAAAAAAATTCACTAACCAAAAAAACACTAACACAATACAAACACTAAATAAAATAGCTTTTAAAAAAGCTGCTTGAAATAGCAGTAACAAGAAACGGCTCCGAGAGCCAAGCAAATTCCTCTCCTCTCACAATTCTGCTTTCTCCCTGTACAAATGCAAAGGAGAAAGTGAAACTACTTCTCTGACTCACTTCCTTCCTGCCTGGCTAAAGCATGTGACTTACATTACTGCAGGCCATGTGATGTGCCTATTTTCTTCTCACTTCGCCTTACTTCGAGTTAAGGCATAATGAAAACACAAAGTGTCATGGTAATGATAAGGCAAAGTGAGCACTTTATGAGTCCCTTGGCGTTATATACGGATGCGAAGTGGTCACTTCAACGTCCACTTCGCAGGCAGATTTATAATTCGCTGCATCTCTATTCTCAAGGTTCCTGCAGGTATTTATAGATGCTACTGATTCTACTGCTGCCAGCCAGCTATTCCTGCATTAATCTCTGCACTTAATGTTCACTGTTGTTTCCTGCACTAGTGCACAGCACCAGCCTTCAGGGGTGGGGAGAAACCGAATAATGTGCTGGAGCTGAGAGCAAGATACATGGATTTTTTCCTACAAATGACATAAACTATCCGTGGGGTCCATGCCTGCCTCCAATGAAACTGAAGTCCTTGGGTTTAAGTACCAACATTTTTGATGGGATGAGGTGTTAGCAAATACTTTTTGCAAATAATATAAACAGCATTTCGCTGCACCTTAGAATTGCAAAAATGACAGCCCTTTTTTTATTTCTAATTAAAGTAGAAATTATTTCCACCCCTCCCTTCTAGGTAAAGTGTTGCAAGCCTTCGTCCTGCTGCCATCTGGGTTTCAGTCACTATATAGAAGGAGGTGTAGTAGTTCTCTAAGTATTATGTCCCCATATCTGGGTTTGGGCTGTATAAAATGTATCAACAGCACATAGACACTTGATGAAACAAGAACAGTTGGCAGCAGTAGAATCAGTAGCGTGTATGAGCAGATGTGAGAGCCACTGTTGTCTGCTGATAGAATGAAATCAGAGTCTGATTTCACAGCCCATGGGCATTCCAGTCTCTGACCTCATTCTGTATATGAGCAGACAAATGTGGCTCTCACAGGTGCTCATACACACTACTGATTCTACTGCTGCCAGCTGTTCTTGTTTCATTAACAGTTTGTGTGCTGCGGACTCATTTTATATGGCAGTAACCTAGATATGGGAACAGCATGCTTGGGGGGCCGGTTAATCTCCTCCTACATAGTGACTGAAACCCGGCTGGTAGCAGGATAGATGTTGCAGTGCTTTACTCTAAAGGGAGGGGTGCAAATAATTCCTATATTAATCTGAGTCTAGATACTGTATGTGTTCATTTTGGGGGTCTATAGCCCTCTTAACCCTCTTGCCTCTTTGGGAGGCAGTATAGCACAGTGGTCTAAGGCTCTGAGCTGCAAATCTGGAGACCTGGGCTTGAATCCCACAGCCCCCACTTGCATACTGTGTGACCCTGAGCAAGTCACTTAACTTCCTTGTGCTCCCATGTTGCACCTGTAAACAAACTTTCAGCTTAGTGTGCCACTTCTGGTTAAACAATTGGGAAAAAAAAAAACTTGGTGAACACCTCACTATTGAACCCAATAATCACATTACAAAAATTCTTCAAACATCTACTGCCCTTATGAAATGCAACTCTGCTCCAGCTATAAAATGTCTGCTACATCACAAACACTTCTCTACAGTGCATACTGCTCCCTGCCACTCTAATCACACATTCAGGTCCCTCGATGCACCTCCAGGCCAGTCTCACTGAAAGTTGACCTCCACACCACCACCATTCTGTTCAACCAACCTCTCCATGCCATCACTCTCATCACTTCTTAAATGCCATCCTGAAAAATAAAATGTAGGAGAAATAGTGCACACACTCCATCTCCTTTTATCTGGAGGAATACTCCCAGTGTTCTCCATGTGCGCACATGCGTGTGAATGGTATCGTGCACCAGACCTGTGGTGGACTTCATTGGCAATTTAGACCACTCACAAGGCAGCGGTATCTCACACAGTTTGCATGAGACCTGTAATGGACTTTGTCAGAGGCTACACAGACCACTCACAAAGCAGCCGCATCATCGCACACTTTGCCCCAGACATGTAGCAGACTTTGTGAGTGGCCCTGCAGGCCTCTCATGTAGCATTGGCAATGTCACACTCATTGCCTCTGCCTGGTTTCCTGTGACCTTTTGTCGCACGACATACAGTACGACTGCAGTGTTCAGCATGAGATGTAACTGTATTTCTAGTATTGAGCTATGTATTTATTATATTAAAACATATGTTTGAACACTAGATTATGCTTTGGAATTCAGATTAGTTGGGTCCACAGGAGTTGAGAGTGGAATGGGAAGAGTTTGGGTTCAGAAAACTCTAATGTTGCATTTCTTTACTTTTGCCACTTTAATAATAATAACATAAGCATTAATATACTTTTTTACAATGCATTTTTCCTTTTCTTTTCTTTCTTTCAATCAGTATTTTATCGTCCTGTCCCCAGGTCTGCCTGAGAGCACTCCTCCATCCCATCACTGACCTTCTTACAGACTTGCCCATTATCCAGCACTTACACAGGACCCTATTTGGTGGGGGGACTGTGTCGATCCTGCAACAACCTGCAAGGTGTGCAGCATATGGCAGCCCAAACTATTTTTCCTCAATTTTCTCCTTTGAGCTGGAGCATAGGGAAGTGTGTGTCAGTTTGTCATGCTCTGGATCTCCCTATAATGTGCACTCCCATTGTACTGTCACTCAGACTTCACCAGGAGGAAGTCCCTGCAAACAGAAATTAATGTCCCTCCTGCCCAAGGAAAGAGAGCTGTTGTTGGATGCTTCATCCTCCCAGTTTCTACCAGCCCTCCAAGTGACCCTGTCCATTCCTGAACCTAGGTTGCTGGTGTAGGGGGTCAGAAATGCAACTGCTCCTCCACTGGGCTGCCTGCATTTTTAGGGCTGCAGTGAGTGTAGCGCTGCAGACCTCTTGCTATCAAAAAAGCAGGCAGTGCATTCCTTCTGACTGAACAACATGTTGGAGTTGCAACACAGTTGCCTCCGTGCCCATGAAGCACTCTGCTCATTGTCTGCATTGGTAGTTGCACTGCACTATATTTTAGTCTGTCGGTGGTCATGGTGGAACACAGCACACTCCACTGTGTTCAAGATGGCAGCCAAACTGCATTGCGTATGCACGACTGCTAGTGCATGCCCAGTATGGTGTGGCGGCCATCTTGGTCACAGCGGACTGTGCTGTGTTCTGCCAGACCGCCAATTTCTTTTTTTATTAAATTATAAATATCACCCCACCAGACCTCCCTCTCAGCACCCACCACCCCACCCCAATGCCAGAAACACAACAGTGACACTGGCGGTGCCCAATCCCAAGTGTTGTAATCAGGAATCCTCCATCATCTTTTTTATTTTTTGTCACCTGTAAAAAAGAAAACTGTCCATCAATGTCTTTTGTGACTGTTTCTGACCCCCTACCTAACCCTCCCACTCAGCACCCACTACCCTGCACCTCCCCAAGCCCTTACTTACCTATCGGGGTCCAGCGATGTAATCCACTCTGGACCACAGACATGTTTTCACTCATCAAAGCTAGACTGTGTACTGAACAAACAGGTACGCTGTTTAATCTATTCCAATGGGGTTTTAAACTTAGGGGCATAACTTGAGCAATTTTGCATCTTCTTGGCCCAAATTTGCAACATTTCTTTCTTGGGACCCAGCCTCATTAACAATTTCACTCACATAAGGCAAATCTGCCCTGAAAGATGATTTTTCATTCCCTGGGTGAAATCACCTTTCAGGCAGGAGCTGGAAATTTTCTCTGCTTTTGTTCATGAGGTGAGGTCATAAGAAGGCTATGCTGAAAATTTGATGAAAAATATTAAAAAACAAATTTATGAGCCTACATTGAAATTTGTGAATGCAGGCTCGTAACTTTGGTCATTTTCAATATTTTTACCCCAAATCTACAACATAGCCATATCTTTACATCATCTCATGAATGTGATAGCTGTCATTTTTCAGATCCTGGCCAAAATGTTTTTTACACCCCGAAAGGTGATTTTGCAGCCCTTGCAAGAAACCACCTTTCGGGCAGGAGTTGAAAAGTTTCTCTACCCTTGTTCATGAGGTGGCATAATAAGAAGGATATGTTTAAAATTTAGTGTAAAAATATTAAAAAATAATAAAGTTATGAGACTACATTGAATTTTGCGAATGCAGGCTCATAACTTTGGTAATTTTCAATATATTTACCCCAAATATATAACACAGTCATTTCTTTACAGCACCTTATGAATGTGGTAGCTGCCATTTTTCAATTCCTGCCCAAAATGAGTTTTTGCATCCTGAAAATTGATGTCACAGTCCCTGTGCAAACTCACCTTTCGACCAGGAGTTGTACATTTTCTCTGCCCTTCTTCATGAGGCAGGGTCACAAGGCTATGTTGAAAATTTGGTGTAAAAATTCTAAAAAAAACAAATATTCAATATTTTCACCCAAAATTCATCGACTGCAGCCCTATCGGCTCTGGCTAGAGTTTGTTATTTTTGAGATAGATAGCTATTGTAGGTTTGTTAGTCTAAAGCAGCTGCAACTGGATCATTACACACATTGCTCTGGACCTGTAGTGGACTTTGCACATGGCCCTATTAAGCCATATAGATTTTTACTTTCATCTTGAGACTAAGTGTCACGAAAGTAGAGATTGTATCTCAGAAAAGTGGATTTGATTGTCACGAAAGCAGATTCACAAGTGATGAAAACAAGGCTGGTTTTCGTGACACTCAGCAAACTAGTTTAACCCTTAGGCTGCCAGAAGATTCTGAATGTATACGTTTTTAGGACTTGTATACACGTCGGCAGCACAACAAGGGTTAATATTTTATGACTATTGTGTTAGAAAAAAAAACTTGAAGAATTAATCTTACACCCTGTACTATCAACCACACATGTTTCAACCTTAACTTCCAACAGATTTTGTTGTTTTTAATGTGCAAAGTTTTCTCTTGTTTTACCCACATTTGCGGCCTACAAAGCCATATAGAGTTTCTTGCTTTGAGACTTTGAGACAAAGTGTCACGAAAGTGAAGGTTGTACAGTATCTGACAAAAGTGAGCTGATTGTCACAACAGCTGTTTCATGAGTCACAAAAGCATTGCCCATTTTTATGGCATGGAGCAGCCTTATTTCATTCACATTTTAAAACATCTTTTTTTTTTAACAGAAACACACTTGAAGAATCAATCTTACATCCTACATTATTGATTACAGTAAACAAGTTTCTCTAACATTTTTTCTTGTTTCTGATGCTTAAAGTTTTCTAATTTTCCTTAGCTTTTTTGACTGCTAAGGCTCACAAAACCAAGTCTTATCTCTTAAACATGGAGCCTGTGTCGGAAAAGTGACATAAATCAGTTTTGCAAAACTAAAATTATGAAGCATTTCTGAAAAATGAACTGTACATGCTAATCATTTAAAATCTACAAATGTCTCAAAAAAGCCACCAGTCAGAGTTCTCCTGGAGCCAACATGGTATTTACTCACCTGGTAAAGGTAATTATTTGAGTACCCTTTATAGTACTCCGCAGCCAAAAAACCATTGGGTATTCCCCATCCATCCTACAGGTTGATGCATGATCCAATCAAAATCAAGCTGGCTGAGGACAGCCCCCATGTCCCATCTAAGAATCTCCAGTGTGAATCTTCCTTAGTAATTAGAGAAAATATGGAGAAAAGCAACAAAAAACAGAGAGACAAAAATGAAGACAGGGAAAAGGTAAATTCCACTATACAAAACACTAGTGAGGCCCCACCTGGAGTACAGTGTACAGTTCTGGAGACCTTACCTATGTAAGGATGTAGACAGGGTAGAGAAGGTTCAGAGGAGGGCAACAAAGATGGTGCATGGATTGCATCACAAGTCCTATGAGGACAGGTTGAAGGAACTGAACATGTACTCCCTGGAGGAGAGGGGAGAGAGGGATATGATAGAGACATACAAGTATCTTACAGGGAGGAACAGGGTGCAGGATTACACTATTTTTAAGTGAAAAAGATGTTCTAGGACTAGAGGGCATGGGATGAAGTTGGAAGGAGGATGATTCAGAGGAAACATGAGGAAGAATTTCTTCACAGAGCGGGTGGTGGACAAGTGGAACACCCTGCCAGAGGAACTGGTGAGGGCTGAAACACCCATGGGATTTAAGAATGCATGGGATAAACATAAAGGAATTCTGGAGGTCAGGGGTAAGGGGCAACAGACTTCTAGGAAAACATAAACTGAACTTACAAGCTCAAATGGACAGACTGGGTGGGCCATAGGCCCTTATCTGCCGACGCTGTCTATGTATCTATGTTTTACCCCTTAATTGTGTTTCTCTCACTGTGTAATGCCTATTAACCCTGACTATGCTGTTGTTTAGAATCCAAGTACCTCTGGAGACTGAATCGGTATTAAACACTCTTTTATTCAGTTGGAAATAATCTACACATACCATTAATTTCATTTGCAAAATACTTTGCAGTAAAAATAAGTTATTTGGACATCACATAGCATTTTCTTTAGTCATAATTTGTATCATTTGGAGTTCATACAGTCGGTACCATCTGTCGCCCTGGTGGGGCTGCGGAGTACTATAAAGGGTACTCAAATAATCACCTTTACCAGGTGAGTAAATACCATTATATTTCATACCCTTTATAGTACTCCGCAGTCAAAACCATTGGGACCTTAGTAGCAGTGTGGCTGAAAAGCATATTCCTAGGGTGGGAAGTGAGGCAGATCAATTAGTTCTCATCTACTCTGAGTACCCTCCCTTATTACTGCCCTGGCAAATGATGCCCTATTGGCAGAAGCCACATCCAACCGGTAATGTCTGGTAAGGTGTGTATGGAGGACCATGTCGCAGATGAACAAATGCCTGACACTGATACTTTCCCCTTCTCTGCCTAGGATGTAGCTACTGCTCTGGTAGAATGTGCCTTGATCCCCTCTGGTGGTTCCTGGCCTGCTTCCTCATAAACCTTAGTTACGGCCTGTCTTATCCATCTAGCAGTAGTGTTCCTTGAGGCTGCCTGTCCTGCCCTTTGACCTGTGGTCAAATTGAACAGTCTGTCAGTCTTACATGTGCCCTCAGTAATGCTGAGGTGCCTCTTCAGTTGGTGACCAACATCTAGAGGGTGATGGACCCCTGTGCTGTGCTCTTGCCGCACTGTGATGAACAGTAGCTACCTCTTGGTCCATGTGATAAGGGGTGGCTACTTTAGGGACAAACAAAGGGACTGTACTAAGTGTGACCCAGTCATTGTGAGATGTCAAAAAAGATTCTCTACATGACAGTGCCTGTCACTCCCCTATCCTAGCAGAGCAAAATGCTACCAGAAATACAGTTGTCAGGGTGCACCACTGCAGTGTCTCTTGCTGGAATGTGTGGCTTTGGAGTGCATCTAGCACTATATTCAGCTGCCAGGGTGCACATGTTGGTCTGACCCTTGGGGAAGATAGCGTCACTGCTTTGAGTAGTCTGACTATGTGTGGGTTTGAGCCTATTGGGCCTATCCCTGGTAGTGGGCCCCTTATGAAGGAAATTGTGGAGGTCTGAACCCTGAGTGATGTTGGACTGAGTTCTTTGCTTGCTCCATCATTAAGGAAGTCTAGGATTTGTGGTAGACCCACCACTGATGGAGAGGTCTTCTTTTTCCATGCACCATTTGTGAAAAATCTGCCATTATCTTTGATATGTTGCATTTATGGATTGTCTTCTGGGTTGCAGAAGATGGCCCACTACCCTGGTGTGGTAGCCCAGTGTCAACAGTCTGTTCCTTTCAGAAAGTAAGCAATCAATTTCAGTGTTGCTGGATTCGGGTGGAGTATTGGACCCTGACTCAGTAGGTTCAGCCAGTTGGGAAGTGACATTAGGGGACCCACTGCCATCTTTTGCATCAGAGACTATCATTATCTCCTTGGCCAATCTGGTGCAACCAGTACCACAGATGACCCCGCGTTCCAAACTTTGTGCAGCACTTTATGTATCATGGTGATGGGTGGAAACACATATGCCCATTTTATTTATTTATTTATTTATTTATTTGTTCTAGGATTACAAATACCTTTGAGCCAAGGCTCTTTTACAAAGGTTCCATGTCACTGGTACAATTGAGACAATCATAAGCAAAGATAACAGTTTATAAAATTAAAAAAAAGAACAAACATAGTCTTGTAGATGAAAAAGAACAATAAGGTGAAACTTTGGGGAAGGAAGGGAAAGGAGGAGGTGAAATCAGGAGACTAAGTGGATGGGAGAGAAGGGAGGTAGGTTGGGGGCAGAGAGAGAGAGGTGGAAGATGGATAAAATAGAGACAGTGCAGCTGGGTGACATTTGTCATGGGCCAGCAGGGGAGGTAAAGATAGGAAGGGGGGTGCTGGCAAAGTGCAGGAGTAGATGTGGGTCCAAAAGGGCATCTTCAGCTATGGAACCAAAAGATATGCTTAGCCACAACAGTCACAGAGGTTGGAGGCAGTCAGTGTTAGGAGCGAGTCTTAAAAGTGCTGAAGCGATAGAAGATGAGATGTCGCTGGGAAGACTGTTGTACCAACTAGTGGCCCGGTAAGCAAGGATCTTTGGCCTGTGTTGTGCGGCAATGCAGGACTTGCAGAAGCTGAGGTTTCTGATCCCTGGTAATGTCGGGTGTGGATTCTTGGTTGTATGAGGGCACAGACTCCGGGGGCAAGGCCCATCTTAGTAGTAATACAAGTTTGGTGTTTTATTCGATTGGCAAGATTCAACCATCCAGTTTGAGAATAGAGGTCACAGGTGTGAGTTAGGCGTTGGGAGCCAGTGACAAGTCGACAGGCCTTGTTGAGGATGATGGATACACGTTTGAGTGCAGTGGTTATAGCAGAGCCGTAAATGATAATGCCATAATCAATGATGGATATGATGGAGCTTTGGACTTCGACAGTGAGGGCTTCAGGTGTCAGGTGTTTCCTATGACGGAATAGCAGGCCTAGCCGGGAGTTAACAGCTTTGATGACATGGTCGATGTGGGCAGTGTAGGAGAGGTAAGGGTCAAGGGTGATCCCGAGGTATTTAAAGTTTTTGACCTGTTCCAGTGCGGCACCTTGTCTGGTGATAACGGAGAGTTGGAAGTGCTTATGTTTATTATGGGAGCTGCTGAAGATCATGGCCTTTGTTTTTTTTTTATTAAGGATCAGTTTGTGCTTTGTCAGCCAATTCTCAACCGAGGAGAAGCCGAGTTGGAGATTTTCTTGCAATTTCTTTGGGTCCTGGTGTGTGGCAAGAATTACTGCATCATCGGCATACAGGGTGATATGTTCAGTGCAGGAGTCTGGTAGGGTGTTAAGGAACAGGCTGAAGAGTAGGGGGCCCAGTATTGAACCCTGAGGGACTCCAGAGAGGACAGTCAATGCCTTGTCAACGCCTTGAGCCTCCGCCCAGCCCCGCAGGGGCCAGGCGTAACTGCTTCGTCAACATATTGCAGAGGCGATAGGTTGCCCTAGCCCCCCTCAGCCCCCTTCAGTAGCTGTTCACACAGACATTCAAAAGTTAAAGATGACACTTACAGTAAAGAAACCTGCTGACTTCAGTTCAGGCACTTGGTCCCCTTGAACTCATCTCCAATATTTCCCACCTCCGGGGGCCTGGAGGAGGTAGGAGGTGTTTGAGACAAGTTCACGGAGACCATGTGCATGGACTGAAGTTGGCAGGTTTCTTTACTGTAAGCGTCATCTTTAACTTTTGATGTTCTACGTGCACTGCTTCTGAGGCCAATTTTTCTTGTGATAAATTTCCTTTTTTACAAAATCACAGTAGCAAATTCCGCTGAATATAGCTTTCTAGATTTTACATAAAGCATGAGGGAACTCTGTAAATACTTTCTCAGAACTCTCTGTGGCTTGTGGAACAGATGTACAAATATGTTCTTGTTCTCTACATAGGTCCGAACTTTGCCAGCAGTATGCCATGTATGAGCTGCACACAGCATTCGACTAGTAGTTTATTTCTGTGTGAGTGAATGACAGCCAGACACTTCTTTGTGCAACTTTTCCTCCTGCTCAGCATTTTTCATTCGTGGATGGAAATGAGAAAGGAAATGTATGACCCACTTGGAATTGAACACAGACCCCTGGCCTTCTGTATGGATGTAATTGTAGTCTCAAAATTCAAGACTTTTTATACAAACACGTTGTCTTCCTTAGGGGCATTATCACCTCCTTTCTCCTGCTTGTGATACCCCCCCCCCCATGCTTGCCAGCATACTGTTTGCCTTCCCAAGCACTTTGTTGCACTAGTTTGCCACATACACTCTTTCAGCTTTTTTTTTTTTTTTTTTAAGAAAAAAGCCACCTAACCACTAATGAGATACTATTAGCATGGTCAAATGATTTGCATCACTCCCAAAACTTGAGAAAAGGAGCTTCATGTACAATTCTTTTGTTTTGGCTTTTTTTCGAACATTCTTTTGTAGAAAACTATTTTAAAAAAAATGAATTTTCTGCAGTTTTTGTGCTGATTATAACAAATACCTAAAGGATCTATAAGTGAAGCACCACTCATTTAGTAGGAAGTTTCATGCTAAACCACTTTTGTGCACACTGAACCATGCCATTATTTTTGGTTTTAAAGTTATTAGCATTTGAATACAGTAAGTACTGCCTCTGGGGCAAACATTCTACATTCTTTAGGGAAATGCCCGTTTTCTGGTCGGTTTTAGTGCTCTAAACATTAAATAGCCCCTGATCCATTGTGACAAATTTGAAACATTTTTATATTTATATGCATTTCACCTTATATTCAATATCTTTTCTTTAAATTTCAATCTTACTTCTTTATTCACTAAGGAAATTTGCATATAAACAGGATCCCTGCTTTAACTGTTTCTGACAACACAGTCTGGTGCTGTGGAGATAACTATGATGCCATAAATGGGGATTATGATTTTAGTGGAAGGCCAGAAAGAACAGATTAAACATGTTGCAAAGTAAAACTCTTTGGGCGAAGTGCAGAAAATTTGCACTTCACGGAGCTATGTGAAGCTTCCCCAAAATTGGGAAACTTAGACTTTGTGTGAATTGTGAAGTTTTTGTCTCAGTGTGGAATGTCACTCATGAATTGCAGAATTTGTGGGTGAAATTTCCGCACTTATTGGCAAAATTCTGTACTTCAGAATCAGCACATTTTATGAATTTCACAAATTTGCACCTCACAAATTCGGGGAATGTCACAGAGTGAATTTTTGTGGAGATTGTTCATCTCTACAGTTGTTAAAGTCTAATGGACAGTAATACTGCTTCGTACAACTGTCCTCAGTAATAAAGGCAAAAAAGGGAAGGAATTATAGAAAGTATGTGCAATGTAAACTAAACTGTGTCTAAATATCACCTTTATTTCAAGTTTTTCTAATGGTGTCAGGAGGTCTTTAAAGCTGCCCTCAGACTGCTTCATTATGCATTGTGTGTGATGTACCCCTCTGTGATAACAAATGTGTGACGATCCCCACTAGCTATAGATAAAAAAAATGTATGCAACATCTGTTTGGCCAGATAAAGTAATCTCTCTGAGCAAGAAAAGATATCAGTATGGCATAATGCATCAAGAGAAGATACTGATATTATTCTTCATGCATTATGTTATAGTAATAGCTTCCCTTGCACCATGTCATTGTGAATTAACTCATTCAAGTTTAGAATATTTAACCTCAGTAGCAGTACTAACCACATTCAAATGCAGGCAACTTTGAAATGAAAAATTATACCATGGTACTGGAAGCATGACAGTTCATCAGCACAAAAATATATACAAAATGAGTGGTGTAAGTACTTTGTTTTCATATGATCAGCAAAAATATAGCATAAAATCCTACACCCCACCCCGATGGCAAGTGCCAAGAAAAGCAGAAACAAAAGAATTTCCATCAAACGTTTTCAGCATGTACTGGCCATAGTGAAAAGTTACAGAAATACAGAAAATGAGCACAGAGGGGGATTGAGGGTCCATCAAGTCTGCCCATGAGCTACATTGGACCCAATGATGACCTTGGGAGCTACCCCCACTGGTTTCACTTTTTTGCCCCTGTCTTATTGTCCCTTACTTGCGCTCTAGCTCTGTCCCACCTCTGCTTGAAACTCACAGTCCTCGCTCCCACCACCTCAGTCAGCAGACTGCTCCAAGGCTCCACCACCCTTTCAGTGAAGCAGTGCTTCCTTGGTTCCCTCCTAAAACTTGCCCCTTGACTTCTATTCATGTCCTCTTGTCAATGTGCTGACATTCCTACTGAATAACTGTTCTGTGAGTGGCACTTTGTTTATGTCTTTTAGGAACTTAAACATCTCCATCATGTCCCATCTCTCCACCCTTGCTTCCAGAGTGTACAAATTCAGTGATACCAGCTGCTCCTGATTGGAGAGTCCATGTTGACCCTGGATCATCTTTGCTGTTCTTCTCTGACTGACCTCCAGTCTATCCCTACCCTTCAGGTGAGGCCTCCAAACTGAACACAGTACTCCAGGTGCAGTTTCACTACAGATCTGTAGAGTGGATGATCACAGATCTATAGAGTGGGCTGATCACCTCTTATTTCTGCTATTCATCCCCCGCTTATGCACCCCAACATTTTATTTGCCTTGTTACATGCCTTATTGCATTGCCTTGTATGCTTCATGGTGTCTGTAATGATGACTCCCAGGTCCCTCTCTTCCTGAGAGGTGTTTGGTCTAACCCATTCAATCAATATTGTGCCCCACGGTTCCCTTTTCCCAGGTGCATTACTTTGCAATTTTTTACGCTGAATTTCAGCTGCCATCTATTGGACAATTGTTCCCATTTTGTTGAGATCCGTTTGTAGATCTCTAACCCCCTTCCTGGCTGTCCACCTGCCCTCCCACCTTGCTGTAATTTGCAAAAAAAGGACAAGTTTGCCTTAGATTCCATCTGCTAATGTATATACTGAAGAGGACTGGGCCCAACACTGATCTCGGAGGTACTGCACTCATAGAAACACAGAAACATAGAACATAGAACATTGAAACATAGATTTTGATGGCAGATAAGGACCGCTTGGCCCACCCAGTCTGCCCATTTCCCTACCTCACCCCCCATTGTGTACTCTTCCCCTGGGTTTTTGTTTCCCACGTGCATTACCTTGCACTTCTTAGCATTGAATCTAAGCTGCCATGCATTTGACCATTCCTCTAACCTTGCCAAGTCCCTTCTCACCCTTTCCACCCCACCTTGTGCATCAACTCTGCTGCAGATCTTTGTGTCATCTGCAAAGAGACATATTTTCCTTCCAGTCCCTCTGCAATATCACTCATAAAGACATTGAAGAGGACCGTCCTAATACTGAACCTCTGCTGGCAACCACTAGTAACCCCTTCTTCAGAGTGGACTCCATTTACTATTACTCTCTGTGTCCTATTCTCCAGCCAATTCTTTACCCAGGCTGTCATCTTGGGACCCACTCCTAGGCTGGCTAACCTTATATTAATCTTTGTGTGGGGCTGTGTCAAATGCCTTGCTAAAGTCTAGGTAGGCCATGTACACAGCCCCTCCCTGATCTACTACTTTGGTCACCCAGTCAAAGAAATCTATCAGATTTGTCTGGCATTACCTTCCCGCTGTGAATCCATGCTGCCTTAGGTCCTGAGCCCCTCTGGCCTCTAGACACTCAACAATTCTTTCCTTCAGAAGTGATTCCATCATTTTCCCTACCACTGAGGTTAAACTAACAGGTCTGTAGTTTTCTGCTTCTGCCTTGCTCCCACTTTTGTGAAGGGGAATCACATCTGCCCTTCCCCAGTCATCGGGTACCACCCCATCCTCCCATGATTTGTTAAAGAGGGTAGTCAGTTGTGTCACTAGTTCTAGCCTTCGTTCTTTTAGAAATCTGGGATGAATCCCATCAGGCCCCATTGCTTTGTCCACCTTCAGTTTTAAGAGTTCTTTCAGAACCCTTTCTTCTGTAAATGGACTGGTATCAACTCCTGTATCCAGAGTGTTTCTACTGTTTGTTTTAGGTACCTCCCCCACTTCCTTTGTAAATACTGAGCAAAAATATTTGTTTAGTATCTCTGCCTTTTCACAGTCACCCTCTGCCCACCCTCCCTTCTCTTTATTAAGCCTAGTGCCGTGCCTTCGCTTGATCTCACCTCATTGATCACTACTCTTAGCTTCCCATCCATGAGCCAGTTACCCACCCACCTGACTATATTCTTTGTGGTACCAACATCCTTCAACTTTAACAGTTGTTTATGCTGCATACCATTTTAGGTGGTGTTCGGTGCATTGCTGTCCTTTCTGAATCGTGATTGTGCGCAAGTCCAAGATGAACTGGGCGCATCCCTTTTGTGAACCCCCCCACTATCTTCAGTCAGGCCATGTCATATCCCCTATTCATCTATCTAGTCAGGGTTCTGTGTATAAGTTAACATTTCTGTTTAGGCATTCTAAGCTTGATGATATTGTATATAATGGATATACTGAACATTAGTGCCAAAATCAGCAAACAAAGGTACGCGAAATGTGGAACATTCTCAACTTTCTTCATAACTTATTGTTTCCTCCATTTGGACCTCAAATTTTCAGTCTCTTTATGACCCCTCCTTCTGAACATGACAGGTGCCCTTTACAAAATGTTGACCAAAACATCATTTAGTACCACAAGGCAAAAAATAAATAAATAAATAAATAATAATTCACTAGCAAATGAAAAAATGACACCTGTCATAATCATGAGGTGGTGTGGAAAACAAAAAGGGCCAGGCTGAAAATTGGGGTCAAAATATTGAAAATAACCAAAGTTATGAGTGAGCACTGAAAGTTTCAATGCACCTACAGGTCACACTTTATTTTAAGTGTCCTTAACTACACTGGAGCTACTGCATAACTATGCTGTAACTGCATTGTAACTACTGTGTAGTTTTATATATATATATATATATATATATATATATATATATATATGTATATAACTACTGTGTAGTTGTTAACTAGTTTAACATTCGTGTGTTGTGTAGTTATGCACTAGTTTAACATTCGTGTGTAGTGTAGTTATGCAACTTGCATACATGGGGGGTTGGGTGGAAGCAGGGTATGATAAAGTGGAAGCACTAAATGAGTACTTCTGCTCAGTACTAAGAGAAGAGGGGGTGACACCCAAGATGGGTGAAATAGACGCAGGGGGGGAAGTGGTGGCAGATGGGAACTCATGGAGGACAGAGTTCAAGAGGGTTTGAAGGCACTGAGGTGGACAAGGCACCAGGCCCAGATGGCATCCACCCCAGGGTACTGAAGGAGCTGGCAGAGGTCCTTGCAGGACCTTGGCAGACTCTATTTAATGCCTCACTACATTCTGGTGTGTACCTCAGGACTGGAGGATGGCTCATGTGGTGCCCCTCCACAAGAGTGGCCCCAAGGATGAACCGGGAAACTACAGACCAGTGAGCCTCACATCCATCGTGGGTAAGTTAATGGAGACTATCCTGAAGGAGAGGCTGGTGGCCTTCTTAGAGGCCAAAGGACTACAGGACAGCAGACAGCATGGTTTGCTACACGTACGATCCTGCCAAACCAACCTGGTCGGGTTCTATGACTGGGCAACTAGGCAACTGGACGGGGACATGTAGTGGATGTCCTGTATCTGGACTTCAGTCAGGTATCTGACTCAGTGCTACATGGAAGGCTGGGAAGGAAGTAGTAGAGCACAGGGCAGGTGCAATGCTGGTGAGATGGGTAGGAAACTGGCTGCAGGAAGGCAACAGAGGGTGGTGGTGGTGGGGAGCTCACACCCAAAGGCAGTGACGAGTGGTGTCCCACAGGGCTCGGTGTTGGGACCAGTGTTGTTTGGGATATTCATTGCAGACATATCATGGGACATCAAGAGCAAGATCAGTCTGTTTGCTGATGATACCAAGGTTGGCGCGGTGGTGGATGACCTAGGGGATGGCAGGGGTTGCAGGATCTGGCAAAGCTTGAAACCTGGTCAGACACCTGGCAACTGGGCTTTAATGCCAAAAGTGCAAGGTGATGCATTTTGGATTGAAGAACCCAGGAGGACTTACTCAGCTAGGGGAGTGCAGCTAGCCCAGACAGAGGAGGAGAAGGATCTGGGTGTGCTCATCACAGGGTCAATGAACAACTCGGCACAGTGTAGGAAGGCAGCTGCAAAGGCCAACAAAATGCTGGGTTGTATTGCAAGGGTATATCCTCAAGGAGGAGGAGGTGATTCTGCCACTGTATAGGTCATTAGTTAGACACACCTGGAGTACAGTGCAGTTCTGGCGTCCGATTCGAAAAGGGACATTGGTTACTGGAGGAGTGGTGTAGGGGCGACAAAGATGATCAGGGTCTGGGGACTTATCATATGAGAGGAGGTTGAAGGAGTTGAACATGTACTCACTGGAGGAGAGGAGAGACAGGGGACATGATTGAAACCTTTAAATACATGAAAGGAATAAACAAGACAGGTACAGAGGAGCTGTTCAAAGTAAGGGAGGGAGGGCTACCAGGGCCATGATATGAGACTGGAGCGAGGAAGGTTCAGGAGGGAGATGAGGAGACACTTTTACAGAGAGGGTGGTGGCTGGGTGGAATGCATTACCTGCAGAAGTGGATGGCAGTAGAACAGTGGACTGCTTCAAACGAGGATGGGACAGGACAAGGGGAGGGTTAATGAAGGGAAGGGTGGAATGAGGGCAGCTGCAGAATAGCAAGAAGGCACATCTGAGCAGACTTGATAGACCTCTAGGCCTTTATCTGCTGGCAAATTTCGTATGTTCGTATGTTCGTATGTGCAACTACCACTGTCTCTCTTTTGGCACAAATCATTTTATTCTAACAAGTGTGACTACACATGTATCAGCTGTTGCAAAGTGTAATAGGAAATCTATTGTGCAACTACTGCTCTCTGTCTTCTGGATTTATGTTATTTGTTCGTATAAGGGCAACTACACATGGAATAGCTACTGCAAATTGTAACAGTAAATCTACTGTGTAACTACTATGTTACTACTTTTGTCATTATTAAATCTGTTCTTACAAGTAAAACTACAAATATATATGCAGGTCTTGTGCACTGTTTCAACATTCTATGTTATCTGAAATACAAACAGACCACTTTACAGTGCAGCTAAGCCCCTGCCAGGCATATTTTAAATCGAGGATGGAAATGAAAAAGGAAAACTGTGGCCCACCAGGAATTGAACCCAGACCCCTGGTAATACCATTCCAGCACTCTAACCATTAAACTATGGGCTCACATGGTTAACAGGCCTTAGGCTTTCCTTAAATCCACACAAATTCCTTCAAGTGTTGCGCAATTCTGCAACTTAGGAACATATCGTAAATACAACCAGGCATTTATTTGAAAGGTAATCACACAGAAAAAATGTTAAAGTGTAACAAGAATGGTAAATAAAATATGAATACAATTCAACTTCAGTCTGTGATGCTTAGCCAGCTGGTTATGACTATTGTATGATATTTTTAAAATAAAAATATATTATGTGATTGTCTCACATAAGACAGCCTGTGCTCGCGGTGCCCTCCCCAAGCTTCAATGAAGCTACAAGATATGTAAACTGACTAGAGGATGTGTGACATTGACCAGTAAAGGGAAACCTAGAGTTTCCTGTCTGTTCTAATTATGGTTCTGGCCATCTGCCAGAGGAGAAGCCTAATACACTTATAATTTTCTAGAGGAACCTATTGATAACAGCAATGTGTAAGACATCCTAAAACTCTTTGATCTCCTTGGAAAAACAGGAACCAGCCACCAGTTCAAAGGAAAGGCTTGATTAAAGGTTGTCATCATTTAGTAAATATCTTTTTTTTCTTCTGAAGTTACATTATTTAAAATACCTCCTGATAGAAAATCGTTTTGTAACTTTATATTCTAAAAGGAGGGGCTAGATGACTCACAGAAGGGGTGTGGAGACACAGAGTTTAAACTGATACTTGTGTCTGAAATGTGGATATACCATCTTGGGACTCTAGAGAGACACAGCTCTTTGATTTAACTTTAAACCACACTTCCAGAAGTAATACCTTAGATAGCAAAAAGTCTAACTGTTTCGTGGTAGGAGTTTTGTTTTGTAATCTTCCCTTGTTCTTTCATGTGATTGTGAGTTCTTTGATATATTGTTCTGTGTTTACATTTTTCATATTTTTAACATTTGTTAGTCAAGAATCTTTTTTCAAGATACTGCCTGGGTGAGTCTTTCAAGTTCTTTTTGCATGTGATGTATACATGGTTAAGTCTGACAGCTGTTTTGAAGGGTTTGATGGTGTTACTAAATTGGGAACAGGTAAGAACAGACCTAAGGTCTCTCACAGAGTTTTAAGGGCTGATTTTGGAATCCTGGCTTGGTGTACCTGGTGAAAAATTGTACTGCAATCCCCGAAGAGGGTACGTATCTGAGCCTGTACATTTAGGTATGCTAGCATAAGGTTCACAGTTTGAATCACCCCCCAGAACTTGAGACTGAAGGTGATTTGGACCCGAAAGCAGACAGGAGGGTTACCCTGTCTGTTACCTGTTCACATTATTGCACTCTGAGGTTGGCACTGTGGGAGCAGAGGGCCTGACCTGCGGAGTGTGTTTGTGACACAGTCTACTACAGTTAAATGCACTGACTGGCAACTGTTTAGATGATGTTCCATGTCTGTATTCCAGTTTTTTATGAACTTACAGGTTAGTAAACATGCAGTCTAATATTGTGAATTGATATCAATCAATCAAAATCTTTATTTAACCAGGCAAACACCATTGAGCAAGATCATTTTTAAGATGGACTTGGAAAGGAGAGGTTAACAATACATACAAAGGAATACTCAGTTACATCATAATTGGGTGAACAATAAATACAAAATTAATTCACACTTACATAGCAGGGTTTTAAATAATTGATTAGTTTTTTCTTGGGACTATATTAACTGTACAGAAAGAATTTATATAGATTTTCTAGAAGTGCTGTGTGTGTTAAACACAGTGAGGCAAGAGTTATGCATTTTCACAAAGATTTAGCACTTTTATAAGCAAAACGCTAATCAATTTTTATACTAAAATAATCCTGTATAGTATTTACATAGAGCAGTAAATATACATAGGAAGTTTATAATATACATGAAATAGATTATTAATAAGAGCCATTAGTTAAGACTATGAAGAATATGCAGCTAAAAAGTATAGCAAATGCAGCAGTATATATACTGGTTAAACATACGCAACTATAATTACAGTACGCGATTTGAAGCATCCTTGTATTAATTATTGATTGAAGGAGCTTGGTGGGGCATGGAGGTGGGGAGGGGGATGCAAGAGGGTGAGTAATCAGAGGTACATGATACATACTTGCAACAGTGGCGATCTAGAGGGGGCTGGGGTGGCCGCCTCCTTGCTGTCCCAATGTAATAGTATGTCCCACCACTACCTTTATTTACTGCTTACTGCCCATTGTGGAACCTATGATCATTGAATGGCCCCCGGTTTAAAATGCTCCCAACCTGGCTTCACACTGACCTGCAAGGGCATGTAATGATTGCAGGGGTGAGGTGGCAAAAGTTAGAGTGGAAAGCAAAACACCATGGTGGTGTCAAAGGGTAAGCTAGAAGTGCAGGGAACCAGGGTGACATGGAAAAGGAACTAACGATAAGGAAGAGAAAACACAGGTTTCGGGAAAGAAAGCAGTCAGGAAGTTCTTATAGGCTGTAACATTGTCCAAGATGGTGGGAATGAAGCACCAGTAAAGGGATGCACTGGAGCAGATGGAGCTGAGGCTGGGGAAGGGGACATCAGGAGAAGCAGTTACAGGATTCCTTGATTGAGCAAGAATAAAGTGCTTTGAAGGCTGGTAGTTTGATTGGGTAAGCCAACTTCAAGGTTTTTTAAGTTGTTCCAGAAAGAGGGTAAAGCGTGAGATATGGCAGACCAGCCGAAGCATGACTTGAACTTCGGAACTGCAAGGGAGATAATGAAGGAATTCCTTAAGACATAGACATATTTACCTATCACACCTAGAGTTAGATAATTCAAGATGTACTAAGGCAACGTCTTAGTGATGGCCCTAAATGTCCAGAGAGCTACATTCCTCTGTCTTCTGTAGTTAAGGGATGAGCAGCCTACTGTGGCATAAAGGGAGCAGTGGTGTGCTTACTAGTGGGCTACCGCCAGGGTTCAGATAGTCCAGTCCTTTAATGTCTTCATCAGTGACATTGCAGAGGGACTGAAGGAAAGATGTCTTTGCAGATGACACAAGATCTGCAACAGGGTTAATACACAAGGAGGCGTGGAAAGGATGAAAAGGGACTTGGCAAGGTTGGAGGAATGGTCAGAAGTATGGCAGCTAGGATTCAATGCAAAGAAGTGCAAATAATGCACCTGGGAAACAAGAACCCAGGGAAGAATACACAATGGGTGGGAGGTAGTAACAACAACAAAAAGGAAAAGGGACCTGGGGGTAATCATATCAGATGACCTTAAGGTTAGCAAGCAATGTGAGAAGACAGTAGGGAGGGCTGGGGTATACTGGGATGTATGGAGAGGCATCATCATCGAAAACAGGAAGTTGTTATCCCTCTGTACAGACAGTTGGTGAGACCCCATCTGGAGTACTGTGTCCAGTTCTGAGACCCCATCTCCGCAAGGACATAGACAGATAGAGGCAGTCCAGAGGAGGGCAACTAAATGGTGCAGGGTCTACAAGAGAAGTCGATGGAGGAGAGACTAAAGGAGCTTAACATGTATACCCTTGAGGAAAGAAGGAGAGGGGACATGATAGAAACTTTAAGTACCTCAGTGGAATCAACAAAGTCCAAGAGGGTAGCATCTTTCAGAAAAGAGACTTGCAAGAACAAGGGGACACAATTTAAAGATAGAAGGAGGGTGATCTCAGGGCAATGAGGAAGAATTATTTCACAGAGAGGGTAGTGGATGCATGGAACAGCCTTCCTGAGGAGGTTGTGGGTCTAAACTGTGGAGAATTCAAGAATGCTTGGGACAGACATAAGGCAATTCTGTGGGGATAGGGAAGAAATATGTTGGTTAACTAGGATCTGCAGCTCATTCTGAAGGTAGGAAATGGGCAGACTAGACGGGCCTAGTGGTCCTTATCTGTCAAAGTCTATGTTTCTATGTGTGTGAGTATGGGAGACCAGTTATGCTTCAGCCTGATGGTAGAGTGTGTCTAATTTAGCCAGGGCATATATAGGGCCTTGATGGGGAAGGAAATCTGTGTAGTCCATTAAGGTAAGGAATGTGGTTTGGACCAGTCTCTTCCTGGCATCCAGTGTTAGAAAATGTTTGATCCTATAGAAGAGGCCAAGCCTCTGCCTCAGCTTCTTTAAGAGATCATCAATGTGATCACAAAAGGAAAGCGTCTGGTCAATCCTCACCCCTAGGTATTTGAATTTAGTAACATGTTCCAGTGCTTTGCCAAGAAGAGTGTGGATCTGGGGAATATTACAGTGAGTTGTGGGGTTAATGATGTATGCAAAGGGAGAAAAAAGGATCACCTTTGTTTTTTTGGCATTCAGGAGCAGTTTCTGGTGCAGTAGTTGAAGTTGTAGAAGATTAAATTCTCGTTGTAGATCCTTACAAGCTGCTTCCGGAGAGGGACTTCCGATATAAAGTACAGTGTAATTGGCAAATAGGTGGATGTTAACTGATTTGATGTCAGCATCAATATTGTTAATGTAAACTGCAAAAAGCAATGGACCCAGCATAGAGCCTTGTGGTACGCCCCTCAGCATAGGTTTCAGGGACGAGAATTCCCCTTCAGCCTTGACCTGCTGCTGTCACCCTGTTAGTTTGAGAACCATCTCAGTGACGAGGGGGGGGTCACAGCCGATGTTTCTGAGGGGGACAAGGAGCACCTCGTGGTCAACTATATCAAATGCCTTGCTTAAGTCTAGAAATACTATGCAGGTGAAGTTCTTCGAATCCAAGGCACACTGCCAATCATTGGTGACCTTTACAAGGGCTGAAATAGTACTGTGATGCGGTCTAAATCCCAACTGATAAGGATTGAGCAGGCTCCCACTTTAAAGGTAGCTCCTGAGCTGCACATTCACTATTTTCTCCAACAGTTTGGAAAGGGTGGGAAGTAGGGAGACTGGTCTATAGTTATTCAGGTCACAGGGGTCTCCAGATTTAAAAAGGGGGATTACCTGAGCAGTTTTCCATATGGGAGAAATATCACCCCTGCTAAAGGGAGAGGTTACAAAAGGTGCATTATGGACACAGCTTAGGCATGAAGATTAAGCTTCAGGAAGAATGGTGTAATTGGTCTGCTACTGCACACTTCCTGGTATCTAATTTTAGAGAGATCCCCAGCTTATCTCAGGATGGCAGGCTGAATGAGAAGCAGTGCTTTGTGACTGGATCTGGTAAATCTGGTGCTCCAAGGCAAAGTAGAGGTTATTGGCAGGGAAGGTATTGAAAGCGAGACCTGTAGTAGCAAAATGGTTATTAAAAGCATTGAGGATAGTGGATTTATCTGACACTGAAGTTGCACCATGACAATTTTTGTGGGTAAGTTATGTAAGATATGTAACTGTACACAAACATATTTCATTTGCATAATTACTAATTGGCACTATAACAATATAGTGGCTAAGAAATAATGATACTGTTTTCACAGTTAATGCTTAGGTAACATGCATTTGCAGTTGCACACACTTAAATTTATCAAATGTCAGTACTGTAGCTGTGATGTAAGTTCTCATTCCAATCAGTCCTCAGAACATACTTTATTAAACATGCAATCTAATATTCACATACGCGACAGGAATGTGTCAAATGTGTATTCCCAGGCTGGTGATCAATAGGAGCCACAATCAGATGGACTGACCAGTAGCAGACTGGATCCTGCACTGTGTGTGGAATGAGGAATTGTGGTTATGAGTGGTCTTCCATTACTGTTGTTTCCAGCAAGGGGACCACCGGTCTGGCGTGTTTATCGCTTCTGCCCCAGCCCTCTTGGTATAGTCAGAGGTGTTGGGGTACCTTTGATGTGAAGGATGGTGCATGGCAGCCACACCGTCAGCCAGTCAGAAGGGCATGTAATACCTAGGGAAGGGTTCCGCCTGTGTATCCGCACTATGTACCACCACTGCACATAGCAGATTGGTGATAAACAGAGTAGTGGCCATGCCCCACGCCCAGCCACTCCACCCACCCACCCGTGTAGCAGTGCCAGGAGTGTGGGTGTTGAAGAGGTGGTCAGTGCCATAAGCAGCACACTTTATCATTACAGCACTGTTACAATCCAGTAAGTAATTATGTAAATTATTTTGTCGCAAGTAAACAATGGTGTAGCAATTAACACATTAGATTGCATATTAATTAGCTGTAGTGCATGAGGGAATGCATTCTGATGGAAAACATACATCAGAACTACAGCATTGACATTCAGTGTAAGTCTATAGTAGTTGCACCCTTCTTGTGCTTCCAGTGTCAGTTTCTACGATTCTACTTTGCAAATACATGTTAGTTAGGCATTAACTTATAAACAATGCCAGAAGCAGTACATTCTTAGTAACTACAGCACTGTTAAAAGTTCAATTTATTATGTAAATTATTTTTTATTGTATAGCATTTTACAATATTAGATTTATGTTTATTTTTAGTTCTGTTTTTATTGGTTGCACAGTACAAGTTGTGACTTAGGATTCAAACCTCAGTTCTCTAGGTTTACAGGTCAGTGTTTTAACCACTACAGTAAGTTTATCAGGAATGATTTCTGAAGGATAATTTAAATATCACTAACTACATTGTATCTACTGTATAACCACACTGCAACTGCACTACAATGTAGTTAACTAGTTTCACAATGCATGTGGTGTACTTAAATAACTTTAATGTGCTGCTTCAGTGAGACTGACCCACAACCTTCTGTACCCACACCCTGTCCTGCTGCAGCCCAGGTGGGTGGCTGGGGGTGGGCATGGCCACCTTCAGATGAGAGTTCTAATTTTCTGTACCAAGACCAAACTGTCCATTGTACAATGCTGAACAATCATAAGACTGACAGATTGTACATCATGTATTTTGCATCTATACTTTAGTTGCTATTCCATGGTTATTTCAACTGTATTCTTGCACTTAATTGTACCTTAGCCAAAATTCAATGGCCAGGATAGTTCAGATCAGCCCAGAAAGGGCACAAATGGTTGTCCATGAAATTGAGTTGTGTTGGTAGCAAAAGTGATATATTCAAATGAGATGCACAATCACGCATCTTATCTGAATATATTAAAATGTGAGTGGTGCAAATGGTGTCACCAGTGATGTGCCAGTGCATCCCCTTTGGTCTAAATACCTGAATGGAGATACGTGGTGCATCTCCTGGATGCACCAGGTAAAGGCCAGATATTCAGACTGACATGCAGATGGGACCATTATGCATGCAAGGTAAATGGGTTATTTATGTCATTATGGACCCATTTGCATGTCTTTGCAGGAATACATCCAGCAGAATGCGCCAGGCACTATGCAAATGTTCGCTACTGGACACAATCACAATGTCCTCGTAGTCCAGTGGCCCCTCCCATCCACGAACCACAATAGCAGTGTAATGTCTGTTAACAGACAATATCGTCAGTCTAGTGGCCCCCTTCCAATGCAGAGACCAGATCATAAAATATGAAATCATGAGGTTTCCTGATAGTCCAATGCCTCTCACCACCGATCGGAAAAATATTTTACCCTGTATTTCCTGGTGGTCTAGTGACCCCTCCATCCACAATCCCTGTGCATTGTGAAAATAATTGGTACATATTCTGTGGTAGTCTAGTGGACACCCCCATGCCCAAACCCTTCCTTGGTTCAGAACAAACCCAACATCCGTGGTAGTTCAGTGATCCCCCACCACCCATCCCCAAACCCCATCCATAGGTAAAAGAGAAATCTCACCTCTCCTAGTAGTCTAGTGGACCCCACCCACCAACTGAGGCACCAACACTCACCCCACCTCCATCCCAAGATAGCTCATTGAGCTGACGGGCAACACAACTCACTCCCACACTGCCACGGATGTCCACCGACTGAGTTGTCAAGAATGACAGCTACAGTATGCACTCCAATACTATTGATAGGCTTTGCAGTGTGTACTGTGCTTTCATTCACAAAGTTGACAACTAGACTACCAGGGAATATGAGAGTGGGCAGCAGAACAATGGACAGAGTTCATGGATGGGGGTTGAAGCATTGAGAGGCTGGTGGCTGCTGTGTTGTGTGCAGTACAGCAGCCCAACTAGCTGTGCATGGCCCGGAGTTAAACTCATCTTTGTGCAGCACATCTCCGAGATGTGTAGGTAGCTGTGCCGCATATCTCGGCTGAATATTGCACATGCCGATATGCATGGGGAACACCCCTACCGATGCACTCCATACATTATCTTTGTACTGCGGCACATCCGAATTGTGCCATGATTCCGTTCTTTGAATATGGCCCAGTGGGCATTCCTGGAGATGCACTGGTGCAACTCAGTTGATACAGGCATCTCCTTTGAATATCTAGGCCAATATATTCAGTATATTCTATTTCCTGTACCTTCTCTGTTAATGTAAGTGTATTGTCTGTATTACCTATGTACCATCTTTACTGCCGTGGCGTAGCTTCAAATGGTCCATTGAATTAGTGCACCCACCCAGCAAAACCAAAAACAAAATATATATATATATATGTATACATATTAATCATTGATCTGCTATGTGGAGTGATAGCGGTGGTGCCAGATACCTGTGCAGGACTTCCTTAACCATTATGTCCCTTTCCCACTAGCTGAGTGAGGTGGCAGCTAAGACACCATTCTTCACACTAAGCTACCACAACCCTCTGACTATACCATGAAGGCTTGGGCATGGTGGTGAATACATGAATGTAACTGCAAGGAAGAGTCCCGTTGTGTACCTGGCACTCCCCACCATCACTCAAGCAGCAAATTGGTGATATTTATTTATTTATGTAACTGTAGCAGACTGAAGTTGCATTGCATTCTATATTTTAGTTACCATTCTCATTATGACTTTACCATTTTTCTGTGTGATTATCTTTTAAATAAATGTCAAATAGACATATGCAGTTGAAACAGTGCACAAGACCTGCATTCATGTAGTTATCCTTGTAAGAACAGATTTAATAACGCCAAAAGCAGTAACATAGTAGTTAAACAATAGATTTGCTGTTACAATTTGCAATATGCAATAGCCATTACATGCATAGTTACCTCCTTTAAGAATAAATAACTATAATGCCAGAAGAGACAGAGTGGTAGTTGTACAATAGATGTTCTATTACACTTTGGCAACAGCTATTACATGTGTAGTTACACTTGTCAGAATGAAATGATTTGTGTCAAAGGAGACACTAGTAGTTGCACATGAATGAAAGTTGGCTAACTACCCAACACACAAGTGTGAAAACTAGTTAACTACGGACTGGTAGTTACAGTGCCAAGTTATTGGGATAGTTGTACAGTAGTTACAGTCTAGTTGGAGACACTTAAAGTGTTACCTACCTGTATAACTTAAGTTGGGGCTATTTTCACCCCAAATGTTCAATTTAGGATTCACCTCATCAACCAGACTTGTGAAAATGTTCAAATCCCACCTGAAAAGGTGATTTCACTGAGTGATTGCAAACCCACCTTTAGGGCCAGATTTGAAGGATTTAACCATCCTTGTTCATGAGGTGGGGTCCACAAAGGCCATGTTGAAAATTTGGGGAAATTACCAACTTATGAACACACATACAATATGTATTGAAACACATTAAAAACATGAAAATGTGGAATTTGCAGCAGATAAGGACCGCATGGCCCATCCAGTCTGCCCATTCCTCACTACCTACACTATTACTGCAGACAGTACAGCTCTTTCTCCCTCCATCTTCCTTTCTACTAAGATTCCCTTGTGCTCTCCATGCATTCTTGAACCACGCTACTGTTTTCACCCTGTGACTTCCACTGGAAGCGCTATTCAGGAATCCACCTCCTTTCTGTGAATTCTTCCTCCACACCTGCAGTGAGCTTCACAACCGGATTTACCTCAAGTTCATGGTTTAGTGCTGAGTGAAATGTCTTGATCCAGAGAGTATTATAATGTTGGACCCCGGTGGGCAAATGGTAATGTCATTAAAACTGCAACCTAATTCCTTGTCACAGCAATTAGGTAACCTAACAAGTGCAACGGCTGACAGGGGCAATCTTGATTTTAGATCACCCCTCAGTCATGCCGCCCTTTGCACCCACACAATTTTCACTTCTGTGGGCATGTCTACCTAGGGAGGAGGTTATATTTATTGTGCGGAGTGCAGGGTAGCCCCTGCAAAACATGTGACCATTTCCTGGATGGGACTCCGCACTCTGTCCCGGGAGCCCAATGCCCAACACAGAAATGCCAGGCAGCATATTGCCTGCACACTTATTAGTGTTGACAAGATGACTGTTACACAATATGGGTGAACTGTGGGGCAACTAAAGGGTGGAGGGTTGGATTAGGGGAGAAAACGGCAGGCAACAGACATCAATGGACTATCAAAAACAAAAGACTGCAAGGGATGATTTTCTTTATTTCATGTACAGACACTGGTGACTGGGCACCCAATGTTGGTTTAACCTCTATGGGCGCAGTAAGTGATCGGGAGGAAGGAGGATACTTGGAAGAGGTGGGATTACAGGAATTAAAAAGAAAACGCATACACACAAAGAAAAAAAAAAAAAACAAAGTGGATGATTTTGTGTGGTTTTCAGGTATCAACTACTCCTGGGATTGGGACCCCAGTCTGTTATGTGTTGGTCGCCAGCCATAGGTTGACCTCTAGTTCTGCACAGTGAAATGGGCAGAGTTGGGGGGAGGCAGGTAGACAGACCTTAAAAAAAGTACTTATCCATGGACAAGGCTTGACTAAAAACTAGTCCTCCCAGTGCTCGAGTTGGTAGACCAGTTAGAAAACTATAGAGCATAATTCTTCCTCCTCCCCAGGCTGTATACATATTGCACGTGGTAGTACTAATAAGCATTTGTCACTGCCGAATGCTCTTTCCGCTTGCTGGCATTGGCAGTGGTGGCCGTGTAGTAGTTGGCAGAGCCGCGAATAGGAATGGCAGTGAAGTACTGAACTGAAGCCAACCCCACCACTACTCCCTCAGAGAGTGACAGGCATTGGGTGTATTTAACAGGGCATGTCTGGCTCAAGTATTCACTACCTCACCCTGCAGACACTGACAAGTGTCATGGTGCCTTGGGTAAGCTTGGCCTTATATGCTAATTCCCCCATTTCATTAGGAAATGCGGTGGAGATGGTGCGAGCAGAGAATGGGGTGAACTTTGGGGCTGAAGAGTCCAAGGCATACCTTCTATACCTCTCACTGGCTGCAGAATGGAATGGTATGAGCATTATAGGCAAGAATCCCAAGTCACACCCCTGATGCCTGTCATTCTCTACAGGTTGTGCGTTATGGTTGGAAACCCTAATTCTCAGGCATTCAAGTGGTATTTTCACCAAAATTTTCAACATTTTTTTTGTGACCCCACCTCATGAACAGGGGATATCAGTTTGTTAGCTGAAATCTGCTTATGCACAACGTAGTACGTATTTAAAGCACCACAGGTGCAAAAAACATCTCGTTAGGATGTAAAATCGACAGCTGTACTGTTCATGGGGAGGTGTAAAAATGGCAATGTTGCAATCTGCAGTACAAATATTTAAAAATGGTGAAGTCATGAGCGTCATAGAAACTGTGCAATGCACACCCATAATATACTTAGGTTGGGGATATTTTACAGCAGATTGTCAACTCAGGCATTTTGGTGCCTCCGATCATGAACAGTGTCACTGTGATTTTCTTTACTAGCCGAACAATGATTTCCACAGCTACCATGCATCTCAGCGCTGAAAGTGTGGAAACACACTTCAGCCATGTTGTGAAAATGACAGCTGTACTGTTCATAAGGAAGTGAAAATGCCACTGGTGAAAATCTGGACTGAAAATATTAGCAAAGTCATGAACTTATTTAGGGTGGGCGTGGAAATCTGCGCATTGCTCACTCGTGAATAGTCAGTTTTTATGGACTTTTGTCACCAAATTTTCAACATAGCTTATTTTAAGACCTCTGCTCGCGAACAGTGTAACTGTGATTTTTCTTAATGTGTCCCATACATTGATTTTGCACATACTGCGCTATTGTGCACTACATGGGTGGGAACAACATTTTGGGCAAGATGAAAATGAGAGCAATACATTCTCATAAGGAGGTGTGGTAAACGGCACAAAGGAAAATCTGGAGTGAAAATATTGAAAATTAGCGACTCCACGAAAGCGCGGTGCGGAGAACCGCGCATAATGCACCCTCGTGAAACAGTCATTTTAGGATTTTTTTACTACCAACATAGCCATTTTAAGACCTCTGCTCATGAACAGTGTCACTGTGATTTTCTTAATTTGTCCTCACATTGATTTAGCACACCGATCTGCGCCATTCTGCGCGCTATAGTGGGTGGAAACATTTTTGGGTGAGATGTGAAAATGACAGCTGTACTACCTATAAGAATGTGTGGTAAAATGGCAATGTTGAAAATCTGAGTGAAAATATCCATGGTCTGGTCATGCATGCTGGATCCCTTTGCAGTACAGAGGATTTCTGAAAAAGCTGTTTAGGGTTCCCAAAAATGACAGGTCCATGGCCTGGTCATGGCACGCTGGATCCCTTGCAGTACAGAGGATTTCTGAGAAACTGTTTAGGTTCCAGAAATTGAGGGGTCCGTGGTCTAGTCAAGGTACGCTGGATCCCTGTGCAGTACAGAGGATTTCTATAAAGCTGTTTAGGTTCCATAAATCTAGGAGTCCATGGCCTGGTCAAGGCACGCTGGATCCGCACACAGCGGATTTCTGAAAAGCTGTTTAGGTTCCAGATATCTAGGGGTCCATGACCTGGTGAAGGCACACTGGATCCCTTGCGGTACAGAGGATTTCTGAAAAGCTGTTTAGGTTTCAGAAATCATGAGGTCAGTGGCCTGGCCAAGGCACGCTGGATCCCTTGCAGTACAGCGGATTTCTGAAAAGCTGTTTAGGTTCTAGAAATCACGGTGTCCATTGCCTGGTCAAGGCACCTTGAGTCCCTTGCAGTACAGAGGATTTCTGAAAAACAACTTGTGTTCCAGAAATTGAGGGGTCCGTCAAAGCACTCTGGATCTCTTTCAGAAGAGAGGATTTCTGAAATGTTGTTTAGGTTCCAGAAATTGAGGGGTCCATGGCCTGCTCTAGGCTGGCTGGATCCCTTGCAGTACGGAGGATTTCTGAAAAGCTATTTAGGTTACAGAAAATGACGGGTCCATGGCGTGGTCAAGGCATGCAGGATCCCTTGCAGTACGGAGGATTTCTGAAAAGCTGTTTAGGTTCCAGAAATTGAGGGGTCCATGGCCTAGTCAAGGTACGCTGGATCCCTTACAGTACAGAGGATTTCTATGAAGCTGTTTAGGTTCCGTATATCTAGGAGTCCATGGCCTGGTCAAGCCATGCTGGATCCCTTGCAGTACAGTGGATTTCGGAAAAGCTGTTTATGTTCCAGATATCTAGGGGTCCATGGCCTGGTGAAGGCACACTGGATCCCTTGTGGTACAGAGAATTTCTGAAAAGCTGTTTAGGTTCCAGAAATTGAGGGGTCCGTGGCCTGGTCAAGGCACACAGGATTCCTTGCAGTACAGAGGATTTCTATATAGCTGTTTAGGTTCCAGCAATCTAGGGGTCTGAGCCTGGTCAACGCATGCTGAATCCCTTGCAGTACAGAGAATTTCTGAAAAGCTGTTTAGGTTCCAGAAATCTAGGGGTCCATGGCCTGGTCAAGGCACACTGGATCCCTTATGGTACTGAGGATTTCTGAAAAGCTGTTTAGGTTCCAGAAATCACAGGGTCCGTGGCCTGGTCAAGGCACACTGGATCCCTTGCAGTACAGCGGATTTCTGAACAACTGTTTAGGTTCCAGAAATCACGGGGTCCATTGCCGGGTCAAGGCACGCTGGATCCCTTGCAGTATAGAGGACTTCTGAAATACTGTTTGGGTTCCAGAAATCAAGGGGTCCATGGACTGGTCAAGGCATGCTGGATCCCTTGCAGTAATGAGGATTTCTGAAAAGCTGTTTAGGTTGCAGAAATTGAGGGGTCCATGGTCTGCTCAAGGCACGCTGGATCCCATGCAGTACAGAGGATTTCTGAAAAGCTGTTTAGCTTCCAGAAATCGAGGGGTCTGTGGCCTGGTCATGCATGCTGGATCCCCTTGCAGTGCAGAGGATTTCTGAAAAGCTGTTTAGGTTGTAGGAATTGAGGGGTCCGTCGCCTAGTCAAGGCATGCTGGATCCCTTGCAGTACAGAGGATTTCTATTAAGCTGTTTAGGTTCCAGAAATCGACGGGTCCGTGGCCTGGTCAAGGCACGCTGGATCCCTTGCAGTACAGAGGATTTCAATAAAGCTGTTTAGGTTCCAGAAATCTAGGGTTCCAGGGCCTGGTCAATGCACACTGGATCCTTTGCGGTACAGAGGATTTCTGAAAAGTTGTTTAGCTTCCAGAAATCACAACGTCCATGGCCAGGTCAAGGCATTCTGGATCCCTTGCAGTACGGCCAATTTCTGAAGAACTGTTTAAGTTCCAGAAATCATGAGGTCCATTGCCTGGTCAAGGCACGCTGGGACCCTTGCAGAAGAGCGAATTACTGAAAAGCTGTTTAGGCTCCTGAAATCGCGAGGTCCATGGCCAGGTCAAGGCACACTGGATCCCTTGCAGTACAGGGGATTTCTGAAGAACTGTTTAGGTTCCAGAAATCACAGGGTCCACTGCCTGTTCAAGGCACGCTGGATCCCTTGCAGTACAGAGGACTTCTGAAAAACAGTCCGGGTTCCAGAAACTGAGGGGTCCATGGACTCGTCAAAGCACACTGGATCCCTTGAAGTACAGAGGATTTCTGAAAAGCTGTTTAGGTTCCAGAAATTGAGGGGTCCATGGCCTGCTCAAGGCTCACTGGATCCCATGCAGTATGGAGGATTTCTGAAAAGATGTTTAGGTTACAGAAAATGACAGGTCCATGGCCTGGTCAAGGCACGCTGGATCCCTTGCAGTACAGAGGATTTCAGAAAAGCTGTTTAGGTTCCAGAAATTGAGGGGTCCATGGCCTAGTCAAGGTACGCTGGATCCCTTGCAGTACTGAGGATTTCTATGAAGCTGTTTAGGTTCCATAAATCTAGGAGTCCATGGCCTGGTCAAGGCATGCTGGATCCCTTGCAGTACAGCGGATTTCTGAAGAACTGGTTAGCTTCCAGAAACCAAGGGGTCTGTGGCCTAGTGAAAGCATGCAGGATCCCTTGCAGAACAGAGGATTTCTATAAAGCTGTTTAGGTTCCAGAAATCATGAGGTCAGTGGCCTGGCCAAGGCACGCTGGATCCCTTAAAGTACAGTGGATTTCTGAAAAGCAATTTAGGTTCTAGAAATCACGGAGTCCATTGCCTGGTCAAGGCACCTTGAATCCCTTGCAGTACAGAGGATTTATGAAAAACAGCTTGTGATCCAGAAATCGAGGGGTCCGTGGACTTGTCAAAGCACTCTGGATCTCTTTCAGAAGAGAGGATTTCTGAAAAGTTGTTTAGGTTCCAGAAATTGAGGGGTCCATGGCCTGCTCAAGGCTCGCTGGATCCCATGCAGTACGGAGGATTTCTGAAAAGTTTTTTAGGTTACAGAAAATGACGGGTCCATGGCCTGGTCAAGGCACGCAGGATCCCTTACAGTACAGAGGATTTCTGAAAAGCTGTTTAGGTTCCGTATATCTAGGAGTCCATGGCCTGGTCAAGCCATGCTGGATCCCTTGCAGTACAGTGGATTTCTGAAAAGCTGTTTATGTTCCAGATATCTAGGGGTCCATGGCCTGGTGAAGGCACACTGGATCCCTTGTGGTACAGAGAATTTCTGAAAGCTGTTTAGGTTCCAGAAATTGAGGGGTCCATGGCCTGGTCAAGGCACACAGGATTCCTTGCAGTACAGAGGATTTCTATAAAGGTGTTTAGGTTCCAGCAATCTAGGGGTCTGAGCCTGGTCAACGCATGCTGGATCCCTTGCAGTACAGAGAATTTCTGAAAAGCTGTTTAGGTTCCAGAAATCACAGGGTCCATGGCCTGGTCAAGGCACGCTGGATCCCTTGCAGTACAGTGGATTTCTGAGCAACTGTTTAGGTTCCAGAAATCACGGGGTCCATTGCCGGGTCAAGGCACGCTGGATCCCTTGCAGTAAAGAGGACTTCTGAAAAGCTGTTTAGGTTGCAGAAATTGAGGGGTCCATGTCCTGCTCAAGGCACGCTGGATCCCATGCAGTACAGAGGATTTCTGAAAAGCTGTTTAGCTTCCAGAAATCAAGGGGTCTGTGGCCTGGTCATGCATGCTGGATCCCTTGCAGTACAGAGGATTTCTGAAAAGCTGTTTAGGTTATAGAAATTGAGGGGTCCGTGGCCTGGTCAAGGCATGCTGGATCCCAAGCAGTGCAGAGGATTTCTATAAAGCTGTTTAGGTTCCAGAAATCGAGGGGTCCGTGGCCTGGTCAAGGCACGCTGGATCCCTTGCAGTACAGAGGATTTCTATAAAGCTGTTTAGGTTCCAGAAATCTAGAGGTCCAGGGCCTGGTCAAGGCACACTGGATCCTTTGTGGTACAGAGGATTTCTGAAAAGTTGTTTAGCTTCCAGAAATCACAACGTCCATGGCCTGGTCAAGGCATGCTGGATCCCTTGCAGTACGGCGGATTTCTGAAGAACTGCTTAGGTTCCAGAAATCATGGAGTCCATTGCCTGGTCAAGGCACGCTGGGTCCCTTGCAGTAGAGCGGATTACTGAAAAGCTGTTTAGGTTCCTGAAATCGCGAGGTCCATGGCCAGGTCAAGGCACGCTGGATCCCTTGCAGTACAGAGGATTTCTGAAGAACTGTTTAGGTTCCAGAAATCACAGGGTCCATTGCCTGTTCAAGGCACGCTGGATCTCTTGCAGTACAGAGGACTTCTGAAAAACAGTCTGGGTTCCAGAAACCGAGGGGTCTATGGACTCGTCAAAGCATGCTGGATCCCTTGTAGTACAGAGGATTTCTGAAAAGCTGTTTAGGTTCCAGAAATTGAGGGGTCCATGACCTGCTTAAGGCACGCTGGATCCGATGCAGTACAGAGGATTTCTGGAAAGCTGTTAGTTCTAGAAATCGAGGGGTCCGTGGCCTGGTCATGCATGCTGGATCCCTTGCAGTACAGAAGATTTCTGAAAAGCTGTTTAGGTTCCAGAAATTGAGGGGTCCATGGCCTGCTCAAGACTCGCTGGATCCCATGCAGTACAGAGGATTTCTGAAAAGCTGTTTAGGTTCCAGAAAATGACAGGTCCATGGCCTGGTCAAGGCACGCTGGATCCCTTGCAGTACAGAGGATTTCTGAAAAGCTGTTTAGGTTCCAGAAATTGACGGGTCCGTGGCCTAGTCAAGGTATGCTGGATCCCTTGCAGTACAGAGGATTTCTATAAAGCTGTTTAGGTTCCATAAATCTAGGAGTCCATGGCCTGCTCAAGGCACACTGGATCCCTTGCAATACAGCGGATTTCTGAAAAGCTGTTTAGGTTCCAGATATCTAGGGGTCCATGACCTGGTGAAGGCACACTGGATCCCTTGCGGTACAGAGGATTTCTGAAAAGCTGTTTAGGTTCCAGAAATCATGAGGTCAGTGGCCTGGCCAAGGCACGCTGGATCCCTTGCAGTACAGAGGATTTCTGAAAATCTGTTTAGGTTCTAGAAATCACGGTGTCCATTGCCTGGTCAAGGAACCTTGAATCCCTTGCAGTACAGAGGATTTATGAAAAACAGCTTGTGTTCCAGAAATCGAGGGGTCCGTGGACTGGTCAAAGCACTCTGGATCTCTTTCAGAAGAGAGGATTTCTGAAAAGTTGTTTAGGTTCCAGAAATTGAGGGGTCCATGGCCTAGTCAAGGTACGCTGGATCCCTAACAGTACAGAGGATTTCTATAAAGCTGTTTAGGTTCCGTAAATCTAGGAGTCCATGGCCTGGTCAAGCCATGCTGGATCCCTTGCAGTACGGGGGATTTCTGAAAAGCTGTTTAGGTTACAGAAAATGACGGGTCCATGGCCTAGTCAAGGCACGCAGTATCCCTTGCAGTACAGAGGATTTCTGAAAAGCTGTTTAGGTTCCAGAAATTGAGGGGTCCATGGCCTAGTCAAGGTACGCTGGATCCCTAACAGTACAGAGGATTTCTATAAAGCTGTTTAGGTTCCGTAAATCTAGGAGTCCATGGCCTGGTCAAGCCATGCTGGATCCCTTGCAGTACAGTGGATTTCTGAAAAGCTGTTTATGTTCCAGATATCTAGGGGTCCGTGGCCTGGTCATGCATGCTGGATCCCTTGCAGTACAGAGGATTTCTGAAAAGCTGTTTAGGTTCCAGAAATTGAGGGATCCGTGGCCTAGTCAAGGTACGCTGGATCCCTTGCAGTACAGAGGATTTCTATAAAGCTGTTTAGGTTCCATAAATCTAGGAGTCCATGGCCTGGTCAAGAACACGCTGGATCCTTGCAATACAGATGGATTTATGAAAAGCTGTTTAGTGTTCCAAATATCTGAGGGTCCATGACCTGGTGAAGGCATACTGGATCCCTTATGATACTGAGAGGATTTCTGAAAAGCTGTTTAGGTTCCAGAAATTGAGTGAGGTCATGGCCTGGCTAAGGCACGCTGGATCCCTAACAGTACTGGAGGATTTCTGGAAAGCTGTTTAGGTTCTAGAAATCATGGAGTCCATTGCCTGGTCAAGGCACCTTGAATCCCTTGCAGTACAGAGGATTTCTGAAAAACAGCTTGTGTTCCAGAAATCGAGGGGTCCGTGGACTGGTCAAAGCACTCTGGATCTCTTTCAGAACAGAGGATTTCTGAAAAGTTGTTTAGGTTCCAGAAATTGAGGGGTCCATGACCTGCTTAAGGCACGCTGGATCCGATGCAGTACAGAGGATTTCTGAAAAGCTGTTTAGTTCCAGAAATCGAGGGGTCCATGGCCTGGTCATGCATGCTGGATCCCTTGCTGTACAGAGGATTTCTGAAAAGCTGTTTAGGTTCCCAAAAATGACAGGTCCATGGCCTGCTCATGCCTCGCTGATCCCATGCAGTCACGGAGGATTTCTGAAAAGCTGTTTAGGTTCCGTAAATCTAGGAGTCCATGGCCTGGTCAAGCCATGCTGGATCCCTTGCAGTACAGAGGATTTCTATAAAGCTGTTTAGGTTCCATAAATCTAGGAGTCCATGGCCTGGTCAAGACACGCTGGATCCCTTGCAATACAGCGGATTTCTGAAAAGCTGTTTAGGTTCCATATATCTAGGGGTCCATGACCTGGTGAAGGCATACTGGATCCCTTGCGGTACAGAGGATTTCTGAAAAGCTGTTTAGGTTCCAGAAATCGTGAGGTCAGTGGCCTGGCTAAGGCACGCTGGATCCCTTGCAGTACTGCGGATTTCTGAAAAGCTGTTTAGGTTCTAGAAATCATGGAGTCCATTGCCTGGTCAAGGCACCTTGAATCCCTTGCAGTACAGAGGATTTCTGAAAAACAGCTTGTGTTCCAGAAATCGAGGGGTCCGTGGACTGGTCAAAGCACTCTGGATCTCTTTCAGAACAGAGGATTTCTGAAAAGTTGTTTAGGTTCCAGAAATTGAGGGGTCCATGACCTGCTTAAGGCACGCTGGATCCGATGCAGTACAGAGGATTTCTGAAAAGCTGTTTAGTTCCAGAAATCGAGGGGTCCGTGGCCTGGTCATGCATGCTGGATCCCTTGCAGTACAGAGGATTTCTGAAAAGCTGTTTAGGTTCCAGAAATTGAGGGGTCCATGGCCTGCTCAAGGCTCGCTGGATCCCATGCAGTACGGAGGATTTCTGAAAAGCTGTTTAGGTTCCAGAAAATGACGGGTCCATGGCCTGGTCAAGGCATGCAGGATCCCTTGCAGTACAGAGGATTTATGAAAAGCTGTTTAGGTTCCAGAAATTGCGGGGTCCGTGGCCGAGTCAAGGTACGCTGGATCCCTTACAGTACAGAGGATTTCTACAAGGGACTATTTTTCATTCAGTTGTTTTTACTGATAGCCTCCTAAAGCTGTATCTAATCGAAACAGTACGAAGTATTCATTTTAAATTGTGTGTATTAAGAGGGGTGGCACCTTCCTGTGGTATTTCCTTTATGTTTGATCCTTATGTACTGTCTCCAGACACTTTTATGACTGTATGTCTATTGTAAACTAATAAACAAAGTTAAAAAAAAATCTCCTGGGTGTTAAGTCTGTTAGTGTAGTTGTAGCGCTAGCATTAGCTGTTGTGTTAGCCTTGTTGTAGCCTCAGCATAGCTGTAGCATTAGCTTTGCTGTAGCATTGGCATTAGCTGGAGCATTAGCTTAGCTGTAGCACTACTGTGACTGAGCTGTAGCATTAGCGTAAGATGTAGCGTTAGTGAATGATGTAGCATTACCTGTAACGTTAGCTGTAGCATTAGCATAAGCTGTAGCATTAGCGTAAGTTGTAGCATAAGCTGCAGCATTAGGTTTAGTGCCAGTGTAAGCTGTAGCATTAGCATGAGCTGTAGCATAAGCGCAAACTGTACTATAAACGTTAGTTTTAATGCAAGCATAAACTCTAGCATTAGCTGTAGTGTTAGTGTAACAGATGTAACGCCCAGGAAATGTTTTCATTATCTTACTAATTATTGAGATGGAATGTGGAGCTGCAGGATTGCATGCTGGTTGTCGTCAATGCCCACATTCTACTGCAGAGGACCTCAGAGGAGCAAGTGGTACAGAGTCACTGATACGCTTTCCTCTACCCAATAAAATGTATGTCATTGTTGCCATACTAGGAGAGAGGGTTCAGCATCCTTTTGTCTCATTTCTTCCTCTTTTTGCTGACAATCTGCACTCCTTCATGCTCTTTTATGCTTTTTTTTTCTTTTCTTATTTTTGTTGAGAGGGTTAGTGCACTAGACAAATCCTGCCAATTTTCAGGCACGACCCGGGGGAAGGGGGATACAGATGAATGCCAACTGACCTTGAACCAGATTAAGCTGTTGCTGGTATTTTTAGTGAATGAGAGAAATTTGGCCAGGACACCGGTGAAATTCCTCTACTCTTTTCGATAAGTGCCATAGGATCTTTAACATCCACCTGAACAACCACCAATCCAGGCAGATGGGACCTCGGTTTAACGTCTCATCCGAAAGACGAACAAACATTGTTAAATTTTACCTGGTCTATGAAATGAGGTGGTGAGACTGCACTCCAGGCAATTTTAAGTCTCGAAGCCTTGAAGCCCAGCAGCTATGAAGCTTCAAGCCATGTGCAGCAAGCCAATGCAATCTTGCTCCACTGCAGGCTCCGGTATGAGCCTGATGACTGTCGAGCTTTGGCAGCTAAAGTTTAAAAAAAAAAAAAGGCCCATCTATTAATCCACAGGTCAAGGCATGCTGGATCCCCTGCAGTACAGCGGATTTCTGAAGAACAGTTTAATTTCCAGAAATCACGTGGTCCATTGCCTGGTCAAGGCATGTTGAATCCTTTGCAGTACAGAGGATTTCTGAAAAACAGCTTGTGTTCCAGAATTCGAGGGGTCTGTGGACTGGTCAAAGCACTCTGGTTCTCTTGCGAAACAGAGGATTTCTGAAAAGTTGTTTAGGTTCCAGAAATTGAGGGGTCCATGGCCTGCTCAAGGCTCGCTGGATCCCATGCAGTACGGAGGATTTCTGAAAAGCTGTTTAGGTTCCAGAAAATGACAGGTCCATGGCCTGGTCAAGGCACGCTGGATCCCTTGCAGTACAGAGGATTTCTGAAAAGCTGTTTAGGTTCCAGAAATTGTGGGGTCCGTGGCCTAGTCAATTTACGCTGGATCCCTTGCAGTACAGAGGATTTCTATAAAGCTCATTAGGTTCCATAAATCTAGGAGTCCATGGCCTGGTCAAGGCACGCTGGATCTCTTGCAATACAGTGGATTTCTGAAAAGCTGTTTAGGTTCCAGATATCTAGGGGTCCATGGCCTGGTGAAGGCACACTGGATCCCTTGCGGTACAGAGGATTTCTGAAAAGCTGTTTAGGTTCCAGAAATCGTGAGGTCAGTGGCCTGGCCAAGGCACTCTGGATCCCTTACAGTACAGCGGATTTCTGGAAAGCTGTTTAGGTTCCTGAAATCGCGAGGTCCATGGCCAGGACAAGGCACACTGGATCCCTTGCAGTACAGCGGATTTCTGAAGAACTGTTTAGGTTCCAGAAACTGCAGGGTCCATGGCCTAGTCAAGTCACACTGGATCACTTGCAGTACAGAGGATTTCAGAAGAATTGGTTTGGTTCCAGAAACTGCAGAGTCCATGGCCTGGTCAAGGCATGCTGGATCCCTTGCAGTACAGCGGATTTCTGAAGAACTGGTTAGGTTCCAGAAACCACGGGGGGTCCGTGGCCTAATGAAGGCACGCTGGATCCCTTGCAGTACAGAGGATTTCTGAAAAGCTGTTTAGGTTCCAGAAATTGAGGGGTCCATGGCCTGGTCAAGGCACACAGGATTTCTTACAGTACAGAGGATTTCTATAAAGCTGTTTAGGTTCCAGCAATCTAGGGGTCTGAGCCTGGTCAACGCACGCTGGATCCCTTGTAGTACAGAGAAATTCTGAAAAGCTGTTTAGGTTCCAGAAATCTAGGGGTCCATGGCCTGGTCAAGGCACACTGGATCCCTTACAGTACAGAGGATTTTCTGAAAAGCTGTTTAGGTTCCAGAAATCACAAGGTCCGTGGCCTGGTCAAGGCACGCTGGATCCCTTACAGTACAGCGGATTTCTGAACAACTGTTTAGGTTCCAGAAATCATGGGGTCCATTGCCTGATCAAGGCACGCTGGCTCCTGTGCAGTACAGAGGACTTCTGAAAAACTGTTTGGGTTCCAGAAATTGTGAGGTCCGTGGCCTGGTCAAGGCATGCTGGATCCTTTGCAGTACAGCGGATTTCTGAAAAGCTGTTTCGGTTCCTGAAATCGCGAGGTCCGTGGCCAGGTCAAGGCACGCTGGATCCCTTGCAGTACAGCGGATTTCTGAAGAACTGTTTAGGTTCCAGAAACTGCAGAGTCCATGGCCTGGTCAAGGCACACTGGATCCCTTGCAGTACAGCGGATTTCTGAAGAACTGTTTAGGTTCCAGAAACTGCAGAGTCCATGGCCTGGTCAAGGCACACTGGACCCCTTGCAGTACAGAGGATTTCTGAAGAACTGTTTAGGTTCCTGAAACTGCAGAGTCCATGGCCTGGTCAAGGCATGCTGGATCCCTTGCAGTACAGAGGATTTCTGAAGAACTGGTTCGGTTCCAGAAACCACGGGGTCCGTGGCCAAGTGAAGGCACGCTGGATCCCTTGCAGTACATAGGATTTCTAAAGAACTGTTTTGGTTCCAGAAATGGCAGGGTCTGTGTCCTGGTCAAGGCTTGCTGGTTCCCTTGCAGTACAGAGGATTTCTGAAGAACTGGTTAGGTTCCAGAACATTTAATAAATGTGTTTATTCTATGGGGATTTATTAAGCCGGTAAGGCTTGCTGTAGAAATGTCTTAAGATACCAGTTTTAATTTATGCTCAAGTCTGAGTGCAGAAAAGTTTTTTCCATGCTGTTGATGGGGTTTAAGGGGTTCTTAGAAAATGAGCTTTTTATTTGGAGGCATCTGATTGGCTGGTACCCATTCCACAGGGGTACATTAACTTTCAATAGATGCCCACCAAATAAAAAGTGCCTCCCAAAACCTGCCTTATGCCCAGCCAAGTATCCTTGTGCCCAGCCTGCTTCATCATTGGCTGAAGCACTGGGCACAAAATGTCAAACTGTCGCCATTTTTTTTTAAACATTTAGCGAGAGTCACGCCACCACCACCACCACCACACACACAAACACTACTTCGACGACACAGCAGCCAGTAACTGAGAAAAAAAATAATACTTGTTTTGCGAGCTTTAAACCACTCCCTCTGCTTTTTCCCCCCTCCTAAGAAAAATGACTGCTGCCTCCCGCTCACTCAGTTTCACCTGACGGCTACCACGAAATCAGCCCAATAAACTGACAACATTTACCAGAAAACTAGCACGATCTTTTTCCCCCTATCTTTCAGTTCCTCTCATGACCAGTGTCTCTGCCAATTCTCTCTCTTCCCGAGAATCAATACTGACTTAAAAAAAAAAACGGCACGCCTGCAGAGCAGCAAACATATTTTTTTTTACGCTGCGGTCCAGTCAGACAGCTGTTCTACAGATGTCCCACCCGGCCCAAGCCTGCTCCGCTCCTGTACTCGATCAAACAAGTCTGCTGGACAACACAGTAAAGCTTCTTGTCTCAGCAAGTAACCCATCCCTACCCACAAACGAACATCCCTTCAAGTGGGAAATAAAATAACATTTCTTTTTGGCAACTGCTGCTGCCGTCCATTTCCACTCAACTCGGTCTCGCCACATGCTCCACAAATATCCCGACTGCGTATTGGAACCCGGTCAAGCCGCTCCACATTCAGGACACGCAGCAAAAAACAATAATCATTTACAGTTTCAGCGGCAGCTAGAAAAAGTGCACTTTAAATTTAAAACTAACATCCTGGTCCTTGCACCTCATACCCTCGCTCTGCACTTCCTGCCTTTGCATGGCAGAGGCTAACAACGTCGCAATTTCTGATTGGGGCAAAAAAAAATGTCAAGACAGACAGAAAACTGCTTTATTTTTAAAATTACAATGGGAAGAACTGTATTAGCTCTGTAGTAGTGTAGTGGGTGGGGGGCAACAAGACATGGAACAGCACAGAAAAGGAGGGACTACTTTACAGCATAAACATTTAAATTTCATTTCACTCTGTTTTTTCAATTTCTTTTTACATTTTATTAAATCTCACATAAAAATACCACAGGTAGCCCATTTCTAAAGCGCAATAATGCCCTCCAGGGTGGGCGGTATAGGCAATACCAGACCGGACCAGGAGCTATAAGGCCCTCCGCCTGCGGCGTCAGGCCTCATTACGCCCCTGGCCGGTCCAGTATTGCCCAATGCCGCCCACCCTGTCGGGCATTATTGCTTACTTATTGCCTATGAACTATATTTTTATAACCATTTCAGTTTGTAGCATGTCAAAGTTGCCAGAGAATCAGATATTAGTACAGAAGAGGGTGGTTTGTTTAGACATTTATGGTGGTTGTTACCTATAAGGTACCTAAATTGTTTCTACATGTTTTTTGTCTTTCTCTCAGGAGGGAGAAGATGTTTGTAAGCCATATGGACTTCTACATCATCCCACTATATCATGCAGCTCATGGTCTTAAACAACAGCAATATATACAAGGGACTATTTTTCATTAAGTTGTTTTTACTGATAGCCTCCTAAAGCTGTATTTGATCGAAACAGTACAAAGTATTCATTTTAAATTGTGTGTATTAAGAGAGGTGGCACCTTCCTGTGGTGGTATTTCCTTTATGTTTTATCCTTATGTACTGTCTCCAGACACTTTTATGACTGTATGTCTATTGTAAACTAATAAACAAAGTTAAAAAAAATGTCCTGGGTGTTAAGTCTGTTAGGGTAGTTGTAGCGCTAGCATTAGCTGTTGTGTTAGCTTTGTTGTAGCCTCAGCATAGCTGTAGCATTAGCTTTGCTGTAGCATTGGCATTAGCTGGAGCATTACCTTAGCTGTAGCACTACTGTGACTGAGCTGTAGCATTAGCGTAAGATGTAGTGTTAGTGAATGATTTAGCATTACCTGTAACGTTAGCTGTAGCATTAGCATAAGCTGTAGCATTAGCGTAAGTTGTAGCATAAGCTGCAGCATTAGGTTTAGTGCAAGCGTAAGCTGTAGCGTAAGTGTAAGCTGTAGCGTAAGTGCAAGCTGTAGCATAAGCATGAGCTGTAGCATAAGCGCAAACTGTACTATAAACCTTTGTTTTAATGTAAGCATAAGCTCTAGCATTAGCTGTAGTGTTAGTGTAACAGATGTAATGCCCAGGAAATGTTTTCATTATCTTACTAATTATTGAGATGGAATGTGGAGCTGCAGGATTGCACGCTGGTTGTCATCAAGGCCCACATTCTACTGCAAAGGACCTCAGAGGAGCAAGTGGTACAGAGTCACTGATACGCTTTCCTCTACCCAATAAAATGTATGTCATTGTTGCCATACTAGGAGAGAGGGTTCAGCATCCTTTTGTCTCATTTCTTCCTCTTTTTTGCTGACAACCTGTACTCCTTCATGCTCTTTTATGCTTTTTTTTCTTTTCTTTAATTTTTTGTTGAGAGGGTTAGTGCACTAGACAAATCCTGCCTATTTTCAGGCACGACCCGGGGGAGGGGGGATACAGATGAATGCCAACTGACCTTGAACCAGATTAAGTTGTTGGTGGTATTTTTAGTGAATGAGAGAAATTTGGCCAGGGCACCGGGGAAGTTCCCCTACTCTTGCTGCACATCGCGCAGTCACACTGCAGGAGAGTCGAATGGAGGTCAGTGTGCCTCTGACTATGGATGGTGCAGATCGTCCTCAAGAGAGCTCCGGTTTGGAGCAAGGTTGTCGGGTTGTCTCGATGGAGACTTTGAATTCGGAATTGGAGAACGTTATGCCTAAAGAACAGGTTACTGTGTTGGACTCCTGTTCAGGGTCGATTGATCCTGATGAAGAAATACTCAAACAGGATTTAGATATTCGGAAGCAACAGTTACCGGATTTAATTTCAGCTGCCGAACGTGATTTTTTAGTCAGGAAGCTAACTTTAGATGAACGAAAAAGAAAACGATCTGGGCAAAGCCCTTTACCTGGGAGTAGCAAACGTTTTCCTCTGGAAGTGGCTGCTGATTCTTTGGATTCAATTTTGCATTCCTCGGTGGACCCTGCTTTGGTTGATGACATCGTCATTTCGACACCAGGTTCAGATGCAGACTGGACCCCAGGGCTGGCTCTACAGAATGCCGGTTGGATACCAGATGGAGACCGTTGGGTTCCTGACCTGGTTGTTCCATTGTCGGGTTCTCCGCCTTTGTTGCCTACTCCTGTTTCGACGGTAATTCCGGAATTGATGGTGAAACAGCAGGAGACTCAATTGCCTACTATGGAGTCTCCAGCTTTGGTGGGAGATACGGACAGGCTTAGTTTAGATGGCCAGCAGACCTTCAATGCTTCAATGGCTGCTGCTTCTTCTGATGTCATCCCTGCTGTAGACGGAAAGGTGCCGATTTCTCCTTTGAAAGGTAAGGGTGTGGATGCTGGGCTTCAAGCTGCTACTAAGGACCAACCCAAAACTTTTGCTGGACTGTTTAGCAAGCCTGCTGAAGCGGCGAAGAGGCGTTTTTTGGTGCGGTTAAAAGATATTGGGACTGCTCTTGTTATCCCCGACAGGATATGGGTGGGGAAAACATTGATTAAGGACTCTTTGGGCTTTGCACCATTGGAGGTGTATGCTTTTATTCATGCACCAGGTCAACGGATGTATGATCTCAGTTTTTGCTCTATGTACTTATTGGACAAATTTTGGAAATTGTATTATTCTGTTAAAGATTTTGGGGTATGGCAAGATTTTATAGCCATCCCTGTAACAAAACCGACCTTTAAAACAATTACTATTTTGTTTCGGAATGAGGGGGTTTGTATAAATGACATTTCATTCTGGTTAGAGAAAAATGTACCATTATGGAGAAACCTAAACCTATTATCGATGGAAATGGATTTTGGAATGGGGGATGGATATTTCGGGTACAGTTGAATCAATCCGAGGTTGGGATTTCCCATTTGCCCAGCTCCTTTTTTTTGGGTAGAGACTGGGGGGTACTGTTTTATGCTGGTCAACCCAAGAGTTGCTATAAATGTGGGGCCCTCAATCATCTCAATGTAGATTATGATCAGATTCGGTGTTTTCACTGCGGGATGCTTGGGCATACTGCTCCTCAGTGTACTGCCTGCCCTTTCTGTAATTTGTGTGGGGAAGAAAAACATTCCTTCCATGAGTACCCTTGGGCAGCACACAATTTAGAAGGGGAATCAGACCAAGATTATTACCTGGACAGGGCAAAACAGCGTTTTTCTGTATCTTTACAGCCTAATGAAAGATTGATTTCCGGCCGAGGTAGAGGTCGGGGACATATGTCACATACTGTTCCACGGGGTGGTGGTTCAGTTCCCCCCTTTTCCCATTCAGATTTTGGAGATGTGGAAATTACTCTTTCCCTTTCCCATATGTCTCCAGGCCCATCATGCTCTAAGACAGTGGACCTTGTCAAGCCACCAGTTATTTTTCAAGGTTCTCCTGTCCGAACTGTGTCCCTGGCTACTTTTCAGGAGCAACAATATCTAACCCACTTAGATTTATCTTCCCAGGGTTCTTTTAAACACACTGCACTTACTAGTGTGGTTCCCCCTGGCTCGATTCCTGGACCTGAATCAGATATTTCGGCTACGGAACAGGAATTTTTACTTCCTCTGAAATCTCAAACTCGGTCTCAGACTGAGGAAATGACTCCTCTTTCTCCTTTGCCCCTGTCTAATAGATTTGCAGCCTTTTCGTGGAGTGAACAGGTGGATTCGGATCTCCCAATGTCAGGTATTGATCCTGACCCATTTCCGCCCCTTGCTCCCAGTACTGCCCAGCCTAAGAAACATCAATCTAAAACTCAGATGAAACGAGTCACCCGTTCTAGTGGTAAATAAGTAGAAATTCCTCCCTGAAGGGTTAGGGTTACGTATTGCCAGTTTGAATGTAAACAGTGTGTTATCTGGAAAGAAACGTCTTATTACCTTTGGTATTCTATCTCAGTTACCTTATGATGTTTTTTTTCTCCAGGATACAAGAATTCATTCGTCACTAGAAATTGATCAGATTACAAGAAATTGGAAGGGCGAGCTGTCCTTTTGGTCAGCAGGATTGGACTCTTGTAGTGGGGTGGGGTTTTGTTTTAAAACTCATGTTTCATGTTTTCGTTTAGTGGATATTGACCCTGGTCAGGCTTTTTTGTTAGACGTTGTTATTAATTCAATATCTTGCAGACTGATTAATATCTGTGGTCCTCAAGTTAAAGCCCAGAGGATCTCTTTACTGAAGAAAATCCAACCCTTTTTATATACAAATAAGCTTGTTTTCTTTGCTGGGGACTTTAATATTAATGTCCTGAAGGAAGGGCCTCTCAACAAAGTGTATTGTGATAGGGCTTTCCTGAGGGACTTAATATCTCATACTGGGTTGAAACAGGTATCTGTCAGGTCTTCGAAGTCATTGAAACCTACATATTATAGGGGAAGGTTAGCTTCCTGCATTGACATGATTTTTCTTACTAAATCTTTGTCATGTGGGAATTTGGTTTCCATCCCCATTGAATCCTCTGACCATGTCTTGCTTGGAGTCTGTATGGATTCTACCTCAAGTAGGATTGCTGGCCCGGGATACTGGAAATTGAACTCTTCTCTTTTACAGAATCCTCTGGTTCTGTCTTCCTTAACTGAGATTCTTAATGATAAATTGACTACGAAGGTTTTTTATGACAATTTGGGTTTATGGTGGGAAGACCTGAAGATTTGTTTACGTGATTTTTTCCTGGCAGTAGATAAAGATCAACAACTGTCTAAATATTCTCAGTATCTCCAATTAAGGCACCATTTAGGGATTTTACTTACAAAACATCATTTGGGAAGGGAGGATGTAGCTTTAAATATTCAAGAAAGTCATGTTCAGATGGAGTTATTCCAATACAATAGGATGTTGTCTTTACAACATGAACAGAAATTTGGTACCCATGGGAACTTGGACCAAGGTAACCCTTTTCAAAATTGCCATAAACGAACAGAGAAGAAAGTGTTCCAAAATTAAATTTCGGCACAAAGAATTTTGGTTTCTGATAATAAGGGTATTATGTCTACCCTAAAAAAAATATTAACCTGGTATTTGGGACTCCGGTTCCTGATGTAGGTTTTAGTACTCAAATTTTGAATTCGGCAGCTTTGTCACAAATAGATTCTTTATCACAGGAAGAATTACTCTTACCATTTACTTCCTTAGAGGTGAATTCAGTTATTCTTTCTATGAAGGGGGATACAGCTCCTGGATCGGATGGTTTGACTGCCGAACTTTACAAGATCTTATGGCGTCTCATCCCGACTGATTTTTTAGAGGTGTTTAATTTTATGTGGTCAGATTTTTATTTACCTTCTTCTATGTATAAGGGCTTAACGATTTTTTTGTATAAATCAGGTGATCGGGTGGAGCTTACAAATTGGCATCCTATTACCCTGCTTAACGTTGATTTTAACATTTTTGCTAAATTACTTAGTAATAGGATTACGTCTAGGATGGCTCAATTAATTTTTTCTATGCAGTTTTGCTCTGTGCCTGGGCGGTGTATTACTGAAGCCTTGCTGTTACTTAGAGAAATCTTGGACAGTAGGACTTCATTGATGGCATCGGTTGGAAATGGGTACATTGTTAGTTTGGATCAAGCTAAGGCTTTCGATGGGGTTTCTCATGCTTTTTTGTGGAACTGTTTGGCGTCCTACGGTTTCCCAGATTTGTTTATACAATGGATAAAGTTATGTTATGCATTAGCTTGTGTTATACCTTATGAGAATGGATGGATGGGGAAAACGATTTTGATACGTAAAGGAGTTCGGCAGGGTTGTCTCTTAAGTCCTATTCTCTATGTTTTTACACTAGACCCCTTATTACATATTCTTCAGAATTCTCCAAATATTTATCCTTTATGTATGGGTATATCCTTTCCGATTAAAGTATTTGCAAATGCAGATGACATATGTTTATTAGTTAATGATGTACATTCTGTACATTTGGCTTGTGCTTTACTTCAGGAATTAGGTAAAATTTCTGGTGCTCAGTTGAATATGACCAAATCGTGCTGTTTGAATGTTGCAGGATTTATCGACCAAGAGGATTGTCTTGGTGATATTCCCATCTCACGGGTGCCCTGTTGCATTCTTGGTATTTATTTTGGGGGGGACGATATGGCATATACTAATTGGTCACAAGTCTTGAAAGTGAGGCATTCCAAGGTTAAATTATGGAACCAGTGGAAATTATCTAAGAAACGACGTATTTTTCTTCTAAAGTCCTTTTTAATCCCTGAATTTTTGTTTGTAAGTTCGATTTTCTTTTTACCGGCATGTTTGTTTACTTTATTGATGGGTTGTTTTTTTTCTTGTGTTTGGGGTAGTAGATTAAATCCAATTAAAAGAGAGGTTTTATATGGCCTTATTAAATCTGGGGATTTAAATATGATTCACCCAGTGGTGTTTTTTTTTTACAATTTTTCTTTATGTAAATATTGTCCCTTTAGTTACGGGTTCTGAACGTTTGTGGTGTAGGTGGGGTAGGGACACCTTACATGGTGTGTTCTTGGAATGGTCAAACAATGCTTTTTTGCATAAAAACAAGAGATCTCCTCGTCTCCCTTGTAGATGGGATGGTGTGATTGATGCCATTAAGAAATGGGGTGTACGGCTTGATGAAGTTGTTAGTAAGTCTAGAAAAGCAATTTATGGTCAAATTATTTTGAGTTATTTTACTATACCTCCTTTTACAAATTTTCCTTCCTTGGAACAAAAACAAATTTCAGACTATATTTCAGATTCCAGACTTCCGGTTCAATTATGGGACACTGTTTGGTTGGGGTTGTATGGTAGGATGAATGTTAAAGGGAATCAGAAACACAAGGCTTTAATAGAATGGTACTGTCCCCGTGTTTTCTGCCTTATGAAAATAGAAACTATGGATCATTTATATTTACATTGTCCATACATTGTAGACTTTTGGGACATTGTTAAGAATCGATGGAAAGGGATTGGCTCTATTCCACCGACATCAGGGTTGTTGTTTTCTGGGATAACTCCATCCTTACCGAGTGGGGTACATTATGGTACTTACCGTATTCTTTTTGCTCATATTTTATACTGGATTTGGATTGGTCGTTGCAGGTTCATTCTGCAACAACAGGTTATTACTCCATGGGAACTTTTTCATATCATTAATACTGAGTTAGGTAAATGGAAATTGGTGGAAAAATTGAATTTTCCCTTTCATCAATGGTCTGACCTTTGGAGACACCTTGCTTTTGTAGGCCATTAAATGAGATTTACTTATTTCCAGGGCTGCAATTGCAGAGGTTTTGTTCATTACTTTGGTGGTTTGTTTTCCCTTATTTCTAGGATTAACACATGTATTTTCTTCTTTCTTTGGAATGATTATTGTATGAATTAATACATATTTAGGTTTTTTTCTTTTCCTTTTATAGTTATGTATGATGTAATATTGATTTGTATATATTTGTTCAGATTTTGTTCTGATTTCAATAAAAAATTCCCCTACTCTTTTCGATAAGTGCCATGGGATCTTTAACATCCACCTGAACTACCACCAATCCAGGCAGATGGGACCTCGGTTTAACATCTCATCTGAAAGACGGCACCTCAGAAGTGCAGCACCCCTCTCATGCTGCACTACAGTGTTAGTACTGGGATAGTAACCCAAGTGCCAGATGTAGGAACTGAACCCATAGCCCTCTGATCTCCCAGCCTCAAAGGTGAGTGTGCTACCTACTGAGCCACTGACAATGACCACTTGATATGCAGGTAGGCATCCTGCAGATTCAAGTATCAAATCCAGTCCCCTACTTGAAGTAGTAGGTGCAGGCTTGCAGTGACTTTTTTTTAATTCATGTTTATCGAAAAGCTTGGGCACAGCTAAAATAATAAAGTATGCCATGCATACAAATAATGAAGTAACCATGTAGTTCACATTCCAAAATATCCTAAAGCAGTGGCCTTAAACAAGTGCAGTTTCAATGGTATGTCAATACTTCTCATCAGCATGAAACTGACTGCCCTCTACTAATAATGACATTTTGACAATCACTTAATGGTAACAATCTGAAAAAAAGAGTCCGATCTTGAGGCAGGTCAGGGCAGAAGCATATGGGGAGGAGAAGAAGGGACTCCAGCCTTACCAGTCAGGTTTTATTGGTGGTAAACATTTCCTACCACAGTGCCCATCTGGTCCATTTCCAGACAAAAATGTGTGTCTTCAAGCTGACCTTATAGGTCAGTTTTTTCATTGACTGGATGTCCTGGACTATAGTCAGCCAATGTTGAAAGAGTGGGGGTTCCCTGTCTAGCCATTTATGGGTAGTGGCCTTGTGGGCAGCTGCAAGGAGGATATTCCAGATGTATATTAGATCCCACCCACACATTTCTGGAAGTGGGAGGCCTAATATCATATTGGTCAAGTTCAAAGGGGTGGCAATTACAAGTAGGTTCCGGACCACATTCACAACCTGCTGCCAGTAAGGTTGGAGTACCAGGCGCTGCTAGAAGATGTGCGAGTGGTGAGCTAGAGTCTCAGAGCACTGCCTCCAGCAGGCCTGGGAGGGTCAGGGCTCCACTTACTCTCTATAACCATTGCATAAAAGCAGCGTGTTCTGACCTTCCATGCAAACTCCTGCCATAGAGAAGAGTGAAGTTGTTTTGCAGGCTATTTTGAATATTCTGTCCCAATCTTCCTCAACAAGGTGGATGTCACCTGCTTGTTGCCACTTAGATGTTAGTGGGGCAGTACAATATTTTCCTAGACCCTTTACAATTTTTGTGTCAGTATGGCTTTGATCATCTCGATCAAAAGAATAGCTCTCAGAGGGTGTTGTTCTACCTCTTGAAGATGGGCAATTAATGTTTGCAGTTGTAGAAAGCGAGTGATCCAAATTAATGTGAAAGCTTCCTTAACTGTGTGAAAATCTAGAATCACCCCGTTGGATATCAGCTGGTATAGATAACACAGCCGGAATGTGTGGTCAATCCTGGATGGCAGAAAGGAGTCATTCAAGTGAACCACTGGAGTGACCATAACTAAGACGAGAGTGTATTTTTCCCATGTTCTGTAGGCAGCCTGCAGTGTGTTCTGAACTGCTATGAGGGAGATGTCATCATTTTTAGTTTTAAATGAGGGGGTCCATAACTCTGGCCCCCCAAAACAGGCCTCTCTTACCTTCATTAACTTTCAGTTTGCTTGGTAATCTGGTATTGACCACAGAAGAGCCACCCTCAAGTGTGCAGCCAGGCAATAGTCTTCTAAGTCTGTAAGTGCTCTACTTCCACAGATTTTTCTGTTTACATAACTGAATAATTCCAAGTGCATTTAGAGTTTTCTGCCTGGACTGGAATTGTGACTTCAGGATATGTATAGGCAGGTACTGAAAGAGGTACAGGCCCCTGGGCAACATATTCATAGTAACAAATTGTATGAGAGAGTGCACTGAGAAATTAAGGCGGGCCCATATAGTAATGTCTTGCTGGAGTTGACAAATTAGCAGGTCAAAGTTTACCTAGGTTTTTGTGAAGTTGTATGCCCAAGTATTTGATTTGGGGGTATTCCAATTAGGAGAAAATAAATGAAGTCAGAATGACAACTCTGAACTTAAAAGTTCAGGTCTCTGAAGTCTAGAATGGTCCTTTAATTTCCTGTTCAGTTTTGGACTAGGGAGTACCAAGAATAGAACCCTGTATTCCTTTGTCCCCAAGGAACAAGTTCTATTGCCTTTTTCTGAAGCAATGTCTGCATTTCCACCAGAAGTAATGGGATGTGCTCGAGTGTAATGTCAGTGTATTGGTGGATGGTCTGGAGTAATTCCAGAAGCTCCAGAGCGTGCCCTTGTGCTATTATTTCCAAGACCCAAGCATCTGTTGTCACCATCCTCCACTGGTTCAGGTGGAGGGAGAAGTGACCCCCCCAACCACCCCTAGAGGCACTGGTGGCTGTAGGAGTCCAACAGAGCCAGTTGTTGTGGTGACTGCTGCAATGCCAACTCTAGGGACTTTTGAGTAGCTACTTGGGTGGCTCCTGAGGTAGGCAGGCTGCTGCTCCTCTATCCTCACCCTGTTGGCTGGCTGTAGAATGGTGTTAGTTACTGGCCAAACAGGCAACCTTGTCTACTCCCTGGCTGGTTATGATAGAGGGAATGCACAGATGTCGGGGGTCTGCCTGAGGCCTATAAATTAGAGATGATATCTTGCACATCTACACCAGACAATTTATATCCTCTAAATGGGGCACTGAGAATAGATAGTTGAACATCATTTGCAAATCTTACCACCCTGAGCCAGAAATATCTCCAGAGGCACTGCCCTGGCAGAGGCATCCGTGATATCATAGGTAGAACACAGGAGGTATTAGCCCAAGTCTGCTCCTGCTGTTAAAGCTGTCAGAAGCTCCTGCTTAGGTGCACCTTCTGGCAGGGCTTGGGTAGCTGCTTTGGCCTTTCTCCAGAGGGTATTTAACCATATGGGCCAGGTAATTTGCAATCAAGTTCAAAATGGCAGAAGCAAAACGGGCTTTGCCCAGGACATCAAGCCTCCTGGACTCATCAGGACAGAGGGAACTAAGGTGTTTTGGTGCCTTAGGTCTGTCATGGGCAGCATTTGTGACCACAGAGTTGGCCTGCAAACAAGGGCTTGCCTGAGGGGGCCTGATACATCTTTTCTGCCATCCTAGGTGTGACGTATCATGCTGGGCCTATGCCAGACAGCAAGGAAACATCCACCAAGGCAGGTAGAAGATGAGAAATGATGGAGCATAAGTGGGTGGGTGGGTTTGGGGGATCAGGCAATCCAAGAACTCCACCAGGTTCTTCCTGGTAATGGTAATGTCCTGTTCATCCAAATCAATCCTATGCTCTGTAGCTGCTGCATTATGGCAATGAAAGATGGATCTTTTTCTTTTTTGGGGGACCTTGGTGTGTATACTACCGAGTCATCACTTCCTGTGGAGCTGGTCATCTCATAGAAGCTTTTCACATAATCTTCCTCCTCTTCATCATGCATAATGAGGTCAGGATTGTACTCCTGGTCCATGTCAATGTGTTCGGTATTATGCAAGGAAGGAACAGGTGAAGCCATCAATGCCCGAGATGGGAACATTGACTGAGCTAGCATCAACACTGCGATTTGTCATGAAGGCCTAGTCAACGCATCTCCTATCACAGGAGGAGGCAGCATCAGGCATTTAAAGGGGGAACTGTCATCTACAGGATTTCATAATTTCGGAAAGCCCATAAAAAGCTAATTTAAATGAGCCATTGTATATCTGTGAGTCCTTGCAGTCTAGAGTAATTCTTACGTAAATCAGCCTGTAATTAAGGGCTGGGGACAGCCATCTGTTTTAGGCTTCTGACAGAAAATGTCACCAAGGGCCTACCCCCCGACTGTAGATTAAATAGGAAGTACTTTGTTTTACAGTATTATTACATTTTCTAAATTTGTAATAATTGTTTTGCATGTGCATTGAAACTAGCAAGTTATCACATTTACATTTCAAACCATTATTTAAAAAATCCATCTTTAGGATCGATTTAACCTCTTGGCTACACTGCCAGTTGATCATTAAAAACTATACATCTCAAGGCTGGCTCTGTAGTGCCAGTAGATATTTTATTCATTTATTTGTTTTTGTTTACCAGGTAAGCACACGAGACAACCAGATGCCTATTTTCAGGTGCGACTCCAGAGATTACAGAGATACATACATGATTTTACAGAGATGCATACATGATTACGAGAATACAGTCAGGTGCAGCAAGGAAAACCATAAGAGCAGGTACAAGTAAGAGCATCAGACATAAACGAAGTAAAGCAAAAACCAGGGGACATTACCCAGTGGTAGGAAGATAACTGCTTCATACCGAGGAGGCCAGCCGTCGTCTGGTAATGTCAGCCAACACAACATCTGGAGGCTGGGGATTGAGGCGTACATCAGGGAATTTATGAGAGAGGGATAGGAGAGGCAAAAGGAACACTTAGATGGCCTAGCACAGCTTAATTCAGATGAGCAAGGAAGACTCATTATCTGATACACTGAACCCCTATGTGTGTTACTGGAGGGGAAGGTCCAGATACCCAAACACCATAGAGCCAAAGGAACAAGGGGGCAAGCGGCAGGAGTAACTTAAGTGCAGAGGCAGGGAAGGGCAGAATTGAGGAAGCCCCAGAGGGAAGTCTTAAAACAGGAATGGGAAGTGGAGGATCAATTGCTAACAGGCAGGGAGTTCCATAGCCTTGGAGCAAGGGTAGTGAAGGCCCGGTCACCCATCTGGGTGCGTGTTTTAGGTACCAGAAGGACATGGGAGACGTTGGACCTTAGGTGGTAGGTGGTAAGAGGAGGAAGGAGGAATGAGGGAAGCTGCAAGGCAGGAGAGGTGGCATTTCTGATGACCTTATCAATGAAGTTGCCTAGTACGAAGGACTGGTATTTTTCTGGAGGAAGCCATTCCAGCTGAGAACAGAGCTGGCAGTGGTGAGTGAGGCAGGGGGCAGAGAGAGCAAAGCGACATATTATTGTACGCCGTATCCCATTTGGAGAGATTGCTTTTTGTGGTGAGGGCAAAGGAGACAAGGCCGTAGGAGAGCGTAGGTAAAAGGACACGTTTGGCAAGGGTGAGACGTGCTGCCGGGGTGAGGCAACATTTTGCTCTATACGCAAGGCCCAACTTACTGTTTGAGGCCTTGCAGACATTGCAAATGTGGAGAGTGCAGTCCAGTTGTGGATCTAGAGTCACCCCCAGGTACTTAATGAATTGAGCGTCATGTAGGAAGGATCCATCAGCACATGAGATCCTTAGAGGGGAGGGAGCCACTATTAGTTTGGCTGTGGAACCAAAGAGCATGGTTTGGGTTTTCAGCAGGTTGATAGCAAGCTTGTGTTCAACCAGCCATGTTTGGATCTGCTTGAAATCAGCATTGAGCTTGTTGTTGATGACCGAGCTATCCTGGGAGCTGAACAGGATGACTAAGTCATCAGCGTACAGGGTACAGCGCCCATGGGCCGGGGCCGAGGGCAGCGGATTAATAAAGAGGGAGAAGAGGAGGGGCCCTAGGACAGAGTCCTGAGGTACCCCACAGTTGACCGGGGCAGGCTTTGACAGGGCCTTGTGAAATGAGGTGTACTGCTGTCTGACCAAGAGTTAGTTGCTGATCCAGGCTAGTGCGGGGTGGAAGGAGCTCAGGAGAGAGTGGTCAACACAGTCAAAGGCCTTGGAGAGGTCCACAATGATGGCTCCAGTCAGTTTGCCTTGATCAGCAGCAGTTCTAATCTCACAGGAGACAACCGCTAGGGCAGTGGAAGTACTATGCCCTTTCCAGAACCCGTGTTGGGCAGGGGTGAGTACGTCATAGGCTTGCAGGTAATGGGAGATCCAAGTGCTAACCACCCTTCTCGAAAGCAGCTTACTGATAGCTGACAGTATAGCTATCGGGTCGGTAGCTTCTGGGATCCTGGGGTCCCCTGTTTGTGAACAGGGATGACTTTGCCACCTTCAGTGTCAGGATGACACCTGGTCAGAAGGATCTATTGAAAATATGGGTGATAGGGCAGGCAAGTATGGAGGCCCCAAGTCTGAGTAGTGAGTGGCTCAAGGCTGTCATGCCCAGCACCAGTATGAGAGGGAGTCCATCTAGACACTTCTGGGTCTCCAGGACAGAGATGACCCTGAGGTAGAAGGGGGAACGAGGACTTGCCTCAACTGGGGGTAGTGTCCCAAGCTTTGGAGATGTGGGAGAGGGAGGAGAGAGCCGGCAGCTCGGTGAACATAGTGTTGAAAGCATTGGCTATCGTATGGGGGTTATTGCAATTTACCCCACCAATGTGCATGTCAGAGACCAGAGCTCTAGCGGACCCACCAACCAGATTTTTGATGTTCAGCCAGAGGCTCCTAGAGTTTCTAGCAGAGGAGAGTAGGGCAGGTTGACAATATTCACTCTTGGCGGAGCGAATGGCTTTTTTGCAAGTGTTTCTCACTCGTCTGTACTCCTGTAGGTCAGTATTGGAGGGGGAGACCTTGTAGCAAGCCCAGCACTTGTCCCTAATCTTCATGAGGGAGAGAAGATCGCCATGAAGCCACTTAGTGACTGTACCCCTTACCCTCCTTTTTGTTAAGGGCACATGCTTGCCTTGCAGGAGGGGTATAGACAGCAAGAAAGTCGTCTAGGGCCACAGAGGGACCATTTGTACCCATGACCTGGGACCAATCAGTTTGACTCAAGTCAGAGAGGTAATCTTCTACAACACGCTTGGAGAAGTCCCTCAACTGGATCACTCCGCATGGAATTTTGGGAGCAGAGATGCTCCAGATGCAATAGATGGGAGAATGGTCGGAGATGACATCAGGGAGGGTGCCACTGCAGACTATTCTGTCAGATCTGTTACTCAACACCCAGTCAATGAGGGATCCCGTGTCACCTGTTGAGGAGAGCCTTGTGGGGTCCTTAATGAGTTGGCTGAGGGAGAGACCCGCCAGTACGGGCTCATATTGCTGGGCGTTGTTGCCCACCAAGTTTAAACTGAAGTCCCACAGAATCAGCAGCTCATTTGAGCCAACCGAGGGACTGAGATTGTTTAGGAGTGAGGAGAGCCCTAGCACGCAACCTTTAGGTGGGTTGTAAGCACATACCAGGCATATCTTCTTGGTATTGCCAAGCAGTAGTAGAGCATGTAAGGTCTCAGCAGTAGAGGCCCCATATCAGGATTTCTAAACCCTGGCTGTGTTCATGTTAGTACAGATTTCAGGAGCTGCCACAACACCAAATTACAGTTACGCAACAACTTAGCGTAACAGTAGATCTTCCAGAGAGGTCCCTGCAGTAGGTCTTCACATATAGGAATGCACCCCCTGGTGTCAGATCTGCATGGCAAACTTGTAGATAGCAATCATCAGTGGGGACTGCCCCCACCGTAAGGGCACAGTGACATCAGCCTGACTATAAAAGTCTCAGTCCTGCACCCGCTCTCCAGTTCTTTTCCAACAGAAACCAATAGATGGGTAAGAAGAAAAATGGAGTGAACACTCCTCAGACCCCTGCTTCCGCTCTAGTCCCGAAGGGCTAGATAGGATGGAAAATCAGGATAAAGCATCCAAAACCTGGGGGAGGGGAAGGAAATACAGGTTACTCACCTGTAACAGGAGTTCTAGGAATGGTATATGTCATTCATCCACACTGTCTGGCAGGTTCCTTGCCTCTTTAAATCTTGCCGGAAGGTCTTCATGCTGGCTCTTCCCATGCACCCAGGTAGTAAAACTCTCGGCTCCAACCCCATGACGCTAGATCTAGATCGCTGGAAGCCAGATTGTGTGTCAAAGCTGGGGAGGCCAGGTGGATCGTGTGGATGAACATCATATATAATTTCTAGAACTCCTGCTACAGGTGAGTAACCTGTATTTCTAGGGACATGGATATGTTGTTCATCCACACTGTCTGGCAGACAGACTCCTAGCAATTCTCCAGGAGGAGGGAGGCAAGGCGCACACCCACTACTTAGAGAATGACGACTGGAGAACTGAGGCCCAAAAACCAGCATCCCGGTGTGACTCAAGGTCGGTGTGGTAATGGAGTAATGAAGGTGTGCCGACTTCGGTAGCCCAGCCAGATTTCCCTGAATAGGGGCGTCCTGGAAGCAGCCACCAATGCAGCGGTATGGTGGGTGAATATGAAACTCTTATCCTCTGGGGAGGCTCCATGTCTGCCAAACTATGGCAGAGATCATGCAGGAGGCGGCGGCTTGGCTGCAGGTCTGCCAGGTACAGCTTCAGCGTGGGTGACAAACAGCTGGCACACCTCTTCCCAGAACTTCAGCCATTTGCTCCTTATAGCGAGCACTCTTCTAGGGTCAAGTATGGAGCCTACATACAGCCTCCAGGGGTCACTGGGGTAGAACGGGCCAAGAGTCAACACCTGGTTTAAGGTGAACTCCGACACTACCTTCAGAAGGAATTTCGGTGGGTGCAAGAGGACAACCTTGTCCCTGTGGAAAACCAGATAAGAAGACTCGATGGAAAGCACCTGGAGATCTCCCATCCTTCTGGCTGACATGATAGCCACCAAGAAGGCAGTCTTCCATGATAGGTGAGAGATGTCACACCTGTGCATCTGTTTGAATGAACTTGCCCATGAGCTTAGCCAATACCAGCAGTAGACCCCATGGAGGTGGAGGTTCTCGCACCGGAGGGTATGTGTGATCAAGGCCTTCTGCAGCACCACCGACTACTTCCCGGCCCGGTAAGCAGAGATGGCTGCCAGATGCACCTTAAGAGTCATTGACCAAAGCCCTTGCTGAGAAAGGGACCATAGGTAGTCCACAATGCTTGCCAAGGAGCAGGAGGAAGGGTTCAGGCCCTTGCTCTGACACCAAATGGAGAATCTCTTCCATTTAAAGGTGTAGCATTTTCTGATCAACTCCTTACAGGAAGCCTCAACAATGTTGAGGACCTCGTCGGAAAGACCCAAGGCCTGGAACTGTAGCCGCTCAGGAACCAGGTCGTCATGTGCAGAGATTGAAGGGCCAGATGGAATACCTTCCCCTGATTGACTGAGATCAGGTCCGGGGGGGCTGAAAGCCGCCTCAGGAGCCTGGAGCTGAGACTGAGGAGATCTGGATACCAGAACTGGCGTGGCCAGTCTGGGGCTACCAGAATCACCTGCGCCTTGTCCCTCCTCGCCTTGAGGAGCACCTTGTGGATCAAGAGAAATGGGGGAAAGGCGTAGAAGAGGCCCAGGGTTCATGGCCTTGAGAAGGCATCCCCCTGCAGTGAACCCTGCTGAGGGGGGCAGGCATGAAACAGTCTCAGCTTCGCATTCTCTCTGGAGGCAAACAGGTCCACCTGAGGCATGCCCCAGTGGGGGAACAGATCTTGTACTACCTCCGGCAGGAGAGACCACTCGTGGGACGCAGCTCCTATCTGGCTTAGGGCATCAGCCAGAATGTTGGATGCTCCTGCCACATGGATGGCAAGGAGATCCACCTCCAGGCTGCACACGAGGGACCAAATGCAGAGAACTGCCCTGCACAGAGGCATGGACATCCCACCCTGGTGGTTTAGGTAGTACATGGTCATAGTATTGTCCATCTGGACCTGGACCACTTGACCCCATACAAATGGAGTGAAGGTGGTGAGGGCTAGATGAACTGCTCGAAGCTCCAGCAGGTTGATGCGGCATCGGAACTCCCGAGGAGACCAGAGGCCGTGCGCTCTGTGCTCCCCCAGATGGGCACCCCAACCCAGAGATGTCGGTTGAGGGAGACCGTCGGCTTGGGGTGGACAAACGGGATGCCTTCCTGCAGATGAGCTGGAGCGATCCACCACTGGAGAGCGTTCCACATCTCCTGGGTCACTACCACTGGCTGATCCAGAGGACTGGAGCACTGTGACCATTGGCTGGCCAGTCCCCATTGTAGGGGATGCATGTGCCAACAGGCCTAATGGACCACGCTGGTGCAGGCTGCCAGGAGGCGCAGGAAGTCCCGGGCAGGGCACAATTGCCCAACCTGAAATGATTGGGCAAAGGAGGAAAGAAACTGTCCACCGGGAGCTGTGCTGTGGCTCGCAGAGAGTTGAGCTCTGTCCTGATGAATTGGATCACCTGCTTTGGCACGAGTTCCGACTTGGCCTCGTTGATAAGGAGGCCAACTTGAGAGCAAACAGGTCCAGATCCCTGGACTGCAGCACCTCCATTCTGGAGGAAGTCGCAATCAGCCAGTCGTCCAGGTAGGGGTACACCCGGACCCTTCAGCACCGCAGGAATGCTGTCACCATTGCCATGCATTTGGTGAAGACCCTGGGAGCTAGAGAAAGGCCAAAGGGCATGGCCCAGAACTTGTAGAGGGACCCCTCTGCCCTGAAGCAGAGGAATCTCTGGTGGGGCTGACAGATTGGGACGTGAAAGAAAGCGTACTGGAGATCCAGAGAACAGAACCACGTGCCTTGTTCCAAGGATGGAATGATCTGAGCCAGAGTGACCATCCTGAAGGTTCAAGACCTTAGGAACCTGTTCAGGTCATGCAGGTCTAGAATGGGGTGCCAGCCCCCTGTCCATTTCGGGACCAGGAAGTACCTGGACACAAACCCTGGGTCTGGTGGAGGGACCACCACCTTCCTGATCACCTCCTTTTCGAGGAGCAGGGCAATGTTGGCTCGACGAAACGACAGAGGCTGTGGATCCCGTAGCTCCCCGTGGGGTGACGGCCCAGAAGGGTGAAGCCTGCTCGAACTCCAGAGGCAGACTCCTTCCTACCACCTCCAACACCCAACGGTCCGTGGTGATAGCGGAACAGGCGGAAAGGAAGTGGCGGAACTGTCCCCCCATGGGGGAACCCAGGGGGAAGCGATGTGGCTAGGGGTGACACCCCTCAACCCATCACAACAGGCTTGGAGAAAGAACCAGCCGAGGGACCTCCTGGGTCTTTTCCTCCCTGCTTCCTGTTGGAGGAAGCTGCAGGCTTGGCTTTGGGATGCCAAGTGCGAGCCTGCTGGCCCTGTTGCTGGCATTGCTGGGCTGGACGTGCTGCAGGGGCAGAAGGTCGAAAGGACTTATGTTGCTGTTGATGGCCTTCATCCTTCTGAGCGGACATGACAGAGTCCAAGGTGGCGTTGGACTTTTCGATCCTCTGGAGGTGGCCTTCCACTCCAGGGCCAAACAGGTTAGTCCCCAAGAAGGGGACATCTGCCATTTTGTGCTGGGTATCCACCGTAAAGGTGGATATCCTCAGCCAGGCTCTGTGGCACATGGCCACTGTGGCCGCTACTGACCAGGCACAGGAGTCTCCGATATCAAGAGCCGTTTGGAGCTGCTGTTATGCCACTGCCCTTCCCTGATCACTCACCTGCCTGACCGTAGTCTGCAGGTCAACCAGGAGATGAGGGATCACCTCATCCAGGGAGCCCATGAGGGTGTGGGAGAAGTGCACTATCAGTACGGCTGAACTAGCCTGACGGAGGCAGAGGGAGGATGCAGCATATCTCACCCGGCATAGTCCAGCTTTTGGACTCCTTGTCAAGGGCTTATCCACAGCCCTAGTGTTCCAGGTGCGGAAAATGCTATCGATGCTCAACCCCTCCATGGAGGGGTGTTCAAACACCGGACAAAAGGCCGGTAGGGACCACATACTTCCTGACCATCCTGGCCGAAGGCACGGACAGGAAGCTGGCCACTGCCAAAGCTCCAAGGCAGGGCCAACAATGGCTTCAGCCACCAGAAAGGTCTCAGTGGGAGAATCCCCTCGGTCCAGCATCTCTGTGAGGGGATACTTGGCCTGCTCGGATACAGGCTCGAGCTGCATCCCGGTGGACTCTGAGATGAGCTGAAGCAGACCCATGAACGATGATGGGCTCTTGTCCAGCAACTGCCCCCCCCAGAGGACTCCAGGTCAAGGGGCTTGGAAATCAAGGAGGAGTCATCGTCAGACTCCAAGGAGTCTGCGAAGAGCTGCCTGGGGCCTGAGCCACTCTCCACCTGTTGAGGACAGTCAGGAGTGAGGGTGACCGACAACTGGTGGGGCAGACCCTGACCCAACCGAGAATCCTGGGTCGGAGCCCCTGATTTCGCTTGTGGAGGCGGAGATTCCACCACAATCGGTGGGGCAGCTGGTTTTGGCTGAACAACCGGTCCAGGCTTGGGCACGTTGACCACCGTGAGGGGTTGTTTTGGCCTTTCCGGTGACAGCCACTTAATGGCCGGGGAAGGCGAAGGCATCAGCTTGTTCCTGGACAAAAGGAGCTGCTGCCACATTAAGTCCTCGTAGCGTCGACGAAGAGGAAGACTAGGATGAGTGGCGCCACCACTTTTCTCGGTGTCGAGACCGCTGGTGTCAGCGGGATCGGCTGGACCGAGACAAGGTCTGAGACAGAGACCCTTGGTGTTTCCGAGGGTGGGTCTGGGAGGGAGCAGGGGAAACTCGCTTCTCTCTCGACTCGGGAGCCTTGACCAGGGACTCTGGCACAGGAGGTGAAGCCAAGTCCTCGGTTCCACCAGGGGAACTGGTGATAAAGGGTTGGCTGCTTCACCAGTCAACAGTCCATCCGACGGGTCAAGAAAAATCTCGACAGCATTGATGGATGTCTCGGCCGGCTGACCTGATGGGGACACCATGAAGCCAGCAGCCTTAGCTGCAACGTCAACCAGAGTAGTGTGTCGACTGTCTGGGCAAGGGGACCTCTCCCTCTCCCACTAATGTCGATGGTGGGACTTACCCTTCGAGTCCTTTTTTGACCAAGAAGAGTGTCCTGATGGGCCCTCACCCTCTGTGGAGAGAGATTGGGAAAGCTCCTTAAAAGAACCTGTGTGGGAGGATCCCAAAGAGAGCATGATAAATGCCGTGATCGAGGAAAATGAGGATGCGGCCTGGGCCGCCTCTTCCTCGAGGGCGATCATCTGCTCGAGTTGCCCAGCCGAGCCAGCAGCCGGACACCACCCAACGGGTCTCCTTGGACTTCACTGGTGGATAACGTTTCTCAGGGTGCCCAAGTTGTAGCCAGGCAGCACGATCTTCAAGGATGTTAGCCGAAAAAGACCTGCACAACTCGCAGGCCTGCGGGTCATGGTCAAGCCCAAGGCAGTAGCGCACACTGCAGGTCACGGATCCATCCTGGACATCTTCTGCCTGCATGGTACGCCCGAGGAAACCCGGAGTGGGTTGTCCATACATGAAGTAGACAGAAGTCTGGAAAACTTTAAAATTATTTTCAGGTAGAACGAGAGGTTGGGATCCAGTCTGTGCAGGCATAAGGAGGAACCTGAGCTTCAAGCGGTAAGGAAGATCTGTCTTCATGGGGCAAGGCGAGGAGTTTACCACCGGGTGGGTGGGTGGGAGGAGCCAGCTTGAAGACCTTCCAGCAAGATTTAAAGCAGCAAGGAACCTGCCAGACAGTGTGGATGAACATGTCCCTAGAAACTAGACCTACTGCAGGAACCTCTCTCGAATATCTACTGTTATGGTACATTCTTACGTAACTGCGATATTTTACTTCAAGAGTGTTCCTGCAGTAGATCTTCGCATATAGGACTGAATACCAAACAGTCCCAAGAAAATTAAGGCATAGGTGCATCCGGGAGGAGGAGAAGTTGCCATGGGGAATCACAACAGAAGGCCGTGCAGGACTGCAGGACCAAAGCCAGTTCTGCGCATAGAGGCAATGTCCAGACTGTAATGCTTAGTGAAAGTGTGAACAGGCGACCAAGTGTCCGCAGCACAGATCTCTGCCATGGACATATTCCTTTAAAAAAAAAAGCAGTAGACATCACCATGCAACAGGTGGAGTGGCCTTTGACTCCCCCCGGAAGGGACTTCTCATATTTTGTGTACAAAAAATGGATGCAGCAAGCAAGCCAGCAGGAGATAGTCTGTTTGGAAATAGCCTTGCCCTGGCACTAAGGGACAACGGATACGAACAGTTGGCTAGATTCCCTAACCTATTTAGTCCTGTTCATGTAGTACCTTACGATCCGGTGCACATCAAGGGTGTGCAGCAGGTGTCTCCCCCCCCCCATTGGAATACTGGGGATAGTACACCAGTAATTCCACGCTCTGGTTCAAGGTGGTTTCTGAAACTATTTTTGGGCAGAAAGGAAGGGTTAGTTCAAAGGACTACTCGGTCCTTATGAAAAATCAAATAAGGTTCTTTACAGACAAGGCCTGTAATTCTGAGACCCTACATACCAAAGTAATAGCGACTAAAAACAAGGTCTTCCAGGAAAGGAAGCGCAAGTCACAAGAAGAAGCTGGTTCAAATGGGGTAAAGTCAGCTTCTAGAGCATGAAATTCAGGTCCCAGGGGACAAGGATTCCAGATTGGAGAATTCAAATGAAGGATACCTTTCAAAAGGTTTTATAATCTCAGTTGAGCCAAGGTTTGCCCTCCACGGGAGGTGTAGGCGAACACATGCAGAGATGGACCTTAATGGAGGAATAGCTAAGGCCTGCCTCAGACAGGTGTACGAGATACTCTAGAACATGGGAAGCCTAGCACAAAAATGGATCCCAGCTCCTTGCTTTGGCCCATATCGTGAATCTCTTAAACTTCATAGCATAAGTGGATCTAGTGGAGGGTTTTCTGGCCTCCACTAGAATGTGCGCAACCTGTGAAGAGACCCCATAACAAGAAATCGCTATGTCCACAGGTGCCACACATGAAGGTGGAGAGACTGAAGGCTCGGATGCACCAGAGTGCCTTGCTCCCGAGTTAGAAGGTCGTAGGAAGTGGGCAGAGGGACTGGAGGTTCCAGTGCCAAGTGTTGTAGAAGAGGAAACAAAATTTGGCATAACCAAAGAGGAGCAATCAGGATCGCATGGACCCCTCCTGTTGAAGTTTCACCAGGACCTTCTGAATGAGAGGAAAGATGTACAGAAACCTCCGTCTATGAAACAGACAGTGCATCTCACCAAAAAGCACCATGCCTGGGAACGAGCGAGCACAAGACAGGTAGTTTTACGTTGGATGGGGAGGCGAACAGATCCATCTCTGGCCGACCCCATCGAAGAAAAAGATCTTCAACTACCTCTGACTCAAGGGTATAGCTACTGATACTCCAAGTAAGCCATGGTGTACCAAGTTTAGTAGCAGGGGATAGCAAACAAGCTGACCAGCATTGCTCTGCCCTCTGTAGTCCATCACATTTAAATTCCTTCACAGGCTTTTTCTTTTCTCTCTCAGCGTTGTTTTGGGGGTGATGGCAGAGAGGACTGCGGACACTGAAGCTGAAAGTCTCAATGAGGTCCTCATGGTCTGCTTGCATAGTGATTGGCAGCAGCATCTGGTAGAGGGTGTGGCAAGTCTTGGGCAGCAAGTTTAAATGCTCAGCAAAGGTAGAAGCCATACTATTAGTTCAGTTGTACTGGAAGCAAGAGAAGCAGTAAAAGAACTAAGGAGCAGCAGATGGAAGATCAGACTCAGAGCCAGTTAAAAGAATGAAAACTTCATGTGGAGTGGCAAGTGGAGAAAATCTGCCTACCTGGAGGGGAGAGAGAAGACATTTCTGCCATGGTCTTGAACTCGTGGTGCAGTCAGTGGCATTTACCAGTGGGCAACAAGCACCGAGCACCACACTAGCAGTGCAGATGGACAGCAGACCTAGTGTGGGAATCATCTAATTGCAGCCAGGAACCTTGGACTTGAGACATTGGGGGTTGGTTTCTTTTTTTTTAAAGAAAAGTATCTGAGGATCAGTGGTAGGATTTTTAGGACAGTAAAGCAATAAAAAGGGAACTAGGAGAGCTTCAGTAGCAGACAAGTAGTGGAACAGCAATATAATGTGGGGAGTGGTGCAATGCAATTGCTGTGGGGCAGCCATATTCAGGCAGACCTTCCGGACACTGAGGTGCTGCACTATCTGCATGCATCTCTCTGGACTGTGGGATGAGGTAGCCATAATCAGAGCGGAAGTAAACTGGGTCAGGAGTACCATCACCCCTATCCAGAGACCACCCAGTCCAATGCAACTGCTTCAAAGGATGTTGAGAACGAGGAGCACTTGGATGACAGTGGGCTTAGGGCAGGTTAGAGCGGTCAGGCAGAGGCACTTCCCAGATCCTATTCCACTCAAGAACTCATATGCCACACTGGCAAACGGGGACAACCAAATAGAGGTACCCAGAGAAGTGGAAGGAAAGGATGTGGAGGTTAGCCAAGAAGGTGACCTCAGCGGGGAAAGCAGTAAACCCAAGAATAGGAGGAAGTGAATCCTGGTGGGGAACTCGATCATAACAGGGATCCAGCTAGAAACACAGGAGGGGGAGGACAGGGAGGTGAGGTGCCTACCAGGTGCCACAGCATGGAGGGATGGAAGGAAGATCCTGGGGATCACTGAGAAGGCAAGACGGGAGGGTGAGCTGGATGTCATTATCCACTTGGGTACTAATGACCTGGCGAATGGGGAGCCAAAGGAAGTTCAGGAAGAGTTTAGGTAATTGGGAGGGTCTCAAAGTAGCAACTTCTATCACTTTCTCAGAAGTACTACCTACGAGAGGCAAGGGACAGCATAGGGTGCATGCACAGAAACTTTAACTCATGGTTGAAGAACTGGTGCTGTAAGAAAGGGTTTGGATTAATTGGTGACTGGGAACCCACCTGGAGGGATGGAGGTTTGTTCAAGCCTGATGGCCTGCATCCATCCTGGAGGGGAATCCAAGCACTCAATGATAACTTTAAATGCTACATTGACAAGCATTTAAACTAGCAAATGGGGGTGGCAGGCCAGCAAGGAGGGTACCAACTTGCTCACCCCCCCCCCACACAGCTAGCAGTGGAACCAGTGAACTAGAGGAGAGGCTATCTCTACAAAGCAGTGTGCAAAAGATTGAGATTGGTGCTCAAGAGGTGGATAGGCAGAAATGGGGCAAAATTCAGCAGAAAGGCAGACAGCAAGGAGAACCAGGGACAAAGGACAACCAAGGAAGGGGCTGGAGTAGAACAGTGAAACAGTCTAGGGAGGTCAAATCAGGGAAAGCCATGGTTGCAAATGCCAGGAGCCTTAGCAACAAGATGGAAGATCTGGAGGCTGTCATGGTGCAGTCAGACCTGCACATTGTGGCCATCACTGAAACATGGTGTAATGATACAACTGAGAGATGGCCATACCCGGCTACAACATATTCAGAAGAGACAGGGCAGGCAGGAAGGGAGGAGGAATGGCACTGTATGTGAAAAATGACATAAGCACCACAGAGATCCAGGAGGAACAAAATGGGGGAAGAGATACTGTGGGTTAAGCTGAAAAGGAAAATGGGGCCAGCCACCTGCACAGGTGTGGTCTATAGACCACCAGCCCAGGAGGAAGAAACAGACAGGGAGCTGATGCTAGTCATCCAAAGGATGGCAGACAAGGGTGAGGTAGTACTGGTTGGAGACTTCAATATTCCAGACGTGGACTGGAGCATCCCAGCAACAGCATCAACTAGGAGCAGATTTATCCTGGACTCCCTTCAGGGTGCCTTCCTCAAGCAACTGGTCATGGTCCAACTCGGCAGAAGGCAATACTGGACCTTGTGCTCACAAACAGGGACAGTGTGATGGGGATAACAGTGGGGGAGCACCTGGGAAACAGTGACCACTAGTCATTGTGGTTTGAAATCAAAGAAAGAGCAGAACCAAACCACACAAAAACATGTATCCTGGATTTTAGGGGGGCAGACTTTGGGAAAATGGAGAGATACTTGAAAGAGGCATTAAGGGGAATGAGGCAGGAATCGGGGGTTGAGGTACAGTGGGCAGTATTTAAAATGGGGATTACAAGAACAACAGAATTATGCATTAAGCAAGTTAGCAAGAGGAAAAGGAAGAGGAGACCATTATGGTTTTCCAAAGAGGAAGCAAAGAACGTGAAAGCCAAAAAGATTGCAAGCAGGCAATACAAAGAGACACAGGCAGAAGGGGATAGGAAGAAATACCCTGGAGAAGCAAAGGGAGGCAGGGAGGTCAGTAAGGGAAGCCAAAGCTCAGACAGAACACCACATTGCAAAATCAGTGGGTAGAGGGGACAAAATCTTTACAGGTACATAAGTGAAAAAAGAAAGGCAAAGGGAGGGATAGTGAGACTGAAGGGGGAGGATGGTGGTCGCGTGGAGGATGACAACAGTAAAGCTGACATATTGAACAGGTATTTCTGCTCAATCTATACTAAGGAAGAGGAGGGTAATGGGTCTGAAGGGAGTACTAGGGGGTGAGAATGGTGCAGAAATGGACACAAGTCCCTTTACAAGAGAAATGGTCCTGAAGGAACTGGAGTTAATAAGAGTTGATTAAACAATAGGGCCGGATGGGGTGCACCAGGGTCCTGTAAAGAACTAAGAGAGGTGGTGGCTGAACCTCTGGCTATCCTGTTTAGCCAATCACTGGAAACAGGGGAGGTACCCAAAGACTGGAGGACAGCAGATGTAGTTCCCTTATACAAAAGTGGGAACAAAGAGGAAGCAGGGAACTACGGACCAGTCAGCCTCACCTCAGTAGTGGGGAAAATCATGGAGGCACTACTGAAGGAGAGACTGGTGGAGCATCTGGTTGTCAATGGACTACAGGACCCAAGGCAGCATAGTTTCACTAGGGAGAGGTCATGTCAGACCAACCTCATTGAATTTTTTGACTGGATGACTAGGGAGGTGGATCAGGGGAGGGCAGTGGACATGGCCTTTTTGGACTTCAGTAAGGTCTTTGACACTGTGACACATAGAAGAAAAAAATGACCTTAGTAATGTTGTTTCTTCTAATGGAGTCTTGCTGTATTCCGACAATAGCAGTGAGTCCAACCTTCGAACTGCCCCGGAGATGAAAGAGTTAACTTTCCATGCCAGGCATGGAATGCTGAGCTCGAGCTCGGTTGAGACTCTGTCTGTTGCTGTTTGAACTCAAACCGTCAGATCTTTATGAGCTAAACTCACTGAGGTCCTGTGTGGAAGCTGTAAACCTACACTAGCCAACTGGCTACTAAACATAACAACACATTTTTTGGTCTCAAAACAAAGACTCAAGTCAGGAAACCCAAAAAATGAAACAAACACAACACCCACTCACCCAAAGAAAAGAGGGTGATAATGAAAAAGGTGGGGCACCTTCTAAGTGCCAACACTGCTACTGCCCACCCACATCCCAAAAACAAAGGTTCTGAGAGGGGAAGGCGGGGGGAGGTCAGAATACAGCAAGACTCCATTAGAAGAAACAACATTACTAAGATGAGTAATTTTTTCTTCAAACAACATGAAGTCTTGCTGTATTCTGACAATAGCAGACTACCAAGCAGTACCTCCATGGAGGAGGGACAGAAGCTACTTAGGAAATAGGCTCTGAAGCACAGCTGTGCCAAACCGAGCATCACTCCTAGCCTGGATATCCAGAAAGTAATGCTTGGTAAAAGTGTGAACTATTTTCCAGGTAGCTGCTTGATATATCTCTAAGATAGGAATATCCCTGGCAGCAGCCAGGGAGGCAGCTATACCTCTAGTACAGTGAGCCCTCAGGCCTGAGGGTGGAACCTTACCTAGTTTTTCATAGCAAAATTGAATGCAAGAGACAATCCACCTGGCAATGGATCTTATAGTGGCAGGTTTTCCTTTACCAACCTCACCATAAGTGAGGAACAGTTGGAGGGAGTCAAACCTGTGACCCTTGGTATGTTCTATGTAGTAGCTAAGGGCTCTTTTCACATCTAAACTGTGCAGTCTCCACTCAGCAGAGGAGAAATGGTCAGTGAAGTACACAGGAAGAGACACAGACTGGTTAAGGTGGAAGTCTGAAACCACCTTAGGTAAAAACTTCCTGTTAGTCCTGAGGACCACCTTATCTCTATGGAAAGAGATAAAATTAGGCTCCATTGACAGGGCTTGTAACTCACTTATGCACCTGACAGAGGTGATGGCTACCAGGAACACAGTTTTCCAAGAGACAGCTGCCAGATGCACCCTTAGTGTAGCTGGTCTGAGTCCCAAGCTATTCAGATGGACCATGTTGTCATGAACTGTGGGCAGATCAGCAGACTCTGGGGAAATATGCTTCCCAGAGCACCATATGGAAAATCTTTTCCACCTGGAATTATAAGTAGTTCTGGTGGAAGGCTTCCTAGAAGCCTTCAGAATATCCATAACACCTTGGGAGAGGTGTAAATCAGCAAACTCTAACTCTTCAAAAGCCAGGCCTTGAGGTTGAGAGATTTGAGATTCAGGTACCAAACCATCCTCTGAGCACAGGTTAGCAGGTTGTAATTCCTGGGAAGAGACAGGAGAAGATGGAATGCTAAGGACAATAGGAGAGGATACCAGGGCTGTCTGGCCCAGTCTGGAGCAATCAGGATCACCTTGCAGGGTTGAGACCTGATTTTTGACTAGCACTTTGAAGAGGAGAGGGAAGGGAGGGGAAGCATATAGGAACATCCATTCCAAACTGAGAACTAAGGCATCCAGGGGGACTGAGCCCAACACTGGGGGGCCTGCAACAAAACAGGGGAAGTTGGTGATTGTCTGGGGCTGCAAAAAGATCTGTGGGGTGCCCCATCTGGAGAATATCACCTCCAAAACCAGGGGATCCAGTGACCATTCGTGATGGCCCTGGGATATCCTGCTGAGAGCATCTGCCAGGACATTATCCTTGCCTGGGAGATGTACTGCTGTGAGGGAAGTGTTCAGGGAATAAGCAAGAGACCACAACTTCATTGCTTCTGCACACAAGGCCGTAGACAGAGTGCCTCCTTGCTTGTTGATATACCACATTGACGTGGTATTGTCTGTTCTGATCTGAATAACTTTGTTCTGAACAGACTTGGAAAAGGCTTGAAGTGCTAGAAATACTGCTCTGAGTTCCAACAGATTGATGTGAAGCAGAGATTCCTGAGGGGACTACAACCCCTGAGAGGTCAGGTCTCCCAAGTGGGCCCCCCCAACCCCAAGAGGGAGGCATCTGTAGTAAGGATTAAAGAGTGAGAATGAATGACAAAGGGAACTCCCCGTCTTAGACTGTTCTGATCCTGCCACCACTGCAAGGCCTGGATCAGGGTGAGTCACTGGGATCAGTTTTGTCAGAGGGTCCTTTTTCTGAGACGAAAAGGCTCTCAAGTGGAACTGAATGTCCCTCATCTGAAATCTTGCTCCCTGCACCACTGCTGTAGAAGCAGCCATGTGCCCCAGGAGCTGCAGAAAATGCCTTGCTAGTCGAGACACCTGAAGGGTGAATGAGGAGGCCAGTGTGATAAGAGTCCTTGCTCTGTCCAGGGGAAGGAAGAAAAAATTACTCATCTTAGTAATGTTTCTTCTAATGGAGTCTTGCTATATTATGACATATGCAGTGAGTCCCAACCTTCGAACTGCCCCGGAGATGAAAGAGTTAACTTTCCATGCCAGGCATGGAACGCTGAGCTCGAGTGAAACTCTGTTGTTCTTCAAACTCAAACCGTCAGATCTTTATGAGCTAAACTCACTGAGGTCCTGTGTGGAAGCTGTAAACCTACACTAGCCAACTGGCTACTAAACATAAGAACACATTTTTTGGTCCCAAAGACTCAAGCCAGGAGACACAAAAAATGAAAACACAACACCAAGCCACCCCAAAAAAAGAGGGGTGAAATCAACAAAGTAGGCATCTACTAAGTGCCAACACTGCACTGCCCACCCACATCCCAAAAACAGAGGTTCTGAGAGGGGCAGGCGGGTGGGGGAGGTCATAATATAACAAGACTCCATTAGATGAAACAACATTATTGAGTAATTTTTTCTTCAAGCAACATCAAGTCTTGCTATATTATGACATATGCAGACTACACAGCAGTACCTCCATGGAAATAGGCTCTGAAGCACAGTTGTGCCAAACCGAGCATCACTACTAGCCTGGATGTCCAGGGAGTAATGCTTGGTAAAAGTGTGAACTGTTTTCCAGGTAGCTGCTTGACATATCTCTAGAATAGGGATGTCCCTGGCAGCAGCCAGGGAAGCAGCTGTACCTCTGGTAGAGTGAGCTCTCAGGCCTGAGGGGGGAACCTTACCCAGCTTTTCATAACAGAATTGGATACAAGAGACAAACCACCTGGCAATGGATCTTTTAGTGGCAGGTTTCCCTTTATCAACTTCACCATAAGTGAGGAACAGTTGGAGATAAAATCAGGCTCCACTGACAAAGCTTGTAATTCACTTATGCGCCTGGCAGAAGTGATGGCTACCAGAAACACAGTTTTCCAAGTCAAGTACTTAAGCTCTGCCAAAGGCAACGGCTCAAAGGGGGGTTGCATAAGCTGAGCAATGCAAACATTAAGATTCCAGGCAGGGGCAGGGGCCCTGAATGGAGGGTTGGTGTGAAGCAATCCCTTGAAAAACTTGGAGAATACAGGGTGAGCTGAAAGAGAAGACGGCTTACCTGCTGATATAAAAGCAGACCCAGCTGCCAGATGCACTTTTTGGGTAGCTGGTCTCAGCCCAAAGGCATTTAAGTGGACCATATAATCCAGGACTGTGGGTAAATCAGCAGATTCTGGGGAAACATGCTTTCCAGAGCACGATATGGAAAACCTCTTCTATTTGGAATTATAAGTAGCCCTGATGGAAGGTTTCCTAGAAGCCTTCAAGATATCTATTGCACCTTGGGAAAGGTGTAGATTAGCAAAACTAACTCTTCAAGATCCAGGCCTTGAGATTGAGAGATTTTAGGTTAGGGTACCAAACTCTCCCGAGCACAGGTTAACAGGTTGTGATTCCTGGGAAGACACAGGGGAAGACAGACTGCTAAGGACAGTAGGAGTGGATACCAGGGTTGTCTGGCCCAATCTGGAGCAATCAGGATCATCTTGCAGGATTGAGATCTGATTTTGACTAGCACTTTGAACAGGAGAGGGGAAAGGGGGGGAAGCATAGAGAAACTTCACTTCCCAATTGAGAACCAAGGCATCCAGAGGGACTGAGCCCAACACAGGGGGCCTGCAGCAAAAAAGGGGAAGTTGGTGATTGGGGCTGCAAAAAGATCTATCTGCGGGGTGCCCCATCTGGCAAATATCACCTCCAAGACCAAGGGGTCCAGTGACCATTCGTGATGGCCCTGGGAAATCCTGCTGAGGGCATCTGCCAGGACATTGTCCTTGCCTGGGAGGTGAACTGCCATCAGGGAGGTGTTCAGGGAGTAAGCCAGAGATCACAACTTCATTGCTTCTGTGCACAAGGCCATAGACAGGGTGCCCCCTTGCTTGTTGATCTACCACATTGTGGTGGTGTTGCCTGTTCTGACCTGTACAACCTTGTTCTGAACAGACCTGGAAAAAGCTTGAAGTGCTAGAAAATCTGCACTGAGTTCCAACAGATTGATGTGGAGCAGAGATTCCTGAGGGGACCACAATCCCTGGGTAGTGAGGTCGCCCATGTGAGCTCCCCACCCCAAGAGGGATGCATCTGTAGTAAGGATTAAGGAGTGAGACTGACAAAAGGAACCCCTTGTCTCAGATTGTTCTGATCCTGCCACCACTGAAGGGCCTGGATCAGGGATCGAGTCACTGGTATCAATTTGGTTAGAGGGTCTTTCCCTTGAGACCAAAAGGACCTCAAATGGAACTGGATGTCCCTCATCTGAAATCCTGCTCCCTGCACTACTGCTGTAGAAGCAGCCATGTGGCCCAGGAGCTGTAGAAAATGCCTTGCTGGTTGAGAGACCTGCAGGGTGAATGAGGAGGCCAGAAAGACCAGGGTCCTTGCCCTGTCTAAAGGAAGGAAGGCTCTGGCTTTCTCTGTGTTCAGCTCTGCGCCTATGAAGGTGAGGAGCTGGACAGGCTCAAGAACTGTCTTTGAAAGATTCAGAAGGAAACCTAGAGAGGTGAGCAGTTGCCGAGTTATCTGTAGATGTAACTTGACTTGGTCTGGAGACCGGCCTACTATGAGCCAGTCATCCAGGTAAGGGAAGATGGCAATTTTTTGCCTTCTTAGGGAAGCAACTGCTACTGCCAGCAATTTTGTGAATACCCTTGAAGCAGAGGTGATGCCAAAGGGCATTGCTCTGAACTGGTAATGGCCTGAGGGCAGCTGGAACCGGAGGTACTTTCGATGGGAGCTTCTGATGAGAATATGGAAATAGGCATCCTTGAGGTCCAGGGACACTAGCCAGTCCCCTGGCCTTAGAGAGGGTAGAATAATTCCCAGAGTCACCATTTTGAATTGTGGTTTTAAAAGGTGCTGGTTTAAATATCTGAGATCCAGGATGGGCCGCCACTCTCCTGTCTTTTTTGGGATAAGGAATTACCTGGAGTACAACCCTTTGCCCTGGTGTAGAGGTGGAACCCTTTCCACAGCTCTGAGAGCCAGGAGGGAAGAGACCTCTGCCTCTAGGGCAAGTGCCTCTGGTGGATTTGCAGGTAGAAAGGATCTGGTTCTCATCTTTGGAAATTTTTTGAAGCTGAGAACCAGTCCCTGGCTTACTACTTCCAGGACCCACTTGTCTGATGTCAGAGACTTCCAGTCCTGGACAAAGTAAGCCAGCCTGCCCCCTACTGGTAGCTGAGAATCAGCCCTGGCAACCCCATCAGGGTGCCTGTTTGGCAGGGGCTTTGGGATGAGGGGTGGAAGCAGGCTTGCTTGTACCCAGTCTCCCTCTCCCTCTAAAGAACTCCCTCTGGGCATAAGCAAAAGAGGAGGCCTGGGCTTGGTAAAAAGGCCTGCCCCTGCCCCTGGAAAGCTGCCTTTGAGGAGTGGCCTGCCTTTCCTTGGCCTGTGCACTCCTATAGGTCGTCCTATACTCATCCATTTTCTTCATGTAATTCTCTGTCTGCTCCCCAAACAGAGAATTACCCACAACAGGAAAATCCATGGCTTTAGTCTGGGTATCCTGTGACAGGCTAGTACATCTGAGCCAAGCCATTCTGCGAAGTGCCACAGATGTAGCCATGACTCTTGATGACACATCATTAGAGTCCACTGCAGCATGGAATTGCACCTTGGATGCCTCAATACCATCAGTAGCCACCTGCTCCAGCTCCTTGGCAAGCTGGCCAGGGACCTGTTTTGCTAGAGCCATAACAGTATCCCATCTGGATTTCTGATATCTAGCAACATAAGCCATATAATTTGCCTGTCTGAGTCCCAAGGATGCTGCCATGTACTGTTTCTTTGCCATGGCATCAATCCTCCTGGAGTCCTTATCTGGGGGGTGTGAAGCCAAGGGAATATTTGCCTTGTCACAGGCTGCAGCCTGCACCAACATGGCTGCATTGCTGTGTAAGGAACTCCATATCTGAGCCTGACAGAGTATACCTGTTGTCCATTCTTTTATCCACAGGAGGTATAGTATTAGGAGTCTTTAAAATCTTAGTCTGTTTCCCAAAAGATTTGTGTACGCGAATAGACAGCCTCCTAGACTCTGGGATATCCATCATTTCCACAGCCTGGTCATCCACAGCTTCTTCCATAGGAAGCTGAAGGGTTTTGGGCACTTTCTTATAAAACATGAAATGGGAGCAGGACTCAGAAAGCCTAAGAGGAGACACTCCGAAGGTCCGTCTGGGGAGATGTCCGGGTCAATGGGCACATCCAGACTTTCAAAACCACATTCACTTTCCTCATACTCCTCCGGTTCATAATATTCCTCTAAATCATAATCTTGAACCAGTGGAACCGGCCAAACAGAGTGCCTTCCTGATGGTGCTGGTTCGGTCGGAACCGGGGAAAGCGACTGCACAATTTTTATCGCTTTGGCCATTTCCTCAGCGGTTGGAGAAGAAACTTTTATATCCACACCAGCTGATTTTTCCTTTCTTGTTCTCTTAGCTGGAACAGACTCTTCAGAATCGGTTCTCCTTTTGCCCGAAGAAGTCTTGCCCTGGTCAGAGGGCACTCCTTCTGGTTCGGTTTGAACCGAACCAGGCTGGCCATCCGGTTCAGCGGACTTTTTGGCCTCCCTTTCCCTAAGCCTACCAACTCTCTTCTCTAGGGTAGCTGCAGTAACATTTTTACAAATCTGGCAGTCTGCATTGAGGTGGTCAAACCCCAAACAATAAACACAGGTGGTGTGGGGGTCAGCCTTAGCAAAGACTTCCCCACACACACTGCAGTGTTGAAACCCAGTGGGCCCAGTTTTTCTTTTGGGTTTCTCAGACATTGTGCCAGTCCTAACCAAACTTACCCTTTTAATGGCAATCCGCCAGGCAAGACACTTATCAGTTCCTGACCATGTCGCGGGTCATGGAAAAAAACATAAAAGGTTTTTTTTTTTTTAGAACCGGTAACCATACTCTAAAAGTACAGATAAAGATTTAACAACTTTATCAGTTCAAACCGAACCGATGAACCGTTTACAAGTTCCACACAGAATAGAAAACAATATAACCTATCTAGTACTCATGAATACCACAGACAAGAGACTGAACAGACAGGTTATGGTTTAAATTCGGTAGAAAACAGAGAAAAGCGGTACTTTAACCGACAAATTGAACCAAGCAGAAGGAGAAATCTCTAGAGCGACTGTTCAGTGAGGTGGAGTAAAGAAACTAATGGTTTGAGTTCAAACAGCAACAGACAGAGTCTCAACCGAGCTTGAGCTCAGCATTCCATGCCTAGCATGGAAAGTGAACTCTTTCATCTCTGGGGCAGTTCGAAGGTTGGGACTCTCTGCTATTGTAAGAATACAGCAAGACTTCATGTTGTTTGAAGACTACTACACAAACTAGGGAATATGGGTGTGGGTAGGTAACTGGCTGGGTGGCAGGACACAGAGGGTGGTGGTAAATGGCTGTCACTCCACAGAGGGAAGAGTGACCAGTGGGGTACCACAGGAATCAGTGCTGGCACCGGTCCTATTCAACATCTTCATCAGTGACATTACGCAGGACCTAGAAGGCAGAATTTCACTGTTCGCTGATGGCACAAAGCTCTGTAACACAGTAGACACACCAGAGAGTGTAGACAGAATGAGAAGGGACCTGCAGAAACTTGAAGACTGGTCAGGGGTTTGGCAGTTGAAATTGAATGAGAAGAAGTGCAAGATAATGCATATGGGGCACAAAAACCCTGGCACAATATCAGTTGGGGGGGGTGAAGATATAGTATGCACCAAGCAGGACAGGAATCTTGGGGTTATCTCTGATGACCTCAAGGTAGGGAAGCAGTGTGACAAGGCAGCAGGTAAAGCAAATAGGATGCTGGGATGCATAGGCAGGGGCATCACCAGCAGGAAAAGGGAGGTTATAATTCCACTATACAAGACACTAGTGAGGCCCCACCTGGAGTACAGTGTACAGTTCTGGAGACCTTACCTATGTAAGGACAGACAGGGGAAGAGAAGATTCAGAGGATGGCAACAAAGATGGTGCATGGTTGCATCACAAGTCCTATGAAGACAGGTTGAAGGAACTGAACATGTACTACCTATAGGAGAGGAGGGAGAGAGGGGATATGATAGAGACATACAAGTATCTTACAGGGAGGAACAGGGTGCAGGAATACACTATTTTTAAGCAAAAAAGATGTTCCAGGACTAGAGGGCATGGGATGAAATTGGTGGGAGGACGATTCAGAGGAAACGTGAGGAAAAATTTCTTCACAGAACACATGGTGGACAAGTGGAACACCCTGCCAGAGGAAGTGGTGGGGGCTGAAACAATCACAGGATTTAAGAATGCATGGGATAGACATAAGGGAATTCTGGAGGTCAGGGGTAAGGGGCAAGACTGGGTAGGCCACAGGCCCTTATCTGCAGACACTGTCTATGCATCTAACAGTGTGTGTGTGTGTGTGTGGGGGGTAGCAGTATGGCAGGTTGGTGTACAAATCTGAAATGCCTGGCTACACCCCTGCTCTGACTTTAACTCCCACTCGTGGGCCCTGGCCACTGATAGACTAAGACTGTCTGCCAGGATGTTGGAGACACCCAGAACGTGAACTGCTGTCAGATAAAGGCTGTGCTGAATCATCTAGTATCACACCCTCATGGTGTCTCAGCAAAGAGGGTTTGACCAGGTTCCTCCCTGTTTATGCACCAGACAGTGAACGTGTTGTCCGTCTGTACTATGAGAGATCCCGGAACCAGCAGCGACTGCAATGCCTGAAGCACATAAAAAACCGCCCTGGTCTCCAGAACACTGATGTGGAGCACCAGCTCCTGGTCGTACCAAGACCCCTGTGACTTGAGTGACCCCAGCCCAGATACGAGGCATCCATACTGAGACTTTGAGTCGGAACTACAGGAAGGAAAGGAATTCCCTTCTGTAAGTTCGAGAGATCCTGCCACTAGTGAAGATCTCTCTGAAGGCTGTTGGAGATCATGACTTTTTAGTTCATGTCATCTGTCTTCTGGTCCCATTGGACTTGAAGAGACCACTGGGTGACCCTCATGTGAAGCCTGGCCATTGGGACTGTCGAAATGGTGGCCATCAGTCCCAATAAACGAAGCACTGTGTGTGCTGGGGTCCATCGGCCCATGCCACGAGAGTGGCTTGAGAAGCTAGGGTCTCAGCCCGATCTGATAGCTGGAAAGCCTTGCCCTGAACTGTGTCTAGTACAGCTCCAATGAACTGGAGCCTCTGGGAGGGTACTAGCTGGGACTTGGGAAAATTGACCATGATGCCCAGTAAAGCAAACAAGCTCAGAGTGAAAGAGAGAGACTCTTTCAGGCTAATAGGAGAGAGTGCTGAGAGGAGCCAGTCATCAAAGTATGGGAAGACATAAATGCCCTGGTGGCGCAGAAAGGCTGCAACCACCATTACGCATTTGGTGAACACTCGAGGGGCTGAAGAAAGGCCAAATGGGAGTGCTCTGAATTGGAAATGCTTCTCCAGGAAAAGAAAGTGGCGGTGGGTCAGGAGGATAGGGATATGCAAGCAAGCATCCTGCATGTCCAGTGAGCACAGCCAAGAATTGTGGTGGAGCAGGGGGGGGAGGAGCCCCTGAAGGGTCAACATATGAAACTTCTTGTACTCGACAATGTTTAGTGTGCTGAGGTCCAGGATTGGTCTCGGGTTGCCCATTTTCTTTGGAACCAGGAAGAAGAGCGAGTAGAATCCCCTTATTTTAACGGGACGGGCTCTATGGCCTTCTTTAGAAGGCGTGCCTGGATCTCCTGAGACACTATGGGGACCTGATCCCAGGGATAGAAGGACCGTCCTGGAGGTTGAGGGGCTGGAATTTTGCTGAATTCTATCGAGTGACCTCGCTGGATAAGCTGAAGCACCCAATTTTCCGTGGTGACGGACCTCCACCAAACCTCCTCCGACCAGTTCCTCCTGAGGTATTGGAGGTAGCAGAAAGAGGGGAAAAGAGTCAGGATGCTGAGGGGAAGGAAGCTTTTGCCTCAGAGGCCTGTTTTTGAAATTTGGTTGGTGGGGTTTGAGCTCCAGAGGCAGGTGCGCGCTTCTTTGCCTGACGTTTAGCCTGGGATTTGTTCCACCTTCTTTGGCAGCGAAAAGGCTGCATTTTCTGGCCCATCTTGTATAAGGGACGGACATCCTGTAAGGAGCATCCGCTCTCCTGCAGCCCGGTAATGATGTCTTTAACGTCGCCACCAAAGAGGACAGATCCCCTGAAATGGTTGTCCAGAGAGGACTGCACGTCCTGCACTAGTCCCACTATATGGAGCTAGGAGAGGCGTCAGAGGCAGATCCCTGTGGCCACTGCTCTAGCCACTAAATCCACAGAGTCATAAGTAGCCCGAAGGACGTGGCAAACGCAAGGATTTCCCCATCCACACCTTTTCCAAGAGCTTCTTTCTCAGGGTTTCATCTTGAACATCCTGGAGGCCCCTTTCTAAATCTAAAAGAGAAGCTTTTTGAGAAGCGACCATGTGCGATACGTAATTAAGGGAACATATTGCACAAGATGAAGAGTAAATATTTCTCCCAAATCGGTTGAGTTGACGCAAGTCCTTGCCGGGAGGCGAAGAACTCAGATGTCTGGGCTGAACAGTTGTGAGTGGCAGTGATGACCAAAGAGTCAGCCTTGGGATGAGAATTCAAATGAGATATTTCTTCTGTGGGATAACCAGTGCGGTCAGCTTTGTGGGAGACTGCTGGAATGGAGGAGGGTTGTTGCCAGAGTGTGGTCACAAGGTCCTCATGTGGTGCCATCCACGGTGGAATGGGAATAGGGTCCAAGGTGGCCAGATCCAGCTGCTCAAAAAGTCGTTTTCTTTGTGGATCAACCTCTTTGGATGGCCAACCATCAGTCGCCTGAATAGAAGGCAACCAACAGGTCTCCGAAAGAAGGATCCCCAGGAGATAACTTTGGGGAGTCTTTCGAAGGGACCTCTACGGGAAATCTGGGATCCGTCGCATCCGAGTCAGAGTCAGTGTCAGAGGAGAAGGAGCCACTAGGAACAGAGGGTCTGGTTCAGTAATGCCTACCGAAGTAGAGGCAGTGGCTCTAGCACGAGGAGGTAGTGGAGAGGCCACCCTGGTGGAGGGCGTCTCCCACACTGGCTGTCTTAACTCCTACACAAGCTGCACTCTAGCCTCTTTCCACCAGAGAGATGGACTCGTGGTCCGGTACTGGAGAAGGATAACTCAGATATCCCGGGTACTGAAGATAAGGCCAGGATGGATAATATGATGAGTACCCTGGGTAACCTGGTGTGGGATGTCCTGGAGTAGGTTAACCCGGCGTTGGGAATGATGACATCTGATAGCCTGGCGTTGGAAAAAGCCTGGAGATGGAGGCACCTGGCCCGGCGTCTGATACTGAATGACCAACGGAGGGCCTCCCACAAGCGGGAGAGAAGGTTCCTGAACTATGAACCCAGTAGAAGGCCCCACAGGGGGAGATGCCGTGGCAGCAGAAGGTGGTGTCAGGTCCTGGAGCATGCCCGAAATAGTGGGGGGTGGAGGCTCTATGCCCGGATCCTCTGTCGGCAGCAGAATAAAATCCGGCAACGGGAAACACGAGGGGGGCCCCTGACAGCAGGTCAGAACAACACTTTGCGAAAGCAAACAAAGGATCAGGTGGCGAGTCTCTAGGGTGGAGGACCCTGGGAGATGGGTCACCTAGTCCCTCACTCTGTCCGATGTCGGGGGTCAAACTGAAGCCCGACAGGAGAGTGGGCAGATCTCTGTGGGTAGAGGAGCTGGCGTCCGAAGTAACAGATCCGACCGGGCTAGAGATGGCTTGAAGGCCATTAGTCTGATCAGTGGAGGCTGTGCGCCCTTCGCTGGAGGCGAGGGGTGACCAATTGGCAAGACCAGTCGATGAAATTACCACCTCCAGAGAGGCAACCCCGGCTGCCCACTCACCTCGGCAAGAGGGGGAGAAAGAGGGCCCGGCCCAAAGAAGCGGATGGGGCACCCGGAAAAGTACTCGCGGTAGCAGGCCTCTCCAGCAGCAACTGACTCCTATCTAGATGCTTTTCCTTACTTTCTTTCTTCTTCGGGGCTGGCGACAATGACCTTTCCCTGAGTTTCTGGAGCTCCTTTTCCATAGACAGCAAGCGTCTGATCAATAGATGGGCCTCGAGGGACCTCTTGCGCCTGGTTCTAGTCACCTGGTTAAAGGCCTGGCAGACGGAACACTCCTGGACGTCATGCTTCAAACCAAGGCAAAGGAGGCAGCGGGAATGGTCGTCCCTGTGTGGGATTTGAGCGCCACACTTAGAGCAGTTTTTCTTCTGTCTAGAAGACATCAAATTGAAGAAACTGTTGTGGAAATACTAATGCAAGAGGCAAAGAAAACTTCCGACAAATATAATGCAGACATTAGATTTCTGTTCTGACATGAGCTGAACGTGACCAAGGCGACAGCAGGCAAAGTACTGGAAAGACAGTTTCAGAGCTCCCAGTGGGCAAACAACGTACTCACTGAAGCACACTAGACTGTGGGGAAGGAACCCGGGTGGCTGGAGGATTGATGCCGAGGTAGTCTATATGGCGAGTGCCTGGCTCGAGGTACCTCTCCTCGTGGTCCTACCTTGACGACAGACCTTCTGATATCGTTTGGCTCCCGCTGGGTCCTAGCACCTCCGGCATAGTTCCCATCAGTGTGACTGAGTGGTGGAGACTTTGTCCAGGAAGATGGTAACACTTCAGCTTATGTGGGACCTAATAATACTGCCATGTGAGAGCAGGATGTATAGCAGTACTTTAATCTGGTAATTTTCTGTGGTAAATCTGAAGATTAGGATGGTTATCACTGTAGTCAGTGTGGGGAAAAGGCTGTTACTGTGCAAACACTAATGCTGGCTGATCATATGCCAATGCTAGGCCAAGTCCTGCATAAAGGGCAAACTGCCATTCTGAAAGCACTAACAGCTTGTTTGCCTAGTGCTAGTTAGCACAGCCAAATGGCAAGTTTTAACAGGAAAATTGTCAGTCCTAGCAAATCACCATCACCTCACTCTCCCCAAATGTCCATCTCCGATGTCCAGTGGCATCCTTTCCCCATGTATATCCCCCTTGTGTCCAGTGGAACTATCTCCACCTATACTCATTGTCCATTTCCCTGGTGTCCCACAGTACCTCACCCCTGTGATGGCAGCCAGTCAAAAGCCTCTGCTCACCGCCATGGCAGACCTCAACATTCACAGACCACTTTTTCGATACAGCAGTTGCAAGATGTCCGACAAATCATGGCACTTACAGATAGTACAGTTATGTAAGAACTTGCCATAACAGTAGATCTTCGAGAGAGGCTCTTGCAGTAGGTAATTACATATTAGGACTGACGCCGGCAGGAAGCAGGACCCACAGAAAAAAATTCTAGCTAGCAGTCCCTGGTGAGAGACTGCCCCCACGTCAGGCGACCAGTGTCAGGAGACGTTAGTATAAAGGGGCGGTCCCGGACGCCTGCCTTCCAGTTCTTTCCCACCACAGGCCAAGAGAGGCCGGACGAGAGAGAGGAGTGGATACTTCTCTATATGGAAAAGGAGCTGAAAAGCCTAGGGGGATGGAGGCGGGAAGGTATTCGCTACTGCAAGAGCCTCTCTCGAAGATCTACTGTTACCGTAAGTTCTTACGTAACTGTACTATCTTACTTCAAGAGGGCTCTGGCTGTAGGTAATTACATATAGGACTGAATCTCAAGCAGTCTGGAACAAATAAAAGGCACCGGGAGGCGCTTTTCTCGAACCAACCACCATTGTAAGTCTTGCATCATCGGTGATGAAATCAGAACTGAGTGATCTAGGCTGTCTACTAGTTGATCCCACTGAGAGCGTAGAGTCCACTGAGAGATCCTCATGTGGAGTCAAGCGCAAGGAACCATCAGGATAGCAGCCACCATGAGCCAGAGAAGGCGAAGGACCGACCTTGCCGAGACCATCCTGCAGTCAGATAACAGACTTATCTGGGTCTGAAGGGAGGCCGCCCTGTCCGGAGGCAGGAAGGCATTGCCCATGGTCGTATCGAGGATCGCCCCAATAAACTGAAGCCTCTGGGAAGGGTCCAGATGAGACTTGGAATGGTTGATGGTAATACCCAGGCAGGCAAAAACCTGCAGGGTGAGGGAGAGGAAACGCAGGAGTTCCTTCCTGGACAAGGCCGCCAGGAGCCAGTTGTCCAGGTAAGGGAACACCTGTACTCCCTTGGTACGCAAGTGGGCCACCACCACTGCCATGCATTTGTTAAATACTTGAGGGACCGAAGATGGACCAAACAGGAGCACCTTGAACTGGTAGCAGTCCCCCTGGAACGCAAAACGAAGGTATTTGCGATGAGATGGGCGAACGGGAATGTGGGCCAGCATCCTGCATATCCAGGGCACAAAGCCACTGACCCGGCCGGAGGAGGGGCAGAAGGCTCTGCAGAGAGAGCATCCTGAACCCTTTTGTACTCTACATAAAGATTCAGGGAACTGAGATCTAAAATCGGTCTGAGATCTCCCGTCTTTGGGACCAGGAAGAAATGGGAATAGTAACCCGTCCCCTGAAGATGAAGGGGGACAGGCTCTATCACTTGCTTCAGCAGAAGACCAGAGATTTCCTCCTGGATCAAAGGTAGGCATTCCCTTGAATGCGACGACTTCAGAAGGGGTGCCAAGGTGGTTTCTGAAGAAACTCTATGGAGTGTCCTCCTGCTACGAGCTGGAGCACCCAAGAAATACAGGTTACTCACCTGTAACAGGAGTTCTAGGAATGGTATATGTTGTTCATCCACACTCATTGGCAGTATCCTTGCCGCTTTAAATCTTGCCGGAAGGTCTTCAAGCTTGCTCCTCCCACCCACCCGGGTGGTATAACTCTCGGCTCCGCCCCATGACGCCAGATCTGGCCCGCTGGAAGCCTCGGTTGCCATGCGTCAGCCGGGAGTTGGGTATGTAGGATAACAAATACATACCATTCCTAGAACTCCTGTTACAGGTGAGTAACCTGTACTCTAGGGACATGGATATGTTGTTCATCCACACTCATTGGCAGACTCTAGCAGTTCTCCGGGAGGAGGAGGCAAGACACACCCCCATATACTTACTTGGGAAAGAGAGACTGGAGAACCGAGGCCCCAAAACCAGCATCCCGGCGTGACTCAAGGTCGATGTGGTAGTGGGTAATGAAGGTGTTTGCTGACTTCCAGGTAGCAGCCCTGCAGATTTCCTGGATAGGGGCGTCCCTGGAAGCAGCCACCGTTGCAGCAGTATGGTGAATGAGCTCTTATCCTCTGGGAGGCTCCATGCCCGCTAACTTATGAGAGATCTGAGGAGGGTTACCCACCTGTATAAGTCACAACTTGCTGCAGGTCTGCCAGATGCTGGCTTCAGCGTAGGTGACAAACAGCTGGCGAACCTCCCCGAATTTCAGCCTGCGCTCCTTATAATAAGCGGCGCCCTTCTAGGATCCAGAGTATGGAGCCTATATTGCGCCTCCGAGTGTGATTGGGGTAGAACACGGCAGAGTCAACACCTGGTTAAGGTGAAACTCCGACACCACCTTCGGAAGGAATTTGGGTGGGGCGCAGGACAACCTTGTCCCTGTGGAAGACCAGGTAAGGAGACTCGATGGAGCGCCTGGAGCTCTCCCATCCTTCTGGCTGACGTGATAGCCACCAAGAGAAGCGGTCTTCCACGACAGGTGAGAGAGAACACACCTGTGCATAGGTTCAATGGCTTGCCCATGAGCTTTGCCAGTACCAGCAGTAGATCCCACGGAGGTGGGGGTTCCCGCACTGGAGGGGAAATGTGATCAAGGCCTTTGAAAAAGCGCCAGACCACCTTCTCCTGCGCCACCGACTGCTTCCCGGCCCGCGCCCGGTAAGCAGAGATGGCTGCCAGGTGCACCCTTAGGGTCGTCGACCTAAGCCCTTGACTAGAAAGGGACCATAAATAGTCCAAGATGCTTGCCAAGGAACAGGAGGAAGGGTCCAAGCCCTTGCCCTGACACCAAATGGAAAACCTTTTCCATTTGAAGGCATAACATTTTCTGGTCGACTCCTACGGACGCCTCAACTACATTGAGGACCTCGTCGGAAAGACCCAAAGCCTGGAACTCTAGCAGCTCAGGAACCAGGCCGTCAGGTGCAGGGATTGAAGGTCGGATGGAACACCTTCCCTGATTGACTGAGAGCAGGTCGGGCGAGCTGGAAGCTGCCAGCGAGTCCTGGAGCTGAGACTGAGGAGATCTGGGTACCAGAACTGGCGAGGCCAGTCTGGGGCTATCAAGAATCACCTGCTTGTCCCTCTCGCCTTGGAAGCACCTTGTGGATCAAGGGAAATGGGGAAAGGCGTAAAAGGCCGGGGTCCATTGCCTCAGAAGGCATCCCCTGCAGCGAGCCCTGCTGAGGCGGGCATGGAACAGACTCAGCCAGCGTTCTCCGTGGAGGCAAACAGGTCCACCTGAGGGTGCCCAAAGGGAGAACAGATGCTGTACTACCTCGGCAGGAGAGAGACCACTCGTGGGATGCAGCCCCTATCGGCTCAGGCGCAGGCCAGGGGTGTTGGAGGCTCCTGCCACGTGAATAGCTAGGAGATCCGCCTCCAGGCTCGCACAGTGACCAAATGCGGAGGCTTCCTTGCATAGAAGCATGGGCGCGTCCCGCCCTGGCGGTTTAGATAGTACATAGTGGTGGTATTGTCCGTCTGGACTGGACCACTTGACCCGGAGGAGCGGAGCAAAAGGCGGTGAGACTAGGCGGACCTTCGGAGCTCCAGCAGGTTGATGTGGCATCGGGACTCCCGGGGACCAGAGGCCATGAGCCAGTGTTCCCCAGATGGGCACCCCAACCCATCAGAGAGGCATCGGTCGACAGAGAGACCGTCGGTCAAGGCGGACGAGCAGGATGCCCTCCTGCAATTGATCTGGAGCGGTCCACCACTGGAAGCATTCCACATCCCTGTGTCACCGACACAAGCTGGTCAAGGGATCGCAGCGTTGTGACCACTGGCTGGCCAGTCCCCACTGAAGGGCGCATGTTCCAGAGCCCCAGCGGACCACGCTGGTACAGGCGCCATGAGACCCAGGAGGCGCAGGAAGTCCCGGGCAGGGCGCAATTGCCCAACCAGAAATGATCGGGCAAAGGAGGAAAGAACCTCGGCCCTGTCCGCCGGGAGCCGCGCTCTGGCTCGAAGAGAGTCGAGCTGCGCCCCGATGAATAAAATCACCTGCTTGACTCGAGTTCGACTTGGCCTCGTTGATAAGGAGGCCCAGTTGAGAGCAGACCTGGAGGGCCAGATCTCTGGACCACTCCGCCTCCTTCCTGGAGGGAGCTGCTATCAGCCAGTGGTCCAGGTAAGGGTACACCCGGACCCCTCGGCGCCGCAGAATGCTGTCACCACTGCCATGCATTTGGTGAAGACCCTGGGAGCTGGAGACAAGCCGAAGGGCATGGCTTGGAACTCGAAGAGATCCTTCGCTTCCGGGCGAAGGAATCTCTGGTGAGGCAGACGGATAGGGGCGTGAAAACGCGTCCTGCAAGTCCAGAAAGCAGAACCCACGCCGCGTTCAAGGATGGTATTATCTGAGCCAGTGACCATCCTGAAGGTTCGAGACCTTAGGAACTTGTTTGGGTAGGTGTAGAATTAGAATGGGGCGCCAGCCCCGTCCGTTCGGAACCAGGAAGTACCTGGACACAAACCCTGGGTCTGAAGGAGGTCCACCACCTCTTACCACCTCCTTCTGGAGGAGGAGAGTGATGTCGGCTCGGCGAGCCGCCAGTGAGCTGGGGATCCCGAAGCCCCCGAGGCGGCGGCTCTGAAAGGGTGGTGCCTGCTCAATTCAGAGGCAGGCCTCTTCCACCACCTCCAAGACCCACCTGTCCGTGCAGGCAACAAGCGGACAGGCGGGCGATGCGGGCCGTCCCCAGGGGACAGAAATGGGTAACGGGGATAGGCGACACCCCTCAGCCCGTCACTGGGCAGACTTGGAGGAGGGACCGGCCGAGGGACCTCCTGGGCCCTCCTCCCTGCCTCCTGTTAGAGGAAGCCGGCGGCTTGGGTTTGGGATGCAAGGCCGAGCCTGCTGGCCCTGGCGTTACTGGGCAGGCGCGCCGAGACAGGGACGAAGGGCTTAGGCTGTGGTTTGCGGCCTTTGTCCTTCTGGCGGAAGAGACGAGTCAAGGTGGCATTGGACTTCTCGATCCTCTGCAGGTGACCTTCCACCCCAGGGCGAAGAGGTCAGTCCCAAAAGGAACATCCGCCAACTTGTGCTGGGTATCCAGTAAGGTGGATATCCTCAGCCAAGCCCGCCGTGCGCATAGCCACTGCGGCCGCCACCGATCTGGCACATGAGTCTCCTACATCCAAAGCAGTCTGGAGCTGCTGTTTGGCCACTGCCCTGCCCTGGTCCGACCTGCTTAACCGTAGTCTGCAGATCGGGGAAGATGAGGAATGACCTCATCCAGGGAGCCAACAGGGCATGAGAAAAATGTGCCATGAGGGCGGCCGAGACAGGCTGGCGAAGGCCGAGAGGGCATAGCGTGAGACTATCGCCCGACATGGTCAATTTCTTGGACTCCTTGTCAGGAGGTTTGTCCACATCCCTGGCGTTGCCCGTGGCGGCGAGCTGTCGGTAACAACCCCTCAGCAGAGGGTGTTCAAAAAAACCCGGACAAGGAACCGGTGAGGACCGCATACTTCCTGGCCATCCTGGCCGGCGCAGGGCAGGAAGCAGGGGCGCTGCCAAAGTTCCAGTGCTGGACCCACTGGCCTCGGCCACCGGAAGGCCTCCGTCGGAGAATCCCTCGGTCCAGAATCTCCAGTGAGGGGATACCTGGCCCGTTTGGAAAGCGGGTTCGAGCTCCATCCGGTAGACTCCGAGATGAGCCGAAGCAGTCCTAGGAAGGACGACGGCTAGTCGTCCATTGGCTGACTCCTGAAGACTCCAAGTCCAGTCGCTTGGAGAAGAAGGAGGAATCATCTTCGGACTCGGAAGAGTCCTCGAAGAAACTGCCTCTGGCCTGAGCCACCTTCACCTGCAGAGGCGGTCGGGGAGTGAGGGTAGCTGACAGCCGATGGGGTAAACCCTTAGCCGACCGAGAATCCTTGGTCGGGCCCCAGGTAGTGGCTGTGGAGGCGGAGGTTCCACCGCAATCGGTGGAGCAGCTGGTTTGGCGAACAACCGGCCTAGGTATGAAGCTCCTCGGGCAAGTCGAGGGTTGTCGCGTTCGGTGACAGCCACTTAATGGCGGGAAGGCGCGGATCGGCTTATTCCCGGCCAGGAGGAGCTGTTGCAACACAAGGTCTCGCCCGTCAGCGTAATTCACGAAGCCTCCCTCATCCGAGGAGGAGGGCGAGACGGCCAGCGGCAACACCGCTGGTGCAGACCGAGACCGCCTATGGCAGGTGGGAGCGGCTGGACCCCGAAGGTCGAGACCGGACGAGAGTCCCGAATTTCGGGGTCGGTGCAGGAGGTGTCGGCGGAACCGACCTCCCTTGAGCTCGGAAGGTCCATCCGAGGGCTCCGGAACCGGAGGCACAGGCGAGCCACGGGATCCTCAACTCCTCCGGGGAACCGGAGAGGGAATCTCGGCTGCTAAAGCGACAGCCCGTCCAATGGATCGGAAAAATCTCGACTTCATCAGTAGGAGTCTCGGTCAACTGACCTGGCAGGGGACACCGTGAGGCCAGTGGCGAAGCACGCGATCGACCAAGCCGGCCGGTCGACGGCCCGGAGAAAGGACCTTTCCCGCTCCCAAGAGCGTCGACGGAGGACTTACCCTTGTCCCTCTTTTGGACCGAGAAAAGGTCCAGCAGGCATGAGCCCTTCTCCTTTAGTGGAAGGGACAGACAAAGCTCCTTAAAGGAAGCCGTGTAGGAAGAACCCAGAGAGGCGGGATAAATGCCGCGGCCGAGGAAGATCTGACCCGCGCCGCCTCCTCTTCGAGGCGACCATCCGCTCGAGCTGATCCCCTTGAACCCGCCCGCCATGACACCGCCAACAGGCCTCCTTGGACTTCACGGGAGAAAGCGCTTCTCGGGACAGCCCAGTTGCAATCGGGCATACGGTCTCGGGGCGTAGGCCGAGAAAGATGAGCACAGAGTCGCAAGCCTGCGGGTCGTGCTCAAGGCCTAAGCAGTGAACACACGTGGAGTGTGGATCCGTCCGACATCTTCTGCCCGCATGGGCATCTCCAAATCCGAGTCGATGATCCATCGCAGCCAAGAGGATCGAAGACTGGAAGTCTTTTGCAAAATATTATTTTTAAATCCGCAAACGGAGAAATAGGAACCAGTCACAAAGCGCAGGAGGCGTTAAGGAGGAACCTGAGCTCCAGCGGCAAGGAAGATCTGGCGTCATGGGGCGGAGCCGAGAGTTATACCACCCGGTGGGTGGGAGCAAGCTTGAAGACCTTCCGCCAAGATTTAAAGCGGCAAGGATACTGCCAATGAGTGTGGATGAACAACATATCCATGTCCCTAGAATCCGTGGTTATCCTCTCCCATCCCAGAAGATGGAGGGAAAACCTCCCTCCTACCGGTTCCTATGGGGAGTCTGGAGGCAGTGGGAGAGGAAAGGAGTCAGGTGGTGCGGGGCAGTGCCGCAGGTGAAGCACCCGCTGCTTTTTTGGGTGGGGGGCTTAGCAGCTGCGGGGGCCTCGACGTTTTGTGGCCCATCTTCCCTAGGGTTTCACTTTTGGCCAATTCAGTCTGCGAAAGGGACGGCGCTGATGGGGATGGTACATAGAATCAACTGATTTCAGAGCAGTCCCCCTTCTCTTGAAAATTGGTAATGATGTCCTTGACATCACCCCTGATAAGCAACGACCCCCGGAAAGGTGCTTCCTGGATAGCAAATTGGACCTCCAGGACCAGACCTGACACGTGGAGCCAAGCATAACACCGTAGGCCTACGGCGAAAGCTGAGCTCTGCCTAGCAGTGTCCACTGCGTCGTACATCGCATGTGGCGACTGGCCGAATGAGCACAGCGGACGAGATCAGCCAATTCCTGTTTGACTTGGGAATCAGGCAAGGAGTCCTGCTTGGCTTCCACCCGAGTAAGGATGGCCTTCTGGTAGTCCCCCGTGTGGCCGACATAGTTCAGGGCCCTAATCCCCAGTGTGAAGGAAGCGTAAATCTTTCTCCCATACTGGTCCAGAAGGTGAGATTCCTTATCAGGATGTGACGAGCCAAGATGTTTTGGGTTTGCCAATCGGCCGTGAGCGGTGCTAATCACGACAGAGTTGGCACGAGGGTGAGAATCCAGGAAATCAACACCCTCTGGAGCCTGATATAGTCTGTTAGACTTCCTAGGAAGTGGTGCTAAGGCTGACGGCTGTTTCCATATCGTGGTCACAAGATTGGTGTGAGGCTGTATTCAGGGTGGCACTAAAGTAGGCACTGTCACGGGCAGATCCAGATGTTCAGCGAGTTTCAGACGCTGAGGATCTGGTTCCAAAGAGAGCGCCACTGATGAACCTCCTGAATTCTTCTAAGTAACTCCGTAAAGAAGGGTCCTCCGGAGGAGACTTCTGAGGAGTCCTTGGCTGGGGCTTCGACGGAGAGTGAGGCTCGTCGTCTCTCTCGGAGCAGCCGTCGGAGCAGCCGTCGGAAGAGTCCAAGGATTCTGAGAGTGAAGAGGAGGAAGAAGGGTAAGACTCCCTTTCCCGACCCGGGGGAGGAATGGGTCCCTCAGGGAGTCCCCAGGGACGCATGTCCTGCCCCCCTCTCTGCATCCAGACGGAAGAACCCTGGAGTCTGGAGGTGGTGAGGGAGTGTGCCGCCTGGGGCGTACGGGAACCTGAGACAGCACTGTCGCCCGGAAGGTGGCTCTCTACCTCTGGTGAGCTGAGCCTTGGCCTCAGCCCAACAGGAGGCCAGAGTCTCCTGTAGGTCCACCGGCGGCCACGAGGGCAGTGGTGGAGGAGGAGGAGAAGAATATGGACTATACCCATATGGAGTGTATCCAAAAGTCGGCTGCGGGTAACCCGTGGTCAGGTATTGAGGCGTCAAGTACTGCGGCATCGGGAAGCCCCGCATCAGGTACTGCAGTGCCGGATATGGCGTTCCCAGGTACATCGGCATTAAATAAGACGGCGGATACCCGGAAGCCGGGGCTGCCTGAGCAGACGGCCTGGCTGGGAACCTCACAGGCGGGTCCGTAGCAGAGAGCCCGGAAGGAGGAGGGCCCAATGGAAGCAGATAATCTCCCTGAGTCGGTAAGGCCGACGTCAGGGCCAATGGTGGAGGCCCCGATGCCAGAGGGGCCGGCGTCCGGGAAGCAGACGTCAGGTCCATCGCTCCAGATGGAGGAAGGACTGGCGGAGGCAAAAAATCCCCAGCTTCACCCAGGGACGGAGGGGAAAAGTCCCCAAGTTCAGGTTGTTCTGGCTCCCCAGACAGCAGTGAAGGCTGCGGTGAACCGGGAACGACGGACTTTGGGGGGTCTGCCATCTGTTCCCTCGCCAGACGAGCAGACGTGAGAGGGAGGGCGTGTTCTCAGCGGGCGCCGAGGAGCCGCCTGACTTATGAGAGCCATCACCGAGACAGGTTGAGAGGAGGGGGTCGGCCTGGTCGGTGGGGAAGAAGCCACGCGTCACCGGAGGGTCAGGCGTCTTACCAGCCCTCTCCAGGCGGACGTCAGGAGAACTATGCCCGGCTTACTGGAGTCGCCACGATAGTGCTGGAAGCCTGCGCCCACCGCGAGGCCCAACTGCTCGGAGGCGGCCGCAGCGTCCGAGCCAGACGGGTTGGCTGGACACCACCAGAAACCTCTGAGGCGGCAGTTGAGGAGCGATCCCCCAAAGGGGATATTACCTGTGTGCCCGCGACTCCCAAGGGAGACGCGGTGGAGGAGCCTTTGTCCCTGTGCCTCCCTTTGTCCTTCTTTCGATGGCCTTCAGGGGAAGTGGACACCTGTCTCAGCTTTTTAAGATCCTTCTCCACAGAGCTCATTTTCTTAAGAATATGGGCCTCCACAGATTGCTGCAGTCTTTTACGGGTAGCCGCGTTAAAAGCTGAGGCAATGGTGGCACTTCTCGACCTGATTATCAGGGCCTAGGCAGAACAAGTACAGGGAATAGTCGTCCTTGTGTGGTAGTTGGGCGCCGCACAAATCACACTTGTTCTTGTGCTCAGAGGGTGTAGGGGACGACATACACCGGCGTTAGTCGAAAAAATAGTTTTTGGTAAAAAAAAAAAAAAAAGATGAGAGTGCCGGCGAAGCACAAACTTTCAGTAGCTGCAGTGAGCTAACAGACAGGAAAGAACTGAAAGGCAGGCGTCCAGGACCGCCCCTTTATACAGCCTCCTGACGCCAGTCACCTGACGTGGGGCGGTCCCTCTCCAAGGACTGCTAGCTAGAAATTTTTCCGTTGGGTCCTGCCACCTGCCGACGTCAGTCCTATATGTAATTACCTACTGCAAGAGCCCTCTCAAAGTAATATCTGGTGAATAACGGAATTTTGATTAGCAATAAACTTGTCATTTGTACTGTGATTATTTCTCACTCTCTCCCCCTTTGCAGCTCAATTCGATTCACACTGTGCACATTTTTTATAGGCAATATAAACATGTATTTTATGCTGTCTTTAGTAAGAAATTGTTCTTAACTACTTCAATTGACTGATTATCGAATGAGCTTGTATCCGAGTATTGATAAGTTTATTTATTTTAGTTTTTGTTGACCGGGTAAGTGCACTAGACAAATCCTGCCTATTTTCAGGCACGACCCGGGGAGGGGATACAGATGAATGCCAACTGACCTTGAACCAGATTAAGCTGTTGGTGGCATTTTTAGTGAATTGACTGAACCTTTACTTCAAAATGATGTCTGTTGGAAACGGGTCCAAATCTGTTTTCCCCACAGCTGTTCTCATTCAGGGTGACTATCAGAAAAGCACAGTTATGCAAGAACTTATCGCAAAAGCAGATCTTCAAGAGAAGCTCTTGCAGCAGGTAGCACAGGACTGTAGCTAGCAGGTGACGGGACTCCACGGCAAGCTTGTAGCCAGCAGTCTACGGCGGGGACCAGCCCGCCCTCGACGTCACGCATGGTATAAAGGGTGGGCAGTCCCCGATGTGCCCCAGTTTTTTCCAAGACTCTGGCATCCAGATGTAATGTGCTTCAAACCAGGGAACTGAGGTCAACACCTCACAGAGCAATATATGTATTGGCACAGGTCATATGCAGCAGAAAACCTCTTAGGGCTAAAGAGGGTGGGAAATCTACCAGCTGCAAGAGCTCTCTCAAGGATCTACTGTTGTGGTAAGATCTTATGTAACTGTACTATCTTACTTTTGAGAGTCAGCTCTTGCAACAGGTAAACAGGACAGATTTTCTAGCAGTACAAATATCTACTGAATCCGTAAGGTAGGTAAGAGGAGAGTGAAAGGAGAAGTTCTTTTAAGAGAGGAGACTATGCAGAACTGCGAGGCCGAAACCTGCTCTACGTTGAGAGGCACTGTCCAGACTATAGTGCTTTATGAAGGTATGGACTGTGTGCCACGTACTGGCTATATCGATGTCAGATGCAAACAGGTTTTTAAATGCAGTGAATTAAGCTTCTACACCCCTTGTGGAGTGACCCCTCACTGAGCCCAGCAAGGTCTTATTGTGCTTCTGATAACAGAAGGAAATATAGTGGACTAGTCACTTTGACAGGGTGTATTTGGTCACAGGGGCCCCTTGAGTACTCGGGGCAAAAGAAACAAACTGGTTAGAACGTCTACTGTTCTTGGTTCTGGATAAACAGAACAGCAAAATGCGATAAACATCTGAAGTATGGAGAAGAGCCTCTCCCCTACTGGAATGATTAGGGTAATATGAAGCTGGATGTCCTGATTTAAAGTCATCTTGGACACCACCTTGGGTAGAAACTTAGGATTGGTTCTCCAGGCCACCCATTCCTTGTAGAATACCAAATAAGGCTCACTGCACATCAGGGCCCGAAGCTTGGAAATCCTTCAAGCAGAAGTAGCAGCGACAAAATACGTTTTCCAAGAGAGGAAGTGAAGCTCACAATCTGCGGCTGGTTGAAAACGGGGTACAGTCAGCTTCTTCAAAACAAATAAGTCCCAAGGAGGGACGGGGTCCCTTACAGGGGGTTTTATGTGTAGAATACCTCCGAGAAATATATGGGTGACCTCCATCTGTGCTACAGTTCTGCCCTGGACAGGAATATGGTAGGCAGAAATAGCTGCTAACTGCACTTTAATGGAGGAGTAACCCAAGTCAGAGTCTGAAAGATTCAACAGGTACTCAGAGTGTTCACCAGACAGGCCAAAGGGTTTAGGTGACGAGCCATAGACCAGAGACGAGTGTTTCCACTTCATGGCATTGGTCACTCTGGTGGAATGTTTCCTGGCAGCCACCAGGATGTCAGCTACCTAAACTGAGACTCCAAAGCAGAGTTTCGCCAAGTCCCCAGAAGCCATGCATGTAGGTGTGACTGAAAGTTCGGGTGAACCACGGTCCCGTTGTTCTGGGAGAGCAGGTAAGTGCTCACCGGCTCCACAGTCAGATGCTGCAGCACTGGGAACCAGATCTGTGGAGGCCATAGTGCAGCACCAGGATCATTGTTGCCCCTTTCGCTTGTACTTGAGAAGAACCTTCTGAAGGAGCAGAAACAGAGGAAAGGTGCACAGGAATCACTCCTTCCAGGAAAGGGACAACGCGTCTCCCCAGAAAACACCAGGCCCTCAATCTATAGAGCAAAAACTGGGCAGTTTTGCGTTGGTAGGTTAGGCAGAGTGATCCAGTTCTGGTTTTCTCCATCTGTCGAAGGGTTTGTCAATGACAGACTGGAGAAGAGTCCATTCGTGAGCTCTTGACAGAGTTCTGCTGAGAGCGTCAGTCAGAGTATTCTGGACCCCAGGGATGTGGACAGCAAAGATCCCTAGATGATGGGATATAGCCTAATTCCATACCCTCACTGCTTCCCTGCAGAGGGAGTAGGAGTGTGTACCTCCCTGTTTGTTGACATAACACACCAATAACTTGTCTGTCTGTACAAGGAGGTGACCTGGCAGAGCACAGTGCTCCGGGCCTGCAAGGCATACAGAATGACTCTTATCTCTAAGACATTTATGTGGAAGGATTCCTTGTTCACGGGCCAGAAGCCCAGAGTACTGCGAATGCCAAGATGTGCTCCCCATCCTAAGCCTGAGGTGCTGGATGTCAAGACGTAGTCTGGCACTTCCCTTTGAAATGGCGCCCCTTCATGCAGCGTAGCGGATGACATCCACCACTGGAGTTCTTGACAGACCGGCTTCGTGATGGAGACTGGTTGGTTTGTCATCCCATCTTTGGTCCCACTGGACACGGAAGGTCCACTGGGTTGTCCTCATGTGGAGTCTCACAAAGGAGACTGTAATGATGGATGCTGCCAAGTGACCTAATGGCCATAACAGAGTTCTGGCTGGTACTACCGAGGCAAAAGAGACATGGTGAGCTATGGCCTGAAGCTGGGCAGCTCTGTCATGTGGCAGATATGCCCTCCCTCGAGCAGTATCGAGGTGTGCCCTGATGAAGTTCAGGTTCTGGGATGGGATTAGAAAGGATTTCGGGATGTTGATCGTGATAGTTTCTTGAAGAGAGAACAGAACAGGTGTCCCGAAGGGTTCATTGCAGTTGTTCTTTGGACAGTGCTGTTAGTAGTCAGTCATCCAAGTATGGGAATATGTAATGACTCATCCTTCAAAGTGCCACTGCTACCACCATGAGGCACTTTGTGAAGACCCTCTGTGCTGATGAACGATCGAAGGGTAGCGCCCTGAATTGAAAATGCCTGCCCTGGAAGGTGAACCCGAGGAACCTGTGAGGCTTTGCTACTACGATGGGACTGGAACCATCTCCCAGAAGAGTGACCTGAGGTCTTCTGCCTGTCCCGGGAGTTGGCACCACATACAGAGTCCGACCGGCAAGCAACAAACTGGTGTGCCCCTTACTTGTGTCAGTAGTACCGGTGGCCTGATTTTTATGGGCTGGAGAGAGGGGCCCAAAGACCCAGATCCTCTATCCTTGTTGCTGGCTGCCCGGACCACTGCTGGGGGCTTGACCATGGTGAGCCTGGACTCATGCGAAGCAGAGTCTGAACTGCCCCGAAGAAATAATGAGAGCCAGAGGATCTCGATCGCAAAGAGGACCCCTCCTCTCTCTTCTCGAGTTTCCCCGAAGATTTTGTGGGAATGTTGAGAAGATTCTCTCATATCAGAAGATTCCCACTGCATGGCGGCCAACTGTTGCTCCATGAGACAGGCACGCAGGGTCTTCTGGCAACAGATGCACGTCCGGCTGTTGAAATTTAGACACTGTTGGCAGATCTGGGTGTCATGGTCTGGGCCCAGATACAACAGAGGGGCAGAGTGCCGTCTTCAGCCAGGATTTGCTTCTCACAGGTGCACTTGTTAGTGTGCCTAGAAGAAGGTGACGGGGAAGATGACATACAGAAGAAATAAAACGCTAAAAGTGAGTACTTTTGATGAAAAAAAAATACTACGTCTTGAGAAAATGGCGGTCCGACTAGCGAGAGGCAAGTCTTGGAACCAATGAACGAGAGTTGACAGCGGGAAAAGAACTGGGGCATGTCAGGGACTGCCCATCCTTTATACCATGCATGACATTGGGAGCAGGCCGACCACCCCGCCACAGACTGCTGGCTAGAAGTTTGCCATGGGGTCCTGTCACCTGCAGGCCACTGTCCAAACTGTGTTACCTGCTGCAAGAGCCGACTCTCAAAGATATACTCTTTACACCACCACCTAGCAGGCTGCAGGCTGTTGACCATCTGATCTTGTTCCAACCATTTCAATAACCAGTGACCATTCTTAAGTTCCTGTGAGAAATGTACAGTTGCGTAAGAATTTACCGTACCAGTATATCTTAGAGAGGCTCTTGCTGTAGGTAATTACATATAGGATTGAAGCCAGCAGGCATCAAGACCCCATGGAAAAATTTCTAGCAAGCAGTCTCTGGCAGGGGATGGCTCCCACGTCAGTATAAAGGGGCGGTCCCCCATGCCCGCCTTCCAGTTCTTTCTCGCCAAAGGCCAAAAAGGCAAGACAAGAGAGAAGCAGATATTTCCCTTCCTGGAAAAGGAGCTGAAAAAGCTAAGGGGGATGGAGGGTGGGAAGGAATTACTTACTGCAAGAGCCTCTCTCAAATATCTACTGTTACGGTAAGTTCATATGTAACTGTACTATCTTACTTCGAGAGTCCCAAGCAGTCTGGAACAAGGAAAAGCACTCAGGAGGAGGAAAACTACACACCAACAGAACCTCCGGATATAAGGGTCTTAAGACCTTGCGGAACAGCGAACCCGAAGCCTTCTCTATGGTGAGAAGTAATGTCCAAACTGTAGTGTTTCGTAAAGGTATGGACAGAAGTCTGCGCAGCAGCTGTGCAGATGTCAGCCGCTAACATTCTTGAAACAAGCCACAGAGGCAGCAACTCCTCTGGTGGAGTGACCTCTGACTTGACCCAGCAGGGTCTTGTGGTACTTGTCATAAAGGATACAATGAGCTAACCATTTAGATAGGCATTGCTTGGAAATAGCATTGCCCTCTCTTTTGTAAGCAAAAGACAAAAAGCTGATCAGATTTCCTGAGATCCTTAGTCCTAGTGGTGTAATATCTCAGTATTCTGTGAACATCCAAAGTATGAAAGAGATGCTCCCTTTGATTGAAGTGTTGCGTAAAGAAAGTAGGTAGCTCAATGGATTGATTCAGCGTAGATTCTGCCACCACTTTCGGAAGAAACGTAGGGTTCGTGCGTAGAGCCACACATTCCTTGTGAAAAATCAAATACGTGATTTTACATATCAAGGCCTGAAGCTCTGAAATGCATCGAGCTGAAGTAATGACCACTAGGAAGAGTGTCTTCCAGGAGAGGAACTTCAAGTCGGCTGAGGCTGCCAGTTCAAAGGGAAGAAGGGTAAAATTCTCAAGAATAAAGTTCAGATCCCAAGGGGGGCAGGAACTCGAACAGGGGGTCTCAAATAGATAACCCCTCTAAGGAAGGTCTTGGAGACTTCGAGCTGTGTGAAAGTTCTGTCCCCAAAAGAAACATGGTAGGCGGAGATAGCCACCATGTGAACTTTCAAAGAGGAATGGCTGAAACCCAGTTCAAAGAGATCATAGGATCATAGCTGAGTACCAGCTCAGGAGGCATAGCCTTTATTTGAGCTTGTCACCAGAGGGTGGGATTATTTTATATATTTAAATTTTAAGTTACCCATATAATAAGCCAACTGATTTTTAAATATATCCATGGTCCTGCTCTCTACAACTGAGGTTGGTAATGTGTTCCAGTGTTTACTATTCTTTGTGTAAACCACTGGCTTTTTTTTGTTCTACAATTAACACCTTTTATTTTAAAACTATGCGATCTTGTCTGAGTTTTGTTACTATTTATTTCTATACCTAAAGTTTCAGTGAGGCCCGGTTCTCTTACAGCTTTATAAGTCAAACATAGATCTTCACGAAGTTGTCTGTAATGAACAGAATATAAATCCAATAATTTCAGTCTTTCTTCATAGGTTTTATCTGCCATACCTTGGATTCTTTTGGTCATTTGTCTTTGAACACCTTCGATTTGTTCCTTACCTCTAATTGTGTTAGGTGCACAGAAGGGGGCACAGTATCCCAGGTGTGATCTTACCAAACTAACAGAGGTATAATGACTCGTGGTTGTCTGCTTTAATATTTTCCCAAATGCATCCCATTATTCACTCGCATTTCTTTACTTTCAATGTTGTATTATAGTCAAAGTTAATCTTACTATCAATATTGATCCTTGGGTCATTTTTGTTTTCAGTTTCTTTTAATATGACATTTAGTATATAGCTGTTTTTCATATTATTGTGTCCCAAATGCATTACTTTACACTTTAGTTCACTGAACATCATTTTGTTTCTTTGTGCTCATACTTCTAATGCTTCTGTCTCCTTTTGAAAGTGTTGTATTGCATCATAAGAGTTGACTATGCAACCAATCTTGCAGTCATCTGCATACTCAAGACATCTAGACATAATCAGATGACTGCATTGAGGCTATCAAAACATTAAACAATACAGGCCCCAAAACTGAGCCCTGTGGCACCCCACTTGTTACCTCTGCCCATGGGGACATAGAACACTTTATAGATGTGCATTGTCGAAAGTTGTGTAGCCATGATTCTATCCATTTTATTAAAGTATACAGAAATTTCAACTTTCATATGTTCTAATATTTTATGAGAGACTGTTAAATGCTTTTGCTAGGTCCAAAAAAAACTATATCTACGGGAAAACCCACATCCAGGGCAGCACTAACATTTTCAAAAAACTGTAATTGATTTGTTAAACATGACCTATCCTGTTTAAACCCATGCTGAGTAATATCTTGTAAATTATTTTGTTTCATATGTTGATCTAATCTATACAGGATTAGCCTTTCTAAAATTTCCCCAATAACAGAGATTAGACTTACTGGACAATAGTCAGATGCTACAGTTTTATTTCCTGTTAAATATAGGGATAACCACTGCCTCCTTCCATAAGACACACTCACCTGCATCTAGAAATAAATTTAATAGTCTACGTAATGGTCCTGAAATTTGGGGTGCAATTTCTTTAAGAAATCTGGGATGAACTCCATTTGGTCCAGCAGAGGAATTTATGTTTTAGTTTTTGTAATGCCCCTAAGGTTTGATCAACTGTTAATTACAATTACTGGATTATTACATTTTTCCTTAGCAGTAAAGTAGTAAAAAAAAAAAAATTACTGAATTCTGCTGCCATTTATATTTCGTCATTAATAAGACCTCTTCGTCTGTAATGGGCCTACTGTAGTCTTGGAACCTCCGAGTGACCCAATATAATTATAAAACTTTTTATTATTGTCTGTTGTATCTGTTGCTGATTTGTTTTCCATATCTGACTTGGCTTTCCTGATTAGTTGTTTTACCTTATGAGTATTTTTTGTAATTATTCTATATATACTGTAATGGTTTTTTTATATTTCCTATTAAAATTTACATTTTTTATTAATTTCTTAATTTTGTTGTTCCACCACACTGGAGTTCTAAGCCCATTTTTATGTTTTTTCCTATTTGGGACCCATGTATCTAAACAATTTTGGACAAAATAAGAGTCCAGGCTTGATGGACTTTGAGGCCCATAAGTTCGGTGTTCCAATCCCCATGAGGTCAAACAATGCTTTATTTCTTGATAATTAGCTCTAGTGTAGTCTTTTGTTGTGGTATTCCCCTTTGTTTTAGATAATCTAGCATGGATATGAAACAATCATATTATGATCACTGTTTCCAAGCGGTTCAAGAATTCTAGGTTCCTGTACAGTTGACCCCATACTGGTAAGTACAATGTCTACTGTATTATTATTTCTCATTCCTTCATAAATTATTTGATCTCAGTCTTCATTGATTGTAATGTCCAACCCACAAATTCAACCGACAGGGCAAGAGAATGGCTCGAAGTCCTTGGACGAAGCCCAAATCAAGAACAGTTTCCATTTCATGGCGTAGGTTGACCTAGTTGCAGGCTTCCTGACCTCCACCAGAATTCCAGCCACGAGTGGGGAGACCCCGAACTGGGCTTGAACTACATCTGCAGGAGCCAAGCATGCAACTAAAGGAATCCGAGACCTGGATGAAATCAGGGTCCCCAGATCCCGAGTCAGCAAAAGTTGCGACAGAGGAAAAGGAAATGGAGGTTCCTCTGAAAACTGTTGCAGAAGAGAACCAAACTTGCTTCAGTCAGAAAGAAGCAATAAGGATCATGCGAGCTCCTTCTGAGCAGAGCTTGTGTAAGACCCTCTGAATCAACGGAATTGGGGGGGGGGGGAGCATAGACGAATCTGTCCTTCCAGTCTAGAGACAGAAGTCTCTCCAAAAAATGCCTCGCCCAGGAGTGAGCGAGCAGACGGTGGGAAGTTCTGCGTTTTGAGGAGATGCAAAAAGGTCTACCTGAGGTGTTCCCCAGTGCAGGAAGATACTGTCTACTACCTCTTGATCCAGTTCCCATTCGTGAGCCTTTGTTGACAGCCGACTGAGGTGGTCCTCCAGCGTGTCCGACTCCCGGAAGATGAACTGCCATCAGATGAAGGTTGTGCTGCACAGCCCAACTCCAAACTCTCACTGCCTCCCTGCACAGAGGGTAGGAATGCATTCCTCCCTGCTTGTTGATGTACCAGACTACTCACATGTCCATCTGGACAGTTAGATGACCAGGAAGCACATACAAGTTCAGAGCTTGGAGAACATACAGAATGGCCCAGAGCTCAAACACGTTTCTATGAAGAGTCTGCTCGAGTCTGAACCAGGAGCCCTGAGTCCTGTGGGACCCTAGATGGGCTCCCCAGCCCTCTCCCGAGGCATCTGTTGTCAATATTTTGGAGGGGGGGGGTCTGAGGCAAAAGGGAACTCCTCAGCAAAGGTTCTCTTGTTCCATCCACCACTGCAAGTCCTGAACCATGGGGTTAGAGACCAGAACTTCTTGGTCTAGGTCATCCAAAGTCTGGTCCCACAGACTGAAGCGTCCACTGAGAGAGCCTCATATGAAGCCAAGTGCGAGGGACTACTGTAATAGCAGCTGCCATGTGCCCGAGGAAGTGAAGGACTGACCTGGTGCTGATCTGCCTGCGACTGGACAGCAGACTTGCATGAGTCTGAAGGGTATCCACCCTGTCCAGCAGCAGAAAAGCCATGCCGATGGTAGTGTCCAGAATCGCCCTATGAACTGCAGCCTCTGGCAGGGAACCAGATGGTACTTGGCCTGGTTGATGGTGATACCCATGCTGGTGAAAACCTGCAAGGTAAGGGAGACAGAGCGCAGGAGATCTTCCCTGGACGGGGCTGCAGGAGTCAGTCATCCAGGTATGGGAATACCTGCACCCCCTGGGTACACAGGTGAGCCGCTACCACAGAAAGGCATCTGGTGAACACTCGGGGTGCCAATGGGAGGGCCCTGAACTGGTAGTGGACCCCCTGAAACACAAACCAAAGGAATTTGCAGTGGGAAGAGCAGATAGGGATATACAGGTAAGTATCCTGCATATCCAAAGGGCACAGCCACTGTCCCTGCCGAAGTAAGGGCAGAAGGCTCTGCAGGGAGAGCATTTTGAACTGTTTGTACCTCCCGAACATGTTCAGGGAACAAAGGTCTAAAATAGGACTCACATCTCCAGATTTCTTTGTAACTAGAAGAAGTGGTAGTAGTAGCCTGTCCCCCAAAGGTGGGTTGGGACAGGCTATCGCTGCCTTCAAGTGAAGGGAGGAAATTTCTTCCCGAACTTGAGGAAGATGTTCCGGGGAGTAAGACGACTTGGGGGGGGGTTCCTGGGTGTTTTCTCAAGAAACTCGGTTGAGTGTCCTGCTGCTATTAGTGGGAGCAGCAAAGCATCTGATGTGATGCTCTCTCGACCCTGTAGATGGAAGAACTTCCCTCCTACTGGTTTCTCTGGGGGATCCAGAGGCTGTGGGAGAGGAAGAGAGTCAGGAGGTGGGGGGCAATGCCACGGCTGAAGCTCCTGCCGCTTTTGGGGGCTTGGCATCGGAGGGGCCCGATGTTTGTTTGCCTGCTTGCCCTGCGGTTTCGCTTTAGGCAGAGAATGTCTGCGAAAAGGGAGACACTGTCCCAGAGGGGGCCTGTACATAGAGTCAGACTTAAGCACAGTGCCCTTCTCTTGTAGGTCGGTGATATCCATGACATCCCCAACGAACCCCTGAAGGGCATACCCTGGATAATGGACTGCACTTCAGGGACCAGACCTGACACCTGGAGCCAGGCATGATGCCGAAGACCTACGGCAAAAGCAGAGTTCAGACCTGCAGCATCCACTGCATCGTATGTAGCATGCATGTGCAGATTGGCCGAACGAGCGGAGCAGACAAGGTCAGCCACTTCCTGTTTGGTCTGAGACTCAGGAAGGGAGTCCAACTTGGATTCCACCTCACTCAGGATAGCCTTCTAGTAGTCCTCCCCCATATGTGCAACATAGTTCAGGGCCCTGATTCCCAGAGTGAAAGAAGCGTACACCTTCTTCCCGTACTGGTCCAGAAGACGGGATTTGTTGTCAGGTGGTGACGAGTTAAGGTGTTTAGGATTTGCCAACCGGCCATGAGCGGCGCTAATCACGACCGAGTCGGCCTTCAGGTGTGTGTTCAAGGAATCCACACCCTGAGCCTGGTATAGCCTGTCCACCTTCCTTGGAAGGGGGGCTAACGCGGACAGCTGTTTCCAAATGGTGGAAACCAGGTCTGCGTCAGGCTCGATCCAGGGTGGAATCAATGTCTGAGCAGTGTCAGGCAGATCAAAATGAGCAGAGAGTTTCTACCGCTGTGGATCTGGCTCCAGAGATTGCCACTGGTGGACCGCCTGAATCTTTCTCAGCAGCTCCAGAAAAGGATCTTTCGGAGGAGACTCTGGAAGAGTCCTTGGCCTGGGATGGTCGGAAGTGCATGGCTTGTCGTCAGGATCAGAGCCCCCCTCTGAATCAGATTCTGATGTCTCTGAAGAGGAAGATGAAGACACCTCCCGATGCGGGGAAGACAAACAGACACCTTGGGGAACCCTCAGGGAAGCGTACCCTCCCTTGCCTTGGCACCCAAGGGCTCATCTCTGGTGTTTGGTAAGGGGAGGGAGTCTCATCTCTGGTGACTGGCATCCAGAACCAGGTCTGGCCTCCCTGGTGAGCTGAGCCTTGGCCTCAGCCCACAGGTAGCCGGTCTCTTTCAGATCCACTGGCATCTGGGGGGGGGCAGTGGAGGAGGAGGGGGATATGGATACAGAGGATATCTGTAGGGCGAGTATTCATAGCCAGACGGTGGGAAGTCTGGCGTTGGATACCCAGGAATCAGGGGCTCTGACGGAGCAGAAGGCCCTGGGAGAGGCCCAGCTGGCGGGACAGGAACAGGTGGCCCAGCGGTCCTGGCACTGGGACAGCGTCAGACGTCAGGGGATCCAGCCCAGCGGGTGGAAGACCTGATGGGAGTGTACCTGCATCCTCTGTGTCGCCTGGGGAAGAAGGACTAAAATCCCTGAGGTCCAACAGAGAAGACACTGGAAACTTGGTCAGCAGCAGCGAGCCGGGGATGGCGGATTGGTAGACAGGGTCCAGCGTTGGCTCTAACGTTATGTGTCCGTTGGAGGAGCAGACGTCCACCTTACTGGCAGGATCCGGGCAGCGGCATCCGACTTATCGGATCCGACGTCCTATGAAGGCCACGAGGGAGGAGCAGCCTCAGTGGGAGTTTGAGGTCATGGGCTCCCACGAAGGGTCAGGCATCTTAGCAGCCTTGTCTGGGCAGGTGTCTGTGGCACCGGCATCTCACTTACCATACCCGCTCAATCCAGAAGGCTGCGCGTGGCGGTCTTCCGGGAGCAGTCGCCTCCTTTGTCCTGGAGGCTCCCAATGGGCCCGAGAACGAGGCAAATGGGAGGGACGATGCCACCATGGGCACCGCCAAGACAGCTGTTGAGGGTCGGGGGGGTTTTTTACCTTTAACACAGTGACTCTAGCTGAAATTATGGTGGCCGTGGAAGTAGAGTCCTGGTCCCAGTGCTGCTGCTGCTGCTTCTTACAGTGTCCCTCGGGGGAAGCCAAGGCCTGCCAAAGCTTCTTCAGCTCCTTCTCCATGTAGGACATCTTTTTCTTTCAAATATGGGCCTCCAAGGAATGCTGCCTCCGTTTACAGGTGGCGGCGCAGAATTGCTGGCACTTCTCCACGGGGTGATCCAGGCCTAGATAGAAGAGGCACAGGGAATGACAGTCCTTATCCGGAAGCTGGGCGCCGCATGAGTCACTTGTTTTCATGCGAATCGGAGGGATAGGAACTGGAAGGCTGATGTGGGGGACTGCCTCTTTATACTGATGTAAACGATGCGGTCACCTGATGGGGCAGTCCCCCACCAGAGACTGTTGGCTAGAAATGTTTCTGTGGGGTCCAGACACCTGCAGGCTTCAGTCCTATATGTAATTACCTACTGCAAGAGCCCTCTTGAAGTAAGATCTGCAGTTCTTTTGTTTTCTATAAGCCATCTTAACCCTTACCCTAATAGACAGACCAATGGAATTATGGTTAAAAGAGCAACCAAACAATTAGCTTATGGCTTCATTAACCTACCCTACAGTGGAGAAATACTACATACAGGTTTCAGTTCTGAAGGGGGAGAGGTCTTGGATATTTATTAAGGTATATATGGATAAACTGCAAGATCAGTTAGGTTCACCTTTCACATGCCAGAAGCTACCAAGTTTAAAAGGTACAGGCTAATTTTTTTGAGCAATGTTCCTTTCCATTACTCATTTCCAAGATCACTTTTATATCAGCACTTTACTTATGATCACAGAAAGGAAATACCACCGGAACTCAGTTTTACTCTGGTGGCTATTTTGTATCAGGGTTAAGCAATAGAAAGCTCAGATTTCAAAACAAACCGAGTAGTCAGGAGCTAAAATAAAACTGCAGTTTTTAAATTATTTGCGTCTCTAACACACTGAAGCAGTTTTCTAAATCTTTCAATGCCCCCCCCCCCCCAAAGGCTTCATATTCATACTGACAATCCCTTGGGTAGCAGTGGATCAGTTACCATATGAAGAGTCCTGTCATATCTGCAGCTCCAGCAGCATCTAAGTGCATCCATTCTTCAAAGATTTCTCTTGAGACAGTAGCTCTAGAGACCTCCAAGAACCTTGCATCATACTGTGACACTTGGAAATTGCTTGCATTACAAAAAATGTATATTTTGGCCTCACCAGCAGTGTAAATAATTGAACTCACAGCCTCTGAATCCAGTATCTAAATACAAGCCCTCTAGTGTGTTGAATTACTGTTCTGCTAAAGAATACAGGACAATGCAATGTAGGCAAATTATCTGACTAGAACTAGTCTCCTGCATTTACTGTAGTTAGACCCAGCATATGTCGTGTACATCCAGGGTAACCAGTTTCTACCTTGATAGGAAGGGAAACTCAGAAATAGAGATGCTGCAAGCAGATAAAGATCAACTACTCCTGGTTAAACTAAAAAAAACAAACTATTCAACCAGTCTGCCCATAAACAACTTCCTAACTATCCCCAGACCCAACATCTTAAAAGGGGAGACAGTGTTTTGACAAGTATGACGCACCCCAGATTTAATCTACAAACTAAAGTAGTAAACCATAAAAAATATAGGCCTATTTCTTACTGGGGGAGGCAAGAGGGTGGGGTTGCATGAGGTACTGTGAAACTAAAAGCCATTTATTTTTGAACACACACCTGTAATGAATCTTAATACTGGTAAAACTCCTTTTAATTCCAAAAGTGGTAGAATATTCAACCTGCTAACAGAAGGGCTGTGCTACAATCAATGGGATTGTTGACTGTACAATGTTAGCTCACAAGAAAGGTACAGCTTTGGAAAAACGGCTTCCATTATATAAGTTCATGTTTCCTCAACTAAAACAGCTGACTTGATTGGACTCAAGGTATAATTTACAATGGTTCCTATCCCCACATGATTGCAAGGGAGGAGGAGAAGTACTGCGATTATACTTCTGTAAGTAATCTGTTTTGTTTCACTGAACAAAAGCCACTGGTATAGTCATAGCGCAGGAGATCTCAACATCCTGCTAAAAGGTATTCAAATACAGCACACAAGGCAGTACAGTGTTTAGTCCATTGGTTAAGAATTAAGCTGTATATCATTATAAGGTATCTTCTCCCATCTCCACGTCCTCTTGTAATTTCTGCACCATTTTTTCTTCTAGCTTCTTTGCCGCGACTAGAAATGGAGAATAAATTCATGAAGAAAGAACATCAAACCAAATCCACATGGGCCTTCCTGAAACTACACAAATGTTCTGCTAAAAGATTTCACAGCCACAGAGAGCAAGTTAAAACATTTTACTTTAGAAACTAATTGCATATTAATTGAAAACTCTAGAAGCAAAGCTAATGCAACAGAAATGGTAACACACTGATAACCACAGGCTCAAGTAATTGAGTGTTTTCTGGGAAGATTTCCAGAGGGATATCATATAATAAAAACACACTGTAACAATGATGTGTGTGTACCTATGGGAAAAGGACAAGCTACCCATGAACACTCAACCATGCTATTAGCTATTCAAAATCCACAGGTTTCCATAAGAAATTGTCTATGCTCAGTTTTTCTTATCTAGTTCTGTTTCTCAGTAGTCACTCCAAGTATAAAATTTATAGCCGCAACAGGTAACATTATTCCTGCTACTAAAGTCACAGAGTCATCCCGATGTACTTTTCTTTCCCATGAATGGAAGGCATTTACATGAGGAAGCTCAAGAGAGTGAGGCACTGGGGCCACAGTATTTGCAGTCAGTTCAGCTTGTTACTATTCAGCTTTTGTGGAAGACTGTGCATGTTAAATGCAATTTAATTTGATTTACTGATCTCAGTGGATTTTCTTTTTACACCGTATTCAAACCTTCGCTCTGCTAGAAGTGCGGCTGAACTCTTGTTTCTTTACCCAATTTCTTCCTGCATGCAGGATGGCAACCTTTTGATGGCTGTCCACACACACACACACACACACACACACACACACAGTGCCCAACAAGCATGAAGCCATCGGTATCCTACCTGCCATGCCTCAGCTCTTTCTATACCATCTGTGATCAACCAGGTGGCAGCAGAGCAGCGGATGTTGGCACCCTCTCACCCTGGAGGAGAGTGTCCTGTATGACCCTATCCTCTTGTTCAAGGCCACCTCCTGCCAACAAACTCCTTCCTTGAACACAGCTTGTAGGGTTCGTGAGTGGCAGTACTACCGCTAAGCCAGCGGTCCGGATAGAACTGAAGTGTTTAAGCTGCAAGACTAAAACTCTACAGTATTTCTGTTACTGGCAACAAAGTTGTAGCCAAATGATGAAACCAATCCAAATGTCAAATAAAATGCCTTTAACCAGATGTCTGTGCAACTGTAGCACTGGTTACACAAACAATGCAATTTGTGGTTAAATACACAAATGGTTAGCAAAACCCTTTGAGTAGTTGCAGATTCTAAACTGTATATGGGTATCTGAGGCTTCATCTCCATTTAAATATATATATTTATTTTTTTTATTTAGTTTTTGTTGACCGGGTAAGTGCACTAGACAAATCCTGCCTATTTTCAGGCACGACCCGGGGGAGGGGGATACAGATGAATGCCAACTGATCTTGAACCAGATTAAGCTGTTGGTGGTATTTTGTAAATGAGGGAAATTTGGCCAGGACATTGGGAAATTCCCCTACTCTTTTCGATAAGAGCCATGGGATCTTTAACATCCACCTGAACTACCACCAATCCAGGCAGATGGGACCTCGGTTTAACGTCTCATCCGAAAGACGGCACCTCAGAAGTGCAGCACCCCTCTCATGCTGCACTACAGTGTCAGTACTGGGCTATTAACCCAAGTGCCAGATGTGGGAACTGAACCCACAGCCCTCTGATCTCCCGGCCTCAGAGGCGAGTGTGCTACCTACTGAGCCACTGACAATATAAAATGTTACTACTATTCAGTTACACAGAAAGGTCACCAGGGAATACCCAATTACACAAAGTTAATTTATCACTCATGTCCATCATCCCAATGACTACAGACGTCAAGGCATCTCAATACTGAGTAAGCTATTCTGACGCCCAAAGAAGGCAAGAGAGACTCAGTGTACAGTAAGAAACATCACAGCACCTTAAATCACCTGATTTTTATGAATAAATGTAAAAGTGATTTTAAAAAAATATCCTGCAGCTGGTGAGTCAGTGCAGCAGTAGGGCCGCCACTCGCAACTTGGTGACCAGGCGGAGGGGATTAGTGTCTCCATGGGGACACACTGCTACAGGGAGGGAGCGAAGCAGCACCACGCTCTGCTACCACCATCTGTCTGTGCACAAGTGGTGAGGCAGCAGCTGTGGTTTGTGCAGAAGTGGATATTGTTAGACACTTGGCATGGGCATGCAGCATGGACTTCTGTCCTGGTGTAAATGTCCTCACACAGGTAAGGAGAGGAAAATCTACACACACACACCCCAAATTCCCACAGCATGTTGGCAGATATGTCCAGAAGGGTTGAGTCCACCTCGCAGGTAGAGGTGCAAAAAAATCAAAACTTGCATATGAGGACTTCTTGGGGCTTAAGAGGTCTTTGCATGCAGGCAAATCTTGGTGCTGACAGACTGAGTAAGTGACAATTCGTTAAAGTACAAAAAAAAAAAACAAACAATGCCTCCAAAGCAAATGAATGGATCCCAAAACCAGTTAAAAAGAAAATGGTGTTTACCTGCATGAGGAGCCGGATAAGGTGGATACTCTGTTTGACTTCTTTGATATCTTGCTGCTTCTGCAGCTCTTTGCCTTCTTCAATCTTAAAAGAAACACAGAATGGCATTTAATCCTTACAATGGCAATCTAATTAAACATACATGTTTAAAATTAGGCCGCAAAATGACTTACTATGGCACCATTTATAAAACCCAAGAGCTGAAGCCCTCCTGAATTAAAAGGAAAGGTAAACCATCAATTGTTATGCTTCCATTATATGACAAATGCACCCAGGTAAACAGACTGATGCGTTGCGGAGTTAAATAATTTTGGTTATTACCTTTATTCTTCTCATTTTATATAGGTTTCCTCATGTTTAAGAGTTCTGCTGAAATGTAAGAAATGCTCAGAGAAGCAGAGCCGCTGAGCCGCCACTCTGCTCACAAAATGCCACTGACATGCAACAGTTACACTATCATAGTAAATTTGCTCCACTTCTCGCACTAAAAGCTATGGCCCCTGTTTTAAAACTATAGATAAAGGCTACATTTAAATATCAGCTTGTGTAGCAATACTTAGCTTGTGCATCAAACTCTGGTGCATAAGCTACGCATCGATAAATATGCCAATATTTACATGTAGCCCTAATATCTATAGTTTTGAAACAGTGGCCATAGCTTTTAATGCAAGAGGAGGAATGGTCTCGCTACAATTAAGTAATCACGTCACACATCAGCGCCATTTTGTAAGCAGAATGGCAACTCAGCTCTTCAAAGCATTTGTTTATATTTCAGCAGAACTTTTAAACATGACGAAACCTATATAAAATGAGAATAAAGGCAATAACCAAATGATTTAACTCAGCATGCAGTCCATGTTTATCCGAGAGCATCTGTCATATAATGAAAGTAGAAAATTAATGGTTTACTTGTCCTTTAAGCTTTCTATATGTCCAGTCCCAGCCAAACACACACACACACACACACACACACACATACACGAAAGAATAGTAAGCCAAAAATCAAGGTTTCTTTTTTTCAACTTCCTAAAATGTTCTTGAAAATACAGGCACTGGCAAGACTATTACCTAGGAGGTGTGTCTGGGGTGTTTGCCAATCAAACAGAATGAACTGCAGAAATTACATTGGTCCACATCATCAGAACTGCACAAAACTACTTGGTCCATGAAAAATGGAAAGGCAGAAAACAAAGCTTCACAAATCTCAGAATTCCCTATTTTAAAACTGGATTTTGACATTTTTTTCAACCACTGTAAGCAAGTGTCCCCAGCTATTATATTTCCCCCAAAGCCCATGGCAATATGTGCAGGACAGTAATCTTGGAACCAGTGGAGAAGTGGATTAAAAAAAGTGAAACTTTTATTTTACTATGCATGTCAACAGTCTCCTCCCCGCCATGTTTTCAAATGCTTTTGCAAAGGATTCTGCTCAACAGGAATTTTCAGGGCAGCAAATGTTAGAAAAGCTCCGACACAGTTTACTGTACATGTACCAAGCCAGACCAAATCACTCTGAGCATGGTGTGACATCAACAGGAAGTTCATTTATTGAAGTGACTTACCAACTTCCCCCGATGTCATGTTTGCAGATCACCTTCCCTTCACCGAGTGATGCAAGGCTCAGCTGCCCTGAAGTGAAGTATTAAATATATTCAAATGCTTAGTTAAACATTTTTGTGCCACAGTTGTCTCTGCATGTTTTTCTTTGAAGTTCGACACGAGCAGTGCATCCACATGCATGAGTGACATCAGCACAGGGAAGGTGTTACCACTGCACCTTTCTCACTGCTTGTTCATTCAGCTTTCCTGGACCCAGCCTCAGTGACTGCAGATCCAAAACTGAACTGGCAAAAATTACAGCACTGATGACAAACGGTTTGTTATACTGGCAGCCGAGGTAAATACTTGCTTTTGGGATTGCAGAAGTGGTAATTTCTTCTGATTTTCAACTTTACTCATGTAAGCTCTGTGTCCTAGGTCGATCGGTTCTAGGAACATCACAATCTACATTGCTTCAGTACAGTGTTACAGTTTTAGTAAGTGATGTAAGTACATAATTATAACAAGTCTGTATAAAAATATACGTTTTTTTAACTGATTGGAGCTGTAATCTGTAGCGTACCGGGACACAATGGGACGACATCTGAACTGGGCAGATCTATAAATTGCAGTAAGCTTTTCAGTATTGGTACATAGAGGTCTGTGTTAAATGGATGACTTTTTCAACAGTTCAGAATTGTAATGTGCAGTAAGAGTATAAGCACTGAGCTGCACAGTCCGATCCCAGGAGAACAGATGCAATAAACTGTGCATTTTTAGCAAGTGCTGCTTCCAGTGTGATTGCTTCAGTAAACTGCCTTTGCTACTGCATTTCTGATTGTCACCATCATTATACAGTTCATATTTTTCCTGTGCTCCTGTGTTTTCTTGGGCTCATTTGGTGTTCTCATGCAAGCACCATAATACTGATCACCAAAGTATGCTTAGATGTACATGAATAAAAGGGACATGGTGCACTGAATTGTTTCTCCAGCTTGCCAGCTCCTCGCTAAGTTTATAAGAGGTGTGCAAGAACAAGGGGGCACAATTTGAAGACAGAGGGGGGGCGGCTCAGAGGTAATTTAAGGAAGTATTTTTTCACAGAGAGGGTTGTGGATGCAAGAAACGGCCTTCTGGAGGAGGAGGTTGTGGAGTCAAAAACAGTGGTCGAAATCAAGCATGCATCGGACAGTCATAAGGCAATTCTAGGGGGTTGGGGCAGGAAGAAGTAGGCTGCTGGTTAACTAGGATCTGCAGCTTATCCATTAGGTAGGGAGATGGGCAGACTGGGTGGGCCAAGCGGTCCTTATCTGCCATCAAATTCTATGTTTCTATAAATGAATGCAACAAAATCAGTTATATACTGCACATAGTTATACAGTGCGTCTCAAAATTAAACATTTAGTTTAATAACATTTTAACATAGTCTTTATTTATAATTAGGATAATAGCATCATTGTATGTGCTCCAGAGCATCAGCAAAAGAAGAGACTGTAGTTGCCATCCTTTCCAGACACTGTGGTACCAATGTATGGCATCTATGGTGTTATATTGCATAAGTGTGCTAGTCAGTTCGGCATACTTAGGGAATAATGTCAGAACCAAAATATAGAGAGGCTACACAGCAATGAATGCAGGGAGTCTACACAATGCACCATGACATCAGTAAGGCATGGGAGACCGTATAGTGCAGCATCTGTTGTATTTGCTGTACACTTTACACATGTGCATCAGAGATCCACTGTAATGGAAAAAACACAAACGGCTTGACACAGACCAAAGTGGTAATGAAGTATGGTGACATAAGTGAGGAAGGGTGGTTCAAATACAGTCTAACACTCGAGTACCTACCGCAAGGCTATGTCCCTTTTCGTAGTGGACCAATCAAATGGTACTTAGGCTATCTAAGCATAAATGCAGTCTCTCTACGAGAAGGGTATTGGCAGTGTCATTTTGAACCTTGGGGGGTGGGGGACGATCACCGACTGTACTGTGTATTTTCTGCTCAATTCATAATGCACCTGGAGGCACACATGTAGCGGCAATAAGCCAATGCCAGGATGGTATTACAGATGCTTTTGCAGACGCTAATGACAGCTGCAGTCTGTATAGTTCCTGAGCGCTTAGAGGTAACACAAAGCTGGTGCAATAATTTTTAGTTTTAAATTTATAACATGCTGTAAACAGGGGAACCGGTGACTTCAATACATTACTTAATCACTGATACCTCTAAAGGGGAAAGTACAAGCAGGCCTCCCACCCCCAAAAGCACACATACAAAGTGAAGAAAGCTATAGCGTAGACCAGTTGGCACTAGGGCAGACACAGACCCAAACAGCATAAATAATTTACAGATAATAAAAGTTCTACGCTGCAGCAGTTTTCTAAGGGTATGTGTGCAGCTGGGGGGTTTGGAGTGGTTGGGGTACAAGGTGCCTGCTTGTAATTTCCACCCTGTGCTCCATCAGAGTGAGTGAGCAATAAATCAATTGGTGGGAGATCACTAGTACCAGGTGAGGAATTTGGACAAATTGTGAGCCATTTATCCTGCTCAAGCAATGCCACCAGATCGAGCCATGCTCAGTGTTAAACTGGAGTGGCCAACAACTCATTCGCATAGGGAAAGCAATCCCCCCCCCAAAAAAAAACAAACAAACAAACAAAAAAAAAAAACACAGGGTACTATCACTAGCATTTGTGCGGGCAGATCGATGCTGGGAGTAACAGAACACACACCATACCTCGATTTTGCACAGTAAAATGACAGGAACCAAACCGTAGCACTAAGTAGCAAAATATAATATTAACAGTCCGTGTTGCTAAGTCTGCTCTCGCTGCTGTACTGGAATGAATCGGGACTACTGCTGTGACTGCGTGAACTACTGCCCACATCATTCTCGCTGCTGTCATAGAGTCATCCCTATGGGGATCTACTATGCAGTGGCTGTCAAACTGTGGCACTATGTCAGTGTCCAAAAGATCACTGTTAGTGCAGGACAACATAATGCTTTCATCATCAGATCATGAAAATGAACAGTTTCACATTGCCACTGTCGTGCTGCATGCTGCAACCAAGAGCTCTGTTATCAAGACAGAATTGCCATGACCACAAACTAATTTTAATTGCAGAGCACAGAGCTCCCTGTGGTGACACTGCAAAGGTAATGACCTGTGGCGACAGTGCAAAGGTAATGAGTGTCAAAGGTCACCAAATACAGGCTCCAATACACAAAATGACACTTCCTGGTTTGTGAGGGCGAAAACCTGATTTAATTTGCTAAATAGGCTATGTATCTATCAAAATACATTGTGAATCAGTTCTATATGCAGTCACCTTGCAGTATATGTGTATCAAAACTTGGTAAATCGCTTTAAATATTGTTTTGGTCAGCATAATGGAAACTAAAGAGACATTCCCTTCTAAAATGCAATCACTGGAGTCAGTCTCTAGTATGGTGGAATGCCACACTCTCAAACAGACAAGTCCTGGACAGGTAAATCAGAGCAAAGATAATATAAACCCAAGTACAAGAAAATTTCAGACACTGGTACCTCACATACAGAATATATTTTGAGGTGCTAATATCCCAAACTTGGAAAACCTTCAAGACCTGAAATCTATACAGAAAAAAAAAAAAAAAAAAAATAGAAGCAGTCACTATCATAAGGAATAAATGAAAAATACAAGAGTGGTGAGGCAGCAAGGCAACTGAAAGAAACTTTGGTTGTGAGTGGCTGGCAATTTTCCTCTTTTTGGGGGGGGGGGGGGCTAGTTTCTGGCCTCAGGCAGGTACAGCCAAGTCCCTCACTAGCCTGGATGCTCCACAAGGATTGTACCTCAAAGCCTCCATCCCCCAAGAAAGTGATTCGTTTATCAGGTTAGAGATTGTGATCTGTAGGCAAATTTCCATGCTTCAGTGTTTTCCACTTAACACATCCTCATCCCCTCCTGTCACAGGGGAACATACGGTAGAAGCTGCCGAGCCATCTGATGAATATGTATCTTTATGCATGATACCAAAGCTGGTGGTAGTTGGCAGTCAATAGGATATCCAAAAGGGAGTTTTCATCCTCCATGAGCACACTTCCTCCACTGCATTCCAGAGTCTCCTTTCCCAGGGGTCAAAGCCAGGCTTCAGAAACACCCCCAGGTTGGCCACAAGGTCAATCTCTATCTGAGCCTTTACATGGATACCAAGAAGTGAGCACTATTTGGAGAGATGTAAAAGATTCGTAGGTTGAATGAGAATAACACACTTCTACTATTCCAGGCTTAATGGACACCTGATGTGCCTGAACAAAACCTAGAAATTTGCTGATACTGTGATCCTAAAAAACAGTATCATCGCAACAATAAAGGCCGTTTGCAACTGAGCAAGACAGCTGAATCTACACTGGATGTTAAATTTTATTGTGCATGGTAGGATGATTAAAGATCATGGATACAACACTGACTTTTGAACTTAAAACAGTTAACATCTGAGGAGGTTCAATTTAAAGGTTCTGCTTTGTGATACAAGGCCATTGAAACCTTATTAAAATAAAGCACTTTGGTTTGCCACTGAAAAGTCTGGTTTAGTAATATTAAAATGATTACTCCCTGACAAATTCTGTGTTTAACCTTTTTAAAAGCCACATTTTGTTAAAAAGTGCCAAGACTGGGCATGCCAGAGGTATCAGTAGTAAGTGTGCTGTAGCAACCTAGCAATCTGGGTCCACACCTCGAGCGCTGGGCGGTCACAATGGTAGCAACAGTCATAAGCAGCCCAGTGGATGCTCTCCTTGTCCAGGGATGGTATGCTATAGCACCTCACTACTTAGTTGCATCCGGGTGACCAAAAAAGAACATGTAAAGCTTCGCTATAAAAGGAGAAACTTAGGAGGGATATATCGTCACTACTGACAAGGTGGTCTGCTGTATCTTGGTGCCTCCGGAGACTGGAAGGGGGGGGGGTAACAAAACACAGGTTACTCACCTGTAACACTAGTTCTAGGAGTGGTATATTATCATCCACACAGTCTGGCAGATGCCCTCTCCCTTTAATTCCTGCCAGTTGGTCTTCAAGCTGGCTCCTCCCACCCACGTGGTAAAACCCTCGGCTCCACCCCTAGACGCCAGGTCTTAGCCCGCTGGAAGCAAGGTTGTGCACCTGAGCCTGGGGAGGTTGGGTGGGTTCATGTGGATGAACATCATATACCACTCCTAGAAAGTACGGTTACGTAGGAAATTACCGTAACAGTAGATCTTTGAGGAATGTCTCTTGCAGTAGCTTAAACTTATTATGCTTGGAAGGTTCCAGCAGAGGGCGTCATCACACGGCAGCTTTTTCAGCAGTCTTTTAACAGGGACCGCCCATACATGACATCACTTCCTTGCTCCCTATACAAGTGTGGGCGGTCCCTGGTATCCTCCGTTGCCTGCCGGTTTCAGCTCGCAAAAGCAAGGACCAAGGTACCAGTGAGTCCCAAGAAGAATAAAAAAGGCCCTCCGAAGACAAGGACAAGTAGCCCAAGACCTTCATAAGAGGGCAAGAGTAAGGGTCCAGCGATTGAGAAGCGGACCAAATGGAGAAACGTTTCCACTTAGAATTGTGAGTATCCCTGGTAGCCTGCTTCCAGGCGGCAAGCAGAACATCAGCTACCTGAGAAGAGACTTGTAGTCTATGAAGACATCTTCTAGAGCCAAACTTGAAGACTGAGGGTCTTCAGACTGGGATGCAGGAGGGAGCCTTGGCACTGCGTCAAGAGATCCAGCCTGAATGGCAACAGAATAGGTTTCGTAATCAACAGCTGTTGCAGAAGTGGGAACCATGCTTCTCGAGGCCACATGGGTGCTACGAGAAGCATCGTGGCTGGCTCCAGCTGTAGTTTCATTCAAGTGCGGAGCAGGAGAGGGAGTGGGGGAAGGCATACAAGAAGAGTCCTGTCCATGGTCGGAACAGGGCATCTGTAGAGCTTCCTCATGTGTTCAGAATAATGGAGAAGTATCTGGGGAGCTTGTGGTTTTCAGGAGATGCTAAAAGATCTATTTGTGGAGTGCCCCAGAGATGAGCGCTCCTGCAGGACTGTGTTGAGCAGTGTCCACTCGTGAGTCGAGGACTGGTGACTCAGAAGATCCGCTAACTGATTGCGACGGCCTGTGAGATGAGCGGCTGTGAACGTCATTTGTAGTTTGGTTGTGTTGTGCCACACCTGGATCGCCGTCATGCAAAGGGAGCAAGAGCGTGTCCCTCCTCATTTGTTTAGGTAACAGACTACAGTCTTGTTGTCCGACTGAACCAGTAGATGACCTGGGGTCAAATGAGGACTGAAGACATGCAGTGCCAGGAAGACTGCCCTCATTTCCAGAAGACTGACATGGTGACGAGTGACCTAAAGGCCACGTGTCCAGAGTCCAGAACAGACCAAGATAAGCACCCCAAGCTTCTAGAGAGGCATCTGCTGTCAGGACTTGGTGAGCATGAGAGGCGCAAAAGGGCATGTCCTGATTGAGACTGAAGTGAAGCGTCCACCATGTAAGCGCATACTTGAGGGCTGGAGTCACCCTGATGGGGTCTTCGAATTGCCCTGTTTTCTGGCTCCACTGCTCTCGTACAACTCATTGGATAGGACGCATCCAAAGGCATTCAAACTCCATGGTTTGGATGGTGGCAGCTATGTGCCAGAGGAGGCGCAACACGAGTCGGGCAGTGACCATCTTTCATGACTAAATCTGTGAGGCCAAACCAATCAGGGCATCCCGATGAGCAAGGGGTAGATAGGCCTTGAGAACAGTCGTGGCCAGTATAGCCCCCGCTATACTGGAGTGATTGAGTCGGATGAGGGCTGGACTTGGGCCAGTTTACTGTAATCCAGAGATCATGGAACAACCGAAGGGTCTACGAGAGGGAAGACAGCAGATGTTCCCTGGTGTCTGCTTTTATTAGCCAATCATCCAAATAGGGAAAAGACAAAGTGACCTTTTTTTTCCCTCAAGGTCCCTGCAACCACGGCTAGGCATTTGGTGAAAATCTGTGGTAGCTGATGAAAGTGTGAAGGGCAGAGCCCAAAACTGGTAACTGTGACCCAGGAGGTGGAAACGTAGGTATTGCCGATGAGCTGGATGAATGGGGATATGCAGTTATGCATCCTTCATATCCAATGCGATGCGCACATCCAATCTCCTTGTCGCAGGACAGGCATGATAGACATCAAGGTAACAATCCTAAAATATTTGTACTGATGTAGGTTTCTTACATTCAGTATTGGTCTGAGGTCTCCAGTTTTCTTAGGGACCAGAAAGAAATGAGAATAAAAACACTGTTGCGATAATGGCATGCTTGGTTAGTAGGGCAGTAAAGTTCCTTCTGGAGTATAGGAAACTGTTTCTGAGGATAATGAACCTTCCAAGGAGGAAGTGGAAGTGGTACTGAAATTAGCTTCAGTGCATGTCCACTTTGAATTATCTAGGAGTACCCTCGCAACTGTCGTTATTTGTTGCCAAGCCTCCAAATGAAGGGTGAAATGGCCCCCGACTGCCTCAGAGGGCTGGTCGAGGAGAAGAGGGGGAAAGCCCTAGAAGTCATTCAGAACTGGAATTGCCGGCCCCGCCAGAGGGACGGGCACAGGAGGGATGCATGGTAGCTGAACTGCCACTTGTGTTTTGACCGTGTCCCCAAAAAGTACCTCGGTTACAGGACTTGTAATGGTTACCTCTTATGATATGGATATTGTTGGCGTATGGTACATACCCAGGACTGTCCTGAAAGTACATCCAGAGGCCTGGAGGTCATCCAAATGATTTGGGTACTAGGATCAAGAAGGCTTGATGCCACAGAAAGGTGCACTGGTTACTCTATATTGGACATCTTGTGCCAGGCCAGATACCCGGCATCAGGCATGATGACGTAAGGCGATGCTGGTGGCAGATAAGACACACAGAAGTATCAACCACATTTCAAGCCTGGCCCTAGAGGATTTCCCAGCGTGCGCTGGAAGTTAATCATGTGGTCCATATAGTTCATGATTATTATGTGCAAGGGGCCAGAGGTGAGGAACTTCTAGCCCAGGTAATCCAGAAGGGCTTGGTATAACCGGTTAGCCTTATGAGGGATGGCCAGTATGGACGACGGCAAACGCCATGCGCTTGAAATGGTGTTTTGATGAGGTAATAATGGAGGAATAACTTTTTTTTTTTTTTTTTTAAACATGAGCCAGGGTCCAAGGAGGAGACCGGCCACATCCCATGGATTGGGTATGTACGTACAATGTGTCCATCACTGAGCAACTGCGATGGTGGGAGAATCCCTGTCAGAGGCTGACAATTTGAAACAACAGGTGTCAGAGGGGTATGAGCCTGTGGAAGGCATCCAGACGTCCCCCCCCCGGAAAATATAACCCAGGGTCTCTTTGGAGGTCAGCCGCACCCCAGTAGGAAAGCACCTGAGAAGGTGGAGGGGAAGCATGTATGGCAAAAAATGTTGGTTTGTCCTCAAGCACTCCAGACGTCAATGACAAGGCAGGAGAAGCAGTAGCCTTGTAATATAAAAATGTTCGATGGAAAAAGGGCTCCTGTCAACGGAGCAGCTGTTTGATAGGCTGTCTTTAAATAGTGGTCAACGGAAAAATATAGGGGCAGTTGACAAAGCAGCCGTATACTAGGCTACTTAAAATTAGTAGTCATCAAGAAAACAGAGCCGTCATCGATGGAGCAGCTGTTTGTTAAGCCCTGCTACGATAGTAGCCATTGACGGGAAGCACGGCTGTTGTCAATGGAGCAGCAGTTTACTAGGCTGCTTAAAATTAGTGGCAGACTACAGGAAGCATAGCAGTCATCAATGGAGCAGCCGATTACTAGGTTGCTTAAAATAAGTGCCATCCACAGAAAATATAGGGGCCATCAATGGAGCAGAAGTTTGCTAAGAGACAAAGAACCTCTGTGCGCAAACACTGAGGCAAGGGTTACCCCAAAGGGCATTTGGCTGGGAAGCCAAGTTTCAAGAAAATACAAAATCACACATGCCCACACAATGCAAAGCATCATGGGCTGCATATGCAAATCACCACAGAATGTTATGCTAGTCCAACTTTAAGCAGAATTGTATGGTGCCGAGAGGCACCTCCACAGTTGCAAAGGGTGCTAACAGATGACGAACCGTGTTTACATCCTACCGAAGTTTGCTAAGCTACTTTGCTTAAAAAAGTGTCCGTTGATGGGAAGCATAGCCTTAGTCAATGGAGCAGCTGTTTGCAAGGCTGCTTAAAATACGTGCAGTCAATGAAACAGCCATTTGTTAAGCTACTTTGCTTAAAAATAGTGTTAGTCAATGGGAAGCAGAGCCGTAGACAATGGAGCAGCCGTTTACTAAGCTGCTTAAAACAAGTGCTGTAGATGGAAAGCACAGGGACAGTCGATGGAGAAGCCATTTGCTAGGTTGCTTTACAATAGTGGCAGTCTACGAGGCATGGAAGCCTAGTCAACGAGAAAACAGTAGTCTTATTTTTAATATCTGAAAACTGCACAGTCAACAGGAGGATGTGCTCCCGTCGATGAGGAAGGTGCAGTGGAGCACACTGTCTATAGTGAACAAGGAAGAAAGCACTGTCGACAGGCAGCATAGCAGGGAGTGCAAGGAGGGAGACTCCTGTTCCCTGGTAAGCCTAGAAGAAGATTTTTTTTTTCCATAGTTTCCGTTTATGCACCCTACCTTCAAGGCATCTCTCAGGATCACCAATTGCAGCCGCCAAACTCAACCACCCACCTGAACCGCTTCTCTGATAGCTATTTCGGGTATGCGGGATTCAGGCTCTCCCGGCCCCAGACCACAGGGAGAAACGGAGAATCGGACGACACTGGGCGTGTGGTCGGACCACCTGCCTATGATTCACCGTCTCCTCACCCGATGACGGGGAGATTTTCTTGTTTCCACCCCAGAGCTCGGACGTGCAATGACATCCCAGCATCTGCTGCCTAGCACTGCAATGTCCCCAACCTCCGCCAGGCGTAGCTAGTGCACCGAACATGAGAATCTCCCCTTCCCGGGGAAGGAGAGCAACCCCTTGGGCGCTCTATCCTTCCCCCGACTACCTGTGCTCACTCCCGAACCTGGGTCGCCTGTGTGGCATCCAGTGCCTCCACCCTCAGTGCCATCGGGCCAGCTAGAAAGAGATCTTGAGGATGGGGAGCTCTTGGAATTAACCCCTAGTTTCCGAGAAGGAAACTCCCTGTTTCCATATCAAATGCAGATTCTCTTTCGTTTCTTTCATCGATGACTGCAACACAGAAGATTGAGTTAGCTGCTGTGTGAGCTGAAGCTGGCAGGAAAATCAACAGGGGATACCAAGGACCACCCACACTTACAGGAAGCAAGAAGTGATAGCATGTGTGGGCGGTCCCTGGTAAAAGGTTGCTGAAGAAGCTGCTGTGTGACAGCACCCTCTGCTGGAAGCTCCCAAGAGTAATAACCTACTGCAAGAGACCATTCCATAGAAGATCTATTGTTACAGGTGAGTAACCTGTGTTTCTAGGGATGCGGATAGGACGTTCTATCCACACTGTCTGGCAGATTCCAAGCAGTTCTGAGAGGAGTGAGGCAAGGCGCACACCCCCTACTTGGGAAAGAGACTGGAAAACTGAAGCCCCAAAACCAGCATCCTGGCATGACTCGAGGTCAATGTGGTAATGGGAAATGAAGGTGTTTGTTGACTTCCAGGCAGCAGCCACCAATGCAGCAGTATGGCAGGTGGAATGAGCTCTTAGCCCTATGGGAGGCTCCCTACCAGACAATCTATAGCAGAGATCAATGCAGGAACTGATCCACCTGCGAATTGTCTGTTTGACTGCAGGTCTGCCAGGTGCAGCTTCAGCATTGGTGAGAAACAGCTGGTGAACCTCTCCCTGAACTTTAGCCGTACGCTCTTTATACTAGGTGAGCGTTCATCTCAGGTACAAAGTATGGAGCCTGTACTCAGCCTCAGAGGTGTAATTTGGCTAGTATACCGGCAGTCTCAACACCTAGTTAAGGTGAAACTCTGACACCACCTTCAGAAGGAATTTCGGGTGGGGGCGCAGGACAATCTTATCCCTGTGGAAGACCAGGTAAGAAGACTGCCTGAAAGCGCCTGGAGCTCCCTAATCCTTCTGGCTGACGTGCAAGCCACCAAGAAAGCAGACTTCCATGACAGGTGGGAGATATCACACTTGCGCATCGGTTTGAATGGCCTGCCCATTGGCTTTGCCAAAACCAGCAGTAGATCCCACGGAGGTGGTGGTTCATGCACCGTCGGGGATACGTGGTTTAGGCCACTTGAAAAGACAACAGACCACCTTCTCCTGCGCCACCGACTAATGAGCGGCCTGTACTCGGTAAGCGGAGATGGCTGCCAGGTACACCCTAAGGGTCATCGACCGAAGTCCCCCTTGGGAGAGGGACCACAGGTAGTCCAAAATGCTAGCCACTGAACAGGTTGAAGGGCCCGACCCTTTGCCCCGACACCAAATGGAGAATCTCTTCCACTTCAAGGCATAGCATTTTCTGGTCGATTCCTTACGGGATGCCTCAAGAACCATGAGAACCTAGGCAGAGAGACCCAAAGCATGGAACTCCAGCTGCTCAGGAACCAGGCCGTCAAGTGCAGGGACTGAAGGTCCGGATGGAATACCTTGACTGATGGAGAGCAGATCCAGGCATGCGGGAAGATGCCTCGGTAGCCCGTTGCTAAGGCTGAGAAGATCAGGGTACCAAAACTGGCGGGGCCAGTTCGGAGCTACCAGGATCACCTGTGCCTTGTCCATCTTGACCATGAGAAGCACCTTGTAAATCAAGGGAAGTGGAGGTAAGGCAAGAGAGGCCAGAGGTCCCTGGCCTCAAGAAAGCACCCCCTTGCAGTGAGCCCTGCTGAGGGGGGGTGGGCACAAAACAGCCTCAGTTTTCTGTTCTCCCTGGAAGCGAACAGGTCCACCTGAGGGTGCCCCACCAGGAGAACAGACTGTGTACTACCTTCGGATGAAGAGACCGCTAGTGAGATATCTTGCCCATTGTGATGAGGGCATCCGCCAGCTGATTCGAGGCTCCTGCCACATGGATGGCAAGGAGATCTGCCTCCAGGCTGTGCATGAGGTTACAGATGTGGAGAGCATCCTTGCACAGAGGCAAGGAGTGCATCCCGCCCAGTTTGTTGAGACAGTATATGGTCGTGGTATTTGTTTGGACCTGGACCACTTGACCCCGAATGAACAGAACAGATGTGGTCAGGGCTAGCTGAACCACTCTGAGCTTCAGCAGGCTGATGTGACATCAGGACTCCCGAGGAGACCAGAGCCCGTGGACTCTGTGTTCCCCAGGTGGACACCCCAGCCCATCAAGAGAGGAGCCAGTTGTCAAGATGACCATCGGCTTTGGTGGACAAACAGGATCCCTTCCTGCAGATGTGCTGGGACGAGCCACCACTTGAGGGCGTCCCACATCCTCTGGGTCATGGAGACCAGCTGGTCGAAGTGACCTTTGTGCTGAGACCACTGGCTGGCCAACTCCCACTGGAAAGAGCGCATATGCCAGCAGGCCCATCGGACCACGCCAGTGCAGGCCACCATGTAACCCAGAAGGCACAGGAAGTCCCAGGCAGCATGTAATTGCCCAACCAGAAATGACTGAGCAAAGAAGGAGAGAACCTCCACCCTGTCTGCCGGGAGCCCTACTCCGGCTCAACAAGAGTCGAGCTCTGCCCTGATGAAACAGATCACCTGCGAAGGCACAAGATCCGACTTGGCCTTGTTGACAAGGAGGCTAAGCTCAAAGCAAGTCTGGAGGGCCAGGTCTGTGGACCACTCCACCTCCTGCCTGGAGAAACCTGCTATGAGCCAGTCATCCAGGTAGGGGTACACCCGGATCCCTCGGCATCTCAGGTAAGTTGCCACCACTGCAAGGCATTTGGTGAAGATCCTAGGAGCTGAGGAGAGGCTGAAGGGCATGGCTCGGAACTCGTAAAAGGATTTCCTCCATCTGAAAACTGAGGTACCATCAATGGGACGGATGGATTGGGATGTGAAAGAACGTGTCCTGAAGATCCAGGGAGGAAAAAAAAAAAAACACACACATTCCTTGCTTCAGAGATGGTGTGATCTGTGCCAGAGTTACCACACTGAAGGTGCGAGACCTGAGCAATTTGTTCAGGTCGTGCAAATCTAGAATGGTGTGCCAGCCCCCCATCTGTTTTGGTACCAGGAAATAACTGGAGACAAACCCTGAGTGTTCTAGAGCAGGGGTTCTCAAATGGTGAGGCCAGCCTCCCTTGGGAGGCCCCAACCTGTTCCAGGGGAGGCTCAAGCAAGTCTGAAAAAGTACTGTATTTAAATTTTGGGGTTTTATACATTTTGTGTAAAGAGATGAAGCAAACTGAAAGAGGATAATAACAGTAGGTGAATTTTATGTATTTATTTACTAATAGAAACATAGAAACATAGAAGTTGACGGCAGATAAGGACCGCAAGGCCCATCCAGTCTGCCCATTTCTTTTTCTACCTTATAAATGTGCCATCGGCCTTTGCTCTGTCAGTGACCTATCTATTCATAGTCATTTGTATTGCTCCCTTATGCCTATCCCATGCCTGTTTGAAGCCCTGCACTGTATTCATAGCCACCACTTCTTGTGGTAAGCCATTCCATGCATCTACCACCCTTTCTGTGAAAAAGAATTTCCTCACATTCCCCTTAATCGGCTTCCTCTAATCTCATGCTGTGTCCTCTTGTCCTGCTATTTTTCTTATATTTAAACATGTTAGACTCTTTCACCTTGTTTATGCCCTTAAGGTGTTTGAATGTCTCGATCATATCACCTCTCTCCCTCCTTTACTCAAGGGTATACATATTGAGCTCCGTTAATCTGTCCTCATATGTCTTCTGATGCAGTCCCTGCACCATTTTGGTTGCCCTTCTCTGGACTGCCTCAATTTGGTTAATGTCCTTGTGAAGGTGTGGCCTCCAATACTGCACGCGGTACTCCAGATGGGGCCTAACCAATGTCTTGTACAGAGGGATTATTACCTCCCTCTTACGACTTGTGATACCCCTACTAATACACCCTAACACCCCCCTAGCCTTACCTACTGCTTTAGAGGTCTGCTTGGATGATTTTAGGTCATCAGTGATGATGATGCCCAAGTCTCTTTCTTCCTTTGTGACTGCTAGCAACTCCCCTCCCAGCCTATAAGTGGCTTCATAGGTGTCAAGGGAAGGTGAATGAGCCAAGGTTCATTTGCGGTGTACCCGGGGAAGGGTAGGGAGTGAATACATTTCAAAAGGTAACTGCAAAACAATCAAGAAATATACTATGAACAATAGTGCAAACAAATATGAACAATAAACAAATAATGAGTGGCAGTAATTGATCAGTTTGTAAACTGATGGTAGAACAGCCCAAATACAAGGGTTGAGCATAGAAGTGCTAAGAGCAATAGCAGAAAGGAGCAAAGTAATCCCAGAGAAGTTGCTTTGGAGCAGGGAAGGAGGGGTAGAGGTAAAGTATGTAGGAAGGTTATTTCATATAGCGAGGAAACAGAGAAAGTAGTCTGACCCATGAAGGTACTGCAACAAGGGGTAACAATGGTTCAAGAATGAAAATAGCGGAGCAAGTAGGCTGGCCTGTGGGGGGTTACAATAAGCTGAATAATAAATAATATTTGTTTATTTTATTTATTTGTTATTCAGTAAAGACCTTTGAGCACAGGAGCTCTTTTTCCAAGTCGGTATAAGACAAAGAACCAATGTGAGCCAAGTACTTAAAGGGGTTTCAGTTTATTCATGGTGTACTGTGCAAAGTACAGTGCGTTATTTTTCTTTGGGGAGGCCCAAGATTATTTCAGTTTTTGGGGGAGGCTCAAAATCTTTTCCATGGATTTGGGGAGGCTCACTGCAACAAAGTCTGAGAACTATTGTTCTAGAGGATCCGCAACTCTGACCTCTACCTCCTTGTGGAGGAGCTGAGCAATGTCTTGAATAGCAGACTGAGTGACTGCGGAAAACCAAGTTCTCCCGTGGGGCTTGGTTTGAAGGGTACTGCTCAAACTCCAGTGGCAAATCCTGTCCGACCACTTCCAGAACCCACCTGTCCATGGTGACAACAGATCAGGTGGAAAAAAGTGGTGGAGCCGGCCCCCTACGGGAGGACCCGGGGAAGGAGTGATGGGCATGAGGATGGTGACCTCATCCTGTCACTGGGCAGGCTTGGAGGAGGAGGAGGAGCTGGCAGAGGGGCCGCCAGAGTCCCTTCCCTCTGGGCTTTCTGACTGATGAGGCCACTGACTTTGCCAGAGATTGCTAGGGTTGAGCATGCTGACCCTGCTGTTGCTGGGCTGGTTTTGCTGCAGGAGTGGAGGACTGAAAGGGCTTGTGCTTCTGGTGCTTAGGGCCCTTGTCCTTCTGGGCAGATGTCACAAATTCCAGGTGGCAATGAACTTTTCAGTGTGCTGGAGGTGACCCTCCACACTGGGCCCGAAAAGGTCCACGCCCAAAAAGGGGACATCGGCAGCTTGTGTTGGGTATCCGCCATGAAGGTAGAGATCCTCAACCATGCCCTACGGTGCATGGCTACTGTGGCCGCAACTGAGCAGTTAAAAGATACGCCAATATCCAGATTCGTCTGGAGTTGCTGCTTCGCCACTGCCCTCCCCTGGTCTCGGACCTGCTTGACTGCAGTCTGGAGGTCTGTAGGGAGGTGGGGAATCACCTCATTCAGGGAGCCCAACAGAGTGTGAGAGAAGTGTGCCATCAGCACGGTCGAACTAGCCCGGTGAAGGCCGAGCGAAGGGGCAGCACAGACTTTGGACCATTCGGCTAAAAATTTGTTGGACTCTTTGTCCAGCAATCTGTCGACGTCCCCAGTATTGCCCGAGCACTGGAAAACTGAGTCAGCCACCAATCCCCAGGCCAAGGGATGCTCCAAAAACCCTGAAAGGGAGCTGAACAGTACTGCATACTTGTAGGCCATCCGGGCCGAAGGCGCCAGGATGCTGCCAAAGCCCCAGAGCTGGACCGTCAATGGCCTCGGCCACCAGAAAGACCGCTGTGGGAGACTCCTCATAGACCAGAATCTCTATGAGAGGATACCGAGCCCATTTCTTGACAGGCTCGAGCTCCACTCCTGTGGACTCTGAGATGAGCCAAAGAATGCCCATGAACGAGGAAGGACTTTCATCCATGGAGATGCCTCACAATGACTGTGTCAATGATGCGAGTGTAGAGAGGAATACTTGGACTCTGAGGAGTCCACGTAAAGCAGGCAGCCACCAGCGTCACCCTCGACCCGCCTAGGGTGGTTGGGAGTGAGGGTGACCGACAGTCTATGGGGAAGTCCCTTGGCAGGCCAAGCCTCCTTAGTCATAGTCCCGATCATCTGCTGTTTAGGTGGCGGCTCCACCACGATGGGCAGAGGACTGCTTCGGCCAAGCTGACATGGTCTGCATCTGCTCTGCTGGGGGGAGGGACGGTGGTGACCAACCCGAATGGAGAAATTGACATCAGCTGTTCGGGCGACAGCCACCTAATAGCCAGTGTAGAAACCGGTGTGTTTCGGTCAGGGCAAGACTGGCTGCTACCACATTAAATCTTCGCAGTATCAGCGCAATTTGCTCTGAAACCTCTCTTCATCCGAGGACGATGAATAGTGGCAGCGCCGCTTTCCGTAATGCCAGGAGAGATCACCGATAACGGCAAGACCTGCCCAACTCAGAAGAGGAAGACAGAGACCTCTATCTCTACCAGTCAGTGGAGCCAACAGGGAGCCAGGGAACTCAGTGACTCCTCCTGGCCAGGGTCTGGGACTGGTGGGTTCAACTCAGCAGGATGGGCCAACCCATCAGAGGTCACCAGGAAGACCAGAGTCCTAAAAAGACAATTACTGGCCTCTTCATATGACAACCGGTTGACTAGGTCAAGAAAAATCTCGGCTGTGTTGCCAACCAGCGTTTCGGCCAACTGGTCAGATGGGGTCACTGTGAAACCAGCAGCCACGGCCACAGTTTTGACCGAAGACGAAACCAAAGCTGAGAATAGGAACGTTCCCAATCCCAGGAACGTCGACGATGAGTCTTCTTGTCTTTCTTAGATCCCTTCCTGCCAGCGCACGAACCATACGATCCTGGAGAACACTCTCCTTTAGTTGAGAGGGAATGGCACAGCTCCTTGAAGGAAGCCAAGTAAGTGGAGCCCAATAGGAGCGGAACAAAGGCTGAAGCCAAAGAGGTTTGAGCGGTGGCCTGGGCCGCCTCCTCCTCAAAGGCCTTGAGCAGTTCAAGCTGCATGGCAGACCCCGTAGCCATGGAGACCACCCAACGGACGTCCTTGAACTTGACCGGCGGGTAACACTTCTCCGGTTGCCCCAGCTGGAGTCTGGCAGTGTGGTCGTCCAGCACATTTGGGTGGAAGGACCGAGAGATTAAAAAAAAAAAAAAAAAAGCCTGTAGATCGTGATCGTGGCCTAAGCAGTACATGCATGTGGCGTGAGGGTCAGTCCGCGACATCTTCCACCTGCAGGGGCGCCAGTGAAACTCGGGAGCGGTCTTGTCTTCCATCTCAGAACGACTGAAGAAAAGGTTTTAAGTTGGAACTCGTACAAGTTTTAAGATAAGTTTAGGAAGCAAATCCTAAGATTCGAGCACCAGGACCTACTACATGCGGGAGCAGTAAGGAGGAAATCTGAACCTTCCAAACAGAAAGGAAGATCTGGCACCTAGGGGCAGAGCTGACAGTTTTACCACCCGCGTGGGTGGGAGGAGCCAACCTGAAGACGTTCCAGCAGGAATTAAAGGGGAAAGGCATCTACCGGACAGTGTAGATAGAAAGTACAGTTATGTAAGAACTTACCGTAACAGTACATCTTCAAGAGAGGTTCCTGCAGTAGGTCATAACATACAGGACTGCGTCCCCTCTGGTGTCAGGACTGCATGGCAAACTTTTGCTAGCAATGTCTGATGGGGGACTACCCATCTGACGTCACGTTACTGAAGTCAGCATAAGACTATAAACAGTGGGCGGTCCCCACGCCCGCTTTCCAGTTCTCCTGCCGAAGATCCGAGAGGACGCGAGAGGAGAAAGGATGAATATCCTGGAGCCCAATCCAGGATAAACTGAAAGAACATGCTGAAAGCTGAGGGGAAGGAGGTAGGGAAAATGTGACCACCTGCAGGAACCTCTCTCGAAGATGTACTGTTATGGTAAGTTCTTATGTAACTGTACTATCTTACTTAGAGAGGGTTCCTGCAGTAGGTCATAACATACAGGACTGAATCCCAAGCAGTCACCCTTAGTGAGACCCACTGAGGCAAGGGAGGAGGAAAATCAGTAGACAGACCAGAGCAGGTCCAAGACAGTAGACCCTGCAGAACGGCTAGGCCGTATCTGTCCCTGCACCTAGAGGCAATGTCCAAACTGTAATGCTTTGTGAAAGTATGGACTGAACTCCAGGCTGCTGCAGTGCAAACCTCAGCTGAAGAAACATTTTTGAGGAAGGCTGTGGAAGCAATCGTACCCCTAGTAGAGTGACTAATCTCCCCCGGAAGAGGTCTACCTTACTTCTGATAACAGAAAACATGCAGTTAGCCAACCATTTGGACAAGCACTGCTTAGAACCTGCCAACTCCAGAGACTTGGGTGCGAAAGAAAAATGGACAACTGATCTGCAGTCATCCTTGGTCCTGTGGACATAGTAACACCTGAAGAAGAACCTCACCCTTATTCGAATGGATAGGGTAGTACACCGGCAGTTCAACGCTCTGGTTTAAGGTAAACTCAGAAACCACCTTGGGAACAAAACTGGAATTTGTGCAGAGGACCGCTTGGTCTCTGTGAAAAATGAAATAAGGCTCCTTACACATCAGGGCCTGAAGCTCAGAAATCCTTTGAGCAGAAGTAACTGCAACTAAAAAAAGAGCACTTTCCGAGACAGACAGTACATCTCGCAGCTCACTACCGGTTCAAAAGGAGGCAATGTAAGCTTTTCTAAAATAAAATTCAAACCCCAAGGTGGGGCAGAGTTGCAGATAGGGGCTTCAAGTGGAGGATCCCTTTCAAAAAGGTTTTGCAGGCAGTCACCAGGCTCTCGGCCGAAGGGTGCTCTGTGAACCCTGCAAAGGACCCCATGGGCACCGCGTACTTGTGGGCCATGCAGACAGATGGTGCTAGGCAGGAAGCAGGATGCTGCCAAAGTTCAAGAGCCGGGCCCACGATCGCCTCAGCTACTGGAAAGGCCTCAGTCAGGCTGTCCTCTCTCTTAAGGATACTGGTGGGAGGGTACTCCGCCTTTTTCTGGATAGACTCCAGAGGTATACTGGTAGAGTCAGAGATGAGGTGGAGGATGCCCTGGAAGGAGGAAGGACCTTCCGCCAACCCTGCCAAGGATGACTCATCCCTGGGATGTGAGTGCAGTCCTGTGATGTCAGAGTCCGAAGACTCTGGAAAGAATGGTTTACCGCCTATGTCACCTTCGATATGCAGAGGGCGATCCAGGGTGACTGCAATAGACAGGTGCCAGGGAAGCCCGGATTCAGGTTGGTCCTCTTTCGAGGGCGCCCCTCCCTAAGGCTGCTTAGGTGGAGGTTCCACCCGAAGTGGTGGAGAAACCAGTTTTGGCTGAACCGGAACACAGGTCGCCCCCTTGGGCGGGGGAACCGAGGAAGTAGGTTCAAAAGGGTTTGACTTCGCCTGGGAGGTGAAAGCCAAGTGAGTGATGGCCGGCGGAGCCAGCTTTTGCCCGGTCAAAATGAGCTGCTGCCAAATGAGGTCTTCATAGTGTTGATGGAGTTTCAGTCAAAGCCTCTCCTTGTCAGAGAAGGATGAGGACGATCTATGACGTCGCCTCTTTTTGAAGCACTTATGGCTCTTCCTTGGTCATTCGGCCAAGGGGGTTCTAGACCTCAATCAAGAAGGCAGACTCAATCGATCGGGAGACAACAGAATCTGTGATGCCAGGAGGTCTGGAACCAGTTCCTTGATGGGGACGCCAGCAGGCTGGGTCACCTCATGAAGAAAAACGAAGGTGGGGGGGGGTCCTCTCCAAGGAATCGTTGGGCTGAGCCGGCGATAAAGGGTCGATAGGATCAAGGACTATTTCCACCTTGTCGACCACCTCCTCGGGCCAATGGCCAGACGGAAGGTCTGTAAAGCCAGCTGCCGAGGATGCGATCTCAACTGAAGTCGAGAGTGCAGGTTCCTCAGACTTGGACTTTTCTCGGTCCCAGGAACGTCTTAGTCGGGACGAAGACACCGGGTCCTTGTCTCTCTTCCAAGAGCGGGAGGAGTGAGAGCCCGGGTGGGGAGATACTGGCACAACACCTTGAAGGAGCCCAAAAAGGTGGAGCCAAGGTTCAGCGGAATGAAGAAGCTTTGAGTGGCCGAAGCTTGAGCCGCTTCCTCCTCAAATGCCTTCATTTGTTCCAGCTGCTCGGTGGATCCAGCAGCTGCAGAAACAGCCCACTTCTCCTCCTTTAATTTCACCGGCAGGTTCCTTTTCTCCAGTCTTCCCAGCTTCAAACGCGCCATGCAGTCGTCCAGGCCACTGGAATAGATAGCCAAGCAAAATGTGCATGTCGAGGTATCATGTCCGGCACCTAGGCAGTAAACGCAAGACGTTAGGTGGGGAATCTGTGGCTACTCCATATCTTCTGGCCGTAGGGCACCAGCCAAATCTGGGGCATTTTTTCCTCCATGTCCGATGCTGTAGAATCACAATTGCTAACTTGAACAAGTTTTAAAAGTAACTTCGGTAAATACTGACGTTTTTAATCCAGGGCCTATGAAGTGCTCCAAAAGCACGAGGGAACCTGCATCTTCCAGAGGAATGGAAGATCTGCCGTCATGGGGCGTAGCCGAGGTATATACCAACCAGGTGGGTGGGAGGAGCCAGCTTGAAGACTTCCGGCAAGATTTAAAGGGGGGAAAAAAAGACATGCCAAGAAGTGCAGATGAACAACATATCCACACTCCTAGAACACATTTGTCATGCTCTAAAAGCAAAGACACTACTACAGTGAAAAAAAAAAAAAAAAAAAAAAAAAATGGATAAATGGGCTGAAGCAGGACAAGCAGTTCACTACCACGGTCAAGAGGGCCAGCAGAAGCAGGCCCAGTGGCGCTGAGAACAGGCGCTGGATGCCACACCTCGCAGCACGCCAGGGGAGAGGGAAGGAGGATTGAGCATCCCGTGACAGCTCTCCTCCCTCTGGGGTGGGGTAGGGGTTTGCACCACTCTGCAGCGGAAGCCAGGGCACTGCTAGTAGTGTGTGCAGTGGAGGGCTGGAGTGCAGCAGGCGTCTGCGTACTGCATGGATACCTCTGCACATCCAGCTCCGAGGAGAAAAATACAGGCTAAAATTGTTGGGCAGTCGTGGCAGCTGATGGCCAAGTGTGCTGCACCCCAGACAGGAGAGGTGCACCTCCCAGGTATCAGGATCCAGGTCCCGGGGGAGAGGGGGCAAAGACTGTGTGCCAGCCTGCGTGGAGGAGAGTGTGTCGCTGGCTAGATCAGGTGCGGGTGCTGGCGGCCCGATGACTCACTGCCCGTTCAGAGAAGGTAGGAGAGACAATAATATTGTGATGTGGAGGGAAAAAAAAAAAGGACCAGCAGAATGCTGTGATGCATGGGTGACCGGCAGAGCAGCAAATGTAATCCTGCCACTTTACAAGGCCGTGGTCACACCCCACCTAGAGTACTGCATCCAGTTCTGGGCTCAAACCAAAAAGGACACTGAGGATGCCCAGAACACCAAAATGATCAGGGTATGGAACACAAAAGTTATAAGGATAGTCTGAAGGCCCTCAACATGTCCACACTGAAGAAAAGACTGAGAAGGACAAGCTCCATTTCCTGCATACTCAAGGGCATCGAAAACTTCACACAAGGATGTTCGATCTGGTGTGTTCCACAGAATGTGGGGACATGGCCTGAAGCTCAGAGCTGGTAAACAGAAGGCACTCCTCCCAGAGGCTGAAGAAGCTATGGAACAGCCTACCAGAGGAGACAGTGAACGTGAAGACAGTACATGTCTTCATGGTAACTTGGACACATTTCTGATTACTAAGAGTATTACAGGGTACCCTGCGTAGTTGTGGGAGGGGTACTCCAATACATCAATACAGTTTTGCGCAACATACCTTATTAAACCATGCATATGAAGCAGGGGCAGATAACTGAATGGACCAAGAGTACTTTCTGACCTCAACTTATTTTAAGAACAATCTAATTGGTTATGCTACACAATCACACGCACCTGTTCACGATGAATCTTGCTTGTCGTTTCTGTTTGATCTCCTGCACCCTCTTCATAGCCGTAACTAGTACAAAGTAGAAGCAGAATTATAATGTATTCCCAATTTTCCAAAGTGCTTTTTTTTTTTTTTTTTTTTTTAAAAACAGTTCAGCTACTCATTTTTGTAAGAATAATGAACATTTATCCATCTGAGTACATTAATGTTCAACTAAAGCTGAATTTATAAAAATGTTTCCTTATTTTCTCGTCACTGAAATATACAGGAATGTCCTAGCATCCATTACTGTTCAACAGTCCTAGGGCCAGGTATTCAAACCTTTGCACCTAGCACAAATCTGTAGCACTGGAATAGCGCGAGGCTGCATTACTGAAAAGCCCTATTAGTGCCGATGCTGTGTGGTAGCACCGATGCGAATAGGTAATGGTATGCAGAGGTGTGGACAGGAGAGTGCCCATGAATGCCAACAGCACAGCATATTCAAATGGATAGCGCCGTGCTACAGGCATTAATTCAACCTGTAGCGAGGTGCTAGATACTCCTGGGAAAAAAGCTGGTGGTAATGCGGCAGTACCCCCATGATTCCCAGCCCCGTTCCATGTAAAATATAAGACCTATCCCTGGTAGTCTAGTGGTCCCCCACCCCCCCTGCAGTGGTCCCTAGACCCCCAACTGCGGTACTCAAGAGTGCTACTGTATTGAATAGGTGCACCTATTCAATACAGTGGCACCCCTGAATACCACAGCGGCCGGCCATGACGGAGAGAGAAGGGCTCAGCGGGGTTGCCTGGCTCCAGAGGGATGCCATGTTTGGGGAGTACCAGGAGGTGCACAGCTGGGTGGGGGCCCAGGGACACCTAGACTACCAGGAAAATCTGTTCTTTGACCGTGTCCGGGGGGTCGGGATTTGTGGAGGGGTGGGGAAACCACTAGACTACCAGGGAAATAACAGAAATTAAAAGAAAACTGGTCGGGATTCGTGCATGGGCTGGGAGGACCACCAGACTACCAGGGAATAACATAATTTAAAAGAAAACAGGTCAGGATTCATGCGGGGAGACCACTACACTACCAGAGACATTACTCTTCATTCTATTGTTAATGGGTCAGAAGCATACCTCAACTGTCCCCGATTTTCAGGGAAGTCCCTGAATCTGCCTCAAAATATTACTCTGTCCCTCCTCACAGTTGTGTTTCCATAGCTAAACAGTGGCAACTGTAACCACAGAATAATGTCAAGCATTACAATCACAGACTTCTTGTTCTTTAGCAAATGCATTTGGCACTAAGCCCCATATTCTACCAGCAGTCTGGGAGGATCTCTCTACTTATGAAGATGTATCCCTGATTTTGGTCCTTTGTCCCAGATTTGTTTAAGCCTTGTCCCCGATTCAGGGGGAAAGGGGTTGTGAGATATGTATGCACCAACTGTGTGTGGCAGCACACAGTTCCTGCTGCTTCCAGCCCGTACTTCTGATCAACAGGGGATGAGATGCTGTGGGTATGCCTTGGTGTGCAGCATCCAGCCTGTACTTCCATTCCAACCAAAAGGGGGAGCTTTGTGCTCCATGCAGTAGCACCGGGCAAACTGCATGGTAATGTATGCCAAGCAGCACTTAGTGAGATGCAAATGTATCTGTTTGCCCACAGATTACCCAAATAGGCTCATTTGCATGGGATCTTTGAATATAGCTCCCATTTGCCCCGGGCTAATGTGTTAGCACTGTGCAATCAGGTACGCCCCGGGCAAACCTCACTTCAGCAGAACACAGTTCTGCAGTGAGTGGCTTACACTGTTTGCAGTAGATGCGAGACATCTCTGTGCAGTCGCACACAATGTTCTCCTCCTGCAACACTGGCTTGCAATGGAGTCTAATGAGCTGCAGTATGCACTTCCCTGTTTCTATATTCAGTGTGGTCTTATTCCCAGGCAATTTTTGCCCTGCACTCCTGGCCCTGTTTGCCTGGCTTCCTTTGCTTGCTATATTCAGCTGGTTTTGCACTGGGCTATTTCCTTTTCAATATAGCTTGCTAAGGGCTCTGGGCTAAGTTTGCCCGCCGGGCAGTGCCAATTTAGTCCCGGGGCAAAGTTTTGAATATCTGGCTCCTAATCTTCAGTAATAAAACAGCTTCCTTAAGGCAACTTACCCGTCTTGTTCCATAACTCCCTGCTGTATTTGACTGGTACGTTTCTACGTTTTTCAAACTCAAATGAGTTATCCTAAATTAGAAAATGAAACGTAACACATCAGTAAGTCATAAAACAGAAACTCTACCACATCTTTCTTCAAGGCCAGTTTACACCTCAGCATTTTCCATCAGCTTGAGTGATTCAGAGCAACTGATCTGTTGCCAAGGGATATAAGTGAGCATTGTGAGTCTATCTGTTTTGGCTCCTGTGAAACCCTGCAATGGTGGGGAGCTGAAACAGTGCAGGAGTTTACAGTCCCTGTGGAGACGCTCCACACCACCTGAAGTGATGCACTTCCTTGCAGTGTTGGAAGCCAGCAGAGGGACACAAATGAAACACAAAAGGGAGGGAGTATTACTAGCTGCCTGCAATACTTCCACAGCTTGTAAGTGTGGATGCACTGGAAATGGATACAACAGTGCACTTCACACACAGGTGCTGGACCGGTGTAAAAAACCCAGCATCCTATGAATGCACCTTAAATTAACCAGGAAAACCTGGCCTAGTCCTAAAGAGAAAAAATTAAAAACTCACCTTAGTAATGTTTCTTCTAATGGAGTTTTGCTATATTATGACATATGCAGTATAACCCCAGGTTAGAACTGTTCTGGAGGTGAAAGAGTTAACTTTCCATGCAGGGCATGGAATCTTGAGTGCAAGTTCGGTTGAACACTCTGTTGAAGCTGAAACTTAAACTGTCAGATCTTTACGAGCAAAAACTCACTAAGGTTCTGTGTGGAAGCCGTAAACCTACACTAGCCATTGGCTACTAACTACAAAAAAAAACACACATTTTTGATCTTGATCCCAAAACAAAGACTCAAGTCAGGGGATTCAAGAAAGAAAAATAAGCATAACACCTAAGCACCCAAAGAAAGGGTGAAAATAAAGTGGGCATCTATAAAGTGCCAACACTGCACTGCCCACATACCAAAAAAAGAGGTTCTGAGAGGGGCAGGCTGGGGGTTATAATATAGCAAGACTCCATTAGAAGAAACAACATTACTAAGGTGAGTAATTTTTTCTTCAAACATGAAGTCCTGCTATATTATGACATATGCAGACTACACAGTAGTACCTCCATGGAGGAGGGACAGAACCTACTTGGGAAATAGGCTCTGAAGCACAGCTGTGCCAAATCGAGCATCACTCCTAGCCTGGATATCCAGGGAGTAATGCTTAGTAAAAGTGTGAACTGTTTTCCAGGTAGCTGCTTAACATATCTCTAGGATAGGGATGTCCCTGGCAGTAGCCAGAGATGCAGCTGTACCTCTGGTAGAGTGAGGCCTGAGGGAGGAACCTTACCCAGTTTTTCATAGCAGAATTGGATACAAGAAACAATCCACCTGGCAATGGATCTTTTAGTGGTAGGTTTCCCTTTACCAACCTCACCATAAGTGAGGAACAATTGGAAGGATTCGAACCTGTGACCCTTGGTACGTTCTATATAGTAACTAAGGGCTCTTTTGACATCTAAACTGTGCAATCTCCTCTCTCCAGAGGAGGAATGGTCAGTGAAGTACATAGGAAGAGACATGGATTGATTAAGGTGGAAGTCTGAAACCACCTTAGGCAAAAACTTCCTGTTAGTCCTGAGGACCACCTTATCTCTATGAAAGCAGATAAAATCAGGCTCCACTGACAATGCTTGTAGCTCACTTATTCGCCTGGCAGAGGTGATGGCTACCAGAAACAAACAGTTTTCCAAGTCAAGTACTTGAGTTCTGCTGAAGACAATGGCTCAAAAGGGGTTGCATAAGCTGAGCAATGCAAATATTAAGATCCCAAGCAGGGGTAAAGTCCCTGAATGGAGGGTTGGTGTGAAGCAACCCTTTAAAAAACTTGGAGAACACAGGGTGAGCTGAAAAAGAAGAGGGCCTACCTGCTGATAAGAAAACAGACACCACTGCCAAGTGCACTTTTAGAGTAGCTGGTCTCAGGCCCAAGGAATTCAAATGCACCAAATAATCCAGGATCGTAGGCACGCCAGCAGATTCTGGGGAAATATGCTTACCAGCACACCATATGGAAAATCTTTTCCATTTTGAATTATAAGTAGCCCTGGTGGAAGGCTTCCTAGAGGCCTTCAATATATCCAATACACCTTAGGAAAGGTGTAGGTCAGCAAACTCTAACTCTTCAAGAGCCATGCCTTGAGATCGAGAGATATGAGATTCGGATACCAGACTCTCCCCTGGGCACAGGTTAACAGGTTGTGATTCTTGGGAAGACACAGGGGAAGGTGGACTGCTAAGGACATGAGGAGTGGGTACCAGGGCTGCCTGGCCCAATCAGGTTCATCTTGCAGGGCTGAGATCCGATTCTGACTAGCATCTTGAAAAGGAGGGGGAAGGGGGGAAAAGCATAGAGAAACTTCCCTTCCCAACTGAGTAGGAAGGCATCCAGGGGGACTGAGCCCAACACTGGGGACCTGCAGCAAAAAAGGGGAAGTTGGTGATTGTCTGGGGCTGCAAAGAGATCTATCTGCGGGGTGCCCCATCTGGCAAATACTACCTCCAGTACTAGGGGATCCAGTGCCCATTTGTGATGGCCCTGGGAAATCCTGCTGAGGGCATCCGCTAGGACACTGTCCCTGCCTGGGAGGTGAACAACCGTGAGAGAGGCGTTCAGAGAATAAGCCAGAGACCACAACTTCATTGCTTCGGTGCACAAGGCCGTAGACCGAGTGCCCCCTTGCTTGTTGATGTACCACATTGTAGTGGTATTGTCTGTTCTGATCTGAACAACCTTGTTCTGAACAGATGTGGAAAAAACCTGGAGTGCCAGAAAAACTGCTCTGAGTTCCAGCAAATTGATGTGGAGCAGAGATTCCTGAGGGGACCACAGCCCTTGGGTGGAAAGGTCGCCCATGTGAGCTCCCCACCCCAAGAGGGATGCATCCGTAGTAAGGGTCAAGGAGGAGACTGGGGAGTGAAGGGAACCCCCTGTCTCAGATTGCTCTGATCCTGCCACCACTGAAGGGCCTGGATCAGGGTCCGAGTCACTGGTATCAACTTGGTTAGAGGATCTGTCCTTTGAGACCAAAAGGCTCTCAAATGGAACTGGATGTCCCTCATCTGAAATCTTGCTCCCTGCACTACTGCTGTAGAAGCAGCCATGTGCCCCAGGAGCTGTAGGAAATGCCTTGCTGGTCGAGAGACCTGCAGGGTGAAAGAAGAGACCAGAGAGACCAAGGTCCTTGCTCTTTCCAGAGGGAGGAAGGCTCTGGCTTCTTTTGTGTTCAGTTCTGCGCCTATGAAGGTGAGAAGCTGGACAGGCTCCAGAACTGACTTTGGAAGACTGAGAAGGAAGCCTAGGGATGTCAGCAGTTGCTGGGTTACTTGTAAGTGTAGTTTGACCTGTTCCGGAGATTGGCCTACAATGAGCCAGTCATCCAGATAAGCAAAGATGGCAATCTTTTGCCTTTTTAAATGAGCAACTGCTACTGCCAGGCATTTTGTGAACACCCTCGGGGCAGAGGTGAGGCCGGAGGGCATTGCTCTGAACTGGTAATGGCCTAAGGGCAGTTCGAATCTGAGGTACTTTCGATGGGAGCTTCTGATGAGAACATGGAAGTAGGCATCCTTGAGGTCCAGGGAGGCTAGCCAGTCCCCTGGCCTTAGAGAGGGTAAAATGATTCCCAGTCTCACCATTTTGAACTTTGGTTTTAAAAGGTGCTTGTTTAGATACCCGAGATCCAGGATGGGCCACCATTCTCCTGTCTTTTTTGGGGTAAGGAAGTACCTGGAGTACAACCCTTTGCCCTGGTGTATGGGAGGCACCCTTTCCACAGCTCTGCGAGCCAGGAGGACAGAAACTTCTGCTTCCAGGGCAAGTGCCTCTGATGGGTTTGCAGGTGGAAAAGACCTGGCGCTCATCTTCGGAAATTTTTTGAAGCTGAGAACCAGTCCCTGGCTTACTACTTCCAGGACCCACTTGTCTGATGTTAAAGACTTCCAGTCCTGGACAAAGTAAGCCAGCCTGCCCCCTACCGGTAGTGGAGAATTGGCCCTGACCACCCCATCAGGGAGCCCGTTTTGCAGGGGCCTTGGGTTGAGGGGTAGAAGCAGGCTTACTAGAACCCCTTCTGGGCATAAGCAGAAGAGGAAACATAGAACATAGAAACATAGAATTTGACGGCAGATAAGGACCGCTTGGCCCACCCAGTCTGCCCATTTCCCTGCCTACTGGATAAGCTGCAGATCCTAGTTAACCAGCAGCCTACTTCTTCCTACCCCCATCCCCTAGAATTGCCTTATGACTGTCCCATGCATGCTTGAATTCCACCACTGTTTTTTGACTCCAGGCCTCCTCCGGAAGGCCGCTCCATGCATCCACAACCCTCTCTGAAAAATACTTCCTTAAATTACCTCTGAGACCGCTAACTAAATTGTGCCACCCTGTTCTTGCACACTCTTTTTTTGAAAGATGCTACCCTCTTGGACTTTGTCGATTCCCTTGAGGTACTTGAAAGTTTCTATCCACTTGTCCCCCCTCTCCCTCCTTTCCTCGAGGCTATACATATTAAGCTCCTTTAGTCTCTATTCATGTCTTCCGGTGCAGACCCTGCACCATTTTAGTTGCCCTCCTCTGGACAGCTTCCATCCTGTCTATGTCTTTGCGAAGACTGGGTCTCCAGAACTGCACGCAGTACTCCAGATGGGGTCTGACCAGCTGTCTGTACAGAGGGATAATAACTTCCTGTTTTCTACTGGTGATGCCTCTCCCTATGCATCCCAATATCCCCCCAGCCCTCACTGCTGCCCTCTCACATTGCTTGCCCACCTTTAGGCCATCTAATATGACTACCCCCAGGTCCCGTTCCATTTTTGTTGTTGTTAGTATCTCACCCCCCATTGTGTACCCAGAAGGCCTGGGCTTGTTAAAAAGGCCTAAGAAAATGCCTGCCCCTGACATGCTGCCTTTGAGGAGTGGTTTGCCTTTCCTTGGCCTGTGCACTCCTATAGGTGGTCCTATACTCATCCATTTTCTTCATATAATTCTCTGTCTGCTCCCCAAACAGAGAATTGCCCACAACAGGAAAATCCATAGCCTTAGACTGAGTATCCTGTGACAGGGCAGTACATCTGAGCCAGGCCATTCTGCGAAGAGACATGGATGTAGCCATGACTCTTGATGAATCATCATTATAGAGCCTACTGCAGCATGAAATTGCACCTTGGATGTCTCAATACCATCCGCAGCCACCTGCTCCAGCTCCCTGGCAAGCTGGTCAGGGGCCTGTTTTGCTAGGGCCAGGACAGTATCCCATCTGGATTTCTGGTACCTAGCTGCGTAAGCCATATAATTTGCCTGTCTGAGTCCCAAAGATGCTGCCATGTACTGTTTCTTTGCCATGGCATCCATCCTCCTGGAATCCTTTTCAGGAGGGTGAGAGGCTAGAGGAATATTAGCCTTGTCACAGGCTGCAGCCTGCACTACCCCCACATGGCTGCACTGCTGGGAGAGGAACTCCGTATCAGAGCCTGATAAAGCATACCTCTTGTCCATCCTTTTATCCACAGGGAGGATAGAATGAGGAGTTTTCAGAATTTTTACTGTCTGTTTCCTAAAAGATTTGTGCAAGGTAATAACCAGTCTCAGACTCTGGAATATCCATCATCTCCACAAAATCAGGCTCTTCTTGATCATTAACAGCTTCCTCAACAGGGAGTTGCAGAGTCTCAGCAACCTTCTTGTAAAACAAAAAATGAGAAGGGGACTCAGATAGCCTGGGAGGGGACATCCCTGAGGGTCTGTCTGGAGAGATGTCCGGTTCAATGGGCACATCCAGACTTCCAAATCACACTCACTCTCCTCATACCCCTCCTCCCCTTCCTCTGGTTCATAAAAATCCTCAAAATCATAATCTTGAACCGGAGGAACCATCCGAACCGAGCGCTTCCCTAATGTTGTCGGTTCGGATGGAACTGGGGAAAGAGACTGGACAATTTGAATAGCTTTGGCTATTTCCTCAGCGGTTGGAGAAAGAACTTTTGGCCCCAAACTAGCTGACTTTCTAGTCCTTTAGTTGGAACCGCCTCAGAGCTGGCTTTTCGCTTGCTCGCGAGGAAGTATCGCCTGGTCAGAGGGCACTCCCTCAGGTTCGGTTGAACTGAACCGGCTGGCCATCCGGTCAGCGGACTTTTGGCCTCCCCTTTCCCTGAGCCTACCAACTCGCTTTCCACGGTGGCAGCAGGAAAATTCTTACAAATCTGGCAGTCTGCGTTGAGGTGGTCAAACCCCAGACAATATACACAAAGTGGTGCGTGGGTCAGCCTTAGCAAAGGCTTCCCCACAAGCCACAGTGCTTTACAAAACAGTGGGTCCGTTTTCTTTTGGGTTTCTCAGACATAGTGCCAGCCTAACCAAACTTGCCCGTTAATGGCAATCCGCAAGCAAGACTCTCTTTATCGGTTCCAACGTGTCACGGGTCGTGGAAAACCTGTAATAAAATCCGTTTTTAGAACCGATAAGAACCGGGAACCGCACTCTAAAGGACTAGAACGTAATTTAAACTCAATCTGATCGGTTCAAACCGAACCGAAAAGGCGTCTACAAGTTCCACAAAGAAGAAAATAAACGAAAGCCTATCTTACTTACAATACCACAGAGAGCTTGAACCGACGATTGCGGTTAAATTTCGATAAAATAAACCGAGAAATACACTTTTAAACCGACAAACGAACCGAGCAGCAGGACGACTCTCTGGAGCGACTGTTCAGTGAGGCGGAGTAAAGAATCTGACAGTTTTAAGTTTGAGCTTCAACAGACAGAGTGTTCAACCGAGCTCTCGCTCAAGATTCCATGCCCTGCATGGAAAGTTAACTCTCTCACCTCCGGAGCAGTTCTAACCTGGGGTTATACTGCATATGTCATAATATAGCAAGACTTCATGTTGTTTGAACAACACTTCTGGCTGTGAAATAGATGGCCTAGGCTACACTACTGGCACCGATAACCAAGGTATAGCGAACAAGAGAAACTAAATCAGAGTTTTACTTCTGCTACTAGGATATTAAAAGAAAGTTGTCCAAAACCTAATCAACTTGGACTACAACTGATCGACTAAACTACCCCCCTAATCTGGAATAGTCTTATACATAACTAACAGTCAGTGAATTTAAAACCAACTTACCAACCAGTAGAACCCCTGAAAACACTCATCTTCCAGTAACCAGCACTAGCCCCTCACCACCAATTCTGTTTCACATTCATTCCCTGCAACACCGAGGTTCACAAAGCACCATCCCCCAACCAATTTCAGTTCAGGCCATAATCCTTTCTTTGTAACACTGCAATCTGTGGAAATACTTGCAGTATTACAAACTGAGGCTCATGACAGCAGTGAGGGAAAAGGTTTTTTTTTTTTTTTTTAAATGTTATTTATACTGGGGGATGATGTGGTATAAAAGGAACCAGCTGCAGGGGACCTCAATGCATTTAACTGTGCTTCACGCGATGGCAGCCCAGGATGGGGAATACTGCAGCAGTTAATGAACTGCTAACCATACTGGTATCTCTCCCTCACCTCAAGTGCACCACACAGCTCCCCCTTCCCGGTTACTGGTTCCCTTCTATCTGCAGGACACAAGCAACAAGCTGGTAGGGGGTTCTGGGGTAGAAACAAAGTGCAATGAGGGTGCTAGAACTTGAGTCTGGACTCCTTCAGAGAAGTTGGGGACAACACTGAGCAGATCAATGGAGGTCTAGGAGAGACAGATCAGGAATATCATCTGAGCAAAAGAAACCAGGTGTGACAGCAACAAGCTTACTTGGAGCGGTTATAGAGACAAACAGCACTGCTGCAGGAACATGGGGAGACACACACAAAAAAATAAATAAAAAACGGGGCCAAACCCACAAGGTAAAACAGAATAAATCAGATGCACTAAATGTTAGTTGAGAGGAAAGTGCACTAATGATTTTGGGCTGCAAACTTTCCACTCCAGTCACACAGGAAACGTAGCCTTCAGAATGCGGTTCACATTAAGATGTATGCTCAAGTTGCATTTAGTTTATATACTGGACTAGCTTTGTCATGTTTACAGCTGTAACTAAAAGTTCTGGTCACCTGAAGCAAGAGACCAACTTTTAAAGGAGCTGCTAGATTAGGAAAGTGATGGAAATGCACATTTTAAAGCACTTTCATACATTTAAGCAGCCTTTATGAATCCAGTAACATTAGTCCCGAGAACCCACTATACAGAAAGAACACAAATTTGAAGCTCTGTACTATCCAGTTTAGACCAGCTACTATATCACTACTTTCTGCTTTCCACTGAACCATTTTAGCAACATTGTCATTCTTTAGTATTATGTCCCATATGGTCAAAATGTTGAAACTATGGCTACATGCTAAGTAAAGACAGTCCTGCATTTTGTGTTTACTCTTCAATGGCCAAAACCCACACTATGATGTTCACTACCACGTCCAACAGCTCAAACCCGCACGCACACCACACCAGCTAGGATTTGAAACAATGTGGGGGTAAAATGTGATTCTTGCCCAGATTATCCTCCGCAAGGTCCCTGGTTCCCAGCACTGTCTAGGCACCCTCTGCCAACTCATTTCAAATAACAGAAAATCAGTACAGGTAATCTAACCTTCAATAATGAAAGGATAAACTGTGTCATATTTTATCAGAGTAATCATCAACAAATAGCCTGAACTCCATCTGATCATTTCAGACTGTCACCACTCGCTGACGATCCGTGATTGCCATTCTCTGGAATACTTTCAACCTCCAGACACTGACAATGGATAAAATAAATGGTTGTCCAGGATGTGACCCAAGTTGCAGCAGAAGGCAGATCTGCTACAACTGAAATAAAAAGCTGCTATTTTGCAAGGAACTACCTTTGTCCACAAAGCTTTATTTTATAACCTATCATTTTTTTTTTTCAAATAGCAGGGTCAAAAACTAAATAGCATGTTCCTTATCAAACCACTTCTGTGCTGCTGGTAAATAAAATCCATACATCTTTACAGATTGCAAGGCTTTTTATTCTATTCCCACAGTGTAATAAGAAATCCCGACATATTGTAATCTTGCAGTTCTCTAGCAAATTAAAGCAGCAGTATTTATTAGTCAGCAAAAGTTAAACATTTTTAATGAAATGTATCCGACATCCTTGGATACATAGAGTATCATTTTAAAGGTTCTTAGAATAAAGAAATGCAATAAAAATCTTTTATTACCGGTTTGTAATTAAAGGGAAAGAGTCAGCACCAAGGGCCTCACTGGTCCCAATGTGCACTGCGTGTGTAAAAACATTCTGGTTTACTTACTGTGTATCAGACTAATTTTTGCTTAGCTCTAGGCCAACATCTTCTGTTACTACAAATCCCACAGTCCCCTGCACCTGACAGAGCAGTAGGCACAGTTGGGAAATTCAACAGCTTGCACTGCATGTCAGAGTTTATGTAAGCTCTAATCTTTAGTTTGCAGGTCCCGCTGTTCTCCCTGGCCCAAGTACAGTTACAAAGGACATTTACTTCGCCCTGGAGAAAAACAGACTTGAAAAACATTTGATTGGAGATTATAAAAGCTCTAACATGCACTGCAGGCTACTGAATCTCCTACTGCTCTGGTGTCAGTTGCAGGGGGATTCTGGGATTTGTAGTAACAGAAGATGTCAGCCTAGAACTAAGAAAACTGAATCTAATACAGTCTACTATATTGCAGTAAACAGTAACAAACAGTATGTAAACCCAAATGTTTTTGCACACAAAGTGCATATTGGGACTAGCCCCACACTTGAGTGTGAGGCCCTTGTGCCGACTGTTCCCTTTTAATGACAAGTCATTAAAGATGGCAACACTCAATATTTCAAACCCTGTTCTGCTGAGGATACATTAAAGCAATAAGACGACTGGGTATAGGCTGTGCAGGGTTTACTGCACACTCAGGGGTATTGAGAGACTACGCCACAGACGGAGTGCCTTCAACCCCTTGCTGTGGTAAACCCTGCACAACCAATACAATGGAGTGTCTTATTGCTTACATAAAAGGGATTGTTAAAAAATAAAATACAATCATATAAACCAACCCATTTTATACATAGCTAAAATGACCTTTATTGCATGCAAATTATGTGAAATAGTCCTGCCACTTACTAGTTACTGCACTTCTGATACACTGCATTTAAAATACATATCTGTCCATTTGCCATTGTGTTTTACCCGATTTCACACCTCCCCATCAACAACAACAGTTTACTGGCTTTAGTTACTGTCTGAGCAGGACACCACCATCATTCTGTTAAAATGGTCCCCGCAGAGGGATTACTACTGGAACAAGGTTGAAGTCTGCACCAGCTGCATTTGTGCTTTACGGTAAACCCAGGCAGCCCGCAGAGAGCAAGCTATCAGACGAGTGGCCAATGGTTCAAAATACTGAGTGACTGGCTACGCATTAAACTACAAAAATAACAAACACCCTATTGTACCACAGAAGAAATTTATTTTAGATGGGATTAAGCGGGGAAGAAATTTTGTACAGTACCTGAGTGAGCAGGATGGGGAGAGAGCGCTGGTCGGTGGGCTAAAGCGACTGAGTGACAGGCCAGGCAGGATGGCAAAGTCTATTGGGGGAAGATGGTACTCTGTCTGGTGGCCGAGCCGTCTGCAACTGAAAGTTAAACATGCAGTTTCTGGACGGATGAGATGTGGAGCCTTGCACTACAGATATGTGGTGCCAATAGTTCATGTGGAGTTACTTGCAATAAACATGGCTGGCATTTTGAAAGTTAACAATCCAGATGGCACAAAGATATGGAATGCACTACATCCACTTTGGCAGGGTCTTGTTTCTAGTTATCAGTGGCTCAGCAGGTAGCACACTCACCTCCGAGACCGGGAGATCAGAAGGCTGTGGGTTCTAGCCCCACACCAGGCACCTGGGTCAATATCCCAATACTGATACTGCAGTGCAGCACAAGGGGGTGCTGGACTCCTGAGATGCCGTCTTTCATAGGAGACATTAAACAGAGGTCCCATCTGCCTGTTCTGGTGGATGTTAAAGTTCCCATGGCACGTCTTGGAGTAGGGGGATTTCCCCGGTGCCCTGGCCAAATTTCTCCCCATTCACTAAAAATGCCACCAACAGCTTAATCTTGCTCAAAGTCAATTGCCATTTATCTGTATCCCCCTCCCCCGGGTCGTGCATGAAAATAGGTAGAATTTGTCTAATGCACTTACCCGGTCAACAAAAACTAAAAAGAATAAATAAATAAATAGCCATGGCTACAACCAAGTTACTCTCAACCAATCAAGATGAAGATATCTCTTTGACCCATTTTATAGTTTGGCTGTAAGCACTGGATTTATACTGTGAATGTATTAAGGTGATGCAAGCACACATTTCTGATGGTTCTCCGTTCCCACCAGGATTTTTAAAATGTTAGCCACTGTGGCTGAAGTGACCCCAGGCTGTTTAGCCACTATGTGAAATCATGAGCCACACCACGATATATACTGCCAAATTAGTTATTCTAAACCACGTACTATACTGTTGCTAAAAATGGCATGAACAGAAGGTTTTAGCCTCTGTGGCTCGGGTAACTTTAAAAATCGTTAGAAATTTTAGTCACATGCTAAAAACATTCACCGGTGGCAAGTGGCTAGCGGGAACATAGTGGTTACAGTACCATACCAAATATTCTTTTCATTCTGGGCATTGTAACTTTGCAAGGGAAGAACATTTAAAAAATTAAAAGCCACACATCTCAGTTCAGGAATGAAACAAAAAAAGGAACACTGGTACAGTGATGTTTTTACTAGAAACAAAACCTTAGAGCATGACGGCAGAAAAAGGCTCAGTGGCCCATCCAGTCTACCCAACTATCCAACACAGGACTTAGTGGCCGGCCCCTCTTACCTTTGCCCGCTACTCACTTGCTATAGCTATGTGCCTGTCCCAGCCTACTCTGAAACCCCTACTGTTTTGGCAGTTACCGCCACCAGCTCCAGCAGTCTGTTCTACTTATCCACCACCCTTTCAGTGAAAACGAGCTAGTGGGTCATCCTTCCTGCATCTTCCCTTGGTCAGTTTTAGGCAATTCCCATGCATCCCTATTTTCATACTTAGGATTACTATGTCTTTGAAAGCCCCTGTTTAGCCCGTGCAGGCATGTGCATATTTCCATCATGCCCCTCCTCTCCTTTCCAGTTTCCAGGGTGTAAATACAGAAATAAAAAAAAATCATTGGTGCTTTAAGGAAGCCTATTTCTTCACTCTTTCGAGCTAGGTGAGATGACTCCTTTACTCTTATTTTCCTGTCCCCACTCATGATAGCTAGGGCCACTGCGGATACAGGCCCTCACCCTGCCCTGGAAACCAAGGGTCTCTCTGATGCAAACTGCACATCCACTGCCAGCTTAAAGACTGACAGTACCAGCTGATGCCATATGCTCAGGCAGTCTCTCAAGCAGTACAGTGTAGTGGTTAAGAGTACTGAGCTGCAAATCTGGAGATCGGAGTTTGAATCCCATCTGCTCCCACTTGCATACCGTAAAACCCTGAGCAAGTCACTTAACTTTCTTGTGCTCCCAGGTCACACCTGAAAACAAGCTCTGGCTTAGTATGCCTTTCCTGGCTAAACAATTTCCCCTTTCCCTTTCATTCAGTCAAGCAGTTAGTTCAGATGTCTCCCTAGAGTCTTCCTCCCTTCAGTGACATGGAGTGTCCCCTAGTCCCTTTATCCAAGTCCATCTTGAAGAGCAGCACCTGATCTGATGGTCTCCCCCCGCTCCCCACCACCACTTTTCGAAAAGACCTCTTCTTGGACAGCAAAACAGAATGAACCTCACAATCGACAATCTGGTTTCGCAAGGAAAATGTGTTGTGCGGTTCACTCCATTTTACTCTTAGATAAGAGTGTTTATTTTAACACTAGGTAGGGTGACTGGATTAGCCTGACAGCTTAGAGGGTGAGGGGAAATTGCAACAGTTAGTCAAGACACATCAATAGTGAAAGGAAAACTGCATTGAACCTGTAAGTCATTTATTTCCAGTAGAAGCCGTTTAAAAAAAATACTGGTTCCAATTCTACTATTTCTCAGCCTATACATGTCTACTAATAACTTCAGTGGGTGTTTCTGATGTACACTCGGGTGTTACATCCCACTTTAAAACTGTGTGATGTAGTTTATGTCCTTCACAGCCACAGAATTGTACAGCGGAACATGGGTGCACTGTACCAACAATGGAAGAACTGAGCAAGGATGTAAACTACACCGCAGAGTTCTAAAATGATACTTACTACCTGTGTGTAAATCAGAAACACCCACAGGGATAACAAAAAAGCCTGAAGATATGAAACAGTAGCAGAACTGGAACCAGTGTTTAAAAATCAGCTTCTACAGAGACGACTACAGCATGAGCACAATTATCCCTTAACCAAGGTGCTGTGGTGGTGGTACAGTGCAAGAACACAGTCGGCACTCTGGTACCTAGAGACAGAGCCTTAAAAACTTTGCTGGCCTTTTACTGGGACTACTGTAAAATGTCACATAAATCTGCAGCTAGTGATGGTCTGGTAGTAAATGTACCAGACCATCCTGTCGGACACCTTCAACATTTTACAGTTTGTAACCTAAACTCTCCTGCTGCAATTAGAAGTCTGGTCATCTGTTTCTCAGGTTGTGACTTCAACCTCTACACCACAGTAGCAACAGTCCACTTCTGTGCAGCTTGGCGGCACACTGGATATGTGTTCGATTAGCAAGCAACACATCTGCAGTTTGAAGCCAGGTGGGAGCACAATATTTTGCATTTTCAGCAAGAGACCAAAGTTTGAATCCTCCCAGACCGGGCAGCTAGGGAAAGTGCTGGAGTGGGTGGGAAGTAGGAGAGACCTGGACAGACATGTGTTAGGGGGGACATGGAGGGCAAGCAGTTTTTTTTTTTTTTTTTTTGTGCAAATATAACTTGCATTGTGACTGCACCTGATCATGAAGGCTGGCTACTCCCTCATGCATTCTTTACTCCATTGATAACCTGGGGCTTACTATCACAGGAATGCATCTCCACTACATCTGGTGTTCTTATTGCCCAATATCTGAACACACTGCAGGCCTCAGGAATGGGTCACAAGGATTTGCCCCCAACCCCAATTTCTTCCTCAATCTAGGCTTAAAACAGTGTACAGCAATGCTTTCAGAACTCAATTTAGCAATCAGATTCTGAAAATAATATTCATCTATATTATAAACAAACTTCACACACTTTTGACACCAGTATAACATTTTGGACTTTCATTTGGACCACCTGTGAGATATGTTTAGGCATTTAAGAGGATGTGGGGTTCAAGATGCAGACACCAGGATACAGAACAAATAAAAAACACCTTTATTCAGCAAACTGTCTAATAATTAAGACAAACTGTACACGACTAAAGAAATACAGAGTTTTTTTGTTTTTTTTTTCAAACAAATTCCTTCTTCAAAATTAACCACCAGAAGTCACCAGGGTCTCTGCTGGGTCAACTCCCTGCTGAGCCCCACAGCTCATTGACTAAAGCACAAGTAAAATATTTATTTATAGCAAAGAAAGGTCAGTGGATGTACTAAGCTCCGCCCCTTTTCTTTTTATTCTACGAATTTCATCAAATTTTGTTTAATGCATTAATACACTCATCTGTTTCTAAAAAGTTAAACACATTTCAGGACTCAATCATATTTGCACATAGATACAGATATACAACTGCTCTGTGCAGTTTCCTCGGCAAACAGACTCCTCCCTCAAGTCCTCTGCCTATATGCAGAGAAAAGATTGGGCCGTCCGACACTATAGAGAATAAGGCAGAGGCTTGAGGGGGTCTTGTGAGCGTGGAAAAGTGCATCAGACCTGGTCCTAAATAATGAAAGCTTTTTGCAGGTAAGCCTGGCAAACGAAAAAAGGAAAATTCTATATCAAGGGTCAGTAGCCTCCTCTTATTAGGTTTCACATAAATAGTTTATTTTCTACTTTAAAACAAACATGCCTAGATTCATTTTTGCTAGCATTTTTTTTTTGGGGGGGCAGATGTACAGAGCTGCAGCACTCAACAGCTCTGCAACACACCACACGCTGCTTCAGACTATAGGATTCAATTCAATAGCAGTCCCAAAGCTTAGTGTGCGCATATTGAACAATTAAAAAAAAAAAATCAGCGCATGCTGCAACAGGCTTTATTCTCTGCAGGCTAATTCAGCAGCCCTGAGGGAAAAAAAAAAGTATTTTCAGCTCTGCAACTATGCTCTGCAGAGCTCTGAACTGTGCACGAAACCATTAGACTAATTCTATATTTGAATGCATATTCCACAAATGTAAGGAAATTCTGCACGTCTCTGCAGCTTTATTTTTTGAGGGAAGAAAAAGAATTCCTTTCACATAACTTATCTTTTCCGTCACAGACTCGTTAACACATCGTTTGCACATTTGCAGAGGAACTTGTGCGCACGATCGCGCAGGCGAGTGTGTGCACCTTCATGTTGGGGCTTTACAAACCTGGGGAGGAACAGCACAATACAGGAGCTCACTGAGACTAAAGAGGAAGCAGTACAGGTAGGAAGAGCAAGAACATCAGACAGGAGGCCTGCCTGTCGATGGAGAAGAGAGACAAAAGGTCAGAAAAAAGAAAAAGATAGGAAAATGCTGTTGCAACATACTTAAAAAGGGGCAAAAAGGGGGTCTCCAGAGTCCTGTTACCCATTCACAAGGCGCAACAGAAAAAAAATAAGTTAAGGAGACTGGAAAAGAATGCAGGAGTAGAATGAAAGAACAGCAAAAGGGAATCTGGAGTTAGCTGGAAGGGGGTCTGCCTTGATGCCAAGAGTATGGGTAATAAAATCAGTGAGCTCAAGGCAGCAGTAGTGGCAGACAGTGAGGTGGACCAAGTAGCAATCACAGAAACCTGGGTCACAGAGGACAATTACTGGGACTTGTCAGTCCCAGGTTACACAATGTTTAGACAGGATAAGGGGAAAGGCAAGGGAGTGGGTGAGTGTAGCTTTCTATGTCATGGTAGGCATAGAGGCAGGCTGTGAAGAACAGACACATTAGGAGAAGCAAGTGGGAACCTGAGATGTTATGGGTTCACCTCATGGGCACCCTCAGGCAAGAAACTATGGGTGGGGGTCATCTACAGAAACACAGAATTATAGCAGAGAGAGACCACTGGTTTATCCAGTCTGCCCATAAAAACCTAACAAATAGTCATTTTATCGCTAGTGCACTTACCCGGTTAACAAAAGCTAAAATAAAACAAACAAACCCAAGGTCCATTGTCTGTACAGGGTTCTAACCCACACCATTCACTCCATGCTCCCTGCCCTACCGCCACCACCATGACCAACCACTAAGCCCCTCATTCTGTCCCAGCAAGTTTGAAACCAATGATAATTTTGGTACCCACTGCATCTGCTGGCAGACTGCCCCATGGCTCCACCATGTTTTCTGTAAAATAAACTTTCTCGTGGCCTGTCCTTGCCGTCTACCCAGCCACAGAGCTTGGTGTCAGATGCAAACAGACATATCTTGCCTAGATTCCTTCTCCCACATCATTGATGAACGTACTGAAAAGGGACCGGACTCGGGACCCATCTTTGTGGCATCCCACTGGTGACCTCTCTCTCTTCCAATCAGACTCTTAACTACAACTCTCTGCTATCTCTGTACCAAGCAGTGTCTCACCTACCCATGTTCTTCGCTGCGCCCCAATCCTCCAGTTTCTTCAGTAACCTTCTGTGAAGCACAGAGTCAAAAGCTTTGCTGAAATCTAACTAGAGTAAATGCAGTGTGGCCCTTATCCACCACTCCCATTACACTGTCAAAGAATACTATCAGGTTGTTCTGACATGGTCTCCCTGCCACAAACACATGCTGTTTAATATTCTGGAGTCCACTACTCTCCAGGTAGTCCACATGGTCTTCCGACTGGTGTCTACAGTTTACCCACAAGAAAGGTAAGTGACAGGTTTGTAGTTACCCGATTGCTCCTCCTCTCCGCCAATGGAGGACCACATCTGTTACCCTTCAGTCTTTTGGCGCTACCCCAGTCTACTTGATATTGAGGGAGGCCACAAACCATTTACAGGGCATATGGGCAGACTGGATGGCCTAGCCCTTATCTGTCGACAATATCCATGTTTCTTGAGCACCTTCAGAGCCATTCCATTTGGACCCACGGCCTTATCCATCTTTAAGGCTGCAAGCCCTTTCCAAACCCCTTCAGTGGCAAATACTTGCTGCCTTATTTCCTTGTTAAAGGAAAAGTATACCCGAAACTTGAAAAAACATATGTTGTGCAGACTGTTTTAATTTGTGTGTGAAGTTCTAGTGTTTCCTTCCCTCTAACTGGTATTAGGAGTTTTTCCTAAATTAGCCTGCTAGCTTTAAGGTAGTTTTATGACCCCTGGAGATCTCCATATCAAATATCTTAATTGTATTTCTTTGTCCTACAATGCACCTTGTTTCATGTGATGGTAATGTAGCAGAGCCCATAAATCCAGCAGAAAGCATTGCATTACAATCAGTTCACAACAACAGAGATGGCTATACTTTAAAATCTGTAGAATTCAGCTTGGTGACCACCCTCATCCTAAAAGGTTTTACTGTCCTGAAAAACTTTGCTGCTGGTAATTTTTGTGCAGCTTGTAAAGCTTCCAAGATATTTAATTTGTTTGGCATGTGTGTGCTGAATGTTGCATCTCCCTTACATCACAATCACATGAGACAAGATGCACTGTGGGAACAAGAAATACAATTAAACTATCAGGGATGAAGATCCCCAAGGGTCGTAAAACTAGCATAAAGCTACCAGGCTAATTTGGGAAAAACTCCTAATACCAGTCAGAGGGAAGGAAACACTAGAACTTCATACAAATTAAAACACTCTACACAATATATATATTTTTTCAAGTTTTGGGGGTAGTTTTCCTTTAATACAGAGTAGTAGTCATTGAGAATGGCTACCTTCTGCCAGTCCTCGATTATCCCCACCTCCCTCTGTTAGCCTAACAATTCCTCCTCCCTTCTTTCTCTTTGCCCAAATATATCTGAAGAACTGCTTCTTCCCCCTCCCTTTAACCCCTCCGTAATACACAGTTCTGTGCCTGCCTTTGTTCTCCGACTGCCCTCTTGGTTTCCCCTTGTGCTCTTCTAGTACCCCATTCTTCCTTCATTTTTCCTTGTACCTGCTGAAGGCCTTTTTGGCTCTCAATGCTTCCCTGACCATTCCTGAGGATCATATTGGTCTCTTGTAGCGGTTTCTTCTAATTACCTTTCTCATTCATGCAAGACTGCTGCCTCAAGAAGGGACCCCTGATTGCCGCAATCTTTCTTCCACATCCTGAATGCGGTCCACTCTGATTAACTTGTCCCAGATCAGCTTCCCTCATTCAGCTGAAGTCTGACCTTCTGAAATCTAGGACTTCAGCCTCTGATGGGGGGCTTACTTGTCCCAAGGACCAAGTCAAATCATACAGAGTAATGGCTGCTAGACCTTAGTAGCTCCCTTACCCTCACTCCTCCTACCAATTCCAAGTTGGTGAGCACCATATCAAGAATGGCAGCCTGCCTAGTGGGCTCCTTAGCCAGCTGCACCAGCAGGCAGTCCTGCAATGTGTCCAGCAGGGCCCCAACTTCTGGAGCTCCTGGATGCTGGAAATGACCCAATCAGTATCTGGCAGGTTTAGATTTCCCATCACCACCTCGACCTTTGCTACCCCCTTTCTAGTTCTGCCCCAGCTCCTTTTCTCTCGCGTTCCCCTGGACCACCAGGACAAGGGGAAGAAAGAGATGAGAAGCTCTGGGAAAAGCCAGCATGGGGAATGAAGAAGGGTAAGTGATGATGGTAGCAGATGATCCAAAGATTCCAGATACCAACTAGGACATTCTAGCGGCCAGGTGCATCAGAAGTCAGGGCCTGTTGGATACACTGCAGGACAGCCTGCTGGTGCAGTTGGAAAAGCAACCTAATAGACAGGAAGCCATTCTCAATTTGGTGTTCGCCAACTTGGAGATGGGGGGTAGGGGAATCGGTGAGATCCACTCCTTTTGGTTCAGGCTGGCCCTCAGGAACTGAATGCCCCCATTAAAAATTGAAGTCCTAGATTTCAAAAGAACAGACTTCAACAAGATGAGGGACCTGGTTCAAGACAAACTGACCACGGTGGCCGGCATCAGATGTAAAGTCATGTACAAGAATGGTTACAAAACAAGCAAGAGAGACCAATAAGATTCTCAGAAAGGGTCAGGGAAGCAGTGATGGCCGGAAAAAAGGCTTTCACCGGTACAAGGAAAATCGGAGAAGAGGAATGGGGAGAGTATCAAATGAGAACTAGGGATGCTAATAGGACAGCCAGGGAGCCAAAGGCAGAAACAGAACTGTGAACTGCAGAAACAGTCCAAGAGTGAAGAAAAACAATTCTTCAGATATATTAAGGAAAAAAGGAAGTAGGGATGGGGTATTGTTAAGCTACAAGATGGGGTAAGGGTTATAGAGGAATATGAATAAAAAGCAGTCCTTGAATGATTACATTTGCTTTATCTTCATAAGAAAAGACAGCAGGCCCCTAACTGAAAGTGGCATCAAGGAAGCAGTCATGGGCATTCCTGAAATAATGTCATGGGCATTCCTGAAATAATGCAGCCAGTCTTTACCAGAGAAAGCGTTCAGAATGGGCTAGAAGCCCTAAAGGTACATAAGGCCCCAGGGCTGGGATGGGATGTACCCAAGGGTGCTCAAGGAATCTGATGAACCTCAATGTGGCTATTCAATAGCTTAACTCAGAAAGGGGTAGTTCTGAAAGTCTGGAGGGTAGCGGACACAGTTCCGCTACACAAGGGAAGGGACAAAGAGCAGCTGGGGGAATCAGACATGTCAGTCTTACCTCTGTATTGGGTAAACTGGTGGGAGTCACTGGTCAAGAGTGACCCTATATAATATCTAGAGGGCAATGGTCTCCAGGATACTAAACAGCAGGGAGGTTTTGCCAGACCAACCAGATAGTTTTTTTGGGGTAACAAGGGTGGTGGGTACGAACGACACTGTGGATTTACTCTACTTCAATTTCAGCAAAAACTTGATGCCACACAGAAGACTGCCAAAGAAGCTGGAGGACCTGGGCATGGTTAGGGTCAGTTAGGTGTGGAAATGGTTAGGGAGAGGCAGCAGAGAGTGGAGACAAACTGGGTCAAATCAGAAGAGCCAGAGATCACAAGTGGCATGCAGCAGGGATCTGTCCTGTCCTTTTCAATATGTTCATCAGCGACATTAGAGAGGGCATCTGAGGCAAGTTGCATCTCTTTAGAGATGACACAAAGCTCTGTAGTAGGACAGACAGCAATGAAGTGATCAGGAAAACACTGAGGAATCTACAAAGGCGAAGAGGTGGTCTAAGGTTTGGCAGTTGAAATTCATCACCAAAAAGTGAAAGATAAGAGTTACGGAACAAAAAACCCAGGACACAGTATTAGAAGGGAGGGGTAAAACTTAGCACTATGACAGAAGAAAGATCAGAGTCTCATCAGTGACTCCCTCAAACATTTAAGCCAGTGTAACAAGACCTACAGTAGGGGCTTATAGGATGATGGGGTGTACTAGAAGGGGTACTGACAGCAGGACAAGAGGAGGAGGAGGTATTATTACCTCCATGTAGGTCACTGGTGAGGCTGCATCAGGATTATTGTGCTCAGTTCTAAAATCCTCACCCAAAAGGAGGACAGGGACAGGCTGGAAACAGTGCAACACATTGGGACCACGACGATTCAGGACAAACAGGGCAGATCTTGCAAGAATAGTCTGAAGGCAAGGAGCATGTGCTCGCTGGAGACTAGACAAGGTTTTTTTTGGGGGAGATGACAGATCTTCAAGTTCCTGAACAGAACAAACAAGGTGAATGACATGGAACTATTTTAGCAGGAGTACAGATTCAAGAACCTGAGGAGACAAAAGAAACTGGCTGGGGAAGGAGATGATTTTTTTATTGTAATTGTTTCACCAGGAAAAACACACTGAGCAAGAACTGCTCGTCTCCTGGTGCGATTTGGGGAGACAGGTACAGTGGGGAAGAGGACAATGATAGTCCAGGTCCCGTTATATACATACAATTACAATACAGTTGAAAACATCTGACAGAAATAGTTTGGTGTAGGTGACAATTTACCCTTACTTGTAGTATAGTAGCAATTACATAGAGAAGTCATGCTTCATACCTTGAAAAGATACAATTAGATAGTACAGCTGCATATGTTTGACAGGAATAGGTGAGTGTGGATTAATACATACTGTATACCCCAACAGTCGAGAGTAACAGTTACAATGAGGAAATCCAGCTAGGTATTGGGTTGTGGTACATAATGAGACATGGGTAAGTGCAAGCTAGCTAGCTCAAAAGTTGATATCAAGTGCAGTAGTTGGGTGTGGTTAGCGAAGCAGCACCACTGGGCTTATTGGGAGAAGAAATACAGGAGTGTCTGAGGTAGCATAGATTGGAGACTTAGCTGCAGGAGCAGTTTACTGAGCAGTGGTTGACAAGGGCATAGGACAGTGAGCGGACAGAGGAAGAGTGGCAAATTTCAGAGGGGAAAGAGTACCAGAGTTGAGGGAAACGGTGAGAGAAGGCGGCCTGGCCAGCTTGGGTCCGACATCTGAGGACTAACAGGAGCCGGGAGTCTAGGAACCTCAGAGCATAGGTGGGTGCCAGAGGGGGCAATAGTACAGAGGTCAGATATCAAACCAGATCTCGGAGATAAACTTGGCACAGTGCATTAGGCGGCAGTTCTCAAGGGAAGGGAGAACAAGCGAGCAGTACAGCTTGCAGTGGTGGGGAAAGGGAGGAGCATAAAGAGCGAATCGGCATAAAGCATTAAAAAGGGTATCCAGTTCGGATAAAACTGACTTGTGGGTGGCACTGTAAACTATCACAATAATCAAAGGAGGGAAGTATCTTCTGGATAAGCTCACGACAGACTGGATAGGGGAGGCTAGAACGGTTCCAATAAAAAGCTCTGAGCTTGGTGAGGAGTTTTGTTAGAATAGAGTCAGCATGGACTGCGAAGTTGAGGTGGTGGTAAAGACAAACTCCGAGATACCCGAAGGAGGCAACGTCCTCCAGCTCTGACCCATCAAGGGTGTGGAAAAGTGGGAGGGAAGGGAGCCTGGCTAGTCGTTGGAACGTACCAAAAGTCATAGTTTTTTTTGTTGTTTTTAATCTTGAACATTTAGAGAGCTGGTGAGAGTTGAACCAGAGTTGGACTTTGTTAATGGGTACCTAAACAAGCATTTTTTTAAAACTGCAAACTCCAAAATCTGGCTTCATAGCGAGCTAAAATAAAGGCTGCTGTTTACATTTAAGCTAAAACTGCATGTAAACAACATAAATGCAGTTTCATAGGTTTTGAAAAATGTAAACATCAGCCTTTCACTTTCAAAAAACAGCCTTGGTTTCTCCCTAGGATATCTGCCAAGTGTGTTAAGTGATGAGTCATGATGACATCAGAGCCAAAGCCAGAGATCCACATATATTTCTATAGCGCTAACTAGTTGTTCTTTCCCTCTGTTTTGAATTGTTGTACCAGAATGATCAACACCATTAACTCGTGGATTATTTTGATCAGTACACATATTAGGCTATAATCTTGTTAATTTTGTTTACTTTAAATTGTGAAAAGTGTTTTGCAATTCAGCTGATTTTTTCCTTGGCAAACTGCACTACAGTACAACATTTCAAATAACCTGATGATCTAGTGGTTATATGACGCACTAAATTTTTTTTTTGTTAACCAGGAGAGATGCACCAAGCTGAAAGCTTGTTTACAGGTGTGGCCCGGAAGCACAAGGAAGTTTAGTGACTTGCTCAAGGTCACACAGCAAAGTACCGGTCTTGTTCAGTTCTAAAGCTCTTGCTCTCTTGTTAATCCACAAGTAAGACTTTCTTTTTCCATGTGAACCCCCTACATACCCTGTCCTTAGTACTGTCTAGGGCTGCATATGGGCTTGCGGTCTCATGAAGAGAATTATCACACCTCAGACTGTAATCTTGTACCTCAGAGAATTGTGCACACCTATACTGATGCACATCATCAGCTGGCACTGATAAAAAAATGCCTCCTGAATCACTCTCCAGTCCACATTCTCAATGTTTGACTTCTGCTCCCACAATAAACACTGAGTGGCTGACCACACTTCTGCACAGTGAAGGTAGTATGTACAGTTCCCTGTTGTGTTTTTTCCCCTCCTCATTAACCAACAACAAGGTCTTTCTGGAGGGCCAAGCAATAAGCATCATGAACCACCAGAAAAACTGCTGTTCATGCCCTCATGAAGGCTGCACTTACAATGGATAACAATATTATTAGCAGGAGAGGCATACTAATACCCTGAGCAAATCCACCTGACTTCCAGTGTCGGTATACTCCTTTACCTGTGATCTACAGAACCCCGCAGGACAGTTCCTAGCAATTCTTCTCCAGTACTTTTCTGTGTTCCATACCACAATGCGAGCTGGCTGGCTACCACCCTTTCAAATCTTGCATGAGCTATATGCAACTCCTTCAATACTGTCCTAAGAAACGTCAACACCCACCACCCAAGGGTAATCTCCCTACACTGAATTCAAGTAACGGTTTAGGTGCAGCCCTGTCATTCTGAGTATTTGTCATCACTGGCTACTCTCATCCACAGTCAAGTAGTGATCACAATGCTGTCAGTCTCACATTTCAGATCTCACAGTGATCTGCTCAACATCCTTCATGTCATCAACTAACCTGAATATAGCTGTACCCTGCTGGAATGGCCTCTTCAGTCCCTCTTTGGCATTCATTCTTCTCACCTTCTCCCCACACCAAAAACTGATGAGTTCACTATCCTTCCACATTAGGAATGTGTTTAGTACAGTCTCCCGTGTTACATTTACATAATAATCAACAGGATCTTCTGGTAAGCCAGGCTGACAGCAGCCTGGCACAGGTGGAAAAATAGACTTTCCTACCCATGTAAGATCTAAGTCACCTCTGATTCGGCCCTGTTAAATGACGTGCACACCCATCATTTAACAGTGCCTAATCAAAGGTAGCCTAGATCTTTTAAGGATAGGAAAGCCCATCATTCCCCTTGTTCCCTGCTGCTATGAGCCTGACTTACTGGAAAGATAGGTTTATATTTGATATGTCAAAATAAAACGGGGACTGTACTACTTGCATTCATGATGCAGAAGGGTGATGAGCGCACCAGTTTTCAGTGAATACCAGAGGGGGACTGAGAAGGCCACTCTTGCAAGGTGCTGCTATATTCAAGGAAGGGGGAAGACAAAAAGAGAAATATAAGCAGATGACTGTGAGAACTAAGCTGTGCCGCTGCCGGCACCTTGATCACTACTGGACTCCGTTGTCCTGGCCAATATTCCCTTTCCCATAAAACCAGTTCATGCAATTGTCCAAGGCTGTGTGTGGACATTAAAGTATGAAATGGCTGCCACTACACGTTGAGTCACTTCACTACCAGTCTAGTGTTGCTTGTAAAACATTTTGGGATACAATGTGTATGAAAACCACTATATAAATGCAGATTATTATTTCCCATGGAAAAAGACAAGACAAGCATATATTTGAGTTTCAAAAAAGTATGAACTCTAACATTGGACTGCACAAGAACTTTGCTACAATAAAAGTGGTGGCTCTAGGGTGTGGCTGCAACCCCACATACACATATAGTAATGTACTTGCTTGCTGCTGCATTTCACTTTGTTAAAGAAGTCCAATTTATTGTGAAAATGTTTACATTTAAACTATGGATTACATTTAGTAAGTTCTGTCAAAAACGTACTAGAAAAGAATAGCAAAAAATATAAAGGTTTCATAAAAATGTTAAAAAGTGCATATTAATCATGCACACCACCCCAGCACCCCCACTGTAGCATCCTGGATCCGCCATAGCCACTAGACCACCAGGTTATTCAAGATTTGTACTGCACTGTGGTTTGCAACAGAGAAAGTCAGTTGGATTAAAACTCATGTTCAGCATGTTAAAGTAAACAAAATGAACAGAACCATAGCCTAACATGTGAGACCCCACCTGGAGCACTGTGTGCAGTTTTGGAGACCTCATCTACGCAAGGACATAGACAGGATGGAAGCAGTCCAGAAGAGGGCAACTAAAATGGTGCAGGGTCTACATCAGAAACCACATGAAGAGAGACTGAGAGAGCTTAATATGTATACCCTTGATGAAAGGAGGGACGGGGGGACATGATAGAAACTTTTAAGTACCTCAAGGGAATCAACAAAGTCCAGGAGGGTAGCATCTTTCAGAAAAAGAGATGTGTAAGAACAAGGGGGCATAATTTAAAGTTAGAGGGGGGGGACGGCTCAGGGGTAATGTGAGGAAATTATTTTTCACAGAGAGTGGTGGATGCATGGAACCACCTTCCTGGAGAGGTTGTGGGGTCTAAAACAGTGGAGGAATTCAAACATGCATGGGACAGACATAAGGCAATTATAGTGAGGGGTTGCAGGAAATAGGCTGTTGGTTAACCAGAATCTGCAGCTTATCCAGTAGGTAGGGAAATGGGCAGACTGGGTGGGCCAAGTGGCCCTTATCTGCCGTCAAAGTCTATGTTTCTATGCACTCTACAAAATAATACACACGGTTTGACCATTTGGATGAAACAATTCTATACAAAGTAAAAAAAGAACTAGTTAGCACTACAGAGAACCATATATCTCTCTGACTTAGGCTCCAATGATGTCATCACATAACACATTTGGCAGCCATTTTAGGAAGCAGGTAAGAGTTTTTTTTGAAACCGGAAGGCTGATTTTACAATTTTCAAATGCTCTGGAACCACATTTAGGTAAATTATGTAAATGTAGTTTTAGCATTAATGAATACAGCAGCCTTTCCTTTAGTCACCTACGAAGTCAGATTTTTGAATAGTTTGTCAAAATGTTGTTTAGGTATCCTTTAAAATCCGCCTGAAGGGTAGAGGCAACTGAGGCTGGAGAGGAGCCAGAAGAAAATAGGACAGTAGCGTCAGCATACATGAGGATCGAGGAGGCAGAACAAGTTTGTGGAAGGTTGTTTATAAAATTACAGAACAAGATAGGCCCAAGCACCGATCCTTAGGGGACACTGGTGGACATGGGGAGGGGATTATGGCATCTGCAATCCTGACAGATTGAGTGCGGTCTGTAAGATGGACACTGAACTAGGCAGTAGCGGATGTGGAGAGGCCAGAGTCAGAGAGGCTAGATAGTAATAGAGTGTGGGAGACTATCGAAGGCATTGGCCAGATCGATGAAAATGCCAGAGGTGACGAGACCGCTATCCATTCCAGATTAGATGGTGTCAGTGAGCCTTAGTAAAGAGGAGGCAGTAGAGTGATCTTTCCCGAATCCAGGCTGGTAGTTTGTGAAGAAATTTGAGTTGGCGAGATAGGTTAGCTGACTAAGCACAAAGTATTCTTGCAGATTCACCAGAGAAGGGAGGAGGGAGACAGTTTGAGGTGGAGGATGAGGCACCCCCCTTTGTGGAGAGGGATGACAATAGCATGCTTCCAGGACAGAGGGAGAGATGCAGTAGTGAAAGACAGATTTAGGAGGTAGGCAATATGGGGTGGCTATGGCAGAAGCCAAGAGGAACAGAAGTTTGGGGTCTAGTCCATCAGGGGAATTCCCATTTGAGAGGCTTAAAGTTAGCAGGGCTTCTAGAGCTTCATCTGGAGAGATTCCTCTTAAGGAGAAAATACCAGTATTTTGAGGTCATTTTTGCCCTGCAGCTGGTGGAGATGGTGACATGGAGGGGTAAGGAGGAAAGGAGCGAGGAAGCTAAGGTGGAGAAATGCAAGGTAAACTCAGCAGCGACAAATAGGATCAGTGTGTGTGTGTGGAGTTGTTTACAATAAGGAGAGGAGCGGGCTTGGCCGTTGGAGGTGAGAAGAGGGAGTGTATGACCTTCTAGAATTTGGAGGGGCTATTAAGGTTAGATTGGAGGGAGGATCTAAAGTACTCTGCTTTAGCTAGCAGAGTTGCTCTAGTGTACATGTTGCACAGATACCGGTAGTGAGAGAGGTCCTGAGGTAGGGCTGAGGCTTTGAGGCTCGCCATGTTGAGTCACGAGCGTACATCCAAGCTGTGAGCTCTCGGGAGATCCAAGGCAGGTGGGTACCGCATACCCTAGTATGTTGTAGCAGGGCGTGGGAATCCCATACCTTAAGGAACGTGTTATTGAGTGAAGTAGGGTCATTGATCAGGCTGGGGCGCGCCAGTAAGCTAGGACAAGGTCATTTAGGAGGCGAGGTTTGGGGATTTGAACGACCGCTGGACTGAGAACTGGGGGGGGTGATCTGAGACGGTGGATTTTGCAAGCACGGTAGAGGACATGGTGATCACTAATAGAGTCAGGGAGTAGGCCCATTTGGATGGGAGGTCAGAGCCCAGACGATAAGGGAGTGGTTACCTGATTTAAGGTTTAGGCAGGTGGGCTCAGTGATGAGTTGGGTTAAATTGAGGGCTGCAACATCCGTCCGGGTTTTGTTGAGGGCCGGGGCCTACCAATTTAGGTTAAGGTCACCCATAGCATATAATTCCCCGATGGGTGCTCATGAATCGATTTGTGTAAGAAGGTCAGCAACAGTTGTGCCAGGGGTGCCTGGTAGGCAATGAATATGGGCAGCGAGAAAGGTAGTGTGAGCTGGAGCAGCAAGAGGTCATACTCTTTAGGTTCAGTTTTAGATAAGATTTTGTAGTGTATGTCCGAACTTATGAAGATGGCTACACTGCCACCTCTTGTGGTCCTGACCAGGCGGGCCATCATATAATCAGGGATTGTGACTAAGGAGTTGGGGAATGTTTTTGTTAAGCCAAGTTTCAGAGAGGATGAGGACATCAGGGGCATGTAGGGCAGCGAGAACTTGTAGTTGGTCGATTTTAAGTGGTAGGCTATGAATATTCAGGTGAAAGAGAAGGAGGCCTTTGTGGAGGGTAACCTGGAAATTGGGAGGGGGTGGGATGTGGGGTGGGGGTGCCAGCTGAGGTTGGGCAGAATGTGGTGATGAGGGTCCAGATTTGGGTGTATGTCTCCCGTTCTGAGAAGGAGGATGGTGAAGGATAGGTGTCGAGTTACTACCGGAGGTAGCTTGGAACGGAAGAGTCCCGCCCAGCAGAGTGGGGAGCAAGGATAGTCTTGTGTGGGTAACAGGGTGGGGCAAAGCAAGTAGGTACAGGAGAGTCCAGGAGGGGAGGGCCTGATTAGGAAAGGGGGGGCGAAGACATATAGTGGAATGTGCCCAGGTGGGAGAGCGAGTGCAGGGTTGCAGGGGCAAGGAGGAGTTACAATATGAGCCGGGGAAGGGGACATGGGAAAGGTAGGCGGCATGGTGGGGAGGAGGCAGGAGAACAGACAACTGAGCAGAGGTAAAACGCTAGCCACGGTGGCCATGGTGCTGAGATTTTGTAGCAGCTGCTTAGACAAGAAGGTAATTACGAGGAGAAAGGAGCCAGAGATTGGCTGGGACAAATGTGTTGGTTGGCCTCTAGGAGGGCGAATGGCCAACATGCCTAGGAGGTGAAACAGAGAATGGGAATTGTAGAGGGGAGCCAATGGAAGGCTGCAGGAGGCTGGTGGGGTTGAGGAAGAGGGCGGGTAGAGAAAGTATTTAAGCAGTGAAGGGGGTGGAGGACCGAAAATTTAGAGGACAGTAAGAGGCATGACTCAGAAAGGAGCAAACACTTAGCACTCTAACTTCGAACACAGATTTATATTTTTCCCTTACTTTACACAGGCAGGTTTCAATTTAAACAGTAAAAATCTATGTAATTTCACAGTCAGAGCCTTGTCGGCAGAGAGAAAGAGAGAAGCCAATCAGCTGCGACTGCCAGGCGGCGCCTGCAATCCGATAGGGTGCGATTTCACCATCCCTTGAGCTCAGTTTTGTCTGGAGTCCTGGTCTCAGTCGGCGACTGGAGAGGAGCCTGCCGACCGATGGGAGCTGTAGCAGCCCTGGTCAGAGGGCAAGTAGCTAGAGCCTGATTTTGTCTGGGGTCCTGGTCTTGGTCACAGCCAGAGAGGAACCTGCAGACCGCTAGGAGCTGTAGCAGCCCTGGTTAGAGGGCAAGCAGCTTGAGCTTGATTTTGCCCGGGGTGCTGTCTCAGTTGGCAGCTGGAGATGAGCCTGCTGACCACTGGGAGCTGTAGCAGCCCTGGTCAGAGGGAAAGCAGCGAGGGATGAGAGTTCTATTTTGCAGAAAGGGTGGTGAAGTCATGGATAGTCCGACAGCAGATGGGGTGGGCACCAAGACCACAAACAGTTTCAAGCATGGCCGGGACAGAGTGAAAGAAAGGTCTGGTGGTTAATCAGGTCAGTAACAGTATGGCAGGGAAGCAGGAGGTGACATGGGAAGGATAGAACACTCTATGGACAATAGGTCCTGGGGTAGATGGGAAACTACGGGCAGACCAGATGGACCCTTTGTGTTTTTTCAAGTAGCACTGTCAATGTTTGTTAGAGCAGAATGCAGCACTGGGTTTAGCAGCTCCTCTGCACTGAATGTTGCTCCAAGCAGCACAGCTTTCCTCTGCAAAAGTATAAATGACTCAGGTCTCCACTTTCAAAAGGTTAGTGCAGCGCTAACAATGAATACTGTAAGGGGGGCCATATTCAGAGGTCCCCAGCGCAAAATGCTAACCTGACAATGCAGATGCAGAGAGTATACTGCTACGTCCATGCAAATGAGGCATCCCTTGCATATAGGGCACAGTGGTACATTTCAAAAGGTTCTGAAATAGTAAACAGCCTCCATCGCAGAACTGTTCAAAACCCAACTCATCACTGCACACTTTGGTGTGCAACCCCCAAGCAAAGTCCTAGCAACAGCTGTCAGTCACCGCCAGCATCCCCTTCTCCCCCTCTCCCACCACCACACTACCACTGCTGTAAACATGTTCCTGAATTATGGCTTAAAACTCTCCCTGGCATTTAGTGGCCTCTCACCCCTGATCACCAAAAATGTGCCCCTACACACCATTCCATTGCCAATTCAATCCCCCCGATCAACAATGATCGTACCATCCCTATCCCAGTACTCAGCCCCCGTGGTTTCTACTTACAGCTATATTCATGAAGAATCCTGGCCAAGGCCTGAGCGACTGGGGAGCAAATTCACAATTACTACAAGAACTACTGTTTGAATCATTAATTATAAAATTACTAATAAAAGCTGTTTAAAAAAACAGTAATAAAAACAAGATGAATCCAATTATATCAAAATTGAGAGTATGGTGCAATATTGCTCTGCAAGGAAACCTATGCATAGAACAGGCTTGTTGTGCTGCAGTAGTGATGTCACTACTGCAGCACAACTTAGAATGTCGCCACACCGCTGCCTTCACCTAGGCAACAGAGCTGGAAGAAAAAATTACACACCTTAGTAATTGTGTTTCTTCTAATGGAGTCTTGCTGTATTCTGACATATCGCAGTGATCCCCAACCTTTAAACTCCCCCGGAGAACAAAGTTAACTTTCTATGCACAGCATATAATGCTGAGCTCAAGCTCGGTTGGAGTCTGTGTCTGGAGTGTTTCAAACTCAAACCATCAGATTCTTACGAGCCCAACTAACTAAAACTTCTATGTGGAAACTGTAAAAATTCCTACTAGCCAATTGGCAGAAAAGTTTTGGATTCCCAAGGAAGACTCAAGTCTGGAAACCCAAAGACCAAAAACCAACCGATACAAACAGTACTAAATCAGCACCCAAACAAAGAGGAGGAGAGTGTAAAAAAAAAAAAAAAAAAAAGACACCCCATGGGTGCACCTGCCCACCCACTTCCCAAAAACGGGTTCCGAGAGGGGAGGGAGGGAGGTCAGAATACAGCATGACTCAATTAGAAGAAACAATTACTAAGGTGAGTAATTTTTTTTCTTCAAACAACATGAAGTCTTGCTGTATTCTGACATATTGCAGACTACCAAGCAGTACCTCCATGGAGGAGGGACATAACTTACTGTGGGAATAGGATCTGAAGTACTGCTGTGCCAAACCGAGCATCACCCCTAACCTGTAAATCCAGAGAGTAATGCTTGGTAAAAGGTATGGACTGTTTTCCAGGTGGCTGCTTCACAAATTTCTGAGAGAGGGGGTATCCCTGGCAGCAGCCAAGGAAGCAGCTGTACCTCCTGTAGAATGAGCCCTCAGGCTTGAGGGTGGAGTTTTTCCCAGTTTTTCATTGTAGAATTGTATACAAGACACAATCCACCTGGCAATAGATCTCTTGGTGGCAGGTTTGCCCTTTCCCACTTCTCCATAAGTGAGGAACAACTGGAGGGAGTCAAACCTGTGACCCATGGTACACTCTATGTAGTAACTAAGGACTCTTAATATCTAAACTGTGTAGCCTCTCTCCTGAGGAAGAATGATCAGTGAAGAAAACAGGAAGAGACAGACTGGTTTAAATGGAAGTCTGAAACCACTTTGGGCAAGAACCTTCTATTGGTTCTAAGGAGCACTTTATCCCTGCGAAATGAGATAAAAACAATCATTTGTCAATGCCGAATGTTTGCTTGCTGGCACTGGCAGTGGTAGTGTAAGTGTAGAAGTTACAGAGCTGCGTAATAGGAATGGCAGTGAAGTACTGAACTGAAGCCAACCCCACCACAACCCTGCAGAGAGTGACAGGCACTGGGGTGTGCCTTTGGGTCGCCAGGCATAACGGCCACGCCATTTCACCACACCACACCCCACCCTGCAGACACTGACAAGTGTCACGGTGTTCCTTGGGGTCTTTGGCCCTTATGCGCACCCCATTCCATTAGGAAATATGGTGAGATGAGTGCGATATAGGAGAATGGGGTGAACTTTGGGGCCGAAGAGTCCAAGGCATACCTCTATGTCTCTCATTGGCTGCAGGGTGTGGAATAGTACGAGCATTACAGGCAAGAATCCCAAGTCACGCCCCTGATGCCTGTCATTCTTTACAGGGTTGGGCGTTATGGTTGGAAACCCTAACACCTCAGGCATTCGTTGGTATTTTCACTCCAAATGTTCAACATGTTTTTTTTTGTGACCCCACCTCATGAACAGGGGGAATATCAGTTTGTTAGCCGAAAGCTGCTTATGCACAGCGACTACGGCATTTAGCACCACAGGTGCAAAAACATTCTGAACAGGATGTAAAAAATGACAGCTGTACTGTTCATGGGGAGGTGTAAAAAATGGCAATGTTGCAAATCTGTAGTAAAAATATAAAAAATGGTGAAGTCACGAGCATACATAGAAACTGTACAACGCACAGCCGTAATATAATTAGGTTGGGGATTTTTTTTTTTGGTTTGTTTGTTTTTTTTTTTTTTTTTACAGCAGATTGTCAACAAAGGCATTTTGGTGCCTCCAATCATGAACAGCGTCACTGTGATTGTCTTTATCTGTCCCGAACAATGATTTCCCACAGCGACCACGCATCTCTCTCCGCTGAAAGTGAGAAAACACACTTCGGCCATGTTGTGAAAAATGACAGCTGTACTATAAATAAGGAAGTGTGGAAAAATGTCACTGGTGAAAATCTGGACTTAAAATATTACAAAGTCATGAACTTACGAGGGTGCGTGGAAACTGCACAATGCTCACTTGTAATACAGTCATTTTATGGACTTGTGTCACCAAATTTTTAAACATAGCCATTTTAAGACCTCTGCTCATGAACAGTGTAACTGTGATTTTCTTAATCTGTCCCAAACATTGCTTTCGCACACCAACAGCACCACTGTGGCTACATGTGCGAAAACGATTTGGGAGGGATAGTGAGGCTTAAAAGTGAGGGAGGGTGGGCAGAGGGAGACTGTGAAAGGGCAGAGATACTAAACAAATATTTTGCTCAGTATTTACAAAGGAAGAGGGGAGGTACATAAACAAACAGTAGTAACACTCTGGATACAGAAGTTGATACCGCCCATTTACAGAACAAAGGGTTCTGAAAGAACTCTTAAAACTGAAGGTGGACAAAGCAATGGGGCCTGATGGATTCATCCCAGAATTCTAAAAGAACTAAGGGTAGAACTAGTGACACCACTGACTACCCTTTTAACAAATCATGGGAGGATGGGGTGGTACCCGAGGACTGGAGGAGGGCAGATGATTCCCCTTCACAAAAGTGGAGCAAGGCAGAAGCAGGAAACTATAGACCTGTTAGTTTAACCTCAGTGATAGGGAAAATGATGGAATCACTTCTAAAGGAAAGAATTGTCGAGTATCTAGAGGCCAGAGGGCACAGGACCCTAGGCAGCATGGATTCACAGCGGAAGGTCATGCCAGACTAATCTGATAGATTTCTTTGACTGGGTGACCAAAGTAGTAGATCAGGGAGGGGCTGTGGACATGGCCTACCTAGACTTTAGCAAGGCATTTGACACAGTCCCACACAAAGATTAATATGCAGTTAGCCAGCCTGGGAGTGGGTCCCAAGATGACAGCCTGGCAAAGAATTGGCTGGAGAATAGGACACAGAGTAATAGTAAATGGAGTCCACTCAGAAGAAAGGAGGGTTACTAGTGGGGCACCGAGGAGGTTCAGTATTAGGACGGTCCTCTTCAATGTCTTTAAGTGACATTGCAGAAGGACTGGAAGGAAAAGTATGTCTCTTTGCAGATGACACTAAGATCTGCAACAGAGTTGATGCACAGGTGGGGTGGAAAGGATGAGAAAGGACTTGGCAAGGTTAGAGGAATGGTCAAATGTATGGCAGCTTAGATTCAATGCTAAGAAGTGCAAGGTAATGCACCTGGGAAACAAAACCCAGGGAAGAGTACACAATGGGGGTGAGATACATAACAACAAAATGGAAAGGGACCTGGGGTAGTCATATCAGATGACCTAAAGACGGGCAAGCAATGTGAGAGGGCAGCAAGGAGGGTTGGGGGATACTGGGATGCATAGGGAGAGGCATCACCAGTAGAAAACAGGAAGTTATTATCCCTCTGTACAGACAGCTGGTGAGACCCCATCTGGAGTATTGTGTGCAGTTCTGGAGACCCAATCTCCGCAAAGACATAGACAGGATGGAAGCTGTCCAGAGGAGGGCAACTAAAATTGTGCAGGGTCTGCACCGGAAGACATATGAAGAGAGACTTAAGGAGCTTAATATGTATAGCCTCGAGGAAAGAAGGGAGAGGGGGGACATGATAGAAACGTTCAAGTACCTCAAGGGAATCAACAAAGTCCAAGAGGGTAGCATCTTTCAAAAAAAGAGGTGTGCAAGAACAAGAGGGCACAATTTGAAAATAGAGGGGGGGCGGCTCAGAGGTAATTTAAGGAAGTATTTTTTTACAGAGAGGGTTGTGGATGCATGGAACGGCCTTCCGAAGGAGGTTGTGGAGTCAAAATCAGTGGTGGAATTCAAGCATGCATGGGATAGTCATAAGGCAGTTCTGGGGGATGTGGGTAGGAAGAAGTAGGCTGCTGGTTAACTAGGATCTGCAGCTTATCCAGTAGGTAGGGAAATGGGCAGACGGGGTGGGCCAAGCGGTCCTTATCTGCCGACAAATTCTATGTTTCTATGTTTCTATGAAAAATGGCAGCTGTACTGTTCATAAGAAAGTGTAATAAAATGGCAATGTTGAAAATCTGGAGTGAAAATATTAAATTCGCAAACTTATGAGCATGCCTAGGAACTGCTCAACGCACGCTCGTAAAACAGTCATTTCTAGGAATTTTTTCACCAAATTTTCAACATAGCCATTCTAAGACCTCTGCTCATGAACAGTGTCACTGTGGTTTTCTTAATTTGTCCCTTACATTGGTTTTGCACACCGACTGCGCCATTGTGCGCTATATGGGCAGAAACACATTTTGGGTGAGACGTGAAAATGACAGCTGTACTACTCATAAGAAGGTGGGTAAAATGGCAATGTTGAAAATCTGGAATGAATATTGAAAATCGCGAACTTACAGCATGTGTAGGAACTGCGCAACGACGTCAGAACAGTCGTTTGATGCCCACCAAATTTTCAAAATATGCTTCTTGGAGAGCTCCACTCATTAACACTGGCAGTGTTGTTTCGTTAATTGGTCCCAAAAGGTGATTTCACGCAGTGACTGCGAAATCACCCTTCAGGCCAGAATAACGCCATGACAGTGACAGCATTCATAAGAAGGGTTCCCAAAAACCCCATGTTGAAAATTTGGTGCAAAAATTCCATAAAATGCCTGAGATATGCAACAAAGTTGAAAAAACCCTATCTAGTCCATTATACAGCTTACCAGCATTTCCTCAGTTCGCGGTCGGCTTTAAAGAGTGCAGACATGTTCCCGGTCCACCGAAGATCGTTCGCCAAGCTCCGGAGGTAAGTATGGGGTGAGGAGGCAGGGTGCACAGTGGGTGGGTGTGGGTTGTGGGGAGGGGGGTCAGGAAGACTGTGTGGGACAGTTTTTCTTTTCAGGTACTAAAAAAAAAAAAAAAAAAAAAAAAAAATAAAACACACAGCGTGGGACGTTTGCCATGCTGGGTGGGCTCCCAGCGTGGCAGAAGGACAACTGGGGGCGTGGAGCCGACAGAGTTGGGCACCTGTCAGTTAACCACTGAGTTGCCAGCTGGGGTGGGCACCCAGTGTGGCATTTAGGCTTTGGGGGCGCAGCACAGCCGGCGGGGGATTGGAAACTTCGTCGGCTATAGTGTGTGTGTGTGAGTGTGGGGGCACACAGTATGCGTGTGTGTGCGGTGTGTGTGTAGGGGATGCGCATGAGCAGGCGACATCTTATCGCTGCTCGCTGGAAGCTAGCTCCCCCTTTCAACTGTATACCACTGCATTTTGGAGCTTGTTATAGACAGCTCCAGCATGCACTGATGGACAGGGGCCGTGCCTGCCAACACACTGACTGAATTGGAAGAGGGGGTGACACCTCCAAAATCTTGGATGATGGCACTATGTTTCTTGCACATGCGTGCAAGCAAACATAATTAGGTTCCACTGACAGGGCTTGTAATTCACTGATACGCCTGGCAGAGGTAATGGCTACCAAGAGCACAGTTTTCCAAGTCAAGTACTTAAGCTCTGCTGAAGACATAGGCTCAAAAGGGGATTGCATAAGTTGAGCAATGCAAACATTCAAATCCCAGTCAGGGGCAGGGTCTCTAAGAAAGGAGGACTGGAGTGAAGCAATCCTTTAAAAAAATGTTTTATTTTTTTTTCCAGAACACAGGATGAGGCTGACGTTGCAAACAGGTCTATCTCTGGAGTGCCCCACCTTGAAAAGATCACTTTAATCACCTGAGAGTCCAGGGACCATTCGTGATGGCCCTGAGAGATCCTGCTCAGTGAGGAAGACTTCCCCACAGACAAAAACACAAACAGCTGATAAGTGTACCTTGAGAGTAGCTGGTCTGAGGCCTAGGCCATTAAGGTAGACCATATAATCCAGAACCGTAGGCAATCCAGCAGCCTCTGGAGAAATATGCTTCTTAGAACACCAAATGCTGAATCTCTTCCATTTGGAGTTATAAGTCCTTCTAGTGGAGGGCTTTCAAGAAGCCTTGAGGATATTGAGAACCCCTTGGGAAAGATGCAGATCTGCAAACTAACTCCTCAACAGCCATGCCTCGAGATTGAGAGACTGAAGATTGGGGTACCAAATCCTCCCCAAAGGGAATGTTAACAGGTTGTAATTCCTTGGAAGAGACAGGGGAAGATGGACTGCTAGGGACAGCAACAGGGGGTACCAGGGCTGTCTGGCCCAATTTGGAGCAATCAGAATCACTTTGCAAGGTTGAGACCTTATTTTGACTAAAACTTTGAACAGGAGTGGGAAGGGGGGTAGAGGAGGCATACAGAAACTTCATTCCCAATTCAGAATCAGGGTGTCCAGGGGGACTGAGCCCAAGACTGGAGGTCTGCAACAAAAAGCGAAAAAGTTGGTGATTGTCTGGGGCTGCAAAGAAGTCCATCTCTGGCGTGCCCCACCTTGAAAAGATCACTTTCATCACCCGAGGGTCCAGGGACCATTTGTGATGGCCCTGAGAGATCCTGCTCAGTGCATCTGCAAGCACACTGTCCTTCCCTGGAAGGTGAACTACTACCAGAGAGGTTTGCAGGGAATAAGCCTGGGACCACAACTTCATGGCTTCTGTGCACAAGGTCGTGGACAGAGTGCCTCCCTGCTTGTTGATGTACTACATGGTGGTGGTGTTGTCCGTTCTGACCTGAACCACCTTGTTCTGTACTGACAGAGACAAAGCTTTTAGGGCCAGAAAAACTGCCCTGAGCTCTAGGAGAGATATGGAGAAGGGATTCTTGGTGGGACCACAATCCCTGGGCAGTGAGGGACCCCAGGTGGGCTCCCCAGTCCAGAAGAGAAGCGTCCATGGTAAGGACCACTGAACAAGGCTGAGTAGCAAAAGGAACCCCTTGTCTTAAATTGTCCTGATCCTGCAGACCATTGGAGGGCTTGGATCAAGGTCAGAGTCACTGGGATCAGTTTGGTACGGGAATCCTTCTTCTGAGACCAAAAAGCTCTCAGGTGAAACTGAATCTCTCTCATCTGGAATCTTGCCCCTTGGACCACTGCTGTTGAAGCTGCCATGTGGCCCAAGAGCTGAAGGAAATGCCTTGCTGGCCGAGATAACCGAAGGCTGAAGGAAGAGGCTAGTTCCATAAGAACCCTTGCCCTTTCTAGAGGGAGAAAGACTCTAGCTTTGAGTGTGTCCAGTTCTGCCCCTATAAAGGTAAGAAGCTGGACTCGTTCGAGAACTGACTTGGGAAGTTTGAGAAGAAATCCTAGACAAGTGAGTACTTGCTGGGTCACTTCCATGCGAGACTTGACTTGGTCTGGAGACTGACCCACTATTAGCCAATCGTCCAGATATGGAAAAATCTAAATCTTTTGCCTTCTTAGAAAGTCAACTACTACTGCCAGGCACTCTGTGAAAACCCTTGGGTCTGAGGTTAGGCCAAAGGGCATTGCTCTGTACTGATAGTGGCCTGAGGGTAACTCAGACCTGGAGGTACTTTCGGTGGGAGCACCTGATGGGAATGTTAAAGTAGGCATCCTTGAGGTCCAGGGAGGCTAGCCAGCCCCCTGGCCTTACAGAGGAAAGGATTATTGCCAGAGTTACCATCTTGAACTTTGGTTTTAAAAGATGTCTGTTTAGATATCTTAGGTCTAGGATGGGTCACCACTCTTGTGTCTTTTTTGGGGTCAGGAAGTACCTGGAGTAGTGTCCTTTTGCCCCAGTGTAGGGTAGGTACTCTCTCTATGGCTCTTAAGGCTAGAAGAGAAGAAACATCTGCCTCTAGGGCAAGGGTTTCCAAGAGATTTGCAGGTGGAAAAGATCTGGCTCTCATCTTTGGAAATTTTCTGAAGCTGAGAACTAGTCCCTGGCTTACTACTTCCAGGACCCACTTGTGTGATGTAACAGACATCCAGTCCTGGACAAAGTAAGCCAGTCTGTCCCATACTGGAATAGGAGAGTCGACCCGGGCAGGCCCATCAGGGTGTCTGCTTGGCAGGGGCTTTAGGCTGAGGAGTGGATGCAGCCCTGCTCATCCCCCTTCTGCCTCTCCCTCCGAAGAACCCCCTCTGAGAAAAGGAAGAAGAGGCCTGTGCTTGGTAAAAAAAAAAAGCCTTTGAAAAGGCCTGCTCCTAGACTGTTGCCTTTGAGGAGCTGTCTGCCTCTCCTTGGCCTGAGCACTCCTGTAAGTGGTCCTGTACTCATCCATTTTCTTCATGTAATTCTCTGCTACCCAAACAGAGAATTACTCACTACAGGAAAATCCACGGCCTTAGCCTGGGTGTCCTGCAAGAGGCTAGTACATCTGAGCTAAGCCATCTTCCGAAGAGCCACAGATGTAGCTATGTTCCCGATAGCCACTTGCCACCGGCGGATGTTTTTAGCGTGTGGCTAATTTTTAAAGTTACCTGAGCCACAGAGGCTAAAACCTTCTGTTCATACCATTGTTAGCAATAGTATAGTATGTGGTTTAGAAACTAATTTGGCAGTGTATATCATGGTGTGGCTCATGATTTCACATAGTGGCTAAACAGCCTGGGGTCACTTTAGCCACAGTGGCTAACATTTTAAAAATCCTGGGGGGAACGGAGTGTAGCCATGTCTCTTGATGACACATCATTAGAGTCCACAGCAGCATGAAACTGAACTTTAGATGCCTCAATCCCATTGGCAGCCACCACCTCCAGCTCCTTGACTAGCTGAAGGGAGGCCTGTTTAGCCAGTGCCAGTACAGTGTCCCACCTGCACTTCTGGTACCTGGCTGTATAGACCACGTAATTCGCCTGCCTGCCTGAGTCCCAAGGAAGATGCCATGTACTGTTTCTTTGCCATGGCATCAATCTTCCTGGAGTCCTTGTCTGGGGGGTGTGAAGCCAAGGGAATATTTGCCTTGTCACAGGCAGCAGCCTGCACTACCCCAACATGGCTACATTGCTGGTATAAGAATTCTGTGTCTGAGCCTGAAAGTGTATACCTCTTGTCCAATCTTCTATCCACAGGAGGTATAGTGTTAGAAGACTTTACGATTTTTTGTGTCCGTTTCCCCAAAGGATTTGTGGAGGGGAATAAACAGTCTCCTGGACTCTAGGATGTCCATCACTTCTAGATAAATTAGGCTTCTCTAGATCTTCCACAGCCTCCTCCATAGGAAGCTGGAGAGTTTGACACCTTTCTGTAGAACACAAAGTGAGAAGGGGACTCAGAAAGCCTAGGAGGGGAAACACCTAAAGGTCTGGATGGGGAGTCCTCCTCCTCCTCCCCCTCCTCCTCCTCAAATTCCCCTTCCTCTTTAAATTCCAGTTCATAAAAATCTGAGGGTATAATCTTGAACCGGGGGAACCAACCAAACCGAACCCCTGCCAGATCGGTAAGAAACGGGCAGAGCGATTCCACAATTTGAATAACTCTGGCCATCTTTTCAGCAGTCTGAGCATGAACCTCTGGATCTGAACCGGACGAGTTGTCTTTGCGTTTTCTTTTTGTTGGAACTGATCCCTCGGAATCTGCTCTCCTTTTGCCCGAAGGAGTATCACCCTGGTCAGAGGGCACTCCTCCTGATTCAGTCGGAACCAAACCGGACCAGCAGACTTGTCGGCCTCCTTTTCCCTCAGTCTACTTAATCTCTTCTCAGGGGTAGATTTGGGAAAGTTTTTACATGTTTGGCAGTCTGAATCAAGGTGGTCAAACCCCAGACAATAAACAGAGGTGGTGTGCGGATCAGCCTTAGCAAAGACCTCACTGCAGTGTTGAAACCCAGTGGGCCTGTTTTTTTTTTTTTTCTTTTCCCTTGGGTTTCTCAGACATTGCCAACCTAACCAACTTACCCTTTTTATGGCAACCGCCAGGCAAGACTCCCTTATCGGTTCCTAACCATGTCACTGGTATTGGGAGGGAGTACTAACACATTTTTTTTTTTTTTAGAACCGATAAGGACCTAACCACACACTAAGTAAAAACACAAGATTTCACTATCAAATGGCTGGTTCAGCCGAACCAAGCTGCACTTTTACAAGTTCCACACAGAAAAACAGAACAATTCCTATCTAGTACTCACGGCACCACAGACAAAGACTGAACCAACTATGCAGACAACTTTCGGTTTAAAAAACAAAAAACAACGAAAACTGAAACTTTAACCGACTTTCGAAGGAGAAATTTCCAGAGCTACCGTTCAGTGAGGCGGAGTAAAGAATCTGACGGTTTGAGTTTGAAACACTCCAGACAGACTCCAACTGAGCTCGAGCTCAGCATTCTATGTTCTGCATAGAAAGTTAACTCTTTGTTCTCTGGGGCAGTTTAAAAGGTTGGGGATCTCTGCAATATATCAGAATACAGCAAGACTTCATGTTTGAAAAGCCTTTTTTTTTTGTATAAAAACTTGAACTTCTAGAAACGGCTCCAGTTGCCAGCTATACGTTGACTCAGTAATTTGAGCCAGAGGTTGAAATTAGCACTGGCCTGCTAACCAAATGCTGGTAGATCTTGTATTGGGCTAGCAAGATGTTCATTTAGCTAGCCCTGCAGACTTGTACTGGAGAAAGCAGCACTTCAGTATGTACACCAACTGGGCCAGCGGAAATGTCTGAGGCCAGTGGATTTTCCCCACTAACTAGCCCTGCTGGCTAGTGGCTGCAAAACTGAATTTAAACCACTGATTTGAGCCCACCGCCAACCCTACCTTGACCCCCAGTTCACTGAAAGGAAGCAGAGAGTCTGAAATAGGCATGGATGCCCACACACTATAAAAGAATGTATGAACATCCATACATGGACAATCCTGTGTCTGCATCGTGCGTTCTCTACGATAACAAGGAAACCTCAAGTTTGCTCTCAAAGTTCCTGGTTGCCACAGAAACCTCTCGATGCAGACACTGGCTTGTTTTGTACTGCTGCCCATACAGTCTCTATTACTTTTAACAAACAAATAAAAACACACTATAGAATTACATTTTTTGCCAATTAAATACTGCTGCTTTAATAATTAGAACTTACCACTGTCAGTTCTTTGCCTGCTGCTTTTCGGAAGGCCTTTGTCCATCTGACCTTTCTTGGATTGCGCTTTTTCTTAAAGTTTTTGTGGCATTTTGATCTGCAGAACCTGAAGACCTAAGGGGAGGCAACTGAAATGTAACTTAAGTTGGTCCGGTCTAACCTTCCAAAATGTTTTCACAAAAATATGGAGAGTTGTATCTTAATCTGGCAAACTTTACTTGCACATGCAGCAATACATATGGAGGTGAGGTGCTCCAAAACCAGTGGGAGAGTAGATACTAGCCAACCATCTGATGCATTAATACTCCTTGCTGTTCATCCAGGAGTAGCATTATAATCAACCACAGAAAGCAACAACCTTCATGGATTAAAAATCATAAATGTGAGTGGCCTTCAAGAAAGAGAAGCCACAGGGATCAGGGGAAAATAACTCCAGGTGTGTGTGTGTGTGTGTTTATCAGAAGTAGTTGCATTTATACAGGGATTTTCATGATCGTGCAGCAGGGCATCAGACTGGCAAAATAGCACTGAACTGGTACCAAGCTGCTGATCACATCAGTTTTTTGCCAACCAGTGAGCATGGCCTATTCCACCTCGTGAGAGACACAGTGACACCCATGAAAGACCTTAGTATACTCATACTGAGCACCTTCTGATTTCCCAAATGTATGGCTAGCAATTACACAATTTCTAAAGGAAATTATTTTAAGAAAACAAACCTCATTTATTTACTGTAACAAAATAGCTGCAAAAGATTTATACCTCGTATTATTCTTGTACAATCACGTTTTGCCATTTTTGTGGCAATTTTGCTCCGCATTGCCCTTGAAAATATGCATATTAGCCTCACATCACAGGCCTTCCTAGACACCAATTAAATCAAATAAAAAAGTTTCCCTACCTAGTTCTCTGGCTAACTGATGTAGAGGACAGTAAGGTCATTAATGGAAGTGGTACATCACTAAAGACTTGGTACCTTGTCAATATAACCCTCCCACACACAAAAAAGGCTCATATTAGTTTTTTGAAATCAGAACTAAGGGTACCTGCACAACTGTATGCAATCAACAAAAAAATAACATTCTAACATTTCTCCATAGGGTACACAATTTCCAGTGGTCAATTTGCCCATTGTAGTCTGTACCAACACTACTGGAGATGGTCACTAAGATCAGACAATTTCCCTTACCCAGACACCCCCGCCCCAAAACAAAATCTGACCAAACAGATATGCCCTCCAGAGCGCACACAAACAACCTCCAGACCCCAGTGTACTGCTTCCAGCGGCCCTCTGGGAACGTTCCTTCCTTGACTGAGATCCCACATAATGCTCACACCCCCAATGACTACCAGACAAGGCTCGGAGTCAGAGCACCCATCTCCAACTGGACAAACCAGTAGTTTTTCACCACCACAATACCAAGCCAGACACTGCAATCTCTACGGTGGCTTCCTTGGTATGTCCCTTTCAGTGTTACAGCTGGAATTTAAAATTCTGCATCATTTCGATTAATTGGCATCAAAACGTTTTAGCCAAATGAAATAGACAAATGAATAAATACAACTGTCTGTCAAGCTGCACTAGACAATTAGACATGTGAATTAAGTGGTTTGTTATCTAAACACATACTGTAAATGCTTTGCAAACAGCAATTTGGCAAGTGGAGCTTACACACTGCTACTTCCAGACTGGGCACGATTCGAAGCACCTCACTCAAATCTGAGCAAGCGGTGGAACTCTGCACTACGAGTCCTGTGCAAGGCTCCAGTGGCGCTTCCTCTCATCTTCAATGACTCTGGTATATCCAACAATGCAGAACGACAATGTACCTATATTGCTAGCCACCTTGACATGTTCCCACTGTAATAGGACTGTGGGTAAGGATAACACTGGGCACAGAGCTACATCGAGGTGTGTTGTACCTGTTGTACTATTTTATACAAAAGTATAAAATAAACGTAATAATATACAAAACAAAGAAAAATAACAGCACAATGCTATTTCCTTTAAGCAGATTCACATTCCTTTAGGTTTCAAAGACAGTTCAAATAGTCAATTCAAGTTTTCCTGCTGTGTTGCTATCAGTACCCATCTAGGTACAAGTCCTTCTCATCTTACTTTAGACAAGTGAGACCAGCTTCTCGGCTTATCTGCCCATGCATGTTTTGTTTTTTTTGGGGGGGGGGGGTATAAAGCCCTCCCAGTTAATTTTAGGCCCGCCCACAAGAGGCAATTAAACAGCGTCTCTCTAGAGGCTCACAACTAGGCTAAAACAAAAAAACAAAAAAAAAATTAAAAAAAAATTTGTTGTTCCTAAGCCTGCAGGGTTTTATTTAACTCTAAAAACTGATAAGTGTTTTGCTCATAAGTGCTAAAAACACTGTAAAACTGCATAGCACTTGTCTCATTGTGTTTAACATACATAACACTTCTAGAAAACCTATATAAATATTTTCTGTATAGTTAGTATTGTCCCAGAAAAAACACTGCTAATCAATTATTTAAAACCCTGGCCTGGATTATAGATAGCTTTCCAACAATACAAACTAATACAAATAACCATTTCTCTGGCCAACGTTACCACCATTATAAAGATAAGGGTCCATTATGTAAGTAAACTCCTCCCACTGGTCAGCATGGTTATGTAGCAATTCATTTTAGATATAGGCCACTATCATCCAATCTACGTCTGAATATGTTGTTTCAGAGGACTTCCTGGTTTAGTCATTATTTTATCAGTTTTAGCTTTTTTATTTTATACTGGGGCCTAATCCAAGTTTATACAGTACTGTATAAAATACAAAATGTTCTTGTCCCTTTATTTTATTTCGTTGTACAGCAGAGCAGCAGTGTTCAAAAGCTCAATTTCTGCTGCGGGACCTTTACAGTTTTCTGGCAAGTCTTTCTTACAAGGGCTGTCACACTGAACAGCTGCAGTGCAATATTTTGTTTAATAAGAAGAGCATCCAAGTGCTTAAAGTAATATCCCTTCACTCATCTGGGTATTCAGGGTTTTAAACAATTGATTAGCAGTGTTTTTTCTGGGACAATACCAACTATACAGAAAGTATTTATATAGGTTTTCTAGAAGTGTTACGTATGTTAAACACAATGAGACAAGTGCTATGCAGTTTTACAATGTTTTTAGCACTTTTATGAGCAAAACGCTTATCAGTTTTTAGAGTTAAATAAAACCCTGGTATTTCAACTTATTATCTCGGCACTATAGCACTTAATTCTGTGCACCTAATGCACTACATGAATTTTATTTATTTAACCCAAGAACATTTTAAATGCACATATGCACTTTATATTGTTCCAAATGCACTTTTATTCATTCTGAGGCATTTTATGCCCTACAAGCACCTTAATTTTGTTGCCAGTTGGCATGCTGGACTTGGACCTGGTGCTACTTGGAAATGGTGGTGAGGGACGGATAAACGGAATAGGGGAAATAAGGTAGAAGGAAAAAGAAACAGACCGACGTAGATGGCCAGCCTACATCAGGGCTAGAAGAAGGCAAAGGATAGGGTAAAGAAGTACTGCTGTGCAACAGATTTATAGTAGGAAGAAGATATGACATGACACACATCCCTCCACCGGGGCACAAGGCCTGGCAGAATGCAGTTCTGCCACACCCATGCTCTGGCAACCTCTGCACAAAGCCCCGATCATCCTGCTCAAAGGGGGACCTGCATCTCCTACTGCAGAATCTGCAGTCTTATTTGCATCTCCAGAGTTTGTATTGCCCCGAACATGTCTCCGAAGCAAACGCTGACCACGTATAATTAAACAATAATTATGGTACTGACTGTTATTTATCTCTTGCATCAATAGCTCCCACTCTGAGAGAACTGGGGGGGATAGGGAAAACAAAGTGTGTTAATGTAAAGATAGCTCCCCATACCTTCATATCTCCTAATCTTGTCATATACGGTCATCTCACAGGTGTGCATCCCTTCTCCACACTTCTACAAACAGCCACCACCCAACCCTAACAAGCCATCAATATTAAACTATAAATCTTATGAGTCACTCATGCGAAATTCACTTTTCACAGCTCACAGAAACTTAGAATAGAATTTCACACCAGATAAGGACCGCTTGAGCCCATCCAATCTGCCCACTTCTCCCCAACTACACTATTACATCAGACTGCCTGATCTACAGCTTTCTCCATCCCACTCTTCCTTTCCACATTAATTCCTTTCCAAGAATCCACCACTCTTTCTGTAAAGTAGTACTTCTTCACATCTCTCAAGCTACCCCCCGCTTCACAGCACATTCCCTCTTTCTTTAGTACCTTTTCTTTTGAAAAATACTGCCTCCTGTACCTTATTTACCCCAGTGAGGTATTTAAAGGTCCATCATATCTCCCACCTCTTTCTCCTCTGTTCCAAGGTCTACATATTGAGGTCCTTTAGTCTCTCCTAATAAGACTTTTGAGTCACACCCTGCACCGTTTGAGTTGCCTTCCTCTGTACCGCCTCCACTCTATATCTTTCTGGAGATGTGGTCTCCAGAACTGGTTGGGTCTTGCCAGTGAACTATACAGAGGCAACACCACGTCCCGCTTTCTGCTCATGATTCCTCTTCTTATGCACTCCAGCATCCCACTTGCCCAACTACTGCCCTATCGCACTGCCTGGGCACCTTTAGGTCATCAAATACAATTACTCCTAGGTCACTTTCCTGCTTGGTGGTCATCAGCATCACAGAGGTCAGAACTGGCACCTGCCCGCTAGCCAAATGCTGGTAGATTTCATGCCATCCATTCTGTACTCCACCCCCGGGTTTCTGTGCACTAAATGCATTTTGCACCCTTTTTTGCATTGGAATTCAGCTGCCATACCACTGACCACTCCTCAAGTTCTCTCTGCTCTTTGCTCATCCTTTGCAACCCCTGGAGAGTCCATCCTATTGCAGATTTTGGTGTCATCTGCAAAGAGACAGACCTTCCCTTCCAGCTTCTCTGCAATGCCACTTAAAGACATTAAAAAGAGGACCGGACTCAGCACTGATCCCTGAGGCACCCTCCTGGTCACCCCCCCTTCCTTGGAGTCCATTTACCACCTCCCTCCCTCCCTCCGCTGCCTATCCCCTAACCAATTTCTTATCCAGTTTACCACCTTTGGACTCACTCTTAAGTTACCCTTACAGCTTGCTTACTAGTCTTCAATGTGGAACAGTGTTGAATGCCTTACTGAAATCTAAGTAGGCCATGTCCACCACTCCACCCTGATCAAGTTACTCGGTCACCCAGTCAAATAAATCTATTATTCATTTGACATGACCTCTCCACTGTGAAACCATGCTGCCTTGGGTCTTATAACCCACTGGATTCAAGATATTCCACAATGATTCCATTAACTATCCCACTGCTGATGTCAGGCTGACTGGCCTATAATTGCCAGCCTCTTCCCCGATACCACTTTTGTGTAGTGGGACTACTTTCGCCCTCCTCCAGTCCTCTGAAATCACACAAACTGGAGGAGGGCACTCACAAAACCAATTATTCTAGACACTGCAGCTTATGAAAAAACAATAAATATTTATTAAAATTCCATGTTGGGAATGAAGCAGAACAAAATCTGCACACGCCTGACATTTCACACTTTAGCAGCCTTTGATAAAGGACTGCTAAAGTCCAAAACGCATCAGGCATGTAGAGATTTTGTTCCATTTCATTCCCAACATGGGATTTCAATTAAATATTTTTTCGTAAGCTGCAGTGTCTAGAATAATTGGTTTTGAGTGCCTGGCCTCCAGTTTGTGTTGTTCTTGCCTTTTGCCACGAGCACCACTACCCCAGTGCACACATTCTATGTCCATATCCTCTAATCACTCCTGTTTCCAGCTGTTAAACAGAACTGTCAGTCTCTCATCACTGACCAGACTAGACTGTCTACCAAAGGAGGTAACCAATCCCTCACTGACTGGATTCTAACAGGAAGGATAGGATTATTGCTGTGGGGACCCTCACTGACGTTACTAGTGACCACACTACCATTTTTTGCATATAGAATGCTCACTCTCCCAAAGTGGCAATAATCTGGGACTTCCCCAGATTTGATCAGGATGCCTTCCTTGTTGAGCACTGCCATCTGGCCTGGTCCCCACTACACTGCTCCTATGATGTGGATGAAGCCCTTGCCTACTTTACCTCCAGTCTCTAATCCCTTCAGAAGAAACACATTCCACTCATCAGGTGACGAGCAAGAGGGCAGGCCAACAGGCGGCTTCATAGTGACATGCTCTCCTTGTTTAAAAATTATGAACAAATGTTGGGCAAAACTTAAATCCATGACACTGCACTCTGTCTGGAATATTGGGCTGAGAAATGCATGTATGAAAGAAATTTGGTTGGCTAAAAACCAACACTGCAGGAAGCTCCTGCAGGCCTCTGCTCTGCCAGTGACTCCAGGAGCTTCTAAGCTAATGTGACTGAAACGTGGAATTTTCCTCTTGATCATATTTCTTGTGTCCTCTTTGTCAGCATTGGATGGTTCCTCTATAGTACTCCTTTTATTAAGGGAGTGAGGGAACTGTGATGATGCTTAAAGAAAAACTACATCCAAGTATTACAAAAACACATGCTGCACATTGTTTTTTGTTTCTCTGTTACCTAGCATTGTGTTCCATGCGTCTGTGACAAGTTTTGTTTGTTTTACCTTTCCCCGCCAGTATTATGGCCCCTAGAGACAGCCATGCAGGCTTCTTTTATTGCCTTTGATCTGTTGGAATTTTCTCAAAGTCTCTGGGAATGACGACAATTAGATCAAAACCCTACAAACATAGAATCTGACAGCAGAAAAGGACTGCTTGGCCCATCTAGTCTGCCCATTTTCCTAACTCTCATATACACACCGCAGATCCTAAATGACCTACAACTTACCCTCTCTTTCCTATTGATAAGAGTTCCTTTATGTCCAGGGTAAACTGGAGGAAGAGGTGGGACTGGTAGAGACTGGGGGCCCGGATGGGTCTAGGGATAGGGATGGCCACCACAGACAGGTGGGGGCAAACACATCAAGAGAGGAGGTTGGGAATTACAGGCCCGTTAGCCTAATGTCAGTAGGGGACAAGTTGATGGAGGATATTGTCAAGGAAAGGCTGGAGGGGATACTGGAACAGAATAGGTACTTGGACGATAGGCAGCATGGCTCTGTTCTGTGAAGATCATGTCAGACAAATCTTGTGGAGTTCTATGACTGGGTGACGAGGGCCCTGGACCAGGGTAAACCAGTGGACGTCCTCTTTCTAGACATAAACAAGGCGTTTGAATGGGTGCCCCACAATGGCCTGTTGGCTAAGCTGAAGGAAATAGGAGTAGGCAGGTAATTGATAGGTTGGATAGGAAATTGGCTCTCTGAGCGAACTCAGAGGCTGGTGGTTAGGGGGCTATCCTCATCTCCAAGGTGGGTTATGAGTGGGGTACCTTAGGGGTCAGTGCTGGGGCCACTCCTGTTCAACGTCTATGTCTCAGACATAAGAAAGGGGATCCAGAGTGAAATGAGTCTGTGTGCAGACGACTCAAAGTTCGGTTCTGTGGTGGATGAGGAGTAGGGGAAGGTGGCTCTGGAAAGGTGGTTGAGAAAACGGAAACTAAATTTCTATGCAGGGAAATGCAAGGTGCTGCACCTGGGAGTCAGAAATCCAGGCCAGAGGTATATCCTAAGAGTGGGAGGAAACATGATACAGGTCACAGAAGGTGAGAGGGATCTGGGGGTAGTGGCTGATGTCAAAATGAACATCTCTGAGACCTGTAGGAGGGCAGAAGCAAGGGCAAACAGGATGCTGGGGTGCACTGCCAGAGGGATTACCTCCAGAAATTGGAAGTGATCCTTCCCCTGTACAATTGCTTGGTCAAGCCACACCTCGAGTTTTGTGTACAGTTTTGAAGATCATACTTAAGAGGGATACTGCACACCTACAGGAGAGGGCAATCAAAATGATCTGGGGCCTGGGGGACAAGACCTATGAGGAGAGCCTCAAGGAGCTCAACATGTACACCCTGGAGGAGAGGAGGGATAGGTGGGAAATGATAGGTCTTAAAGTACATAAAAGGGATTAATAAAGGGGGTTCAGTCAGGGTGCCGCAAAAGAAGGCGGTGGGGGCAACAAGAGGACACTGGTGTAAGCTGGAATGGGCAGGCTCAGAGGGGAGAGAAGGAGGTGTTATTTCAATGAAAGGGTGGTGGAGCCATGGAATGTGCTACTCAGGGAGCTGGCGAAGATGTGGATGGATTTAGAGGGATGGGAGGAGTGCAGGGGAAGGTAAATCTAGACAGGCCCAATACAGGTGAACCACCTAGTACTAAGGACAGTATGACCCTAGAAGTGTGACACCGAAAATTGGCCCTAGTGCGGGTGCTGAAAAATTGAGCAGACTAGAAATACAGGCCTATTCTGCTGGCTTTTAGTGTATTTGTCCCATGAGTTTCTGAATTCCTACTGTTTTTTGCCCCTACAACCTCCGTCAGGAAGCTGTTCCATGGATCCACCACCCTTTTGGTGAACAAATATTTTTCACATTACCCCAAGTCTACCCTCCTCTATTGTCATATCATGGTGCCTTGTTCTTGAAAACATTTTTTATATATATATATATATATATATATATATATATATCTATATATCTATATATATCTATATCTCTTTCTCTCTCTATATACACACACACACACACACACACACACACACACACACACACACATATACATATACATACACATATATACACACATACATACATCTATAGCTATAAAGATGCTACCCTCTTGTACCTTATTTACACCCTTAAGGTATTTGAAAGTCTTTCATACCCCCCCCTTCCAGGGAACACACAGAGGCCCCTCAAGTCTCCCCTCATATGACTTTTGGTGCAGCCCCTGCACCATTTTTTGTCACCCGTCTGTGAATCGCTTCTACTCCATGTTCTTTCAGAAAATGTGTCCTCCAGAACTGGACACAGTACTCTAGAGGAGGTCTCACCAATGCTCTATACAGTGGCATCATACCTCTCAACCTTTTGTCACTGAAATGAGGGACATGGACATTTTTGGACACTGAAAATGAGGGACACAGACCCTCAGAATGAGGGACACATCCTCAAACATGGAGATACAAGCTCAGAACACTGTGAAAACCATAGTGTTTACTCATACAAAGTTTATTTTGGATTTAGTGTTTTAGAATATTAAGTGTTTCTGCTTTAAAGTCTGAATTTATAGCACATTCGCTGTGTGGGCAGCACCTTTTCCATGAGGGACGGATGAGGGACACTTGAGTGGTATGGGCATCACCACATCCTTCCTTCTGCTGGAGATACCTCTCCCTATGCACCCCAGCATTCCACTGGCTCTCCTCACAGCCTTCCCACAGTGTTCGTTAACCTTTACATCATCATACATGATTACTCCCAGGACCCTTTCCTGTCTGGTGGCTGTCAGTACTCCCCCACCCAAAAAAAAAAAAATCACATTTTCCTCCCTGCATTTCTGTGTCTTAAGTGTATGATCCTGTCCTTCTTTGCACTGAATCTTAGCTGCCACATCCTTGACCTCTCCTCAGGCTTGCTTAGGTCCCTTCTCATTTTCTCTACCCCTCCTGGAGTGTCAACCCTGTTGAAGATCTTCATGTCATCTGCAGAGACACACACCTTCCCTTCCAGACCCTCTGCAATGTCACTTATGGAGACAATAATGTAGTCTGGCCCAAGCGGAACCCTGATAGTCATCCCCCGCTCTTTGGATTGAACTCCCACCACCACCACCCTCTGTATCGTATCACTCAGCCAATTTCTGACCCAGTTTACCACCCTGGGATCCACTCACAGGTTGCCCAGCTTGTTTACTAGCCTATGTTGGACTGTGTCAAAGGCCTTATAAAAATCCAGATAGGCTACATCTACTGTTCCTCCCTGATCCACCTCCGTAGTCACCCAGTCAAAGAAATCTTTCAGATTTGTTTGACAAGATTTTCCTGCTGTGAGTCCATGCTGCCTCAGATCCTGCGCTCCGCTGGATTCAAGATATACATCTCAAACCTTTCTTTAGTAATGATTCCATTAGTTTTCCCACCACCGAGGTCAGGCTGACTGGCCTGTAATTATCAGCTTCCTCCCTGCTCCCACTTCTGCGGAGCGGGACTACATTCACCTTCCTCAGTTCTTTCGTACCACACCCATTTCCAGCAAACTGTTGAACAGGGCTGTCATGGGTGCTGCCGGCACTCAACATAGAAACACAGACTTTGATGGTAGTTATGACCACTTGCACACCCGTCTGCCCATTTCCCTACCTACTGGATAAAGTGCAGATCCTAGTTAAACAGCCTACTTCCTCCTACCCCACACTATAGCTGCTTTATGTCTGTCCCATGCATTCTTGAATTCCCCCACAATTTGACACCGTGACCTCCACCATGAAGGCCGTTCCATGCATCAGCCACCCTCTCTGTGACAAAATACTTCCTCATGTTGCCCCTGGGCCATCCCTCCTTTATCTTCAAATTGTGCCCCCTTGTTCTTGCACATCCCTTTTTCTGAAATATGCTACCTACTTGGACTTTGTTGATTCCTTTGAGGTACTTAAAGGTACGATGATGTTCCCCCTCTCCTTGAGGGTATATGTATTGCTTCATTAGTCTCTCGTCAGATGGTTTCTGGTGCAGACCCTGCACCATTTTATTTGACCTCTCTGGATTGCCCCATCCTGTCTATGTCCTTGCGGACGTGGTGTCTCCAGAACTGCACAGTACTCCAGATGGAATCTCACCAACTGTCTGTACAGAGGGATGACAAAAAACAGGTTACTCACCTATAACAATAGTTCTAGGAGTGGTATATGTTGTTCATCCACACTTACTGGCATATCCCCTTCCACTTTAAATCTGACCGGAAGTCTTCAAGCTGGCTCCTCCCATCCACCCGGGTGGTATAGACCTCAGCTCCGCCCCATGAAGCCAGGTTGTGTGTGTCGCAGCTGGGGAGGTCGGGTGGGTCCAAGTGGATGAACATATACCACTCCTAGAAAGTTAAGTTACGCAAGAACTTACCGTAACAGTAGATCTTCGAGAGAGGCTCTTGCAGTACGTAATTACATATAGGACTGACGCCGGCCGGCAGCAGGACCCCACGGAAACATTTCTAGCTAGCAGTCCCTGGCAAAGGACTGCCCCCACGTCAGGTGACCAGCGCCATGAGACGTCGGTATAAGGGGGCGGTCCCGGACGCCCGCCTTCCAGTTCTTTCCCGCCACAGGCCCGGACGAGAGAGAAGCAGATGTTTCCACTCCTGGAAAAAGAGCTGAAAAAGCCAAGGGGGATGGAGGATGGGAAGGTATTACCTACTGCAAGAGCCTCTCTTGAAGATCTACTGTTACGGTAGGTTCTTGCATAACTGTACTATCTTACTTCGAGAGGGCTCTTGCAGTAGGTAATTACATATAGGACTGAATCCCAAGCAGCCTGGAACAGATAAAAGGCACCGGGAGGAGGAACTACTCCAAAAAAATAGCAAAAGCCTTGCAATCCTCAAGACAGGAGGCCTTGCAAAACAGCTAGCCCGAAGCCTGCTCTAAGGCGAGCGGCAATGTCCAAACTGTAGTGTTTCGTAAAGGTATGAACGGAAGTCCAAGTGGCGGCAGCGCAGATGTCTGCCGCAGATACATTCTTGAAACAAGCCTCAGAGGCTGCTACTCCTTTTGTGGAGTGGCCCCCTAACCTGACCCGGAAGGGTCTTGTTGTACTTGTCATAACGGAAAGTGATGCAATGAGCCAACCACTTCGACAGGCATTGCTTGGAAACAGCATTGCCTTCCCTTTCATGAGCAAAAGAGACGAACAACTGATCAGTCTTTCTGAGATCTTTCGTCCTGTCGGTGTAGTATCTCAGAATCCGGTGAACACCCATGGTGTGGAGTAAATATTCTCCCTAGTTGGAGTACTGCGTGAAAAAGGCAGGTAACTCTATAGACTGATTTAAGGTAGACTCTGCTACCAACTTAGGCAGAAACTTAGGGTTCGTGCGAAGAGCCACTCGTTCTTTGTGGAAAATCAAATAGGGGATTTTACACATAAGGGCCTGGAGCTCAGAAATTCTTTGAGCAGAAGTAATGGCCACCAAGAAGAGCGTCTTCCACAAAAGAAACTTCAGCTCTGTGGATGCCACAGGTTCGAAGGGAGGAAGGGTAAGTTTCTCTAGAACAAAGTTCAAGTCCCAAGGGGGAGCAGGAGTCCGGAGACGGGGGGCCTCAGGTGAAGGACCCCTCTGAGAAAAGTCTTAGACACCTCTAATTGGGCAAAAGTTTCATCAGCAAAAGGAACATGATACGCTGAAATAGCGACCATGTGCACTTTCAAGGAGGAATGACCGAGACCCAGGTTGAACAGATGACGTAGATATTCAAGCAGAACGGCCACTGAACAGGAAAAAGGCTCCACGTTCCTAGAAAATCTCTTCCATTTCATGGCATAAGTGGACCTAGTGGAGGGTTTCGAGCCTCCACCAGAATCTCGGCCACTTTTAGAGAGACACCAAAGTGGGATTGGGCTAGGTCTGCAGGAGCCATGCATGAAGCTGTAGGGACTTGAGGCCCGGATGGACCTGGGTCCCCTGATCCTGGGTCAGCAATCCTTGAGATAAAGGAAGAGAAAGAGGAGGAACCTCCGAGTATTGCTGCAGAAGAGAGAACCAGATTTGCCTGGGCCAGAAAGGAGCGATCAGAATCATTCTCGCACCTTCTGTTAGTTTCTGCAATACACGAGGGATCAGAGGAATTGGGGGAAAAGCATAGACGAATCTGCCCTTCCAGTTTAGAGACAGAGCGTCGCTCCAGAAAGCGCGTCGCTCTGGAGCGAGCGAGCAAAAGGTGGGAAGTTTTGCGTTTTGGGAAGAGGTGAACAGGTAACTTGGTAGTTAGGACATAAGAAGGCCGGAGCCCATCGAGAATGTCCTCCACACAATGTGGATCATTTATAGATTTATCTTCCATTCAAAAGCCATCTATCTAATTTAAACTTAAATGTGTCAATATGCTGGCAGTCAACAATTTCCTGTGGCAAGGAGTTCCAAACTCTTGGAGCTCTAACATTAAAAAATTGCTGTCTTCTGTTTGTTCTTGTTTTCTCAATTATGATTTGTTTATTGTGTAATCTAGCTACAATTTTTCTGGATGCAAAAAAGACAATCCTCAAGATTTCATTAATGTAGGAGATGATACGATTTTAAATAGTTGAAGGACATCTCCCCTTAGTCTTCTAGTTTCCAGAGAGTATAACCCTGTTTTATGAAGCCTGGTTTCATAATCAAAGCGAGAAAAGTGGGGTATAATTTTTGTGGCCTTTCTTTGAACCCCCTCAATTTTGTGATATCCTTTACTAAACACGGACTCACATGGGTGAGCCATAATCCAAATGGGGTCTAACAAGAGTCTTATATAATGTCATGATACATTCTTCTGTTTTAAGAACAAAAGTATTATTTATCCTGCGCAAAAGAGCATTGGCTTTATTTGTAACTTTGTTGAAGTGGTTTGAAAAAGACAAGCCGTCATCAATCATTATACCCAAGTCTTTTTCAACGACCGATTTTTGAACTTTAATACCATTAAGATTATATGATTGCTTTGGGTTTTTTTTTTGCCAAAATGCAGCACGGAACATTTCGACACGTTAAATGACTTCTTATTGGTTACTGCCCAAGATTCGATTTTTTTAAGGTCATTTAGTATAGTATTCCTGTTGGTTTCATTATCGACAGGTCCCCCCAGTTTAGTGTCATCCGCAAATTTAGATAACTTATTCTGTGATAAGATATTAAGGTCACTCATAAAGATACCAAACAGGGTGGGACCCAACACGGAACCCTGGGGGACCCCACTTGTCACAGATCTTTCTTCTGATATTACCCCATTAATTCTAACCGTTTGAGTTCTTTTATATAACCAGCTGTTCACCCAAGACACGATACTTTCAGAGAATCCTAATGTTACTAGCTTTTTGATTAAAATTGAGTGTGAGACCTTATCAAACGCTTTACTATAGTCTAACAGGATAACGTCCACTGGGATGTTTAAGTCAAGATAACGGCTTACAAGATTGTAAAAGGATAGTAAATTCGTAGTACATGAGTGCCCGGGTTTAAATCCATGTTGTGCAGAATCATTTATTTTTAATTCAAGCATTTCCTCGTCAATTATGTGTTTAATTTGTTTTTCCAATAATTTACACGGAATGGAGGTAAGGCTGATAGGTCTGTAATTCTCAGTCTTATAATGCACCCCCTTTTTAAAGATTGGTGTTACAATAGCTGTTTTCCAATCGAAGGGCACAATAGATTCTGCAAGTGATTTATTAAAGATAATTGTGAGTGGAATAACAATACTATCATATGTTCCCATAAGAAATTTAGAAGTAATACTGTCGGGGCCTGCGTTAGTAGTTGACTTCAAAGTTTTCAGAAGTTTATAAGTATCGGAAGTAGTGATAGAATAACTATGGGATATGGTGGTGTTAGTAATCATTATAGGCACCTTGTCCTGTTCGAAGACAGAGCAGAAATACTTATTAAACTCTGATGCAGTCACCTTATCTGAGAGGATGGTTGTATTATTGATAATTAATGGACCTGTTTTATTAATATTACCCTTTTTGTTATTTAAGTATGAATAAAGACTTTTATGTGAGTCCTTAGTATGGGCAATTCTAAATTCTAAATTCCGTTTAGCCAGGATAATTGATGTTTTTAGATTTTTTAGTGCTTTCTTATACTTAATATAATTATCCTCCTTTTCTTCCGGTTTGCACTTTTTTAATAAGGAAAATAATTTTTGTTTATGAATGCTAAGTTTTCTGATATTATTATTATACCAGGCAGGAACCTTGCCTTTATTGTTGTACTTCCTTCTTACAGGTACATATTTTTCTTCTAGATTATGTACGATTTTTTTTAAAGGTGTTCCATGCATCATTTGCATTAAGAGGTGCAAATACTGAATCCCAGGGTAGAGCTGCAAGATGTTCATTAATTTTTGAGAAATTTGCTTTCTCATATTGTTTTATCATGCAATTATTAATGGAGTTTGTATGAACCAAAGACATAGAAAATTGAATGGTCATGTGATCACTGTTGCCCAGGGGGTCCAACACCCGTAAACTGGATAAGGCAGCGGTCATACTAGTAAAAACTAAGTCTAGAATGTTGTTCCCTCTTGTAGGTTCTCTAACTTATTGTGTAAGGCCAAGATCTGTAATAGCAGAGATCAGCTGTAAATCATATGGATTGTGTCCAGAAAGTGTATCCCAATTTATAGATGGGAGATTAAAGTCCCCTAGGATTATTACTGAACCTTTATCCGCTATTTGAGCCATTTCTGAAGTTAGTTGATTTAGATAGGCAAGATCCGAAGAAGGTGGACGATAGCAATTTCCAACCAAGATCTGGGGATGTCCTTTAGGTTGCAAGTAGACCCAAACGCTTTCTGTAAATACTGTTATTGAGGTCTCGAAAGAGGGAATATTATTGGTGACATAAAGACTAACCCCTCCCCCCCTTCGTTCGTCAGCTCTATTTTTATAATAATGTTTGAATCCTGGGATATTCGTTATCCACTGTTTATCCTGGTTTCCCCATGTTTCAGTTATAGCAATCAATCCTATGTTAGATTCCTGAATTTTCAATTCTAATTCTGCCATTTTGGTTTTATTAAGTGCTCCTGCATTACAAGATAGGATATTCAACTTATATAATGTATTAAGAGATGGCTTATTAGGCCCCGTCTCCCCCTTTCGTTTTAGTTTAAATTATCATTGATAAATGATAGAAACTGACGGCCAAGAAGAGAACTTCCTCTTCGGCTGAGATGGAGACCATCCCAGCAGGGATTCATCCCAGGTCTACCTGTGGAGTCCCCCAAAGCTGGAAGATGTCGTCTAGAACCTTTTGGTCCAACTCCCACTCGTATGGCAGAGCAGAGGAGCAGCTTAGCTTGTCTGTCAGGGTACTGTCAACTCCTGGAACATGAATCGCCGTGAGGTGAAGGTTGTGAAGTGTTGCCCAGTCCCAAACCCTCATTGCTTCCCTGCATAGAGGGTAGGATTGAGTCCCTTCCTGCTTGTTGATGTACCACATCATGCACATGTTGTCCGTCTGGACAGCTAGGTGACCGGGAAGAATGTATTGGTGAAGGGCTTGGAGAGCATATAGTACTGCTCGAAGCTCGAGCACGCTGATGTGGAGAGCTAGGCCCAATCTGGACCATAAACCCTGGGTTTGGTGAGGACCCAGATGGGCTCCCCAACCTTCGCCTGATGAGTCTGTGGTCAGAGTCTGGGAGGAGAGAGGATGACAAAAGGGGACCCCCGAAATAGGTTCTCTCGAACCATCCACCATTGCAAGTCCCTTACCATCAGCGAGGAGATCAGAACTTAATGATCTAGATAGTCTACCAGTTGATCCCACTGAGAGCGAAGAGTCCACTGAGAGATCCTCAGGTGGAACCGAGCACGGGGAACTGATGGGATGGTGGCCGCCATAAGCCCAAAGAGACGTAGGACCGACCTCGCCGGAACTTTTCTGCGTTCTGATAGCAGGGAAATTGTGACTGAAGAGAGACCGCCCTGTCCAGAGGAAGAAAGGCCTTGCTCACCGTCGTATCGAGGATAGCCCCGATAAACTGAAGTCTCTGGGAAGGATCCAGATGAGACTTGGAATGGTTGATGGTAATACACAGGCAAGTGAAAACCTGCTGGGTGAGGGAGAGAAAATGCAGGAGCTCCTCCCTGGATGAGGCCGCCAGGAGCCAGTCGTCCAGGCAGGGGAACACCTGGACTCCCATAGTACGCAGGTGGGCTACTACCACAGCCAGGCATTTAGTAAAAACTCAGGGTGTGGAGCCTGTACTCTGCTTCCGAGATGCAATTAGGGTAGCATGCTGTCACAGTCAAACACCTGGTTAAGGTGAAACAGATACCGCCTTCGGAAGGAATTTTGGGTGGGGGCATAGGACAACCATGTCCCTGTGGTAGACCAGATAAGGGGACTCCACCAAAAGCGCCTGAAGTTCTCAGTCCTTCTGGCAGATGTGATAGCCACCAGGAATGCTGTCTTCCACGACAAGTGTGACAATGCACACTTGTGCATTGGTTCGAATGGCTTGCCCATTGCTTTGCCAGTACCAGCAGTAGATACCACGAGGTGAGTTCACGCCAGGAGGGATATGTGATCCAGGCCTTTAAAAAGTACCCAACCACTGTCTCCTGAGCCGTCGGCTGACCGGCCCGCACCCAGCAAGCAGAGATGGCTGCAAGGTGCACCCTAAGGGTCGATGACCACAGACCTCCTTTGGAGACAGACCAAAAGTAGTCGAGAATGTTAGCTACCGGGCAGGACAGAGGGTCTGGGCCCTCATCCTGACACCAAATGGAAAACCTTTTCCATTTGAAGGCATAACATTTCCCAGTCGATTCCCTTCTGGATGCCTCCACAACGGTGTAGACATCTTCGGAAAGACCCAAAGCCTGGAACTCTAGCAACTCAGGTACCAGGCTGCGAGGTGCAGGGATTAAAGGTCCGGATGGAATATCTTCCCCAGACTAAGTGATATCAGGTCCGGGCATGTGCAAAGTCACTCCAGGGGCCTGCAGCTAAGGCTGAGGCAATCTGGATACCAGAACTGACGCAACCAGTCTGGGGCTACCAGGATCACATTCACCTTATCCCTCCTCACCTTGAGGAGCACCTTGTGGATCAAGGGAAATGGAGGAAAGGCACAGAGTAGGCCTGGGGTCCATGGCCTTGAGAAGGCATCCCCCTGCAGCGAGCCCTGCTGAGGGGAAGGGCAGGCATGGAACAGCCTCAGTTTGGTGTTGTCCCTGGAGGCAAACAGGTCCACCATCGGTTTGCCCCAATGAGAGAACAGACTGCAAGCTACCTCTGGATGGAGAAACCACTCGTGGGATGTCTGGCCTAAGTGCCTCAGCGCATCTGCCAGATGGTTCAAGGCTCCTGCCACATAGATGGCTAGGAGATCTGCCAAGGAAAAAAAAAAAATACTGCTTCATGAGGGCCCAGATGCGGAACACCTCCTTGTACAGCAGACAGGACTGTGTGCCGCCCTGTCTGTTGAGGCAGTACATGGTTGTGGTATTGTTCGTCTGGACTTGAACCACTTGACCCTGGAGCTGAGGAGTGAAAGCAGACAGTGCAAGTCTGACTGCTCTAAGTTGATGTGGCATCGGGACTCCTCGGAGGTCCAGAGCCCATGGGTCCTTTTATCCCCATGTGGGCTCCCCATCCCATGAGAGGCATCAGTCGTGAGGATGATCGTCTGCTCAGGGCAGACAAACGGGATCCCTTCCTGCAACCGGTCTGGGGCGGTCCACCATTGGAGAGCGTCCCACATCTTCTGGATTACAGTAATCAGCTGGCTGAAATGACCATGGCGCTGAGTCCACTGGGCGGCCAGCTCCCACTGGAGGGGGCACATGTGCAACCGGGCCCAATGGACCACTGAGGTGCACACTGCCATGCAACCCAGAAGGCACAGAAAGTCCCTGTCAGGGCACAAATGCCCAACCAGAAATGACTGGGTAAAGGAGGAAAAAACCTCCGCCCTGTCTGCCGGGAGCCGAACTCTGGCTTAACAAGAGCCGAGCTCTGCCCCGATGAAGCCCTTCACTTGAGAAAGCATGAGTTCCAACTTTGCCTCATTGATCAGGAGGCCGAATTGAGAGCAGGTCTGGAGGGCCAGGTCCCTGGACCTCTCCACCTCCTGCTGGGTGGAACCTGCTAGGAGCCAATCGTTGAGGTAGCGGTAAATTCAATTCTGACCCCTCCCCGATGCCAGAGATGGCTGCCACCACTGCAATGCATTTGTTGAAGACCCGTGGCTGATGACAGTCAATGGCATCGCTTGAACTCAGACAGGGTCTCTTCAACCCTGAAGAGGAACCGCTGATGGGATGGACGGATTGGGATGTGAAAGGAACGCGTCCTGCAGATCCAGTGAACAGAACCACGTGTTTTGCTCCAAGGATGGTATGATCACGGACAGAGTGACCATCTGAAAGGTGTGTGACCCGAGATATTGATTCAGGTCATGCAGCTCTAGAATGGGGTGCCGGCCCCCCCGTCCGCTTGGGCACCAGAAGTACCTGGAGACAAAGCCTGGGTCTGCTGGAGGATCCACCACTGGAGTCACTGCCTCCTTGAGGAGCTGAGTGAGGTCATCTCGAAGGGCAGACTGGGTCTCAGCGGATACTCTTTCCTCCCAAGGGGCGTGGTCTCGGCTTGGAGGGTACTGCTCTAATTCCAGAGGCAGTCCCTGACCAACCACTTTGAGAACCCACCTGTCCAAAGTGACAACTGACCAGGCGGAAAGGAAGTGGCAGAGCTGGCCCCCCACAGGAGGACGCACAGCTGGCATGATGGCAGAAGGGGTTGGAAACCCCGCTCAGTCACTGAGCAGGTTCCAGGACCCGAGCCTCGGCCTCCTTTACGGGCCTGTTGGGGTCCGGGCTTGGGATGAAGGCTCCAAGTTTGACCTGCTGCTGATGCTGCTGACCACCTTGAAGGCAGGACCGCTGAGCCGAAGGGGAAGTGCCCCAAAAGGCTTTTTTCTTCGGTTGGTTCTTGCCCAAAGAACCATTAGCAGAAATAACGCCCAAGGTGGCACTGGACTGTTCAATGCCGAACGACGCAACTCCTGGCTAAATAAGTCAGTCCCAAGGACGGGCACGTCAGCTACTTTATGCTGGGTATCCGCCGGGAAGGAGGAGAGCCTCAGCCAAGCCCTGGGATGACAGGCAACTGCGGCAGCCATCAAGCAGGCACAAGAATCCCCAATGTCTAGGGCCATCTGAAGCTGCCGTTTGGCGATGGCTCGGCCATGATTCCAGACTTGCTTGACTGTGGTCTGCATATCCGTGGGGAGATGTGGGAGGATTTCATCGAGTTACCCCAGAAGGGCGTGGAAGAAGTGTGCCATGATGACAGCCAAACTTGCCTGATGAAGGCCCAAGGATAAAGCCGCATAGACCTTCCTGGCAGAGTGGTCCAAAAGCTTGGACTATCAGGTCAGTCGGTATCGGCAGATCTGCCAGTACATGCCTGAACACAGAGGCGGTCACCAGGCTCTCAGCCGAAGTATGCTCTGTGAACCCCGCAAGGGACCCCATGAGCACTGCGTACTTGCAAACCATGTGGGCAGAAGGTGCTGAACAAGAGGCAGGACGCTGCCAGAGTTCTAGGGCTAGACCCACAATGGCCTCAGCCACAGGAAAGGCCTCCATCAGGGTATCCCCTCTCTTAAGGGAGTCTGTAAGAGGGTACTCCACCTTTTTCTGAATTGGCTCTTGGGGCATCCCTGTAGATTCAGAGAGGAAGCGAAGGATCTCTTGGAAAGACGAGGATCTTTCCTCAGTTTCTAAGTCAACGGTCGACTCATCTTCCCCTGGATGTGAGTGCAAGCCAGTGACATCTGAATCAGAGGAATCTGGATAGAAAGGTCTACTGCCCAGGTCACCTTCGACCCGCCAAGGGTGATCTAGGGTGACCGTGATAAACAGCCAGGGAAGACTGGTGTCTGGTCCGTCTTCCTCGGAAGGAAGCCCTCCCACAGGCTGTTTGAGTGGCGGTTCCACCACAATTGGTGGAGAGGCCGTTTTAGGCCAAACCGGTAGTTTTGCCATCGCCACGGGCTGAGAAACCGATCTGCTCAGCTCCAAGGGAGTCTGCTTCAGCCTAGGAGGCAAAAGCCAAGTAATGGCTGGTGTTGAAGGCAGGGTGAGCTTATGCCCTGACAAAATCAGCCCTTGCCACATGAGATCCTTGTAGCGTCTGACTTTCCGCCAGAGTCTCCTTATCCGAGGACGACCGAAAGTGTTGCCTCTTTTTAGAGCATTTATGGCCCTTCCTCTGCCTTTCAGATGAGAGGTCCGAGACCTCGATCAAGATCGAGTGGGATGACTTGGTTGCTTGGGAGACACCGGCCGGACTGGTGATTTCCTGGGGGACTCCTCATCTGTAAAAACCAGATTGGGTGTTCGATCAAAGGAATCATTGACCGGAGTATGCAATACCGGATCAACAGGCTTGATCACGATCTCAACCTCATCGACAGATAATTCGGTCGACTGACCAGATGGCAAAGCCGAAACGCCAGCTGCCAAAGAAGCGATCTCGACCGAAGTCGAGACCGCATGCTCTCGGGACCAAGATCCCTCCCGCTCCCAAGAATGTCTCCGTAGAGATGAAGACGCACCCTGGTCCTTCTCCTGCTTACGGGATCGGGAAGAGTGCAAGCCCGCAGGTGCCTCTCCCTTGGTAAGGAGAGACTGGCACAACTCCCAGAAGGAGCCAGAGAAGGTGGAGCCCAGGATGAGTGGAATGAAAAAGCCGAGAGAAATCCACAGCATAAGTGGCTTCCTCCTCAAATGCTTACACGTGCTCCAACTGCTCAGTGGATCCCTCAGCTGTGGAAACCGCCCACAAGGCCCCTTTGGATTTCACCGGAAGGTTTCTCTTCTCCAGCCTCCCCAGCTTCAGGCGTGCGAGACTGTCGTCAAGGATATTGGGATGAAAAGCCAAACAGACTGCATGAAGGGGTGTCATGGTCAACACAGAGGCAGTAGACACACGCAGTGTGGGGATCGGTGCACGACGTCTTCTGGCCGCAAGGGCACCGACGAAATCCAGAGGAAGACTTGTCTTCCATAATCGAAGTGACAAACTTGCGATCGCCAACCTAAGTAATGCGAATTTTTGGTAAAACCCAAGATTTGAAAGCAAGGGCCTACAAAATGCGTGAGCACGAGGGAGGCAACCTGAATCTTCTAGCGGAAAGGAAGATCTGGCGTCATGGGGCGGAGCCGAGAGGTATATACCACCCAGGTGAATGAGAGGAGACAGCTTGAAGGCTTCTGGTCAGATTTAAAGTGGAAGGGGACATGCCAATAAGTGTGGATGAACAACTTATTCACGATCCTAGAACTTCCCGTTTTCTACTGGTAATGCCTCTCCCTATGCATCCGTGTCTCCCCCCAACCCTACTTACTGCCTTCTCACACTGCCTGCCTACATTTAGGTCATCCGATATGACTACCCCCAGGTCCCTATCCATTTCTGTTGTTGTTAGTACCTCCCCCCAGTGCTCCAGATAACTTTAGGCCAGGAAGTAAAAATGTCTTAGTTTTCCAATCTGGTAGTATTTCGGTATGCAGGTAGTATTCTGCGATACGGTTACACTGTTCTGGTGAACTGAAGTGCGAATATGCGAAGTCCGTGGAAACATCTGGTAGTGATACTACCCAGGACTCTAAACCGGGTGTAAAAAAGGGCAAAACTGGGTATAAAATACTCAGATACACCCCTTAACTGGACCACTGCCCCCCCATTGTGTACTCTTCCCCTTGGATTTTGCTTCCGAGGTGCATTACTTTGCACTTTTTCACACTGAATCTAAGTTGCCATACTTTTGACCAGTTCTCCAACCTTGCCAAGACCCTTCTCATCCTTTCCACCCCCCCCGTCTATCAACCCTGTTGCAGATCTGTGCGTCATCTGCAAAGAGGCATACTTTTCCTTCCAGTCCCTCTGCAATGTCACTTAAAGACATTAAAGAGGACCAGCCCCAGTACTGAACCCTGCAGTACCCTGCTAGTAACCCCCCTTTGGGGTGGACTCCATTTACTATTACCGTCAGAGTCCTGTTGTCCAGCCAATTTTTTATTTATTTATTTTTTTACACAGGCAACCACCCTGGGACCCACTCGCAGGCTGGCTAACTTGTTTATTAATCTTGTGTGTGGGAGTGTGTCAAATGCCTTACTAAAATCCAGCTCTAGTTCTCGTAATACTCTGGGAAGTATCCCATCTGGCCCCAATGTCTTGTCCACTTTCAGATTAGTGAGTTCCTTTAAGACTCTCTCCTTTTAAATGGACTGTTGTCCACCTCCCTCCCAGTGGTGCTTCCATCACCTAATTTTGGCCTACCCCCTTCCCCTTCATCTGCGAATACTTAAAAATACCTGCTCAGGATTTCTGCTTTTTCTTGGTACCCCTCTGCACTTATTCCTCCTTCTCTTTTTAGTTTCATAGTCACAGTCAATCTTTTCTCTTTCACCAACATATCTGAAAAAGTTCTTGCCTCCTTTTGTTATTGCCTAGGCTATTCAAAGGTGTACTGGTTTCATCACCTGGTGACAACACTTTACAAAGAAAAGTACCACAAATCCACAATAACATTTGCTGCTCAGAAAATTCTGACTTTTGGCTAACGGGGACACTTTTCAAAGCTGTTAGCTTTCACAAGCAGTTGCAGTTCGATGTTGTGAATACAGTACAACTAGGATGCTGGGCTCTTTGTTCTATTGCTAGGTCTGACATCAGATTCAGAAAGGGAAAAAGTAGTTGTCCAACAGCTCAAAAAACCCCACTACACTGCTGCTAGTGTCTGCGTGAATGTGCCTGCTCCATCAGCCTCAAGTGACTGAAAAAATTACACCGCCCTGAAAGCCACTACCGTATCAGCCATCATTATCCACTGCCAGATACACAGTATTTGGTTTTTTGATGACCATGAGTATGCTCAGTGTGCTGCTGAGCCATTACCACCGAATATGGTCATCTTCCTGGAGTCATTTATTCATTTCAGTTGTCCACTACTGGAAAAATAAAGGTTTTTCTGCTAATATTTCTATGCTATTGTACTCTGTTGCAAAAAGAAAATACAGACTTATGTTACTATGCCTCAGTTTCACTCCAGGGTGTCAATATTAACTTTTGCAGCGACTAGCCAGCAGGGCTAGTGACTGAAAATCCACCAGCCCCACAGACATTTCCACTGGCCCAGATGGTGTACACACTGAAGTGCATCACAAATTTAGAAGTCAGTAGACCTCTGGGAACAAGGGACCACTGCACAGTGTGCTTCACAATAAAAACAACCATGGAGACAAGCCATACAAAGACAAAGATACTGGACTTTAGAAGGGCTGACTTTGGCATAATGGGTGAATACCCTAGGAATGCATTAGCAAATGGCCAGAAAGGAGGGGTGGAAGAACAATGGAGAAAAATCAAAACTGCCATCATGGAGGCAACAAGCCTTTGTGTGAAACAAATAAAGAAAACAAAGTGGAATAAAAAAACACTATGGTTGTCAAAAGAGATGCCAGGGAAGGTTAAGGAGAAAAAGGTTGCACTCAAAAAGTATAAGGCATTACAGACTGAACATGACAGGGAACTGTATCAATTAAAGCAGAAAGAAGTGGGGGAGGCAGCCAGAATAGCAAAGGCCCAAACTGAGGAAAAGATAGCCAGCTCAGTTAAGAAGTGGGATAAAACCTTTTATAGATACATTAGGGAGCATAGAAAGGTTAAGGGAGGGATACTGAAGATAAATAAAGGAGAGGGGAGGTGGGCAGAGGGAGGCAGTGAAAAGGCAGATACACTGAATGAATACTTTTGCTCAGTATTCACATAAAAAGTAGAGGAGGAGTTACCTAAACCAAACAGCAGAAGCACTCTGGGTAGGAGGGTTGACCGCAGTCCATTTAGAGAAGAGTCCTGAAAGAACTCCAAAAACTCAAGGTGGACAAAGCAATGGGGCCCGACGGGATTCACCCTAGAATCCTAAAAGAGCTAAGGGAGGACCTAGTGACACCACTAACCACACTTTTTAACAAATCATGGGAAGATGGGGTGGTACCTGAGGACTGGAGGAGGGCAGATGCGATTCCCCTTCACAAAAGTGGGAGCAAGGCAGAAGCAGGAAACTACAGACCTGTTGGTTTGAATTCAGTGGGGGAGATGATGTAATCAATTCTAAAAGAATTGTTGAGTACCCAAAGGTACAGCGCTGCACAGGACCCAAAGGCATGTGGATCACAGCAGGAAGGTCATGTCAGACTAATCTAAACCGTTCTTGACTGGGTGACCAAAGTAATAGACCAGGAGGGCTGTGGATATGGCCTACCTAGACTTTAGCAAGGCATTTGACACAGTCCCCACAAAAGATTAATAACTGATAGCCATTCTGGGAGTGGGTCCCAGGGTGGTAGCCTGGTAGCAAACTGGCTGCACAACAGGACACAGAAGGTAATAGTGAATGGAACACATTCTGAAGAAAGAGGGGTTACCAGTGGAGTACCTCAGGGCTCAGTACTGGGTCCAGTCCTCTAACATCTTTATAGGTAACATTGCAGAGGGTCTGGAAGGAAAGGTATGCCTCTTTGCAGATGACACAAAGCTCTGTAACAGAGTTGATACACAAGGGGGTTAGAAAGGATGAGAAGGGACTTGGCAAGGTTGGAAGAATGGTCAGACATATGGCAACTATGGCTGATAGTAGGTGGGAAATCATCAGGAGAGGGGTGCAGGATGCTACCAGCACCTGTGCAAGAGTAAGACGAAAATGCGGTAGGGCCCAAAAACCCTGTTGGTGGACCAGGAGGTGGTGTGGGGAAAGAAAGCAGCCTATAAGAAATTCAAGTGCTCAAGGAGTGAAAGGGATCGAAGGGAGTATGAGCTGATGGCTAGAAGGGCCACTAGAGTGGTGAGGGCGGCTAAGGCAAGGAATGAGCAGAACCTGGCCAGGGAAATTAGGAGCGGGAAAAAGGGGTTCTTTAGATACACTGGGGAAAGACGAAGGGTGAAGGGGCAGATTAGCAGGATTAAATCAGGGGAGAGATGGGCACAAGACCCAGGGGAGCAGGCTGAGGTACTAAATGAGTACTTCACCTCAGTTTTCACCAGGGAAATGGGGGTGCTGCATCACACATGGAGGAGACA